>CM077672.1:134815036-144815036 GCA_039707655.1 Elymus sibiricus
CAGAAGTTGGAAGGCCCAGTCGTCACAGGTATCGGAAAAATCTCGAAGCTCATTCGGAACGCTGAGTTCGGCAGAACCTGCACTGCCCCTTCTCCACTCGAGCCCTGATCCATTCGGGGGCTAATGACGAGGATATGTACCTAGGGTAGGGTATTAGGCCTGTCCTACATACCCCACCTAAGGACACCACATTGGAGAACTACAAGACTACAAGACTACAAGAGAGATTCCGACTGAACTAGCCATGGCATATGAGTCACTCGACATATGTTCACTCGGAAGACCCCCCTACACTCGACAGTAAACTCTCACTCGGAACGGTCGCCATTCACTCGACTGCAGAAGACCGGGAGTCTCCCCAGGGAGGCCAACGGGCAGGCGTTACGCTCGCCGCCTTAACTGGCATTTATTGTATACGTTACCAGTAACGTCCTCCTTTACTCCCCACAATCAATCCCTTAGATGCCGGACGTTTATGAGGGGCAGCGCACTCTATATAAGCCACCCCTCCCCACTGGCACAAGGGTTCGCAATCCTTTGTAAACACAACGCACGTATCACTCGACAGAGTAAGCTCCCCGGAGCACCTGAGACGTAGGGCTGTTATCACTTCCGAGTGAGGCCTGAACTCATACATCCGTGTGTACACCCTCGCCGTAGCTAGGACTCTGCCCTCTCCTTTCGTACCCCTACCATCTACTGTCAGGCACGTTCCCATGACAAAGAGCTCCGGATGGGAGCACGCCAAGCTCATCGACCCCAAGCTAGCATCGTTATGGGGGAGGATGGACGAGCTGAAGGCCGCGAAGGTGACGAGATCGATGGTCGTCAGGGAGTTCCTGCGCCGGCGCATCGCCCCCCTCCAGAAGCGCTCCCGCCCGGTGTGGGCCATTACCGGCTCCATGGACCCGATGCGGCTGAGCGTCGATAACTTGAAGCCAGAAGTGGTTTATGAGGTGATGCATCTCCTGATGGGTGAGGAGGCAGAAGACCCGCCCCAAGATGGGCTCCCCTGTATCACTACAAGAACAGGGATGAGCTGGTCGAGGAGATGCCTCACTTCGACTAGTGGGGCTTGATCCCGGAGGGTCACGAGGGGCCTTGTGTCAACCCTCTCTTGGTGCTGCCCGGCTCGGGAGGCCAGGACGAGGCCGAGGTCGAGGCAAGCGCCGCAGAGGAGAGCGACGCCGGGGCGGCCCCGCGGACCCGCCACCAGCAGCTGGAAGAGCTCGGCGACGACGATGATGACACACAGTTTGTGATCGCGCCCTCCCAGCCCACGCGCGCGGGAGGTGAAGGAAGCGCTAGCCTGGAGACTGACGCACCCCTCGTGGAGAGGACCGGCGCCAGCGGCGTGGCCGCCGCGCCCCCTCCTGAGAAGACCGGAACCGGTGATGAAGCTGCCGCGCCCCCTACAAAGGAGACCGACACCTACCCGGCGGAGGAGGACCTCGGCAAGTCCCACGCCAAGCCCTCCAGAGCGTGCTCGAGCGAGTCGCACGATGGTGGCAACGGCAGCCGCTCGCTGCCGAAATTGAAGAAGAGGAAGTGGGTTCCTAATGACGAGTAAGTCACCGCACCTTGCTTTCTTTTTCTCTCAAGTCTTGTTTTCTGCCTCCCGAAGTCCGGCGCTGAGCCCTTGGTTCACGCAGGGAGCCCACGACGAAGAAGAAGAAGACCCCCAGCTCAAAGGGGGCCTTGGCGTCCTCCGCAGGCGCCGAGGGACATGAAGAAGCCACTCGCCGCCCCGAAGCCGAGATGGGGCGCGTGGAAGTGGAGGAGGAGCACGCGGCGCCTCCCGAGCCACGCGTGGACTTGCCTCCTAAGGCTAAGGCGAACGAGCCTTGGGAGATGGCCTCCAGAGGCGGGGCCGCGCCTCCCGAGGCGCCTGGCGCAGGAGGTGATGCCACGAAGGGGGAGGCTAAAGAGCCGGTCCCCCCACCAAGCTCCACCCCCACCAAGGAGGCTGGCGCCACCGAAGGCGCCTCGGCGAGCCCCCAGTGGTTGCCGGCGCGCAAGGCTCCCGATGCGGGCATGGCGAGCTCGCGGAGCGCGCCGCCGCGGCAGGACGAGGAGGAGACCCCGGTGAGCCCCCCGCTCCTGACGAGTGATGCGGCTCCTGAAGGGAGCGCGGACGCGGAGGCCCAGAGGGGTTCCGGCGCCGGGCCCTCCTAGGCCGTGACGGCGGAGGGCGGCGTGGAGCCAAGCTTGGGCTGGGCCCTGCAGCTCATGAGCAGTAGCGCCGTGCTCCAGCGCGGGGCCCTGCGGGGCACTAGGGAGGCGAGTGACACCCTCGAAGCGGACCTACAAGCAGAGGAGGCGCGCCTCGTCGGTGAGCGCCTGCGCCTGGCGGAAGGGTGGCGACAGCTTGATGTCACCATCAAGTTGGGCCGACGTCGGGACATGGCCAAGCGGGAGAAGCGCGAGAAGGCCACATTCGACGCAAAAGAGATCTTCGAGAGCGCCGTCTGGGAGGCCGACGCGGTCAACAGGCGTCGCGAGGCAGTGGAGGCCCAGGCGAAGGTGCTGCGGGAGTAGTCTACCGCCCAGTCGGTTTGGTTGCAGGCGCGGGAGAACGCCGTCGCAACTCGCGCTGAGGCTCTTGCGGGTCATAAGGCAGATGTCGCGATCTGCGAGCGAGAGCTCGCGAGGACGGCAACCGAGCAGGCCACAGAAAACAAGCGCATGGAGACGCTGGATCACCAGGTGGCTGCCGCCCAGGCCCAAAAACATTTTGATAGCCTTGTCAAGTTAACCTGATGCAGTGCATGTCTGTGTCCGACACGAACCCTTCAGTTCAGGGACACCTAGTAGCACCCCAATTTTATGAGCCCACTACTAGACATACTTGACGTGCGAAGGTGCAACATCTGGGACAGCAAATAAACTTGATATTTATGAGGGATCTTTCTACCATTTTAATATGCATAGAAACAAGAAGCATAACAATCACAAATAAACATATGTTGTGAAATAGTATGGCTCCTTCATGGACGTCCTTCTAGGGCGGCTCCGACTCCGATGACCAGGTAGGAACTCCATCTTGTTCGTCACGCCAGGACGCCAAGCCACGAACTTGATCTCTATCCTCCAAATACTACTACTAGTATTGCATTTACAGAGCATCACAAATCGACACGCGGGTTGTAATACATTATAATGATAGCGCTTTGGCTCCTGCCGGCTGACAAATCATGACGCGCAGGCCATGTATAATTTCACATACACATGAGCCATACTATTCACATCAAACCTGCAAAACCAAAGTTATGCATAGAATCACATTCTACCGGTTTGAGTGAACGTGTACGAAATCTATGGCGCTACGCAAACGGCGGTTCCGATCACGCCGAATTTTCTGATCTGACCGATCTCATCAATCATCCCGAACCCGATTTGGATTTACGTTTCACTGTTAACCCCGATGGCGGAAACCAACCAGTAGTGGTAGGTTGTGTCACGACTTCATTGATTCTGATTGACAGAAAGCATAGCCTCAGTGATCCCCATGTGCAATTGATCTCATCAACCGTGCACATAGCCGATCTCATAAACGACAACAGATCTCATCTGCCGCCTCCACATATCAAATATGCATCCAATCTGAATCCAAATCCTATAGCAAAGGCTCTGATACCACTATTGGGTTCTATGGTAGGGTGCGTCGACTTCAAATGAAAAATTCCAACCCATAGAACATCTAGGAACATGCTACGGGAGGTGGATCACAGATCATTTCCACTAGACGTGCAGTCCCGTGCATCGGAAGTAGAGTTGGGGCAGCGCGTCTCCGGAGTCGTCTCCTCCTCGTCGATCTCCCACGTAACCGATTGGATCCCATGAACAGGTTCGCCGGAGCGGCGCATGTGCAACGCCTCTAACGGTATACACGCGTGCAGGAGGAACGTCGTGCGGTGAACTGCTAGGTCCGATCACACAACAGGTGATGAGTGGAGATGGCTAGTTGCAACACATGCAAACCCTAGTGATGGCGCCGAAGCAATCAATCGAATGAGTGTGCCACACCTCGAATATATATAGGCATCCGTCGCGGGCACAACTCTTGGGCCTCGCATGGATCCTAAAGCCCAATGTCTATTCGGTCATGATCCAAGTCCAGCTCGGATCACATCCGACAAGTGTCCTCGGATCCGACCTCGTAGGTTCCTTCCCTTAAGCGCGTGACCCCTTAGGTTCTCGTTCACTTGTCCGCGAGTCAAATCACATCCGGCTCAGCTAGTCGGTAGCGGCCTCTAGCAAAGCGTGCCGACTCCAAGTGTCCGATGAAGCTGGTTAGGCGAACCTGTACATTACACATATGTTCCCTGTGCCACACGATATGTTGTCGGGCACAAGGCGAGTCTGTCATCCTTGTGCACCCCGACCTCTTTCTCATTCCAGTGATGCCGACCTCAAACCGGATTATCTCATAATCCTTGTTGCATGGCCAGCTTATCTTGGTCGGATCGCACGAGGGGCCCAGAGTATATCTCTCCTGATCGGATGGGCAAATCCCATCTTGCGCGACCATGTCTCGCAGCATGGGTCTAGACAAGCCCGAAACCTACCTTTATAACTACCCAGTTACGGAGTAGCGTTTGGTCAGCCCAAGGTAGGTCTGTCACCATCCCGAGTCCATGCACCAGCTTAGGTCTTAGGACATAGAACGTATGTGACCTATCCCCGCGTCTCATAGTTGGGTGTGTCCGACTCAGACCTTATCTGGACTCGGATCCGACTATGTCGAATCCGACCAGATCTTTCCGAGTCTATATTATCCTGCTAGCATCCAATGCTACATGCCTAGTGACACCTAGCCATCCACCATGTCGTATGCTAGTATTGTTAGCTGCGCGTCCACATAGCCCTTTCGATTAGGGACCTTTTAGGACAGTCATCATACAATGCATAATCCCACAAACAAGTCACGCACTTGCTGATACACATCATTGATAATGTCCAAGGACTATCTTTATTCATAAACACATAGGAAATATCATCATACATGATTGCCTCTAGGGCATATCTCCAACACCGGGGGTATCTAGGGTTTACACATGGTGGGTTACAATCTAGGGATAAACATGCCGATCATTCAAATATGCCTTGAAGTGTATGCCAAGTTTTCGGAGAACTCCATCTAGATTACGCCACGGGCCAGAGCATGTGTGGCCCATTCTTCAGTTGTTTGTGGGTCCTCGGCCCGGCGCATGAACGGTGGGCTGACGTGGTGTGCACCCCTAGTCTCGGACATCGTCAGTAGCCCCTGAACTAGTCTTCAAGCCGAGGACATTTGGCTCCTCCCTTGGGACAGCTACATTACTTCAGTCTTCAGCTTCGTAGGCGAGTTCCATCTTCCATGTCGGTTCCCGATTCAGAGGACATGCTCGGCTCCGAGGTCTTCCTGGCCTTTTTATCGATTGTAGCCATGTGTTTATGTAACAATCCATTTCAGGCAAATAGGGGATATATTTTAACAAGGCCCCTTTTTCAACACAACTAGTTTTTTAATGGGACCAAAATCTCCTTTAGCTTAGCCGTGGAGGCTTGCCATGTGGGATCGGTAAGATGACTGGGTCAAACCCTGACAACTTTTTGGCCGAGAACTGAAGCATCATCCCTTATAGCGGAACCAAGCCGTCTCGTCAACAGTCATTACTGGTCTTATCACGGCCCAAGCCCATTTCTATTGGCACGTCTCATCAACAAAGAGATCGTGCTCCGAATTTTTAGCGATGTCATCAACAAAACGCCTTAAACCTCACGCACATATACCGTAAGATTTATCGGGAATCGGCGATTTACTGCATGGCAGGGTGACCCCTAGCCATTTAATGGCCTATAAAGGAGGGAATGGTATATTGATTTTACCTACGCTCTCATTCCCTGCTTCATCGCCTCCAAATCCCCCGTAAGCTCCAGTGCTTCGAGATCTATTTTATGGATCTAGTCTTCTTCTGCCTTTTTCCTTCACCGCAAGATATGGCTAGCAAAGGGAAAGGCACCCCGGCTCCGATGTCCGAGGCTGCCAGCACAAGGGGGCAATGGCTGAGGCTCCAATGTCACCAGCAACACCATCACCGACCTCAGGGACGACGGGTATCTTCTGGCTGCGGCGAAATGCCGATATCCCATGGGCGCCAACGAGGCATGTTCAGCCTCCGCTATCCCTGCACCCCGAAAGGGGGAGCATGCCATCTTTGTCTCCCACCTCATCCGTGGTCTGGGCTTTCCCCTCCATCCCTTCGTCAGGGGCCTACTATTTTTCTACGGGCTTGATTTCCATCATCTTGACCCAAATTCTATTCCCCACATCGCCTCTTTCATAACCTTCTACGAAGCCTTCCTTCGTGTCGAGCCCCACTTCGGGTTGTGGCTAAAGGTGTTACTTGCCGGGAAGCGATGGCCCGGCAAGCTCCGTGCCAGCAGGCTCTTTCTGTCCCATTACCGCTCCACCTCATCATCAACCAGATAAGCTCGTATGATAGGTGTCGAGTGGGCAGGCAGTCAAACACAGCCGAACAGGGCACGTGTCAGCATGCCACCCCAAGGTTAACTTTAATGACACCCGTCCCTGGGTCGTGTCAAGATTATAGAAGGGCAGCTGGATGAATGGTGCAGAACCTTTGCCAAAGCATCGCCTCCCCAGCGTAGCACCTAACGGGTGGAAGGATCGTCATTCTCCAGCCGAAGTTCAGGCACCACCACCACGCCAACCCGTTGGTGAGCATGCACCGCGGCAGCAGGTACGTGGCGAAGTTCCTTCTAGCTCTGTCAGGAGTCGAACGCCGTCTTGTTCTATGCTTCCCGCCATGCCAACAATGGCGGCAGAGGCCATGGCGCGGGTTCAAATGCTTTTGAACTTCCATCCAACTCCCGACAAGATGGACGAATGGAGGGCCACCATTCAGAGTCTCATCAGTTTTACCGATCCCGGCAAAACACAGGATGTGGGACCCTCACGGCGACCACCCACAATGCCGGCAGGACCAACTCGCTGCCGTGTCGGAGACACTGCGCCAACGGTGCAGTCGCCTCCGCGTCAACAACCATTGCGGTGGCAAGCTCACCGATCGGATGACCAGGACGTAGTGTCCACGGCGTCATCGGATCCGCGGGGTCACCAAGATCAGCGCCAAGTGCTCCACGAATGGCGCATCGAGGACAGCCATACGAAGATGAAGCGGCGTCGGGAGGCACGCCGTCTATCAGATGATCGTGCCAGGCCAGCAGCGGACGTGCCTGTGCCAGGGTACCCTGGGTGCTTACCTTACGAGGTATGCTTCCCAGCGTTTACTTGTGAGCTGCGACAGGTTTGCTAGCCGTCCACCCGTGCTTTCAAGCTAGAACTGCTCGACAAGTACGATGGCACGCTCAGTCCAGTGGAGTTCCTTGGCACGATGCAGGCTGCCGGGGGGTGGGACGAGAAGATACTGGCCAACTACTTCCCGTTGGCGCTTAAGCCCAACGTCAGGTCCTGGTTGATGAACTTGCCTAAGGGCTCCATTTCTTCTTGGTCGGATTTGTGCCATCATTTCGTTGGTGCCTACCAGGGTGGCCACCAGCTCCCTGGCCAGGCCAGCGATCTGCATGTGATACCCCAGAGAGATGGTGAACCCCTCCGCAAGTACATACAAAGGTTCAGCCGTGTGCACCACAACATCTCCGATGTCCATCCCGCAACTGTTTGTGTCGCCTTTCACACGAATGTGCGCAACCGCAGAATGCGATCTGAGATGAACATTGAGAAGGTCAGAACCATCAACGAGCTATATGCCTTGGTGGACAAGTGTGCACGTGTTGAAGAGGGGAGGAGTCTTCCTGGGGAAGATGATGGCGCCGAAGTCGACTCTGAGGACGACGACGCAGATGATGCATCAACCCCGCAGAAAAAGGGCCGGAAGCGCAACAGGAAGCGCAAAGGCAAGTCAGTGATGGCCATCGAAGGCTCTGGTGATGCCAACGCCACCAAGAAGCCCAAGGCAGAGAGCCCCGGCAAGGAGGTTGCCGGATGCGCTGACTGTCGGGAGGCCACGGCAGGCAACAAGACCGGCAAGACCGATGGGCCGTACTGTAAGATTCACCGTGCCAAGGGCCACGATCTCCAGGAGTGCCGGCAAGTGGAGCAGCTTGCTGAGAAGCAGAAAGTTGAATACGAGAAGCGCGATAAGGAGAAGGGTCAAGATGGTGCCGGTGGGTCCGGCAAGCAAAACCGTGGTGGCCGCGGAGGCCGCCACGGCAAGGCCAAGGCCGCTCAGGGCCAGAAAGGAGATGATGGTGATGGGGACGAAGAGGAGTCCAACAATGAGTTCCAGAATGCAGTGGATGCCATGTGTGTTAATGGAGGTGCATCTTTGCACTCCTCCCACCGGCAACTGAAGCAGTAGGTCCGCGAAGTAAATGCAGTGGAGCCGGCGATGGAAGCACAAAAGCCACTCAAGTGGTTGCATGCACCCATCGTCTTTGACGCCGAGGACCACCCTGATCGCACCACCGCGGTCGGGTGTTTGCCATTGTTGGTTTCACCAACAATCCACAACCTCAAGGTGACAAAGATGCTGGTTGACGGTGGGGCCGGCTTGAACTTGATCACTCCTTATGTGATCAAGAGGTTGCAGATCCTCGACAAGGATCTCGAGGAGACAGCCACTTTCCAAGGGGTCAGTACAGGGAGGAACAAGCCAAAGTGCCAGGTTACATTGCCGGTCACGTTCGGCAGCGAGCTCAACTACAGGACGGAAAAGATTGTCTTTGACGTCGTCAAGATGCCACTGCCATAAAATGGGATTCTAGGCCGCCCGGCGCTGGCGAAGTTTATAGCTGCGTCGCACTACGCGTACAATGTCATCAAGATGCCAGGGCAAATGGGTGTTCTCACCATTAAGTCCAACCAGAAAGACACAATCATCTGCGCCGACAAGCTCTAGCGGGAGGCAGTGGCAGCATCTACTGTGAAGGTACATGCTCCTGCCGGCGAAGCTCCCGGGGGAGGAAAGAAGAAGAAGACTGGCAAGACCTCTGATAAGGACTCCGGGAAGCGCACCTTAGATTGCGGCATGCCTGTTGAGGACGTACCAGAGAGCTCTACCGGCAAGAGCAAGAAAGCCAAGGCCTCTGCACTGGTGACCAAGCAAGTCTCTGCGAGGGAAGATGGGACGAGTGGCACTTTCTCCATAAGTGCCACTCTCAATGACAAATAGGAATGCACGCTCGTTGCCTTCCTACGGGCGAATGTCGATGTGTTTGCTTGGCAAGCATATGACATCCCCGGCATTCCTAGGGAGGTAATTGAGCACCACCTTGCTGTCTGTCCTCATGCAAGACCCGTCAAGCAGAAGGTCAGAAAGCAAGCCTTGGAGCGGCAAGAGTTTATTGTCAAAGAGATCAAGAAGTTGGAAGCGGCAGGCCTGGTCAGAGGAGTGCTACACCCCACGTGGTTAGCTAATCCAGTGGTGGTGCGCAAGGCGAACGGGAAATGGAAGATTTGTATCGACTTCACTGATATAAATAAAGCTTGTCCAAAGGACCCTTTCCCTTTGCCGCACATCGCCCAGATTGTGGACTCCACTGCCGGCTGTGAGTTACTCTCTTTTCTTGATGCCTATTCTGGTTATCATCAGATTTTTATGGCCAAGGAAGATGAGGAAAAAACGACATTCATCACTCCGTGTGGCACGTATTGCTTTATGCGTATGCCCTTCGGGTTGAAGAGTGCCGGGGCAACTTTTGCTAGGGCAGTTTAGATTGGTATTGAGACCCAATTGCACAGAAATGTGGAAGCCTCCATGGATGATATTGTGGTCAAAACGAAGGACAAGTCAACACAGATTCAAGATTTGGAAGAAACATTCGCAAACTTGCGCAAACTCAACTTGAAGCTCAACCCCGAGAAGTGCGTGTTCGGTGTTCCGTCCGGCAAGCTCCTAGGGTTCTTTTTGTCTTAGAGGGGGATTGAGGCCAATCCCGAAAAGATCAAAGCAATTGACCAGAACCAAGCACCAAGATGCGTCAAGGACGTCAGGCGTCTTGCCGGCTGCGTTGCCGCACTTAGCAGGTTCATCTCCATATCAGCAGAGCGCACCTTGCCATTTTTCAAGATATTGAAAAAGGCAGGCCTAGTGAACTAGGCTCTAGACGCGGAGGCCGCGCTCCAAGATTTTACGGAGTACTTGTCTTCTTTGCCAGTCCTAGTTGCGCCTAGGCCGCAAGAGACATTGCTGCAATACTTAGAGGCAACGAATCAGGTGCTTAGTGCTGCACTTGTGGCTGAAAGAGAGGCAGATGAAGAGGAGGCAGCCGCCACAGAGCCACGACCCGACAAGCCAGAATCTTCTCCGGCAAGGTTAGGTGCCGACAAGCCTGAGATTGTGCAAGCAAGTGAACTAGATCAGCAAGTTGTGCAGAAAAAGAAGATGGGGCAGCGCCCAGTCTACTTTGTTAGCTCTCTCCTGCAAGGGGCTAGGTCAAGGTATTCTGTTGTGCAGAAGTTGCTCTTTGGCCTTCTCATGGCCTCAAGGAAGCTGCGCCACTACTTTCAAGCACACCCAGTCACCGTCGTCACTCGCTTTCCTTTGCAATGTATTCTGAGAAATCCAGAAGCTACCGGCAGGATTATGGAGTGGGCGTTGGATCTGTCAAGCTTTGACTTAAAGTTTGAGAGTACCTCAACAATTCAGAGCAGAGCTTTGGTGGAATTCATTGCAGAATGGACCCCGACGCAAGACGAAGAAGTAGAAGAGACCTCTTTCTCCGACAAGGAAACTGTTGATGATTGGATCTTGTACTTTGATGGTGCTTTCACGCTGAAAGGCGCCGGTGCCGGCGTGCTGCTTATAGCACCCACCGGAGAGCACCTCAAGTATGTGGTTCAGATGCATTTTCCCAGGGAGCAGGCCACCAACAACACTACTGAGTATGAGGGATTGCTTGCCGACTTGCGCATTGCAATCGACCTTGGTATTCAAAAGTTGATTATCAGAGGTGACTCACAGCTTGTTGGAGGCCTATGTTGATGAAGTGAGGAAGTTGGAGGAGCACTTTGACATTCTGCAAGCAGAGCATGTTCCCCGTGCCCAGAATGAGATTGCCGATGACCTGTCAAAGCTTGCCGCCAAGAGATCTCCTGTGGAGCCAGGAACTTTTGTGCTACAACTGACTCAGCCATCTGTTACACCATCAAGGCTGGCAAAGAAAAGAAAGCAAGACATTGGTGGCTACTTTCTGGCAGAGCTGCCAGCAGCCGCCAAGAAAGTAGATACCACCGACAAGACACCCTCTGCTAATGAGATGCAGCCTCCATCAAGCCAAATCCTTGCCGTCGAAGCAAGCGGTCTTGCAGAGGAACAAATGCCTTTAGTCCTTGTCGTCGAGCCACAGGCTCCGGCATGGGCACAACCGATTGTCCAGTTGCTTCAAACAGGAGGGCTTCCCGATGAGCAAGAAGACGCGGAAAGAGTAGCCCGTGAATCCAGAATGTACAAATTTGTCGATGACACTTTGTATAGGAAAAGACCAAATGCGGTGAAATTGAAGTGCATTTGCCGGGAGGATGGATAGAGGCTATTGGAAGAGATGCATGAAGGAATGTGTGGCTCTCATATTGGGTTGCATGCGCTTGTCAGCAAGGCGTTTCTCCAAGGATTCTACTGGCCGACAGCCCTTCAAGACGCCTTGGCGGTGGTCATCAGATGCGAAGCATGCCAGTTCCACGTCAAGGACATCCATTAGCCAGCTCAAGCCATTCAAACAATCACTCTTTCCTGGCCTTTCTCGGTTAAGGGGATTGACATCGTCGGCCCCTTCCCCCATGCTACCGGGGGCTTTGAATTCTTGTACGTTGCAATCGACAAGTTTACAAAGTGGCCTGAGGTGGAGCCAGTGAGAAAGGTGACGGCACAGTCAGCTATCAAGTTCTTCAAAGGATTGGTTGCTCGTTTTGGTGTACCCAAAGGATCATCACCGATTACGGCTCTCAGTTCACAAGCCGCGCCTTCACATTATATTGCCAAGAACTTGGAAACAAGATCTGTTACACCTCTGTTTCTCACCCAAGGAGCAATGGACAAGTAGAGAGGGCAAATGCAAATGTTTTGCGTGGTCTCAGGACCAGAACTTTTGACAAGCTGCACAAGTGTGGAAGACACTTTGTGGAAGAGTTGTCGGCGGTTCTTTGGTCAATCAGAACGATACAGAGTCGAGCCACTGGCCAGACACCCTTCTCCCTTGTATATGGTGCAGAAGCAGTGCTCCCCACGGAACTCAGATACGGGTCACCTTGAGTTTTGGCCTTTGACGAGGAGGACCAAGATGAGCTACGGCAAGATGATGCCACACTCCTTGAGGAAGATCGTTTCTGGGCTGCTGTCCGTGATGCACGGTACCAGCAAGCTTTGCGCCGCTATCATAGCTGCATGGTTAATGCTAGGAACCTTCAGGAAGGCGACCTTGTCCTTTATCAGATTCAGTCCACAAAGGGTAAAAACAAGTTGACGCCAAAGTGGGAGGGCCCTTACCGGGTGGTATGAGTCACTAGGCCTGGCGCAGTCCGCCTAGAGACCGAAGATGGCACTCCTATGCTCAACTCATGGAATATTGAGCATCTTCATAAGTTTACCCGTAAGGCGCGGTTGCTGGGCTGCCCGGAAACCTCTTTTATGCAAGTTTGCCGGCAAGGCATGTAACCCTTTGTACAGAGCCGGGTGCAGACCCCGTGCGTAGTGAATAAAAGCTAAGTGTTTCACAACTCTTTGTCAAAGTACATATTTATTTATATGTTGCAGGCAGTTTTGTGTTACATTTGACCTTGCATAAGATGATTAATGAACTGTCAAGGTTCCAGCCTCCTCTTTTCTCTTCTTTCTTTTTCTTAAAGGAATGAAGTGTTCCTCACATGCAAATTTCCCGGGGGAGTGACGGTACAGATACCAAATGAAGTACAACAAAGAAGAAGCTAAGTTGCAAAACTTAATGATGTTCAAGATATCATTCTATGACAAGAAGTACAGCAAAGAAGAAGCTAAGTTGCAAAACTTTGAAATAAATTATTTGTTGTAGTTGCAGTTTCTCCTTGAACGATTTTGGCTTTTGTATGAGAAACCTACACGCTAAGGAACCTTGTCGTGATCAGCTACGCTCTTATTTTGTTTCGAGTCCGCTCAACAACTTAAGTGGCTGCATTGTGATCGTCAAGTGTAACCTTGCTGGCAGCGGCACTTCCGGGAAGCTGCTAAGGATCCGTTCCTCAAGTGCTCGCGGCAAGAGTGCGCGCACCGGCAAGATTCCGGCAAGCGTAGGTGTCGGGCCCATGGAACCCGGGGTATCCAGGCCCGTCTGCCTTTGGCCCAGGGCGCGAAGCCTGGAGTGTGCCCGGCGGGCCGTCGCCACCAAGTGTCTCACCATGCCCCCTCATGGGGCCCTAGCCTCCTGAGGCCCCCTTCTCAGGGAGTAGCAGGCAACGCTCAGCACCACCATAAACGGCCTCGCGAGGTCCCCTCACGAGGCGGCTTCCCGAGTGGCCTCACGAGGCGGCTTCCCGAGGTGGCCTTCCGAGGCCCCCTCCCGCAGCCGCTCGAGGAGAAGACCGTTCGGCGTGTCGCGTGGACTGGAGCCCATCACGTGGGTGACGCGCGTGGCGACGAGCAGCAGCAGAGGCCGCGCCAGCAGGCGCGGATGCAGATGGTTTCCTCTTTTGTGCTAGGGAAGCAGGGCCAGCTATCTACTCCCCAAAGCAACCCCAATGGTTTCCCGATCGGCGAAGAAAGACCAAGACGGCGGGCGCGCAGGGCGGAGGTCATCACCGAGCCCACCGGCGCGTCATCGATCATGCTTTGGCAGGCGAAGACCACCTTTAGTCAGGATAGCCTGAGCGCCTGTCCCCTTTCAAAACCGCCAAGTGTGGCAACCCTTCCCGCCTAAGTTTTGAGGGGGAAGAGGACCAAGACGGCATAAAAGGGGCAGTGCAGCCACCATAGCAAGAGGGGGGGGATCCATCATCTTCAACCTTGTACGCAAGAACTCTCTCATCCACGATAATCTCAACCAGAAAGCAGGAGTAGGGTCTTACACCACAAGGTGGCCCGAACCTGGGTAAACCGCTGTGCCTTTGCCCGTCCTACGCTAGTGCGCTCTCGCCGTAGTCTCGCCGTAGCACTGCCGTGGTAGGGGAAGAAGTAGTAGAACGAGCTCACCCCAGTGTTCGAACCTTTGGGTCCCCGGATCCCCACTTCCGACATTTGGCGCGCCAGGTAGGGGGTGCGCTACTGTTCCTCTGCTCGACCTTCAGCTCCACCAGTCCCATGGCGGACGCACGTCGCGAGCGCGCTGAGCACAGGGCTGGCCGCTTGGCCCAGACGGAGCCGGTGGCCCACGGCAATCGCCGCCGCCCCGACGCCGAGGCTGCCGCCGCCACCGACCCCGCTACCCGCGAGCAGCAGGCCTCCTCCCTGCACCCCTCCGTGCGGGCGGACGGCCACACCGGCACGGCCTCCTCCCTCGCCAACCGTTGGCCACCGAACCCGCAAGCCGCGCTGCTCATGGCGTGTGAGCTACTCCGCTACCGTCCTGATGATGCTGGCTACGACGCCTGGCTTGGTCGCATCACCGAGCTCGTCAACGTCGCCGGGGACGCTCCGGCACCTTCTCACGCGCTCCGCCCTCCGCCGTCTCGTGCTGGGGACCTGGCGCACGGCGCTCCCCTGCCGCCTCCTCTGCGCGACGAGCGCGCCGGGCCCCAGCGCAGCGCGCGGGCTCGTGAGCCATCCCGCAGCGCGTCTTCTCCGGACCACTGCGAGCCCAGCTGCCAGATCATCCACCGCGCGCCCCCCGACGCGCGAGTGCTCCTCGAGCGCCAGCGCCAGTGCCAAGACTAGGCCGTTCAAGACGTTGCGGTGGCCGGGTGTCAAAACCGCGCCGCCCTCGCTGGCGGCGTCCCCTCGAGCGGTGTGGGCTGCCGTGCCTTCACCCGCGAGCTGCGTCGCGTGGTCTGGCCCACGAAGTTCAAGACTGAGCTGCCTCCGCGCTACGGCGGCACCCCCAACCCCACGGAGTTCCTCTAGCTCTACGCGCTGAGCGTCGAGGCGGCGAACGGCGACGACAAGGTCATGGCGAACTGGTTCCCCATGGCCCTCAAGGACGGCCCGCGCTCCTGGCTCATGAACCTCCCCGAGGCTTCCATCTCGTCGTGGGCCGAGCTCTGCAGCCAGTTCATCACCAACTTCAAGGGCACACAGGACAGCTCCCTCACCATCAACGACCTGCGGCGCGTTCGACAGTGCCCAGACGAGACCCTCCGTAAGTACATCCAGCGCTTCAGCCAGGTGCGCAACAAGATCCCGCGCGCTTCCGACGCGGCCGTCATCTCCGCGTTCTCCACCGGCGTCACGGACATCAAGATGCGCGAGAAGCTCGCCATCAACGGTGAGCTCGACTCCGTGCTCGAGCTGCTCGACCTTGCCGACAAGTGCACCAAGGTTGAAGAAGGCCGCCTCTTCGTCCACAACGACCCCGACGCGGCGCTCGACGGCACCAAGGCCAAGAGCAAGGACGTCAAGCGCAAAGGCCCTGCCGTGCTTGCGGCGGAGCCCGAGCAGAAGCGCGGCCGCGACCTCGACGAACCCAGGAAGGACAACCGGCCACTCTGCGCCTTTCACAATGTCCGCTCCCACAGCACCGAAGACTGTCATGAGCTCAAGCTGCTCCGCGACGAGCGCCAGAGCCGCCGAGATGACCGCAACGGCCGTGGCGCCGTCCTCGGAGGTGGCCGCAGCGGCAACCGCTGGGATAGCCGCAACAATAACAGCAACTACCGCCAGGGCTGGTGCGATCAGCCTCGTGAGGCGAATCCTCAGGCTAATGCCGCTCTCCCGCCGCTGCCTCCGCCTCCTCGGAGGAATGACGTCAACCAGCCTGGCGAGGGCGTTGGGGGCTACCAGGAGCCTCGCGCGGTCGCCTGCATCCTTGGCGGGTCCCTAGCCCCCGCGTCCGTCCGCCACTTCAAGCAACTCTCTCGCGAGGTGTACGCCGCCCTCCCGAGGCCTGAGGTCACGCGGCCCCTCAAGTGGTCATAGTACGCCATCACCTTCGACTCCAAGGACCACCCCAAGTCCACGGCCTCCACAGGCGCGCTCCCCATGCTGTCCACTCCCACCATCAGCAACGTCGCGGTCACCAAGACCCTCATCGACGGGGGTGCCGGCCTCAACGTGCTCTCCATCGAAACCTTCGAGACGCTCCAGGTGCCCTACGACCAGCTGATGCCGACCAGGCCTTTCTCCGGAGTGACCGATGGCTCCACCATTCCGCTGGGGCAGGTGCGCCTCCCCGTCACCTTCGGCACCCGCAAGAACTACCACACCGAGCTCATCGACTTCAACATGGCGCACATCGGCCTGCCCTACAATGCCATCTTGGGCTACCCAGCTCTCACCAAGTTCATGGCGGCCACTCATCACGCCTACAACGTCCTCAAGATGCCCGGCTGCAGCGGCATCATCACCGTCGCCTGCGACGAAAAGGACGCGGCCAGCACCCTCGAGCGCGCCTGCCGCTGTCGCGCACCCAGCCGACGAGGATGCGGCCGAGCCTTCCGAAGCCGCGCCCGCGAAGAAGAAGCAGCTGTTTTCTTAGGCCGCGCCGAGACGAAGAAGGTGTCGGTGGATGGCAGCGGCTCCGGCCCCGCCTTCACCATCGGCACAGGCCTCCCTCCTGCATAGGAAAGCGCGCTCGTCACCTTCCTTCGGGCAAACTCGGATGTTTTCGCCTGGGAAGCATCCTACTTGTCCGGTGTGCCGAGGGAGGTGATCGAGCACCACTTAGCGGTGTGCCCCAATGCACGCCCGGTCAAGCAAAAAGCGCAGCGCCAGGCGCCAGAGAAGCAAGAGTTCATCGTCAGTGAAGTTCAGAAGCTCCAAGAAGCCGGTGTTGTTCGTGAGGTGCGCCATCCTGAATGGCTCGCCAACCCAGTCGTCGTCCCCAAGAAAGGCGGCAAGGAGCGCATGTGCGTGGACTTCACCAGCCTCAACAAGTCCTGCCCACATGACCCCTTCCAGCTGCCGCGACGCGGTCAGGGCGTTGGTCCCACCGTCGGCGGCACGTGCATGCCCTTCGGGCTGAGGAACGCCGACGCCTCTTTCCAGAGGCTGGCGCCCTTCGCACCAGGGCCTCGTGAGTACCCGGCTCCTCGCGAGCTCCCAGTGCCTCGCGAGCCCCCTGGCTCCGAAGGAGCAGACTCCCTTGGCGCGCCGCACCGAGTGGTCTGACGTCACTACAGTGCGGTCCTGCCGGGCGCGCCCGGCGCGTCGCCCTGCGCGACCCGCACTCCTTCCCGCCGCGCCTCTCGAGCTTCGCTCCCGGAACCTTATCCTTTTGGCCGTTTAATGGATTTTACTGACTTTTACTTTGATGAATTATATTACCTACTCAATTGCCTGTTAATTTCTATGATAAATTCGATGCCGCCCGAGAGCGCCTCACGGTCGCGACCCCTCCCCTGACCAATTCCGTGAGCGGGGGCTAGGCACGGTGCCTGTGCTCGGGTCCGTCCCTGTAGCGCTGCCAAATCCATGCGACTGAGCTCTGGCTCGCGGGCCTGCTCCCGCGCACGTCACCTCACCAAAGTTCTTGGTGCCTTATCTCTTCACGCAACGGCCACGGGTGAGTTAGCAAGCGCGTGCCGCTCCCCCTATCGTGAGATTTTCTGACAAGCAGCCCTTCAAGAGTCGAGCTGCGCGAGGACCTCGCGGGCAGCCTCTCACGAGCCGGGTTCACGAGGCAAAGGCACTTCGAACGCCGAGCCTTGTGCGTGCGTCTCGCGAGCGCGCCTCGTGGGCGCAGCTCGGGAGCGGCAAGGGTTGGCTCGGCGAGTGGCGGTTTGTGCCATGTCCATCCGCGCGGCGACAAGCGAGCCCACTGGCGAGACCCCCGTCTTCCTCGTCTACGGCGTTGGCACGGTTCCCCTCTGAAGTTAAGCACGGTCCCCTGTGAGCCCTTGCCTTCGACAAGGCGCATCAGGACGGCTCGCGGGAAGCCGACCTGCCGCCCCTTGAGGAGGGCCGCCGCCAAACCGGCCTCGCGCCCTCATTACAGCCGCGGCGTCCGCCCTCGCACTCTCAAGGTCGGTGACCTCGTCCTGCGTAGGATCCTCTCCAGGGAGGGACCACACAAGCTCTCACCTATGTCGAAAGGCCCTTTCAGGGTTACTCATGTCTCCAGGCCCGGCTCTGCCCGGCTGGAGACGGAGGACGGAGTTCCTGTGCCTAACGCCTGGAACATCCAACACCTCCCCAAGTTCTACCCGTGACCCTCACGAGTACGAACGAAACGGGGCTGTACACGCCCCGGAGCCTCTCATTGCGTTCGCCGGATGGGCCCGCGAGAGCTCCCGCCCACGTCTCAGTGGAAGCCCCATGCTCTGCGCTGGCGGAACGATCGAACCGCGATCATGCCCATGCCTAGTGGAAGCCCCATGCTTCGCGCTGGCGGAACAATCACTTGAGGGCGCCCCACAGGCTGCACCGACCTCATGCTGATCCGTGCCGAACATGGCAATCATGTCTCTTTTTGGAGCTGTGCACGCTTGCGACCTTCCCTCATGAGCCCCACGCGAGTGGGGGCTGGACACGGTGCCTGCGCTCGGGCCAGTCCCAGCAGCACTGAAAAACCCAAGCAACCGGGCTCTGGCTTGCGGGTCTGCCCCGTGCACGCCACCCCACCAAGGTCCTTGGTGTCATGTCTCCTCGCGTAATACCGATGAGCGAATCGACAAGCACGCGCTGTCGTTGAGTGCTCTGCGTGCAGCTACCTCAGGAGCAGGTCCCTGGAAGGATCTCGCGAGGTAGCACCCTCAGGACCTCAGGAGGCCGGCAGGCACCGCCTTGGGGGCTAACCCTCGACGGCCATCCCAGCAGGAGACCTCGCGAGCTGCGTGAGGCCCTCATGAGCCGTGGCTCACCCGACACCGCTATCCGCCAAAAGCTAAGTGTGACTGCCACATGAGGCGCCCTTACCATCACTCAAGCTCTCTCCCCTCGCGATCCCGCTGGGTGCTAGCGTTTTTTCTTCTGCATAAGCCACTTGCACGCCAAAGGGGGGCTCCCTGAGCATCGCGCCTCAGGAGCCCTCACTAGCTCACGGCGCCCCTCACCACCTGGCCTTGTCCCGGCATCGCGACCGGACATACCAGCGATGGCTGAGGCCCGCCCGGGGGCTGGGTCCTGACGGTGTAGAGCGCTGAGGCGAGCAAAGAAAAAAAAAACCAGCCTCACGAGAGGACCTCGGGAGAGAATGCATGCAACCCCATATCACAAAAGTATTAAGTTCAACACAAGAAGATACTGTTTCACGCCCCCGCGGGGTTTACATCGGTTCAATGCAGGAGAACGAAAAGAAAGAAAGGCCTAGGCGAGTGCGGCCCCGTCACCGTGCGCACGGTGTCCCGGCTCCGGAGTCGTCGTCGCGCGCGCCTAGTTGGAGTCCTCGTCCTCGCTCTTGACGCGGGGGAGCCGCCGTCGCCACCGCCCCCGCCGGAGAGGGCGACACCGTCGGAGGAGTCGTCCTCGCTGGAGGAGCCGTTGTAGCTGTCCTCACTCTCTGCGCAGCACGCCAGGCGGCTACCGGAGAGCCCGAAGATCTTCACGAAGAACGTGGCGGCCCCGTCGTACTTGAACTAGAGGACGTGCCCCCGCTTCAGGCCATGGGCGAGGGCGAACGACTTCCACCCCTGCCTCAGGAACATGAAGCCCGAGGCGGTAAGCTCCGTCGCCACCCAAGAGGGGCTATTGCAGCAACCGTCGGCCTGCACCCACAGGCCCAAGGGCGCGCGGTCCGCCATCGCCGCCACGAAGGAGTCCGGGAGTCGGAGCCAGGTGCAGGGGCTGCGGTGCATGTTCACGATGAACTCGCGTGCCGCCTCCGCCGATTGGCTCCCCGCCTAGGGCGGAGGCGCAGCCGCTCCGTCGTGGCCGCCTCGGCCTTGCGCGCCTCGCCCGCTGCGCCCGCGGGCGGCGCCCTTTCCGCGACTATTGGGCCCGGAGCCGGCGGCCGTCGATGATCGGCCATGCCCCCGGGGCGGGACCTGTGATGCGGCGGCGGAGGCACGGCCGCGCCCTCGTCCTCTCGCCATCTCTTTGGCAGTTCTAGCAAGGAGACGAGGAAGCTGGAGGAAGGAGAAGATGAGTGGGGGCTCTGGCTCTCCCTTACCCCCTTTTTTATCTCGGCGCGGGACTCCCCTCATCGCTCCGCCTTCTCCGGCGCCAAGATTTATGTCAGCGCGGCAGTTCCCGAGGCGTCGTGGGGAAGTGGGGGCGTCGCCCGTCACATCATGCGCCACGCGTCGTGCCTGGCCGCAGGCGGTTAGGGCCCGCGCCGTTTCGCCCCTCCGTAGGCGGGAACGTACGCGCCGCGGGCCCGGGGGCTACTGTCGGGCCCATGGAACCCGGGGTATCCAGGCTCGTCTGCCTTTGGCCCAGGGCGCGACGCCTGGAGTGTGCCCGGCGGGCCGTCGCCACCAAGTGTCTCGCCATGCCCCCTCATGGGGCCCTAGCCTCCTGAGGCCCCCTCCTCAGGGAGTAGCAGTCAACGCTCAGCACCACCATAAACGGCCTCGCGAGGTCCCCTCACGAGGCGGCTTCCCAAGTCCCCTCACGAGGCGGCTTCCTGAGTGGCCTCATGAGGCGGCTTCCCGAGGTGGCCTTCCGAGGCCCCCTTCCCGCCTAAGTTTTGAGGGGGAAGAGGACCAAGGCGGCATAAAAGGGGCAGTGCAGCCACCGTAGCAAGAGGGGGGGGATCCATCATCTTCAACCTTGTACGCAAGAACTCTCTCATCCACGATAATCTCAACCACAAAGCAGGAGTAGGGTCTTACACCGCAAGGTGGCCCGAACCTGGGTAAACCGCTGTGCCTTTGCCCGTCCTACGCTAGCGCGCTCTCACCGTAGTCTCGCCGTAGCACTACCGTGGTAGGGGAAGAAGTAGTAGAACAAGCTCACCCCAGTGTTCGAACCTTTGGGGTCCCCGGAGCCCCACTTCCGACAATAGGGTATAAAAATCATGCAAAGACGGAATAGAACAAGGGGAGTAGCATGCATTCATCCATTCAAAACACGGGTCATATTACAAAGCCAAGTGCAGTTCTAACTTAAGATAAAATCTGTCTTTTACAAGAACCACTGGTAGCAAGAAACGGCAAGGGGCTAGTCTTTACGATTGCCCTTGGTCCTTGGAATCTGCTAGACCTTGCTGATGATTGGGGCGATGAGCTCTTCGGCTTCTTTGGTGTCAGCTCCCTTTGGCAAACTCTTGAAGGCCTTGGAGTCGTCAATACCGGGGTTCTGATAACCGATCTTGACAAGCACCTTGGAAAGTTCGTCATTGCAGAACTTACGGGATTCACTGGCACAGTTGGTGGATCTGTCACCATGATACTTTTCCAGCGCCTCTATCAAGCTTTCGAAGAAAAGAGTGAGCCTGGCGCTGGTAGTGTCCCCTTTGGTGGTGGAGTAGCGATACTCCAGCAAGCCCATGGCGGATAGCTGTGCAGTGAGGTTTTCCGCAGCAACCACAAGACGATCAGTCCAAAGCTTGTAGGCGCTCTTGAGCTCATTGAAGGAATTTGCGGCGCTCGCAAGCAAGGCCTTCTCATTTTGAAGGTCCTTCGTCAAGATCTTCTCGCACTCCTTGGCTCCATCAAGAGATTTCTCCAAGGTGGTCAGCTTCGTCTTGTGATCTTCAATAACGTCGTTGGCCTTGGTGAGCTCTTGGTTCTTGGCGGATACTGAAGTTTGCAGCTCCGCCAAGGTGTGAGTTGCCTTCTCTATATCTGCTTTGAGTGCTAAGATCTCCTTGCCGTTGGCGGCGATATCTGCTTCAAGCTTCTGCACTTTGCCTTCTAGCTCGTTCTTGGCGGCTTCTGCCACTTCGGCAACGTCAATGGCCTCCTTGATCTTGCTGGCATGCTCTATGGCTTGAGCTTCAATTGCTTCTTTATGCTTACACTCCAGTTCCTGGGTCTACTGTGCAATGAGAGCCTGGATCTCGTCATCTTTGCCGCGAAGCTTAGTGGCAAGCTGCGCCTCATAAGCGGCAAGCTCTTCAAATGAGCGTCAAGGCCAATGTTGCGCTCATTCAATTCTGCCTCAGCTGCCGCTATCTTCTACGCAGCCTCCTCCTGTGCCTTGTTGACCTCAGCCTTCTCCAAAACAAATTGCTCCCTGGCCTTGGCAAGCTGGTTATGGTGGTCCTGGAGGTCCTGGTGGCATTCTGCATACCAGACTTGCGTCTCCTCCACACGCTTCTTGAATTCTTCCTCTGCCTTGCCAAGGACGGCAACCCTGGAGTCCAAGCCCTCTGTTCTATTGCGATAACACGCCTGGAGCTTCTGGAAGTTTTCGCCCATGGCCTTGAGGAGCTGCTGCTCTTTAGTCTCATTGATGTGGGCGTGCAGCTCATCGACAACCTCAAGCCCGGCAGCCGCAATGATTTCATCGTCCAAGACCTCTCCTTCAATGGGTGCCCCAATGTTCGATGTCCCAGGGATGCCGATGAACAAGTTGTCGCCCACCTTCAGATATTTGCTTGATGGAGGCTCTTCAGATGTCGAGGGGTGATCGTCAACGACCACCTTGCCAGTTAAGATCACCCTCATGGCCGAGTCAGCGCTTGGCGCTCCTGAGACAGATGTGTAGTCAGTGGCGTTGGCACTCCTGTTGCTGCCCTCCTCAGCAACATTTTTGGCGGCCTCTTCATGAGCGGCCTTGGTGGCCTCTTCGTCAGTCACCCTGATGGCTTCGTCAACAGCAACCTTGCTGGCCTCGTCAGCAGTGTCCTTCGCTATCTCCTCGATGGTGGCATCAACGTCCATGTCGTCAGTTGGAGGTAGATCTAAAAAGATAGAGAAGAGAAAAATTGGACTTAAGACCAAGTTCAAGAAAACAAAAAAGATGATAAAGAAGAAAAGTGCTTAACGGCAGAAGGGTTACCATACTGGGACTATTGAGGAGGAGCAGTTTCTCCTCCGGCAACCTCAGTTGTCGTCACCTGGTTGTCAGCAGCCTCGGTTTCGGGCACCTCTTCAGGGCACACAGGCTCGTCGATGGAGGTCCTTGCCGGAGAGCTGGTTGCCGAGGTAGTGGTTAACAGAGGCGTTATGGTTGGGTCTGCCTCCGGGCGCTCCTCCTCCTCGTGGCGCTCTTCTCCTGCTCCCGTGCCAATGTCAGCAATGAATATTTCAACTCCAACGCTCGTGAAAGGAAAGTGAGTAGTGGCCTCATGCTAGGGGCTGCGCCGAGGATTGACAGCCACGATGTCGACATCCGGCGCTGTACATGTCGTCGGTTCATCCTCCGCTGCTGTCCTCGCCCTCTTAGCCATCATTTGTGCCAAGGTTTGCTCATCGCTGATTAGATCAAGACAAGACAGAGCATATCAGATATCAATAACGAGAAATCAAGAAATAATGAGAGTGATTGAAGATACGTACTCTTCTTCCTCCTCCTCATTGCTAAGGATGGAGAGGTCATACAGGCTCTCAGGTCCGATGCTAGAGGCGGGAGGTGGAGTGGGAGTCCTGGCCCGCTTAGTTGCCGCGGGCGCGGCAGAATGAGATGACCTAACTACTCCGGCAGCTGATGCAGCTGGCCACCTCATAGAGGGGCGCCGCACTCATTGCTGTTGAGGAGCTTGGCATCACGGTCCTTGCCGCCCGGCAGTCTTGGCGGCCGCTCCCTTGTCGGCTTCCTCGTCACCCGAAGATGGGTGAACTGGCTCTTCGGAAACAGCTCTTTGGAGGACGCGAGATTTCTTTGCTGGAACAGGGGGCTTTGTAACACCCTGGTTTTCGCCCCTTGTTTTTTTTCCTTCGTGAGATTGGACTCCCGTCTTTTTTTCGATGTTATCGGATTTTCTCTCGCTCTTGGGTATATAAAGATGGTCATTTAGCCTTGCCTTTCCTATCCAACCAGAGATTCGCTCCAGTCCAACCTTGCCACCCAAGATTTACTCTCAGGATTTTGCCGCCGAGACCCTACCTTCCGAGTCACCGGAAGGTAAACCCTAATTCCTTCCGTTACAAAGGAACCCCAATGTTCTTTGATCTGTTGCCTCCCAAATTTTTCCCAGTGATCATCCTATCTCTGTAAACCCTGGATTTGCAAAAATATTGCTAAGTCATTTGCAATATTTTCATTTAAAGTTAATTCCTTTTTCTGCTATTTAAAGGAATTAAATCTAGAAAATATATATCCATCTCCAAAGTTCATGAAAACTTGTGGTGATATTTTTTGTGATCATATTGAGCTCCCATAAAAATATTGGCCATAATTAAATAAGGGAAATTGCATTTTCCTATTTAAAGCCAATATTGTATTTTGGGCACTTTCCAAAGGAACTACCATCTTGGTAGCCAGGAAAAATCCCAAATAATTTGTGGAGCATCTCCTACCCATATCTTCACCATTTCAATCAAGAACCCAAGTTCCACAAGTACAAGTTTGAGAGCATCATCCAATTCTTGTTTCTGGATTTATTTTGAGGTTGTGAAGCAACAATATTTTATATTGCTCCATGATACATGAAATTAATCCAGGACCTCACATTCCCTATATAATGTGAGCCTTCAAAAATTCATATCATTTTATATAGTCATTTTCTCCCAAAAATTCCATCTAGTTTCTGTCCAGATTCAAGCACTGTGAAGGAACTACCATGTAGGAGCATCCAAATGGTATGAAATTTTACCAGTGCCTTCATGCTCCTAAATCATCACTCTCCACCAAATTTGAGCCAAATTCATGAAGCTATTTGAGCACAGCTTCAAAGTTTAGTTTCTAGACCAAATTCTGCATTGTGAAGGAAGTATATGCAAACAAGATCCAAATGACGTCAAATTTTGCCAGAACCTACACCTTTCTACCACATTCCACCATGAGAAGAATCCAGCTCCATCTCTTTAGCCATTTCTCCAGAAACCTCCATCCAAGTTTCTGTCCAGAAACTGTTTTGGATCCCCTCGATCAACCTAGTCCTTTCCTGGTCTATCCAGTGCCATATCTTACCCATTTGAGCAGTGAGCCACCTGTTGGACAAGGTGTGAGGGCTAGACTGGCACCAGAGCGTGCTATGCACGTGGTGACCACGCGGACAGCAGGCAGAAGCAGCGCTCTATGCACTGACCTCGTTGGGTAGCTCGCTCCGGCCAGCTCCGGCTTGTCCAAACATGTCCAATGGCTCCACACCGACCGCATGCCCCCTCTCCAGCAGGTTCCCCCTCCGTTCCCTTTCTCGCCGTGCCGCGACAAAGGGCGCCGTACCGCCACTGTTCGCACGTGGTCGCCGACGTATAACTCCAATCGGAGCTCTCCCGAAGCCACTGTGGCCAGAATCGTCACACTGAGAACACAATACAAGGTTGGGTTACTGGGTGGTTATCTAGGATATCTTTGTTTCCTGATAGCTTCAACAATTATGTCAAGGATATGGAATACCTCAACACAATGTTTAGTGTGGTTAGTCTAGCCCAAAAGACATCAGAAACGGGGAAAGAAGAGGTTGCAAATGCATCAGATTATTTAGAAACCTGGGACAACTCGGACAGCATAACGGCTGTACGGGCATGAAAATGAGGCAACCTGTAAGACAACTGACTACACAACTACTGAATTCTAATGGAAACACCAATCCAAGAGGACAACACCTTTCCTATGAGTCTGCAGCATAGTAACTCGTCATCCTAACAGATAGATGAGTAAGCCTAGTTCTTAAACCCCGTAGAAAAGAAGAGGGTGACTCAGAATTAGAATGACACAAGATAAGGAGTAAAAAGAGCCTTACGTACCCTTCCACAATCAATTCCCTTATATAACTAAGCAGTTCTAGACTCAACGTTGACCAGTTTGTCTTGGTAATCCTACAGGCAGTCAAGCTCTGATACCAACACTCTCAGGACCCCGATCCTAAGTCACACGGATCTAACATAAGACACATCATATCGCTTTGCTGCCTCACGCACGGTAACCCACGGCTGCCGCCTTTACCTTGGCCGGGACCATTTGCGTCTTTTGGCTCACGTATATGATTGTGATGCTAGCCTCCATATGACAGAGAACCCGGGCCGACATGACTAGTCGTAAACCAAGGTGGCACAAACTTACAGGGACAGGCATACATGACCCAGCAATGCACGTGTCGGTCATCAACGTAAGAACCCAAGTCGTAGCAAGCTACAAGGACTTACAGGAACACCGCATGAAATTTCCCCATGGGGACAGACACAGGAGCAAAGAAGGACACATGCCGGTCAATCCATGTGTTCCGGGTGGAAGCACTAGGAGGCATTTCCCCATAAAGAAAGCTACCAAGAATAAACAACTAGGTGTCGGATCCCACACATACCAAAGCATTTCAATAACATACACACAATATGCTCGATATGCGTAGATATAACATGGCATCACAACAAAAGTCTATGACTCAAAGTATTTCTTTAAGAGGCTCCGAGGAGCCATACATAGCATGATATTACAACCATGGGTCTCATGACCCAACATACAAAGTCATACAAGCAACGGAAGTATAAACCTGTCTGAGTACAGACAGCTGAAAAGAAAGAAGGCTGGAAGGCCTAACTATCTACAAGACCCTTCATAGGAACCAGACCTCTGTCTGGGATTCCCAAGCTAATCGGTCAACGTCGAACTCATCGTTGGAATCTAAAGTGAGACTGAAGTCTCCTCTCCAAAAACATAAACTAAGCAAATGTGAGTACAAAGGTACTCAGCAAGACTTACATCAGAACTAACTACATATGCAAAAGTATCAATAATGGGGTGGTGGAGTTTAACTGCGGCAAGCCAGCTTTGACTCAGTGGCTATCCTGTACTATGACTACCAGTATTTTCCTTGAGGTGAGAAAGCGCACACGAGTCCACATATTCACCATACCAATACACCACTATGGATCCGCTTCCGTCTCCCTACGAAAAGGCCATCCATAGCACTCACACTTATCCTGCGCATTTTAGAGTATCCACTTCAAGTTATCTATGAACCATATAAGCTTTCCAAGTAGTCCATATCCGCGGACGCGGCTATTCGAATAGAGCATATTACCCTGCAGAGGTGTACTTCTTCACACACGCTTTCCCCACTTGCCACCATGTACACGTCATGTATCTCGGCAACCTTCAAGTGGAAGCCTCGCGAGGGTGTCGGTCACGACCTGACTAACCACACAAGTCTCTAGTCTAGGTTTATCACCTATTTGAGTCCGACCCGTAAGGAAGTCCGGCCGAGGTTTCCACTACGGCCCCAAACAATGTGAGCAGGGTTCCCATGCCCACCATCCGGGTGCCACTTGGTACAGCGTGCCACCGTGCCTAGTCTGCCCCAAGCCCACCTAGCCAGGTGCCACTTGGTAGATAAATAGCACGAGCTATAAACACCAGAAACTAGTTGCAACTCCTGGACAGAAATCAGGGCGATTAATAAGTCGAGAGTGGTCATTGGTTTCGAGCCCAATGTGTGGTAGTATCTGTCTTGCTTCACAAACACGGAACTCAGTTCCTGAGGACAGTCCCAATGATACAACCAACCATGTACTCCTACATGGCCTCTCATCGCTACCTTTACCAAAACATGTTCACACACTTAGCTCTCACACAGTAGGACATGTTCACCACCATTCCAATCCATCCCGGATGAATCAGACCTGACACAACTCTAAGCATAGCAGGCATAACAAGCAAGCATGAATGAGTAGGCACATCATGGCTCAAACAACTCCTACTCATGCTAGTGGGTTTCAACTATTTACTGTGGCAAAGACAGTTCATGTAGAGGAATGGGTTCAACTACGGCAACAAGTAACAGTTGAATCGTTGTTGTCCTAAAGCAGTAAAAGAGAGCAAGAGCGAGAGAGTGGGATTATATCAGAATGCTCAAAGGGGGTTGCTTGCCTGGCACTTCTGAAGATAGTATAGCTCTTCGTCAGTGTCAACGATCACATCATCGGAACAACGTCTACTGAGGGAGAACAAACAACGGCAACATAAAAAAGGGAACCACAATCATTGCAATGCACATCCAAATGAATGACATGTCATATTAAGGTACTGAATTGACCTAATGCAATAGTTATCCAAGTTAATTGGAGTGGAATTCAAACAAGATCAAATTCCAACTCCAAATGCTATTTCATAAATTGCCCTAATCATCATTTGTCCTAATCATCATTTGTCCTATTCAGTGAGGTTAACTTGTTTAAACATGCATGAAAGTGTCATAAACAGATTCTTCATATTTTTCTGGTAATTTTTCATGTATAAATTATTTCAATCTGAGCTACGGTTGAATTTATATGATTTTCTGAAGTTTATAACATTTTTCTGGAATTTCCCGATTTATTCTAAATTAAGCTATTTCCAGAAAAATGTATTATTGCGTCAGGATGACGTCAGTGTGACATCCGCAGGACAACGGAGCCGGTCCAGGTCAAACCCGACCGTGGGACCCGCATGTCAGCCTCACATCTAATTAACAGAGTTAGTTAACACTAATTTAATTCTAATCCTAAAATTAGTTAGGGCACTGGGTCCACATGTCATTGACTTGGAGGGGGGTCAAATCCCAGTAAACCGGAGTCAACTCGCCGGAGTTGACCCGCGGCTAGTCGCCGGCGAGGTCCAGTGATGGCGATACTCAGGTTTCACCCTTCGGCGACCAAACGGACGGCGGAGACCACCTCCGTGACGAGGGGACTCGTCCGCGTCGAATGGTGCAAGCGGGAGGACCTGGGGTGCGGTGAGCTCGCCGGAGTCGAGCTCGTGGCGGTGGTCGGAGCTCGGGTGTGCACGGGAGCGGGGCTATAGTGGCCGTGGTGACGCGTGCGTGGCACCTAAAGCATCTACGCGAGCTTACGAAACCAACGGACATGCGCACGGGAGCCGTTGATCACCGGAGATACGTCGGCGACGAGCTCGCCGGCGGCGCGCTCGGTCACGGCGAGGCAATGGCTACGGCGTGCAAACGGAGCAAAGGAGAGGGGGATCCGAGGCAGGAGCTCACAGCGGTTCGAGCGGTGGTCTCGGCGTGCTCGGGGAGGGGCTGGAAACGGCGTGCGGGCGCCGGCGATCTCGACGGCCGAGGGGAGAAGAAGAGCTCGAGGACGACGCTGCAGTGCTCCTGGTCTTGGGATCTTCCGCGTGGAGAAGAAGCGCTCGACGGCGGAGCCTTTGGACACGGTGGTTGGGCACGGGGTGCTCAGTGGCCACGGTGAATGGCGACGGTGGCGGCGAGCTCCGCTCGGTGGTGCTCGGGAGAGAGCTACAGGAGGGGATGAGGATGAGTGAAAAGAGGGAGAGGGTCGCATGGTGCCCCTAGGAGCCTCTCCAGCGTCGGCAGAAGCAGGAGGTGGCCAGGCGCGTGCCGGCGCGCGGCGACCACGCGCGCGGCGACCTTCTGGCGAGAGGAGGAGGACGACTGGCACTGTGGCTAGATGGGTCGCACAGTGCTGGGCCGGCTGGTAAGTGCCAGGTAAGTTTCTCTCTCTCTCCTTTTTTCCAATTTAGCTTTCTGTTATCTAATTTTCCCTCTGTTTTGATTTGATTTAAATACCAAATCATTTTATAAAATCTGAAATTTAATATGTGGACTTATGGAGCTAGTCCAGAGCCACATACAAACTTTCACAATTATTGGACTTATATTTATTTTATAGTAAATATAAATCCAATTCAAATAGCTACTGAATTAATTCAAAGGCCCAAAATAAATATTTTTGAGATTCCAAAAATATTGGTTTGAATTTTAGCTCTTGCCAATATTTTCATAGATTAACAGGAACATTTTCTTGGACTTGTTTGAAGAGATTTTTAATGTTGATCATTTTTTAAAAGGTTTTTGAGGCTTTGAGAATTCCCTGAATTCAATTTCCTTTGAACTTAAGATGATGCATGGATGATTATGCAATGACAAGCAAAGACTAAGCTAGGGCTATGACAACTCAGCCCCACTAAACAAGAATCTCGTCCCGAGATTCAAGACGTGAGGTGAGAGGAAGGGATGTCACGGAAATGACACAGTTTTCATGATCCATTTGCCCTCCTCGAGGATGCGGATTCATTGGATCATGTTGATCTTGACATCTTTGCCTTCGGGAGCTTCACCCAACACGATGACGATAGAAAGAAACTCTACAGAAGTCGATCTTCTCAAAGATTGAGCAACTCAAGATCAACTCATGGAGTGAGACATCATAACATCTCTCGAGCTAAGACACAAAACACTCATCAGGAACGATGGAAGAGAGCAGATGATGAAGGTTCAATTTGGTAGGCAACAGTTCCACGCTTACGTAAGATGGTGCACGGTTTCAACGTAGCGAGGAGTTAATTGCCATGATTCCATGAGGGGGAATCCTAGGGAAGGTGACTCGTAGAATTATTCCCTTAAGTGGCAAAAAGAATTACTTTTGATACATAGATCATTGAAACTCTCTATACCAGCCTAAGGCAATTCACAATGATCGTTTGAAGGAGTTCGAATGAATGGCATTCCTAGACTAGAATGGATGATGTGGACTACCTTGCTGAAGACAACGCAATGGATGATTTTTGCTTATCATCGGAAATGGATGGGACCCATGGTAAGCCCACTTTTGAATATGATCCTGAACAACAATTACTAAGAAGGGCAGCCCATGGTAAAATGGCACAATGGCGGGTGCAGGCTGGGAACAAAATGCAAATGCTAGGAATGATCCAACCATCATATCTACCTGAGATTCAGATCTGATTGGTGCAGGATATTCCAGACTCAACATGTCTGAAAGAGAAAGGTTACAACACAAATCGAAGAGATGATGTTGCGAGATTCTCGGGAAATGAACTATGGTAGCAAGATCCAAACATGAGCTGGATGGCAGGACACATGTGAACACACTGTCCAAGACAAGCATGACCACATAAAAGTCTTACAATAAAACACTACCGAGTTCTGGTTGGGAACCATCATCGAGGATAACGAAGTCCTTGCAAAAGGCATGCTCTTAAGAAGGAACTTCTTCTCCTTGAACAAATCAATCAGTGGCTTGGTGTGCTAGGAGATACATATGGAATGGAGGTAGCAAGCCTATCAAACCATAGAATACTTCACACATGCATAACTGACTTGGGATGATTCCAGAGGAAGCAAAAATAGCTTTCTCGAAATCATGGCAACAACTTACATCAAATGCACGTGAATTAGAGGAGGTCACTTCTTTCATCCGAACACATACTTCATGGGCTAGCACGAAGATAATGTTTACGAAAGTTTCCAACACTAACTTAAATGTTCAACATGGACCATGGAGAAGATAAAGATGTTGTCGATGGGCTCAACAACACTCATTAAGATTCCCATGAAGATGGAATTCCACAACTATGTGAACAAATGATAGCATTGGTCAGACCCAAAAGAATATAATGGTGCATACTCGAGGATCAACCACGAGTAAGATAACATTACGAAAATCGTTGGTTCTGATTTTGATTTGACGATAGCCCATACTCAAATCAAAGCTTGGGTAAGACAATAGATCCAACAATTGATCACGGAGATCAATCGATGAAGATATCATCTTTCTTCAACACACTCACAAAAGATATTGCTTCGAAATGAACTAAGTCAGATAAAGCTTTTATCTTCCAACTCTCCAAGTTGTTGTTTAAATTATCCAACTAGCTCAGGGGTATCCAACACAGATTCTTGGAGAAGGGGTGGTTTAGAAGAAAGCCAACTTGATCACAAACTCAACATAATGGTCAGGGGACAACCTGGTGACACTTCCGAGACAATATTCGGAAAATCACGAACCACCGATAAGTTTTAAGCTCCACAGCAATCTTGCTTTTGAGGTCAAGACGATATGATCAAAAGAGCCAGAGATTGATACAATCCTAACTCATTGACCGAGAGTGCACTAGGAAAAATAGACTAGGTGTTACGATCACTCGTAGCATGGTGATTCAATAACCATCACACTAAGAATGTAACTATTATCCACTAGCTACCAAGCAACGGGGTTGCTAGGAGTATTGATTTCACACATCACGGTTCACTTGTCGGCATTCTGGTTGCAGCGACATGAAGAACGAGAAATAAATGATGATGGCGAGGAGTATCACTATATCAAGAATTCACAAGATGGTGTGCAATTTCTATGACATTCTTGACATGAAAGAGGGTAACACTCCAGGGTAGAGCAGACTAGAAGCTGGATTGACTTTCTTGATCCGCGGAATACAACTGCTTTGACCCAATCCTCAAAATGGATAAGGTACTGGAGTTTATTTCTCCTAGTCATTCTGAGATAGAATGGCTTGACGGACCACAAAAATAACAGGCATCGATGAACACGAATGCACAATTACTCTTGACTATCAATTGGTAGACGATGGTTGGAATACAACTGAAGAGGGACAACTCAAAGGAACACATGATTCTATGAGTTGTGGATGCATGGATTAGCATGTCAAACAAGGCTCAACATATTTCTTCCAGATAACCCATGCGGAAAGGTAGGATTGGCAGATTCACAATATAGAATGGAGAACTCATCAGGAGCACTCCTGTTTTGATCTTTTGGTTCAAGAACTTCTGTCATACTGGTTCATGGTATTGGAAGAATGATATACCACGGACCTTGAGGACTAAGCAAGGTTACTAGCCAACCTAAGGAGCTACAATCTCTATCAACATGAAATAAGTAGAGTGAATCTTGGGTTCAGGAACCCAGGGATGGAATACCTACTAACTAAAGGGCATCACGAGATGCTTTTGAAAAGGATGGCCAGAATCGTCACACTGAGAACACAATACAAGGTTGGGTTACTGGGTAGTTATCTATGATATCTTAGTTTCCTGATAGCTTCAACAATTATGTCAAGGTAATGGAATACCCCAACACAATGTTTAGTGTGGTTAGTCTGGCCCAAAAGACATCGGAAACGGGGAAAGAAGAGGTTGCAAATGCATCAGATTATTTAGAAACCTGGGACAACTCGGACAGCATAACGGCTGTACGGGCATGAAAATGAGGCAACCTGTAAGACAAATGACTACACAACTACTGAATTCTTATTGAAACACCAATCCGAGAGGACAATACCTTTCCTATGAGTTTGTAGCATAGTAACTCGTCATCCTAACAGATAGATGAGTAAACCTAGTTCTTAAACCCCGTAGAAAAGAAGAGGGTGACTCAGAATTAGAATGACACAAGATAAGGAGTAAAAAGAGCCTTACGTTCCCTTCCACAATCAATTCCATTATATAACTAAAGCAGTTCTAGACTCAACGTCGACCAGTTTGGCTTGGTAATCCTACAGGCATTCAAGCTCTGATACCAATGCTGTTAGGACCCCAATCCTAAGTCACACCGATCTAACATAAGACACATCATATCGCTTTGCAGCCTCACGCACGGTAACCCACGGCTGCCGCCTTTACCGTGGCCGGGACCGTTTGCGTCTTTTTGCTCACGTATATGATTGTGATGCTAGCATCCATATGACAAAGAACCCGGGCCAACATGACTAGTTGTAAACCAAGGTGGCACAAACTTACAAGGACAGGCATACATGACCCAGCAATGCACGTGTCAGTCATCAACGTATGAACCCAAGTCGTAGCAAGCTACAACGAGTTAAAGGAACATCGCGTGACATTTCCCCGTGGGGACAGACACAAGAGCAAAGAAGGAAACATGCCAGTCAATCCATGTGTTCCGGGTGGAAGCACTAGGAGGCATTTCCCCATAAAGAAGGCTACCAAGAATAAACAACTAGGTGTCGGATCCCACACATACCAAAGCATTTCAATAACATACACACAATATGCTCGATATGCGTAGATATAACATGGCATCACAACATAACTCTATGACTCAAAGTATTTCTTTAAGAGGCTCTGACAAGCCATACATAGCATGATATTACAACCATGGGTCTCATGACCCAACATACAATGTCATAAAAGCAACGAAAGTATAACCCTGTCTGATTACAGACAGCTGAAAAGAAAGAAGGCTGGAAGGCCTGACTATCTACAAGACCCTTCATAGGAACCAGACCTCTGTCTGGGATTCCCAAGCTAATAGGTCAACGTCGAACTCATCGTAGGAATCTAAAGTGAGACTGAAGTCTCCTCTGCAAAAACATAAATTAAGAAAACATGAGTACAAAGGTACTCAGCAAGACTTACATCAGAACTAACTACATATGCATAAGTATCAATAATGGGGTGGTGGAGTTTAACTGCAGCAAGCCAGCTTTGACTCAGTGGCTATCCTGTACTACGACTACCAGTATTTTCCTTGAGGTGAGAAAGCGCACACGAGTCCACATATTCACCATACCAATACACCACTATGGATCCACTTCCGTCTCCCTACGAGAAGGCCATCCATAGCACTCACACTTATCTTGCGCATTTTAGAGTATCCACTTCAAGTTATCTATGAACCATATAAGCTTTCCAAGTAGTCCATATCCGTGGACGGGGCTATTCGAATAGATCATATTTACCCTGCAGGGGTGTACTTCTTCACACACGCTTTCCCCACTTACCGCCATGTACATGTCATGTATCTCGGCAACCTCAAGCGGAAGCCTGGTGAGCGTGTCGGCCACGACCTGACTAACCACACAAGTCTCTAGTCCAGGTTTATCGCCTGTTTGAGTCCGACCCGCAAGGAAGTCCGGCCGAGGTTTCCACTACGGCCCCAAACGATGTGAGCAGGGTTCCCAAGCCCACCATCCGGGTGCTACTTGGTACACCGTGCCACTGTGCCTAGTCTGCCCCAAGCCCACCTGGCCGGGTGCTACTTGGTAGACAAATAGCATGACCTATAAACAACAGAAACTAGTTGCAACTCTTGGACAGAGATCAGGGCGATTAATAAGTCGAGAGGGGTCATTGGTTTTGAGCCTAATGCGTGGTAGTATCTGTCTTGGATCACAAACACGGAACTCAGTTCTTGAGGACGGTCCCAATGAGACAACCCACCATGTACTCCTACATGGCCTCTCATCGCTACCTTTACCAAAACGTGTTCACACAGTTAGCTCTCACACAGCAGGACATGTTCACCACCATTCCAATCCATCCCGGATGAATCAGACCTGACACAACTCTAAGCATAACAGGCATAACAAGCAAGCATGAATGAGTAGGCACATCATGGCTCAAACAACTCCTACTCATGCTAGTGGGTTCCAACTATTTACTGTGGCAAAGACAGGTCATGCAGAGGAATGGGTTCAACTACCGCAACAAGTAACATTTGAATCGTTGTTGTCCTAATGCAGTAAAAGAGAGCAAGAGCGAGAGAGTGGGATTGTATCTGAATGCTCAAAGGGGGTTGCTTGCCTGGCACTTCTGAAGATAGTATAGCTCTTCGTCAGTGTCAATGATCACATTGTCAGAACAACGTCTACTGAGGGAGAACAAACACTGGCAACATAAAAAAGGGAACCACAATCAATGCAATGCACATCCAAATGAATGACATCTCATATTAAGGTACTGAATTGACCTAATGCAATAGTTATCCAAGTTAATTGGAGTGGAATTCAAACAAGATCAAATTCCAACTCCAAATGCTATTTCGTAAATTGCCCTAATCATCATTTGTCCTATTCAGTGATGTTAACTTGTTTAAACATGCATGAAAGTGTCCTAAACAAATTCTTCATATTTTTTTGATAATTTTTCATATATAAATTATTTCAATCTGAGCTATGGTTGAATTTATATGATTTTCTGAAGTTTATAACATTTTTCTGGAATTTCCTGATTTTTTCTAAATTAAACTATTTCCAGAAAAATGTATAATTGCGTCAGGATGACGTGAGTGTGACGTCAGCAGGTCAATGGAGCCGGTCCAGGTCAAACCTGACTGTGGGACCCGCATGTCAGCCTCACATCTAATTAACAGAGTTAGTTAACACTAATTTATTCGTAATCCTAAAATTAGTTAGGGCACTGGGCCCACATGTCATTGACTTGGAGGGGAGTCAAATCCCGGTCAACCGGAGTCAACTCGCCGGAGTTGATCCGCAGCTAGTCGCCGGCGAGGTCCAGTGATGGCGATGCTCGGGTTTCGCCCTTCGGCGACCAAACGGACGGCGGAGACCACCTACGTGACGTGGGGACTCGTCCGCGTCGAATGGTCGAAGCGGGAGGAGCTAGGGTGCGGTGAGCTCGCCGGAGTCGAGCTCGTGGCGGCGGCCGGAGCCCGGGTGTGCATGGGAGCGGGGCTACAGTGGCCGTGGTGACGCGTGCGTGGCACCTAAAGCATCTACGCGAGCTTACGAACCCAACGGACACGCGCACGGGAGTCGTTGATCACCGGAGCTATGTCGGCGACGAGCTCGGTGGCGGCGCGCTAGGTCATGTCGTGGCGATGGCTACGACGTGCAAATGGGGCAAAGGAGAGTGGGATCCGAGGCAGGAGCTCACGGCGGTTCGAGCGGTGGTCTCGGCGGGCTCGGGGAGGGGCTGGAGACGGCATGCGGGCGCCGGCGATCTCGACGGCCGAGGGGAGAAGAAGAGCTCGAGGACGACGCTGCAGTGCTCCTGGTCTCGGGATCTTCCGTGTGGAGAAGAAGCGCTCGACGACGGAGCCTTAGGACACGGTGGTTGGGCAATGGGTGCTCAGTGGCCACGGTGAATGGCGACGGTGGCGGCGAGCTCCGCTCGGTGGTGCTCGGGAGAGAGCTAGAGGAGGGGATGAGGATGAGGGAAAAGAGGGAGAGGGTCGAGGGGGTCGCGTGGCGCCCCTAGGAGCCTCTCCAGCATCGGCAGAAGCAGGAGGTGGCCAGGCGCGTGCCGGCGCGCGGCGACCACGCGCGCGGTGTCCTTCTGGCGAGAGGAGGAGGACGACTGGCACTGTGGCCAGATGGGCCGCACAGTGCTGGGCCGGCTGGTAAGTGCCAGGTAAGTTTCTCTCTCTCTCCTTTTTTCCACTTTTGCTTTCTGTTTTCTAATTTTCCCTCTATTTTGATTTGATTTAAATACCAAATCATTTTATAAACTTCTGAAATTTAATATGTGGACTTATGGAGCTAGTCCAGAGCCACATACAAACTTTCACAATTATTGGACTTATATTTATTTTATAGTAAATATAAATCCAATTCAAATAGCTAGTGAATTAATTCAATGGCCCAAAATAAATATTTCTGAGATTCCAAAAATATTGGTTTGAATTTTAGCTCTTGCCAATATTTTCATAGATTAACAGGAACATTTTCTTGGACTTGTTTGAATATATTTTTAATGTTGATAATTTTTTAAAAGGTTTCTGAGGCTTTGAGAATACCCTCAATTCAATTTCCTTTGAACTTAAGATGATGCATGGATGATTATGCAATGACAAGCAAAGACTAAGCTAGGGCTGTGACAAGTAATGTCCCAGATCAGAGTTGTAAAGACCATTCTGGTGGCTACTGGTTTATTTGCCGGTTTGATGCAAGGGTTCAGATGGTCGTAACTTACAGCTAGAACTTGTAAAGTAATAAACTTGCCATTTAAATATTGTTTCACTAATGACTCAGTGTGATATTATATGGAGATAGGTTGTCACGTTTTCATAGTTGTTACTTCATGCATTGTTACAACTATTGCAATGATAAAGAAATGTAACCTGATAATAAAAACCTCCTAGGTCGGCTGGATCGAGTCATAGTGCCACCGAACCGAGCTCATCAGTGCAGCCACATTTGCCTTTATGGGGAGGCCCTAACTTGGTCTACTGTCTTGCCTCTTATCAGTACCTCCAAAGAGGGAAGGTTATGCGTGCGTGCTACCCTGGCCCGGTAGGCGGCGATAACCTTGTGAGCCCAGTTAAGTTATTTGCCGGCGTCCCCGTTTGGGACAGTTTAGTTTGGCCACGATGGTGGCAGGTGTCAGGAGTGACACAGGGGCCACCCAGGACTTGACCCAGACAGCGTATGATTGTCGGTGGGGCCGTTAGAGTGTCGGCCAATAGAAAAGTTTTGTTGGAGCAGCACCGGTCCACCCGAATAGGAACATGTACTGATGTACGAGGCCAGGAGCTCCATAGTGTGGGTAAAGTGCGCGACCTCTGCAGAGTGTAAATCTATTCAAATAGCCGCGTCCTCGGTCATGGACAGTTCGTACTAGGTCACACTATTTGGTCTGTGTCGAGTCTGGAGGAATAAACTATATAATGTTATTGCCAAGAATGAACCAAAGAAAGTAAGGTTTGTCAAATTTGCAGTGCAGAGGCATGGACATCATATGATGTCAGGGATATGAATATTAGCCGTGCGATGGCTATGAGATGAGTGGTTGGATGACCGCAAGAGTTAGATTGGATTTGGTTATGATTTGGACTGGATCATGAGAATATTCAGAGTATGGATTATTTACTTGATATGCTTTACTTTACTTTAGTAGTTATTATGCTAGATAATCCTGTTAGGACATGATAATTAATATTGCTAGATAGGTATGCTATGCCATGATAATTAATGTTGCTCTAATAACAAGTGCATGCTTGAATGCCATGGATTGCTTTGCTTGGTGTATATGTTATTTGGTTTGCTTGCGAGTACATTCAAAAGTACTCAGCGGCCTTCAATGTGGCCAGGTTCACCTAAGGATCCGACGTCCACTAGCGAGGGGCCGGAGTGTTCGCGGGCTAGAAGAGTAACCCAGTCAGATCCCTGTGGATTGGAGCCGCACCAAGACCATGCTACCTTAGATAGAGCTTTTCCGCTGCCATCACCCTTGTAAAATATCATGTAAGACTTATATATCCATTAATAGAAATGCCTGTGTTCACGATACTTGTTGTAGAAGCGCATGCCAGAGTGATTTACTGGGCTGGTGAGTGCGGCGACCGTCTGACTACAATGGTATTCAGGCGGGGTGCCACAGGCTTTCTATGCACTTGCCCCTCAGCAGCTTCTTCGCCCTGTTCCTCAGCAGGCTCTTCTTGCTCTCCGGCAGGCTCTTCTGGCGGCTCATCTGCTGGTTCATCTTCAGCTTCTGCATCAACATCAGCTACCACAGATCCAGAACTGCTGGCGCCAACATCTAGCCCGGCTTCTGCCGCCCTGTTGGCAACGTGCGCCAACTCCTCGGCGGTGGTGTCGTGGATCAGGTCCTTCTCCTCCCTGACCGGCCTCTCCACCAGTGTGTCAATCCACTCCCCCACCGCGTTTTCGAGCGGCTCCAGCTAAAGCGCTTTGACGCCATGGGCATTGCAAGATGGCATCACTGCAATGATGGAATCCCTGGCGGAGTTGTTGCACAAGGGCACCACGCTTTCCGGCAACTTGAAGTTACCGGTGGTGCAGAAGAGCTGGTGGTAGAGGACCGTATGCTGCAGCACCGTCAGATTGGCGTGAAGCCCAGTCCGCACCCGGATGATATCTGTTGCATTTTTGTAGTCCCAGTCGGGCCTTCCCTTGTACTGAAGGGGAGCGATGCAGCGACGAAGGAAATCGGCCCCCACCATCTGTATGGTGAGGCCAGTAACCATGAGGCGAAGGAGTCATCGCGATTGTGAGCTTGTTGTCATTGGCATCAAGATAGCTCCAATCCTTGCCGCGCTCCACTCTTGTCGTTCTGGGCTTGCAAAACTCTGGAAAATCAGCATCTTTGATCCAGCACCATTCTACGTGCCACTCATTACACTTCAAGTGAAGCTTCCCTGGGAGGTAAACTTCTTTGTCTCTGGGGATCCAAGTGATGCCGCCAGAGAGGGCATCTACTTCAATGCGAGGGGTTTAATAGTGGTGGAAGAGGGCTACATTGGGTAATACTCCAAAAAAGTTCTCGCACATGTGTGCAAAAACAACCATACAAGTCATGGCGTTCGGTGCGAAGCCTAGGAGACGGAACCCGTAGGTGTACATGACCTCAGTAAAGAATTCAGAGAAAGGCGGGACTAGGCCGCAATAAAAATATGCGGTGAAGAAGGGATACATGTCTTGGCCAGGCTTGACGGAGCCGGGAAGAACCTCTGGCGCGGTGTGAGCAGTCGTCTCCTTCCCCGACATAATCGAATACCGCTCCACTAGGCCGCTCTCCTTCAGCACCGACTTGAAGACGACGTTGTCCCTCCACATCATCGCCAGCTCCTCCTTCCTCGCCTCTGCATTTGGATCGACTGCCTTCTCCGGCTTGTCTTTGTTCTTTTGGGGTGCCATGGCTGCTTTGGGGGAGGGCGGATCTGGAAGCAAGCGGGGGCGCGGTGCGGCGGCGGAAGAGGAGGCGCTCTGTTCTTGCACAAGGGAGAAGACGACGACGGATGGCTAGATTGGGAGCAGGGGGTAAATGACCAGCACCCCTCGCGGTTTCCTTTTTATGGGGAAGGCGCGGGGGCTGACTCTTTACTGTCCTACATGGCTGCACTTTTCAGGCGCACTACCTCCCGCGGCCGTTTCATTCCACCTGTCCCACATCCGCAGTTAATGCGCGTCGTGGGGGGCGTGGTAAAAGAGAAGATTATGGAAGTTATCCTCTGCCACGCGCAATGTTGAGGATATCATTTATTGTTAGCGTCTCGGTCGGCTGAGGATTAGAGATTAATCGAAAATCAGGCGATTAATCGATTTTATCGGTTGACTATTAATCGACCATTTTTTTACTAATCCCAGGTTTCCAGCACTAAAATATGCTATATTCAACAAAAAAAAATATTGGACAGAAGTGTTACCTCGATTCCTTGCCTTTGAATCCTTGTACAATGACAAATAAAACAGGACAGTTGTACATATTGCATAACAAGGTCCGCAAAACAAAAATAAACATAATTGTTGAACACATAGTGCTAGAAATAGGCCTGATTTATCGGTATATTCCTGATAAATCGCTTGTCCGAGTGATAAATCTGTTTAAACGATAAATGCTGAAGATATGGCAGAATCTTATCGGCCACCCACCGATTAGCGATAAAGCGGATGATAAATCGCTGAATAGGATGATTTTTTGAATAGTGGCCACGCGTGCCTGTGCACTGTTTGGGCCTAGCCCAACGACGCCTTGCATGCGTGTATGGCCTAGGCCCGGGGGCTCCTGTCGGTGTACAAAGACATGGGTGCCTTCGTACCCTGACTCGTGCACAGGCAGTTGTAGCCCTCCCGACGGCAGGGCTTGCCGGAGTACTGCTGTGTCCAAGATTCAAGATTGGTACCAACAATACCATGAAGAAGACCTCCAGGCAGGTCATCGAGAAGTACTAGTTTAGTACGGGGACCAAAGTGGATGCAGCAGACCTTCGGCAAGCCCTGCCGTCGGGAGGGCTACAACTGCCTGTGCACGAGTCAGGGTATGAAGGCACCCATGTCTTAGTACACCAACAGGAGCCCCCGGGCCTGGGCCATACACCCATCCGAGGCGTCGTTGGGCTAGGCCCAAACAGTGCACAGGCACGCGTGGCAGAGGATAACTGCCATAATCTTCTCTTTTACCACGCCCCCTACGATGCGCATTAACTGTAGACGTGGCAGAGGTGGAACGAAGCGGCCGCGGGAGGTAGTGCGCCTGAAAAACGCAGCCATGTAGGACAGTAAAGAGCCAGCCCCCACACCTTCCCCATAAAAAGGAAACCACGAGGGGCGCTGCTCATTTACCCCCTGCTCCCAATCTAGCCATCCGCCATCATCTTCTCCCTTGCACAAGAACAGTGTGCCTGCTCTTCCGCCGCCGCGCCATGCCCCCGCTTTCTTCCAGATCCGCCCTCCCCCAAACCAGCCATGGCACCCAAAAAGAACCAAGACAAGCCAGAGAAGGTAGTCGATCCAAATGCAGAGGCAAGGAAGGAGGAGCTGGCAAAGATGCAGAGGGACAACGTCGTCTTCAAGCCGGTGCTGAAGGAGAGCGACCTGGTGGAGTAGTACTCGATTATGTGGGGGAAGGAGACGACTGCTCACACGACGCCAGAGGTTCTTCCGGCTCCATCAAGCCTAGCCAAGACAAGTATCCCTTCTTCTCCGCATATTTCTACTGCAGCCTTGTCCCGCCTTTCTCTGAATTCTTTACTGAGGTCATGTACACCTACGGGTTCCGTCTCCTAGACTTCACAACGAACGCCATGACTTGTATGGCTGTTTTTGCATACATGTGCGATAAATTTGTTGGAGTATTACCCAATGTATCCCTCTTCCGCCACTATTTCACCCCTCACATCGAAGCAGATGCCCTCTCTGGCGGCATGACTTGGATCCCCAGAGACAAAGAAGTTTACCTCCCAAGGAAGCTTCGCTTGAAGTGGAATGAGTGGCGCGCATAATGGTGCTGGATCAAAGATGCTGATTTCCCAGATTTTTGCAAGCCCAGAATGACAAGAGTGGAGCATGGCAAGGATTGGAGCTATCTTGACGTCAACGACAACAAGCTCACAATTGCCACCACTCGCATCCTTCGCCTTAGGGCTGCCAGCCTCACCATAGAGATGGTGGGGGCCGATTTCCTTCGTCGCTGCATCGCTCCCCTTCAGAACAAGGGAAGGCCCGCCTGGGACAACAAAAATGCAGCTGATATCATGCGGGTGCGGAATGGGCTTCATGCCAATCTGACGGTGCTGCAGCATACGGTCCTCTGCCACCAGCTCTTCCACACCACCGGTAACTTCAAGTTGCCGGCATGCGTGGTGCCCTCGTGCAACAACTCTGCTAGGGGTTCCATAATTTGCAGTGATGCCATCTTGCAATGCCCGTGGCATCGAAGCGCTTTGGTAGGAGCCACCCAAAGACACGATGGGGGAGTGGTTTGACACACTGGTGGAGAGGCCCGTCAGGGAGGAGAAGGACCTGATCTGCGACACCACCATCGAGGAGTTGGTGCACATTGCCAACAGGTTGGCGGAAGCCGGGCTGGAACTTGGCGCCAATGGTTCTGGATCCGCGGCAGCTGATATTGATGAAGAAGATGAAGATGAACCAGCAGATGAGCCGCCAGAAGAGCCTGCCGGAGAGCAAGAAGAGCCTGCTGAGGGGAAAGTGCATAGAAATCCCCCTGTTCCGGCAAAGAAATCTCGCGTCCTCCGAATAGCTATTTCTGGAGAGCCAGTTCATCCATCTTCGGGTGACGAGGAAGCCGAAAAGGGAGCGGCCGCCAAGACTGCCGGGCGGCAAGGACCGCGACGCCAAGCTCCGCAACAAAAACGAGTGTGGTGCCCCTCTACGAGGCGGCCAGCTGCATTGGCTCCCGGAGTAGCTGGGTCTTCTCATTCTGTCACGCCCGCGGCAACTAAGCGGCCCAGAACTCCCACTCCACCTCCCGCCTCCAGCACCGGACCTGAGAGCCTATATGACCTCTCTATCCTTAGCGATGAGTAGGAGGAAGAAGAGTACGTATCTTCAATCACTCTCATTATTTCTTGATTTCTTATTACTCATATCTGATCTGCTCCATCTTGTCTTGATCTAACCAGCGACGAGCAAACCTTGGTGCAAATGATGGCCAAGAGGGCAAGGACAGTAGCGGAGGATGAACCGATGGCAAGTACAGTGCCGGATGTCGACGTCATGGCTGTCACTCCTCGGCACAGCCCCCAGCGTGAGGCCACTACTCACTTTCCTTTGGCGAGTGTTGGAGTTGAAATATTCATTGCTGACATTGGCACGGGAGTAGGAGAAGAGCGCCACGAGGAGGAGGAGCGCCCGGAGGCAGACCCAACGATAACGCCTCCGTTAACCACTGCCCCAGCAACCAGCTCTCCGGCAAGCACCTCCATCGATGAGCCTGTCTGCCCTGAAGAGGTGCCGGCAACCGAGGCTGCCAGCAACCAGGCGACGACAACTGAGTTTGTCGGAGGAGAAACTGTTCCTCCTCAACAGTCCCAGTCCGGTAAGCCTTCTGCGGTCAAACACTTTTCTTCTTTATCATCTTTTTTGTTTTCTTGAACTTGTGTTAAGTCCAATTTTTCTCTTCTCCATCTTTTTAGATCTACCTCCAATTGACGACATGGATGTTGATTCCACCATCTAGGAGATTGCGAAGGACGCTGCTGATGAGGCGAGCAAGGTTGCTGCTGACGAAGCCGTTAGGGTGACTGATGAAGAGGCCGCCAAGGCCGCTCATGAAGAGGCCGCCAAAAATATTGCTGAGGAGGGTGGCAACAGGAGTGCCGAGGCCACTGACTACACATCTGTCTCAGGAGCGCCAAGCGCTGACTCGGCCATGAGGGCGATCTTGACCGGCAAGGCGGCCGTTGACGATCACCCCTCGACATCTGAAGAGCCTCCATCAAGCAAATATCTGAAGGTGGGCACCAACTTGTTCGTTAGAAACCCTGGGACATCAAGCATTGGGGCGCCCACTGAGGAGAGGTCTTCGATGATGAAATCATTGCGGCTGCCGGGCTTGAGGTTGTTGATGAGCCGCACGCCAACATCAATGAGACTAAAGAGCAGCAACTCCTCAAGGCCATGGGCGAAAACTTCCAGAAGCTCTAGGCGTGTTTTCATAACAGAATGGAGGGCTTGGACTCCAGGGATGCCGTCCTTGGCAAGAGGGAGGAAGAATTCAAGAAGCGTGTGGAGGAGACGCAAGTCTGGTATGCAGAATGCCTCCAGGACCTCTAGGACTGCCATAACCAGCTTGCCAAGGCCAGGGAGCAATTTGTTTTGGAGAAGGCCGAGGTCGACAAGTGTCGTAGGAAAACGAGGATCTATGGGATCAAGAGGATCCCTTTGCGATTCAGCTATGGGATCAATATACTACAAAGAGCTGGGCTAGTAGATGTGAGAACAAGCAACGAATTATCCAGGTTCGGGCCGCTGTGAGCATAATACCCTACTCCTGTTCTTGTGGTTTGATTGTGTATGAGCTCAAAGGTTACAAAGAGCGCAGCTTGCCGGCAAGGTGCGCAGGAAGTGTGGCTACATCGTGTAATTGAACTAAGAGTCGACCGTTCTAAGTGTAGCCGTGGGCCTCCTTTTATAGGCCAAGGGGTTACCACAGTGGCTAATACGATCATATACAGGGTATGAATAGTGACTTGCACCGTCACCACGTCTATCTCCTGACGGGGTAGGACAAGCGCATAAAATGCACTGTTAGGTGCTACATCGGGGAGGCGAGGCTTTGGGCAAAAGATCTGTCCCACCAATCCTGGCGCCCTCCTGTTATCTTGACACGTCCCAGGGACGGGTGTCATTAAAGATAGTCCTTGTGTGGCATGCTGACCCGTGCCTTCGCCAGCTATGTTGACTGCCTGCCCGCTCGACACCTATCATGCATGCTTATCTAGCCGATGATGAGGTGGAGCGGTAATGGGACAGAACGAGCCTGTCGGCACGGAGCTTGCCGAGCCTTCGCTTGCCGGCAAGGAGCTTGCCGGCAGCCAGAGTCTTGGTCTTCACCTTGCCGGTACGAAGCTTGCCGGCAAGGGCAATGTTGATCTTCAGTATTAGAATAGTACTTATCGATGACCTGCCTTGAGGTCTCCTTCACGATCTTGTTTAATCTAAGTCTTGAGTCACAGCAACCCTCCAGCAAGTCCTTGCTGCCAGGAAGGCTACAACTACCTGTGCACAAGTCAGGGTGCGAGGGTACCCATGCTTTAGTACATCGACAGGAGCCCCTGGGCCTGGACCACATGTGCATGCGAGGCGTCGTTGGGCTAGGCCCGAATAGTGCACAGGCATGCGTGGCAAAGGATAACTATCGTAATCTTCTCTTTCACCACGCCCCCACGATGCGCATTAAATGCGGGCGTGGGAGAGGTAGAATGGAACGGGCGCGGGGAGGTAGTGCGCTTGAAAAGCGCATGCACGTAGGACGGTGAAGAGCCAGCCCTCGCGCCTTCCCCATAAAAAGGAATCCGCGAAGGGCACTGCTCATTTACCCCTTCTCCTAATCTTGCCATCGCCGCCGTCTTCTTCCTCGCGCAAGAACAGAGAGCGTCCTTTGCTTCCGCCACCGCTTGCTAGACTCCCCCCCCCCCAAAATCTCGCCATGGCACCGAACAGAGGCGCGAAGCTCTCCAGTTCGGCGGCGGATGAGAGGAAGGCCCCCCAAAGCCCCACGGCAGCGGTCCAAAGCTGTCTTCCCACCGGCGCTTACAGAAGACGATCTGACGAAGAACTACTCGTATGCGTATGCGAGCGAGACGCAGGATCACGAGGCCACAGTGGTGCTCCCAGGATCCCTTCCTCCCGCCGATGACCACTTTCATTTCTTTGCCGGGTACTTTTACTGCGGGCTATGCCCACCCTTCTCTGATTTCTTTGTTGAGGTGATGAACACTTTCGGATTCAGACTGCTAGACTTCACACCCACGCGGTCATCTGTCAGTCAGTCTTCGTGCACTTGTGTGAGAACTTTGTGGGAGTAGCCGCAAATGTTGCTCTGTTCCGGCACTTCGTCATCCCTCGGGTTGAAGATGATGCTCTTTCTGGCAGCGTGACTTGGATCCCAAGGGGGAATCTCAAGAAGTACTACCTGGAGGGCAAGCTGCACATCAAGTGGAATGAATGGAGGGCCAATTGGTGCTGGGTCCAATAGAAAGACTTCTCGGAATTATGAAATCTCGGGACGTAGAAGATCGAGAAGGCCAATAGCTGGGGCAATGTTGACCCTGATGATGCCAAGCTTGGGCTAGCTTTGTGCCGGATCATTGCCCATAAGGAGGCCGGCTTGACGGTCGAGATGGTGGGGGCGGACTTCACCCGCTGCCGGATTGCTCCGCTGCAGAACAGAGGAGGCCGGCAAGCGTGGGATTACCAGGGCCCTGCCAATCCAATGCGTCTGCACCCAGGCCTGAATAATAACCTGTCGGTAATGGAACACTACCGGCTCATCTGTCAGCTCTTCAATAGGGCTGCACCTTCCATCTCCCGGCAAAGGTAACCCCACTGTGAACAACACCGCCAAGGCCTCCATACTGGCAATGATGCCGGCCCGTGATGCCAAGATGGTACTGAGCGCATGGAATGTACCCAGAAAGAAGGCAGTGGATGATTGGCTTGCCGGCCTGAAGGAAGCAGCTGTCCGAGTCGAGGATGACATGGTTCACCCGACAAGGAACGATGAAAAGGAGTTCCGTGCTGCCAGAGCCCAGGAACTGAAGAGAATGCGCCGCACCCAGATGGCTAAGGGTTTCGGCAAGGGAAAACAGGCCAAGGAACACACCGAGGAGCACGCCGAGGAGCACACGGGCGAGACCTCAACGGATGACAAGTATTCTGACGAGCATGAGGGCGATGATGTGGAGCACGCCGAAGAGACCGAAGGCGATGAGGAGAAAGGAGAGGAAGAGGAGGAGGAAGTGCCTCGCCCTCCTCCCGCCAAGGTGAAGGTGACCGTCGCCAAGAAGCCTGCTCGAAAGAGGGCAGCGCATACCGAGTCGGCAAGCCAGGAGCTTGCCGCCGTCAAGGTAGCAGCCGTAACCTCCCGGGCACACCTTCCCGGCAATAGCCTTCCCACGCTGCTGCTCCTCATCGACCCACCCCGTCAACCATGGAGCGGGTGGGCATTTCGCAGCCCCTAGCTCCCCTAGGGACGAAGTGTCCCAGGAGTTCACCCCCATCACCTAGAACTGCAGGCATCGGGAACACAGTTCTCTATGATCTGTCAGTCCTTAGTGATCCCGATGAGGACGAAGAGTAAGTACCTCATTCTTCCTCCATATTTTTCTAACCATTAATTTGCATCTATTGCTGGTCTTGACTGCAATGAATGGCTTGGCTTTGTAGGGAAGAAACACTGTTGGCGGATGGGTGTCGGAAGAAAGCCAGGGCGACCGAGGAAGGCGAAGCGGCAATGAACATCGGCCAGGATCCAATCCTTCCTGATGTTGTCGGCTCCAGCCCCCAATGTACGTCCAGCCTTCAACCCCCGTCGACGGGCGCCGCCATTGAGACTGCTATCATGGAAACTGGCAAGGAGATGGGGGGCATCTTGCCGGAGGGAGAGCACCAGGGATCGGATCCCTTGACGGCCCCCTCAACCTCTGGTCCACCGCCAAGTATTTCTTCGGCAAGGTCCACCCCTCCTCTGGAGGAGCGGCAAGAGGGGCTCATCCACATCGAGAACCCGCTGTCCATGGATGTTGCAGGTACCCTAGCGACGGCAACTAACATTGCCAGAGAAGGAATAACATCTTCTCCACAAGCCCGTCAAGGTAAACCATCGCCCAAGTGTTACTTTACCCTTACCATTTCCTCTTTGTCTTCTTGAACTTGATCTGGATTTTGATTTTGATCACATCTTGCTTTCCGCCTCTTCCCTGTCCTGCAGGACCAACCCCCTCAGAGGAGAGGGAGGTACCTGTGGAGGAAATTGCGAAGAGTGCCACTGACGAGGCTGCTAGGATATCTACCATGGAGGCTGCTGCGCCGCTTCTGAGAAGGCCACGAAAACCCTCAAAGAGCCTGCCATGCCCTCCGGCAGTGCATCTGGGCTCGTCATAACAGACGCTGAGATGGCCGAGGCTGGCAGTGACAGGCCAAGCATTGACGTCCACCCCAGTGCGGCTTATGCGCAGGCTCTGACGGGACCCTTGGGGCCAACCGATCAGCAGCAAGGATCTTAAGCCCCTAGCACATCTGGTGCCGGGGAGCCTACTTTTGATGAAGGCATCACGGAGATCTTGGCGCCCTTCTCCAGCAGCGTCGTAGCATCAGACGGCTCCAGCGACGGTGCCACGGATCTTACCTTCTTGAAGGCGATGGCCACTGGCTTCAAGGACGTGCAGCAGCGCTACAGCCAACGTTGCGAGGAACTTCATTCATGGCGGCCCTGGACTCTGCCAAGGAGGAGGCAGCGGCCCTGGACGGCAAGTTGATGGTGCGCGAAGCGCAGCTCATCGTCAAGGAAAAAGACCATGCCGCCCGAGAGGATGCACTTGCCGCCAAGCTACGCAGCAAGGACGAGGAGATCCAGACTCTGCTCGTGCATCGGACCCAAGAGCTAGAGGAGGGCCACAAACAGGCCATCGAGACACAAGCTCAGGCTCACGTCGCCAAACTCTTGGAAGTCGTCAAGTCCGCAGAGGGTGCTGAGGCCGCCAAGCTAGAGTTGGAGTCCAAGGTACCGAAGCTTGAAGAGGACCTCACCGCCCAAACCCAAGAACTCTTGACCGCCAACACCTCCATTGCTGACTTCAAGTCAAAGCTCGTGACTCTTGAGAAGGATATGGAGGTTGGCAGGGAAAAGGAGAGGGAGCTGCTGGTAAACTGGGAAAAAGAGAAATATGCGCATGCCGATGCTGCAAATTCTTTTGACGAGCACAAGAAAACCCTGGATCTGTGGACTGGTCGCCTTGTCGATGTTGCCGAGCACCTCGCAGCTCAAATGACCATCATGGACAAGGAGAATTATAGCTTCACCGTCGGCGAGCATGATCCTACAAGTGCCAGCGTCACCCTCTTCTTTGAAGGACTCCTCGAGGTATTGAAGAAACGTCATGAAAAGAGGTCCACCAACTTTGCTAGTGAATCTCGCAAATTCTGTAGCGACATTGTCTCCAAGATGCTCATCAAGATTATCTGCTGGAACCCTAGAATTGATGTCTCCAAGGCCTTCAAAAGCTTGCCGCCAGGGACAGACACCACAACTGCCGAAGAAGCCGTCGCTCCCCTCATCAGCAAGATTCATTAGGTCCCGAGGACTGAGGGTGATCGCAAGGATTAGCCCCCCTTCGCCGTTCCTTATTGCAAATGTAGTTCATGTAAAAGATAAATTTATCTTAAGTTAGAACTGCACTTGGCTTTGATGTACTATAACTTGTGTTTTCGATGGATATATGCATGCTATCCTCTTGTCTTATTCTGTCTTTGCATGATTTCTGTACCCTACGTTTGCTGGAATCTTGCCGGTGCGCGCACTCTTGTCGCGAGCGCTTGAGGAACGGGTCCTTAGCAGCTTACCGAAAGTGCCGCTACAGGCAAGGATACACTTGACGATCTCAACGCAGCCGCTTAAATTGTTGAGTGGACTCGAAACAAAGTAAGAGCGTAGCTGATTATGACAAGGTTCCTTAGCATGCACGTTTCTCATACAAAGGCCAAAATCGTTCAAGGAGAAGTTGCAACTACAACAAATAATTTACTTCAAAGTTTCTCAACTTCGCTTTTTCTTTGATGTGCTTCTTGCCGTAGGACGATATCTTGAACGTCATTTGGTATCCATACCATCACTCCCACCGGGAAACTTGTACGCGAGGAACCCTTCTGTCCTTTGAGAAAAAGAAAGAAGAGAAAAGAGGAGGCTGGAACCTTGAAGGTTCGTTAATCATCCTATGCAAGGGAAAATGTAACACAAGGCTGCCTGCAACACATAAACAAATATGTACTTTGACAAAGAGTTGTGAAACACTTAGCTTTATTTATGTGCACGGAATCTGCGCCCAGCTCTGTACAAAGGCTTACATGCCTTGCCGGCAAACTTGTACAAAAGAGGTTGCTGGGCAGCCTGGCAACCGCGCCTTACGGGTAAAACTTGCGAAGATGCTCAATATTCCATGAGTTGAGCAACAGAGTGCCATCTTCGGTCTCTAGGCGGACTGCGCCAGGCCTAGTGACTCGTACCACCCGGTAAGGGCCTTCCCACTTCAGCGTCAACTTGTTTTGCCCCTTCATGGACTGAATCCGACGAAGAACAAGGTCGCCTTCCTCAAGGTTCCTGGCATTCACTTTGTGGCTATGGTAGCGGCGTAAAGCTTGCTGGTACCGTGCAGCATGGACAGCAGCCCGGAAATGATCTTCCTCAAGGAGCGTGGCATCATCACCACAGCTCATCTTGATCCTCCTCATCGAAGGCCAAGACTCGAGGTGACCCGTATCTGAGTTCTGTGGGGAGCACCGCTTCTGCACCATAAACAAGGGAGAAGGGTGTCTAGCCAGTGGCTCGACTTGGTGTCGTTCTGATTGACCAAAGAACCGCCAGCAACTCTTCCACCAAGCGCCTTCCATACTTGTGTAGCCTGTCGAAAGTTCTAGTCTCGAGACCATGCAACACTTCTGCATTTGCCCTCTCTACTTGTCCATTGCTCCTTGGGTGGACAACAGACGCGTAGCAAATCTTATTTCCAAGTTCTTGGCAATATGCTGTGAAGGCGCGACTTGTGAATTGGGTGCCGTTGTTGGTGATGATCCTGTTGGGGACACCAAAATGAGCAACCAATCCTTTGAAGAAATTGATGGCTGACTGTGCCATAACCTTCCTCACTGGCTCCACCTCAAGCCACTTTGTAAACTTGTCGATTGCAACATACAAGAATTAAGCCCCCGGTAGCACGGGGGAAGGGGACGATGATGTCGAGCCCCCAGACCGAGAAAGGCTAGGAGAGAGGGATGGTTTGGAGGGCTTGAGCTAGCTGGTGGATGTCCTTGGAGTGGAACTAGGATGCTTCGCATCTGATGACCACCGCCAAGGTGTCTTGAAGGGCTGTCAGCCAGTAGAATCCTTGATGGAACGCCTTGCCAACAAGCGCGCGTGACCCAATGTGAGAGCCACACATCCCTTCATGCATCTCTTCCAACAGCCTCTGTCCATCCTCCCGGCAGATGCACTTCAATTTCACCCCATTTGGTCTCTTTCTTTATAGAATGTTGTCAACAAACTTGTACATCCTTGATTTATGGGCTACTCTTTCTGCGTCCTCTTGTTAATCGGGAAGATCTCTTGTCTGAAGGTACTGGACAATTGATTGCGCCCATGCCGGAGCTTGTGGCTCAACGACAAGGACTAAAGGCACTTCTTCCTCTGCGGGAGCGCCTGCTTCAACGGCAAGGATCTGGCTTGCCGGAAACTGCGGCTCACTGGCCAAGGGTATCTTGTCGGTGGTGTCCACTTTCTTGGTGGCTGCCGGCAGCTCTGCCGGAAAGTAACCACGAACATCTTGTTTTCTCTTCTTCGCCAGCCTTGATGGTGTAACGGATGGCTGAGTGACATGGAGCACAAAAGTTCCTCGTTTCATAGGCATCTTTTGGGCGGCAAGCTTTGACAGGTCGTCGGCAATCCAATTCTGGGCACGGGGAATGTGCTCTGCTTGCAAACCGTCATAGTGCTCTTCCAACTTCCTCACCTCATCAAAGTACGCCTCCATCAGAGGGCTCTGGTAATCCTTGTTGACTTGCCTCACCACAAGCTGCGAGTTGCCTCTGATAATCAGCTTCGGAATACCAAGGTCGATTGCAATGCGCAGACTGGCAAGCAATCCTTCGTACTCAGCAGTGTTATTGGTGGCCTGCTCCCTGGGAAAGTGCATCTGAAGCACGTACTTGAGGTTCCCTCCGGTGGGTGCTATAAGTAGCATGTTGGCACCGGCACCTTTCAGCGTGAATGCACCGTCAAAGTACATGATCCAATCGTCAACAGTTTCCTTGCCGGGGAGAGAGGTCTCTGGAATTTCTTCATCTGGCGTTGGGGTTCATTCTGCAATGAATTCCGCCAAGGCTCTGCTCTGAATTGTTGAGGTACTCTCAAACTTCAAATCAAATCTTGACAACTCCAATGCCAACTCCACAATCCTGCCGGTTGCTTCTGAATTTCTCAGAATTCGTTGCAAAGGAAAGCGAGTGACGACGGTGACTGGGTGTGCTTGGAAGTAGTGGCGCAGCTTCCTTGAGCCCATGAGAAGGCCAAAAAGCAACTTCTGCACACCAGAATACCTTGACCTAGCCCCTTGCAGGAGGGAGCTGACAAAGTAGACTGGGCGCTGCACCATCTTCTTCTTCACAACTTGCTGATCTGACTTACTGGCTTGCACAATCTCTGGCTTGTCGACACCTGACCTTGCCGGAGAAGATTCTGGCTCGTCGGGTCGTGGCTCTGCGGCTGCTACCTCTTCCTCATCTACCTCTCTTTCAGCCACAAGTGCAACACTTACCACTTGATTCGTTGCCGCCAAGTATAGCAGCAATGTCTCTTGCGACCTAGGCAGAACTAGGACTGGCGGAGAGGACAAGTACTGCTTCAAATCTTGGATCACGGCCTCCGCTTCCGGAGTCCAGTTTACTGTACCTGCCTTTTTCAATATCTTGAAAAACGGCGAGGCACGCTCTGCCGATTTGGAGATGAACCTGCTGAGGGCGCCAACACAGCCGGCAAGATGCCTGACATCCTTGACACGTCTTGGTGCTTCGATCTACTCAATTGCTTTGATCTTGTCGGGGTTGGCTTCGATCCCTATCTGAGACACAAAGAACCCAAGAAGCTTGCCGGATGGAACACTGAATACACACTTCTCAGGGTTGAGCTTCAAGTTAAGCTTTTCGCAAGTTTGTGAATGTCTCTTCCAAATCTTGGATCAGGGTGGACTTGTCTCTGGTCTTGACCACAATATCATCCATGTAGGCTTCCACATTTCTATGCAGTTGTGGCTAAAAACCGATCTGGACTGCTCTGGCAAAGGTTGCCCCGGCACTCTTCAATCCGAAAGGCATAAGCAAAAAATGGTATGTGCCACATGGAGTGATGAATGCGGTTTTCTCCTCATCTTCCTTGGCAATAAAGATCTGATGATAACCAGAATAGGCGTTAAGGAAAGAGAGTAACTCACAGACGGTAGTGGAGTCTACAATCTGGTCGATGCGCGGTAAAGGGAAAGGGTCCTTTGGACAGGCTTTATTTATATCAGTGAAGTCCATACAAAGCCTCCACTTCCCATTTGCCTTGCGCACTACGACTAGATTGGCTAACCACGTAGGGTGTAGCACTCCTCTGACTAGACCTGCTGCTTCCAACTTCTTGATTTCCTCGGCAATGAACTCTTGCCGCTCCAAGGCTTGCTTCCTGACCTTCTGCTTGACGGGTCTCACATGAGGGCAGACAGCAAGGTGGTGCTCAATTACCTCCCTAGGAACATCGGGGATGTCAGATGCTAGCCAAGCAAACACATCGACATTCGCCCGTAGGAAGGCAACGAGCTCGCTTTCCTATTTGTCACTGAGAGTGGCACTTACAGAAAAAATTCCACTCGTCCCATCTTCCCTTGCGGAAACTTGCTTGATCGCCGGCACAGAGGCATTGTCTTTCTTGCTCTTGCCGGTAGAGCTCTCTGGTATGTCCTCAACGGGCGTGCTGCACTCTAAAGTGCGCTTCCCGGAGTCCGTATTAGATGTCTTGCCGGACTTCTTCTTCTTCTTTCCTCCTCGGGGAGCTTTACCAGCAGGAGCAGGTGCCTTGACGACAGGTGCTGCCACTGCTTCCCGGTAGAGCTTGTCGGCGCAGATGATTGCGTCTCTCTGGTTGGACTTGATGGTGAGGACGCCCATCAGCCCTAGCATCTTGATGACATTGTAGGCGAAGTGTGACGCGGCCATGAACTTGGCCAGTGCCGGACGGCCCAGAATGGCATTGTATGGCAGTGACATCTTGACGATGTTGAAGACGATCTTCTCCGTCCGGTAGTTGAGGTCGCTGCCAAATGTGACCGGCAGCGTGATCTGGCCCTTCGGCTTGTTCATCCCTGGACTGATCCCTTGGAACTTGCCGGTCTCCTCAAGATCCTTGCCGGGGATCTGTAGCCTCTTGATCACGTCAGGCGAGATCAAGTTCAAGCCGGCCCCACCGTCAACCAACATCTTTATCACCTTGAGGTTGCGGATTGTTGGCAAAACCAACAATGGCAAACACCCGACCACAGTGGTGCGATCAGGGTGGTCCTCGGCATCAAAGACGATGGGCGTGTGCGACCACTTGAGTGTCTTCTGCGCTCCCATCATGGGCTCCGCGGCATTCACCTCGCAGACCCATTGCTTCAGTTGCCGGTGCGAGGAGTACAAAGATGCACCTCCGTCAACACACATCGCTTCCACTACATTCTGGAACTCATTCTGGGACCCATCTCCATCCTCATCATCATCATTCTGGCCCTGAGCAGCCTTCTCTTTTGGCTGCTTGGCCTTGCCGCGGCGGCCTCCACGGCCACCATGGTTCTGCTTGCCGGATCCACCGGCACCATCCTGGCCCTTCTCTTTGTCACGCTTCTCGTACTCTTGCTTCTGCCTCTCGGCAAGCTGCTCCACTTGCCGGTACTCCTGGAGATCGTGGCCCTTGGTACGGTGGATCTGGCAGTACGGCCCACCAGTCTTGCCACCCTTGTCGCCTGCCGCAGCCTCCCCCCAGTCAGCACATCCGGCAACCTCCTTGTCGGGGCCTTCTACCTTGGACTTCTTGGCGGCGTTGGCGTCACCGGGGCTGTTGACTGCCATCACTGACTTGCCTTTGCGCTTCCTGTTGCGCTTCCAGCTCTTCTTCTGCGGGGTCGATGTGTCATCTATGTCATCGTCTTTGGAGTCGAATTCGGCACCAGCATCTTTCCCAGGGAGTCGCCTCCCTTCCTCAGCACGTGCACACTTGTCTGCCAAGGCGTACAACTCATTGATGGTTCTAACCTTCATGATATTCATCTCAGACCGCATTCTGCGGTTGCGCACATTCGTGTGGAATGCAGTGCAAACAGCTGCGGGATGAACATCGGGGATGTTGTGGTGCACATGGCCGAACCTCTGTATATACTTGCGGAGGGTCATGCCATCTCTTTGGGGGATCACATGCAAATCGCTCTCCTGACCAGGGAGCTTGTGGCCACCCTGGTAGGCACCCATGAATTGATGGCATAGATCCGACCAAGAAGAAATGGATCCCTCCGGCAAGTTCATCAACCACAATCTGATGTTGGGCTTGAGTGCCAACGGAAAGTAGTTGGCCATAAGCTTGTCATCGTGCCCCCCGGCAGCTTGCACCGCGATGGTGTAGATGCCAAGGAACTCTGCTGGACTGAGCGTGCCATCGTATTTGTTGGGCAGCTCTGGCTTGAAGGGGTGGGTGGACGGCCAGCAAACTTGCTGCAGCTCACGAGTAAATGCTGGGCAGCTCACCTCGTAAGGTAAGCACCTAGGGTACCCTGGCACTGACACATATGCTGCCGGCCCGGCACGGTCGTCTGGCAGACGTTGTGCCTCCCGGCGCCGCTCGATCTTTGTACGGGCGTCTTTGTCGCGCCGTTCATGGAGCACTTGGCGCTAGTCTCGGCGGCCCCGAGTATCCGACGATGCCATGGACATAGTGTCCTGGTCATCCGATCGGCGAGTTTGCCGCCGCTATGGTTGTTGGCGTGGAGGCGACTGCACCGTTGGTGCACCGTCTCCGGCACGGCAGCCAGATGGTCCTGCCGGCACTATGGGTGGTCGTCTGGAGGGGCTCACATCTTGTGTTTTGCCGGGATCAGCAAAACTGATGAGGCTTTGAATGGTGGTCCTCCATTCTTCCATCTTGTCTGGTGTTGGCGGGAAGTTTAAAAGCATTTGAACTCGCGCCATGGCTTCTGCTACCGTGGTTGGCAAGGCGGGGAACATGGAATAGGACGACATTCGACTACTGGCAGGGCCAGGAGGGAGCTCGCCGCGTACCTGCTGCCGCAGCGCATGTTCACCAATGGGTTGGCGTGGTGGTGGTGGAGCCTGAGCATCGTGAGGATGATGCTCAGGGCTGGCTTGATGCCGTGCAGGACCACCAGCGCCACGGGGAAGCATGGGGCGCCCATCTTGCGATGGTCGCCGCACACATCCTGCCACAACGTTATTCGACGTCGCCGCTCTGTCCTTGGACGTCGCGACGGCGGGGTCCTGGTTCGCACCAGTCCGAATTGTAATACTGGGATGAGCATTCTCACCTGAGCGGTGTTGGAGTTGGCCGTTTGCACCATCTCTAGTGTGCTGACTGCGATCGCCGGAATGGTGGGGATGCTGGACACCCGCACCGCCGGTGCCTCCTGCCCCGGCAGTCCCAGCCGTAGCGCCCGCGCCGACTGCGCTGGCTGTGCTGCCTGTGGACGCCTGGGAAGGACGCTTGGAGGTGGTGGGAGCCGTCCACTACTAGAGAAAACACTAGCAGTAGCGCGTGTTTGTGGCCTAGAAGTAGCGCGGGGACAGCTAATGTTTAGCAGTAGCGCCGATTGAAGCCCCGCTACTGCTAACAAACCTAGCAGTAGCGTTGGTGCGACCAGCGCTACTGCTAACACTACATAGCAGTAGCGCCTGTCCAACCAGCGCTACTACTAAATTTTTCCTTTTTTTATTTTCTTCTGCGCATTTGCACTGTGTTTGTACATGTTTTATAAAGTAGTCTCATCACATTATTTTATGATCATGATTAGTTATTATATCAGTGGGTGAAAGAGATGTGGATTAGATTCAAGTGGAGGCAACATGGCGCAGATCCAAAGTACTACTAATCAAAGTGACTTTGTTTGGATTAGTAGTACATTGGATCTGCGCCATGTTGCCTCCACTTGAATCTAATCCACGTTTCTTTCACCCACTGATATAATAGCTCATCATGCTCATAATGATATAACAACTCAGCATCATCATCATAATAATAACTCATCATCATTATCATAATAACACAAGTCATACTCATCATTATCATAGTCATCTAACAACTTCTACTCGTTATCATAGTCATTACCAGCCCTTGTTAATTGTTCTTAGCACATGATCATGAGTATTAGCTAGGACCTGCTACGTTCTCTAAGGTAAAATAGCATAAAACAACATAGCCCCTGACTCTCCATTATGAAGAATGGAGATTATCATGTCTCCAATTCGTGCGCTTCGCACAATGTTGCTTCCAAGTAGCTCCCTATGGTTATTCATAACTTTTTTCCATTCTTTGATTGTGATGTCTTCATCGGTTTGAGAAATATTGTATGAACAGCGGTGAACCTAAGGCGGACTTGGCCATAATCTAATAACATCAATGCGACCTTTCATAAACATTAGATGAGGCACACAATCCTTCGGGATTTTCTGTTGAAGAACATAATAATAACATAGTTAGCAATGTAGTTTAGCTTTAGAAGAATGTATGCAAAAGATGCACTGATGTCGTAATAGTAAAAAATCTTACCATGCCATCTCCATGGATGTTACCGTAGTTCAACACATGCACTAGTGGCACGTATTGACCATAATGTGGAGAAGTTTCATAATTGATATTGAAATTCTCAACATCAATAATAAATGAGATAAGATGATCTTTGTCCTCATAACTTAGTTCAGAGCCATTAGTGTAGTAGGTTCTGTCTACTATCTTCCGTACATTTTTTAAAGAATGGAAATAAGATGTCAATGGAAATAAGCCGTCAATGATTTTTAAATAAACAATATAAATTACTTAACAAATTTATTTGACAAACTCACAAAGAGGTAGAACTGGAAGCGTCTCGAAATCCACCCAAATGTCGATATTATCGTCAATTTCATCTTCGGGCCGAAGATCGAAGGTGATTTGCATATCCAACTTAAATTCGTAGGCCTTGCAAAATCCTCTCCAAGTTGAGCAACTGAAATGCGAGCTATTTGGTGCATTAAATAGCTTAACCAAAAAAGTGAAACCATGCTTCGTCCTAAGGTGAGCACTCTTCGTCTCTGTTCTCTCCCTATCTTCAAAACCGAGCTTTTCCAAGACATACGGTCTTGCATGACATGGGATGAACTATTTCAATTGAAAAAAAATGGAAAATTACACGTTGAAGCCAAAATTCACAAGTCCTGCATAATTACGGAAAAATACTTGTCGTCCTTACGTACCGTAAAAACGTCGAAAGTCTCCTTCATCACGATGGTGAAGTACCTACCGTTTTGCAGATAAGGCATCCTGTCGCACATACCCCGGTCGTCTTCGCAGTAGTCGCACTCAGGAATCATATCGTCGTCAGACATTTCCCGTGTTCATAAGTCAAAGATTAAAAATCGACGGCAAATAACAGGAACTCAACACACAGATCATTATTACTCATCACGGGTTGACTTTCGGTCTGTCGAGTCTTTCCTTGAAAACTCTCATGTCACGTGGTGTATATGGTGGGCACTCCCTCTCTGATATATTCGACCGACGGTGATGGTCGCTACTACTCCTCCTCCTAGTGCATAACAAAGGTCTAGCACAAGGAGAAGAAGGAGAAGCGACCCCCACGACAGCAGTCGGCATATATGGTGGACACTCTCCCTCACTAATTTTCTGACTGTCATGTCTTGAGCCCCGACAGACTTAAAGTCAACCCGAAATGTCGTTTAATTCTCTATCCGGCAAATCCAAGGCACTCGATATTTCCTACATACTAGCACAAGTCATGCTAAAATTCACGGAAAAATCCGGCATGACCTTTGCTAAAATAGGAGATATATCGAGCGCCTGAAATTTACCGGAACGGAAATGAATCAACACTCCGGCAGAACATAGGCCACTCGGATTTTCCATGCGATACAAAGATGTTCATACACATACAGAGATGTTTAAACTTGAAATTCTATCCGGATCAATTATCATTTAAAAAAACTAGCTTCACATTGTCACAGCTACTCATCTACTACATCTATAAAAACATCATGTTTACTCACTATAGACGATGGTTGTCGACCGGGCGCGGGTGTCGTCGGTGATCTACCCTGCGCCACATGAGCATTCACACGTGAGCATACAAAGTAGGTCTCTCTCTCTAAATTTGGCAATGTGAGATAGACATAACTAAATACCCTAGTTCTACTCTATTCAACACTTACTAAAAATTTCTCATATAGCATTCCAATACATTTCTATATTGAAAATTTTCTACACCTAAAAATTTCTCATATAGCTTTCCAATACATTTCTATATCGAAAATTTTGTACACCTAAAAATTTCTATTACTAATTTTTTTACTAAAAATTTCTATTACTATAATTTATTTTCTATTCTATTACTAGTTATAATCTCTACCAACTAAGTGTCCAATACATGTTTCTACCAACTAAACTTTTAACTAATTCAGTAAACTAGAAAGTAAATTGGAGAATGGAGGAGGAGGAGGGAGGAGGGGCAGCGGCTGGAGGGGAGTGAGGAGGGCGGCGGTTGGAGGGAGGAGGGCGGCAGATGGAGGGGGAGGAAGGAGGGAGGAGGAGGATGGGGGAGAAGCGGCGGATGGAGGTGGGGCGGCGGCTGGAGCAGGAGGAGGGAGGAGGGAGGGAAGGAGGGAGGGAGAAAGGAGGGAGGTGGAGGGAGGAGGGAGGAGCTACCTCGGTGGAGGAGGAGCGGGAGCGTTGGCGGCAAGGAGAGGAGAGCGCGAGAGAGTGAGGAGTGAGAGTGATGAGAGAGAGGAACAGATGGCCATGGGATAAGATGAGCTTAGTAGTAGCGCGGGGTAGAGGGCCAGCCCTACTGCTAAGCCCAATACCTGTAGCGCGGGTCGTGGGTCACGCGCTGCTGCTAAATGGGGTGGTAGCCCGATTTTCTTTTCTTTTTCTATTTCATTTTATTTTTAACAATGTAATTTTCTTTTTAACACAGCCCAACTTTCTTTTCTTTTTCTGTTTCATTTTCATTTTCTTTTTAACAATGTAATTTTCTTATTAACACAGCCCAATTTGAAGCATGTCAAAAAAACAACATAAAATACATCGGTCATCAATGATCTTTTTGTGTAGAATCTAAATTGTCAGTATGAATCTTCACCTGTAGGAACAGGTGAAGATTCATATTGCCACAGATCCTACACATAGAGTACAATGAAGACCAAGTGCTTGTGATAGTTGGAGAATTAACATATTTAAGGTGGTAAAAACCCTGTTTGCGGAGCGAGGTGGGACTAAACTTATCAGTAGCGCGGCCTCTACAAAACGCGCTACAACTATATAGTTAGTGGTAGCGCAGGTTGTATCCCCACGCTGCTACAAAGGCTCCACCCGGGGGACACCACGGGCCCGGTTAGCAGCAGCGCCTATTTGGCCCCGGCACTACTGCTAACGTTATAGCAGCATCGCGTTGTTGGGGCACGCGCTACTGTTAAATAGCAGTAGCGCTCGTCCGTGCCCCGCTTTACTATGAAGCCTCCACCTATAAGCTTTTCCCTAATAGTGGTTGTGGCTCCGGTCTTCTTCTTCGGCGCCATCGACAAAGGTGATGGAGCCGATACTCAAACTACGAACACTGATTCGTAATATAAGAGCCCCTACCTGGCGTGCCAAAGATGTCGTGGGAAAATGACGATCTATGGGATCGAGAGGATCCCTTTGTGGTTCGGCTATGGGATCAATATACTACAAAGAGCAGGGGTAGTAGATGTGAGAACAAGCAACGATTTATCCAGGTTCGGGCCGCTCTGAGCGTAATACCCTACTCCTGTTCTTGTGGTTTGATTGTGTATGAGATCAAAGGTTACAAAGAGCGCAACTTGCCGGCAAGGTGCACGGGAAGTGCACCTACAGCGTGCAATTGAACTAAGAGTCGACCGTTCTAAGTGTAGCCGTGGGCCTCCTTTTATAGGCCAAGGGGTTACCACAGTGGCTAATACAGTCAGTTACAGGGTATGAATAGTGACTTGCACCGTCACCACGTCTATCTCCTGACGGGGTAGGATAAGCGCATTAAATGCACTGTTAGGTGCTACGTCAGGGAGGCGAGGCTTTGGGCAAAAGATCTGTACCACCGGTCCTGGCGCCCTCCTGTTATCTTGACACGTCCCAGGGACGGGTGTCATTAAAGCTAATCCTTGCATGGCATGCTGACACGTGCCTTGGCCAGCTATGTTGATTGCCTGCCCGCTCGACACCTATCATGCGTGCTTATCTAGCCGATGATGAGGTCGTGCGGTAACGGGACAGAACGAGCCTGCCGGCGCGGAGCTTGTCGGGCCTTCGCTTGCCGGCAGCCAGAGTCTTGGTCTTCACCTTGCCGGTACGAAGCTTGCCGGCAAGGGCAATGTTGATCTTCAGTATTAGAATAGTACTTCTCGATGACCTGCCTTGAGGTCTTCTTCACGGTCTTGTTTAATCTAAGTCTTGAGTCATAGCAACCCTCCGACAAGCCCTTGCCGTCAGGAAGGCTACAACTGCCTGTGCACAAGTCAGGGTATAAGGGCACCCATGCTTTAGTACACCGACAACATGGCACAGGAGGAGGCTGCACAGAAGATAGCGGCAGCTGAGGCATAATTGAATGAGCGCAAGATTGGCCTTGATGCTCATGAGGAAGAGCTTGCCGCTCGTGAGGCAGAGCTTGCCGCTAAGCTTCGCGGCAAAGATGACGAGATCCAAGCTTTCTGCACAGTAGAACCAGGAGCTGGAGCATAAGCATAAAGAAGCAATCGACGCTCAAGCCAGAGAGCATGCCAACAAGATCAAGGAGGCCATCGACACTGCCGAAGCCACATAAGCCGCCAAGAACGAGTTAGAAGGCAAAGTGCAGAAGCTCAAAGCAGATATCGCCGCCAACGGTAAGGAGATCTTGGCGCTCAAAGCAGATATAGAGAAGGTAACTCACACCTTGGCGGAGCTGCAAACTTCAGTATCCGCCAAGAACCAAGAGCTCACCAAGGCCAATGATGTTATTGAAGAACACAAGATAAAGCTGACCACCCTGGAGAAATCTCTTGATGGAGCCAAGGAGCGCGAGAAGATCTTGATGAAGGACCTTCAAAACGAGAAGGCCTTGCTTGCGAGTGCCGCAAATTCCTTCAACGAGCACTAGAGCACCTACAAGCTTTGGACTGATCGTCTTGTGGTTGCTGCGGAAAACCTCACTGCATAGCTATCCGGCATGGGCTTGCTGGATTATCGCTACTCCACCACCGAAGGGGACACTGCCAGTGCCAGGCTCACTCTTTTCTTTGAAAGCTTGATCGAGGCGCTGGAAAAGTATCATGGTGAGAGATCCGCCAACTTTGCCAGTGAACCCGCAAGTTCTGCAATGACGTCCTGTCCAAGGTGCTTGTCAAGATCTTTTATCGGAACCCCGGCATTGACGTCTCCAAGGCCTTCAAGAGTTTGCCGAAGGGAGCCGACACCAAAGAAGCCGAAGAGCTCATCGCCCCAATCGTCAGCAAGGTCCAACAGATTCCAAGGACCGAGGGCAATCGTAAAGACTAGCACCCTTGCCGTTTCTTGTCGCCAGTGGTTCTTGTGAAAGATAGATTTTATCTTAAGTTAGAACTGCACTTGGCTTTGTAATATGACTCGTGTTTTGAATGGATGAATGCATGCTATTCCCCTTGTTCTATTCTGTCTTTGCATGATTTTTATACCCTACTCTTGCCGAAATCTTGCCGGTGCGCGCACTCTTGCCGCGAGCGCTTGAGGAATGGATCCTTAGCAGCTTGCCGGAAGTGCCGCTGTCGGCAAGGTTACACTTGACGATCACAACGCAGCCACTTAAGTTGTTGAGCGGACTCGAAACAAAATAAGAGCATAGCTCATCACGACAAGGTTCCTTAACGTGCAGGTTTCTCATACAAAGGCCAAAATCATTCAAGGAGAAATTGCAACTACAACAAAGAATTTATTTCAAAGTTTTGTAACTTAGCTTCTTCTTTGATGTACTTCTTGTCGTAGAATGATATCTTGAACGTCATTAAGTTTTGCCACTTAGCTTCTTCTTTGTTGTACTTCTTGTCATAGAATGGTATCTTGAACGCCATTTGGTATCCATACCGTCTCTCCCCCCGAGAAATTTGCACGCGAGGAACACTTCATTCCTTTAATAAAAAGATAGAAGAGAAAAGAAGAGGCTGGAACCTTGACAGTTCGTTAATCATCTTATGCAAGGTCAAATGTAACACAAAACTGCCTGCAACATATAAATAAATATGTACTTTGACAAAGAGTTGTGAAACACTTAGCTTTTATTCACTATGCACGGGGTCTGTGCCTGGCTCTGTACAAAGGGTTACATGCCTTTCCGGCAAAGTTGTACAAAAGAGGTTGCCGGGCAGCCTGGCAACCGTGCCTTACGGGTAAATCTTTTGAAGATGCTCAAGGTTCCATGAGTTGAGCACATGAGTGCCATCTTCGGTCTCTAGGCGGACTGCGCCTGGCCTAGTGACTCGTACCACCCGGTAAGGTCCCTCCCACTTTGGCGTCAACTTTTTTTTTACCCTTCGTGGACTAAATCCGAAGCTTGCTGGTACCGTGCAGCACGGACAATAGCCCGGAAACGTTCTTCCTCAAGGAGCGTGGCATCATCTTGCCGTAGCTCATCTTGATCCTCTTCGTCGAAGGCCAAAACTCGAGGTGACCCATATCTGAGTTCCGTGGGGAGCACCGCTTCTGCACCATATACAAGGGAGAAGGGTGTCTGGCCAGTGGCTCTACTTGGTGTCGTTCTGATTGACCAAAGAACCACCGGCAACTCTTCCACTCAGCGTCTTCCACACTTGTACAGCTTGTCAAAAGTTCTGGTCCTTAGACCACACAGAACTTCTGCATTTGCCCTCTCTACTTGTCCATTGCTCCTTGGGTGAGCAACAGAGGCGTAGCAGATCTTGTTTCCAAGTTCTTGGCAATATGTTGTGAAGGTGCGGCTTGTGAACTGAGTGTCGTTATCGGTGATGATCCTTTGGGTACACCAAAATGAGCAGCCAATCCTTTGAAGAACTTGATAGCTGACTATGCCGTCACCTTTCTCCCTGGCTCCACCTCAGGCCACTTTGTAAACTTGTCGATTGCATCGTACAAGAATTCAAAGCCCCCGGTAGCACAGGGGAAGGGGCCGACGATGTCGAGCCCCCAGACCGAGAAAGGCCAGGAAAGAGGGATGGTTTGAAGGGCTTGAGCTGGCTGGTGGATGTCCTTGGCATGGAACTGGCATGCTTCGCATCTGATGACCACCGCCAAGGCGTCTTGAAGGGCTGTCGGCCAGTAGAATCCTTGACGAAACGCCTTACCGACAAGCGTGTGTGACCCAATATGATAGCCACACATTCCTTCGTGCATCTCTTCCAACAGCCTCTGTCCATCCTCCTGGCAAATGCACTTCAATTTCACCCCGTTTGGTCTTTTCCTGTACAATGTGTCATTGACAAATTTGTACAATCTTGATTCACGGGCTACTCTTTCCGCATCTTCTTGCTCATCGGGAAGCCCTCCTGTTTGAAGGAACTGGACAATCGGCTGTGCCCATGCCGGAGCCTGTGGCTCAACGACAAGGACTAAAGGCATTTCTTCCTCTGCAGGAGCGCTTGCTTCGACAACAAAGATTTGGCTTGCCAGAGGCTGCAGCTCATCAGCAGAGGGTGTCTTGTTGGTGGTATCTACTTTCTTGGCGGCTGCTGGCAGCTCTGTCGAAAAGTAGCCACCAATGTCTTGCTTTCTTTTCTTTGCCAGCCTTGATGGTACAACGATTGGCTGAGTCAGTTGTAGCACAAAAGTTCCTGGCTCCACAGGAGATCTCTTGGCGGCAAGCCTCGACAGGTCATCGGCAATCTCATTCTGGGCACGAGGAACGTGCTCTGCTTGCAGACCATCAAAGTGCGCCTCCAACTTCCTCACTTCATCAACATAGGCCTCCATCAAGGGAGTCTGGTAATCTTTGTTGATCTGCCTCACCACCAGCTGCGAGTCGCCTCTGATAATCAACTTTCAAATACCAAGGACGATTGCAATGCGCAAGCTGGCAAGCAATCCCTCGTACTCAGCAGTGTTGTTTGTGGCCTGCTCCCTAGGAAAATGCATCTGAACCACGTACTTGAGGTGCTCTCCGGTGGGTGCTATAAGCAGCACGCCGGCACCGGCGCCTTTCAGCGTGAAAGCACCGTCAAAGTACATGATCCAAGCATCAACAGTTTCCTTGCCAGGGAGAGAGGTCTCTTTTACTTCTTCGTCTTGCGTCGGGGTCCATTCTACAATGAATTCTGCCAAAGCTCTGCTCTGAATTGTTGAGGTACTCTCAAACTTGAAGTCAAAGCTTGACAGCTCCAACGCCCACACCACAATCCTGCCGGTAGCTTCTGGATTTCTCAGAATACGTTGCAAAGGAAAGCGAGTGACCATGGTGACTGGGTGTGCTTGAAAGTAGTGGCGCAGCTTCCTTGAGGCCGTGAGAAGGCCAAAGAGCAACTTCTGCACACCAGAATACCTTGACCTAGCCGTTTGCAGGAGAGAGCAGACAAAGTAGACTGGGCGATGCACTATCTTCTTCTTCTGCACAACTTGCTGATCTGGTTCACTTGCTTGCACAATCTCAGGCTTGTTGGCACCTGACATTGCCGATGAAGATTCTGCCTTGTTGGGTCGTGGCTCTGCGGCTGCTGCCTCTGTCAGAATCGGGGCTCCGTGGACCCAAAGGTTCAAACACTCGGGGCAAGCTCGTTCCTACCGATCCAAGGGTGACCACGGCGAGGCTATGGCTAAAGCACATGAGCGCAGAGCATGACAGGGGACATAACGGTTAGCCAGGTTCGGGCCACCTTGCGGTGTAAAACCGTACTCCTGCTTGTGTTGGGATTGCTGTGGGCAAGGAAGAGTTCTCGCGTACAAGGTAGGAGACAAAGGAATCGATCCCTTCTACAATGGCAGCGCTGCCCCTTTTATAGCCGCCTTGGTCCTCTTCCCCTGAAAATCTCGGCGGGAAGGGTTGCCACAATTGGTGGGTTTTGAAAGGGGACAGGCGCCCAGGCTATCCTGACAAAAGATGGTCTTCGCCTGCAAAGTTGATATCCATGACGTGCCGGTGGGCTCGGTGGTGACCTCCGCCCTGCGCGCCTCGCTGTCTTGGTCTTCTTTCACTAAACAGGCAGTCCTTGTGACTTGCTTTGGAGGAGGGCAGCTGGTGTTGCCCCTTTAGCACCAAAGATGAAACCCTCTCTGTCCATGCCCGCTGGCGCGGCTTCTGCTTCCATTCGTCGCTGAGCACGTCGCCCATGTGATGGGCACAAGACCGCGTGGTTGACGTCAGACTCGGATGGCCTCGGGCGGCCGCCTCGGGAGGCCACCTAAAAAGGGAGCCTCGCGAGGCTTCCTGCCACTGCTGCGGCTAAGTCCTGGTGGTTTCCTCCATGAGGAGGGGTACTCGTGAGGCTGGCGCCTCACGAGGTGTCTTCACTTCGCGGCGCCTGTGGGTGGGCCGCGTCTTGGGCCTTCGCCAAGCGTCGCTTCCTGGGCCGCAGGCAGACGGGCCGTGGTACCCTGGTTCCCAATGGCCCGACAGTAGCCCCCGGGCCCGTGGCGCGCACGTTCCCGCCCGTTGAGAGCAAAACGGCGCGGGCCCTGACAGACTGCGGGGCCTAGGTTCGACGCGTGGTGCACGACAGGACGTGGGACGCCTCCACTTCCTCCACTTCGCCTCAGTAACTGCCTGCGCTTGCCATAAAGCCTACCCGCGCGGGGTGCAGGGCTATCATTGCTTTCCTCCTGCTCCTCGCCTCTAGCGCTTAGCTCCTCGCGTCTCCTCCCTTGAGCACCGCTCCTTCCTCCTTTCACCTCCCAAGCTCCACCAAGCGGCAATGGTGCCCGTCGGCAAGAGAGGCAAGGCGGCGGCTGCAACCTCGAGCGCACCGGTCATGGAGCCGGCCCTGTAGCGCTCCATCATCGTCAACCAGGAGGGCCTGGACAAGGTGATCTTGATGACCGCCAACGACAAGAACGAGTGGGGGGCGACGAAGATCTGGCCGGGCGCGCGCGCATGGCGTGACCTGGAGGCAACGACCTTCCACTTCTTCATCCATAGCGTCTACGTCGACATGGTGCCGCCATTTTCAGATTTCTTCAATGCCATCCTCTCCCATTACCAGGTCCACGCCCTCCATCTCCAACCCAACTCCATCTTCCTCCTTGCCATCTTCGCCTTTTACTGTGAGGCCTTCGTGGGCATGATGCCCTCGGTGGCACTCTTCCGCCACTTCTTCAGCCTGCGGATGCCCGCGGCGAACCATCGCTCTGCGTGCGCCTCATTCCTTGCCATCAAGGCGACGGAGAATGACATCATCAGCCTAAAGATCTCGAAGAAGGTGGAAGGCTACAGGTAGCGCTGGGTCTACATGGATGCGCGCCATCGCAACCAGCTGTTGATGGAGCCGACGGGCCCCGCCGTGAAGAGCGCGGGATGGGAGCATGTCGGCCCAGTGGAAACCAGGGTACCACGGCCCGTTTGCCTCTGGCCCGGAGGACGACGCTTGGGCCGGCCCATGAGGATGGCCCTGCCTCAGCCCCTCCAGAGGAAGCCGCCTCGCGAGGCCCCTCGCTGCCAGGTCAGGCCCTGCCGAGGCCGCCAAGCACCGGGTTGCCTCGCGAGGCTCCCCTCGCGAGGCCTCCTCATGAAGCAGATCCTACGGCTCCAGCCGCGGGGCTCCGCGCCCAGCACATGGGTGACGACCCGCTGTCAGGATAAGGATAGCGGGGTGTGACCGAGCCCAGATTCCATTCTGGTGATAAGGGAGCAGTGGCATCTGCCTCCCCCAAAAGCAAGTCCCAAAGGTTTTCCTCTTTGTTGATAGAAGATCAGGACGGATCGGCGCGCCAGGACGGAGGTCATCGCCAAGCCCACCAGCGGGTCACGAAGACTACTTTATCAAGCGGAGACCGCCTTAGTCAGGATAGACCTGCGCGCATGCCCCCCTTTGAATTGCCACCCTATGGCCACCCTTTCCCGCTCATATTTTCGGGGAAGAGGACCAAGGCACTACAAAAGGGGCAGGGCCGCTTCCATGTAAGGGGATCGACTCATTCTCCCCCACACCTCGTGTATTTCGAGCACAGGCTCTCCATTACAGAGCAATACAACACAGGCAGGAGTAGGGTATTACACCGCACGGTGGCCCGAACCTGGGTAGCTCGCGTGTCCCCTTCGTGTCCGGTGACAGCCAGTGAGCCCGTCGTGATCCCGCCATAGTTGCCGTCGTGTCGTAGGTCGCCAACCAAAGTCCCCCAGAGTTCGATTCCTAAGTTCTTGGAGAAGTTTCTTGGACGCAGATCCTAGACTCCGACATTTGGCGCGTCAGGTAGGGGGACTTGCCGTCTTCGCGCCTTCGACCTTGACGCCAGCATCGACATGGACGACGCCGCCGCTCACCAGGAACGCGGCGCACGCCGAGCCGCCACCAGGGTCCGCGTGGCACCCGCCGCCCGCGGTGCCCCTGGGCGGCGTCCTCGCGCTGCCACCGAGCCTATTGGGGAGCGCGTGGCCTCCTCTGCGCACCCGTCGGTGAACGAGCAGGCGCACGGCCGCTCTGCCGCCACCTCCTCGCTCGCGCGTCACGATCCACCCGCTCCGCACGCCACGCTGCTCCCGGCGTAGGAGCTGCTGCGCTACCGTCCCACCGAGGACGGCTACGACGCCTGGCTTGGGCGCATCACCGAGCTCGTCGACGCCACGCGCGATGGCCAGGCGCCCTCTCACTCCTTGCCTGCTCCGCCATCCTGCGCCGACCGGGCCGAGCGCGACACGCCTCCTGTGCCTCCTCCGGACCGTGAAGTGGCCGAATGGCGCCCCACAGCGCGCGCCCCGGAGCCGTCCCACGGTTCGCTCGCGCCGGACGGCGACGGCAACAGCTACCAAATCGTCCACCGCGCGCCCCAGGATGCGTGCGTGGCCCTCGAGAAGGTGCGGCCCTCCACGACGTCGCCATGGCGGGACGCCAGAACCGCGCGGCCCTCGACAGTGGCGCCGTCACCAACGGGGGCTACCTAGCCCTCGCCCCGAGCTACGTCGCGTGGTGTGGCCCGACAAGTTCAAGCCGGAGCTCCCTCAGCGCTACGACGGCAGCGCCAACCCCACGGAGTTCCTCCTGCTCTACCCCATCAGCATCCAGGCCGCGAGGGGGGATGACTGGGTCATGGCGAACTGGTTCCCCATGGCCCTCGAGGACGCTGCGTGCTTATGGCTCATGAACCTCCCCGAGGCGTCCATCTCTTCGTGGGAGGACTTGTGCAAGTAGTTCGTCGCCAACTTCAAGGGCATGAGCGACCGTTCCCTCATGCTCAATGACCTGCGGAACGTGCGCCAGCGCCCTGGTGAACCCCTCCGCAAGTTCATCCAGCGCTTCAGCCAGGTGGGCCACAAGATCCCGAAGGCCTCCGACGCCGTGATCGTCACCGCCTTCACCAACAGCGTCACGGACGTGAAGATGCACGAGAAGCTCTCGGTCAGAGACGAGCTTGACTCCACAGCAGAGTTGTTCCTCCTCGCCGACCATTGTGCCAAGGCCAAGGAGGGACGCCTGTTCCTCCACAACGACATCGACGCTGAGCCTGACACGGCGAAACCCAAGGGCAAGGACAACAAGCGTAAGGGCCCTGCCGTGCTCGCGGCAGAGCAAGACTACAAGCGCGGTTGCGACCGTGACGAGGCCAAGAAGGACGACCGTCCTTTCTGCGCCTACCACAACATGAACTCCCACAGCACAGAGGACTGCCACGAGCTCAAGCTACTTCGCGAGGGCCGCACCGAGCGCCGCGGCAGCCGCAAGGAGCGCGGCAAGGGCCGCGGCGGCGACAGCGGAGGTAGCCGCTGGGGCGACAACCACAACAACGGCGCTGGCGACAACAACCATCAGGGCTGGCAGAACCAGCCACGGCAGGCTGACCCTCAGGCCAACGGCGCCCCAATACGCGCCAACGACTCCCCTCCCGCTGAGAACGCTGGGGGCTACCAAGAGCCCCGCAGGGTGGCCTGCATCCTCAGTGGGGCCCAGGCCCCTCCATCCAACCGCTACTTCAAGCAGTTCTCTCGGGAGTTGAACGCGGCCCTCTCGGCGCTCGAGTCCGCCGGCCGCCTCAAGTGGTCTGAGTTCCCCATCGCCTTCGACGCCAGCGACCACCCCAAGTCCACGAAGGCCGTGGGCGCCGTCCCCCTGCTGTGCACCCCCACCATCAGCAACGTCGCGGTCACCAAGACCCTCATCGACGGAGGCGCCGGCCTCAACGTGATCTCCATCGAGATCTTCGAGACGCTCCAAGTGCCCTACAAGCGCCTGATGGCCACCAGGCACTTCTCGGGCATCACCACCGGCTCCACTGTCCCCCTGGGGCAGGTGCACCTTCCCGTCACCTTCGGCACCCGCAAGAACTATCGTACGGAGTTCATCGTCTTCGATGTGGCTCACATCGGCCTGCCTTACAACGCCATCTTGGGCTACCCGGCGCTCACCAAGTTCATGGCCATGACCCACCACGCCTACGGCCTCGTCAAAATGCTCGGCTGCAGTGGTACCCTCACCGTCCGCTGCGACGAGAAGGATGCGCTGCACACCCTCGAGCACGCCTACAAGACTGCCTCCGTTGCGTACCCGACCGATGAGGACGTGCCTTGGACGGCTGAGGACACACCCGTGAAGAAGAAGCCCTAGCTCTCTCAGGAGCGGGTCGAGTCCAAGAAGGCGTCGTTGGATGGGGGCGAAGCAGGCCCCTCCCTCGCCGACAGCGGCAGGCCCTCCCCCAAATTGGAAGGCGCGCTCGTTACCTTCCTCCGGGCATGCCCTGATGCATTGGCTTGGATAGCATCAGGCGCGCCCAGCCTACCGAGGGAGGTGATCGAGCACCACTCAGCCGCATGTCGGAGCGCGCGGCCCGTCAAGCAGAAGGAACGGCGTCAGGCGCCCGAGAATTAGGAAGTCAACAAGCCCCAGGATGCTGGAATCCCACGTGAAGCCCCCCACCCCAAGTGGATCACCAGCCTCACCCCCATCGCCAGACGCATGTGCGTCGACTTCATCGCCCTCAACCAGGCTTGCCCCGCAGGCCCCTTCCCTCCTCCGCGCATCACCGCGGGCTCGCCCTGGCTCATGCGTATGCCATTGGGCCTGGAGGGTGCTGGAGCCACCTTCACGAGGCTGATGCGCATGAGCCTGGAGTCCCACATCGCAAGGAATACGGAGGTGGTTAACACCCGCCTACCGGCCCGCCGCAGCACCACTCGTGACGGAGGCGGGTGTTCTAGTACCAAACACATGGAACGCCCGCCATCACCGTAAGTCCTATCTGTGCCCCACGGATACGAGCGACATGCAGCTGTACACGCTCCAGGGCTCTCTCTACCCACGCTGCCTCCGGCACGTGAGAGCTCCTTCCCACTCTCGTGGAAGCCCCATGGTCAACGCTGGCGGATGGCCCATGCTCCGCGCTGGCGGCCTACTTGAGGGGCCCTCGGCCATCACATCCTCAAGCTGACCCGTGTCGAACATAGCAGCATGTATCTTTCTGTTATGTAATGAACTTGCTTCATGCATCAGTAAAGCTTGTTTCCTCCAAAACCCTGTGTGCTTGCGCGCGCTCGTGGTCTCACCTCTGCGTGTCACGCGAGCGGGGGCTGGGCACGGTGTCTGTGCTCGGGTCTATCCCAGCAGCACTGAAAAACCCAAGCGACTGAGCTCTGGCTTGCGGGCCTGCTCCCGTGTACGTCACCTCACCAGGTCCATGGTGCTCTTGTCTCCTCACATAACACCCATAGGTGACCTCGCGAGCGCGCCCTGCTGCACTACTTGCGAAAACTTGGCAGTTTCCCTAATGCAGGATACCAAAGGCCTCAGGAGCCCCTCCCGGGAGGCCTCGCGGTGGGTCGTACGTGCGGAAGGCCTCACGAGGGACCGCGCTTCACGAGCCGTGCCTTGCGAAGGACTCGCCCCATGCCGCACGCCTCGAAGGAGCCCTCGGGTGTTTTCCCTCTCGTTTCCCTCTCGTGGTATCCTGATTTCCTTGGCATGAGCCACCTGCGCGTCAAGGGGGGGACGCTGAGCATCGCGCCTCAGGGACTCCTACCAGCCCTAAGAGCCCTACACCCTCTGGCCTTGCCGAGCGCACGCTCTGGGCATACCAGCGACAGTTGTAGCTTGCCTCGGGGGTTGGGTCCCAGCGATACAAGGCACAAAGGCAATGTAAAAAGGAAGTAAGGGCCTCGGGAGGAAAATGAAAACACATGAATCATGAAGTACTTGAGAACAAAAGTGCCGTACAAATGTCTTCACGCCCCCTCGGGGCAGCATCTACTCTGTTACATGAAGGTAAGTGCAGGGCCTCAGGCAGCAGAGCCACCGTCAGCGTCGTCAACAACTGGATTGCCGTCGTCGCCGGACCCTTCCCCGACAGGCACGAACCGCTCCAGCAGGCTCGCCACATGGTCCTCCACCGCCCTCGCAAGCTTGCCTTGGAGCTCCTCGGGGACCGGAGACAGCACCTGGTCGAAGTCGAAGCGGCCATCTACGCGCAGCAGATTGCTGAAGACGTGGGTCGACGCCTGGCGCAAAAGGTTGCGACACTCAGCGTCGCAGATCTCATCCCACTGGGCGGAGCTCGCCTCCAGCCACTCCACGAGCCTTGTGAAGAAGGCTAGGTAGCTGGCATCGTCGGTCTCCAGGGGATCCTCCACCCCCTCGACCAAGAAAGCGGCCATGGCGCTGCGAGCGCGCCCCACGAGCTCGCATAACATTTTGGAGCGTTGGAGCTGCTCCCCACGCCCCCGGGCTGCTTCGTCGCGTGCTCACTGCGCCTCATCACTAACCTCGCTCACCAGAGTCTGGAGGTCTTCCAGCTCATGGCGGGTCGTGGCATGGAGCTCTGCCGCACTCCGCCTCTCGGCCTCCAACGCTGCGAGCTGCCGCTTGGGCTTGCGATTTCAGCGTCGAGCTCGCCGCGCCTCTTCGTGAAGTGGTCCTCCTGCTTCTTCAAGTTGTTGGAGTAGGCGCCGGCTACGGCCTTGGTCTTCCGCGCGACCTCGTCCTGGCCCTGCCTATCGATCTCCGCCCTTTACCTTGCAGCTTTTTCTTCGAGCGTTCTTTGTAGGAGGCCTCGCCGGCCGCCACGGTGCGGTCCAGGTTCTCCAAGCGCTCTCGCTCCCGCTCCTGATCGATGGTGGTCCGCAGGACTCGCGCTCCCGGATATCCATGTCCATCTCTAGGACCGCCGCCATGCTCTCGCGCCGGGTGACCACGTCCTCGCGGAAGGTGAGCCGGGCCTCGCGGGCCGCGACGCGCTCCCGCTCCAGGCGGAGGTTCTCCTCCTCAGCCACGAGCTCGGCCTTCAGGGAGCTGAGGGCCGACCTGGCGTGGCGGAGAGTCCCGATCCGCAGTAGGATGCCATGGCTCACCGGGACCAAGCCCCTGGGCACGCCCGGACCTTCCATCTCCGCCCCCCATGGCTCTGGGGGCTCGGGGGCCGCTGCGTCATCGGACTTGCCCAGGCCCGCGCCTGAGGGGGCCTCGTTCCCCTCCAGGCGGCCGGGATCCTCCTCGACCTCCCCCTTAACTCCCGCCCCTGTTGGCAGCTCGGCCATACGGGAAGGGTTGGGCGCGGCTGCCTCCGGCTCGTGGCGCCCTGGTGGTCGTTCGAGGCTCGTGGTGGCCGCCACGTCGGTGCCTACCTCCCCCTCGGGATGGACGGCCTCCTCGGGCGGCTGGGCAGATTTTGCAGACCCCTCCTCGACGACTCTGTCGCGCCCCCGGGGGCTCGGTGGGAGCGCCGATGTGTCAACCGCCCCCAACTCCCATTGAGCCCCGACCGGCTCGCCGACATCCTCGTCCCGGGTGTCCTCCTTCTTCTTCTTCGGCGGGGAGCCCCTCTTGCATAACTGGGATCAGGTCGAGCCCTGCAAGATGAAGCGGTGGGCGCGAGGAGTGCGCGGGGAAAGGGGACTTACTCGTCTCTGGGGACCCATCGCAGCTTCCTTAGCTTCCCTCCCGGGCGGCTGCCGCTTCCACCCCCTCGTGACTCGCTGGGGCCCCCTCCCGAGGCCCGACCACAAGGCCCGCCTAGCCCCCTCCCGAGGCTTCGACGGGCGGGATCACCCCGCCAGGCGAAGGGCTTTCCACGCCAGGGGTTTCCTCCATCGGGGGCGCAGACCGTAGGGGATCGACTCGGGACCCCCCAGCGTCGCTGCCGCCGCCGCTGCAGGCTCCTGCCATCGACGGGCAGCGAGTCGGCACGGAGGCCGCCACCTTGCTCCAGGCGTCGGCTGCGGCTGCCACCCTGGTGTCGTCTTTGCCTCCGGGAAGCGGCAGCACCTGGATCGGATTATCGCGGGGTCCCATGTGACCCGAGGGCACTAGCCCCCACTGATCAAACAGTGGCATGCCAGCCCGCGCGTCCTCCCGGTTTCCGAAGCAGTAAATTGGAGCCACGCTTGGCGGTGGGAACGGCGTCCCCGCGGCAAGGAGAACGTTCACCAGCCCCTCCACCACCTCCGGGGCAAGGCGATCGGAGCTCAGCCTCATGGGGTCCCCCAGGCCTGAGTGGGAACACACTAGGCGAGGGCGCCTCTGGAGGGGAGCAATGCGCTTACGCATGAACTCCTTGACGACCATGCTCGCGGTGAGCCCGCCAGCTTGGAGCACTCGCATCCTCGCCATGACTGGCCCCAGCGCAGCCTCGGTTAGCTCGGCGGGCCCCCACCCAGAGCTCGGCATCGCTGGCGCCTCCGGGATTTTGAGTAAGGGGTTGTAATGGCGCGCGTCCATGTAGACCCAGCGCTCCCTGAAGCCTTCCACCTCCTCGGGGATCCGCATGTCGATGATGTGCGCGCGCATGCCCGCGACCATCAGGAATGACACGCAGCCCGAGCACTGGTCCGCCTCGGTCAGTCGGAGGCGGAAGAATTTCCGGAGGAAGGCCATGGACGGCATCACCCCTAGAAAGGCCTCATAGAGGTAGGCGAAGATGGAGAGAAGGAGGACTAAGCTCGGGTGCAGGTGCAGCGCATGGACCTGGTAGTGGTTGAGCACGGCGTCGAAGAAGTCGGAGAAGGGGGGCACCAGCCCGGCGAAGACGGAGTGGAGGAAGAATGGGAAGGTCGTACCCCCTCGCTGAGCCGCGGGGCGCGACGCCGGCCAAATCTTTGTCGCCCCGTTCCTGTTGTGGGCGCTGGCCGTCATCGGCCGCACCTTGTCCAGGCCCTCCTCGTTGAGGATCACGGATTTCAGCAACACGGGCCCCGCCCCCGGCGGGGTCGACGACCCCGGCTCGGTGGTTTTCTTCTTCCCTTTCCTGCCAGGGGCCATGGCGGCAGAGAGATTGGAGGTTGGGGGAGGAGTAGCAGAGGAGCTGCCCATGCGAGATGAAGGGCGAGATGGGGACGAAGAGCAATGACGTGCATGCGCCCCGCGCAGGGAGGCTTTATCGCTAGGACGGCGGTTACCGAGGCGTCGCGGGGAGCGGGGGTATCTCACCCCCGCAAAAGCCGCAACACATCACCTCTGGGCCCGGCAGCTCAGTGGGCCCTGCGTCGTTTCGTCCCTAACGGGCGGAACGTGCGCGCCGCGGGCCCGGGGGCTACTGTTGGCCCAGTGGAAACCAGGGTACCATGGCCCGTCTACCTCTGGCCCGGAGGACGACGCTTGGGCCGGCCCATGAGGGTGGCCCTGCCTCAGCCGCTCCTGAGGAAGTCGCCTCACAAGGCCCCTCGCTGCCAGGTCATGCCCTGCCAAGGCCGCCAAGCACCGGGTTGCCTCGCGAGGCTCCCCTCGCGAGGCCTCCTCATGAAGAAGATCGTACGGCGCCAGCCGCGGGGCTCCGCGCCCAGCACATGGGTGACGACCCGCTGTCAGGATAAGGACAGTGGGGCGTGAACGAGCCCAGCTTCCATTTTTGTGATAAGGGAGTAGTGGCATCTGCCTCCCCCAAAGCAAGTCCCAAAGGTTTTACTCTTTGGTGATAGAAGATCAGGATGGATCGGCACGCCAGGACGGAGGTCATCGCCAAGCCCACCAGCGCGTCACGAACACTACTTTATCTGGCGGAGACCGCCTTTAGTCAGGATAGACCTGCGCGCCTATCCCCCTTTGAACTGCCACCCTGTGGCCACCCTTTCCCGCTCATATTTTTGGGGAAGAGGACCAAGGCACTACAAAAGGGGCAGGGCCGCTTCCATGTAAGGGGATCGACTCATTCTCCCCCACACCTCGTGTATTTCGAGCACAGGCTCTCCATTACAGAGCAAGCCAACGCAGGCAGGAGTAGGGTACTACACCGCACGGTAGCCTGAACCTGGGTAGCTCGCGTGTCCCCTTCGTGTCCGGTGAGAGCCAGTGAGCCCGTCGTGATCCCGCCGTAGTTGCCATCGTGTCGTAGGTCGCCAAGGAAAGTCCCCCAGAGTTCGAATCCTAAGTTCTTGGAGATGTTTCTTGGATGGAGATCCTAGACTCCGACTGAGCACGAGAAGCTCACCGACCCAAAGCTGGCGCCCGTCTAGGAGCGGCTGGCCGAACACAAGGCGGAGGGCCTCACGGGGGCGATGGTCGTTAAGGAGTACCTGCTCCAGCGCATAGCGCCACTTCAGTTGTGCTCGCGCCCTGTGTGGAAGATCACCGGCGCGAAGGACCCATGAGGCTGAGCATCGCCTGCCTGAAGCCGGCGGTGGTGGATGGAATCATGCAGATCCTGCTTGGCGGTACTGCGGAAGACCCGCCCGTGGACACGCTCCCGCTGTATCGCTACCAGGAGATCAATCAGCTGGTCACTGAGATGCCAATCTTCGACGTGTGGGGCCTCGGGCCAGAGGGCCATGAGGGGCCTCGCTAGAACCCGTTCGTGGTGGTTCCCGGCTCGGGGGACCTGGACAACGCCGGGGCCTCGGGGGACGCCGCGGAGGGGAGCGACGGCGATCCTTCCTCGAGAACCCGCCGCCAACTCATCCGCGACCTCGAGGACGATGACGATGACGCCCGATTCAGGGTTGAGACCTCCCGACCCGCCGGCGCGGGAGGCGAAGGAAGCACCAGCGCATCGGCCGGCGAGCCGCGTGTTGAGGAGATTGACGCCAGCGGTGGGGGCACCAAGCCCGCCGAGGAGGAGGCCGGCGCGGAAGGCGGGGCCACCAATCCCCCCGCCGAGAAGGGCGACACCAAGGACGGGGCGGCCGAGCCTCGGGAGACCACTCCAGGAGGTGACCCCGTGAGGGCGCCTCACGAGGGCAACAGCAGAAACCGCCCGACGCCGGTCTTGAAGAAGAGGAAGTGGGTGGCCAATGACGAGTACGTATCTAACTCCCCCCCTTCCCTTGCGTCTGCCTCACGGTTTGGGGCTGAGGCCTTACCTCGCGCAGGGCATCCACGAAAAATAAGAAGAAGACCCTTGGCTCGAAGGGGGCCCCGACGCCTGCCGCAGGCACCGAGGGGCGTCAAGAGGCCGCCCGCCGCTCTGATGCTGAAACGGAGCGCGCGGAGGCGGAGAAGGAGAGAGATGTCCCTCCGGAGCCACTTGCGAACGCGACTCCTGAGACCGAGAACGTCGAGCCTTAGGAGGCGGCCTCCGGAGGAGGCGCCGCGGCTCCCGAGGTGCCTGTTGCGGAGGCGGACATAGTGATGAAGGAGGCGGGGACGCCAACTCCTCCGCCGAACACCGCAGACGCCGGAGGCGCTTCGGGAAGCCCCCAGCACTCGCTGGTGCGCGAGGCCCCAGCCGCAGGCATGACGAGCCCGCAGGGTGTGCCGCCGTGGGGAGAGGAGGAGGCTCCGGCGAGCCCCCCTCTCCTAACGAACGACGCCAGGCCTTCCCAGGCCATGACGGTGGAGGGCGGCGAGGAGTCGGACCCGGCGTGGGCTCTGATGCTCGTGCGCAGCCATACCCTGCTCAAGCTTGGGGTCCTGCGGAGTGCCAAGGGGGCTCTGGGCCAGCTCGAGGTGGAATTCCAAGAGGCGGAGGGGCGCCTTGCCGAGGAGCGCCTGCGCTTGCTAAGGGGTGGCATCGACTCGACGTCGCCGTCAAGCTGGGCCGGTGCTAGGACGAGACCGTGTGGGAGAAGCATGAGAAGGCCACCGGCGAGGCGAAGGAGGTCTTCGAGAGCGCCCTCCGGGAGGCTGACGCGGCCGACAAGCGCCGCGTGGAGGTAGAGGCCTGCACAAAGGAGCTCCGGGAGCAACACGCTGTGGAGGAACGGCGGTTCTAGGCGCGGGAAAGCGCCATCATCACCCGTAAAGAGGAGCTCGCGGTCCGTGAGGCGGACCTCGTGATTCGCGAATGGGAGCTCGCGCGGACGACGACCGAGCAGGCCGCGGAGCGTGAGCGCCTGGAGACACTGGACCTCCAGGTGGCCGCCGCCCAGGACGCCTACAACCAGCACATGGAGAGGGCCAATGCATAGCTGGAGGCCAAGGAGAAGAAGGCCCAGTAGGACACTAACGCGAAGATAGAGAAGAACCGCCTAACGCTCGTCGCTGAGCACAACAAGAAGTTGAAGGCCCAGGAGGACCGCTTCAAGCAGAAGCGCACGGAGCTCCAGAAGGAGATCGAGGGCCTCAAGGAAATCCTAACGGAGGCGGAGAACCGGCGGAAGACCGCGCTGCAGGCCAAGGCCGACGTTGAGGCGGAACTAGCCTCCCTCCAGCTGTAGGTGAGTGGTGTCTCCAATGTCGTCGAGCAGGCGAGGCTGGAGGCGGACCAGGCGTGGGCGCGGCAGCACGAGCGCACCAAGATGTTCCGCTCCCTCTAGCTTTGGGCCCGCGGCGCCCTGGCCACCATCTGCAAGGAGAGGCTCGAGGGCCCCCACGACGCCATCTACATCGACTTCTTCACCAAGCTCGTGGAGCGGCTCAAGGCTGGAGCCAAGAGGGTGAACGGCATCATTGAAGATGAATGCCGCGACCTCCTCCTCCAGGCGGCGACGCGCATCTTCAGCCATCTCCTCCACGCCGACCCCAACTTCGACTTCGACAGGGTGATAGCCCCCGTGCCCGAGGAGCTCCGCGACGGCCTCGGGAAGGCGGTAGAGGACCATGTGGATGCCCTGCTCGCAAAGTTCTCCCATGGCGGCAGCGGGAGCTCCAGCGGAGTCGAGGACGATGATCGCGAAGGCGATGACGGCGATGATGGTGACGCCACGACTTCCTAGGTCCTTCCCCTTTGTTTTATCCTGTGTCACATTGATGTAGCCCCATGGGGGCGTGAAAACATGATTTGCGTTTAAGTACTTTGATTTGCTGCAATGTGTGTTTCCTCGTGAGGCCCTCTCGTGAGGCCTATTTTCCTTTCTTTGCTTGCCTTGGTGCTCTACGTCGTCAGGACCTAGCCCCCGAGCGGGCTACAGTCGTCGCTGGTATGTCAGGTCGTGTTGCCTAGACAAGGCCAGGAGGTGTAGGGCACTGAGAGGCGGTAAGGGCTCCTGAGAGGCGATGCTCAGGAAGCCCCCCTTTGACGTGCAAGTGGCTTGCGCAGAGGAAGAAACATCAGCACTCAGTGAGGTTGCGGGGAGAGGAGAGCTTGAGAGGTGCCGAGAGCGGCTCGTGAGGTGTTTATGTAGTTAGCTTTTTCGCAAGTGTTGCTTGGCGTGTCGTGGCCGCAGAGTGCGCCTCACGAGGCTCTTGCCCGTGAGGCCTCCCGCTAACACTTGGTGGAGACAGCCGCCGCAGGTCAGCTCGCGAGGCTTCCTGATGGCTTATGGGGGCATCTTGTCGTGAGCTACCTCGCGAGGCAGTGGTCGCGAGGCCTTCTACGTGCCTTGTTCCTGTGACAACTTCATATCGAAAGGTTTCACAAAAAAAAAGGGGGAGCGGTGCATGCTTGCTAGCTTGCTCATGGGCGTCATGCGAGGAGACGAGACACAAAGGACCTTGTTGAGGTGGCATGCACGGGAGCAGGCCCGCGAGCCAGAGCTCGATCACAAGGCTATCAAAACGGTTTTGGACCTTGTGGCAAAGGAGGTTGGGAGCCGGGGTATGAGATACCTTCCCAACCGACAGGAGTCGTATATAGATACGATTATCAAAGAGTTGCTTAACGGATAGGCATGTTGGCTAGCAGTGATGCTAAAGCTCACTAGTCACCTATGCTAGTCGGATCTTGAATCACTGTGAATTTGCGGACGATGCTGACTTCAGTGGGAGTTATTTCTGTTTAAGCTTGAATTACTCTACATAAACACATTGCTTAGTGATTGCATATTTTTCTGTTGTAGATCAATGGCACCACCTGCTCAACCCAACTTTGCATTGAAATCAATCTTGGAAAAGGATAAACTTAATGGAACAAACTTTACCACCTGGTATAGAAATTTGAGAATTGTTCTCAAGCACGATAAAAAGGAACATGTTCTAGAGGATCCACTTCCAAAGGAACCTGCCGACAATGCTAATGCCACAACCAGGAATGCCTACCAGAAACTCGTTGATGAACCAAACAAGAGCAGCTGCCTCATGCTGGCTTGTATGGAGCCTGATTTGCAGCAGCATTTCGAAGATGTTGGGGCTTTCGATATGATCGAGAGTCTCAAGAGCATGTTTCAGGTATAGGCTAGGACCGAAAGGTTCAACGTCTGGCGATCCTTGATGGATTGTAAGATGAAGGAAGGTGATCCACTGAGCCCGCATGTGATCAAGATGATTGGATATGTGCAAGCTTTGGATCAGTTAGGCTTCCCGCTCTTGAATGAGCTGGCTACCGATGCAGTTCTGGGTTCTCTTCTGCCTAGGTATGGGACGTTCATCTCGAACTATCATATGCATGGCATGGATAAGAAGCTCACTGAATTGCATGGGATGCTCAAGGTTGCAGAGCGGGATATTAAGAAAGGCACGCATCAAGTGTTGACGGTGCAGAAATAGGCCAAGTTCAAGAAGAGTTGGTCGAAGAAGAAGGCTAAGGCAAAGGGCACGGAGGCAGTAACCTCCACCGCTGAGCTGAAGTCAGGACCAGACTCGAAGACCATTTGCTATCATTGCAAGGAAACTGGTCACTGGAAGAGGAACTGTAGCAAGTGGCTTGCTGAGCATGGCAAGAAGGCCGGAAATGCTTCTTCAGGCAAAGGTACACTTGTTACATATGTTATAGACATTTACCTTGCTGACATACCTAGTAGTTCTTGGGTATTTCATACCGGATCGGTTGTTCATATTTGCAACTCAATGCAGGGGCTGGTAAGAACTAGGCGTGTGGCACAAGGGGAGATTGACATCAGGGTCGGCAACAAAGCAAGAGTTGTTGCGTTGGAGGTCGGCACGATGCAGCTCTAGATTCCTTCTGGATTTATTTTGGAATTGAATAATTGTTATTACATTCCAGCACTTAGTCGGAACATTATTTCTGCCTCATGCTTGATGAGTCATGGTTATGAATTCAATTTAAAGGACAATGGTTGTTCGATATCTTTGAATGGTATGTTCCACGGCTATGCACCCATAGTTGATGGGCTATTTATTCTGAATCTGGAAATGGAACCTGTCTATAATATGAATGTCAAGAGGCATAAGCCTAATGAGATAAATCCAACATACTTCTGGCATTGCTAGCTTGGACATATTAGTCTGAAATGCATGAAGAAGCTCCATGATGATGGGATCAGAACTTCGTCCGACTCCGGGTCGTTCGAGACATGTGAATCATGCTTGCTCGGCAAGATGACTAAGTCTCCTTTTGCAAAGAGTTGCGAGAGGGCGTCCGAGCTGTTGGAGCTTATACACAGCGATGTGTGTGGTCCAATGAGCACAACTGCCAGAGGTGGCTATCAGTACTTTGTGACTTTTACCGACGACTTGAGTAGATATGGATATATCTATTTGATGAGGCACAAGTGGGAAACTTTTGAAAAGTTCAAAGAGTTTCAGAACGAGGTAGAAAATCAGCTCGGCAAGACTATAAAGCTTCTACGATCTGATCATGGAGGTGAGTACGTGAGCCAGGAGTTTGATAATCATCTGAAAACACGAGGTATAGTACCTCAGCTCACACCTCCGGGCACTCCACAGAGAAATGGTGTGTCAGAACGGAGGAATCGTACCTTGTTAGACATGGTTCGATCTATGATGAGCAAATAGGATTTACCCTTGTCATTCTGGGGATACGCTCTAGAAACTGCAGCTTTTACACTCAACAGAGTACCATCTAAATCCGTAGACAAGACACCACATGAGATGTGGACTGGGAAGAGTCCCAAGTTGTCTTTTCTAAAGATTTGGGATTGTGAAGCATTCGTCAAGCGACTTATGTCGGACAAGCTTACACCCAAGTCGGATAAGTGCATATTTGTGGGATATCCAAGGGAAACCTTGGGATATAGCTTCTACAACCGCGAAGAGAACAAAGTGTTTGTTGCTCGGAATGGGGTCTTCCTTGAGAAAGAGTTTCTCGGGTGGGAAGCCAGTGGGAGGCGGGTGCAACTCGAAGAAGTTCGAGAACCACATGGGGACAACTCGCCTGGTGATGTGATCATACCAGAGTCTGTCAGGGAACCCAAGGTGGAAGCGGTACCGGAACCACGAAGGTCGGAAAGATTGCGTAGAGTGCGCGATGTTTTGTTGCTAGAAAGCGATGAGCCAGCTACATATGCGGAAGTGATGGTGAGCCCGGATTCCAAGGCATGGCTGGAGGCCATGCGATCCGAGTAAAAGTCCATGGATGAAAATCAAGTCTGGGACTTGGTTGATCCACCGCCTGGCATCACAGCCATTGGTTGCAAATGGGTCTTTAAGAAGAAAACCGATGTGGATGGAAATGTTCAGATCCACAAAGCTCGGCTTGTCGCTAAAGGTTATGGACAAGTTCAAGGAATTGACTATGACGAGACCTACACGCCGGTAGCGATGCTGAAGTCGGTGAGGATCGTACTAGCTAAAGTTGCATATTTCGATTACGAGATATGGCAGATGGATATCAAAACAGCTTCCCTTCATGGAAATTTAACCGAGGACGTTTATATGATATAGCCTGAGGGTTTTGTCGATCCGACTAGCACTAGTAAGGTATGCAAGCTCAAGAGATCCATTTATGGGTTGAGGCAAGCATCTCGGAGCTAGAATATTCGTTTTGATGAGGTCGTCACTCGTCTCGGTTTCATCAAATGCGAAGAGGACGGTTGTTTATACAAGCAGTTGAGTGGAAGCTCGGTAGTGTTTTTGATCCTATATGTGGATGACATATTGCTGATCGGAAACGATGTTTCGATGCTGAACTCGGTCAAGGAGTCATTGAATGGAAAGTTTTCGATGAAGCACCTCGGTGAAGCAGTTTACATATTGGGCATTAAGATCTATAGAGATAGATCGAGGAGGCTGCTCGGCTTAAGCCAGAGCACGTACATAGACAAAGTGTTGAAACGGTTCAACATGAGTGAGGCCAAGAAAGGGTTCTTGCCTCTCTCTCATGGTATAAGGCTAAGCGAGACTCAGTGTCCTTCGACATCTGATGAGCGAAGTAGGATGAGTTGGATTCCGTATGCCTCGGCAATCAGATGCATCATGTATGCCATGATATGTACTCGGCCTGATGTTGCTTTTGCGATAAGCTTAACAAGTAGATACCAGGCCAACCTAGGTGAGAGTCACTGGGCGGCGGTAAAGACTATTCTGAAGTACCTGAAAAGGACTAAAGAGATGTTCCTAGTTTATGGAGGTGAGGAAGAGCTCGTCGTAAAGGGTTATACCGATGCTAGCTTCCAAACCAACTGAGATGATTGCCAATCTCAGTCCGGATTCGTCTACGTCATGAACGGAGGAGCAGTGAGCTGGATGAGTTCCAAGCAAGATACGGTGCCCGATTCTACCACAGAAGCCGAATACATTGTAGATTGTGAAGCTGCAAAGGAAGGTGTTTGGATATGGAACTTTCTGGATGATCTTGGTGTTTTCCCAGCCTTGGTAAAACCGTTGGACCTTTATTGTGATAATTTTGGTGCCATCACATAGGCCAAGGAGCCAAGGAATCACCACAAGACTAGACACATAGATCGGAAATATCACCTGATACAAAAGATCGTAAAGAGTGGTGATGTAGAGTTATGCAAAATTCACACGGATGCAAATGTTGCAGATCTGTTGAATAAGCCACTTCCACAACCCAAGCATGAGGGGCATGTTAGAGATATGGGCATACGATGTCTATTTGATTGACTATAGTGCAAGTGGGAGACTGTTGGAGATATGCCCTAGAGGCAATCATGTATGATGATATTTCCTATGTGTTTATGAATAAAGATAGTCCTTGGACATTATCAATGATGTGTATCAGCAAGTATGTGACTTGTTTGTGAGACTATGCATTGTATGATGACTATTCTAAAAGGTCCCTAGTCGAAAGGGCTGTGTGGACGCGCAACTGACTAGACTAGCATATGACACGGTGGATGGTTCGGTCTCACTAGCCATGGAGCATTGGATGCTAACCGGATAATATGGACTCGAAAGGATCTGGTCCGATTCGACATAGTCGGATCCGAGTCGAGATAAGGTCCAAGTCGGATAGACCCAACTATGAGACGCAGCGATATGTCATCTGTGAGTCTCTAGTACAACATACATTCTATGTCCTAAGACCTGAGCTGACGCATGTACTCGGGATGGTGACAGACCTACTTTGGCCCGACCAAACGCTACTCCGTAACTGGGTAGTTATAAAGGTAGGTTTCGGGCTTGTACAGACCCATGCTGCGAGACATGGTCGAGCAAGATGGGATTTGCCCCTCTGATCAGGAGAGATATACTCTGGGCCCCTCGTGTGATCTGACCAAGATAAGCATGGCCATGCGACACGGATTATGAGATAATCCGGTATGTGGTCGGCATCACTGGAACGAGAAAGAGGTCGGGCTAGCACAAGGATGACAGACTTGCCTTGAGCCCGAAAACATATATCGTGTGGCAAAGGGAATAGAAGTGTGATGTACAGGTTTGCTTAACCAGCTTCATTGTCTACTTGGTGGTCGGCACGCCTAGCTAGAGGCCGCTACCAACCGAGTAGGTCGGAGGTGATCCGACCTGCTAATACTTCACCAACGTATCTAAAATTTATGAAGTATTCTTGCCATGTTTATTATAGATTTGTATGATTTTGGTGCACTTTTATATGGCTTTTATATGATTTTTATGGACTAACATATTGACCTAGTGCCCAGTGCCAGTTGCTGTTTTATGCTTGTTTTCGGTTTTCCAGAAAATCCATATCAAATGAAGTCCAAATGCAGCGAAACTTTTTGACGATTTTTTCTGGAACATAAGAGACACTAAAAGCTGTTGGAGGTGGCCAGAAGACCCACAGGGGCCCCACGAGCCACCAGGGCGTGCCACCCCCCCCAGGCGCGCCCTGGTGCCTCGTGAGCCCCCTGTGGCCCTTCTTCGCGTGATTCCAACGCCAAAAAATCATATATATTCAGAAACCCCCGAAAGTTAACCTAGATGAGTTTTTACGCCGCCGCAAGCCTATGTACCTCCACGATCTCATCTACAACCCTTTTCCGGCACCCTGACGGAGGGGGGGAAACCATCACCGGATGCCATCTTCATCATCCCGGCGGTCTACATGACGAGGAGGGAGTAGTTCACCCTCAGGGCTAAGGGTTTCTACCAGTAGCTATGTGTTTGATCTCTATCTCTCGTGTTCTTGATTTGGCACAATCTTGATGTATCGTGAGCTTTGTTAATATTGTTGGATCATATGGTGTTTCTTCCCTCTCTATCCTTGTTGTGATGAATCGAATCTTTTCCCTTTGAGGTTTCGTTATTGTCGGATTGAATATTTCAGATTTGAGAACACTTGATGTATGTCTTGCATATGAATACCCATGGTGACAATGGGGTATTATATTGATTCACTTGATATATGTTTTGGCACTCAACTCGCGGATTCCCGCGGTGACATTGGGGTAATCTATGCATATGGGTTGATGCACGTTTTCATTATCTTTTCTCTGATAGAAACTTTGGGGTGCTCCTTGAAGTTCTTTGTGTTGGATTGAATATTATGAATCTGAAGTTGTCTGATGCATATCGAATAATCAACTCACGGATACTTGTGGTGACATTGGAGTATCTAGGTGACATTAGGGTTGGTTGATGTGTTTCATATGGTGTTATTTTAGTACGAACTCTAGGGCTATTCGTGACACTTATAGGGATGGCTCAATAGATTATCGGAAAAGATAACTTTGACGTGGTTTCGTACCCTACAACAATTTCTATCTTATGTTCTCCGCGAATAGGAACTTTGGAGTGATTCTTTGTCGCACGTTGAGGGATTGTTATATGATCCAATTATGTTAGCATTGTTGAGAGATTGCACTAGTGAAAGTATGAACCCTAGGCCTTGTTTTTAAGCATTGCAATACCATTTGTGCTCACTTTTGTTACTTGCTACCTTGCTGTTTTTATATTTTCAGATTACAAAAACCTATATCTACTATCCATACTACACTTTTATCACCATCTCTTCGCCGAACTAGTGCACCTATACAATTTACCATTGTATTGGGTGTGTTGGGGACACAAGAGATTTCTTGTATTTTGTTGTAGGGTTGTTTGAGAGATACCATATTCAACCTACGCCTCCCACGGATTGATAAACCTTAGGTCATCCACTTGAGGGAAAATTGCTACTGTCCTACAAAACTCTGCGCTTGGAGGCCCAACCCGAGTCTACAAGAATAAGTTGTGTAGTAGACATCACGTGCGACCGAGTCGACTTGAACCTAAGGGGTCGCACACTTAAGGGAAGGAACCTGTGAGGCTGGGTCCGACTCCACTAGTCAGATGTGATCCTACTTGGACTCGGATCCAGGCCGAACTGACTTTGGGCTTTAGGATCCATGCGAGGCCCAAGTGTTGAGCCCGTGACGGATGCCTATATTAGTGGAGGTATGGCACACTCATTAGGGTTAATCACCTCGGTGCCGTCATTAGGGCTTTGCATGTGTTGCAACTAGCCACCTCCACTTGCCGCCGGTTGTGTGACCGGACCTAGCAGTCCACCGCACGACGTTCCTCCTGCACGCGTGGATACCATTAGAGGCGGTGCACTTGTGCCGCTCCGGCGAACCTGTTTGTGGGATCCGATCGGCTACGTGGGAGATCGACGAGGAGGAGACGACTCTAGAGACGCGCTGCCCCATCTATTCTTCCGCTGCTCGGCACTGCACGTCTAGTGGTAAAGATCTGTGATCCACCTCCCTAGCATGTTCCTGGATATTCTGCGGGTAGAAATTTTTAATTTGCAGTCGACGCACCCTACCGTAGAACCGAACAGCCGAGAGGCCTCAGGCCTTGGGAGGGTAGCGTTCACCTCGCGAGCGAACATCTTGAAGTGGCGGCTGCACGCGGGAGCCTGGGCCCCGCCGAGGATGCAAGCCACCCCGTGAGGCTCCTGGTGGCCCCCAGCGCCCTCGTCAGGCTGGTTGCCGTCGTTCCTTCGAGGGGGCAGCGGCAGCGGCGGAAGAGCGGCGTTGGCCTGAGGATTGGCCTCGCGAGGCTGGTCGAGCCAGCCCTGCCGGAAGCTGCCGTTGCTATTGCGGTCTCCCCACCGGTTGCCGTTGCGGCCGCCTCCGCGGCCGCCGCCGGGATCATTGCGGTCACCGCCGCGGCTAAGGCGCTCGTCGCGAAGCAGCTTGAGCTCATGGCAGTCCTTAGTATTGTGGGAGTGCGAGTTGTGGTAGGCGCAAAGAGGGCGGCTGTCCTTCTTGGGCTCATCGCGCTCACGACCGCGCTTCTGCTTGGGCTCCGCCACAAGCACGGCAGGGCCCTTGTGCTTGGCGTCCTTGTTCTTGGCCTTGGCAGCGTCTGGCGCCGCGTCGGGGTCGTTGTGGGTGAAGAGGCGGCCTTCTTCGGCCTTGGCACATCTATCGGCGAGGTCGAACAGCTCGAGTACGGAGTCAAGCTCGTCGTTGATGGCGAGGTTCTCGTGCATCCGGACGTCCGTGATGCCGTTGGAGAATGTGGAGACGATGGCGGCCTCGGAGGCACGCGGGATCTTGTTGTGCACCTGACTGAATCGCTGGATGTACTTGCGGAGAGTCTCGTCAGGGCGCTGGCGCACGGCGCGCAAGTCGTTGAGCATGGGGGAACGCTCGTGCGTGCCCTTGAAGTTGGCGACAAACTGCCGGCAGAGCTCGGCCCACGAGGAGATGGACGCCATGGGAAACCAGTTCGCCATGACCTTGTCGTCGCCGTTCGCTGCCTCGATGCTCAGAGCATAGAGATGCAGGAACTCTACGGGGTTGGGGATGCAGTCGTAGCATGGAGGCAGGTCCGGCTTGAACTTGGTGGGCCACAACACACGGCAAAGCTCGCGGGTGAAGGCGCGGCAGCCCCCGCAGCTAGAGGGAACGCCACCAGCGAGGGCGGCACGGTTCTGGCGGCCGGCGGCTGCGACCTCCTGGATGGTCCTGTCTTGGCATTGGCACTGGCACTCGAGGAGCACGCGCGCGTCGGGCGGCGCGCACCGGACAATCTGGCAGCTGGGCTCGCCATGGTCCGGCGAAGACGCCCCGCGGGACGGCCCATGCGCCCGCGTGTCGCGGTGGCGCCTGGCACCCTCGCTGGGCAGAGGAGGCAGCGGCGGTGCACCATGCGCCATGTCCCCGGCGCGAGACGGCGGAGGGTGGAGTGAGTGAGAGGGCGCCGGGGCTTCTCGGGCGGCGTTGACGAGCTCGGTGATGCGGGCGAGCCAGGCGTCGTAGCTGGCATCGGTGGGGCAGTAGCGCAGGAGCTCGTGCGCCAGGAGCAGCGCGGCCTGCGGGGCTGGCTCGTCACGGCGGGCGAGCGAGGAGGCCGTGGTGGTGTGGACATCCGGCTGCACGGACGGGTGGAGGGAGGAAGCCTGCTGCTCCCTTGCAGCAGGGTCGGTGGCGGCAGCCGGGGCGCGGCGTCGATGGTAGTCACGGGCGACCGGCTCCGTCTGGGCCACCCTGGCGGCTCTACGCGTAGCGCTCACGACGAGCATCGGCCATGGCGGTGAGTGGAGTGGGAAGAATCGAGCACAGCCCCTACCTGGCCCGCCAAATGTGAAAATCGGGGCTCCGGGGACCCAAAGGTTCGAACACTAGGGGCAAGTTCATTCCTACTGATCCAAGGGTGACCACGGCGAGGCTACGGCTAGAGCACACAAGCACAGAGCATGACAGGGGACACAACGGTTACCCAGGTTCGGGCCACCTTGCAGTGTAAAACCCTACTCCTGCTTGTGTTGGGATTGCTGTGGGCAAGGGAGAGTTCTCGCGTACAAGGTAGGAGACAAAGGAATCGATCCCTTCTACAATGACAGCGCTGCCCCTTTTATACCCGCCTTGGTCCTCTTCCCCTGAAAATCTCGGCGGGAAAGGTAACCACAATTGGCGGGTTTTGAAAGGGGATAGGCGACCAGGCTATCCTTACAAAAGATGGTCTTCGCCTGCAAAGTTGCTATCCATGACGCGCCGGTGGGCTCGGTGGTGACCTTCGCCCTGCGCGCCTCGCTGTCTTGGTCTTCTTTCACCAAACGGGCAGTCCTTGTGACTTGCTTTGGAGGAGGAAAGTTGGTGCTTCCCCTTTAGCACCAAAGAGGAAATGCTCTTTCTCCGTGCCCGCTGGCGTGGCTTCTGCCGCCATTCGACGCCAAGCGTGTCACCCACGTGATGGGCACAGGACCACGCGGCTAACGTTAGGCTCGGATGGCCTCGGGCGGCCGCCTCGGGGGGCCGCCTCTGGAGGCCGCCTCACGAGGGAGCCTCGCGAGGCTTCCAGCCGCTGCTGCGGCTAAGTCTTGGTGGTTTCCTCCTTGAGGAGGGGTCCTCGTGAGGTTGGCGCCTCATGAGGTGTCTTCGCTTCGCGGTGCCCGTGCGTGGGCAGCATCTTGGGCCTTCACCAAGCATCGCTTCCTGGGCCGCAAGCATATGGGCCATGGTACCATAGTTCCCAATGGCCCGATAGCCTCCTCTTCATCTATCTCTCTTTCAGCCACAAGTGCAGCACTAACCACTTGATTCGTTGCCGCTAAGTATAGCAGCAACGTCTCTTGCGGCCTAGGTGCAACTAGGACTGGTGGAGAAGACAAGTACTCCTTCAAATCTTGGAGCACGGCCTCCGCGTCTGGAGCCCAGTTCACTGGGCCTGTCTTTTTCAATATCTTGAAAAATGGCAAGGCGCGCTCTGCTGATTTGGAGATGAACCTGCTAAGTGTGGCAACGCAGCCGGCAAGATGCCTGATGTCCTTGACGTGTCTTGGTGCTTGGATCTGCTCAATTGCTTTGATCTTGTCGGGATTGGCTTCAATCCCCCTCTGAGACACAAAGAACCCTAGAAGCTTGTCGGATGGAACACCGAACACGCACTTCTCGGGGTTGAGCTTCAAGTTGAGTTTGCGCAAGTTTGCGAATGTTTCTTCAAAATCTTGAATCAGTGTTGACTTGTCCTTGGTTTTGACCACAATATCATCCATGTAGGCTTCAACATTTCTGTGTAGTTGGGTCTCAAAACCAATCTGAACTGCCCTGGCAAAAGTTGCCCCGGCACTCTTCAACCCGAAGGGCATATGCATAAAGCAATATGTGCCACACGGAGTGATGAATGACGTTTTCTCCTCATCTTCCTTGGCAATAAAAATCTGATGATAACCAGAATAGGCATCAAGAAAAGAGAGTAACTCACGGCCGGCAGTGGAGACCACAATCTGGTCGATGTGCGGCAAAGGGAAAGGGTCCTTTGGACAAGCTTTATTTATATCAGTGAAGTCGATACAAAGCCTCCATTTCCCGTTCGCCTTGCGCACCACCACGGGATTGGCTAACCACGTGGGGTGTAGCACTCCTCTGACCAGGCCTGCCGCTTCCAACTTCTTGATCTCTTCGGCAATAAACTCTTGCCGCTCCAAGGCTTGCTTTCTGACCTTCTACTTGACAGGTCTTGCATGAGGACAGACAGCAAGGTGGTGCTCAATAACCTCCCTAGGAGCGCCGGGGTTGTCAGATGCTTGCCAAGCAAACACATCGACATTTGCCCGTAGGAAGGCAACGAGCACGCTTTCCTATTTGTCATTGAGAGTGGCACTTATGGAGAAAGTGCCACTCGTCCCATCTTCCCTCACAGAGACTTGCTTGGTCGTCGGTGCGGAGGCCTTGGCTTTCTTTCTCTTGCCGGTAGAGCTCTCTGGTACGTCCTCAACAGGCATGCTGCACTCTAAGCTGCACTTCCCGGAGTCCTTATCAGAGGTCTTGCTGGTCTTCTTCTTCTTTCCTCCACCGGGAGCTTCGCTAGTAGGAGCATGTACATCCACGGCAAATGCTGCCACTACCTCCCGGTAGAGCTTGTCGGCACAGATGATTGCGTCTTTCTGGTTGGACTTGATGGTGAGAACACCCATTGGCCCTGGCATGTTGATGACATTGTACGCGTAGTGCGACGCAGCCATAAACTTCGCCAGCGCCGGGCGGCCTAGAATCCGATTGTACAGTAGCGACATCTTGATGACGTCAAAGACAATCTTTTCCGTCCTGTAGTTGAGCTCGCTGCCGAACGTGACCGGCAATGTAACCTGGCCGTTTGGCTTGTTTCGCCCCGGACTGATCCATTGGAAAGTGCCTGTCTCCTCGAGATCCTTGTCGGGGATCTGCAGGCTCTTGATCACATCAGGAGAGATCAAGTTCAAGCCAGCCCCACCGTCAACCAGCATCTTTGTCACCTTGAGGTTGCGGATTGTTGGTGAAACCAACAATGGCAAATACCCGACCGCAGTGGTGCGATCAGGGTGGTCCTCGGCGTCAAAGATGATGGGCGTGTGCGACTACTTGAGGGGCTTTTGTGCTTCCATCGTCGGTTCCGCTGCATTTACTTCACTGTCACGCCCAATATGCGATCCTATTCTCGGGGAACTCGGAGGTCCCACCAAGAGTAGAACCGCATATTGAAGATGCTTGCAAGGTGGATATCATTACATCGTACCATGTACATAATAGATAGGGATACAGACAAATACATACAATCACCACATGAATACATCAATACATAGCAAACACCATACAAAAGAGCAGAATCCGACTACGAATGAAAAACAAATGAATAAACACGAACGACATCCACCCTGCTAGCCCAGGCTGCCGACCAGGAACCTATCCCAAGATCAACAAAGAAGAAGAACTCCAAAAGCAAATGCGCATCGCTCTCACGTCAAATCATCACATTACCTGTACCTGCATCTGTTGTTGTAGTAATCTGTGAGCCACGAGGACTCAGCAATCCCATAACCATGGGTAACAAGACTATCAAAGCTTAAATGGGTATGGAAGGGTAAGGTGGTGAGGTTGCAGCAAGCACTAAGCATTGTATGGTGGCTAACTTACGAGTACAAGAATAAGAAGAGTAACTACGGATAACGGTCGCAAACTAATAATGATCAAGAAGTGATCCTGAACACCTACTTACGAGTCAAACATAACCCCACTGTGTTCTCTTCCCGAACTCCCTCGAAAAGAGACGATCACGGTTACGCACACGGTTGGTGTATTTTAATTAGAATTAGTGTCAAGTTCTCTATAACCGGAGGTTATAAATTTCCAAGTCACCACATAACCGCGAGCACGGCTCTCGAAAAGATTTAACCCTATAGGGGTGCTCCAAGTAGTCCATTATAAATTACCACACACATCCGATGGAACATCCTCACACCATGATAACACGATGCTTACGATAAGGAATCCCGGTGGACAAGCCACTCGTAAAAGGTAAAACTAAACCAGCAAGACCTCCTGACGTGTCGATGATCCCGATAGGAGCCACGTATCTCGTTCTCAGGACACGGCGGATGAACACTACGTACGACAACCAAGAACCCGAGTTGCCCCAGGTGGCGCCGCAAGTGGCTCTAGTTTGGACCAGCACCATCAGCACTGGCCCACCTGGATTATGTGGAATTAAGAATCCGCGGGTTCATGACGCCCTATGAGTTAATTAATTAATTTCAGTATTATTATGTTGGCAAATGTTAAAACCAATGTTGGGCCTTGCTGGAGAAGTTTATCCTAAAACGAATGATCAGGGGGTTCCCATATGCCCCACATGTGTTAGAAGCGCTCATCAAGGAACATAACACCGGTATTACGGAAACAAGGGCAGCATGAGTGGAACAAAACACCAGGCAAAAGGCCGAGCCTTCCACCCATTACCAAGTATATAGATGGATTAATTAAATAGAGCGATATTGTGATATCCCATGATATCCATGTCCCAACCTGGAACAAACTGCACTGCACCTGCAACTAGCAACGCTAGAAGAGGGGCTGAGCAAAGCGGTAACATAGCCAAACAACGGTTTGCTAGGATGGTGGAAGGTTAGAGGCTGTATCATGGCAATTTGGGAGGCTTACAAACAAGTGGTAGGTAGCGAGACATAGCGATAGCATCGAGACAACTAGCAAGCAAAGATAGTAGTGATATCCAAGATAATGGTCATCTTGCCTGAAATCCTGCTAGGAAGAAGACCGAATCCATGAAGAAGACGAACACGCGTAGTCGAACGAATCCTCACACTTCGCAACATAACCGGGACTATCGAGAAGAAGCACAACCGGAAAGAAGCAAACAACATGGTAAACACACAACACATAATCACGGCATGATGCACAACCAAGTATGATGCATGTCCGGTTTAAATAGGCATGGCAAAGTGCACAAACAAATACTACACATTAAGTGAAGCTCAATATGCAACGAGTTGCATATTGACGAAACTTCACAACAATTATTTAGTTCACTCCCGTTTATGTACAGGGCAAGATTAAATGTTGTTAAACATGGCAAGAGATGAAGCATAATTAATCTACCTATCTAGTCAATTTAAATGAGGCCGGAAACAACACAAAACAATTCCGGAAAATCCCCATATGTCATTTTCGAAATTGGTACTGTTCTGCTATAAACACAATTTTAATCTCTCCTATCTAAAAAACAAGTAGCGTTCTTGTTTTGCTGACAGCGCATTTCGCTCGCTGTTCGTCGAGCCCGTCAGTGTGCTTCTGAATCTCCTGCCCCGCACGAAAACACTCGTATAACAATCATCGCCGGAAAAAAACCCAACAAGCGAACGTGAGCCAACTCCATCCAGGCTAGAAGGCAGCACCCATCTCCCGACGCCTGCGAGGCCGCCGCCCCGAAACCCTAGAGCCTTTCCTAGTCTGATGAGTTCGCTGTGTGCGCAGCAAACCCTCCTCACCTTCGCGCTCGTTCCTCCGTGTGCACGCTCCATGGTGCCATGGCCTTCCCCGCCACGGTTGTGTCTGGCCGCAAGGGCAACCCTTGATGCCGCCGCGCTCCCCAACACCGTCGTCTCAGGCCAGGATCGCCAGCATGGTCCCCTTCTCCCTAACATTCGCGACGGTGCAGTCGGCGGATAAGGTACTGGCCAAGGGACAGCTGCCCATGGATCTGCGACTGTAGGTGAGAGGTGAGATTGCTCCAAAAGATTTGATCGTCTTTCAGACATGGCATTCAGCACAATGGATCTGATGTTCGTAAGTGATTAGATAATTTGGAACTTGCTCACTTGATTCACGTTTGATTGATGAACATGATCTGGAACGTACGGACAATTTTCTAATGGATGTTACTTGCCATCTGGAATGGCTCTTTATATTTTAAAATTGTTTGGAAACCATGGATTAGACATAATTATTTGCAAAACGTGGATAACGATAAGTGACTTATTTCGGCATAGAAGATACCTGTAGGCATTGTGAAAGTTCACGTGAGATGCACTGTACCGCTGCTTGTTCTTGAGCCAATCATTAACCCTTGTTTTCTCTGATTATATACTTGACAAATTTCTTGGTACTTTAGCTATTATGTTACTGCCTGTTTATGAAACAAAACCATTTGATCAGTTGACCATATGTTTTGCAGAGGTATGTATATACTGATATATTTTTGTTTTTTTCCTGCTTGTGAGTTGTGTAGTTTCAGAAAGAACAACCCAAACTATACAGAACTTTTGACACACTTTGGAAGGGTTTCCATGAAGGTACGAGCAAAATTTCTTTTGGGGTGAAGAACAAAAGAACTGAAGGTGCGTTTTCTAGGGCATTAAAATATTTATTTTTCTTGGGTGAAGTCTGTATAGTATTTTTGGTTACTGAACCATAGATGCTATCTTTATTGTCAAAATAATTTCCAGTCCATATTTTGTAGAATGAACTGGCTTGTGAATTTGTGATGGTTTCGTCAATAGTATAGTAGTATTGTATTGTTTCTTATTTTTAGGATTTTGCTTGACCTAGATTTTATATTGTTAAGTTATTTTTTTGAAAGATCATATTGTTAATTTATTAAGTTACTGATTTATTTACTATCGGCCGCTGGGCATGCATAAACTTGTACGCAAAAAGAAAATCTGTGAAGGGCAATACCAGAGCTGGACAACTAGGAATAGATGAAGCCTAACTGAATGATCCTAAAGTAAAAGCTAGGGCTTGAAAACTTTCCCTTCCCTGTGATTCGCATGAAGCCACCAGACATCCTGGGTTCAAGCCCGCTTGATGTCAAACTAGGGGATTCTATTCAAAACAAGTTAACCAGCCAAGCAGTATCGTCAACATCCTCCCATGCAGTAGTTTGAGCTTTCAAATTCACGGCTTCATGGATTAATTCTTGAGAGTGAAAAGTAAACTTTGAAGTTGATAGACTGTGTTGGATACGTATAAGAAGTATGTTAATGGATGAATAAGTTTGTGTTGCCGTACTATTTTTCTTAAATTATATGTGTCCCCTGTCGGCTATGGCAATGAACCAGCATTGCATCCTGAAATTCCTTTTTGTTCTCCCCCCTGCTTAATTTCTTTGTTAATACAAAAAAATGCATGGAGATGTTCTGTGATTAGCTTAGTGGCCCTGCCAATGTGCGTTGGTTAATAGATACCCCCATATGAATTTGTTTTAGTCGAAGCTTATGGCTGATAAGTGACTACGTTGAGGCCCACCTGATCAACGGATTCTTTGTGTTCCGTTTAGTTTGTATTGGTCATGTGAGAATGGAAATTTCTTGCCCCTACCCTATGTTCTATATATAATAGCACAATGTGAAATATAAACTGTACGGCGGTGGTATAATGGGGTCTGCGAGTTGGCTGTGCTGTTGACAAACTAATTGTGGGCTTAGATATGCAGAGGACGAGAAAGAAGAAAAGTGGTAAGAAATGCCGACAATATTATCTGATGCTAGCCCTAAAATCCTTCATTTATATATTATATTCATGGTTAGTGTTGTACCAAAATAAGATGAATGTCCCGTTGCAATGCACGGGCATTCACCTAGTGTTGTTAAACATGCCAAGTGAGTGCACCAAGTTAATCTACATGTTTTTCCACCCCATTTACATATAAAGTTTATTTAATTCGGAGCTACGATTATTTAGTTATGTAATAAACCATTTTAGCAAGTTATTTAGGAAAATTAATGCAAACAACAATTTTAAACATTTTTAACATGGATGAAAGTTGCAAATCATGAATCTACACAAAATTCTAAGCATTTTACATATAAAGTTTGTTTAAATCCGATGCATGGTTACTCAGATATTTAATGCATGAACTTGAGGGACTTTCTGTAAAACAGAAATTCCCTGGATAATTAGCAAATTCGCAGCACCGGGAAAAAAACATATATGGGCCGAATCTGGGCAAACTGGGCATGCACAGGAGATGGCCGCAGGATACAATAGAGCGCTCGGGGCGAGGTACTGGGCGGGTGCTCAACTCGGGCCTTCACAGGCCGGTCGGGGAGGCGGAGGCAGGCCGGGCGAGGCCGTGGCTGGGCCTTGGCTGGAGGCGGCCCAGGCGACGGTCAATGTGGGCGAGCAGTGGAGGCGAGCAGGCAGGGTGCGGTCAACACGGGCACATGGCTCGTCCTCGATGCAGAGGAGGTCGTGGACGAGGCCGAGAGCGGCTGGCGGCTGCGCGAGGCTGGGAATGGAGCAGAAGCGACAGGGATCTGGCGAGGACGAGGCCGAGACGAGGATCTGGGCGGCTAGAGCCCATCTCCGACGATGGTGGTAGCGGCTGGTGCTCCTGCTCGAGGCAAAGGACAGAGATAGAGAGATTAGAGGGAGAGAAGCAGAACAGAAAGAAGAGGAGGCAGGGCATGGCGACACGACCTGGGTGGTCGCCGGCGGCGGCTGGTTTGGCGGGGACCCACGAGGAGGCGGCACAAGGAGAAGCAGGCTTGGGGGCAAGGCAAGGCGGCGGCCATGGCGGCTGCTGTTGCCTGAAGAAAGAGAGGACAGAGAGAGAATTCAGAAAGGCAACAGGGGAAGGAAAAACAGTGAGAGACGGCGGGGTAGGGAGCTCCTACCGGCGGCGTGGAGGAGCTCCGGCAAGGCTCGACGTGCTGGCCGGATGGCGATGGGGAAGACCATGGAGTCGAGCTTCGGCAACAGTGGTCAAATCCATGGTGGCGACGGCCCATGAAGGTTATAGAGAGAGAGAGAGAGATCATGAGAGAGGACTGAAACGGGAGAGGGAGAGAAAAGGGAGAAGGAGGAGGGAAGAAGATGGCCGGGCACGGAGCCCCGGTGACGGCTTGAGCGACGGCAACGTGGTGGTGGTCTCGGGCATGGAGCTCGGAGAAACTCCCATGGGGGCGCTCGGGGCAGGAGGCTCTCAAGCTCGTGCTCCTCGGGGCTGCGGGAGGATGTGGAGGCTGGGCTGCGCGAGGTGGAGCAGTGGCGGCTGTGGGTGGATCGAGGGAAGGAGGTGATTTGGATCGGCTGGGTGAATCGGGGCAGAATCCCGAGGAAGGAGGAGAGTGGTCGGTGATGGATTTGGCAGGAGGGGAAAACGAGGAGGAGAAGAGTGGCGGCGGCGGGAGGATTTGAAGGATGGGACACAAGCTAGGGTTTGTCCTGATTAAATAGGTAGGTGGGTTAGAAGGGGTTGTTTTCGGACCCTCTGATTGTAATCGAACAGTCGAGAATAAATAGGTGATAACCCACAAGTATAGGGGATCAATTGTAGCTTTTTCGATAAATAAGAGTGTCGAACCCAACGAGGAGCTAAAGGTAGAATTAATATTCCCTTCAAGTTCTATCGACCACCGATACAACTCTACACGCACTTAATGTTCGCTTTACCTAGAACAAGTATGAAACTATTTTGTAGGTGATAGGATAGGTTTGCAAGAATAAAACTAGAAGTACTTTGCGAGAATAAAACTATGAGTAATTTGCAAGATAATAAAAGTTAGTTGTTTAGTTGGAAGCTTTTGTAACACAAGAGAATGATTTGTCCATAGGCAATCGATAACTAGACCGGTAATCATTATTGCAATTTTATATGAGGGAGAGGCATGAGCTAACATACTTTCCGTACTTGGATCATATGCACTTATGATTGGAACTCTAGCAAGCATCCACAACTACCAAAGATCATTAAGGTAAAACCCAACGATAGCATTAAGTATCAAGTCCTCTTTACTCCCATACGCAATAACCCCCTTACTCGGGTGTAAGCTTCTGTCACTCTAGTCGCCCACCATAAGAGAATTATGAACATATTCCAAACCCTACAGCCGGAATCCCCCACGTGTGCGCGGCACGGAAGGCACCATAGGACAGCACCAAAAAAAACGTACAACTCAAACCAATCACGATCATCAATCAACCCATAGGACAAAACGAATCTACTCGAACATCATAGGATGGACACAAATCATTGGATAATAATATGTAGCATTAAGCACCATGTTTAAGTAGAGAATTACAGCGGGAATTGAGAGGTTACACCGCTGCATAGAGGGGGAGAGAGTTGGTGTTGACGGCGGCGAAGTTGTTGGTGTAGATCGTCGTCACGATGGTTCCCCCGGCGGCGTTCCGGCGCCACCGGGAGAGAGGGGGAGATAGCCCCCCTCCTTCATATTCTTCCTTGGCTCCTCCCTAGATGGGAGGAGAGGTTCCCCTCTGGTCCATGGCTGCCATGGCGGCGGAGGGGTAGGATCCCCTCCTAGATTGGATCTCTCTCTCCGTTCTCTTCTGTTTCGCGTTCCTGTTTTCTGGACCTTCACCGTTTCTTAAATTCCCGGAGATCCGTAACTCCGATTGCGCTGAAATTTTAACACGATTTTTTTCCGGATATTAGCTTCCTTGCAGCCGAAGAAGAGAACGAACCGATGTACGAGGGCCTCACGAGGCACCATGGCGCGCCGGACCCCCAAGCACGCCCTAGTGCCTTGTGGGGCCCACGAGCACCACCTTGCGTTGATTCCACCTCCCAAAAATCACATATATTCCAAAATAATTCTCCGTAAATTTTTATTGCATTTGGACTTCGTTTGATATGGATATTCTGCGAAACAAAAAACAAGCAGAAAACAGGAACTGGCACTGGGCACTGGATCAATATGTTAGTCCCAAAAATAATATAAAAAGTTGCCAAAAGTATATGAAAGTTGTAGAATATTGGCATAAAACAATCAAAAATTATAGATACGACGGAGACATATCAGCATCCCCAAGCTTAATTCCTACTCGTCCTCGAGTAGGTAAATGATAAAAAGATAATTTTTGATGTGGAATGCCACCTAGCATAATCTTGATCGTATAATCTAATCATGGCATGAATATTAAGACACGAGTGATTCAAAGCAATAGTATATAATTTGATATAAAGACATCAATACTCAGGCATCCCAACAAACAATCATGTCTTTCAGAATAAAATTGCTAAAGAACGCTATCCCTACAAAATCATATAGCCTTGTCATGCTCCATCTTCTTAACACAAAATATAAATCATGTACTACCCCGGTGTCAGCCAAGCAATTGGTTCATACTTTTTAACGCGCTTCAGCTTTTTCAACCCCCATGCAATACATGAGCGCAAGCCATGGATATAGCACTATGGGTGGAATAGAATGCGGTGGTAAAGATTAATATGGAGAAGACAAAAAGGAAGAAAGTCTCACATCGACGCGGCTAATCGACGGGCTATGGAGATGCCCATCAATTGATGTCAATGCGAGGAGTAGGGATTGCCATGCAACGGATGCACTAAGAGCTATAAGTGTATGAAAGTGTCAAGTAGTATACCATCCTCGAAGGGGTCGAGTGAGCACGTGTAAAGGAGATGATTCACCTTTATGTATGTGAAGTAGATGTTGCACGTGTCACTTGCCAAACGAACTCTTGACATGGTGATGTCCGTAGGATGCTCCGCATCATCCCCTCCCCATTGGAAAAGATCTGTCCTCGGATCGAAAACCAAATCACCATGGGAAAGAGATGTCGCCGTCGTGTAGAAGTGGATGATCACCAAGCACTCTTCATCTTGAAGCTCGAAATGGGCACTCTCCAATGTCGCACCATCGTGTGATTCCTTCAAAAGGAGCAAGGACAACAAACATTTGGAAAAACAAATGTGGTTAGCGTTAGTGCAAAATCAAGCATTCAAGTGGTGATTCACCCAACAAGTGTCGTCGTCATGTATGGCATAAGGTGTGACAAAGGAATGAGACATGGCATGTAAGCACATAAATTGAGCACAATCAAGATCATCATGGAAATAAGCATGCAAATGGGAGGTAGAGATGCTAATATGTGTGACAAGAGAACAAGCATCTACCTCAAGGTCATAGCAAGTATGCATCAAGCGCTCAACAAATGGTCGATGGTATGCATATGTATCATTCACAACACCAAAGAAAATGAGATGTCTAAACACATGAGTAACATGCAAGACAAACCAAGCATAATGTGCACATGGTGTAGTGAAGATAGTGTGGCACTCGACACAATAGAAAGAATAATTGTTCATCATGTGTGAGGCAATCAAGTCAAGCATGTAGCAATCAATGTGACATGGCATATGTGAAGAAATGACATTGTTGCAATCAAACACATGGAAATAGCATGGGATAATCATGTTCGTTGCAACACACAAGGCATATATATCATGAGGCATGGAAAGGTGGCAATCAAAATTGAATGCAATATCGCTAACTTGTGTGCAAATAAGTCGTCGAAGATGACCGATAAGTGTCATGGTGCAAGCAACACATGAAGTATGATTCACAATATTCATGCTCATGGTGTTGGGATTCTCAAAAGAGAAGGATATCACCTCAAAAGTATGTCCTTGTGTGTCCTTCACAATGCCGAAGTGGTAGCAAATGCATTGTAGAAGCGCGTTGGTCGAAAGTGGCTCGCTCTCAAGAGCTCGAATTGTCAACTCACATGAAGTGGGAGTTGACACGAAGTCCAAGTATCCTACACATGCACACAACAAAGCAAAGAACGTATGCACATGGTAGATAAACACATCATCCATCATGATGGTTCTCTTATCTTGCACATAACCGTTAGAAGCAAAAGTGCATGAATAATATGATGCAACAATGGATATATTCATGGCACTAGGCATATGGTGCAAAGAAGGAAGACAAGCATGCTTCACATGAAATATGTCAAAAGCTCCGAGTATATGGGAGAAAGCTATGGGGGCAATCTCATTAGCAAGACTAAAAGCATTGTTGCACTCAATACATGGAAAATCATCTAGCATGAGAGAGGCAACATATGGAGATATATGACAACATTCAATATCAATCATGTGTAAAGCATGGCAATAGGTGCTATCAACCGGATGAAACGAGCAAGTATGAATCATCGGTGATGCAACAAGGCAAGCAATCATAGTAATCATGTCGTGCAAACTAGTGGAGTGAAGATGCAACACACTAGAGGAAATCATGGCAATCATGTCATGTGAGCAAATAGTAGATATAGGCAATGCACATGACATATCGCAAGCACGAACACAAAGCAAGATGAAGGTATCATCATAAGCATGGGCCACAAATGGAACATGGCAATAACAAGCAATATCTCCACCAAGCTTGCAAATACACATATAAGTACTAGAATCAATCATCATGTGTAATGCAAAGCATGGGTCACAAATGCATGAGAAAGGCATAGGAATGAGCATATCATCCAAAGTGAACATGGCAAGATGGGCATAGAATATGTAATGGACAATAACCCATAACCATGTGAGGGCCATGTAGAAGAAATGCGCGAAATTCTTGCACAAGGAGGGCGAGTGGAGGGTAAACACGCCATGGTGGCACACGTCTTCATTGCTCTCTAGAGCACGTTTCGTCATCTCGTGCGCTTGCGAGGTTGACGAATATGTGTGATTACCTACACAAGTAAGACACAAGCGAAAGAACGTGTGTGCGTGGTAAATGTACACATCATCCATCACGATGTGTATGTGCACATGAGAGTTAGCACAAAACAAGAAATTCTCAAATAAATTTGAGGCATGGTATATGAACATGTCATCCATCATGAAAGAATAGTTGTTATGTATAACACGATGGGGACACAAATTAAGCATGCAAGTATATGGCACATCAATATCATTTTTATTCATGGGAAGCATATTGTGCACATAATTATCGGGATCATGCAATGGATGGGAGTGATCAAAATCTCTAAAAATGTTTGAGGAAACTATGGGGGTCTCCTCAATAGCAATAGCGAAAGCATAATATGGAGAAAACGAACAACATCCAAAACAATGCATGTTCGAAGCTAGGTGGTCATGGCATGGCATATGATGGCAATGATGCAAACGAAGCATACCAATATCATCACAAGAAAACAAATGGCAATAACCATGGGCTTGTCATCTATGCCATATGTGCAAATTGGGTTAATTTTAATGGCATATGCATTGTTACTATGATGAGATTGCAAATTGTACATATTGTTGATCTCATGCATAACATATGACAAGTAAAGTGGATTGTCAAACATGATGTGACCGAGAGAATTCACACAAGAAATCCTATGCAACATGGCATCACAACTAATAGACTCCACATGACAATCATCAAACTCATCATAAATGGGTAAATCATCGCATGGGGAAATCATACTAGCATGAAGCGTGTCAATAGGTGTCGTGGGAAACTACTATCTATGGGACCGAACGGGTCCCTTTGCAATTTGGCTCAGGGGACGTGCATGGGACAAAGAGCAGGTTTTTAGTAAGTGCAAGAACACGTGGGGCATTTATCCAGGTTCGGGCTGCTATGAGCGTAAAACCCTACTCATGCTCTGTGGTTGATTGAATATGGACTCTGGTTACAGAGAGCGCAGTTTTCCGGCAAGGTGCTCGGGAAAATGTAGCTACGGCTTGTAATTGAACTGGGTGTCGACCGTTCTACCTGTAGCCATGGGCCTCCTTTTCCAAGTCAAGGGGTTACCACAATGGCTAATAAGGTCATTACAGAGTGTGAACAGTGACTTGCACTGTCATCACGTCTATCTTCCGACGGGGTAAGACAAACGCATTTAATGCACCGTTAGGTGCTATGTTGTGGAGGCAAGGCCTTGGGCAAAAGATCTGTACCACCGGTCCTGGCGCCCTCCTGTAATCTCGACACATCCCAGGGATGGGTGTCATTAAAGTTAATCTCGGTGCGGTGTGCTGACACGTGCCTTGGCCGGCCATGTTGACTGTGTGCCCACTCGACACCTAGCCCATGAGCATATCTGGTCGATGGTGAGGTGGAGCGGTAATGGGACAGAACAAGCCTGCTGGCACGGAGCTTGCCGGGCCTTGCTTGCCGGCAAGGGAACTTGCCGGCAACCATAGCCTTAGTCTTCACCTTGCCGGGGCAAAGCTTGCCGGCAAGAACAGCGTCGATCTTCAGTACTTAGAATAGTACTTCTCGATGACCTACCTTGAGGTCTTCTTCACGGTCTTGGTGTTGAGTCTTGGGTTGTAGTTATCCTCTGTCAAGCCCTTGCCGGAAGGGAGGCTACAACTGCCTGTGCACTAGTCTGGGTATGAGGGCACCCATGTCTTAGTACACCGACAGGAGCCCCTGGGCCTGGGCCACACACGCACGCGAGGCGTCGTTGGGCTAGGCCTAAACAATGCACAGGCGGCGTGTGGCAGAGGATAACTATCATAATTTTCTCTTTTACCGCACCTGCCCACGATGCGCATTAAACGCGGGTGCGGGAGAGGTGGAGCGAAGCGGCGGCGGGAGGTGGTGCGCCTGAAGAGCGCAGCCACGTAGGACGAGAAAGAGCTAGCCGTCGCGTTTCCTCCATAAGAAAGGAAACCACGAGGGGCGCTACTCATTTACCCCCTCTCCCCAATCTAGCCAGTTCGTCGTCGTCTTCAACCTCGCGAAGAAACAGAGTGTGCCTCCCTGCTTCTGCTGCCGCACAAGAGCAGAGCACACCTTTTGCGTCTGCCAGTGCGCAACACAGGTTCCCCTCCCCCCACACATCTCGCTATGGCGCCGAAGAGAGGCGAAAAGGCCCCAAGTTCGGCGGCGGGTGAGAAGAAAGCCGCCAAGGCGGCACAGCGGTGGGACTACGCTGTTTTCTCGCCGGCGCTTACGGCAGACGATCTGGCAAAGGATTACACGTATGTATACGCGGGCGAGACACGAGATCACGAAGCCACAGTGGTACTTCCTGGATCTCTCCCTCCTGCCGGCGACCAATTCCACTTCTTCGCCGGGTACTTCTACTTTGGTTTGTGTCCGCCCTTTTTTGCTTTCTTTGTTGAGGTGATGAACGCCTTTGGGCTCAGGCTGCTCAATTTTACACCCAATGCGGTCACCTGCTTGGCAACTTTTGCGCACTTGTGCGAGAATTTTGTGGGGATAGCCCCAAATGTAGCCCTGTTCCGGCATTTCTTCATCCCTCGGGTCCAGAAGGGCGCTCTTTCCGGTAGCATCACTTGGATCCCAAGGGGAAATTCGAAAAAGTACTACTTGGACGGTGAGTTTCACTCCAGATGGGACAAGTGGCGGGTTGATTGGTGCTGGGTCAAGCAACAAGATTTCCCAGCCTTTTGCCATCTCAGGACCAAGATGGTTGCAAAGCCTGATAGCTGGAACCAAGTCGACCCCAATGACGCCAAACTGGGGGTGGCGCTGCACCGAATCCTTGCTCTGAAAGGGGCCGGCTTGACGATTGAGAAGGTGGGAGCAGATTTCCTTCGCCGCCGGATCGCTAGCACAGAAAAGGCCGGCAAGTGTGGGATTACTAGGGCCCCATTGACCCAATGCGGCTGCACCAGGGCCCTGACAACAACTTGACGACGATGGGACACTATCTGCTCATCTGCCGGATTTTCAACAAGGGTTGCGACTTCGACTTGCCGGCGAAGGTGATCCCTTTGTGCAACAACACTGCCAAGGCCTCTATCCTGGCATGGATGCCGGACTGTGATGCTCGGACGGTTCTGAGCACATGGAAGGAACCTGAGCAGAAGGATGTGGATAACTGGTTTGCCGGCTTGGTGGAGGAGGCTATCGGGGCTGAGGACGGCATAATGCACCCGATGAAGGATGACCGGAAAGATTTTCTTGCGGCAAGGGCTAACGAGTCCAAGAAGACGAAGGTAACTCGTCCTCGGCCGGGCAAGGACTAGTCCAAAAAGCGGGCCGCAGCTCCGGAGGCCAGTGGAGGAAGCCGCTCCCAAGAGCATGCTAAAGAGCACACTGAAGAGCATGTTGGGGAGGAGGAGCGGGCTGAGGAATCTAAGGGAGGGGAGGAAGAAGAGGAGCAACCCGAGGGGTCCTCGGGTGAGGAGGAGTCGGAAGAGGAAGAAGAACCACCTTGCCCTCCTCCTGCCAAGGGAAAAATGACTGTCGCCAAGAGGACTACCCGCAAGGGGGAGGCGCACACCAAGTCGTCGAGCCAAGGGCTTGCCGGCATCAAGGTGGCAGCCGCAATCCATCCCGCCGACCGTGGAGGAGGCGGGTACTTCGCAACTCCCAGCTCCCCCGAAGCGTCCCAGGAGTCCACTGCCGTTATCCACAACTGCGGGGACCGAGGAGATAGTTCATTATGACCTGTCAGTCCTGAGTGACCCAGATGAGGACAAAGAGTAAGCATCTCCATCCCCGTGTGTTTCTTAATTGTCCAGACTTTGTTGCTTGAGCTGATCTTCTTATTTGTCCTAATCTTGTAGGGATGAAGTGCCGCTGGCGAAGAGGCTCAGGACCACCGGGGAGGGCGAGACGACAACTGGCACCGACCAAGGTGCAATTTCTCTTGAAGTTGCCGGCTCGATCCCCCCATGTGAGGCACATGTGCAGTTTTCGCTGGCGGGCACCACCGTCGGATCTTCTGCAATGGAGACCGACAATGGGCTAGAAAGTAGCCAGCCAGAAGGAGGGCGTCAAGGGATAGACCTCTTGACGGTGCCCATGACTCCCAGGCCGTCACCAAGACTTTCACCGGCAAGGGGCAGCCCTCCTCCAGAGGAGCCCCAAGAAGGGCTCACCTGTGCAGAGGCCCCTCCGACCACCGATGTTGCTGGGGACTAGGCGCCGGCAATCGAGGTTGCCGGAGGAAGAATGGCGTCCCCCCACATGCTCATCAAGCTAATCTTCTTTCCAAGTATACTTGACTCTTTCTAATGCTTCTTCTTTTTGTTTTCTTGAACTTGATCTGAAATTTGAATTTTTCTTCCCTCTGCTCCTTCTTCCTTCTTCACGCTACAGAGCCAACTCCTCCGGAGGGGGAGGAGGCATCCACAGAGAGACATGCCAAGAGTGCCACCGATGAGGAGAAACGGTCCAGCCCCTTGGTGGCATATCTGGGCTTGCCATTACGGACGCTGAGATGGGAGAGGCCGGCATCGACAAGTCAAGTGTTGTCTCCCATCCTAGTGCATCCGAGGCGCAGGCCCTGATCAGCCTCCCGGAGTCTGTCCGTCTGCAGCAGGAGTCTGAGGCCCCCAGCTCATCGCAGAGATCTTGGCACCCCTCTCCAGCAGTGTCGCAGCGTCAGATGGTTCTGACGACAACGCCGCGGATCTTGCCTTCCTGACGACGATGGCTAGTGGCCTCAAGGATGTGCAAGACCGCTACGGCAGGCGCTGGGATGAATTGCACGCCCAATGGCAAGGCGTAGGGCAGGCCGGGCAGAAACTGGAGAAAAAGGCGGAGGAAATCCGTGCCTGGCACAATAGCAAATTGCATGGCCTCAGGAGGCAAGAAGAGATGCTTGACGCAGCCAAAGAAAAGGCAATGGCTCTGGATGGTAGGTTAGCGGAGCGCAAAGTGCAGCTTCCCGCTAAAGAAAGAGACCTTGCTGCCCGAGAGGAAGCTCTCGCCGCCAAGCAACATGGCAAGGAGGAGGAGATCCATACTCTGCTTGCGCAGTGGACCCAAGAGCTAGAGGAGGGCCATAACCAGGCCATCGAGACTCTAACCCAGGCTCACTCCACCAAGCTCTTGGAGGCCATCAAAGTCACGGAAAGTGCTGAGGCTGCCAAGGCAGAGTTGGAGTCCAAAGTGTCGAAGCTTGAAGAGGAGCTCATCAACAAAACCCAAAAGTTCTCGACCGTCAACAACCCCTTGGCAGACCTTAATTCAAAGCTCGCAACTCTGGAGAAGGACCTGGAGGTTGGCAGGGAAAAAGAGAGGGAGCTGCTGGAGGGCTGGGAAAAAGATAAGGCTAAGCGTGCCAATGCTGCGAACTCTTTCGAGGAGCACAAGAAAGCCGTGGATCTGTGGATTGGCCGCCTTGTCAATGTTGCCGAGCGTCTCGCTGCTCAGGTGAGTGTCATGGACAGGGAGGAACATCGCTTCGCAGTTGGCGAGCATGACTCTAGAAGCGCCAGCCTCTCCCTCTTCTTCGGCGGACTCCTTGAGATACTGAAGAAACATCATGAGAAGAGATCTGAAAGCTTTGCCAACGAGTCTCGGAAGTTTTGCATCGAGGTCGTCTCCAAAATGCTCGTCAAGATTATCTGCCGGAATCCTGACGTCGACGTCTCCAAGGCCTTCAAGGCCTTACCACCGGGGATGGACACCACAGCTGCAGAAAGGGCCGTCATTCCCCTTATCGACAAGATCAATCAGATCCCGAGGACTAAGGGTGATCACAGGGATTAGCCTCCCTTGTCGTTCTTTGTTGTAGATGTAGTTTATGCACAAGACAAATTTATCTTAAGTCAGACTGCACTCGGCTTTGATGTATTATAACTTGTATTTAAGATGTATGTATGTGCGCTGTTCTCCTTATTCCGTTCTGTCTTTGCATGATTTCTGTACCCTACGCTTGCTGGAAGCTTGCTGATGCACACACCCTTGCTGTAAGTGCTTGAGGAATGGGTCCTTAGCAGCTTGCCGGAAGTGTCGCTGCCGGTAAGGTCACGCTTGGCGGTTACAACTTGGCTGCTTAGGTTGCTGAGCGGACTCGAAGCAAAGTAAGAGCGTAGTCAATCACAACAATGTTCCTTAGCGTCCAGGTTTGTAACGCCCAATATGAAGCTCTATCGCAATCTCGTGATGAACTCAAGATCGTGACAGAACCTTATTTTGAGACGCATAGCAAGGTGATTCTCAAATACATACAACCAAGTGAACAGGTGAGAATACTAGGTAAAGGCTTACACTCGCCACATGCTACAGCATAAATAGATAATAATCATCATACATCATCCAAAAGAGAGACAGAGTCCGACTACGGATGAAATCAAACGAGAAAACACCACCCTGCTATTATCCCCGGATCAACCGACTAGGGCCCTCTACTGATCGTCTGGCATCGTGACGTACATACGCCCACGTTCTTCATCGTACTCCCAGTGGAGCATCTCGGGCTCACCTGTGTCTGACTCTAGTGTACCTGCAACTGGAGTTTTTTAGGAATCTGTGAGCCACAGGGACTCAGCAATCTCATCACCCAAGGTAACAACACTATTTAAGCTTATAGGAATGGAAATGGTAATGTGGTGAGGTTGCCGCAAGCACTAAGCATGTTTAAGTGGCTAACTTACGAGTACAAGAATAAAGATGAGCATACTACGCATAACGGTCGCAAGTTAATATGATCAAGAAGTGATCCTGAACACCTACTTACGGTTCAAACATAACCCCACCGTGTTCTCTTCCCGAACTTACTCGAAAAGAGACCATCACGGTTACGCACAAAGTTGGTGTATTTTATTAGAATTAGTGTCAAGTTCTCTACAACCGGAGGTTAAAAATATCCATGTCACCACATAACCGCGGGCATGGCTTCGCGTAAGATTTAACCCTGCAGGGGTGTTCCAACCTGGTCCATCATAGACCTACACAAGCTGCAGTGGAAATACCTCAACCTCGAGATAGCCCGAAGTATCCTCGGAATCCCGGTGCACAAGACATTTCGACAATGGTAACACAAGTCCAGCAAGACCTCCCGACGTGCCGACACCCCGACTGGAGGCGCGCGTATCTCGAAATCAGGCCACGACGGATGAGCTATGGTTACAACGACCAAATCCACGGGTTGCCCCGGGCGGCGTCGCAAGCTGCTCTAGTTTGGACCAACACTCATGAGGAGCACTGGCCCAGGTTGTTGATTAAAAATCCTCGGATTAATTACTCCCTATGCAAGTTTTAGTTGTTATTAGGAAAATGGTAAAACCAATGTTGGGCCTTGCTGGAAGCGGTTATTCAAAGCGAACTGTCAAGAGGGTCCCATTCCCCTGAGCATGTTAGGAACGCTAATCAAGGATCATAACACCGCTATTACGGAAACTAAGGCGGCATGAGTGGAACAAAACACTAGGCAAAAGGCCGAGCCTTCCACACACAACCAAGTATATAGATGCATTAATTAAATAAGAGATATTGTGATATCCCAACATGGAACAACCTGCACTGCACCTGCAACTAGCAACGCTATAAGAGGGGCTGAGCAAAGCGGTAACATAGCGAAACAACTGTTTGCTGGGTAGGGTGGTTAGAGGCTGTATCATGGCATATGAGAGGCTGACATTTATGTGGTAGGAAGCGTGACATAGCAATAGCAACGAGACAACTAGCAAGCAAAGATAGTAGTGTTATCAAGGGTAATGATCATCTTGCCTGAAGTCTCTTCGGTAGGATAGTAATACTGCTCCTCGTACATGTTCTCAACCGGTTCCTCGAACTCGGACTCGTCTCTCGGAACTACCCAAAAGAAAGAACAAGCACCAAAATAAACAAACAATCATGGCATATATGCACAAGCAAAAATGATGCATGAAATGGCATGGTGAAATATTGAGCATGACACAAATGAAGCATCGGTGCTACCGGGACGATAGAAATGATAACGAGACGTGAACGGTGAAGCAAAGATGGATATGGGCAAAATGTTGGCAATCCAAGTATGCCTCTGGAAAGATTGGAAGATTTCAATTGAAATCGATATAAAGATCACGAGGATCGGATGCCCGAAACTCAAATGGTGAGCAACACAATATGCAATGCAAAACTGAAATTAACAGCAACATGGCATCTTGTGCACATCAAAACAACATGCTACAGTACTCTAAAATGCAAGAAATTGGCATGCAGCTACTGTACACATGGCATAGAACATTTCATACATTGGCACGAAATCATATGAAGCATGGATTCTCCAGAAATGAGCTCACAACATGGCAACATAATGTTAACAGAAAAACTGCTACATTGACTAGGCGTATTTAGAGCAACATTTAAATATGCTAGAGGAGTTTAACATGGCATCAACTAGCATGGCATGAATGTACTGGCAACATAGAACAAAACATGTTTACTGATCATGCTCAGAAAAGCTATGGATTAGATGGTAGCATCAAAGCAACATGGCAAGTTTAGCAGAAATTTAACAAGTGCAGAAACAGTAACAATGACTAGGCATGTTTGCAAGCTTGTTGCACTCCTATCATAGCATATCATGGCATGAAAGAAATACTGGCAGTAATATGGCATGAAAATGCTCCAAACTCATGTTGACAAGATGCTCATATGACATTTGCATTAAAACACACAAAAATGACAGAATGGCCCATTATGTAAAAATGGCATGCATGCAAACTTGCTCAAAATATAAATCTAATGCCACCAATGTATTATTTGGATTTTTCTACCCCAAAATCATATATCACACTCATATGTTTCAACATGGAAAATGCTCAAAATGCCACAATTACACTTAGGACAGAAATCTAAATGAGTTATATGCCAGATTTGGCATATGCCTGAAATGGAAACGGCCAGATCTTGAAACTTGCCGGATCTGGAAAGCGCCAAATGTGGACATTGCCCGAATTGGAAGATGCCCACTTACCAGAAATGGAAATTTCGAAAAATGGCTAAAAGAATTAAAATAAAATAAATAAAGAAAGGAGGGGGCTGTGTGGGCGTGTGTATGACAGTGGGACCCACGAGGACCCACTGGTCAGCGGCAAAACAATTGGGGGAAAACCCCCTGCTTCGGCCGGGAATCGAACCCGCGCCGCGCGAGTGCTAAACGGCGAACAGAACCAGTGGGCTAGCTGGTGTGCGCTCGTTAAGGGAGGCGGCGCTCAGCCACTTAAACTCACCCCGCGACGAGGAGTGGTCCCGCTGGTCAGCGAGCTAGACGAGGACGCGTCAGCGAGGCGGAACGGTACGGGTCTACTAATCCACGCGGTCGAGGAAGGATCCGACGGCGCTGGAGCGTGCGTGCAACGAACAGAGGAAACAGGGGAGGCCCCGGCCGGCAATGAGGCCGACGCGGTGGCGGCTCTGCCGGAGCGAACTCCAGTGACCAAACGGACGGCGGAGGCGCGGAAACGAACCTACGAGATGATGCGCATCTACATGACCTACGCATGCAACGAGAAGAGCACGGAAGACTCGCCGGCGACGAGGTCCCGCGGCGGAGCTCTCGGGTCCGCAGTGGAAAACGGAGCTACAACGCGCAAACAACGGAGAAAAGGACATGGGGAGACGCGGCTGCTCACCACGAACATGGTGGTGGAGTCGTACGAGCTCGGGGAAGACGGGCGGCGGCGAAAACGACCGGAGACGGACGGCGACCGTAGCGGAGAAGACGACGGGGATGGCGGAGAACTTGGCGTCCCGCGGGCTGAAGAGGATGGAGTGGAAGTAGTCGACGCCGGGGACGAAGATGGACACGCTTGGCGAGGCGGAGAAGGACTGTGGTCACGGCGGCGCCATGGCCACGCGCTCAGATGCGCTCGGGACGCGCTCGAATTGGCGGATCTGGAGGCTTCTACTCACCTGGCGGCGGTGGAGGAGGAATAGAGGAACCCTAGAAGGGTTAGGGACAAGGCGGGGAAATTTATGGAGGACCAGGGCGACGCGACGGAGCGACGTCGCTCTCTCGCTCGCGGTCCCATGGCGAGGGTGCGAGGAGGACGAAAAGCAGGGGCGCGGGTGCCCTGTAGCCCGTCGCTGGCAGGCGGGGCCAGCTCGGCCACGTGGCGGGGAACGAGCGAGGGGTGCGGGCGCGCTGCGGTGAGAAAAGAAAAGGCAGGCGCGCGGGGTAGGTGAGCTAGGCCGTGGCGCTGGGCTGCTGGGCTGCGACGCTGGGCTCGGCTACTGCTGCTGCTTCCTTTTTCCTTTTCATTTCCTCAAACAGAAATAAAAGAAGAAATGCAGAGGGAGTTTGGAAGGGGGTGAGAGATATATAAAAATATATCTGGAATCTAAAATTTATGTAGAATTTAAATAAATTGGTTTGGGCATTTTTAGAGGAACAAAAATAATTCAAGTTTGAATTAAGTTCAAACTTGCACCATTTTTGAACCCAACCAAACCAATTCCAAAAATGATGAAATTTGCCAGAGAGGTTTAGGACATGATCTAGAGAATTTAGGAATATAGTGAACATTAATTTGGGACAGAAATATTGCATCATGAATAATATTGGAATGGAGAAGAAGGGGGAGATGGTGTGCATGGGTGAGAAAAATGGGGGGATGACCACACAAACACAATGCATACATGAAGAGCACAACAAAATAAATAATGGATGCAATGCACAAGAACAATATAAATGAATGTGATGATGCAAGCACATGACAAATAAATAACATGAAGATGAAATGCAAAAAGAAAAGAAAGACAAAAAAAACAACATGAGAAGAAGCCCATCCATCAAGATCATCATGAAAAATCCATATATTGCAATGTTGAGGAGTACAAAAAAATGGAAGGAGCACTCTTGGGGTGTTACAAGGTTTCTCATAGAAAGGCCAAAGTCGTTCAAGGAGAATCGGAACTACAACAAAGAATTTATTTCAAAGTTTTGCAGCTTTGCTCATTCCTTGTTATGCTTCTTGCCGTAGGGTGACATCTTGAACGCGTCCTTTGGTATCCATACCGTCACTCCCCTCGGGAAACTTGTACGCGAGGAATCCTTCCTTCCTTTAAGAAAGAAAAGAAAAGAGGCGGCTGGAACCTTGGAAGTTCGTTAATCACCTTATGCAAGGGAAAATGTAACACAAGACTACCTGCAAAACATAAATATATATGTACTTGACAAAGAATTGTGAAACATCTAACTTTTATTTATTTTGCACGGGATCTGCGCCCGGCTTTGTACAAAGGAGTACATGCCTTCATGTCAAACTTGTACAAAAGAGGTTGCCGGGCAGTCCGGCAACCGTGCCTTATAGGTAAAACTTACGAAGATGCTCAATATTTCATGAGTTTAGCACCGGAGTGCCATCTTCGGTCTCTAGGTGGACTGTGCTGGGCCTAGTGACTCGTATTACCCGGTAAGGGCCTTCCCACTTCGGCGTCAACTTGTTTTTTATCCTTCGTGGATCGAATTTGACGAGGAACAAGGTCACCTTTCTCAAGGTCCCTGGCTTTCACTTTGCAGCTAAGGCAGTGGCGCAAAGCTTGCTGGCATCGTGCAGCACGGGCAGCAGCCTGGAAACGATCTTCCTCAAGGAGCGCGGCATCATCATGCCGCAGCTCATCTTAGTCCTCCTCATTGAAGGCCAAGACTCGAGGTGAATCGTGTTTGAGTTCCGTGGGGAGTATTGTTTCTGCACCAAGGATTGCTTCCTGACCTTCTGCTTGAGGGGTCTCGCATGAGGGCAGACAACAAGGTGGTGCTCAGTTGCCCTCCTAAGAACTTCAGGGACGTCAGGTGCTTGCCGAGCAAGCATACTGGCATTCACCCGTAGGAAGGCAACGAGCTCGACTCCCTATTTGTTGCCGAGAGTGGCACTTTCAGAAAAAGTGCCACTCGTCCCATCCCCTTTCGCAGAAACTTGTTTGGTCATGGATGCGGAAGCCTTGGCTCTCTTGCTCTTGCCGGTAGATCTCTCTGGTACATCCTCGACAGGCATGCTCTGAAGCGCGCTTCCCGGAGTCCGTCCCAAAGGTGTTGCCGGCCTTCTTCTTCTTTCCTTTCCCGGGAGCTTTGACGGCAGGGGCAAGCGCCTCGATGGTAGCTGCTGCCGCCGCCTCCCGGTAGAGCTTGTCGATATAGATGATCGCGTCTTTGTGGTTTGACTTGAGGGTGAGGACCCCCATCGGCCCCGACATCTCGATGACGTTGTACGCATAGTGCGACGCGGCCATAAACTTTGCCAGGGCTTGGCGGCCCAGAATCCCATTGGACGGCAGCGGCATCTTGACGACGTCAAAGGTAATCTTCTCTGTCCGATAGTTGAGCTCGCCGCCGAGCGTGACCGGCAACGTGACTTGGCCCTTCGGCTTGTTCCTCCCCGGACTGATCCCTTGGAAACTACCTATTTCCTCAAGATCCTTGTCGGGGATCTGCAGCCTCTTGATCACATTTGGAGAGATCAAGTTCAAGCCAGCCCCACCGTCAACTAGCATCTTTGTCACCGTGAGGTTGCAAATTGTTGGTGAGACCAACAACGGCAAACACCCGACAGCAGTGGTGCGATCAGGGTGGACCTCGGCATCAAAGATGATGGGCGAGTGCGACCACTTGAGTGGCTTCTGTGCCTCCATCACCGGTTCTCCTGTGTTGACTTCGCGGATCCACTGCTTTAGTTGCCAGTGCGAGGACTGCAAAGATGTGCCTCCGTCAACACACATGGCATCCACTGCATTTTGGAACTCCTTGCCGGACCCGCCTCCGTCCTCATCACTATCATCCTCTTCTTGCTGGCCCTGAGCAGCCTTCTCTTTTCGCTGCTTAGCCTTGCCGCGGCGGCCTCTGCGGCCACCATGGTCTTGCTTGCCGGACCGACCAGCACCATCTTGGGCCTTCTCCTTATCTCGCTTCTCGTACTCTTGCTTCTGCTTTTCGGCAAGTTGCTCTACTTGCCGGCATTGCTGGAGGTCATGGCCCTTGGTACGGTGGATCTTGCAGTATGGCCCGCCGGTCTTGCCGGCCTTCTCGCCTGCCGCAGCTTCCCGGCAAGCATCGCACCCGGCAACCTCCTTGCCGGGGATGTCTGCCTTCAACTTCTTGGTGACGTTGGTGTCGCCGGAGCTCTCGACGGCCAGTATAGTCTTGTTCATGCGCTTTCTGTTGCGCTTTCTGCTCTTCTCCTGTTGGGTTGATGTAACACCCCAAAAATTTAGTCATATTTTTATCATGTAAAATTTGGCTAGAAATAAAATTTTGAATTATATTAGGTCTTTTATTTATTTTAGAGTAATTTTTGTTTTCTGTTTTCCAAAATTCTTCCCTCCATATAGAAATTTTTGTAAAATATGGTGGGCTTGGGTAGTTTTCTTAAATCATTTCATTTATATTTTAATAACAGTAGGAAATATTTTCATAATAAAATTTGCCCAAAATAATCCCTTTTAATAGCATTTTCAATATTTGAAATGCTTCTATCGCACTACAACTAATTTAAATAATTCTTTAAAAATTTCACAAAAAATTATGAGGGGTCATGTGATGTCTACAGCTCACTTTTATGCAAAAACCCAACTTGGTCTTTTGAAATTTTTGAGCAAAACTTCCTCTTTCCATTTATGTCCCATTCTTGAGTTATAACTACAACCCCAATTTTACTTGATCCAAAAATTCTTAAATTATACCACCTTATAGTCCTTAAAACAAAACCCTTAAGTCCTGAAGATCAACTCCATTTGCATCTTGCAGACCCACCAAATAAATCCTCCAAGTTTCTGCTCAGAACTAAATTCTGGTAAAACTCGCACTTGCAAGTTTTTCATTTTGTCCATCCAACTCCACCATCATATTTATCATCTAAGGAGACACCATACTGATAATTTTCACAGCCAACAAAGATTCCTAGATAGCCATAGCATTTCACCAAGCACCTTGTGGGCATGACAGAATTTGGCATCTTTGCTGAACTCCATGTGCCACTAGATCCTATGGCTGAACCAGCTTGTCCATCATCACCACCATCCACACTAGCACCATCCTGTTAAGTTGTAACTTGTTTGGGTCCTTGTGGATGCCGTTGGCATTACATCGAACACGTGGTGCGCATGCACAGAGGGCGGCCAGAGCGCCAGGACTGCAGGCATCGGCACCGTCCCGTGTGGCCCTCCCAGCAGCCTTCCCGACCTTGCAACCACCCAGCCGGCATCTCATTGAACCCACCGACCTCACCGACACCCGAGCGTGGCCTCTAGCGACCAAGAGCGCCGCCCGACGAGTCCCGCTCGGACACGTCTCCGCGAGGGTCTCTCGCCCTAATTGCCAACTACCCGGCCTCATCCGCAGCTCGCCCGACCGCGTAACGGTCACGCCGACCACGGCCACCGACCTCAACCACCTTTCCGGCGTGGTAATGGCCACCCGCCGACGAGTCGTCCTCTGGAAGCCACGGGAACCGACGTTCCCTGCCTATAAAAGCACACCCGGGCACTCTCCCTTGACCACGAGCTCTCCTCCTCCCTCCATGAGCCCTCTGTGGCAGGCAACTGAGCCGGGGATGGCCATCTTCCTCGTCTCCGGCCAAAACAATCGCCGCCACCCTTCGGTTGAATCCGATGTCACCGGAGCCTTCCCTCTCCACTATCTTCACCAGTGGGCTCCCCTATATCCCACGAATCCAACCCCCCACCCAATCTTGCTCGGGAGCCACCATAGGCGAAGCCCCCTTCCTGCTCGACGGCCGCCGTCCGCTGCGAAGCTCGCCACCGACGACCCCGTGCTCCCCGGCGACCACGACGTGTACTGGTGGGACCTACTCGGTCTCCTGGACTCAACGGCGGCCTCAGCTCGCCATGGGGCCTCGCCGTTCGCCGGCGCCGGTCGCCGGAGCCTCGCGCTCCATCCAGCCAGAGAGAAGACGCGCGCGGGCCGGTCAAACCTGACCAGTGGGCCAGGCGGGCCCACTGTTAGTGACCCAGCGCCGCTGACCCGTCCGTTAGTGGAGACGGACTCGCCTGGAGCCGCTTCGCGCTGGGAAGGCGTATTCCTAGGAATACGCCTTCGACGTCGCAGCCCACCCATGCAGCCGAGCGACTGGGCTTGGCCCAGTAATGCCAGACGGCTAAATAGCGCTCAGGGTGCATTTCTGCTCTTTTCTATTTTCTTTTTCCAGTAGATTTCAAATAATTCCTCAGTAATCATTTCTACACCAAATTTGATGATTCAAATTTCTGCATACTTCTAAAATCATGCCCTATTAATCCAGCTAGGGTGAACATTTTTTCTAAGCTTAGTTTTTGTTGGATCAATTAAATAGTCCATTTAGTCATTTATTTCAGATTAGGAAATTCCTAGGAAAATCATATGAACTCCAAATAATTTGATTCTTTTTCTTATATTCCTAATTTTTCATCTAGTTTATTTTAGTATCTATTCCAAACTTTTCCAAACAACATTTTAGCACTGTTTTGGCTTTATGTGGTAATTGCAATATTTTTTGAAAATAGGAAATGGAGGGAAGATATAATTTTCAAAATTTTGGTGTGCACCCAATATTTCTGCATGATCAAGGCAAGCATCTTGAACACTTGATATGGTGATTGCATGGTTGAATGTTTGCAAGAATAATTGAATCATGCATATGTTGAATTCAAATAAAATTAGCATGCATGTAGTGTTGGCATGTTTCCTCGTACCGTGCAACGTGTGCTTGTCATGACTGACTTGCAGGAGCAGGTATAAGAGAAATACCGTTACCGGCAGAAGGGTGATCACTTCGGAGCGTGATCATGCCTTGTTGGTTATGCATGTTGGGACATGCAAGGGCTGTGGCTCTGTTTTGGTGTTACTGTTGAAAGAACACTTTATTGTGCTAACCACTGCAGGAAATACATAAGCCTCCTGAGTCGACCGTAGATCGAGTGTTGTTCCGGTAACCCCCAAACTTGATCCGTGCTACCACATGTCCCTGTCGCAGGTAGGGTATGGTTCAGTAAGTTGTTAACCCCTTTCTCGCACACACCGTATAGAGAGGCCATAGTGAAAGATACCATTGATCACTGGTAGGCATGTCACTTGGTCATGGGGTATGGGTGTATTCGGTTGAAGCCGAGAGGGGTAGCGCCCCTGATGTTTGCGCACGTTATATATGAGATTGTGATCCCATGCTATTCAAGATTGTAGTCTCCCCGACTTAGAGATTTTCTTGAACGATGCTTTGGGTGATTCCTGGCATCCGGAAAGTCAATCTGGTGTGTGCTGGTCAGGTATGTTTTCAACCCAAAGACTATAATGGGAATTAGTCAGCGTCTCGGTGCTGGCTAAAGAAATCCTTTACTTGTGGGTAAAGAGTACACCCTCTGCAGAGTTATACCTATTCGAATAGCCATGTCCGCGGTTAAGGACTACAGTCTGGGTTGGTCAAGTGTCGGTCATAGTGTTGGTCTCCGGAGGAAATAATTAAATTGGTTGTGATCCATTCTTGCAGGATTATTATTGACACTACTGATGATATCATGAATATTATTGTTATCATAAATATCATTATGGACTAATCTTTTCTTTTATGTGCATCTTTCCGAATATCTCTTGGGATGGCTGGACTACCCGAGATATTCATTTTTCTTTTTTTAGTACCTCATGGGATGGCTAGACTACCCGGATACTCAGTTTTTATTTTCTTTTTGAATATCTCTTGGGATGGCTGGACTACCCGAGATATTCATTTATTTTCAAGACCTTTCGAGGCGTCGCTTTTAGACACCCGTTTGGCATTTCTTTTCAAGACCTCTCGAGGCGTCGCTTTTAGACACCCGTTTGGCATTTCTTTTCAAGACCTCTCGAGGCGTCACTTTTAGACACCTGTTTGGCATTTCTTTTCAAGACTTCTTGAGGCGTCGCTTTTAGACACCCGTTTGGCATTTCTTTTGGATTCTCGGGCGGTCCTGGCTCGCCTGATTCTCCACTTTTATATTTTCTTTTGGATTCTCGGGCGGTCCTGTCTCGCCCGATTCTCCACTTTTATATTTTCTTTTGGATTCTCAAGCGGTCTAGCGCCCAATGTTCCATTAACTTTCTTTGTTTGTCACTTAAATTTTAGATTTATTCTTCCGCGTCGTATTAACATTTATCCATGCCATGCTTTAATTTCGTTCAGCATCTGCATATAATTTAACTCATCATGATCATATGCATTCGGTATATCTTTTGTTCATTATGTTTGCGAGTACATTCCAACGTACTCACCGGCTTGTCCCTGGCTATTTAATTGGCCAGGTCAGGATTTCAATGTGGAGTACTATAACGAGGTCCATGCGGAGCCTAGGATAGCAGCCACGTGGGATAGGAATTGTCCGGGTCAGCTGTTCTTGTGGGAATGGAGCCCCATTAGCGTTGGAGAACCATGAGTCGCTTTCGTCACCCGTCACTAGAAATCATTGTTGTATCATTAGACCTTTATGGTCTTGTATCCAATTCTTGTAATTGCTTGGTAATATGTAACAAGGACATGTCCACCAGTAACAGTAATCCTGGGCTGGTGACGACACGAGGGGTTAATTTCTGGGATATCGTGTCCCAAAAATCCGGCCCCGACAGTTGATGCGTCGTCGTCCTCGGCATCGACGTCTGCACCCGCATTTTCCCCGGGGAGTCGCCTCCCTTCCTCAGCACATGCACACCTATCTGCCAAGGCGTACAGATCGTTGATGGTCTTGACCTGCTCGACATTCATCTCTGACCGCATCCTGCAGTTGCGCACATTCGTGTGGAACGCGGCAACAACAGCTGCGGGATGGATGTCGGGGATGTTGTGGTGCACACGGCTGAACCATTGTATGTACTTGCGGAGGTTCTCTCCATCTCTTTGGGGGATCACCTTCAAATCGCTGGGCTGACCTGGGAGCTTGTGGCCACCCTGGTAAGCGCCAACGAAATGATGGCACAGATCCGCCCAAGAAGAGATGGATCCCTCAAGCAGGTTCATCAACCACGACCTGATGGCCGAAGTGCCAACGGGAAGTAGTTGGCGAGCACTTTCTCGTCCCGTCCCCCGGCAGCCTCCACCGCGATGGTGTAGATGCCCAGGAACTCGGCTGGGTTGAGCGTGTCGTCATACTTGTCGGGCAGCTCTGGCTTGAAGGCTCGGGTGGACGGCCAGCTAACTTGCCAAAGCTCAAGAGTAAACGCAGGGCACACCACATCGTAGGGCAAGTACCCAGCGGCTACCGGAGCGAGCACGTTCATCGCCGTCCTGGCAGGGTCGTCAGATTGATGACATGCTTCCCGTCACCGCTCGATCTTCGTGCGGGCGTCTTCATCGTACCACTCGCGGAGCACTTGGTGCTGATCTTAGCGGCACCGCGGATCTGACAAAGCCATGGACATCACGTCATGGTCGTCTGATCGGCGGGCCGGCTGCTGTGACGGTGGTAGGTGGCGAGGCGACTGCACCGTCTGCGTGGCGTCTCCGACAAGGTAGCCGGAGGGTCCTGTCAGCATAGTGGGTGGTCGCCGTGAGGGCCCCACGTCTTGTGTCTTGCCAGGATCGGCAAAACTGAAGAGGCTCTGAATGGTGGCTCTCCATTCGTCCATCTTGTCTGGGCTTGGCGGGAAGTTCAAAAGTATTTGAACCCGCGCCATGGCCTCGGCCGCCATGGTCAGCATGGCTGGGAGAACAGAACGATGCGTCGCTCGACTCCTGGCGGAGCTAGAAGGATCTTCGTTACGTCTGTGTCGCCGCGGCTCATGCTCGCCAAAAGGCGGACGTGGTGGTGGCGGCGGCGTTCCGTGAGCAATCAGAAGTTGCTGCACGGGAATCCCACCTTGCGGTCGTCTAGAACCGCCAGCAACGTGGGGGAGCGTGTCGGGCCCATCTTGCGATGGTCACGGCGTACGCCTCCCCGCGCCGTTGTTGGACGTCGCCGCTACGTTCTAGGACGTTGCGGCGGCTGGGTTCAGGGTGGCAGCAGTATGAATTATATTACTATGATGACTGCGCTCACCAGAATGTCTTGGAAGTTGACCGGCTGCGACGTCGCAGATCCTGTGGCTAGGCTCAGCATCGTGGCGGGGGTGTTGGGCACCCGCACCAGTTGCGCCTCCTGCGCCGCCCGTCCCAACCGTAGCGCCCGCACTGGCTGCGCCGCCTGCGGCCGCTTGGGAAGGTGGCTTCGACACGGTAGGAGCCTTCGTGGCTCCACTCTTCTTCTTCGGCGCCATCGACGAAGATGATAAAGTTGGTACTCACACTACCAAAGAACTGATTTGTGACACACACAGCTCTTGCCTGGTGAGCCAAAGATGTCATGGGAAACGACTATCTATGGGACCGAACGGGTCCCTTTGCGATTCGGCTTAGGGGACATGCATCGGACAAAGAGCAGGTTTTTAGTAGGTGCAAGAACACGCTGGGGATTTATCCAGGTTTGGGTCGCTATGAGCGTAAAACCCTACTACTGCTCTGTGGTTGATCAAATATGGACTCTGGTTAAAGGGAGCATAGTTTTCCGGCAAGGTGCTCGGGAAAATGTAGCTACAGCGTGTAATTGAACTGGGTGTCGACCGTTCTACCTGTAGCCGTGGGCCTCCTTTTATAGGTCAAGGGGTTACCACAATGTCTAATACGGTCATTACAGAGTGTGAACAGTGACTTGCACCATCATCACGTCTATCTTCCGACGGGGTAAGACAAACGCATTTAATGCACCGTTAGGTGCTACATTGGGGAGGCGAGGCCTTGGGCAAAAGATCTGTACCACCGGTCCTGGCGCCCTCCTATAATCTCGACATGTCCCAGGGACGGGTGTCATTAAAGTTAATCTCGGTGCGGCGTGCTGACACGTGCCTTGGCCGGCCATGTTGACTGTCTGCCCGCTCGACACCTAGCCCACGAGCCTATCTGGTCGATGGTGAGGTGGAGCGGTAACGGGACAAAACAAGCCTGCTGGCACGGAGCTTGCCGGGCCTTGCTTGCCGGCAAGGGAACTTGCCGGCAACCATAGCCTTAGTCTTCACCTTGCCAGGGTGAAGCTTGACGGCAAGAACAACGTTGATCTTCATTACTTAGAATAGTACTTCTGGATGACCTACCTTGAGGTCTTCTTCACGGTCTTGGTGTTGAGTCTTGGGTTGTAGTTATCTTTTGTCAAGCCCTTGCTGGATGGGAGGCTACAACTGCCAATGCACTAGTCTGGGTACGAGGGCACCCATGTCTTAGTACACCAACAATAGGAGGATCGACATCATGCAGGCAATCAATGTCCACTAGTGGGACAAGAGGATCACCTTCACCTATGTTACCGTTTTCATTCCACACATGTGGTGTAGGTGAGGTGGGAAAGACCAAGTTGTGGTCATCATCATCATGATGGAACCATGTGGGGGGTGCATCACATTCCACCATGGCCATCGTCTTGTCCAAAGGAAGGACGAAGTCGTCGAGGAACGACGCGTCATCATATATGGGACCTAGCACCAAATGAGAAGACGCAATAGAGGTAGAGGTGAAGTTGTTAGAGTTCAAAATGTCCTCACATGACCTATCAACTATCTCACTCTCTCTATGTGGTGGCTCACTCACTCCCTCAAAGTAGGTGCACTCAAAGTCACATATGGTGGATTCACTCATCTCACTCAAGTGGTTGGGGTTGTGGCTCTCCTCACATGGGAATTAGGGCAACTCGTCATATATGGGTCTAGTGGTGAACTCGCTCTCACTCTCAATATGGGTGCTCATGTCACTCAAGTCATCTCCAAACGCCTCCATGGTCGAGGGGAAAATCCCGTACACAATCATCTCATCACCGTCGCCGTGGATGAAGGCCAAAGATGGCACATCATCACTCTCGCCTCCAAAGATGGAAGCATCATCCTTGCTCGCCACCTTGTTGCTCGCCTCCAAAGCTTGGTCCTTGATTGGCTCCGTAGTCGTAGTCGTCGCCGCGCCATCTTCAAAAAGAGTTGTGGTAGACTCGGCATCGTCAATGCCACAAAGAGGGATGGCGGTGAAGTCAAACTTGGGAGCGTCGTCTTGGAGCTCATCGGGCTTGGACATCGTGGTGGTACTACCCTCATGCACGCCTTCTTGGAGCTTGGTCGTTGCGAAGTGTGCTTGGGGTGGAGAAGCCTTGGCCTTCATGAGTTCTTGTTGCGCCTTGAGAGCACCAATGTAGACGTCGTCGAGAGACTCATAGTTCTCGAGGAAGATAGTCTTGGAGATGTCGTTGTTCAATCCCATCATGAAGTGGAACTTCATCCAAATGGGGTCATCCACGCCGGCTCGTCGCAAGGCTTTCTTCATCTCCATGAAGTACTCGTCGAGGGACTTGGATCCTTGGATGGTGTTCTCCAATTGGCGAAGTAGATGTTCCGTGTAGGTGGAAGGCATAAATTCTCGCCGCATCGCTTTCTTCGTGTTGGGCCAACTCATGTAGAAGCTCTTCGAAGGTGTGTGAAGCCACCATGTCGACGCGTAGTCGTGGAAGTTACTTGTGGCGCACTTCACTTTATCTTCGGAGGGGACTTGATGTAGCTTGAGGTAGTCGTCCATCTTGCGCTCCCACTCGAGATACTCCTCGGGGTCTTGAGTCCCATAGAAAGGAAGCTCGTGGTCAGTGTCGAGGTCGTAGTAGCTCGTGGAAGTCGTCGCTTGAGCTTGGGGAGCTTCTCTTGAGGTGTGTGTTGGTAAAGATGCCGCATGTCCAAAGGCGAATATGCCTTGAAGTCTCTTGGCGAAGATGCCAAGGTAGATGGTGAAGTCGGAGAGCGGTGGTTGGTGTTGAGCTCTTGACCTTCATGTTCTCGTCGGTGATGGTGTCGATGCCGATGTGATCTTGCCGGAGATGGTAGCTCGGAAGCATGTGCACTTTAGCGTCTTCTCGAAGATGAGGAAGATCTCTTGGCGGTCTTGATGAGGGCTTTGAGCTCCTCCAAGTGCTTGTCCATCTTGGCATCCAAGTGGTTCTTAATGGCATGAAACTCGTCGTTGTTGGTGTAGACCAAAGTAGATGTGCTTTGCCTATCCATCACAAGACTAAAGCAAAGGTGAGTAGGAAATGAGATAAACAATACCAAGATACCTTTTCCCAAAGTTGAGGATGTATCCCGTGTCATTCAATGTGAAATGAGAGAATAGTGGAATTGGTACCGGACTTGTTCACTCACACCTACAAAGTAAAGCTTATCGAGTGGCTTGGTTAGGACAAGTGGCACAAAATTCAAGCAAGTGTTAGTCAATGATATCGAAAATGTTGAGGAAGATTCACAAAATTGCAATGTAAAGCAAATAGATCAATAGCTATATGGTATGACCCGGAAACACACACACGAAAAGATAGATGGGATCCGCGCAACCATAGAATGAGCACAAAATGTGTTACCATGGAAAACGCTCGTGTTGCACGGATACTAGAGAGACAATAGCTCGATTGCTCAAATGGGCTAGATACGCTTGTGCACCAGCCTAAGCGAGTAATCGTGCCGTCTTCAATCCCAAGTATGATATGTATGTATGATCCAATATGATATATGATGCAAAATGGCTCAATGCTATTACTATTGCTTACAAGCTCTTTTGTATCTCCTCTTTTGCTTAAAAGTTTTTTATATATGCTTCCTTTGCCACTATGCTTGATGCTCGAGCCAAGATATGAGACAAGTATGTGAGATATGCACGGGAGAGACTTAATGGCACAATGATGATATCAAGATGATTGCACGCTAAATCTAGCTATGCGTGTAAGCGTATCACTAAGGTGCACAAATAGCGTGGCCCGGCAATTCTCAACTCGCTAGTCTCGATATGTAAGTGACGCGATAGGCTCGGGGCTATCAATGCAATTGCAAGGAAATGTACAATGATGTCGTCGAGGTTACCGTCCTTGCTTACGGTTGCGGTGTCAAAAGGTGAAGGAGTCATTGTCGATGTCGAATCCATGGCGATGATAAGTGGCGATGTAGAACCGTTCCTAATTAGCCAAAACACCTTAGGAAACGGAAACCGCGAACTCAAAATCTCAAACGTCAAATGTCAAATGGTGGTAGCGGAATGCGGTGGTGGTTGCGAAGTCGGCCATGTGGAAGTGGAGGTGGTGGTTGATGAAGAAGTAACCGTCCCTAAGTAGCCGAAACACCTTAAGAGACTCGAATCACAACTCAAGCAACAACAAATGCAATGAGGATCAAAATGGGTTAGGTTGCGGAAGGCTATGGTGGTATGGCGGATGATATGGTGGAGGGCCTAGGCAAACTTGCCAAACTTCACATAGTTAGATGGAGTCAAATGATGGTGGTACCTATCTATATGGATGGGGGATGTCAATAGCTATCCAACGAGCTAAAAAACGTCAAAATCGGACTCCGGATGTAAAAGTTATGGTCAAAACGGTAAATCAGCCGAGGCTGAATCTGGGAGGGGCGGTTGTACCGCTTCTGGAGCGTCCTGGGGTTCCAGTTTTGTGCGGAAAGAAGTATCAGGGGATGGGGTAGCAGTTGTACAACCTTGGGGGCCTATTGTACTGCTCTGCTCAGGAAAATTCCCAGATATGAGCACGAGATGAACTTGGACGGACCAACTCGAAATTTGGGTGCAAAATCGAAGGGGAAAAGAAAATTTTGGATGGATTGCGTGGTGGAGATGTGGGGAAAGCCAAGATCCACTTGCCAAACAGCAAAATCGTGGATCAAACACAACAAAATCTCACAAGAACCAACAAAATGCAAAATTTTTGGTGAGGCTATTTTGATGGGGATTTTCGAAATTGGACAAGAACAAACAAAATTAGGCTAGAAAATGTGGCTCTTAATACCAAGATGATGTAGGGTGGAACCTTAATTGACGATTGTCGGTGTACTAAGACATGGGTGTCCCCGTACCCAGACTTGTGCACAGGCGGTTGTAGCCTCCCGTCCGGCAAGGGCTTGACAGAGGATAACTACAACTCAAGACTCAACACCAAGACTGTGAAGAAGACCTCAAGGCAGGTCATCGAGAAATACTATTCTCGTATAGGAGATCGACGCTGCCCTTGCTGGCAAGCTCCGTCCCGGCATGGTGGAGACCAAGGTTATGGTTGCCGGCAAGCTCCCTTGCCGGCAAGCAAGGCCCGGCAAGCTCCGTGCCAGCAGGCTTGTTCTGTCCCGTTACCGTTCCACCTCACCATCGACCAGGTAGGTTCGTATGCTAGGTGTCGAGCGGGCAGGCAGTCAACATAGCCAGCCAAGGGACGTGTCAGCACGCCACGCCAAGATTAACTTTAATGACACCCGTCCCTGGGACGGGTTGAAACTATAGAAGGGCGCCAGGACCGGTGGTACAGATCTTTTGCCCAAGGCCTCGCCTCCCCAACGTAGCACCTAACGATGCATTAAATGCATTTGTCTTACCCCGTAGGAAGATAGACGTGATGATGGTGCAAGTCACTGTTCATGCTCTGTAATGACCATATTAGCCATTTTGGTAACCCCTTGGCCTATAAAAGGAAGCACACGGCTACAGGTAGAACGGTCGACACCCAGCTCAATTACACGCCGTAGCTTCATTTTCCCGGGCACCTTGCCGGAAAACTGCACTCCCTGTAACCAGAGTTCATATACGATCAACCATAGAGTAGGAGTAGGGTTTTACGCTCATAGCGGCCCGAACCTAGATAAATCCCCCGCATGTTCTTGCACCTACTAAAAATCTGCTCTTTGTGCCTTGCATGTCCCCTGAGCCGAATCGCAAAGGGACCCATTCGGTCCCTTCGATAGTCATTTCCCACGACATCTTTGGCGTGCTAGGTAGGGGCTTTGTGTGTCACAAATCAGTTCTTTGGTAGTGTGAGTACCAACTTCATCATCTTCGTCGATGGCGCCGAAGAAGAAGAGTGGAGCCACGAAGGCTCCTACCGCGTCCAAGCCACCTTCCCAGGTGGCCGCAGGCGGCGCAACTGGCGCGGGTGCTACGGTTGGGACAGGCGGCGCAGGAGGCGTAAGTGGTGCTGGTGCCTAGCACCCCCGCCATGATGCTGAGCCTAGCCACAGGACCAGCGACGTCGCAGCCGATTAACTTCCAAGACATTCTGGTGAGTGCAGTCATCATAGTAATATAGTTCATACTGCTGTGACCCAGAACCCAGCCGCCGCAACGTCCCAGAACATAGCGGCGACGTCCAACAACGGCGCAGGGAGGCGTACGCCACGACCATCGCAAGATGGGCCCGGCATGCTCCCCCACGTTGCTGGCGGTTCTAGACGACCGCAAGGCGGGATCCCCATGCAGCAACTTCCGATTGCTCATGGAGCGCTGCCGCCACCCCCACGTCCGCCTGTTGGCAAGCATGAGCCGCGGTGGCACGGACGTAACGAAGCTCCTTCTAGCTCTGCCAGGAGTCGAGCGATGCCTCGTTCTTTGCTCCCAGCCATGCCAACTGCGGCGGCAGAGGCCATGGCGCGGGTTCAAATACTTTTCAACTTCCTGCCAGGCCTAGATAAGATGGACGAATGGAGAGCCACCATTCAGAGTCTCATCGATTTTGCCGATCCTGGCAAAACACAAGACGTGGGGCCCTCGCGGTGACCACCCACCATGCTGGCAGGACCCTCCGGCTACCTTGCCGGAGACGCCGCGCCAATAGTGCAGTCGCCTCGGCACCCCCCACCATCTCAGCGGCTAGCCCGCCGATCAGACGACCATGACGTGTTGTCTATGGCCTCGTCAGATACGCGGTGCCACCAAGATCAGCGCCAAGTGCTCCATGAGCGGTGCGATGAAGACGCCCGCACGAAGATCGAGCGGCGCCGGGAAGAACGCCGTCAATCTGACGACCGTGCCAGGCCGGCAGTGAACGTGCTTGCTCCAGTAGCTGCTGGGTACTTGCCCTATGATGTGGGGTGCCCAGCGTTTACTCGTGAGCTACGGCAAGTTCACTGGCCGTCCACCCGTGCCTTCAAGCCGGAGCTGCCCGACAAGTACGATGGCATGCTCAACCCAGCCAAGTTCCTGGGCATCTACACCATCGCGGTGGAGGCTGCCGGGGGATGGGACAAGAAAGTGCTCGCGAACTACTTCCCGTTGGCGCTTCGGCCCAACGTCAGGTCATAGTTGATCAACCTGCCTGAGGGCTCCATCTCTTCTTGGGCGGATCTGTGCCATCATTTCGTTGGCGCTTACCAGGGTGACCACAAGCTCCCAGGTCAGCCCAGCAATTTGCAGGTGATCCTCCAAAGAGATGGAGAGAACCTCCGCAAGTACATACAACGGTTCAGCGGTGTGCACCACAATATCCCCGACATCCATCCTGCAGCTGTTGTTGCCGCGTTCCACATGAATGTGCACAACTGCAGGATGCGGTCAGAGATGAATGTCGAGCAGGTCAAGACCATCAACGATATGTATGCCTTGGCGGATAGGTGTGCACATGCTAAAAAAGGGAGGCGACTCCCCGGGGAAGATGCGGGTGCAGACGTCGATTCCGAGGATGACGAAGCATCAACCCCGCAGAAGAAGAACAGGAAGCGCAACAGAAATCACAAGAATAAGACTGTACTGGCCATCGAGAGCTCTGGCGACACCAACGCCACCAAGAAGCCGAAGGCAGACATCCCCGGCAAGGAGGTTGCCGGGTGCAATGCTTTCCGGGAAGCTGTGGCAGGCGAGAAGGCCGGCAAGCCCGGCGGGCCGTACTGCAAAATCCACCGCACCAAGGGCCACAATCTGCAACAATGCTGGCAAGTAGAGCAACTTGCTGAAAAGTAGAAGCAAGAGTATGAGAAGCGTGACAAGGAGAAGGGCCAAGATGGTGCTGGTGGGTCCAGCAAGCAAGACCATGGTAGCCGCGGAGGGCACCGTGGCAAGGCCAAGCAGCCGAAAGAGAAGGCTGCTCAGGGATAGCAAAAAGAGGATGATAGTGATGAGGACGGAAGCGGGTCCGGTGAGGAGTTCCAAAATGCGGTGGATGCCATGTGTGTTGACGGAGGAGCATCTTTGCACTCCTCGCACTGGCAACTAAAGCAGTAGATCCGCGAAGTCAATGCAGCAGAGCCGGTGATGGAGGCACAGAAGCCACTCAAGTGGTCACACTCGCCCATCGTCTTTGACGCCGAGGACCACCCTGATCGCACCACTGCGGTCGGGTGTTTGCCGTTGTTGGTTTCACCAATAGTTCGCAACCTCAAGGTGATGAAGATGCTGGTTGACGGTGGGGCAGGCTTGAACTTGATCTCCCCAGATGTGATCAAGAGGCTGCAGATCCCCGACAAGGATCTTGAGGAGACTGGCAGTTTCCAAGGGATCAGTCCAGGGAGGAACAAGCCGAACGGCCAAGTCACGTTGCTGGTCACGTTTGGCAGGGTGCTCAACCATCGGACGGAGAAGATTACCTTTGACGTCGTCAAGATGCCACTGCCATACAATGGGATTCTAGGCCGCCCAGCCCTGGCAAAGTTTATGGCCGCGTCGCACTATGCGTACAACGTCATCAAGATGGCGGGGCCGATGGGGGTCCTCACCATCAAGTCAAACCACAAGGACGCAATCATCTGTACCGACAAGCTCTACCGGGAGGCGGCGGCAGTGGCTACCATCGAGGCACTCGCCCCTGCCATCAAAGCTCCCGGGGAATGAAAGAAGAAGAAGACCGGTAAGACCTCTGTGAAGGACTCCGAGAAGCGCACTTCAGAGTGCAACATGCCTGTCGAGGACACACCAGAGAGCTCTACCGAGAAGAGCAAGAAAGCCAAGGCCTCTGCGTCAGCGACCAGGCGAGTCTCTGCGAAAGAAGATGGGATGAGTGGCACTTTCTCTATAAGTGCCACTCTCAGTGACAAGCAGGAAAGTGAGCTCATTGCCTTCCCACGGACAAATGTCAATGTGTTTGCTTGGCAAGCATCTGACATCACCAGTGTTCCTAGGGAGGTAATTGAGCACCACCTTGCTATCTGCCCTCATGCAAGGCCCGTCAAGCAGAAGATTAGAAAGCAAACCTTGGAACGGCAAGAGTTCATTGCCGAGGAGATTAAGAAGTTAGAAGCAACAGGACTGGTTAGAGGAGTGCTACACCCTACGTGGTTAGCCAATCCGGTGGTGGTGCGCAAGGCGAATGGGAAGTGGAGGCTTTGTATCGACTTCACTGATATAAATAAAGCCTGTCCCAAGGACCCTTTCCCTTTGCTGCGCATTGACCAGATTGTAGACTCCACCGCCGGCTGTGACCTACTCTCTTTCCTTGACGCCTACTCTGGTTATCATCCGATTTTTATGGCCAAGGAAGATGACGAGAAGACCGCATTCATCACTCCATGTGGCACATACTACTTTTTGCGTATGCCTTTCGGACTGAAGAGTGCTGGAGTGACCTTTGCCAGAGCGGTCCAGATTGGTTTTGAGCCACAGCTGCACAGGAATGTGGAAGCTTATGTGGATGACATTGTGGTCAAAACCAGAGACAAGTCAACATTGATCCAGGATCTCGAGGAAACTTTTGCCAACTTGCGCAAGCTCAACCCCGAGAAGTGTGTGTTCGGTGTTCCATCCGGCAAACTTCTTGGTTTCTTCGTGTCTCAGAGGGGGATTGAAGCCAACCCCGACAAGATCAGGGCAATTGAATAGATGGAAGCACCGAGACGCGTCAAGGATGTCAGGCGCCTTGCCAGCTGCGTTGCCACCCTCAGTAGGTTCATCTCCAAATCAGCCGAGCGCGCCTTGCCGTTTTTCAAGATATTGAAAAAGGCAGGTCCAGTAAACTGGACTCCGAAAGCGGAGGCCGCACTCCAAGATTTGAAGGAGTACATGTCCTCTACGCCAGTCCTAGTTGCGCCTAGGCCGCAAGAGACGTTGTTGCTATATTTAGCAGCAATGAATCAAGTGGTTAGTGCTGCACTTGTGGCTGAAAGAGAGGCCGATGAGGAAGAGGTAGCAACCGCAGAGCCATGACTCGACGAGCCAGAATCTTCTCCGGCAAGGTCAGGTGCCGACAAGACAGAGATTGTGCAAGCCAGTCAGCCAGATCAGCAAGTTGTGAAGAAGAAGATGGTGCAGCGCCCAGTCTACTTTGTCAGCTCCCTCCTGCAAGGGGCTAGGTCAAGGTACTCTGGTGTGCAAAAATTGCTTTTTAGCCTTCTCATGGGCTCAAGGAAGCTGCGCCATTATTTTCAAGCACACCCAGTCACCGTTGTCAGTCGCTTTCTGTTGCAACGCATCTTGAGAAATCCAGAGGCAACCGGAAGGATTGTGGAGTGGGCACTGGAGTTATCAAGTTTTGATCTGAAATTTCAGAGCACCTCAACGATCCAGAGCAGAGCCTTGGCGGAATTCATTGCAGAATGGACTCCAATGCCAGATGAAGAAAAACCAGAGACCTCTCTCCCCGGCAAGGAAACAGTTGATGATTGGGTCATGTACTTTGATGGTGCTTTCACGCTGAAAGGCGCCGGTCCCGGTGTGCTGCTTATCGGCCCCATCGGAGAACACCTCAAGTACGTGGTCCAGATGCACTTCCCTAGGGAGCAGGCCACCAACAACACTGCTGAGTACGAGGGTTTGCTTGCCGGTCTGCGCATTGCAATCGACCTCGGTATCTGGAAACTAATTACCATTGGTGACTCGCAGCTTGTGGTGAGGCAAGTCAACAAGGATTACCAAAGCCCTTTGATGGAGGCATACGTCGATGAAGTGAGAAAGTTGGAAGAGCACTTTGACGGTCTGCAAGCAGAGCACGTTCCTCGTGCCCGGAATGAGATTGCCAACGACCTGTCAAAGCTTGCCGCCCAAAAGATGCCTGTGGAACCTGGAACTTTTGTGCTCCAACTAACTCAGCCATCCGTTACACCATCGAAGCTAGCGAAGAAAAGAAAACAAGATGTCGATGGTTAATTTCTAGCAGAGCTACCCGTAGCCGCCAAGAAAGCAGATACCACCGACAAGCCGCCCTTTTCTGGTGAGCTGCGGTATCCGGCAAGCCAGATCCTTGCCGTCGAAGCAAGTGCTCCTGTAGAGGAAGAAATGCCTTTAGTTCTTGTCATCGAGCCACAGGCTCAGGCATGGGCGCAGCCGATTGTCCAATTCCTCCAGACAGGAGACCTTCCCGATGAGCAACAAGATGCGGAAAGAGTGGCCCGTCAATCAAGGATGTATAAGTTTATTGACAGCACCTTGTACAGGAAGAGACCAAACGAGGTAAAATTGAAATGCATCTCCCGGGAAGATGGACAAAGGCTGTTGGAAGAAATACATGAAGGGATGTGCGGTTCTCATATTGGGTCACATGCACTTGTCGGCAAGGCATTCCGTCAAGGATTCTACTGGCCGAAAGCCCTTCAAGATGCCTTGGCGGTGGTTATCAGGTGCAAAGCATGCCAGTTCCACTGCAAGGACATCCACCAACCAGCTCAAGCCCTCCAAACCATCCCTCTTTCCTGGCCCTTCTCGGTCTGGGGGCTCGACTTTGTCGGCCCTTTCCCCCGTGCTACCGGGGGCTTTGAATTCTTCTACGTTGCAATCGACAAGTTTACAAAGTGGCCTGAAGTAGAGCCAGTGAGAAAGGTGATGGCACAGTCAGCTATCAAATTCCTCAAAGGATTGGTTGCCCGTTTTGGTGTACCCAACAGGGTCATTACCGACAACGGCACCCAGTTCACGAGCCGCGCCTTCACAACATATTGCCAAGAACTTGGAAATAAGATCTGCTATGCCTCCTTTGCTCACCCGAGGAGCAATGGGAAGGTAGAGAGGGCAAATGCAGAAGTGTTGTGTGGTTTAAAGACTAGGACTTTTGACAAGCTGCACTAGTGTGGGAGGCGCTGGGTGGAAGAATTGCCGGAAGTTCTTTGGTCAATCAGAACGACACCAAATCGAGCCACTGGCCAGACACCCTTCTCCCTTGTGTATGGTGCAGAAACGGTACTCCCCACAGAACTCAAATACGGGTCACCTCGAGTCTTTGCCTTCGATGAGGAGGACCAAGATGAGCTGTGGCATGACGTTGCCACACTCCTTGAGGAAGATCGTTTCCGGGTTGGTGTCCGTGCTGCATGGTACCAGCAAGCTTTGCGCCGCTACCATAGCCGCAAAGTGAATGCCAGGAACCTTGAGGAAGGCGACCTTGTTCATCGTCGGATTCAATCCACGAAGGGTAAAAACAAGTTGACGCCGAAGTGGGAGGGCCCTTACTGGGTTGTACGAGTCTCTAGGCCCGGTGCAGTCCGCCTAGAGACCGAAGATGGCACTCCGGTGCTTAACTCATGGAATATTGAGCATCTTCGTAAGTTCTACCCGTAAGGGGTGGTTGCCGGGCTGCCCGGCAACCTATTTTGTACAAGTTTGCCGTCAAGGCATGTAAACCTTTGTACAAATCCGGGCGCAGACCCCGTGCATAATAAATAAAACTAAGTGTTTCACAATTATTTGTCCAAATGCATATTTATTTATGTGTTGCATGTAGTCTTGTGATACAGTCTTTGCCTTGCATAAGGTGGTTAACGAACCATCAAGGTTCCAGTCTCCTCTTTTCTCTTCTTTCTTTTTCCTAAAGGAAGGAAGGATTCCTCGCGTACAAGCTTCCCAGGGGGAGTGACAGTTATGGATATCAAAAGATGCGTTCAAGATATCGCCCTACGGCAAGAAGTATAGAAAGGAATGAGCTAAGTTGCAAAACTTTGAAATAAATTCTTTGTTGTGGTTATGGCTCTCCTTGAACAATTTTGGCCTTTGAATGAGAAACCTGCACACTAAGGAACCTTGCCGTAATCCACCGCACTCTTGCTTTGCTTCGAGTCCGCTCGGCAACCTAAGTAGCTGCATTGTGATCGGCAAGCGTGATCTTGCCGGCAGCGGCACTTCCGGCAAGCTGCTGAGGACTTGTTCCTCGGGTACTTGCGGTAAGGGTGTGCACACCGGCAAGTCTCCGGCAAGCGTAGGGTACAAAAATCATGCAAAGACAGAATGGAATAAGGAGAATAACATGCATACGTCCATTCAAAATACGAACTACAGCAACTATTAAACGTTTGGATGCAAAAGATATCTTCCATGCCCCCACGGGGTTACATCGGTTTTGATGCAGGAACTAAGGAGAGGAGCCTAGGCGGAGCGCAGCTCATCTTCGAGACTCGACTGGGGCAATACTATGCGCCTAGTCGGAGTCATCGCCTTCGCTCTTGATACGCAAGGAGCTTTCGTCGCTCTCGCTCTTGCTCTCGCTGGTGGAGTCGGTGCCGCTGCTACTTTCACTTTCTGCGCAGCATTCGATGCGGCCGCTGGAGACCCCAAAGAACTTCACGAAGAGGTGGCAGCTCCGTCGTACCTAAACTGGAGAAGCTGCCCCTGCCTTAGACCACAGGAGCGGGCGAACGACTTCCACCCTCGCGTCAGGAACAGAGAGCCGGCAGTGGAGAACTCGGCCACCACCCAGGAGGGGCCGTTGGAGCGGCCATCCGCCTATAGCCACAGGCCCGAGGGCCTGCTGTTCTCCATCACCCTCGCAAAGGGATCTGGGAGTCGGAGCCAACTGCGAAGCCGGCGGTGCAGCCCCACGACAAACTCGTGTACTGCCACCACCGTGTGGGACTCGTGCGCCGTCACCGCCATCCGGGCTTTCGCTAGAGGGGGAAGGGCGGCCGCCCCGCCATGTACGCCACGCCCGCCTCATCCACGAGTACCGTGCCCTCCGCGGCCGCGGGGGGCGGCTTTGCTGTGGGCGCCAGGGCTGGCACTCACGACGACCACCGAGGAACGCGTCTGGCCCCGAGGGGGACCCTCGAGGCGGAAGCAGATGCGCGGGCCCGACCTCCACCCCTCGCCATCATAGCAGTAGATCTCAGGAAGGCAAGGATGAACGAATGGTTGGAGGAGGAGAATGGCAAAGGCAGAAGATGAGTGAGGAAGATTGCCACTCCCCCCGCCCTCTTTTATAGCGCCCTAGGGGGATTACTCTCCCTGCCGCCTCGCCTCCCTTAATGGAAGAAATTGAGGAAGGGGATGCGAGAAGTCAGGCGAAATGAGCAGCGCCCTCCACGTTTTCCCTTTTTATGGGGAAGGCGCGGGGGCTGGCTCTTTTCCATCCTATGTGGCCGCGCTTTTCAGGCGCACCACCTCCCGCCGCAGTTCCGCTCCACCTATCCCACGCCCGCATTTAATGTGCATCGTGGGCGGGTGCGGTAAAAGAGAAGATTACAACAGTTATCCTCTGCCATGCGCCGCCTGTACACTGTTTGGGCCTAGCCCAACGATGCCTCGCATGCGCGTGTGGCCTAGACCCAGGGGCTCCTATCGGTTTACTAAGACATGGGTGCCCTCGTACCCAGACTTGTGCACAGGCGGTTGTAGCCTCCTGTCCGGCAAGGGCTTGACAGAGGATAACTACAACTCAAGACTCAACACCAAGACCGTGAAGAAGACCTCAAGGCAGGTGTCGTGGTATTCTCACGGCAGATGCCATAAGATGGCTAAAGAGGTGGGGCTACGTGAGGACGCCGGTGTGTTCCGGAGGTGAGGTTAGCACACGCAGGTGTGAGACACGAGTGTTGGAGAACGTTGCATGGGAAACAAAAAATTTCCTACGCTCACCAAGATCGATCTAGGAGATGAACATCTACGAGAGGAGAGATTGCATCTACATACCCTTGTAGATCTCTAAGCGGAAGCGTTAAGAAACGCGGTTGATGTAGTCGAACGTCTTCGCGATCCAATCACGATCCGTCCACGAACTCCCGATCAAGTGCCGAACGGACGGCACCTCTGAGTTTAGCACACGTGCGGCTCGGCGGCGTCCTCTCCTTTTTGATCCAGCAAGCGAGAGAGAGGGGGTAGATGAGATCGGGACCAACACGACGGTATGGTGGTGGTGGTGGCAGCGGAATTCCGGCAGGGCTTCGCCAAGCGCGTACCGGTGAAACGTGGGAGAGGTAACGGGCAAGGGTCCAAGGGGTGGCTGCCCCCAATGCCTCCCCGCCTTTATATAGGCGTGGAGGGGTCTGGTGGCTTGCCCTCCAAGGCCCTAGGGTCGTTGGCCAAAGGGGGAGGAAGGAAATCCCTCCTTTCCTTCCCCACCGATCGCTATCCCCCCTTTTTTAGGGATCCTGATCTTATCCCTTTGGGATATGATACTATTCCTTTTAAGGGAGAATCTTGGTGCGCCTAGACCAGGGTTGTGGGGACTTTCCCCACTACCCACGTTCATGTGGGTCCCCCATGCAGGTGGGCCCCACTCCGGAACCTTCTAGAACCTTCCCGGCACAATACCGAAAAAACTCGAACTTTTTCCGGAACCCCGATAACAACTTTCCACATATGAATCTTTACCTCCGGACTATTCCGGAGCTCCTCGTGACGTCCCGGATCCCATACGGGACTCCGAGCAACCTTCGTACTTTCCACTATTAATATCTCAATACTACCCTAGCGCTACCGAACGTTAAGCGTGCGACCCTACGGGTTCGGGAATATGCAGACATGACCGAGACTCCTCTCCGGTCAATAACCAATAGCGGGACCTGGATGCCCATATTGGTTCCTACATATTCAACGAAGATCTTTATCGGTCGAACCTCGATGTCAAGGATTCAGTCAATCCCGTATGCAGTTCCCTTTGTCCATCGGTATGTTACTTGCCCGAGATTCGATCGTCGGTATCTCCATACCTAGTTCAATCTCATTACCGGCAAGTCTCTTTACTCGTTCCGTAATACAAGATCCTATGGCTAACTCTTTAGTCACATTGCTTGCAAGCTTATTGTGATGCTATATTACCGAGTGGGCCCTGAGATACCTTTCCGTCATACGGAGTGACAAATTCCCAGTCTTGATCCATGCCAACTCAACAGACACCCTCGGAGATACCTGTAGAGCATCTTTATAGTCACCCAGTTATGTTGCGACGTTTGATACACACAAGGTACTCCTCCGGTGTCAGTGAGTTGCATGATCTCATGGTCATAGGAACAGATACTTGACATGCGAAAACGATAGCAATAAACTTGACACGATCATATGCTACGTTCATAGTTTGGGTCTTGTCCATCACATCATTCTCCTAATGATGTGATCCCGTTATCAAATGACAACTCATGTCTATGACCAGGAAACCATGGCCATCTTTGATCAACGAGCTAGTCTGGTAGAGGCTCACTAGGGACATGTTGTTGTCTACATATCCACACATGTATTTGTGTTCCCAACCAATACAATTATAGCATGGATAATAAACGATCATCATGAACAAGAAAATATAATAATAACCATTTTATTATTGCCTCTAGGGCATATTTCCAACAGTCCCCCACTTGCACTAGAGTCAATAATCTAGCATTACATGGTTATGAATCTAACACCCATAGAGTTCTGGTGTTGATCATGTTTTGCCCATGGAAGAGGTTTAGTCAACGGATCTGCAACATTCAGATCCGTGTGCACTTTGCAAATGTTTATGTCCTCCTCCTTGATCGCATCGCGGATGGAATTGAAGCGTCGCTTTATGTGTCTGGTCCTCTTGTGAAACCTTGGTTCCTTGGCTAGAGCAATGGCACCAGTGTTGTCACAGAACAGAGTCATCGGGTCCAGTGCACTGGGCACAACTCCAAGATCTGTCATGAACTGCTTCATCCAGACACCTTCCTTCGCCGCCTCCGAGGCAGCTATGTACTCCGCTTCGCAGGTAGAATCAGCTACCACGCTTTGCTTGGAAATGCACCAGCTTACCGCTCCCCCATTTAGAATATATACGTATCCGATTTGAGACTTAGAGTCATCCGGATCAGTGTCAAAGCTTGCATCGACGTAACCCTTTACGACGAGCTCTTGATCACCTCCATAAATGAGAAACATTTCCTTAGTCCTTTTCAGGTACTTAAGGATATTCTTGACCGCTGTCCAGTGTTCCACTCCTGGATCACTTTGAAACCTTCCGGCCATACTTATGGCAAGGCTGACATCTGGTCTTGTGCACAGCATCGCATACATGATAGAGCCTATGGCAGAAGCATAGGGGGTGACACTCATTTTTTCTCTATCCTCTGTAGTCGCTGGGCATTGAGTCTTACTCAACTTCACACCTTGCAAAACAGGCAAGAACCCCTTCTTGGAATGATCCATTTTGAACTTCTTCAAAACTTTATCAAGGTATGTGCTCTGTGAAAGTCCTATTAAGCGTCTCGATCTATCTCTATAGATCTTGATGCCTAATATGAAAGCAGCTTCTCCTAGGTCCTTCATTGAAAAACTCTTGTTCAAATATTCCTTCATGCTTTCCAAAAGTTTTATATTGTTTCCAATCAGCAATATGTCATCCACATATAATATTAGAAACGCTATAGAGCTCCCACTCACTTTCTTGTAAATACAAGCTTCTCCGTAAACTTGTGTAAACCCAAACGCCTTGATCACCTCATCAAAGAGAAGATTCCAACTCCGACACCCGCACCAGTCCATAAATGGATCGCTGGAGTTTGCAAACTTTGTCAGCATTCTCTGGATCGACAAAACCTTCTGGTTGCATCATATACAACTCTTCCTTAAGAAAACCGTTAAGAAACGCTGTTTTGACATCCATCTGCCAAATTTCATAATTGAAAAATGCAGCTATTGCTAACATGATTCTGACGGACTTAAGCATCGCTACGGGTGAGAAAGTCTCATCGTAGTCAACTCCTTGAACTTGTGAAAAACCCTTTGCCACAAGTCGAGCTTTATAGACGGTGACATTACCGTCTGCGTTCGTCTTCTTCTTGAAGAGCCATTTATTCTGAATGGCCTTTCGCCCTTCAGGTAATACTTCCAAAATCCATACTTTGTTTTCATACATGGATCCCATCTCGGATTTCATGGCCTCTAACCATTTGTCGGAATCTGGGCCCACCATCGCTTCTCCATAGCTCGTAGGTTCATCGTTGTCCAACAACATGACATTCAAGACATGGTTACCGTACCACTCAGGAGCAGTACGTATCCTTGTCGACCTACGAGGTTCGATAATAACTTGATCCGAAGCTTCATGATCACCATCATCAGCTTCCTCTTCAACTGACGTAGGTTCCACAGAAACATCTTTCTGCCCAGTGCTACTTTCTGGTTGAAGTAAAGGTTCAACAACCTCATCAAGTTCTATCTTCCTCCCACTCAATTCTTTCGGGAGAAACTCTTTCTCGAGAAAGGACCCGTTCTTAGCGACAAACACTTTGCCTTCGGATCTGAGATAGAAGGTATACCCAACCGTCTCTTTTGGGTATCCTATGAAGACGCATTTGTCCACTTTGGGTTCAAGCTTTTCTGGCTGAAGCCTTTTGACATAAGCATCGCATCCCCAAACTTTAAGAAACGACAACTTTGGTTTCTTGCCAAACCACAGTTCATACGGTGTCGTCTCAACGGACTTAGATGGTGCCCTATTTAAAGTGAATGCAGCTGTCTCTAACGCATAACCCCAAAATGATAGTGGCAGATCGGCAAGAGACATCATAGAACGCACCATATCCAATAAGGTTCGATTACGATGTTCGGACACACCATTACGCTGTGGTGTTCCAGGTGGCGTCAACTGTGAAAGAATTCCACATTGTCTTAAGTGACTACCAAACTCATAACTCAGATATTCTCCCCCTCGATCAGATCGTAGGAATTTGATCTTCTTGTTACGATGATTCTCAACTTCACTCTGAAATTGCTTGAACTTTTCAAACGTTTCAGACTTGTGTTTCATTAAGTAAATATATACCCATATCTACTCAAATCCTCGGTGAAGGTGAGAAAATAACGATATCCACCGCGCGCCTCAATGCTCATCGGACCGCACACATAAGTATGTATGATTTCCAACAAGTCACTTGCCCGTTCCATTGTTCCGGAGAACGGGGTCTTAGTCATCTTGCCCATGAGGCATGGTTCGCATGTGTCAAGTGATTCAAAATCAAGTGACTCCAAAAGTCCATCAGCATGGAGTTTCTTCATGCGTTTTACACCAATATGACCTAAGCGGCAGTGCCATAAGAAAGTGGTACTATCATTATCAACACTACATCTTTTGGCATCAATGTTATGAACATGTGTATCATCACTACCGAGATTCAATAAGAATAAACCCCTCACAATGGGTGCATGACCATAAAAGATATTACCCATATAAATAGAACAACCATTATTCTCTGATTTAAATGAGTAACCGTCTCGCATTAAACAAGATCCAGATATAATGTTCATGCTCAACGCAGGCACTAAATAACAATTATTTAGGTTCATCACTAATCCCGATGGTAATCGAAGAGCGAGCGTGCCGACGGCGATCACATCAACCTTGGAACCATTTCCCACGCGCATTGTCACTTCGTCCTTCGCCAGCCTTCGTCTATTCCGCAGTTCCTGCTTTGAGTTGCAAATGTGAGCAACCGCACCAGTATCAAATACCCAGGCACTACAACGAGAGTTGGTAAGGTACACATCAATAACATGTATATCATATATACCTTGTTTGGCGTTGGCCCCCTTCTTGTCGGCCAGATACTTGGGGCAATTCCACTTCCAGTGGCCAGTTCCCTTGCAATAGAAGCACTCAGTTTCTGGCTTGGGCCTAGCCTTGGGTTTCTTCATGGTAGGGGCAACTACTTTGCCACTCTTCTTGGAGTTTCCCATCTTGCCCTTGCCATTCTTCTTGAAACTAGTGGTTTTATTGACCATCAACACTTGATGCTCCTTCTGGATGTCTGACTCAGCGACTTTCAGCATCGCAAACAGCTCGGCAACTAACTTGTTCATCCCTTGCATGTTATAGTTCAACACAAAGCTCTTGTAGCTAGGTGGTAGCGATTGAAGAACTCTGTCAGTGATCGCCTCTGGCGGGAGCATAACTCCCAACTCAGCCAGACGGTTGTAATACCCAGACATTTTGAGTATGTGTTCACTGATAGACCCGTTCTCCTCCATCTTGCAAGCATAGAACTTATCGGAGGTCTCATACCTCTCGATCCGGGCATTCTTCTCAAAAATAAACTTCAACTCCTGGAACATCTCATATGCTCCATGACGTTCAAAACGCCTTTGAAGTCCAGGTTCTAAGCCATACAACATGGCGCACTGAACTATTGAGTAGTCATCAACATGCGCCTGCCAGGCGTTCATAACGTCCACAGACGCTGGAGGGGGTTGCTCACCAAGCGGTGCATCAAGGACATAAGCCTTTTGGGCAACCGTGAAGATAATCCTCAAATTACGGGCCCAGTCTACAAAGTTACTTCCATCATCTTTTAGCTTGGCTTTCTCTAGGAATGCATTGAAATTCAAGGAAGCTACTGCGCGAGCCATTGATCTACAACATAAATTTGCAAAGACAACTTAGACTATTGTTCAAGATAATGAGTTTAGTTTACTTAAAAACTCCCACTCAAATCGACATCCCTCCGGTCGTCCGAGTGTAACATGATCCAAATTCACCATCCCAAGTCCGATCATCACGTGAGATGAGGTGGTTTGAATGGTGAACATCTCCATGTTGATCATATCTACTATATGACTCATGTTCGACCTTTCGGTCTCTTGTGTTCCGAGGCCATGTCTGTACATGCTAGGCTCATCAAGTTTAACCCAAGTGTTCCGCATGTGCAAATCTGGCTTGCACCTGTTGTATGTGAACGTAGAGTCTATCACACCCGATCATCACGTGGTGCTTCAAAACGACGAACTTTCGCAACGGTGCACACTTGGGGAGAACACAATTTTATCTTGAAATTTTAGAGAGGGATCACCTTATAATGCTACCGTCGTCCTAAGCAAAATAAGATGCATAAAAAGATTAACATCACATGCAAATCATAAGTGACATGATATGGCCATGAACTTGTGCTTTTGATCTCCATCTCCAAAGCACCGGCATGATCTCTATCGTCACCGGCATGACACCATGATCTCCATCATCACATCGCCATCGGGATTGTCACGCCAACCAAGCTTCTACTACTATTGCTACCGTTTAGCGATAAAGTAAAGCATTACATAGCGCTAGATGATTGACACGCAGGTCATACAATAATTAAAGACAACCCTATGGCTCCTGCCGGTTGCCGTATACATTGACATGCAAGCCGAGATAAACTATTACAAAATATGATCATCTCATACTTCAAATATATTTCATCATGTCTTTGGCCATATCATATCACAACATACCCTGCAAAAACAAGTTAGACGTCCTCTAATTTGTTGTTGCATGTTTTACGTGGCTGCTATGGGTATCTAGCAAGAACGATTATTACCTACGCAAAACCACAATGGTGATATTCAAGTTGCTATTTAACCTTCTACAAGGACCGCCTTCGTCGAATCCGATTCAACTAAGGTGGGAGAGACAGACACCCGCCAGTCATCTTATGCAACAAAGTCGCATGTCAGTCGATGGAACCGGTCTCATGTACGTGGCCATGTAAAGTTGGTCCGGGCCGCTTCATCCCACAATATCGCTGAATCAAGAAAAGACCAAGGATGGAAGCAATATGAATATCAACACCCACAAACTCCTTTGTGTTCTACTCGTGATGTCATCTACGCAAAGACCTGGCTCTGATACCACTGTTGGAGAACGTTGCATGGGAAACAAAAATTTTCCTACGCTCACCAAGATCGATCTAGGAGATGAACATCTACGAAAGGAGAGATTGCATCTACATACCCTTGTAGATCGCTAAGCGGAAGCGTTAAGAAACGCGGTTGATGTAGTCGAACGTCTTCGCGATCCAATCACGATCCGTCCACGAACTCCCGATCAAGTGCCGAACGGACGGCGAGTTTAGCACACGTGAGGCTCGGCGGCGTCCTCTCCTTCTTGATCCAGCAAGCGAGAGAGAGGGGGTAGATGATATCGGGACCAACACGATGGTATGGTGGTGGTGGTGACAGCGGAATTCCGGCAGGGCTTCGCCAAGCGCGTACCGGTGAAACGTGGGAGGAGTTGGGAGAGGTAACGGGCAAGGGTCCAAGGGGTGGCTGCCCCCAACGCCTCCCCACCTTTATATGGGCGTGGAGGGGGCTGGTGGCTTGCCCTCCAAGGCCCTAGGGTCGTTGGCCAAAGGGGGAGGAAGGAAATCCCTCCTTTCCTTCCCCACCGATCGCAATCCCCCTTTTTTAGGGATCCTGATCTTATCCCTTTGGGATATGATACTATTCCTTTTAAGGGAGGATCTTGGTGCACCTAGACCAGGGTTGTGCGTACTGTCCCCACTACCCACGTTCATGTGGGTCCCCCATGCAGGTGGGCCCCACTTCGGAACCTTCTAGAACCTTCCCGGTACAATACCGAAAAAACTCGAACTTTTTCCGGAACCCCAATAACAACTTTCCATATATGAATCTTTACCTCCGGACTATTCCGGAGCTCCTCGTGATGTCCCGGATCCCATCCGGGACTCCAAACAGCCTTCGGACTTTCCACTATTAATATCTCAATACTACCCTAGCGCTACCGAACGTTAAGCATGCGACCCTACGGGTTCGGGAATATGCAGACATGACCGAGACTCCTCTCCGGTCAATAACCAATAGCGGGACCTGGATGCCCATATTGGTTCCTACATATTCAACAAAGATCTTTATCGATCGAACCTCAATGTCAAGGATTCAGTCAATCCCGTATGCAGTTCCCTTTGTCCATCGGTATGTTACTTGCCCGAGATTCGATCGTCGGTATCTCCATACCTAGTTCAATCTCATTACCGGCAAGTCTGTTTACTCGTTCCGTAATACAAGATCCCATGGCTAACTCTTTAGTCACATTGCTTGCAAGCTTATTGTGATGTTGTATTACTGAGTGGGCCCTGAGATACCTTTCCATCATACGGAGTGACAAATTCCCAGTCTTGATCCATGCCAACTCAACAAACACCCTCGGAGATACCTGTAGAGCATCTTTATAGTCACCCAGTTACGTTGCGACGTTTGATACACACAAGGTACTCCTCCGGTGTCAGTGAGTTTCATGATCTCATGTTCATAGGAACAGATACATGACATGCGAAAACGATAGCAATAAACTTGACATGATCATATGCTACGTTCATAGTTTGGGTCTTGTCCATCACATCATTCTCCTAATGATGTGATCCCATTATCAAATGACAACTCATGTCTATGACCAGGAAACCATGGCCATCTTTGATCAACGAGCTAGTCCAGTAGAGGCTCACTAGGGACATGTTGTTGTCTACGTATCCACACATGTATTTGTGTTTCCAACCAATACAATTATAGCAAGGATAATAAACGATTATCAAGAACAAGGAAATATAATAATAACCATTTTATTATTGCCTCTAGGGCATATTTCCAACAACCAGACGTACCCAGGTTCGGGGCCCTCTGGAGAGGTAACACCCCTAGTCCTGCCGAATAGAGTATGGATGCACAAGGGCTACAAGGTTGCTCCTGGAGCTGTTCGAGCGGAGAAGGAGGAAGGAGCTAGACCTCCGTCGTATCTCCCCTGTGGGTGGGTGGGTGTGCGTGTGAACTATCAACCGAGATCAACCCCTCTGCATGGAGGCCTCCCGGGGGGTCTTATAGGCGAACCCCCAGGGTTACATGGGTAAAGATGCACGGGAGCGGGGCCCAGGTGTCATCGTCTGGAACCCGGCGGTGGGGACCGCCGAGTCGCCAGGTGCGCCGAGTATGCCGGGTGCGCCCTGTCCGCCAGGAGCGGGGCACTGTGGCGCGTCTTGTCTTGCGTCATAGGGTAGCTGGTGCCACCAGGCTACAGGACTGCGCTGCCCGCCGGGGTCGGCATAAAGGGAGGAATGCTGTAGCCACGCCTGCGGGGGTCGGTGTAAAGGAGGGAGCGTTGTAGCCGCGCCCTCCGGGGCCGCATGGGGCGCTGTGGCCATGCCTGCCTTATCGTGAGGGCTTGGCCTCTCGTGGCCAGCCGGCGTGGGCCAGCCGGCCGGGCCGGGTCGCCATGCCGAGCCGGCTCGCGCCGGGGAGCCGGCGCACAGGCTAGCCGGATTTGAGGGGTCTGTCCTGCCCGAAGTTTTGAAAGAAAGGGGAATCCGGGTTCCGTTGCCTACCCAGGGATCATCCCCCGACAGTAGTCCCCGAAGCTTTGCAGGTTCGCCAGGTTCTGGTAGGGGGGCCTTCGCAGCTTACCCCCCTGAAGAGTCGATTTGTTGATGAAGCGCGGCAGTCCGGCCGAGCGGCTCCACCCGGCCGCACGCCGGCAACGCGGCAGCAGACGCCGGGAACACACGCTGGGGGCCGGCTTCCGGAAGCCGCGTCGCGGCACCCCGGCCTGGGCGGGAAACGGAAATGTTCGCCAGACGAGTCTTGCTTTGCACGACAATTCACGCCCGCCGCAGCTTGTCGGGCCGCCACGTGTCGCCTCGCGGCGGGCGAGGCCTGCCAGTCCACGCGCGCGACGGGACGCGACTGCGGACCAGGCCCGCCACGACGCGCCCTCGGCCCGCGCGCGAGGGATTTACTGCGGTGACCCTTGGCGACTGCGCTTCCCCACACAGTTAATGCGCGTGGGGAACGTGCGCGCACAGAGCGGGGGAGTGGGGATCGTGGGCGCAAACGATCCCGCTCCCCCACGTTTTCTCGTGGTTATAAATTAGAAGGAGGGGGAGTGTGACGGAGATGCTCGCGCACGCACCCCCGCCCCTTGCTCCTCTTCTCCTTCCTCTCCGCCGTGCTCGAGCGAGGTGCTGCCGCCGAGTGCTCTTTCGTCAGCCGCCGCGCGCCGCCACCAAAGGCCCACGGCTCTCCTCCCTTCTCCTCTCTTCACCGCTGCGTCTTCACGCCCGTAGAGCCCTCCAATGGCGCTGCCGAAAGGCTCTTGGGACGGCTCGATTACGACCGAGGAGGACATCCGCTACCTCCGCCGCACGAAGCGGCTGCCGCCGACAGATGCACTACTCGCGCGCGTGCTCGGCTCGGAGAGGGTACTGCAGCCGCGGGAGGGTGAGTACATCGTCTTCTTCTCGCACTTTGAGCGTGGGCTCGGCCTCCCCGCGAGCATGTTCTTCCACGACTTCCGTGACTTCTTCGGGTTGCAGTCACATCACCTCGGCGCCAACGCCATGCTGCAAGTCGCCGGCTTCGCCACGCTCTGCGAGGGGTACCTCGGCATGCTGCCGAACGTGGAGTTGTGGGCCAAAATGTTCTTCCTCAAGCAGCAGGGAGCGTCAGCCGGCGTCATGTCCGACTGCGGCGCAGCGGTGGTCACCGGGCGGCCGAACGGGCCGTTTCCCAAGCCGTCCCTTGAGGACTCGGCCAAGAAGTGGCAGACGATTTTCTTCTATGTCCGGAACGCCGACCCGGCGGTGGACATCGCCAATTTTCCGCCGTTCGTCAACGCGCCGCCGCTCGAGAAGCCGAACTGGGGTTACTGCCCCAAGAAGCCGCCGCAGGAGCTCCTGAACTTCTGCCGCCGGGTCGGGGAGATGACGGCTTGCGAGGGGCTAAAGCCGGCTGACCTCATCGCGGCCTTCATCGCCCGCCGGGTGCTGCCGCTGCTGCGCCGGGCGCACCGGATCTGCGACATGAGCGGCCGGCGCGACCCGACCCGGATGTCAACCAAGGAGCTGACGCCGGCTGGGATCGCCCAACGGGTGAACTACGTCTCCAATGCCGGGTTGAAGGAGGAGGGGTGGAGCTTCGGGAAGGAGCCCTATCACCGGGGGAACCCGGCGCCGGCGGTGAGTCCCTGGTCTTTATTTTTGCCGCTTCGACGTTATTCTTGTGTCCTGACGCTGCGGGAGGATCGCAGCTATTCGCCAGCCAGCGGGATCACGATGGGCCGAATCCCCAGATCCTGCTGGCCGACCTGCCCGACGCCGAGGCGGAGGAGGGGGCGGTCGAGGCGCGCCTGGCCGACCCCGCGGTCGGCGGGTTCCGGAATGCGGGTAAGTCTCTGCCCTCAGAACTCCTGCGCGACTGGCCGGACAATGACGGAGAGGGCCTGACCGGTGCCCACGGTGCAGCGCCCTCAGCTGGGGTAAGTGTCCCTTGTGTTTTTCTGATCTTTTGCTTGTTTCTTGCTTAAGCCTCTGTGGTGATAAACTTGCTGTGCACAGGTCCGCCGTTGACCTGGAGATGGCGGCGGCAGAGACCACGGCAGGCGAGGCCGTTTGGAGGAAAACCCGGAGCAGCGCCGTCGACCGCGAGCCGGCTCGGACCGCGGAGGAGGACCTCGAGGCTCGCCAGTCCGGCCAAGAACTTAGCGCGGCGTGCCGTGACGCCTGGCGGGACCGGGCGTGGGAGAGGGCCTCCGCGAAGCGGGCCAGGGCCACCGCGGACTCGGCCTGGCCAGAGATGGAGAGGGGCTCGGTGCCGGTGGTGACGATCGTCGAGCCGCAGCCGGAGGGAGCATTCGAGCCGGCGGGGCGGACGGAGCCGGCCAATGACGAGTCGGACGTTGACAAAAACATCGTCGTGGACACGCCGCCCCGGTCGGACCCGGTAGGAGGAGGCGAGGGCGACGGAAGGGGGCGTGAGGCGGGCCCCCCGCCGTCCGGCCAGGCGCGGCCTACGCCGGCTCCGGAGGCCGCGACCGGGGACGCCGGTACCTTGGTGGTCGTGCAGCACCAAGCCGCCACGAACTCCGCGCGGCCGGGAGGAAGAAGATCTGGCACCGGGACCGCGATCCAACAGCTGTGGGCGAGCTCCGGCGAGGTTGTGGTCGGGCAGCGAACCCGGGAGGACGACGCGGCGGATGCCTTGCGCTCGCAGCTTCGTGGTCGGAGCGAGCGCCTGCAGGCCTTCGTCCGGGAAGAGCAGGAGGCGGCGCGGGGGCTGGAGCAGGCGATTACGGTGAGTTTTTTCTTCTCTGCTTGCCTTGGTTGTTGAATCAGTGGGGGCGCGCCAGCGCACCCACTGGGTGTAGCCCCCGAGGTTCGGGCCGGACTGCGGAGCAGCCGGGTCGAATCTTATAGCTTGTCTTTTGTATTCTTCTAATCTTCTGTCTGCGCGCAGCATCTGTACGACCTGCGGGCCAGCGCGTACAACCGGCTTCGGGAGCGGTTCCGCCAGGCCAAGGTCCAGCTCGCCGCCAAAGAACAGGAGCTATGCCGGATCCAAGGTACGTCTTGCATGCCTTCAGTGGGGGCGCGCCAGCGCACCCACTTGGTGTAGCCCCCGAGATTCGGGCCGGACTGCGGAGCAGCCGGGTCAAATCTTAGAGCCTTGTCTTTTTCTTCTAATCTTTGCTTCCGGCATCTGACCGGGAACCCTGTCGCGCAGCCGACGCGGCCGAGGTGCCAAGCCTCCGAGGCCGGCTTGCCGAAGCCGGCGAGCAGCGCGATCGCGCTGTCGGCGACCGCGACCGGCTCCAGTCCGAGGTGGACCGGCTGGTGGCCGAGAAGGCCAAGACGGAGGACGCCCACCAGGCGGAACTGGGCCGGCTGGCGGAGGAGCGCGGCAAGGCGGCCGAGGAGCTGGCGGACGCCGGCAGGAGGATCGCCTAGCTCGAGAAGGATCTCGAGGCCCAAGCTCACGCGTCGGCCATACGGGAGAACGGGATGCTGGGCGAGGCGCAGCACCTCGACGAGACCTTCGCCCGTAAGTGCTATTTTTTCTTTGGTCCGGCTGGCGTAGCCGGCAAGTCATTTTCTTTGACTGATTTGTTTCCTTCCTTCGCCAGGGGTCTTTCCGGAGACGCAGGAGGTGGCCGATGCGGCTGTGTATACCAACCGGGCGGACTTGCGCGCAACAGGGGCGGAGATCGACGTTTACGCCGCCTGGAGCCTCTCGGAGATCGTCCTTGCCTGCGAGGCCCGTCTTCGAGCCGTGGAGGGGCACATGCACCGCCTGTTCGAGGCCGGGGTGGGCATGGCAAGCAGCCTCTGGCCGAGTGCGGTGGTGCCGAACAGCGTCACCCGGCGGACGCGATGGCTGGAGGCCGGGGTGGAGCGACTCGGCGCGTGGAGGGCCTCCGCGGCCCGCGCCGGAGCGAGGACGGCGCTGCGCTTCGTCGTGTCCAGGTACCCGGGCATGGACCTAGACCGGCTGGCAGCGCAGCGGGTCGGCGCGGAGGACGACTTGGCGGCGCGGACGCGGCGAATTGCCGGGCGGGCCAGTTATCTGGCGTCGTTCGCCCCGTACGACGAGTTTGTCCTGGAGCGGACGGAGGACGGCGAGGAGCTCCCCGCCGACGAGTTCGGCCTGCTGCTCGACGATCCGGACGGCAGCTCGACCGAGAGGGGGGCCTATGCCGACGATGAGGCCGGCCAGGACGAGGCCGCCATGACCGAGAGGCCGGAGAGCCCCGGACCCGACCCGGCAGCCGCAGCCACCTCAGCCAAGCCGGCACCGATCGGAGCTGACGCGGGCGCCGCTTAGGCTTCTTTTCCTTTTTGTCTTTCCTGTACTCAAACTTAATTAGGTAGTAGGTCCACCCACTGGGGGTGTAGTTACATGTAATGAACTTGTGGCCGAGGGCTCTTGCTGTATATGAATTTTGCATGTGATTTCACTGTTTGTTGTTCGGCCTTGGGCCTTTTCTTGTTTGTCTTTTCTCCGAGCTTCCATCCCGCTAGCCGGACAGCCGGGTTGCGGACTGTGGCTAGGAGGGGATTCGGATTTGAGAGCGGACGTACAATACTTAGGCTTTTCCAGACATTGAGTGCGAGCAAAACACCCACTGGGCCGGCTGGCGGCAGGCGGCGAAGCCGCCTGGCACGCAGCCGGTCGTGCGGCGAATTAGTGAGAGAGGGAGGGTTGTGCCGGATTGGCCAAGCCGGGCCCTCCTCCTTAGCCGTTCTCGCGTGACGATGCTGGCGGCCTTTAGCTCTTGCCGACCGGACAGCCGGGAGCCGGCTGTGGCTAGCGAAGAGAGGGCTTTGGCGGTTCGTACACTTCGGAATGGACTTAAGGAAAAAATGGTGAGGCGCGGTCTAGCCGGCTAGCCCCCGAGCCGGCGACGCCGACTCGGCGGCGGAATCAAAAAACGGAGAGGTGCATAGACACAGAGTAAAACAGAAAAGGAAGCCCCCGAGCCCCCGAGCCGGCTGTGCCGACTCGGCGGGAGAAACGAAAACGAGGGGGCCTCCTGCTTTCATTAAATCCAAAAGGTGGTGATACATACATGCACGAGTTCAACTGTAAAACGAACGGAGGAGCTCCGCGTTGCAAGGCCGGCTGGACTCCTCGCCGGCTGCATCTCGCTTGCGCTTGTTCAGCTTCTGCGCGTCGATGAGGTAGTACGTGTTCCGGTCGCAGAGAGCCATGCTGACGATGAAGGGGCCCTCCCAGGGGGAGGCCAGCTTGTGCTGGCCGGCTGTCCGCTGGACGAGCCGGAGCACGAGGTCGCCCTCGCGGAATGCGAGGGGTTTGATATTCTTGTTGTGGTAGTGCCGCAGGCCTTGTTGGTAGATGGCTGACCGGCTGAGGGCCAGAAGGCGCGCCTCCTCGAGCAGGTCGACGCCGTCTTCGCGTGCCTCCTTTGCCTCGACTTCTGTGTACATGGTTACCAGGGGCGAGTCGAACTCGATGTCGGTTGGAATGATTGCTTCGGCTCGGTAGACGAGGAAGAACGGGGTGAAACCGGTGGAGCGGTTTGGTGTCATCCGGAGACTTCAGAGGACGGCCGGTAGCTCATCGAGCCAGCTGCCGGGTGAGCGCACGAGTGGCTCGACGAGTCGCGGCTTGATGCCGGCTAGGATGAGGCCATTTGCCCGCTCGACTGGGGATGGGAGACGGAGGCCAAGTCGAGCCGGATGCCGGATGCAGAGCAGTAGTGAGCCAGCGCGCCCTTGGGGAAGTTGGTGCCGTTGTCCATGATGATGCTGTGGGGAACGCCGTAGCGAACCGCGATATCCTTGATGAACCGGACGGCCGTGGGCCCATCGAGCTTCTTGATTCGTCTGGCCTCGATCCACTTGGTGAACTTGTCGACGGCGACCAGCAAATGCGTCATGCCGCCTCGGGCGGTCTTGAAGAGTCCCACCATGTCGAGTCCCCAGACGGCGAAGGGCCACGTGATTGGAATGGTTTGGAGGGCTGAAGCCAGCTGGTGGCTGCGCTTGCTGAACCGTTGGCAGCCCTCACACTTGAGGACCAGCTCCTCGGCATCTTGCAGGGCCGTGGGCCAGTAGAATCTGTGGCGGAAAGCTTTGGCCACCAGGGATCTCGAGGCGGCATGGTGCCCGCACTCGCCCTGGTGGATGTCGAGGAGGATCTCGATCCCTTTGTCCTGCTGTGCTTGACGAGCTTGTGGTTGATGATGCTGTAGGCGGACGCTCGCCGCTGCACTTTCCGGGCTTCGGTTTCGTCGCAGGGAAGGTCGCCGTCTTCCAAGAAGGCGAGATTCGGCTGAGCCCAGGACGGCGCCGTCACCACCGTGAGGATGGCCACCGGGATGGGACCCGAGACGGCAGCCCCCGAGCCGGAGCCGGCAGTCCCCGAGCCGGAGACGGCGGTCCCCGAGCTTGGGCCGGCAGCCCCCGAGCCGGAGCTGGCAGTCCCCGATCTTAGGCCGGCAGTCCCCGAGCTAAGGCCGGGAACTCCGGGGTCGGGTGGGGGCGCGTCGGGGTCGTCCGGGACGAAGATGGATTCTGACTCAGGAGACGGCTTGATCGACGGCTTCCGCAGGTGCTCGAGAGAGACGCCGGACGGGATGGCTTGCCGGGTGGAGCCCACTTTGGCCAGGGCGTCAACTGCTTCGTTGTCTGCGCGTGGGACGTGGAGGAACTTGCAACCGTCGAACCCGCCGGAGAGTTGCTGGACCAGGAAGCGGTAGCTGGCCATGTTGGCGTCTTTGGCGTCCCAGACCCCGGAGACTTGCTGCACCACTAGGTCGGAGTCACCGTAGCAGAGGATGCGCCAGATGCCGATCTCCCTGGCCAGCCAGAAACCGTGCACGAGAGCTTCGTACTCGGCCACGTTGTTGGAGGCGGCGAAGTGGATCTGCAGCACGTATCGCAGTCTGTCGTTCTTGGGGGAGGACAGCACAATGCCGGCTCCCAAGCCATTGCGCGTCTTGGAGCCGTCGAAGTGCATGTGCCAGTGAGTCGACTTGGGCGCCGGCGGCAGGTACTGGGTCTCGGTCCAGTCGACGAGGAAGTCGGCCAACGCTTGGGACTTGATGGTGGTGCGCGACTCGTAGAGGATCGTGTGGCCGGCTAGCTCGATGGCCCACTTGGCCACCCGGCCAGAGGCATCCCGGCAGCCCATGATCTCGCTGATGGGGGCCGTGCTCACCACGGTAATGGTATGCTCCTGGAAGTACTGCCTCAGCTTCTTGGCGGCAAGGTACACACCGTAACACATCTTCTGGTAGTGGGGGTAGTTCTGCTTGGAGGCAGAGAGCCCCTCGCTTAGGAAGTACACTCGTTGCTGGACCGGCTGCACCTTGCCCTCCTCAGGGCGCTCGACGACCAGCACCGTGCTGACCGCGCGGGAGGTGGCGGCGATGTACAGCAGGAGTGGCTCTTTCTCAGCCGGCACGGCCAGGACGGGTGCGGTGGACAGCATGTGCTTGAGGTCGCGAAAAGCTTCGTCTGCCTGGTCGCTCCACTCGAACGCCGTCGTTTTCTTCATCAGCTGATACAGGGGCAGGGCCCTCTCCCCATGCCGGCTGACGAACCGGCTGAGAGAGGCCAAACAACCGGTGAACTTCTGGACGTCCCGCAGCCGGGTCGGCTTGCGCATGCGCTCGCTCGATTGCCTTGATCTTCTCCGGGTTGGCTTCAATGCCACGCGCCGAGACGAGGAAGCCGAGGAGCTGGCCAGCCGGCACACCGAAGATGCATTTCTCCGGGTTAAGCTTGATCTTGAATCGGCACAGGTTGGCGAAGGTCTCCTTGAGGTCGGCCAGGAGCGTGAGCTGTTGCTTGGTCTTCACCACGATGTAGTCGATGTAGACGTGCACATTTCTGCCGAGCTGGGGTAGCAGGCATTTCTGCATGCAGCGCTGGAAGGTGGCGCCGGCATTCTTGAAGCCGAACAACATGGTGATGTAGCAATAAGCCCCAAAGGGCGTGAAGAAGGACGTCTTGAGGGCGTCGGCCGGGACCAGCTTGATCTGGTGGTAGCCGAAGTAGGCGTCCAGGAAGGACAGGAGCTCGCAGCCGGCTGTGGAGTCGATGAATTGTTCGATCCGGGGCAGAGCGAACGGGTCTTTGGGGCATGCCTTGTTCAGGCTGGTGTAGTCGATGCACATGCGCCAGGTGCCATTTTTCTTCAGGACGAGGACTGGATTGGCCAGCCACTCGGGGTGGAACACTTACATGATGAAGCGGGCTGCGAGCAGCCGGGCGATCTCTTCACCGATGGTTCTTCGCTTCTCCTCGGAGAAGTGGTGTAGTGGCTGTCGGACAGGCTTGGCGTCCTTGCGGACGTGAAGTTTGTGCTCGGCGAATTCCCTCGGGACACCCGGCATGTCTTTGGGGGACCATGCAAAGATGTCCTGATTCTCACGGAGGAAATCGACGAGCTCGCCTTCCTATTTGCTGTTGAGGCCGGTGCCCACGATAACGTACTTGCTGGAGCTGGGGTCGGCCGGGTTGAGCGGGACCCTCTTCGTGTCTTTGGCCGGCTTGAAGGAGGCCTCGTCGGCGGCCGGCTTGGGCGGTGCCGGCACGGCCGACTGCGCGTTAGCCAGCGCCACGATCCGGTCGAGCTGCCGCCTCTCCTCGGCGATGACCAGCTACTCGGCCAGCTGGGAGCCGGCTTTGGCGCACTCGAGGGACTTCTTGTAGTCGCCGACGATGGTGATGAGGCCCTTGGGACCCGGCATCTTCAACTTCAGGTAGGCGTAGTGGGGGACCGCCATGAATTTGGCCATCGCGGGCCGGCCCAGCAGCACATGGTAGGGGCTGGCCAGGTCAACCACCTCGAACCAGATCGGCTCACGGCGGAAATGGCTGCTGGAGCCGAACAGGACGTCAAGCCGGATCCGGCCGATCGGAGAGCAGGAGAGACCCGGCACAATGCCGTGGAACACTGTCCGGGTCGGCTCCAGCTGTCACGCCTCGATGCCGAGCTTGGTCATGGTGCCGCAGTATAGCATGTTGATGCTGCTGCCGCCGTCGATCAGCACCCGCGAAAAGCGGCAGGTGCACTTCTCGGAGACGAAGGTGGGGTCGAGCACGAGGGCGTAGCCACACGGCGTGGGCATGACGGGCGGGTGGTCCTCCTGGGTCCAGCTCACCGGCCGGTCGGACCAATGCATGTACTGGGGAACCGGGGGGGCGACGGCGTTCACCTCGGCCGCGTGCTTGCACTTGGCATGCTTGTCATCCCCCTCGCTGGTGAAGACGACGTAGGACGCGTCCGGGCGCAGGAAAGGGTTGTCGGCGAGGGCGCCGGGTGGCAGCGGAGGCGGGGGAAGCGGCGGCTGCTGCGGGCCCGCTCCGGTGGCGGGGGTGGAAGGTTGCCCTTCAGCAGGCGCTGGGTGAAGCTGCACTGCCGGAGCGTGTGCGTCGACGGCTTCGCGCCGCTGTGGTGCTTGCAGGGGGCGTCGAGCTTCTGCTCGAAGGACAGCTTGGGCTGCCAGGCGGCCTTGCTGGTGCGCGGGCGCTGGCTGGAGCCTTGCTCAGCCGGCTGCTCCCCTTCCACGCCGGCGACCTGCCGGTTGTCGTAGCGGGGCGCTTGCTGGTCGTTCCGGCACTTGCCGTTGTTGTTGTTGTCTTGCCGACGCGGGTTGTTGTCGCCAGCCGGCTTGGGAGGCGCCGGCTGGACCGGGAGGAGTTTGCCGTCCGCGTCGATCGTGACCTTTACGTTCATCGCGGAGTCGGCCGTAGCGTACTTGTCCGCCACAGCCATGAGCTCCGCCAGAGTCTCCGGCTCGTCGCACACCCGCCGGTGCTTGACCAGAGTGTCGTCTAGGCATCCGTCGATGAAGTATTGGATGGCCTGGATCTCGTGGACGCCCTCGCAGGAGTTGCGGAGCTCCGTCCACCGCGTGAGGAAATCACGAAGGGGCTCGCCCGGCTTTTGGATGCACATGGAGAGCTAGCGAGGCTTGCCGGGACGCTTGTAGGTGCTGGTGAAGTTGCGGATGAACGCCTCTTCGAAATCCAGCCAGGAGTTCACGCTGCCGGCTCGGAGGCTTAGCCACGTCCGAGCCGAGCCGAGCAGCATGAGGGGGACGTATCGGACAACCATGCGCCGGTTGCCGCAGGCTATGCCGACAGCCGTGATGTAGTTGGTCAGCCAGTCCTCCGGCTTGGTGCCGCCGCTCTACTTTGGGGAGTCGCGGGGCAGCGAGAAAGTTTGGGGAAGGGTTCCTCGCAAATGCGGGGGCCAAAACACGCCGGGCCGACAGAGCTTTCCTCCTCCAGGGCCGTGGAGCACGCCAGCCGGTCGATGCGGTGGCGGGCGTCGCTTTCGTCGTAGGGCTCGTGGGGGCCGAGTCGGTCCGCCACAGGACCGCGGGGTGCAGGGGCTTCCGGGGCCGGCTGCTGAATCCGGCCGTCGCCGGCCGTCTCGCTAGCGTTGCCGTCTCCAGCGGTGGTGGCACGGTTGTGCCGGCTCCGACTGGACCGGTGCCGGCCGGAGCGGCTCGCGCTAGTGGCATGCGAGGACGTCTGCCGCGCGTCCCGGAGAGCCCTCTCCGGGTCTCCGGTGTTTCCTGAGGCGGAGGCGGATGGCTGGGCCAGGTCGAAGCGCCGCTGTTGCTCGTTCGCCGCGGCGATGAGGTCGCGGATTCGCTGATGTTGCTGCAGCAGCTCCTCGCCCTCCAGGAACTCGAGATCCGCCATGGCCGCCTGCGCCGTGCGCATGTTCTTGACGGGGGTGTCGTAGAAGGGCTGGCCTGCGCCTAGCGCACGGCCGATTGTGCCCCCAAGGATCCGCACCTCCGCGACCCGGCTGGGCTCGGCGGCGGCCGGCGTGAAGCCGTGAGCGCTGTCGTACTCTCGCTGGGCGAACTCCAGCCGGCGCCGCGTCGTTGCAAGCTCCATGGCCTCGACCAGCAGATGCTGGCGGTTCTCGTTGAGCTGAGCCACTGCAGCAGCCGTGTCGGCGTCGGGCGTGATGGGGGCTTGCAGGCTCCGGATCATATCGCGGAGCGGGTCAGCCCGACATGGCGGAGTAGCAGCCGCGGCGGCGGCGGCGGCGGCCTTCTCCTTTTCGCATGGGGAGCCGGCGCTAGTGCCGATGGTCAGCACTTCCGCGCGGACGCAGAGAGCCGCGACGTCGTCGGAGACAGTGCAGCCAACGGGAACAGGGAAACACGTCGGGGACGAGCGCGACGAAGACGCGCAGCGCGCCGAAAGGGACGACGAGGCAGCCTGCGGGGCAGGCGGCATCCGTGCCTGGTGTAGCGCTGCAGCCGGCCGGGTTGGCCGTGCGAGGTGCACGGACAAAACCGTGCACGATGCGCTCGCCGGAGCTGGTGAAGGGCCTCGTCCGGAACTTGACTCTGGCCGGCACCGCGAGCAGCCCCACGGTGGGCGCCAACTGTCGTGGTATTCTCACGGCAGATGCCATAACATGGCTAAAGAAGTGGGGCTACGTGAGGACGCCGGTGGGTTCCGGAGGCGAGGTTAGCATGCGCAGGTGTGAGACACGAGACGTACCCAGGTTCGGGGCCCTCTGGAGAGGTAACACCCCTAGTCCTGCTGAATAGAGTATGGATGCACAAGGGCTACAAGGTTGCTCCTGGAGCTGTTCGAGCGCAGAAGGAGGAAGGAGCTAGACCTCCGTCCTATCTCCCTTGTGGGTGTGTGGGTGTGCGTGTGAACTATCAACCGAGATCAACCCCTCTGCATGGAGGCCTCCCGAGGGGTCTTATAGGCTGACCCCCAAGGTTACATGGGTAAAGATGCACGGGAGCGGGGCCCGGGTGTCATCGTTTGGAACTCGGCGGTGGGGACCGCCGGGTCGCTGGGTCCGCCGAGTGCGCCGGGTCCGCCGGGTGCGCCGTGTCCGCCAGGAGCGGGGCACTGTGGCGCGTCTTGTCTTGCATCATAGGGTAGCTGGCGCCGCCAGGCTATAGGACTGTGTCGCCCGCCGGGGTCGGCGTAAAGGGAGGAATGAGGTAGCCACGCCTGCGGGGGCCGGTGTAAAGGAGGGAGCGCTGTAGCCGTGCCCTTCGGGGCCGGAGGGGGCGCTGTGGCCACGCCTTCCTTGTCGTGATGGCTTGGCCTCTCGTGGCCAGCCGACGTGGGCCAGCCGGCCGGGCCGGGTCGCCATGCCGAGCCAGCTCGCGCCGGGGAGACGGCGCACAGGCTAGCCGGATTTGAGGGGTCTGGCCTGCCCGAAGTTTTGAAAGAAAGGGGAATCCGGGTTCCATTGCCTACCCGGGGATCATCCCCCCGACAGCAGGTCATCGAGAAGTACTATTCTCGTACAGGAGATCAACGCTGCCCTTGCCAGCAAGCTCCGTCCCGGCAAGGTGGAGACCAAGGTTACGGTTGCCAGCAAGCAAGGCCCGGCAAGCTCCATGCCAGTAAACTTGTTCTGTCCCGTTACCGTTCCACCTCACCATCGACCAGATAGGTTCGTATGCTAGGTGTCGAGCGGGCACGCAGTCAACATAGCCAGCCAAGGCACGTGTCAGCACACCACGCCAAGATTAACTTTAATGACTCCCATCCCTGGGACGTGTCGAAACTACAGAAGGGCGCCAGGACCGGTGGTACAAATATTTTTCCCAAGTCCTCGCATCCCCAACGTAGCACCTATCGGTGCATTAAATGCGTTTGTCTTACCTCGTAGGAAGATAGACGTGATGATGGTATAAGTCACTGTTCATACTCTGTAATGACCGTATTAGCCATTGTGGTAACCCCTTGGCCTATAAAAGGAGGCCCACTGCTACAGGTCGAACGGTCGACACCCAGCTCAATTACACGCCGTAGCTGCATTTTCCCGGGCACCTTGCCGGAAAACTGCACTCCATGTAACCAGAGTTCATATATGATCAGCTACAGAGCAGGAGTAGGGTTTTACGCTCATAGCGGCCCGAACCTGGATAAATCCCCCGCGTGTTCTTGCACCTACTAAAAAACTGCTCTTTGTCCCATGCATGTCCCCTGAGCCGAATCGCAAATGGACCCGTTCGGGGCCATATATAGTCGTTTCCCATGACAACGATCTTTCATGAATTGGAGGGTGATCCTACGAAGAACACGAAGAACACGGGGAAATCACAAGAGAAACACTCAAGAACAAGTCCAATCACACATCCACTAGACTCAAATCCACACAAGATCCACAAAGATACATGAACAACAAAGGGAAAGATACAAGGTAGAGTTCATCCCAAATCCAAGAGGAGATGAGTTCTTGATGATCTAGGTAGATTCTTCTCCCTTAGGTGGTCTTGCATCCACTAGGGATCTTCTCCATATGGAGGCCTTGCAATCCAATGGAGTCTTCTCTCTCTCAAGAGGAATCCCACAAGGGAAGATACATGAGCTAAGCTCTAATGTCTAGATCTATTCTTAGCTAACCCTAATTCGGAGCTAGGAGACGAGTACTTATAGTCCAAGGGGTAAGTTAGGGTTACATGAGCCGTGGCCCATTTCACTACGAGCAGGCAGGCCGGTTGTACCGGTCACTCAACCGGTTGTACCGCTTGGAGCTCATGTACCGGTTCCTGGAGGTGTTCACGGAGGTAGGGACCGGTTGTTCCGGTCAGGCTGCAGCTGTGGGAACAACCGGGGCAGTACCAGTCTTGCGCCGCTTGATTACAGAACATGGACCGGTAGTTGGGCGGTAGTGGACCGGTTGTACCGGTGTTCGGACCGGTTGTACCGGTATTTCTGGGCTGACACATTCCTCTTCTTCCTTCTCTTCCATGCTTCCCTCGCAGATGGTGTAGATGTACTCTTCTGCTTGAACTCCTCCTCATCATCCGTGAAGCTCCGACAATACCTACGTATGCACATGAGAGGAGTGTCAAGTAGTATACCATCCTCAAAGGGGTCAACTGAGCACGTGTAAAGGTGTCGATGTACTAAAGCATGGGTGCCCTCGTACCCTGACTTATGCACAGGCAGTTGTAGCCTTCTTGATGGCAAGGGCTTGATGAAGGATAACTATGACTCAAGACTCAGATTAAACAAGACCGTGAAGAAGACCTCAAGGCAGGTCATCGAGAAGTACTATTCTAGTACTGAAGATCAAGATTGCCCTTGCCGGCAAACTTCGTACCGGCAAGGTGAAGACCAAGACTCTGGTTGCCGGCAAGCAACGGCCCGGCAAGCTCCGCGCCGGCAAGCTCGTTCTGTCCCGTTACCGCTGCACCTCATCATCGGCTGGATAAGCATGCATGATAGGTGTCGAGCGGGCAGGCAGTCAACGCAGCTGGCCAAAGCACGTGTCAGCATGCCACGCCAGGTTTAACTTTAAGGACACCCGTCCCTGGGACGTGTCAAGATTACAGGAGGGCGCCAGGACCAGTGGTACAGATCTTTTGCCCAAAGCCTCACCTCCCCGACGTAGCCCCGAACAGTGCATTTAATGCGCTTGTCCTACCCCGTCTAGAGATAGATGTGGTGACGGTGCAAGTCACTATTCATACCCTGTAAATGACCGTATTAGCCACTGTGGTAACCCCTTGGCCTATAAAAGGAGGCCCATGGCTACACTTAGAATGGTCGACTCTTAGTTCAAGGACACGCTGTAAATGCACTTCCCGCGCACCTGTCCGGCAAGCTGCGCTCTTTGTAACCTTTGAACTCACATACAATCAAACCACTAGAACAGGAGTAGGGTTTTATGCTCACAGCGGCCCGAACCTGGATAAATCATCACCTGTGCTCATATCTACTAGCCCTGCTCTTTGTAGTATATAGATCCCACTTCCGAACCGCAAAGGGATCCTCTCGATCCCATAGATCGTCATTTTCCCACGACATCTTTAGCATGCCAGGCAGGGGCTCTTATATTACGAATCAGTGTTCATAGTTTGAGTATCGGCTCCATCACCTTCATCGATGGCGCCAAAGAAGAAGACCAGAGCCATGACGGCTCCCACCACCTCCAAGCTGCCTTCCCAGGCATCCAGAAATGATGCAAGCGACACAGTCGGTGCGGGTGCTACGGTTGGGACGACCGGGGCAGGAGGCGCTGGCGGTGTGGGTGTCCAGCATCCCCACCGTGCCGATGATCGCAGTCAGCACACTGGAGATGGCGCAGACGGCCAACTTCAATAACCCGCTGGTGAGCACCATCATCCCGGTATTACAATTCGGACCAGTGTAAACCAAGACCCCGCCGCCGCAACGTCCAAGGACGGAGCGGCGACGTCCAACAACGCTGCGGCGGTACGTGTGCAGCGACCATCGCAAGATGGGCGTGCCACGCTTCCCAGCGGCGCTGGTGGTCCTGGACGGCGTCAAGCTGGCCCTGAGCATCATCCTCACGATGCTCAGGTTCGACCACCAGCACCACACCAACCCGTTGGTGAACATGCACCGCAGCAGCAGGTACGCGATGAGCTCCCTCCTAGCCCTGCCAAGAGTCAAACACCGTCCCGTTTCATGTTCCTCACCATGCCAACCACGGTGGTAGAGGCTATGGCGGGGTTCAAATGCTTTTGACTTCCCGCCATCCCCAGACAAGATGGAAGAATGGAGGGCCACCATTCAGAGCCTCATCAGTTTTGCCAATCCCGGCAAGGCATAGGATGTGGGCCCCTCCAGACGACCATTCGCAGTGCCGGCAGGACCATCTGGCTGCCGTGCCGGAGACGGTGCACCAACGGTGCAGTCGCCTCCATGCCAACAACCCCAGTGGCAGCAAGCTCGCCGATCGGATGACTAGGACACTATGTCCATGGCGTCGTCGGATCTGCGGGGCCACTGAGACCAGTGGCAAGTGCTCCACGATCGGCGCGACGAGGACGCCCGTACAAAGATTGAGCGGCGCCGGGAAGCACGCCGTCTATCAGACGACCGTGCTGGGCCGGCAGCATACATGCCAGCGCCAGGGTATCCTGGGTGCCTACCTTACGAGGTGGGCTGCCCAGCGTTTACTCGTGAGCTGCGGCAAGTTTACTGGCCATCCGCCTGCCCCTTCAAACCCGAGCTGCCCGACAAGTTTGACGGCACGCTCACTCCAGCAGAGTTCCTTGGCATCTACACCATCGTGGTGCGGGCTGCTAGGGGGCTCGACGACAAGCTTTTAGCCAACTACTATCCATTGGCGCTTAGGCCCAACGTCAGATCGTGGTTGATGAACTTGCCGGAGGGCTCCATTTCTTCTTGGGTGGATCTATGCCATCAATTCGTGGGTGCCTACCAGGATGGCCACAAGCTCCCTGGTTAGGAGAGCGATTTGCATGTGATCCCCCAGAGAGATGGCAAGACCCTCCGCAAGTACATACAGAGGTTCAGCCGTGTGCACCACAACATCCCCGATGTTCATCCCGCAGCTGTTTGCACTGTATTCCACACAAATGTGCACAACCACAGATTGCGGTCTGAGATGAATATCGTGAAGGCCAGGACCATCAACGAGTTGTACACCTTGGTGGACAAGTTTGCACGTGCTGAGGAAGGGAGGCGACTCCCGGGGGACGATGCTGTCGCCGACGCCGATTCTAAAGACGATGACGCAGATGATTCATCGACCCCGTAGAAAAAGATCTGGAAGCGCAATCGGAAGCGCAAAGGCAAGTCAGTGATGGCAGTTGAGAGCCCCGGTGACGCCAACGCCGCCAAGAATTCTAAGGCAGAAAGCCCCAGGAAGGAGGTTGCCGGTTGCGCTGACTACTGGGAGGCTGCGGCAGGCGACAAGAGCGGCAAGACCGGTGGGCCGTACTGCAAGATCCACCGTACCAAGGGCCACGATCTCCAGGAGTGCCGGCAAGTGGAGCAACTTGCCGAGAAGCAGAAGCAAGAGTACGAGAAGCGCGACAAGGAGAAGGGCCAGGATGGTGCCAGTGCATCCGGTAAGCAGAACCATGGTGGCCGAGGGGGGCGCCGTGGCAAGGCCAAGCAGCTGAAAGAGAAGGCTGCACAAGGCCAAGATGATGGTGATGAGGACGAAGACGAGTCTGACAAGGAGTTCCAGAACGCAGTGGACGCCATGTGTGTTGACGGAGGCGCATCTTTGCACTCCTCGCACCGGCAACTGAAGCAATGGATCCGCGAGGTGAGTGCCGTGGAGCCCGTGATGGGAGCGCAGAAGCCACTCAAGTGGTCGCACACGCCCATCGTCTTTGACGCCGAGGATCACCCTAATCGCACCACTGCGGTCGGGTGTTTGCCGTTGTTGGTTTCGCCAACAATCTGCAACCTCAGGGTGATGAAGATGTTGGTTGACGGTGGGGCCGGCTTGAACTTGATCTCTCCCGACGTGATCAAGAGGCTGCAGATCCTCGACAAGGATCTTGAGTAGACTAGCACGTTCCAAGGGATCAGTCCAGGGAGGAACTAGCCAAAGGGCCAAATCACGCTGCTGGTCACATTCGGCAGCGACCTCAACTACAGGATGGAGAAGATCATCTTTGACGTCGTCAAGATGCCCCTGCCCTACAATGGCATTCTAGGCCGTCCGGCGCTGGCCAAGTTCATGGCTACGTCGCACTTCGCCTACAATGTCATCAAGATGCTAGGGCTGATGGGGGTCCTCACCATCAAGTCGAACCACAAGGATGCAATCATTTGCGCCGACAAGCTCTACTGGGAGGCAGTGGCACCATCTGCCAATAAGGCACCTGCTCCTGCCGGCAAAGCTCCCGGGGGAGGAAAGAAGAAGAAGAAGTCTGGCAAGACATCTGATACGGACTTCGGGAAGCGCACTTTAGAGTGCAGCACGCCCGTCGAGGACATACAAGAGAGCTCTACCGGCAAGAGCAAGAAGTCCAAGGCCTCCGCGCCAGCGACCAAGCTAGTTTCTGCGAGAGAGGTTGGGATGAGTGGCACTTTTTCTGTAAATGCAACTCTCGGTGACAAATAGGTAAGCGGGCTCATTGCCTTCCTACGGGCGAATGTTGATGTGTTTGTTTGGCAAGCGTCTGACATCCCCGGTGTTCCTAGGGAGGTAATTGAGCACCACCTTGCTGTCTGCCCTCATGCGAGACCCGTCAAGCAGAAGGTCAGGAAGCAAGCTTTGGAGCGGCAAGAGTTCATTGCCGAGGAAATCAAGAAGTTGGAAGCAGCAGGTCTAGTCAGAGGAGTGCTACACCCTATGTGGTTAGCCAATCCAGTCGTAGTGCGCAAGGCGAATGGGAAGTGGAGGCTTTGTATGGACTTCACTGATATAAATAAAGCCTATCCAAAGGACCCTTTCCCTTTGCCGCGCATCGACCAGATTGTAGACTCCACTGCCGGCTGTGATTTAGTCTCTTTCCTTGACGCCTATTCTGGTTATCATCAGATCTTCATGGCCAAGGAAGATGAGGAGAAAACCGCATTCATCACTCCATGTGGCACATACTGCTTTTTGCGTATGCCTTTCGGATTGAAGAGTGCCGAGGCAACCTTTGCCAGAGCAGTCTAGATCAGTTTTGAGCCATAGCTGCACAGAAATGTGGAATCCTACATGGATTATATTGTAGTCAAGACCAGAGACAAGTCAACCCTGATCCAGGATTTGGTAGAGACGTTTGCGAACTTGCGCAAGCTCAACTTGAAGCTCAATCCTGAGAAGTGTGTGTTCGGTGTTCCGTCCGTCAAGCTTCTTGGTTTCTTTGTGTCTCGGAGAGGGATTGAAGCCAACCGCAACAAGATCAAAGCAATTGATTAGATTGAAGCACCAAGACGCGTCAAGGATGTCAGGCATCTTGTCGGATGCGTTGCCACCCTCAGCAGGTTCATCTCCAAATCAGCAGAGCGCGCCTTGCCCTTTTTCAAGATATTGAAAAAGGGAGGTCCAGTAAACTGGACTCCGGAAGCGGAAGCCGCGCTCCAAGATTTGAAGGAGTACTTGTCTTCTCCACCAGTCCTAGTTGCGCCTAGGGCGCAAGAAACGTTGCTGCTATACTTAGTGACAACGAATCAAGTGGTTAGTGTTGCACTTGTGGCTGAAAGAGAGGCAGATGGGGAGGAGGTAGCAGCCGCAGAGCCATGACCCGATGAGCCGGAATCTTCTCCGGCAAGGTTAGGTGCCGACAAGCCAGAAATTGTGCAAGCCAGCCAGCCAGATCAACAAATTGTGAAGAAGAAGATGGTGGAGCGCCCAGTCTACTTTGTGAGCTCACAAAGTTGCAGAATGGACCCCAACACCAGACGAAGAAGTTCCAGAGACCTCTCTCCCTGGCAAGGAAACTGTTGACGATTGGATCATGTACTTTGACGGTGCTTTTACGCTGAAAGGCACCGGTGCCGGCGTGCTGCTTATAGCACCCACCAGAGAGCACCTCAAGTACATGCTTCAGATGCACTTTCCCTGGGAGCAAGCCACCAACAACACTACTGAGTATGAAGGATTGCTTGCCGGTCTGCGCATTGCAATCGACCTGGGTATTTAGAAGCTGATTATCAGAGGCGACTCGAAGCTAGTGGTGAGGCAGGTCAACAAGGATTACCAGAGCCCTTTGATGGAGGCGTACATCGATGAGGTGAGAAAGTTGGAAGAGCACTTTGACGGTTTACAAGCAGAGCACGTTCCCCGTGCCCAGAATTGAATTGCCGACGACCTATCAAAGCTTGCCGCCCAAAAGATGCCTGTGGAACCAGGAACTTTTGTGCTCCATCTGACTCAGTCATCCATTACACCATCAAGGCTGGTGAAGAAGAGAAAACAAGAAGTTGGTGGTTACTTTCCGGCAGAGCTGCCGGCAGCCGCCAAGAAAGTGAATACCGCCGACACCATACCCTGGACCGGTGAGCCGTGATACGTCCAATTTGCATCATGATTTCTTATAGATAATTATTATGTTTTTGATCATTATTTCACTTTATGGTACAATTCTTATGCCTTTTCTCTCTTATTTTGCAAGATTCACATGAAGAGGGAGAATGCCGGCAGCTGGAATTCTAGACATGAAAGGGGTGAAACAGAGATAGCTATTCTGCACAACTCCCAATGACTTGAAAATTTACGGAGAATTATTTTGGAATATATAAAAAATACTGGCGAAAGAATCAACAGAAGGGGGCCCACCAAGAAGCCACAAGCCTGGGGGGCGTGCCCTACCCCCTGGGCGCGCCCCCTAGCTTATGGGGCCCCTTGCAGGCCTCTGGCCCCCTCCTTCTGCTACATGAAGCCATTTGCCATAGAAAAAATCAGAAGAAGACTTTCGGGACAAAGCGCCGCCGTCTCGAGGCGGAACCTGGGCAGGAGCTATTTTGCTCTCCGGCGGAGCGATTCTGCCGGGGATACTTCCCTCCGGGAGGGGGAAATTGAAGCCAGCGACATCACCAATGATCCTCTCATCATGGGAGGACCAATCTCCATCAACATCTTCACCAGCACCATCTCATCTCAAACCCTAGTTCATCTCTTGTATTCAATCTTTGTCTCAAAAACTCAGATTGGTACCTGTGGGTTGCTAGTAGTGTTGATTACATCTTGTAGTTGATGCTAGTTGGTTTATTTGGTGGAAGATTATATGTTCAGATCCTTAATGCTATTCAATACCCCTCTAATCTTGAACATTAATATGATTTGTGAGTAGTTACTTTTGTTCTTGAGGACATGGAAAGAAGTCTTGTCATAAGTAATCATGTGAATTTGGTATTCGTTCGACATTTTGATGATATGTATGTTGTGCTTCCTTTAGTGGTGTCGTGTGAACATCGACTACATGACACTTCACCATCTTTGGGCCTAAGGGAAGGCATTGTGGAGTAGTAATTAGATGATGGGTCGCTAGAGTGACAGAAGCTTAAACCCTAGTTTATGCGCTATTCCGTAAGGGGCTGATTTGGATCCATATGTTTCATGCTATGGTTAGAGTTATCTTAATTCTTCTTTCATAGTTGCGGATGCTTGCGAGAGGGGGTAATCATAAGTGGGAGGTTTTTTCAAGTAAGAACAGCACCCAAGCACCGGTCCACCCACATATCAAATTATCAAAGTAGCGAACGCGAATCAAACAAACATGATGAAAGTGACTAGATGAAATTCCCATGTGTCCTCGAGAACGTTTTGCTTATTATAAGAGTTCGTTCCAGCTTGTCCTTTTCTACAAAAAGGATTGGGACACCTTGCTGCACTTTAGTATACTTGTTACTTGTTACTTCTTACCAAATATCTTGCTATCAAAACTATCTGTTACCGCTATTTTCAGTACTTGCAGAGAATATCTTGCTGAAAACCGCTTGTCATTTCCTTCTGCTCCTCGTTGGGTTCGACACTCTTACTTATCGAAAGGCCTACGATTGATCCCCTATACTTGTGGGTCATAAGGACTCTTTTCTGGTGCTGTTGCCGGGGAGTGAAGCGCCTGTGGTGAGTGGAATTTGGTAAGGAAACATTTATATTACGTGCTGAAATTTACTGTCACTTGTCACTATGGAAAGTAATCCTTTGAGGGGCTTGTTCAGGGTATCTTCACCTCGACCGGAATCATTGAGAGTTGATCCTCAACTTATTGAACCTACTGAAAATATTTATTATGAAATTCCTTCGGGTATAGTAGAGAAACTGCTAGCTAATCCTTATGCAGGAGATGGAACGGTACATCCTGATATGCACTTGATATGTGTGGATGAAATTTGTGGATTGTTTTTAAGCTTGCAGGTTTATCCGGAGATGGAGTTAAAAATAAAGTGTTCCCTTTATATTTGGAGGGAAAGGCATTGACATGGTATAGGCTATGTGATGATACTGAAACATGGGACTGGAACCGGTTGAAGCAGGAATTCCACCAGAAATTTTATCCTATGCATTTGGTTCATCGTGATCGGAATTATATATATAATTTTTGGCCTCGTGAAGGAGAAAGTATCGCTCAAGCTTTGGGGAGGCTTAAGTATAAGTTGCACACATGCCCCAATCATGAGCTCTCAAGAGAAATAATTCTTCAAAACTTTTATGCTCGGCTTTCTCATAATGATCAATCCATGCTCGATACTTCTTCTGCTGGTTCCTTTATGAAGAGAACTATTGAATTCAGATGGGATCTTCTGGAAAGAATTAAACGTAACTCTGAAGATTGGGAAATTGACAAAGGTAATGAGTCAGGTATAAATCTTGAGTTTGATTGTGTTAAATATTTTATGGAAACCAATGCTTTTCATAAGTTTAGTACTAAATATGGACTTGACTCTGAGATAGTAGCTACCTTTTGTGAATCTTTTGCTGCTCATGTTGATCTCCCTAAGGAGAAATGGTTTAAATATCATCCACCTGTTGAATTGAATGAAAAACCTATTAGCGCGAAAGAAGAAACAATTGTTTACCATGTTGATCCAGTTGTGGCTACTGCTTATATTGAGAAACCTCCTTTCCCTGTTAGGATTAAGGAACATGCTAAACCTTCAACTGTGGTTAATAAGAGTAATATTAGAGCACCTAGACCTCCTGAACAAATTAAGGTTTAACCTAACGTTGCAATGGTTAAAGATCTTTTGGTTGATAATATTGATGGACATGTCATATATTTCTGTGATGAAGCAACTAGAATTGCTAAGCTAGACACTATAGATAAAAACAAACCTGTAATTCGCATGCCTGTTATTTCTGTTAAAATTGGAGATCATTACTATCATGGTTTATGTGATATTCGTGCTAGTGTGGGTGCTATTCCTTTTACTCTTTATCAAGAAGTCATGAATGATATTGCACCTGTTGAGATTGAAGATATTGATGTTACTATTAAGATTGCAAATAGAGATACTATTTCACCACTTGGAATTGTTAGAGATGTTGAAGTCTTGTGTGGTAAGATCAAATATCCCACTGATTTTCTTGTTCTTGGATCACCACAAGATGATTTTTGTCCCACTATATTTGGTAGACCTTTCTTGAATACAGTTAATGCCAAGATTGATTGCACTAAAGAAACTGTTAGTGTTAATTTTGGTGAGGTGTCTCATGAGTTTAATTTCTCTAAGTTTTGTAGACAACCTCATGATAAAGAATTACCTAATAAGGACGAAATTATTGGTCTTGCTTCTATTGCTGTGCCTCCTACGGATCCTTTAGAATAATATTTGCTAGACCATGAGAATGATATGCATATGAATGAAAGAAATGAAATAGATGAGCTGTTCTTTAAACAAGCACTTATCCTTAAACATAATTTGCTTATTGAAACCTTGGGAGATCCACCTCCACCCAAGGGTGATCCTATGTTTGAATTAAAGCAATTACCTGATACACTTAAATATGCTTATCTTGATAAAAGGAAGATATATCCTGTTATTATTAGTGCTAACCTTTCAGAGCATGAAGAAAAGAGATTACTTAAAACTCTGAAGAAGCACCGGGCTGCTATTGGATATACTCTCGATGATCTTAAGGGCATTAGTCCCACTTTGTGTCAGCATAAAATTCATATGGAGCCAGATGCTAAACCCGTTGTTGACCATCAAAGAAGGCTGAATCCTAGAATGAAGGATGTGGTAAGAACTGAAATATTAAAGCTTCTGGAAGCAGGTATAATTTATCCCATAGCTGATAGTAGATGGGTAAGTCCTATTCATTGTGTTCCTAAGAAAAGAGGTATTACCGTTGTTCCTAATGATAAAAATGAACTTATCCCACAAAGAATTGTAACTGGTTATAGGATGGTAATTGTTTTCAGGAAATTAAATAAAGCTACTAGGAAAGATCATTACCCCTTGCCTTTTATTGATCAAATGTTAGAAAGATTATCTAAGCATACACACTTTTGCTTCCTAGATGGTTATTCTGGTTTCTCTCAAATACCTGTTTCATCTGAAGATCAAGAGAAAACCACCTTTACTTGTCCTTTTGGAACTTATGCTTATCATCGTATGCCTTTTGGTTTATGTAATGTACCTTCTACTTTTCAAAGATGTATGACTGCTATATTCTCTGACTTTTGTGAAAAGATTGTTGAGGTTTCAATGGATGATTTCTCCGGTTACGGAACTTCTTTTGATGATTGCTTGAGCCACCTTGATCGAGTTTTGCAGAGATGTGAAGAAACTAATCTTGTCTTGAATTGGGAGAAGTTCCACTTTATGGTGAATGAAGGTATAGTCCTTGGGCATAAAATTTCTGAAAGAGGTATTGAAGTTGATAAAGCTAAAGTTGATGCTATTGAGAAAATGTTGTGTCCTAAAGATATCAAAGGTATAAGAAGTTTCCTTGGTCATGCTGGTTTTTATAGAAGGTTTATAAAAGACTTCTCTAAAATTTCTAGGCCTCTTACCAATCTTTTGCAAAAAGATGTTCCATTTGTTTTTGATGATGATTGTGTAGAAGCCTTTGAAGTACTTAAGAAAGCCTTAATTTCTGCACCTATTGTTCAACCACCTGATTGGAACCTACCCTTTGAAATTATGTGTGATGCTAGTGATTATACTGTTGGTGCTGTTCTAGGACAAAGGGTTGATAAGAAACTAAATGTTATTCATTATGCTAGTAAAACTCTAGACAGTGCTCAAAGAAATTATGCTACTACTGAAAAAGAATTTTTAGCAGTTGTGTTTGCATGTGATAAATTCAGATCTTACATTGTTGATTCCAAAGTCACTATTCACACTGATCATGCTGCTATTAAATATCTTATGGAAAAGAAAGATGCTAAACCTAGACCTATTAGGTGGGTTCTTTTGCTTCAAGAATTTGATTTGCATATTGTTGATAGAAAGGGAGCTGAGAATACTGTAGCTGATAACTTGTCTAGATTGGAAAATGTTCTTTATGACCCACTTCCTATTAATGATGATTTTCCTGTTGAACAGTTAGCTGTGATAAATGCTTCTCGTAATACTCCTTGGTATGCAGACTATGCTAATTACATTGTTGCTAAATATATACCACCTAGTTTCACATACCAACAAAAGAATTGGTAATATATACCACATTGTTACATTGTTGATTTAAGACATTTACTTTTGGGATGACCCACACTTATATAAAGAAGGAGTACATGGTATTATTAGATGTTGTGTACCTGAGCATGAACATGAACAAATCCTATGTAAGTATCACTCCGAGGCATATGGAGGACACCATGCGGGAGACAGAACTGCACACAAGGTATTACAATCTCATTTTTATTGGCCTACTCTTTTCAAAGATGCATGTAAGTTTGTCCTTTCTTGTGATGAATGTCAAAGAATTGGTAATGTTGGTAGACGTCAGGAAATGCCTATGAATTATTCACTTGTTATTGAACCATTTGATGTTTGGGGTTTTGATTATATGGGACCTTTTCCTAAATCCAATGGGTATACTCATATTTTAGTTGCTGTTGATTACGTTACTAAGTGGGTAGAAGCTATTCCAACTAGTAGTGCTGATCATAACACCTCTATTAAAATGCTTAAAGAAGTTATATTTCCGAGGTTTGGAGTCCCTAGATATTTAATGACTGATGCTGGTTCACATTTTATTCATGGTGCTTTCCGTAAGTTGCTTGCTAAATATGATGTTAATCATAGGACTGCATCTCCTTATCATCCTCAGTCTAGTGGTCAAGTTGAATTAACTAATAGATCCAGAATGAATTTTGCAAAAGACCGTTAATAGATCCAGAATGAATTTGTCTAAGAAACTTGATGATGCATTATGGGCTTACAGAACTGCTTATAAAAATCCTATGGGTATGTCTCCATATAAAATGGTTTATGGAAAAGCATGTCATTTACCTCTTGATTTAGAACATAAAGCATATTGGGCAATTAAAGAACTTAACTATGATTTTAAACTTGCCGGTGAAAAGAGGTTATTTGATATTAGTTCTTTAGATGAATGGAGAACCCAAGCTTATGAAAATGCCAAGTTGTTTAAAGAAAAAGTTAAAAGATGGCATGATCAGAGAATTCAAAAATGGGAATTCAAAGAGGTGATCATGTTCTATTATACAATTCTCGTTTAAGATTTTTTGCAGGAAAACTTCTCTGTAAATGGGAAGGATTGTATATCATCGAAGAAGTTTATCGTTCCGGAGCCATCAAAATAAACAACTCCGAAGGCAATAATCCGTGAGTGGTTAATGGGCAAAGAATTAAACATTATATCTCAGGTACGCCCATTAATGTTGAAACTAATATTATTCAAACAATGACACCGGAAGAGCACATAGAGGAAACCTTTCGGAACGCTTCAGAAGCCTGAAAAGGAGTAGGTATGTGGTATGGTAAGTAAACTGACTCCAAAACTTCCATAAAAGTACTTTCTGTCCGTTTTGGAATATATAAAAAATTAGGAAAATAATAAACAGTCTAAAAAGTGCACGAGGAGGCGACAAGCCTGGGGGGCGCGCCCTACCCCCTAGGGTGCGCCTACCAGGCTTGTGGCGCCCTCGTGGACTTTCCCGACTCCGTTTTTTTCTTCCATATTACTTGTTTTGCACGGGAAAATTCATTATATATACTCACGAGTGTTTTGACCACCGTATCACAAGTTTCTCCTCTGTTCTTGTTTCGGGCTATTTTTCTGACAGATCTAGATCGCCATGGCGTCTCCAAGCTCGTCCAAGGACAAGTTCTATGAGAAGGTCATCAACCCGTACCTACCGAAGGTGATGAAGCACCCTCAAGCCATTGAGATGCGTGAGGGGGTGCTCCACATCCGGGACGTTCAAGGACCTAAGAAGACCGGGAGCGAGAAGGCCAGGCTGGAAGCGGTGGAATAGGAGATCTTCAAGTGCCAGGGGATGGTGGAGCGCGGACTTTGTGCTAACCACTCCATGATCACGGAATTCATCCGTGAGCACAAGGTGGACGGCAAGAATATTGGGGACGTCATCTTCAAGCTCAATGACCGGATTGATTATCTTGAGGCCCAAATATATGATCTACAAAACCAAATTTTTGAGTATGAGGCCAAAAAGGTATGAGTTTAGCTGCAAATTTCAGGACTCCAGAAACACGTTCGTCCTTTTATGATGGAGAGCCTATGCCTTGGAAGACGGAGGACAAGCCCATCACTTCATCACCACCATCACCCAACAAGGAGATTTGAGTACATGGGTATGGGCACCACCCTTGGCTTGTGCCAAGCTTGGGGGAGGTGCCCCGGTATCGTATCATCATCACTTTTTATCATCATTATCTATCGTAGTTCGATCCTTAGTTATTTCATGATTTAGAAGAATAAAGTTTTAGTATGATTTAGCTTCGAGTGCTTGCTTTGTGATCTATCTATCTATGTAATCGTGTGTGAGAGTTATATAATAAAGAGTAGTTTGAGTTGAGTGTTTTGCTTTTGATGATCCAATCTTAGAAATGAAAAGAGAAAGAGAAAAATTATATCATATGCTAATCCCATGGGGAGTGATGACTTCACATAAAAGAAGTATAATTGATAAAACTTGTTGGAAGTTGACAAACATAGCATTGGTCATTGTTGCAATTCATGAAAAAGTAATAAAGGAAGAGAGGTCTCACATATAAATGCACTATCTTGGACATCTTTTATGATTGTGAGCCCCCATTAAATATTCTATGTCAATTAGTCGACGTTGGACAAGGAAGACAACATAATGAGTTATGTTTGCTTATATTCACATAGAAGTTATATTGTTTTGGATCCCTTAACATGTGGTGCTTGCCCCCTATCTTTTGCTAGCCAAAATTCTGTACTAAGTAGAGATACTACTTGTGCATCCAAAAACCCTTAAACCCAGTTTCATGCCATGAGAGTCCACTATATCTACCTATGGATTGAATAAGATCCTTCAAGTAAGTTGTCATCGGTGCAAAGCAATAAAAATTGCTCCTAAACATGTATGAACTTTTATTGTAAGGGAAAATAAGCTATGTACGATCTTGTGATGGTGGAGCAATAAAAGCGACAGACTGCATAATAAAGGTCGCTATCACAATGGGCAATATAAAGTGACGTTCCTTTACATTAACAGCTTGCACATCCAAAAACAGAAAGCGCATGACAACCTCCGCTTCCCTCTGCGAAGGGCCTATCTTTTACTTTATGTATTTACTTTCATGCAAGAGTCAATAGTATCCTCCTCTATTTCATTTTTATTTTTTCTCTTGTCAAGCATCATGTGGTGGGGATTGATCCAGGCATATATATCCATTTGGATGTAAGTGATCATGAGTTATTATTGTTGACATTACCCTTGAGGTAAATACATTGGGAGGCAAAATCATAAGCCCCTATCTTTCTATGTGTTCGACTGAAACTTTTGCTCCATAAGTATGCTGTGAGTGTCAGCAATCATAGAAGACTAAATGATAGTTGAGTATGTCAACTTGCTAAACAAAGCTCTTACATAGACTCTTTCTGATAATATGATGAATTGCAATTGCTTCAGTGACTGAGATCATAGTTTGTTGGTTTTCAATTTGGTTTATGGTTCATACTTTAACTTGTGGATGAATTGTCACTTTTTTATGAGAAGTTTTATTATGATATATTGCTGTTATAATAAAGATCATGATGCTCCGTGTCCGCATTTTATTTTTATCGACGCCTCTCTCTCTAAACATGTGGTCATGATTATCGATTTTGGCTTTCACTTGAGGACAAGCGAGGTCTATGCTTGGGGGAGTTGATACGTCCAATTTGAATCATGATTTCTTATTGATAATTATTATGTTTTTGATCATTATTTCACTTTATGGTACAATTCTTATGCCTTTTCTCTCTTATTTTGCAAGATTCACATGAAGAGGGAGAATGCCGGCAGCTGGAATTCTGGACCTGAAAGGGGTGAAACAAAGATAGCTATTCTGCACAACTCCAAATGACTTGAAAATTTACGGAGAATTATTTTGGAATATATAAAAAATACTGGCGAAAGAATCAACAGAAGGGGCCCACCAGGAAGCCACAAGATTGGGGGGCGCGCCCCCTGGCTTGTGGGGCCCCTGGCAGGCCTCTTCTCCTTCTGCTATATGAAGCCATTTTCCCCAGAAAAAAAATCAGAAGAAGACTTTGGGCACAAAGCGCCGCCGTCTCGAGGCGGAACTTGGGCAGGAGCTATTTTGCTCTCCGGCGGAGCGATTCCGCCGGGGATACTTGCCTCCGGGAGGGGGAAATCGAAGCCATCGACATCACCAACGATCCTCTCATCGTGGGAGGACCAATCTCCAACAACATCTTCACCAGCACCATCTGATCTCAAACCCTAGTTCATCTCTTGTATTCAATCTTTGTCTCAAAACCTCAGATTAGTACCTGTGGGTTGCTAGTAGTGTTCATTACATCTTGTAGTTGATGCTAGTTGGTTTATTTGGTGGAAGATTATATGTTCAGATCCTTAATGCTATTCAATACCCCTCTGATCATGAACATGAATATGATTTGTGAGTAGTTACTTTTGTTCTTGAGGACATGGGAGAAGTCTTGTCATAAGTAATCATGTGAATTTGGTATTCGTTCGATATTTTGATGATATGTATGTTGTGCTTCCTATAGTGGTGTCGTGTGAACGTCGACTACATGACACTTCACCATCTTTGGGCCTAAGGGAAGGCATTGTGGAGTAGTAATTAGATGATGGGTTGCTAGAGTGATAGAAGCTTAAACCCTAGTTTATGCGCTATTCCGTAAAGGGCTGATTTGGATCCATATGTTTCATGCTATGGTTAGAGTTATCTTATTTCTTCTTTAGTAGTTGCGAATGCTTGTGAGAGGGGGTAATCATAAGTGGGAGGTTTGTTCAAGTAAGAACAGCACCCAAGCACCGGTCCACCCACATATCAAATTATCAAAGTAGCGAACGCGAATCAAACAAACATGATGAAAGTGACTAGATGAAATTCCCATGTGTCCTTGAGAACGTTTTGCTTATTAGAAGAGTTCATTCCGGCTTGTCCTTTGCTACAAAAAGGATTGGGCCACCTTGCTACACTTTAGTATACTTGTTACTTGTTACTGGTTACAAAATATCTTGCTATCAAAACTATCTGTTACCGCTATTTTCAGTACTTGCAGAGAATATCTTGCTGAAAACCGCTTGTCATTTCCTTCTGCTCCTCATTGGGTTTGACACTCTTACTTATCGAAAGGACAATGATTGATCCCCTATACTTGTGGGTCATCAAGCCACAACTTCCGGCAAGCCAGATCCTTGCCGTCGAATCACGCGCTCCCGCAGAGGAAGAAATGCCTTTATTCCTTATCATCGAGCCACAAGCTCCAACATGGGCGCAACCAATTGTCCAGTTCCTTCAGACAGGAGATCCTCCCGATGAGCAAAAAGAGGCAGAAAGAGTAGCCCGTCAATCAAGGATGTACAAGTTTGTTGACAACATTCTATACAGAAAGAGACCAAATGGGGTGAAATTGAAGTGCATCTGCCGGGAAGATGGACAGAGGCTGTTGGAAGAGATGCATGAAGGGATGTGTGGCTCTCACATTGGGTCATGTGTGCTTGTCAGCAAGGCATTCCGTCAAGGATTCTACTAGCCGATAGCCCTTCAAGACGCCTTGGCGGTGGTCATCAGATGCGAAGCATGCCAGTTCCACTCCAAGGACATTCACCAGCCAGCTCAAGCCCTCCAAACCATCCCTCTCTCCTGGCCTTTCTTGGTCTGGGGGATCGACATCGTCGGCCCCTTCCCCCGTGCTACCGGGGGCTTTGAATTCTTGTACGTTGCAATCGACAAGTTTACAAAGTGGCCTGAGGTGGAGCCAGTGAGGAAGGTGACGGCACAGTCAGCCATCAAGTTCCTCAAAGGATTGGTTGCCCATCTTGGTGTTCCCAACAGGATCATCACCGACAATGGCACCCAATTCACGAGTCGCGCCTTCATAGCATATTGCCAAGAGCTTGGAAATAAGATTTGTTATGCGACTGTTGCTCACCCAAGGAGCAATGGACAAGTAGAAAGGGCAAATGCAGAAGTGCTACATGGTCTCAAGACCAGAACTTTTAACAGGCTGCACAAGTGTGGAAGGCGCTGGGTGGAAGAGTTGCCAGCGGTTCTTTGGTCGATCAGAATGATGCCAAGTCGAGCCACTGGCCAGACGCCCTTCTCCCTTGTTTATGGTGCAGAAGCGGTGCTCCCCACAGAACTCAAATACGGATCACCTCGAGTCTTGGCCTTTGATGAGGAGGATCAAGATGAGCTGCGGCAAGATGATGCCACGCTCCTTGAGGAAGATCGTTTTTGGGCTGCTGTCCATGCTGCACGGTACCAGCAAGCTTTGCGCCGCTATCATAGCCGCAAAGTGAACGCCAGGAATCTTGAGGTAGGCGACCTTGTCCTTCATCGGATCCAGTCCACGAAGGGTCAAAACAAGTTGACGCCGAAGTGGGAAGGCCCTTACCGGGTGGTACGAGTCACTAGGCCTGGTGCAGTCTGCCTAGAGATCGAAAATGGCACTCCGGTGCTCAACTCATGGAATATTGAGCATCTTCGCAAGTTTTACCCATAAGGCGCGGTTGCCGGGCTGCCCAGCAACCTCTTTTGTACAAGTCTGCCGGAAGGGCATGTAAACCTTTGTACAGAGCTGGGCGCAGATCCCATGCACATAAATAAAGATAAGTGTTTCACAATTCTTTGTCCAAGTACATATTTGTTTATGTGTTGCAGGCTGTTTTGTGTTACATTTTCCCTTGCATAAGATGATTAACGAACCGTCAAGGTTCCAGCCTCCTCTTTTCCCTTCTTTCTTTTTCTCAAAGGACAGAAGGGTTCCTCGCGTGCAAGTTTCCCGGGGGGGGGGTGATGGTATGGATACCGAATGACGTTCAAGATATCGTCCTACGGCAAGAAGCACAGCAAAGAAAAAGCTAAGTTGCAAAACTTTCAAGAAAATTCTTTGTTGTAGTTGCAACTTCTCCTTGAACGATTTTGGCCTTTGTATGAGAAACCTGCACGCTAAGGAACCTTGTCGTGATCAGCTACGCCCTTACTTTGTTTTGAGTCCGCTCAACAACTTAAGTGGTTACGTTGTGATCGTCAAGTGTATCCTTGCCGGTAGCGGCACTCCCGGCAGGCTGCTAAGGACCTGTTCCTCAAGCGCTCGTGGCAAGAGTGTGTGCACCGGCAAGTTTCCGGCAAGCGTAGGGTACAAGAATCATGCAAAGGCAGAATAAAACAAGAGAGATAGCATGCATACATACATCCAAAACACAAGTTATATTACATCAAAGCCAAGTGCAGTTCTAATTTAAGATAAATCTGTCTTTTACATGACCATGCGCGCGGCAAGACATGGCTACAAGGTTAGTGGGTAACTCCACCCTTTGTCCCGGGGATCTGGCCAACCCTATCGGCGATAGGCGTGACGAGTTCTTCGGCGGTCCTGGTATTGGCTCCCCTCGGCAGACGGGTGAGAACCTTGGAGAGGTTAATGCCTGGGTTCCGGTACACCACTTTGACGAGTACCTTGAAGAGGACAACCAGACAAAGCTTGCGGGATTCGCTGGCAAGATATGCGGCTCGAGCCCCGTGATGCTTCTCTAACGCCTCGATCAAGCTTTCAAAGAAGATAGTGAGCCTGGCACTGGCGGTGTCCCCTTCGGTAGTAGAATAGTGGTATTCCGGCAAGCCCATGGCGGACAGCCGGGCAGAAATGTTCTCCGCGGTGATCACAAGGCGATTAGTCCAAAGCTTGTAGGCGCTTTTGAGCTCGTTGAAGGAGTTCGCGGCGCTCTTGAGTAGGGCCTTCTTGTTCTGGAGATCCTTCGCCAAGACCTTCACACGCTTCTTGGCCTCGTCAAGAGACTGCCCCAGGGTAGTTAGCTTCATCTTGTGATCTTCAATAGTATCATTGGCCTTGGCGAGCTCTTGGCCCTTGGCAGACACTGAAGTTTGCAACTCCGCCAAGGTGTGAGTTACCTTCTCTGCCTCTGCTTTAAGCGCCAGGATCTCCTTGCCGTTGGCGGCGATATCTGCTTCGAGCGCTCGCACCTTGCCTTCTAGCTTGATCTTGGCGGCCTCTGTGGCTTCAGCAGCATTGACGGCCTCCTTGGTCTTGCTGGCGTACTCTGTAGCTTGAGCCTCGATGGCCTCTTTATGCTCCTGCTCTAGCTCCTGCGTTTGTTGGGAAACAAGAGCCTGGACCTTGTCGTCCTTGCCACGAAGCATAGCAGCAAGCTCTTCTTCCTGAGCGGCAAGCTCTTCTTCATAAGCGTCAAGGCCAACCTTGCATTCATTCAGCTTTGCCTCCTCTGCTACTACCTTCTGCGCGGCCTCCTCTTGTGCCATGTCGGCCACGGCCTTCTCCAGAATAAATTCCTCTTGGGCCTTGGCAAGCTGAGTATGATGTTCTTGAAGGTCTTGGAGGCATTCTGCGTACCAGATATGCGTTTCCTCCATGCGCTTCTTGAATTCGTCCTTCGCCTTGTCAAGGACGGCTGCCCTGGAGTCCATGCTCTCCATACGGCTATGGTAGCACGCCTGAAGCTTCTGGAAGTTCTCGCCAATGGCCTTGAGGAGGCGCTGCTCTTTGGTCTCATTGGTGTTGGCATGCGGCTCATCGATGACCTCGAGCCCGGCAGCAGCAGTAACCTCACCATCCAAGATCTCTCCTTCAGTGGGCGCCCCGATGCTTGACGTCCCAGGGGGGTTGACGAACATATCATCGCCAACCTTTAGGTATCTGATCGAGAAGGGCTCCTCAGGTGTCGAGGGGTGATCGTCAACGGCCACCTTGCTTGTCAGGACCGCCCTCGTAGCCGAGTCAGCGCTTGGCGCACCTGGGACAGAGATGTCTGTCGTGGCCTCGGCATTACTGTTGCCGCCCTCCTCAGCAGCGTCCTTGGCGGCCTCCTCGTGAGCTGCCTTGGCGGCCTCCTCGTCAGTCCCTGCGATGGCCTCACCGGCAGCAATGTTGCTGGCCTCATCGGCGGCATCCCTCGCGATCTCCTCAATGGTGGAATCAATGTCCATTTCGTCAGATGAAGGAAGATCTGAAAGGATGGAGAAGAGAGAAAATCAAAACTCAGGTCAAGTTCAAGAAAGGAAAAAAGAAGATTAAGAGAGAAGAGTACTCGATGGCAGAAAACTTACTGGACTAAGACCGTCGAGGGGGGACAGTCTCCTCTTCGACAACCTTGGTTGTCATCGCCTGGTTGCCGGTGGCCTCGGTTGCCGGCACTTCATCAGTGCGAACGGGCTTGTTTGTGGAGGCGCTTGCCGGAGAGCTGCTTGTCAGGGCAGCGGCTAACAGAGACGCCCTAGTTGGATCTGCCTCCGGGCTCTCCTCCTCGTGGCGTTCTTCTCCTGCTCCCATGCCAATGTTAGTGATGAGTATCTCAACACCAGTGCTTGCCAAAGGAAATTGGATAGTGGCCTCACGCTGGGGGCTGCGGTCTGGGCTGATGTCCACGACCTCGTCGCCTGGCGCCGTCCTTGTTGCCGGCTCGTCCTCTGCTGCGGTCCTCGTCCTCTTGACCATCCTCTGCGCCAAGGTCTCCCTATCACTATCAAGTCAAGGCAAGACGAGACAAGTCAGATTAACACAAGCAAGAAATCAAGAGTTAACAAAGAAAATTGGAGATGCATAATCTTCTTCCTCCTCCTCATCGCTAAAGATGGAGAGGTCATACAAGCTCTCAGGCCTGGTGTTGGAAGAAGGCAGCGGGGTAGAAATCCTGGCCCGCTTAGTTACCGCAGGCGTAGCTGGAAGAGACGACCCGCCCGCTCCGGCAACCGGCACGGTTGTACTCCTCGTAGATGTACACTGCGTTTGCTGCTGTTGAGGGGCTTGGCGTTGAGTTCCTTGCCGCCCGGCAACCTTGCTGGTTACCTCCTCGCTGGCAACTTCTTCACCTAAGGGTACGTTGCGGACTGGCTCTCCAGAGGTAGCTCTCCGAAGGACATGAGTTCTCCTTGCTGGAACGGGGGGAGCGGGGTACTCTTCAGGTGCTTGTTCTGCAACAGTCTCCCCGCCCCGTTCCCCAGCAAGTTCTTCCTGATCTTCGGCAAGTTCCTCCGGCGGTTCCCTTGCCGTTCCGTCACCAGTCTCCTCATCGACATTGGCTGCCGCGAACCCAAAGCCGCCGACGCCTCCAGCCATTCTAGCCTCTACCACCTTGTTGGCAATATGCTCCAGTTCTTCTGGTCTGTCATCACCGCAATGATGGAATCCTTGGCGGAGCTGTTGCATAAAGGCACCACCCTTGCCGGCAGCTTGAAGTTGCCGCTGGGGCAGAAGAGGTGCTCGCAGAGGGCCCTGTGCTGCAGCACTACCAGATTGGCGTGAAGTCCTGTCCGGACCCACATGATATCTGCTGCGTTCTTATAGTCCTAGGCGGGCCTTCCCTTGTCCTGGAGAGGAGCAATGTGGCGGTGAAGGAAGTCAGGCCCCACCATTTCAGTGGTGAGGCCGGCAGCTTTGAGGCGGAGGATGCGCGTGGTGGCGATTGTGAGCTTCTTGTCGTCAGCAACAAGAGAGCTCCAATCCATGCCACGCTCCACCCTTGTCGTCCTGGGCTGGCAGAAGTCCGGGAAATCTTTTTCCTTGATCCAACACCACTCCCCGCGCCACTCGTTCCACTGCTGATAGGGCAGCCCCGGAAGGTAGGCATTCTCGTCCCTGGGAATCCAAGTGATGCAGCCGGAGAGGACATCTGCTTCGATGCGTGGAGTGAAGTAATGGCGGAAGAGAGCTACACTAGGCATTACCCCAACAAAGTTTTCGCACATATGCACGAAAACAGCCTTACAAGTCATGGCGTTGGGGGTGAAGTCTAGAAGGCGAAACCCGTAGGTATACATCATTTCTACGAAGAACTCAGAGAAGGGAGGAATGAGCCCACAGTAAAAATATGCAGTGTAGAAGGGGTACTTGTCTAGTCCGGGCCTGATGGAGCCGGGAAGGACCTCTGGCGCGGTGTGGGCGGTCGTCCCCTTCCCCCACATGATTGAATACAGACTCACCAAGTCGCTCTGATCCAGCACCGGCTCGAAGACAACGTTGTTTCTCCGCGCTGCTGCCAGTTCTTCCTCGGGATCGATCGCCTTCCCCGGCTTGTTCCGGTTCCTCTTGGGAGCCATAGCTGCGCTGGGGAGGGCGAATGTGGAAGTAGGCAGGGGCATGGCGCGGCGGCGGAAGCAAAGGGCGCTCTCTGCTCTTGCGCAAGGAGGAAGACAAAGACGGCGGCGATGGTCAGATTGGGAGAAGGGGGCTAAATGAGCAGCGCCCCTCGCGGATTCCTTTTTATGGGGAAGGCGCGGGGGCTGGCTCTTTACCGTCCTACGTTGATGCGCTTTTCAGGCGCACTACCTCCCCGCGCCTGTTCCATTCCACCTCTCCCATGCCCGCATTTAATGCGCGTCGTGGGGGCATGGTAACAGAGAAGATTACGATAGTTATTGTCTGCCACGGGTGCGCCTGTGCACTGTTTGGGCCTAGCCCAACGACGCCTCTCATGCGCGTGTGGCCTAGGCCCAGGGGCTCCTCTCGGTGTACTAAAGCATGGGTGCCCTCGTACCCTGACTTGTGCATAGGCAGTTGTTGCCTTCTTGACGGCAAGGGCTTGATGGAGGATAACTATGACTCAAGACTCAGATTAAACAAGACCGTGAAGAAGACCTCAAGGCAGGTCATCAAGAAGTACTATTCTAGTACTGAAGATCAAGATTGCCCTTTCCGGCAAACTTCGTACCGGCAAGGTGAAGACCAAGACTCTGGTTGCCGGCAAGCTCCTCGCCGGCAAGCAACAGCCCGGCATGCTCCGCGCCGGCAAGCTTGTTCTGTCCCATTACCGCTCCACCTCATCATCGGTTGGATAAGCACGCATGATAGGTGTCGAGCGGCCAGGTAGTCAACGCAGCTAGCCAAGGCACGTGTAAGCATGCCACGCCAGGTTTAACTTTAATGACACCCGTCCCTGGGACGTGTCAAGATTACAGGAGGGCGCCAGGACCGGTGGTACAGATCTTTACCCAAAGCCTCGCCTCCCCGACGTAGCACCGAACGGTGCATTTAATGCGCTTGTCCTACCCCGTCTGGAGATAGACATGGTGACGGTGCAAGTCACTATTCATACCCTGTAAATGACTGTATTAGCCACTATGGTAACCCCTTGGCCTATAAAAGGAGGCCCATGGCTACACTTAGAACGGTCGACTCTTAGTTCAAGGACACGCCATAGCTGCACTTCCCGCGCACCTGGCCGGCAAGCTGCGCTCTTTGTAACCTTTGAACTTACATACAATCAAACCACCAGAACAGGAGTAGGGTTTTACGCTCACAGCGGCCCGAACCTGGATAAATCGTCACCTGTGCTCATATGTACTAGCCTTGCTCTTTGTTGTATATAGATCCCACTTCCGAACCGCAAAGGGATCCTCTCGATCCCATAGATCGTCCTTTTCCCACGACAAAAGGAGATGATTCACCTTTATGTATGTGAAGTAGATGTCGTACGTGTCACTTGCCAAACGAACTCTTGACATGGTGATGTCCATAGGATGCTCTGCATCAGTATTTCTCTCTAATCTATCTGTTTGGTTTGGCCAACTAAATTTATTTATCTTCAGCGGGAGAGGTGCTTTGTAATGTGTTCAATCTTGCGGTGCTCTATATCCCAGTGACAAAGTAGGGGACAAGACACATATTTGTATTGTTGCCATTAAGGGTAAAATGATGGGGTTTATTCATATTGATTAGGTTTACTTTGTCTACATCATGTCATCTTGCTTAAGGCGTTACTCTGTTTTCATTAACTTAATACCCTAGATGCATGCTGGATAGCGGTCGATGGGTGGAGTAATAGTAGTAGATGCAGGCAGGAGTCGGTCTACTTGTCTCGGACATGATGCCTATATACATGATCATTGCCTAGAATATCGTCATAACTATGTGCTTTTCTATCAATTGCCAAACAGTAATTTGTCTACCCACCGTATGCTAAGAGTTCGAGAGAGAAGCCTCTACTGAAAACTATGCCCCCCAGGTCTATTTTAAACATAAAAAATAAACCTAAATATAGTTGCTGCAATTTTATTTCTTTTATTTTATTTTGCAATTTATCTATCTACCACTACAAGATTTAATCCTTGCAAGTAATGAGTTCAAGGGGATTGACGACCCTCTTGCCCGCGTTGGGTGCAAGTATTTGCTTTTGTGTGTGCAGGTGCTGTTCACGAGGCTTTGTGTGATTATCCTACTGGTTCTATAACCTTGGTTCTCACTGAGGGAAATACTTATCTCTGCTGTACTGCATCTCCTCTCCTCTTCGGGGAAAATCCCAACGCAGCTCACAAGTAGCAGGAAGAATTTCTGGCACTCCTAATGAGGATGCTGCTTCCCATCTTAATACTTTCATTGAATTATGTGATATGCAAAAGAAAAAAGATGTGGATAATGATATTATTAAGTTGAAATTATTTCCATTCTCACTTAGAGATCGTGCTAAAACTTGGTTTTCATCCTTGCCTCGCAATAGTATTGATTCTTGGGATAAGTGTAAGGATGCTTTTATTGCCAAGTATTTTTCCTCCCGCTAAAATTATTTCTCTAAGAAATCAAATAATTAATTTTAAGCAACTTGAGCAAGAACATGTTGCACAAGTATGGGAGACAATGAAATTAATGATTATAAATTGTCCCACTCATGGTTTACGTTTATGGATGATTATACAAAATTTATATGCGGGACTAAACTTTGTTTCTAGAAATCTTCTAGACTCTGCTGCAGGACGTACTTTCAAGGAAATTCCATTGGGAGAAGCTACAAAACTCCTTGATAATATTATGACAAATTATTCTCAATGGCACACCGAAAGAGCCCTAACTGGTAAGAAGGTAAATTCTGTCGAGGAAGTCTCTACTTTGGGTGATAAAATGGATGCTATCACTACTAGGAAAAAAGCTTATAGGTAGAACTTTACCAGTAGCGCATGTATGGGCCACCACGCTACTGCTAAGTACCAATAGCACTGGGATAAAAACGCGCTGCTGGTATAACTTAGCAGCAGTGCTGGTTATGCTGGGCGGCACTACTATTAAGTGTGCCACACCACACCCCCAGGTCAATTGATAGTAGTAGCGTTTGTGAAACAACCAGCGCTACTGTTAGTGCCACAGCTGTAGCGCCTGTTATAGATAGCGCGCTACTGCTATTTCTTCTGGATGTAAGCTTGTGGGCCCCTTTAGCAGTAGCGCGCGTTGCAACCCAGCGCTCCAGCTAGTGCAAGTACCAGTAGCGCGCGTGTATGGCCAGCGCTACTGCTATGGTCGCCAGCCAAAGTATCTACCACCTTTTCCCCCTTCTTCTCCCCCCTTCTTTTCTTCCCCCTGCTCTTGCACTTGCTTGTTGGTTCTTCCTTTCAATGCTCCCCCTCCTCCCTCTCTATTCTTTGCCCCTCCACCCCCTCCATTAATGCCCTCCCTCCTCCCTCTCTCTTTCTTTGCCCCTCCACCACCTCCATTAATTAATGGCCTCCCTCCTCCATCTCTCTCTCTTTGCCCATCCACAAATCTCCACTATCTAGATCTCTCTCTCTCTCTCTCTCCCTATTTAGAGCTATATGTAGGTACCCCACTATCTAGATCTACTAGCTAATTAAGAAGGTGCTCGATCCCTCTCGACACATAGGTGAGCAAAAAAAGAGTTGTGCAAGAATGGAAATATGTGTGTGTGCGTGTGTGTTTGTACGCGCGCGTGATAGGACCAAAACTATGCGCGATATGATACCGAATTGTGTGTGGCATGTGAGTTTCCTATATTGTGTATTTGTTGAAATGTGGGTGACATGAGTTGCCTCTGTTTTGCCGAAATGTCGATTCATTTCCGTTTCGGCGAATTTCGGGCAAACTCAATATGTCCTATGTTTAGGGAAGGTCATGTCGATTTTTTTTATGAATTTGATGCATGCATGCAACATGGTTATAATTCTTTTGCTCCGTGCAGGCGATCATGAAGGTTAATGGAAGGATGGAGGAAAGATACTGGCAATCCGCGGTGGACGACATGTATGAAAAAAACCGAAGGATGTTTTATGTCCATGTCGAAAATACAAAGGAGTCAGGCTCGACCCCTTTAAGGGTGGTCGATTCAAGGCGCACCTGCTCATGCATGGTTTCATGGATGGCCATATTCGGTGGATAAGTGAAGATGATGATGAGGACGTCGACGGGGCAGGAAATAATGACATGGGGCCAGACGAAGAGATGACTGATTATGGGCCGGAAGAAGAGGGCCATAGAAATGGTGATGGTGGGGAAGATGCCGGACATGGCGGAGAAGAGGCCAGACCAGGCGGAGAAGATGCAGACACACCGCAATCTTCGTCGCTACTAAGTTCAGCCATGCGGGACCCGCATGTTCGGGACCTGCTTCGCAAGAAGACGACTAGCGATAGAGCTGCTTCTAGAGAGGAGGCCAAACTGGCGCAACTGGAGGTAGACTCGATGACTCCATTGTATGATGATTGCGATCCCGAGGTGACCCGCTTGAGTTTCACGCTAGAACTTCTAAAGACGAAGGCAAAAAACAAATGGACGGACGCAAGCCAGGATGAGCTTCTGAAGTATCTAAAGAAGGTTCTTCCTGCGGGAAGCCTGTGTCCTACTAGTGTCGAGGAGGCAAAGAAAATCGTGTGCCCTCTTGATCTGCCGCACATTAGGTACCACGCATGCATCAACGATTGCATTATATATCAGAACGAGCACGCGGAAAAAAACCATCTGCCCAAAGTGCAATGCTTCACGATATAAGAAGGCCGGAAAGAAAGCTCCACAAAAAGTTGTATGGTACTTTCTGATCACTCCCCGTCTGCAGTGGTATTTCGTAGATGCTAACGAAGCAAAGCTTATGCGCTGGCACGCGGAGAGGGTGAAGCCAGACGATGGAGATTATCTAAAGCTAAGACACCTCGCAGATGCTAGCCAGTGGAGAGCATTAAACGCTGAATATAAATATTTTGCAGATGATGCAAGGAACATCGTGCTTGGCGTTAGTACTGATGGCATGAATCCGTTTGGCAAACAGAACACCAATCATAGCACATGGCCCGTGTTTGTATGGATGTACAACCTCCCCCCTGGCTGTGCATGAAGGAATAATACATACACATGACTATGCTTATTCAAGGGCCGAGACAACCGGGAAATGATATTAATTTGTATCTCGGGTTACTGAAAGAGGAGCTACAGACGTTATGTACAACGCCGGCCAAGACATGGGACGCCAGCAGAGGAGAGTATTTCTACATGAGAGCCGCGTTGATCATGACGGTGCAGGACTATCTCGGTTACGGATATGTCTCGGGGCAGGTGTGCCACGGATATTGCGGATGCACCAGGTGCATGGATGATACAACTTCTCAGCAGGTATCGAAAGATGCGGGTCCTCGAAAATCGTGTACATGGGCCATCTAAGATGGCTCGAGAAGGATGACCCGTGGAGAAAGCGTGGAGATCTATTCAATGGTAAGGCTGAACATCGAGGACCTCCACGTAAGAGGAGAGGCGTCAAAAACTATGAGTTGATGAAGAACTAGGAAGAGTGCCCCTTGCGGGGAAAGACGAAGAAAAAGGCGCCAGAGCTGCTGCTGAAGGTATGGAAGACGAGGTCTGTTTTCTAGGACTTGGAGTACTGGCCCAAACTCGACATGCCTCATAGCCTTGATCAAATGCATATCACAAAGAATATCCTCGAGAGCTTGCTTGGAACATTGATGAACATGCCGGAGAAGACCAAGGATGGGCCGAAGGCAAGAAAAGACTTGGAATTTTTGAATATCAGGAATGATCTCCAAATGCCCGGTAAAAAGTCGTCGAAGGAGACGGAGACGGAGACAGAAGATAGGGGCAAAAAAGTAAAAAAGAAGGAAGAACAACATTGCCCCCCCCCTCTTGCTTCACCTTAGATCCCAAGGAGTTCGATCAATTGTTCAAGTGCCTTGCCGGAATCAAAGTTAGTTCTGGATACTGTTGGAAGATAAGCTGATATCTGGACACCAAGAAAAAAAAGGTTCAGCAGGATGAAGTCTCACGACTGTCACGTGATGATGATGCAGATACTCCCAGTTGCACTTAGAGGGATTATGGACACACACGTCCGTGAGACGCTTATTGACCTATGCCACTTTTTTGATGCTATCTCTCGAAAGTCGATCAGTGTGAAGCAACTCCAAAGGCTACAGGAAGAGATCGTTGTCATACTAAATGAGCTAGAGATGTACTTCCCGCCCGCGTTCTTTGACGTCATGGTGCATCTGTGTGTCCACATGGTGGACGACATCATCGACCTAGGGCCGACATTCCTGCACAGCATGATGCCGTTCGAGAGGATGAATGGGGTCATCAAAGGATTCGTTCGTAACATGTCCCGTCTGGATGAAAGCATAGCCCAGGGTGTCAGTACTAAAACCGGTAGATCTCGGGTAGGGGGTCCCGAACTGTGGATCTTGGAGTCCATGGGTAACAGGGAACGTAGAGACAGCGTTTACCCAGGTTTGGGCCCTCTCGAAGAGGTAAAACCCTACGTCCTACTTGATTGTATTGATGTGTTGCTATGGCAATTACAGAATTGATCTACCTCAAGATCAGATGAACTAAACCCTAGGTGGGTATGATGATAATGGTTCCCCCTCTGCGTACTAAACCCTCTGGTTTATATAGACACCAGGGTTACCTAGGGTTACATATGGTCGGTTGCCACCAGGGGATAAACATGCCGGCCACGCTAAACTTTTCTTGGAGGAGACGCCAAGTCTTCAGAGGTTTCCTTCTAGAGCCCGGGGTCGCCTATAGTCCGGCCTTCCTTCGATGAATTAGGAGCGGCCCATCAATACGGCCCACGAGAGACAGGCCAGCGGCGTGAGGACCCCTTAGTCCGGGACACCCTCAGTAGCCCCCGAACTAGCCTCCAATGCTGAGGTCGATAATCTTCGCCAGCTCCATGCTTCCCAAGTCTTCGTCTTGAGGGGCGAGTTCCTTCCCTCAACTATGTCCGGCTGATAATAGTTCAGCCGCCGACAATCCTCCGGCTTAACAAGGTATTGCGGGGCCCGTCGCATCGTTTTCTTAGCTCAGAGTTAATGACACCCCTCGATTTCCGTGCGCCAGAGGGAGACAAACGGTCCAATATTTTTTTACAGAAATGCCCCTTTTGGGCCAGGGGAAGATGCCTATTTAACAGGCTAAGGGCGTGAAGGTTAACACGCCTCATCCCCAAATCACCGAGAGACCAGAGTCAGCAAGCCTTGAACAATGGTATGCTTCGTGCCCTTCCTCTTACGAGGTTTAGGCTTCCCCATTCACCCCTTCCTAAGGGGTTTACTAGAATTTTACGGGATCCAGCTCCACCATCTCACCCCAGGATCAATTCTGCACATCTCGGGCTACGTTGCCCTTTGTGAGATGTTTCTGGGCTGTTAGGCCCATTTCAAGTTATGGTGGAAATGCTTCTGCCTTGTCCCTCACACCTGAGGAGGGACAATTTACAAGATCAGTGGAGCCGAAGTGTGGCGCATCACCAGAATGGGGTATCCTATAGGGACTCCCAAGAAGGATGCCGAGGAGTGGACCTCGGAGTGGTTTTATATCGAAGACACCCCCCTATTCGATCCATCTCGGAGGGGGCTGCCCAAATTCTCACTTGCTTCTCCGAAGAAGCGGTTCAACTGGCGACCGAAGAGCTCTTCCCAAGAGGAAAGTGCCGAAGTAGCGCGCCTAGCCGCTCAAGTGAGGTGGCTAGCCTATAACGGGTTGACCATTATTCACGTGATGGCCGCAGCCATTGCTCGGTGCGTTCAACCTCTTAAACAAAGGGTGCACCTTCTATGGTGTTACAACGGGGTGAATGACTCGACCCGATACACACGGAAGAGACCTGCCTACCAGGCGGCAATGGCAGCCGTCCTGGCCGATCTCTTCAATGGGGAAGAGCAAGAGTTTGCTTGACTAAAGCCCAAGGATGGCTTCTTGAGCTATAAACCCATCGAAACGGTGAGTCCAACTACACTTTATAGTTCGGATGGTACACCAATTTTCCTTAATCGGATATTTAATTTATCCGAACAGAGCTGGAGTAGCTGGATCGAGACCATAAGTTGCCCTGATCCTTAACCGGAGAGTCATTCTCGTGACGATGACCCTGGGTTTCACGAAGATCCCGAAACGTCCATCGATTTCGAGGAGGGAGTCTTGTACCAGGAGAGTCTCGACGGCTCTAAAGTAGCCCTTTTGGCCGATCACCCCGGGACACTTCCCTCCTCCGCTGTAAGTGACCAACATGCTTCTTCTCGAAAGAGACGCTCAGCTCCTACGGCTCCGAGTACACTGACTTCTACTCCCAAGGGTCGCCACACAACGCGCAGGACATCTTCGAGAGCGGCACCGGTGGCTCCAGCGGCGAGTGGCCGTAGGTCGTCCAAACGTGCGGTGACAACGGGAGTCACGTCATCCACGCCCCTCCCCCCCCGAAGAGGTAATGTATCCACTATACTTTTAGTGTCGTTATCTTTGATAACTGCTGCGAATATCAATAATTTTCTCTACTGCGACTTGCAGGCGATATGTAGAACCACCTTCATCCGAGGATGTTGAAGAGGTGCAGGGGGGTGACCCAAGACCGAGGTCCCCGGTTGTGGCCGGCGTTACTTCAGAGGTCCCTATCGAGGACCAACATCTAGAGGACCCAGAGGCCATCTCGGTCACCAACTCCGAAGTAGAAAGCATGATGAATCACCGGCGGCGAAAGGCGTCACTGCGGCACTCTGCGTTTTCCGATCAGGAGTTTAACGCTCTTAGTTCGGTAGACGTGTACTTCGGAGCTGCCTGAACAGGACTCGAGGGAGTAGCTAAACTTCTGTCTACCAGTTTGCAGGTACGCCGTTTGTTTTGATAACCGGACGCATAACCCGGCCCAGTAGCCCTCTCAGACAAAGTTTGTCGTGGGGAAGTAGCATTCACTTATTTATTGAACCTAGTAGCCCCCGAGCCTTAATTTGGGCGGGACGGCCGAGTTATGGGTCTGATGTTATAATGCCGTGCTATGGTGCAGACTGTTCAGGAACAGAACAAAAAGTTGGCCGAAGACCTCGAGCTGACACAAACACAGTTGAAATCTGTGGAAGCCGAGCTAGAGGGGGTCAAGAAATGAACCAAAGAGGCACATGGTAAGTGATAGACTTAATATGTCTAATAAAGAATTTTATGGAACACATTTTCTAATGAAAGATTGGTCCATAGCAGCTGAGTCGATAAATCAACTGTAGAAGGATCTGAACGCAACCAGAGAAGCTCAAAGGTATGCAGAGTCGCAGCAAGAGGTTGGCTACCATGTGCTGACCCGAAGTCATGAGGAAAGGGATAAGCTCTAGGCGGAAAATCAACAGCAGGCCCAAGAAATTGAGAGCTTGAAAACTCAACTGGCTCTATCCCAGGAGGAGAACCAGAGACTGAAAGCTGGCATGTTCGGTGAGTGCGACCTAGCTTTTTGATACATAGACTGCATGTATTGTACTGTTATATGAACAATGCCATGTCTCTTTTTAGTTCTCCTTACCGGACGCCCCGAAGAGGAGGCTCGCTCTTTCGGACGGGACCTGCTGAAGGAGCTATCCGTCGCACGTGAGCGGGCCTGAAAAGCTATGAAGAGCATGTTCAAGGCGTTGTGGCCTAGCGAGGCGGCTCCGGAAGGGATGACCGAACTTGCTAACCGATTTAAAGGAGCTCGGCGTCGCCTTGAGCTATGGAAAATATCAGCCTATCAAGAGGGAGCGCGGGAGGCTTGGGCGATGGTTAAAACCCGCTTCACCAAGCTTAATCCGGAGCATTTGGCTCGGGCTGGGCCAGTAGGGCCGGATGGGCAGGAAGTGCCCCTACGTTTGGTATATGACCAAGTGATGCCCGCTGCTCGGTTGTCCCAGGAAGATTGTGCCCTGGAGACCTTAATAGATGGCCTTGACCAAGAGAAGTGTTTTGATTCTATGTATCTATGTACTTTACATCAAATATTCTCCAAACCGTGCTTGAAATGTTGTCTTAACCGGCCATCGGCTTCTGCCCCCTCAGCCAGCGGCCGAGGAGTGTTTCCTACTACGTGATCCGAGAACATCGGAAAAACACTTCGGAGAACCAGGCAATCCGGCCATTTTGTGCAAACAGACAAAACGCGCTCAGGGAGTTATGTTATATTACTGTTTAACGTGAGAACCATCTTCCGAAGAAAATAGTTCCTCCATGGGTTCCTTTCCTCGGGTTGTCATGTTGACCATGGATGTATAACCTAATACCCGAGATATACAGGTAATGGTTACTTCGGGAAAATAACCCCGGAATCTGGTAATAACTACCAATTATTTTCACTTCCCTCGTGGCCGACCAATTATATTCTTAAGAACTCTAGCTTTCAGCTTCACCCGTGTGAGGTACGCACCCGGGTAATTCGGACGTAACAATCGCAGAGGTGCTCTGTTTACTCCCTAGCCGAACAATCGGGAACGTAGGGAGTAAGCACAGGAGCGAGGCAACCCAGCGTGGCCAAATCTTAAGTCAAATTGATGCATATGATGGCTTTAAAACGATACTGGAAGGTTGCAAACATGACAAAACTGATGGTTGCACAGAGGATGTATTACCGGCTTCGTAAAAGAAGCCCCCAGGTAAAAACGTGTGGTACATTTGAAGATGTTTGCCGAGAAAAACTTAACGCAGCTCGGCTTGATCGAACACAAGCTGGGAAATACTAGCCAAATGAGAAAGAGAACATATAAATCCAAGACGGATAAACTGAAGAGGGTGATGACCCTGGTCTAGCCGTAGAAGCGCCGAAGGTGAGCTGCGTTCCATGGGATTGTCCTTTGGGTCGCGGAGACGATACGCTCCCCCTGCGAGTACCTGATCAATTATGAAGGGCCCCTCCCATTTGGGGGACAGTTTATGCTTCTGCTTCTCTGGGAGGCGTAGGACGAGGTCGCCCACGTTATATGCCTTCGCCCGAACTTCCCTAATCTGATAGCGTCGGGCCTGTTGCTGATAAAAAGTAGAACAAGCCCGAGCTACGTCGCGCTCTTCTTCCAAGGCGTCCAGGTCATCTTGCCGATCCAACTCAGCCTCCCTTTCTTCATACATGCATACTCCAGGTGCGTCATGAATAAGGTCGCTGGGGAGAACCGCCTCTGCCCCATACACCATGAAAAATGGTGTATAGCCCGTGGATTGATTGGGAGTGGTGCGCAGGCCCCATAATACGGAGTCTAGCTCCTCCACCCAGTGGCAGTCGGACTCTTTTAAAGAATAGACCAAGCGGGGCTTAATGCCGCTCAAAATTAGTCCATTAGCTCACTTGACTTGTCCATTGGACTGTGGGTGGTATACAGAGGCATAGTCAAGCTTAATGCCTAGGTTAGTGCACCAGTCCTTTACTTCCTAGGCAGTGAAATTGGATCCATTGTCTGTTATTATGCTATGGGGGACACCGTAACGGTGAACCACGCCGGATATAAAATCGATGACCGGCCCGGACTTGGCTGAGGTTACTGGTTTTGCTTCAATCCATTTTGTGAATTTGTCGACCATAACGAGTAGATACTTCTTTTTCTTGGTCCCCCCTTTAAGTGGTCCGACCATGTCCAGCCCCCAGACCGCAAAAGGCCAAGTGATCGGTATAGTCCGAAGAGCCGTGGGGGGCATGTGACTTTGATTTGCGAAGAGCTAGCATCAAACACAATGTTGGACCAATGTTTGGGCGTCTGTGCGGGCGGTGGGCCAAAAGAACCCAGCTCGGAAGGCCTTGCTGACTAGGGCCCGAGCTGCCGCGTGGTGACCGCCCATGCCAGCGTGAATCTCGGCCAAGAGCTATCTCCCCTCCTCTTCGGATATACATCTTTGGAGGACTCCGGTGGTGCTTTTCTTGTAAAGTTCACCCTCGTGGACCTTGTAGGATTTAGATCGCCGAATTATGCGCCTTGCCTCAGTCTGGTCATCGGGTAGCTCTTGGCGGAGGAGATAGGCAAGGAAGGGCTCGGTCCATGGCGCGATTTCTTCCTTGACTTCATGGGCCGAAGACGTGATTGCCGAGCCCCCAATAATTCCTTCGTCTGGTTCGATGATCGGAGGGATGAGCTCTCCTGAGTCCTTGGTTTCAGCGTCCTTGCCATCATCCTGCCACACCACGGACAGCTTGAAGAGTCATTCCAAAAAGGTGTTCTCAGGAACGTGATCGCGTTTAGCGCCCATTCGAGCAAGGACATCGGCGTCTTGGTTACTGTCTCTAGGGACATGATGGAATTCCAGCCCCTCAAACCGGGCGAATATTTTTAGGACGGCATTGCGATACGCTGTCATTTTCGGGTCCTTTGTGTTGAATTCGCCATTGACTTGAGAGATGGCGAGATTCGAGTCTCCCCGTGCCTCGAGCCACTGTACACCCATTGACACTGCCATCCGAAGTCCATGCAACAGAGCCTCGTATTCGGCTGCGTTGTTAGAGTGTCACAGCCCTAGAATTGCTTGTAATTAGGAGCATCAGCATCCATGCATCATGTTAAAATTCAAACGAATTTGAAATGGGGATGTTCAAACCCTAGCACCAAATGAATTTCAACTAGGATCAAAATAAAAATATTTTCAATGAACCCAAAATGCCCTTTAAAAATGTTCATGATTTAGGGAAAAAGGTGAAAACCCTAACCATAAACGGTGCACATTTTTGAAGGACCAAAATGGGCCTTGAATTAATTCATATTGTATTTGAATTGGAGCAAATATATCCTATAAATATTTTTAATGCTTCAAAAATTCTGGAAGTCTGTGAGGGGCTTCGGAATGATCCATTTAATCCCTGCAAAATTTATCAGAAGCAACAAAATTGATTTGGTTTAAAAAAACCAAATTAAAACAAACTACAGAAAAGGAAAACAGAAAGAAAAAGGAAAAGAGAACAGAGGAAAAGGCTTACCTGGTGCTCACCTAGCTGGCCCAGCCCACTGGCGATGCCAATCGTCCCCTTCCTCGCGCCAGGAGGATAGGGGCGCGTGGCCAGAGCGCGCGCGCACGCGATGTGCCACCTCCTGCTTGTCCCACGCCACGTCGATGCCGCGGATAACCCCACCGCCTCCGTCTGGATCAGGCAGACCCCCTCTTTCGCTCTCTCCCTTGCTCCCTTGCCTGTTCTTCACCATGGCCAAGCCGCCGTGAGCATGCCGCTCTCTGTTCGCGTAGCCCCCGTGCACCCCGCGCCTCGCCGTCTGTTCCACCGACCCCGCCGTCGAGCGCTGCATCTCTATGAAGAAGATCCCGAGCTTGGATGCTCCGCAGCGACGCCATCGAGCTCATCTTCCTTGCCATAGCCGATGGACCTCGCTAACGATTTGCCGGACCCCGTGCCTCCCCGGCCTCTCTAGCAGCACCGGAAGACCCGTGGTGAGCCGCTGAGTCGTCACCCCCTTGCCCCGTTGTCCATCATGCCCCCTAGCGCCGATTCCGAGCATGGCCGAACTCCGGCCGCCGCCATGGCCGGCAAGCCCCGTGCTCCCGAGCTCTTCTGCGCGCAGCCAAGCATACCAACGCGCTCAGCGCGTCTCCAGGAACCCAAAACACCCAACCGCTGCTCCTACCGTGCTCTGTGGCGTCGATCCGGTCGATGCCCGAATTCCGGCCGCCGCCGCGAGCTCGTTTCCGGCGAGCTCCAGCCACCCCAGCTCTAGCCGCGGCCACCATTGGATGCGCCACTCCTCCAGCTACCCGTAGAACTAAACCGCGCTCGAAACCGTGGCCTACAGCTCGATTCCGAGTGTCGCCGCCGCGATCCGTGGTCGCCGCCGGCTTAACTCCGGTGACGCTGACCTGGCCGATTAGATTAGCCACTAATCCCGCTGTTAGTTTAACCCTGAGCCACTCACAGTGGGACCCACATGTTTAATTAGGCCGGCTAATTATTTGGTTAGGATTAGATTAAACCCAATGGACCCAAGCCGTCAGTTTTGACTTTGCTAACGTCAGCGTTGACTTGGCCCCACTGGTCAGTCTCTGTAGCTGACCTGTTACACTGACGTGTGGGCCCTGCTGGTCAGGTTTGACCCTGGTCAGCTCGGTTGACCTGCTGATGTTATGCTGTCATCATGCTGACGTCATTAATTATTTTCTAGATTAAAAATAATCCAGGAAATTCCAAAAAATGTTTAAAACTTCAAAAATTCATAGTAAATCAACCGTAGCTCAGATTGAAATAATTTATATATGAAAAATTGTCAGAAAAAAAATGAAGAATCCGTTTGTGGCATTTCCATGCATGTTTGAATAACTTAAAGCTACTGTATATGACAATTTGAATAACTGGCATTTGAATGTCTTACATGGAGTTTGAATTTGAATCTTGAGTTCAAACCAACTCCATTTAAATCGTTGCTAGTTGCATTATCCCAAATCACAGCATGTTGCCATGTCATGATCATGCATCATATTGTTGCATTGCATTGATTGTGTTCATTCTCTGTTTGCCGGTATTTGTCCCCTCTTGGTAGCAGACGATTCCGACGTTGTGATCGTTGACACTGATGAAGAGCAGTACTATCTTCATAAGTGCCAGGCAAGCAAACCCCCATTGAGCATTCCGATACAATCCCACTCTCTCGCTCTTGCTCTCCTTTACTGCATTAGGACAACAACGATACAACTGTTACATGTTGCGGTAGCTGAACCCATTCCTCTGCATGACCTGTCTTTGCCACAGTAAATAGTTGAAACCCACTAGCATGAGTAGGAGTTGTTTGAGCCATGATGTGCCTACTCATTCATGCTTGCTTGTTATGCCTGCTATGCTTAGAGTTGTGTCAGGTCTGATTCTTCTGGGATGGATTGGAATGGTGGTGAACATGTCCTACTGTGTGAGAGCTAAGTGTGTGAACACGGTTTGGTAAAGGTAGCGATGAGAGGCCATGTAGGAGTACATGGTGGGTTGTCTCATTGGGACCGTCCTCAGGAACTGAGTTCCGTGTTTGTGATCCAAGACAGTTACTACCACACATTGGGCTCCGGGCGCTCCAAGCTCTCTCGACTTATTAATCGCCTTGATCTCTGTCCAGGAGTCGCAACTAGTTTCTGGTGTTTGTTGGATATGTGGTGGGGACCATGCATAGCGCTGACCCTAGGGGTGGGCTTCGATGCAGTAGAGACACCGAGGCACGGTGTACCAAGTGACACCCGAATGGTGCTCTTGGGAACCCTGCACTCATCGTTTGGGGCTGTACTGGAAACTTCGGCCGGACTTCCTTGCGGAGTGGACTCAAATAGGCGATAAACCTGGACTAGAGACTTGTGTGGCTAGTTAGATCATGGCCAACACCCTCGCCAGGCTTCCGCTTGAAGGTTGCCGAGATACATGACGTGTACATGGCGGTAAGTGGGGAAAGCGTGTGTGAAGAAGTACACCCCTGCAGGGTTAATGATCTATTCGAATAGCCGCGTCCGTGGATATGGACTACTTGGAAGCTTACATTGTTCATAGATAACTAGAAGTGGATACTCTAAAATGCACAAGATAAGTGTGAGTGCTATGGATGGCCTTCTCGTAGGGAGACGGGAGCGGATCCATAGTGGTGTATTGATATGGTGAATGTCTGGACTCGTGTGCGCTTTCTCACCTCAAAGAAGTTACTGGTAGTCGTAGTTCAGGATAGCCACTGAGTCAAAGCTGGCTTGCTGCAGTTAAGCTCCACCATCCCATTGTTGATACTGATGCATATGTAGATAGTTCTGATGTAAGTCTTGCTGAGTACCTTTGTACTCACGTTTGCTTAATTTATGTTTTGCAGAGGAGACTTCAGTCTCACTTTAGATTCCTGCGATGAGTTCGACGTTGACCGATTAGCTTGGGAATCCCAGACAGATGTCTCGCTCCTATGGAGGGTCTTGTAGATAGATAGGCTTTCTAGCCTTTCTTCTTTTCAGCTGTCTGAACTCAGACAGGCTTATACTTCCGTTGCTTGTATGATTCTGCATGTTGGGTCATGAGACCCATGTTTGTAATATCATGCTACATAAGGCTCCTCGGAGCCCTTTAAAATAAATACCTTGAGTCATAGAGTTATGTTGTGATGCCATGTTGTGTTTACACATATCGTGCATATTGTGTGTATGTTTGAAATGCAATGGTATGTGTGGGATCTGACACCAAGTTGTTTATTCTTGGTAGCCCTCCTTATGGGGAAATGCCTCCTAGTGCTTCCATCCGGAACACATGGATTGACCGGCATGTGTCCTTCTTTGCTCCTGTGTCTGTCCCTACGGGGAAATGTCATGCGGTGTTTTACTGGAGTCCTTGTAGCTTGCTATGACTCGGTTAGACTCGATGCTGACTGACACGTGCATTGCTGGGTCATGTATGCCTGTCCCTGTAAGTTTGTGCCACTTTGGTTTACGACTAGTCATGTCGGCCCGGGTTCTCTATCACATGGATGCTAGCGACACAATCATATACGTGAGCCAAAAGGCGCAAACGGTCCCGGCCCAGGTAAAGGCGGGAGCCATGGGTTACCGTGTGTGAGGCCGCAAAGTGATATGATGTGTTACATGCTAGACCGGTGTGACTTAGGATCGGGGTCCTGACAACTTTGGTATCAGATCCTGACTGCCTGTAGGATTACCAAGCCAAACTGGTCGAAGTTGAGTCTAGAAATGCTTTAGTTATATAGGGGAATTGATTGCGGAAGGGAATGTAAGGCTCTTTTTACTCCTTATCCTTGTGTCATTCTGATTCTGAGTCACCCTCTTCTTTTCTACGGGGTTAAGGAACTAGGCCTTCTCATCTATCTAATAGGATGATGAGTTACTACTCTGCAGACTTATAGGAAGTTGGTGTCTCCTCGGATCGGTGTCTCCCTAGTAACTCAATGGTTATGTTGTCAATTGTCTTGCATGTTGTCTCATTTTTCATGCCCGTACAGCCGTTATGCTGTCTGAGTTATCCAAGGTCTCTATAGAATTTGATGCATTTGCAATACTTCCCTCTCTGTTCCTGATGTCCTTTTAGGCCAGATTAACCACACTAATCGCTGAGTCAAGGTACTCTGTTGCCTCGACATATATGTTGAAGTTATTAGGACACTAGGGTATCTTAGTGAACCACCCAGAGATTCAGCCTTTGTGTTGTATCCCCAGTGTGATGACTCTGGCCATCCTTCTCAAAAGCATCTCGTGATGCCCTTTAGTTAGAAGGTATTCCATTTCTGGGTTCTTGAACCCAAGATTCATTCTAGTTACTTCGTGTTGTTAGTGTTTGCTCATTCCTTTAGGATATTAGTACCTTTGTGATAGTCCACGAGGTCCGTGGTATATCATTCTTCCAAATACCATGAACCATCCATGGCAGAAGTTCTTTTGAACCAAAAGAACACCATAATAGTGCTCTTGATGAGTTCTTCATTCTACATTGTGAATCTGCCAATCCTACCCTTCTGCATGGGTTATCCGGAAGAAATATGTTGAGTCTTGTTCGACATGCTAATCTATGCATCCACAACTCAGAAAATCATATGTTCCTTTGAGTTGTCCCTTTTCAGTCATATTCCAACCCTCATCTATCAATTGATAGTCAGAAGTAGTTGTGCTTTCATGTTCATCAGTGCCTATTACTCTTGTGGTCCGTCAAGCCATTTCCATTACGGAATGACTAGGAAAAAGAAACTCCAGTACCTTATCCATTTCGAGGATTGTGTCAAAGTAATTGTATTTCGCAGATCAAAAATGCCAATCCAGCTTTTGTTCTGTTCTACCCTCAAGTATTACCACCTTTATGTCAGGATTGTCATGAGAATTGCACCACATCTTATGAACTCTTGATATAATGATAATTCCCTCCATCATTATTCATCTCTCGGTCTCTGTTGGGGATGTTTACCAACATAAAGACCCGGCGGGATGTTGACCCGGCCATAGAGCAGGCTCAGCGGGTCAGTTCAGTGCGGGGCTGAAGGACTGTTGGTGGGCCGGCTTAGCGAGGCCTGGTGAGGACAGGCCGGCTTAAGCAGTGGGCCGGCTCACGAGAAGACTGACTTAGAGGACAAGTAAAAGAGTAGGAGACGGGTCAGAGTACGATCCGGACTCTCATGTAATCTAGGGTTCCACCTGTGTATATAAAGGGGAGCACCGATACGAAAAAGACTAAGTTGCAATCTCATCGAGAGCTAGGTTAGCGATTCCGCATCCTTGTAATCGAGAACCACAACAATATAATCAATCAGGACGTAGGCTTTTACCCCCACCGTGAGGGGCCGAACCTGGGTAACCCGGCGTCTTCTCGTTCCCGATCAACCCCATTAAGCTTCCACACTTGTGCGATGGCCTCATCTCTAAGTCCTTTCACAAGGGCATCTGCCGTGTTAAAACCACGACAGTTGGCGCCCACCATGGGGCGTACGCACGGTGGAGTTGAGTTCTTAGCGGGATCTCTCCCAGGGTTCGGGAAGTACACAGTTGGCATGATGACCAAGAGCCGCCGTGGGAAGTTCTACATCGACGATTCATACTGCGGCCCCGACGCCGACTCAATCGAGTACGGGTACCGGGTCCCCTTCACAAGATCCATACCTTCATCGGTGTGGTCGGCGAGCCGGCCGCCGGGTTGGAGAGCGTCAACGGAGTTGAGTCGGCCCGCCGCGCTGGCCTGAACCACGCCTTCGTCGGTTTCACCCAAGGGGTGGCCTTATCGGAGAACTCCCTGTCTTAGGATGACACGCTCATTCAATCTGACGGCGAGTCCTCGACAGGGGAAACTGAGTCAATTCTTCCGCTGCATGATGGAGGGCTCAGACACACGGACGATGTCTTTCCGGAGAGCCCTGATCTGCCTCGCTTCGCGGCGGTGTACATGGCGGGAAGGCAAGATCCGGTGCGAGACCCGGCCAATCCGATGGCGGGGCAAAATAACATCCTTGCCGGCTCAGGAGGAGCCGGCGCATCGGCCACCGGCTCTCAGAAAACCGGGGCTCAGGCGCTCACGGACTTGATGACTACGTTGGCAGCCCTGTTGGCCGAGCCAGTCACCGCGGAGAATGCGGCGGCACGAAACGCGGAGATCACGAAGTGTCGTGAGCAGATGGCCATCAACGCAGAGAATGCTCGCATGATGCAGGAACAGGCCCGGGTTGCCGATGAGAGGCAGTGCCTGGAGGAGGAGGCACATTACCGGAACCACCGGCAGGCCGAGTCAGAGCTCGTTCACAGGAGGCGTCATCAGAGCCGGCTTCCGACTAGTCTTGAGCCGACTCAGCTTTTTACCACACCGCCGGCTCCGACGAAACCGGGGGCTGGAGTCGTCCCCATGGGAGAGCCGCCTTTGCAACAGACGGTCCAGCAGCGGGAGCCAGCACAGCTTCGCACGCCGGAGCAGCAGCAACAGTCACCGTCTCGCCAGTTCCAGACCCCAGTTGGACACTACTCTAACCCGGTGGACAACGTACTGGCAGCAACCCACAACTTGGCAGCTATTCCGATCGAGGGGGACGGCCCGATTCAGACCGAGGCCAGGAATGCCATTGCGATGCTCAAGACAGCCGTAGTGCAGCAAGCCAACTACTCGCATAGCCAGCATCGGCTTCACTCGACCCCTCATCAGAGCCGCACCAGGAGTCAGCACCCTGAGTCGCCAGCAGTCTCCAGCAGCGCATACCGTAGGAGAGCCGCCCAGCCGCTGGCGGAGCAGCGCCAGCCCAGGATCCCGCAAGACGTTGCAGACGCCGCTCGGATTCTGCGAGCTTGGGAAGAGGCAAACGTGCGTGCAGGGCACAACCCGCCGGCACGAGTTAACCCACCGCTGGATACCAACCCGCCGCCGAATGTTAACCCGCCCGTCGCGACCCAGACAGATGGCCGACTTGCGAGCTCTTCTAGCCGCATGATTGGAACTCCCTGCTTGTTACCAGCGCTGTGAGAAGCGCGCATGCCCCCCGATTTCAAAGGGCCTCGCAAGGTCCCTAATTATACAGCGAATCTGGAGCCCACCGAGTGGATCGAGAGTTATGAGTTGGTGATGGACTTGTTGGGCGCAAGTGAGTTAGTATGTGCACGTTACCTCCCTTTGATGTTGGAAGGCCCTGCACGCACCTGGATGAAAAACCTACCGGCGAATTCTGGCAACACATGGCAGGAACTGAAGGAGCGCTTCATGAAGAATTTCCAGGTAACCTGTAAGAGGCCAACCACGATTGTTGATCTTGAGCGTTGTGTCCAGCGCGAGGATGAGTCGTCGCATCACTGGGCTCGCCGGGTTGCGGAAGTCATACACAGTTCAGACAACATCTCGGTGGCTCAGGCAGTGCTCGTTCTGGAGCGAACGTGCAAGTTCCAGCCCCTGGTCCAGAAGCTTGGGCGACTCAAGCGAATGGTCTAGGACATGGGAGACCTCATGGATGTCTTAACCCAGTATGCGGTGTCAGATAACACCAAGGATCCGCTGTCAGACGAGGAGAAGTCTGACAAGGGGAAGAAGGCTGGTGGCAAGGGTCAGCAGCAGAACAACAGTAATGGTCAGAGCAACAATGGTGGTAAACGCAAGGGTCATGACGGTTGTTCCGATCTGGTGGCAAACGCAAACACAGAGAATAAAGGTCAGCGGCAGAATGACGGTTCGAGGAGGCAGTATGGAAATCGCCCTCTCACTTACGAGGAAGCTCTCAAAGCTCCTTGTCCAAAGCACAGTTACAATGGTAAGCCGTCCAGTCACTCCTGGGAAAATTGCTATCTCATGCAAGAGTTTGCCAAACGCGTCTTCCAGAATCATCATAATGGAGGCGGCAACGGCGGACAACCCGCCAACCAGGGACCCGGCTTCTCGGGCGCCGGCTTACAAGGGCCCTTCGTAGGACCCGGCTTCCAAGGGAACAGTGGTCAAGGTGGCGGGTTCCAGGGGGCTGGTAACACTGGAGGCGGCAATCAGCGAAACAACCAGGGAAATCAGCATCAAGCTGGTGCAGCAGGATTCCAGAGTAACCCAAAGTAGCTAAACAGCGGGCAGTATCACGTTTTCACCACTAGCACCTGCAAACGGGATCGGAAGGTACAGCGACAAGCCGCCCACGTGGTTGAGCCGGCGGCTCCTTACTACCTCAACTGGTCTGAACAGCCTGTTACCTGGAGCAGGGAAGATCATCCTGTCCTTGTCGAACACCCTGGCCACTTGGCTCTGGTGGTGGCACCACAAGTCGGCGGTTACACCCTGCCTAAGGTGCTCATGGATGGAGGCAGCAGCATCAACATTCTGTACTATGACACGTTCAGGTGGATGAATCTGCCCGATAAGCAGTTAACTCCATCTTCTATAGTCTTTCACGGCATTGTTCCAAGCAAGTCGGCCTATCCCATGGGAAGAATTTCCCTTGAGGTGGCCTTCAGCTCAGAGGATAACTGGCATTCCGAGTTCCTGTCCTTTGAGGTGGTTAAGCTTAAGAGCCCATACCACACCTTATTTGGCCGGCCGGCTTACGCACGGTTCATGGTGCGGCCATGTTACGTCTACCTGAAGATGAAGATGCCAGGACCGAGAGGATCCATCACAGTGGAAGGAAACCGCAAGATTGCACTCGAGTGCGAGGAAGGAGATGCAGCTTATGCTGAGTCGGCTTGCGCAGCGGAGGAGTTGCGGTATTATAAAGACAACGTTGACCCGTCTGACAGGACATCCCTGAAGAAACCCACTATGGAGTCAGACCCCCTGCTCAAGTTTAAGTCGGCCAGAGACACAAAGCAAGTTGATTTTACCCCAGGCAATTCTTCTGAGCAGTTCACCATTGGGGCAAATATGGATCCCAAATAGGAAAGCGCGCTCATCGAGTTCATCCGTGAGAACCGGGACATCTTTGCATGGAAGCCTTCTGACATGCCAGGTGTACCGAGAGAACTCGCTGAGCACTCCCTTAATGTGGATCCCAAGTTCAAACCAGTTCGCCAGTATCTCCGTCGTTTTAATGAGGAAAGGCGGAAGGCTATTGGTGAAGAAGTGGCCCGGCTCTTAGCTGCCGGGTTCATCGTCGAGGTCTTCCATCCTAAATGGCTAGCTAACCCAGTGCTTGTTCTGAAGAAAAACGAGACTTGGCGGATGCGTGTTGATTACACAGACCTGAATAAGGCTTGTCCTAGTGACCCCTTTGCCTTGCCCCGCATTGACCAGATCATCGATGCTACGGCTGGCTATGAGAGCTTATGCTTCCTGGATGCTTACTCTGGTTATCATCAGATCAAAATGAAGCTGGAAGACCAGGAAAAGACGGCTTTTATCACCCCTTTTGGAGCTTTCTGTTATACAACCATGCCGTTCGGTCTGAAATGTGCACAGGCAACTTACTAGCGTTGTGTCCAGAGCTGCTTTCATAAACGGATTGGACGGAACGTTCATGCTTATGTTGATGACATTGTGGTTAAGTCCCAGAAGAAAGAAACTCTGTTGGAGGATCTCAAGGAAATATTTGACAATATCCATGTCTACCAGATGAAGCTTAACCCAGAGAAGTGTGTTTTTGGAGTCCCTACAGGTAAACTTATGGGATTTCTTGTTTCCGAGCATGGCATTGAAGCTAACCCGGAAAAGATCAAGGCAATCACAACCCTGGCTAAGCCGGCCAGACTGAATGACGTCCAGAAGCTCGTTGGGCGGGTTGCGGCGCTAAGCCGGTTCATTAGCCGGCTTGGAGAGAAGGCAATTCCTTTATATCAGTTGCTCAAGAAATCAGATGACTTCGTCTGGAGTGATGCTGCAGATCAAGCTTTTGAGGCCCTTAAGAAACAGGTGTCTGAGCCACCAGTTCTTGCGGCCCCTCGAGAGAAGGAACCAATGTTGTTATATATTGCTGCCACAAACAAAGCGGTAAGCGTGGCAGTCGTGGTAGAGCACAAGGAGGATGGCAAGGAATATCCAGTCCAGCACCCTGTATATTACATCAGCGAGGTGTTAACCGAGTCCAAGCAGCGATATCCACATTGGTAGAAGCTGGTATACGGAGTGTTTATGGCTAGCCGCAAGCTAAAGCATTACTTCCACGAACACCCGATCACTGTGGTCAGTTCAGCACCTCTTGGGGATATAATCCAGAACTGGGAGGCAACAGGCCGGGTTGCTAAGTGGTCTATCGAGCTCGGTCTGCATCACCTCAAATACGTGCCTCGCACAACAATCAAATCTTAGGCGTTTGTTGATTTCATTAATGATTGGACAGAGTTGCAGGCTCCCGAAGAGAAGCCCGACACAACATACTGGTCCATACCCTTTGACGGCTCAAGGCAGCTCGAAGGCTCGGGGGCTGGGGTTGTGATTACTTCCCCTCGAGGAGATAAGTTCTGTTATGTTTTGAGACTCGTGTTTCCCTATACTAATAATTCTGCAGAATATGAGGCCTTGCTTCATGGGCTTCGGATGGCCAAGGAGATGAATCTGAGCCGGGTCAGGTGTTTGGGCGACTCAGACTTGGTGGCCCAGCAGGTTTCTGGTACTTGGGACTCCAAGGATCCCCTTATGGCGGCTTGTCGGCACGCGGTCACGAATATTGCTGGACACTTCAAAAGTTATCAAGTTGATCACATTGATCGCAAGCAGAATGAGGCGGTAGACGCACTCTCTCGCTTGGGCTTGCAGCGCAAGCCAGTGCCACCCAATGTGTTCCTGGACGTTTTGCACAACCCGTCTGTCAAGTTACCAACAGAAGAGGACTTAGCTGTTCCTGACTAGGAGGCGGCTCTAGTGGCTGCTATCCACGCAATCCCTGATTGGACGGTCCCCTACTTGGCTTATCTGAGCCGGGGAGAACTGCCAACAGAGGAACTGCTTGCTCGACAGATCATTAGACGATCCAAATCTATGACTATTGTCAATGGCGAGTTGCACCGACGAAGCGTCACTAGTGTTTTTCAGCGTTGTGTTTCACCTGAAGAAGGCCGCGCAATTCTCAATGAGATTCATTCTGCGATTGTGGACACCAAGCCGGCTCAAGATCACTGGTCGCGAAAGCTTTCCGGCACGGTTTTTACTGGCTCACGGCTCATGCTGACGCGGAGGAAATTGTCCGTAAGTGTGATGGTTGCCAGAAATATGCTTGCCAGGCCCATGTGCTGGCTCAAGAATTGAGGATGATCCCGATCACTTGGTTGTACGCGGTCTGGGGGCTTGACATGGTGGGGCCCTTCAAACGTTCTAAGAACAAACATACACATCTACTGGTGGCTGTGGACAAGTTTACCAAATGGGTGGAAGCAGAGCCGGTCAGCAACTGCGACGCGGCTACAGCTGTCAAGTTTCTGAAAAAACTGATATTCCGATTTGGCTACCCACACAACATCATTACAGAAAATGGGACCAATCTGTCCAAGGGAGCCATGGAACAGTTCTTTCAACAGGAGCACATCCGGCTTGATCTAGCGTCGGTGGCGCATCCTCAGTCCAACGGACAGGCAGAAAGGGCCAATCAGGAATTGCTGCGTGGTATCAAACCCCAGCTCATGCTGCCTTTGCAGCGCACGCCGGGTTGCAGGGAGGAAGAGTTACCTTCATTGCTTTGGAGCATACGGACTACTCCTAACAGGTCAATAGGCTATACGCCGTTTTTCCTAGTCTATGGTGCAGAAGTTGTACTTCCGAGCGATATTCGGCATGACTCCCCTCGAGTGGCAGCTTATGTGGAATCAGATAATGAGCTAGCTTGCCAAGACGCTCTTGATGCTCTGGAGGAGGAGCGTGACCTTGCCGCATCCAGATCAGCAATCTATCAGCAAGACCTACGTCGCTACCACAGCCGTAGAGTTCGAAGCCGCACTTTTCAAGAAGGTGACTTGGTGCTCCGTCTGATACAAGACCAGACAGGCATGCATAAGCTTTCACCACCTTGGGAAGGGCCCTTTGTGGTCAGCAAGAATCTCAACGACGGGTCATATTACCTGATTGATATACGTGAGACAGATAAATCACGTACCTCCGAGGAGGAGACAAGCCTGCCCTGGAACATTGCCCAGCTCCGGCCATACTACACCTAAGTCATCGACTAGGTCATATCTTTGTACATACCTTCTATACTGTATATACCTGTTTTTGATCAAATAAAATAACGACCAGCAGCACTGTATAAAGGTGTTGCTTTGCCTCAAAATTTGTGTTCTAGACCTTTATTTGTTGATCATGGTTACTTGGGGGCTTCCAACTCAATTGAGTTTAGCTTACAAAACCCTTTTAACCCGGCGAGATGCCACAAAGTTGGTTAGACCTGCCTGTTAGCAAGATGCTACTCCCTCAAAAAACGACCCGGCGTACGTCTGATGAGTCAATCACATAGGTGACCCTGAATTCATCAGAGTTAAAATGACTGATTGGTTGTGTGAGAGCCGGCTTTCAGAGAGCGAGGATAAACCAACAGGCCAAAGTGCCAGCTTCATGAAAGCATATGCCGGCTTGTTCTTATAAGCCGGCCATTCAAGCATATTCCGACTTCCAATTATTCTACATACATACATCCATGAATACATACATACATACATCCATGCATACATACTTACATCCATGCATATCATCTCTGCATACATACATACATCCATGCATGTCATTTGTTTAGTTCCATTTAACTACTTGATTCATTGCAAATAGTAACAAAGATTACTCTTTTAATGTGATATCGTCAATAAACCATTACATGCAATTGTTATTGTTTCCACAGTCACTTCATTGCAAAAACCGGCTTTCGAAGCTCAAAGAAGGATTTATCTGTTACTCTATTGCAAAAGCCGGCTCTTGAAGCCCAAAAGAGGGATCATAGAAGCACCAAGTGTTTGTAGAGGCAATACAAAAGCACAGTGCATGATGGCTCTGGACCAGTAACGAGTGTTTCAAGCTACGCTATTACAAGCCGACTGTCAACTGCGGCCAAGACAAATTTTTACAAGTTCTGCCAACAGCTGGATAAGCCGGCGTTCTATATTGCCGGGTCAGAGCTTGCGCCAGCACCTGATGTCACGCCCTGTGTCGGCTCTTCGCGGCCGTCGTCACCCACCCCTTCTTGACTTGACTCGCCGGTCGACCACTGAATTGAGCGCAAGGCTTCAAATAGGGCATCGTCACATATCAGCGAGGAAGGGTCGACTTCAGGGGCGAAAGTTGGCTTACGCGTGCGGGTGAGGGCCACCAGATCATGGTTAGGTGGCTCAATCCGCTCATTTTCTTCTGAGTAGGGCGCCTGTTATCTAGTCAGATCCGCCTCTTCTGCGATTGACGTGGCTGCAACCCAGGTTGCCTTGATGCAGCGTTGAAAATCCTTCTTGGTGAAAGGCGAATCATCAATGTTGAACTCGGGGTACCCGCCTACGATCTGAGCCGGATCGAGCTCTGGCACGTATGCCTTGGCGTGGGCAAGTGCTGTTAGAGCCCCAGAGCGGCAGCATGCTTTCTTCCAGTCTTCAAACCACCTGGGCACAATGGATAGCTCTTTCAACATATCCGCAATAAGCTGTGGTGGTGTCTTGGTGTTTTTTGCAGCCATGATGCATCGTGAGCCGCCTATGTACAGTTGTTCCACGAAGGTGTTAACTGCCTCCAACTTCACCACTGGTTGCTGCAGCAGAGTTTGATTCTTTCGACCTGAGAGAGCAAGTATATATGATCAGTGAAAGCCGGCGTGGCATACTTAAGTCGGACCTCTTGGTGCATGGCGGTCTATTGGCTTACCAAAGATGGCCTGGCACATGGCGGTGATGTGGCCCTTCAGAGTCGCCAGCTCTTGTGATACCGGCTCTAGCTTTGCTTCGGCCTCTTTAGCACACGTGGCTAGGGCGGCTCTTGCGGCCTCCGTCTCTTGCAAGGTGTCTCTTACAATGGCCAGCGACTTATTGGCCTCGGCAGCGGATTCTTCAGCATTTTTGCGCAATTTCTTCTCCTTCCTGGCTTCCTTTCGGAAGGAGGCGGCCTGGGTATCCACTTGCTCCAGCATTTCCTGCAGGACAGACTGTTATACACAATATACGTCTGACCCGGGCCACCCTAAAGGACAACCCGGCACATGGGGGCTACATACTTTCGAGCTTAAAACAAATAGCAAGGCAAGTTCCATGCAGCTGTGGGCACCCTACATGGCACTTGGGGGTTAATGCATGAATTTCTCTATCTTGCTAAGTTCTGAAGACCCGCCCGTCATTCATGGCGAGCCGACCTTTGGGGGTACCGGTTGCAGTTCTATTTACAAAGTTCAATTCGGAAGTCCCGGGTCATTATTCCATAAATGACCCGGCCCTTGGGGGCTACATATATATATATGGTTCGAAACGAAGGGTGCAACTTACCTCATATTTCCGCGTCAGTGAAGTGATCATGGCGATCTCTGTGTCCCGGCTTTCCGACAGCCGGGTCAGCACGGCCTGGTGCAAGGTATTGGCGTCTTGATCTTCAAATGAAGAAAAGTTCAGAGCCGTCTTTCCCTTGTCCTTCGAGGCCGGCTCAGGCTTGGCAGGGATTTTGGCAAGAGCGGTGGAAGCCTCCGGAGTTGTTTGCTGTTCTCCAGTCACCACCATGTCCTCCTGAGCCGGTGCCACGGGCGGCCCTTTGGGCTGTTCTTTGGCTAGATTCTCTCTTTCCTGGATAACAGGCGAAGGAGGGCGAGCCGGGCTGGTGGTGTCTTGAGCCGGTGGGCTGTTCTGGACTGCCTGCTCGTCTTGGCTGACCAAAGTGGCCTCTTTCTCCCCTTGAGTGCCAGGTTGAATGACCGGGTCAGATGACCCGGCAGGCGCTTTATTTTTGATAGCCTTGGCCCTGTACAAAAGACAAAGGAATCATTCAGTTGAAGAGGGAAAGAATAAGGAACTGCTATATGTCACAAATATTAGCTTACCCAAGGTTGATGTTGAAAGCCGGCGCTTGCGTAGCGCTTGACTCGCCAGAGGAGTGGGACATTTGATATGCCGAGTCATTTAAACATAAGGGCTCTTTGAAATGACCAGCTAGAGGAAAAGTGGGAGTTGGACGGAGAAGCACCTCTGCCCGTGCTCTACGGGATTGTGGCGCCCAGAGACCGATGCTCCAGATTCCTTCCATTTATTTCCGTCGTTGCCGTGTGATTCTTTTGCTTGTTGCACTTTGCCATGTCATCGTGTGCATTTCATCCACATGTTTTTCATAAAACTTGCATCCGTTCGTAGTTATCATTCTCCCTGTTCTTTCCGTTGTCCGTTTAGAGACCCGACACACTCGCACGCGCCCGCGGCACCTCCGAAATATTATTTTATAAGTGGGATAAAAATGTTCTCGGAATGGGTTGAAAGTTGGGGTGGGGACTTGTTATATTGTAGGTAGACCCCCTGCCAAATTTCGTTCCATTCGGAGTCCGTTTTATACCCCAACGGTTAAACAATAGCGGCACTATAGCCGGTCATATTATCGAATGTTTTCGGTATTTCAAAGTGTTGCTGGGCCAACCAACTCCCCTCTCTTCTCAGCCCAATGCCATCTAGCACAGCCCACCTAGCCCACCTATACTATCCCCTCGACCAGAGCCGTCCGATCGTCATCAGAGAGTTCCAAATCAACCCCTAATCACCTCCTATTGCCTACCTGCTATAAATAGCAGATGAATCCCTTCCTAATCTGGACAAACCTAGCCTAGCCCCTAACCCTATCCCGCAGCCGCCGCCACCACATCCCCCTCCTCGAAATCCGCTGCCGACCAACCCCCTCCTCGCCACTTGGCGGCTCCTGATCGGGCGGGCCGCCGCGTCCCAGCCAGCCTCCACCGCGCAAGCCCGCGGAGCCCAGATCTGAGCCCGCCTGAGCCCATCTGGGCCCGGACGAGCCGCGCCGTCGCCCACAGCCACGGGAAGCCCCGTGACCGAGCTCCTTCCTCGTGCCGCGCCGCCCGAGTCCCCGACCCCCTAGCCTCGACCGCGCCGGAGACCGCCGCCGCCGTCCGGCAAGTCACCGGACCAGGACCCTCGTGCCCCTCCCCTTCTTCTTCCCTTCTCCCTGTCTTCATCCCCTCTCTCTCTAATTCCCGCCATGGCCGCCCTCGCAGGAAACCGAGCTCCGTGCGCCGCCGTCCTCGGAGTTCGCCGTCCGCCGTCGTTCCTCATCAGATCCGGCCGGTCCTTGCCGGATCCGCCCGCCTCCGGCACCTCCCACGCCCCATCGTCGCTAGAGCACACGCCGCGCCGCCATCGACCTCCTGCTCGTGCAGACGAGCTCGGGGAAGAAGCCCTTCGCCAGCCTCGACCCCGCCTCGCCTGGGCCGCCTTCTCGCCAAGGCCCAGCCGGCCTGCTGCTCAAGGCCCAGCCCGATGTGAGCCTCGGCCCTATCCACCGCTCTGTGCGCAGTATTGCTATCCAACGCTCAGTCTGTTTTTTTCCTAAAATGACGTAGTCCCTGGGTTTTTTTAACGGCATGTATGCATTTTGTGTGGGCTCTATCTTTGTGCATGTTTGTCCGATGGAGATGTTCTATATATGTAAAATGATCTACTCTTCGTGCTCTACTTGATGGTCGCTATTGCATGCATATTAGGATTCATCTACATGCCTAAATCTCTGTTGCAAAAGTGCATCCCATTGTTAACTGCCGAAAAACTATTAAGATTTGTCACTTTGTCATTTTTGTGTGATTTAATGCAAATGTCATATGAGCATCTTGTCAACATGTCCTTGGAGCATTTTCATGTCTTCTTACTGTTAGTATTTATTTCATGCCATGATAAGCCATAATGTGACTGCTATGAGCTTGTAAACATGCCTAGTCAATGTTGCTGTTCTAAGTAAAACAGTCTGTGATAAAACTTGCCAAATTTTCTTGATGGTTGCCACTAATCTAGAGCTCATATGCATATGATTCCTTCATGAGATTTGGCCTATGTGATGTGTACTTTGATGCCATGCCTTTGGTTGCCATGCAAAGTTCTTGTAACCTGTCTCTTTCTTGCTCTCAAGTTGCCATCATATTAACTCTGCTCATGTATATGCCCTGTTTAGCAGAACATTGCATTTTGCATGGATCATATTGACTTAACCTTGATGCCTATGAACCTGAACCTTTAAGATAAATTGGAGTATATCATGTCTATGTCAAGTGCATATCAAGTTTGTGCCCATCATGTGCCAGTAGCTTGCTGTTTTGGTGTTTGCAAAGTGCCATGTTGCTGTTTTGGGCAGGTTGCTATTATAACTTGTGTAGAGTGTATGTGTTGAACCGTTGCTCCGTTTTAATCATGTTCTTATGACACTTGCTTAGATTTGCGTGTAGTTTCATAATTTCATGTTGAATTCTTGATTTGAGTGTTTGTGGTTGATGTTTGCATGCATTTTGCATTATTGCCATGTTAAACTTGTTTAGCTCATATCTTCTAGGTCGTAGCTCCGAATTAAATGTTCTACATATGTAACTTGATTAGAAAAACATGTAGATCATCATGGTGCATGTTAACTTGCTGTTTAACAACTTTAACATTATGTTTAATTCAGATCAGTACCAATTTCGAAATTTGCATATGGGGATTTCTGGAATTGTTATTTGTGTATCCGGCCTCATTTAAACTTGCCTAGTTGTATGGATTGCTTATGCTTCATCTCTTGCCATGCTTAACAACATTTAATCTTGTCATGCATCATATGTGGTTGTGCATCATGCCATGTTTATGCTTGTGTGTTTACCATGTTGTTTGCTTCTTTCCGGTTGTGCTTCTTCTCGCTAGTTCCGGTTTCGTTGCGATTGTGAGGATTCGACTACGCTTGTTCGACTACTTCATGGATTCGATCTTCTTCCTAGCAAGATTTCAGGCAAGATGATCATGACCTTGGATATCTCTACTATCTTTGCTTGCTAGTTGTCTCGATGCTATCGCTATGTCTCGCTACCTACCACTTGGTTGTCAGCCTCCCAAATTGCCATGATACATCCTCTAACCTTCCACCATCCCAGCAAACCATTGTTTGGCTATGTTACCGCTTTGCTCAGCCCCTCTTATAGCGTTGCTAGTTGCAGGTGCAGTTGCATGTTGTTCCATGTTGGGACATGGATATTATGGGATATCACAATATCTCTTATTAAATTAATGCATCTATATACTTGGTAATGGGTGGAACGCTCGGCCTTTTGCCTAGTGTTTTGTTCCACATGCCGCCCTAGTTTCCGTAATACCGGTGTTATGTTCCTTGATGAAAGCTTCTAACACATGTGGGGCATATGGGAACCCCCCTGTCCATTCGTTTTAGGCTAAGACTTCTCCAGCAAGGCCCAACATTGGTTTTAACATTTGCCAACATGAACCTAATAATTAATGCATAGAGGGTCGCCACCTCGGGGACTCTTTTAATTCCAACATAACTCGGGCCAGCGGCAAAACACAACCATTGCTCCACCTACCTAGCAGCCTACGACGCCCCCTTGGCAACTTGGGTCTCAGCTAACCGTAGCCTTTGCATAGACGGTGGAGTCCGGGGATGAGTGCGCGCGGCTCCGAAGCGGGATCAACATACCGGGTGGTCTTGCTGGTTTGGTTTTGCCTATTACGAGTGGCTTGTCCACCGGGATTCCTTATCATAAGCATCGTGTTATCATGGTGTGAGGATGTTCCATCGGATGCGTGTGGTAATTTATAATGGACTACTTGGAGCACCCCTGCAGGGTTAAATCTTTCGTGAAGCCGTGCCCGCAGTTATGTGGCGACTTTGAAATTTATAACCTCGGTTGTAGAGAACTTGACACTAATCCTAATTAAAATACACCAACCGCGTGCGTAACCGTGATCGTCTCTTTTTGAGGAAGTTCGAGAAGAGAACACGGTGGGGTTATGTTCGACTCGTAAGTAGGTGTTCAGGATCACTTCTTGATCATTATTAGTTTGCGACCGTTATGCGTAGTTATTCTTCTTATTCTTGTACTCGTAAGTTAGCCACCATATAATGCTTAGTGCTTGCTGCAACCTCACCACCTTACCCTTTCCATACCCACTAAGCTTTGATAGTCTTGCTACCCATGGTTATGGGATTGCTGAGTCCTCGTGGCTCACAGTTTACTACAACAACAGGTTGCAGGTACAGGTAAAGTGATGCTTTGACGTGAGAGCGATGCATGTTTGCTTTTGGAGTTCTTCTTCTGCTTCTTCTTCTTCGCCGTTCTGGGGATAGGTTCCTGGTCGGCAGCCTGGGCTAGCAGGGTGGATGTCGTTCGTGTTTTTCGTTTGTGTTTCATCCGTAGTCGGATTCTGCTCTTCTGTATGGTGTTTGCTATGTATTGATGTATTCCTGTGATGACTGTATGTATTTGTATGTATCCCCATCTATTCAGTACATGGTATGATGTAATGATATCCACCTTGCGAAGCGTCTCCGATATGCGCTTCTATCCTTAGTGGGATTTTCTAGTCCCTTGAGAATAGGACCGCATATTGGGCGTAACAGGAATGGCGGCTCGTATGGGAGCCCGCCACTTAATTCGCCTTCGCTGCTCCGGGTCTTCCTTTTGGAGGTGCCGGCTTGCTGTGTTTTCTTCAAAACAAATTGGAGATCAAAATGAGCGTCCTGGTGTGAAAAAGGGACCTTACGGACGGCAACCCGGGGCTTCCTTCGAACCTTGCGGATCACAGCCCGGGTTTTCTTCCGAATAGGTCTTGGAGAGTCAGAATCAGAGGAGATCAAGGTTACCTCTGGCTCGTTGGTGTGGCTAATTTCGGCTTCATCCTGAAGAGAAGGGGCGTCAGCAAGTTGAATAAAAAGACGGCCAAGCGAGTCAAGTTCTACCTCAGCCTCATTTTGGGCAGCCGGCTCATCCACATTGGCCGACTCATCTTGCTGCTCCACTGAGGCAGGGGCGGCTTGTCGAGGTTTCTTCCTCTTCCAAAACTTGTCGTCTGCCTGCATTTGTGACAAGTCGGTAGTTAAGAATGAGATGAAAAGGGCGAGTTAAGAATAGAATAAGAGGATACAAGTACTTACAGAAGGCACAGGGTTAGTCAAGCAGAAGGGTGCTAGCCCGGTTTTGTTGCACTTCTCTTGAGGCTCTCCCAGTAGTCTCTTGCTGGCTTTATTGATGTCACTCACAGATAAATTGACTTGGCTGAAGCGTTGAACGTCAGCTGGCTCACCAGTATAGTTACACATCAAGTCGCCCCTCTGGCTAAGGGGCTGGATTCGCCAGCTTACCCAGCACCAGGTCTGGTCGACCCCGGTGAGGCTGTTGGCAACCAAGGCCCTTATCTTCGAATAAATGGGGGCAATTTGTTGCGTTCCTCTGTTGATGGCCAACCCGGAAAGGCCACCGTTGCATCAAGCTGGTCCAGTCTGTAACCCGGCAAGGGGTTTTCATTTTGAGGGTAGTGCTTTTGTAGTAAAACCAGGTCTTGTTCCAGCCCTTGGGATGACTCGCCAGCTTGGCCTCAGGAAAAGGAGTGTTTCTCCGCCTTTGAATAGAGACGCCACCAAGTTCTATGCTGGGGCCATCACTGAACTCAGTCTGATGGTTGATATAGAAAAACTCTCGAAAAGGGAGGACAGGTGGAGCTGTTTGAATATATACTTCACAGAAAACTTGAAATTGGCATAGATTTGTGATTGAGTTGGGGCCAAGATCTTGTGGTCGGAGGTCGAAAAAGTTAAGGACGTCGCGGAAGAATTTTGACCCGGGCGGCCGAAATCCCTTATGAAGATGATCTGCGAAGACTACCACTTCGTCCTGCCTAGGTTGGGGGGTCCTTTCTTCTTCAGGCGCCCGCCAGCTGATTGTTGCTTGATGTCACGCCCAATATGCGATCCTATCCTCGAGGGACTCGGAGGCCCCACCAGGGATAGAAGCGCATATCGAAGACGCTTGCAAGGTGGATATCATTACATCGTACCATGTACATAATAGATGGGGATACATACGAATACATACAGTCGTCGCAGGAATACATCAATACATAGCAAACACCATACATAAGAGCAGAATCCGACTACGGATGAAACACAAACGAAAAACACGAACGACATCCACCCTGCTAGCCCAGGCTGCCGACCTGGAACCTATCCCGAGATCGACGAAGAAGAAGAAGCAGAAGAAGAACTCCAAAAGCAAACGCGCATCGCTCTCACGTCAGATCATCGCATTACCTGTACCTGCATCTGTTGTTGTAGTAATCTGTGAGCCAGGAGGACTCAGCAATCCCATAACCATGGGTAACAAGACAATCAAAGCTTAATGGGTATGGACGGGGTAAGTGGTGAGGTTGCAGCAAGCACTAAGCATTTTATGGTGGCTAACTTACGAGTACAAGAATAAGAAGAGTAACTACGCATCACGGTCGCAAAGTAATAATGATCAAGAAGTGATCCTGAACACCTACTTATGAGTCAAACATAACACCACCGTGTTCTCTTCCCGAACTCCCTCGAAAAGAGACGATCACGGTTACGCACGCGGTTGGTGTATTTTAATTATGACTTAGTGTCAAGTTCTCTACAACCGGAGGTTATAAATATCCAAGTCGCCACATAACCGCGGGCACGGCTTCGCGTAAGATTTAACCCTGCAGGGGTGTTCCAACCTGGTCCATCACAAACCAACACAAGCTACGGTGGAAATACCTCAACCTCAAGATAGCCCGAGGTATCCTCGGAATCCCGGTTGTTAGGATCGAGAGTATTTCGACCAGAGTGGGGGTGAATGGGAGATTCAAAATTTCTTCAGAATGTTTTGAACTGATCCCAAACACAGCAGTGGAAATTAAGTTTGGTAGCAACGCACTTGTTTTACTTCGCTATAGGGGACCAAATCTATCGGTGTAGACTGAAGCAATTCTATCAAGCGATGAATATCACAAGTCTGACATGGTCGATGGAAATGCAATTAACAATCAAGAACACAATTACGTGAGAAAACTAGATATGACTGTGATAGAAATGCACTGGGAATGATGACTAGGTGAATGAATATAGCATGAATGAAATCACAGTTGTACAACACTTCGAAGTAAATTAGTCAGAGATGATGCAATATAATAACGAGAATCTGACAGACAATTGAAGAACTGTGATTGATCAAATACAACTATCGGCACAGAGCACGAATGTTAACTACTGAAGAAAATGCAGTAATGTAAAGCGAACCAGTGGTGCTCGATGGCGACAGAAGGATTTTGTAGACCAGTTCGCCCTTCTGCCAAAGGACTACGTCTGGTTGGAGGGGTTGTGATTTAACACAGAGGATAAACTCTCCTCGCCCTGTTCTCCATCAACTTCGGAGCTGATCAGACTCCAGTTGATTTCACTCGTGGTAGATACTTGTCGGCGATCTCCAAACCTTCACTGAAGATAAACTCTCTTCAGTTCTCTTCGCGAACCACAATACTCTTGGTTGCTGAAGATCTCGCTCGGTGAAGACAATACTCTTCGACACTCGAGCCGTCACCTATCCGTCTAGAGAGTGGGAGCTCTCAAGAGTAATAGGTACAAGAACCCTAACTCAGAACTACTGTGATGCTCAACCGCTGTCTAAGTTTCGGTTCTTGATTTTTCCCTCGGTGGATTTTAAACTCAAATCTCTCGGAGAGGGGTTGCTCAATCAATCTTCTCAGAAATCTTAAGCGGAGCAGCCAACAGGCAACGTTGGAGCGGGGTGGCTATTTATAGCCGCAGCCTTCCCTGATGGGAAATGACCAAATTGGACATGTGGAGCAGCCAATGGCCGAACGACACGAGTCCAACGGTCGGAAATTGAGCACAACGGTAACATTACGTGCGGAGCAAGTAATGCTAACTCCTCAGTTCGAAAGATATCTCCCACAGCGAAGAAGAACAGCGTCTCTTGCTGGTAGGTAATCATTCGAAGCATAAAGAGATTTCTCTCGGTCTCGCATAGGTTTGGGCTAAGCATCATAGCGGATCTAAGCTTCGGGAACCTATACCCCTCTTAATAGTACGGAGGTCCTATGACTCAAATGAATGAAAGAAGAATGATGAAAAGAATGCTACGTCTTCACTTCATCTTCGTCTTCCATCGCTGCAGTCAATTTCTTCGGACGCGATCACCAAACTGATTGCTTTACGTCAGCAATAAACTTTCGAGGGGTCATCTCCTTCACTTCATTCTTCTTCGACTTAGAGTCTGAAACGATGTAGCTCATTCATCTTCTTCGACATAGATAATCTTCGGCGAAGTTCCTCAAACTGATCACCTGAGACAGCATTCTCTTCGGCACTGCATGGACTATTTCTTTCTGTGTGCACTAGCAAACAAATCAGTCCATGCCTGTTTCTGTCAACAATCTCCAAAACGCGTGAGGGCAAGTATTGCACCAACAATCTCCCCCTTTTTGGACGATTTGTTGACAAAACAGACTACATCGAAAGATAGATAAAAGAATGGAATGAAATGTGAAGTAAATTTGATGACGAGAGATAATTACGAAGATAAAGCACGCTCCCCCTGAAGATATGCATATTCTGATTTGAGTGAGCATAGGAGTTAATATGGAGGGTAGCGAGGCGAATCTTCGTATGAGTGACATTGGCAGATTATATCATTCGAAGTTTCATCCAATGCACTCGACGGTGTCTGAGGTATTTCCTGCCACACACAATCTTTGACAAAGATTAGTTAAATAGTGAATATACATTAAAGTGTGATGTGACAATGGATAAGCCATGAAGATTTTCTCAGAACACAGGTTAATTCCACTCGAGATAGATATCCTGCAAATTAGATGTTCAAAGAATAATCAGAGCAAACGAAGAATAATCAGAGCAAAGAATTCACAAGAATATTGTTCGGAGTGGATATGAAACAGACTATGTTTTCCTGCGACAAAGATGATCTCATAGAAATATGCGAGAGAAAACATCTTGTCAGACAGAGAATTTTATCTTTAGAATTCACGAATGACATAATTCTGAAGCGATTTTTCTTCTCCTGCATCGTTAGATATCGAAAGATAAGCATAGGAGTGAGATATATGAAGTTTTAAGTAATGAGATTTCTCTCTTCGAGAGACACAATTTCCAATACTCCTGGTATTCTTGCATAGGAGTGAGAGGAGTGATCTATTTGCTTTCACTTATCCTTGCATGAAAGATGAATATCGAGGATAATCACTGCAAGGAAGTAAGCATTCGATGGCACCTGCAAACAAATAACTGGAAGCAAATGTAGCATTTGCAGGGGTTATTAACAGTACATGACGACGCAGTGTGCCATCACCACAGGTGGTGAGATTAAGTTCCACAGCCAAAAGTTCAATGGCCAAAAGCAAATTATTCAAACGAAAAGCAAATGGCGAACGGAAACACCCTGCAAATAACCCGCTTTTCTATCTTCTCGATGTTCTTCTCCCCCTTTTTGTCAACAAGTGTCAAAAAGGAAAGAGAATGCATTCGAGGAACTACTCGTCCGAAGAATCCCTAGAGCTTGAACTGTTTGGCGAGACAGAACGAGCGATGGTCGACGCTGAAGCAGGAGTTGGAGACGCAGCACGGGCTTCGGGATCAGCTTCGGGAGTAGCAGAGCGAGGTGCATCGGGCTTGTAAATGAAGGTGCCTGCTGTGTCTTCGAGTTCATCATCGGGTTCGACAAACAGCAGGTCGATGGAGGCAGAACGCTGACGGAGCACTGGAGTTTGCCTTCGGATGCGAGGGACTTCAAACAACTCCAGATGATCATAATCTTTCTCGATTCCCTTCGCAGACAGTTGTTTACGAGAGTAATGCTTGTGGAGAAGGGTCCATGAGCGCTTTTTCTGTTCCTTTTCATACAACAGGGCTTGACGAGCATAATTATGAAGCAGATTGATTTCAATCATCATTTCCACTTTTTCTTTGCGATCGAGCTTGATGTGACTCTCCAGTGATTGCTGAGTGCGAAGACAGATCTCGTACAGTGAGGGATTTTCTTCACGAGGGATATCAACTTTGACCTTTTAACTTTCGGAGCTCTTGCAGAGGCAGAAGCAGTTGCATCAATTTGTGTCTTTCCTTTCCCGATATCCTTTACAATTCGGAGAGTGTCTCGGACTGGTGGCATGAAAACTTTCGGGACATATGGGCAGAAAAACTTTTTCACGATAAGCTGCTCAATGGCGAACATGACCCATGGTGCATATGGCTTCAAAACTTGAGGGCTATCAGCAGCATAGGCCAGGTTGCGAATAAGAAGATCAGGAATGTCAAACCGAATTCCATGAGCTACAGCATGAAGAGTATTTGCCACAATTCCATGAATGCTTTCAGGCCGGTTTATTGGCATGAGAGAATTGCAGAGGATATAGTACAACACTTTGTTCTCATAGGCCAGGTGCTTCAGATTTGCTTCAGTACACTCATCACCAACAAGCTTAGGATCCATCAGCATATGCAGTTGAGCCTCGGATACATCCCAGAAGCGCAGTCTGTGTTCTCGAGAGGCATCAAATTCGAAACGAGGTAAATTTAACAGGGCCAAAAACTGGTCAGCCGAGCATTTGACTCTTTCTTCCTCGGTCATCCATTCGAGAATCCAAGTACTGCTGTCGTTGAGGTCCCCTGAGATATAAAGAGTGGCATAGAACTGAAGGACAACTTCATGGTTCCAGCCATGGTTAAAGCGAAGAAAACTCTTCAGGAAGACCTGCTCGATCTGCTCGATGGTGTGATGGAAGCACGGTATGCTTTCTAGCTCGGCAAAGTTCAGAAATTTGTGCTCGAATATACGATTCTTTCCATACAGGACACGAGCATAATATACGGCCTGTTCCTTTGTCCAGAACCTCGGTGACAACGAAGTCCTTTCTCCTTCATACGGACTGGTCCCAAAGAATGCAAGTTTCAAACGATGAAACTGCTCATTAAATGCTGGACCATTCGGGCCATCATCGATGGGAAATAGAGGAAAAGTTTCCAGTGGATTACTCCGAGGTTCTTCATCGGTCATGGATTTGGTTCGAACATCATCAGGTGCAGGCACACCTTCATCGATAGGCTTGAGAGGAGCATGAGGCTTCCTCGATTTCTCTCGTGCAGACACCTTTGATGAACTTGACTGACTGCTGTTCTTGTTTGCCAGAACTCCTTCGGCATCTTTTTGTCTTTCTGGCACTAGGGCCTTTTCTTTTCTTGCATTTTTATCGGCGGGAGGCACAACAACTTCTTCCTCGGTAGCTTGTGTCACAACAGGTGGGATAGTTTCTTCTCGAGCCATCAGCTCATCAGGTTTCTCTTCTTCCTGTACCAACTGTGGGGCAGTGGTACTAGGAGCAGGATCAACATCCATCTGGGTAGGGGCACCAGATGATGAGACCGGGGGTGTTTCCTTTCGGGAAGCATTTAGCTCCCCCTCAATCTTATCACTTTTCTCTTTCTGTTCAGTTTGCTCTGTTTGCATTCTCCTCGGAGGCGATGAATCTGGCTTCTCAACCTCAATTTCTTCATCAACTTCATCAGCTGGGGATTTCTTCTTGGGAGGTACATTTTGCTCATCAGTCCTTACTAGGAATATATCAACTTCTTCATGTTGCACTTGGGCAACTGGCTCAGGAATGAGAACATCTTCAGTACCAGCTTGATGCATGAGTTCATCTTTGCGAGGTGGAGAAGGTGGTACTTGTTGCAAGGGTACATGGGAATCCATCGGGGTAGGATCAGCAGAGACGTTCTGAAGGCGTCGTTCCTTGTATGTTTTCTGCTTGCTTGCTCTTGCCATAGCCTTCTGACGCTTTTCCTCTTGAGCTCTTCTCCGAGCGAGATCTACTTGGTGAGCAATCTCCTCGTTTCTCCTGTCACACAGTTGAGATACTTCCTTGTGCAGGCGAGAGTGCCACTCAATTTTATCATTTCGCAAGACGCTCAGAGCCTTGGTGAGTTTAACAATTTCTTTGTTCTTCGTTTTCCTTTCGAACTCAGATTTGGCCTCATTTCTCATTTGCTCGACAGCTTGTTTTTCTTTGACAACCTTGTTAAGCTTCTTAGAGATTTTCTTCAGCTGAATGAAATGCTTCGTTACCAATTCCATAACATCATCGGGCAGACCCAGATTGCACACATCATTAGCATTTGCATCATAAGCAGCGCTGTCAATTACATCAATCATGAAATTGAAGTCATATTTTTGTTCCTCTGAGGGAGCAGGAACATTGAGCTTGGCCCTTTTGGCAGCCACATCTGCTTTCTCTTCTGACTACAGCTTTCTCTTAGTAACTGCACCTGACAAAGTTCTCGGAGCCGCAGAACCCGAAGGTTTATCAGTGGGTGGCATGGGTGCATGCCTCGGAGACTTCCTCGGAGATGGCAATGTTTTCACTGGCGAAGGACTCATGTGTAGCTTGTTGAGAATGGCGGGACGATCATACAAGGGAATTTCATCAGCGGTTTCTTCATCAGATGACTCATCAGACGAGTCGGGAACAGCCTTCTTGGTTCTCTTGGTGAGGGTTTTCTTTCGTGGTGCACGAGGGGACACGGATTTCTCAGACTTGATTCCCTTCGAAGCTGATGCGCGTTCCTTCTTTTCCTGCACGTCTTGCTGGGTTAGCGCGACGTTTTTCGCTTCGACTTGATACTTCTTCGCTTCTCTGGCTTCACGTTTGGCCTTGGCTTTCGCTCTTTTGGCTACTTCCTCGGGAAAGTCAGCGATAGTTTTGAGAGAGTCAGGATGAGCCTTTGCTGGCGGTGGAGGCCTGACTTTTTCATCATCAGGGCCAATGCAATTTTCTGCAATGCAATCATTCCATGGTGGCATGAAGGCAAATAGGATCTGGTACTTTTCACGAACATTTTCATATCTATACCATTTGCCAGCCCAGTGGCGGCGAATTCTCTGCAACCTGTTGTTGCGTTCTGTCATTGATTCTCCTTCAGGCGGAGTTTTGTAACTTTCGGGATCTGACATCTCAGCAGTAGTGTTCTTCTCTCTACCACGACCACCCTTTTTGGGATTTCCATCGGAGAAGATGGTTAGAGTGTCAGTGACCAGTTCGTCCTCGGGCTGACTGTGAGCAGAAGGAATTTCATCCGAATCTTCTTCGGACACTGACTCTTGTCTCTTCTTCGGGCCCTTGGGTGGCTTTAAGGATTTTCCTCCTCTTGCAATTCTCATTCGTTCTGACCTTGATGGGAACTGAGACAAATACCCTTCAGAATCAGAGTGTTCTTCCGAGATCTGTGACATGACCAACCTGTGAAAGAGAGTAGATGCGAGGGAAAAACAAGGTAGGGTCATAAGCATGCACAGAACCATTTTTTGAATGAAAACGATTTTTAGGAAGATTAGGGAACCCATGGGAATCCAAACAGATATCCTTGATGGATTTTATAAGCTAGCATTAGATGATACAGGGCAGATTAAAAACCATCTAATCTTTCGGATAACACATATGCACCCAAGATGAGGAGATCCAGTACGAGGAAGAACTACAAACCGCACTGGGCAAGTCTTAATGATTTCTAAAGATCTACCGCGGTGAAATATATCTAGATAAATTGCGACGGTAAGAACTGCCGAAGAACACAGGGAGATGGAGACGAGCAGTTCCAGATCTAGGCGCCCTAACTTGGCAACTTAGATCAACTACAGCAATGCGGGAAGGAGGATTACCGCACTAGCGTGACCAACCGCGACGAGTCTTCACCGGAGTTGCACGGCGGGGCTACTCGCTGGAGTTCCTTCGAGCTCGGGCTTGGGAGGAGGTAAAACAAGGGTATGCGCGAACTAAAGAGAAGACGCGGCGAGAGGTATTTATAGATGGACGGGTGAACCACCCTTCCGAAATCTACGGCCTACAGATGCGGGACGTTCCACATTCAACGGGCATGATCACGATCAAGGAGATCGTGGGCACATGGCAACCGTATCCTGCGAAAATCTCGGGAAGAGAGCGGGAGGTCGAAAGGTTTGAAGGGCAGAATGCCAAAATCGGATAAAAGTTCGAAGTTAATTTCTTTCGCGACCAAGGACGTCGGAGAGAGATTTACTTCAGATCAATTGCATGCTCATGATGGACTGCATAGATTTAGATGAGAGAGAATAGAAGGATAAAGAGGGTCCAAAACAAATCACTCAGGCAAACGAGAAGAAAAGCACCAAATGAGGAGCTATGAGTGAGTTGTTCATCGGACAAAACACAAACACGGCGACTCAAACAACAAATCAAGAACAAACAAGCACAACGAACCAGCACCAACAATATAGATCTCAGGTTAGAAGATAAACGAATAGAATCCCTGAGAGCGTGTTCCTGCATGAAGAGTTAGTTGTTTCTCGCAACCCACGCTTGTCTGGGCAGCGCAGACCTCATTTGTCTTGACAGAGCAGAGATATTCCTTCGTTGGTCCCTGTAGTTTACCTGTTCATCTCGAGAGTAATCATATGAGTAAGCATTGAAATTACTCCCAGAGACATGAGCATATTGATTCGAGGAGATGCGCATGTACTCCTTTTGTCGAGAGTTTCACTGATATCTGTTCGAAGAAGTTGCACTGTCGTATTGTGAGTGATCATATTTTCCTCGAAGAAAATTACTCTGCACATTCAGGTTAGCAGTGACAGATAAACTTTCAATAGTGCACTTCTTCACCCAAATTTGCTTCTTGGGTGATCCAAACCTGCAATTAGTTCCAACATAGCGAGCGAAAACCTTACCATTATGTTGTTTGAACAATTTTTAGTTTGAGTCATCAGACTCGTTAGAAATAACAGGAATGGGTGAGTCATATCCGGACTGGAGCGCAGGTTCGAGAGTTTTGCTTTTGGCATGAACCCAACTCGTTCGAGGATATTGCTCGGGGGTCCAGTATGTTCCATCATCGTTGAGTTTCCTTTCGAAACCCAATCCTTCTTTTCGGGGGTTTTTGTGTAGTATTGACTTCTTGAGCACATCACATAATGTTTGATGTCCTTTGAGGATTTTAAGCATTCTTGTCTCAAGCATGTTCTTTAGCCTGCAATTTTCATCAGAGATAGCAACAAATTCCTTGGGAGAGGGGTTAGGAATATCATTCGAAGTAGTTGCAATATTCTCGATGGTAGCATTGGATATTTGAGCAATTGATCAGCATTGCAACGTTCTAGGCGTTTTGAGCAAGGAGGCACAAAATCGTCAGGAAGGTTGATAGATTGCTTGGCGAAGAGAGAAGCTTTTTCTTTCGCAAGAACTTTATAAGAATCTTTCAGTGACTCGAGTTCTTGATTCCTGTTAAGGAGTTCATCTGATAAACTCTCGAAGTTGACTGTTAGAGAATCATATCATTCGGAAAGATCATCAAACGTTGAAGAAAAGGCATTATGCTTTTCAGTCAACTCTTGATTCTTCTTCATCTCTTCGACCAGTAATCCTTCGGTTTTCCTGAGATTCATCTCAAGTCGTTCCAGCTCATATTGTTGAGATTTTGCAATCATAACAAGTTCAATGTATTCAGGGGTTTTGTGCTTTGCTGATACCTGATCCTTTGAAGTTTTTGCCATGAGACAGAATGCGATAGGTTCATCTTCACTTGAAGCATTTTCATCAGTGTCTGATTCGAAAGACTTCTCGGATGATTCATAGGCGACGAATGCATTGCCTATTCCTAGATTTCTGTAGAACTCTTTGTCTTGTGATTCGGAGTCAGATGATTCATCTTCAGATTCCATATTCATTTCTGCACACACTCTAGTCAACTGTGATATCTTCTTCAGATTTGATTCAATGGTTGCTCTTGTTTGTACGTCAGTGACTGGTCTCGACGAAGAAGATGATGCGGTAGTTTCATTTTTCTTCGAGAGCTTAGTGTGACGATCCACTTGAATGAATCCAGAGTAGTTACGATTAGTCCATCTGTTGCTGTGTTTTTCATAGCGATCCCAACAAGGACAGTCTGCTATGAAGTGATCAGGTTGTTTGCACTTGAAGCACTTCATTTCTTTCGGTGGTAATTTCTTCGAAGATCCAGACGTGTCATCTTCATCATCATTTGTGATACATAGATTCTATCTTCTGAGATAGTTTAGTCTTTCGGTGAGTATTTCCATTTCTCTTGTGATAGAGTGTTGATTCTCAATATCTTCTTCTTGAGGGCTGCCATAGTGTGAGAGAACTTCTCCTTCGCTTTCCGAAGAGGATTCTTGCTGACCATTTTCAAGTTCCATCTTTTCTTCGTGAATGGATAGCAGTGTCATAACTTCGACGTAGTGAAGTTCTTCATAGTCTGGTCTTTGCTTGATTTCAGTCACGATTGGATCATAGGTTGCATCAAGAACGCTCAAAAGATTGTTGACCACATCTCTATCGGTGATATCAGTTACTTCTCGTTGACGAAGTCTTTCAACAATGTTTGTCAATCGATCGGTGAGTTCCATAGCACTTTCCTTATGAAGACTTCTGAAACGAGCAAACATAGCACGAAGCATATCTGTTTGTTGATCTGTTCTGGCAATGAATTCTTCATGAACATTCTTGATGGCATCCCAGAGTTGCTTAGCAGTGTCTAGCTTTCAGAACCGAATAAAAATATCTCTAGAGATGCTGTCAGAGATAATATCTTTTGCTTGCGCATCCAACCGTATCACAGCTTCATCGGAAGTAGGGGCATCAGGGTGTTGAACAGTGTATCCATTTTCCACAATTTTCCAAAGTTCAATGTTGATGGCTTGAAGTCTAATTTTCATTCGATCTCTCCAGTAGATATAATCATTTCCATCGAAGATAGGAAACCTTTCAGAGAGCGAGGATCTACCTGCATGCGACATACTCAAAAATCCAAGGTTGTTAGACCTTTAATAAGCAGAGACAGGGAGAACCTGCTCTGATAGCAATTGTTAGGATCGAGAGTATATCGACCAGAGGGGGGGTGAATGGGAGATTCAAAATTTCTTCAGAATGTTTTGAACCGATCCCAAACACAGCAACGGAAATTAAGTTCGGTAGCAACGCACTTGTTTTATCTCGCTATAGGGGACCAAATCTATCGGTGTAGACTGAAGCAATTCTATCAAGCGATGAATATCACAAGTCTGACATGGTCGATGGAAATGCAATTAACAATCAGGAACACAATTACGTGAGAAAACTAGATATGACTGTGATAGAAATGCACTGGGAATGATGACTAGGTCAATGAATATAGCATGAATGAAATCACAGTTGTAGAACACTTCGAAGTAAATTAGTCAGAGATGATGCAATATAATAACGAGAATCTGACAGACAATTGAAGAATTGTGATTGATCAGATACAACTATCGGCACAGAGCACAAATGTTAACTGCTGAAGGAAATGCAGTAATGTAAAGCGAACAAGTGGTGCTCGATGGCGACAGAAGGATTTGGTAGACCAGTTCGCCCTTCTGCCAAAGGACTACGTCTGGTTGGAGGGGTTGTGATTTAACACAGAGGATAAACTCTCCTCGCCCTGTTCTCCATCAACTTCGGAGCTGATCAGACTCCAGTTGATTTCACTCGTGGTAGATACTTGTCGGCGATCTCCAAACCTTCACAATCGCTCATGATCATCTTGCCTGAAATCCCGCTCGAAAGAAGACCGAGTCCATGAAGAAGACGAACCAACGTAGTTGAACGAATCCTCACAATCGCTTCAAAACCGGAACTATCGAGAAGAAGCACAACCGGAAAGAAGCAAACAACATGGTAAACACACAAGCATAAACATGGCATGATGCACAACCAAATATGATGCATGACAAGATTAAATGTTGTTAAACGTGGCAGGAGATGAAGCATAAGCAATCCATACAACTAGGCAAGTTTAAATGAGGCCGGAAACACAAATAACAATTCCGGAAAATCCCCATATGCAAATTTCGAAATTTGTACTGATCTGAATTAAACACAATGTTAAAGTGGTTAAACAGCAAGTTAACATGCACCATGATGATCTACATGTTTGTCTAGTCAAGTTACATATGTAGAACATTTAATTCGGAGCTACGGTCTAGAAGATATGCACTAAACAAGATTAACATGGCAATAATGCAAAATGCATGCAAACATCAACCACAAACACTCAAACCAAGGATGCAACATGACAAAAAGAAACTACACACAAATCTAATCAAGTTTCATATAGAACATGATTAAAACGGAGCAACGGTTCAACAATTACAATCAACACAAGTTATAATAGCAATCTGCCCCAAAACAGTAACATAGCACTTTGCCAACATCAAAACAGTAAGCTACAGTAACATGATGGGCACAAACTTGATATGCACTTAAAGTAGACATGACATACTTCAAATCATCTTTAAGGTTCAGGTTCATAGGCATCAAGGTTAAGTCAATATGATCCATGCAAAATGCAATGTTCTGCTACAGATTATGACAAAGCATATACATGCGCATGGTTAATGTGATGGCAACTTCAGAGCAAGAAAGAGACATGCTACAGCAAGATTACATGGCAACCAAAGGCATGGCATCAAATTACACATCACATAGGCCAAATCACATGAAGGAATCAAATACATATGAGCTCTAGATTAGTGGCTATCATCAAGCAAGGTTGACAAGTTTTATCACAGACAGCTTTTACTTAAAACAGCAACATTGACTAGGCATGTTTGCAAGCTCATGGCAGTCACATCATGGCATGAAATAAATACTACCACCAAGAAGATATTAAAATGCTCCAAAGTCATGTTGACAAGATGCCCATATGACATTTGCATTAAATCACACAAAAATGACAAAGTGACAATTATTAACAGTTTTCTGCAGTAACAACATGAGGCACTTTTGCAACAGAGATTACAACATGTAGATGAGTCCTAATATGCATGCAACAGCAACCATCATGTAGAGCACGAAGAGTAGATCAATTTACATATATAAATCATCTCCATAGGATGCACATGCACAAAGATACCAACATCACAAAATGCAATATGCTGATTAAAACATCAGGGACTTAGTCGAAAATGACTAAGTCAGGGGAGTGAGCGCAATATAGCTATACAGTGCTCGGGGCGACGGATAGGCTGGCGGGGTCGCTCACCTTGCTGGGCCAAGCCCAGGTCGGTGCAGAGCGGTAGCTGGGCTGCGGCTGACAGGCAGGCCGGCGCCGGGCTGGGCCTAGCGCTGGTTTGGCCCAGGCGGCGAGGCAGGGAGGCCACGGTGCCTCGTTCTCCTCGTCCTCCCGCACGAGCGAGGGAGGCGGCCATGGCAAGGGACGGCGGCGGCTCGTAGGCAGGGGCGGAGAAGGTCCTGGAGGCGCGGATCCGGACGGGATCCACCCGATCCGTCCGCTTCCGGCGGCGGCGGCGGATGGGGACCCGGCGACGGCGAGCTCCATGGCAGCGGCCGCGGCTACAGAGAGAGAGGGAATCGGGCATGAGAGAGGAGGGAAGAAGAGGCAAGGCGACGAGGGAGAAGGAGAGGAACGGCGAGAGGCGGTGCGACCTGGTGGTGCTGGTCGCCGGCGGTTGCCGGTCCGGCGAGGCGGCGGGGCAGGGCGAAGAGGAGGCGGGGCGACGGTGCACAGCGGCGAGCGGGCGGCAGAGGAGCTCGGGAGCTCGGGAGCGGGCGCTTGGTTCGGGCCCCGATGGGCTCCCAGGGCCGGGATCTGGGCTCGGCGGCCCCGCGCGTGGGAGGTGGGAGGCAGGGCGTTGCGCAGGCGGCGGCTGGCTGGTGGCAGTGCGCCAAGTGGCGGTGGTGGGATGGATAGGAGTGGAAAACGAGGGAATGCGGTGGCTGGCCCAAAAATGGAAGGATTCCACCGCTTAAATAGGCAGGGGTTAGGGTTTGAGGGGGGTTAGGGGTGTTTTGGATCCCTCCGATCGTGATCCGACGGTTCTGGTCGGAGGGGTAGTATAGGTGGGCTAAACGGGCTGTGTAGAGGGGTTGGGCTGAGGAGAGAGGGAGGATGGAAGCCCGGCATGGTTTTCGGAACACCAAAAACGTCCGACGTTTTATCCGGTTATAGTGCCGCTATAGTTTAACGGTTGGGCTATCAAACGGACTCCGAATGCGACACAATTTGGCACGCGGTCTACCTACAACATAACAAGACCGCACGTCAACTTTCAACCCATTCTGAGAACATTTTTATCCCACTTATAAAATATTATTTTGGAGGTGCCGCGGGCGCGTACGAGTGTGGTTGGATCAGAACAGACAACGGAAAGAACAGGGAGAATGACAACTACGAACGGATGCAAGTTTTTATGAAAACATGCGGATGAAATGCATATGATGACATGACGAAGTGCAACAAGAAAACGAATCACATGGCAACGACGGAAAATAAATGGAAGGAATCTGGAGCATCGGTCTTGGGGCGTCACAACTCTCCCCCACTAACAGAAGATCTCGACCTGAGATCTTAGGAAGGAACTGGAAGATTGAAGAGGAAGAGGAAGAGGTAAACAAAGTTGCTTCTTGGACAAACGAGTGAAACCAACAAACCTCGAAGGTTGCAAAGAGTTGAAGAATGGCTTGAAGAACAAGCAAGAATTCGAAACCACTTTGGGTGAAACGAGATAGATAAGGAATGTGAACAAAAAAGAATTTGGGCAGCACTCCGGTAGAAAAGAGAAGCAAAACTTGATAAGAAGAAAAGGACTTGAAAATAGGGCACAACACTCTGGTAAAATGGATAAGCAAGGAAAGAACATGGTCTTGGCGAAACGAGATAATGGGTCGAAGAGAGCAACATCACCATACCTCCGGACGAAAGAATAGAAGCTAGATCGTTTGAACGAAAAGAACGGAGAAGAAAATGACAACTTCTCCCACAAATGAATTTGAAAAGCATCCTCACAAGAAGGATTGAACGGAGTTGTTGGAAAATCAACAATGAATAGAATAATCTTGTTGTGGGCTTATGGAAAACATCTCAACATTTGAGGTGAAAACCTGCCACTAACGGAAAGAATTCATTGCTTGAGACCTCGAAGAGATGAAAACCTCTTTCACCGAGAAGAGAAGGAGAAGCCTGGATCATTGATAAGCACCACAATAGCAACATTCCTTAGGGAAGGCTTTAGGTGAAATATAAACCATGATAACTCATTCCTGCATGAAGAGAAAAATGATGGGCTTAAATATCTCATTCCTGACAACTTGTGAATCATGAAACACGAAGGGACATTGTCAAGAAAGACATAACACCACCTCAAGACAAGGTAGAGATGATTTGCACTTTGAAATGCAAGATGAAGAATACTTGAGCTCCAACAAGAATCTTGACGAACACTTCGAGAACGAATTAAATCCTTAACGAAAGATCATGAAGAAATTCTCGAAGAACTCCGGATAGCTAACAAGATGATCGAACGAAAGGAAAATTGAAAAGAACAAGATGAAGCCTTGCAATGATTTAGATGGAGCTTCGTGACGAGATAATGAGAAAACTTGGAACTCCAGAAAAGAAAAGATGAAACACTTGGAACCGAGAATTTATTCATCATGAGCAAACTCCGGACGAAGGAATTAAATTACCTCCATGAAACAAGAATAAGAATTATGATATGTCTATCCTTCATCAAAATAAATTGATGCAAAGCAAAGGATTTGCATACTACTTATTCTTCTTGAAAAGATTGAAGAGAGATATAGCGCCAACTTGACGAAGTCTTCGCGGAAACACCAGTAGGATTTGGAAAGAACAAATGAATTGATACGATAACAAAGGAAGAGGAATCTTGAACGAACCACCGTAAGAATTGAAAATGAACGAAGAAAAGAGAACGAATCGCCGGGAAGAATTAGAAAACGAACGAGGATACTTGAGGGAAATTAATTACAAAAGAATGAAGCGATCACGAGCTTATTGGAGACTACTTGAACGATGCACTGGAAGAATTTGAGAATGAGGGATGAACGTTGAGAATGGAGAATTCTTCTGAAATGACGGCCTTCGGAGAATAGAAAATGGAAAGAACTCATGAGATTCTCTGGATGGGTATGAAAAGAATTTCTCACGATTAGAAATGATTTAACAGGATAACATCAAGCTTGAATCATGAATCTTGAAGAGAACGGGGCAAGATTTAAGAGAACTCTTCTTCGGACTTCACGGTTGAGAATGACGACGAGAACCACCATGAAGAATTTGTGAGATACTCCGGAATAATGAAGAATACAAAGGTTGAGCCAAAGATGATAAGAATTTGAAAGTGATCTTGGATAGGCATATCACTGATGAAATCCATTCTTACGTCACACATGGAAATAATTTGAGAATAACTCTAGGAAAATTAGAAGAGTCAGGTAAGATCCTGGGAAAAGACCTGTGGGTTAGGGCCCACTCAAAAGAAACACCGTTGGAACGACTGCTTGAACTAGGAATTGCACCGGTTAATTGAAAGACTTGAATGAGGTAACAACCCCGAAATAGCTTGAACGGATCTTGAATAGAAACACGAATCTTCAGAGATAATTTCTTCGCACCGGAAAAGAATAGAGAGAGGCGAATAAACAAGAGAAGCTTGGATACGAACTTCCAACATGGGAAAATATTTGAATCAACGAAAAGGGATATGATCAACAGCGAAGCTTGAATTTAGACCACCGGAGAAGAAAACGAGAACGAAGAATGACGAACTTGTAGCTCCTGAGCATCTTCACGAGAAATCACCGGTTAAGAACATTGAAGGAAAAGAATGGATAGACTTCTCACGAATAATATGGATACTTGATTTGAGAATTTTGACTCCGTAAAGAAAAAGGGTGGGAGGGTGGGAAAAATAAAGACAACTTCGGATGGATGAAATGAACTCCGTTGAGAAAACTAAGAATTGATCTTGCAAATGTTGAAAGGATTGGATTAACTTGAAGAGAAGCACATCGGGCGAAAAGGATTGTCATGACAATCTCGATGATCAAAAGGATTAGCACTCCCATAGAAATATGAGAACACCCAACACTTGACTTCGAAGCAACTCGAATACCACAACAAAAACAAAGGATTTCGCTTGGAGAATAAGCCGGAAACAAATACATAACCCCTCATGCATTTGTCAGAAGGATAATCCTAGGTAACTACTTGAATTCCCACCTAAGAACTCCCGAAACTACTTGGTCATGCGATCAGGTTGCGGGTCCAGGAACCTACTCAGCAATCAACAACCTAATCAGCTGCAACTGCATCCGCAACCCTTAACACACAATCGAGAAACTTCGCAAATTCGTCTACCTCAGACCTTCGAATACACAGCGATACTAGTCACGGTGGATCATCCGAGCTATCTCCTCCAGTACTGGGGAAAAGTCACGGCACTATTTGCCACCACAAAAAGTATAGAAGCGTTTCGATGTCGGCGTCCTCTGGTATTCAGGAACTGAAACGATAGCGAATGTGACAAGAACCTCTTGGAGCTCAACTCCCCGGGTCCAATCCATACGGTCAGGAGGCACCAAGACAAAATTCCTGTCACAACGATATCATAACGATTCCAAAATACCTGTGTGACCCTAAAAAAAATTGAGTGGGAAGAGTAGTAGAATCAAAACACCTACGTCACAATTCCTCACCAGAGCGACGAAGGGGATAAGGAGTAAAAAGAATTCCTACTCTCCGATGTATAACTAGACTCAAAATAGTTTTTCTTCTAGACTCGCCCACGGTTCGATCAATCAAGGGGGCTCCTATGGTCGGTCGAGGCTCTGATACCAACTTGTCACGCCCAATATGCGATCCTATCCTCGAGGGACTCGGAGGCCCCACCAGGGATAGAAGCACATATCGAAGACGCTTGCAAGGTGGATATCATTACATCGTACCATGTACATAATAGATGGGGATACATACGAATACATACAGTCATCGCAGGAATACATCAATACATAGCAAACACCATACATAAGAGCAGAATCCGACTACGGATGAAACACAAACGAAAAACACGAACAACATCCACCCTGCTAGCCCAGGCTGCCGACCTGGAACCTATCCCGAGATCGACGAAGAAGAAGAAGCAGAAGAAGAACTCCAAAAGCAAACGCGCATCGCTCTCATGTCAGATCATCGCATTACCTGTACCTGCATCTGTTGTTGTAGTAATCTGTGAACCACGAGGACTCAGCAATCCCATAACCATGGGTAACAAGACTATCAAAGCTTAATGGGTATGGAAGGGGTAAGTGGTGAGGTTGCAGCAAGCACTAAGCATTTTATGGTGGCTAGCTTACGAGTACAAGAATAAGAAGAGCAACTACGCATAACGGTCGCAAACTAATAATGATCAAGAAGTGATCCTGAACACCTACTTACGAGTCAAACATTACCCCACCGTGTTCTCTTCCCGAACTCCCTTGAAAAGAGACGATCACGGTTACGCACGCGGTTGGTGTATTTTAATTAGGACTTAGTGTCAAGTTCTCTACAACCATAGGTTATAAATATCCATGTCGCCACATAACCGCGGGCACGGCTTCGCGTAAGATTTAACCCTGCAGGGGTGTTCCAACCTGGTCCATCACAAACCAACACAAGCTGCGGTCGAAATACCTCAACCTCGAGATAGCCCGAGGTATCCTCGGAATCCCGGTGCACAAGACATTTCGACAATGGTAACACAATTACAGCAAGACCTCCCGGCGTGCCGACACCTTGATAGTACCCACGCATATCTCGTCTCAGGCCATGACCGGATGGGACAAGCTACGAGTAAAACCAGATCCTCGAGTTTCCTCGTGGTGGCCCCGCAGGCCGCCCGATTCGGACCAACACCATCGGCACTGGCCCACCTGTATTATGTTGAATTAAGAATCCTCGGGTTGCACTAACTCCCTATGCAAATTTAATTATTCAATTCAGTATTATTATGTTGGCAAATGTTAAAACCAATGTTGGGCCTTGCTGGAAGCGGTTATTCAAAGCGAACTGTCAAGAGGGTCCCATTCCCCTGAGCATGTTAGGAACGCTAATCAAGGATCATAACATCGGTATTACGGAAACTAGGGCGGCATGAGTGGAACAAAACACTAGGTAAAGGCCGAGCCTTCCACCCAAAACCAAGTATATAGATGCATTAATTAAATAAGAGATATTGTGATATCCCGTGATATCCATGTCCCAACATGGAACAACCTGCAACTGCACCTGCAACTAGCAACGCTATAAGAAAGGGCTGAGCAAAGCGGTAACATATCAAAACAACGGTTTGCTGGGTAAGGGTGGTTAGAGGCTGTATCATGGCATATGGGAGGCTGACATATATGTGGTAGGAAGCGCGACATAGCGATAGCAACAAGACAACTAGCAAGCAAAGATAGTAGAGATATCCAAGGTCATGATCATCTTGCCTAAAATCCCGCTCTAAAGAAGACCGAGTCCATGAAGAAGACGAACCAACGTAGTCGAACGAATCCTCACAATCGCATCAAAACCGGAACTATCGAGAAGAAGCACAACCGGAAAGAAGCAAACAACATGGTAAACACACAAGCATAAACATGGCATGATGCACAACCAAATATGATGCATGACAAGATTAAATGTTGTTAAACATGGCAAGAGATGAAGCATAAGCAATCCATACAACTAGGCAAGTTTAAATGAGGCCGGAAACACAAATAACAATTTCGGAAAATCCCCATATGCAAATTTCGAAATTTGTACTAATCTGAATTAAACACAATGTTAAAGTGGTTAAACAGAAAGTTAACATGCACCATGATGAGCTACATGTTTGTCTAGTCATGTTACATATGTAGAACATTTAATTCGGAGCTACGGTCTAGAAGATATGCACTAAACTAGATTAACATGGCAATAATGCAAAATGCATGCAAACATCAACCACAAGCACTCAAACCAAGGATGCAACATGACAAAAAGAAACTACACACAAATCTAAGCAAGTTTCATGTAGAACATGGTTAAAACGGAGCAACGGTTCAACAATTACAATCAACACAAGTTATAATAGCAATCTACCCCAAAACAGCAACATAGCACTTTGCCAACATCAAAACAGTAAGCTACACTAACATGATGGGCACAAACTTGATATGCACTTAAAGTAGACATGACATACTTCAAATCATCTTTAAGGTTCAGGTTCATAGGCATCAAGGTTAAGTCAATATGATCCATGCAAAATGCAATGTTCTGCTACAGATTATGACAGAGCATATACATGCGCATGGTTAATGTGATGGCAACTTGAGAGCAAGAAAGAGACATGCTACATCAAGATTACATGGCAACCAAAGGCATGGCATCAAAGTAAACATCACATAGGCCAAATCACATGAAGGAATCAAATACATATGAGCTCTAGATTAGTGGCTATCATCAAGCAAGGTTGACAAGTTTTATCACAGACAGCTTTTACTTAAAACAACAACATTGACTAGGCATGTTTGCAAGCTCATGGCAGTCACATCATGGCATATCAATGCATGAAATAAATACTACCAGCAAGAAGATATGAAAATGCTCGAAAGTCATGTTGACAAGATGCCCATATGACATTTGCATTAAATCACACAAAAATGACAAATTGACAATTATTAATAGTTTTCTGCAGTAACATCATGAGGCACTTTTGCAACAGAGATTACAACATGTAGATGAGTCCTAATATGCATGCAACAGCAACCATCATGTAGAACACGAAGAGTAGATCAATTTACATATATAAATCATCTCCATATGATGCACAGGCACAAAGATACCAACATCACAAAATGCAATATGCTGATTAAAACATCAGGGACTTAGTCGAAAATGACCAAGTCAGGGGAGTGAGCACAATATAGCTATACAGCGTTCGGGGCGACGGATAGGCTGGCGGGGTCGCTCACCTTGCTGGGCCAAGCCTAGGTCGGTGCAGAGCGGCAGCTGGGCTGCGGCTGACAAGCAGGCCGGCGCGGGGCTGGGCCTAGCGCTGGTTCGGCCCAGGCGGCGAGGCAGGGAGGCCACTGCGCCTCGTTCTCCTCGTCCTCCCGCATGAGCGAGGGAGGCGGCCATGGCAAGGGACGGCGGCGGCTCGTAGGCAGGGGCGGAGAAGGTCCTGGAGGCGCGGATCCGGACGGGATCCACCCGATCCGTCCGCTTCCGGCGGCGGCGGCGGGAGGGGACCCGGCGACGGCGAGCTCCAGGGCGGCGGCTGCGGCTACAGAGAGAGAGGGAATCGGGCATGAGAGAGGAGGGAAGAAGAGGCAAGGTGACGAGGGAGAAGGAGAGGAACGGCGAGAGGTGGCGCGACTTGGTGGCGCTGGTCGCCGACGGCGGCCGGTCCGGCGGGGCAGGGCGACAAGGAGGCGGGGCGACGGCGCACAGCGGCGAGCGGGCGGCAGAGGAGCTCGGGAGCTCGGGAGCGGGCGCTCGGTTCGGTCCCCGATGGGATCCCAGGGCCGGGATCTGGGCTCGGCGGGCCCGCGCGTGGGAGGTGGGAGGCAGGGCGCTGCGCAGGCGGCGACTGGCTGGTGGCGGTGCGCCAACTGGAGGCGGTGGGATGGATCAGCGTGGAAAACGAGGGAATGCAGCGGCTGGCCCAAAAATTGAAGGATTCTACTGCTTAAATAGGCAGGGGTGAGGGTTTGAGGGGGGTTAGGGGTGTTTCGGAGCCCTCCGATCGTGATCCGACGGTTCTGGTCAGAGGGGTAGCATAGGTGGGCTAAACGGGCTGTGTAGAGGGGTTGGGCTGAGGAGAGAGGGAGGATGGCAGCCCGGCATGGTTTTCGAAACACCGAAAACGTCCGACGTTTTATCTGGCTATAGTGCCGCTATAGTTTAACGGTTGGGCTATCAAACGGACTCCGAATGCGACAAAATTTGGCACGCGGTCTACCTACAACATAACAAGACCGCACGTCAACTTTCAACCCATTCCGAGAACATTTTTATCCCACTTATAATATAATATTTCGGAGGTGCCGCGGGCGCGTGCGAGTGTGGTTGGACTCAGAACGGACAACGGAAAGAACGGGGAGAATGACAACTACGAACGGATGCAAGTTTTTATGAAAACATGGGGATGAAATGCATATGATGACATGACGAAGTGCAACAAGCAAACGAATCACATGGCAACGACGGAAAATAAATGGAAGGAATCTGGAGCATCGGTCTTGGGGCGTCACACTTGAGCCGGCAAGAGGCCTTGCCCCACGAGCTCATTCAGCATCAGGGTTGAGACCTGCGATCTGACCCAGTTGCAGGATTTGTCAGTCTTGGGGGCCATGGCGACTTCGGATTTTAACTGCAAGGATAATAATGATAAGTCGGCATGTTAAGCTTCTGAGGTGTAGCCCAGCAAGGTAATGAGGCGATCATGGTTGCTAAAAGCCATGACCCGGATTTATACAAGCCGCCAAAGTCAATGTTAAGCTGGCATAATAATGAGCCGGTGCTGATGAGACGGTGGTGAGTTGGGTTTCTCCTAAGTGTGGAGCTAGCTATAAACGAGAATCTAACGGAGCAGTTGCCATTACGGATCTAAAAATACAATGGAAAAGAAAAGTTAAAAACCTAGGTGGGGATGGATATGAGGGCCCGTGGTCAATGCGGGTCTGTGGAGGACGATACAGAGATCTAGATGCGAAAAATGGCATCGCCGCAGTGCTCAAAATACTTATTTAGGTGATTCGGATGCATGTGGATCTACTAAATGAGAAAAGAGGATGAACACTGATGAAAACCAATGAACTGCAAGGAAGAATGCGAGCTGCAGATCCGAGAGGGGGAGGATTTGGGGGTACCTATCTGCGGTGGATGTGGTCGGAGTGTTTTTGATGGGCTCCGATGATGACTGTGGTGGCGCAGAGGTCGCAGTCGAGGTCGTCAAAGAGTTCGAGGGTGGCGGCACTTCGGGTCTTAGAACGGATGCAAGGAAGAAGACGAGCCAGAGGTAAAACCAATAATGGGGGGTGAGCTGGCCTCTTTATAAGCGCAGTAAAAAATTAGAGCGGCGGGTGCGGAGCCCGAGGCGGCGCGGTAATTTTTGGCTGCGGGTTCCTCGATTTTCGTGCCTAACATGACGATTCGAACCCAGTCAAGTATACGGTGTGATGTCATCTCGGATCTTGCGGAAGTGGATCGTGATGTCACAAGGGGAAAGAAGTGCAAAATGCTATGTCTAAAACTGAAAGAGTGACCCGGCTATCTGCTTGACCCGGAAAACTGGGCCGGTCAAAGACAGTGTTGTAAAAGGCCGGTTTGGAGAGTATCTTACTAATGTTTGCTTTTTCAGGATAAAGTTTAACATGAATAAATTCAAGTCAAACTGAGGGCTAATGTTGGGTATGTTTACCAGCATAAAGACCCGGCAGGATGTTGACCCGGCCATAGAGCAGGCTCAGCGGGTCAACTCACTGCGGGGCTGAAGGACTGTTGGTGGGCCGGCTTAGCGAGGCCTGGTGAGGACATGCCGGCTTAAGCAGTGTGCCGGCTCATGAGAAGACCGACTTAGAGGACAAGTAAAAGAGTAGGAGACGGGTCAGAGTACGATCCGGACTCTCATGTAATCTAGGGTTCCACCTGTGTATATAAAGGGGAGCACCGATACGAAAAAGACTAAGTTGCAATCTCATCGAGAGCTAGGTTAGCGATTTCTCGATTACCTTGCCCTAAAAAGCAAGATTGATCTCGAGCTTCATAACATATCGGTGGTTCATGATTTTCTGAATATTTTCTCGGAAGTGTCACCAGGTTGTCCCCTGACCGTTATGTTGAGTTCGTGATCAAGTTGGTTTTCCTCTAAACCACCCCTTCTCCAAGAACCCGTGTTGGATACCCCTGAGCTGGTTGGTTAAGCTAAACAACAACTTGGAGAGTTGGAAGATAAAAGCTTGATCTAACCTAGTCTATCCTAAAGGGATATCTTTGTGTTTGTGTGTGTGTGTTGAAGAAAGATGATATCTCCACCGATTGACCTTCTTGTTCAGTTGTTGGATCTATTATCTTATCAAATCTTTGATTTGAGTATGGGTTATTGTCAAATCAATATCAGAACCAACGATTTTCCTAATGTTGTCTTACTCGTGGTTGTCTCCTCGAGCATACACCATTATATCTTTTGGTCTGACCAATGTTATCACTTTGTTCACATAGTTGTGGAATTCCATCTTCATGGAAATCTCGATGATTTGTTGTTGAGCCCATCAACAACATTTTGTCTTCTCCATGATTTGAGTTGAACATCAAGCTAGTGTTGGAAACTTTCGAAAGCATGATCTTCGTGCTAGCCCATGAAGTATATGTTTTGGTGAAAGAAGTGACTTCCTCTAATTCACGTGCATTTGATGTAAGTTGCGGCCGTGAATTCGAGAAAGCTTGTTTTTTCTTGCTTCCTCTGGAATCATTCCAAGTCAGTCATGCACGTACGAAGTATACTATGGTTTCGTAGATTTGCAACCTCCATTCCACATGTATTTCCTAGCACACCAAGCCACTGATTGATTTGTTCAAGATAAAGGAGTCTGTTCTAAAGTGTTAATCCTTTAGACTTCCGCGCGAAGACTTCGATATCATTAACGATGGTTCCCAACCAGAACTCGGTTGCATTTTGTCGTAAGACCTCTATGTGGTTACGTTTGTCTTGGACATTCTGTTCACATATATCTTGCAAACCAGCACATGTTTTGGAGCTTGCTTCTATAGTTCATTTCCCGAGAATCTCGCAACATCATCTCGTCGCTTTGTGTTGCAACCTTTCTCTTTCAGACATGTTGAGTCTGGAATATCCCGACACCAATCAGATCTGAATCTTAGGCAGATGTGATGATTGGCACGTTTCCCAAGAACTATAATACTGGTCTTCTGTAACCCGGTAGAGTGGATGTTATGGCCAACACACCTAACCAGAAGAACTATTATTATAGTATCTTGTATCAGTTATATTTGCCATTTCCCCATGAGGACTTCGTATGACTTATCCTAGAAGTTGTTCCTTATGGATTCTTTGTGCTCCTGAAGTCCGACCTTTACTTGATGACCATATCGATGATGCCTCTAAGCATGATCGTGGTAACTAGTAGAGCAAGGAGAACATTAGAAGCAGAGTGCTAAATGTCTCTCGGTCGATTATCCAGATCTGTTTCCTTGGCCTTGTCAAGGTGAAATCTGAGAAGGTGTTGTCCTCCTTTGCATCTGCATTCTCCATATTTACTCATCGTGGTAGTATGAAGTGTTACCAGAATCCTTGGCATAGTTGCTGGTAAAACCCTGATGAATGTGGAAATGCTCAAGTTCTTGAGAGCACGCTTAGGCACTAGGTTTTATTATCGGCATTAATTAGAATGTGCCCTTAGTTTCTTTCGATTATTCTATAGCCATTCAATCAGTGGAATCATTCTCTACTGTTGAGCCTTCTCCCCAGTTACTAGAATCATTCCCAGCATTTGCATTTTGTTCCCAGCTTGCACACGCCATTGTGCCATTTTCCCATGGGCTGCCCTTCTCAGTAATTACTGTTCAGGATCATCTTCAAAAGTGGTCTTACCATGGACTCCATCCATTCCCGGTGATAAGCAAAAATCATCCATTGCGTTGTCTTCAACAAGGTCCACATCATCCATTCTAGTCTGAGTATGCCATTCTTTCGAACTCCTTCAAACGATCGTTTGTGATTTGCCTTGGGATGGTATAGAGAGTTTCAATGATCTCAGTATCAAAAGTAATTCTTTTTGCCACTTAAGGAAATAATTCTACGAGTCGCCTTCCCTAAGGTGCCCCGTTGTGGTATGAAGGGCAATTAACTCCTCGCTACCTTGACAACCGCTCACCATCTTCTTTAAGTGTGGAATTGTTGCCTACCAATTGAACCTTCATCACCTATTTCGTTTTCTCACTCTTAACGTGTGTGTTGTTTCTCGGCTCAAAGAGTTGTTCTCCCATCTCACTACATGAGTTGATCTTGAGTTGCTCGATCTTCGAGAAGATCGATTCCTGTAGAGTTTCTTTCTGTCATCGTCATGTTGGATGAAGTTCTCAAAGGCAAGGATGTCAAGATCAACGTGAGGCAATGAATCAACATCTTCAAGAAGAGCAATTGGATCATGAAGATTGTGATAGTTAGTGTCCCCTCTTCTCTTACCCTACGTCTTGAATCTCGGAATGAGATTCTTGTTTAGTGGGGGTGAGTTGTCACAGCCCTAGAATTGCTTGTAATTAGTAGCATCAACATCCATGCATCATGTTTAAATTCAAACGAATTTGAAATGGGGATGTTCAAACCCTAGCACCAAATGAATTTCAACTAGGATCAAAATAAAAATATTTTCAATGAACCCAAAATGCCCTTTAAAAATGTTCATGATTTAGGGAAAAAAGGTGAAAACCCTAACCATAAATGGTGCACATTTTTGCAGGACCAAAATGGGCTTTGAATTAATTCATATTGTATTTGAATTGGAGCAAATATATCCTATAAATATTTTTAATGCTTTAAAAATTCTAGAAATCTGTGAGGGGCTTTGGAATGATCCATTTAGTCCCTACAAAATTTATCAGAAGCAACAAAATTGATTTGGTTTAAAAAAACCAAATTAAAACAAACTACAGAAAAGGGAAACAGAAAGAAAAAGGAAAAGAGAAGAGAGGAAGAGGCTTACCTGGCGCTCACCTAGCCGGCCCAGCCCACTGGCGATGCCAATCATCCCCTTCGCCTCGTCGATGCCGCGGATAACCCCGCCGCCTCCGTCTGGATCGGGCAGACCCCCTCTTTCGCTCTCTCCCTCGCTCCCTCGCCTGTTCTTTGCCATGGCCGAGCCGCCGTGAGCACGCCGCTCACTGTTCGCGTAGCCCCCGTGCACCCCGCGCCTCGCCGTCTGTTCCATCGACCCCGCCGTCGAGCGCTGCATCTCTACGCGGAAGATCCCGAGCTTGGACGCTCCGCAGCGACGCCATCGAGCTCATCTTCCCCGCCACAGCCGATGGACCTCGCCGACGATTTGCCAGACCCCGTGCCTCCCCGGCCTCTCCAGCAGCACCGGAAGACCCGTGGTGAGCCGCTGAGCCGTCACCCCCTTGCCCCGTTGTCCATCACGCCCCTAGCACCTATTCCGAGCATGGCCGAACTCCGGCCGCCGCCATGGCCGGCAAGCCCAGTGCTCCCAAGCTTTTCCGCGCACAACCGAGCATACCAACGCGCTCAGCGCGTCTCCAGGAACCCAAAACACCCAACCACTGCTCCTACCGTGCTCTGTGGCGTCGATTTGGTCGATACCTGAATTCCGGCCACCGCCGCGAGCTCGTTTCCAGCGAGCTCCGGCCACCCCTGCTCCAGCCGCTGCCACCGTTGGATGCGCCACTCCACCCGCTACCCGTAGAACCAAACCGCGCTCGAAACCGTGGCCTACAGCTCAAACCCACAAGAAAAGGAATAAAATTGTCTTTGCATAACTCATTGATGCATGATAAAGACGAACACTACTTTGATGTAAGGCAACCGCATGATAGGAGGATGGAATATGTACGAAAAAAGGACAACATTGCATATTCACACCTATGATAGGAGGATGGAATATGTATGAAAAACGCTAAGCAGAAGGCATTTCAACAAATTAGAAGAAATCAAAGCTAGACACCATATGAAACATGCAACCAATATCACTCTACCAAGTTAAAAGTGCCTCATCATAAGTGTCATTTCATCAAATTAGAAGCATTACAAGCTAGAAAACAATGCAAGATGCAACCTATATCACACTCCCAAGTTAAATGTGTCTTATGGTAAGTGATTGTTGCAGGATACACAATAGCAGTACTTTGATGTAAGAACATGGTGTGATAGACAGATATAGTATGTTGTAGAAACAGGAACACGTGTCATATTCACAAGTATAATGTGTAAACTAAGAACATGCAACTCAACAAAATTAGAAGCAATACAAACTAGACATCATACGCAACATGCAACCACATATAACAGTGCCAAGTTAGAGCAAGCACCTATGATGGTGGAGTAGGGGAGATGTGCTCATCATCTACACAGCTACGTTGACTGTCTAGCCTTGCGTTGTCTTGCGAATCTTGTTGGGAGGATGATAGAGTAGAATCTGTAGAGACCCTCCGTTTTAGTTGCTCGGAAGGGCCACCATCATCCACTACCTTACTAATTTCCTTCCGCTTTATTGATTTTGCATTGTGAAGTCTAACCGATAAGAAAAAGGAATAAAATTCGCTCTTCAGAATTCATTCATGCATGATACTTACGAACACTACTTGGATGTAAGGCAAACACATGATACAAGGATGGAATATGTATGAAAAACAGGACGGCATGACATATTCACACCTATGATGTGGAAACTAAGTAGAAGGCATTTCAACAAATTAGAAGCACTGCAAGCTAGACACCATATGAAAGATGCAACCAATATCACTCTGCCAAGTTAAAACTGTCTCGTCATAAGTGGCGTTTCAACAAATTAGAAGCAGTACATGCTAGAAATCATATGCAGGACGCAACCAATATCACACTGCCAAGTTAAAGGTGTTTCATCATAAGTGATTGATGCGGGATACACAAGAACATTAGTTTGATGTAAGAACATGGTGCGATAGACAGATATAGTATGTTCTAGAAACAGGAACAAGTGTCATATTCATAGGTATAATGTGTAAACTAAGCAGATGTAATTCAACAAAATTAGAAGGAATAGAAGCTAGACATCATACGCAACATGCAACCACATATAATATGGACAAGTTAGAGAAAGCACCTGTGATGGTGGAGTAGGGGAGATGTGCTCATCATCTACACAGCTACGTTGACTGTCTGGCCTTGCGTTGTCTTGCAAATTTTGTTGGGAGGATGGCGGAGTAGAATCTGTAGAGACCCTCCGTTTCAGTTGCTCGCAAGGACCACCATCAGCCACTGCCTTACTAATTTCCGTCCGCTTTATTGATTTTGCATTGTGAAGTCAAACCGACAAGAAAAAGGAATACAATTCGCTCTTCAGAACACATTCATGCATGATACTGCTGAACACTACTTCGATGAAAGGCAAACACATGATACAAGGTTGGAATATGTACGAAAAGCATGACGACATGACATATTCACACCTATGATGTGGAAACTAAGCAGAAGACATTCCAACAAATTAGAAGCACTACAAGCTAGACACCATATGAAAGATGCAACCAATATCACTCTGCCAAGTTAAAAGTGTCTCGTCATAAGTGGTGTTTCAACAAATTAGAAGCTGTACATGCTAGAAATCATATGCAAGACGCAACCAATATCACACTGCCAAGTTAAAGATGTCTCATCATAAGTGATTGATCTGGGATACACAAGAACAAGAGTTTGATGTAAGAACATGGTGTGATAGACAGATGTAGTATGTACAAAAAATAGGAAGGCGTGTCATATTCACATGTATAATGTGTAAACTAAGAATATGCAATTTAACCAAATTAGAAGCAATACAAGCTAGACACCATATGCAACATGCAACCAAATATCACATTGCCAAGTAAGAGCAAGCACCTAGGATAGTGGAGTAGGGGAGATGAGACTTGGAACTTGTACTGCACTAGCAGTACCAGGAGAATCTTTAGAGATGCTCCATTTTCATTGTTGTAGAGGACCACCATCATCTCCTTCCTTACTCTTTTCCTTCCTCTTTTTTGATTTTTCCTTGTCAAGTCAAACCCACAAGAAAAAGGAATAAAATTTGCTCTTCAAAACTCATTGATGCATGATACTGATGAACACTACTTTGATGTAAGGCAACCGCATGATACGAGGATGGAATATGTACGAAAAATAGGACGACATGACATATTCACACCTATGATGTGTAACTAAGCAGAAGGCATTTCAATTAATTAGAAGCAATGCAAGCTAGACACCATATCAAAGATGCAACCAATATCACTCTGCCAAATTAAAAGCTTGTCATCATAAGGGTACTTCAAAAAATTAGAAGCAATACGTGGCTACATGCTAGAAATCTTATGCAATATGCAACGAATAAACGTGTCTCATCGTAAGTGATTGATGCGGGATACACAAGAAGGGTAGTTTGATGTAAGAACATGGTTAATAGACAGATGTGGCATGTACCAAAAGCAGGAAGGCATGTCATATTCACAGGCCTAATGTGTAAACTAAGTAGATGCAATTTACCCTAATTAGAAGCAATACAAGCTAGACACCATATGCAACATTGTAGGGTCAAGGAGATAGGTCTAGAGGGGGGTGAATAGACTCTTAACCAACCAAAGGTGTAGTTTTTAGTTCTCTTGAAATTTAGGCAGATTTTGGCACTAGTTAAGATATCACCAAGACTTTCTACACATGCATATCTAGAGATTGAGCAGCGGAAATTGTAAAGCATGCAAATGTGCGGAAAGTAATGGGGTAGAGAAAAGAAGATCAAACGCAATGAAGACACGGTGGTTTTTGGAATGGTTCCGATAGGTGGTGCTATCGTACGTCCACGTTGATGAATGCTTCAACCCACGGAGGGTAACGGTTGAGCGAGTCCACGGAGGGCTCCATCCACAAAGGGTCCACGAAGAAGCAACCTTGCCTATTCCACCATGGCTTCCATCCACGAAGGACTAGCCTCACTCGGGGTAGATCTTCACGAAGTAGGCGATCTCCTTGCCCTTACAAACTCCTTGGTTCAACTCCACATGATCTCGGAGGCTCCCAAGTGACACCTAACCAGTCTAGGAGACACCACTCTCCAAAAGGTAATAAATAGTGTGTTGACGATGAACTCCTTGCTCTTGTGCTTCAAATGATAGTCTCCTCAACACTCAATCTCTCTCTCACAGATTTGGCTTGGGTAGGAGATGGATTGAAGTGGAAAGCAACTTGAAGAGGCTAGAAATCATGGTTAAAATGGTTGGATTGGAATCTCTTGATCTCAACACATGAGTAGGTGGTTCTCTCTCAGAAATTGTATGGTGGAAATGTAGGCATGTTCTAATGGCTCTCTTACTAGGTAAGAGGGGGTGGAGGGGTATATATAGCCTTCACCTAAAATCCAACTGTTACACACTTTTGACCCATCTCGGATGCACCGATCATAAATCTCGATGAGACCGATCTCTGTAAAAGATATGAACGTTGGGCTTTTCAGTGGGACCAAACAAAACATCTCGGTGAGACTGAAGTGCAATGGCTAGGGCAAGACCACGTTTTGGTAATTTTGATTATTTCAACTCGGTGATTCCGAAGTGAAATAATGGAGTTACAGCAACTTGGTCAAGCCGTCTCGGTGAGACCGAGAACCATTTCGGTTGCACCGAAGAATTAGGCTTTTGGCTGTGGCAGTGGAATGATCATCTCGGTGAGTCCGGAGTAGGTGATATCGGTGGGACCGAAATGATGAATTAGGGTTTTGGACAGATGTGTTTTGGGAAAGTGATTGAGGGTTTTTGGAGCAATATCACTGAGCACATTGAGCAACAACCTCATCAACAATACCTCATCCCCTTTTAATAGTATTGGCTTTCCTAAGGGACTCAATGTGATCTTGGATCACTAAAATGAAAATGAAGAGTCTTGTGGATGCCAAACTTGTCCTTAACATTTGAGGGATTCCACATCTTCTTGTCCTGCCATGCCATTGTTGAACTTGTCTGAAATATACTTGATAAAAGCATCAGTCCAACAACATGTATGTTGACATTGATTACCAAAACAACCAAGGGAGCAAATGTGCTTTGAATCTCCCCCTTTTTGGTAATTGATGACAACAAACATCAAAGCTTCAAATAAAGATGTAATAGAAGATTGTATGAGAGCTTTGAAGAAAACATGTAACATGCATGAGCTCCCCCTATAAATGTGAAGCTAGTAAATGATGATAGCTTATGGAAAGTAGAAGCACAAAGTGAAGGAAATACACATGTAATATGTATCTTGGCTATATGCATCAGAGCAACAAAATGAAGTTGAAGTACACTCATGTTCATGACTATTTTCTTGCAAACAATATGTGCAAAAGCAAGAAGTCATCATGCACATGAGTATGATGCACATACTTACCTCGAAGTTCTTGATCATATACCTGAAGAAATACACATGAGAAAATAGGGTTAGACAACACAAGATACTTTCTCCAAGAAAAGACACAAGATCAACAAGAAACCAAGATTGGGATGACATGTAGAAGAAAGTATCACTGAGTGAGTACTTCTATCAAAAGTAGACATGTCCCCAAAAGAAATACCAGCTAGAATTAGAATAATTTATCTCCCCCTAAAAGAACTGCCTCTCCCCCTGAATTTGACATTGGATATTGGGAGTAGGTCGGGTGAGTAAACTAGAGCAGACAGAAAAACAGATCATGTTTCTCCCCTCTTAGAAGCATGTAACATTCTCTCCTCTTATAAAATGCATCACTCTCCCTTAGGATATACCTTTTGACATGGAAGAGATTATAGTAATAAGCTTTGATGTGCATCTCTCTCCCCCATTGACATCAATTTCCAAGAAGGGATAGCTTCAAGGTTATTCGTCAAGTGGGTGTGGTCCTTGAGAAACTGAGTAGTTCCAGATGCAAGTAGAGGGAAAGAATCATTGAGTGGAGCTGGAGCAGAAATCTCACAAGAAAAATTGACTGAAAACTCCTTTGAACAATAAAGTCGGTGATTCCGAGTTGGAACAATTCGGTGTGACCGAGTTTAGTGCAAAGAGAAAAATTCTATCAACTCAGCTCACTAGGCAAGAAATTCTCACAAGGATTTGCAATGAATTTACTTAGAAACTAGCTAAGAGAAAAGAACACAGAAAAGAAATAAACAAAGAAATATCTAGATGAAGTTTTTTTTATGAAAAAGAGAAACTCAAAGACACAAGAAAACACTAGAGAACTTCATCTAGAGGGGTCGGCGACTAGGTCACCTATGATAGAGTATATTGACATAGGAGTCAAGTGAGAACACTTGATCATAGGTCATTGTCGGTGTACTAAAGTTTGGGTCATTTTAGTACCCCATACTTGTGCACGGACGGTTGTAGCCATACCAGTGGCAAGGCCTGCCGGAGGACAGCTGGAAACGGATACAAGATATCAAGAAGGCGTTCAAGCTAATGATCAGAAGACAGAAGACCGAAGGCTGGGTTCCCGGGAAGATCCTTGTCGGGAAGGCTCGCGAAGGCCCGGCAAAGCCTCGCGCCCGGCAAGGCCTCGCACCCGGCAAGATCCCACCGCTTTAGCACAGTGCTGCCGCTCCAGCGCAGCGACTAGCTTGTCGTTTAGGGCTTGTCCTCCTGGTTGCGTGTCACGGCATCGACCGCAAATGGGGTTAAGCGGTGCTGATGGGACGGGCCCTTTTTCCGCCCCCGAGAAAGTAAGGGACACCTAAATGGGGCATTAAATGCGTTTGTCCTAAGACGTCAGTGATAATCATGAAACTCTGTAGCAACTTTACACCTCTTGTACTCCTGTCTGCCACTGTTGGTGACCCCTTGGACGTATAAAAGGAGGCCCAAGGCGGAGCTACCGGGGGGGGGAGGACCTTCCGGCCCATTCTGCATGCGTAGCTGCTTTCCCACCACAAGCGCTCCGTGTACTTGAGCCAAGAACATCCACAATAAACAACAGCAGGAGTAGGGTTTTACGCTTCTCAGCGGCCCGAACCTGGGTAAAGATCCTTGCGTTGATCATTGGTTCCGCTCTTTGTGCAAATCTTTTCCCCTTGCCGAACCGTAAAGGGATCCACGCGATCCCATAGGTGTCGTACGTCGACATCTTTGGCGCGCCAGGTAGGGGGAGGAGGTTGCGCGAACCCGATCTAGCGGTCAGCGCGCCAGTTCTTGATCACTTTCATCGCCATGGCTCCCAAGAAGAAGGGCGCTACGGCGGTTGACGCATCTGCGTCCAGCCTCCCCGTACCCGCACAGACGGGTGATGGCGTGGCCGCTGGTGGAGGAGGTGGAGGTCTTGAGCCTCCGCGACGTTCTGGCGATCCGAGCCAGGCGAGCGCCAGGTCTAAGGACGGAGCCATGCTACCTACGGGTGGCGCAGCGAACTCCAAGGACGGGACGACGCCTTCCAAGACACCCACGCCGGCGCATGCGCCGCGGCCTTCTCAGGTCGCGCGCGACGTGCAGCGCCACGACGTTGGTGGTTCCAGGCATCCCCATGGAAAAATCCTGCGCATCACTCCCAAGATGCGCGGGGCCAAGATCCATGCCAACACGCCAGTGGAAGCCGCGCGCGGTTGCAGGACCGTGACGGTGCTCCTTCGAACTCCGTTAGGAGTCAGAGCACCTCACGTTCTTCGCATCTTTCGCCGCCACCTACACCAGCAGAAGCGTTGGCACGAGCTCAGCTGCTCCTAGACTTTCCTCCCGCTGCGGAGATGCTAGACGAGTGGAGATCAGCTATTCAGAGCCTCATCGGCTTTGCTAACGACGACAGACCGCAACAGGCGGAACCTTCGTGGTGGCAGTCCACTGGGCCGGTGCGTGCTGAGGGCGAGAAGACCGGAGGCGGTACGACTACGATGCGCTCCCCTCCGCCACGACAACAGCGGTCGCCAACTCGGCGGATCGACACCCGTGATGACGATTCCACAGCGTCGTCTGATCCGCGGGTTCGCCGCGACCAACGTCAACTTCTTCGGGAACGGAACAAGGAAGACGCTGGAACTACCATCGAGCGGCGACGGGAAGCTCGCCGTCAATCCGACAGGCACGCAGGACCCACTGTCGACGAGCCTGCGCCAGGGTATCCTGGTAGCCTGCCTTACGAGGTGGGCTGTCCAGCGTTTACTCGGGAGCTGTGGCGAGTCCAGTGGCCTAATTCCCGATCTTTCAAGTCGGAGGTGCCGGAGAAATACGACGGAAAAACTCACCCGTCAGAGTTCCTGAGCATCTACATCATTGCGGTGCAGGCTGCCGGGGCTCGAGACGACAAGATACTCGCCAACTACTTCCCGTTGGTGCTTAAGCCCAACGTCAGGTCGTGGTTGATGCACCTGCCGGAGAATTCCATTTCCTCCTAGGCAGATCTGTGTCATGAGTTTGTTGGCACCTTTACTGGAGGCCACCAAGCTCCTGGCCAAGAAAGTGATTTACATCTCATTCCCCAAAAAGATGGCGAAACCTTGCGCAAGTACATACAGAGATTCAGCCGTATACAGCACAACATCCCAGACGTTCATCCTGCCGCAGTTATCAGCGCCTTTCACCAGAATGTGCGCAACCGCAAGATGCAGGAAGAGCTGGTGATGAACAAGTACAGGGATGTCGCCGAGCACTACGCTCTGGCTAACAGATGTGCTCGGTCCGAAGAGGGAAGGAGACTCCCCGGCAAGGACGCTGCTGCAGGAGACGATTCTGAAAGCGAAGACGCCGCCACCCCGGCGAAGAAAGGCCGACGGAGGAACAGGAAGCGCAAGGGCAAGGCCGTGCTAGCCGTCGAGGGATCCGGCAACACCGGCACCGCCAAGAAGGTCAAGACTTATGGCCCCGGCAAGGAGGTTGCCGGGTGTGCCGCATGTCAGGCCTTGGCAGCTGCCAACAAGCCGGAGGGCTCCACCAAGCAGTACTGCAAGATCCACCGCACCAAGGGCCACGATCTCCAAAACTGCCGGCAAGTTCGGGAGCTTGTCGAGAAGCAGAAAGCCGAGTATGAAAGGCGAGACAAGGAGAAGGCCCAGGATGGCGCTGGGGGGTCCGGCAAGAAACGCGGTGGTCGAGGAGGTCGCCGCGGTAAGGCCAAGCAACAAAAGGAGAGGCCTGCTCGAGGCTGCGACAAGGAACAGGGGGGTGATGATGATGATGAAGAGGGCGACGAGTCCAGCGAGCACGAGTTCCAGAAAGCTACAGAAGCCATGTGCGTTGACGGAGGCGCCTCGTTACATTCCTCTCACCGCCAACTCAAACAGTGGGTGCGCGAGATCAATGCGGCAGAACCCTCGGTCGATGCCCGAAAACCACTGAAGTGGTCCCACACGCCTATCATTTTTTACGCCGAGGATCACCCTGATCGCACAATTGCGGTCGGGTGTTTGCCATTGTTGGTTTCACCAACAATCCGCAACCTCAAGGTGACAAAGATGTTAGTTGATGGTGGGGCCGGTTTGAACTTGATCTCGCCTGATGTGATCAAAAGATTGCAAATTCCAGATGAAGATCTCGAGGAAACGGGCACGTTCCAAGGGACCAATCCAGGAAGGAGCCAGCCGAAGGGCAAGATCACCCTGCCAGTGACGTTTGGTAGTGAGATGAACTACAGAACGGAGAAGATCGTCTTCGACGTCGCCAAGATTCCATTGCCATATAATGGGATTCTTGGTCGCCCGGCGCTGGCCAAGTTCATGGCGGCATCACACTACGCCTATAATACACTGAAGATGCCCGGGCCGATGAGTGTCATCACTATCAACTCCGACAAGAAGGATGCGCTTATATGCACCGACCAACTCTACCGGGAGGCAGTTGCAGCACCTGCCGCCAAGGCACTTGCTCCTGCCGCTGAAGCTCCCGGGGGGAAGAAGAAGACCGGCAAGACCTCTAACACACACTCCGGCAAGCACACCTCCTCGGAGTGCTGCGCTCCCGTCGAGGAAGTGCCAGAGAGCTCCACCGGCAAGAGCAAGAAATCCAAGGCAGCTCCACCAGAAACTAAGAAGGTGCCCGCCAAGGAGGATGGTATGGGAGGAACTTTCACCATAAGTTCCACCCTCGATGGCAAATAGGAAAGCGCGCTCATTGCCTTCCTGCGGGCGAATGTCGATGTGTTTGCATCGCAACCATCTGATATCCTCGGTGTTCCCATGGAGGTAATCGAGCACCACCTTGCTGTATGTCCTCATGCACGGCCCGTCAAGCAGAAGGTCAGGAAGCAGGCTTTGGAGCGGCAAGAATTTATTGCCGAAGAAATCAGAAAGCTGGAAGCGGCAGGTTTAGTCAGAGGAGTGCTCCATCCAACATGGTTGGCCAATCCGGTTGTAGTGTGCAAGGCGAATGGTAAATGGAGGCTGTGTATTGACTATACAGATATCAATAAAGCCTGTCCAAAAGATCCTTTTCCCTTGCCGCGCATCGACCAGATTGTGGACTCCACTGCTGGCTGCGATTTGCTGTCATTTCTTGACGCATATTCAGGCTACCACCAGATTTTCATGTCAAAGGAAGACGAAGAGAAAACCGCATTTATCATCCCATGTGGCACGTATTGCTTCATACGCATGCCTTTCGGGTTGAAAAGTGCTGGTTCAACGTTTGCAAGAGCGGTCCAGATTGGTTTTGAGCCCCAGCTACATAGAAATATGGAAGCTTATATGGATGACATAGTGGTCAAAACCAAGGACAAGGCAACACCCATACAAGATTTAGAAGAGACGTTTGCAAATTTGCGCAGGATCAATCTGAAGCTCAATCCCGATAAGTGTGTGTTTGGCGTTCCATCCAGCAAGCTTCTCGGGTTCTTTGTGTCTCAACGTGGAATCGAAGCAAATCCCGACAAGATCAAGGCAATTGAGCAGATTGAAGCACCAAGGCGTGTCAAAGATGTGCGTCGACTTGCCGGCTGCGTTGCTGCTCTGAGCATGTTCATCTCCAAATCCGATGAAAGCGCCCTGCCCTTTTTCAAAATCTTGAAAAAGGCAGGACCGATGAAATGGACTCCGGAAGCGGAGGCAGCGCTGCAGGACTTGAAGAGGTACCTCTCCTCTCCGCCGACACTAGTCACGCCTAGGCCACAAGAGCCGTTGCTGCTATATCTAGCGGCAACGAATCAAGTGGTTAGTGTTGCGTTAGTGGCGCAGAGAGAAGTAGATGAAGAGGCAGCGGCAGCGGCAAGCCCATCAAGCGACAAGCTAGGACTATCCCCAGCAGAGTCTGGTGCCGACAAGACAGGATCCGCGTAGTCAAATGAAGCAGTGCAGAAGAAGAAGATGGTGCAGCGCCCAGTCTATTTTGTCAGCTCCCTGTTGCAGGGGGGCAGGTCAAGATATTCTGGTGTGCAGAAGTTGCTCTTCGGCCTCCTTATGGCCTCGAGGAAGCTGCGCCATTATTTCCAGGCACATGAAATCACCGTCGTCACTCGCTTCCCGTTGCAACGGATTTTACGAAATCCAGATGCGACCGGCAGAATTGTGGAGTGGGCATTAGATGTCAAGCTTTAGTCTCAAGTTTGAAAGCACTTCGACTATTCAGAGTAGAGCCTTGGCGGAGTTCATTGCAGAATGGACACCAACGCCGGACGAAGAAGTTCAAGAGACAACTATCCCCGGCAAGGAAACAAATCGAGAATGGATTATGTACTTTGATGGGGCTTTTTCGCTGCAAGGCGCCGGTGCTGGCGTGCTGCTTGTCGCACCCACCGGACAACACCTCAAGTATGTAGTTTCGATGCACTTTCCCCGGGAGAGATCAACAAACAACACTACAGAATACGAAGGACTGCTTGCCGGTCTCAGGATCGCGGCAGACCTTGGAATTAAGAAGCTCATCATCAGAGGTGACTCACAGCTTGTCATCAGGCAAGGTAACAAAGATTATCAGAGCCCGTTGATGGAAGCATATGTAGATGAAGTGAGAAAGTTGGAGGAGCGTTTTGATGGTCTGCAAACAGAGCATGTTCCTCGAGCAGAGAACAGCATTGCTGACGACCTGTCAAAGCGTGCTGCCCTCAAGTTACCTGTGGAACCAGGAACTTTCGTGCTCCGCTTAACTCAGCCATCCGTAACACCATCGACGAGGCAAGACAAGAGAAGGAAGTTGAGTTCCGGCCAGTACTTTCCGGCAGAGCTCCCAGGAGTCGCCGGCAAGGAAGTTGCCGGGAACGACACGGTTGCCGGTGAGCAGCAGCCTCGCGCAGAACCTCAGGTTCTTGCCGCAGAAGCAAGCGCTCCCGCGGCCGAAGATATGCCTTTAGTCCTTGTTGTCGAGCCACAGGCTCCGGCATGGGCACAGCACGGCGTCCAGTTCCTTCAAACAGGAGAACTCCCTGAAGAACAGGAAGAAGCGGAGAAAGTAGCCCGTCAGTCTAGTATGTACCAGTTCGTGGACAATGTACTGTACAGAAAGAGGCCGAACGGTGTGAAATTGAAGTGCATTCCTCGGGAGGATGGACTGGAGCTGTTGGCAGAGATGCATGGAGGCATATGTGGCTCCCACATAGGCTCGAGATCTCTTGTCAGCAAGGCATTCCGGCAAGGTTTCTTCTGGCCCACTACTCTCCAGGATGCAACTGCACTAGTAACCAAGTGTGAAGCGTGCCAGTTCCATTCAAAGCAATTGTATCAACCAGCTCAAGCTCTTCAGACAATCCCTCTTTCCTGGCCATTTTCGGTCTGGGGGCTTGACATATTAGGCCCCTTTCCCCGCGCTGCCGGGGGCTTCGAGTACTTGTACGTTGCTATCGACAAGTTCATGAAGTGACCGGAAGTGGAGGCAGTGAGAAAGGTGACAGCACAGTCAGCGGTGAAGTTCTTCAAGGGAATAGTGTGCCGTTTTGGTGTGCCTAACAGGATCATCACCGACAATGGCACGCAGTTCACGAGCCGCACCTTCATGCAGTACGTCCAAGACCTTGGCGGCAGAATCTGTTTTGCCTCTGTTGCTCAACCGAGAAGCAACGGCCAAGCGGAGAGGGCAAATGCTGAAGTGCTGCGAGGTCTTAGAACAAGAACTTTCGACAAGCTGCACAAGTGCGGAAGACGCTGGACTGATGAGCTGCCGGCGGTTCTTTGGTCAATCAGAATGACACCAAATCGAGCTACTGGCCAGACACCCTTCTCCCTGGTCTACGGGGCAGAAGCAGTTCTCCCCACGGAACTCATATACGGCGACAGGCGACGTTCAAGTTGACATTTTGCAAATAAGGAATACAGCAACGAAAAGCTAAGTTGCAAAACTTCTAAGCAAATTTCTGTTGTAAAGTTATTTTCCTTGAACGATTTCGGCTTTTGTATGGAAAACCTGCACGCGAAGGAACCTTGTCATGATTGGTTGCGCCCTTACTCTGTTTTGAGTCCGCTCAACAGTCTAAGTGGCTGCACTAAAAACGTCAAGGTATCTTGTCGGTAGCAACACCCCCAGCAGGCTGCTAAGGATCCGTTCCTCAAAGCGCTCGCGGCAAGGGTGCGAGCACCGGCAAGATCCCAATAAGCATAGGGCAAAGACCATACAGAAAGAAATCAGACGAGGGAAATAGCATATATTCATCCAAAACATAGCAAGTTATATTACATTGATAGTCGCCACAATTCTAACTTAAGATAAAACTGTCTTTGGCATGGAATGGTGGCAACAAAATGAAGCGAAACGGCTAGTCCCTGCGCTGGCCTTCGATCCGCTTGACGTGGCTCACTCTATCAACGATGGGCGCGACAAGCTCTTCGAGCGCCTTGAGATCTGCATCCTCCGGCAAGCTAGCAAGAACGTTGGTGAGGTTGATGCCAGGATTCTTGTGCACCACTTTGACGAGCACCTTGCGGAGGACGGCCCGGCAGAGTTTGCGGGATTCGTTGGCCAGATGGGTTGCTCGGTTGGACCGGAGCAGCTTGAGAGCATCAACAACGCCCTCGAAGAACATGGTCAGCTTGGCGCTCGAAGACACCCTCTCGTCAGAAGAGTAGTCGAAGTTATCCAAGCCCATGGTGGACAGTTCCGCGGCAAGCCTTTCCGCGACGTCGACAAGGCGCTCAGTCCAGATTGTCACACCTTTCTCGAAGTCATTATAGGTGGCGGCAGCGCTGTTGAGCAGACTCTTCTCAGCCTGGAGATCTTTGACCAAAGCCCTCTCGCGAGCTTTGCTGTTCTCAAGGGACTCCTCCAGCGTTGCCAGCTTCAGTGTCAGATCAGCAATAGATTCATTGGTTGCGGTGAGCTCCTTGGTCTTGTCGGACATGGCGGCTTGCATTTCCGCCAGGCTGAAGAGAGTCTTCTCTCTGTCGGCTTTGAGCGTTGAGATCTCCCTACCGTGGTCCTCAAGATCCGCTTCCAGCCTCTTTACCTTATCGCCCAGCTCGCTCTTGGCGGCCTCTGCAGCTTCGGCGGCATCGATGGCTTCCTTTAGCCTGCCGGCGTGGTCTACGACCAGAGCTTCGAGTGCTTCCTTGTGCCTCTGCTCCAGCTCCTGTGTTCGCCGCGCGACAAGCTTGTCGATCTCTTCATCCTTGCTACGGAGCTTGGCGGCGAGCGCCTCCTCGCGAGCGGCAAGATCTTCTTCATGAGCATCGAGCCCGACGCGACGTTCCGTTAAGCGAGCCTCTTCTGCAGCAGCCGGCTCTGCAGCCTCCTCCTATGCCTTCTCGGCGTCGGACTGCTTCATGAGGAGCTCGTTCCAGCTCTGATTCAGCTGCTCCCGGCCAGCCGTCAGCTCTTGGAAGGCCTCGGCGTGCCAAACTTGCATCTCCTCGATGCACTTCTGAAAATCTGCCTCCGCTGCTTCAACAACTGCGCCCTGGAGTCCAACTTCTCCTTTTGGGCGCGGTAGAGCGCCTGGACCTCTTGAAAGTTATTGCTCATGGCTTGGAGGAGCTGTTCTTCGCTGGATTTGCTGCTGCTAGTGCATGGCTCGTCACCGACTTTGAGTCCAGCGGTGGCAATGACGTCTTCATCAAAAGTTTCTCCTTCGATGGGCACCCCAGTGCTTGCCGTCCCTGGTATGCTGACGAACAGGTTGTCGCCAACTCTAAGGTAACTGCTTGATGGGGGGACGTCAGATGTTGACGGTTGATCCTCAACAACCGCCTCCTCGGCAGCTGGGGGCTCCGCGACCGGTGTAGAGCCAGGCGCTCTTGCGGCAGGGATGCCATCAGTGTGGTCGCTGGTCTCCTTGCCGGCCCCCTCAGCAGAGTCCTTGGTGGTTTCTTCCTGTGCGGCCTTGGCGGCCTCGTCAGCTGCGACCCTGTCGGTCTCGGCGGCAGCATCCCTGGCGGTCTCTTCGATGACAGAATCAACGTCCATTTGTTCCGTCGAGGGGAGATCTGAAAACCAAGAAGGGAAACAAGATGAGACTGAGGTTGAAGTTTAAGAAAACAAACACAGAAAAAGAATTACAAGCACACCACGGCAACGGTTTACCTGTGTCGAGCTGTTGAGAGGTGGCTTCTCCTTTCCCGGCAACATTGGATGCCGAAGCAGGATTGCCAGCGCCTGTGCTTGCCGGCTCCTCTTCAACACGGATGGGCTTGCCAGTGGAGTCCCTCGCCGAAGGTTCATCTCTGGGCGGCGTGGTTGACGGAGGCGGCGCGTCGGGGACGGCCTCCAATGACTCTCCTTGTTGCCGTTCTTCTCCTGCACGCCCGGTAATGTCAATAGCGAAGACGATCTCCGCAACGCTCGCCAGCGGAAAATGAGTAATGGACTCACGCTGGGGGCTGGGTTGGAGACTGCGTTGAGGGCTCGGCTCCGGGCTGATAATGATGGTCTCTGGCGCACCAATAGTGCTCGCCGAAGGCTCGTCACCCGTGGAAGTCTTCGCCTTCTTCACCATCCATTGCGCCAAGGTTTCCGTATCTCTGCGGGGACAGGCCGAAGCAAAACAAATGAGTTAAGCAGAACCAGGAATTCAAAAGTTGAAGGATACGGCGAGGGCCCTTACTCTTCTCTATCCGAACTAAAAGAGGAGATGTCGAAGTCGACCTCCGCTTCGGTGTCCGGGCAAGGAGGTGGAGAAGGGGTCCTGGGGCGCTTGGCTACGGCAGAAGCAGTAGGTTGATGTGACCCTGCTGCTCCAGCCGCTGGTGCCGTCGTATGGGATGCTCCCGCCGCACCAGTTGTTGCTGCGGTCGAGCGTGTCGTAGGTTGCACGGGTGGCTGTTGGGCCTCTTGCCGCCGCGCAGCCTTGCCGGCCGCCTCCTTGCCGGGAACCTCATCTCTTGAGGGAGGCTGATGTGCTGGGACGCTAGAGACGGCTTTCCGAAGAACACATTTCTTCTTCTCCGGGACTGGGGGCTCCTCGTACAGCTGCTCCTCGGCTGTGTCTTCGACAGTAGAGCCCCCGGCAATCATGCCACTCTGTTCCCCGGCAACTTCACCTCGCTCGGCAAGGATCTCCTCCGACATCATTCCTTCTTCGCTGGCTTCCTCTTCCGCGAAGCCGAAGTTGCCGGCCTCCGTGGCTAGGTTCGCTTCTTCCGCCCTGCTGGCGATGTACGCCACTTCTTCATCGGTGGTGGGGCAGATGAGGATTGACTCTTCCCGGACGGCTCTCTCCGACAAATTGTGAAAGAACTCTTGCACGCGCTCTTTAGGTGGCTCGACCCAAGTTCCGTCAAGGCCGTGAGCGTTAAACGCCGGCATCATGGCGATGATTGGGCTCAGAGCAGAGTTGTTGCACAAGGGAATTACGCCAGCCGGCAACTTGTATTTCCCGTCAGGCCTGAATAGTTTGAGGCAGAGGGTTGTGTGCTGGAAGACTGTCAGGTTGTTGTTCAGACCAGGGCGCAGCCTCATGATATCTGCTGCATTCTTGAAGTCCCAAGCTGGTCTCCCTTTGTTATGCAGAGGGGCGATGCGGCGACGGAGAAAATCGGCGCCAACCATTTCTATTGTGAGCCCGGCAACCTTGAGACGGTGGATCCTGGTAACTGCGATCGCAAGCTTATCATCCTGAGGATCGAGGCCGCTCCAGTCCTTGCCGCAAACCACCTTCGTTTGCGGAAGCAAACAAAATGGCTGGGGATCTTTCTCCCTAACCCAGCACCACTCGGCCCGCCATTCCTCCCACTTCTTACGGTAGAGACCGTCTGGGTATATATCCTTATTCCATGCCCTGGGAATCCAAGTGATAGAACCAAAAAGGGCGTCTCCTGTTTCGATACGGGGGGTGAAGTAGTGGCGAAAGAGAGCTGTGCTGGGAACTACTCTGGCGAAATTTTCACAGAGATGGGCAAAGACCGACATGCATGTCACGGCATTCGGTGTGAAATCCAAGAGGCGGAAGCCGTATGTGTACATGATGTCGATGAAGAAATCAGAAAATGGAGGGCAGAGCCCACAGTAAAAGTAAGCGGCGAAGAAAGGGAATTTATCTGGGCCGCCCTCGGCGGAAGCTGGGAGTACGCGAGTTGCAGGGTGAGCCTTCGTCTTCTTCCCCCACATACACAGGTACCGCTCAATCAGGGCGTGCCTGTCGAGCGTCGGGGCGAAGACGACGTGTTTCTTCCGCATCTTCACCAAATCGGCCTTGTCCGCCTCTGCATCCGAGTCAACGGCTTTGGCCGCTTTGCCCTTGCTTGCTTTGGGCGGCATGGCGGCTATGGGAGCGGAGGCCGAGACTAATGCGAGCGTGGGGGTGGCGGATGAATGGGATAGGCTCTGTTCCGAGCTCGAGGAAGAAGGCAATGGAGGTTTCCAGATTGGAAAAGATGAGAGGTAAATGAGCAGTGCCTCTGCGGATTCCTTTTAATGGGGAAGGAGCGGAGGCTGCCACTTTACTAATCAATAGGAATGCACTTTTACAAGCGCACTACTGCGGCCGTTCTGCACACGTCTCACACGTCCCGCATTTAATGCGCATCGTGGGAGGGGGCGGTAAATAAGAAGATTATGACAGTTAACTCCTGCCACGCGTGCCCGTGCACTGTTTGGGCCTAGCCCAACAACGGCTTGCACCCGTGTATGGCCTAGGCCCGTGGGGGGGGGACGGTTGTAGCCATACCAGTGGCAAGGCCTGCCGGAGGACAGCTGGAAACGGATACAAGATATCAAGAAGGAGTTCAAGCTAATGATCAGAAGACAGAAGACCGAAGGCTGGGTTCCCAGCAAGATCCTTGCCAGGAAGGCTCGCGAAGGCCCGGCAAAGCCTCGCGCCCGGCAAGGCCTCGCACCTGGCAAGATCTCGCACCCGGCAAGATCCCACCACTTCAGCACAGTGCCGCCACTCCAGCGCAGCGACTAGCTTGTCGTTTAGGGCTTGTCCTCCTGGTTGCATGTCACGGCGTCGACCGCAAATGGGGTTAAGCGGTGCTGATGGGACGGGCCCTTTTTCCGCCCCCGAGAAGGTAAGGGACACCTAAACGGGGCATTAAATGCGTTTGTCCTAAGACGTCAGTGATAATCATGAAACTCTGTAGCAACTTGACACCTCTTGTACTCCTGTCTGCCACTGTTGGTGACCCCTTGGACGTATAAAAGGAGGCCCAAGGCGGAGCTACCGGGGGGAGGAGGACCTTCCGTCCCATTCTGCATGCGTAGCTGCTTTCCCACCACAAGCGCTCCGTGTACTTGAGCCAAGAACATCCACAATAAACAACAGCAGGAGTAGGGTTTTACGCTTCTCAGCGGCCCGAACGTGGGTAAAGATCCTTGCGTTGATCGTTGGTTCCGCTCTTTGTGCAAATCTTTTCCCCTTGCCGAACCGTAAAGGGATCCACGCGATCCCATAGGTGTCGTACGCCGACAGTCATACTCATCGTTAAGCTCAAAATGGGGTTACCATTTTTCCTTTAAGCATTTCAATGTATTCACATCTTGTTGAGTTGCTTTAGCTCATCTCTTTGAGTAAAGCTTCTCTAAGACGTGAGAACTTACATTGGTGTTTTGGTGGTGATGTCCATCATGTAGTTGAACTCGAAGTGGATGCTCATGGAGTGAAGTTGGGAGCAATCCTATCATTTGTAGTTCATCTTCCTACATGGGTTAGATTTGCAAGGAACAACATGTGTATCCAAGATGACAAGAATGAAGCATAAACTCAAATGTTGTCAAAGGATATGTTTGAGTTGTCTTGTTCCTTGGCACACCAAAGATTTTTGATACTTGGGTTATACAAGATTGCTCAACATAGCGTGAGATGCAATCTTGTGACATGAAGCTTGTCCAAGTACCTACAAGAGATTAGATGCAACACAAGGGAGCAAAGTGTCCAAGGTATAATATAATCATAGAAGTATCATGGATTGCTCAAGAATGCTCATGCCCTTGCATGCATCCAAGTGAGTCTCTAGTTCACGTTTGAGGCATCACTGATGTTCAACTCTCTCCTCAAGTGACAAAATACCTTCTCATCAAGAGGTTTAGTGAAGATATCCGCCAATTGCTTGTCGGTACAAACATGCTTGAGGTCAATGTCACCTTTTGCAACACGATCTCGAATGAAATGGTGACGAACCTCAATATGCTTATTTCGAGAATGTTGCATGGGATTGTGTGCAATCTTAATAGCACTCTCATTGTCACATAGTAGTGGAACATGTCTCACATGTACACCATAGTCTTTAAGAGTTTGTGTCATCCATAGTAATTGAGCAGAACATGATCCCGCGGCAATTTATTCCGCTTTGGCGGTAGATAGAGATACTGAGTTTTGTTTCTTGGAGGACCAAGATACAAGAGATCTACCAAGAAATTGACATGTACCCGAAGTGGATTTTCTTTCAACCTTGTCTCCGGCATAGTCTGAATCAGAATAGCCAACAAGATTGAAAGAAGATCCTTTGGGATACCAAATGCCAAAGTTTGGTGTATGTAACAAGTATCTCACAATTCTTTTCACGGCCTTCAGATGACACTCTTTTGGTGCCACTTGGTATCGTGCACACATGCACACACTTAGCATAATGTTGAGACGGGAGGCACATAGATATAGCAATGAACCAATCATAGATTGATAAACCTTTTGATCAACCGGTTTGCCATCCTTAGTCAAGTCAAGGTGTCCACTCGTGGGCATGGGAGTTTTCATACCTTTACTTTCTTGCATGTTGAACTTCTTGAATAAGTCCTTGGTATACTTTGTTTGAGAAACAAAGGTACCCTCCTTAGTTTGCTTGATTTGCAAACCAAGAAAGAATTTGAGTTCACACATCATAGACATCTCATACTTCTTCGACATCAACCTTGCAAACTTTTCACTAAAAGAGGGATTAGTAGATCCAAAGATAATATCATCAACATAAATTTGGCATACAAATAGTTCTCCATTAACCCTCTTTGTGAATAAGGTTGAATCAATTTTCCCAATTTCGAAACCTTTTTCAAGAAGAAACTTTGTCAAGCATTTGTACCAAGATCTAGGGGCTTGTTTGAGACCATAAAGAGCTTTACGAAGTTTATAAACGTGGTTAGGTTTCTTGGGATTAACAAAACCGGGAGGTTGTTTAACATAAACTTCCTCCTCAATTTCACCATTCAAGAAAGCACTTTTAATATCCATTTGGTAAAGAGTGATATCATGGTGATTGGCATAAGCAAGTAAAATGCGAATGGACTCAAGTCTAGCAACGGGAGCATAGGTCTCACCATAGTCCATACCGTCGACTTGTGTGTGACCCTATGCTACGAGACGAGCCTTGTTGCGTACAACTTGTCCATCTTCATCTTGCTTATTCCAAAACACCCATTTGATTCTGATGATGTTTTGCTCATCTTTAGGCTTCTCAACCAACGTCCAAACTTGATTCCTCTCAAAGTTGTGTAGCTCCTCATGCATTGCATTTACCCAAACGGGATCCTCGAGAGCTTCTTCTACCTACAAAGGTTCAACACTAGAGATGAATGAGTAATGCTCACAAAAGTTAGCTAAACAAGATTTAGAGCGAGTGATTCTCCTGGATTTGATGTCGCCAAGAATTTGTTCGACGGGATGATTCTTGTCAATTCTTGCTCTAACTCGAGGTAGTTTTTGCATGGGTTGCGGTGAAGCTTCCTCATCATCATCATTGTCTTCCTCATTGTTGTTGTTGTCGTTGTTCACTCATGGAGGTGGAGAAGGAGGTTGAGGTGGATCATCTTGTTGCACTTCCTCATTCCCTTCGTCTTGATGTGTTCCACTTGTGGAGGCCTCCATGTCACCTTGTTGCTCACCTTGACATGAGGTTGGGGCTTCCACTTGAATAGACGAAGTACTCTCCTTCACCTCCACGGGACGAATCTTGCCAATAGACAAGCCTTGGATTGCTTCAAATGGTTCTTGATCTCCAACATCAATTGGCAAATGCTCGACTTGCCAGCCGTTAGTCTCATCTAACTTCATATCTAACATCTGTTCAACTTTTCTAGTGAAGTTGTTGTAGACACGGTAAGTGTGAGAGTTCGATCCGTAACCAAGTAGAAAACCTTCATGAGATTTAGGCGAAAATTTTGAACGGCGATGCTTATCAAGAATGTAACATTTTGAGCCAAATACTCGAAAGTATCCAACTTGTGGCTTGTTACCGGGGAGTAGTTCATACGCCATTTTTCCAAGAAGCTTGTGAAGATAAAGTCGATTTGTAGCATGACAAGCTGTCTTGACCGCTTCTGCCCAAAAGTGTTTTGGCATCTTGTATTCATCTAGCATTGTCCTTGCCATCTCAATAAGAGTCCGGTTCTTCCTCTCAACAACTCCATTTTGTTGAGGTGTGTACGTAGCTGTGAAGTCATGTGAAATGCCTTCCTCATCAAGAAAGGTATCCACATTGGTGTTCTTGAACTCCGTTCCGTTGTCACTCTGAACCTTCTTGATCTTCACTTCAAATTGATTTTGGGCCTTCCTAGCGAAATTCTTGAAGATCCTTTGTACCTGCGATTTGTCATCGAGAAAGAACACCCACGTAAATCTGGAAAAATCATCAACAATGACCAAACCGAAGGAGTTACCACCAATACTTTTATAGGCATTAGGACCAAAGAGATCCATATGAAGTAGTTCGAGTGGTCTCCTTGTGGTCATAATGTTCTTCACGGGATGACTTCCCAACTTGTTTTCCTGCTTGGCAAACACTACAAAGTCTATCCTTGTCAAAGATAACATCTTTCACACCAAGAATATGATCTCCCTTAACAAGTTTATCAATATTATGCATGCCAACATGTCCAAGCCTTCTATGCCATAACCAACCTTTAGAAGATTTAGCAATTAAACATGTACGAGGTTGGGCTCTCTTAGTGAAATCAACAATGTATAGATCACCTCTACGGATGCCGGTAAAGACCATATTATGATTATCTCGATGAAACACTTGGCAATCTACTTCGGTAAATAGAACATTGAAACCAAAGTCGCCTAGTCTAGATACGGAAAGAAGATTGTAACCAAGACATTCAACAAGCATAACATTTTGAATGGAGCTATCACTGGATATGGCCACCTTACCAAGGCCAAGTACCTTACCCCTGGAGTTGTCTCCAAAAGTCACACACTTGCATGGACTATCGTTTTTTGCAACCTCACGAAACATGTCTCTATCTCCGGTCATGTGATCAGTACATCCACTATAAAGGATCCACTCTTTTCCTCCGGCCATGTAATCTCAAAGGTTTGCCATGAGACTAAGATTCCTCAAAGTCTTCTCATATTCGATGTCAAATTCTTCGTCCTCATCATAGTAGCCATGCTCAACATCATCATCATCAACATGTATGTGATCATCACCTAGGGCAATGAATTCGTTAGTTTCATGATCATGACAATGTTGAAGTTTATGAATTCTAATGGCTTCCATGATAATGTTGCTAATAGTTCTAACATCTCCTTTAGCACGCATAAGATCACGAAGCTCAAACAAGCAATCATCAAAGTTAGGATCTCTAGGCTCCATCTTGTGAAAAGCAATAGTCTTATGAAGGATCTCATCAAGATTCTTTAAAGAGTAGTTGGGATATTGCTTTTCCAAGTCATTCCATAGAGTATAGGCACACTCAAAGTTTTGCATACAACCAAGCACAACTTTAGGTAATCCTCTAATGATGAGAATGATAGTTCTCAGATTACGAAGCATGTCAATTTCCTCTTCATGAGTGGGATGCAAGGGATCAATGGGAGGCACATAAGGATTATGAATGTACTTGCTCAAGTTAAATTCATCAAAGATATCAAGCATCTCATCCTTCCAAAAGTGATAATACTCCCCATTGAGAATAGAAACTCTGCGTCTAAGACTCCCCAAAGTAGACACATCCATCTCCCTCCAATGGTGATTAAACCAAAGCAACGAAGACCAAAGCTCTGATACCAATTGTAGGGTCGAGGAGATAGGTCTAGAGGGGGGTGAATAGACTCTTAAGCAACCAAAGGTGCAGTTTTTAGTTCTCTTGAAATTTAGGAAGATTTTGGCACTAGTTAAGATATCACCAAGACTTTCTACACATGCATATCTAGAGATTGAGCAACGGAAATTGTAAAGCATGCAAATGTGCAGAAAGTAATGGGGTAGAGAAAAGAAGATCAAACGCAATTAAGACATGGTGTTTTTTGGCGTGGTTCCTGTTGGAAATATGCCCTAGAGGCAATAATAAATTGGTTATTATCATATTTCCTTGTTCATGATAAATGTTTATTATTCATGCTAGAATTGTATTGACCGGAAACTTAAATACATGTGTGAATACATAGACAACACTGTGTCCCTAGTGAGCCTCTACTAGACTAGCTCATTGATCAAAGATGGTTAAGGTTTCCTAACCATAGACATGAGTTGTCATTTGATAATAGGATCACATCATTAGGAGAATGATGTGATGGACAAGACCCAACCGTAAGCTTAGCATCAGATCGTTTAGTTTATTTGCTATAGCTTTCCTCATGTCAAGTGTCTGTTCCATCGACCATGAGATCATGTCACTCCCGGATACCGGAGGAATTCCTTGTGTGCTATCAAACGTCACTTCGTAACTGGGTGATCATAAAGGTGCTCTACAGGTATCTCCGAAGGTGTCTGTTGAGTTGCATGGATGAATAATGGAATTGGTCGCTCCGTGTGACGAAGAGATATCTCTGGGCCCTCTCGGTAATATAACATCGTAAAGAGTTTGCAAGCAATGTGGCTAATGAGTTTAGTCACCGAATCTTGTATTACGGAATGAGTAAAGAGACTTGCCGATAACGAGATTGAACTAGGTATGGAGATACTGACGATCGAATCTCAGGCAAGTGACATATCGCCGGACAAAGGGAATTGCATATGGGATTGACTGAATCCTTGACATCGTGGTTCAACCGATAAAGATCTTCGTGGAATATGTAGGAACCAATATGGGCATCCAGGTCCCGCTATTGGTTATTGAAAAGAGAGGTGTCTTGGTCATGTCTACATGATTCTCGAACCCGTAGGGTCGCACGCTTAACGTTCGGTAGCGCTAGGGTAGAAATGAGATATTAATATGGTGAAGGCCGAAGGTTGTTCGGAGTCTCGGATGGGATCCGGGACATCACGAGGAGCTCTGGAATGGTCCGGAGGTAAAGATTTATATATGGGAAGTCATATTTTGGGTTCTGGAAAAAGTTTGGTTTTTTTCGGTATTGTACCGGGAAGGTTCTAGAAGGTTCCGGAGTGGGGCCCACCTGCATGGGGGGAGCCACATGAACGTGGGTAGTGGGTAAAGGCCCCACACCCCTGGTCTAGGTGCACCAAGATCCCACTTTGAAAGTAATTGGATCATATCCCGAAGGGATAAGATCAAGATCCCTAAAAAGGGGGGATAGCGATCGGTGGGGAAAGGAAAGGAGGGATTTCCTTCCTCCCCCCTTGACCAACGACCCTAGGTACTTGGAGGGCAAGCCACCAGCCCCCTCCACGCCTATATAAAGGTGGGGAGGCATTGGGGGCAGCCACCCTTCGACCCTTGCCCATCTCCCTCCCGTTACACCTCCATCACCTCGCGCAGACGCTTGGCGAAGCCCTGCTGCAGTTCCGCTGCTGCCACCACCACCACGCTGTCGTGTTGGTTCAGATCTCATCTACCTCCTCTCCCTCACTTTCTGGATCAAGAAGGAGAGGATGCCACCGAGCCTAACATGTGCTAAACTCGGAGGTGCCGTCCGTTTGGCACTAGATCGGATTGGATCGCGATTGGATCGTGAAGAGTATGACTACATCAACCGCGTTATGACGCTAACACTTTCGGTCTACAAGGGTATGTAGGCACACTCCCCTCTCGGTGCTATGCATCTCCTAGATTAGATATTGGGTGATCGTAGGATTTTTTTTGATTTTCATGCTTCGCTCCCCATCATTTCCGATAGGTGGTGCTATCGTACATCCACGTTGATGGAGGCTTCAACCCACGGAGGGTAACGGTTGCGCGAGTCTACGGAGGGCTCCACCCACAAAGGGTCCACGAAGAAGAAACCTTGCCTATTCCACCATGGCTTCCGTCCATGAAGGACTAGCCTCACTCGGGGTAGATCTTGATGAAGTAGGCGATCTCCTTGCCCTTACAAACTCCTTGGTTCAAGTCCACATGATCTAGGAGGCTCCCAAGTGACACCTAACCAATCTAGGAGACACCATTCTCCAAAAGGTAATAAATGGTGTTTTGATGATGAACTCCTTGCTCTTGTGCTTCAAATGACACTCTCCTCAACACTCAATCTCTCTCTCACAGATTTGGCTTGGGTAGGAGATGGATTGAAGTGGAAATCAACTTGAAGAGGCTAGAAATCAAGGTTCAAATGGTTGGATTGGAATCTGTTGATCTCAACACATGAGTAGGTGGTTCTCTCTTAGAAATTGTATGGTGGAAATGTAGGCATGTTCTGATGGCTCTCTTACTAGGTAAGAGGGGGGTGGAGGGGTATATATAGCCTTCACCTAAAATCCAACCGTTACACACTTTTGACCCATCTCGGTGGCACCGATCATAAATCTTGGTGAGACCGATCTGTCTAAAAGATATGAACGTTGGGCTTTTCGATGGGACCGAACAAAACATCTCGGTGAGACGGAAGTGCAATGGCTAGGGCAAGACCATGTTTCGGTAATTCCGATTATTTCAACTCGGTGATTCCGAAGTGAAATAATGGTGTTACAACAACTTGGTCAAGCCGTCTCGGTGAGACCCAGAACTATTTCGGTTGCACCAAAGAATTAGGGTTTTGGCTGAGGCAGTGGAATGATCATCTCGGTGAGTCCGGAGTAGGTGATATCGGTGGGACCGAAATGATGAATTAGGGTTTTGGACAGATGTGTTTTGGGAAAGTGATTGAGGGTTTTTGGAGCAATATCACTGAGCACATTGAGGAACTACCTCATCAACAATACCTCATCCACTTTTAATAGTATTGGCTTTCCTAAGGGACTCAATGTGATCTTGGATCACTAAAATGAAAATGAAGAGTCTTATGGATGCCAAACTTGTCCTTGACCATTGAGGGATTCCGCATCTTCTTGTCCTGCCATGCCATTGTTGAACTTGTCTGAAATATACTAGATAAAAGCATCAGTCCAACAACATGTATGTTGACATTGATTACCAAAACTTCCAAGGGAGAAAATGTGCTTTCAAGCCTGCAACCACATATCACTGTTGGGGGGACGATCCTTGGGTAGGCTCGAGAGTATAAGACAATTTTCAAAACATTGGGGCAGCCAGCGCCCCTCAGTCCGGCTCGCCCTCCAGCCGGCTCCCCAGCAACGGGCCAGCTGGGCATGGCGCCACGTCCGGAACGACTGGCCACAATCGGCATCCGACAGGGTCAGTGCCTGTCCAATCGCGCCGTACGACAAGACCTCTCCCACGTTGGGGAGAGCGTGGCTACAGTGCCGCCGTCCCCGCTGACCCGGGCGACCGACGTTAGCGCGGCTTGGCACTATAGACGCACGATGGCAACCACTCCGTGACGTGGGGAGCGACGGGCTACAGTGTTGTGCAGCCGGCGGGGCCCACTGCCGGCCAGAGACGATGATAGTAGGGCCCCGCCCATCAAATTTTACCATTGTAACCTGGGAGGTCGGGCTATAGGACCTCCCAGGAGCCCCCCTGAGCGGGGGTTGGCTCATACACGCACACACACCCATACGAGGCAGAGGGAGAGCTAGCTCCTTCTTCCTCTTCCGCCCAAATAGCTCCAGGAGCACCATTGTAGCCCTTGTGCTCTCGTTAGTTCATTCGGCAGGACTAGGGGTGTTACCTCCTTCGGAGGGCCCCGAACCTGGTGAGGGTGTCCCGGACTAGGGGGTACTCGGGCTGCCGGCCTATCTCAAATAGGCCGGACTAATGGGCCGATCTTTGCTCGTCAAGAAGACCGGATGGTAGGCGACCCCGTGCACCAGAAGGAAACCTCCGAAGACCTGGCGTCTCCTCCAAGGAATAATTAGTGTAACCGGCATGTTTATCCCCTGATGGTAACCGACCATATGTAACCCTAGGTCCCTCTGGTGTCTATATAAGCCAGAGGGTTTAGTCCGTAGAAGCACAGGACCATCATAACCATCTAGGGTTTAGCCCATCCGATCTCGAGGTAGATCAACTCTGTAACCTTCATACAATCACATCAATACAATCCAGCAGGACGTAGGGTTTTACCTCTTCGAGAGGGCCCGAACCTGGGTAAATCGCTGTCTCTACGTTCCCTGTTACTCATTGCTTCCTAGACCCACAGTTCGGATACCCTACCCGGGATCTGTCGGTTTTGGTACCGACACCTGGGTACTTCATGTGTCTTGCACCACTTGTGCCCGGTCTCGCCTCTGGAACCCACCGGCGTCCTCAGGCTCCACCCATGATAAGCCATCCCATGGCATCTGCCATGAGAACACCACGACAGTTGGCGCCCACCGTGGGGCCACACGCGGCGTCGACCAGAGTCACGTTCCGGATGAGATCCTTCACTCCCTCCAGCGAGCGCATCGTGCACGCCTTGGTTAGCTTGCCTGGTGCGTTCAGCCGTGCCGGCTATGGCGCAGTGCTCGGCGCAGACGGCGCCTGCCCTGCGGGCGACTCCATCGTCACCTTCGGCGAGCTGCGCGTCTTCGTCACGCTCATCCCCGACGAGTTTCCTGGTGAGGTACTCACCTTCACCGACTCGCCCCTCGCTGCCGGCTGCGACATCTCCAATGACGTCATAGATCTCTGCATTGGCGTGGAGGTGATGACCACCGGCTCCAGCCACGTTTCCATCCATAGCAAGGACAAGGCCGCTGCGGCTGCAACCCGCGTCAGTTGGGCCAACCCGCTGCGCGTGGCGCTGCAGAGCATGCGCGCCCCCATCATGCCAGATGCCGACCCGGCCGCTGCCACGGCCGGGCTTGAAGAGACAAGCCGGCACCTGCTCGACGAGGCCACAGTGCATGTCGCCGTGCAGCGCCAGATAGCCTTCATCCAACGCGAATACGATACCGCCCATGGCCTCACGCCGGCTGCCAACGGGCCCAGCCGGGTTGGCGAGGTGCGTCGCTGCGGCGGGGCCCTGGGCCAGCTGTTGGGTGCCAATCGGCCCACCTACAGCACCCCCGTAAAGAACACTAGAGCCGCGCAGGAGGCTGCGGCCAAGCTTGAGCACTTGGAGGGCGAAGAGCTGGTGCAGCAGCAGCAGCGCGTCCACGCCCTCATCACCGCTGCGAACCTGCAGCAGGCGGAGTGGGACCCGGCCTAGCCGGCCGCGTCTCGCTCAACGTCTCGCCCTCGCAAGGTGAACAACTGGCAACCGACCGGGGCTCCTAGGAACACACATCAGGTGTCTTCTCCGCACCCTAACAACAGCCACTCTAGCCGGCACCGGGGCAGCTGGGCAGGCGCAACTGCTCCCCGTCGACTGGTAATAGCAGTGCGGATAAGCCGGCTGGAGATTGCCGCCTGTAGGATCGAAAGTATGTCTAGAGGGGGGTGATTGGACTACTTGACCAAATAAAAACTTATCCTTTTCCCAGTTTTAGTTGTAGGCAAGTTTTAGCAAATCTCCCAAGTCAAGTACACCATTCACATGCAAGTCTAAGAGTTGAGCAGTGGAAAATAAGGACTTTGCATATGAATATAAACGAGGGATCGGAGAAATCAAACACAATGAAGACACGGTGGTTTTTGGTGTGGTTCCGATAGGTGGTGCTATCGTACGCTCACATTGATGGAGACGTCAACCCATGGAGGGTAACAGTTGTACGAGTCCATGGAGGCCTTCACCCACGAAGGGTCCATGAAGAAGCAACCTTGCCAATTCCACCACGGCTTACGTCCACGAAGGACTTGCCTCACTCGGGTAGATCTTCACGAAGTAGGCGATCTCCTTGCCCTTACAAACTCCTTGGTTCAACTCCACATGATCTTGGAGGCTCCCAAGTGACACCTAACCAATCTAGGAGACACCACTCTCCAAAAGGTAATAGATGGTGTTGTTGATGATGAACACCTTGCTCTTGTGCTTCAAATGATAGTCTCCTCAACACTCAATCACTCTCTCACAAATTTGGCTTTGGTAGGAGAGGGGATTGAAGTGGAAAGCAACTTGGGGAGGCTAGAAATCAAGGTTCAAATGGTTGGATTGGAATCTCTTGATCTCAACACATGAGTAGGTGGTTCTCTCTCAGAAAATGAGTAGTGGAAGTAGTGGTTCATTCTGATGGCTCTCTTAGAGAGTAAGTGGGGGTGGAGGGGTATATATAGGCTTCACCTAAAGATCCAACCGTTACAAGTCTTTGACCCAACTCGGTGACACCGGACCAAAATCTCGGTGAGACCAACTAATGCAAAAGATTCGAACGTTGGAAGTCTCGATGAGACCGAAGTCCAATGGCAAGGGCAAGACCACGTTTCGGTAGTTCCGATTGGTTCATCTCAGAAATTCTGAAGTGAAGCAACATCGTTACAGAAACTTGGTCACGCCGTCTCGGTGAGACCGAGAGCCATTTCGGTAGAACCGATAAGTTAGGGTTTGGCTTAGGCAGTGTGTGTGATCAACTCAGTGAGTCCGGGATAGAGAGTTTTGGTGGGACCAAGATGACACTTTAGGGTTTTGCATACATGTGATGTGGAGAAGTGTTTGAGGATTTTTGGAGCAATACCACTAAGCACTTGAGCAATTGAGTCATGATCAAAACCTCATCCCCTTTTAATAGTATTGACTTTCCTATGGACTCAATGTGATCTTGGATCACTTAACCAAAAATGAAGAGTCTTGGAGCTTTGCCAATTCTTGTCCTTAGCATTTTGAGGGGTCCACAATCACAAGTCCTTGACATGCCAATCATTGATCTTCTCTGAAATCTATTATCACTGAGCATTTGATCAATGACTATATGTTGTTATTAATTACCAAAACCACCCGGGGATTAGTTGCACTTTCAATCTCCCCCTTTTTGGTAATTGATCACAACATATAGATCAAAGCTTCAACAAATGATATAATCAATGAAATACATCATCACTTTGAGAAGTATGTGATAAGCAAGAGATCCCCCTAAATTTGTGCATTATTAAAAATTTGTGTTTGAATGCAAATGCACAATCGATTAGGATCATGGGGCACTCTTCCATGTCACATACATCTTGGTGGAGCGCTCAAAATGATATAATTGCAATGTAGTAAGCACTCATCACCAAGCAAACAAGTGAATGATCATACAAAGAGCATATGGATAGATAATCAAGCATGCATAGCAATAGAGTACGGTATGATCAAGCACGAAGTAACATACTCTCATACAGGCATCAAACAAAAGTATCTCAAAGTAGCACGAAACTCACGAAGTAGCATGAAAACTCAAATAAACCAAACGAGAAAAAGCAAAGCACTCTCTCTCAAAGCCCTATAATCTAATACTAATTCTCCCCCTTTGGCAACAAGTACCAAAAAGTTTGAATAAGTAAAGAGCTAAACGTCGCTCTGGGCCTAATCTCCGGCAGCTCCTGCTGAAGAAGTCCTCCGTGCCGGTGGAGTGGAGAGAAGCGCATCTGCAAATGCCCTGGATGAAGTCTGCTGTCCTGGTGGAGTGGAGACAACTGGAGGAACTGATGGAGCAACCATTGATGTAGCAGCTAGAGCTGAGACTGTGGCTCTGGAAGGGACTGGCACAGCTGCTGATCTAGGCATCTTCTGGAACTGGGTAGTAGTAGGAAGTACAAATCCCTAGTGCTCATCATCATCACTGCTAGTGGCCCTCTTGGCTTCATCCACCTCTTTCTTCAGACTCTCAACAGTGGTCTGCATTTCTATAACCTTGACATCCAGATCATAGAACTTCGACTCAATGATCCTCTCAAGACTCTTGTGGTTCTTCGCGAGGTCGGCCAAACTCCGCTCGATTCTCTGAGTGCTTGAAGGAGATAGTTCATCTAATTAGTCTTGGTTTTCAGCGATGGAGCGGTGGAAGCACTTGGCTCTGCAGTCCTAGTAGCCTCTGCCTCTGCTTGTGCTGCAGCCGAGGTGGGATGGGAAGGATCCATCGTCACAGTGTTCTCCTCAAACTCAGGCTGTAGCGGCAAATGCTCATGATCCAGCAGAAATGACTTGTTTAAAACCTTTGAGTTGATAAGCATCTGGATATGTGGTGCAAAGCCACATGACCTCTTCTGGTCTGCAGCATCTTTCTTGACAGTTTCAACAATGAGATACATAACCTAGAACTTCAGATGTTTATCAATATGATGCAGCATGTTGATGGAATGGCCTCTTATCATCTTCTCATCTCCAGATTTTGGCATCGAAGTATGCCTCAAGATAGTGTTGGAGGTAGCTAGGCCAGCAAGCAAATGGTATACGGATCCAAGCTTGTGAGACTCCTTGTACTTATTGGGTATCTCTGTGTACATGTTGGCCATGGTGTTGTGATCCATCTTGGGCTTAGCATAGACATCAATATCGTTCTCCTCAGCATCTGGAACACCTAGCAATGTGGCCCATTCAATCACACTAGATTGATATCTTACTCCTTCAGTCATCCAGACAATTCTGCCATTGGGGTAGAATTGAGATGTAGAGTATAATTGCATGATCATCTCATCATTCCATGCAGTCAGCTTCTTCCCAATGAACTCATCAATGCCAATAGACCTGAAATCCTCATGAACATGGGGGAAATTATCTTCATTAGCATCAATGTATTTCTAGTCCACCCATCTCATGTCACTGACCACTGGCTTCTTGTCAAGAAGCACTGTCTCATAGAAATCATGTTGCTCTATGGTATGAAAGCGATAATCCACAATAGTCCTCCTTCTCACTGAGTATGGATCAGACTCTCTCCATTTCCTCAGACCTTTGTCCTTTCTCTCTTTCATGTTCTCTGCCACTGGGTGTGTATCATCATGTTTAGGCAGTCTGGGTCTTAGCTTCCTCAGTAGTAGGGCTTCATCATCTTCATCATCATTCCTTTCAGGCATTGGGGCCTTGTTCTTCTCTACAGCAGACACATTCCTGGTTGTTCTCTTGGGCTTGGGGGCAGCAGCTGGCTTGGTCTTGGAAGATGTGGCTGTCCTCATAGCATTAGCCATAAGCTTTTGTTGCTTGGGAGGAGGTGGATTGGCAGCTTGCTCTTCCTCTTCATGCTCATCAGATGCATTATCTCTTCTCATGGAAGTGGGTTTGAACACCACTTGCATAGACTGCTTCCTTTCCCTTTTCTTACCTACCACTTTGGGCATAGATTTGCTCTGGCCTTGCTAAGATCTACCTAGATTTTCTGTGGAGATGCGTCTCTTGGCAGCAGTGGATGCAGACACTTTTCTTGTCACTCCTCTCTCCTTTTGAGTATTTGCATACTCCTTCTGAACTAGAGCTTTCTTCTTCGAGGTGACTTCTACCTAGAAGTCTTCATCCTCTTCATCTGAGTCTTTTCTCCTCCTTGTTCTGGTGGCTGCTTTTGGCAAACTTGGAGAGCTCCTCTCTCCCTCATGATAACTTTCTTCAACACTAGTTCCTGCCTCCAAGTCAACACTTGGATCAACTAACCTGTTCTGACTATCACTGGCATCTGACATGCAGACAATTGGCCATGTGAAGTAGAATAGATAGAGTGGAGTAGATGAGTTTCACAAAACACAACTATTTTTGAAAATATTCGAGTTTAAACTTCAGTTTTAGGTTTTCACGGAGAGCATTTCGTATTGACCAATTTGAAATTCTCGGTTGCACCGAGGCAACAACTGAAACTAGGGTTTGCATTTCGGTTAGACTGAATGATGAGGGGAGGATATCTATTGCTCCTATAATTTTACCACCTCCTGATATTCTGAAGTTTGGATCCTTTTGTTTTGCAATTCCTCATACAGATGCAGTGAAGCCCACCTTCAGAACACCTCCAGAGGCATTGCAGCAGGGAGAGGAGGAAGACCTGGAAGACCTGCAGGGTTCCCAGGGCGGTAGTACCGCCCTCCAGAGCGGTAGTACCGCTTTCTACTACCGTTCCTAGTACCTCTTACGAAATACTTCTGGAGTCCAGGCGATCCCCAACGGAAGTGGAGCGGTAGTGCCACGGTAGTACCGCTTATAGCGGTAGTACCGCTTGCTATAGCGGTAGTACCGCTTATCTGCCTACGCGCAGGATTTGGGCTTTGCAGCCCGTGTACCCTTTCGTTTTGTGTTAGGTTATAAATACTTTTCCCCTACCTCCGTTTTAGGGTTAGACAAGAAAGATAAGAGTTTGAGAACAACAGGTTCCTCCCGGATGGGCGGCCTATTGCGAGTATCTATTGGTGTGTTTGCTTGCTGATTGTATTGATCGGATGTGTTGCCATGCGTGGAAGTTGATCTAGGTCAGTTCCAGTGCGAGGTATTAAGGGAAATCAATTCGATCTACTTCTGATTGAGTTCTCTTGTTTGTTATCCTACTGCCGTTCTGTTGATTGCCGTGAAAGATCGGGCCTAAACCCCTTTGGATCACCTTGATCCATATCATTTGGTATCAGATTTTGCTAGGTTTCTCACGGTGAGATTGCTTTGTTGCTTTTGAGTTTTGCTGAGATTGATCTGCTGAGGTTAATTGTGATCTATGGAGAATTCCGTTGATGGATCGAATTCCGTAGCTGCTGGTGAGAAGAAAGCGGATCTTGTACGTCCTGTCTTTGCTGACGATTTGCCCCCTAATGTCCGGGCTGGTTTTGACAGTACGTGTGATTACATTAAACAGAGCCATGATTCTTTGGCCGTGCTAATTGCCGGCTTGTCGACCCGGATTGATGCTTTGGGAGATGTTGTTCCTCGTGCACAGGTGCAGCCGCCCCCTTTTGCACAACCTCGTGACATACTGCTACGCCGCCATGCTGATGATCATGTTCACCGACACGGGGCTACTGCACAACCTGCTGCTGGAGACCTTGAGGATGACGGTGATTATGCACCACAGCGGCGACAGTTTGATGGCCGTTTTGCCGGTGCTCATCGTGCTCTGACTGCTGATCGTAATACGTTTGGTCAGGCAGTTCGTGTTCCTATGGATGATGGTGGTATTGGCCGTGTCAAACTGTCTATTCCTCCGTTCTCCGGTGACCGTGGTCCGGATGATTATTTGGAGTGGGAGATGCGTATGGATCAGATTTTTCTACCCACCATTATAGTGAAGAGAAGAGACTTCAACTTGCTGCCGTTGAATTCACCGGTTACGTACTGATTTGGTGGAGTCAAATTCTGCGTATGCCGACTCGCCCAATGTCGTGGGGAGGTATGAAAGCACTCATGCGACGTCGTTTTGTTCCTGAACATTACAAGCGTGATATGTACCACAAATTGCAGCGGCTCACTCAAGGTAATAAATCAGTGGATGAATATTATAAAGAGATGGAGTTGTTGATGATCCGTATAGGAACAACTGAGGACCCGGAGGCCATTATGTCTCGGTTCTTTCATGGGCTGAATGTTGAGGTGCAGGATCGTGTGGAGATGGTGGTCTACTCCAACATCCAAGATCTTGTGCACCAAGCTGAGCGTGCAGAGCAACAACTCAAACGACGCCAAGTTGCAGCCACGAACACATGGCGTTATTCCCCTACCGAGGCTGCTGGGTCTAGTGCTAAACCGGCACCTTCTACACGCTCCAACAATCTTTCTGATGATCAGGAGCCAAAATCAGGAGTGTCTAAAGCTGCGTCTACTCGGTCCACCGCTGGTATAGAGTGTTTCACTTGTGGAGGCCGCGGACACTTGAGGCGTGATTGCCCTAATACAAAAAGGGTTATGCTCACCCAAGATGGATATGTTTCTGCCAGTGACGATGAGAAGGTTGCTGATTCATCTAGTGAGGAGTCTAAGGACCAGGACACCGTTGATGTGTACCCTGAGGATGTTGCCCCTAATTGCATTAACTTGATGGTGCAGCGTGTGCCAGAAGATCGCATAACAAGGCAAGGGCAGCGCTGGAATATTTTTTAGACCCAATGCACAGTCAAGAACACCGCTTGTAAGCTGATTATTGATGGTGGCAGTTACACCAATATTGTTAGCAAGAGTTTGGTGGATTCTCTCTCATTGCCTACATGGAAGCACCAGCAGCCACATTGTGTTGAGTGGTTGTATAATTCAGGGAAGCTGAAGGTCACCCATAAGGTGCATCTGACCTTTTCCGTAGGTACTTATGAGGATGTGGTGGTCTGTGATGTTTTACCTATGGAAGCATGTCATGTGCTGCTGGGCCGACCGTGGCAATTTGATAGGCGTTCCACTCATGAAGGCAGATCCAATGTTTATTCCTTGTGGCATAAGGGGAAGCGTCATGTGCTGCAGCCTATGCTTGACGAGGATATCAAAGTGGATGCGCTTCCTATGAAGACGAAGGTCCAACACATTAAGGCGAAACCGAGGACGGTTTCCTCTCAAGTCGGGGGGGGTGATGAGGGGAGGATATCTATTGCTCCTATAATTTTACCACCTCCTGATATTCTGAAGTTTGGATCCTTTTGTTTTGCAATTCCTCATACATATGCAGTGAAGCCCACCTTCAGAACACCTCCAGAGGCATTGCAGCAGGGAGAGGAGGAAGACCTGGAAGACCTGCAGGGTTCCCAGGGCGGTAGTACTGCTTGAAGCGGTAGTACCGCTTTCTACTACCGTTCCTAGTACCGCTTACGAAATACTTCTGGAGTCCAGGCGATCCCCAACGGAAGTGGAGCGGTAGTGCCGCGGTAGTACCACTTATAGCGGTAGTACCGCTTGCTATAGCGGTAGTACCGCTTATCTGCCTGCGCGCAGGATTTGGGCTTTGCAGCCCGTGTACCCTTTCGTTTCCTGTTAGGTTATAAATACTTTTCCCCTACCTCCGTTTTAGGGTTAGACAAGAAAGATAAGAGTTTGAGAACAACAGGTTCCTCCCGGATGGGCGGCCTATTGCGAGTATCTATTGGTGTGTTTGCTTGCTGATTGTATTGATCTGATGTGTTGCCATGCGTGGGAGTTGATCTAGGTCAGTTCCAGTGCGAGGTATTAAGGGAAATCAATTCGATCTACTTCTGATTGAGTTCTCTTGTTTGTTATCCTGCTGCCGTTCTGTTGATTGCCGTGAAAGATCGGGCCTAAACCCCTTTGGATCACCTTGATCCATATCACCGAAGTTAATCTTGTTTCCACCGAAGCGCACATGATGCAACTAAGGGACTGACTCGGTGACACCGATTTAGTACCACTCGGTTTCACCGAAGTGTACTGTGAGCACTGGCCAAAGCCAAATCGGTGACGCCGAATCGCCTCAATCCGTTCGAGCCGAGATGAGATCTAAAAACCATAAACCTAAAATTTTAACTCGAGCCTAAGAATTTTTCATGGACTTTGAAGTGCAAAATGTGGCAAGATCTAGGCGCATCCTTCCGTGCATTGAATCAGATGTGGGAGCACAGAGGGGGTTCCAATCTTTCCCTAACTTTGTGAAGATTTGCTACCGTGGCAACGACGGAGGAGATTTTCATTGACGGCGGCGGAATCCGGCGGTGAGAGCTCGCTGGAGACAAAGGCGACGATCTGAAAACCGGGGCGACGGTAGCAAAGGGGTGCGGGAGGCGCGACGTTTGAAGAAATTTTCAATGTGCGGTTCGCGGACATATATATACCCTTTAGCTGTCGGTAGTACCGATCGAATGAAATCGGTCTTACCGAGATTCGTAGCTGTCAGAGACAGAGAACATCGGTGATATCGAAACTTTCACACCGGTCTTACCGAGATGGAAATAAGGATCAGTTTAAATGCAATCGGTTGGACCGAATTGGAGTGAGTTGGTCTGACCGAAATACACTTAGAAGGTTTTGGAAGTCAGCCCTAATCAGATCGGTGACTCCGAGTGCTCCTCACCCGGAGGGTCTGAAAGGAACTTGTTCAAGTTTTGTGATATAGCAAAAATGAATTTGAGACAAGTTGAGATAGATAGCTAAAGAAGGTGCTTAGGCATTCTTGTACATCCAATTGGCCAATAAAACCAAATCAATCAAAACAACAAATGGATGCCCTCGAATGAGAAATATGCATAGCAACATGCTCACACAATAAGATGGCAAATGAAATATGTGACAAACATGCACAACCAAAACTAGCATCTATCACACAATGGGTGATGACTAGGTCATCTATATATGAGTATATTGACTTAGGAGCCAAATGAGAACATTTGATCATAGGTCATAATCATCGTTTAAGCACAAGTGGGGTTGCCACTTTTACATAAAGCATTAATGTGTTCACACCATTAGAGTTGCTTTAGCTCAAGCCTTAGAGCAAAGCTCCCCCTAGATGTGATATCCCCAAAAGAGGGCTGAACTAACCTTGGGTTTTGTCGATGATGACTTCATGTAGATGTTGTGAATGTGGATGCTCAATGTTGATGTAGACCATCAAGAGTTGGGAGCAATCCTTTGAGTGATCACTTTCAATACCAACATGGGTTAGTCCAACAAGGAACAAACAAGGATATCCATAGACATAGAGTGAAATGCACACAAAATGATGTCCATGAATGCATTAAATACCTTGTCCCTTGACTTACCAACAAGAGGGTTTGTGACACCACGAACAAGTGCAAGATGTTGAAGTTGGTTGCACAAGTCCTTGCCATGATAAATATGAGTGAAGTTTGTTGGCGGAGTCACCCTCAAGAACTCTCTAGTTCTTCTTCTTTGGAACCCACATCAACTTGATGGGAATCCTTGGAGTTCTAGTTGTACTTGATGAAGTAGAACTTGATGTAGTCTTGGGAACCCACTTGACCAAGGCTTGAGGTGGTTCTTCAAATGAGTCAATCTCTTCTTGAAGCTTGTCCTAGCCTTTTAGCTTGTGGTCTTGAGGTGGAAGATCATCTTGAGCTTGTGTTCCCTTGAAGGAAGTAGGATCATAATTCTCTTGTTGAGAAACAAACTTCGTCTTAGGATATTGATCTTCTTCCCACTCAACTCCATTGGCATTGAACTTTCATTCAAAACCAACACCTTGGTTCTTCCGGTGCCTTCCTTGCTTGCGGACAATTTCCACAAATTGCTTACTTCTGGCAAGACTCTTGTCGACACCTTTTTCTATAATTCCTTTCAATAAATTGTTTTCTTGCTCAAGTGTAACTTGGCTAAGAGAATCATTAGTGGAATCAATAGAACTACTAGAAGCAACAACATTGGATTTAGCATTGTTATTGTTACTGCTAGAGGTAGAACCCTTTTCACCCTTATTACTAGTTTGCTTAGATTTAACTTGTCGCATAAAAGTAGACAAGAGTAAACGTTTGGCAAGGTAAGAGGAACTCTTCTTTCGAAGATCATCATTGATAGCTTTTAGAAACTCATGCTCTTGCTCTAAAGTTAGCTTCTCGAAGCGTAGCTTCTCATGAGTTCTTAGGAGCTCTCTATGATCCTCTTGAGTTGTTTCATGAGCTATCTTAAGAGTGTTTAGTTCTTTAGTTAGGCGCTCAATCTCCCTCATAGCATTGTCATTCGTTTCATCTTGACTATCATGATTACTAGCAAGTTCATTATAGCTCACATCACTAGTTTTATCAACAAGCAAATCATCATCACCAAGTAAATCATCCTCATCACTATTAAAGTCAAGGTATTCGGGGTGTGATACCTTGGGGCCTTTTTGCCATGAAGCATCTTCCAATTCCTTCATTTGGTGAATCAAATAGGTCATGGGAGTTGGAGGATACGAGAGCAAGTCCGGTAACACCTTCATCTTGACTATAGTCGGAGTTGGAGTGATAACTTCCTTCGGATTGATTGTCGGAGTCGGAGCCGGAAATCCATTCACCAACATGAGCTTGCTGTCTTCTTCTAGTGTAGCTCTTGGATGACTTGTCCTTCCTTTCCTAATCCTTGCTTCTCTGAGAAGGTCTTCGTTCATAACGATCATCTCTACTCCTTCTCTCCTTGTGAGGTGATTCATCTCTTCTATACTTTCCTCTTGGTGATTCGTCTCTTTTCTTGTGAGGTGCCGTACACTCATTGGAGTAGTGTCCGGGTCTTCCACAATTGTAGCAATTACGGTCACAACTTGATGATCTTTGCTCATAATGTCTTGAGTTGGAGCTTCTCTCTTTTCCTCTATTCTTGTAGAACTTGTTGAATCTTTTCACCATTAGGCTTATCTCTTCATTGGATATTAGCTTGTCACTTGATGCTGTGGGAGCATCGCTTGAGGCTTTGTAAGCACCACTTGACTTGTTGTGTAGCTCCTCTTTGTCCTTGAGTGACGTCTCATGAGCAACAATCCTTCCAATGACTTCCGTGGGCTTGAGATCTTTGTAATTGGGCATCATTTGGATCAATGTGCACACGGTATCATATTTTCCATACAAGGCTCTAAGGATCTTCTTGATGATGAATTTGTTGGTCATTTCTTCACTTCCTAAGCCAGCAATCTCATTTGTGATGAGAGCAAGCCTAGAGTACATTTCGGCGACTCCTTCACCATCCTTCATCTTGAATTTGTCAAGTTGACTTTGAAGCACATCCAACTTGGATTCCTTGACGGACTCGGTACCCTCGTGCATGTCAACCAAAGTATCCCAAATTTCCTTTGCATTCTCGAGGCGACTGATCTTGTTGAACTCCTCGGGGCACAAACCGTTGAAGAGAATGTCACATGCTTGAGTGTTGTATTGTAACATCTTCAATTCTTCCACGGTTGCTTCACGATCCGGTTCCTTTCCATCCTCAAAAAATTCTCCTTGCAAGCCAACACGAACAACAACCGAAATGGCGGGGATATGACCAAGAGTATGCATTTTCATCTTATGCTTCCAACTAGAAAAGTTTGTACCATTAAAATATGGACCTCTACGGTGATAATTACCCTCACTAGACGCCATACTCTCCTAGGTTGTGAAACCAATGCAATGGAAACCAATGCTCTGATACCACTTGTAGGATCGAAAGTATGTCTAAAGGGGGGGGTGTTAGACTACTTGACCAAATAAAAACTTATCCTTTTCCCAATTTTAGTTGTAGGAAAGTTTTAGCAATTCTACCAAGTCAAGCAACACCCTATGTTAGCGCATATTTCTTCCTTAGTGATTTTGGTGATTGATGATAATGCACTTTGCGGACTAACCGTGTGCATTAAGCTTTTAGAGATTATCAGATGGCACGAATTGGTTTATTTCCCCTCAGTGTTTAAAAAGAGAAGACAGTTATTTTCCGACGATTTCTTTTTGGTGGATTTGAGTCATAGGAAATCCGTACTATCAAGAGGGGGTCCGCATTTGGAAAGGTTAGGGTGGAATCAAACACGTACACAGTCGCTTTGCACCCCCACTTTCCTTCCCGGCACTTGGAGCTTTTTCCCCCTTATGCTTGTGCTTGCTAGAGGCAACTAAGGGCTAGTACTGCGCTGACCTGCGGTAGTACCGCTCCGGCGGTACTGCCGCAGATCAGTGCTACTGGCACCTCCGCTTATTCTTTGCTCTCTGCGCTTCCTATGAAAGTAGGGCCGTAGTAGAGAGTGGTAGTACTACTCGGGCAGTTCTACAACTCGATCTACTACCCCACTACTGTTGTTCTCACTGTAGGTGCAAACACTAAGCGGAAGTACCGCTCCACCAGAGCGGTAGTACCGCTTGTGCGGTACTGCCGGTTTCTTCTTCCGCGTGGAGTACCGCTTATTTTCTGCGTTCTGTATAGCACATTCCTTCGAGCGGAAGTAGAACGACAGTAACGGGTGGTAGTACCGCTCCACGCAGTACTACCATGCTGCCCAACTCTACTACCGTGGTTTAGCCTGTACTCGCAACACCTAGCGGTAGTACCGCTGGTGGGAGCGGTAGTACTGCTACGGCGGCACTACCACCTCCTTGATCTGCTCAGTTGCACGTTACGGCTGTAACTTCCGTGCCAACGGAAGTACCGCTCGCATGAGCGGTACTACCGCTTGTGCACGGGCTGAAGGGGCATAACAGTTGCATCTTTTCCCCTCTATATAAGTGAGTCTTCTTCTCCAAGAGGACTCACCTCTTATCTTCCCCAAAGCTCCATTGTTGCTCAAGCTCCTCTTTCACCCGATCTCTCTCCCTAGACAACAACTCTTTTTGATTTTCTAGGGTTTGCTTCAGAGGGCCCCGATCTATGTTGGGTTCTACAGTAGGGTGCGTTGACTGCAAATTAAAAATTCCTACCCGCAGAACATCCAGGAACATGCTACGAGAGATGGATCATGGATCGTTACCACTAGACGCACAATGTCGTGCAGCAGAAGTAGAGTTGAGGCAGCGCATCTCCGGAGTCGTCTCTTCCTCGTCGATCTCCCACGTAGCCGAATGGATCCGACGAATAGGTTCGCCGAAGTGGCGCAAGTGCACCACCTCTAACGGTATCCGCACGTGCAGGAGGAATGTCGTGCGGCGGACTGCTAAGTCCGATCACACAACCGGCGACGAGTGGAGGTGACTACTTGCAACTCGTGCAAAGCCCTAGTGACGGCGCCGAAGCAATCAACCAAATGAGTGTGCCGCACCTCCACTATATATAGGCATCCTTCGCGGGCTCAACACTTGGGCCTCGCACGGATCCTAAAGCCCAAAGTCTGTTCGGCCTAGATCCGAGTCCGAGTAGGATCACATCTGGCTCGTGGAGTCAGACCCAGCCTCACGGTTTCCTTCGCGTGACCCCTTAGGTTCAAGTCGACTCGGCCGCAGGTCGGATCACCTCCGACCTGCTCGGTTGGTAGCGGCCTCTAGCAAGGCGTGCCGACCACCAAGTAGGCAATGAAGCCGATTGGCGAACCTCTACAACATGTCACACTTCTGTTCCCTTTGCCACACGATATATGTTGTCGGGCCCGACCACTTTCTCGTTCCAGTGATGCCGACCACAAATCGGATTATCTCATAATCCTTGTCGCATGGCCATGCTTATATTGGTCGGATGACATGAGGTGCCCAGAGTATATCTCTCCTGATCGGAGGGGCAAATCCCATCTTGCTCGACCATGTCTCGCAGCATGGGTCTGGACAAGCCCGAAACCTACCTTTATAACTACCCAGTTACGGAGTAGCGTTTGGTCGACCCAAAGCAGGTATGTCATCATCCCAAGTACACGTGCCAGCTCAGGTCTTAGGACATAGAATGTATGTTGTACTAGAGACTCACAGATGACATATCATTGCGTCTCATAGTCGGGTCTACCCGACTCAGACCTTATTTGGACTCGAATCCGACTATGTTGAATCCGACCAGATCTTTTCGAGTCCATATTATCTGGCTAGCATCCAATGCCCCATGGCTAGTGAGACCGAGCCATCCACCGTGTAATAAGCTAGTCTAGTCAGCTGCGCATCCACACAGCCCTTTCGACTAGGGACCTTTTAGGACAGTCATCATACAATGTATAGTCCCACAAAAAAGTCACATACTTGCTGATACACATCATTGATAATCTCCAAGGAATATCTTTATTCATAAACACATAGGAAATATCATCATACATGATTGCCTCTAGGGCATATCTCCAACAATCTACACTTTCACCAAGAGATATTTGATTCCCCCCACTAATCCCTTGCGGATCTTATTACTCTTGGGTGTTTGAGCACCCTAGACGGAAGAGGTCACCTCGGAGCCACATTACATTGTGGTGAAGCTTCGTGGTGGTGTTGGGAGCCTCCAATTAAGTTGTGGAGAGAGCCCCAACCTTGTTTGTAAAGGTCCGGTTGCCGCCTTCAAGGGCACCACTAGTGGAATCACGGCATCTTGCATTGTGCGAGGGCGTGAGGATAATACGGTGGCCCTAGTGGCTTCTTGGGGAGCATTGTGCCTCCACACCGCTCCAACGGAGACATACTTCATCTCAAAGGGAAGGAACTTTGGGAACACATCCTCGTCTTCACCGGTTCAACTTGTGGTTACTTCTTACCTTTACTTTGTCCAAGCTATTGTTGTGTTGTATCATTTGCTTGCTTGTGTTGTTGTTGTTGTTGTTAGCATCATATAGGTTGCTCACCTAGTTGTATATCTACACAACCTATTTGTTGCTATACCTAATTTTTTAAGTAAAGCTAAAATTGGTAGTTGCCTATTCACCCCCCCTCCAGTCAACCATATCGATCCTTCCAATTGGTATCAGAGCCTTGTCTCTTTTTAAGGGCTTAACCGCCTAAAGAGTATGGTTGACAACGGGCCAAGGGATGGAGAGTTACCCGTGGCCAAGGGAGTGACCACGATCTCTTGTGAGGAATTAAATGAGGATATTGCCTCACTTAAAACCTCCGTGACGACCGAGGTCAAATCCTTGCTTAAAGATTTCCTTGATGGTCTCAAACTTTCTACCGATCCGTTGCATGTGGTTAACCCCACCAATTCGGAGTCAGATGCGAACTCCGGTAAGGAGGGGGCTAGTAGTGATAAGCCTACTTTGCCTCAAGGAAATAATGGGACGGGCATCCATGCCACGGTTGCCCCTCTCCCGGTCTATGGAGGACCGGTACCTTCACCACATATTAATATTCATGGTCCTCCTGCTAAGCTTGACTTGAATAACTTTCATGATTGGGTTTTTCGTGTCAAGTCTCATTTGAATCACAGCTCAACACAACTTTGGAGAGTCATTGAGCAAGGCTTCAACCCGCATGATCCAAACAACATGACACCAAGAGAAGAAGTGGAAAATCAGCTCAACAATTCCGCATTGTTCATTCTTCAAGCCGCAATGCCGCCCGAAGAACTCTCTCATTTGCGGCCGTTCACCTGTGCCAAGGATGCCTGGGAGCACATCATCTCTTTGTACAAGGGAAGCTCGAGCTTTCAAAGGACCAACTTTGAGGTCATACTTGATGAGGCCGATGAGTTCGTGATGAAAAATGATGAAGATCCTTGTGATCTATACCGGAGATTGACTACTCTCGCGGTCTCACTCCGAGATCATGGGAGCAAGGATACAGATGACACATGGATCAAGCACAAGTTCCTAAAAGCCATCATGCCATTCAACAAGAGCATGTCTTCCGTGATCCGTCAAAGACCAGAGTTCCACACCTTGTCCTCAAGTGAAGTATTGGATGAATTCATTGCAATGAACATTTTGAACAAGACCACCGACAACGCTCTAGCTCGTGTCCAATGGTCAAAGAAGACCAACCTTTCTTTGAAGGCCAAGGCCATTCCGGAAGAAGAAGAACAGGAAGAAGAGGAGAGTTGTCCCGAAGACACCAAGTATGCTTACCACGAGCACATGGCTCTTGCATCAAGGCAATTTTGGGGCAACAAGAGAAACTCAAGGCTTGCTACAATTGTGGCAATGTGAGCCATTTCATGGTGGATTGCCCCTACGAGAAGAGGGAAGACAAAGGTGGCAAGCTCATCCGCAAAGACAAGGCCAAGTCCTTCCCGAACAAGAACAACTTCACGAAGAAGGTGGCACAAAAGGGGTTGGTGGCGCAAGAAGAGTACAACTCCGATGATGATGATGATGATGATGACGCAAGTGGTGAAGGGTTCGCAATGGCCACCGTGGCCATTGCCACCTCTTCCCCAATCTTGGTGTCAATCTTCGACGCCCCCAAAAAGAACCTCATCCCCAAGTGCCTCATGGCAAGAGGCATCAACAAGGTAACCTCCAACATCAAAACTTCCTTCACTACCAATCCTCCTGTGTTGGATTGTGTGGATGAAAATGAGGAGGTTAAGGTGGATGAGAATGAGTTCGACAAGTTCTTGGGTAAGCTCAAAGGTGAGACCAAGAAGCACTTTGTTGCTCTCTTGGAACAACTTGGTGAGGCCAATGATATCATTGAGTCTCACGAAGAGACTATCTCTAACTTGGAAGGCCATAGCTGTGACTATGCTCATGAGATTGCGGATCTTTCCATTGCTCTTGATGAAGAGTGAGGTCTTCGTTCGGCTCTTGAGGAGTCGCAAAACGTTGATGTCGCTAAATTAAAGAAAGATCATGATCATGCTCAAGTTCTTGCTCGTGTGCCTAAATCTGAGAATGTTGAGCTTGGGGTTGGCCATGCTAGACTCAAAGAGGAGTTTGAGCTACTTGACAAGGCTCAAAAGGCCTTGAAAAGTGACATGCTACACTCAAGGAGTCTCATGATCAACTCCAAGTGAAACTCACTAAGGAGATAGCCACGTGTCCTCCCTTTGTGCTAATTGATAATGCTCATACTACTAACCCTTGTTGTGAGCATATTCACCTTGTGGAGGAGAATGCCAAGTTGAAGGAGCAAATTGAGAAGGGCCTTGTGAGTTGCATACAAGGCGAGAAGAATCTCAGCGAACTTTTGAGCAATCAAAAGGAAGTTGTGGCTAAAGAGGGACTTGGGTTTGCACCCAAGTCAAAGAAGAAGAAGAAGAAGAAGAAAAGCAGGACCAAGAAACCTCTCCCTCTCAAAGAGGTATTTGTCAAGGAGGGAGAGGATGCTCACAAGGAGAAGAAGAACAAGGTGGTGGGTGGTGATGCCAAGAAGGTCAAAACCACTCCTCCCAACAAAGCCGGCGATTTTAACCCCTCTTATGTTTTGTGTTGTGCTAGTGGTGGGCATGTTTATACCAAATTTGTTGGTTCTTATTATGAGTACATTGAATGGTCTATTTGGGTTCCTAAGGCCCTTGTTACTAACATCAAAGGACCCATTCAAAAATGGGTACCTAAAACCAAGCATTGATCTTATGTAGGAGTTTACTTCCGGTGGGGGATCATGGTTGCTCGATAGTGGAGCCACAAATCATATGACCGGGAGCAAGGACATGGTGGTGGACGTACAACCAAGCTCATGAATGCCCACTCATGTCCAATTCGGTGATGCTTCAACATCTGAGGTATTGGGTCTTGGCAAGGTTGTGATTTCTCATGATTTATCGATTGAGAAGGTCATGCTTGTTGAGACCCCTGCATACAATTTACTTTCCGTTCGTCAACTGGCACTCATGGGCTTTGCTACATTCTTTGATCTTGATACCGTGGCCCTTTTCTGGAGCAAGATTCTTAAAGTAGCCTTTGTTGGGCATGTCGAGAATGGTCTCTATGTGGTTAACTTCTTGGAGTGACCCACTAAGACCGCGACTTGCCTAATGGCTAAAGTTGACGTGGGATGGCTTTGTCATCGCCGTTTAGCCCACGTCAATATGAGATTTTGCAAAGTCTCCTCAAGGGGGACCATGTCCATGGACTAACAAATGCTAGTTTTGCTAAAGATCGTGCTTGCTGTGCTTGTATCAAAGGAAAGCTACATGAAACGGCTCATCGACCCACGACTATTATCTACTCGAAGAGGCGCTTAGAGCTCCTTCACATGGATCTCTTCGGTCCTCCATCATTTGATAGTCTAGGGGGAAGAAAGTATTGCTGGTGATTGTGGATGATTATTCAAGATACACATGGGTGTATTACTTCAAGAGGGAGAGCGAGACCCAACAAACCGTCATCGACTTTGCAAATGAAGCTCAATGTCAACATGATGCAAAGATATTGATGATTAGAAGTGACAACGACACCGAGTTCAAGAACTACACCTTGGATAAGTTCCTTAGTGATCAGGGGATCAAGCATCAATACTTCGCACCATATACCCCTCAACAAAATGGTGTTGCGGAGAGGAAGAACCGGATGTTGATGGACACGCAAGGACCATGATGGCGGAATTCAAGTCTCCGTACAACTTTTGGGCCGAAGCCATCAACACCACATGCCATGCATCTAATCGGCTCTACCTCCACAAAGGCTTGAACAAGACTCCATATGAGATACTTACCAGCAACAAGCCCAACCTCAAGTACTTCCGAGTGTTCGGTTGTAAGTGTTTCTTTCTCAAAAAAGGTGTTCATTTGTCTAAATTTAAACCTAGATCTCAAGAGGGCATATTTGTTGGTTATGCTACAAACTCTCATGCTTACCGTGTCCTCAACAAGTACAATAGACTCATTGAGGAGACGTGTAACGTGGAGTTTGATGAAAATAATGGCTCCCAAGTGGAGCAAAGTGGTCTTTGTGATGTAGGTGATGAAATTCCTCCCCAAGCCATAAGAAGAATGTGGATTGGTCAAATCCTCCCCATTGAGGAACCCCTTGTGGCCGAAGGAGAAGGACAATGTTCTATGCAAGTGGCACCATCACCAACACTTGACCCACACACTTCCGAAGAACAAAGTGAAGGTCCTCAACCAAGTGAACAAGATCAAGGGCAAGATCTACCCCATGATGATGGTGATGCACCAAGAGATGCCAAAGATCAAGTTCATGACTCCGAGCAAGCTCAAGATCAAGAGCAAGCTCAAGACGACGCTCAAGATAATCAAGATAGTGCTCCTCAAATGTCTATGGATGAGCTATTGGAGCGTCGTGCCGCCAAGATTGCTTCCAAACTCAAACATCAAGAACATGTCATGGAGAATGTTTTTGGAAGCTTAAAAAAGGGGGTAACCACTCGTAGATAATTATCAAACTTTTGTGAGCATCACGCGTTTGTTTCTTGTGTTGAACCCCAAAGGGTACATGAGGCGCTTGAGTACACGGATTGGCTTGAAGCCATGCATGATGAACTCAACAACTTCAAGTGCAACAAGGTGTGGCAATTGGTGCCAAGGCCAAAGGAGAACCACAATGTCATTGGAACCAAATGGATCTTCAAGAATAAGAAAGATGCGAATGGTGTTGTTGTTCGAAGCAAGGCAAGATTGGTGGCTCAAGGCTACTCCCAAGTCGAGGGTATCGACTACGGTGAAACCTTTGTCCCCGTTGCTCGCCTTGAATCTATTCGCATGTTGCTTGCATATGCATCTCATCATGATTTTAAGTTGCAACAAATGGATGTGAAAAGTGCATTTCTTAATGGTCCTCTTAATGAGTTGGTATATGTCAAACAACCCCCGGGGTTCGAGGATTCCAAGTTCCCCAATCATGTATACAAGCTCAATAAGGCACTCTATGGCCTTAAAGAAGCCCCACATGCGTGATATGAGCACCTTACCGAGTTGTTGCAAGACCATGGGTTTGAAATTGGGAAAATTGATCCCACTCTTTTTACTAAGAGGGGTTAAAGGGGATTTGTTCATATGCCAACTATATGTTGATGATATTATCTTTGGTTCTCCTAACAAGCTTTCAATGATGAGTTTTCCGCACTCATGACCGAGAAGTACGATGTCCATGATGGGAGAGTTGAAGTTCTTTCTCGGGTTCGAAGTCAAGCAAAGAAGAGAAGGAACCTTCATCAACCAATCCAAATATACCCAAGACATGCTCAAGAGATTCAAGTTGGATGATGTCAAGCCGGCCAAGACTCCTATGCCAACCAAATGCCAACTTGACATTGATCCCAATGGTAAAGTAGTGGATCAAAAGGTATATCGCTCCATGATTGGATCCTTGCTTTACCTTTGTGCATCTAGGCCGGATATCATGTTGAGTGTGGAAATGTGTGCAAGGTTTCAAGCCGCACCTAAGGAAAGCCACTTTGTGGTGGTCAAGCGTATCTTTCGATATTTGGCTCATACCCCAAACTTTGGCTTATGGTACCCCAAAGGTGCAAGCTTTGATCTCATGGGATACTCGGACACGGATTGGGTGGGAGACCGTGTGGATAGAAAGTCAACTTCCGGAGGGTGCCAATTCCTTGGTCGCTCTTTGGTGAGTTGGTCTTCGAAGAAGCAAAATTGTGTGTCTCTCTCCACCACCGAGTCCGAGTATGTAGCCGCCGCAAGTTGATGTGCACAATTTCTATGGATGAGGCAAACTTTAAAGGATTACAGTGTCAATTGTGACAAAGTGCCTCTTCTGTGTGACAATGAAAGTGCGATCAAGATCTCCTACAATCCGGTACAACATAGCAAGACGAAGCATATTGAGATTCTTCATCATTTCATCCGGGATCACATCAAGCATCGAGAGATCTTATCTATGTAGGTACACAAGAGCAACTTGCAGATATATTCACGAAGCCTTTGGATGAAGCAAGATTTTGCGAGTTAAATAATGAGCTAAATATCATTGATTTGAGCAATGCGGCTTGAAAGTAGGCACACACCACCGCATTCATCATGTTATCTTGTTCTAGATGTAGGCATGGACATAGGGGGAGTGTTGTTCTCTCAATGAACTCTCCCTCCCGCCATTATGCATAAATCGACCATGTCTTTCACATTAGCCAATTTTTATGGTACTTGTGCTTCAAAGACGAGTTTGGGTCATGGACCCAAGGTTAAAATCTTCGCGGTGCCATACCAATTGACTCAAACATAGGTCACTTCGGTCACCGCCCTCTCCTTGAGAGGTTTGGCTCCGTTTGGTTTGAGTTGCGCTTTCTCGGTTTTAGGCTTTAGGGTGTTGGATTACTCCATGATGCTCTCGTTTTTGTTGCTTTTGACCTTGGAGTATCCCTTCCCATTTGCTGGTTTTCTTGCCTCCAACCCAAGCCTTCTCCCTCTCAAACCTCTTAGAATTGCATAAGCCCCATTCTCCAAACTTGACCTTGGCAGTTTTCTGGGTAGCAAGCGGTACTACCGTTGGTGATGGCCGGTACTACCGCTCATGCGGTACTACCGCTCAAGCCTCCGATACTACCACAGAGTGCAGTGCTGATGGTCTCCTGCCGTAGCACTAGGGCGGTACTACCACTGGGTGGTGACCAGTACTACTGCGCAAGTGTTACTACCGCTCCCACCTACAGTAGTACCGCTCCGAGGACTCTCAGACGGGTTAAGTGGAGGGCACGGGGATTTCTATCTCCCCCATACTATCGATGTACTAAGACATGGGTGCCTTCATACCCTGACTTGTGCACAGGCAGTTGTAGCCTTCTTGGAGGCAAGGGCTTGCCGAGGGATTGCTACCGTCAAGGCTCAAGACTTGGTAAACAAGACCGTGAAGAAGACCTCCACGCAGGTTATCAAGAAGCACTATTCTAGTACTGAAGATCAAGATTACCCTTGCCGGCAAGCTTCGTACCAGCAAGGTGAAGACCAAGACTCTGGTTGCCGGCAAGCTCCTTGCCGGCAAGCGAAGGCCCGGCAAGCTCCGTGCCAGCAGCCTCGTTATGTCTCATTACCGCTCCACCTCATCACCAGCTAGATAAGCATGTATGATTGGTGTCGAGCGGGCAGGCAGTCAAACGTAGCTGGCCAAGGCACGTGTCAGCATGCCACGCAAGGATTAACTTTAATGACACCCGTCCCTGGGACGTGTCAAATAACAGGAGGGAGGCTGGACCAGTGATATAGATCTTTTGCCGAAAGCCTCGCCTCCCCGGCATAGCACCTAACAGTGCATTTAATGCGCTTGTCCTATCCCGTTAGGAGATAGACCTGGTGACGGTGCAGTCACTGTTCATACCCTGTAATGACCGTATTAGCCACTATGGTAACCCCTTGGCCTATAAAAGGAGGCCCACGACTACAGTTAGAACGGTCGACACCTAGTTCAATTATGCATTGTAGCTGCACTTCCCGCGCACCTTGCCGGCAAGCTGCGCTCCTTATAATCTTGAGCTCATACACAATCAAACCACCAAAACAGGAGTAGGGTTTTATGCTCATAGCGGCCCGAACCTGAATAAATTGTTGCTGTTCTTGCATCTATTAGCCCTGCTCTTCGTAGCACGTAGATCCTGTAGCCGAACCACAAAGGGATCCTCTCGATCCCATAGATCGTCGTTTTCCCATGACATCTTTCGCGTGCTAGGCAGGGGTTCATGTTTTACGAATCAGTGTTCATAGTGTGAGTTTCAGCCGCATCATCTTCATCAATGGCGCCGAAGAAGAAGAGCGGAGCCGCGACGGCTCCCACCACCTCCAAGCGGCCTTCCCAGGCGTCCGCAGGTGGCGTAGGCGGTGCAGCCGGCGCGGGCGCTACGGCTGGGACAACCGGGGCAGGTAGCGCCGGCTGTGCGACTGTCCTGCATCCCCACTGTTCCGGCGATCGCAGTCGCCACACCGGAGATGGCGCAGATGGCCAACTCCAACGACGTTCTGGTGAGTGCAGTCACCATAGGAATACGGTTCGAACCGGTGCGAGCCAGGACCCAGTCGCCGCGACGTCATTGGATGGAGCGGCGACGTCCAACAATGCTGCGGTGGGACGTGTGCCGCGACCATCGCAAGATGGGCGCGCCATGCTTCCCCGTGGTGCTGGTGGTCCTGGACGGCATCAAGCCAGCCCTCAGCATCGTCCTCATGATGTTCAGGCACCACCACCACCACGCCAACCCGTTGGTGAGCATGTGTTGCAGCGGCAGGTACGCAATGAGCTTCCTGCTGGCTCTGCCAGGAGTCGAACGTCGTCCCGTTCCGTGTTCCCCGCCATGCCAACCACGGCGGCAGAAGCCATGGTGTGAGTTCAAATGCTTCTGAACTTCCCGCCAGCTCCTGATAAGATGGATGAATAGAGGGCCACCATCCAGAGTCTCATCAGTTTTGCCGATCCCGGCAAGACACCGGAGGTGGGACCCTCCAGACGACCACCCACTGTGCCGGCAGGACCATCTGGCTGCCGTGCCGGAGTGGTGCGCCAACGGTGCAGTCGCCTCCACGTCAACAACCACTGCAGCGGCAAGCTCGCCGATCGGACGACCAGGACGCAGGGTCCATGGCGTCATCGGATCCACGGGGTCGCCAAGATCAGCACCGAGTACGCCCGTACGAAGATCGAGCGTCGCCGGGAAGCACGCCGTCAGTCAGACGACCGTGCCGGGCCAGCAGCATACGTGCCAGCGCCAGGGTACCCTGGGTGTTTACCTTACGAGGTAGGCTGCCCAGCGTTTACTTGTGAGCTTCGGCAGGTTTGCTGGCCGTCCACCCATGCATTCAAACCAGAGTTGCTCGACAGATACGACGGCATGCTTAGTCTAGCAGAGTTCCTTGGCATATACACCATCGCGGTGCAGGCTACCGGGGGGGGGGGGACGACAAGATACTGGCCAACTACTTCCCGTTGGCGCTCAAGCCCAACGTCAGGTCGTGGTTGATGAACTTGCCGGAGGGCTCCATTTCTTCATGGTCGAATCTGTGTCATCAATTCGTGGGTGCCTACCAGGGTGGCCACAAGCTCCCTGGTCAGGAGAGCGATTTGCACGTGATACCCCAGAGAGATGGAGAGCCCCTCCGCAAGTATATACAAAGGTTCAGCCGTGTGCACCACAACATCCCCGATGTTCATCCCGCAGCTGTTTGCGCCGTGTTCCACACGAATGTGCGCAACCGCATAATGCGGTCTGAGATGAATATTGAGAAGGTTAGGACCATCAATGAGCTATATGCCTTGGCAGACAATTGTGCATGTGTTGTGGAAGGGAGGCGACTCCCTGGGGAAGATGCTGGTGCCGAAGTCGACTCTAAGGACGACGACGCAGATGACGCATCGACCCCGTAGAAGAAGAATAGGAAGCAGAATAGAAAGAGCAAGGGTAAGACTATGATGGTCGTCGAAGGCTCCAGTGACACCAACGCCGCCAAGAAGCCCAAGGCAGAAAGCCCCTTCAAGGAGGTTCCCGGATGCGCTGACTGTCGGGAGGCCGCAGTAGGCAACAAGGCCGGCAAGACCGGTGGGCCATACTGCAAGATCCACCGTACCAAGGGCCACGATCTCCAGGAGTGCCGGCAAGTGGAGCAACTTGCTGAGAAGCAGAAGCAAGAGTATGAGAAGCGCGACAAGGAGAAGGGCCAAGATGGTGCCAATGGGTCCGGCAAGAAAAACCGTGGTGGCCGAGGAGGCCGCCGCGGCAAGGCCAAGCAACCAAAAGAGAAGGTCGCTCAAGGCCAGAACGATGATGATGAGGACAAAGACGGGTCCGACAAGGAGTTCCAGAACGCAGTGGATCCCATGTGTGTTGACGGAGGTGCATCTTTGTACTCCTCACACCGGCAACCGAAGTAGTGGATCCACGAAGTAAATGCAGTGGAGCCAGCAATGGGAGCACAGAAGCCACTCAAGTGGTCGCACGCGCCCATCGTCTTTGACGCCGAGGACCACCCTGACCGCACCACTGCGGTCGGGTGTTTGCCATTGTTGGTTTCACCAACAATCCGCAACCTCAAGGTGACAAAGATGCTGGTTGACGGTGGGGCCGGCTTGTACTTGATCTCTCCTGATGTGATCAAGAGGCTGGAGATCCCCGACAAGGATCTCGAGGAGACGGGCAGTTTCCAAGGGATCAGTCCGGGGAGGGACAAGCCGAAGGGCCAGGTGACATTGCCGGTCACATTCGGTAGCAAGCTCAACTACAGGACAGACAAGATTTTCTTCGACGTTGTCAAGATGCCGCTGCCATACAATGGGATTTTGGGCCGCCCAGCGCTGGCGAAGTTTATGGCTGCGTCGCATTGTGTACAACGTCATAAAGATGCCAGGGCCGATGGGGGTCCTCACCATCAAGTCCAACCACAAAGATGTGATCATTTGCGCCGACAAGCTCTACTGGGCGGCAGTGGCAACATCTGCCATCGAAGCACCTGCTCCTGCCGGCAAAGCTCCCGGGGGAGAAAGAAGAAGAAGACTGGCAAGACCTCTGATAAGGATTCCGGGAAGCGCACCTTAGAGTGCAGCATGCCTATTGAGGACATACCAGAGAGCTCTACCAGCAAGAGCAAGAAAGCCAAGGCCTCTACGCCGACAACCTAGCAAGTCTCTGCAAGGGAAGATGGGACGAGTGGCACTTTTTCCATAAGTGCCAGTCTCGGTGACAAATAGGAAAGCGCACTTGTTGCCTTCCTATGGGCGAATGTCGATGTGTTTGCCTGGCAAACATCTGACATCCCCGGTGTTCCTAGGGAGGTAATTGGGCACCACCTTGCTGTCTGCCCTCATGCGAGACCCGTCAAGTAGAAGGTTAGAAAGCAAGCCTTGGAGCAGCAAGAGTTTATTGTCGAAGAGATCAAGAAGCTGGAAGCAGCAGGCCTGGTCAGAGGAGTGCTACACCCCACGTGGTTAGCCAATCCAGTGGTAGTGCGCAAGGCGAATGGGAAGTGGAGGCTTTGTATAGACTTCACTGATATATATAAAGCTTGTCCAAAGGACCCTTTCCCTTTGCCGGGCATCGACCAGATTGTAGACTCCACTGCCGGCTGTGAGTTACTCTCCTTTCTTGACGCTTATTCTGATTATCATCAGATTTTTTGGCCAAGGAAGATGAGGAGAAAACTGCATTCATCACTCTGTGTGGCACGTATTGCTTTTTACGTATGCCCTTCAGATTGAAGAGTGCCGGGGCAACATTTGCCAGAGCAGTTCAGATTGGTTTTGAGCCATAGTTGCACAGAAATGTGGAAGCCTGCATGGATGATATTGTGGTCAAAACCAGAGACAAGTCAACACTGATCCAAGATTTGGAAGAGACATTTGCAAACTTGCGCAAACTCAACTTGAAGCTCAACCCCGAGAAGTGCATATTCGGTGTTCCGTCCGGCAAACTTCTTGGGTTCTTTGTATCTCAGAGAGGGATTGAAGCCAACCCCGACAAGATCAAAGCAATTGAGCAGATTGAAGCACCAAGACATGTCAAGGACGTCAGGCATCTTGTCGGCTACGTTGCCGCCCTCAGCAGGTTCATCTCCAAATCAGTAGAGCGCGCCTTGCCATTTTTCAAAATTTTGAAGGGATACTTGTCCTCTCTGCCAGTCCTAGTTGCGCCTAGGCCGCAAGAAACGTTGCTGCTATACTTAGCGGCAACAAATCCTGTGGTTAGTGCTGCACTTGTGGCTGAAAGAGAGGCAGATGAAGATGAGGTTGCAACCGCAGAGCCACAACCCAACAAGCCAGAATCTTCTCCGGCAAGATCAGGTGCCGACAAGCCAGAGATTGTGCAAGCAAGTGATCCAGATCAACCTGTCATGCAAAAGAAGAAGATGGTGCAGCGCCCGGTCTACTTTGTCAGCTCTCTTTTGCAAGGGGCTAGGTCAAGGTATTCTGGTGTGTAGAAGTTGCTCTTTGGCCTTCTCATGGCCTCAAGGAAGCTGCGCCACTACTTTCAAGCACACCAAGTCACCGTCGTCACTCGCTTTCCTTTGCAATGTATTCTGAGAAATCCTGAAGCTACCGGCAGGATTGTGGAGTGGGCATTGGAGCTGTCAAGCTTTGATTTGAAGTTTGAGAGTACCTCAACAATTCAGAGTAGGGCTTTGGCAGAATTCATTGCAAAATGGACCCCAACGCCAGATGAAGAAATCCCAGAGACCTCACTCCCCGGCGAGGAAACTGTTGACGATTGGATCATGTACTTTGACGGTGCTTTCACGCTGAAAGGCGCCGGTGCCGGCATGCTGCTTATAGCACCCACCGGAGAGCACCTCAAGTACGTGCTTCAGATGCATTTTCCCAGGGATCAGACCACCAATAACACTGCTGAGTACGAGGGATTGCTTGCCGGCCTGTGCATTGCAATTGACCTTGGTATTCGAAAGTTGATTATCAGGGGCGACTTGCAGCTTGTGGTGAGGCAGGTTAACAAGGATTACCACAACCCCTTGATGGAGGCATTTGTTGATGAAGTGAGGAAATTGGAAGAGCACTTTGACGGTCTGCAAGCAGAGCACGTTCCTCGTGCCCAGAATGGAATTGCCGATGACCTGTTGAAGCGTGCCGCCCAAAAGTTGCCTGTGGAACCAGGGACTTTTGTGCTCCATTTGACTCAACCATCCATTACACCATCAAGGCTGGCGAAGAAAAGAAAGCAAGATGTTGGTGGTTACTTTCCGGCAGAGCTGCTGGCAGCCGCCAAGAAAGTAGATACCACCGATAAGACACCCTTGGTCGGTGAGCCGCAGCTTCCGGCAAGCCAGATTCTTGCCGTTGAAGCAAGCGCTCCCGCAGAGGAAGAAGTACCTTTAGTCCTTGTCATCGATCCACAGGCTCCGGCATGGGCATAGCCAATTTTCCAATACCTTCAGACAGGAGATCTTCCCGATGAGCAAGAAGACGCAGAAAGAGTAGCCCGTCAATCAAGGATGTACAAATTTGTTGACAACATTTTGTACAGGAAAAGACCAAACAGGGTGAAATTGAAGTGCATCTGCCAGGAAGATGGGCAGAGACTGTTGGAAGAGATGCATGAAGGGATGTGTGGCTCTCATATTGGGTCATGCACGCTTGTCGGCAAGGCGTTTTGTCAAGGGTTCTAGTGGCTGACAGCCCTTCAAGATGCCTTGGCGGTGGTCATCAGGTGCGAAGCGTGCCAGTTCCACTCCAAGGACATCCACCAGCCAGCTCAAGCCCTCCAAACCATCCGTCTTTCCTGGCCTTTCTTGGTCTGGGGGCTCGACATCGTCAGCCCCTTCCCCTGTGCTACTGGAGGCTTTGAATTCTTGTACGGTGCAATCGACAAGTTTACAAAGTGGCCTGAGGTAGAGCTAGTGAGAAAGGTGATGGCACAGTCAGCTATTAAGTTCCTCAAAGGATTGGTTGCTTGTTTTGGTGTACCCAACAGGATCATCACCAACAACGGCACCCAGTTCACGAGCTGCGCCTTCACAAGATATTGCCAAGAAATTGGAAATAAGATCTGCTACGCATCTGTTGCTCACCCAAGGAGCAATGGACAAGTAGAGAGGGCAAATGCAGAAGTGCTACATGGTCTCAGGACCAGAACTTTTGACAGGCTGCACAAGTGTGGAAGGCACTGGGTGGAAGAGTTGCCATCGGTTGTTTGGTCAATCAGAACAACACCAAGTCGAGCCACTGGCCAAACACCCTTCTGCCTGGTATATGGTGCAGAAGCAGTGCTCCCCACGGAACTTAGATACGGGTCACCTCGAGTTTTGGCCTTCGATGAGGAGGATCAAGACGAGGTGCGGCAAGATGATGCCACGCTCCTTGAGGAAGATCGTTTTCGGGCTGCTGTCCATGCTGCACGGTACCAGCAAGCTTTGCGCCGCTACCATAGCCGCCAAGTCAGTGCCAGGAACCTTGAGGAAGGTGACCTTGTTCTTCATTGGATCCAGTCCACGAAGGGTAAAAACAAGTTGACGCCAAAATGGGAAGGCCCTTACCGGGTGATACGAGTCACTAGGCCCGGCGCCGTCCGCCTAGAGACCGAAGATGGTACTCCTGTGCTCAACTCATGGAATTTTGAGCATCTTCGCAAGTTTTACCCATAAGGCGAAGTTGCTGGGCTGCCCGACAACCTCTTTTGTACAAGTTTGCCGGCAAGGCATGTAATACTTTGTACAAAGCCAGGCGCAGATCCCATGCACAATGAATAAAAGCTAAGTGTTTTGCAACTCTTTGTTAAAATACATATTTATTTATATATTGCAGGCAGCGTTGTGCTACATTTTACCTTGCATAGGATGATTAACGAACTGTCAAGGTTCCAGCCTCCTCTTTCCTCTTCTTTCTTTTTCTCAAAGGACAGAAGGGTTCCTCGCGTGCAAGTTACCCAGGGGGAGTGACGTTCAAGATGTGGTTCTATGACAAGAAGTACAACAAAGAAAAAGCTAAGTTGAAAAACTTTGAAATAAATTATTTGTTGTAGTTGGAATTTCTCCTTGAATGATTTTGGCCTTTGTATGAGAAACCTGCACGCTAAGGAACCTTGTTGTGATCAGCTACGCTCTTACTTTGTTTCGAGTCCGCTCAACAACTTAAGTGGTTGCATTGTGATCGTCAAGTGTAACCTTGCCGGCAGCGGCACTTCCGGCAAGCTACTAAGGACCCGTTCCTCAAGCGCTTGCGGCAAGAGTGCGCGCACCGGCAAGATTTTGGCAAGCGTAGGGTAAAAATCATGCAAGGACAGAATAGAATAAGGGGAATAGCATGCATACATCCATTCAAAACACAAGTCATATTACGTCAATGCCATAGTGCAGATCTAACTTAAGATGAATCAGTCTTTTACATGATCTTACATGCGGCAAGGGGTGACTACAAGTCTAGTTTGTGACCCCACCCTCTGTCCTGGTGATCTGGCCAACCCTATCGGCAATGGGCGTGACGAGCTCTTCTGCGATCCTCGTGTCGGCTCCCCTCGGCAGACTAACGAAGACTTTGGTGAGATCAATGCCTGGGTTCCAGTACGCCACTTTGACGAGCACCTTGAAGAGGACATCCTGGCAAAGCTTGCGGGATTCGCTAGCAAGGTATGCAGCTCGAGCCTCATGATGCTTCTCCAGTGCTTCAACCAAACTTTCAAAGAAGAGAGTGAGCCTGGTGCTAGCGGTGTCCCCTTTGGCAATGGAGTAGTGGTATTCCGGCAAGCCCATGGCAGACAGCTATGCAGAAAGGTTCTCCACGGCAACCACAGGCGCCAGTCCAAAGCTTGTTGGTGCCTTTGAGCTCGTTGAAGGAGTTCGCGGCACTTTCAAGCCAGGTCTTCTCGTCTTGGAGGTCCTTCGTCAAGATCTTCTCATGCTTTTTGGCTTCATCAAGAGAGTTCTCCAAGGCAGTCAATTTCATCTTGTGATCTTCAATCATGTCGTTGGCCTTGGTGAGCTCTTGGTTCTTGGCGGATACTGAAGTTTGCAGCTCCGCCAAGGTGTGAGTTGCCTTCTCTGCATCTGCTTTGAGCGCCAAGATCTCCTTGCCGTTGGCGGCGATATCTGCTTTGAGCACTCGCACCTTGCCTTCTAGCTCGGTCTTGGTGGCCTCTACGGCTTTGGCATCGATGGCCTCCTTGATCTTGCTGGCATGCTCTGTAGCTTGAGCTTGGATGGCCTCTTTGTGCTTGCACTCCAGCTCCTGGGTCTGCTATGAAATGAGGGCCTGGATCTCATTATCTTTGCTGCGAGGCGTAGCGGCAAGCTCTGCTTCACGAGCGGCAAGCTCTTCTTCATGAGCGTCAAGGACAACCTTGCACTCGTTCAATCCTACCTCGGTTGCCGCTATCCTCTGCGCAGCCTCTTCATGTGCCTTGTTGACTTCAGCCTTTTCCAAGACAAAATGTTCCTTGGCCTTGGCGAGCTGGGTGTGCTATTCTTGGAGATCCTGGAGGCATTCCGCATACCAGATCTGCGTTTCCTCCACACACTTCTTGAACTCCTCCTCTGCCTTGTCAAGGACGGCAGCCCTGGAGTCCAAGCTCTCAATACGGCTGACGTAGCATGCTTGAAGTTTCTGAAAATTCACGCCCATGGCCTTGAGGAGCTGCTCATGAAGAAGATGTTGGCATGCGGCTCATCGATGACTTCAAGCCTAGCAGCGGCAAGGATCTCATCATCCAAGACTTCTCCTTCTGTGGGCGCCCCGATGCTTGATGTCCCAGGGAGGCTGACGAACAAGTTATCACCATCCTTCAGGTATCTGCTTGAGAAGGGCTCTTCAGATGTCGAAGGGTGGTCATCCGCGACTGTCTTGCCGGTCAGGATCACCCTCATGGCCAAGTTAGCGCTTGGCGCTCCTGAGACAGGGATGTCTTCAGTGGCCTCGGCACTCTTGTTGCCGCCCTCCTTGGCGGTGTCCTTGGCGGCCTCCTCATCAGTCCTCCCGATGGCCTCATTAGTAGCAATGTTGCTGGCCTCATCGGTGGCGTCCCTCGCAATCTCCCCGATGGTGGAGTCGATGTCCATTTCATCAGATGGAGGCGGATCTGAAAGAATGGAGAAGAGAGAAAATCAGGACTCAGATCAAGTTCAAGAAAACAAAAAAGAATATTAAGAGAGAAAAGTACTTAATGGCAGAAGGCTTACCGGGCTGAGACTGTTGAGAGGGAACTGTTTCCTCTCTGACAACCTCGGTTGTCATTGCCTGGTTGCCGGCAGCTTCAGTTGTTGGTACTTCATCAGCGCGAACAGGCTCGTCCATAGAAGTCCTTGCTAGAGAACCACTTGCCGGGGCAGCGGTTGACGGAGACGTCCCAGTTCGATCTGCCTCCGGGCGTTCCTCCTCGTGGCGCTCTTCTCCTGCTCCCGTGCTGATGTCAGCGGTGAATATCTCAACACAAACACTAGCCAAAGGAAAGTGAATAGTGGCCTCACACTAAGGGCTGTGCCGAGGATTGGTATCCACGACGTCATCGCGTGGTGCTATGCTTGTCGCCAGTTCTTCCTCTACTGTGGTCCTCACCCTCTTGGCCATCCTTTGCACCAAGGTCTCCCTGTCTCTGTCAAATCAAGGTAAGGCGGGGCAAGTCAGAATAGCAACAACAGGAAATCAGTCAAGAATCAATGAAAGTGGACGGTGACACGTACTCTTCTTCCTCCTCCTCGTCTCTAAGGATGGAGAAATCATATAAGCTCTCAGGTCTGGTGCTGGAGGAGGGAGGCGGGGTAGAAGTCCTGGCCTGTTTGGTTGCCGTAGGCACGGCAAGTCGAGAAGACTCTCCTCCTCCGGCGGCCAGTACGGCTGTTTTCCTCATAGAGGTACGCTGCACTCGCTGCTGTTGAGGGGCTTGACGTCGAGATCCTTGCCGTCCAGTGGCCTTGCCGACTGTCTCCTTATCAGCTACTTCATCGCCTGAAGATGCTCCATGGACTGGCTCTCCGGAAACAGCCTTCTGGAGGACGCGAGGTTTCCTTACCGGAACGGTGGGAGCAGGGGGCTCCCTGTGCACTTGCTCTTTGGTAGTCTCTTCACCCTGCTCCCCGGTAGGCTCCTCTTGCTCTTCGGCAAGTTCCTCCAGCGGCTCCTCTGCCGTTTCATCCTCGGACCCCTCATCAACATCGGTTGCCGCGGACCCAGAGCCACTGGCGCCTTCAGCCATTCTCGCCTCTGCCGCCCTGTTGGCGATATGCGCCAACTCTTCGGGGGTGGTGTCACGGATGAGGTCTTTCTCCTCCCTGACGGGCCTCTCCACCAGTGTGTCAAACCACACCCTCACCGCATCTTCGGGTGGCTCCTCCCAAAGCGCTTCGATGCCATGGGCATAGCAAGCCGGCATCATTGCAAAGATGGAGTCTTTGGCGGAGTTGTTGCACAAGGGCACCACGCTTGCCGGTAGCTTGAAGTTGCCGGTGGCGTGGAAGAGCTGCTCGCAGAGGACCCTGTGCTGCAGCACCGTCAGATTGGCATGCAGTCCAGTCTGCACCCACATGTTATCTGCCGCGTTCTTGTAGTCCCAGGCAGGCCTGCCCTTGTTCTGAAGGGGAGCGATGTGGCGGCAAAGGAAGTCAGCCCCCACCATTTCAATGGTGAGGCTGGCAGCCTTGAGATGGAGGATGTGTGCCGGTGTGAGCTTCTTGTCATTGGCATCGAAAGAGCTCTAGTCATTGCCGCACACCACCTTTGTCGTTCTGGGCTTGCAGAAATCTGGGAAATCAGCGTCCTTGATCCAACACCATTCTCCGCCCCACTCATTCCACTTCTGATGGAACAGCCCTTGAAGATAGATATCCCTGTCCCTGGGGATCGAAGTGATGCCGCCGGAGAGGGCATCTGCTTCGATGCGTGGAGTAAAATAATGGTGGAAGAGGGCTACACTGGGTAATACCCCAACAAAAATTTCGCACATGTGCACAAAGATGGCCATAAAAGTCATGGCATTGGGGATGAAGTCTAGGAGACGGAACCCATAGTTGTACATGATTTCTACGAAGAATTCAGAGAAAGGGGGGACAAGCCCGTAGTAAAAATACGCAGTGAAGAAGGGGTACTTGTCTGGACCAGGCCTGATGGAGCCAGGAAGAACCTCTGGCGCGGTGTGGGCGGTTGTCTCCTTCCCCCACATAATCGCGTACCGCTCCACCAGGTCGCTGTCCTTCAGCACCGGCTCAAAGACGACGTTATCCCTCCACTGCGCTGCCAGCTCCAACTTCCTCGCCTCTGTGTTGAGGTCGACCACCTTCTCCAGCTTATTTTGGTTCCTCTTGGGAGCCATGATTGCTTTGGGGAAGGCGGATCTGGAAGCAGAAGGGGGCGGGGCACGGCGGCGGAAGCGGATGACGTGCTGTGCTCTTGCGCAAGGGAAGACGACGGTGGATGGCTAGATTGGGAGAAGGGGGTAAATGAGCAGCGCCCCTCGCGGTTTCCTTTTTATGTGGAAGGCGCGGGGGATGGCTCTTTACTGTCCTACGTGGCTGCCCTTTTTAGGCGCACTACCTCCTGCGGCCACTTCATTCCACCTCTTCCATGCCTGCATTTAATGCGCGTCATGGGGGTGTGGTAAAAGAGAAGATTATGGCAGTTATCCTCTGCCACGCGTGCATGTGCACGGTTTGGGCCTAGCCCAATGACGTCTCGCATGCGTGTATGGCCCAGGCCCGGGGGATCCTGTCGGTGTACTAAGACATGGGTGCCTTCGTACCCTGACTTGTGCACAGGAAGTTGTAACCTTCCTGGCGGCAAGGGCTTGCCAGAGGATTGCTACCGTCAAGGCTCAAGCCATGGTAAACAAGACCGTGAAGAAGACCTCCAGGCAGGTCATCGAGAAGTACTATTCTAGTACTGAAGATCAAGATTACCCTTGCCGGCAAGCTTCGTACCGGCAAGGTGAAGACCAAGACTCTGGTTGCCGGCAAGCTCCTTGTTGGCAAGCGAAGGCCCGGCAAGCTCCGTGCCAATAGGCTCATTATGTCTCATTACCGCTCCACCTCATCATCAGCTAGATAAGCACGTATGATAGGTGTCGAGCGGGCAGGCAGTCAAATGTAACTGGCCAAGGCACATGTCAGCATGCCACGCAAGGATTAACTTTAATGACACCCGTCCCTGGGACGTGTCAAGATAACAAGAGGGCGGCTGGACTAGTGATACAGATCTTTTGCCCAAAGCCTCGCCTGCCCAGCATAGCACCTAACGGTGCATTTAATGCGGTGGTCCTACCCCGTTAGGAGATAGACCTGGTGACGGTGCAGTCACTGTTCATACCCTGTAATGACCGTATTAGCCACTGTGGTAACCCCTTGGCCTATAAAAGGAGGCCCACAGCTACAATTAGAGCGGTCGACACCCAGTTCAATTATTCATTGTAGCTGCACTTCCCGCGGACTTTGCCAGCAAGCTGCGCTCCTTGTAATCTTGAGCTTATACACAATCAAACCACCAAAACAGGAGTAGGGTTTTACGCTCATAGCGGCCCGAACCTAGACAAATCATTGATGTTCTTGCATCTATTATCCCTGCTCTGCATAGCACGCAGATCCAGTAGCCGAACCGCAAAGGGATCCTCTCGATCCGATTGATCGTCGTTTTCCCATGACACATACCCATTCACTTTCCCTTCTCTCGAGTTCTCTCTCTCTCAGGCGACCAAGAACTGCTCCGGAGGCCGGCTCTGGCCCTCCGATTCTGTGCCGTCTTCCTTGATTCCGTCCGGTGGGATCGATCCCCACCATCTCCTCTTGCCATGGATACCGGTATTGCCCTCGTTTCCTCTCCTACTGTTCTATTTTTTGAATCTTGGTTCTAGGGCAATGCATGTGGTGTTCATAGGTTTTTGGCTAAATCTGGGCATGAGTAGGATGTGGAATTACTGCTTGATAGGAGAATAGGCGGGCCTTGCCAAAAGTTTGAATTTTTGTGTCACCGGTACTACCGGATCCATGCCGCGGATGTATCTCCGCGGGATGGATGGTATTACCGCTGGAACCCGAACGGTACTACCGCTTGTTGCGGTACTACCGCTCGTGCTCCGCCATACTACCACTTGTCCTCGGGCGATACTACCGCTGGGCGCGGTACTACCGCTGGTGACACAAAATTCAAGTTTCTGCACTATCTCCTTTATTCTCAGTTTGTGTCTCTCTTGGTTTATGCATTGGCTTTACACCTGCTTTTCCCTTGTTCTTTTGTTTGGTTCAGGTGGTAGTTCCTCCGGTGTGCACAAAGCACGTCGCAAGAATCCCGATCGCCAGACAAACAAGAGGTACCGCACAGATGAGGCTGCAGAGGGTTCAACTCATAGGCAGTCCGCCAAGTCAGTGGCCAAGAAACAAAAGGAGAAGAGCACACCACCCGATGAGATGCCTACTAAGGAGTTTGTCCTCTTTTGTCAGTGCAACCCGTATCGCCGTCCTCAGGACGTAGCTTTGGTTGGTCGTCCCTTCTGGACCAAGGAGCAATCTCTCATCTATGTGGACATTTTGAAGGCCAAGAAGAATCTGTTTGTGGATGTCAAGTCTATCGACATTCATCACATGGAGTCTGATCGCAACTACTTTGGAGAGGCTCTTGCTCTGTGCCAACAGTGGGGTCTTGTTCCTATCATTTTGTACAACAAGGACTTTGACTCCGAGATCGTGGCTCAATTCTATGCCACTATTCACTTCCATTCTTATGAGGCAAGGACTATGACTTGGATGACACATGGGAGGAGACTCAAGGCCGATTGGAAGATGTTCATGAACAGTCTGGGATATGGTGATGAGGGGCTGGACAATCCTCTTGGTCTCTGGTCTCACAAGGATACTGCTGCTCAACACAAGTCAAAGTTGATTCGCTACTCCAGGACGACGACGACGACCACCAGGGGTGTTCACACTGAGCTAGTTCTTTTCCTTGATATTATGCATCGCATATTTCGCAACACTCTCTTCCCTCGCATTGGGAACCTGGATCAGGTACACTCATATTTGGTGGACATGCTGCTGCTATGCATGAAGGAGAAGGGCAGGAGTTCTACTTTGGATGTTTCTCACATTATGTGGCGTGAGCTCCATTCAGCAGTGCTTGACAGGAAGGTGCCCATATATGGCCCTTATCTGTTTAAGCTGATTGAGGAGATGTGGGCTGCATAGTTTCCAGGGGAGCTCCTTGACACGGAGCATATGGTGTCTCATGGTGTGCTCAAGCTGCGTCAGAAGGAGAATTGGGGAACTGCACCTGCCGAACCTGAGATGGACATTGCTCCCACTGATTCTAATGATGAGGCTGAGCCAGACTACGATTGTGTTCCTCCTGCTAAGACTGAACCATCGTGGGCTTCTAAGCTCAAGGAGAAGATGAAGAGGCTCTTCTACCTCGAGGTAAAGGCTCAGTACAAGGCTCACATGGCAGAGAAGAAGGCTCGCAGTCGTGACAAGGACATCATGAGGCATCTTGGCCAAGAGGTCACCAGCTGTTCTGAAGACAAGATCACGAATGAGGAGGAGTGGACCGCAAGGCATTGCAAGTGGACGGACTCAGAGGATGATCAGCCTGCTAGAGATGAGAAGTCCGATGATCACGAGGAGTGTATTTTTTTGCCCTTGCTTTCTTTGCTCGTGAACTCTTTTATCGTTTGTTTTGGTTTGTGGTTGTGAGACCTTTTAGTTCCTATCATATGGTGTGAGACATATGCTACCCTTGCTATATTTTCTACATCTTATTAGTATGTGAGGTCGTGCATTAATGTTGCCCTTCATATGTTGCTCTCATACTTGTTACTTGCTACCGTGCCTAGATTATTTAGTTTGTGTATTGCAAGTATTGCATCATCTATAAAATCAAGGGGGAGCGTTGATCCTAGTGTGTGCACTTTGCATTCCAAAAGCATACTCAAATAGTGCACACATCTAGGGGGAGCCCGTCTATATTTTGTAGATGTTGGGTTTGCATAAGTCTCTATTTACTTCTTATGTGCAAATCCCGTGTTGTCATCAATCCACCAAAAAGGGGGAGATTGTTAGGGCATATTTCTCCCATAGTGGTTTTGGTGATTGATGACAATGTGCTTTGCGGACTAACCGTGCGCATTAAGCTTTCAGAGATTATCAGATGGTACGGGACGGTTTATTTCCCCTCGGTGTTTAAAAGAGAAGACGGTTATTTTCCGACGATTTCTTTTTGGTGGATTTGAGTCATAGGAAATCCGTACTATCAAGAGGGGGTCCGCATTTGGAAAGGATAGGGTGGAATCAAACACGTACACAGTCGCTTTGCACCCCCACTTTCCTTCCCGGCACTTGGAGCTTTTTCCTCCTGATGCTTGTGCTTGCTAGAGGCAACTAAGCGGTAGTACCGCTCCGGCGGTACTACCGCAGATCAGTGCTACTGGCACCTCCGCTTATTCTTTGCTCTCTGTGCTTCCAGCAGAAGTAGGGTGGTAGTACCGCTCGGGCGGTTCTACGGCTCGATCTACTGCCCCACTACCGCTGTTCTTATTGTAGGTGCAAAGAGTACCTCTCCACCAGAGCGGTAGTACCGCTCGTGCGGTACTACCGAGTTCTTCTGCCGCGTGGAGTACCGCTTATTTTCTGCGTTCTGTATAGCACATTCCTTCGAGCGGAAGTAGAATGGCAGTAACGGGTGGTAGTACCGCTCTGCGTAGTACTACCACGCTGTCCAACTCTACTACCATGGTTTAGCCTGTACTCACAACACCTAGCGGTAGTACCGCTTCGGTGGCACTACCGCCTCCTTGATATTCTCAGTTGCACGTTACGGCTGGAACTTCTGTGCCAACGGAAGTACCGCCCGCCTGAGTGGTACTACCGCTTGTGCACGGGCTGAAGGGGCCTAACGGTTGGATCTTTCCCCCTCTATATGAGTGAGTCTTCTTCTCCAAGAGGACTCACCTCTTATCTTCCCCAAAGCTCCATTATTGCTCAAGCTCCTCTTTCACCCGATCTCTCTCCCTAGCCAACAAGTCTTGTTGATTTTCTAGGGTTTGCTTGAGAGGGCCCCAATCTACACTTCCACCAAGAGATACTTGATTCCTCCCACTAATCCCTTGCGGATCTTGTTACTCTTGGGTGTTTGAGCACACTAGACGGAAGAGGTCACCTCGGAGCCACATTCCATTGTGGTGAAGCTTTGTGGTGGTGTTGGGAGCCTCCAATTAAGTTGTGGAGAGAGCCCCAACCTTGTTTGTAAAGGTCCGGTTGCCGCATTCAAGGGCACCACTAGTGGAATCATGGCATCTTGCATTGTGCGAGGGCATGAGGAGAATACGGTGGCCCTAGTGGCTTCTTGGGGAGCATTGTGCCTCCACATAGCTCCAACGGAGACGTACTTCCCCTCAAAGGGAAGTGTCGTGGTTTTGACACGGCAGATGCCCTTGTGAAAGGACTTAGTGATGAGGCCATCGCACATAGGTGGAAGCTTAACGGGGTTGATTGGCAACGAGAAGACACGAGTTTACCCAGGTTCGCCCCCTCATGGTGGAAGTAAAAGCCTACGTCCGGCTTGTTTGTTATTGCTTGGATCTCGATTACAAGGATGTAGATTCTCTAACCTAGCTTTCGAGGGATCGCAACTTAGTTTTTCTGCCCCAGGTGCTCCCCTTTATATAACAGGTCGAGCCCTAGGTTTACATGAGAGTCTGGGTCGTAACATTAACCCGTATCCTACTCTTACTCTAGTTATCTCGTTCTTAAAGGTAATCTTGTATTATCCTTTCTTCTCAAGCCGGCCCATGCACTGAGCCGGCCCTCGCGCCAAGCCTACGTCAAGCCGGCCCACAATGAATCTTCAAGGCCCAGCAGTAAGGTAACCCACTGAGCCTTATAGCTCTATGGCCGGGCCATCTTCCTGCCGGGTCTCCAAGCTGGGAAATATCCCCAACATTAGCCCTCAGTTTGACTTGGATTTATCCATGTTAAACTCCATCCTAAAAAACAAAATAATTGGAAGTATTCGAAGAATTTTTATCTCCGAATCTGCTTCTTGAGTCGGCTCTTTCCACATCCTTCATCTTCAAATATATTTCCCGGCTCAACCATTTTGCCAGGTCATTAACCATCTGCAGATTTGGTATCTTCTCACAACCATTTTGCCAAGAGTCTTTTTAGCCAAAATTCACTGCGCTGCCTGGGGCTTCGCACCTACCGTTTCAGGTTCCACCTCGCCTATAAATGGGTCGGCGCCCCTCCAGTTTGACTTTTACTGCTCCGGCCTTCTTCTTCTTCTTCTACTCCTCAACGCCACCTGCTCCCTCTCGAGCTCCTTGCCGCCGAAGGAACCTCCGCCGAAGCACCGCGGCCGTTACCGTCGCCGGAGTTTATCCATCACAGCGCGGCCATTCCTGCAACACCCGAAGACCTCCAACCTCCGCGAGCAGATCTGTGAGTGCCTTACTCGCCATTGTTGCTATTCGTCAGTGTTCCTCAGCGTTCTTCGTACTGGTAGCTTGCAGATCTAAGATGCTGATACGTCTCCATCGTATCTACTTTTCCAAACACTTTTGCTCTTGTTTTGGTCCCTAATTTGCATGATTTGAATGGAACTAACCTGGACTGACGCTGTTTTCAGCAGAACTACCATGGTGTTGTTTTTTGTGCAGAAATTAAAGTTCTTGGAATTGGATGAAACTTTTTGGAGATTTTTTATGGAATAAATAAAAAATACTGGAACCAAGACCCACTTGAGGGGGGCCACCCAGTGCCCACGAGGCACCAGGGCGCGCCACCCCCCCCCCCAGGCACGCCCTGGTGGCTTGTGGGGCCCACGTGGCTCCGCTGACCCTAATCTCTAGCCTATACATTCACAATTCCAGAGAAAAAAAATAAGAGAGGAAGTTTTATTGCGTTTCACGATACGGAGCCGCCGCCACCTCCTGTTCTTCATCGGGAGGCCAGATCTGGAGTCCGTTTGGGGCTCCGGAGAGGGGGATCTTCCGGCATCGTCATCATCAACCATCCTTCATCGCCAATTTCATGATGCTCACCGCCGGGAGTGAGTAATTCCTTCGTAGGATTGCTGGATGGTGATGAGTTGGATGAGATTTATCATGTAATCGAGTTAGTTTTGTTAGGGCTTGATCCGGGACCGAGTGCCATTATTTCAGATCTGAACCCTTTATGTTTTCATGAATATAATTGTGTTCTTGATCCGATCTTGCAAGTTATATGCACCTGCTACGTGTTATGATCCGCATACCCCAAGGTGACAATAATTGGGATTCTTTCCGGTGATTGCCGTAGTTTGAGGAGTTCATGTATTCACTAAGTGCTAATGCTTTGTTCCGGTTCTCTATTAAAAGGAGGCCTTAATATCCCTTAGTTTCCTTATGGACCCCGCTGCCACGGGAGGGTAGGACAAAAGATGTCATGCAAGTTCTTATCGCAAGCACGTATGACTATATACGGAATACATGCCTACATTACATTGATGAATTGGAGCTAGTTCTGTGTCGCCCTAGGTTATGACTGTTATATGATGAATGTTATCCAACATAATCACCGATCCAATGCCTACGAGCTTTTCACATATTGTTCTTGCTAAGTTACTACTGTTGCTACCACTGTTACAATTGCTACTACTATTGCTGCTACCGTTACTGCTACTGTTACTCTTATTGCTATTGCTATCAAACTATCATACTACCGTGGTACTGATCACTCTGCTGCAGATATTTAGTCCCAGGTGTGGTTGAATTGACAACTCAACTGCTAATACTTGCAAATATTCTTTGGCTCCCCTTGTGTCGAATCAATAAATTTGGGTTGAATACTCTACCCTCAAAAACTGTTGCGATCCCCTATACTTGTGGGTTATCAGATGCCCACAAATTCCTGTTTGTTAGGTGTCGGTGTACTAAAGATCGGGTCCTTTCGTACCCCGTACTTGTGCATGGACAGTTGTAGCCATACCTGCGGCAAGGCCTGCCGGAGGACGGCTGGAGACAGATGCAAGATATCAAGAAGGCGCTTAAACCGAAGATCAGGAGACCAAAGGCTGGGCGCCCGGCAAGATCTTGCCGGGCTGGCCCGTCGAGCCCCGGCAAGATCAGCGCCCGGCAAGATCAGCACCCGACAAGATCCCACCGCGTCAGCACAGTGCCGCTGCTCCAGCGCAGCGACCAGCCTGTCGTTTAGGGCTTGTCCTCCTGGTAGCGTGTCACGGCGCTGGCCGCAGGAGGGGTTAGGTGCCGCTGATGGGACGAGTCCTTCTTCCCATCCCCAAGAAAGGCAGGGACACCTGTTCAGAGCATTGAATGCGTCTTATCCTGAGACGCTTGTCCTAGGACGTTTGTCCTAGGGCATCAGTAGTAATCATGAGATACTGGTAATCATGAGATATTGTAGATACTTTACACCTCTTGTACTTCGCCACTGTTGGAGACCCCTTGGACATATAAAAGGAGGCCCAAGGCGTAGCTACAGGTGGGGAGGAGACATTAGGTCCAGACATTCGACCCGTTCTGCATGCGTAGCTGCTACTGTAGCTCCCAGAACTTGGCCAAGAACATCCACAGTAATACAACCAAGCAGGAGTAGGGTTTTACGCTTCCGAGCGGCCCGAACTTGGGTAAAATCGCCCCCGCGTTGATCGTCAGTTCCGCTCTTTGTGCTGTCCTTTTTCCCCTGCCGAACCGTAAAGGGATCCTTCGGTCCCATAGATGTTCGTTTCCCCGACATCCTTGGCGCGCCAGGTAGGGGGATTGGTTGCGCGAACCCGATCTGGCGGTCAGCGCGCCAGTTCTTGATCGTATTCGTCGCCATGGCTCCCAAGACGAAGGGCGCTACGGCGGTTGATCCACCCGCGTCCAGCCTCCCCGTACCTGTGCAGACGGGTGATGGCGCGGATGCTGGTGGAGGAGGTGGAGGTCTTGAGCCTCCGCGACGATCTGGCGATCCGAGCCAGGCGAGCGCCAGGTCCAAGGACGGGGCCGTGCTACCTAAGGGTGGCGCAGCGAACTCCAAGGGTGGGACGGCGCCCTCCAAGACACCCACGCCGGCGCATGCACCGCGACCTTCTCAGGACGCGCATGACGTGCAACACCGTGACGTCGGTGGTTCCAAGCATCCCCATGGGAAAACCCCTGCGCATCACTCTCAAGATGCACGGGGCCAAGATCAACGTGAACATGCCGGTGGAAGCCGCGCGCGGTTGCAGGACCGTGACGGTGCTCCTTCTAACCCAGTTAGGAGTTTGAGCACCTCACATTCTTCGCATCTTTCGCCGCCGCCTACACCAGCAGAAGCGTTGGCGCGAGCTCAGCTGCTCCTAGACTTCCCTCCCGCTGCGGAGAAGCTAGACGAGTGGAGAGCTGCCATTCAGAGCCTCATCGGTCTGGCTAACAACGACAGGCCGCAGCAAGCGGAGCCTTCGCGGCGGCAGTCTACTGGACCGGTGCGGGCCGATGGCGAGAAGACCGGAGGTGGTACGACTACGATACACTCCCCTCCACCACGTCAAGCGCGGTCGCTAACTCGGCGGCTCGACGCCCATGATGACGATTCCACGGCGTCGTCCGATCCGCGGGTTCGCCGCGATCAACGTATGATTCTTCGGGAACGGCAGAAGGAGGACGCTCGAACCACCATCGAGCGGCGACGGGAAGCGCGTCGTCAATCCGACAAGCGCGCAGGACCCACTGTCGACGAGCCTGCGCCAGGGTATCATGGTAGTCTGCCTTACGAGGTGGGCTGTCTAGCGTTTACTCGTGAGCTGCGGCGAGTCCAGTGGCCCAACTCCCGCTCTTTCAAGCCGGAGGTGCCGGAGAAGTACGACGACAAGACTCACCCGTCAGAGTTCCTGAGCATCTACACCATCGCGGTGCGGGCTGCCGGAGCTCGGGATGACAAGATCCTCGCAAACTACTTCCCGTTGGTGCTGAAGCCCAACGTCAGGTCGTGGTTGATGCATCTGCCGGAGAATTCCATTTCCTCCTGGGCAGATCTGTGTCATGAGTTTGTTGGCGCCTTTACTGGCGGTCACCAAGCTCCTGGCCAGGAAAGCGACTTACATATCATTCCCCAGAAGGATGGCGAAACCTTGCGCAAGGACATCCAGAGGTTCAGCCGTATCCAGCACAACATTCCAGACGTTCATCCTGCCGCTGTCATCAGCGCCTTCCATCAGAATGTGCGCAACCGCAAGATGCAGGAAGAGCTTGCGATGAACAAGGTCAGGGATGTCGCCGAGCTTTACGCTCTGGCTGACAAATGTGCTCGGGCGGAAGAAGGAAGGAGACTCCCCGGCGAGAACGCTGGCGCAGGAGTCGACTCCGAAAGTGAAGGCGCTGCTGCCCCGGCAAAGAAAGGCCGGCGGAAGACGAGGAAGCGCAAGGGCAAGGCCGTGCTTGCCGTCGAGGGATCCGGCAACCCCGGCACCGCCAAGAAGGCCAAGACTGATGGCCCCGGCAAGGAGGTTGCCGGGTGTGCCGCATGTCAGGCCTTGGCGGCTGCCGACAAGCCGGAAGGCTCCGCCAAGCAGTACTGCAAGATCCACCGCACCAAGGGGCACGATCTCCAAAACTGCCGGCAAGTTGAGGAACTTGTCGAGAAGCAGAGAGCCGAGTATGAAAGGCGAGACAAGGAGAAGGCCCGGGATGGCGCTGGAGGGTCCGGCAGGAAGCGCGGTCGAGGAGGTCGCCGCGGTAAGGCAAAGCAACAGAAGGAGCGGCCCGCCTGAGGCCGCGACAAAGAGCAGGTGGATGATGACGATGATGCAGAGGGCGACGAGTCCAGCGAACACGAGTTCCAGAAGACTACAGAGGCCATGTGCGTCGATGGGGGCGCTTCGTTGCATTCCTCTCACCGCCAGCTCAAGCGGTGGGCGCGCGAGATTAATGCGGCAGAGCCATCCCTCGATGCCCGGAAGCCACTGAGGTGGTCCCACACGCCTATCATTTTTGACGCCGAGGACCACCCTGATCGCGCAACTGCGGTCGGGTGTTTGCCGTTGTTGGTCTCGCCAACGATCCGCAACCTCCAGGTGACGAAAATGTTAGTTGACGGTGGGGCCGGCCTGAACCTGATCTTGCCCGATGTGATCAAGAGATTGCAAATTCCCGACGAAGATCTCGAGGAAACAGGCTCATTCCAAGGGGTCAATCCGGGAAGGAACCAGCCGAAGGGCAAGATCACTCTGCCCGTGACGTTTGGCAGCGAGTTCAACTTCAGGACGGAGAAGATCGTCTTCGACGTCGCCAAGATTCCATTACCCTATAATGGGATTCTCGGTCGCCCGGCGCTGGCCAAGTTCATGGTGGCATCGCACTACGCCTACAACGTGCTGAAGATGCCCGGGCCGATGAGCGTCATCACCATCCACTCCGAGAAGAAGGATGCGCTTATCTGCACCGACAAGCTCTACCGGGAGGCAGTTGCAGTGTCTGCCGCCAAGGCACCTGCTCCTGTCGCTCAAGCTCCCGGGAAGAAGAAGAAGCCCGGCAAGACCTCCAGCACCCACTCCGGCAAGCGCACCTCCTCGGAGTGCTGCGCTCCCGTTGAGGACGTGCCGGAGAACTCTGCCGGCAAGAGCAAGAAATCCAAGGCAGCTCCACCAGAGACCAAGAAGGTGCTCGCCAAGGAGGATGGTACGGGAGGAACTTTCACCATAAGTTCCACCCTTGATGACAAATAGGAAAGCGCGCTCGTTGCCTTCCTGCGGGCGAATATCGATGTGTTTGCATGGCAACCATCTGATATCCCTGGTGTTCCCAAGGAGGTAATTGAGCACCACCTTGCTGTCTGCCCTCACGCGCGGCCCGTCAAGCAGAAGATCAGGAAGCAAGCCTTGGAGCGGCAAGAGTTTATCGCCGAAGAAATCAGAAAGCTTGAAGCAGCAGGTCTGGTTAGAGGAGTCCTCCATCCGACATGGTTGGCCAATCCAGTTGTAGTGCGCAAGGCGAATGGAAAATGGAGGCTATGTATCGACTATACTGATATCAATAGAGCCTGTCCAAAAGATCCTTTTCCCTTGCCGCGCATCGACCAGATTGTGGACTACACTGCTGGCTGTGATTTGCTGTCATTCCTTGACGCATATTCAGGCTACCACCAGATTTTCATGTCCAAAGAAGACGAAGAGAAAACCGCATTTATCACCCCATGTGGCACGTATTGCTTCATACGTATGCCTTTCGGGTTGAAAAGTGCTGGTTCGACCTTCGCAAGAGCTGTCCAGATTGGTTTCGAGACCCAGCTGCATAGAAATATGGAAGCCTATATGGATGACATAGTGGTCAAGACCAAGGACAAGGCAACTCTTATTCAAGATCTAGAAGAGACGTTTGCAAATCTGCGCAGGATCAATCTGAAGCTCAATCCCGAGAAGTGCGTGTTTGGCGTTCCATCCGGCAAGCTTCTCGGGTTCTTTGTATCTCAGCATGGAATTGAAGCCAATCCCGACAAGATCAAGGCAATTGAGCAGATTGAAGCACCAAGACGTGTCAAAGATGTGCGCCGACTTGCCGGCTACGTTGCTGCTCTAAGCAGGTTCATCTCCAAGTCCGCTGAGCGCGCCCTGCCCTTTTTCAAAATCTTGAAGAAGTCAGGACCAATGAAATGGACTCCGGAAGCGGAAGCAGCGCTGCAGGACTTGAAGAGGTACCTCTCTTCTCCGCCGACACTGGTCGCGCCTAGGCCACAAGAGCCGTTGCTGCTGTATCTAGCGGCAACGAATCAAGTGGTTAGTGCTGCGCTAGTGGCGCAGAGAGAAGCAGACGAAGAGGCAGCGGCAGCGGCAAGCCCGTCAAGCGACAAGCCAGGACCATTCCCGGCAGAGTCTGGTGCCGACAAGACAGAGCTCGCGCAGTCAAGGGAAGCAGTGCAGAAGAAGAAGATGGTGCAGCGCCCAGTCTATTTTGTCAGCTCCCTTTTGTAGGGGGCTAGGTCAAGATACTCTGGTGTGCAAAAGCTGCTCTTCGGCCTCCTTATGGCCTCGAGGAAGCTGCGCCATTACTTCCAAGCACATGAAATTACCGTCGTCACTCGCTTTCCACTGGAACGGATCTTGCGGAATCCAGATGCAACCGGCAGGATTGTGGAGTGGGCGTTGGAGCTGTCATGCTTTGGCCTCAAGTTTGAAAGCACTTCAACTATTCAGAGTAGAGCCTTGGCAGAGTTCATTGCAGAATGGACACCAACGCCAGACGAAGAAGTTCAAGAGTCGGTTGTCCCCGGCAAGGAAACAGATCGCGAATGGATTATGTACTTTGATGGGGCTTTTTCTCTGCAAGGCGCCGGTGCTGGCGTGCTGCTTGTCGCACCCACCGGAGAGCACCTCAAGTATGTAATTCAGATGCACTTTCCCCGGGAGAGACCAACGAACAACACTGCAGAGTATGAAGGGCTGCTTGCCGGTCTCAGGATCGCGGCAGACCTTGGGATCAAGAAGCTCATCGTCAGAGGTGACTCCCAGCTTGTCGTCAGGCAAGTCAACAAGGATTATCAGAGCCCATTGACGGAAGCTTATGTCGATCAAGTGAGGAAGCTGGAGGAGCATTTTGACGGTCTGCAAACAGAGCATGTTCCTCGAGCAGAGAACTGCATTGCTGACGACCTGTCGAAGCGTGCTGCCCTTAAGTTACCTGTGGAACCAGGAACTTTCGTGCTCCGCCTGACTCAGCCATCCGTAACACCACCGACGAGGCCGGACAAGAGAAGGAAGTTAAGTACCGGCAAGTACTTCCCGGCAGAGCTTCCAGAAGCCGCCGGCAAGGAAGTCGCCGGGAACGACATGGTTGCCGGTGAGCAGCGGCTTCGCGCAGGGCCTCAGGTTCTTGCCGCAGAAGTACGCGCCCCCGCAGCTGAAGATATGCCGGTTGCCGGTGAGCAGCAGCTTTGCGCAGAACCTCAGGTTCTTGCCGCTGAAGCAAGCGCTCCCGCGGCCGAAGAGATGCCTTTAGTCCTTGTCGTCGAGCCACAGGCTCTGGCATGGGCACAGCACATAGTTCATTTCCTTCAGATAGGAGAACTCCCTGAGGAACAAGAAGAAGCGGAAAAAGTAGCCCGTCAGTCTAGTATGTACCAGTTCGTCGACGACGTCCTGTACAAAAAGAGGCCCAATGGTGTGAAATTGAAGTGCATTCCTCGGGAGGATGGACTAGAGCTGTTGGCAGAAATTCATGGAGGCATATGTGGCTCCCACATAGGCTCGAGAGCTCTTGTCGGCAAGGCATTCCGTCAAGGTTTCTTCTGGCCCACTGCTCTCCAGGATGCAACTGCGCTAGTAACCAAGTGTGAAGCGTGACAGTTCCATTCAAAGCAAGTTCATCAGCCAGCTCAAGCTCTTCAGACAATCCCTCTTTCCTGGCCCTTCTCGGTCTGGGGGCTCGACATATTGGGCCCCTTCCCCCGCGCTGCCGGGGGCTTCGAGTACTTGTACGTTGCTATCGACAAGTTCACAAAGTGGCCAGAAGTGGAAGCAGTGAGAAAGGTGACAGCACAGTCAGCGGTCAAGTTCTTCAAGGGAATAGTGTGCCGGTTTGGTGTGCCGAACAGGATCATCACCGACAACGGTACGCAGTTCAAGAGTCGCACCTTCATGCAGTACATCCAAGACCTTGGCGGCATGATTTGTTTTGCCTCCGTTGCTCACCCGAGAAGCAACGACCAAGTGGAGAGGGACAATGCTGAAGTGCTGCGCGGTCTCAGGACTAGAACTTTCGACAAGCTGCGCAAGTGCGAAAGACGCTGGATTGATGAGCTGCCGGCGGTTCTTTGGTCAATCAGAATGACACCAAATCAAGCCACCGGCCAGACTCCCTTCGCCCTGGTCTACGGGGCTGAAGCAGTTCTCCCCACGGAACTCATATACGGGTCACCTCAATTGCTCGCTTATGATGATCTCGAGCAAGAGCAGCTGCGGCAAGATGACGCTGTGCTCCTTGAGGAAGACCGTCTTCGGGCTGCTGTGCGTGCTGCCCGCTACCAGCAAGCTTTGCACCGCTATCATAGCCGCAAGGTTCATGCCCGGAGTCTTGAGGAAGGCGACCTTGTTCTTCGGCGTGTTCAGTCGGCCAAGAATTCCAACAAGTTGACGACGAAGTGGGAAGGCCCTTATCGGGTAGTACGAGTCACCAGGCCTGGCGCTGTCCGCCTGGAGACCGAAGATGGCGTACTAGTGAGCAACTCCTGGAATATCGAACATCTTCGTAAGTTCTACCCGTAAGGCGCAGCTGCCGGTTAGCAGCAGTTTCGCGCAGAACCTAAGGTTCTTGCCGCAGAAACGCTCCCGGCAACCATCTTTTGTACAAGTCTTGCCGATGCAGCATGTAATCCTTTGTACAAAGCCAGGCGCAGACCCTGCGCATAGTTAAATAAAGCTAAGTGTTTTACAATTCTTGTCGATTTCATGTCATTTTATATGCATGCTTACCTGAGATGTTGTATTGCGCTTGCTTCCGGTGAGAGCTAATGAACCGCCAAGGTTCCATATTTTCTCTTCTTTCTTTTTCTCAAAAGGATAGAAGGTTCCCTCGCATGCAAGTTTTCCGGGGGGGAGGATGATATGGATACCGACGGCGACGTTCAAGGTTGACATCTTGCCGGAAGAAAAAGAAGAACAGCAACGAAAAGCTAAGTTGTAGAACCCTTTAAAACAGATTTTTATTGTAAGGCTATTTCCCTTGAACGATTTCGACTCTTGTATGGAAAGCCTGCATGCGATGGAACCTAGTCATGATCGGTCGCGCCCTTACTCTGTTTCGAGTCCGCCCAACAGTTTAGGTGGCTGCACTGAAAACGTCAAGGTTTCTTGCCGGTAGCTGCGCCTCCAGCAGGCTGCTGAAGTCCCGAACCCAGCGCTCGCGGGGGTGCGCACCAGCAAGTTCCCAGCATAAGCGTAGGGTACAAGCCGTACAGACAGAAATCAGACGAGGGAATAGCATACATTAATCCAGACATGGCAAGTTATATTACATCATTAGTTGCCGCGTTTCTAACTAAAGATAAATTGTCTTTGGCATGGAGCGATGGCGACGAGAGGAGAAGAGAAGCAGCTAATCCCGGCGATCGCCTTCGACCCTCTTGACTTGGCTCACCCTGTCAATGATGGGCGCGACAAGCTCTTCGAGTGCCTTGATGTCCGCATCCTTCGGCAAGTGTTTGAAGACGTTGGAGAGGTTGATGTCGGGGTTCTTGTGCACAACTTTGACCAGCACCTCGCGGAGGACGGCCTGGCAGAGCTTGCGAGATTCGTCCGCCAGCTGGGACGTTCGGTCAGAGTGAAGCTGCTCCAAGGCTTCGATCAGGCGGTCAAAGAACATGGTCAGCCTGGCGCTTTTGGACACCTTGTTGTCAGAAGAATACCTAAAGCCTTGCAGACCCATGGTGGACAGTTATGCGGCAAGCTTCTCCGCAACGTCGACGAGCTTCTCAGTCCAGATCTGCACGCCTGCCACATAGTCGTTGTGCGTGGCGGCAGCACTCTTGCGCAGCTCCTGTTCGTTGTGGAGGTCTTTGATCAAGGCCTTCTCCCGACCCCTGGCGGTCTGAAGGGTCTCCTCCAGCGTGGTCAGCTTCTGCTCCAGATCAACGATGGATTCCTTGGCGGAGGTGAGCTGTTGAGTCTTCTCGGATGCGGCAACCTGTGCCTCCATCAGGCTGTGAAGAGCTTTGCCTCTTTCGGCTTCGAGTGTCGAGACCTTCTTGCCGTGGTCCTCGAGATCAGCCTCTAGCTTCTTCACCTCCCCCTCCAGCAAGCTCTTGGCGGCCTCTGCGGCTCCGGCAACATCGACGGCTTCCTTTAGTTTGCCGGCGTGATCTTCAGTCAGAGCTCTGAGCGTCTCCATGTGTTTCCGCTCTAGCTCCTGGGTCCGCTGCGCGGCAAGTTTCTCGATCTCCTCGTCCTTGTTGCGGAGCTTGGCGGCAAGCGCCTCCTCGCGAGCAGTAAGGTCCTCTACATGAGCATCGAGCCCGATGCGGTACTCCGTCAGGCGGGCTTCTGCTGCGGCGGCCTGCTGTGCAGCCTCCTCCTGTGCCTTCTCGACATCAGATTGCTTCAGGAGGAGGTCGTTCCAGTTCTCGCTCAGCTGTTCCCGAGCAGTCTTCAGCTCTTGGAAGGCCTCAGCATACCAAGCCTGCATCTCCTCGACGCGCTTTTGGAAGTCCGCCTCTGCTGCATCAACAACCGCTGCTCTGGAATCCAGCTTATCCTTCCGGGCGCGGTAGAGTGCCTGGAGCTTCTGATAGTTGTCATGCACGGCTTGGAGTAGCTGCTCTTCCGTGGGTTCACTGCTGCTGGCAGCGGCGACGACGTCTCCATCCAGAGTTTCTCCTTCCACCGGCACCCCAGTGCTTGCCGTCCCTGGCATGCTGATGAACAGGTTGTCGCCGACCTTGATGTAGCTGCTTGACGGGGGCACGTCAGATGTTGACGGTTGATCTTCACCGGCAGCTGGGGGCTCCGCGACCGGTGTGGCGTCAGGCGCTCCTGCGGCAGGAATGTCGTCAGTGAGGTCGTTGGTCTCCTTGCCTGTCCCCTCAGCAGACTTCTTGGCGGTCTCTTCCTGTGCGGCCTTGGCGGCCTCGTCCGCTGCGACCCTGTCGGCCTCGGCGGCAGCATCCCTGGCGGTCTCCTCGATGACGGTTTCGACATCCATGGGTTCCGCCAAGAGGAAATCTGGAAGCCCAGAGAGGGAAGCAAGGTGAGACCAAGATTGAAGTTCAAGAAGACAAAAGAAGATTGAGAGAAAAACAGAATAGCAGGTACTCTGAGGCGAGCGGTTTACCTGCGTCGAGCTGCTGTGGAGGGTTGCCGGAGCCAGTGCTCGCCGGCTCTTCTTCATCGCGGTTAAGCTCGCTTGCCGGAGGCTCATTTCTGGGCGGTGTAATCGATGGCGGCGGCGCATGAGGGACGGTTCCCGTTGGTGCTCTTTGTTGCCGCTCCGCTCCTGCACGCCCGGAGATGTCAGCAGTGAAGATACGCGCCCCGGCACTTGCCAGTGGAAAGTGCATAATGGACTCATGCTGGGGGCTGCGCCGGGGGCTGTGTAGAGGACTGCGTTGTGGGCTCGACTCCGGGCTGATGTTGATCGTTTCTGGCGCACCTGAGGTGCTCGCCGGCGGTTCGTCGCCCGTTGAGGTGTTCGCCCTCTTCGCCATCCTTTGCGCCAATGTTTCTGCATCTCTGTGGAGACAAGACAAAGTGAATTAGTCAAGTAAAGACGGAAATACGGGAAATGCAAGGTGCGGCAAGGTCCCTACTCTTCTTCATCGGATTCCAAGGCAGAGAGGTCGAAGACGACTTCCGCTTCGGCACCTGGGCGAGGAGGTGGAGAAGGTGACCTGGCGCGCTTGGCTGCAGCGGAAGCAGTAGGTTGCCGCAACCCTGCTGCTTCAGCCGCTGGTGCCGTCGTATGGGGCGCTCCCGCCACACCAGTTTGTGCCGCGGTCGAGCGTGTCGTGCGTTGCACGGGCGGTTGTTGGGCCTCTTGCCGCTGCACGGTCTCGCCGGCCGCCTTCTTGCCGGGGACCTCATCCCCTGAGGGAGGCTGACTCGCTGGGGCGCTAGAGCTGGCTTTCCGAAGAACGCGCTTTTTCTTCCCTGGAGCTGGGGGCTCCTCGTGCGGCTGCTCCTCGGTTACGCCCTCGACGGTAGAGCCCCCGGCGACCATGCCTCTCTTCTCCCTGGCAACTTCCTCTTGCTCCGAAGAGGTCTCCTCTGGCACCGTCTCGTCTTCACTGGTGTCTTCTCCTGTGAAGCCAAAGTCGCCGGCCTCTGCGGCAAGTTTTGCCTCTTCCACCCTGCTGGCAATGTAAGCTATTTCTCCCTCAGTGGTGGGACGGATAAGGTTGGAGTCTTTCCGGATGGCCCTCTCCGACAAGTTGTCAAAGAACTCCTGCACTTGCTCTGGAGGCGGCTCTACCCAAGTCCCGTCAAGGTCGTGGGGCAGAGTTGTTGCACAGAGGGACGATTCCAGACGGCAACGTGTACCTCCCGTCCGGCCTGAACAGTTATGACAGAGATACATGTGCTGCAAGACCGTGAAATTGTGATTCAAGCCAGGGCGCAGCCTCATGATATCTGCTGCGTTCTTGAAGTCCCAGGCTGGCCTCCCCTTATTGTGCAGAGGGGCGATGCGCCGGCGAAGGAAATCTGCGCCAACCATTTCAATCGTGAGCCCGGCAGCCTTCAGGCGATGGATCCTGGTGATTGCAATTGTGAGCTTCTCGTCTTCAGGGGAGGGGTCGCTCCAATTCTCACCATGGGCCACCTTCCTTTGCCGGGGCACGCAGAACGACTAGGGATCTTCCTCCTGAATCCAGCACCATTCGGATCGCCACTCCTCCCACTTCTTGCGGTAGAGACCCCCTGGGTATATATCCTTGTTCCGTGCCCTTGGAATCCAAGTGATAGATCCAGAGAGGGCGTCTCCTGCCTCGATGCAGGGGATGAAGTATTGGCGGAAGAGGGCTGTGTTGGGGACCACTCCGGCAAAATTTTCGCAAAGATGCGCAAAGACAGACATGCACGTTACGGCGTTTGGCGTAAAATCCAAAAGGCGGAACCCGTACGTGTACATGATGTCGACGAAGAAGTCGGAGAAAGGAGGACAGAGCCCGTAGTAAAAATAAGCGGCGAAGAAAGGGTATCTATTCGCGCCGCCCCCGGCGGAAGCCGAAAGCACGCGAGTTTTGGGATGGCCATTGGTCTCCCTCCCCCATACGCACCTGTACTGAGTAATCAAGGTGCGCCCGTCAAGCGTCGGGTCGAAGACGGCGCGCTCTCTCCGCATCCGCACCAGATCCCATTCATTTGCTCCTGCGGCCGAGCCGGCGGCTTTCGCCGTCTTGCCCTTGCCTGCTTTGGGCGGCATAGCGGCAGTGGGGCGGAGTCCGAAGGTGGCGAGGGCGTGCGGGTGGCGGAAGAATGGAGGAGGCTCAGTTTCAGGATCAAGGAGGACAACGACGGCGGTTCCTAGATTGAAGAAGAGGTAAATGAGCAGCGCCCCTGCGGATTCCTTTTTATGGGGAAGGAGCGGAGGCTGCGGTCATTCCGCGCACGTCCCCCACGTTCCGCATTCAACGTGCATCGTGGGAGGGCGCAGTAAATAAGAAGATTATGGCAGTAACTCCTGCCACGCGTGCCCGTGCACTGTTTGGGCCTAGCCCCACAATGCCTCGCACCCGTGTATGGCCTAGGCCCGGGGGCTCCTGTCGGTGTTCTAAAGATTGGGTCCTTTCGTACCCCGTACTTGTGCGCGGACAGTTGTAGCCATACCTGCGGCAAGGCCTGCCGGAGGACGGCTGGAGACAGATGGAAGATATCAAGAAGGCGCTTAAACCGAAGATCAGGAGACCGAAGGCTGGGCGCCCGGCAAGATCTTGCCGGGCTGGCCCGTCGAGCCCCGGCAAGATCAGCGCCCGGCAAGATCAGCACCCGGCAAGATCCCACCGCGTCAGCATAGTGCCGCCGCTCCAGCGCAGCGACCAGCCTGTCGTTTAGGGCTTGTCCTCCTGATAGCGTGTCACGACGCTGGCCGCAGGAGGGGTTAGGTGCCGCTGATGGGACGAGTCCTTCTTCCCATCCCCAAGAAAGGCAGGGACACCTGTTTAGAGCATTGAATGCGTCTTGTCCTGAGACGCTTGTCCTAGGACGTTTGTCCTAGGGCGTCAGTAGTAATCATGAGATACTGGTAATCATGAGATACTGTAGATACTTTACTCCTCTTGTACTTCGCCACTGTTGGAGACCCCTTGGACATATAAAAGGAGGCCCAAGGCGTAGCTACAGGGGGGAGGAGACATTAGATCCAGACATTCGACCCGTTCTGCATGCGTAGCTGCTATTGTAGCTCCCAGAACTTGGCCAAGAACATCCACAGTAATACAACCAAGCAGGAGTAGAGTTTTACGCTTCCGAGCGGCCCGAACCTGGGTAAAATTGCCCCCGCGTTGATCGTCAGTTCCGCTCTTTGTGCTGTCCTTTTTCCTTTGCCGAACCGTAAAGGGATCCTTCGGTCCCATAGGTGTTCGTTTCCCCGACATTAGGTCGTAGAATTAGTTCGCAACATCGCCCTCACCTTATAGATCTGTTATACCGCTTCAAATAAATCTCATTGCAATTTCTCCTCACCCACGAATAACAGACCTAGCTTTCAACCTTTCATTTAAGGCCATTTTTTAGATCCAAACAATCTTGAAATCCGTTTGGAAACTGTTTGCAGACTCATAGTCCAGACCACATTCATCACTTGTGAAAATCTGTGATTAGTAGCTACCAGCTTAATTTGTCTTGGAAGTCATAACCCGGTAAAGTGCCGGCTTATCTTTCTGCTTTACGGTAACCCAGCAAGCTTCTAAATTCTGCCAGCTTATATTACTTTCCTACTTTCTCTGCAGCCGAGTCCATGGCTCTAAAAACCAACAAGATCGTTAACTGGGCGAAGTCCAACATGTCAGAGCTCATATTGCAGGCTTTGGTAGACCCCAGGTTACTTCCATCTAAGGAGGAGATTGAATGGAGAGCCCCTGAAGAAGAAATCCATCCTCATCCAGCTCAAAATGAGATCATTATATTTGCTGATCATTTGGACAGAGGCTTTCGTCCCCCGGGTTCTAAGTTCTTTCGGGATGTACTTCAGTTTTTTGCTATCAGGCCTCAAGACTTGGGTCCCAACTCCATCCATAATCTGTGTCAGTTTCAAGTATTCTGCGAGGTTTACCTACAGATTGAGCCATCCATCAGCTTTTTTCAAGAATTCTTTTATTTGAATCATCAGACAGAGCACAAGGGCAGACCCAGCATGGAACTTGGTGGGGTTACTATCCAAAGAAGGAAGAACTCAGCTTTTCCTGAGGCAAAGCCGGCAAGCAATCCTAAAGGATGGCACAAAACTTGGTTTTATTGCAAGGACACCTCCCTAGATCAACAGCATCAGCTCCCGGGTTATAGGGCAGACCGTCTCGATGCTTCCACCATCTTCCCGGGTTTCGCCTCCCAAGAGGAATGAAAGGCTCTAGAACCTTTATATTCAAAGTTAAATGCCTTAACCGCCCATGGCGTCACCGGCGTTGACCTGACCTGGACCTGGGTGAGCTGGCGCATTCAGCCTCTTGGCCTGAGAAACTGGCTCATGCACACCTACTGAGGTGAACCAGAAGACCCGCTACGATTTAGTCGGGTCAACCTCCAATAGAAGGATGTCATAAAATTCGCCAAGAAGCTTCTTGGCGAGACAAAGGACTCCTTTGAGCTCGTGGGACTCGCTCCCTTTTATTCGTGCAACCTAGCACCTGTGGTAAGCCGTCCCTATTGTTTTCCTTTACTTTGCTTGTACTGCTTTACCTTTGTCGTAAACTTATTAACCTATCGCTATGCAGGAAGATGCTGACTGGTGGAAAGTTGAGCCTCAAGATCCCACTCCTCCTCAAGAGGATGATGAGGAAAACCCAGAAGATGAGGAAGATCATGAGGTAGAACTCGACTCCCTTGGTCGTCTCTTTAACCAGCTTGCTGATGCCGACTCTTCACAGGAACAAGCTGAAACCAGTCATGCCGGCGAGCCAGAGGTAACCCTGTTCTCCTCCGATTCTGACTCAACAATACCTGTCCAAATGAAAATCCGGGTTGCAGTCCGTAAAGTCCCATTCTCACATCCAGACGCTCACTTAGATCCACACTTTGTTTTGAAAAAAACTCAGCATGCTGGCACTTCAAAGCGGAAGACCCGGAGCAGCGAGGGAGAACTGAGCGGTGGGTTATCAAATGAGCCGCCTGTACGAAGGGCTCGGACGGAAGTGCCTCACAGCCCCACTCCCTCTCTTCCTCAAGCTGGCTGCTTCAAAGAGCCGTTACCACTAAACGACTCAGCTTATCAAACATCCCCTTCTTTGGATGAATCCAGTGCCACTCAAGCACAGGCCTTTAACATCAACCCTGGGTAAGAACTTGACTACTTGCTTTTTAAACTTAAAACTGTTGCCTTTATCCATTAACTGAATAATTCTTTACTTCATGCAGTGCAAAGGCAATCAAGAAGAAACCTGCCACCGGGTCTTCAAACCCCGTTGTTCAGAAAGGCCCTTCTCAGGAAGTAGCAACAGATAACCCGGATATTCCAGATGAGTCAGCCATTCAAGATGACCCGCCGCATCAAGACTCTACAGCGAGCTCGGCTCATACTTCTCCTCCCCTTATTAATCAAGAGAAGGAAGATATGATAGAAGAGAAGCCCATTGAAATGGCTTAGGACGAGATAGTGGTGACTGGTGAGAACCAGAACCTTCTGCCAGAAACTTCCACCGCCTTGACAAAAATCCCTGCCAAGGCTGAGTCGCCAATAAAAAATAAAGGGAAGGCGGCTCTTCATTTCCATTCTTTTGAAGACCAAGACATCAATTCGCTGCATGAGACTGTCTTAACCCGGCTATCTGAAAGCCGGGACACTAAGATTGCAATGGTAACTTCTCTCAAACAGAAGTATTAGGTAATCCCTGTCACTTAGCTTTATACATATATATATTTGTAGCCCCCAAGGGCCGGGTCATTATGATATGATAACTCGGGACTTCTACAATTGTATCTTCATATAGATTAACAAATGGTAGCCCCCAAGGGCCGGCTCATCATTGCATGATAGGTCGGGTCTCTGCATGTATTGATGAAAAACATATGCATTAGCCCCCAAGTGCCATGTTGAATGCCTGCATCTTCTTGGGACTTGTCATACTTGGAGAGCTTTGATAGATGTAGCCCCCAAGTGCTAGGTCAACCTCACGGTGGCTCGGGGCTTTTATGTTTGTCCTGTAACTGTTCAACTGCCATGCAGGACATGTTGAATCAAGTCGAAGCACAGACAGCCAGCTTCCAAAAGGAAGCGAAAAAAGAGAAGAAACTTCGGGAAAAGGCTGAGCAATTATCTTCTGATGCCCACAAGTCCTTACTCATCATAAGAGACACATTTAAGAGGGCTGAGGCGGCATTTGAGGAAGAAAAAGCCAACTTTGACTAAACGTGCCGAAGAGGCTGAAGCGAAGCTTGAACATGTGACCCGGGAATTGGCTACTGTAAAAGGCCAGATCACCACCATGTGCAACGCCATCTTTGGTAAACAAAAACCCTTGCAAGTCGCTAGTTGTACCGGCTTGATGTGCTTAGCCGGGTTTGCTGATACGTTCTCACCTTTTATTTTCAGGCCGAAGGAGTCATAACCTCGTGGAACAACCTCTGGCAAAGCTGAAAGCCGTCTACACTTTTGTAGAGCAGCTGTACATAAGCGGCTCACGCTGCATCATGGCGGCAAAAAACACGAAGGCACCGCCCCAACTGATTGTGGACATGCTTAAAGAGCTGTCGATGTTGCCTCAATGGTTTCAAGAGTTGAAGAAGGCAGCTTGTCGCCATGGAGCCTTGACCACCCTTGCATGCGCCAAAGCATATGTACCAGAACTGGATCCAGCTCAAATAGTGGCTGGATATCCTAAATTCAACACCGACGACACACCCTTTATGAAGAAGGATTTTTTGCGGTGTGTAAAGGAAACCCGGGTTGCTGCGACAGCACTGACAGAGGAGATAGACCTCACCAAATATCAAGCCGGCTATTCAGAAGCGAATGAATGCATTGAGCCGCCAAACCCACAGCCTGTTGCACTGACTCATCCTCGTAAGCAAACTTTCGCCCCTGACGTCGACCCTTCATCTGTGATAACGGTCAACTCAGTTTTTGAAGCTTTGTGATCCATCCAGTGGCTCGAGGACGACCCCCAGGCCGCAGAGGCTGAAGAGACGGCGCCTAAGGATGAAGCACCGGTGCAGAACTAACATGACACTCTTTATCAGGAGCAGCGACCCGCCATACGACTATGGCGGCTTGTAAACTTTGACTTCGAAAGTAGTGAAAAAAATACTTGTCTTGATTTTGGCCCTGATGCGGCTTGTAATAGCTGTGATGAAACTTCGTTGGATGATGCTAGTGCCACCGCGCACTTATGATTGCACTTTTATTGAAACTTTGCTGTTTGTCCACCGTGAAAATCTTTTGCTGCCTTCAAAGTGTCTGATCGACAACCCGGCCTCTGGAGCCGGTCTCTTTGATGAAGGCCAGCTACGCGACAGGCCCTTAATAACTTCTGGGTCAATAATCTGAAACCCGATTATGATGGCGGCTTACCTCCAACACCAGAAGTGAGGATTACCAGCAATATTGGTGGTATGATAACTGTCGGGCCCATGGAACCCGGGGTATCCAGGCCCGTCTGCCTTTGGCCCAGGGCACAACGCCTGGCATGGGCCCAGCGGGCCGTCACCACCGAGCATCTCCCCAAGACCCCTCATGAGGCCCCCTCCTGAGGAAGTGGCGAGTAATCCTCAGCACCACCATCAACGGCCTCGCGAGGCCCTGTCACGAGGCGGCTTCCCGAAGTGACCTCGCGAGGCAGCTTCCCGAGGTGGCCTCCCGAGGCCCCCTCCCGTAGGCGCTCGAGACGAAGGCCGTTCGGTGTGCCGCGTGGTCAGGAGCCCATCACGTGGGTGACGCGCGCGGCGACGAGCAGCAGCAGAGGCCGCGCCAGCAGGCGCGGATGAAGATGGTTTACTCTTTCGTGTTAAGGGAGCAGGGCCAGCTATCTACTCTCCAAAGGAACCCCGAAGGTTGCCCAATCGGTGAAGGAAGACCAAGACTACGGGCGCGCAGGGCGGAGGTCATCACCGAGCCCACCGGCGCATCATGGATCATGCTTTGGCAGGCGAAGACCACCTTTAGTCAGGATAGCCTGAGCGCCTGTCCCCTTTCAAAATTGCCAAGTGTGGCAACCCTTCCCGCCTAAGTTTTGAGGGGGAAGAGGACCAAGGCCGAGATAAAAGGACAGTGCTGCCATAGTAGGAGGGGGGCTCTCCAGACCAGTCTTCCTCCTCCTCCACCTTGTACGCAAGAACTCTCTTGCCCATTGCAATCCAAAACATAAGCAGGAGTAGGGTCTTACACCGCAAGGTGGCCCGAACCTGGGTAAACCGCTGAGTCCTCGCCCCGTCCCTCGCTAGCGCGCTCTCGCCGTAGCCTCGCCGTAGCTTAGCCGTGGTAGGAGACGAAGCCGTAGAACGAGCTCACCCAAGTGTTCAAACCTTTGGGTCCCCGGAGCCCGACTTCCAACAATTGGCGCGCCAGGTAGGGGTGTGCTACCGTTCTTCTGCTCCGCCCTCGGCTCCACCAACCCCATGGCCGACGCACGTCGCGAGCGTGCCGAGCGCAGGGCTGGCCACGTGGCTCAGAGAGAGCCGGTGGCCCGCGGCAATCGCCGCCGCCCCGAAGCCGAGGCTGCTGCCGCCACCGACCCCACTGCCCGCAAGCAGCAGGACTCCTCCCTGCACCCCTCCGTGCGGGCGGACGGCCGCACCGCCACGGCCTCCTCCCTCGCCAACCGTGGGCCGCCAAACCCGCAGGCAGCGCTGCTCATGGCGTGTGAACTACTCCGCTACCGTCCGGATGACATCGGCTACGACGCCTGGCTTGGCCGCATCACCGAGCTTGTTAACGTCGCCGGGGACGCTCCGGCGCCTTCTCACTCGCTCCGCCCTCCGCCGTCTCGGGCTGGGGACCTCGCGCACGACGCTCCCGCGCCGCCTCCTCTGCGCGACGAGCGCGCCGGGCCCCAGCGCAGCATGCGGGCTCCTGAGCCGTCCCGCGGCGCGTCCTCGCCAGACCGAGACGAAGCCAGCTGCCAGATCATCCGCCGCGCACCCCCCGACGCGCGAGTCCTCCTCGAGCGGCAGCGCCAGCACCAGGACCAGGCCGTTCGTGATGTTGCAGCGGCCGGGCGTCAAAACCGCGCCGCCCTCGAGCGGCGTGGGCTGCCGCTCCTTCACCCGTGAGCTGCGTCGCGTGGTCTGGCCCGCGAAGTTCAAGCCTGAGCTGCCTCCACGCTACGACGGCACCCCCAACCCCACGGAGTTCCTCCAGCTCTACGCGCTGAGCGTCGAGGCGGCGAACGGCGACGACAAGGTCATGGCGAACTGGTTCCCCCTGGCCCTCAAGGACGGCCCGCGCTCCTGGCTCATGAACCTCCCCGAGGCTTCCATCTCGTCGTGGGTCGAGCTCTGCAGCTAGTTCATCGCCAACTTCAAGGGCACACAGGACCGCTCCCTCACCATCAACGACCTGCGGCGTGTTCGGCAGCGCCCAGACACGACCCTCCGCAAGTACATCCAGCGCTTCAGTCAGGTGCGCAACAAGATTCCACGCACCTCCGATGCGGCCGTCATCTCTGCGTTCTCCACCGGTGTCACAGACGTCAAGATGCGCGAGAAGCTCGCCATCAACGGTGAGCTCGACTCCGTGCTCGAGCTGCTCGACCACGCCGACAAGTGCGCCAAGGCTGAAGAAGGACGCCTCTTCGTCCACAACGACCCCGACGCGGCGCTCGACGCCGCCAAGGCCAAGAGCAAGGACGTCAAGCGCAAGGGCCCTGCCGTGCTTGCGGCGGAGCCCAAGCAGAAGCGCGGCTGCGACCTCGACGAGCCCAGAAAGGACAACCGGCCACTCTGTGCTTTTCACAACGTCCGCTCCCCCAGCACCGAAGACTGTCAGGAGCTCAAGCTGCTGCACGACGAGCGCCAGAGCCGCCGGGACGACCGCAACGGCCGCGGCGCCGGCCGCGTGGGTGGCCGCAGCGGCAACCGCTGGGAGAGCCGCAACAGTAATGGCAGCTACCGCCAGGGCTGGCGCGACTAGCCTCGTGAGGCCGTCTTGCGCGACCAGCCTCGTGAGGCGAATCCTCAGGCCTATGCTGCTCTCCCGCCGCTGCCGCCGCCACCCCGGAGGGACGACGCCAACCGGCCTGACGAGGGTGCCGGGGGCTACCAGGAGCCTCGCGTGGTCGCCTGCATCCTTGGCGGGTCCCAAGCCCCCGCGTCTGTCCGCCACTTCAAGCAACTCTCTCGCGAGGTGTATGCCGCCCTCCCGAGGCCTGAGGTCGCGCGGCCCCTCAAGTGGTCGCAGTATGCCATCACCTTCGACTCCAAGGACCACCCCAAGTCCATGGCCTCTGCAGGCGCGCTCCCCATGCTGTGCACTCCCACCATCAGCAACGTCACGGTCACCAAGACCCTCATCGACGGGGGTGCCGGCCTCAACGTACACTCCATCGAGACCTTTGAGACGCTCCCTACGACCAGCTGATGCCGACCAGGCCCTTCTCCGGAGTGACCGATGGCTCCACCATCCCGCTGGGGCAAGTGCGCCTCCCCGTCACCTTCGGCACCCGCAAGAACTACCACACCGAGCTCATCGACTTCGACGTGGCGTACATCGGCCTGCCTTATAACGCCATCTTGGGCTACCCGGCTCTCACCAAGTTCATGGTGGCCACCCATCACGCGTACAACGTCCTCAAGATGCCCGGCTGCAGCGGCATCATCACCGTCGCCTGCGACGAAAAGGACGCGGCCAGCACCCTCGAGCGTGCCTACAAGGCTGCCGCTGTCGCGCACCTGGCTGACGAGGACGCGGCCGAGCCTTCCGAGGCCGCGCGAGCAAAGAAGAAGCAGCTATTCTCTCAGGACCGCGCCGAGACGAAGAAGGTGTCGGTGGATGGCAGCGGCTTTGGCCCTGCCTTCACCATCGGCACAGGCCTCCCTCCTGCATAGGAAAGCGCGCTCATCGCCTTCCTTCGGGCTAACTCGGATGTTTTCGCCTGGAAAGCATCCGACTTGTCCGGTGTGCCGAGGGAGGTGATCGAGCACCACTTAGCGGTGTGCCCCAATGCACGCCTGGTCAAGCAGAAAGCACGGCGCCAGGCGCCAGAGAAGCAAGAGTTCATCGTGAAGGAAGTCCAGAAGCTCCAGGAAGCCGGAGTCGTTCGTGAGGTGCGCCATCCCGAATGGCTCACCAACCCAGTCATCGTCCCCAAGAAGGGCGGCAAGGAGCGCATGTGTGTCGACTTCACCAGCCTCAACCAATTCTGCCCGTATGACCCCTTCCAGCTACAGCGAGATGGCCAGGGCGTTGGCCCCGCCTTCGGCAGCACGCGCATCACCTTCGGGCTGGGGAACGCCGGCGCCTCTTTCAAGAGGCTGGCACCTTTCGCGCCAGGGCCTCGCGAGCCCCCTGGCTCCAGAGGAGCGGACTCCCTTGGCACGCCTCGCCAAACTGTCTGACGTCACTACAGCGCGGTTCTGCCAGGTGCGCCCGGCGCGTCGCCTCGCGCGGCCCTCGCTCCTTCTCGCCGCGCCTCTCGAGCTTCGCTCCCGGAACCCTATTCTTTTGGTTGTGTAACGAATTTTGCTGATTCTACCTTGATGAGTTATGTTACCTGCATAAATCGCCTGTTAAGTTCGGTGCCGACCGGAGAGCGCCACACACGCGCGACCCCTCCCCTGGCCAACTCCGTGAGCGGGGGCTAGGCACGGTGCTTGTGCTCGGGTCCGTCCCTGCAGTGCCGCCAAATCCAAGCGACTGAGCTCTGGCTCGCGGGCCTGCTCCCGTGCACGTCACCTCACCAAGGTCCTTGGTGCCTTACCTCCTCACGCAACGGCTGCGGGCGGGTTAGCGAGCGCATGCCGCTCCCCCCATTGTGAGATATTTCGACATGCAGCCCCTCAGGAGTCGAGCTGCGCGAGGACCTCGCGGGCGGTCTCTCGCGAGCCGGCCTCGCAAGGCGAAGACACTTCGGACGCCGAGCCCCGTGCGCACGTCTCGCGAGCGCGCCCCGTGGGCGCGGCTCGGGAGCCGCAAGGGCTGGCTCGGCGAGTGGCGGTTCGTGCTGTGGTCCGTCCGCACGACGGCAAGCAAGCCTACTAGCGAGACGCCCTTCTTCCTCGTCTACGGTGCTGAAGCGGTCCCCCCATTGGAGCTTAAGCACGGCTCCCTGCGAGTCCTTGCCTTCGACGAGGCACGTCAGGATGGCTCGCGGGAGACCGATCTGCTTCTCCTCGAGGAGGGCCACCGTCAGGCCGCCCTTCGTGCCGCAAGGTACCAGCAGGCCTCGCGTCGCTACCACAGGCGCAGCATCCGCCCTCGTACACTCGAGGTCGGTGACCTCGTCCTGCACAGGATTCTCTCCCGAAAGGGACTTCACAAACTCTCACCCATGTGGGAAGGACCTTTCCGGGTTACTCATGTCTCCAGGCCCGGCTCAGCCCGGCTGGAGATGGAGGACGGAGTTCCTGCGCATAACGCCTGGAACATCCAACACCTCCGCAAGTTCTACCCGTGACACTCACACGTACGAACGAAACGGGGCTGTACACGCCCCGGAGCCTCTCATTGCGTTCGCCTGATGGGCCCGCGAGAGCTCCCGCCCACTCCCAAGTGGAAGCCCCATGCTCCGCGCTGGCGGAACGATCGACCCGCGATCATACCCACACGCTGTGGAAGCCCCATGCTCCGCGCTGGCGGAACGATCGACCCGTGATCATACCCACACCCTGTGGAAGCCCCATGCTCTGCGCTGGCGGAACAATCAACTGAGGGCGCCCCACGGGCTGCACCAACCTCAAGCCGACCCGTGCCGGACACGGCAGCACTCTTTTTCTCAGTTTGGTGTGTAATTGAGGGTGCCCCATGTGTTGCACCAACCTCAAGCTGACCCGTGCCGGACACGGCAGCCGCATCTCTATTTGGTTATGTAATGGGTTGCTATTTGCTTCAGTAAAGCTTCCATTTCCTTATATGGCGTTTCATGTTCCCCTTACCTCACGAGCCTCGCGCGCTCACGACTTACCTCATGAGCCTCACGCGAGTGGGGGCTGGACACGGTGCCTGCGCTCGGGTTAGTCCCAGCAGCACTGAATAATCCAAGCAACCGGGCCCTGGCTCGCGGGCCTGCCCCCGTGCACGCCACCCCACCAAGGTCCTTGGTGTCCGGTCTCCTCGCGTAATACCCATGAGCGAATCGACGAGCGCGCGCTGTCATTAAGTACTCTGCGTGCAGTTCTCTCAGGAGCAGGTCCCCTGAAAGATCTCGCGACCTAGCCCCCTCAGGACCTCAGGAAGCCAGCAGGCCCCGCCTCGGGAGATCGCGCGAGCGGAACCCTCACGACTCGTCATACCGGCAGCGATTATGGCCCGCTCGGGGGCTAGGTCCTAACAATGCAGAGCGCCACAACAAGCAGAAAGAGCAAAACGAGCTGTGAGGGCACGGGCATTCGATACAGTCAGGAGCAAAGTACTTAAAATGCTAAAGCATTGTCCTCACGCCCCCACTGGGTCACAATCAGCTATGCGCGGGATATGGGGAAGGACCTAAGAAGACATGTCGCCATCGCCGCCGCTGCCACCGTCATCGTCATCCCCCTCGACTCCGCTCGAGCTCTCACCAGGATCGAAGTGCTCATGCAGGGCGTCCACATGGTCCTCCACCACCTTCCCAAGGGTGTCGCAGACCTCCTCGGGGACGGGAGCTATCACCTTGCCAAAGTCAAAGTTGGGGTCTGCGTCCAGAAGATGGCTGAAGATACGCGTCGCGTCCTGGGTGACGAGGTCACGGCTCTCCTCCTCGATGATTCCGCCTACCTTCTTGGCACCCACCTCGAGCCGCTCCATGAGCTTGGTGAAGAAGTTGAGGTAGCTGCCGTCGTGGGTCTCGAGGGGGCTGCTGACGTCCTCCTTGCAAATGGAGCCCAAGGCGCGGCGGGCCTGGAGCTCGAGGGCGCGGAACATCTTAGAGCGCTGGAGTTGCCGCCCCCGCGCTCGGGCCGCCTCGTCCCGCGCTTGCTCCACGACCGCAGTGACACCCCCACCTGATGCCGGTGGGAGGACAGCTCGGCCTCGGCATCGGCCTGGGCCTTCAGCGTGGTCTCCCGCCGCCTCTCAGCTTCGGCCAGCATCTCCTTGAGGCCCGCGATCTCGTGCTGGAACTCCTCGCGCTTGGCCTTGAAGCGGTCCTCCTGCCGCTTCAGCTTCTTGCTGTTCTTGTTGGCAAACGCTTTGCGGCTCTGCGCAACCCTCCTTTCGGCGTCCTCCTAGATTTTCTCGGCCTTGGCCACCAAATTGGCGTTGGCCTTGTCTAGGCGCTCGGCGTAGGAATTTTGGGCAGCAGACACCTCTCGCTCCAATGTCTCCAGCCGCTCGCGCTCCAAGTCCTGCGCGAATGCCGACCGTGTGAGCTCCCGCTCACGGATGTCAAGGTCCACTTCGCGGGCCGCCAGCCCCTCTTCGAGGGCGGATATGGCGTTTCTTCGTGCCTGGAGTTGTCGCTCTAGTAAGGCGTTCTGGTCCTGGAGCTCCTTCCCACGGGCCTCCGCCGCCTCGCGCCGCCTCTCGGCCTCGTCGGCCTCCCTGACGGCATTCTCGAAGATCTCCTTCGCGTCCTGGGCGGCCTTCTCGCGCTTCTCCCACGCGGTGTCGTCTTGACGGTGGCTCAGTTGGATGGCCACATCAAGCTGGCGCCACCTCTCCGCGAGGCGCTGGTGCTCCTCGATGATGCGCGCTTCTTCCGCCCGGAGGTCTGCTTCCATCTGGTCAAGGGCAGCCCTGGCGCCTTGCAGGGCCCCGCGCTTGAGCACGGCGCTGCCGCTCATGAGCTCCAAGGCCCAACCAGCGTAAGCCAGAGCGCTGCCCTCCCGCGAGGGCCCGACGCTGCCGTTCGGGAGCGGAGAGCTCGCAGGGGTCCCCTGTTCGTTCCGATGCGGCGATGCACCCCATGGGCTTGGCGCCCCCCTGACTTGCGGGGCCCCGCACGCGGTCGAGTCTGGCTGGCCCCCCGCGATATCGCTGTCGCCGGTATTCCGGGGGGTGGAAGCCGCCATCTCCGCCTCCGTCACCGGGATTTCCGCCCCGGCAGTGGGCGCCCCAGGAGTTGCGGAGCCGTCCCTCGGCGGCACCTCCCGAGGCTCGCCTGCTCGGGTCCCCCGAGCGGCGTCCTCCTGCGGGTCAGAAGGGACCGCCTCCCCCTCAGTCCTCGTGAGGCCAGTCTCAACGGCGAGGCTGCTGGTGCTCTCTTCACGCCCCCCGGTCCTCGCAACCGGCGGTGTAGCCCCCGCCAGGCCGGGGGGCCTCCCCTCCTTCTTCTTCTTCTTCTTGCTCGAAGAGGACCTGGAGAAGGAAAGAGAAACAAGGACTCAGGCGCGCGCGACACACCGAGTGCGGGAGGAAGGAAGGCAAGCGCTTACTGGTCCCTGGCAAACCACCTCCTCTTCTTCAGCGGTCACGGAGGAACGTTTCTGCCGCCGCCTTCACGGGGCCATCTCTTGCGATCGACCCCCTCTCGGGAGGGCCGCGGGATCCGCCCTCGCCACCGCCTCCGGAGCCCCTTAGCTTCACAGCTGCCGCGCGGGGGCTTCCCGCGCCCTCTGCCCGGACGGACGCGGCAGGCGTGGCCTTAGGCAGCGTGGTGCCATCGTCGCTTTCAAGCTCGCGGACGAGTCGGCGGCGGGACGGCCGAACCGGGCTGCCTCCGCCCCCCGCAGCGCCCGCCGACGCCCCGGCGCTACTGTACTCGCCTGAGCCAGGGACCACCAGAAAGGGGTTGTCCCGGGGCCCTTCGAGGCCCTCTGGAAGCGGCCCCCACTGGTCGAAACGTGGCATTGAGCCGGCTAGCGCCTCCTTGTTCATGTAGCGATACAAGGGGAGCCCATCCATGGGTGGCTCGCTCGTCTCTTCGCCGGTCAGGGCTTGGAGCATCCCATTCAGCACCTCCGGCATCAAGCTGTCCGTGCTCAGCCGCATTGGGTCCTCCGGGCCGGTGAAGGCCCTCATCGGGCGGGAGTGCCGCTAGAGGGGAGCAATGCGGCGCCGGAGGAACTCCCTCACGACCATGACCACCGTCACTTTCGCGGCCCTTAGCTCGGCCAACCTCTTCCATACCCGCGCCAGCCTTGGGTCGGCGAGCCTTTCGTGCCCCCACCCGGAGCTCCTCACCACCGGGGACGACGGCGGCTGCAGCACGGGGCTAGATTGGGCTGCGTCCACGTGCACCCATTGCCGCCTGAAGCCCTCGACCTTTTTGGCAAGCATCATGTCAATACCGTCGCCCACCATCTCGTCTGCGATGCGGAACGAGACGCATCCAGAACATTGGTTTGCCGCGGTCAGCTGCAGGCTGAAGAAGTGGCGGAAGAGCGCCACCAAGGGCGTCACGCCCAGGAAGGCCTCGCATAAAAAGGCGAAGGCAGAAAGAAGAAGGATGGAGCTCGGCTCGAGATGCAGCGCATGGAATACAAGTGGGAACGGGCAGCGTTAAAGAAATCAGAGAATGGGGGTACCAAGCCCGCGAAGAGCGCCGGAAGGAAGAGGACGGCAGAGGTGGCGTCGAGGTCGGAGGGCGGGCGAGAAGCCGGCCAGATGCGAGTGGCCCCCCATTCGTTGGAAGCGGCCGCGGTCATTGGAAGCACCTTGCTAAGCCCCTTGGCGTTGACGATTTTGGGTCTACTTAGGGCGGGCTCAGGCACCGCCCCTTCAACCTCCGTGTCCGCTGTCTCTTCCTCCCTTCGGGGGGGCAACATGGCAGCACAACGAGGGTTTGGGGCGACGGAGTCGAGGGAGAGGTAGAAGGAACTGTGTGTGGGAAGGAAGGGCGCTGAGAGACGGCAGGTATGAAGGAAGGCAATGATGGCTTCGCGCTGCCCGCGCCAGGATTTATGTCAGCGCGGCAGTTTCCGAGGCGTCGTGGGAAAGTAGGGGCATCGCCTGTCACATCGTGCGCCACGCGTCGCGCCTGGCCGCAGGCGGTTAGGGCCCGTGCTGTTTCGCCCCTTGGTAGGCGGGAACGTGCGCGCCGCGGGCCCGGGGGCTACTGTCGGGCCCATGGAACCCGGTGTATCCAGGCCCGTCTACCTTTGGCCCAGGGCGCAACGCCTGGCATGGGCCCAGCGGGCCGTCACCACCGAGCATCTCACCAAGAGCCCTCATGAGGCCCTGGCCTCCTGAGGCCCCCTCCTCAGGAAGTGGCGAGTAATCCTCAGCACCACCATCAACGGCCTCGCGAGGCCCTCTCACGAGGCGGCTTCCCAAAGTGACCTCGCGAGGCAACTTCCCGAGGTGCCCTCCCGAGGCCCCCTCCCGCAGGCGCTCGAGACGAAGGCCGTTCGGCGTGCCGCGCGGTCGGGAGCCCATCACGTGGGTGACGCGCGCGGCGACGAGCAGCAGCAGAGGCCGCGCCAGCAGGCGCGGATGAAGATGGTTTCCTCTTTCGTGATAAGGGAGCAGGGCCAGCCATCTACTCTCCAAAGCAACCCCGAAGGTTGCCCGATCGGCGAAGGAAGACCAAGACAACGGGCGCGCAGGGCGGAGGTTATCACCGACCCACCGGCACATCATGGATCATGCTTTGGCAGGCGAAGACCACCTTTAGTCAGGATAGCCTGAGCGCCTGTCCCCTTTCAAAATTGCCAAGTGTGGCCACCCTTCCCGCCTAAGTTTTGAGGGGGAAGAGGACCAAGGCCGAGATAAAAGGAAAGTGCTGCCATAATAGGAGGGGGCCTCTCCAGACCAGTCTTCCTCCTCCTCCACCTTGAACGCAAGAACTCTCTTGCCCATTGCAATCCAAAACACAAGCAGGAGTAGAGTCTTACACCGCAAGGTGGCCCGAACCTGGGTAAACCGCTGAGTCCTCGCCTCGTCCCTCGCTAGCGTGCTCTTGCCGTAGCCTCGCCGTTGCTTAGCCGTGGTAGGAGACGAAGCCGTAGAACGAGCTCACCCCAGTGATCGAACCTTTGGGTCCCCGAAGCCCGACTTCCGACAATAACCCGGCAATTATGTTGCCGATGTAAGAAACAAAAGAAATTTTTAGTACAAAATAGATGCCATGTATGGATGTATGCACACATGAAAAAGCTAATAATAACGCAGAAATAAAGTTAAGAGTCGGCTTTCAAGGCACGACTTAAAGACCGGCTTTCGAGGCTCGAGTCTGATTCGCTTCTGTGAAGCAGGCTTTCCGCCTCTTTTGGTTTATCCTAGCTCTCTGAAAGCCGGCTCTCACGTGACCTACTAGTGTTTTAACTCTGATGAGTTCAGGGTCACCTCTATGATTGACTCATCAGGCGTACATTGGGTCACCTTTTCGGAGTAGCATCTTGCTAGCAGGCAGGTTTAACCAAGAAATTTTGGCGTTTTGCCGGGTTAAAAGGGATGTTAAAGCTAAACTCGATGAGTTGGAAGCCCCCAAGTAACCAATGATCAAAGAATAAAGACTCAACACACAATTTGAGGTGAAATGACAAACTCTCTTATACAGAGATGCCGGCTTTATTTCATTGATCATAATATTTATATACATGATGAAGGTATGTACAAAAGATACTACCCAGTCCGTGACTTAAGTATAGTATGGCCGGAGATGTGCAATGTTCCAGGGTCGGCTTCCCTCCTCCTCAGACGTACGTGACTAACATGCTTCACGTATGTCAATAAGGTAGTATGACCCGTTGTTGAGATTCTTGCTGATGATGAAGGGTCCTTCCCAAGGAGGCGAAAGCTTATGCATGCCTGTCTGGTCTTGTATCGGACGGAGCACTATGTCACCTTCCTGAAAGGTACGGCTTCGAACTCTACGGCTGTGATAATGCTGTAGGTCTTGTTGATAAATTACTGATCTAGACACGGCAATTTCACGTTCTTCTTCCAGAGCATCGAGAGCATCTTGACGAGCTTGTTCATTATCAGCCTCCACATAAGCTGCAACTCGGGGAGAATCATGATGGATATCACTTGGAAGTACAGCCTCTGCACCATAGACTAGGAAAAACGGCGTATAACCTGTCGACCTGTTGGGAGTAGTCCGTATGCTCCAAAGCACTGCAGGTAATTCTTCTTCCCAGCAACCGGGCGTGCGTTGTAAAGGTACCATGAACCTGGGTTTTATCCCTTGCAGCAATTCCTGATTAGCTCGCTCGGCCTATCCATTGGACTAAGGATGCGCAACAGATGTTAAATCCAGCCGGATGTGCTCCTGTTGACAGAACTGCTTCATGACTCCTTGGAAAGATTTGTTCCATTGTTTGTGATGATACTATGTGGATAGCCGAAGCGATAGATCTTTTTTTTCAAAAACTTGACAGCCGTAGCAGGATCACAATGGCTGACTGGCCCTGCTTCAACCCACTTGGTGAACTTGTCAACTACTACCAATAAGTGAGTATGCTTATTCTTGGATCTCTTGAAGGGTCCGACCATATCAAGCCCCCAGACCGCAAAAGGCCAGGTTATTGGAATCATCCTCAACTCTTGAGCCGGCACATGAGCTTGACGAGCAAATTTCTGATAACCATCACACTTGCGGACAATATCCTCTGCATCTACGTGTGCTGTGAGCCAGTAAAACCCATGCCGAAAAGCTTTCGCAACTAACGATCTCGAGCCGGCATGATGCGCACAATCACCAGAGTGGATTTCGTTGAGAATTGCTCGACCCTCCTTAGGCGAAACACAATGCTGAAAAATGCCTGTGACACTCCATCTGTGCAACTCACCATTTACTATAGTCATGGACTTGCCGTCTGATGAACTGCCGAGCGATGATTTCCTCTGCTGGGAGCCCACCACGGCTCAAATAAGCCAGGTAAGGTACTGTCCAATCTTGTATAGCATGAACAGCGGCCACCAATGCTGCTTCTGGATCAGGAATAGCAAGGCCCTCCTCCATCGGTATTTTGACCGACGGGTTGTGTAGGACATCAAGAAAGACATTGGCTGGAACAGGCTTTCGCTGAGACCCCAAACGAGACAATGCATCTGCTGCCTCGTTAAGCCGGTGATCAATATGATCAACTTGATATCCCATGAAATACCCAGCAATGTTCGTGACTTCGCGTCGATAAGCCGCCATGAGGGGATCCTTGGAATCCCAGGTTCCAGAAACTTGCTGAGCCACCAAATCTGAGTCGCCCAGGCATCTGACTCGGCTTAAGTTCATCTCCTTGCCATACGGAGCCCATGAAGCAAAGCCTCATATTCAACTGCATTGTTAGTACAAGGAAACATAAGCCATAAAACATAACAAAACTAGTCACCTCGTGGGGAAGTTATTACAACCCCAGCCCCCGAGCCTTCCAATTGCCTGGAACCGTCAAAGTGAATAGACCGATATGTGGTATCCAGTTTCTCCTCCGGAGCCTGCAATTCAGTCCAGTCATTGATGAAATCCACCAAAGCTTGAGTTTTAATAGCAGTCCGTGGCATATATTTGAGATGATGTGGCCCCAGCTCAATAGCCCACTTGGCAAAGGTTCGAACACTGGGGTGAGCTCGTTCTACGGCTTCATCTCCTACCACGGCTAAGCTGCGGCGAGAGCACGCTAGCGAGGGACGGGGCGAGGACTCGGCGGTTTACCCAGGTTCGGGCCACCTTGCGGTGTAAGACCCTACTCCTGCTTGTGGTTTGGATTGCAATGGACATGAGAGTTCTTGCGTACAAGGTGGAGAAGGAGGAAGAACTCGTCCGGGTCGATCTACCTCCTACTATGGCAGCACTGTCCTTTATACCCGCCTTGGTCCTCTTCCCCCTAGAAACTTAGGCGGGAAGGGTTGCCACACTTGGCGGTTTTGAAAGGGGACAGGCACTCAGGCTATCCTGACTAAAGGTGGTCTTCGCCTGCCAAAGCATGATCCATGACGCGCCGGTGGGCTCGGTGATGACCTCCGCCCTGCGCGCCCGTCGTCTTGGTCTTCCTTCACCGATCAGGCAACCTCTGGGGTCGCTTTGGAGAGTAGATAGCTGGCCTTGCTCCCTTAACACGAAAGAGGAAACAATCTTCATCCGCGCCTGCTGGCGCGGCCTCTGCTGCTTGTCGCCGCGCACGTCACCCACGTGATGGGCTCCAGACCGCGCGGCACACCGAACGGCCTTCGTCTCGAGCGCCTACGGGAGGAAGCCTCGGGAGGCCACCTCGGAAAGCTGCCTCACGAGGTCACTTCGGGAAGCCGCCTCGTGAGAGGGCCTCGCGAGGCCGTCGATGGTGGTGCTGAGGATTACTTGCCACTTCCTGAGGAGGGGGCCTCAGGAGCCCGGGGCCTCAGGAGGCCGGGGCCTCATGAGGAGTCTTGGTGAGATGCTCGGTGTTGACGGCCTGCTAGGCCCATGCCAGGTGTTGCGCCCTGGGTCAAAGGCAGACGGGCCTGGATACCCTGGGTTCCATGGGCCCGATAGTAGCCCCCGGGCCCGCGGCGCGCACGTTCCCGCCTACTGAGGGGCGAAATGGCGCGGGCCCTAACCGTCTGCGGCCAGGCGTGACGCGTGGCGCACGATGAGACGGCGACACCCCCACTTCTCCACGACGCCTCAAAAACTGCCGCGCTGACATAAATCCTGGCGCGGGCGGCGCGAAGCCATCATTGCCTTCCTTCACACACTGTTGCTTCAATGCCCAACGCCGGAGAAGGCGGAGCGACGAGGGGGGGCTCCGCGCCGAGTATAAAGAGGGGGAGCGGAGAACCGGAGTCCTCCACCCATCTTCTTCCTCCCCTAGCTTCTTCTGTTTTCATGCTAGAGCTGCCGAAGAGATGGCGAGGGGGAGAGGGCGCGGCCGTGCTTCTGCTGCCGCATCCCAGGTTCCGCCCCGGGGACGCGGGCGCTCCCCGACGGCTGCCGGCACCGGGCCTAGCAATCGTGGAAGGAGCGCCGCTCATGGGGCCGAGGCGGAGCGGCTACGCTTCCGCCCCAGGCAGGAAGCCACTCGGCGGAGGCGGCGCATGAGTTCATTGTGAACATGCACCGCAGCCCCTGCACCTGGCTCCGGCTCCTGGACTCTTTCGCGGCGGCGATGGCGGACCGCGCGCCCTTGGGTGTATGGGTGCAGGCCGACGGCTGCTGCAACGGCCCCTCCTGGGTAGCTACGGAGCTCACCCCCTCAGGCTTCTTGTTCCTGAGGCAGGGGTGGAAGTCGTTCGCCCTCGCCCGCGGCCTGAAGCGGGGGCATGTCCTCCAGTTCAGGTACGAAGGGGACGCCACGCTCTTTGTGAAGTTCTTCGGGCTCTCCGGTAGCCGCCTGGAGTGCTGCGCGGAGAGCGAGGACAGCTACAGCGGCTCCTCCAGCGAGGACGGCTCCTCCGGCGGTGCTGCCCCCTCCGGCGGGGGCGGAAGCGGCGATGACTCCCCCCGTGTCAAGAGCGAGGGCAAGGACTCTGACTAGGCGCGCGTGGCGACGACTCCGGAGCCGGGACACCGCGCGCACGGTGACGGAGCCGCACTTGCCAGCAGCGCCTCCTTGGGAACGTGCGCGGCGCCCGCGCTGTTGTCTTGGGGGGGACGGCGCCTCGCCTAGGCCTTCTTTTTTTATTTCCCTGCATTGAACCGATGTAGCCCCGCGGGGGCGTGAAAACAGTTTCTTCTGCGTTTAACTTAATGCTTTTGTGATTCAGGATGGATGTACTCCCTCCCGAAGCCCTCTCGTGAGGCTGTTTTTTTTTCTTTGTTCGCCTCAGCGCTCTACGCCATTAGGACCCAGCCCCCGGGCGGGCCTCAGCCGTCGCTGGTATGTCCGGTCGCGATGCTGGGACAAGGCCAGGAGGTGAGGGGCACCGGGAGCTAGTGAGGGCTCCTGAGGCGCGATGCTCAGGGAGCCCCCCTTTAGCGTGCAAGAGGCTTACGCAGAAGAAAAACGCCGCACTCAATGGGATCACGAGGGGAGAGAGCTTGACTGATAGCAAGGGCGCCTCGCGAGGCAGTCACACTTTGCTTTGGGCGGAGAGCGGTGTCGGGCGAGCCACAACTCGTGAGGAGCTCACACAGATCGCGAGGCGTGCTCATGAGGCTCGGCGTTTGAAGTGTCTCCGCCTCGTGAGGCCGGCTCGCGAGAACCTGCCCGCGAGGTCCTCACGCAGCTCGCCTCCTGGGGGGCTGCATGTCAACAGATTCACGATGGGGGGGGCGGCACGCGCTCGCTAACTCGCCCGTGGCCGTTGCGTGAGGAGATAAGGCACCAAGGACCTTGGTGAGGTGGCGTGCACGGAAGCAGGCTCGCGAGCCAGAGCTCAGTCGCTTGGATTTGGCGGCGCTGCAGGGACGGACCCGAGCACAGGCACCGTGCCTAGCCCCCGCTCACGGAATTGGTCACGGGAGGGGTCGCGAGCATGTGGCGCTCTCCGGTTGGCATCGAACTTAACAGGCGATTAAGTCGGTAACATAACTCATCAAGGTAAAATCAAAAAAATTCGCTACACAAATAAAAGGATAGGGGCTACGTTGCCGCGTCCGGCACGGATCAGCTCGAGGTTGGTGCAGCCCGTGGGGCGCCCTCGGTCGTATTTAAACAAATTCACATTGGCAGAAGGGTTGGGGGAGCAAGGCTCTGGAGGCGCGGGAGGCGCGGCAAGGAGGAGTGAGGGCCGCGCGAGGCGACGCGCCGGGTGCACCTGGCAGAACCGCGCTGGGGCGACGTCAGACCGCTTGGCGGAGCGCGCCAAGGGAGTCCGCTCCTCCGGGGCCGGGGGGCTCGCGAGGCGCCGGGAGCTCGCGAGGAGCAGGAGGCTCATGAGGCCCTGGCACGAAGGGCGCCAGCCTCTGGAAAGAGGTGCCGGTGTTCCTCAGCCCGAAAGGCATGCGCATGCCGCCGACAGTGGGGCCAACGCCCTGGCCAATCCGAGGTAGCTGGAAGAGATCTTGAGGGCGGGACTTGTTGAGGCTGGTGAAGTCGACGCACATGCGCTCCTTGCCGCCCTTCTTGGGGACGACGACTGGGTTGGCGAGCCATTCGGGATGGCGCACCTCATGAACGACTCCAGCTTCCTGGAACTTCTGGACTTCCTTGACGATGAACTCTTGCTTCTCTGGCGCCTGGCGCCGCGCCTTCTGCTTGACCGGGCGTGCATTGGGGCACTCCGCTAAGTGGTGCTCGGTCACCTCCCTCGGCACACCGGACAAGTCGGATGCTTTCCAGGCGAAAACATCCGAGTTAGCCCGAAGGAAGGCGACAAGCGCGCTTTCCTATCCAGGAGGGAGGCCTGTGCCGATGGTGAAGGCAGGGCCGGAGCCGCTGCCGTCCTCCGACACCTTCTTCGTCTCGGCGCGGTCCTGAGAGAACAGCTGCTTCTTCTTCGCTGGCGCGGCCTCGGAAGGCTCGGTCGTGTCCTCGTCGGCCGGGTGTGCGACAGCGGCAGCCTTGTAGGCATGCTCGAGGGTGCTGGCCGCGTCCTTTTCATCGCAGGCGATGGTGATGATGCCGCTGCAGCCGGGCATCTTGAGGACGTTGTAGGCGTGATGGGTGGCCGCCATGAACTTGGTGAAAACCGGGTAGCCCAAGATGTCGTTATAAGGCAGGCCGATGTGCGCCACGTCGAAGTCGATGAGCTCGGCGTGGTAGTTCTTGCTGGTGCCGAAGGTGACGGGGAGGCGCACTTGCCCCAGCGGAATGGTGGAGCCATCGGTCACTCTGGAGAAGGGCCTGGTCGGCATCAGCTGGTCGTAGGGCACCTGGAGCGTCTCAAAGGTCTCGATGGAGAGTACGTTGAGGCCGGCACCCCCGTCGATGAGGGTCTTGGTAACCGCGACGTTGCTGATGGTGGGAGTGCACAGCATGGGGAGCGCGCCTGCAGAGGCCGTGGACTTGGGGTGTTCCTTGGAGTCGAAGGTGATGGCGTACTGTGACCACTTGAGGGGCCGCGCGACCTCAGGCCTCGGGAGGGCGGCGTACACCTCACGAGAGAGTTGCTTGAAGTGGCGGATGGACATGGGGCCTCAGGACCCGCCAAGGATGCAGGCGACCGTGCGAGGCTCCTGGTAGCCCCCAGCGCCCTCGTCAGGCCGGTTGACGTCGTTCCTCCGGGGTGGCAGCGGTAGCGGCGGGAGAGCGGCATTGGCCTGAGGATCTGCCTCTTGAGGCTGGTCACGCCAGGCGGCCTCACGAGGCTGGTCGCGCCAGCCCTGGAGGTAGCTGCCATTACTGTTCCGGCTGTCCCAGCGGTTGCCGCTGCGGCCACCTCCGCGGCCGGCGCCGCGGCCGTTACGGCGTCCCGGCGGCTCTGGCGCTCGTTGCGGAGCAGCTTGAGCTCCTGACAGTCTTCGGTGCTGTGGGAGCGGACGTTGTGAAAAGCGTAGAGCAGCCGGTTGTCCTTTCTGGGCTCGTCGAGGTCGCGGCCGTGCTTCTGCTCGGGCTCCACCGCAAGCACGGCAGGGCCCTAGCGCTTGACATCCTTGCTCTTGGCCTTAGCGACGTCGAGCGCCGCGTCGGGGTCGTTGTGGACGAAGAGGAAGCCTTCTTTAGCCTTGGCACACTTGTCGGCGAGGTCGAGCAGCTCGAGCACGGAGTCGAGCTCACCGTTGATGGCGAGCTTCTCGCGCATCTTGACGTCTGTGATGCTGGTGGAGAACGCAGAGATGACGGCCGCGTCGGAGGCGCGCGGGATCTTGTTGCGCACCTGACTAAAGCGCTGGATGTACTTGCGGAGGGTCTCGTCTAGGCGCTGCTGAACACGCCGCAGGTCGTTGATGCTGAGGGACTGGCTGCAGAGCTCGGCCCATGACGAGATGGAAGCCTCGGGGAGGTTCATGAGCCAGGAGCGCGGGCCGTCCTTGAGGGCCATGGGAAACCAGTTCGCTATGACCTTGTCGTCGCCATTCGCCGCCTCGACGCTCAGCGCGTAGAGCTGGAGGAACTCCGTGGGGATGGGGGTGCCATCGTAGCTTGGAGGCAGCTCAGGCTTGAACTTCGCGGGCCAGACCATGCAACGCAACTCGCGGGTGAAGGCACGGCAGCCCACGCCGCTCGAGGGGACGCCGCCAGCGAGGGCGGCGCGGTTTTGACGCCCGGCCACTGCAACATCCTGAACGGCCTGGTCCTGGCGCTGGCGCTGCCGCTCGAGGAGCACTCGCGCGTCGGGGGGCGCGCGGCGGATGATCTGGAAGCTGGGCTTGTCTCGGTCTGGCGAGGACGCGCCGCGGGACGGCTCACGAGGAGGCGGCGAGGGAGCGCCGTGCGCCAGGTCCCCAGCACGAGACGGCGGAGGGTGGAGTGAGTGAGAAGGCGCCGGAGTGTCCCCGGCGACATTGACGAGCTCGGTGATGCGGCCAAGCCAGGCGTTGTGGCCGGCGTCATCCGGACGGTAGCGGAGCAGCTCACGTGCCATGAGCAGCGCGGCCTGTGGGTTCGGCAGCCCACGGTTGGCGAGGGAGGAGGCCGTGGTGGTGCGACCGTCCGCCCTCACGGAGGGGTGCAGGGAGGAGTCCTACTGCTCGCGGGCAGCGGGGTCGGTGGCGGCAGCAGCTTTGGCTTCGGGGCGGCGGCGATTGCCGTAGGCCACCGGCTCTGTCTGAGCCACGAGGCCAGCCCTGCGCTCGGCGCGCTCGCGACGTGCGTCGGCCATGGGGTTGGTGGAGCTGAGGGCGGAGCAGAAGAATGGTAGCACACCCCTACCTGGTGCGCCAAATGTCGGAAGTCGGGCTCCGGGGACCCAAAGGTTCGAACACTGGGGTGAGCTCGTTCTACGGCTTCGTCTCCTACCACGGCTAAGCTGCGGCGGGGCTACGGCGAGAGCGCGCTAGCGAGGGATGGGGCGAGGACTCAGCGGTTTACCCAGGTTCGGGCCACCTTGCGGTGTAAGACCCTACTCCTGCTTGTTGTTTGGATTGCAATGGACAAGAGAGTTCTTGCGTACAAGGTGGAGAAGGAGGAAGAACTCGTCCGGGCTGATCTCCCTCCTACTATGGCAGCACTGTCCTTTATACCCGCCTTGGTCCTCTTTCCCCTGGAAACTTAGGCAGGAAGGGTTGCCACACTTGGCGGTTTTGAAAGGGGACAGGCGCTTAGGCTATCCTGACTAAAGGTGGTCTTCGCCTGCCAAAGCATGATCCATGACGCGCCGGTGGGCTCGGTGATGACCTCCGCCCTGCGCGCCCGTCGTCTTGGTCTTCCTTCGCCGATCGGGCAACCTTTGGGGTCGCTTTGGAGAGTAGATAGCTGGCCTTGCTCCCTTAACACGAAAGAGTAAACCATCATCATCCGCGCCGGCTGGCGCGGCCTCTGCTGCTGCTCGTCGCCGCGCGCGTCACCCACGTGATGGGCTTCAGACCGCGCGGCACGCCGAACAGCCTTCGTCTCGAGCGCCTGCGGTAGGGGGCCTCGGGAGGCCACCTCGGAAAGCTGCCTCGCGAGGTCACTTCGGGAAGCCGCCTCGTGAGAGGGCGTGAAAGGTGCTCAGGATTACTCACCACTTCCTGAGGAGGGGGCCTCAGGAGGCCGGGGCTTCATGAGGGGTCTTGGTGAGATGCTTGGTGGTGACGGCCTACTGGGCCCATGCCAGGCGTTGCGCCCTAGGTCAAAGGTAGACGGGCCTGGATACCCCGGGTTCCATGGACCTGACAGCAACCTGGCCATTAGCTTCCCTGTTCTGAGTTATGTCGCCAAGAGGTGCTGAACTGACTACAGTAATTGGGTGCTCATGGAAGTAATGCTTCAATTTACGGCTTGCCATAAACACACCATAGAACAGCTTCTGCCAATGCGGATACCGTTGCTTGGACTCTGTTAAAACTTCTGATGTAATACACAAGGTGCTGAACTGGGTACTCCTTGCCTATTTCTTTGCGTTCCACCAACCACTACAACACTGACGGCTTTGCTGTTGGCTGCGATATATAACAACATTGGCTCCTTCTCCTGAGGAGCAGCAAGGATGGGCGGCTCAGACAACTGCTTCTTGAGAGACTCAAAGGCTTGATCTGCAGCATCGCTCCAAACAAAGTTGTTTGACTTTCGGAGCAACTGGTAAACTGGAATTGCCTTCTCCCAAAGACGGCTGATGAACCGGCTTAAATCCGTGACCCGCCCGGCCAGCTTCTAGAAGGCATTGAGATTTGCCGGCTTAGCCAGGGTCATGATTGCTTTGATCTTTTCTGGGTTGGCCTCGATTCCGCGCTCAGAAACTAGGAATCCCAGTAATTTCCCTGCAGGAACACCGAAGACACAGTTCTCCGGGTTGAGCTTCATCTGGTAGACTCAGAGACTGTCAAACATTTCCTTAAGATCATCCAACAAGGTTTCCTTCTTCCGAGATTTGACACGATATCATCGACATATGCATGAACATTCCGCCCAATCTGATTATGGAAACAATTTTGGACACAACGTTGATAAGTCGCATGTGCACACTTTAGACCAAACGGCATGGACGTATAGCAAAAAGCTCCAAAGGGCGTGATGAAAGCCGTCTTTTCCTGGTCCTCCTGCTTCATCTTGATCTGATGATAACCTGAGTAGGCATCCAGAAAGCATAAACACTCACAACCCGCCGTGGCATCAATGATCTGGTCAATACGGGGCAGAGCAAAAGGATCACCGGGACAGGCTTTATTCAGGTCTGTGTAATCAAAACACATTCACCAAGTCCCGTTTTTCTTCAGAACAAGCACCGGGTTAGCCAGCCATTCTGGATGAAAAACCTCAACAATGAACCCGGCAGCTAGGAGCCGAGCCACTTCTTCGCCAATAGCTTTCCGCCTTTTCTCATTAAAACGACGAAGATACTGATGAACATGTTTAAACTTAGGATCCACATTAAGGGAGTGCTCAGTGAGTTTTCTCGGTACACCTGGCATGTCAGAAGGTTTCCATGCAAAAATGTCCCGATTCTCACGGATGAACTCGATGAGTGCGGTTTCCTATTTTGGATCCATATTCGCCCCGATGGTAAACTGCTTAGAAGAATTACCAGGGGTAAAATCGACTTGCTTGGTGTCTCTGGCCGACTTGAATTTGAACAAAGGGTCAGACTCAGTCGTTGGCTTCTTCAGAGAGGTTCTGTCAGCCGGGTCAACATTGTCCTTGTAGTACTTCAGCTCTTCTGCCGCACAAGCCGACTCAGCATAAGCTGCATCTCATTCCTCGCACTCAAGTGCAACTTTCCAGTTACCCTCAATAGTAATGGTACCCTTCGGACCTGGCATTTTTAATTTCAGATAAACATAGCACGGACGTGCCATGAACCGCGCATAAGCCAACCTCCCAAAGAGGGCATGATACGGGCTTTTAAGCTTCACCACTTCAAAAGACAAGAACTCCAAGCGATAATTAAATTCATCGCCGAAGGCCACCTCCAGAGAAATCCTACCAATAGGATAAGCCGACTTGCCAGGGACAATGCCATGAAAAACTGTAGTGGAAGGGGTGAGCTATTTCTCGGACAAGTTCATCCGTCTGAAAGTATCATAGTAAAGGATATTGATGCTGCTGCCGCCATCCATGAGCACTTTTGTCAATGTGTAACCGCCGACTTGTGGCGCCACTACCAAGGCCAGATGGCCGGGGTGGTCAATAAACTCCGGATGATCCGCCCGACTCCAAGTGACCGGCTGCTCCGACCAGTTCAGGTAATACGGGACTGCCGGCTCAACCAAGTGGGCGGCTCTCCGCCGAACCTTCCGATCACGCTTGCAGGTACTAGTGGTAAAAACATGATATTGACCACTGTTCAACTGCTTCGGATTGCTCTGGAACCCGGACTGGCCACCTTGATTTTGATTTCCTTGGTCGCTACGCTAATTATTCCCTCCAGTATTACCAGCCCCCTGAAACCCGGCATTCTGACCGTGGTTCCCCTAGAACCCGGGGCCTGCGAAGTGCCCTTGTGAGCCAGCTCCCTGGTTGCCGGGTCCAGGGTTGCCAGGGTGTCCTCCGCTACCACCCCCATTGTGATGATTCTAACATATCCGCTTGGAGAACTCTTGCATAATGTAACAGTTTTCCCATGAATGGGTGGACGGCTTACCATCAAAACTGTGTTTGGGACATGAACCCTTCAGAGCCTCCTCAAAGCTATGAGGGCGATTACCGGAAAAAGGCTTCCTGGAACCATTGTTCTGGCGCGGATTCTTCCCACCAGTATTGGTATTTGCTACCAGATCAGAGCCTCCCTGATAATTCTTACGCTTGTTGCTATTATTGGCCTGTCCATTTCCATTGTTCTACTGGTGACCCTTTCCACCATTTTTCTTGCCCTTGCTTGATTTCTCGTCATCAGATGTTGGGTCCTTGGTACTGTCGGTGTATAAAACATGGGTATTTTATACCCTGACTTATGCACAGGCAGTGGTAGCGGCCTCGATGGTCAGGGCTTGCCGGGAGGAACCGACGCCAAGATCAAGATTCAAGGCCTAGTTAAAAAGACACTAGGAAGAAGATCAAGATAAGGCATCAACGAACCCCTAGCTGATGCTAGGGATGAAGATGGTACTTGTCGGCAAGGCTCAAGCCGGCAAGGTGAAGGCCCGGCAAGCTCCGTGCCAGCAAGCCCTCACTGACCCATCTATGCTCCACCTCATCAAGCAGCTAGTTACTAATCGGTGAGGTGTCGAGCGCGGAGGCGGTTTGGTGAGGCTTGTCGGGGCACGTGTCAGCCTACTGGAGGGAGAATTAGCTTTAATGACACCCGTCGAGGAGGCGTGTCAAGATAATAAGAGGTAGCTAGGCGAGCGGTGCAGAAACCTTGCTGGGGCTCCTCCTCTACATGACACCTAATGACGCAATAAATGCGTTTGTCCTAATCTGTCAGAGTTAGGTATGATAGCACTGTTTGCTATCTAATCAACTTGTAATGACTGTTTTGCTACTATGGTTACCCCTTGAGCTATAAAAGGAGGGCCAGGGCAACCTTTACAAGGGTCGACACTTTGCTCATTTGGCATGCGTAACTGCTCTTCCTGCACCATGCCGGCAAGAAGCGCTCCTTGTACTTGAGCTCAACACATCCAATACAAGAAAGCAGGAGTAGGGTTTTACACTTCGCAGTGGCCCAAACCTAGGTAAAATCCTTTGCGTTTTCTGTTGATTCTGCTCTTTGTGCTTGTGCATTCCCCTAGTCGAACCGCAAAGTGGCTAGATGGCCCCATAGATGGTCGTACGCATGACATCTTTGGCGCGCCAGGTAGGGGAATCGCTTGCGCGAACCTGAATCAATAGTTTGCGCGTCACTTTCATCTCCATCATCTTTGATGGTGCCCAAGAAGAAGTGTGCGTCCGCAGCGGCTCCATCGATGTCCAAGCTTCCATCGCAGACACACACAGGCGACGGAGATGATCCCGCTGGCGCGGGCGTTGCAGGAGGCACAGCCGGCGCGGGCGGCACGGAAGGAGTCACCGGCGCAGGCGGCGCAGGCGGCATAGCCAGCACCGGCGGAGCAGGCGGAGCATGCAACAATGACCAGTAGCTTCCTTGTCAGTCCGACGACCGTAGCCACAACGGTGTAGGCGGCGCGGATGGCCAACTCCTGCCTCCTTGACATACCGGCGAACGAAGCCACCGGAGCAATACCATCCGGACCGGCGCAAGCAGAGACCTAGCCGATGTGGTATCTAAAGATACCGCTTTAGGACGCACATCGCGACCATCGCAAGATGGGCGCGACGTGAATCCGAACGGCGCTGGCGGTTCCGGACGACGACGTCTGCATGGCAAGATGCCTGTTGATCAGCCGAAAGATCTTCAGGCACCACCTCCACCACATCAGCCCACTGCTGGACATGAGCCGTGGCAGCAAGATCGTGGTGGTGCTCCTGCTAGTTCTGCCAGTAGTCGAGCGACATCTCGTTCTTCGCTCCCAGCCATGCTAGCTATGGCAGCAGAGGCCATGGCACGAGCGCAGATGCTGCTGAACTTCCCTCCAGCTGCTGACAAGATGGATGAGTGGAGGGCCACCATCCAGAGCCTTAACGGGTTCGCCAAAGCCAACAGCTCGCAACAGGTGGGACCTTCGCGGCGTCCAGTGACGGCGCCAACTGATGGCCGCGTCAGAGGAGCGGCACAAACGGTGCAGTCACCCCCACAGCAACAAAGCCAGCAGCCGCGGCAAACTCACCACTCCATTGAGCCCGACGAGATGTCGATGGCTTCTTCGGATCCGGGAGTGCGGCAAGATGAGTGTCGAGTGCTGCAAGATAGGCGAGCAGAAGATGCTCACACCACCATTGAACGGCACCGGGAGACGCCCGTCAATCCGACGTGCGCAACGGCCCAGTCGTTGATGAGCTTGCGCCCGGGGTTGCCGGGTATCTACCTTACGAGGTTGGATGTCCAGCTTTCACCCGTGAGCTGTGACAAGTCCGTTGGCCGTCGTCCCGAGCCTTCAAACCAGAATTGCCGGAGAAGTACGACGGCAAGCTTAACCCGGCAGAGTTCCTAGGCATCTACATGATCGCTGTGCAAGATGCCGGGGGAAGAGACGAAAAGATTCTCTCCAACGATTTTCCATTGGCGCTCAAGCCCAATGTGAGATCTTGGCTGATGAATTTGTTGGAGGATTCCATTTCTTCATGGTCAGATCTGTGCAACGAGTTCATTGGTGCTTTTACTGGAGGCCAAAAGGCTCCTGGTCAGCCCAGTGACTTGCAAGTGATCCTGCAAAGAGATGGCGAATTCCTGCGAAAATATATTCAGAGGTTCAATCGCATGCACCGCAACATTCCTGATGTGCACCCTGCAGCTGTGATTGCTGCCTTCACACGAATGTGCACAATTGGAAGATGCGGGAAAAGTTGAATATCAGATTGCCGAAAACCGTCAATGAGTTGTATACTTTGGCGGATAAATGTGCACGGGCTGAGGAGGGGAGAAGGCTCCTCGGGGAGGATGCCAGCGCTGATATTGACTCAAAGGATGATGACGCCGCCACCCCGAAGAAGAAGGGCCGAAAGCACAATAGAAAGCGCAAAGGCAAGACAGTTATGGCCGTTGAGGGCTCCGGCAACTCCAACGCCGCCAAGAAAGCTAAGACTGAGAGCTACAGCAAAGAAGCTGCTACATGCGCTAATTGCCATGAAGCCGTGGCGGGCGAGAAGATCAGCAAGTCTGATGGGCCATACTTCAAGATTCACCACACAAAAGGTCATGATCTCCAAGAGTGCCGGCAAGTTGAGCAACTTGCTGAGAAGCAGAAAGCTGAGTATGAAAAACGCGATAAGGAGAAAGGCCAGGATGGTGCTGGCAGATCTGGCAAGAGGGGTTGTGGTGGCTGAGGAGGACACCACGGCAAGGCTAAGCAGCAGAAAGAGAAACCTGCTCGAGGCCGAGATAAGAAAGAGGAAGATGATGATGAGGATGATGACAAGGACGAAGATGAGTCCAGTGAACGAGAGTTCAAGAAGGCAACCAAAGTCATGTGCATTGACGGGGGTGCATCCTTGCACTCCTCTCATCGCCAACTCAAGCAGTGGGCGCGTGAGGTTAATGTAGCAGAACCAACAATGGGTGCTCAGAAGCCGCTCAAATGGTCCCACACGCCCATCCTTTTTGATTAAGAGGATCACCCTGATCGCACAACCGCAGTTGCGTGCTTGCCGTTGTTGGTCTCACCAACAATACACAACCTCCAAGTCACAAAAATGTTGGTTGACAGTGGAGCCGGCCTGAATTTGATTTCACCAGAAGTCATCAAGAGGTTACAAATTCCTGATGAAGATCTCCAGCAAATGGGCACGTTTCAGGGGGTCAATCCAGGAAGGAGCCAACCCAAGGGAAAGATCACTCTGCCGGTGACATTTGGCGGGGAATTGAATTACACAACCGAGAAGATTGTGTTTGATGTGGTTAAGATTCCTCTGCCATACGATGGAATTCTTGGTCGCCCAGCTTTGGCAAAGTTCATGGAAGCGTCTCATTATGCCTACAATACTCTCAAGATGCCAGGGCCGATGGGCGTCATCACTATCAACTCCAACAAGAAAGATGCAGTGATTTGCGTCGACAAGCTTTACAGAGAAGCGGTTGCAGCATCTGCCGCCAAGGCACCCGCTCCCGCCAACAAAAAGAGAAGCAAGAAGAGCGGCAAGACCTCTGACAAGTCTTCCGGGAAGCACACCTCTTCGGAGTACTGCACCCCTATTGAGGATGTGCCGGAGAGCTCTACTGCCAAAAAGTCCAAAGCTACTCCACCAGCAACCAAGAAGGTGCCGGCAAGGGAGGACGGCACTGGCGGTACATTCACCGTCAGTTCTGCTCTTAACAGCAAATAGGAAAGCGCGCTCATTGCCTTCCTGCGGGCGAATGTCGATGTGTTTGCATGGCAACCATCTGACATCCCCGGTGTTCCCAGGGAGGTAATTGAGCACCACCTTGCCGTCTGTCCCCACGCTCGACCCGTCAAGCAGAAGGTCAGGAAGCAAGCTTTGGAACGGCAACAGTTTATCGCTGAGGAAATAAAGAAGTTAGAAGCAGCTGGTTTAGTTAGAGGTGAACTACATCCAACATGGTTGGCAAATCCAGTTGTAGTGCGGAAAGCAAACGGAAAGTGGAGACTTTGTATTGACTACACGGATATCAACAAAGCATGTCCAAAGGATCCTTTCCCTTTGCCACGTATTGATCAAATTGTTGACTCTACTGCCGGCTGTGATCTGCTCTCCTTTCTTGACGCATACTCTGGTTATCATCAGATTTTCATGGCCAAGGAGGATGAGGAGAAAACCGCATTTATTACTCCATGTGGCACATACTGCTTCGTGTGTATGCCTTTCGGACTAAAAAGTGCTGGTTCAACATTTGCAAGGGTAGTCCAGATTGGTTTTGAGCCTCAACTGCACAAGAATGTGGAAGCATATATGGATGATATAGTGGTCAAAACTAAGGACAAATCAACCCTCATTCAAGACTTAGAAGAAACATTTGCAAACTTGCGCAGAATAAACTTAAAGCTCAACCCCGAGAAGTGTGTATTTGGCATTCCATCTGGCAAACTTCTCGGGTTCTTTGCGTATCAACGTGGAATTGAAGCCAATCCCGACAAGATCAAAGTTATTGAGCAAATCGAAGCACCCAAGCGTGGTAAGGATGTGTGACGTCTTGCCGGCTGTATTGCTGCATTAAGCAGGTTTATCTCCAAATCTGCCGAGCGCGCCTTGCCATTTTTAAAAATCTTGAAAAAGGCAGGTCCAATGAAATGGACTCCGGAATTGGAGGCCGCGCTGCAAGATTTGAAGAGGTACCTCTCCTCTCCGCCAACACGAGTTGCGCCTAAACCACAAGAGCCATTGCTGCTATATTGGGCAGCAACAAATCAAGTGGTCAGTGCTGCATTATTGGTGGAGAGAGAAGCAGATAATGAGGAAGCAGCAGTAGCAAGCCCATCAAGCGACAAACCGGAATCTTCTCCGGTAGAGTCTGGTGCCGACAAGTCAGAATCAGTGCAAACCAAGGCAGCAAATCAAAAAGTGGTGCTGAAGAAGAAGATGGTGCAACGCCCTGTGTAGTTTGTTAGTTCTCTTTTACAGGGGGCTAGGTCAAGATACTACGGCGTGCAGAAGATACTTTTCGGCCTTCTCATGGCCTCAAGATAGTTGCGCCATTACTTCCAAGCACATGAAATTACTGTCGTCACCTGTTTCCCGTTGCAGCGTATTTTGAGGAATCTAGATCCAACCGGCAGAGTAGTGGAATGGTCGTTGGAGCTGTCCAGTTTTGCACTTAAGTTTGAAAGTACTTCAACTATTCAAAGCAGAGCCCTGGCGGAGTTCATTTCCATGTGGACACGAACACCTGACGAAGAAATTCAAGAAACAGTTCTCCCCGGCAAAGAAGCAGCCAAAGAATCGATCATGTACTTTGATGGTGCCTTCTCGCTGCAAGGCGCCGGTGCCGGAGTGCTGCTTGTCGCACCCACCGGAGAGCACCTGAAGTATGTGGTTCAGATACACTTTCCCAGGGAGAACGCTACGAACAACACTGCTGAGTACGAAGGGCTCCTTGCCGGTCTCAAGATCGCAATAGACCTTGGAATCAAAAAGTTGATCGTCCGTGGAGACTCGCAGCTCGTTGTCAAGCAAGTTAACAAGGATTATCAGAGCCCGTTGATGGAGGCATACGTGGAAGAAGTGAGGAAATTGGAAGAACACTTTGACGGATTACAAACAGAGCACATTACTTGTGCAGAAAACAGCATCGCTGATCATCTATCAAAGTGTGCTGCTCAACAGTTGCTTGTGGAACCGGGAACTTTTGTGCTCCATTTGACTCAACCATCTGTCACACCATCAATGCTGGCGAACAAAACAAGAAAATTGAACACCGGTAAGTACTTCCCGGCAGAGCTCCCAGAAGCCGCCGGCAAGGAAGTTGCCGGTAGCAACACGTCTGCCGATGAGCAGCGGCCTCGCGCAGAACCTCAGGTTCTTGCTGTCGAGGCAAGCACTCCTGTAACCGAAGAGATGCCTTTAGTCCTTGTCGTCGAGCCACAGGCTCCGGCATGGGCACAACAAATCGTCCGTTTCCTTCAAATAGGAGAACTTCCCGATGACCAAGAAGAAGCCGAAAAAGTAGCCCGATAGTCAAGTATGTATCAGTTTGTTACAACATTCTACACAGAAAAAGGCCAAATGGGGTGAAATTGAGGTCATTTGCCGGGAAGATGGACTAAAACTATTGGCGGAAATACACGGAGGCATATGTAGTTCTCACATAGGATCAAGAGCACTTGTCGGCAAAGCTTTCCGGCAAGGCTTCTATTGGCCCACTGCTCTCCAGGATGCAACTGAGCTAGTAACCAAGTGTGAAGCATGCTAGTTCTATTCAAAGAATATCCATCAGCCAGCACAAGCCCTTCAAACAATTCCACTCTCCTGGCCCTTCTCGGTCTGGGGGGTCGATATCTTGGGCCCCTTTCCCCGTGCTATCGGGGGCTTTGAGTTCTTGTACGTTGCAATCGACAAGTTCACAAAGTGGCCAGAGGTAGAGCCAGTGAGGAAAGTGACAGCATAGTCAGCCGTCAAGTTCTTTAAAGGATTGGTTTGCCATTTTGGTGTTCCCAACAGAGTCATCACAGACAATGGCACACAATTCATGAGCCACGCCTTCATGCAGTACATCCAAGACCTTGGAAGCAAGATTTGCTTTGCATCTGTTGCTCACCCGAGAAGCAAGGGCCAAGCGGAAAGGGCGAATGCTGAAGTGCTGCGAGGCCTCAAGACGAGAACTTTTGACAGGCTACACAAATACGAAAGGCGCTGGATTGATGAGTTGATGGCAGTTCTTTGGTCACTCAGGACGACACCAAATCGAGCTACCGGCCAAACACCCTTCTCCCTAGTCTATGGTGCAGAGGCGGTGCTCCCCATGGAACTCACATACGGGTCACCTTGAGTGCTTGCTTACGATGAAGCAACGCAAAAGCAGCTGCGGCAAGATGATGCCACGCTCCTCGAGGAGTATCATCTTCGAGCCGCTGTGCGAGCTGCACGCTACCAGCAAGCTTTGCGCCGCTATCATAGCCGCAAGGTCCATGCTCGAAGCCTTGAGGAAGGCGACCTTGCTCTTCGGCGCGTTCAATCCGCCAAGGGATCCAACAAGTTGATGCCAAAGTGGGAAGGCCCTTATCGGGTAGTGCGAGTCACCAGACCTGGCGCGGTCCGTTTGGAGACCGAAGATGGCACCTCGGTGCGAAACTCATGGAACATTGAGCATCTTTGAAAGTTCTATCCATAAGGCGTAGTTGTCGGGACCTCCGGCAACCCCTTTCGTACAAGCTTTGTCGGTAGACATGTAACCCTATGTACAAAGCCAGGCACAGATCCTGTGCATAAGTGAATAAAGCTAAGTGTTTCACAACTCTTTGTTAAATACATTTTCACTTATGTATGATTACATGTGATGTTGTGTTATACTTTGCCCTGTGTGAAATGATTAATGAGCCGTCAAGGCATCCATCCACTTCTTTCTCTTCTTTCTTTTTCTCAAAATGATAGAAGGTTCCCTCACGTGCAAGTTTCCCGGGGTGGGGGGGATGATGTGGTGTTGGATACCACCAAATGACGTTGAAGTGATCATTTTGTAACAAGAAGCACGACAAAGAAAAGAAGCTAAGTTGAAAAACTTTCAAATAATTTCTTTGTTGCATTTGTAATCTTCCTTGAACGATTTATGTCTTTGTATGAGAAACTTGCACGCTAAGGAACCTTGCCATGACTGATCGCGCTCTCATTTTGTTTCAAGTCCACTCAATTACTTGAGCAGCTGCGTTGGAGCCGTCAAGAGTAAAACTTGCCGGCAGCAGCACTTCCGGCAGGCTGCTAAGGAACCGTCCTCAAGCGCTCGCGGCAAGAGTGTGCGCATTGGCAAGCATCTGGCAAGCGTAGGGTGTATAATTCATGCAAAGGCAGAATAAGACAAGGAAAAAAAGCATACATTCATTTCAGAACAGCTTAAGTTGCATTACATATCAAGCACAGTGCATATCTAACTTAATATTAAATGTATCTTTCCATGGTAGCGCTGGAGACAAATGAAGCGACAAGGTTAATTCTGGAGGTCGCCTTCATGCTGGGGAACAAGAAGGACCTTGTCGGCTAGTGGGGCGACGACCTTGTCGATGGCTGTGATATCAGTGTTCTCTGGAAGGCGCCTCAATATCCCGGAGAGATCAATGTTTGGATACCGGTAGGCGATCTTGACAAGCACCTTGTAGAGGACGTCGTGGATAAATTTGCGGGACTCATTAGCAAATGAAGAAGACCTGTCCTCATGATAAGTTTTCAAAGCATCGATGAGGCCTTCGAAGAACTTGTTCAGTCTAGCGCTGGCGGTCTCCTTGTCGTTGACAGTGAAGCTCCAGCTCCTCATGTCCATGATGGCAAGTTGGGTAGTTATTCGCTCAGCAATGTTGACAAGCATATTCGTCCAGAGGGAGAGCACTTCTCGCAGCTCAGAAAATTTGTTCTCGGCGTCTTCCCGGGAGGTCTCTTCTGCGTCAAGCTTCTCCGTCAAGATTACCTCCCTTTCCTTGGCGTCCACAAGATCTTGCTCTAGGGTGATAAGCTTGGATTTTAGATCCTCCATTGCCTTGCCAGTCATGTCGAGATCTTGGTTCTTAGATGCAAGCTATGTCTACAGCTCCCCTAGGGTATGAGCTGCCCTCTGCGCTTCACCTTTGAGGACCTCGATCTCCTTGCTATTGGCGGCAAGATCTTCCCTAAGCTTGTTCACCTGGGTCTCCAATTCTGCCTTGGCAGTGGCACCAGCAGCACCGTTATCTGTAGCTTCCTTGAGCTTGGCGGCACTCTCTTGTGCTTGGATTTTGATAGATTCCTTGTGGTTCTTCTCCAGCTCTTGGGTCCTCTACTCAAGGAGCTTTTCAATCTCTTCATCCTTGCCGTGAAGCTTGGCGGCGAGGGCCTCTTCTTGTGCGGCAAGATCCTTGTCCCGGGCATTGAGCTGCGCCTCGCACTCTGCCATCTTGCCGTCCAAAGCTGTCGCCTTCTCCTGAGCAGCGGCAAGCTTCTCCTCTTGCCTCCTCAGATTGTGGGATTGGCTGTTATACCAAGTGCGGATATCTTCCGCATTCTTCTTCAGTTTTTCTTCAACCACCTCCAGAGCTATGTGTTCTGCTTGAAGCTTGTCCCATCACTTACCATAGCGTTCTTGCACATCCCTAAGACCAGCAGCCATGGTTTCTAGGAAGGTGAGATCTGCTATGCTATTGGTAGCGTTGTCAGTTTTGAGGGTGCTTTGGGGGATGGAGGCAAGGATATGAGCAATCTCCTCATCAAAGTTTAGGTCTCCAGTGCCTGATGAACTGGGGGCTTCAGATTCTTGCTGGGGAGCACTGAGCGTCAGGACATCTGTCAAGGCTTGAGTGATTGGCACGATTGGTTGAGCGGCAAGGTCTGGCTTGTCAGTGGCAACCACCACCATTTATGTGTTTGCTTGAGGAGGAACAGATGTGTTGTCGGGAGACCTTCTCTGCTCTCTGGTAACTTCCCCTGCCTCCTCAGCAACGGATTTGTCAGCCTCTCCAGCAGAGATCTTGGCAGCTTCATCGGCAGCGCTCTTGGCAATTTCTGCCACGTCGGCAAGGATTACCCCTTCTTCGGGAGAAGATGGATCTACAAGATGGAACAGAAGCAAGAACAAAAAGTGATTCAAATTACAAGTCAAATTCAAGGAAACAAAAAATTTGGACAAGCACTTAAAGGACAAGTGGATTACCTGTTGGTGTTCGTTGAGGAAGGATGTTTCCTTCCCCGGCAACTTCGGTTGCCACCACACGGTCTCCGGCTGCCTCATTTACCGGGACAATTTTGGTGCGGGCAGCCTCATCAGTGGAGGCCCTTGTCAGAGAAGCACTCTCCGGGATGATGGTTGACGGAGGAGCCACGGCAGGATCCGCCTCTTGGCGCTCTTCCTCTTGGTGGCCTCCTCCTATCTCCTTGTCGGGCTCAGGAGGAGGAACTTCAGTGCCGGTGCCTGCGAGTGGGAACTGCACCACGACTTCACGCAGGGGGCTGGGCTGGGGGCTGATAACGATGGTATCAGCAGATGTGACCCCCTGCCCAGCGCTTGCCATGGGTTCCTGCTCTGTTGCACCTCTCGCTCGCTTCACCCTGTGTATGAGTGGTTCTGTATCCCTGCAAAGACAAAGGAAGTCAAGTCAAATGACAATCAAGACAAAGATCAAGATTTGATGAAGATAAAGTGATTATGCTTTCTCTTCATCTTCAGACTCGCTGAGAATGGAGAGGTCGTATCTCACCGGCGGAGGCGACTCCCTGGCTCTCTTGATTGCTGGTGGAGGAGAAGATGCCTATTGAGAAGACTCAACTTCACCGGCAACTTCTTGCTGGAGTGGTGGACGTTGAGCTCGAGGACGCCGTGTCGATTGCCGACGCACTTCTTGCTGCTGGCCAGTTCTGGTGGTCGTCTTCTTCACAGAAGGGACAGCCCCTGACGAACAAGGTTGCACTACCTCCTGGCTAGACGCCTAAGAACGCGCGCTTTCTTCTTCGGGCCTTGACGATCCTCTCCTTCTCCGGCTTCACCGGCAACATCTTCCTCGACAGGCTCCTCCTGGTGCTCTTTGGCAACCTCTTCATCGGGGGTCTCTTCCTCCTCCTCAATTGCCGTGGCGCGGGAGCCGCCAGCGTTGCCGGTCATCAAAACTTCTTCGGCCCTGTGGGCGATGAACGCTAACTCTTCATCCTTGGTGGCCTGGATGAGGTCCTTCTCTTCTTGAGTGGCCTTCTCCATCAGATTGGAAGCCCAAGTCATCTCATCTTCAAGTGAGGGCAGCTCCCAGTCAGCTTCAACTCCTTCGGCGTTGCACGCCGGCATCATTGCCAAGATGGAATCCTTGGCGGAGTTAATGTGCAGTGGTACAACTTGGGCCGGCAAATGAAACTTGCCGGAGGTCCTGAAGAGCTGGTGGCAGAGACTGGTGTGTTGCATGACCGTCAAGTTATTGGCCAACCCTGGGTATATCCGCATGATATCCCTGGCGTTCTTGTACTCCCAAGTGTACCTTTGCCTCTTATGCAGCGGCGCAAGGCGTCGCCGGAGGAAATCGGCTCCCACCATCTCAACAGTCAGCCCGGCAGACTTGAGGCGAGCAATCTGGTTCAGTGTCGGGCCAAGCTTCTTCTCACTGGCGCCAAGATCACTCCAATTGTTGCCGCGGTCAATCTTCTCCGTGCGCGGCAAGCAGAAGTTGGGGAAATCCTTCTCCTTAATCCAGCACCACTCCGCCCGCCATTCCTCCCATTTCAGATGTAGCAGCCTGGCAAGGTTCTGTCCCTTAGCTTTGGCCCGGGGAATCCAAGTCACACTGCCGGAGAGAGCATCGCCTTTGATGCGGGGAATGAAGAAGTGGCGGAAGAGGTTGACATTGGGGAAGGCTCCAACAAAATTTTCGCACATGTGGGCGAAGACTGCCATGCAAGTCATTGCATTTAGGGTGAAATCCAGCAGTCGGGAATCCAAAGGTGTACATCAGCTCAGCAAAGAAATCCAAAAATGGAGGAACCAGACCGCAATAAAAATATGCGCAGAAAAATGGGTATGCGCCTGACGGGATCTTGCCACCGGCGGGGAGCACCACTGGGGCCTTGTGGTCCTTGGTATCCTTTCCCCACATATACGTGTACATCATTATCAAGGTGTTGCTGTCCAGAGCCGGCGGCGAGAAAACCACGTTCTCCCTCCGCCGCTGTTCCAAATCCACCTTCCGCTTCTTTGCCTTGGGATCAACAGGCTTGGTGGGTCTCTTTCCCTCCGTATCAGCCTTCTTGGGCGCCATGAGGGCTCGAGAGGAAGGATTCGAGGTGAAGGAGGCGTGAGTCGGTGGCACGGCAATGGCGAGATCTGCTTGAGCGAAAGGAGGAAGAAGATGCAGCGGGGTGCGATGTGAATGAGCAGCGCCTCCTTGTGGTTACCTTTTTATGGGGAAGGTGCGAGGGGGTGGCTCTTTACTGTCCAACGTGGCAGCGCTGTTGCAGGCGCACTACCACAAACTATCGGTCTAGTCCACCACTCTTGCGACTCGTATTTAATGCACGACGTGGGCGTGTGACAGGAAATCATCATCACAGGATTTTACGGCAGTAATTTCCTACCACGTGTCTGTGCATTGTTTGGGCCTAGCCCAACGACACTTCGGACGCGCGTGTGGCCCAGGCCTGGGGGCTCCTGTCGGTGTATAAAACATGGGTATTTTATACCCTGACTTATGCACAGGCAGTGGTAGCGGCCTCGATGGTCAGGGCTTGCCGGGAGGAACCGACGCTAAGATCAAGATTCAAGGCCTAGTTAAAAAGACACTAGGAAGAAGATCAAGATAAGGCATCAAGAAACCCCTAGCTGATGCTAGGGATGAAGATGGTACTTGCCGACAAGGCTCAAGCCGGCAAGGTGAAGGCCCGGCAAGCTCCGTGCTGGCAAGCCCTCGCTGGCCCATCTGCGCTCCACCTCATCGAGCAACTAGTCGCTAATCGGTGAGGTGTCAAGCGTAGAGGCGGTTTGGTGAGGCTTGTCGGGGCACGTGTCAGCTTGCTGGAGGGAGAATTAGCTTTAATGACACCCATCCAGGAGGCGTGTCAAGATAATAAGAGGTAGCTGGGCGAGCAGTGCAGAAACCTTGCCGGGGCTCCTCCTCCACATGACACCTAATGGCGTAATAAATGTGTTTGTCCTAATCTGGCAGAGTTAGGTATGATAGCACTGTTTGCTATCTAATCTACTTGTAATGACTGTTTTGCCACTGTGGTTACCCCTTGAGCTATAAAAGGAGAGCCAGGGCAACCTTTACAAGGGTCGACACTTTGCTCATTTGGCATGCATAGCTGCTCTTCCTGCACCTTGCCGGCAAGAAGCACTCCTTGTACTTGAGCTCAACACATCCAATACAACAAAGCAGGAGTAGGGTTTTACACCTGTGACACCCCGATTTTTGGCCCTTTCTTTTTCTTTTGGATTTCTTCGAATTTTTATTTGGAATTCCTTTTCGGTGGCTCTGTGGTCTTGAAACCTGGGAAGACCAACACTTCTGCCTCCCCCAAGTGGCTTGTCATTCCCAAAGCTTTCCCAAGACCATGTCATTTCCATCTTAGCCCAACCCCAATATTTATTTCTTGGGAATATTCCTTTTTCTATTAAAGGAATAAGCCTGTTTGCCCTAGGTTGTGAAGCAACCAATATTTCTGCCATTCCCAAAATTCCCACAAAATTCTCATAAATTCTTTGGATCATATCTTCCACAAATATGTCAAAACCCATCCTTGCCTAGTTCAAAAATAATTCAGGAATATGCATTTCCTATTCTGTCCAGTATGGCACTTTGTGAAGGAAGTGCTATTTATATTTTCTTGATTGCCTTCAAAACTTTTGGGCACTCTCTCATTTCCAAATAAGTGCCACATGCCAAAATTCAGCCTCATTTGCCTAGTAAATCTTCCTAGGCAAATTTCCAAAGTTTATGTCCAAAGAGAAGCTTTGTGAAGGAAGTACTAGCTAGGATAATCCAAATGAGTTGAAATTTTGGTAGATCCTCCATATGATCAAATAATTACTCTCCACCAAATTTCATCTCCATCCAACTATCTATGTGATCACACCTTCCAATTCTTGCTTCTGGTCACAATTTCAGTTTGTGAAGCAACTATATTTTATATTGCTTCATAAAATCTGAAATTAATCCCTATATAATTTGAGCATACCAAAATTCAAATCATTTTGCCAATCCATTTGCCCCACAAAATTCCCCCAAGTTTCTGTCCAGAGGAAAGCATTGTGAAGGAAGTACCATTTATATTTATCCAAATGGTATGAAATTTTTGCAGTACCTTCATATGCCCAAATCATCAACCTCTACCAAATTTCAGCCCAATACAACACTCTATGTGAGTGCCACTTCATGGTATAGTTTCCAGACCAGATTTTGTAGTTGTAAAGCAACTATGTTAAATCTTGGTCCAAATCATTTCATATTTCACAGGATGGTAGTCCTTCCTACCCTAAACCCCTTGGACATCCTGGTTAGCCTTTATCCCATCCCATTTGACCACAACTTCATGATCAAGTTTGCTACAGCAAATTGTAGATGATCACTCCCATCAGCACACAGTTGATCTCTTCAAACCATCACCTCAGAGAGGCCCCATGTTGAAAGGACTACACTCTAGACACCTTTTGCCAGGCATACCTGCCCTCCTCTCGCCAACGCACGCGGTGACCACGCGGGCTGGCATGCGTTTGGCGCGCTCTGAGCATCGGCTAGCTTCGGGCACTGCCCTCCCAGCCGCTCTCGCGCGTCCCCCCTTGTCCACCGCGTCGCCCACAGTCCCCCGCGTCCACGCGTGCCCTGGCCCCCTCCTCCTTCGCCCTACTCGCGCCACGATAGCCACGGCCGCGTGCGCACAATGTCCTAGTGGCCGACCGGATTTCGCCCCTCCCGCGTCTGCCCTCCTCTGGCACTCCACTAGCCCCCTCTCGTCGCCATCAACCTCTCCGCGCGTGCGCACGCGTACGCGGTCGCGCCGGAGCGGCGGCCACGCACACTTGGCGGTCCCCGGCCACGGCCTCGTCGCCCCGGCTATATAAGCCAACCCAAGCCTCTCCCGAGCTCACCATCCTCCTCCCCACTCCCCTAGAACCCCGCCCAGCCTCTCAACCGAGCTCGAGGAGCCCTCCTCGCTCCGCATTGCCGCCATGGCCGTCGCCATCCTCGGCCTAAATTCGGGCAAGCCCGAGCCCTACTCCTCCTCATTCCCCCTCCAGAGGTCTCCACCACCACCGTAGAGCCGCCCCATAACCTTGTCCCCTCCTCTCTGCCACCATGTCGTGCGCACCGGCGACGGCCTACGCCATGTCCGCCGCAGCCGAAGCCCCACTCGCTATAGCACTCCCCGGCGAGCGTGAAGCGGTCAGGCGGGTGCGCCTCGTCGTCCCGAGCTCGCCGGTGGCCGGGGCTTCGCTGGAGATGGCCCGAGTCGCCGGAATGAGCGCCGGTGCCGGCGGCCTCCCTCTGTTCGGCGGGTGCGCGTCGGGGAGAAGAAGACGACGTGGGGAGAGAGAGAGGAGATGCGGCGGGACCCACATGTAAGTGACCCAGCGCCCGGGCACGCCACTTAAGTGGACACATAATTGGCGGAATACGTTTTCGCCTAAGGAAAGCGTAATCTGGTGCTTCTTCGGGCAAAAGTGCGCTTTCACTTCTCTGAAAGCGTATTCCTGCAAAGTACGCTTTCTGTTTGAACCAGCCGGCCGAAACTATTAAGTTGCGGACGTTCACCCGTTAAGCGCAGAAATGAACACTTTTTATTTGTTTTTCTGCCTAACGAATGAACGGCCACAACTTTTTAACCGTGACTCCGATTCAGGTGATTCCAAAGCCCATGTTCTCTGTCCGTCGAGCCCGTTCCAATGATATCATTTTCACCATGTTGTAACATTCTAAAAATGACCATTTTGCCCTTGCCCTTAAACAGCCCCCTTCGAGAGGGAAATGTTTCCGGCAATTTTTTCCGCGAGCTTCCCGCACTTCTTCCCTGTGAATCCTTCATCCCCTGGCAAGCCATAACAGCCACTTGCATGATGGCCTTGCAGTAGCCATGGGTTCCACTTGCTTATTTAAATAATTGCTTGCTCATTTAATGATTTTGCTAATGCCTCGAATATGCTCGTGAATCCATGTCCATGCTTATACTATGTTCTTGTGCATATATGATTCTTCTCCTTTATTAGTGTTATTGTTATTATTATCATGCTTTATTCTTGTAATCACTTCCAATGCTAGTGATAATGATATGCTCACATGACTAGGTCCGGTTTGATATGAAAATACTTGGGAGATGCATGCTCATCATTATGCTATGTTCATCTGCATCTAGTAGACTAAATGATTTATCATCTTTATCGTTATATGGTTATGTTGCCCCTCCATGGTTACACTGATATCATGCTCATATGCATTGTTGTTTTATCACCAGTGCTGAGTCATGGTGCTGACTCAGCTCAACACCATTCAAGTTGAACATGACATTAATCAAACTTGAACAAATCTGTTGGCTGAGTCATGGTGCCACCGAATCGAGCTCACCAGTGCAACCACACTTGCCTGGATGGGGAGGCCCTAATTCGGTCTATTGTCATGCCTCTCGCCGGTGCCTCCAACTAGGGAAGGTTATGTGCGCGTGCTACCCTGATCAGGTAGGCGACCATACCCTTGTGTGCCCGCGTTGTGTTGTACCCGGGTGTCCCCATTTGGGACGAGTTTGTTTTGGCCATGATGGTCGCAGCCACAAAGGTGGTGGATGTCACGAGTTGACATCGGGGCCACCCATGACATAGCCCAAAGGGGAGTTTGTCGGAGTGGCCGGGAGAGTATCATGCAATAGATTGGTTTTGTCGGAATGTCGTTGGTCCACCCGCATGGGAGCACGAGGCCATGAATTCCGTGGTGTGGGTATAGTGTACTAACCTCTGTAGAGTGTATAATCTATCGATAGCCGCGTCCTCAGTCATGGACACAGTTCGTAGTAGGTCACACTATGGGTCAACAGAAATAATAACCTGGATAATAAAAACCCCGGTTCGATGTGGAATGAAGTTGGTTGATCTTTATGTGGTCACGAGATGATCACGATGGTATTCTTGATGATGGTTGATCATGAGGTGATCGTGTGATGTTTACAACGGTAAGAAAGATTAATATCTATGGCGGTTACGAGATAACCTCTGAGCAGAGTAAGTTGGTCCATGAGACCTTAAACGTCGACTCCCCCCCCCCCCCCCCTTGCATGCTAGTGCCAGTATCATCATGTTCATGTCATGAATTATATGTACCTGCCATGCTCATGTTGTTCTAGTAGTTTTGTGTTCATCATTGATGATTAACCTATAAATGCCATGCTGTTGTTTGCCTGGATTGTTTTGGTTGCTGTGAGCTTGCGAGTACATTCAAAGTGCTCACCTGGTGTGTCATGCCAGATTGCAGGTCATGCCGTGACTGATTGCCTGTCGAGGATCCCAAGGTTGCGCTCTAGGATGCGTCCCAGCCAGAGTACCTGCGGAGTGGAGTTCATCACTTATGTCATTGTTCCGCTGCTAGAAGTTATTCCGCTGTTACGAGTTGTTCCGCTGCTAGCATAGAGATACCTTAGCAGGCGTAGTGTCGTCATGCAGATGTAAACCTTTGTTATATCAAACCCTTGTACCCGTATTATTTGTAATAAAGAGCTGATTTGTTCTATGCCAAGCAGTGCCATATTCCAGAAGACTTGATCTCTCGGCTGGAATACGGGGTGTTCCGGTTCCTCTGAGCCGGGGCGCCACAACACTTGGTATCAGAGCAGGTTGGCCTGTAGGACGCCCTAGTCAGCGCAAGCATTAGAAAACCGGTAGTATAGAGTCTAGTCGGTTTACTGCATTTGATTGCTGCATTTGTTTGTCGCATGGCATGCATATAGACTTATTATTTTGTCGTTAACGATCTTATCTTGTGAGTGTAGGTGGCATCGGTTTCAATCCACTACCTGCACCCTCTAGCATTGCATACTTGCTTTTCGGTGTTTGATGTCATCTCCGTCCCAGCGGAGTGATGTTAAGGTACCAAGTGTTCCAGACACCACTTGCAGGTATCGCGTAAATATCTTTCCGCCAGCCACACCTATCATTTAGGTGGTAGACATGTTTCTACCCCGAATCTTGCCATCCAACCCACCACTTTGGCAACCCTTACTGGTCTTTGTTACCAGAAAAGGGCAATGCCAGCAGACCTTGATTTCCACCGCTATCCTACCTTGTCACCCCTTTCCCTGGATGTGTATGGTTCCCTTCCGTATGATTGATGATGATGTGGCCATGACATCCGTGTCACGCTACATGATCACCGAGTACGTCCTTACCGCTAAGCCCGTCCAGATGCAACCGGTGCTGAGCCAGTGCTTGGTGTAGCTCTGTTTACACCAACCCCTCCACACGCTGATCCATTCTCGTGCACACCGTCACGACATGTTAGACCGTAGTACCGGAGTTTTCGTGAGATTTGTGTGCTTAAGTAGGCATGCATATTGGTGTGAATAGCAGTAAAAAGTGATGTTGCTTGTATGTAATCTTGATGTTTTGTGTGCTTTTGTTTGAGTCATTTCTTTTGGCTTCTTTCTTTGGGCCGTCGGTGTTACCTTATTTCCCCTTATGAAAGTTGCTCATCAACCAACACTGGACTCGAAGAATCAGTGAGGAATTCAATTGTTTGGAAGCTCAGCTAAACATTATGGAATTCTCAGCCGACTACATTATATTGAGAATATCTGGTTGAATGCAAATGATATTATGGATTGATTATCAGCATCAAGTTTACATCAGTGTGCAACCATCACCATCCTAATGAACCAGCTGGAAGACAATTTGTGTGCAATACAACAGTACATTTCCAGTCAAAGGGATATCAAGGGTATATATATATGGTATTCAGTCTGCATATCACAGAGAGAAGTTTCTGGAGTAAGCAACCCAGTCTTCCTCTGCACACTACCAGAGAAGCTTATAATGCAAGGCTCCTCAATCTTCCTCAGTACGACATATGGATAGCTTCTGGCATAAGCCACCAAATCTTCCTCAGGAAGCAACCAGGGGAAAAGCTTCTGAGGTACGATACCCAGTCTTCTTCAGCAAGCTATCCCAGCAAAAGCTTCGAACGTAAGATATCTAGTCTTCCTCAGCATGCTACTCGCAGATAGCTTCCAACACAAGCTATCCAGTCTTCGTCAGTACGGCACTACAAACAGTGGACGACATTGGTACCAGATATTACACAGTGAGTTGACAGCATATGGCAGTGCAGAACCGCAATAGTTTGGTCAGAGGCACGAGCTACTCAGGACCCAAGTGTCTGCCTCGGGAATCAAATGCTCAGCTACACATGTTTCCATATATATTGTGAACATGCTGCCAAGGTCATGCCAGTCACTCGAACGATGATGCAAGCATGGTGAGGATCCGACAACCACACGAAGAGGAAGAAAGCCAGTATACACCTCAGTGTGATGCAAGTATTGACAAGCTATGAAGCAAGACAATGTTGGGACAATAATCTTGACAGTGGATATCAAGGCCAGCTTCCTCACACCCGACAAAGTGATATCATTAACCTCTGTCACTGTCATGTATGATTGACCACAACAGTGAGCTCTATACAAGTAACTGTGAACCTGGTATATGATCCTGATGAACCCTTGCTTACCTTTCCCTGGTAACGGCACCACGCCTGTGATCTGAGCTGCTTTCGGCTGTCTAGGGTGGATGCCGACTTTATATTTCTCTTTTCAACAACTGACCCGTGTTCTGAGCTGCTTTTCGGCTGTCTCGGGCAGCTGTTGAGTTTCTTTTGGTAGCAGTGACCCTATGCTCTGAGCTCTTCTTCGGCCGTCTTAGGGAACTGCTACATTCTTCTTATCAACACTGCCTCATGCTCTGAGCTGCTTTTCAGCCGTCGTGAGCCATGGTTGAGTTATTTCAGTAATGTCCCAGATCTGAGTTGTAAAGACCGTTCTAGTGGCTACTTATTTATTTGCTGATTTCTTGCAAAGGTTTGGATGATCATTGCCCTATAGTTAAAGCTCGAGAGATGATGAACTTGCCATGTAAACGTTGTTGCACCATCATGGGATAAGGATAAGGTATGCCTGCCGGAATATTGCACCTGACAGCACCTATGGTCACACAAAGAATTAAGGGTATATAAGGCCAAGTTCGTTCGGCAAAAGTTTCAGAAAAAGAGAACAATAATGAAGGAGCAAGACCGTCAATACAGGTATGATAATTGTTGCATGAACCACATGGTACGGATTTGATACTCGAGACAGCAAAGCCAGCCAAGATGATTCAGAATGCTCTGCAAGTAGTCAGATTCTGACAAGAGAACGGGTATGATTCCCAGCACTGTTTTGAACTGAAGGGCATGCATCTATTTGAGAACCCGATGCCATGATTAAATGGTTCATGTCCACCATCGAAATTTGTGCACAACTCCATTGATACTATCGGTGCTGGATAGAAGCATGTCACGTCAATTGGAAATCACTCCCGTACTTATGGAAAGATGACACATTCCAGTCGGGATAATATATCAGATAAGCCATCAGATATGAAAGAATTGGAGTCAGAATAAGATTGAACATATGAAGAAAGACCTGTCAGAATGTGGGATATGGTGAAGCAAACCACCCCAGAGCAAGGTAGTTAGGTCATATCAAATTCAGTGGGAACAAAATATAAAGGAAAAGGATACCCGAGTTGGAAACAGTTTCCTTAAGTCAGAATATTCATACTTGTTCCCTGAGCAACCAAATCTCGAGGACGAGATTTTTGTAAGGGGGGTAGGTTTGTAACACCCCGATTTTTGGCCCTTTCTTTTTCTTTTGGATTTCTTTGAATTTTTATTTGGAATTCCTTTTCGGTGGCTCTATGGTCTTGAAACCTGGGAAGACCATCTCTTCTGCCTCTCCCAAGTGGCTTGTCATTCCCAAAGCTTTCCCAAGACCATGTCATTTCCATCTTAGCCCAACCACAATATTTATTTCTTGGGAATATTCCTTTTTCTATTAAAGGAATAACCCTGTTTGCCCTAGGTTGTGAAGCAACCTATATTTCTGCCATTCCCAAAATTCCCGCAAAATTCTCATAAATTCTTTGGACCATATCTTCCACAAATATGTCAAAACCCATCCTTGCCGAGTTCAAAAATAATTCAGGAATATGCATTTCCTATTCTATCTAGTATGGCACTTTGTGAAGTAAGTGCTATTTATCTTTTCTTGATTGCCTTCACAATTTTTGGGCACTCTCTCATATCCAAATAAGTGCCACATGCCAAAATTCAGCCTCATTTTCCTAGCAAGTCTTCCTCAGCAAATTTCCAAATTTCTGTCCAGAGAGAAGCTTTGTGAAGGAAGTACTAGCTAGGATAATCCAAATGAGTTGAAATTTTGGTAGATCCTCCATATGATCAAATAATTACTCTCCACCAAATTTCATCTCCATCCAACTATTTATGTGATCACACCTTCAAATTCTTGCTTCTGGTCACAATTTCAGTTTGTGAAGCAACTATATTTTATATTTCTTCATAAAATCTGAAATTAATCCAAGACCCAAATATCCCTATATAATTTGAGCATACCAAAATTCACATCATTTTGCCAATCCATTTGCCCCCCAAAATTCCCCCAAGTTTCTGTCCAGAGGAAAGCATTGTGAAGGAAGTACCATTTATTTTTATCCAAATGGTATGAAATTTTTGCAGTACCTTCATATGCCCAAATCATCAACCTCTACCAAATTTCAGCCCAATCCAACACTCTATGTGAGTGCCACTTCATGATATAATTTCTAGACCAGATTTTGTAGTTGTAAAGCAACTATGTTAAATCTTGGTCCAAATCATTTCATATTTCACAGGATGGTAGTCCTTCCTACCCTAAACCCCTTGGACATCCTGGTTAGCCTTTATCCCATCCCATTTGACCACAACTTCATGATCAAGTTTGCTACAGCAAACTGTAGATGATCACTCCCATCAGCACACAGTTGATCTCTTCGAACCATCACCTCAGAGAGGCCCCATGTTGAAAGGACTACACTCTAGACACCTTTTGCCAGGCATACATGCCCTCCTCTAGCCAATGCATGCGGTGACCACGCTGGCTGGCATGCGTTTGGCGCGCTCTGAGCGTCGGCTAGCTCCGGGCACTGCCCTCCCGGCCGCTCTCGCGCGTCCCACCTTGTCCACCGCGTCGTCCATGGTTACACTGATATCATGCTCATATGCATTGTTGTTTTATCACCAGTGTTGAGTCATGGTGCTGACTCAGCTCATCACCATTCAAGTTGAACCTGACATTAATCGAACTTGAACAAATCTGTTGGCTGAGTCATGGTGCCACCGAATCGAGCTCACCAGTGCAACCACACTTGCCTGGATGGGGAGGCCCTAATTCGTTCTATTGTCAAGCCTCTCACCGTTGCCTCCAACTAGGGAAGGTTATGTGCGCGCGCTACCCTGATCAGGTTGGCGGCCATACCCTTGTGTGCCCGCGTTGTGTTGTACCCGGGTGTCCCCATTTGGGACGAGTTTGTTTTGGCCACGACAGTGGCAGCCACAAAGGTGGCGGATGTCACGAGTTGACATCGGGGCCACCCATGACATAGCCCAAAGGGGGGTTTGTCAGAGTGGCCAGGGGAGTGTCATGCAATAGATTGGTTTTGTTGGAATGTCGTTGGTCCACCGGCATGGGAGCACGAGGCCATGAATTTCGTGGTGTGGGTACAGTGTATTAACCTCTACAGAGTGTATAATCTATCGATAGCCGCGTCCTCGGTCATGGACACAGTTCATAGTAGGTCACACTATGAGTCAACAGAAATAATAACCTGGATAATAACAACCCCGGTTCGATGTGGAATGAAGTTGGTTGATCTTTATGTGGTCACGAGATGATCATGATGGTATTCTTGATGATGGTTGATCATGAGGTGATCGTGTGATGATCACGACGATAAAAAAGATTGATATCTATGGTGGTTACGAGATAACCTCCGAGCAGAGTAAGTTGGTCCATGAGACCTTAAACGTCGACTCCCCCCCCCCCTTGCATGCTAGCACCAGTATCATCGTGTTCATGCCATGAATTATATGTACCTGCCATGCTCATGTTGTTGTACTAGTATTGTGTTCATCATTGATGATTAACCTGTAAATGCAATGCTGTTGTTTGCCTAGATTGCTTTGGTTGCTGTGAGCTTGTGAGTACATTCAAAGTACTCACCTGGCGTGTCATGCCAGATTGCAGGTCATGCCGTGACTGATTGCTTGTCGAGGATCCCAAGGTTGCGCTCTTGGATGCGTCCCAGCCAGAGTCCCTGCGGAGTGGAGTTCATCACCGTTGTCACTGTTCCGCTGCTAGAAGTTATTCCGCTGTTACGAGTTGTTCCGCTGCTAGCATAGAGCTACCTTAGCAGGCGTAGTGTCGTCGTGCAGATGTAAACCTTTGTTATATCAAACCCTTGTACCCGTATTATTTGTAATAAAGAGTTGATTTGTTCTATGCCAAGCAGTGCCGTATTCTAGAAGACTTGATCTCTGGACTGGACTACGGGGTGTTCCGGTTCCTCTGACCCGGGGTGCCACAACACCTCACGGTGGCCCAAACCTGGGTAAAATCCTTTGTGTTTTCTATTGATTCTGCTCTTTGTGCTTGTGCATTCCCCTAGTCGAATCGCAAAGGGGCAAGATGGCCCCATAGATGGTCGTATGCACGACAGGTACTATCTGACTTGGCATACCGAGTTAAAACATCCATGAGATTGCCCATATCCTGAATCTTCCATTTGAGCTGTCCTAGCTTCTGGACCAGAGGCTGGAATTTATAATTCCGATCTAGAACAAGTACTGCCTACTGGGCTATTATACTATCTGAAGAGTGGATGACCTCTGCAACCCGGCGAGACCAATGATGTGCTGACTCATCCTCATGCTGAACACAATGCTCAAGATCAACAATTGTGGTCGGACGCTTGCAAGTCCCTTGGAAATTCTTGATGAAGCGCTCCTTCAACTCCTGCCAGGTGTTAATGGAATTCACCGGCAAGTTTTTCAACCAAGTACGTACTGGACCTTCCAACATGAGAGGCAGATAACGCGCGTAGACCGCCTCACTAGCCTCCATCAGATCCATAGCTAACTCATAACTCTCTATCCACTCAGCAGGCTCCAGATCAGCTGTATAATTAGGCACCTTGCGAGGACCCTTGAAATCTAGCGGCATCCGCGCATCTGGCAACGCCGGGACTAAACAGGGAGTTCCAACTATCCGACTTGACAATCCACCTGTGTGGGCGGCTGTCAGGGTTGCGGTGGGAGGGTTTTGCGCCGTGGGCTGATTGTACACCGCTCGTGCGTTTTCCTCTTCCCATGCTCGTAGAGCCCGAGCGGTATCAACAATCTCTTGTGCGTTTGGGATCCTGGGTTGTTGCTGATTTGTGAGTGGTTGTGCGCCCCTCCTGCCCTACTCACTACTGGAAACTGCCGGCGACTCAGGACATTGGCTCCTAGTGCGGCTCTGGTGAGGAGTTGAGTGAAGCCGGTGCTGACTATGAGAATAGTTTGCCTACTGCGTCACTGCTGTTTTGAGCATCTCAAAGGCGTTCCTGGCCTCCACCTGAGCCAGAGCATCTCCTTCAATCGGAATTGCTGCCAAGTTATGTGTTGCTGCTAGTACATTGTCAACCGGGTTGCAATAGTGTCCAATTGGGGTCTGGAACTAGCAACGCAGCAACTGCTGCTGTGGAGCCGGCGTCTGATGCTGAGCCGGCTCCCTGCGGTGAGCTGGCTGCCGCAGCGGCGGCCCTCCTGGGGACACAACACTAGCCCCCGGGTTTACCGGAGCTTGTGGATCATTCGGTGTAGTAAATAACTGAGTTGGCTCAATCTGGGCCGGAAACCGGCTTTGATGTCGCCTTCGGTAGACGAATTCTGACTCGGCTTGCTGGCGGCTTAGATAGAGAGCCTCCTCCTCCAAGCGCTTTGTCTCCTCGACAAGCCGGGCTTGTGCCTCCGCCATGCGGGTATTTTCTGCATTGACATCCTCTTGGATCCTGGTCAACTGCTCGTGGCACTTTGTGATCTCTGCATTGCGCGCGGTAGCATTTTCTGCAGTCACTGGCTCTGCCAGTAGAGTCACCAGAGTAGTCATCATCTCCGTGAGCGCCTGCGCCCCGATCTTTTATGAGCCGGCGCCGGCCGTGCCGGCTCTGCCTGAGCCGGCAAAGGTGAGATTCTGCCCTACCGCTGGATCTACCGTGTCACGAAGGGGATCCTGTCTACCTGCCATGTAGACCGCAGCAAATTGAGGCAGCTCAAGGGCTTCAGGAAAAACCTCATCAGTGCATCCTCCGAGCCTTCCATCATACAGCAGACGGATTGAATCAGTTTCTCCCATCGATGACTCACCATCAGATTGCACGAGCGTCTCATCTCCAGATAGCGAATTTTCTGACGAATCCACCCCCTGGGTGAAGCCCATGAAGGCATGCGTCCGGCCGGCTCTAGGCGGGCCGGGTCTTGCCTGGCGGGGACTGCTGCAGCAGGCCGACTCGGTGTTGGGAACGACATCCAACCCGGCGGCTGACTCGCCGATGACACCGATGAAGACATGGATCTTGCCAAAGGGGACCCGGTACCCATACTCGATTGAGTCGGCCTCGGGGCCCCCGCTTGAGTCATCGATGTAGAGCTTGCCACGGTGACTCTTGGTCATCTGACCGATCGCGTATCCCTCGATCCCTGCCAGAGCTACCGCCAAGAAATCAACTCCACCGTGCGTAGGCCCCACGGTGGGCGCCAACTGTCGTGGTTTTGACACGGCAGATGCCCTTGTGAAAGGACTTAGTGATGAGGCCATCGCACGTAGGTGGAAGCTTAATGGGGTTGATTGGGAACGAGAAGACACGAGTTTACCCAGGTTCGGCCCCTCAAGGTGGAGGTAAAAGCCTATGTCCTGCTTGTTTGTTATTGCTTGGATCTCGATTACAAGGATGTAGATTCGCTAACCTAGCTTTCGAGGGATCACAACTTAGTCTTTCTGCCCCAGGTGCTCCCCTTTATATAACAGGTCGAGCCCTAGGTTTACATGAGAGCCCGGGTCGTAACATTAACCCGTATCCTACTCTTACTCTAGTTATCTTGTTCTTCAAGGTAATCTTGTATTATCCTTTCTTCTCAAGCCGGCCCACGCACTGAGCCGACCCTCGCGCCAGGCCTACGTCAAGCCGGCCCACCATGAATCTTCAAGGCCCAGCAGTAAGGTAACCCACTGAGCCTTATAGCTCTATGGCCGGGTCATCTTCCTGTCGGGTCTCCAAGCTGGGAAATATCCCCAATAGGTAGGAACTTCAGGAACACATCCTCGTCTTCACCGGCTCCACTTGTGGTTACTTCTTACCTTACTTTGTGCAAGCTATTGTTGTGTTGTATCATTTGCTTGCTTGTGTTGTTATTGTTGTTAGCATCACTACAGGAATCAGCTGATTTGCCGTCTGCCATGGCAGACGGCAAAGGACCAGAAAGCAGACGGCAAAGACCTTTGCCGTCAGCCGCAGACGGCAAACATGGCTGGCACTATAAGTTATGGTAAAGAGCTTCTTTGCCGTCTGTTTTCAAACAGCGGACGGCAAAGACATTTGCCGTCAGCTTTCCTGGGCAAGCAGACGGCAAAGAAAGTTGATGGCAAAGGATAGACGTTAGCCATGTTAGGTGTCTAACGGGTGGCTTTGCCGTCTGCCGGCTGACGGCAAATGTGCCCTCCACTTTGCCGTCTGCTTCATGACGTCATCAGACCCGTCACCCTCCCCGCTCTTTGCCATCTGCCGCTGCCACCTCTTTGCCATCTGCCATAGACGGCAAACCACGCCATCCTTTGCCGTCTGCCACAGACGGCAAAGTGACCAAATGGGTCAGCCCCAATGCTCATAGGTTGCACAGGTTGCTGCCACGTGGCCACTTTGCCGTCGGTGGCAGACGGCAAAGAGACCTTTGCCGTCGGTGGCAGACGGCAAAGAGCCTGCATTGCCTCGTTTTATTCTGTTTTTTCTTATATCCAAGCATTTTCACAGCAAATATATGATATATATATATATATATTTCACAGGGCAAGTTTCACAGCAAACATATGAGATATCCAACACATAAGTTTCATCCATACATACATAGCAAGTTCCACATACATAGTTCCATCCATACATATTACAATAGTTTCATCCATATAGCAAGTTCCACATTGTTCAAAGGTACAAAATCAAAATAGAAAGTAAAAAGAAGCACTCCATCAATGCAAGCTTCCGTGAAGTGAATGAAATCTGCAAAATGGGAAATAAGAAAGTTAGAAGAAGAAGACTAGAAGAAGAAGAAGAAGAAGAAGAAGAATAAGAAAGTACAAAGAATCACTCCATCAATGCGAGCTTACCAAGGTTATCATGCCATTTATGAGCTAAGTAAGCTAAGTATATGACATTTATGAGCTTACCAAGGTTATCATGCCATTTTTGACCTAAGTAAGCTAAGTATATGACATTTATGAGCTTAGCAAGGTTATCATGTCATTTATGAGGTAAGTAAGCTAAGTATATGACATTTATGAGCTTAGCAAGGTGATCATGCCATTTATGAGCTAAGTAAGCTACTTATGTCATAAATGAACTAAATAAGCTAAGTATAGGTCATTATTCAGCTAACCTAGGTAATTATGCCATTTTTGAGTTAACTAAGCATATTATGCCATTTTTGACATAAGTAAGCTAAGTATAGGTCATTATTGAGCTAACCTAGGTAACTAAGCATATTAGAGCTAACTTAGGTCATTTTGGAGCTAACTTAGGTAAAATGGATCATTTTGGAGCTAAGTAAGCTTATAATGTCATTTTGGACGAAAATAAGCTAAGTATATGTCATTATTGAGCAAACCTAGGTAACTAAGCATATTAGAGCTAACTTAGGTCATTTTAGAGCTAACTTAGGTAAAATGGATCATTTTGGAGCTAAGTAAGGTTATTATGTCATTTTGGAGGAAAATAAGCTAAGTCTAGGTCATTATGGTAAGCATATTGGAGTAAATAAAGCTAAGTCTAGGTCATTATGCATTTGTTAAGCAAAACACTAGAGAAAACTTACCCTCATCACGGAGGTGAAGCACCGGAGTTGCTCGTGCCGGTAGCACCTAGAGAAGGATCGTGCGATGCTTGTGTGGAGTTACGCTGCACCAAAGATCATTTGCAATGTCTCGTTAGCATGATGACACTCAAATTTTAAGACTAGTAACTAATGACCATTCAAATGAAACTCACCGTGGTCCCCGGAGCAATGACTGGCATCGGCGGAGGGGTCTGACCGGTCTTCTCACACACAGACTGCACATTTGGTTTTGACGAGTCAGTCATATTAGCTAGTAATGAAACGAACATTAAGTGCATGATTTGGCTAATATGCAGAAGAAACTTACCACGAGGAGCTCGTACATGGCCTGGTTTGCCATGTCATTCCGTGCCCTCTCCTCCTCCAACATCCTAGCCGTCCTCTCCTCCAACTCCCGCTCCTTCTCCGCCGCCTGCCGGTCCCTCTCCTGCAGAAGCGCCTGGGTTTTCTCTCTCTCTTTCTGAATAGCAGCCTGCAACACCACTCCTCATTAGCATTGTAATCATCGATGGCCACACACACAATGTAATGGAGAGGAAAGAAATCTGAGTCCGTATAACTAACCTCGATGGCGAGCTCCATTGGCCGTGGATGAGGCCTTATCTCAGGGGCGGAGCTCGTTTGGCGTGCCTTGATCTCCGGGAGAGTGCTAGGACAACGTATAAGTCCATATCCAATGGCTATCGAGCCATGGGACCTCCCGCCACCAGATATCATCACCAGCTCTGGATCAATGGGACCCTTGCTCGGGTTAAAGTCCTCCCCTTTCCTCGCCTTCCCCTCATCTCTGTACCTCACGAGCTTGTTGTGCGAGGAGATGTTGGTGAAGCTCTCTGGATGATCAAGGTCAGACGTAGAGAATGCCTTGACCTTCTTGTATGAGGCAGTATGGGCCATGGCATAGAGGTCGTACACCTCTGGCACCTCTGCCTTATTTTATCGCCCCTAAAAGAGAGGAACAGAGTAAATTAGTAATTAAAGGGCTCAAGCTAGCATGAAGAATGAATTGCATGAATCATGAAGCAAACCACATACCCAGTTCCGCCCGAACTGATATAAGTTGGCGCTGCCTTGATGGTGTGGCACACCTTCCATTTGGGCACGCCGGTCCTTGGCATTGTTGTGGAGGGCTAGCCATTGGTCTGAGCACCACTCATCCACCAACACCTCCCAACAATCCATCTGATCCGCACACCATCCCGGGGGCACCTAAGTTAGTAAAGAGAAACTTGAGCGCTACGCCTACGAATCAAATCAAGGAAACTAAGTACAAGGCCTTAAGAATAGGTAATTACCGTCATGTACTGCTCCTTCTTCAGAAACTTTTCGCGGCACGCCTGCTTGGTCTTCTTAATACCACGCGAGGCGTAGTAGTCTCGAACAGCCTGCACCCGAGCCTCGTGCCGTAAGTTTTGTAGTAGGCGCTTGCACACGGCATCGATAACCTGTGCCGCGGCCTCCTCGTATCCCTCCTCACACCTGTAGAAGGTCTGCAATCAAACGAGACAACATTGATTAGTACAATAACTAGCTATTTGAAGATTTTTAATTGTGTAAAGGAGAAATTACCCAAAACTTTCTGATCACCATCTCTGCCCTCGTGTGGCACAAGACACCGTCGATCATCTCCTCCGGCGGGGCCGGGGCAGCCAAGTAGTGCTCCCAGCTCAATCCTAGCTGTGGAACCTGACCCTCACCGGGCAACGTGACAAACCCTGGGAAGTTTTGCCGGCAAAGCACACCAAGGACGGTGGTGGGCCTACGGACATCCGGAGCGTGGTCCCAACCCCTGCAGTATGACAAGGCCAACGCATTAGATATTTGAAGAAACGTGAAGGCAAAAGGTACAAAAAGAGTAAATGCACTTACCTCTCCCCATCAGGGAAAATCAACCACCTCTGCTCGCGGGTCGCCGGCACAGTCGGGAGCCGTGTACAACCACGCTGGTAGACGGTGGCCCCCTCAACCACCTCGCCCTCGCTATCAGCCGAATCCTCGCCACCATCAGCATGGCCACTCGGCCCCTCAGGCAGATCCGGCCAGGTACCCCATCCGGACGTCTCTTGGGAGGTACCCTGGTCCGGAGTCTCGTGGGCCGAAGGCCCGTCGACCCGAGGCTCGTGGACCGGAGTCCGCGTAGCCTCCTCCTCAGACGTGTACACCCTAGCAGTCTTGTGCTCGGGTGAATCAGCTAGGGGTGGCGGCGAGGAAGGCGTACGAGCCTGCCTACCTCTCCCACGGCCACGTCCTCCCCGACCTCCTCTCTTCCTTCCTCCCTGACCTCCTCTCCTGGTGGGCAACGACACCGACGAAGAAGCGCCCACCGGTGAAGCCATACCCTCGTACAACGCTCTCCGGAGAGGTACGGGTGGAATGGAAGTACCACTCCCACCACGCGCCGACAAAGAAGGAGCCTTGGAGCGCTCCTTACCCGCGCCCACCATATTTCAACACCTGCCATGACAAAGAGTAAATGAAATTAGTACAACATAAAAAAAATTAATACCGACATGAATAATAATATGTATATAACTTAAGTGTATCATCATCAAGTACAACATAAAAAAATTGAATACCTAACATGAACTAACAATATATATATGTATATAATACAAATTGAATACCTGACATGAACTAATAATAATCTTGATCGTCTATATATGCTCCGGGATCAATAAATGCATCATCATCATCACTATCATGAATGACATGCTCATCGGGTTCAGCGGCATCAACATGTGGAAGGCCACCTTTATGTAATCGGTCAAGCATTGACAGGTCATCCACAGCAGTAACCTCTTCTTGTTCCGGCTCAGGGGTGAAGTCGGATTCACTGTCGCTGTCTACTTCGATGTTCTGGGGTGAAGTAGAGCGTTTCTTGAAACGTTTTTTGGAAAGACGTGTTTCTTGGAAGAATTCTCCTTCATATGTGTCTGGGTTAATGTGAGGTTCATAATCCTCTTCATTGGGGGGAGGTGGTCTAACACGTGGCGGCACTTCATAAACGACATCCCAACTATTCAGATTTGGATCAGTTTGGCAGGCCCACGATAGATAGAAAACTTGGGTCGCCTGTTGAGCCGTAATATAGACATCGGGGACATCTAAATGGGTGCTTTGTTTGATTTCAACTAGCCCTATATGTTCATGAGTCCTTCTAGTCTCCTTCGGCTGGAACCAATAACATTTGAAGACTACGACGTTCGGTGGGTTTTCACCATAGAATAGAAGTTCATAAATTGCTTCAACTCTCCCATAATACTCGGTACCTCCTTCGCCGATAGCAAAGACACAACAATTTGTAGACTTTCGGTCGGCCATAGATAGCTCTTTGCCGTAGGTACGAAAGCGATACCCGTTGCTGTCGTATTTGTCAAATGAACGGACCTTATAGTCAAAACGATTAGCGACTTGTCTCAATTCAGCATCCGTAGACTCTGAATTATCCTACAAGTTTAATACGAAAGGATTGTTGCATTAGCCGCAAATTAGATGAAGAAATGTGAATGGTCTAATGGAAATTACCCTTTGGTTGAACCAAGAGATGAAACCGGGAAATCCACCTCCATGCTTTCCCAGAAGCTCATACTCTTCGATGGATTCCTTTTGGATCACCGCTCCATCCAAGAATTTGGCGACGTATCGACTGTATCAAATATCCGGGAATAAGAGCAGTTCAAAGGAATTAGAAGTTGTGAAACAATGTATCGAGAACTTACTCGATGTACGGCCGCACTTCTGTTAGGTTGTTGAAGATATACAACGAAATGGTCCGCCATTCTTCGACATCCAACGGTATTGGTTTTGAAGCACCGACTGGTGCGAGCTTCCCTTTGAATAGGCTGAGGTTGGATCCACCTTTTTTAGGGTCACCAGCATTGTACCGAGGCTTCGGATTATGCAAATAACGATTTTTGGCTTCGTAGTGTGCTGTCACGAAGTTTGCCGCCTCCTCAGTAATGAATGCCTCGGCCATCGATGCTTCAATTCTACGTTTATTTTTACATTTTGCTCGAAGCGTCTTCTGCATCCTCTCAGTTGTGTAGCACCAACGATTTTGCACGGGCCCCCCCAATCTTGCCTCGGTCGGGAGATGCAAAATCAAATGCTGCATTGGATTAAAGAAGCCCGGTGGAAAGATCTTCTCTAACTTGCAGATCAACTCCGGCGCGAACTCTTCCATTTCTTCTAGCACGCCAGGCGATAGTTCTTTTGCACAAAGAACATGGAAGAAATAGCTCAGCTCTGCCAGTACTAGCCATTCATCCTCAGGGATGAAGCCATGCAACATCACCGGCATTACCCGCTCAATCCATATGTGCCAATCATGACTCTTGAGACCAAATATTTTCAATTTTTCAAGACTCGCTCCCCTCTTTAGATTCGCTGCATACCCATCGGGGAACATCAACTGCATTTTCACCCACAAGATAATTTCCCTCATAGCTGGCCTTCCAAGATTGAACCATGCCTTTGGCTTCATCCAGTTCTGCTTTCCATTCGGTTCTTGCATGTTTTGTAACGGTCTATCACATAGCGCCTCTTGATCGACTCTAGCCTTAGTATTATCCTTTGACTTCCCCTCTATGCCGAACAATGTACCAAAAAGGGCCTCGGCGATATTCTTTTCAGTATGCATCACGTCGATGTTGTGTGGGCAAAGGAGGTCTTTGAAGTAAGGCAGATCCCACAAGCATGTCTTGTGAGTCTAGGCGTGTTCCTTATTATACCCCTTGAAATACCCTGGACGCTATGGATCTGGATCGAGAGCATTTAACTGATCCAGGGTCTGTTGGCTTGTCAACGCAGGTGGTGCAGAGTTTTTGACAACTCTACCTTTGATGAAGTTCTTCTTGTCTTTCCTGAACTTATGGCGAGGATCCAGGAACGGTCTATGAAAGTCGAAGCAAGAATACTTGCGACCCGCCTGCAGCCAACGAAACTGAAGAGCTCCCTTGCATGTGGGGCACGGGAACCTTCCATGCACAATCTACACATCCTCGGGCTGTCCGTGGAAATCGCTGGACAATCCGAATGAGTTACGGTGATAAATATGCAACTGAATGCATATTTATTGATGCAACCCTTTCGGACGGGAGACGCCTAGGTTACGCGACTTAGCATGAAAATGAAATCTACTGACATGATTAAAAGAGCGTAGGACGTGAAGGTGGATTTGTAGCTCACCCTCGACTGTAGACAAAGTAGTCGAACAACGGCGGGATCACGGACCAAAACCTTCGACCACGATGACTCCAAGGAGATGAAATAGCACAAAGCCTGTAAATTTTACAGATCGAGTCAAGAAAATTTAGGTCATCACATCACATAAAGCATTCACACATCAAACTATGAAAAAAATCATATTGCTAATGACATGTAGTCAAGTTTTTAGATCATCATGATACTTCAAATCCTAATTTCTCCTCTTCCCCTCTTCTTCTTCTTCTTCTTCTTCTTCTTATTTTTCTTCTTCTCCTCTTCTTCTTCTTCTTCTTCTTCTTCTTCTTCTTTCCTTCTCCTCCTCCTCTTCTTCTTCTTCTTTTTCTTCTTACTTCTTTTCCTTTTTCCTCTTCTTCTTCTCCTCTTCTCCTCTTTTTCTTCTTCTTCTTCTCTTCTACTTCTTCTTCTTCTTCTTCTTCTTTCCTTCTCCTCCTCTTCTTCTTCTTCTTCTTCTTCTTCTTCTTCTTCTTCTTCTTCTTTTTCTTCTTCCTTCTTTTCCCTTTTCCTCTTCTTCTTCTCATCTTCTCCTCTTTTTCTTCTTCTTCTTCTCCTCCTCCTCCTCCTCCTCCTCTTCTTCTTCTTCTTCTTCTTCCCCCTTCTACTTATTCTTCTTTTCATCTTCTTCTTTTTTCATCTTTTTTCTACTTCTTTTAATTATGACTAATTAACTAAAACCTAGCACTAATCTAATCTAATCTAATCTAGCACTAAACCTACACTAACATATCTAATCTAATCTAACAATTAAACAGCAAAAAGAAGAAGAAAACAGAAAAAAAAAGGGCTCACCGGAGAGGGCGTCGGCCGGGGCTTCGGAGTGGCCAGGCGACGGTGGCGCCGGGGGCCGCGGGGCTTCGGGGCGGTGGGGCGCGGGGCCGGGCCGCGGCGGCGCCGACCCGGCAGGGCAGCGTGGGCGACGGGGCCGCGGTGGCGCCGGGGCCGCGATGGTGCCGGGGGCCGCGGTGGCGCCGGGGCGGTGGGCCGGTGGGGCGGCGGGGTGGTGGGGCGACGGGGCGGCGGCGGGTGGTGGGGGCGGCGGCGCGCGTGCGGTGGTCGTCGGGGAGGAGAGGGAGAGAAACAGAGAGAGAGAGAGGGGCGGGGTGGGGCACGGCCGTTAGTTAAGTCAAACCTTTGCCGTCTGCCCCGCCTTTGCCGTCTGCCTTTTTGCTCTTTGCCGTCTGCTAGGAGACGGCAAAGAGGGGGCCGTTAGGTTTTTTTGTAAGCAGCTCGTTTAGTGGGGCCTTTGCCGTCTGCCCTGCCTTTGCCGTCTACCTTTTTGCTCTTTGCCATCTGCTAGCAGACGCCAAAGAAGTGGCTGATGGCAAATATGATCTTTGCCATCAGCCAGGTATTTGCCGTCTGCTTTTTGGAAGCAGACAGCAAAGACCTCCTTTGCCGTCCGCTAGCAGACGGCAAAGAAGTGGCTGATGGCAAATCCTCTGATTCTAGTAGTGATCATATAGCTTGCTCACCTAGTTGCATATCTAGACAACCTATTTGTTGCTATACCTAATTTGTTAAGTAAAGCTAAAAATTGGTAGTTGCCTATTCACCCCCCTCCTAGTCAACCATATCGATCCTTTCACCCTACACATGCAAGTCTAAGAGTTGAGCAGCGGAAAATAAGGACTTTGCATATGAATGTAAAGGAGGGATCGGAGAAATCAAACGCAATGAAGACACGGTGGTTTTTAGCGTGGTTCCGATAGGTGGTGCTATCACACGTCCACGTTGATGGAGACTTCAACCCACGGAGGGTAACGGTTGCGTGAGTCCACGCAGGGCTCCACCCACGAAGGGTCCACGAAGAAGCAACCTTGCCTATTCCACCATGGCTTACATCCACGAAGGACTAGCCTCACTCGAGTAAATCTTTACAAAGTAGGCAATCTCCTTGCCCTTACAAACTCCTTGGTTCAACTCCACATGATCTTGGAGGCTCCCAAGTGACACCTAACCAATCTAGGAGACACCACTCTCCAAAAGGTAATAGACGGTGTTGTTGATGATGAACTCCTTGCTCTTGTGCTTCAAATGATAGTCTCCTCAACACTTAATCACTCTCTCACAGATTTGGATTTGGTAGGAGAGGGGATTGAAGTGGAAAGTAACTTGGGGAGGCTAGAAATCAAGGTTCAAATGGTTGGATTGGAATCTCTTGATCTCAACACATGAGTAGGTGGTTTTCTCTCAGAAAATGAGTAGTGGAAGTAGTGGTTCATTCTGATGGCTCTCTTAGAGAGTAAGTGGGGGTGGAGGGGTATATATAGGCTTCACCCAAAGATCCAACTATTACAAGTCATTGACCCAACTCGGTGACACCGGACCAAAATCTCGGTGAGACCGACTAGTGCAAAAGATTCGAACGTTGGAAGTCTCGGTGAGACCGAACAGAACATCTCGGTGGGACCGAAGTGCAATGGCTAGGGCAAGACCTCGTTTCGGTAGTTCTGATTGGTTCATCTCAAAAATTCTGAAGTGAAGCAACATCGTTACAGAAACTTGGTCACGCCGTCTCGGTGAGACCGAGAGCCATTTTGGTAGAACCGAGAAGTTAGGGTTTGGCTTAGGCAGTGTGTGTGATCAACTCGGTGAGTCCGGGATAGAGAGTTTCGGTGGGACCGAGATGACACTTTAGGGTTTTGTATAGATGTGATGTGGAGCAGTGTTTGAGGATTTTTGGAGCAATACCACTAAGCACTTGAGCAATTAAGTCATGATCAAAACCTCATCCCCTTTTAATAGTATTGGCTTTCCTATGGACTCAATGTGATCTTGGATCACTTAACCAAAAATGAAGAGTCTTGGAGCTTTGCCAATTCTTGTCCTTAGCATTTTGAGGGGTCCACAATCACTAGTCCTTGCCATGCCAATCATTGATCTTCTCTGAAATCTATTTTCAATGAGCATTAGATCAATGACATATATGTTGTTATTAATTACCAAAACCACCCGAGGATTATTTGCACTTTCAAGTGTTGACCGTGCCATGGCGGATCTGAAGGTACAGACCAGACAAAGGCTAATTCGCAACCAGTGTTTGCTTTCAACTAACAACTAAGATTTGGTATGGACAAGAAAGTACAGTAGAGAAGTGACGATCTATTTTCCTGGTGAGATCAATAAATTAAGTAGATATGAAAGAGTAGCACCTCTCTTGCGACACCATGTAGGCCTCTGCTGATACGTTGAGGGTGCTGCGGGTGCAATGGCTGTCGGCGGCGTGGAAGCAGATCTGAGACGGCAGATGGCGGCATCGGGGGATAAGTCATGTTGCCGTGGATGAGACGGTCGTAGGAACAGCCATGGCAAGGTGGACGATGGTGCGGGTGAAGCGAGATGACACGATGAAAGGATCCTGGTCCGGCGCCATGGATGAGAGACGTCCATCTCTTGCAGTGGACGACGGGGTAGGGGTAGCGGCTTCGGCATGGTGGAGGATGGGGTGGCGGACAGAGGAGGCTGGCCGGGGTGGGGAGGGTGTTTTGGCGCCGACGGTGTATGAATGGGGAAATGGAGGGGGAGGGGAGAGGGGTAACCACTTTGGGACGCGCTTGTTTGAAATGTGGGTAAGTTACGAACTTTGCCCCCGTTTAAAATTTCGGACGTCACGTCGGTTGGGGATAGGACGGTAATCTCGCATCTCCCAAATATTTGCCGAGAGCGATTTCGGGCGAGGAACGGGTGTTTTGGCGCCCACAGTTGGCGCCCACGGTGTATGAATGGGGCTGACAGGTAGGGCGGCTGTGTCACGTATGAGTGAAGTTACATACTTGCCCCTACTTAAAATATTTGCCTAGATCGATTTCGGCCAAGGAGAGTTTATTTTGCCACCCACCGTGTATTCATGGGGAACTGGAGGGGGAGAGAGAGATCTTTGGGATGAGCTTGAGTCAAATGTGTTTTGCCGCCCATGTTTTGCGCCCACCGTGTCTGAATGGGGTGAGAGGCGGTTGAGGGTGTCCCGGACTAGGGGGTACTCGGGCCGCCGGCCTATCTTACATGGGCCGGACTGATGGGCCGCTCTCTACTCGTCGATGGAAGGCCGGATTATGGGTTACCCCGTGTGTCAGAAGGAAACCTTCGAAGACTTGGCGTCTCCTCCAAGGAATAGTTGGCGTGGCTGGCCGGTTTATCCCCTGATGTAACCGACTATGTGTAACCCTAGCAACCTCTGGTGTCTATATAAACCGAAGGGTTTAGTCCGTAGAGGATCACGTCCATTACCTACGGTTTAGCCCAGTCGATCTCGAGGTAGATCAACTCTATAACCTTCATACAATCACATCAATACAATCAAGCAGGATGTAGGGTATTACCTCTTCGAGAGGGCCTGAACCTGGGTAAATCGCTGTCTCTACGTTCCCTGTTACCATCGACTCCTTGACCCATAGTTCGGATCCCCTACGCGAGATCTGCCGGTTTTGGTACCGACATTGGTGCTTTCATTGAGAGTTCTGTCGTGGGTCATCAAGGATCAATGGCTCGCCTAATCATCAGCAACAGCGCTAGCCGCGGGGATACTTTCGTTCCCGGCCAGCTCTTCATGTTCGGAAGCATCGTGCTACACGCCGATCCGGCTGGTCACCTTGGCCGGGTCGACAGCTTCACCCCCGACTAGGAGATCAGGTTCGGAAGCTTAGAATTTGTCACCGACTCCCGGGGAGATCTTATCCTCACGAGGTCCTCAGCTTCGCCTGACGGACCCACGAATCCTGAAGCGTCGACTTTGAGTACGGCCAACCCCACTGCCGAGATGATAACCGCTACGGATCCAACCTTGAGCCCGGATCTAATCTCCGCGCTCGGTCGCCGAATATCGGCCTCGGCCGAACACGACTTCGGGGAGAATCCTGACACCCCCGTCACGACCATACTGCGTGTTGACCCCGCAAATTACACAAACCTGGAACCAACAGATCTCTCGTCATTAAACGGGATACTAGATCGGATCCAGGCCCTGGGAATCGCCGATGGCCAGTCCTCGGTGTATGATCAGATCGGGCTTAAAACCGACGACAGGGAAATTTACGCCCCCGCCACCACTCACTTGGTTGCCACTATCGAAAGCCCTACAGAGGGCCCACTTTCTCCCCCAGGGCCGAAAGCGCATGAGGTGCAAGTTTCTGACCGGCAGGCTTCATCTTCCAATTCGGCAGCCGAACTCCGCTCCGAAGACAGTTCAAAGCCGAGCTCTGGTTCAGCGCACAATTCCGGATCCACGCACATGCGCCCGGCCAACTATCCAGAAGGTGGCGCGTTGGATTCCATTACAGTCCAGGACGCGGCCGCGAAAACTCCGGACTCACACTCCACTGGGATCAAATTTTGTGTCCCGCCCACCACCCACATCGAGTTCTGTCCAGATAACTCAGGATGGCCCGACATATGGGACCTGATGTACGTTAAGCAGCAGCCCGGAGAGACAGTTCGGCACTTCTGGGCCAGATTCCTTTTCGTCAAAAACAAGATGACGGATGGCTGCGACAAGGACATTCTGGAGATCTTCCGACAGAACTGCAGAGACGAGGGCATCTTAAACGCCCTCACCTGCCGCCACATCCAAACTCTCTCTGATTTGTCGGATATAGTGTCCAAATACTATGCCATGGAGTATGCTTGGCAGGCACAGCTCGAGCAAATGGTGTCAATCCGTACAGAGGAACCAAACCAAGCTCGGGCAAAGCACGCATACCCTCGCCGGACACTCCAATACGAATCATCGGAGAAAAGGAGGAAACCCCTGACAAGATCCAGAATGGTCCTTGACGAACTGCTGGATAAACCATGCGGCATACACTCCACAACCCCAACCCACAGCCTTCGAGCTTGCTGGGTGGTCAGGCAAGTCGCCAAAAGCGGCGAGATTATCCTCGGAGGCCCGTACTCAAATAACAGTCCAGCAACAACCTTCGATGACGACGCCAAGATCTTAACAATCTACGAGACTTACTCTTAAAAGAATCAGAGGAAGAGAGCCCTTCGAGAGCTCGCTCAAATTCATCACGTGGCAGAGACAGACACATGGACAGACATACCGATCACTTTTAGTGAACAAGACCAGCCGAAGTCCTGTCCTACTCGAGCCGCTGCCGCCCTTGTCCTTGATCCCATAGTGGATGGATTCCGCCTCCAAAAGGTGTTAATGGACGGCGGTAGCGGGCTAAACCTCATTTACGAGGACACCTTGGATAAAATACAGTTTGACAGATCCCGCATCGAGCAAAGTCACACTACCATTCGAGGGATCATCCCCGGAAAGGAGGCACGTTCTAGTGGCCGCGTGACTCTTGATGTGGTCTTCGAAACTCCCGAGAATTACCGATCCGAAGAATTGCTTTTCCACATCGTGTCCTTCCCTAGCGGCTATCATGCTCTACTAGGGCGCGATGCCTTCGCATGATTCCATGTTGTACCACATTACGGGTACATGAAGCTTAAAATGCCAGGGCCAAACGGCGTAATCACGGTAATAAGTGATCCGGACAGAGCCCTGCGAGCCGAGAATAAAACGGCATCGCTCACCCTCGAAGCATTGTCCGAAGCCCTCGCAGCCGAAGAGTTAACCGCGCTCCGCTCAACGGTGGACAAGGACGACGTCATCCTTGATAAAAGGCAAAAATCCACGTCCTTTAAACCAGCGGATGAAATCGTCAAATTCCAAGTACACCCAACAGATCCCAATAAGATGGCGTCCATAGGAGCTCAGCTGGACCCCGCGGTTGATGAAGAGCTGCGCAACTTTTTGCGTGAAAACTGGGATATCTTCGCCTGGCACCCGTCAGACATGCCAGGGATCCCGCGTCGGTTAGCCGAGCATAGCTTGAGCATAATTAAAGGGTTCAAACCAGTCAAACAGACTCTGCGTCGGTTCTCCGAACCCAAGAGTCAGGCTATGGGCGAGGAATTGGCAAAATTGCTCGAAGCCGGATTCATCCGGGACATCAAACATCCGGAGTGGTTGGCCAACCTGGTCATGGTGCCGAAGAAGGATAAGTCCTGGCGTCTGTGTGTCGATTTCAAGGATTTGAACAAGGCCTGCCCCAAGGAACCCTTCCCCTTGCCCCGCATAGACCAGATCATAGACGCCACTGCCGGGCATGACTCACTGCGTTTCCTCGACGCTTACTCCGGATACCATCAAATCAAAATGAAGGAGTCCGACCAGGCGGCCACGGCATTCATCACTCCTTATGGACCATTCTGCTTTAACACAATGCCCTTCGGATTAAAGAACGCAGGGGCTACATACCAGCGCATGATTCAAACGTGTTTGGAAAAGCAAATCGGCAAGACAGTCGAAGCTTATGTGGACGATGTGGTTATCAAAACCAAACATGTCAGCCAGCTGGTGGACGATCTCCGGCAAACCTTTGACAGTCTTCGGACTTTTGATATACGGCTTAATCTGGAAATGTGCGTCTTCGGAGTGCCAGCCGGTAAGCTGCTCGGCTTCATCGTTTCCCATAGAGGAATAGAGGCCAACCCAGCAAAAATCCGGGCACTGTCCGAGCTGGCTATCCCCACTGAGCTCAAACACGTCCAGAAACTTGCCGGCACTGTTGCAGCCCTAATCCGCTTCACCTCATGCCTCGGCAAAAAGGCCTTGCCGCTATATAAATTGCTCAAACGGATGAAGAACTTCCAATGGACCAGCGAAGCAGCGGCGGCACTCGAAGAAATAAAAACTCTACTAGCCAGCAACCTGATCTTGACAGCACCCGGTCCGGGCGAGCCAATGCTGCTATATATCTCGGCGACGAATCAGGTGGTCAGTGCGGTTCTCGTCATTAAACGAGAGGCCGAGGGTCACAAGCTCCAGGTATAGAAACCTGTGTACTACGTATCCGAAGTGCTAGCCCCGTGTAAAACGAGGTACCCGCATTACCAAAAGATCGCCTACGCAGTTTTTATGGCATCCCGAAAGCTCCGGCATTACTTCCAGGAGTGCTCGGTTACGGTGGCATCCGAAGTACCATTGAATGACATAATCAACAATCGAGATGCCACCGGCCACATAGCCAAGTGGGCCATAGAACTCCTCCCCTTCGAAATCATATATCTCAGGTTTTGGCTGATTTCGTTGTGGAATGGACGGAAGCCGAACTCCCTCGGGAGTACAGTACGTACTCACATTGGACGATGTACTTCGATGGCTCCAAAATGCTCGCCAGACTGGGGGCTGGTGTGGTCCTCACATCACCCACTGGTGACAATATTCGATACATACTCCAGATCATGTACACCGACTCAAATAACGTAGCCGAATACGAGGCTCTGTTACATGGACTTTGGATTGCGGTGTCAATGGGCATACAGCGGCTCGAGGTACGGGGAGATTCTAATTTCGCCATCTCTCAAGTCAACGGCGAATTCGACGCAAAAGACCCAAAAATGACAGCATACCGCAATGCCGTCCTGAAAATCTCCACCCGTTTTGAAGGACTGGAGTTCACCATATACCTAGAGACAGCAATCAAGCTGCCGATATCCTCGCTCGAATGGGCGCCAAGCGCGACCGTGTCCCTGAGAACACCTTTTTAGAACGACTCTTCAAACCGTCCGTGGTATGGTAGGAGGAAGCCCAGGGCTCGGCGTCCAATGCATCAAGAGAGCTCGCCCCTCTGCCTATCGAACTAGACGCAGGAACCATTGGGGGCTCGGTAATCAAAATGACATCTTCGGCTCATGAAGTCATGGCAGTAATCGCGCCGTGGACCGAGCCCTTCCTCGCCTACCTCCTCCGCCAAGAACTACCGGCCGACCAGACCGAGGCACGGCGTATCATTCGCCGCTCCAAAGCCTATAAAATCCACGAGGGAGAGCTGTATAAGAAAAGCACTACTGGCGTCCTCCAAAGATGTATATCCGAAGAGGAGGGAAGGCAGCTCCTGGCCAATATTCATGCTGGCATGGGTGGTCACCACGCGGCAGCTCGGGCCTTGGTCAGCAAGGCTTTCCGAGCAGGGTTCTTCTGGCCCACTGCCCGAACTGCCGCCAAAACTTTGGTCCAACATTGCGTTGGATGCCAGCTCTTCACAAATCAGAGCCATATGCCTCCCACGGCTCTACGGACGATACCGATCACTTGGCCTTTCACGGTCTGGGGGCTGGACATGGTCGGCCCTCTTAAAGGGGGGACTAAGAAAAAGAAGTATCTACTCGTCATGGTAGACAAATTTACTAAATGGATTGAGGCAAAGCCGGTCACTTCAGCCAAGTCTAAGCCGGTCATCGACTTTATATCCGGTGTCGTACAACGTTACGGTGTTCCCCATAGCATCATAACGGACAACGGATCCAATTTTACCGCCCAAGAAGTCAAAGATTGGTGCGCTAATTTAGGCATTAAGCTCGACTATGCCTCGGTGTATCACCCACAGTCTAATGGACAAGTCGAGAGAGCTAATGGACTAATCTTGAGCGGCATCAAGCCCCGTTTGGTCTGATCTTTAAAAGAATTTGACTGCCATTGGGTCGAGGAGCTCGACTCCGTACTGTGGGGCCTCCGCACCACCCCTAATCGATCCACGGGCTACACACCGTTGTTCATGGTGTATGGAGCAGAAGCCGTCCTCCCCTGCGACCTTATTCACGACGCCCCTCGAGTGCATATGTATGAAGAAAAGGAGGCCGAGCTGGATCGGCAAGATGACCTGGACGCCCTGGAAGGCGAGCGCGACATAGCTCGGGCTCGTTCTGCTTTTTATCAACAGCAGGCCAGACGTTATCAGAGCAGGGAAGTACGGGCGAAGGCCTATAACGTCAGCGATCTCGTCCTGCGCCTCCTGGAAAAGCAGAAGCATAAGCTGGCGCCCAAATGGGAGGGGCCCTTCATAATCGACCAAGTGCTCGCGGGCGGAGCATACCGCCTCCAAGACCCAACGGACGACCGCCTCGAACCAAACCCATGGAACGCAGCTCGGCTGCCACGTTTCTACGGTTAGCTCCGCGAACTTACCTGGTTCGGTTTATCCTTTTAGGATTTCTATTTTTTCTAGTCAATAGTCTATCCTGGGTTGTGTTCGGAAATGTTGAATTACGTTAAGTTCTTCTTCGGCAAACATCTTTGAATGTACCACACTCTGTTACCTGGGGGCTTATTTTACGGAGCCCGTCATATTTTATTTACGCAATCATCCGACTTTTTCGAGTTTGCAAACCTTCTCGCATCGTTTTGAAACCACTATATGCATCAATTTGACTTAAGATTTTGCCAAGCTGGGTTGCTTCGCTCCTGTATTTACCCCCTACGTTCCCGATCGTTCGGCTAGGGAGTAAAGGGAGCACCTCTGTGATTGTTACGTCCGGATTACCCAGGTACGTACCTCAGATGGGTGAAGCCAAAAGCTAGTGTTCTTAAGAACATAATTGGTCAGCCACGAGGGAAGTGAAAATAATTGGTAACTATCACCAAAGTTTCCGGGGTATTTTCCCGAAGTAACCATCCCCGCATACCTTGGGTATTCGGTTATCCATCCACGGCTAAACGTGGTAACCCGATGAAAGGGACCCATTGAGGACCTATTTTCGTCGGAAGATGTTTCTTACGTTATACAGTAATATAACATAACTCCCCGAGCAAGTTTTTGTCTGTTCGCACCAAATGGCCGGATTGCCTGGTTCTCCGAAGTATTTTTCCGATGTCCTCGGATCACATAGTAGGAAACACTCCTCGGCCCCTGGTCGAGGAGGTGGAAGCCGATGGCCGGTTGAGACAAACGTTTTATGCATGGTTTGGAGATTATTCGATGTCAAGTACATAGATACATAGAATCGAACAATTAATTCTTCTCAAGGCCATCTATTATGGTATCGAGAGCACAATCTGCTTGGGACAACCGAGCTGCGGGCATGACCTGGTCATATACCAGATGCACAGGCACTTCCTGCCCATCTGGCCCTACCGGCCCTACCCTCGCTAAATGCTCCGGCTCCAGCTTGATGAAACGGGTCTTGATCATCGCCCACGCCTCCCGTGCTCCCTCACGACAAGAGGATATCTTCCAAAGCTCCAAGCGGCGCCGAGCCCCTTTGAATCGACTGGCGAGTTCGGCCATCCCTTCTGGAGCCGCTTCGCCGGGCCACAGAGCTTTGCACATGCTCTTCATGGCCTTTCGGGCCCGCTCATGCACCGTGGATAGCTCCTTCAGCAGATCCTGCCCCAAAGAGCCGGCCTCCTCGTCGGGGCGCCCGGTCAGTAGAACTGCAATGAGACGCGGCGTTGTTCATATTGTTGTCTACCCGAACAGTTTATGAACTGAAACAACTGGGTCGCACTCACCGAACATGCCCGCTTTCAGTCTCTGGTTTTCCTCTTGGGATTGGGCCAGTTGAGCCTTTAGGCTTTTGATCTCGTGGGCCTGTTGTTCGCCTTCTGCCTTCAGCTTATCCCTCTCCTCATGACTTCGGGAAAGCACCCGGTAGCCAGCTTCCTGCTGCGACTCCGCATACCTTTGAGCTTCCCTTTGCGATTTCTAGCTCCCTCTGCAGCTGATTTATCGACTCGGCTGCTATGGAATCATCTTTCATTAATAGAGGTGTTCCCTCAACAATTTCTTAAATAACTTCGAGCTCGGCACTTACCATGTGCCTCTCCGGTGAATTTCTTCACACCTTCTAGCTCGGCCTTCATAGACTCTAGCTCTGTTCGCGCCTATTTGAGGTCCTCGGACAGTTTTTTGTTTTGCTCCCGAACAGTCTGCACAACAGCAGGGCAGTCTAAATATCAGACCCTTACTTCGGCCGTCCCGCCCCAATTAAGGCTCGGGGGCTACTGGGTTAGATACTAGTTGTCAAAACAAATACCATACCTGCATATTGGTATACATGAGCTTCACGGCCCCTTCAAATCCCATTCGGGCAGCGTCGAGGTATGCGTCTACCGAGCTAAGAGCATTGAACTCCTGATCAGAAAGCGCGGAGTGCCGAAGTGACGCCTTACGCTGCCGATGATTTATCACACTCTCAAACTCGGAGTTAGTGACCAAGACGCCAACTGAGTCCTCGGGATGTTGGTCCTCGGCATGGACCCCCGGAGTAACTCCGGCTACAGCTGGCGACCTCGGGTTTGAGTCACCCCTCGGTGCTCCTTCAATATCTCCAGCAGAGGACGGTTCCACATGTCGTCTACAGAACACCATGGAGAAAATTATTGGCATATTCAGTGGATGTTGAAGGAAGAGGATATGACGGTGCGGCGAATGTTACCTCTTCGGGCGGGGCGCCGATGATGTAGCTCCCGTTGGGGCCACGCGTCTGGTCACCCCACAACTACTCGTCGTTGGGGCTGCTGGTGCCGCTCTTGCGGCTGTTCGGCGCGTCGTGCGGCGGCCCTTGGGAGTAGGTGTCAGTGTATCCGGGCCTACAGCGGCTGAGCGTTTCTTTCGAGAGGAAGCCCGTTGGCCACTTACCGCGGAGGAGGGAAGCGCCCCGGGATAATCGGCCAACAGGGCCACCTTAGAGCCATCGAGCCTCTCCTGGTAGAAGACCCCCTCCTCGAAATCAATTGATGTCTCAGGGTCATCATGGAACTCGGGATCATCGTCACGAGAGTAGTTCTCCGGTTGGGGAGCAGGGCAGCTTACCGTCTCGATCCATCGCCTCCAACTCTGTTCGGACAAAGGTGAAGATCCAATTATGAAAATTCTGGAGTGATATCCGAGCTATGAAGAGTGGTCGAACTCACCATTTCGATGGGTTCATACATCGAGAAGCCTTTCTTGAGCTTTAGCCGAGCAAACTCTTGCTCTTCCCCCTTGAACAAATCGGCTAGAATGACGGCTATCGCCGCCTGGTTGGCAGGCCCCTTCCGGGTGTACCGGGCTGCGTCGTCATCCCCGTTATAGTTCCATAGCAGGTGAATTCTCTGTTGGAGAGGCTGGACACATCGAGCAATAGCTATTGCCATCACATCAACGATGGTTAGTCCGTTATGGGCTAACCACCTCACTTGAGCGGCCAGCCGAGCTACCTCGGCACTTTCCTCTTGGGAAGTACTCTTCGGGCGCCGGTTGAACCGCTTCGTTGGAGAAGCCAATGAAAATTCCGGTAGACCCATTCGAACTGGATCGAATAAAGGGACGTCTTCGATATAAAACCATTCCGAAGTCCACTCTTCGGCATCCTTCTTCGGAGTCCCAACGGGGTATCCGGTCCTGGCGACGCGCCATACTTTGGCTCCGCCGACCTCATAGATAACCCCTCCCCGGGTGCGGGGGACTAGGCAGAAGAATTTTCTCCACAACTTGAAGTGCACCTCGCAGCCCAGGAACATCTCGCATAAAGCGACGAAGCCCGAAATATGGAGGATCGATCCGGGGGTAAGATGGTGGAGCTAAATCCCGTAGAACTCTAGTAAACCCCTCAAGAAGGGGTGAATGGGGAAACCCATCCCTCGTAAGAGGAAGGGCACGAAGCACACCCTTTCCTCCCCGTGAGGGGAAGGAAAGTTCTCCGCGAAGGCCTCCTCGCCTGCAGAAGTTAATCCGGGACGGGTGGAGGCGAGATCTGAAGCAGGGAGATATCCTTGCGTCTCGAGCCTGCGTAAACGCATGAGGGATACGGAATAGCTCGCCCAATCACCTTGACGGGGGCCTTGAGGGCGTGAGGAAGAGCCTGGGACGCTCGCCATTGTTTGCTGGTCGCGACCTCACGAGGATGTAAGGGAGAATGGCAGGGGGTGGGGTGTGTCAACCTCCGCGCCCTTGGCCTATTAAAGGGGCATTTACTCCCCCCGAAAGAGGGGTATTTTTGCAAAAACCCATCGTTTCGCTCGCATTCCGTGGGTGCATAGACATCGAGGGTCGTCATTTGATTCAGGGCGAAGAAAAGCAGTATGGCGGGCCCCACGATGCCTCGCCAATTGGAGGATTCTTTGGCAACCGAACTATTGGTGGCCGAATTATTGTTAGATCAAATACAGGTAAAGGGAGGAACTCGCCACCCAGGCCGAAGACCATTGAAGCATGAAGCTGCCAAAAATTACAACCTCGGCGTTGGAGGCTAGTTCGGGGGCTACTGAGGGTGTCTCGGACTAGGGGGTACTCGGGCCGCCAGCCTATCTTACATGGGCCGGACTGATGGGCCGGTCTCTACTCGTCGATGGAAGGCCGGATTATGGGTTACCCCGTGTGTCAGAAGGAAACCTTCGAAGACTTGGCGTCTCCTCCAAGGAATAGTTGGCGTGGCTGGCATGTTTATCCCTTGATGTAACCGACTATGTGTAACCCTAGGACCCTCTGGTGTCTATATAAACTGGAGGGTTTAGTCCGTAGAGGATCACGTCCATTACCTAGGGTTTAGCCCGTCGATCTCGAGGTAGATCAACTCTGTAACCTTCATATCACATCAATACAATCAAGCAGGACGTAGGGCGTAGGGTATTACCTCTTCGAGAGGGCCTGAACCTGGGTGTCGGTGTAAAAACCAGCAGACCTCGGGGTAGGGGGTCCCGAGCTGCGGATCTCGGATCGATGGTAACAGAGACAAGGGGAGACAGTGTTTTACCCAGGTTCGGGCCCTCTTGATGGAGGTAAAACCCTACGTCCTGCTCCTGTTTATATTAATGGAGGTGTATCGAGTACAGAGTTGATCTACCTCGAGATCGTAATATGTGTCTAACTACTATAGCTAGGTGTTCGATGTTTTTCTAATGTCTCCTACGGGACAATCCCTATGGCTTATATACACGCCAGGGAGGGTGTCCAGGGTTACAAGGTCGGCATCTTACAATAAGGCGGTTGGAATAATCTTGAAGTGTTCCTCAAGTCTTCGGTTGAGGCAGTCTTGATCACGTCTCCCATTTGCGAGTTCCGGAGCCCATCTTGGTCACGTACGGGGGCATATCGGCCCATCCGAGGTGGCAGGCCGGCTAGGTTGGCACCCCCTAATCCTGGACACCGTCGCTGGGAAAATCGCCGTCTCTACGTTCCCTGTTACCATCGACTCCTTGACCCATAGTTCGGATCCCCTACCCGAGATCTGCCGGCTTTGGTACCGACAGCGGTTGTGTCACATTTGAGTGAAGTTACAAACCTACCCCTATTGAGACCACTGGAAATCGGGCCGATAGGATGTGAGTGTCAAGGGTAGACAGTAATTTCCATCTCACAAACACTGGTTTCGGGCAGCCGATGAGGGGGTGGGTGTTTTGCCGAGAGCCGCTTCGTTCAAATTTTGGGAGAATAACCATTCACGTTTACCCTGGCAACTAAATTCAAATCCATTTTGTATCCGATTATGAATATTCATACATCATTCTATGTTTTCTTATATATTTTTTCAAAACAACAACAAAGACTTATTCCACCTTTATATATGAATATGATTTAGAAATGCCATGATCCTCGAATTCAGTAGGTTGAATCCACTTTGAGTCAAACAGTATTTCATCGAACACAATCTGCTCACACGAAAAATAGTTCACCATATGTCCACTCATACAAGTACAGAGGATTACCTCGCGTAAAAAAATTAGATCATTACAAGACATGGACAACAAATAAGGGGTCTTATACTACGTAATCCATTCTCACACATGACACAACATGCAAGTATACTAATCTAATGACAATTTCAACTGGTATCTAAAGAAGAACAGTGATTACCCTGGGCTTCAGATAGCAGAAGCAGCGGGACCTGGTCCTTCTCCAAATGCAACTTTCTTACTTCCTCCACTGCTTGGTTTGCTTGCGTAATGCGTGCAGCTAATTTCATAATTTCCAGCCTCAAGATCAGGATTACCTCATTCATGGCAGCCACACCATCTCTTTCTGCCTCTAGTAGAACCTCAAGAACTATAATATCTGTGCTCTCCAATGGGGTTTCCTCTGAACTACTACCATCTGGTAACATGGATGGCGCACTACTTCCACAAATAGATCCTGGGGGTGTACATTGTGTCCTAGTTTAAACTGCATCCTGAAAGGTTTTCGCTGGACATAAGTAAGAGATAGTTATCGCATGATCTAGGTAGTAAGCTTACATGGTAAACTACATACGACTTATTGCCGAGCATGGCAAGCTATATTTAAATGGTTCGAAGTTGCATCAACTGAAAAAAAATTAAAATGGTAAGATGAAAGGCAGTGTACCACCGCTATATTTAAGTTGCCGAGGCATATAAACAGTTGAAATATTCTGAGAAAGCACTTAAACAGTGTCGCCTCATATAAACTAGCAAGACCGTCTTGTGATGGAGTTCATAGGAAAAGTTAAGGAGTCAAATGAAGTAGGCATGCATTTCTTTATGATACTACGGCAGGCACTGCTGACACATTGGCCATGTCAGGTATAGCCGAACAAGTAACAAACAAGCACTCTAATCAAGCAATACAGCAAAGCAGGCAACTGAATGCTACTTGTGAGCTGCGTTGGGATTTTCCCCGAACAAGCAGGGTCAAGCAGTACAGTAGAGATAAGTATTTCCCTCAGTGAGAACCAAGGTTTATCGAACCAATAGGAGAATCACGCACAGCCTCGTGAAAAGCACATGCACACACAAAAGAAAATACTTGCACCCAACGCGGGCAAGAGGGTCGTCAATCCCCTTGAACTCGTTACTTGCAAGGACTAAATCTTGTAGTGGTAGATAAATAAATTGCAAAATAAAAAAAGAAATAAAATTGCAGCAAGTATATTTAGTTTTTCTTTTTTATGTTTAAAGTAGACCCGGGGGCCATAGTTTTCACTAGAGGCTTCCCTCTCGAACACATAGCATACGGTGGGTAGACAAATTACTGTTGGGCAATTGATAGAAAAGCGCATAGTTGTGACGATATTCAAGGCAATGATCATGTATATAGGCATCACGTCCGAGACAAGTAGACCGACTCCTGCCTGCATCTACTACTATTACTCCACCCATCGACCGCTATCCAGCAAGCATCTAGGGTATTAAGTTCACGACAAGCAGAGTAACGCTTTAAGCAAGATGACATGATGTAGACAAAGTAAACTCAATCAATATGAATAAACCCCATCATTTTATCCTTAGTAGCAACAATACAATACGTACCCCGTCCCCTTCTGTCACTGGGTGGAGACACCGCAAGATTGAACGTACTACAAAGCACCTCTCCCACTAAAGATGAATCAATCTAGTTGGCCAAACAAAATGGATAGATCAGAGAGAAATACAAAGCTATAATAATCATGCGTAATAAAGTTCAGAAAAGACTCAATTACTTTCAATGAATAATCTGATCATAAACCCACAATTCATCGGATCCCAACAAACACACCGCAAAAGAAGATTACATCGAATAGAACTCCAAGGAGATCGAGGAGAACATTGTATTGAAGATCAAAGAGAGAGAAGCAGCCATGTAGCTACTAGCTATGGACCCGTAGGTCTGTGGTGAACTACTCACACACCATCGGTAGGGTAGCAAGGTTGATGTAGAATCCCTCCGTGATCGATTCCCCCTCCGGCAGATTACCGGAAAAGGCCTCCAGATGGGATTGCGGAAGAACAGAAGCTTGCGGTGGCGGAAAAGTTATATCGTCTGGCTCTCTATTGGTTTTGGAATATATGTGAATTTATAGGCTTGGAATTCGGTCAAAGGGAGCTGCTTGAGGCCTAGAAGCTCAGGGGGGCGCCTACCCCCCTGGGGCGTGCACCTCGAGCTTCAGGCTCTCTCGTATCTCGTCTGGTCTCCTCCTGAAGCTTCTAGGGTCCCTTCTAGTCCAGAAAAAATTAATCTAAAGATTTTCTTCCATTTGGACTTCGTTTGGTATTGATTTTCTGAAAAGCCAAAAACAAGCAAAAAATAGGAACTGGCACTAGGCACTGAGTTAATAGGTTAGTCCCAAAAAATGATATAAAATAGCATATAAATGCATATAAAGCATCCAAGATTGATAATATAATAGCATGAAACAATCAAAAATTATAGATACGTTGGAGACATATCACTGAATTATTTGTAATTCTGTAGGATTACAGGTTGAGGGCACAAGCCAAGAAAGCAACCCACACACATGACATTTCACAGTAACTAAAACACATTGGCTTACCATATGTTGCTGTGAAGACTCGCTGCTGTTGCAATGTTCTTTGAAGATGTCGTCAGCATCCCGTGCTTACAAATCTAGTCGTTGTAGTTTATTCTCCCCCCCCCCTCTATTTTGGTAAAACTAATTGTAATCACATGCACTGGTTCAAATTGATCATCAATGATTCATCTAAACTAATGAAAGAAGGTTGTGTGCTTACACGACAATATATGTGTTTCACTTTGTTTTTATGCTTGTTCGAGGTGCCAGCCCCAAAAGAAAAAGCATTTTGCTTGATGCGGTTGGCAGCTCCATAATGAATAAAAGCAACAAATTAGTCATGCAACTTGGGAAGATCAATAACGCACAAAAAAGTTATGAACAGAGGCTCGGAGCAGTGCGGTAATAGTTATCATTGAAAAATGTAGGTTAAGACGAACCAAAATCAGCGGAACTACAAGCTAGTTTGCTAATGTGTAATTTAGCATAGAGAACATAGAAGCAGTCCAGTACAATAATTGTAACCAATAGGTGACATCAGAACAACAACATTATCATAAATATAGCATGCAAGAAGTAAAATAGGAAGCAGTATTATCTAGGAAGTACAATAATACTTAGGACAAAGAAAGAGCATTGTAACTACAGGTGCATTGATTTGTAATTTAGCACATATAACCTATTCACTACCACACGTTTGGACCTACAGGTGCAAGCAGAATAATGCCTCTCTCATAAAAAATTGAATGATGCCCTGAAGAAATTCGAAGGTGCGGTGCTTATGCTAAGAAGGTGAACGTAGGCACCGGCCGTTGGAGAATAGTACCTGATTCTCGGCGGCATATGGGCATCATTGTCATACGTGAAAGCTAAGTGCCGTCGATGGTGCTCGTATTGCGGTTGAGTTGGGCTGGCTGTCATTGTTGGTGAAGCGGCTCCAGTGCTTAGGTTGCGGCGCCTATCGACATCCAAGAAAGCTGATCTGTGGTAAGTGAATTGTTGTACAATAAAGACGAGAAAAACAAAAGGAGTACAAATTGAAATAACCTGATGAGGCGGCGGCGTCAGTAAAGTTGGGCCGGTGGAGTTGAATATGGCATCCGTGGAGCGGGTCCGGTGTAGTGGACGAAGGCGTTGGCGAAGCACATCCGGAGCGGTGTATAGTGCTTTTGGTGAGGCGGATCTGCTGCGGCGGACGAGGGCTTCTATGAAGGGCCAGCGATGTGGCGGACGAGGGCGTCGATGAAGGGCTACACTGCGGTGGACTAGGGCACCGGTGAAGCAGATCCGGTGCGGTGGACCATGATGGCGGTCGAGGAGATCTGGTGTGGTGGACAAGCCTGTCGCTAAAGCGGCTCCGGTGAAGTGGTGAGTTAGAAGTTGGGCGTTCCAAGGTGTGGAAGGTAGATCCGGCGGGGTGTGAGGTGCACCGCAGTGGCAGAGGACTAGATTCGGCGGCTTGGGGGAGGGGGAGGGGGAGGCGGGTAGGGGAGGGGAGGGGTTCTGGGGAAGAATGTTGGGGGCAAAGAGGGGAAAACAATGGAGTTACCAAAGCAGCCCTTTTCCGTTGATGTGGCAGGGGTAAAAGAGGAATATCGCAGGGCTAAACTTTCAGGCGTGAGATATTTCGATCTGAGCGGGATGTTTGAAAGCTTTTGGTGGCTGAAATTATGTGTTATGCTCTTCTACAACCGACTATAATATCATGGTCGAGTATTTATTTGTTGTGCACGCAAAAAAACATAAAGGTGCAAGTTTCAAAAATCAATGTCTACAACTCGAAACTTAGATTAGATTATCCATTCAATTCAAATATGGATCATTGAGCTAGTGGAAGCAAATACCATCATATGCTCCAATTCAAATGAAATTTCGAATGTGTTTATCCTAAATATGATGACACAAACAAATATGTATGTGTATGAATAAAGTGGATGATTATAGGGTTTGAACACGAGCGAATGTGCATATCTCTAGGTTTGATATATGAATGTGAAATCACGCTGTCCCGGGTTAAAAAATGTACCCCCATTTAAATGAATTACATAAGCTAATAATGGAGTCAAATTCAAAATTTTCAATCTTAGGTCAGTAATTCTGGTACTTCAAAGTATACCTCAAATGTTCAAAAGTATCGCTATCTCAAAGTCCAAAATATGAAACAAATTGATCAAGCATGATTTCACACACTCTTGACCATATATTTCCATTACGTCTATGTCTCTCGGACATACACCCCCCACTCTTTATCTGAAGCACACCTCCCCAGCCCCTCTTCCCCCCCTCCACACAAGCCTTTCTCTCTCCCCCGGACACAAACACGCACACACATTATCCCCTCTCTCTCTCTCTTCTAGGTCTGCCCCCCCCCAATATAGGTATCTATCTCTTTGTCTTGCGGACATGCACACATCTCTTCCCCAACTCTCTAGGTCTCTCAGCATCTCTCTTTCCCAAGCACACACACTATCTAGTCTTGTTTCTTTCCCATACACACAAAACACTACCCCCAGCGTCTTTCTCCCTTGGTATCTGGCTCTCGCACACTCTCCACCATCTTTCTATCTCTCTCTCACATGCATTGATACACATCTCACACACCACCACCCCTACACACAAACACCCACCCTCTTCTCGTGCACCTCTCTCCTCTTTCCATCTCTCCCACATGCGCACCCGACCCTCCTTTCCCTCTACATGTCGTGACTCTCTCCATAGCTCTCCAGCTGATCATCGATCTCAAATTCGCACGCTGTTCTTTCCACCATCTATTTAGATCTCTCATGAAGTCTCTCTCACACACACACAATGACTTGCTATCCTTGCATCCCTATAGATAGGCCAGTTTCGTACACCATCAACATCGTCTCCCCATCTATAGGCCACTTTCGCACACCATCTCTCTCGCTCTCTCTCCCGCCCTCACCCACGCTATCCCGACAATAGACATGCCTCTCTCTCTTGGACACACATACCATACCATTCCCCCTTCCCTACTAGGTTTACATCATCAGTGGTCTCTCTTCTCCACACACACACGCACTCTCCCTCTCACACACACGCGTGCGCGCAAACAAACAAACACACACACACCACCCCATCTACCTGGATCCCTCTTTTAAGACACAAACACCCTTGTATATTCTCTCCAGCTCCAGGTATATATATATATCCCTATCTCTCTCTCTAACTCACACGCACACCAAAATTCTCCGTCTCTCTAAGTCACAGCTCTCTCCCTATGTCCACATGTGTATCTCACATACTCACTCTATGACTATGTCTATCTCTTTCCACACCACACAGCACAAAGCCCCATAGGTCTCTCTCTATCTTCCACACACACACAGAAACACACAAAGACTGTCTTATCTCCGCCTTAGTGTCTCTATATCACACACACGCACAATCTCTCGCTCGCACACACGCACGATCTCTCACCTGCACAAACGCTCAACCAAGGTTTTCTTGCGGAAAACTTACGGTCTACCCATCAACAGTCATGGCAGTACAATGAACATGAGACATGAAAAAAAAATACATATACACGTTCGTAGACCACCTAGCGATGACTATGAGTAGTAGAGTGAGCCGAAGGCGCGCCTCCGTCATCGCCCCTCCTTACCGGAGATGGGAAAACCTTGTTTTAGACAGCCGGGAAGTCATCGTGCTATGGCCCCACATTAGGCTCGTTTGAGCACTAGAGTATTTAACAAAAAACTACCACTTTCCAACCAGCCCTAGCAAGAAACTACTATACAAAAATTAGCAAAAACATACCAAAAATTTCTTCATTTGTGGCAAAAAACTACTACCAAGTGCCAATTAGGCTCGTTTAAACCCGTTTATGACAAGGTTGGCCCACACGTCCGTGCTGACGAGGTACCTTAAGTCAACACTGTCTGTTTGACCATTGTGTTGATTGTTATGATAGGTGGGACCCACATGTAAGCATCAATCCTCTTCTTCCTCCTCCAAGCATTTTTCCTGAACATTACTTCAAACAGTTCTTATGCGTGGTCATCGCCGGCGCTGGTAATGGGCGAGCTGGTTGCCACTCCACTGACGGGACGGCCGCCGCGATGCCAGGCAAGCTGGGCGCCGGCCGCCGGGGGAGCAAGCCGCAACGCTGGCCTCCGCCCGAGTCGGCTGGCTAGCCTTAGCGTGGCACGCGCGAGCAAGCCGTCGTGCCAAGCTAGCTAGCCGGGCCAGCAGGTTGTGCGCTAGCTTGGCTAGCTAGCGGCCGCGAGCGCCGCTTCTAGCTGGCCTCCGAGCTGCCGCAAGATGGGCTCCGTGCCGCCGGCGCTTTTGACCTCGCCTTCTGCAGGCGGTGGTGGCTGCCTGCCATGGCCGAGGATGACGAGGTGGATGGGCTGGACGTAGGAGGAGAGTTGGTGATTTTTTTACAGACTGACATGTAGGTCCCACATGTCGTAACGCCTAACTTGCCGGTCAAATAGACAGTGTTGACTTAAGGTGACACATGGTTTTAAACGAGCCTAATCGGCAGTTGGTAGTAGTTTTTTGCCACGGATTAAGAAAATTTTAGTACGTTTTTGCTAATTTTTGTAGAGTGGTGGTTTCTTGGCATGGCTGGTTGGAAGTGGTAGTTTTTTGTTATATACTTCATTGCATTGTAGTGGTCGCGGGAGTCAAGCTCTCAATGCTTGGTTGTGGGTTCAATACCCGCCCAAAGCACGGCGGCCTTTTTTTATATTTTGTTAACCTTGCTGCGAGCAACATTGTGTCGTCGTGCTCAAAAAAAAACTCTGTTAATTGTATAGCCTACGTGAGAGAGTCTGGTTCTATTCCGCCTACTGGAGCACACTTTTTGAAAAAACCAAAGATAATCATACATGCACATAAAACATTTCACAATATTTCAGTAGAACTCTAGAAACAAACAAGTGAAATTATGTTGTGAATATAGCTCATTTTAGACTGGGCCATAAATTTTGTCCATTAACAAAATCAGTGGTAATCATATTCTTTTTGTTTCTCAAGCTGTAATTCAAATATACTCCCTCTGTAAAGAAATATAAAAGCGTTTAGATCACTACTTTAGTGATATAAACACTCTTATATTTCTTTACGGAGGGAGTAATATTCTTTCTTGTGGCATGGTTGAAATATACGTATACATGTTAATTAGTTTGAGTTTTTAAAGAAAGCCTGGCGCCGCATTGGGAACGGTGCAATATGGCCCTGGACCTAAAGTATGTAGCTTGTGTTGTTGCACGCATGGACTTCGCTCCTTATAGTACTGGAGTACATTGCACGCATGGACTTCACTCCTTACATTGGATCGGATCTAAAGTCACACTACGATCAGCTCTAAACTCTATAAAAAACATCCTCTTTGACGCGATTAGTGTGCACGTCACCGTCGCTGATGAACAGGCTGCTAGTGTGCGCATGAGAGGAGCGGGTGAGTAGGTCATCTACGCGCATGAATATAGCAGCAGGCAGGTCTGCAGTACGGAGGTGTACTTTCCGTGCATTGATAGTACAGCGATGGTTCTAGAGAACAGTAGTACCCTTCACTAGCAACTGTAGCTCCTTGGTCTTGAGATTCAAAAGTGCAAAACTGGTACACTATGTAGTGGTACTAGTACTAGTACTGCTACTCCCTCCCTTCCGGTAGATGTTCGTTGGCTGGGACGAATTAATCTTGTTTAGAAACTACCCAATTATCGCATAGGTTTTTCTCCACAAAAACCGTGCTCTACATGGTATTAAATCATAGTCTATTGGACTCCCAACGCAATAACTGTAGCACCTGATATGCTCCGTGCACGGCCACATGCGTGCCCCTCTCTCTCATCTCATGGCGCATGAACAGGTCAGTCATCATTTTTTTATCTCGTTTTAATGGCCACTTTGCTGCATGCATGCAGCTGAGGGAAGGAAATGAGCAAAGACTTGGCTCCGTGATTTATTTATTTCGAGAACAGTAGCCAAGGAATTAAATGCAACGTAGCAATCGAAAAGACCACAGCGCTTCAAACAAGCCTTGGATTCGCCAGGCGGTTCTCCTCCTCAAAGGGACGAGGCCCTGCAGTTACGCTCTTATCTTCTCCTCGACAGTTCCCCTCCCGAAGAGACCAAGGCAGTTCGTCACTGCTGCCATGGATTCGCCAGGCGGTTCTCCTCCTCGTCTGGGCTGGGAGACCTTGGACGACGACCCTCTAGGAGAAATCGCACGCCACTCCGACTTCCTCATGGCCACGAGACTCAGTGGTTCCTGCACCAACTATTTTAAGACGATGCGTAAACAAGCTTGGGAGAAGGCCAGGTTAGTTGGTCTTCCATGCATCCTTGAGGACCAGGTTATTCACTGGGACAATCCATTGAATAATCCACCACAACATGGTCGTGGTGCAAGTTGACGCCGCTTGAGTTGCCGACGTTGAGAGGCAGTTGGATTTTGGCCAATGAGCAGGTCAGTCAACGAGTTTGATCATGCTAATATACTTATTTATTCCATCCCATAATTCCTCCGCTGCCCACTGTTGCACAGGTTTGGGTTGGTGCCAATGGAGATTGGCTTGCATACATACGGTCGGATACCAATATCATTCTGCAGAACATCCACAGTAGTGCGACCGTTCACGTAGACCCCTTGTCCAGCATTGGGATTGGCCATGCGGACTGGTAGGGCTTGCATACGTATGATGATGCCACCATGAAATTGAAGAAGATAGCAATTGCAGATCTGCCGACAAAGTACCGCAGCTACGACGATTACTATCTCATCGCGGTGTTTGACAAGGATTGCCATCAATAAGGATGGCCCTAACGGCAGAGGCTGGCACATGTTGGCCGCGGCAGATTTGTTCCCGTACGAGTTCGAGGACTCCATGTGCCATGTAGGCCGCATCTTCGCGGTGACAAACCAGGGGACTTGTTTCATCTGGGTGCCATCCTACGGTACGGAAGATAACAAATGTAATGCACTAACCATCATTTGCATCCCTAATGGTAGTCCATTATTTTGTAGGGTCCATGCAACCCCCCGATCAAAATCAGATCGCCGATCCTGGATGTGCATGTGCATCCGTGATTCGGTCTAACCTGGAACCTTGTAACTGACTTTAGCCAATTGGGATCAACTATCTTAGTAGTTGTTACCCATGGTACCCTTGGTGGGCAACAAGGTGCCATGATCTACCCTGATCGGACCCTCACCATGTACCCAGGTATTCCATTCTCTCATTGTCGTGTGCTAGAGTAGTGTATTATCTTATTGCCGTGTGACCTTATAGTAGCAAACATGTTTAGTACTAGTAGTTGTTAGTTAATACTTCCTCCGTTCCTTTATGTAAGGTGTATTTTTTTGGGCATGGTGACCAAGGCAACATATTATAGATAATTTAGGACAAAATCACCCTTGTCAAATTTGTTGGTTAGTGGCAAGTAAATCAGTTAGGCTAGGAAAGGAAAAGATACACGCAATCAAGGGAGAGATATTTTCCATATTTTCCTATAAAGAGAGATACACGTAATCACGAGAGAGATACTTTTCTTTTTTTATGGAGGGCTAAACAAGGGATTATGAGGAATTAGAACAAATGCACCTTACATTATGGAATTTTATCAAAAACCAAATACACCTTATATAAAGGAACGGAGGGAGTATTTTCTTTTGTTAACTGGGACTGGAACCACGAGGAGGACACGTTTAGTACTACTAGTACAATTGAATATTAGATTTTTTAACCCTCTCGCCTTCTCTTGCAATGTACTAGTACTACTACTTTGGATCCATAGTACTAGTGTGTCGCAGGGATCGGCCGGAGTAGTACTTTTTACCTAGGAGGACGCGTATAGCTAGGCTCTTGAACCCATTCCCAACATTTTTGTTTTTCCATGTCTTATCTCCTGCATATAGGCAAAAGTGACTATATATAATAAGTCGGTTACTTTACTTCCTCTTATAGTATTATAGTAGTACTACTTGCTGCACAATATTACTGCGCGCCATATTTGAGCACAACATTATTCTGCATGGACCTTGACCATGTACGTCACCATGTGTCCAGATCTGAGATGCCACGTGTACCAGATGAACGGCTCCGAGTTCGACCCCCGTGATGCTATGTGGGAGCCGAGGAACACTCTTGGAGAGTACTCGCTTTTCATTGGGGACAGCTACCCCATTGTGAAATGGATGCCACCTTCCGTGCGCGACACCGAAGGCCTGCTGTTCATGAAGCATGGTTGTGTTTTTAGTGTGCACCGCTGGATGAACAACATGTTGGGACACGCTGTCCCTGATTTATGCCGCTTCAGCTTGGATGAGTCTCAATCATGTGGAACCACACTAGAAAGCTGCGACAATGGTTCCCGTTGCCCACCGCTATTGATTGTGCCATCTATGAAGAACACCTAGGACTGGAACCACGAGGACGACATGGAGCCCATCTGTAACGTGTAAGTGGAGTATGGTAAATTGTGAATGGTTGCACTGTAAATCTAGGTAGAGTAGTCGTGCACAAATTTATCACATGAAGTGGAGATGAACTTGTGTGGCATCTTGGCATTTGTCCTTTAGAACTTACTAGTAAATGTGTTATGTGTACGTGCAACTTGTGTGGCTATTGCACGGGCTCCAACATGCTTTGTGAGAAAAAAAAGGTGGCACAGCTTTGGCTAAAGGTGACGTGGCAGCTTCATACAGTAGCAGTTGTTCGCTATAGTACTACTAGTAGTAGTACAACTACTTTTACTCCTATAAAACCTTGTGCTTGGCTCTTCGCCTCTTTGGGAAGTCCAACAATGATGGTAGTACTACTACTATACTGTATATGCTTCTATCAATTTGACACCGAATGAACTGTTGCACATCCACCGCGTGGGCGAGGGCGAGGGAGAGCGCGCAGTAGTCAAAAGCTTCTCCTTGTCCTGCGAGCCACCGCGTGCATGGGCGAGGGAGAGGGCGTACTAAGCAAGATTCTCCTCATCCTTCGAGCCACCGTGCACGTAGGCGAGGGAGAGGGCGTAGCAAGCAAGCTTCTCCACGTTCTGCGAGTTGACGGGACACATCAAAGTAGTACTAGTACTACTAGTCCATATATACTGCCTCCTTTTCGGTTAATATGGCTCAACTTGAAATGAGATAAATACACTGGCAGTCACTGTATTTGAAGCGAAAGCACAATACGATCACTGGACTTCAGAATACCCTTATTACGGTCATTATATACGTTTTGCGGTGATTATACGGTCACTAGCTCACCGTAGAGCATTGTATTGTGTTCTGTTAACCGGCCAAATAGTCTACGTGGCACTTTGTTGTCTGGTTAAATTGGCACGTGGTTTATGGGCCCCACCTGTCAGTTGGCAGAGGAAATAAATAAGTTAAAAAAAACTGTACGTAGGCGAGACAGGAATCCAACCCTTGCGCGCGAACCACCCTGGCTGTGTATGTGTGTGCATGCACGTGTAGGTTGAGCACTGAGCATCTGTGTTGCGTCATGTGCTGTGTGCCGCATGGATGCGTGAGTGTTGCGTGCGTGCATGTGTGCATGTGAGTGTTGCATGCATGCATGCATGTAGGCGTTGCGTGTGTTTTTTTGTGTGCATGTGTACGTGTGAGTGTTGCATGCATGAGGGCTCTAGTCCCTCCCATTCACATGTTCATATTTCAAGCTTCACTAAAACATTGCATGCAAGAATTAAGAGAAAACTCAGCAATGCATGTAAATGTTCTGGTCATTTGTTGTTCACACGTGCACGCATGCATTGCAACTAATACGTTGGTAAACAATATTTTCTTGAGGAAAACGAGCCCATTAATTGAGTACTTTTGCAAAGTAGTACTTCAAAAAATTCTTCTGCCACTCATCATCTACTACCTTTGTTGGTGAAAATTTTGAATTGAGCTATATATAAACCGGAAGGAGGGAGTAGGTACGTAATTGGCGTTGGGAGCCTTCGCCAATGGTTATTGTTGTTCGACAGGATGAGAGTTGGGGCACAAATAGATAGGAAGTCTTGGTGATCCATTATTACCCATCGGTCAGACAAAACTATTCAACTAGTCTTCACAGTGAAGTGACAATACACGCTGCAGTAGATAGGACACTTGATTAATAAGCTGAGCCAGCGTGTTGGTGTTACTAAATCAGCCTTACCCTATAGTGCCATCATGTCTACCAGTGGAGCACGCTTCCGCAATCACATGTACGCACCTCTCTCTTCACTTAACTGACATATGGGCCTACTTGAGGTAGACCCACATGTCATCCGCTTAACTATTTACACACCGAAGGATGGTATATACTAGTAGTAGCTAGTAGAATTGAGATTTAATGCACCTTCTTCCCCGTCTCTTCCTCTCCTTCCTCCTCTCTTCCCCATCTTCGTCCGCACACCATTTTCCAGCGCTCACTGCTCGCCCGCCCACGCCATCTTCCTCGATCGCTTGCGTGCACCATCTTCGCCCACTCACTGCTCGCCCACACACGCCATCTTCTTCGCTCGCCTGCCCGCATCCACTTCCCCGCTCGCCCTCACGCACCGAAAACCCCAATCACTCAGCACCCTAAAAAACCCAATGGTAGAACCGACTAACACGCAGAGCCGCGATTGGAATTCCCTCCCCGGTGTTCTCTTGGAGCAGATCTGTAGTCGTATGGACCTGCTCAGCACCGTGCATTTGGCCGCATGCTCGGTGTCTATGCACTGTCTACTCGTCAGCAGCCGGCCTACCTTTTTCAAGATACCATGCTTGCTGATGCCCGATCTGTTGGAGATATGCCCTAGAGGCAATCAGGTATGATGATATTTCCTATGTGTTTATGAATAAAGATATTCCTTGGACATTATCAATGATGTGTATCAGCAAGTACTTGACTTGTTTGTGGGACTATGCATTGTATGATGACTGTCCTAAAAGGTCCATAGTCGAAAGGGCTGCGTGAACGCGCAGCCGACTAGACTAGCATTTGACACGGTCGATGGCTCGGTCTCACTAGCAAGGAAGCACTGCATGCTAACCGGATAATATGGACTCGGAAGGATCTGGTCGGATTCGACATAGTCGGATCTGAGTCGAGATAAGGTCCGAGTCGGACAAACCCAACTATGAGATGCAGCGATATGTCATCTGTGAGTCTCTAGTGCAACATACGTTCTATGTACTAAGACCAGAGCTCACGCATGTACTCGGGATGGTGACAGACCTGCTTTAGGCCGACCAAACACTACTCCATGACTGGGTAGTTACAAAGGTAGGTTTCGGGCTTGTCCAGACCCATGCTGCGAGACATGGTCGAGCAAGATGGGATTTGCCCCTCCGATCAGGAGAGATATACTCTGGTCCCCTCGTGTGATCCGACCAAGATAAGCATGGCCATGCGACAAGGATTATGAGATAATCTGGTTTGTGGTCGGCATCATTGGAACGAGAAAGAGGTCAGGCTAGCACAAGGATGACAGACTCGTGTCACGCCCAATATGCGATCCTATTCTCGAGGAACTCGGAGGCCCCACCAAGAGTAGAAACGCATATTGGAGACGCTTGCAAGGTGGATATCATTACATCGTACCACATACATAATAGATGGGGATACAGTCAAATACATACAATCATCACATGAATACATCAATACATAACAAACATCTTACAGAAGGGCAGCATCCGTCTACGGATGAAAACAAACGAAAAGAAGAACGACATCCACCCTGCTAGCCCAGGCTGCCGACCAGGAACCTATTCCCAGATCGACGAAGAAGAAGAAGCAGAAGAAGAACTCCAAAAGCAAACAAGCATCGCTCTCACATCAAGGCATCGCATTACCTGTACCTGCAACTATTGTTGTAGTAATCTATGAGCCACGAGGACTCAGCAATCCCATAACCATGGGTAGCAAGACTATCAAAGCTTAAATGGGTACGGAAGGATAAGGTGCTGAGGTTGCAGCAAGCACTAAGCATTATATGGTGGCTAACTTACGAGTACAAGAATAAGAAGAGCATCTACGCAAAACGGTCGCAAACTACAAATGATCACTAAGTGATCCTAAACACCTACTTACGAGTCAAACATAACCCCACCGTGTTCTCTTCTCGAACTTCCTCGAAAAGAGACGGTCACGGTTACGCACATGGTTGGTGTATTTAAAATAGGATTTAGTGTCAAGTTCTCTACAACCGGAGGTTATAAATTTCCAAGTCGCCACATAACCGTGAGCACGGCTTCGCGAAAGATTTAACCCTGCAGGGGTGCTCCAAGTAGTCCATTACAAAATTACAACACGCATCCGATGGAACATCCACACACCATGATAACACGATGCTTACGATAAGGAATTCCGGTGGACAAGCCACTCGTAACAGGCAAAACTAAACCAGCAAGACCTCCCGGTGAGCCAGATCCGTGTCTAGAGCCACGCGCACTCCATCTACGGGCATCATCCGTCTATGCATAGTGGACGGTAGCCAAAAGAAGCCGAGTTGCCCCGAGGCGGCTCCGCCGACTGCTAGGTAGGTGGACCAACGGTTGTGTTTTGCCGCTGGCCCGAGTTATGTTGGAATTAAAAGAGTCCCCGAGGTGGCGACCCTCTATGCATTTAATTATTAGGTTCATGTTGGAAAATGTTAAAACCAATGTTGGGCCTTGCTGGAGAAGTTTTAGCCTAAAACGAATGGACAGGGGGGTTCCCAAATGCCCGACATGTGTTAGAAGCGCTCATCAAGGAACATAACACCGGTATTACGGAAACTAGGACGGCATGAGTGGAACAAAACACCAGGCAAAAGGCCGAGCCTTCCACCCATTACCAAGTATATAGATGCATTAATTAAATAAGAGATATTGTGATATCCCAACATATCCATGTCCCAACATGGAACAACCTGCAGAGCACCTGCAACTAAAACGCTATAAGAGGGGCTGAGCAAAGCGGTAACATAGCCAAACAACGGTTTGCTGGGTAGGGGTGGTTAGAGGTTGTATCGTGGCATATGAGAGGCTGACATATATGTGGTAGGAAGCGTGACATAGTGATAGCAACGAGACAACTAGCAAGCAAAGATAGTAGAGATATCCAAGGTCATGATCATCTTGCCTGAAATCCCGCTTGAAAGAAGATCGAATCCATGAAGAAGACAAACCAACGTAGTCGAACGAATCCTCACAATCGCAACGAAACTGGAACTATCGAGAAGAAGCACAACCGGAAAGAAGCAAACAACATGGTAAACACACAAGCATAAACATGGCATGATGCACAATCAAATATGATGCATGACAAGATTAATTGTTGTTAAACATGGCAAGGGATGAAGCATAAGCAAACCATACAACTAGGCAAGTTTAAATGAGGCCGGAAACACAAATAACAATTCCGGAAAATTCCCATATGCAAATTTCGAAATTGGTACTGATCTGAATTAAACACAATGTTAAAGTTGTTAAACAGCAAGTTAACATGCACCATGATGATCTACACGTTTTTCTAGTCAAGTTACATATGTAGAACATTTAATTCGGAGCTACGGACTAGAAGATATACACTAAACAAGATTAACATGGCAATAATGCAAAATGCATGCAAACATCAACCACAAACACTCAAACCAAGGATGCAACATGACAAAATGAAACTACACACAAATCTAAGCAAGTTTTATATAGAACATGATCTAAACGGAGCAACGGATCAACTATTACAAGCAACACAGGTTATATTAACAATCTGCCCGAAACAGCAACATAGCACTTTGCAAGCATCAAAACAGCCAGCTACGGTAACATGATGGGCACAAACTTGATATGCACTTAAAGTAGACATGACATACTTCAAATCATCTTTAAGGTTCAGGTTCATAGGCGTCAAGTTTAAGTCAATATGATCCATGCAAAATGCAATGTTCTGCTAAACAGGGCATATACATGAGCAGAGTTAATATGATGGCAATTTGAGAGCAAGAAAGAGACATGCTACAGGAACTTTACATGGCAACTAAGGGCATGGCATCAAAGTAGACATTGCATAGACCAAATCACACGAAGGAATCATATGCATATGAGCTATAGATTAGTGGCAACCATCAAGCAAAGTTGGCAAGTTTTATCACAGATAGTTTTACTCAGAACAGCAACATTAACTAGGCATGTTTACAAGCTCATGGCACTCACATCAAGGCATATCATGGCATGAAATAAATACTAGCAGCAAGAAGACATGAAAATGCTCCAAAGTCATGTTGACAAGTTGCATATATGGTGCATGCATTAAATCACACAAAAAATGACAAAATGACAAATATTAACAGTTTTCAGCAGTAACATTAGGATGCACTTTTGCAACAGAGATAATGACATGTAGAGAGACCTAACATGCATGCAACAGCAACCATCATGTAGAGCACGAAGAGTAGATCAATTTACATATATGGAACATCATCATAGGATCAACATGCACAAAGTTATCATCATCGCAAAATGCCACATCATGCTGAAAATACTGAGGACTTGGCCATTTTCAGTAAAAAAACAGACTGAGCGCAAAATAGCTAAACAGCGCACGGGGCGAGGAATAGCGGGCTGGCGCTCACCTCGGGCCCAACGGGCCGGCTCGGTGGCGGTCCAGGCGACGGTTCGATCGGGCCGGCCCGGTTCAGGCGAACCAGCCGGTCCGGTCAGTCCAAAGGGCGAAGCCGGCGGGCGACGTGGGCCGAGCTTGGAGGCGGCGATGCAGGCGGCGGGGCGGCACTCCGGCGACGGCGACGAGCAGATTGGGGAGCGGAGGGGCCGGATCCGTGGCTGGAGTAGGGCGGCGGAGCTCCACGGGCGGCGGCGGCTGCGGGGCGCGTGGTGCAGCGGGAGGGCGATGGCGGTGCGAGCGGTGCGGCGGCGGCCCTCGGCAAGGAGGCGAGGCGCGCGGGCGGCGGGAGGCCAGGCGGCGGCGGCGCGGATCTGGAGCAGGGCGGAGGCGACGCGGCGACGGCGGCGAGGTGGCGAGGCGAGGTGGTGCGGCGGCGCTGGCGAGGCGTGGGCGCTCGGGAGGAGCGGGCTCCCGTACGGCCGGCTGTGGGCTCGCGCGGGCCCACGATGGGCCTGGCGGGCCGCGGCGGCTGGTGGCGTGGGAGAGGCGACGTGGCGCGCTTCCGTTGGCCGATCCGGCGGCTGTGGCGGCGGCTGGCCTGTGGCGGCATGCCACTTGGCGAGGAGAGGGTGGCCGGCGCGGAAAACGATGGGGCGACCAGGTGGAGGTGCTGGTGGCGGCGGCATGGGGATCAGGAGAGGGTAGGGGCTAGGTTTTTGTCCCAAAATGGCTGGGGAGGCTGTCTATTTATAGACATGGGCTAGGGACTAGGGGAGTTAGTCCGTTTTCGGACCGTTCGATCGCCATCGGATGGTCTGAAGCGGAGGGGGGTAGCTAGGTGGGTTGGATGGGCTCTGTTGAGGGGGTTGGGCTAAGAAGAGAGGGAAGTGGTGCAGCCTGGCAGGGTTTTCGGAACACCGAAAACGTCCGACGTTTTGTCCAGCTATAGTGCCGCTATAGTTATCCGTTGGGGCATCAAACGACCTCCGAATGGAATGAAATTTGGCAGGCGGTCTACCTACAATATAATAAGATCGCACGCCAACTTTCAGCCCATTCCGAGAATATTTTTATCCCACTTATAAAATAATATTTCGGAGGTGCCGCGGGCGCGTGCGAGTGTGTCGGGACTCGAAACGAACAACGGAAGGGACGGGAAGAAACCGACAGCTACGAGCGGATGCAAGTTTTTGAAAAACATGCAGATGAAATGTACATGATGACATGGCCAAGTGCAACACATAAGCGAATGACATGGCAACGACGACGAATAAATGGAAGACATCTGGAGCATCGGTCTCGGGGCGTCACAACTCGCCTTGAGCTCAACAACATATATCGTGTGTCAAAGGGAATAGAAGTGTGATGTACAGGTTCGCCTAACCAGCTTCATTGTCTACTTGGTGGTCGGCACGCCTTGCTAGAGGCCGCTACCAACCGAGCAGGTCGGATGTGATCCGGACTGCGACCGAGTCGACTTGAACCTAAGGGGTCGCGCGCTTAAGGGAAGGAACCTACGAGATCGGATCCGAGGACACTGATCGGATGTGATCCGAGCTGGACTTGGATCGTGACCGAGTAGACTTTGGGCTTTAGGGTCAATGCGGGGCCCAAGTGTTGAGCCCGTGATGGATGCCTATATAAGTGGAGGTACGGCACACTCATTAAGGTTAATTGCCTCGGCGCCGTCATTAGGGCTTTGCATGTGTTGCAACTAGCCACCTCCACTCGCCGCCGGTTGTGTGACCGGACCTAGCAATCCGCCGCACGACATTCCTCCTGCACGCGCGGATACCGTTAGAGGCGGTGCACTTGCGCCGCTCCGGCGAACCTATTCGTGGGATCTGATCGTCTACGTGGGAGATCGACGAGGAGGAGACGACTCCGGAGACACACTGCCTCAACTCTGCTTCCGCTGCACGGCACTGCGCGTCTAGTGGTAACGATCCGTGATCCACCTCCCTTAGCATGTTCTTGGATGTTCTGTGGGTAGGAAATTTTAATTTGCAGTCGACGCACCCTACCGTAGAACCCAACAGTGGTATTAGAGCCTCTGCTATAGGATTTGGTTTCAGATCGGATGCATATTTGATATGTGGAGGAGGCAGATGAGATCTGTTGTCGTTTATGAGATCGGCTATGTGCATGGTTGATGAGATCAATTGCACATGGGGATCGATGTGGCTATGTTTTCTGTCAATCGGAATTGATGAGGTCGTGACACAACCTACCCCTACCGGTCGGTTTCCGCCATCGGGGTTAACTGTGAAACGTAAATCCGATTCGGATTTGCGATGATCGATGAGATCGGTCAGATCAGAAAATTTGGCGTGATCGGAGTACAGATTCGATGATCGATGGGACCGCCGTATGCGTAGCGCCTTGTATTTCGTACACGATCACTCAAACCGGTAAATGCGATTCTATGCATAACTTTGTTTTGCAGGTTTGATGTGAATAGTATGGCTCATGTGTGTAAATTATACATGGCCTGCGCGTCATGATTTGTCAGCCGGCAGGAGCCAAAGCGCTATCATTATAATGTATAACGACCTACGTGTCTACTTGTGATTCTCTGTAAAGTTCATTACTAGTTGTAATAGTTGAAGGGCAGAGATCAAGTTCTTGGCTTGGCGTCCCGGCGTGATGAACAAGATGGAGTTCCTAGATGGTCATCGGAGTCGGAGCCGACCTGGAAGAACGTCCATGAAGGAGCCATACTATTTCACAATATATGTTTATTTGTGATTGTTATGCTTCTTGTTTCTATGCATGTTAAAATGGTAGAAGGATCCCTCATAAATATCAAGTTTATTTGCCATCCCAGATGTTGCACCTTCGCACGTCAAGTACGTCTAGTGGTGGGCTCATAAAATTGGGGTGCTACTAGATTTCCTTGAACTAAAGGGTTCGTGTCGGACACGGACATGCACTGCATCAGGTTGACTTGACAAGGCTATCAAAACGGTTTTGGGCCTTGTGGCAAAGAAGGTTGGGAGCCGGGGTATGAGATACCTTCCCGACCAACAGGAGTCGTATAGAGATACGATTAGCAAGGAGTTGTTACCGGATAGGCGCGTTGGCTAGCAGTGATGCTAAAGCTCACTAGTCGCATGCACTAGTCGGATCTTGGATCACTGAGAGTTTGCAGAGGGATGCTAACTTCAGTGGGAGTATTTCTGTATAAGGCTTGAATTACTCTACATAAACACTTTGCTTAGTGATTGCATATTGTCTGTTGTAGATCAATGGCACCACCTACTCAACCAAACGTTGCATTGAAATCAATCTTGGAAAAGGATAAACTTAACGGAACAAACTTTACCACCTGGTATAGAAATTTGAGAATTGTTCTCAAGCATGATAAGAAGGAACATGTTCTAGAGGATCCACTTCCAGAGGAACCTACCGATAATGCTAATGCCACAACCAAGAATGCCTACCAAAAACTAGCTGATGAATCCACGGAGATCAGTTGTCTGATGCTGGCTTGTATGGAGCCCGATTTGCAATAGCATTTTGAAAATGTTGGGGCTTTCGATATGATCGAGAGTCTCAAGAGCATGTTTCAGATACAGGCTAGGACCGAAAGGTTCAACGTCTGGCGATCCTTGATGGATTGTAAGCTGAAGGAGGGTGATCCACTGAGCCCACATGTGATCAAGACGATTTGATACATGCAAGCTTTGGATCGGTTAGGCTTCCCGCTCTTGGATGAGCTAGCTACAGATGCAGTTCTGGGTTCTCTTCCACCTAGCTATGGGACGTTCGTTTCGAACTATCATTTGCACGGTATGGATAAGAAGCTCACTGAATTGCATGGGATGCTCAAGGTGGCAGAGCAGGATATTAAGAAAGGCACGCATGAAGTGTTGATGGTGTAGAAATCGGCTAAGTTCAAGATGAGTTGGTCCAAGAAGATGGCTAAGGCAAAGGGCACGGAGATGGTAACCTCCACCACTGAGCCGAAGTTTGGACCGGACTCAAAGACCATTTGCTATCATTGCAAGGAAACTGGTCACTAGAAGAGGAACTATAGCAAGTGAAGGCCGGAAATGCTTCTTCAGGCAAAGGTACACTTGTTACATATGTTATAGACATTTACCTTGCTGACATACCTAGTAGCTCGTGGAAATTTGATATCGGATCGGTTGTTCATATTTGCAACTCGATGCAGGGGCTGGTAAGAACTAGGCGTGTGGCACAAGGGGAGATTGACATCAGGGTCGGCAACAAAGCAAGAGTTGCTGCGTTAGAGGTCGGCACGATGTAGCTCCGGCTTCCTTCCGGATTCATTATGGAATTGAATAATTGTTATTATATTCCAGCACTTAGTCAGAACATTATATCTGCCTCATGTTTGATGAGTCGGGGTTATGAATTCAATTTAAAGGACAATGGTTGTTCGATATCTTTGAATGCTATGTTCTACGGCTATGCAACCATTGTTGATGGGCTCTTTATATTGAATCTGGAAACTGAACCTGTCTATAATATGAATGTCAAGAGGCATAAGCCTAATGGGATAAATCTAACATACTTCTGGCATTGCTGGCTTGGACACATTAGTCTAAAACGCATGAAGAAGCTCCATGATGATGGACTCCAAACGTCGTCCGACTTCGGGTCGTTCGAGACATGCGAATCATGCTTGCTCGGCAAGATGACTAAGTCTCCTTTTGCAAAGAGTTGCGAGAGGGCGTCCGAGCTGTTGGAGCTTATACACAGTGATGTGTGTGGTCTGATGAGCACAACTGCCAGAGGTGGCTATCAGTACTTCGTGACTTTTACCGACGACTTGAGTAGATATGGATATATCTATTTGATGAGGCACAAGTCGGAAACTTTTGAAAAGTTCAAAGAGTTTGAGAACGAGGTTGAAAATCAGCTCGGCAAGACTAGAAAGCTTCTACGATCTGATCGTGGAGGTGAGTACATGATCCAGGAGTTTGATGATCATCTAAAAAGCCGAGGTATAGTACCTCAGCTCACACCTCCGGGCACACCATAGAGAAATGGCGTGTCAGAACGGAGGAATCGTACCTTGTTAGACATGGTTCGATCTATGATGAGCAAATCGGATTTACCCTTGTCATTCTGGGGATATGCTCTAGAAACTGCAGCTTTTACACTCAACAGATTACCATCTAAATCTGTAGACAAGACACCACTTGAGATGTGGACTGGGAAGAGTCTCGAGTTGTCTTTTCTAAAGATCTGGGGTTGTGAAGCATTTGTCAAGCGGCTTATGTCGGACAAGCTTACACCCAAGTCAGATAAGTGCATATTTGTGGGATATCCAAGGGAAACCTTGGGATATAGCTTCTACAACCACGAAGAGAACAAAGTGTTTGTTGCTTGGAATGGGGTTTTCCTTGAGAAAGAGTTTCTCGGGCGGGAAGCCAGTGGGAGGCAGGTGCAACTCGAAGAAGTTCGAGAACCACTTGGGGACAACTCGGCTGGTGATGCGATCATACCGGAGTCTGTCAGGGAACCCGAGGTGGAAGCGGCACTGGAACCACGGAGGTTGGAAAGATTGCGCAGAGTGTGCGATGTGTTGTTGCTGGAAAGCGATGAGCCAGCTACGTATGCGAAAGCAATGGTCAACCTAGATTCCGAGGCATGGCTGGAGGCCATGAGATCCGAGTTAAAGTCCATGGATGAAAATCAAGTCTGGGACTTGGTTGATCCGCCGCCTGGCGGCACAGCCATTGGTTGCAAATGGGTCTTTAAGAAGAAAACCGATGTGGATGGAAATGTTCAGATCCACAAAGCTCGGCTTGTCACTAAAGGTTATGGACAAGTTCAAGGAATTGACTACGATGAGACCTACTCACCGGTAGCGATGCTGAAGTCAGTGAGGATCGTACTAGCTATAGCTGCATATTTCGATTACGAAATATGGCAGATGGATGTCAAAACGGCTTTCCTTCACGGAAATTTAACTGAGGATGTGTATATGATACAACCCGTGGGTTTTGTTGATCCGACTAGTGCTAGTAAGGTATGCAAGCTCAAGAGATCCATTTATGGATTGAGGCAAGCATCTCGCGGCTGGAATATTCGTTTTGATGAGGTCGTCACTAGTCTCGGTTTCATCAAAAACGAAGAGGACGCTTGTTTATACAAGCAGTTGAGTGGGAGCTCGGTAGTGTTTTTGATCCTGTATGTGGATGACATATTGCCGATCGGAAATGATGTTTCGATGCTGAACTCGGTCAAGGAATCATTGAATGGAAAGTTTTCAATGAAGGACCTCGGTGAAGCAGTTTACATATTGGGCATTAAGATCTATAGAGATAGATCGAGAAGGCTGCTCGGCCTAAGCCAGAGCATGTACATAGACAAATTGTTGAAATGGTTCAACATGAGTGAGGCTAAGAAGGGGTTCTTGCCTGTCTCACATGGTATAAGGCTAAGTGAGACTTAGAGTCCTTTGACATCTGATGAGCAAAGCAGGATGAGTCGAATACCGTATGCCTCGGCAATCGGATTGATCATGTATGCCATGATATGTACTCGGCCCGATGTTGCTTTTGCAATAAGCTTAACAAGCAGATACCAGGGCAACCCAGGTGAGAGTCACTGGGCGGTGGTAAACACTATTCTGAAGTACCTGAAAAGGACTAAAGAGATGTTCCTAGTTTATGGAGGTGAGGAAGAGCTCGTCGTAAAGGGTTATGCCGATGCGAGTTTCCAAACCAACAGAGATGATTGTCGATCACAGTCTGGATTCATGTATGTCATTAATAGAGGAGCAGTGAGCTGGATGAGTTCCAAGCAAGATACGGTGGCCGATTCTACCACAGAAGCCGAATATATTGCGGCTTGTGAAGCTGCAAAGGAAGGTGTTTGGATCCAGAACTTTCTGGATGATCTTGGTGTTTTCCCAGCCTCGGTAAAACTATTGGACCTTTATTGTGATAATTCAGGTGCCATCGCACAGGCCAAGGAGCCGAGGAATCACCACAAGACCAGACACATAGATCGGAAATAACACCTGATATGAAAGATCGTAAAGAGTGGTGACGTAGAGTTATGCAAAATTCACACGGATGCAAATGTTGCAGATCCGTTGACTAAGCCACTTCCACAACCCAAGCATGAGGGGCACGTTAGAGCTATGGGCATACGATGTCTATTTGATTGACTCTAGTGCAAGTGGGAGACTGTTGGAGATATGCCCCAGAGGCAATCATGTATGATGATATTTCCTATGTGTTTATGAATAAATATAGTCCTTGGACATTATCAATGATGTGTATCAGCAAGTACGTGACTTGTTTGTGGGACTATGCATTGTATGATGACTGTCCTAAAAGGTCCCTAGTCGAAAGGGTTGTGTGGACGCGCAGCGGACTAGACTAGCATATGACATGGTCGATGGCTCGGTCTCACTAGCCATGGAGCATTGGATGCTAACCGGATAATATGGACTCAGAAGGATCTAGTCAGATTCAACATAGTCGGATCTGAGTCGAGATAAGGTCTGAGTCGGACAGACCCAACTATGAGATGCAGCGATATGTCATCTGTGAGTCTCTAGTGCAACATACGTTCTATGTCCTAAGACCTGAGCTGACGCATGTACTCGGGATGGTGACAGACCTGCTTTGGGTCGACCAAGCGCTACTTCATAACTGGGTAGTTACAAAGGTAGGTTTCGGGCTTGTCCAGACCCATGCTGCGAGACATGGTCGAGCAAGATGGGATTTGCCCCTCCGATCAGGAGAGATATACTCTGCGCCCCTCGTGTGCTCCGACCAAGATAAGCATGGCCATGCGACAAGTATTATGAGATAATCCGGTTTGTGTTTGGCATCACTGGAATGAGAAAGAGATCAGGCTAGCACAAGGATGACAGACTCGCCTTGAGCCCGACAACATATATCATGTGGCAAAGGGAATAGAAGTGTGATGTACTGGTTCGCCTAACCAGCTTCATTGTCTACTGCTACTTGTAGACTGCGTTGGTATTTCCCCGAAGAGGAGAGGATGATGCAGTATAGTAGAGATAAGTATTTCCCTCAGTTAAGAACCAAGGTTATCAATCCAGTAGGAGAACCACGCAAAATCCCGTTAGAAGCACATGCACACACAAAAGCAAACACTTGCACCCAACGCAAATAAGAGGGTTGTCAATCCTCTTAGCGGTTATTTGCATGGATTAATTCTGATAGTGATAGATAGATAAACTAAAATACTAAATAAAATAAAAGTAAATAAATTGTAGCAAGGTATTTTTGGTTTTAATATATGATAAAAGTAGACCCGGGGGCCATAGTTTTCACTAGAGGCTTCTGTCTCGAACACATAGCATACGGTGGGTAAACAAATTACTGTTGGGCAATTGATAGAAAAGCAAATAATTATGATGGATTCATGGCAATGATCATGTATATAGGCATCATGTCGAAGACAAGTAGACCGACTCCTTCCTGCATCTACTACTATTACTCCACCCATCGACCGCTATCCAGCATGCATGTAGGGTATTAAGTAAGAAACAGAGTAATGCCTTAAGCAAGATGTCATGATGTAGACAAAGTAAACTCAAGCAATATGATTAAACCCCATCTTTTTATCCTTAATGGAAACAATACAAATACGTGTCATGTCCCTTTCTGTCACTGGGATTGAGCACCGCAAGATTGAACCCATCACAAAGCACCTCTCCCATTGCAAGATAAACTAATCTAGTTGGCCAAACCAAATTGATAGATCGAAGAGAAATACAAAGCTATAATAATCATGCATAAAAGAGTTCAGAGAAGACTCAAATATTTGTCATGAATAATCTGATCATAAACTCACAATTCATCGGATCCCAACAAACACACCGCAAAAGAAGATTACATCAGAGAGAACTCCAAGAACATTGAGGAGAACATGGTATTGAATATCAAAGAGAGAGAGGAAGCCATCTAGCTACTAGCTATGGACCCGTAGGTCTATGGTAAACAACTCACACATCATCGGAAGGGCAGCAAGGTTGATGTAGAAGCCCTCCGTGATTGATTCCCCCTCCGGAAGAGTACCGAAAAAGGCCTCCAGATGGGATCGCAGAAGAATAGAGGCTTGCGGTGGCGTAAATGTTATTTAGGGTGGCTCCCTGTTGGTTTCCGAATATTTGAGAATTTATAGAAGTTGAATTAGGTCAAACGGAGCCACAAGGGCCCCACAAGGCATCAGGGCGCGCCCCCTGAGGCCGCGCCCTGTTGCCTTGTGGAGGCTTCATGAACCTTCTGGCCTCCTCTCCAAGTCTCCAGGGTCTCTTTTGTCCAGAAAAAAATCCCCAAAAACTTTCATGGCATTTGGACTTCGTTTGGTACTGATTTCCTGAAAAACCAAAAACAAGCAGAAACCAACAACTGGCACTAGGCACTAGGTTAATAGGTTAGTCCCAAAAAATGATATATAATTGCATATAAAAACATCCAAGATTGATACTATAATAGCATGGAACAATAAAAAATTATAGATATGTTGGAGACGTATCAAGCATCCCCAAGCTTAATTCCTGCTCGTCCTCGAGTAGGTAAATTATAAAAATAGAATTTTTGATGTGGAATGCTACCTAACATGTTTCATCATGTAATCTCTATCTTACGGTATGAATAATAAGATCTGGATGATTCAAAGTAATAGTCTATAGTTTGATATAAAGACATCAATACTTAGGCATACTAATAAACAAGCATGTCTTTCAAAATAAAAATGCTAAAGAAAGTTATCCCTACAAAATCATATAATCCTGTCATGCTCCATCTTCTTAACACAAAGTATTTATCATGCACTACCCCGATGACAAGCCGAGCAATTGGTTCATACTTTTTAACGTGCTTCAGCTTTTTCAACCCCCACGCAATACATGAGCGCAAGCCATGGCACTATGGGTGGAATAGAGTATGGTGGTAGAGATTCATAAGGGGACGTCAAAAATAAGAAGATAGTCTCACATCGACAAGGCTAATCAATGGGCTATGGAGATGCCCATCAATTGATGTCAATGCGAGGAGTAGGGATTGCCATGCAACGGATGCACTATAAGCTATAAGTGTATGAAAGCTCAACATGAAAACTAAGTGGGTGTGCATCCAACTTGCTTGCTCATGAAGACCTCGGGAATTTGAGGAAGCCCATCATCGGAATATACAAGCCAAGTTCTATAATGAAAAATTCCCACTAGTATATGAAAGTGACAAAATATGAGACTCTCTATATGAAAAACATGGTGCTACTTTGAAGCACAAGTATGGAAAAGGATAGTAACACTACCCCTTCTCTCTCTTTCTCTCATTTTTTTGTGGGCTCTTTTTGGCCTCTTTTTTTATTTCCTCACTGGGACAATGCTCTAATAATGATGATCATCATACTTCTATTTACTTACAACTCAAAAAAATTACAACTCGAAACTAGAACAAAAATATGACTCTATATGAAAGCCTCTGGCAGTGTACCAGGATGTGCAATGATACTAGCGTAACATGTATAAAAAATGATGAACGGTGGCTGAGCCACAAATACTATGTTAGCTATATGATCATGCAAAGCAATATGACAATTACGATGTGTGTCATAAAAACGGAACAGTGGAAGTTGCATGGCAATATATCTCGGAATGGCTATGGAAATGCCATGATAGGTAGGTATGGTGACTGTTTTGAGGAAGATATAAGGAGCCTTATGTGTGATAGAGCGTATCATATCACGGGGTTTGGATGCACCGGTGAAGTTTGCACCGACTCTCGATGTGAGAAAGGGCAATGCACGGTACCGAAGAGGCTAGCAAATTGCGGAAAGGTGAGAGTTCGTATAATCCATGGACTCACATTAGTCATAAAGAACTCACATACTTATTGCGAAAGTTTATTAGCCCTCGAAGCAAAGTACTACTACGCATGCCCCTAGGGGGATAGATTGGTAGGAAAAGATCATCGCTCGTCCCCGACCGCCACTCATAAGGTAGACAATCAATAATAAATCATGCTCCAACTTCTTAGCATAACGACATATCATACATGCATGCTTCGGGAATCACAAACCTTAACACCAATAATCTTACTAAACCACATTTATCTACTAGCACCTCCCACATATTACCATCTTAATATCACAAAACTATTGCAAGGAATCAAACTTATCATATTCAGTGATCTACATGAAAGTTTTTATTATATCCCTCTTGAATACCTATCATATTTGGACCAAATTCATAACCCGTGCATATTACCATTGCTATTCATTAGACTCTCAAAAGATATAAGTGAAGCATGAGAGTGCAACTATTTCTTTAAAATATAACCACCACCGTGCTCTAAAAGATATAAGTGAAGCACTAGAGCAACTGCCTAGCTCAAAAGATATAAGTGAAGCACATAGAGTATTCTAACAAATCACGAATAATGTGTGTCCCTCTCAAAAAGGTGTGTTCAGAAAAGATGATTGTGACAAACTAAAAGGCAAACAAAAGTAAACAAACTATATCACAAGACGCTCCAAGTAAAACACATATCATGTGATGAATAAAAATATAGCTCCAAGTGAGTTACCGATAGATTGTAGACAAAAGAGGGGATGCCTTCCAGAGCATCCCCAAGCTTAGACGCTTGAGTCTTACTTGAATATTAACTTGGGGTGCCTTGGGCATCCCCAAGCTTAGGCTCTTGCCGCTCCTTATTTCTTTATCCATCGTAGTCTCACCCAAAACTTGAAAACTTCAGCACACAAAACTCAACAGAAACCTTATGAGATCCGTTAGTATAACAAACAAATCTTAAACTTTAGGTACTGTTGTAAATTGATTCATATTTAATATTGGCATAATGCTACTGTACTCCAACTTCTCCATGACTCATATCCCCCGATACGATCCATAGATTCATCAAAATAAGCAAACTATGCAACAAAAAACAGAATTTGTCTAAAACAGAACAGTCTGTAAAGATCTATTTAAAAGCCATACTTTTGTAACTCCGGAAATTCTGAGAAGTTAGGACAACGTGGGAAATTAATATATCAATATTTTGTAAAAAAATCAGAATTTTATCATGCTCCAGCAAAAAATCAAAATTCCAGCACTGGAGGCAAAAGTTTCTGTTTTCCAACAGCATCAATCATACCATCTTCAAATCATCCCAAAGGCATTACTTGGAACAAACACTAATTAAAAGATAAAAACACAATCATAACAGAGGCTATAATTGTGTAAACACACGAAAACTGAAATAAAAAGTTTATTGGGTTGTCTCCCAACAAACTCTTTCTTTATAGGCATTAAGATAGGCTTGAGATTTCAATGATGCTCTCATGAAAGATAATAATTGAAACAAAAGAGAACATCATGTAGCATGTGAAAAACACATTTAAGTCTAACATACTTCCTATGCATAGGCATTTTATAAGAAAACAAATTATCAAGACAAGCAATATCTAGCATATGCAAATAGGAAGAATGGAGCATTAATAATTTTAGCACAAAGAGAGGTAATTTAGTGACATGAAAGTTTCTACAACCATATTTTCTTCTCTCATAATAATTACATGTAGGATCATAATAAAATTCAAAAATATAACTATCATATAAAATTTTATCTTCATGATCCACATGCATAAAAGTTTTATAATCTTCCAAGATAGTGGGATTAACATCAACTAAAGTCATGACCTCTCCAAACCCACTTTTATCAAAAATTTCATAAAATTGAACACTCTCCAAATATGTGGGATTATTATTACCTAAAGTTGACACTCTTCCAAACCCACTTTCAATACTATTGCAATCATTATTATCAATATCATAATCATCATGAGGCTTAAATAAATTTTCAAGATCGTAAGAAGCATCACCCCAATCATGATCATTACAATAAGTAGTGGACATAACAAAATCATCATCCCCAAGCTTGTAGTTTCGCATATTATTAACACAATTTACATTAATAGAATTTATAATAAAATCATTGCAATCATGCTTTTCATTCAAGGAGCTATCATGAATCACTTTATAAATTTCTTCTTTCAACACTTCATCACAATTTTCAAATTCATGATTTTCAAGCAAAACTTCATAGAGATAATCAAGTGCACTCAACTCACTAGCAATTTGTACATCATAATTGGATCTTTCGAAAAGATTAGCTAGTGGATGAGGATCCATATCAATAGATTTTTAGCAAGCGAAGATGCAAGCAAATAGAAGGCACATGGCAACACAAGCAAAGATAGCACACAAAATATTTTTGTATTTTTTTGTAAAATTGTTTTAGAAGTGGGGGAGATGAAAACAAGAGGCAAATGCAAATAAAAAGGCAAATAAAATAAATGCAAGTGGATGATAGTTTGTGCGAAGGTACTTGGTAATTTTGATGATGTCTCCCCGGCAACGGCGCCAGATATTCTTCCTGCTACTTGTAGACTGCGTTGGTATTTCCCCAAAGAGGAGAGGATGATGCATTATAGTAGAGATAAGTATTTCCCTCAATTAAGAACCAAGGTTATCAATCCAGTAGGAGAACCACGCAAAATCCTGTTAGCAGCACCTGCATACACAAAAGCAAACACTTGCACCCAACGCAAATAAGAGGGTTGTCAATCCTCTTAGCGGTTATTTGCAAGGATTAATTCTGATACAGATAGATAGATAAACTAAAATACTAAATAAAATAAAAGAAAATAAATTGCAGCAAGGTATTTTTGGTTTTAATATATGATAAAAGTAGACCCGTGGGCCATAGTTTTCACTAGAGGTTTCTCTCTCGAACACATAGCATACGGTGCGTAAACAAATTACTGTTGGGCAATTGATAGAAAAGAAAATAACTATGACGGATTTATGGCAATGATCATGTATATAGGCATCATGTCCGAGACAAGTAGACCGACTCCTGCCTGCATCTACTACTATTACTCCACCCATCGACCGCTATCCATCATGCATCTAGGGTATTAAGTATGAAACAGAGTAACGCCTTAAGCAAGATGACATGATGTAGACAAAGTAAACTCAAGCAATATGATTAAACCCCATCTTTTTATCCTTAATGGCAACAATACAAATACGTGTCATGCCCCTTTCTGTCACTGGGATTGAGCACCGCAAGATTGAACCCATCACAAAGCACCTCTCCCATTGCAAGATAAACCAATCTAGTTGGCCAAACCAAATCGATAGATCGGAGAGAATTACAAAGCTATAATAATCATGCATAAAAGAGTTCAGAGAAGACTCAAATATTTCTCATGAATAATCTGATCATAAACTCACAATTCATCGGATCCCAACAAACACACCGCAAAAGAAGATTACATCGGATAGAACTCCAAGAACATCAAGGAGAACATGGTATTGAAGATCAAAGAGAGAGAAGAAGCCATCTAGCTACTAGCTATGGACTCGTAGGTCTATGGTAAACTACTCACACATCATCGGAAGGGTAGCAAGGTTGATGTAGAAGCCCTCCGTGATCGATTCCCCCTCTGACAGAGTAAGGGAAAAGGCCTCCAGATGGTATCGCGGAAGAACAGAGGCTTGCAGCAGCATAAAAGTTATTCGGGGTGGCTCCCTTTTGGTTTCCAAATATTTGTGAATTTATAGAATTGGAATTAGGTCAAATGGAGTCACGAGGGCCCCACAAGACATCAGGGCGCGCCCCCTGGGGCCGCGCCCTGTTGCCATGTGAAGGCTTCGTGAACCTTCTGGCCTCCTCTCCAAGTCTCCAGGGTCTCTTTTTTCCAGAAAAAATCTCCAAAAAGTTTTGTGGCATTTGGACTTCGTTTGGTACTGATTTCCTGAAAAACCAAAAACAAGCAGAAAACAGCAACTGGCACTGGCACTAGGTTAATAGGTTAGTCCCAAAAAATGATATATAATTGCATATAAAAACATCCAAGATTTATACTATAATAGCCTAAAACAATCAAAAATTATAGATACGTTGGAGACGTATCATCTACTTGGTGGTCGGCACGGCTTGCTAGAGGCCGCTACCAACCGAGCAGGTTGAATGTGATCTGGACTACGACCGAGTCGACTTGAACCTATGGGGTTGCGCGCTTAAGGGAAGGAACCTACGAGGTTGGATCCGAGGACACTGACCGGATGTGATCCGAGCTGGACTTGGATCATGACCGAGTAGACTTTGGGCTTTGGGGTCCATGCGGGACCAAGTGTTGAGCCCGCGATGGATGCCTATATAAGTGGAGGTATGACACAATCATTAAGGTTAATCGCCTCGACGCCGTCATTAGGGCTTTGCATGTGTTGCAACTAGCCACCTCCACTCGCCGCCGGTTGTGTGACCGGACCTAGCAGTCCGCCGCACGACGTTCCTCCTGCACGCGCGGATACCGTTAGAGGCGGTGCACTTGCGCCGCTCTGGTGAACCTATTCATGGGATCCGATCGGCTACGTGGGAGATCGACGAGGAGGAGACGACTCCGGAGACACGCTGCCTCAACTCTGCTTCCGCTGCATGGCACTGCGCGTCTAGTGGTAACGATCCGTGATCCACCTCCCTTAGCATGTTCTTGGATGTTCTGCGGGTAGGAAATTTTAATTTGCAGTCGACGCACCCTACCGTAGTACCCATCACAATCCTCGCAGGTGGCCTAGACACCAACATGACGATCCTATAGAGGTTGCCGTCGTGCCCCTCGACATGCTACCACTCCCCGCCCACATGTCCTTCATGCGCCGCCACTACTGGGCAGGCATGAAGGCCAACTGGATCATCCTCATCCACAAATCGGGTAGTCCATGGTGTCTCGTGGATATCTACACCCAGCGGGAGATCACCCTTCCATCATTGGATACTGCCGACATCGAGCCTCGCGGCCCGCCACACACTCCTGCCTACTACGCACGAGAGGCGTCGGGCACTTGGTTGGACCTTCGTTTGCTGAAGGTTGTAATTGATACGTCCATTTTGCATCATGTTTTCCTACTGATATTTATAATGTTTTTGGTCATTATTTCACTTTATGATGCAATCCTAATGCCTTTTCTCTCTTAATTTGCAAGATTTATCTGGAGAGGGAGATTACCGGCAGCTGGAATTCTAGACCTAAAAAGCTATAGCAGAGATACCTATTCTATGGAGCTCCAAATGACCTGAAACTTCACGAGGATTTTTTATTGAATATATGAAAAATACTAGAATAGAGAAATACCAGAGGGGGGGCACCTGCTACTCACAAGGCAACAGGGCACGCCTACCCCCCAGGGCGCACCCTGATGCCTTGTGGGGCCCACAACTGGCCTCTGGCCCCCTCCTTCTGCTATATGAACCCATTTACCCTAGAAAAAACTATGACGAGGACTTTCGGGATGAAACACCGCCGTCTCGAGGTGGAACTTGGTCATGAGCACTTTCGCCCTCCGGCGGAGCGATTCCGCCGGGGATACTTCCCTCCGGGAGGGGGAAATCAAAGCCATCGATATCACCAACGATCCTCTCATCGTGGGAGGACCAATCTTCATCAACATCTTCACCAGCACCATCTCATCTCAAACCCCAGTTCATCGTTTGTATTCAATCTTTGTCTCAAAACCTCAGATTGGTACATGTGGGTTGCTAGCAGTGTTGATTACATCTTGTAGTTGATGCTAGTTGGTTTATTTGGTGGAAGATTATATGCTCAGATCCTTAATGATATTCAATACTCCTCTGATCTTGAACATGAACATGATTTGTGAGTAGTTACTTTTGTTGTTGTGGACATGGGAGAAGTCTTGTCATAAGTAATCATGTGAATTTGGTATTCGTTCGATATTTGATGATATGTATGTTGTTGCTTCCTTTAGTGGTGTCATGTGAATGTCGACTACATGACACTTCACCATACTTGGGCCTAAGGGAAGGAATTGTGGAGTAATAAGTAGATGATGGGTTGCTAGAGTGACAGAAGCTTAAACCCTAGTTTATGCGTTATTCCGTAAGGGGCTGATTTGGATCCATATGTTTCATGCTATGGTTAGATTTATCTTAATTCTTCTTTCATAGTTGTGGATGCTTGTGAGAGGGGGTAATCATAAGTGGGATGCTTGTCCAAGTAAGGACAGCACCCTACCACCGGTCCACCCACATACCAAATTATCAAAGTAGCGAACCCGAATCAAGTGAATATGATGAAAGTGAATAGATGATAATTCCCATGTGTCCTCGAGAACTTTTTTCTTTATATAAGAGACCGTTCTGGCTTGTCCTTTTCTATAAAAAGGATTGGGTCACCTTGCTGCACTTTAGCTACTATTGTTAGTTGTTATGAATTACCTTGCTACAAAACTATCTGTTACTTTTAGTACTTGCAGAGAATACCTTCCTGAAAACCGCTTGTCATTTCCTTCTGCTCCTCGTTGGGTTCGACACTCTTACTTATTGAAAGGACTATGATTGATCCCCTATACTTGTGGGTCATCAAGACTCTTTTATGGCGCCGTTGCTGGGGAGTGAAGCGCCTTTGGTAAGTGGAATTTGGTAAGGAAACATTTTTATTATGTGCTGAAATTTACTGTCACTTGTCACTATGGAAAATTATCCTTTGAGGGGTTTTTTCGGGGTATCTTCACCTCGAACAGATGCAATAAGAGTTGACCCTCAACCTACTGAACCTACTAAAAATATTTATTATGAAATTCCTTCGGGTATGTTCGAGAAACTACTAGCTAAAAACTTATGCAGGAGATGGAACAATACATCCTGATATGCACTTGATCTATGTGGATGAAATTTGTGGATTGTTTAAGCTTGCAGGTTTATCCGAGGATGGAGTTAAGAAGAAGGTATTCCCTTTATCTTTGGAGGGAAAGGCATTGACATGGTATAGGCTATTAAATGATACTGGAACATGGGAATGGAACTAATGTAGGGCAAAACCCTAGGTGGCCCGATGTTCATGAATTGGAGGTGGATTTGAGGAAGAACACCAAGAACACAAGGGGAAAACACAAGAACAACACTCTAATGGACAAGATCCACACCAAGTACTCCTCAAATCACAAGCAATACAAGAGGTGCATCAAGATCCAAGAACAACAAGGGAAATAAAGATACAAGCGTAGTTCATCCAAATCTCTAGGAGAGATGGGTCTTGAATTCCATGGAGGAATCTTCCCATGAAGGGGTCTTGAATCTTGAAGGATCTTCTCCAATGGAGGTCTTGAACTCCAATGGAGTGTGCCTCTCTCAAAAGGAATCCCACAAGGGGAGATACATGAGCTAAGCTCCAATGTCTAGATCTAATCTTAGCTGTCCTACAAAAGAGGTGGAGGAGGAGTATATATAGGTCCAAGGCATGAAGGGGTAAGCAGGGGCATAATAGGGATTACATTGGCAAAGCCCAACATCTGCACGTAGGAGACCCCGTGAGCACGGGGTAAGTGTAGCCCGTGCGCACAGGGTGTCTAGAGAGCTGGCGACTTAGCCCATGCGCACGGGCATGTACCGTGGGCACGGGGTCTAAGGCCCATGCGCACGGGGTGTCCAAAAGCTTCGCAGCTTGTCGCCTTCTCGTGGACATCCGTCGATGCACGTGGAACCTCGCCTTCTTCATGACGGTTCCTTCTCCGCTTCCAAGCTTCCCTCTTGGATGGTGATGTCCGTAGGATGCTCCGCATCATCCCCTCCCCCTTGGGAAAGATCCGTCCTCGGATCAAAAACCAAATCACCATGGGAAAGAGATGGCGTTGCCTTGTTGAAGTGGACGATCACCAAGCATTCATCATCTTGAAGCTCGAAATGGGCACTCTCCAATGTCGCACCGTCTTGTGATTCCTTCAGAAGGAGCAAGGACAACAAACACTTGGAAAAACAAATGTGGTTAGCGTTAGTGCAGAACCAAGCATTAAAGTGGTGATTCACCCAACAAGTATCGTCATCAAGCATAGCATATGGTGTGACAAAGGATTGTGGCATGGCATATAAGCTCATAAATTGAGCAAAATCAAGGGCATCATGGAAATAAACATGCAAATGGGAGGTAGAGATGCTAAAATGTGTGCCAAGTGAACAAGCATCTACCTCAAAGTCATAGCAAGCATGCACAAAGCGCTCAATAAACGGTCTATGGTAGGCATAGGTATCATTCACAACACCAAATATAATGACATGTCTAGACACATGGTGCGTCAAGTGCATGAAATGTGCAATAGGCAAGCCAAAGTGTAAGAAAATCCAAGCATAATGTGTACATGGTGTAGTGATTATAGTGTGGCACTCAACACAATGGAAAGAGCAAGTGTTCATCATGTGTGAGGAAATCAAGGCAAGCATATAGCAATCAATGGGACATGGCATCTGTGAAGAAGTGACATTGTTGCAGTCAAACACATGGGAATAGCATGGGATAATCATGTTTGATGCAACACACAAGGCATATATATCATGAGGCATGGCAATGTGGCAATGACAAGTCAAAACAAAATCTCTAGCATGTGTGCAATGTGTCATGGTGCAAGCAACACACGAAGTATGATCCACAATATTCATGCTCAAGAATGATGTCACCTCAAAAGCATGCCCTTGTGCGTCCTTCACAATGCCAAAGTGGTAGGAAATGTGGTGTAGAAATGCGTCGGTCGAAAGTGGCTCGCTCTCAAGAGCTCGAATGGTCAATTCATGTGAAGTGGAAGTTGACACGAAGTCGAACGATCCTACACATGCACACAACAAAGCAAAGAACGAATGTGCATGGTAGATAAACACATCATCCATCATGATGGTTCTCTTCTCTTGCACATAACCATTAGGAGCAAAAGTGCACGAACAATATGATGCAACAATCTTTGTGTCCATGGCACTAAGCATATGGTGCAAAGAAGGAAGACAAACATGCTTCACATGAAAGATGGCAAAAGTTCCAAATATATGGGAGAAAGCTATGGGGACAATCTCATTAGCAAGACTAAAAGCATTGTTGCACTCAATACATGGCAAATCATCTAACATGAGAGAAGCAACATATGGAGCAAGTGGACAATATTCAATAGCAATCATGTGTAAAGCATTAAAATGGATGCCATCAACCGCATGAAACGAGCAAGTATGAATCATTGGTGATGCAACATAGGCAAGCATATCTATCATGGCATGTAAACTAGTAGCGCGAAGATGCAACATACTAGAGGAATCCACTAAAGGAACATGGCGATAACAAGCAATATCTCCACCAAGCTTGCAAATACATATACAAATACGAGAATCAAGGACCATGTGTAATGCGAAGCATGGGTCACAAATGCATGGCAAAGGCATAGAAATGAGCATATCATGCAAAGTGAACATGGCAATATGGGCAAAGGATATAAAATGGACAATAACCCATAACCATGTGAGGGCCATGTAGAAGAGATGCGCGAAGTCATTGCGCGATGAGGGTGGTTGGAGGGTAAGCACTCCATGGTGGCACATGTCTTCATTGCTCTCTAGAGCTCGTTTCGTCAACTCATGCACTTGCGAGGTTGACAAGGAAGCATTGGTACCTACACAACAAATAGGCAAATGAAACAATGTGTGTGCGTGGTAAATGTACACATCATCCATCATGATGTGTATGTGCACGTGATAGTTAGCACAAGATAAGCAATGCTCAAAGAAATTTGAGGCACGTTAGAGAAACATGTCATCCATCATGAAAGAATAGTTGTTATGTATAACATGATTAGGATGCAAATTATAGCAAGTGTGTGGCACATCAAAAGCATTTTCATTCATGGGATGCATATGGTGCACACAATCATGGGAATCACGCAATTCATAGGATGGATCAAAATCTCATAATAGGTATGAGGAAACTATGGGGTTTTCCTCATGAGCAATTGCGGAAGCATAATGTGGAGAAAATTGACAACATGGCAAACAATGCATGTCCGAAGCTAGGTGGTCATGGCATGACATACGATGGCAATGATGCAAAGGAAGCATATCAATATCATCACAAGAAAAACAAGTGCCAATAACCATTGGCTTGTCATTTATGCCATATTTGCAAATTGGGTTTATTTTAATGGCACATGCATAGTCACTACGATGAGATTGCAAATATGATATATGGTTGATCTCATGCATAACATATGACAAGTCAAGAGGGGTTGCAAACATGATGTGACCGAGAGAATTAGCACAAGAAATCCTATGCAACATGGCATCACAACTAATAGACTCCACATGGAAATCATCAAACTCATCATAAATGGGTAAATCATCGCATGGGGAAATCATACTAGCATGAAGCGTGTCAATAGGAGGTCGACATCATGCAAGCAATCAATGTCCACTAGTGGGACAAGAGCATCACCTTCACCTATGTTACCTTCGTCCTTCCACTCATGTGGTGTAGGTGAGGTGGCAAGGACCAACTCGTGGTCATCATCATCATGATGGAACCATGTGGGTGGTGCATCATAGTCCACCATGGCCATCATCTTGTCCAAAGGAAGGACGGAGTCGTCAAGGATCGAGGCATCGTTGCATATGGGACCTAGCACCAAATGAGAAGACACAATAGAGGTAGAGGTTAAGTCGTTAGAAATCAAAATGGCCTCACAAGACCTATCAACTACCTCACTCTCTCTATGTGGTGGCTCACTCACTCCCTCAAAACATGTGCACTCAATGTCACATATGGTGGAGTCACTCAAATCACTCAAGTGGTGGTGGTGGTGGCTCTCCTCACATGGGAATTGGGGCATCTCATCATATATGGGGCTAGTGGTGAAGTCACTCTCACTCTGAATATGGATGCGCAAGTCGCTCAACTCATCACCATACGCCTCCTTGGTCGAAGGGAAAATCCCATGCTCAACCATCTCGTCACTGTCGCCGTGGATGAAGGCCGAAGATGGCACTATTGGAAATATGCCCTAGAGGCAATAATAAATTGGTTATTATCATATTTCCTTGTTCATGATAATCGTTTATTATCCATGCTATAATTGTATTGATTGGAAACTCAAATACATGTGTGGGTACATAGACAACACTGTGTCCCTAGTAAGCCTCTAGTTAACTAGCTCGTTGATCAAAAGATGGTGAAGGTTTCCTAGCCATGGACATGAGATGTCATTTGATAACGGGATCACATCATTAGGAGAATGATGTGATGGACAAGACCCAAACTATAAACGTAGCATATGATTGTGTCAGTTTATTGCTATTGTTTTCTGCATGTCAAGTATCTATTCCTATGACCATGAGATCATGCAACTCACTGACACCGGAGGAATACCTTGTGTGTATCAAACGTCGCAACGTAACTGGGTGACTATAAAGGTGCTCTACAGGTATCTCCGAGGGTGTCTGTTGGGTTGGCATGGATCAAGACTGGGATTTGTTACTCCGTGTGACGGAGAGGTATCTCAGGGCCCACTCGGTAATACAACATCACAATGAGCCTTGCAAGCAATGTGACTAAAGTGTTAGCCACAAGATCTTGTATTACGGAACGAGTAAAGAGACTTGCCAGTGACGAGATTGAACTAGGTATAGAGATACCGACGGTCGAATCTCGGGCAAGTAACATACCGAAGAACAAAGGGAACAGCATACGGGATTAATTGAATCCTTGACATAGAGGTTCGACCGATATAGATCTTCGTAGAATATGTAGGAACCAATATGGGCATCCAGGTCCCGCTATTGGTTATTGGCCGTAGAGGTGTCTCGGTCATGTCTACATAGTTCTCGAACCCGCAGGGTCTGCACACTTAAGGTTCGGTGACGTTTCGGTAGAATTGAGTTATGTATGATTGGTGACCGAAGGTTGTTCGGAGTCCCGGATGAGATCCCGGACATCACGAGGAGCTCCGGAATGGTCCGGAGGTAAAGATTGATATATAGGAAGTCCCGTTTTGGCCACCGGAAAAGTTTCGGGTATTTCCGGTAGTGTACCGGGAGTACCGGAGGGCCATCGGGAGGGGCCACCCACGCCGGGAGGCCACATGGGCCTGAGGGGGGTTGCACCAGCCCTTAGTGGGCTGGGCAAACCAGCCCTACAAGGCCCATGCGGCTAGGAATAAGTGGGAAAGGAAAAACCCCAAAGAAAAGGGAAGGGAGACCAAATATGGAAGGTGTCCTATTTGGACTAGGAAAGTGGAGGAGTCCACCTCCTCCACCTCCAATTTCGGCCAGCCCTTGAGGGTTTGAGGCTGCCTCCTCCCCTCCCTCCCTCCTATATATACTAGAGGATTTAGAGGAGAAAAATAACCCTGATTGCCACGTGCTCCCTCTACTTCATCTAGATCGGTTTCTCCTCTAGTCTAGTTTCAGCGGTGCTTAGGCGAAGCCCTGCCGGAATTGTTCCACCACCATAGCCACCGCGCCGTCGCGCCGCCGGAGAACTCTTCTACCTCTCCGCTCTCTCTCTTGCTGGATCAAGGAGGCGGAGATCGTCATCGAGCTGTACGTGTGCTGAACGCGGAGGTGCCGTCCGTTCGGCGCTAGATCGGAAGGACCGTGATCAGGATCGCGAGACGATTCATGATTTGATCGCGGGACGGATCGTGATGGGATCGTGGGACGGATCGAGATTGGATCACGAGATGGATCATGATGAGATCGCGGGACACTCAGCGATTTGGATCGCGAAGACGTTCGACTACATCAACCGCGTTTCTTAACGCTTCCGCTTAGCGATCTACAAGGGTATGTAGATTCACTCTCCCTCTCGTAGATGCTCATCTCCATGGATAGATCTTGTGTGTGCGTAGGAAAATTTTTGTTTCCCATGCAACGTTCCCCAACAGTGGCATCTGAGCTAGGTCTATGCGTAGATGAGATCTCGAGTAGAACACAAAGGAGTTTGTGGGCGTTGATATTCAGATTGCTTCCCTCCTTAGTCTTTTCTTGATTCAGCGGTATTGTGGGATGAAGCGGCTCGGACCAGCCTTACTCGTCCACGTACGAGAGACCGGTTCCATCGACTGACATGTAACTTTGTCGCATAAGATGGCTGGCGGGTGTCTGTCTCTCCCACTTTAGTTGAATCGGATTCGACAGAGGCGGTCCTTGTAGAAGGTGAAATAGCAACTTTTATATCACCGTTGTGGTTTTTGCGTAGGTAAGAATCGTTCTTGCTAGATACCCGTAGCAGCCACGTAAAACTTGCAACAACAATTAGAGGACGTCTAACTTGTTTTTGCAGGGTATGTTGTGATGTGATATGGCCAATTACATGATGAGATATATGTGATGTATGAGATGATCATGTGTTGTATAGAATATCACGACTTGCATGTCGATGAGTACGGCAACTGGCAGGAGCCATAGAGTTGTCTTTAATTATTTTCGCTGTTTTTGCTTTACTTTATCGCTATGAGTTAGCTATAGTCGTGGAAGCAACAGTCGGCGCGACAACCTCATGGCGACACGTTGATGGAGATCAAGATGATGGAGATCATGGTGTCATGCCGGTGACGATGGAGATCATGCCGGTGCTTTGGAGATGGAGATCAAAAGCACAAGTTCATGGCCATATCATGTCACTTATGATTTGCATGTGATGTTAATCCTTTTATGCATCTTATTTTGCTTAGGACGACGGTAGCATTATAAGGTGATCCCTCACTTAAATTTTAAGATAAAATTGTGTTCTCCCCGAGTGTGCACCGTTGCGAAAGTTCGTCGTTTCGAGACACCACGTGATGATCGGGTGTGATAGACTCTACGTTCGCATACAACGGGTGCAAGCCAGTGTTGCACGTGCGGAACACTCGGGTTAAACTTGACGAGCCTAGCATGTACAGACATGGCCTCGGAACACAAGAGACCGAAAGGTCGAACATGAGTCATATCGTAGATATGATCAACATGAAGATGTTCACCATTGAAACCACCTCAACTCACGTGATGATCGGACTTGAGTTGGTGGATTTGGATCATGTTACACTCGAATGACCGGAGGGATGTCAATTTGAGTGGGAGTTTTAAGTAATATGATTAACTAAACTCATTATCATGAACATAGTCAAAGTGTCTTTGCAAATTATGTTGTAGATTACTAGATCGCGCTGTAGCTCCCTTGAATTTTTATATGTTCCTAGAGAAATAGATTTGAAAGATGATGGTAGAAATAATGCGGACTGGGTCCGTGATCTGAGGATTGTCCTCAAATTGCTGCACAGAAGGCTTATGTCCTTAATGCACCGCTCGGTGCACCACCCCCTCTAGCGTCATCTGTAGATGTTGTGAACATCTGACAGGCACGTTCCGATGACTACTTAATAGTTCAGTGCGTCATGCATTACGGCTTAGAATTGAGGCTCCAAAACGTTTTGAACGTCACGGAACATATGAGATGTTTTAAGAGCTGAAATTGGGATCTCCGACTCGTGCCCATGTTGAGAGGTATGAGACCTCCAACAAGATTCTTTGCCTGCAAGATGATGGAGAATAGCTCAATCGTTGAGCATGTGCTCAAATTGTTTGAGTGCTACAATCACTTGAATCGAGTGGGAGTTGATCTTCCAGATAAGATAGTGATTGATATAGCTCTCCAAGTCACTGTCACTAAGCTACTAGAGCTTCGTGATGAACTATAAAAGGCCAGAGATGGAAATAATGATCCCTGAGCTGTTCGCAATGTTTGACACCGCGAAGGTAGAAATCAAGAAGGAAGCATCAAGTGTTGATGGTTAGTGAAACCACAAGTCTCGAGAAGGGCAAGGGCAAGGAGGGATACTTCATGGATGGCAAGCCAGTTGCTGCTCCAGTGAAGAAACCCAAGGTTGAACCCAAACCCGAGACTAAGTGCTTCTATTATGAGGAGAACGGTCGCTGAAGTGGAACAACCCTAGATACTTGGTAGATAAGAAGGTTAGCAACGTCGACAGAAGTAAATTTGATATACGTGTTATTGATGTGTACCTTACTAGTACTCCTAGTAGCACCTGGGTATTAGATACCGGTTCGGTTGCTAAATGTTAGTAACTCGAAATTAAAGCTACGGAATAAACGGAAGCTAGCTAAGGGTGAGGTGACGATGAGTGTTGGAAGTGTTTCCAAGGTTGATGTGATCACCATCGCACGCTCTCTCTACCTTCAGGATTAGTGATGAACCTAAATAAATGTTATTTGGTGTTTGCGTTAAGCATGAACGTGATTAGATCATGTTTATTGCAATACGGTTATTCATTTAAAAAGAAATAATGGTTATTCTGTTTACATGAATAATACCTTCAATGGTCATACACCCAATAAGAGTGGTTTATTGAATCTTGATCGTAGTGATACACATGTTCATAATGTTGATGCCAAAAGATACAAAGTTAATAATGATAGTACCACATACTTGTGGCACTGCCGCTAAATGTCATATTGGTGTAAAACGCATGAAGAAACTCCATGCTGATGGATCTTTGGACTCATTCGATTTCGAATCGTTGAGACATGCGGACCATGCCTCATGGGCAAGATGACTAAAACCCCGTTTTCCGGTATGATGGAGCGGGCAATTGACTTATTGGAAATGATACATATTGATGTATGCGGTCCAGTGAGTATTATAGTGTGCGGTGAATATCGTTATTTTCCTACCTTCACTGATGATTTGAGTAGATATGGGTATATTTACTTAATGAAACACAAGTCTGAAACGTTTGAAAAGTTCAAACAAAATCAGAGTGAAGTTTGAGATCATCGTGACAAGAAGATAAAATGTCTACGATATGATCGTGGAGGTGAATATCTGAGTTACGAGTTTGGTATACAATTTAAGACAATGTGGAAGTTGTTTCACAACTCACGCCACCTAGAACACCATAGTGTGATGGTGTGTCCGAACGTCATAGTCATGCTCTATTGGATATGGTGCGAACTATGATGTCTCTTATCGATTTACCACTATCGTTTTAGGGTTATGCATTAGAGACAACCACATTCACTTTAAAAGGGGCACCATCTAAATCCGTTGAGATGACACTGTATGAATTTTGGTTTGGCGGAAACCTAAGCTGTCATTTCTTAATGTTTGGGGCTGCGACGCTTATGTGAAAAAGGGTTTTCACCTAATGAGCTCGAACCCAAAGCGAACAAATGCATCTTCATAGAATACCCAAACGTACCAGTTGGGTAAACCTTCTATCTTAGATCCAAGCACAAAGTGTTTGTTGCTAAAACGGGTCTTTTCTCGAGAAAGAGTTTCTTTCGAAAGATTGAGTGGGAGGAAGATAGTACTTGATGAGGTTGTTGAACCTTTACTTCAACCTGAGAGTAGCGCAGCGCAGAAAGTTGTTTCTGTGGAGCCTACGTTAGTTGAAAAGGAAGTTAATGATGATGATCATGAAACTTCGGATCAAGTTACTATCGAACATCGTGGGTCGACAAGGACGCGTACTGCTCCTGAGTGGTACGGCAACCCTGTCTTAGAGGTCATGTTGTTGGACAACACCGAACCTACGAGCTATGGAGAAGCGATGATGGGCCTGGATTCCGAGAAATGGTTAAGACCATGAAATCCGAGATGGGATCCATGTAAGAAAACAAAGTATGGGCTTTGGAAGTATTACCTGAAGGGCGAAAGGCCATTCAGAACAAATGGATCCTTAAAAGGAAGACGGACGCGGACGGTAATGTCACCGTCTATAAAGCTCGACTTGTGGAAAAGGGTTTATCACAAGTTCAAGGAGTTGACTACGATGAGACTTTCTCACCCGTAGCGATGCTCAAAGTCTGTTGGAATCATGTTAGCAGTTGCTGCATTTTTCAATTATGAAATCTGGCAGATGGATGTCAAAACATCGTTTCCTTAACGGCATCCGTAAGGAAAAGTTGTATGTGATACAACCGGAAGGTTTTGTTAGTCCTAAGGATGCTAAAATATATGCAAACTCCAGCGATCCTTCTATGGACTGGAGCAAGCATCTCGGAGTTGGAATATACGCTTTGATGAGGTGATCAAAGTTTTTGAGTCTATACAAAGTTTATGAGAAACTTGTATTTACAATAAAGTGAGTGGGAGCACTATAGAATTTCTGATAAGTATATGTGGTTGACATATTGTTGATCGGAAATGATGTAGAATTTCTGGAAAGCATAAAGGGTCGTTTGAAAAGAGTTTTTCAAAGGAAGACCTAGAATGAAGCTACTTAAATATTGGGCATCAAGATCTATAGAGATAGATCAATACGTCTGATAAGACTTTCAATGAGTACATACCTTGACAAGATTTTGAAAGAGTTCAAAATGGATCAGTCGAAGAAAGAGTTCTTGCCTGATTTGTAAGGTGTGGAGTTGAGTGAGACTCAAAGCTCGACCACGGCAGAAGAAAGAGAAAGGACGAAGGTCGTCCCCTATGCCTTATCCATAGGCTCTGTATAGTATGCCATGCTGTGTACCGCACCTGATGTGTGCCTTGCCATGATTCTGTCAAGGGGTACAAGAGTGATCCAGGAGTGGATCATTGGACAACGGTCAAGATTATCCTTAGTAACTAGAGGACTAAGGAAATATTTCTCGATTATGAAGGTGATAAAGAGTTCGTCGTAAAGGGTTACGTCGATGCAAGCTTTGACACCTATCCGGACGACTCTGAATAGTAGTCAGGATACATATAGTGGAGCAGCCATTTGGAATAGCTCCAAATGGAGTGTGGTAGAAGTGTCTACAGTATGACATAGAGATTTGCAAAGTACACACGGATCTGAATGTCGCAGACCCGTTGACTAAAGACCTCTCTCACATGCAAAGCATGATCGGATCGAACTCCAGAACTCATTGGGTGTTAGATTCATAACAATGTAAATCACATGGTGATGTGAACTAGATTATTGACTCTAGTGCAAGTGGGAGACTGTTGGAAATATGCCCTAGAGGCAATAATAAATTGGTTATTATCATATTTCCTTGTTCATGATAATCGTTTATTATCCATGCTATAATTGTATTGATTGGAAACTCAAATACATGTGTGGGTACATAGACAACACTGTGTCCCTAGTAAGCCTCTAGTTAACTAGCTCGTTGATCAAAAGATGGTGAAGGTTTCCTAGCCATGGACATGAGATGTCATTTGATAACGGGATCACATCATTAGGAGAATGATGTGATGGACAAGACCCAAACTATAAATGTAGCATATGATCGTGTCAGTTTATTGCTATTGTTTTCTGCATGTCAAGTATCTGTTCCTATGACCACGAGATCATGCAACTCACTGACACCGGAGGAATACCTTGTGTGTATCAAACATCGCAACGTAACTGGGTGACTATAAAGGTGCTCTACAGGTATCTCCGAGGGTGTCTGTTGGGTTGGCATGGATCAAGACTGGGATTTGTTACTCCGTGTGACGGAGAGGTATCTCAGGGCCCACTCGGTAATACAACATCACAATGAGCCTTGCAAGCAATGTGACTAAAGTGTTAGCCACGAGATCTTGTATTACGGAACGAGTAAAGAGACTTGCCGGTGACGAGATTGAACTAGGTATAGAGATACCGACGATCGAATCTCGGGCAAGTAACATACCGAAGAACAAAGGGAACAGCATACGGGATTAATTGAATCCTTGACATAGAGGTTCGACCGATATAGATCTTCGTAGAATATGTAGGAACCAATATGGGCATCCAGGTCCCGCTATTGGTTATTGGCCGTGGAGGTGTCTCGGTCATGTCTACATAGTTCTCGAACCCGCAGGGTCTGCACACTTAAGGTTCGGTGACGTTTCGGTAGAATTGAGTTATGTATGATTGGTGACCGAAGGTTGTTCGGAGTCCCGGATGAGATCCCGGACATCACGAGGAGCTCCGGAATGGTCCGGAGGTAAAGATTGATATATAGGAAGTCCCGTTTTGGCCACCGGAAAAGTTTCGGGTATTTCCGGTAGTGTACCGAGAGTACCGGAGGGCCATCGGGAGGGGCCACCCACGCCGGGAGGCCACATGGGCCTGAGGGGGGTTGCACCAGCCCTTAGTGGGCTGGGAAAACCAGCCCTACAAGGCCCATGTGGCTAGGAATAAGTGGGAAAGGAAAAACCCCAAAGAAAAGGGAAGGGAGACCAAATATGGAAGGTGTCCTATTTGGACTAGGATTGAAGTGGAGGAGTCCACCTCCTCCACCTCCAATTTCGGCCAGCCCTTGAGGGTTTGAGGCTGCCTCCTCCCCTCCCTCCCTCCTATATATACTAGAGGATTTAGAGGAGAAAAATAACCCTAATTGCCACGTGCTCCCTCTACTTCATCTAGATCGGTTTCTCCTCTAGTCTAGTTTCAGCGGTGCTTAGGCGAAGCCCTGCCGGAATTGTTCCACCACCATAGCTGCCGCGCCGTCCCGCCGCCGGAGAACTCTTCTACCTCTCCACTCTCTCTCTTGCTGGATCAAGGAGGCGGAGATCGTCATCGAGCTGTACGTGTGCTGAACGCGGAGGTGCCGTCCGTTCGGCGCTAGATCGGAAAGACCGTGATCAGGATCGCGAGACGATTCATGATTTGATCGCGGGACGGATCGTGATGAGATCATGGGACGGATCGAGATTGGATCGCGAGATGGATCGTGATGAGATCGCGGGACACTCGGCGATTTGGATCGCGAAGACGTTCGACTACATCAACCGCGTTTCTTAACACTTCCGCTTAGCGATCTACAAGGGTATGTAGACTCACTCTCCCTCTCGTAGATGCTCATCACCATGGATAGATCTTGTGTGTGCGTAGGAAAAATTTTGTTTCCCATGCAACGTCCCCCAACAGGCACATCATCACTCGCCTCCATGACCGAAGGGAAACTCCCATGCTCGATCATCTCACTATCGCCTCCAAAGATGGAAGCATCATCCTTGCTCGTCACCATGTCACTCGCCTCCAAATCTTGGTCCTTGATTGGCTCCGTAATCATAGTCGTCGCCACGCCGTCTTCAAAAAGAGTCGTGGTGGACTCGGCATCGTCAATGCCACAAAGAAGGATGGCGGTGAAGTCGAACTTTGGAGCGTTGTCTTGGAGCTCGTCGGGCTTGGACATCTCGGTGGTACTAGCCTCATGCTTTCCGTCGTGGTGCATGGTCATCGCGAAGTGTGCTCGGGGTCGAGTAGACTTGGCCTTCATGAGTTCTCTTTCCGCCTTGAGAGCACCAATGTAGAGGTCGTTGAGGGACTCATAGTTGTTGGTGAAGTCTAAGTAGCTCGTGGAAGTAGTGGACTTGAGCTCGTGGAGTAGGCGAAGATGTCGTACATCCAAAGGCGAAGATGCCTTCAAGTCTCTTGACGAAGATGCCAACGTAGTTGATGAAGCCAAAGTGTTGAGGTCGATGTCACAGTTCTATAGGGGCCGTGCGCACGGGGCTGCAGAAGGCCATGTGCACGGGGGTCGCTGGCCCGTGTGCACGGGGTTGGCAGAGAAGCCAACATGCTCTCAGAAGGCTGCTCTTCCGTTCTTGTGGTATGCCCTTGATGAACTTGCGCGTCCTGGTCTTGTCGATGTCGATGCCGGTGTGTCCTTGCCGGAGATGGTAGCTCAGAAGCATGTGTACTTGAGTGTCTTCTCGAAGATGATGAACACCTCTTGCCGGTGCTGATGAGGGCTTTGAGCTCCTCCATGTGCTTGTCCATCTTGGCGTCGATGAAGTTCTTCATGGCATCGAACTTGTCATTGTGGTTGTAGACCAAAGGACATGTGCCATCCCCGCCATCCCTATCCATAGAAGCACTCGAAAAGGTGTGAGAATGAGATGGAATGAACATACCAAAGTTACCACTTTCCGAAGTTGTAGATGGATCTCAAAGACCACAATGTATGCAAGGAAAAGAGTGCACTTGCTGAAAAACCTTGTCCAATCCTCACAACCTACACAAATGGCTTATAGTGGAGCTCGGTGGGGTTAGTGTCACAAAATCATGCAAATTGAAGTCCAAGATATGTAAATGTTGAAATCAATCCAAAGGACTCAAAATGCAAAGCAAGTGATCACAATATATAGAGGAGAGCAATAAAGAAACACACACGGTGGGATAATGGGGCTTGTGCAACTATAGGGACGAGCAATACAAAATTGCCTAACGAAGACTAAGCTCGTGTTGCACAAACACGAGGAGAGATGCTAGCTTGATTGCACGTTTGGGGATGATTCACCACTTGGCACCAATCCTATATGTATGCAAGCAAAACATTTCCTTTTCCATGTATCCTCATGCACAAGTATCTCTTTTCATGCTCAACACTCTTTTGCTTATAAGCTTATGATCTTTCTTTTCTTGCTTAAAAGCTTTTCTTTCTCTCTTCTCTCCCTTTCCACTATACTTATGGAGTCTCAACCACATACATGAGATAAGTATCACAAGATATGCACGGGAGCAAGCAATTGCACTATGTGATATATCAAATGATGCAACAATATGATATCGTATAACTATGGTGCACCAGTTTTCGAAGCCCGGCAATACTCGGATAGCTAGTCTCAATAGGTATGAAGGTATTCGCAAATATGGTGGGGCTATCAAGATGTAATGACAAGGAAGGAAAAGTTTATGATGGAATGGATACCTTTGTCACACTTAACCTTTCACGAAGTCGGGGGTAACCGGCCTTGCTTTCGGTTGAAGATGGTCTCAAAGGATGGATGGCCGTCGTCGATGCGGAAGCCCGTGGTTGATGTAGATGATGGAACTAGTCAATACTCGTATCGTTCCATGTCAGGGTTGTTGAAGAAGTAACAGTCCCTAAGTAGCCGAAACACCTTAGGAGACTCAAATCACAACTCAAACAACCACAAATGCAATATGAACCAAAATGGGTTAAGTTGCGGAAGTTTTGTGTGGTGGTGCGGAAGTTATGGTGGATGGCCTATGCAAAGACGACAAAATGCACAAAATTTGATGGATTCAAATGGTGGTAAAACCAAGATGAGCATCTCGGGCACGTCAATAGCTTTCCAATGAGCCAAAGAACACCCAAATCGGAGTTCAGAAGTGGGAGATATGGCCGAAACAGTGAAGCGGTGGCGGCTGTTTCTATAGGGGTCGTGCGCACGGGGTCAAAAGGCCCGTGGACACGGGGTCCCATGCGCACGGTATAAGGCCCTAGACACGGGGTGTCCAGAAACTTTGCGGGGGCCTGTGCCCACGGGGTCTTGGGTCCGTGGACACGGGGGTGGCGGAAATTTCGCGATTTCAACTCCAAATTCGAAGGGGAAAAGAAAAATTAGGCTATGGGGACTCAATAGAAGGTGGATCTACTTGCTAAACACCAGATCCACAGATCAAAATCAACAAAAACTCACAAGGAACAAGAAATCACAAAAATTTGGTATGGCTCTTTTTGTGGGGAATTTTCGAAATCGGCAAGAAAAATTTGAACTAAAGCAAGAAAGTGGGGGATTGGGGCTCCAAATTCGTGACAACCTATGCTCTGATCCAAGATGATGTAGGGCAAAACCCAAGGTCGCCCGATGTTCACGAATTGGAGGTGGATTTGAGGAAGAACGCCAAGATCACAAGGGGAAAACACAAGAACAACACTCTAATGGACAAGATCCACACCAAGTACTCCTCAAATCACAAGCAATACAAGAGGTGCATCAAGATCCAAGAACAACAAGGGAAATAAAGATACAAGTGTAGTTCATCCAAATCTGTAGGAGAGATGGGTCTTGAATTCCATGGAGGAATCTTCCCATGAAGGGGTCTTGAATCCCTAAGGATCTTCTCCAATGGAGGTCTTGAACTCCAATGGAGTGTGCCTCTCTCAAGAGGAATCCCACAAGGGGACATACATGAGCTAAGCTCCAATGTCTAGATCTAATCTTAGCTGTCCTACAAATGAGGTGGAGGAGGAGTATATATAGGTCCAAGGCATGAAGGGGTAAGCAGGGGCATAATAGGGATTACATGGGCAAAGCCCAACAGCTGCACGCAGGACCCCCCGTGCGCACGGGGTAAGTGGAGCCCGTGCGCATGGGGTGTCCAGAGAGCTGGTGACTTAGCCCATGCGCATGGGCATGTACCGTGGGCACGGGGTCTAAGGGTCCGTGCGCACGGGGTGTCCAGAAGCTTCGGAGCTTGTTGCCTTCTCATGGACATCCGTCGATGCATGTGGAATCTCGCCTTCTTCATGACGGTTCCTTCTCAGCTTCCAAGCTTCCCTCTTGGATGGTGTAGTTGTTCTCTTGCGCTTGCACTCCTCCTCGTCATCCGTGAAGTTCTGACAATACCTATGTATGCCCACGAGAGGGGTGTCAAGTAGTATACCATCCTCGAATGGGTCAAGTGAACACGTGTAAAGGCGATGATTCACCTTTGTGTGTGTGAAATAGATGTGGCACGTGTCACTTGCGAAATGGACTCTTGACATGGTGATGTCCGTAGGATGCTCCGCATCAGGAACCGGTTGAAGCTGGAATTTCACCAGAAATTTTATCGTATGCATTTGGTTCATCGTGATCGGAATTATATATATATAATTTTTGGCCTCGTGAAGGAGAAAGTATTGCTCAAGCTTGGGGGAGGCTTAAGTATATGATGGACACATGCCCCAATCATGAGCTCTCAAGAGAAATAATTATACAAAACTTTTATGCTCGGCTTTCTCATAATGATCAATCCATGCTCGATACTTCTTCTACTGGTTCCTTTATGAAGAGAACTATTGAATTCAAATGGGATCTTCTGGAAAGAATTAAACGTAACTCTAAAGATTGGGAAATCAACAAAGGTAAAGAGTCAGGTATAAAACTTGAGTTTGATTGTCTTAAATCTTTCATGGAAACTGATGCTTTTCATAAGTTTAGTACTAAATATGGACTTGACTCTGAGATAGTAGCTACTTTTTGTGAATCATTTGCTGCTCATGTTGATCTCCCTAAGGAGAAATGGTTTAAGTTTCATCCACCTATTGAAGTAAAGGAAGAACCTATTATAGCTAAAGAGGAAACAATCATTTATAATGTTGATCCAGTTGTGCCTGCTGCTTATATTGAGGGACCTCCTTTCCTTGTTAGGATTAAGGAACATGCTAAAGCTTCAACTGTGGTTAATAAGAGTAATAATAAACCAATTAAACCCTCTGAAAAAATTAGAGTGGAACCTAATGTTGCAATGATTAAAGATATTTCAGTTGATAATATTGATGGACATGTTATATACTTCTGTGAGGAAGCAACTAGGATTGCTAAACGAGAAACAATAGATAAAAATAAACCTGTTGTTGGCATGCCTATTGTTTCTATTAAAATTGGAGATCATTGTTATCATGGTTTATGTGATATGAGTGCTAGTGTAAGTGCTACTCCATTCTCTCTTTATCAAGAAGTAATGAATGATATTGCACCTGTTGAGATTGAAGATATTGATGTTACTATTAAGCTTGCAAACAGAGATACTATTTCACCACTTGGGATTGTTAGAGATGTTGAAGTCTTGTGTGGTAAGATCAAATACCCTACTGATTTTCTTGTTCTTGGATCACCACAAGATGATTTTTGTCCCATTATATTTGGTAGACCTTTCTTGAATACGGTTAATGCTAAGACTGATTGTAATAGGGAAACAGTCAGTGTTAATTTTGGTGATGTATCACATGAGTTTAATTTCTCTAAGTTTCATAGACAACCTCATGATAAAGAATTTCCTAATAAATATGAAATTATTGGTCTTGCTTCTATTGTTGTTCCTCCTACAAATCCTTTAGAACAATATCTGCTAGACCATGACAATGATATGCATATGAACGAAAGAAATGAAATAGATGACATATTGTTTAGACAAGCACCTATCCTTAAACATAATTTGCTTCTTGAAACTCTTGGAGACCCTCTCCCACCTAAGAGTGACCCTGTGTTTGAATTAAAGAAATTACCGGATACATTGAAATATGCTTATCTTCATGAAAAGAAGATATATCCTGTTATTATCAGTGCTAACCTTTCAGAGCATGAAGAAAAGAGATTACTTAAAACTCTGAGGAAGCACCGTGCTACTATTGGATATACTCATGATGATCTTAAGGGCATTAGTCCCACTTTATGTCAACACAAGATTAATATGGAGCCAGATGCTAAACCCGTTGTTGATCATCAACGACGTCTGAATCCTAAAATGAAGGAATGAAGGATGTGATAAGAACTGAAATATTAAATCTTCTGGAGGTAGGTATAATTTATCCTATAGCTGATAGTAGATGGGTAAGTCATGTTCATTGTGTTCCTAAGAAAGGAGGCATTACTGTTGTTCCTAATGATAAAAATTAACTTATCCCACAAAGAATTGTAACTGGTTATAGGATGGTAATTGATTTCAGGAAATTAAATAAAGCTACTAGGAAAGATCATTACCCTTTGCCTTTTATTGATCAAATGTTAGAAAGATTATCTAAGCATACACACTTTTGCTTCTTAGATGGATATTCTGGTTTTTCTCAAATACCTGTATCAAAAGAAGATCAAGAGAAAACCACTTTTACTTGTCCTTTTGGAACTTATGGTTATAGACGTATGCCCTTTGGTTTATGCAATGCACCAGCTATTTTCAAAGATGTATGACTGCTATATTCTCTGACTTTTGTGAAAAGATTGTTGAGGTATTCATGGATGATTTTTCCGTTTACGGAACTTCATTTGATGATTGTTTAAGCAATCTTGATCGAGTTTTGCAGAGATGTGAAGAAAGTAATCTTGTCTTGAATTGGGAGAAGTGCCACTTTATGGTGAATGAAGGTATAGTCCTTGGGTAAAATTTCTGAAAGAGGTATTGAAGTAGACAAAGCCAAAGTTGATGCAATTGAGAAAATGACATGTCCTAAAGATATCAAAGGTATAAGAAGTTTCCTTGGTCATGATGGTTTTTATAGGAGGTTCATAAAAGACTTCTCTAAAATTTCTAGGCCTCTTACTAATCTGTTACAAAAAGATGTTACATTTATTTTTGATGATGATTGTGTAGAAGCCTTTGAAATACTTAAGAAAGCCTTAATTTCTGCACCCATCATTCAACCTCCTGATTGGAACTTGCCTTTTGAAATAATGTGTGATGCTAGCGACTATGCTGTTGGTGTTGTTCTAGGTCACAGAGTTGATAAGAAATTGAATGTTATTCATTATGCTAGTAAGACTCTAGACAGTGCTCAAAGAAATTATACTACTACTGAAAAACAATTTTTTGCAGTTGTGTTTGCATGTGATAAATTCAGATCTTATATTGTTGATTCTAAAGTAATTGTTCACACCGATCATGGTGCTATTAAATACCTTATGGAAAAGAAAGATGCTAACCCTAGATTGATTAGGTGGGTTCTTCTACTACAAGAATTGTGGTTGATGAACTTGCCCGAGGGCTCCATTTCTTCTTGGTCGGATCTATGCCATCAATTCGTGGGTGCCTACCAGGGTGGCCACAAGCTCCCTGGTCAGGAGAGCGATTTGCATGTGATCTCCCAGAGAGATGGCGAGCCCCTCCACAAGTATTTACAGAGGTTCAGCCGTGTGCACCACAACATCCCCGATGTTCATCCCGCAGCTATTTGCACCGCATTCCACATGAATGTGCGCAACTGCAGAATGCGGTCCGAGATGAATATCATGAAGGTTAGGACCATCAATGAGCTATACGCCATGGCGGACAAGTGTGCACGTGCTGAGGAAGGGAGGCGACTCCCTGGGGAAGATGCTGGCGCCGAAGTCGATTCCGATGACGACAACGCAGATGACGCATCGACCCCGCAGAAGAAGAGTCGGGAGCGCAATAGAAAGCACAAAGGCAAGATAGTGATGGCAGTCGAGAGCCCCGGTGACGCCAATGCCGCCAGGAAGTCCAAGGCAGAAAGCCCCGGCAAGGAGGTTGCCGGATGCGCTGACTGCCGGGAGGCTGAGGCAGGCGACAAGGGCGGCAAGACCGGTGGGCCGTACTGCAAGATCCACCGTACCAAGGGCCACGATCTCTAGGAGTGCCAGCAAGTGGAGCAGCTTGCCGAGAAGCAGAAGCAAGAGTACGAGAAGCGCGACATGGAGAATGGCCAGGATGGTGCCGGTGGATCGGGCAAGCAGAACCATGGTGGCCGAGGGGGCCGTGATATGTCTCAAACGTATCTATAATTTATGAAGTATTCATGCCATGTTTATAACAACTTTATATGGTTTTGGTATGATTTGATTAGAACTAACCCGGACTGACGCTGTTTTCAGCTGAACTACCGTGGTGTGGTTTTTTGTGCAGAAATAAAAGTTCTCGGAATTGGAGGAAACTTTTTGACGATTTTTTTTGGACCAAAAGAGACCCCTGAAGCTTCGTGGAAGGACTAGAAGAGCCACGAGGAGGCCACAAGGCAACACGGCGCGCCCTGGGGGGGTCGTGTCTTGTTGCCTTGTGGGCCCCTCGTAACTCCTTTTCGCGTGATTCCAAAGCTGAAAAATCCTATAAATAGAGAAACCCCCAGAAATTAACCTAGAACTTTGACGCCGCCGCCGCAAGCCTCTGTACCAAAGAAATACCATCTGGAGCCCTGTTCCGGCACCCTGTCGGAGGGGGAAATCATCACCGGAGGCCATCTTCATCATCCCGGCGGTCTCCATGATGAGGAGGGAGTAGTTCACCCTCGGGGCTGAGGGTATGTACCAGTAGCTATGTGTTTGATCTCTCTCTCTCTCTCTCTCGTGTTCTTGATTTGGCACGATCTTGATGTACCGCGAGCTTTGTTAATATAGTTGGATCATATGGTGTTTCTTCCCTTTCTATCTTCTTGTGATGAATTGAGTCTTTCCCTTTGAGGTTTCGTTATTGTCAGATTGAATATTTCAGATTTGAGAACACTTGATGTATGTCTTGCATGTGGATACCCATGGTGACAATGTGGTATTCTATTGAGTCACTTGACGTATGTTTTGGTGATCAACTCGCCGATTCCCGTGACCTTGGGGCAACTAGGCATAGGGGTTGATTGAACATTTTCATCTTCTTTTCTCCGATAGAAACTTTGGGTTACTCTTTGAAGTTCTTTGTGTGGATTGAATATTATGAATCTGAAGTTGTTTGATGCATATCGAATAATCAACTCACGGATACTTGTGGTGACATTGGAGTATCTAGGTGACATTAGAGTTGGTTGATGCGTATCATATGGTGTTATTTTAGTACGAACTCTAGGGATGTTTGTAACACTTATAGGGATGGCTCAATAGATTGATCGGAAAGGATAACTTTGAGGTGGTTTCGTACCCTACAACAATTTCAGCTTATGTTCTCTGCTAATAGGAACTTTGGAGTGATTCTTTATCGCACGTTGACGGATTGTTATATGATTCAATTATGCTAGCATTGTTGAGAGATTGCACTAGTGAAAGTATGAACCCTAGGCCATGTGTTTAAGCATTGCAATACCATTTGTGCTTCGTTTTATCACTTGCTACCATGCTGTTTTTATATTTTCATATTACAAAAACCTATATCTACTATCCATACTACACTTGTATCACCATCTCTTCGCCGAACTAGTGCATCTATACAATTTACCATTGTATTGGGTGTGTTGGGGACACAAGAGATTTCTTGTATTTGATTGCAGGGTTGTTTGAGAGAGACCATCTTCATCCTACGCCTCCCACAGATTGATAAACCTTAGGTCATCCACTTGAGGGAAATTTGCTACTGTCCTACAAAACTCTACACTTGGAGGCCCAACAACGTCTACAAGAATAAAAGTTGCGTAGTAGACATCAAGCTCTTTTCTGGCGCCATTTGCAATTGAATCTTTTAGTTTCTTATTTTATCTCTAGTTTGGTTTATTAAAGAAAACTACAAAAAATGGAATTGAGGTTGCCTCAAATACTTCATCTATATAATGTCTTTCTTGAAAATGATGGATCGGAAAATTGTGCTCAATTGTTAGAGGAAGAATTTAATAAAATGTTTAATGTGAGTCCTTTGAATGATGAGTATGATTGCAATGTTGTTAGTATGCTTTTTATGAATATCCATGATGCTAATGATACGCAAAGCCACAAGCTTGGGGATGCTATGTGTGATGAAGATGATATTTTTAGTCCCCCAAGTTTTGATGAGCAAATTTATTATGATGAAAGCATGCCTCCTATTTATGATGATTATATTAATGAAAGTGGGTTTGGAAGAGTGTCAACTCTAGGTACTAATTATCCCACTATTTTGGAGGGTGTTGAATCTTATGGCAATAATTATGAAAGTGGATTTGGAGAGGTCATGACTTTATTTAATGATGAATCCACTATTTTGGAAGAGGTTTCAATTGATTATGACAACCAAGTTGCTATCTATGATAATTATTGTGATGACATGTATGTTATAAAGAATAATGATAGCCACGAAAATTGTCATCATGATTTTAATGCTCAAATTGATTATGCAAATCAAGTATCATATGATAGTTATTTCATTGAATTTGCTCCCACAATTATGAATGAGAAGAAATTTGCTTATGTTGAGAGTAATAAAAGTTCTATGCTTATGGATCATGAAAAGAATGCTTTATGTGATATCTATATTGTTGAATTCATTCATGAAGCTACTGAAAATTATTACGAGAGAGGATCATATGCTTGTAGGTGTTGCAATAATATCAAGTTTCCTCTCTATATGTTGAAAGTTTTGAAGTCATGCTTGTTTTGCCTTCCTATGCTAGTTGATTCTTGCTCCCATAAATTGTTTGCTCACAAAATCCCTTTGCATAGGAAGTGGGTTAGGCTTAAATGTGCTAGTCATATGCTTCATGATGCTCTCGTTACTTTTCAATTCTTTACTTTTATGTGGGCATCATTGAAATCATCATGCCTAGCTAAAAGGCATTAAAGAAAAGCACTTGTTAGGAGACAACCCAATATTTATACCTACTGTTTTTGTGTGTCCACATGATTGAGCTACTGTAGTAATCATGTTTTATATGTTTTCTTTCAATAATGTGCCAAGTAAAGCCTTTGGGATAGTGTGGATACTTGTTGATTTGATTCTGTGCAAAAACAGAAACTTTTACGTTAAGTGCTGGAATTTCTGTTCTGTACTGGAGCGTTATAAAATTCTGAAATTATTACACAGTATTTGGTTACAAATTTTTGACGCTTTCCTAAATTTTCAGAATTTTTGGAGGTAAAGAAGTATGATTTTTAATTCGCTCACTACATGTTGTTCTGTTTTTGACAGATTATGTTTTTATTGCATAGTTTGCTTGTTTTAGTGTTTCCATAGCTTATATTGAGTAATATAAATTGTGGAAATGATGAAATACAGTAGGTATTATGTGAAAACAATTATGAATCTTGTATTGACAGTACCAAAGTGAATGATTTATTTTCATACTAACCTATCTCACGGAGTTCCGTTAAGTTTTATGTGATTGAAGTTTTCAAGTTTTGGGTGAGATATTGATATGAGGAAAATATGGAGCGGAAAGACCCTAAGCTTGGGGATGCCCAAGGCACCCCAAGGCAATATTCAAGGAAGACTCAAGCATCTAAGCTTGGGGATGCCCCGGAAGGCATCTCCTCTTTCGTCTTCAAAACTATCGGTATATCTTACTTGGAGCTATATTTTTATTTGTCACATAATATGTGTTTTGCTTGGAGTGTCATTTTATTTTAGTTTAATTTGCTTGCTGTTATCAATAATCATGTTTTGTATCTTTTAGTTCAATAAAATGCCAATTATAGCCTTTACCATGCTCAGTTTGCAAGTTTATGTGTTGCTGTTTGGAAACAGAAAGTTTCCTGTTATGTCCTGAATATTGGTGAATAGTCAGAACATGATAAAAATCTGAAATTTTTACACAGTAAGAATGCATAACTTCTCTGTCACGTGGTAATTTTTCAGAATTTTTGGAGTTAGGGAAGTATGAATTTTTATTCCCCCTTTACAGACTGTTCTATTTTGGCAGATTGCTGTTATAGTTGCCTTGTTTGCATATGTTTGCCTATTTAATGTTTCTATTTATGGATAGGAGTATTAAATATGCAGAGGCATTTAGTATGCAATGTTTAATTATAATTTTATTGATTTTCTACAGTAGAGAATGTTGAGGTTTTGAGTTGATTTATACTAACTTATCTCGCGAGTTCTTGTTGAGTTTTGTGTGGATGAAGTTTAAAGATTTAGGAGAAGCCATGATATGAGAGGAATTATGGAGACACAAGAGCTCAAGCTTGGGGATGCCCAAGGCACCCCAAGATAACATTCCAAGAAGTCTCAAGCAACTAAGCTTGGGGATGCCCCGGTAGGCATCCCACCTTTCTTCATTAACAACTATCGGTTAACCTAAGTTTTTACTTGTTCACATGATATGTGCTATTCATGGAGTGTCCTTTTCTTTTTATTTTGTTTGCTATTTTAATAAAATTATCAGATCTGAAATCTTTATTGAGAGAGAGAGTCTTCACATAGCTACTTAATTGTTTGACTACTCATTGATCTTCACTTATATCTTTTGGAGTAGTTTGTCATTCATTCTTGTGCTTCACTTATATCCTTTGATTAAATGTTTGAATGAATTGAATATCATAAATCTGAAATTATCCATGTTCCATATGCTTAGTAATATTTCACATTGGGTTTAGAAAGTAAAATCTATTGAAATTTGACAATCACAATATTGGTCATACAAGCAATTCATGAATGATTAGTATATGGAAGAGAAATATCACATACAAATATATTATCTTGGACATCTTTTATGATTGTGAATACCCATTAATTATTTTCAAACTTGAGCAAATTAGTTGAAGTTGGACAAGGAAGATAACATAATGAGTTATGTGTGGGTATATTTGCATAGAAGTTATATTGTTATGGATCCTCCAACATGTGGTGCTTGTTTAGAATCTTTTTCTAGCCAAAATTTCTGTACTAAGCGGGAATACTGCTTGTGCATCCAAAATCCTTAAGCCAAGTTTCTTCCATGAGTGTCCACCATACCTCCCTATATACAGTATTACTCTGCCGTTCCAAGTAAATTTGCATGTGCCACCTCTAATCATTCAAATAAGCATCTGTTTTGTGTGCCCGTACCACTCATGAAGCGGCAGGGGGTGGTCAGTATCTTCCATGTTAAGCGGGTTATTCTCATGATGGGTGTTTATTCACTTGTCATTGCACGAGAGAGGGCGGTAATTGGGATGCCCTGTCCCACAAAACAAAATATATAATTAAACAAACTCCCCCGGAAAGTTGATTGTATGGAGGACACCCGAGGATTCGGCTAGCCATGGCTTGTGTTTGAATGGTTGAGGGGGAGTAAACTTTACCTTTCCGCTTGGGAACCGCCTATAATGTGTTTAGCATGGAAGATATTGAGAATTCTCGGTCGTGACGTTGACAGGAAAAGTACACCTCTCAAAATGTATTCATCTCTGATTTAAGCTTCGAGCTCTGGCACCTCTGCAAATCCCTGCTTCCCTCTGTGAAGGGACATTCTATTTACTTTTATGCTATTTACTTTCATATTATTTATTTTTGTTGAGTCAACTTCTTATTCCAACCTATTCTCTAGTTGGCAAGCATCATGTGGTGGGGATAGATCCAGGCACATATATCCATTCAAATATATTTGATCATGATTTATTATTGTTGACAATTATCTCTATGATAAATGAGTTGGGAGGCGAAACATCAAGCACCTATCTTTCTCTATGTTTGATGGATGCTATTTGTTCTAAAAATATGCTTTGAGTATTAGCAATCATAGAAGACTATATGATAATTGAGTATGTGGAGCTCTTACTTAGACTTTGTTGAAAATGAGATGCATTGAAATTGTTTGGTGACTAAGAACATAGCTTGTTAAGTTTCAAGAGAATGTATTGTTTAAACCATAACATGTGAATTGATTGCTACTTTATCATGATAAGTTTTATGAGAAAGAGCTGTTGTTATGATGCTACGAAAAGTGATTGCAATTATCATTGATGAAACTTATGCACTATGCTAGCATTCACACTTCATAAATTATTTCTTTTATCATTTACCTACTCGAGGACGAGCAGGAATTAAGCTTGGGGATGCTGATACATATCCAACGTATCGATAATTTATGAAGTATTCATGCCATGTTCATAACAATTTTATATGGTTTTGGTATGATTTGATTAGAACTAACCCGGACGGACGCTGTTTTCAGCAGAACTACCGTGGTGTTGTTTTTTGTGCAGAAATAAAAGTTCTCGGAATTGGACGAAACTTTTTGACGATTTTTTTGGACCAAAAGAGACCCCCGAAGCTTTGTGGAGGGACCGAAAGAGCCACGAGGAGGCCACAAGGCAACACGGCGCGCCCTAGGGGGGGTCGTGTGTTGTTGCCTTGTGGGCCCCTTGATGCGGAGCATCCTACGGACATCACCATGTCAAGAGTCCGTTTGGCAAGTGACACGTGCGACATCTACTTCACATACACAAAGGTGAATCATCTCCTTTACACGTGTTCACTTGACCCCTTCGAGGATGGTATACTACTTCACACTTCTCCCGCGTGCATGCATAGGTATTGTTGGAGCTTCATGGATGACGAGAAGGAGTGCAAGCGCCAAGGAACAACTACACCATCCGCGAGGGAAGCATGGAAGCGACGACGGAAGAAGATGGAGCTGCTGAAGCTACAGCGGCCGGACATCCGGGCCAGAGGCCGGACATCCGGCGCCTGTGCAGTCGAGAGAGGCTGCACCAATAGACGGCAAAAGGGCATCAGCGGCCAGACATCCGGCGCGAGCCCGGACATCCGGCGCCTCAGCGCCGCCCGGACATCCGGCCTCCCTCCCGGAAATCCGGCGACCGGCAATAGAAGGTTGGGAATCTCCAGGCCAGACATCCGGCCAGTGCCCCGGACATCCGGCGCTTCACGAGAGGCCGGACATCCGGGTCCCAGCCCGGCCATCCGGCGCCGCCTACGCACGTGGACAGGGCCTGAGGCCCATGTATCTCTCTTTCCCCCTCCCACTTCGTGGCTAGACTATATATACTCCTCCTCCTCCTCCTCCATTTAGGGTTAGATAAGATTAGAACTACACATTGGAGCTTAGCTCATGTACCTCCCCTTGTGGGATTCCTCTTGAGAGAGAGAGAGAAGATCCCTAGTGGATGCAAGACCTCATAAGGGAGAAGGATCTACCTAGATCATCAAGACCTCATCTCCTCTTGGATTTGGGATGAACTCTATCTTGTATCGATTTCCCTTTGTTGTTCTTGTACCTTGTGATCTTGTGTGTTTGTTAGTCTAGTGGATGTGGGATTGGACTTGTTCTTGAGTGTTCCTCTCGTGATTTCCCTCGTGTTCTTCGTGTTCTTCGTAGGATCCCCTCCAATTCGTGAAAGATCGTCAATTAGGGTTCCACCCTACATCATCTTGGTATCATGAGCCACGTTGATCACGAATTTGGAGTCCTACCCCCCCTCTTTCTAGCATAATTTTGTTTGTTCTTGCCCAATTTCGAAAATCCCCACCAAAAATAGCCTCACCAAATTTTTTGCATTTTGTTGGTTCTTGTGAGATTTTGTTGTGTTTGATCCATGATTTTGTTGTTTGGCAAGTGGATCTAGCTTCCCCACCACGAAATCCATCCAAAAATTTCTTTTCCCCCATCAATTTTGCCCCCAAAATCATCAATTTCCGCCCCAAATCGAGTTTCGAAGTCCAAATCCCGATCTGGAATCGTCGGGCCGAACATCCGGGCCACCGGCCGGACATCCGGGCTATCGGGCCGGACATCCGGGTCCCCGGCCGGACATCCGGCTCCTGGAGCACAAAATCGCGCAAGTTTCTGGACATACAGCCCCGGATATCCGGCCTCACTCCCGGATGTCCGAACCCTGGGAATTTCAGCTAATAGTGTTTCACCGTTTTGACCTTAACTAATTCATCCGGAGTCCGATTTTGACGTTCTTTAGCTCGTTTTGTAGCTATTGACATCCCCCATCCCACAAAAATACCACCACCACCATTTGACTCCATCAAAGTTTTGAAAATTTGGCAAGTTTGCTTAGGCCCTCCACCATAACTTCCACAATACCACCACAAACTTCCGCAACCTAACCCATTTTGATCCCCATTGCATTTGTGGTTGCTTGAGTTGTGATTCAAGTCTCCTAAGGTGTTTCGGCTACTTAGGGATGGTTACTTCTTCATCAACCACCAACTCCACTTCCACTTTGACGACTCCGAAACCACCACTGCTTTCCGCTACCATCATTTGATATTTGCCATTTGAGATTTTGAGTTGTGGTTTTCCGTTTTCTAAGGTGTTTTGGCTAATTAGGAACGGTTCTACATCGCCACTCATCATCGCCACGGACTCGACATCGACATTGTCCACTTAATCATCATCCATCCTTGCTTACAAACGAAAACCACCGACGGTAACCTCGATGACATCATTGTACATTTCCTTGCCATTGCATTGATCACCTTGAGCCTATTGCGTCACTTTCCTATCGAGACTAGTGAGTTGAGAATTGCCGGGCCACGCTCATTGTGCACCTAAGTGATACGCTTACGCCGCATAGCTACATTTAGCGTGCTATCATCTTTGTGCCATAAGTCTCTCCCGTGCATATCTTACATACTTGGCTCGAGCATCAAGCATTGTGGCAAATCATCAAAAAAAAGAAAAAAAAGCAAAAGCTTTTAAGCAAAAGAGGAGATACAAAAGAGCTTGTAAGCAATAGAAATAGCATTGAGCCATCTTGCATAATACATACTCTTGGAGCATACATACGTAGCATACTTGGGATTGAAGACGACATGTTTACTCGCTTAGGTTGGTGCACAAGCGTATCTAGCCCATTTGAGCAATCGAGCTATTGTCTCTCTAGTATCCGTGCAACACGAGCTTTTTGCGTGGTAACACATTTTGTGCTCATTCCTTGGTTGCGCGGATCCCACTTATCTATCCGTGTGTGTGTTTCCTTGTGCCACTATAGCTATTGATCTATTTGCTTTACATTGCAATTTTGTGGATCTTTCTCAACATTTTCGATACTCTTGGACTAATATTTGCTTGAATTTTGTGCCACTTGTCATAACCAAGCCACTCGATAAGCTTTACCTTGTAGGTGTGAGTGAACAAGTCAGGTACCAATTCCACTATTCTCTCAATTCACATTGAGTGACGCGGGATACATCCTCAACTTTGGGAAAAGGTAGCTTGGTATTGTTTATCTCATTTCCTACTCACCTTTGCTCGAGTCTTGTGATGGATAGGCAAAGCACATCTCCTTCGGTCAACAACAACAATGACGAGTTTGATGCTATGAAGAACCACTTGGACGCCAAGATGGATGCTCAAATGGAGGAGCTAAAAGCCCTCATCAAGACCGGCAAGAGGTCTTCCTCATCTTCGAGAAGACGCTCAAGTGCACAAGCTTCTGAGCTACCATCTCCGGCAAGATCACATCGGCATCGACAACATCAACGACAAGAACGTGAAGGTCAAGAGCTCAACACCAACCACCGTTCTACGACTTCACCATCTACCTTGGCATCTTCGCCAAGCGACTTCAAGGCATCTTCGCCTTTGGACATGTGGCATCTTCGCCGACAATCACCTCAAGATTACGCTCAAGAGAAGCTCCCCAAGCTCAAGTCCGTGACTTCCATGAGCTACTACGACTTCGACATCGACCATGAGATTCCTTTCTATGGGACTTAAGACCCCGAGGAGTATCTCGAGTGGGAGCGTAAGATGGACGACTACCTCAAGCTACATCAAGTCCCCTCCGAAGATCAAGTGAAGTGCGCCACAAGTAACTTCCACGATTACGCATCGACATGGTGGCTTCACACACCTTCGAAGAGCTTCAACATGAGTTGGCCCAAGACGAAGAAAGCGATGCGGCGAGAATTTGTGCCTTTCACCTACACGGAACATCTTCAACGCCAATTGGAGAACACCATACAAGGATCCAAGTCCCTCGACGAGTACTTCAATGAGATGAAGAAAGCCTTGCGATGAGCCGGCGTGGACGACCCCATTTGGATCAAGTTCTAGTTCATGATGGGATTGAACAACGACATCTCCAAGACTATCTTCCTCGACAACTACGATTCCCTCGACGACATCTACTTTGGTGCTCTCAAGGCGGAACAATAACACATGAAGGACAAGGTTTCTCTACCCCAAGCACACTTCGTGAAGACCAAGCTCCAAGACGGCGAGCAAGAGGATAGTACCACCATGATGTCCAAGCCCGACGAGCTCCAAGATGACGCTCCCAAGTTCGACTTCACCGCCATCCCTCTTTGTGGCATTGACAATGCTGAGTCTACCACGACTCTTTTTGAAGACGGCGCGGCGACGACTACGACTATGGAGTCTCTCAAGGAACATGCTTTGGAGGCAAGCGACAAGGTGGCGAGCAAGGATGATGCTTCCATCTTTGGAGGCGAGAGTGATGATGTGCCATCTTTGGCCTTCATCCACGGCGACGGTGACGAGATGGTTGAGCATGGGATTTTTCCTTCAACCATGGCGGTGTATGATGATGAGTTGAGCGACATGAGCCACCATATTGAGAGTGAGAGCGAGTTCACCACTAGCCCATATATGATGAGATGCCCCAATTCCCATGTGAGGAGAGCCACAACCCCCACCACTTGAGTGAGATGAGTGACTCCACCATATGTGAGTTTGAGTGCAACTATTTTGAGGGAGTGAGTGATCCACCACATAGAGAGAGTGAGATAGTTGATAGGGCATGTGAGGCCATTTCGATTTCTAACAACTTAACATCTACCTCTATTGTGTCTTCTCATTTGGTGCTAGGTCCCATATCTGATGACGCGCCGATCCTCCACGACTTCGTCCCTCCTATGGACAAGACAATGGCCATGGTGGAATATGATGCACCCCCCCCCCCACATGGTTCCATCATGATGAAGATGACCACGACTTGGTCTTTGCCACCTCACCTACACCACATGAGTGGAATGACAAAGGTAACATAGGTGAAGGTGATGCGCTAGACCCACTAGTGGACATTGATTGCTTGCATGATGTTGATCCTCCTATTGACACGCTTCTTGATAGTATGATTTCCCCATGCGATTATTTACCCATTTATGATGAGTTTGATGATTTCCATGAGGAGTCTATTAGTTGTGATGCCATGTTGCATAGGATTTCTTGTGTGCATTCTATTGGTCACATCATGTTTGACGATCCACTTGACTTGTCATATGCTATGCATGAGATCAACAGTATGTCCAATTTGCAATCTCATCGTAGTAACTATGCATATGCCATTAAAATAAACCCAATTTGCACATATGGCATAGATGACAAGCCCATGGTTATTGGCATTTGTTTTTCTTGTGATGATATTGATATGCTTCCTTTGCATCAATTCTCTCATATGCCATGCCATGACCACATAGCTTCAAACATGCATTGTTTTGGATGTTGTTCGTTTTCTCCATATTATGCTTCCGCTATTACTCATGAGGAGACCCCCATAGTTTCCTCATACATGTTAGGAGAATTTGATCCATCATATACATTGCATGATTTCCATGATTGTGTGCACAATATGCTCCCCATGAATAAAAATGCTATTGATGTGCCATATACTTGCATGCTTAATTTGTGTCCCCATCGTGTTATACATAACATCTATTCTTTCATGATGGATGACATGTTCATATACCATGCCTCAAATTTCTTTGAGCATTGCTTGTTTTGTCCTAACTCTCACGTGCACATACACATCATGATGGATGATGTGTACATTTACCACGCACACACTTTCTTTCGCTTGTGTCTTTCTTCAGTAGGTCATCACACTTACTCGTCAACCTCGCAAGCGCACGAGTTGACGAAACGAGCTCTCGAGAGCAATGAAGATGTGCGCCACCATGGAGTGCTTACCCTCCACCCGCCCTCTACGCGACGAGCCTTCGTGCATTTCTTCTACATGGCCCTCACATGGTTATGGGTTATTGTCCATTACATATTCTATGCCCATCTTGCCATGTTCACTTTGCATGATATGCTCATTTCCATTTGGATGACATGCTTTGGTGACCCATGCTTTGCATTACACATGATCCATGATTCTCCTACTTGTATGTGTGTTTGCATGCTTGGTGGAGATATCACTTGTTATTGCCATGTTTGCTTTGTACCCCATGCCTATGATGATACTTTGATCATGTTTCATTTTCATGCTTGCGATATGTCATGTGCATTGCCTATATCTACTATTTGCTCACATGACATGATTGCCATGATTTCCTCTAGTATGTTGCATCTTCGCACTACTAGTTTGCATGACATGATTGCTACGCTTGCCTATGTTGCATCACTGATGATTCATACTTGCTCGTTTCATGTGGTTGATGGCATCCATTTCCATGTTTTTCACATGATTGATATTGCTTCTTGTCATATATCTCCATATGTTGCCTCTCTCATGCTAGATGATTTGCCATGTATTGAGTGCAATAATGATTTTAGTCTTGCTAATGAGATTGCCCCCATAGCTTTCTCCCATATTATTGGAGTTTGTGACATAATTCATGTGACACATGCTTGTCTTACCTCTTTGCACCATATGCCTAGTGCCATGAACATTAAGCTTGTTGCATCATCTTATTCATGCACTTTTACTACTAATGGTTATGTGCAAGAGAAGCGAACCATCATGATTGATGATGTGTTTATCTACCATGCACATAAGTTCTTTGCTTTGTTGTGTGCATGTGTAGGATCCTTGGACATCATGTCCACTTCCACTTCACGTGAGTTGACCATTCGAGCTCTTGAGAGTGAGTCACTTTCAACCGACGCGCTTCTACAATGCATTTGCTACCATTTTGGCATTGTGAAGGACGCACAAGGACATGCTTTTGCGGTGATATACTTCTCTTTTGAGAATCCCAACACCATGACCATGAATATTGTGGATCATACTTCATGTGTTGCTTGCACCATGACACATTGCACACATGATAGAGATCTTGTTTTGACATGCCATTGCCACATTGCCATGTCTCATGATATATATGCCTTGTGTGTTGCATTGAACATGATTATCCCATGCTATTTCCATGTGTTTGATTGCAACAATGTCATTTCTTCACATATGCCATGTCCCATTGATTGTTACACGCTTGACTTGATTGCCTCACACATGATGACCAATTGCTCTTTCTATTGTGTTGAGTGCCACACTATCTTCACTACACCATGTGCACATTATGCTTGGTTTGTCTTGCATGTTACTCATGTGTTTAGACATCTCATTTCCTTTGGTGTTGTGAATGATTCATATGCCTACCATCGACCGTTTATTGAGTGCTTTGTGCATGCTTGCTATGACATTGAGGTAGATGCTTGTTCTCTTGTCACACATATTTGCATCTCTACCTCCAATTTGCATGCTTGTTTCCATGATGATCTTGATTGTGCTCAATTTATGTGCTTACATGCCATGTCTCATTCCTTTGTCACACCTTATACTATACATGACGACAACACTTGTTGGGTGACTCGCCGCATGAATGCTTGGTTTTGCACTAATGCTAACCACATTTGTTTTTCTAAGTGTTTGTTGTCCTTGTTCCTTTTGAAGGCATCACAAGACGGTGCGACATTGGAGAGTGCCCATTTCGAGCTTCAAGATGAAGAGTGTTTGGTGATCGTCAATTTCTACATGGCGACGACATCTCTTTCCCATGGTGATTTGGATTTCGATCCAAGGACGGATCTTTTCCAAGGGGGAGGGGATGATGTGGAGCATCCTACGGACATCACCATGTCAAGAGTCTGTTTGGCAAGTGACACGTGCGACATCTACATCACATACACAAAGGTGAATCATCTCCTTTACACGTGTTCACTTGACCCCTTTGAGGATGGTATACTACTTGACACTTCTCCCGCGTGCATGCATAGGTATTGTCGGAGCTTCACGGATGACGAGAAGGAGTGCAAGCGCCAAGGAACAACTACACCATACGCGAGGGAAGCATGGAAGCGACGACGGAAGAAGACGGAGCTGCTGAAGCTACAGCGGCCGGACATCCGGGCCAGAGGCCGGACATCCGGCGCCTGTGCAGCTGAGAGGGGCTGCACCAATAGACGGCAAAAGGGCATCAGCGTCCGGACATCCAGCGCGAGCCCGGACATCCGGCGCCTCAGCGCCGCCCGGACATCTGGCCTCCATCCCGGAAATCCAGCGACCGGTAACAGAAGGTTGGGCATCTCAAGGCCGGACATCCGGCCAGTGCCCCGGACATTCGGCGCTTCACGAGAGGCCGGACATCCGGGCCCCAGCCCGGACATCCGGCGCCGCCTGCGCGCGTGGACAGGGCTTGAGGCCCATGTATCTCTCTTTCCCCCTCCCACTTCGTGGCTAGACTATATATACTCCTCCTCCTCCTCCATTTAGGGTTAGCTAAGATTAGAACTACACATTGGAGCTTAGATCATGTACCTCCCTTTGTGGGATTCCTCTTGAGAGAGAGAAGATCCCTAGTGGATGCAAGACCTCCTAAGGGAGAAGGATCTACCTAGATCATCAAGACCTCATCTCCTCTTGGATTTGGGATGAACTCTATCTTGTACCGATTTCCCTTTGTTGTTCTTGTACCTTGTGATCTTGTGTGTTTGTTAGTCTAGTGGATGTGTGATTGGACTTGTTCTTGAGTGTTCCTCTCGTGATTTCCCTTGTGTTCTTCCTGGTGTTCTTCGTGTTCTTTGTAGGATCCCCTCCAATTCATGAAAGATCGTCAATTAGGGTTCACCCTACATCACCCCTCGTAACTCCTTTTCGCGTGATTCCAACGCTGAAAAATCCTATAAATAGAGAAACCCCCAGAAATTAACCTTGAACTTTGATGCCGCAGGCCTCTGTACCGAAGAAATACCATCTAGAGCCCTGTTCCGGCACCCTGTCGGAGGGGGAAATCACCACCGGAGGCCATCTTCATCATCCCGGCGGTCTCCATGATGAGGAGGGAGTAGTTCACCCTCGGGGCTAAGGGTATGTACCAGTAGCTATGTGTTTGATCTCTCTCTCTCATGTTCTTGATTTGGCACGATCTTGATGTACCACAAGCTTTGTTAATATGGTTGGATCATATGGTGTTTCTTCCCTCTCTATCTTCTTGTGATGAATTGAGTCTTTCCCTTTGAGGTTTCATTATTGTCGGATTGAATATTTCGAATTTGAGAACACTTGATGTATGTCTTGCATGTGGATACCCGTGGTGACAATGGGGTATTCTATTGAGTCACTTGATGTATGTTTTGGTGATCAACTCGCGGATTCCCGTGACCTTGGGGTAATCTAGGCATAGGGGTTGATTGCACGTTTTCATCTTCTTTTCTCCGATAGAAACTTTGGGGTACTCTTTGAAGCTCTTTGTGTGGATTGAATATTATGAATCTGAAGTTGTTTGATGCATATCGAATAATCAACTCACGGATGCTTGTGGTGACATTGGAGTATATAGGTGACATTAGAGTTGGTTGATGTGTATCATATGGTGTTATTTTAGTACGAACTCTAGGGCTGTTTGTGACACTTATCGGGATGTCTCAATAGATTGATTGGAAAGGATAACTTTGAGGTGGTTTTGTACCCTACAACAATTTCATCTTATGTTCTCTGCTAATAGGAACTTTGGAGTGATTCTTTATCGCACGTTGTGGGATTGTTATATGATTCAATTATGCTAGCACTGTGGAGAGATTGCACTAGTGAAAGTATGAACCCTAGGCCTTGTTTTCAAGCATTGCAATACCGTTTGTGCTCCGTTTTATCACTTGCTACCTTGTTGTTTTTATATTTTTAGATTACAAAAAACTATATCTACTATCCATACTACACTTGTATCACCATCTCTTCGCCGAACTAGTGCATCTATACAATTTACCATTGTATTGGGTGTGTTGGGGACACAAGAGATTTCTTGTATTTGATTGCAGGGTTGTTTGAGAGAGACCATCTTCATCCTATGCCTCCAACGGATTGATAAACATTAGGTCAACCACTTGAGGGAAATTTGCTACTGTCCTACAAAACTCTGTACTTGGAGGCCCAACAACGTCTACAAGAATAAAAGCTGCATAGTAGACATCAGGCCGCCGCGGCAAGGCCAAGTAGACAAAAGAGAAGGCTGCTCAGGGCCAGAATGATGATGATGAGGATGAAGATGGGTCCGAGAATGAGTTCCAGAATGCAGTGGAGGCCATGTGTGTTGACGGAGGCGCATCTTTGGACTCCTCGCACCGACAACTGAAGCAATGGGTCCGCGAGGTGAATCCCACGGAACCCATGATGGGAGCACATAAGCCACTCAAGTGGATGCCGCCGCATCCCAGGCCGAGGAGGACGCCCCTGAACTTGCCGAGCCGGTGCCCGCGAAGAAGAAGCTGTTGTTCCCCCAAGAGCGGGCCGAGACCAAGAAAGTGTCGTTGGATGGGAACAGTGCGGGCCCCTTCCTAACCATCGGCAGCGGCCTTTCCCCCAAGCAAGAAGGCGCCCTCGTCGACTTCCTTTGGGCGAATGCTGATATGTTCGCTTGGACAGCCTCGGACATGCCCGGCGTGCCGAGGGAGGTGATCGAGCACCACTTGATGGTGTGCCCCAACGCACGCCCCGTCAAGCAGAAAGTACGGCGCCAGGCGCCCGAGAAGCAGCACTTCGTCATTGGGGGGGGGTCGAGAAGCTCCAAGACGCAGAAATCATCCGTGAGGTGCTCCACCCGGAATGGGTCGCCAACCCCGTTGTCGTCGCCAAGCCGCACGGCGGCAAGCGCATGTGCGTCGACTTCACCAACCTCAACAAGGCCTGCCCCAAGGACCACTTCCCACTGCCCAGGATTGACCAAATAGTAGACTCCACCGCTGGGTGCGATCTGCTCTGCTTCCTAGACGCCTTCTCCGGCTATCATCAGATCAAGATGGCAAAGGAGGATGAGGAGAAAACCTGCGGAGTGTTCTGCTACGTGTGCATGCCCTTTGGCCTGAAGAGCACGGGGGCTACCTTCCAGAGGCTGATGCGCATCTGCCTAGGGTACCAAATGGGGAGAAACGCGGAGGCATACATCGACGACATCGTCATCAAAACGCGCTAGGTGCGCACCCTCATCGAGGACCTGAAGGAAACCTTCGCCAACCTGCGCAAGGTCAACCTCAAGCTCAACCCCACCAAGTGTGTTTTCGGTGTCCCTTTCGGCAAGCTCCTGGGTTTTCTGGTCTCCCATCGCGGCATCGAGGCCAACCCTGAGAAGATTAAGGCTATCGAGGAGATGCAGCGCCTGGCGAGATGCATGGCCTCGCTCGGTCGTTTCATATCCAAGTTCGGCGAGCGGGCTCTGCATTTCTTCAAGCTCATGAAGAGGTCTGGCCCCTTCAAGTGGACCCCTGAGGCCGACGCTGCCTTCGAGGATCTCAAAAGGTACCTCACCAGCCCTCCCATCATGGTAGCCCCGCGCCCACGCTAGCGCCTGCTATTATACTTGGCGGCCACTCCCCAAATGGCCAGCGTGGCCCTTGTGGCAGAGCGGGACGAGCGAGTCTGCGTCAAGAAGAAGCCTGCCAAGCCTGTGCCTGCCACTGCCGTGGAGACATCACTGGAGCCCCTCAAGGCCCTACCGGCGCCTGCCGAGGGCCCCCCTCCGGAGGCCCCAGCGCCCCCTCAGGAGGCCTCTGGAGCTCAGCCTCCAGAGGCCCCCGTGGCGCCGCCCCCGGAGGCCCCCGCGGTGCAGCAGCCTGAGCCCCTCGGCGAGCACGACTTGGATACCACGGTCACGCGCCTCGTCGAGCACCCCGTCTACTTCGTCAGTACGGTGCTGCGAGACGCGCGTGAACGGTACCCCATGCAGCAGAAGCTCCTCCTGGCGCTCCTCATGGCCTCTAGGAAGCTACGCCACTACTTCCAGGGTCACCCAGTCAGAGTGATCTCCTCCTACCCGCTGGAGCAAGTCCTGCGGAGCCCGAATGCCACCGGTCGCGTCGCCGAGTGGAACATCGAGCTGCAGCCTTTAGAGCTGGAGTTCCTCCCCACCAGGACCATCAAGGGCGCGGCCTTGGCAGACTTCGCGGCAGAGTGGATGGACATGCATCAGGGCGAGCTGCAGGAGGAGTCGTCCCTGCCCGAGGAGGCTACCTCCGGAGGCTGGAGCATGCACTTCGACGGGGCCTTCGCGCGCCAGGGCGCGGGGGCTGGGGTGGTGTTCACTACACCCACAGGCGACAAGCTTTACTACGCAGTGCAGCTCTGCTTCGGGCGCACCGACAATGTCTCCAACAACATTGCCGAGTATGAGGGACTCATCGCCGGGCTCAAGGCCGCCATCGCGCTTGGAGTAAGGCGCATCATCATCAAGGCGACTCGCAGCTCCTCGTCAACTTCTCCAACAAGAAGTACAAGCCGAAGGATGAGCACATGGCGGCCTACCTGGAGGAGGTGCGCAAGCTCGAGAAGCGCTTCATGGGCATGGAGCTACAGCACGTCCCTCGCAGCGACAATAGTGAGGCGGACGAAATCGCCAAGCGTGCTTCTCACCGCGAGCCCCAGAGCCCCGGTGTCTTCGAGGAGCGGCTCCTGAAGCCTTCAGTGGCGCCCCCGATCGCCAGCATCCCGGCACCTCATGAGGAGCTCCCTCCTGCACCACCCATGGGCGCACCAGACTGCGGACCAGCTTCAGGCGCTTGCCTACTGCTGGCGCTCGAGCCGCAGCCAGAAAGCTGGACCGCGGAGATCAAGGCCTATCTGGAGGGCGGCGCCCTCCCGGAGATCGACGCGGAAGCGGAGCGTGTGGTCTGCCAACCGCGCTCTACCACTTGAGGGAGGGTGACCTGTACCGCCACCGCCCGAACAGAGTCGCGCTGCGGTGCATCTCTAAGGAGCAAGTGCACGAGCTGCTTGCGGACATCCATGGAGGCGACTGCGGCCACCATTCGTCCTCACGTACCCTCGTAGGTAAGGCATTCCGCAGCGGTTTCTACTGGCCGACAGCGCTCGAAGATGCCGCGGAGCTGGTCCAGGCATGCGAGGCCTGCCAGTTCCACGCCAAGCAGATCCACCAGCTGGAACAAGGGCTCCAGACCATCCCCCTCTCGTGGCCCTTCGCGGTTTGGGGGCTGGATATCCTCGGGCCCTTCCCTCGTGCGGCTGGCGGCTACCGCTACCTCTACGTCGCCATCGACAAGTTCACCAAGTGGGCGGAAGTGGAGCCTGTCCGGACCATTCCGGCAGGATCAGCGATCAAGTTCATCAAGGGCCTGGTGTGCCGCTTTGGCGTCCCCAACCGCATCATCACGGACAACGGCACGCAGTTCACCAGCAGCCAGTTCAAGACCTACTGCGCCAGCATCGGCACGCAGATCTGCTTCGCCTCCGTGGCACACCCTCGAAGCAACGGCCAGGCCGAGCGCGCCAACGCTGAGGTCCTCAAGTGCCTCAAGACTAGGAGCTTCAAGAAGCAGCTCACGGCATGCGGCAAGGGCTGGCTGGAGGAGCTCCCTTCAATGCTATGGTCCATCCGCACCACGGCGACCAAGCCCACCGGCGAGACGCCTTTCTTCCTCGTCTACGGGGCAGAGGAGGTTCTCCCAGCCGAGGTCAAGCACCGGTCTTCGCGGGTCTTGGTTTTCGACGAGTCTCGTCAAGATGGCCTGCGGGAGGATGACCTGCTTTTCCTCGAAGGGGCGCGCCGCTAGGCCGCCCTCCGCGCGGCAAGGTACTAGCAGGCGTTGCGCCGCCATCACAGCCGCAACGTACGCCCCCGCACCCTCAAGGCGGGCGACCTCGTCCTGTGTCGGATCCTCTCCAGAGAGGGACTCCACAAACTCTCACCCATCTGGGAGGGCCTTTCAGGGTCACGCACATCTCCCGACCCGGCGCGGCACGGCTCAAAACGGAGGAGGGTGTTCCGGTACAAAACACATGGAACATCCAACATCTCCGCAAGTTCTATCCGTGACCCCACGGATACGAACGAAATGGAGTTGTACATGCTCCGGAGCTCCCTCCCACTCTCGTGGAAGCTCCATGCTCCGCGCTGGCGGACACCCCATACTCCGCGCTGACGGAAAGCCCCATGCTCCGCGCTGGCGGATACCCCATGCTTCGCGCTGGTGGACGCCTCATGCTCCGCGCTGGCGGCCTACATACTTGAGGGGCCTACGGCCATCACATCCTCAAGCTGACCCGTGTCGAACACGGCAGCACGTACCTTTCCTGTTGTGTAATGAGTCTATTTCATGCATCAGTAAAGCCTACTTCCTAATAACCGGTGTCCTTGCAGCTGAGTTTGCCTCGGGAAGCGCACTCGCGATCTCCCCCCATGTGTCTCACGCGAGCGGGGGCTAGGCACGGTGCCTGTGCTCGGGTCAGTCCCAGCAGCACTGCAAAACCCAAGTGACTGAGCTCTGGCTCGCGGGCCCGCTCCCGCGCACGTCACCTCACCAGGTCCTTGGTGCTCTTGCCTCCTCGCGTAACACCCACAGGCGGCCTCGCGAGCACGCCCCGCTACATTGTTTGCAAAAATTTGGCAATTTCCCTGGTGCAGGGCCTCAGGAGCCCCCCTCGGGAGGACCCGCGATCGGCGCCCCGCGAGTAGAAGGCTTCATGAGGAACCGTGCCTTATGTGCGGTGCCCCGCAAAGGGCTCGCTCCGAGCCACGCATCTCCAAAAGAGCTAAGACTAAGCACCTCTCGGGTTTCCCTCCTCTCATTTTCCCCTCGAGGCACCTGATTTCCTTGGCACGAGCCGCCTGCGCGTCAAGGGGGGGGACCTTGGGCATCGCGCCTTAGGGGCTCCTACCGTCCTCGAGCCCTACACCCTCTGGCCGTGCTGAGCGCACGCTCCAAGCACACCAGCAACGGTCGTAGCTAGCTCGGGGGCTGGGTCCCAGCGATGCAGGGCACAAGGGCAGTGTAAGAAGGAAAGAAGAGCCTCGGGAAGAAAGCAAAAAATGCGGGAAACAAAGTACTTAGACATACGGTGCCATACAAGATGTTTTTACTCCCCCACGGGGCTACATCGATCCAATGCAGGAAAAAGAAAAAGAGGAGGGAGGGGCAGCCGCAGCACCGCCATCCCCAAGAGTCCGCATCGAGCCCCGCCCGCGCCTAAGCGAAGTCTTCGTCTTCATCCTTGACGCGGGGGGAGCTGTCATCGCTCCCGCTTCCATCAAGGGTGGCGGCACTGTCATCGCTGCCACCCTCGCTGGAGGAGCCACTGTAGCTGCCGTCCTCGCTCTTCGCGCAGCACTCCAGGCGGCTGCAGGAAACCCCGAAGATCTTCACGAAGAGGGTGGCGAATCCATCGTACTTGAAGTGGAGAAGGTGCCCCCGCTTCAGGCCCCTGGAGAGGGCAAAGGACTTCCACCCCTTCTTCAAGAACATGAAGCCGGAGGGGGTGAACTCCGCCTCCACCCAGGAGGGGCCGTTGCAGCAGCCGTCCGCCTGCAGCCACAGGCCCAGGGGCGTGCGCTCCTCCATCACCCTCGCAACGGAGTCCGGGAGCCGAAGCCAGGTGCAGGGCGAGCGGTGCATGTCCACGATGAACTCATGGGCTGCCTCCACCGAGTGCCTCCCCGCCTGGGGAGGAAGAGCGGCGGAACCGCCGCGGCCGCCCCGGCCACGGGTGCCGCGGCCTCCGCGCCCGTGATCAGCGCCTCTCCCACGACTGCGAGTCGCACCCGTTCCACGGGTGCTAGGGCCGGCCTCCGCACCGGCGGCCATGGGGCACGTTCGACCCCGAGGAGGAACCCTCGTCGCCGCGGCCAAGCCACGGGCCCGGACTCTACCCCTCACCGCCGACGGCTTCGGCGGCTCGACCTCCTCTGCTGTCCTCTTCCCTTTCTCGGCCGTGGAAAGCTTCCTTGGGAGAGCCATGGCCGCGGCGGTGACGGGCCGAGAGAGTGGCGGAGAGATTAGAAGTTGGGGGGAATAAGGGGAGCCGAGGGGCTGGCCGCAAGGCAGGCTGGGGACGGAGTGAAGGAGCAATGAAGTGCCCACGCCCCGTGCGGGCAGGTTTTATCACCGAGGCGGCAGTTATCGAGGCGTCGCAGGTAGTTGAGGCGCCGCGCCCGCAAAGGCCGCCACGCGTCGCGCCTGGGCCCGGCAGCTCGATGGGCCCCGCAGCGCTTCGCCCCCAACGGGCGGGACGTGCGTGCCGCGGGCCCGGGGGCTACTGTCGGCCCACTGGGAACCAGGGTACCACGGCCCGTCTGCCTATGGCCTAGGAGGCGACGCTTGGGCTGGCCCCGGCAAGGTGGCCCTGGCGCCGTTGCCCAGGAGGGAGTCGCCTAGCGGAGAGCTAGCCTCGCGAGGCCCCTCCCCGCCAGGCCAAGCCCTGGTGAGGCCGACAGGTCCCAGATCGCCTCGCGAGGCAACCCCTCACGAGGCTGCTTCACGGGGCGTGACATGCGGCACCGGTTGGCCTCTCACGTGGGTGACGTCCCGATGCCAGGGCAAGGACAGCAGGGTACAGCTCAGACATGTTTCCATTTTAGTGATAAGGGAGCAGTGGCATATGCCTCCCCCAAAGCAAGTCCCAAAGGTTTCCCTCTTTGGTGATAGAAGATCAGGACGGATCAGCGCGCCAGGACGGAGGTCATCGCCAAGCCCACCAGCGCGTCACAACGAGCTGCTTTAACAGGCAGAGACCGCCTTTAGTCAGGATAAGCCTGCGCCCCTGTCCCCCTTTGAATTGCCGCCCTGTGGCTACCCTTTCCCACTCATATTTTTGGGGAAGAGGACCAAGGCACTACAAAAGGGGCAGGGTTGCTTCCATGTATGGGGATCGACCCATTCTCCCCCACACCTCTTGTACCGCGAGCACAAGCTCTCCACCACGGAGCAATCCAACACAAGCAGGAGTAGGGTATTACACCGCACGGTGGCCCGAACCAGGGTAGCTCGCACATCCCCTTTGTGTCCGGTGAGAGCCGGCGAGTCCGTCATGTCCCCGCCGTAGTCCTGTCATAGGCTGCCAAGCAAAGTCCCTCAGACTTCGAATCCTAAGTTCTTGGAGAAGTTTCTTGGATGCAGATCCTAGACTCCGACAGATAAGGGCCTTCCCACTTTGGCGTCAACTTGTTTGATTTCTTGGCAGACTGGATGCGCCGAAGAACAAGGTGGCCTTCCTCAAGGCTTCAGGCATGAACTTTGCGGCTATGGTAGCGGCGCAAAGCTTGCTGGTAGCGTGCAGCTCACACAGCAGCCCGAAGATGTTCTTCCTCGAGGAGCGTGGCATCATCGTGCCGCAATTGCTCTTGCTCATCTTCATCAAAGGCAAGCAATCGAGGTGACCCGTACATGAGTTCCGTGGGGAGCACCGCCTCTACACCATAGACTAGGGAGAAGGGTGTCTGGTCGGTGGCTCGATTTGGTGTTGTCCTAAGTGACCAAAGAACCGCCGGCAACTCATCAATCCAGCGCCTTCCACATTTGTGAAGCTTGACAAAGGTTCTTGTCTTGACGCCATGCAGCACTTCAGCATTTGCTCTTTCCGCTTGACCGTTGCTTCTCGGGTGATCAACAAATGTAAAACAATTTTTGCTTCCAAGGTCTTGGATGTACTTCATGAAGGTGCGGCTCATGAACTGTGTGCCAATGTCTGTGATGATTCTGTTAGGAACACCAAAACGACAAACTAGTCCTTTAAAGAACTTGATGGCTGACTGTGTTGTCACCTTCCTCACTGGCTCTACCTCAGGCCACTTTGTGAACTTGTCGATTGCAACGTACAAGAACTCAAAGCCCCCGGTAGCACGGGGAAAGGGTCCCAAGATATTGAGCCCCAGACCGAGAAGGGCCAGGAGAGTGGGATTGTTTGAAGAGCTTGAGCTGGCTGATGTATATTCTTGGAATGAAACTGACATGCTTCACACTTGGTTACTAGTGCATTTGCATCCTGGAGAGCAGTGGGCCAATAGAAACCTTGCTGGAAAGCTTTGCCGACAAGGGCCCTTCATCCTATGTGAGAACCACACATGCCTCCATGTATCTCCGCCAACAGCTTCAGTCCATGTTCCCGGCAAATGCACTTCAATTTCACCTCATTTGGCCTCTTTCTGTGCAGAATGTTATCTACAAACTGATACATACTTGACTGTCGGGCTACTTTTTCAGCTTCTTCTTGGTCATCGGGAAGTTCTCCTGTTTGAAGGAAATGAACAATCTGCTGTGCCCATGCTGGAGCCCGCAGCTCGACGACAAGGACTAAAGGCATCTCTTCGTGCGGGAGTGCTCGCTTCGACTGCAAGGACTTGGGGTCCCGCTGGAGGCTACTGCTCACCAGCAAGCGCAATGTTGTCCTCGGCAAACTTCCTTGTTAGCGGCTTCTGGGAGCTCTGCCGGAAAGTATTTGCCGGTATTCAAATTTCTTCTTTTGTCTGGCCGCATTGATGGTGTTACAGAAGGTTGAGTTAAATGGGGCACAAAAGTTCCTGGTTCCACAGGTAGCTTTTGAGTAGCACACTTCGGCAGATGATCAGCAATGTTGTTTTCTGCACGAGGGGTGTGCTCTGTTTCCAATCCGTCAAAGTGTTCTTCCAATTTACTTACTTCTTCCACATAAGCTTCCATCAATGGGCTCTGGTAATCCTTGTTAACTTGTTTCACAATGAGCTGCGAGTCACCACGGATGATCAACTTTCTGATTCCAAGGTCCACTGCGATCCTAAGACCGGCAAGTAGCCCTTCGTACTCAGCAGTGTTGTTTGTAGCTTTCTCCCTAGGAAAGTGCATTTGTACCATGTACTTCAGGTGCTCTCTGGTGGGTGCGACAACCAGCACTCCGGCACCGACGCCTTATAGCGAAAAGGCACCGTCAAAGTACATGATCCATTCTTTAGTTGTTTCTTTGCCGGGAAGGGAAGTCTCTTGAATTTCTTCGTATTACGTTGGTGTCCATTCTGCAATGAACTCCGCCAAGGCTCTGCTCTGAATGGTTGAAGTACTTTCAAACTTGAGTGCAAAACTTGACAATTCCAACGCCCACTCTACTATCCTACCGGTGGCATCTAGATTTCTCAAGATACGTTGCAACGAAAAGCGAGTGACGGCAGTGATCTCATGTGCTTGGAAGTAATGGCGCAGCTTTCTCGAGGCCATGAGAAGGCCAAAAAGCAGCTTCTGCATGCCAGAGTACCATGATCTAGCCCCTTGCAAAAGGGAATTAACAAAGTAAACTGGGCGCTACACCATTTTCTTCTTCGGCACTACTTGCTGGTTTGCTCCATTTGCTTGTGCTGATTCTGACTTGTCGGCACCAGATTCTGCCGGAGAGAATTTTGGCTTATCGCTTGATGGGCTTGCAACTGCTGCCTCTTCGTCGTCAGCTTCTCTCTCTGCCACTAATGCAGCACTGACCACTTGATTTGTTGCTGCCAAATATAGCAGCAACGGCTCTTGTGGTTTAGGCGCAACTAGTGTCGGCGTAGATGAGAGGTACTTCTTCAAATCCTACAGCGCGGCCTCCGCTTTCGGAGTCCATTTCATTGGACCTGCCTTTTTCAAAATCTTGAAAAATGGCAAGGCGCGCTCAGCAGATTTGGAGATGAACCTGCTTAATGCAGCTACGCAGCCAGCAAGACGCCGCACATCCTTGACGCGCTTCGGTGCTTCAAACTTCTCAATGGCTTTGATCTTGTTGGGATTGGCTTCAATTCCTCGCTGAGATACAAAGAACTTGAGAAGCTTGCCGGATGGAACGCCAAACACACACTTCTCGGGATTGAGCTTCAAGTTAATCTTGCGCAGATTAGCAAATGTTTCTTCTAAGTCTTGAATGAGGGTTGATTTGTCCTTGGTTTTGACCACTATATCATCCATATATGCTTCCACATTCCTGTGTAGCTGGGGCTCAAAACCAATCTGGACTACTCTTGCAAATGTTCAACCAGCACTCTTCAATCCGAAAGGCATACGCACAAAGCAGTATGTGCCACATGGAGTGATGAATGCGGTTTTCTACTCATCTTCCTTGGCCATGAAAATCTGATGATAACCAGAATATGCATCAAGAAAGGAGAGTAAATCATAGCCGGCAGTGGAGCAACAATCTGGTCAATACGTGGCAAACGGAAAGGATCTTTGGGACAAGCTTTATTGATATCAGTATAGTCGATACAGAGCCTCCATTTCTCATTTTCTTTGCATACAACAACTGGATTTGCCAACCATGTTTGATGAAGTACACCTCTAACTAAGCCTGCCGCTTCTAACTTTTTGATTTCTTCGGCGATAAACTGTTGCCGTTCCAAAGCTTGCTTCCTGAACTTCTACTTGATGGGCTGTGCATGAGGACAGATAGCAAGGTGGTGCTCAATTACCTCCTTGGGAACACCGGGGATGTCAGATGGTTGCCATGCAAACACATCAACATTCGCCCGCAGGAAGGCAACGAGCGCGCTTTCCTATTTGCTATCAATGGTGGAACGAATGGTAAAGGTACCGCCAGTGCCGTCTTCCTTTGCAGGCACCTTCTTGGTTGCTGGTGGAGTAGCTTTGGATTTCTTGTTCTTGGCGGTAGAGCTCTCCGGTATGTCATCGACGTGTGCGCAGCACTCCGAAGAGGTGCGCTTCCCGAAGGCCTTGTCGGAGGTCTTGCCATTTTTCTTGTTTTGGAGATGAACCTGGCCCTGGCATTGGCGGCAGGTGCCTTGGTGGCAGATGCTGCAACCGCTTCTCTATAAAGCTTGTCGATGCAGATGACTGCATCTTTCTTATCGGAGTTGATGGTGATGACACCCATTGGCCCTGGCATTTTGAGCGTGTTGTAAGCATAATGCGATGCCTCCATAAACTTTGCCAAGGCAGGGCGACCCAGGATTCCATTATACGGCAAGGGAATCTTAACCACATCAAAGAAAATCTTCTCCATTCTATAATTCAATTCCCCGCCAAACGTCACCGGCAGAGTGATTTTTCCCTTAGGTTGGCTTCTTCCCGGATTAACCCCTTGAAACGTTCCCGCTTGCTTGAGATCTTCATCAGGAATCCGTAGCCTCTTGATCACATCTGGTGAGATCAAGTTCAGGCCGGCCCCACCGTCAACCAGCATCTTCGTGACCTTGAGGTTGCGTATTGTTGGTGAAACCAACAACGGCAAACACCCGATCGCAATTGTGCGATCAGGGTGATCCTCGGCATCAAAAATGATGGGCATATGGGACCACTTGAGTGGTTTCTGAGCATCTACTGCCAGTTCTGCCGCATTGACTTCATGCGCCCACTACTTGAGTTGGCGGTGGGAGGAGTGCAAAGATGCACCTCCGTCAATGCACATGGTTTCTGTTGCTTTTTGGAATTCATGTTCACTGGATTCATCTTCATCGTCGTCATCATCTTCATCATCCTCTTTCTTGTCGTGGCCTCGAGCAGGCTTCTCCTTCTGCTGTTTAGCCTTGCCGCGACGGCCTCCTCGGCCACCACGGCCCTTCTTGCCGGATCCCCTAGCACCGTCTTGGCCTTTCTCCTTGTCGCACTTTTCATATTCAGCCTTCTACTTCTCGGCAAGTTGTTCAACCTGCGGGCACTCTTGGAGATCATGGCCCTTGGTGCGGTGAATCTTGTAATATGGCCCGTCGGTCTTGCTGGCCTTCTCGCCTATCACGGCATCCTGACAATCAGTGCATACAGCAACTTCTTTGCCGGAGCTCTTTGTCTTAGCCTTCTTGGCGGCGGTAGGGTTGCCGGGGCCCTCGATGGCCATAACTGTCTTGCCCTTGCGTTTTCTGTTGCGCTTTCGGCCCTTTTTCTTCGGGGTGGTGGCGTCGTCGTCTTCGGAATCAACTTCGGTGCCAGCATCCTCCCCAGGAAGTCTCCTCCCTTCTTTAGCACGCACACACTTGTCCGCCAATGCATAAAGCTTGTTGACGGTCTTCGGCAGCCGGATGTTCATCCTCTCCCGCATCCTACGATTGCGCACATTCGTGTGAAAAGCAGCAATCATGGCAGCAGGGTGAACATCGGGAATATTGTGGTGCACGCGGTTGAATCTCTGTATATACTTCCGCAAAGACTCACCATCTCTTTGTGAGATTACATGCAAATCGCTGGGCTGACCGGGAAGCTTGTGGCCCCCGGTGAAAGGACCAATGAACTCGTTGCACAAATCAGACCATGAAGAAATGGAGCTTTCTGGCAGGTTCATCAGCCAAGATCTCACATTGGATTTGAGCACCAATGGAAAATAGTTGGCAAGAACCTTCTCATCTCGTCCTCCGGTAGCTTGTATGGCGATCGTGTAGATGCCCAAGAACTCTGTCGGGCCCATGGAACCCGGGGTATCCAGGCCCGTCTGCCTTTGGCCCAGGGCGCGACGCCTGGCATGGGCCCAGTGGGCCGTCACCCCCGAGCATCTCACCAAGACCCCTCATGAGGCCCTGGCCTCCTGAGGCCCCCTCCTCAGGAAGTGGCGAGTAATCCTCAGTACCACCATCAACGACCTCGCGAGGCCCTCTCACGAGGCTGCTTCCCGAAGTGACCTCGCGAGGCGGCTTTTCGAGGTGGCCTCCCGATGCCCCCTCCCGCTTGTGCTCGGGACGAAGGCCGTTCGGCGTGCCGCGCGGTCTGGAGCCCATCACGTGAGTGACACGCGTGGCGACGAGCAGCAGCAGAGGCCGTGCCAGCAGGCGCGGATGAAGACGGTTTCCTCTTTCGTGTTAAGGGAGTAGGGCCAGCTATCTACTCTCCAAAGCAACTCCAAAGGTTGCCCGATCGGCGAAGGAAGACCAAGACGACGGGCGCGCAGGGCGGAGGTCATCACCGAGCCCACCGGCGCGTCATGGATCATGCTTTGGCAGGCGAAGACCACCTTTAGTCAGGATAGCCTGAGCGCATGTCCCCTTTCAAAATCGCCAAGTGTGGCAACCCTTCCCGCCTAAGTTTTGAGGGGGAAGAGGACCAAGGCCGATATAAAAGGGCAGTGCTGCCATGGTAGAGGGAGGTCCTCGGGCTAGGCCCCCCGAGATTGATTCCTTCATCTCTTACCTTGTACGCAAGAACTCTCTTGCCCCTGGCAATCCCAACCACAAGAAGGAGTAGGGTCTTACACCGCAAGGTGGCCCGAACCTGGGTAAAACCGCTGAGTCCTCGCCCCGTCCCTCTCTAGCGTGCTCTCGTCGTAGCCTCGCCGTAGCTTAACCGTGGTAGGAGACGAACCGGTAGAACGAGCTCACCCCAGTGTTCGAACCTTTGGGTCCCTGGAGCCCCACTTCCGACATTGGGCGCGCCAGGTAGGGGTGTGCTACCGTTCTTCTCCTCCGCACTCAGCTCCACCAACCCCATGGCCGACGCACGTCGCGAGCGCGCCGAGCGCAGTGCTGGCCGCGTGGCTCAGACAGAGCCGGTGGCCCGCGGCAATCGCCGCCGCCCCGAAGACGAGGCTGCTGCCGCCACCGACCCCGCTTCCCGCGAGCAGTAGGACTCATCCCTGCACCCCTCCGTGCGGGCGGACGGCCGCACCGCCACGGCCTCCTCCCTCGCCAACCGTGGGCCACTGAACCCGCAGGCCACGCTGCTCATGGCGCGTGAGCTGCTCCTCTACCGTCTGGATGACGCCGGCTATGACGTCTGGCTTGGCCGCATCACCGAGCTCGTCAACGTCGCCGGGGACGCTCCGGCGCCTTCTCACTCGCTCCGCCCCCCGCCATCTCATGCTGGGGACCTAGCGCAGGACGCTCCCCCGCCGCATCCTCTGCGCGACAAGCGCGCCGGGCCCCAGCGCAGCGCGCGGGCTCGTGAGCCGTCCCGCAGCGCGTCCTCGCCAGACCGAGACAAAGCCAGTTGCCAGATCATCCGCCGCGTGCCCCCCAACGCGCGAGTGCTCCTCGAGCGGCAGCGCCAGCGCCAGGCCCAGGCCGTTCAGGACGTTGCAGCGGCCGGGCGTCAAAACCGTGCCGCCCTCGCTGGCGGTGTTCCCTCGAGCGGCGTGGGCTGCCGTGCCTTCACCCGTGAGCTGCGTCGCGTAGTCTGGCCCGCGAAGTTCAAGCCAGAGCTGCCTCCACGTTACGACGGCACCCCCAACCCCACGGAGTTCCTCCAGCTCTACGCGCTGAGCGTCAAGGCGGCGAACGGTGACGACAAGGTCATGGCGAACTGGTTCCCCATGGCCCTCAAGGACGGCCCGTGCTCCTAGCTCATGAACCTCCCCGAGGCTTCCATCTCGTCGTGGGCCGAGCTCTGCAGCCAGTTCATCGCCAACTTAAAGGGCACACAGGACCGCTCCCTCACCATCAACGACCTGCGGCGTGTTCGGCAGCGCCCAGACGAGACCCTCCGCAAGTATATCCAGCGCTTCAGTCAGGTGCGCAACAAGATCCCGCGCGCCTCCGACGCGGCCGTCATCTCTGCGTTCTCCACCGGTGTCACAAACGTCAAGATGCGCGAGAAGCTCGCCATCAACGGTGAGCTCGACTCCGTGCTCGAGCTGCTCGACCTCGCCGACAAGTGCGCCAAGGCTGAAGAAGGCCACCTCTTCGTCCACAACGACCCCGACGCGGCGCTCGGCGCCGCCAAGGCCAAGAGCAAGGACATCAAGCGCAAGAGCCCTGCCGTGCTTGCGGCGGAGCCCGAGCAGAAGCGCGGCCGCGACCTCGACGAGCACAGAAAGGACAACCGGCCACTCTGCGCTATTCACAACGTCCGCTCCCACATCACCGAAGACTGTCAGGAGCTCAAGCTGCTCCGCGACGAGCGCCAGAGCCGCCGGGACGACCGCAACGGCCGCGGCGCCGGCCGCGGAGGTGGCCGCAGCGGCAACCGCTAGGACAGCCGCAACAGTAATGGCAGCTACCGCCAGGGCTGGCGCGACCAGCCTCGTGAGGCCGCCTGGCGCGACCAGCCTCATGAGGTCAATCCTTAGGCCAATGCCGCTCTCCCGCCGCTGCCGCCGCCACCCCGGAGGGACGATGCCAACCGGCCTGACGAGGGCGCTGGGGGCTACCAGGAGCCTCGCGCGGTCGCCTGCATCCTTGGCGGGTCCCAAGCCCCCGCGTCCATCCGCCACTTCAAGCAACTCTCTCGCGAGGTGTACGCCGCCCTCCCGAGGCATGAGGTCACGCGGCCCCTCAAGTCGTCGCAGTACACCATCACCTTTGACTCTAAGGACCACCCCAAGTCCACGGCCTCTGCAGGCGCGCTCCCCATGCTGTGCACTCCCACCATCAGCAACGTCACGGTCACCTAGACCCTCATCGACAGGGGTGCCAGCCTCAACGTAGTCTCCATCGAGACCTTCGAGACACTCCAGGTGCCCTACGACCAGCTAATGCCGACCAGGCCCTTCTTCGGAGTGACCGATGGCTCCACCATCCCGCTGGGGCAAGTGCGCCTCCCAGTCACCTTCGGCACCCGCAAGAACTACCACACCGAGCTCATCGACTTCGACGTGGCGCACATCGGCCTGCCTTATAACGCCATCTTGGGTTACCCGGCTCTCACAAAGTTCATGGCGGCTACCCATCACGCCTACAACGTCCTCAAGATGCCCGGCTGCAGCGGCATCATCACCGTCGCCTGCAACGAAAAGGACGTGGCCAGCACCCACGAGCGTGCCTACAAGGCTGCCGCTATCGCGCACCCAGCCGATGAGGACGTGGCCGAGCCTTCCGAGGCCGCGCCAGCGAAGAAGAAGCAGCTGTTCTCTCAGGACCGCGTCGAGACGAAGAAGGTGTCGGTGGACGGCAGCGGCTCCGGCTCTGCCTTCACCATCAGCACAGGCCTCCCTCCTGCATAGGAAAGCGCACTCGTCGCCTTCCTTCGGGCAAACTGGGATGTTTTCGCCTGGAAAGCATCCGACTTGTCCGGTGTGCCAAGGGAGGTGATCGAGCACCACTTAGCGGTGTGCCCCAATGCACGCCCGGTCAAGCAGAAAGCACGGTGCCAGGCGCCAGAGAAGCAAGAGTTCATCGTCAAGGAAGTCCAGAAGCTCTAGGAAGCCGGAGTCGTTCGTGAGGTGCGCCATCCCGAATGGCTCGCCAACCCAGTCGTCGTCCCCAAGAAGGGCGGCAAGGAGCGCATGTGCATCGACTTCACCAGCCTCAACAAGTTCTGCCCTCAAGATCCGTTCCCACTGCCCCGCATCGATCAGATCGTGGATTCCACCACCGGGTGTGATTTGCTATGCTTCCTGGATGCCTTCTCAGGCTATCATCAGATCCAGATGGCGGCCAAAGATGTGGAGAGGACGGCCTTCATCACCCCCTGCGGCGTATATTGTTACGTCTGCATGCCCTTCAGTTTAAGGAGCACGGGCGCCACCTTCCAGCGGCTAATGCGCATCACTCTGGGGCCTCAGATGGGGAGGAATGCGGAGGCCTACGTCGACGACATCGTGGTCAAATCTCGCGAGGCTGGATCCCTCATCGCGGACCTCCAGGAAACATTTGCCAACCTATGCAAAGTCAACCTCAAGCTCAACCCGGAGAAGTGCGTCTTCGGAGTCCCCTCCGGCAAGCTCCTCGGCTTCCTAGTCTCGCACCGTGGCATCGAGGCCAACCCAGAGATGATCAAGGCCATCGAGAAAATGCGCCCTCCCTGGACCCTCAAGGAAATGCAGCGCTTGGCAGGGTGTATGGCCTCCCTAGGGCGTTTCATCTCCAAGTTTGGCGAGCGAGCCCTGCCCTTCATCAAGCTCCTAAAGAGGTCCGACTCCTTCAAGTGGACTCCTGAGGCAGACGCCGCCTTCGAAGCCCTCAAGAGGTACCTCACAAGCCCGCCCATCATGGTCGCGCCGCGCTCTCGCGAGCCCTTGCTCCTGTACTTGGCGGCCACCCCCCAGACGGCCAGCGCGGCGCTGGTGGCGGTGCGGGAGGAGCGCGTATGTGCCAAGGAAAAACCCTTGGCGCCCCTTCATGCTCACGAGCCCGCTGAGCCTCGCGAGCCCCCCGGGCCTCGCGAGCCTCCTGATCCTCATGAGGTTCCCGAGCCTTCCGAGCCTTGCAAGGCGTCTGAAGAGCAAGCTGTCGCAATAACTACGCGCCTCGTCGAGCACCCCGTGTACTTCGTCAGCACCGTGCTAAGGGACGCGCGCGAGCGCTACCCCATGCAACAGAAGCTCCTCCTTGCGCTCCTCGTCACCTCCAGGAAGCTGCGCCACTACTTTCAGGGTCATCCCATCAAGGTCATTTCCTCCTACCCCTTGGAGAAAATTCTGCGCAGCCCCAACGCTGCCGGCCGCGTCGCCGAGTGGAACATCGAGCTGCAAGCCTTCCAGCTGGAGTTCTCCACTACCAGAGTCATCAAAGGCGCGGCTCTGGCTGACTTCGTGGCAGAATGGATGGACACGTACGAGGACGAGCCTCGCGAGGCCCAGTCCCTCCTGCGAGGGGATGAGGCGCACAGCCTCCACAGGCCACCTTGGCGCGGCCCCCCTGGCCGCGTGGTGGTGCCTCGTGGGCACACTTAAGTCGGTTGGGGCTCTTCTTCGACCGCAAGCAAGCTTATATCGAGAAAAAAATCATGTTAAAATTTCAGCGCAATCGGAGTTACGGATCTTCGGATATTTATGAAACGGTGAAAGGCCAGAAAAGAGGAACGCGAAACAGAAGAGAAACAGAGAGAGAGATCCAATCTCGGAGGGGCTCCTCCCCTCCGGGAGCCATGGTGGCCATGGACCAGAGGGGAAACTCTCCTCCCATCTAGGGGGTGACCAAGCAAGAAGAAGAAGGAGGGGGCTCTCTCCCCCTCTCTCCCGGTGGCGCCGGAACGCCGCCGGGCAATCATCGTGACGGCGATCTACACCAACAACTTTGCCGCCGTCAACACCAACTCTCTCCCCCTTTATGCAGCGGTGTAACCTCGCTTTTCCCACTGTAATTCTCTACTTGAACATGGTGCTTAACGCTATATATTATTATACAATGATATGTGGCAATCCTATGATGTTTGAGTAGATTCTTTTTGTCCTATGGGTTGATTGATGACCGTGATTGGTTTGAGTTGCATGTTTTATTTTGGTGCTGTCCTATGGTGCCCTCTGTGTCGCGCAAGCGTGAGGGATTCCCGCTGTAGGGTTTGCAATACGTTCATAATTCTCTTATAGTGTGCGGCTAGAGTGACAGAAGCTTACACCCGAGTAAGGGGGTTGTTGCGTATGGGAGTAAAGAGGACTTGTTAATTAATGCTATGGTTGGGTTTTACCTTAATGATCTTTGGTAGTTGCGAATGCTTGCTAGAGTTCCAATCATAAGTGCATATGATCCAAGTATGGAAAGTATGTTAGCTCATGCCTCTCCCTCATATAAAATTGCAATAATGATTACCGGTCTAGTTATCGATTACCTAGGGACAAATCTTTCTCTTGTGTTACAAAAAGCTTTCTACTAAATAACTAACTATTATTATCTTGCAAAGTACTCCTAGTTTTATTCTCGCAAAGTAGTTCTAGCATTACACGTACAAAGTACTTCTAGTTTCATACTTGTTCTAGGTAAAGCAAACGTTAAGTGTGCGTGGAGTTGTATCGGTGGTCGATAGAACTTGAAGGGAATATTAATTCTACCTTTAGCTCCTCGTTGGGTTCGACACTCTTATTTATCGAAAAAGCTACAATTGATCCCCTATACTTGTGGGTTATCACTGATTATCAGAGGTGACTCGCAGCTAGTGGTGAGGCAAGTCAACAAGGATTATCAGAGCCCTTTGATGGAGGCTTATGTCGATGAAGTGAGGAAGTTGGAAGAGCACTTTGACGGTCTGCAAGCGGAGCACGTTTCCCATGCCCAGAATTGGATTGCCGACGACCTGTCAAAGCTTGCCGCCCAAAAGATGCATGTGGAACCAGGAACTTTTATGCTCCATCTGACTCAGCCATCCGTTACACCATCAAGGCTTGCGAAGAAGATAAAGCAGGACGTTGGTGGTTACTTTCCGGCAGAGCTGTCGGCAGCCGCCAAGAAAGTGGATACCACCGACAAGATACCCTTGGCTGGTGAGAAGCAGTTTCTGGCAAGCCAGATCCTTGTCGTCGAAGCAAGCACTCCCGCAGAGGAAGAAGTACCTTTAGTCCTTGTCGTCGAGCCACAAGCTCCGCCATGGGCACAGCCAATTGTCCAGTACCCTCAAACAGGAGATCTTCCCGACGAGCAAGAGGACGCATAAAGAGTAGCCCGTCAATCAAGGATGTACAAGTTTGTTGACAACATTTTGTACAAGAGAAGACCAAATGGGGTGAAATTCAAGTGCATCTGCCGGGAAGATGGACAAAGGTTGTTGGAAGAGATGCATGAAGGGATGTGTGGCTCTCACATTGGGTCGCGCGCGCTTGTCGGCAAGGCGTTCTGTCAAGGATTCTACTGGCCGACAACCCTTCAAGACGCCTTGGCGGTGGTCATCAGATGTGAAGCATGCCAGTTCCACTCCAAGGACATCCACCAGCCAGCTCAAGCCCTCCAAACCATCCCTCTCTCCAAGCCTTTCTCGGTCTGGGGGCTCGACATCATCGGCCCCTTCCCCGTGCTACCGGGGCTTTGAATTCTTGTACGTTGTAATCGACAAGTTTACAAAGTGGTCTGAGGTGGAGCCAGTGAGGAAGGTGATGGCACAGTCAGCCTTCAAGTTCCTCAAAGGATTGGTTGCTCGTTTTGGTGTCCCCAACTGGATCATCATCGACAACGGCAGCCAATTCACGAGCCACGCCTTCACAGCATATTGCCAAGAACATGGAAATAAGATTTGCTACACATCTATTGCTCACCCAAGGAGCAATGGACAAGTAGAGAGGGTAAATGCAGAAGTGCTACGTGGTCTCAAGACCAGAACTTTCGACAGGCTGCACAAGTGCGGAAGGTGCTGGGTGGAAGAGTTGCTGGTGGTTCTTTGGTCAATCAGAATGACACCAAGTCGAGCCACTGGCCAAACACCCTTCTCCCTTGTTTATGGTGCAGAAGCAGTGCTCCCCACAGAACTCAGATACGGGTCACCACGAGTCTTGGCCTTCGATGAGGAGGATCAAGATGAGATGCGGCAAGATGATGCCACGCTCCTTGAGGAAGATCGTTTCCAGGATGTTGTCCGTGATGCACGGTATCAGCAAGCTTTGCGCCGCTACCATAGCCGCAAAGTGAACGCCAGGAACCTTGAGGAAGGCGACCTTGTTCTTCGTCGGATTAAGTCCACGAAGGGGCAAAACAAGTTGACGCCAAAGTGGGAAGGCCCTTACCGAGTGGTATGAGTCACTAGGCCCGGTGCAGTCCACCTAGAGAATGAAGATAGCATTCCGGTGCTCAACTCATGGAATATTGAGCATCTTTGCAAGTTTTACCCGTAAGGCGCGGTTGCCGGGCTGCCCGACAACCTCTTTTGTACAAGTTTGCCGGCAAGGCATGTAAACCTTTGTACAGAGCCGGGCGCAGATCCCGTGCACATAAATAAAGCTAAGTGTTTCACAACTCTTTGTCAAAGTACATATTTGTTTATGTGTTGCAGACAGCCTTGTGTTATATTTTACCTTGCATAGGATGATTAACGAACCGTCAAGGTTCCAGCCTCCTCTTTTCTCTTCTTTCTTTTTCTCAAAGGACAAAAGGGTTCCTCGTGTGCAAAGTTCCCGGGGGGGAGTGACGGTATGGATACCAAATGACGTTCAAGCTATCGTCCTACAGCAAGAAGCACAGCAAAGAAAAAGCTAAGTTGAGAAACTTTGAAATAAATTCTTTGTTGTAGTAGCAATTTCTCCTTGAACGATTTTGGCCTTTGTATGAGAAACCTGCACACTAAGGAACCTTGTCATGATCAGCTACGCCCTTACTTTGTTTCGAGTCCGCTCAACAACTTAAGTGGCTACGTTGTGATCGTCAAGCGTAACCTTGCCAGCAGCGGCACTTCCGGCAACCTGCTAAGGACCTGTTCCTCAAGCACTCGCGGCAAGAGTGCACGCACCGGCAAGATCCCGGCAAGAGTAGGGTACAGAAATCATGCAAAGACAACTATTGACCGAAATCCAGGTTCGAAACTGATGCATATAAGGCCAAAAATCCGAGACGCCGAATACTTCGGACTTGTTTATACAATTGCATCTTTTATAAAGAACTTCTTCATCCCAGAGAGGCTATGCTGATAAAGAAATACAATAGAGGCCTTAAAGGGGCATAGTTTCTTTATTTCATGATTACAATCGTGTACATGCGCAGTGGTGACGAGAGTAATTGAAAGAGTACAATGTAAATGGTAAAGAAGGAAGATGAAGAAACAGGGTGGGTAATTGCTAAAGGATTTTAAAGAACCCGGGCCGCTGCCTGCCGCATGTCTGTGTTTCCAAACTATTGACCAGATGTTTCACATTTAATGGTGAGGCACTTGTGAAGGTTGATGCCATTCCGGCCCTTTATACACTTTAGGTGTTTTATTGACCGAGCTCCTTTAAGGGAGGTGTTGCCGAAGTCACCCTATGGTTAAAACCACGTAGACGTAGGCGTGTTTGGCTATTTCTTTTACAGATACTTGCCTGTACAGGAGCTCTAAGCCACGTCTTTGCTTGGTTGATCCGCGCCGACGTTTGAGTGTGTTTTCGGCTCCTCGACGGCCCAGAGAATCTTTAATGCGAAATTACGCTCCCTTGGGACGTAGTGCCCACTCCAGAGAGGGCACACGAGGAGCCCGTATCCCTATTTCGGGTGCAGGGGTACCTGGCCGAGGTCGATCTGTGCAGCCCGGGCGCGCTTTACAGCGCGGGCGGTGCGTTTATCGCTGCGGGCGGCCTCCTCGGACGCCTGTGCCTCGGCTGCGAAAGCCGCAGTCTGTTCCTCTGTCCGAAGTGATCGTTCCGTGTTACCATTAACTGTGATCACCCCGTTAGGTCCCGCCATCTTAAGCTTGAGATAGGCATAATGCGGGACTGTGTTAAATCGTGCAAAGGCCGTGCGCCCTAGGAGCGCGTGGTATCCACTTCGGAATGGGACGATATCGAAGATTAACTCCTCGCTTCTAAAGTTCTCTGGCGAGCCGAAGACTACCTCGAGGGTAACCGCTCCGGTATAGCGGGCTTCGACGCCTGGAATGACACCTTTAAAGGTGGTAGAGCTCGGCTTGATCCGAGATGAGTCGATGCCCATCTTTCGAACTGTGTCCTCGTAGATGAGGTTAAGGCTGCTTCCCCCGTCCATGAGGACGCGTGTGAGATGATAACCATCCACGATAGGGTCCAGGACGAGTGCCGCCGATCTGCCGTGCCTGATGCTGGTCAGATGATCGTGCTTGTCAAAAGTGATCGGGTAAGCCGACCATGGATTATACTTCGGGGCGACTGGCTCCAGCGCGTATACGTCCCGAAGTACACGCTGCCTCTCCCTTTTAGGGATGTGGGTGGCATAGATCATATTGACCTCTGTTACCTCGTTAGGAAATTTCTTTTGGCCTCCATTATTGGGCTGCCAAGGTTCATCCTCGTCGTCGCTGCGGTGTTGGGTTTTACTCTGACCCTCTGCCGCTATCTTGCCGGCTTGTTTAAAGACCCAGCAATTCCTATTAGTGTGGGTTGCTGGTTTCTCCTGAGTACCGTGAATCCCACATGGGCGGTCCAGGAGCCTATCAAGCTGGCTAGGTCCGTCTTCGTTCCCTTTAAAGGGTTTTCTTTTCTGCCCGGATTTAGGTCCGGTGAATCCTGCGTTGACTGCGGCATCTTCAGTGTCGCTTCCGCCATTTTTATACCTGCGCTTATTTTTGTTGCGCTTTGGTTTTCCAATGGCGCCGCGAGTTTCCGAGGTACCTGCCTCACTGTTATGAGTGCTTCGGGCGAGCCAGCTATCTTCTCCCGCGCAAAAGCGGGTCATCAGTGAGGTCAAGGCAGCCATAGTTCTCGGCTTATCCTGGCCGAGTTGTCGGGCCAACCATTCATCTCGAATATTGTTTTTAAATGCAGCGATGGCCTCGGCTTCGAAGCAGTCTATGATCTGGTTTTTCTTGGTGAGGAACCTATTCCAGAATTTCTGGGCTGATTCGCCTGGCTGCTGGGTGACACGGCTGAGGTCATCAGCGTCCGGAGGTCGGACATATGTGCCCTGGAAGTTTGCTCGAAAAGCGTCTTCTAGGGCCTCCCAGCTGCCAATAGAGTGAGGAGGGAGGCTGTTAAGCCAATGCCTCGCCGGCCCCTTTAGCTTGAGCGGCAAGTATTTAATGGCATGGAGATCATCTCCATTGGCCATGTGTATATGCAGGAGGAAATCCTCGATCCAAACTGCTGGGTCCATGGTACCATCATATGATTCTATGTTGATGGGTTTAAACCCTTCCGGGAATTGATGTTCCATCACCCTGTCTATAAAGCAGATTGGGTGAGCCAGACCTCGGGACCAAGGAGGATCTCTTAGGATCTTGGGAGAAAGTCGTGAGTAGGCTTGATCTCGGGCACGGCTGTTCCTGTCCATCCAGGCATCATAGCCGCCGGGCCCAGCGGGCGCACGTCCCCTTGATCCGTAGATGGACCGAGGGGGAGCCCTGTTTTCCTCAATGCGACGTCTAGCATCGCGAGGATCCAGGTAGTCCACGGGGTCTTTGCCATGACGGCGTGGAGGTGGCCGTTCACCGTGGTCTTCTCGTCTTGACCTGTCCCGGCCTCTAGGGGGCCGATCGAGGTCGTCAACGAGCTCTTCGTCGAACTCCGGTAAAAGGCGCCTGCGTGGGTACGATTTCGGCGTATTATGGCATCCGTTCTCCATATCTTGCTCGGCAGAGAGCAGTTCAACCGACTTTTCATTTAGCGCATCGGTATTCTCCTGCAGCTGCTGCTGCTTGCGCTTTAAGCTCCGGGCCGTCGTAACGAGGCGTCGCCGGAAGCGTTCTTGTTCAAAGGTGTCTTCGGGGACGATGTAATCCTCGGTATCGAGGCTCTCGTCCTCCTTAGATTCCGGCATGTAGTTGTCGTCGGCCCCTTCGAAGAGGTCATCGGGATCGGAGTCCACAAGAGGTCGGTCTGGTGTGCCGTTCCTTACTGGGGAGGCTTGAATGTCCTCCTCCTGGTTATCGGCGTCGCCGTCCTCTGCGTCGCCGTTATTAGCTGTCGCGTCGTTGCCACTGGGTTCCCCATTATTGCCCCTTCGGCGCCTTCGCCGACGTCTTGGAGGGGATTTGGGGGTGTCCACCATATAAACATCGTAGGTGGATGTGGCGGCCCACCTGCCCGTGTTTACAGGGGGCAAGGTGTTCTCAATGGGGCCATCAGCATCTTCCTCCATGTCTGAGGGTTCGCCATAGTCCAACACGTCGGTTAAATCATCGATCGTGGCGACTAGGTGGGTGGTGGGTGGGATGTAAATTTCCCTATCGTCGGCTTTAAGTCCGATCTGATTGTAAACCGAAGTCTTGCCGTCCGAGATGGACATGCTCCTGTTGGATCGAGGAGATAGGTCTAGAGGGGGGTGAATAGACTCTTAACCAGCCAAAGGTACAGTTTTTAATTTCTCTTTTAACTTAGGCAGATTTTGGCACAAGTTAAGATCACTCCAATACTTTCTACACATGCATATCTAGAGATTGAGCAGCGGAAATAGTAAAGCATGCAAGAGTACGGAAAGTAAAGGGGTAGAGTATGGAAGATCAAACGCAATGAAGACATGGTGGTTTTTGGCGTGCTTCCGATAGGTGGTGCTATCGTACGTCCACGTTGATGGAGACTTCAACCCACGAAGGGTAACGGCTGTGTGAGTCCACGGAGGACTCCACCCACGAAGGGCCCACGAAGAAGCAACCTTGTCTATTCCACCATGGCTTACATCCATGAAGGACTAGCCTCACTCGGGGTAGATCTTCATGAAGTTTAGGAATCTCGGTGGGACCGATACGAGCAACTCGGATAGACCAAAGTGCAATGGCTAGGGCAAACCTCATCTCGGTGGCACCGATTGCATCAACTCGGTAGGACCAAAGTGAAGCAATAAGGCAACAGAGAGTTGGCAAGCCATCTTGGTGAGACCGATTTGCAAAACTCAGTGAGACCGAAGTAAGTGCAAACGATTACAGAGAGTTGGCAAGGCCATCTCGGTGAGACCGAGATCCATTTCGGTGGATCCGATTTGTTAGGGTTTTGGCAGTGGCTAAGTCTTGGATGAACTCGGTGGAGCCGGATAGAGAATACCGGTGGGGCCGAGTTGGAATGTAGGTTTTGGACATGTTTGGGTAGAGAGAGTGGTTGAGGGTTTAGGAGTATTGTCACTAAGCACTTGAGCAAAAAAATCATTAAGCAACACCTCATCCCCTTTTAATAGTATTGGCTTTCCTATGGACTCAATGTGATCTTGGATCACTAAACCAAAAATGTAGAGTCTTGAGCTTTTGCCAATCCTTGTCCTTAGCATTTTTAAGGGGTTCCACGTCCTCTTGTCTCTGCCACGCCATTGTTGAACTTGTCTAAAATTCACTAGATAAAAGCATTAGTCCAACACATGTATGTTGGCATAAATTACCAGAACCACCAAGGGAGCAAATGTGCTTTCAATCTCCCCCTTTTTGGTAATTGATGACAACATACATCAAAGCTTCAAATAAAGATTTAGCAGAAGTATGTATGAAAGCTTTGAAGAAAACATGTAACATGCATGAGCTCCCCTGAACTCCCCCTGAAGGTGTTCATATAAAGTGATGATACCACATGGGAGATATACATGCAACATGTATCTTGGCTATATGCATCAGAGCAATATATATGGCATTTAGGTATCCATGTGTCCATGATTTTGTTCTTGCAAACAGTATATACTAGCAAGAGGTCAATCATGTACATGAGTGTGATGCATATACTTACCTTGAAGTTCTTGATCATGTACCTGAAGAAATACACTTGAGAAAACAGGGTTAGATACCACAAGATAATTTCTTCAAGAAAAGACACAAGATCAACAAGAAACCAAGATTGGGATGACATGTAGAGTAGAGTATCACTAGGTGAATACTTCTTTGAACTAAACATGTCCCCAAAAGAAATAGTTGTCTCGCCTTAAAGAACTTCCTCTCCCCCTGAATCTAACATTGGATATTGGGAGTAGGTAGGGTGAGAAAACTTAAACAACAACCAAAAACTGATCATGTTTCTCCCCTCTTAGAAACATGTAACATTCTCTCCTCTTGTAAGGTGCATCTCTTTTATAGTGATAAGCTTTGATGTATTCCTCTCTCCCCCTTTGACATCAAATTCCAAGAAGGGACTTCAAGGTTATTGATTAAGTGGGTTTGGTCCTTGAGAAACACATCTAGCCATTGAGTGGCTCTAGATGCAAGTAGAGGATAAGAATCATTGAGTGGAGCTGGAGTAGAAAATCTCAGGAAAAATTTGACAGAAAATTCCTTAGAGCAGCAAAGCCGGTGACACCGAGTTGTAGCAAGTCGGTGGAACCGAGTTTGATGCAATGGAACATTTTGTCAACTTAGCTCACTAGACAAAGGAATTTTCACAAAGATTTGCAATGAATTTACTGCGATACTAGCAAAAAGAGAATAAACACAGAAAAGAAGCAAGGCAACATCAAGATGATGTTTTTTTTAACACTAGAGAACTTCATCTAGATGGGTCGGTGACTAGGTCACCTATGTTAGAGTATATTGACTTTGGAGTCAAGTGAGAGCACTTGATCATAGGTCATACTCATCGTTTAAGCTCAAAATGGGGTTGCCATTTTTCCTTTAAGCATTTCAATGTATTCAAATCTTGTTGAGTTGCTTTAGCTCATGTCTTTGAGTAAAGCTTCTCTAAGATGTGAGAACTTACATTGGGATTTGGTGGTGACGTCCATCATGTAGTTGAACTTGAAGTGGATGCTCAAGGGTTGAAGTTGGGAGCGATCCTATCTTTTGTAGTTCATCTTCCTACATGGGTTAGCTTTGCAAGGAACAACATGTATACCCAAAATGACAAGAATGAAGCATATCTCGAGAATTTGTCAAAGGATATGTTTAGGTTGTCTTGTTCCTTGTTCCACCATCAATTGTTGATACTTGGGTTATACAAGATTGCTTATGATAAGAGTGTGTCGCAACCTTGTGACATGAAGCTTGTCCAAGTACCTACAAAAGGTTAGATACCATACAAGGAAGCAAAATGTCCAAGATATAAGATGATCATGAAAGGTATCATGGATTAGTCAAGAATGCTCATGCCCTTGTATGCATCCACATGAACCTCTAGTTCACGTTTGAAGCATCAATGATGTTCAACTCACTTCTCAAGTGACAAAACACTTTCTCATCAAGGGGTTTGGTAAAGATGTCTGCCAATTGTTTGGCGGTACGAACATGTTTAAGGTCAATGTCACCTTTCTCAAGATGATCTCGAATGAAATGGTGACGAACCTCAATATGCTTAGTTCGAGAATGTTGCACGGGATTGTGTGCGATCTTAATAGCACTCTCATTGTCACATAGTAATGGTACATGTCTCACATGCACACCATAGTCTTTAAGAATTTTTGTCATCCATAGTAATTGAGCACAACATGATCCCGCAGCAATGTATTCCGCTTCGGCAGTAGATAGAGATACGGAATTTTGTTTCTTGGAGGACCAAGACACAAGAGATCTACCAAGAAATTGACATGTACCCGAAGTGGATTTTCTGTCAACCTTGTCTCCGGCATAGTCCGAATCGGAGTAGCCAACAAGATTAAAAGAAGATCCTTTGGGATACCATATGCCAAAGTTTGGTGTATGTATCAAGTATCTCACAATTCTTTTCACCGCCTTAAGATGACAATCTTTTGGTGCCGCTTGGTATCGTGCACACATGCACACACTTAGCATAATGTCGGAACGGGAGGCACATAGATATAGCAATGAACCAATCATAGATCGATAAACCTTTTGATCAACAGGTTTGTCGTCCTTGGCCAAGTCTAGATGTCCACTCGTGGGCATGGGAGTTTTCATACCTTTACATTCTTGCATGTTGAACTTCTTGAATAAGTCCTTGGTATACTTTGTTTGAGAAACAAAGGTACCTTCCCTAGTTTGCTTGATTTGCAAACCAAGAAAGAATTTGAGTTCACACATCATAGACATCTCGAACTTTTCCGACATCAACCTTCCATACTTTTCACTAAAAGAGGGGTTAGTAGATCCAAAGATAATATCATCAACATAAATTTGGCATACAAATAATTCTCTATTAACCCTCTTAGTGAACAAAGTTGAATCAATCTTCCCAATCTCAAAGCCTTTTTCAAGAAGAAACTTTGTCAAGCATTTGTACCAAGCTCTAGGGGCTTGTTTAAGACCATAAAGAGCTTTACGAAGTTTGTACACATGATTAGGTTTCTTGGGATTCTCAAAGCCGGGAGGTTGTTTAACATACACTTCCTCCTCTATTTCACCATTTAAGAAAGCACTTTTAATATCCATTTGATAAATAGTGATATCATGGTGATTGGCATAAGCAAGTAAAATGTGAATGGATTCAAGTCTTGCAACGGGGGCATAGGTCTCACCATAGTCCATACCTTCGACTTGTGTGTAACCTTGTGCTACGAGACGAGCCGTGTTGCGTACAACTTGTCCATCTTCATCTTGCTTATTCCGAAACACCCATTTGGTTCCGATGATGTTTTGCTCTTCCTTAGGCTTCTCAACCAATGTCCACACTTGGTTCCTCTCAAAGTTGTGTAGCTCTTCGTGCATTGCATTCACCCAATCGGGGTCCTTGAGAGCATCTTCTACCTTCAAGGGTTCAACACTAGAGATAAATGAGTAATGCTCACAAAAGTTAGCTAAACGAGATTTAGAGCGAGTGATTCTCCCGGATTGGATATCTCCAAGTATTTGTTCGACGGGATGATCCTTGTCGATTCTTGCTCTAACTCGAGGTAGCTTTTTCTTGGGTTGTGGTGAGGCTTCCTCATCATCATCATCTTCTTCTTCTTCGTTGATGTTGTCGTTGTTCGCTTGTGGAGGTGGAGAAGGAGGTTGAGGTGGATCATCTTGTTGCACTTCCTCATTCCCATCGTCTTGACGTGTTCCACTTGTGGATGCCTCCATATCAACTTGTCGTTCACCTTGATGTGAAGTTGGCGCTTCCACTTGAATAGACAAGGTGCTCTCCTTTACTTCCACAGGGCGAATCTTGCCAATGGGCAAGTCTTGGGTTGCTTCCGATGGTTCTTGATCTCCTACATCAAGTGGCAATTGCTCGACTTGCGAGCCGTTAGTCTCATCAAACTTCACATCTACCGTCTCTTCAACTTTTCGAGTGAAGTTGTTGTAGACACGGTAAGTGTGAGAGTTCGATCCATAACCGAGTAGGAAACCTTCATGACATTTAGGAGCAAATTTTGAACGATGATGCTTATCAAGAATGTAACATTTTGAGCCAAATACTCGAAAGTATCCAACTTGTGGTTTGTTACCGGTGAGCAGTTCATATGCCGTTTTACCAAGAAGATTGTGAAGGTAAAGTCGATTTGTTGCATGACAAGCTGTTTCAACCGCTTCCGCCCAAAAATGTCTTGGCGTCTTGTATTCATCAAGCATTGTTCTTGCCATCCCAATAAGCTTCCAGTTCTTCCTCTCAACAACTCCATTTTGTTGAGGTGTGTACGTAGCCGAGAACTCATGTGAAATACCCTCCTCATCAAGAAAGGTGTCCATATTTGTGTTCTTAAACTCCGTTCCGTTGTCACTTCGAACCTTCTTGATCTTCACTTCAAATTGGTTTTGAGCCTTTCTTGCAAAGTTCTTGAAGATCTTTTGTACTTGCGATTTGTCATCAAGAAAGAACACCCACGTAAATCTGGAAAAATCGTCAACAATGACCAAACCGAAAGAGTTACCACCAAGACTCTTATAGGAGTTGGGACCAAAAAGATCCATATGAAGTAGCTCGAGTGGTCTCCTCGTGGTCATAATGTTCTTCACGGGAGGGCTTCCTCCAACTTGTTTTCCTGCTTGGCAAGCACTACAAAGTCAATCTTTGTCAAATACAACATCTTTCACTCCAAGAATGTGATCTCCTTTAACAAGTTTATCAAGGTTACGTATGCCTACATGTCCAAGTCTTCTATGCCATAACCAACCTTTAGAAGATTTAGCAATTAAGCATGTACGAGGTTGGGCTCTCTTAGTGAAATCAACAATGTATAGATCACCTCTACGAATTCCGGTAAAGACCATATTATGATTATCTTGGCGAAACATTTGGCAATCTACTTTGCTAAATAGAACATTGAAACCAAAATCGGCTAATCTAGATACGGAAAGAAGATTGTAACCAAGAGATTCAACAAGCATAATATTTTGTATGGAGCTATCATTGGATATGGCCACCTTACCAAGGCCAAGTACCTTACCCTTGGAGTTGTCTCCAAAAGTCACATACTTGCGCGGACCATCATTTTTAGCAAGCTCACGGAACATGTCTCTATCTCCGGTCATGTGATCGGTACAACCGCTATCAAGAATCCACTCTTTTCCTCCGGTCATATAATCTCGAAGATTTGCCATAAGACTGAGATTCCTCGAGGTCTTCTCAAATTCAATGTCAAATTCTTCGTCTTCATCATAATAGCCATGCTCAACATCATCATCATGCATGTAATCCTCACAAAGGGCAACAGATTCATTAGTCTCATGATCATGACAATGTTCAAGTTTATGGATTCTAATAGTTTCCATGATAATGTTGCTAATAGTTCTAACATCTCCTTTGGCACGCATAAGATCACGAAGCTCAAACAAGCAATCATCAAACTTAGGATCACTAGGACTCATCTTGTGAAAAGCAACAGCTTTGTGAAGAATCTTATCGAGACTCTTTAAGGAGTAATCAGGATATCGCTTTTCTAAATCATGCCATAGAGTATAAGCACATGCAAAGTTTCGCATACAACCAAGCACAACCTTGGGTAATCCTCTAATGATAAGATTGACGGTTCTAAGATTACGAAGCATGTCAATTTCCTCTTCATGGGTAGGATGCAAGGGATCAATAGGGGGCACATAAGGATTATGAATATACTTGCTCAAGTTAAATTCATCAAAGATATCAAGCATTTCATCCTTCCAAAAGTTGTAATACTCCCCATCGAGAATAGGCACTCTACGTCTAAGACTCCCCAACGTAGACACATCCATCTCCCTCCAATGGTGATGAAACCAAGGCAATGGAGACCAAGGCTTTGATACCAATTTTTGGATCGAGGAGATAGGTCTAGAGGGGGGTGAATAGACTCTTAACCAGCCAAAGGTGCAGTTTTTAATTTCTCTTTTAACTTAGGCAGATTTTAGCACAAGTTAAGATCACTCCAATACTTTCTACACATGCATATCTAGAGATTGAGCAGCGGAAATAGTAAAGCATGCAAGAGTACGGAAAGTAAAGGGGTAGAGTATGGAAGATCAAATGCAATGAAGACATGGTGGTTTTTGGCGTGGTTCCGATAGGTGGTGCTATCGTACGTCCACGTTGATGGAGACTTCAACCCACGAAGGGTAACGGCTGTGTGAGTCCACGGAGGACTCCAGCCACGAAGGGCCCACGAAGAAGCAACCTTGTCTATTCCACCATGGCTTACGTCCACGAAGGACTAGCCTCACTCGGGGTAGATCTTCATGAAGTAGGCGATCTCCTTGCCCTTACAAACTCCTTGGTTCAACTCCACATCATGTCGGAGCCTCCCAAGTGACACCTAACCAATCTAGGAGACACCACTCTCCAAAAGGTAATAGACGGTGTGTTGTTGATGAACTCCTTGCTCTTGTGCTTCAAATGATAGTCTTCCTAGCACTCAAACAACTCCTCACAGATTTGGCTATGGTGGAAGAAGGATTTGAGTGGAAAGCAACTTGGGAAAGGCTAGAGATCAAGATTCAAATGGTAGGAATGGAATAGCTTGATCTCAACACATGAGTAGGTGATTCTCTCTCAGAAAATGTATGGTGGAAGTGTAGGCACGTTCTGATGGCTCTCCTCATTGAGAAGGAGGTGGTGGAGGGGTATATATAGCCTCCACACAAAATCCAACCGTTACACACTTTTGACCCAACTCGGTGGCACCGAAACCATAATCTCGGTAGCACCGAAATGTGTAAAAGATATGAACTTTAGGAATCTCGGTGGGACCGATACGAGCAACTCGGATAGACCAAAGTGCAATGGCTAGGGCAAACCTCATCTCGGTGGCACCGATTGCATCAACTCGGTAGGACCAAAGTGAAGCAATAAGGCAACAGAGAGTTGGCAAGCCATCTCGGTGAGACCGATTTGCAAAACTCGGTGAGACCAAAGTAAGTGCAAATGATTACAGAGAGTTGGCAAGGCCATCTCGGTGAGACCGAGATCCATTTCGGTGGATCCGATTTGTTAGGGTTTTGGCAGTGGCTAAGTCTTGGATGAACTCGGTGGGGCCGGATAGAGAATACCGGTGGGGCCGAGTTGGAATGTAGGTTTTAGACATATTTGGGTAGAGAGAGTGGTTGAGGGTTTAGGAGTACTGTCACTAAGCACTTGAGCAAAAAAATCATTAAGCAACACCTCATCCCCTTTTAATAGTATTGGCTTTCCTATGGACTCAATGTGATCTTGGATCACTAAACCAAAAATGTAGAGTCTTGAGCTTTTGCCAATCCTTGTCCTTAGCATTTTGAAGGGGTTCCACGTCCTCTTGTCCCTGCCACGCCATTGTTGAACTTGTGTGAAATTCACTAGATAAAAGCATTAGTCCAACACATGTATGTTGGCATAAATTACCAAAACCACCAAGGGAGCAAATGTGCTTTCAGCTCCGGATGCGGTCAAGCATCTCATCAAGGTGAGATAACTCTTCGGATTTCATGGATGCTCCATAGGCAGGGCTGATTCGAAGTACACCCGGCGTGTAACCAGATGTGTCTTCGGAATCAAAGGAATCTAAACATAATTCCGGGTTCTGATTCAAAATCAATTCCGGCACCGGCGCAGTTTCGGGAGCGGGAGCCGGATCTATCTCCGGACTGGTGATCGGGGAGAGACTGACCGGAGTGGCGGCGTCAGGGGCCTCAAGAGATGCCGTGACAAAGTTCGGTTTCGGAGTCGAGCCTCCAAAACCGGCCGAGCTCTCGATCCGGCCGGGAGTCCATCACGATAGGATGAGTTCACCACGGGAATCCGCAGTGTACTCAAGGCCACCGAAAGTCACGATCTGACATGCGGCATAGTTTTCGACAGAGGTCAGGCGACCGGTCGAGTCGGCGCAAAATACCATGCTGCCGAAGACAAAAATCTGGCCAGGGGCATAAACGTCCCCGTGGCCATTGGCGCAGTTGATCTGCAGGTGAGCCATCAATCCTTTTGGTGATCGCGTAGCGGAACTCTCAATGAAAGCACCAGTGTCGGTGTAAAAACCGGCAGACCTCGGGGTAGGGGGTCCCGAGCTGTGGATCTCGGATCGATGGTAACAGAGACGATGGAGACAATGTTTACCCAGGTTCGGGCCCTCTCGATGGAGGTAAAACCCTACGCTCTGCTTCTGTTTATATTGATGGAGATGTATCGAGTACAGAGTTGATCTACCTCAAGATCGTAATATATGTCTAACTTCTAGGGCTAGGTGAGCGATATTGTGTTCCTCTCTACGGGCTAAACCATATGGCTTATATACATGCCAGGGAGGGTACCTAGGGTTACAAGGTCGGTATCTAGGAGTAAGGCGGCTGGACAAATCTTGAAGTGTACTACAAGTCTTCGGTAGAGACAGTCTTGATCACGTCTCCCATGTGTGGCCTCCAGAGCCCATCTTGATCACGTACGGGGGCATATCGGCCCAACCGAGGAGATGGGCCGGCTAGGTTAGCACCCCCTAATCCAGGACACTGTCATCGAGGATCTTCCATGCCTCCAGATCGAGCCCCAACTCCCTCTAGGACATGAGCGCCGCCGCTGGAGCCGGCAAGTCGTGGGCTTTGTAGAAAAGGGGATCCTTCCCTCTTGATCTCCTGGTGCGGACGAAGAGAAGCAGCGAGACGAGGGGGAGAAGGCGGCCGAGGCGTGGCGAGGCGAGGAAGCAGGCAGCGAGGCGACGGATGTGACACCCTGGTTTTCGCTCCTTATTTTTTTCCTTCGCGGGATTTGACTCCCATCTTTTTTTCGATGTTATTGGATTTTCTCTCGCTCTTGGGTGTATGAAGATGGTCATTTACTCTTGCCTTTCCTATCCAACCAGATATTCTCTTTAGTTCAACCTTGCCACCCAAAATATATTCTCAAGATTTTGCCGCCGAAACCCCACCTTCCGAGTTATCGGAAGGCAAACCCTAATTCCTCCCGTTACAAAGGAACCCCAATTTTCTTTGCTCTGTTACCTCCCAAATCTTTCCCAGTGATCATCCTATCTTTTTAAACCCTGGATATGCAAAAATATTGCCAAGTCATTTGCAATATTTTTCATTTAAAATTAATTCCTTTTTCTGCCAGTTAAAGGAATTAAATCCAGGAAAATATCTATCCATCTCCAAAGTTCATGAAAACTTGTGGAGATATTCTTTGTGATCATATTGAGCTCCCATAAAAATATTGGCCATAATTAAATAAGGGAAATTGCATTTTCCTATTTAAAGCCAATATTGCATTTTGGGCACTTTCCAAAGGAGCTACTATTTTGATAGCCAGGAAAAATCCCAAATAATTTGTGGAGCTTCTCCTATCCATATATTCACCATTTCCATCAAGAACCCAAGTTTTACAGTTCAAATTTTGAGCACATCATCCAATTCTTGTTTCTGGATTTATTTTGAGGTTGTGAAGCAACTATATTTTATATTGCTTCAAAAATTCTCAAATTAATCCAGGACCACAAATTCCATATATGATGTGAGTATGCCAAAATTCACATCATTTTATCTAGCTAATTTCTCCCAAAAATTCCATCTAGCTTCTGTCCAGCAGGAAGCTCTGTGAAGGAAGTACCACTTTGGCATTTCCAACTGAGCTGAAATTTTTTCAGTATCTCCATATATCCAAATCATCACTCTCCACAAAAATTCAACTCATTTCACCAAGCTAGTTGAGCACAACATCAAAATCCATTTTCTGGACCAGAATTTGCATTGCAAAGGAAGTGTATGCAAAACTTGTCCAAATGACCTCAACTTTTGCCAGAACCTAGTCGTTCCTACAATATTTCATTTTGACAAAGGTTCAGCTCCCCACTATCATTCATTTCTCCACAAGACTCCACCCAAGTTTGCTGTCAAAATCTTTTTCTGCAAGTTTTACTCACCTCAGAGCTACCTAGCTGGTTCCAGCCCCTTCTCCTATCTATTTGAGCAGTGATACACTTGTTGGACAAGATTGGACAGGCACGAGAGTGCCAAAGCTTGTAGTGCGCGTGGTGACCACGCAGCCACCGTGCAGAAACGGTGCTCCGCGGCACTGTCCTCGTCGGCCCGATAGCTCCGGCCAGCCTGAGCTTGTCTGAGCATGCCGACTAGCTTCGCACCGTCCACGTACCCCTCTCCCACACATTCTCCTCTCTGATTTCTTCTTCCTCGCGCCACGACGAGCGCCGCCGCGGCACTGTCCCACGCGTGAACCCTGCCGTCGTCGTTTCCTCTCTTGTCTCCTTCCTCCACGAGCGCTCCCGAGACCTCTCCACTCCCCGCGAAGTCGCCCGACGCCCGCAACCAGCCAGCCACATCCTCCCCGGGCTCCAGTGTGCCGCTAAGGACGCCACGGCAGCCGTCCCTATCCGCTCTCGCCGGCCGCCTATAAATAGCCCATCCCCGCACCTCTCGAGCTCACACCTCGCTTCCTCTCCCCCTCCAGAGTACACCCACAGCCTTTCCTGAGCTCGAGGAGCTCCCTCCTCTCCTCCCACGGTCGCCATGTCCGCCTCGGCCCCGGCTCGAATTCGAGCCCGTGGCTCTTCCCCCTCCCTCCCCTCGGCGACCAGAGCCTCCCCAGGAGCTCGCGGAGCCGCCGCCGTCCTCCTCTCGAGCGGGGAACCCTGCGGTATGGCCTGCCGGAGCTCTTCGGTCGCCGCAGTCCTGCCAGCGGCGGAGGCGCTGCAGGCCACCTCGCGCTTCCCCACGGCCACCCCTGGGCGCGGTGAGGGTTAGCGATGCCCTCTCGCTCGCCGGCCGGCCCTGGGAAGCAGCGGGGCGACGGCTTGGCCGGCGGCCGAGCCCGCTCCTGCTCTCTGTCGCGAGGAGGAAGACAGCCAGGAGAGGAGGAGAGAGAGACACAGTGGCCCCGCGCCGAAGTGGCTATTTAGCGGACGTTCACCCGTTAAAGACAGAAACGAACAGTTTTCTGTTTGTTTATCTGCTTAACGAATGAATGGCCCTAACTTCGCGACCGTAACTCCGATTCAGGTGAATCCAAAGCCCACTTCTTCAGTTCGTCGAGCCCGTTCCGATGACATCACTTCCACCATGTTTACACTTTCTAAAAATGCCCATTTTGCCCCTGCCCTCTATTCAGCCCCTTCGAGAGGGAATCCCTTCCAGCAAATTTTCCGCGAGGTGATCACACTTCTCTCCGGCGAATTCATCGACCCCCAGGCAAGCCGACCATCTGATATGTGCCCTAAAGCATTGCTCTGTGTTATTCTTGCGTGTTTAAATTAATATGCTTATGCTTGTATGCGTAGTGGTGAGCTGTATGTGACGCTAACGAACCCTTGCCTGCCTTTCTTTGGTGACGGCACCACGCCTGTGTTCTGAGTTGCTTCCGGCCGTCCGTGGTGGATGCCGACTTTATGTTTCTCTTTTCAACAATTAGCCCGTGTTCTGAGCTGCTTTTTGGCCGTCTCGGGCAGCTATTGAATTTCTTTCTGTAGCGGTAAACCTATGCTCTGAGCTATTCTTCGGCCGTCTTAGGGGACCGCTACACTCTTTTTATCAACACCGTTTCATGCTCTAAGCTGCTTTTCAGCCGTCTTGAGCCGGGGTTGAGTTATTCCGGTAACGTCCCAGATCTGAGTTGTAAAGACCATCCTGGTGGCTACTGGTTTATTTGCCGGTTTCATACAAGGGTTCAGATGGTCGTAACTTACAGCTAGAACTTGTAAAGTGATAACTTGCCATTTAAATATTGTTTCACTAATGACTTGTTGTGACATTGTATGGAGATAGGTTGTTATGTTTTCATAGTTGTTACAGTATGCATTATTACTATTATTGCAATGATAAAGAAATGTGACTTAATTATGACAACCTCCTCCATCAGCTGGATCGAGTCATAGTGCCACCAAACCGAGCTCAATGAGTGCAACCACATTTGCCGGTATGGGACGGCCCTGACTTGGTCTATTGTCTTGCCTCTTGTCGGTACCACCAAAGAGGGAGGGTTATGCGTGCGTGCTACCCTGGCCCGGTAGGCGGCGATAATCCTGTGAGCTCAGTTTAGTTATATGGTACCAGGTCCCCGTTTGGGACAGTTTGTTTGGCCACGACGGTGGCAGGTGTCACGGGGTGACACAGGGGCCACCCAGGACATGACCCTGGGAGGGTATGATTGTCGGTGGGGCCCTAAGAGTGCTAGGCAATAGACAAGTTTTGTTGGAGCAGCACCGGTCCACCCGAATGGGAGCATGAGGCCAGGAGCTCCATAGTGTGGGTAAAGTGCGCAACCTCTACAGAGTGTAAATCTATTCGAATAGCCGCGTCCTTGGTCATGGGACACAGTTCGTACTAGGTCACACTATTTGGTCTGAGTCGAGTCCGGAGGAATAAACTAGATAATGTTGCCGCTAAGAATGAACCAGAGAAAGGTGTGATTTGTCAGACTTGTAGTGCAGATGCATGAACATCGGATGATGTCAGGTATATGATGTTGGCCATGCGATGGTTATGAGATGAGTGGTCGGATGATCATAGGACTTGGATTTGGTTTGGATCATGACATATTCGGAGTATGGATTAATTACTTGATATGCTTTATCTTCATCATACCACAGATAGTTTACATGCTAGATAATCATGTTATGATATGATGTTGCTAGATGATCCTGTTACCACCTGATGAGGAATAATGCTAGACATCTATGCCATGGTAGTTAATAATTCTAGATGGTTAAACCATGTTATTTAACAAGTGCATGCTTGAATGCCATGGATTGCATTGCTTGGTGTATATGTTGGTTTGGTTTGCTTGCGAGTACATTCAAAAGTACTCAGCGGCCTTCAATGTGGCCAGGTTCACCTAAGGATCCGACGTCCACTAGCGAGGAGCCGGAGTGTTCGCGGGCTAGAAGAGTAACCCAGTCAGATCCTTGTGGATTGGAGCCGCATCAAGACCATGCTGCCTTAGATAGAGCTTTTCCGCTGCCATCACCCTTGTAAAATACCATGTAAAGACTTATATATCCATTTATAGAAATGCCTGTGTTCATGATACTTGTTGTAACGCGCATGCCAGAGTGATTTTCTGGGCTGGCGTGTGCGGCGACCGTCTGGTTACAGTGGTAATCAGGCGGGGCGCCACAACGGATGGTATTAGAGCCAGGCTGATGGTAGGTTACCCTAGCCAGACTTCATTGTCTCTTGATCAGTAGGAAGCCCAGATGGATTTCAGCCGTCTTTGCTAGACAGGCACGGCTACTATTCATCATAAGGCAATCCCATAGGTTTTTGGCTCCATCAGACCCCCAACCCTCGTGGCCTTTGCCTCCGGTGTGTAATGTCCGCACCAGGCAATGACCCGTGAGCCCTTAACCCCTAGGTAAACCAGATATCCCTACCTTGCTTGCTAACCATGGCATTTCTCTTCTCAAATCTAGTTTCCTTTGGGAAACGCCTATAAATTCCATCTTTTCCCGATAACCCTAGGATCGTTGACTAAGCCACTTTGGCTATGGTCATGCGTCGAGTTTGATGTTCCCTAAGGAAGTAGTAGGAGCTTGACCCCAATTGCTACCAGGAACATGGAGTGGTTTTGCTTCCAAGTCCTTAGAGGTGCATCGAGTGCGCTAGGCTAGTTATACTAGTGAATCTTCGGCCACGTGTGTAAGGTCCGCAAAATTTGAGCTTTATTTGCTTTTTGATTTTTCGCGGTTCTTGCTTCTTTTCTCGTTTCCGTTCTGTCACTCCGACTGGATCCATCTGCAAGAACTGTCAAGGAAGACCAGCATACAACTTGGATAATACCCAATAATCCAAATTCAGTAAGAGTCAAGTCAAGCCAACTGCCTGATATTCAGAACACCAACACCGGATCTGCCAAATGAAGAATGGGTCAGAAGCAGACTCTGTGTGGCATCGACAAGGCCAGAATATACCTGAGAGAGAGTGTGCTTTAGAATTGATTACACCAAAGGAACAGTGAGATGAGCTATCAAGAATGGACATCATTAAGCACAAATTATTTTATCTTGGATACGAGGATTATTTCAGTCAGCAGGGTGAACCTTGAGTCTTTTCTCAATGGACTCAAGAATTATTTATTACCCACCGAAGATGTATTTCCCGGATGTGAATGTGCCGAGAACAACAACAAAACTCTGGTATGTTGATACAAATTGCAAAGCATATTTTGGAATTCACCGGTGTATATAAAAATTTCCAGGCACTATGAACAAGGTTTGCGAGGGATATGGATAAGTTCACAACTATCCGGAATCAATGAGGATTTCAAACACCTGGAAGCTTAGCTAAATCGAATGGAATTATCCACCAACTGTTTACTATCGGCACACGTTTGGATTAATTATCAACACGAAGTCGGTAACCGTTGCAATGATCAGACCAGCAGAAGGACAAGCGGTGTGCAGGACTAATGGAATATCTTCAGTCAAGGTCCGACTGCGTATCACAGTGCAAGGCTTCTGGTACAAGAAACTCAGCCTTCTTCCGTAAGCTATCGAGAAGAGCTTACAACGCAAGACTCCCAATCTTCCTTGCTACACCACTTGGTGAGGAAATCTTCTGGGATACGGCACTCCTATCTCCCTCAGCATGCTACCACGGAAAGCTTCCGGCGTAAGGCACCCGACCTTCCGCGGTAAGCCACATGAGGGAACGCTTCCGAGCTACGATATCCAGCCTTCTTCAGCATGCTACCCGGGCAAAAGCTTCAAGCATAAGGAATTCAGCCTTCTTCAACACGCCATCGTGCCCACAACAATCTTGTCAGAAGCACGAACTAGTCCAGGCACACGTCCACCTCAGAACACAATGGTTATGAAAGGATTTATCCTACCCTTGCATATGTTGTGAGCATGCAGTCCAGTGGATCAGATCATGCGAGCCACTCGTACGCGGGAATGACTGTGTTGAGAGAAACATTGGCCCCATACTTCAAAGAAGGATATGAACACAACAATCCCTACGAGACATGCAAGAGTAAGTTGTGAGTACAAGCAAAGCAAGCTGGGATATGACCAAGGAGCCGTGTTGGCAGGTCATGACAAGTTCCCCAAAAGGAACCCCCAAGAACAATGAAATTTCACAGACAAGGTGATATTATCAATCTTTGTCAGACTCTTGCATATGCGGCCACAACAATGCACTACTTGCGGTTACAAGTGAGCTTGCCGCATTCATCCTGGATACGGGCCAAGATAAGAGGCTATGCTCCAAAAGATACACCGGATGCTAGCCATATTATGTTCATCTCGATGGTTATAACAAGGACTACAGAGGCTATATATGGCAGAGCCACCTCAGAGATTACCGTCTATGATTACTTTGTGATCATGCCCGACGTTTCAGTTGGAAATCACCTGAGGACGAAGTCAGAATGTAAGAGACAGAAGGGAACACCTCGTACGGAACCCACAGTCAGACTGAAAGAAAGCCATCCCCAGTCACTCGAGGCCATACGAGCACATGAGCCCTGTATCAAGAAAAGATGACTTGCCCTTGGCAGGCAGTGTACGAAGTATCGCAATAAAATCCAAAGCAGTTAGCCTCGGGCCATGGAAACCAAGCTATTTGTCGATACTACCCGCTACCCACCAACCCTAGACAATAGACCGCCAGGACAAAAGGTACACCTGACCGGAAAGAGAAGGATTCAATACAGCCGTTTGAGAAGACAGCACCTGAGCCATCAGAAGAGGCAGTTAAAAGGACCAGCAAATCAATGAAGACAAGACAGTTGATGGATCCAAGTCACACATAGGTAAGTCCCCCTTAGCCGGGAGGTAAGCCCGGAAATCTCGAGGACGAGATTTTCTTAAGGGGGGTAGGTTTGTGACACCCTGGTTTTCGCTCCTTATTTTTCTCCTTCGCGGGATTTGACTCCCGTCTTTTTTTCGATGTTATTGGATTTTCTCTCGCTCTTGGGTGTATGAAGATGGTCATTTAGTCTTGCCTTTCCTATCCAACCAGAGATTCTCTCTAGTTCAACCTTGCCACCCAAAATATATTCTCAAGATTTTGCCGCCGAAACCCCACCTTCCGAGTAATCGGAAGGGAAACCCTAATTCCTCCCGTTACAAAGGAACCCCAAGTTTCTTTGCTCTGTTGCCTCCCAAATCTTTCCCAGTGATCATCCTATCTTTTTAAACCCTGGATATGCAAAAATATTGCCAAGTCATTTGCAATATTTTTCATTTAAAATTAATTCCTTTTTCTGCCAGTTAAAGGAATTAAATCCAGGAAAATATCTATCCATCTCCAAAGTTCATGAAAACTTGTGGAGATATTCTTTGTGATCATATTCAGCTCCCACAAAAATATTGGTCATAATTAAATAAGGTAAATTGCATTTTCCTATTTAAAGCCAATATTGCATTTTGGGCACTTTCCAAAGGAGCTACTATTTTGGTAGCCAGGAAAAATCCCAAATAATTTGTGGAGCTTCTCCTATCCATATATTCATCATTTCCATCAAGAACCCAAGTTTTACAGTTCAAATTTTGAGCACATCATCCAATTCTTGTTTCTAGATTTATTTTGAGGTTGTGAAGCAACTATATTTTATATTGCTTCAAAAATTCTCAAATTAATCCAGGACCTCAAATTCCATATATTATGTGAGTATGCCAAAATTCACATCATTTTATCTAGCTAATTTCTCCCAAAAATTCCATCTAGCTTCTGTCCAGCAGGAAGCTCTGTGAAGGAAGTACCACTTTGGCATTTCCAACTGAGCTGAAATTTTTCCAGTATCTCCATATATCCAAATCATCACTCTCCACAAAAATTCAGCTCATTGCACCAAGCCAGTTGAGCACAACATCAAAATCCATTTTCTGGACCAGAATTTGCATTGCAAAGGAAGTGTATGCAAAACTTGTCCAAATGACCTCAACTTTTGCCAGAACCTAGCCCTTCCTACCATATTTCATTTTGGCAAAGGTTCAGCTCCCCACTATCATTCATTTCTCCACAAGAGTCCACCCAAGTTTGCTGTCAAAATCTTTTTCTGCAAGTTTTACTCACCTCAGAGCTACCTAGTTGGTTCCAGCCCCTTCTCCTATCTATTTGAGTAGTGATACACTTGTTGGACAAGATTGGACAGGCAGGAGAGTGCCAAAGCTTGTAGTGCGCGTGGTGACCATGCAGCCACCGTGCAGAAACGGTGCTCCGCGGCACTGTCCTCGTCGGCCCGATAGCTCCGGCCAGCCCGAGCTTGTCTGAGCATGCCGACTAGCTTCGCATCGTCCACGTACCCCTCTCCCGCACCTTCTCCTCTCCGATTTCTTCTTCCTCACGCCACGATGAGCGCCGCCGCGGCACTGTCCCGCGCGTCAACCCCGTCGTCGTCGTTTCCTCTCTTGTCTCCTTCCTCCACGAGCGCTCCCGAGACCTCTCCACTCCCCGCGAAGTCGCCCGACGCCCGCAACCAGCCAGCCACATCCTCCCTGGGCTCTAGTGTGCCGCTAAGGATGCCACGGCAGCCGTCCCTATCCGCCCTCGCCGGCCGCCTATAAATAGCCCATCCCGCACCTCTCGAGCTCACACCTCGCTTCCTCTCCCCCTCCAGAGTACGCCCACAGCCTTTCCTGAGCTCGAGGAGCTCCCTCCTCTCCTCCCACGGTCGCCATGTCCGCCTCGGCCTCGGCTCGAATTCGAGCCTGTGGCTCTTCCCCCTCCCTCCCCTCGGCCACCAGAGCCTCCCCAGGAGCTCGCGGAGCCGCCGCCGTCCTCCTCTCGAGCGGGGAACCCTGCCGTATGGCCTGCCGGAGCTCTTCGGTCGCCCCAGTCCTGCCAGCGGTGGAGGCTCTGTGGGCCACCTCGCGCTTCCCCATGGCCACCCCTGGGCGCGGTGAGGGGTGGCGGTGCCCTCTCGCTCGCCGGCCTGCCCTGGGAAGCAGCGGGGCGACGGCTAGGCCGGCGGCCGAGCCCGCTCCTGCTCTCTGTCGCGAGGAGGAAGACAGCCAGGAGAGGAGGAGAGAGAGACACGGTGGGCCCCGCGAGTAAGTGTCCCAGCGCTGACCAGGCGGGACCCGTTGACCGTTAAGTGAAAACGTATTTTCACAAATATGTTTCTCGCTTAACAAAGCGCACGCAGCCGCAGTTTCAGTGAAAAATACGTTTTCGTTACAGTGTAAGCGTAATCACTGAAATGTGCCTTCATTTTCTCAGCCGCGGCCGAAGTGGCTATTTAACGGACGTTCACCCGTTAAAGACAGAAACGAACAGTTTTCTGTTTGTTTATCTGCTTAATGAACGAACGGCCCTAACTTCGCGACCGTAACTCCGATTCAGGTGAATCCAAAGCCCACTTCTTCAGTTCGTCGAGCCCGTTCCGATGACATCACTTCCACCATGTTTACACTTTCTGAAAATGCCCATTTTTCCCCTGCCCTCTATTCAGCCCCTCCGAGAGGGAATCCCTTCCAGCAAATTTTCCGCGAGGTGATCACACTTCTCTCCGGCGAATTCATCGACCCCCAGGCAAGCCGACCATCTGATATGTGCCCTAAAGCATTGCTCTGTGTTATTCTTGCATGTTTAAATTAATATGCTTATGCTTGTATGCGTAGTGGTGAGCTGTATGTGACGCTAATGAACCCTTGCCTGCCTTTCTTTGGTGACGGCACCACGCCTATGTTCTGAGCTGCTTCCGGCCGTCCGTGGTCGATGCCGACTTTATGTTTCTCTTTTCAACAACTGGCCCGTGTTCTGAGCTGCTTTTCGGCCGTCTCGGGCAGCTGTTGAATTTCTCTCTGTAGCGGTAACCCTATGCTCTGAGCTGTTCTTCGGCCGTCTTAGGGGACCGCTACACTCTTTTTATCAACACCGTCTCATGCTCTGAGCTGCTTTTCAGCCGTCTTGAGCCGGGGTTGAGTTATTCCGGTAACGTCCCAGATCTGAGTTGTAAAGACCATTCTGGTGGCTACTGGTTTATTTGCCGGTTTCATACAAGGGTTCAGATGGTCGTAACTTACAGCTAGAACTTGTAAAGTGATAACTTGCCATTTAAATATTGTTTCACTAATGACTTGTTGTGACATTGTATGGAGATAGGTTGTTATGTTTTCATAGTTGTTACAGTATGCATTATTACTGTTATTGCAATGATAAAGAAATGTGACTTAATTATGACAACCTCCTCTGTCGGCTGGATCGAGTCATAGTGCCACTGAACCGAGCTCAACGAGTGCAACCACATTTGCCGGTATGGGACGGCCCTGACTTGGTCTATTGTCTTGCCTCTTGTCGGTACCACCAAAGAGGGAGGGTTATGCGTGCGTGCTACCCTGGCCCGGTAGGCGGCGATAATCCTGTGAGCCCAGTTTAGTTATATGGTACCAGGTCCCCGATTGGGACAGTTTGTTTGGCCACGACGGTGGCAGGTGTCACGGGGTGACACAGGGGCCACCCAGGACATGACCCTGGGAGGGTATGATTGTCGGTGGGGCCCTAAGAGTACCAGGCAATAGACAAGTTTTGTTGGAGCAGCACCGGTCCACCCGAATGGGAGCATGAGGCCAGGAGCTCCATAGTGTGGGTAAAGTGCGCAACCTCTGCAGAGTGTAAATCTATTCGAATAGCCGCGTCCTCGGTCATGGGAGACAGTTCGTACTAGGTCACACTATTTGGTCTGAGTCGAGTCCGGAGGAATAAACCAGATAATGTTGCTGCTAAGAATGAACCAGAGAAAGGTGTGATTTGTCAGACTTGTAGTGCAGATGCATGGACATCGGATGATGTCAGGTATATGATGTTGGCCATGCGATGGTTATGAGATGAGTGGTCGGATGATCATAGGACTTGGATTTGGTTTGGATCATGACATATTCGGAGTATGGATTAATTACTTGATATGCTTTATCTTCATCATACCACAGATAGTTTACATGCTAGATAATCATGTTATGATATGATGTTGCTAGATGATCCTGTTACCACCTGATGACGAATAATGCTAGACATCTATGCCATGGTAGTTAATAATTCTAGATGGTTAAACCATGTTATTTAACAAGTGCATGCTTGAATGCCATGGATTGCATTGCTTGGTGTATATGTTGGTTTGGTTTGCTTGCGAGTACATTCAAAAGTACCCAGCGGCCTTCAATGTGGACAGGTTCACCTAAGGATCCGACGTCCACTAGCGAGGAGCCGGAGTGTTCGCGGGCTAGAAGAGTAACCCAGTCAGATCCCTGTGGATTGGAGCCGCATCAAGACCATGCTGCCTTAGATAGAGCTTTTCCGCTGCCATCACCCTTGTAAAATACCATGTAAAGACTTATATATCCATTAATAGAAATGCCTGTGTTCATGATACTTGTTGTAACGCGCATGCCAGAGTGATTTCCTGGGCTGGCGTGTGCGGCGACCGTTTGGCTACAGTGGTAATCAGGCACGGCGCCTCAACGGAGCAGGCAGCGAGGCGGCGGAGCAAGCGGCCGGCGCGTGGCGAGGCGACGGAGCAGGAGCGGTGGGCTGCGTGGTTTGTCAAAGGAAAGGGAAGGGGGTTTTCGTAAAATGTCGCCGGGGAAATCCTTTTTTGGACGGAGGGAGTAGATATGTTGGAGACGTATCAGTTAGCACCCCCTAGTCCAGGACACCGTCAAGCGGGGCTTGAATCATTGTCACAAAAGATTTGTGCATCTTCATCTTCATTCACTTGGCGGTGCATGGCCACATGCTCTAAGGCTTCCATTTCTTCATCGCTCATGGAGTCATATGTGTCGTCATCATTGGCAATCATGGTGCGTCTTGTTGGGCACTTGAAAGTCTTGTGGCCACAGCCCTTGCAAGTGAAGCATTGGATGGAACTTGTCTTGGCGGTAGCATGCTTTGGAGGAGTTGATGATGAAGCTCTTGGCTTGTAGTTTCTTGTAGGAGGACGGCTCGAAGATGTCATATATTGCTTGTAGATTGATTTGTCACCGGTAGTGGTGGTAGCTCGAGTAGTTGGAGGTGCCGGGTCAGTGGAAGCTTGAGTATAGGAGCTGTAGGTCTTGGAACAGAACTTGGAGTACTTGTAGGCATCTTGCACTTGTCGCACCGCGTTGGTTGCTTGGTGCACTAGCTTGAGAAGGTTGGAGTAGGGTTGGAAATCCGCAATTTTCTTGATTTGGTGGTTGAAGCCATTCAAGAAGCGTGCCATAGTTTGGTCCTTGTCTTCCTTGACGTTGGCTTGTATCATGGTGTCACTCCCAATATGTGATCCTATTCTCGAGGAACTCGGAGGCCCCACCAAGACTAGAAACGCATATTGGAGACGCTTGCAAGGTGGATATCATTACATCGTACCACATACATAATAGATGGGGATACATATAAATACATACAATCATTGCATGAATACATCAATACATAACAAACATCATACAGAAGGGCAGCATCCGACTACGGATGAAATCAAACGAAAAGAAGAACGACATCCACCCTGCTAGCCCAGGCTGCCGACCAGGAACCTATACCCAGATCGACGAAGAAGAAGAAGCAGAAGAAGAACTCCAAAAGCAAAGGAACATCGCTCTCACGTCAGATCATCGCATTACCTGTACCTGCATCTGTTGTTGTAGTAATCTGTGAGCCACGAGGACTCAGCAATCCCATAACCATGGGTAGCAAGACTATCAAAGCTTAAATGGGTATGGAAGGGTAAAGTGGTGAGGTTGCAGCAAGCACTAAGCATTATATGGTGGCTAACTTACGAGTACAAGAATAAGAAGAGTAAACTACACAAAACGGTCGCAAACTAGAAATGATCACTAAGTGATCCTGAACACCTACTTACGAGTCAAACATAACCCCACCGTGCTCTCTTCTCGAACTTCCTCGAAAAGAGACGGTCATGGTTACGCACACGGTTGGTGTATTTTAATTAGGATTTAGTGTCAAGTTCTCTACAACCGGAGGTTATAAATATCCAAGCGCCACATAACCGTGGGCACGGCTTCGCGTAAGATTTAACCCTGCAGGGGTGTTCCAACCTGGCCCATCACAAGCCTACACAAGCTGCGGTGGAAATACCTCAACCTCGAGATAGCCCAAAGTATCCTCGGAATCCCGGTGCACAAGACATTTCGACAATGGTAACACAAGTCCAGCAAGACCTCTCGGCGTGCCGACACCCTGATAGTAGCCGCGCGTATCTCGTCTCAGGCCACGATCGGATGGGACATCCTACGAGTAAAACCAGATCCTCGAGTTTCCCCGTGGTGGCCCCGCAATCTACCCGTTTCGGACCAACACCATCGGCACTGGCCCACCTGTATTATGTGGAATTAAAAGAATCCTCGGGTTCATGACGCCCTATGCCAATTAATTATTTAATTCAGTATTATTATGTTGGCAAAAGTTAAAACCAATGTTGGGCCTTGCTGGAAGCGGTTATTCAAAGCGAACTGTCAAGAGGGTCCCATTCCCCTGAGCATGTTAGGAACGCTAAACATGGATCATAACACCAGCATTACGGAAACTAGGGCGGCTTGAGTGGAACAAAACACTAGGCAAAAGGCCGAGCCTTCCACCCAATACCAAGTATATAGATGCATTAATTAAATAAGAGATATTGTGATATCCCAACCTATCCATGTCCCAACATGGAACAACCTGCAACTGCACCTGCAACTAGCAACGCTATAAGAAAAGGGGCTGAGCAAAGCGGTAACATAGCCAAACAACGGTTTGCTGGGTAAGGGTGGTTAGAGGCTGTATAATGGCATATGGGAGGCTGACATATGTGTGGTAGGAAGCGCGACATTGCGGTAGCAACGAGACAACTAGCAAGCAAAGATAATAAAGATATCCAAGGTCATGATCATCTTGCCTGAAATCCCGCTCGGAAGAAGATCGAGTCCATGAAGAAGACGAACACGCATAGTCGAACGAATCCTCACAATCGCAACGAAACCGGAACTATCGAGAAGAGGCACAACCGGAAAGAAGCAAACAACATGATAAACAACCAAGCATAATCATGGCATGATGCACAATCAAATATGATGCATGACAAGATTAAATGTTGTTAAACATGGCAAGAGATGAAGCATAAGCAATCCATACAACTAGGCAAGTTTAAATGAGGCCGGAAACACAAACAACAATTCCGGTATCTCCCCATATGCAAATTTTGAAATTAGTACTGATCTGAATTAAACACAATGTTAAGTTGTTAAACAGCAAGTTAACATGCACCATGATGATCTACACATTTTTCTAATCAAGTTACATATGTAGAACATTTAATTCGGAGCTACGGCCTAGAAGATATGACCTAAACAAGGTTAACATGGCAATAATGCAAAATGCATGCAAACATCAACCACAAACTCTCAAATCAAGGATGCAACATGATAATGTGAAACTACACACAATTCTAAGCAAGTTTCATATAGGACATGATTAAAACGGAGCAACGGTTCAACAATTACAAGCAACACAAGTTATAATAGCAATCTGCCCCAAAACAGCAACATAGCACTTTGCCAACATCAAAACAGCAAGCTACAGCAACATGATGGGCACAAACTTGATATGCACTTAAAGTAGACATGACATACCTCAAATCATCTTTAAGGTTCAGGTTCATAGGCATCAAGGTTAAGTCAATATGATCCATGCAAAATGCAATGTTCTGCTACAGATTATGACAGAGCATATACATGAGCAGGGTTAATATGATGGCAACTTGTGAGCAAGAAAGATACATGCTACAGGAACTTTACATGACAACCAAAGGCATGGCATCAAAGTTCACATCACATAGGCCAAATCACATAAAGGAATCAAATACATATGAGCTCTAGATTAGTGGCTACCATCAAGCAAAGTTGGCAAGTTTTATCACAAACACTTTTACTCAGAACAGCAACATTAACTAGGCATGTTTACAAGCTCTTCGCACTCACATCAAGGCATATCATGGCATGAAATAAATACTAGCAGCAAGAAGACATGAAAATGCTCCAAAGTCATGTTGACAAGTTGCTTATATGGTGCATGTATTAAATCACATAAAAATGACAAAGTGACAAATATTAACAGTTTCCAGCAGTAACATTAGGATGCACTTTTGCAACAAATATAATGACATGTAGATGACTTCTATCATGAATGCAAATGCTACCATCATGTAGAGCACGTAGAGTAGAACATTTTACATATATGGAACATTTGCATAGGATGAACAGATGCAAAGATATGGCCCACACAAGATGCATATATGCAGTAAAACTTATCAGGGACTAGGCCATTTTCAGAAGAAAAAAACAAACTGAGCGTTGGATAGCAATACTGCGCACAGAGCGGTGGATAGGGCCGGGGCTCACATCGGGCTGGGCCTTGAGCAGCAGGCCGGCTGGCTGGGCTCGACGTCCTCCTCTCGACAAGGACGAGGCAGGCGGCACTCAAGGTCAACGGCGGGGCAGCAGCGGGCTCCGGCGAGGCTTGGGAGGCGCGGATCCGACGAGGAGGCGTCGGAGATGGCCGGATCCGGGCCGGTTCGGGTCGGGGAGGCGAGGTAGCAGACCGGCGGCGGGGTGGTTGAGCACCTGGAGAGAGAGAGAGAGGTCAGAGTAGAAGAGGGAGAGAAGAAAAAGGCGAGGAGCGGGGCGGCGGTTGGACTGGGTGGTCGCCCGCGGCGGCGGCGGCGCCGGAGGGGCGCGGTGTCGAGCTTGGCGAGGAGGCCGAGGCGACGGGGTCGGCGGCGCAGTGGAGCACAGCGGCGAGCGGGCGGTAGAGCAGCGGGAGCTCGGGAGCGGGAGGCGCGCGGGCTCGTCCGGGCCTAGATGGGCTCGGGCGGGCCGCGGATGGGCTTGGCGGGCCGCGGCGACTGAGGATGGGGCTGGGGGCGACGTGGCGGCGCGGGAGAGGCTGCGCCCGGCGGCTCAGGTTGCGGCTCGGCCGCTGGGGCGCCGCCAAGTGGCGGTGGTGGGCTGGAGGCGTGCGGATTTCGAGGAGGAGGCGGCTGGAGGTAGGGGAAGGCTAGGGTTTGGCTAGGGACGTCCAAAAATGGACTAGGGGAGGTGTTTAAATAGGAAAGAGGGGTTAGGAGGAGGGTTTTGGGGCCGCTTTGGAGCCCTCCGATCGCGATCCGACGGTCCAAAACGAAGGGGGTTAGCTGGTGGGTTAGATGGGCTGTGTAGAGGGGGTTGGGCTGAGGAGAGAGGGAAGTGGTGCAGCCCGGCACGGTTTTTGGAATACCGAAAACGTCCGACGTTTTATCCGGCTATAGTACCGCTATAGGTTATCCATTGGGGCATCAAACGACCTCCGAATGGAACGAAATTTGGCAGGTGGTCTACCTATAATATAATAAGACCGCACGTCAACTTTCAACCCATTCCGAGAACATTTTTCTCCCGCTTATAAAATAATATTTCAGAGGTGCCGCGGCCGCGTGCGAGTGTGTCGGGTCTCGAAACAGACAACGGAAGAAACGGGGAGAACGCCAACTACGAACGGATGCGAGTTTTTGAAAAACATGCGAATGAAATGCACATGATGACATGGCCAAGTGCAACACACAAGCGAATGACATGGCAACGACGACGAATAAATGGAAGACATCTGGAGCATTGGTCTCGGGGTGTCACAACTCTCCTCCACTAACAGAAGATCTCGTCCCGAGATCTTAGGAAGGCAACGGGAGAGGAAGAGGAAGATGATGAGGTAAAACAAGAGCTCAAGAGCGAAGATGAACAAAGTCGAGAGCACTCGGGTAGAACAGATGAACAAGGAATATGACGAGAATCAAAGAGCGCAAGGGACGAGATAGACTATGAGACCACTCCGGTAGAACAAGATAGAAAAGGATTAAGAACGAAAGAATTCGATAGCACTCCGGTAGAAACGAAAGCAAAGGTTGACAAGATGAAAGACTTGAAAAGAGAGACAACATACTCCGGTAAAATGAATAAGCAAGGAAAAGAGCTTGATCTTGGCGAAATGAGATGATGGACGAAGAGAGCAACATCACAATGCCTCCGGAACGAAAGAATAGAAGCTAAAATGTTGGAAGGAAAGAAAAGGGGAAAAACAAAAGACAACTTCCACCAAAATGAATTGAGGAGCATCCTTACAAAGAAGGATTGAATGGAGTTGCTGGAAAATCAACAATGAAAAGAATAAGCTTGTTGTGGACTTATAGAAAACATCTCAAAATTATGAGGTGACAACCGGCCACTAACGGAAATAAAGATTGCTTAGGAGAAACAGGATATGCAAAACTTCTTTCACCAAGAGGATACGTTGAGAACTTGGGTCATCGATAAACACCGCAAATAGCAACAATCCTGAGGAAAGGCTTTAGGTGAACTCCAATCCAAGATAGCTCCAAGGGGGAAAATGATGGGTTTAAATATCTCATTGCTGACAACTTGTGGATCATGAAACATGAAGGAAATTGTCAAGAATGAGATAACACCACCTCAAAAGATAAGGTAGAAGAATTGCACTTCGGGATGCACGATGAAGAATGCTTGAGCCCCTCCAACAAGAATCTTGAAGAAGACTTGGAGAACGAATTAAATACTTAATGAACCACCATGTAGAGCCTCCATGAAGAACTCCGGTAAACAAAAGGATTATAGAAACGATGGTTGAAAAGAACAAGGTGAAGCCTTGCAACGATTTAGATGAAGGCTCGTCCGGGCCTAGATGGGCTCTGGCGGGCCATGGATGGGCTTGGCGGGCCGCGGCGACTGAGGATGGGGCTGGGGGCGACGTGGCGGCGTGGGAGAGGCTGCGCCCGGCGGCTCAGGTTGCGGCTCGGCCGCTGGGGCGCCGCCAAGTGGCGGTGGTGGGCTGGAGGCGTGCGGATTTCGAGGAGGAGGCGGCTGGAGGTAGGGGAAGGCTAGGGTTTGGCTAGGGACGCCCAAAAATGGACTAGGGGAGGTGTTTAAATAGGAAAGGGGGGTTAGGAGGAGGGTTTTGGGGCCGCTTCGGAGCCCTCCGATCGCGATCCGACGGTCCGAAACGAAGAGGGTTAGCTGGTGGGTTAGATGGGCTATGTAGAGGGGGTTGGGCTGAGGAGAGAGGGAAGTGGTGCAGCCCGGCACGGTTTTCGGAATACCGAAAACGTCCGACGTTTTATCCGGCTATAGTACCGCTATAGGTTATCCGTTGGAGCATCAAACGACCTCCGAATGGAACGAAATTTAGCTGGTGGTCTACCTATAATATAATAAGACCGCACGTCAACTTTCAACCCATTCCGAGAACATTTTTCTCCCACTTATAAAATAATATTTTGGAGGTGCCGCGGGCGCGTGCGAGTGTGTCGGGTCTCGAAACGGACAACGGAAGGAACGGGGAGAACGCCAACTACGAACGGATGCGAGTTTTTGAAAAACATGCGGATGAAATGCACATGATGACATGGCCAAGTGCAACACGCAAGCGAATGACATGGCAACGATGACGAATAAATGGAAGACATCTGGAGCATCGGTCTCGAGGCGTCACACATGGCAATCTCAATTTCTTGGTAATAGTCTTCTACCGACTATGTCCCTTATTTGAGGAGTTGTAGCTTCTTAAAGAGATCACGGTTGTAGTGGTAGGCAGAAAGCGAGCTCTCATGATATCCTTCATTTGGTTCCAAGTCGTGATCGGTGGCTCTCCTTTTTCTCTTCGTCACTCAATCACTTGTTCCCACCAAATGAGGACGTAGTCTTGGAACTCGAGAGAGGCCATTGCGATCGTCTTTTCCTCTTCATATTTGTGAAGACAGAATATCTTGTCCACTTTTACGGCCCATGAGAGATAATCTTCGGGGTCGGTGCTTCCGGAGAACTTCTGCATGGTGAACTTGAGCTTGTCATTGCATTTCTCTTCATTATGATGGTTGCGATGGTGGTGTCGCTCTTGTCTTGGAGGGGGTCTTCAACCTCTTGGTCCGCATGATTATCTTGGTGTGGAGGGTGAGGGATTCTTGCCCGGTTCCTCCTTTCTTGGCGCTCCTCAAGGTGAGCGGCGTCATCTTGTTGTTGTGTTCGCTCACGGTGTTGGCGCTCTTGGTGTTGGTATTGAGCATCTTGTAGTGCTCTTTGTGCTTCTTCTTCTTGTCGGTTGGCGTCTTTCTCTTCTTGGCATTGATGTTGTCGTTCTTGATTGCAAAGGCATTATCGCTCTTCGTCGTGGTGCAACTCTTTTTCAAGTGCATCTTGTTCTTCATGACGATGTCGTTCGTGCTCACGAAGGCGATCTTGCAAAACATTGCCATGGAATGGGTTGTGCGAAGCTTGATGATCTTGACGGTCATCTTTAAGATGAGAATGAGGCATTGGAAGACTTGTTTTAGAAGATGTCTCTGAAGAGTGGTGGCTTGAGCGCCGCCGTCTTGAAGTCGACGATGTGTAAGAAGCACGATTGACCATCATTACACGAATTTCTTCCATTTGAGTGGACAACTTGGCATCAAGATAGTCCCGGTTCCTTGCTTCGGATTGGCGCAAGTAGGTGGCGAGTTGTTCGATGCGTTCGCCCAAAGCTTCACCTTCTTGATGCAAAGCTAGTTGAACGCCGAAGAGATGAACCTTGGTGACGTAGTCATTTGTTTCTTCTTGCTCATCAAAGAGCGGGTTTGATGTGCTTGGCCTATCCATCACAACTCAAGTAGAGGTGACTAGGAAATGAGAGAACAATACCAAAGTTACCTTTTCCCAAGATTGGTGATGTATCAAGTATCACTCAATGTAATGCTATAATAGGAGAATTGGTACTGGGTTTGTTTCTCACACCTACAAAAGTAAAGGCTTATCGAGGAGCTTGGTTAGGATGAGTGGCACAAAATTCAAGAAAGTGTTAGTCAAGATATTGATAATGTTGAAAAAGATTCACAAATTTCATGCAAAGCAAATATATCAAAACCGATGATATCACTTGGAACACACGCACGGAAGATAAATGGGATCCGTGCAACCAAGGAGTGAGCAAAAAATGTGTTACCACGGGAAAAAAGCTCTTCTTGCACGAATACTAGAAGAGACGCTAGCATGATTGCTCAAATGGGCGCGATACATACTTGTGCATTACCTATTAGAGGCAAAGCGTGTCGTTCTTCTATCTCACGTATGTTATGTATATATGATCCGAGATGAGCTATGGTATGCAATGTGGCTCGATGCTATTGCTTAGAAGATCTTTGCTTTCTTTTTCTCTTTGCTTAAAATCTTGCTTTTTTTTTGTATGATGCTTTGGCCACTTATGCGGAATGCACAATCCAGGATAGCAATGATGTATGCACGGGAAACTTATGACACAATATATGATAACAAGATATGAGAACGCTATGAAGCTATGCGGCGTATGTATTGATACGTCCATTTTGCATCATGTTTTGCTACTGTTATTTATAGTGTTTTTAATCAATATAACACTTTGTGGAGCAATTCTAATGACTTTTCTCTCTTAATATGCAAGATTTACACAATGAGGGAGATTGCCGGCAGCTGGAATTCTGGACCTGAAAAAGCTATGTCAGAGATACCTATTCTGCACATCTCCAAATGAGCTGAAATTTTACGGAGATTTATTTTGGAATAAATAAAAAATACTGGAAGCAAGAAGTACCAGAGGGGGCCACCCAGGTGCCCACGAGGCACCAGGGCGCGCCACCCCCCCCCAGGCGCGCCCTGGTACCTCGTGGGGCCCCTTGCCAGCCTCTGGCCCCCATTTTCTGGTATATAAGTCCATTTTCCCTAGAAAAAATATAGAGAAGACTTTCGGGAGGGTGCGCCGCCGTCTCGAGGCGGAACTTGGGCAGGAGCACTTTTGCTCTCCGGCGGAGAGATTCTGCCGGGGATACTTCCCTCCGGGAGGGGGAAATCGTCGCCATCGACATCACCAGTGATCCTCTCATTGTGGGAGGACTAATCTTCACCAACATCTTCACTAGCACCATCTCATCTCAAACCCTAATTCATCTCTTGTATTCAATCTTTGTCTCAAAACCTCAGATTGGTACCTGTGGGTTGCTAGTAGTGTTGATTACACCTTGTAGTTGATGCTAGTTGGTTTATTTGGTGGAAGATTATATGTTCAGATCTATTATGCTATTCAACACCTCTCTGATCTTGGACATGAACATGATTTGTGAGTAGTTACTTTTGTTCTTGAGGACATGGGAGAAGTCTTGTCATAAGTAATCATGTGAATTTGGTATTCGTTCGATATTTTATGATATGTATGTTGTCGATTCTCTTAGTGGTGTCGTGTGAACGTCGACTACATGACACTTCACCATCTTTGGGCCTAAGGGAATGCATTGTGGAGTATTAATTAGATGATGGGTTGCTAGAGTGACAGAAGCTTAAACCCTAGTTTATGCGCTATTTCGTAAGGGGCTAATTTGGATCCATATGTTTAATGCTATGGTTAGAGTTATCTTAATTCTTCTTTCGCAGTTGCGGATGCTTGCGAGAGGGGGTAATCATAAGTGGGAGGCTTGTTCAAGTAAGAACAGCACCCAAGCACAGGTCCACCCACATATCAAATTATCAAAGTAGCGAACGCGAATCAAACAAACATGATGAAAGTGACTAGATGAAATTCCCATGTGTCCTCGAGAACGCTTTACTTACTATAAGAGATCGTTCCGGCTTGTCCTTTGCTATAAAAAGGATTGGGCCACCTTGCTGCACTCTTTGTTACTATTGCTACTTGTCACTTGTTACAAATTATCTTGCTATCAAACTACTCGTTACCGATAATTTCAGTGCTTGCAGAAAATACCTTGCTGAAAACCGCTTGTCATTTCCTTCTGCTCCTCGTTGGGTTCGACACTCTTACTTATCGAAAGGACTACGATTGATCCCCTATACTTGTGGGTCATCATGTATCACTAAAGTGCACAACTAACGTGGCCCGACAATTATCGAGTGGCTAGTCTCAGTGGGTAAGTTATGCAAATGGCTCGAGGTTATCAATGCAATGGCAAGGAAATATGGAAATATGTCGTCGGAGTCACCGTCCTTGCTTACAGTCGCGGTGTCAAATGGTGAAGGGCTCGTTGTCGATGTCGAGTCTGTGGCGATGATGAGTGGCGGTGGTGTTGATGTCGAACCGTTCCTAATTAGCCGAAACACCTTAGGAAACGGAAACTGCAACTCAAAATCTCAAAGAAAATGCGTAAAAATGGGTTGGTAGCGGGAAGGTGGGGTGGTATATGGTGAAGTGGGGTTTTTGCGGAAGGGTAATGGTGGTGGTAGCTGGGTGGAAATGGGGAAGGAGTGGTGGTGGCCGAGCTAGTTTTTTTTTTTTAAATCAGTTTCGACAGTTGAAGGAGGATGATCTAGGTGGGGTGCCGGATCGTCCTGGCGATGTCTGGATCGTCCGGAAGCACGTCCGGGCAGGTCAATCGGGGCGATTTGAAGCTCGGGATGAACACAAAAATTGTGGGGAAGAAAATTTTGGGGGTGAATTTCGTGGTGGAGAAGGTGGGGGTGGTGGGGGAAGGTTAGATCCACTCACCAAACAAAAAATTCGTGGATCAAAAACAACAAAATCTCACAAGAACCAACAAAATGCAAAAAAAATGGTAGGGCTATTTTTGGTGGCGATATTCAAAATTGGACAAAAAGCAACAAAATTAGGCTAAAAATGGGGGAAAGAGACTCCAAGATGTGAATCAACCTATGCTCCGATCCAAGATGATGTAGGGCAAAACCATAGGTAGTGATATTGTTCACACTTGGAGGGGGAAAAGGGGAAGAACAACTAGAACTCAAGGGAGGAATCACTCAAACAAACCCAAATCACACATCCACTAGAATAGCATACATGAGAACCACAAGTATAACATGACCAATCAAGGGAAAATAGCACAAAGGTAAAAGTTCTTCTCAAATCCAAAGGGAGATGAGGTATTGATGATCTAGAGAGATCCTTCTCCCTTGGGAGGTCTTGATGATCCTATGATGGGGATCCTTCTCCCTTAGGAGGTCTTGATCCTCAAGGAGGAGGTGCAAGAAGCAAAACTCTCTCTAATGGTCTCAAATACTTTGCTAACTCTAGAAGAAAGGAGGGGTTCGTCTATTTATAGTCTAGGACGAAATAGAGAGGTAGGAGGGGAGATACAAGGCCACATGGCCGAAATGCGCGCAGGCAAAGCCGGATGATCCAGGTGGGTACCCGGACGATCCAGGCAATGTCCGGATGATCCAGGTAGTCACTCGGATGATCCGGCAGGGTCGCTACTGTTGTTGCCGGCTCAGATGTCTGGGACGTTGTCCGGATGTCCGGGCTTCTTCCGAATGATCCGGGTCCCCTCCCGGATGATCCGGCTTCGCGGAGAACTTTCGGGTGCCTTCAGCTGCTCTAGCCGGATCGTCCGGGTCGGCAGCCGGCTTGTCCGGGCGTCGTCCAGATCGTCCGGGAGGAGGTCCGGATCATCCGGGTAAGTGCAGACTTGTCCTGTTTGCTCTTTGATAACCCACAAGTATAGGGGATCAATTGTAGCTTTTTCGATAAATAAAAGTGTCGAACCCAACGAGGAGCTAAAGGTAGAATTAATATTCCCTTCAAGTTCTATCGACCACCAATACAACTCTACACACGCTTAATGTTTGTTTTACCTAGAACAAGTATGAAACTATTTTGTAGGTGATAGGATAGGTTTGCAAGAATAAAACTAGAAGTACTTAGAGGAAATAAAACTACGAGTAATTTGCAAGATAATAAAAGTTAGTTGTTTAGTAGAAAGCTTTTGTAACACAAGAGAATGATTTGTCCCTAGGCAATCGATAACTAGACCGGTAATCATTATTGCAATTTTATATGAGGGAGAGGCATGAGCTAACATACTTTCCATACTTGGATCATATGCACTTATGATTGGAACTCTAGCAAGCATCCGCAACTACCAAAGATCATTAAGGTAAAACCCAACAATAGCATTAAGTATCAAGTCCCCTTTACTCCCATACGCAACAACCCCCTTACTCGGGTGTAAGCTTCTGTCACTCTAGCCGCCCACTATAAGAGAATTATGAACGTATTGCAAACCCTACAGCGGGAATCCCTCACGCTTGCGCGACACGGAGGGCACCATAGGACAGCACCAAAATAAAACATACAACTCAAACCAATCATGATCATCAATCAACCCATAGGACAAAACGAATCTACTCAAACATCATAGGATGGCCACAAATCATTGGATAATAATATGTAGCATTAAGCACCATGTTTAAGTAGAGATTACAGCGGGGATAAGAGGTGTTACACCGCTGCATAGAGGGGGAGAGAGTTGGTGTTGACGGCGGCGCAGTTTTTGGTGTAGATCGCCGTCACGATGGTTCCCCCCGGCGGCGCTCCGGCGCCATCGGAAGAGAGGGGGAGAGAGCCCCCCTCCTTCTTCTTCTTCCTTGGCCTCCCCCCTAGATGGGAGGAGAGTTCCCCCTCTGGTCCATGGCTGCCATGGCAGCGGAGGGGCAGGAGCCCCTCCGAGATTGGATCTCTCTCTCTCTGTTCTCTTCTGTTTCGCGTTTCTGTTTTCTAGCCTTTCATCGTTTCTTAAATTCCCGGAGATCCGTAACTCCGATTGCGCTGAAATTTTAACACGATTTTTTCTGGATATAAGCTTCCTTGCGCCCGAAAAAGAGCCCCAACCGACTTACAGTGTGCCCACGAGGCACCACCGCGCGCCAGGGGGGGCCGCGCCCATGTGGCTTGTGGAGGCTGTGGGCCTCCGTTTGCGTTGATTCCACCTCCCAAAAATCACATATATTCCAAAATAATTCTTCGTAAAATTTTATTGCATTTGGACTTTGTTTGATATGGATTTTCTGTGAAACGAAAAACAAGCAGAAAACAGGAACTGACACTGGGCACTGCATCAATATGTTAGTCCCAAAAATAATATAAAATATTACCAAAAATATGTGAAAGTTATAGAATATTGGCATGAAACAATCAAAAATTATAGATACGACGGAGACGTATCACTCTTCTTCTTCATGTTCTTCTTCCTCCATCGCTTGACCTTGTTCCATAGCTTCTCCATGGCTGGTCCCTTGGCACCTGAGTATGCAAAGTGTCTCTGCTTGAGGTAGTAGCCATGTCTCATGTGATTCGAAGGGAAGTCGAACAAGGAGGGAGTTCACCTCGGTTTCGATAGCTCTTGCACGAGCCCTTGTCATCGGTCCACTTGGTGTCTTGTGTGATGATGACGTGTCCATGGGGATGACCGTAGGATGCTCCGCATTAACTTGGCCTTTTTTGTATTTTCCTTGGCCTGTTGATATTTAATTAATTATAAAAGTGTCCTAATCAATATTAGAGCCTTTTATTATTAATTTAACATCTCCGGAAACATTTTCCACATATATATAAATTTCTGGTATTACCCGGTAAACCCCGAAACTCTTCCGGTAACTCCGAAACGCTTTCGGTTTCTCTCAAAACTATTTCTAATATTAATGAAACTATTTCATAAATATTTTCTCATAACTCTTACATCAATAACACTCAGCAGACCATGATTCCCTTAAGCTTGTGACCCTGTAGGTTCGGTAAAACATAGACATGAACAAAATCCCTTTCGTTCAATGACCAATAGCGAAACCGTGGACATCCATATTGATCCCTATGAATACACGAATGATATTCGAGTGAACCTTTGGTTATCATGTGCTATTCCCTTTGCTTCATGATACTTTACAAAACCCGGGGTGAGATATATCGGTATCCTCTTGAGTCATTCTCATGCTCACTATACCGACCTCCTCGTTACCGGTTTTGTTCTTCTTTCTCATTAACATGTTCCGGCATCCCTGTGACCTAGTCACCTGTGTCTGGCCAAACGATGATGGATGTCGTCACACCGAGAGGGCCCTAAGAATATCTCTCCATCGTCGGAGGAGCAAATCCCACTCTTGAGCTATCTAGCCCCTTGTCAAACTTTCCGATGAACCTATAAGTTGTCGTTATGATCATCGTGTTACAGATGACATTTGAGCAACCCCAAAGTTCATCGTACGGTAAGAAGTGACTACGATACTCTGATGGTCTAAGGAACTAATGCATACGTTAACTCTCTGTGTTATAACGATTGACTTGGGACGATAGTATCTCAAAGTATAACAAACAAGTTTGGGTCAATTCAATATGATCGTTCTTCCAACGTCATATTCTCATAGTTGTTTTGGGACCATCGTTACACTTAACAATATCCGAAGATCCAGAAAACATGATCACAAACAACACTTGAGCTAGTCTTAGAGGCAAGACTAGGAATAAGATTTTACCGTTTATCATTCCACACGTCCATATGAGTTTTCCACTGAATCGCATATTCCAGGATCATAACAGTTATAGCATACAATATAAACTCTTAATTATAAACATGGAAATATAATAATACAATATCACTGCCTCTAGGGCATATTGCCAACACTGGTTACATGGCAAGTGCATGAAAAAAATTGCGATCTATATCATGGCAAAATGTAGAGAAAACACATATTGCAAGTGACGAAGGCAAAAATTATACTGGACACATGGCAAATTTAGCATGATTTGTTTTGTTTTTCCACAAAATCATGGCAAATTTGCCATGTGAACACAAATTAAGTTGCCATTCTGTCAAACAGAACCTCAGTTAGACAAAATTCAGTACATGTACATAACCAAAAAAATCGGGTGGTTCAATCACTCTGAAAGAAAATATGCTACAAGCAACATCTCACCATGCCGAATCGGCGATGCGCGGACCAGACGAGGGGTCGCTGCCGATGAAGCTCCCACACTAGGTGCGGCCGCGGGCTGCCCATGTGGTTCGCGGCAGCACAACGGTTGGGGAAGACTGCGGCCGGCGTCAGCCGCTGGAACGGGGTGGAGAAGGCGGATCTAGAGGATAGCTAGCCAGACGCGGTGTTCCCGGCGACGGACGGTGGCGGGAAGCACCGGATCGGAGCTCCAAGGCGGAGCCCATGGTGGCCTATGTACGAGACACAGAAGGTGGGAGAGTAGGTGGAGGAAGGATAAGAAAACAGAGGAGGCACCGCGCCACCGCTATAGCGACAGGAATCGAGCGCCGCCATCGAGCTGCTTCTCCCCTTGTCGTTCACCGTCAACAATTTCTCCTCCGAAATCTTGCTGTCACCAGGTGTGGAGATGAGGAAGGGGTAGGAGAAAGGAAGAAGACGAGTGCGGTGAGGCCTCACCGGCGAGCTGCGGCTGCTCCATATGTCCATCGAGGAGGCCTGGTGCGGCGGCGGAGAAAACCCATCAGCGAGCAGCACATCTCTCCCTCTTTGTGAGGACGACGACGAAAAAAGGAACAGAAATGATAGTGCCACAGGGGGAGTGGATAAGGTGACGGTTGACTTGTCATGAACGCGCATTCGCGCGGACGCGTCCCTACAACGAACGATCTGGAAACGTGACCTAGCCACCAGATGTGCTTCAAGATCCGTGCAAATGATCTGACGGCAACCGACGTGTTCGCCCTGAAAACCTAAAAGTCCGACGTCAAATTTTCATCATTTCCGGTAATTACTGAAGCATCCGGGCCTTCGTGGTCCTTCCTAGTGTTCATAAAAAGAAAGACGATGTATATTCAAATCTTCATTAGTATCATCTCTGCACCAAGATTTGTGCTAGCTGTTAATGACCCAAATTTTGTTAAACCCAACTGTCTTTTTCTCTCTTCCCAACATTTTACGTGCATTGTATGAACAGTTGTAGATTCTCTTCTCATGAGACGGAAAAAAATATCTGAACTGCCAAAAAAATATCTGCCACCATGCTTGGCAGGTAAATTGGTGACTTGTCCAAATCCCCAGCCCTATATAATTCAGAAAAAAAATTACTTGTGGAAACTAAAGGAGAGAGAGAAAAGAATCAGCCAGAATGAGCATGAGGCCAAAACAAAGAAAGGAAAGAGCAATTCTCTTCTCTGGTTGCTTGTTGGGCACCCCCAACCAAGCGACTCTTCTTCTCTTCTCCCTTCTTATCTCCTTCTCCTTGGAGGAGAAACAAACAGGGCCGCGCTCTTCTCTCTCCCTCTCTCGGTCTCTCATCGCAGGTGAGCAGCTCATCCCCGTGGCTTCCCTGTCTCGATTTCCTCGCTCTTGGTTCCGGTAATCGCTTGTTCTCGGCCGAGGGCTTGATTCTCCAACGCCAAGATTTCACCTTTGGAGTGATTCTTGGTCATGAAGCCCCTGGGATGTTCTCTTCCCCTTCGTTTTTAGTTCTTATATTCTGGTTAAGGTTGCCCTGGGCGATCTCGCTGCAGCATTAGTTGATTGATGCGGCAGAAAGTTCAAGTGCGCCAGCGATCCTTATCTTTAAACGGACGGGCGAACCGACGGAAATGTTCTTTTCTTCCGCTTGACAGTACTCCAACAACAACAAAGCCTTTCAATCCCAAATAAGTTGGTGTAGGCTAGTGTTGAAACCTGTAGGCTAGAGTTGGTGTAGGCTAGAATTTTGTGGCTGCAATAGCTCCACGCACCCTGTCCATGGCTAAATCTTTGGTGATATTTCAGTCCTTCAGATCTCTCATTATGGACTTCTCTCGTGTCAAGTTTGGTCTACCCTGACCTTTCTTGATATTATGCATGCCTTAACCATCCGTCATGCACTGACGCTTCTGGAGGCCTGCATTGTATATGCCCAAACCATTTCAGACGATGTTGGACAAGATTGACAGTACTCCAATCTAGCAATTATTTTCCTGAGGCAGCGCCTTATTTTGCCAAGGATGCGTTGTAAGAGCAACTCTAGCAGTGTTGCCATATTGGCAGCCTCCATATCACATATGGAGCGATATGGAGGCTGCCGAGCCAAGTGCAAACATAGAATCGGCATAAGAGCTTCCTTCGTATCATGGGACCCATTCGTCAGTGGGACATCTTTTTTTTTCCCAATCTCTGAGACATATATATTCAGTTAAACCCGAGCACGGCGATGAGGGCTTGGACGACCAGTAGCACGACGGCGAGGGCTAGGACCATTCCGACGGGGTACCGATTGCGACGGTGATTTCGTCGTTGGCGACCCGTTTCCGGTACTGATTTCAGCTTCAGGGTGTCAGTTCCGATGGCGGCAACTCGATTCCGATGGCGATGCTCGAAATCTTCATAGATTCCCAGCTTCTTAAAATTTCAAACATCGACGTCGATTTCATTCCTCCATGCTTCACACATCTCGCCGTAGAGTCGCCGATTTCTTCCCATCTAGTGGAAAAATTATGCTAACCATTTTTGGGACACATAGGGTGATCCTTGTGGAAATCCTTATGTGTCTCCCAAAATGGCTGGTATAATTTTTACCACCGCTTCTCCTCCTCTGAGAACAGCATCTAGTCCGCCGGCTGTGATAGTGGAGGTTGTGATCGGCGAGAAGGGAAGTGGAGACTGCGGGGCTTTTTATAGCTGCGAGCGGCGGCAGTGGGAGAAGTGGCGGTAAAATTGCCATGAGCCAGCGCGGGAGGTTGAGGAGGGAGGTGAAACTTCCCTCCCGCACGAGCGGATGGCGCGCGCTCCAAACCAACGTCCCCAGCCTAGCCATATTGGCGGTTATTATGCCGATTGGCTTGATATGGTTACTCTGCTAGAGTTGCTCTAAGAGTATGGAACGGTGGACTAGTATTTATTGATCATTTACAGTGCAAAATAAAGTCCATGATGAAGTGCACGCCTTATTATATTTCTTTCACTTGGGGTGTGAGGCAGAAAGGGAGTGTGGTTTAGGGTTTTAGGAAAGAACAAAAGCCGCCACTTGAAAAATTTGGGTCCCTCCGCCTCCGGCTGCCATCTTGGCGCTGAGAGGTGGCGGGACCTCGGCTCCTCAGAGTTTTGTGGCTGCCATCTTGGCATTGAGAGGTCGCGGGACCTCAGCTCCTTAGTTTTGTGGTCTTCGTTAGGGTCTCTCTAGTGGTGGATATGGTGTTTTTGTGAATAAAGGTACCATGGTTCTTTCTCTATCGTGGTGGTGCCATGTGATGAGTTTATGTTATTGTGTCGTGTTGTTTTTGTTGGCTTGATTCTTTCTGGAGTCGGAGCCCTTCCTTGACGTTTTGGCAAAGATCTTGCAATTCGAAAACCTGCACTTTTTTTAGATTGACAACCTGCACTTCTAGGGGATCATCCAGGCCCAAATTCATTCATAACTTATGGCTTCCTATCATTTTTGATGGTCGACTCAAGGGGCTTCCAAAAACATTTATTGGCAATCAAGCTTGTGCGGGTAAACGAGTGGCAGTGTCGCTGCTCTGGTCCAATTGCAGTATCTTTGACAAAGCCTTGGCTATATTTCATCTTGCAAAGACTGATACCACGGAGAAGATGTCTCTTAAGAGATTTCATTATAATTCTTAGTTGTAGGTGTTACTGTGTAGTTTCTTGGACTTTGGATCCAAAGGATTGTACCTGTGATGGTTGTCAAGTATGAATGAAGTTACATGTGTTTCTCAAAAACAAAAACAAAAAAGACTTCGGAGCGCAAGACGAAGAGGTTAAAGCTAAATAAACATTGACTTGTATCGTTGTTGTACTAAAGTATTTCTTTTGTGTTTTTCACTGAGCATTCAGCTTACTTCTCTTTTGAGGATCAAGTATCTAGAATGGTTTCTAACTACTTCTTTGCTAACATCTTGCACAGGTTTGGGACAACTTACTTTTGACCATGGCAGGGACCTTAGTCCTGCCGGTTGCTCTTGAGACAACTTTTGCAGGCCGTACAGGCGGTCGGCACTGCAAGTCTCATGGAACCAGGAGGACTCCCTCAATGTTGGCAATGTCATTGAACCGTCCTGTAAGGATGGCAGCATTTGTCGGTCTGAGATCGGTACATAGCTTCTCAGCCATGCGCTCGTCCAACTTCAGGTCAACAGTTGCATCTTACAGATTCTCTAGACGGGGAAGGCGTGCTTCTTTTGTAACCAGAGCAATGTTCGAGAGGTTTACTGAGAAAGCTATAAAGGTCATAATGCTTGCGCAAGAGGAAGCGAGGCGCCTGGGCCACAACTTTGTCGGAACCGAGCAAGTTCTATTGGGTCTGGTTGGAGAAGGCACTGGTATTGCGGCAAAGGTGCTTAAGTCCATGGGTATAAATCTGAAGGATGCCCGCGTGGAAGTGGAGAAGATCATTGGGAGGGGCAATGGTTTTGTTGCTGTCGAAATACCATTCACACCACGTGCAAAACGTGTTTTAGAGCTTTCATTGGAGGAAGCTCGCCAGCTAGGTATGTCAGTCAAGAGGTCTTTCTATAGTTTGGTCCATTTTACTTGATTTTTTTATTTCTATGGTTCCTAGGTTACTGCCAGACAAACTGAAACCTAATAAAGGGATAGTTACATATCTGTTACTGGAACAATTGATGCCTTTTTCTTAGCTAGCTATCAGTTACAACTTAAAAGTTTTCAGCAACCAAAACATGAATTAGTTCCATCACTAAGTGTTCCAAGTTGAACTAGCGGCAATTGATATCACTAGGGTTGAATTTGTGATTGATAATGCATATTTGATTATGGTGACCATCACTCTTTCCATTATGCTTCTATCTAGGATGATTGAAGCAGAGGTAAAGCATATTCTCTTCACACTTCTGATTGCTACTGCGCTTTTTCATGTTTCTCACCAACTATAAGTCTAAATTTTGTCCGTTGGCCCACACAATTGGCTAGCTACCTGACTACTTTCAGTTACAACTTAAAAGTATTTTTGTTTCGAGAAAATCTGGAAGCCTTTTGTCTCGATAGATACAAGAGGTTATTTACAAGCCTTAACTAGGCCTATGACAAGCACAACAACTCAACAAGCACCACACCCCTATGAGCTATCTTCTGCCCGTAGTGACGCTTGGAGGCTAGCCTCTCCTGCTGTAGCCCGTAACTATGCTTCTGCACGGATGGTATTGGGCAGCAAGGTGATGCAGGGCCTCTCCCCGTTGAGGATGGCAGCATTTTGCTGCTTCCAAAATCCACCAACTATGAGCATTAGGCGTGGCGTAGTGCAGTCAACTGCCAGTTACTGAGTCGCCACCAGCCAACAAAGTTGTCTCCAGCTATCAGTAAACATACAAGTCTTGGACAATCAACAGGGATTTGCCATTGGTTAAGTGATCCAAGCTGATCCAGCTGGAACAGACACCACAATGATTGTGACTGATAATTTAATTTTTGCTACAGCAGCCATTCTATGAATTCACACTCTCCTCATTCCCATTATGCTGTTTTCTGAAGGGATTGTAGTTGAACTCACCAACATATGCTTTAGTGCATCGTATTCTGTTGACACTTGCACTTGCTAAAGTGCTATTTCATCGTTCTTCTAAATGAACTAAAAGTCTAATTTTGAATTTATAACGGGATACATGGATGTATTTTTATCATGCACTTCATTATTTTGGTTTTCCCAATATATAGTTTTTCAATAATGGACATCCTTGTATTCCTTATGTGAATTCTTCCCTCTGTTTTCATGATGTGGTGCATCTGTTTTGTCATTACATTTCAACAAACTGCTTAGAAGGTTCCTGTTTTCTGGAGCTGATACCCTCATCTTTCCAGGACACAACTATATTGGGTCCGAGCACTTGCTTCTTGGATTGCTTCGTGAGGGGGAAGGGGTGGCAGCTCGCGTACTTGAGTCTCTTGGTGCTGACCCCAGCAATATTCGTACCCAGGTAAGCTATATCTGGGATTGCTCTCGCCTCTTTGAAAAGCAAGTCTTTTTTTTTTTCCTTTTATCTTGTTTTCACAAATGTTATGCATCTATAGGTTGTCCGGATGATTGGTGAGACAACAGAAGCTGTTGGTGCTGGAGTTGGGGGAGGGAGCAGTGGTAACAAGATGCCGACACTTGAGGAGTATGGGACTAATTTAACAAAATTAGCCGAGGAGGTAATATTTTCATTTTACTATGACACAATAGGTGCTAGTTCAGGCCTCTAATTGTTAAGTCCAATAATATCTGTAGGGAAAGTTAGATCCTGTTGTTGGGAGGGAACCACAGATTGAACGTGTCGTACAAATTTTGGGCAGAAGAACCAAGAACAATCCCTGCTTAATTGGAGAACCTGGTGTTGGGAAGACAGCTATTGCAGAAGGGCTTGCTCAACGCATTTCTAGTGGCGATGTGCCTGAGACGATAGAGGGGAAGAAGGTATACCTTGGTCCTTTAGTGCAGTTGTATACCTTGTTGCAATTCTTATATGTTGATCCTAATATTTGCTCTGTTAATTGATTCTGGCATTCCTGTGAAGTGTTCACCCATTAGATTAGGTGTAAGGCTCTCATTGTATTTCTACTACGTTTGATTACTGCCTTGTGTTTGGTTTATCCATGCTGTTCTGCTTGAGCTTGTGCGTGTAACAGACTAACAGTGTATGTCACGTTACTATGACCACTCATATTTTTCTTTTAGTGGAACAACATAATTTTCGAGCAAGTGTATATCCAATTTCTTTAATTATCTATGCTGATGCACAGGCTTACAAGCAAAATTACAGAACTTGTGTGCACGTCTTTTGGACAAATAATAAGGGTAATATGTGCAATCAACTCCACTGGCTGGTGTATGCAATCAACTCCACTGGCTAGTGTATGCAATCAACTCCACTGGCTGGTTCATAGAGCTAAGAGGAAAGGATAGAAAGACTTACCAGCATGGGTTAACTCCTTCATTTAAGCACATGCCTTAGTTGTATTCTCTTCTTTTGGGCATAATGCCTTGTCATAGCTAGATAGTAGATGGTCTTTTTTAAGTTATGTACATTCATACAAACTACAATTTTCTTTTAATCACAGTAGGGAAACCTACTGTTTTCCTCGGAAAAAAAACCCGTATGAAATCTGCTTCACAATTGGTTAATGACACAAAGGAAAATTATAAATAATTATGTGTTCAAAACTTACTTACGTGCGATATCTGTCATGGGTGCAGATTAGGGGCCATAGTTCCAACTCCCAAGGTCCATGCCCTGCAATCTGCACCAGTCAGATGTGGACCTTTTGGGACTACGGTCCCTAATCTGCATCAATGACATTATTGGTACTATACTTCATACTTGTCACTTTGTGTGTATGTGTGTGTGTGTGTGTGTGTGTGTGTGTTCCCGCATTGTTTTGAAAAGATTGGAAGGAAACGATCATCTTCGAAACCATTTACTACAGGTCATTACCCTTGATATGGGACTTCTTGTTGCTGGTACGAAATACCGTGGAGAATTTGAAGAACGGTTGAAGAAACTGATGGAAGAAATCAAACAGAGCGATGAGATAATTCTCTTCATCGATGAAGTTCACACCCTCATAGGAGCAGGAGCCGCCGAAGGTGCTATTGATGCTGCTAATATTTTAAAGCCAGCATTAGCAAGAGGAGAACTACAGGTATGTCGATGAGATTACTTGGTACCGTATTGGGACACAGGGCTAACAATCTGCTTTCTTATGCTAAACATTTCTAGTGCCTGGTATTATTCCATGAAGCTGAATCTGTAGTTTCTTTTGCTTTTACTGAACCTTTTTTACAACTAACCTTCTCAGTGTATTGGAGCCACCACACTTGATGAATACAGGAAGCATGTTGAGAAAGACCCAGCATTAGAAAGACGTTTCCAGCCAGTAAAGGTACCGGAACCATCAGTTGATGAAACCATAGAAATTCTCAGAGGGCTCCGGGAGCGATATGAGATCCATCATAAACTTCGTTACACTGATGATTCTTTGATTGCGGCTGCTAAGCTATCTTATCAATATATCAGGTATGTGAACTATGAGATAGAGTCTATAACCTTAGCTGGTCATGTTAATATTACAATACAACTTACCAAGTAGTTTATGATACAAATTGAACCTGTGCTTCAACCAAAATGTGGCTGAGATTCCAAATTAAAAGGTCAATTTTTTGTTGACAGTTAATAGCTTAACATAACCATCAGAGTCCACAACATCAACAACAACAACAAAGCCTTTAGTCCCAAACAAGTTGGGGTAGGCTAGAGGGGAAACCCATAAGATCTCGTGACCAACTCATGGTTCTGGCACATGGATAGCAAGCTTCCACACACCCCTGTCCATGGCTGGTTCTTTGGTGATACTCCAGTCCTTCAGATCTCTCTTTACGGACTCCTCCCATGTCAAGTTCGGTCTACTCCGACCTCTCTTGACATTATCAGCACGCTTTAGCCATCGGCTATGCCAGAGTCCACAACATCAATACTTAGAAAACCAAATGAGGAGCATATATGCTCTGTAATGTAATGTATGATATTCTCAGACTTCAAAAGCATCGCAGAGAAAAATTATACTATGTTTCTTGTCCGAATCTCATATACAACTTGGCTGCTATCCTGTATCCTTTTAATACCTGGCGAATTGTTTTGTTTGCAGTGATCGATTCCTCCCAGATAAAGCAATTGATTTGATTGATGAAGCAGGTTCACGTGTTAGGCTTCGACATGCCCAGGTAGAGAATGTGTTCAAATGTTGGCCTTTTCTATTTTCTGCACGCCCCGCACAAAATCTAAACAGAATCACTTATGCAGGTTCCTGAGGAAGCCAGAGAGCTTGACAAGGAGCTTAAGCAAATAACGAAAGATAAAAATGAAGCTGTCCGTGGCCAGGATTTTGAGAAGGTATCAGCCTATGGTGGACTGCTATATTTTGAATTATCTTAATGCTGATAGAGCAACCCAACTGTTTAAAAACTTCATATGGGATGTTTATCCACCATATTTAACTTGTTTAGAGTGTTCATTGATATAATTGGAAGATGACATGTAATTTCATATGATCTAGGAGTTCTTGTCCGTGCGGTCGGTCTCAGTTGATGATAAAAAATGTTTGTCATACTTCTGACATTAAATAGTTATCACCTACAAAGCATGGACACGGCCAAAACTGCCGAATTGCTGTGCTAATACGGCGGGACACGGCGATACGGCCGGACACGCCAGGATACGCGTGTCCCCCAGTATCCCCCGATTTCTGAATTAAAAGAAAAGAAAAAAATCAAAGACACGGCTGGGATTTTTTGACAAAGGGTAATAGATTAATATCAAGACGATATCAAGTACACCCGGCCTCTGCAACAACACAATGCCACGATCAACTCGAGGCATCGAGGATGCACACAGCCAAAAAAAAAAAAAACAAGAACAAAAGAAAGAAAGGAAAAACCAAGATCTAAGGCACGCAGTAACCAACAGCAACATGAACCACTACCGTGACAACACACAGGCTGCGAGAAGGTTCTCCAAAAGCAACGTCACACACAGGCTGCGAGAAGGTTCTCCAAAAGCAACGTCTTCAGGAAGATAAGGACACACAAGTGTCACCGCCGTTGCCGGAATCAGCCAAAGACTAAATCCTGAGTTTTCACCCTGAGAGCAGAACTGAGCAAAATTCCATGCAATGCCTTCAACAAGGTAACGATGTCGACACACCGCCATTGTCAGGTATGACCGACGAAGGTCTCACCAAGGGTTTTCACCCTGAAACTCCAGTCCTGGTACTGAATTAGCACCACCAAAACGCAAGCACAATGTGTTGTCACATCCGCTTGACCACCACCTTCATTCCTTGTATCCTTGACAATGCCGACCAGACCACTCGGCAACGAATATGCATCTCGTGCACGAGGGCCATGGAACATGACATCTCAAAATGTCTCCAGCCTGAACTGCTCACGCGCACAGTTGATCAACGCAACCAAATGCTGTGCTCATATGAGCTTGCTGACGGGCGACGCCGCGACTGCCAAGCACCACCGAAACCCATGTTAAGGGCACCTCCGGCAGACCCATGCCGTCCTTGCATTAGCTGATGACAAACTTGGGAAAATGAATCCCTACAGTTGTCCAGCTGCACTCATGGCCGCGCACACCCCTGATCTGTAGTGTTCTGTTTCAGATCGGGGCATAGTCGAACCTCAAGTAACAGCCGCCGCCGTGGATGACATCTCCATCTTCGTTTCTTGAACCACCGCCGCATAAGTCGCCGCGGCCACCACTGCCCAGATCCATAGCCGGCCGCCGGGCTGCCCTCGCAGCCGCCGCAGCTAAAACACGGCTGGGATACGTATAGAATACGTTGGGGACACGGGAAGCCCAATAAAAGCCCGATACAAACCCTATTTTGCTGGGTCACGCACACGCTCACCACGAAAGGAACGCTGCTCCCAGACGAACGCGACGTCGCCGCCGCCGCCTGGATTCAACCACCGTCGCCGCCGCCCCCGCCACCTGGATTCGACCACCGCCACCGCTGACTGGATTTCACCGCCGCCGCCGCCTGGATTCGACCATCGCCGCCCCCCGGACTCGACCGCCGCCGCCGCCGCCGCCGCCTCCCGATGGCAACCATGCTCGAGCAGATAACCCCAGCAGCCTGTCCTCAACCTCTTCATCTCTTTGCTCGATTTCTTGCTGTTGAGTTGTTGCTGCTTGCTTCCCCATGTGGCCATGCCGTTGCTGCTTGCTCTTGAGCTGCTGCTCACTTGCATGTTGGTACCTGCTGGCTGCTGCTGCTGTTTTGGTTGTTGCTTAGTGTTAGGGAGGATGGCGTTTGGGAGCGCCACCGACGGTAGCCAATCGTTGAGCACTCGCAAAAGGAGACAACAAATGGAAATGGGGCAGTATTCTAGTCTCATCTCAGTTTCTCTTTTTTCTGTCTTTAACTATATATTACATGTCATATTTTTATTTATTTTTACATATACTTGCCGTGTCCCCGATTGGCTGTTTTTTAAAAATGCCGTATCCTGTGTCCCCGTATGCGTGTCGCCGTGTCCGTGTCGCCGTATCCGTGCTTTTTAGGTTATCACTGCAAGTAAATTATTACTAGTGTCCTTGAATCTGCCTTTTCTCTAGTATAACCGCACTAGTGTATGTTTATTCATGTGTGTTGATGATCTCAACTTTCTAGATGTCAACCACCGTATATCTGCATTTTCTTTGATATAGATGCTAATTAATAGTTGCTGTGCCTGTTGCAATGTTATGGCATTAGGCTGGAGAGTTGCGAGATCGTGAAATGGAATTGAAGGCCCAGATAACAGCCCTGATTGACAAGAGCAAGGAGATGAACAAAGCAGAGACTGAGTCAGGAGAGACCGGGCCGATGGTGCATGAATCAGATATCCAGCACATTGTGTCATCATGGACTGGTATTCCAGTGGAGAAAGTCTCGACTGACGAATCTGATAAACTTCTTAAGATGGAAGAGACATTGCATAAGCGTGTCATCGGCCAAGATGAGGCTGTGAAAGCAATAAGTCGGTCCGTTCGCCGTGCTCGTGTGGGCCTCAAGAGCCCCAACAGACCAATTGCGAGCTTCATTTTTGCAGGTCCCACTGGTGTTGGGAAATCAGAGCTTGCAAAGACTCTGGCATCATATTACTTCGGCTCTGAAGAGGCCATGATCCGGCTGGATATGAGTGAGTTCATGGAGAGGCACACTGTGTCCAAGTTGATTGGTTCACCACCAGGCTATGTGGGATACACTGAAGGTGGGCAGCTGACGGAGGCGGTTCGACGGCGGCCATACAGCGTTGTGCTTTTTGATGAGATTGAGAAGGCGCATCCGGATGTGTTCAACATGATGCTCCAGATCCTGGAAGATGGAAGGTTAACTGACAGCAAGGGGAGAACAGTGGACTTCAAGAACACGCTTCTGATAATGACATCTAATGTTGGAAGCAGCGTGATTGAGAAGGGAGGGAGGAAGATCGGGTTCGACCTTGACTCCGACGAGAAGGACAGCAGCTATGGCAGGATCAAGAGCTTGGTGATCGAGGAGATGAAGCAGTACTTCCGACCGGAGTTCCTCAACCGTCTCGACGAGATGATCGTCTTCAGACAGCTGACCAAGCTGGAAGTCAAAGAGATCGCGGACATAATGCTGCAGGAGGTTTTCACCAGGCTGAAGACCAAGGACATCAACCTGCAGGTGACGGAGAAGTTCAAGGAGCGGGTCGTGGACGAAGGGTACAACCCTAGCTACGGAGCGCGGCCGCTGAGGAGGGCGATCATGAGGCTCCTGGAGGACAGCCTCGCGGAGAAGATTTTGGGCGGGGAGGTCAAGGAGGGCGACTCTGTGATCGTTGATGTGGACCCGGAGGGGAAAGTCATTGTGCTGAATGGCGAGAGCGGACTGCCGGAGCTTCCAACCCCGGCGGTTGCTGTATAGTTGTTGGTATAGATAGATTGTTAAGCATACAATACAGCGTTTTCATTTCATTCCAGCACATATCTCTTCATAGGTACGCAGTCAGGTGTATATAATTGTATAACTGTATAAAATATACAGTAATATGCATGTAATTTAAGGGGAAAGAAAACATTGCTCGCTTTGAGCTCTTTTACGGTACCCTGGTACTCCCTAAGGGTCCCGTGGAGTACCAACTAAATCCAGCTGTTTATATTAAAGGGTAATTATAGACCTTTTACAAACCTAAGCCTGCTCAATTTCTGAAACCGGTCTGCTCCACACGGATCCAATCATCCGCCGGTGAATCAGCCGGCGCCGCTGCGACTGAATCGGCTGCCATTGCTTGTTACTGATTATTAATTTCCCATTTTCAATCAAGGGTATTGCATTCCCGCAAAAAAAATTAAAAAAAAATATTGCAACGATAGAATCAAGAGTATTGATCGCAGCAGACCTGATTATGGATTGTTCTTGGCTGCATGATTTGGTGTTTCTCCACGCCAACGAAGCAAAGAAAAGAGATTAATCAAGTCGAATGATGCTAATTCCAAAATCAGGTCGCTCCAGATCTGCCTGATAATGGATGTATCGTAATTCTCTCCCACGCAAATAACTTGCCACACTTATCGGATCGGTGCATGCATGCAAGATAGATCTGATTGCGGGAATATCATATCATACTCATTAATTTATTTTCAAAAATATCATAAATCCGGATCCTGAGTTTGGCTGTCCTAAATGACGAATCTACCCTTGGAATCAAGGTACTCCCTGATTTTTGGTTGCAGTACTCTTTAATGGAGTACTCCCTCTGTAAAGAAATATAAGAGTGTTTAGATCACTAAGTAATGATCTAAACACTCTTATATTTCTTTATAGAGGGAGTACCCTTTAAGAATATCCGTTGGATCTGAGAAAATGGATGGGCCATATTAAACTAATGCTCTCCAGATTTACTGAAGTGCATTGGTCCTGAGCAGTTCAGACACTGATTCCTGCTTGATTTTTTTCTTTTTTGTGAAACATGCACGAGTGATGTTCTTGGTGTTTGCACACGAACATGTCACCGTGTACCCTCGACGTCAGGGGTGATGCACTGCAGCTCACGTCGAAGGAGACCCGGTCGGAAGCGCGATACAGAAGCAATCTGGTGGGCGCTTTTGTAGATCCGAAACCCCACACGCCCGGGAGGGACCCCGTCAGGGCGCGCGGCGGCTATGGGCTGCCCTAGGTTGACCTGATCGCCCCTAGGGCATCGAGGTTCGCCGCCCTGCAACAAGAAGAACGGACGAAGAACGAGAAAGAAGAAAACTAGGATTAAGAAGAAAAGATAAAAGATAAAAAAGTGGTAGATGATTTTGTCGATTGTGTGTTGTTCAATCGGCCGTCACCTCTCATCTATTTATGAGGTGGCTGGACTTCCCGTACAAGAAAAGGACTCCAAATCACGTCCAAATCTTTTCAAAATTAACCAAACTCGGATTTAGGCAAGTCTGAGACAGCAGTTCAGTTTTTGAGTCACACAGACCACAAACAATCTCGGATGAAGATGGGCCCAAAAGCAAATTTAACCGTTTCGACGAGGCAAACAACTTTCATGTTGAACGTTTTTTGATTCAAGGCCATCTTCAAGGCCGAATAGCCCCCGCAATCATCAGAACCGTGGAGATGCACGATTTCGGTTCGGACTGGACTGCCCGCTTGACCGGACCAGACTGTCCGGTCACAACAGAAGGTTTCCGCGACCCGGACCGGACAGTCTGGTCTCAATTTCCGGACAGTCCGGTCGCAACAGGAGGCTTTGGGCGTCCGGCCATCTCCATAGTTTCTGCAACATTTCACGGTTTTGCCTGTATCTTTCGCATACGACCTCGGATGAAGGCAATTTTTATATCAAAATCATCCGTTTCAATGAGACGAAGAACTTTCATGTTCAAACTTTTTCCATCCAAGGCTATCTTAATTACGTTTCATGCCATTTGATAATCTGATGTCAACACGAGCATCTCTGAAATTATCGTAACTTTTGCATCCGAGCTCCGTTTTGAACCATCTTCGTATCCACCTTAATCTTCTCAAAGAGAGCCATCTGATGGTGACTTCCAATCATAAGTTTGAAGTAATCTTGACATAGCTTAAGCTACTTTTATGATTGTGCCACTTTTGAGCGTCAATACATGCCCCCCTGTTTTTCGGCAAAGCTAGCGTGCAGAAAAATAACTTGTACCATGTTTGCTCTAAGGACGATATCAACACTCCATCAGCCATTTATATGCTTATGGTGATAATTATATATTGGCCATTTGGACTAGCAACAAAAATGCAGCTAATCGAATGTATGATGATGTGGTAATACCCTTGCATGTTGTGAACAGTTATATTGCATCCATGGATCGAAATAAGCCCATGGAGGGTAACCAATCATACATGAGGATGAATTCCATGGCATCGGCATCAATGGCATAGCTGAAGAATGTGTGGACCGAAGATTTTGATACACAAACCTTCGGCTTGGTCGTTCATAGTATTCACTCTTCTCTTTCTTCACCTTTACCGCACTTATCGCAATGGAAGCTTGCACATAATTCTTGTTTGTAGTACTTCCTTTGGGAACCCATGCCATGTTCCTATTTTCAAGTTCTTGTGCACTTAGTTTTTGCAATTTCTTCTTTTGCCAATATGATAAGCCGAGTGGGCGCCCCGGCTGTGATTTTGTTTGAAGTAATGACAGTTCTTGTTTTACCTTGTGCACTCTCAACTTCTTCTCTTCAGATTTGGCACTTGATTGACTTGCCTCATTGCCTTTAGTAGCCAATGTCAACACTATAATTGGCTCTTTTTCACTTGAGACCAAATCCGAAGTAGCACTCTTACGACCATATTTTTTAACGCGGTAAACTTGCTTGACCACCTCTTTCTTGTTCCCTGAGCTCCGGACCGATTCCTTATAATTGAAACGGTTTTTGACATGTGATTGTTCCTCAAATGTTGATCTTCTTGGAGTTGCATAATGTTGGTGAGATGATCTAAAATAAGATGGAGAATGTGCCCTTGTATCATACCTGTCCCATGATGGATACAGATTTATGTGAGCATAGGATGGCATCCACGGCATTGGCATTGGCGGCCCAAAATAAGAATATGAATATGTTGCATTGAAAGTCTCACTTTGCCGATACTGATCATCAGATTTGCGCCTAGGGGGTGATCTTGATGCTTTTGAATTACTTGGCCAATAAGCACTTTTTCTTTACTCTTCTTTTGATATTTATCTAATAATTGTGCAAAAGTGACTTTGAATTTCCTGCGCTTGTGTTTATTATGGCCTTCATCTCCTTTGGTTTCGCTTGCATCGATCTTTGGATCCTCTTGTTGCCCCCCAGAACTTGGCGTCTTCAGTGCAACCTTGATGGAATTCCTGTCTTCAAGAATATTTTCATTGTGCTCTTGAAAAACTTCCTTATTCGAAAGCTTGATCCCATCATCCGTAGTTTTTACCTTCTTATCTTTAAATGAATCGTCTTGAAGTAGCCGATTCAAAAACTTTGTCATCAAGACCAATCGGAATAGACTGGTCATCCCTTGGTGCTTCAACAAATCTCAATCGTCCTTTATGAATGACCGATTTAACTATTTGACGAAACATGTTGCAATCCTCAAAATTATGCTTGGACGAATCATGCAACTTACAGTACATTCGTCCTTGGATTGATGGTTTGGCATGGTGATCAAGAATCCTAATGTAATTATTTTTCAACAACAAATCAAATATTCGATCACACATGCTTGAATTGAAGGTAAACCTTTTGTTTTCTAGCCGATCTTGGTGTGAGAACGGCTTTGGAACTAAGCACATGAATGGTTCAGATTTGGAATCTCCCCATTTGGCTATGCATTGTGTTTTGCACTCTATCCCCGATGTCTTTGGATAAGATATTATACTAGCATCGGTTTTATCAATAAAATATAACCTTGGCTTTAAATTTCTGAAATCAAAATAATTAGAACATACATGTCTCAATTGAGACCATGTATAAGCCAAGTATGAAACAAGCAAAGCTACCTAATTAGATATGAACTTTAAATAAAGCAATGGCAAAATCTTTGCTTGCAATAAGTCAGTATCGGTCTCTATGAATGGTACAATGTGTTGACCGATATGCTCTGTAATGATTTTATTGCTAACAAATAAATTACCCTTCTTCATTGGTCTTTCAAAACTACTTATGAGAATTTTTATAATAGAAGCATCAACAATAAAGTTGCAACCAAATCGGAAAATAGGTAAATCACTTGCTAGACATACCTCTTCAAATATGTTGGGAGAGCATGATGGTTGTGTGATATGAACAATAGCTTGCTCCACTTTTGGATAACTCTCCAACGCCTTCTCGTCTTCTTTTTCTTGAATTGATTCTGCACATGTACTATTTGATTCGGCTTTTTCAATAACCGAATTGTCTTTGTTACCCGAATCATTACTTTTCTTCTTTTTAATTTGCAAGGCTTCTCGTTCTTGTCTAATTTTAGCCCACATCTCAGCTTGGCGAGTTTTAAACTTTTTCATCTCAATTTCCATCCACTCTTCATTAGATTGGCCCCCAATGCTTTGAGACTCCTTCGGCAATGAGTTACCGAAACTATGCAATTGTTTAGGGGGTACACTAGATGCTACAACACTGGGCGAATGCATCATTTGCACAACTCTAGCTTTTATAGCAGCAAAATCATGAGGCTTCCCGCCTTCTATTAGTTCCTGGTGAATAGTGTTGCACAAATCCCAAGAGAATGTAAGCTTGTTCTCAATTACCCAGTCTGGATATGGTTGCCCCCCGATGCTTTTAGACTCTTTCGGCAATGAGATGTTGCCAAAATTCTGTAATTGTGTAGGGGGGACATGATATGCCACGGTAGTAGGTGAAGGCATTTGTGCTCCTACAGAAGTTTCATTTATTCGGCCATGACCGTGAAGGTGCGGAACCGAATTATGGACATCAACGGTTGCGTATGGTGCCAAAAAATTAGTAGCATGAGGTGTAGCATATGATGTTTGAGGGTAATTGGCCAAATAACTAGTAGTAGCATGGCCAATTCCCCTATCCACCGGCATGTTTGGATTAACATGTTGCAATTTAGTTGCCGATGAATAAAAAGGTGAAACACTTTGTTGCATGTTATTGAAAGTTCCTACATGGGGTGTTTCAACTTGACTAACCGAACTCATCATGTTGTTCATCGGCATATGGATTTGTGGGGTTGCCGATGCATGGGAGTTGGAATACATATGTTGCATGTTGCTAAAATTATATGAGGTAGAAGCTTGGAGATTTCGTTGCATCGGCTCTTGCCCATAATTAGATGCATGATTGATAAAGTTAGGGCTAGCCGATACATTATGCTCATTAAACGATCTAGCAACAACATATGCATTACTTGCATCCACATAAGTGAATTTGGTATTCATATTACCGTTCAAAGCTTCGTCCCCAGAGGAGTCGTCAAAAAGTGTGTTCGCACACGAACACGTCACCGTGTACCCTCGACGTCGGGGGAGATGCACTGCAGCTCACGTCGAAGGAGACCCGGGCGGAAGCGCGATACGCAAGCAATTCGGCGGGCGCTTTTGTAGACCCGAAACCCCACACGCCCAGGAGGGACCCCATCAGGGCGCGCGGCGGCTATGGGCTGTCCTAGATCGATCTGATCGCCCCTAAGGCCTCGAGGTTCGCCGCCCTGCAACAAGAAGAACGAACGAAGAACGAGGAAGAAGAAAACTAGGGTTAAGAAGAAAAGATGAAAGATAAAAAGTGGTAGATGATTTTGTCGATTGTGTGTTGTTCAATCGGCCGTCACCTCTCATCTATTTATGAGGCAACTGGATTTCCCGTACAAGAAAAGGACTCCAAATCACGTCCAAATATTTCCAAAATTAACCGAACTCGGATTTAGGCAAGTCTGAGACAGCAGTTTAGTTTTTGAGTCACACAGGCCACAAACGACCTTGGATGAAGATGATCCCAAAAGCAAATTTAACTGTTTTGACGAGGCGAACAACTTTCATGTTGAACGTTTTTCAATTCAAGGCCATCTTCAAGGCCGAATCGCCCCCGCAATCATCAGATCCGTGGAGATGCACGATTTCGGTTCGGACCGGATTGTCCGCTTGACCGGACAGTCTGGTCCGATCACAACAGAAGGTTTCCGCGACCCGGACCGGACAGTCTGGTCTCAATTTCCGGACAGTCCAGTCGCAACAGGAGGCTTTGGACGTCCGGCCATCTCCATAGTTTCTGCAGCATTTCACAGTTTTGCCTGTATCTTTCGCATACGACCTCGGATGAAGACGATTTTTATATCAAAATCATCCATTTCGACGAGACGAAGAACTTTCATGTTCAAACTTTTTCCATCCGAGGCTATCTTAATTATGTTTCATGCCATTTGATAATCTGATGTCAATACGAGCATCTCTGAAATTGTCGTAACTTTTGCATCCGAGCTCCGTTTTGGACCATCTTCGTATCCACCTTAATCTTCTCAAAGAGAGCCATCCGATGGTGACTTCCAATCATAAGTTTGAAGTAATCTTGACATAGCTTAATCTACTTTTACGATTGTGCCACTTTTGAGCGCCAACACTTGGAAACCGCTTCTTGCGTGCAGTAATCCAGGTGCTTAAAATAGTGTGCATTTGCTCTTATCCTCTCTAAAGTTTCTTGTATTGTTTGATGTATTTCCTTTGTAAACTACGTACAGATGGGGGGAATTCAAAAAAATTCTATAGGGGTTCCTGCATAGTCGAAAAATTGTTCCATTTTTCAAATCCACAAACTTTTTTCAAATTTGCAAAAAAAAAAAAATCAAATCCGTGAACTGTTTGCAAAATCCATGAACCCGTTTTTAAACCCGTGAACTTTTCCAAATGCACGATCTTCTTTCAAAATTCATGAAAGTTTTTCAAACTCACGAACCTTTTTCAAACCTGTGAACTTTTTTCGAATTCAGAGTTTTTTTCTCAAATTCGTGATTCGTTTTTTCAATTTCACTATTTTTTTTAGAAAAGCCAACGGTCAACGGTTTAACCTGACAACCGGTCAACGGTTCAACCGAGGGGACGACCCCAGCAGCGAGCGAGCAGCTAGTGGGCCGACCTAGGCGAGCGGGCCCGTAAGCACTGGCTCGCTAGCTGGCGCCACGCGGCGCTGGGGAGGAGCACTCAGCGAACAGTCAGAGACCTCCTAGTTGTGAGTTGTGACCTCCACATACCCCTCAAAAAAAAGTAGTGACCTCCACGTGCATCAACTAGGTGGCTTGGTTGAAGCCAGGGCAAATGGGTCAGTCCTATTTGCCGCCTGCGGCAAATAGATGCAGCTTCGCTGAAGGTCCCCTCCCCAACGCCACAGTTTGGCCGTCCCACAGTTGGGATTCACCGTTTCTTCTCTTTTTCTTTTTTTCCTCTTTTCTGTTGTTGTTTCTTTTCTTCGTTCTTTTTTACTTTTTTGTATTATACAAAAGTTCAGTGTAGCCACAAGCATCATAGCCTCATCACAAGTCTCTCCCACAAGCAACAAGCAACGTAGGCTCATCACAAGCCTCTCCCACAAGCAACAAGCAACGTAGCCTCATCACAAGCCTCTCCCACAAGCAACAAGCAACGTAGCCTCATCACATAGCATCTCCCACAAGCAACAAGCAACGTAGCCTCATCACAAGCCTCTCCCACAAGCAACAAGCATCATAGCCTCATCTTGTTCCGGAATCTCTAAGGCATTATCATAGACTTCACGAGGAAAATAAAATCCTTGGAGGTAGCACTCCATCATTTCCGAATCCTTGGAGCTTGATCATGTTCTTCTCCTCCAAGTTGATCATCTTGTCCTCCAGCTTGATCATCTTCTTCTTCAGATCAAAGTCCATCTTCTTGCTGCCACAGGTTGTTGCTGCTCTTGATCTTCACCAAATGAGTATGCAAACCATTTCTGCAAACATTCAACAGAATTTTTGAGTATCCAAAGTTTTTTTAGGATCATACACAAGCTTGTTTATGATCATACACAGTAACTAAATCAACAGAATATGGAGCAAACTTATGATCCCATATGGAGCAAAGTTTATTCAAAGTTTCCATATGGAGCAGAGCAAGTGTAAGTTTACAAGTTTATGTTTACAGAGAAAGTTTAAGTTTACAGTTTAAGTTGAAATCAAACTTTCAGAATTTGTTAGGAGTTACAGTTACAGAATGTGTTACAGTTAACTGTAACTCTGAAAGTTAACTGCAGACTTTGTTACAGTAAATTCAGTACTCTGAAAATCAAACTGTAACACTGAAAATTTGGTAAGCTTGCTGTTCAAATCAAATTCAGTAAGCTTGCTGTGCAAATGTTCAGTTAACTGCAGCACATTTAGATTTACAGTTACAGAGGGAGTACTCAATTGCACACTGTAATTTCAATTAACTTCAATTTTTCAGTTAACTGCAACACATTTTTCAGTAAAGGGTTTGCAGATTACTCCTGGTCAAAATTACTCCAAGTATTTGTAGGTTACATTATGTTAAAGATCTCCTACTCATGAATTTCCTACTCCAAGTATTGTACTTTAGTTGTGTTAAACCTGTTGAAATCAGTTAAACCTGTGGATTGTACTTTAGTCATCTCTTGGTGCATAATTCAGTTTAAACTGAAAATTCATAGTAATATACTCCAAATGAATTCATAGTGATATAATTTAGTCAAATTCATAGTGATCTCCGGGAGTAAATAGTAGAGTGTTTATGTTGGCACTCGACAACATCTGAATTGTTCAGACACTACTTGTGCTGAAACTGGAACTGGAACTACTCCATTCTAAGTTTTCTTTATCTTAAACTCGGACAACTCTCAAAACAGTAGTGCTGCATCAGTAGATGCAGTAGATTCGAAGTTTTCTTTATCTTAAAGTCAGATTACGATTCAAAGTTTTCTTTATCTTAAACTCAGAGCAAGTTTCAGTTTATGATCATCAAATTGTTTATGTTTGCAGTGTTTCCAGCGACAGCGCATCGAGTACTAGGCGAGGAGATCTTTTTTTCAAAAAGGAGGATTACCCCCGGCCTCAACATCGATCGATGCATACAACCATCTTTATTATTATTCAATAGAGTCTGACAACATGAATACATGGATCAACCCGAAGCCACCTATCTGGCGAACAAAGTCGCAACATCTACACTCTTGATAATGTGCCCGAACCACATGATCGTGCACTATCTAATCCGGTGGCCTCAAGCCGCTGCCCCGCATCGGGACGAGAGCACCCCCTGGTCTTGCCGACATGCAGCGCGCACCACATGCGCACGCTCTGGATCCGCCGCTGCCATCTTCCGCCGTCCCATATTCAGGAGTGATCAATGCATTAACCTTGCCAGGCCATACTGTTGTCGACGCCACCACGACGCCAAGCAGTGTAACCCTCCTGGACGTGTCCATCCACATGCGCCCGTCACCGAAACTCCGTTGCGCCACGCCGCCGAGACCCACCGTCGGCCTTGCGGATGTAACACCGCTCCTCCTTTTGTCTCCTCCAGCCAGCTCCTGCTCCAAAAAGATGCCCCCAGGAGGGAGAACGGTATCGAAGACGCCGTCATCGTCAAATCCGAGAGACCCAGATCTAGGGTTTCTCCCGGAACATCCCGAGCGTGGTGCCGCAACCTGCAACGACGATGCCTCGAGAAGGAAACGACATCACAAACACCGCTATCGTCCGCCATGACCATAGTCGGCGCGACTTTCACTAGAAGTCGCGTCACCCAGATCTCGCAGCTGACTGGATCCGTGCTGAGCCTCGCCATGAAGACGAACGCTACCGCCGGAACGTCGGCAGAGAGCCTTGATACGTCTCCGTTGTATCTATAATTTTTGATTGTTTCATGCCATTATCCTACAATTTCCACATACTTTTGGCAACATTTTATATGATTTCTTGGACTAACATATTGATCCAGTGCCCAGTGCCAGTTCCTGTTTGTTGCATGTTTTTTGTTTCGTAGAAAATCCATATCAAACGAAGTCCAAACGCGATAAAAATTTACGGAGATTTATTTTGGAATATATGTGATTTTTGGAAAAAAGAATCAACACGAGACGATGCCCGAGGACACGACAAGCCTGGAGGGCGCGGCCCCTCTGGGCGCGCCTAGGGGGCTTGTGGCTTCCCTGTAAGTTGGTTGGGGGTGTCCTTCGGCCGCAAGGAAGATAATATCCGGATAAAAATACCCTCAAAATTTCAGCCCAATCAGAGTTACGGATCTCCGGGAATTTAAGAAACGGTTTTCGGCCAGAAAAAAAGAGCGCGAAACAGAAGAGAACAGACAGAGAGATCCAATATCGGAGGGGCTCCTGCCCTCCGGGAGCCATGGCGGCCATGGACCAGAGGGGAAACTCTCCTCCCATCTAGGGGGAGGCCAAGGAAGAAGAAGAAGGAGGGGGGCTCTCTCCACCTCTCTCCCGATGGCGCCGGAACACCGCCGGGGCAACCATCGTGACGGCGATCTACACCAACAACTTCGCCGCCGTCATCACCAACTCTCTCCCCCTCTATGCAGCGGTGTAACACCTCTTGTCCCCGCTGTAATCTCTACTTAAACATGGTGCTTAACGCTATATATTATTATCGAATGATATGTGGCAATTCTATGATGTTTGAGTAGATTCGTTTTGTCCTATGGGTTGATTGATGATCGTGATTGGTTTGAGTTGTATGTTTTATTTTGGTGCTGTCCTATGGTGCCCTCCGTGTCGCGCAAGCATGAGGGATTCCCGCTGTAGGGTTTGCAATACGTTCATAATTCTCTTATAGTGGGTGGCTAGAGTGACAGAAGCTTACACCCGAGTAAGGGGGTTGTTGCGTATGTGTCACGCCCAATATGCGATCCTATCCTCAAGGGACTCGGAGGCCCCACCAGGGATAGAAGCGCATATCGAAGACGCTTGCAAGGTGGATATCATTACATTGTACCATGTACATAATAGATGGGGATACATACAAATACATACAATCATCACAGGAATACATCAATACATAGCAAAACACCATAGAAGAGCAGAATCCGACTACGGATGAAACACAAACGAAAAACACGAACGACATCCACCCTGCTAGCCCAGGCTGCCGACCAGGAACCTATCCCAAGATCGACGAAGAGGAAGAAGCAGAAGAAGAACTCCAAAAGCAAACGCGCATCGCCCACGCGTCAGATCATCGCATTACCTGTACCTGCATCTGTTGTTGTAGTAATCTGTGAGCCACGAGGACTCAGCAATCCCATAACCATGGGTAGCAAGACTATCATAACTTAATGGGTATGGAATGGTTAAGTGGTGAGGTTGCAGCAAGCACTAAGCATTATATGGTGGCTAACTTACGAGTAGAAGAATAAGAAGAGTAAACTATGCATAACGGTCACAAACTAATAATGATCAAGAAGTGATCCTGAACACCTACTTACGAGTCAAACATAACCCCACCGTGTTCTCTTCCCGAACTCCCTCGAAAAGAGACGATCACGGTTACGCACGCGGTTGGTGTATTTTAATTAGGACTTAGTGTCAAGTTCTCTACAACCGGAGGTTATAAATATCCAAGTCACCACATAACCGCGGGCACGGCTTCGCGTAAGATTTAACCCTGTAGGGGTGTTCCAACCTGGTCCATCACAAACCAACACAAGCTGCGGTGGAAGACCTCAACCTCAAGAAAACCCGATCAACCTCGAGTCAGCCCAAAGTATCCTCGGAATCCCGGTGCACAAGACATTTCCACAATGGTAACGCAAGTCCAGCAAGACCTCCCGGCGTGCCGACACCCTGATAGTAGCCGCGCGTATCTCGTCTTAGGCCATGACCGGATGGGACAAGCTACGAGTAAAACCAGATCCTCAAGTTTCCTCGTGGTGGCCCCGCAGGCCGCCCGGTTCGGACCAACACCATCGGCACTGGCCCACCTGTATTATGTTGAATTAAGAATCCTCGGGTAGCGCTTAACTCCCTATGCATATTAATTGTTTAATTCAGTATTATTATGTTGGCAAATGTTAAAACCAATGTTGGGCCTTGCTGGAAGCGGTTAGTCAAAGCGAACTGTCAAGAGGGTCCCATACCCCTGAGCATGTTAGGAACACTAATCAAGGATCATAACACCGGTATTACGGAAACTAGGGCGGCATGAGTGGAACAAAACACCAGGCAAAAGGCCGAGCCTTCCACCCAAAAACCAAGTATATAGATGCATTAATTAAATAAGAGATATTGTGATATCCCATGATATCCATGTCCCGACATGGAACAATCTACAACTGCACCTGCAACTACCAATGCTATAAGAAAGGGCTGAGAAAAGCGGTAACATAGCCAAACAATGGTTTGCTGGGTAAGGGTGGTTAGAGGCTGTATCATGGCATATGAGAGGCTGACATATATGTGGTAGGAAGCGCGACATAGCGATAGCATCGGGACAACTAGCAAGCAAAGATAGTAGAGATATCTAAGGTCATGATCATCTTGCCTGAAATCCCACTCGGAAGAAGATCGAATCCATGAAGAATACGAACTAACGTAGTCGAACGAATCCTCACAATCGCAACGACACCGGAACTATCGAGAAGAAGCACAACCGGAAAGAAGCAAACAACATGGTAAACACACAAGCATAAGTATGGCATAGTGCACAACCAAATATGATGCATGACAAGATTAAATGTTGTTAAACATGGCAAGAGATGAAGCATAAGCAATCCATACAACTAGGCAAGTTTAAATGAGGCCGGGAACACAAATAACAATTTCGGAACATCCCCATATGCAAATTTCGAAATTGGTACTGATCTGAATTAAACACAATGTTAAAGTTGTTTAACATGCAAAGTAAGTGCATCATGTTAATCTACACATTTTTATACCCCATTTACATATAAAGTTTATTTAATTCGGAGCTACGGTTATTTAGTTATAAAATAAATCATTTTAACATGTCATTTATGCAAATTAATGCAAACAGCAATTTTAAACATTTTAGCATGGATGAAAGTTGCATATTATGAAACTACATGTAATTCTAAGCATTTTACATATATGACATGTTTTATTTTGATGCATGAATATTTAGTTATTAACATTTTAAAACAGTGGCAGTTTTCTGTAAATATGCATGCACAGGATTAATTGACAAAATTGTTCCGCAGGAAAAAAACGTGAATCGGGCCGAAAGCTACTGGAACTGGGCTAAACAGGCATGGGCGCTAAATACTACAACGCGCACCGGGCGAGATGTACGGCGGGGTGCTCACATTGGGCCAAAATGGCCGGCTCGGTGATGGGCTTGGGCTGGGTGAGGAGGAGGCGCTAGGCCGGCGCAGATCTTGGTGTGGCTGCAGCCCACGCGGCTGGGCGAGGCGCGGTCGGGGACGACCGCCTGGTCAGTGCGCTCGAGGACGGGGCCACCTGGCGGGGACGCAGGACGCGGTCAAAGCAACGACGAGCGAGTTGATGTTGCTCGTTGCCGAAGAGCAGAGGCCACAACAGGAACTTGGCGCGCGGATGAGGAACTTGGGCGAGGGCTTCAGCTCGGCTGTGGCAGCTCTGCACAGCGGCACGGCTTCGAGGAGGCGGAGAGGAAGGTCGGCGAGAGGTGCGGCTGGGCCTTGGGGTCCGGCTAGGTCAAACGACGACGAGGCGGCGCAGAGGAGGCCATGGCACTCCGATGGTGAAGATGGCCGGGTCCGGTCGGGGCTGAAGAAGGAGGCGATGACGGGGATGAGGCTGGGACGCAGGGCCTCGCCGGATCCGACGGGGACAGCGACGAACGGAGCAGGGCGCCGGCGGGAGCTGCAAGGCCATGGCGGGGGGGGGGACTTCAGAGAAGACGCAGTAGGGAAAGAGAGAAAACAAGGGGAGGGAAGCAGCGGCAGGGCTCACCGAATGCACATGCGGTCGGCAAGGAGAAGCTACGGGTTGACGAGGCGAGGGGATCCAGGGGCGCGATACTCCTGATGCTCGGCTGCGGCACTCGGGACGCCATGGCGTCTTCCTGCAAGGTCAGAGAGAGAGAGAGAGATCACTGAGAGAGAGAGAGAGAGAGAAAAACGAGGAGGAGGGAAGGAGAGAGAGAGGTAGGGGACAAACGGCCTGAGCTGGTCGCCGGGGCGGCGGCCTAGTCGTGGAGGTCCTCGGGCGATGGAGGCAAGGAGCTCGGGGCAGGATGCCTCGGGCGTCGGATGCGGGTGCGAGACGCGGTGGCTCCAGGCGCAGGGGATTGGCTCGGTGACGAAATCGAGGAGGAGTGGCGGCGCTGGGTAGGCTGCGGGAATGGATCCCGAGGAAGGAGGAGGCTGGTCGGGTGGCTCGATTGAATGGATGAGGCAAGATCCTGAAGATGGTGGAGACAGCGGCGACGACGTGGGGATTGATGGATGGGACAAGATAGGGGCTAGGGTTAGACTGCTTATATAGCAGGTTGAGGGGTTTGGGTTAGTTTTGGACTCTCCGATCGTAATCGGACGGTTCGGGATAAATAGGTTAGGGGATTCCAATGAAGAAACCGAAGATGTTTGGGGTATTATGGGATTAATCCGGACCCACCGGTCACGACCGAGCGGTTCGGGTTCGGGGAAGTTTCGGACTAGGCTGCGAGGGGTATGCGGGCTGTGCAGAGATGCTAGGCGGTCAGACAGAAGCAAAAGGAAAACCCGGTTGGTCAGCGAAAGGTCAACGGAGGCAACGGGGAGAACCGGCAACAACGAACTGATGCAAGTTTTAAAAAAAAAATGAAGGCAACGGAGTGCTGATGCAATGCGAATGATGCGATGATGAATGCAACAAACAAATAATCAACGCGGAGAAACTCGAAATACATGGAAGGCATCTGGAGCATCGGTCTCGGGCTGTCACAACACTCCCCCACTTACAAGAGATCTCGCCCCGAGATCTAAGCATGAGAAGAGGAAGAGGAAAAAGGAAGAGGTAAAACAATGTTGCTTCTTTGACAAACGAGTGAAACCAAATGACCTTCATTGCTTGAAAAACTTGAAAGAAAGGATACAACGGAGATGAACAAAGTGGAAAGCACTCCGATAGACAAGAGAAAGAAGGAACACTAGGAAAAACCCTGAAGGTTTTGTAAGCATGAAAAAGAGATTACAAATGGGCAACAACAAACATGTAACCACTCCGTTTAAACGAGATAGACAAGGAATGAGAAAGAAAGAATTCGGATAGCACTTTGGTAGAAAAGAGAAGCAAAGCTTGATAAGATGAAAAGAACTTGAAAAGAGGACACAACACTCCAGTAAAATGGATAAGCAAGGAAAGAACATGATCTTGGCGAAACGAGATGATGGGTCGAAGAGAGAAACATCACAATGCCTCCGGAACGAAAGAATAGAAGCTAAATCGTTGGAGACAAAGAACGGAGAAGAAAATGACAACTTCTCCCACAATTGAATTTGAAAAGCATCCTTACAACGAAAGAATGAACGGAGTTGTTGGAAAATCAACAGCGAAAAGAATAAGCTTGTTGTGGGCTTATGGAAAACATCTCAAAATTATGAGGTGACAACCGACCACTAACGGAAACAACTGATTGCTTGAGATCTCGAAGAGATGAAAACCTCTTTCACCGAGAAGAGAAGGAGAAGCTTGGATCATTGATAAGCACCACAATAGCAACATTCCTTAGGGAAGGCTTTAGGTGAAAATATAACCTTTATAACTCAACAAGAAATTGATCGGTTGAAAAGATCTCCCGAACGAAGAGAAAATGATGGGTTTAATTATCTCATTCCTGACAAATTGTGAATCATGAAACATGAATGGAAATTGTCAAGAAAGACATAACACCACCTCAAAAGACAAGGGAGAAGGAATAGCACTTCGGAATGCAAGATGGAGAATGCTTGAGCTCCTAGAACAAGAATCTTTCACGAACTTCGAGAATGAATTAAATCCTTAACGAACCACCATGAAGAAATTCTCGAAGAACTCCGGATAGATAACACGATGATCGAAACGAAAAGAAGGTTGAAAAGAGCAAGATGAAGCCTTGCAATGATTTAGATGGAGCTTCATGATGAGATAATGAGAAAAACTTTGAACTCCGGAAAAGAAAGACGAGCAACTTTGAATCGAGAATTTATTCATCATGAACAAACTCCGGAAGAAGGAATTAAATCACCTCCATGAAACAAGAATAAGAATTATGATATGTCTATCCTTCATCAAAATAAATTGATGAAAAGCAATGGATTTGCATACTACTTATTCTTCTTGAAAAGATTGAAGAGAGATATAGCGCCAACTTGACGAAATCTTCGAGGAGACACCGGTAGGATTAGAAAGAATGAATGAAATGATCGATAACAAAGGAAGAGGATTGTTGAACCAACCACCGTAAGAATAGAAAACAAACAAAGAAAGAGAAGGAATCACTGGGAAGAATTAGAAACGAACGAAGATACTTGAGGGAATTTAGATACAAGAGAACGAAGAGATCACGCGCTTATTAGAGAATACTTGAACGACGCACCGAAAGAATTTGAGAATGAGAGAAGAACATTGAGAATGAAGAATTATGAAATGATGGCCTTCGGAGGATCGAAAATGGAAAGAACTCATGAAATGCTTCGGATGGATATGAAAAGAATTTCTCACGATCGAAACAATTGTGAGGATTGCATGAAGCTAGAACCACGAATCTTCAAGAGAACGGATGTGATTTAAGACAAACTCTTCTTCGGCCTTGAATGCTGAGAATGCGACAAGGAACACCACCAAAATTGTTGAGACACTCCGGAACAATGGAGAATAGAAAGGTTGAGCCATAGATGAAATGAATTTGAAAGCGATCTTGGCGAAGGCATTTGACCGATGAGAATTCATTCTTACGTGACACTTAGAAAGAATTTGAGAATAACTCCGGCAAAATTAGAAGAGCCAGGTAAGATCCTGGGAGAAACCTGTGGGTTATGGGCCCACTCAAAAGAAACACCGTTGGAAATGATTGCTTGAAATAGAGATTGCACCGGTTGATTTGAATGGCTTGAATGAGGTAACAACCTCGAAATAAAACGAACGGATCTTGAATGAAAACACGAGTCTTCTGAGATATCTTGAGCACTCCGGAGAAGAAAACGAGAGCAAAGAATAACCAAGAGAGGCTTGGATAAGAACTTCCAACACAGGAAAACATTAGAATCGAAGAAAGGATATGATGAACACCGAGAGCTTGAATTTAGAACACCGGAGAAGAAAACGAGAACGAAGAATGATCAACTTGTAGCTCCTGAGCATCTTCACGAGAAATCACCGGCTAAGAACATTGAAGGAAAAGAATGAAGAGACTTCACCTGAATAAAATGGATACTTGATTCGAGAATTTAGACTCCGCGAAGAAAAAGGGTGGGAGGGTGGGAAATAGAAAGACAACTTTGGATGTGTGAAACGAACGCCGTTTGAGGAAGCTGAGAATTGATCTTGCAAATGTTGAAAGGATTGAATCAACTTGAAGAGAAGCATGCCGGTTGAAAAGAAACATCCATGGCAATACGATCGGTCAAAAGGATTACTATTCACATAGAAATATGAGAACACCACTTAGGAAAGGTATGGAATCCACACTTGACTTTGAAGCAACTCGAAAACCACAAAGAAAACAAAACAAAGGATTTGGCTTGCAGAATAAGCCGGAACAAACATATGATAGAGATTTCGTCCGAAATTTTTGTGGTGGGGCCCACACGGGCTCGATCTTATAGCGACCATCAAGTACATTGCTGCCCTTGACATACGAAGCATCCCCGAGCCGTAGCAAAGCTACAAGGGCTCTTTAAGACACCACGAGACCACTGTAAAAACGACCGTGTACAGGCGGACCACTAGACGTCGAACCCCAATCTCGTATCATGCATCTGTCGGAAAGATATCCTAGGTAACTACTTGAATTCCCACCTAAGAACTCCCGAAACTTCTTGGTTATGCGATCAGGTTGCGGGTCCAGGAACCTACTCAGCAATCAACAACCTAATCAGCTACAACTGCATCTGCAACCCTTAACACACAATCGAGAAACTTCGCAAATTCGTCTACCTCAGACCTTCAAAAACACAGCAATACTAGTCACGGTGGATCATCCGAGCTATCTCCTCCAGTACTGGGGAAAAGTCACGGCACTATTTGCCACCACAAAAAGTATAGAAGCGTTTCGATGTCGGCGTCCTCTGGTATTCAGGAAATGGAACGATAGCGAATGTGACAAGAACCCCTTGGAGCTCAACTCCCCGGGTCCAATACATACGGTCAGGAGGCACCAAGACAGAATTCCCGTCACAACGATATCACAACGATTCCAAAATACCCGCGTGACCCTAAATTTTTTTTGAGTGAGAAGAGTAGTAGAATCAAAACACCTACGTCACAATTCCTCACCAGAGCGACGAAGGGGATAAGGAGTAAAAAGAATTCCTACTCTCCGATATATAACTAAACTCAAAATAGTTTTTCTTCTAGACTCGCCAATGGTTCGATCAATCAAGGGAGCTCCTATGGTCGGTCGAGGCTCTGATACCAACTTGTCACGCCCAATATGCGATCCTATCCTCGAGGGACTCGGAGGCCCCACCAAGGATAGAAGCGCATATCGAAGATGCTTGCAAGGTGGATATCATTACCTCGTACCATGTACATAATAGATGGGGATACATACAAATACATACAGTCATCACAGGAATACATCAATACATAGCAAAACACCATACAGAAGAGCAGAATCCGACTACAGATGAAACACAAACGAAAAACACGAACGACATCCACCATGCTAGCCCAGGCTGCCAACCAGGAACCTATCCCAAGATCGACAAAGAGGAAGAAGCAGAAGAAGAACTCCAAAAGCAAACGCGCATCTCTCTCGCATCAGATCATCGCATTACCTGTACCTGCATCTGTTGTTGTAGTAATCTGTGAGCCACGAGGACTCAGCAATCTCATAACCATGGGTAGCAAGACTATCATAGCTTAATGGGTATGGAATGGTTAAGTGGTGAGGTTGCAGCAAGCACTAAGCATTATATGGTGGCTAACTTACGAGTACAAGAATAAGAAGAGTAAACTACGCATAACGGTCGCAAACTAATAATGATCAAGAAGTGATCCTGAACACCTACTTACGAGTCAAACATAACCCCACCGTGTTCTCTTCCCGAACTCCCTCGAAAAGAGACGATCACGGTTACGCACGCGGTTGGTGTATTTTAATTAGGACTTAGTGTCAAGTTCTCTACAACCGGAGGTTATAAATATCCAAGTCACCACATAACCGCGGGCACGGCTTCGCGTAAGATTTAACCCTGTAGGGGTGTTCCAACCTGGTCCATCACAAACCAACACAAGCTGCGGTGGAAGACCTCAACCTCAAGAAAACCCGATCAACCTCGAGTCAGCCCGAAGTATCCTCGGAATCCCGGTGCACAAGACATTTCCACAATGGTAACGCAAGTCCAGCAAGACCTCCCAGCGTGCCGACACCCTGAGAGTAGCCGCGCGTATCTCGTCTTAGGCCATGACCGGATGGGACAAGCTACGAGTAAAACCAGATCCTCGAGTTTCCTCGTGGTGGCCCCGCAGGCCGCCCGGTTCGGACGAACACCATCGGCACTGGCCCACCTGTATTATGTTGAATTAAGAATCCTCGGGTAGCGCTTAACTCCCTATGCATATTAATTGTTTAATTCAGTATTATTATGTTGGCAAATGTTAAAACCAATGTTGGGCCTTGCTGGAAGCGGTTATTCAAAGCGAACTGTCAAGAGGGTCCCATACCCCTGAGCATGTTAGGAACGCTAATCAAGGATCATAACACCGGTATTACGGAAACTAGGGCAGCATGAGTGGAACAAAACACCAGGCAAAAGGCCGAGCCTTCCACCCAAAAACCAAGTATATAGATGCATTAATTAAATAAGACATATTGTGATATCCCATGATATCCATGTCCCAACATGGAACAACCTGCAACTGCACCTGCAACTAGCAATGCTATAAGAAAGGGTTGAGCAAAGCGGTAACATAGCCAAACAATGGTTTGCTGGGTAAGGGTGGTTAGAGGCTGTATCATGGCATATGGGAGGCTGACATATATGTGGTAGGAAGTGTGACATAGCGATAGCATCGGGACAACGAGCAAGCGAAGATAGTAGAGATATCCAAGGTCATGATCATCTTGCCTGAAATCCCGCTCAGAAGAAGATCGAATCCATGAAGAATACAAACCAACGTAGTCGAACGAATCCTCACAATCGCAACAACACCGGAACTATCGAGAAGAAGCACAACCGGAAAGAAGCAAACAACATGGTAAACACACAAGCATAAGTATGGCATGGTGCACAACCAAATATGATGCATGACAAGATTAAATGTTGCTAAACATGGCAAGAGATGAAGCATAAGCAATCCATACAACTAGGCAAGTTTAAATGAGGCCGGGAACACAAATAACAATTCCGGAACATCCCCATATGCAAATTTTGAAATTGGTACTGATCTGAATTAAACACAATGTTAAAGTTGTTTAACATGCAAATTAAGTGCATCATATTAATCTACACATTTTTCTACCCCATTTACATATAAAGTTTATTTAATTCGGAACTACGGTTATTTAGTTATAAAATAAATCATTTTAACATGTCATTTATGCAAATTAATGCAAACAGCAATTTTAAACATTTTTAGCATGGATAAAAGTTGCATATTATGAAACTACATGTAATTCTAAGCATTTTACATATATGACATGTTTTATTTTGATGCATGAATATTTAGTTATTAACATTTTAAAACAGTGGCAGTTTCTGTAAATATGCATGCACAGGATTAATTGACAAAATCGTTCCGCGGGAAAAAACGTTAATCGGGCCGAAAGCTACTAAAACTGGGCTAAACAGGCATGGGCGCTAAATAATACAACGCGCACCGGGCGAGATGTAGGGCGGGGTGCTCACATTGGGCCAAAATGGCCGGCTCGGTGATGGGCTTGGGCTGGGTGAGGAGGAGGCGCTAGGCCGGTGTAGATCTTGGCGTGGCTGCAGCCCACGCGGCTGGGCGTGGCGTGGTCGAGGACGACCGCCTGGTCAGCGCGCTCGAGGACGGGGCCACCTGGCAGGGACGCAGGACGCGGTGTGATGCCCCGACTTAATCGTGCGCTAATCATACACGCAAATGCACAGGATCAAGCCTAGGAACTCACTTGAAGATATCACAACACAACTGTAAACACAAATAAAATAATACAAGCTTTATATTACAAGCCAGGGGCCTCGAGGGCTCGAATACATAAGCTTGATGAACAAACGTCAGCGGAAACAACAGTATCTGAGTACAGACACAAGTTAAACGAAGATGCCTTAAGAAGGCGAAAACAAACAACGACTCTGATCGAAAGAGGCAAGGCCTCCTGCCTGGGCGCCTCCTAAACTACTCCTGGTCGTCGGGGATCTCCACGTCGTAGTAGGCTTCTCCGGGGATCTCCTGCTTCTGGGCTCTGACGTCTGATCGCAGCAAACGGGTATGGGGAAAAAGAGTAGCAAAGCAACCGTGAGTACTCATCCGAAGTACTCGCAAGACTGACATCAGAACTATGCTAGTTATGCATTGGTATCAAAGGAATGGGGCTATATCTTTGGACTAAACTGCAGAATGCTGGAACAGAGGGGGAGAAGCCTAGCCTATCGAAGACTAGCATCTTCAGCGGTCTTGCAGCATTAGAAGAGTGTAGATTAGCATAATATAAAATAACAAGCATGTTGAAGCAAAGCCCAGAGATCCTTCCTCGACTCCCTATGAGAAAGCAATCCCGGAGCTTACAATTAATTAACATGTATCCAATTCAAGTAGTAATAGATCGGGATACAACACTGAGCATCCTATTACCGTGGACACGACTATTCGAATAGATAACTTCCCTGCAGGGGTGCACTACTATTACCCAGCACGCTCGATTACATCTGGCCGGACACACTTGCTGGGTAATGCCTGGCCTCGGGTAATCGACACGACGTAGTCCTACCTAGGCTAAGCAGAGAGGTCCCCGCCGATCTACATCCTAAGCGCTCAGGGGTCTTGGGCCATCGCCCTTTGCACTCCGGGTTGTTATGCGACGAGCCGGGACGAGCACCACCTCATCCTGGATGGCACTGACCCGACAGGCCCAAAATGCTGAACTGGACGTCTGACAGAGCTTTCGGCTGATACATACGACGTAGAGGGTCCCATAACCATTATCCCACGTGGTGGTAGTGCGTATAGGGCCAACGACCCACTCAGATCAATACCCAAATCCGTTATCGCATTATTAGGAGCTCGCGGTGATGATCAGTACTCCTGTCGTCCCATCTCGAGGAAGTGCAACAAGGGCCAGGCCCATCCCTCTCTAGGGCGGTCTCTGCCTGCCCGGTTGCGCCTCATAATTATCTCGCGGGTACCCTCACGGTCAACCCGACTTCACATCTCTCGCGGGTACCCCTCGAGGTCGACCCGACTTTATTCAGTAAAAGTAGTAAAATCCCGGTAACTGTGTGTTCAGAACATCAAGGAGGAATCCGAGGAATCACCCTCGTTGGATTACTACTCGATGTACTCCGTCAAGAAGAACCAGGAGGAATCACCCTCGATGGTCCACACTTGAGGGGTTGCACGACAGAAGCTCCATCGGAGGTGGAGGAAGAGGAATCACCCTTGGTAATCCACGTCCGACTAGCTGTACTACAAAGGCATCATCGAGAGTGAGTTAAGAGGTATCACCCTCATCACTCGAGGACAACTCTGAAGAGTCGGACAACTTAGGGGGTGTGCGGTGCTGTGCTGGTCTCAGCCCGACGATCACTTCGATCGGGGCACATGTAGCTAAGCGGGGCAACTAGGACAAGGATGGGGCCACAGATGGATTTCATCCAATCTATACTAAGCATTTAGGATATCAGGTAAAGTATCAACAGAAGTTACAATAAACAGGCTATGCATCAGAATAGGATAAAACAATAGCAGCAGCAAATTCTAATGCAAGCAGGAGGGAGAAGGAATAGGTGATATAGGCATGCGTCAAGGGGTTTGCTTGCCTGGTTGCTCTGCTGAAAAGGAAGGAGGGTCGTCAACACCGTAGTCGTACTGGGTAGCAGCGGCGTCAGTCTCGGTGTCTAACGGAGAGAAGAGGGGGAAGAAATAATAAATACACGGCAACAATTCAACAACGATGCATGACATGGCAATAAGCGGTGCTAGGTGTGACCTAACGTAGTACTAGATGATACAGACGAAGAGGGAAAACATCCGGGAAAGTTTTCCCGAAGTTTGGCATTTTCGGACAGATGAAACGGAGGGGACGGTTCCATGTTTTCTATGTTAGAGGCACGTGACAGACGAACGAAGTGCATATTCGGAATCGTCATATTTTTTTGATCATTTTTCATATATAAATTATTTTCATCCGAATTACGGTTTAAAAGATATGATTTTTCAAAGTTTAAACTAAATTCTGGAATTTCTGGATTATTTAAATTAGGATTATCCGAAACAGTGCAATGCTGATGTCAGCATGACATCACTATGACATCAGCGGTCAACCTGACAGGTGGGACCCACCTGTCAGTGTCTGTTTAGGTTAATTAGGGTTTATTTAGACTAATTACAGATTAATTAGGTTAATTATTAATTAGTTTAATTAAACAGAGTTAATTAAGTTAATTAATTAAGTAGTTAATTAATTAATTATTATTTATTTAATTAATTTCTTATATTTTATTTATTACATTTTCGTTTTTCTTTTCTGTTCTAATAGGGCGGGGCCCCACTTGTCAACGTGCAGGGCGGACAAGTCCGCGTCCGTTCGTTCGGGCGCCGGACATGTCCGGTGGCTCAATGCGCACGCGGGCACACAGTGGAGCCGGACACGTCCGGGCGACGCGTGCGTGGCGACGACGGGCAACGAGGCGGCCGAGCGGACGCGGGGCAGCGGCGGGTGGCGGCGGAGCAGCAGCAGCGGCAGGCGGCGACGACATCGGGAGACGGGCGCAGGCGAGCGAGCGGAGGCGGCCAGCGGCGGGCGACAGCGGTGAGCGGGCACGGGCTCGGGCGAGCGCGCGGGGCAGCAGGCGAGCGGGCGCAGCGGCGGGCGAGCACGGCTCGGGCGGTCGCGGCGAGGCAGGGGAGCACGGCCGCGGTGCGGGCGGCGGCGGATGGGGTTGGCGGCGACAGAGAGGAAAAAGGGGGGGAACGGGGCCCTCACCCCCGTTGCAGGTGAACGCCGGCGAGGCACGGGGAAGACCGGCGAGGAGGAGGTAGGGGACGGCGTCGGCGACGGCGGGGAGGGGCGGCAACGACGACAGGCGACGGCGGCGGCGTCCGGGAGAGAGAGAGGGGGCGAGGGGAAGTGGGGGTTCGGGCTAGGGTTACGGGTGCGCGAGGGGGGGCCTTATAGGCCAGCGGGCGGAGTGGGCCGGCCACTGTGGCCTAAGGCCAGTCAGCCAGGTTTTTTTTTCTATTTTATGTTTTTATCTTTTATTTTTATTTGTATTTCCTATCTTACAATTAGTTAGGCCTCTAATTAAGTTTTGTAAAACATGTGACCTAGCCAATTAAATACAGTGCAATATTATGTACTACCAGAAAATGGTTTGGAGTCAATATGATTTCATATGAATTTTAATTAAATAAAAATGTATTAAATATTGCTGATTTGGTTCTGCTTGGTGGATGATGGGGTCATTTAACTAATTAAAAAAATGTTGAATATATTTTTATAAATGCTTCTGAATTATTTGCTATTTAATGAACATTTTAGTTTCAGTTTGGAGCAACTTTTGTTTTCACTTTATAATTAATTTTGCAATTTGAATTGGAATTTTAATTGAGATATGATGCAATGATGATCAAGCTCTGTTAATCATGAAGACATGGCATTATCAACAGGTGATTACTGTAGCAATTACATGGGGATGTTACAATTCTCCTCCTCTAACAAGAATTCTCATCCCGAGAATTAAGAGGTAGGCTGAAAGAGAGTGGGGTATTCTTCGCGAAGACGATCCTCGCGTTCCCAAGTGGCTTCATCTTCAGAATGATTCGACCATTGAACTTTGAGAAACTTGATCGACTTCTGATGGGTTCGACGCTCAGCTTGATCGAGAATGCGGATCGGATACTCTTGATAAGATAGATCTTCTCGCAATTCCAGCACTTCATGATCGACTGCTCGGATAGGATCCTTGAAGCAGCGACGGAGTTGCGACACATGGAAGACATCATGAACCTGAGAAAGGTTTGGTGGCAATTCCAATTGATATGCCACTTCTCCACGTCTTGCGAGAATACGGAATGGGCCAATGTAGCGAGGAGCTAACTTGCCCTTGATTCCGAAACGGTGAGTGCCCTTCATCGGAGTAACACGAAGGTAAGCCTGTTCACCAGGTTGATAAACCATTACCTTGTGTTTACGGTCATAGTTGCTCTTCTGACGAGACTGGGCAGTTTTCAAATGTTCACGGACAATACGGACTTGTTCTTCAGCTTGTTGAATAATGTCCGGTCCAACGAGTGACCGTTCCCCAGTTTTTGACCAATTCAGAGGGGTTCGACACTTACGTCCATAGAGAACTTCAAACGGTGCCATCTTCAAACTAGCTTGATAGCTATTGTTGTAAGAGAACTCGGCATACGGGAGAGATTCTTCCCATTTCTTACCGAATGAGATGACACAAGCTCGAAGCATATCTTCAAGCACTTGATTGACTCGTTCAACTTGTCCCTGGGACTGGGGGTGAAAAGCGGTGCTGAAGGACAGATGAGTTCCCATAGCTTCTTGGAAACTGTTCCAAAATCTTGATGTAAAGAGGCTGCCACGATCTGAGCTGATTTCCAACGGAACACCGTGGAGTGACACAATTCTGGAAACATATAGGTCTGCTAACTGACTAGTAGTGATTGTCTCCTTGACTGACAGAAAGTGAGCAACCTTTGAGAACCGGTCGATGACGACAAAGATAGCATCATGACCCTTCTGCGATCTGGGAAAACCAGTAATGAAGTCCATTTCGACCTTGTCCCATTTCCATTCAGGAATATCAAGTGGTTGCAGAAGTCCAGCAGGCCTTTGATGTTCTGCCTTGATGCGACGGCAAACGTCACACTCAACAACATAACGAGCGATATCTTGTTGACCAAATGCCACCAGAATATCTGATGAATGTCTTGGTACATCTTCGTGCTACCAGGATGAATTGAGAGAGGCGTTTCATGTGCTTCTTTCATAACGTCCTTCCTCATATCCTGGTTGTGAGTTGTAGGGACCACTAAGCGACCGTTGAAGAACAAACCGTCTTGGTCATCTAGGTAGAACTCTGAATACTTTCCTTCCCCAAGATACCGCTTAATCTTGTGGATTTTGGAGTCATACTTCTGCATACTTCTGATCATATGCTCGAAATTTGATTCAACAACCAGGGTATTGAGATGACCCTGCGGAACAATATGGAGGTTCAACGTGCGAAGCTCTTCATAAAGCATAGGTTGCGCTTCCTGAACCATGAGGTTGTTGCAATAAGCCTTGCGACTCAAGGCATCGGCCATTACATTAGCCTTGCCAGGGGTATAAGAAATATTCATGCCATAATCGGCTATTGTCTCGAGCCATCTCTGTTGACAAAGGTTCAGATCTGGTTGGGTGTACAGGTACTTCAAACTTTGGTGATCCGTGTAGATCTCGCAACGGTTACCGAGAAGGTAATGTCGCCATAGCTTCAAAGCATAGATAACTACAGAAAGCTCAAGATCATGTACTGGATAATTTTCCTCGTGAGGACGCAATTGACGAGAGCCATAAGCAATTTGAATTATGCTTATGGAGATGAACTTGCTATAGTTCCTTATGTTAAACATGAAATTGTTGTTGTTGCACCCACACATGATAGTCCTATTATCTTTTTGAATTCTCCAAACTACACTATATCGAAGAAGTTTGCACTTATTAAGGATTATATTGATGGGTTGCGTTTTACTATTACACATGATGATTTGGATGAATATAATATGCATGTGCTTGCTGCTCCTAATTGCAATTACTATGAGAGAGGAACTATATCTCCACCTCTCTATGTTTCCAATACGATAAAATTGCAAGAAACTGTTTATGCTATGTATTGGCCTTTATTATGTGTGCACGAATTGTTCTTTTATGACATGCCGATGCATAGGATGAGAGTTAGACTTCGTCATTGCATGATATATGTTTCTTTGTGCCCATTACTAAATTACAAATCATTGTTAATTAAAATTGGCTTTGATATACCTTGGGATCCTGGTGGATCGATAGCATGAGCACTTTATGCCTAGCTTAATGGATTTAAAGAAAGCGTTGCCTGGGAGACAACCCAGAAGTTTTAGAGAGTCATTTTATTCTGTTGTGTGCTTTTAAAAAGTTTAAAAACAAAAAAACATAGAGGGGAACCTAAAAACTTTTTCAAAAAGAGAAGCGATTGGAAGGTTATGCATTGGAGAAGTGAGGGTCGACCTTGAACACTTGCGTTCATGCTCATGGAAATAATGTAGAATTTTTCATGGAAGTTTCTCACAAAAATAATTATCCTCTTGTACAAATCCATTGTATTATAAAAATAATGTGCCAAGATTTACCTTTAGGATGTTTAAATTGCTTGTTTGGTGTGTGCTGTGAAAAAACAGAAACTTTTGCTGTAGTGCTTGAATTTTGATATTTTACTGGAACATGAAAAAATTCTGAATTTTTTACACAGTACTTCTATGCAATTTTTTTATTTTTTCCTAATTTTTTAGAATTTTTTGATTTCCAGAAGTATATGTTTCATTTGCATCTTTACATACTATTCTGTTTTCACAGATTGCTGTTATAGTTTCTTTATTTGCGTATGTTTGAAATCTTGTTGAGACCCATTGACTTGGGAGCCATAGAATTGTGATAGAATACAGTGGGTAATGTTTGATTATAATTATGCAATAATGTTACAGCAGGACATGATGGGATTTGATGTTATATGTACTAACCCCTCTAATAAAAAGTTCGGTTAAGTTTTGTGTTGATGAAGTGTTCGAAGATCGAGGAGGTATCGATATGAGGAGAATAAGGAGAGGCAAGAGTTCAAGATTGGGGATGTCCGAGGCACCCCAAGTAAATATTCAAGGAGACTCAAGCGTCTAAGCCTGGGGATGCCCCGGAAGGCATCCCATCTTTCTTCAACAATTATCGGTATGTCTCGGTTTTTGTTTTGTTCACATGATATGCGTAAATTCTTGGAGCGTCGTGTGCTTTTTATTTTTCTTTTAATAATGCACCATGCTGGTATGAGATAGTCCTTGGTTGATTTATAGAATGCTCTTTGCACTTCACTTATATCTTTTGAGTATGGCTTTATAGAATGCTTCATGTGCTTCACTTATATCATTTGATGTTTGGATGCCTGTTTCTCTGCATATAGAAAACCGTTATTTGTAGAATGCTCTTTTGCTTCACTTATATTTATTAGAGCATGGGAAAGTCTTTTGTAGAAAGAATTAAACTCTCATGCTTCACTTATATCTATTTAGAGAGTCAACGGGAATTGGTCATTCACATGGTTAGTCATAAAATCCTACATAAAACTTGTAGATCACTGAATATGATAAGTTTGATTCCTTGCAATAGTTTTGCGATATTGAGATGGTAATATGTGGGAGGTACTAGTGAATGATTGTGGTTTAGTAAGAATATTGGTGTTAAGGTTTGTGATTCCCGAAGCATGCACGTATGGTCTGTCGTTATGCTAAGAAGTTGGAGCATGATTTATTATTGATTGTCAACTTATGAGTGGCGGTCGGGGACGAGCGATGGTCTTTTCCTACCAATCTATCCCCCTAGGGACATGCATAGTAGTACTTTGCTTCGAGGGCTAATAAACTTTCACAATAAGTATGTGAGTTCTTTATGACTAATGTGAGTCCATGGATTATACGCACTCTCACTTTTCCGCAACTTGCTAGCCTCTTCGGTACCGTGCATTGCCCTTTCTCACCTCGAGAGTCGGTGCAAACTTCGTTGGTGCATCCAAACCCCGTGATATGATACGCTCTATCACACATAAGCCCCCTTATATCTTCCTCAAAACAGCCACCATACCTACCTATTATGGCATTTCCATAGCCATTCCGAGATATATTGCCATGCAACTTCCATCATCATCATATACATGACTTGAGCATTCATTGTCATATTGCTTTGCATGATCGTAAGATAGCTAGCATGATATTTTCATGGCTTGTCCGTTTTTTGATATCTTTGCTACGCTAGATCATTGCGCATCCTGGTACACTGCCAAAGGCATTCATATAGAGTCATATTTGTTCTAGTATCGAGTTGTAATTTTGAGTTGTAAGTAAATAAAAGTGTGATGATCATCATTATTAGAGCATTTTCCCAGTGAGTAAAGGATGATGGAGACCATGATTCCCCCACAAGTCGAGATGAGACTCCGGACGAAAAATAAATTAAAAAAAGAGAGAGAGAAAAAAGAGGCCAAAAAAAAGGAGCCCCAAAAAAAAGGAGAAAACAAAAAAATGAAAAAAATGAGAGAAAAAGAGAGAAGGGGCAATGTTACTATCATTTTTCCACACTTGTGCTTCAGAGTAGCACCATGTTTTTCATATAGAGAGTCTCCTATGTTGTCACTTTCATATACTAGTGGGAATTTTTCATTATAGAACTTGGCTTGTATATTCCGATGATGGGCTTCCTCAAATGCCCGAGGTCTTCATGAGCAAGCAAGTTGGATGCACACCCACTTAGTTTTCATATTGAGCTTTCATACACTTATAGCTCTTAGTGCATCCGTTGCATGGCAATCCCTACTCCTCGCATTGACATCAATTGATGGGCATCTCCATAGCCTGTTGATTAGTCGCGTCGATGTGAGACTATCTTCTTCTTTTTTGACTTCCCCTTATTAATCTCTACCATTATATTCTATTCCACCCATAGTGCTATATCCATGGCTTGCGCTCATGTATTGCGTGGAGGTTGAAAAAGCTGAAGCGCGTTAAAAAGTATGAACCAATTGCTCGGCTTGTCATCAGGGTAGTGCATGATAAATACTTTATGTTAAGAAGATGGAGCATGACAGGATTATATGACTTTGTAGGGATAACTTTCTTTAGCATTTTTATTTTGAAAGGCATGATTGTTTGTTGGTATGCCCGAGTATTGATGCCTTTATATCAAATTATAGACTATTGCTTTGAATAACTCGTGTCTTAATATTCATGCCATGATTAGACTATATGATCAAGATTATGTTAGGAAGCATTCCACATCAAAAATTATATTTTTATCATTTACCTACTCGAGGACCAACAGGAATTAAGCTTGGGGATGCTGATACGTATCCGTCGTATCTATAATTTTTGATTGTTTCATGCCATTATACTACAATTTCCACATACTTTTGGCTACATTTTATATGATTCCTTGGACTAACATGTTGTTCCAGTGCCCAGTGCCAGTTCCTGTTTGTTGCATGTTTTTTGTTTCGCAGAAAATCCATATCAAACGAAGTCCAAACGCGATAAAAATTTACGGAGATTTATTTTGGAATATATGTGATTTTTGGAAAAAAGAATCAACGTAAGAAGATGCCCGAGGAGACGACAAGCCTGGAGGGCGCGGGCCCCCTGGGTGCGCCTAGGGGGCTTGTGGCTTCCCTGTAAGTCGGTTGGGGGTGTCCTTCGGCCACAAGGAAGATAATATCCAAATAAAAATCCCCTCAAAATTTCAGCCCAATCGGAGTTACGAATCTCCAGGAATTTAAGAAACGGTTTTCGGCCAGAAAACAGGAGCGCGAAACAGAAGAGAACAGAGAGAGAGATCCAATCTCGGAGGGGCTCCTGCCCTCCAGGAGCCATGGTGGCCATGGACAAGAGGGTAAACTCTCCTCCCATCTAGGGGGAGGCCAAGGAAGAAGAAGGAGGAGGGGGGCCCTCTCCCCCTCTCTCCTGGTGGCGCCAGAATGCCGCTGGGGCAACCATCGTGACGGCGATCTACACCAACAACTTCGCCGCCGTCATCACCAACTCTCTCCCCCTCTATGCAGCAGTGTAACACCTCTTCTCCCCGCTATAATCTCTACTTAAACATGGTGCTTAACGCTATATATTATTATCCAATGATATGTGGCAATTCTATGATGTTTGAGTAGATTCGTTTTGTCCTATGGATTGATTGATGATCGTGATTGGTTTGAGTTGTATGTTTTATTTTGGTGCTGTCCTATGGTGCCCTCCTTGTCACACAAGCGTCAGGGATTCCCGCTGTAGAGTTTGCAATACGTTCATAATTCTCTTATAGTGGGCGGCTAGAGTGACAGAAGCTTACACCCGAGTAAGGGGGTTGTTGCGTATGGGAGTAAAGGGGACTTGTTACTTAATGCTATGGTTGGGTTTTACCTTAATGATCTTTGGTAGTTTCGGATGCTTGCTAGAGTTCCAATCATAAGTGCATATGATCCAAGTACAGAAAGTATGTTAGCTCATGCCTCTCCCTCATATAAAATTGCAATAATGATTACCGGTCTAGTTATCGATTGCCTAGGGACAAATCTTTCTCTTGTGTTACAAAAAGCTTTCTACTAAACAATTAACTTTTATTATCTTGCAAATTACTCGTAGTTTTATTCTTGCTAAGTACTCCTAGTTTTATTCTTGCAAAGTAGTTCTAGCATTACACCTACAAAGTACTTCTAGTTTCATACTTGTTCTAGGTAAAGCAAACGTTAAGTGTGCGTAGAGTTGTATCGGTGGTCGATAGAACTTGAAGGGAATATTAATTCTACCTTTAGCTCCTCGTTGGGTTCGACACTCTTATTTATCGAGAAAGGCTACAACTGATCCCCTATACTTGTGGGTTATAAAGCCTCTAGCTGCCCCTCACCGGTCCCTCCACGTGTCACCGACCGGCCAAAGCCATGCCACGACGGTTCTAGCCGGGACGCCAGATCCGCGGTCACCACCAGCTCCTGACTCTAGGCAGAGGAGCCCACCTCGCCATGCATGAAGTGCTGACCACGCCCGCCACCCATCCAGGCTGGGCAACCCACCCCGCCAATCGAGGATCTCCGGCCACCGCCACTCAGTCAGAGACGCCGCTCTAAATGATGCCCGTGCAAGCACCGCAAGAGGCGTCCCTGCCGCCTCATGGGAGTCCTGCTGCCAACCGCTCGCCCTAGCGCCTTTGGCGTCGGGCCCGCCGCCACCGCGGAACTCGCCGGTGGTAGCGACGGTAGGGAAGGACGCGATCTGGAGGCTGGCGATGCTACGGTTCAGGGCCCTTGGCGTCGCTCAGTGGAGGTGACGCGAGGGGGTAGGCGCTAGGGTTCGGGACCCCTGGCGTTGCCCAGGGGAGGCGACGCGAAGGGGTACTGGGCGCGGAGATGAACCTAGGGCGAGCAAAATTAAGAACTGTGGCAGTTGCGAGTACTCCAGCGGTAGCAGCGCCTGTGCGCGGGCGAGGAACAGCCTGGGCAGCAGGAGAGCCCAGCACCAGCTCGCCTCCACCTGGGCGCGGGCGAGGAGATCCTGGGCGCGCGCGGGCCAGGAGGAGCCCCTGGGCGTAGGAGAGGAGGAGCGCCTAGGCTCAGCTAGGTGGAGTGGAGCGGTTGGGCGCATGGACGCGCTGGTGCAGGGGGGGCGACGCGCTGGTGCAAGGACACAACGAGGTGCAGGGCGTGGCGAGGTAGAAGATGGGCTCGCGGGGTGCAGGGTGTCACAAGGAAGAAGATGGGCTCGCGAGGAAGAAGTGATCACGAGAAATTTGAAATTCAAACGAGGATCTTGAGGTGCAGGGGTAGAAATGACTATTCACACTGTTTGTGAGCTGTCTGAAAACAAAAAAACATCTTACAATTTGTTACCGAGGGAGTTTTTCTTCGAAAAGGAGGATTACCCCCGACCTCTGCATCACCATGATGCACACAACCATCTTTATTAATTATTCACCAGAGTCTGACAAAATGAATACAAGGATCAACCTGAAGCCCCCTTCTGGCAAGCAAAGTTGCTACACCTACAAGTGTATAGATGTGCCCTGTCCGCATAACAGACACAATCTAATCTAGAGGCCTTAAGACCATCCGGTTTAGGCGTCCCATAACGTGCACCGCATGCGCACGCTCAAGGATCCACCGCCGCCATCTTCCGCCATCCCGTCTTTAGGAGGAATCACTGCATAGATCTTGCCAGTCCCATCTGACGTCGACGTCACCACGACACCAGACAGCGCCACCAGCCTGCGCGCGTCGATCAAACCGCGTCCAACTCTGAGACTCCACTACTCCATGCCGCCGAGACCCACCGTCTTCAATGCGTCGATGTAACACCGCTCCACCTGTTGGCCTCTCCGGTGAACCACTGCTCCAAGACAATGCCACCAGGAGGAAGAACGGCACCAAAGTCTCCGTCATCATCTGATCCAGGAGACCCAGATCTAGGGTTTCCCCCGAAACAGCTACCACCTGGAAGAAGAGGGGCACGCCTTCTGCAACTGCCGACGCACTGATACGTCCAATTTGCATCATGATTTCCTACTGTTATTTATAATGTATTTGATCATTATTTCACTTTATGATGCAACTCTTATGCCTTTTCTCTCTTAATTTGCAAGATTTATATGAAGAGGGAGAATACCGGCAGCTGGAATTTTGGACCTGAAATAGCTACATCAGAGATACTTATCCTACAGAGCTCCAATTGACTTGAAATTTCACGGAGATTTTTTATTGAATATATAAAAAATACTGGAGAAAAGAGATATTGGAGGGGACCCACCAGTTGCCCACAAGGCAATAGGGCGCGCCCTGATGCCTTGTGGGGCCCCTAGCTGGCCTCTGGGCGCGCCCTGATGCCTTGTGGGGCCCCTGGCTGGCCTCTGGCCCCCTCCTTCTGCTATATAAGGTATTTTTCCCTAAAAAAATTAATGAGAAGACTTTCGGGACGAAGCGCCGCCGTCTCAAGGCGGAACCTGGGCAGGAGCTATTTTGCTCTCCGGCGAAGCGATTCCGCCGGGGATACTTCCCTCCGGGAGGGGGAAATCGAAGCCATCGACATCACCAATGATCCTCTCATCGTGGGAGGACCAATCTTCATCAACATCTTCACCAGCACCATCTCATCCCAAACCCTAGTTCATCTCTTGTATTCAATCTTTGTCTCAAAACCTCAGATTGGTACCTGTGGGTTGCTAGTAGTGTTGATTACATCTTGTAGTTGATGCTAGTTGGTTTATTTGGTGGAAGATTATATGTTCAGATCCTTAATGATATTCAATACCCCTCTGATCTTGAACATGAATATGATTTGTGAGTAGTTACTTTTATTCTTGAGGACATGGGAGAAGTCTTGTCATAAGTAGTCATGTGAATTTGGTATTCGTTCGAATTTTGATGATATGTATGTTGTTGCTTCCTTTAGAGGTGTCATGTGAACGTTGACTACATGACACTTCAGCATCTTTGGGCCTAAGGGAAGGCATTGTGGAGTAGTAATTAGATGATGGGTTGCTAGAGTGACAGAAGCTTAAACTCTAGTTTATGTGCTATTCCGTAAGGGGCTGATTTTGATCCATATGTTTCATGCTATGGTTAGATTTATCTTAATTCTTCTTTCATAGTTGCGGATGCTTGCAAGAGGGGGTAATCATAAGTGGGAGGCTTGTTCAAGTAAGAACAACACCCAAGCACCGGTCCACCCACATATCAAATTATCAAAGTAGCGAACGCGAATCAAACAAACATGATGAAAGTGACTAGATGAAATTCCCATGTGTCCTCGAGAACGCTTTGCTTATTATACGAGTTCGTTCCGACTTGTCCTTTGCTATAAAAAGGATTGGGCCACCTTGCTGCACCTTTGCTACCGTTACTACTTGTTACTTGTTATGAATTACCTTGGTACCAAACTATCTGTTACCTACAATTTCAGTGCTTGCAGAGAATACCTTGCCGAAAACCGCTTGTCATTTCCTTCTGCTCCTCGTTGGGTTCGACACTCTTACTTATCGAAAGGACTATGATTGATCCCCTATACTTGTGGGTCATCACGCACCCAAGCGGTGCCCACCACCACATGGCTCTCACGACGATGCCTTCAAGAAGGACATGGTTCCAAGAGCGCCGTCGCCGCCCTTGGGTTTTCACCCGAGAGCCCGTGAGGTGGGAAAAGGTAGGGCGGACCCGAACGACGTCTCCAGGAAGAAAAACGGCACCCTGGATATCGTCGCCATAGCGGCCGGCATGAGCCAACCTGGGAAATATCCCAATCCGGAACCCCACCTCCCGCCCCGTCCCAACCCGATAACCGGCTAGCAGCATGGCCATGTCCGGTAAGACGGAGTGCACGTGACATGGGTTGGAGGAAGAAGCAGCTCGGCGCCGTTGGCCACCGGGGCAGCAAGCCGCGGCACCAACCCGCTGGTGAATCACCGGCCATCCGGTTCGATCCTCGGCAGCCCACCCGCCCCGCCGCCCCACCGGACAGGGAGGCCATCCCAGGGGCCGCCGCCCCTGATCCAGGGCCCTCCGCCCCAGATCGGGAAGGGCTGCACCAGCCCTGCCGCCAAGGGACGCCGGCCAGCCGTCGTTGTCCATTGGGGCGCCTTGGTCCAGATCGGGATCACACCCTCAAGATCGGGCGTCCCGCGCCACCCAAAGACCCAAGAAGGGAGGCAGCACCTCCGCCGCCACCGTCGGACACACGGGCTTTGCCCTGCGCCGACCACCGGCGGCGGCGGAGGGGAGGGAGGGGAAGGCGGGGAGGACCGGAGGCTGGGGCCCCCCGGTCGCCCGCGCGGGGGGCGACGGAGGGGAGGGGAGGGAAGGGGCGACTGCAATCTGGTGGCGGTGGCGGCAGAGGAGCGGCTCGTGAGGGAGGGGAGGGGCTCGCGAGGGAGGGCCAGCTTTGATCCTACTAGCCACTAGGTCATGGAGACAAAGGTGAGGGAGCTACACGGGCGGTCATGCAGGATGCACATGGAAATTTCATTGTCGGTTCATGTTCTTTCATCTCTTGCATTAAACGCTAGCACTACAGAAGCTCTTGCTACGAAGCATGGTCTTATTTGCACAACATCGCTTCGTATACATCAGATCATCATACAATCATTCTCTTTGGAGGTTGTTAATGCATGCACATGAACAGATTGATGGTGGACAGAAGCTACGACAATATACGCGGATTGTATGGATCTCATTGTAGAGATTGGGAACGTCCATTTCAATAAATTTTCTTGTAATTGGGTCGATGAGCCTCTGATTTTATTCTTAACTCTCTCAGTCGGATACCCTATATCCGTCCCCTCAAATGTCCGCAGACGTGACCTAGCGTATCCAAGGGCAATGACCACCTCAAATTTTCATTTTCACATCCGGGTACCTCAATTAGCAAACCCTAGATCCATATTACACATGCATCATAAACTTCCAATATAGCCGGACGTCCGACTACTACATCAATACATGTCATCGGACTATCAAAATTTGGCATGTTCTACATACATATTAAGCTATGGACAAAGATCATCCACGGTTGCCCTTGGCGTCTTTATCGTGAAAGTAGCGCTCAAAGATGCAATATGGATCAAGTCGGATCTCCTCCTCGCCGGATATGTTCGCTCTGTCACTGTCCTCCTCCTATTTGGGGGGGGGGGGCAGTCCGGCCATGGCACGGAGTGCTCGGGCTTGCTCTCGGGCGAGGGCGCACATGTTTCTCCCCTGCCGCTTCTGGAGGATGCGGGCATGGATGGATGACTTTCTCTTTCGCAGCAGCGCGTGCCGCCACTCACTTTGCATCGGCAGCGAGGCGGGCCTCGTGCTCCCGCACCCTCTGCTTGTTAAGGCATTCATACCGGTCCCTGTAGTACTCATACGCTGATGGACCTCGAGCCTCCAGCCCCGGCGGATCCAAGCACCAGTTGCGTCGACTCAATGGATTCGTGCCTGACAGGTCAGGCACACTTCTCCCGGGAGCGACGGAGGGCCATGCGGACTCCCATAACCTTCTCTGGCCCGCATGGGACGACGCTCCAGTCGACGGATCAGGATTGGTCGAGAACAAATCCGCTGCCCACCATGCCGGAGAGGGCCGAAGATCGTCGGAAGGGGGCTTGGGGGCGGAGCAAAGTGGAGTGGAGTGACTAGGGTTTGGTCCACGGAACAGATGGGGACGAATATATGTGCGCTAGGGGTGGGTCAGTGTGGGCCGGATCCGATGTGGAAAACGTGCCCGGGGCGTGCCGTGTCTCCCATATCTGCCCCTGATTTGGGTTGGATATGAGGGGTGCCACAACCCGGACGTTTGGGGGCGTAGAAGAGGGTTTGGGGAGGCCTGTTGTAGATGCTCTTAGGGCATCTCCAATGGCGACCCGCAAATTCCCTCCCGCATCCGTCCGCGGACAGGGGGGACCAATCCACGGACACGGATGCGGAAGTCCGCCATCCAATGCTATCCCGTATATGTCCGCCAATAAAGGGCAATTTGAAATTCAAATTTAGTCCGATCCACATAGTGCGCCGGATCACACCAACGCCGGATCGCATGCTCTATCACAACAAAAAGAGGCAAGTATGCTTTGTTTTTACATGCCCAAATCTAAAAGAACATCAGTCCGGCAGTCCGTGCAATTTTTTGTCCTGGCGGACCGGCAATCCCAGCCATCTGCTCCCCGATCAAGGTGTCGTCGCCGCCGCGTAGGCACCCTGCGCCTCCGTCGCGTCCTCATTGTCCGCCGCTATCAACTCATATGTCTACCGTTGCAATATCTGGTAGCAGATGGATTGCACGATCATTCTTGCGTCGACATCCAAAGAGGCCACATTCAAAGACAACATCTTGGCATCCTCCGCATTGGCAGCGATCTTCAACTTATTTTCCTCGAGCTCGGCCTTCCTCTCTTCGATCATGGTCCTCCTCTCTTCGAGCTTGAGCTTCTTGTCCGCTGCCTCCATCAACAATTTGAACCTCTCCGCCTTTTTCTCCTCCTTGATGTCCGAGCGCTTCATGCATGCCTTCTCCTTCTTCGCCAAGATGTCCTCGAACCTCTCCGTCAACTTGGCCGCCGCACCTTCTCGCTTTGCCCTCTCCTCCTCCCACTTCTTCTCCCGTAAAAATCTTCTAACCTTCTTCGGCGGTTCTTGGGTTGGGACGGTAGGGTCACCGGTTTCTTCCTCGGTGGCTTGGGTGGCGGTCTTGGCTATGAAAAGGTTCCACTTCGGTTGCCCATTCAACTTCAACCAACAATGCATGACGGTGAAGTTTTTCTTCTCCAACTTCTTGTACACCAAACAAGCACGAGAAGGCTACAAAGTGAAACATTGTCAACAATGCATATCCGGCTAGTGAGCAACAAAACTAAGCATATCCGGCTAGTGAGCAACAAATCTAAGCATATCCGGCTAGTGATCAACAAAACTAAGCATATCCGGCTAGTGAGCAACAAAACTAAGCATAACCGGCTAGTGATCAACAAAATAAGCATATCCGGCTAGTGATCAACTTACTTGCATGGTGATTTGTGCACCGCTAGGCCACCGTGCGATGAGATGCTTCAAGTGCCCGCAATACTTTGAAACGGCCTGTTGGATGGTGTACCATCTATGGTTGAGGGACTTCGATTCACGGTTGTGGATGACCACATCGGAGTAGGGAGCGAAATGCTTGTGTTCGTGGAACCAAGTGTGAATGTTGTTCTAAAATGTTGTGCCCTTTTTGCTCCGTGCCATGGATCGGATCGAGGCTAGTGGCCAACCATGCATTGCACAACAGCTCGTCCCCCCGTACGTTGAAGTTTTCTCCTCTACCCTTCTTCTTCGGATCGCCGGCTGTATCATTCGGATCATCGTCCTCGCCGTTCTCCCCCTCCTCCTCTCTCTCCTGTTGCTATTGTCTGGCGGCCCAATGCTGCTGTTGCTATGTGCCCACGCCGGTCTGGGTGTAGGACTGATGCATTGCCGGACTGGGTGGGATCCGAGTCTTCCACCTGCCCGTCCTCATAGCCACATCCTCCTCCTTCGCCTCCATCGTGGATGATGTCGAGCATCTTCCTATCCTTGTCGTCGTACGTCGTCTCCCCCGCTCCAGGCATTGCAGCGAACAGCGTGTTGGCACCCATCTGCTCCTCGCCCGCTGTCCGCGCCCGGACAAGCTGCGGCGAAGAAAATTCAAAGAAGAGCGGCGCCGCGTTTACGTCCACCATGTAAGGCACCTTCCGGGGGGGGGGGTCCCGAGCAGCTTGGCGGCTTAGAAGTACGGAGGCTTGTAATGATCCGGCCACAGCGCCGTCTGGGCACCGCGGCCTCCGCCGCGACGTCCGCCACGTCCAACACGCCTGACATCACCACCAGGCCCACCGGCGCCCATCCGCTTCTTGAGCTTCTCCTCCTTTGCGGCCTTCGCTTTGACACGGCGAGTTTACCGCGTAGCCGAGCTGATCTTCCGCCCGAGCGTTATGCTCGGATCCTCCGGCACCTTCGCCACCTCCATCTCCGACAGGTTCTCCTCCAGTTTCATGCGTCGGTGGCGGAAGGAATAAGAGGGTGGGCGAAAAGGGAGGGAATTGGGTGGAGAGCGGCGGGGGATGGAAGAAAAGAGCGGGGGATTTTGACACGAAAACAGTGTGAGTTGCTACAAAAGCGTGGGCTCCACCTTCCTTTTATGTGGGCCAGGGGGGTCAGAGTCCGTCGTTTCTCATGTTCGGACTCCCGTAACCCCCCTCCCCCTGGTTTGGTTCCGATTTGCGGGAAAATCATGGTCTGGACCGCCCTGCGAACCGATACAGGACCGCGTTGGATGGTTTCCGTGGTCCGGACCACGCGGTCCAGACGTATGCGGGTGGTTCGAGGGTCGGCGTTGAAGATGCCCTTATCTTTACCTAATAATAAAGCACGGAGTGTTTCTGTCGGCTCACCGTCGTCGCCCCTTTTTGCGAAAAAGTCCTTATGTTTTTTGTTTATTGAACCCGCAGTACACGTTTAAGTCGCGGCCGAACCGTTATTTTGCATTTTCTCAGAAAACCCCCTGACATTTCAGGTAATCAACCCGCCGTCCATATTTAAGTCAGCCGAATCGTTTTTTTTTGTTTTAACAGAAAACCCCCTGACTTTTCGGTTAATCAATCCGCAGTTTATCTAAAACAAAATTATCCATATCTTTTAAACCGTAACTCCGATTTTAACATGTTATATATGAAATTTGATTAGAAAAATATGTAGAATCTAAATATGATGTTATTTTTAACTGTTAAATATTTTTAAAATATTATTTTTGGTGCACACTTAATCTATAGTGCACGGTCCATTGTTCTTTCGTACCGGCGGTAATCCGAATTGCAAATAAACACCCATTAAAACCAGATTGAGAGGAAAGAAAACATCGATAACCACGCATGCACAACTCTGAAAAACCTCGCGGGGAAAAACAACATATTTCTCTTCTTATTCCAAGCGAGTGTGCGTGCGCGCGCGCGAGATAGAGATGCCTTAGGACTGACCACATTCAAACGCGTTTTCGTTATGTGAGCACTGAGGCCACTGTCGGCAACACAAATGTGATGCCATGTGAAAATAAAGGACGTGGACCTATTAGGGTCTTGAGTCATGGTTATTCGGTTAAGAGCGTGTGTTATTTTCTCTCCCGTTGCAACGCACGGGCTCTTTTGCTAGTAAACTTATAAACGATGCAAGTGTTATTTGAAATCAATAGAGTAAGCCATGATGGCGTTCAAAAAAAAAGAAAAATGAAAAGAGAGCAGCATCCGGCCAGGTTCTCACCAAACCCACTCTATTACAAAACCCCGATCAGCCCCGACGCGAACTGACCCAGGGAGGCACGCAGCACAGAGAGATAGGACTTGCGTTCGGACGCCGCACGCCAAACAAGCAGGCACGCGAGTCGAGCCGTTCCCGTTGTTGCGGCCGGCGGAGGAAGAGATGGCGACGAACATCGAGGACGTGCCTTCGGTGGAGCTCATGACCGAGCTGCTCCGCCGCGCCAAGTGCAGCTCCAAGCCCGACAAGCGCATCATCCTCGTCGGTAAAACCCCTTCTCTTCTTTCCCAATTCTCTTCTTCTTCTACACCAAAAGATCCCAACGGCTCGGCCCCGGCTTCGCTCTCGCCAGGGTGAGTCTGGCGCCGTTCTAACCCTAGCCCTTGCGTCTTACGGCGGCGGCGGGGTCTTTCCAGGCCGCAGCGTCGGGTGGGTTCGGTGGCGCGTAGTTCCACAGGCGGTGGCGGTGCGGGCCCTTGGCGGTTAGTGTCCTTGGTGGTCGGCGGCTTCAGCTGGGCGGCGCTCGAGGCTCGGCGGCCGGCGTTGTTGAGGAAGGCTCGGCGGCCGGCGCAGTTGGACCTCCCACGTCCATCAACGGGCGATCTGGTCGTTACGGATCTGAAGCTGCAGTCGTGGTGCCCGGTGGGTCGCGCCGCCAGATCTGTTGTCGTTGGCGCGATAGGGTCGCTGGTGCTCGCTGCTTGTTGCTGTTGGCTGGATCTGGAGCTGGGGTTCCTCGTCCTTGCTGTCCCTCGTTCTAGAAATAAGTGGACGTACCCCTCTGAAGTTTTATGATTCAGCTACATCACCCCCTCAACTCCAAAATAGCTACTTAATCCCCCCAACTATCGAATACCAGACAAATTACCCCACAGCCCCCCCCTAAAAGAATAGAGTATTGCATGTGCGTTTGATTGTGTATGCTCTGGTTCATCTTTAATTCCTGATCACATAGTGCCACTGTTTATGTTCTGAATTGCACTATGCTTGGGCAATTTGACATGTGCGATGTGCTTTACAAATTCTGTAGGTCCACCTGGCTCTGGAAAGGGAACACAGTCTCCCCTTATTAAGGATGAATATTGTTTGTGCCATTTAGCCACTGGCGATATGCTGAGGGCTGCTGTTGCCGCTAAGACTCCTCTGGGTATCAAGGCTAAAGAAGCTATGGACAAGGTAGGGTTTCAACATACCAAAATAGCAATTTAAAACTAGCAAAAACCCTGTCTATCAATTTCTTTATTTCTTGACTCTTATTGTTTTTAGGGAGAGCTTGTTTCAGATGACTTGGTTGTTGGGATTATTGATGAAGCCATGAAAAAACCTTCATGTCAAAAAGGTTTTATCCTTGATGGCTTCCCTAGAACTGTTGTTCAAGCACAAAAGGTCTGGTCAGGTCCTTGGTCAATATGCATCGAAATGAAAATTCCTTCTTTCTGTGTATATTGGTGGATGATTTATGCCTTGGGAGCTTAGTGCTTGTTTTCTTATGGTTTGGTTGAACGATGACTGCAGCTTGATGAAATGCTGGCAAAGCAAGGTGCTAAGGTTGACAAGGTTCTGAATTTTGCAATTGATGATGCAATATTGGAAGAACGAATTACTGGCCGTTGGATACACCCATCGAGTGGTAGATCTTACCATACAAAATTTGCTCCTCCTAAGACTCCGGGAGTTGATGATGTAAGTCAAATGTAGAATACTGGGTAGTGCCTTCATATGTCATACTTGCATGCTTTATTTTTTTATCGTGATCATTGCTTCCACAAGGTTAAGTTCCGAGCAGTTCAATGTCTTCTTTCTGCATAACACTCCCTCAGTTTGGTTGTCAATAGCCATGCTAAGCTGGTTACCATACATATTCAATCTTGGGAAAAGAATTACCAATTGTGTTGTGGGTGATGAGTTTACTAGTTCGCCAGATGAACTCGATGTGCAATCTTTTTGTGGTCTGCTTCTGCTTGTAGGCGTAACTTATTTTGTATTGACTACTAGATTCATGTTATGGTTTGTTTAAACAGTTCAATATCCCCTTGTGTTCTTCTGTCCTTATGGATATGTTGCAAAACACTGTATTTCCTCGAGAGATGCTAGAGCTACGGACCAAATCGTATGGGACTAAGGTTACGTACTAACGTGTCAACTTGTGGTTGGATGTTTGGGGAATGGGGGGGCCACCCCTGAAAATCAGAAGGGGGGGGATTAGTTAGAGATGGGTCGTAATACCAGTCCGTAACTTACCCGGAAGTGTAGGATTATTGATATTTCCTCTCCTTCAATGACAATATGCTCTTTCCAGAAATTAATTTTACATGCTTTTGCAATAAGTAAATAATGCTCCCTCCGTCCCAAAATAGTGTGTATTAGATATTTTTTCAGTCAAACTTTATAAACTTTGACTAAGTTTATGGAAAAAAATGTCAACATGTAAAATACCAAATCAATACCATTAGATTCATCATGAAATATGTTTTCATATACTACTCTACAAACAATGGTCAAAGTTTGTGAAGCTTGACTTTTGCGAAAACCAATGCACACTATATTATGGGACGGAGGGAATATACATTATTGCTGTACATTGATCTTTGGTTGTGGGCTATTGTTTTCAACAAGAGCTTGCATGTTTCATTCAGAAATTATGTGGGCTTGTGTGAATATTTTTAATTCCATTGACTTTATTTTTTTCTTCAACTAGCATTTTGCTGCAAACCATTGACCTCTGATTCTTCCCTCTTTTGTCAAGGTTTCCGGAGAACCCTTAATTCAAAGAAAAGATGACACAGCTGAGGTCTTGAAGTCAAGGCTTGAAGCTTTCCACATACAAACTGAACCTGTATGTTTTCTCAACCATGTATTCTCCATTTCTTGTGTTGCATCAGTGTTTTTCCTGCTAAACTCTGGTTTTTCTGTCTTGATGTATTTCATTTCTAGTATAGTGTTGCATAAGATTTTCACTGTGAATTTGGTGGACCCTGACATTTCTTTTCTGCTTTCTCTTCCAATTTTCCATTTAACTAATCTTTTGTTGGTCGACATATCATCTTATGGCCTGAACTTCTGTTGGTAGTACTGAGTTTCTAACTCTGGAAGGACTGTTTGTCGTCTGGCATCAAGCAATGCAGTTGCTTTTTCAGTAAATGTTCTTAATCTGAAAACTGTTTGCTTCTCACAGGTGATTGACTACTACTCCAAGAATGGCTTAGTGGCAAATCTTCATGCGGAGAAACCACCAAAGGAAGTGACCGCCGAGGTGCAGAAAGCTCTTTCGTGAAGGGCCTGTTTCACCTTGAAAGTGACATGTAACAAAACCCCCTCTGGGTTTCTTACAAGTTTTAAACTCATGCCGGCATCCGATGGCTCTCATTTTCTGTCTGCATGTGCACTATTGCACAATTTCATTACAGCTTTTGCTAGCTCGGAATTTTTCTGAATAATTTTGTTTGGAATGAGAAGTTTTTATTAGCGGTACAGAGATAATTACAGCAACTCATCCTTAGGAAAAATTCTTTGCGATCATGCTCCTTTGTTTTGATCATTCAGTTTTGGTACGTTTCAAGCAACCAACTGGGATTTTCTCATGTCTCAGTGGATTCAGACAAGTATGAGAGCAACTCCAGCAGATTCCCTAAGACGGGTCGTAGTGGGGAGTATCATACACTAGTATCATGCATATGATACTAGTGTGTGATACTACATCCATAGTGCATAATATCATATATTGGTATCATAGATGACTTTATTTATTGCCATGCATGACACATATAACACATCATTTAATATGATACTGCATCATAATAGGACACTCACCCTTTTTTTTTCTTCATTTATTAATTGTATGTCACCTCATCAAAATTTCCTAAGAGCATGGTTAATAATATAGCCAGCGGCTGGCTATATATGATTGCCATGTCATCAAGATAGCAATATCATCTACTAATACAATAGGGTTGGCTATAAGTTTGGTCCTTAGGCTTAGTGATATTTTTCACTTTCTCACTTTCTCCTCTCATTTACACATTTTATCTAGGAGCACGTGTAGAGGCTGACTCTTGCATTAGAGCCCACTTTCTCCCTTTTTGCTTGTCTCTCTCCTTCACATAAGCAAAAATGCCATGCAAGCGGGCTTATAGCCTACTATTGTACTTGCTCTAATTGGCATGCATGATACTACGTATGATACTTCCATTACGGGCAGCCTAAAAAGGACCGCCTTAAACATGAAAACATGACTTTTTAACTCGCTAGTTGTTGGATGGATACTGCCCCTAGTACGGTTATTCCCTTTCTTGTAAGCGATGCCACTATTTTGATCAATGAATAAAGTAACCTTTCTTGTAAGCGATGCCACTATTTTGATCAATGAATAAATGAGAAGATAGTTGTCAAAAAACTCGCTCAAGAGCTGGTGTGCAAATTCAGATACCCTAAGGCCAATTCCAACGCGCCGACCAAATGGTTCTGCTTGTGTCCGTTTTTGAGTCTAGGCGGATAAAAAACACGGCCCAACACGCCAACACAAACGGACAACCTTAGACACAAATGGACAACCTTAGACGGTTGTCCGTTTTCTTGTCCACTTGTACCCATTTCCAGCCTAAATTTGGGTCGGGTTTGCGTCTGCGCGAACGCCCACGGCGTCCTTCTCCGTCCATGGCCCACCAATGCGCCACTTCCTCCCAACCCTGCCGCCCTCTTCCCGGCTGACACTGTCGCCGTCGTGGCCGCTCGCGCTGTTGGCCCGAAGAAGCCGAAGAAGGTGCGCACCGCGGCGGAGATGGTCGCCGAGACGGCGAAGAGGGCTGCCTGGAGGAGGAAGGAGAAGGCGGAAAAAGAAGCTGCTCCCGCTCAGGCCAAGGCCGTCGCTGTCCTTCTCATTCTACGGCACCAAGAACCGACCCATATCGCCGCCGCGGCCAGCACGGGCTCGTCGGCGACCCGTCCACCCAAGCTTCCGGAGTCGTCGCGCATGTCAACGCCACCGCCGACGTATGGTACCGTCCCAGACACGACCAGATCGCGTCCCGCTTCTCCATGTCGCCGCGGGACGGCTCGTCGGAGACGGGTGACTTCGTGTCGATCATCCCGGTGGTGCCTCTCCTTGATCTCAATGCCACCCCTGTTGTCGGCCAGTCCACCGGGATACAAAGGAAGCGCCCGCGGGCCATCTCCACGGGCAACCTTCCCGATACCCGCAGGCTGTTTGTTGATATGCCAACCATGATGGTGGACGACCCGATCTACTACAACGATTTCATGGAGGAGATGATCAATGAGGGTGGCCTAGGGTATGATTCCGAGGAGACTCAAAGCCAAGACGACCGCGGTCAAGACATCCAAGGCCAAGACCCCCATGGCCACCTCGGCCAAGACACCCAAGGCCATGACCCCCAGGCCACCTCAGCCAAGACACCCAAGGCCAAGAAGCTCAATACGAAGGCGGTGTCGACATCGAGGATGAGCCATTGTTTCATGATGAATTATCTCATCAAGCCAATGCACAAAAGAGGCGGCAAAGCGCAAGGATAGGAGGATACACGAAGGATGAGGATAAGTTAATTTGCGAAGCTTGGATGGAAATTGTAGAAGATCCCAAAATCGGCGCCGAGCAAAAAGGAACAACATTTTGGAAGAGGGTGCATGTGAAAGTGCTAGTTATCGACCAGAGGGGGCGAGTGGGAGATTTTTATCAAACTCTTCGAAACAGGCTAAGTCTTCGAAGATGCGGAAGCAATACTAGACAGACGTAAACTAATCTAAGCATGCAATCAATGAGAAGACAGAGTCATCAAGACAAGGGATAACATGCAAACTAGGTAGCAGTATATGTAAAAAAGCGAACTTGCAAGCATACACACTTAAGAACTAGGCAGAAGACAGAACAAAGCATGGTTCAGAAAGTCTTCATGCAAAGTCTTCACACAGAGGGGCAAGCAAAGTCTTCACAATACAGAACAAAAGTAAATTAGTGAAGAGATAGAACCAATTGCTCGGGGAAGACTCGGGATTTGTTGGACCAGTTCCACTTGCTGTGGCAACTGTACGTCTGGTTGGAGAGGCTGAGATGGAACTCAGAAGACAAAGTCTTCACCTTATTCTCCTTAAGCTAAGGTCAATTAGACCTCGCCCAATCACTCATCGTAAGTCTTCAAGGTAGACTTCCGAAACCTTTACAGACTTGTTCACCGGCACTCCACAATGGACTCTTGGATGCTCAGAACATGACGCCTAACCGTTTGGAAGATCATAGTCTTCAAGTATAATAAGTCTTTGGTTCACTGAACAGAAAGTCTTCAGTTATGCTCAATCACTTTGGGCTCTGGGTGTTTGGGGTTTTTCCTCGCAGGAATTCTCTCAGATGCTTCGGAGGTTGGGTTGCTCTAGATGACAAGTGTCATGCAATAACTCGGAGCAGCCACCAACTTATGGTGGAGGGGTGGCTATTTATAGCTTGGGTAGTGTTGGAAATATGCCCTAGAGGCAATAATATTGTATTATTATATTTCCATGTTTATAATTAATAGTTTATCTTATATGCTATAACTGCTATGATCCTGAAATATGCGATTCAGTGAAAAACTCATATGCATGTGTGGAATGATAAAACGGTAAAACCTGATTCCTAGTCTCGCCTCTACGACTAGCTCAAGTGTTGTTAGTGATCATGTCTTCCGGATCTTAGGGTATTGTTAAGTGTAACGATAGTCCTAAAACAACTTAGAGAATATGATGTTGGAAGAGCGATCATATTGAATTGACCCAAACTTGTTTGTTATACTTTGAGATACAATCGTCAATCGTTACAACACGGAGAGTTAACGTATGATTTAGTTATTTAGACCATGAGAGTATCGTAGTCACTTCTTACCGTACGATGGACTTTGGGGTTGCTCAAACGTCATCTGTAACACGGTGATCACAACGACAACTTACAGGTTCATCAGAAAGTTTGATAAGGGGCCAGATAGCTCAAGAGTGGGATTTGCTCCTTCAACGATGGAGAGATATTCTTAGGGCCATCTCGGTGTGACGGCATCCATCATCGTCTGGCTAGACACAGGTGACTAGGTCACAGGGATGCCGGAACATGTCAACGAGAAAGAAGAACAAAATCGGTAACGAGGAGACCGGTATAGTGAGCATGAGAATGACTTAAGAGGATACCGATATATCTCACCACGGGTTTTGTAAAGTATCGCGAAGCAAAGGGAATAGCACATGATAACCAAAGGTTCACTCGAATGTCATTCGTGTATTCATAGGGGTCAATATTGATGTCCACGGTTCCGCTATTTGTCATTGAACGAAAAGGGTTTTTGTTCATGTCTATGTTTTACCGAACCTACAGGGTCACAAGCTTAAGGGAATCACGATTTGCTGAGTGTTAGTGGAGCAAGAGTTATGAGAAAATATTTATGAAATAGTTTCACTAATATTAGAAATAGTTTCGAGAGGAACCGGAAGCGTTCCGGAGTCACCGGAAGAGTTTCGGGGTTTACCGGGTAATACCGGGAATATATATATAGGTGGAAAATGTTTCCGGAGATGTTAAATTAATAATAAAAAGATCTAATAATGATTAGGAGGCGTATATTTAATTAAATATCAACTGGCCAAAGAAGGCCAAATGGTGGGAGGTTATTGGGCCCTAGGGCCCAATAACAAAAGGTGGCGCCCCCTAGCTTGTTGGACAAGCTAGGGAAGGCCGAATTGGAGTGGGGGGAGGACTCCTCCTCCCCCTTGGCCGGCGCAAGAGAGGGGAGTCCTCCTCCTCCCCCCTTGTGGCGCCCCCTCCGTCTCCTCCAACCTATATATACTAGAGATTTTGGCCCTTGGGAGATACAAGTTTTGGAGCCTCCTCGAGTTCTCTAGTTCTAGGTCTAGTTGACCCAATTAGAACTAGATCTAATCCTCTTTAGTCCTTATAATTAGAAGCCTAGTGTGGCTCTAATCTTCTCCCTCTAATTCTCCGGCATCGATTAGCTCTGGACGGCGAAGCGCTGCCGGATCGTGAAGACCGCACGCTTGCAAACTGTGGAGAGGCCGTGTTTTCGGTCTTCAGTTCGAGGGATCGTTCGTGAACGGTTTGAGGGACTTCAAGTATGATCTACACCGACTCTTCTTCCACTGTAACTTGGTGTTGGTAACGATCTGATCTAAACCGTTAATGCATCTTCATAGTGTTCCTCGTTTGATCATAGGACGATTTTTTTTGTTTTCTACTACGTTTCCCAACAGTGCACAGTGTTTAGTTGTAGCCTTTTCGAAGTAAGAGTATCGATCCCACAGGGAGCACAGGAATCAGTCTTAGGTCCTTTGCAAGGTGCAAATAATGTGCCTAGAAGTTGTAAGTAATCCAGAACAGTAAAAGTAATAATAATAATGTTGCAAGTGTAATGATGACTAAATCTATTAAAGTAAATAATTGATAATATAAATGAGACTTGAAGCAAATGATTAAAAACGTTCCCGGGGGTCCGGAATCCCCTCTAGTGTGCATCTATAGCGGTGCCTAAACACAATGCTACTTCGGATTCCTAAGGCACTTTACATGTTTCTCTTTGTGGGCGGAGCCGGTATAGATACGTGCATACTCGTGGTATCTCCGTATCCCATACGCCACCACCGTTCTTCCCCACTCCGGTTATCAAACGGTGATTAAGGGGAAAGATGTCCCCATGGACGCAGCCAAAGTGGTCTCCGTTTTACCCCCTGTGGCAACTATCTGCTACGAAGGGAGAAGGGGCCTGTCACCTCACCCATCTCCACAACCACACAGTTAGCCAACAGTAATAACCTTCCGTCCAAAATTGGCATACGTTGGATGGTCGACTTCACCCAACGTCAAGAAGATTATCAACATAAACATGCAAAGAGGATATTAAATCCTAATATCAAACAACCTATTACACACTAGGGTTCATCCATACCCCGAGAACAACGGGTCTACTCACACATGGGAACGACAATCATCATGGTAATGGTAATGGAATACATGGATGAATGGATCAACCGATACACCAAAGGATCCACTAGGGTTCTTGATGTTGCAGATGATAAGGATGTGGATGATGATGAAGATGGTGATGATGTAGATGGTGATGATGACTTCGTCCCCCTCGCGGCGAGAGGAATCCCCTTCTTCCCCTCGTTGATCCTCCCTTCGGATGGGCTCCGGCAGCTAGGGTTCTACCTTCTGGGCGATGCACGTCTCCCTCACGATCCGATTCGACGGGGTGAAAATAGCTGATCCCCCAGAGGCGGCGGCACGCCAAACGACCGCTCATGCAAGCGCGCACGGTCGCATGGAACGCCGTCGTTCACTCTGGAAGCGCGACGACGGCTGTTTCCTTGGCCTTCTTGCTTGATCTTTTTATGGAAAGTGTTTATCACCTTTAATACATGATTCCACTGCCATTTTTGGGGATTTTCTCCATTAAACGAATATTGCTCCAAAAGCCGTTACCTGAGGGATTATCAACAAAAAGAAGTGCGCGAACGCGGTAAAATTCCACAAAGCCTACAAAGTAGGCACAAAAATAACGGTAAAATGGTCTCATAATTTTGACTCATCAGGCATCATGAGCGGTTCTATGAGTTGATGCAGGTTTCGATCTAGATTCCATGTGGATGTGAGGGTTTGACGATCTTGTTTTGCTTCCCTCAAGTGTTGCTTAGGTTCATTTCATTGACAATATGATGTAGATTTGTACAAAGTTCTGACAATCGATTGACTCTGGCTATCGACGATCTGCTAACAGTTCTTTGGGCTTTATCATAGTCAAGAATAGTGAACTGTCGCAAACACGAGAGGGCAATGAAGATGTTTGATCTTCACGGGGGTCACGCGTATTGACAAAGTTTAGTGTGGGGCTAGAGATTTTTAATTAAGTCTCTTCCCTCACACACCCCGCAAAGTTAATCTAGCAACAAGATTATCGCCTTGATGGTGGACGTAGGTAGCTAGAGTTCTTCAAAAACCCTAGAAGCCACGTAATTAAAATTTGCCAAACCGATTAGAGGACGTCTAACTTGGTTTTGCAGGATGCATGTGATGTGGTATAGACTTCGTCATGATAATGAGTTTATGTATGAGATGGTTATATGATGTAACGGTAAGTGACCTGCACGTCACAGTACGACTTGATGGCTGGAGCCAAAGGATTGTCACTTTAATGACCTGCGTGTCAACCTCATTATTTTATTTTATCGATGGGAGTGACGGACTTGCTACGGGGGACACAGGCACAAGGAGGCTACACCAGGCGCAGGAGACCAAGGTGGTTGCCACGGCAGCACTTCAGAGTACTTTCATGAAGACCTTGGAGGATCATGGAGACACCCCCGACGCCAAGGGCTATACCATATCATGCTATTACGAATTGCCTGAGTTGTTTATCCCTTTTTGATTGCACCCTTTGATTGCGCAGTAGTCAATTATTAGGGTGATCTCTCACTGAAAATATCAAGTTGTTAATGCTCTTCCTAGTGTAGCAACCGTCTATAACATGTAGCTTTTTGAGGTACGTCATGTCCACATGAGTACGAATGGATTGTGAGATGTAAGGTGGGTGAAGGTCAGACCTCACGGCGGAAACACTCGATTATCTTGAAGTTCTAGCAGGATAGTCCTGATCTCGGAGCACAAAGCATCAAAAGATGAACAAGAGTCATATGGAGATATGATCGGCAAGTTTGCCTACCGGTTGAAGTTCACGTCATCAGTGATGTCCACATCAATGGTTGTGAATAAGATCAGGGTCTTGAATCACTCACTTTCAATTATGAGAGATATTGATTTGAGTGAGAGTGCACTTTATATTAAAATTTGTTTAAAAACTAGTGCAAATTAATTATGAACAATGTCTAAGTGAATCTTGTGTTTATTGTTGTAGATCAATGGCTCGCAATGTTTTCAACTTAGCCCCTATGTTAGAGAAAGAAAAGTTGGCTGCAAATGGTGTAAACTATGTGGATTGGATCCGGAACCTGAGATTTGTTCTCAGGAGTGCTAAGAAAGAGTATGTGATGGATCAACCCCTAGGTGATCCTCCTGCGCCAGGTGTGTCGCAGGAAATTGCAGCTGCCTACACTGCTCATAGTGATGACTATGAGTCAGTCCAGTGCCTCATGCTAACTTGCATGGATGCTGAACTACAGAAACGTTTTGAACGGTCTAGTACTCAATTTATAATTGGGTCACTGGATGCTTTGTACAAGAAATAGGCAAGGACCGAACGTTTTGAGATAACCAAGGCCTTAATTGAATGCAAGATGGCAGAAGGTTCCTCGATGAGTGAGCATATAGTAAAGTTGGCTGGCTATGTTGATAGACTGGCTTCTCTGGAATTTGGAATTCCTCCAACACTCGGTATAGATATTGTGCTTGCTTCACTCCCCCATCTTACGATGGTTTTATAATGAATTACAACATGAACGAGATGGAGAAAAGTGCAAACGAGTTGTTCACTATGCTCAAAACTGCGGAAGCTGGAATACAGAAGAACAAGCAAGTGTTGCTAGTCAATAAGACCACCAGTTTCAAGAAGAAGGGCAAGTCCAAGAAGAAATCTACTGGCACCGGTGTGACCGTCTCCTAGAAGAGGAACAAGGGTGGAGCCAATAAAGCGACGGAGTGTTTCTTCTGCAAGCAAAAGGGACACTGGAAACTCAACTGCAAGAAGTAATTGACGAATAAGAAGAATGGTTCTTCCGGTAAAGGTATAAAAATTATACAAGTTAATGTTATTGATATTCTACATGCAAATAATTCCTGTAAGTCATGGGTATTTGATATCGGATCGGTTGCTCACATTTGCAACATGATGCAGGGACTGCAGAAAGTTCGCAAGCTGGAAAGGAATGAAGTCGTGATGCGCGTCAGGAATGGTGATGGGATCGCTGCTCAAGCCGTCGGAGTCATGTGTTTAAGCTTACCTTCAGGGTTTATATTAAAACTTAGTAATTGTTATTTCATTCCGAAGTTGTGTAAGAACATTATCTCTAGATCTTGTTTAATAAACGACGGTTATTCTTATATGTGTGAGAACAATGGTTGTTCAATTTGTTATAAGAATATGTTTTATGGATTTGCCCCTATTGTTGGTGGTTTATTCATATTGAATCTTGAATGTGAAAAGGATATCTATAACATTAATGCTAAACATCTTAAGAAGACTGATAATACCACTTCCATGTGGTACTGCCGTCTTGGTCACATCGGAAAGAAGCGTATGGAAAAATTTCATAAGGTTGGAGTATTTCTGTCTTTTGATTTTGAATCATTTGACACATGCAAGGCATGTCTGATGGGTAAAATGACTAAGACGCCGTTCACGGGTCATCTAGAACGGACGGGTGAATTATTAGAAATAATACATAGTGATGTATGCAGTCCGATGAGCACACCGGCGCACAGTGGATACTTATACTTCGTAACCTTCACTGATGATTTGAGTAGATATGGTTATATTTACTTAATGAAACATATGTCCGAAACATTTGAAAAGTTCAAAGAATTTCATAATGAAGTTGAGAATCATCGTGGCAAAAAGCTAAAATTTCTACGATTAGATCATGGAGGAGAATATCTAAGTCATGAGTTTAGCAAATATCTGAGTTGAAATGATCGATATGGTTGACTAGAGGGGGGGGGGGGTGAATAGGCAACTACCAATTTTTAGTTCTTTTTAACAAATTAGGCTTGACAATAAAATAGGTTGTCTAGATATGCAACTAGGTGGACAACCTATATGACAAGCTCACAAGCAAGCACAAGATACAAACACAATATAAGCTTGCACAGAGTAAATGTTAGAAGTAACCACAAGTGGAGCCGGTGAAGATGAGGATGTGTTACCAAAGTTCCTTCCCTTTAGGGGGAAGTATGTCTCCGTTGAAGCGGTGTGGAGGCACAATGGTCCCCAAGAAGCCACTAGGGCCATCGTATTCTCCTCACGCCCTCGCACAATTCAAGATGCCGTGATTCCACTAGTGGTGCCCTTGACGACGGCGACCGAACCTTTACAAACAAGGTTGGGGCTCTCTCCACAACTGAATTGGAGGCTCCCAACACCACCACGAAGCTTCACCACAATGGATTGTGGCTCTGAGGTGACCTCTTCCATGTAGGGTGCCCAAACACCCAAGAGTAACAAGATCCGCAAGGGATTAGTTGGGGGAATCAAATTTCTCTTGGTGGAAGTGTAGATCGAGGCCCTCTCAAGCAAACCCTAGAGAATCAACAAGATTTGATGGCTAGGGAGAGAGATCGGGCGGAAATGAGCTTTAGGGCGCAACAATGGAGCAAGAGGATCAGAGGTAGGTCTTCTTGGGGAAGAAGACCCCCTTTATATAGGAGGGACAAATCCAACCGTTATCTGTGCACAACCCGCACTCAAGCGGTACTACCGCTCATGGGAGCGGTACTACCGCCTCTAGCGGTAGTTCCAGGTGTAGCCTGTGAGTGCGTGAACACATGCGCGGTAGTGTCTCTAGAGCGGTATTACTATCCCCACCAGTGGTACTACCGCTGAGTGTCACAGGACACGGTGGAACCGCGGTTGTAGAGGAGGGTAGGGCGGCAGTACTGCCGCAAGAGGTACTACCGCCGGATACTACCGCTCTACTACCATGATGTGCAATGGGGTTACAGAAGCACTAAAATAGGCGGAAGTGCGGGCGGTAGTGGAACGACGGAAGTATCGCACAAGCGGTACTACCGCTCAACTACCGCGGTACTGCCGCGATTTTCTCTGGGCTATAGAGAGGACATCGATGGTGGGGTAGTGGTAGTGCCATAGTACCGCTGGCGCGGTACTACCGTTCTACTACCGCTGAGGCGAAAAAGACCACAGTAGCCCAAAACAAGCGGTAGTGCCCGCGGCACTGGACTGCAGAAGTACCGCTCAAGCGGTACTACCGCTGTCCAGTGCGGTACTACCGCTAGTGTGCTTCAAAAACACCCAAGGCAGAAAACAGAAGGACTCTACTGCTGCGAGGAAGGTATGTGGGTGAATATGGGTATGTGTACGTATTGATTCCACCCAAACATTTCCAATGTGGACCCCCCCCCTTAATAGTACAGTTTTCCTACGACTCAAATCCACCGAAAAAGAAACGTCAGAAACAACCGTCTTCGCTCTTAATCACTGAGGGAAATAAACCGTCTTGTGCCATATGTGATAATATCTGAAATTCACAATGTACACGGTTAGTCCGCAAATTGCATTGTCATCAATAACCAAAACTACTTAGAGAGAAATATGCCCTAACATGAGTGATCGTGGAATTGTTTCACAACTTACTCCTCCCGAAACTCTGCAGAGAAACAGAGTATCTGAGAGGCATAACCGTACCTTGTTAGAGATGGTGAGGTCAATGATGTCACTTACCGATCTTCCTTTATCATTTTGGTGATATGCACTTGAGGTAGCAACATATACACTAAACAGAGCACCGTCTAAGTCTGTTGAGACGAGACAATATGAGTTATGGAATGGGAAGAAACCCAATTTGTCGCATGTCAAGATTTGGGGTTGTGATACTTATGTGAAGCGTTTACAACCAAATAAGCTCGATCCCAAAGTAGACAAATGTTACTTTGTAGGTTATCCCAAAGAGACAATTGGGTATTCCTTCTACCAAAAGTCCGATGACAAAGTGTTTGTCACAACGAATGGACACTTTCTCGAGAAGGAGTTTCTCGCTAAAGAAGTAAGTGGGAGGACAGTACAACTTGATGAGATTACTGAATCTCCGGCGAATGTAAGCTGGACTAACGAACCGGAATTTGTTCCAGAAGTTGTCGGCACAACTGAACCGGCAGTTACTACACCGGTTGTAGAAACTCTAGTTAAGCCTGTAACAGAACCGCATAGGTCAGGAAGAGTTAGCGAACCTCCTGAGTGGTTTCACAATGAAATATTCATCTTAGAGGAAGATAAACCTGCGCACTACAGAGAAGCGGTGGCGGCGCCCAGCTCAAAGGAATGGCTTAAAGCCATGAAATCCGAAATGGAGTCCATGTACGAGAATCAAGTTTGGAACTTGGTTGAGCCTCCAGAGGGTGTGAAACCCATACAATGTAAATGGATCTCCAAAAGAAAAACGGACGTGGATGGTAATCCTACTATTTATAAAGCAAGGCTAGTTGTAAAAGGGTTTTCGCAAATTGAGGGAGTCGATTATGACAAGACTTTCTCACCAGTAGCCATGCTAAAGTCTGTGCGGATTATGATGGCAATTGTTGCATATTTCGATTACGAGATATGGCAGATGGATGTCAAACCTGCTTTCCTAAATGGAAATCTTAAAGAGAATGTATATATGATGCAACCAGAAGGTTTTGTCGATCCTAAGGATGCTGGAAAGGTGTGTAGGCTTCAAAGGTCTATCTATGTTTGAAGCAATCATCGAGGAGCTGGAATCAATGTTTTGATGAAGTAGTTAAAGAGTTTGGCTTCATTAAAAATGATGAAGAAGCTTGTGTATACAGGAAGTTTAGTGGGAGCTCTATAGCATTTTGATAACCCATAAGTATAGGGGATCATTTGTAGCCTTTTTCGATAAGAGTGTAGAACCCAACAAGGAGCTAAAGGTAGAATTTATATTCTCTTCAAGTTCTATCGACCACCGATACAACTCAACGCACACTAACGTTTGCTTTACCTAGAACAAGAATAAAACTTACTTCACTTTGCGAGAATAAAACTAGAAGTACTTTGCGAGAATAAAACTAGAAGTACTTTGCGAGATAATAAAAGCTAATTGTATAGTAGAAAGCTTTTGTAGAACAATGAGAAGGATTGTCCATAGGCAATTGAATATGACATGTGTGATACTTAATATATACAATGAGGGAGAGGCATACGCTAACATACTTTCCATACTTGGATCATATGCACTTATGATTGGAACTCTAGCAAGCATCCGCAACTACTAAAGCTCATTGAGGTAAACCCAACCATAGAATTAAGTAACAAGTCCCCTTTACTCCCATACGCAACAACCCCCTTACTCGGGTTTAAGCTTCTGTCACTCTCGCAACCCACTATAAGCGAATTATGAACGTATTGCAACACCCTACAACGCGAATTCCCACACGTGTGCGCGGCACGGAGGGCACCATAGGACAGCACCATATCAACATACAACTCATATCAATCACACCATACCACAATTAACCCGCAGGACAAAAAGAATCTACTCGAACATCATAGGATGGCAACACATCATTGGATAATAATATGTGGCATAAAGCACCATGTTTAAGTAGAGATTACTGTGGGAAAAGAGAGGTTACACCGCTGTAAGGAGAGGGAGAGAGTTGGTGATGACGGCGGTGAAGTTGTTGGTGTAGATCGCCGTCACGATGGTTCCCCCGGTGGCACTCCGGCGCCACCGGGAGAGAGGGGGAGAGAGCACCCCTCCTTCTTGTTCTTCCTTGGCCTCCCCCTAGATGGGAGGAGGGTTTCCCCTCTGGTTCTTGGCCGCCATGGCTCCCGGAGGGTAAGATCCCCTCCGAGATTGGATCTCTCTCTCTGTTTCTCTTCTCTGTTTTGCGTCTCTATTTCTGGCCGAAAACCGTTTCTTAAATATCTGGAGATCCGTAACTCCGATCGGGCTGAAATTTTAACACAATTATTTTTCCCGATATAAGCTTCCTTGCAGCCGAAGAAGAGCTCCAACCGACTTACGAGGTGACCACAAGACATCATGCCACGCCCTGGGGGGTGGTCACGCCCTGTTGTCTTGTGGAGGTCATGGTCCTCCGTTTGCGTTGATTCTTGCGCCAAAAATTCACATATATTCCAAAAAAAAAATCTCCGTAAAATTTTATCGCGTTTGGACTTCGTTTGATATGGTTTTTCTTCGAAACAAAAAACATGCAACAAACAGGAACTGTCACTGGGCACTGGATCAATATGTTAGTCCAAGAAAATCATATAAATTGTTGCAAAAGTATGTGGAAGTAGTAAAATATTGGCATGAAACAATTAAAAATTATAGATACGACGGAGGCGTATTAGCATCCCCAAGCTTAATTCCTGCTCGTCCTCGAGTAGGTAAATGATAAAACAAAGATAATTTTTGATGTGGAATGCTACCTAGCTTAATATTGATCATGTAATCTAATCATGGCATGAATATTAGGATACGAGTGATTCAAGGCAATAGTCTATCAATTTGATATTGAAACAATAATATAAAACATGCATGTAATTCATCATTGCCTTTCATAATAATGGAGCTAAAGGAAACAACCTCTATACACTTAGTTATGGTAAGCATGACACGCTCGTTCTTCCCTGCATAGATATATCAAATCAAGAGTACCCCGGTGCCAAACCAAGCAATTGTATCATACTTTTTCACGTGCTTTAGCATTTTCAACTTCACTCAATACCCGAGCGTGAGCCATGGTGTTAGCACTTTTGGTGGAATAGAGAATGATGGTAAGGGTTCAAGGGAAGACAAAAATAGAGAAAGTCTCGCATCAACTCGGCGGATCGTTAGGCAATGGAGACGCCTTTCAATCGATATCGATGCGAGGAGTAGGGATTGCCATGCAGCGGATGCACTAGAACTATAAGTGTATGAATGGTCACTATGGAAACAAAGTGGGTGTGCATCCAACTTGCTTGCTCATGAAGACCTCAGGCATTTGAGGAAGCCCATCATCGGAATATACAAGCCAAGTTCTATAATGTAAATGATGGGGAACGAAGCATGAAAATCTAAAATTTTCATATGAACACCCAAGATCTGATCTAGGAGATGCATAGCAATGAGAGGGGAGTGTGTCTACATACCCTTGTAGACTGAAAGCGGAAGCGTATAAAACACGGTTGATGTAGTCGTACTCTTCACGATCCAATCGCGAACCAATCCGATCTAGTGCCGAACGGACGACACCTCCGAGATTAGCACACGTTCAGCTCGATGGTGTCCTCTCCTTATTGATCCAGCAAGCGAGGGAGAGGAGGTAGATGAGATCGGAACCAGCACGGCGGTATGGTGGTGGTGGTAGCAGCGGAATTCCGGCAGGGCTTCGCCAAGCGCGTACCGAAGAAACGTGGGAGGAGTTGGGAGAGGCAATGGGCAAGGGTGAAGGGGTGGCTGCCCCCATGCGCCTCCCCCTTCATTATATAGTCTAGGGGGAAAGGGAGGGCATCCAAAACCCTCCTAGGGCCGGCCATAAAGGAGAAATCCCTTTAAACTTGGAGATAATATCTTATCTCTAGATTCAACCCTTTAAATTTAGAGATAAGACGTTATCTCCAGATTTAAGCGACATGTGCCTTGGGGAAGGGTGCGGCCAGACCATGTGGGCTGTACCCCCACCCCTCAGTCCATGTGGGCCCTTCCCGGGTTGTTGGTCCCCACGGTGGAACCGCCAAAACCTTCTAGAACCTTCCCGGTACAATACCGAAAAAACCAAACTTTTTCCGGAACCCAAAATATGACTTCCCATATATAAATCTTTACCTCCGGACCATTCCGGAGCTCCTCGTGATATCCCGGATCCCATCCGAGACTCCGAACAACCTTCGTACTTTCCACTATTAATATCTCAACATTACCCTAGCGCTATCGAACGTTAAGCGTGCGACCCTACGGGTTCGAGAATCATGTAGACATGACCGAGACACCTCTCCAGTCAATAACCAATAGTGGGACCTAGATGCCCACATTGGTTTCTACATATTCAACGAAGATCTTTATCGGTTGAACCACGATGTCAAGGATTCAGTCAACCCCGTATGCAATTCCCTTTGTCCGGCGATATGTTACTTGCCCGAGATTCGATCGTCGGTATCTCCATACCTAGTTCTATCTCGTTAGGGAAAATTTTGTTTTTGCCACTCTAGATTTTGCCAATTTTCCTTATGCCACTCTAGATTTTGACATTTCACTTTTGCCACTCTTAGCTTTTGACAATTATCACAATTGCCATTCTGTGGCAAAAGCAAAATAATTTTATTTCATTTTTGCCACTTTTAGCTTTTGACAATTATCACAATTGCCACTCTGAAATTTTTGCTTTTGCCACGGGAATGGCAATTGTGATAATTGTCAAAAGCTAAGAGTGGCAAAAGTGAAATGTCAAAATCTAGAGTGGCATAAGGAAAATTGGCAAAATCTAGAGTGGCAAAAACAAAATTTTCCCATCTCGTTACCGGCAAGTCTCTTTACTCATTCCATAATACAAGATCCCGTGAATAAACTCATTAGCCACATGAAGCTTCTTGTGATGTTGTATTACCGAGAGGGCCCAGAGATATATCTCCGTCACACGGAGTGCCAAATCCCACTCTCGATCCATGCAACTCCACAGACACCTTCGGAGATACCTGTAGAGCACCTTTATGATCACCCAGTTATGAAGTGACGTTTGATAGCACACAAAGTATTCCTCCGGTATCCGGGAGTGACATGATCTCATGGTCTAAGGAACTGATACTTGACATGAAGAAAGCTGTAGCAAATAACTAAACGATCTGATGCTAAGCTTACGGTTGGGTCTATCCATCACATCATTCTCCTAATGATGTGATCCCATTATCAAATGACAACTCATGTCTATGGTCAGGAAACCATAACCATCTTTGATCAACGAGCTAGTCTAGTAGAGGCTTACTAGGGATACAATATAGTTTATGTATTCACACATGTATTTAAGTTTCCGGTTCAATACAATTCTAGCATGAATAATAAACATTTATCATGAACGGGAAATATGATAATAACCATTTTATTATTGCCTCTAGGGCATATTTCCAACAGTCTCCCACTTGCACTAGAGTCAACAATCTAGTTTACATAGTTATGAATCTAACACCCATGGAGTCCTGGTGCTGATCATGTTTTGCCCGTGGAAGAGGTTTAGTCAATGGGTCTGCCACATTCAGATCCGTATGTACTTTGCAAAGTTCTATGTCTCCATCCTTAATGTAATTACGATTGGAGTTGAAGCGGCGCTTGATGTGCTTGGTCTTCTTGTGAAACCTGGGTTCCTTGGCAATAGCAATTGCTCCAGTGTTGTCACAATAGATAGTCATTAGATCCGATGCACTAGGTATCACTCCTAGATCGGATATTAACTCCTTCATCCAGACTCCTTCTTGCGCTGCTTCCGAAGCAGCTATATATTCCGCTTCACATGTAGATCCCGCTATGACACTTTGCTTGGAACTGCACCAACTGACCACTCCTCCATTCAAAATAAATACGTATCCGGTTTGAGACTTAGAGTCATCCGGATCTGTGTCGAAACTAGCATCGACGTAACCCTTTACGAGGAGCTCTTCATCACCTCCATAAACGAGAAACATGTCCTTAGTCCTCTTTAGGTACTTAAGGATATTTTTGACTGTTGTCCAGTGATCTACTCCTGGATCACTTTGGTACCTCCCTGCCAGACTTATGGCAAGGCACACATCAGGTCTGGTACACAGCATGGCATACATTATAGAGCCTATGGCCGAGGCATAGGGGACGACTTTCATCCTTTCTCTTTCTTCTGCCGTGGTCGGGCCTTGAGTCTTACTCAACTTCACACCTTGCAGCACAGGCAAGAACCCCTTCTTTGACCGGTCCATTTTGAACTTCTTCAAAATCTTGTCAAGGTATGTGCTTTGTGAAAGCCCTATTAGGCGTCTTGATCTATATCTATAGATCTTGATGCCTAATATGTAAGCAGCTTCACCCAGGTCTTTCATTGAAAAACTCTTGTTCAAATAACTTTTCATGCTTTCCATAAATTCTATATCATTTCCAATCAATAATATGTCATCCACATATAGTATTAGAAATGCTACAGAGCTCCCACTCACTTTCTTGTAAATACAAGCTTCTCCATAAGTTTGTATAAAACCAAAAGCTTTGATCCCCTCATCAAAGCGTATATTCCAACTCCGAGATGCTTGCACCAGTCCATAGATGGATCGCTGGAGCTTGCACACCTTATTAGCATCCGGTTACATCATATACAACTCTTCCTTAAGGAAACCATTAAGGAACGCGGTTTTCACGTCCATCTGCCAGATTTCATAATCGTAAACGCAGCAATTTCTAACATAATCCTACCAGACTTCAGCATCGCTACGGGTGAGAAGGTCTCATCGTAGTCAACTCCTTGAACTTGTCGAAAACCCTTTGTGACAAGTCGAGCTTTATAGACGGTGACATTACCATCAGCGTCTGTCTTCTTCTGAAAGATCCATTTGTTCTCAATGGCATGCCAGTCATCGGGTAAGTCTACCAAAGTCCATACTTGGTTCTCATACATGGATCCTATCTCGGATTTCATGGCCTCAAGCCATTTTTCAGAATTCGGGCTCATCATTGCTTCTTCATAGTTCGTAGGTTCGCCGTTGTCCAACAACATGACTTCCAGGAAAGGATTACCGTACCACTCTGGTGCGGAACGTGTCCTGGTCAACCTACGAAGCTCAGTAGTAACTTGATCCGAAGTTTCATGATCACAATAGCTTCCTCTCCGGTTGGTGTAGGCATCACTAGAACTGCCTTCTGTGATGTGCTACTTTCCAGTTCGAGAGAAGGTATGATTACCTCATCAAGTTCTACTTTCCTCCCACTCACTTCTTTCGAGAGAAACTCCTTCTCTAGAAAGGACCCATTCTTGGCAACTAAGATCTTGCCCTCGGATCTGTGATAGAAGGTATACCCAATGGTCTCTTTAGGGTATCCTATGAAGACGCACTCCTCCGCTTTGGGTTCGAGCTTATCAGGCTGAAGCCTCTTGACATAAGCGTCGCATCCCCAAACTTTAAGAAATGACAGCTTAGGTTTCTTGCCAAACCATAATTCATACGGTGTCGTCTCAACGGATTTAGACGGTGCCCTATTTAAAGTGAATGCGGTTGTCTCTAATGCATAACCCCAAAACGTTAGTGGCAAATCGGTAAGAGACATCATAGAACGCACCATATCCAATAAAGTACGATTACGACATTCAGACACACCATTACGCTGTGGTGTTCCAGGTGACATTAGTTGTCAAACAATTCCACATTGTCTTAAATGTGCGCCAAACTCGTAACTCAAATATTCTCCTCCACGATCAGATCGCAAAAATTTTATTTTCTTGTTATGATGATTCTCTACTTCACTCTGAAACTCCTTGAACTTTTTCAAATGTTTCAGACTTGTGTTTCATTAAGTAAATATACCCATATCTAGTCAAATCATCAGTGAAGGTAATAAAATAACGATATCCACCACGTGCTTCAACACTCATCGGACCACGTACATCGGTATGTATTATTTCCAACAAGTCACTTGCCTGCTCCATTGTGCCGGAAAACAGGGTTTTAGTCATCTTGCCCATGAGGCATGGTTCACATGTTTCAAATGATTCATAATCAAGTGATTCCAAAAGTCCATCAGCATGGAGTTTCTTCATGCGCTTTACACCAATATGACCTAAGCGGCAGTGCCACAACTATGTGGTACTATCATCATTAACTTTTCATCTTTTGGCATCAATATTATGAACATGTGTATCATTACGATCGAGATTCAACAAGAATAAACCATTCACAAGGGGTGCATGACCATAAAATATATTATCCATATAAATAGAACAACCATTATTCTCTGACTTAAATGAATAACCGTCTCGCAATAAATAAGATCCCGATATAATGTTCATGCTTAACGCATGCACCAAATAACAATTATTTAGGTTTAAAACTAATCCCGAAGGTAGATGTAGAGGAAGCGTGCCGATGGCGATCACATCAACTTTGGAGCTATTTCCAACGCGCATCGTCACCTCGTCCTTAGCTAGTCTCCATTTATTCCGCAGCTCCCGTTTCGAGTTACAAATATTAGCAACCGAACCAGTATAAAATACCCCGGCGCTACTACGAGCACTAGTAAGGTACACATCAATAACATGTATATCAAATATACCTTTGTTGACATTGCCAGCCTTCTTATCTGCCAAGTACTTGGGGCAGTTCTGCTTCCAGTGACCCTTCCCCTTGCAATAGAAGCATTCAGTCTCAGGTTTGGGTCCAGCCATGGGTTTCTTCACAGGAGCGGCAACTGGCTTGCCATTCTTCTTGAAGCTCCCTTTCTTTCCCTTGCCCTTCTTGAAACTAGCGGTCTTATTGACCATCAACACTTGATGCTCCTTCTTGATTTCTACCTCCATGACCTTAAGCATCACGAAAAACTCAGGGATCGTTTTCTCCATCCCTTGCATATTATAGTTCATCACAAAGCTCTTGTAGCTCGGTGGCAGTGACTGAAGAACCCTGTCAATCGCTACTTCATTCGGAAGATTAACTCCCAACTGATTCAAGTGATTATAGTACCCAGACATTTTGAGTACGTGCTCACTAACGGAGCTGTTCTCCTCCATCTTACAGCTAAAGAACTTGTCGAAGGTGTCATACCTCTCAGTATGGAGACCGCCGGGATGATGAAGATGGCCTCCGGTGATGATTCCCCCCTCCGGCAGGCTGCCGGAAAAGGGCTGTAGATTAGATCGTGAAGGTACAGAGGCTTGCGGCGGCGTAAAAACTCATCTAGGTTAACTTTCGGGGGTTTTGAATATATATGATTTTTTGGCGTTGGAATCACGCGAAGAAAGGCCACAGGGGCCCCACGAGGCACCAAGGCGTGCCTGGGGGGGGGGGGGGGTGGCGCGCCCTGGTGGCTCGTGGGGCCCCTGTGGGTCTTCTGGCCACCTCCCGAAGCTTCTAGTGTCTCTTATGTTCCAGAAAAAATCGTCAAAAAGTTTCGCTGCATTTGGACTTCATTTGATATAGATTTTCTGGAAAACCAAAAACAAGTAGAAAACAGAACTGGCACTGGGCACTAGGTCAATATGTTAGTCCATGAAAATCATATAAAAACCATATAAAAGTGCACCAAAATCATACAAACCTATTGTAAACATGGCATGAATACTTCATAAATTATAGATACGTTGGAGACGTATCAGCATCCTCAAGCTTAATTCCTGCTCGTCCTCGAGTAGGTAAATGATAAAAGAAATAATTTATGAAGTGTGAATGCTAGCATAGTGCATAAGTTTGATCAATGATAATTTCAATCACTTTTTCTAGCATCAATATATATCATAATCAGTAGCTCATCTCATAAAACTTCTCATGATCAAGTAGCAAGCTATTCACATGTTTAAAGTATAGGCCATAAACTTTCTTGAAAACTAACAAACTATGTTCTCAGTCATCAAACAATTGCAATTCATCTTATTTTCAGGAAGGGTCTATGTAAGAGCTTTGATCTAGCAAATTCCACATACTCAACCATCATTTAGTCTTCCATGATTGCTGACACTCAAAGCATATTTTTAGAACAAACCGTTTTAGTCAAACACATAGGAAGATAGGGGCTTAATGTTTCGCCTCCCAACTTATTTATCTCAGGGATAATGTCAACAATAATAACTCATGATCATCTATATTCAACTGGATATATGTGCCTGGATCTTTCCCTACCACATAATGCTTGCCAACTAAAAGAATAAATAGAGCGGAATAGGGATGAACATTAATGACTCTTGCATAAAAGTACATACAGAAAAGTAAGTACAGAAAAGTAAAAGATAGGCCCTTCGCAGAGGGAAGCAAAGGTTGTCATGCGCTTTTTGTTGTTGGATGCACAAGCCCTTAATGCAAAGGAACATCACGTTATATTGCCCCTTGTGATAGCAACCTTTATTATGCAGTCCGTCGCTTTTATTTCTTTACCATCACAAGTTCGTACAATGCTTATTTTCCCTTGCAATAAAAGATCATACATATTTTAGGAGCAATTTTTATTGCTTTTTGCACCGATGACAACTTACTTGAAGGATCTTGTTCAATCCATAGGTATATATGGTGGACACTCATGGCAAGAAACTGGGTTTAATGGTTTTTGGATGCACAAGTAGTATCTCTACTTAGTGCGAATTTTTGGCTAGCAAAAGATCCTAAGCAAGCACAACATGTTAGAGGATCCATGACAATATAACTTCTATGTGAATATAAACAAACATAACTCATTACGTTGTCTTCCTTGTCCAACGTCAACTACTTGATCAAGCTTGAAAATAATTAATGGGGGCTCACAATCATAGAATATGTCCAAGATGGTATATTTATATGTGAAATTTCTCTTCCTTCAAAATTCTTTCATGAATTGTTCAAGTGACCAATGCTATGTTTGTTAACTTTCAATAAATTTTACCACTTATACTTCTTGTATGTGAAGTCACTACTCCCCATGGGACAAGCATATGAAGCATATATAATTTCAAATTTATGACATTCAATTCATTCAACAATTTACTCTTGGGATATAAGTGAAGAACGAGAGTAAATGACAAACTACTCCAAAAGATACAAGTGAAGATCAATGAGTAGTTAAGTAAATAGGTAGCTATGTGAGGACTCTCTCTCATTTAAAAATTTCAGATCTTAAGTATTTTATTCAAATGGCAAAGAAAACAAAATAAAATGGCATTCCAAGGATAGCACATATCATGTGAAGAAGCAAAAACTTAGGCTCAACCAAAACTGACCGATAGTTGTTGATGAAGAAAGGTGGAATGCCTACCGGGGCATCCCCAAGCTTAGATGCTTGAGACTTCTTGAAATATTAATTTGGGATGCCTTGGGCATCCCCAAGCTTGAGCTCTTGTGTCTCCTTAATTCCTCTCATATCACGGTTTCCCCAAATCTTAAAAACTTCACCCACACAAAACTCAACAAGAACTCATGAGATAAGTTAGTATAAATCAACTCACAACCTTAACATTTTCTACTGTAGCAAATCACAAAAATTATAATTAAACATTGCATACTAAATGCCTCTTCATATTTAATACTCCTATCCTCAAATATAAACATTAAACACGCAGACATATGCAAACAATGCAACTATAACAGCAATCTACCAAAACAGAACAGTCTGTAAAAGGGGAATAAGAATCCATACTTCCCTAACTCCAAAAATTCTGAAAAATTACCACGTGACAGAGAACTCATGCATGCTTACTGTGTAAAGATTTCAGATTTTTATCATGTTCTGACTATTCAGGAATATTCTGGACATAACAGAAAACTTTCTGTTTTTAAACAGCAACACATGAACTTGCAAACTGAGCATGGTAAAGGCTATAATTGGCATCTTATTGAACTAAAAGATACAAAAAATGATTATTTATAACAGCAAGCAAATATCAACAAAATAAAATGATGCTCCAAGCAAAACTCATATTATGTGACGAATAAAAATATAGCTCCGAGTGAGGTTACTGATAGTGTTGAAGACGAAAGAGGGGATGCCTTCCGGGGCATCCCCAAGCTTAGTTGCTTGGGTATTCCTTGAGTATTACCTTGGGGTTCCTTGGGCATCCCCAAGCTGAGGGTCTTGCCACTCCTTATTCTTCTCATATCGATATCTCACCCAAAACTTGAAAACTTCAATCACACAAAACTTAACGGAACTTGGTGAGATAGGTTAGCATGATAAAAATAAATCATCCACTTAGGTACTGTCAAGACAAGATTCATAATTGTTCTCGCATAATTCCTATTGTATTCTATCATTTCCACAATTTATATTACTCAATATAAGCTATGGAAACACTAAAACAAAACAGCGTGTAGTAAGCGATTTAAAAACCATACTTCTGTACCTCCAAAAATTCTGAAAAATTAGGACAACGTAAAAACTTTGTAACCAAATACTTTGTAAAAATTTCAGAATTTTTTCACACCCCAGTACAGAGTAGAAATTCCAGCACTGGACGCAAAAGTTTCTGTTTTTGCACAGAATCAAATCAACAAGCATCCACACTATCCCAAAGGCTTTACTTGGCACATTATTGAAACAAAAGCTATAAAACATGATTACTACAGTATATTAATCATGTGAACACACAAAAACAGTAAGGGTAAATATTGGGTTGTCTCCCAACAAGCGCTTTTCTTTAATGCCTTTTTTGCTAGGCATGATGATTTCAATGATGCTCACATAAAAGTAAAGAATTGAAACACAAAGAGAGCATCATGAAGAATATGACTAGCACATTTAAGCCTAACCCACTTCCTATGCATAGGGATTTTGTGAGCAAATAGTTTATGGGATCAAGAATCAACTTGCATAGGAAGGCAAAACAAGCATGACTTCAAAACTTTCAACATAAAGAGAGGAAACTTGATGTTGTTGAAATATGTAGAAGCATATATTCCTCTCTCAAAATAATTTTCAGTAGCATCATGAAGAAATTCAACAATATAACTATCACATAAAGCATTCTTTTCATGACCTACAAGCATAGAATCTTTATTACTCCCCACATAAACAATTTTCTTCTCATCCATAATAGTGGGAGCAAACTCAACAAAATAACTATCATGGGATACTTGATTGGCATAATCCAATTGAAAATTAAAATCATGATGACAAGTTTCATGGTTATCATTATTCTTTATAGCATACATGTCATCACAATAATCATCAGAGATAGCAACTTTGTTGTCATACTCAATTGAAACCTCTTCCAAAATAGTGGATTCATCATTAAATAAAGTTGTGACCTCTCCAAATCCACTTTCATCAATATAATCATTATAAATAGGAGGCATGCAATCATCATAATAATTTTGCTCATCAAAACTTGGGGGACTAAAAATTTCATCTTCATCAAACATAGCATCCCCAAGCTTATGGCTTTGCATATCACTAGCATCATGGATATTCAAAGAATTCATACTAGCAACATTGCAATCATGCTCATCATTCAAATATTTTATGCCAAACATTTTATTGAATTCTTCTTCTATCAATTGAGCACAATTTTCCGATCCATCATTTTCAAGAAAGACATGATAAAGACGAATAATATGAGGCAACCTCAATTCCATTTTTTTGTAGTTTTCTTTTATAAACCAAACTAGTGATAAAACAAGGAACTAAAAGATTCGATTGCAAGATCTAAATATATACCTTCAAGCACTCACCTCCCCGACAACGGCGCCAGAAAAGAGCTTGATGTCTACTACACAACTTATTCTTGTAGACTCGTGTTGGGCCTCCAAGTGCAGAGTTTTGTAGGACAGTAGCAATTTTTCCTCAAGTGGATGACCTAAGGTTTATCAATCCGTGGGAGGCGTAGGTTGAAGATGATATCTCTCAAACAATCCTGCAACCAAATACAAGAAATCTCTTGTGTCCCCAACACACCCAATACAATGGTAAATTGTATAGGTGCACTAGTTCGGCGAAGAGAAGGTGATAAAAGTGTAGTATGGATAGTATATATAGGTTTTTGTAATCTAAAAATATAAAAACAGCAAGGTAGCAAGTAACAAAAGTGAGCACAAACGGTATTGCAATGCTTGAAAACAAGGCCTAGGGTTCATACTTTCGCTAGTGCAATCTCTCATCAATGCTATTATAATTGGATCATATAACCATCCCTCAACGTGCAATAAAGAATCACTCCCAAGTTCCTATTAGCGGAGAACATAAGATATAAATTGTTTGTAGGGTATGAAACCACCTCAAAGTTATCCTTTCCGATCGATCTATTGAGCTATTCCTATAAGTGTCACAAACAACCCTAGAGTTCGTACTAAAATAACACCATATGATACACATCAACCAACTCTAATGTCACCTAGATACTCCAATGTCACCACAAGTATCCATGAGTTGATTATACGATATGCATCAAACAACTTCATAATCATAATATTCAATCCACACAAAGAACTCCAAGGAGCACCCCAAAGTTTCTATCGAAGAAAAGATAATGAAAACGTGCGTCAACCCCTATGCATAGATTACCCCAATGTCACCGCGGGAATCCGCGAGTTGAATGCCAAAACATATATCAAGTGAATCAATATAATACCCCATTGTCACCACGGGTATTCATATGCAAGACATACATCAAGTATTCTCAAATCTGAAATATTCAATCCGATAATAACGAAACCTCAAAGGGAAAAGATTCGATTCATCACAACAAATATAGAGAGGGAAGAAACACCATATGATCCAACTATATTAACAAAGCTTGCGATACATCAAGATCGTGCCAAATCAAGAACACGAGAGAGAGATAAAACACATAGCTACTGGTACAAACCCTCAGCCCCGAGGGTGAACTACTCCCTCCTCGTCATGGAGACCGCCGAGATGATGAAGATGGCCTCCGGTGATGATTCCCCCCTCCGGCAGGGTGCCGGAAAAGGGCTGTAGATTAGATCATGGAGGTACAGAGGCTTGCGACGGTGTAAAAACTCATCTAGGTTAACTTTCGGGGGTTTCTGAATATATATGATTTTTTGGTGTTGGAATCACGCGAAGAAGGGCCACAGGGGGCCCACGAGGCACCAGGGCGCGCCTGGGGGGGGGGGGGGTGGCGCGCCCTGGTGGCTCGTGGGGCCCCTGTGGGTCTTCTGGCCACCTCCCGAAGCTTCTAGTGTCTCTTATGTTCCAGAAAAAATCGTCAAAAAGTTTCGCTGCATTTGGACTTCATTTGATATAGATTTTCTGGAAAACCAAAAACAAGCAGAAAATAGCAACTGGCACTGGGCACTAGGTCAATATGTTAGTCCATGAAAATCATATAAAAACCATATAAAAGTGCACCAAAATCATACAAAACTATTATAAATATGGCATGAATACTTCATAAATTATAGATACGTTGGAGACGTATCAATGCTTTACTATTTCCGCTGCTCAATCTCTAGATATGCATGTGTAGGAAGTCTTGGTGTTATCTTAACTTGTGCCAAAGTTTGCCTAAATTTCAAGTGAACGAAAAACTGCTACTTTGGTTGGTTAAGGGTCTATTTACCCCCCTTCTAGACCTATCTCCTCGACCCCACAATTGGTATCAGAGCTTTGGTCTTCATTGCTTTGGTTTAATCACCATTGGAGGGAGATGGATGTGTCTACTTTGGGGAGTCTTAGACGTAGAGTGCCTATTCTCAATGGGGAGTATTATCACTTTTGGAAGGATGAAATGCTTGATATCTTTGATGAATTCAACTTGAGCAAGTACATTCATAATCCTTATGTGCCTCCCATTGATCCCTTGCGTCCTACTCATGAAGAGGAAATTGACTTGCTTCGTAATCTTAGAACCATCAATCTTATCATTAGAGGATTACCTAAAATTGTGGTTGGTTGTATGCAAAACTTTGAGTGTGCCTATACTCTATGGAATGACTTGGAAAGCGATATCCCGACTACTCTTTAAAGAATCTTGATGAGATTCTTCATAAGACTATTGCTTTTCACAAGATGAAGCCTAGTGATACTAACTTTGATGATTGCTTGTTTGAGCTTCGTGATCTTATGCGTGCTAAAGGAGATGTTAGAACTATTAGTAACATTATCATGGAAGCCATTAGAATTCATAAACTTGAACATTGTAATGATCATGAAACTAATGAATTCGTTGCCTTAGGTGATGATCACATACATGTTGATGATGATGATGTTGAACATGGCTATTATGATGAAGACGAGGAATTTGATATTGAATATGAAAAGACCATGAGGAATCTTAGTCTTATGGAAAATCTTCGAGATTACATGGCCGGAGGAAAAGAGTGGATTCTTGATAGTGGATGTACCGATCACATGACCGGAGATAGAGACATGTTTCGTGAGCTTGCAAAAAATGATGGTCCACGCAAGTATGTGACTTTTGGAGACAACTCCTAGGGTAAGGTACTTGGCCTTGGTAAGGTGGCCATATCCAATGATAGCTCCATACAAAATGTTATGCTTGTTGAATCCCTTGGCTACAATCTTCTTTCCGTATCTAGACTAGCCGACTTTGGTTTCAATGTTCTATTTACCGAAGTAGATTGCCAAGTGTTTCGTCGAGATAATCATAATATGGTCTTTATCGGGATTCGTAGAGGTGATCTATACATTGTTGATTTCACTAAAAGAGCTCAACCTCGTACATGTTTAATTGCTAAATCTTCTAAAGGTTGGTTATGGCATAGGAGACTTGGACATGTTGGCATGTGCAATCTTGATAAACTTGTTAAAGGAGATCATATTCTTGGTGTGAAAGATGTTATATTTGACAAGGATTGACTTTGTAGTGCTTGCCAAGCAGGAAACCAAGTTGGAGGAAGCCATCTAGTGAAGAACATTATGACCACGAGGAGACCACTCGAGCTACTTCATATGGATCTCTTTGGTCCCAAATCCTATAAAAGTCTTGGTGGTAACTCCTTCGGTTTGGTCATTGTTGATGATTTTTCCAGATTTACGTGGGTGTTCTTTCTCGATGACAAATCTCAGGTACAAAAGATATTCAAGAACTTTGCAAGGAAGGCCCAAAATCAATTTGAAGTAAAGATCAAGAAGGTTCGGAGTGACAATGGAACGGGGTTCAAGAACGCTAATGTGGATACCTTTCTTGATGAGGAAGGCATTTCACATGAGTTCTCGGCTACGTACACACCTCAACAAAATGGAGTTGTTGAGAGGAAGAACCGGACTCTTATTGAGATGGAAAGGACTATGCTTGATGAATACAAGACGCCAAAACACTTTTGGGCGAAAGCGGTTGAGACTGCTTGTCATGCTACAAATCGACTCTATCTTCACAAGCTTCTTGGTAAAACGACGTATGAACTACTCACCGGTAACAAACCACAAGTTGTATACTTTCGAGTATTTGGCTCAAAATGTTACATTCTTGATAAGCAAACGTTTCTGTTTTTGCACAGAATCAAATCAACAAGTATCCACACTATCCCAAAGGCTTTACTTGGCACATTATTGAAAGAAAACATATAAAACATGATTACTACAGTAGCGTAATCATGTGGACACACAAAAACAGTAGGTATAAATATTGAGTTGTCTCCCAACAAGCACTTTTCTTTAATGCCTTTTTAGCTAGGCATGATGATTTCAATGATGCTCTCATAAAAGTAAAGAATTGAAACACAATGGGAGCATCATGAATCACATGGCAAGAACATTTAGGTCTAAAAAAATTCCTATGCATAGGGATTTTGTGAGCAAACAATTTATGGGAGCAAGAATCAACTAGCATAGGAAGGCAAAACAAATATAACTTTGAAACTTTCAACACATAGATAGGAAACTTGATGTTATCGAAAAGCCTACAAGCATATGTTCCTCTCTCATAATAATTTTCAGTAGCATCATGAATGAATTAAACAATATAACTATCACATAAAGCATTCCTTTCATGATCCACAAGCATACAAATTTTATTACTCTCCACATAAGCAAATTTCTTCTCATTCATAATAGTGGGGGCAAACTCAACAAAATAATTATCATAAGATACTTGATTGGCATAATCAAATTGAACATTAAAATCATGATGACAAGTTTTATGGTTATCATTACTCTTTATAGCATACATGTCATCACCATAATAATCATAGATAGCAACTTTATTGTCATAATCAATTGAAACCTCTTCCAAAATAGTGGAATCATCATTAAATAGAGTCATGACCTCTCCAAATCCACTTTTATCAATATTGTAATAAGATTCAACACCCTCCAAAATAGTGGGGTCACTAGTACCTAGAGTTGACACTCTTCCAAACCCACTTTCATCAATATAATCATCATCAATAGGAGGCATGCTATTATCATAATAAATTTGCTCATCAAAACTTGGGGGACTAAAAATATCATCTTCATCAAACAAAGCATCCCCAAGCTTGTAGCTTTGCATATCATTAGCACCATGGATATTCAAAGAATTTATACTAACAACATTGCAATCATGCTCATCATTCAAAGATTTTATGCCAAACAATTTATTGAATTCTTCTTCTAACACTTTGGCACAATTTTCCGATCCATCATTTTCAAGAAAGACATTATAAAGATAAAGCATTTGAGGCAATCTCAATTCCATTTTTTTGTAGTTTTCTTTTATAAACCAAACTAGTGAATAACAAGAAACTAAAAGATTCATTTACAAGATCTAAAGATATACCTTCAAGCACTCACCTCCCCGGCAACGGCGCCAGAAAAGAGCTTGATGTCTACTACGCAACTTTTATTCTTGTAGATGTTGTTGGGCCTCCAAGTGCAGAGTTTTGTAGGACAGTAGCAAATTTTCCTCAAGTGGATGACCTAAGGTTTATCAATCAGTGGGAGGCATAGGATGAAGATGGTCTCTCTCAAACAACACTGCAATCAAATACAAGAAATCTCTTGTGTCCCCAACACACCCAATACAATGGTAAATTGTATAGGTGCACTAGTTCGGCGAAGAGATGGCGATACAAGTGTAGTATGGATAGTAGATATAGGTTTTTATAATCTGAAAATATAAAAACAGCAAGGTAGCAAGTAGTAAAAGTGAGCACAAACGGTATTGCAATGCTTAGAAACAAGGCCTAGGGTTCATACTTTCACTAGTGCAATCTCTCATCAGTGCTAACATAGTTGAATCATATAACAATCCCTCAACGTGCGACAAAGAATCACTCCAAAGTTCCTATTAGCGGAGAACATAAGAAAGAAATTGTTGTAGGGTACGAAACCACCTCAAAGTTATCCTTTCCGATCAATCTATTGAGCCGTCCCTTTAAGTGTCACAAACAGCCCTAGAGTTCGTACTAAAATAACACCATATGATACACATCAACCAACTCTAATGTCACCTAGATACTCCAATGTCACCACAAGTATCCGTGAGTTGATTATTTGATATGCATCAAACAACTTCAAATTCATAATATTCTATCCACACAAAGAACTTCAAAGAGTACCCCAAAGTTTCTTATCAGAGAAAAGATAATGAAAACGTGCAACCAACAGCTATGCCTAGATCACCCCAAGGTCACGGGAATCCGCGAGTTGATTACCAATATATACATCAAGTGAATCAATAGAATACCCCATTGTCACCACGGGTATCCACATGCAAGACATACATCAAGTGTTCTCAAATCTGAAATATTCAATCCGACAATAACGAAACCTCAAAGGAAAAGACTCAATCCATCACAAGAAGATAGAGAGGGAAGAAACACCATATGATCCAACTATATTAACAAAGCTCGCGATACATCAAGATCGTGCCAAATCAATAACACGAGAGAGAGAGAGAGATCAAACACATAGCTACTGGTACATACCCTCAGCCCCGAGGGTGAACTACTCCCTCCTCGTCATGGAGACCGTCGGGATGATGAAGATGGCCTCCGGCGATGATTTTCCCCTCTGGCAGAGTGCCGGAATAGGGCTCCGGATGAGATTGCTTTGGTACAGAGGCTTGAGGTGGCGGCGTGGAAGTTCTAGGTTTCTTTCTAGGGTTTTTGGTATTTATAGGAATTTTTGGCGTTGGTTTCACGTCAAGGGGGCCCGCGAGGGAGCGAAAAGCTCGCTAGGCCCTCCCTACCCCCCAGGGCGCGCCTAGCAGGCTTGTCGCTTCCTCGTGAATCTTCTGGTCTTTCCACGAAGCTTCGGGGGTCTCTTATGTTCCAAAAAAATCACCAAAAAGTTTCCGCCAATTCCGAGAACTTTTATTTCTGCACAAAAAACAACACCACGGTAGTTCTACAGAAAACAGCGTCAGTCCAGGTTAGTTCCATTCAAATCATACCAAAACCATATAAAATTGTTGTAAACATGGCATGAATACTTCATAAATTATAGATACGTTGGAGACGTATCAACGGCTGTGAAACATCCTCATGCCTCCAAATCCCTAGCCCCTACTCCAGAGCATCGTCGCTTAAGCGTAACCACATATCACGCGTGAGGTCGAGGAGTTGATGGCGGTCGATGGCGTGGTGGCCGCTGTGCGTGTGGTCCCGGAGGAACACCTCACCTCCGCCGCCGCTGACTTGGTGCGGGCTCTGGCCCAGATGAAGTGCCCCACCAACTACCCCTCGGGATTTACCAAGTACAAACTGTCCAGTTCAATTTTACCAATACCAGTTGCAATGGCTATGTTTTGTATGGTTGCTGTATTAAGCCTGTTGTAGTTAATAGCCTAACCATTCTTAGCTATGGGCCAGTTCTTTTGGGCGATTCTCCCAGAATCGCCCCCTCCCCAGCTTCTCTCAGAATCGCCACTCCATATTTTTTCTACAATCCTAGCTAATTAGACCTTAACTAGATAGGATTGTAAAAAAAAATATGGAGTGGTGATTCTGGGAGAAGCTGGGGAGGGGGGCGATTCTGGGAGAATCACCCAAAAGAACTGGCCCTATTTTCCCTACCTTTTTATAGACAACTGGGCCATTCTCTGCTCTTGCAGCACTTGCCTAGCGATGTTTAACTCTGTCAATTTCAATTTCATCAGTACCAGTTTCAATGGCTATATTAGGTTGTCTGTACTTAACACATGCCTTGTTTATTTTAGTAATGTACACTGTGATGTTCAAGTTTGAACTGCCCAGTTCAATTTCACCAATACCAGCTAGAAACTTACAATGCTTGACTTAGGTTGTTGTTAAGCCTGTTGTAGCAAACAGTTCTATCCATTTTTTAATCTGTCACTTTACTACCGTGCTACTCTTCGCAATGAAGATATCACTAGAGATGTTGTCGTTTTATTACCATTTTCTATTTTTGGTGGATGTTAACCCTGTTGTAGTTAACATGCCTTTCCACGTACTTACACAGGGCCACAATGGGAAATGCCGTTGTTTACCGTTGAGGTTAGTTCCATCCCAATGTGTTATAGTATTTTACATCATTTGTGAAATTGTAGTTTAGCTTGTAGCATTTACTTGCTTCTTGTAGGTACACATGTTAGCGGCACTGATCCACGCTTCAACCCGGAGGAACAGCTAGTTACTCTATTAGACATGAATTTCTGAAAGTTTTCTCTTTTCAGTGGTTTCCGAAGCAATTTACTCATGATTACCTTGCAAACTACATGATCGGAGTGGAGGCAACTAAGGTTAAATTATATAATTCATACTACCATGATAATGGTCTAGAATTCTTCCTGAAGGCGGTGAAGGATGGGCGGGCGATCGTCACAAGGGGTTGGACAAAAGTTGTGCGCACCTTTGGCATGGAGGAGGGCACATTATGGGCATTCCGCTTCTTCAACACTATTGGCAGCCAAAATGATTTACACTACTCTCTTCACCTTTACCGCCTCTAAATATTGTGGTTCATCATAGTTAATCTGCTGTCTAATTCTGTAATTACTGAACACATTGTACTGAGATTTTGATTTATGGATTGGTTGATGAACCATTGTGATGTGAATATGAAATATTTAAATTCCATACTTCATAATTTGAAATTTTTCCAATTCGAATAATAAATTACAGGAAAAAATAAAATTAAACAGCAGGGATTAAAACACCGTACACACGGTTAGAAAGAAAACAACGTGTGCGATGGTAAAATAAAGAACACACGGTTCTTTCACGGAAAACGTATGCGATACTCAGCGGTCGAACGCACGGTTTCTTCTCATATGCATGTGGGATTGCCATAAGTATCACACACCTTTCCATAGGATGTGCGTGTGCGATTTTTGGTAATACCACAAACGTTTCAAACCTGTATGTGTGTGTAATAAAGAAGACAGTTCACATTTGGAGACCGTGTGTGATAGGTATACCTATCACAAACACTTATGAAAATGGACACGTTGGTGATAGTAGAGACACCACACACATTTTATTATTTTGAACTGTGTGTGATAGTGTACGTATCGCAAACAGATCGGAAGAAATAAATGTTTGTGATATCCACCTTTTGCACACTTGGATATCTGTGAAATCGTTTTGGATGTCTCGCGGATCACAAACGTAGTGCCTGTCTCTAACGGGTGGGATAGTCCGCGACTTCGCATACGATTACTTTACGAAAATCGTCAACAGCGGGTCTCCCTATCGCAGACGTTTTCTGGGTCATGTGGGATTGACCCCCCCTATCGCACACACAGTCAAGGCGACGGTTTAAAACTCTGTCGCGGAAAGGGGGTAAAAACCGTTTGTATAGCACGTAACGGTACCAGTGCTTGCGGCCCAAGAAGAGCTCAAGCCGACTTTCGAGGTGACCACAAGACATCATGACATGCCCTGGGGGGTGGTCGCGCCCTGTTGTCTTGTGGAGGCCGTGGGCCTCCGTTTGCGTTGATTCTTGTGCAAAAAATTGACATATGTTCCTAAAAAAATCTCCATAAAATTTTATCGTGTTTGGACTTCATTCGATATGGTTTTTCTGCGAAACAAAAAACATGCAACAAATAGGAACTGGCACTGGGCACTTGATCAATATGTTAGTCCAAGAAAATCATATAAATTGTTGCCAAAAGTATGTGGAAGTAGTAAAATATTGGCATGAAACAATAAAAAATTATAGATACGGCGGAGACGTATCACTCTAATCTTATATGTGGATGACATATTGTTGATTGGAAATGATGTAAAGTTACTGAGCACAATAAAAGATTCATTGAAAAGTGTGTTTTCGATGAAAGACTTAGGCGAGGTAGCTTATATATTGGGCATAAAGATCTATAGGGATAGATCAAGACGTCTATTGCGCTGAGCTAGAGCACGTACATTGACAAGGTTTTAAAAAGGTTTAAAATGGAGAATGTTAAGAAAGGTTTTCTCCCCATGTCACATGACACGACACTTATCAATAATCAATGTCAGAAGACAGTTGATGAGCTTGTTGATGTCTACTAAGCAACTTTATTCTTGTAGACTCTGTTGGGCCTCCAAGCACAGAGTTTTGTAGGACAGTAGCAAATTTCCCTCCAGTGGATGACCTAAGGTTTATCAATCCGTGGGAGGCGTAGGATGAAGATGGTCTCTCTCAAACAACCCTGCAATCAAATACAAGAAATCTCTTGTGTCCCCAACACACCCAATTCAATGGTAAAATGTATAGGTGCACTAGTTCGGCGAAAAGATGGTGATACAAGTGTAGTATGGATAGTAGATATAGGTTTTTGTAATCTGAAAATATAAAAACAGCAAGGTAGCAAGTAGTAAAAGTGAGCACAAACGGTATTGCAATGCTTGAAAACAAGGCCTAGGGTTCATACTTTCACTAGTGCAATCTCTCAACAATGCTAACAAAATTGAATCATATAACAATCCCTCAACATGCGATAAAGAATCACTCCAAAGTTTCTATCAGAGAACGTAGGACGAAAAAGTGTATCAACCTATTTGCCTAGATTACCCCAATGTCACCACGGAAATCTGCAAGTTGAATACCAAAACATACATCAACTAACTCAATAGAATACCCCATTGTCACCATGGGTATCCACATGCAAGACATACATCAAGTGATCTGAAATCCAATATTCAATCCAACATAACGAAACCTCAAAGAGCAAGACTCAATTCATCACAACAAGATAGAGAGAGGGAAGAAACACCATATGATCCAACTATATTAACAAAGCTCGCGATACATCAAGATCGTGCCAAATCAAAAACATGAGAGAGAGAGATCAAACACATGGCTACTTGTACATACCCTTGTGACGCCCTCTGCTCGACCGTGCACTAATCATACACGCAAACGTGCACGCTCGAGAACAGAGACGCACGGGAAGATATCACAACACAACTCTAAACTCAAATTTAAACATAAATCTTCATATTACAAACCAGGGGTCACGAGGACCCGAATACATGAGTCATACACACAAATAATATCTGGGTACAGACATAGTTAGTCAAGTTTGCCTTAAGAAGGCTAGCACAAACAGCGACACTGATCGAAAAGGCGAAGGCCTCCTGCCTAGGGCCTCCGAACTACTCCTGGTCGGCTGGCTCAACCCAGTAATACGTGCCTCCGGGGCTCTCCTGGTAGTAGTCTCCTGCGGTGGCGTCTGGCTCCGGGACTCCATCGACTGATTTCAGCAAGCGGGTATGGGGAAAAAGATAGCAAAGCAACCGTGAGTACTCATCCAAAGTACTCGCAAGACTGACATCAGATCTATACTACTTATGCATCGGTATCAAAGGAATGGGGCTATATCTTTGGACTAAACTACAGAAAATGTTGGAACAGAGGGGGAGAGGCCTAGCCTATCGAAGACTAGCATCTTGAAGCAATCTTGCAGCATAGAAGAGAGTAGAGCAAGATAATATATATTCAAATATATTTAGTAATGCCCTGAGATCCTTCCTCGACTACCCTGCGAGAAAGTAATCCCAGGAGCAGTATTAACAGTTTATCATTGTATCTGTATCCATTTGTAGTTGTAGCAGATCAGGATACAACTCCGATCGTCCTGTTACCGTGGACACGGCTACTCGAATAGATAACTTCCCTGCAGGGGTGCACTACTGTTACCCAACACGTTCAATCACATCTGGCCGGACACACTTGCTGGGTAATGCCCGGCCTCGGGTGATCAACACGACGCAGTCCTACCTAGGCTCAACAGAGAGGTCAGCACGCCGGTCTAAATCCTAAGCACGAAGGGGTCTTGGGCCATCGCCCTTCGCACTCCTGCACGTTGCGTGACTGGTCGGGGCCCAGGCGCGACACTGAATACACCAGTGACGTAACCAGCCCACCCCAGCAATCAGCCCACATCTATGAGCTGTGACCTCTGAAGAGCTTTCGGCTAATACATACGACGTAGACGGTCCCATAACCATTATCCCACGTGGTGGTAGTGTGTACAAGGCCAGCGGCCTACTCAGATCTAATACCCAAATCGTTAGGCGTATTTAGTAACTCGCAGAGACGAACAGGGTTCCTGTCGCTCTGACTTGATGTCACACGACTCGCGGGTGCTCTTGGAGCCGACCCATCTTTAATAGTATTCTCTCGCGGGCACCCTTGGGCTAGACCGACTTTAACAGTTTAAGTATTGCAATATGTAAACATTTCCGTGATCATCACCCAGAGTGATCACGGCCCGATATCAAGCATGGGAAACGGACAAGGGTGATGGGCCATAGATGAATCAATAGCAAAGCCAACTAAGCATCATGGGACAGCAGGTAGAGTATCAATAGCAGACGACAAAATCAAGCTAAGCAACAGAATAGGAGCTATCAGAATAACAACAGAAGCAATTCTAATGCAAGAATAAGGGAGAAAGAGGGGGCGATATCTGGATGATCAAGGGGGTTTTGCTTGTTTGGAAGCTCTGCTGAGAGGGGATGGTCGTCGGAAGGCTGCTCGTCTGGGGCGTAGTCGTACTCAGCTGCGTTGGCGGCGGTCTCGGCGTCTATCGGGAGAGAAGGAGGGGGAAGAAACAATAAACTCACGGCAACAATGCAACAGCGATGCATGACATGCCTAAATGATATGCAGAGGTGATATAATGCCTATCTAAGTATTTTAGATAATTTAGGAATTTATTTGGATTTATTTTATTAAGGTCATGCACTATTCATCTATCGAATACGAGCAAAAAGTTCCATGTTCATCTAGATAGGGGTGACGGTCAAGCATTTTGACCACATATTCGGATTCTTCATATTTTTCTGATCATTTTTCATATATAAATTATTTTCATCCGAGTTACGGTTTATTTTATATGATTTTTCAAAGTTTATTTGAATTTCTGGAATTTTCAGAATTAATTTAATTTTTAAATTCGAATTATTCAAAACATTGAATGATGACATCAGCATGATGTCACGGTGACGTCAGCGGTCAAACCCGTCTGAGCCAGGTCAAACCTGACCAGTGGGTCCCACTGGTCAGTGACTCAGCTGTTAATTAGGGATTAACTAAACTAATTAAAGATTAATTAGGCGGTGGGGCCTACTGTCAGTGAATAATTAGTTAATTAATTTAATTAACGGAGTAATTAACATTTTATTTATTTATAAAATCGATTAAATTAGGCGAGGCCCAGCTGTCAGTGACTGGGCTGCCCAGTCAGCCGAGTTGACTCGGTCAACTGGGCCCGCGGGGCCCAGCAGTCAGCGGCACAGAGGCGGCCACGTCGGCGCCAGGTCAGTGCCGGCCGGAGTCGCGCCGGAGTTGGCTCCGGCGAGCCAAACGCGGCGGCGCGCGTCGGGACAGCGGCGGGTTTCGCTCACAAAGCACGGGGAGGAGCGCGGTTTGGCCCATTCGAACGGGCGTTCGACGCCGCGTCGAGTGCTGGCCGTGGCAGGGGTTGCGGAGGCCAGGTTCGTCGGCGGCGATCTCATCGGCGGACGGCCGGAGTCGGGCGTGAGAGGAAACGGCGAGGCGGGCGCGCTCGAGTCAAACGGCTAGGCCAGAGGGCATCTACGCGCGCGGGCGAGCAGGATGGGCAGCGGTACATGGCCATTTGGTCACCGGACGGCTGCCTGCGACGAGCTCGCACGGCGGCGGGCTCGGGCACGTCGGGATCGGGCACTAGAGGTCGAAATCAACGGCGAGAGGGGAGGAGGAACGGGGAGAAGCTCACTGGGATCCGGTAGGCGAGCTAAGCGGGCGCGGGGGAGGCTCGGGGCGGCCGGAATCGATGGCGGGAGTGGCGGACGGCGTCGGGGAAGAAGAGGTCGAGGGCGTCACCTTGGTGCTTCCCCGGGCAAATGAGCGGGCGGAGGCGATGAGGTCGAGCACGGGGAGGATGCCAGACCGGTCGGAACGGCGAGAGGAGGACAGTGGCGACGGCTATGCCGGCGGCGTGTCCATGGCGGCGTCGGGCGAGGTGGGAGAGAGCGAGGGAGGAAGAGAGGGGCGGCTAGGGTTTCACCAGGGGGTCGCGGGAGATGCTCTTAACCACCACGGCAAGCGCGGCGTCGCGCTGTCGAGCAAGCGAGCAGGGGGGGGCGGGGCGTGGCGTGCGGCAGAGGCGACAACAGTGCGCGGGAGGAACAGAGGAAGAAGGAGGGGACAGGCGCGGGCTGGGCTGCGGTTTTGACTTAGGCCCAGTTAGTGCGGCCCTTTTCTATTTCTTTGTTTTTCTTTTCTGTTTTCTGCTTTCGTTTCTGTTTTGCAAATAGTTTAGCCACAATTTAAGTTTTGTAAAATAAGTGACTTAGCTCAACAATTACAGTGCAATATTAACTACTACCAGAAAATGGTTTGGAGCCAAATTGATTTCATTTGATTTGTGGATTAAATAAAAATGGATTAAACCTTGCTGTTTTGGTACTGTTTTAGGATGTTAGAGTCATTTAAATAATTCAATTAATGTTGCTATTATTTTATAATTGCTTTGGGAATATTTGCAATATTATGAACTATTTAGTTCCTGAATTTGAACAACTTTTAATTTCACTTTAACTTTGAATTTCAATTTGAATTGGAATTTGAAATGAGATATGATTCAAATGATGATTAAGCACTGTTAATCATGGTGACTTGGCATTATCAAAAGGGTGATCACTGTAGCTAATACAAGGGGGGTGTTACAATTCTCCTCCTCTAAAAGAAATTCTCGTCCCGAGAATTAAGAGGTAGGCTGAAAGAGAGCGGGATATTCTTCACGAAGATGATCTTCGCGTTCCCAAGTGGCTTCATCTTCAGAATGATTTGACCACTGAACTTTAAGGAACTTGATTGCCTTCTGACGGGTTCGATGTTCAGCTTGATCAAGAATGCGGATGGGATACTCTTGATAAGAAAGATCCTCTTGCAATTCAAGCATTTCATGATCCACTGCTCGGATAGGATCCTTGATGCAGCGACGGAGTTGCGATACATGGAAGACATCATGTACTTGAGAAAGGTTCGGCGGCAATTCCAATTGATATGCCACTTCTCCACGTCTTGCGAGAATACGGAACGGGCCAATGTAGCGAGGAGGTAACTTGCCTTTGATCCAAAATCGGTGAGTGCCCTTCATCGGAGTGACGCGGAGGTAAGCTTGTTTGCCAGGTTGATCGACCATTACCTGGTGTTTTCGGTCATAATTGCTCTTCTGACGAGACTGAGCAGCTTTCAAATGATCACGGACAATGCGGACTTGTTCTTCAGCTTGTTGAAAGATGTCCGGACCAATGAGTGACCGTTCCCTAGTTTCTGACCAATTCAGAGGGGTTCAGCACTTACGTCCATAAAGAACTTCAAATGGTGCCATCTTCAGACTAGCTTGATAGCTATTGTTGTAAGAGAACTCGGCATACGAGAGAGATTCCTCCCATTTCTTACCGAATGAGATGACACAAGCTCGAAGCATATCTTCAAGCACTTGATTGACTCGTTCAACTTGTCCCTGGGACTGGGGGTGAAAAGCGGTGCTGAAAGACAGATGAGTTCCCATAGCTTCTTGGAAACTGTTCCAAAATCTTGAGGTAAAGAGGCTGCCACGGTCTGAACTGATCTCCAACGGAACACCGTGGAGTGAAACAATTCTGGAAACATATAAGTCTGCTAACTAACTAGCAGTGATTGTCTCCTTGACTGGCAGAAAGTGAGCAACCTTTGAGAATCGGTCAATGATGACAAAAATAGCATCATGACCCTTCTGCGATCTGGGAAAACCGGTAATGAAATCCATTTCGACCTTGTCCCATTTCCATTCAGGAATAGCAAGTGGTTGCAGAGTTCTAGCAGGCCTTTGATGTTCTACTTTGATGCGACGACAAACGTCACACTCAGCAACATAGCGAGCAATGTCTCGCTTCATATCAGGCCACCAGTACCGTTGACGAATGTCTTGGTACATCTTGGTGCTACCGGGGTGATTAGACAAAGGTGTATCATGTGCTTCTTTCATGATATCCGAACGAGAGTCCAGATTATGCTTTCTGGGGTACCATTAGGCGGCCTTTGAAGAACAAGACACCATCATCATCAACATGGAAGAACGAAGAATTTCCCTTGGAGAGGTATTTCTTAATCTTCTCGACTTCAGAGTCATATTTTTGCCTCGTCTTGATGTTGCACTCAAGGTCCGGTTCAACAACCAGGGTATTGAGATAACCCTGTGGAACAATATGAAGGTTTAACTTGCGAAGCTCTTTGTAAAGAAGAGGTTGTGCTTGCTGAACCGTGAGGTTGTTCCAATAAGACTTGCGACTCAAAGCATCGGCCATTACATTAGCCTTGCGAGGGGTATAAGAAATATCCATGTCATAATCAGCTATTATCTCGAGCCATCTCTGTTGGCGGAGGTTCAAATCTGGTTGAGTATGCAGATACTTCAGACTTTGGTGGTCCGTGTATATCTTGCAATGATTACCGAGAAGGTAATGTCGCCACAGCTTCAGAGCATAGATTACTGCTGCTAACTCGAGATCATGTGTTGGATACTTATCTTCGTGAGGACGCAATTGACGAGAGCCATAAGCAATCACTTTGCGCTCTTGCATTAGGACACATCCTAATCCTTGACGAGATGCGTCGCAATATATCACAAAGTCCTTGCGGGTATCAGGGGGAGCTAGCACTAGAGCAGATGTCAACTTGTCTTTAAGTGTCTGAAAACTTTCCTGGCATTTTTCCGTCCACTCAAACTTCTTGCCTTTATGGAGCAAATCAGTTAGTGGCTTAGCAATCTTGGATAAGTTCTCGACGAAACGGCGGCAATAGCTGGCGAGACCGAGAAAACTCCTGACTTGCTTAACATTCTTCGGGGGAGTCCAATCAAGAATAGCCTGAACTCGCTCTGGGTTAACAGCAATGCCATCCTTGGAAATCACATGACCAAGATAAGTCTCCTCAGATAACCAGAATTCACACTTGGAAAAGTTGGCATACAGCTGGTGTTCTCGAAGTTTCTCCAATACAAACCGAAGATGTTCGGCGTGTTCTTCTTCATTCTTGGAAAATATAAGGATATCATCCAAATAAACCACGACGAATTTGTCGAGGTAGTCCATGAAGATATAGTTCATCAACCGAGAGAAGGTTGCTGGAGCATTAGTTAAACCGAAGGACATGACGGTATACTCGTATGATCCATAACGAGTAACGAAGGCGGTCTTCGGAATATCCTCTTTACGAACTCGGATCTGATGGTAACCCAACCTTAAGTCAAGTTTAGAGAACACAGAGGATCCAGCAAGCTGATCATAAAGATCGTTGATCCGGGGAAGTGGATATTTGTTCTGGATTGTTGCTTGGTTATAGGCCGATAGTCCTGGACCAATCGGTTTGTTCCATCCTTCTTCTTAACAAAGAGAGAAGGCGCTCCCCAAGCAGAAGAACTGGGGCGGATGAAACCCTTTTTAAGTGACTTGTCGATTTCCTCCTTAAGTTCAAGGAGTTCATGCGGCGGCATCTTGTATGGGCGCTTGGCAATAGGAGTGGTGCCCGGTTTCAAGTCGATGACAAATTCTACGGCTCTAACAGGGGGTATTCCTGGAAGTTCTTCTGGAAAGACGTCCGGAAAATCACGAACGACTGAACGTTCTTAATTCCCTCAAGAGGTGAAACGTTCAAAGCATTCAGAGCATATATCTGAGCTTCGGCATTCCGAGTAATTCGGGCGGTGTAGTTTACTATCTCGTCGGAGGGGTGAAGGAGTTGGACGACTTTGGTGGCACAATTGATCGAAGCAATGTGGGCTTTCAACCAATCCATTCCCAGAATGAGGTCTATGGTGGAAGTTTTCAAGAAGATGGGTGAAACAAGGGCGCGAAGTACAAGCTGCGTCGCAGGGCGCGGCGAAAACAAACGATCCATCTGAAACAGAGGAAATTCAAGATTGTCAAATGACAGTGAGTGAATTCTTGCATCTTGCATTCAAGGAAATAATTTGCAGATAATCAAAGCTCCGGGTGGACGTGATCGCGAGAACCTAGAGTCAGAGTTAGTAAAATTTTAACCCGAATAGAAGAGAGAGTAGAATCCCAGAGTATAGAAGAGGAATAAAAGATCCTAATACCACCCATTGGCGACGTGGGCCCGTAAGCCACACAGCCATGTTAGTAAAATATAGTTTTTCAAAGACTAGACTCAACTTCGACCAAGGAATTGGAAGGGGGCTTCCTACAGGCAGTTGGCTCTGATACCAACTTGTGATGCCCTCTGCTCGACCGTGCACTAATCATACACGCAAACGTGCACGCTCGAGAACAGAGATGCACGGGAAGATATCACAACACAACTCTAAACTCAAATTTAAACATAAATCTTCATATTACAAACCAGGGGTCACGAGGACCCGAATACATGAGTCATACACACAAATAATATCTGGGTACAGACATAGTTAGTCAAGTTTGCCTTAAGAAGGCTAGCACAAACAATGACACTGATCGAAAAGGCGAAGGCCTCCTGCCTAGGGCCTCCGAACTACTCCTGTCGGCTGGCTCAACCCAGTAGTATGTGCCTCCGGGGCTCTCCTGGTAGTAGTCTCCTGCGGTGGCATCTGGCTCCGGGACTCCATCAACTGATTTCAGCAAGCGGGTATGGGGAAAAAGATAGCAAAGCAACCGTGGGTACTCATCCAAAGTACTCGCAAGACTGACATCAGATCTATACTACTTATGCATCGGTATCAAAGGAATGGGGCTATATCTTTGGACTAAACTGCAGAAAATGCTGGAACAGAGGGGGAGAGGCCTAGCCTATCGAAGACTAGCATCTTGAAGCAATCTTGCAGCATAGAAGAGAGTAGAGCAAGATAATATATATTCAAATATATTTAGTAATGCCCTGAGATCCTTCCTCGACTACCCTGCGAGAAAGTAATCCCGGGAGCAGTATTAACAGTTTATCATTGTATCAGTATCCATTTGTAGTTGTAGCAGATCAGGATACAACTCCGAGCGTCCTGTTACCGTGGACACGGCTATTCGAATAGATAACTTCCTTCCAGGGGTGCACTACTGTTACCCAACACGCTCGATCACATCTGGCCGGACACACTTGCTGGGTAATGCCCGGCCTCAGGTGATCAACACGCCGCAGTCCTACCTAGGCTCAGCAGAGAGGTTAACACGCTGGTCTAAATCCTAAGCACGAAGGGGTCTTGGGCCATCGCCCTTCGCACTCCTGCACGTTGCGTGACTGGCCGGGGCCCAGGCGCGACACTGAATACACCAGTGACGTAACCAGCCCACCCCAGCAATCAGCCCACATCTCTGAGCTGTGACGTCTGAAGAGCTTTCGGCTGATACATACGACGTAGAGGGTCCCATATGCATTATCCCACGTGGTGGTAGTGCGTATAAGGCCAGCGGCCTACTCAGATCAAATACCCAAATCCGTTAGGCGTATTTAGTAACTCGCAGAGACGAACAAGGTTCCTGTCACTCCGACTTGATGTCACACGACTCGCGGGTGCTCTTGGAGCCGACCCGTCTTTAATAGTATTCTCTCGCGGGCACCCTTGGGGCCATACCGACTTTAACAGTTTAAGTATTGCAATATGTAAACATTTCCATGATCATCACCCAGAGTGATCACGGCCCGATATCAAGCATGGCAAACGGACAAGGGTGATGGGCCACAGATGAATCAATAGCAAAGCCAACTAAGCATCATGGCACAGCAGGTAGAGTATCAATAGCAGACGACAAAATCAGGCTATGCATCAGAATAGGAGCTATCGGAATAACAACAGAAGCAATTCTAATGCAAGCATAAGGGAGAAAGAGGGGGCGATATCTGGATGATCAAGGGGGTTTTGCTTGCCTGGAAGCTCTGCTGAGAGGGGCTGGTCGTCGGAAGGCTGCTCGTCTGGGGCGTAGTCGTACTCAGCTGCGTTGGCGGCGGTCTCGGCGTCTATCGGGAGAGAAGGAGGGGGAAGATACAATAAACTCACGGCAACGATGCAACAACGATGCGTGACATGCCTAAATGATATGCAGAGGTGATATAATGCCTATCTAAGTATTTTAGATAATTTAGGAATTTATTTGGATTTATTTTATTAAGGTCATGCACTATTCATCTATCGAATACGAGCAAAAAGTTCCATGTTCATCTAGATAGGGGTTATGGTCAAGCATTTTGACCACATATTCGGATTCTTCATATTTTTCTGATCATTTTTCATATATAAATTATTTTCATCCGAGTTACGGTTTATTTTATATGATTTTTCAAAGTTTATTTGAATTTCTGGAATTTTCAGAATTAATTTAATTTTTAAATTCGAATTATTCAAAACAGTGAATGATGACATCAGCATGATGTCATGGTGACGTCAGCGGTCAAACCCGTCTAAGCCAGGTCAAACCTGACCAGTGGGTCCCACTGGTCAGTGACTCAGCTGTTAATTAGGGATTAACTAAACTAATTAAAGATTAATTAGGCGGTGGGGCCTACTGTCAGTGACTAATTAGTTAATTAATTTAATTAACGGAGTAATTAACATTTTATTTATTTATAAAATCGATTAAATTAGGCGAGGCCCAGCTGTCAGTGACTGGGCTGCCCAGTCAGCCGAGTTGACTCGGTCAATTGGGCCCGCGGGGCCCAGCAGTCAACGGCACAGAGGCGGCCACGTCGGCGCCAGGTCAGCGCCGGCCGGAATCGCGCCAGAGTTGGCTCCGGCGAGCCAAACGCGGCGGCGCGCGTCGGGACAGCGGCGGGTTTCGCCCACAGAGCACGGGGAGGAGCGCGGTTTGGCCCATTCGAACGGGCGTTCGACGCCGCGTCGAGTGGTGGCCGTGGCAGGGGTTGCGGAGGCCAGGTTCGTCAGTGGCGAGCTCATCGGCGGACGGCCGGAGTCGGGCACGAGAGGAAACGGCGAGGCGGGCGCGCTCGAGTCAAACGGCTAGGCCAGAGGGCATCTACGCGCGCGGGCGAGTACGATGGGCAGCGACACATGGCCATTTGGTCACCGGACGGCTGCCGGCGACGAGCTCGCGCGGCGGCGGGCTCGGGCACGTCCGGATCGGGCGCTAGAGGTCGAAATCGACGACGAGAGGGGAGGAGGATAGGGGAGAAGCTCACTGGGATCCGGTAGGCGAGCTAAGCAGGCGCGGGGGAGGCTCGGGGCGGCCGGAATCGATGGCGGCAGTGGCGGACGGCGTCGGGGAAGAAGAGGTCGAGGCGTCGCCTTGGTGCTTCCCTGGGCAAATGAGTGGGCGGAGGCGATGAGGTCGAGCACGGGGAGGATGCCGGACCGGTCGGAACGGCAAGAGGAGGACAGTGGCGACGGCTATGCCGGCGGCGTGTCCATGGCGGCGTCGGGCGAGGTGGGAGAGAGCGAGGGAGGAAGAGAGGGGCGGCTAGGGTTTCACCAGGGGGTCGCGGGAGATGCTCTTAACCACCACGGCAAGCATGGCGTCGCGCTGTCGAGCAAGCGAGCAGGGGGGCCGGGGTGCGGCGTGCGGCAGAGGCGACAGCAGCGCGCGGGAGGAACAGAGGAAGAAGGAGGGGACATGCGCTGGCTGGGCTGCGGTTTTGACTTAGGCCCAGTTAGTGCGGCCCTTTTCTATTTCTTTGTTTTTCTTTTCTGTTTTCTGTTTTCGTTTCTGTTTTGCAAATAGTTTACCCACAATTTAAGTTTTGTAAAATAAGTGACCTAGCTTAACAATTACAGTGCAATATTAACTACTACCAGAAAATGGTTTGGAGCCAAATTGATTTCATTTGATTTGTGGATTAAATAAAAATGGATTAAACCTTGCTGTTTTGGTACTGGTTTAGGATGTTAGAGTCATTTAAATAATTCAATTAATGTTGCTGTTATTTTTATAATTGCTTTGGGAATATTTGCAATATTATGAACTATTTAGTTCCTGAATTTGAACAACTTTTAATTTCACTTTAACTTTGAATTTCAATTTGAATTGGAATTTGAAATGAGATATGATTCAAATGATGATTAAGCACTATTAATCATGGTGACTTGGCATTATCAAAAGGGTGATCACTGTAGCTAATACAAGGGGGGTGTTACAACCCTCACCCCCGAGGGTGAACTAATCCCTCCTCGTCATGGAGACCGCTGGGATGATGAAGATGGCCTCCGGTGATGATTTCCCCCTCTGACAGAGTACCGAAACAGGGCTCCGGATGAGATCGCTTCGGAACAGAGGCTTGCGGCGGCGGAGCGGAAGTTCTAGGTTTCTTTTCGGGGTTTTCTATATTTATAGGATTTTTCAGAGTTGGATTCACGCCAGGGGGGTCCACGAGGGAGCGACAAGCTCGGGAGGCGCGCCCTGGGAGGGGGGCGCCCTCCAGGCTTGTCGCTTCCTCGTGAGGCTTCTGGTACTTCCTCAAAGCTTCGGGGGTCTCTTTTGGTCCATAAACAATCACCGTAAATTTTCAGCCCAATCCGAGAACTTTTATTTCTGCACAAAAAACAACACCACGGTAGTTCTGGTGAAAACAACGTCAGTCCGGGTTAGTTCTAATCAAATCATACCAAAATCATATAAAATTGTTATAAACATGGCATGACTACTTCATAAATTATACGTACGTTGGAGACATATCACTTGTGCAGATGAGTGGAGTTCCATATGATTCGACAATTGGATCCATCATGTATGCTATGATATGTACAAGACTAGATGTTTCTTATGAGCTAAGTGTTAGTAGCAGGTACCAAAGTGTGGGGTCGAGGAGATAGGTCTAGAGGGGGGGGGGGGTGAATAGACTCTTAACCAACCAAAGGTGCAGTTTTTAGTTCTCTTGAGATTTAGGAAGATTTTGGCACAAGTTAAGATATCACCAAGACTTTCTACACATGCATATCTAGAGATTGAGTAGCGGAAATAGTAAAGGATGCAAGTATGCGGAAAGTAATGGGGGTAGAGATAACAAGATCAAACGCAATGAAGACACGGTGGTTTTTGGCGTAGTTCTGATAGGTGGTGCTATCGTACGTCCACGTTGATGGAGGCTTCAACCCACGGAGGGTAACGGTTGCACGAGTCCACGGAGGGCTCCACCCACGAAGGGTCCACGAAAAAGCAACCTTGCCTATTCCACCATGGCTTCCATCCACGAAGGACTAGCCTCACTCGGGGTAGATCTTCATGAACTTGGCGATCTCCTTGCCCTTACAAACTCCTTGGTTCAACTCCACATGATCTTGGAGGCTCCCAAGTGACACCTAACCAATCTAGGAGACACCACTCTCCAAAAGGTAACAAATGGTGTGTTGATGATGAACTCCTTGCTCTTGCACTTCAAATGATAGTCTCCCCAACACTCAAACTCTTCCTCACAGATTTGGATTTGGTGGAAGAAAGATTTGAGTGGAAAGCTACTTGGGAAAGGCTAGAAATCAAGGTTCAAATGGTTGGATTGGAATATCTTGATCTCAATACATGAGTAGGTGGTTCTCTCTCAGAAAATGTATGGTGGAAATGTAGGCATGTTCTGATGGCTCTCTTACTTGGTAAGAGAGTGGTGGAGGGGTATAAATAGCCTTCACCTCAAATCCAACCGTTACAAGTCTTTGACCCAACTCGGTGACACCGACATGAAAAACTCGGTGAGACCAACTAGTGTAAAAGACATGAATGTTAGGCTTTTCGGTGGGACCGATCAAAACAACTCAGTGAGACCGAAGTGCAATGGCTAGGGCAAGACCACATTTCAGTGAGACCGAAAATTTCATCTCAGAAATTCTGAAGTGAAGTAACATCGTTACAACAACTTGGTCATGCCGTCTCGGTGGGACCGAGAATCATTTCGGTTACACCAAAGTGTTAGTGTTTTGGCAGTGGCAGTGAAGTGATCATCTCGGTGAGTCCGGAATAGATAGTATCGGTGGGACCAAAATGATGATTTAGGGTTTTGGACAGATGTGATTTGGGAAAGTGATTGAGGGTTTTGGAGCAATATCACTGAGCACTTTGAGCAACAACCTCGTCACCAATACCTCATCCCCTTTTAATAGTATTGGCTTTTCCTATGGACTCAGTGTGATCTTGGATCACTAAAATGAAAATGAAGAGTCTTGTGGATACCAATCTTATCCTTAGTACTTTGAGGGATTCCACATCTTCTTGTCCTTGACATGCCATTGTTGAACTTGTTTGAAATTCACTAGATAAAGGCATTAGTCCAACAACATGTATGTTGGCATAGATTACCAAAACCACCAAGGGAGCAAATGTGCTTTCACAAAGTGACCCCGGAGTGGCTCACTGGGCAGCTGTTAGAAATATTCTTTAGTACCACTGAAGAACAAGGGACATGCTCGTTGTCTATGGAGGAGATGAAGAGCTTGTTGTAAATGGCTACACCGATGCTAGCTTCATGACTGATATAGATAACTATAAATGTCAATCGGGCTATATTTTCACCCTTAATGGAGGGGTAGTGATTTGGAAGAGTTTCAAGCAGAACACTGTTGCAGATTCTACGGCGAAAGTACAATATATTGTGGCTTCAGAAGCTTAGAAAGGAGGCAGTCTGGATCAAGAAGTTTCTTGAAGAAGTTGGTGTGGTCCCAAGTGCGATGAACCCAATGGTGCTCTATTGTGATAATAGTGGCACTGTTGCTCAAGTAAAGGAAAAGAGATCCCACATGAAGACCAGACATATCGAACGCAAGTATCACATTATCCGACAGTATGTCGATAAGGGGTTTGTGAAAGTACTCAAGTTTCACACGTATTTGAATGTGTAAGACCTGATGATGAAGCCTCCACCACGAGCAAAATATGAGCAACACCGGATAGCCATAGGTGTTCGAAGCTATGTAAATAGATTATTGACTCTAGTGCAAGCGGGAGTCTGTTGGAAATATGCCCTAGAGGCAATAATATTGTAGTATTATATTTCCATGTTTATAATTAAGAGTTTATATTCTATGCTATAACTGGTATGATCCTGAAATATGCGATTCAGTGGAAAACTCATATGCACATGTGGAATGATAAACGGTAAAACCTGATTCCTAGTCTCGCCTCTAAGACTAGCTCAAGTGTTGTTAGTGATCATGTTTTCTGGATCTTAGGATATCGTTAAGTATAACGATAGTCCTAAAACAACTTTGAGAATATGACGTTGGAAGAACGATCATATTAAATTGACCCAAACTTGTTTGTTATACTTTGAGATACAATTGTCACAAGTCAATCGTTATAACACGGAGATTTAATATATGCTTTAGTTCCTTAGACCACGAGAGTATCGTAGTCACTTCTTACCGTACGATGGACTTTGGGGTTGCTCAAACGTCATCTGTAACATGGTGATCATAACGACAACTTACAAGTTCATTGTAAAGTTTGACAAGGGGATAAAGAGTGGGATTTGCTCCTCCAACGATGAAGAGATATTCTTAGGGCCCTCTCGGTGTGATGACATCCATCATCGTCTGGCCATAAATAGGTGACTAGGTCACAGGGATGCCAGAACATGTCAACAAGAAATAAGAACAAAACTGGTAACGAGGAGACCGGTATAGTGAGCATGAGAATGACTTAAGAGGATACCAATATATCGCACCTCGGGTTTTGTAAAGTATCGTGAAGCAAAGGGAATAGCACATGATAACCAAAAGGTTCACTCGAATGTCAGTCGTGTATTCATAGGGATCAATATGGATGTCCACAGTTTTGCTATTGGTCATTGAACGAAAGGGGTTTTGTTCATGTCTATATTTTACTGAACCTACTGGGTCACAAGCTTAAGGGAATCACGATCTGCTGAGTGTTAGTGGAGCAAGAGTTATGAGAAATATTTATGAAATAGTTTCATTAATATTAGAAATAGTTTCGAGAGGAACCGGAAGCGTTCCGGAGTCACTGGAAGAGTTTCCGGGTAATACCGGAAATTTATATATAGGTGGAAAATGTTTCCGGAGATGTTAAATTAATAATAAAAGGATATAATAGTGATTAGGAGGATTTTATATTTAATTAAATATCAACGGGCCAAATAAGGTCAAGTGGTGGGAGGTTATTGGGCCCTAGGGCGCAATAACAAAAGGTGGCGCCCCCTTGCTTGTTGGACAAGCTAGGGAAGGCTTAATTGGAGTGGGCGGAGGACTCCTCCTCCCCCTTGGCCGGTGCAAGGGAGGGGAATCCTCCTTCCCCTCTTGTGGCGCCCCTCCCTCTCCTCCATACTATATACTAGTAGAACGCCCGTGCGTTGCTACGGCCCACAATGCATATATTTGAATGACTCGACAACAATCATCATGTAAACCTTCTCTCCCTCTCCACTCTTCCCTTCTCTATATATCTCCGTCTCTCCCTTCCTCCACTCACCATTCCTCCCACTCTCTCTCATTCTCGCTCCTTGTAGCCATCAGAGGGGACAGACATGGATGTCGAGTGTGTCGCATGGGTAGGGTTGGTGCATACAAGAGGAATAGGGGACTCCCTCATAAAGATTCTCCCCTACATTTTGTATAACTCGGCATCACCCTCTATTTTTTTATTTCAACCCACATATCTAAATTTTCAATATTTTATAAAATGACATTTATTTACAGCACCCTTCCTCTTCTTCCTCACGCAAATAGGCAACCAATATTGCTTCTTCCTCACAAATTGAACAACAGCTGCCCCTACATTATCAGACATCGCAGCCAACAATCCTGCAGCATTTTGGAACCTAGAATCTCGCACATCATTGACCTCATCAGATTTCAAGTATATCCTTATCTCTTGGCATATACTCTCTATTAAATTATGAATGAGCAGCAACCACTCTTGAGTCTCAAGTAAAAGACTGAAATCATTTCTTCTGAAGTATAACTACAAAAGAATGGTGTGCATGAGCTTACTTCAAAACAACATCTCGTGTGCCATGTCCACTGAGAATAGTAGCCACTAAAAAATTAGCTACGTAACATTCAAGTAGAGACCAAAAAGTATCAAAGCACCTAGCAGAAAACATGCAACCTTCAACCATGATAAATGAACACCATTCACTAACACTGCATTTGATAGTATAAATTATTGGTAATAGCTAGGTCCTACCATAAGCGATCTGCTGTCAACTGTCATGCGCGGTTACGCTGTCAATTGCCAATGGACAAACCTACACCCATGAGGGCACCTTGCATGGTAGCTAGACTTACTTCAGAAAAAGGTAATTGTTTCAAGAATCGAGTGAATGCATCGTCCAAGGCTGAGAGCATTTTCTTTACTGTGGCATCTGAAATAAAATGTGGAATAAGAAAATTTGATCAGACGGCATAAGAACTGTAAAAACACGACTTCTCTCATTTTTGCACATATCGATGGTTTATATATCTAAGTGGTTCGTTATGTTTCTAAAAGAATTTTAGATTCACCCAAAGCAGGTACATGACATATAACTGCATTTGATCCAATTATCAAATTCAGTTTTATTTTCTAAAATATGAAGTGGCAGGTGACGACTCTCAAAAGTGTGAGCCGTTGAGGCAACGGTTGCATATGAATATAACACTTAATAGAAGAGCATATAAGTCATGAATATTTTGTAAAGTAAAACTAATGTCTGTAAATTCAACGGACCGCTCGTGTTGGGGATATTCCCCACGGTTATGACCCGGCCATAGTTTGACCCGGCCAAGAGTCAGGAGGCGCTATGGGTCATCTCATATTCCGGGTTACGGCGAGACAACAAGGAGAGACCAAGGTGCCAGGGCGAGACCCGACAGGAGGCCGGCTTAAGGGGAGCCCAATGGGCCGGCTCGCGGAGAAGGTCCAAGAAGAGGAAAGTTCCCTGACAAGGGAAGCAAGACCCGGACTAGGATTCGACTTGTAATAGAAAATAGACTAATCCTAATCCAACTAGGAATCTACATGTAAGCCGGCCCCTTCAACTTATATAAGGAGGGGCAAGGCACCCCAAGAGGAACAAGTCAGGAGAGACAGACAAGTCCCAATCCTCTCGAAAGATAGGTTAGCGAATCTGCATCCTTATAATCGAGATCATGATCAATATCAATCAAGCAGGATGTAGGCTTTTACCTCCACCATGAGGGGCCGAACCAGGGTAAAAACTTGCGTCTCTCGATTCCGACCAACCCCTTCAAGCTTCCACTTAGTTGCGATGGCCTCCCCACTAAGTCCTTTTCACAAGGACATCTGCCGTGACAAAACCTCGACAGTTGCCGCCCACCGTGGGGCCAGCGCACGGTGGTGTGGTGTTCTTGGAGGGAAGTTTTCTAAAGGTTGAGAAGCTCGCGATCATCCGGATGAGGAAGAGCCTACACCGAAGATCTACATCAACTCTAATTTCAAGATTGGAACCAAAGAAACTTTTTGCAGTGGTTATCCGTTCTCGGGCGACCTATCCGATCTAGGGATCGGGCGGCAGCAGCATACAATTGGATCAACGCAGAATGTCCTACGACAATTACTACGGCCGCCACCCACGCCTACTGAAAACAGCGGCATGGTCCAAGGAAGAAAGCAACTTGGTGGTCAGGCATGCCCCATGACGCGTGTGGCTGCAGATCGGCCACGGCTTCAATCGCTTGTCAATACAGCGAACGTCGGCGTCCAAGCTAAGCAGTTTAAAAAAAAACTGCGGCGATCAGATCAGCCGCTATGGCCGCAAACCACCCCACCGGAAGGCCCAAGCACCACCAACGTTTGCGCGAGAATCAAGAACTAGTACTACTACTTACATGGGAAGGACAAAGACATGATGCATGCACCAAAAGATTAGTCAAAGTTCCTCATGTGAGCCTCCCAACGCCCTGGCTCATGACCAATTAAAAAAAAAGAGGGGGTACTGCATAGAGCCGCAGCAGCAAAGCTCTGCTGGGCGCTGATACGCCAGGCGGCGACGTCCCGTGCAGGCAGTAAACACAGATGTTCGCTTCATCGACAACGACGCACCCGCAACAACCATCCGTCCCATCGCAAAAACAGAAAATAAAGGGGTAAAAAAAGAAAAAAAAAGATAGCAGCATGGCCCTACTGCATAGGCTGAAACGTGCAGTACGTCGGTCCACGCACGATCAACAAATTTCAAGAAAAGGAAATGATGCGCAGGCCACCGTACGTGCAGTGGTTTTAAGGAATTACTAGAGGCAGCCCGCGTCAGCACATGCGGCCTTGGTGTACGAGGTCAGCAGCCACCGCCAGATCGGCCAGAAGCCAGCAACACCAGGTCAGGCACGCGAAGGATCGGGCTGAGGCTAGCTACCACTGTCGCCGTACAAAATTCCATGGTCAACACGTAAGATTGAATCCGACTGGTATTAGCACTAGCCGGGTTAGTTCCCTGGGCCTAGCTACACACAGCCGCCGTGGTATTTACCATCTACTCAAAGAAAGAAGCCAAAAAGCTTAAGACCCAAGGAAGTATAGTTCACGTATGCGTGTCTGCTGCTACTACTACCTGTCTCAACCAAGGCACACGTCTCATCTCCCGAGGAAAAAGAAAAGAAACAACCATGAAGAAGCAATCGGAGTACTATCCAAAATCGCTGTGTACGGACGTAATCAGGTGCACTCGTTTCCGTTAATTGCTCTGCATATTAAAATTATTATACAAAACATATATTGTCTGCTTGTACTATTTTATGCTCGCAGATCTATTCAGGTCAAGAGTTATTTACTGGTGTTTTTCATTGCGTTGCTTCCAAAAATCTGTTGAGCCGCCACGACGCCCGATTCATGCAGATGCATTTGTACCATCAATATAACAGAGGCCGCGTCAGTGTTCGTCAATGCCGGGCCACCCAGCGGACGGACGCGCAGCTGGCCGTCGAACGGTCTGATTTACAACAACATACCTGAGGTCGTGCCAGCATCCATCTGCATGGCGCTGCTCGATGCACACACAGACCGCCGCCCCGGCGTTTTGTTCTACTTCAAACAAAGAAAAATCCGGGTGTTTAAAAAAAAGGACAACATGGATGAGCGACCTGCCTCCGGATCAGTCTTCGTGCGACCGCTCCGACCATCCAGCTGCCAAGGGCACAAGTTCCTAGGCTGACTCCCATGTGATGCTCCAGGAATCAAAGTCTCAGGAGTGAAGAATAAATAAAACAAGGCCATTAAGGCAACTATCAGTATACATCAAATCAGCCAAGCTGGATGAACATCTACGATCTGTTTTGCCTGACCACTGCAATCTACTGCAGAATACAAAATCATCATGACAATTATTCATTACAAAGGTGGTGTTATATCGTGCATATGGAGCCCGCGCCAGCCTCCACCAAGTGCCGGGCTACCCAATGGATGGGCGCATTGGCCTGCCATCCCCATGGTCCGTCTAACTCGCCACATCAAAGGAAGCAGGAGAGCCGGCCATGGAGAAAACGTCCCCGAAAGAGCAAAGAGAGCCGACCACCATAGAGCCGGCAATTCTAAAGCTGGCAGCGAAGAAACAGAAAAGAAAAATGGCCGTGGAAGAGCCAGAAGAACCGGACCAAGAGAGAATAGCAAGGAATGGGAGGACATATGACGAGCATTGCAAAGATCATCAACTCGCCACATCGCCTTCGGCTTCAATAAAATTCCAGCTTTCAGCTGTCAACTATACACCGGTTTATGCCACAGCCAAGTATAAAGAATCTCAGGCCGGCTCCCCGAGTCGACTTAAGACTCGGGGGCTACACAGATATGACTCGGCGGATTTGGCCGGGTTGAACAAATACAAGAACCCCGGGTCGTTGAAGGGAAGACAACCCGGTCCCGGGGACTACTGCTTTATTTGCAAAAAAGTAAAGGTTGCCAAAGAGGACTAGCTGCCGTGATGCGCAGTTCAAACATAGGTATCCTGCCTTATTGGCTAAAAAGTAAAGGTTGCCCAAGAGAACTAGCAACCATGATGCGCAGTTCAAACATGAGTACCCTACCATATTGGCGAAAAGAAAGGTTACCAAAGAAGACTAGTTGCCATGATGCGCAGTTTAAACATGGGTATCTTGCTCAATAATGATCAATGGAATAAAGCCGGCTTATCTGGACCCCAGATGTTTTGCAGTAGTAGCATTGTCTCCTGTATATCCTATGCTGAGCTTTTCCATGATCATATGGTTACTTGGGGGCGTCCAACTCATCGAGTTTGGCTTACAAAACCCTTTTAACCCAGCGAAAGGCCAAAATATACTTGGTTAAACCTGCCTGTTAGCAAGATGCTACTCCCTAAAGGCGACCCGGCATACGTCTGATGAGTCAATCACAAAGGTGACCCTGAATTCGTCAGAGTTAAAATGCTCGATTGGTTGCATGAGAGCCGGCTTTCAGAGAGCTAGGACAAACCAAAAGAGGCCAAAAAGCCTGCTTCCACAGGAAGCGAAACCAAGACTCGAGCCTCGAAAGACGGTCTTATGTCGTGCCTCGAAAGCCGACATTTTTATACTCTGTTATCATACACATACATCATCATACATTCCATCATCATACATTGCATCATCATACAATGCATCATATATACATGTCTATATTTGTTTATGTCGCAGGAGCCGGTCTTCAGGCCGAGTTACATCGTGACTCCACAGGAACAAACAATTCTTTGATAGCCAAAATGGCTGGATCTTCATCATGGTTTATCATAACCAGTATTAAATGATTGAGATATCAATTCTTCTAAATTCTTGGGTTACAAATCCAGCCGGGTCACATATAATACCTGGTCATTTGATTGACCGGGTTTTGGGGTTATTCAACATGTGCTTTGTAGAAGACTACACCACTTATGGATTTTTTCACACATATTTACCGGGTTGCACTGCAGGCACGGCCAAGGATTTCTTTCATCGTAAAAGTATCATCAGTTCACAGGAAAAATATTAAAGCGCTTGATGGCATTAGCGGACTATGGAGTTTCAGCTCAAAAACTATTACAAGCCACAATTGGGCTATTTTTCTATCAAGTTTTTCAAAGCAAATTTAAACTTGCAGAGTGGCTGATGGTTGAGACCCGACAGCTGGATCTGTCGGGTTAACATTGGTTTGTTCTCCTTCTGCTTCAATTGCAGCCGGGTTGTCACTTGCCGGGTCACCAGGATTTATTTGGCGAGTTGATAATAGAAAGGAGTATACTATGCAGCCAGGCAACCCGGTTCTTGGAGGCTACATTGTTCAAACCTGTGCTACAATGAGTGTGAAGTCCCATGTCACTGCAAGCATGCAACACGGCCCTTGGGGGCTAATGCATTGTCATTTTAAACTACTTTCATTAAAGACCCGACCCATCACATAATGATGAGCCGGCCCTTGGGGGCTGCCAATTGCTCTTGTCAAAATTCAAAGTCCACAAGCCTTAATCCACTATATCAATAGTGACCCGAAGCTTGGGGGCTACATCATATGATGTTATTTTCAAAGGAGAAGTGCATGTAAGTCCCGAGTCGCTGCAGGCGAACAACCCGGCACTTGGGGGCTACACTACTCAGTTCAAGATATACAAATTTTCTAAAAAAGTCCCAAGTCGCTGCAGGCACACGACCCGGCGCTTGGGGGCTACAGCGTTCAATTGTTTAAACAGAAAATATGGTCCAAATTGAAGACCCGGCTCATCACATACTGATGAGCCGGCCCTTGGGGGCTACACATGTGAAATGTAAAACATTCAGTTTATGACTGGTGACTCAGATGAACAACCCGGATTTCTCCAACGTTGCAACATTTATATTGAAGCAAGTCTTAAGCTTTCACTACGTTCCCCTCTTAAGACTTGGGGGCTACAGGTAATTTGGATATAAGGGAGGTACACCATCAAGTTCTCAGTTTTGAGCAAACCGGGCATCATATTCTTAGTGGAGAAATTTGCAAAGTTTATCTTTTCCAAGCTGTTCATAGAAAGGCCCGGAAAGCTGGTTCAACATCATACGGATTTCTTATTTCTAATATTTTCTATCAAGTCTGAAGCATTGAAAGCTGGATCAATATTATACGGATTTCTTATTTCTAATATTTTCATTGAGCCAAAGGATTGAAAGTTGGATCAACATCAGACGGGTTTTTATTCCCAAATTTTTTTATCAAGTTGAAACACCAAAAATCGGCTCAACATCAGATGGATTATTTTTCTCTATATTTTTCTGCCAGGAGTCAGTGCTAGCAAGTTGATTATGAAGCCAGAATATTGATATGACAAGAAAACCTGGATTTTTCCAGGAGTTGGTCCATTGAATGAGCCGGCCATTTGAACGAGCCGGTCTTTTAACATAATAGTTATTCTTATTTTAGGAGCTTAGCATGAATAAATTCAAGCTAAACTGGGGGCTAATGTCGGGGATATTCCCCACGGTTATGACCCGGCCATAGTTTGACCCGGCCAAGAGTCAGGAGGCGCTATGGGTCATCTCATATTCCGGGTTACAGCGAGACAACAAGGAGAGACCAAGGGCCCAGGGCGAGACCTGGCAGGAGGCCGGCTTAAGGGGAGCCCAATGGGCCGGCTCGTGGAGAAGGTCCAAGAAGAGGAAAGTTCCCTGACAAGGGAAGCAAGACCCGGACTAGGATTCGACTTGTAATAGAAAATAGACTAATCCTAATCGAACTAGGACTCTACATGTAAGCCGGCCCCTTCAACTTATATAAGGAGGGGCAAGGTACCCCAAGAGGAACAAGTCAGGAGAGACAGACAAGTCCCAATCCTCTCGAAAGATAGGTTAGCGAATCCGCATCCTTATAATCGAGATCATGATCAATATCAATCAAGCAGGATGTAGGCTTTTACCTCCATGAGGGGCCGAACCTGGGTGAAAAATTGCGTCTCTCGATTCCGACCAACCCCTTCAAGCTTCCACTTAGTTGCGATGGCCTCACCACTAAGTCCTTTTCACAAGGACATCTGCCATGACAAAACCTCGACAGCTCGGAATCTGATGTTGACAATCAGACACGTACCAGTCGTATGCCCGATCGGACCTGCGGCCACGAGCACCATCGTAAACATGTATGTGTGTGTGCACCGTTGTCCTTGCTCCGATGGCTACCAGTCACTACCGCGTAGAGGCCACACACACGACCGTGTTACTCTATAATGTCGCTGCCTTGCTCGTCGTAATTTTTCCCGATGCCATCGCCGGCCTCCACCCCGCCTCTCCATCCCAATTGCCACGACGAGACAGCACCAGCTCGCACCAACACTCACCTGTGGGCATCGTCCCTCTGAACAAGCTTTCTGCACTGTCCATCTGGATATCCCCTCATAACCTGCAAAAATTGGTAATTTGGATCTTAATATAACTGTAGAAATTCAATGCATTCAAATAACCTACACGCAACTCAAAGACACAGTTTACACTCTGATAATTGATGACCCACAAGTATAGGGGATCAATCGTAGTCCTTTCGATAAGTAAGAGTGTCAAACCCAACGAGGAGCAGAAGGAAATGACATGCGGTTTTCAGCAAGGTATTCTCTGCAAGTACTGAAAATAGCGATAACAGATAGTTTTGATAGCAAGATATTTCGTAACAAGTAACCAGTAACAAGTATACTAAAGTGCAGCAAGGTGGCCCAATCCTTTTTGTAGCAAAGGACAAGCCGGAACAAACTCTTATAATAAGAAAAACGTTCTCGAGGACACATGGGAATTTCATCTAGTCACTTTCATCATGTTTGTTTGATTCGCATTCGCTACTTTGATAATTTGATATGTGGGTGGACCGGTGCTTGGGTGCTATTCTTACTTGAACAAACCTCCCACTTATGATTACCCCCTCTCGCAAGCATCCGCAACTACGAAAGAAAAATTAAGATAACTCTAACCATAGCATGAAACATATGGATCCTAATCAGCCCTTTACGGAATGGCGCATAAACTAGGGTTTAAGCTTCTGTCACTCTAGCAACCCATCATCTAATTACTACTCCACAATGCCTTCCCTTAGGCCCAAAGATGGTGAAGTGTCATGTAGTCGACGTTCACACGACACCACTAAAGGAAGCACAACATACATATCATCAAAATATCGAACGAATACCAAATTCACATGATTACTTATGACAAGACTTCTCCCATGTCCTCAAGAACAAAAGTAACTACTCACAAATCATATTCATGTTCAAGATCAGAGGGGTATTGAATAGCATTAAGGATCTGAACATATAATGTTCCACCAAATAAACCAACTAGCATCAACTACAAGATGTAATCAACACTACTAGCAACCCACAGGTACCAATCTGCGGTTTTGAGACAAAGATTGAATACAAGAGATGAACTAGGGTTTGAGATGAGATGGTGCTGGTGAAGATGTTTATGGAGATTGGTCCTCCCATGATGAGAGGATCGTTGGTGATGTCGATGGATTCGATTTCCCCCTCCCGGAGGGAAGTATCCCTGGCGGAATCGCTCCGCCGGAGAGCAAAATAGCTCCTGCCCAGGTTCTGCCTTGAGACGGTGGCGCTGCATCCCGAAAGTCATCTTCTGAATTTTTTTCTAGGGCAAATGGCTTCATATAGCAGAAGGAGGGGGCCAGAGGCCTGCCAGGGCCCCACAAGCCAGGGGGCTCGCCCAGGGGGGTAGGGCGCCCCCCAGGCTTGTGGCTTCCTGGTGGGGCCCCTTCTATTGATTCTTTCGCCAGTATTTTTTATATATTCCAAAATAATTCTCCGTTAATTTTTAGGTCATTTGGAGTTGTGTAGAATAGGTGTCTCTGTTTCACCCCTTTCAGGTCCAAAATTCCAGCTGCCGGCATTCTCCCTCTTCATGTGAATCTTGTAAAATAAGAGAGAAAAGGCATAAGAATTGTACCATAAAGTGAAATAATGATCAAAAACCTAATAATTATCTATAATAAATCATGATGCAAATTGGACATATCAACTCCCCCAAACTTAGACCTCGCTTGTCCTCAAGCGAAAGCCGAAATCGATAATCATGACCAGATGTTTAAAGAGAGAGGCATCGACAAAAATAAAATACGGACATGGAGCATCATGATCTTTATTATAACAACAATATATCATCCTAAAACTTCTCATGAAAAAGTAACAATTCATTCACAAGTTAAAGTATGAACCATAAACCAAATTGAAAACTAACAAACTATGATCTCAGTCACTGAAGCAATTGCAATTCATCATATTACCAGAAAGAGTCTATGTAAGAGCTTTGTTTATCAAGTTCACATACTCAACTATCATTTAGTCTTCTATGATTGCTGACACTCACAGCATACTTATGGAGCAAAAATTTTAGTCGAACTCATAGAAAGATAGGGGCTTATGATTTCGCCTCCCAACGTATTTACCTCAAGGGTAATGTCAACAATAATAACTCATGATCACTTACATCCAACTGGATATATATGCCTGGATCAATCCCCACCACATGATGCTTGCCAAGAGAGAAAATAAAAACAGAATAGAGAAGAATACTATTGACTCTTGCATGAAAGTAAATACATAAAGTAAAAGATAGGCCCTTTGCAGAGGGAAGCAGAGGTTGTCATGCGCTCTCTGTTTTTGGATGTGCAAGCTCTTAATGTAAAGGAACATCACTTTATATTTCCCCTTGTGATAGCGACCTTTATTATGTAGTCTGTCGCTTTTATTGCTCCACCATCACAAGATCGTACAAAGCTTATTTTCCCTTACAATAAAAGTTCATATAGGTTTAGGAGCAATTTTTATTGCTTTGCACCGATGACAACTTACTTGAAGGATCTTATTCAATCCATAGGTAGATATAGTGGACTCTCATGGCATGAAACTGGGTTTAAGGGTTTTTGGATGCTATCTCTACTTAGTACAGAATTTTGGCTAGCAAAGGATAGGGGGCAAGCACCACATGTTAGAGGATCCAAAACAATATAACTTCTATGTGAATATAAGCAAACATAACTCATTGCGTTGTCTTCCTTGTCCAACGTCAACTAATTGACATAGAATATTTAATGGGGGCTCACAATCATAAAAGATGTCCAAGATAGTGTATTTATATGTGAGACCTCTCTTCCTTTATTACTTTTTCATGAATTGCAATAATGACCAATGCAATGTTTGTCAACTTCCAACAAGTTTTATCAATTATACTTCTTTTATGTGAAGTCATCACTCCCCATGGGATTATCATATGATATAATTTTTCTCTTTCTCTTTTTGTTTCTAAGATTGGATCATCAAAAGCAAAACACTCAACTCAAACTACTCTTTATTATATAACTCTCACATAGGATTACATAGATAGATAGATCACAAAGCAAGCACTCGAAGCTAAATCATTCTAAAACTTTATTCTTCTAAATCTAGAAATAACTAAGGATCAAACTAAAATAGATAATGATGATAAAAAGTGATGATGATACGATACCGGGGCACCTCCCCCAAGCTTGGCACAAGCCAAGGGTGGTGCCCATACCCATGTACTCAAATCTCCTTCTTGGGTGATGGTGGTCATGTAGTGGTGGGCTTGTACTTCAGCTTCAGTAAGTACTCCAAATTACTATTAATCCTTTGAAGGGCACGATTTTGTTCTTCCAACATAATAACTTCCTGAGTGAGCGACGTATTCTGGTGTCGGTGTATAAAATATGGGTATTTTATACCCTGACTTATGCACAGACGGTAGCAGCTTCTTTGCTGGCCAGGACTTGCCGGGAATTGCCAATATCAAGATTCAAGACCCAGTTACAGAAGCTATTGGGGAGAAGATCAAGACGAAGCTTCAAGTTCAACACCGAAGATAACCTTTGCCAGCAAGGCCGAGACGGCAAGGTGAAGGCCCGGCAAGCTCTGTGCCGGCAAGCTCTCGCTAGCTACCAGCGCTCCACCTCATCGAGCAGCTAGTCACTAATCAATGAGGTGTCGAGCCCGCAGGCCGTTAAGTGAGATTTGTAGGGCACGTGTCAGCATGCTGGGGGGAGATTTACCATTAATGACACCCGTCCAGAAGGCGTGTCAAGCTAATAGGAGGTAGCTGGGCGAGCGGTGCAGAAACCTTGCCGGGGCTACTCCTCCACATGACACCTAACGACACATTTATTGCGTTTGTCCTAATCTGGCAGAGTTAGGTATGATAGCACTGTTTGCTATCTAGTCACTATGTAATGACTATTTTGCCACTGTGGTAACCCCTTGAGCTATAAAAGGAGGGCCAGGGCAATGTTTACAGGGATCGATCCTTTGCACAACTTGCTTGCGTAGCTGCTCCCTTTGCACCTTGCCGGGGAAGCGCTCCTTGTACGTTGTGTTCAAACACATCCAATACAATCAAAGCAGGAGTAGGGTTTTACACCTCATGGTGGCCCGAACCTGGGTAAACTCTTTGCGTCTCTGCTGATTCTGCTCTTTGTGCTCGTTGATCTCCCTAGTCGAACCGCAAAGGGGCTAGATGGCCCCATAGATGGTCGTACGCACGACATCTGGGCACAAATTGCTTCAACAGCCCTTAATGCATTAATTCCAGATAAAGAAAGGTTATGCTGAAGAGTTTGCAATATATCTCCCTTTTCTGTAGGTTCCTTCTTGTGCATGGCTTGATCTTCTTCTCCTTGAATCCGGTCCTCCACGACGTTTCCGGGTTCCTCCTCCATAGCAGTATCCTCCTCTCCGGACGACCACTCATAATATACTTCGCTGAAAGAACATTTGCCGGGCAAAGGTTGAACAATCCGGTGCTTGGTGCGGAGTCTTCAGGGAGCCATGGTGATCTAGATCTGTTAGAAAAATAGCCCGAAACAAGAACAGAGGAGAAACTTGCGATACGGTGGTCAAAACACCTGTGAGTATATATAATGAATTTTTCCCGTGCAAAACAAGTAATATGGAAGAAAAACGAAGTCGGGAAAGTCCACGAGGGCGCCACAAGCCTGGTAGGCGCGCCCTGGGGAGTAGGGCGCGCCCCCAGGCTTGTCGCCTCCTCATGCACTTTTTGGACTGTTTATTATTTTCCTAATTTTTTATATATTCCAAAACGGACAGAAAGTACTTTTATGGAAGTTTTGGAGTCGGTTTACTTACCGTACCACATACCTACTCCTTTTCAGGCTTCTGGAGCGTTCCGGAAGGTTTCCTCTATGTGCTCTTCCGGTGTCATTGTTCGAATAATATTAGTTTCAACATTAATGGGCGTACTTGAGATATAATGTTTAATTCTTTGCCCATTAACCACTCTCGGATTATTGCCTTCAGAGTTGTTTATTTTGATGGCTCCGGAGCGGTAAACTTCTTCGATGATGTATGGCCCTTCCCATTTAGAGAGAAGTTTTCCTGCAAAAAATCTGAAACGGTAATTGTATAATAGAACATGATCACCTACTTTGAATTCCCATTTTTGAATTCTCTTATCATGCCATCTTTTAACTTTTTCTTTAAACAACTTGGCATTTTCATAAGCTTGGGTTCTCCATTCATCTAAAGAACTAATATCAAATAACTTCTTTTCACCGGCAAGTTTAAAATCATAGTTAAGTTCTTTAATTGCCCAATATGCTTTATGTTCTAACTCAAGAGGTAAATGACATGCTTTTCCATAAACCATTTTATATGGAGACATACCCATAGGATTTTTATAAGCAGTTCTGTAAGCCGATAATGCATCATCAAGTTTCTTAGACCAATTCTTTCTGGATCTATTAACGGTCTTTTGCAAAATTAATTTTATTTCTCTATTAGTTAATTCAACTTGACCACTAGACTGAGGATGATATGGAGATGCAATTCTATGATTAACATCATATTTAGCAAGCAACTTACGGAAAGCACCATGAATAAAATGTGAACCACCATCAGTCATTAAATATCTAGGGACTCCAAACCTCGGAAATATAACTTCTTTAAGCATTTTAATAGAGGTGTTATGATCAGCACTACTAGTTGGAATAGCTTCTACCCACTTAGTAACGTAATCAACAACAACTAAAATATGAGTATACCCATTGGATTTAGGAAAACTTCCCATATAATGAAAACCCCAAACATCAAATGGTTCAATAACAAGTGAATAATTCATAGGCATTTCCTGACGTCTACCAACATTACCAATTCTTTGACATTCATCACAAGAAAGGACAAACTTATGTGCATCTTTGAAAAGAGTAGGCCAATAAAAACCAGATTGTAATACCTTGTGTGCAGTTCTGTCTCCCGCATGGTGTCCTACATATGCCTCGGAGTGACACTTACATAGGATTTGTTCCTGTTCATGCTCAGGTACACAACGTCTAATAATAACATCTACTCCTTCTTTATATAAGTGTGGGTCATCCCAAAAGTAATGTCTTAAATCAAAGAAAAACTTTTTCTTTTGTTGGTATGTGAAACTAGGTGGTATATATTTAGCAACAATGTAATTAGCATAGTCTGCATACCAAGGAGTGTTACGAGAAGCATTTGTCACAGCTAACTGTTCATCAGGAAAATCATCATTAATAGGAAGTGGGTCATCAAGAACATTTTTCATTCTAGACAAGTTATCAGCTACGGGATTCTCAGCTCCCTTTCTATCAACAATATGCAAATCAAATTCTTGAAGCAAAAGAACCCACCTAATAAGTCTAGGTTTAGCATCTTTCTTTTCCATAAGATATTTAATAGCAGCATGATCTGTGTGAATAGTCACTTTGGAATCAACAATGTAGGATCTGAATTTATCACACGCAAACACAACTGCTAAAAATTCTTTCTCAGTGGTAGCATAATTTCTTTGAGCACTGTCTAGAGTTTTACTAGCATAATGAATAACATTTAGTTTCTTATCAACCCTTTGTCCTAGAACAGCACCAACAACATAATCACTAGCAGCACACATAATTTCAAAGGGCAGGTTCCAATCAGGTGGTTGAACAATAGGTGCAGAAATTAAGGCTTTCTTAAGTACTTCAAAGGCTTCTACACAATCATCATCAAAAACAAATGGAACATCTTTTTGCAAAAGATTGGTAAGAGGCCTAGAAATTTTAGAGAAGTCTTTTATAAACCTTCTATAAAAACCAGCATGACCATGGAAACTTCTTATACCTTTGATATCTTTAGGACACGACATTTTCTCAATAGCATCAACTTTAGCTTTATCAACTTCAATACCTCTTTCAGAAATTTTATGCCCAAGGACTATACCTTCATTCACCATAAAGTTGCACTTCTCCCAATTCAAGACAAGATTTGTTTCTTCACAGCTCTGCAAAACTCGATCAAGGTTGCTCAAGCAATCATCAAAAGAAGTTCCGTAAACGGAGAAATCATCCATGAAAACTCAACAATCTTTTCACAAAAGTCAGAGAATATAGCAGTCATACATCTTTGAAAAGTAGTAGGTGCATTACATAAATCAAAAGGCATACAACGATAAGCATAAGTTCCAAAAGGACAAGTAAAGGTAGTTTTCTCTTGATCTTCAGGTGAAACAGGTATTTGAGAGAAACCAGAATAACCATCTAGGAAGCAAAAGTGTGTATGCTTAGATAATCTTTCTAACATTTGTTCAATAAAAGGCAAGGGGTAATGATCTTTCCTAGTTGCTTTATTTAATTTCCTGAAATCAATTACCATCCTATAACCAGTTACAATTCTTTGTGGGATAAGTTCATTTTTATCATTAGGAACAACGGTAATACCTCTTTTCTTAGGAACACAATGAATAGGACTTACCCATCTACTATCAGCTATGGGATAAATTATACCTGCCTCCAGAAGCTTTAATATTTCTGTTCTTACCACATCCTTCATTCTAGGATTCAGCCTTCTTTGATGATCAACCACGGGTTTAGCATCTGGCTCCATATGAATTTTATTCTGACACAAAGTGGGACTAATGCCCTTAAGATCATTGAGAGTATATCCAATAGCAGCCCGGTGCTTCTTCAGAGTTTTAAGTAATCTGGTTTCTTCATGCTCTGAAAGGTTAACACTAATAATAACAGGATATATCTTCTTTTCATCAAGATAAGGATATTTAAGTGTATCCGGTAATTGCTTTAATTCAAACACAGGATCACCCTTGGGTGGAGGTGGATCTCCCAAGGTTTCAGCAGACAAATTATGTTTAAGGATAGGTGCTTGTTTAAAGAACAACTCATCTATTTCGTTTCTTTCATTCATATATGCATATCATTCTCATGGTCTAGCAAATATAGTTCTAGAGGATTAGTAGGAGCCATAGCAATAGAAGCAAGACCAATAATTTCATCCTTATTAGGTAATTCTTTATCAAGAGGTTGTCTACGAAACTTAGAGAAATTAAACTCATGAGACACCTCACCAAAATTAACACTAACAGTTTCTTTAGTGCAATCAATCTTGGCATTAACTGTATTCAAGAAAGGTCTACCAAACATAATGGGACAAAAATCATCTTGTGGTGATCCAAGAACAAGAAAATCAGTGGGATATTTGATCTTACCACACAAGACTTCAACATCTCTAACAATCCCAAGTGGTGAAATAGTATCTCTATTTGCAAGCTTAATAGTAACATCAATATCTTCAATCTCAACAGGTGCAATATCATTCATGACTTCTTGATAGAGAGTAAACGGAATAGCACTCACACTAGCACCAATATCACATAAACCATGATAGCAATGATCTCAAATTTTAACAGAAATAACAGGCATGCCAATTACAAGTTTGTTTTTATCTTTAGTGTCTGGCTTAGCAATTCTAGTTGCTTCATCACAGAAATATATGACATGTCCATCAATATTATCAACCAAAAGATCTTTAACCATTGCAACATTAGGTTCAACCTTAATTTGTTCAGGAGGTCTAGGTGCTCTAATATTACTCTTATTAACCACAGTTGAAGCTTTAACATGTTCCTTAATCCTAATAGGGAAAGGAGGTTTCTCAATATAAGCAGTAGGCACAACTGGATCAACATGGTAAACAATTGTTTCTTCTTTAACGCTAATAGGTTCTTCATTCAATTCAATAGGTGTATGATATTTAAACCATTTCTCCTTCGGGAGATCAACATAAGCAGCAAAAGATTCACAAAAGGTAGCTACTATCTCAGAGTCAAGTCCATATTTAGTACTGTAACATCCCAAAATTCTAAATTTTGGAATGTTATATTAAATTAATAATTATGATTGTTTGTTTGATTGCTGTGTGATTGATTGTGTGAAACTGAGTGGAATTTGAAACTTTTTGAAAGTTGAATGAGAGGGAATAAAAGGACTTTCGCAAACTTTCATCCTTGCATTTGGATCCATGAATTCAATTTCAACTCATCACAAAAACCCTAGAGAGAAGATAATATGACTTCTTCCATTTAAAGAAATGAAAATGGATTTGAAAAGGATTTGAATTCCAAATTCAGAAACTTTATGCAACTCAATGAGTTTCATGAGAGAAGATGAAATGACTTCTTCAAATTGTAGAAAGAGAGTTGGAAGTTTCAAAGAAACATTTTGAAAGTCATTTTGAAGTTATTTGAAACTCACTTTCAATTTGAAGTTATTTGAATTTCAAATTCTCTAAAAGTTATTCAAAATGAGAGAAGTAATATGACACTTAAAAATTCAGAGCTATTTGAAATATTTTGGCCAAGGAAAAACAGAAAGGATTTGCAAGTGGTTTGAAATTCAAATTTAAAACCATTTAGGAGTATTTGGGTTTTTAATCAAATTATTTTTCTGAAAAAATAAAATATATGGAAAATAGGGTAAAATGATTCCCTACAATATAAGAGTGGAGAAAAATGAATTTGAAATCATTTTGATATCTTAAAATACTTTTTTTGCATTTTAAATGCAACAGTTGCACTGTTTGAATTTTGAGATTTTGTGTGAATTTTATTTTGCCCTGAAAAATAGTTCATATTTTAGGAAATCTTTGTATGAAAACTTTGATATATAATATGCCTATATAAATTTTTATCTTATTCCATTTCCTGTTTGTTTCTTTTCTTTATTTATTTAAAATGGAAAAAAAGAGTTTCTGTTTTAAAAACCGGGCGAAGCCAGCAGGCCCAACAATGCACGCGGCTCATCTCCCTTGCTCCCTCCTCGGAGCGCACCAGCGCGCTGCACCGCCTGAATCGCTGCGGATCGGGTAGCCGATCTCTTTCCCCTCTCCCCTCTCACTGACGACCCGGCCCCACCACCCGATCGCACCCGCCGGCGCTCAACTTCCATCCCTCGCCAGATCTTCGCCGGAGAATCGAATCGCGCCGCGGATCCTTGTCGTTCTGTGCCGCCCCCTGCCCCAAGTCTTCGCCCCTATAAAACCCGTGCCCCGCTCGCTTGTTCTCCCCCTAAAGCCCCAAACCCGATCCCCTGTTATCGCCAGAATCGCTCACCGGAGCCCGAGCTCCGCCGCCACGCCATTGCTGCCGCAGCGCTCGACCCCGACCCCCTCGCCTCTACCCAAGCCAACCACCGTATTACCCTTTCTCCCCTGCACCTCCCCGCCCACTCCGCCGAGCCAGAAGACCACCGGAGCGCCGTCGACGATGACCCTGAACGCCAACTCCGCCCCGAGCTCGCCGCCGTCCACTTCCGTTGTCCACGAGCTCACCGTCGACCATCGTTGGACTCGCCGTAGTCCGCTACGTCGCCTCGTACACTTCCCCGCCCTTGAAGATCACCGGAGCGTCGCCGGTGTCGAGGACAGAGCCGTCACCGCCGTATTTCTTCCGGTGAGCTCCTCCTCCGTCCGATCCAGATCCGACGCTCTAGATTAGATAGCGTTTTTTTCCCCGCAGCGAATCGTTTTCTGTTAAGATTCGGTTAACCGCCTGTTTACTTTAGCGCGCGCACACCCGTCAGCCACTCACGGACCGCCACGTAGCCACTGTCCGTTCGCTAGGCTTTTAGGTTTTTCTGTTTTGTTTTTAATTCACAGAAAAAGTTCTGTTTTTAGATTGCTTATATCTTTTAGGTTTTTAATCAAAATTGAGTGATTCTTTTTGCATTGGATTAATAATTTCATCTAGTTTCTGTAGATATCAAGTTTGAACATGTTTGAAAATTTTAAATTTGATTTTGCATGAATTTTATTCAAACCTTGTTTTGTGAATATATCGAGTTTAAAAATAGCTATTTAGTTAATTCTTTTTGCTAGTGATCACTTGATCTTTTGACTAAACAGTAGGGTTTTGCAAATTAGTTTTTATTTATTTTAAATTAGGGTTTTAGGCGAAACAGTACTGTTTTACATAGTTTAGTGTTATTTTCTTTTCCCTTAGTATTTATTGGTTTTTAACTAAAACCTTTATTTTTTTATTTTATTTTTGAAAAATTTAGTTTTTTTTTTCTGTTAGACAACAGTAGAAAATTTTATTTTATTTTATTTTTTTTATTTTATTTTGTTTTGTAGTAAAACTTGCATATGTCATAATTTGAGTTTTATAAAAGCTTTTTAATTATTTCTTTTTGCTACTAAAAGTTTATGAAAAATACTTTCTGTTAAATTAGTTGTTTTACCTTTTATTTTCTGCTAATTTATTAGTTTAGTATTTTCTTTGCTGTTAAGTTTCACTTAGAACAAAACTATTTTTGTAGTTAAGTCAAAAGGTTTTCCTAGTATGTTCTTTATAGTTTTTACTATTAGTTTTCTTTGAAGTTTTCTCTTTGGACTTTTGTTTGGTTTTTCTTATTGATTTTCTTTATTGATTTTATTTGATGAACTGTTAATTTTGAGTGCTAGAATGTTTGCTTATATGATTGCCATGTCTGTTTAATATAGATTTGTTGGAAATATGCCCTAGAGGCAATAATAAATTAGTTATTATCATATTTCCCCGTTCATGATAATAGTTTATTATTCATGCTAGAATTGTATTGACCGGAAACTAAATACATGTGTGGATAATAGACAAATACTATGTCCCTAGTATGCCTCTACTAGACTAGCTCGTTGATCAAAAGATGGTCAAGGTTTCCTGACCATGGACATGAGTTGTCATTTGATAACGGGATCACATCATTAGGAGAATGATGTGATGGACATGACCCAACCGTCAGCATAGCATATGATCGTTCAGTTTAATGCTATTGCTTTCACTATGTCAAATACACGTTCCTCTGACCATGAGATCATGCAACTCCCGGATACCGTAGGAATACTTTGGGTGTATCAAACGTCACAACGTAACTGGGTGATTATAAAGGTGCACTACAGGTATCTCCGAAAGTGTTTGTTGAGTTGGCATGGATCAAGATTGGGATTTGTCACTCCGACTATCGGAGAGGTATCTCTGGGCCCTCTCGGTAATACAGCATCACAGAAGCCTTGCAAGCACCGTGACTAAAGAGTTAGTTGCAAGATGATGTATTACGGAACGAGTAAAGAGACTTGCCGGTAACGAGATTGAACTAGGTATTGGATACCGACGATCGAATCTCGGGCAAGTAACATACCGCCAGACAAAGGGAACAACGTATGTTGACATATGAGGTTCACCGATAAAGATCTTCGTGGAATATGTAGGAACCAATATGAGCATCCAGGTTCCGCTGTTGGTTATTGACCAGAGAGTCGTCTCGGTCATGTCTACATCATTCCCGAACCCGTAGGGTCCGCACACTTAAGGTTCGATGACGATTTAGTATTATATGAGTTATGTGATTGGTGGCCGAAGTTTGTTCGGAGTCTCGGATGAGATCATGGACATGACGAGGAGTCTCGAAATGGTCGAGAGGTAAAGATTCATGTATTGGAAGGCTATATTCGGACGTCGGAAAGGTTCCGAATGATTCGGGTATTTTTCGGAGTACCGGGGAGTTACGGGAATTCACCGGGAGAAGTAATGGGCCTTATTGGGCCATACGGGAAAAGGAGAGGCAGGCCACGTGAGGAGGCGCGCGCCCCCCCTTGCCCAAACCGAATTGGACTAGGGGAGGGGGCGCAGCCCCCTCTTTCCTTTCCCTCTCCCTTCCCCCTTTCCTACTCCGTATGGGAGGTGGAATCCTACTAGGACTAAGGAGTCCTAGTAGCCTCCTCCCTCCCTCCTTTATATACAGAGGAGGGGCACCCCTTGGAGACACACAATTGTCCCATAGCCGTGTGCGGTGCCCCGATCTCCGTTTTCCACCTCGTTCATATTTTCGGAGAGCTTAGGCGAAGCCCTGCCGGAATCACTTCACCGTCACCGTCGCCACGCCGTCGTGCTGACGGAACTCATCTACTTCCTCGACGTCTTGCTGGATCAAGAAGGCGAGGAACGTCACCGAGCTGCACGTGTGTAGAACTCGGAGGTGCCGTACGTTCGGTACTCGATCGGTGGAGCTCGAAGGATTGTTCGACTACATCAACCGCGTTGTGAGACGCTTCCGCTAAACGGTCTACGAGGGTACGTAGACACACTCTCCCCTCTCGTAGCGATGCATCTCCATGGATAGATCTTGCGTGAGCGTAGGAATTTTTTTGAAATTCATGCTCCGTTCCCCAACAAGATTTTCAACGGAGTGACGAATAGTTCTACCAAGTCTTTTTCTGAGAACATTATAATCTTCATCAACTTACCAGGCAAGTTCACTTGGACCATCGGTTTTTACCAAGTTTTATTTGCATGTAGTATCACCTTTTCAGCACTTCCTCTAGTAGTGTTATTGAATCTTGTAGTTGAGTAGAATGCATGAGGTAGGAACCCATCTCCCTGTTACCAAGCCTGGGACGTTGTTTAGTTTTAAAGCTACACTATAGTAGACGGGGTTGGTATGAGTGCTCGGGAGTGGTGTGAGAATGGAAGACTCTACGTCAATGACGACAACTTCATGATGGCAATTTCAAGACCGGTATCCTTCAAGGCCTGCATCTACAAGACCTCAAGATTTCAAGACTCGAGACAAGATTTCAATACACACTACTGGGTGAAGGATGGATTTGATGGGCACCCTGGAGCAACCAATGGATGGCCGGGATGCATGGAGAAGCGCCATGACATCTTGCGGAAAGCTTCACCCAGACTCAAAGAGACGGAAGAATACTTCATGCCCGGAAGCTTACCTATGCAACCGCAAGTCATTATGGGCTCTGGCTTGGTTGACCTTAGTTATGACTCTGGCTGGGACGGTGCTAGCAGATGTAGAACTACGGTAGGATTGGATGAGCACCGGACAGTGGTCAGAGGAACTCTTTGGAAGACCATGTTTTGGTCGTCTTGTTCTCAAACACCCTGAAGTGCGAGAACGTAAAAAGAGGGATCGAATCTTGTGGGTAAAGTGCACAACACTCTGCAAAGTTAAAACCTAATCGATTAGCGCCTCTGGACTTGGATCTATCTCGGAACTCTCAACACCGGATTGATAATTAATTATGGGCAACTGATAAGTGTTTTGGGCTATGAGACATCGGTTGGTGGAACCATGTCATGGTAGAAAACTCTGTAGTAAAGACTCCTGTTACTTCTTTGATGTAGGGAAAATAAAAGCAGCTTTTACGCAAACAAAACTCAGACACAAAGAGCCACAAAGCCATATTGCATATAGAATAGTTTTATCATCTGTTTCTCTTATTTGTGATCTTGCCGGTACATTCAATGTACTGACCTAAACGGCTGCAACGTATTATGTTGCAGGATTTTCTACGACGAGTGAGTTTCATTGTAGGGTTACGGTCTACACTCAACCTGCCGATGGCGTTGATGGGACTCCACACCCGTTTGATTGTTTCCGCTGAGACTTATGAGGTATATACCAGTATTACGCTATTTATACATGTGATTGCACTTTGATATATACGTCGATGTACTGTGTGTGCCAGCATACTGATCCCGGGATGGCACAGATACACAAAGGCTTGACCGTTTGAGGTCGGGTCGCTACAAGTACTAAACTTATGAAAAGCATCGGTTTCCATAAAAGATTTAACACAATCAAACTCAAGATTTATACCTGACTCATTACCTTTGTCGATTTCCCAATCTTCAGAGTTACATTTAATTCTTTCCAGAAGATCCCATCTGAATTCAATAGTTCTCTTCATAAAGGAACCAACAGAAGAAGTATCGAGCATGGGTTGATCATTATGAGAAAGCCGAGCATAAAAGTTTTGAAGAATTATTTCTCTTGAGAGCTCATGATTGGGGCATGTGTGCAACATATACTTAAGCCTCCCCCAAGCTTGATAGATACTTTCTCCTTCACGAGGCCAAAAATTATATATATAATTCTGATCACGATGAACCAAATGCATAGGATAAAATTTCTGGTGGAATTCCAGCTTCAACCGGTTCCAGTCCCATGTTTCAGTATCATCACATAGCCTATACCATGTCAATGCCTTTACCTCCAAAGATAAAGGGAACACTTTCTTCTTAACTCCATCTTTGGATAAATCTGCAAGCTTAAGCAATCCACAAATTTTATCCACATATATCAAGTACATATCAGGATGTATCGTTCCATCTCCTGCTTGGGTGTTGTTCTTACTTGAACAAACCTCCCACTTATGATTACCCCCTCTCACAAGCATCCGCAACTACGAAAGAAGAATTAAGATAACTCTAACCATAGCATGAAACATATGGATCCAAATCAGCCCCTTACGGAATAGCGCATAAACTACGGTTTAAGCTTCGGTCACTCTAGCAACCCATCATATAATTACTACTCCACAATGCCTTCCTTTAGGCCCAAAGATGGTGAAGTGTCATGTAGTCGACGTTCACACGACACCACTAAAGGAAGCACAACATACATATCATCAAAATATCGAACGAATACCAAATTCACATGATTACTTATGACAAGACTTCTCCCATGTCCTTAAGAACAAAAGTAACTACTCACAAATCATATTCATGTTCAAGATCAGAGGGGTATTGAATAGCATTAAGGATCTGAACATATAATCTTCCACCAAATAAACCAACTAGCATCAACTACAAGATGTAATCAACACTACTAGCAACCCACAGGTACCAATCTGCGGTTTTGAGACAAAGATTGAATACAAGAGATGAACTAGGGTTTGAGATGAGATGGTGCTGGTGAAGATGTTGATGGAGATTGGTCCTCCCACGATGAGAGGATCGTTGGTGATGTCGATGGCTTCGATTTCCCCCTCCCGGAGGGAAGTATCCCTGGCGGAATCGCTCCGCCGGAGAGCAAAATAGCTCCTGCCTAGGTTCCGCCTCGAGACGGTGGCGCTTCATCCCGAAAGTCATCTTCTGATTTTTTTTCTAGGGCAAATGGCTTCATATAGTAGAAGGAGGGGGCCAGAGGCTTGCCAGGGGCCCCACAAGCCAGGGGGCGCGCCCCGCTTGCTTGTGGCTTCCTGGTGGGCCCCCTTCTGTTGATTCTTTCGCCAGTATTTTTTATATATTCCAAAATAATTCTCCGTAAATTTTTAGGTCATTTGAAGTTGTGCAGAATAGGTGTATCTGTTTCACCCCTTTCAGGTCCAGAATTCCAGCTGCCGGCATTCTCCCTCTTCATGTGAATCTTGTAAAATAAGAGAGAAAAGGCATAAGAATTGTACCATAAAGTGAAATAATGATAAAAAACCTAATAATTATCAATAAGAAATCATGATGAAAATTGGACATATCAATAATAACCGGGTTAGGAAATGAGATGTAACTAATTAAAAGACACTGAGATTCTTTCATCATCTCCAGGAACTAAAGTCGAAGTCTTGTGCTCTCTCTGTTAGCAGACCTGACAAAATTTATGAATCCAGTAAAGGGTCCATCATTTATGATTCAGACTGAATGTCCAGCGATTTTAGTCGGGGGCTCAGTACTTCCTACTGGGATAGCACATAGATCGCCCATGGTTTACGCTGCTTCCTTATGAGAGGGAAAAATGCACTCGTTAGGAGATGTATTAACAATGGTGTCACCTGACATAGATTGCCCATGGTGTAAGCTGCACTGTTGATCTAGCTATGCAAGCGAAGAATACTGAAGCAGTAATGCGACAACAAAATAGAGCTTCAGAGCATATGATACTTAACGGTAGGCCATCTTTAAAGTGGTAAAACACCTAGTTCAGTGGCGGCGCTGGGGGTCTTCCTGGGACTTCCCTGGAATACCCAAGAATTTCACGTCAAAATTTTTTACTACATATAATACATATACGGTAGAATCTAGAAATAGGCCACGGCAGCTACGCACATGACCAGACATGAGCAACTCGGCGTCTAGTTACGCGCGCGAGCAGCTCCAGGCCTCCAGCTCATCTCCCTCCCTCGATTCTTTTTTGTTTTTTTGACATCCCCTCCCTCCCCTGACTACTCCAAGCACGATTCAGGGGCTGTTTGGTTCTAGGCCTAGCATTGCCACACTTTGTCACACATTTTTGCCAAGCTTGCCTAAGGTTAGTTCTACAAAATGAGAGCCACAAGTTGGCAAGCCTAAGGGAATCTTGCCACACTTTTTGTGTGTATGTAATGTGGGGCCCTAGTGTGGCTTGCCAAATGTGTGGCTTGAACCAAACACCCGCCTAAGTTGGTCAAACTTGCCTAAGCTTAGGTGTGGCAACCTTTGGCAAACTTAGTCACAATCCAAACAGCCCCTCAATCGATCCCCTTTCCTAACCTCTAACCTAGCTACTAGCTCCCTCCCCCGATTCAGCCTCCCCTAGATCCGACTCCGGTGGCTAGGCCGGCCGCCCGGCCCTCTCTTGCCTCCCTCGCCTCGCCCCTCGGTCCCCTCCCCTCCGTGCTCCGGCCAGCCCTCTCCAGCTCTCCCTCCCCTACCCTCGCCAATTCGCCCTCCGGCCCTCTCCTCTGGCTTCTGAGTAATTGATGTTGCCATCTTAATGTACATCTATTGTTCTATTAATTGCTTTGGCATATTTTTTTACAAGAATACCCAGGAGCAAATTCCTGGCTCCGCCACTGACCTAGTTAGACAAAGCAAATCTAAATTTGAATACTGAGGGTACAGAGAGAGCCAAGGTCATGGTTTCGAGCCTACAAATGTTTTAGATCTTTAGGCCTCTTCTTATGCATCATCAGTTCTCAAAGCGAAAGGGGGTGTTATGGCCAATGTTGGCCTCTAATTTTTTGCCTGTGCAAACAACAGATGTTCTACCACTATGAATTTCAAGAAATATTTCATTATAATATAGCTAAGTCTCAAAATTATTCCATTAACCAACTTACAATGTCATGTTTCCCTCTTCAAAACAATGATCACCTACCTAGTTACCATGTTTCCCTCTTCCATGATGGTCATCGCCTCCGTGTCACCACCTACCACATCATAGTATTAGATTTTTGTTTCATTTGTCAGGAAATGAAGAGGTAGCATATAAGCATCTGATGCTTGTCAAGCTCCGCCACCAACCAGTGTTGGGAAAGAATGGGGCTTTATGTATTAATATGGAGAGGACTGCTCTACGCGTTGAGAATTCTCTGAAGATCAAACCCAACAATCAGTGAATATGTAAGCATATGCACACTTGAGGCACTCGGACCTGAAGATAACTTTGTCATCATCGTCTTACAAAGGAAAACAAGCCCACATGCCAAATGTTGATGGTGCTAGTGATACTAAAAATAACTTTAGAATAGTTCTACACCTGATACTTCTGATTAATATATTTAGTTCTTTTCAGGAAAATAATAATATGAAATGGGTATTGTTGGATCTCTAGAAAATACCTTTAGAAATACTATTTTCTTTTGGGAAAATTTTGTTTTTGCCACTCTACATTTTGCCAATTTTTCTTATGCCACTCTAGATTTTGACATTTCACTTTTGCCACTCTTAGCTTTTGACAATTATCACAATTGCCATTCCATGGCAAAATCAAAATAATTTTATTTCATTTTTGCCACTCTTAGCTTTTGACAATTATCACAATTGCCACTCTGAAAATTTTGCTTTTGCCACGGGAATGGCAATTGTGATAATTGTCAAAAACTAAGTGTGGCAAAAGTGAAATGTCAAAATCTAGAGTGGCATAAGGAAAATTGGCAAAATCTAGAGTGGCAAAAACAAAATTTTCCCTTTTCTTTTTTCCCCTTTGATTTTTCTTCAACAGACCACTGGAAAAGATTCATTATTTTTTGTTTTCTAAGCCTATCGTGTTTTGGCGTTGATGGACGAATAAAGACCAAAAAATGCTAACTATCTTCTTTCTAGTTTGCAATAAGACTGTAGACCACACCAGGAGTACCACCAGCATGTAAACAGCGCGCAGTAAAAGTTCCTTCAGAAGCTAACTCTGCATCAGAAACTTCCTTGGATCCATCGCGTCCTTGGCAGACAGAAGCTGAGGAAACAACTAAACCGGAATTAGAAGAATATTATTGGATTAGTGGCAAGGCATGGAATTACTGGGAATGGCACAAAAGGAAATATGTAAAGAAAGTACATGAAACACAAATTTGTTGTTGTAGAAACACAGATGTAATATGCACATGTCTACCACTGATCCCAACCTTCTATTCTATTCACAACACTACACTTTTCTTCTTCCAAATTTCTCAAACAAATGAAAGAAGTCTGCAAGAGACTACATGAGTGCATTCTTCACAGATATTCTGTATAGGCAGTAGGCAGGTCTAGAATCTACATGCAAGTATGATGTGATACTTCCACTACTAGAATTTTCATATACGCCGGGTGCTAGGCTTTTCGCCGAGAGCCAAAGCGCGGACACTAGGCAAAGTAAAATACGCCGAGAGCCACTCTCGACAAAAGCGGCATCTTGGCAAACAGGGTATATTGCCGAGAGTACTTCTCGGCAAAACTGGAACACTCCGCAAAGCAACTATTTGCTGAGAGCCAAGTAGCCGCCGCACGACAAAGTTTTGCCACGTGGCACATCAGGAGGCGAGTAACGGCACGGTCACGGTTGCACATCTTTGCGGAGTGTGACACTCGGCAACATATCTTTACCGAGAGTGAGACTCGGCAAAGATTAAGCAAACTTTAGTCCCACCTCACTCAGGGACAGGCAACAACACCTGTTTAAATAGTCGGATAGTCCAGATGCAGTAAGCGTCGGTCTTCATTACACTCCTCTTAAGAAGATGGACTATCACTTTGAATCTTCACCTGTTCCGGGCAGAAAAGATTCACTTTGGTAGGCCATCTTCCTAATGATGGATGCCGGCGTTTTTTATTAATTCAGTTTTTTTTAGTCTTCTGTCTCACCCAGAGATCTACGCCTTTGACTTTCGCCGGACGGGCTTTGACCAATGGACGTTTTCACCTGATTCTGATAGGCCAGCCCATAGGAACACTTTAGATCAAGGTCTGGGCCAAACCCACCACAAGATTCCCTCTGTGTCGACCCGACGTGGCCGTTTCCTCTCTCCAAGTGCCGGCAGCAGCGCCGTCCGTGAAGGGGGTCACACTCCGGAGTGGCGTGGGGGGTGTTTCCACCTACCACCACACTTCCAGACATGTATGTGGGCCCATCACAAGATTTTGTGGCATAGCTACCCCCGAAGGCCCCCGACCACACTCGTAGACATGCGGAGAACAAACCGTAGCGGTGGAGTTTTGCACATACTTCTGCATCTCATAAAAATCTGAAAAATTACCACACATCCTATATCACATGTGTCTACACCATGTAAAAAATTCATGATTTTATCACCCTCCGGGTGTTCAGTAATATTCACACAGCACCAAAACCGCAGGAGGTCACTTCGGTGTCATCACCTCGGAAAATCGTACGATGCCGGAATTCCTCGAGAGCTGGCACGGTGTCATCACACGGCCCCTGTAGGGTGTGGTAAAAGTTTGGACGCATTTCGAATAAGTCTCCCCTGAGCCCGCTTGTAAACCGCACCATCTCCGAGCTAGTCTCTGGGTATCGAGAGGGAACGTGTCCGGTTTGTGCAGGAAGTGCGGGTCATGTTGCTCCGTTGGCCTCGAAACTTCTCGTGCTCTCAAAGAAGGCCATCGCATGACACGTGTCATGCCCCTGCATTTTTTGGACCCACGTGCAATATTCGAAAAATTTATTGCTCTGCTAGGGTTTCATCGCCGGAAAGTGCAGATCTGCAAGGCGACACATGAAATCATGCCCAGAAGCGGCATGGAAAATCCTTTGTGATGTCCTTGCGGCATGCGTAGGCATTATCCAAACGAGGGAGGGGCATGCCCTGCCACCGGGGGGCGAAAGTACCTCGCTGGCATGCATGATGCAACCATTTAAATCCTTGGAAAATCGTACGATGCTGGAATTCCTCGAGAGCTGGCACGGTGTCATTACACGGCCCCTGTAGGGTGTGGTAAAAGTTTGGGCGCGTTTCGAATAAGCCTCCCCTGAGCCCGCTTGTAAACCGCACCATCTCCGAGCTAGTCTCTGGGTATCGAGAGGGAACGTGTTTGGTTTGGGCAGGAAGTGCGGGTCCTGTTGTTCCGTTGGCCTTGAAACTTCTCGTTCTCTCAAAGGAGGCCATCACATGACACGTGCCACGTCCTTGCATTTTTCGGACCCGCGTGTAATATTTGAGACATTTATTGCTCTGTAGGGTTTCATCGCCGAAAATCGCAGATCTGCAAGGCGCCACATGAAATCATGCCCGGAAGCGGCATGGAAAATCCTTTATGATGCACGGTTAGATGAAATGATGAAAACTACTAATTTTGCCGAGAGTAGCACTCGGCACAAGTGGGTTTTCCGAGAGTTGCGGTCGGTAAAAGGTAAGCCCTAGATCTAGTTTAGGACTTTTACCGAGAGCCCTCTCGGTAAACGGTAAACCCTAGATCTCATTTAGGACTTTTGCCGAGAGGCCGCTCGGTAAACGGTAAACCCTAGATCTCGTTTAGGGCCTTTACCGAGTGCCGCACCGACAAGCACTCAGGAAAGGTCGGAGGGACACTTAAGTTTATTCCGTGCGCTGCTTTCACTTGGTTTCTCCACACCGCCCCTCCCACCCCGCCGCTCCCCCCACCCTGGTGCCCTCCCTCCACCCCACCGGCGCCCCCACCCCGCCACCGCACCTCCACCACGCCGGCGCACCCCCACCCCGACGCTGCACCTCCACCACGCCGGCGCCCCCCACCCGATGCCGCACCTCCACCACGCCGGCGCCCCCCACCCCGACACCGCACCTCCACCACGCCGGCGCCCACCACACCGACGCCGCCCCCACCGGCCGGTGCCTCCCCACCCCACCGGCGCCCCCCATCTCCCACCGGCCGGCGCCCCCTCCCCCACTTGGTGAGCTTTCCCCTCCAATGAATGGATGAATACTATATGTATGAGTGCTATATGAATGCTAGATGGATATATATGTATGGTTGAATGCTAGATGAACGTGTCCGGTTGAATGCTAGATGGATATATGTATGCTAGATGGGTGTTATGGATGAATGCTATATGAGTGTTATGGATGAATGCTATATGGGTGCTATGTAGTAGTTTTTATTTATTAGTTTTCATATAATAGTTTATGTAGAAGTTTTTATGTAGTATTTTTCGTAGTAGTTTGTATGTAGTAGTTTTTGTACTAGTTTTTATGTATTGACTTTGATAGTAGTTTGTATGTATTAGTTTTTATGTTGAGCGATTGTCGATCATATTTGACAGATAAGAGATGTTTTTAGAGGAATGGTACCGACTGTTGCCGTAGGGGGTCACGCTTCCTCTGCTCCTCCTCTGTGATCTTTGTATAGCAGGAGGAGCAGAGGAAGAGCGACCATCACCAACAGTCGATAAGAGTTGTTCTTGGAGGAAGAAAATCGACTTTTGACGATGGCGGTCAATCTGGACCAGTTCGTCCTGTGATATACTTTTGTCACACACGATGGACTGGCCCAGCTTGACCATCACTGAAAGTCAAAAATATCCGTGAGAGAGTGTCCACCATATGTACGTGAGAGAGTGTCGATGAGAGTTGTTCTAGGAGGAAGAAAATCGACTTTTGACGATGGCGGTCGATCTGGGCTAGTTCGTCCTCTGATATACCTTTGTCACGCATGATGGACTGGCCCCGCTCAACCATCACCGAAAGTTAAAATACCCATGAGAGAGTGTCCACCATATTTGACAGATGAGAGATGTTACCGACTGTTGTCGTAGGGGGTCACTCTTCCTCTGCTCTTCCTCTGTGATCTTTGTAAAGCAGGAGGAGCAGAGAAAGAGCGACCATCACCGACAGTCAATGAGAGTTGTTCTTGGAGGAAAAAAAATCGACTTTTGAAGATGGCGGTCGATTTGGGCTAGTTCGTCCTGTGATATACCTTTGTCACGCATGATGGACTGGCCCAGCTTGACCATCACCGAAAGTCGAAATATCCGTGAGAGTGTCCACCATGATTAATTTTCTTAGAAGTAATCTTTGATGTTTGATTCTTATGTTATTTTTCATTGTGTGATGAAAGGTGTTAGCACCGATCGATTTCGTCGCTATGGCTTCCTCCGACGACGCAACTTCCATTAGGGTCGACCTCGCGGTCAAGGAGAAGTGCGCCGAGGACCGCTTGGCGGCGCTCATTGAGAAGAACCCCCAGCTGATCCTAATAAAGTATTTTGAGGATCTGGCCAAGAAGAATCCGCCAGCTAAGGAGGGCAAGGCCCCACCACGTAAGGAGAGTGATGACCCGGTGCCATTGAGTCCACCGACCATCATTCCCGACGACGCTTGGTCCTCCACTGCGGGGGATGCCCCCATGTGCTCTGACTCCACGATCACTGGTTTCACCGACTACACCTCGGAGTAGTCACCTAGATAGTTTGACATTGATTTAGTGATATAGTTATGTAGCTGCTGATATGGACTTGGATGGCCACTTGCGATGCTTTTGATTGTATGAGTGATGAATGCTTACGTGGATTATGTATGTTGTGCTATTTAACCTTGCATTATTTCTCTGCCTCTTTTTCTCTTTCTTTTGTAGATGAAGTGGTATGTGGTGTACAGAGGTAGGTGGTCAGGAGTCTACAATTCATGGTCTGAATGCAATGAACAAGTACTTCGTTACGAAGGCAGCTCCCACGACTTGTTCAATAGCAGAGAGAAGGCAGAGTATCATTACAATCAGTATGTGCTTAACCAGAAGAGAAAACCGAATTAGGCAATGGTGCAAGTCAGAAACGGCTTATCGGGTTCAGTGGATTGAAGAACTTGATAATTCTCTTTCAGTTCGTCATCATTGTGGTGTTTCTTTTATCATGTGGTCGCATGTAGACATGCATTGACCACTTTGTTGTTTAGTTGTACTAAAGAGCTACTTTGTGATTTCAAATGAAGCTTGTGTGAACTATTTATATAATGCTTATGTGAGTTTGTTGTTAACCTTTGTGACTTCAAATGCAAGTTAGTATATGGTATATCTGTTTTTGCTGCAGCGAACCGAGCGAAAAGCTGCTGAATCTGAGAATCAGAATTGGGAAGGAAACATTACCGAGATCCGCTCTCGGCAAAGGGGCATGCACTGGGAGGTTCTGGACATTGGCTGTGGCAGTTATGCCGAGAGTGGCTCTCGGCAAAGAGCTGACGGAACCAGCGGCCGTGAAGTTACTTTATTTTGCTGAGAGGGGCTGTTTGGCACTCGGCAAAGTGTTTGCCGAGTGTCCGATGGATGGCTCTCGGTAAATTCCTGTTTGCCTGAGAGGTGTATGCCGGGTGGCCTTTGCTGAGAGGAACTCTCGGCAAAGGCTTTGCCGAGGGGATTTGGGCCTTTGCCGAGTGTTTCTGGCACTCGGCGTACGTGTCGATTCCAGTAGTGTTCCAACCTCAGACACAGGACATATAATTGACAAATAAGCAGGCCACATATTCTTATCACTCACAAAAGGCATGCACATTATAGGTGATTAAACTTTGTCACATTTTGAGGAAAAGGAAAATCAGGAACGCATCAGCCCAATCTGTTTAGTTGCCGTATAGTGCTTGTTTTCTCATGGCGCTCATGGATGGACACTTGACATTAGTACATAAAATTAAAGAGTACACGACCATCCAAAAGCTATGAAAATATCTTAACTTGATACCTGGCAACAAAAAAATGGATGTTGCTAGCATTGTCTCATCTTCTCCACAACGACATTCCTTCCGCTCCACCCCGTGCTCTTCCTACCCCATCCAACCCCTCCATGCTCGGTCCACCACAGCGCCATCCTTCTCCTCCGCCCCAGCACAGTGCCATCGGTGGCATTGGCCAGAGTCAAAGGCGCGTGTGGTGGAGATTTAGATCAGAGAGAGAGAATGGAGGCGGGGGCTAGCTGGAGGGAGGGAGCAGTGGCTGCAGACGACCTCAGCCTTGGTTGTTAGCACCCCCATGGCGCAGCGTGGAGAGGCGTAGAGGGGAAAGCAGAGGAGTGAGGTGGCGACACGCATGGGGTGGCGGCGGAGCAGAAGAGCACCGTGGAGGGCCGATGTCGGCTGCGCGGGGAGGAGGCCGCCTGAGTGGGAGGCACATCAGAGGTGCAGTGTGCTCTCATGGAAGAATGGGAGGCAGCGTTGCCCTCTCCTCAATCTGATTGCCTTATTATTTTTTCAAGAGAAACATGTGTTACTGAGAAAGGAGAGATCGGCTCTTGATTTTTTTTCTGTCATAGCATGATATAAAAGGAAAGTGAAGGAGAGAAAATCGGTAGACGAAGGGAGTGTCGATCGATCGAGCATAGGGTAACGAATGAACGACTTAGGTACTCCCTCTCCTTAAAATCCATTATTTATTTACTGAAAATTAGTTATTTGCTTCCTAAAATAAATTGCATTGATCAGAGGATTGGTTGATTTGGAAAATTAGGAAAGTTAGATTCCTGATCTTTTGTGCATTAGGAAAGTGCTGGCTTGCAAGAAAAGAGTGGAGAGGAAAATAAACCGATAGAAGAAAACCAGCGTGGAGGAGGGTGGTGGGAGGTGAGGCGGAAAAAACCCGCGGGTACTGGCCTACCAACTCCCCCTTTAGGAGTAGAGATACTAGAGATTTTGGCCCTTGGGAGATACAAGTTTTGGGGCCTCCTCTAGTTCTCTAGTTCTAGTTCTAGTTGATCCAATTTGAACTAGATCTAATCCTCTCCTCGAAACAGGCTTTCACCCCGCTTTATATATAAAGCAACAACCGAACAGAGTAAATGGCTGAACCATACAAGATGATGAGGTAGCCCTCTTACAAAGCCGATCCTAAGATACTCGGCACACGTAGACCGCACACGACTATGCTACCAACAAGAAACACAGGAAGATCTAAACATACGTGCACGCAACGACCTAGTACACCTAAACTCCACGACAACGCCCCCAAGAGGGAGAACGGCGCCGAGCGTCGCTGTTAACGAGTCCATAGCGGACAAAGGTTTTCACCCGGAGCCCTGATACGGAGAGAAGAACCACGACGACGTCTTCAAGAAGAGCGCGGAACCGACGGGCGTCGCCGTCGTCGGCGCCAAGGCGCGGAGCTTTCGCTCGGCAACTCACGGGTGTCACAAAGAGGCCGCCAGGACGAGCATGACGACGTCAGATCCCCAGATCCGTATCAGGGCAGCCCCCCTATGAGAGCAGAGAGCACGCCAGAGCCACCCTATGCTACACCTCCCGTTGCCCCCACAACCCGACAGGAGACCCACCATCGCCGCGCTGGTGCCCGCCGAAGAGCGACCATGCGGACCACCATCCGGGGCTGCCACCCCGGCATCCCTGCCGCCAGACATCGTGCTCCGCTCACTTCCCCGTGCGCTCGACCACAGTAGGAGGAGCCGTGGGACGTCCTCTACTCCTAGCCCGGCATCAGTCCCCAAATCTGGGTAGGCACCTCCACAGTAGGAAGCCCCCACGCCTGCATCCCCAGCCAATCCCGGTGGACTAGGAGGGACACGACTCAGAGACTGCCCACAGCCGTCGGCGAACAAGCCCCAAGGCCTAGCCTAGGCGAGTTCACACAATGCCATGTCCGTGGCCACCGATGCCGATCTGCTCACCGAAGCCACGATATCACGGCCACCACCACCGACCACCTTACCCGCGAGTGGAGGACAAGCACCACCGGCGAGCAAATCCCAGGCCACGCCCGACCACACCTACCCGAAGCACAGGCTCCGATCCGCCCCGGGCTTCGAACTGGCCCGCCCGAGCATGAACCCTAGATCTGAACCTCCGCCGTTCCGCGTGCGGCAGGCACCAACAGCACTCGCCCAGCCCCGCGTACCGTCGGTCCACATCCAGGAGAAGGAGGCCACCACCACCATCCTGCGCCGTCTGCAGGACTCCGGCGCCGCGCCATCGAAGACCCCACAGGCCCGCACCGCCGCCCTGCCAAGCTAAGGGCTTGGACAGCCCCCGACCAGGCAGAACACCACCTCCGCGATCAGCTACAGCCGCCGGGGGCGAGAGCGCGGCCTCCGGCCATAGCCACCTTGGCCCGCACCCACTGCCGGCCAAAACCAGCCATCGCGCGTAGGTGTGCTCCTCCCCCGCCGCCGGCCGGCCAGCAGCAGGCGGCCGACGAGGGAGGCCCGCCAGAACCACCCGAAGGCCCCGGATCCAGATCTGGACGCCGGTCGCCGCCTCGGGACACAGCCGCCGCACCTCGACCAGCAGCCCCACCATGGCCGCGCAGCACCAGTCACCACGCCGCCGCCCAGAGCCGCTGCCACCATGCCACCGGGCCCCGCGTCCACCCGGCGCCTCTTCCTAGGACGGGTGTCCTGTGCCCACCGCCACCTAGGGGAGAGGGGAGAAGGTGCCCCACCGCCAGCCACCGCGAAGGGCTTTGCCCTGGCGGCTCTGGCCGGCGGCGGCGGCGGGGGGGTGGAGAGGGGAGCTGGGGCCGGAACTAGCGCCGCCGCCCGAGTCGCCCGCGGGGGAGCGACGCGGGGGCGAGGGGAGCTGGTGTGATCTAATCCTCTCTAGTCCTCATATTTAGAAGCCTAGTGTGGTTCTAATATTCTCCCTCTAATTATTCGGCATCGATTATGATGCGGAGCATCGCACGATCATCCCCATGGACCCACCATCGCCTCCCAAAGCACCAAGTGGACCGATGACAAGATCACGTGCAAGAGCTATCAAGACCGAGGTGACATCTCTCCTTAATGAGCTTCCATATGAACCACATGAGACATGGCTACTACCTCAAACGGGAATGCTATGTGTGCTTAGGTACGAAGAAGACCACCTCGGAGACGCTCGGGACGAAGATCAAGCCAACACGGATGCGGATGAAGGACCACGACAAGGGCGTCGTGGAAATGCTATAGCGGCCGGACATTCGGCCCCCAGCCAGGATATCCCGCGCCCCCAGGACAGCAACAGCAGCAGCAGAGCAGCGCTGGAAAGGCTATAGGAGCTGGACATCTGGCCCCGTCCCGGACATCCGGCCCGACAGCCCGGACATCCGGCCCACGGATGGAAATCTGGCGCGAGGACACCTGAAGCGTGTAACACTTGGACCAGCCCTAGCGCGGACGTCCGGCCCGAGCCCCGGACAGCCGGCGTCCCATGTATCCCCGGACACCCGACCCCAGCCTAGACATCCGGCACCTGCGCGTGCAGCCAGGCCAGAGGCCCATGTATCTCCACTCCCTCTCTCCCATCTCGCCCAACACTATATAAGGACCTACCCCTCCACCTAGCTAGGGTTAGCAAAGATTATGATGAACTAGAGGGCTTTGCTCATCTATCCTTCTCCTTGGAGAATCAAGACCTCATCTTGGAGAAGATCCCTCTAGTGGATATCAAGGCCTCCTCAAGGAGAAGATCCCCCAAGTGGATATCAAGACATTAACTCCTCCAAGGGTTGGGATGAACTAGTTCCTCTTTTGCCTTCTTGTGTTGGATTTGGACCCTTGTATCCCCTTTTTGTATGTGGATTTAGCACATGTGTGATTGGATCATTGTCATTTGAGTGTTCATCTTGTGTTCTTCTCTTGATTTGCTCCTTTCCCCACCTCCAAGTGTGAAAAGATCATGAATTAGGGTTACACCCTACATCATCTTCTATCAGAGCAAGGTTGATTCACATCTTGGAGTCCCTACCCCCCCCACTTTCTAGCCTAATTTTGTTTGTTTTTACCCAAATTCAAAAATCCCCACAAAAAGAGCCATACCATTTTTTTTGTGATTTGTTGGTTTGATGATGTTTTGTTGATTTTGATCCATGGATTCGAAGTGTTGTAGGTGGATTTAGCTTTCCCCCATTTCCATCCATGAAATTTCCCGAATTTTGCCCCAATTTTTCTTCCCATCTCCATATCCACGAGCTCCAAATCGCCACGGATCCCAGCCGCCGAACATCCGGCCTGACGTAGCGACCACCTACCACTTCACCCAATTTTGCCAATTTTCGCCATTTTGCCCACATACTTCCGCATACCACCACCTAAGTTCCGCATTACCACCACCAAACTTCCGAAACCACCGCAAGTTTTGCCTCATTTGCCATTTGAGAATTTGAGTTCGCGGTTTCCCGTTTCCTAAGCTGTTTTGGCTAATTAGGAACATTTCAACATCGACATCACCGCCGCTCAACTTCGCCACAGACTCGACATCAACAATGACCACACATCATTTCACACGACGACCGTAAGCAAGGACGGTAACTTCGACGACATCTTAGTCCCCTTCCTTGCCATTGCATTGTTAACCCTGAGACCATCTTTTGCGTCACTTGCCTACGAGACTAGCCGTTTGAGTATTGCCGGGCAACGCTACCTGTACACTTTAGTGATACATATTCTGCATAGCTATCATTGCGTGCATATCTCATCGCATCATCTCTTGTGTCATCAATTGTTCCCGAATATATACAATTGCTATCTTGGTTCGAGCATTTCGCATAAGTGGCCAAAGAAAATCTCCAAAGAAAAAGAAGAGAGAAAAGCTTTTAAGCAAGGAGGAAAAGAAAACAAGAGCTTGTAAGCAATAGCCATAACATCACCACATTGCATATCATATTGCCACCATAGATCATCTTCGATCATCGTGTGCGAGTTCACAGGGAACCATACATACATAGCATACTTGGGATAGAAAGTCGATACATTTTGTCTCTTATAGGTTGTGCACAAGTTTCGTATCCGCCCTTTGAGCAATCGTGCTACGTCTTTCTAGTGTTGTGCAACACGAGTGTTTTTCGTGGATTCCACATTTTGTGCTCATTCCTTGGTTGCAGGACCCCACTTATCTATCCGTGTGTCTGTTTTCGTGTACCATTACTTGATATTGGTCTACTTGTTTCACTTGCGACTTTGTGAATCATTCTCAACATTATTGATATCTTGCTAACAATTGCATCAATTTTGTGCCACTTATCCTCACCGAGCTCCTACAAAGGCTTTATTGTGTAGGTGTGAGATTGACAAGATCCGGTACTAATTGTCCTACTTCCATAATACCATATTGGGTGATCATTGATCCATCTTCAACATTGGAAAAGGTAAATTTTGGTCTAGTTCTTCTCTTTCTTCCACTCACATTTGCTCGAGCATGATGGATATGCCAAGCACTTCTAGCAACCCACTCTTCAACGAGCAAGACACACCAAACGACTACGTCAACAAGGTTCAACTCTTCGGCATTCAACGAGCTTTGCATCAAGAAAATGAAGCTTTGGGCGACCGCATCAAACAACTCACCACCGACTTGCGCCAATCCGAAGCAAGAACAAGGGACTACCTTGACACCAAGCTATCATCCCAAATGGAAGAATTTCGTGCCATGATGGTCAACCGCGCTTCTTCCACATCGTATTCAACAAGACGGTGCCACTCAAGCCGTCACTCTTCGGACGCCTCTTCCGACGCAAGTATTCCACGGCCTTGTTCTGATCGTCGAGGCGACCAAGATAATCAAGCTTCACAAAATCCATTCCGTGGCAATGGTTTGCAAGACCGCCTTTGGGCGAACGACTTTGTCGCCAAGAACAAGATGCTGTAGACCAAGAGCAAGCTCGACAATGCCAACGCCAAGAAGAGCGAGACGGCATCGCACTATGACAAGAACAACTACACTGTGAGGAACAAGTGCTTGAAGCACAACGTGCCCTCTGGGAAGCAAATCGCGCTTTGGAATAGCACAATCGCCGCACACGCGAACAAGAAGAAGCGCTCCGACAAGAGCAACAAGAGGAAGGCGCTCACGTTGAGGAGTGCCACAAAAGGAAGAACCGGGCACGAATCCCTCACCCTCAATGTCAAGCTAATGAAGAGGAGCAAGAGGTTGAAGACCCCCCTCCACGACAAGAGCGACATCGCCATCGCAACCATCACAATGAGGAACAATGTTACGGCAAGCTCAAGTTCAACATGCCTAAGTTCTCCGGTAGCAACGATCCCGAAGACTACCTCTCATGGGCATTTAAGGTCGACAAGATATTCCGCCTTCACAACTATGACAAGGAAGAGAAGATCGCCATGGCATCTCTAGAGTTCCAAGATTATGTTCTCATTTGGTGGGAGCAAGTCATTGAGCGATGCCGAGAGAAGGGCGACCCACCCATCACGACTTGGAACCAAAGGAAGGATGTCATGCGAGCTCGTTTTGTGCCTACCCACTATAGTCGTGATCTCTTCAAGAAGCTACAACTTCTCAAACAAGGCAGAAAATCGGTTGAAGATTACTATCAAGAAATGGAGATTGCAATGATACGAGCCAACGTCAAGAAAGACGACGAGCAAACTATGGCGTGCTTCTTGAATGGCCTCAACTATCCAATCAAGAAAATCGCGGATTTCCAACCGTACTCCAACCTCCTCGAGCTAGTGCACCAAGCAACTAAAGCGGAGAGCCAAGTGCAAGAAGACTTCTAGTACTCCAAGTACTCTTCCAAGACCTACGGCTCCTATAATCAAGCTTCCACAACTATGACTCCTACAACTACTACTCGAGCTACACCCACTACCGATGATAAGTCAAGCTCCAAGCAACCTACGACATCTTCGAGTCGTCCTCCTACAAGCCAAGAGCTTCGTCATCAAACCCTATAATGGATGCTACCGCCAAGACAAGTTCCATCCAATGTTTCACTTGCAAGGGCCGAGGCCACAAGTCATTTGAGTTCCCCACATGGCGCACCATGATTACCAATGATGACGGCACCTACGACTCGATGAGCGATGAAGAAATGGAAGCCATGGAACATGTGGCCATGCACCGACAAGTTAATGAAGATGAAGATGCGCACATCTTTTGTGACACCGACTCGAGCCCCGCTCTCATTGTCTCCAAGATTTTGACACTTCAACAACAATAAGACGAAGACCAACGTTGCCACATCTTCCATACCAAAGCAGGCATCCAAGGAAGATCCATCAAGGTGATCATCGATGGCGGAAGTTGCCACAACTTGGCAAGTGAAGAGCTTTTTTCCAAGTTAAAATTGCTCAAGAAGAAGCACCCTCTCCCTTACAAGGTCCAATGGCTACGTGACTCCGGCACCATTCAAGTAGAGCACACCATTCAAGAGTCCTTCAAGATTGGAGCATACGAAGACACCTTGGAGTGTGATGTGGTACCGATGTCCGTGTGCCATCTCCTCTTAGGAAGACCTTGGCAATTCGACCGTGACGTCATCCACAACAGACGGACCAATCACTATAGCTTCAAGATGAAGGGCAAGGAGTATGTGCTTCGACCCATGTCGCCAAGTCAAGTGATCACCGACAAGCAAGCATCAACCATCGTGGAGAGACTAGTGAGAGAGTGAACCACCCAAACGAGAGTGAGCGCCACAAGCCAAAATTGAGTGACTCCATGATCAGTGACAATAAAAAGTTAGTTCTCCTAGCCACCAAAAGAGATTTGAGGGATGTGAGTGAGAGCCCATCGAGTGTTCTTCACTTCGTACTTGTGTGCAAAGATGAAGCGGTGAGGACTAATACTTCACAACATCTACCTTTGGTTTTGTCTCATTTATTGCAGGAATTCCTAGACATCTTCCCCGATGAGCTACATTCGGGACTTCCTCCACTTCGCGGAATCGAGCACCGCATGAACCTCATTCCCGGTGCACCTCTACCCAACAAGGCACCCTACCGCGTGCCACGCCCAATATGCGATCCTATTCTCAAGGAACTCGGAGGCCCCACCAAGAGTAGAAACACATATTGGAGACGTTTGCAAGGTGGATATCATTACATCGTACCACATACATAATAGATGGGGATACAAACAAATACATACAATCATCACAAGAATACATCAATACATACAAACATCATACAGAAGGGCAGCATCCGACTACGGATGAAACACAAACGAAAAAGACAAACGACATCCACCCTGCTAGCCCAGGCTGCCGACCAGGAACCTAACCCAAGATCGACGAAGAAGAAGAAGAAGTAGAAGAAGGACTCCAAAAGCAAACGCGCATCGCTCTCACGTCAGATCATCGCTTTACCTGTACCTGCAACTGTTGTTGTAGTAATGTGTTAGCCATTTGGACTCAGCAATCCCATAACCATGGGTAGCAAGACTATCAAAGCTTAAATGGGTATGGATGGGTAAGGTGGTGAGGTTGCAGCAAGCACTAAGCATTATATGGTGGCTAACGTATGAGTACAAGAATAAGAAGAGCATCTACGCAAAACGGTCGCAAACTACAAATGATCACTAAGTGATCCTGGACACCTACTTACGAGTCAAACATAACCCCACCGTGTTCTCTTCTCGAACTTGCTCGAAAAGAGACGGTCACGGTTACGCACACGGTTGGTGTATTTTTAATTAGGATTTAGTGTCAAGTTCTCTACAACCGGAGGTTATAAATATCCAAGTGCCACATAACCGCGGGCACGGCTTCGCGTAAGATTTAACCCTGCAGGGGTGTTCCAACCTGGCCCATCATAAGCCTACACAAGCTGCGGTGGAAATACCTCAACCTCGAGATAGCCCGAAGTATCCTCGGAATCCCGGTGCACAAGACATTTCGACAATGGTAACACAATTCCAGCAAGACCTCCCGGCGTGCTGACACCCTGATAGTAGCCGCGCGTATCTCGTCTCAGGACACGACCGGATGAACACTACGTACGGTTACCAAAGACCCCAGTTGCTCAGGGAGGTACCGCAAGTGGCTCTGTTTTGGACCAGCACCATCAGCACTGGCCCACCTGTATTATGTTGAATTAAGAATCCTCGGGTTCATGACGCCCTATGCCAATAAATTATTTAGTTCAGTATTATTATGTTGGCAAATGGTAAAACCAATGTTGGGTCTTGCTGGCAGCGGTTATTCAAAGCGAACTGTCAAGAGGGTCCCATTCCCCTGAGCATGTTAGGAACGCTAAACATGAGTCATAACACCAGCATTACGGAAACTAGGGCGGCTTGAGTGGAACAAAACACTAGGCAAAAGGCCGAGCCTTCCACCCAATACCAAGTATATAGATGCATTAATTAAATAAGAGATATTGGGATATCCCAACATGTCCATGTCCCAACATGGAACAACCTGCAACTGCACCTGCAACTAGCAACGCTATAAGAAAGGGGCTGAGCAAAGCGGTAACATAGCCAAACAACGGTTTGCTGGGTAAGGGTTGTTAGAGGCTGTATCATGGCATATGGGAGGCTGACATATATGTGGTAGGAAGCGCGACATAGCGATAGCAACGAGACAACTAGCAAGCAAAGATAGTAGTGGTATCCAAGGTCATGATCATCTTGCCTGAAATCCCGCTCGGAAGAAGAACGAGTCCATGAAGAAGACGAACCACGTAGTCGAACGAATCCTCACAATCGCAACGAAACCGGAACTATCGAGACGAAGCACAACCGGAAAGAAGCAAACAACATGGTAAACACACAAGCATAAACATGGCATGATGCACAATCCAAATATGATGCATGACAAGATTAAATGTTGTTAAACATGGCAAGAGATGAAGCATAAGCAATCCATACAACTAGGCAAGGTTAAATGAGGCCGGAAACACAAACGACAATTCCGGAAAATCCCCATATGCAAATTTCGAAATTGGTACTGATCTGGATTAAACACAATGTTAAAGTGGTTAAACAGCAAGTTAACATGCATCATGATGATCTACATGTTTTTCTAGTCAAGTTACATATGTAGATCATTTAATTCAGAGCTACGGGCTAGAAGATACGAGCTAAACAAGTTTAACATGGCAAGGATGCAAAATGCATGCAAACATCAACCACGAACACACAAATTAAGGATGCACCATGACAACATGAATCTACACACAAATCTAAGCAAGTTTCATATAGGACATCATCAAAACGGAGCAACGGTTCAACAATTACAATCAACACAAGCTATAATAATAATCTGCCCAAAACAGTAACATAGCATTTTGCAAAGACCAAAACAACAAGCTACAGGCACATGATGGGCACAAACTTGATATGCACTTGAAATAGACATGATATACTCCAATTTATCTTAAAGGTTCAGGTTCATAGGCATCAAGGTTAAGTCGATATGATCCATGCAGAATGCAATCATGAACTAACAGAAAACTAGACATGCTGTCAACAACATTATGTTGCTGACTTGGGAGGCACATAACAGCAAGCATAGCAATTTTAATATTTATGAAATTGACATGAGCATACAGTAGACATGACAATCTTCAAATCACTCCATTGGCTAAAGTTCATAGGATGCACAGATTAATTACTATGATTTTTACGAAATGGAACATTCTGTTACAGGATAACAGTTATATCATGATGGCAACTTGAGAGCAACAAATAGACAAGCTACAGCAAGATTACATAGCAACCAAGGGCATGGCATCAAAGTACACATTGCATAGACCAAATCACATGAAGGAATCATATGCATATGAGCTATAGATTAGTGGCAACCATCAAGCAAAGTTGGCAAGTTTTATCATAGACAGCTTTTACTCAGAACAACAACATTAACTAGGCATGTTTACAAGCTCATGGCACTCACATCAAGGCATATCATGGCATGAAATAAATACTAGCAGCAAGAAGACATGAAAATGCTCCAAAGTCATGTTGACAAGTTGCTTATATGGTGCATGTATTAAATCACACAAAAATGACAAAGCGACAAATATTAACAGTTTCCAGCAGTAACATTAGGATGCACTTTTGCAACAGAGATAATGACATGTAGATGACCCCTAACATGAATGCAAATGCAACCATACTGTAGAGCACGAAGAGTAGATCATTTTTCATATATGGAACATCATCATAGGATGCACAGGTCAAGAGGTACAAGCAACGCAAAATGCATGTATGCTGCTGAAAAACACAGGGGCTGCCGAAATTAACCCAGTTTGGACTGAGCGTAGAATAGCTAAATGACGCCCAGGAGAGGTATAGTAGGCTGGCGCTCACCTCGGGCCCGTGGGCCAACTGGGCGATGGGAAGCGGGACGGCGCGGTGCAGGGGCGGCGTTTGGATCGATGGATCGGGTGGTCCCGGGTCCAGCTTGGACGACGCGGACGCGGGACGACGCGGTACGGGGCGGCCGTTTGGTTGGCGGGTCGGGGCCGATCCGGTACGGGGCCGGACGAGGCCGTCCAGGCGGTGGCGGCTCCGGCGACGGCAGACGGCGCGACGGCCACCGGAGGCAGGGACGAGGTCGAGGGGTCGGGATCGGCAGATCCGGTGAGGTGCTGGCCGGCGGCGAGGTGGTGGTGGTCTTGGGCGGCGGCGGACGGGCGTATCCGTCCGGCGGCTCGCCTGATCTAGGCGACGGCGCGGCGGGGCTACGGCCTAGGTGGTCGCAGACGGCATCGGAGCGCGTCGGCGCTCGGGCACGGGGAAGCAGGGGCTGGGGCTCGCGCGGTGTCCTCCGATGACCGGCCGGCGAGGCGGTGGCGCCGGGAGACGAGGAGGCGGGGGCCCTGGCGACGGGCTGCGGTGGCGCTCGGGCAGGAAGCGGGTGGCGGCGTGCGCGGGCCTGCGGCCGTGGCTGCTTCGGGCCGGGCGGGCCGGCGATGGGCCTGGCGAGCCTGCAGTGGCTGGTGGTGGTGCGGGGCGACGTGGCCGGCGGTGGAGAGGTGGGAGGTGGCGGCTGATGGCTGGGCAGGCATGGAAAACGAGGAGAAGGGGGTAGGGTTCCAGATTAGGAAGGTCTAGCTTTCCTTATATAGGCAGGGATGCTAGGGTTTGGGGTTGGGGGTGTTTCGGAGCTCTCCGATCGCGATCGGACGGTTCCGGACAGAGGGGAGATTAGCTGGGCTAGGTGGGCTGTGTAGAGAGGGTTTAGGCTGAGGAGAGAGGGAAGTGGTGCAGCCCGGCACGGTTTTCGGAACACCGAAAACGTCCGACGTTTGACCGGCTATAGTGCCGCTATAGGTTATCCGTTGAGGCATCAAACGACCTCCGAATGGAACGAAATTTGGCAGGCGGTCTACCTATAATATAATAAGACCGCACGCCAACTTCCAACCCATTCTGAGAACATTTTTATCCCACTTATAAAAATAATATTCCGAAGGTGCCGCGGGCGCGTGCGAGTGTGGTTGGCCTCAGAACGGACAACGGAAAGAACGGGGAGAATGACAACTACGAACGGATGAGAGTTTTGAAAAACATGCGGATGAAATGCACATGACGGCATGGCCAAGTGCAATACGCAAGCGAATGACATGGCAAGGACGACGAATAAATGGAAGACATTTGGAGCATCGGTCTCGGGGCGTCACACCGCGTCAACCCGGACAAGACGAAAGAGATTCAAAGGCAAGTACAACACCTCCTCGAGAACGGGTACGTACGCGAGAGTCTAAGCCCATGTGCCGTTCCGGTTATCCTTGTGCCTAAGAAAGATGGTAGTTTACCACATGTGTTCCGATTGCTGTCCCATTAATGCTATCATCGTTCGGTATTGCCATCCCATTCCACGCCTTGGTGACATGCTAGATGAGATTAGTGGTGCCACTATTTTCTTAAAAATTGATCTTAAAAGTGGTTACTATCAAATTCTCATGCGAGAGGGTGACGAATGGAAAACAACATTTAAAACCAAATTTGGTCTATATGAGTGGTTAGTCATGCCTATGGGATTGTCTCAAGCGCCTAGCACATTTATGTGCGTCATGCATTATGTTCTCCGAAAATACATTGGCATTTGTGTTGTGGTATATTTTGATGATATCCTTGTTTTTAGCCAATCTCTTGACGACCATGTGAAACACCTTAGAGACGTCTTGCAAGTTCTTAGGGACGAGTGACTCTATGCGAACATTGACAAGTGCACTTTCGGTGTAGATAAGCTTGTTTTCTTGGGTTTTGTTGTCTCCTCTAAGGGTGTTCCAGTTGATGAATCTAAGATTGATGCTATTAAAACTTGGCCACAACCAACTTGCAACAAGTGCGTAGCTTCCTTGGCCTAGCCGGTTTCTATCGTCGCTTCGTTAAGGACTTTAGCACCATTGCATCACCTTTGCATGCCTTGAGTAAGAAAAATGCACCATTTGTTTGGGGACCCTCCCAAGATGCCGCATTTAATGATCTTAAAACCTTGCTTACACATGCTACATTACTTGCCTTACCCAATTTTGAGAAGACTTTTGAAGTGCATTGCAACGCTAGCAGTAATGGCATAGGTGGCATGTTAATGCAAGAAAAGCGACCCATTGCATACTTTAGCGAGAAACTTTCTGGAGTGCAACTTAAATATCCCATCTATGACAAAGAGTTATATGCTTTGGTGAGAGTCTTGCATGTTTGGGAGCATTATCTTCGACCACGCAAGTTTGTCATACATACCGATCACAAAATGGTCAAATACCTTAAAGGTCAAACCAAGTTGAATAAATGACATGCCAAATGTAGTGAATTCATTGAGTCTTCTCCTTATGTAATTAAGTACATGAAGGGTAAAGAGAATGTAGTAGCGGATGCTCTTCCCCGCAAGTGCATGTTGGTTACTCAACTTGAGTTGAATGTTGTTGGCTTTGAGCACATTAAAGACTTGTTTGCGCATGATCCTTCGTTTGCGATTCCTTATGCCAAATGTCAAGCTAACACTTATTGGGAGCGATATTATCTCAAGGATGACTATCTTATGCAGGCTAACAAACTTTGTGTTCCCGAGTCTTCTCTTCTCGTTTGTTACTTTTGCAAGAGGCTCACAGCAGAGGACTTATGGGACATTTCGGATGTGACAAGACATTTGCGATGCTCTCCAACAAGTACTATTGGCCCAAGATGTTTCGTGATGTCTCGCGCTACACCAACCGGTGCTCCATATGCCGCAAAGCTAAGTCTCAAGCTCAATCTCATGGTCTACATATGCCACTTCCTATTCCATACCACCCATGGGAAGATATTAGTATGGACTTTGTGCTTGGTTGGCCTTGAACTCAAAATGGTAAAGATTCAGTATTTGTCGTTGTGGATCATTTCTCTAAGATGGCACCTTTTATCCCATGTAACAAGATATACGATGCTTCACATGTTGCCAATCTCTTTTGTAGGGAAATCTTGTGATTACATGGCGTGCCCAAGACGATTGTCTTGGACCGCGACGTCAAGTTCCTAAGCTACTTTTGGAAGACACTACGCGCCCAGCTCAGAATCAAGTTACTATTTTCTTCGGCATATCTCCCGCAAACTGACGGCCAAACGGAGGTCACCAGCAGACGCTTTCTACACTCCTCCACGTGTTGATCAAGAAGAACATCAAGGAGTGAGAAGAATGCCTACAATCAAGCACGACACTCTACAACCGGCAAGTCCCCCTTCGACATTGGACATCCTCCCACTACCACTACAAGAGCGAACAAACTTGGAGGCGAGCACAAGAGCAACTTACCTCAAGAAGATGCATGAAGATACAAGGCACACAACCGAGCGCCAAGTTCAACGCCTCGCCAACAAGCTCAACACCAACAAGCACCCCATGGTGTTCAACCCCGGCGATCTTGTGTGGCTACACCTCCGCAAATGCCGCTTCCCCAACGAGCGCAAGTCCAAGCTCCTGCCTCGCGCCGATGGACCATTCAAGGTGTTAGCATGCTACAACGACAATGCCTACAAGATCGACATACCACGTGACAATTACAACATGAGCGGCATCTTCAATGTCAAGGAACTATCTCCCTTCCATGGTGATGAGGTTATCAATCCGAGAGCATATCTTTCCCAAGGGGGTGGAGATGATGTGGAGCATCCCACAGTCATCCCCATGGACCCACCATCGTCTCCCAAAGCACCAAGTGGACCAATGACAAGATCACATGCAAGAGCTATCGAGACCGAGGTGACATCTCTCCTTAATGAGATTCCATATGAACCACATGAGACATGGCTACAACCTCAAATGGGAATCCTATGTGTGCTTAGGTACGAACAAGACCAACTCGAAGATGCTCGGGACAAAGATCAAGCCAACACGGATGCGGATGAAGGACCACGACAAGGGAGTCATGGAAATGCTACAGCGGCCGGACATCCGGCCCCGGCCCGGATATCCGGCACCCCCAGGACAGCAATAACAGCAGCAGAGCAGCACTAGAAAGGCTACAGGAGCCGGTCATCTGGCCCTGCCCCGGACATCCGGCCCACGGCCGGAAATCCGGACCGAGGACACCCGAAGCGTGCATCACCTAGACCAGCCCCAGCGCGGACGTCCGGCCCGAGCCCTGGACATCCGGTGTCCCGTGAAGCCCCGGACATCCGGCACCTGCGCGTGCAGCCGGGTGCTACTTGTGAGCTGCGTTGGGATTTTCCCCGAAGAGGAGAGGAGATGCAGTAGAGTAGAGATAAGTATTTCCCTCAGTGAGAACCAAGGTGCCTATGCTTCATGGGTCTGAACGGCGAACATTGTGAGAATGTGAACAAATAAATAAAAATCGATCGATGCTTCATGTAAGCAAGTTGGTTCAAGGATTTGCTGAAACATTAAAATCAGTCCCGTTTACGGCCACGCATGTCAAACCTTGGCAGATGAACATGTTCTGGATGAGTAGTGGCACTACCACTTCCAATATCTGCATAAGCGGGTCGCCAAGAACTTGGCTAATGCTTTGACCATCCCAACATCTGTAGCTGAGTATTCTTGTTTGCACTGATAATGAAAAAGAATGATTACTATAATAGTGGCACTAGTTGAAACAACTTTATTTTCTTAATGGGAAAAAGATTGCGATACAATAGCTTTATTAAAAAAATACAACGCTAGCACAGTATGACAAAGCACAATCATGTTATGAAGGATAGTACTGACCTGTGTGAGATGACTTTGTGAGATCAAGTTGTTCTTCAGGTCCCTGTATCTTGCCATGAAGGCAATTCGTTGAAAACTATGAACAACTTCAGTGTGGCAGTTCAAGGAGGGGCCTTGAGTCATTCCAATCCTTTTTTGTGCAGTTCAACTAAAATTATGGCACCCGCCATGCCGCGAGGGAGAGAGGGGCCCTATGCCGCCTCGACGGTAGGCCTAATGGACTCAACTAGTTTAGTGCACATGCTATGTGATTGATGCAGTGTAAATGGACTTGATTCTCCCGGATTCGCCTTTTGCAAGTTATCTACATTGGAAATGAAAAGATAGCTAAGACAGTAGCTCTATTTTAACTGTACTATTTCTTCATTTTATTAGTGGCACTGGGGGTGCCAAAACATTGCCTCAAATTATTAGTGGCATGATACGTCTCCAACGTATCTATAATTTTTGATTGTTCCATGCTATTATAGTATCAATCTTGGATGTTTTTATATGCAATTATATATCATTTTTTGGGACTAACCTATTAACCTAGTGCCCAGTGCCAGTTGCCGTTTTCTACTTGTTTTTGGTTTTTCAGGAAATCAGTACCAAACGAAGTCCAAATGCCACGAAACTTTTTGACGATTTTTTTCTGGACAAAAAAGACCCTGGAAGCTTCGGGAGGAAGCCAGAAGCCTCACAAGGCGGCCACAAGGCAACAGGGCACGGCCCCAGAGGGGCGCGCCCTGATGCCTTATGGGCCCCTCGTGGATCCTTTTGACCTAATTCCACTTCTATAAATTCTCAAATATTCGGAAACCATCAGAGAGCCAGACGAGAAAACCTTACTACCGCCACAAGCCTCTGTTCTTCCGCGATCCCATCTGGAGGCCTTTTCCGGTACTCTGCCGGAGGGGGAATCGATCATGGAGGGCTTCTTCATCAACCTTGTTGCCCTTCTGATGATGTGTGAGTAGCTTACCACAGACCTACGGGTCCATAACTAGTAGCTAGATGGCTTCTTCTCTCTCTGTGATCTTCAATACCATGTTCACCTCGATGTTCTTGGAGTTCTATCCGATGTAATCTTCTTTTGCGGTGTGTTTGTTGGGATACGATGAATTGTGAGATTATGATCAGATTATTCATGAGAAATATTTGAGTCTTCTCTGAACTCTTTTATGCATGATTGTTATAGCTTTGTATTTCTCTTTGATCTATCGATTTGGTTTGGCCAACTAGATTGGTTTATTTTGCAATGGGAGAGGTGCTTTGTGATGGGTTCAATCTTGCGGTGCTCAATCCCAGTGACAGAAAGGGACATGACACGTATTTGTATCGTTGCCATTAAGGATAAAAAGATGGGGTTTAATCATATTGCTTGAGTTTACTTTGTCTACATCATGTCATCTTGCTTAAGGCGTTACTCTGTTTTATACTTAATACCCTAGATGCATGCTGGATAGCGGTCGATGGGTGGAGTAATAGTAGTAGATGCAGGCAGGAGTCGGTCTACTTGTCTTGGACATGATGCCTATATACATGATCATTGCCATGAATCTGTCATAATTATTTGCTTTTCTATTAATTGCCCAACAGTAATTTGTTTACCCACCGTATGTTCTGCGCTCAAGAGAGAAGCCTCTAGTGAAAACTATGGCCCCCGGGTCTATCTTTATCATATATTAAAATCCAAAAATACCTTGCTGCAATTTATTTACTTTTATTTTATTTAGTATTTTACTTTATCTATCTATCACTATCAGAATTAATCCTTGCAAATAACCACTAAGAGGATTGACAACCCTCTTATTTGCGCTGGGTGCAAGTGTTTGCTTTTGTGTGTGTAGGTGCTACTAAAGGGGTTTTGTGTGGTTCTCCTACTGGATTGATAACCTTGGAAATACTTATCTCTACTATACTGCATCATCCTCTCCTCTTCGGGGAAATACCAAAGCAGTCTACAAGTAGCAGGAAGAATTTCTGGCGCCGTTGCCAGGGAGACATCATCAAAATTTATCAAGTACCTTCGCATAAACTATCATCCACTTGCATTTATTTTATTTGCCTTTTATTTGCATTTGCCTCTCGTTTTCATCTCCCCCACTTCTAAAACAATTTTACATAAACACAAAAATATTTTCGTTTGCTTGTTTGTTTGCTTCATCACTATTGCTAGCTCTTCCCTTGTTACTATTACCCATGAAAATGAAGTGCTCAATTTTAAACAAAGGGGAGGTGAATATTTAAAAGATGCTTGGTATAGGATTTGCGATGCTCAAAATAGATCAACTCGTAAGCAATCCGCTACCGTTCTTCTTCGCAATTTTTATGTGGGAATTACTACTTGGTATAGATTTGTGCTTGATACTATTACCGGAGGGAATTTCTTGATGTGTCCCTCTATGGATGCTTTTAATGCTATGGGAAATCATGTGGGATCACCACATATCACTATTAATGAAACAACTTTGACCGTGGAACATGTTATGCAAAGGCTAGAGGTTATTGAAAACAAAATGTCTACTGTTGAACATCTTGAGAATTTAGACAAAAAGGTCCATAATCATATTATGCAATTTCGTTCTAAGGTGGGAATTGCATTGAAAACCTTAAAGGAAAAGGATCTGATAATTAATGAAAGGATAGAACAAGGTCCCGCTAGAATCGATAAGTTAGAGGAAATCATTAATAATTTGGGTTCCACCTTTTCCTCCGTTAAAACTATTGATAGGACTCCTCCCAATAAAATTTCAAGTTTATGTATGTTCCTAAGAATAAAGGTGCCACTCCTAGCAAAGGAAGTGAGGATCTTAAAATGATTAGCGTGCACCCCAATTTCATTGATATAATAAAGGAACAAATCTATAAAATTAAAATTCTTAATTTTGTGCCTAGGAGTATTATGATAAAAAATTCCTATGTCAAATCTTCTAGAAAGAGTGGGTGTGTAATTGAAGATGAAGAAACTAAGGATGACAACACTTGAAACTATGCATTATGCCAAGCTAGGGGCATAAAAATAGCGCTTGTTGGGAGGCAACCCAATGAATAAAATATTTTTTTTGTTTTACCTTCTGTTTTAGTGTGTTTACACAATTTTAGCTTCTGTTATGATTGTGTTTTTATCTTTTAATTAGTGTTTGTGCCAAGTAATGCCTTTGGGATGATTTGGAAGATAATATGATTGATGCTGTTGGAAAACAGAAACTTTTGCGTCCAGTGCTGGAATTTTGATTTTTTGCTGGAGTGTCAGAACCTTCTGAATTTTTTACACAATATTTATATATGAATTGCCCACGTTTCCCTAAGTTTTCAAAATTTTAGGAGTTACAGAAGTATGACTTTAATTCAGATCTTTACAGACTGTTCTGTTTTAGACAGATTCTGTTTTTGTTGCATAGTTTGCTTATTTTGATGAATCTATGGATCGTATCGGGGGGTATGAGTCATGGAGAAGTTGGAGTACAGTAGCATTATGCCAATATTAAATATAAATCAATTTAGAACAGTACCTAAAGTTTAAGATTTGTTTGTTATACTAACGGATCTCACGAGGTTTCTGTGGAGTTTTGTGTGCTGAAGTTTTCAAGTATTGGGTGAGACTACGATGGATAAAGGAATAAGGAGCGGCAAGAGCCTAAGCTTGGGGATGCCCAAGGCACCCCAAGGTAATATTCAAGGAATACTCAAGCGTCTAAGCTTGGGGATGCCCCGGAAGGCATCCCCTCTTTCTTCTTCAATCTGTCGGTAACTTACTTAGAGCTATATTTTTATTCATCACATGATATGTGTTTTACTTGGAGCGTCTTGTGCTATAGTTTGTTTGCTTTTTAGTTTGTCACAATCATCTTTGCTGAACACACCTTTTTGAGAGGGACACACATTATTCATGATTTGTTAAAATACTCTATGTGCTTCACTTATATCTTTTGAGCTAGGCAGTTGCTCTAGTGCTTCACTTGTATCTTTTAGAGCACGGCGGTGGTTATATTTTAAAGAAATAGTTGCACTCTCATGCTTCACTTATATCTTTTTGAGAGTCTAATGAATAGCAATGGTAATATGCACGGGTTATGAATTTGGTCCTAATATGATATGTATTCAAGAGGGATATAATAAAAACTTTCATGTAGATCACTAAATATGATAAGTTTGATTCCTTGTAATAGTTTTGCGGTATTAAGATGGTAATATGTGGGAGGTGCTAGTAGATAATTGTGGTTTAGTAAGAATATTAGTGTTAAGGTTTGTGATTCCCGAAGCATGCACGTATGATCTGTCGTTATGCTAAGAAGTTGGAGCATGATTTATTATTGATTGTCTTCCTTTGTGTGGCGGTCGGGGGCGCGCGATAGTTAACTCCTACCAACCTCCCCCTAGGGGCATGCGTAGTAGTACTTTGCTTCGAGGGCTAATAAATTTTTGCAATAAGTATGTGAGTTCATTATGACTAATGTGAGTCCATGGATTATACGCACTCTCACCTTTCCACAATTTGCTAACCTCTTCGGTACCGTGCATTGCCCTTTCTCACATCGAGAGTTGGTGAAAACTTGGCCGGTGCATCCAAACCCTGTGATATGATACGCTCTATCACACATAAGCCTCCTTATATCTTCCTCAAAACAGCCACCATACCTACCTATCATGGCATTTCCATAGCCATTCCGAGATATATTGCCATGCAACTTCCACCGTTCCGTTTTATATGATACACATCATCATTGTCATATTGCTTTGCATGATCATATAGCTGACATAGTATTTGTGGCTCAGCCATTGTTCATCATTTTTTATACATGTTACGCTAGCATCATTGCACATCCTAGTACACTGCCAGAGGCATTCATATAGAGTCATTTTTTTGTTCTAGTTTCAAGTTGTAATTCTCCTTTGAGTTGTAGGTAAATAGAAGTATGATGATCATCATTATTAGAGCATTGTCCCAATGAGGAAATAAAAAAAAGAAAAAAAAGAGGCCAAAAAGAGCCCACGAAAAAAAGGAAAAAAAAGAAAAGAAAAAGAAAAAAAAGAGAAAAAAGAGAAAGGAAGAAAAATAATGAAATGAGAGAAAAAGAGAGAAGGGGCAGTGTTACTATCCTTTTCATATAGAGAGTCTCCTATTTTGTCACTTTCATATACTAGTGGGAATTTTTCATTATAGAACTTGGCTTGTATATTCCGATGATGGGCTTCCTCAAATGCCCGAGGTCTTCATGAGCAAACAAGTTGGATGCACACCCACTTAGTTTTCATATTGAGCTTTCATACACTTATAGCTCGTAGTGCATCCGTTGCATGGCAATCTCTACTCCTCGCATTGACATCAATTGATGGGCCTCTCCATAGCCCATTGATTAGCCGCGTCGATGTGAGACTATCTTCTTCTTTTTGACTTCCCCTTATTAATCTCTACCACCACACTCTATTCCACCCATAGTGCTATATCCATGGCTTGCGCTCATGTATTGCGTGGGGGTTGAAAAGGCTAAAGTGCGTTAAAAAGTATGAACCAATTGCTTGGCTAAAACCGGGGTTGTGCATGATAAATACTTTATGTTAAGAAGATGGAGCATGACATGATTATATGATTTTGTAGGGATAACTTTCTTTAGCATTTTTACTTTGAAAGGCATGAATGTTTATTAGTATGCCCGAGTATTGATGTCTTTATATCAAATTATAGACTATTGCTTTGAATCATTCGGATCTTATTATTCATACCGTAAGAGAGATTACATGATGAAACATGTTAGGTAGCTTTCCACATCAAAAATTCTATTTTTATCATTTACCTACTCGAGGATGAGCAGGAATTAAGATTGGGGATGCTTAATGTCTCCAACGTATCTATAATTTTTGATTGTGCCATGCTATTATAGTATCAATCTTGGATGTTTTTATATGCAATTATATATCATTTTTTGGGACTAACCTACTAACCTAGTGCCCAGTGCCAATTGCTGTTTTCTGCTTGTTTTTGGTTTTTCAGGAAATCAGTACTAAACGAAGTCCAAATGCCATGAAACTTTTTGACAATTTTTTTCTGGACAAAAGAGACCCTGAAAGCTTCGGGAGGAAGCCAGAAGCCTCACGAGGAGGCCACAAGGCAACAGGGCGCGGCCCTAGTGGGGCGCCCAGATGCCTTGTGGGCCTCTCGTGGCTCCTTTTGACCTAATTCCACTTCCATAAATTCTCAAATATTCGGAAACCATCAGAGAGCCAGACGAGAAAACCCTACCGCCGCCGCAAGCCTTTGTTCTTTCGCGATCCCATCTGGAGGCCTTTTTCGGTACTCTTCCGGAGGGGGAATCGATCACGGAGGGCTTCTTCATCAACCTTGCTGCCCTTCCGATGATGTATGAGTAGCTTACCACAGACCTACGGGTCCATAGCTAGTAGCTAGATGGCTTCTTATCTCTCTTTGATCCTCAATACCATGTTCTCCTTGATGTTCTTGGAGTTCTATCCGATGTAATCTTCTTTTGCGGTGTGTTTGTTGGGATCCGATGAATTGTGAGTTTATGATCAGATTATTCATGAGAAATAATTGAGTCTTCTCTGAACTCTTTTATGCATGATCGTTATAGCTTTGTATTTCTCTCTGATCTATCGATTTGGTTTGGCCAACTAGATTGGTTTATCTTGCAATGGGAGAGGTGCTTTGTGATTGGTTCAATCTTGCGGTGCTCAATCCCAGTGACAGAAAGGGACATGACACGTATTTGTATTGTTGCCATTAAGGATAAAAAGATGGGGTTTAATCATATTGCTTGAGTTTACTTTGTCTACATCATGTCATCTTGCTTAAGGCGTTACTTTGTTTTATACTTAATACCCTAGATGCATGCTGGATAGCGGTCGATGGGTGGAGTAATAGTATTAGATGCATGCAGGAGTCGGTCTACTTGTCTCGGACGTGATGCCTATATACATGATCATTGCCATGAATCTGTCATAATTATTTGCTTTTCTATCAATTGCCCAACAGTAATTTGTTTACCCACCGTATGTTCTGCGCTCGAGAGAGAAGCCTCTAGTGAAAACTATGGCCCCCGGGTCTATCTTTATCATATATTAAAATCCAAAAATACCTTGCTGCAATTTATTTACTTTTATTTTATTTAGTATTTTACTTTATCTATCTATCACTATCAGAATTAATCCTTGCAAATAACTGCTATGAGGATTAACAACCCTCTTATTTGCGTTGGGTGCAAGTGTTTGCTTTTGTGTGTGTAGGTGCTGCTAAAGGGGTTTTGTGTGGTTCTCCTACTGGATTGATAACCTTGGTTCTTAACTGAGGGAAATACTTATCTCTACTATACTGCATCACCCTCTCCTCTTCGGGGAAATACCAACATAGTCTACAAGTAGCATGGCATTACATTAAGATGCAAAAACAATAGCATTATTGCTTTCTCATAGCAGTACAAAAATAACAAGATTACTAGCTGAATGCAAAGTCAAAATGCAAATAAAAAGGAACATACCCCATCATGGGAACCATAACTGCAGTGAACGCCATTGTAGATGGGTTGACACCAGTCACCAATATGGATGATTCAATTCATGCGACCTTTTTATGCAGTTCACCTAAAATGAAGCAATGTTTGTATCATGCAGCTAGCAAGAAGTACTTGGTCCCATGAGCTGGTAGCTTCTTCTTCCTTAGTTGCACTAAAATTGAGCAACATCAAGGTTGGCTGTCATGCTCGTGAAGGTGCAACTATAATTTGCTGATCCTTTTGTGCAGTTCCACTAAAATCAAGTGCCATTGTGGTGACGGCTAATCTTGCAAAGTCTAATAAACTGTTGCACGAGATTACCGGCCGAGTTGCACGACGAGGTTAGAAATTGTTGGAAATATTATCACTTTTCCGATTAGACTAATCCACGAGTGTACAATAAACATGGCAAATACGGTATGCATCTCATATCGATACCGAAGCATGTGAACTCCAATCACCCTTTGTGCAGTTCCACTAAAATTGAGAGACGTTGCCTGTGTGACATTTTAGTAGAACTGCACAAGACACTCTTTAAAAAAAGTATTTTCTTTAGTTCACCAAAAGGTCACAATAGCAACGAGTTGAAATGGATATCCCTATCTGCACAAAAAGATAGAAAGGAAACAGTTAGGCCTAGTTTGGGAACACATTTTTTCCAAAACCGTTGTAATTGAAAACCTCAATATTTCTATCTGTGGGCAATGAATACTCTGGTTTCAAAAATACCGAGCAGCCAAACGCAGCCTTACTGGTCAATAACAAGATATGAAACATACATGAAATGAAAAGAAGCATCTTCCTTATCTTCATGGCAATCATGCAAAGACAGTAGAAATTTTTAAACTGCAGCACTGCTTCATATTACCAAAAGCATTACGATTAACAATGGCAACGTTCAAATATGCCATTACTTTAATGGTGGAATTGCTTCGTTTTACCAGCTACATAAGATTAACAGCAGCTAAAGAGTTGGTATAAGGGAATGGGACAGTGGGGACACCACGACATACACCAGCGTAAAGAAGCAACTTACTTATCATAATGGGAAATGTAGCAGGAGAGTACCATTTGTAAAACAGTTTAATTGCGTCATATTACTGGAGGTATTAGATTAACAATAACATTGGTTAGAATTGTCCTTACTTTAACAGTGGGATTGCTTCATTTTACAAGAGCCATTACATTAACAACAGCAAAAAGTTGGTATAAGGGCATGCGACAGTGGGCGCACCAGCACCGTGTACCTACAAGGAGGCATAAAGTGGTGATGCCAAGTTTGTTGCCCTGAGCAGAGACTCAATCATTTTAGGTGACGTTAAAGAAAAGATATTATTTTTCTCTCCACAACAATCGTTTCAATTTGTGTACGTGACATTAAAGAAAAGAAACTCTCTATTTAACGTGCTACTACAGTGAAGAAAACTCCACGGCATCCAGGTCGCACTTCGTACATACTACTAAACAGGGGACCCCGGCCCTCCATTCATTGAACAAGTTCGAACTCGTTTGACTATGAGATATCGATGGTACCGTTTGACCACATTGCATCAATGGACTAAGTAGTTTGAATTTGCCGTAATGCGTGGCTATTGCATTTCATGTCTAAATGGGGGGACACCATACATTTTGTTTGATAACCATGCTATACGTATAAATACATGCATAGTTTACATTCCGAATCACTAGCTAGAGCTTGAACTGTAGTATTTGTTTTCAACATAAAGTGGAATCAAATTGTTGAATCCATGATCTTAGCGTTTGCAGAAATAATGTAAAGGGTCATCGATCTTTGTTCTGCTTTTGAACATACTACAGTATATGCAACCTTTTTTTTAAAATGACCAGATCTATTATAAAAGTTCAGCAGGAGTACAAATCATCGCAAACATAATAAAAATAACATCGAGATTCCGAGACCACCGAACGACCTATTGCCGGCAGAATGAGCGGCCGACACATCGTTGTTGCCGCCATCCTACCTGAGCCGGCTAGACCTCGTTGATGATAGCCGAGAAGTCTTCGTGCTTGTGCCCCTAATTAAGGAGTAGCGCCCCAGAGCCACATTCGTCGTAATTGATAAGCACCTAATTACTATAACACAAAATTTCACCACATGACAAGAAACCCTAACCTCACCGCCCGAAGGAGACGACATGAATCTACACCAAAGCTCCATCGACTACTCCCGATGAGGATCGATGCTCGAAAGACAAACTCAAAGAAGAAGTGTACATCGCTGTTTCCACTGTCATACCGGAGCTGACTTGACCTTTTTGATGGCAGTGGGGAAGTCTTCTTGCAGATGCCCATAGGGACCAACGCCCAAGAGTTGTAGTCACCGTCGTTGAACCCTTGCATTGATATGAAGAACTTGACACCTAATCTCGCCACATGACAATACGCTGATGTTCCATCAACTATCTCTACGCAGATGAACTCGGGGAGGATTAGAGCCCGAAATACAAACTCGGAGGTGAGGTGCCGCCATCCGACTGAGGGCTGCGCGTGCGTGGACTAAAAAACCCTAACATAAACTACTAACGAGAGCGGAGGCACTGGGTTTCCCCTCCCCGCCACCGGTGACCGGAGCGGCAGGAAGTGGGGAGGGGCGAATCCACGGGATCACTAGTGAAGCTTGGAGGGGAGAGGTTGCCCTAGCTGCCTAGGGTCGGGGGAGTAGATTTGTATTAATGCCGAAAATGGATTCAGATTTTATCGGTATTGTAATATATACCTAGTGCTCCTAGCTATTTTTTAAAGATTTCTCAACAAATCTACAGCTCGTATGTTGCCATCGTCTCGTCTCTCTTTTGTACTATAGAAGTAACTTAGCCTGCCTAAAAAAAGTAACTTAGCCGACGCGCGGGTGCGGGCGAGTCTGCCAAAGGTGGTTGCACAATTGCGATCTCACATGCCAGTGCCAACGCAAGATGACGCGCGTTCCATTCGGCGAGTGGCGTGACGGACCGACCGTGTGGGTGCGACGCGAATGCGACGGGCGTGCTGTATATGTACCACCTTTTTCTTTTGGTTTTGCTCCATGGCGCAATCCATCGATAAAAAATTATACTATTTAAAAGGCGAGGGTGGGGCTTTTCCCGCGCGGTAGGCGGGGTAGTTTTGCCAAGTCGGTTTGACAGAGAGGCGAGGAGGATGAGGGAGTAGCGGATTCTTACTGCTGGAAAGGTGGGGCCGTGTGATTTGACAACTCATTACTGGTGGAAAGGTGGGGCCTTGTGATTTGACTGCTCATTATAGTCACTAGTACTGCCGTGCTACGACCGGGGTAAGTCTCCCCTTCTGTTCCCCACTCTAATCTGGTGCATGACACGTCGACCTAGATGCTGGCTGTCCCACATGTCGGAGAAAGGAAGTATAATTCTTGCCGACGACCTAAGGAGGAGCAAAGAATCGTGCGGTATACTCAAGTCTACCACTGGAGTACTAGTATACTACGACAGAGGAGTGCAAAACACGGCAGCCCAGTGAACTAGCAGGCGATATGGCGATAAAAAACAATGTACTAGTATAGTCCAGCCATCAGCATGTAAAAGCACGCCACCGCTTCCTCCTCACTACAGTCTAGCCTTTAGCATGTAAAAACACGCCACTGCATCCTCCTCCTCTCGGTTTATCGCCATCACCGGAGCAAGAGCGTCGTCGCAGCTTTGCTAGTACAGTACATAGGATAGGATTCCCTAGGAATTTTTTCTATGTAATATTTTATGCTCCTCTCCAACCTTTTTTTTACAATTCCTTTGTTTTTCCTGTGGCATTGAACACTCTTTGTTAATCCTATTGAATCAAAGAGGCCCTTAGACTGGTTTAGGTCCGGTCGTTTTTTTTCAATGAAATATGTCCAAAATGTAATGAATGTGCTCCGATTTCTATGAAAATCATCCGGTTTGCATGTAGTAATTCATTTATTTATTATTTTGCGGGGGGTTTGCATGTAATTCGTCTGGTTTGAAATGTACGCCGACATGGTTGGATGGCCCACTCCCGCATCACTATCCGCGGACTCATCCCTACCCGTTGGCGCTCAGCGTTGGAGATGCCCCGAGTCCTGCATGCACATGGACCCATATGCGCTATGTCCCACATGTCGGCGAAAGGAGCCGAGGAGTAGAACTCGGCAAGGAGGAAAAATGCGTGAAAATATATATAGTATGAAGCGTAGCCGCGGTTCAAACAGGAGACCTAAAGTGAAGACAGGTATAGGTCTCACACACCCAACTAGTGGTAGTACTCCATCAACAATTCAACACGAGTCCCATCTGACAACGGCGTCCGTGCTATAGCTAGCTCTTCTCCCTCCTCGTTTATCTCTTCTAAATTCTAAGAGCAAGTACAATAGGATGACATAAGCAGGCTATAAGGACTAAAATATTATATCTTTGCTTAGTTGGAGGAGAGAGAAGAGGAGAGAGAAGGAAAGCAGGCTGTAGAATAAGAGCCGGCTATAGCATGAGACCCAAGACACTTTGTGAGAATGTATAGTGGGCCAGCTATTAACAAAGTACTACATATTTAAATCTTACTATTGTACAAGCCGGCTATTAGGTTGACTCTAAATGACATGGAAACTTCTTATAGCCAATTGTTGGCTATATTATTAACCATGCTCTAACTCAGCCGACCCGCGGCAGGCGGGGTGGGGATTTGCCGATAGTCGGTTTGCTCAACTGTGGTCCCACATGACAGTGAAAATGGTAGACAACACGCGTTCCCTAGCTTGAGCGGCGTGCCAGACCGACCGTGGAGTACTCCCGACCGTATGGGGGTGCAACGCGAATGCGGCAGGATTTTCCTTTTGAACTTGTAGAAATTGTAACATTTGGTTATGCTACTGCTCCTTGGCACGATAGACAGATAGAAACAATGATTAAAAACGCTAGGGCGGGGATTTTCCCACGCAATAAGCGGGGGAGTTTGCCAGTTTGGTGCATCATCGGTTTGCTCACATCGGTCCCTCATGTCAGTGATATGCCAAGCTAAAGTGCGCTGAGTGGCGGGCCAGAACGACAGTGTGGGGTGGTACGCAAACAAGACAGGCGTTCTGTACTTGTTCCAGTTTGTCGTTTTGAACTTGCGAAGTGTAACGCTTAGTTTTGAATTTATAAGTTTGGTTGTCGCGCCCATATATATACTATAGTTTGGTAGGTTGGGTCATGCATCGTAGGTAAATTACAAAGTTGATGCAATAGGTAAGTACTACCTCCATCCTGGTTTGTTGGTCCCCTTTGTGCCAAATTTTGACCATAGATTTAACTAACAAAATATTAATGCATGCCACCAAAAAACATATTGTAGGATTCGTATTTGAACATACTTCCAATGATATTGTTTTTTGTGACATGCATTAACATGTTGTTAGTTAAATCTGAAGTCAAAATTTGGCACAAAACACGAAGGTGACCAATAAACCAGGACGAAGACAGCGATACATACTATAATTAACACCAAATGAGAGCAAGGGATCACACATGTCATTAACGACTGGAATGATAATACGATAATGTAACACATTAGGCCACGACGCGATGCAGTGGTGGTTACAGGAGGCAAGAAGAAAGATGCATCCATCGACGACCTCCTCCTCCTCGACTCAGTACGCCGGCGCACCAACCCCCGGCTGATACGTCTCCATCGTATCTATAATTTTTGATTGTTTCATGCCAATATTCTACAACTTTCATATACTTTTTGCAACATTTTATATTATTTTTGGGACTAACATATTGATCCAGTGCCCAGTGCTAGTTCCTGTTTGTTGCATGTTTTTTGTTTCGTAGAATATCCATATCATACGAAGTCCAAACATGATAAAAATTTATGGAGATTTATTTTGAAATATATGTGATTTTTGGGAAGAAGAATCAACGCAAGACGGTGCTCGTGGGCCCCACGAGGCACCAGGGAGCGCCCAGGGGGGTAGGGCGCGCCGTGGTGCCTCGTGAGCCCCTTGTAAGTCGGTTGACCCCTTCTTTCGCCGCAAGAAATATAATATCCGGAAAAAAATCGTGTTAAAATTTCAGCCCGATCGGAGTTACGGATCTCCGGGAATATAAGAAACGGTGAAAGGCCAGAAAACAGGAACGCGAAACAGAAGAGAACAGAGAGAGAGATTCAATCTCGGAGGGGCTCCTACCCTCCGGGAGCCATGGAGGCCATGGACCAGATTTGGAACTCAACTCCCATCTAGGGGGGATGCCAAGGAATAAGATGAAGGAGGGGGGCTCTCTCCCCCTCTCTCCCGGTGGCGCCGGAACGCCGCCGGGGCAATCATCGTGATGGCGATCTACACCAACAACATCGCCGCCGTCAACACCAACACTCTCCCCCTCTATGCAGCGGTGTAACACCTCTTCTCCCCGCTGTAATTTCTACTTAAACATGGTGCTTAATGCTATATATTGTTTTCCAATGATGTATGGCAATCCTATGATGTTTGAGTAGATTTCTTTTATCCTATGGGTTGATTGATGATCGTGATTGGTTTGAGTTGTATGTTTTATTTTGGTGCTGTCCTATGGTGCCCTCCGTGTCGTGCAAGCGTGAGGGATTCCCACTGTAGGGTTTGCAATACGTTCATAATTCTCTTATAGTGGGCGGCTAGAGTGACAGAAGCTTACACCCGAGTAAGGGGGTTGTTGCGTATGGGAGTAAAGAGGACTTGATACTTAATACTATGGTTGGGTTTTACCTTAATGATCTTTGGTAGTTGTGGATGCTTGCTAGAGTTCCAATCATAATTGCATATGATCCAAGTACAGAAAGTATGTTAGCTCATGCCTCTGCCTCATATAAAATTGCAATAATGATTACCGGTCTAGTTATCGATTTCCTAGGGACAAATCTTTCTCTTTGTGTTACAAAAAGCTCTCTACTAAAACTAATTTAATTGTTTCTTTATCTTAACAGCCCCTAACTTTTATTTACGTGTTCTTTATTATCTTGCAAACCTATCCCTTTACACCTACAAAGTACTTCTAGTTTTATCCTCGTTCTAGGTAAAGCGAATGTTAAGTGTGCGTAGAGTTGTATCGGTGTCGATATAACTTGAAGGGAATATTGATTCTACCTTTAGCTCCTCGTTGGGTTCGACACTCTTATTTATCGAAAAATCTACAATTGATTCCCTATACTTGTGGGTTATCAAGATCTTTTTCTGGCGCCGTTGCCGGGGAGCAATAGCGTGGGGTTGATATTCTCGTGTGTGCTTGTTTGTTTTATCACTAAGTAGTTTTTATTTTCTATTCTAAGTTGTTTTATATCTTTACTTATGGATATGGAACACGAAACACCAACAAAATTAGTTGTACTTGTTACTCATGGAGATGGGGAACCTCCTAAAACCCTCGATGCTGGTTATGTGGAAAATATTAAATACTGCTTTGATAATCCTGATAAATCTCCATTCAACTTGATAATGGGATATACTTTGGATCAACGGGAATACTTTAGGGATTATCGCTTGTCTCAAAAAGGGAAACACTTATGGGATCAAATTAAAATGTTGCAATGGTATGCTTCGAATTTATGCTTAAGATATGATTATACTTGCTGCTCTAGGATGAAGGCTCCACACCTTCCCTTTTCATGTGAATTTAATGATAATGAAACCTTGGCTTCTTATGCTAATGGTATATATGATTACTATGATGTGGAACAAATAGAAGAATTTGTTGCTTTTAAGGGTGCTTATGAAATTGAATCTTTGTTTGAAAAGTATGAAAATTATGATGATGCTGTTTACAGATGTCAAAATTATGCTATACTTAAATATTGCTATGAGAATTATGAATACAATGCCTATATAGATCAATTTATTGAGAAAGTCTCTGCTGTCCAAGAAGAGACTAATATTTTGCAGGCTTCTATGGAAGAAGAAATTGATGACACTATGAGCTCATTAGATGAAAAAGATGACGAGGAGAGCAAAGAACAAAGGGAGGAAGAGCGGATTAGCTACCCGTGCCCACCTTCTAATGAGAGTAACTCTTCAACTCATACATTGTTTAATTTCCCTTCATGCTTACCGAAGGATGAATGCTATGATGATTGCTATGACCCTTTTGATTCGTTTGAAATATCCCTTTTTTATGAAATTGATGCTTGCTATGCTTGTGGCCATGATGCCAATATGAATGATGCTTGTGAAGATGAACTTGCTATAGTTCCTTATGTTAAACATGAAATTGTTGCTATTGCACCCACACATGATAGTCCTATTATCTTTTTGAATTCTCCCAACTACACTATATCAGAGAAGTTTGTGCTTATTAAGGATTACATTGATCGGTTGCGTTTTACTATTACACATGATGATCTTGATGAATATGATATGCATGTGCTTGCTGCTCCTACTTGCAATTATTATGAGAGAGGAACTACATCTCCGCCTCTCTATGTTTCCAATACGATAAAATTGCAAGAAACTATTTATGCTATGCATTGGCCTTTACTTGATGTGCATGAATTGTTCTTTTATGACATGCCGATGCATAGGAAGAGAGTTAGACTTCGCCATTTCATGATATATGTTGCTTTGTGCTCACTACTAAATTATAAACCATTGTTAATTAAAATTGGCTTTGATATACCTTGGGATCCGGGTGGATCAATTAGTTGAGCACTATATGCCTAGCTTAATGGCTTTAAAGAAAGCGCTGCCAGGGAGACAACCCAGAAGTTTTAGAGAGTCATTTATTTCTGTTGTGTGCTTTTAAAAAAGTTTGAAAACAAAAAAATATAGAGGGGAACCTAAATCTTTTTCAAAAAGAAAAGTGAAAGTGAGAAAGACGAACACTGTTGAAGTGGGGGACGTCCTTGAACTTTGTTCATGCCCATGGAAACTTTGTGAATCTTGAATTACAGAAACTTTTCAACAAAAATAATTATCCCCTTGTACAAATCCATTGTATTATAAAAATAATGTGCCAAGATTTACCTTTAGGATGTTTAAATTGCTTGTTTGGTGTGTGCTGTGAAAAAACAGAAACTTTTGTTGTAGTATTTGAATTTCTATATTTTACTGGAACATGCAAAAATTCTGAATTTTTTACATAGTACTGCTATGTAAACCTTTATTTTTTCCTAATTTTTCAGATTTTTTTGAGTTATAGAAGTATATGTAATATTCGCATCTTTACAGACTGTCCTGTTTTCACAGATTGCTGTTATAGTTTCGTTATTTGCGTATGTTTGAAATCTTGTTGAGCCCCATTGACTTGGGAGCCATAGAATTGTGATAGCATACAGTGGGTAATGTTTGATTATAATTATACAATAATGTTACAGCAGGGCATGATGGGATTTGATGTTATATGTACTAACCCCTCTAATAAAAAGTTCGGTTAAGTTTTGTGTGGATGAAGTGTTCGAAGATCGAGGAGGTATTGATATGAGAAGAATGAGGAGAGGAAAGAGCTCAAGCTTGGGGATGCCCAAGGCACCCCAAGTAAATATTCAAGGAGACTCGAGCGTCTAAGCTTGGGGATGCCCCGGAAGGCATCCCATCTTTATTCAACAATTATCGGTATGTCTCGGTTTTTGTTTTGTTCACATGATATGCGTAAATTCTTGGAGCGTCGTGTGCATTTTATTTTTCTTTTAATAATGCACCATGCTGGTATGGGATAGTCCTTGGTTGATTTATAGAATGCTCTATGCACTTCACTTATATCTTTTGAGTATGGCTTTATAGAATGCTTCATGTGCTTCACTTATATCATTTGAAGTTTGGATGCCTGTTTCTCTACATATAGAAAACCGTTATTTGTAGAATGCTCTTTTGCTTCACTTATACTTATTAGGGGATGGTATTTTGTAGAAAGAATTGAACTCTCTTGCTTCACTTATACCTATTTAGAGAGTCAACAGGAATTGGTCATTCACATGGTTAGTCATAAAATCCTACATAAAACTTGTAGATCACTGAATATGATAAGTTTGATTCCTTGCAATAGTTTTGCGATATTAAGATGATGATATGTGGGAGGTACTAGTGAATGATTGTGGTTTAGTAAGAATATTGGTGTTAAGGTTTGTGATTCCCGAAGCATGCACGTATAGTCTCTCGTTATGCTAAGAAGTTGGAGCATGGTTTATTATTGATTGTCTTCCTTTGCGTGGAGGTCGGGGCGCGTGATGGTTAACTCCTACCAACCTCCCCCCTAGGGGCATGCGTAGTAGTACTTTGCTTCGAGGGCTAATAAACTTTCGCAATAAGTATGTGAGTTCTTTATGACTGATGTGAGTCCATGGATTATACGCACTCTCACCCTTCCGCCATTTGCTAGCCTCTTCGGTACCGTGCATTGCCCTTTCTCACCTCGAGAGTCGATGCAAACTTCGCCGGTGCATCCAAACCCCGTGATATGATACGCTCTATCACACATAAGCCTCCTTATATCTTCCTCAAAACAGCCACCATACCTACCTATTATGGCATTTCCATAGCCATTCCGAGATATATTGCCATGCAACTTCCATCATCATCATATACATGACTTGAGCATTCATTTTCATATTGGTTTGCATGATCGTAAGATAGCTAGCCTGATATTTTCATTGCTTGTCCATTTTTTGATATCTTTGCTATGCTACATCATTGCACATCCTGGTACACTGCCAGAGGCATTCATATAGAGTCATATTGTTCTAGATATCGAGTTGTAATATTGAGTTGTAAGTAAATAAAAGTGTCATGATCATCATTATTAGAGCGTTGTCCCAGTGAGGAAAGGATGATGGAGACTATGATTCCCCCACAAGTTGGGATGAGACTCCTGACGAAAATAGAAAAAAAGAAAAAAAAAAGAGGCCAAAAAGAGCCCAATAAAAAAAGAAAAAAATAAAAAAATGAAAAAAATGAGAGAAAAAGAGAGAAGGGGCAATGTTACTATCCTTTTACCACACTTGTGCTTCAGAGTAGCACCATGTTCTTCATATAGAGAGTCTCCTATGTTGTCACTTTCATATACTAGTGGGAATTTTTCATTATAGAACTTGTCTTGTATATTCCGATGATGGGCTTCCTCAAATGTCCGAGGTCTTCATGAGCAAGCAAGTTGGATGCACACCCACTTAGTTTTCAGTTTGAGCTTTCATACACTTATAGCTCTTTGTGCATCCGTTGCATGGCAATCCCTACTCCTCGCATTGACATCAATTGATGGGCATCTCCATAGCCCGTTGACTAGCCGCGTCGATGTGAGACTTTCTTCCTTTTTTGTCTTCTCCATATTAATCTCTACCACCGCATTCTATTCCACCCATAGTGCTATATCCATGGCTTGCGCTCATGTATTGCATCGGGGTTGAAAAAGCTGAAGCGTGTTAAAAAGTATGAACCAATTGCTTGGCTGACACCGGGGTAGTACATGATTTATATTTTGTGTTAAGAAGATGGAGCATGACAAGGCTATATGATTTTGTATGGATAGCATTCTTTAGCATTTTTATTCTGAAAGGCATGATTGTTTGTTGGGATGCCTGAGTATTGATGTATTTATATCAAATTATGGACTATTGCTTTGAATCACTCGTGTCTTAATATTCATGCCATGATTAGATTATATGATCAAGATTATGCTAGGTAGCATTCCACATAAAAAAATATCTTTTTTATCATTTACCTACTCGAGGACGAGCAGGAATTAAGCTTGGGGATGCTGATACGTCTCCGTCATATCTATAATTTTTTCTTGTTTCATGCCAATATTCTACAACTTTCATATACTTTTGGCAACATTTTATATTATTTTTGGGACTAACATATTGATCCAGTGCCCAGTGCCATTTCCTGTTTGTTGCATGTTTTTTGTTTCACAGAATATCCATAACATACGATGTCCAAACGCGATAAAAATTTACGGAGATTTATTTTGGAATATATGTGATTTTTGGGAAGAAGAATCAACGCAAGACGGTGCTCGTGGGCCCCATGAGGCACCAGGGCGCGCCCAGGGGGGTAGGGCGCGCCGTGGTGCCTCGTGAGCCCCTCGTAAGTCGGTTGACCCCCTTCTTTCGTCGCAAGAAAGATAATATCCGGAAAAAAATCGTGTTAACATTTCAGCCCGATCGGAGTTATGGATCTCTGGGAATATAAGAAACGGTGAAAGGCCAGAAAATAGGAACGCGAAACAGAATAGAACAGAGAGAGAGATCCAATCTCGGAGGGGCTCCTCCCCTCCGGGAGCCATGGAGGCCATGGACTAGAGGGGGAACTCTCCTCCCATCTAGGGGGGAGGCCAGGGAATAAGAAGAAGGAGGGGGGCTCTCTCCCCATCTCTCCCGGTGGCGCCGGAATGCCGCCGGGACAATCATCGTGACGGCGATCTACACCAACAACTTCGCCGCCGTTAACACCAATTCTCTCCCCCTCTATGCAGCGGTGTAACACCTCTTCTCCCCGCTGTAATTTCTACTTAAACATGGTGCTTAACGCTATATATTGTTATCCAATGATGTATGGCAATCCTATGATGTTTGAGTAGATTTCTTTTATCCTATGGGTTGATTGATGATCGTGATTGGTTTGAGTTGTATGTTTTATTTTGGTGCTGTCCTATGGTGCCCTCCGTGTCGCGCAAGCATGAGGGATTCCCGCTGTAGGGTTTGCAATACGTTCATAATTCTCTTATAGTGGGCGGCTAGAGTGACAGAAGCTTACACCCGAGTAAGGGGGTTGTTGCGTATGGGAGTAAAGAGGACTTGATACTTAATGCTATGGTTGGGTTTTACCTTAATGATCTTTGGTAGTTGCGGATGCTTGCTAGAGTTGCAATCATAAGTGCATATGATCCAAGTACGAAAAGTATGTTAGCTCATGCCTCTCCCTCATATACAATTGCAATAATGATTACCGGTCTAGTTATCGATTGCCTAGGGACAAATCTTTCTCTTTGTGTTACAAAAAGCTCTCTACTAAAACTAATTTAATTGTTTCTTTATCTTAACAGCCCCTAACTTTTATTTACGTGTTCTTTATTATCTTGCAAACCTATCCATTTACACCTACAAAGTACTTCTAGTTTTATCCTCGTTCTAGGTAAAGCGAACGTTAAGTGTGCGTAGACTTGTATCGGTGGTCGATAGAACTAAAGGGAATATTGATTCTACCTTTAGCTCCTCGTTGGGTTTGACACTCTTTCTCGTGGGTACGACCATCTATGGGGCCATCCAGCCCCTTGTGGTTTGGCGGGGGAGGTCGGCGTGCACAAAGAGCAGAATCAATGGAAGACGCAAGGGATTTACCCAGGTTCGGGCTGCTGAGAAGCGTAAAAACCTACTCCTGCTTTTGGTGTATTGGTTGTATGAGAGCACAAGTACACGGAGCGCTTCACCCGGCAAGGTGCGGAGAGAGCTGCTAGGCGAGACGTGCAGGTGTTAGAAAAGGGGTCCGAATCCCTCTAACTGTTGCCCTGGCCCTCCTTTTATAGCTCAAGGGGTTACCACAGTGGCAAAATAGTAATTACATATCGATTAGATAGCAAACAATGCTATCATACCTAACTCTGCCAGTTTAGGACAAAAGCATTAAATGCACCGTTAGGTGTCATGTGGAGAGGTAGCCCCGCCAAGGTTTCTGCACCGCTTGCCCAGCTACCTCGTATTCTTCTGACACTCCTCCTGGACGGGTGTCATTAAAGGCAAACCTTCTCCTTGCGTGCTGACACATGTCTGACAAACCTCACCAACCAGCCTGCGCGGTCGACACCTCACCGATTAGCGACTAGCTGCCCGATGAGGTGGAGCGCTGACGTGCTAGCAGAAGCTTGCCGGGTCTTCACCTTGCCGGTTTGTCCTTGCCGACAATGAATGTCTTCATCTTTGGTACTAGTTGAGTGTTTGTTGGTGCTGTGTTTTGAGCTTCTCTCCAGTAGCTTCTGCAATTTGGGCCTTGAATCTTAGTCTTGGCGGTTCCCGGCAAGCTTTGGCCGGCAAGGAGGCTGCTACTGTCTGTGCATAAGTCAGGGTATAAAATACCCATGTTTTATACACCGACAGGAGCCCCCGGGCCTGGGCCATACGCGCGTCCGAAGCGTCGTTGGGCTAGGCCCAAACAATGCACAGACACGCGGGGGGAAAACTGCCGCTGTAATTTTTGTCATGATGGTTACCAGCTTTTGAGATCTTCTTTGCTTCTTCGTTAATCTAGACTTGAGCGTGCTCTTGGTCACCTTCCGGCAAACCTTGCCGTCGGACGGACAGCCGCTAGGCGTGCCCAGACCAGGGATACGCTCATATGAGGGGCGTCGTTGGTTCGAATCGAACCGGCGCATAGCCATGCGTGGCAAAGGATAACTGCCATATCTGTCTTTACTTCTCCTTTTTCTACGCCCCTCCATCACGCGTGTCTACATGCATGCAGGGCAGTGGATTGGTGAAGAAGGGCGGCCGTTGGAGTGACGCATCGGGCCAGGGACGCAGGGCGCGGGATTGGCGAAATCGGACGGTCGCTGGAGTAATGCGCCCGGCCAGAGGCGCAGGGCACAGGATTGGGGAGGCTGGGCGGCCGCCCGAAGATAGTGAAGAGCCAGCCTCCGCGATCTCCCTATAAAGAGGAGGGTTGCGGGATGCGATGCTCATCCACTTCTCCCCATCCCAATTCTTCCAGCAGCCGCCATCTTCTTCTTCTTCCTTCCTCCTGCGTCCGCTGCTTACCATGGCGAGGGGAAAGAGTCGAGCACGTGCATCCGCCGTCGCCACAAGGGCTTCCCCTCGGAGCCACGCCCACGTCTCGGGCACGGATGCAGGAATTGGCTCCAGCGCGCGAGGAAAGGCCGCGGGTCGCGGTCGTGGACGCGGTGCTCGGGGTCGGGGCGGCCATGGCGGCTCGCTCGTAGCTTCGTCTTCGGCCGTTCCATCCCCGGCAGAGGGCCATACGGAGGACACGGCGTAGGAGTTCGTCGTAGAGCTGCGTGATCGGCCGCGGAGCTGGCTACGGCTTCCCCGTCCCTTTGCTAGGGATATGGAAGGCCGCCACCTGCGCGGCTTGTGGCTGCGTGTTGACGGTTGCTGCAACGGCCCAGTATGGGTGACCGTTGAGACCTCCAACAACGGCCTCATGTATCTCACACGCGGGTGGAAATCCTTCGTCCGTGCTCGTTGCTTAGGGCAAGGGCACCTCCTCCTCTTTAGGTTGGACGGACCAGATACGCTCGTTGTGAAGTTCTTCGGGGCTTCAGGCGCTTGTCTGGAGTGCTGCGCGGAGAGCTCGAGCGACAGCGACACCGCTTCCTCCAACGATGCTGAGGATGATGATGTTGACGGCGATGACGACGGCTCTCCGGGCATGAAGATTGAAGACGACGACGACGACGAGTCTGGCTGATCGCCGGCAGTACCATCATCTGGACTTCCGGGAACAAGCCGGGCTTCGCCTAGGCGCCCCTTTTGCCCTCTTTGCACTCGATGTAAACCCTGGGGAAGGGCCAATAAAATGTAACCGAGCACTTTTTTTAATGAATATCTATTGTTTGTTGGGCTTAGATGAATGCGCACTATTCCCCTTGTTTTATTTTGCCTTTGTATGATTGCGTTCCCTACGCTATTTGGAGGCTTGCCGGTGCGCACACTTGCCGCGAGCTCTTCGAGGAACGGGTCCTTAGCAGCCTGCTGGAAGTGCCGCTGCCGGCAAGGTAACTTGCCGGGCAAGAATGCAGCTGCTAGACTTGCCGAGCGGACTCGAGGCAATCTAGAGCGCGGACTGATCGCGACAAGGTTCCTTCGCGTGCAGGTTTCTCATACAAAGCACAGAATCGTTCAAGGGAAATCACGAATGTAACAAGGAAAAAATTTCAAAGTTTTTCAACTTAGCTTTTCTTTGCGCTGTTTCTCTCGTTGCATGAAATGATCACTTGAACGTCATTAAAATGGTACCCCATCTCCACTCCCCCCGAGAAACTTGCACGCGAGGGATCCTTTTGTCCTTTTAAGAAAAAGAAAGAAGAGAAAAGAGTGGTTTGGGAACCTTGACGGTCCATCAACCATTCCATACAAACTAAAGTGTAAATCACAACATCACATGCATCCATATATGAATGAATATGTACGAAGAGTTGCAAAACACTTAGCTTTATTATGCACAGGATCTACGCCCAGCTTTGTACAAAGGGTTACAAGTCTTGCCGACAAAGCTTGTACAAAAGGGGTTGCCGGGGGGCCCGGCAACTGCGCCTTATGGGTAGAACTTGCGAAGATGCTCAATATTCCATGAGTTCTGCACTGGGGTGCCATCTTCGGTCTCCAGACGGACTGCGCCAGGTCTGGTGACTCATACTACCCAGTAAGGGCCTTCCCACGTCGGCGTCAACTTGTTTGATTTCTTGGCGGACTGAACGCGCCAAAGAACAAGGTCGCCTTCCTCAAGGCTCCGGGAGTGCACTTTGTGGCTATGATAGCGGCGCAAGGCTTGCTGGTAGCATGCAGATCGCATAGCTGCCCGAAGACGATCCTCCTCAAGGAGCATTGCGTCATCCTGCCGCAGCCGCTCTTGCTCAGCTTCATCGTAAGCGAGCACTCGAGGTGACCCGTATATGAGTTCCGTGGGGAGCACCGCTTCTGCACCATAGATTAGGGAGAAGGGCGTTTGGCCGGTAGCTCGATTTGGTGTCGTTCTGAGTGACCAATGAACCGCCGGCAACTCATCAATCCAGCGCCTTCCTCATTTGCGCAGTCTATCAAAGGTTCTTGTCTTGAGGCCATGCAGCACTTCAGCATTCATCCTTTCCGCTTGGCCGTTGTTTCTCGGGTGAGCGACAGATGTAAAACAGATTTTGCTGCCAAGGTCTTGGATATACTGCATGAAGGTGTGGCTCGTGAATTGTGTGCCGTTGTCGGTGATGATTCTGTTAGGAACCCCGAAACGGCAACTAATCCTTTGAAGAACTTGACGGCTGATTGCGCTGTCACCTTTCTCATCGGCTGCACTTCAGGCCACTTTGTGAACTTGTCGATGGCGACATACAAGAACTCAAAGCCCCCGGCAGCACGGGGGAAGGGGCCCAAGATATTGAGCCCCCAGACCAAAAAGGGCCAGGAGAGAGGGATCATTTGGAGAGCTTGAGCTGGCTGATGTATGTTCTTTGAATGGAACTGGCATGCTTCACACTTGGTTACTAGCTCAGTTGCATCCTGAAGGGCAGTGGGCCAATAGAAGCCTTGCCGGAAAGCTTTGCCGGCAAGAGCCCTTGATCCTATGTGAGAGCCACATATGCCTCCATGTATCTCTGCCAATAGCTTCTGTCCATCTTCCCGGCAAATACACTTCAATTTCACACCGTTTGGTCGCTTTTTGTATAGAATGCTATCCACGAACTGATACATACTTGACTGACGGGCTACTTTCTTAGCTCCTTCTTGCTCATCGGGAAGTTCACCTGTTTGAAGGAAATGAACTATCTGATGTGCCCATGCCGGAGCCTGCGGCTCGACGACAAGGACTAAAGGCATTTCTTCGGCCGCGGGAGCGCTTGCTTTAGCGGCAAGAACCTGAGGTTCAGCGTGAAGCGGCTGCTCACCGGCAACCGTATCATTGTTCCCGGCAACATCCTTGCCGGCGGCTTCTGGGAGCTCCGCCGGGAAGTACTTGCCGGTATTCAACTTCCTTCTCTTACTGGCCTGCGTTGATGGAGTGACTGTTGGTTGATTCAAATGGAGCAAAAAAGTTCCCGGTTCCACGGGAAGCTTTTGAGCGGCACACTTTGATTGGCTATCAGCAATGCTGTTTTCTGCATGAGGGATGTGCTTTGTTTGCAACCCGTCAAAGTGTTCTTCCAACTTCCTCACTTCTTCCACATACGCTTCCATCAATGGGCTCTGGTAATCTTTGTTCACTTGTTTTACAACAAGCTACGAGTCACCGCGGACGATCAACTTTCTGATTCCAAGGTCCACCGCGATCCTAAGACCGGCAAGGAGTCCTTCGTACTCAGCAGTGTTGTTTGTGGCTTGGTCCCTGGGAAAGTGCATTTGAACCACATACTTGAGGTCCTCTCCGGTGGGTGCGATGAGCAGCACTCCAGCACCGGCGCCTTGCAGCGAGAAGGCACCGTCAAAGTACATGATCCATTCTTTGGCCGTCTCTTTGCCGGGGAGAGCTGTTTCTCGAATTTCTTCGTCTTGCATTGGCGTCCATTCGGCGATGAACTCCGCCAAGGCTCTGCTCTGAATGGTTGAAGTGCTTTCGAACTTGAGTGCAACGCTTGACAGCTCCAACTCCCACTCCACTATCCTGCCAGTTGCCTCTGGATTCCTCAAGATGCGTCGCAATGGAAAGCGGGTGACGACGGTGATCTCATGTGCTTGGAAGTAGTGACGCAGTTTTCTCGAGGCCATAAGGAGGCCGAAAAGCAGCTTCTGCACACCAGAGTATCTTAATCTAGCCCCCTACAGAAGGGAACTAACAAAATACACGGGTCGCTGCACCACCTTCTTCTTCAGCACCGCTTGCTGATTAGCTTCACTTGCTTGCGCTGTTTTTAACTTGTCGGCGTCAGACCTCGCCGGGGAAGATTCCGGTTTGTCGCTGGACGGGCTTGCCGCGGCTGCTTCCTCATCATCGACTTCCCTCTGCGCCACTAATGCAGCACTAGCCACTTGATTTGTTGCCGCTACATATAGCAGCAATGGCTCTTGTGGTCTAGGCGCAACTAGTGTTGGCGCGGAGGAGAGGTATCTTTTCAAATCCTGCAGTGCGGCCCCTGCTTCCGGAGTCCATCTCATTGGACCTGCCTTTTTCAAAATCTTGAAAAATGGCAGGGCGCGTTCTGCAAATTTTGAAATGAATCTACTTAATGCAGCAACACAGCCAGCAAGACACCGTACATCCTTGACGCTTTTTGGTGCTAGAATCTGCTCAATTGCTTTGATCTTGTCGGGATTTGCTTCAATTCCACGTTGAGATACAAAGAATCCAAGAAGCTTGCCGGATGGGACACCAAACACACACTTCTCGGGATTGAGCTTTAGATTGATCTTGCGCAAGTTTGCAAATGTTTCTTCTAAATCTTGAATGAGGGTTGACTTGTCCTTAGTTTTGACCACTATATCATCCATATATGCTTCCACATTCCTGTGCAGCTGGGGTTCAAAACCAATTTGGACTGCCCTTGCGAATGTCAAACCAGCACTCTTTAACCCGAAAGGCATATGCACGAAGCAGTATGTGCCACATGGAGTAATGAATGTGGTTTTATCCTCATCCTCCTTGGCCATGAATAGCTGATGGTATCCAGAATATGCATCAAGGAAGGAGAGTAAATCACAGCCGGAAGTAGAGTCTACAATTTGATAAATGCGCGGCAAAGGGAAAGGATCCTTTGGACATGCTTTGTTGATATCAGTATAGTCAATACAAAGTCTCCACTTTCCATTTGCTTTGCGCACCACAACTGGATTTGCCAACCAAGTCGGATGTAGGACACCTCTGACCAAGCCTGCTGCTTCAAGTTTCTTTATTTCCTCGGCAATGAATTGTTGCCGCACCAAAGCTTACTTTCGGACTTTTTGCTTGACGGGCCGAGCGTGGGGACAGACGGCAAGGTGGTACTCAATTACCTCCCTGGGAACACTGGGGATGTCAGATGGTCGCCATGCAAACACATCGACATTCGCCCGCAAGAAGGCAATGAGTGTGCTTTCCTACTTGCTATCAAGGGTGGCACTGATGGTGAAGGTACCGTCAGTGTCGTCCTCCCTCGCCGGCACCTTTTTGGTCGCCGGTGAAGTAGCTTTGGGTTTCTTACCGGCAGAGCACTCTGGCAAGTCTTCAACAGGCGCGCAGCACTCCGAAGAGGTGCACTTCCTGGAATCCTTGCTAGAGGTCTTGCCAGACTTCTTGCTTTCCTTCTTCTTGCGGGAGCCGGTGCCCTGGCGGCCTCTGCTGCAACCACATCTCTGTACATCTTATCGACGCAAATAACTACATCTTTCTTGTCGGAGTTGATGGAAATGACACCCATCGGCCCTAGCATCTTCAATGTGTTGTAAGCATAGTGAGATGCTGCCATGAATTTCACAAAGGCTGGGCGACCAAGAATTCCATTATATGGCAAGGGGATCTTGACAACGTCAAACACAATTTTTTCTGTTCTGCAGTTCAATTCCCCGCCAAACGTCACCGGCAATGTGATCTTTCCCTTGGGCTGGCTTCTTCCCGGGTCTACTCCTGGGAACGTGCCTGTCTTCTCGAGCTCTTCGTCAGGAATCTGTAGCCTCTTGATTACTTTCGGAGAAATCAAGTTTAAGCCGGCCCCACCGTCAACTAACATTTTCGTGACCTGGAGGTTGCGAATTGTTGGCGAAACCAACAACGGCAAACACCCGACAGCAGTTGTGCGATTAGGGTGGTCCTCGGCATCGAAAATGATAGGCGTGTGTGACCATTTGAGTGGCTTTTGAGAGCCCATTGCCGGTTCTGCCGCATTAACCTCACGTGCCCACTGCTTAAGTTGGCGGTGAGAGGAGTGCAAAGATGCTCCTCCGTCAACGCACATGGCCTCAGTTGCCTTCTGGAATTCGTTTTCACTGGACTCTCTATCGTCCTCTTCTTCTTCACTTCCATCATTTTCCCCTTTCTTCTCGCGGCCTCTAGCAGGCTTCTCGTTCTGTTGCTTGGCCTTGCCACGGCGGCCTCCTCGACCACCACGGCCCTTTTTGCCGGATCCACTGGCACCATCTTGACCCTTCTCTTTGTCATGCTTTTCATATTCAGCCTTCTGTTTCTCAACAAGGTGCTCGACTTGTCGGCACTCTTGGAGATCATGGCCTTTGGTGCGGTGAATCTTGCAGTATGGCCCATCAGACTTGCCGGCCTTCTCGTTTGCCACCGCCTCCTGGCAAGCGGCGCATACAGCTGCCTCCTTGCCGGAGTTCTCAGTCTTGGCTTTCTTGGCGGACTCAGAGTTGCCGGAACCTTCGACGGCCATTACAGTTTTGCCTTTGCGCTTCCTGTTGCGCTTTCAGCCCTTCTTCCTCGGGGTGGCAGCATCGTCATCTTCGGAATCCACCTCGGCACCAGCGTCCTCCCCGGGAAGCCTTCTCCCTTCCTCAGCACGCGCACACTTATCCGCCAATGTATAGAGCTCGTTGATGGTTTTGGGTAGCTTGACGTTCATCTTCTCCTGCATCCTTCGATTGTGCACATTCGTGTGAAAGGCGGCAATGACGGCTGCGGGGTGCACATCTAGAATGTTATGGTGCACATGGCTGAACCTCTGGATGTACTTGCGTAAAGTTTCTCCATCTCTTTGCGGGATCACTTGCAGGTCACTGGGCTGTCCAGGGGCCTTATGGCCTCCGGTAAAAGCACCAACAAACTCATTGCAGAGATCTGACCACGAAGAAATGGAGTTCTTCGGCAAGTTCATTAGCCAAGACCTCACGTTGGGCTTCAGTACCAACGGAAAGTAGTTGGCGAGGATTTTCTCATCTCTTCTTCCGGCAGCTTGCACGACAATCATGTAGATGCCCAGAAACTCTGCCGGGTTTAGCTTGCCGTCGTACTTTTCTGGTACTTCTGGCTTGAAAGCCCGGACGGACGGCCAACGAACTTGCCGCAGCTCACGGGTGAAGGCAGGACACCCAACCTCGTAAGGTACATATCCGCCAACCCCTGGTGCAGGCTCATCAACGACGGGGTCGTTGCGCACGTCGGATTGACGGGGCTCCTCCCGGCGCCGTTCAATAGTGGTGCGGGCGTCTTCTACCCGCCTGTCTCACAGCACTTGCCGTTGGTCTTGCCGCGCTCGCCGATCCGAAGAGGCCATCGACATCTCGTCGGGCTCGAAAAATCATTGAGCTTGCCGCGGTTGTTGGCGTTGCTGCTGTTGAGACTGTTGCCGCTGGGGTGATTGCACCGTTAGCGCAGCACCGTCAATCGGGCCACCAGCTGGGGCTGCTGGTGCTGTTTGCGGACGCCATGAGGGCTCCGCTTGCTGTGATTTGCTGGCCTCGGCAAACCCAATCAAGCTTTGGATGGTGGCTCTCCACTCATCCATCTTCTCTGCTGCTGGAGGGAAGTTCAGCAGCATCTAGGCTCGCGCCATCGCTTCTGCCGCTGTGGTTGGCATGGCCGGAAGCGAAGAGTGCGACGTCACTCTACTCCTGGCGAAGCCAGCAGGAGCGCCACCGTGGTCTTGCTACCGCGGCACATGATCAGCAGCGGGTTGCTGTGGCGAAGCCGGTGCCTGAGGATCTGGGATTTGATCAACAGGAGTCTTGTCGTGAGGTCGCCGCTGCGCGGATTCGTTGATGCCGCTCGGAGCTGTACTGCACCCGTTATGCGAGGGGCGAAGCGTCTGTCCCGAAGCAGCATCTTTGGACGTCGCCGCGGCAGGATCTTGGCTCGCGCCGGCCCGGGCATTGCCGCTCCGGTGGCTGCGTTCGTCGGTGCGGCAAGGAGGAGGAGGAGGAGGTCGTTCGTCCGCTCCGCCCGCGCCGTCGCGGCTTCGTTCGCCAAAGGACCGAGGAAGTCGACTACTTCCAGCGCGCTCGTCTCCTGCGCCGACCATGGTGGGCATGGTGACCGCGCCGTCTGCGTTGGTCGTGCCAACCGCGGTGTCCGCACCGCCCGCATTGGCCGCACCACCTGCACTGCCCGCGGATACGTGCGGAGGGGCCGTCGTCGTGATGCCCTTCTTCTTGGGCGCCATCGACGACGAGGAGGACGATGACGAAGTTGATGAAGTTGATGAAGATGACGCGCAATCCGCTGATTCAGGTTCGCGCAAGCAACCCCCCTACCTGGTGCGCCAAAGATGTCGTGGGTACGACCATCTATGGGGCCATCCTGCCCCTTGTGGTTCGGCGGGGGAGGTCGGCTTGCACAAAGAGCAGAATCAATGGAAGACGCAAGGGATTTACCCAGGTTCAGGCCACTGAGAAGCGTAAAACCCTACTCCTGCTTTTGGTGTATTGGTTGTATGAGAGCACAAGTACAAGGAGCGCTTCTCCCGGCAAGGTGCAGAGAGAGCTGCTATGCGAGACGTGTAGGTGTTTGAAAAGGGGTCTGAATCCCTCTAATTGTTGCCCTGGCCCTCCTTTTATAGCTCAAGGGGTTACCACAGTGGCAAAACAGTAATTACATATCGATTAGATAGCAAACAGTGCTATCGTACCTAACTCTGCCAGTTTACGACAAAAGCATTAAATGCACCGTTAGGTGTCATGTGGAGAGGTAGCCCCGGCAAGGTTTCTACACCGCTTGCCCAGCTACCTCGTATTATTCTGACACGCTTCCTGGACAGGTGTCATTAAAGGAAAACCTTCTCCCTGCATGCTGACACGTGTCCGACAAACCTCACCAACCAGCCTGCGCGGTTGACACCTCACCGATTAGCGACTAGCTGCCCGATGAGGTGGAGCGCCGACGTGCTGGCAGAAGCTTGGCGGGTCTTCACCTTGCCGGTTCGTCCTTGCCGGCAAGGAATGTCTTCATCTTCGGTACTAGTTGAGTGCTTGTTGGTGTTGTGTTTTGAGCTTCTCTCCAGTAGCTTCTGCAATTTGGGCCTTGAATCTTGGTCTTGGCGGTTCCCGGCAAGCTTTGGCCGGCAAGGAGGCTGCTACTGTCTGTGCATAAGTCAGGGTATGAAGTACCCATGTTTTATACACCGACACTCTTATTTATCGAAAAATCTACAATTGATCCCCTATATTTGTGGGTTATCACCGGCAGAGGAGCAGCGGCTTTCGTGGCGAGGTCAACGTGCTTGTGAACAATGGCGTCCAAGGCTTCCAGCCGGTCAAAGACGGCTAACGTCATATCGTCGTCCCTGGCCCTGTAGTGGCCTATGTAGACGATTTCCTCATAGACCTGGATGTGTAGGTCGACGGTTTCTTGCTCGGCAAGGCGCTGCGCAGCGAGCGCGGCCTCGAGGTGGACATTCTTCGTCGCGACGTCGGGCAGCTATTGGGCCACCAGTGCGTGAAAGTGGTTCTCACCCTGGAGGCCGATGAGGGTGGTAGGCAACGAGGAGCCTGGGCATGTGGGCTGGAGGAGTACGGCAAGGTCGTCCATGCACTTCTTGACGGCGGTGAACTTGCGGATGGAGCGGACCATCATCTTGCCCATGTGAGAGGCAAAGCCTTTGTCGCCGAGGGCTATGACGCTGGCGGTCACCAGCACTGTCTAGAGACGTTGCTCGGTGCCGGGCTACAGGCCGGCGTCGTGTATCATCTGGCACAGCCGCCTGCCGCTCACGTCCATTGCCTCCATGGGTGGTTGTGGCTTCTGGTCACTTGGTCTTGGATTGGAGTGAGCAGTGTTGTGCAGACTAGGTGCGTAGTACTAGTAGGTGCGTACGATTTGGTAGATGGGTTGGAGTGGAGGGGCGCCTTCATATGAGATTGCACACTGCGTTGCATTCACATCGTGCTGGCTTGTCGCTCGCCTTTGTGGAGCCTGGAGGTTCCGATGTTGCGGTCACCCACTCGCACGTGACTATTGGGCAGGTTTCTGTGCGTGATAAGGTCGATGATATTCTCTTCCAGATAGAGCTTCATAGCTTGCTCAAACGTTTGGAGGCGGCTAGCCCTGTATCTGGCAAGGCGATTGTGGAGGAGGCTCTCAGGAGCAATGGAAAGAAGAGTGGCGCCACAGTAAAGGCGTCTGCAGCTGCTTGATGGATGGTCATCAGTCCCTTGGGTTGTTCTTATGGCCTGGCTTGTTTTCGCGAATTTGGTGGTGCTCGTGCTTTTCGGTCGAGTTACTCCCGTTGGGGTGTCTTATGTGTTGGGTATGGTTGTTGGGCTGATTATGTGCTTATGTGGTTGTATGCTCTGTGAGTAGTCTACATGTAGTTGGTTTGTATCGGTTTTTGCCCGGTTTTCCGTTAATTAACTGGGCAATTCTCTTCTACTTAATTAATCGATGAGGCAAATCTTTTGCCTCCATTTCGGGAAATAACATCGTGCTGGCTCCATTCTGCTTCTCCAATTAATTCCGTCTGCATGCTAATTGAATGAGGATGAGTCATTGACTATTCAACGTTTCGGGAACCGCTACCCTCTCCCTCGTTGGCATTCAAGCCGTATCAATGTAAATGCGTGTCAAAAAGAGACTAGTCAATGGGCGTCCCTTCGGTGAGCGGCGGGCCGGACCGAGCATGCGTTGGTGCGACGCGAACGCGACATGCTGTTAGTTCTCCACCTCTTCACTTATATGTCCCGGTATTTCTGATAGTTTCCGCATGTATGTATATAATTGTACTCCGTATTATTGTTTAATATAATATATGTGGTTCATAGAAAACTTGCGCTTGGTTCTCACCATGGTAGTAACGGTTGTCCACAATAGTACTACTAGTACGACTACTTTTCTGTAAATACTGCATATTTGATTCCATCCATAAATTGACTACTCCTATAAACCTTGCGCATGGCTCTTCGCCTCTTCGGGAAGTCAAACAATGATGGTACTACTACAGTACTGTATATGCTTCTGGCAATTTGACACCGAATGAACTGCTGCACGTCAACGGCGTGGGGGAGGGAGAGCGTGTTGTAAGCAAAAGCTTCTCCTTGTCCCGTGAGCCACCGCGTGCATGGGCGAGGGAGAGTTCCTGGCATAGTAAATCAAGCTTCTCCTTATTTTTACGAGTTGACGTGACACATCAAAGCAGTACACTCAATTTACTCATGCATGCATGCCGTGAGTTTCCTTTTGATCCTTGCGTGTGTTGATTTAATATGGTCCATAGTCCATAGTGCCTCCTTTCCGGTTTACAATATGGTTCAATTTGAAAAATCTCTCTAACCAAGGTAGATGGTGACTGGTGGAATAAATTTGTTACATATTGTAACTTTTTATGACATGCATTAACATTTTGTCTGTTAAATCTCTGGTCAAATTTGGGCTCAAAATACGAAGAGGACCAATAAACCAGGATGGAGTAGTAAACAAAATTTGTTTGCCAACTATAATAAACAAACCAATTTATTTTGGTACCCAAAACGAGCTGCACCCGACTGCGCACCAGGCAGACCAAGCTCGTGTCGTGTTGGTGCCGTGTGCGGCATGCGCATTAAACAAAACCTCGCGCCTCCAACTGAGCCTCCGCATTTTGAACTTTTGAATCTCAAGGCCAAGGAGCAATGTGAACCTTTGATAGAGCTAATCGGATGGTTTAGAACACTACAATTCGTAGCTACAGATGAGTGTGTGAGAGAGGAGGTGTGCGTGCGTGCACCTCTTCTCTTCGTGTACGACGTACTAAACCTAGAGTACAAGTGTGTGTGTGGCATCGACCTAGAGAGCTAGAGATGGTGTGTGCGAGAAGTCCCAAGAGACTCGTGAGCGTAGGTGTGTGCGTGGGAAAGAGTTAGAGAGATGATATGTGTCGATGTAATGCGTGTGAAAAAGAGACTAGTAGTCAATAGTTCTCCACGAGGCCATTCCTAGCAAACGCCCCAATAACCGTAAGAGCTGCATCCGACGATGCCAGTTATTGGACGAAAACAATAGTAAAAAAAAAGAAATGGCATGGTGTTGTACAAAACTGCCACACCACACCCCTCCCCTACACATGAAACTGCCACGCGACCATTCGCAACCGCCGGTTAGCTAGAAATACCGAAAGGTTGGGATTTTGGCGGTAGGCAGGGAGATTGGACTGTCGGTTTGCTCGCATGCGGCCGCACATGTCAGTGATGTACCAAGCCAACACGCGTCCCTTCGGTGAGCGGCGGGCCGGACCGACCGTGTGTTGGTGCGACGCGAAAACGACACATTGTAAGTTTACCAACTAACTTGTACTAGTGTAACACTTGGTTTGGCTCCTTGACGAGATTGGTCGATAGAAATCCCGATTATAAAGGGTAGGCCGGCATTTTTCCCGTGCGGCAGGCGTGGGAGTTTTTTTTCCAATGGGAAGGCTCCAGAAGGACCCGGCACTGCCTTAGTCAAAGCACTGGGCAGCAGCACTATGCTTGTCGGAGGCGTACGTGGGCCCGCATTCTCGGATGCGTACGTGTCGGAGCCGAATGCCCACCAACCTCTCGCAGCGAACTAGTGATAGCGAGGATCCCGATGTTGGATATTTCTATAATCAGTTTTGAATTTTTCAATCGTTCACGTGATATCAGCCGTTGATTGCTGTTGATCCAATGGTCTAGGTCACTGGGATTCGCATCTAGAATACCTAATTGTACCCTATTGTGTCTATAATCTTCTGGAACCAGCAGCATGTCACTGTGATCAATCCACACAAGAGTCTCGCAACAACACCTCCACATATGCCACGTGGCCTCATGGGTGCACCCCACATCATTTTAATCATAAGATATTGACTGAAAAGAGAGAGAGATTTTGTAGCGTGCCATTGGAATTCTAACTCACGTCCTTTACACATACTGGAAGTATCAGTGCCACATCATCTAAAGCCTTTCTACACGCACATTTCTTATACAAATGTGCTCCACCGTGTACCCACGCGTGTGTATGTGGGAAGGAGTGCGTGCGTGCACCTCTTCTCTTTCGTACACCTAGTGCGTGTGTCTGAGAGAGAGAGAGAGAGATGGTGTGTGAAAGAAATCATGGGAGATCTGTGAATTTATGTGTGGGGGGGGGAGGGAAAATACAGAGGGAATATGTGTCAATGCAATTTGTGTGAAAGAGAGGCCTATATACATATATGTATGTGCATGGGGGTGATATGCGAGAAGGGAGGGGAGGGGTTGTCTGTGCAAGATATTGATAGAGATAGATAGACGGAAGAACTCTACGAGCGTACAAGCACTGGGAAAGGGGGGTGCTAGAAGATGGTGTGAGAGGCCAACTGGACGGAGACTGGGAAGCAGTGTACAAGTGCGAGATCGATAATTAAAGAGAGGGGGCGAGAACGTGCATGGTTGCTCACGTCTGAGAGATGAAGCGGAAGGCATGGATGATGAGAGGGGAGACGATGGATAGACAATGTGTGTGTGGTAGCTAGGCAGTCCTATCTAGAGAGGTAGATTGATTGATGTGTACGTGGGAAAGAGGGCGAGACCTAACTAGAGTTATAGATCGATCGGTTTGTGTGGAAAATAGGGAAAGACCTAGCTATATATATATAGAGAGGAATATCAATCGGTGCACATGCATGTGAGAGAAAAAGATGGCCCGGAGTGACAAAGAGAGGGAGGTGCGTGTGTGTGTGGGGTGCGCGAGAGTCATACTAGTTAGAGGTACTGTACGAGTGCTGGATCGATAATAAGAGATGAGGGGTGCGAGAGAGAGCGCACGCGCGTGTGCTGAAGGGGTGGTGCGAGAGTCCTACTAGTTAGAGGGAGTGTACGAGTGTGAGATCGATAATAAGAGATGAGGGGGTGAGAGCACATGGCTCAGAGTTGCGGCGTGAGGCATGGATGGTGAGTGGGGGAAGGGACTATGTGTACATGTGTGTGTGGTAGGAAGATCTGCTAGCTAGAGGGGTATATCGATCAGTGTGTGTGGGAAAGAGAGGGTGATGGAGAAACCTAGCTTGAGAGATCGTGGGAGACCGACCTAGAGAAAGAGATTGTGTGTGTGCGATGGATAATGCCGAGTGGGAGTGTGTGTGCATGCATGCACAAGAGAAAGTTAGTGGTACAACTATGAAGAGAAGACGACTGTGTGGGCGTAAAACACTTGGTGAGATCATAATCAATATAAAAGTGAATTCAACTATTTGAATAAGGGATCATGATGTTTGAAACCCATGCATGCATGATATAATGGAGATATGTGTGGTGTGGTTTTGAATCGAGCATGCTATACTATATACACATCGAACAAGGCCAAATTGATTTGAATTTGAGATACCGTTGGTAGGCATCGTTTGATCACATTTCATCCATGCATGGACAGAACTATTCAAATTGGAGATAATGGGTGGCTTTCGCAGCTAACATCTAAATGTTGTGTGTGTGTGTGTGTGTGTGTGTTAAACACATTATACATATCAAACATCGTTTAGATTCCAAATATCTAGCTAGAGCATACATGTACTATGATTTGAATTCAACATAAAATGGATACACATATTTGAATTCGAGATCATATGGTACATGTAGTTCATATTTAAATGGGAATTTAGTACTATATTCATGGTTTGTGTTGTGAAGATAATATTTAGATGATGGTATAACTAACCTAACAACAATCCCATTCAAATACGGAAAATGGACTCAATTTCAGTCCATATGGTAGACGGTACAAATTGTTTTTTGTTGTTATTGAGGGAAGTACGAATTGATTTGGTACCATACACGTTAAGCTTGTTCTCCCGAATTTTTAAGTTGTTCGTTGTTGTTTTTGAATGGCATTTGTAGTAATTCATATAGTGAAACGTGACATGACTCTCTCTTGTGTGGTGCGAATTGTTTTTTGTTTTTGTTTTTTTGTACACGTTAAGCTTGTTCTCCCGAAATTTCAAGTCGCGCCTTGTTATCCCGAAATTTCAAGCTATCTCTTTGTCTCTAGTGCTGCGAAACTCCCGCCTTTTCAACCCGCGCCTTGTTATCCCGAAATTTCAATGCACGCGAAAACTCCCTCCTCCTCCTCCGAAATCGGTCGCGTTGCCCCGACACGCGAAATCCCCCTTCTATCCCTCATTTGAAAATCCCGCCTCGACGTCCCATGGTCCAAACAGGTAGGGGTACTTTCGTAACTTACCCCACATTTCACACAAGTGCGTCCCTAAGCCATGGTTCCCCCCTCCCATCCCCTCCGCCCCCCATTCGTACACCGAGGCCGCCAAAACCCGCGAAACCCCACCCTCCTCCGTCCGCCACCTGACCGCTGCCCAGCTAGAGCCTCTTTCCCGGTGACATCGTCCACCGCAACAACTCGACATCCCTCATCCACTGCACCGGATGAGGATCCGTCATCGATCTCGTCGTCCCACCGGTTCAGCCACCCCATCCTCCACCTCCAAGGAGCTGCCCCGACGTTCGCCTCGTCTATCGCACCACCTCCATTCCCACAACTCTGTCTTCACCTGCACCACCAAAACCGCAGCACCGTCACAGATTCCTCGGATGAAGTTGAGGCCTAGTTGGCGCCACCTAAGAGGTTCTACACTAATCGCTGTATTTTCTCCTTGATTTGATCTCACGGTGCTGCCGCTGTTCGATCACCAGCCACCAAGGCGCGGCTCCATCGACGGCGGCATCACCGGCCACTTCCTCCACGGGGTCTCTCCGCCATGGCGTTGCTCCCTCAGCGGCGATGTCCACATCAGCACGAGCTGCTGCTGCTTCGGCTATCGCTGGCCGTGCTACTGCTGCTCCGGCTGTCGGTCGTGATGCTGCTCTGCTCTTGCTCTCGGTCGCGCGGCTGCTCTGCTCTTGCTCTTGCTTGCGCTGCTGCTCTACTCTTGCTCGCACTGCTGCTGCATGAGTAGCAGCTCCGGCTCTAGCTCGCGCTCCTGCTCCTGCTACCCGAGCTGATGCTCCGGCTCTCATACGCGCTGATGCTCCGGGCGCTGCTGCTGCTGCACGACAAGCTGCCCCGGATGTTCTCTGGTTGGACATTCCCTACTGGAGTGGCTACCGATTTAGATCACTGCTTCTCTGCCACTAGTGCTCGAGTGGCCAAAACTAGTAGTGCACTACTTCTCTGCTACTAGTGTGTTCAGTTTCGGCAGTAAAATTCAGTTTCGACAGCAAAATTCAGTTTCGAAAGTACATTTCAGTTTTGACATTAAAATTCAGTTTCGACAGTTAAATTCAGTTTCAACAGTTAAGTTCAGAGATGAGCGGCTGATGTATTTTACATCTAGCACTTTTTGGTGATGTATTTTACATCTAGCACTTTTTGGTGATGTATTTTACATCATCTATTGGAGGTGCTATTAGAATCCCACTTCAGGTTAATGTTGTCTCTCTTGTCCTGCTTCAGCCTCACCGTAGCTGCTCCAACGACGAAACCATCCATCACAGTGGAGCAGTACCCTCGGCTCCATCTCCAGACGCCTAAGATCTTCTTCCCCACCTTGGACAACCACATCAGCTGCAGCATCCTCAGCGACCAACCCAATGATGCTGAGATCGACATGGCTTCGCCAAAGAGGTTGTACACTTGTCGCATCGCTTTTTTACTCTACATGTAATATATATTGTCCACTGAGCACACGTAGTAATGAGAAATATGAATAGTTTCTCCTATATGACAAGAAGTGAGGTACTAGGCAAGTTAGCTATCCGTGATGGACTCTCTCGAAAGCCATCATTATTTAATTCTACGCGTTGGAGCGGTGCATGTGTAGGTGGGCCTGGAAGTTGAGCTAGTAGGGCAGTGGGCTGGGTCCAAAGTAGTAGAAGTAGTACAAAAACATTTTTGGAGTGTGGGCTTTTGCCTGTTCAAGCCTGCCTACTAGAATCGCCAGTCACCACTGGTTGAAATGAAAAGTGAAGGAAAAACATAAGAATTGGAAAGTTTCCTATGGTACTACTATTCATGCATTTGGTTCAAAGGAATGGAGCAAGGGAAAACTGTAGGATTTTTTCCTTTAGTGTCTCTTTGAAAGAAAAACCGTAGGAATTTTAATATCCACTTGGCCCTCCTTTTCAAATTCCTATTCATGAAGAACAAGACTAAGTGATAGTAGCATAATAGCATTATAACTATACATCTTCATGTGGTTTGACTTTAATATGACCATGCTTCTTTGCATTCCTGTGATCTTCCAATTCCTATGAACCAAACACCCGGATTGACAGAAATCCTGTGTTAGCAAATGCTCTGTTTTGCACGTGCATTCCTATCCTATTCCTGTGTATTTCCTATCCCTGCGTTGTTAGAATCCTCCAATTCAAATGAGCTGTCGTGGGAAACGACGATCTATGGGACCGAGAGGGCCCCTTTGCGATTCGGCTGTGGGGATCAACGTGCACAAAGAGCAGAATGAGCAGCACGCACAAGTTTACCCAGGTTCGGGCCGCCGTGAGCCGTAAAACCCTACTCCTGCTTTAGTGGATTGATTGTGATGGTGTTGGAATCCTGAAGTTACGAGAGCGCAGCTTGACGGCAAGGAGCTCGGTAAGTGCATCTTGCTTACTGTAAACCAACAGGGGTCCCCCCCTTGCTAAGGTTGCCATGGACCTCCTTTTATAGAAGAAAGGGGTTACCACAATGGCAAAATGGTAAATACAGGGGGTAGATAGTGGCTTGACACGCATATGGACGTGTGTCGATAAAGGAGTTCTTCAGGCGGCGAGCCGCCACGTGCCCCGACAAGCTTCTCCTAACCACATGCCCGCTCGACACCTGTCGACAAGTCTCTGACAGGCCGCCGAGGTGGAGCGGTGGAGTAGTGACGAAGGGAGCTTGCCAGGTCATTGCTTGCCGGTGTCTAACTTGCCGGTAGCAGTAGTCTTGATCTTCTGGATGACCCACCTTGAGGTCTTTACTTGACGGCTCCGCCTCGCCGGGCTCTTGCTTGTCGGCTATGTCTTGCCGGGAAGTCATGCTGCCGGGAAGAAGCTTCTTCCCGATGAGCTCTTGTTCTCGCTTGTTGATATAATGCTTGCTAGGTGTGGTGCTTGTCGGGAAACTTGGCCTTTGCCGGGGTTGCCAGAAAATGGTCCTAGACGGGAATGACCTATACTAAGAATGTTGATGAGACCCTGGTTCTCATTACACCGACAGGAGCCCCCGGGCCCGCCTTCAGTAGAGAACTCAAAGATCTCGATGCTGGAGGTGGGGCCAAATTCGGCATGGGTCATGACTGCCATGCCCTTTCCTTCTGGAAATATTGTTTTCAGAGGTGCTGCCAGCCCCCAAGCTCATCTTTTAGCAGAGAACTCGAAAGATCTCAATGCTTAAGAGAACCCTGTTTGTCATATTCTTTGATCTCGCTTCCGGGAATATTGTTTCCAGGAAGACTACTGATTCCAGCAAAGAACTCTGGGTTCTCGATGCTAAAAGTAGATCGCCTCTGGCAGGGAACTCGAAAGATTTTGATACTGGAATGGAGGCTGTATTGCTGCATATTATGTCTCGCTGGATCGACATCAAGAGCGAAGGCTCCCTTGTCGGAGCGCATGGCTCAACGACAAGGTTTCCTTTGCTTCCACCCTTGTCAGACTACTTGGCTCAACGACAAGAGCGAAGGCTCCCTTGTCGGAGTGCATGGCCCAATGACAAGGTTTGCTATGCTTCCACCCTCGTCAGAGCACTTGGCTCGACGACAAGAGCGAAGGCTCCCTTGTCAGAGCACATTGCTCAATGACAAGGTTTGCTACGCTTCCACCCCCGTCAGAGCACTTGGCTCGACGACAAGAGCGAAGGCTCCCTTGTCGGAGCGCATGGCTCAACGACAAGGTTTGCTACGATTCCGCCCTTGTCAGAGTACTTGGCTGGACGACAAAAGCGAAGGATCCCTTGTCGGAGCGCATGGCTCAACGACAAGGTTTTCTATGCTTCCGCCCTTGTCAGAGCACTTGGCTCGACGACAAGAGCGAAGGCTCCCTTGTCGGAGCGCAAGGCTCAACGACAAGGTTTGCTACGTTTCCGCCATCGTCAGAGCACTGGGCTCAACAACAAGAGCGAAGGCTCCCTTGTCGGAGCGCAAGGCTCAACGACAAGGTTTGCTGCGCTTCCGCCCTCCTCAGAGCACTTGGCTCAACAGCAAGAGCGAAGGCTCCCTTGTTGGAGCGCATGGCTCAATGACAAGGTTTGCTACGCTTCCGCCCTCGTCAGAGCACTTGGCTCGACGACAAGGGCGAAAGCCCCGTTGTCGGAGCGCATGGCTCAAAGACAAGGTTTGCTACGCTTCCGCCCTCATCAGAGCACTTGGCTCGACGACAAGAGAGAAGGCTCCCTTGTCGGAGCGCACGGCTCAATGACAAGGTTTGCTACACTTCCGCCCTAGGTAGAGCACTTGGCTCGACGACAGGGGCGAAAGCCCCATTGTCGGCGCGCATGGCTCAACGACAAGGTTTGCTACACTTCCGCCCTCGTCAGAGCACTTGGCTCAACGACAAGAACGAAAGCTCCCTTGTCGGAGCGCATGGCTTAACGACAAGGTTTGCTACGCTTCCGTCCTCGTTAGAGCGATTGGCTTGACGACAAGGGCGAAAGCCCCCTTGTCAGAGCGCATGGCTCAACGACAAGGTTTGCTATGCTTCCACCCTCGTCAGAGCACTTGGCTCGAGGACAAGAATGAAAGCCCCCTTGTCGGAGCGCATGACTCAACGACAAGGTTTGCTACGCTTCCGCCCTCGTTAGAGCACTTGGCTCGACGACAAGGGCGAAAGCTCCCTTGTCGGAGCGCATGGCTCAACGAAAAGGTTTGCTATGCTTCCGCCCTTGTCAAAGCACTTGGCTCGACGGCAGGGGCGAAAGCTCCCTTGTCGGAGCGCATGGCTCAATGACAAGGTTTGCTACGCTTCCGCCCTCGTCAGAGCACTTGGCTCGACGACAAGGGCGAAAGCTCCCTTGTCGGAGCGCATGGCTCAACGACAAGGTTTGCTACGCTTCCGCCCTCGTCAGAGCACTTGGCTCGACGATAAGGGCGAAAGCTCCCTTGTCGGAGTGCATGGCTCAACGACAAGGTTTGCTATGCTTCCGCCCTCGTCAGAACACTTGGCTCGACGACAAGGGCGAAAGCCCCCTTGTCGGAGCGCATGGCTCAACGACAAGGTTTGCTATGCTTCCGCCCTCGTCAGAGCACTTGGCTCGACGACAAGCATGAAGGCTCCCTTGTCGGAGTGCATGGCTCAACGACAAGGTTTGCTACGCTTCCGCCCTCGTCAGAGCACTTGGCTGGATGACAAGAGCGAAGGCTCCCTTGTCGGAGCGCATGGCTCAACGACAAGGTTTGCTACGCTTCTGCCGTCGTCAGAGCACTTGGCTGGACGACAAGAGCGAAGGCTCCCTTGTTGGATCGCATGGCTCAACGACAAGTTTTGCTACGCTTCCGCCCTCGTCGGAGCACTTGGCTCGACGACAAGGGCGAAAGTTGCTACGCTTCTGCCCTATTCAGAGCACTTGGCTGGACGACAAGAGCGAAGGATCCCTTGTCGGAGCGCATGGCTCAATGACAAGGTTTGCTACGCTTCCGCCCTCGTCGGAGCACTTGGCTCCACGACAAGGGTGAAAGCTCCCTTGTCGGAGCGCATGGCTCAACGACAAGGTTTGCTATGCTTCCGCCCTCGTTAGAGTACTTGGCTCAACGACAAGGGCGAAAGTCCCCTTGTCGGAGCGCATGGCTCAACGACAAGGTTTGCTATGCTTCTTCCCTCGTCAGAGCACTTGGCTCGACGACAAGGGCGAAATCTCCCTTGTCGGAGCGCATGGCTCAACGACAAGGTTTGCTACGCTTCCGCCCTCGTCAGAGCAATTGGCTCGACGACAAGGGCGAAGGCCTCCTTGTCGAAGCGCATGGCTCAATGACATGGTTTGCTATCTTGCCAAAGCCTACCGCTGAATAGCAAATACTCGATTATCGTCGGCATTGTCCTCCTTCGCCGGAGTGCGCGCCACGACTTGCATCAATGCAATTTCACAAACAATACTAAATCAATATTCGTTTCAAATCACACTGACATTAATTATATTACCACTGTTGCCTCTCCTATCCAAGCCACTCAACACTTTGTACACCTGCTAGCCCCACATTTGCCAGAATATTTCCCAGTGTGCACACCCCGGCAATGGCTCTTAGGACCGTGTCCTAGCCAGCAGCCGAAAGGGGATGCCGCCTTCTCAGAAATTTTACGTTCTACAAACAAATGCAACTGCATTGGTGTCATCAGGCAGACCCAGAATGACCCAAGAGTGCAGAATGTCTCGAAAACGCTCCTTCTAATGGTCAGGCTATATACAGAATGAAGAGAACTCGAAACAAAGGGAAAAAGCAAACAATGATAACCAGAACGGAGCAAAGATTTGCAAAAAACTTAGCTTTGCGATGCTCCTTTTGAATGTTACCAACTCCGGTGACTGCAGTCACTGGATTGGTGAGAATTTTGTCCGCCTCCATCTCCATCGTTTGCAGGCAACTGCAACAGCACCTTGGACGTGAATGCGACGGTGGCGATGACGCCCTTGTTTTTCTTGGACGCCATGGATGATGAAGATGATGAAGCTAGCGCGCAATCTGCTGAATCAGATTCGCACACACGATCCCCCTACCTGGCGTGCCAAAGATGTCATGGGAAATGACGATCTATGGGACCGAGAGGGCCCATTTGCGATTCGGCTATGGGGATCGACATGCACAAAGAGCGGAATCAGCAGCACGCACAAGTTTACCCAGCTTCGGGCCGCCGTGAGGCGTAAAACCCTACTCCTGCTTTAGTGGATTGATTGTGATGGTGTTGGAATCCTGAATTTACAAGAGCACAGCTTGCCGGCAAGGATCTCGGTAAGTGCATCTTGACTACTATAAACCAACAGCCCCCTCCTTGCTAAGGTTGCCATGGACCTCCTTTTATAGAAGTAAGGGGTTACCACAATGGCAAAATGGTAAGTACAGGGGGTAGATAGTGGCTTGACACGCATATGGACGTGTGTCAATAAAGGTGTTCTTCAGGCGGCGAGCTGCCACGTGCCCCGACAAGCTTCACCAAACCACGTACCCGCTCGACACCTACCGACAAGTCTCTGACAGGCCGCCGAGGTGGAGCGGTGGAGTAGCGACGAGGGGAGCTTGCCGGTGTCTAACTTGCTGGTAGCAGTAGTCTTGATCTTCTGGATGACCCACCTTGAGGTCTTGACTTGACGGCTCCGCCTCGCCGGGCTCTTGCTTGCCGGCTATGTCTTGCCGGGAAGTCATGCCGCCGGGAAGAAGCTTCTTCCCGACGAGCTCTTGTTCTTGCTTGTTGATATAATGCTTGCTAGGTGTGGTGCTTGTCGGGAAACTTGGCCTTTGCCGGGTTTGCCAGAAAATGGTCCTAGACGGGAATGACCCATACTAAGAAGGTTGATGAGACCCTGGTTCTCATTACACCGACATGAGCCTTTACAGAATTACTTCTGTTACAGATAGGTGTCAAAGAAAACTTTGTGTGGTTTGTCCCGCTCCTGCCGCGCCATCGTCCGCCCCAGCTGAGCTACTCCAACGACGGAAGCGTCCACTGCAGCAAAGATCCCCCCTCCAGACCGTCTCTCCCTATCTCAGATCTTCATCCCCGTTGCCGGCAGCCACCACCACTGCATTACCATCATCAACTGAGCAGATGACCTTGAGGACTACACGGGTCCACAAGAGAGGTTGCACTCTTTCGTGTCTGCTTACGTTATGCATCGCTTAATATTACTTGCTACTTTATCGTCCTGTTCACCTCTTGGACTCCGAGTCAGGTCCAAACTAATAATCAAACTTGAGTTTTTAAATGGTTCTAGGGTACATATCGGGGCATCAATGAATAGTATCTCTGTCTACTATCTGCTTAATCTCGGGTGTGTACTATGTGTTTCATGTTAGGTGGGAAACAAACAGTAAAGGAGCCATTACCTATATTTTTTAACTGAAGCTATTTTTTGACTGGATACTATAGGGAAAACCCCCACAGCCTTTACACTTTATTCAATCATAGTATACAGTATGTACAAAGGTTACCAAAAGTAACCCACGAAAAGGAGAAAAAAGTTCTACAGAATACAAAAAACATGATTAAGGGGGCAGGTAAGTTACCCATCTAACAAGCTCTTCCTTGTACCTAGACTTAACTCTATGGGAAAGAAGGGACATATCATGGACAAAGGCCCCTCTCCACTAGTTAAAGCTAGGCCTAACATGCCTAAACACCTTTGCATTTCTAATCAACCAAATGTTCCAGCAAGCAGTAAAAACTACTTCAGCAAAGAAAGGCTTATTAAAATCCATCCTAGCATTGACAGCAATCTCACTCATATTGTTGCCATTGGACCAGTCCACCTGAAGATAATTCCATACCCTCTGACTGAATAAGCAATTGAAAAACAGATGATCTCTATCTTCTCTGGCCTGTGTAGGGCAAAGCACACAACTAATACCATCATCAATGTGCCAGTGCCTCCTTTCCACCATATCTTTTGTGTTCAGTCTATCCATAATCATCATCCAGGCAAATACCTTAATTTTCATGGTGCAAGAACTGGACCATACCCATTTGAGAAGAGGATTGAAGGACATAGTGGAGTGCATGAAGGAGTAGAACTTCTTGGGAGTATAGGGATTGTCTGAGCCATGCCAATGCCAGACATCCTTGGAGACAGAATGTCCATTATGTTGCTGAAGCATAGATTGCAAAGATAAGAACTACTGAAAGGCCTGCTCAGATAGAGGCAGGTTGAACCAGGAGGAAAGGTTGTGGCACTCCAAACCATCCTTGACAGACGCTAAAGTGTCTTTGCAATAAGAGAACAGCCTAGGAAATCGATTTTGTAAAGGCAAGACTGAATCTCCCAGTTTCCATTTATCTAGCCAAAAAAGTGCAGTGTCCCCTTGGTGAATTTCCACCCAGGATACCTCTCTAAATTAGTCAATGAGCTTGAGGATGTCTTTCGACCAAAAGGACCCACAAGATGCAGTACCCTGTGGGACCACCCCATGATAATAAGAATTCCATATGAGGTGCACCCAAGGAATATCATCTTTGTTCAAAAACTTGTGAACATGTTTGAGTAACAGAGCAACATTCTGAACGCCAAGATTCAGAATCCCCAGGCCACCTTTATCCTTGGTTCTACAAATTAGTTCCCAAGCAGCAAGAGAGGGTGTAGGTTCCTGTTTGTTTTTCCTCCATAAGCATTATCTTTGAATCCTCTGTAATTGCTTCAAAATACCAGGAGGATTGAGCAAACTACAGAGGAAAAAAATTGGCAAGGAAGACAGGGCAGAATTCAGGTACTGCAGCCTGCCACCTTGAGCAAGGAAGGAGGAACTAGCAGTCATTCTCCTCTCCATACAGTCAACTAAAGGCATCAAATCAACAATTCTTGGTCTGGTAGTGCCCACAGGAAGACCAAGATATGTGAAGGGCATCTTCCCTACTTGACAGCCAAAGACAACAGCCAGCCTACTTGTTTCTTCCTGAGTTACATTAATAGGGACCATTGAAGATTTGTGATATTTAACATCCAACCCAGTTGACTGAGAAAAAACTAACGACATCCTTTTCAAAGCTAGCAGCTGATGCTCATCAGCAGGCACAATAATCAGAGTATCATCAGCATATTGAATGATAGGATAATCTCTGTCATGACATGGGATAGGCAGTTGAAGCTCACCCCTGAGGTGCATATTGTTTACCACAGACTCCAAGAGATCAGCAGCAAGCACAAAGAGAAGAGGGGATACGGGATCACCCTGCCTCACCCCCTTCTTACACAAGAACTGTTTACCAGGCACACCATTAAGAAGCACAAATGAAGTTCCAGTGGTTAGTAGCTGCTTAATCCAGTTGATCCACTTAGTGTTAAACCCTTTGTGCTTCATGATCTCAAAGATTGCAGAATGTTCTATGTAGTCAAAAGCTTTCTCAAAATCCAATTTGAGAATCAGAATGGGTCTTTTAGATTGATGACACCGATGAAGATATTCCAGTGTCCAACCAATACAATCATGAATTGTCCTTGATTTGATGAACCCATATTGATTCATGTGAATGCAATCCATAATGAGCTCTTGAAACCTGTTGGCAGCAATTTTGGACAGAAACTTAATTCCCATGTCTGTCAAAGATATAGGCCTATAATCACCAACAGCCTCAGGTGCTAATTTTTTAGGAATCAAGGTTATGTATGATCCATTAATATTCTCAAGTTTGACCTTCTCATCATAAAACTCCTATGCCAAGGAATAAAATTGATTGCAGATGATGGGCCAACATTTCTTGAAGAAGAGGCCATTAAATCAATCATGACCAGGAGCCTTATCAATAGGCATATGTCTGACCACTTCATCCATTTCTCCAGTTGTGAAAGGTTTAGTGAGGACATCCAATCTAGTCACTGGTTTAATTAGAGCTTTGAGATCAGAACCCATATTGATACCCCTAGAGACACCCATTCTTCCATTAAAAACAGACCAGATAATTCCCTCCATCTGACTGTGCTCAGAAATAACAGAACCATCCTGAAGTTGCAGACTGGAAATAGAATTCCTTCTAAATCTTTAAGTTGCCATGGCATGGAAGAACTTGGTGTTTTCCTCTCCCACTTTGATGTATCGAATTGTGCACCTTTTCTTCCAGTAAAGAAACTGTAAATGCAGTAAATGCTCCACATGAAGCTTAACAATCTTTCTAAAGTTGAATTCCTGTCTAAATAGAGGCCTCAACTCCTCCAAATTGTCCAAGATGATCACCACCTTGTTGCATTTTTCAATCAAAATTTTGAGCTTTGCTATTCCAAGCATCCACTTTTTAAGATCTTGCCTTAAGGTTTTCAGCTTATCAGCAATAATGGCAGAGATGTGTATTTTACTAGAAGGTTTCTCCCAAGACTTCTTAACACATTCATAAAATCCCTCCATTTGTACCCAATAATTCTCAAATCTAAATATGTTAGACTTTGGGATTGTGGTTTTAATGACAACCACACAAGGCACATGGTCTGAAGTAGTTCTGGCCAATGGAATTACCTCAGAGATTGGATAACAAGAAATCCAATTTGTAGATGTAAAAAACCAATCCAATTGCTCAAGCAAGGGAGAATCCTGCATATTAGACCAGGTAAAAGATCTTCCTTTCAAGGGGAGCTCTAGTAGCCCCAAATGACCAATGATCTCATTGAAGATGAAAATGCCATTAATGTCTCCACCAGGCAGGTTTCTGTTTTCAATGGATCTAATAAAGTTAAAATCACCAACCAATAACCAATTATCATCCACATGAATATTTAAGTGATAGAGCCAGTTAACAAAATTATCCCTAGGCTCCCCCTGGCAGGGGCCATAAACAGACACAAGGGTCCATTGTTCATTGTTGTGCTTGGAGGTAAAGTTAACCACCACAGCAAAAGATTGAATTTCCACCAGCATTCCAAAGAGAACCGCGGAGTTCCATACCACAAGAATTCCCCCAGATGCACCCACAACAGGCACAAAAGCATAGGTATCAAACTGCTTAGGACAGAAAGCTCGAATGTCCCTGATATCAAAATTTCTGCATTTGGTATCTTGGAAACAAGCCACCACACATTGACTTTCCTCAATTTTTTGCTTAACAACACGCTACCTGGCTGGAGAGTTAAGACCTCTCACATTCCAACATAACACACTCCATCTTCTTAAATTATGGTTACTCATGATGAACAACATAAGAATAAGAGCATGGAAGTGCTGCATAATAGTACTTCAGGTAAGACAAGTTTAACAAGCACATAGGTCCCAGACGAAGATTGTTACAGCAAACAGGTAGTTCAGAAAGTTTAGAACAAAATAAAACAGCGAATTTAGGGGCTTGCCAAACCCATAATCTCAAAGACAAGCTAATCATCAACAGAGGTGTTGCTATCTTCAGCCGGATTGGCCATAAGCCTCTCCACTGTCAGCTTCTCTGGGCAATTCCCAAGTCAAGACCAACCTGTTGGATGTTTTTGATGGGAGTAGGTGGTGGTACATCTAGATTTGCACTAGCTTCTTCTCCCAGACTAGAAGCATCCTTGTCATGATCTTCATCCTCTACTGAGACTGTGGCCACAAAGGGCTTGCACCTTGGCTTCTTCTTCTTAGGCTGAGGCAGAAGCTCCTGAAAAACTGGTTTCAAGCCATCATGCTTTACAGATCCCCTGGTGCACCGACGAACTGAAGTCTCCACCATTGGTGTGGGCACCAAGGTCTTATGACGACGGGCCTTTTTCGTGTCACATTGCGCAGAGAAGGAGAAAGCATCATCTGCAGCTGACAGAACATTAGGATCAAGGATCTGGGCTGGAGCCGGAGCAGAATCGGGCACTGGATCAGCTGTAAAAAGAGATCTGGCAACAAGCTTGGCTCTGACAGGGCTCACAGAATCGGCCTCCTTCCATTGCAACTGAGAAAGCACTTGCACATCATCGAAGGACAAAGCCCGGTTCCTCTTAGACAGCACAATGGGGCCCAATTTGCAGGATGGCATGGGGGCTGGAATTTCTTCCGTGGGGCAAACCTGCATTAGAGTTTCAAAAGTTTTCCTCCAAGCAAGCTCCAGAGGTAGAGCAGGGCCATAAACCACCCTCATAGCCCCAACAAAGATGCGCTCAAACTGGATGAGTGGAGGCTGGTAAGGCACAATCGCCCATGCATTTGCATCATGCTGCTGAGGGACATCATCCTGAACATCAATTGCTGCATTCATGTTTACCTCCGAGTCCGAGAATGCTGGCTGGTCAATCACCATGGATTCCTGATCCCGTACTGGCATGTTTTCTTCATCATGTTGGTCCATCTACTGCTCTGGCTCATCTCCCCAATGACCGTGTCCCCAGTTATCATGGGCCACATGATCACGCATCGGCGGTGGAACTGGGGGAAGATCATTCCATCCTAGTGCTGGATATGGAGGCAAAACAAAATTGTGAACATCCAGCACAAGCTCTCCTGGCAACGGGTGAGGATTTCCATCCAATGGCATAGGGTCCTCATCCTCTGGCATCTGATCTGCAAAGTTTGCCCCCAAAATGTAACAAGGTGCAGTCCAGGACACCTTAGCACCACCATATGATGTGTAATCAGAGAAAACCACATCCCGAGGAACCAATATATCTTCTGGAAACGAAACAAAAAACAATGGTCCTAACAAGGTATGGATCATTACTAACCTAGTGCTAGAATTTGCCAAAGGTATTCATCGCGGCTCGGATATTCTCTATAGTCCTTAAATCCAAAGGTATGCCAAGAAACATCAAACACCCATCTCGAAAACCATGACTGCTCCGAATCCCAACTCCCTCATCATGCTTGAAGAAGCGAACAAATCTATCATTGCCAATGGGCTGTGGAGGGAGCTATAGAAGCGGAAAACGTACCCCGGCGTCCCAAAGCTGGAACAAGCCTACACCACAGACCCAAGGCTGAGCAGATCGAACCTGAACTCCTCTGTTCTCCAGAAAATCGACCACATCCTCCCTAGTAGGACCCTTTAACTAAAGCTATTATCTTCCTACTATCATTGGTTTTGGGTCTATCCACTGGTTGCTACCATCACTCTAGATTTCTGCATGCATTCCTTACATAATCTCACTATGTTTTATTCCTATGCATGTCAGTTATTATACACAATGGTACTGAACATGTATAGCAAAAGAGAAGAGCCTTGCATGGTAATATAATGTCATGCAGACGTCGCTCCATGGTGGCCGCAATGGCAGCCCACCCTCCCCCCATTCCCGATTGTAATCAAGAGGAAGATAACTGTTCAGAGGGGGGTTCAGAGGGGGATTCAGAGGGAGCAGGCCACTCCTATTTACCCCCTGAGGTCTTTGCTCTAACTTGGCATGCTGATGTTGGTCATATCATGCATATGGCGCCTTGCATTGCTTACTTTATACATCGTATATGTCATCTGCTTAGTTTAGACATGTTTTGTGTGAATGCCATCTATTTCGTTTCTATATCATATATGTGAATTATGCAATGCCATCTTGTTTAGCCAGGCATCATATATGGGAATTTTGCAATGCCATCATGTTTAGCCAATCATCATATATGTGAATTATATCATGCCATCCTTTTTTTATTACGTATTACATTTGTCAACAATGTTAGTACATTCAACTACTCTTCCAGTGCATCATCCATTTGACACGGTGATGGAAAAATCTGGAGTGAAAACAAGGTCTTTAGAGCAGACAGTGCTATCTGACGAAGCGCATATCTTGCCGGTTACAGATAGCTCCTCAGAGGAGGATTCAGAGACAGATGACCAGTCCTATTCCCCCCCCCAAGGTGTATGCTCTAACTTGGCAGGGTTATATTGCTCATATCATGCATATGGTGTCTTGCATTGCTATGTCATTTGCTTAGTTTAGACATACTTTGTGTGAATGCCACTTGTTTAGTGTCTAATTACCATATCTGTGAATTATGCAATGCCATCTTGTTGCAAGGCATTATATATGTGAATTATGCAATGCCATGTTGTTTAGCCAGGCATCATATGTGTGAATTATATCATGCCATCCTTTTTTTGTATCATGTATTCCATTTGTCGACAATGTTTGTATATTCAACTACTCTTCTTGTGCATCAGCCATTTGAATTGGTGATGGAAAAAATCTGCAGTGAAAGCAAGGTCTTCAAAGCAGACGATGCTATGTGCTGAAGCAGATATCTTGCTGGTTACAGATAGCTCCTTAGAGGAGGATTCAAAGACAGATGACCAGTCCTATTTTCCCCTGGGGTGTATGCTCAAACTTGGCAGGGTTATATTACTCATATCATGCATAAGTTGTCTTGCATTGCTTAGTTTAGACATCATATACACAATATTGAATGTCATCTACTTAGTTTAGACATCATATATGCGATTGCCATCTGCTTACTTGCTTAGTATGTAAATCATATATGTGAATTATATCATGCCATCATGTTTACATAGACAGCATGTATGTGAATTATGGCATGCCAACCTATTTAATAAAGACATCATATAGTTATATCATCTCATCCTGTTTACATAGTCATCATATTTGGAATTATGTCATTCTATCCGTGAATTATATCATGCCATCATGTTTCCATAGACAGCATGTATGTGAATTATGGCATGCCAACCTATTTAATAAAGACATCATATAGTTATATCATGTCATCCTGTTTACATAGTCATCATATTTTGAATTATATCATTCTATCCTGTTTAGTTAGCCATCATATATGTGAAATTGTGTCATGCTATCCTGTTTAGTTAGCCATCATATATGTGAAATTGTGTCATGCTATCCTGTTTGGTGAGACAACATATATGTGAATTATTTCATGCCCTCTTTTATTCCCCACTATCCATTGCACCTGTCTATCATACAATGTTTGTACATTCAATTACTTTTCTTGTTTATCAGCCATTTGAATTGGAGGGGGTAATGGCAGTATCTAAGGGAGTAAAAACACGGTCTTCAGAAAAGACAGTGCTAGCCGTCGATACAGATAGAACCACGGTTGTACTTGCCCAAGAACCAGCCCCACCACACATAACCCAGACTCTCACAGATTGTACCCCTACCCAGTTGGACACAGAACCAGCTACACCCCATCTAACCCCAACCTCAGCAGATAGTAACCCAGTTCCACTTGACACATCACCATCTCCACCACAGAGCAACCAAACACGAGCAGTTAGTATGGCAACTGCAGTGCCCAAAGCAGGAGGACCAGCACTGCGAACCCCAACTCAACGCTTAAAGCAGAAGAGCAACTGTTCTCAGGTCAGATTCCGTAGCTATGGTGCATACTCCTTTGCTCTTGCATCACTGTATTTACTCATACCAACTAATTTCAAATTTGAAGGATCCAATTGAAACTCCAATGGCGCAACATGTATTTTTTAAACCTGTTTCTTTAACTGGTCTGCTGTTGTAACTTCTTGCTCTATGTTGATTTCAGTTTCAATTGTATAAATAGTTATGTTCTCATGTCATGCACATTACAAGTGTTGTTAGTGTTGTGTAGTTTCCCACACTTATACTCAGTCTATGCTGCTTTGTCTTAAACAGATATGATTTGAACTGCGTCTCTATCTTGATTTGGCAACATAAATTAGGATGATATAGACAATACAATGACCATAGTACATAAATATATGTTTGTTTCATGCTGTTATCCTGTCAACATTACCACTGAACTAGTTTACCAAAATGAGTTTCATATACTACATGCTAAACCTGTGATGTGTCTGCTTGTTCCTCTTTTAGAATGCCGGCAGAATATTGGAGAAGAGTACCCCATTATGCAATGGTAAAGGAAGTAATGCGGATAAGGTTCAAGAAAGTGAGACAACCCTGTTGGTCTCCAAGAAAGCTGATAAAAACTATCTTGAAGACAGTGAGACAACCCCAAAGTCCTGCCTTGATGTAGTGTTCGAGTTACTGGCCACTACCGCTGGCACAAGCTCTTCGAACTCGCTGCCTGAATCAGTTCGGCTTCTTGAGTCTCAACTACAAGTTGAAAGACAATGATCAGCTGTGCCGCGACAAGAAGCCGAAGGACTAAGGAAGCCCCTGTAGAATTCAGATGCACACTTTCTGGTGCAACAGCAAGAGTTGGAGGATTTTAGCGCCAAACAAGAGAAAGCTAATAAGCTTACTAAGCTTCTTGCCAGCATGGTGGGTGCCCAGGATATCATTTCTTGAGCTCTTCTGAAGTGGTTTCATTTCTGGACTTGTTTTGCTGCCACATTTATCTGCACTGGTGGCCAACTTAGACACCCAAGTGTTTGTAATATGCTGCTTTGTTGTTCCCTATATTTGCACAGGTGGCGAACTTTGATGCCCAGTGGATGTAATGTGTGTAATCGCCGTAATAGCCTAGCGTTAATTCCTTGCTTATTTATTTACTTATAGTCTTGTTTATTTGTTTGCTTGTAGTCACTGCAGTTATTTTTCCTCGGTTTGCTAGTGGCCGCAATAACCATGGGCCTCCTACGGGCCGTAGGATCCATGGCCCTCCTACGGGCCATAGGATTCATGGGCCTCCTACGCGCCGTAGGATCCATGGGCGTACTGTTCGTGGGCCAAATCCGGACCGCAATATGGACCGTAAACGGGCCAAAATCGGAACCGTCCGTTTATGGGCCCAGACCATAACAGGCCGTTAACAGGTCAGAAGACAGCACAGGCTTAATTCTATCAACAGGCATGATGGGTCGTTAATGGGTCGGATTACATGACAGAATGAAAACGGCTCAACGGGTTAACGGGCCACAAACGGACCGATTGTTACCACGGGCTGAATTTGGCCCATTAGCATAATAGGCCAGTAACGGACCATAAATATTCGAGGGCCGGAAATGAGGCCAAGAATTTATGGGCCCTTAGAAGGCCGAAAGAAAACACGGGCTGGAAACGGCCCAACTGAATCATGGGCCGTTAATGGGCTCAAAGCAGTTTACTATTCATGATGGGCCAGAATCACCACTGGCCGTCAATGGTTCCAGAGATACAAAAGGCCTCATATGGGCCGAAAGACGCCATGGGCCATACATGGGCCGATAGTGACAACGAGCTGGAATCATATTGGACGGCTCATACGACGCTACTAGGCCGAATTCGGAAAGGCCATAACGGGCCGTGAGTACCCGGGCCGTCAATGGGCTCTATGCGAATAGGCCGTTAACAGGCTTTCCATGGGCCAGCCCGCTAACTTTTGACCAAGTCAAACAGGCCAGCCTTTTTAACCTAAATGGGCCACTATTGGGCCGTGCCACGTGTCGACGTATCATAGGCGTCTATCGTCCAATGAATGGATGACATCTGTCCCAACGCCGAGCTGACACGTGTTTCCGTTGGCGAATGAGAATTTTACACATGGAAAATCGCCATTGGTCCAAGGCGATAACGGGTTATCGGATCCAAACCCGCACCCGATAGCTTAACGGCGACCCGTTATGGTGGATGCCACGTGTCGGTCACCCTTGACGAAAACACTTCCATGATGCGACATTTATCGTCATGGAAGTGGACACTTCCATGATGATAATTTCAGTATTGTCATGGAACACTTCTACGACAGCACAGGTATGACTTTCTTGATTCTGTCATAAAATTGTCGCGGATGTACATGCATGACAGAAAACGTGACCTACTGTGACAAACATGTATCATCACGGAAGTGTTTTTTTGTAGTGGGAGATGCAGTACAGTAGAGATAAGTATTTCACTCAGTGAGAATCAAGGTTATCGAACCAGTAGGAGAATCACGCAAAGCCTCGTGAACAGCACCTGCACACACAAAAGCAAATACCTTCACCCAACGCGGGCAAGAGGTTCATCACTCCCCTTGAACTCGTTACTTGCAAGGATTAAATCTTGTAGTGGTAGATAGATAAATTGCAAAACAAAATAAAAGTAAATAACTTAAAGCAAGTATATTTTAGTTTTCTTTTTATTATTAAGATAGACCCGGGGGCCATAGTTTTCACTAGAGGCTTCTCTCTCGAACACATAGCATACGTGGGTAAACAAATTACTATTGGGCAATTGATAGAAAAGCACATAGTTATGACGATACTCAAGGCAATGATCATGTATATAGGCATCACGTCCGAGACAAGTAGACCGACTCCTGCCTGCATCTACTACTATTACTTTACCTGTCGACAGCTATCCAGTATGCATCTAGGGTATTAAGTTAATAAAAACAGAGTAACGCCTTAAGCAAGATGACATGATGTAGACAAAGTAAACTCAACTAATATGAATAAACCCCATCGTTTTACCCATAATGGCAACAATACAAATATGTGTCTTGTCCCTTTCTGTCACTGGGATATAGAGCACCGCAAGATTGAACCCATTACAAAGCACCTCTCCCGCTGAAGATAAATCAATCTAGTTGGCCAAACCAAACGGATAGATCGGAGAGAAATACAATGCTATAACAATCACGCATAATAAAGTTCAGAAAAGACTCAATTACTTATGAATATTCCGTTCATAAACCCACAATTCATCGGATCCCAACCAACACACCGCAAAAAATGATTACTTCGAATAGAACTCCAAGGAGATCGAGGAGAACATTGTATTGAAGATCAAAGAGAGAGAAGAAGCCATCTAGCTACTAGCTATGGACCCGTAGGTCTGTGATGAACTACTCATGGATCATCGGTAGGGCAACAAGGTTGTTGTAGATGTTGGGGAACGTTGCATGGGAAACAAAAATTTTCCTACGCACACACAAGATCTATCCATGGTGATGAGCATCTACGAGAGGGAGAGTGAATCTACATACCCTTGTAGATCGCTAAGCGGAAGCGTTAAGAAACGCGGTTGATGTAGTCGAACATCTCCGCGATCCAAATCGCAAGTCGTCCCTCGATCCGATCACGAACTAGTGCCGAACGGACGGCACCTCCGCGTTCAACACACGTACGGCTTGATGACGCCTTCACCTCCTCGATCCAGCGAGCGATGATGAAGTAGTAGATGAGTTCCGGCAGCACGACGGCGTGGTGATGGTGGTGAGGAACAATCTCTACAGGGCTTCGCCAAGCACTACGGAGATTATGACGGGAGAACTAGAGGGTTAGGGTTGCCGACACACGGCTTGGGAAATCTTGATGTATCCCGTGTGCTAGCCCTGCCCCTCTATTTATATATTGAGCCTTGGGGTCTAAACTTGGAGTAAAAGCCTCCTCCAGGTCGGTTTTGCCCGCACAAGGTCGGTTTGGCCTGCAGGGAAAGAGTCCAACTCGGATCCCTGCAGTATCACGTACAAGCGGTAGTACCGCTTACGATAAGCGGTAGTACCGCCCGTAGCGGTAGTACCGCTTACGATAAGCGGTAGTACCGCCCGTAGCGGTAGTACCGCTTACGATAAGCGGTAGTACCGCCCCAGACGCCAGCAAAACTTCCTTTCGCACCTTGCCTAAGCCTCGTGGGATTTACCCCTTGGCCCAAATAAAGTGTTCTCGTATCCGAACATTTCGGGAAACATCCGGAACCTCTTCCGGTGAATTCCGGAACCCTTCCGGAAACCAAAACACTATTATCACATATATCAATCGTTACCTCTGGACTATTTCGGAGATCCTCGTCATATCCGGGATCTTATCCGGGACTCCGAACAACCTTCAGTCACCAACAAAATAACTCAACTATACTAATCGTCACCAAACGTTAAGTGTGTAGACCCTGCGGGTTCGAGAACTATGTAGACATGACCGAGACACCTCTACGATCAATAACCAATAGCGGGACCTGGACGCCCATATTGGCTCCTACATATTCTACGAAGATCTTTATCGGTCGAACCTCTATGTCAAGGATTCAGTTAGTCCCGTATACTGTTCCCTTTGTTCTTCGGTATGTTACTTGGTCGAGATTCGATCGTCGGTATCTCTAGACCTAGTTCAATCTCGTTACCGGCAAGTCTCTTTACTCGTTCCGTAATACAAGATCTCGTGGCTAACACTTTAGTCACATTGCTTGCAAGGCTCATTGTGATGTTGTATTACCGAGTGGGCCCTGAGATACCTCTCCGTCACACGGAGTAACAAATCCCAGTCTTGATCCATGCCAACCCAACAGACACCCTCGGAGATACCTGTAGAGCACCTTTATAGTCACCCAGTTACGTTGCGACGTTTGATACACACAAGGTATTCTCCGATGTCAGGGAGTTGCATGATCTCATGGTCAAAGGAAAAGATACTTGACATGCAGAAAACAATAGCAATAAACTGACACGATCATATGCTACGTTCGTAGTTTGGGTCTTGTCCATCACATCATTCTCCTAATGATGTGATCCCGTTATCAAATGACATCTCATGTCAATGGCTAGGAAACCTTAACAATCTTTGATAAACGAGCTAGTCAACTAGAGGCTTACTAGGGACACAGTGTTGTCTATGTACCCACACATGTATTTGAGTTTCCAATCAATACAATTATAGCATGGATAATAAACGATTATCATGAACAAGGAAATATAATAATAACCAATTTATTATTGCCTCTAGGGCATATTTCCAACAGTCTCCCACTTGCACTAGAGTCAATAATCTAGTTCACATCACTATGTGATTTACATTGTAATGAATCGAACACCCATGCAGTTCTGGTGTTATTCATGTTTAGCCCTTGGAAGAGGTTTAGTCATCGGATCTGCAACATTCAGATCCGTGTGTACTTTCAAATATTTATGTCGTCCTCCTTGATGTAATCGCGGATGGAATTGAAGCGTCGCTTTATGTGTCTGGTCCTCTTGTGAAATCTTGGTTCCTTGGCTAGAGTAATGGCACCAGTATTATCACAAAACAGAGTCATTGGGTTAAGTGCACTAGGCACTACTCCAAGATCTGTCATGAACTCCTTCATCCAGACACCTTCCTTCGCCGCCTCCGAGGCAGCGATGTACTCCGCTTCGCATGTAGAATCAGCTACCACGCTCTGCTTGGAACTGCACCAGCTAACCGCACCCCCATTAAGAATAAATACGTATCCGGTTTGTGACTTAGAGTCATCCGGATCAGTGTCAAAGCTTGCATCGACGTAACCCTTTACGACGAGCTCTTGATCACCTCCATAAACGAGAAACATGTCCTTAGTCCTTTTCAGGTACTTCAGGATATTCTTGACCGCCGTCCAGTGTTCCATTCTTGGATCACTTTGAAACCTTCCGACCATACTTATGGCAAGGCTGACATCGGGTCTTGTGCACAGCATTGCATACATGATAGAGCCTATGGCTGAAGCATAGGGGATGAGACTCATCTTTTCTCTATCTCCTGCAGTCACTGGGCATTGAGTTTTACTCAACTTCATACCTTGCAAAACAGGCAAGAACCCCTTCTTGGACTGATCCATTTTGAACTTCTTCAAAACTTTGTCAAGGTATGTGCTTTGTGAAAGTCCTATTAAGCGTCTTGATCTATCTCTATAGATCTTGATGCCTAATATGAAAGCAGCTTCTCCTAGGTCCTTCATTGAAAAACTCTTGTTCAAATATTCCTTCACGCTTTCCAACATTTCTATATTGTTTCCAATTAGTAATATGTCATCCACATATAATATTAGAAACGCTATAGAGCTCCCACTCACTTTCTTGTAAATACAAGCTTCTCCGTAAACTTGTATAAACTGGAACGCTTTGATCACCTCATCAAAGCGAAGATTCCAACTCCGAGATGCTTGCACCAGCCCATAAATGGATCGCTGGAGTTTGCAAACGTTGTCAGCATTCTCTGGATCGACAAAACCTTCTGGTTGCATCATATACAACTCTTCCTTAAGGAAACCGTTAAGGAACGCTGTTTTGACATCCATCTGCCAAATTTCATAATCGAAAAAGGCAGCTATTGCTAACATGATTCTGACGGACTTAAGCATCGCTACGGGTGAGAAGGTCTCATCGTAGTCAACTCCTTGAACTTGTGAAAAACCCTTTGCCACAAGTCGAGCTTTATAGACGGTGACATTACCGTCCGCGTCCGTCTTCCTCTTAAAGATCCATTTGTTCTGAATGGCCTTACGCCCTTCAGGTAATACTTCCAAAGTCCACACTTTGTTTTCATACATGGATCCCATCTCGGATTTCATGGCCTCTAACCACTTCTCGGAAGCCGGGCCCATCATCGCTTCTCCATAGCTCGTAGGTTCATCGTTGTCCAACAACATGACTTCTAAGACAGGGTTGCCGTACCACTCAGGAGCAGTACGCGTCCTTGTCGACCTACGAGGTTCGATAGCAACTTGATCCAAAGCATCATGATCATCATCATTAACTTCCTCTTCAGCTGATGTAGGCTCTACAGAAACATCTTTCTGCGCTGCGCTACTTTCAGGTTGAAGTAAAGGTTCAACAACCTCATCAAGTTCTATCTTCCTCCCACTCAATTCTTTCGAGAGAAATTCTTTCTCAAGAAACGTTCCGTTTTTAGCGACAAACACTTTGCCTTCGGATCTGAGGTAGAAGGTATACCCAACTGTCTCTTTTGGGTATCCTATGAAGACGCATTTCTCCGCTTTGGGTTCCAGCTTTTCAGGCTGAAGCTTTTTGACATAAGCATCACATCCCCAAACTTTAAGAAACGACAACTTTGGCTTCTTGCCAAACCAAAGTTCATATGGCGTCGTCTCAACGGATTTCGATGGTGCCCTATTTAAAGTGAATGCAGCTGTCTCTAATGCATAACCCCAAAACGATAGTGGCAAATCGGCAAGAGACATCATAGATCGCACCATATCCAATAAGGTTCGATTACGATGTTCGGACACACCATTACGCTGTGGTGTTCCAGGCGGTGTTAGTTGTGAAACAATTCCACATTGTCTTAAGTGACTGCCAAACTCATAACTCAGATATTCTCCTCCTCGATCAGATCATAGGAATTTAATCTTCTTGTTACGATGATTCTCAACTTCACTCTGAAATTGTTTGAACTTTTCAAATGTTTCAGACTTGTGTTTCATTAAGTAAATATACCCATATCTACTTAAGTCATCAGTGAAGGTGAGAAAGTAACGATAACCACCGCGCGCCTCAATGCTCATCGGACCGCACACATCAGTATGTATGATTTCCAATAAGTCACTTGCCCATTCCATTATTCCAGAGAACGGCGTTTTAGTCATCTTGCCCATGAGGCATGGCTCACATGTGTCAAGTGATTCAAAATCAAGTGACTCCAAAAGTCCATCAGCATGGAACTTCCTCATGCGTTTTACGCCAATATGACCTAAACGGCAGTGCCACAAGAAAGTGGTATTATCATTATCGATTCTACATCTTTTGGCATCAATGTTATGAACATGTGTATCATTACTATCGAGATTCAATAAGAATAAACCCCTCACATTGGGTGCATGACCATAAAAGATATTACTCATATAAATAGAACAACCATTATTCTCTGATTTAAATGAGTAACCGTCTCGCAATAAACAAGATCCAGATATAATGTTCATGCTTAACGTAGGCACTAAATAAGAATTATTCAGGTTCATCACTAATACCGATGGTAATCGAAGAGCGAGCGTGCCGACGGCGATCACATCAACCTTGGAACCATTTCCCACGCACATTGTCACTTCGTCCTTTGCCAGCCTCCGTCTATTCCGCAGTTCCTGTTTTGAGTTGCAAATATGAGCAACCGCACCGGTATCAAATACCCAGGCACTACAACGAGAGTTGGTAAGGTACACATCAATAACAAGTATATCATATATACCTTGTTTGTTGTTGGCCGCCTTCTTGTCAGCCAAATACTTGGGGCAGTTCTGCTTCCAGTGTCCAGTTCCCTTGCAATGAAAGCACACAGTTTCTGGTTTGGGTCCAGCCTTGGGTTTCTTCACGAGAGGAGCAACTGCTTTGCCACTCTTCTTGGAGTTACCCTTCTTACCCTTGCCATTTTTCTTGAAACTAGTGGTTTTATTGACCATCAACACTTGATGCTCCTTCTGAATTTCAGACTCTGCGGCTTTCAGCATCGCAAACAGCTCGGCGACTGACTTGTTCATCCCGTGCATGTTATAGTTCAACACAAAGCTCTTGTAGCTAGGTGGCAATGATTGAAGAACTCTGTCAGTGATAGCCTCTGGCGGAAGGGGCATCCCCAATTCAGCCAGACGGGTGGAGTACCCAGACATTCTGAGTACGTGATCACTGATAGACCCGTTCTCCTCCATCTTGCAAGCATAAAACTTATCGGAGATCTCATATCTCTCGATCCGGGCATTCTTCTGAAAGATAAACTTCAACTCCTGGAACATCTCATATGCTCCATGACGTTCAAAACGTCTTTGAATTCCCGGTTCTAAGCCATACAATATTGCACATTGAACTATTGAGTAATCTTCAGAACGAGCCTGCCAGGCGTTCACAACGTCTAGAGACTCAACTGGAGCGGGTGGATCACCAAGCGGTGCATCAAGGACATAAGCCTTCTGGGAAGCCGTAAGGATAATCCTTAGATTACGGGCCCAGTCCACAAAGTTACTTCCATCATCTTTCAACTTAGCTTTCTCTAGGAACGCATTAAAATTCAGGGGTGCTACTGCGCGAGCCATGATCTACAACATAAATATAGCAAAGACAACTTAGACTATTGTTCAAGATAATGAGTTTAGTTAATTATATTACTTAAAAACTCCCACTCAAATTGACATCCCTTCGATCATTCGAGTGTAACATGATCCAAATCCACCAACTCAAGTCCGATCATCACGTGAGTTGAGGTGGTTTCAATGGTGAACATCTTCATGTTGATCATATCTACTATATGACTCATGTTCGACCTTTCGGTCTCTTGTGTTCCGAGGCCATGTCTGTACATGCTACGCTTGTCAAGTTTAACCCGAGTGTTCCGCACGTGCAACATGGCTTACACCCGTTGTATGTGAACGTAGAGTCTATCACACCCGATCATCACGGCGTGTCTCGAAACGACGAACTTTCGCAACGGTGCACACTCGGGGAGAACACAATTTATCTTGAAATTTAAGTGAGGGATCACCTTATAATGCTACCGTCGTCCTAAGCAAAATAAGATGCATAAAAGGATTAACATCACATGCAATTCATAAGTGACATGATATGGCCATGAACTTATGCTTTTGATCTCCATCTCCAAAGCACCGGCATGATCTCCATCGTCACCGGCATGACACCATGATCTCCATCATCTTGATCTCCATCAATGTGTCGCCATGAGGTTGTCGCGCCGACTGTTGCTTCCACGACTATTGCTAACTCATAGCGATAAAGTAAAGCAAAAACGGCGAAAATAATTAAAGACAACTCTATGGCTCCTGCCAGTTGCCGTACTCATCGACATGCAAGTCGTGATATTCTATACAACACATGATCATCTCATACATCACATATATCTCATCATGTAATTGGCCATATCACATCACAACATACCCTGCAAAAACAAGTTAGACGTCCTCTAATTGTTGTTGCAAATTTTACGTGGCTGCTACGGGTTTGCAAGAACCGTTCTTACCTACGCAAAACCACAACGTGGTGTAGTGATTGCTTTTTGATCTTCTAAAAGAACCCTCTTCATTGAAATCGATTCAACTAAAGTGAGAGAGACAGACACCCGCTAGCCATCTTTATGCAACGAAATTACATGTCAGTTGAAGGAACCTGTCTCGCGTAAGCGTACGCGTAATGTCGGTCCGGGCCACTTCATCTCACAATGCCGCCGAATCAAGTATCAACTAGTAACGGCAAGCAATATGTATACACCCACGCCCACAACTCGTTTGTGTTCTACTCGAGATCTCATCTACGCATAGACCTGGCTCTGATACCACTGTTGGGGAACGTTGCATGGGAAACAAAAATTTTCCTACGCACACACAAGATCTATCCATGGTGATGAGCATCTACGAGAGGGAGAGTTAATCTACATACCCTTGTAGATCGCTAAGCGGAAGCGTTAAGAAACGCGGTTGATGTAGTCGAACGTCTCCGCGATCCAAATCGCAAGTCGTCCCTCGATCCGATCACGAACTAGTGCCGAACGGACGGCACCTCCGCGTTCAACACACGTACGGCTTGATGACGCCTTCACCTCCTCGATCCAGCGAGCGATGATGAAGTAGTAGATGAGTTCCGGCAGCACGACGGCGTGGTGATGGTGGTGAGGAACAATCTCTGCAGGGCTTCGCCAAGCACTACGGAGATTATGACGGGAGAACTAGAGGGTTAGGGTTGCCGACACACGGCTTGGGAAATCTTGATGTATCCCGTGTGCTAGCCCTGCCCCTCTATTTATATGTTGAGCCTTGGGGTCTAAACTTGGAGTAAAAGCCTCCTCCAGGTCGGTTTTGCCCACACAAGGTCGGTTTGGCCCGCAGGGAAAGAGTCCAACTCGGATCCCTGCAGTATCACGTACAAGCGGTAGTACCGCTTACGATAAGCGGTAGTACCGCCCGTAGCGGTAGTACCGCTTACGATAAGCGGTAGTACCGCCCGTAGCGGTAGTACCGCTTACGATAAGCGGTAGTACCGCCCCAGACGCCAGCAAAACTTCCTTTCGCACCTTGCCTAAGCCTCGTGGGCTTTACCCCTTGGCCCAAATAAAGTGTTCTCGTATCCGAACATTTCGGGAAACATCCGGAACCTCTTCCGGTGAATTCCGGAACCCTTCCGGAAACCAAAACACTATTATCACATATATCAATCTTTACCTCCGGACTATTCCGGAGATCCTCGTCATATCCGGGATCTTATCCGGGACTCCGAACAACCTTCGGTCACCAACAAAATAACTCAACTATACTAATCGTCACCAAACGTTAAGTGTGTAGACCCTGCGGGTTCGAGAACTATGTAGACATGACTGAGACACCTCTACGATCAATAACCAATAGCGGGACCTGGACGCCCATATTGGCTCCTACATATTCTACGAAGATCTTTATCGGTCGAACCTCTATGTCAAGGATTCAGTTAATCCCGTATACTGTTCCCTTTGTTCTTCGGTATGTTACTTGCCCGAGATTCGATCGTCGGTATCTCTATACCTAGTTCAATCTCGTTACCGGCAAGTCTCTTTACTCGTTCCGTAATACAAGATCTCGTGGCTAACACTTTAGTCACATTGCTTGCAAGGCTCATTGTGATGTTGTATTACCGAGTGGGCCCTGAGGGACCTCTCCGTCACACGGAGTAACAAATCCCAGTCTTGATCCATGCCAACCCAACAGACACCCTCGGAGATACCTGTAGAGCACCTTTATAGTCACCCAGTTACGTTGCGACGTTTGATACACACAAGGTATTCCTCCGATGTCAGGGAGTTGCATGATCTCATGGTCAAAGGAAAAGATACTTGACATGCAGAAAACAATAGCAATAAACTTACATGATCATATGCTACGTTCGTAGTTTGGGTCTTGTCCATCACATCATTCTCCTAATGATGTGATCCCGTTATCAAATGACATCTCATGTCAATGGCTAGGAAACCTTAACCATCTTTGATCAATGAGCTAGTCAACTAGAGGCTTACTAGGGACACAGTGTTGGCTATGTACCCACACATGTATTTGAGTTTCCAATCAATACAATTATAGCATGGATAATAAACGATTATCATGAACAAGGAAATATAATAATAACCAATTTATTATTGCCTCTAGGGCATATTTCCAACAGTAGAAGCCCTCCTTGATCCATCCCCCCTTCGGCAGAGTACTGGAAAAGGCCTCCAGATGGGATCACGGAAGAATAGAAGCTTGCGGCGGCGAAAAAGTTATTTTTGGGTGGCTCTCTATTGGTTTCCCAATATTTGAGAATTTATAGAAGTGGAATTAGGTCAGACGGAGCCACGTGGGGCCCACAAGGTAGCAGGGCGCGCCTACCCCCTAGGGCGCGCCCTGTTGCCTTGCCGTCTCCTCGTTTGTCGTCTGGTCTCCTCTCAAAGCTTCTAGGGTCTCTTATGTCCAGAAAAAATCGTCAAAATTTTTCGTAGCGTTTGGACTCTGGTTGGTACTGATTTTCTGGAAAACCAAAAACAAGCAGAAAACAACAACTGGCACTAGGCACTGGGTTAATAGGTTAGTTCCCAAAAATGATATAAAATAGCATATAGTTGCATATAAAACATCCAAGATTGATAATATAATAGCATGGAACAATCAAAAATTATAGATAAGTTGGAGATGTATCAGTTGTCATTTGTGTCATGCAAAACGACTATCTATGGGACCGAATGGGTCCCTTTGTGATCAGCTCAGGGGACGTGCACGGGACAAAGAGCAGGTTTTTAGTAAGTGCAAGAACACACGGGGGATTTATCCAGGTTCGGGCCACTATGAGCGTAAAACCCTACTCCTGCTCTGTGGTTGATCGACTATGAACTTTGGTTACAGGGAGCGCAGTTTTCTGGCAAGGTGCTCGGGAAAATGCAGCTGCAGCGTGTAATTGAACTGGGTGTCGACCGTTCTACCTGTAGCCGTGGGCCTCCTTTTATAGGCCAAGGGGTTACCACAATGGCTAATACGGTCATTATAGAGTGTGAACATTGACTTGCACCGTCATCACGTTTATCTTCCAACGGGGTAAGACAAACGCATTTAATGCACCGTAAGGTGCTACGTCGGGGGGGCGAGGCCTTGGGCAAAAGATCTGTACCACCGGTCTTGGCGCCCTCTTGTAATCTTGACACGTCCCAGGGACAGGTGTCATTAAAGTTAATCTCGGCGTGGCGTGCTGACACATGCTTTGGCCGGTCATGTTGACTGTCTGCCCGCTCGACACCTAGCCCATGAGCCTATCTGGTCGATGGTGAGGTGGAGCGGTAACGGGACAGAACAAACCTACCTGCACGGAGCTTGCCGAGCCTTGCTTGACGGGAAAGGAGCTTGCTGGCAACCATAGCCTTGGTCTTCACCTTGCCGGAGTGAGGCTTGCCGGCAAGAACGGCGTCGATCTTCAGTACTTAGATTAGTACGTCTCGATGACCTGCCTTGAGGTCTTCTTCACGGTCTTGGTGTTGAGTCTTGGGTTGTAGTTACCCTCTGTCAAGCCCTTGCCGGAAGAGAGGCTACAACTGCCTGTGCACAAGTCTGGGTACGAGGGCACCCATGTCTTAGTACACCGACAGGAGCCCCTGGGCCTGGGCCATGCGCGCATGCGAGGCGTCGTTGGGCTAGGCCCAAACAGTGCATAGGCGGCGCGTGGCAGAGGATAATTGTCATAATCTTCTCTTTTACCGCGCCTGCCCACGATGCGCATTAAACGCGGGCATGGGAGAGGTGGAGTGGAACGGCGGTGGGAGGTGGTGCGCCTGAAAAGCGCAGCCACATAGGACGGAAAAGAGCCAGCCCCCTGCGCCTTCCCCATAAAAAAGGAAACCACAAAGGGCGCTGCTCATTCATCCCCTTTTCCCAATCTAGCCAATTCGCCGTCGTCTTCAACCTCGCACAGAAGCAGAACGCGCCCCCTCCTGCTTTCGCCGCCGCACAAGAGCAGAGCACGCCCTTTGCTTCCGTCGTGCACAACGCAACTTTGCCTCCCCCCCTCCAACACCGTGTCATGGCGCCGAAGAGAGGCGGGAAGGCCCCGAGTTCGGCGGCAGCTGAGAAGAAAGCCGCCAAGGATGCGCAACGGTGGGACCATGCTGTTTTTCCGCCGGCGCTCATGGCAGACGATCTGTCGAGGGACTACGCGTATATGTACATGAGTAAAACGGAAGATCATGAGGCCACGGTGGTGCTTCCCGGATCTCTTCCTCCCGCCGGCGACCAATTCCACTTCTTCGGCGGGTACTTCTACTGTGGTCTGTGCCCGCCCTTTTCTGCTTTCTTTGTTGAGGTGATGAATGCCTTCGGGCTTAGGCTGCTTGATTTGACACCCAATGTGGTCACCTGCATGGCAACTTTTGCACACTTGTGCGAAACTTTTGTGGGGATAGCCCCAAATGTAGCCCTGTTCTGGCATTTCTTCATCCCTCGGGTCCAGAAGGGCGCTCTTTCCGGTAGCATCACTTGGGTCCCAAGGGGAAATTCAAAAAAGTACTACTTGGATGGCGAGTTTCACTCCAGGTGGGACGAGTGGCGGGCTGATTGGTGCTGGGTCAAGCAACAAGACTTCCCAGCCTTTTGCCATCTCAGGACCGAGATGGTTGTCAAGCCTGATAGCTGGAACCAAGTCGACCCCAATGATGCCAAACTGGAGGTGGCGCTGCGCCAAATCCTTGATCTGAAAGGGGCCGGCTTGACGGTTGAGAAGGTGGGAGCAGATTTCCTTCGCCGCCGGATCGCCCCACTGCAGCACAGGAAAGGCCGGCAAGCATGGGATTACTAGGGCCCCGCTGACCCAATGCGGCTGCACCAGGGCCCTGACAACAACTTGATGATGATGGGACACTATCTGCTCATCTGCTAGATTTTCAACAAAGGTTGCGACTTTGACTTGCCGGCAGAGGTGATTCCTTTGTGTAACAACACCGCCAAGGCCTCTATCCTGGCATGGATGCCAGGCTGTGACGCTCGGACAGTTCTGAGCACATGGAAGGAACCTGAGCAGAAGGATGTGGATAACTGGTTCGCCGTCTTGGTAGAGGAGGCTATCAGGGCCGAGGACGGCATGATGCACCCGACGAAGGATGACCGGAAAGAGTTTCTTGCGGCAAGGGCTAACGAGTCCAAGAAGACGAAGGTAACTCGTCCTCGGCCGGGCAAGGACCAGTCCAAAAAATGGGCCGCAACTCCGGAGGCCAGTGGAGGAAGCCGCTCCCAAGGGCATGCTGAAGAGCATGTTGGGGAGGAGGAGTGGGTTGAGGAATCCGAAGGAGGGGAAGAAGAAGAGGAGCAACCCGAGGGGTCCTCGGGTGAGGAGGAATCGGAAGAGGAAGAAGAACCACCTTGTCCTCCTCCTGCCAAGGGAAAAATGGCTGTCGCCAAGAGGACTGCCCGCAAGGGGGAGTCGCACACTGAGTCGGCGAGCCAAAGGCTTGCCGGCGTCAAGGTGGCAGCCGCAATCCCCCGGGCGTAGCCTTCCCGGCAACTGCCTTCTCGCGTTGGTGTCCCTCGTCAACCCATCCTGCCGATCGTGGAGGAGGCGGGTACTTCGCAACTCCCAGCTCCCCCGAAGCATCCCAGGAGTCCACTGCCGTCATCCACAACTGCGGGGGCCGAGGAGACAGTTCATTACGATCTGTCAGTCCTGAGTGACCCTGATGAGGACGAAGAGTAAGCATCTCCATCCCCGTGTGTTTCTTAATTGTCCAGACTCTGTTGCTTGAGCTGATCTTCTTCTTTGTCCCAATCTTGTAGGGATGAAGTGCCGCTGGCGAAGAGGCTCTGGACTACCGGGGAGGGCGAGACGACAACTGGCACCGACCAAGGTGCAATTTCTCTTGAAGTTGCCGGCTCGAGCCCCCCGCGCGAGGCACATGCGCAGTTTCCGCTGGCGGGCACCACCGTCGGATCTTCTGTAATGGAGACCGACAAGGGGCTGGAAAGTAGCCAGCCGGAAGGAGGGCGTCAAGGGATAGACCTCTTGACGGCGCCCTCGACTCCCAGGCCGTCACCAAGACTTTCACCGGCAAGGGGCAGCCCTACTCCAGAGGAGCCCCAAGAAGGGCTCACCCGCGCGGAGGCCCCTCTGACAACCGAGGTTACCGGGGACCAGGCACCGGCAACCGAGGTTGCCGGAGGAGGAATGGCGTCCCCCCCTCATGCTCGTCAAGGTAATCTTCTTTCCAAGTATACTTTACTCTTTCTAATGCTTCTTCTTTTTGTTTTCTTGAACTTGATCTGGAATTTGAATTTCTGTTCCCTCTGCTCCTTCTTCCTTCTTCACCCTACATATCCAATTCCTCCGGATGGGGAGGAGGCATCCGCAGGGAGACATGCCAAGAGTGCCGCCGATGAGGCTGCCAGGATTTCCGGCATGGAGGCCGCCGCGTCTGCCACCGAGGAGGCCAGGAGAACTCCTGAAGAAATGGCCCAGCCCCTTGGTGGCATATCTGGGCTTGCCTTTACGGACGCTGAGATGGGAGAGGCCGGCACTGACAAATCAAGTGTTGTCTCCCATCCTAGTGCATCCGAGGCCCAGGCCCTGATCAGCCTCCCGGAGTCTGTTCGTCTGCAGCAGGAGTCTGAGGTCCCCAGCTCATCTGGTGCTGGGGAGCCTACTTTTGACGAAGCCATCGTGGAACTCTTGGCACCCCTCTCCAGCAGTGTCGCAGCGTCAGACGCTTCTGACGACAACGCCGCAGATCTTGCCTTCTTTAAGACGATGGCTAGTGGCCTCAAGGATGTGCAAGACCGCTACGGCAGGCGCTGGGACGAGCTGCACGCCCAACGGCAAGCTGTAGGGCAGGCCGAACAGAAACTAAGGAAAAAGACAGAAAAAATCCGTGCCTGGCACAATAGCAAATTTCATGGCCTCAGGAGGCAAGAAGAGAAGCTTGACGCTGCCTAAGAGAAGGCAACGGCTCTGGACGGCAGGTTAGCGGAGCGTGAAGCGCAGCTTGCCGCTAAAGAAAAGGACCTTGCCGCCCGAGAAGAGGCTCTCGCCATCTAGCAACACAGCAAGGAAGAGGAGATCCAGACTCTGCTTGCACAGCGGACCCAAGAGCTAGAGGAGGGCCATAACCAGGCCATCGAGACTCTAACCCAGGCTCACACCACCAAGCTCTTGGAGGCCGTCAAAGTCGCGGAAGGCGTTGAAGCTGCCAAGGTAGAGTTGGAGTCCAAAGTGTCAAATCTTGAAGAGGAGCTCATCAACAAAGCCCAAGAGTTCTCGACCGCCAACAACTCCTTGGCAGACCTTAATTCAAGGCTCGCAACTCTGGAGAAGGACCTGGAAGTTGGCAGGGAAAAAGAGAGGGAGCTGTTGGAGAGCTGGGAAAAAGATAAGGCTGAGCATGCCAATGCTGCGAACTCTTTCGAGGAGCACAAGAAAGCCGTGGATCTATGGACTGTCCGCCTTGTCGATGTTGCCGAGCGTCTCGCTGCTCAGGTGAGCGTCATGGACAGGGAGGAGCATCACTTCGCAGTTGGCGAGCATGACTCTAGAAGCGCCAGCATCTCCCTCTTCTTCGACAGACTCCTCGAGATACTAAAGAAACATCATGAGAAAAGATCCGCCAGCTTTGCCAACGAGTCTCGAAAGTTTTGCATCGATGTCACCTGCAAAATGCTCGTCAAGATTATCTGCCGGAATCCTGACGTCGACGTCTCCAAGGCCTTCAAGGCCTTGCCGCCGGGGACGGACACCACAGCTGCTGAAAGGGCCATCACTCCCGTTATCGACAAGATCAATCAAATCCCGAGAACTGAGGGTGATCATAGGGATTAGCCTCCCTTGTCGTCCTTTGTTGCAGATGTAGTTTATGCACAAGACAAATTTATCTTAGGTCAGACTGCACTTGGCTTTGATGTATTATAACTTGTATTTAGGATGGACGTATGTGTGCTGTTCTCCTTATTTTGTTCTGTCTTTGCATGATTTTTGTACCCTACGCTTACCGGAAGCTTTCCGGTGCGCACACCCTTGCCGTAAGTGCTTGAGGAGAGGGTCCTTAGTAGCTTTCCGGAAGTGTCGCTGCTGGCAAGGTTACGCTCGACGGTCACAACACGGCTGCTTAGGTTGCTGAGCGGACTCGAAGCAAAGCAAGAGCGCAGCCGATCATGACAAGGTTCCTTAGCGTGCAGTTTTCTCATACAAAGGCCAGAGTCGTTCAAGGAGAGTCGCAACTACAACAAAGAATTTATTTCAAAGTTTTGCAACTTAGCTCATTCCTTTTTGTACTTCTTGCCGTATGGTGACATCTTGAACGCGTCCTTTGGTATCCATACCATCACTCCCCTCGGGAAACTTGTACGCGAGGAATCCTTCCTTCCTTTAAGAAAGAAAAGAAAAGAGGAGGCTGGAACCTTGGCGGTTCGTTAATCACCTTACGCAAGGGAAAAAATGTATCACAAGACCGCCTGCAACACATAGATATACATGTACTTGACAAAGAATTGTGAAACATCTAAATTTTATTTATTTTGCACGGGATCTGCGCTCGGCTTTGTACAAAGGATTACATACCTTGACGACAAACTTGTACAAAAGAGGTCGCCGGGCAGCCCGGCAACCACGCCTTACGGGTAAAACTTATGAAGATGCTCAATATTTCATGAGTTTAGCACCGGAGTGCCATCTTCAGTCTCTAGGTGGACTGTGCTGGGCCTAGTGACTCGTATTACCCGGTAAGGGCCTTCCCACTTCAGCGTCAACTTGTTTTTTATCCTTCGTGGATCGAATCTGATGAGGAACAAGGTCGCCTTTCTCAAGGTCCCTGGCTTTCACTTTGCGGCTAAGGCAGCGGCGCAAAGCTTGCTGGCACCATGCAGCACGGGCAGCAGTCTGGAAACGATCTTCCTCAAGGAGCGTGGCATCGTCATGCCACAGCTCATCTTGGTCCTCCTCATTGAAGGCCAAGACTCGAGGTGACCCGTGTTTGAGTTCCGTGGGGAGTATTGTTTCTGCAGCAAGGCTTGCTTCCTGACCTTCTGCTTGAGGGGTCTCGCATGAGGGCAGACAGCAAGGTGGTCCTCAGTTGCCCTCCTAAGAACTTCAGGGACGTCAGGTGCTTGCCGGGCAAGCACACTGGCATTTACCCGTAGGAAGGCAATGAACTCGACTCCCTATTTGTTGCCGAGAGTGGCACTTTCAGAAAAAGTGCCGCTCGTCCCATCCCCTTTTGCAGAAACTTGTTTGGTCGTGGATGCGGAAGCCTTGGCTTTCTTGCTCTTGCCGGTAGAGCTCTCTGGTACGTCCTCGACAGGCATGCTGCACTCTGAAGTGCGCTTCCCGGAGTCCTTCCCAGAGGTCTGGACAATCTTCTTCTTCTTTCCTTCCCCGGGAGTTTTAACGGAAGGGGAAAGTGCCTCGATGGCAGCTGCTACCGTCGCCTCCCGGTAGAGCTTGTTGGTACAGATGATCGCATCCTTGTGGTTTGACTTGAGGGTGAGGACCCCCATCGGCCCCGACATCTTGATGACGTTGTATGCATAGTGTGACGCGGCCATAAACTTTGCCAGGGCTGGGCGGCCCAGAATCCCATTGTACGACAGCGGCATCTTGACGACGTCGAAGGAAATCTTTTCCGTCCGATAGTTGAGCTCGCCGCCGAACGTGACCGGCAACATGACTTGGCCCTTCGGCTTGTTCCTCCCCGGACTGATCCCTTGGAAAATGCCTGTCTCCTCAAGAACCTTCTCGGGGATCTGCAGCCTCTTGATTACGTCTGGAGAGATCAAGCTCAAGCCAGCCCCACCGTCAACCAGCATCTTTGTCACCTTGAGGTTGCGAATTGTTGGCAAGACCAACAACGGCAAACACCCGACCGCAGTCGTGCGATCAGGGTGGTCCTCGGCGTCAAAGATGATGGGCGAGTGCGACCACCTGAGTGGCTTCTGTGCCTCCATCACCAGCTCTGCTGCATTAACTTCGCGGATCCACTGCTTTAGTTGCCGGTGCGGGGAGTGCAAAGATGCACCTCCATCAACACACATGGCATCCACCGCATTTTGGAACTCCTTGCCAGACCCGCTTCCATCCTCATCACTATCACCCTCTTCTTGCTGGCCCTGAGCAGCCTTCTCTTTTGGCTGCTTGGCCTTGCTGCGGCGGCCTCCGTGGCCACCATGGTCTTGCTTGCCGGACCCACCAGCACCATCTTGAGCCTTCTCCTTGTCTCGTTTCTCGTACTCTTGCTTCTGCTTTTTGGCAAGTTGCTCTACTTGCCGGCATTGTTGGAGATCGTGGCCCTTAGTGTGGTGGATCTTGCAGTACGGCCCGCCGGTCTTGCTGGCCTTCTCGCCTGCCACAGCCTCCCGGCAAACATCGCACCTGGCAACCTCCTTGCCGGGGATGTCTGCCTTCGGCTTCTTGGTGGGGTTGGTGTCGCCAGAGCTCTCGACGGCCAGTACTGTCTTGTTCTTGCGCTTTCTGTTGCACTTTCTGCTCTTCTTCTATGGGGTTGATGCGTCGTCATCCTCGGAGTCGACGTCTGCGCCCGCATCATCCCCAGGGAGTCGCCTCCATTCCTCAGCACGTGCACACCTATCCGCCATGGCATACAGATTGTTGTTGTTCTTGACCTGCTCGACATTCATCTCTGATCGGATCCTGCGATTGCGCACGTTCATGTGGAACACGGCAACAACAGCTGCGGGATGGATGTCGGGGATGTTCTGGTGCACACGGCTGAACCGTTGTATGTACTTGCGGAGGTTCTCTCCATCCCTTTGGGGGATCACCTGCAAATCGCTTGGCTGACCCGGGAGCTTGTGCCCACCCTGGTAAGCGCCAACGAAATGATGGCACATATCCGCCCAAGAAGAGATGGAGCCCTCAGGCAGGTTCATCAACCACGACCTAACGTTGGGCCGAAGCGCCAACGGGAAGTAGTTGGCAGGCACTTTCTCGTCCCGTCACCCAGCAGCCTCCACCGCGATGGTGTAGATGCCAAGGAACTTGGCTGGGTTGAGCGTGCCGTCGTACTTGTCGGGCAGCTCTGGCTTGAAGGCTCGGGTGGACGGCCAGCGAACTTGCCGCAGCTCACGAGTAAACGCTGGGCACCCCACATCGTAGGGCAAGTACCCAGCGCCTACCGGAGCGAGCACGTTCTCTGCCGGCCTAGCATGGTCGTTAGATTGATGACGTGCTTCCCAGCGCCGCTCGATATTCATGCGGGCATCTTCGTCGCACCACTCACGGAGCACTTGGCGCTGATCTTGGCGGCACCGCGGATCTGATGAAGCCATGGACAACACGCCATGGTCGTCTGACCGGCGGGCTGGCCGATGCGTAGGTGGGGGGTGCCGAGGCGACTGCACCGTTTGCGCGGCGTCTCCGGCAAGGTAGCCGGATGGTCCCACCAACATATGGTGGGTGGTCGTCGCGAGGGCCCCATGTCTTGTGTTTTGCCGGGATCGGCAAAACTGATGAGACTCTGAATGGTGGCTCTCCATTCGTCCATCTTGTCTGGGCTTTCACGGGTAGTTCAAAAGTATTTGAACCCGCGCCATGGCCTCGGCCGTCGTGGTCGGCATGGCTGGGAGCACAGAACGAGGTGTTGCTCGACTCCTGGTGGAGCCAGAAGGAGCTTCGTTACGCCCGTGCCGCCGCGGCTTATGCTCGTCAATAGGTGGACGTGGCGGTGGTGGCGGCGCTCCGTGAGCAATCGGAAGTTGCTGCACAAGGATCCCGCCTTGCGGTGGTCTGGAACAGCCAGCAACATGGGGAAGCATGTCGCGCCCATCTTGCGATGGTCATGGCATACGCCTCCCCGCGCCGTTGTTGGACGTCGCCGCCACGTTCTGAGACGTTGCGGCAGCTGGGTTCTGGGTGGCAGCAGTATGAACTATATTACTATGATGACTGCGCTCACCAGAATGTCTTGGATGTTGACCGGCTGCGACGTCGCCGGTCCTGTGGCCAGGCTGAGCATCGTGGCGGGGGTGCTGGGCACCCGCACCACTTGTGCCTCCAGCGCCGCCCGTCCCAACCGTAGCGCCCGCGCCGACTATGCCGCCTACGGCCGCCCGGGAAGGTGACTTGGACGCGGTAGGAGCCTTCGTGGCTCCACTCTTCTTCTTCGGCGCCATCGACGAAGATGGTGAGGTTGGTACTCACACTACCAAAAAACTGATTTGTGACACACACTGCCCCTGCATGGCGCGCCAAAGATGTCGTGCAAAACGACTATCTATGGGACCGAACGGGTCCATTTGCGATTCGGCTCAGGGGACGTGCACGGGACAAAGAGCAGGTTTTTAGTAAGTGCAAGAACACACGGGGGATTTATCAAGGTTCGGGCCGCTGTGAGCGTAAAACCCTACTCCTGCTCTATGGTTGATCGACTATGAACTTTGTTTACAGGGAGCGCAGTTTTTCGGCAAGGTGCTCGGGAAAATGCGGCTGCAGCGTGTAATTGAACTGGGTGTCGACCGTTCTACCTGTAGCCATGGGCCTCCTTTTATAGGCCAAGGGGTTACCACAATGGCTAATACGGTCATTATAGAGTGTGAACAGTGACTTGCACCGTCATCACGTTTATCTTCCAACGGGGTAAGACAAACGCATTTAATGCACCATAAGGTGCTACGTCGGGGAGGCGAGGCCTTGGGCAAAAGATCTGTACCACCGGTCCTGGCGCCCTCTTGTAATCTTGACACGTCCCAGGGATGGGTGTCATTATAGTTAATCTCGGCGTGGCGTGCTGACACGTGCTTTGGCCGGTCATGTTGACTGCCTGCCCGCTCGACACCTAGCCCACGAGTCTATTTGGTCGATGGTGAGGTGGAGCGGTAACGGGACAGAACAAACCTGCCTGCACGGAGCTTGCTGAGCCTTGCCTGCCGGGAAAGGAGCTTGCCGGCAACCATAGCCTTGGTCTTCACCTTGCCGGAGCGAGGCTTGCCGGCAAGAATGGCATCGATCTTCAGTACTTAGAATAGTACTTCTTGATGACCTGCCTTGAGGTCTTCTTCACGGTCTTGGTGTTGAGTCTTGGGTTGTAGTTACCCTCTGTCAAGCCCTTGCCAGAAGAGAGGCTACAACTGCCTGTGCACAAGTCTGGGTATGAGGGCACCCATGTCTTAGTACACCAACAATTTGATAACGGGATCACATCATTAGGAGAATCATGTGATGAACAGACCCAACCGTAAGCTTAGCATCAGATCGTATCACTTAGTTATTTTCTACAGCTTTCTTCGTGTCAAGTATCAATTCCTCAGACCATGAGATCGTGCCACTCCCGGAAACCAGAGGAATACTTTGTGTGCTATCAAACGTCACTTCATAACTGGGTGATCATAAAGGTGCTCTACATGTATCTCCGAAGGTGTCTGTTGGGTTGCGTGGATCGAGACTGGGATTTGTCACTCCGTGTGACGGAGAGATATGTTTGGGCCCTCCCGGTAATACAACATCACAAGAAGCTTCATGTGACTAATGAGTTTAGTCACAGGATCTTGTATTATGGAACGAGTAAAGAGACTTGCCGGTAACGAGATTGAAATAGGTATGGAGATACCGACGATCGAATCTCGGGCAAGTACCATATCGCCGGACAAAGGGAACTGCATACGGGATTAACTGAATCCTCGACATCGTGGTTCAACCAATAAAGATCTTTGAGGAATATGTAGGAACCAATATGGGCATCTAGGTCCCGCTATTGGTTATTGGCCAGAGAGGTGTCTCAGTCATGACTACATGATTCCCGAACTTGTAGGGTCGCACGCTTAATGTTCGATGACTCTAGAGTAGTATTGGGATATTTGATGTTTGTAACCAAATGTTGTTCGGAGTCCTGGATGAGATCCCGGATGGCACGAGGAGCTCCGGAGTGGTCCGGAGGTAAAGATTTATATACGGAAAGGTGTTTTCGGGGTTACGGAAAAAGTTCGGTTTTTTAGGTATTGTACCGAGAAGTCATCAGAAGGTTCCAGAAGGTTCCGGAGGAGTCCGGGAGTCCATGGAAGGGTTCCACCAGCCCCTAGGGCATGCATGGGCTGTAGGGGGTGTGCCCTGGACTTATTGGGCCAGGGGGACCAGCCCCACAAGGCCCATGCGCCTATGGGGGCAAACCCTAGGAGGTGGGGGCGCCTCCACCTGCTTTGGGGGGCAAGTTTCCGCCCGGCCGCCGGCCCCCACCTTGGAGGAGGGGCTAGGGCTGGCGCCCCCTCCCTCACCCCTATATAAAGGGAGGAGGTGCAAGGGGGAGGGCTCACCCCTTTGCCTAGCCACAGCCCTCCCCGTCTCTCCCTTCTCCTCGTCCCGGTTTGGCTTGCCGAAGCCCTGCCGGCAGTCCACTACCACGCCGTTGTTCTGGTTGTGATCCCATCTACTTCTCCCCATTCGCTTGCTGGATCATGCAGGAGGAGACGTCACCAAGCCACACATGTGCTAAACTCGGAGGTGTCGTCCGTTCGGCGCTAGATCGGTTGGATCGTGATTGGATCGCGTAGACTATGACTACATCAACCGCGTTTTATACGCTTCCGCTTTCGTTCTACAAGGGTATGTAGACACACTACCCTCTCGTTGCTATGCATCTCCTAGATTAGATCTTGGGTGTTCATAGGAATTTTTTTGATTTCCATGCTTAGTTCTCCGTCACATAAGCCTCCTTATATCTTCCTCAAAACAGCCACCATACCTACCTATTATGGCATTTCCGTAGCCATTCCGAGATATATTGCCATGCAACTTCCACCATTCTGTCACATGACTTGTGTGTTCATCATCATATTGCTTTGCATGATCATATAGAGCTGACATGATATTTGTGGCACAGCCACCGTTCATCGTTATCATACATGTTACGCTAGATCATTGCACATCCTGGTACACTGCCAGAGGCATTCATATAGAGTCATATTGTTTTATCGAGTTGTAATATCGAGTTGTAAGTAAATAAAAGTGTGATGATCATTATTATTAGAGCATTGTCCTAGTGAGGAAAGGATGATGGAGACTATGATTCCCCCACAAGTCGGGATGAGACTCCAGACGAAAAAAACAAGGAAAAAAGAGAGGCCAAAAAGAGCCCAACAAAAAAAGGAAAAGAAAAATGAGAGATAAAGAGAGAATTGGCCATGTTACTATCCTTTTTCCACAATTGTGCTTTGGAGTAGCACCATGTTCTTCATATAGAGAGTCTCCTATGTTGTCACTTTCATATACTAGTGGGAATTTTTCGTTATAGAACTTGGCTTGTATATTCCGATGACGGGCTTCCTCAAATTCCCTAGGTCTACATGAGCAAGCAAGTTGGATGCACACCCACTTAGTTTCAGTTGAGCTTTCATACACTTATAGCTCTTAGTGCATCTGTTGCATGACAATCCCTACTCCTTGTATTGATATGGATTGATGGACATCTCCATAGTCCGTTGATCTGCCGAGTTGATGCGAGACTTTCTTCCTTTTTGACTTCCCTTATTGATCTCTACCACCGCATTCTATTCCACCTATAGTGCTATATCCATGGCTCACGCATATGTATTGCATGAAGTTGAAAATGCTGAAGCACGTTAAAAGTACGATCCAATTGCCTGGTTTAATACTGGGCTGCTCATGCTTTATATTAGTGCGCTGAAGGCGGAGTCATGCCATGCTAACATGATAAAATGAGTGGGGATAACATTCGTCAAGGATCGTATATTTTGAAAGTTTAATGATTATGCTTCTTATATTCATGGATATTATTATGTTGATATTGTTACTTCATCGTTTCTCAATATTTAAACCGTGAAGAGATTACATGATACACATGTTAGGTAGCATTCAACATCAAAAATTCTGTTTTTATCATTTACCTACTCGAGGACGAGCAGGAGTTAAGCTTGGGGATGCTGATACTTCTCCAATGTATCTATAATTTTTTATTGTTTCATGCTATTATATTATCAATCTTTGATGCTTTATATGCATTTTTATGCTATTTTATATCATTTTTTGGGACTAACCTATTAACTCAGTGCCCAGTGTCAGTTCCTGTTTTCTGCTTGTTTTTGGCTTTTCAGAAAATCAATACCAAATGAAGTCCAAATAAGAAAAAAATTTAAAATGATTTTTTCTGGACCAGAAGGGACCCTAGAAGCTTTGGGAGGTGACCAGAAGAGATACGAGAGAGCCACAAGCTCGAAGGGCGCGCCCCAGGGGAGTAGGCGCGCCTCCTGAGCTTGTGGGCCCCACGCGGCTCCGTTTGACCTAATTACAAGCCTATAAATTCACATATATTCCCAAACCAATAGGGAGCCACCTGAAATAACTTTTCTGTCGCTGCAAGCTTCTGTTCTTCCGCGATCCCATTTGGAGGCCTTTTCCGGTACTCTGCCGGAGGGGGAATCGGTCACGGAGGGCTTCTACATCAACCTGGCTGCCCTACCGATGATGTGTGAGTAGTTCACCATAAACCGACGGGTCCATAGCTAGTAGCTAGATGGCTTCTTCTCTCTCCTTGATCTTCAATACAATGTTCTCCTAGATCTTCTTGGAGTTCTATCCGATGTAATCTTCTTTTGCGGTGTGTTTATGATCAGATTATTCATTGAAAGTAATTGAGTCTTTTCTGAACTTTATTATGCATGATTATTATAGCTTTGTATTTCTCTCTGATCTATCCATTTGGTTTGCCCAACTAGATTGATTTATCTTCAGCGGGAGAGGTGCTTTGTAGTGGGTTCAATCTTGCGGTGTCCTCACCCAGTGACAGAAGGGGACGGGTGATACGTCTCCATCGTATCTATAATTTTTGATTGTTTCATGAAGTTACTCTACAACTTTCACATACTTTTGGCAACAATTTATATGATTTTCTTGGATTAATGTATTGATCCAGTGCCCAGTGCCAGTTCCTGTTTGTTGCATGTTTTTTTGTTTCGCAGAAAATCCATATCAAACGAAGTCCAAACCTGATAAAATTTTACGGAGATTTTTTTTGGAATATATGCGATTCTTGGTAAAAAGAATCAACGCGAGACGATGCTCGAGGGGCCCACAAGCTCAGAGGGCGCGCCTGGCAGGCTTGTGGCTACCCCGTAACTCGTTTGGAGGTGTCCTTCGGCCGCTAGGAAGCTAATATCCGGATAAAAATTGTGTTAAAATTTCAGCCCAATCAGAGTTACGGATATCCAGGAATATAAGGAACGGTGAAGGGCCAGAAAACAGGAACGCGAAACAGAAGAGAACAGAGAGAGATATCCAATCTTGGTGGGGCTCCTGCCCTCCGGGAGCCATGGCAGCCAAGGACCAGAGGGGAAACCCTCCCCCCATCTAGGGTGGAGGCAAAGGAAGAAGAAGAAGGAGGGGGCTCTCTCCCCCTCTTTTCCGGTGGCGCCGGAACGCCGCCGGGGGAAACATCGTGTGACGGCGATCTACTCCAACAACTCCGTCGTCTTCATCAAGACCTCCATCACCTTCCCTCATCTATTTCCAGCGGCCCACTCTCCCGCAACCCGCTATACCCCCTTCTTGAACATGGTGCTTTATGCTTCATATTATTATCCAATTATGTATTGCCATCCTCTGACGTTTGAGTATATTTTTGTTGTCCTATGGGTAATCAGTGAATTGCTATGATTGGTTTAAATTGCTTGTGGTTATGTTGCTGTCCTTTGGTGCCCATCATATGAGTGTGCGTGTGGATCACACCATAGGGTTAGTTGTATGTTAATAGGACTATGCATTGGAGGGCAAGAGTGACAGAAGCTTCTTCCTACCATAGAAATTGATTCATACGGGATTGAAGGGGGACCAATATATCTTAATGCTATGGTTGGGTTTTACCTGAATGAACTTTAGTTGTTGCGGATGCTTGCTAATAGTTCTAATCATAAGTGCATAGAATTCCAAGTAAGGGATGACATGCTAGCAGTGGCCTCTCCCACATAAAAACTTGCTATCGGTCTAGTAACCTAGCCAATTGCTTAGGGAAAATTCCGCAAATCCTACCACCACTTTTCCACACTCGCTATACTAACTTAATTGTAATTTTATTAAAACAATACCTAATTTCTATTTTCACGTTCTTTATTATCTTGCAAACTTATCCTACTACACCTACAAAGTACTTCTAGTTTTATTACTTGTTTCTAGGTAAATCAAACGTTGGTGTGTGTAGAGTTGTATCGGTGGTCGATAGAACTTGAGAGAATATTAATTCTACCTTAGCTCCTCGTTGGGTTCGACACTCTTACTTATCGAAAAAGGCTACAAATGATCCCCTATACTTGTGGGTTATCAAGACCTTTTTCTGGCGCCGTTGCCGGGGAGCAATAGCGTGGGGTGAATATTCTCGTGTGTGCTTGTTGGTTTTATCATTAAGTAGTTTTTATTTTCTGTTCCACTAAGTAGTTTTTATTTTATGTTCTAAGTTGTTCTTTATCTTTAGTTATAGATATGGAACACGAAATACCAAAAAAGATAGTTGTACTTGCTACTCATGGAGATGGGGAACCTCCTAAAACCCTCGATGTTGGTTATGTGATAAATATTAAACACTACTTTGTTAATCATGATAAATCCCCATTCAACTTGATAATGGGAGATACTTTGGATCACTGGGAATACTTTAGGGATAATCACTTGTCTCGAAAAGGGGAACACTTATGGGACCAAATTGATTATTTGCAATGGTATGTTTGGAATCTATGCTTAAGATATGATTATACATGTTGCTCTAAGATGAAGGCTCCACACCTTCCCTTTCAATGTGAATTTAATGATAATGAAACATTGGCTTCTTATGCTAATGGTGTATATCATTACTATGATGTGGAACAAATAGAAGAATTTCTTGCTTTTAAGGGTGCTTATGAAATTGAATCTTTGTTTGAAAAGTATGAAGATTGTGATGATGCTATTTACAGATCTGAAAATTATGCTATACTTAAATATTGCTATGAAAATTATAAATACAATGCCCATATTGATGAATTTATTGAGAAATTCACTGTTGTTCAAGAAGAGACTAATATTTTGCAGGAATCCATGGAGGAAGAAATTGCTGAAACTGTGAGCTCATTAGATGAAAAAGATGACGAGGAGAGCGAAGAACAAAAGGAGGAAGAGTGGATTAGCTACCCGTGCCCACCTTCTAATGAGAGTATCACTTCAACTCATACATTGTTTAATTTCCCCTCATGCTTACCGAAGGATGAATGCTACGATCCCTTTGATTCGTTTGAAATATCCCTTTTTGATGAAATTGATGCTTGCTATCCTTATGGCCATGATGCCAATATGAATGATGCTTATGGATATGAACTTGCTATAGTTCCTTATGTTAAGAATGAAATTGTTGCTATTGCACCCACACATAATAGTCCTATTATCTTTTTGAATTCTCCAAACTACACTATATCGGAGAAGTTTGTGCTTATCAAGGATTATATTGATGGGTTGCGTTTTATCGTTGCACATGATGTTTTTGATGGATATAATATGCATGTGCTTGCATCTCCTACTTTCAATTATTATGAGAGAGGAACCACGTGTCCACTTCTCTATGTTTCTAATGCGATAAAATTGCAAGAAACTACTTATACTATGTATCGGCCTTTATTATGTGTGCATGAATTGTTCTTTTATGACATGTTAATGCATAGGAAGAGGGTTAGACTCCGTTATTATATGATATATGTTGCTTTGTGCTCACTACTAAATCATAAATCATTGTTAATTAAAATTGTCTTTGATATACCTTGGGATCCGGGTGGATCAATTACTTGAGCACTTTATGCCTAGCTTAATGGCTTTAAAGAAAGCTGTCGGTGTACTAAGACATAGGTGCCCTCGTACCCAGACTTGTGCACAGGCGGTTGTAGCCTCCCTTCCGGCAAGGGCTTGACAGAGGGTAACTACGACTCAAGACTCAACACCAAGACCGTGAAGAAGACCTCAAGGCAGGTCATCGAGAAGTACTATTCTCATACTGAAGATCGACGCTGCCCTTACTGGCAAGCTCCGCCCCGACAAGGTGAAGACCAAGGTTATGGTTGCCGGCAAGCCCCCTTGCCGGCAAGCAAGGCCCGGCAAGCTCCGTGCCAGCAGGCTTGTTCTGTCCCATTACCGCCCCACCTCACCATCGACCAGATAGGCTCGTATGCTAGGTGTCGAGCGGGCAGGCAGTCAACATAGCCGGCCAAAGCATGTGTCAGCATGCCACGGCAAGATTAACTTTAAGGGATAATTGGTTTTATGCCCTTAGTTGTGTCCCCCTTGACAGGATTGCCCCTAGTTTCTGAAAACACGCGGTCTTGCCCGACCCACTTTGGTCATCTTGTGCTTTTGCCCTTTGACCGTTTGACCGTCACTTTGAAAACTTCATAACTAATTCATACTAAATCAGAAAAATGCAAATAAGATACGAAAATGTTCAGAAAAACTTCGCCTATATGTCAATGTCACTTGCATTCATGACACAAGTGTTGGTAAGTGCCCATTCGAGTTTTAGCTCTTGTGATACCACCATGAACAGTAAAATCTAGAAAAAATCAAAAAATACAAAAAAAAGTTGGTAGCAAAGAATGACAAATGTTTTAAGTGCTTGCCAAGTTTCATCAGGGAATGGCATTCATGGAAGTCGTGGCAAAAAAAATCTATTTTGGGGTGTTGATTTTTTTCTTGCCACGACTTCCACGAATGTCATTCCCTGATGAAACTTGGCAAGCACTTAAAACATTTGTCATTCTTTGCCACCAACTTTTTTTTTGAATTTTTTTAGATTTTACTATTCATGGTGGTATCATAAGAGCTAAAACTCGGATGGGCATTTACCAACACTTTAGTCATGAATGCAAGTGACATTGACATATAGGCGATGTTTTTCCGAACATTTTGTATCTTATTTGCATTTTTCTGATTTAGTATCAATTAGTTATGAAGTTTTCAAAGTGACGGTCAAACGGTCAAAGGGCAAAAGCACAAGACGACCAAAGTGGGTTGGGCAAGACCGCGTGTTTTCATAAACCAGGGGCAATCCCGCCGAGGGGGACACAACTAAGGGCAAAAAACCAATTATCCCCAACTTTAATGACACCCGTTCGTGGGACGTGTCGAGATTACAGGAGGGCGCCAGGACCGGTGGTACAGATCTTTTGCCCAAGGCCTCGCCTCCCCAATGTAGCACCTAACGGTGCATTAAATGTGTTTGTTTTACCCCGTTGAAAGATAGACGTGATGACGGTGCAAGTCACTGTTCATACTCTGTAATGACCGTATTAGCCATTGTGGTAACCCCTTGGCCTATAAAAGGAGGCCCACGACTACAGGTAGAATGGTCGACACCTAGCTCAATTACATGCAGTAGCTGCATTTTCCCGTGCACCTTGCCGGAAAACTGCGCTCCCTGTAACCAGAGTTCATAAACGATCAAACCCAGAGCACGAGTAGGGTTTTACGCTCATAGCGGCCCAAACCTGGATAAATCCCCCGCGTGTTCTTACACCTACTAAAAATCTGCTCTTTGTCCCATGCATGTCCCCTGAGCCGAATCACAAAGGGGCCCGTTCGGTCCCATAGATCGTCGTTTCCCACGACATCTTTGGCGCGCCAGGCAGGGGGATTGTGTGTCACAAATCAGTTTTTTTGGTAGTGTGAGTACCAACTTGATCATCTTCGTCGATGGCGCCGAAAAAGAAGAGTGCAGCCACGAAGGCTCCTACCGCGTCCAAGCCAACTTCCTAGGGGGCCGCAGGCGGCGCAGGCGGTGCAGCCGGCGCGGGCACAACGGTTGGGACGGGCAGAGCAGGAGACGCAAGTGGTGTGGGTGCCCAGCACCCCCCACGTTGCTGAGCCTAGCCACACGACCGGCGACGTCGTAGCCGATCAACTTCCAAGACATTCTGGTGAGCGCAGTCATCATAGTAATATAGTTCATACTACTGCGACCCAGAACCCAGCCACCGCAACATCCCAGAACGTAGCGGTGACATCCAACAATGGCACGGGGAGGCATACGCCGCGACCATCGCAAGATGGGCACAACACGCTCCCCCATGTTGCTGGCGGTTCCAGACGACCGCAAGACGAGATCCCTGTGCAGCAACTTCCGATTGCTCATAGAGCGCCGCCACCACCACCGCGTCCACCTGTTGGCGACCATGAGCCGCAGCGGCACGGACGTAACGAAGCTCCTTCTGGCTCCGCCAGGAGTAGAGTGACGCCTCGTTCTGTGCTCCCAGCCATGCCAACCACGGCGGCAGAGGCCATGGCGCGGGTTCAAATACTTTTGAACTTCCCGCCAAGTCCAGACAAGATGGATGAATGGAGAGCCACCATTCAGAGTCTCATCAGTTTTGCCGATCCCGGCAAAACACAAGACTTGGGGCCCTCGTGGCGACCACCCACCATGCTGGCAGGACCCTCCGGCTACCTTGCCGGAGACGCCGCGCAAACGGTGCAGTCGCCTCAGCGCCCCTGACCGTCACAACGGCTGGCCCACCGATCAGAAGACCATGACGTGCTGTCTATGGCCTCGTCGGATCCGTAGTGCCACCAAGATGAGCGTCAAGTGCTCCGCGAGCGGTGTGACGAGGACGCCCGCACGAAGATTGAGCGGCGCCGGGAAGCACGCCGTCAATTCGATGACCGTGCCAGGCCGGCAGTGAACATGCTCGCTCCAGTAGCCGCTGGGTACTTGCCCTAAGACATGGGGTGCCCGGGTACTTGCCCTATGACATGGGGTGCCCGGCGTTTACTCATGAGCTGCGGCAAGTTCACTGGCCATCCGCCCGTTCCTTCAAGCCGGAGCTGCCCGACAAGTACGACGGCACGCTCAACCCAGTCGAGTTCCTTGGCATCTACACCATCGCGGTGGAGGCTGCCGGGGGATGGGACGAGAAAGTACTCGCCAACTACTTCCCGTTGGCGCTTCGGCCCAATGTCAGGTCGTGGTTGATGCACTTGCCTGAGGGCTCCATTTCTTCTTGGGCAGATCTATGCCATCATCTCGTTGGCACTTACCAGGGTGGACACAAGCTCCCAGGTCAGCCCAGCGATTTGCAGGTGATCCCCCAAAGGGATGGAGAGAACCTCCACAAGTACATACAACGGTTCAGTCGTGTGCACCACAACATCCCCGACATCCATCCCGCAGCTGTTGTTGCCGCGTTCCACACGAATGTGCGCAACCGCAGGATGCGATCAGAGATGAATGTCGAGCAAGTCAAAACCATCAACGATCTATACGCCTTGGCGGATAGGTGTGCACGTGCTGAGGAAGGGAGGCGACTCCTAGGGGAAGATGCTGGTGCAGACGTCGATTCCGAGGACGACGACACATCGACCCCGCAGAAAAAGAGTAGGAAGCGCAACAGAAAGTGCCAGAACACGACTGTACTGGCCGTTGAGAGCTCCGGTGACACCAACGCCACCAAGAAGCCGAAGGCAGACATCCCCGGCAAGGAGGTTGCCGGGTGCGATGCTTGCCGGGAAGCTGCGGCAGGCAAGAAGGCTGGCAAGACCGGTGGGCCGTACTGCAAGATCCATCGCACCAAGGGCCACGATCTCCAACAATGCCGGCAAGTAGAGCAACTTGCCGAAAAGCAGAAGCAAGAGTATGAGAAGCGTGACAAGGAGAAGGCCCAAGATTGTGCTGGTGGGTCCGGCAAGCAAGACCATGGTGGCCGCGGAGGGCGCCATGGCAAGGCCAAGCAGCCAAAAGAGAATGCTGCTCAGGGCCAGCAAGAAGAGGATGATAGTGATGAGGACGGAGGCGGGTCCAGCAAGGAGTTTCAAAATGCGGTGGATGCCATGTGTGTTGACGAAGGCGCATCTTTGCACTCCTCGCACCGACAACTAAAGCAGTGGATCTGCGAAGTCAATGCAGCGGAGCCGGTGATGGAGGCACAAAAGCCACTCAAGTGGTCACACTCGCCCATCGTCTTTGACACCGAGGACCACCCTGATCGCACCACTGCGGTCGGGTGTTTGCCATTGTTGGTCTCACCAACAATTTGCAGCCTCAAGGTGACAAAGATGCTGGTCGACGGGGGGGTTGGCTTGAACTTGATCTCTCCAGATGTGATCAAGAAGCTGCAAATCCCCGACAAAGATCTTGAGGAGACAAGCAGTTTCCAAGGGGTCAGTCCGGGGAGGAACAAGCCGAAGGGCCAAGTCACATTGCCGGTCACGTTCGGCAGCGAGCTCAACCATTGGGCGAAGAAGGTTACCTTTGACATCGTCAAGATGCCGCTGCCGTACAATGGGATTTTGGGCCGCCCAGCGCTGGCAAAGTTTATGGCCGCATCGCACTATGCGTACAACGTCGTTAAGATGCCGGGGCCGATGGGGGTCCTCACCATCAAGTCAAACTACAAGGACGCAATCATCTGTGCTGACAAGCACTACCGGGAGGCGGCGACGGCAGCTGCCATAGAGGCACTTGCCCCTGCCGTCAAAGCTCCCGGGGAAGGTAAGAAGAAGAAGACCGGCAAGACCTTTGGAAAGGACTCCGGGAAGCGCACTTCGGAGTGCAGCATGCCTATCGAGGACGCACCAGAGAGCGCTACCGTCAAGAGCAAGAGAGCCAAGGCTTCCGCGCTGGCAACCAAACAAGTTTCTGCAAAAGAAGATGGGACGAGCGGAACTTTCTTTATAAGTGCCACTCTCAGTGACAAGCAGGAAAGCAAGCTCGTTGCCTTCCGATGGGCGAATGTCGATGTGTTTGCTTGGCGAGCATCTGACATCCCCGGTGTTCCTAGGGAGGTAATTGAGCACCACCTTGTTGTCTGCCCTCATGCGAGGCCCGTCAAGCAGAAGATCAGAAAGCAAGCCTTGGAGCGGCAAGAGTTCATTGCCGAGGAGATTAAGAAGTTAGAAGCAGGAGGCCTGGTTAGAGGACTGCTACACCCTGCGTGGTTAGCCAATCCGGTGGTGGTGCGCAAGGCGAACGGGAAGTGGAGGCTTTGTATCGACATCATTGATATAAATAAAGCCTGTCCCAAGGACCCTTTCCCTTTGCCGCGCATTGACCAGATTGTAGACTCCACTGCCGGCTATGACCTACTCTCTTTACTTGACGCCTATTCTGGTTATCATCAGATTTTTATGGACAAGGAAGATGAGGAGAAGACCGCATTCATCACTCCATGTGCCACATACTGCATTTTGCGTATGCCTTTCAGACTGAAGAGTGCCGGAGCGACCTTTGCCAGAGCGGTCCAGATTGGTTTTGAGCCACAGCTGCACAGAAATGTGGAAGTTTATATGGATGCCATCGTGGTCAAAACCAGAGACAAGTCAACACTCATCCAGGATCTCGAGGAAACTTTTGCCAACCTCGAGGAGGGACCCTCGACGCGAAAGCGGATGCACGGGCCCGGCCTCCACCCCTCGCCATCGTGATGGTAGACCTCAAGGAAAACAAGAATGGACCAAAGGTTGGAGGAGGAGAATGGCAAGGATAGGAGATGGGTGGGGAAGATTGCCGCTCCCCCGCCCTCTTTTATAGCGCCCAAAGGGGATTACTCTCCATGCCGCCTCGCCTCCCTTAGTAGCAGGAATCGAGGAAGGAGATATGAGAAGTCGGCCAAAATGAGCAGCGCCCTCCATGTTTTTCCTTTTTTATGTGGAAGGCGCGAGGGCTGGCTCTTTTTCGTCCTACGTAGCTGCGCTTTTCAGGCGCGCCACCTCCCGCCGTCGATTCGCTCCACCTCTCCCACGCCCGCATTTAATGTACATCGTGGGTGGGTGCGGTCAAAGAGAAGATTATGACAGTTATCTTCTGCCACGCGCCGCCTGTGCACAGTTTGGGCCTAGCCCAACGACGTCTCGCATGCGCGTGTGGTCCAGGCCCAGGGGCTCCTATCGGTGTACTAAGACATGGGTGCCCTCGTTCCCAGACTTGTGCATAGGCGGTTGTAGCCTCCCTTCCAGTAAGGGCTTGACAGAGGGTAAATACGACTCAAGGCTCAACACCAAGACCGTGAAGAAGACCTCAAGGCAGGTCATCGAGAAGTACTACTCTCGTACTGAAGATCGACGCTGCCCTTGCCGGCAAGCTCCGCCCTGGCAAGGTGAAGACCAAGGTTATGGTTGCCGGCAAGCCCCCTTGCCGGCAAGAAAGGCCCGGCAAGCTCCATGCCTGTAGGCTTGTTCTGTCCCGTTACCGCTCCACCTCACCATCGACCAGATAGGCTCGTATGCTAGGTGTTTAGTAGCTCGCCGGAACTGCCACCACCGGCAAGGTCACGCTTGACGATCATAACGTGGCTGCTTAGGTTGCTGAGCGGACTCGAAGCAAAGTAAGAGCGTAGTTAATCATGACAAGGCTCCTTAGCGTGCAGGTTTCTCATACAAAGGCCAAAATCATTCAAGGAGAGTCGCACCTACAACAAAGAATTTATTTCAAAGTTTTGCAACTTAGCTCATTCCGTGCTCTACTTCTTGCCGTAGGGCGATATCTTGAAAGCGTCCTTTGGTATCCATACCGTCACTCCCCCCGGGAAACTTGTACGCGAGGAATCCTTCCTTCCTTTAAGAAAAAGAAAGAAGAGAAAAGAGGAGGCTGGAACCTTGACGGTTTGTTAATCACCTTATGCAAGGCAAAAAATGTAACACAAGACTACATGCAACACATAAATATGTATTTTGACAAAGAGTTGTGAAACATTTAGTTTTTATTTATTTTGCACGGGATCTGTGCCCGGCTTTGTACAAAGGTTTACATGCCTTGACGGCAAACTTGTACAAAATAGGTTGTCGGGCAGCCCGGCAACCGCGCCTTACGGGTAGAACTTACAAAGATGCACAATATTCCATGAGTTGAGCACCGGAGTGCCATCTTCAGTCTCTAGGCGGACTACGCCAGGCCTAGAGACTCGTACTACCCGGTAAGGGCCCTCCCACTTCGGCGTCAACTTGTTTTTACCCTTCGTGGATTGATTCTGACGAAGATCAAGGTCGCCTTCCTCAAGGTTCCTGGCATTCACTTTGTGGCTATGGTAGCTGCGCAAAGCTTGCTGGTACCATGCAGCACGGATAGCAGCCCGAAAACGATCTTCCTCAAGGAGCGTGGCATTTTCATGCCACAGCTCATCTTGGTCCTCCTCATCGCAGGGCAAGACTCGAGGTGACCCGTATTTGAGTTTCGTGGGGAGTACCGCTTCTGCACCATACACAAGGGAGAAGGGTGTCTGGCCAGTGGCTCGATTTGGTGTTGTTCTGATTGACTAAAGAACCGCCGGCAATTCTTCCACCCAGCGCCTTCCACACTAGTGCAGCTTGTCGAAAGTCCTAGTCTTTAGACCACGCAGCACTTCTGCATTTGCCCTCTCTACTTGCCCATTGCTTCTCGGGTGAGCATCGGAGGCATAGCAGATCTTATTTCCAAGTTCCTGGCAATATGCTATGATGGCGCAGCTCGTGAATTGGGTGCTGTTGTCGGTAATGACCCTATTGGGTACACCAAAACAGGCAACCAATCCTTTGAGGAACTTGATAGCTGATTGTGCCATCACCTTTCTCACTGGCTCTACTTCAGGCCACTTTGTAAATTTGTCGATTGCAATGTACAAGAATTCAAAGCCCCCGGTAGCACGGGGGAAAGCGCAATAAAGTATGCGTTCTTATTCATAAAGCCTGTCCCAAGGACCCTTTCCCTTTGCCGCGCATTGACCAGATTTTAGACACCACTGCCGGCGGTGACCTACTCTCTTTCCTCGATGCCTATTCTGGTTGACGCACCAGAGAACTCTACCGGCAACAGCAAGAGAGCCAAGGCTTCCGTGCCAGCAACCAAACAAGTTTCTGCCAAAGAAGATGGGATGAGCAGCACTTTTTCTTTAAGTGCCACTCTCAGTGACAAGCAGGAAAGCGAGCTCGTTGCTTTCCTACGGGCGAATGTCAATGTGTTTACTTGGCAAGCATCTGACATCCCCGGTGTTCCTAGGGAGGTAATTGAGCACCACCTTGCTATTTGCCCTCATGCGAGGCCCGTCAAGTAGAAGATCAGAAAGCAAGCCTTGGAGCGGCAAGAGTTCATTGCCGAGGAGATTAAGAAGTTAGAAGCAGCAGGCCTGGTTAGAGGAGTGCCACACTCTACGTGGTTAGCCAATCCGGTGGTGGTGCGCAAGGCGAATGGGAAGTGGAGGCTTTGTATCGACTTCATTGATATAAATAAAGCCTGTCCCAAGCACCCTTTCCCTTTGCCGTGCATTGACCAGATTGTAGACTCCACTGCTGGCTGTGACCTACTCTCTTTCCTTGACAGCTATTCTGGTTATCATCAGATTTTTAAGGCCAAGGAACATGAGGAGAAGATCGCATTCATCACTCCATGTGGCACATACTGCTTTTTGCGTATGCCTTTTGGACTAAAGAGTGCCGGAGCGACCTTTGCCAGAGCGGTCCAGATTGGTTTTGAGCCACAGCTGCATAGAAATGTGGAAGTTTATATGGATGACATCGTGGTCAAAACCAGAGACAAGTCAACACTCATCCAGGATCTCGAGGAAACTTTTGCCAACTTGCACAAGCTCAACTTGAAGCTCAACCCCGAGAAGTGTGTGTTCGGTGTTCCATCCGGCAAGCTTCTTGGTTTCTTTGTGTCTCAGAGGGGGATTGAAGCCAACCCCGACAAGATCAGGGCAATTGAGCAGATGGAAGCACCGAGACGCGTCAAGGATGTCAGGCGTCTTGCCGGCTGCGTTGCCGCCCTCAGCGGGTTCATCTCCAAATCGACAGAGCGCGCTTTGCTGTTTTTCAAGATATTGAAAAAGGCAGGTCCAGTGAATTGGACTCCGGAAGCGGAGGCCGCACTCCGAGATTTGAAGGAGTACCTGTCCTCTCCGCCAGTCCTAGTTGCGCCTAGGCTGCAAGAGACGTTGCTGCTATACTTAGTGGCGACGAATCAAGTGGTTAGTGCTGCACTTGTGGCTAAAAGAGAGGTAGATGAGGAAGAGGTAGCAGTCGCAGAGCCATGACCCGACGAGCCGGAATCTTTTCCGGCAAGGTCATGTGCCGACAAGCTAGAGATTATGCAAGCCAGCCAGTTAGATCAGCAAGTTGTGAAGAAGAAGATGGTGCAGCACCCAGTTTACTTCGTCAGCTCCCTCCTGCAAGGGGCTAGGTCAAGGTACTCTAGTGTGCAAAAGTTGCTTTTTGGCCTTCTCATGGGCTCAAGGAAGCTGCACCATTATTTTCAAGCACACCCAGTCACCGTCGTCACTCGCTTTCCGTTGCAACGCATCTTGAGAAATCCAAAGGCAACCGGCAGGATTGTGGAGTGGGCATTAGAGTTATCAAGTTTTGATCTGAAGTTTGAGAGCACCTCGACGATTCAGAGCAGAGCCTTGGCAGAATTCATTGCAGAATGGACCCCAACACCAGATGAAGAAAAACCAGAGACCTCTCTCCCCAGCAAGGAAACAATTGATGATTGGGTCATGTACTTTGACGATGCTTTTACGCTGAAAGGCGCCGGTGCTGGTGTGCTGCTTATAGCACCCATCGGAGAGCACCTCAAGTACGTGGTCCAGATGCACTTCCCCAGGGAGCAGGCCACCAACAACACTGCTGAGTACGAGGGTTTGCTTGCCGGTCTGCGCATTGCAATCGACCTTGGTATCCGGAAATTGATTATCAGAGGTGACTCGCAGCTTGTGGTGAGGCAGGTCAACAAGGATTACCAGAGCCCTTTGATGGAGGCATATGTTGATGAAGTGAGAAATTTGGAAGAGCACTTTGACGGTCTGCAAGCAGAGCACGTTCCTCATGCCCGGAATGAGATTGCCGACGACCTGTCAAAGCTTGCCGCCCAAAAGATGCCTGTGGAACCAGGAACTTTTGTGCTCCAACTAACTCAGCCATCCGTTACACCATCGAAGATGGCGAAGAAAAGAAAACAAGATGTTGATGGTTACTTTCTGGTAGAGCTACCCATAGCTACCAAGAAAGCAGATACCACTGACAAGCTACCATTTGCCGGTGAGCCGCAGCATCCGGCAAGCCAGATCCTTGCCGTCGAAGCGAGCGCTCCCACAGAGGAAGAAATGCCTTTAGTCCTTGTCGTCGAGCCGCAAGCTCCGGCACGGGCGCAACTGATTGTCCAGTTCCTTCATATAGGAGACCTTCCCGTTGAGCAAGAAGATGCAGAAAGAGTGGCCCGTCGATCAAGAATGTACAAATTTATTGACAGCACCTTGTACAGGAAGAGACCAAACGAGGCAAAATTGAAATGCATCTCCCGGGAAGATGGACAAAGGCTGTTGGAAGAGATACATGAAGGGATGTGCGGCTCTCATATTGGGTCATGCGCACTTGTCGGAAAGGCGTTCCGTCAAGGATTCTACTGGCCGACTGCCCTTCAAGATGCCTTGGCAGTGGTTATCAGGTGCGAAGCATGCCAGTTCCACTCCAAGGACATCCACCAACCAGCTTAAGCCCTCCAAACCATCCCTCTTTCTTGGCCCTTCTTGGTCTAGGGGCTCGACATTGTCGGCCCTTTCCCCCGTGCTACCGAGGGCTTTGAATTCTTGTATGTTGCAATTGACAAGTTTATAAAGTGGCCTAAAGTAGAGCCAGTGAGAAAGGTGACGGCACAATCAGCTATCAAGTTCCTCAAAGGATTGGTTGCCCTTTTTGGTGTACCCAATAGGGTCATTACCGACAACCGCACCCAATTCACGAGCCGCGCCTTCACAGCATATTGCCAGGAACTAGGAAATAAGATCTGCTATGCCTCCGTTGCTCACCCGAGAAGCAATGGGCAAGTAGAGAGGGCAAATGCAGAAGTGTTGTGTGGTCTTAAAAACTAGGACTTTTGACAAGCTGTACTAGTGTGGAAGGCGCTGGGTGGAAGAATTGCCGGCGGTTCTTTGGTCAATCAGAATGACACCAAATTGAGCCACTGGCCAGACACCCTTCTCCCTTGTGTATGGTGCAGAAGTGGTACTCCCCACGGAACTCAAATACGGGTCACCTCGAGTCTTGGCCTTCGATGAGGAGGACCAAGATGAGCTGCGGCATGACGATGCCACGCTCCTTGAGGAAGATCGTTTCCCGGTTGCTGTCCGTGCTGCACGGTACTAGCAAGCTTTGCGCCGCTACCATAGCCACAAAGTGTATGCAGGGAACCGTGAGGAAGGCGACCTTGTTCTTCGTTGGATTCAATCCACGAAGGGTAAAAACAAGTTGACGCCGAAGTGGGAGGGCCCTTATCGGGTAGTATGAGTCTCTAGGCCTGGCGCAGTCTGCCTAGAGACCGAAGATGGCACTCCGGTGCTCAACTCATGGAATATTAAGCAACTTCGTAAGTTCTACCCATAAGGTGCGGTTGCCGGGCTGCCCGGCAACCTATTTTGTACAAGTTTGTCATCAAGGCATGTAAACCTTTGTACAAAGTCGGGCGCAGATCCCGTGCATAATAAATAAAAACTAAATGTTTCACAACTCTTTGTCAAAGTACATATTTATGTGTTGCAGGTTGTCTTGTGTTTCATTTTTTGCCTTGCATAAGGTGATTAACGAACCTTCAAGGTTCCAGCCTCCTCTTTTCTCTTCTTTTTTTTCTTAATGGAAGGAAGGATTCCTCACCTACAAGTTTCCCGGGGGGAGTGCGGTATGGATACCAAAGGACGCGTTCAAGATATCGCCCTATGGCAAGAAGTACAGCAAGGAATGAGCTAAGTTGCAAAACTTTGAAATAAATTCTTTGTTGTAGTTGCGACTCTCCTTGAACAATTTTGGCCTTTGTAAGAGAAACCTGCACGCTAAGGAACATTGCCGTGATTAACTGCGCTCTTACTTTGCTTCGAGTCCACTCAGCAACCTAAGCAGCCGCGTTGTGATCGTCAAGCGTGACCTTACCAGCGGCGGCACTTCCGGCAAACTGCTAAGGACCTATTCCTCAAGCGCTCACGGCAAGAGTGTGCACACCGGCAAGTTTTCGGCAAGCGTAGGGTACAAAAATCATGCAACGACAGAATGGAATAAGGAGAACAACATGCATACATTCATTCAAAACACGAACTACAGCAACTATTAAGCGCTTAGATGCAAAAGTTATCTTCCACGCCCCCACGGGGCTACATTGGCTTTGATACAGGAGATAAGGAGAGGAGCGTAGGCGGAGCGCAGCTTGTCTTCAAGATTCGACTCGGGCACTACTGTGCGCCTAATCAGAATCGTCGCCTTCGCTCTTGATACGCGAGGAGCTTTCATCGCTATCGCTCTCGCTGGTGGAGTCGGTGCCGTTGCTGCTCTCGCTCTCCTCGCAGCATTCCATGCGACCACCGGAGACCCCGAAGAACTTCACGAAGAGTGTGGTAGCTCTGTCATACCTGAACTGGAGTAGCTGCCTCCGCCTTAGACCACGGGAGCGGGCGAACGACTTCCACCACCGCGTCAGGAACAGGGAGCTGGCGATGGTGAACTCAGACACCACCCAGGAGGGGCCGTTGCAGCAGCCATCCGCCTGCAGCCATAGGCCCGAAGGCCTGCTGTTCTCCATCACCCTCGCAAAGGGGTCCGGGAGTCGGAGCCAACTGCGAAGCCGGCGGTGCAGCCCTACGACAAACTCGTGTGCCGCCACCGCCGTGTGGGACTCATGTGCCGTCACCGCCGTGTGGGCTTCCGCCTAAGGGGGAAGGGCGGCGGCCCCGCCCCGTCCGCCATGCCCGCCTCGACCACGAGTGTCGTGCCCTCCGCGGCCGCGGGGGGCGGCCCTGCTGTGGGCGCTAGGGCTGGCATTCACGATGACCACCGAGGAACACATCCGGCCCCGAGGGGGAACCTTCGAGGCAGAAGCAGATGCGCGGGCCCGACCTCCACCCCTTGCCATCGTGACGGTAGACCTCAAGGAAAACAAGAATGGATGAAAGGTTGGAGAAGGAGAATGGCAAGGATAGGAGATGGGTGGGGAAGATTGCCACTCCCCCGCCCTCTTTTATAGCGTCCTAAGGGGATTACTTTCCCCACCGCCTCGCCTCCCATAGTAGAAGGAATCAAGGAAGGAGATATGAGAAGTCCAGCAAAATGAGCGGCGCCCTCCATGTTTTTCCTTTTTATGGGGAAGGTGCGAGGGCTGGCTCTTTTTTGTCCTACGTGGCTATGCTTTTCAGGCACACCACCTCCCGCCGCCGCTTAGCTCCACCTATCCCACGCCCGCATTTAATGCACATCGTGGGTGGGTGCGGTAAATGAGAAGATTACAACAGTTATCCTCTGCCACGCGCCGCCTGTGCACTGTTTGGGCCTAGCCCAAAGACGCCTCGCATGCACGCGTGGCCCAGGCCCAGGGGCTCCTGTCGGTGTACTAAGACATGGGTGCCCTCGTACCCAGACTTGTGCATAGGCAGTTGTAGCCTCCCTTCCTGCAAGGGCTTGACAGAGGATAACTACGACTCAAGACTCAACACCAAGACCGTGAAGAAGACCTCAAGGCAGGTCATCAAGAAGTACTATTCTCATACTGAAGGTCGACGCTGCCCTTGCCGGCAAGCTCCCCCCTCCCCCGGCAAGGTGAACACCAAGGTTATGGTTGCTCGCAAGCCCCCTTGCTAGCAAGCAAGGCCCGGCAAGCTCCGTGCCAGTAGGCTTGCTCTGTCTCGTTACCGCTCCACCTCACCATCGACCAGATAGGCTCGTATGCTAGGTGTCGAGCGGGCAGGCAGTCAACATAGCCGGCCAAAGCACGTGTCAGCATGCCACGCTGAGATTAACTTTAACGACTCCCGTCCCTAGGACGTGTCGAGATTACAGGAGAGAGCCGGGACCGGCGGTACAGATCTTTTGCCCAAGGCCTCGCCTCCCCAATGTAGCACCTAACGGTGCATTAAATGCGTTTGTCTTACCCGTGGGAAGATAAACATGATGACGGTGCAAGTCACTGTTCATACTCTGTAATGACCATATTATCCATTGTGGTAATCCCTTGGCCCACAAAAGGAGGCCCAAGGCTACAGGTAGAACGGTCGACACCCAGCTCAATTACACACCATAGCTGCATTTTCCCGTGCACCTTGCCGGAAAACTGTTCTCCCTATAACCAGAGTTCATACACGATCAAACACAGAGCAGGAGTAGGGTTTTATGCTCATAGTGTCCCGAACCTGGATAAATCCCCCGCGTGTTCTTGCACCTACTAAAAATCTGCTCTTTGTCCCATGCATGTCCCCTGAGCCGAATCGCAACGGGGCCCGTAACGGGACAGAACAAGCCTGCTGGCACAGAGCTTGCCGGGCCTTGCTTGCCAGCAAAGGGGGCTTACCGGCAACCATAACCTTGGTCTTCACCTTGCCGGGGCGAAGCTTGCCGGCAAGGTTTCGTGGGTACGACCATCTATGGGCCTATCCAGCCCCTTGTGGTTCGGCAGGGGGGATCGGCGTGCACAAAGAGCATGGTCAATGGAAAACGCAAGGGATTTACCCAGGTTCGGGCCGCTGAGAAGCGTAAAACCCTACTCCTGCTTTTGGTGTATTGGTTGTATGGAAGCACAAGTACAGGGAGCGCTTCTCCCGGCAAGGTGCGGAGAGTGCTGCTACGCAAGACGTGCAAGTGTTTGAAAAGAGGTCCGAATCCCTCTAACTATTACCTTGGCCCTCCTTTTATAGTTCAAGGGGTCACCATAGTGGCAAAATAGTAATTACATAATGATTAGATAGCAAACAGTGCTATCATACCTAATTCTGCCAGTTTAGGACAAAATCATTAAATGCACCGTTAGGTGTCATGTGGAGAGGTAGTCCCGGCAAGGTTTCTGCACCGCTTGCCCAGCTACCTCGTATTATTCTGACACGCCTCGTGGACGGGTGTCATTAGAGGCAAATCATGTCCCAGTGTGCTGACACGTGCCCGACAAGCCTTACCAACCAGCCTGCGCGGTCGATACCTCATCCATTAGCGAACATCTGTGCGGTGAGGTGGAGCGGTGGAGCGCTGGAGGGCTGGCGGAAGTTTGCCAGTACGGCGCTTACCGGGTCTTCACCTTGCCGGTTTATCCTTGCCGGCAAGGAATGTCTTCATCTACGGTACTGGTTGAGTGCTTGTTGATGCTTTGTCTTGAGCTTCTCCCTAGTGGCTTCCACAACTGGGTCCTGAGTCTTGGTTTTGGCGGTTCCCGGCAAGGAGGCTGCTACTGTCTGTGCATAAGTCAGGGTATAAAATACCCATGTTTTATACACTGACAGGAGCCCCCGGGCCTGGGCCATACGCGTGTCCGAAGCGTCGTTGGGCTAGGCCCAAACAATGCACAGACACGCGGTGGGAAAACTGCCGCTGTAATTTTCGTCATGATGGTTATCCTGACGCACGTCCAATCCACGCATTAAATGTGGGTCGTGGGAACTTGGACTGTTGTGGTTATATCACGGTAGTGCGCCTGTAAAAAACGTGGCTGGGGTAAGTAGTGAAGAGCTAGCCCCCTCTCGTGCCTTCCCCGTAAAAAGGCAACCACGAGGAGGCGCCGCTCATTCACCCCTGCTTTCCCGTGCTTCATCTTCTTCCTCACGCCAGAACCGCTTCGGCCGCCGCTGCCGCCACTGATCCGCACCTCGATTCGGCCACCTTCCCCCTCCCCAATTCTTGATGGCGCCCAAGAGAGCCGACACGGCAGGGAAGAAGCCCGCCAAGCCGCTCGATCCCAAGGCGGAGGAGAAGAAGAAGGCGCTGGAAGAGCTGGAGAAGCGGCAGAGGGAGAATGCGATCTTCTCACCGTGTTCCTTAGACGCCAACGAGCTGATCAGGAGGTATGCATACATGTGGGGAAGGGACACCAAAGACCATAAGGCGCCCGTAGTGCTTCCCGAAGGCAACAAGGATCCATCGGACTCATATCCGTTCTTCTGCGCCTACTTTTACTGCGGTCTGGTCCCTCCATTCTCGGATTTCTTCAGCGCCATGATGTTCAGCTACGGGTTCAGGCTGCTGGATTTCACTCCGAACGCAATGACTTGCATGGTGGTTTTTGCCCACCTGTGCGAGAACTTCGTCGGAGTCGCCCCCAATGTGGATCTGTTCCGTCACTTTTTCATTCCCCGGATCGAAGACAAATCTCTCTCCGGCAGCGTGGCCTGGATTCCCAGGGCGAAAACCAAGGGCGAGTACTTTGCCGGGCAGCTCCACCTCAAGTGGGACAAGTGGAGGGCGGAGTGGTGCTGGATCCAGGAGAAGGATTTCCCCCAGTTCTGCATACCGCGTACGACGAGGGTTGTGCGTGGCAAGAATTGGACCAGTATGGGTGCTACTGACGCCAAGCTTCGTCCGGCACTGAACAGGATCGCCCGCCTCAAGGCTGCCAATCTGACCATAGAGATGGTTGGCGCTGACTTCCTTCGGCGACGCATAGCGCCGCTACAGAAGAGATAAAGATTCGCTTGGCAATATCAGAACGCAGCCGACGTCATGCGACTGTACCCTGGGACCGCCAACAATTTGTCGGTTATGGAGCACGCCTGCCTCTGCGAACAGTTGTTCCGAAAGACTGGCACATTCGACTTGCCGGATAAGATCGTCCCACTGCACATCAACTCCGCCAAGGATTCCATCCTGGCGGTGATGCCAGACTGCGACGCTCACGGAGTGAAAGCGGACTGGGATCTGCCCACCTTGGAGCATGAGATGGAATGGGCCTCCAACCTGACGGAGAAAGCTTCCCGGAAGGAAACGGATCTCATCCGGGCCACCACCGAGGAAGAACTGGCGTACATCGCCAGCAAGGCCGCAGAGATCACGAGGATTAACACGGCGGCCGGTTCTTGTGCCGTGGCAGCTGAGGATGATGAAGAGGAGGATGCCGAAGGGCAACAAGAAGAGCCTACCGGGGATGAGATTGCCGAGGCTGAGGTTGCCGGGACCGAGGCTGCCAGGTCCGAGGCTGCCGGAAAGCTCGAAGAGGAGGAAGGCCCTTGAGCCCCGAAGAGGTGGCGCCGTCTTCGGAGGGCGGTCAGTCAAGAGCCGGTGTGTGCTTCGTCGCCGAGAGCTGACCCCACGGTGAAGAAGACGACCATGAAGACCGGCCGCCAAGAAGAAGTTCGCCGGTAATCGACCCGGCGTCCCCAAACTCAGCCCTCATCTCCTCGACAGGAGGTGGTCGAGGAGGTCGAATCCATCCAGCCGACGAGTTCACCTGCCCCGGTACTCAAGAGGGCCAGAGAATTGGCTCCGCCAGTGATGTACGACTTCGACGTCCTTGGCGAGTCCGAAGAGGAGGAGGAGTAAGTGGCTTCGCTTATCCCTGTCAAGCCTTGATCCCATTTGACTGTCATTTCAACTTGATTTCTTTTGTCTTGTCAGGGACCCGGAACCACTTGTGCATCGGTCAAAGCGGCCCAGGTCTGCAGCAGCACGGGATCCTGCGGCAAGCGCTGGACAGGGGGTTGCAATGGCTGAAGCCATCGTTATCAGTCCCCAGCCCAGCTCCCTGCGTGAGGATGTGGTGCCGGTGCCTCCCACCAGCACCAGCACTGGAGTTCCTACTGCTGAGCCTGTCGTGGAGACAGAGGAAGCCCGCCAAGAGGAGGAGCGCCGAGAGGCGGATCCAACCGGGGCTCCCCTATCGACCAATGTCCCGGAGAGCGCATCCCCGACAAGGGCCTCCACCGATGAGCCTACCCACACGGGGGCCACCCCGTCGAGCGGGGCCACCAACGACTGTGCGCCAGCAACGCGAGTTGCCGGGGAAGGAGACGTCCTTCCTCAGCAAACACCAACGGGTAATCCTCTTGCCTTTGCATACCTCTTCCGAGAAAGATTTCCTTTTTGTCTTCTTGAACTTGACTTGTGATTTTGGAACCCTATTTCATCTATGTTCCTGCTTCGATCCACAGCCCCGACCCCTCCCGAAGAAGGCGAAGTTCTTATGGAGGTAGCCAATATCGCAAGGGACGCCACTGACGAAGCCGCCAAGATTGCCGCTGAGGAGGGCCTTGCACAAGTTGCCGAGGAGACCAGAATACTCCCCGAAGAGTCCGAGAGGTCCTCCGGCAACACGTATGACCCCGCCAAGGTGGATGTGGAGAAGGCGCCCGTCAGTACTGACGCGCGGAGCCCCGGTAACCAACTTGCGGTGCCAACCTTGCCGGCCCCGTCAAGCAGCTTGGTGTTGGTTAGTTCCCAGCACGGGTCCGGAGCCCCCAGTTCATCTGGCACTGTGGGGCCGAACTTTGACGAAGAAATAGCTCGGATCCTGCTCCCTTTGGTCCAAAGAACCGACGTGTCCACCGATGTGGCCGACAACGCCGAAGATCTCGCCTTCATGGAAATCATGGCTGTCGGTTTCAAAGGCGTCCAGGAACGGTACGGTCGGAGGTGGGACAAGGTGCAAGAGGAGCGCAAAGCTGCAGATTTGGTCGACCAGAAGTTGAGAGAGAAGGCGGACGAGCTGCACTCATGGTATAGTCAGCAGGCCCGCAACCTCAACGCCGCCAAAGAAGAGGCAGCGAACCGTGACGGCAAGCTGACAGAGCACGAAACGCTGCTCAATGCCAAAGTGAAGGATCTTGCTGCACGGGAAGGAGCCCTTGCCACCACTCTTCGCGGCAAGGATGATGAGATTGAAGCGCTCCTTAAGCAGCGGACCCAGGAGCTGGAAGACGGGCACAAGAAATTTATCGAAGCCCAGGCCTTGGAGAACGGCGCCAAGCTTAAGGAAGCTACTGATAAGGCTGCTGCCGCCAAGGTAGAACTAGAATCTCAAATGGCGAAATTGAATGAAGATCTCGTCGGCAGCGGCAAGGAAATCGAGGCTCTCAAGGACGAAGCGCTGAAGGCAGCCCGCACTCTAGGGGACTTGCAAATGCAGCTGTCGTCCAAGAACCAAGACCTTGATGCCACCGCCAAGACGATCGGAGATCTGAAATCCCAATTGGCCACCATGGTAACAGCTTCAGAATCCGCCAAGGAGAGGGAGAGGGTCTTGACGGAGAAGCTGGAGAAGGAAGATGCCTTGAAGAAGGAGGCTGAGAACAACTATGCCCAGCTGCACGAGAACCTCTCCCTCTGGACCAGCAGGCTCGTCAATGCCACCGAATGCATCAGCTCCCAAATCGCCATGATGGATATGAAGAGCAGGGGCTTCACCGTCAATGACAAGGAGGCCACCAGCGTCCGCCTGACCAAGTTCTTCGAGGGTCTTATCGACGCCTTGAAGACATATCACGAGGACAGGTCTGCTTCGTTCGCCGATGAATCCTGGAAGTTCACGCGTGAAATTGTGTACAGGGTGCTGCTCAAGATTGCCCATCGCAATCCCGGCCTTGATCTTTCCGGGGTCTTCAGGAGGCTGCCGGCGAGTACCGACGTTACTGCTGCCGACAAGATTGCTGCCCCTCTCGCCGACAAGGTTCTCCAAATCCCTAGGGTCCAGGGCGATCGTCGGGATTGAGTTTGCCGTTACATCCATCACTGTGCTGCATGTGAAAGATACATTTGATCTTATATTAGCCCCGCACTGTTTCCGTGATGTAATATAACTTGTGGTTGCTCGAATGCATGTTGTTCCCCTTGCTTTATTTCACCTTTGTATGATCGCATCCCTACGCTGTTTGGAAACTTGCCGGTGCGCACACTTGCCACGAGCGCTTCGAGGAACGGATCCTTAGCAGCCTGCTGGAAGTGCCGCTACCGGCAAGGCTACTTGCCAGGACGGAACGCAGCTGCTAGGCTTGCCGAGCGGACTCGAGGCAAGCTAGAGCGCAGACCGATCGCGACAAGGTTCCTTTCGCGTGCAGGTTCTCATACAAAGCACAGAATCGTTCAAGGGAAATCGCGAATGTAACCGAGGAAATTTTTAAAGTTTTTCAACTTAGCTTTTACTTGCGTTGTTTCTCTCGTTGTATAAAATAATCACTTGAACGTCTGAACGTCATTAAAACGGTACCCCATCTCCATTCCCCCCGAGAAACTTGCACGCGAGGGATCCTTCTGTCCTTTTAAGAAAAAGAAAGAAGAGGAAAGAGTGGGTTGGGAACCTTGACGGTTCATCAGTCATTTCATACAAATTAAAGTGTAAATCACAACATCATATGCATCCACATATAAATGAATATGTACGAGGAGTTGCGAAAACACTTAGCTTTATTATGCACAGGGTCTGCGCCTGGCTTTGTACAAAGGGTTACAAGTCTTGTCGACAAAGCTCGTACAAAAGGGGTTGCCGGGGGGCCTGGCTACTGCACCTCACGGGTAGAACTTGCGAAGATGCTCAATATTCCATGAGTTCTGCACTGGGGTGCCATCTTTGGTCTCCAGACGGACTGCGCCAGGTCTCGTGACTCGTACTACCCGGTAAGGGCCTTCCCACTTCGGCGTCAACTTGTTTGATCCCTTGGCGGACTGAACGCACCGGAGAACAAGGTCACCTTCCTCAAGGCTTCGGGCATGCACTTTGCGGCTATGGTAGCGGCACAAGGCTTGCTGGTAGCGTGCGGCTCGCACAGCCGCCCGAAGACGATCTTCCTCATGGAGCGTTGCGTCGTCTTGCCGCAGCCGCTCTTGCTTAGCTTCATCGTAAGCGAGCACTCGAGGTGACCCGTATATGAGTTCCGTGGGGAGAACCGCTTCTGCACCTTAGACTAGGGAGAAGGGCGTTTGGCCGGTAGCTCGATTTGGTGTCGTTCTGAGTGACCAAAGAACCGCCGGCAACTCATCGATCCAGCGCCTTCCACATTTGCGCAGCCTGTCAAAGGTTCTTGTCTTGAGGCCACGCAGCACTTCAGCATTCGTCCTTTCCGCCTGGCCGTTGCTTCTCGGGTGAGCAATAGACGCAAAACAAATTCTGCTGCCAAGGTCTTGCATATGCTGCATGAAGGTGCGGCTCGTGAACTGTGTGCCGTTGTCGGTGATGATTCTGTTAGGAACCCCGAAACGGCAAACTAATCCTTTGAAGAACTTGACGGCTGATTGCACTATCACCTTTCTCACTGGCTCCACTTCAGGCCACTTTGTGAACTTGTCGATGGCGACGTACAGGAACTCAAAGCTCCCGGCAGCGCAGGGGAAGGGGCCCAAGATATCGAGCCCCCAGACCGAAAAGGGCCAGGAGAGAGGGATTGTTTGGAGAGCTTGAGCTGGCTGATGTATGTTCTTCGAATGGAACTGGCATGCTTCACACTTGGTTACTAGCCCACTCGCATCCTGGAGGGCAGTGGGCCAATAGAAGCCTTGCCGGAATGCCTTGCCGGCAAGGGCCCTTGATCCTATGTGAGAGCCACATATGCCTCCGTGTATCTCTGCCAACAGCTTTTGTCCTTCTTCCCGGCAAATACACTTCAATTTCACACCGTTTGGTCGCTTTCTGTACAGAATGCTATCCACAAACTGATACATACTTGACTGACGGGCTACTTTCTCAGCTTCTTCTTGCTCATTGGGAAGTTCTCCTGTTTGAAGGAAACAGACTATCTGTTGTGCCCATGATGGAGCCTGTGGCTCGACGACAAGGACTAAAGGCATCTCTTCGGCCATGGGAGCGCTTGCTTCTGCGACAAGAACCTGGGGCTCTGCGCTAAACGGCTGCTCACCAGCAACCGTGTTGTTGTTCCTGGCAACACCCTTGCCGGCGGCTTCGGGGAGCTCTGCCGGAAAATACTTGCCGGTATTCAACTTCCTTCTCTTACTGGCCTGCGTTGATGGAGTGACTGTTGGTTGATTCAAATGGAGCACAAACGTTCCCGGTTCCACAGGAAGCTTTTGAGCAGCACACTTTGACAGGCTATCAGCAATGCTGTTTTCCGCACGAGGGATGTGCTCTGTTTGCAATCCGTCAAAGTGTTCTTCCAATTTTCTCACCTCTTCCACATACGCTTCCATCAACGGGCTCTGGTAATCTTTGTTTACTTGCTTCACAACGAGCTGCGAGTCACCGCGGATGATCAATTTTTTGATCCCAAGGTCCACTGCGATCCTAAGACCAGCAAGGAGTCCTTCGTACTCAGTAGTGTTGTTTGTAGCTTGCTCCTTGGGAAAGTGCATTTGAACCACATACTTGAGGTGCTCTCCGGTGGGTGCGATAAGCAACACTCCAGCACCGGCGCCTTGCAGCGAGACGGCACCGTTAAAGTACATGATCCATTCTTTGGCTGTCTCTTTGCTGGGGAGAGCTGTTTCTCGAATTTCTTCGTCTTGCGTTGGCGTCCATTCGGCGATGAACTCCGCCAAGGCCCTGCTCTGAATGGTTGAAGTGCTTTCAAACTTGAGTGCAAAGCTTGATAATTCCAACGCCCACTCCACTATCCTGCCAGTTGCCTCTGGATTTCTCAAGATGCGTTGCAACGGAAAGCGGGTGACGACGGTGATTTCATGTGCTTGGAAGTTGTGGCGCAGCTTTCTCGAGGCCATAAGGAGGCCGAAAAGCAGCTTCTGGACGCCAGAGTGCCTTGATCTAGCCCCCTGCAGAAGGGAACTAACAAAGTACACTGGTCGCTACACCACCTTCTTCTTCGGCACCGCTTGCAGATCAGCTTCACTTGCTTGCACTGCCTTTGACTTGTCGGCATCAGATCTTGCCAGAGAAGATTCTGGTTTGTCGCTGGACGGGTTTGCCGTGGCTGCTTCCTCGTCATCGAGTTCCCTCTGTGCCACTAATGCAGCACTAGCCACTTGATTCGTTGCCATTACGTATAGCAGCAACGGCTCTTGTGGTCTAAGCGCAACTAGCGTTGGCGCGGAGGAGAGGTATCTTTTCAAGTCCTGCAGCGCGGCCTCCGCTTCCGGAGTCCATTTCATCGGACCTGCCTTTTTCAAAATCTTGAAAAATGGCAGGGCGTGCTCAGCGGATCTTGAAATGAACCTGCTCAAGGCAGCAACGCAACCGGCAAGACGCCGTACATCTTTGACGCTTTTCGGTGCTTGAATCTGCTCAATCGCTTTGATCTTGTCGGGATTTGCTTCGATTCCTTGTTGAGATACAAAGAATCCGAGAAGCTTGCCGGATGGAACGCCAAACACACACTTCTCGGGATTGAGCTTCAAGTTGATTTTGCGCAAGTTTGCAAACGTTTCTTCCAAGTCTTGAATGAGGGTAGATTTGTCCTTGGTCTTGACTACTATATCATCCATGTATGCTTCCACATTCCTGTGCAGCTAGGGCTCAAAACCATTCTGGACCGCCCTCGCAAATGTTGAACCGGCACTCTTTAATCTGAAAGGCATACGCACGAAGCAGTATGTGCCACATGGAGTAATGAATGTGGTTTTCTCCTCATCCTCCTTGGCCATGAATATCTGATGGTATCCAGAGTATGCATCAAGGAAGGAGAGCAAATCACAGCCGGAAGTAGAGTCTACAATTTGATCAATGCGTGGCAAAGGGAAAGGATCCTTTGGACATGCTTTGTTAATATCAGTGTAGTCAATACAAAGTGTTCACTTTCCGTTTGCTTTGCGCACCACAACTAGATTTGCCAACCAAGTTGGATGTAGTACACCTCTAACCAATCATGCTGCTTCAAGCTTCTTGATTTCTTCGGCAATGAATTGTTTCCGCTCCAACGCTTGCTTCCGGACTTTTTGTTTGACGGGCCGAGCGTGGGGACAGACAGCAAGGTGGTGCTCAATTACCTCCCTAGGAACACCGGGGATGTCAGATGGTCGCCATGCAAACACATCGACATTCGCCCGCAGAAAGGCAACGAGTGCTCTTTCCTATTTGCTGTCAAGGGTGGCACTGATGGTGAAGGTACCGTCAGTGCCATCCTCCCTCGCAGGCACCTTCTTGGTCGCCGGTGAAGCAACTTTGGATTTCTTACCAGCAGAGCACTCTAGCAAGTCTTCAACAGGCGCGCAGCACTTCGAAGAGGTGCACTTCCCGGAATCTTTGCTGGAAGTCTTGCTGGACTTCTTGCTTTCCTTCTTCTTGGCGGGAGCTGGTGCCTTGGCGGCCTCCGCTGCAACCGCATCTCTGTACATCATATCGACGCAAATGACTGCATCTTTCTTGTCGGAGTTGATGGAAATGACGCCCATCGGTCCTGGCATCTTCAACGTGTTGTAAGCATAATGAGATGCTGCCATGAATTCCATTGTACGGCAAGGAGATCTTGACGACGTCAAACACAATCTTTTCCATTCTGTAGTTCAGTTCCCCGCCAAACGTCACCGGTAATGTGATCTTCCCCTTGGGCTGACTTCTTCCCGGGTTTACTCCTTGAAACGTGCCCTTTTCTCGAGTTCCTCATCGGGGATCTGCAGCCTCTTGACAACTTCCGGAGAGATCAGATTCAGACCGGCCCCACCGTCAACTAACATCTTTGTTACTTGGAGGTTGCGAATCGTTGGCGAAACCAGCAACGGCAAATACCCGACCGCAGTTATGCGATCAGGGTGGTCCTCAGCATAAAAAATGATAGGCGTGTGTGACCATTTGAGTGGCTTTTGAGAGCCCATTGCCGATTCTGCCGCATTAACCTCACGCGCCCACAGCTTAAGTTGGCGGTGAGAGGAGTGCAAGGATGCTCCCCCGTCAATGCACATGGCGTCGGTTGCCTTCTGGAATTCTTGTTCACTGGTCTCATCATCGTCCTCTTCGTCACTTCCATCATCTTCCTCTTTCTTGTCTCGGCCTCTAGCAGGCTTCTCTTTCTGTTGCTTGGCCTTGCCGCGGCGGCCTCCTCGACCACCACGGCCCTTTTTGCCGGATCCGCCGGTACCATCTTGACCCTTCTCTTTGTCACACTTTTCGTATTCGGCCTTTTATTTCTCAACAAGGTGCTTGACTTGTCGGCACTCTTGGAGATGATGGCCTTTGGTGCGGTGAATCTTGCAGTATGGTCCATCAGACTTGCTGGCCTTCTCATTCGCCGCCGCCTCCTAACAAGCGGCGCATATAGCTGCCTCCTTGCTGGAGTTCTCAGTCTTGGCTTTCTTGGCGGGCTCAGAGTTGCCGGAGCCTTCGACAGCCATGACAGTCTTGCCTTTGCGCTTCCTGTTGTGCTTTCGGCCTTTCTTCCTCAGGGTGGCAGCATCATCATCCTCAGAATCTACCTCGGCACCAGCGTCCTCCCCGGGAAGCCTTCTTCCTTCCTCTGCACGTGCACACTTATCCGCCAACGTATAGAGCTCGTTGACGGTCTTGGGAAACTTGACGTTCATTTTCTCCTGCATCCTCCGATTATGCACATTCGTGTGAAAGGCTTCAAAGTTTCTCCATCTCTTTGCGGGGTCACCTGCAGGTCGCTGGGCTGTCCAGGGGCCTTGTGGCCTCCGGTAAAGGCACCAACAAACTCGTTGCTGAGATCTGACCATGAAGAAATGGAGTTCTCCGGCAAGTTCATGAGCCAAGATCTCATGTTGGGCTTCAGTACCAACGGAAAGTAATTGGCGAGGATCTTCTCATCTCTTCCTCTGGCAGCTTGCACGACAATCGTGTAAATGCCCAGAAACTCTGCCGGATTCAGCTTGCCATCGTACTTCTCTGGTACTTCTGGCTTGAAGGCCCGGACAGACGGCCATCGGACTTGCCACAGCTCGCGGGTGAAAGTAGGACGCCCAACCTCGTAAGGTAGATACCCGGCAACCCCTGGCGCAGGCTCATCAACGATGGGGCCGTTGCGCGCGTCGGATTGACGGTGCGCCTCCCAGCGCCGTTCGATGGTGGTGCGGGCGTCTTCTGCCCGCCTGTCTCGCAGCACTTGCCGCTGGTCTTGCCGCGCTCGCGGTTCCGAAGAGGCCATCGACACTTCGTAGGGCTCGAAGGATCGTCGAGTCTGCCATGGTTGTTGGCGTTGCTGCTGTTGAGACTGTTGCCGCTAGGGTGATTGCACCATTAGCGTAGTACCATCAATGCGGCCACCAGCTGGAGCTGCCGGTGCTGTTTGCGGACGCCGTGAGGGCTCCGCTTGCTGTGATTTACTGGCCTCGGCAAACCCAATCAAGCTTTGGATGGTGGCTCTCCACTCATCCATCTTCTCTGCCGCTGGAGGGAAGTTCAGCAGCATCTGGGCTCGCGCCATTGCTTCTGCCGCTGTGGCTGGCATGGCCGGAAGCGAAGAGCGCGACGTCGCTCTACTTCTGGCGGAGCCAGCAAGAGCGCCATCGCGGTCTTGCTGCCGCGGCACATGATCAGCAGCGGGTCGCCGTGGTGGAGGCGGTGCCTAAGGATCTTGGATTTGATCAACAGGAGCCTTGCCGTGAGGTCACCGCTGCCCGGAGTCGTTGGCGTCGCTCGGGGCTGTTCCGCGCCCGTTGTGCGAGGGACGCGGCGTCTGTCCCGAAGCTGCATCCTTGGACGCCGCCTGGGCGTTGCCGCTCCGGTGGCTGCGTTCGTCGGTGCGGCAAGGAGGAGGAGGAAGGAGAGGTCGTCTATCCGCGCCGTCGCGGCTCTATTCGTCGGAGGATCGAGGAGGTCGACTGCGTCCAGCGCGCTCGTCTCCTGCGTCGACCGTGGTGGGCGTGGCGACCGCGCCGCCTGCGCTGGTAGTGCCAACCGCGGTATTCACACCACCCACATTGGCCGCGCCACCTGTGCCGCCTGCGGATGCGTGCGGGGTGGCCGTCATCGTGATGCCCTTCTTCTTGGGCGCCATCGACGACGAGGAGGACGACGAGGAAGTCGATGAATATGATGAAGAAGACGCGCAATCCACTGATCAAGGTTCTGTTGGGGAACGTTGCATGGAAAACAAAAAAAATTCTACGCACACGCAAGATCTATCCATGGATATGCATAGCTACGAGAGGGGGAGTGTGTCTACGTACCCTCATAGACCGTAAGCGGAAGCGTTAGAACAACGCGGTTGATGTCGTCGAACAACTTCACGATCCAACCGACCGAGTACCGAACGTACGGCACCTCCGCGTTCAGCACACATTCAGCTCGGTGACGTCCTTGACTTCTTGATCCAGCAAGACGGCGAGGTAGTGGATGAGTTCCGGCAGCACGACGGCGTGGTGACGGTGATTGTGATGCTATCTCCGTAGGGCTTCGCCCAAGCACTGCGAAAATATGACCGAGGGACGGAACTGTGGAGGGGGGCGCCGCACACGGCTAAGACAATGTTGTGTCCCCTTTGGGGCGCCCCCCTCTCCTCTATTTATATATGTGTAGGGGCTTGGAGTAGAAGGAATAGTGCCACGTGAACAGTAACCGTGAATAGTACACACGTGGACTTGGACTCCAAAGTCCAATCCTATTCCTACTAGGACTCTCCCTTTTTCCTTCCCTAGCTGCGTGGGCTTTTGAGGACTTGGTGCGCCTGGCCCAATAAGGCCAGGGTGCCTCCCCTTGGCCCATGCCAGCCCTTGGGACATGGTGGACCCACTTGTGGACTTCCGGAACCCTCCGGAATCCTACGGAACCTTCTGGAAGCTTCCCGGTACAATACCGAAAAAAACTGCACCTTTTTCCGGAACCCAAAATATGACTTCCCATATATAAATCTTTACCTCTCGACCATTCCGAGACTCCTCGTGACGTCCGGGATCTCATCCGGGACTCTGAACAACATTCGGTTACCAATTCACATAACTCATATAACACTATATCGTCAACGAACGTTAAGCGTGCGGACCCTACGGGCTCGGGAATGATGTAGACATGACTGAGACGCCTCTCCGGTCAATAACCAATAGCAGAACCTAGATGCTCATATTGGTTCCTACATATTCCACGAAGATCTTATCGGTCGAACCGCAATGACAACATACGTAATTCCCTTTGTCCGTCGGTATGTTACTTGCCCGAGATTCGATCGTCGGTATCTCCATACCTAGTTCAATCTCGTTACCGGCAAGTCTCTTTACTCGTTCCGTAATACATCATCCTGTAACTAAATCCTTAGTCACTTTGCTTGCAACCTTCTTATGATGTGCATTACCGAGAGGGCCCAGAGATACCTCTCCGAAACACGGAGTGACAAATCCCAGTCTCGATCCATGCCAACTCAACGGACACCTTCGGAGATACCTGTAGAGCATCTTTATGATCACCCAGTTACGTTGTGACGTTTGATAGCACACAAGGTATTCCTCCGGTATCCGGGAGTTGCATGATCTCATGGTCTGAGGAACATGTATTTGACATTCAAGAAAGCAGTAGCAATAAACAGAATGATCATATGCTAAGCTAACGGATGGGTCTTTGTCCATCACATCATTCTCCTAATGATGTGATCCCGTTATCAAATGACAACTCATGTCTATGGTTAGGAAACCTTAACCATCTTTGATCAACGAGCTAGTCTAGTAGAGGCTCACTAGGGACATGGTATTTGTTTATGTATTCACACATGTATTTAAGTTTCCGGTCAATACAATTCTAGCATGAATAATAAACCTTTATCATGAACAAGGAAATATAAAATAATAACAACTTTATTATTGCCTCTAGGGCATATTTCCATCAGTCTCCCACTTGCACCAGAGTCAATAATCTAGATTACATAGTAATGAATCTAACACCCATGGAGTCTTGGTGCTGATCATGTTTTGCTCGTGGAAGAGGCTTAGTCAACGGGTCTGCCACATTCAGATCCGTGTGTACTTTGCAAATTTCTATGTCTCCATCCTTGACATATTCACGAATGGAGTTGAAGCGTCTCTTGATGTGTTTAGTCTTCTTGTGAAACCTGGGCTCCTTGGCTATGGCAATTGCTCCAGTGTTGTCACAAAAGATTGTCATTGGACCCGATGCACTAGGTATTACACCTAGATTGGATATGAACTCCTTCATCCAGACTCCTTCATGTGCTGCTTCCGAAGCAACTATGTATTCCGCTTCACACGTAGATCCCGCCACGACGCTCTGCTTGGAATTGCACCAACTGACAGCTCCACCATTTAATATAAATACGTATCCGGTTTGTGACTTAGAGTCATCCAGATCAGTGTCGAAGCTTGCATCGACGTAACCCTTTACGACGAGCTCTTCGTCACCTCCATAAACGAGAAACATGTCCTTGGTCCTTTTCAGGTACTTCAGGATATTCTTGACCATTGTCCAGTGATCCACTCCTGGATTACTCTGGTACCTCGCTGCCAAACTTATGGCAAGGCACACATCAGGTCTGGAACATAGCATGGCAAACATAATAGAACCTATGGCAGAGGCATAGGGAATGACTTTCATTTTCTCTATATCTTCTGCCGTGGTCGGGCATTGAGTCTGACTCAACTTCACACCTTGCAAGACAGGCAAGAACCCTTTCTTTGACTGATCCATTTTGAACTTCTTCAAAACTTTGTCAAGGTATGTGCTTTGTGAAAGTCCTATCAAGCGTCTTGATCTATCCCTATAGATCTTGATGCCCAATATATAAGCAGCTTCACCGAGGTCTTTCATTGAAAAATTCTTATTCAAGTATCCCTTTATGCCATCCAGAAATTCTATATCATTTCCAATCAACAATATAATATCAGAAATGCTACAGAGCTCCCACTCACTTTCTTGTAAATATAGGCTTCACCGTAAGTCTGTACAAAACCATATGCTTTGATCACCTCATCAAAGCGTATATTCCAACTCCGAGATGGTTGCACCAGTCCATAGATGGATCGTTGGAGCTTGCACACTTTGTTAGCACCCTTAGGATCGACAAAACCTTCTGGTTGCATCATATACAACTCTTCTTTGAGAAAACCATTAAGGAATGCAGTTTTGACATCCATTTGCCAGATTTCATAATCATAAAATGCGGCAATTGCAAACATGATTCGGACAGATTTAAGCATCGCTACGGGTGAGAAAGTCTCATCGTAGTCAACCCCTTGAACTTGTCGAAAACCTTTCGTGACAAGTCGAGCTTTGTAGACAGTGATATTACCATCAGCATCCGTCTTCCTCTTAAAAATCCATTTATTCTCAATGGCTTGCCGATCATCGGGCAAGTCCACCAAAGTCCACACTTTGTTCTCATACATGGATCCTATCTTAGATTTCATGGACTCAAGCCATTTGTCGGAATCCGGGCTTGTCAAAGCTTCTTCATAGTTCGTAGGTTCGCCGTTGTCTAACAACATAACTTCCAGAACAGGATTACCGTACAACTCTGGTGCGGAACGTACTCTGGTCGACCTACGAAGTTCATTAGTAACTTGATCTGAAGTTTCATGATCTTTATCATTATCTTCCTCTCTTATTGGTGTATGCATCATGGGAACGGTTTTCTCTGATGAGCTACTTTCCAATTCGAGAGAAGGTACAATTACCTCATCAAGTTCTACTTTCCTCCCACTCACTTCTTTCGAGAGAAACTCCTTCTCTAGAAAGGACCCATTCTTGGCAACAAAGACCTTGCCTTCGGATCTGTGGTAGAAGGTGTACCCAATTGTTTCTTTAGGGTATCTTATGAAGACGCACTTCTCCGCTTTGGGTTCGAGCTTATCAGGTTGAAGCTTTTTCACATAAGCATTGCATCCCCAAACTTTAAGAAACGACAGCTTAGGTTTCTTGCCAAACCATAGTTCATATGGTGTCGTCTCAACGGATTTAGACGGTGCCCTATTTAACGTGAATGCAGCTGTCTCTAATGCATAACCCCAAAACGATAGTGGCAAATCGGTAAGAGACATCATAGAACGCACCATATCCAATAAAGTACGGTTACGACGTTCGGACACACCATTACGCTGTGGTGTTCCAGGTGGCGTGAGTTGTGAAACAATTCCACATTTTCATAAATGAAGGCCAAACTCGTAACTCAAATATTCGCCTCCGCGATCAGATCGTAGAAACTTTATTTTCCTGTTATGATGATTCTCTACTTCACTCTGAAATTCTTTGAACTTTTCAAATGTTTCAGACTTGTGTTTCATCAAGTAGATATACCCATATCTACTCAAATCATTTGTGAAGGTTAGAAAATAACGATACCCGCCGCGTGCTTCAACATTCATCGGACCGCATACATCGGTATGTATTATTTCCAACAAATCAGTAGCTCGCTCCATTGTTCCGAAGAACGGAGTTTTAGTCATCTTGCCCATAAGGCATGGTTCGCAAGTATCAAATGATTCATAATCAAGAGATTCCAAAAGTCCATCCGCATGGAGTTTCTTCATGCGCTTTACACCAATATGACCTAAACGGCAGTGCCACAAGTATGTTGCACTATCATTATCAACTTTGCATCTTTTGGCATCAATATTATGAATATGTGTATCACTACGATCGAGATTGAACAAGAATAGACCATTCACAAAAGGTGCGTGACCATAAAAGATGTTACTCATATAAATAGAACAACCATTATTCTCTGACTTAAATGAATAACCGTCTCGCAATAAACAAGATCCAGATATAATGTTCATGCTCAACGCTGGCACCAAATAACAATTATTGAGGTCTAAAACTAATCCCGAAGGTAGATGTAGAGGTAGCGTGCCGACGGCGATCACATCAACCTTGGAACCATTCCCGACGCGCATCGTCACCTCGTCCTTAGCCAATCTTCGCTTATTCCGTAGCTCCTGTTTCGAGTTACAAATATGAACAACCGAACCAGTATCAAATACCCAGGCGCTACTGCGAGCATTGGTGAGGAACACATCAATAACATGTATATCAAATATACCTTTGCTCACTTTGCCATCCTTCTTATCCGCCAAATACTTGGGGCAGTTCCGCTTCTAGTGACTAGTCCCTTTGCAGTAGAAGCACTCTGTTTCAGGCCTGGGTCCAGCTTTGGGTTTCTTCGTGGGAGCGGCAACTTGCTTGCCGTTCTTCTTGAAGTTCCCCTTCTTTCCCTTGCCCTTTTTTTTGAAACTAGTGGTTTTGTTAACCATCAACACTTGATGCTCCTTCTTGATTTCTACCTCCGCTGATTTCAGCATCGCGAAGAGCTCGGGAATTGTCTTCTCCATCCCTTGCATATTATAGTTCATCACGAAGCCTTTATAGCTTGGTGGCAGTGACTGAAGAACTCTGTCAATAACACTCTCAACCAGAAGATCAATTCCCAGCTGAGTCAAGTGGTTGTGGTACCCAGACATTCTGAGTATGTGTTCACTGACAGAACTGTTCTCCTCCATCTTACAGCTAAAGAACTTGTTGGAGACTTCATATCTCTCAACCCGGGCATTAGCTTGAAATATCAATTTCAGCTCTTGGAACATCTCATATGCTCCGTGGCGTTCAAAACGCTTTTGTAGTCCCGATTCTAAGCCGTAGAGCATGGCACACTGAACTATCGAGTAGTCATCAGATTGAGCCTGCCAGGCATTCACAACGTCTGTAGCAGCTCCTGCAGCAGGTCCATCACCTAGCGGTGCATCAAGGACATAATTCTTCTATGCAGCAATGAGGATAATCCTCAAGTTACGGACCCAGTCCGTGTAGTTGCTACCATCATCTTTCAACATAGCTTTCTCTAGGAACGCATTAAAATTCAACGGAACAGTAGCACGGGCCATTTATCTACAACATAGATATGCAAAAACTATCAAGACTAAGTTCATGATAAATTAAGTTCAATTAATCAAATTACTAATGAAATCCCACTTAAATTAACATCCCTCAAGTTAACTAAGTGATACATGATCCAAATCAACTAGCCCATGTCCGATCATCACGTGAGATGGGATAGTCATCAATGGTGAACATCTCCATGTTGATCATATCTACTATATGACTCATGTTCGACCTTTCGGTCTCCAGTGTTCCGAGACCATGTCTGTACATGCTAGGCTCGTCAATTTTAACCCAAGTATTCTGCTTGTGTAAAACTGGCTTACACCCGTTGTATGTGAATGTAGAATCTATCACACCCGATCATCACGAGGTGCTTCGAAACGACGAACTTTAGCAACGGTGCATACTCGGGGAGAACACTTTTATCTTGAAATTTAGTGAAGGGATCATCTTATAATGCTACCGTCGTTCTAAGCAAAATAAGATGCATAAAGGATAAACATCACATGCAATCAAAATATGTGAGATGATATGGCCATCATCTTGTGCTTTTGATCTCCATCTCCAAAGCATCGTCATGATCTCCATCATCACCGGCTCGACACCTTGATCTCCATCGTTGCATCGTGGTCGTCTCGCCAACTATTACTTCTACAACTATTGCTAACGCATAGCGATAAAGTAAAGCAATTACATGGTGCTTGCATTTCATACAATAAAGAGACAACCATAAGGCTCCTGCCGGTTGCCGATAAATTACAAAACATGATCATCTCATACAACAACGTATATCACATCGTGTCTTGACCATATCACATCACATCATACCCTACAAAAACAAGTTAGACGTCCTCTACTTTGTTGTTGCAAGTTTTACGTGGCTGCTACGGGCTTCTAGCAAGAACCGTTCTTACCTACGGCACAAAACCACAACGGTGATTTATCAAGTTTGCTGTTTTAACCTTCAAAAAGGACCGACCGCAGTCAAATTCGATTCAACTAAAGTAGGAGAAACAGACACCCGCCAGCCACCTTTATGCAAAACAAGTTGCATGACTGTCGGTGGAACCGGTCTCATGTACGTGGTCATGTAAGGTTGGTCCGGGCCGCTTCATCTTACAATACCACCGAATCAAAATAAGACGTTGGTGGTAAGCAGTATGACGATCACCGCCCACGACTCTTTGTGTTCTACTCGTGCATATCATCTACGCATATACCTGGCTCATGATGCCACTGTTGGGGAACGTTGCATGGAAAACTAAAAAATTTCTACGCACACGGAAGATCTATCCATGGAGATGCATAGCTACGAGAGGGGGATTGTGTCTACGTACCCTCGTAGACCGTAAGCGGAAGCGTTAGAACAACGCGGTTGATGTCGTCGAACAACTTCACGATCCAACCGACCGAGTACCGAACGTACAGCACCTCCGCGTTCAGCACACGTTCAGCTCGGTGACGTCCTCAACTTCTTGATCCAGCAAGACGGCGAGGTAGTGGATGAGTTCTGGCAGCACGACGGCATGGTGACGGTGATGGTGATGCTATCTCTGCAGGGCTTTGCCAAAGCACTGCGAAAATATGACCGAGGGACGGAACTGTGGAGGGGGGGCGCCGCACACGGCTAAGACAATGTTGTGTCCCCTTTGGGGTGCCCCCCTCTCCTCTATTTCTATATGTGTAGGGGCTTGGAGTAGAAGGAATAGTGCCACGTGAACAGTAACCGTGAATAGTACACACGTGGACTTGGACTCCAAAGTCCAATCCTATTCCTACTAGGACTCTCCCTTTTTCCTTCCCTAGCTGCGTGGACTTTTGAGGACTTGGTGCGCCTGGCCCAATAAGGCCAGGGCGCCTCCCCTTAGTCCATGCCAGCCCTTGGGACGTGGTGGACCCACTTGTGGACTTCCGGACCCCTCTGGAATCCTCTGGAAGCTTCCCGGTACAATACCGAAAAAAACTGCACCTTTTTCCGGAACCCAAAATATGACTTCCCATACATAAATCTTTACCTCTCGACCATTCCGAGACTCCTCGTGACATCCGGGATCTCATCCGGGACTCCGAACAACATTCGGTTACCAATTCACATAACTCATATAACACTATATTGTCAACAAACGTTAAGCGTGCGGACCCTACGGGTTCTGGAATGATGTAGACATGACTGAGACGCCTCTCCGGTCAATAACCAATAGCGGAACCTGGATGCTCATATTGGTTCCTACATATTCCACGAATATCTTATCGGTCGAACCGCAATGACAACATACGTAATTCCCTTTGTCCATCGGTATGTTACTTGCCCGAGATTCGATCGTCGGTATCTCCGTACCTAGTTCAATCTCATTACTGGCAATTCTCTTTACTCGTTCCGTAATACATCATCCCGTAACTAACTTCTTAGTCACTTGGCTTGCAAGCTTCTTATGATGTGCATTACCGAGAGGGCCCAGAGATACCTCTCCGAAACACGGAGTGACAAATCCCAGTCTCGATCCATGCCAACTCAACGGACACCTTCGGAGATACCTGTAGAGCATCTTTATGATCACCCAGTTACGTTGTGACGTTTGATAGCACACAAAGTATTCCTCCGGTATCCGGGAGTTGCATGATCTCATGGTCTGAGGAACATGTATTTGACATTCAAGAAAGCAGTAGCAATAAACAGAACGATCATATGCTAAGCTAACGGATGGGTCTTTGTCCATCACATCATTCTCCTAATGATGTGATCCCGTTATCAAATGACAACTCATGTCTATGGTTAGGAAACATTAACCATCTTTGATCAACGACCTAGTCTAGTAGAGGCTCACTAGGGACACGGTATTTGTTTATGTATTCACACATGTATTTAAGTTTCCGGTCAATACAATTCTAGCATGAATAATAAACCTTTATCATGAACAAGGAAATATAAAATAATAACAACTTTATTATTGCCTCTAGGGCATATTTCCATCAGGTTCGCACAAGTGATGCCCCCTACCTGGCACGCCAAAGGTGTCGTGGGTACGACCATCTATGGGGCCATCCAGCCCCTTGTGGTTCGGCAGGGGGGATCAACGTGCACAAAGAGCATGGTCAATGGAAAACGCAAGGGATTTACCTAGGTTCGGGCCGCTGAGAAACGTAAAACCCTACTCCTGTTTTGGTGTATTGGTTGTATGGAAGCACAAGTACAGGGAGCACTTCTCCCGGCAAGGTGCGGAGAGTCCTGCTACGCGAGACATGCAAGTGTTTGAAAAGAGGCCCGAATCCCTCTAACTGTTGCCTTGGCCCTCCTTTTATAGCTCAAGGGGTCACCACAGTTGCAAAACAGTAATTACATAATGATTAGATAGCAAACAGTGCTATCATACCAAATTCTGCCAGTTTAGGACAAAAGCATTAAATGCACCGTTAGGTGTCATGTGGAGAGGTAGTCCCGGCAAGGTTTCTGCACCGCTTGCCCAGCTACCTCGTATTATTCTGACACGCCTCCTGGATGGGTGTCATTAGAGGCAAATCCTGTCCCAGTGTCCTGACACGTGCCCGACAAGCCTTACCAACCAGCCTGCACGGTCGACACCTCATCCACTAGCGAACATCTGTGCAGTGAGGTGGAGCGGTGGAGCGCTGGAGGGCTAGAGGAACCTTGCCGGTACAGACCTTGCCGGGTCTTCACCTTGCCGGTTTATCCTTGCCGGCAAGGAATGTCTTCATCTTCGGTACTGGTTGAGTGCTTGTTGATGCTTTGTCTTGAGCTTCTCCCCAGTGGCTTCCGCAACTGGGTCCTGAGTCTTGGTCTGGGCGGTTCCCGGTAAGGCTTTGGCCGGCAAGGAGGCTGCTACTATCTGTGCATAAGTCAGGGTATAAAATACCCATGTTTTATACACCAACACAAGGGCACTGTTGATCTTCAATACGAGAATAGTACTTCTCGATGACCTGCCTTGAGGTCTTCTACACGGTCTTGGTGTTGACTCTTGAGTCATAGTTACCCTCTGTCAAGCCCTTGCCGGAAGGGAGGCTACAACCGCCTGTGCACAAGTCTGGGTACGAGGGCACCCATGTCTTAGTACACCGACAGGAGCCCCTAGGCCTGGGCCACACGCGCATGCGAGGCGTCGTTGGGCTAGGCCCAAATAGTGCACAGGCGGCGCGTGGCAGAAGATAACCGTCATAATCTTCTCTTTTACCGCACCCGCCCACGATGCACATTAAATGCGGGCGTGGGATAGGTGGAGCGAAGCGGCGGCGGGAGGTCGTGCGCCTGAAAAGCACAGCCATGTAGGACGAAAAAGAGCCAGCCCTCGCGCCTTCCCCGTAAAAGGAAAAACGTGGATGGTGCTGCTCATTTTGCCCGACTTCTCGTATCTCCTTCCTGGATTCCTGCTACTAAAGGAGGCGAGGCGGCAGGGAGAGTAATCCCCTTAGGGCGCAATAAAAGAGGGCGCAGGAATGGCAATCTTCCCCACCCATCTCTTATCCTTGCCATTCTCCTCCTTCAACCTTTCGTCCATTCTTGTTTTCCTTGAGGTCTACCGTCACGATGGCGAGGGGTGGTGGCCGGGCCCGCGTATCCGCTTCCGCGTCGAGGGTCCCTCCTCGAGGCCGGACGCTTTCCTCGGTGATCATCATGAACGCCAGTCCTGGCGCCCTCGGCAGGGCCGCCCCTCGCAGCCGCGGAGGGTGCGGCACTCGTGGTCGAGGCGGGCGCCCTCCATGTTTTTCCTTTTTTATCGGGAAGGCGTGAGGGATGGCTCTTTTTCGTCCTACGTGGCTGCCCTTTTCAGGAGCGCCACCTCCCGCCGCCGCTTCGCTCCACCTCTCCCATGCCCGCATTTAATGTGCATCATGGGCGGGTGCGGTAAAAGAGAAGATTATGACAGTTATCTTCTGCCACACGCCGCCTATGCACTATTTGGGCTTAGCCCAACGACGCCTCGCATGCGCATGTGGCCCAGGCCTAGGGGCTCATGTCGGTGTACTAAGACATGGGTGCCCTCGTACCCAAACTTGTGCACAGGCGGTTGTAGCCTCTCTTCCGGCAAGGGCTTGACAAAGGGTAACTACGACTTAAGACTCAACACCAAGACCGTGAAGAAGACCTCAAGGCAGGTCATCGAGAAGTACTATTCTCGTACTGAAGATCGACACTGCCCTTGCCGGCAAGGTGAAGACCAAGGTTATGGTTGCTGGCAAGCCCCCTTGCCGGCAAGCAAGGCCCGGCAAGCTCCGTGCCAGCAGGCTTGTTCTCTCCCGTTACCGCTCCACCTCACCATCGACCAGATAGGCTCGTATGCTAGGTGTCGAGCGGGCAGGCAATCAACTTATCCGGCCAAAGCATGTGTCAGCATGCCACGCCAAGATTAACTTTAATGACACCCATCCCTGGGACGTGTCGAGATTATAGGAGGGCGCCAGGACTGGTAGTACAGATCTTTTGCCCAAGCCCTCGCCTCCCCAACGTAGCACCTAACGCTGCATTAAATGCGTTTGTTTTACCCCATTGGAAGATAGACGTGATGACGGTGCAAGTCACTGTTCATACTCTATAATGACCGTATTAGCCATTGTGTTGACCCCTTGGCCTATAAAAGGAGGCCCACGGCTACAGGTAGAACGGTCGACACCCAACTCAATTACACGCCGTAGCTGCATTTTCCCGTGCACCTTACTGGAAAACTGCGCTCCCTGTAACCAGAGTTCATACACGATCAAACACAGAGCAGGAGTAGGGTTTTACGCTCATAGCATCCCGAACCTGGATAAATCCCCCGCGTGTTCTTACACCTACTGAAAATCTGCTCTTTGTCCCATGCATGTCCCTGAGCTGAATCGCAAAGGGGCCCGTTCGGTCCCATAGATCGTCGTTTCCCACGACAAAAGCGCTGCCTGGGAGACAACCCGGAAGTTTTAGAGAGTCATTTTATTCTGTTGTGTGCTTTTAAAAAGTTTAAAAACAAAAAAATATAGAGGGGAACTTAAAACTTTTACAAAAAGAAAAGTGAAAGTGAGACAGATGAGCAATGTGGAAGTGGGGGCTAGCCTTGAACTTTGTTCATGCCCATGGAAACTTTGTGAATCTTGGATTACAAAAAAAATTGAAGAAAAATAATTATCCCCTTGTACAAATCCATTGTATTATAAAAATAATGTGCAAAGATTTACCCTTAGGGTGTTTAAATTGCTTGTTTGGTGTGTGATGTGCAAAAACAAAAACTTTTGCTGTAGTGTTTGAATTTCTATATTTTACTGGAACGTGCAAAAATTCTGAAATTTTTACACAGTACTGCTATGAATTTTTTTTATTACGTCCTAATTTTTCAAAAAAATTGTAGTTATGGAAGTATATGTTTCATTTGCATCTTTATAGACTGTCCTGTTTTCACAGATTGTTGTTGTAGTTTCTTTATTTGCTTATGTTTGAAATCTTGTTGAGCCCCATTGACTTGGGAGCCATAGAATTGTGATAGCATATAGTGGGTAATGTTTGATTATAATTATACAATAATGTTACAGCAGGAGATGATGTGATTTGATTTTATATGTACTAACCCCTCTAACAAAAAAAGTTTGGTTAAGTTTTGTGTGGCTGAAGTGTTCGAAGATCGAGGAGGTATCGATGTGAGAAGAATAAGGAGAGGCAAGAGTTCAAGCTTGGGGATGCCCAAGGCACCCCAAGTAAATATTCAAGGAGACTCAAGCGTCTAAGCTTGGGGATGCCCCAGAAGGCATCCCATCTTTCTTCTTCGATAATTATCGGTATGTCTCGGTTTTTGTTTTGTTCACATGATATGCGTAAATTCTTGGAGCATCGTGTGCTTTTATTTTCCTTCTAGTAATGCACCATGCTGGTATGAGATAGTCCTTGGTTGATTTTTAGAATGCTCTATGCACTTCACTTATATCTTTTGAGTACGGCTTTATAGAATGCTTCATGTACTTTACTTATATCTGTTGAAGTTTGGATGCTCGTTTCTCTACATTGGGAAAACCATTATTTGTAGAATGCTCTTTTGCTTCACTCATATTTATTAGATCGAGTCTTTTGTAGAAAGAATTAAACTCTCATGCTTCACTTATAACTATTTAGAGAGTTAACTGGAATTGGTCATTCACATGGTTAGTCATAAAATCCTATATAAAACTTGTAGATCACTGAATATGATATGTTTGATTCCTTGCAATAGTTTTGCGATATTGAGGTGGTAATATTGGGGCATGCTAGTAAAAGAATTGAAGTTGAGTATTAATAATGGTGTTAAGGGAAGTAAGTCTTTACGCAAGTAAATCCTCACGCACGTAAAGTGGTGGCCGCTGACATTAGCAGTGAGGTTGGATCATATTTTATCATTGATTGATCCTTTGTGTTGTTCGAATCGGGGGCGCGCGATGGTTAACTCCTCCCAACCTCTCCCCTAGGGGCATGTGAGTAATACTTTGCTTCAAGGGCTTTGAAATTTTCACAATAAGTATATGTCGGGGGAATTACCCGCGGCTAGACCTGGCAGTCCAAGACATGACCCTGCTAGACCAGAAGGCCCGAGCCCAGGTTATCGAGCAAACAACTTGGGTCGACTCACTATGAGCTGGGAGCCTGCATGGAACCCAGCCAAGAATATCAAGACCCGGCAAGGGAAGCAAGACCCGGCGGAGGAAGCATGACCCGGCGGAGGACAAACCCGGCCTGGGTTGATTGGTGTGGAAGAGAATACAGGTGCCTACACGGAGGTAGAACGTGACCCAACATGGGGGTGACCCAGCAGGCCAGCTTTGGACCGTTCGAATAAGAGCTGGACTAATATCCAGCTTGTAATAGAAAAGAGACTAGTTGTAGTCCTACTAGGACTCTACATGTAAGCCGGCCCCTTCAACTTATATAAGGAGGGGCAAGGCACCCCACGACGGAGAGGTCCAGATTGAGACAGTCAGACTAGTAACTCTTGTGATAGAGGTAGCGAAACAGCACCCTTGTAATCGAGATCATCATCATCAATAGCAATCAAGCAGGATGTAGACTTTTACCTCCACCGCGCGGGGCCAAACCTGGGTAAACTCGCGTCTCTTGATTTCGACCAACCCCGTTCAAGCCGCCACCTAGTTGCGATGGTCTCACCACTAAGTCCTTTCACGAGGACATATGCCGTGACAAAACCACGACAGTATATGAGTTCTTTATGACTAATGTGAGTCCATGGATTATACGCACTCTCATCCTTCCGCATATTGCTAGCCTCTTCGGTACCGTGCATTGCCCTTTCTCACCTCGAGAGTTGGTGAAAATTTCGCCAGTGCATCCAAACCCCGTGATATGATACGCTCTATCACACATAAGCCTCCTTATATCTTCCTCAAAACAGCCACCATACCTACCTATTATGGCATTTCCATAGCCATTCCGAGATATATTGCCATGCAACTTTCATCATCATCATATACATGACTTGTGTGTTCATTGTCATATTGCTTTGCATGATCATATAGAGCTGACATGATATTTGTGGCACAGCCACCGTTCATCATTGTTATACATGTTACGCTAGATCATTGCACATCCTAGTACACTATGAGAGGCATTCATATAGAGTCATATTCTTTCAGTTTATCGAGTTGTAAGTAAATAAAGTGTGATGCATTCTATAGTGTTGCCCCTACCTGTGAGGATATAAAAAATGAATGGAAAAAATAGGGAAAAAAGAGCCCAACAAAAAAAAGAGAAAAAATGAAAAAAATGAGAGAAAAAGAGAGAGGGGGCACACTACTATACTTTTTCCACACTTGGGCTTCAAAGTAGCACCATGTTCTTCATATAGAGGGTCTCCATGAGTTATTATTTTCATATACTAGTGGGAATTTTTCATTATAGAACTTGGCTTGTATATTCCGATGACGGGCTTCCTCAAATGCACGAGGTCTTCATGAGCAAGCAAGTTGGATGCACACCCACTTAGTTTCAGTAGTGAGCTTTCATACACTTATAGCTCTAGTGCATCCGTTGCATGGCAATCCCTACTCCTCGCATTGATATCGATCGATGGGCCTCTCCATTGCCCGTTGATCCGCCGAGTTGATGTGAGCCTTTCTTCCTTTTTGACTTCCCTTATTGATCTCTATCACCGCATTCTATTCCACCCATAGTGCTATGTCCATGGCTCACGCTCATGTATTGCGTGAAGTTGAAAATGTTGAAGTGCGTTAAAAAGTATGATCCAATTGCTTGGTTTGGCACTGGGGTACCCTTGATTTGATATATCTATGCAAGGAAGAACGAGCATGTCATGCTTACCACAACTAAGTGTATAGAGGTTGTTTCATTTAGCTCCATTATTATGAAAGGCAATGATGAATTACATGCATGTTTTGTATTATTCTTTCAATATCAAATTGATAGACTATTGCCTTGAATCACTCGTATCTTAATATTCATGCCATGATTAGATTACATGATCAAGATTATGCTAGGTAGCATTCCACATCAAAAATTATCTTTTTATCATTTACCTACTCGAGGACGAGCATGAATTAAGCTTGAGGATGCTAGCACGTCTCCGTCGTATCTATAATTTTTTATTGTTTCATGCCATTATTCTACAACTTTCACATACTTTTGGCAACAATTTATATGATTTTCTTGGACTAACATATTGATCCAGTGCCCAGTGCCAGTTCCTATTTGTTGCATGTTTTTTGTTTCGCAGAAAATCCATATCAAATGAAGTCCAAACACGATAAAATTTTACGGAGATTTTTTTGGAATATATGTGATTTTTGGGAAAAAGAATCAATGCAAGATGATGCTCGAGGGGCCCACAAGCTCATAGGGAGCGCCTGGCAGGCTTGTGGCTACCCCGTAAGTTGGTTGGAGGTGTCCTTCGGCCACAAGAAAGCTAATATCCGGATAAAAATCGTGTTAAAATTTCAGCCCAATCGGAGTTACGGATCTCTGGGAATATAAGAAATGATGAAAGGCCAGAAAACAGGAACGCGAAACAGAAGAGAACAGAGAGAGAGATCCAATCTTGGAGGGGCTCCTGCCCTCCGGGAGCCATGGTGGCCAAGGACCAGAGCGGAAACCCTCCTCCCATCTAGGGGGGAGGCCAAGGAAGAAGAAGAACGAGGGGGGCTCTCTTCTCCTCTCCTCCGGTGGTGCCGGAACACCGCCAGGAGAAACATCGTGTGACGGCGATCTACTCCAACAACTCCGTTGTCTTCATCAACACCTCCATCACCTTCCCTCATCTATTTTCAGCGGTCCACTCTCCCACAACCCGCTGTACCACCTACTTCAACATGGTGCTTTATGCTTCATATTATTATCCAATGATGTATTTCCATCCTATGATGTTTGAGTAGATTTTTGTTGTCCTATGGGTAATCGGTCAATTGCTATGATTGGTTTAAATTGCTTGTGGTTATGTTGCTGTCCTTTGGTGCCCATCATATGAGTGCGCGTGTGGATCACACCATAGGGTTATTTGTATGTTGATAGGACTATGCATTGGAGGGCAAGAGTGACAGAAGCTTCTTCCTACCATAGAAATTGAGTCATACGGGATTGAAGGGGGACCAATATATCTTAATGCTATGGTTGGGTTTTACCTTAAATGAACTTTAGTAGTTGCGGATACTTGTTAATAGTTCCAATCATAAGTGCATAGAATTCCAAGTAAGGGATGACATGCTAGTAGTGGCCTCTCCCACATAAAAAGTTGCTATCGGTCTAGTAACCAAGCCAATTGCTTAGGGAAAATTCCGCAAATCCTACCATCACTTTTCCACACTTGCTATACTAACTTAATTGTAATTTTATTAAAACAACACCTAATTTTTATTTTCACGTTCTTTATTATCTTGCAAACTTATCCTACTACACCTACAAAGCACTTCTAGTTTTATTACTTGTTTCTTGGTAAATAAAACGTTGGTGTGCGTAGAGTTGTATCGGTGGTCGATAGAACTTGAGACAATATTAATTCTACCTTTAGCTCCTCATTGGGTTCGACACTCTTACTTATCAAAAAAGGCTAAAAACGATCCCCTATACTTGTGGGTTATCAACGGGGTACGTATTGTATTGTTGCTACTAAGGATAAAATGATGGGGTTTATTCATATTGATTGAGTTTACTTTGTCTACATCATGTCATCTTGCTTAAAGTGTTACTCTGTTTGTCATGAACTTAATACCATAGATGCATGCTGGATAGCGGTCCATTGGTGGAGTAATAGTAGTAGATGCAGGCAGGAGTCGGTCTACTTGTCACGGACATGATGCCTATATATGTGATCATTGCCATGAATACGTCATAACTATGCGCTTTTCTATCAATTGGCCAACAGTAATTTGTTCACCCACCGTATGGTATGTGTTAAAGAGAGAAGCCTCTAGTGAAAACTATGGCCCCCGGGTCTACTTTAAGTATATTAAAAAGGGATTTCTATTTTCGTGCCCCTCCTTCCTTAGTTGTACTCAGTTTTGCCCCGCCCCTCTTAGTGTGCTCACTTTCCCCCTCCTCCCCTCGCCCGTGCCTCACAAGAGGCCAAACGGTACCTTGTCGTCGGGTCAAAGCCTTTGACGTCACATCGCCATCGCTGACGCGTGGGGCCGCCATGTAAGGCCGCATGCATTCGCATCGCCGGTGCATACAGTCACGTGGGACCCACATTTGGCCGCATGTATTACTGATTTCGCGTCCCCGGTTGATCCTACACAGTCTGCCGCTGACGTGTGGGACCCAATGCCATGCAAAACTGAATCAGCGTCTTCCATATAGGCCACTGCTCGCGTTTTCACACACGGGGAGTCGCGCCGCCGCGCCCATTGATGGCGGCTTAACGCTGCAAACCCACCCCTTCCCGTGCGATATATGCAGCCCCCCATCCCATTTCCCCGCTCACCTCCACAACCTTATCCGCCGCTGGCGCCACTGCAGCACAAACCCTAGTCCTCATCCCACTTCTGCATCCATGGCGTGGCCGCGCAGTATCACTCTCTGTGAAGCCAAGCTTCTTGCCATCTGCGACGTCCCGACGCCGCCGGACACGCGTCTGCCGGTGGGATGGGTTCTGAGTGCGGGGGGACTTCTGGTGGCGCCTGTCCCCGCCACTGGTACGGTCCCCTTTGCGCGCGCCGTCCATAGGTTTCGTGCAGGTCTGACGCCGGAGGAGAGGGCGCATCCAGGCTTCGATCCTATCAACCGAACATGGCCGCAGATCCTCGAGCAGGACCGCGCCGCTCGAATCCAGCGCTTCGACGGCCCCAACCCGATGCTGCACTTAAACATCGCCGGCCAACGTGCCTTCTGGAAAGGCCTTAGCTTCGACGACGTGATTGCCGCGTGCCGCTCGCAGGTTGAACCCGAAGATTTAGTTTAGGATTTGTCATTTTATTTAAATAAAGTATGTATGAATTCGTATGCTAAGACTAGATTGTATTTCGAGTTGTTTTGATGCACTTTAAATAAAGTATGTATGAAACCCGATGCCTCACGAAAATGAGAAAGTGTATTTGATTGATTTTACATGCAATTTTGACAACACATTGAAAGAAATTATAGAAAATGATAAAAAGGCTCAAAAATTGAAATCCTTTTTCATGGAGGCCTCCTATGTGCAATGGCTTGTGGGAAATATAATAAACTCAAAATACCACAAATAAAAAGTTAATTTTTCATTTTTCTAGTGTAATGCATGACCTTTTTTGTGAAGCAAGTGCCATAAATAAGATTGTAAATTGTGCCCTTACAATTTTCACCTAAAGTATACCACATGGGATGCCAACTGCCAATTTTTCTTGAATTTCAGAGTGATATTGCCATATTTCATTGATTTATTGAATTTCTGGCGATTCACATCAAGTAATTCAAATTTGCATTGCAACTGTGCTCTAGTTTCGACCAATAAATTCAGAAAAAATCATTTTCACCTTCCGCATTAGGAGTGTAGGTAGTATCCACAAAGAAAACTCAACTACCCAACCATTATATATGATTACTCATCCATGTAATTTTGAGAACACATCGAAAGAAATTAAAGGAAATGAAAAAAGGCTCAAAAATTGAAATCCTTTTGCATGGAGGCCTCCTATGTGTAATGGCTTGAGGGAAAAATAATAAATTCACAATACCACAAACTTAAAAAAAATTCCTTCACAAAGTGACCTATCTCATATGAAGATCAATGACTTTCAACCAAAATGACCATGACCATGAGCATTTTCATGGCATCGTACATGATAACATGACCATTTTTGGGAATAACAAGGGTGTTAACATTGTCAGCAATAATTCCACAAAAAAATTGAAGATTTGGTTAAAAAAAAGGTAATTTTTCATTTTTCTAGTGCAATGCATGACCTTTCTTGTGAAGCAAGTGCCATAAATAAGATCGTAAATTGTGCCCTTACAATTTTCACCTAAAGTATGCCACATGGGATGCCAACTGCCAATTTTTCATGAATTTCAGAGTGATATTTCCATATTCCCTTGATTTATTGAATTTCTGGTGATTTACATCAAGTAATTCAAATTTGCACTGCAAGTGTGTTCTAGTTTTGACCAATAAATTCTGAAAAATCATTTTCACCTTCCACATTAGGAGTGTGGGCAGTATCCACAAAGAAAACTCAATTACCCAACCATTATATATGATTACTCATCCATGCAATTTTGACAACACATAAAAAGAATTTAAAGAAAATGATAAAAAGGCTCAAAAATTGAAATCCTTTTGCATGGAGGCCTCCTATGTGCAATGGCTTGTGGGAAAAATAATTAACTGACAATACCACAAATAAAAAGTTAATTGTTCATTTTTCTAGTGCAATGCATGACTTTTTTTGTGAAGCAAGTGCCATAAATAAGATTGTAAATTGTGCCCTTACAATTTTCACCTAAAGTATACCACAATGGATGCCAAATGCCAATTTTTCATGAATTTTAGAGTGATATTTCCATATTCCATTGATTTATTGATTTCTGGCGATTTACATCAAGTAATTCAAATTTGCACTGCAAGTGTGCTCTAGTTTCAACCAATAAATTCGGAAAAATCATTTTCACCTTCCGCATTAGGAGCGTAGGTAGTATTCACAAAGAAAACTCAATTACCCAACCATTATATATGATTACTCATCCATGTAATTTTGAGAACACATCGAAAGAAATTAAAGGAAATGGAAAAAGGCTCAAAAATTGAAATCCTTTTGCATGGAGGCCTCCTATGTGCAATGGCTTGTGGGGAAAATAATAAACTCACAATACCACAAACTTAAAAAAAAACCCTTCACAAACTGACCTATCTCATATGAAGATCAATGACTTTCAACCAAGATGACCATGACCATGAGCATTTTCATGGCATAGTACATGATAACATGACCACTTTTGGAAATAACAAGCGTGTTAACATTGTCAGCAATAATTCCACAAAAAGATTGAAGATTTTGTTAAAAAAAGTTAATTTTTCATTTTTCTAGTGCAATGCAAGACTTTTTTTGTGAAGCAAGTGCCATAAATAGGATTGTAAATTGTGCCCTTACAATTTTCACCTAAAGTATACCTGTTGGGATGCCAACTGCCAATTTTTCATGAATTTCGGAGTGATATTTCCATATTCCATTGATTTATTGAATTTCTGGCGATTTACATCAAGTAATTCAAATTTGCACTGCAAGTGTGTTCTAGTTTTGACCAATAAATTCTGAAAAATCATTTTCACCTTCCACATTAGGAGTGTGGGCAGTATCCACAAAGAAAACTCAATTACCCAACCATTATATATGATTACTCATCCATGCAATTTTGACAACACATAAAAAGAATTTAAAGAAAATGATAAAAAGGCTCAAAAATTGAAATCCTTTTGCATCGAGGCCTCCTATGTGCAATGGCTTGTGGGAAAAATAATAAACTCACAATACCACAAATAAAAAGTTCATTTTTCATTTTTCTAGTGCAATGCATGACTTTTTTTGTGAAGCAAGTGCCATAAATAAGATTGTAAATTGTGTCCTTACAATTTTCACCTAAAGTATACCACAATGGATGCCAACTGCCAATTTTTCATGAATTTCAGAGTGATATTGCCATATTTCATCGATTTATTGAATTTCTGGCGATTTACATCAAATAATTCAAATTTGCACTGCAAGTGTGCTCTAGTTTCGACCAATAAATTCTAAAAAATCATTTTCACCTTCCGCATTAGGAGTGTAGGCAGTATCCACAAAGAAAACTCAATTACCCAACCATTATATATGATTACTCATCCATGCAATTTAGAGAACACATCGAAAGAAATTAAAGGAAATGAAAAAATGCTCAAAAATTGAAATCCTTTTGCATGGAGGCCTCCAATGTGCAATGGCTTGTGGAAAAAATAATAAACTCACAATACCACAAACTAAAAAAAAACCCTGCACAAACTGACCTATCTCATATGAAGATCAATGACTTTCAACCAAGATGACCATGACCATGAGCATTTTCATGGCATAGTACATGATAAAATGACCAATTTTTGGAAATAACAAGGGTCTTAACATTGTCAGCAATAATTCCACAAAAAGATTGAAGATTTGGTTAAAAAAATTTAATTTTTCATTTTGCTAGTGCAATGCATGACTTTTTTTGTGAAGCAAGCGCCATAAATAATATTGTAAATTGTGCCCTTACAATTTTCACCTAAAGTATACCACATGGGATGCCAATTGCCATTTTTTCATGAATTTCATAGTGATATTTCCATATTCCATTGATTTATTGAATTTCTGGCGATTTACATCAAGTAATTCAAATTTGCATTGCAACTGTGCTCTAGTTTCGACTAATAAATTCAGAAAAAATCATTTTCACCTCCGCATTAGGAGCGTAGGTAGTATCCACAAAGAAAACTCAATTACCCAACCATTATATATGATTACTCATCCATGCAATTTTGAGAACACATCGAAAGAAATTAAAGGAAATGAAAAAAGGGTCAAAAATTGAAATCCTTTTGCATGGAGGCCTCCTATGTGCAATGGCTTTAGGGGAAAATAATAAACTCACAATACCACAAACTTAAAAAAAACCTTCACAAACTGACATATCTCATATGAAGATCAATGACTTTCAACCAAGATGACCATGACCATGAGCATTTTCATGGCATAGTACATGATAACATGACCAATTTTTGGAAATAACAAGGGTGTTAACACTGTCAGCAATAATTCCTCAAAAATATTGAAGATTAGGTTAAAAAAAGTTAATTTTTCATATTTCCTGTGCAATGCATGACTTTTTTTGTGAAGCATGTGCCATAAATAAGATTGTAAATTGTGCCCTTAAAATTTTCACCTAAAGTATATCACATGGGATGCCAGCTGCTAATTTTTCATGAATTTCAGAGTGATATTTCCATATTCCATTGATTTATTGAATTTCTGGCGATTTACATCAAGTAATTCAAATTTGCACTGCAAGTGTGCTCTAGTTTCAACCAATAAATTCTGAAAAATCATTTTCACATTCCACATTAGGAGTGTAGGCAGTATCCAAAAAGAAAACTCAATTACCCAATCATTATATATGGTTACTCATCCATGCAATTTTGACAACACATCGAAAGAAATTAAAGAAAATGATAAAAAGGCACAAAAATTGAAATCCTTTTGCATGGAGGCCTCCTATGTGCAATGGCTTGTGGGAAAAATAATAAACTCACAATACCACAAATAAAAAGTTAATTTTTCATTTTTCTAGTGCAATGCATGACTTTTTTTGTGAAGCAAGTGCCATAAATAAGATTGTAAATTCTGCCCTTAGAATATTCACCAAAAGTATACCACAATGGATGCCAACTACCAATTTTTCATGAATTTCAGAGTGATATTGCCATATTCCAGTGATTTATTGATTTCTGGCGATTTACATCAAGTAATTCAAATTTGCACTGCAAGTGTGCTCTAGTTTCGACCAATAAATTCAGAAAAATCATTTTCACCTCCGCACTAGGAGCGTAGGTAGTATCCAAAAGGAAAACTCAATTACCCAACCATTATATATGATTACTCATCCATGCAATTTTGAGAACACATTGAAAGAAATTAAAGGAAATGAAAAAAGGCTCAAAAATTGAAATCCTTTTGCATGGAGGCCTCCTATGTGCAATGGCTTGTGGGGAAAATAATAAACTCACAATACCACAAACTTAAAAAAAAACCCTTCACAAACTTACATATCTAATATAAAGATCAATGACTTTCAACCAAGATGACCATGACCATGAGCATTTTCATGGCATAGTACATAATAACATGACCATTTTTGGAAATAACAAGGGTGTTAACATTGTCAGCAATAATTCCACTAAAAGATTGAAGATTTGGTTAAAAAAAGTTAATTTTTCATTTTTCTAGTGCAATGCATGACTTTTTTTGTGAAGCAAGCGCCATAAATAAGATTGTAAATTATGCCCTCACAATTTTCACCTAAAGTATACCACATGGGATGCCAACTGCCAATTTTTCATGAATTTCAGAGTGATATTTCCATATTCCATTGCTTTATTGAATTTCTGGCGATTTACATCAAGTAATTAAAATTTGCACTGCAAGTGTGCTCTAGTTTCGACCAATAAATTCTGAAAAATCATTTTCACCTTCCACATTAGGAGTGTAGGTAGTATCCACAGAGAAAACTCAATTACCCAACCATTATATACAATTACTCATCCATGCAATTTTGACACCACATCGAAAGAAATTAAAGAAAATGATAAAAAGGCTAAAAAAATTGAAATCCTTTTGCATGGTGGCCTCCTATGTGCAATGGCTTGTGGGACAAATAATAAACTCACAATACCACAAATAAAAAGTTCATTTTTCATTTTTCTAGTGCAATGCATGACTTTTTTGTGAAACAAGTGCCATAAATAAGATTATAAATTGTGTCCTTACAATTTTCACCTAAGTATACCACAATGGATGCCAACTGCCAATTTTTCATGAATTTCAGAGTGATATTGCCATATTTCATTGATTTATCGATTTTCTGGCGATTTACATCAAGTAATTCAAATTTGCACTTTAAGTGTGCTCTAGTTTCGATCAATAAATTCTGAAAAATCATTTTCACCTACCACATTAGGAGTGTAGGTAGTATCCACAAAGAAAACTCAATTACCCAACCATTATATATGATTACTCATCCGTGCAATTTTGACAACACATCGAAAGAAATTAAAGAAAATGATAAAAAGGCTCAAAAATTGAAATCCTTTTGCATGGAGGCCTCCTATGTGTAATGGCTTGTGGGAAAAATAATAAACTCACAATACCACAAATAAAAAGTTAATTTTTCATTTTTCTAGTGCAATGCATGACTTTTTTTGTGAAGCAAGTGCCATAAATAAGATTGTAAATTGTGTCCTTACAATTTTCACCTAAAGTATACCACAATGGATGCCAACTTCCAATTTTTCATGATTTTTAGAGTGATATTGCCATATTTCATTGATTTATCGAATTTCTGGCGATTTACATCAATTAATTCAAATTTGCGCTGCAAGTGTGCTCTAGTTTTGACCAATAAATTTTGAAAAATCATTTTCACCTGTCGCATTAGGAGTGTAGGAAGTATTGTAGGAGATATGCCCTAGAGGCAGTAATAATAGTTATTTGTATCTCCGAGTTTGTAATGAATGTTTATGTTCCATGCTATAACTGTAATGATTCTTGAGTCTGCAATATCCACGAGGCTTGGAGGGAAACTCATGTGCACGTGTGGTATAATAAACGATAAAATGTTTTCCTAGTCTTGCCTCTAAGACTGGCTCAAGTATTGCATGATGATCCTGTTTTCCTGATCATGGGCATGTCTATGCCGACAATTTTGAGGGCACAATGTTAGTAGAACACTTGTTTTGAATCGACCCGAATTGATGTTATGCTATGAGATACATTCATCACAAGTTAATAGTTAATAACACAGAGATAGTTAATGTTTGCATAATTCCTTAGACCATGAGAGTATCGAGTTCCTTCGTACTTGCTTCGTGAACTTTGGGGTTTGTTAAGCGTCATCCGTAAATGGGTGGCTATTACGGCACCTTACGAGTTCACGGAAAAGTATGACAAGTAACGAGATAGCTCAAGATTGGAATTTGCTCCTCCGACGATGGAGAGATATTCTTGGGCCCTCTCGGTGTTACGGTATCCATCATCCTCTGGCCAGACACATTGTGATTTGATCACTGGGATGCCGGAACACGGAAACGAGAAAAGAGAACAAAACCGGTAACGAGGTAACTTGCATGGTGGACAAGTTGTTGATCCACGGGGATGCAATAAATCTCACCTCGGGTGTTTGTAATATATCGTGAAGCAACAGGAATAGCACACGGCAACTGGAGGTTCACTCGAATATTCATTCGTGTGGGTATAGGGGTCAATATGGGTGTCCACGGCTCCGATGTTGATCATTGATCGGAAAGTGTTCCGGGTCATGTCTATACTTCACCGAACCTATAGGGTCACATGCTTAAGGGTCATCTATCTGCTGAATACTAGACAGGGAGTCTGAGAGAAAATCACCAAAAAAGTTTTGGACGAAACGAAAACGTTCCGGAGAGAACACCGGAATAGTTTCGGTGAAACTGAAAAGTTGTTTCAGGGTATTCCATTAAGTCAAATTGGTTCCGGCACACGCCTGGAAATTCTTAGAGTGTGCCAGAATTGTTCTGGTAACTTCTGGAATTTTTCCGGAGAGAAAACCGGAAATGTTCCGGAGCAGCCGGAACCGCAATGGTAGCTTTTCGCTGAAGAAAAACACTATTCCGGAATTGTTTCGGAATGCGTTCAAAATTGTTTTAGTGGGTACTGGAATTATTCTAGGCACACAGAAATAATTTGGGATTTAACGGACGCACAAAAATGTCTTCGTGAATAGTGATAGTGCTTTATGGATATTTTTTGGAAAGCACCTTTTGGGATATATTCCAAAAGGCTTCTAGAAGGACTTGGGAGCCAAGGAAGCCCCTTCATGGGGGGGCCCCCAACAGTGGCCGGCCAAGGGAGGTGGAGCTCCTTGGAGCTCCACTTGCCATCCTTCTTTGCTTTATTCTTTTATGAAAAGGCATAAAGTGGGGTACTTTTGGTAATTTTGAATGCCAACTTTACCCCTTGGCTATCCTATAAATAGAGGTGGAGGGGTGCTCTCCAAACCTCATCCTTGCTCTCATACACATGACATGCTTGTCTGGCTTCTCTCTCCCTCCCAGCGAAATAGTTTCGTCGAGCCGAAAGGCTGTCTGGGTTCCGGCAGGAACTAGTTCTGGACGACGAAGCCCTGCCGGATAGCTGACACCGTATGTGTGCAGCCGCATAGAGAGATTGTAGTTTCGATCTTTTTGCCCGAGGGGCTATTTCAAGTGTCCTCCCGAAGGGCTGTCTGAGTTACCGTTCGGGTTTCGAGGGTCCCCCCGAAGGGCTGTCCGCGACATTGTCCAAGGGACTGTCCGACCGCCTCCCGAAGGGCTGTCCAACGAGGGAGTACATCCTCGCGGTTGGGAGGTTGTAAATCCTAGTTGCGGGGATCTGCACCGATGATCTACACCGACTCTTCTTCCGCTGCGCTACGAGTCGGTACGGATCAGATCAAACCCTGTATGCAGTCTCCATAGTGGTCCTGGGCATGCTCGCTGTACCGAATTTTTTTGTTTTCTGTCGCGTTCCCCTACAGTGGCATCAAGAGCCGTGCTATGCGTAGATGCAGGTTACGATCTAGAATACATGGAGATGTATGGGTAGCAGATGAAGTCTGTTACCCGATGTTCTTGTTGCTTCCCTAGAATTTGCGTATTTCTGATCTCGAGACAACATGGTGGAATTTCACAAAGTTCTGGCAATCCGCGATCCTGATTGATCAACGAAGTGCTATCAGTTCTTTGGGTTCCGCCATAGTCAAAAGAAAGATGAAATTCGCAGACGAAAGGGCAATGCAGATATGATCTGCACGGGGGTCATGCGTATGACGAAGTTTAGTATGGGGCTCGAGATTTTATTATCTCGTGTTTCATACACCCTGGAAAGTTAATCTAGCGACTTGAATAATCATACTTGATGATAAAACGTTGGTAGCTGCGGTTTAAGTCAAAACCTTAGAAGCCACATAAAATAAAATTTTGCATAAACCGATTAGAGGCGTCTAACTTGTTTTTGCAGGATGTGCATGTGATGTGGTATAGCAATGCTCATATTAATTCGATTATGTATGAGATGACTATATGATGTAAATTTATTAACATGACCCGCATGTCATGATTCGGCATGATGGCTGGAGCCATATGATTGTCACTTTAATGACCTGCATGTCAACCTTAAGTAATGCACTTATTTTATTAGCTATAGAGATAGCAATATTATCTGGTGCATCGACAAGGTGGTGGCAATCTTCGCGAAGGTGAACACCGACGCAAATGCCAAAGACGAAGAAATTAAAGACTTCTCCGTCAGAAAGGGCTATACCATATCATGCTATTATGAATTGCCTGAGATGTTTATCCCTTATGATGCACCCTTTTGATTGCATGGTAGTCGCTTTTTATTAGGGTGATCTCTCTCTTAAAAATATCAAAGTAGTTAGTGTTCACCCAAGTGTAGCACCGTCTGAAATTCGTATCTTTTCGGGGTGCGCCATGTACACATGAGCACGAAAGAATCGAGAGGAATGAAGCGGGTGAGGTCAGACCTCGCAGCAAGATCACTTGGTTGTCTTTGACATTCAGGCAGGAGAGTCCTGAGCTCGGAACAGGCCCATCGAAAGATGAACAAAAATCACATAGAGATGTGATCGGCAAGTTGGCCTACCGGTTGAAATTCGCGTCATCAGTGATGAACCCGTCAATGGCGTCGAATTGAAATACGGATCTTGAATCACTCATAATCAATTTTGAGAGATATTGATTTGAGTGGGAGCGCACTTTAGAATAAAAATTGTTTATTCACTAGTGCCAAAATCATTATGAACAAAGTCTAAGTGAAACTTGTGTTTTCCGTTGTAGATCAAATGGCTCGCAACACCGCGTTCAACTTAGGCCCGATGTTAGAGAAAGAGAAGTTAGCTGCGTGTGGAAACAACTATGCGGAGTGGGTCCGTAACCTGAGGATTGTCCTCAGGAGCGCTAAGAAAATGTATGTGCTTGAAAATGCTCTTCCAGCTAAACCGGTGGCGGATGCCCCGGAAGATGAACAAAATGTCTGGGCCACTAAGGATGATGATCACAACTTAGTGCAGTGCCTCATGTTAGCTTGCATGAGTGCAGGGATTCAAAAACGTTTTGAATTCCATAAACCCCGCGATATGATCCGGGAATTGGATGCTCTGTACAAGGAAACCGCACGGTCTGAACAATTTGATATCATGAAGGCCGTGATGGATTGCAAGATGGCTGAGGGTAGTTCAGTTGGCGAACACGTAGTCAAAATGATTGGCTATGCTGAAAGGCTTAAAACCCTGGAATTTCCAATTCCGCCTGGCCATATGATGGACATGATGCTTTCTTCACTCCCCCCGTCTTACGACGGTTTTGTCATGAACTACAACATGAGTGGGATGGAGAAAACACCAGAAAAGGTGCTCGCCATGCTGAAAACTGCGGAAGGAGGACTGCGGAAAAATCGCAAGCAAGTGTTGCTTGTGAATAAAACCGTCAGTTTCAAAAAGAAAGGCAAGCCAAAGAAGGGCAAGGGCGCCGGTAAGACCGGCTCCCAAAGAAACTCTAAGGGTGGAGCCAAGAATGAAACTGAGTGCTTCTACTGCAAGGGCATAGGACACTAGAAGAGAAACTGCAAGAAGTATCTGGAAGATAAGAAGTCCGGGAAAACCGGAAAAGGTATAATTGTTATACAAGTTAATGTCATTTACGTTTTGCTTGCTAGCAAAAATTCTAAGTCTTGGGTATTTGATACCGGATCGGTTGCTCACATTTGCAACTCGATACAGGGACTTCAGAAGGTGCGCAAGTTAGCAAAGAATGAAGTCGTGATGCGCGTCAGGAACGGCGCTGGGATCACCGCTCAAGCCGTCGGCATTATGCCTCTACGTCTCCCTTCAGGATTTATCTTAGAACTAAATAATTGTTATTTTGTTCCACTATTGTGTAGAAACATTATCTCCGGATCATGTTTAGTACACGTTGGGTATTCGTACAAGTCTGAGAACAATGGTTGTTCACTTTATTGTAAGGATATGTTTTATGGATTTGCACCCATTGTTGGGGGCCTTTTCATACTAAATCTTGAATGTGGAAATGATGTCTTTAACTGTTGGAAATATGCCCTAGAGGCAATAATAAAATGGTTATTATTATATTTCCTTGTTCATGATAATCGTTTATTATCAATGCTATAATTGTATTGGTTGGAAACACATATACATGTGTGGATACGTAGACAACAACATGTCCCTAGTGAGCCTCTACCAGACTAGCTCGTTGATCAAAGATGGCCATGGTTTCCTGGTCATAGACATGAGTTGTCATTTGATAACGGGATCATGTCATTAGGAGAATGATGTGATGGACAAGACCCAAACTATGAACGTAGCATATGATCGTGTCAAGTTTATTGCTATCGTTTTTGCATGTCAAGTATCTGTTCCTATGACCATGAGATCATGCAACTCACTGACACCGGAGGAGTACCTTGTGTGTATCAAACGTCGCAACGTAACTAGGTGACTATAAAGATGCTCTACAGGTATCTCCGAGGGTGTCTGTTGAGTTGGCATGGTTCAAGACTGGGAATTTGTCACTCCATGTGACGGAAAGGTATCTCAGGGCCCACTTGGTAATACAGCATCACAATAAGCTTGCAAGCAATGTGACTAAAGAGTTAGCCATGGGACCTTGTATTACGGAACGAGTAAAGAGACTTGCCGGTAACGAGATTGAACTAGGTATGGAGATACCGACGATCGAATCTCGGGCAAGTAACATACCGATGGACAAAGGGAACTGCATGCGGGATTGACTGAATCCTTGACATCGAGGTTCGACCGATAAAGATCTTCGTAGAATATGTAGGAACCAATATGGGCATCCAGGTCCCGCTATTGGTTATTGACCGTGGAGGTGTCTCGGTCATGTCTGCATAGTTCTCGAACCCGCAGGGTCTACACACTTAACGTTTCGTGACGATATAAGTATAGTCGAGTTATTATGTTGGTGACCGAAGGTTGTTCGGAGTCCCGGATGAGATCTCGGACATGACGAGGAACTCCGGAATGGTCCGGAGGTGAAGATTGATATATAGGACAAAGGGTATCGGAGTCCGGAAGTGTTCCGGGGGTACCGGGGTTTTCGACGGAGTACCGAAAAGGGTTTCGGGGGGCCACCGACAAGTGTTGGGGGGGCCTCATGGGCCAAGGGAGGGGGCACACCAGCCCACAAGGGGCTGGGCGCGTCCCCTCACCCAAGCCCACTTGGTCAGGGAGGTGGCGCACCCCCTAGGGCAGCCGCCCCCTATGGTTGGGAGGCAAGGCGCCTGGGGGGGGGCACCCAAACCCTGGCCGCCCCCATCTGTGGCCGCTGGCCCCCCCTAGGGGAAACCCTATGGTGCCCCCTCCTCCTCCCTTTCCCCTATATATAGAGGGGTAGAGGGAAGGCAGCCGGACCGATCTACGCCACGGCGCTGCCCTCCCTCTCCCTCATAGTTCCTCCCTCTCTCCGCGTAGCTTAGCGAAGCTCTGCTGAGATTGCTCCACCACCACCGCCGCCACGTCGTCGTGCTGCCGGAGGACTCGAGCTACTACTTCACCATCGCTCGCTGGATCGAGGAGGTGAAGGTGTCATCAAGCCGTACGTGTGTTTAACGCGGAGGTGCCGTCCGTTCGGCACGTGATCGGGAGTTCGCGGGACGGATCATGATTGGATCGCAAAGACGTTCGACTACATCAACCATGTTTCTTAACGCTTCCGCTTAGCGATCTACAAGGGTATGTAGATGCAATCTCTCCTCTCGTAGATGTTCATCTCCTAGATCGATCTTGGTGAGCGTAGGAATTTTTTTGTTTCCCACGCAACGTTCCCCAACAGTGGCATCATGAGGTAGGTCTTTGCGTAGATGACATCACGAGTAGAACACAAAGGAGTTTGTGGGCGTTGATATTCAGATTGCTTCCTTCCTTGGTCTTTTCTTGATTCAGCGGTATTGTGGGATGAAGCGGCCTGGACCAACTTTACATGTCCACGTACATGAGACCGGTTCCATCGACTGACATGCGACTTTGTTGCATAAGATGGCTGGCGGGTGTCTGTCTCTCCCACCTTAGTTGAATCGTATTCGACGAAGGCGGTCCTTGTAGAAGGTTAAATAGCAACTTGCATATCACCGTTGTGGTTTTGCGTAGGTAAGAATCGTTCTTGCTAGATACCCATAGCAGCCACGTAAAACATGCAACAACAAATTAGAGGACGTCTAACTTGTTTTTGCAGGGTATGTTGTGGCCAAAGACATGATGAAATATAGTTGATGTATGAGATGATCATATTTTGTAATAGTTTATCTCGGCTTGCATGTCGATGAATACGGCAACCGACAGGAGCCATAGGGTTGTCTTTAATTATTGTATGACCTGCGTGTCAATCATTAAGCGCTATGTAATGCTTTACTTTATCGCTAAACGGTAGCAATAGTAGTAGAAGCATGGTTGGCGTGACAACCCCGATGGCGACACGATGATGGAGATCATGGTGTCATGCCGGTGACGATGGAAATCATGCCGGTGCTTTGGAGATGGAGATCAAAAGCACAAGTTCATGGCCATATCATATCACTTATGATTTGCATGTGATGTTAATCTTTTTTTATGCATCTTATTTTGCTTAGGACGACGGTAGCATTATAAGGTGAACCCTCTCTAAAATTTCAAGATAAAATTGTGTTCTCCCCAAGTGTGCACCGTTGCGAAAGTTCGTCGTTTCGAAGCACCACGTGATGATCGGGTGTGATAGACTCTACGTTCACATACAACGGGTGCAAGCCAGTTTTGCACAAGCAGAACATTTGGGTCAAACTTGACGAGTCTAGCATGTACAGACATGGCCTCGGAACACAAGAGACCGAAAGGTCGAACATGAGTCATATAGTAGATATGATCAACATGGAGATGTTCACCATTGAAACCACCTCATCTCATGTGATGATCGGACTTGGGTTGGTGAATTTGGATCATGTTACACTCGGACGACCGGAGGGATGTCGATTTGAGTGGGAGTTTTTAAGTAAACTAAACTCATTATCTTGAACAATAGTCTAAGTTGTCTTTGCAAATTTATGTTGTAGATCAATGGCTCGCGCAGTAGCTTCCCTGAATTTCAATGCGTTCCTAGAGAAAGCCAAGCTGAAAGTTGATGGAAGTAACTTTGTAGACTGGGCCCGTAATCTGAGGATTATCCTCACGGTTGCCCAAAAGGCTTATGTCCTTGATGCACCGCTTGGTGAGCAACCCCCTCCAGTGTCTGTGGACGTTATGAACGCCTGGCAGGCGCGTGTTGATGACTACTCAATAGTTCAGTGCGCCATGTTGTATGGCTTAGAACCGGGACTTCAAAGGCGTTTTGAACGTCATGGAGCATATGAGATGTTCCAGGAGTTGAAGTTTATTTTTGAGAAGAATGCCCGGATCGAGAGGTATGAGACCTCCGATAAGTTCTATGCTTGCAAGATGGAGGAGAACGGAACTGTCAGTGAACACATACTCAAAATGTCTGGGTATTACAACCGTCTGGCTGAGTTGGGAGTTGTGCTCCCGCCAGAGGCGATCACTGACAGAGTTCTTCAATCGCTACCACCTAGCTACAAGAGCTTTGTGTTGAACTATAACATGCAAGGGATGAACAAGTCAGTCGCCGAGCTGTTTGCGATGCTGAAAGTCGCTGAATCAGACATCCAGAAGGAGCATCAAGTGTTGATGGTCAATAAAACCACTAGTTTCAAGAAGAATGGCAAGGGCAAGAAGGGAAACTCCAAGAAGAGTGGCAAAGTAGTTGCCCCTCCCGTGAAGAAACCCAAGACTGGGCCCATGCCCGAAACTGAGTGCTTCTATTGCAAGGGAACCGGCCACTGGAAGCAGAATTGCCCCAAGTATCTGGCCGACAAGAAGAGGGCCAACGCCAAACAAGGTATATATGATATACATGTTATTGATGTGTACCTTACCAACTCTCGTTGTAGTGCCTGGGTATTTGATACCGGTGCGGTTGCTCACATTTGCAACTCAAAGCAGGAACTGCGGAATAGAAGGAGGCTGGTGAAGGACGAAGTGACGATGCGCGTGGGAAATGGTTCCAAGGTTGATGTGATCGCCGTCGGCACGCTCGCTCTTCGATTACCATCGAGATTAGTGATGAACCTGAATAATTGTTATTTAGTGCCTGCATTGAGCATGAACATTATATCTGGATCTTGTTTAATGCGAGACAGTTACTCATTTAAATGAGAGAATAATGGTTGTTCTATTTATATGGGTAATATCTTTTATGGTCATGCACCCATTGTGAGGGGTTTATTCTTATTGAATCTCGATAGTGATAATACACATGTTCATAACATTGATGCCAAAAGATGTAGAGTTGATAATGATAGTACCACTTTCTTGTGGCACTGCCGCTTAGGTCATATTGGTGTAAAATGCATGAAGAAACTCCATGCTGATGTACTTTTGAAGTCACTTGATTTTGAATCACTTGACACATGCGAACCATGCCTCATGGGCAAGATGACTAAAACCCCGTTATCCGGAACAATGGAACGGGCAAGTGACTTGTTGGAAATCATACATACTGATGTGTGCGGTCCAATGAGCATTGAGGCGCGCGGTGGAGATCGTTATTTTCTCACCTTCACCGACGATTTGAGTAGATATGGGTATATTTACTTAATGAAACACAAGTCTGAAACGTTTGAAAAGTTCAAGCAATTTCAGAGTGAAGTTGAGAATCATCGTAACAAGAAAATCAAATTCTTATGATCTGATCGAGGGGGAGAATATCTGAGTTATGAGTTTGGCAGTCACTTAAGACAATGTGGAATTGTTTCACAGTTGACGCCACCTGGAACACCACAGCATAATGGTGTGTCCGAACGTCGTAATCGAACCTTATTGGATATGGTGCGTTCTATGATGTCTCTTGCCGATCTGCCACTATCATTTTGGGGTTATGCGTTAGAGACAGCTACATTCAGTTTAAATAGGGCACCATCTAAGTCCGTTGAGACGACACCATATGAACTGTGGTTTGGCAAGAAACCAAAGTTGTCATTTCTTAAAGTTTGGGGATGCGATGCTTATGTCAAAAGGCTTCAGCCAGAAAAGCTTGAACCCAAAGCGAACAAATGCGTCTTCATAGGATACCCAAAAGAGACGGTTGGGTATACCTTCTATCTCAGATCCGAAGGCAAAGTGTTTGTCGCTAAGAACGGGTCCTTTCTCGGGAAAGAGTTTCTCTCGAAAGAATTGAGTGGGAGGAAGATAGAACTTGATGAGGTTGTTGAACCTTTACTTCAACCAGAAAGTAGCACTATGCAGAAAGATGTTTCTGTGGAACCTACGTCAGTTGAAGAGGAAGCTAATGATGGTGATCATGAAGCTTCGGATCAAGTTACTATCGAACCTCGTAGGTCGACAAGGATACGTACTGCTCCTGACTGGTACAGTAACCCTGTCTTGAATGTCATGTTGTTGGACAACGATGAACCTACGAGCTATGGAGAAGCGATGGTGGGCCCAGATTCCGACAAATGGTTAGAGGCCATGAAATCCGAGATGGGATCCATGTATGAAAACAAAGTATGGACTTTGGAAGTATTACCTGAAGGGCGAAAGGCCATTCAGAATAAAAGGATCTTCAAGAAGAAGACGGACGCAGACGGTAATGTCACCGTCTATAAAGCTCGACTTGTGGCAATGGTTTTTTCACAAGTTCAAGGAGTTGACTACGATGAGACTTTCTCACCCGTAGCGATGCTTAAGTCCGTCAGAATCATCTTAGCAATAGCTGCATTTTTCGATTATGAAATTTGGCAGATGGATGTCAAAACAGCGTTCCTTAATGGTTTTCTTAAGGAAGAGTTGTATATGATGCAACCAGAAGGTTTTGTCGATCCAGAGAATGCTGACAAAGTTTGCAAACTCCAGCGATCCATTTATGGACTGGTGCAAGCGTCTCGGAGTTGGAATCTTCGCTTTGATGAGGTGATCAAGGCGTTTGGGTTTATACAAGTTTACGGAGAAGCTTGTATTTACAAGAAAGTGAGTGGGAGCTCTATAGCGTTTCTAATATTATATGTGGATGACATATTACTGATTGGAAACAATATAGAACTTTTGGAAAGCGTGAAGGAATATTTGAACAAGAGTTTTTCAATGAAGGACCTAGGAGAAGCTGCTTTCATATCAGGCATCAAGATCTATAGAGATAGATCGAGACGCTTAATAGGACTTTCACAGAGCACATACCTTGATAAAGTTTTGAAGAAGTTCAAAATGGATCAGTCCAAGAAGGGGTTCTTGCCTGTTTTCCAAGGTGTGAAGTTGAGTAAGACTCAATGCCCAGCGACTACAGAGGATAGAGAAAAGATGAGTGTCATCCCCTATGCTTCTGCCATAGGCTCTATCATGTATGCGATGCTGTGCACAAGACCAGATGTCAGCCTTGCCATAAGTATGGCCGGAAGGTTTCAAAGTGATCCAGGAGTGGAACATTGGACAGCGGTCAAGAATATCCTTAAGTACCTGAAAAGGACTAAGGAAATGTTTCTCGTTTATGGAGGTGATCAAGAGCTCGTCGTAAAGGGTTACGTCGATGCAAGCTTTGACACTGATCCGGATGACTCTAAGTCTCAAACCGGATACGTATATATTCTAAATGGGGGAGCGGTAAGCTGGTGCAGTTCCAAGCAAAGCGTGGTAGCTGATTCTACATGCGAAGCGGAGTACATAGCTGCCTCGAAGGCGGCGAAGAAAGGTGTCTGGATGAAGCAGTTCATGACAGATCTTGGAGTTGTGCCCAGTGCACTGGACCCGATGACTCTGTTCTGTGACAACACTGGTGCCATTGCTCTAGCCAAGGAACCAAGGTTTCACAAGAGGACCAGACACATAAAGCGACGCTTCAATTCCATCCGCGATGCGATCAAGGAGGAGGACATAAACATTTGCAAAGTGCACACGGATCTGAATGTTGCAGATCCGTTGACTAAACCTCTTCCACGGGCAAAACATGATCAACACCAGAACTCTACGGGTGTTAGATTTATAACCATGTAATGCTAGATTATTGACTCTAGTGCAAGTGGGAGACTATTGGAAATATGCCCTAGAGGCAATAATAAAATGGTTATTATTATATTTCCTTGTTCATGATAATCGTTTATTATCCATGCTATAATTGTATTGGTTGGAAACACAAATACATGTGTGGATACGTAGACAACAACATGTCCCTAGTGAGCCTCTACCAGACTAGCTCGTTGATCAAAGATGGCCATGGTTTCCTGGTCATAGACATGAGTTGTCATTTGATAACGGGATCACGTCATTAGGAGAATGATGTGATGGACAAGACCCAAACAATGAACGTAGCATATGATCGTGTCAAGTTTATTGCTATCGTTTTTGCATGTCAAGTATCTGTTCCTATCACCATGAGATCATGCAACTCACTGACACCGGAGGAGTACCTTGTGTGTATCAAACGTCACAACGTAACTGGGTGACTATAAAGATGCTCTACAGGTGTCTCCGAGGGTGTCTGTTGAGTTGGCATGGATCAAGACTGGGAATTTGTCACTCCGTGTGACGGAAAGGTATCTCAGGGCCCACTCGGTAATACAGCATCACAATAAGCTTGCAAGCAATGTGACTAAAGAGTTAGCCACATGATCTTGTATTACGGAATGAGTAAAGAGACTTGCCGGTAACGAGATTGCACTAGGTATGGAGATATCGACGATCGAATCTCGGGCAAGTAACATACCGATGGACAAAGGGAACTGCATGCGGGATTGACTGAATCCTTGACATCGAGGTTCGACCGATAAAGATCTTCATAGAATATGTAGGAACCAATATGGGCATCCAGGTCCCGCTATTGGTTATTGACGGTGGAGGTGTCTCGGTCATGTCTATATGTATCTCGAACCTGCAGGGTCTACACACTTAACGTTTCGTGACGATATAAGTATAGTCAAGTTATTATGTTGGTGACCGAAGGTTGTTCGGAGTCACGGATGAGATCCCAGACATGACGAGGAACTCCGGAATGGTCCGGAGGTGAAGATTGATATATAGGACAAAGGGTATCGGAGTCCGGAAGTGTTCCGGGGGTACCGGGGTTTTCGACGGAGTACCGAAAAGGGTTTCGGGGGGCCCCGGCAAGTGTTGGGGGGGCCTCATGGGCCAAGGGAGGGGGCACACCAGCCCACAAGGGGCTGGGCGCCTCCCCTCACCCAAGCCCACTCGGCCAGGGAGGTGGCGCACCCCTAGGGCAGCCGCCCCCTATGCTCGGGAGGCAAGGCGCCTGGGCGGGGCCACCCAAACCATGGGCACCCCCATCTGTGGCCGCCAGCCCCCCTAGGGGAAACCCTAGGGCGCCCCCTCCTCCTGCCTTTCCCCTATATATAGAGGGCTAGAGGGAAGGCAGCCGGACCGATCTACGCCACGGCGCTGCCCTCCCTCTCCCTCGTAGTTCCTCTCTCTCTCTCCGCGTAGCTTAGCGAAGCTCTGCTGAGATTGCTCCACCACCACCGCCGCCACGCCGTCGTGCTGCCGCAGGACTCGAGCTACTACTTCACCATCGCTCGCTCGATCGAGGAGGTGAAGGCGTCATCAAGCCGTACGTGTGTTGAACGCGGAGGTGCCGTCCGTTCGGCACGTGATTGGGAGTTCGCGGGACGGATCGTGATTGGATCGCGAAGACGTTCGACTACATCAACCGCGTTTCTTAACGCTTCCGCTTAGCGATCTACAAGGGTATGTAGATGCAATCTCTCCTCTCGTAGATGTTCATCTCCTAGATCGATCTTGGTGAACGTAGGAAATTTTTTGTTTCCCATGCAATGTTCCCCAACATTAACGTGAATGCTAAACGCCTTAAGAAGGCTGATACCATCACCACTTTCATGTGGCACTGTCGCCTTGGCCACATCGGAAAGAAACGCATGCAAAGACTCCATAAAGATGGAGTTTTATCGTCTTTTGATTTTGAATCATTTGACACATGTGAAGCTTGCTTGATGGAAAAAATTACCAAGACGCCGTTCACGGGTCATCCTGAACGGGCGGGTGAATTATTAGAAATAATACATAGTGATGTATGTGGTCCAATGAGCATAGCCGCACGGGGTGGGTATTTCTACTTCGTGACTTTTACTGATGATTTAAGTCGGTATGGCTATATCTACTTGATGCAGCATAAGTCGGAAACCTTTGAAAAGTTCAAAGAATTTCAGAATGAGGTAGAAAATCATCGTGACAAAAAGATTAAGTTTCTGCGGTCTAATCGCGGAGGCGAATACCTTAGTCATGAGTTTGGCCAACATCTGAGTGACCGTGGAATCGTTTCACAGCTTACGCCTCCCGGAACTCCACAGTGAAACGGAGTGTCGGAAAGACGTAACCGAACCCTGTTTGACATGGTAAGGTCGATGATGTCTCTTACAGATCTGCCGATATCTTTTTGGGGTCACGCACTAGAAACTGCCGCTCACACATTAAACAGAGCACCGTCTAAGTCTGTTGAGACGACACCATATGAGTTATGGAACGGGAAGAAACCCGGTTTGTCGCATCTCAGAATTTGGGGTTGTGGAGTATATCTAAAACGTTTACAACCTACCAAACTCGATCCCAGATCAGACAAATGTTACTTTGTAGGTTATCCCAAGGAAACAATTGGGTATTCCTTCTACCACCCGTCCGATAACAAAGTGTTTGGTGCCAGAAATGGACAATTTCTTGAGAAAGAGTTTCTCGCAAAAGAAGTGAGTGGGAGGACAGTACAACTTGATGAGATTATTGAATCTTCGGCGACAGTTGATATGGCTGAGGAACTGGAAGTAATTCCGCAAATCATCCCTACAACCGAGCCGGAAGTTGTCGCATGTGATGCGGAAACTTCAGACAATGTTGTAACTGAACCGCGCAGATCAGGTAGGGCTATCCAGCCACCTGAGTGGTTTCATAACGAAATCTTCATTCTTGAAGACAATGAACCTGCGCACTACAAGGAAGCGATGGCGGGGCCCAGCTCAAAGGAATGGCACAAGGCCATGAAATCCAAAATGGAATCCATGTACGAAAACCAAGTTTGGAACTTGGAAGAACTTCCAGAAGGCGTAAAGCCCATTGGTTGTAAATGGATTTTCAAAAGAAAGTAGGACGCGGATGGTAACATTACTATCCACAAAGCTAGACTTGTCGCGAAAGGGTTCACGCAAGTTCCAGGAGTGGACTACGACGAGACTTTCTCGCCTGTAGCTATGCTTAGGTCTGTTCGGATATTACTAGCAATTGCTGCCTATTTCGATTATGAAATATGGCAGATGGACGTCAAAACGGCTTTCCTAAATGGAAACCTCAAAGAGGATGTATACATGATACAGCCAGAAGGTTTTGTCGTTCATAAGGATGCTGGAAAGGTATGCAAGCTTCAGAACGCCATTTATGGTCTGAAGCAAGCGTCCAGGAGCTGGAACATTCATTTTGATGAAGTGGTCAAACAGTTTGGCTTCATCGGGAATGAAGAAGAATCTTGTGTTTACAAGAAGTTTAGTGGGAGCGCAAAAGCATTTCTAATCTTGTATGTGGATGACATATTGTTGATTGGAAATGACGTGAATTTTCTTAGCGAAATAAAAGACTCATTAAAGAAAAGTTTTTCAATGAAAGACTTAGGCGAAGCGGCATATGTATTGGGCATTAGAATCTATAGAGATAGATCAAAACGCCTGATAGCGCTTAGCCATGGAGAAAAGGTTCAACATGGAGAACTCCAAGAAAGGCCTACTCCCCATGTCACCTAGCACAGTGCTTTGCAAGAATCAGTGTCCTCGGACTCTCGATGAGCGAGTACAGATGAATGATGTTCCATATGCCTCGGCAGTTGGTTCTATTATGTATGCCATGCTATGTACAAGACCGGACGTTTCCTATGCGCTAAGTGTTAGCAGCCGGTACCAAAGTGATCCAGGATTGGAACAATCGGCCGCAGTCAAGGGTATTCTTAAGTACCTCAGAAGGACCAAGGATTTACTCCTTGTGTACGGAGGTGATGAAGAGCTCATTGTAAGTGGTTACACTGATGCAGGCTTCATGACTGACCCAGATGACTTCAAATCTCAATCAGGCTATGTTTTCATATTGAACGGCGGCGCAGTTGATTGGAAAAGTTCAAAACAAAAGACTGTAGCGGATTCTACGACGGAGGCAGAATATGTTGCTGCTTCAGAAGCCTCCAAGGAGGCGGTATGGATCAAGCAATTTCTTGAAGACCTTGGTGTGGTTCCAAGTGCTCTAGACCCGGTGGAGATCTATTGTGATAATAGTGGCGCCGTGGCTCAGGCAAGGGAGCCAAGTTCGCACCATAAGACAAGACATATTGAACGCAAATATAAACTCATTCGACATCATGTCGAAGCGGGTTTAGTGAAAGTACACAAAGTTCACACGGATCTGAACGTGTCAGACCCGATGACAAAGCCTCTACCACGAGCAACGCATGAGCAGCACCGGATAGCCATTGGTGTTAGGGAAGCCATGTAACTGGATTATGACTCTAGTGCAAGTGGGAGTCTGTAGGAGATATGCCCTAGAGGCAGTAATAACAGTTATTTGTATCTCCGAGTTTGTAATGAATGTTTATGTTTCATGCTATAACTGCAATGATTCTCGAGTCTGCAATATCCACGAGGCTTGGAGGGAAACTCATGTGCATGTGTGGTATAATAAACGATAAAATGTATTCCTAGTATTGCCTCTAAGACTGGCTCAAGTATTACATGATGATCCTGTTTTCCTGATCATGGGCATGTCTATGCCGGCAATTTTGAGGGCACAATGTTAGTAGAACACTTGTGTTGAATCGACCCGAATTGATGTTATGCTATGAGATACATTCGTCACAAGTTAATAGTTAATAACATAGAGATAGTTAATGTTTGCATAATTCCTTAGACCATGAGAGTATCGAGTTCCTTCGTACTTGCTTCGTGAACTTTGGGGTTTGTTAAACGTCATCCGTAAATGGGTGGCTATTACGGCAGCTTACGGGTTCACGGAAAAGTATGACAAGTAACGAGATAGCTCAAGATTGGGATTTGCTCCTCCGACGATGGAGAGATATTCTCGGGCCCTCTCGGTGTTACGGTATCCATCATCGTCTGGCCAGACACATTGTGATTTGATCACTGGGATGCCGGAACACGGAAACGAGAAAAGAGAACAAAACCGGTAACGAGGTAACTTGCATGGTGGACAAGTTGTAGATCCACGGGGATGCAATAAATCTCACCTCGGGTGTTTGTAATATATCGTGAAGCAACAGGAATAGCACACGGCAACTGGAGGTTCACTCGAATATTCATTCGTGTGGGTATAGGGGTCAATATGGGTGTCCACGGCTCCGATGTTGATCATTGATCGGAAAGTGTTCCGGGTCATGTCTATACTTCACCGAACCTATAGGGTCACACGCTTAAGGGTCATCTATCTGCTGAATACTAGACAGGGAGTCTGAGAGAAAATCACCGAAAAAGTTTCGGACGAAACGGAAACGTTCCGGAGAGAACACCGGAATAGTTTCGGTGAAACTGAAAAGTTATTTCAGGGTATTCCAGTAAGTCAAATTGGTTCCGGCACACGCCTGGAAATTCTTAGAGGGTGCCAGAATTGCTCTGGTAACTTCTGGAATTTTTCCGGAGAGAAAACCGAAAATGTTCCGGAGCAGCCGGAACCGCAATGGTAGCTTTTCGCTGAAGAAAAACATTGTTCCGGAATTATTTTAGAATGCGTTCAAAATTGTTTTAGTGGGTACTGGAATTATTCTAGGCACACAGAAATAATTTGGGATTTAACGGACGCAGAAAAATGTCTTCGTGAATAGTGAAAGTGCTTTATGGATATTTTTTTGGAAAGCACCTTTTGGGATATTTTCCAAAAGGCTTCTAGAAGGACTTGGGAGCCAAGGAAGCCCCCTCATGGGGGGCCCCCAAGAGTGGCCGGCCAAGGGAGGTGGAGCTCCTTGGAGCTCCACTTGCCATCCTTCTTTGCTTTATTCTTTTATGAAAAGGCATAAAGTGGGGGTACTTTTGGTAATTTTGAATGCCAACTTTACCCCTTGGCTATCCTATAAATAGAGGTGGAGGGGTGCTCTCCAAACCTCATCCTTGCTCTCATACACATGCCATGCTTGTCTGGCTTCTCTCTCCCTCCCAACGAAATGGTTTCGTAGAGCCGAAAGGCTGTCTGGGTTCCGGCAGGAACTAGTCCTGGACGGCGAAGCCCTGCCGGATAGCTGACACCGTATGTGTGCAACCCTGTAGAGAGATTGTAGTTTCGATCTTTTTGCCCGAGGGGCTGTTTCGAGTGTCCTCCCGAAGGGCTGTCCGTGTTATCGTTCGGGTTTCGAGGGTCCTCCCGAAGGGCTGTCCGCGACATCGTCCGAGGGACTATCCGACCGCCTCCCGAAGGGCTGTCCGACGAGGGAGTACATCCTCGCGGTTGGGAGGTTGTAAATCCTAGCTGCGGGGATCTGCACCGACGATCTACACTGACTCTTCTTCCGCTGCGCTATGAGTCGGTACGGATCAGATCAAACCCTGTATGCAGTCTCCATAGTGGTCCTGGGCGTGCTCGCTGTACCAATTTTTTTTGTTTTCTGTCGCGTTCCCTACAAGTATCCACAAAGAAAACTCAATTACCCAACCATTATATAGGATTACTCATCCATGCAATTTAGAGAACACATCGAAAGAAATTAAAGGAAATGAAAAAAGAAGCTCAAAATTGAAATCCTTTTGCATGGAGGCCTCCTATGTGCAATGGCTTGTGGGAAAAATAATAAACTCACAGTACCACAAACTTAAAACAAACCTTCACAAACTGACCTATCTCATATGAAGAACAATGACTTTCAACCAAGATGACCATGACCATGAGCATTATCATGGCATAGTACATGATAACATGACCAATTTTTGGAAATAACAAGGGTGTTAACACTGTTAGCAATAATTCCACAAAAAGATTGAAGATTTGGTTAAAAAAAATCAATTTTTCATTTTTCTTGTGCAATGCATGACTTTTTTTGTGAAGCATGTACCAAAAATAAGATTGTAAATTGTGCCCTTACAATTTTCACCTAAAGTATACCACATGGGATGCCAACTGCCACTTTTTCATGAATTTCAGAGTGATATTTCCATATTCCATTGATTTATTGAATTTCTAGCGATTTACATCAAGTAATTCAAATTTGCACAGCAAGTGTGCTCTAGTTTCGACCAACAAATTCTGAAAAATCATTTTCACCTTCCACATTAGGAGTGTAGGCAGTATCCACAAAGAAAACTCAATTACCCAACCATTATATATGATTACTCATCCATGCAATTTTGACAACACATCAAAAGAAATTAAAGAAAATGATAAAAAGGCTCAAAAATTGAAATCATTTTGCATGGAGGCCTCCTATGTGCATTGGCTTGTGGGAAAAATAATAAACTCACAATACCACAAATAAAAAGTTAATTTTTCATTTTTCTAGTGCAATGCATGACTTTTTTTGTGAAGCAAGTGCCATAAATAAGATTGTAAATTCTGCCCTTACAATTTTCACCTAAAGTTACCACAATGGATGCCAACTGCCAATTTTTCATGAATTTCAGAGTGATATTGCCATTTTCCATTGATTTATTGATTTCTGCCGATTTACATCAAGTAATTCAAATTTGAACTGCAAGTGTGCTCTAGTTTCGACCAATAAATTCAGAAAAATCATTTTCACCTTCCGCATTAGGAGCGTTGGTAGTATCCACAAAGAAAACTCAATTACCCAACCATTATATATGATTACTCATCCAAGCAATTTTGAGAACACATCAAAAGAAAATAAAGGAAATGAAAAAAGGCTCAAAAATTGAAATCCTTTTGCATGGAGGCCTCCAATGTGCAATGGCTTGTGGGGAAGACAATAAACTCACAGTACCACAAACTTAAGAAAAAACCTTCACAAACTGACCTATCTCATATTAAGATCAATTACTTTCAACCAAGATGACCATGACCATGAGCATTTTCATGGCATAGTACATGATAACATGACCATTTTTGGAAATAACAAGGGTGTTAACATTGTCAGCAATAATTCCACAAAAGATTGAAGATTTGGTTAAAAAAAGTTAAATTTTCATTTTTCTAGTGCAATGCATGAATTTTTTGTGAAGCAAGTGCCATAAATAAGATTGTAAATTGTGCCCTTACAATTTTCACCTAAAGTACACCACATGGGATGCCAAATGCCAATTTTTCATGCATTTCAGAGTGATATTTCCATATTCCATTGATTTATTGAATTTCTGGCGATTACATCAAGTAATTCAAATTTGCACTGCAATTGTGCTCTAGTTTCGACCAATAAATTCTGAAAAATCATTTTCACCTTGCACATTAGGAGTATAGTCAGTATCCACAAAGAAAACTCAATTACCCAACCATTATATATGATTACTCATCCATGCAATTTTGACAACACATCGAAACAAATTAAAGAAAATGATAAAAAGGCTCAAAAATTGAAATCCTTTTGCATGGAGGCCTCCTATGTGCAATGGCTTGTGGGAAAAATAATAAACTCACAATACCACAAATAAAAAGTTCATTTTTCATTTTTCTAGAGCAATCAATGACTTTTTTTGTGAAGCAAGTGCCATAAATAAGATTGTAAATTGTGCCCATACAATTTTCACCTAAAGTATACCACATGGGATGCCAAGTGCCAATTTCTCAAGAATTTCAGAGTGATATTTCCATATTCCATTGATTTATTGAATTTCTGGCGATTTACATCAAGTAATTCAAATTTGCACTACAAGTGTGCTCTAGTTTCGACCAATAAATTTTGAAAAATCATTTTCACCTTCCACATTAGGAGTGTAGGCAGTATCCACAAAGAAAACTCAATTACCCAACCATTATATATGATTACTCACCCATGTAAACTTGACAACACATCGAAAGAAATTAAATAAAATGATAAAAAAGCTCAAAAATTGAAATCCTTTTGCATGGAGGCCTCCTATGTGCAATGGCTTGTGGGAAAAATAATAAACTCACAATACCACGAATAAAATGTTCATTTTCATTTTTCTAGTGCAATGCATGACTTTTTTTGTGAAGCAAGTGCCATAAATAAGATTGTAAATTGTGCCCATACAATTTTCACCTAAAGTATACCACAATGGATGCTAACTGCCAATTTTCATGAATTTCAGAGTGATATTGCCTTATTTCATTGATTTATCAAATTTCTGGCGATTTACATCAAGTAATTCAAATTTGCACTGCTAGTGTGCTCTAGTTTCGACCAATAAATTCTGAAAAATCATTTTCACCTTCCGCATTAGGAGTGTAGGCAGTATCCACTAAGAAAACTCAATTACCGAACCATTATATATGATTACTCATCCATGCAATTTTGAGAACACATCAAAAGAAATTAAACGAAATGAAAAAAGGCTCAAAAATTGAAATCCTTTTGCATGGAGGCCTCCTATGTGCAATGGCTTGTGGGAAAAATAATAAACTCACAATACCACAAACTTAAAAAAACCTTCACAAACTGACCTATCTCACATGAAGATCAATGACTTTCAACCAAGATTACCACGAGCATTTTCATGGCATAGTACATGATAACGTGACCATTTTTGGAAATAACAAGGTTGTTAACATTGTCAGCAATAATTCCACAAAAAGATTGAAGATTTGGTTAAACAAAGTTAATTTTTCATTTTTCCAGTGCAATGCATGACTTTTTTTTGAAGCAAGTGCCATAAATAAGATTGTACGTTGTGCCCTTACAATTTTCACCTAAAGTATACCACCTGGGATGCCAACTGCCAATTTTTGATGAATTTTAGAGTGATATTTCCATATTCCATTGATTTATTGAATTTCTGGCGATTTACATCAAGTAAGTCAAATTTGCACAGCAAGTGTGCTCTAGTTTCGACCAATAAATTCAGAAAAATCATTTTCACCTTCCACATTAGGAGTGTAGGCAGTATCCACAAAGAAAACTCAATTACCCAACCATTATATATGATTACTCATCCATGTAATCTTGACAACACATCGAAACAAATTAAAGAAAATTATAAAAAGGCTCAAAAATTGAAATCCTTTTGATGGAGGCCTCCTATGTGCAATGGCTTGTGGGAAAAATAATAAACTCACAATACCACAAATAAAAAGTTATTTTTTCATTTTTCTAGTGCAATGCATGACTCTTTTTGTGAAACAGGTGCCATAAATAAGATTGAAAAATCTGCCCTTACAATTTTCACCTAAAGTGTACCACAATGGATGCCAACTACCAAATTTTTCATGAATTTCAGAGTGATATTGCCATATTCCAATGATTTATTGAATTTCTCTCGATTTACATCAAGTAAGTCAAATTTGCACTGCAAGTGTGCTCTAGTTTCGACCAATAAATTCCGAAATATCATTTTCACCTTCCACATTAGGAGTGTATGCAGTATCCACAAACAAAACTCAATTACCCGACCATTATATATGATTACTCATCCATGCAATTTTGAGAACACATCGAAAGAAAATAAAGGAAATGAAAAAAGATAAAAAATTGAAACCCTTTTGCACGGAGGCCTCCTATGTGCAATGGCTTGTGGCAAAAATAATAAACTCACAATACCACAAACTTAAAAAAAACCTTCACAACCTGACCTATCTCATATGAAGATCAATGACTTTTAACCAAGATGACCATGACCATGAGCATTTTCATGGCATCGTACATGATAACATGACCATTTTTGGAAATAACAATGGTGTTAACATTGTCAGCAATAATTCCACAAAAAAATTGAAGATTTGGTTAAAAAAAGTTAATTTTTCATTTTTCTAGTGCAATGCATGACTTTTTTTTGTGAAGCAAGTGCCATAAATAAGATTGTAAATTGTGCCCTTACAATTTTCACCTAAAGTATACCACATGGGATGCCAACTGCCAATTTTTCATGAATTTCAGAGTGATATTTCCATATTCCATTGATTTATTGAATTTCTGGCGATTTACATCAAGTAATTCAAATTTGCACTGCAAGTGTGCTCTAGTTTCGACCAATAAATTTTGAAAAATCATTTTCACCTTCCACATTAGGAGTGTAGGCAGTATCCACAAAGAAAACTCAATTACCCAACCATTATATATGATTACTCATCCATGTAATCTTGACAACACATCGAAAGAAATTAAAGAATATGATAAAAAGGCTCAAAAATTGAAATCCTTTTGCATGGAGGCCTCCTATATGCAATGGCTTGTGGGAAAAATAATAAACTCACAATACCACGAATAAATTGTTAATTTTTCATTTTTATAGTGCAATGCATGACTTTTTTTTGAAGCAAGTGCCATAAATAAGATTGTAAATTGTGCCCATACAATTTTCACCTAAAGTATACCACAATGGATGCCAACTGCCAATTTTTCATGAATTTCAGAGTGATATTTCCGTATTTCATTGGTTTATCAAATTTCTGGCAACTTACATCAAGTAATTCAAATTTTCACTGCTAGTGTGCTCTAGTTTCGACCAATAAATTCTGAAAAATCATTTTCACCTTCCGCATTAGGAGTGTAGGCAGTATCCACTAAGAAAACTCCATTACCCAACCATTATATATGATTACTCATCCATGCAATTTTGAGAACACATAAAAAGAAATTAATGGAAATGAAAAAAGGCTCAAAAATTGAAATCCTTTTGCATGGAGGCCTCCTATGTGCAATGGCTTGTGGGAAAAATAATAAACTCACAATACCACAAACTTAAAAAAACCTTCACAAACTGACCTATCTCACATGAAGATCAATGACTTTCAACCAAGATTACCATGGGCATTTTCATGGCATAGTACATGATAACATGACCATTTTTGGAAATAACAAACTTGTTAACATTGTCAGCAATAATTCCACAAAAAGATTGAAGATTTGGTTAAAAAAAGTTAATTTTTCATTTTTCTAGTGCAATGCATGACTTTTTTTTGAAGCAAGTGCCATAAATAAGATTGTAAATTGTGCCCTTACAATTTTCACCTAAAGTATACCACATGGGATGCCAACTGCCAATTTTTCATGAATTTTAGAGTGATATTTCCATATTCCATTAATTTATTGAATTTCTGGCGATTTACATCAAGTAAGTCAAATTTGCACTGCAAGTGTGCTCTAGTTTCGACCAATAAATTCCGAAATATCATTTTCACCTTCCACATTAGGAGTGTATGCAGTATCCACAAACAAAACTCAATTACCCGACCATTATATATGATTACTCATCCATGCAATTTTGAGAACACATCGAAAGAAAATAAAGGAAATGAAAAAAGATAAAAAATTGAAACCCTTTTGCACGGAGGCCTCCTATGTGCAATGGCTTGTGGCAAAAATAATAAACTCACAATACCACAAACTTAAAAAAAAACCTTCACAACCTGACCTATCTCATATGAAGATCAATGACTTTTAACCAAGATGACCATGACCATGAGCATTTTCATGGCATCGTACATGATAACATGACCATTTTTGGAAATAACAATGGTGTTAACATTGTCAGCAATAATTCCACAAAAAAATTGAAGATTTGGTTAAAAAAAGTTAATTTTTCATTTTTCTAGTGCAATGCATGACTTTTTTTTGTGAAGCAAGTGCCATAAATAAGATTGTAAATTGTGCCCTTACAATTTTCACCTAAAGTATACCACATGGGATGCCAACTGCCAATTTTTCATGAATTTCAGAGTGATATTTCCATATTCCATTGATTTATTGAATTTCTGGCGATTTACATCAAGTAATTCAAATTTGCACTGCAAGTGTGCTCTAGTTTCGACCAATAAATTTTGAAAAATCATTTTCACCTTCCACATTAGGAGTGTAGGCAGTATCCACAAAGAAAACTCTATTACCCAACCATTATATATGATTACTCATCCATGTAATCTTGACAACACATCGAAAGAAATTAAAGAATATGATAAAAAGGCTCAAAAATTGAAATCCTTTTGCATGGAGGCCTCCTATGTGCAATGGCTTGTGGGAAAAATAATAAACTCACAATACCACGAATAAATTGTTAATTTTTCATTTTTATAGTGCAATGCATGACTTTTTTTTGAAGCAAGTGCCATAAATAAGATTGTAAATTGTGCCCATACAATTTTCACCTAAAGTATACCACAATGGATGCCAACTGCCAATTTTTCATGAATTTCAGAGTGATATTGCCGTATTTCATTGGTTTATCAAATTTCTGGCAACTTACATCAAGTAATTCAAATTTTCACTGCTAGTGTGCTCTAGTTTCGACCAATAAATTCTGAAAAATCATTTTCACCTTCCGCATTAGGAGTGTAGGCAGTATCCACTAAGAAAACTCCATTACCCAACCATTATATATGATTACTCATCCATGCAATTTTGAGAACACATAAAAAGAAATTAATGGAAATGAAAAAAGGCTCAAAAATTGAAATCCTTTTGCATGGAGGCCTCCTATGTGCAATGGCTTGTGGGAAAAATAATAAACTCACAATACCACAAACTTAAAAAAACCTTCACAAACTGACCTATCTCACATGAAGATCAATGACTTTCAACCAAGATTACCATGGGCATTTTCATGGCATAGTACATGATAACATGACCATTTTTGGAAATAACAAACTTGTTAACATTGTCAGCAATAATTCCACAAAAAGATTGAAGATTTGGTTAAAAAAAGTTAATTTTTCATTTTTCTAGTGCAATGCATGACTTTTTTTTGAAGCAAGTGCCATAAATAAGATTGTAAATTGTGCCCTTACAATTTTCACCTAAAGTATACCACATGGGATGCCAACTGCCAATTTTTCATAAATTTTAGAGTGATATTTCCATATTCCATTAATTTATTGAATTTCTGGCGATTTACATCAAGTAAGTCAAATTTGCACTGCAAGTGTGCTCTAGTTTCGACCAATAAATTCTGAAATATCATTTTCACCTTCCACATTAGGAGTGTATGCAGTATCCACAAACAAAACTCAATTACCCGACCATTATATATGATTACTCATCCATGCAATTTTGAGAACACATCGAAAGAAAATAAAGGAAATGAAAAAAGATAAAAAATTGAAACCCTTTTGCACGGAGGCCTCCTATGTGCAATGGCTTGTGGCAAAAATAATAAACTCACAATACCACAAACTTAAAAAAACCCTTCACAACCTGACCTATCTCATATGAAGATCAATGACTTTTAACCAAGATGACCATGACCATGAGCATTTTCATGGCATCGTACATGATAACATGACCATTTTTGGAAATAACAATGGTGTTAACATTGTCAGCAATAATTCCACAAAAAAATTGAAGATTTGGTTAAAAAAAGTTAATTTTTCATTTTTCTAGTGCAATGCATGACTTTTTTTTGTGAAGCAAGTGCCATAAATAAGATTGTAAATTGTACCCTTACAATTTTCACCTAAAGTATACCACATGGGATGCCAACTGCCAATTTTTCATGAATTTCAGAGTGATATTTCCATATTCCATTGATTTATTGAATTTCTGGCGATTTACATCAAGTAATTCAAATTTGCACTGCAAGTGTGCTCTAGTTTCGACCAATAAATTTTGAAAAATCATTTTCACCTTCCACATTAGGAGTGTAGGCAGTATCCACAAAGAAAACTCAATTACCCAACCATTATATATGATTACTCATCCATGTAATCTTGACAACACATCGAAACAAATTAAAGAAAATTATAAAAAGGCTCAAAAATTGAAATCCTTTTGATGGAGGCCTCCTATGTGCAATGGCTTGTGGGAAAAATAATAAACTCACAATACCACAAATAAAAAGTTATTTTTTCATTTTTCTAGTGCAATGCATGACTCTTTTTGTGAAACAGGTGCCATAAATAAGATTGAAAAATCTGCCCTTACAATTTTCACCTAAAGTGTACCACAATGGATGCCAACTACCAAATTTTTCATGAATTTCAGAGTGATATTGCCATATTCCAATGATTTATTGAATTTCTCTCGATTTACATCAAGTAAGTCAAATTTGCACTGCAAGTGTGCTCTAGTTTCGACCAATAAATTCCGAAATATCATTTTCACCTTCCACATTAGGAGTGTATGCAGTATCCACAAACAAAACTCAATTACCCGACCATTATATATGATTACTCATCCATGCAATTTTGAGAACACATCGAAAGAAAATAAAGGAAATGAAAAAAGATAAAAAATTGAAACCCTTTTGCACGGAGGCCTCCTATGTGCAATGGCTTGTGGCAAAAATAATAAACTCACAATACCACAAACTTAAAAAAAACCTTCACAACCTGACCTATCTCATATGAAGATCAATGACTTTTAACCAAGATGACCATGACCATGAGCATTTTCATGGCATCGTACATGATAACATGACCATTTTTGGAAATAACAATGGTGTTAACATTGTCAGCAATAATTCCACAAAAAAATTGAAGATTTGGTTAAAAAAAGTTAATTTTTCATTTTTCTAGTGCAATGCATGACTTTTTTTTGTGAAGCAAGTGCCATAAATAAGATTGTAAATTGTGCCCTTACAATTTTCACCTAAAGTATACCACATGGGATGCCAACTGCCAATTTTTCATGAATTTCAGAGTGATATTTCCATATTCCATTGATTTATTGAATTTCTGGCGATTTACATCAAGTAATTCAAATTTGCACTGCAAGTGTGCTCTAGTTTCGACCAATAAATTTTGAAAAATCATTTTCACCTTCCACATTAGGAGTGTAGGCAGTATCCACAAAGAAAACTCAATTACCCAACCATTATATATGATTACTCATCCATGTAATCTTGACAACACATCGAAAGAAATTAAAGAATATGATAAAAAGGCTCAAAAATTGAAATCCTTTTGCATGGAGGCCTCCTATATGCAATGGCTTGTGGGAAAAATAATAAACTCACAATACCACGAATAAATTGTTAATTTTTCATTTTTATAGTGCAATGCATGACTTTTTTTTGAAGCAAGTGCCATAAATAAGATTGTAAATTGTGCCCATACAATTTTCACCTAAAGTATACCACAATGGATGCCAACTGCCAATTTTTCATGAATTTCAGAGTGATATTTCCGTATTTCATTGGTTTATCAAATTTCTGGCAACTTACATCAAGTAATTCAAATTTTCACTGCTAGTGTGCTCTAGTTTCGACCAATAAATTCTGAAAAATCATTTTCACCTTCCGCATTAGGAGTGTAGGCAGTATCCACTAAGAAAACTCCATTACCCAACCATTATATATGATTACTCATCCATGCAATTTTGAGAACACATAAAAAGAAATTAATGGAAATGAAAAAAGGCTCAAAAATTGAAATCCTTTTGCATGGAGGCCTCCTATGTGCAATGGCTTGTGGGAAAAATAATAAACTCACAATACCACAAACTTAAAAAAACCTTCACAAACTGACCTATCTCACATGAAGATCAATGACTTTCAACCAAGATTACCATGGGCATTTTCATGGCATAGTACATGATAACATGACCATTTTTGGAAATAACAAACTTGTTAACATTGTCAGCAATAATTCCACAAAAAGATTGAAGATTTGGTTAAAAAAAGTTAATTTTTCATTTTTCTAGTGCAATGCATGACTTTTTTTTGAAGCAAGTGCCATAAATAAGATTGTAAATTGTGCCCTTACAATTTTCACCTAAAGTATACCACATGGGATGCCAACTGCCAATTTTTCATGAATTTTAGAGTGATATTTCCATATTCCATTAATTTATTGAATTTCTGGCGATTTACATCAAGTAAGTCAAATTTGCACTGCAAGTGTGCTCTAGTTTCGACCAATAAATTCCGAAATATCATTTTCACCTTCCACATTAGGAGTGTATGCAGTATCCACAAACAAAACTCAATTACCCGACCATTATATATGATTACTCATCCATGCAATTTTGAGAACACATCGAAAGAAAATAAAGGAAATGAAAAAAGATAAAAAATTGAAACCCTTTTGCACGGAGGCCTCCTATGTGCAATGGCTTGTGGCAAAAATAATAAACTCACAATACCACAAACTTAAAAAAAAACCTTCACAACCTGACCTATCTCATATGAAGATCAATGACTTTTAACCAAGATGACCATGACCATGAGCATTTTCATGGCATCGTACATGATAACATGACCATTTTTGGAAATAACAATGGTGTTAACATTGTCAGCAATAATTCCACAAAAAAATTGAAGATTTGGTTAAAAAAAGTTAATTTTTCATTTTTCTAGTGCAATGCATGACTTTTTTTTGTGAAGCAAGTGCCATAAATAAGATTGTAAATTGTGCCCTTACAATTTTCACCTAAAGTATACCACATGGGATGCCAACTGCCAATTTTTCATGAATTTCAGAGTGATATTTCCATATTCCATTGATTTATTGAATTTCTGGCGATTTACATCAAGTAATTCAAATTTGCACTGCAAGTGTGCTCTAGTTTCGACCAATAAATTTTGAAAAATCATTTTCACCTTCCACATTAGGAGTGTAGGCAGTATCCACAAAGAAAACTCTATTACCCAACCATTATATATGATTACTCATCCATGTAATCTTGACAACACATCGAAAGAAATTAAAGAATATGATAAAAAGGCTCAAAAATTGAAATCCTTTTGCATGGAGGCCTCCTATGTGCAATGGCTTGTGGGAAAAATAATAAACTCACAATACCACGAATAAATTGTTAATTTTTCATTTTTATAGTGCAATGCATGACTTTTTTTTGAAGCAAGTGCCATAAATAAGATTGTAAATTGTGCCCATACAATTTTCACCTAAAGTATACCACAATGGATGCCAACTGCCAATTTTTCATGAATTTCAGAGTGATATTGCCGTATTTCATTGGTTTATCAAATTTCTGGCAACTTACATCAAGTAATTCAAATTTTCACTGCTAGTGTGCTCTAGTTTCGACCAATAAATTCTGAAAAATCATTTTCACCTTCCGCATTAGGAGTGTAGGCAGTATCCACTAAGAAAACTCCATTACCCAACCATTATATATGATTACTCATCCATGCAATTTTGAGAACACATAAAAAGAAATTAATGGAAATGAAAAAAGGCTCAAAAATTGAAATCCTTTTGCATGGAGGCCTCCTATGTGCAATGGCTTGTGGGAAAAATAATAAACTCACAATACCACAAACTTAAAAAAACCTTCACAAACTGACCTATCTCACATGAAGATCAATGACTTTCAACCAAGATTACCATGGGCATTTTCATGGCATAGTACATGATAACATGACCATTTTTGGAAATAACAAACTTGTTAACATTGTCAGCAATAATTCCACAAAAAGATTGAAGATTTGGTTAAAAAAAGTTAATTTTTCATTTTTCTAGTGCAATGCATGACTTTTTTTTGAAGCAAGTGCCATAAATAAGATTGTAAATTGTGCCCTTACAATTTTCACCTAAAGTATACCACATGGGATGCCAACTGCCAATTTTTCATGAATTTTAGAGTGATATTTCCATATTCCATTAATTTATTGAATTTCTGGCGATTTACATCAAGTAAGTCAAATTTGCACTGCAAGTGTGCTCTAGTTTCGACCAATAAATTCTGAAATATCATTTTCACCTTCCACATTAGGAGTGTATGCAGTATCCACAAACAAAACTCAATTACCCGACCATTATATATGATTACTCATCCATGCAATTTTGAGAACACATCGAAAGAAAATAAAGGAAATGAAAAAAGATAAAAAATTGAAACCCTTTTGCACGGAGGCCTCCTATGTGCAATGGCTTGTGGCAAAAATAATAAACTCACAATACCACAAACTTAAAAAAACCCTTCACAACCTGACCTATCTCATATGAAGATCAATGACTTTTAACCAAGATGACCATGACCATGAGCATTTTCATGGCATCGTACATGATAACATGACCATTTTTGGAAATAACAATGGTGTTAACATTGTCAGCAATAATTCCACAAAAAAATTGAAGATTTGGTTAAAAAAAGTTAATTTTTCATTTTTCTAGTGCAATGCATGACTTTTTTTTGTGAAGCAAGTGCCATAAATAAGATTGTAAATTGTACCCTTACAATTTTCACCTAAAGTATACCACATGGGATGCCAACTGCCAATTTTTCATGAATTTCAGAGTGATATTTCCATATTCCATTGATTTATTGAATTTCTGGCGATTTACATCAAGTAATTCAAATTTGCACTGCAAGTGTGCTCTAGTTTCGACCAATAAATTTTGAAAAATCATTTTCACCTTCCACATTAGGAGTGTAGGCAGTATCCACAAAGAAAACTCAATTACCCAACCATTATATATGATTACTCATCCATGTAATCTTGACAACACATCGAAAGAAATTAAAGAATATGATAAAAAGGCTCAAAAATTGAAATCCTTTTGCATGGAGGCCTCCTATGTGCAATGGCTTGTGGGAAAAATAATAAACTCACAATACCACGAATAAATTGTTAATTTTTCATTTTTATAGTGCAATGCATGACTTTTTTTTGAAGCAAGTGACATAAATAAGATTGCAAATTGTGCCCATACAATTTTCACCTAAAGTATACCACAATGGATGCCAACTGCCAATTTTTCATGAATTTCAGAGTGATATTGCCGTATTTCATTGGTTTATCAAATTTCTGGCAACTTACATCAAGTAATTCAAATTTTCACTGCTAGTGTGCTCTAGTTTCGACCAATAAATTCTGAAAAATCATTTTCACCTTCCGCATTAGGAGTGTAGGCAGTATCCACTAAGAAAACTCCATTACCCAACCATTATATATGATTACTCATCCATGCAATTTTGAGAACACATAAAAAGAAATTAATGGAAATGAAAAAAGGCTCAAAAATTGAAATCCTCTTGCATGGAGGCCTCCTATGTGCAATGGCTTGTGGGAAAAATAATAAACTCACAATACCACAAACTTAAAAAAACCTTCACAAACTGACCTATCTCACATGAAGATCAATGACTTTCAACCAAGATTACCATGGGCATTTTCATGGCATAGTACATGATAACATGACCATTTTTGGAAATAACAAACTTGTTAACATTGTCAGCAATAATTCCACAAAAAGATTGAAGATTTGGTTAAAAAAAGTTAATTTTTCATTTTTCTAGTGCAATGCATGACTTTTTTTTGAAGCAAGTGCCATAAATAAGATTGTAAATTGTGCCCTTACAATTTTCACCTAAAGTATACCACATGGGATGCCAACTGCCAATTTTTCATGAATTTTAGAGTGATATTTCCATATTCCATTAATTTATTGAATTTCTGGCGATTTACATCAAGTAAGTCAAATTTGCACTGCAAGTGTGCTCTAGTTTCGACCAATAAATTCCGAAATATCATTTTCACCTTCCACATTAGGAGTGTATGCAGTATCCACAAACAAAACTCAATTATCCGACCATTATATATGATTACTCATCCATGCAATTTTGAGAACACATCGAAAGAAAATAAAGGAAATGAAAAAAGATAAAAAATTGAAACCCTTTTGCACGGAGGCCTCCTATGTGCAATGGCTTGTGGCAAAAATAATAAACTCACAATACCACAAACTTAAAAAAAACCTTCACAACCTGACCTATCTCATATGAAGATCAATGACTTTTAACCAAGATGACCATGACCATGAGCATTTTCATGGCATCGTACATGATAACATGACCATTTTTGGAAATAACAATGGTGTTAACATTGTCAGCAATAATTCCACAAAAAAATTGAAGATTTGGTTAAAAAAAGTTAATTTTTCATTTTTCTAGTGCAATGCATGACTTTTTTTTGTGAAGCAAGTGCCATAAATAAGATTGTAAATTGTGCCCTTACAATTTTCACCTAAAGTATACCACATGGGATGCCAACTGCCAAGTTTTCATGAATTTCAGAGTGATATTTCCATATTCCATTGATTTATTGAATTTCTGGCGATTTACATCAAGTAATTCAAATTTGCATTGCAAGTGTGCTCTAGTTTAGACCAATAAATTTTGAAAAATCATTTTCACCTTCCACATTAGGAGTGTAGGCAGTATCCACAAAGAAAACTCAATTACCCAACCATTATATATGATTACTCATCCATGTAATCTTGACAACACATCGAAAGAAATTAAAGAATATGATAAAAAGGCTCAAAAATAGAAATCCTTTTGCATGGAGGCCTCCTATGTGCAATGGCTTGTGGGAAAAATAATAAACTCACAATACCACGAATAAATTGTTAATTTTTCATTTTTATAGTGCAATGCATGACTTTTTTTGTGAAGCAAGTGCCATAAATAAGATTGTAAATTGTGCCCATACAATTTTCACCTAAAGTATACCACAATGGATGCCAACTGCCAATTTTTCATGAATTTCAGAGTGATATTGCCGTATTTCATTGGTTTATCAAATTTCTGGCAACTTACATCAAGTAATTCAAATTTTCACTGCTAGTGTGCTCTAGTTTCGACCAATAAATTCTGAAAATTCATTTTCACCTTCCGCATTAGGAGTGTAGGCAGTATCCACTAAGAAAACTCCATTACCCAACCATTATATATGATTACTCATCCATGCAATTTTGAGAACACATAAAAAGAAATTAATGGAAATGAAAAAAGGCTCAAAAATTGAAATCCTTTTGCATGGAGGCCTCCTATGTGCAATGGCTTGTGGGAAAAATAAGAAACTCACAATACCACAAACTTAAAAAAACCTTCACAAACTAACCTATCTCACATGAAGATCAATGACTTTCAACCAAGATTACCATGGGCATTTTCATGGCATAGTACATGATAACATGACCATTTTTGGAAATAACAAACTTGTTAACATTGTCAGCAATAATTCCACAAAAAGATTGAAAATTTGGTTAAAAAAAGTTAATTTTTCATTTTTCTAGTGCAATGCATGACTTTTTTTTGAAGCAAGTGCCATAAATAAGATTGTAAATTGTGCCCTTACAATTTTCACCTAAAGTATACCACATGGGATGCCAACTGCCAATTTTTCATGAATTTTAGAGTGATATTTCCATATTCCATTAATTTATTGAATTTCTGGCGATTTACATCATGTAAGTCAAATTTGCACTGCAAGTGTGCTCTAGTTTCGACCAATAAATTTTGAAAAATCATTTTCACGTTCCACATTAGGAGTGTAGGCAGTATCCACAATGAAAACTCTATTACCCAACCATTATATATGATTACTCATCCATGTAATCTTGACAACACATCAAAAGAAATTAAAGAAAATGATGAAAAGGCTAAAAAATTGAAATCCTTTAGATGGAGGCCTCCTATGTGCAATGGCTTGTGGGAAAAATAATAAACTCACAATACCACAAATAAAAAGTTATTTTTTCATTTTTCTAGTGCAATGCATGCCTTTTCTTGTGAAGCAGGTACCATAAATAAGATTGAAAATTCTGCCCTTACAATTTTCACCTAAAGTGTACCACAATGGATGCCAACTGCCAATTTTTCATGAATTTTAGAGTGATATTGCCATATTCCATTGATTTATCGAATTTCTCGTGATTTACATCAAGTAATTCAAATTTGCACTGCAAGTGTGCTCTAGTTTCGACCAATAAATTCGGAAATATCATTTTCACCTTCCACATTAGGAGTGTATGCAGTATCCACAAACAAAACTCAATTACCCGACCATTATATATGATTACTCATCCATGCAATTTTGAGAACACATCGAAAGAAATTTAAGGAAATGAAAAAAGATAAAAAATTGAAACCCTTTTGCATGGAGGCCTCCTATGTGCAATGGTTTGTGGGAAAAATAATAAACTCACAATACCACAAACTTAAAAAAAAACCTTCACAACCTGACCTATCTCATATGAAGATCAATGACTTTCAACCAAGATGACCATGACCATGAGCATTTTCATGGCATCGTACATGATAACATGACCATTTTTGGAAATAACAATGGTGTTAACATTGTCAGCAATAATTCCACAAAAATATTGAAGATTTGGTTAAAAAAAGTTAATTTTTCATTTTTCTAGTGCAATGCATGACTTTTTTTGTGAGGCAAGTGCCATAAATAAGATTGTAAATAGTGCCCTTACAATTTTCACCTTAAGTATACTTCATGGGATGCCAACTGCCAATTTTTCATGAATTTCAGAGTGATATTTCCATACTCCATTGATTTATTGAATTTCTGGCGATTTACATCAAGTAATACAAATTTGCACTGCAAGTGTGCTCTAGTTTCGACCAATAAATTCTGAAAACTCATTTTCACCTTCCACATTAGGAGTGTAGGCAGTATCCACAAAAAAAACTCAATTACCCAACCATTATATATGATTACTCATCCATGTAATCTTGACAACACATCGAAAGAAATTAAAGAAAATGATAGAAAGGCTCAAAAATTGAAATCCTTTTGCATGGAGGCCTCCTATGTGCAACGGCTTGTGGGAAAAATAATAAACTCACAATACCACGAATAAATTGTTAATTCTTCATTTTTATAGTGCAATGCATTACTTTTTTTGTGAAGCAAGTGCCATAAATAAGATTGTAAATTGTGCCTATACAATTTTCACCTAAGTAAACCACAATGGATGCCAACTGCCAATTTTTTATGAATTTCAGAGTGATATTGCCGTATTTCATTGATTTATCAAATTTCTGGCGATTTACATCATGTAATTCAAATTTGCACTGCTAGTGTGCTCTAGTTTCGACCAATAAATTCTGAAAAATCATTTTCACCTTCCGCATTAGGAGTGTAGGCAGTATCCACTAAGAAAACTCAATTACCCAACCATTATATATGATTACTCATCCATGCAATTTTGAGAACACATCAAAAGAAATTAAAGGAAATGAAAAAAGGCTCAAAAATTGAAATCCTTTTGCATGGAGACCTCCTATGTGCAATGGCTTGTGGGAAAAATAATAAACTCACAATACCACAAACTTAAAAAAACCTTCACAAACTGACCTATCTCACATGAAGATCAATGACTTTCAACCAAGATTACCATGGGCATTTTCATGGCATAGTACATGATAACCTGAACATTTTTGGAAATAACAAGGTTGTTAACATTGTCAGCAATAATTCCACAAAAAGATTGAAGATTTGGTTAAAAAAAGTTAATTTTTCATTTTTCTACCGCAATGCATGACTTTTTTTGAAGCAAGTGCCATAAATAAGATTGTAATTTGTGCCTAACAATTTTCACCTAAAGTATACCACATGGGATGCCAACTACCAATTTTTCATGAATTTTAGACTCATATTTCCATATTCCATTGATTTATTGAATTTCTGGCGATTTACATCAAGTAAGTCAAATTTGCACTTCAAGTGTGCTCTAGTTTCGACCAATAAATTATAAAAAATCATTTTCACCTTCCACATTAGGAGTGTAGCCAGTATCCACAACGAAAACTCAATTACCCAGCCATTATATATGATTACTCATCCATGCAATTTTGACAACACATCGAAAGAAATTAAATAAAATGATAAAAAGGCTCAAAAATTGAAATCCTTTTGCATGGAGGCCTCCTATGTGCAATGGCTTGTGGGAAAAATAATAAACTCACAATACCACAAATAAAAAGTTAATTTTTCATTTTTCTAGTGCAATGCATGAGTTTTTATTGAAGCAAGTGCATAAATAAGATTGTAAATTGTGCCCTTACAATTTTCACCTAAAGTATACCACATGGGATGCCAACTGCCAATTTTTCATGAATTTCAGAGTGATATTTCCATATTCCATTGATTTATTGAATTTCTGGCGATTTACATCAAGTAATTCAAATTTGCACTGCAAGTGTGCTCTAGTTTCGACCAATAAATTCTGAAAACTCATTTTCACCTTCCACATTAGGAGTGTAGGCAGTATCCACAAAAAAACTCAATTACCTGTGGCGCCCCCGACTTAATCGTGCACTAATCATACACGCAAACGTGCACGATCAAGCACAGGGACTCACGGGAAGATATCACAATACAACTCTAAACTCAAATAATAAGCATAAATCATCATATTACACGCCAGGGGTCACGAGGACCCGAATACATAAATCATACACACAAATGATATCTGAGTACAGACATAGCTAGTCAAGTTTTGCCTTAAGAAGGCTAGCAGAAACAACGATATAGATCGAAAAGGCGAAGGCCTCCTGCCTCGGGCCTCCTAACTACTCCTGGTCGGCTGGATCAACCCAGTAGTAATTGCCGTCGGGACCCTCCTGGTAGTAAGCTTCGGTAGTGTCGTTTGGCTCCTGGGCTCCATCGTCTGATGTATCATCATATAGGTATGGGGGAAAAGAATAACAGAGCAACCGTGAGTACTCATCCAAAGTACTCGCAAGACTGACATCAGAACTATGCTAAATATGCATTGGTATCAAATGAAAAGGCTGTATCTGTGGACTATATAGCAGAAATGGAAATGCCAGAAGAGAGAAAAGCCTAGCCTATCGAAGACTAGCATCTTCAAGTAGTCTTCCAGCATCGGAAGAGAGTAGATAATAGTAGCATACATGTGGATATACAACAGCAATGCCCTGAGATCCTTTCTCGACTCCCTGCGAGAAAGCGGTCCCGAGAGCATTATTAACAGTTTAATATGAATCATCATCAATTTGTAGTTGTCATAGATCCGGGCACAACTCCGAGCGTCCTGTTACCGTGGACACGGCTATTCGAATAGATAACTTCCCTGCAGGGGTGCACTACTGTTACCCAACACGCTCGATTAACTCCGGCCGGACACACTGGCTGGGTAATGCCCGGCCTCGGCTGATCGACACATCGCAGCCCGACCTAGAGCTCAGCAGAGAGGTCAACACGCCGGTCTAAATCCTAAGCACAAAGGGGTCTTGGGCCATCGCCCTTTGCACTCCTGCACGTTGCGAGGGTAGCCGGGGCCCAGGCGCGACACTGAATACACCAGTGACGTAACCAGCCCACCCCTACCAGCCCGCATCTCTGAGCTGTGATGTCTGAAGAGCTTTCGGCTGATACTACGGTGTAGAGGGCCCCATTAAACCATTATCCCACGTGGTGGTAGTGCGAAATGGGCACGACGACCCACTCAGATCAAATACCCAGTTCCGTTAGGCGTATTTAGTATCGCGCGGGTGCTCTTGGAGCCGACCCGTCTTTAATGATATTCGCTCGCGGGCACCCTTGGGGCCAGCCCGACTTTACATTTCCCCGCGGGTACCTCTCGAGGTGGACCCGCCTGTAACAAAGGTCAAAGTAACCGTGTGTCCAAATAACAAGGAGGAATCCGAGGAATCACCCTCGATGGATTCCCACTCGAGGAGTTGCGCGACGGTAGATTAGCGGAGGTGATGTAAGAGGAATCACCCTCGATAACACACATCCGTTAGCTATTCCACAGAGGCATCATCGGAAGTGAACTAAGAGGTATCACCCTCGGCACTCGATGCCAATCTCTGCAGTGTCGAACAATTTCGGGGGTGTGCGGTGATGTGCTGCTCTCAGCCCGTCGAACATTCGATCGGGGCGTAGATGCTAAAGCGGAGCAACTACAGCATGGGAGAGGGGCCACAGATGGTTTTCCATCCAACCTATAATAAGCAGTTTGGATAATAAGGCAGGTATCAACAACAGTTACAAGGACAGGCTATGCATCAGATTAGGATAAATCAAAATAGCAGCAATTTCTAATGCAAGCAGGAGGGAGAAGGAATGGATGATATAGGCATGCGTCAAGGGGGTTTGCTTGCCTGGAAGCTCTGCTGAGAGAGGCTGATCGTCAGACGGCTGCTCGTCGGGGGTGTAGTCGAACTCTGCTGGGACGGCGTCGGTCTCGGCGTCTATCGAGAGAGAAGGAGGGGGAAGAAACAATAAATTTCACGGCAAAATGCAATCACTATGCATGACAAGCCTAAAATGATATGCAGATGTGTTTTATTGCCTAACTAAATGATTTAGTTAATTTAGGAATTTATCTGGATTTATCTAATTAAAGTTGTGCACTATTCATTTATCGAAAACAGTCAAAATGTTCCATGTTCAGCTAGCAAGGAGTGTTGGACAGGTGTTTTGATTACATATTTAGAATCTTCATATTTTTCTGATCATTTTACATATATAAATTATTTTCATCTGACTTACGGTTTAAAAGATATGATTTTCTAAAGTTTTATTAATTTTCTGGAATTATTTTAAATATTTAATTCAACATTGTCCGAAATAGTGTTGGGATGACATCAGCATGACGCAATGCTGACGTCAGCGGTCAATAGAGACGCTGACCAGTCAATCTGACGGGTGGGTCCCACCTGTCATAGACAGTGGGCTAATTAATCTAATTAACAGACTAATTAACTAGGTGGGGCCTGATGGTCAGTGGGTAATTAGCATTTTAATTATACATTTAACTAATTAACAATTTACCTATTTATAAAAATCATTTTAATGGCTAGGCCCCACATGTCAGTGGGTCACCGTGCCCAGTCAGCAACGCTGACTGGTCAACGGGGCCCACGGCCCCACCTGCCAGTGTCACTGGAAGTGGGCCAGGGGCTGCCCCGTCAGCCGGCGGCCGGCGACTCGCCGGAATCACGCCGGCGAGCGCGTTCGCGGCGGCGCGGCCACGGGAGGTGGCCGGAAAACGCGTAGGGGGCACCATTTTGGTCGCGGCTGGTCGCGTTCGAACGGCACGACGACGACGCGTCGAATGGTGGCGGTCTCGCGGGCTGAAACGGCCGGAGTCGAACGCTAGGAGCTCGCCGGCGGCGAGGCACTTCGGGCGAACGACGGGAACGTGGCTGCGGCGTGCAATCGAGCAAGAGGAGGGGCTAGGCGGGCTCTACTCGACGCGGTGAGCACAACGGACACATGACCGTGACCATTTGGTCACCGGGGGCTCGCCGGCGACGTGCTACACGGTGGCGGCTTCGGGCACAGGCGAATCGGCGGCTAGCAGTGCAGGCAAGCTCAGAGGAAGAGAGGGGGAGACGTGGAGCTCACCGGGGAGGCTCAAGGAGGCCCAGCGATAGTTTAGGAGCAGCAGAGGCGGTCGGAGACGGCGGAGTTCGACGGCGGCCGTGCGACGATGAAGAGCTCGGGGAGGTCGCTGCGAAGGCACCGAGCTCCAAGTGGGCGGTGCAGAGGGGGTAGTCGAGGACGGCGGCGACGATGGGCTAGTCGGAACGGCAATCGGGGCACGGTGGCCGCGGGATCGAGCGACGGCGGCGATGAAGCTTTCGGGTGGGGAGAGATCGAGCGCGTGCGAGAGGGGAGAGGGGGAAATGGGCGTTAGGGTTTCGCCCAGGGGTCCGTGGCGATGCTCTTAACCTCCCCGCAGCGGCAGCGGCGCCGGGGGATGGCCGACAGCTGGCCATCGCCGGCCAGACGCGCGCGCGCGCTGACGCGTGCGGGAGGAGGGGGACGACCGCGGTGACGGGCTGGGCTGGCTACTGTGCACTTGCGGCCCAAGTGCACAGTAAGCCACTGCCCCTTTTCTTTTTCTTTTCTCTTTTCTCTTATTTCTACTGTTCTGCAAATTGTTTTAGCACTAAATGAATTTTAATAAATGTGTGACTTGGTTCAAACATTACAGTGCATTATTCTCAACCACCAAAAATTGGTTTGGGTAAAACATGATTTCATTTGTAATTCTTATTAAATAAAATGATATTAAATGTTGCTGCTAGCTACTGTTTGAGGTTGATGGAGTCACTTAGGCATTTTTAGTAATGTTGTTTTACTGATCATAATTAGTTATGAATTATTTCCTATTTAATGAACATTTTAGTTTCTGGTTTTGAACAACTTTTATATTCACTTTAGATTTGAATTGCAAGTTTAAATTGGAATTTGAAATGAGATATGATGCAATGATGCTCAAGCATGGTTAATCATAATGACATGGCATTATCAAAGGTGTGATTACTATAGCTATTACATGGGGGCGTTACATTACCCAACCATTATATATGATTACTCATCCATGCAATTTTGACAACACATCGAAAGAAATTAAAGAAAATGATAAAAATGCTCAAAAATAGAAATCCTTTTGCATGGAGGCCTCCTATGTGCAATGGCTTGTGGGAAAATAATAAACTCACAATACCACAAATAAAAAGTTAATTTTTCATTTTATAGTGCAATGCATGACTTTTTTTCTGAAGCAGGTGCCATAAATAAGATTGTAAATTCTGCCCGTACAATTTTCACCTAAAGTACACCACAATGGATGCCAACTGCCAATTTTTCATGAATTTCAGAGTCATATTACCATATTCCATTGATTTATCGAATTTCTGGCGACTTACATCAAGTAATTCAAATTTGCACTGCTAGTGTGCTCTAGTTTCAACCAATAAATTCGGAAATATCATTTTCACCTTCCACATTAGGAGTGTAGGTAGTATCCACAAAGAAAACTCAATTACCCAACCATTATATATGATTACTCATCCATGCAATTTTGAGAACGCATCGAAAGAAATTAAAGGAAATGAAAAAAGGCTCAAAAATTGAAATCCTTTTGCATGGAGGCCTCCTATGTGCAACGGCTTGTGGGAAAATAATAAACTCACAATACCACAAACTTAAAAAAACCCTTCATAAACTGACCTATCTCATATGAAGATCAATGACTTTCAACAAAGATGACCACGACCATGAGCATTTTCATGGCATCATACATGATAACATGACCATTTTTGGAAATAACAAGCGTGTTAACATTGTCAGCAATAATTCCACAAAAAGATTGAAGATTTGGTTAAAAAAAGTTAATTTTTCATTTTTCTAGTGCAATGCATTAATTTTTTTTGAAGCAAGTGCCATAAATAAGATTGTAAATTGTGCCCTTACAATTTTCACCTAAAGTATACCACATGGGATGCCAACTGCCAACTTTTCAAGAATTTTAGAGTGATATTTCCATATTCCATTGATTTATTGAATTTCTGGCGATTTACATCAAGTAATTCAAATTTGCACTGCAAGTGTGCTCTAGTTTCGACCAATAAATTTTGAAAAATCATTTTCACCTTCCACATTAGGAGTGTAGGCAGTATCCACAAAGAAAACTCTATTACCCAACCATTATATATGATTACTCATCCATGTAATCTTGACAACACATCGAAAGAAATTAAAGAAAATGATAAAAAGGCTCAAAAATTGAAATCCTTTTGCATGGAGGCCTCCTATGTGCAATGGCTTGTGGGAAAAATAATAAACTCACAATACCACGAATAAATTGTTAATTTTTCATTTTTATAGTGCAATGCATGACTTTTTTTGTGAAGCAAGTGCCATAAATAAGATTGTAAATTGTGCCCATACAATTTTCACCTAAAGTATACCACAATGGATGCCAACTGCCAATTTTTCATGAATTTCAGAGTGATATTGCCGTATTTCATTGATTTATCAAATTTCTCGCGATTTACATCAAGTAATTCAAATTTGCACTGCTAGTGTGCTCTAGTTTCGACCAATAAATTCTGAAAAATCATTTTCACCTTCCGCATTAGGAGTGTAGGCAGTATCCACTAAGAAAACTCAATTACCCAACCATTATATATAATTACTCATCCATGCAATTTTGAGAACACATCAAAAGAAATTTAAGGAAATGGAAAAAAGGCTCAAAAATTGAAATCCTTTTGCATGGAGGCCTCCTATGTGCAATGGCTTGTGGGAAAAACAATAAACTCACAATACCACAAACTTAAAAAAACCTTCACAAATTGACCTATCTAACATTAAGATCAATGACTTTCGACCAAGATTACCATGAGCATTTTCATGGCATAGTACATGATAACATGACCATTTTTGGAAATAACAAGGTTGTTAACATTGTCAGTAATAATTCCACAAAAAGATTGAAGATTTGGTTAAAAAAGTTAATTTTTCATTTTTCTAGTGCAATGCATGACTTTTTTTTGAAGCAAGTGCCATAAATAAGATTGTAAATTGTGCCCTTACAATTTTCACCTAAAGTATACCACATGGGATGCCAACTGCCAATTTTTCATGAATTTTAGAGTGATATTTCCATATTCCATTGATTTATTGAATTTCTGGCGATTTACATCATGTAAGTCAAATTTGCACTGCAAGTGTGCTCTAGTTTCGACCAATAAATTCAGAAAAATCATTTTCACCTTCCACATTAGGAGTGTAGGCAGTATCCACAAAAAAAACTCAATTACCCAACCATTATATATGATTACTCATCCATGCAATTTTGACAACACATCGAAAGAAATTAAAGGAAATGAAAAAAGGCTCAAAAATTGAAATCCTTTTGCATGGAGGCCTCCTATGTGCAATGGCTTGTGGGAAAATAATAAACTCACAATACTACAAATAAAAAGTTAATTTTTCATTTTTATAGTGCAATGCATGACTTTTTTTTCTGAAGCAGGTGCCATAAATAAGATTGTAAATTCTGCCCTTACAATTTTCACCTAAAGTATACCACAATGGATGCCAACTGCCAATTTTTCATGAATTTCAGAGTGATATTGCCATATTCCATTGATTTATCGAATTTCTCGTGATTTACATCAAGTAATTCAAATTTGCACTGCAAGTGTGCTCTAGTTTCGACCAATAAATTCAGAAATATCATTTTCACCTTCCACATTAGGAGTGTATGCAGTATCCACAAACAAAACTCAATTACCCGACCATTATATATGATTACTCATCCATGCAATTTTGAGAAACATCGAAAGAAATTAAAGGAAATGAAAAAGATAAAAAATTGAAACCCTTATGCATGGAGGCCTCCTATGTGCAATGGCTTGTGGGAAAAATAATAAACTCACAATACCACAAACTTTAAAAAAAACCTTCACAACCTGACCTATCTCATATGAAGATCAATGACTTTCAACCAAGATGACGATGCCCATGAGCATTTTCATGGCATCGTACATGATAACTTGACCATTTTTGGAAATAACAATGGTGTTAACATTGTCAGCAATAAGTCCACAAAAAGAGTGAAGATTTGGTTAAAAAAAGTTAATTTTTCATTTTTCTAGTGCAATGCATGACTTTTTTTGTGAAGCAAGTGCCATAAATAAGATTGTAAATAGTGCCCTTACAATTTTCACCTAAAGTATACCACATGGGATGCCAACTGCCAATTTTTCATGAATTTCAGAGTGATATTTCCATATTGCATTGATTTATTGAATTTCTGGCGATTTACATCAAGTAATTCAAATTTGCACTGCAAGTGTGCTCTAGTTTCGACCAATAAATTCTGAAAACTCATTTTCACCTTCCACATTAGGAGTGTAGGCAGTATCCACAAAAAAAACTCAATTACCCAACCATTATATATGATTACTCATCCATGCAATTTTGACAACACATCGAAAGAAATTAAAGAAAATGATAAAAAGGCTCAAAAATTGAAATCCTTTTGCATGGAGGCCTCCTATGTGCAATGGCTTGTGGGAAAATAATAAACTCACAATACTACAAATAAAAAGTTAATTTTTCATTTTTATAGTGCAATGCATGACTTTTTTTTCTGAAGCAGGTGCCATAAATAAGATTGTAAATTCTGCCCTTACAATTTTCACCTAAAGTATACCACAATGGATGCCAACTGCCAATTTTTCATGAATTTCAGAGTGATATTGCCGTATCTCATTGATTTATCAAATTTCTGGCGATTTACATCAAGTAATTCAAATTTGCACTGCTAGTGTGCTCTAGTTTCGACCAATAAATTCTGAAAAATCATTTTCACCTGCCGCATTAGGAGTGTAGGCAGTATGCAATAAGAAAACTCAATTACCGAACCATTATATATGATTACTCATCCATGCAATTTTGAGAACACATCAAAAGAAATTAAAGGAAATGAAAAAAGGCTCAAAAATTGAAATCCTTTTGCATGGAGGCCTCCCATGTGCAATGGCTTGTGGGAAAATAATAAACTCACAATACCACAAACTTAAAAAAACCTTCACAAACTGACCTATCTCACATGAAGATCAATGACTTTCAACCAAGATTACCATGAGCATTTTCATGGCATAGTACATGATAACATGACCATTTTTGGAAATAACAAGGTTGTTAACTTTGTCAGCAATAATTCCATAAAAAGATTGAAGATTTGGTTAAAAAAAGTTAATTTTTCATTTTTCTATTGCAATGCATGACTTTTTTTTTGAAGCAAGTGCTATAAATAAGATTGTAAATTGTGCCCTTACAATTTTCACCTAAAGTATACCACATGGGATGCCAACTGCCATTTTTTCATGAATTTTAGAGTGATATTTTCATATTCCATTGATTTATTGAATTTCTGGCGATTTACATCAAGTAAGTCAAATTTGCACTGCGAGTGTGCTCTAGTTTCGACCAATAAATTCAGAAAAATCATTTTCACCTTCCATATTAGGAGTGTAGGCAGTATCCACAAAGAAAACTCAATAACCCAACCATTATATATGATTACTCATCCATGCAATTTTGACAACACATCGAAAGAAATTAAAGAAAATGATAAAAAGGCTCAAAAATTGAATTCCTTTTGATGGAGGCCTCCTATGTGCAATGGCTTGTGGGAAAAATAATAAAGTCACAATACCACAAATAAAAAGTTATTTCTTCATTTTTCTAGTGCAATGCATGACTTTTTTTGTGAAGCAGGTGCCATAAATAAGATTGAAAATTCTGCCCTTACAATTTTCACCTAAAGTGTACCACAATGGATGCCAACTGCAAATTTTTCATGAATTTCAGAGTGATATTGCCATATTCCAATGATTTATCGAATTTCTGGCGATTTACATCAAGTAATTCAAATTTGCACTGCTAGTGTGCTCTAGTTTCAACCAATAAATTCGGAAATATCATTTTCACCTTCCACATTAGGACTGTAGGTAGTATCCACAAAGAAAACTCAATTACCCAACCATTATATATGATTACTCATCCATGCAATTTTGAGAACGCATCGAAAGAAATTAAAGGAAATGAAAAAAGGCTCAAAAATTGAAATCCTTTTGCATGGAGGCCTCCTATGTGCAACGGCTTGTGGGAAAATAATAAACTCACAATACCACAAACTTAAAAAAAACCTTCATAAACTGACCTATCTCATATGAAGATGAATGACTTTCAACCAAGATGACCACGACCATGAGCATTTTCATGGCATCATACATGATAACATGACCATTTTTGGAAATAACAAGCGTGTTAACATTGTAAGCAATAATTCCACAAAAAGATTGAATATTTGTTTAAAAAAAGTTAATTTTCATTTTTCTAGTGCAATGCATTACACTTTTTTGAAGCAAGTGCCATAAATAAGATTGTAAATTGTGCCCTTACAATTTTCAGCTAAAGTATACCACATGGGATGCCAACTGCCAATTTTTCATGAATTTCAGAGTGATATTTCCATATTCCAGTGATTTATTGAATTTCTGGCGATTTACATCAAGTAATTCAAATTTGCACTGCAAGTGTGCCCTAGTTTCGACCAATAAATTTTGAAAAATCATTTTCACCTTCCACATTAGGAGTGTAGGCAGTATCCAAAAAGAAAACTCTATTACCCAACCATTATATATGATTACTCATCCATGTAATCTTGACAACACATCGAAAGAAATTAAAGAAAATGATAAAAAGGCTCAAAAATTGAAATCCTTTTGCATGGAGGCCTCCTATGTGCAATGGCTTGTGGGAAAAATAATAAACTCACAATACCACGAATAAATTGTTAATTTTTCATTTTTATAGTGCAATGCATGACTTTTCTTGTGAAGCAAGTGCCATAAATAAGATTGTAAATTGTGCCCATACAATTTTCACCTAAAGTATACCACAATGGATGCCAACTACCAATTTTTCATGAATTTCAGAGTGATATTGCCGTATTTCTTTGATTTATCAATGACTTTCAACCAAGATTACCATGAGCATTTTCATGGCATAATACATGATAACATGACCATTTTTGGAAGTAACAAGGTTGTTAACATTGTCAGCAATAATTCCACAAATAGATTGAATATTTGGTTTAAAAAAGTTAATTTTTCATTTTTCTAGTGCAATGCAAGAGTTTTTTGAAGCAAGTGCCATAAATAAGATTGTAAAATGTGCCCTTACAATTTTCACCTAAAGTATACCACATGGGATGCCAACTGCCATTTTTTCATGAATTTTAGAGTTATATTTCCATATTCCATTGATTTATTGAATTTCTGGCGATTTACATCAAGTAAGTCAAATTTGCACTGCAAGTGTGCTCTAGTTTAGACCAATAAATTCAGAAAAATCATTTTCACCTTCCACATTAGGAGTGTAGGCAGTATCCACAAAGAAAACTCAATTACCCAACCATTATATATGATTACTCATCCATGCAATTTTGACAACACATCGAAAGAAATTAAAGGAAATGAAAAAAGGCTCAAAAATTGAAATCCTTTTGCATGGAGGCCTCCTATGTGCAACGGCTTGTGGGAAAATAATAAACTCACAATACCACAAACTTAAAAAGAACCTTCATAAACTGACCTATCTCATATGAAGATCAATGACTTTCAACCAAGATGACCACGACCATGAGCATTTTCATGGCATCATACATGATAACATGACCATTTTTGGAAATAACAAGCGTGTTAACATTGTCAGCAATAATTCCACAAAAAGATTGAAGATTTGGTTAAAAAAAGTTAATTTTTCATTTTTCTAGTGCAATGCATTACTTTTTTTTGAAGCAAGTGCCATAAATAAGATTGTAAATTGTTCCCTTACAATTTTCACCTAAAGTATACCACATGGGATGCCAACTGCCAATTTTTCAGGAATTTCAGAGTGATATTTCCATATTCCATTGATTTATTGAATTTCTGGCGATTTACATCAAGTAATTCAAATTTGCACTGCAAGTTTGCTCTAGTTTCGACCAATAAATTCTGACAAATCATTTTCACCTTCCACATTAGGAGTGTAGGCAGTATCCACAAAGAAAACTCTATTACCCAACCATTATATATGATTACTCATCCATGTAATCTTGACAACACATCGAAAGAAATTAAAGAAAATGATAAAAAGGCTCAAAAATTGAAATCCTTTTGCATTGAGGCCTCCTATGTGCAATGGCTTGTGGGAAAAATAATAAACTCACAATACCACGAATAAATTGTTAATTTTTCATTTTTATAGTGCAATGCATGACTTTTTTTGTGAAGCAAGTGCCATAAATAAGATTGTAAATTGTGCCCATACAATTTTCACCTAAAGTATACCACAATGGATGCCAACTGCCAATTTTTCATGAATTTCAGAGTGATATTGCCGTATTTCATTGATTTATCAAATTTCTGGCGATTTACATCAAGTAATTCAAATTTGCACTGCTAGTGTGCTCTAGTTTCGACCAATAAATTCTGAAAAATCATTTTCACCTTCCGCATTAGGAGTGTAGGCAGTATCCACTAAGAAAACTCAATTACCCAACCATTATATATGATTACTCATCCATGCAATTTTGAGAACACATCAAAAGAAATTAAAGGAAATGAAAAAAGGCTCAAAAATTGAAATCCTTTTGTATGGAGGCCTCCTATGTGCAATGGCTTGTGGGAAAAGAAATAAACTCACAATACCACAAACTTAAAAAAACATCCACAAACTGACCTATCTCACATGAAGATCAATGACTTTCAACCAAGATTACCATGAGCATTTTCATGGCATAATACATGATAACATGACCATTTTTGGAAATAACAAGGTTGTTAACATTGTCAGCAATAATTCCACAAAAAGATTGAAGATTTGGTTTAAAAAAGTTAATTTTTCATTTTTCTAGTGCAATGCATGAGTTTTTTGAAGCAAGTGACATAAATAAGATTGTAACTTGTGCCCTTACAATTTTCACCTAAAGTATACCACATGGCATGCCAACTGACATTTTTCCATGAATTTTAGAGTGATATTTCCATATTCCATTGATTTATTGAATTTCTGGCGATTTACATCAAGTAAGTCAAATTTGCACTGCAAGTGTGCTCTAGTTTAGACCAATAAATTCAGAAAAATCATTTTCACCTTCCACATTAGGAGTGTAGGAAGTATCCACAAAGAAAACTCAATTACCCAACCATTATATATGATTACTCGTCGATGCAATTTTGACAACAAATCGAAAGAAATTAAAGAAAATCATAAAAAGGCTCAAAAATTGAAATCCTTTTGATGGAGGCCTCCTATGTGCAATGGCTTGTGGGAAAAATAATAAACTCACAATACCACAAATAAAAAGTTATTTTTTCATTTTTCTAGTGCAATGCATGACTTTCTTTGTGAAGCAGGTGCCATAAATAAGATTGAAAATTCTGCCCTTACAATTTTCACCTAAAGTGTACCACAATGGATGCCAACTACCAATTTTTCATGAATTTCAGAGTGATATTGCCATATTCCAATGATTTATCGAATTTCTCCCGATTTTCGTCAAGTAACTCAAATTTGCACTGCAAGTGTGCTCTAGTTTCGACCAATAAATTCAGTAATATCATTTTCACCTTCCACATTAGGAATGTATGCAGTATCCACAAACAAAACGCAATTACCCGTCCATTATATATGATTACTCATCCATGCAATTTTGAGAACACATCGAAAGAAATTAAAGGAAATGAAAAAAGATAAAAAAACTGAAACCCTTTTGCATGGAGGCCTCCTATGTGCAATGGCTTGTGGGAAAAATAATAAACTCAGAATACCACAAACTTAAAAAAAAACCTTCACAACCTGACCTATCTCATATGAAGATCAATGACTTTCAACCAAGATGACCATGACCATGAGCATTTTCATGGCATCGTACATGATAACCTGACCATTTTTGGAAATAACAATGGTGTTAGTATTGTCAGCAATAATTCCACAAAAAGATTGAAGATTTGGTTAAAAAAAGTTAATTTTTCATTTTTCTAGTGCAATGCATGACTTTTTTTGTGAAGCAAGTGCCATAAATAAGATTGTAAATTGTGCCCTTACAATTTTCACCTAAAGTATACCACATGGGATGCCAACTGCCAATTTTTCATGAATTTCAGAGTGATATTTCCATATTCCATTGATTTATTGAATTTCTAGCGATTTACATCAAGTAATTCAAATTTGCACTGCAAGTGTGCTCTAGTTTCGACCATTAAATTTTGAAAAATCATTTTCACCTTCAACATTAGGAGTGTAGGCAGTATCCACAAAGAAAACTCAATTACCCAACCATTATATATGATTACTCAACCATGTAATCTTGACAACACATCGAAATAAATTAAAGAAAATGATAAAAAGGCTCAAAAATTGAAATCGTTTTGCATGGAGGCCTCCTATATGCAATGGCTTGTGGGAAAAATAATAAACTCCCAATACCACGAATAAAATGTTAATTTTTCATTTTTATAGTGTAATGCATGACTTTGTTTTGTGAAGCAAGTGCCATAAATAAGATTGTAAATTGTGCCCATACAATTTTCACCTAAAGTATACCACAATGGATGCCAACTGCCAATTTTTCATGAATTTCAGAGTGATATTGCCGTATCTCATTGATTTATCAAATTTCTGGCGATTTACATCAAGTAATTCAAATTTGCACTGCTAGTGTGCTTTAGTTTCGACCAATAAATTCTGAAAAATAATTTTCACCTTCCGCATTAGGAGTGTAGGCAGTATCCACTAAGAAAACTCAATTACCCAACCATTATATATGATTACTCATCCATGCAATTTTGAGAACACATCAAAAGAAATTAAAGGAAATGAAAAAAGGCTCAAAAATTGAAATCCTTTTGCATGGAGGCCTCCCATGTGCAATGGATTGTGGGAAAAATAATAAACTCACAATACCACAAACTTAAAAAAACCTTCACAAACTGACCTATCTCACATGAAGATCAATGACTTTCAACCAAGATTACCATGAGCATTTTCATGGCATAGTACATGATAACATGACCATTTTTGGAAATAACAAGGTTGTTAACATTGTCAGCAATAATTCCACAAAAAGATTGAAGATTTGGTTAAAAAAAGTTAATTTTTCATTTTTCTAGTGCAATGCATGACTTTTTTTGTGAAGCAAGTGCCATAAATAAGATTGTAAATTGTGCCCTTACAATTTTCACCTAAAGTATACCACATGGGATGCCAACTGTCAATTTTTCATGAATTTCAGAGTGGTATTTCCATATTCCATTGATTTATTGAATTTCTAGCGATTTACATCAAGTAATTCAAATTTGCACTGCAAGTGTGCTCTAGTTTCGACCATTAAATTTTGAAAAATCATTTTCACCTTCAACATTAGGAGTGTAGGCAGTATCCACAAAGAAAACTCAATTACCCAACCATTATATATGATTACTCAACCATGTAATCTTGACAACACATCGAAATAAATTAAAGAAAATGATAAAAAGGCTCAAAAATTGAAATCGTTTTGCATGGAGGCCTCCTATATGCAATGGCTTGTGGGAAAAATAATAAACTCCCAATACCACGAATAAAATGTTAATTTTTCATTTTTATAGTGTAATGCATGACTTTTTTTTGTGAAGCAAGTGCCATAAATAAGATTGTAAATTGTGCCCATACAATTTTCACCTAAAGTATACCACAATGGATGCCAACTGCCAATTTTTCATGAATTTCAGAGTGATATTGCCGTATCTCATTGATTTATCAAATTTCTGGCGATTTACATCAAGTAATTCAAATTTGCACTGCTAGTGTGCTTTAGTTTCGACCAATAAATTCTGAAAAATAATTTTCACCTTCCGCATTAGGAGTGTAGGCAGTATCCACTAAGAAAACTCAATTACCCAACCATTATATATGATTACTCATCCATGCAATTTTGAGAACACATCAAAAGAAATTAAAGGAAATGAAAAAAGGCTCAAAAATTGAAATCCTTTTGCATGGAGGCCTCCCATGTGCAATGGATTGTGGGAAAAATAATAAACTCACAATACCACAAACTTAAAAAAACCTTCACAAACTGACCTATCTCACATGAAGATCAATGACTTTCAACCAAGATTACCATGAGCATTTTCATGGCATAGTACATGATAACATGACCATTTTTGGAAATAACAAGGTTGTTAACATTGTCAGCAATAATTCCACAAAAAGATTGAAGATTTGGTTAAAAAAAGTTAATTTTTCATTTTTCTAGTGCAATGCATGACTTTTTTTGTGAAGCAAGTGCCATAAATAAGATTGTAAATTGTGCCCTTACAATTTTCACCTAAAGTATACCACATGGGATGCCAACTGTCAATTTTTCATGAATTTCAGAGTGGTATTTCCATATTCCATTGATTTATTGAATTTCTAGCGATTTACATCAAGTAATTCAAATTTGCACTGCAAGTGTGCTCTAGTTTCGACCATTAAATTTTGAAAAATCATTTTCACCTTCAACATTAGGAGTGTAGGCAGTATCCACAAAGAAAACTCAATTACCCAACCATTATATATGATTACTCAACCATGTAATCTTGACAACACATCGAAATAAATTAAAGAAAATGATAAAAAGGCTCAAAAATTGAAATCGTTTTGCATGGAGGCCTCCTATATGCAATGGCTTGTGGGAAAAATAATAAACTCCCAATACCACGAATAAAATGTTAATTTTTCATTTTTATAGTGTAATGCATGACTTTTTTTTGTGAAGCAAGTGCCATAAATAAGATTGTAAATTGTGCCCATACAATTTTCACCTAAAGTATACCACAATGGATGCCAACTGCCAATTTTTCATGAATTTCAGAGTGATATTGCCGTATCTCATTGATTTATCAAATTTCTGGCGATTTACATCAAGTAATTCAAATTTGCACTGCTAGTGTGCTTTAGTTTCGACCAATAAATTCTGAAAAATAATTTTCACCTTCCGCATTAGGAGTGTAGGCAGTATCCACTAAGAAAACTCAATTACCCAACCATTATATATGATTACTCATCCATGCAATTTTGAGAACACATCAAAAGAAATTAAAGGAAATGAAAAAAGGCTCAAAAATTGAAATCCTTTTGCATGGAGGCCTCCCATGTGCAATGGATTGTGGGAAAAATAATAAACTCACAATACCACAAACTTAAAAAAACCTTCACAAACTGACCTATCTCACATGAAGATCAATGACTTTCAACCAAGATTACCATGAGCATTTTCATGGCATAGTACATGATAACATGACCATTTTTGGAAATAACAAGGTTGTTAACATTGTCAGCAATAATTCCACAAAAAGATTGAAGATTTGGTTAAAAAAAGTTAATTTTTCATTTTTCTAGTGCAATGCATGACTTTTTTTTGAAGCAAGTGCCATAAATAAGATTGTAAATTGTGCCCTTACAATTTTCACCTAAAGTATACCACATGGGATGCCAACTGCCAATTTTTCAGGAATTTCAGAGTGATATTTCCATATTCCATTGATTTATTGAATTTCTAGCGATTTACATGAAGTAATTCAAATTTGCACTGCAAGTGTGCTCTAGTTTCGACCAATAAATTCAGAGAAATCATTTTCACCTTCCAAATTAGGAGTGTAGGCAGTATCCACAAAGAAAACTCAATTACCCAACCATTATATATGATTACTCATCCATGCAATTTTGACAACACATCGAAAGAAATTAAAGGAAATAAAAAAAGGCTCAAAAATTGAAATCCTTTTGCATGGAGGCCTCCTATGTGCAATGGCTTTTGGGAAAAATAATAAACTCACAATACCACAAACTTAAAAAAACCTTCGCAAACTGACCTATCTCACATGAAGATCAATGACTTTCAACCAAGATTACCATGATCATTTTCATGGCATAGTACATGATAACATGACCATTTTTGGAAATAACAAGGTTGTTAATATTGTCAACAATAATTCCACAAAAAGATTGAATATTTGGTTAAAAAAAGTTTATTTTTCATTTTTCTAGTGCAATGCATGACTTTTTTTGAAGCAAGTGCCATAAATAAGATTGTAAATTGTGCCCTTGCAATTTTCACCTAAAGTATACCACATGGGATGCCAACTGCCATTTTTTCATGAATTTTAGAGTGATATTTCCATATTCCATTGATTTATTCAATTTCTGGCGATTTACATCAAGTAAGTCAAATTTGCACTTCAAGTGTGCTCTAGTTTCGACCAATAAATTCAGAAAAATCATTCTCACCTTCCACATTAGGAGTGTAGGCAGTATCCACAAAAAAAACTCAATTACCTAACCATTATATATGATTACTCATCCATGCAATTTTGACAACACATCGAAAGAAATTAAAGAAAATGATAAAAAGGCACAAAAATTGAAATCCTATTGCATGGAGGCCTCCTATGTGCAATGGCTTGTGGGAAAATAATAAACTCACAATACCACGAATAAAAAGTTAATTTTTCATTTTTATAGTGCAATGCATGACTTTTTTTCTGAATCAGGTGCCATAAATAAGATTATAAATTCTGCCCTTACAATTTTCACCTAAAGTATACCACATGGGATGCCAACTGCCATTTTTTCATGAATTTTAGAGTGATATTTCCATATTCCATTGATTTATTGAATTTCTGGCGATTTACATCAAGTAAGTCAAATTTGCACTGCAAGTGTGCTCTAGTTTAGACCAATAAATTCAGAAAAATCATTTTCACCTTCCACATTAGGAGTGTAGGCAGTATCCACAAAGAAAACTCAATTACCCAACCATTATATATGATTACTCATCCATGCAATTTTGACAACACATCGAAAGAAATTAAAGGAAATGAAAAAAGGCTCAAAAATTGAAATCCTTTTGCATGGAGGCCTCCTATGTGCAACGGCTTGTGGGAAAATAATAAACTCACAATACCACAAACTTAAAAAAAACCTTCATAAACTGACCTATCTCATATGAAGATCAATGACTTTCAACCAAGATGACCACGACCATGAGCATTTTCATGGCATCATACATGATAACATGACCATTTTTGGAAATAACAAGCGTGTTAACATTGTCAGCAATAATTCCACAAAAAGATTGAAGATTTGGTTAAAAAAAGTTAATTTTTCATTTTTCTAGTGCAATGCATTACTTTTTTTTGAAGCAAGTGCCATAAATAAGATTGTAAATTGTTCCCTTACAATTTTCACCTAAAGTATACCACATGGGATGCCAACTGCCAATTTTTCAGGAATTTCAGAGTGATATTTCCATATTCCATTGATTTATTGAATTTCTGGCGATTTACATCAAGTAATTCAAATTTGCACTGCAAGTTTGCTCTAGTTTCGACCAATAAATTCTGAAAAATCATTTTCACCTTCCACATTAGGAGTGTAGGCAGTATCCACAAAGAAAACTCTATTACCCAACCATTATATATGATTACTCATCCATGTAATCTTGACAACACATCGAAAGAAATTAAAGAAAATGATAAAAAGGCTCAAAAATTGAAATCCTTTTGCATTGAGGCCTCCTATGTGCAATGGCTTGTGGGAAAAATAATAAACTCACAATACCACGAATAAATTGTTAATTTTTCATTTTTATAGTGCAATGCATGACTTTTTTTGTGAAGCAAGTGCCATAAATAAGATTGTAAATTGTGCCCATACAATTTTCACCTAAAGTATACCACAATGGATGCCAACTGCCAATTTTTCATGAATTTCAGAGTGATATTGCCGTATTTCATTGATTTATCAAATTTCTGGCGATTTACATCAAGTAATTCAAATTTGCACTGCTAGTGTGCTCTAGTTTCGACCAATAAATTCTGAAAAATCATTTTCACCTTCCGCATTAGGAGTGTAGGCAGTATCCACTAAGAAAACTCAATTACCCAACCATTATATATGATTACTCATCCATGCAATTTTGAGAACACATCAAAAGAAATTAAAGGAAATGAAAAAAGGCTCAAAAATTGAAATCCTTTTGTATGGAGGCCTCCTATGTGCAATGGCTTGTGGGAAAAGAAATAAACTCACAATACCACAAACTTAAAAAAACATCCACAAACTGACCTATCTCACATGAAGATCAATGACTTTCAACCAAGATTACCATGAGCATTTTCATGGCATAATACATGATAACATGACCATTTTTGGAAATAACAAGGTTGTTAACATTGTCAGCAATAATTCCACAAAAAGATTGAAGATTTGGTTTAAAAAAGTTAATTTTTCATTTTTCTAGTGCAATGCATGAGTTTTTTGAAGCAAGTGACATAAATAAGATTGTAACTTGTGCCCTTACAATTTTCACCTAAAGTATACCACATGGCATGCCAACTGACATTTTTCCATGAATTTTAGAGTGATATTTCCATATTCCATTGATTTATTGAATTTCTGGCGATTTACATCAAGTAAGTCAAATTTGCACTGCAAGTGTGCTCTAGTTTAGACCAATAAATTCAGAAAAATCATTTTCACCTTCCACATTAGGAGTGTAGGAAGTATCCACAAAGAAAACTCAATTACCCAACCATTATATATGATTACTCGTCGATGCAATTTTGACAACAAATCGAAAGAAATTAAAGAAAATCATAAAAAGGCTCAAAAATTGAAATCCTTTTGATGGAGGCCTCCTATGTGCAATGGCTTGTGGGAAAAATAATAAACTCACAATACCACAAATAAAAAGTTATTTTTTCATTTTTCTAGTGCAATGCATGACTTTCTTTGTGAAGCAGGTGCCATAAATAAGATTGAAAATTCTGCCCTTACAATTTTCACCTAAAGTGTACCACAATGGATGCCAACTACCAATTTTTCATGAATTTCAGAGTGATATTGCCATATTCCAATGATTTATCGAATTTCTCCCGATTTTCGTCAAGTAACTCAAATTTGCACTGCAAGTGTGCTCTAGTTTCGACCAATAAATTCAGTAATATCATTTTCACCTTCCACATTAGGAATGTATGCAGTATCCACAAACAAAACGCAATTACCCGTCCATTATATATGATTACTCATCCATGCAATTTTGAGAACACATCGAAAGAAATTAAAGGAAATGAAAAAAGATAAAAAAACTGAAACCCTTTTGCATGGAGGCCTCCTATGTGCAATGGCTTGTGGGAAAAATAATAAACTCAGAATACCACAAACTTAAAAAAAAACCTTCACAACCTGACCTATCTCATATGAAGATCAATGACTTTCAACCAAGATGACCATGACCATGAGCATTTTCATGGCATCGTACATGATAACCTGACCATTTTTGGAAATAACAATGGTGTTAGTATTGTCAGCAATAATTCCACAAAAAGATTGAAGATTTGGTTAAAAAAAGTTAATTTTTCATTTTTCTAGTGCAATGCATGACTTTTTTTGTGAAGCAAGTGCCATAAATAAGATTGTAAATTGTGCCCTTACAATTTTCACCTAAAGTATACCACATGGGATGCCAACTGCCAATTTTTCATGAATTTCAGAGTGATATTTCCATATTCCATTGATTTATTGAATTTCTAGCGATTTACATCAAGTAATTCAAATTTGCACTGCAAGTGTGCTCTAGTTTCGACCATTAAATTTTGAAAAATCATTTTCACCTTCAACATTAGGAGTGTAGGCAGTATCCACAAAGAAAACTCAATTACCCAACCATTATATATGATTACTCAACCATGTAATCTTGACAACACATCGAAATAAATTAAAGAAAATGATAAAAAGGCTCAAAAATTGAAATCGTTTTGCATGGAGGCCTCCTATATGCAATGGCTTGTGGGAAAAATAATAAACTCCCAATACCACGAATAAAATGTTAATTTTTCATTTTTATAGTGTAATGCATGACTTTGTTTTGTGAAGCAAGTTCCATAAATAAGATTGTAAATTGTGCCCATACAATTTTCACCTAAAGTATACCACAATGGATGCCAACTGCCAATTTTTCATGAATTTCAGAGTGATATTGCCGTATCTCATTGATTTATCAAATTTCTGGCGATTTACATCAAGTAATTCAAATTTGCACTGCTAGTGTGCTTTAGTTTCGACCAATAAATTCTGAAAAATAATTTTCACCTTCCGCATTAGGAGTGTAGGCAGTATCCACTAAGAAAACTCAATTACCCAACCATTATATATGATTACTCATCCATGCAATTTTGAGAACACATCAAAAGAAATTAAAGGAAATGAAAAAAGGCTCAAAAATTGAAATCCTTTTGCATGGAGGCCTCCCATGTGCAATGGATTGTGGGAAAAATAATAAACTCACAATACCACAAACTTAAAAAAACCTTCACAAACTGACCTATCTCACATGAAGATCAATGACTTTCAACCAAGATTACCATGAGCATTTTCATGGCATAGTACATGATAACATGACCATTTTTGGAAATAACAAGGTTGTTAACATTGTCAGCAATAATTCCACAAAAAGATTGAAGATTTGGTTAAAAAAAGTTAATTTTTCATTTTTCTAGTGCAATGCATGACTTTTTTTGTGAAGCAAGTGCCATAAATAAGATTGTAAATTGTGCCCTTACAATTTTCACCTAAAGTATACCACATGGGATGCCAACTGTCAATTTTTCATGAATTTCAGAGTGGTATTTCCATATTCCATTGATTTATTGAATTTCTAGCGATTTACATCAAGTAATTCAAATTTGCACTGCAAGTGTGCTCTAGTTTCGACCATTAAATTTTGAAAAATCATTTTCACCTTCAACATTAGGAGTGTAGGCAGTATCCACAAAGAAAACTCAATTACCCAACCATTATATATGATTACTCAACCATGTAATCTTGACAACACATCGAAATAAATTAAAGAAAATGATAAAAAGGCTCAAAAATTGAAATCGTTTTGCATGGAGGCCTCCTATATGCAATGGCTTGTGGGAAAAATAATAAACTCCCAATACCACGAATAAAATGTTAATTTTTCATTTTTATAGTGTAATGCATGACTTTTTTTTGTGAAGCAAGTGCCATAAATAAGATTGTAAATTGTGCCCATACAATTTTCACCTAAAGTATACCACAATGGATGCCAACTGCCAATTTTTCATGAATTTCAGAGTGATATTGCCGTATCTCATTGATTTATCAAATTTCTGGCGATTTACATCAAGTAATTCAAATTTGCACTGCTAGTGTGCTTTAGTTTCGACCAATAAATTCTGAAAAATAATTTTCACCTTCCGCATTAGGAGTGTAGGCAGTATCCACTAAGAAAACTCAATTACCCAACCATTATATATGATTACTCATCCATGCAATTTTGAGAACACATCAAAAGAAATTAAAGGAAATGAAAAAAGGCTCAAAAATTGAAATCCTTTTGCATGGAGGCCTCCCATGTGCAATGGATTGTGGGAAAAATAATAAACTCACAATACCACAAACTTAAAAAAACCTTCACAAACTGACCTATCTCACATGAAGATCAATGACTTTCAACCAAGATTACCATGAGCATTTTCATGGCATAGTACATGATAACATGACCATTTTTGGAAATAACAAGGTTGTTAACATTGTCAGCAATAATTCCACAAAAAGATTGAAGATTTGGTTAAAAAAAGTTAATTTTTCATTTTTCTAGTGCAATGCATGACTTTTTTTGTGAAGCAAGTGCCATAAATAAGATTGTAAATTGTGCCCTTACAATTTTCACCTAAAGTATACCACATGGGATGCCAACTGTCAATTTTTCATGAATTTCAGAGTGGTATTTCCATATTCCATTGATTTATTGAATTTCTAGCGATTTACATCAAGTAATTCAAATTTGCACTGCAAGTGTGCTCTAGTTTCGACCATTAAATTTTGAAAAATCATTTTCACCTTCAACATTAGGAGTGTAGGCAGTATCCACAAAGAAAACTCAATTACCCAACCATTATATATGATTACTCAACCATGTAATCTTGACAACACATCGAAATAAATTAAAGAAAATGATAAAAAGGCTCAAAAATTGAAATCGTTTTGCATGGAGGCCTCCTATATGCAATGGCTTGTGGGAAAAATAATAAACTCCCAATACCACGAATAAAATGTTAATTTTTCATTTTTATAGTGTAATGCATGACTTTTTTTTGTGAAGCAAGTGCCATAAATAAGATTGTAAATTGTGCCCATACAATTTTCACCTAAAGTATACCACAATGGATGCCAACTGCCAATTTTTCATGAATTTCAGAGTGATATTGCCGTATCTCATTGATTTATCAAATTTCTGGCGATTTACATCAAGTAATTCAAATTTGCACTGCTAGTGTGCTTTAGTTTCGACCAATAAATTCTGAAAAATAATTTTCACCTTCCGCATTAGGAGTGTAGGCAGTATCCACTAAGAAAACTCAATTACCCAACCATTATATATGATTACTCATCCATGCAATTTTGAGAACACATCAAAAGAAATTAAAGGAAATGAAAAAAGGCTCAAAAATTGAAATCCTTTTGCATGGAGGCCTCCCATGTGCAATGGATTGTGGGAAAAATAATAAACTCACAATACCACAAACTTAAAAAAACCTTCACAAACTGACCTATCTCACATGAAGATCAATGACTTTCAACCAAGATTACCATGAGCATTTTCATGGCATAGTACATGATAACATGACCATTTTTGGAAATAACAAGGTTGTTAACATTGTCAGCAATAATTCCACAAAAAGATTGAAGATTTGGTTAAAAAAAGTTAATTTTTCATTTTTCTAGTGCAATGCATGACTTTTTTTTGAAGCAAGTGCCATAAATAAGATTGTAAATTGTGCCCTTACAATTTTCACCTAAAGTATACCACATGGGATGCCAACTGCCAATTTTTCAGGAATTTCAGAGTGATATTTCCATATTCCATTGATTTATTGAATTTCTAGCGATTTACATGAAGTAATTCAAATTTGCACTGCAAGTGTGCTCTAGTTTCGACCAATAAATTCAGAGAAATCATTTTCACCTTCCAAATTAGGAGTGTAGGCAGTATCCACAAAGAAAACTCAATTACCCAACCATTATATATGATTACTCATCCATGCAATTTTGACAACACATCGAAAGAAATTAAAGGAAATAAAAAAAGGCTCAAAAATTGAAATCCTTTTGCATGGAGGCCTCCTATGTGCAATGGCTTTTGGGAAAAATAATAAACTCACAATACCACAAACTTAAAAAAACCTTCGCAAACTGACCTATCTCACATGAAGATCAATGACTTTCAACCAAGATTACCATGATCATTTTCATGGCATAGTACATGATAACATGACCATTTTTGGAAATAACAAGGTTGTTAATATTGTCAACAATAATTCCACAAAAAGATTGAATATTTGGTTAAAAAAAGTTTATTTTTCATTTTTCTAGTGCAATGCATGACTTTTTTTGAAGCAAGTGCCATAAATAAGATTGTAAATTGTGCCCTTGCAATTTTCACCTAAAGTATACCACATGGGATGCCAACTGCCATTTTTTCATGAATTTTAGAGTGATATTTCCATATTCCATTGATTTATTCAATTTCTGGCGATTTACATCAAGTAAGTCAAATTTGCACTTCAAGTGTGCTCTAGTTTCGACCAATAAATTCAGAAAAATCATTCTCACCTTCCACATTAGGAGTGTAGGCAGTATCCACAAAAAAAACTCAATTACCTAACCATTATATATGATTACTCATCCATGCAATTTTGACAACACATCGAAAGAAATTAAAGAAAATGATAAAAAGGCACAAAAATTGAAATCCTATTGCATGGAGGCCTCCTATGTGCAATGGCTTGTGGGAAAATAATAAACTCACAATACCACGAATAAAAAGTTAATTTTTCATTTTTATAGTGCAATGCATGACTTTTTTTCTGAATCAGGTGCCATAAATAAGATTATAAATTCTGCCCTTACAATTTTCACCTAAAGTATACCACATGGGATGCCAACTGCCATTTTTTCATGAATTTTAGAGTGATATTTCCATATTCCATTGATTTATTGAATTTCTGGCGATTTACATCAAGTAAGTCAAATTTGCACTGCAAGTGTGCTCTAGTTTAGACCAATAAATTCAGAAAAATCATTTTCACCTTCCACATTAGGAGTGTAGGCAGTATCCACAAAGAAAACTCAATTACCCAACCATTATATATGATTACTCATCCATGCAATTTTGACAACACATCGAAAGAAATTAAAGGAAATGAAAAAAGGCTCAAAAATTGAAATCCTTTTGCATGGAGGCCTCCTATGTGCAACGGCTTGTGGGAAAATAATAAACTCACAATACCACAAACTTAAAAAAAACCTTCATAAACTGACCTATCTCATATGAAGATCAATGACTTTCAACCAAGATGACCACGACCATGAGCATTTTCATGGCATCATACATGATAACATGACCATTTTTGGAAATAACAAGCGTGTTAACATTGTCAGCAATAATTCCACAAAAAGATTGAAGATTTGGTTAAAAAAAGTTAATTTTTCTTTTTTCTAGTGCAATGCATTACTTTTTTTTGAAGCAAGTGCCATAAATAAGATTGCAAATTGTTCCCTTACAATTTTCACCTAAAGTATACCACATGGGATGCCAACTGCCAATTTTTCAGGAATTTCAGAGTGATATTTCCATATTCCATTGATTTATTGAATTTCTGGCGATTTACATCAAGTAATTCAAATTTGCACTGCAAGTTTGCTCTAGTTTCGACCAATAAATTCTGAAAAATCATTTTCACCTTCCACATTAGGAGTGTAGGCAGTATCCACAAAGAAAACTCTATTACCCAACCATTATATATGATTACTCATCCATGTAATCTTGACAACACATCGAAAGAAATTAAAGAAAATGATAAAAAGGCTCAAAAATTGAAATCCTTTTGCATTGAGGCCTCCTATGTGCAATGGCTTGTGGGAAAAATAATAAACTCACAATACCACGAATAAATTGTTAATTTTTCATTTTTATAGTGCAATGCATGACTTTTTTTGTGAAGCAAGTGCCATAAATAAGATTGTAAATTGTGCCCATACAATTTTCACCTAAAGTATACCACAATGGATGCCAACTGCCAATTTTTCATGAATTTCAGAGTGATATTGCCGTATTTCATTGATTTATCAAATTTCTGGCGATTTACATCAAGTAATTCAAATTTGCACTGCTAGTGTGCTCTAGTTTCGACCAATAAATTCTGAAAAATCATTTTCACCTTCCGCATTAGGAGTGTAGGCAGTATCCACTAAGAAAACTCAACTACCCAACCATTATATATGATTACTCATCCATGCAATTTTGAGAACACATCAAAAGAAATTAAAGGAAATGAAAAAAGGCTCAAAAATTGAAATCCTTTTGTATGGAGGCCTCCTATGTGCAATGGCTTGTGGGAAAAGAAATAAACTCACAATACCACAAACTTAAAAAAACCTCCACAAACTGACCTATCTCACTTGGAGGCCTCCTATGTGAGAATGATTTTTCTGAATTTATTGGTCGAAACTAGAGCACACTTGAAGTGCAAATTTGACTCCACATTAGGAGTGTAGGCAGTATCCACAAAGAAAACTCAATTACCCAACCATTATATATGATTACTCATCCATGCAATTTTGACAACACATCGAAAGAAATTAAAGAAATGATAAAAAGGCTCAAAAATTGAAATCCCTTTGATGGAGGGCTCCTATGTGCAATGGCTTGTGGGAAAAATAATAAACTCACAATACCACGAATAAAAAGTTAATTTTTCATTTTTATAGTGCAATGCATGACTTTTTTTCTGAAGCAGGTGCCATAAATAAGATTGAAAATTCTGCCCTTACAATTTTCACCTAAAGTGTACCACAATGGATGCCAACTACCATTTTTTCATGAATTTCAGAGTGATATTGCCATATTCCAATGATTTATCGAATTTCTCGCGATTTACATAGACTAATTCAAATTTGCACTGCAAGTGTGCTCTATTTTCGACCAATAAATTCGGAAATATCATTTTCACCTTCCACATTAGGAGTGTAGGCAGTATCCACAAACAAAACTCAATTACCCGACCATAATATATGAATACTCATCCATGCAATTTTGAGAACACATCAAAAGAAATTAAAGGAAATGAAAAAAGATAAGAAATTGAAACCCTTTTGCATGGAGGCCTCCTATGTGCAATGGCTTGTGGGAAAAATAATAAACTCAGAATACAACGAACTTAAAAAAAAACCTTCACAACCTGACCTATCTCATATGAAGATCAATGACTTTCAACCAAGATGAAAATGACCATGAGCATTTTCATGGCATCGTACATGATAACATGATCATTTTTGGAAATAACAATGGTGTTAACATTGTCAGCAATAATTCCAAAAAAAGATTGAAGATTTGGTTAAAAAAAGTTAATTTTTCATTTTTCTAGTGCAATGCATGACTTTTTTTGTGAAGCAAGTGGCATAAAAAAGATTGTAAATAGTGCCCTTACAATTTTCACCTAAAGTATACTACATGGGATGCCAACTGCCAATTTTTCATGAATTTCAGAGTGATATTTCCATATTCCATTGATTTATTGAATTTCTGGCGATTTACATCAAGTAATTCAAATTTGCACTGCAAGTGTGCTCTAGTTTCGACCAATAAATTCTGAAAACTCATTTTCACCTTCCATATTAGGAGTGTAGGCAGTATCCACAAAAAAACTCAATTACCCAACCATGATATATGATTACTCATCCATGCAATTTTGACAACACATCGAAAGAAATTAAAGAAATTGATAAAAAGGCTCAAAAATTGAAATCCTTTTGCATGGAGGCCTCCTATGTGCAATGGCTTGTGGGAAAATAATAAACTCACAATACCACAAATAAAAAGTTAATTTTTCATTTTTATAGTGCAATGCATGACTTTTTTTCTGAAGCTGGTGCCATAAATAAGATTGTAAATTCCGCCCTTACAAATTTCACCTAAAGTACACCACAATGGATGCCAACTGCCAATTTTTCATGAATTTCAGAGTCATATTACCATATTCCAATGATTTATTGAATTTCTGGCGATTTACATCAAGTAATTCAAATTTGCACTACAAGTGTGCTCTAGTTTCGACCAATAAATTCGGAAATATCATTTTCACCTACCACATTAAGAGTGGAGGTAGTATCCACAAAGAAAACTCAATTACCCAACCATTATATATGATTACTCATCCATGCAATTTTGAGAACACATCGAAAGAAATTAAAGGAAATGAAAAAAGGCTCAAAAATTGAAATCCTTTTGCATGGAGGCCTCCTATTGCAACGGCTTGTGGGAAAATAATAAACTCACAATACCACAAACTTAAAAAAAACCTTCATAAACTGACCTATCTCTTATGAAGATCAATGACTTTCAACCAAGATGACTACGACCATGAGCATTTTCATGGCATCATACATGATAACATGACCATTTTTGGAAATAACAAGCGTGTTAACATTATCAGCAATAATTCCACAAAAGATTGAAGATTTGGTTAAAAAAGTTAATTTTTCATTTTTCTAGTGCAATGCATTACTTTTTTTTTGAAGCAAGTGCCATAAATAAGATTGTAAATTGTGCCCTTACAATTTTCACCTAAAGTATGCCACATGGGATGCCAACTGCCAATTTTTCATGAATTTCAGAGTGATATTTCCATATTCCATTGATTTATTGAATTTCTGGCGATTTACATCAAGTAATTCAAATTTGCACTGCAAGTGTGCTCTAGTTTCGACCAATAAATTTTGAAAAATCATTTTCACCTTCCACATTAGGAGTGTAGGCAGTATCCACAAAGAAAACTCTATTACCCAACCATTATATATGATTACTCATCCATGTAATATTGACAACACATCGAAAGAAATTAAAGAAAATGATAAAAAGGCTAAAAAATTGAAATCCTTTTGCATGGAGGCCTCCTATGTGCAATGGCTTGTGGGAAAAATAATAAACTCACAATATCATGAATAAATTGTTAATTTTTCATTTTTCTAGTGCAATGCATGACTTTTTTTGTGAAGCAATTGCCATAAATAAATTGTAAATTGTGCCCATACAATTTTCACCTAAAGTATACCACAATGGATGCCAACTGCCAATTTTTCATGAATTTCAGAGTAATATTGCCGTATTTCATTGATTTATCAAATTTCTTGCGATTTACATCAAGTAATTCAAATTTGCACTGCTAGTGTGCCCTAGTTTCGACCAATAAATTCTGAAAAATCATTTTCACCTTCCGCATTAGGAGTGTAGGCAGTATCCACTAAGCAAACTCAATTACCCAACCATTATATATGATTACTCATACATGCAATTTTGAGAACACATCAAAAGGAATTAAAGGAAATGAAAAAAGGCTCAAAAATTGAAATCCTTTTGCATGGAGGCCTCCTATGTGCAATGGCTTGTGGGAAAAATAATAAACTCACAATACGACAAACTCAAAAAAACCTTCACAAACTGACCTATCTCACATCAAGTAATTCAAATTTGCACTGCTAGTGTGCTCTAGTTTCGACCAATAAATTCTGAAAAATCATTTTCACCTTCCGCATTAGGAGTGTAGGCAGTATCCACTAAGAAAACTCAATTACCCAACCATTATATATGATTACTCATCCATGCAATTTTGAGAACACATCAAAAGAAATTAAAGGAAATGAAAAAAGGCTCAAAAATTGAAATCCTTTTACATGGAGGCCTCATATGTGTAATGGCTTGTGGGAAAAATAATAAACTCACAATACCACAAACTTAAAAAAACCTTCGCAAACTGGCCTATCTCACATGAAGATCAATGACTTTCAACCAAGAGTACCATGAGCATTTTCATGGCATAGTACATGATAACATGACCATTTTTGGAAATAACAAGGTTGTTAACATTGTCAGCAATAATTCCACAAAAAGATTGAAGATTTGGTTAAAAAAAGTTAATTTTTCATTTTTCTAGTGCAATGCATGACTTTTTTTTGAAGCAAGTGCCATAAATAAGATTGTAAATTGTGCCCTTACAATTTTCACCTAAAGTATACCACATGGGATGCCAACTGCCATTTTTTCATGAATTTTAGAGTGATATTTCCATATTCCATTGATTTATTGAATTTATGGCGATTTACATCAAGTAAGTCAAATTTGCACTGCAAGTGTGCTCTAGTTTCGACCAATAAATTCAGAAAAATCATTTTCACCTTCCACAATAGGAGTGTAGACAGTATCCACAAAGAAAACTCAATTACCCAACCATTATATATGATTACTCATCCATGCAATTTTGACAACACATCGAAAGAAATTAAAGAAAATGATAAAAAGGCTCAAAAATTGAAATCCTTTTGATGGAGGCCTCCTATGTGCAATGGCTTGTGGGAAAAATAATAAACTCACAATACCACAAATAAAAAGTTATTTTTTCTAGTTCAATGCATGACTTTTTTTCTGAAGCAGGTGCCATAAATACGATTGTAAATTCTGCCCTTACAATTTTCACCTAAAGTACACCACAATGGATGCCAACTGCCAATTTTCATGAATTTCAGAGTCATATTGCCATATTCCATTGATTTATCGAATTTCTGGCGATTTACATCAAGTAATTCAAATTTGCATTGCTAGTGTGCTCTAGTTTCAAACAATAAATTCGGAAATATCATTTTCACCTTCCACATTAGGAGTGTAGGTAGTATCCACAAACAAAACTCAATTACCCAACCAATATATATGATTACTCATCCATGCAATTTTGAGAACACATCGAAAGAAATTAAAGGAAATGAAAAAAGGCTCAAAATATGAAATCCTTTTGCATGGAGGCCTCCTATGTGCAACGGCTTGTGGGAAAATAATAAACTCACAATACCACAAACTTAAAAAAACACTTCATAAACAGACCTATCTCATATGAAGATCAATGACTTTCAACCAAGATGACTACGACCATGAGCATTTTCTTGGCATCATAGATGATAACATGACCATTTTTGGAAATAACAAGCGTGTTAACATTATCAGCAATAATTCCACAAAAAAATTGAAGATTTGGTTAAAAAAAGTTAATTTTTCATTTTTCTAGTGCAATGCATTACTTTTTTTTTGAAGCAAGTGCCATAAATAAGATTGTAAATTGTGCCCTTACAATTTTCACCTAAAGTATACCACATGGGATGCCAACTGCCATTTTTTCATGAATTTTAGAGTGATATTTCCAAATTCCATTGATTTATTGAATTTCTGGCGATTTGAATCAAGTAAGTCAAATTTGCACTGCAAGTGTGCTCTAGTTTCGACCAATAAATTCAGAAAAATCATTTTCACCTTCCACATTAGGAGTGTAGACAGTATCCACAAAGAAAACTCAATTACCCAACCATTATATATGATTACTCATCCATGCAATTTTGACAACACATCGAAAGAAATTAAAGAAAATGATAAAAAAGTTCAAAAATTGAAATCCTTTTGATGGAGGCCTCCTATGTGCAATGGCTTGTGGGAAAAATAATAAACTCACAATAACACAAATAAAAAGTTATTTTTTCTAGTTCAATGCATGACTTTTTTTCTGAAGCAGGTGCCATAAATACGATTGTAAATTCCGCCCTTACAATTTTCACCTAAAGTACACCACAATGGATGCCAACTGCCAATTTCTCATGAATTTCAGAGTCATATTGCCATATTCCATTGATTTATCGAATTTCTGGCGATTTACATCAAGATATTCAAATTTGCACTGCTAGTGTGCTCTAGTTTCAAACAATAAATTCGGAAATATCATTTTCACCTTCCACATTAGGAGTGTAGGTAGTATCCACAAAGAAAACTCAATTACCCAACCATTATATATGATTACTCATCCATGCAATTTTGAGAACACATCGAAAGAAATTAAAGGAAATGAAAAAAGGCTCAAAATATGAAATCATTTTGCATGGAGGCCTCCTATGTGCAACGGCTTGTGGGAAAATAATAAACTCACAATACCACAAACTTAAAAAAAACCTTCATAAACTGACCTATCTCATATGAAGATCAATGACTTTCAACCAAGATGACCATGACCATGAGCATTTTCGTGGCATCATACATGATAACATGACCATGTTTGGAAATAACAAGTGTGCTAACATTATCAGCAATAATTCCACAAAAAGATTGAAGATTTGGTTAAAAAAAGTTAATTTTTCATTTTTCTCGTGCAATGCATTACTTTTTTTTGAAGCAAGTGCCATAAATAAGATTGTAAATTGTGCCCTTACAATTTTCACCTAAAGTATACCACATGGGATGCCAACTGCCAATTTTTCATGAATTTTAGAGTGATATTTCCATATTCCATTGATTTATTGAATTTCTGGCGATTTACATCATGTTAGTCAAATTTGCACTGCAAGTGTGCTCTAGTTTCGACCAATAAATTCAGAAAAATCATTTTCACCTTCCACATTAGGAGTGTAGGCAGTATCCACAAAGAAAACTCAATTACCCAACCATTATATATGATTACTCATCCATGCAATTTTGACAACACATCGAAAGAAATTAAAGAAAATGATAAAAAAATGCTCAAAAATTGAAATCCTTTTGATGGAGGCCTCCTATGTGCAATGGCTTGTGTGAAAAATAATAAACTCACAATACCACAAATAAAAAGTTATTTTTTCATTTTTCTAGTTCAATGCATGACTTTTTTTGTGAAGCAGGTGCCATAAATAAGATTGAAAATTCTGCCCTTACTATTTTCACCTAAAGTGTACCACAATGGATACGAACTACCAATTTTTCATGAAATTCAGAGTGATATTGCCATATTGAAATGATTTATCGAATTTCTCACGATTTACATCAAGTAATTCAAATTTGCACTGCAAGTGTCCTCTATTTTCGACCAATAAATTCAGAAATATCATTTTCACCTTCCACATTAGGAGTGTATGCAGTATCCACAAACAAAACTCAATTACCTGACCATTATATATGATTACTCATCCATGCAATTTTGAGAACACATCGAAAGAAATTAAAGGAAATGAAAAAAGATAAAAAATTTAAATCCTTTTGCATGGAGGCCTCCTATGTGCAATGGCTTGTGGGAAAAATAATAAACTCACAATACCACAAACTTAAAAAAAACCTTCACAACCTGACCTATCTCATATGAAGATCAATGACTTTCAACCAAGATGACCATGACCATGAGCATTTTCATGGCATCGTACATGATAACATGACCATTTTTGGAAATAACAAGGTTGTTAACATTGTCAGCACTAATTCCACAAAAAGATTGAAGATTTGGTTAAAAAAAGTTAATTTTTCATTTTTCTAGTGCAATGCATGAACTTTTTTTGATGCAAGTGCCAAAAATAAGATTGTAAATTGTGCCCTTACAATTTTCACCTAAAGTATACCACATGGGATGCCAACTGCCAATTTTTCATGAGTTTTAGAGTGATATTTCCATATTCCATTGATTAATTGAATTTCTGGCGATTTACATCAAGTAAGTCAAATTTGCACTGCAAGTGTGCTCTAGTTCCGACCAATAAATTCAGAAAAATCATTTTCACCTTCCACATTAGGAGTGTAGACAGTATCCACAAAGAAAACTCAATTATCCAACCATTATATATGATTACTCATCCATGCAATTTTGACAACACATCGAAAGAAATTAAAGAAAATGATAAAGAGGCTCAAAAATTGAAATCCTTTTGATGGAGGCCTCCTATGTGCAATGGCTTGTGGGAAAAATAATAAACTCACAATACCACAAATAAAAAGTTATTTTTTCATTTTTCTAGTTCAATGCATGACTTTTTTTGTGAAGCAGGTGCCATAAATAAGATTGAAAATTCTGCCCTTACTATTTTCACCTAAAGTGTACCACAATGGATGCGAACTACCAATTTTTCATGAATTTCAGAGTGATATTGCCATATTCCAATGATTTATCGAATTTCTCGCGATTTACATAAAGTAATTCAAATTTGCACTGCAAGTGTGCTCTATTTTCGACCAATAAATTCAGAAATATCATTTTCACCTTCCACATTAGGAGTGTATGCAGTATCCACAAACAAAACTCAATTACCCGACCATTATATATGATTACTCATCCATGCAATTTTGAGAACACATCGAAAGAAATTAAAGGAAATGAAAAAAGATAAAAATTGAAACCCTTTTGCATGGAAGCCTCCTATGTGCAATGGCTTGTGGGAAAAATAATAAACTCACAATACCACAAACTTAAAAAAAAACCTTCACAACCTGACCTATCTCATATGAAGATCAATGACTTTCAACCAAGATGACCATGACCACGAGTATTTTCATGGCATCGTACATGATAACATGACCATTTTTGGAAATAACAAGGTTGTTAACATTGTCAGCAATAATTCCACAAAAAGATTGAAGATTTGGTTAAAAAAAGTTAATTTTTCATTTTTCTACTGCAATGCATCACTTTTTTTGAAGCAAGTGCCAAAAATAAGATTGTAAATTGTGCCCTTACAATTTTCACCTAAAGTACACCACATGGGATGCCAACTGCCAATTTGTCATGAATTTTAGAGTGATATTTCCATATTCCATTGATTTATTGAATTTCTGGCGATTTACATCAAGTAAGTCAAATTTGCACTTCAAGTGTGCTCTAGTTTCGACCAATAAATTCAGAAAAATTATTTTCACCTTCGACATCAGGAGTGTAGGCAGTATCCACAAAGAAAACTCAATTACCCAACCATTATATATGATTACTCATCCATGCAATTTTGAGAACACATCGAAAGAAATTAAAGGAAATGAAAAAAGGCTCAAAATATGAAATCCTTTTGCATGGAGGCCTCCTATGTGCAACGGCTTATGGGAAAATAATAAACTCACAATACCACAAACTTAAAAAAACCCTTCATAAACTGACCTATCTCATATGAAGATCAATGACTTTCAACCAAGATGACCACGACCATGAGCATTTTCATGGCATCATACATGATAACGTGACCATTTTTGGAAATAACAAGCGTGTTAACATTATCAGCAATAATTCCACAAAAAGATTGAAGATTTGGTTTAAAAAAAGTTAATTTTTCATTTTTCTAGTGCAATGCTTTACTTTTTTTTGAAGCAAGTGCCATAAATACGATTGTAAATTGTGCCCTTACAATTTTCACCTAAAGTATACCACATGGGATGCCAACTGCCAATTTTTCATGAATTTCAGAGTGATATTTCCATATTCCATTGATTTATTGAATTTCTGGCGATTTACATCAAGTAATTCAAATTTGCACTACAAGTGTGCTCTAGTTTCGACCAATAAAATCAGAAAAATCATTTTCACCTTCCGCATTAGGAGTGTAGGCAGTATCCACTAAGAAAACTCAATTACCCAACCATTATATATGATTACACATCCACGCAATTTTGAGAACATATCAAAAGAAATTAAAGGAAATGAAAAAAGGCTCAAAAATTGAAATCCTTTTGGATGGAGGCCTCATATGTGTAATGGCTTGTGGGAAAAATAATAAACTCACAATACCACAAACTTAAAAAAACCTTCGCAAACTGACCTATCTCACATGAAGATCAATGACTTTCAACCAAGATTACCAAGAGCATTTTCATGGCATAGTACATGATAACATGACCATTTTTGGAAATAACAAGGTTGTTAACATTGTCAGCAATAATTCCACAAAAAGATTGAAGATTTGGTTAAAAAAAGTTAATTTTTCATTTTTCTAGTGCAATGCATGACTTTTTTTTGAAGCAATTGCCATAAATATGATTGTAAATTGTGCCCTTACAATTTTCACCAAAAGTATACCACATGGGATGCCAACTGCTATTTTTTCATGAATTTTAGAGTGATATTTCCATATTCCATTGATTTATTGAATTTCTGGCGATTTTCATCAAGTAAGTCAAATTTGCACTGCAAGTGTGCTCTAGTTCCGACCAATAAATTCAGAAAAATCATTTTCACCTTCCACATTAGGAGTGTAGACAGTATCCACAAAGAAAACTCAATTATCCAACCATTATATATGATTACTCATCCATGCAATTTTGACAACACATCGAAAGAAATTAAAGAAAATGATAAAGAGGCTCAAAAATTGAAATCCTTTTGATGGCGGCCTCCTATGTGCAATGGCTTGTGGGAAAAATAATAAACTCACAATACCACAAATAAAAAGTTATTTTTTCATTTTTCTAGTTCAATGCATGACTTTTTTTGTGAAGCAGGTGCCATAAATAAGATTGAAAATTCTGCCCTTACTATTTTCACCTAAAGTGTACCACAATGGATGCGAACTACCAATTTTTCATGAATTTCAGAGTGATATTGCCATATTCCAATGATTTATCGAATTTCTCACGATTTACATAAAGTAATTCAAATTTGCACTGCAAGTGTGCTCTATTTTCGACCAATAAATTCAGAAATATCATTTTCACCTTCCACATTAGGAGTGTATGCAGTATCCACAAACAAAACTCAATTACCCGACCATTATATATGATTACTCATCCATGCAATTTTGAGAACACATCGAAAGAAATTAAAGGAAATGTAAAAAGATAAAAATTGAAACCCTTTTGCATGGAAGCCTCCTATGTGCAATGGCTTGTGGGAAAAATAATAAACTCACAATACCACAAACTTAAAAAAAAACCTTCACAACCTGACCTATCTCATATGAAGATCAATGACTTTCAACCAAGATGACCATGACCACGAGTATTTTCATGGCATCGTACATGATAACATGACCATTTTTGGAAATAACAAGGTTGTTAACATTGTCAGCAATAATTCCACAAAAATATTGAAGATTTGGTTAAAAAAAGTTAATTTTTCATTTTTCTAGTGCAATGCATCACTTTTTTTGAAGCAAGTGCCAAAAATAAGATTGTAAATTGTGCCCTTACAATTTTCACCTAAAGTATACCACATGGGATGCCAACTGCCAATTTGTCATGAATTTTAGAGTGATATTTCCATATTCCATTGATTTATTGAATTTCTGGCGATTTACATCAAGTAAGTCAAATTTGCACTGCAAGTGTGCTCTAGTTTCGACCAATAAATTTTGAAAAATCATTTTCACCTTCCGCATTAGAAGTGTAGGCAGTATCCACAAAGAAAACTCAATTACCCAACCATTATATATGATTACTCATCCATGCAATTTTGAGAACACATCGAAAGAAATTAAAGGAAATGAAAAAAGGCTCAAAATATGAAATCCTTTTGCATGGAGGCCTCCTATGTGCAACGGCTTATGGGAAAATAATAAACTCACAATACCACAAACTTAAAAAAAACCCTTCATAAACAGATCTATCTCATATGAAGATCAATGACTTTCAACCAAGATGACTACGACCATGAGCATTTTCTTGGCATCATACATGATAACATGACCATTTTTGGAAATAACAAGCGTGTTAACATTATCAGCAATAATTCCACAAAAAGATTGAAGATTTGGTTAAAAAAAGTTAATTTTTCATTTTTCTAGTGCAATGCATTACTTTTTTTTGAAGCAAGTGCCATAAATAAGATTGTAAATTGTGCCCTTACAATTTTCACCTAAAGTATACCACATGGGATGCCAACTGCCAATTTTTCATGAATTTCAGAGTGTTATTTCCATATTCCATTGATTTATTGAATTTCTGGCGATTTGAATCAAGTAAGTCAAATTTGCACCGCAAGTGTGCTCTAGTTTCGACCAATAAATTCAGAAAAATCATTTTCACCTTCCACATTAGGAGTGTAGACAGTATCCACAAAGAAAACTCAATTACCCAACCATTATATATGATTACTCATCCATGCAATTTTGACAACACATCGAAAGAAATTAAAGAAAATGATAAAAAGGCTCAAAAATTGAAATCCTTTTGATGGAGGCCCCTATGTGCAATGGCTTGTGGGAAAAATAATAAACTCACAATACCACAAATAAAAAGTTATTTTTTCATTTTTCTAGTTCAATGCATGACTTTTTTTCTCAAGCAGGTGCCATAAATAAGATTGTAAATTCTGCCCTTACAATTTTCACCTAAAGTACACCACAATGGATGCCAACTGGCAATTTTTCATGAATTTCAGAGTCATATTGCCATATTCCATTGATTTATCGAATTTCTGGCAAACTTACATCAAGTAATTCAAATTCGCACTGCTAGTGTGCTCTAGTTTCAACCAATAAATTCGGAAATATCATTTTCACCTTCCACATCAGGAGTGTAGGCAGTATCCACAAAGAAAACTCAATTACCCAACCATTATATATGATTACTCATCCATGCAATTTTGAGAACACATCGAAAGAAATTAAAGGAAATGAAAAAAGGCTCAAAATATGAAATCCTTTTGCATGGAGGCCTCCTATGTGCAACGGCTTGTGGGAAAATAATAAACTCACAATACCACAAACTTAAAAAAAACCTTCATAAACAGACCTATCTCATATGAAGATCAATGACTTTCAACCAAGATGACCACGACCATGAGCATTTTCTTGGCATCATACATGATAACATGACCATTTTTGGAAATAACAAGCGTGTTAACATTGTCAGCAATAATTCCACAAAAAGATTGAAGATTTGGTTAAAAAAAGTTAATTTTTCATTTTTCTAGTGCAATGCATTACTTTTTTTTGAAGCAAGTGCCATAAATAAGATTGTAAATTGTGCCCTTACAATTTTCAACTAAAGTATACCACATGGGATGCCAACTGCCAATTTTTCATGAATTTCAGAGTGTTATTTCCATATTCCATTCATTTATTGAATTTCTGGCGATTTGAATCAAGTAAGTTAAATTTGCATTGCAAGTGTGCTCTAGTTTCGACCAATAAATTCAGAAAAATCATTTTCACCTTCCACATTAGGAGTGTAGACAGTATCCACAAAGAAAACTCAATTACCCAACCATTATATATGATTACTCATCCATGCAATTTTGACAACACATCGAAAGAAATTAAAGAAAATGATAAAAAGGCTCAAAAATTGAAATCCTTTTGATGGAGGCCCCTATGTGCAATGGCTTGTGGGAAAAATAATAAACTCACAATACCACAAATAAAAAGTTATTTTTTCATTTTTCCAGTTCAATGCATGACTTTTTTTTTCAAGCAGGTGCCATAAATAAGATTGTAAATTCTGCCCTTACAATTTTCACCTAAAGTACACCACAATGGATGCCAACTGACAATTTTTCATGAATTTCAGAGTCATATTGCCATATTCCATTGATTTATCGAATTTCTGGCGATTTACATCAAGTAATTCAAATTTGCACTGCTAGTGTGCTCTAGTTTCAACCAATAAATTCGGAAATACCATTTTCACCTTCCACATTACGAGTGTAGGTAGTATCCACAAAGAAAACTCAATTGCCCAACCATTATATATGATTACTCATCCATGCAATTTTGAGAACACATTGAAAGAAATTAAAGAAAATGAAAAAAGGCTCAAAAATTGAAATCCTTTTGCATGGAGGCCTCCTATGTGCAATGGCTTGTGGGAAAATAATAAACTCACAATACCACAAACTTAAAAAAACCCTTCATAAACTGACCTATCTCATATGAAGATCAATGACTTTCAACCAAGATGACCACGACCATGAGCATTTTCATGGCATCATACATGATAACATGACCATTTTTGGGAATAACAAGCATGTTAACATTGTCAGCAATAATTCCACAAAAAGATTGAAGATTTGGTTAAAAAAGTTAATTTTTCATTTTTCTAGTGCAATGCATTACTTTTTTTTGAATCAAGTGCCATAAATAAGATTGTAAATTGTGCCCTTACAATTTTCAACTAAAGTATACCACATGGGATGCCAACTGCCAATTTTTCATGAATTTCAGAGTGATATTTCCATATTCCATTGATTTATTGAATTTTTGGCGATTTGCATCAAGTAATTCAAATTTGCACTGCAAGTGTGCTCTAGTTTCGACCAATAAATTTTGAAAAATCATTTTCACCTTCCACATTAGGAGTGTAGGCAGTATCCACAAAGAAAACTCTATTACCCAACCATTATATATGATTACTCATCCATGTAATGTTGACAACACATCGAAAGAAATTAAAGAAAATATTAAAAAGGCTCGAAAATTGAAATCCTTTTGCATGGAGGCCTCCTATGTGCAATGGCTTGTGGGAAAAATAATAAACTCACAATACCACGAATAAATTGTTAATTTTTCATTTTTATAGTGCAATGCATGACTTTTTTTGTGAAGCAAGTGCCATAAATAAGATTGTAAATTGTGCCCATAAAATTTTCACCTAGAGTATACCACAATGGATGCCAACTGCCAATTTGTCATGAATTTCAGAGTGATATTGCCGTATTTTATTGATTTATCAAATTTCTGGTGATTGACATCAAGTAATTCAAATTTGCACTGCTAGTGTGCTCTAGTTTTGACCAATAAATTCTGAAAAATCATTTTCACCTTCCGCATTAGGAGTGTAGGCAGTATCCACTAAGAAAACTCAATTACCCAACCATTATATATGATTACTGTCGGTGTACTAAAGTATGGGTCTTTTTAGTACCCCTTACTTGTGCACGGGCAGTTGTAGCCGTACCGCGGCAGGCCTCGCCGTGGAATAGCTAGGAGTAATTACGAGACTAAGATGCCAAGGAGACATTCAAGTCAACGATCAGACCAGAAGACAGAAGGCCAAAGGGTTGCGGAGGCCCGGCAAGACCCTTGCCGGCAAGGCCTCGCACCCGGCAACACCCGATCCCGGCAAGCCCCGGGCCCGGCAAGGATTCGGTCCCGGCAAGCCCCGGGCCCGGCCAGGATTCAGCCCCGGCAAGGCTCTGCACAGTGCAGCGCTATCGCTCCAGTGCATGGCCAGCCTTGTCATTTAGGGCTTGTCCTCATGGTGACGTGGTGCGATGCTGGCCACGAGATGCTTAAGCGGTGCTGATGGGATGGCTGCTTTTGCCCATCCCCTGTAAAGCTTTTCCAAGCCCAAGACACTGAGGGACACCTCGACGGACACCTCACGGTGCATTTAATGAGCTTGTCCTAAGCCGTCAGGGTTAGGTATGATAACACTGTAGCTACTTTCCACCTCATGCCTTATCTCGTACGCCACTGTGGTAGCCCCTTTGACTCATATAAAAGGAGGCCCGAGGCGTACAGACGGGGGGGGGGGGGGGGGGGATGGTACTTCTGGAGGAGGGCACTTCTGGGAGATAGAACTTCCGAGGGCCCATTCTGCATGCGCAGCTACCGAGTACTGTAGCTCCCAGAACTTGGACAAGAACACCCACAAATAATACAATCAAAGCAGGAGTAGGGTTTTACGCATCCGTGCGGCACGAACCTGGGTAAATCCCCGTGTGCTGTTCGTTAGTTCTGCTCTTTGTGCAATCCTCTCCCCTTGCCGAATCGTAAGGGATCTCCTCGATCCCATAGGTGTTCGTTTCCCACGACATCTTTGGCGCGCCAGGTAGGGGGATCGAGGTTGTGCGAACCTGATCTAGCGGTCAGCGTGTCAGATCTTCGATCATCCTCACCACCATGGCTCCCAAGAAAAAGGGTTTCATGGCGGTTGGTCCATCTGCATCCGTCGTGCCTGATGCTGCGCGCACAGGCGACGGGGTAGACACGGGTGGAGGAGGTGGAGGCTCCGAGCTTCCACGGCGTTCCGGCGATCCGAGCCGGACGAGCAACAGGTCCAAGGATGGAGCTGCGCAACGTGCGGGTGGTGCAGCGACTTCCAAGGATGGAGCGGTGCCTTCCAGGACGAATACGCCGGCGCAAGCACCGCGACCTTCTTAGGACGCGCGTGACGTGCGGCCTCAAGACGTTGGTGGTTCTAGGCGTCCGCATGGGAAGACCCCTGCGCATCACTCTCAGGGTGCGCAGGGCCAAGATCCGCGCCAGCGCGCTGGTGGAAGCCGCGCGCGGGTGCAGAGTCGTGATGGTGCTCCTTCTAACCCTGTTAGGAGTTTGAGCACCTCACGTTCTTCGCACCTGTCGCCGCCGCCTACGCCGGCAGAGGCATTGGCGCGAGCTCAGCTGCTCCTAGACTTCCCTCCCGCCGCGGAGAAGCTAGACGAGTGGCGAGCCGCTATCCAGAGCCTCATCGGCCCAGCCAACAACGACGTACCGCAGCTGGGTGAACCCTCGCGGCTGCTGTCGTCTAGGTTGGTGCGTGGCGATGGAGAGAAGACCGGAGCTGGAACGACTACGTTGCGTTCCCCTCCGCTGCATCAAGAGCGGTCGTTAACTCGACGGACCAACGCCCGTGAGGATGATTCCACGGCGTCATCTGATCCGCGGGTTCGCCGCGATCAACGTCACGTTCTTCGGGAACGGAAGAAGGAGGACGCTCGAACCACCATCGAGCGCCGAAGGGAAGCGCGTCGCCAGTCCGACAAGCGTGCTGGGACCGCTGTTGACTCGCCCGCGCCAGGGTACCCTGGCTGCCTACCTTACGAGGTGGGTTGTCTAGCGTTTACTCGTGAGCTGCGGCAAGTCCAGTGGCCCAGCTCCCGCTCCTTCAAGCCAGAAGTACCGGAGAAGTATGACGGCAAGACCCATCCGTCCGAGTTCTTGAGCATCTACACCATCGCGGTGCAGGCTGCCGGGGCTCGTGACGATAAGGTGCTGGCCAACTACTTTCCGTTGGTGCTGAAGCCCAACGTGAGATCGTGGTTGATGCACCTGCCCGAGAATTCCATCTCTTCTTGGGCCGACCTGTGCCATCAGTTTGTTGGCGCCTTCACCGGCGGCCATCAAGCTCCTGGCCAGGAGAGTGATCTGCACATCATTCCCCAGAAGGAGGGCGAGACTTTGCGCAAGTATATCCAGAGGTTCAGCCGCATCCAGCACAACATTCCTGACGTTCATCCCGCCGCCGTCATCAGCGCCTTTCATCAGAATGTGCGCAATCGTAAGATGCGGGAGGAGCTGGCGATGAACAAAGTCAGAGATGTCGCCAAGCTCTACGCTTTGGCCAACAAGTGTGCTCGGGCAGAAGAAGGAAGGAGGCTCCCCGGCGAGAACGCTGGCGCTGGAGTCGACTTCGATAGCGAAGACGCTCCTGCCCCGGCAAAGAAGGGGCGGCGGAAGAACAAGAAGCGCAAGGGCAAGGCCGTACTTGCCGTCGAAGGTTCCGGCAACCCCGGCACCGCCAAGAAGTCCAAGACCGACGACCCCGGCATGGAGATTGCCGGGTGTGCGGCGTGTCAGGCCTTGGCGGCTGCCGACAAGCCAGAAGGATCCGGCAAGCAGTACTGCAAGATCCACCGCACCAAGGGCCATGATCTCCAAGACTGCCGGCAAGTTGAGGAGCTTGCCGAGAAGCAGCGCGCCGAGTACGAAAGGCGCGACAAGGAGAGAGCACAAGATGGTACCGGAGGGTCTGGCAGGAAGCGCGGTCGAGGAGGTTGCCGCGGCAAGCCCAGGCAGCAGCAAGAGAAGCCTGCCCGGGGCCGCTCCAAAGAGCAAGGAGATGATGATGATGCAGAGGGCGACGAGTCCAGCGAACACGAGTTCCAGAAGGCTACAGAGGCCATGTGCGTCGACGGGGGCGCTTCATTGCATTCCTCTCACCGCCAACTCAAGCAGTGGGCGCGCGAGATTAATGCGGCAGAGCCATCCCTCGATGCCCGGAAGCCACTGAAGTGGTCCCACACGCCTATCATTTTTGACGCCGAGGATCACCCTGATCGCACAACTGCGGTCGGGTGTTTGCCGTTGTTGGTTTCACCAACGATCCGCAACCTCCAGGTGACGAAAATGTTAGTTGACGATGGGGCCGGCCTGAACCTGATCTCGCCCGATGTGATCAAGAGGCTGCAAATTCCCGACGAAGATCTCGAGGAAACAGGCTCTTTCCAAGGGGTCAATCCGGGAAGGAACTAGCCGAAGGGCAAAATCACGCTGCCGGTAACATTCGGCAGCGAGCTGAACTTCAGGACGGAGAAGGTCGTCTTCGACGTCGCCAAGATTCCGTTGCCGTACAATGGAATCCTTGGCCGCCCAGCGCTGGCTAAGTTCATGGTGGCCTCGCACTACACCTACAATGTCTTGAAGATGCCCGGTCCAATGAGCGTCATCACTGTCCACTCCGACAAGAAAGACGCGCTCATTTGCACCGACAAGCTTTACCGGGAAGCAGTTGCAGCGTCCGCCGCCAAGGCGCATGCTCCTGCCGCTCAAGATCCCGGCAAGTAGAAGAAGCCCGGCAAGACTTCTGGGACAAACTCCGGCAAGCGCGCCTCTCCGGAGTGCTGCGCTGCCGTCGAGGGTGCCCCAGAGAGCTCTGCCGGCCAGACCAAGAAATCCAAGGCTGCTCCGCCTGAGACCAAGAAGGTGCCCGCCAAGGAGGACGGGACGGGAGGAACTTTCACCATAAGTTCCACCCTTGATGACAAATAGGAAAGCACGCTCGTTGCCTTCCTGCGGGCGAATGTCGATGTGTTTGCATGGCAACCATCTGACATCCCCGGTGTTCCCAGGGAGGTAATTGAGCACCACCTAGCTGTCTGTCCTCACGCGCGGCCCGTCAAACAGAAGGTGCGGAAGCAAGCTTTGGAGCGGCAAGAATTTATTGTAGAAGAGATTAAGAAGCTTGAGGCGGCAGGTCTGGTTAGAGGAGTCCTCCATCCTACGTGGTTGGCCAATCCAGTTGTTGTGCGCAAGGCGAATGGTAAATGGAGGCTATGTATTGACTTTACAGATATCAATAAAGCCTATCCAAAAGATCCATTTCCCTTGCCGCGCATCGACCAGATTGTGGATTCCACTGCCGGCTGCAATTTGCTGTCATTTCTTGATGCATACTCAGGCTACCACTAGATCTTCATGGCGAAAGATGACGAAGAGAAGACCGCATTTATCACCCCGTGTGGCACATACTGCTTCTTGCGTATGCCTTTCGGGTTGAAAAGTGCTGGGTCGACCTTCGCAAGACCTGTCCAGATTGGTTTCGGGGCCCAGCTCCATAGAAATATGGAAGCTTACATGGATGACATAGTGGTCAAAACCAAGGACAAGGCAACGCTCATTCAAGATCTGGAGGAGACATTTGCAAACCTGCGCAGGATCAATTTGAAGCTCAATCCAGAGAAGTGCGTGTTTGGCGTCCCATCCGGCAAGCTTCTCGAGTTCTTTGTATCTCAGCGTGGAATTGAAGCCAATCCCGACAAGATCAAAGCAATTGAGCAGATTGAGGCACCAAGACGAGTCAAGGATGTGCGCCGCCTCGCCGGCTGCGTCGCTGCTTTGAGTAGGTTCATCTCAAAGTCTGTTGAGCGCGCCCTGCCGTTTTTCAAAATTTTGAAGAAGGCAGGTCCAATGAAATGGACTCCAGAAGCGGAGGCAGCGCTGCAGGATTTGAAGAGGTACCTCTCCTCTCCGCCAGTACTAGTCGCGCCTAGGCCACAAGAGCCGTTACTGCTATATCTGGCGGCAACGAATCAAGTGGTTAGTGCTGCGCTGGTGGCAGAGAGAGAAGCAGAGGAGGATGCAGCGGCAACGGCAGGCCCGCCAAACGACTTGTCGGGGCCAGCCCCGGCAGAGTCTGGTGCCGACAAGGAAAGATCCGCGCAGTCAAGTCAAACAGTGCAGAAGAAGAAGATGGTGCAGCGCCCAGTCTATTTCGTCAGCTCCCTATTGCAGGGGGCTAGGTCGAGATATTCTGGTGTGCAGAAGTTGCTCTTCGGCCTTCTCATGGCCTCGAGGAAGCTGCGCCATTACTTCCAAGCACATGAGATCACCGTCGTCACTCGCTTTCCGCTGCAACAGATTCTCCGGAATCCAGAAGCAACCGTGTCGGTGTACTAAAGTATGGGCCCCTTTAGTACCCCTTACTTGTGTACGGGCAGTTGTAGCCGAACCGCGGCAGGCCTTGCCGGGGAATAGCTAGGAGCAATATCAAGACGAAGATAGTGCTTGCCGGCGAGGAGCGAGCCGGCAAGCCAGGAACCTGGCAAGCCTTGCCGGGAAGAGACGTTCAAGTCAACGACCGGACCAGAAGGCAGAAGGCCAAAGGGGTGCGAAGGCCCGGCAAGACCCTTGCCGGCAAGGCCTCGCGGCCGGCGAGACCCGGGCCCGGCAAGCCCCGGTCCCGGCAAGCATCGGACCCGGCAAGCCCCGGGCCCGGCAAGGATTCGCCCCGGCAAGGCTCTGCACAGTGTAGCGCTATCGCTCCTGCGCAGCGGCCAGCCTTGTCGTTTAGGGTTTGTCCTCATGGTGACGTGGCGCGATGCTGGCCACGAGATGCTTAAGCGGTGCTGATGGGATGGCTGCTTTTGCCCATCCCCTGTAAAGCTTTTCCAAGCCCGAGACGCTGAGGGACACCTCGACGGACACCTCACGGTGCATTTAATGAGCTTGTCCTAAGCCGTCAGGGTTAGGTATGATAACACTGTAGTGACCCTGTAGCTACTTCCCACCTCATACCTTATCCCTTACGCCACTGTGGTAGCCCCTTTGACTCATATAAAAAGGAGGCCCAAGGCATAGCTATGGAGGGGGCACTTCGGAAGCTCATTCTGCATGCGTAGCTGCTACTGCAGCTCCCAGAACTTGGCCAAGAATATCCACAATAATACCATCAAAGCAGGAGTAGGGTTTTACGCATCCGTGCGGCCCGAACCTGGGTAAATTCCCCGTGTGCTGTTCGCTAGTTCTGCTCTTCGTGCAATCCTCTCCCCTTGCCGAACCTAAAGGGATCTGCTCGATAGCGATCCCATAGGTGTTCGTTTCCCACGACATCTTTGGCGCGCCAGGTAGGGGGATCGAGGTTGTGCGAACCTTATCTAGCGATCAGCGCGTCAGATCTTCGATCATTTTCATCACCATGGCTCCCAAGAAGAAGGGTTTCATGGCGGTTGGCCCATCTGCGTCCGTCGTACCTGATGCTGCGCGCACAGGCGACGGGGTAGGCGCGGGTGGAGGAGGTGGAGGCTCCGAGCTTCCACGGCGTTCCGGCAATCCGAGCCGGACGAGCAACAGGTCCCGGGATGGAGCTGCGCAACCTGCGGGTGGTGCAGCGACATCCAAGGATGGAGCGGCGCCTTCCAGGACGAATACACCGGCGCATGCACCGCGACCTTCTCAGGACGCGCGTGACGTGCGGCCTCAAGATGTTGGTGGTTCTAGGCGTCCGCATGGGAAGTCCCCTGTACATCATTCTCAGGGTGCGCAGGGCCAAGATCCACGCCAGCGCGCTGGTGGAGGCCGCGCGCGGGTGCAGAGTCGTGATGATGCTCCTTCTAACCCGGTTAGGAGTTTGAGCACCTCACGTTCTTCGCACCTATCGCCGCCGCCTACGCCTGCAGAGGCGTTGGCGCGGGCTCAGCTGCTCCTAGACTTCCCTCCCGCCGCGGAGAAGCTAGACGAGTGGCGAGCTGCTATCCAGAGCCTCATCGGCCTAGCCAACAACGACGTGCCGCAGCAGGGTGAACCCTCGCGGCTGGCGTCGTCTAGGCTGGTGCGTGCCGATGGAGAGAAGACCGGAGCTGGAACGACCACGTTGCGTTCCCCTCCGTTGCGTCAAGAGCGGTCGATAACTCGGCGGACCAGCGCCCGTGAGGATGATTCCACGGCGTCGTCTGATCCGCGGGTTCGCCGCGATCAGCGTCACGTTCTTCGGGAACGGAAGAAGGAGGACGCTCGAACCACCATCGAGCGCCGAAGGGAAGCGCGTCGCCAGTCCGACAAGCGCGCTGGGATCACTGTTGACGAGTCCGCGCCAGGGTATCCTGGCTACCTACCTTACGAGGTGGGTTGTCCAGCGTTTACTCGTGAGCTACGGCAAGTCCAGTGGCCCAGCTCCCGCTCCTTCAAGCCGGAAGTACCGGAGAAGTACGACGGCAAGACTCATCCGTCCGAGTTCTTGAGCATCTACACCATCGCGGTGCAGGCTGCCGGGGCTCGTGACGATAAGGTGCTGGCTAACTATTTTCCGTTGGTGCTGAAGCCCAACGTGAGATCGTGGTTGATGCACCTGCCCGAGAATTCCATCTCTTCTTGGGCCGACCTGTGCCATCAGTTTGTTGGCGCCTTCACCGGCGGCCATCAAGCTCCTGGCCAGGAGAGTGATCTGCACATCATTCCTCAGAAAGAAGGCGAAACTTTGCGCAAGTGTATACAGAGGTTCACCCGCGTCCAACACAATATCCCTGACATTCATCCTGCCGCCGTTATCAGCGCCTTTCATCAGAACGTGCGCAACTGAAAGATGCGGGAGGAGCTGGCGATGAACAAGGTCAAGGATGTCGCCGAGCTCTACGCCTTGGCCGACAAGTGCGCCCGGGCGGAGGAAGGGAGGAGACTCCCCGGAGAGAACGCCGGCGCTGGAGTCAACTCCGAGAGCGATGACACTCCTGCCCCGGCAAAGAAAGGGAAGCGGAAGAACAGGAAGCGCAAAGGCAAGGCCGTGCTTGCCGTTGAAAGTTCCGGCAACATCGGCACCGCCAAAAAGTCCAAGACCGACGACCCCGGCAAGGAGGTTGCCGGGTGTGCGGCGTGTCAGGCCTTGGCGGCTGCCGATAAGCCAGAAGGATCCGGCAAGCAGTACTGCAAGATCCACCGAACCAAGGGCCACGACCTCCAGGACTGCCGGCAAGTAGAGGAGCTTGCCGCGAAGCAGCACGCCGAGTACGAACGACGCGACAAGGAGCGAGCCCAAGATGGTGCCGGAGGGTCCGGCAGGAAGCGCGGTCGAGGAGGACGACGCGGCAAGCCTGGACAGCGGCAAGAGAAGCCTGCTCGGGGCCGCGACAGGAAAGAAGGAGATGAAGATGCAGATGAGGGCGATGACGAGTCTAGCGAGCGGGAGTTTCAGAAGGCCACAGAGGTTATGTGCGTCGACGGAGGCGCCTCCCTGCATCTTTCTCACCGCCAGCTCAAGCGGTGGGCGCGTGAGATTCTTGCGGCCGAGCCCTCTATTGATGCGCAGAAGCCGCTGGGGTGGTCCCACACGCCCATCATTTTCGATGCCGAGGATCACCCTGATCGCACTACCGCTGTCGGATGCTTGCCGTTGTTGGTCTCGCCAACAATTCGCAACCTCCAGGTAACGAAGATGTTGGTTGACGGTGGTGCCGGCCTGAATCTCATCTCGCCGGACGTCCTCAAGAGGCTGCAAATTCCTGATGAAGACCTCGAAGAGACAGGCTCCTTCCAAGGGGTCAATCCAGGAAGATACCAGCCCAAGGGCAAGATCACGCTGCCGGTAACATTCGGCAGCGAGCTAAACTTTCGGACGGAAAAGGTCGTCTTCGACGTCGCCAAGATTCCGTTGCCGTACAATGGGATCCTTGGCCGCCCCGCGCTGGCCAAGTTCATGGCGGCATCGCATTACGCCTACAACGTCCTAAAGATGCCCGGTCCGATGAGTGTCATCACTGTCCACTCCGACAAGAAAGACGCGCTCATTTGCACCGACAAGCTCTACCGGGAAGCAGTTGCAACGTCCGCCGCCAAGGCGCATGCTCCTGCCGTTCAAGATCCCGGCAAGAAGAAGCCCGGCAAGACCCCTGGTACAAACTCCGGCAAGCGCGCCTCTCCGCAGTGCTGCGCTACCGTCGAGGATGCACCGGGGAGCTCTGCCGGCCAGACCAAGAAATCCAAGGCAGCTCCGCCTGAGACCAAGAAGGTGCCTGCCAAGGAGGACGGGACGGGAGGAACTTTCACCATAAGTTCCACCCTTGATGATAAATAGGAAAGCGCGCTCGTTGCCTTCCTGCGGGCGAATGTCGATGTGTTTTCATGGCAACCGTCTAACATCCCCGGTGTTCCCAGGGAGGTAATTGAGCACCACCTAGCTGTCTGTCCTCACGCGCGGCCCGTCAAGCAGAAGGTGCGGAAGCAAGCTTTGGAGCGGCAAGAGTTTATTGCACAAGAGATCAAGAAGCTTGAGGCGGCAGGCCTGGTTAGAGGAGTCCTCCATCCTACGTGGTTGGCCAATCCAGTTGTTGTGCGCAAGGCGAATGGTAAATGGAGGCTATGTATTGACTTTACAGATATCAATAAAGCCTGCCCAAAAGATCCTTTTCCCTTGCCGCGCATCGACCAGATTGTGGATTCCACTGCCGGCTGCGATCTGCTGTCATTCCTTGACGCATACTCAGGCTATCACCAGATCTTCATGGCGAAAGAAGACGAAGAGAAGACCGCATTTATCACCCCATGTGGCACATACTGCTTCTTGCGTATGCCTTTCGGGCTGAAAAGTGCTGGGTCGACCTTCGCTAGAGCTGTCCAGATCGGTTTCGAGACCCAGCTCCATAGAAATATGGAAGCTTACATGGATGACATAGTGGTCAAAACCAAGGACAAAGCAACGCTCATTCAAGATCTGGAGGAGACATTTGCAAATTTGCGTAGGATCAACCTGAAGCTCAACCCGGAGAAGTGCGTGTTTGGCGTTCCATCCGGCAAGCTTCTCGGGTTCTTTGTATCTCAGCGTGGAATTGAAGCTAATCCCGACAAGATCAAAGCAATTGAGCAGATTGAAGCACCAAGACGAGTCAAGGATGTGCGCCGCCTCGCCGGCTGCGTCGCTGCTTTGAGCAGGTTCATCTCAAAGTCTGCTGAGCGCGCCCTGCCGTTTTTCAAAATTTTGAAGAAGGCAGGTCCAATGAAGTGGACTCCGGAAGCGGAGGCAGCGCTGCAGGATTTGAAGAGGTACCTCTCTTCTTCGCCAGTACTAGTCGCGCCTAGGCCACAAGAGCCGTTGCTGCTATATCTAGCGGCAACAAATCAAGTGGTTAGTGCTGCGCTGGTGGCGGAGAGAGAAGCAGAGGAGGATGCAGCGGCAACGGCAGGCCCGCCAAGCGGCTTGCCGGGGGCAGCCCCGGCAGTGGTGCCGGCAAGGAAGGATTTGCGCAGTCAAGTTTAGCAGCACAGAAGAAGAAGATGGTGCAGCGCCCAGTCTATTTCGTCAGCTCCCTGTTGCAGGGGGCTAGGTCGAGATATTCTGGTGTGCAGAAGCTGCTCTTCGGCCTTCTCATGGCCTCGAGGAAGCTGCGCCATTACTTCCAAGCACATGAGATCACCATCGTCACTCGCTTTCCGTTGCAACGGATTCTCCGGAACCCGGAAGCGACTGGCAGGATTGTAGAGTGGGCGTTGGAGCTGTCATGCTTTGGTCTCAGGTTTGAAAGTACTTCAACTATCCAGAGCAGAGCCTTGGCAGAGTTCATTGCAGAATGGACGCCAACGCCAGACGACGAAGTTCAAGAATCAGTGACCCCCGGGAAGGAATCAGGGCAAACATGGGTCATGTACTTTGATGGAGCCTTTTCGCTGCAAGGCGCCGGTGCCGGTGTGCTGCTTGTCGCACCCACCGGAGAGCACCTCAAGTACGTCATCCAGATGCATTTTCCCCGGGAGAGATCGACCAATAACACGGCAGAGTATGAAGGATTGCTTGCCGGTCTCAGGATCGCGGCAGACCTTGGGATCAGGAAGCTCATCGTCAGGGGTGACTCCCAGCTCGTCGTGAGGCAGGTCAACAAAGATTATCAGAGCCCGTTGATGGAAGCTTACGTTGATGAAGTGAGGAAGCTGGAAGAGCGCTTTGACGGTCTTCAGACAGAGCATGTTCCTCGATCAGAGAACAGCATTGCTGACGACCTGTCGAAACGTGCCGCACTCAAGTTACCTGTGGAACCAGGGACTTTTGTGCTCCGCTTGACTCAACCATCCGTGTCGCCATCGACAAGGCCTGAGAAGAGAAGAAGGTTAAGTACCGGCGAGTACATCCCGGCAGGGCTTCCCGAAGCCCCCGGCAAGAATCTTGCCGGGAACGACCCGGTTGCCGGTGAGCAGCGGCTTCGTGCAGAGCCTCAGGTTCTTGCCGCCGAAGCAAGCGCCCCTGCGACCGAAGAAATACCAGTTGCCGGTGAGCAGCTGCTCCGCCAAGAACCTCAGGTTCTTGCCGTAGAAGCAAATGCTCCCGCAGCTGAAGAGTTGCCTTTAGTCCTTGTCGTCGAGCCACAAGCTCCGGCATGGGCGCAGCAAATAGTACATTTCCTTCAGACAGGAGAACTCCCTGAAGAGCAGGAAGAAGCTGAAAAAGTAGCCCGTCAGTCAAGTATGTACCAGTTCGTCGACGACGTCCTGTACAGAAAGAGACCCAACGGTGTGAAATTGAAGTGCATTCCTCGGGAAGATGGACTAGAACTGTTGGCAGAGATTCATGGGGGCATATGTGGATCCCACATAGGCTCAAGGGCCCTTGCCGGCAAGGCATTCTGGCAAGGATTCTTCTGGCCTACTGCTCTCCAAGATGCAACTGCACTAGTAACCAAGTGTGAAGCGTGCCAGTTTCATTCGAAGCAACTTCATCAGCCAGCTCAAGCTCTCCAGACGATTCCTCTCTCCTGGCCCTTCTCGGTCTGGGGGCTCGACATACTGGGTCCCTTCCCCCGCGCTGTCGGGGGCTTCGAGTACTTGTACATCGCCGTCGACAAGTTCACGAAGTGGCCAGAAGTGGAAGCAGTGAGGAAGGTGACGGCACAGTCAGCGGTCAAGTTCTTCAAGGGGATTGTGTGCCGTTTTGGTGTGCCGAACAGGATCATCACCGACAACGGTACGCAGTTCACTAGTCGCACCTTCAAGCAGTACGTCCAAGACCTTGGCGGCAAGATTTGTTTTGCCTCTGTTGCTCACCCGAGGAGTAACGGCCAAGCGGAGAGGGCGAACGCTGAAGTGCTGCGCGGTCTCCGGACCAGAACTTTCGACAAGCTGCGCAAGCATGGAAGACGCTGGATTGATGAGCTGCCGGCGGTTCTTTGGTCGATCAGGTCGACGCCAAATCGAGCCACCGGCCAGACACCCTTCGCTCTGGTCTACGGAGCGGAGGCAGTTCTCCCCACGGAACTCATATACGGGTCACCTCGAGTGCTCGCTTATGATGAGCTTGAGCAAGAACAGCTGCGGCAAGGCGACGCGCTGCTCCTTGAGGAGAACCGTCTTCGGGCTGCTGTGCGAGCCGCTCGCTATCAGCAAGCTTTGCGCCGCTATCATAGCCGCAAGGTTCATGCCCGGAGTCTTGAGGAAGGCGACCTTGTTCTTCGGCGCGTTCAGTCGGCCAAGAATTCCAACAAGTTGACGCCGAAGTGGGAAGGCCCTTACCGGGTAGTGCGAGTCACCAGGCCTGGCGCTGTCCGCCTGGAGACCGAAGAGGGCTTGCCGGTGAGCAACTCCTGGAATATCGAGCACCTTCGCAAGTTCTACCCGTGAAGGGCAGTTGTTGGGTTTCTTGCTGTGATAGCGATACGGCCAGCAGGCTGCTGACGGCCCGAATCCAGCGCTCGCGGCAGCCTAACGCTCCGGCAGGATCCCGGCAACGCCATTCTGTACTAATCTTGCCGGATGGCATGTGATCCTTTGTACAGAGCAGGCACATCTTTTGTGCATAGTTAATGAGTTTGCAGTGCTTTACGTTTCTTGCCGATTTCATGCTTTATGTATGCATGTGTTTATCTGAAGTGTATATTGCGCTTGCCCCGATTTCCTGCCGTAGTAGCGATACGCCACGCTGAACACTGTCGGACTCCGGTCCAGTGCTCGCGGCAGCATAACGCTCCGGCAAGCTCCTGGCAATGCCCCCCTGTGAGATCTAACGAACCGTCCAGGTTCCATAACATTTATTTTCTCTTCTTTCTTTTTCTTAAAGAGATAGAAGATTCCCTCGCGTGCAAGTTTGCCGGGGGGGAAGGGGAATGATGGAATGGATACCAGGGGACGTTCAAGGTTGATGCTTTGCCGGGAGAAGAAAAGAATAGCGGCGAAAGCCAGAGCTAAGGTTGCCGGGAGAAGAAAAGAATAGCGGCGAAAGCTAGAGCTAAGTTGCTGACCCCTTTAGCAGATTTCAATTTTTTGTAAGGCTATATCCCTTGAACGATTTCGGCTTTGTATGGAAAACCTGCACGCGATGGAATCTTGTCGCGATTAGGCTGCGCCCTTATTCCGTTTCGAGTCCGCTCAACGGTTTAGGTGGCCGCGCTGAAAGCGTCAAGGTTTCTTGCCATGAGCAGCACCGCCTGCTGAACGCTGTCGGGCTCCGGTCCAGCGCTTGCGGCAAGGCCATGCTCCGGCGAGTGCCCAGCAAAGCGTAGGGTATATGCTATACAAAGAGAGATTGATCAAGGGGGAATAGCATGCATAGATTCAGATAGAGCAGATTATATATAAGATAGTCGCCACGTTACTAACATAAGACCAAATGTTTGTCTTTTACATGTAATGCGGCGGCAAGACAAGGAGAAAGATAAGGAGGGCTACAGTTAATCTCGGCGGTTGCCTTCTACCCACTTCACTTGGCCTATCCGTTCGACGATGGGCGCGACAAGCTCCTGCAGAGCCTTGGCGTCCGCATCCTTCGGCAGGCGGCCGAAGACCTTGGTGAAATCGACGCCGGGATTCCTGTACGCCACTTTCATCAGCAGCATCTGGACCACGTCCTGGCAGAGCTTCCTGGACTCGCTGGCGAGCTTGCCGGAGTGGGTTGCTTGGAGTTGCTTGAGCGCATCGACGAGACCTTCGAAGAACATGGTGATCCTGGCGCTCTCGCTTATCCTGTCGCTAGCAGAATACCCGAAGCCCTGAAGGTTCATGCCCTCCAGCTCCGCGGCAAGCCTCTTGGCGACGTCCACCAGCCTGGCGGTCCAGACCTCTGTGCCGGTGACATAATCTTGATGCGTGGCGTAGGCGTTCTTGAGTAGCTCCTGCTCGTCGTGGAGGTCCTTAGCCAAGGTCTTTCCGCGAGCTCGGGCAGCTTCCAGGGACTCCTCCAACGTGGATAGTTTCAGCTTCAGATTTGCAATGGAGTCGTTGGCGGAGGCGAGCTGTTTGATCTTCTCGGACGCGGCGAGCTGCATCTCCACCAGGCTGTGGAGGGTTTTCTCCTTCTCGGCCTCGAGGGCAGTGATCTTCTTGCCGTGTTCCTCGAGAATGGCTTCCAGCTTCTTCGCCTTCCCCTCCAGCGAGTTCTTGACGGTCTCCGCAGCCTCGGCAGCGTAGAGTGCCTCCTTGAGCTTGCCGGCGTGGTCTGCAGTCAGAGCGGCGAGCACTGCCGTTTGGCTTTGTTCAAGCTCCTGGACCCGCCGCGCGACAAGACTTTCGAGCTCTTCATCCTTGTTGCGAAGCTTGGCGGCAAGCGCCGCCTCGCGGGCGGCAAGGTCTTCTTCTTGGGCGTCGAGGCTGATGCGGCGCTGCGTCAAGAGGGCTTCTGCCGCGGCGGCTTGCTGGGCGGCCTCCTCCTGCGCTTTCTCGATGTCTGATTGCTTCAGCAGGAGGACGTTCCGCTCTTCCGCCAGCTGCTCCCGATAAATATTCAGCTCTTGGAGGGCCTCGCCATACCAAGCCTGTGTCTCCGCGATGCGTTGTTGGAAGTCTCCTTCCGCGGCCTCGACGAGCGCTGCCCGGGAGTCCAGTTTCTCCTTCCGGGCGCGGTAGAGCGTCTGGAGCTTCTGATAATTGTCATTCATGGCCTGAAGTAGCTGCTCCTCCTTGAGCTCACTGACGGCAGCGACGGTGATTTCCCCGTCAAGATGCTCTCCTTCAACTAGCTCTTTGATGCTTGCCGACCCCGGCATGCTGACGACGTTCTTGCCGGCCCTGATATATTGGCTTGAGGGAGGGGCCTGGAACGACGAGGATTGGTCTTCGGCAGTCGAGGGCCCCGCGGCAGTAGAAGCGCCTGGCGCTCCTGCGGCGGAAGCGCCGTCAGTATTGCCGCGGGTCTCCTCGCCGGCTCCTTCGGCGGCCTTGGCGGCCTCGGCGGCGGCATGCTTGGCGGCCTCTTCGGCAGAAACCTTGCCGGCTTCAGTGGCGGCATCCTTGGCGGTCTCTTCAGTGACGGCGTCAGTATCCATGAGCTCTGTCAGAAGAAGATTGAAGATCAAGGAGTTAATTAAGATGAAGCTGGGAAGGAAGTTCAAGAAGACAAAAAAAAAACAAGAGAGAGAAAAGATTTCTAAGGACGAGTGGTTCACCTGCGTCAAGGTCGTCGCGGTAGAACCCGCCTGAAGATTCCTTTGTGGGCTGCGTGGTCGACGGGTGCGGCATGTCGAGGGTGGTCCTTGCCGGCGACCTCTGTTGCTGCTCTGTTCCTGCGCGCCCGAAGATGTTAGCTGTGAAGATTACCGCCCCGGCACTCGCCAGCGGAAAGAGAGTAATTGGCTCACGCTGGGGGCTGTGCCGGGGGCTACGGCGAGGATTGTGCCTTGGGCTTGGCTCCGGGCTGGACTCGATAGTCACCGGCTCTTCAGAAGTGCTTGCCGGCGGCTCGACGCCCGTGGAAATCTTGGCCTTCTTGGCCATCCTCTCCGCCAAGGTCTCTTCATCCCTGTGGAGGCAAGATCATCAAGATTAATCAAGGAAATCAGAAAGCAAGAACGGAAGCTGTGGCAGAACACTTACTCCTCTTCTTCCTCCTCGTTCTCGAGGATGGATAGGTCGAAGGCGGCCTCCGTCACAGTGCTTGGCGGAGGAGGAGAGGTCGTTCTGGGGCGCTTGCCGGCGACGGTTTGCCGCGTTGCCTCGCCGGCAACGGCTTGCCGCGCCGCTTCGTCAGCAGCCTCCTTGCCGGAGGCTTCATCGTTTGGCGCTGGCTGGTAAGCAGGAGCGCCGGTGCTGGCCTTCCGAAGGATGCGCCTCCGTGCCTGTCGAAGAGCTGGGGGCTCCTCTTCCTCCTCCTCTTCCTCGTCGGCGGCCGCTCCAACAAAAGGGCCCCCGGCAGCGGCTCCGCTCGGCTCCCCGGCAGCCTGACCTCGCCCGGCAAGATTTTCCCGCAGCAAGTCCTCGCCCTCGCTGGACTCGGCGCTGCCGGCTTCTTCGGCAAGGTTCGCCTCTTCCGCCCTGTCGGCGATGTGGGCGAGCTCCTCCTCTGTGGTGGCGCGGACAAGGTCCTCCTCGCGGATGGCCTTCTCCGTCAAGTTGTCGAAGAACGCCAGCACCTGCTCCGCGGACGGCTCGATCCACCTCTTGTCGATGCTATGGGCATTGAACACCGGCATCATGGTGATGATGGAGGTGAGTGATGAGTTGTTGCACAGTGGAACGACGCCCGCCGGCAAGTTCCCCACTGTTCCAGAATTGAAGAGTTGTTGGCAGAGGGCTGCGTGCCCCATGGCTGTTAGATTATTATCCAGCCCAGGCCGCACCCTCATGACGTCGGCGGCATTCGTGTACTCCCAGGCAGGACGCCCTTTGTTCTGCAGTGGGGCGATGCGCCGGCGAAGGAAATCTGAAGCAATCATCTCCACCTTCAGCCCGGCAGCCTTGAGGCGGAGTATCCTGGTGGTGGCGATGGTCAGCTTGCTGTCGTCAGGGTCCGCAGCACCCCAATCCTTGCCGCGGACCACCTTCTGCTTCCGCACCTCGCAGAACGGTAGGGGCTCCTTTTCTCGGACCCAGCACCACTTGCTGCGCCACTCATCCCATCTCTCGCGATAGAGCCCCACTGGGTACGTCTCCTTGGTCGCCGTCCTCGGAATCCAAGCGATGCTACCGGAGAGGGCGTCGCCCTTTTGGGTGCGGGGGTAGAAGTAGTGCCGGAAAAGTGCTGTGCTCGGGATGACCCCAACGAAATTTTCGCAAAGGTGCGCGAAGACGGACATGCAAGTCACGGCATTCGGCGTGAAGTCTAGCAGCTGGAAGCCGTAAGTGATCATGATATCTACGAAGAAATCCGAGTACGGAGGGCAGAGGCCGCACCAGAAGTAATCGGCAAAGAAGGGATAATCCCCTGGCTCTGCCCTACGAGAAGCTACACTCACTTTGGTGGCTGGATGCGCCGTGGTCTCCTTCGCCCATGCGAACTGGTACCTCTTCTTCAAGGCCTTCGCATCAAGCGTCGGGGGGAAGACAGCGCGCTCCTTCCGCATCTTCACCAGCTTGCTCTCCGCGGCGGCCGCTTCCTCCGCCTTGCCCTTGCCCTTGCTCGGCTTGGGCGGCATGGTGGCTATGGGAGTGGGCGTTGAAGACGTCGAGAGCGCGGTGGAGGCAGGCGGAGGGAGAAAAGCTCTGTTTTGGGCGCAAGGAAGAAGACGGTGGCGACGGTTCTGAGATTGAGATTGGAAAGGTGAAAGCGATGGGGGGTAAATGAGCAGCGTCTCTGCGATTCCTTTTTTATGGGGAAGGCGCGGGGCTGGCTCTTTAACCGCCCGCTTTTACTGCGCGCCCACGTCTCCCGCGTCGCGCGATTAATGCGCGTAGTGGAGGGGCGTGGTAAAAGAGATCATGATTACGGACAGTTATTCCCTGCCACGTGCACCCGTGCACTGTTTTGGGCCTAGCCCAACAGGCCTGGCATCCGTGTATGGCCTAGGCCCGGGGGCTCCTGTCGGTGTACTAAAGTATGGGCCCCTTTAGTACCCCTTACTTGTGTACGGGCAGTTGTAGCCGAACCGCGGCAGGCCTTGCCGGGGAATAGCTAGGAGCAATCTCAAGACGAAGATAGTGCTTGCCGGCGAGGAGCGAGCCGGCAAGCCAGGAACCCGGCAAGCCTTGCCGGGAAGAGACGTTCAAGTCAACGACCGGACCAGAAGGCAGAAGGCCAAAGGGGTGCGAAGGCCCGGCAAGACCCTTGCCGGCAAGGCCTCGCGGCCGGCGAGACCCGGGCCCGGCAAGCCCCGATCCCGGCAAGCATCGGACCCGGCAAGCCCCGGGCCTGGCAAGGATTCGCCCCGGCAAGGCTCTGCACAGTGTAGCGCTATCGCTCCTGCGCAGCGGCCAGCCTTGTCGTTTAGGGTTTGTCCTCATGGTGACGTGGCGCGATGCTGGCCACGAGATGCTTAAGCGGTGCTGATGGGATGGCTGCTTTTGCCCATCCCCTGTAAAGCTTTTCCAAGCCCGAGACGCTGAGGGACACCTCGACGGACACCTCACGGTGCATTTAATGAGCTTGTCCTAAGCCGTCAGGGTTAGGTATGATAACACTGTAGTGACCCTGTAGCTACTTCCCACCTCATACCTTATCCCTTACGCCACTGTGGTAGCCCCTTTGACTCATATAAAAAGGAGGCCCAAGGCATAGCTATGGAGGGGGCACTTCGGAAGCTCATTCTGCATGCGTAGCTGCTACTGCAGCTCCCAGAACTTGGCCAAGAATATCCACAATAATACCATCAAAGCAGGAGTAGGGTTTTACGCATCCGTGCGGCCCGAACCTGGGTAAATTCCCCGTGTGCTGTTCGCTAGTTCTGCTCTTCGTGCAATCCTCTCCCCTTGCCGAACCGTAAAGGGATCTGCTCGATAGCGATCCCATAGGTGTTCGTTTCCCACGACAAACCGGCAGGATTGTGGAATGGGCGTTGGAGCTGTCATGCTTTGGTCTCAAGTTCGAAAGTTCTTCAACTATCCAGAGCAGAGCCTTGGCAGAGTTCATTGCAGAATGGACCCCAACGCCAGACGACGAAGTTCAAGAATCAGCGACTCCCGGCAAGGAAACAGATCGCGAATGGATTATGTACTTTGATGGGGCTTTTTCGCTGCAAGGCGCCGGTGCCGGCGTGCTGCTTGTCACACCCACCGGAGAGCACCTCAAGTACGTCGTCCAAATGCATTTTCCCCGGGAGAGATCGACCAACAACACGGCAGAGTATGAAGGACTGCTTGCCGGTCTCAGGATCGCGGCAGACCTTGGGATCAAGAAGCTCATCGTCAGAGGTGACTCCCAGCTCGTCGTGAGGCAGGTCAATAAAGATTATCAGAGCCCGTTGATGGAAGCTTACGTCGATGAAGTGAGAAAGCTGGAGGAGCGCTTTGACGGTCTTCAGACAGAGCATGTTCCTCGACCAGAGAACAGCATTGCCGACGACCTGTCGAAGCGTGCCGCACTCAAGCTACCTGTGGAACCATGGACTTTTGTGCTCCGCTTGACTCAACCATCTGTGTCGCCATCAACAAGGCCTGATAAGAGAAGAAAGTTAAGTACCGGCGAGTACTTCCCGGCAGGGCTTCCCAAAGCCCCCGGCAAGAATCTTGCCAGGAATGACACGGTTGCCGGTGAGCAGTGGCTTCGCGCAGAACCTCAGGTTCTTGCCGCCGAAGCAAGCGCCCCTGCTGCCGAAGAAATACCAGTTGCCGGTGAGCAGCTGCTTCGCCAAGAACCTGAGGTTCTTGCCGTAGAAGCAAATGCTCCCGTAGCTGAAGAGTTGCCTTTAGTCCTTGTTGTCGAGCCACAGGCTCCGGCATGGGCACAACAAATAGTCCATTTCCTTCAGACAGGAGAACTCCCTGAAGAGCAGGAAGAAGCTGAGAAAGTAGCCTGTCAGTCAAGTATGTACCAGTTCGTCGACGACGTCCTGTACAGAAAGAGACCCAACGGTGTGAAATTGAAGTGCATTCCCCGGGAGGATGGACTAGAGCTGTTGGCAGAGATTCATGGGGGCATATGTGGATCCCACATAGGCTCAAGAGCCCTTGTCGGCAAGGCATTCTGGCAAGGATTCTTCTGGCCTACTGCTCTCCAGGATGCAACTGCACTAGTAACCAAGTGTGAAGCATGCCAGTTTCATTCAAAGCAACTTCATCAGCCAGCTCAAGCTCTCCAGACAATCCCTCTCTCCTGGCCCTTCTCGGTCTGGGGGCTCGACATACTGGGTCCTTTCCCCCGCGCTGCCGGGGGCTTCGAGTACTTGTACGTTGCTATCGACAAGTTGATGAAGTGGCCAGAAGTGGAAGCAGTGAGGAGGGTGACAGCATAGTCAGCAGTCAAGTTCTTCAAGGGGATTGTGTGCCGTTTTGGTGTGCCGAACAGGATTATCACCGACAACGGTACGCAGTTCACTAGTTGCACCTTCATGCAGTACGTCCAAGACCTTGGCGGCAAGATTTATTTTGCCTCTGTTGCTCACCCAAGAAGCAATGGCCAAGCGGAAAGGGCGAACGCTGAAGTGCTGCGTGGTCTCCGGACCAGAACTTTCGACAAGCTACACAAGCATGGAAGACGCTGGATTGATGAGCTGCCGGCGGTTCTTTGGTCGATCAGGACGACGCCAAATCGAGCCACCGGCCAGACACCCTTCGCTCTGGTTTACGGAGCGGAAGCAGTTCTCCCCACGGAACTCATATACGGGTCACCTCGAGTGCTCGCTTATGATGAGCTTGAGCAAGAGCAGCTGCGGCAAGCTGACGCGCTGCTCCTTGAGGAGAACCGTCTTCGGGCTGCTGTGCGAGCCGCTCGCTACCAGCAAGCTTTGCGCCGCTACCATAGCCGCAAGGTTCACGCCCGGAGTCTTGAGGAAGGCGGCCTTGTTCTTTGGCGCGTTCAGTCGGCCAAGAATTCCAACAAGTTGACGCCGAAGTGGGAAGGCCCTTACCGGGTAATGCGAGTCACCAGGCCTGGCGCTGTCCGCCTGGAGACCGAAGAGGGCTTGCCAGTGAGCAACTCCTGGAACATCGAGCACCTTCGCAAGTTCTACCCGTAAGGCGCGGTTGTTCGGGTTTCTTGCTGTGATAGCGATACGGCCAGCAGGCTGCTGACGACCCGAATCCAGCTCTCGCGGCAGCGTAATGCTCCGGCAAGATCCCGGCAACGCCATTCTGTACAAGTGTTGCCGCTGGCATGTAATCCTTTGTACAGAGCAGGCACATCCCTGTGCATATTTTATAAGATCTGTGTGCTTTACGTTTCTTGTTGATTTCATGTCATTCTATATGCATGTATTATCTGAGATATGTATTGCACTCGATCCCGGTAAGAGCTAACGAACCGTCAAGGTTCCATACCTTTATTTTCTCTTCTTTCTTTTTCTCAGGAGACAGAAGATTCCCTGCCGGGGGGGGGGGGGGGGGAAGGAGAATGGTGGTATGGATACCAGACGACGTTCAAGGTTGGCGCCTTGCCGGAAGAAGAAGAATAGCGACGAAAAGCAGAGCTAAGTTGCTAAACCCCTTAAGCAGATTTTGATTTTTGTAAGGCTGTATTCCCTTGAACGATTTCGGCTTTGTATGGAAAACCTGCACGTGATGGAATCTTGTCGTGATCGGCTGCGCCCTTACTCTGTTTCGAGTCCGCTCAACAGTCTAGGTGGCCGCGCTGAAAGCGTCAAGATTTCTTGCCGTGAGCAGCACTGCCCGCAAACTGCTGACGACCCGAATCCAGCGCTCGCGATGGGGTTATGCTCCGGCAAGTTCCCAGCAAAGCGTAGGGTATATGCTATACAGAAATAAATTGAACAAAGGGAATAGCATGCCATAATTCAAATAGAGCAAGTTATATTACATCTAGTGCTTGCCGCGTTTCTGACATAAGACAAATTGTCTTTTACATATGACGTCGGCGGCAAGATGGAGAAGAGATGAGGCGGCTACAGCTAGTCCCGGCGATCGCCCTCGATCCTCTTCACCTGGCTCACCCGATCGACAATGGGTGCGACTAGCTCTTCGAGAGCCTTGACGTCCGCGTCCTTCGGCAAGCTCTTCGAGGCTTTGGAGAGGTCGATGCCAGGGTTCCTATACGCCACCTTCATCAACACCTTGCGGAGGACGAGCTGGCAGAGTTTCCGGGATTCGTCGGCCAGCTTGCTTGTCTAGTTCGCCTGGAGTAGCTTGAGGGCGTCGACGAGCTTGTCGAAGAACATGGTTAGCCTGGCGCTTGAGGATCCGTTGTCATCGACAGAGTATCCGAAGCCCGGCAAGTCCATGGCCTCCAGCTCCGCACCAAGCTTCTCGCCGACGTCCGCCAGCCTGGCAGTCCAGAGCTTCACGCTAGAAGTGTACTCGTTGTGGGTGGTGGCGGCGTTCTGGAGCAGCTCCTGTTCGTTGTGGAGGTCTTTGATAAGAGTCCTCTCGCGAACTCGGGCGGCCTCAAGAGACTCCTCCAGCGTGGATAGCTTCAGCTTCAGATCTTCAATGGAGTCCTTAGCGGGGGAAAGCTGCTGGACCTTCTCGGATGCAGCAGCCTGCGTCTCCATCAGGCTGTGGAGAGCCTTGTCTCTCTCGGCCTCGAGTGCTGAGACCTTCTTGCCGTGGTCCTCGAGAGCGGCCTCCAGCTGTTTCGTCTTCTCCTCCAGCAAGTTCTTGGCGGTCTCCGCAGCTCTGGCAGCGTCGAGGGCCTCTTTGAGCTTGCCGGCGTGGTCTTCAGTTAGAGCTCTGAGCGTCTTCAAGTGTTTCTGCTCAAGCTCCTGGACCCGCCGTGCGACAAGACTTTCGAGCTCTTCATCCTTGTTGCGAAGCTTGGCGGCAAGCGCCGCCTCGCGCGCGGCAAGGTCCTCTTCTTGAGCGTCAAGGCTGATGCGGCGCTGCGTCAAGAGGGCTTCTGCCGCGGTGGCTTGCTGGGCGGCCTCCTCCTGCGCTTTCTCGATGTCTGATTGCTTCAGTAGGAGGACGTTCCGCTCTTCCTCCAGCTGCTCCCGATAAACATTCAGCTCTTGGAGGGCCTCGCCATACCAAGCCTGTGTCTCCGTGACGCGTTGTTGGAAGTCTCCTTCCGCGGCCTCAACGAGCACTGCCCGGGAGTCCAGTTTCTCCTTCCGGGCACGGTAGAGCATTTGGAGCTTCTGATAGTTGTCATTCATGGCTTGAAGTAGCTGCTCCTCCTTGAGCTCACTGGCGGCGGCGGCGGTGATTTCCCCATCAAGATGTTCTCCTTCAACCAGCTCTTCGACGTTTGCCGACCCCGGCATGCTGACAACATTCTTGCCGGCCCTAATGTATTGGCTTGGGGAAGGGGCCTGGGACGACGAGGGTTGGTCTTCGGCAGTCGAGGGCCCCGCGGCAGTAGAAGCGCCTGGCGCTCCTGCGGCGGAAGCGCCGTCAGTATTGCCGCGGGTCTCCTCACCGGCTCCCTCGGCGGGCATCTTGGCGGCCTCCTCTTGCGCGGCCTTGGCGGCCTCAGCGGCAGCGGCCTTGGCGGCCTCAACGGCAGCAGCCTTGGCGGCAGCAGCTTTGGCGGCCTTGGCGGCGGCATGCTTGGCGGCCTCTTCGGCAGCAACCTTGTCGGCTTCAGTGGCGGCATCCTTGGCAGTCTCTTCAATGACAATGTCAGTGTCCATGAGCTCTGCCAGAAGAAGATTGAAAGCCAAGGAGTTGATTAAGATGAAGCTGGGAAGGAAGTTCAAGAAGACAAAAAGAAGAAAAACCAAGGCGACAAGTTCTTTGGGGCAAGTAACTTTACCTGCGTCAAGGAAGGGGTTGCCGGAGCCTGCGCTTGCCGGCCCCTCCCCTTCGTCGCGGTAGGGCTTGCCCGAAGACTCGCCCCTGGGCGGTGTGGTCGACGGAGGTGGCATGGCAGAGGCAGCTCCCGCTGTTGCTTCTCGCTGTTGCTCCGCTCCTGCACGCCCGGAGATGTCAGCAGAGAAGATGCACACCCCGGCACGTGCCAGTGGGTAGTGAGTAGAAGACTCATGCTGGGGGCTGCGTCGGGGGCTACGTCGAGGGTTGCATCGAGGGTTGCGTTCTGGGCTTGACTCCGAGCTGGCGAGAACCGTTTCCGGCGCGCCCGAGGTGCTTGCCGGCGGCTCGACGCTTGTTGAGGTCTTGGCCCTCTTCGCCATCCTCTACGCCAGAGTCTCCATTTCCCTGTGGAGACGGGAACAGAGCAAGTTAATCAAGCAAAACTAGAAGGATAAGAATCAAAGCTTTGGCGGGACTCTTACTCTTCTTCTTCTTCCTCGGAGCTGATGGCGGAGAGGTCGAAGCCGACCCCTGCCGCAGTTCCTGACGGAGGAGGAGGAGGAGTGGCCCTGGGCCGCTTAGCAGCGGCAGGTTGCGGTGCGGCCTCGCCGGCCGCCCCTTTGCCGGAAACCTCGCTGCTTGAGGAAGGTTGGCGGGCTGGAGCGCCAGTGGCGTTCTTCCGGAGGACGCGCCTCTTCCTGTGTTGAAGAGCTGGGGGCTCTTCCTCCTCTTCTTCCTCTTCGGCGGCGCCTCCGGCAGAAGAGCTCCCGGCAGCGGCTCCGCTCGGCTCCCCGGCAGCCCGACCTCGCCCGGCAAGATCTTCCCGCAGCAAGTCCTCGCCTTCGCTGGACTCAGCGTTGCCGGCTTCTTCGGCAAGGTTTGCCTCTTCCGACCTGCTGGCGATGTAGGCGAGCTCCTCCTCCGTGGTGGCGCGGACAAGGTTCTCCCCGCGGATGGCCTTCTCCGTCAAGTTGTCGAAGAACGCCAGCGCCTGCTCCGCGGACGGCTTGATCCACCTCTCGTCGATGCTATGGGCATTGAGCACCGGCATCATGGCGATGATGGAGGCCAGCGACGAGTTGTTGCATAGTGGGACGACGCCTGTCGGCAACTCTCCCACTGCTCCAGATTTGAACAGCTGTTGGCAGAGGGCTGCGTGCCCTATGGCTGTCAGATCATTATCCAGCCCAGGCCGCACCCTCATGACGTTGGCAGCGTTTATGTACTCCCAGGCAGGGCGCCCCTTGTTCTGCAGTGGGGCGATACGCCGGCGAAGGAAATCTGAAGCAATCATCTCCACCTTCAACCCGGCAGCCCTGAGGCGCAGTATCCTGGTGATGGCGATGGTGAGCTTGCTGTCGTCAGGGTCCGCGGCGCTCCAATCCTTGCCGCGGACCACCTTCTGCTTCCGCACCTGGCAGAACGGTTTGGGCTCCTTTTCCCAGACCCAGCAGCACTTGCCGCGCCACTCATCCCATCCCTCGCGGTAGAGCCCCTCTGGGTACGTCTCCTTGGTCGCCGTCCTCGGAATCCAAGTGATGCTACCGGAGAGGGCGTCGCCCTTTTGGATGCGGGGGTAGAAGTAGTGCCGGAAAAGTGCAGTGCTCGGGATGACCCCAACAAAATTCTCGCAAAGGTGCGCGAAGACGGACATGCAAGTCACGGTATTCGGCGTGAAATCTAGCAGCTGGAAGCCGTAGGTGAGCATGATGTCTACGAAGAAATCCGAGTACGGAGGACAGAGGCCGCACCAGAAGTAATCGGCAAAGAAGGGATAATCTCCTGACTCTGCCTTACGAGAAGCTACACTCACTTTGGTGGCTGGATGCGCCGTGGTCTCAGCCGCCCATGCAAACTGGTACCTCTTCTTCAAGGTCTCCGCATCAAGCATCGAGGGGAAGACAGCGCGTTCCTTCCGCATCTTCGCCAACCTGCTCTCCGCGGCGGCCGCTTCCGCCGCCTTGCCCTTGCTCGGCTTGGGCGGCATGGTGGCTATGGAGGTGATCGCTGAAGACGTCGAGAGCGCGGTGGAGGCGGGTGGAGGGAGAAAAGCTCTGCTTTGGGCGCGAGGAAGAAGACGATGGCGACGGCTCTGAGATTGAGATTGGAAAGGCGGAGGGGGTAAATGAGCAGTGCCCTCTGCGATTCCCTTTTTATGGGGAAGGCGCGAGGCAGGCTCTTTACCGCCCTCTTTTGCAGCGGGGTTTCCGCCCACGACTCCCACTTCGCGCGATTAATGCGCGTAGTGGAGGGGCGTGGTAAAAGAGATAATGATTGCGAGCAGTTATTCCCTGCCACGCGTGCCCGTGCACTGTTTTGGGCCTAGCCCAACAGGCCTGGCACCCGTGTATGGCCTAGGCCCGGGGGCTCCTGTCGGTGTACTAAAGTATGGGTCTTTTTAGTACCCCTTACTTGTGCACGGGCAGTTGTAGCCGTACTGCGGCAGGCCTCGCCGGGGAATAGCTAGGAGTAATCACGAGACTAAGATGCCAAGGAGACGTTCAAGTCAACGATCAGACTAGAAGACAGAAGGCCAAAGGGTTGCGGAGGCCCGGCAAGGCCTCGCACCCGGCAAGACCCGATCCCGGCAAGCCCCGGGCCCGGCAAGGATTCGGTCCCGGCAAGCCCCGGGCCCGGCAAGGATTCAGCCCCGGCAAGGCTCTGCACAGTGCAGCGCTATCGCTCCAGTGCATGGCCAGCCTTGTCGTTTAGGGCTTGTCCTCATGGTGATGTGGTGCGATGCTGGCCACGAGATGCTTAAGCGGTGCTGATGGGATGGCTGCTTTTGCCCATCCCCTGTAAAGCTTTTCCAAGCCCAAGACGCTGAGGGACACCTCGACGGACACCTCACGGTGCATTTAATGAGCTTGTCCTAAGCCGTCAGGGTTAGGTATGATAACACTGTAGCTACTTTCCACCTCATGCCTTATCTCGTACGCCACTGTGGTAGCCCCTTTGACTCATATAAAAGGAGGCCCGAGGCGTACAGACGGGGGGGGGGGGGGGGATGGTACTTCTGGAGGAGGGCACTTCTGGGAGATAGCACTTCCGAGGGCCCATTCTGCATGCGCAGCTACCGAGTACTGTAGCTCCCAGAACTTGGCCAAGAACACCCACAAATAATACAATCAAAGCAGGAGTAGGGTTTTACGCATCTGTGCGGCCCGAACCTGGGTAAATCCCCGTGTGTTGTTCGTTAGTTCTGCTCTTTGTGCAATTCTCTCCCCTTGCCGAACCGTAAGGGATCTCCTCGATCCCATATGTGTTCGTTTCCCACGACAATTACTCATCCATGCAATTTTGAGAACACATCAAAAGAAATTAAAGGAAATGAAAAAAGGCTCAGAAATTGAAATCCTTTTGCATGGAGGCCTCCTATGTGCAATGGCTTGTGGGACAAATAATAAACTCACAATACCACAAACTTAAAAAAACCTTCACAAACTGACCTATCTCACATCAAGTAATTCAAATTTGCACTGCCACTACTGGAATCAGCTTCTTTGCCGTCTGCCATACCAGACGGCAAAGGCATGCCTGGCGGACGGCAAAGCCTTTGCCGTCTGCCAGCAGACGGCAAAGAGGCCAAATAGGCCAGCCCAGGTTGCACAGGCTGCTGCCACGTGGCCGCTTTGCTGTCTGCTAGCTGACGGCAAACCTCTTTGCCGTCTGCTAGCAGACGGCAATGTGGCTATATTGCCACTGTTTTTTTTTTCTTAAATTCAATCAATTTCACAGATATATATATATATATATTCATTTCAAAATATTTCAACAAGTACATATAGCCAACATATCCCTGCCATATGGATATGATCATCCAACACATATATACACCAAATGAAAAGTCCAACATATCCAACAATTAAGCAAAAGGTCCATATAGTTTCATCCATACATACATATATAGGTAGCAAGTTTCACATTGTTCATCCTACAAAATCAAAACAAAAAGGAAGCACAAGAAGAAGAGTAGACTCCATCAACGCAAGCTTCCTCATCGAAAGCAAATCTGCAAATTGGGAAAGAAGAAAGTTAGAAGAAGAAGAAGAAGACTAGAAGAACAAGACTAGCTAGAAGAAGAAGAAGAAGAAGAAGAAGAAGAAGAAGAAGACTAGAAGAAGAAGAAGAAGAAGACTAGAAGAAGAAGAAGAAGAATTTTTCTTCTCTTTCTTTTTCTCCTCTCCTCTTCTTTATCTTCTTCTTCTTCTAACTAAGGTAGGTAAAAATGCCATTTTTTAGCTAAGCTAGGAAAAAATGCTAAGTGTAGGTCATTTTAGAGCTAAGCTAGGTAAATAGGTCATTTTGGAGCTTAGTAAGGTTATTATGTCATTTTCGAGGATGATGCCATTTTTGAGCGAACTTACGTAAGTATAGCTCATTTTTTATCTAACTTAGGTAATTATGCCATTTAGGAGGAAAATAAGCTAAGTATAGAGAAAACGTACCCTTATCACAACAAATGCGATGAAGATCGCAACTAAGGTAACAATTGATCCAATAGCATAATGATACCAAGCCTCATTATCAATGGCATATTTTCTAATCTTCTTAATCTTCAAGCGCATTGCATCCATCTTCAAGCGCATTGCATTCATCTTCATCTTGTGATCATCGACGACATCGGCAACATACAACTCCAATGTCATCTTCTCTTTTTCAATTCTTTTAATTTTTTCTTTCAAATACTCATTTTCTTTTTCAACTAAATTTAACTTCTCGACAAGAGGGTCGGTTGCAAATTCCGGGTCACATACCTCCTAGATTAAAATATCTCAATGTCAACTTGATGGCCATAATTGTCATAAATGTGAAATGCAACAAATAGTTATAAAAGAGAATTTACCACATCCGAATCATAAAGCGGGCGAGGGCCGACGGGGACGGATTTCAAGATCATGGCACTATGTATAAGAAACAATCATACAAAGTAAGAAAATTATACAAGTAACTATATAAATCATACAATCATACAAGAAAATGGCAAGTGTAGGTCATTTTAGAGCTATCCTAGTTAAAATCGGTCATTTTGGAGGTAGGTAAGGTTATTTTGTCATTTTGGAGGAAAATAAGCTAAGTCAATGTCATTTTGGAGCTAAACCAAGATTATCATGCCATTTTTTACCTAAGTATGCTAAGTATGTCATAAATGAACTAAAGAAGCTAAGTATAGGTCATTTTGGAGCTATCCTAGGTAGTTATGCCATTTTTTAGCTAACTAAGCATATTAAGTCATTTAGGAGGAAAAATGCTAAGTATAGGTCATTTTATAGCTATCCTAGGTAAAGTATGTCAGTTTGGAGCTAAGTAAGGTTATTATGTCATTTTCGAGGAAAATAAGCTAAGTCAATGTCATTTTGTTGAATACCTAATAACATGAACTAATTAATAATATATATGTACATAATAATAATTGAATACCTGACATTACTAATATTAATCTTCATCGTCTATATATGCTCCGGGATCAATAAATGCGGAATCATCATCACTATCAGTAATGACGTGCTCATCAGCATCATCAATAAATGCATCAACATGTGGAAGGCCTCCTTTATGTAATCGGTCTAGCATTGACAGGTCATCCGCATCAGTAACCTCTTCTTCTTCCGTCTCATCTTGTTCCGGCTCAGGGGTGAAGTCGGATTCACTGTCGCTGTCTACCTCAATGTTCTAGGGTGAAGTAGAGCGGTTCTTGAAACGTTTTTTGGAAACACGTGTTTCTTGGAAGAATTCTCCTTCATATGTGTCTGGGTTAATGTGAGGGTCATAATCATCTTCATTGAGGAGAGGTGGTCTAAAATGTGGCGGCACATCATAAACGACATCCCAACCATTCAGATTTGGATCAGTTTGGCAGGCCCACGGTAGATAGAAAACTTGGGTCGCCTGTTGAGCCGTAATATAGACATCGGGAACATCTAAATGGGTGCTTTGTTTGATTTCCACTAGCCCTATATGTTCATGAGTCCTTCTAGTCTCCTTTGGCTGGAACCAATAACATTTGAAGACTACGACGTTTGGTGGGTTTTCACCAAAGAATGTAAGTTCATAAATTGCTTCAACTCTTCCATAATACTCGACCCCTCCTTCGCCGACAGCGGAGACACAACAATTTGTAGACTTTCGGTCGGCCATAGATAGCTCTTTGCCAAAAGTACGAAAGCGATACCCGTTGATGTCGTATTTGTCAAATGAACGGACCTTATAGTCAAAACCATTTGCGACTTGTCTCAATTCGGAGTCCATAGACTCTGCATTAGCCTACAAGTTTAATACGAAAGGATTGTTGCATTAGCCGCAAACTAGACGAAGAAATGAAATGGTCTAATGGAAATTACCGTTTGTTTGAACCAAGAGATGAAACCGGGATAGTCTCCTCCATGCTTTGCCAGAAGCTCATACTCTTCGATGGAATCCTTTTGGATCACCGCTCCATCCGAGAATTTAGCGACGTATCGACTGTATCACATATCTGGGAATAAGAGCATTTCAAAGGAATTAGAAGTTGCGAAACAATGTACCGAGAACTTACTCGATGTACGGCCGCACTTCTGTTAGGTTGTTGAAGATATACAACGAAATGGTCCGCCATTCTTCGACATCCAACGGTATTGCTTTCGAAGCACCGGCTGGTGCGAGGTTCCCTTTGAATAGGCTAAGGTTGGATCGACCTTTTTCATGGTCGCCATCATTGTACCGAGGCTTCGGATTATGCAAATGACGATTCTTGGCTTTGTAGTGTGCTGTCACGAAGTTTGCGGCCTCCTCAGTAATGAATGCCTCGGCCATCGATGCTTCAATTCTACGTTTATTTTTACATTTTGCTCGAAGCGTCTTCTGCATCCTCTCAGTTGCATTGGGTTGCCGTCATACCAAACACTATTATCAACGTCAAGAAAATGTTCTTTCTTTTCATAATCTCTCCGGGGGGGAGATTGAGTGGAATGACAAATACAGGTCAGCAACTGTATTGGGTTGCCGTCATACCAAACACTTGGAACCCATCCGTGCTAATGGCGACTCGAGGATGCCTTGGATCTGCCACTTTGTCCTTATGTAAAGCATCGAAGTGCTTCCACGCAAAAGCGTCTGAAGTGTGTCCAAACATCGGATTCCCATCTGCATCTAGTTCGGTTCTTTTGCCCAATTTATGCCACGTCATCTGTCTGGCCGTCTCTTCGACCATGAAAAGACGTTGAAGTCTTGGTATGATTGGCATATACCGAAGAACATTAACTGGGATTTTGGTCTGACTCTTCTCACCCATACCGTTGTCTACCACAACATACCTGGAAGACTTGCAAATGGGACAATAGTTGAAGCCCGCATACTCAAGCCTAAATAAGGCACATCCATTCTCACAGGCATCTATCTTCTCATAGGGCATCTTAAGCGCACGTAGGATTTTGTCCGACTGGTACAGGTTTGCTGGCAATACATGGCCTTTGGGTAGAAAGCGTCCAAATATCGTCATCATCGCGTCGTAGCATTCTCTGCCCAGGTTGAACTGAGCCTTGAGAGCCATTACTTGCGCGATGGCATCCAGCTGACAAAGCTCAGTGTGCTCGTGGAGAGGACGTTTTGAAGACTCCAACATTTCATAGAAGGCCTTTGCAGATTCCTCCATCTCATCGTCCGAATCCCGAGCATCATCAAAGTCTTGCACCATGTCTTCGATCCTGGTACCATGCTTGTCGGTGCGACGACGAACCACCTCCGCTCTGGCACGTTGGGCAGACTCACCATGAAATCTCCACACCGTATAATCAGTCGTAAAACCCCACTTCTGCAAGTGTTTACCCATTTCATCCCGTGTCCCCTTTTTATGGTTGTTGCACCGGACACAGGGGCACCAGGTTATTTCCTGGCCATTTGCAAATGCGGCGCTCAGAAACCCCTTGGTTTTTTTTAACCATTCAATGGTCATTTCTTTCTGACTAGGGTGACCGGTGTACATCCAAGCTCGATCACTCATCTTGCCTACCTACTAAACACACAAGAAATATATACATAATTCAGCAAACCATATTCATCAGTTAATAGAGTTTGTCAGTTTTATTACGTCCATGCAACCTAGACGCTAGTAGGTAAAGATAGGTCCTAATCCCACCCGAGTATGTGTAGATTAGGTTCGTTTTGCCATGCTCTGCTCCGGATCCGACGCAAAATTTTGGCAGCACCTCCCCGCTGTTCTCCTGATACACGTCTCGGCAATAAGCAGAGAGGATGTTTACCCGAAGAACAACAGGGAGGCACTGGCGAAATTCTGCATCGGATCCGGAGCAGAGCATATGGGAAAACGAACCCAATCTACACATACTCGGGCTGTCCATGGATAACGTTGGACAATTCGAAAGAATCACGGTTATAAATATGCAAATGCATGCATATTTATAGATGTAACCCTTTCGAACGGGAGATGCATAGTCGTCACGCATACTGATGATTCAATCTACCTACAGCTAGCAAGTTTCATCGGCACGAAGACCGGAACAGAGCAAATGAAGGGGGAGGAGGAGATGTCATTTGTGCTCACCCACGAACGCAGGGGCGGAGCTCGTCGAACGCACGGGGAGGTCGTCGAACACCAAACCCTCGCAGCGACGAAACAACTGCACATTTAAATCCACCTGATCAACACAAATATATATGATGTTTTTCATAACAAAATCGGAAATTATATGACCTAACTCATAATTCACACATATATGACCCCGTCGGCCTCTGGAAGGCCGAAGAGCACCCTTTCGGTCAACAGGAGGCCGAAGAGGTGTCGGGGGTCGGGGGTGTCATGTCAGGATGTCGGGGTGTCGTGGTGTCGGGGTGTCGTGTCGGGGTCGGGGTGTCGTGTCGGGGTCGGGGTGTCGGGGTGTCGGGGGTGTCGTGTCTGGGTGTCGTGGTGTCGGGGTGTCAGGGGTGTCGGGGTCGGGGTGCCGTGTCGGGGTCGGGGTGTCGGGTCGGGGTCGGGGTCGGGGTGCTGTCTCGGGGTCGGGATGCCGTCTCGGGGTCGGGGTCGGGGTCGGGGTGCCGTGTCGGGGTCGGGGTGTCGGGTCGGGGTCGGGGTCGGGGTCGGGGTTTTTCCTCTTTTTTTTCTTTTCTTCTTCTTCCTCTTCTTCCTTTTCTTCATTTTCTTCCTTTTTGTTCCTTCTTCTTCTTCTTCTTCTTCCTCCTTTCCTTTTTCCTCTTGTTCTTCTCCTCCTCTCCTCTTTTTTCTTCTTCTTCTTCCTCTTCTTCTTTTTTCTTCTCCTCCTCCTCCTCTTCTTCTTCTTCCTTTCCTTTTTTCTTCTTCTTCTTCTCCTCCTCTCCTCTTTTTTTCTTCTTCTTCTTCTTCTTCTTCTTTTTTCCCTCTAAGTTTTTTCTACCTAATATATACTAACTAATATGAACTAATAACTAACTAATATATAAACTAACTAATATGAACTAATAAAAACAGAAAAAAAACATAAAAAGGGGGGGAGGGTGGAGCTCACCCGAGGGGGGGTCGAGGCGGCGGCGCGGGGTGGTGGAGGGGGAGGGGCGGAGCTGGGTCGTTGGGGGTGCCTGCTCGCCGGAGACCCGACACGGCGGAGCGGCGGGGCAGGGGGCGGCGGGGGCGACGGGGCCGAGGTGGTGGAGGAGGGCCGCGGGGAGGGGGCGGGCGGCGCCGCGGCCTGGCTCCGGCGGTGGTGGAGAAGGGCCGCGGGGAGGGGGCGGTGGTGGAGGAGGGCTGCGGGGAGGGTGCGGCGGCGGGAGGGCGGGGTGGCGGCGCTGAGAGAGAGAGGGAGAGAGAGATGTGTGAGAGAGAGAGAGGCGCGGGGCGCGGGGCCGAAAGTTAAGTTCATTTCTTTGCCGTCTGCCAGCAGACGGCAAAGATGGCGACCGTTAGCCCGCCCCCGCCGTGACATTGTGGGCCCCACCCTCACCTCTTTGCCGTCTGCCAGCAGACGGCAAAGAAGTGGCAGATGGCAAAGAGCTTGACCTAGCCAGTGCCGTGCCCCGTGGGGCCCACTTTGGTCTTTGCCGTCTGCTGGCAGACGGCAAAGAGTTCTTTGCCGTCTGCCAGCAGACGGCAAAGAAGTGCAGATGGCAAAGACCCTCTTTGCCCTCAGCCAGATCTTTGCCGTCTGCATTGCCAAAGGAGACGGCAAACAACCTGTTTGCCATCTGTCAGCAGACGGCAAAGAGCTGGCAGATGGCAAAGAAGCTGATTCCAGTAGTGTGCTAGTGTGCTCTAGTTTCGACCAATAAATTCTAAAAAATCATTTTCACCTTCCGCATTAGGAGTGTAGGCAGTATCCACTAAGAAAACTCAATTACCCAACCATTATATATGATTACTCATCCATGCAATTTTGATAACACATTAAAAGAAATTAAAGGAAATGAAAAAAGGCTCAAAAATTGAAATCCTTTTGCATGGAGGCCTCCTGTGTGCAATGGCTTGTGGTAAAAATAATAAACACACAATACCACAAACTTAAAAAAACCTTCACAAACTGACCTATCTCACATGAAGATCAATGACTTTCAACCAAGATTACCATGAGCATTTTCATGGCATACTACATGATAACAAGACCATTTTTGGAAATAACAAGGTTGTTAACATTGTCAGCAATAATTCCACAAAAAGATTGAAGATTTAGTTAAAAAAAGTTAATTTTTCATTTCTCTAGTGCAATGCATGACTTTTTTTGAAGCAAGTGCCATAAATAAGATTGTAAATTGTGCCCTTACAATTTTCACCTAAAGTATACCACATGGGATGCCAACTGCCATTTTTTCATGAATTTTAGAGTGATATTTCCATATTCCATTGATTTATTGAATTTCTGGCGATTTACATCAAGTAAGTCAAATTTGCACTGCAAGTGTGCTCTAGTTTCGACCAATAAATTCAGAAAAATCATTTTCACCTTCCACATTAAGAGTGTAGGCAGTATCCACAAAGAAAACTCAATTACCCAACCATTATGTATGATTACTCATCCATGCAATTTTGACAACACATCGAATGAAATTAAAGAAAATGATAAAAAGGCTCAAAAATTGAAATCCTTTTGATGGAGGCCTCCTATGTGCAATGGCTTGTGGGAAAAATAATAAACTCACAATACCACAAATAAAAAGTTATTTTTTCATTTTTCTAGTTCAATGCATGACTTTTTTTGTGAAGCAGGTGCCATAAATAAGATTGAAAATTCTGCCCTTACAATTTTCACCTAAAGTGTACCACAATGGATGCCAACTACCAATTTTTCATGAATTTCAGAGTGATATTGCCATATTCCAATGATTTATCAAATTTTTGGCGATTTACATCAAGTAATTCAAATTTGCACTGCTAGTGTGCTCTAGTTTCAATCAATAAATTCGGAAATATCATTTTCACCTTCCACATTAGGAGTGTAGGTAGTATCCACAAAGAAAACTCAATTACCCAACCATTATATATGATTACTCATCCATGCAATTTTGAGAACACATCGAAAGAAATTAAAGGAAATGAAAAAAGGCTCCAAAAATTGAAATCCTTTTGCATGGAGGCATCCTATGTGCAACGTCTTGTGGGGAAATAATAAACTCACAATACCACAAACTTAAAAAAATCCTTCATAAACTGACCTATCTCATATGAAGATCAATGACTTTCAACCAAGATGACCACGACCATGATCATTTTCATGGCATCATACATGATAACATGACCATTTTTGGAAATAACAAGCATGTTAACATTGTCAGCAATAATTCCACAAAATGATTGAAGATTTGGTTAAAAAAAGTTAATTTTTCATTTTTCTAGTGCAATGCATTACTTTTTTTTAAGCAAGTGCCATAAATAAGATTGTAAATTCTGCCCTTACAATTTTCACCTAAAGTATACCACATGGCATGCCAACTGCCAATTTTTCATGAATTTCAGAGTGATATTTCCATATTCCATTGATTTATTGAATTTCTGGCGATTTACATCAAGTAATTCAAATTTGCACTGCAAGTGTGCTCTAGTTTCGACCAATAAATTTTGAAAAATCATTTTCACCTTCCACATTAGGAGTGTAGGCAGTATCCACAAAGAAAACTCTATTACCCAACCATTATATATGATTACTCATCCATGTAATCTTGACAACACATCGAAAGAAATTAAAGAAAATGATAAAAAGGCTCAAAAATTGAAATCCTTTTGCATGGAGGCCTCCTATGTGCAATGGCTTGTGGGAAAAATAATAAACTCACAATACCACGAATAAATTGTTAATTTTTCATTTTTATAGTGCAATGCATGACTTTTTTTGTGAAGCAAGTGCCATAAATAAGATTGTAAATTGTGTCCATACAATTTTCACCTAAAGTATACCACAATGGATGCCAACTACCAATTTTTCATGAATTTCAGAGTGATATTGCCGTATTTCATTGATTTATCAAATTTCTGGCGATTTACATCAAGTAATTCAAATTTGCACTGCTAGTGTGCTCTAGTTTCGACCAATAAATTCTGAAAAATCATTTTCACCTTCCGCATTAGGAGTGTAGGCAGAATCCACTAAGAAGACTCAATTACCCAACCATTATATATGATTACTCATCCATGCAATTTTGAGAACACATCAGAAGAAATTTAAGGAAATGAAAAAAGGCTCAAAAATTGAAATCCTTTTGCATGGAGGCCTCCTATGTGCAATGGCTTGTGGGAAAAATAATAAACTCACAATACCACAAACTTAAAAAAACCTTCACAAACTGACCTATCTCACATCAAGTAATTCAAATTTGCACTGCTAGTGTGCTCTAGTTTCGACCAATAAATTCTGAAAAATCATTTTCACCTTCCGCATTAGGAGTGTAGGCAGTATCCACTAAGAAAACTCAATTACCCAACCATTATATACGATTACTCATCCATGCAATTTTGAGAACACATCAAAAGAAATTAAAGGAAATGAAAAAAGGCTCAAAAATTGAAATCCTTTTGCATGGAGGCCTCCTATGTGCAATGGCTTGAGGGAAAAATAATAAACTCACAATACCACAAACTTAAAAAAACCTTCACAAACTGACCTAGCTCACATGAAGATCAATGACTTTCAACCAAGATTACCATGAGCATTTTCATGGCATAGTACATGATAACATGACCATTTTTGGAAATAACAAGGTTGTTAACATTGTCAACAATAATTCCACAAAAAGATTGAAGATATGGTTAAAAAAGTTAATTTTTCATAAATTTCAGAATGATATTGCCATATTCCAATGATTTATTGAATTTCTCGTGATTTACATCAAGTAATTCAAATTTGCACAGCTAGTGTGCTCTATTTTCGACCAATAAATTCAGAAATATCATTTTCACCTTCCACAGTAGGAGTGTATGCAGTATCCACAAACAAAACTCAATTACCCGACCATTATATATGATTACTCATCCATGCAATTTTGAGAACACATCGAAAGAAATTAAAGGCAATGAAAAAATATAAAAAATTGAAACCCTTTTGCATGGAGGCCTCCTATGTGCAATGGCTTGTGAGAAAAATAATAAACTCATAATACCACAAACTTAAAAAACAACCTTCACAACCTGACCTATCTCATATGAAGATCAATGGCTTTCAACCAAGATGACCATGACCATGAGCATTTTCATGGCATCGTACATGATAACATGACCATTTTTGGAAATAACAATGGTGTTAACATTGTCAGCAATAATTCCACAAAATGATTGAAGATTTGGTTAAAATAAGTTAATTTTTCATTTTTCTAGTGCAATGCATGACTTTTTTTTGTGAAGCAAGTGCCATAAATAAGATTGTAAATAGTGCCGTTACAATTTTCACCTAAAGTATACTACATGGGATGCCAACTGCCAATTTTTCATGAATTTCAGAGAGATATTTCCATATTCCATTGATTTACTGAATTTCTGGCGATTTACATCAAGTAATTCAAATTTGCACTGCAAGTGTGCTCTAGTTTCGACCAATAAATTCTGAAAACTCATTTTCACCTTCCACATTAGAAGTGTAGGCAGTATCCACAAAAAAAACTCAATTACCCAACCATTATATATGATTACTCATCCATGCAATTTTTACAACACATCGAAAGAAATTAAAGAAAATGATAAAAAGGCTCAAAAATTGAAATCCTTTTGCATGGAGGCCTCCTATGTGCAATGGCTTGTGGGAAAAATAATAAACTCACAATTCCATGAATAAATTGTTAATTTTTCATTTTTATAGTGCAATGCATGACTTTTTTTGTGAAGCAAGTGCCAGAAATAAGATTGAAAATTGTGTCCATACAATTTTCACCTAAAGTATACCACAATGGATGCCAACTGCCAATTTTTCATGAATTTCAGAGTGATATTGCCGTATTTCATTGATTTATCAAATTTCTGGCGATTTACATCAAGTAAATCAAATTTGCACTGCTAGTGTGCTCTAGTTTCAACCAATAAATTCTGAAAAATCATTTTCACCTTCCGCATTAGGAGTGTAGGCAGAATCCACTAAGAAAACTCAATTACCCAACCATTATATATGATTACTCATCCATGCAATTTTGAGAACACATCAGAAGAAATTTAAGGAAATGAAAAAAGGCTAAAAAATTGAAATCCTTTTGCATGGAGGCCTCCTATGTGCAATGGCTTGTGGGAAAAATAATAAACTCACAATACCACAAACTTAAAAAAACCTTCACAAACTGACCTATCTCACATCAAGTAATTCAAATTTGCACTGCTAGTGTGCTCTAGTTTCGACCAATAAATTCTGAAAAATCATTTTCACCTTCCGCATTAGGAGTGTAGGCAGTATCCACTAAGAAAACTCAAATACCCAACCATTATATATGATTACTCATCCATGCAATTTTGAGAACACATCAAAAGAAATTAAAGGAAATGAAAAAAGGCTCAAAAATTGAAATCCTTTTGCATGGAGGCCTCCTCTGTGCAATGGCTTGTGGGAAAAATAATAAACTCACAATACCACAAACTTAAAAAAACCTTCACAAACTGACCTAGCTCACATGAAGATCAATGACTTTCAACCAAGATTGCCATGAGCATTTTCATGGCATAGTACATGATAACATGACCATTTTTGGAAATAACAAGGTTGTTAACATTGTCAGCAATAATTCCACAAAAAGATTGAAGATTTGGTTAAAAAAGTTAATTTTTCATAAATTTCAGAGTGATATTGCCATATTCCAATGATTTATTGAATTTCTCGTGATTTACATCAAGTAATTCAAATTTGCACAGCTAGTGTGTTCTATTTTCGACCAATAAATTCAGAAATATCATTTTCACCTTCCACAGTAGGAGTGTATGCAGTATCCACAAACAAAACTCAATTACCCGACCATTATATATGATTACTCATCCATGCAATTTTGAGAACACATCGAAAGAAATTAAAGGCAATGAAAAAATATAAAAAATTGAAACCCTTTTGCATGGAGGCCTCCTATGTGCAATGGCTTGTGAGAAAAATAATAAACTCATAATACCACAAACTTAAAAAACAACCTTCACAACCTGACCTATCTCATATGAAGATCAATGGCTTTCAACCAAGATGACCATGACCATGAGCATTTTCATGGCATCGTACATGATAACATGACCATTTTTGGAAATAACAATGGTGTTAACATTGTCAGCAATAATTCCACAAAAGGATTGAAGATTTGGTTAAAATAAGTTAATTTTTCATTTTTCTAGTGCAATGCATGACTTTTTTTTGTGAAGCAAGTGCCATAAATAAGATTGTAAATAGTGCCCTTACAATTTTCACCTAAAGTATACTACATGGGATGCCAACTGCCAATTTTTCATGAATTTCAGAGTGATATTTCCATATTCCTTTGATTTATTGAATTTCTGGCGATTTACATCAAGTAATTCAAATTTGCACTGCAAGTGTGCTCTAGTTTCGACCAATAAATTCTCAAAACTCATTTTCACCTTCCACATTAGGAGTGTAGGCAGTATCCACAGAAAAAAACTCAATTACCCAACCATTATATATGATTACTCATCCATGCAATTTTTACAACACATCGAAAGAAATTAAAGAAAATGATAAAAAGGCTCAAAAATTGAAATCCTTTTGCATGGAGGCCTCCTATGTGCAATGGCTTGTGGGAAAAATAATAAACTCACAATTCCATGAATAAATTGTTAATTTTTCATTTTTATAGTGCAATGCATGACTTTTTTTGTGAAGCAAGTGCCAGAAATAAGATTGAAAATTGTGTCCATACAATTTTCACCTAAAGTATACCACAATGGATGCCAACTGCCAATTTTTCATGAATTTCAGAGTGATATTGCCGTATTTCATTGATTTATCAAATTTCTGGCGATTTACATCAAGTAAATCAAATTTGCACTGCTAGTGTGCTCTAGTTTCGACCAATAAATTCTGAAAAATCATTTTCACCTTCCGCATTAGGAGTGTAGGCAGAATCCACTAAGAAAACTCAATTACCCAACCATTATATATGATTACTCATCCATGCAATTTTGAGAACACATCAGAAGAAATTTAAGGAAATGAAAAAAGGCTCAAAAATTGAAATCCTTTTGCATGGAGGCCTCCTATGTGCAATGGCTTGTGGGAAAAATAATAAACTCACAATACCACAAACTTAAAAAAACCTTCACAAACTGACCTATCTCACATCAAGTAATTCAAATTTGCACTGCTAGTGTGCTCTAGTTTCGACCAATAAATTCTGAAAAATCATTTTCACCTTCCGCATTAGGAGTGTAGGCAGTATCCACTAAGAAAACTCAAATACCCAACCATTATATATGATTACTCATCCATGCAATTTTGAGAACACATCAAAAGAAATTAAAGGAAATGAAAAAAGGCTCAAAAATTGAAATCCTTTTGCATGGAGGCCTCCTCTGTGCAATGGCTTGTGGGAAAAATAATAAACTCACAATACCACAAACTTAAAAAAACCTTCACAAACTGACCTAGCTCACATGAAGATCAATGACTTTCAACCAAGATTGCCATGAGCATTTTCATGGCATAGTACATGATAACATGACCATTTTTGGAAATAACAAGGTTGTTAACATTGTCAGCAATAATTCCACAAAAAGATTGAAGATTTGGTTAAAAAAGTTAATTTTTCATAAATTTCAGAGTGATATTGCCATATTCCAATGATTTATTGAATTTCTCGTGATTTACATCAAGTAATTCAAATTTGCACAGCTAGTGTGTTCTATTTTCGACCAATAAATTCAGAAATATCATTTTCACCTTCCACAGTAGGAGTGTATGCAGTATCCACAAACAAAACTCAATTACCCGACCATTATATATGATTACTCATCCATGCAATTTTGAGAACACATCGAAAGAAATTAAAGGCAATGAAAAAATATAAAAAATTGAAACCCTTTTGCATGGAGGCCTCCTATGTGCAATGGCTTGTGAGAAAAATAATAAACTCATAATACCACAAACTTAAAAAACAACCTTCACAACCTGACCTATCTCATATGAAGATCAATGGCTTTCAACCAAGATGACCATGACCATGAGCATTTTCATGGCATCGTACATGATAACATGACCATTTTTGGAAATAACAATGGTGTTAACATTGTCAGCAATAATTCCACAAAAGGATCGAAGATTTGGTTAAAATAAGTTAATTTTTCATTTTTCTAGTGCAATGCATGACTTTTTTTTGTGAAGCAAGTGCCATAAATAAGATTGTAAATAGTGCCCTTACAATTTTCACCTAAAGTATACTACATGGGATGCCAACTGCCAATTTTTCATGAATTTCAGAGTGATATTTCCATATTCCATTGATTTATTGAATTTCTGGCGATTTACATCAAGTAATTCAAATTTGCACTGCAAGTGTGCTCTAGTTTCGACCAATAAATTCTCAAAACTCATTTTCACCTTCCACATTAGGAGTGTAGGCAGTATCCACAGAAAAAAACTCAATTACCCAACCATTATATATGATTACTCATCCATGCAATTTTTACAACACATCGAAAGAAATTAAAGAAAATGATAAAAAGGCTCAAAAATTGAAATCCTTTTGCATGGAGGCCTCCTATGTGCAATGGCTTGTGGGAAAAATAATAAACTCACAATTCCATGAATAAATTGTTAATTTTTCATTTTTATAGTGCAATGCATGACTTTTTTTGTGAAGCAAGTGCCAGAAATAAGATTGTAAATTGTGTCCATAGAATTTTCACCTAAAGTATACCACAATGGATGCCAACTGCCAATTTTTCATGAATTTCAGAGTGATATTGCCGTATTTCATTGATTTATCAAATTTCTGGCGATTTACATCAAGTAATTCAAATTTGCACTGCTAGTGTGCTCTAGTTTCGACCAATAAATTCTGACAAATCATTTTCACCTTCCGCATTAGGAGTGTAGGCAGAATCCACTAAGAAAACTCAATTACCCAACCATTATATATGATTACTCATCCATGCAATTTTGAGAACACATGAGAAGAAATTTAAGGAAATGAAAAAAGGCTCAAAAATTGAAATCCTTTTGCATGGAGGCCTCCTATGTGCAATGGCTTGTGGGAAAAATAATAAACTCACAATACCACAAACTTAAAAAAACCTTCACAAACTGACCTATCTCACATCAAGTAATTCAAATTTGCACTGCTAGTGTGCTCTAGTTTCGACCAATAAATTCTGAAAAATCATTTTCACCTTCCGCATTAGGAGTGTAGGCAGTATCCACTAAGAAAACTCAATTACCCAACCATTATATATGATTACTCATCCATGCAATTTTGAGAACACATCAAAAGAAATTAAAGGAAATGAAAAAAGGCTCAAAAATTGAAATCCTTTTGCATGGAGGCCTCCTCTGTGCAATGGCTTGTGGGAAAAATAATAAACTCACAATACCACAAACTTAAAAAAACCTTCACAAACTGACCTAGCTCACATGAAGATCAATGACTTTCAACCAAGATTGCCATGAGCATTTTCATGGCATAGTACATGATAACATGACCATTTTTGGAAATAACAAGGTTGTTAACATTGTCAGCAATAATTCCACAAAAAGATTGAAGATTTGGTTAAAAAAAGTTAATTTTTCATGAATTTCAGAGTGATATTGCCATATTCCAATGATTTATTGAATTTCTCGTGATTTACATCAAGTAATTCAAATTTGCACTGCAAGTGTGCTCTATTTTTGACCAATAAATTCAGAAATATCATTTTCACCTTCCACAGTAGGAGTGTATGCAGTATCCACAAACAAAACTCAATTACCCGACCATTATATATGATTACTCATCCATGCAATTTTGAGAACACATCGAAAGAAATTAAAGGCAATGAAAAAATACAAAAATTTGAAACCCTTTTGCATGGAGGCCTCCTATGTGCAATGGCTTGTGAGAAAAATAATAAACTCATAATACCACAAACTTAAAAAACAACCTTCACAACCTGACCTATCTCATATGAAGATCAATGGCTTTCAACCAAGATGACCATGAGCATGAGCATTTTCATGGCATCGTACATGATAACATGACCATTTTTGGAAATAACAATGGTGTTAACATTGTCAGCAATAATTTCACAAAAGGATTGAAGATTTGGTTAAAAAAAGTTAATTTTTCATTTTTCTAGTGCAATGCATGACTTTTTTTTGTGAAGCAAGTGCCATAAATAAGATTGTAAATAGTGCCCTTACAATTTTCACCTAAAGTATACTACATGGGATGCCAACTGCCAATTTTTCATGAATTTCAGAGTGATGTTTCCATATTCCATTGATTTATTGAATTTCTGGCGATTTAAATCAAGTAATTCAAATTTGCACTGCAAGTGTGCTCTAGTTTCGACCAATAAATTCTGAAAACTCATTTTCACCTTCCACATTAGGAGTGTAGGCTGTATCCACAAAAAAAACTCAATTACCCAACCATTATATATGATTACTCATCCATGCAATTTTTACAACACATCGAAAGAAATTAAAGAAAATGATAAAAAGGCTCAAAAATTGAAATCCTTTTGCATGGATGCCTCCTATGTGCAATGGCTTGTGGGAAAATAATAAACTCACAATACCACAAATAAAAAGTTAATTTTTCATTTTTATAGTGCAATGCATGACTTTTTTTATGAAGCAGGTGCCATAAATAAGATTATAAATTCTGCCCTTACAATTTTCACCTAAAGTACACCACAATGGATGCCAACTGCCAATTTTTCATGAATTTCAGAGTCATATTGCCATATTCCATTGATTTATCGAATTTCTGGCGATTTACATCAAGTAATTCAAATTTGCACTGCTAGTGTGCTCTAGTTTCAACCAATAAATTCGGAAATATCATTTTCACCTTCCACATTAGGAGTGTAGGTAGTATCCACAAAGAAAACTCAATTACCCAACCATTATATATGATTACTCATCCATGCAATTTTGAGAACACATCGAAAGAAATTAAAGGAAATGAAAAAAGGCTAAAAAATTGAAATCCTTTTGCATGGAGGCCTCCTATGTGCAACGGCTTGTGGGAAAATAATAAACTCACAATACCACAAACTTAAAAAAAAACTTCGTAAACTGACCTATCTCATATGAAGATCAATGACTTTCAACCAAGATGACAATGACCATGAGCATTTTCATGGCATCATACATGATAACATGACCATTTTTGGAAATAACAAGCGTGTTAACATTGTCAGCAATAATTCCACAAAAAGATTGAAGATTTGGTTAAAAAAGTTATTTTTTCATTTTTCTAGTGCAATATATTACTTTTTTTTGAAGCAAGTGCCATAAATAAGATTGTAAATTGTGCCCTTACAAGTTTCACCTAAAGTATACCACATGGGATGCCAATTGCCAATTTTTCATGAATTTCAGAGTGATATTTCCATATTCCATTGATTTATTGAATTTTTGGCGATTTACATCAAGTAATTCAAATTTGCACTGCAAGTGTGCTCTAGTTTCGACCAATAAATTTTGAAAAATCATTTTCACCTTCCACATTAGGAGTGTAGGCAGTATCCACAAACAAAACTCAATTACCCGACCATTATATATGATTACTCATCCATGCAATTTTGAGAACACATTGAAAGAAATTAAAGGAAATGAAAAAAGATAAAAAATTGAAACCCTTTTGCATGGAGGCCTCCTATGTGCAATGGCTTGTGGAAAAAATAATAAACTCACAATACCACAAACTTAAAAAAAACCTTCACAACCTGACCTATCTCATATGAAGATCAATGACTTTCAACCAAGATGACCATGACCATGAGCATTTTCATGGCATCGTACATGATAACATGCCCGTTTTTGGAAATAACAATGGTGTTAACATTGTCAGCAATAATTCCACAAAAAGATTGAAGATTTGGTTAAAAAAAGTTAATTTTTGATTTTTCTAGTGCAATGCATGACTTTTTTTTTGTGAAGCAAGTGCCATAAATAAGATTGTAAATTGTGCCCTTACAATTTTCACCTAAAGTATACCACATGGGATGCCAACTGCCAAGTTTTCATGAATTTCAGAGTGATATTTCCATATTCCATTGATTTATTGAATTTCTGGCGATTTACATCAAGTAATTCAAATTTGCACTGCTAGTGTGCTCTAGTTTCGACCAATAAATTCTGAAAAATCATTTTCACCTTCCGCATTAGGAGTGTAGGCAGTATCCACTAAGAAAACTCAATTACCCACCCATTATATATGATTACTCATCCATGCAATTTTGAGAAAACATCAAAAGAAATTAAAGGAAATGAAAAAAGGCTCAAAAATTGAAATCCTTTTGCATAGAGGCCTCCTATGTGCAATGGCTTGTGGTTAAAATAATAAACTCACAATACCACAAACTTAAAAAAATCTTCACATACTGACTTATCTCACACGAAGATCAATGACTTTTAACCAAAATTACCATGAGCATTTTCAAGTCATAGTACATGATAACATGACCATTTTTTAAAATAACAAGGTTGTTAACATTGTCAGCAATAATTCCACAAAAAGATTGAAGATTTGGTTAAAAAAAGTTATTTTTTCATTTTTCTAGTGCAATGCATGACTTTTTTTTGAAGCAAGTGCCATAAATAAGATTGTAAATTGTGCCCTTACAATTTTCACCTAAAGTATACCACATGGGATGCCAACTACCAATTTCTCATGAATTTTAGAGTGATATTTCCATATTCCATTGATTTATTGAATTTCTGGCGATTTACATCAAGTAAGTCAAATTTGCACTGCAAGTGTGCTCTAGTTTCGACCAATAAATTCAGAAAAATCATTTTCACCTTCCACATTAGGAGGTTAGGCAGTATCCACAAAGAAAACTCAATTACCCAACCATTATATATGATTACTCATCCATGCAATTTTGAGAACACATCGAAAGAAATTAAAGAAAATGATAAATAGGCTAAAAAATTGAAATCCTTTTGATGGAGGCCTCCTATGTGCAATGGCTTGTGCGAAAAATAATAAACTCACAATACCACAAACTTAAAAAAACCTTCACAAACTGACCTATCTCACATCAAGTAATTCAAATTTGCACTGCTAGTGTGCTCTAGTTTCGACCAATAAATTCTGAAAAATCATTTTCACCTTCCGCATTAGGAGTGTAGGCAGTATCCACTAAGAAAACTCAATTACCCAACCATTATATACGATTACTCATCCATGCAATTTTTTCATTTTTCTAGTGCAATGCATGACTTTTTTTGTGAAGCAGGTGCCATAAATAAGATTGAAAATTCTGCCCTTACAATTTTCACCTATAGTGTACCACAATGGATGCCAACTACCAATTTTTCATGAATTTCAGAGTGATATTGCCATATTCCATTGATTTATCGAATTTGTCGTGATTTACATCAAGTAATTCAAATTTGCGCTGCAAGTGTGCTCTAGTTTCGACCAATAAATTCGGAAATATCATTTTCACCTTCCACATTAGGAGTGTATGCAGTATCCACAAACAAAACTCAATTACCCGACCATTATATATGATTACTCATCCATGCAATTTTGAGAACACATCGAAAGAAATTAAAGGAAATGAAAAAAGATAAAAAATTGAAACCCTTTTGCATGGAGGCCTCCTATGTGCAATGGCTTGTGGGAAAAATAATAAACACACAATACCACAAACTTAAAAAAAAACCTTCACAACCTGACCTATCTCATATGAAGATCAATGACTTTCAACCAAGCTGACCATGACCATGAGCATTTTCATGGCATCGTACATGATAACATGACCATTTTGGAAATAACAATGGTGTTAACATTGTCAGCAATAATTCCACAAAAATATTGAAGAATTGGTTAAAAAAGTTAATTTTTCATTTTTCTAGTGCAATGCATGACTTTTTTTGTGAAGCAAGTGCCATAAATAAGATTGTAAATAGTGCCCTTACAATTTTCACCTAAAGTATACCACATGGGATGCCAACTACCAATTTTTCATGAATTTCAGAGTGATATTTCCATATTCCATTGATTTATTGAATTTCTGGCGATTTACATCAAGTAATTCAAATTTGCACTGCAAGTGTGCTCTAGTTTCGACCAATAAATTCTGAAAACTCATTTTCACCATCCACATTAGGAGTGTAGGCAGTATCCACAAAAAAAACTCAATTACCCAACCATTATATATGATTACTCATCCATGCAATTTTGACAACACATTGAAAGAAATTAAAGAAAATGATAAAAAGGCTCAAAAATTGAAATCCTTTTGCATGGAGGCCTCCTATGTGCAATGTCTTGTGGGAAAAATAATAAACTCACAATACCAGGAATAAATTGTTAATTTTTCATTTTTATAGTGCAATGCATGACTTTTTTTGTGAAGCAAGTGCCATAAATAATATTGTAAATTGTGTCCATACAATTTTCACCTAAAGTATACCACATGGGATGCCAACTACCAATTTTTCATGAATTTCAGAGTGATATTTCCATATTCCATTGCTTTATTGAATTTCTGGCGATTTACATCAAGTAATTCAAATTTGCACTGCAAGTGTGCTCTAGTTTCGACCAATAAATTCTGAAAACTCATTTTCACCATCCACATTAGGAGTGTAGGCAGTATCCACAAAAAAAACTCAATTACCCAACCATTATATATGATTACTCATCCATGCAATTTTGACAACACATTGAAAGAAATTAAAGAAAATGATAAAAAGGCTCAAAAATTGAAATCCTTTTGCATGGAGGCCTCCTATGTGCAATGTCTTGTGGGAAAATAATAAACTCACAATACCACAAATAAAAAGTTAATTTTTCATTTTTATAGTGCAATGCATGACTTTTTTTCTGAAGCAGGTGCCATAAATAAAATTGTAAATTCTGCCCTTACAATTTTCACCTAAAGTACACCACAATGGATGCCAACTGCCAATTTTTCATGAATTTCAGAGTCATATTGCCATATTCCATTGATTTATCAAATTTTTGGCGATTTACCTCAAGTATTTCAAATTTGCACTGCTAGTGTGCTCTAGTTTCAACCAATAAATTCGGAAATATCATTTTCACCTTCCACATTAGGAGTGTAGGTAGTATCCACAAAGAAAACTCAATTACCCAACCATTATATATGATTACTCATCCATGCAATTTTGACAACACATTGAAAGAAATTAAAGAAAATGATAAAAAGGCTCAAAAATTGAAATCCTTTTGCATGGAGGCCTCCTATGTGCAATGTCTTGTGGGAAAAATAATAAACTCACAATACCAGGAATAAATTGTAAATTTTTCATTTTTATAGTGCAATGCATGACTTTTTTTGTGAAGCAAGTGCCATAAATAATATTGTAAATTGTGTCCATACAATTTTCACCTAAAGTATACCACATGGGATGCCAACTACCAATTTTTCATGAATTTCAGAGTGATATTTCCATATTCCATTGATTTATTGAATTTCTGGCGATTTACATCAAGTAATTCAAATTTGCACTGCAAGTGTGCTCTAGTTTCGACCAATAAATTCTGAAAACTCATTTTCACCATCCACAGTAGGAGTGTAGGCAGTATCCACAAAAAAAACTCAATTACCCAACCATTATATATGATTACTCATCCATGCAATTTTGACAACACATTGAAAGAAATTAAAGAAAATGATAAAAAGGCTCAAAAATTGAAATCCTTTTGCATGGAGGCCTCCTATGTGCAATGTCTTGTGGGAAAATAATAAACTCACAATACCACAAATAAAAAGTTAATTTTTCATTTTTATAGTGCAATGCATGACTTTTTTTCTGAAGTAGGTGCCATAAATAAGATTGTAAATTCTGCCCTTACAATTTTCACCTAAAGTACACCACAATGGATGCCAACTGCCAATTTTTCATGAATTTCAGAGTCATATTGCCATATTCCATTGATTTATCAAATTTTTGGCGATTTACCTCAAGTAATTCAAATTTGCACTGCTAGTGTGCTCTAGTTTCAACCAATAAATTCGGAAATATCATTTTCACCTTCCACATTAGGAGTGTAGGTAGTATCCACAAAGAAAACTCAATTACCCTACCATTATATATGATTACTCATCCATGCAATTTTGAGAACACATCAAAATAAATTAAAGGAAATGAAAAAAGGCTCGAAAATTGAAATCCTTTTGCATGGAGGCATCCTATGTGCAACGTCTTGTGGGGAAATAATAAACTCACAATACCACAAACTTAAAAAAATCCTTCATAAACTGACCTGTCTCATATGAAGATCAATGACTTTCAACCAAGATGACCACGACCATGATCATTTTCATGGCATCATACATGATAACATGACCATTTTTGGAAATAACAAGCATGTTAACATTGTCAGCAATAATTCCACAAAATGATTGAGGATTTGGTTAAAAAAAGTTAATTTTTCATTTTTCTAGTGCAATGCATTACTTTTTTTTAAGCAAGTGCCATAAATAAGATTGTAAATTGTGCCCTTACAATTGTCACCTAAAGTATACCACATGGGATGCCAACTGCCAATTTTTCATGAATTTCAGAGTGATATTTCCATATTCCATTGATTTATTGAATTTCTGGCGATTTACATCAAGTAATTCAAATTTGCACTGCAAGTGTGCTCTAGTTTCGACCAATAAATTTTGAAAAATCATTTTCACCTTCCACATTAGGAGTGTAGGCAGTATCCACAAAGAAAACTCTATTACCCAACCATTATATATGATTACTCATCCATGTAATCTTGACAACACATCGAAAGAAATTAAAGAAAATGATAAAAAGGCTCAAAAATTGAAATCCTTTTGCATGGAGGCCTCCTATGTGCAATGGCTTGTGGGAAAAATAATAAACTCACAATACCACGAATAAATTGTTAATTTTTCATTTTTATAGTGCAATGCATGACTTTTTTTGTGAAGGAAGTGCCATAAATAAGATTGTAAATTGTGTCCATACAATTTTCACCTAAAGTATACCACAATGGATGCCAACTGCCAATTTTTCATGAATTTCAGAGTGATATTGCCGTATTTCATTGATTTATCAAATTTCTGGCGATTTACATCAAGTAATTCAAATTTGCACTGCTAGTGTGCTCTAGTTTCGACCAATAAATTCTGAAAAATCATTTTCACCTTCCGCATTAGGAGTGTAGGCAGAATCCACTAAGAAAACTCAATTACCCAACCATTATATATGATTACTCATCCATGCAATTTTGAGAACACATCAGAAGAAATTTAAGGAAATGAAAAAAGGCTCAAAAATTGAAATCCTTTTGCATGGAGGCCTCCTATGTGCAATGGCTTGTGGGAAAAATAATAAACTCACAATACCACAAACTTAAAAAAACCTTCACAAACTGACCTATCTCACATCAAGTAATTCAAATTTGCACTGCTAGTGTGCTCTAGTTTCGACCAATAAATTCTGAAAAATCATTTTCACCTTCCGCATTAGGAGTGTAGGCAGTATCCACTAAGAAATCTCAATTACCCAACCATTATATATGATTACTCATCCATGCAATTTTGAGAACACATCAAAAGAAATTAAAGGAAATGAAAAAAGGCTCAAAAATTGAAATCCTTTTGCATGGAGGCCTCCTATGTGCAATGGCTTGTGGGAAAAATAATAAACTCACAATACCACAAACTTAAAAAAACCTTCACAAACTGACCAATCTCACATGAAGATCAATGACTTTCAACCAAGATTACCATGAGCATTTTCATGGCATAGTACATGATAACATGACCATTTTTGGAAATAACAAGGTTGTTAACATTGTCAGCAATAATTCCACAAAAAGATTGAAGATTTGGTTAAAAAAAGTTAATTTTTCATGAATTTCAGAGTGATATTGCCATATTCCGATGATTTATTGAATTTCTCGTGATTTACATCAAGTAATTCAAATTTGCACTGCAAGTGTGCTCTATTTTCGACCAATAAATTCAGAAATATCATTTTCACCTTCCACAGAAGGAGTGTATGCAGTATCCACAAACAAAACTCAAGTACCCGACCATTATATATGATTACTCATCCATTCAATTTTGAGAACACATAGAAAGAAATTAAAGGCAATGAAAAAATATAAAAAATTGAAACCCTTTTGCATGGAGGCCTCCTATGTGCAATGGCTTGTGAGAAAAATAATAAACTCATAATACCCCAAACTTAAAAAACAACCTTCACAACTTGACCTATCTCATATGAAGATCAATGGCTTTCAACCAAGATGACCATGACCATGAGCATTTTCATGGCATCGTACATGATAACGTGACCATTTTTGGAAATAACAATGGTGTTAACATTGTCAGCAATAATTCAACAAAAGGATTGAAGATTTGGTTAAAAAAAGTTAATTTTTCATTTTTCTAGTGCAATGCATAACTTTTTTTGTGAAGCAAGTGCCATAAATAAGATTGTAAATAGTGCCCTTACAATTTTCACCTAAAGTATACTACATGGGATGCCAACTGCAAATTTTTCATGAATTTCAGAGTGATATTTCCATATAACATTGATTTAATGAATTTCTGGCGATTTACATCAAGTAATTCAAATTTGCACTGCAAGTGTGCTCTAGTTTCGACCAATAAATTCTGAAAACTCATTTTCACCTTCCACATTAGGAGTGTAGGCAGTATCCACTAAGAAAACTCAATTACCCAACCATTATATATGATTACTCATCCATGCAATTTTGCCAACACATCGAAAGAAATTAAAGAAAATGATAAAAAGGCTCAAAAATTGAAATCCTTTTGCATGGAGGCCTCCTATGTGCAATGGCTTGTGCGAAAATAATAAACTCACAATACCACAAATAAAAAGTTAATTTTTCATTTTTATAGTGCGATGCATGACTTTTTTTCTGAAGCAGGTGCCATAAATAAGATTGTAAATTCTGCCCTTACAATTTTCACCTAAAGTACACCACAATGGATGCCAACTGCCAATTTTTCATGAATTTCAGAGTCATATTGCCATATTCCATTGATTTATCGAATTTCTGGCGATTTACATCAAGTAATTCAAATTTGCACTGCTAGTGTGCTCTAGTTTCAACCAATAAATTCGGAAATATCATTTTCACCTTCCACATTAGGAGTGTAGGTAGTATCCACAAAGAAAACTCAATTACCCAACCATTATATATGATTACTCATCCATGCAATTTTGAGAACACATCGAAAGAAATTAAAGGAAATGAAAAAAGGCTAAAAAATTGAAATCCTTTTGCATGGAGGCCTCCTATGTGCAACGGCTTGTGGGAAAATAATAAACTCACAATACCACAAACTTAAAAAAAACCTTCGTAAACTGACCTATCTCATATGAAGATCAATGACTTTCTACCAAGATGACAATGACCATGAGCATTTTCATGGCATCATACATGATAACATGACTTTTTTTGGAAATAACAAGCGTGTTAACATTGTCAGGAATAATTCCACAAAAAGATTGAAGATTTGGTTAAAAAAGTTATTTTTTCATTTTTCTAGTGCACTATATGACTTTTTTTTGAAGCAAGTGCCATAAATAAGATTGTAAATTGTGCCCTTACAATTTTCACCTAAAGTATACCACATGGGATGCCAACTGCCAATTTTTCATGAATTTCAAAGTGATATTTCCATATTCCATTGATTTATTGAATTTCTGGCGATTTACATCAAGTAATTCAAATTTGCACTGCAAGTGTGCTCTAGTTTCGACCAATAAATTTTGAAAAATCATTTTCACCTTCCACATTAGGAGTGTAGGCAGTATCCACAAAGAAAACTCTATTACCCAACCATTATATATGATTACTCATCCATGTAATATTGACAACACATCGAAAGAAATTAAAGAAAATGATAAAAAGGCTCAAAAATTGAAATCCTTTTGCATGGAGGCCTCCTATGTGCAATGGCTTGTGGGAAAAATAATAAACTCACAATACCACGAATAAATTGTTAATTCTTCATTTTTATATTCCAATGCATGACTTTTTTTTGTAAAGCTAGTGCCATAAATAAGATTGTAAATTGTGCCCATACAATTTTCACCTAAAGTATACCACAATTGATGCCAACTGCCAATTTTTCATGAATTTCAGAGTGATATTGCCGTATTTCATTGATTTATCAAATTTCTCGCGATTTACATCAAGTAATTCAAATTTGCACTGCTAGTGTGCATTAGGAGTGTAGGCAGTATCCACTAAGAAAACTCAATTACCCAACCATTATATATGATTACTCATCCATGCAATTTTGAGAACACATCAAAAGAAATTAAAGGAAATGAAAAAAGGCTCGAAAATTGAAATCCTTTTGCACGGAGGCCTCCTATGTGCAATGGCTTGTGGGAAAAATAATAAACTCACAATACCACAAACTTAAAAAAAACCTTCACAACCTAACCTATCTCATATCAAGTAATTCAAATTTGCACTGCTAGTGTGCTCTAGTTTCGACCAATAAATTCTTAAAAATCATTTTCACCTTCCGCATTAGGAGTGTAGGCAGTATCCATTAAGAAAACTCAATTACCCAACCATTATATATGATTACTCATCCATGCAATTTTGATAACACATCAAAAGAAATTAAAGGAAATGAAAAAAGGCTCAAAAATTGAAATCCTTTTGCATGGAGGCCTCCTATGTGCAATGGCTTGTGGGAAAAATAATAAACTGTCAATACCACAAACTTAAAAAAACCTTCACAAACAGACCTATCTCACATGAAGATCAATGACTTTCAACCAAGATTACCATGAGCATTTTCATGGCATAGTACATGATACCATGACCATTTTTGGAAATAACAAGGTTGTTAACATTGTCAGCAATAATTGCACAAAAAGATTGAAGATTTGGTTAAAAAAAGTTAATTTTTCATTTTTCTAGTGAAATGCATGACTTTTTTTTGAAGCAAGTGCCATAAATAAGATTGTCAATTGTGCCCTTACAATTTTCACCTAAAGTATACCACATGGGATGCCAACTGCCAAATTTTCATGAATTTTAGAGTGATATTTCCATATTCCATTGATTTATTGAATTTCTGGCGATTTACATCAAGTAAGTCAATTTTGCACTGCAAGTGTGCTCTAGTTTCGACCAATAAATTCAGAAAAATCATTTTCACCTTCCACATCAGGAGTGTAGGCAGTATCCACAAAGAAAACTCAATTACCCAACCATTATATATGATTACTCATCCATGCAATTTTGACAAAACATTAAAAGAAATTAAAGAAAATGATAAAAAGGCTCAAAAATTGAAATCCTTTTTATGGAGGCCTCCTATGTGCAATGGCTTGTGGGAAAAATAATGAACTCACAATACCACAAATAAAAAGTTGTTTTTTCATTTTTCTAGTTCAATGCATGACTTTTTTTTTGAAGCAGGTGCCATAAATAAGATTGAAAATTCTGCCCTTACAATTTTCACCTAAAGTGTACCACAATGGATGCCAACTACTAATTTTTCATGAATTTCAGAGTGATATTGCCATATTCCCATGATTTATCAAATTTCTGGCGATTTACATCAAGTAATTCAAATTTGCACAGCTAGTGTGCTCTAGTTTTGACCAATAAAATCTGAAAAAATCATTTTCACCTTCCGCATTAGGAGTTTAGGCAGTATCCACTAAGAAAACTCAATTACCCAACCATTATATATGATTACTCATCCATGCAATTTTGAGAACACATCAAAAGAAATTAAAGGAAATGAAAAAAGGCTCAAAAGTTGAAATCCTTTTGCATGGAGGCCTCCTATGTGCAATGGCTTGTGGGAAAAATAATAAACTCACAATACCACAAACTGAAAAAAACCTTCACAAACTGACATATCTCACATGAAGATCAATGACTTTCAACCAAGATTACCATTGGCATTTTCATGGCATAGTACATGATAACATGAACATTTTTGGAAATAACAAGGTTGTTAACATTGTCAGCAATAATTCCACAAAAAGATTGAAGATTTGGTTAAAAAAAGTTAATTTTTCATTTTTCTAGTGTAATGCATGACTTTTTTTTGAAACAAGTTCCATAAATAAGATTGTAAATTGTGTCTTTACAATTTTCAGCTAAAGTATACCACATGGGATGCCAACTGCCAATTTTTCATGAATTTTAGAGTGATATTACCATATTCCATTGATTTATTGAATTTCTGGTGATTTACATCAAGTAAGTCAAATTTGCACTGCAAGTGTGCTCTAGTTTCGACCAATAAATTCAGAAAAATCATTTCCACCTTCCACATTAGGAGTGTAGGCAGTATCCACAAAGAAAACTCAATTACCCAACCATTATATATGATTACTCATCCATGCAATTTTGACAACACATCAAAAGAAATTTAAGAAAATGATAAAAAGGGTCAAAAATTGAAATCCTTTTGATGAAGGCCTCCTATGTGCAATGGCTTGTGGGAAAAATAATAAACTCACAATACCACAAATAAAAAGTTATTTTTTCATTTTTCTAGTGCAATGCATGACTTTTTTTGTGAAGCAGGTGCCATAAATAAGATTGAAAATTCTGCCCTTACAGTTTTCACCTAAAGTGTACCCCAATGGATGCCAACTCAAAAACATTCATGAATTTCAGAGTGATATTGCCATATTCCATTGATTTATCGTATTTCTCGCGATTTACATCATGTAATTCAAATTTGCACTGCAAGTGTGCTCTAGTTTCGACCAATAAATTCGGAAATATTATTTTCACCTTCCACATTAGGAGTGTATGCAGTATCCACAAACAAAACTCAATTACCCGACCATTATATATGATTACTCATCCATGCAATTTTGAGAACACATCGAAAGAAATTAAAGGAAATGAAAAAAGATAAAAAATTGAAACCCTTTTGCATGGAGGCCTCCTATGTGCAATGGCTTGTGGAAAAAATAATAAACTCACAATACCACAAACTTAAAAAAAACCTTCACAACCTGACCTATCTCATATGAAGATCAATGACTTTCAACCAAGATGACCATGACCATGAGCATTTTCATGGCATCGTGCATGATAACATGCCCGTTTTTGGAAATAACAATGGTGTTAACATTGTCAGCAATAATTCCACAAAAAGATTGAAGATTTGGTAAAAAAAGTTAATTTTTGATTTTTCTAGTGCAATGCATGACTTTTTTTTGTGAAGCAAGTGCCATAAATAAGATTGTAAATTGTGCCCTTACAATTTTCACCTAAAGTATACCACATGGGATGCCAACTGCCAATTTTTCATGAATTTCAGAGTGATATTTCCATATTCCATTGATTTATTGAATTTCTGGCGATTTACATCAAGTAATTCAAATTTGCACTGCTAGTGTGCTCTAGTTTCGACCAATAAATTCTGAAAAATCATTTTCACCTTCCGCATTAGGAGTGTAGGCAGTATCCACTAAGAAAATTCAATTACCCAACCATTATATATGATTACTCATCCATGCAATTTTGAGAACACATCAAAAGAAATTAAAGGAAATGAAAAAAAGGCTCAAAAATTGAAATCCTTTTGCGTAGAGGCCTCCTATGTGCAATGGCTTGTGCGAAAAATAATAAACTCACAATACCACAAACTTAAAAATACCTTCACATACTGACCTATCTCACACGAAGATCAATGACTTTTAACCAAAATTACGATGAGCATTTTGAAGGCATAGTACATGATAACATGACCATTTTTAAAATAACAAGGTTGTTAACATTGTCAGCAATAATTACACAAAAAGATTGAAGATTTGGTTAAAAAAAGTTAATTTTTCATTTTTCTAGTGCAATGCATGACTTTTTTTTGAAGCAAGTGCCATAAATAAGATTGTAAATTGTGCCCTTACAATTTTCACCTAAAGTATACCACATGGGATGCCAACTGCCAATTTTTCATGAATTTCAGAGTGATATTTCCATATTCCATTGATTTGTTGAATTTCTGGCGATTTACATTAAGTAAGTCAAATTTGCACTGCAAGTGTGCTCTAGTTTCGACCAATAAATTCAGAAAAATCATTTTCACCTTCCACATTAGGAGTTTAGGCAGTATCCACAAAGAAAACTCAATTACCCAACCATTATATATGATTACTCATCCATGCAATTTTGAGAACACATCGAAAGAAATTAATGAAAATGATAAATAGGCTAAAAAATTGAAATCCTTTTGATGGAGGCCTCCTATGTGCAATGGCTTGTGGGAAAAATGATAAACTCACAATACCACAAATAAAAAGTTAATATTTCATTTTTCTAGTGCAATGCATGACTTTTTTTGTGAAGCAGGTGCAATAAATAAGATTGTAAATTGTGCCCTCACAATTTTCACCTAAAGTATACCACAGTGGATGCCAACTGCCAATTTTTCATGAATTTCAGAGTGATATTGCCATATTCCATTGATTTATCGAATTTCTGGCGATTTACATCAAGTAATTCAAATTTGCACTGCAAGTGTGCTCTAGTTTCGACCAATAAATTCAGAAAAATCATTTTCACCTTCCACATTAGGAGTTTAGGCAGTATCCACAAAGAAAACTCAATTACCCAACCATTATATATGATTACTCATCCATGCAATTTTGAGAACACATCGAAAGAAATTAAAGAAAATGATAAAAAGGCTAAAAAATTGAAATCCTTTTGATGGAGGCCTCCTATGTGCAATGGCTTGTGGGAAAAATAATAAACTCACAATACCACAAATAAAAAGTTATTTTTTCATTTTTCTAGTGCAATGCATGACTTTTTTTGTGAAGCAGGTGCCATAAATAAGATTGAAAATTCTGCCCTTACAATTTTCACCTAAAGTGTACCACAATGGATGCCAACTACCAATTTTTCATGAATTTCAGAGTGATATTGCCATATTCCATTGATTTATCGAATTTCTCGTGATTTACATCAAGTAATTCAAATTTGCGCTGCAAGTGTGCTCTAGTTTCGACCAATAAATTCGGAAATATCATTTTCACCTTCCACATTAGGAGTGTATGCAGTATCCACAAACAAAACTCAATTACCCGACCATTATATATGATTACTCATTTATGCAATTTTGAGAACACATCGAAAGAACTTAAAGGAAATGAAAAAAGATAAAAAATTGAAACCCATTTGCATGGAGGCCTCCTATGTGCAATGGCTTGTGGGAAAAATAATAAACTCACAATACCACAAACTTAAAAAAAACCTTCACAACCTGACCTATCTCATATGAAGATCAATGACTTTCAACCAAGATGACCACGACCATGATCATTTTCATGGCATCATACATGATAACATGACCATTTTTGGAAATAACAAGCATGTTAACATTGTCAGCAATAATTCCACAAAATGATTGAAGATTTGGTTAAAAAAAGTTAATTTTTCATTTTTCTAGTGCAATGCATTACTTTTTTTTAAGCAAGTGCCATAAATAAGATTGTAAATTGTGCCCTTACAATTTTCACCTAAAGTATACCACATGGGATGCCAACTGCCAATTTTTCATGAATTTCAGAGTGATATTTCCATATTCCATTGATTTATTGAATTTCTGGTGATTTACATCAAGTAATTCAAATTTGCACTGCAAGTGTGCTCTAGTTTCGACCAATAAATTTTGAAAAATCATTTTCACCTTCCACATTAGGAGTGTAGGTAGTATCCACAAAGAAAACTCAATTACCCAACCATTATATATGATTACTCATCCATGCAATTTTGAGAACACATCGAAAGAAATTAAAGAAAATGATAAATAGGCTAAAAAATTGAAATCCTTTTGATGGAGGCCTCCTATGTGCAATGGCTTGTGGGAAAAATAATAAACTCACAATACCACAAATAAAAAGTTATTTTTTCATTTTTCTAGTGCAATGCATGACTTTTTTTGTGAAGCAGGTGCCATAAATAAGATTGAAAATTCTGCCCTTACAATTTTCACCTAAAGTGTACCACAATGGATGCCAACTCAAAAAAATTCATGAATTTCAGAGTGATATTGCTATACTCCATTGATTTATCGTATTTCTCGCGATTTACATCATGTAATTCAAATTTGCACTGCAAGTGTGCTCTAGTTTCGACCAATAAATTCGGAAATATTATTTTCACCTTCCACATTAGGAGTGTATGCAGTATCCACAAACAAAACTCAATTACCCGACCATTATATATGATTACTCATACATGCAATTTTGAGAACACATCGAAAGAAATTAAAGGAAATGAAAAAAGATAAAAAATTGAAACCCTTTTGCTTGGAGGCCTCCTATGTGCAATGGCTTGTGGAAAAAATAATAAACTCACAATACCACAAACTTAAAAAAAACCTTCACAACCTGACCTATCTCATATGAAGATCAATGACTTTCAACCAAGATGACCATGACCATGAGCATTTTCATGGCATCGTGCATGATAACATGCCCGTTTTGGGAAATAACAATGGTGTTAACATTGTCAGCAATAATTCCACAAAAAGATTGAAGATTTGGTAAAAAAAGTTAATTTTTGATTTTTCTAGTGCAATGCATGACTTTTTTTTTGTGAAGCAAGTGCCATAAATAAGATTGTAAATTGTGCCCTTACAATTTTCACCTAAAGTATACCACATGGGATGCCAACTGCCAATTTTTCATGAATTTCAGAGTGATATTTCCATATTCCATTGATTTATTGAATTTCTGGCGATTTACATCAAGTAATTCAAATTTGCACTGCTGGTGTGCTCTAGTTTCGACCAATAAATTCTGAAAAATCATTTTCACCTTCCGCATTAGGAGTGTAGGCAGTATCCACTAAGAAAACTCAATTACCCAACCATTATATATGATTACTCATCCATGCAATTTTGAGAACACATGAAAAGAAATTAAAGGAAATGAAAAAAAGGCTCAAAAATTGAAATCCTTTTGCGTAGAGGCCTCCTATGTGCAATGGCTTGTGCGAAAAATAATAAACTCACAATACCACAAACTTAAAAATACCTTCACATACTGACCTATCTCACACGAAGATCAATGACTTTTAACCAAAATTACCATGAGCATTTTGAAGGCATAGTACATGATAACATGACCATTTTTTAAAATAACAAGGTTGTTAACATTGTCAGCAATAATTCCACAAAAAGATTGAAGATTTGGTTAAAAAAAGTTAATTTTTCATTTTTCTAGTGCAACGCATGACTTTTTTTTGAAGCAAGTGCCATAAATAAGATTGTAAATTGTGCCCTTACAATTTTCACCTAAAGTATACCACATGGGATGCCAACTGCCAATTTTTCATGAATTTCAGAGTGATATTTCCATATTCCATTGATTTGTTGAATTTCTGGCGATTTACATTAAGTAAGTCAAATTTGCACTGCAAGTGTGCTCTAGTTTCGACCAATAAATTCAGAAAAATCATTTTCACCTTCCACATTAGGAGTTTAGGCAGTATCCACAAAGAAAACTCAATTACCCAACCATTATATATGATTACTCATCCATGCAATTTTGAGAACACATAGAAAGAAATTAATGAAAATGATAAATAGGCTAAAAAATTGAAATCCTTTTGATGGAGGCCTCCTATGTGCAATGGCTTGTGGGAAAAATGATAAACTCACAATACCACAAATAAAAAGTTAATATTTCATTTTTCTAGTGCAATGCATGACTTTTTTTGTGAAGCAGGTGCAATAAATAAGATTGTAAATTGTGCCCTCACAATTTTCACCTAAAGTATACCACAGTGGATGCCAACTGCCAATTTTTCATGAATTTCAGAGTGATATTGCCATATTCCATTGATTTATCGAATTTCTGGCGATTTACATCAAGTAATTCAAATTTGCACTGCAAGTGTGCTCTAGTTTCGACCAATAAATTCAGAAAAATCATTTTCACCTTCCACATCAGGAGTTTAGGCAGTATCCACAAAGAAAACTCAATTACCCAACCATTATATATGATTACTCATCCATGCAATTTTGAGAACACATCGAAAGAAATTAAAGAAAATGATAAATAGGCTAAAAAATTGAAATCCTTTTGATGGAGGCCTCCTATGTGCAATGGCTTGTGGGAAAAATAATAAACTCACAATACCACAAATAAAAAGTTATTTTTTCATTTTTCTAGTGCAATGCATGACTTTTTTTGTGAAGCAGGTGCAATAAATAAGATTGTAAATTCTGCCCTTACAATTTTCACCTTCCACATTAGGAGTGTAGGCAGTATCCACAAAGAAAACTCTATTACCCAACCATTATATATGATTACTCATCCATGTAATATTGACAACACATCGAAAGAAATTAAAGAAAATGATAAAAAGGCTCAAAAATTGAAATCCTTTTGCATGGAGGCCTCCTATGTGCAATGGCTTGTGGGAAAAATAATAAACTCACAATACCACGAATAAATTGTTAATTTTTCATTTTTATAGTGCAATGCATGACTTTTTTTGTGAAGGAAGTGCCATAAATAAGATTGTAAATTGTGTCCATACAATTTTCACCTAAAGTATACCACAATGGATGCCAACTGCCAATTTTTCATGAATTTCAGAGTGATATTGCCGTATTTCATTGATTTATCAAATTTCTGGCGATTTACATCAAGTAATTCAAATTTGCACTACTAGTGTGCTCTAGTTTCGACCAATAAATTCTGAAAAATCATTTTCACCTTCCGCATTAGGAGTGTAGGCAGAATCCACTAAGAAAACTCAATTACCCAACCATTATATATGATTACTCATCCATGCAATTTTGAGAACACATCGAAAGAAATTAATGAAAATGATAAATAGGCTAAAAAATTGAAATCCTTTTGATGGAGGCCTCCTATGTGCAATGGCTTGTGGGAAAAATGATAAACTCACAATACCACAAATAAAAAGTTAATATTTCATTTTTCTAGTGCAATGCATGACTTTTTTTGTGAAGCAGGTGCAATAAATAAGATTGTAAATTGTGCCCTCACAATTTTCACCTAAAGTATACCACAGTGGATGCCAACTGCCAATTTTTCATGAATTTCAGAGTGATATTGCCATATTCCATTGATTTATCGAATTTCTGGCGATTTACATCAAGTAATTCAAATTTGCACTGCAAGTGTGCTCTAGTTTCGACCAATAAATTCAGAAAAATCATTTTCACCTTCCACATTAGGAGTTTAGGCAGTATCCACAAAGAAAACTCAATTACCCAACCATTATATATGATTACTCATCCATGCAATTTTGAGAACACATCGAAAGAAATTAAAGAAAATGATAAAAAGGCTAAAAAATTGAAATCCTTTTGATGGAGGCCTCCTATGTGCAATGGCTTGTGGGAAAAATAATAAACTCACAATACCACAAATAAAAAGTTATTTTTTCATTTTTCTAGTGCAATGCATGACTTTTTTTGTGAAGCAGGTGCCATAAATAAGATTGAAAATTCTGCCCTTACAATTTTCACCTAAAGTGTACCACAATGGATGCCAACTACCAATTTTTCATGAATTTCAGAGTGATATTGCCATATTCCATTGATTTATCGAATTTCTCGTGATTTACATCAAGTAATTCAAATTTGCGCTGCAAGTGTGCTCTAGTTTCGACCAATAAATTCGGAAATATCATTTTCACCTTCCACATTAGGAGTGTAGGTAGTATCCACAAAGAAAACTCTATTACCAAACCATTATATATGATTACTCATCCATGTAATCTTGACAACACATCGAAAGAAATTAAAGAAAATGATAAAAAGGCTCAAAAATTGAAATCCTTTTGCATGGAGGCCTCCTATGTGCAATGGCTTGTGGGAAAAATAATAAACTCACAATACCACGAACAAATTGTTAATTTTTCATCTTTATAATGCAATGCATGACTTTTTTTGTGAAGCAAGTGCCATAAATAAGATTGTAAATTGTGTCCATACAATTTTCACCTAAAGTATACCACAATGGATGCCAACTGCCAATTTTTCATGAATTTCAGAGTGATATTGCCGTATTTCATTGATTTATCAAATTTCTGGCGATTTACATCAAGTAATTCAAATTTGCACTGCTAGTGTGCTCTAGTTTTGACCAATAAATTCAGAAAAATCATTTTCACCTTTTGCATTAGGAGTGTAGGCAGTATCCACTAAGAAAACTCAATTACCCAACCATTATATTTGATTACTCATCCATGCAATTTTGAGAACACATCAAAAGAAATTAAAGGAAATGAAAAAAGGCTCAAAAATTGAAATCCTTTTGCATGGAGGCCTCTTATGTGCAATGGCCTGTGGGAAAAATAATAAACTCACAATACCACAAACTTAAAAAAACCTTCACAAACTGACCTATCTCACATCAAGTAATTCAAATTTACACTGCTAGTGTGCTCTAGTTTCGACCAATAAATTCTGAAAAATCATTTTCACCTTCCGCATTAGGAGTGTAGGCAGTATCCACTAAGAAAACTCAATTACCCAACCATTATATATGATTACTCATCCATGCAATTTTGAGAACACATCAGAAGAAATTAAAGGAAATGAAAAAAGGCTCAAAAATTGAAATCCTTTTGCATGGAGGCCTCCTATGTGCAATGGCTTGTGGGAAAAATAATAAACTCACAATAACACAAACTTAAAAAAACCTTCACAAACTGACCTATCTCACATCAAGTAATTCAAATTTGCACTGCTAGTGTGCTCTAGTTTCGACCAATAAATTCTGAAAAATCATTTTCACCTTCCGCATTAGGAGTGTAGGCAGTATCCACTAAGAAATCTCAATTACGCAACCATTATATATGATTACTCATCCATGCAATTTTGAGAACACATCAAAAGAAATTAAAGGAAATGAAAAAAGGCTCAAAAATTGAAATCCTTTTGCATGGAGGCCTCCTATGTGCAATGGCTTGTGGGAAAAATAATAAACTCACAATACCACAAACTTAAAAAAACTTTCACAAACTGACCTATCTCACATGAAGATCAATGACTTTCAACCAAGATTACCATGAGCATTTTCATGGCATAGTACATGATAACATGACCATTTTTGGAAATAATAAGGTTGTTAACATTGTCAGCAATAATTCCACAAAAGGATTGAAGATTTGGTTAAAAAAAGTTAATTTTTCATGAATTTCAGAGTGATATTGTCATATTCCGATCATTTATTGAATTTCTCGTGATTTACATCAAGTAATTCAAATTTGCGCTGCAAGTGTGCTCTAGTTTCGACCAATAAATTCGGAAATATCATTTTCACCTTCCACTTTAGGAGTGTATGCAGTATCCACAAACAAAACTCAATTACCCGACAATTATATATGATTACTCATTTATGCAATTTTGAGAACACATCGAAAGAAATTAAAGGAAATGAAAAAAGATAAAAAATTGAAACCCTTTTGCATGGAGGCCTCCTATGTGCAATGGCTTGTGGGAAAAATAATAAACTCACAATACCACAAACTTAAAAAAAAACCTTCACAACCTGACCTATCTCATATGAAGATCAATGACTTTCAACCAAGATGACCACGACCATGATCATTTTCATGGCATCATACATGATAACATGACCATTTTTGGAAATAACAAGCATGTTAACATTGTCAGCAATAATTCCACAAAATGATTGAAGATTTGGTTAAAAAAAGTTAATTTTTCATTTTTCTAGTGCAATGCATTACTTTTTTTTAAGCAAGTGCCATAAATAAGATTGTAAATTGTGCCCTTACAATTTTCACCTAAAGTATACCACATGGGATGCCAACTGCCAATTTTTCATGAATTTCAGAGTGATATTTCCATATTCCATTGATTTATTGAATTTCTGGTGATTTACATCAAGTAATTCAAATTTGCACTGCAAGTGTGCTCTAGTTTCGACCAATAAATTTTGAAAAATCATTTTTACCTTCCACATTAGGAGTGTAGGTAGTATCCACAAAGAAAACTCTATTACCAAACCATTATATATGATTACTCATCCATGTAATCTTGACAACACATCGAAAGAAATTAAAGAAAATGATAAAAAGGCTCAAAAATTGAAATCCTTTTGCATGGAGGCCTCCTATGTGCAATGGCTTGTGGGAAAAATAATAAACTCACAATACCACGAATAAATTGTTAATTTTTCATCTTTATAATGCAATGCATGACTTTTTTTGTGAAGCAAGTGCCATAAATAAGATTGTAAATTGTGTCCATACAATTTTCACCTAAAGTATACCACAATGGATGCCAACTGCCAATTTTTCTTGAATTTCAGAGTGATATTGCCGTATTTCATTGATTTATCAAATTTCTGGCGATTTACATCAAGTAATTCAAATTTGCACTGCTAGTGTGCTCTAGTTTCGACCAATAAATTCTGAAAAATCATTTTCACCTTCCGCATTAGGAGTGTAGGCAGAATCCACTAAGAAAACTCAATTACCCAACCATTATATATGATTACTCATCCATGCAATTTTGAGAACACATCAGAAGAAATTAAAGGAAATGAAAAAAGGCTCAAAAATTGAAATCCTTTTGCATGGAGGCCTCCTATGTGCAATGGCTTGTGGGAAAAATAATAAACTCACAATACCACAAACTTAAAAAAACCTTCACAAACTGACCTATCTCACATCAAGTAATTCAAATTTGCACTGCTAGTGTGCTCTAGTTTCGACCAATAAATTCTGAAAAATCATTTTCACCTTCCGCATTAGGAGTGTAGGCAGTATCCACTAAGAAATCTCAATTACGCAACCATTATATATGATTACTCATCCATGCAATTTTGAGAACACATCAAAAGAAATTAAAGGAAATGAAAAAAGGCTCAAAAATTGAAATCCTTTTGCATGGAGGCCTCCTATGTGCAATGGCTTGTGGGAAAAATAATAAACTCATAATACCACAAACTTAAAGAAACTTTCACAAACTGACCTATCTCACATGAAGATCAATGACTTTCAACCAAGATTACCATGAGCATTTTCATGGCATAGTACATGATAACATGACCATTTTTGGAAATAATAAGGTTGTTAACATTGTCAGCAATAATTCCACAAAAGGATTGAAGATTTGGTTAAAAAAAGTTAATTTTTCATGAATTTCAGAGTGATATTGCCATATTCCGATGATTTATTGAATTTCTCGTGATTTACATCAAGTAATTCAAATTTGCACTGCAAGTGTGCTCTATTTTCGACCAATAAATTCAGAAATATCATTTTCACCTTCCACAGTAGGAGGGTATGCAGTATCCACAAACAAAACTCAATTACCCGACCATTATATATGATTACTCATCCATGCAATTTTGAGAACACATCGAAAGAAATTAAAGGCAATGAAAAAATATAAAAAATTGAAACCCTTTTGCATGGAGGCCTCCTATGTGCAATGGCTTGTGAGAAAAATAATAAACTCATACTACCACAAACTTAAAAAACAACCTTCACAACCTGACCTATCTCATATGAAGATCAATGGCTTTCAACCAAGATGACCATGACCATGAGCATTTTCATGGCATCGTACATGATAACATGACCATTTTTGGAAATAACAATGGTGTTAACATTGTCAGCTATAATTCAACAAAAGGATTGAAGATTTGGTTAAAAAAGTTAATTTTTCATTTTTCTAGTGCAATGCATGACTTTTTTTGTGAAGCAAGTGCCATAAATAAGATTGTAAATAGTGCCCTTTCAATTTTCACCTAAAGTATACTACATGGGATGCCAACTGCCAATTTTTCATGAATTTCAGAGTGATATTTCCATATTCCATTGATTTATTGAATTTCTGGCGATTTACATCAAGTAATTCAAATTTGCACTGCAAGTGTGCTCTAGTTTCGACCAATAAATTCTGAAAACTCATTTTCACCTTCCACATTAGGAGTGTAGGCAGTATCCACTAAGAAAACTCAATTACCCAACCATTATATATGATTACTCATCCATGCAATTTTGCCAACACATCGAAAGAAATTAAAGAAAATGATAAAAAGGCTCAAAAATTGAAATCCTTTTGCATGGAGGTCTCCTATGTGCAATGGCTTGTGCGAAAATAATAAACTCACAATACCACAAATAAAAAGTTAATTTTTCATTTTTATATTGCAATGCATGACTTTTTTTCTGAAGCAGGTGCCATAAATAAGATTGTAAATTCTGCCCTTACAATTTTCACCTAAAGTACACCACAATGGATGCCAACTGCCAATTTTTCACGAATTTCAGAGTCATATTGCCATATTCCATTGATTTATCGAATTTCTGGCGATTTACATCAAGTAATTCAAATTTGCACTGCTAGTGTGCTCTAGTTTCAACCAATAAATTCGGAAATATCATTTTCACCTTCCACATTAGGAGTGTAGGTAGTATCCACAAAGAAAACTCAATTACCCAACCATTATATATGATTAATCATCCATGCAATTTTGAGAACACATCGAAAGAAATTAAAGGAAATGAAAAAAGGCTCAAAAATTGAAATCCTTTTGCATGGAGGCCTCCTATGTGCAACGACTTGTGGGAAAATAAGAAACTCACAATACCACAAACTTAAAAAAAAACCTTCACATACTGACCTATCTCACACGAAGATCAATGACTTTTAACCAAGATGACAACGACCTTGAGCATTTTCATGGCATCATACATGAAAACATGACCATTTTTGGAAATAACAAGCGTGTTAACATTGTCAGCAATAATTCCACAAGAAGATTGAAGATTTGGTTAAAAAAGTTATTTTTTCATTTTTTTAGTGCAATATATTACTTTTTTTTGAAGCAAGTGCCATAAATAAGATTGTAAATTGTGCCCTTACAATTTTCACCTAAAGTATACCACATAGGATGCCAACTGCCAATTTTTCATGAATTTCAGAGTGATATTTCCATATTCCATTGATTTATTGAATTTCTGGCAATTTACATCAAGTAATTCAAATTTGCACTGCAAGTGTGCTCTAGTTTCGACCAATAAATTTTGAAAAATCATTTTCACCTTCCACATTAGGAGTGTAGGCAGTATCCACAAAGAAAACTCTATTACCCAACCATTATATATGATTACTCATCCATGTAATATTGACAACACATCGAAAGAAATTAAAGAAAATGATAAAAAGGCTCAAAAATTGAAATCCTTTTGCATGGAGGCCTTCTATGTGCAATGGCTTGTGGGAAAAATAATAAACTCACAATACCACGAATAAATTGTTAATTTTTCATTTTTATATTCCAATGCATGACTTTTTTTTGTGAAGCAAGTGCCATAAATAAGATTGTAAATTGTGCCCATACAATTTTCACCTAAAGTATACCACAATGGATGCCAACTGCCAATTTTTCATGAATTTCAGAGTGATATTGCCGTATTTCATTGATTTATCAAATTTCTGGCGATTTACATCAAGTAATTCAAATTTGCACTGCTAGTGTGCTCTAGTTTCGACCAATAAGTCTGAAACATCATTTTCACCTTCCGCATTAGGAGTGTAGGCAGTATCCATTAAGAAAACTCAATTACCCAACCATTATATATGATTACTCATGCATGCAATTTTGATAACACATCAAAAGAAATTAAAGGAAATGAAAAAAGGCTCAAAAATTGAAATCCTTTTGCATGGAGGCCTCCTATGTGCAATGGCTTGTTTGAAAAATAATAAACTCTCAATACCACAAACTTAAAAAAACCTTCACAAACAGACCTATCTCACATGAAGATCAATGACTTTCAACCAAGATTACCATGAGTATTTTCATGGCATAGTACATGATAACATGACCATTTTTGGAAATAACAAGGTTGTTAACATTGTCAGCAATAATTCCACAAAAAGATTGAAGATTTGGTTAAAAAAAGTTAATTTTTCATTTTTCTAGTGAAATGCATGACTTTTTTTTGAAGCAAGTGCCATAAATAAGATTGTAAATTGTGCCCTTACAATTTTCACCTAAAGTATACCACATGGGATGCCAACTGCCAATTTTTCATGAATTTTAGAGTGATATTTCCATATTCCATTGATTTATTGAATTTCTGGCGATTTACATCAAGTAAGTCAATTTTGCACTGCAAGTGTGCTCTAGTTTCGACCAATAAATTCAGAAAAATCATTTTCACCTTCCACATCAGGAGTGTAGGCAGTATCCACAAAGAAAACTCAATTACCCAACCATTATATATGACTACTCATCCATGCAATTTTGACAAAACATCGAAAGAAATTAAAGAAAATGATAAAAAGGCTCAAAAATTGAAATCCTTTTTATGGAGGCCTCCTATGTGCAATGGCTTGTTTGAAAAATAATAAACTCTCAATACCACAAACTTAAAAAAACCTTCACAAACAGACCTATCTCACATGAAGATCAATGACTTTCAACCAAGATTACCATGAGTATTTTCATGGCATAGTACATGATAACATGACCATTTTTGGAAATAACAAGGTTGTTAACATTGTCAGCAATAATTCCACAAAAAGATTGAAGATTTGGTTAAAAAAAGTTAATTTTTCATTTTTCTAGTGAAATGCATGACTTTTTTTTGAAGCAAGTGCCATAAATAAGATTGTAAATTGTGCCCTTACAATTTTCACCTAAAGTATACCACATGGGATGCCAACTGCCAATTTTTCATGAATTTTAGAGTGATATTTCCATATTCCATTGATTTATTGAATTTCTGGCGATTTACATCAAGTAAGTCAATTTTGCACTGCAAGTGTGCTCTAGTTTCGACCAATAAATTCAGAAAAATCATTTTCACCTTCCACATCAGGAGTGTAGGCAGTATCCACAAAGAAAACTCAATTACCCAACCATTATATATGACTACTCATCCATGCAATTTTGACAAAACATCGAAAGAAATTAAAGAAAATGATAAAAAGGCTCAAAAATTGAAATCCTTTTTATGGAGGCCTCCTATGTGCAATGGCTTGTGGGAAAAATAATAAACTCACAATACCACAAATAAAAAGTTATGTTTTCATTTTTCTAGTTCAATGCATGACTTTTTTTGAAGCAGGTGCCATAAATAAGATTGAAAATTCTGCCCTTACAATTTTCACCTAAAGTGTACCACAATGGATGCCAACTACTAATTTTTCATGAATTTCAGAGTGATATTGCCATATTCCCATGATTTATCGAATTTCTCGCGATTTACATCAAGTAATTCAAATTTGCACTGCAAGTGTGCTCTATTTTCGACCAATCAATTCAGAAATATCATTTTCAGCTTCCACATTAGGAGTGTATGCAGTATCCACGAACAAAACTCAATTACCCGACCATTATATATGATTACTCATCCATGCAATTTTGAGAACACATCGAAAGAAATTAAAGGAAATTGAAAAAGATAAAAACTTGAAACCCTTTTGCATGGAGGCCTCCTATGTGCTATGGCTTGTGGGAAAAATAATAAACTCACAATACCACAAACTTAAAAAAAAACCTTCACAACCTGACCTATCTCATATGAAGATCAATGACTTTCAACCAAGATGACCATGACCATGAGTATTTTCATGGCATCGTACATGATAACATAACCATTTTTGGAAATAACAATGGTGTTAACATTGTCAGCAATAATTCCACAAAAAGATTGAAGATTTGGTTAAAAAAATTTAATTTTTCATTTTTCTAGTGCAATGCATGACTTTTTTTTGTGAAGCAAGTGCCATAAATAAGATTGTAAATTGTGCCCTTACAATTTTCACCTAAAGTATACCACATGGGATGCCAACTGCCAATTTTACATGAATTTCAGAGTGATATTTCCATATTCCATTGATTTATTGAATTTCTGGCGATTTACATCAAGTAATTCAAATTTGCACTGCAAGTGTGCTATAGTTTCGACCAATAAATTTTGAAAAATCATTTTCACCTTCCACATTAGGAGTGTAGGCAGTATCCACAAAGAAAACTCTATTACCCAAGCATTATATATGATTACTCATCCATGTAATATTGACAACACATCAAAAGAAATTAAAGGAAATGAAAAAAGGCTCAAAAATTGAAATCCTTTTGCATGGAGGCCTCCTATGTGCAATGGCTTGTGGGAAAAATAATACACTCACAATACCACAAACTTAAAAAAACCTTCACAAATTGACATATCTCACATGAAGATCAATGACTTTCAACCAAAATCACCATGGGTATTTTCATGGCATAGTACATGATAACATGACCATTCTTGGAAATAACAAGGTTGTTAACATTGTCAGCAATAATTCCACAAAAAGATTGAAGATTTGGTTAAAAAAAGTTAATTTTTCATTTTTCTAGGTTAATGCATGACTTATTTTTGAAACAAGTTCCATAAATAAGATTGTAAATTGTGTCCTTACAATTTTCAGCTAAAGTATACCACATGGATGCCAACTGCCAATTTTTCATGAATTTTAGAGTGATATTACCATATTCCATTGATTTATTGAATTTCTGGCGATTTACATCAAGTAAGTCAAATTTGCATTGCAAGTGTGCTCTAGTTTCGACCAATAAATTCAGAAAAATCATTTTCACCTTCCACATTAGGAGTGTAGGTAGTATCCACAAAGAAAACTCAATTACCCAACCATTATATATGATTACTCATCCATGCAATTTTGACAACACATCGAAAGAAATTAAAGAAAATGATAAAAAGGCTAAAAAATTGAAATCCTTTTGAAGGAGGCCTCCTATGTGCAGTGGCTTGTGGGAAAAATAATAAACTCACAATACCACAAATAAAAAGTTATTTTTTCATTTTTCTAGTGCAATGCATGACTTTTTTTGTGAAGCAGGTGCCATAAATAAGATTGAAAATTCTGCCCTTACAATTTTCACCTAAAGTGTACCACAGTGGATGCCAACTGCCAATTTTTCATGAATTTCAGAGTGATATTGCCATATTCCATTGATTTATCGAATTTCTCGCGATTTACATCAAGTAATTCAAATTTGCACTGCAAGTGTGCTCTAGTTGCGACCAATAAATAAGGAAATCTCATTTTAGCCTTCCACATTAGGAGTGTATGCAGTATCCACAAACAAAACTCAATTACCCGACCATTATATATGATTACTCATCCATGCAATTTTGAGAACACATCGAAAGAAATTAAAGTAAATGAAAAAAGATAAAAAATTGAAACCCTTTTGCATGGAGGCCTCCTATGTGCAATGGCTTGTGGGAAAAATATTAAACTCACAATACCACAAACTTAAAAAAAAACCTTCACAACCTGACCTATCTCATATGAAGATCAATGACTTTCAACCAAGATGACCATGACCATGAGCATTTTCATGGCATCGTACATGATAACATGACCATTTTTGGAAATAACAATGGTGTTAACATTGTCAGCAATAATTCCACAAAAAGATTGAAGATTTGGTTAAAAAAAGTTAATTTTTCATTTTTCTAGTGCAATGCATGACTTTTTTTGTGAAGCAAGTGCCATAAATAAGATTGTAAATAGTGCCCTTACAATTTTCACCTAAAGTATACTACATGGGATGCCAACTGCCAATTTTTCATGAATTTCAGAGTGATATTGCCATATTTCATTGATTTATTGAATTTCTGGCGATTTACATCAAGTAATTTAAATTTGCACTGCGAGTGTGCTCTAGTTTTGACCAATAAATTCTGAAAACTTATTTTTCACCTTCCACATTGGGAGTGTAGGCAGTATCCACAAAAAAAACTCAATTACCCAACAATTATATATGACTACTCATCCATGCAATTTTGACAATACATCGAAAGAAATTAAAGAAAATGATAAAAAGGCTCAAAAATTGAAATCCTTTTGCATGGGGGCCTCCTATGTGCAATGGCTTGTGGGAAAATAATAAACTCACAATACCACAAATAAAAAGTTAATTTTTCATTTTTATAGTGCAATGCATGACTTTTTTTCTGAAGCAGGTGCCATAAATAAGATTGTAAATTCTGCCCTTACAATTTTCACCTAAAGTACACCATAATGGTTGCCAACTGCCAATTTTTCATGTATTTCAGAGTGATATTTCCATATTCCATTGATTTATTGAATTTCTGGCGATTTACATCAAGTAATTCAAATTTGCACTGCAAGTGTGCTCTAGTTTCGACCAATAAATTTTGAAAAATCATTTTCACCTTCCACATTAGGAGTGTAGGCAGTATCCACAAAGAAAACTCTATTACCCAACCATTATATATGATTTCTCATCCATGTAATATTGAAAACACATCGAAAGAAATTAAAGAAAATGATAAAAAGGCTCAAAAATTGAAATCCTTTTTATGGAGGCCTCCTATGTGCAATGGCTTGTTGGAAAAATAATAAACTCACAATACCACGAATAAATTGTTAATTTTTCATTTTTATATTGCAATGCATGACTTTTTTTTGTGAAGCAAGTGCCATAAATAAGATTGTAAATTGTGCCCATACAATTTTCAACTAAAGTATACCACAATGGATGCCAACTGCCAATTTTTCATGAATTTCAGAGTGATATTGCCTTATTTCATTGATTTATCAAATTTCTGGCGATTTACATCAAGTAATTCAAATTTGCACTGCTAGTGTGCTCTAGTTTCGACCAATAATTCTGAAAAATCATTTTCACCTTCCGCATTAGGAGTGTAGGCAGTATCCACAAAGAAAACTCAATTACCCCACCATTATATATGATTACTCATCCATGCAATTTTGAGAACACATCAAAATAAATTAAAGGAAATGAAAAAAGGCTCAAAAATTGAAATCCTTTTGCATGGAGGCCTCCTATGTGCAATGGCTTGTGGGAAAATAATAAACTCTCAATACCACAAACTTAAAAAAACCTTCACAAACAGACCTATCTCACATGAAGATCAATGACTTTCAACCAAGATTACCATGAGCATTTTCATGGCATAGTACATGATAACATGACCATTTTTGGAAATAACAAGGTTGTTAACATTGTCAGCAATAATTGCACAAAAAGATTGAAGATTTGGTTAAAAAAAGTTAATTTTTCATTTTTCTAGTGAAATGCATGACTTTTTTTTGAAGCAAGTGCCATAAATAAGATTGTAAATTGTGCCCTTACAATTTTCACCTAAAGTATACCACATGGGATGCCAACTGCCAATTTTTCATGAATTTTAGAGTGATATTTCCATATTCCATTGATTTATTGAATTTCTGGCGATTTACATCAAGTAAGTCAATTTTGCACTGCAAGTGTGCTCTAGTTTCGACCAATAAATTCAGAAAAATCATTTTCACCTTCCACATCAGGAGTGCAGGGAGTATCCACAAAGAAAACTCAATTACCCAACCATTATATATGATTACTCATCCATGCAATTTTGACAAAACATCGAAAGAAATTAAAGAAAATGATAAAAAGCCTCAAAAATTGAAATCCTTTTTATGGAGGCCTCCTATGTGCAATGGCTTGTGGGAAAAATAATAAACTCACAATACCACAAATAAAAAGTTATTTTTTCATTTTTCTAGTTCAATGCATTACTTTTTTTGTGAAGCAGGTGCCATAAATAAGATTGAAAATTATGCCCTTACAATTTTCACCTAAAGTGTACCACAATGGATGCCAACTACTAATTTTTCATGAATTTCAGAGTGATATTGCCATATTCCCATGATTTATCGAATTTCTCGCGATTTACGTCAAGTAATTCAAATTTGCACTGCAAGTGTGCTCTATTTTCGACCATTCAATTCAGAAATATCATTTTCACCTTCCACATTAGGAGTGTACGCAGTATCCACAAACAAAACTCAATTACCCGACCATTATATATGATTACTCATCCATGGAATTTTGAGAACACAACGAAAGAAATTAGAGGAAATGAAAAAAGATAAAAACTTGAAACCCTTTTGCATGGAGGCCTCCTATGTGCAATGGCTTGTGGGAAAAATAATAAACTCACAATACCACAAACTTAAAAAAAAACCTTCACAACCTGACCTATCTCATATGAAGATCAATGACTTTCAACCAAGATGACCATGACCATGAGTATTTTCATGGCATCGTACATGATAACATGACCATTTTTGGAAATAACAATGGTGTTAACATTGTCAGCAATAATTCCACAAAAAGATTGAAGATTTGGTTAAAAAAAGTTAATTTTTCATTTTTCTAGTGCAATGCATGACTTTTTTTTGTGAAGCAAGTGCCATAAATAAGATTGTAAATTGTGCCCTTACAATTTTCACCTAAAGTATACCACATGGGATGCCAACTACCAATTTTTCATGAATTCCAGAGTGATATTTCCATATTACATTGATTTATTGAATTTCTGGCGATTTACATCAAGTAATTCAAATTTGCACTGCAAGTGTGCTCTAGTTTCGACCAATAAATTTTGAAAAATCATTTTCACCTTCCACATTAGGAGTGTAGGCAGTATCCACAAAGTAAACTCAATTACCCAACCATTATATATGATTACTCATCCAAGTAATCTTGACAACACATCGAAAGAAATTAAAGAAAATGATAAAAAGCTCAAAAATTGAAATTCTTTTGCATGGAGGCCTCCTATGTGCAATGGCTTGTGGGAAAAATAATAAACTCACAATACCATGAATAAAATGTTAATTTTTAATTTTTATAGTGCAATGCATGACTTTTTTTGTGAAGCAAGTGCCATAAATATGATTATAAATTGTGCCCATACAATTTTCACGTAAAGTATACCACAATGGATGCCAACTGCCAATTTTTCATGAATTTCAGAGTGATATTGCCGTATTTCATTGATTTATCAAATTTCTGGCGATTTACATCAAGTAATTCAAATTTGCACTGCTAGTGTGCTCTAGTTTTGACCAATAAAATCTGAAAAAATCATTTTCACCTTCCGCATTAGGAGTGTTGGTAGTATCCACAAAGAAAACTCAATTACCCAACCATTATATATGATTACTCATCCATGCAATTTTGAGAACACATCGAAAGAAATTAAAGGAAATGAAAAAAGGCTCAAAAATTGAAATCCTTTTGCATGGAGGCATCCTATGTGCAACGGCTTGTGGGGAAATAATAAACTCACAATACCACAAACTTAAAAAAAACCTTCATAAACTGACCTATCTCATATGAAGATCAATGACTTTTAACCAAGATGACCACGACCATGATCATTTTCATGGCATCATACATGATAACATGACCATTTTTGGAAATAACAAGCATGTTAACATTGTCAGCAATAATTCCACAAAATGATTAAAGATTTGGTTAAAAAAGGTTAATTTTTCAGTTTTCTAGTGCAATGCATTACTTTTTTTTAAGCAAGTGCCATAAATAAGATTGTACATTGTGCCCTTACAATTTTCACCTAAAGTATACCACATGGGATGCCAACTGCCAATTTTTCATGAATTTCAGAGTGATATTTCCATATTCCATTGATTTATTGAATTTCTGGCTATTTACATCAAGTAATTCAAATTTGCACTGCTAGTGTGCTCTAGTTTCGACCAATAAATTTTGAAAAATCATTTTCACCTTCCACATTAGGAGTGTAGGCAGTATCCACAAAGAAAACTCTAATACCCAACCATTATATATGATTACTCATCCATGTAATCTTGACAACACATCGAAAGAAATTAAAGAAAATGATAAAAAGGCTCAAAAATTGAAATCCTTTTGCATGGAGGCCTCCTATGTGCAATGGCTTGTGGGAAAAATAATAAACTCACAATACCAGGAATAAATTGTTAATTTTTCATTTTTATAGTGCAATGCATGACTTTTTTTGTTAAGCAAGTGCCATAAATAATATTGTAAATTGTGTCCATACAATTTTCACCTAAACTATACCACAATGGATGCCAACTGCCAATTTTTCATGAATTTCAGAGTGATATTGCCGTATTTCATCGATTTATCAAATTTCTGGCGATTTACATCAAGTAATTCAAATTTGCACTGCTAGTGTGCTCTAGTTTCGACCAATAAATTCTGAAAAATCATTTTCACCTTCCGCATTAGGAGTGTAGGCAGTATCCACAAAGAAAACTCTATTACCAAACCATTATATATGATTACTCATCCATGTAATCTTGACAACACATCGAAAGAAATTAAAGAAAATGATAAAAAGGCTCAAAAATTGAAATCCTTTTGCATGGAGGCCTCCTATGTGCAATGGCTTGTGGGAAAAATAATAAACTCACAATACCAGGAATAAATTGTTAATTTTTCATTTTTATAGTGCAATGCATGACTTTTTTTGTGAAGCAAGTGCCATAAATAATATTGTAAATTGTGTCCATACAATTTTCACCTAAAGTATACCACAATGGATGCCAACTGCCAATTTTTCATGAATTTCAGAGTGATATTGCCGTATTTCATTGATTTATCAAATTTCTGGCGATTTACATCAAGTAATTCAAATTTGCACTGCTAGTGTGCTCTAGTTTCGACCAATAAATTCTGAAAAATCATTTTCACCTTCTGCATTAGGAGTGTAGGCAGTATCCACTAAGAAAACTCAATTACCCAACCATTATATTTGATTACTCATGCATGCAATTTTGAGAACACATCAAAAGAAATTAAAGGAAATGAAAAAAGGCTCAAAAATTGAAATCCTTTTGCATGGAGGCCTCTTATGTGCAATGGCTTGTGGGAAAAATAATAAACTCACAATACCACAAACTTAAAAAAACCTTCACAAACTGACCTATCTCACATCAAGTAATTCAAATTTAGACTGCTAGTGTGCTCTAGTTTCGACCAATAAATTCTGAAAAATCATTTTCACCTTCTGCATTAGGAGATTACGCAGTATCCACTAAGAAAACTCAATTACCCACCCATTATATATGATTACTCATCCATGCAATTTTGAGAACACATCAAAAGAAATTAAAGGAAATGAAAAAAGGCTAAAAAATTGAAATCCTTTTGCATGGAGGCCTCCTATGTGCAATGGCTTGTGGGAAAAATAATGAACTCAGAATCCCACAAACTTAAAAAAACCTTCACAAACTGACCTATCTCACAAGAAGATCAATGACTTTCAACCAAGATTACCATGAGCATTTTCATGGCATAGTACATGATAACATGACCATTTTTGGAAATAACAAGGTTGTTAACATTGTCAGCAATAATTCCACAAAAAGATTGAAGATTTGGTTAAAAAAGTTAATTTTTCATTTTTCTAGTACAATGCATGACTTTTTTTTTGAAGCAAGTGCCATAAATAAGATTGTAAATTGTGCCCTTATAATTTTCACCTAAAGTATACCACATGGGATGCCAACTGCCAATTTTTCATGAATTTCAGAGTGATATTGCCGTATTTCATTGATTTATCAAATTTCTGGCGATTTACATCAAGTAATTCAAATTTGCACTGCTAGTGTGCTCTAGTTTCGACCAATAAATTCTGAAAAATCATTTTCACTTTCCGCATTAGGAGTGTAGGCAGTATCCACAAAGAAAACTCTATTACCCAACCATTATATATGATTACTCATCCATGTAATCTTGACAATACATCGAAAGAAATTAAAGAAAATGATAAAAAGGCTCAAAAATTGAAATCCTTTTGCATGGAGGCCTCCTATGTGCAATGGCTTGTGGGAAAAATAATAAACTCACAATACCAGGAATAAATTGTTAATTTTTCATTTTTATAGTGCAATGCATGACTTTTTTTGTGAAGCAAGTGCCATAAATAATATTGTAAATTGTGTCCATACAATTTTCACCTAAAGTATACCACAATGGATGCCAACTGCCATTTTTTCATGAATTTCAGAGTGATATTGCCGTATTTCATTGATTTATCAAATTTCTGGCGATTTACATCAAGTAATTCAAATTTGCACTGCTAGTGTGCTCTAGTTTCGACCAATAAATTCTGAAAAATCATTTTCACCTTCTGCATTAGGAGTGTAGGCAGTATCCACTAAGAAAACTCAATTACCCAACCATTATATTTGATTACTCATCCATGCAATTTTGAGAACACATCAAAAGAAATTAAAGGAAATGAAAAAAGGCTCAAAAATTGAAATCCTTTTGCATGGAGGCCTCTTATGTGCAATGGCTTGTGGGAAAAATAATAAACTCACAATACCACAAACTTAAAAAAACCTTCATAAACTGACCTATCTCACATCAAGTAATTCAAATTTACACTGCTAGTGTGCTCTAGTTTCGACCAATAAATTCTGAAAAATCATTTTCACCTTCTGCATTAGGAGATTAGGCAGTATCCACTAAGAAAACTCAATTACCCACCCATTATATATGATTACTCATCCATGCAATTTTGAGAACACATCAAAATAAATTAAAGGAAATGAAAAAAGGCTCAAAAATTGAAATCCTTTTGCATGGAGGCCTCCTATGTGCAATGGCTTGTGGGAAAAATAATAAACTCAGAATCCCACAAACTTAAAAAAACCTTCACAAACTGACCTATCTCACAAGAAGATCAATGACTTTCAACCAAGATTACCATGAGCATTTTCATGGCATAGTACATGATAACATGACCATTTTTGGAAATAACAAGGTTGTTAACATTGTCAGCAATAATTCCACAAAAAGATTGAAGATTTGGTTAAAAAAGTTAATATTTCATTTTTCTAGTACAATGCATGACTTTTTTTTGAAGCAAGTGCCATAAATAAGATTGTAAATTGTGCCCTTACAATTTTCACCTAAAGTATACCACATGGGATGCCAACTGCCAATTTTTCATGAATTTCAGAGTGATATTGCCGTATTTCATTGATTTATCAAATTTCTGGCGATTTACATCAAGTAATTCAAATTTGCACTGCTAGTGTGCTCTAGTTTCGACCAATAAATTCTGAAAAATCATTTTCACCTTCCGCATTAGGAGTGTAGGCAGTATCCACAAAGAAAACTCTATTACCCAACCATTATATATGATTACTCATCCATGTAATCTTGACAACACATCGAAAGAAATTAAAGAAAGTGATAAAAAGGCTCAAAAATTGAAATCCTTTTGCATGGAGGCCTCCTATGTGCAATGGCTTGTGGGAAAAATAATAAACTCACAATACCAGGAATAAATTGTTAATTTTTCATTTTTATAGTGCAATGCATGACTTTTTTTGTGAAGCAAGTGCCATAAATAATATTGTAAATTGTGTCCATACAATTTTCACCTAAAGTATACCACAATGGATGCCAACTGCCAATTTTTCATGAATTTCAGAGTGATATTGCCGTATTTCATTGATTTATCAAATTTCTGGCGATTTACATCAAGTAATTCAAATTTGCACTGCTAGTGTGCTCTAGTTTCGACCAATAAATTCTGAAAAATCATTTTCACCTTCTGCATTAGGAGTGTAGGCAGTATCCACTAAGAAAATTCAATTACCCAACCATTATATTTGATTACTCATCCATGCAATTTTGAGAACACATCAAAAGAAATTAAAGGAAATGAAAAAAGGCTCAAAAATTGAAATCCTTTTGCATGGAGGCCTCTTATGTGCAATGGCTTGTGGGAAAAATAATAAACTCACAATACCACAAACTTAAAAAAACCTTCACAAACTGACCTATCTCACATCAAGTAATTCAAATTTACACTGCTAGTGTGCTCTAGTTTCGACCAATAAATTCTGAAAAATCATTTTCACCTTCTGCATTAGGAGATTAGGCAGTATCCACTAAGAAAACTCAATTACCCACCCATTATATATGATTACTCATCCATGCAATTTTGAGAACACATCAAAAGAAATTAAAGGAAATGAAAAAAGGCTCAAAAATTGAAATCCTTTTGCATGGAGGCCTCCTATGTGCAATGGCTTGTGGGAAAAATAATAAACTCAGAATCCCACAAACTTAAAAAAACCTTCACAAACTGACCTATCTCACAAGAAGATCAATGACTTTCAACCAAGATTACCATGAGCATTTTCATGGCATAGTACATGATAACATGACCATTTTTGGAAATAACAAGGTTGTTAACATTGTCAGCAATAATTCCACAAAAAGATTGAAGATTTGGTTAAAAAAGTTAATTTTTCATTTTTCTAGTACAATGCATGACTTTTTTTTGAAGCAAGTGCCATAAATAAGATTGTAAATTGTGCCCTTACAATTTTCACCTAAAGTATACCACATGGGATGCCAACTGCCAATTTTTCATGAATTTCAGAGTGATATTGCCATATTTCATTGATTTATCAAATTTCTGGCGATTTACATCAAGTAATTCAAATTTGCACTGCTAGTGTGCTCTAGTTTCGACCAATAAATTCTGAAAAATCATTTTCACCTTCCGCATTAGGAGTGTAGGCAGTATCCACAAAGAAAACTCTATTACCCAACCATTATATATGATTACTCATCCATGTAATCTTGACAACACATCGAAAGAAATTAAAGAAAATGATAAAAAGGCTCAAAAATTGAAATCCTTTTGCATGGAGGCCTCCTATGTGCAATGGCTTGTGGGAAAAATAATAAACTCACAATACCAGGAATAAATTGTTAATTTTTCATTTTTATAGTGCAATGCATGACTTTTTTTGTGAAGCAAGTGCCATAAATAATATTGTAAATTGTGTCCATACAATTTTCACCTAAAGTATACCACAATGGATGCCAACTGCCAATTTTTCATGAATTTCAGAGTGATATTGCCGTATTTCATTGATTTATCAAATTTCTGGCGATTTACATCAAGTAATTCAAATTTGCACTGCTAGTGTGCTCTAGTTTCGACCAATAAATTCTGAAAAATCATTTTCACCTTCTGCATTAGGAGTGTAGGCAGTATCCACTAAGAAAACTCAATTACCCAACCATTATATTTGATTACTCATCCATGCAATTTTGAGAACACATAAAAAGAAATTAAAGGAAATGAAAAAAGGCTCAAAAATTGAAATCCTTTTGCATGGAGGCCTCTTATGTGCAATGGCTTGTGGGAAAAATAATAAACTCACAATACCACAAACTTAAAAAAACCTTCACAAACTGACCTATCTCACATCAAGTAATTCAAATTTACACTGCTAGTGTGCTCTACTTTCGACCAATAAATTCTGAAAAATCATTTTCACCTTCTGCATTAGGAGATTAGGCAGTATCCACTAAGAAAACTCAATTACCCAACCATTATATATGATTACTCATCCATGCAATTTTGAGAACACATCAAAAGAAATTAAAGGAAATGAAAAAAGGCTCAAAAATTGAAATCCTTTTGCATGGAGGTCTCCTATGTGCAATGGCTTGTGGGAAAAATAATAAACTCAGAATCCCACAAACTTAAAAAAACCTTCACAAACTGACCTATCTCACAAGAAGATCAATGACTTTCAACCAAGATTACCATGAGCATTTTCATGGCATAGTACATGATAACATGACCATTTTTGGAAATAACAAGGTTGTTAACATTGTCAGCAATAATTCCACAAAAAGATTGAAGATTTGGTTAAAAAAGTTAATTTTTCATTTTTCTAGTATAATGCATGACTTTTTTTTTGAAGCAAGTGCCATAAATAAGATTGTAAATTGTGCCCTTACAATTTTCACCTAAAGTATACCACATGGGATGCCAACTGCCAATTTTTCATGAATTTCAGAGTGATATTGCCGTATTTCATTGATTTATCAAATTTCTGGCGATTTACATCAAGTAATTCAAATTTGCACTGCTAGTGTGCTCTAGTTTCGACCAATATATTCTGAAAAATCATTTTCACCTTCCGCATTAGGAGTGTAGGCAGTATCCACAAAGAAAACTCTATTACCCAACCATTATATATGATTACTCATCCATGTAATCTTGACAACACATCGAAAGAAATTAAAGAAAATGATAAAAAGGCTCAAAAATTGAAATCCTTTTGCATGGAGGCCTCCTATGTGCAATGGCTTGTGGGAAAAATAATAAACTCACAATACCAGGAATAAATTGTTAATTTTTCATTTTTGTAGTGCAATGCATGACTTTTTTTGTGAAGCAAGTGCCATAAATAATATTGTAAATTGTGTCCATACAATTTTCACCTAAAGTATACCACAATGGATGCCAACTGCCAATTTTTCATGAATTTCAGAGTGATATTGCCGTATTTCATTGATTTATCAAATTTCTGGCGATTTACATCAAGTAATTCAAATTTGCACTGCTAGTGTGCTCTAGTTTCGACCAATAAATTCTGAAAAATCATTTTCACCTTCCGCATTAGGAGTGTAGGCAGTATCCACAAAGAAAACTCTATTACCCAACCATTATATATGATTACTCATCCATGTAATCTTGACAACACATCGAAAGAAATTAAAGAAAATGATAAAAAGGCTCAAAAATTGAAATCCTTTTGCATGGAGGCCTCCTATGTGCAATGGCTTGTGGGAAAAATAATAAACTCACAATACCAGGAATAAATTGTTAATTTTTCATTTTTATAGTGCAATGCATGACTTTTTTTGTGAAGCAAGTGCCATAAATAATATTGTAAATTGTGTCCATACAATTTTCACCTAAAGTATACCACAATGGATGCCAACTGCCAATTTTTCAAGAATTTCAGAGTGATATTGCCGTATTTCATTGATTTATCAAATTTCTGGCGATTTACATCAAGTAATTCAAATTTGCACTGCTAGTGTGCTCTAGTTTCGACCAATAAATTCTGAAAAATCATTTTCACCTTCTGCATTAGGAGTGTAGGCAGTATCCACTAAGAAAACTCAATTACCCAACCATTATATTTGATTACTCATCCATGCAATTTTGAGAACACATCAAAAGAAATTAAAGGAAATGAAAAAAGGCTCAAAAATTGAAATCCTTTTGCATGGAGGCCTCTTATGTGCAATGGCTTGTGGGAAAAATAATAAACTCACAATACCACAAACTTAAAAAAACATTCACAAACTGACCTATCTCACATCAAGTAATTCAAATTTACACTGCTAGTGTGCTCTAGTTTCGACCAATAAATTCTGAAAAATCATTTTCACCTTCTGCATTAGGAGATTAGGCAGTATCCACTAAGAAAACTCAATTACCCAACCATTATATATGATTACTCATCCATGCAATTTTGAGAACACATCAAAAGAAATTAAAGGAAATGAAAAAAGGCTCAAAAATTGAAATCCTTTTGCATGGAGGTCTCCTATGTGCAATGGCTTGTGGGAAAAATAATAAACTCAGAATCCCACAAACTTAAAAAAACCTTCACAAACTGACCTATCTCACAAGAAGATCAATGACTTTCAACCAAGATTACCATGAGCATTTTCATGGCATAGTACATGAAAACATGACCATTTTTGGAAATAACAAGGTTGTTAACATTGTCAGCAATAATTCCACAAAAAGATTGAAGATTTGGTTAAAAAAGTTAATTTTTCATTTTTCTAGTATAATGCATGACTTTTTTTTTGAAGCAAGTGCCATAAATAAGATTGTAAATTGTGCCCTTACAATTTTCACCTAAAGTATACCACATGGGATGCCAACTGCCAATTTTTCATGAATTTCAGAGTGATATTGCCGTATTTCATTGATTTATCAAATTTCTGGCGATTTACATCAAGTAATTCAAATTTGCACTGCTAGTGTGCTCTAGTTTCGACCAATAAATTCTGAAAAATCATTTTCACCTTCCGCATTAGGAGTGTAGGCAGTATCCACAAGGAAAACTCTATTACCCAACCATTATATATGATTACTCATCCATGTAATCTTGACAACACATCGAAAGAAATTAAAGAAAATGATAAAAAGGCTCAAAAATTGAAATCCTTTTGCATGGAGGCCTCCTATGTGCAATGGCTTGTGGGAAAAATAATAAACTCACAATACCAGGAATAAATTGTTAATTTTTCATTTTTGTAGTGCAATGCATGACTTTTTTTGTGAAGCAAGTGCCATAAATAATATTGTAAATTGTGTCCATACAATTTTCACCTAAAGTATACCACAATGGATGCCAACTGCCAATTTTTCATGAATTTCAGAGTGATATTGCCGTATTTCATTGATTTATCAAATTTCTGGCGATTTACATCAAGTAATTCAAATTTGCACTGCTAGTGTGCTCTAGTTTCGACCAATAAATTCTGAAAAATCATTTTCACCTTCTGCATTAGGAGTGTAGGCAGTATCCACTAAGAAAACTCAATTACCCAACCATTATATTTGATTACTCATCCATGCAATTTTGAGAACACATCAAAAGAAATTAAAGGAAATGAAAAAAGGCTCAAAAATTGAAATCCTTTTGCATGGAGGCCTCTTATGTGCAATGGCTTGTGGGAAAAATAATAAACTCACAATACCACAAACTTAAAAAAACCTTCACAAACTGACCTATCTCACATCAAGTAATTCAAATTTACACTGCTAGTGTGCTCTAGTTTCGACAAATAAATTCTGAAAAATCATTTTCACCTTCTGCATTAGGAGATTAGGCAGTATCCACTAAGAAAACTCAATTACCCACCCATTATATATGATTACTCATCCATGCAATTTTGAGAACACATCAAAAGAAATTAAAGGAAATGAAAAAAGGCTCAAAAATTGAAATCCTTTTGCATGGAGGTCTCCTATGTGCAATGGCTTGTGGGAAAAATAATAAACTCAGAATCCCACAAACTTAAAAAAACCTTCACAAACTGACCTATCTCACAAGAAGATCAATGACTTTCAACCAAGATTACCATGAGCATTTTCATGGCATAGTACATGATAACATGACCATTTTTGGAAATAACAAGGTTGTTAACATTGTCAGCAATAATTCCACAAAAAGATTGAAGATTTGGTTAAAAAAGTTAATTTTTCATTTTTCTAGTATAATGCATGACTTTTTTTTTGAAGCAAGTGCCATAAATAAGATTGTAAATTGTGCCCTTACAATTTTCACCTAAAGTATACCACATGGGATGCCAACTGCCAATTTTTCATGAATTTCAGAGTGATATTGCCGTATTTCATTGATTTATCAAATTTCTGGCGATTTACATCAAGTAATTCAAATTTGCACTGCTAGTGTGCTCTAGTTTCGACCAATAAATTCTGAAAAATCATTTTCACCTTCCGCATTAGGAGTGTAGGCAGTATCCACAAGGAAAACTCTATTACCCAACCATTATATATGATTACTCATCCATGTAATCTTGACAACACATCGAAAGAAATTAAAGAAAATGATAAAAAGGCTCAAAAATTGAAATCCTTTTGCATGGAGGCCTCCTATGTGCAATGGCTTGTGGGAAAAATAATAAACTCACAATACCAGGAATAAATTGTTAATTTTTCATTTTTGTAGTGCAATGCATGACTTTTTTTGTGAAGCAAGTGCCATAAATAATATTGTAAATTGTGTCCATACAATTTTCACCTAAAGTATACCACAATGGATGCCAACTGCCAATTTTTCATGAATTTCAGAGTGATATTGCCGTATTTCATTGATTTATCAAATTTCTGGCGATTTACATCAAGTAATTCAAATTTGCACTGCTAGTGTGCTCTAGTTTCGACCAATAAATTCTGAAAAATCATTTTCACCTTCTGCATTAGGAGTGTAGGCAGTATCCACTAAGAAAACTCAATTACCCAACCATTATATTTGATTACTCATCCATGCAATTTTGAGAACACATCAAAAGAAATTAAAGGAAATGAAAAAAGGCTCAAAAATTGAAATCCTTTTGCATGGAGGCCTCTTATGTGCAATGGCTTGTGGGAAAAATAATAAACTCACAATACCACAAACTTAAAAAAACCTTCACAAACTGACCTATCTCACATCAAGTAATTCAAATTTACACTGCTAGTGTGCTCTAGTTTCGACAAATAAATTCTGAAAAATCATTTTCACCTTCTGCATTAGGAGATTAGGCAGTATCCACTAAGAAAACTCAATTACCCACCCATTATATATGATTACTCATCCATGCAATTTTGAGAACACATCAAAAGAAATTAAATGAAATGAAAAAAGGCTCAAAAATTGAAATCCTTTTGCATGGAGGCCTCCTATGTGCAATGGCTTGTGGGAAAAATAATAAACTCAGAATCCCACAAACTTAAAAAAACTGTCACAAACTGACCTATCTCACAAGAAGATCAATGACTTTCAACCAAGATTACCATGAGCATTTTCATGGCATAGTACATGATAACAAGACCATTTTTGGAAATAACAAGGTTGTTAACATTGTCAGCAATAATTCCACAAAAAGATTGCAGATTTGGTTAAAAAAGTTAATTTTTCATTTTTCTAGTACAATGCATGACTTTTTTTTGAAGCAAGTGCCATAAATAAGATTGTAAATTGTGCCCTTACAATTTTCACCTAAAGTATACCACATGGGATGCCAACTGCCAATTTTTCATGAATTTCAGAGTGATATTGCCGTATTTCATTGATTTATCAAATTTCTGGCGATTTACATCAAGTAATTCAAATTTGCACTGCTAGTGTGCTCTAGTTTCGACAAATAAATTCTGAAAAATCATTTTCACCTTCCGCATTAGGAGTGTAGGCAGTATCCACAAAGAAAACTCTATTACCCAACCATTATATATGATTACTCATCCATGTAATCTTGACAACACATCGAAAGAAATTAAAGAAAATGATAAAAAGGCTCAAAAATTGAAATCCTTTTGCATGGAGGCCACCTATGTGCAATGGCTTGTGGGAAAAATAATAAACTCACAATACCAGGAATAAATTGTTAATTTTTCATTTTTATAGTGCAATGCATGACTTTTTTTGTGAAGCAAGTGCCATAAATAATATTGTAAATTGTGTCCATACAATTTTCACCTAAAGTATACCACAATGGATGCCAACTGCCAATTTTTCATGAATTTCAGAGTGATATTGCCGTATTTCATTGATTTATCAAATTTCTGGCGATTTACATCAAGTAATTCAAATTTGCACTGCTAGTGTGCTCTAGTTTCGACCAATAAATTCAGAAAAATCATTTTCACCTTTTGCATTAGGAGTGTAGGCAGTATCCACTAAGAAAACTCAATTACCCAACCATTATATTTGATTACTCATCCATGCAATTTTGAGAACACATCAAAAGAAATTAAAGGAAATGAAAAAAGGCTCAAAAATTGAAATCCTTTTGCATGGAGGCCTCTTATGTGCAATGGCTTGTGGGAAAAATAATAAACTCACAATACCACAAACTTAAAAAAACCTTCACAAACTGACCTATCTCACATCAAGTAATTCAAATTTACACTGCTAGTGTGCTCTAGTTTCGACCAATAAATTCTGAAAAATCATTTTCACCTTCTGCATTAGGAGATTAGGCAGTATCCACTAAGAAAAGTCAATTACCCAACCATTATATATGATTACTCATCCATGCAATTTTGAGAACACATCAAAAGAAATTAAAGGAAATGAAAAAAGGCTCAAAAATTGAAATCCTTTTGCATGGAGGCCTCCTATGTGCAATGGCTTGTGGGAAAAATAATAAACTCAGAATCCCACAAACTTAAAAAACCTTCACAAACTGACCTATCTCACAAGAAGATCAATGACTTTCAACCAAGATTACCATGAGCATTTTCATGGCATAGTACATGATAACATGACCTTTTTTGGAAATAACAAGGTTGTTAACATTGTCAGCAATAATTCCACAAAAAGATTGAAGATTTGGTTAAAAAAGTTAATTTTTCATTTTTCTAGTACAATGCATGACTTTTTTTTGAAGCAAGTGCCATAAATAAGATTGTAAATTGTGCCCTTACAATTTTCACCTAAAGTATACCACATGGGATGCCAACTGCCAATTTTTCATGAATTTCAGAGTGATATTGCCGTATTTCATTGATTTATCAAATTTCTGGCGATTTACATCAAGTAATTCAAATTTGCACTGCTAGTGTGCTCTAGTTTCGACCAATAAATTCTGAAAAATCATTTTCACCTTCCGCATTAGGAGTGTAGGCAGTATCCACAAAGAAAACTCTATTACCCAACCATTATATATGATTACTCATCCATGTAATCTTGACAACACATCGAAAGAAATTAAAGAAAATGATAAAAAGGCTCAAAAATTGAAATCCTTTTGCATGGAGGCCTCCTATGTGCAATGGCTTGTGGGAAAAATAATAAACTCACAATACCAGGAATAAATTGTTAATTTTTCATTTTTATAGTGCAATGCATGACTTTTTTTGTGAAGCAAGTGCCATAAATAATATTGTAAATTGTGTCCATACAATTTTCACCTAAAGTATACCACAATGGTTGACAACTGCCAATTTTTCATGAATTTCAGAGTGATATTGCCGTATTTCATTGATTTATCAAATTTCTGGCGATTTACATCAAGTAATTCAAATTTGCACTGCTAGTGTGCTCTAGTTTCGACCAATAAATTCTGAAAAATCATTTTCACCTTCTGCATTAGGAGTGTAGGCAGTATCCACTAAGAAAACTCAATTACCCAACCATTATATTTGATTACTCATCCATGCAATTTTGAGAACACATCAAAAGAAATTAAAGGAAATGAAAAAAGGCTCAAAAATTGAAATCCTTTTGCATGGAGGCCTCTTATGTGCAATGGCTTGTGGGAAAAATAATAAACTCACAATACCACAAACTTAAAAAAACCTTCACAAACTGACCTATCTCACATCAAGTAATTCAAATTTACACTGCTAGTGTGCTCTAGTTTCGACCAATAAATTCTGAAAAATCATTTTCACCTTCTGCATTAGGAGATTAGGCAGTATCCACTAAGAAAACTCAATTACCCACCCATTATATATGATTACTCATCCATGCAATTTTGAGAACACATCAAAAGAAATTAAAGGAAATGAAAAAAGGCTCAAAAATTGAAATCCTTTTGCATGGAGGCCTCCTATGTGCAATGGCTTGTGGGAAAAATAATAAACTCAGAATCCCACAAACTTAAAAAAACTTTCACAAACTGACCTATCTCACAAGAAGATCAATGACTTTCAACCAAGATTACCATGAGCATTTTCATGGCATAGTACATGATAACATGACCATTTTTGGAAATAACAAGGTTGTTAACATTGTCAGCAATAATTCCACAAAAAGATTGAAGATTTGGTTAAAAAAGTTAATATTTCATTTTTCTAGTACAATGCATGACTTTTTTTTGAAGCAAGTGCCATAAATAAGATTGTAAATTGTGCCCTTACAATTTTCACCTAAAGTATACCACATGGGATGCCAACTGCCAATTTTTCATGAATTTCAGAGTGATATTGCCGTATTTCATTGATTTATCAAATTTCTGGCGATTTACATCAAGTAATTCAAATTTGCACTGCTAGTGTGCTCTAGTTTCGACAAATAAATTCTGAAAAATCATTTTCACCTTCCGCATTAGGAGTGTAGGCAGTATCCACAAAGAAAACTCTATTACCCAACCATTATATATGATTACTCATCCATGTAATCTTGACAACACATCGAAAGAAATTAAAGAAAATGATAAAAAGGCTCAAAAATTGAAATCCTTTTGCATGGAGGCCTCCTATGTGCAATGGCTTGTGGGAAAAATAATAAACTCACAATACCAGGAATAAATTGTTAATTTTTCATTTTTATAGTGCAATGCATGACTTTTTTTGTGAAGCAAGTGCCATAAATAATATTGTAAATTGTGTCCATACAATTTTCACCTAAAGTATACCACAATGGATGCCAACTGCCAATTTTTCATGAATTTCAGAGTGATATTGCCGTATTTCATTGATTTATCAAATTTCTGGCGATTTACATCAAGTAATTCAAATTTGCACTGCTAGTGTGCTCTAGTTTCGACCAATAAATTCAGAAAAATCATTTTCACCTTCTGCATTAGGAGTGTAGGCAGTATCCACTAAGAAAACTCAATTACCCAACCATTATATTTGATTACTCATCCATGCAATTTTGAGAACACATCAAAAGAAATTAAAGGAAATGAAAAAAGGCTCAAAAATTGAAATCCTTTTGCATGGAGGCCTCTTATGTGCAATGGCTTGTGGGAAAAATAATAAACTCACAATACCACAAACTTAAAAAAACCTTCACAAACTGACCTATCTCACATCAAGTAATTCAAATTTACACTGCTAGTGTGCTCTAGTTTCGACCAATAAATTCTGAAAAATCATTTTCACCTTCTGCATTAGGAGATTAGGCAGTATCCACTAAGAAAACTCAATTACCCAACCATTATATATGATTACTCATCCATGCAATTTTGAGAACACATCAAAAGAAATTAAAGGAAATGAAAAAAGGCTCAAAAATTGAAATCCTTTTGCATGGAGGCCTCCTATGTGCAATGGCTTGTGGGAAAAATAATAAACTCAGAATCCCACAAACTTAAAAAAACCTTCACAAACAGACCTATCTCACAAGAAGATCAATGACTTTCAACCAAGATTACCATGAGCATTTTCATGGCATAGTACATGATAACATGACCATTTTTGGAAATAACAAGGTTGTTAACATTGTCAGCAATAATTCCACAAAAAGATTGAAGATTTGGTTAAAAAAGTTAATTTTTCATTTTTCTAGTACAATGCATGACTTTTTTTTTGAAGCAAGTGCCATAAATAAGATTGTAAATTGTGCCCTTACAATTTTCACCTAAAGTATACCACATGGGATGCCAACTGCCAATTTTTCATGAATTTCAGAGTGATATTGCCGTATTTCATTGATTTATCAAATTTCTGGCGATTTACATCAAGTAATTCAAATTTGCACTGCTAGTGTGCTCTAGTTTCGACCAATAAATTCTGAAAAATCATTTTCACCTTCCGCATTAGGAGTGTAGGTAGTATCCACAAAGAAAACTCTATTACCCAACCATTATATATGATTACTCATCCATGTAATCTTGACAACACATCGAAAGAAATTAAAGAAAATGATAAAAAGGCTCAAAAATTGAAATCCTTTTGCATGGAGGCCTCCTATGTGCAATGGCTTGTGGGAAAAATAATAAACTCACAATACCAGGAATAAATTGTTAATTTTTCATTTTTATAGTGCAATGCATGACTTTTTTTGTGAAGCAAGTGCCATAAATAATATTGTAAATTGTGTCCATACAATTTTCACCTAAAGTATACCACAATGGATGCCAACTGCCAATTTTTCATGAATTTCAGAGTGATATTGCCGTATTTCATTGATTTATCAAATTTCTGGCGATTTACATCAAGTAATTCAAATTTGCACTGCTAGTGTGCTCTAGTTTCGACCAATAAATTCAGAAAAATCATTTTCACCTTCTGCATTAGGAGTGTAGGCAGTATCCACTAAGAAAACTCAATTACCCAACCATTATATTTGATTACTCATCCATGCAATTTTGAGAACACATCAAAAGAAATTAAAGGAAATGAAAAAAGGCTCAAAAATTGAAATCCTTTTGCATGGAGGCCTCTTATGTGCAATGGCTTGTGGGAAAAATAATAAACTCACAATACCACAAACTTAAAAAAACCTTCACAAACTGACCTATCTCACATCAAGTAATTCAAATTTACACTGCTAGTGTGCTCTAGTTTCGACCAATAAATTCTGAAAAATCATTTTCACCTTCTGCATTAGGAGATTAGGCAGTATCCACTAAGAAAACTCAATTACCCAACCATTATATATGATTACTCATCCATGCAATTTTGAGAACACATCAAAAGAAATTAAAGGAAATGAAAAAAGGCTCAAAAATTGAAATCCTTTTGCATGGAGGCCTCCTATGTGCAATGGCTTGTGGGAAAAATAATAAACTCAGAATCCCACAAACTTAAAAAAACCTTCACAAACAGACCTATCTCACAAGAAGATCAATGACTTTCAACCAAGATTACCATGAGCATTTTCATGGCATAGTACATGATAACATGACCATTTTTGGAAATAACAAGGTTGTTAACATTGTCAGCAATAATTCCACAAAAAGATTGAAGATTTGGTTAAAAAAGTTAATTTTTCATTTTTCTAGTACAATGCATGACTTTTTTTTTGAAGCAAGTGCCATAAATAAGATTGTAAATTGTGCCCTTACAATTTTCACCTAAAGTATACCACATGGGATGCCAACTGCCAATTTTTCATGAATTTCAGAGTGATATTGCCGTATTTCATTGATTTATCAAATTTCTGGCGATTTACATCAAGTAATTCAAATTTGCACTGCTAGTGTGCTCTAGTTTCGACCAATAAATTCTGAAAAATCATTTTCACCTTCCGCATTAGGAGTGTAGGTAGTATCCACAAAGAAAACTCTATTACCCAACCATTATATATGATTACTCATCCATGTAATCTTGACAACACATCGAAAGAAATTAAAGAAAATGATAAAAAGGCTCAAAAATTGAAATCCTTTTGCATTGAGGCCTCCTATGTGCAATGGCTTGTGGGAAAAATAATAAACTCACAATACCAGGAATAAATTGTTAATTTTTCATTTTTATAGTGCAATGCATGACTTTTTTTGTGAAGCAAGTGCCATAAATAATATTGTAAATTGTGTCCATACAATTTTCACCTAAAGTATACCACAATGGATGCCAACTGCCAATTTTTCATGAATTTCAGAGTGATATTGCCGTATTTCATTGATTTATCAAATTTTTGGCGATTTACATCAAGTAATTCAAATTTGCACTGCTAGTGTGCTCTAGTTTCGACCAATAAATTCAGAAAAATCATTTTCACCTTTTGCATTAGGAGTGTAGGCAGTATCCACTAAGAAAACTCAATTACCCAACCATTATATTTGATTACTCATCCATGCAATTTTGAGAACACATCAAAAGAAATTAAAGGAAATGAAAAAAGGCTCAAAAATTGAAATCCTTTTGCATGGAGGCCTCTTATGTGCAATGGCTTGTGGGAAAAATAATAAACTCACAATACCACAAACTTAAAAAAACCTTCACAAACTGACCTATCTCACATCAAGTAATTCAAATTTACACTGCTAGTGTGCTCTAGTTTCGACCAATAAATTCTGAAAAATCATTTTCACCTTCTGCATTAGGAGATTAGGCAGTATCCACTAAGAAAACTCAATTACCCAACCATTATATATGATTACTCATCCATGCAATTTTGAGAACACATCAAAAGAAATTAAAGGAAATGAAAAAAGGCTCAAAAATTGAAATCCTTTTGCATGGAGGCCTCCTATGTGCAATGGCTTGTGGGAAAAATAATAAACTCAGAATCCCACAAACTTAAAAAAACCTTCACAAACTGACCTATCTCACAAGAAGATCAATGACTTTCAACCAAGATTACCATGAGCATTTTCATGGCATAGTACATGATAACATGACCATTTTTGGAAATAACAAGGTTGTTAACATTGTCAGCAATAATTCCACAAAAAGATTGAAGATTTGGTTAAAAAAGTTAATTTTTCATTTTTCTAGTACAATGCATGACTTTTTTTTGAAGCAAGTGCCATAAATAAGATTGTAAATTGTGCCCTTACAATTTTCACCTAAAGTATACCACATGGGATGCCAACTGCCAATTTTTCATGAATTTCAGAGTGATATTGCCGTATTTCATTGATTTATCAAATTTCTGGCGATTTACATCAAGTAATTCAAATTTGCACTGCTAGTGTGCTCTAGTTTCGACCAATAAATTCTGAAAAATCATTTTCACCTTCCGCATTAGGAGTGTAGGCAGTATCCACAAAGAAAACTCTATTACCCAACCATTATATATGATTACTCATCCATGTAATCTTGACAACACATCGAAAGAAATTAAAGAAAATGATAAAAAGGCTCAAAAATTGAAATCCTTTTGCATTGAGGCCTCCTATGTGCAATGGCTTGTGGGAAAAATAATAAACTCACAATACCAGGAATAAATTGTTAATTTTTCATTTTTATAGTGCAATGCATGACTTTTTTTGTGAAGCAAGTGCCATAAATAATATTGTAAATTGTGTCCATACAATTTTCACCTAAAGTATACCACAATGGTTGACAACTGCCAATTTTTCATGAATTTCAGAGTGATATTGCCGTATTTCATTGATTTATCAAATTTCTGGCGATTTACATCAAGTAATTCAAATTTGCACTGCTAGTGTGCTCTAGTTTCGACCAATAAATTCTGAAAAATCATTTTCACCTTTTGCATTAGGAGTGTAGGCAGTATCCACTAAGAAAACTCAATTACCCAACCATTATATTTGATTACTCATCCATGCAATTTTGAGAACACATCAAAAGAAATTAAAGGAAATGAAAAAAGGCTCAAAAATTGAAATCCTTTTGCATGGAGGCCTCTTATGTGCAATGGCTTGTGGGAAAAATTATAAACTCACAATACCACAAACTTAAAAAAACCTTCACAAACTGACCTATCTCACATCAAGTAATTCAAATTTACACTGCTAGTGTGCTCTAGTTTCGACCAATAAATTCTGAAAAATCATTTTCACCTTCTGCATTAGGAGTGTAGGCAGTATCCACTAAGAAAACTCAATTACCCAACCATTATATATGATTACTCATCCATGCAATTTTGAGAACACATCAAAAGAAATTAAAGGAAATGAAAAAAGGCTCAAAAATTGAAATCCTTTTGCATGGAGGCCTCCTATGTGCAATGGCTTGTGGGAAAAATAATAAACTCAGAATCCCACAAACTTAAAAAAACCTTCACAACCTGACCTATCTCATATGAAGATCAATGACTTTCAACCAAGATTACCATGAGCATTTTCATGGCATAGTACATGATAACATGACCATTTTTGGAAATAACAAGGTTGTTAACATTGTCAGCAATAATTCCACAAAAAGATTGAAGATTTGGTTAAAAAAGTTAATTTTTCATTTTTCTAGTACAATGCATGACTTTTTTTTTGAAGCAAGTGCCATAAATAAGATTTTAATTGTGCCCTTACAATTTTCACCTAAAGTATACCACATGGGATGCCAACTGCCAATTTTTCATGAATTTCAGAGTGATATTGCCGTATGTCATTGATTTATCAAATTTCTGGCGATTTACATCAAGTAATTCAAATTTGCACTGCTAGTGTGCTCTAGTTTCGACCAATAAATTCTGAAAAATCATTTTCACCTTCCACATTAGGAGTGTAGGCAGTATCCACAACGAAAACTCAATTAGCCAACCATTATATATGATTACTCATCCATGCAATTTTGACAACACATCGAAAGAAATTAAAGAAAATGATAAAAAGGCTCAAAAATTGAAATCCTTTTGATGGAGGCCTCCTATGTGCAATGGCTTGTGGGAAAAATAATAAACTCACAATACCAGGAATAAATTGTTAATTTTTCATTTTTATAGTGCAATGCATGACTTTTTTTGTTAAGCAAGTGCCATAAATAATATTGTAAATTGTGTCCATACAATTTTCACCTAAAGTATACCACAATGGATGCCAACTTCCAATTTTTCATGAATTTCAGAGTGATATTGCCGTATTTCATTGATTTATCAAATTTCTGGCGATTTACATCAAGTAATTCAAATTTGCACTGCTAGTGTGCTCTAGTTTCGACCAATAAATTCTGAAAAATCATTTTCACATTCCGCATTAGGAGTGTAGGCAGTATCCACTAAGAAAACTCAATTACCCAACCATTATATATGATTACTCATCCATGCAATTTTGAGAACACATCAAAAGAAATTATAGGAAATGAAAAAAGGCTCAAAAATTGAAATCCTTTTGCATGGAGGCCTCCTATGTGCAATTGCTTGTGGGAAAATTAATAAACTCACAATACCACAAACTTAAAAAAACCTTCACAAACTGACCTATCTCACATCAAGTAATTCAAATTTGCACTGCTAGTGTGCTCTAGTTTCGACCAATAAATTCTGAAAAATCATTTTCACCTTCCGCATTAGGAGTGTAGGCAGTATCCACTAAGAAAACTCAATTACCCAACCATTATATATGATTACTCATCCATGCAATTTTGAGAACACATCAAAAGAAATTAAAGGAAATGAAAAAAGGCTCAAAAATTGAAATCCTTTTGCATGGAGGCCTCCTATGTGCAATGGCTTGTGGGAAAAATAATAAACTCACAATACCACAAACTTAAAAAAACCTTCACAAACTGACCTATCTCACATCAAGTAATTCAAATTTGCACTGCTAGTGTGCTCTAGTGTCGACCAATAAATTCTGAAAAATCATTTTCAGCTTCCGCATTAGGATTGTAGGCAGTATCCACTAAGAAAACTCAATTACCCAACCATTATATATGATTACTCATCCATGCAATTTTGAGAACACATCAAAAGAAATTAAAGGAAATGAAAAAAGGATCAAAAATTGAAATCCTTTTACATAGAGGCCTCCTATGTGCAATGGCATGTGGGAAAAATAATAAACTCACAATACCACAAACTTAAAAAAACCTTCACAAACTGACCAATCTCACATGAAGATCAATGACTTTCAACCAAGATTACCATGAGCATTTTCAAGGCATAGTACATGATAACATGACCATTTTTGAAAATAACAAGGTTGTTAACATTGTCAGCAATAATCCCACAAAAAGATTGAAGATTTTTCTAGTGCAATGCATGACTTTTTTTTTGAAGCAAGTGCCATAAATAATATTGTAAATTGTGCCCATACAATTTTCACCTAAAGTATACCACATGGGATGCCAACTGCCAATTTTTCATGAATTTTAGAGTGATATTTCCATATTCCATTGATTTATTGAATTTCTGGCGATTTACATCAAGTAAGTCGAATTTGCACTGCAAGTGTGCTCTAGTTTCGACCAATAAATTCAGAAAAATCATTTTCACCTTCCACATTAGGAGTTTAGGAAGTATCCATAAAGAAAACTCAATTACCCAACCATTATATATGATTACTCATCCATGCAATTTTGACAACACATCGAAAGAAATTAAAGAAAATGATAAATAGGCTAAAAAATTGAAATCCTTTTGATGGAGGCCTCCTATGTGCAATGGCTTGTGGGAAAAATAATAAACTCACAATACCACAAATAAAAAGTTATTTTTTCATTTTTCGAGTGCAATGCATGACTTTTTTTGTGAAGCAGGTGCCATAAATAAGATTGAAAATTCTGCCCTTACAATTTTCACCTAAAGTGTACCACTATGGATGCCAAATACCAATTTTTCATGAATTTCAGAGTGATATTGCCATATTCCGTTGATTTATCGAATTTCTTGTGATTTACATCAAGTAATTCAAATTTGCGCTGCAAGTGTGCTCTAGTTTCGACCAATAAATTTGGAAATATCATTTTCACCTTCCACATTAGGAGTGTATGCAGTCTCCACAAACAAAACTCAATTACCGACCATTATATATGATTACTCATCCATGCAATTTTGAGAACACATCGAAAGAAATTAAAGGAAATGAAAAAAGATAAAAAATTGAAACCCTTTTGCATGGAGGCCTCCTATGTGCAATGGCTTGTGGGAAAAATAATAAACTCACAATACCACAAACTTAAAAAAAACCCTTCACAACCTGACCTATCTCATATGAAGATCAATGACTTTCAACCAAGATGACCATGACTATGAGCATTTTCATGGCATCGTACATGATAACATGACCATTTTTGGAAATAACAATGGTGTTAACATTGTCAGCAATAATTCCACAAAAATATTGAAGAATTGGTTAAAAAAGTTAATTTTTCATTTTTCTAGTGCAATGCATGACTTTTTTTGTGAAGCAAGTGCCATAAATAAGATTGTAAATAGTGCCCTTACAATTTTCACCTAAAGTATACCACATGGGATGCCAACTACCAATTTTTCATGAATTTCAGAGTGATATTTCCATATTCCATTGATTTATTGAATTTCTGGCGATTTACATGAAGTAATTCAAATTTGCACTGCAAGTGTGCTCTAGTTTCGACCAATAAATTCTGAAAACTCATTTTCACCATCCACATTAGGAGTGTAGGCAGTATCCACAAAAAAAAGTCAATTACCCAACCATTATATATGATTACTCATCCATGCAATTTTGACAACACATCGAAAGGAATTAAAGAAAATGATAAAAAGGCTCAAAAATTGAAATCCTTTTGCATGGAGGCCTCCTATGTGCAATGTCTTGTGGGAAAATAATAAACTCACAATACCACAAATAAAAAGTTAATTTTTCATTTTTATAGTGCAATGCATGACTTTTTTTCTGAAGCAGGTGCCATAAATAAGATTGTAAATTCTGCCCTTACAATTTTCTCCTAAAGTACACCACAATGGTTGCCAACTGCCAATTTTTCATGAATTTCAGAGTCATATTGCCATATTCCATTGATTTATCAAATTTTTGGCGATTTACATCAAGTAATTCAAATTTGCACTGCTAGTTTGCTCTAGTTTCAACCAATAAATTCGGAAATATCATTTTCACCTTCCACATTAGGAGTGTAGGTAGTATCCACAAAGAAAACTCAATTACCCAACCATTATATATGACATCCATGCAATTTTGAGAACACATCGAAAGAAATTAAAGGAAATGAAAAAAGGCTCAAAAATTGAAATCCTTTTGCATGGAGGCATCCTATGTGCAACGGCTTGTGGGGAAATAATAAACTCACAATACCACAAACTTAAAAAAAACCTTCATAAACTGACCTATCTCATATGAAGATCAATGACTTTTAACCAAGATGACCACGACCATGAGCATTTTCATGGCATCATACATGATAACATGACCATTTTTGGAAATAACAAGCATGTTAACATTGTCAGCAATAATTCCACAAAATGATTGAAGATTTGGTTAAAAAAAGTTAATTTTTCATTTTTCTAGGGCAATGCATTAGTTTTTTTTAAGCAAGTGCCATAAATAAGATTGTAAATTGTGCCCTTACAATTTTCACCTTAAGTATACCACATGGGATGCCAACTGCCAATTTTTCATGAATTTCAGAGTGATATTTCCATATTCCATTGATTTCTTGAATTTCTGGCGATTTACATCAAGTAATTCAAATTTGCACTGCAAGTGTGCTCTAGTTTCGACCAATAAAGTTTGAAAAATCATTTTCACCTTCCACATTAGGAGTGTAGGCAGTATCCACAAAGAAAACTCTATTACCCAACCATTATATATGATTACTCATCCATGTAATCTTGACAACACATCGAAAGAAATTAAAGAAAATGATAAAAAGGCTCAAAAATTGAAATCATTTTGCATGGAGGCCTCCTATGTGCAATGGCTTGTGGGAAAAATAATAAACTCACAATACCAGGAATAAATTGTTAATTTTTCATTTTTATAGTGCAATGCATGACTTTTTTTGTGAAGCAAGTGCCATAAATAATATTGTAAATTGTGTCCATACAATTTTCACCTAAAGTATACCACAATGGATGCCAACTGCCAATTTTTCATGAATTTCAGAGTGATATTGCCGTATTTCATTGATTTATCAAATTTCTGGCGATTTACATCAAGTAATTCAAATTTGCACTGCTAGTGTGCTCTAGTTTCGACCAATAAATTCTGAAAAATCATTTTCACCTTCTGCATTAGGAGTGTAGGCAGTATCCACTAAGAAAACTCAATTACCCAACCATTATATTTGATTACTCATCCATGCAATTTTGAGAACACATCGAAAGAAATTAAAGGAAATGAAAAAAGGCTCAAAAATTGAAATCCTTTTGCGTGGAGGCCTCCTATGTGCAATGGCTTGTGGGAAAATTAATAAACTCACAATACCACAAACTTAAAAAAACCTTCACAAACTGACCTATCTCACATCAAGTAATTCAAATTTGCACTGCTAGTGTGCTCTAGTTTCGACCAATAAATTCTGAAAAATCATTTTCACCTTCCGCATTAGGAGTGTAGGCAGTATCCACTAAGAAAACTCAATTACCCAACCATTATATATGATTACTCATCCATGCAATTTTGAGAACACATCAAAAGAAATTAAAGGAAATGAAAAAAGGATCAAAAATTGAAATCCTTTTGCATGGAGGCCTCCTATGTGCAATGGCTTGTGGGAAAAATAATAAACTCACAATACCACAAACTTAGAAAAACCTTCACAAACTGACCTATCTCACATCAAGTAATTCAAATTTGCACTGCTAGTGTGCTCTAGTGTCGACCAATAAATTCTGAAAAATCATTTTCACCTTCCGCATTAGGAGTGTAGGCAGTATCCACTAAGAAAACTCAATTACCCAACCATTATATATGATTACTCATCCATGCAATTTTGAGAACACATCAAAAGAAATTAAAGGAAATGAAAAAAGGATCAAAAATTGAAATCCTTTTACATAGAGGCCTCCTATGTGCAATGGCTTGTGGGAAAAATAATAAACTCACAATACCACAAACTTAAAAAAACCTTCACAAACTGACCTATCTCACATGAAGATCAATGACTTTCAACCAAGATTACCATGAGCATTTTCAAGGCATAGTACATGATAACATGACCATTTTTGAAAATAACAAGGTTGTTAACATTGTCAGCAATAATCCCACAAAAAGATTGAAGATTTGGTTAAAAAAAGTTAATTTTTCATTTTTCTAGTGCAATGCATGACTTTTTTTTTGAAGCAAGTGCCATAAAAAATATTGTAAATTGTGCCCTTACAATTTTCACCTAAAGTATACCACATGGGATGCCAACTGCCAATTTTTCATGAATTTTAGAGTGATATTTCCATATTCCATTGATTTATTGAATTTCTGGCGATTTACATCAAGTAAGTCGAATTTGCACTGCAAGTGTGCTCTAGTTTCGACCAATAAATTCAGAAAAATCATTTTCACCTTCCACATTAGGAGTTTAGCCAGTATCCATAAAGAAAACTCAATTACCCAACCATTATATATGATTACTCATCCATGCAATTTTGACAACACATCGAAAGAAATTAAAGAAAATGATAAATAGGCTAAAAAATTGAAATCCTTTTGATGGAGGCCTCCTATGTGCAATGGCTTGTGGGAAAAATAATAAACTCACAATACCACAAATAAAAAGTTATTTTTTCATTTTTCGAGTGCAATGCATGACTTTTTTTGTGAAGCAGGTGCCATAAATAAGATTGAAAATTCTGCCCTTACAATTTTCACCTAAAGTGTACCACAATGGATGCCAAATACCAATTTTTCATGAATTTCAGAGTGATATTGCCATATTCCATTGATTTATCGAATTTCTTGTGATTTACATCAAGTAATTCAAATTTGCGCTGCAAGTGTGCTCTAGTTTCGACCAATAAATTTGGAAATATCATTTTCACCTTCCACATTAGGAGTGTATGCAGTATCCACAAACAAAACTCAATTACCCGACCATTATATATGATTACTCATCCATGCAATTTTGAGAACACATCGAAAGAAATTAAAGGAAATGAAAAAAGATAAAAAATTGAAACCCTTTTGCATGGAGGCCTCCTATGTGTAATGGCTTGTGGGAAAAATAATAAACTCACAATACCACAAACTTAAAAGAAAACCTTCACAACCTGACCTATCTCATATGAAGATCAATGACTTTCAACCAAGATGACCATGACTATGAGCATTTTCATGGCATCGTACATGATAACATGACCATTTATGGAAATTACAATGGTGTTAACATTGTCAGCAATAATTCCACAAAAATATTGAAGAATTGGTTAAAAAAGTTAATTTTTCATTTTTCTAGTGCAATGCATGACTTTTTTTGTGAAGCAAGTGCCATAAATAAGATTGTAAATAGTGCCCTTATAATTTTCACCTAAAGTATACCACATGGGATGCCAACTACCAATTTTTCATGAATTTCAGAGTGATATTTCCATATTCCATTGATTTATTGAATTTCTGGCGATTTACATCATGTAAGTCGAATTTGCACTGCAAGTGTGCTCTAGTTTCGACCAATAAATTCAGAAAAATCATTTTCACCTTCCACATTAGTAGTTTAGGCAGTATCCATAAAGAAAACTCAATTACCCAACCATTATATATGATTACTCATCCATGCAATTTTGACAACACATCGAAAGAAATTAAAGAAAATGATAAATAGGCTAAAAAATTGAAATCCTTTTGATGGAGGCCTCCTATGTGCAATGGCTTGTGGGAAAAATAATAAACTCACAATACCACAAATAAAAAGTTATTTTTTCATTTTTCGAGTGCAATGCATGACTTTTTTTGTGAAGCAGGTGCCATAAATAAGATTGAAAATTCTGCCCTTACAATTTTCACCTAAAGTGTACCACAATGGATGCCAAATACCAATTTTTCATGAATTTCAGAGTGATATTGCCATATTCCATTGATTTATCGAATTTCTTGTGATTTACATCAAGTAATTCAAATTTGCGCTGCAAGTGTGCTCTAGTTTCGACCAATAAATTTGGAAATATCATTTTCACCTTCCACATTAGGAGTGTATGCAGTATCCACAAACAAAACTCAATTACCCGACCATTATATATGATTACTCATCCATGCAATTTTGAGAACACATCGAAAGAAATTAAAGGAAATGAAAAAAGATAAAAAATTGAAATCCTTTTGCATGGAGGCCTCCTATGTGCAATGGCTTGTGGGAAAAATAATAACCTCACAATACCACAAACTTAAAAAAAAACCTTCACAACCTGACCTATCTCATATGAAGATCAATGACTTTCAACCAAGATGACCATGACTATGAGCATTTTCATGGCATCGTACATGATAACATGACCATTTTTGGAAATAACAATGGTGTTAACATTGTCAGCAATAATTCCACAAAAATATTGAAGAATTGGTTAAAAAAGTTAATTTTTCATTTTTCTAGTGCAATGCATGACTTTTTTTGTGAAGCAAGTGCCATAAATAAGATTGTAAATAGTGCCCTTACAATTTTCACCTAAAGTATACCACATGGGATGCCAACTACCAATTTTTCATGAATTTCAGAGTGATATTTCCATATTCCATTGATTTATTGAATTTCTGGCTATTTACATGAAGTAATTCAAATTTGCACTGCAAGTGTGCTCTAGTTTCGACCAATAAATTCTGAAAACTCATTTTCACCATCCACATTAGGAGTGTAGGCAGTATCCACAAAAAAAAACTCAATTACCCAACCATTATATATGATTACTCATCCATGCAATTTTGACAACACATCGAAAGGAATTAAAGAAAATGATAAAAAGGCTCAAAAATTGAAATCCTTTTGCATGGAGGCCTCCTATGTGCAATGTCTTGTGGGAAAATAATAAACTCACAATACCACAAATAAAAAGTTAATTTTTCATTTTTCGAGTGCAATGCATGACTTTTTTTGTGAAGCAGGTGCCATAAATAAGATTGTAAATTCTGCCCTTACAATTTTCACCTAAAGTGTACCACAATGGATGCCAAATACCAATTTTTCATGAATTTCAGAGTGATATTGCCATATTCCATTGATTTATCGAATTTCTTGTGATTTACATCAAGTAATTCAAATTTGCGCTGCAAGTGTGCTCTAGTTTCGACCAATAAATTTGGAAATATCATTTTCACCTTCCACATTAGGAGTGTATGCAGTATCCACAAACAAAACTCAATTACCCGACCATTATATATGATTACTCATCCATGCAATTTTGAGAACACATCGAAAGAAATTAAAGGAAATGAAAAAAGATAAAAAATTGAAATCCTTTTGCATGGAGGCCTCCTATGTGCAATGGCTTGTGGGAAAAATAATAACCTCACAATACCACAAACTTAAAAAAAAACCTTCACAACCTGACCTATCTCATATGAAGATCAATGACTTTCAACCAAGATGACCATGACTATGAGCATTTTCATGGCATCGTACATGATAACATGACCATTTTTGGAAATAACAATGGTGTTAACATTGTCAGCAATAATTCCACAAAAATATTGAAGAATTGGTTAAAAAAGTTAATTTTTCATTTTTCTAGTGCAATGCATGACTTTTTTTGTGAAGCAAGTGCCATAAATAAGATTGTAAATAGTGCCCTTACAATTTTCACCTAAAGTATACCACATGGGATGCCAACTACCAATTTTTCATGAATTTCAGAGTGATATTTCCATATTCCATTGATTTATTGAATTTCTGGCTATTTACATGAAGTAATTCAAATTTGCACTGCAAGTGTGCTCTAGTTTCGACCAATAAATTCTGAAAACTCATTTTCACCATCCACATTAGGAGTGTAGGCAGTATCCACAAAAAAAAACTCAATTACCCAACCATTATATATGATTACTCATCCATGCAATTTTGACAACACATCGAAAGGAATTAAAGAAAATGATAAAAAGGCTCAAAAATTGAAATCCTTTTGCATGGAGGCCTCCTATGTGCAATGTCTTGTGGGAAAATAATAAACTCACAATACCACAAATAAAAAGTTAATTTTTCATTTTTATAGTGCAATGCATGACTTTTTTTCTGAAGCAGGTGCCATAAATAAGATTGTAAATTTTGCCCTTACAATTTTCACCTAAAGTGTACCACAATGGATGCCAAATACCAATTTTTCATGAATTTCAGAGTGATATTGCCATATTCCATTGATTTATCGAATTTCTTGTGATTTACATCAAGTAATTCAAATTTGCGCTGCAAGTGTGCTCTAGTTTCGACCAATAAATTTGGAAATATCATTTTCACCTTCCACATTAGGAGTGTATGCAGTATCCACAAACAAAACTCAATTACCCGACCATTATATATGATTACTCATCCATGCAATTTTGAGAACACATCGAAAGAAATTAAAGGAAATGAAAAAAGATAAAAAATTGAAACGCTTTTGCATGGAGGCCTCCTATGTGCAATGGCTTGTGGGAAAAATAATAACCTCACAATACCACAAACTTAAAAAAAAACCTTCACAACCTGACCTATCTCATATGAAGATCAATGACTTTCAACCAAGATGACCATGACTATGAGCATTTTCATGGCATCGTACATGATAACATGACCATTTTTGGAAATAACAATGGTGTTAACATTGTCAGCAATAATTCCACAAAAATATTGAAGAATTGGTTAAAAAAGTTAATTTTTCATTTTTCTAGTGCAATGCATGACTTTTTTTGTGAAGCAAGTGCCATAAATAAGATTGTAAATAGTGCCCTTACAATTTTCACCTAAAGTATACCACATGGGATGCCAACTACCAATTTTTCATGAATTTCAGAGTGATATTTCCATATTCCATTGATTTATTGAATTTCTGGCTATTTACATGAAGTAATTCAAATTTGCACTGCAAGTGTGCTCTAGTTTCGACCAATAAATTCTGAAAACTCATTTTCACCATCCACATTAGGAGTGTAGGCAGTATCCACAAAAAAAAACTCAATTACCCAACCATTATATATGATTACTCATCCATGCAATTTTGACAACACATCGAAAGGAATTAAAGAAAATGATAAAAAGGCTCAAAAATTGAAATCCTTTTGCATGGAGGCCTCCTATGTGCAATGTCTTGTGGGAAAATAATAAACTCACAATACCACAAATAAAAAGTTAATTTTTCATTTTTATAGTGCAATGCATGACTTTTTTTCTGAAGCAGGTGCCATAAATAAGATTGTAAATTTTGCCCTTACAATTTTCACCTAAAGTGTACCACAATGGATGCCAAATACCAATTTTTCATGAATTTCAGAGTGATATTGCCATATTCCATTGATTTATCGAATTTCTTGTGATTTACATCAAGTAATTCAAATTTGCGCTGCAAGTGTGCTCTAGTTTCGACCAATAAATTTGGAAATATCATTTTCACCTTCCACATTAGGAGTGTATGCAGTATCCACAAACAAAACTCAATTACCCGACCATTATATATGATTACTCATCCATGCAATTTTGAGAACACATCGAAAGAAATTAAAGGAAATGAAAAAAGATAAAAAATTGAAACCCTTTTGCATGGAGGCCTCCTATGTGCAATGGCTTGTGGGAAAAATAATAACCTCACAATACCACAAACTTAAAAAAAAACCTTCACAACCTGACCTATCTCATATGAAGATCAATGACTTTCAACCAAGATGACCATGACTATGAGCATTTTCATGGCATCGTACATGATAACATGACCATTTTTGGAAATAACAATGGTGTTAACATTGTCAGCAATAATTCCACAAAAATATTGAAGAATTGGTTAAAAAAGTTAATTTTTCATTTTTCTAGTGCAATGCATGACTTTTTTTGTGAAGCAAGTGCCATAAATAAGATTGTAAATAGTGCCCTTACAATTTTCACCTAAAGTATACCACATGGGATGCCAACTACCAATTTTTCATGAATTTCAGAGTGATATTTCCATATTCCATTGATTTATTGAATTTCTGGCTATTTACATGAAGTAATTCAAATTTGCACTGCAAGTGTGCTCTAGTTTCGACCAATAAATTCTGAAAACTCATTTTCACCATCCACATTAGGAGTGTAGGCAGTATCCACAAAAAAAAAATCAATTACCCAACCATTATATATGATTACTCATCCATGCAATTTTGACAACACATCGAAAGGAATTAAAGAAAATGATAAAAAGGCTCAAAAATTGAAATCCTTTTGCATGGAGGCCTCCTATGTGCAATGTCTTGTGGGAAAATAATAAACTCACAATACCACAAATAAAAAGTTAATTTTTCATTTTTATAGTGCAATGCATGACTTTTTTTCTGAAGCAGGTGCCATAAATAAGATTGTAAATTCTGCCCTTACAATTTTCTCCTAAAGTACACCACAATGGATGCCAACTGCCAATTTTTCATGAATTTCAGAGTCATATTGCCATATTCCATTGATTTATCAAATTTTTGGCGATTTACATCAAGTAATTCAAATTTGCACTGCTAGTTTGCTCTAGTTTCAACCAATAAATTCGGAAATATCATTTTCACCTTCCACATTAGGAGTGTAGGTAGTATCCACAAAGAAAACTCAATTACCCAACCATTATATATGATTACTCATCCATGCAATTTTGAGAACACATCGAAAGAAATTAGAGGAAATGAAAAAAGGCTCAAAAATTGAAATCCTTTTGCATGGAGGCATCCTATGTGCAACGGCTTGTGGGGAAATAATAAACTCACAATACCACAAACTTAAAAAAAACCTTCATAAACTGACCTATCTCATATGAAGATCAATGACTTTTAACCAAGATGACCACGACCATGAGCATTTTCATGGCATCATACATGATAACATGACCATTTTTGGAAATAACAAGCATGTTAACATTGTCAGCAATAATTCCACAAATTGATTGAAGATTTGGTTAAAAAAAGTTAATTTTTCATTTTTCTAGGGCAATGCATTACTTTTTTTTAAGCAAGTGCCATAAATAAGATTATAAATTGTGCCCTTACAATTTTCACCTAAAGTATACCACATGGGATACCAACTGCCAATTTTTCATGAATTTCAGAGTGATATTTCCATATTCCATTGATTTATTGAATTTCTGGCGATTTACATCAAGTAATTCAAATTTGCACTACAAGTGTGCTCTAGTTTCGACCAATAAATTTTGAAAAATCATTTTCACCTTCCACATTAGGAGTGTAGGCAGTATCCACAAAGAAAACTCTATTACCCAACCATTATATATGATTACTCATCCATGTAATCTTGACAACACATCGAAAGAAATTAAAGAAAATGATAAAAAGGCTCAAAAATTGAAATCCTTTTGCATGGAGGCCTCCTATGTGCAATGGCTTGTGGGAAAAATAATAAACTCACAATACCAGGAATAAATTGTTAATTTTTCATTTTTATAGTGCAATGCATGACTTTTTTTTGTGAAGCAAGTGCCATAAATAATATTGTAAATTGTGTCCATACAATTTTCACCTAAAGTATACCACAATGGATGCCAACTGCCAATTTTTCATGAATTTCAGAGTGATATTGCCGTATTTCATTGATTTATGAAATTTCTGGCGATTTACATCAAGTAATTCAAATTTGCACTGCTAGTGTGCTCTAGTTTCGACCAATAAATTCTGAAAAATCATTTTCACCTTCTGCATTAGGAGTGTAGGCAGTATCCACTAAGAAAACTCAATTACCCAACTATTATATTTGATTACTCATCCATGCAATTTTGAGAACACATCAAAAGAAATTAAAGGAAATGAAAAAAGGCTCAAAAATTGAAATCCTTTTGCATGGAGGCCTCCTATGTGCAATGGCTTGTGGGAAAATTAATAAACTCACAATACCACAAACTTAAAAAAACCTTCACAAACTGACCTATCTCACATCAAGTAATTCAAATTTGCACTGCTAGTGTGCTCTAGTTTCGACCAATAAATTCTTAAAAATCATTTTCACCTTCCGCATTAGGAGTGTAGGCAGTATCCACTAAGGAAACTCAATTACCCAACCATTATATATGATTACTCATCCATGCAATTTTGAGAACACATCAAAAGAAATTAAAGGAAATGAAAAAAGGCTCAAAAATTGAAATCCTTTTGCATGGAGGCCTCCTATGTGCAATGGCTTGTGGGAAAAATAATAAACTCACAATACCACAAACTTAAAAAAACCTTCACAAACTGACCTATCTCACATCAAGTAATTCAAATTTGCACTGCTAGTGTGCTCTAGTGTCGACCAATAAATTCTGAAAAATCATTTTCACCTTCCGCATTAGGAGTGTGGGCAGCATCCACTAAGAAAACTCAATTACCCAACCATTATATATGATTACTCATCCATGCAATTTTGAGAACACATCAAAAGAAATTAAAGGAAATGAAAAAAGGATCAAAAATTGAAATCCTTTTACATAGAGGCCTCTTATGTGCAATGGCTTGTGGGAAAAATAATAAACTCACAATACCACAAACTTAAAAAAACCTTCACAAACTGACCTATCTCACATGAAGATCAATGACTTTCAACCAAGATTACCATGAGCATTTTCAAGGCATAGTACATGATAACATGACAATTTTTGAAAATAACAAGGTTGTTAACATTGTCAGCAATAATCCCACAAAAAGATTGAAGATTTGGTTAAAAAAAGTTAATTTTTCATTTTTCTAGTGCAATGCATGACTTTTTTTTTGAAGCAAGTGCCATAAATAATATTGTAAATTGTGCCCTTACAATTTTCACCTAAAGTATACCACATGGGATGCCAACTGCCAATTTTTCATGAATTTTAGAGTGATATTTCCATATTCCATTGATTTATTGAATTTCTGGCGATTTACATCAAGTAAGTCGAATTTGCACTGCAAGTGTGCTCTAGTTTCGACCAATAAATTCTGAAAAATCATTTTCACCTTCTGCATTAGGAGTGTAGGCAGTATCCACTAAGAAAACTCAATTACCCAACTATTATATTTGATTACTCATACATGCAATTTTGAGAACACATCAAAAGAAATTAAAGGAAATGAAAAAAGGCTCAAAAATTGAAATCCTTTTGCATGGAGGCCTCCTATGTGCAATGGCTTGTGGGAAAATTAATAAACTCACAATACCACAAACTTAAAAAAACCTTCACAAACTGACCTATCTCACATCAAGTAAGTCGAATTTGCACTGCAAGTGTGCTCTAGTTTCGACCAATAAATTCTGAAAAATCATTTTCACCTTCTGCATTAGGAGTGTAGGCAGTATCCACTAAGAAAACTCAATTACCCAACTATTATATTTGATTACTCATCCATGCAATTTTGAGAACACATCAAAAGAAATTAAAGGAAATGAAAAAAGGCTCAAAAATTGAAATCCTTTTGCATGGAGGCCTCCTATGTGCAATGGCTTGTGGGAAAATTAATAAACTCACAATACCACAAACTTAAAAAAACCTTCACAAACTGACCTATCTCACATCAAGTAATTCAAATTTGCACTGCTAGTGTGCTCTAGTTTCGACCAATAAATTCTTAAAAATCATTTTCACCTTCCGCATTAGGAGTGTAGGCAGTATCCACTAAGAAAACTCAATTACCCAACCATTATATATGATTACTCATCCATGCAATTTTGAGAACACATCAAAAGAAATTAAAGGAAATGAAAAAAGGCTCAAAAATTGAAATCCTTTTGCATGGAGGCCTCCTATGTGCAATGGCTTGTGGGAAAATTAATAAACTCACAATACCACAAACTTAAAAAAACCTTCACAAACTGACCTATCTCACATCAAGTAATTCAAATTTGCACTGCTAGTGTGCTCTAGTTTCGACCAATAAATTCTTAAAAATCATTTTCACCTTCCGCATTAGGAGTGTAGGCAGTATCCACTAAGAAAACTCAATTACCCAACCATTATATATGATTACTCATCCATGCAATTTTGAGAACACATCAAAAGAAATTAAAGGAAATGAAAAAAGGCTCAAAAATTGAAATCCTTTTGCATGGAGGCCTCCTATGTGCAATGGCTTGTGGGAAAAATAATAAACTCACAATACAACAAACTTAAAAAAACCTTCACAAACTGACCTATCTCACATCAAGTAAGTCGAATTTGCACTGCAAGTGTGCTCTAGTTTCGACCAATAAATTCTGAAAAATCATTTTCACCTTCTGCATTAGGAGTGTAGGCAGTATCCACTAAGAAAACTCAATTACCCAACTATTATATTTGATTACTCATCCATGCAATTTTGAGAACACATCAAAAGAAATTAAAGGAAATGAAAAAAGGCTCAAAAATTGAAATCCTTTTGCATGGAGGCCTCCTATGTGCAATGGCTTGTGGGAAAATTAATAAACTCACAATACCACAAACTTAAAAAAACCTTCACAAACTGACCTATCTCACATCAAGTAATTCAAATTTGCACTGCTAGTGTGCTCTAGTTTCGACCAATAAATTCTTAAAAATCATTTTCACCTTCCGCATTAGGAGTGTAGGCAGTATCCACTAAGAAAACTCAATTACCCAACCATTATATATGATTACTCATCCATGCAATTTTGAGAACACATCAAAAGAAATTAAAGGAAATGAAAAAAGGCTCAAAAATTGAAATCCTTTTGCATGGAGGCCTCCTATGTGCAATGGCTTGTGGGAAAAATAATAAACTCACAATACCACAAACTTAAAAAAACCTTCACAAACTGACCTATCTCACATCAAGTAATTCAAATTTGCACTGCTAGTGTGCTCTAGTGTCGACCAATAAATTCTGAAAAATCATTTTCACCTTCCGCATTAGGAGTGTAGGCAGTATCCACTAAGAAAACTCAATTACCCAACCATTATATATGATTACTCATCCATGCAATTTTGAGAACACATCAAAAGAAATTAAAGGAAATGAAAAAAGGGTCAAAAATTGAAATCCTTTTACATAGAGGCCTCTTATGTGCAATGGCTTGTGGGAAAAATAATAAACTCACAATACCACAAACTTAAAAAAACCTTCACAAACTGACCTATCTCACATGAAGATCAATGACTTTCAACCAAGATTACCATGAGCATTTTCAAGGCATAGTACATGATAACATGACCATTTTTGAAAATAACAAGGTTGTTAACATTGTCAGCAATAATCCCACAAAAAGATTGAAGATTTGGTTAAAAAAAGTTAATTTTTCATTTTTCTAGTGCAATGCATGACTTTTTTTTTGAAGCAAGTGCCATAAATAATATTGTAAATTGTGCCCTTACAATTTTCACCTAAAGTATACCACATGGGATGCCAACTGCCAATTTTTCATGAATTTTAGAGTGATATTTCCATATTCCATTGATTTATTGAATTTCTGGCGATTTACATCAAGTAAGTCGAATTTGCACTGCAAGTGTGCTCTAGTTTCGACCAATAAATTCTGAAAAATCATTTTCACCTTCTGCATTAGGAGTGTAGGCAGTATCCACTAAGAAAACTCAATTACCCAACTATTATATTTGATTACTCATCCATGCAATTTTGAGAACACATCAAAAGAAATTAAAGGAAATGAAAAAAGGCTCAAAAATTGAAATCCTTTTGCATGGAGGCCTCCTATGTGCAATGGCTTGTGGGAAAATTAATAAACTCACAATACCACAAACTTAAAAAAACCTTCACAAACTGACCTATCTCACATCAAGTAATTCAAATTTGCACTGCTAGTGTGCTCTAGTTTCGACCAATAAATTCTTAAAAATCATTTTCACCTTCCGCATTAGGAGTGTAGGCAGTATCCACTAAGAAAACTCAATTACCCAACCATTATATATGATTACTCATCCATGCAATTTTGAGAACACATCAAAAGAAATTAAAGGAAATGAAAAAAGGCTCAAAAATTGAAATCCTTTTGCATGGAGGCCTCCTATGTGCAATGGCTTGTGGGAAAATTAATAAACTCACAATACCACAAACTTAAAAAAACCTTCACAAACTGACCTATCTCACATCAAGTAATTCAAATTTGCACTGCTAGTGTGCTCTAGTGTCGACCAATAAATTCTGAAAAATCATTTTCACCTTCCGCATTAGGAGTGTAGGCAGTATCCACTATGAAAACTCAATTACCCAACCATTATATATGATTACTCATCCATGCAATTTTGAGAACACATCAAAAGAAATTAAAGGAAATGAAAAAAGGATCAAAAATTGAAATCCTTTTACATAGAGGCCTCTTATGTGCAATGGCTTGTGGGAAAAATAATAAACTCACAATACCACAAACTTAAAAAAACCTTCACAAACTGACCTATCTCACATGAAGATCAATGACTTTCAACCAAGATTACCATGAGCATTTTCAAGGCATAGTACATGATAACATGACCATTTTTGAAAATAACAAGGTTGTTAACATTGTCAGCAATAATCCCACAAAAAGATTGAAGATTTGGTTAAAAAAAGTTAATTTTTCATTTTTCTAGTGCAATGCATGACTTTTTTTTTGAAGCAAGTGCCATAAATAATATTGTAAATTGTGCCCTTACAATTTTCACATAAAGTATACCACATGGGATGCCAACTGCCAATTTTTCATGAATTTTAGAGTGATATTTCCATATTCCATTGATTTATTGAATTTCTGGCGATTTACATCAAGTAAGTCGAATTTGCACTGCAAGTGTGCTCTAGTTTCGACCAATAAATTCAGAAAAATCATTTTCACCTTCCACATTAGGAGTTTAGGCAGTATCCATAAAGAAAACTCAATTACCCAACCATTATATATGATTACTCATCCATGCAATTTTGACAACACATCGAAAGAAATTAAAGAAAATGATAAATACGCTAAAAAATTGAAATCCTTTTGATGGAGGCCTCCTATATGCAATGGCTTGTGGGAAAAATAATAAACTCACAATACCACAAATAAAAAGTTATTTTTTGATTTTTCGAGTGCAATGCATGACTTTTTTTGTGAAGCAGGTGCCATAAATAAGATTGAAAATTCTGCCCTTACAATTTTCACCTAAAGTGTACCACAATGGATGCCAAATACCAATTTTTCATGAATTTGAGAGTGATATTGCCATATTCCATTGATTTATCGAATTTCTTGTGATTTACATCAAGTAATTCAAATTTGCGCTGCAAGTGTGCTCTAGTTTCTACCAATAAATTTGGAAATATCATTTTCACCTTCCACATTAGGAGTGTATGCAGTATCCACAAACAAAACTCAATTACCCGACCATTATATATGATTACTCATCCATGCAATTTTGAGAACACATCGAAAGAAATTAAAGGAAATGAAAAAAGATAAAATATTGAAACCCTTTTGAATGGAGGCCTCCTATGTGCAATGGCTTGTGGGAAAAATAATAAACTCACAATACCACAAACTTAAAAAAAAACCTTCACAACCTGACCTATCTCATATGAAGATCAATGACTTTCAACCAAGATGACCATGACTATGAGCATTTTCATGGCATCGTACATGATAACATGACCATTTTTGGAAATAACAATGCTGTTAACATTGTCAGCAATAATTCCACAAAAATATTGAAGAATTGGTTAAAAAAGTTAATTTTTCATTTTTCTAGTGCAATGCATGATTTTTTTGTGAAGCAAGTGCCATAAATAAGATTGTAAATAGTGCCCTTACAATTTTCACCTAAAGTATACCACATGGGATGCCAACTACCAATTTTTCATGAATTTCAGAGTGATATTTCCATATTCCATTGATTTATTGAATTTCTGGCGATTTACATGAAGTAATTCAAATTTGCACTGCAAGTGTGCTCTAGTTTCGACCGATAAATTCTGAAAACTCATTTTCACCATCCACATTAGGAGTGTAGGCAGTATCCACAAAAAAAACTGAATTACCCAACCATTATATATGATTACTCATCCATGCAATTTTGACAACACATCGAAAGAAATTAAAGAAAATGATAAAAAGGCTCAAAAATTGAAATCCTTTTGCATGGAGGCCTCCTATGTGCAATGTCTTGTTGGAAAATAATAAACTCACAATACCACAAATAAAAAGTTAATTTTTCATTTTTATAGTGCAATGCATGACTTTTTTTCTGAAGCAGGTGCCATAAATAAGATTGTAAATTCTGCCCTTACAATTTTCTCCTAAAGTACACCACAATGGATGCCAACTGCCAATTTTTCATGAATTTCAGAGTCATATTGCCATATTCCATTGATTTATCAAATTTTTGGCGATTTACATCAAGTAATTCAAATTTGCATTGCTAGTTTGCTCTAGTTTCAACCAATAAATTCAGAAATATCATTTTCACCTTCCACATTAGGAGTGTAGGTAGTATCCACAAAGAAAACTCAATTACCCAACCATTATATATGATTACTCATCCATGCAATTTTGAGAACACATCGAAAGAAATTAAAGGAAATGAAAAAAGGCTAAAAAATTGAAATACTTTTGCATGGAGGCATCCTATGTGCAACGGCTTGTGGGGAAATAATAAACTCACAATACCACAAACTTAAAAAAAACCTTCATAAACTGACCTATCTCATATGAAGATCAATGACTTTTAACCAAGATGACCACGACCATGAGCATTTTCATGGCATCATACATGATAACATGACCATTTTTGGAAATAACAAGCATGTTAACATTGTCAGCAATAATTCCACATAATGATTGAAGATTTGGTTAAAAAAAGTTAATTTTTCATTTTTCTAGTGCAATGCATTACTTTTTTTTTAAGCAAGTGCCATAAATAAGATTGTAAATTGTGCCCTTACAATTTTCACCTAAAGTATACCACATGGGATGCCAACTGCCAATTTTTCATGAATTTCAGAGTGATATTTCCATATTCCATTTATTTATTGAATTTCTGGCGATTTACATCAAGTAATTCAAATTTGCACTGCAAGTGTGCTCTAGTTTCGACCAATAAATTTTGAAAAATCATTTTCACCTTCCACATTAGGAGTGTAGGTAGTATCCACAAAGAAAACTCTATTACCAAACCATTATATATGATTCCTCATCCATGTAATCTTGACAACACATCGAAAGAAATTAAAGAAAATGATAAAAAGGCTCAAAAATTGAAATCCTTTTGCATGGAGGCCTCCTATGTGCAATGGCTTGTGGGAAAAATAATAAACTCACAATACCAGGAATAAATTGTTAATTTTTCATTTTTATAGTGCAATGCATGACTTTTTTTGTGAAGCAAGTGCCATAAATAATATTGTAAATTGTGTCCATACAATTTTCACCTAAAGTATACCACAATGGATGCCAACTGCCAATTTTTCATGAATTTCAGAGTGATATTGCCGTATTTCATTGATTTATGAAATTTCTGGCGATTTACATCAAGTAATTCAAATTTGCACTGCTAGTGTGCTCTAGTTTCGACCAATAAATTCTGAAAAATCATTTTCACCTTCTGCATTAGGAGTGTAGGCAGTATCCACTAAGAAAACTCAATTACCCAACAATTATATTTGATTACTCATCCATGCAATTTTGAGAACACATCAAAAGAAATTAAAGGAAATGGAAAAAGGCTCAAAAATTGAAATCCTTTTGCATGGAGGCCTCCTATGTGCAACGGCTTGTGGGAAAATTAATAAACTCACAATACCACAAACTTAAAAAAACCTTCACAAACTGACCTATCTCATATGAATATCAATGACTTTCAACCAAGATGACCACGACCATGAGCATTTTCATGGCATCGTACATGATAACATGACCATTTTTGGAAATAACAAGGGGGTTAACATTGTCAGCAATAATTCCACAAAAAGATTGAAGATTTGGATAAAAAAAGTTAATTTTTCATTTTTCTAGTGCAATGCATTACTTTTTTTTTAAGCAAGTGCCATAAATAAGATTGTAAATTGTGCCCCTACAATTTTCACCTAAAGTATACCACATGGGATGCCAACTGCCAATTTTTCATGAATTTCAGAGTGATATTTCCATATTCCATTGATTTATTGAATTTCTGGCGATTTACGTCAAGCAAGACAAATTTGCACTGCAAGTGTGCCCTAGTTTCGACCAATAAATTATGAAAAATCATTTTCACCTTCCACATTAGGAGTGTAGCCAGTATCCACAAAGAAAACTCAATTACCCAACCATTATATATGATTACTCATCCATGCAATTTTGACAACACATCGAAAGAAATTAAAGAAAATGATAAAAAGGCTCAAAAATTGAAATCCTTTTGATGGAGGCCTCCTATGTGCAATGGCTTGTGGGAAAAATAATAAACTAACAATACCACAAATAAAAAGTTATTTTTTTCATTTTTCTAGTGCAATGCATGACTTTTTTTGTGAAGCAGGTGCCATAAATAAGATTGAAAATTCTGCCCTTACAATTTTCACCTAAAGTGTACCACAATGGATGCCAACTACCAATTTTTCATGAATTTCAGAGTGATATTGCCAAATTCCAATGATTTCTCAAATTTCTCGTGATTTACATCAAGTAATTCAAATTTGCACTGCAAGTGTGCTCTAGTTTCGACCAATAAATTCGGAAATATTATTTTCACCTTCCACATTAGGAGTGTATGCAGTATCCACAAACAAAACTCAATTATCCGTCCATTATATATGATTACTCATCCATGCAATTTTGAGAACACATCGAAAGAAATTAAAGGAAATGAAAAAGATAAAAAATTGTAACCCTTTTGCATGGAGGCCTCCTATGTGCAATGTCTTGTGGGAAAAATAATAAACTCACAATACCACAAACTTAAAAAAAAACCTTCACAACCTGACCTATCTCATATGAAGATCAATGACTTTCAACCAAGATTACGATGACCATGAGCATTTTCATGGCATCGTACATGATAACATGACCATTTTTGGAAATAACAATGGTGTTAACATTGTCAGCAATAATTCCACAAAAAGATGGAAGATTTGGTTAAAAAAGTTAATTTTTCATTTTTCTAGTGCAATGCATGACTTTTTTTGTGAAGCAGGTGCCATAAATAAGATTTTAAATTCTGCCCTTACAATTTTCACCTAAAGTATACCACAATGGATGCCAACTGCCAATTTTTCATGAATTTCAGAGTGATATTGCCATATTCCATTGATTTATCGAATTTCTCGTGATTTACATCAAGTAATTCAATTTTGCACAGCAAGTGTGCTCTAGTTTCGACTAATAAATTCGGAAATATCATTTTTCACCTTCCACATTAGGAGTGTATGCAGTATCCACAAACAAAACTCAATTACCCGACCATTATATATGATTACTCATCCATGCAATTTTGAGAACACATCGAAAGAAATTAAAGGAAATGAAAAAATGCTCAAAAATTGAAATCCTTTTGCATGGAGGCCTCCTATGTGCAATGGCTTGTGGGGAAAATAATAAACTCACAATACCACAAACTTAAAAAAAACACTTCACAAACTGACCTATCTCATATGAAGATCAATGACTTTCAACCAAGATGACCATGACCATGAGCATTTTCATGGCATAGTACATGATAACATGACCATTTTTTGAAATAACAAGGGTTTTAACATTGTCAGCAATAATTCCACTAAAAGATTGAAGATTTGGTTAAAAAAGTTAATTTTTCATTTTTCTAGTGCAATGCATGACTTTTTTGTGAAGCAAGTGCCATAAATGAGATTGTAAATTGTGCCCTCACAATTTTCACCTAAAGTATACCACATGCGATGCCAACTGCCAATTTTTCATGAATTTCAGAGTGATATTTCCATATTCCATTGCTTTATTGAATTTCTGGTGCTTTACATCAAGTAATTCATATTTGCAGTTCAAGTGTGCTCTAGTTTCGACTGATAAATTCTGAAAAATAATTTTCACCTTCCACATTAGGAGTGTAGGTAGTATCCACAAAGAAAACTCAATGACCCAACCATTATATACAATTACTCATCCATGCAATTTTGACAACACATCGAAAGAAATTAAAGAAAATGATAAAAAGGCTCAAAAATTGAAATCCTTTTGCATGGAGGCCTCCTATGTGCGATGGCTCATGGGAAAAATAATAAACTCACAATACCACAATTAAAAAGTTAATTTTTCATTTTTCTAGTGCAATGCATGACTTTTTTTGTGAAGCAGGTGCCATAAATAAGATTGTAAATTCTGCCCTTACAATTTTCACCTAAAGTATACCACAATGGATGCCAACTGCCAATATTTCATGAATTTCAGAGGGATATTGCCATATTCTATTGATTTATCGAATTTCTCGTGATTTACATCAGGTAATTCAAATTTGCACTGCAAGTGTGCTCTAGTTTCGACCAATAAATTCAGAAATATCATTTTCACCTTCCACATTAGGAGTGTATGCAATATCCACAAACAAAACTCAATTACCTGACCATTATATATGATTACTCATCCATGTAATTTTGAGAACACATCGAAAGAAATTAAAGGAAATGAAAAAAGGCACAAAAACTCAAATCCTTTTGCATGGAGGCCTCCTATGTGCAACGGCTTGTGTGCAAATAATAAACTCACAATACCACAAACTTAAAAAAAAACCTTCATAAACTGACCTATCTCATATGACGATCAATGACTTTCAACCAAGATGACCACGGCCATGAGCATTTTCATGGCATCGTACATGATAACATGACCATTTTTGGAAATAACAAGGGGGTTAGCATTGTCAGCAATAATTCCAGAAAAAGATTGAAGATTTGGATAAAAAATGTTAATTTTTCATTTTGCTAGTGCAATGCATGACTTTTTTTTTTGTGAAGCAAGTGCCATAAGTAAGATTGTAAATTGTGCCCTTACAATTTTCACCTAAAGTATACCACATGGGATGCCAACTGCCAATTTTTCATGAATTTCAGAGTGATATTTGTATATTCCAATGATTTATTAAATTTCTGGTGATTTACATCAAGTAATTCAAATTTGCACTGCAAGTGTGCTCTAGTTTCGACCAATAAATTCTGAAAACTCATTTTCACCTGCCACATTAGGAGTGTAGGCAGTATCCACAAAAAAAAGCTCAATTACCCAACCATTATATATGATTACTCACCCATGCAATTTTGAGAACACGTCGAAACAAATTAAAGAAAATGATAAAAAGGCTCAATAATTGAAATCCTTCTGCATGGAGGCCTCCTATGTGCAATGGCTTGTGGGAAAAATAATAAACTCACAATACCACAAATAAAAAGTTAATTTTTCATTTTTGTAATGCAATGCATGACTTTTTTTGTGAAGCAGGTGCCATAAATAAGATTGTAAATTCTGCCCTTACAATTTTCACCTAAAGTATACCACAATGGATGCCAACTGCCAATTTTTCATGAATTTCAGAGTGATATTGCCATATTCCATTGATTTATCAAATTTCTGGTGATTTACATCAAGTAATTCAAATTTGCACGACAAGTGTGCTCTAGTTTCGACCAATAAATTCGGAAATATCATTTTTCACCTTCCACATTAGGAGTGTATGCAGTATCCACAAACAAAACTCAATTACCCGACCATTATATATGATTACTCATCCATGCAATTTTGAGAACACATCGAAAGAAATTAAAGGAAATGAAAAAAGGCTCAAAAATTGAAATCCTTTTGCATGGAGGCCTCCTATGTGCAATGCCTTGTGGGGAAAATAATAAACTCACAATACCACAAACTTAAAAAAAACCTTCACAAACTGACCTATCTCATATGGAGATCAATGACTTTCAACCAAGATGACCATGACCATGAGCATTTTCATGGCATAGTACATGATAACATGACCATTTTTTGAAATAACAAGGGTTTTAACATTGTCAGCAATAATTCCACTAAAAGATTGAAGATTTGGTTAAAAAAGTTAATTTCTCATTTTTCTAGTGCAATGCATGACTTTTTTGTGAAGCAAGTGCCATAAATAAGATTGTAAATTGTGCCCTCACAATTTTCACCTAAACTATACCACATGCGATGCCAACTGCCAATTTTTCATGAATTTCAGAGTGATATTTCCATATTCCATTGTTTTATTGAATTTTTGGTGATTTACATAAAGTAATTCATATTTGCACTGCAAGTGTGCTCTAGTTTCGACCAATAAATTCTGAAAAATCATTTTCACCTTCCACATTAGGAGTGTAGGTAGTATCCACAAAGAAAACTCAATGACCCAACCATTATATACAATTACTCATCCATGCAATTTTGACAACACATCGAAAGAAATTAAAGAAAATGATAAAAAGGCTCAAAAATTGAAATCCTTTTGCATGGAGGCCTCCTATGTGCGATGGCTTGTGGGAAAAATAATAAACTCACAATACCACAAATAAAAAGTTAATTTTTCATTTTTCTAGTGCAATGCATGACTTTTTTTGTGAAGCAGGTGCCATAAATAAGATTGTAAATTCTACCCTTACAATTTTCACCTAAAGTATACCACAATGGATGCCAACTGCCAATTTTTCATGAATTTCAGAGTGATATTGCCATATTCCATTGATTTATCGAATTTCTCATGATTTACATCAAGTAATTCAAATTTGCACTGCAAGTGTGCTCTAGTTTCGACCAATAAATTCAGAAATATCATTTTCACCTTCCACATTAGGAGTGTATGCAGTATCCACAAACAAAACTCAATTACCCGACCATTATATATGATTACTAATCCATGCAATTTTGAGAACACATCGAAAGAAATTAAAGGCAATGAAAAAGATAAAAAATTGTAACCCTTTTGCATGGAGGCCTCCTATGTGCAATGACCTGTGGGAAAAATAATAAACTCACGATACCACAAACTTAACAAAAAAACCTTCACAACTTGACCTATCTCATATGAAGATCAATGACTTTCAACAAAGATGACCATGACCCTGAGCATTTTCATGGCATCGTACATGATAACATGACCATTTTTGAAAATAACAATGGTGTTAACATTGTCAGCAATAATTCCACAAAAACATTGAAGATTTGGTTAAAAAAGTTAATTTTTCATTTTTCTAGTGCAATGCATGACTTTTTTTGTGAAGCAGGTGCCATAAATAAGATTGTAAATTCTGCTCTTACAATTTTAACCTAAAGTATGCCACAATGAAAAAAGATAAAAAATTGAAACCCTTTTGCATGGAGGCCTCCTATGTGCAATGGTTTGTGGGAAAAATAATAAACTCACAATCCCACAAACTTAAAAAAAACCTTCACAACCTGACCTATCTCATATGAAGATCAATGACTTTCAACCAAGATGACCATGACCATGAGCATTTTCATGGCATCATACATGATAACATGACCATTTTTGGAAATAACAATGGTGTTAACATTGTCATCAATAATTCCACAAAAATATTGAAGATTTGGTTAAAAAAGTTAATTTTTCATTTTTCTAGTGCAATGCATGACTTTTTTTGTGGAGCAAGTGCCATAAATAAGATTGTAAATTGTGCCCTTACAATTTTCACCTAAAGTATACCACATGGGATGCCAACTGCCAATTTTTCATGAATTTGAGAGTGATATTTCCATATTCCATTGCTTTATTGAATTTCTGGTGATTTACATCAAGTAATTCATATTTGCACTGCAAGTGTGCTCTAGTTTCGACCAATAAATTCTGAAAAATCATTTTCACCTTCCACATTAGGAGTGTAGGTAGTATCCACAAAGAAAACTCAATAACCCAACCATTATATATGATTACTCATCCATGCAATTTTGACAACACGTCGAAAGAAATTAAAGAAAATGATAAAAAGGCTCAAAAATTGAAATCCTTTTGGATGGAGGCCTCCTATATGCAATGGCTTGTGGGAAAATAATAAACTCACAATACCACAAATAAAAAGTTAATTTTTCATTTTTATAGTGCAATGCATGACTTTTTTTCTCACGCAGGTGCCATAAATAAGATTGTAAATTCTGCCCTTACAATTTTCACCTAAAGTACACCACAATGGATGCCAACTGCCAATTTTTCATGAATTTCAGAGTGATATTGCCATATTCCATTGATTTATCGAATTTCTGGCGATTTACATCAAGTAATTCAAATTTGCACGGCTAGTGTGCTCTAGTTTCAACCAATAAATTCGGAAATATCATTTTCACTTTCCACATTAGGAGTGTAGGTAGTATCCACAAAGAAAACTCAATTACCCGACCATTATATATGATTACTCATCCATGCAATTTTGAGAACACATTGAAATAAATTAAAGGAAATGAAAAAAGGCTCAAAAATTGAAATCCTTTTGCATGGAGGCCTCCTGTGTGCAACGCTTGTGGGAAAATAATAAACTCACAATACCACAAACTTAAAAAAAAACCTTCATAAACTGACCTATCTCATATGAAGATCAATGACTTTCAACCAAGATGACCATGACCATGATTATTTTCATGGCATCATACATGATAACATGACCATTTTTGGAAATAACAAGCGTGTTAACATTCTCAGCAATAATTCCACAAAAAGATTGAAGATTCGGTTAAATAAAGTTATTTTTTCATTTTTCTAGTGCAATGCATTACTTTTTTTTCAAGCAAGTGCCATAAATAAGATTGTAAATTGTGCCCTTACAATTTTCACCTAAAGTATACCACATGGGATGCCAACTGCCAATTTTTCATGAATTTCAGAGTGATATTTCCATATTCCATTGATTTATTGATTTTTTGGCGATTTACATCAAGTAATTCAAATTTGCACTGCAAGTGTGCTCTAGTTTCGACCAATAAATTTTGAAAAATCATTTTCACCTTCCACATTAGAAGTGTAGGCAGTATCCACAAAGAAAACTCAATTACCCAACCATTATATATGATTACTCATCCATGTAATCTTGATAACACATCGAAAGAAATTAAAGAAAATGATAAAAAGGCTCAAAAATTGAAATCCTTTTGCATGGTGGCCTCCTATGTGCAATGGCTTGTGGGAAAAATAATAAACTCACAATACCACGAATAAAATGTTAATTTTTCATTTTTATAGTGCAATGCATGACTTTTTTTTGTGAAGCAAGTGCCATAAATAAGATTGTAAATTGTGCCCATACAATTTTCACCTAAAGTATACCACAATGGATGCCAACTGCTAATTTTTCATGAATTTCAAAGTGATATTGCCGTAATTCATTGATTTATCAAATTTCTGGCGATTTACATCAAGTAATTCAAATTTGCACTGCTAGTGTGCTCAAGTTTCGAACAATAAATTCTGAAAAATCATTTTCAGTTTCCGCATTAGGAGTGTAGGCAGTATCCACTAAGAAAACTCAATTACCCAACCATTATATATGATCACTCATCCATGCAATTTAGAGAACACAGCAAAAGAATTTAAAGGAAATGAAAAAAGGCTCAAAAATTGAAATCCTTTTGCATGGAGGCCTCCTATGTGCAATGGCTTGGGGGAAAAATAATAAACTAACAATACAAAAAACTTAAAAAAACCTTCACAAACTGACCTATCTCACATGAAGATCAATGACTTTCAACCAAGATTACCATGAGCATTTTCATGGCATAGTACATGATAACATGACCATTTTTGGAAATAATAAGGTTGTTACCATTGTCAGCAATAATTGCACAAAAAGATTGAAGATTTGGTTAAAAAAAGTTAATTTTTCATTTTTCTAGTGCAATGCATGACTTTTTTTGAAGCAAGTGCCATAAATAAGATTGTAAATTGTGCCCTTACAATTTTCACCTAAAGTATACCACATGGGATGCCAACTGTCAATTTTTCATGAATTTTAGAGTGATATTTCCATATTCCATTGATTTATTGAATTTCTGGCGATTTACAACAAGTAAGTCAAATTTGCACTGCAAGTGTGCTCTAGTTTCGACCAATAAATTCAGAAAAATTATTTTCATCTTTCACATTAGGAGTGTAGGCAGTATCCACAAAGAAAACTCAATTACCAACCATTATATATGATTACTCATCGATGCAATTTTGACAACACATCGAAAGAAATTAAAGAAAATGATAAAAAGGCTAAGAAATTGAAATCCTTTTGATGGAGGCCTCTTATGTGCAATGGCTTGTGGGAAAAATAATAAACTCACAATACAACAAATAAAAAGTTATTTTTTTCATTTTTCTAGTGCAATGCATGACTTTTTGTGTTAAGCAGGTGCCATAAATAAGATTGAAAATTCTGCCCTTACAATTTTCACCTAAAGTGTACCACAATGGATGCCAACTACCAATTTTTCATGAATTTCAGAGTGATATTGCCATATTCCAATGATTTATCGAATTTCTCGCGATTTACATCAAGTAATTGAAATTTGCACTGCAAGTGTGCTCTAGTTTTGACCAATAAATTCGGAAATATCATTTTCACCTTCCACATTAGGAGTGTAGGCAGTATCCACAAAAAAAACTCAATTACCCAACCATTATATATGATTACTCATCCATGCAATTTTGAGAACACATCGAAAGAAATTAAAGGAAATGAAAAAAGGCTCAAAAATTGAAATCCTTTTGCATGGAGGCCTCCTATGTGCAATGGCTTGTGGGGAAAATAATAAACTCACAATACCACAAACTTAAAAAAAAACCTTCACAAACTGACCTATCTCATATGAAGATCAATGACTTTCAACCAAGATGACCGTGACCATGAGCATTTTATGGCATAGTACATGATAACATGACCATTTTTGGAAATAACAAGGGTGTTAACATTGTCAGCAATAATTCCACTAAAATATTGAAGATTTGGTTGAAAAAGTTAATTTTTCATTTTTCTAGTGCAATGCATGACTTTTTTGTGAAACAAGTGCCATAAATAAGATTGTAAATTGTGACCTCACAATTTTCACCTAAAGTATACCACATGCGATGCCAACTGCCAATTTTTCATGAATTTTAGAGTGATATTTCCATATTCCATTGCTTTATTGAATTTCTGGTGATTTACATCAAGTAATTCATATTTGCACTGCAAGTGTGCTCTAGTTTCGACCAATAAATTCTGAAAAATCATTTTCACCTTCCACATTAGGAGTGTAGGTAGTATCCACAAAGAAAACTCAATTACCCAACCATTATATACAATTACTCATCCATGCAATTTTGACAACACATCGAAAGAAATTAAAGAAAATGATAAAAAGGCTCAAAAATTGAAATCCTTTTGCATGGAGGAGTCCTATGTGCGATGGCTTGTGGGAAAAATAATAAACTCACAATACAACAAATAAAAAGTTATTTTTTCATTTTTCTAGTGCAATGCATGACTTTTTTTGTGAAGCAGGTGCCATAAATAAGATTAAAAATTCTGCCCTTACAATTTTCACCTAAAGTGTACCACAATGGATGCAAACTACCAATTTTTCATGAATTTCAGAGTGATATTGCCATATTCCAATGATTTATTGAATTTCTGGCAATTTACATCAAGTAATTCAAATTTGCACTGCAAGTGTGCTCTAGTTTCGACCAATAAATTCTGAAAACTCATTTTCACCTTCCACATTAGGAGTGTAGGTAGTATCCACAAAAAAAACTCAATTACCCAACCATTATATATGATTACTCATCCATTCAATTTTGACAACACATCGAGAGAAATTAAAGAAAATGATAAAAAGGCTCAAAAATTGAAATCCTTTTGGATGGAGGCCTCCTACGTGCAATGGCTTGTGGGAAAATAATAAACTCACAATACCACAAATAAAAATTTAATTTTTCATTTTCATAGTGCAATGCATGACTTTTTTTCTGAAGCGGGTGCCATAAATAAGATTGTAAATTCTCCCCTTACAATTTTCACCTAAAGTACACCACAATGGATGCCAACTGCCAATTTTTCATGAATTTCAGAGTGATATTGCCATATTCCATTTATTTATCGAATTTCTGGGGATTTAAATCAAGTAATTCAAATTTGCACGGCAAGTGTGCTCTAGTTTCGACCAATAAATTCGGAAATATCATTTTCACCTTCCACATTAGGAGTGTATGCAGTATCCACAAACAAAACTCAATTACCCGACCATTATATATGATTACTCATCCATGCAATTTTGAGAACACATCGAAAGAAATTAAAGGAAATGAAAAAAGATCAAAAATTGAAACCCTTTTGCATGGAGGCCTCCTATGTGCAATGGCTTGTGGGAAAAATAATAAACTCACAATACCACAAACTTAAAAAAAAACCTTCACAACCTGACCTATCTCATATTAAGATCAATGACTTTCAACCAAGATGACCATGACCATGAGCATTTTCATGGCATCGTACATGATAACATGACCATTTTTTGAAATAACAATGGTGTTAACATTGTCAGCAATAATTCCACAAAAAGATTGAAGATTTGGATAAAAAAAGTTAATTTTTCATTTTTCTAGTGCAATGCATGACTTTTTTTGTGAAGCAAGTGCCATAAATAAGATTGTAAATTGTGCCCTTACAATTTTCACCTAAAGTATACCACATGGGATGCCAACTGCCAATTTTTCATGAATTGGAGAGTGATATTTCCATATTCCATTGATTTATTGTATTTCTGGCGATTTACATCAAGTAATTCAAATTTGCACTGCAAGTGTGCTCTAGTTTCGACCAATAAATTCTGAAAAATCATTTTCACCTTCCACATTAAGAGTGTAGGCAGTATCCACAAAGAAAACTCAATTACCCAACCATTATATACAATTACTCATCCATGCAATTTTGACAACACATCGAAAGAAATTAAAGAAAATGATAAAAAGGCTCAAAAATTGAAATCCTTTTGCATGGAGGCGTGCTATGTGCGATGGATTGTGGGAAAAATAATAAACTCACAATACCACAAATAAAAAGTTAATTTTTCATTTTTCTAGTGCAATGCATGACTTTTTTTGTGAAGCAAGTGCCATCAATAAGATTGTAAATTATGCCCTTACAATTTTCACCTAAAGTATACACAATGGATGCGAACTGCCAATTTTTCATGAATTTCAGAGTGATATTGCCATATTCCATTGATTTATCGAATTTCTGGTGATTTACATCAAGTAATTCAAATTTGCACTGCAAGTGTGCTCTAGTTTCGACCAATAAATTCAGAAATATCATTTTCACCTTCCACATTAGGAGTGTATGCAGTATCCACAAACAAAACTCAATTACCTGACCATTATATATGATTACTCAGCCATGCAATTTTGAGAACACATCGAAAGAAATTAAAGGGAATGAAAAAAGATAAAAAAATGAAACCCTTTTGCATGGGGGCCTCCTATGTGCAATGGCTTGTGGAAAAAATAATAAACTCACAATAGCACAAAGTTAAAAAAAAACCTTCACAACCTGACCTATCTCATATGAAGATCAATGACTTTCAACCAAGATGACCAGGACCATGAGCATTTTCATGGCATCGTACATGATACCATGACCATTTTTGGAAATAACAATGGTGTTAACATTGTCAGCAATAATTCCACAAAAAGATTGAAGATTTGGTAAAAAAGTTAATTTTTCAATTTTCTAGTGCAATGCATGACTTTTTTTGTGAAGCAAGTGCCATAAATAAGATTGTAAATTGTGCCCTTACAATTTTCACCTAAAGTATACCACATGGGATGCCAACTGCCATTTTTTCAAGAATTTCAGAGTGATATTTCCGTATTCCATTGATTTATTGGATTTCTGGCAATCTACATCAAGTAATTCAAATTTGCACTGCAAGTGTGCTCTAGTTTCGACCAATAAATTCTGAAAACTCATTTTCACCTTTCACATTAGGAGTGTAGGCAGTATCCACAAAAAAAACTCAATTACCCATCCATTATATATGATTACTCATCCATGCAATTTTGACAACACATCGAAAGAAATTAAAGAAAATGATAAAAAGGCTCAAAAATTGAAATCCTTTTGGATGGAGGCCTCCTACGTGCAATGGCTTGTGGGAAAATAATAAACTCACAGTACCACAAATAAAAATTTAATTTTTCATTTTTATAGTGCAATGCATGACTTTTTTTCTGAAGCAGGTGCCATAAATAAGATTGTAAATTCTCCACTTACAATTTTCACCTAAAGTACACCACAATGGATGCCAACTGCCAATTTTTCATGAATTTCAGAGTGATATTGCCATATTCCATTGATTTATCGAATTTTTGGCGATTTAAATCAAGTAATTCAAATTTGCACGGCAAGTGTGCTCTAGTTTCGACCAATAAATTCGGAAATATCATTTTCACCTTCCACATTAGGAGTGTATGCAATATCCACAAACAAAACTCAATTACCCGACCATTATATATGATTACTCATCCATGCAATTTTGAGAACACATCAAAAGAAATTAAAGGAAATGAAAAAAGGTCAAAAATTGAAACCCTTTTGCATGGAGGCCTCCTATGTGCATTGGCTTGTGGGAAAAATAATAAACTCACAATACCACAAACTTAAAAAAAAAACCTTCACAACCTGACCTATCTCATATGAAGATCAATGACTTTCAACCAAGATGACCATGACCATGAGCATTTTCATGGCATCGTACATGATAACATGACCATTTTTGGAAATAACAATGGTGTTAACATTGTCAGCAATAATTCCACAAAAAGATTGAAGATTTGGATAAAAAAATTAATTTTTCATTTTTCTAGTGCAATGCATGACTTTTTTTATGAAGCAAGTGCCATAAATAAGATTGTAAATTGTGCCCTTACAATTTTGACCTAAAGTATACCACATGGGATGCCAACTGCCAATTTTTCATGAATTTCAGAGTGATATTTCCATATTCCATTGATTTATTGTATTTCTGGCAATTTACATCAAGTAATTCAAATTTGCACTGCAAGTGTGCTCTAGTTTCGACCAATAAATGCTGAAAACTCATTTTCACCTACCACATTAGGAGTGTAGGCAGTAACCACAAAAAAAACTCAATTACCCAACCATTATATATGATTACTCATCCATGCAATTTTGAGAACACATCGAAAGAAATTAAAGAAAATGGTAAAACGGCTCAAAAATTGAAATCCTTTTGCCTGGAGGCCTCCTATGTGCAAGGGCTTGTGGGAAAAATAATAAACTCACAATACCACAAATAAAAAGTTAATCTTTCATTTTTGTAATGCAATGCATGACTTTTTTGGTGAAGCAGGTGCCATAAGGAAGATTGTAAATTCTGCCCTTACAATTTTCACCTAATGCATACCACAATGGATGCCAACTGCCATTTTTTCATGAATTTCAGAGTGATATTGCCATATTCCATTGATTTATCGAATTTCTGGCGATTTACATCAAGTAATTCAAATTAGCACGGCAAGTGTGCTCTACTTTCGACCAATAAATTCAAAAATATCATTTTTCACCTTCCACATTAGGAGTGTATGCAGTATCCACAAACAAACTCAATTACCTGACCATTATATATGATTACTCATCCATGCAATTTTCAGAACACATCGAAAGAAATTAAAGGAAATGAAAAAAGGCACAAAAATTGAAATCCTTTTGCATGGAGGCCTCCTATGTGCAACGGCTTGTGGGAAAAAAATAAACTCACAATACCACAAACTTAAAAAAATCCTTCATAAACTGACCTATCTCATATGAAGATCAATGAATTTCAACCAAGATGACCATGACCATGAGCATTTTCATGGCATCGTACATGATAACATGACCATTTTTGGAAATAACAATTGTGTTAACATTGTCAGCAATAATTCCACAAAAAGATTGAAGATTTTTTTTAAAAAAGTTAATTTTTCATTTTCCTAGTGCAATGCATGACTTTTTTTTTGTGAAGCAAGTGCCATAAATAAGATTGTAAATTTTGCCCATACAATTTTCACCTAAAGTATACCACAATGGATGCCAACTGCTAATTTTTCATGAATTTCAAAGTGATATTGCCATAATTCATTGATTTATCAAATTTCTGGCGATTTACATCAAGTAATTCAAATTTGCACTGCTAGTGTGCTCAAGTTTCGAACAATAAATTCTGAAAAATCATTTTCACTTTCCGCATTAGGAGTGTAGGCAGTATCCACTAAGAAAACTCAATTACCCAACCATTATATATGATCACTCATCCATGCAATTTAAAGAACACAGCAAAAGAATTTAAAGGAAATGAAAAAAGGCTCAAAAATTGAAATCCTTTTGCATGGAGGCCTCCTATGTGCAATGGCTTGGGAGAAAAATAATAAACTAACAATACAACAAACTTAAAAAAACCTTCACAAACTGACCTATCTCACATGAAGATCAACGACTTTCAACCAAGATTACCATGAGCATTTTCATGGCATAGTACATGATAACATGACCATTTTTGGAAATAATAAGGTTGTTACCATTGTTAGCAATAATTGCACAAAAAGATTGAAGATTTGGTTAAAAAAAGTTAATTTTTCATTTTTCTAGTGCAATGCATGACTTTTTTTGAAGCAAGTGCCATAAATAAGATTGTAAATTGTGCCCTTACAATTTTCACCTAAAGTATACCACATGGGATGCCAACTGTCAATTTTTCATGTATTTTAGAGTGATATTTCCATATTCCATTGATTTATTGAATTTCTGGCGATTTACAACAAGTAAGTCAAATTTGCACTGCAAGTGTGCTCTAGTTTCGACCAATAAATTCAGAAAAATTATTTTCATCTTTCACATTAGGAGTGTAGGCAGTATCCACAAAGAAAACTCAATTACCCAACCATTATATATGATTACTCATCGATGCAATTTTGACACCACATCGAAAGAAATTAAAGAAAATGATAAAAAGGCTAAAAAATTGAAATCCTTTTGATGGAGGCCTCCTATGTGCAATGGCTTGTGGGAAAAATAATAAACTCACAATACAACAAATAAAAAGTTATTTTTTTCATTTTTCTAGTGCAATGCATGACTTTTTGTGTTAAGCAGGTGCCATAAATAAGATTGAAAATTCTGCCCTTACAATTTTCACCTAAAGTGTACCACAATGGATGCCAACTACCAATTTTTCATGAATTTCAGAGTGATATTGCCATATTCCAATGATTTATCGAATTTCTCACGATTTACATCACGTAATTGAAATTTGCACTGCAAGTGTGCTCTAGTTTTGACCAATAAATTCGGAAATATCATTTTCACCTTCCACATTAGGAGTGTAGGCAGTATCCACAAAAAAAACTCAATTACCCAACCATTATATATGATTACTCATCCATGCAATTTTGAGAACACATCGAAAGAAATTAAAGGAAATGAAAAAAGGCTCAAAAATTGAAATCCTTTTGCATGGAGGCCTCCTATGTGCAATGGCTTGTGGGGAAAATAATAAACTCACAATACCACAAACTAAAAAAAAAACCTTCACAAACTGACCTATCTCATATGAAGATCAATGACTTTCAACCAAGATGACCATGACCATGAGCATTTTATGGCATAGTACATGATAACATGACCATTTTTGGAAATAACAAGTGTGTTAACATTGTCAGCAATAATTCCACTAAAATATTGAAGATTTGGTTGAAAAAGTTAATTTTTCATTTTTCTAGTGCAATGCATGACTTTTTTGTGAAACAAGTGCCATAAATAAGATTGTAAATTGTGACCTCACAATTTTCACCTAAAGTATACCACATGCGATGCCAACTGCCAATTTTTCATGAATTTCAGAGTGATATTTCCATATTCCATTGCTTTATTGAATTTCTGGTGATTTACATCAAGTAATTCATATTTGCACTGCAAGTGTGCTCTAGTTTCGACCAATAAATTCTGAAAAATCATTTTCACCTTCCACATTAGGAGTGTAGGTAGTATCCACAAAGAAAACTCAATTACCCAACCATTATATACAATTACTCATCCATGCAATTTTGACAACACATCGAAAGAAATTAAAGAAAATGATAAAAAGGCTCAAAAATTGAAATCCTTTTGCATGGAGGAGTCCTATGTGCGATGGCTTGTGGGAAAAATAATAAACTCACAATACAACAAATAAAAAGTTATTTTTTCATTTTTCTAGTGCAATGCATGACTTTTTTTGTGAAGCAGGTGCCATAAATAAGATTAAAAATTCTGCCCTTACAATTTTCACCTAAAGTGTACCACAATGGATGAAAACTACCAATTTTTCATGAATTTCAGAGTGATATTGCCATATTCCAATGATTTATTGAATTTCTGGCAATTTACATCAAGTAATTCAAATTTGCACTGCAAGTGTGCTCTAGTTTCGACAAATAAATTCTGAAAACTCATTTTCACCTTCCACATTAGGAGTGTAGGTAGTATCCACAAAAAAAACTCAATTACCCAACCATTATATATGATTACTCATCCATGCAATTTTGACAACACATCGAGAGAAATTAAAGAAAATGATAAAAAGGCTCAAAAATTGAAATCCTTTTGGATGGAGGCTTCCTACGTGCAATGGCTTGTGGGAAAATAATAAACTCACAATACCACAAATAAAAATTTAATTTTTCATTTTCATAGTGCAATGCATGACTTTTTTTCTGAAGCAGGTGCCATAAATAAGATTGTAAATTCTCCCCTTACAATTTTCACCTAAAGTACACCACAATGGATGCCAACTGCCAATGTTTCATGAATTTCAGAGTGATATTGCCATATTCCATTTATTTATCGAATTTCTGGGGATTTAAATCAAGTAATTCAAATTTGCACGGCAAGTGTGCTCTAGTTTCGACCAATAAATTCGGAAATATCATTTTCACCTTCCACATTAGGAGTGTATGCAGTATCCACAAACAAAACTCAATTACCCGACCATTATATATTATTACTCATCCATGCAATTTTGAGAACACATCGAAAGAAATTAAAGGAAATGAAAAAAGATCAAAAATTGAAACCCTTTTGCATGGAGGCCTCCTATGTGCAATGGCTTGTGGGAAAAATAATAAACTCACAATACCACAAACTTAAAAAAAAACCTTCACAACCTGACCTATCTCATATTAAGATCAATGACTTTCAACCAAGATGACCATGACCATGAGCATTTTCATGGCATCGTACATGATAACAAGACCATTTTTTGAAATAACAATGGTGTTAACATTGTCAGCAATAATTCCACAAAAAGATTGAAGATTTGGATAAAAAAAGTTAATTTTTCATTTTTCTAGTGCAATGCATGACTTTTTTTGTGAAGCAAGTGCCATAAATAAGATTGTAAATTGTGCCCTTACAATTTTCACCTAAAGTATACCACATGGGATGCCAACTGCCAATTTTTCATGAATTTGAGAGTGATATTTCCATATTCCATTGATTTATTGTATTTCTGGCGATTTACATCAAGTAATTCAAATTTGCACTGCAAGTGTGCTCTAGTTTCGACCAATAAATTCTGAAAAATCATTTTCACCTTCCACATTAAGAGTGTAGGCAGTATCCACAAAGAAAACTCAATTACCCAACCATTATATACAATTACTCATCCATGCAATTTTGACAACACATCGAAAGAAATTAAATAAAATGATAAAAAGGCTCAAAAATTGAAATCCTTTTGCATGGAGGCGTGCTATGTGCGATGGCTTGTGGGAAAAATAATAAACTCACAATACCACAAATAAAAAGTTAATTTTTCATTTTTCTAGTGCAATGCATGACTTTTTTTGTGAAGCAAGTGCCATCAATAAGATTGTAAATTATGCCCTTACAATTTTCACCTAAAGTATACACAATGGATGCCAACTGCCAATTTTTCATGAATTTCAGAGTGATATTGCCATATTCCATTGATTTATCGAATTTCTCGTGATTTACATCAAGTAATTCAAATTTGCACTGCAAGTGTGCTCTAGTTTCGACCAATAAATTCAGAAATATCATTTTCACCTTCCACATTAGGAGTGTATGCAGTATCCACAAACAAAACTCAATTACCTGACCATTATATATGATTACTCAGCCATGCAATTTTGAGAACACATCGAAAGAAATTAAAGGGAATGAAAAAAGATAAAAAATTGAAACCCTTTTGCATGGGGGCCTCCTATGTGCAATGGCTTGTGGAAAAAATAATAAACTCACAATAGCACAAAGTTAAAAAAAAACCTTCACAACCTGACCTATCTCATATGAAGATCAATGACTTTCAACCAAGATGACCAGGACCATGAGCATTTTCATGGCATCGTACATGATACCATGACCATTTTTGGAAATAACAATGGTGTTAACATTGTCAGCAATAATTCCACAAAAAGATTGAAGATTTGGTAAAAAAGTTAATTTTTCAATTTTCTAGTGCAATGCATGACTTTTTTTGTGAAGCAAGTGCCATAAATAAGATTGTAAATTGTGCCCTTACAATTTTCACCTAAAGTATACCACATGGGATGCCAACTGCCATTTTTTCAAGAATTTCAGAGTGATATTTCCGTATTCCATTGATTTATTGGATTTCTGGCAATCTACATCAAGTAATTCAAATTTGCACTGCAAGTGTGCTCTAGTTTCGACCAATAAATTCTGAAAACTCATTTTCACCTTTCACATTAGGAGTGTAGGCAGTATCCACAAAAAAAACTCAATTACCCATCCATTATATATGATTACTTATCCATGCAATTTTGACAACACATCGAAAGAAATTAAAGAAAATGATAAAAAGGCTCAAAAATTGAAATCCTTTTGGATGGAGGCCTCCTACGTGCAATGGCTTGTGGGAAAATAATAAACTCACAGTACCACAAATAAAAATTTAATTTTTCATTTTTATAGTGCAATGCATGACTTTTTTTCTGAAGCAGGTGCCATAAATAAGATTGTAAATTCTCCACTTACAATTTTCACCTAAAGTACACCACAATGGATGCCAACTGCCAATTTTTCATGAATTTCAGAGTGATATTGCCATATTCCATTGATTTATCGAATTTTTGGCGATTTAAATCAAGTAATTCAAATTTGCACGGCAAGTGTGCTCTAGTTTCGACCAATAAATTCGGAAATATCATTTTCACCTTCCACATTAGGAGTGTATGCAATATCCACAAACAAAACTCTATTACCCGACCATTATATATGATTACTCATCCATGCAATTTTGAGAACACATCAAAAGAAATTAAAGGAAATGAAAAAAGGTCAAAAATTGAAACCCTTTTGCATGGAGGCCTCCTATGTGCATTGGCTTGTGGGAAAAATAATAAACTCACAATACCACAAACTTAAAAAAAAACCTTCAACCTGACCTATCTCATATGAAGATCAATGACTTTCAACCAAGATGACCATGACCATGAGCATTTTCATGGCATCGTACATGATAACATGACCATTTTTGGAAATAACAATGGTGTTAACATTGTCAGCAATAATTCCACAAAAAGATTGAAGATTTGGATAAAAAAATTATTTTTTCATTTTTCTAGTGCAATGCATGACTTTTTTTATGAAGCAAGTGCCATAAATAAGATTGTAAATTGTGCCCTTACAATTTTGACCTAAAGTATACCACATGGGATGCCAACTGCCAATTTTTCATGAATTTCAGAGTGATATTTCCATATTCCATTGATTTATTGTATTTCTGGCAATTTACATCAAGTAATTCAAATTTGCACTGCAAGTGTGCTCTAGTTTCGACCAATAAATGCTGAAAACTCATTTTCACCTTCCACATTAGGAGTGTAGGCAGTAACCACAAAAAAAACTCAATTACCCAACCATTATATATGATTACTCATCCATGCAATTTTGAGAACACATCGAAAGAAATTAAAGAAAATGGTAAAACGGCTCAAAAATTGAAATCCTTTTGCCTGGAGGCCTCCTATGTGCAAGGGCTTGTGGGAAAAATAATAAACTCACAATACCACAAATAAAAAGTTAATCTTTCATTTTTGTAATGCAATGCATGACTTTTTTGGTGAAGCAGGTGCCATAAGGAAGATTGTAAATTCTGCCCTTACAATTTTCACCTAATGCATACCACAATGGATGCCAACTGCCATTTTTTCATGAATTTCAGAGTGATATTGCCATATTCCATTGATTTATCGAATTTCTGGCGATTTACATCAAGTAATTCAAATTAGCACGGCAAGTGTGCTCTACTTTCGACCAATAAATTCAAAAATATCATTTTTCACCTTCCACATTAGGAGTGTATGCAGTATCCACAAACAAACTCAATTACCTGACCATTATATATGATTACTCATCCATGCAATTTTCAGAACACATCGAAAGAAATTAAAGGAAATGAAAAAAGGCACAAAAATTGAAATCCTTTTGCATGGAGGCCTCCTATGTGCAACGGCTTGTGGGAAAAAAATAAACTCACAATACCACAAACTTAAAAAAATCCTTCATAAACTGACCTATCTCATATGAAGATCAATGAATTTCAACCAAGATGACCATGACCATGAGCATTTTCATGGCATCGTACATGATAACATGACCATTTTTGGAAATAACAATTGTGTTAACATTGTCAGCAATAATTCCACAAAAAGATTGAAGATTTTTTTTAAAAAAGTTAATTTTTCATTTTCCTAGTGCAATGCATGACTTTTTTTTGTGAAGCAAGTGCCATAAATAAGATTGTAAATTTTGCCCATACAATTTTCACCTAAAGTATACCACAATGGATGCCAACTGCTAATTTTTCATGAATTTCAAAGTGATATTGCCGTAATTCATTGATTTATCAAATTTCTGGCGATTTACATCAAGTAATTCAAATTTGCACTGCTAGTGTGCTCAAGTTTCGAACAATAAATTCTGAAAAATCATTTTCACTTTCCGCATTAGGAGTGTAGGCAGTATCCACTAAGAAAACTCAATTACCCAACCATTATATATGATCACTCATCCATGCAATTTAAAGAACACAGCAAAAGAATTTAAAGGAAATGAAAAAAGGCTCAAAAATTGAAATCCTTTTGCATGGAGGCCTCCTATGTGCAATGGCTTGGGAGAAAAATAATAAACTAACAATACAACAAACTTAAAAAAACCTTCACAAACTGACCTATCTCACATGAAGATCAATGACTTTCAACCAAGATTACCATGAGCATTTTCATGGCATAGTACATGATAACATGACCATTTTTGGAAATAATAAGGTTGTTACCATTGTTAGCAATAATTCCACAAAAAGATTGAAGATTTGGTTAAAAAAAGTTAATTTTTCATTTTTCTAGTGCAATGCATGACTTTTTTTGAAGCAAGTGCCATAAATAAGATTGTAAATTGTGCCCTTACAATTTTCACCTAAAGTATACCACATGGGATGCCAACTGTCAATTTTTCATGAATTTTAGAGTGATATTTCCATATTCCATTGATTTATTGAATTTCTGGCGATTTACAACAAGTAAGTCAAATTTGCACTGCAAGTGTGCTCTAGTTTCGACCAATAAATTCAGAAAAATTATTTTCATCTTTCACATTAGGAGTGTAGGCAGTATCCACAAAGAAAACTCAATTACCCAACCATTATATATGATTACTCATCGATGCAATTTTGACAACACATCGAAAGAAATTAAAGAAAATGATAAAAAGGCTAAAAAATTGAAATCCTTTTGATGGAGGCCTCCTATGTGCAATGGCTTGTGGGAAAAATAATAAACTCACAATACAACAAATAAAAAGTTATTTTTTTCATTTTTCTAGTGCAATGTATGACTTTTTGTGTTAAGCAGGTGCCATAAATAAGATTGAAAATTCTGCCCTTACAATTTTCACCTAAAGTGTACCACAATGGATGCCAACTACCAATTTTTCATGAATTTTAGAGTGATATTGCCATATTCCAATGATTTATCGAATTTCTCGCGATTTACATCAAGTAATTGAAATTTGCACTGCAAGTGTGCTCTAGTTTTGACCAATAAATTCGGAAATATCATTTTCACCTTCCACATTAGGAGTGTAGGCAGTATCCACAAAAAAAACTCAATTACCCAACCATTATATATGATTACTCATCCATGCAATTTTGAGAACACATCGAAAGAAATTAAAGGAAATGAAAAAAGTCTCAAAAATTGAAATCCTTTTGCATGGAGGCCTCCTATGTGCAATGGCTTGTGGGGAAAATAATAAACTCACAATACCACAAACTAAAAAAAAAACCTTCACAAACTGACCTATCTCATATGAAGATCAATGACTTTCAACCAAGATGACCATGACCATGAGCATTTTATGGCATAGTACATGATAACATGACCATTTTTGGAAATAACAAGTGTGTTAACATTGTCAGCAATAATTCCACTAAAATATTGAAGATTTGGTTGAAAAAGTTAATTTTTCATTTTTCTAGTGCAATGCATGACTTTTTTGTGAAACAAGTGCCATAAATAAGATTGTAAATTGTGACCTCACAATTTTCACCTAAAGTATACCACATGCGATGCCAACTGCCAATTTTTCATGAATTTCAGAGTGATATTTCCATATTCCATTGCTTTATTGAATTTCTGGTGATTTACATCAAGTAATTCATATTTGCACTGCAAGTGTGCTCTAGTTTCGACCAATAAATTCTGAAAAATCATTTTCACCTTCCACATTAGGAGTGTAGGTAGTATCCACAAAGAAAACTCAATTACCCAACCATTATATACAATTACATATCCATGCAATTTTGACAACACATCGAAAGAAATTAAAGAAAATGATAAAAAGGCTCAAAAATTGAAATCCTTTTGCATGGAGGAGTCCTATGTGCGATGGCTTGTGGGAAAAATAATAAACTCACAATACAACAAATAAAAAGTTATTTTTTCATTTTTCTAGTGCAATGCATGACTTTTTTTGTGAAGCAGGTGCCATAAATAAGATTAAAAATTCTGCCCTTACAATTTTCACCTAAAGTGTACCACAATGGATGCAAACTACCAATTTTTCATGAATTTCAGAGTGATATTGCCATATTCCAATGATTTATTGAATTTCTGGCAATTTACATCAAGTAATTCAAATTTGCACTGCAAGTGTGCTCTAGTTTCGACCAATAAATTCTGAAAACTCATTTTCACCTTCCACATTAGGAGTGTAGGTAGTATCCACAAAAAAAACTCAATTACCCAACCATTATATATGATTACTCATCCATGCAATTTTGACAACACATCGAGAGAAATTAAAGAAAATGATAAAAAGGCTCAAAAATTGAAATCCTTTTGGATGGAGGCCTCCTACGTGCAATGGCTTGTGGGAAAATAATAAACTCACAATACCACAAATAAAAATTTAATTTTTCATTTTCATAGTGCAATGCATGACTTTTTTTCTGAAGCAGGTGCCATAAATAAGATTGTAAATTCTCCCCTTACAATTTTCACCTAAAGTACACCACAATGGATGCCAACTGCCAATGTTTCATGAATTTCAGAGTGATATTGCCATATTCCATTTATTTATCGAATTTCTGGGGATTTAAATCAAGTAATTCAAATTTGCACGGCAAGTGTGCTCTAGTTTCGACCAATAAATTCGGAAATATCATTTTCACCTTCCACATTAGGAGTGTATGCAGTATCCACAAACAAAACTCAATTACCCGACCATTATATATTATTACTCATCCATGCAATTTTGAGAACACATCGAAAGAAATTAAAGGAAATGAAAAAAGATCAAAAATTGAAACCCTTTTGCATGGAGGCCTCCTATGTGCAATGGCTTGTGGGAAAAATAATAAACTCACAATACCACAAACTTAAAAAAAAACCTTCACAACCTGACCTATCTCATATTAAGATCAATGACTTTCAACCAAGATGACCATGACCATGAGCATTTTCATGGCATCGTACATGATAACAAGACCATTTTTTGAAATAACAATGGTGTTAACATTGTCAGCAATAATTCCACAAAAAGATTGAAGATTTGGATAAAAAAAGTTAATTTTTCATTTTTCTAGTGCAATGCATGACTTTTTTTGTGAAGCAAGTGCCATAAATAAGATTGTAAATTGTGCCCTTACAATTTTCACCTAAAGTATACCACATGGGATGCCAACTGCCAATTTTTCATGAATTTGAGAGTGATATTTCCATATTCCATTGATTTATTGTATTTCTGGCGATTTACATCAAGTAATTCAAATTTGCACTGCAAGTGTGCTCTAGTTTCGACCAATAAATTCTGAAAAATCATTTTCACCTTCCACATTAAGAGTGTAGGCAGTATCCACAAAGAAAACTCAATTACCCAACCATTATATACAATTACTCATCCATGCAATTTTGACAACACATCGAAAGAAATTAAATAAAATGATAAAAAGGCTCAAAAATTGAAATCCTTTTGCATGGAGGCGTGCTATGTGCGATGGCTTGTGGGAAAAATAATAAACTCACAATACCACAAATAAAAAGTTAATTTTTCATTTTTCTAGTGCAATGCATGACTTTTTTTGTGAAGCAAGTGCCATCAATAAGATTGTAAATTATGCCCTTACAATTTTCACCTAAAGTATACACAATGGATGCCAACTGCCAATTTTTCATGAATTTCAGAGTGATATTGCCATATTCCATTGATTTATCGAATTTCTCGTGATTTACATCAAGTAATTCAAATTTGCACTGCAAGTGTGCTCTAGTTTCGACCAATAAATTCAGAAATATCATTTTCACCTTCCACATTAGGAGTGTATGCAGTATCCACAAACAAAACTCAATTACCTGACCATTATATATGATTACTCAGCCATGCAATTTTGAGAACACATCGAAAGAAATTAAAGGGAATGAAAAAAGATAAAAAATTGAAACCCTTTTGCATGGGGGCCTCCTATGTGCAATGGCTTGTGGAAAAAATAATAAACTCACAATAGCACAAAGTTAAAAAAAAACCTTCACAACCTGACCTATCTCATATGAAGATCAATGACTTTCAACCAAGATGACCAGGACCATGAGCATTTTCATGGCATCGTACATGATACCATGACCATTTTTGGAAATAACAATGGTGTTAACATTGTCAGCAATAATTCCAAAAAAAGATTGAAGATTTGGTAAAAAAGTTAATTTTTCAATTTTCTAGTGCAATGCATGACTTTTTTTGTGAAGCAAGTGCCATAAATAAGATTGTAAATTGTGCCGTTACAATTTTCACCTAAAGTATACCACATGGGATGCCAACTGCCATTTTTTCAAGAATTTCAGAGTGATATTTCCGTATTCCATTGATTTATTGGATTTCTGGCAATCTACATCAAGTAATTCAAATTTGCACTGCAAGTGTGCTCTAGTTTCGACCAATAAATTCTGAAAACTCATTTTCACCTTTCACATTAGGAGTGTAGGCAGTATCCACAAAAAAAACTCAATTACCCATCCATTATATATGATTACTCATCCATGCAATTTTGACAACACATCGAAAGAAATTAAAGAAAATGGTAAAACCGCTCAAAAATTGAAATCCTTTTGCGTGGAGGCCTCCTATGTGCAATGGCTTGTGGGAAAAATAATAAACTCACAATACCACAAATAAAAAGTTAATCTTTCATTTTTGTAATGCAATGCATGACTTTTTTGGTGAAGCAGGTGCCATAAAGAAGATTGTAAATTCTGCCCTTACAATTTTCACCTAATGCATACCACAATGGATGCCAACTGCCATTTTTTCATGAATTTCAGAGTGATATTGCCATATTCCATTGATTTATCGAATTTCTGGCGATTTACATCAAGTAATTCAAATTTGCACGGCAAGTGTGCTCTACTTTCGACCAATAAATTCAAAAATATCATTTTTCACCTTCCACATTAGGAGTGTATGCAGTATCCACAAACAAACTCAATTACCTGACCATTATATATGATTACTCATCCATGCAATTTTCAGAACACATCGAAAGAAATTAAAGGAAATGAAAAAAGGCACAAAAATTGAAATCCTTTTGCATGGAGGCCTCCTATGTGCAACGGCTTGTGGGAAAAAAATAAACTCACAATACCACAAACTTAAAAAAAATCCTTCATAAACTGACCTATCTCATATGAAGATCAATGAATTTCAACCAAGATGACCATGACCATGAGCATTTTCATGGCATCGTACATGATAACATGACCATTTTTGGAAATAACAATGGTGTTAACATTGTCAGCAATAATTCCACAAAAAGATTGAAGATTTTTTTAAAAAAAGTTAATTTTTCATTTTTCTAGTGCAATGCATGACTTTTTTTGTGATGCAAGTGCCATAAATAAGATTGTATATTGTGCCCTTACAATTTTCACCTAAAGTATACCACATGGGATGCCAACTGCCAATTTTTCATGAATTTCAGAGTGATATTTCCATATTCCATTGATTTATTCAATTTCTGGCGATTTACATGAAGTAATTCAAATTTGCACTACAAGTGTGCTCTAGTTTCGACCAATAAATTCTGAAATCTCATTTTCACCTTCCACATTAGGAGTGTAGACAATATCCACAAAAAAAACTCAATTACCCAACCATTATATATGATTACTCATCCATGCAATTTTGACAACACATCGAAAGAAATTAAAGAAAATGATAAAAAGGCTCAAAAATTGAAATCCTTTTGTATGGAGGCCTCCTATGTGCAATAGATTGTGGGAAAATAATAAACTCACAATACCACAAATAAAAAGTTAATTTTTCATTTTTATAGTGCAATGCATGACTTTTTTTCTGAAGCAGGTGCCACAAATAATATTGTAAATTCTGCCGTTACAATTTTCACCTAAAGTACACCACAATGGATGCCAACTGCCAATTTTTCATGAATTTCAGAGTGATGTTGCCATATTCCATTGATTTATCGAATTTCTGGCGATTTACATCAAGTAATTCAAATTTGCACTGCTAGTGTGCTCTAGTTTCAACCAATAAATTCGGAAATATCATTTTCACCTTCCACATTAGGAGTGTAGGTAGTATCCACAAAGAAAACTAAATTACCCAACCATTATATATGATTACTCATCCATGCAATTTTGAGAACACATCGAAAGAATTTAAAGGAAATGAAAAAAGGCTCAAAAATTGAAATCCTTTTGCATGGAGGCCTCCTATGTGCAACGGCTTGTGGGAAAATAATAAACTCACAATACCACAAACTTAAAAAAATCCTTCATAAACTGACCTATCTCATATGAAGATCAATGACTTTCAACAAGGATGACTATGACCATGAGCATTTTCATGGCATCATACATGATAACATGACCATTTTTGGAAATAACAAGCGTGTTAACATTGTTAGCAATAATTCCACAAAAAGATTGAAGATTTGGTTAAATAAAGTTAATTTTTCATTTTTCTAGTGCAATGCATTACTTTTTTTTGAAGCAAGTGCCATAAATAAGATTGTAAATTGTGCCCTTACAATTTTCACCTAAAGTATACCACATGGGATGCCAACTTCCAATTTTTCATGAATTTGAGAGTGATATTTTTATATTCAATTGATTTATTGAATTTCTGGCGATTTACATCAAGTAATTCAAATTTGCACTGCAAGTGTGCTCTAGTTTTAACCAATAAATTTTGAAAAATCATTTTCACCTTCCACATTAGAAGTGTAGGCAGTATCCACAAAGAAAACTCAATTACCCAACCATTATATATGATTACTCATCCATCTAATCTTGACAACACATCGAAAGAAATTAAAGAAAATGATAAAAAGGCTCAAAAATTGAAATCCTTTTGCATGGAGGCCTCCTATGTGCAATGGCTTGTGGGAAAAATAAAAAAATCACAATACCACAAATAAAATGTTTATTTTTCATTTTATAGTGCAATGCATGACTTTTTTTGTGAAGCAAGTGCCATAAATAAGATTGTAAATTGTGCCCATACAATTTTCACCTAAAGTATACCACAATGGATGCCAACTGCCAATTTTTCATGAATTTCAGAGTGATATTACCGTACTTCATTGATTTATCAAATTTCTGGCGATTTACATCAAGTAATTCAAATTTAGACTACTAGTGTGCTCTAGTTTCGACCAATAAATTCTGAAAAATCATTTTCATCTTTCACATTAGGAGTGTAGGCAGTATCCACTAAGAAAACTCAATTACCCAACCATTATATATGATTACTCATCCATGCAATTTTGAGAACACATCAAAAGAATTTAAAGGAAATGAAAAAAGGCTCAAAAATTGAAATCTTTTTGCATGGGGGCTTCCTATGTGCAATGGCTTGTGGGAAAAATAATAAACTAACAATACCACAAACTTAAAAAAACCTTCACAAACTGACCTATCTCACATGAAGATCAATGACTTTCAACCAAGATTACCATGAGCATTTTCACGGCATACTACATCATAACATGACCATTTTTCGAAATAACAAGGTTGTTAACATTGTCAGGAATAATTCCACAAAAAGATTGAAGATTTGGGTAAAAAAGTTAATTTTTCATTTTTCTAGTGCAATGCATGACTTTTTTTTGAAGCAAGTGCTATAAATAAGATTGTAAATTGTGCCCTTACAATTTTCACCTAAAGTATACCACATGGGATGCCAACTGCCAATTTTTCTTTAATTTTAGAGTGATATTTCCATATTCCATTGATTTATTGAATTTCTGGCGATTTACATCAAGTAAGTCAAATTTGCACTGCAAGTGTGCTCTAGTTTCAACCAATAAATTCAGAAAAATCATTTTCATCTTTCACATTAGGAGTGTAGGCAGTATCCACAAAGAAAACTCAATTACCCAACCATTATATATGATTACTCATCCATGCAACTTTGACAACACATCGAAAGATATTAAAGAAAATGATAAAAAGCCTAAAAAATTGAAATCCTTTTGATGGAGGCCTCCTATGTGCAATGGCTAGTGGGAAAAATAATAAACTCACAATACAACAAATAAAAAGTTATTTTTTCATTTTTCTAGCGCAATGCATTACTTTTTTTGTGAAGCAGGTGCCATAAATAAGATTGAAAATTCTGCCCTTACAATTTTCACCTAAAGTGTACCACAATGGATGCCAGCTACCAATTTTTCATGAATTTCAGAGTGATATTGCCATATTCCAATGATTTATCAAATTTCTCGGGATTTACATCAAGTAATTCAAATTTGCACAGCAAGTGTGCTCTAGTTTTGACCAATAAATTCGGAAATATCATTTTCACCTTCCACATTAGGAGTGTATGCAGTATCCACAAAGAAAACTCAATTACCCGACCATTATATATGATTACTCATCCATGCAATTTTGAGAACACATCGAAAGAAATTAAAGGAAATGAAAAAAGATAAAAAATTGAAACCCTTTTTCATGCAGGCCTCCTATGTGCAATAGCTTGTGGGAAAAATAATAAACTCACAATACCACAAACTTAAAAAAAACCTTCACAACCTAACCTATCTCATATGAAGATCAATGACTTTCAACCAAGATGACCATGACCATGAGCATTTTCATGGCATCGTACATGATAACATGACCATTTTTGGAAATAACAATGGTGTTAACATTGTCAGCAATAATTCCACAAAAAGATTGAAGATTTGGTTAAAAAAGTTAATTTTTCATTTTTCTAGTGCAATGCATGACTTTTTTTGTGAAGCAAGTGCCATAAATAAGATTGTAAATTGTGCCCTTACAATTTTCACCTAAAGTATACCACATGGGATGCCAACTGCCAATTTTTCATGAATTTCAGAGTGATATTTCCATATTCCATTGATTTATTGTATTTCTGGCAATTTACATCAAGTAATTCAAATTTGCACTGCAAGTGTGCTCTAGTTTCGACCAATAAATGCTGAAAACTCATTTTCACCTTCCACATTAGGAGTGTAGGCAGTAACCACAAAAAAAACTCAATTGCCCAACCATTATATATGATTACTCATCCATGCAATTTTGAGAATACATCGAAAGAAATTAAAGAAAATGATAAAACGGCTCAAAAATTGAAATCCTTTTGCGTGGAGGCCTCCTATGTGCAATGGCTTGTGGGAAAAATAATAAACTCACAATACCACAAATAAAAAGTTAATCTTTCATTTTTGTAATGCAATGCATGACTTTTTTGGTGAAGCAGGTGCCATAAAGAAGATTGTAAATTCTGCCCTTACAATTTTCACCTAATGCATACCACAATGGATGCCAACTGCCATTTTTTCATGAATGTCAGAGTGATATTGCCATATTCCATTGATTTATCGAATTTCTGGCGATTTACATCAAGTAATTCAAATTTGCACGGCAAGTGTGCTCTACTTTCGACCAATAAATTCAAAAATATCATTTTTCACCTTCCACATTAGGAGTGTATGCAGTATCCACAAACAAACTCAATTACCTGACCATTATATATGATTACTCATCCATGCAATTTTGAGAACACATCGAAAGAAATTAAAGGAAATGAAAAAAGGCACAAAAATTGAAATCCTTTTGCATGGAGGCCTCCTATGTGCAACGGCTTGTGGGAAAATAATAAACTCACAATACCACAAACTTAAAAAAAATCCTTCATAAACTGACCTATCTCATATGAAGATCAATGACTTTTAACCAAGATCGCCATGACCATGAGCATTTTCATGGCATCGTACATCATAAGATGACCATTTTTGGAAATAACAATGGTGTTAACATTGTCAGCAATAATTCCACAAAAAGATTGAAGATTTGGTTAAAAAAGTTATTTTTTCATTTTTATAGTGCAATGCATGACTTTTTTTCTGAAGCAGGTGCCATAAATAAGATTGTAAATTCTGCCCTTACAATTTTCACCTAAAGTACACCACAATGGATGCCAACTGCCAATTTTTCATGAATTTCGGAGTGATATTGCCATATTTCATTGATTTATCAAATTTCTCGCGATTTACATCAAGTAATTCAAATTTGCACTGCTAGTGTGCTCTAGTTTCGACCAATAAATTCTGAAAAATCATTTTCACCTTCCGCATTAGGAGTGTCGGCAGTATCCACTAAGATAACTCAATTACCCAACCATTATATATAATTACTCATCCATGCAATTTTGAGAACACATCAAAAGAATTTAAAGGAAATGAAAAAAGACTCAAAAATTGAAATCTTTTTGCATGGAGGCCTCCTATGTGCAATGGCTTGTGGGAAAAATAATAAACTAACAATACCACAAACTTAAAAAAACCTTCACAAACTGACCTATCTCACATGAAGATCAATGACTTTCAACCAAGATTACCTTGAGTATTTTCATGGCATAGTACATGATAACATGACCATTTTTGGAAATAACAAGGTTGTTAACATTGTCAGCAATAATTCCACAAAAAGATTGAAGATTTGGTTAAAAAAAGTTAATTTTCCATTTTTCTAGTGCAATGCATGACCTTTTTTTTGAAGCAAGTGCTATAGATAAGATTGTAAGTTGTGCCCTTACAATTTTCACCTAAAGTATACCACATGGGATGCCAACTGCCAATTTTTCATGAATTTTAGAGTGATATTTCCATATTCCATTGATTTATTGAATTTCTGGCGATTTTCATCAAGTAAGTCAAATTTGCACTGCAAGTGTGCTCTAGTTTCGACCAATAAATTCAGAAAAATCATTTTCATCTTTCACATTAGGAGTGTAGGCAGTATCCACAAAGAAAACTCAATTACCCAACCAATATATACGATTACTCATCCATGCAATTTTGACAACACGTCGAAAGATATTAAAGAAAATGATAAAAAGGCTAAAAAATTGAAATCCTTTTGATGGAGGCCTCCTATGTGCAATGGCTTGTGGGAAAATTAATAAACTCACAATACAACAAATAAAAAGTTATGTTTTCATTTTTCTAGTGCAATGCATGACTTTTTTTGTGAAGCAGGTGCCATAAATAAGATTGAAAATTCTGCCCTTACAATTTTCACCTAAAGTGTACCACAATGGATGCCAACTACCAATTTTTCATAAATTTCAGAGTGATATTGCCATATTCCAATGATTTATCAAATTTCTCGCGATTTACATCAAGTAATTAAAATTTGCACTGCAAGTGTGCTCTAGTTTTGACCAATAAATTCGGAAATATCATTTTCACCTTCCACATTAGGAGTGTATGCAGTATCCACAACGAAAACTCAATTACCCTACCATTATATATTATTACTCATCCATGCAATTTTGAGAACACATCGAAAGAAATTAAAGGAAATGAAAAAAGATAAAAAATTGAAACCCTTTTGCATGGAGGCCTCCTATGTGCAATGGCTTGTGGGAAAAATAATAAACTCACAATACCACAAACTTAAAAGAAAACCTTCACAACCTGACCTATCTCATATGAAGATCAATGACTTTCAACCAAGATGACCAGGACCATGAGCATTTTCATGGCATCGTACATGATAACATGACCATTTTTGGAAATAACAATGGTGTTAACATTGTCAGCAATAATTCCACAAAAAGATTGAAGATTTGGTTAAAAAAGTTAATTTTTCATTTTTCTAGTGCAATGCATGCTTTTTTTGTGAAGCAAGTGCCATAAATAAGATTGTAAATTGTGCCCTTACAATTTTCACCTAAAGTATACCACATGGGATGCCAACTGCCAATTTTTCATGAATTTCATAGTGATATTTGTATATTCCAATGATTTATTGAATTTCTAGTGATTTACATCAAGTAATTCAAATTTGCACTGCAAGTGTGCTCTAGTTTCGACAAATAAATTCTGAAAACTCATTTTCACCTTCCACATTAGGAGCGTAGGCAGTATCCACAAAAAAACTCAATTACCCAACCATTATATATGATTACTCATCCATGCAATTTTGAGAACACATCCAAAGAAATTGAAGAAAATGATAAAAAGGCTCCAAAATTGAAATCCTTTTGCATGGAGGCCTCCTATGTGCAATGGCTTGTGGGAAAAATAATAAACTCACAATACCACAAATAAAAAGTTAATCTTTCGTTTTTGTAATGCAATGCATGACTTTTTTGTGAAGCAGGGGCCATAAATAAGATTGTAAATTGTGCCCTTACAATTTTCACCTAAAGTTTACCAAAATGGATGCCAACTGCCAATTTTTCATGAATTTCAGAGTGATGTTGTCGTATTTCATTAAGTTATCGAATTTCTGGCGATTTACATCAAGTAATTCAAATTTGCACGACAAGTGTGCTCTACTTTCGACCAATAAATTCAGAAATATCATTTTTCACCTTCCGCATCGAAAACTCACAATATATTATTACTCATCCATGCAATTTTGAGAACGCATCGAGAGATATTAAAGGAAATGAAAAAAGGCACAAAAATTGAAATCCTTTTGCATGGAAGCCTCCTATGTGCAACGGCTTGTGGGAAAAATAATAAACTCACAATACCACAAATAATAAGTTAATTTTTCAATTTTGTACTGCAATGCATGACTTTTTTTGTGAAGCAAGTGCCATAAATAAGATTGTTTATTGTGCCCTTACAATTTTCACCTATGGTATACCACAATGGATGCCAACTGCCAATTTTTCATGAATTTCAGAGTGACATTGATATATTTCATTGATTTATCAAATTTCTGGCGATTTACATCAAGTAATTCAAATTTGCACTGCAAGTGTGCTCTACTTTCGACCAATAAATTCTAAAAAATCATTTTCACCTTCCGCATTAGGAGTGTAGGCAGTATCCACAAAGAAAACTCAATTACCCGACCATTATATATGATTACTCATCCATGCAAATTTGAGAACGCATCGAAAGATATTAAAGGATATGAAAAAAGGCTCAAATATTGAAATCCTTTTGCATGGAGGCCTCCTATGTGCAATGGCTTGTGGGAAAAATAATAAACTCACAATACCACAAACTTAAAAAAAACCTTCACAAACTGACCTATCTCATATGAAGATCAATGACTTTCAACCAAGATGACCATGAGCATTTTCATGGCATAGTACATGATAACATGACCATTTTTGGAAATAACAAGGGTGTTAACATTGTCAGCAATAATTCCACAAAAAGATTGAAGATTTTCTTAAAAAAAGTTAATTTTTCATTTTTCTAGTGCAATGCATGACTTTTTTTTAAGCAAGTGCCATAAATAAGATTGTAAATTGTGCCCTTACAATTTTCACAAAAACTATACCACATGGGAAGCGAACTACCAATTTTTCATGAATTTCAGAGTGATATTTCCATATTCCATTGATTTATTGAATTTCTGGCGATTTACATCAAGTAATTCAAATTTGCACTGCAAGTGTGCTCTAGTTTCGACCAATAATTTCTGAAAAATTATTTTCACCTTCCACATTAGGAGTGTTGGCAGTATCCACAAAGAAAACTCAATTACCCTACCATTATATATGATTACTCATCCATGCAATTTTGACAACACATCGAAAGAAATTAAAGAAAATGATAAAAATGCTCAAAAATTGAAATCCTTTTGCATGGAGGCCTCCTATGTGCAATGGCTTGTGGGAAAAATAATAAACTCACAATAACACAATTAATAAGTTAATTTTTCATTTTTCTACTGCAATGCATGACTTTTTTTATGAAGCAAGTGCCATAAATAAGATTGTATATTGTGCCCTTACAATTTTCACATAAAGTATACCACATGGGAGGCCAACTGCCAATTTTTCATGAATTTCAGAGTGATATTTCCATATTCCATTACTTTATTGAATTTCTGGCGATTTACATCAAGTAATTCAATTTTGCATGGCAAGTGTGCTCTAGTTTCGACCAATAAATTCTGAAAAATCATTTTCACCTTCCACATTAGGAGTGTAGGTAGAACCACAAAGAAAACTCAATTACCCAACCATTATATACAATTACTCATCCATGCAATTTTGACAACACATCAAAGGAAATTAAAGAAAATGATAAAAAGGCTAAAAAATTGAAATCCTTTTAATGGAGGCCTCCTATGTGCAATGGCTTGTGGGAAAAATAATAAACTCACAATACCATAAATAAAAAGTTAATTTTCATTTTTCTAGTGCAATGCATGACTTTTTTTGTGAAGCAGGTGCCATAACTAAGATTGTAAATTCTGCCCTTACAATTTTCACCTAAAGTATACCACAATGGATGCCAACTGCCAAATTTTCATGAATTTCAGAGTGATATTGCCATATTCCATTGATTTATCGAATTTCTCGCGATTTACATCAAGTAATTCAAATTTGCACTGCAAGTGTGCTCTAGTTTTGACCAATAAATTTGAAAATATCATTTTCACCTTCCACATTAGGAGTGTATGCAGTATCCACAAACAAAACTCAATTACCCAACCATTATATATGATTACTCATCAATGCAATTTTGAGAACACATCGAAAGAAATTAAAGGAAATGAAAAAAGATAAAAAATTGAAACCCTTTTGCATGGAGGCCTCCTATGTGCAATGGCTTGTGGGAAAAATTATAAACTCACAATACCAAAAACTTAAAAAAAAACATTGACAACCTGACCTATCTCATAAGAAGATCTATGACTTTCAACCAAGATGACCATGACCATGAGCATTTTCATGGCATCGTACATGATAACGTGACCATTTTTGGAAATAACAATGGTGTTAACATTGTCAGCAATAATTCCACAAAAAGATTGAAGATTTGGTTAAAAAAGTTAATTTTTCATTTTTCTAGTGCAATGCATGACTTTTTTTGTGAAGCAAGTGCCATAAATAAGATTGTAAATTGTGCCCTTACAATTTTCACCTAAAGTATACCACATGGGATGCCAACTGCCAATTTTTCATGAATTTCGGAGTGATGTTGCCATATTCCATTGATTTATCGAATTTCTGGCGATTTACATCAAGTAATTCAAATTTGCACTGCTAGTGTGCTCTAGTTTCAACCAATAAATTCGGAAATATCATTTTCACCTTCCACATTAGGAGTGTAGGTAGTATCCACAAAGAAAACTAAATTACCCAACCATTATATATGATTACTCATCCATGCAATTTTGAGAACACATCGAAAGAAATTAAAGGAAATGAAAAAAGGCTCAAAAATTGAAATCCTTTTGCATGGAGGCCTCCTATGTGCAACGGCTTGTATGAAAATAATAAACTCACAATACCACAAACTTAAAAAAAAACCTTCATAAACTGACCTATCTCATATGAAGATCAATGACTTTCAACCAAGATGACCACGACCATGAGCATTTTCATGGCATCGTACATGATAATATTACCATTTTTGGAAATAACAAGGGTGTTAACATTGTCAGCAATAATTCCACAAAAAGATTGAAGATTTGGTTAAAAAAGTCAATTTTTAATTTTTCTAGTACAATGCATGAATTTTTTTTGTGAAGCAAGTGCCATAAATAAGATTGTAAATTGTGCCCTTAGAATTTTCACCTAAAGTATACCACATGGGATGCCAGCTATCAATTTTTCATGAATTTCAGACTGATATTGCCATATTTCATTGATTTATCGAATTTCTGGCGATTTACATCAAGTAATTCAAATTTGCACTGCAAGCGTGCTCTACTTTCAACCAATAAATTCAAAAAAATCATTTTGACCTTCCACATTAGGAGTGTAGGTAGTATCCACAAAGAAAACTCAATTACCCAACCATTATATATGATTAATCATCCATGCAATTTTGAGAACACATCGAAGGAAATTAAAGGAAATGAAAAAAGGCTTAAAAATTGAAATCCTTTTTCATGGAGGCCTCCTTTGTGCAATGGCTTGTGGGAAAAATAATAAACTCACAATACCACAAACTTAAAAAAAAACCTTCACAAACTGACCTTTTTCATATGAAGATCAATGACTTTTAACCAAGATGGCCATGAGCATTTTCGTGGCATAGTACATGACAACATGACCATTTTTGGAAATAACAAGGGTGTTAACATTGTCACCAATAATTCCACAAAAAGATTGAAGATTTGGTTAAAAAAAGTTAATTTTTCATTTTTCTAGTGCAATGCATGAGTTTGTTTTGAAGCAAGTGCCATAAATAAGATTGTAAATTGTGCCCTTACAATTTTCACCTAAAGTATACCACATGGGATGCCAATTGCAAGTGTGCTCTAGTTTCGACCAATAGATTTTGAAAAATCATTTTCACCTTCCACATTAGTAGCGTAGGCAGTATCCACAAAGACAACTCAATTACCCAACCATTATATATGATTACTCATCCACGCAATTTCGACAACACATCAAAGGAAAATAAAGAAAATGATAAAAAATCTAAAAAATTGAAATCCTTTTGATGGAGGCCTCCTATGTGCAATGGCTTGTGGGAAAAATAATAAACTCACAATACCACAAATAAAAAATTAATATTTCATTTTTCTAGTGCAATGCATGACTTTTTTTGTGAAGTAGGTGCCATAAATAAGATTGTAAATTGTGCCCTTACAATTTACACCTAAAGTTTACCACAATGGATGCCAACTGCCAATTTTTCATGAATTTCAGAGTGATATTGCCGTATTTCATTGATTTATCGAATTTTGGCGATTTACATCAAGTAATTCAAACTTGCACTGCAAGTGTGCTCTAGTTTCGACCAATAAATTCTGAAAAATCATTTTCACCTTCCGCATTAGGAGTGTAGGCAGTATCCACAAAGAAAACTCAATTACCCAACCATTATATATGATTACTCATCCATGCAATTTTGAGAACGCATCGAAAGATATTAAGGAAATGAAAAAGGCTCAAAAATTGAATTCCTTTTGCATGGAGGCCTCCTATGTGCAATGGCTTGTGGGAAAAATAATAAACTCTCAATACCACAAACTTAAAAAAAAAACCCTTCACAAACTGACCTATCTCATATGAAGATCAATGACTTTCAACCAAGATGACCATGAGCATTTTCATGGCATAGTACATGATAACATGACCATTTATGGAAATAACAAGGTTGTTAACATTGTCAGCAATAATTCCACAAAAAGATTGAAGATTTGGTTAAAAAAAGTTAATTTTTCATTTTTCTAGTGCAATGCATGACTTTTTTTGTGAAGCAGGTGCCATAAATAAGATTGTAAAGTATACCACATGGGATGCCAACTGCCAATTTTTCATGCATTTCAGAGTGATATTTCCATATTCCATTGATTTATTGAATTTCTGGCGATTTACATTAAGTAATTCAAATTTGCACTGCAAGTGTGCTCTAGTTTCGACCAATAATTTCTGAAAAATTATTTTCACCTTCCACATTAGGAGTGTAGGCAGTATCCACAAAGAAAACTCAATTAGCCGACCACTATATATGATTACTCATCCATGCAATTTTGACAACACATCGAAAGAAATTAAAGAAAATGATAAAAATGCTCAAAAATTGAAATCCTTTTGCATAGAGGCCTCCTATGTGCAATGGCTTGTGGGAAAAATAATAAACTCACAATACCACAAATAAAAAGTTAATTTTTCATTTTTCTAGTGCAATGCATGACTTTTTTTCTGAAGCAGGTGCCATAAATAAGATTGTAAATTGTGCCCTTACAATTTTCACCTAAAGTATACCACAATGGATGCCAACTGCCAATTTTTCATGAATTTCAGAGTGATATTGCCATATTCCATTGATTTATCGAATTTCTGGTGATTTACATCAAGTAATTCAAATTTGCACGGCAACTGTGCTCTAGTTTCGAACCATAAATTCGGAAATATCATTTTTCACCTTCCACATTAGGAGTGTATGCAGTATCCACAAACAAAACTCAATTACCCGACCATTATATATGATTACTCATCCAGGCAATTTTGAGAACACGTCGAAAGAAATTAAAGGAAATGAAAAAAGGCTCAAAAATTGAAATCCTTTTGCATGGAGGCCTCCTATGTGTAATGGCTTGTGGGGAAAATAATAAACTCACAATACCACAAACTTAAAAAAAAACCTTCACATACTGACCTATCTCATATGAAGATCAATGACTTTCAACCAAGATGACCATGACCATGAGCATTTTCATGGCATAGTACATGATAACATGACCATTTTTGGAAATAACAAGGGTGTTAAATTTGTCAGCAATAATTCCACTAAAAGAATGAAGATTTGGTTAAAAAGTTATTTTTTCATTTTTCTAGTGCAATGCATGACTTTTTTGTCAAGCAAGTGCCATAACTAAGATTGTAAATTGTGCCCTCACAATTTTCACATAAAGTATACCACATGGGATGCCAACTCCTAATTTTTCATGAATTTCAGAGTGATATTTCCATATTCCATTACTTTATTGAATTTCTGGCGATTTACCTCAAGTAATTCAAATTTGCACTGCAAGTGTGCTCAAGTTTCGACCAATAAATTCTGAAAAATCATTTTCACCTTCCACATTAGGAGTGTAGGTACTATCCACAAAGAAAACTCAATTACCCAACCATTATATACAATTACTCATCCATGCAATTTTGACAACACATCGAAAGAAATTAAAGAAAATGATAAAAAGGTTCAAAAATTGAAATCCTTTTGCATGGAGGCCTCCTACGTGCGATGGCTTGTGGGAAAAATAATAAACTCACAATACCATAAATAAAAAGTTAATTTTTCATTTTTCTAGTGCAATGGATTACTTTTTTTGTGAAGCAGGTGCCATAAATAAGATTGTAAATTGTGCCCTTACAATTTTCACCTAAAGTATACCACAATGGATGCCAACTGCCAATTTTTCATGAATTTCGGAGTGATATTGCCATATTCCATTGATTTATCGAATTTCTGGTGATTTACATCAATTAATTCAAATTTGCACGGCAAGTGTGCTCTAGTTTCGACCAATAAATTCGGAAATATCAATTTTCACCTTCCACATTAGGAGTGTATGCAGTATCCACAAACAAAACTCAATTACCCGACCATTATATATGATTACTCATCCAGGCAATTTTGAGAACACATCGAAAGAAATTAAAGGAAATGAAAAAAGGCTCAAAAATTGAAATCCTTTTGCATGGAGGCCTCCTATGTGCAATGGCTTGTGGGGAAAATAATAAACTCACAATACCACAAACTTAAGAAAAACTCTTCACAAACTGACCTATCTCATATGAAGAACAATGACTTTCAACCAAGATGACCATGACCATGAGCATTTTCATGGCATAGTACATGATAACATGACCATTTTCGGAAATAACAAGGGTGTTAACATTGTCAGCAATAATTCCACTAAAAGAATGAAGATTTGGTTAAAAAGTTAAGTTTTCATTTTTCTAGTACAATGCATGGCTTTTTTGTGAAGCAAGTGCCATAAATAAGATTGTAAATTGTGCCCTCTCAATTTTCACATAAAGTATACCACATGGGACGCCAACTGCCAATTTTTCATGAATTTCAGAGTGATATTTCCATATTCCATTACTTTATTGAATTTCTGGCGATTTACATCAATTAATTCAAATTTTGACTGCAAGTGTGCTCTAGTTTCGACCAATAAATTTTGAAAAATCATTTTCACCTTCCACATTAGGAGTGAGGTAGTATCTGCAAAGAAAACTCAATTACCCAACCATTATATACAATTACTCATCAATGCAATTTTGACAACACATCGAAAGAAATTAATGAAAATGATAAAAAGGCTGAAAAATTGAAATCCTTTTGCATGGAGGCCTCCTACGTGCGATGGCTTGTGGGAAAAATAATACACTCACAATACCATAAATAAAAAGTTAATTTTTCATTTTCCTAGTGCAATGCATGACTTTTTTTGTGAAGCAGGTGCCATAAATAAGATTGTAAATTGTGCCCTTACAATTTTCACCTAAAGTATACCACAATGGATGCCAACTGCCAATTTTTCATGAATTTCGGAGTGATATTGCCATATTCCATTGATTTATCGAATTTCTGGTGATTTACATCAATTAATTCAAATTTGCACGGCAAGTGTGCTCTAGTTTCGACCAATAAATTCGGAAATATCAATTTTCACCTTCCACATTAGGAGTGTATGCAGTATCCACAAACAAAACTCAATTACCCGACCATTATATATGATTACTCATCCAGGCAATTTTGAGAACACATCGAAAGAAATTAAAGGAAATGAAAAAAGGCTCAAAAATTGAAATCCTTTTGCATGGAGGCCTCCTATGTGCAATGGCTTGTGGGGAAAATAATAAAGTCACAATACCACAAACTTAAGAAAAACTCTTCACAAACTGACCTATCTCATATGAAGAACAATGACTTTCAACCAAGATGACCATGACCATGAGCATTTTCATGGCATAGTACATGATAACATGACCATTTTCGGAAATAACAAGGGTGTTAACATTGTCAGCAATAATTCCACTAAAAGAATGAAGATTTGGTTAAAAAGTTAAGTTTTCATTTTTCTAGTACAATGCATGGCTTTTTTGTGAAGCAAGTGCCATAAATAAGATTGTAAATTGTGCCCTCTCAATTTTCACATAAAGTATACCACATGGGACGCCAACTGCCATTTTTTCATGAATTTCAGAGTGATATTTCCATATTCCATTACTTTATTGAATTTCTGGCGATTTACATCAATTAATTCAAATTTTGACTGCAAGTGTGCTCTAGTTTCGACCAATAAATTTTGAAAAATCATTTTCACCTTCCACATTAGGAGTGTAGGTAGTATCTGCAAAGAAAACTCAATTACCCAACCATTATATACAATTACTCATCAATGCAATTTTGACAACACATCGAAAGAAATTAATGAAAATGATAAAAAGGCTGAAAAATTGAAATCCTTTTGCATGGAGGCCTCCTACGTGCGATGGCTTGTGGGAAAAATAATACACTCACAATACCATAAATAAAAAGTTAATTTTTCATTTTCCTAGTGCAATGCATGACTTTTTTTGTGAAGCAGGTGCCATAAATAAGATTGTAAATTCTGCCCTTACAATTTTCACCTAAAGTATACCACAATGGATGCCAACTGCCAATTTTTCATGAATTTCGGAGTGATATTGCCATATTCCATTGATTTATCGAATTTCTGGTGATTTACATCAATTAATTCAAATTTGCACGGCAAGTGTGCTCTAGTTTCGACCAATAAATTCGGAAATATCAATTTTCACCTTCCACATTAGGAGTGTATGCAGTATCCACAAACAAAACTCAATTACCCGACCATTATATATGATTACTCATCCAGGCAATTTTGAGAACACATCGAAAGAAATTAAAGGAAATGAAAAAAGGCTCAAAAATTGAAATCCTTTTGCATGGAGGCCTCCTATGTGCAATGGCTTGTGGGGAAAATAATAAACTCACAATACCACAAACTTAAGAAAAACTCTTCACAAACTGACCTATCTCATATGAAGAACAATGACTTTCAACCAAGATGACCATGACCATGAGCATTTTCATGGCATAGTACATGATAACATGACCATTTTCGGAAATAACAAGGGTGTTAACATTGTCAGCAATAATTCCACTAAAAGAATGAAGATTTGGTTAAAAAGTTAAGTTTTCATTTTTCTAGTACAATGCATGGCTTTTTTGTGAAGCAAGTGCCATAAATAAGATTGTAAATTGTGCCCTGTCAATTTTCACATAAAGTATACCACATGGGACGCCAACTGCCAATTTTTCATGAATTTCAGAGTGATATTTCCATATTCCATTACTTTATTGAATTTCTGGCGATTTACATCAATTAATTCAAATTTTGACTGCAAGTGTGCTCTAGTTTCGACCAATAAATTTTGAAAAATCATTTTCACCTTCCACATTAGGAGTGTAGGTAGTATCTGCAAAGAAAACTCAATTACCCAACCATTATATACAATTACTCATCAATGCAATTTTGACAACACATCGAAAGAAATTAATGAAAATGATAAAAAGGCTGAAAAATTGAAATCCTTTTGCATGGAGGCCTCCTACGTGCGATGGCTTGTGGGAAAAATAATACACTCACAATACCATAAATAAAAAGTTAATTTTTCATTTTCCTAGTGCAATGCATGACTTTTTTTGTGAAGCAGGTGCCATAAATAAGATTGTAAATTCTGCCCTTACAATTTTCACCTAAAGTATACCACAATGGATGCCAACTGCCAATTTTTCATGAATTTCGGAGTGATATTGCCATATTCCATTGATTTATCGAATTTCTGGCGATTTTCATCAAGTAATTCAAATTTGCACGGCAAGTGTGCTCTAGTTTTGACCACTAAATTCGGAAATATCATTTTTCACCTTCCACATTAGTAGTGTATGCTATATCCACAAACAAAACTCAATTACCCGACCATTATATATGATTACTCATCCAGGCAATTTTGAGAACACATCGAAAGAAATTAAAGGAAATGAAAAATGGCTCAAAAATTGAAATCCTTTTGCATGGAGGCCTCCTATGTGCAATGGCTTGTGGGGAAAATAATAAACTCACAATACCACAAACTTAAAAAAAACTCTTCACAAACTGACCTATCTCATATGAAGAACAATGACTTTCAACCAAGATGACCATGACCATGAGCATTTTCATGGCATAGTACATGATAACATGACCATTTTCGGAAATAACAAGGGTGTTAACATTGTCAGCAATAATTCCACTAAAAGAATGAAGATTTGGTTAAAAAGTTAAGTTTTCATTTTTCTAGTACAATGCATGGCTTTTTTGTGAAGCAAGTGCCATAAATAAGATTGTAAATTGTGCCCTCACAGTTTTCACATAAAGTATACCACATGGGACGCCAACTGCCAATTTTTCATGAATTTCAGAGTGATATTTCCATATTCCATTACTTTATTGAATTTCTGGCGATTTACATCAAGTAATTCAAATTTGCACTGCAAGTGTGCTCTAGTTTCGACCAATAAATTCTGAAAAATCATTTTCACCTTCCACATTAGGAGTGTAGGTAGTATCCACAGAGAAAACTCAATTACCCAACCATTATATACAATTACTCATCCATGCAATTTTGACAACACATCGAAAGAAATTAAAGAAAATGATAAAAAGGCTCAAAAATTGAAATCCTTTTGCATGGAGGCCTCCTACGTGCGATGGCTTGTGGGAAAAATAATACACTCACAATACCATAAATAAAAAGTTAATTTTTCATTTTTCTAGTGCAATGCATGACTTTTTTTGTGAAGCAGGTGCCATAAATAAGATTGTAAATTCTACCCTTACAATTTTCACCTAAAGTATACCACGATGGATGCCAACTGCCAATTTTTCATGAATTTCAGACTGATATTGCCATATTCCATTGATTTATCGAATTTCTGGCGATTTTCATCAAGTAATTCAAATTTGCACGGCAAGTGTGCTCTAGTTTCGACCAATAAATTCGGAAATATCATTTTTCACCTTCCACATTAGTAGTGTATGCTATATCCACAAACAAAACTCAATTACCCGACCATTATATATGATTACTCATCCATGCAATTTTGAGAACACATCGAAAGAAATTAAAGGAAATGAAAAAAGTCTCAAAAATTGAAATCTCTTTGCATGGAGGCCTCCTATGTGCAATGGCTTGTGGGGAAAATAATAAACTCACAATACCACAAACTTAAAAAAAAACCTTCACAAACTGACCTATCTCATATGAAGATCAATGACTTTCAACCAAGATGACCATGACCATGAGCATTTTCATGGCATAGTACATGATAACATGACCATTTTTGGAAATAACAAGGGTGTTAACATTGTCAGCAATAATTCCACTAAAAGAATGAAGATTTGGTTAAAAAGTTATTTTTTCATTTTTCTAGTGCAATGCCTGACTTTTTATTGAAGCAAGTGCCATAAATAAGATTGTAAATTGTGCCCGTACAATTTTCACCTAAAGTATACCACATGGGACGCGAACTGCCAATTTTTCATGAATTTCAGAGTGATATTTCCATATTCCATTACTTTATTGAATTTCTGGCGATTTACATCAAGTAATTCAAATTTGCACTGCAAGTGTGCTCTAGTTTCGACCAATAAATTCTGAAAAATCATTTTCACTTTCCACATTAGGAGTGTAGGGAGTATCCACAGAGAAAACTCAATTACCCAACCATTATATACAATTACTCAACCATGCAATTTTGACAACACATCGAAAGAAATTAAAGAAAATGATAAAAAGGCTCAAAAATTGAAATCCTTTTGCATGGAGGACTCCTACGTGCGATGGCTTGTGGGAAAAATAATACACTCACAATACCATAAATAAAAAGTTAATTTTTCATTTTTCTAGTGCAATGCTTGACTTTTTTTGTGAAGCAGGTGCCATAAATAAGATTGTAAATTCTACCCTTACAATTTTCACCTAAAGTATACCACGATGGATGCCAACTGCCAATTTTTCATGAATTTCAGACTGATATTGCCATATTCCATTGATTTATCGAATTTCTGGCGATTTTCATCAAGTAATTCAAATTTGCACGGCAAGTGTGCTCTAGTTTCGACCAATAAATTCGGAAATATCATTTTTCACCTTCCACATTAGGAGTGTATGCTGTATCCACAAACAAAACTCAATTACCCGACCATTATATATGATTACTCATCCATGCAATTTTGAGAACACATCGAAAGAAATTAAATGAAATGAAAAAAGGCTCAAAAATTGAAATCTCTTTGCATGGAGGCCTCCTATGTGCAATGGCTTGTGGGGAAAATAATAAACTCACAATACCACAAACTTAAAAAAAAACCTTCACAAACTGACCTATCTCATATGAAGATCAATGACTTTCAACCAAGATGACCATGACCATGAGCATTTTCATGGCATAGTACATGATAACATGACCATTTTTGGAAATAACAAGGGTGTTAACATTGTCAGCAATAATTCCACTAAAAGAATGAAGATTTGGTTAAAAAGTTATTTTTTCATTTTTCTAGTGCAATGCATGACTTTTTTGTGAAGCAAGTGCCATAAATAAGATTGTAAATTGTGCCCTCACAATTTTCACATAAAGTATACCACATGGGATGCCAACTCCTAATTTTTCATGAATTTCAGAATGATATTTCCATATTCCATTACTTTATTGAATTTCTGGCGATTTACATCAAGTAATTCAAATTTGCACTTCAAGTGTGTCCTAGTTTCGACCAATAAATTCTGAAAAATCATTTTCACCTTCCACATTAGGAGTGTAGGTACTATCCACAAAGAAAACTCAATTACCCAACCATTATATACAATTACTCATCCATGCAATTTTGACAACACATCGAAAGAAATTAAAGAAAATGATAAAAAGGCTCAAAAATTGAAATCCTTTTGCATGGAGGCCTCCTACGTGCGATGGCTTGTGGGAAAAATAATAAACTCACAATACCATAAATAAAAAGTTAATTTTTCATTTTTCTAGTGCAATGGATGACTTTTTTTGTGAAGGAAGTGCCATAAATAAGATTGTAAATTGTGCCCTTACAATTTTCACCTAAAGTATACCACAATGGATGCCAACTGCCAATTTTTCATGAATTTCGGAGTGATATTGCCATATTCCATTGATTTATCGAATTTCTGGCGATTTACATCAAGTAATTCAAATTTGCACGGCAAGTGTGCTCTAGTTTCGACCAATAAATTCGGAAATATCAATTTTCACCTTCCACATTAGGAGTGTATGCAGTATCCACAAACAAAACTCAATTACCCGACCATTATATATGATTACTCATCCATGCAATTTTGAGAACACATCGAAAGAAATTAAAGGAAATGAAAAAAGGCTCAAAAATTTAAATCCTTTTGCATGGAGGCCTCCTATGTGCAATGGCTTGTGGGGAAAATAATAAACTCACAATACCACAAACTTAAAAAAAACTCTTCACAAACTGACCTATCTCATATGAAGATCAATGACTTTCAACCAAGATGACCATGACCATGAGCATTTTCATGGCATAGTACAGGATAACATGACCATTTTTGGAAATAACAAGGGTGTTAACATTGTCAGCAATAATTCCACTAAAAGAATGAAGATTTGGTTAAAAAGTTAATTTTTCATTTTTCTAGTGCAATGCATGGCTTTTTTGTGAAGCAAATGCCATAAATAAGATTGTAAATTGTGCCCTCACAATTTTCACATAAAGTATACCACATGGGACGCCAACTGCCAATTTTTCATGAATTTCATAGTGATATTTCCATATTCCATTACTTTATTGAATTTCTGGCGATTTACATCAAGTAATTCAAATTTGCACTGCAAGTGTGCTCTAGTTTCGACCAATAAATTCTGAAAAATCTTTTTCACCTTCCACATTAGGAGTGTAGGTAGTATCCACAAAGAAAACTCAATTACCCAACCATTATATATGATTACTCATCCATGCAATTTTGACAACACATCGAGAGACATTAAAGAAAACGATAAAAAGGCTCAAAAATTGAAATCCTTTTGCATGGAGGCCTCCTACGTGCGATGGCGTGTGGGAAAAATAATACACTCACAATGACATAAATAAAAAGTTAAATTTTCATTTTTCTAGTGCAATGCATGACTTTTTTTGTGAAGCAGGTGCCATAAATAAGATTGTAAATTCTGCCCTTACAATTTTCACCTAAAGTATACCACAATGGATGCCAACTGCCAATTTTTCATGAATTTCAGAGTGATATTGCCATATTCCATTGATTTATCGAATTTCTGGTGATTTTCATCAAGTAATTCAAATTTGCACGAAAAGTGTGCTGTAGTTTCGACCAATAAATTCAGAAATATCATTTTTCACCTTCCACATTAGGAGTGTATGCTGTATCCACAAACAAAACTCAATTACCCGACCATTATATATGATTACTCATCCATGCAATTTTGAGAACACATCGAAAGAAATTAAAGGAAATGAAAAAAGGCTCGAAAATTGAAATCCTTTTGCATGGAGGCCTCCTATGTGCAATGGCTTGTGGGGAAAATAATAAACTCACAATACCACAAACTTAAAAAAAAACCTTCACAAACTGACCTATCTCATATGTAGATCAATGACTTTCAACCAAGATGACCATGACCATGAGCATTTTCATGGCATAGTACATGATAACATGACCATTTTTGGAAATAACAAGGGTGTTAACATTGTCAGCAATAATTCCACTAAAAGAATGAAGATTTGGTTAAAAAGTTAAGTTTTCATTTTTCTAGTGCAATGCATGACTTTTTTGTGAAGCAAGTGCCATAAATAAGATTGTAAATTGTGCCCTCACACTTTTCACATAAAGTATACCACATGGGACGCCAACTGCCAATTTTTCATGAATTTCAGAGTGATATTTCCATATTCCATTACTTTATTGAATTTCTGGCGATTTACATCAAGTAATTCAAATTTGCACTGCAAGTGTGCTCTAGTTTCGACCAATAAATTCTGAAAAATCATTTTCACCTTCCACATTAGGAGTGTATGAAGTATCCACAAAGAAAACTCAATTACCCAACCATTATATACAATTACTCATCCATGCAATTTTGACAACACATCGAAAGAAATTAAAGAAAATGATAAAAAGGCTCAAAAATTGAAATCCTTTTGCATGGAGGCCTCCTACGTGCGATGGCTTGTGGGAAAATAATAAACTCACAATTCCATAAATAAAAAATTAATTTTTCATTTTTCTAGTGCAATGCATGACTTTTTTTGTGAAGCAGGTGCCATAAATAAGATTGTAAATTCTGCCCTTACAATTTTCACCTAAAGTATACCACAATGGATGACAACTGCCAAATTTTCATGAATTTCAGAGTGATATTGCCGTATTCCATTGATTTATCGAATTTCTCGCGATTTACATCAAGTAATTCAAATTTGCACTTCAAGTGTGCTCTAGTTTCGACCAATAAATTCGAAAATTTCATTTTCACCTTCCACATTAGGAGTGTATGCAGTATCCACTTGCAAAACTCAATTACCCGACCATTATATATGATTACTCATCCATGCAATTTTGAGAACACATCGAAAGAAATTAAAGGAAATGAAAAAAGATAAAAAATTGAAACCCTTTTGCATGGAGGCCTCCTATGTGCAATGACTTGTGGGAAAAATAATAAACTCACAATACCACAAACTTAAAAAAAACATTCACAACCTGACCTATCTCATATGAAGATCAATGACTTTCAACCAAGATGACCATGACCATGAGCATTTTCATGGCATCGTACATGATAACATGACCATTTTTGGAAATACCAATGGTGTTAACATTGTCAGCAATAATTCCACAAAAAGATTGAAGATTTGGTTAAAAAAAGTTAATTTTTCATTTTTCTAGTGCAATGCATGACTTTTTTTGTGAAGCAATTGTCATAAATAAGATTGTAAATTGTGCCCTTACAATTTTCACCTAAAGTATACCACATGGGATGACAACTGCCAATTTTTCATGAATTTCAGAGTGATATTTCCATATTCCATTGATTTATTGAATTTCTGGCGATTTACATCAAGTAATTCAAATTTGCACTGCAAGTGTGCTCTAGTTTCGACCAATAAATTTTGAAAAATCATTTTCACCTTCCACATCAGGAGTGTAGGCAGTATCCACAAAGAAAACTCAATTACCCAACCATTATATATGATTACTCATCCATGCAATCTTGACAACACATCGAAAGAAATTGAAGAAAATGATAAAAAGGCTCAAAAATTGAAATCCTTTTGCATGGAGGCCTCCTATGTGCAATGGCTTGTGGGAAAATAATAAACTCACAATACCACAAATAAAAAGTTAATTTTTCATTTTTGTTGTGCAATGCATGACTTTTTTTCTGAAGCAGGTGCCATAAATAAGATTGTAAATTCTGCCCTTACAATTGTCACCTAAAGTACACCACAATGGATGCCAACTACCAATTTTTCATGAATTTCAGAGTGATATTGCCATATTCTATTGATTTATCGAATTTTTGGCGATTTACATCAAGTAATTCAAATTTGCACTGCTAGTGTGCTCTTGTTTCAACCAATAAATTCGGAAATATCATTTTCACCTTCCACATTAGGAGTGTAGGTAGTATCCACAAAGAAAACTCAATTACCCAACCATTATATATGATTACTCATCCATTCAATTTTGAGAACACATCGAAAGAAATTAAAGGAAATGATAAAAGGCTCAAAAATTGAAATCCTTTTGCATGGAGGCCTCCTATGTGCAACGGCTTGTGGGAAAATAATAAACTCACAATACCACAAACTTAAAAAAAAAACCTTCGTAAACTGACCTATCTCATATGAAGATCAATGACTTTCAACCAAGATGACCACGACCATGAGCATTTTCATGGCATCGTACATGATAATGTTACCATTTTTGGAAATAACAAGGGTGTTAACATTGTCAGCAATAATTCCACAAAAAGATTGAAGATTTGGTTAAAAAAGTTAATTTTTCATTTTTCTAGTGCATTGCATGAAATTTTTTTGTGAAGCAAGTGCCATAAATAAGATTGTAAATTGTGCCCTTACAATTTTCACCTAAAGTATACCACATGGGATGCCAACTGCCAATTTTTCATGAATTTCAGAGTGATATTGCCATATTTCATTGATTTATCGAATTTCTGGCGATTTACATCAAGTAATTCAAATTTGCACTGCAAGTGTGCTCTACTTTCGACCAATAAATTCTAAAAAATCATTTTCACCTTCCGCGTTAGGAGTGTAGGTAGTATCCACAAAGAAAACTCAATTACCCAACCATTATATATGATTACTCATCCATGCAATTTTGAGAACACATCGAAAGAAATTAAAGGAAATGAAAAAAGGCTAAAAAATTGAAATCCTTTTGCATGGAGGCCTCCTATGTGCAACGGCTTGTGGGGAAATAATAAACTCATAATACCACAAACTTAAAAAAAAACCTTCAAGAACTGACCTATCTCATATGAAGATCAATGACTTTTAACCAAGATGACCATGAGCATTTTTGTGGCATAGTACATGATAACATGACCATTTTTGGAAATAACAAGGGTGTTAACATTGTCAGCAATAATTCCACAAAAAGATTGAAGATTTGGTTAAAAAAAAGTTAATTTTTCATTTTTCTAGTGCAATGCATGACTTTGTTTTGAAGGCAGTGCCATAAATAAGATTGTAAATTGTGCCCTTACAATTTTCACCTAAAGTATACCACATGGGATGCCAACTGCCAATTTTTCATGAATTTTAGAGTGATATTTCCATATTCCATTGATTTATTGAATTTCTGGCGATTTACATCAAGTAAGTCAAATTTGCACTGCAAGTGTGCTCTAGTTTCGACCAATAAATTCTGAAAAATCATTTTCACCTTTCACATTAGGAGCGTAGGCAGTATCCACAAACAAAACTCAATTACCCAACCATTATATATGATTACTCATCCATGCAATTTTGACAACACATCGAAAGAAATTAAAGAAAATGATAAAAAGGCTCAAAAATTGCAATCCTTTTGCATGGAGGCCTCCTATGTGCAATGGCTTGTGGGAAAAATAATAAACTCACAATACCACAAATAAAAAGTTAATCTTTCATTTTTCTAGTGCAACGCATGACTTTTTTTGTGAAGCGAGTGCCATAAATAAGATTGTAAATTCTGCCCTTACAATTTTCACCTAAAGTATACCACAATGGATGCCAACTGCCAATTTTTCATGAATTTCAAAGTGATATTGCCATATTCCATTGATTTATCGAATTTCTGGCGATTTACATCAAGTAATTCAAATTTGCACGGCAAGTGTGCTTTAGTTTCGACCAATAAATTCAGAAATATCATTTTTCACCTTCCACATTAGGAGTGTATGCAGTATCCACAAACAAAACTCAATTACCCGACCATTATATATGATTACTCATCCATGCAATTTTGAGAACACATCGAAAGAAATTAAAGGAAATGAAAAAAGGCACAATAATTGAAATCCTTTTGCATGGAGGCCTCCTATGTGCAACGGCTTGTGGGAAAATAATAAACTCACAATACCACAAACTTAAAAAAAGACATTCATAAACTGACCTATCTCATATGAAGATCAACGACTTTCAACCAAGATGACCACGACCATGAGCATTTTCATGGTATCGTACATGATCACATGACCATTTTTGGAAATAACAAGGGTGTTAACATTGTGAGCAATAATTCCTCAAAAAGATTGAAGATTTGGTTAAAAAAAGTTAATTTTTCATTTTTCTAGTGCAATGCATGACTTTTTTTTGTGAAGCAAGTGCCATAAATAAGATTGTAAATAGTGCCCTTACAATTTTCACCTAAAGTATACCACTTGGGATGCCAACTGCCAATTTTTCATGAATTTCAGAGTGATATTTCCATATTCCATTGATTTATTGAATTTCTGGCGATTTACATCAACTAATTCAAATTTGCACTGCACGTGTGCTCTAGTTTCGACCAATAAATTTTGAAAAATCATTTTCACCTTCCACATTAGGAGTGTAGGCAGTATCCACAAAGAAAACTCAATTACCCAACCATTATATATGATTACTCATCCATGCAATCTTGACAACACATCGATAGAAATTAAAGAAAATGATAAAAAGGCTCAAAAATTGAAATCCTTTTGCATGGAGGCGTGCTATGTGCAATGGCTTGTGGGAAACATAACAAACTCACAATACCACAAATAAAAAGTTAATCTTTCATTTTTCTAGTGCAATGCATGGCTTTTTTTGTGAAGCAAGTGCCATAAATAAGAATGTAAATTGTGCCCTTACAATTTTCACCTTAAGTATACCACAATGGATGCCAACTGCCAATTTTTCATGAATTTCACAGTGATATTGCCGTATTTCATTGATTTATCGAATTTCTGGCGATTTACATCAAGTAATTCAAATTTGCACTGCAAGTGTGCTCTAGTTTCGACCAATAAATTCTGAAAAATCATTTTCACCTTCCGCATTAGGAGTGTAGGCAGTATCCACAAAGAAAACTCAATTACCCAACCATTATATATGATTACTCATCCATGCAATTTTGAGAACGCATCGAAAGAAATTAAAGGAAATGAAAAAAGGCTCAAAAATTGAAATCCGTTTGCATGGTGGCCTTCTATGTGTAATGGCTTGTGGAAAAAATAATAAACTCACAATACCACAAACTTAAAAAAAAACCTTCACAAACTGACCTATCTCATATGAAGATCAATGACTTTCAACCAAGATGACCATGAGCATTTTCATGGCATAGTACATGATAACATCACCATTTTTTGGAAATAACAAGGTTGTTCACATTGTCAGCAATAATTCCACAAAAAGATTGAATATTTGGTTAAAAAAAGTTAATTTTTCATTTTTCTAGTGCAATGCATGACTTTTTTTTAAGCAAGTGCCGTAAATAAGATTGTAAATTGTGCCCTTACAATTTTCACTTAAAGTATACCACATGGGATGCCAACTGCCAATTTTTCATGAATTTCAGAGTGATATTTCTATATTCCATTGATTTATTGAATTTCCGGTGATTTACATCAAGTGATTCAAATTTGCACTCCAAGTGTGCTCTAGTCTCGACCAATAAATTCTGAAAAATTATTTTCACCTTCCACATTAGGAGTGTAGGCAGTATCCACAAAGAAAACTCAATTACCCAACCATTATATATGATTACTCATCCATGCAATTTTGACAACACATCGAAAGAAATTAAAGGAAATGATAAAAAGGGTCAAAAATTGAAATCCTTTTGCCGGGAGGCCTCCTATGTGCAATGGCTTGTGGGAAAAATAATAAACTCACAATACCACAAATAATAAGTTAATTTTTCATTTTTCTACTTCAATGCATGACTTTTTTGTGAAGCAAGTGCCATAAATAAGATTGTATATTGTGCCCTTACAATTTTCACCTAAATTATACAACAATGGATGCCAACTGCCAATTTTTCATGAATTTTAGAGTGATATAGCCATATTTCATTGATTTATCGAATTTCTGGCGATTTACATCAAGTAATTCAAATTTGCACTGCAATTGTGGTTTAGTTTCGACCAATAAATTCAGAAAAATCATTTTCACATTCCGCATTAGGAGTGTAGGCAGTATCCACAAAGAAAACTCAATTACCCAACCATTATATATGATTACTCATCCATGCAATTTTGAGAACACATCGAAAGAAATTAAAGGAAATGAAAAAAGGCTCAAAAATTGAAATCCTTTTGCATGGAGGCCTCCTATGTGCAACGGCTTGTGGGGAAATAATAAACTCACAATACCACAAACTTAAAAAAAAACCTTCAAGAACTGACCTATCTCATATGAAGATCAATGACTTTTAACCAAGATGACCATGAGCATTTTCGTGGCATAGTACATGATAACATGACCATTTTTGGAAATAACAAGGGTGTTAACATTGTCAGCAATAATTCCACAAAAAGATTGAAGATTTGGTTAAAAAAAAGTTAATTTTTCATTTTTCTAGTGCAATGCATGACTTTGTTTTAAGGCAGTGCCATAAATAAGACTGTAAATTGTGCCCTTACAATTTTCACCTAAAGTATACCACATGGGATGCCAACTGCCAATTTTTCATGAATTTTAGAGTGATATTTCCATATTCCATTGATTTATTGAATTTCTGGCGATTTACATCAAGTAAGTCAAATTTGCACTTCAAGTGTGCTCTAGTTTTGACCAATAAATTCTGAAAAATCATTTTCACCTTCCACATTAGGAGCGTAGGCAGTATCCACAAACAAAACTCAATTACCCAACCATTATATATGATTACTCATCCATGCAATTTTGACAAAACATCAAAAGAAATTAAAGAAAATGATAAAAAGGCAAAAAAATTGAAATCCTTTGGATGGCTTGTGGGAAAAATAATAAACTCACAATACCACAAATAAAAAAATAATATTTCATGACTTTTTTTGTGAAGCAAGTGCCATAAATAAGATTGTATATTGTGCCCTTACAATTTTCACTGTAATGCATGACTTTTTTTCTAAAGCAGGTGCCATAAATAAGATTGTATATTGTGCCCTTACAATTTTCACCTAAGGTATACCACAATGGATGCCAACTGCCAATTTTTCATGAATTTCAGAGTGATATTGCCATATGTCATTGATTTATCGAATTTCTGGCGATTTACATCAAGTAATTCAAATTTACACTGCAAGTGTGCTCTACTTTCGACCAATAAATTCTAAAAAATCATTTTCACCTTCCTCATTATGAGTGTAGGTAGTATCCACAAAGAAAACTCAATTACCCAACCATTATATACGATTACTCACCCATGTAATTTTGAGAACACATCGAAAGAAATTAAAGGAAATGAAAAAAGGCTCAAAATTGAAATCCTTTTATATGGAGGCCTCCTATGTGCAACGGCTTGTGGGGAAATAACAAACTCACAATACCACAAACTTAAAAAAAACTTCATAAACTGACCTATCTCATATGAAGATCAATGACTTTCAACCAAAATGACCACGACCATGAGCATTTTCATGGCATCGTACATGATAATATTACCATTTTTGGAAAAAACAAGGGTGTTAACATTTTCAGCAATAATTCCACAAAAAGATTGAAGATTTGGTCAAAAAAGTTAATTTTTCATTTTTCTAGTGCAATGCTTGAATTTTTTTTGTGAAGCAAGTGCCATAAATAAGATTGTAAATTGTGCCCTTACAATTTTCACCTAAAGTATACCACATGGGATGCCAACTACCAATTTTTCATGAATTTCAGAGTGATATTTCCATATTCCATTGATTTATTGAATTTCTGGCGATTTACATCAAGTAATTCAAATTTGCACTGCAAGTGTGCTCTAGTTTCGACCAATAAATTCTGAAAACTCATTTTCACCTTCCACATTAGGAGTGTAGGCAGTATACACAAAAAAAACTCAATTACCCAACCATTATATATGATTACTCATCCACGCAATTTTGAGAACACATCGAAAGAAATTAAAGAAAATGATAAAAAGGCTCAAAAATTGAAATCCTTTTGCATGGAGGCATCCTATGTGCAATGGCTTGTGGGAAAAATAATAAACTCACAATACCACAAATAAAAAGTTAATCTTTCATTTTTCTAGTGCAACGCATGACTTTTTTTGTGAAGCAAGTGCCATAAATAAGATTGTAAATTCTGCCCTTACAATTTTCACCTAAAGTATACCACAATGGATGCCAACTGCCCATTTTTCATGAATTTCAGAATGATATTGCCATATTCCATGGATTTATCGAATTTCTGGCGATTTACATCAAGTAATTCAAATTTGCACGGCAAGTGTGCTTTAGTTTCGACCAATAAATTCAGAAATATCATTTTTCACCTTCCACATTAGGAGTGTATGCAGTATCCACAAACAAAACTCAATTACCCGACCATTATATATGATTACTCATCCATGCAATTTTGAGAACACATCAAAAGAAATTAAAGGAAATGAAAAAAGGCACAATAATTGAAATCCTTTTGCATGGAGGCCTCCTATGTGCAACGACTTGTGGGAAAATAATAAACTCACAATACCACAAACTTAAAAAAAACATTCATAAACTGACCTATCTCATATGAAGATCAACAACTTTCAACCAAGATGACCACGACCATGAGCATTTTCATGGCATCGTACATGATAACATGACCATTTTTGGAAATAACAAGGGTGTTAACATTGTGAGAAATAATTCCTCAAAAGGATTGAAGATTTGGTTAAAAAAAGTTAATTTTTCATTTTTCTAGTGCAATGCATGACTTTTTTTTGTGAAGCAAGTGCCATAAATAAGATTGTAAATTGTGCCCTTACAATTTTCACCTAAAGTATACCACTTGGGATGCCAACTGCCAATTTTTCATGAATTTCAGAGTGATATTTCCATATTCCATTGATTTATTGAATTTCTGGCGATTTACATCAACTAATTCAAATTTGCACTGCAAGTGTGCTCTAGTTTCGACCAATAAATTTTGAAAAATCATTTTCACCTTCCACATTAGGAGTGTAGGCAGTATCCACAAAGAAAACTCAATTACCCAACCATTATATATGATTACTCATCCATGCAATCTTGACAACACATCGATAGAAATTAAAGAAAATGATAAAAAGGCTCAAAAATTGAAATCCTTTTGCATGGAGGCGTGCTATGTGCAATGGCTTGTGGGAAACATAATAAACTCACAATACCACAAATAAAAAGTTAATCTTTCATTTTTCTAGTGCAATGCATGGCTTTTTTTGTGAAGCAAGTGCCATAAATAAGAATGTAAATTGTGCCCTTACAATTTTCACCTTAAGTATACCTCAATGGATGCCAACCGCCAATTTTTCATGAATTTCAAAATGATATTGCCATATTTCATTGATTTATCGAATTTCTGGTGATTTACATCAAGTAATTCAAATTTGCACTACAAGTGTGCTCTACTTTCGACCAATAAATTCTGAAAAATCTTTTTCACCTTCCGCATTAGGAGTGTAGGTTGTATCCACAAAGAAAACTCAATTACCCAACCATTATATATGATTACTCATCCATTCAATTTTGAGAACACATCGAAAGAAATTAAAGGAAATGATAAAAAGGCTCAAAAATTGAAATCCTTTTGCATGGAGGCCTCCTATGTGCAATGGCTTGTGGGAAAAATAATAAACTCACAATACCACAAATAATAAGTTAATTTTTCATTTTTCTACTGCAATGCATGACTTTTTTTGTGAAGCAAGTGCCATAAATAAGATTGTATATTGTGCCCTTACAGTTTTCACCTAAATTATACCACAATGGATGCCAACTGCCAATTTTTCATGAATTTTAGAGTGATATTGCCATATTTCATTGATTTATCGAATTTCTGGCGATTTACATCAAGTAATTCAAATTTGCACTGCAATTGTGCTTTAGTTTCGACCAATAAATTCAGAAAAATCATTTTCACATTCCGCATTACGAGTGTAGGCAGTATCCACAAAGAAAACTCAATTACCCAACCATTATATATGATTACTCATCCATGCAATTTTGAGAACACATCGAAAGAAATTAAAGGAAATGAAAAAAGGCTCAAAAATTGAAATCATTTTGCATGGAGGCCTCCTATGTGCAACGGCTTGTGGGGAAATAATAAACTCACAATACCACAAACTTAAAAAAAACCTTCAAGAACTGACCTATCTCATATGAAGATCAATGACTTTTAACCAAGATGACCATGAGCATTTTCGTGGCATAGTACATGATAACATGACCATTTTTGGAAATAACAAGGGTGTTAACATTGTCAGCAATAATTCCACAAAAAGATTGAAGATTTGGTTAAAAAAAAGTTAATTTTTCATTTTTCTAGTGCAATGCATGACTTTGTTTTGAAGGCAGTGCCATAAATAAGATTGTAAATTGTGCCCTTACAATTTTCACCTAAAGTATACCACATGGGATGCCAACTGCCAATTTTTCATGAATTTTAGAGTGATATTTCCATATTCCATTGATTTATTGAATTTCTGGCGATTTACAATAAGTCAAATTTGCACTGCAAGTGTGCTCTAGTTTCGACCAATAAATTCTGAAAAATCATTTTCACCTTCCACATTAGGAGCGTAGGCAGTATCCACAAACAAAACTCAATTACCCAACCATTATATATGATTACTCATCCATGCAATTTTGATAACACATCAAAAGAAATTAAAGAAAATGATAAAAAGGCAAAAAAATTGAAATCCTTTGGATGGCTTGTTGGAAAAATAATAAACTCACAATACCACAAATAAAAAAAAATATTTCATGACTTTTTTTGTGAAGCAAGTGCCATAAATAAGATTGTATATTGTGCCCTTACAATTTTCACTGTAATGCATGACTTTTTTCTGAAGCAGGTGCCATAAATAAGATTGTATATTGTGCCCTTACAATTTTCACCTAAGGTATACCACAATGGATGCCAACTGCCAATTTTTCATGAATTTCAGAGTGATATTGCCATATGTCATTGATATATCGAATTTCTGGCGATTTACGTCAATTAATTCAAATTTGCACTGCAAGTGTGTTCTACTTTCGACCAATAAATTCTAAAAAATCATTTTCACCTTCCTCATTATGAGTCTAGGTAGTATCCACAAAGAAAACTCAATTACCCAACCATTATATACGATTACTCACCCATGTAATTTTGAGAACACATCGAAAGAAATTAAAGGAAATGAAAAAAGGCTCAAAATTGAAATCCTTTTATATGGAGGCCTCCTATGTGCAACGGCTTGTGGGGAAATAATAAACTCACAATACCATAAACTTAAAAAAAACCTTCATAAACTGACCTATCTCATATGAAGATCAATGACTTTCAACCAAAATGACCACGACCATGAGCATTTTCATGGCATCGTACATGTTAATATTACCATTTTTGGAAATAACAAGGGTGTTAACATTTTCAGCAATAATTCCACAAAAAGATTGAAGATTTGGTTAAAAAAGTTAATTTTTCATTTTTCTAGTGCAATGCATGAAATTTTTTTGGTAAGCAAGTGCCATAAATAAGATTGTAAATTGTGCCCTTACAATTTTCACCTAAAGTATACCACATGGGATGCCAACTACCAATTTTTCATGAATTGCAGAGTGATATTTCCATATTCCATTGATTTATTGAATTTCTGGCGATTTACATCAAGTAATTCAAATTTGCACTGCAAGTGTGCTCTAGTTTCGACCAATAAATTCTGAAAACTCATTTTCACCTTCCACATTAGGAGTGCAGGCAGTATCCACAAAAAAAACTCAATTACCCAACCATTATATATGATTACTCATCCATGCAATTTTGAGAACACATCGAAAGAAATTAAAGAAAATGATAAAAAGGCTCAAAAATTGAAATACTTTTGCATGGAGGCCTCCTATGTGAATGGCTTGTGGGAAAAATAATAAACTCACAATACCACAAATAAAAAGTTAATCTTTCATTTTTCTAGTGCAACGCATGACTTTTTTTGTGAAGCTAGTGCCATAAATAAGATTGTAAATTCTGCCCTTACAATTTTCACTGTAATGCATGACTTTTTTTCTGAAGCAAGTGCCATAAATAAGATTGTATATTGTGCCCTTACAATTTTCACCTCACAATGGATGCCAACTGGCAATTTTTCATGAATTTCAGAGTGATATTGCCATATGTCATTGATCTATCGAATTTCTGGCGATTTACATCAAGTAATTCAAATTTGCACTGCAAGTGTGCTCTACTTTCGACCAATAAATTCTAAAAAATCATTTTCACCTTCCTCATTATGAGTCTAGGTAGTATCCACAAAGAAAACTCAATTACCCAACCATTATATACGATTACTCACCCATGTAATTTTGAGAACACATCGAAAGAAATTAAAGGAAATGAAAAAAGGCTCAAAATTGAAATCCTTTTATATGGAGGCCTCCTATGTGCAACGGCTTGTGGGGAAATAATAAACTCACAATACCACAAACTTAAAAAAAAACCTTCATAAACTGACCTATCTCATATGAAGATAAATGACTTTCAACCAAAATGACCACGACCATGAGCATTTTCATGGCATCGTACATGATAATATTACCATTTTTGGAAATAACAAGGGTGTTAACATTTTCAGCAATAATTCCACAAAAGGATTGAAGATTTGGTTAAAAAACTTAATTTTTCATTTTTCTAGTGCAATGCATGAATTTTTTTTGTGAAGCAAGTGCCATAAATAAGATTGTAAATTGTGCCCTTACAATTTTCACCTTAAGTATACCACATGGGATGCCAACTACCAATTTTTCATGAATTTCAGAGTGATATTTCCATATTCCATTGATTTATTGAATTTCTGGCGATTTACATCAAGTAATTCAAATTTGCACTGCAAGTGTGCTCTAGTTTCGACCAATAAATTCTGAAAACTCATTTTCACCTTCCACATTAGGAGTGTAGGCAGTATCCACAAAAAAAACTCAATTACCCAACCATTATATATGATTACTCATCCATGCAATTTTGAGAACACATCGAAAGAAATTAAAGAAAATGATAAAAAGGCTCAAAAATTGAAATCCTTTTGCATGGAGGCCTCCTATGTGCAACGGCTTGTGGGAAAATAATAAACTCACAATACCACAAACTTAAAAAAAACATTCATAAACTGACCTATCTCATATGAAGATCAACGACTTTCAACCAAGATGACCACGACCATGAGCATTTTCATGGCATCGTACATGATAACATGACCATTTTTGGAAATAACAAGGGTGTTAACATTGTGAGAAATAATTCCTCAAAAAGATTGAAGATTTGGTTAAAAAAAGTTAATTTTTCATTTTTCTAGTGCAATGCATGACTTTTTTTTGTGAAGCAAGTGCCATAAATAAGATTGTAAATTGTGCCCTTACAATTTTCACCTAAAGTATACCACTTGGGATGCCAACTGCCAATTTTTCATGAATTTCAGAGTGATATTTCCATATTCCATTGATTTATTAAATTTCTGGCGATTTACATCAACTAATTCAAATTTGCACTGCAAGTGTGCTCTAGTTTCGACCAATAAATTTTGAAAAATCATTTTCACCTTCCACATTAGGAGTGTAGGCAGTATCCACAAAGAAAACTCAATTACCCAACCATTATATATGATTACTCATCCATGCAATCTTGACAACACATCGATAGAAATTAAAGAAAATGATAAAAAGGCTCAAAAATTGAAATCCTTTTGCATGGATGCGTGCTATGTGCAATGGCTTGTGGGAAACATAATAAACTCACAATACCACAAATAAAAAGTTAATCTTTCATTTTTCTAGTGCAATGCATGACTTTTTTTGTGAAGCAAGTGCCATAAATAAGAATGTAAATTGTGCCCTTACAATTTTCACCTAAAGTATACCACAATGGATGCCAACTGCCAATTTTTCATGAATTTCACAGTGATATTGCCGTATTTCATTGATTTATCGAATTTCCAGCGATTTACATCAAGTAATTCAAATTTGCACTGCAATGGTGCTTTAGTTTTGACCAATAAATTAAGAAAAATCATTTTCACATTCCGCATTAGGATTGTAGGCAGTATCCACAAAGAAAACTCAATTACCCAACCATTATATATGATTACTCATCCATGCAATTTTGAGAACGCATCGAAAGAAATTAAAGGAAATGAAAAAAGGCTCAAAAATTGAAATCCTTTTGCATGGAGGCCTCCTATGTGCAATGGCTTGTGGGAAAAATAATAAACTCACAATACCACAATCTTAAAAAAAGCCCTTCAAGAACTGACCTATCTCATATGAAGATCAATGACTTTTAACCAAGATGACCACGAGCATTTTTGTGGCATAGTACATGATAACATGACCATTTTTGGAAATAACAAGGTTGTTAACCTTATCAGCAATAATTCCACAAAAAGATTGAAGATTTGGTTAAAAAAAGTTAATTTTTCATTTTTCTAGTTCAATGCATGACTTTGTTTTCAAGCAAGTGCCATAAATAAGATTGTAAATTATGCCCTTACAATTTTCACCTAAAGTATACCACATGGGATGCCAACTGCCAATTTTTCATGAATTTTAGAATGATATTTCCATATTCCATTGATTTATTGAATTTCTGGCGATTTACATTAAGTAAGTCAAATTTGCACTGCAAGTGTGCTCTAGTTTCGACCAATAAATTCTGAAAAATCATTTTCACCTTCCACATTAGGAGCGTAGGCAGTATACACAAAGAAAACTCAATTACACAACCATTATAAATGATTACTCATCCATACAATTTTGACAACATATCAAAAGAAATTAAAGAAAATTATAAAAAGGCTAAAAAATTGAAATCCTTTTGATGGAGGCCTCCTATGTGCAATGGCTTGTGGGAAAAATGATAAACTCACAATACCAAAAATAAAAGTTAATATTTCATTTTTCTAGTGCAATGCATGACTTTTTTTGTGAAGCAGGTGCCATAAATAAGATTGTAAATTGCGCCCTTACAATTTTCACCTAAAGTATACCAAAGTGGATGCCAACTGCCAATTTTTCATGAATTTCAGAGTGATATTGCCATATTCCATTGATTTATCAAATTTCTGGCGATTTACCTCAAGTAATTCAAATTTGCACTGCCAGTGTGCACTAGTTTCGACCAATAAATTCTGAAAAAACATTTTCACCTTCCGCATTAGGAGTGTAGGCAGTATCCACAAACAAAACTCAATTACCCAACAATTATATATGATTACTCATCGATGCAATTTTGAGAACACATCGAAATAAATTAAAGGAAATGAAAAAAGGCTCAAAAATTGAAATCCTTTTGCATGGAGGCCTCCTATGTGCAATGGCTTGTGGGAAATATAATAAACTCACAATACCACAACCTTGAAAAAACCATCAAGAACTGACCTATCTCATGTGAAGATCAATGACTTCAACCAAGATGACCATGAGCATTTTCATGGCATAGTACATGATAACATGACCATTTTTGGAATTAACAAGGGTGTTAACATTGTCAGCAATAATTCCACAAAATGATTGAAGATTTGGGTAAAACTAAGTTAATTTTTCATTTTTCTAGTGCAATGCTTGACTTTGTTTTGAAGCAACTGCCATAAATAAGATTGTAAATTGTGCCCTTACAATTTTCACCTTAAGTATACCACATGGGATGCCAACTGCCAATTTTTCATGAATTTCAGAGTTATATTACCATATTTCATAGATTTATCAAATTTATGGCGATTTACATCAAGTAATTCAAATTTGCACTGCAAGTGTGCTCTACTATCGACCAATAAATTCTAAAAAATCATTTTCACCTTCCGCATTAGGAGTGTAGGTAGTATCCACAAAGAAAACTCAATTACCCCACAATTATATATGATTACTCATCCATGCAATTTTGAGAACACATCGAAAGAAATTAAAGGAAATGAAAAAAGACTCAAAAATTGAAATCCTTTTGCATGGAGGCCTCCTTTGTGCAATGGCTTGTGGGAAAAAATAATAAACTCATAATACGACAAACTTAAAAAAAAACCTTCAAGAACTGACCTATCTCATATGAAGATCAATGACTTTTAAACAAGATGACCATGAGCATTTTCGTGGCATCGTACATGATAACATGACCATTTTTGGAAATAACAAGGGTGTTAACATTGTCAGCAATAATTGCAAAAAAAGATTGAATATTTGGTTAAAAAAAGTTAATTTTTCATTTTTCTAGTGCAATGCATGACTTTGTTTTGAAGCAAGTGCCATAAATAAGATTGTAAATTGTGCCCTTACAATTTTCACCTAAAGTATACCACATGGGATGCCAACTGCCAATTTTTCATGAATTTTAGAGTGATATTTCCATATTCTATTGATTTATGGAATTTCTTCCGATTTACATCAAGTAAGTCAAATTTGCACTGCAAGTGTGCTCTAGTTTCGACCAATAAATTCTGAAAAATCATTTTCACCTTCCACATTAGGAGCGTAGGCAGTATCCACAAAGAAAACTCAATTACCCAACCATTATATATGATTACTCATACATGCAATTTTGACAACACATCAAAGGAAATTAAAGAAAATGATAAAAAGGCTAAAAAATTGAAATCCTTTTGATGGAGGCCTCCTGTGTGCAATGGCTTGTGGGAAAAATAATAAACTCACAATACCACAAATAAAAAATTAATATTTCATTTTTCTAGTGCAATGCATGACTTTTTTTGTGAAGCAGGTGCCATAAATAAGATTGTAAATACTGCCCTTACAATTTTCACCTAAAGTTTACCACAATGGATGCCAACTGCCAACTTTTCATGAATTTCAGAGTGATATTGCCGTATTTCATTGATTTATCGAATCTCTGGCGATTTACATCAAGTAATTCAAATTTTCACTGCAAGTGTGCTCTAGTTTCGACCCATAAATTCTGAAAAATCATTTTCACCTTCCGCATTAGGAGTGTAGGCAGTATGCACAAAGAAAACTCAATTACCCAACCATTATATATGATTACTCATCCATGCAATTTTGAGAACGCATCGAAAGATATTAAAGGAAATGAAAAAAGGCTCAAAAATTGAAATCCTTTTGCATGGAGGCCTCCTATGTGCAATGGCTTGTGGGAAAAATAATAAACTCACAATACCACAAACTTAAAAAAAAACCCTTCACAAACTGACCTATCTCATATGAAGATCAATGACTTTCAATCAAGATGACCATGAGCATTTTCTTGGCATAGTACATGATAACATGACCATTTATGGAAACAACAAGGTTGTTAACATTGTCAGCAATAATTCCACAAAAAGATTGAAGATTTGGTTAAACAAAGTTAATTTTTCATTTTTCTAGTGCAATGCATGACTTTTTTTGAAGCAAGTGCCATAAATAAGATTGTAAATTGTGCCCTTACAATTTTCACTTAAAGTATACCACATGGGATGCCAACTGCCAATTTTTCATGAATTTCAGAGTGATATTTCCATATTCCATTGATTTGTTGAATTTCTGGCGATTTACATCAAGTAATTCAAATTTGCACTGCAAGTGTGCTCTAGTTTCGACCAATAATTTCTGAAAAATTATTTTCACCTTCCACATTAGGAGTGTAGGCAGTATCCACAAAGAAAACTCAATTACCCTACCATTATATATGATTACTCATCCATGCATTTTTGACAACACATCGAAAGAAATTAAAGAAAATGATAAAAATGCTCAAAAATTGAAATCCTTTTGCATGGAGGCCTCCTATGTGCAAAGGCTTGTGGGAAAAATAATAAACTCACAATACCACAAATAATAAGTTAATTTTTCATTTTTCTACTGCAATGCATGACTTTTTTTTGTGAAGCAAGTGCCATAAATAAGATTGTATATTGTGCCCTTACAATTTTCACCTAAGGTATACCACAATGGATGCCAACTGTCAATTTTTCATGAATTTCAGAGTGATATTGCCATATGTCATTGATTTATCGAATTTCTGGCAATTTACATAAAGTAATTCAAATTTGCACTGCAAGTGTTCTCTACTTTCGACCAATAAATTCTAAAAAATCATTTTCACCTTCCGCATTAGGAGTGTAGGTAGTATCCACAAAGAAAACTCAATTACCAACCATTATATATGATTATTCATCCATGCAATTTTGAGAACACATCGAAAGAAATTAAAGGAAATTAAAAAAGGATCAAAAATTGAAATCCTTTTGCATGGAGGCCTCCTTTGTGCAATGGCTTGTGGGAAAAATAATAAACTCATAATACCACAAACTTAAAAAAAAAACCTTCAAGAACTGACCTATCTCATATGAAGATCAATGAATTTTAACCAAGATGACCATGAGCATTTTCGTGGCATAGTACATGATAACATGACCATTTTTGGAAATAACAAGGGTGTTAACATTGTCAGCAATAATTCCACAAAAAGATTGAAGATTTGGTTAAAACAAGTTAATTTTTCATTTTTCTAGTGCAATGCATGACATTGTTTTGAAGCAAGTGCCATAAATAAGATTGTAAATTGTGCCCTTACAATTTTCACCTAAAGTATACCACATGGGATGCCAATTGCCTATTTTTCATGAATTTTAGAGTGATATTTCCATATTCCATTGATTTATTGAATTTCTGGCGATTTACATCAAGTAAGTCAAATTTGCACTGCAAGTGTGCTCTAGTTTCGACCAATAAATTCTGAAAAATCATTTTCACCTTCCACATTAGGAGCGTAGGCATTATCCACAAACAAAACTCAATTACCCAACCATTATATATGATTACTCATCCATGCAATTTCGACAACACATCAAAAGAAATTAAACAAAATGATAAAAAGGCTAAAAAATTGAAATCCTTTGGATGGCTTGTGGGAAAAATAATAAACTCACAATACCACAAATAAAAAATTAATATTTCATGACTTTTTTTGTGAAGCAAGTGCCATAAATAAGATTATATATTGTGCCCTTACAATTTTCACTGTAATGCATGACTTTTTTTCGGAAGCAAGTGCCATAAATAAGATTGTAAATTGTGCCCTTACAAATTTCACCTAAAGTATACCACATGGGATGCCAACTACCAATTTTTCATGAATTTCAGAATGATATTTCCATATTCCATTGATTTATTGAATTTCTTCCAATTTACATCAAGTAAGTCAAATTTGCATTGCAAGTGTGCTCTAGTTTCGACCAATAAATTCTGAAAAATCATTTTCACCTTCCACATTAGGAGTGTAGCCAGTATCCACAAAGAAAACTCAATTACCCAGCAATTATATATGATTACTCATTCATGCAATTTTGATAACACATCGAAAGAAATTAAATAAAATGATAAAAAGGCTCAAAAATTGAAATCCTTTTGCATGGAGGCCTCCTATGTGCTATGGCTTGTGGGAAAAATAATAAACTGACAATACCACAAATAAAAAGTTAATTTTTCATTTTTCTAGTGCAAATCATGACTTTTTTTGTGAAGCAGGTGCCATAAATAAGATTGTAAATTGTGCCCTTACAATTTTCACCAAAAGTATACCACAATGGATGCCAACTGGCAATTTTTCATGAATTTCAGAGTGATATTGCCATATTCCATTGATTTATCGAATTTCCGGCGATTTACATCAAGTAATTCAAATTTGCACGGCAAGTGTGCTCTAGTTTCGACCAATAAATTTGGAAATATCATTTTCACCTTCCACATTAGGAGTGTAGGCAGTATCCACAAAGAAAACTCAATTACCCAACCATTATATATGATTATTCATCCATGCAATTTTGAGAACACATCAAAAGAAATTAAAGGAAATGAAAAAAGGCTCAAAAATTGAAATCCGTTTGCATAGAGGCCTCCTATGTGCAATGGCTTGTGGGAAAAATAATAAACTCACAATACCACAAACTTAAAATAAAAAACCTTCACAATCTGACCTATCTCATATGAAGATCAATGACTTTCAACTAAGACGACCATGACCATGAACATTTTCATGGCATAGTACATGATAACATGACCATTTTTGGAAATAACAAGGGTGTTAAGATTGTCAGCAATAATTCCACAAAAAGATTGAAGGTTTGGTTAAAAAAAGTTAATTTTTCATTTTTCTAATGCAATGCATGACTTTTTTTTGTGAAGCAAGTGCCATAAATAAGATTGGAAATTGTGCCCTTACAATTTTCACCTAAAGTATACCACATGGGATGCCAGCTGCTAATTTTTCATGAATTTTAGATTGATATTTCCATATTCCATTGATTTATTGAATTTCTGGTGATTTACGTCAAGTAATTCAAATTTGCACTACAAGTGTGCTCTAGTTTCGACCAATAAATTCTGAAAAATCATATTTACCTTCCACATTTGGAGTGTAGGCAGTATTCACAAAGAAAACTCAATTACCCAACCATTATATATGATTACTTATCCATGCAATTTTGACAACACATCGAAAGAAATTAAAGAAAAAGATAAAAAGGCTCAAAAATTGAAATCCTTTTGCATGGAGGCCTCCTATGTGCAATGGCTTGTGGAAAAAAATAATAAACCCACAATACCACAAATAAAAAGTTAATTTTTCATTTTTCTAGTGCAATGCATGACTTTTTTTGAGAAGCATGTGCCATAAATAAGATTGTAATTTGTGCCCTTACAATTTTCACCTAAAGTATACCACATTGGATATCAACTGCCAATTTTTCATGAATTTCAGAGTGATATTGCGATATTTCATTGATTTATCGAATTTCTGGCGATTTACATCAAGTAATTCAAATTTGCACTGCAAGTGTGCTCTAGTTTCGACCAATAAATTTTGAAAAATCATTTTTACCTTCCACATTATTAGTTTAGGCAGTATCCACAAAGAAAACTCAATTACCCAACCATTATATATGATTACTCATCCATGCAATCTTGACAACACATCGAAAGAAATTAAAGAAAATGATAAAAAGGCTCAAAAATTGAAATCCTTTTGCATGGAGGCCTCCTATGTGCAATGGCTTGTGGGAAAAATAATAAACTCACAATACCACACATAAAAAGTTAATTTTTCATTTTTCTAGTGCAATGCATGACTTTTTTTGTGAAGCAGGTGCCATACATAAGATTGTAAATTGTGCCCTTACAATGGATGCCAACTGCCAATTATTCATGAATTTCACTGTCATATTGCCTTATTCCATTGATTTATCGAATTTCTGGCGATTTACATCAAGTAATTCTAATTTGCACTGCAAGTGTGCTCTAGTTTCGACCAATAAATTTGGAAATATCATTTTCACCTTCCACATTAGGAGTGTAGGCACTATCCACAAAGAAAACCCAATTACCCGACCATTATATATGATTACTCATCCATGCAATTTTGAGAACACATCAAAAGAAATTAAAGGAAATGAAAAAAGGCTCAAAAATTGAAATCCGTTTGCATAGAGGCCTCCTATGTGCAATGGCTTGTGGGAAAAATAATAAACTCACAGTACCACAAACTTAAAAAAAAACCTTCATAAACTGACCTATCTCATATCAAGATCAATGACTTTCAACCAAGATGACCACGACCATGAGCATTTTCATGGCATCGTACATGATAATATGACCATTTTTGGAAATAACAAGGGTGTTAACATTGTCAGCAATAATTCCACAAAAAGATTGAAGATTTGGTTAAAAAAAGTTAACTTTTCATTTTTCTAGTGCAATGCATGAATTTTTTTTGTGAAGCAAGTGCCATAAATAAGATTGTAAATTGTGCCCTTACAATTTTCACCTAAAGTGTACCACATGGGATGCCAACTGCCAATTTTTCATAAATTTCAGAGTGATATTTCCATATTCCAATTCAAATTTGCACTTCAAGTGTGCTCTAGTTTCGACCAATAAATTTTGAAAAATCATTTTCACCTTCCACATTAGGAGTGTAGGCAATATCCACCAAGAAAACTCAATTACCCAACCATTATATATGATTACTCATCCATGCAATCTTGACAATACATCGAAAGAAATTAAAGAAAATGATAAAAAGGCTCAAAAATTGAAATCCTTTTGCATGGAGGCCTCCTATGTGCAATGGCTTGTGGGAAAAATAATAAACTCACAATACCACAAATTAAAAGTTAATTTTTCATTTTTCTAGTGCAATGCATGACTTTTTTTGTGAAGCAGGTGCCATAAATAAGATTGTAAATTGTGCCGTTACATTTTTCACCTAAAGTATACCACAATGGATGCCAACAGCCAATTTTTCATGAATTTCACAGTGATATTGCCTTATTCCATTGATTTATCGAATTTCTGGAGATTTACATCAAATAATTCAAATTTGCGCTGCAAGTGTGCTCTAGTTTAGACCAATAAATTCTGAAAAATCATTTTCACCTTTCGCATTAGGAGTGTAGGCAGTATCCACAAAGAAAACTCAATTACCCAACCATTATATATGATTACTCATCCATGCAATTTTGAGAACGCATCGAAAGAAATTAAAGGAAATGAAAAAAGGCTCAAAAATTGAAATCCTTTTGCATGGAGGCCTCCTATGTGTAATGGCTTGTGGTAAAAATAATAAACTCACAATACCACAAACTTAAAAAAAACCTTCACAAACTGACCTATCTCATATTGAAGATCAATGACTTTCAACCAAGATGACCATGAGCATTTTCAAGGCATAGTACATGATAACATGACCATTTTTGGAAATAACAAGGTTGTTAACATTGGCAGCAATAATTCCTCAAAAAGATTGAAGATTTGGTTTAAAAAAGTTAAATTTTCATTTTTCTAGTGCAATGCATGACTTTTTTTTTGAAGCAAGTGCCATAAATAAGATTTTAAATTGTGCCCTCACAATTTTCACCTAAAGTATACCACATGGGATGCCAACTGCCAATTTTTCATGAATTTCAGAGTGATATTGCCATATTCCATTGATTTATTGAATTTCTGGCGATTTACATCAAGTAATTCAAATTTCCACTGCAAGTGTGCTCTAGTTTCGACCAATAAATTCTGAAAAATTATTTTCACCTTCCACATTAGGAGTGTAGGAAGTATCCACAAAGAAAACTCAATTACCCAACCATTATATATGATTACTCATCCATGCAATCTTGACAACACATCGAAAGAAATTAAACAAAATGATAAAAAGGCTCAAAAATTGAAATCCTTTTGCATGGAGGCCTCCTATGTGCAATGGCTTGTGGGAAAAATAATAGACTCACAATACCACAAATAAAAAGTTAATTTTTCATTTTTCTAGCGCAATGCATGACTTTTTTTGTGAAGCAGGTTCCATAAATAAGATTGTAAATTCTGCCCTTACAATTTTCACCTAAAGTATACCACAATGGATGCCAACTGACATTTTTTCATGAATTTCAGAGTGATATTGCCATATTCCATTGATTCATCCAATTTGTGGTGATTTACATCAAGTAATTCAAATTTGCACTACAAGTGTGCTCTAGTTTCGACCAATAAATTTGGAAATATCATTTTCACCTTCCACATTAGGAGTGTAGGTAGTATCCACAAAGAAAACTCAATTACCCGACCATTATATATGATTACTCATCCATGCAATTTTGAGAACACATCGAAAGAAATTAAAGGAAATGAAAAAAGGATCAAAAATTGAAATCCTTTTGCATGGAGGACACCTATGTGCAATGGCTTGTGGAAAAAATAATAAACTCATAATACCACAAACTTAAAAAAAAAACCTTCACAACCTGACCTATCTCATATGAAGATCAATGACTTTCAACCAAGATGACCGTGACCATGAGCATTTTCATGGCATAGTACATGATGACATGACCATTTTTGGAAATTACAAGGGTGTTAACATTGTCAGTAATAATTCCACAAAAAGATTGAAGATTTGGTTAAAAAAAGTTAATTTTTCATTTTTCTAGTGCAATGCATGACTTTGTTTTGAAGCAAGTGCCATAAATAAGATTGTAAATTGTGCCCTTACAATTTTCACCTAAAGTATACCACATGGGATGCCAACTGCCAATTTTTCATGAATTTCAGAGTGATATTTCCATATTCCATTGATTTATTGAATTTCTGGCGATTTACATCAAGTAATTCAAATTTGCACTAAAAGTGTGCTCTAGTTTCGTCCAATAAATTCTAAAAAATCATTTTCAACTTCCACATTAGGAGTGTAGTCAGTATCCACAAAGAAAACTCAATTACCCAACCATTATATATGATTACTCATCCATGCAATTTTGACAACACATCGAAAGAAATTAAAGAAAATGATAAAAAGCCTCAAAAATTGAAATCCTTTTGCATGGAGGCCTCCTATGTGCAATGGCTTGTGGGAAAAATAATAAACTCACAATACCACAAATAATAGGTTAATTTTTCATTTTTCTATTGCAATGCATGACTTTTATTGTGAAGCAAGTGCCATAAATAAGATTGTAAATTGTGCCCTTACAATTTTCACCTTAAGTATACCTCAATGGATGCCAACTGCCAATTTTTCATGAATTTCAAAATGATATTGCCATATTTCATTGATTTATCGAATTTCTGGTGATTTACATCAAGTAATTCAAATTTGCACTACAAGTGTGCTCTACTTTTGACCAATAAATTCTGAAAAATCTTTTTCACCTTCCGCATTAGGAGTGTAGGTTGTATCCACAAAGAAAACTCAATTACCCAACCATTATATATGATTACTCATCCATGCAATTTTGAGAACACATCGAAAGAAATTAAAGGAAATGAAAAAAGGCTCAAAAATTGAAATCCTTTTGCATGGAGGCCTCCTATGTGCAATGGCTTGTGGGAAAAATAATAAACTCATAATACCACAAACTTAAAAAAAACCTTCAAGAACTGACCTATCTCATATGAAGATCAATGACTTTTAACCAAGATGACCACGAGCATTTTTATGGCATAGTAGATGATAACATGACCATTTTTGGAAATAACAAGGGTCTTAACATTGTCAGCAATAATTCCACAAAAAGGTTGAAGATTTGGTTAAAAAACGTTAATTTTTCATTTTTCTAGTGCAATGCATGACTTTGTTTTGAACCAAGTGCCAAAAATAAGATTGTAAATTGTGCCCTTACAATTTTCACCTAAAGTATACCACATGGGATGCCAACTGCCAATTTTTCATGAATTTTAGACTGATATTTCCATATTCCATTGATGTATTGAATTTCTGGCGATTTACATCAAGTAAGTCAAATTTGCACTGCAAGTGTGCTCTAGTTTCGACCAATAAATTCTAAAAAATCATTTTCACCTTCCACATTAGGAGTGTTGGCAGTATCCACAAAGAAAACTCAATTACCCAACCATTATATATGATTACTCATCCATGCAATTTTGACAACACATCAAATGAAATTAAAGAAAATGATAAAAAGGCTAAAAAATTGAAATCCTTTTGATGGTGGCCTCCTATGTGCAATGGCTTGTGGGAAAACTAATAAACTCACAATACCCCAAATAAAAAGTTAATATTTCATTTTTCTAGTGCAATGCATGACTTTTTTTGTGAAGCAGGTGCCATAAATAAGAATATAAATTGTGCCCTTACAATTTTCACCTAAAGTATACCACAATGGATGCCAACTGCCAATTTTTCATCAATTTCAGAGTGATATTTCCTTATTCCACTCATTTATTGAATTTCTGGCGATTTACATCAAGTAATTCAAATTTGCACTGCAAGTGTGCTTTAGTTTTGACCAATAAATTCAGAAAAATCATTTTCACATTCCGCATTAGGAGTGTAGGCAGTATCCACAAAGAAAACTCAATTACCCAACCATTATATATGATTACTCATCCATGCAATTTTGAGAACACATCGAAAGAAATTAAAGGAAATGAAAAAAGGCTCAAAAATTGAAATCCTTTTGCATGGAGGCCTCCTATGTGCAATGGCTTGTGGGAAAAATGATAAACTCACAACACCACAAATAAAAAGTTAATTTTTCATTTTTCTAGTGCAATGCATGACTTGTTTTGTGAAGCAGGTGTCATAAATAAGATTATAAATTCTGCCCTTACAATTTTCACCTAAAGTATACCACAATGGATGCCAACTGCCAATTTTTCATGAATTTCAGAGTGATATTTCCATATTCCACTGATTTATTGAATTTCTGGCGATTTACATCAAGTAATTCAAATTTGCACTGCAAGTGTGCTTTAGTTTCGACCAATAAATTCAGAAAAATCATTTTCACATTCCGCATTAGGAGTGTAGGCAGTATCCACAAAGATAACTCAGTTACCCAACCATTATATATGATTACTCATCCATGCAATTTTGAGAACACATCGAAAGAAATTAAAGGAAATGAAAAAAGGCTCAAAAATTGAAATCCTTTTGCATGGAGGCCTCCTATGTGCAATGGCTTGTGGGAAAAACAATAAACTCACAATACCACAAATAAAAAGTTAATTTTTCATTTTTCTAGTGCAATGCATGACTTTTTTTGTGAAGCAGGTGCCATAAATAAGATTGTAAATTGTGCCCTTACAATTTTCACCTAAAGTATACCACAATGGATGCCAATTTTTCATGAATTTCATAGAGATATTGCCATATTCCATTGATTTATCGAATTTCTGGCGATTTACATCAAGTAATTCAAATTTGCACTGCAAGTGTGCTCTAGTTTCGGCCAATAAATTTGGAAATATCAATTTCACCTTCCACATTAGGAGTGTAGGTAGTATCCACAAAGAAAACTCAATTACCCAACCATTATATATGATTACTCATCCATGCAATTTTGAGAACACATCAAAAGAAATTAAAGGAAATGAAAAAAGGCTCAAAAATTGAAATCCATTTGCATAGAGGCCTCCTATATGCAATGGCTTGTGGGAAAAATAATAAACTCACAATACCACAAACTTAAAAAAAACCTTCATAAACTGACCTATCTCATATGAAGATCAATGACTTTCAACCAAGATGACCACGAGCATGAGAATTTTCATGGCATCGTACATGATAATATGACCATTTTTGGAAATAACAAGGGTGTTAACATTGTCAGCAATAATTCCACAAAAAGATTGTAGATTTGGTTAAAAAAAGTTAATTTTTCATTTTTATAGTGCAATGCATGAATTTTTTGTGTGAAGCAAGTGCCATAAATAAGATTGTAAATTGTGCCCTTACAATTTTCTCCTAAAGTATACCACATGGGATGCCAACTGCCAATTTTTCATGAATTTCAGAGTGATATTTCCATATTCCATTGATTTATTGAATTTCTGGTGATTCACATCAAGTAATTCAAATTTGCACTTCAAGTGTGCTCTAGTTTCGACCAATAAATTTTGAAAAATCATTTTCACCTTCCACATTAGGAGTGTAGGCAGTATCCACAAAGAAAACTCAATTACCCAACCATTATATATGATTACTCATCCATGCAATCTTGACAACACATCGAAAGAAATTAAAGAAAATGATAAAAAGGCTCAAAAATTGAAATCCTTTTGCATGGAGGCCTCCTATGTGCAATGGCTTGTGGGAAAAATAATAAACTCATAATACCACAAATAAAAAGTTAATTTTCCATTTTTCTAGTGCAATGCATGACTTTTTTTTGTGAAGCAAGTGCCATAAATAAGATTGTAAATTGGGCCCTTACAACTTTCACCTAAAGTATACCACATAGGATGCCAACTGACATTTTTTCATGAATTTCAGAGTGATATTGCCATATTTCATTGATTTATTGAATTTCTGGCGATTCACATCAAGTAATTCAAATTTGCACTGCAAGTGTGCTCTAGTTTCGATCAATAAATTTGGAAATATCATTTTCACGTTCCACATTAGGAGTGTAGGTAGTATCCATAAAGAAAACTCAATTACCCAACCATTATATATGATTACTCATCCATGCAATTTTCAGAACACAACAAAAGAAATTAAAGGAAATGAAAAAAGGCTCAAAAATTGAAATCCGTTTGCATAGAGGCCTCCTATGTGCAACGGCTTGTGGGAAAAATAATAAACTCACAATACCACAAACTTAAAAAAAAACCTTCATAAACTGACCTATCTCATATGAAGATCAATGACTTTCAACCAAGATGACCACGACCATGAGCATTTTCATGGCATCGTACATGATAATATGACCATTTTTGGAAATAACAAGGGTGTTAACATTGTCAGCAATAATTCCACAAAAAGATTGAAGATTTGGTTAAAAAAAGTTAATTTTTCATTTTTCTAGTGCAATGCATGAATTTTTTTTGTGAAGCAAGTGCCATAAATAAGATTGTAAATTGTGCCCTTACAATTTTCACCTAAAGTATACCACATGGGATGCCAACTGCCAATTTTTCATGAATTTCAGGGTGATATTTCCATATTCCATTGATTTATTTAATTTCTGGTGATTTACATCAAGTAATTCAAATTTGCACTTCAAGTGTGCTCTAGTTTCGACCAATAAATTTTGAAAAATCATTTTCACCTTCCACATTAGGAGTGTAGGCAGTATCCACAAAGAAAACTCAATTACCCAACCATTCTATATGATTACTCATCCATGCAATCTTGACAACACATCGAAAGAAATTAAAGAAAATGATAAAAAGGCTCAAAAATTGAAATCCTTTTGCATGGAGGCCTCCTATGTGCAATGGCTTGTGGGAAAAATAATAAACTCATAATACCACAAATAAAAATTTAATTTTCCATTTTTCTAGTGCAATGCATGACTTTTTTTTGTGAAGCAAGTGCCATAAATAAGATTGTAAATTGTGCCCTTACAATTTTCACCTAAAGTATACCACATGGGATGCCAACTGCCATTTTTTCATGAATTTCAGAGTGATATTGCCATATTTCATTGATTTATTGAATTTCTGGCGATTCACATCAAGTAATTCAAATTTGCACTGCAAGTGTGCTCTAGTTTCGACCAATAAATTTGGAAATATCATTTTCACCTTCCACATTAGGAGTGTAGGTAGTATCCACAAAGAAAACTCAATTACCCAACCATTATATATGATTACTCATCCATGCAATTTTGAGAACGCATCAAAAGAAATTAAAGGAAATGAAAAAAGTCTCAAAAATGGAAATCCGTTTGCATAGAGGCCTCCTATGTGCAATGGCTTGTGGGAAAAATAAAAAACTCACAATACCACAAACTTAAAAAAAAACCTTCATAAACTGACCTATCTCATATGAAGAGCAATGACTTTCAACCAAGATAACCACGACCATGAGCATTTTCATGGCATCGTACATGATAATATGACCATTTTTGGAAATAACAAGGGTGTTAACATTGTCAGCAATAATTCCACAAAAAGATTGAAGATTTGGTTAAAAAAAGTTAATTTTTCATTTTTCTAGTGCAATGCATGAATTTTTTTTGTGAAGCAAGTGCCATAAATAAGATTGTAAATTGTGCCCTTACTATTTTCACCTAAAGTATACCACATGGGATGCCAACTGCAATTTTTTCATGAATTTCAGAGTGATATATCCATATTCCATTGATTTAATGAATTTCTGGTTTTTTACATCAAGTAATTCAAATTTCCACTGCAAGTGTGCTCTAGTTTCGACCAATAAATGCTGAAAAATTATTTTCACCTTCCACATTAGGAGTGTAGGCAGTATCCACAAAGAAAACTCAATTACCCAACCATTATATATGATTACTCATCCATGCAATCTTGACAACACATCGAAAGAAATTAAAGAAAATGATAAAAAGGCTCAAAAATTGAAATCCTTTTGCATGGAGGCCACCTATGTGCAATGGCTTGTGGGAAAAATAATAAACTCACCATACCACAAATAAAAATTTAATTTTTCATTTTTCTAGTGCAATGCATGACTTTTTTTGTGAAGCAAGGGCCATAAATAAGATTGTAAATTTTACCCTTACAATTTTCACCTAAAGTATACCACAATGGATGCCAACTGCCAATTTTTCATGAATTTCACAGTGATACTGCCTTATTCCATTGATTTATGGAATTTCTGGCAATTTACATCAAGTAATTCAAACTTGCACTGCAAGTGTGCTCTAGTTTTGACCAATAAATTCTGAAAAATCATTTTCACCTTCCGCATTAGGAGTGTAGGTAGTATACACAAAGAAAACTCAATTACCCAACCATTATATATGATTACTCATCCATGCAATTTTTAGAACACATCGAAAGAAATTAAAGGAAATGAAAAAAGGCTCAAAAATTGAAACTCTTTTGCATGGAGGCCTCCTATGTGCAATGGCTTGTGGGAAAAATAATAATCTCAGAATACCACAACCTTAAAAAAAACATCAAGAACTGACCTATCTCATATGAAGATCATTGACTTTCAACCAAGATGACCATGAGCATTTTCATGGCAACGTACATGATAATATGACCATTTTTGGAAATAACAAGGGTGTCAACATTGTCAGCAATAATTCCACAAAAAGATTGAAGATTTGGTTAAAAAAAGTTAATTTTTCATTTTTCTAGTGCAATGCATGAATTTTTTTTGTGAAGCAAGTGACATAAATAAGATTGTAAATTGTGCCCTTACAATTTTCACCTAAAGTATACCACATGGGATGCCAACAGCCTATTTTTCATGAATTTCAGAGTGATATTTCCATATTCCATTGATTTATTGAATTTCTGGCTATTTACATCAACTAATTCAAATTTGCACATCAAGTGTGCTCTAGTTTCGACCAATAAATTTTGAAAAATCATTTTCACCTTCCACATTAGGAGTGTAGGCAGTATCCACAAAGAAAACTCAATTACCCAACCATTATATATGATTACTCATCCATGCAATCTTGACAACACATCGATAGAAATTAAAGAAAATGATAAAAAGGCTCAAAAATTGAAATCCTTTTGCATGGAGGCGTGCTATGTGCAATGGCTTGTGGGAAAAATAATAAACTCACAATACCACAAATAAAATGTTAATATTTCATTTTTCTAGTGCAATGCATGACTTTTTTTGTGAAGCAAGTGCCATAAATAAGAATGTAAATTGTGCCCTTACAATTTTCACCTAAATTATACCACAATGGATGCCAACTGCCAATTTTTCATGAATTTTAGAGTGATATTGCCATATTTCATTGATTTATCGAATTTCTGGCGATTTACATCAAGTAATTCAAATTTGCACTGCAATTGTGCTTTAGTTTCGACCAATAAATTCAGAAAAATCATTTTCACATTCCGCATTAGAAGTGTAGGCAGTATCCACAAAGAAAACTCAATTACCCAACCATTATATGTGATTACTCATCCATGCAATTTTGAGAACACATCGAAAGAAATTAAAGGAAATGAAAAAAGGCTCAAAAATTGAAATCCTTTTGCATGGAGGCCTCCTATGTGCAATGGCTTGTGGGAAAAATAATAAACTCACAATACCACAACCTTAAAAAAACCCTTCAAGAACTGACCTATCTCATATGAAGATCAATGACTTCAACCAAGATGACCATGAGCATTTTCATGGCAGAGTACATGATAACATGACCATTTTTGGAAATAGCAAGGGTGTTAACATTGTCAGCAATAATTCCACAAAATGATTAAAGATTTGGGTAAAAATAAGTTAATTTTTCATTTTTCTAGTGCAATGCTTGACTTTGTTTTGAAGCAAGTGCCATAAATAAGATTGTAAATTGTGCCCTTACAATTTTCACCTTAAGTATACCACATGGGATGCCAACTGCCAATTTTTCATGAATTTCAGAGTGATATTTCCATATTCCATTGATTTATTGAATTTCCGGTGATTTACATCAAGTAATTCAAATTTGCACTGCAAGTGTGCTCTAGTTTCGACCAATAAATTCTGAAAAATTATTTTCACCTTCCACATTAGGAGTGTAGGCAGTATCTACAAAGAAAACTCAATTACCCAACCATTATATATGATTACTCATCCATGCAATTTTGACAACACATCGAAAGAAATTAAAGAAAATGATAAAAAAGCTCAAAAATTGAAATCCTTTTGCATGGAGGCCTCCTATGTGCAATGGCTTGTGGGAAAAATAATAAACTCACAATACCACAAATAATAAGTTAATTTTTCATTTTTCTACTGCAATGCATGACTTTTTTTGTGAAGCAAGTGCCATAAGTAAGATTGTATATTGTGCCCTTACAATTTTCACCTAAAGTATACCACAATGGATGCCAACTGCCAATTTTTCATGAATTTTAGAGTGATATTGCCATATTTCATTGATTTATCGAATTTCTGGCGATTTACATCAAGTAATTCAAATTTGCACTGCAATTGTGCTTTAGTTTCGACCAATAAATTCAGAAAAATCATTTTCACATTCCGCATTAGGACTGTAGGCAGTATCCACAAAGAAAATTCTATTTCCCAACCATTATATGTGATTACTCATCCATGCAATTTTGAGAACACATCGAAAGAAATTAAAGGAAATGAAAAAAGGCTCAAAATTGAAATCCTTTTGCATGGAGGCCTCCTATGTGCAATGGCTTGTGGGAAAAATAATAAACTCACAATACCACAACCTTAAAAAAACCCATCAAGAACTGACCTATCTCATATGAAGATCAATGACTTCAACCAAGATGACCATGAGCATTTTCATGGCATAGTACATGATAACATGACCATTTTTGGAAATAACAAGGGTGTTAACATTGTCAGCAATAATTCCACAAAATGATTGAAGATTTGGGTAAAAATAAGTTAATTTTTCATTTTTCTAGTGCAATGCTTGACTTTGTTTTGAAGCAAGTGCCATAAGTAAGATTGTAAATTGTGCCCTTACAATTTTCACCTTAAGTATACCACATGGGATGCCAACTGCCAATTTTTCATGAATTTCAGAGTGATATTTCCATATTCCATTGATTTATTGAATTTCTGGCGATTTACATCAAGTAAATCAAATTTGCACTACAAGTTTGCTCTAGTTTCGACCAATAAATTCTGAAAATTCATTTTCACCTTCCACATTAGGAGTGTAGCCAGTATCCACAAAGAAAACTCAATTACCCAGAAATTATAAATGATTACTCATCCATGCAATTTTGATAACACATCGAAAGAAATTAAATAAAATGATAAAAAGGCTCAAAAATTGAAATCCTTTTGCATGGAGGCCTCCTATGTGCTATGGCTTGTGGGAAAAATAAGAAACTGACAATACCACAAATAAAAAGTTAATTTTTCATTTTTCTAGTGCAATGCATGACTTTTTTGTGAAGCAGGTTCCATAAATAAGAATGTAAATTTTGCCCTTACAATTTTCACATAAAGTATACCACAATGGATGCCAACTGACATTTTTTCATGAATTTCAGAGTGATATTGCCATATTCCATTGATTTATCCAATTTGTGGTGATTTACATCAAGTAATTCAAATTTGCACTACAAGTGTGCTCTAGTTTCGACCAATAAATTTGGAAATATCATTTTCACCTTCCATACTAGGAGTGTAGGCAGTATTCACAAAGAAAACTCAATTACCCAACCATTATATATGATTACTTATCCATGCAATTTTGACAACACATCGAAAGAAATTAAAGAAAATGATAAAAAGGCTCAAAAATTGAAATCCTTTTGCATGGAGGCCTCCTATGTGCAATGGCTTGTGGGAAAAATAATAAACCCACAATACCACAAACTTAAAATAAAAAACCTTCACAATCTGACCTATCTCATATGAAGATCAATGACTTTCAACTAAGACGACCATGACCATGAACATTTTCATGGCATAGTACATGATAACATGACCATTTTTGGAAATAACAAGGGTGTTAAGATTGTCAGCAATAATTCCACAAAAAGATTGAAGGTTTGGTTAAAAAAAGTTAATTTTTCATTTTTCTAATGCAATGCATGACTTTTTTTTGTGAAGCAAGTGCCATAAATAAGATTGGAAATTGTGCCCTTACAATTTTCACCTAAAGTATACCACATGGGATGCCAACTGCTAATTTTTCATGAATTTTAGAGTGATATTTCCATATTCCATTGATTTATTGAATTTCTGGCGATTTACGTCAAGTAATTCAAATTTGCACTACAAGTGTGCTCTAGTTTCGACCAATAAATTCTGAAAAATCATTTTCACCTTCCACATTAGGAGTGTAGGCAGTATTCACAAAGAAAACTCAATTACCCAACCATTATATATGATTACTTATCCATGCAATTTTGACAACACATCGAAAGAAATTAAAGAAAATGATAAAAAGGCTCAAAAATTGAAATCCTTTTGCATGGAGGCCTCCTATGTGCAATGGCTTGTGGGAAAAATAATAAACCCACAATACGACAAATAAAAAGTTAATTTTTCATTTTTCTAGTGCAATGCATGACTTTTTTTGTGAAGCATGTGCCATAACTAAGATTGTAATTTGTGCCCTTACAATTTTCACCTAAAGTATACCACATTGGATATCAACTGCCAATTTTTCATGAATTTCGGAGTGATATTGCCATATTTCATTAATTTATCGAATTTCTGGCGATTTACATCAAGTAATTCAAATTTGCACTGCAAGTGTGCTCTAGTTTGGACCAATAAATTTTGAAGAATCATTTTTACCTTCCACATTAGGAGTGTAGGCAGTATCCACAAAGAAAACTCAATTACCAACAATTATATATGATTACTCATCCATGCAATCTTGACAACACATCGAAAGAAATTAAAGAAAATGATAAAAAGGCTCAAAAATTGAAATCCTTTTGCATGGAGGCCTCCTATGTGCAATGGCTTGTGGGAAAAATAATAAACTCACAATACCACAAATAAAAAGTTAAATTTTCATTTTTCTAGTGCAATGCATGACTTTTTTTGTGAAGCAGGTGCCATACATAAGATTGTAAATTGTGCCCTTACAATTTTCACCTAAAGTATACCACAATGGATGACAACTGCCAATTATTCATGAATTTCACAGTCATATTGCCTTATTCCATTGATTTATCGAATTTCTGGCGATTTACATCAAGTAATTCTAATTTGCACTGCAAGTGTGCTCTAGTTTCGACCAATAAATTTGGAAATATCATTTTCACCTTCCACATTAGGAGTGTAGGCAGTATCCAGAAAGAAAACTCAATTACCCGACCATTATATACGATTACTCATCCATGCAATTTTGAGAACACATCAAAAGAAATTAAAGGAAATGAAAAAAGGCTCAAAAATTGAAATCCGTTTGCATAGAGGCCTCCTATGTGCAATGGCTTGTGGGAAAAATAATAAACTCACAATACCACAAACTTAAAAAAAAACCTTCATAAACTGACCTATCTCATATCAAGATCAATGACTTTCAACCAAGATGACCACGACCATGAGCATTTTCATGGCATCGTACATGATAATATGACCATTTTTGGAAATAACAAGGGTGTTAACATTGTCAGCAATAATTCCACAAAAAGATTGAAGATTTGGTTAAAAAAAGTTAACTTTTCATTTTTCTAGTGCAATGCATGAATTTTTTTTGTGAAGCAAGTGCCATAAATAAGATTGTAAATTGCGCCCTTACAATTTTCACCTAAAGTGTACCACATGGGATACCAACTGCCAATTTTTCAAGAATTTCAGAGTGATATTTCCATATTCCATTGATTTATGGAATTTCCGGTGATTTACATCAAGTAATTCAAATTTGCACTGCAAGTGTGCTCTAGTTTCGACCAATAAATTCTGAAAAATTATTTTCACCTTCCACATTAGGAGTGTAGTCAGTATCCACAAAGAAAACTCAATTACCCAACCATTATATATGATTACTCATCCATCCAATTTTGACAACACATCGAAAGAAATTAAAGAAAATGATAAAAAATCTCAAAAATTGAAATTCTTTTGCGTGGAGGCCTCCTATGTGCAATGGCTTGTGGGAAAAATAATAAACTCACAATACCACAAATAATAAGTTAATTTTTCATTTTTCTACTGCAATGCATGACTTTTTTTGTGAAGCAGGTGCCATAAATAAGAATGTAAATTGTACCCTTACAATTTTCACCTAAAGTATACCACAATGGATGCCAACTGCCAATTTTTCATGAATTTCAAAGTGATATTGCCTTATTCGATTGATTTATCGAATTTCTGGCGATTTACATCAAGTAATTCAAATTTGCACTGCAAGTGTGCTCTAGTTTCGACCAATAAAGTCTGAAAAATCATTTTCACCTTCCGCATTAGGAGTGTAGGCAGTATCCACAAAGAAAACTCAATTACCCAACCATTATATATGATTACTCATCCATGCAATTTTGAGAACGCATCGAAAGAAATTAAAGGAAATGAAAAAAGGCTCAAAAATTGAAATCCGTTTGCATGGTGGCCTTCTATGTGTAATGGCTTGTGGAAAAAATAATAAACTCACAATACCACAAACTTAAAAAAAAACCTTCACAAACTGACCTATCTCATATGAAGATCAATGACTTTCAACCAAGATGACCATGAGCATTTTCATGGCATAGTACATGATAACATGACCATTTTTGGAAATAACAAGGTTGTTAACATTGGCAGCAATAATTCCACAAAAAGATTGAAAATTTGGTTAAAAAAAGTTAAATTTTCATTTTTCTAGTGCAATGCATGACAGTTTTTTGAAGCAAGTGCCTTAAATAAGATTTTAAATTGTGCCCTCACAATTTTCACCTAAAGTATACCACATGGGATGCCAACTGCCAATTTTTCATGAATTTCAGAGTGATATTTCCATATTCCATTGATTTATTGAATTTCTGGCGATTTACATCAAGTAATTCAAATTTCCACTGCAATTGTGCTCTAGTTTCGACTAATAAATTCTGAAAAATTATTTTCACCTTCCACATTAGGAGTGTAGGCAGTATCCACAAAGAAAACTCAATTACCCAACCATTATATATGATTACTCATCCACGCAATTTTGACAACGCATCGAAAGAAATTAAAGAAAATGATAAAAAGGCTCAAGAATTGAAATCCTTTTGCATGGAGGCCTCCTATGTGCAATGGCTTGTGGGAAAAATAATAGACTCACAATACCACAAATAAAAAGTTAATTTTTCATTTTTCTAGTGCAATCCATGACTTTTTTTGTGAAGCAGGTTCCATAAATAAGATTGTAAATTCTGCCCTTACAATTTTCACCTAAAGTATACCACAATGGATGCCAACTGACATTTTTTCATGAATTTCAGAGTGATATTGCCATATTCCATTGATTTATCGAATTTGTGGTGATTTACATCAAGTAATTCAAATTTGCACTACAAGTGTGCTCTAGTTTCGACCAATAAATTTGGAAATATCATTTTCACCTTACACATTAGAAGTGTAGGCAGTATCCACAAAGAAAACTCAATTACCCGACCATTATATATGATTAGTCATCCATGCAATTTCGAGAACACATCAAAAGAAATTAAAGGAAATGAAAAAAGGCTCAAAAATTGAAATCCTTTTGCATGGAGGCCACCTATGTGCAATGGCTTGTGGAAAAAATAATAAACTCACAATACCACAGACTTAAAAAAAAACCCTTCACAACCTGACCTATCTCATATGAAGATCAATGACTTTCAACCAAGATGGCCGTGACCATGAGCATTTTCATGGCATAGTACATGATAACAAGACCATTTTTGGAAATAACAAGGGTGTTAACATTGTCAGTAATAATTCCACAAAAAGATTGAAGAAATTAAAGAAAATGATAAAAAGGCTCAAAAATTGAAATCCTTTTGCATGGAGGCCTCCTATGTGCAATGGCTTGTGGGAAAAATAATAAACTCACAATACCACAAATAATAGGTTAATTTTTCATTTTTCTAGTGCAATGCATGACTTTTTTTTGTGAAGCAAGTGCCATAAATAAGATTGTAAATTGTGCCCTTACAATTTTCACCTAAAGTATACCACATGGGATGCCAACTGCCAATTTTTCATGAATTTCGGAGTGATATTTCCATATTCCATTGATTTATTTAATTTCTGGCGATTTACATCAAGTAATTCAAATTTGCACTACAAGTGTGCTCTAGTTTCGACCAATAAATTCTAAAAATTCATTTTCACCTTCCACATTAGGAGTGTAGTCAGTATCCACAAAGAAAACTCAATTACTCAGCCATTATATATGATTACTCATCCATGCAATTTTGACAACACATCGAAAGAAATTAAAGAAAATGATAAAATGGCTCAAAAATTGAAATCCTTTTGCATGGAGGCCTCCTATGTGCAATGGCTTGTGGGAAAAATAATAAACTCACAATACCACAAACAAAATGTTAATTTTTCATTTTTCTAGTGCAATGCATGACTTTTTTTGTGAAGCAGGTGCCATAAATAAGATTGTAAATTGTGCCCTTACAATTTTCACCTAAAGTATACCTCAATGGATGCCAACTGCCAATTTTTCATGAATTTCAGAGTGATATTGCCATATTTCATTGATTTATCGAATTTCTGGTGATTTACATCAAGTAATTCAAATTTGCACTGCAAGTGTGCTCTACTTTCGACCAATAAATTCTGAAAAATCTTTTTCACCTTCGGCATTAGAAGTGTAGGTAGTATCCACAAAGAAAACTCAATTACCCAACCATTATATATGATTACTCATCCATGCAATTTTGAGAACGCATCGAAAGAAATTAAAGGAAATGAAAAAAGGCTCAAAAATTGAAATCCGTTTGCATGGTGGCCTTCTATGTGTAATGGCTTGTGGAAAAAATAATAAACTCACAATACCACAAACTTAAAAAAACCTTCACAAACTGACCTATCTCATATGAAGATCAATGACTTTCAACCAAGATGACCATGAGCATTTTCATGGCATAGTACATGATAACATGACCATTTTTGGAAATAACAAGGTTGTTAACATTGGCAGCAATAATTCCACAAAAAGATTGAAAATTTGGTTAAAAAAAGTTAAATTTTCATTTTTCTAGTGCAATGCATGACAGTTTTTTGAAGCAAGTGCCTTAAATAAGATTTTAAATTGTGCCCTCACAATTTTCACCTAAAGTATACCACATGGGATGCCAACTGCCAATTTTTCATGAATTTCAGAGTGATATTTCCATATTCCATTGATTTATTGAATTTCTGGCGATTTACATCAAGTAATTCAAATTTCCACTGCAATTGTGCTCTAGTTTCGACCAATAAATTCTGAAAAATTATTTTCACCTTCCACATTAGGAGTGTAGGCAGTATCCACAAAGAAAACTCAATTACCCAACCATTATATATGATTACTCATCCACGCAATTTTGACAACGCATCGAAAGAAATTAAAGAAAATGATAAAAAGGCTCAAGAATTGAAATCCTTTTGCATGGAGGCCTCCTATGTGCAATGGCTTGTGGGAAAAATAATAGACTCACAATACCACAAATAAAAAGTTAATTTTTCATTTTTCTAGTGCAATGCATGACTTTTTTTGTGAAGCAGGTTCCATAAATAAGATTGTAAATTCTGCCCTTACAATTTTCACCTAAAGTATACCACAATGGATGCCAACTGACATTTTTTCATGAATTTCAGAGTGATATTGCCATATTCCATTGATTTATCGAATTTGTGGTGATTTACATCAAGTAATTCAAATTTGCACTACAAGTGTGCTCTAGTTTCGACCAATAAATTTGGAAATATCATTTTCACCTTACACATTAGAAGTGTAGGCAGTATCCACAAAGAAAACTCAATTACCCGACCATTATATATGATTAGTCATCCATGCAATTTCGAGAACACATCAAAAGAAATTAAAGGAAATGAAAAAAGGCTCAAAAATTGAAATCCTTTTGCATGGAGGCCACCTATGTGCAATGGCTTGTGGAAAAAATAATAAACTCACAATACCACAGACTTAAAAAAAAACCCTTCACAACCTGACCTATCTCATATGAAGATCAATGACTTTCAACCAAGATGGCCGTGACCATGAGCATTTTCATGGCATAGTACATGATAACAAGACCATTTTTGGAAATAACAAGGGTGTTAACATTGTCAGTAATAATTCCACAAAAAGATTGAAGAAATTAAAGAAAATGATAAAAAGGCTCAAAAATTGAAATCCTTTTGCATGGAGGCCTCCTATGGGCAATGGCTTGTGGGAAAAATAATAAACTCACAATACCACAAATAATAGGTTAATTTTTCATTTTTCTAGTGCAATGCATGACTTTTTTTTGTGAAGCAAGTGCCATAAATAAGATTGTAAATTGTGCCCTTACAATTTTCACCTAAAGTATACCACATGGGATGCCAACTGCCAATTTTTCATGAATTTCGGAGTGATATTTCCATATTCCATTGATTTATTTAATTTCTGGCGATTTACATCAAGTAATTCAAATTTGCACTACAAGTGTGCTCTAGTTTCGACCAATAAATTCTAAAAATTCATTTTCACCTTCCACATTAGGAGTGTAGTCAGTATCCACAAAGAAAACTCAATTACTCAGCCATTATATATGATTACTCATCCATGCAATTTTGAGAACCCATCGAAAGAAATTAAAGGAAATGAAAAAAGGCTCAAAAATTGAAAGACTTTTGCATGGAGGCCTCCTATGTGCAATGTCTTGTGGGAAAAAAAATAAACTCATAATACCACAAACTTAAAAAAAAACCTTCAAGAACAGACCTATCTCATATGAAGATCAATGACTTTTAACCAAGATGACCACGAGCATTTTTGTGGCATAGTACATGATAACATGACCATTTTTGGAAATAACAAGGGTGTTAACATTGTTAGCAATAATTCCACAAAAAGATTGAAGATTTGGTTAAAAAAAGTTAATTTTTCATTTTTCTAGTGCAATGCATGACTTTGTTTTGAAGCAAGTGTCATAAATAAGATTGTAAATTGTGCCCTTACAATTTTCACCTAAAGTATACCACATGGGATGCCAACTGCCAATTTTTGATTAATTTTAGAGTGATATTTCCATATTCCATTGATTTATTGAATTTCTGGCGGTTTACATCAAGTAAGTCAAATTTCCACTGCAAGTGTGCTCTAGTTTCGACCAATAAATTCTAAAAAATCATTTTCACTTTCCACATTAGGAGTGTTGGCAGTATCCACAAACAAAACTCAATTACCCAACCATTATATATGATTACTCATCCATGCAATTTTGACAACACATCGAAAGAAATTAAAGAAAATGATAAAAGGCTAAAAAAGTTGAAATCCTTTTGATGGAGGCCTCCTATGTGCAATGGCTTGTGGGAAAACTAATAAACTCACAATACCACAAATAAAAAGTTAATATTTCATTTTTCTAGTGCAATGCATGACTTTTTTTGTGAAGCAGGTGCCATAAATAAGATTATAAATTGTGCCCTTACAATTTTGACCTAAAGTATTCCACAACGGATGCCAACTGCCAATTTTTCATGAATTTCAGGGTGATATTGCCATATTCCATTTAATTATCGAATTTCTAGCGATTTACATGAAGTAATTCAAATTTGCACTGCAAGTGTGCTTTAGTTTCGACCAATAAATTCAGAAAAATTATTTTCACATTCCACATTAGGAGTGTAGGCAGTATCCACAAAGAAATCTCAATTACCCAACCATTATATATGATTACTCATCCATGCAATTTTGAGAACACATCGAAAGAAATTAAAGGAAATGAAAAAAGGCTCAAAAATTGAAATCATTTTGCATGGAGGCCTCCTATGTGCAATGGCTTGTGGGAAAAATAATAAACTCACAATACCACAATCTTAAAAAAAACCTTCAAGAACTGACCTATCTCATATGTAGATCAATGACTTTCAACCAAGATGACCATGAGCATTTTCATGGCATAGTACATGATAAGATGACCATTTTTGGAAATAACAAGGGTGTTAACATTGTCAGCAATAATTCCACAAAAGGATTGAAGATTTGGGTAAAAATAAGTTAATTTTTCATTTTTCTAGTGCAATGCATGACTTTTTATTAAAGCAAGTGCCATAAATAAGATTGTAAATTGTGCCCTTACAATTTTCACCTTAAGTATACCACATGGGATGCCAACTGCCATTTTTCATGAATTTCACAGTGATATTGCCTTATTCCATTGATTTATCGAATTTCTGGCGATTTACATAAAGTAATTCAAATTTGCACTGCAAGTGTGCTCTAGTTTTGACCAATAAATTCTGAAAAATCATTTTCACCTTCCGCATTAGGAGTGTAGGCAGTATCCACAAAGAAAACTCAATTACCCAACCATTATATATGATTACTCATCCATCCAATTTTGACAACACATCGAAAGAAATTAAAGAAAATGATAAAAAAGCTCAAAAATTGAAATTCTTTTGCATGGAGGCCTCCTATGTGCAATGGCTTGTGGGAAAAATAATAAACTCACAATACCACAAACTTAAAAAAAAAACTTCACAAACTGACCTATCTCATATTGAAGATCAATGACTTTCAACCAAGATGACCATGAGCATTTTCAAGGCATGGTACATGATAACATGACCATTTTTGGAAATAACAAGGTTGTTAACATTGTCAGCAATAATTCCACAAAAAGATTGAATATTTGGTTAAAAAAAGTTAATTTTTCATTTTTCTAGTGCAATGCATAACTTTTTTTTGAAGCAAGTGCCATAAATAAGATTGTAAATTGTGCCCTTACAATTTTCACTTAAAGTATACCACATGGGATGCCAACTGCCAATTTTTCATGAATTTCAGAGTGATATTTCCATATTCCATTGATTTATGGAATTTCCGGTGATTTACATCAAGTAATTCAAATTTGCACTGCAAGTGTGCTCTAGTTTCGACCAATAAATTCTGAAAAATTATTTTCACCTTCCACATTAGGAGTGTAGGCAGTATCCACAAAGAAAACTCAATTACCCAACCATTATATATGATTACTCATCCATCCAATTTTGACAACACATCGAAAGAAATTAAAGAAAATGATAAAAAAGCTCAAAAATTGAAATTCGTTTGCATGGAGGCCTCCTATGTGCAATGGCTTGTGGGAAAAATAATAAACTCACAATACCACAAATAATAAGTTAATTTTTCATTTTCTACTGCAATGCATGACTTTTTTTGTGAAGCAAGTGCCATAAATAAGATTGTATATTGTGCCCTTACAATTTTCACCTAAAGTATACCACAATGGATGCCAACTACCAATTTTTCATGAATTTTAGAGTGATATTGCCATATTTCATTGATTTATCGAATTTCTGGCGATTTACATCAAGTAATTCAAATTTGCACTGCAATTGTGCTTTAGTTTCGACTAATAACTTCAGAAAAATCATTTTCACATTCCGCATTAGGAGTGTAGGCAGTATCCACAAAGAATACTCAATTACCCAACCATTATATGTGATTACTCATCCATGCAATTTTGAGTACTCATCGAAAGAAATTAAAGGAAATGAAAAAAGGCTCAAAAATTGAAATCCTTTTGCATGGAGGCCTCCTATGTGGAATGGCTTCTGGGAAAAATAATAAACTCACAATACCACAACCTTAAAAAAACCTTCAAGAACTGACCTATCTCATATGAAGATCAATGACTTCAACCAAGATGACCATGAGCATTTTCATGGCATAGTACATGATAACATGACCATTTTTGGAAATAACAAAGGTGTTAACATTGTCAGCAATAATTCCACAAAATGTTTGAAGATTTAGGTAAAAATAAGTTAATTTTTCATTTTTCTAGTGCAATGCTTGACTTTGTTTTGAAGCAAGAGCCATAAATAAGATTGTAAATTGTGCCCTTACAATTTTCACCTTAAGTATACCACATGGGATGCCAACTGCCAATTTTTCATGAATTTCAGAGTGATATTTCCATATTCCATTGATTTATTGAATTTCTGGCGATTTACATAAAGTAAGTCAAATTTGCACTACAAGTTTGCTCTAGTTTCGACCAATAAATTCTGAAAAATCATTTTCACCTTCCACATTAGGAGTGTAGCCAGTATCCACAAAGAAAACTCAATTACCCAGCAATTATATATGATTACTCATCCATGCAATTTTGATAACACATCGAAAGAAATTAAATAAAATGATAAAAAGGCTCAAAAATTGAAATCCTTTTGCATGGAGGCCTCCTATGTGCTATGGCTTGTGGGAAAAATAATAAACTGAAAATACCACAAATAAAAAGTTAATTTTTCATTTTTCTAGTGCAATGCATGACTTTTTTTGTGAAGCAGGTGCCATAAATAAGATTGTAAATTGTGCCCTTACAATTTTCACCTAAAGTATACCACAATGGATGCCAACTGCCAATTTTTCATGAATTTCAGAGTGATATTGCCATATTTCATTGATTTATTGAATTTCTGGCGATTCACTCCAAGTGTGCTCTAGTTTCGACCAAGAAATTTGGAAATATCATTTTCACCTTCCACATTAGGAGTGTAGGTAGTATCCACAAAGAAAACTCAATTACCCAACCATTATATATGATTACTCATCCATGCAATTTTGAGAACGCATCAAAAGAAATTAAAGGAAATGAAAACAGTCTCAAAAATGGAAATCCGTTTGCATAGAGGCCTCCTATGTGCAATGGCTTGTGGGAAAAATAAAAAAATCACAATACCACAAACTTTCAAAAAAACCTTCATAAACTAACCTATCTCATATGAAGATCAATGACTTTCAACCAAGATGACCACGACGATGAGCATTTTCATGGCATCGTACATGATAATATGATCATTTTTGGAAATAACAAGGGTGTTAACATTGTCACCAATAATTCCACAAAAAGATTGAAATATTGGTTAAAAAAAGTTAATTTTTCATTTTTCTAGTGCAATGCATGATTTTTTTTGTGAAGCAAGTGCCATAAATAAGATTGTAAATTGTGCCCTTACAATTTTCACCTAAAGTATACCACATGGGATGCCAACTGCAAATTTTTCATGAATTTCAGAGTGATATTTCCATATTCCATTGATTTAATGAATGTCTAGTGATTTACATCTAGTAATTCAAATTTCCACTGCAAGTGTGCTCTAGTTTCGACCAATAAATTCTGAAAAATTATTTTCACCTTCCACATTAGGAGTGTAGGCAGTATCCACAAAGAAAACTCAATTACTCAACCATTATATATAATTACTCATCCATGCAATCTTGGCAACACATCGAAAGAAATTAAAGAAAATGATAAAAAGGCTCAAAAATTGAAATCCTTTTGCATGGAGGCCTCCTATGTGCAATGGCTTGTGGGAAAAATAATAAACTCACAATACCACAAATAAAAATTTAATTTTTCATTTTTCTAGTGCAATGCATGACTTTTTTTGTGAAGCAGGTGCCATAAATAAGAATGTAAATTGTACCCTTACAATTTTCACCTAAAGTATACCACAATGGATGCCAACTGCCAATTTTTCATGAATTTCAAAGTGATATTGCCTTATTCCATTGATTTATCGAATTTCTGGCGATTTACATCAAGTAATTCTAATTTGCACTGCAAGTGTGCTCTAGTTTCGACCAATAAAGTCTGAAAAATCATTTTCACCTTCCGTATTAGGAGTGTAGGCAGTATCCACAAAGAAAACTCAATTACCCATCCATTATATATGATTACTCATCCATGCAATTTTGAGAACGCATCGAAAGAAATTAAAGGAAATGAAAAAAGGCTCAAAAATTGAAATCCGTTTGCATGGTGGCCTCCTATGTGTAATGGCTTGTGGAAAAAATAATAAACTCACAATACCACAAACTTAAAAAAAAACCTTCACAAACTGACCTATCTCATATGAAGATCAATGACTTTCAACCAAGATGACCATGAGCATTTTCATGGCATAGTACATGATAACATGACCATTTTTTTAAATAACAAGGTTGTTAACATTGGCAGCAATAATTCCACAAAAAGATTGAAAATTTGGTTAAAAAAAGGTTAATTTTCATTTTTCTAGTGCAATGCATGACATTTTTTTTGAAGCAAGTGCCTTAAATAAGATTTTAAATTGTGCCCTCACAATTTTCACCTAAAGTATACCACATGGGATGCCAACTGCCAATTTTTCATGAATTTCAGAGTGATATTTCCATATTCCATTGATTTATTGAATTTCTGGCGATTTACATCAAGTAATTCAAATTTCCACTGCAATTGTGCTCTAGTTTCGACCAATAAATTCTGAAAAATTATTTTCACCTTCCACATTAGGAGTGTAGGCAGTATCCACAAAGAAAACTCAATTACCCAACCATTATATATGATTACTCATCCACGCAATTTTGACAACGCATCGAAAGAAATTAAAGAAAATGATAAAAAGGCTCAAGAATTGAAATCCTTTTGCATGGAGGCCTCCTATGTGCAATGGCTTGTGGGAAAAATAATAGACTCACAATACCACAAATAAAAAGTTAATTTTTCATTTTTCTAGTGCAATGCATAACTTTTTTTGTGAAGCAGGTGCCATAAATAAGATTATAAATTGTGCCCTTACAATTTTGACCTAAAGTATTCCACAACGGATGCCAACTGCCAATTTTTCATGAATTTCAGGGTGATATTGCCATATTCCATTTAATTATCGAATTTCTAGCGATTTACATGAAGTAATTCAAATTTGCACTGCAAGTGTGCTTTAGTTTCGACCAATAAATTCAGAAAAATTATTTTCACATTCCACATTAGGAGTGTAGGCAGTATCCACAAAGAAATCTCAATTACCCAACCATTATATATGATTACTCATCCATGCAATTTTGAGAACACATCGAAAGAAATTAAAGGAAATGAAAAAAGGCTCAAAAATTGAAATCATTTTGCATGGAGGCCTCCTATGTGCAATGGCTTGTGGGAAAAATAATAAACTCACAATACCACAATCTTAAAAAAAACCTTCAAGAACTGACCTATCTCATATGTAGATCAATGACTTTCAACCAAGATGACCATGAGCATTTTCATGGCATAGTACATGATAAGATGACCATTTTTGGAAATAACAAGGGTGTTAACATTGTCAGCAATAATTCCACAAAAGGATTGAAGATTTGGGTAAAAATAAGTTAATTTTTCATTTTTCTAGTGCAATGCATGACTTTTTATTGAAGCAAGTGCCATAAATAAGATTGTAAATTGTGCCCTTACAATTTTCACCTTAAGTATACCACATGGGATGCCAACTGCCATTTTTCATGAATTTCACAGTGATATTGCCTTATTCCATTGATTTATCGAATTTCTGGCGATTTACATCAAGTAATTCAAATTTGCACTGCAAGTGTGCTCTAGTTTTGACCAATAAATTCTGAAAAATCATTTTCACCTTCCGCATTAGGAGTGTAGGCAGTATCCACAAAGAAAACTCAATTACCCAACCATTATATATGATTACTCATCCATCCAATTTTGACAACACATCGAAAGAAATTAAAGAAAATGATAAAAAAGCTCAAAAATTGAAATTCTTTTGCATGGAGGCCTCCTATGTGCAATGGCTTGTGGGAAAAATAATAAACTCACAATACCACAAACTTAAAAAAAAAACTTCACAAACTGACCTATCTCATATTGAAGATCAATGACTTTCAACCAAGATGACCATGAGCATTTTCAAGGCATGGTACATGATAACATGACCATTTTTGGAAATAACAAGGTTGTTAACATTGTCAGCAATAATTCCACAAAAAGATTGAATATTTGGTTAAAAAAAGTTAATTTTTCATTTTTCTAGTGCAATGCATAACTTTTTTTTGAAGCAAGTGCCATAAATAAGATTGTAAATTGTGCCCTTACAATTTTCACTTAAAGTATACCACATGGGATGCCAACTGCCAATTTTTCATGAATTTCAGAGTGATATTTCCATATTCCATTGATTTATGGAATTTCCGGTGATTTACATCAAGTAATTCAAATTTGCACTGCAAGTGTGCTCTAGTTTCGACCAATAAATTCTGAAAAATTATTTTCACCTTCCACATTAGGAGTGTAGGCAGTATCCACAAAGAAAACTCAATTACCCAACCATTATATATGATTACTCATCCATCCAATTTTGACAACACATCGAAAGAAATTAAAGAAAATGATAAAAAAGCTCAAAAATTGAAATTCGTTTGCATGGAGGCCTCCTATGTGCAATGGCTTGTGGGAAAAATAATAAACTCACAATACCACAAATAATAAGTTAATTTTTCATTTTCTACTGCACTGCATGACTTTTTTTGTGAAGCAAGTGCCATAAATAAGATTGTATATTGTGCCCTTACAATTTTCACCTAAAGTATACCACAATGGATGCCAACTACCAATTTTTCATGAATTTTAGAGTGATATTGCCATATTTCATTGATTTATCGAATTTCTGGCGATTTACATCAAGTAATTCAAATTTGCACTGCAATTGTGCTTTAGTTTCGACTAATAACTTCAGAAAAATCATTTTCACATTCCGCATTAGGAGTGTAGGCAGTATCCACAAAGAATACTCAATTACCCAACCATTATATGTGATTACTCATCCATGCAATTTTGAGTACTCATCGAAAGAAATTAAAGGAAATGAAAAAAGGCTCAAAAATTGAAATCCTTTTGCATGGAGGCCTCCTATGTGGAATGGCTTCTGGGAAAAATAATAAACTCACAATACCACAACCTTAAAAAAACCTTCAAGAACTGACCTATCTCATATGAAGATCAATGACTTCAACCAAGATGACCATGAGCATTTTCATGGCATAGTACATGATAACATGACCATTTTTGGAAATAACAAAGGTGTTAACATTGTCAGCAATAATTCCACAAAATGATTGAAGATTTAGGTAAAAATAAGTTAATTTTTCATTTTTCTAGTGCAATGCTTGACTTTGTTTTGAAGCAAGAGCCATAAATAAGATTGTAAATTGTGCCCTTACAATTTTCACCTTAAGTATACCACATGGGATGCCAACTGCCAATTTTTCATGAATTTCAGAGTGATATTTCCATATTCCATTGATTTATTGAATTTCTGGCGATTTACATAAAGTAAGTCAAATTTGCAGTACAAGTTTGCTCTAGTTTCGACCAATAAATTCTGAAAAATCATTTTCACCTTCCACATTAGGAGTGTAGCCAGTATCCACAAAGAAAACTCAATTACCCAGCAATTATATATGATTACTCATCCATGCAATTTTGATAACACATCGAAAGAAATTAAATAAAATGATAAAAAGGCTCAAAAATTGAAATCCTTTTGCATGGAGGCCTCCTATGTGCTATGGCTTGTGGGAAAAATAATAAACTGAAAATACCACAAATAAAAAGTTAATTTTTCATTTTTCTAGTGCAATGCATGACTTTTTTTGTGAAGCAGGTGCCATAAATAAGATTGTAAATTGTGCCCTTACAATTTTCACCTAAAGTATACCACAATGGATGCCAACTGCCAATTTTTCATGAATTTCAGAGTGATATTGCCATATTTCATTGATTTATTGAATTTCTGGCGATTCACTCCAAGTGTGCTCTAGTTTCGACCAAGAAATTTGGAAATATCATTTTCACCTTCCACATTAGGAGTGTAGGTAGTATCCACAAAGAAAACTCAATTACCCAACCATTATATATGATTACTCATCCATGCAATTTTGAGAACGCATCAAAAGAAATTAAAGGAAATGAAAACAGTCTCAAAAATGGAAATCCGTTTGCATAGAGGCCTCCTATGTGCAATGGCTTGTGGGAAAAATAAAAAAATCACAATACCACAAACTTTCAAAAAAACCTTCATAAACTAACCTATCTCATATGAAGATCAATGACTTTCAACCAAGATGACCACGACGATGAGCATTTTCATGGCATCGTACATGATAATATGATCATTTTTGGAAATAACAAGGGTGTTAACATTGTCACCAATAATTCCACAAAAAGATTGAAATATTGGTTAAAAAAAGTTAATTTTTCATTTTTCTAGTGCAATGCATGATTTTTTTTGTGAAGCAAGTGCCATAAATAAGATTGTAAATTGTGCCCTTACAATTTTCACCTAAAGTATACCACATGGGATGCCAACTGCAAATTTTTCATGAATTTCAGAGTGATATTTCCATATTCCATTGATTTAATGAATGTCTAGTGATTTACATCTAGTAATTCAAATTTCCACTGCAAGTGTGCTCTAGTTTCGACCAATAAATTCTGAAAAATTATTTTCACCTTCCACATTAGGAGTGTAGGCAGTATCCACAAAGAAAACTCAATTACTCAACCATTATATATAATTACTCATCCATGCAATCTTGGCAACACATCGAAAGAAATTAAAGAAAATGATAAAAAGGCTCAAAAATTGAAATCCTTTTGCATGGAGGCCTCCTATGTGCAATGGCTTGTGGGAAAAATAATAAACTCACAATACCACAAATAAAAATTTAATTTTTCATTTTTCTAGTGCAATGCATGACTTTTTTTGTGAAGCAGGTGCCATAAATAAGAATGTAAATTGTACCCTTACAATTTTCACCTAAAGTATACCACAATGGATGCCAACTGCCAATTTTTCATGAATTTCAAAGTGATATTGCCTTATTCCATTGATTTATCGAATTTCTGGCGATTTACATCAAGTAATTCTAATTTGCACTGCAAGTGTGCTCTAGTTTCGACCAATAAAGTCTGAAAAATCATTTTCACCTTCCGTATTAGGAGTGTAGGCAGTATCCACAAAGAAAACTCAATTACCCATCCATTATATATGATTACTCATCCATGCAATTTTGAGAACGCATCGAAAGAAATTAAAGGAAATGAAAAAAGGCTCAAAAATTGAAATCCGTTTGCATGGTGGCCTCCTATGTGTAATGGCTTGTGGAAAAAATAATAAACTCACAATACCACAAACTTAAAAAAAACCTTCACAAACTGACCTATCTCATATGAAGATCAATGACTTTCAACCAAGATGACCATGAGCATTTTCATGGCATAGTACATGATAACATGACCATTTTTTTAAATAACAAGGTTGTTAACATTGGCAGCAATAATTCCACAAAAAGATTGAAAATTTGGTTAAAAAAAGGTTAATTTTCATTTTTCTAGTGCAATGCATGACATTTTTTTTGAAGCAAGTGCCTTAAATAAGATTTTAAATTGTGCCCTCACAATTTTCACCTAAAGTATACCACATGGGATGCCAACTGCCAATTTTTCATGAATTTCAGAGTGATATTTCCATATTCCATTGATTTATTGAATTTCTGGCGATTTACATCAAGTAATTCAAATTTCCACTGCAATTGTGCTCTAGTTTCGACCAATAAATTCTGAAAAATTATTTTCACCTTCCACATTAGGAGTGTAGGCAGTATCCACAAAGAAAACTCAATTACCCAACCATTATATATGATTACTCATCCACGCAATTTTGACAACGCATCGAAAGAAATTAAAGAAAATGATAAAAAGGCTCAAGAATTGAAATCCTTTTGCATGGAGGCCTCCTATGTGCAATGGCTTGTGGGAAAAATAATAGACTCACAATACCACAAATAAAAAGTTAATTTTTCATTTTTCTAGTGCAATGCATAACTTTTTTTGTGAAGCAGGTTCCATAAATAAGATTGTAAATTCTGCCCTTACAATTTTCACCTAAAGTATACCACAATGGATGCCAACTGACATTTTTTCATGAATTTCAGAGTGATATTGCCATATTCCATTGATTTATCGAATTTGTGGTGATTTACATCAAGTAATTCAAATTTGCACTCCAAGTGTGCTCTAGTTTCGACCAATAAATTTGGAAATATCATTTTCACCTTCCACATTAGAAGTGTAGGCAGTATCCACAAAGAAAACTCAATTACCCGACCATTATATATGATTAGTCATCCATGCAATTTCGAGAACACATCGAAAGAAATTAAAGGAAATGAAAAAAGGCTCAAAAATTGAAATCCTTTTCCATGGAGGCCACCTATGTGCAATGGCTTGTGGAAAAAATAATAAACTCACAATACCACAAACTTAAAAAAAAACCCTTCACAACCTGACCTATCTCATATGAAGATCAATGACTTTCAACCAAGATGGCCGTGACCATGAGCATTTTCATGGCATAGTACATGATAACAAGACCATTTTTGGAAATAACAAGGGTGTTAACATTGTCAGTAATAATTCCACAAAAAGATTGAAGAAATTAAAGAAAATGATAAAAAGGCTCAAAAATTGAAATCCTTTTGCATGGAGGCCTCCTATGTGCAATGGCTTGTGGGAAAAATAATAAACTCACAATACCACAAATAATAAGTTAATTTTTCATTTTCTACTGCAATGCATGACTTTTTTTGTGAAGCAAGTGCCATAAATAAGATTGTATATTGTGCCCTTACAATTTTCACCTAAAGTATACCACAATGGATGCCAACTACCAATTTTTCATGAATTTTAGAGTGATATTGCCATATTTCATTGATTTATCGAATTTCGGGCGATTTACATCAAGTAATTCAAATTTGCACTGCAATTGTGCTTTAGTTTCGACTAATAACTTCAGAAAAATCATTTTCACATTCCGCATTAGGAGTGTAGGCAGTATCCACAAAGAATACTCAATTACCCAACCATTATATGTGATTACTCATCCATGCAATTTTGAGTACTCATCGAAAGAAATTAAAGGAAATGAAAAAAGGCTCAAAAATTGAAATCCTTTTGCATGGAGGCCTCCTATGTGGAATGGCTTCTGGGAAAAATAATAAACTCACAATACCACAACCTTAAAAAAAACCTTCAAGAACTGACCTATCTCATATGAAGATCAATGACTTCAACCAAGATGACCATGAGCATTTTCATGGCATAGTACATGATAACATGACCATTTTTGGAAATAACAAAGGTGTTAACATTGTCAGCAATAATTCCACAAAATGATTGAAGATTTAGGTAAAAATAAGTTAATTTTTCATTTTTCTAGTGCAATGCTTGACTTTGTTTTGAAGCAAGAGCCATAAATAAGATTGTAAATTGTGCTCTTACAATTTTCACCTTAAGTATACCACATGGGATGCCAACTGCCAATTTTTCATGAATTTCAGAGTGATATTTCCATATTCCATTGATTTATTGAATTTCTGGCGATTTACATAAAGTAAGTCAAATTTGCACTACAAGTTTGCTCTAGTTTCGACCAATAAATTCTGAAAAATCATTTTCACCTTCCACATTAGGAGTGTAGCCAGTATCCACAAAGAAAACTCAATTACCCAGCAATTATATATGATTACTCATCCATGCAATTTTGATAACACATCGAAAGAAATTAAATAAAATGATAAAAAGGCTCAAAAATTGAAATCCTTTTGCATGAAGGCCTCCTATGTGCTATGGCTTGTGGGAAAAATAATAAACTGAAAATACCACAAATAAAAAGTTAATTTTTCATTTTTCTAGTGCAATGCATGACTTTTTTTGTGAAGCAGGTGCCATAAATAAGATTGTAAATTGTGCCCTTACAATTTTCACCTAAAGTATACCACAATGGATGCCAACTGCCAATTTTTCATGAATTTCAGAGTGATATTGCCATATTTCATTGATTTATTGAATTTCTGGCGATTCACTCCAAGTGTGCTCTAGTTTCGACCAAGAAATTTGGAAATATCATTTTCACCTTCCACATTAGGAGTGTAGGTAGTATCCACAAAGAAAACTCAATTACCCAACCATTATATATGATTACTCATCCATGCAATTTTGAGAACGCATCAAAAGAAATTAAAGGAAATGAAAACAGTCTCAAAAATGGAAATCCGTTTGCATAGAGGCCTCCTATGTGCAATGGCTTGTGGGAAAAATAAAAAAATCACAATACCACAAACTTTCAAAAAAACCTTCATAAACTGACCTATCTCATATGAAGATCAATGACTTTCAACCAAGATGACCACGACGATGAGCATTTTCATGGCATCGTACATGATAATATGATCATTTTTGGAAATAACAAGGGTGTTAACATTGTCACCAATAATTCCACAAAAAGATTGAAGATTTGGTTAAAAAAAGTTAATTTTTCATTTTTCTAGTGCAATGCATGATTTTTTTTGTGAAGCAAGTGCCACAAATAAGATTGTAAATTGTGCCCTTACAATTTTCACCTAAAGTATACCACATGGGATGCCAACTGCAAATTTTTCATGAATTTCAGAGTGATATTTCCATATTCCATTGATTTAATGAATTTCTAGTGATTTACATCTAGTAATTCAAATTTCCACTGCAAGTGTGCTCTAGTTTCGACCAATAAATTCTGAAAAATTATTTTCACCTTCCACATTAGGAGTGTAGGCAGTATCCACAAATAAAACTCAATTACTCAACCATTATATATAATTACTCATCCATGCAATCTTGGCAACACATCGAAAGAAATTAAAGAAAATGATAAAAAGGCTCAAAAATTGAAATCCTTTTGCATGGAGGCCTCCTATGTGCAATGGCTTGTGGGAAAAATAATAAACTCACAATACCACAAATAAAAATTTAATTTTTCATTTTTCTAGTGCAATGCATGACTTTTTTTGTGAAGCAGGTGCCATAAATAAGATTGTAAATTGTACCCTTACAATTTTCACCTAAAGTATACCACAATGGATGCCAACTGCCAATTTTTCATGAATTTCAAAGTGATATTGCCTTATTCCATTGATTTATCGAATTTCTGGCGATTTACATCAAGTAATTCAAATTTGCACTGCAAGTGTGCTCTAGTTTCGACCAATAAATCTGAAAAATCATTTTCACCTTCCGTATTAGGAGTGTAGGCAGTATCCACAAAGAAAACTCAATTACCCAACCATTATATATGATTACTCATTAATGCAATTTTGAGAACGCATCGAAAGAAATTAAAGGAAATGAAAAAAGGCTCAAAAATTGAAATCCGTTTGCATGGTGGCCTCCTATGTGTAATGGCTTGTGGAAAAAATAATAAACTCACAATACCACAAACTTAAAAAAAAACCTTCACAAACTGACCTATCTCATATGAAGATCAATGACTTTCAACCAAGATGACCATGAGCATTTTCATGGCATAGTACATGATAACATGACCATTTTTGGAAATAACAAGGTTGTTAACATTGGCAGCAATAATTCCACAAAAAGATTGAAAATTTGGTTAAAAAAAGGTTAATTTTCATTTTTCTAGTGCAATGCATGACAGTTTTTTGAAGCAAGTGCCTTAAATAAGATTTTAAATTGTGCCCTCACAATTTTCACCTAAAGTATACCACATGGGATGCCAACTGCCAATTTTTCATGAATTTCAGAGTGATATTTCCATATTCCATTGATTTATTGAATTTCTGGCGATTTACATCAAGTAATTCAAATTTCCACTGCAATTGTGCTCTAGTTTCGACCAATAAATTCTGAAAAATTATTTTCACCTTCCACATTAGGAGTGTAGGCAGTATCCACAAAGAAAACTCAATTACCCAACCATTATATATGATTACTCATCCACGCAATTTTGACAACGCATCGAAAGAAATTAAAGAAAATGATAAAAAGGCTCAAGAATTGAAATCCTTTTGCATGGAGGCCTCCTATGTGCAATGGCTTGTGGGAAAAATAATAGACTCACAATACCACAAATAAAAAGTTAATTTTTCATTTTTCTAGTGCAATGCATAACTTTTTTTGTGAAGCAGGTTCCATAAATAAGATTGTAAATTCTGCCCTTACAATTTTCACCTAAAGTATACCACAATGGATGCCAACTGACATTTTTTCATGAATTTCAGAGTGATATTGCCATATTCCATTGATTTATCGAATTTGTGGTGATTTACATCAAGTAATTCAAATTTGCACTACAAGTGTGCTCTAGTTTCGACCAATAAATTTGGAAATATCATTTTCACCTTCCACATTAGAAGTGTAGGCAGTATCCACAAAGAAAACTCAATTACCCGACCATTATATATGATTAGTCATCCATGCAATTTCGAGAACACATCGAAAGAAATTAAAGGAAATGAAAAAAGGCTCAAAAATTGAAATCCTTTTCCATGGAGGCCACCTATGTGCAATGGCTTGTGGAAAAAATAATAAACTCACAATACCACAAACTTAAAAAAAAACCCTTCACAACCTGACCTATCTCATATGAAGATCAATGACTTTCAACCAAGATGGCCGTGACCATGAGCATTTTCATGGCATAATACATGATAACAAGACCATTTTTGGAAATAACAAGGGTGTTAACATTGTCAGTAATAATTCTACAAAAAGATTGAAGAAATTAAAGAAAATGATAAAAAGGCTCAAAAATTGAAATCCTTTTGCATGGAGGCCTCCTATGTGCAATGGCTTGTGGGAAAAATAATAAACTCACAATACCACAAATAATAGGTTAATTTTTCATTTTTCTAGTGCAATGCATGACTTTTTTTTGTGAAGCAAGTGCCATAAATAAGATTGTAAATTGTGCCCTTACAATTTTCACCTAAAGTATACCACATGGGATGCCAACTGCCAATTTTTCATGAATTTCTTAGTGATATTTCCATATTCCATTGATTTATTGAATTTTTGGCGATTTACATCAAGTAATTCAAATTTGCACTACAAGTGTGCTCTAGTTTCGACCAATAAATTCTAAAAATTCATTTTCACCTTCCACATTAGGAGTGTAGTCAGTATCCACAAAGAAAACTCAATTACTCAGCCATTATATATGATTACTCATCCATGCAATTTTGACAACACATCGAAAGAAATTAAAGAAAATGATAAAAAGGCTCAAAAATTGAAATCCTTTTGCATGGAGGCCTCCTATGTGCAATGGCTTGTGGGAAAAATAATAAACTCACAATACCACAAACAAAATGTTAATTTTTCATTTTTCTAGTGCAATGCATGACTTTTTTTGTGAAGCAGGTGCCATAAATAAGATTGTAAATTGTGCCCTTACAATTTTCACCTTAAGTATACCTCAATGGATGCCAACTGCCAATTTTTCATGAATTTCAGAGTGATATTGCCATATTTCATTGATTTATCGAATTTCTGGTGATTTACATCAAGTAATTCAAATTTGCACTGCAAGTGTGCTCTACTTTCGACCAATAAATTCTGAAAAATCTTTTTCACCTTCCGCATTAGAAGTGTAGGTACTATCCACAAAGAAAACTCAATTACCCAACCATTATATATGATTACTCATCCATGCAATTTTGAGAACCCATCGAAAGAAATTAAATGAAAAAAGGCTCAAAAATTGAAATCCTTTTGCATGGAGGCCTCCTATGTGCAATGGCTTGTTTGAAAAATAATAAACTCATTATACCACAAACTTAAAAAAAACCCTTCAAGAACAGACCTATCTCACATGAAGATCAATGACTTTTAACCAAGATGACCACGAGCATTTTTGTGGCATAGTACATGATAACATGACCATTTTTGGAAATAACAAGGGTGTTAACATTGTCAGCAATAATTCCACAAAAAGATTGAAGATTTGGTTAAAAAAAGTTAATTTTTCATTTTTCTAGTGCAATGCATGACTTTGTTTTGAAGCAAGTGCCATAAATAAGATTGTAAATTGTGCCCTTACAATTTTCACCTAAAGTATACCACATGGGATGCCAACTGCCAATTTTTGATGAATTTTAGAGTGATATTTCCATATTCCATTGATTTATTGAATTTCTGGCGGTTTACATCAAGTAAGTCAAATTTCCACTGCAAGTGTGCTCTAGTTTCGACCAATAAATTCTAAAAAATCATTTTCACCTTCCACATTAGGAGTGTTGGCAGTATCCACAAAGAAAACTCAATTACCCAACCATTATATATGATTACTCATCCATGCAATTTTGACAACACATCGAAAGAAATTAAAGAAAATGATAAAAGGCTAAAAAAGTTGAAATCCTTTTGATGGAGGGCTCCTATGTGCAATGGCTTGTGGGAAAACTAATAAACTCACAATACCACAAATAAAAAATTAATATTTCATTTTTCTAGTGCAATGCATGACTTTTTTTGTGAAGCAGGTGCCATAAATAAGATTATAAATTGTGCCCTTACAATTTTCACCTAAAGTATTCCACAACGGATGCCAACTGCAAATTTTTCATGAGTTTCAGGGTGATATTGCCATATTCCATTTAATTATCGAATTTCTAGCGATTTACATCAAGTAATTCAAATTAGCACCGCAAGTGTGCTTTAGTTTCGACCAATAAATTCAGAAAAATTATTTTCACATTCCGCATTAGGAGTGTAGGCAGTATCCACAAAGAAATCTCAATTACCCAACCATTATATATGATTACTCATCCATGCAATTTTGAGAACACATCGAAAGAAATTAAAGGAAATGAAAAAAGGCTCAAAAATTGAAATCATTTTGCATGGAGGCCTCCTATGTGCAATGGCTTGTGGGAAAAATAATAAACTCACAATACCACAATCTTAAAAAAAACCTTCAAGAACTGACCTATCTCATATGTAGATCAATGACTTTCAACCAAGATGACCATGAGCATTTTCATGGCATAGTACATGATAAGATGACCATTTTTGGAAATAACAAGGGTGTTAACATTGTCAGCAATAATTCCACAAAAGGATTGAAGATTTGGGTAAAAATAAGTTAATTTTTCATTTTTCTAGTGCAATGCATGACTTTTTATTGAAGCAAGTGCCATAAATAAGATTGTAAATTGTGCCCTTACAATTTTCACCTTAAGTATACCACATGGGATGCCAACTGCCAATTTTTCATGAATTTCAGAGTGATATTTCCATATTCCATTGATTTATTGAATTTCTGGCGATTTACATCAAGTATGTGAAATTTGCACTGCAAGTGTGCTCTAGTTTCAACCAATAAATTTTGAAAAATCATTTTCACCTTCCACATTGGGAGTGTAGCCAGTATCCACAAAGAAAACTCAATTACTCAGCCATTATATATGATTACTCATCCATGCAATTTTGACAACACATCGAAAGAAATTAAATAAAATGATAAAAAGGCTAAAAAATTGAAATAATTTTGCATGGAGGCCTCCTATGTGCAATGGCTTGTGGGAAAAATAATACACTCACAATACCACAAACAAAATGTTAATTTTTCATTTTTCTAGTGCAATGCATGAATTTTTTTGTGAAGCAAGTGCCATAAATAAGATTGTAAATTGTGACCTTACAATTTTCACCTTAAGTATACCTCAATGGATGCCAACTACCAATTTTTCATGAATTTCAGAGTGATATTGCCATATTTCATTGATTTATCGAATTTCTGTTGATTTACATCAAGTAATTCAAATTTGCACTGCAAGTGTGCTCTACTTTCGACCAATAAATTCTGAAAAATCTTTTTCACCTTCCGCATTAGAAGTGTAGGTATTATCCACAAAGAAAACTCAATTACCCAACCATTATATATGATTACTCATCCATGCAATTTTGAGAACCAATCGAAAGAAATTAAAGGAAATGAAAAAAGGCTCAAAAATTGAAATCCATTTGCATGGAGGCCTCCTATGTGCAATGGCTTGTGGGAAAAATAATAAACTCATAATACCACAAACTTAAAAAAAACCCTTCGAGAACAGACCTATCTCATATGAAGATCAATGACTTTTAACCAAGATGACCACGAGCATTTTTGTGGCATAGTACATGATAACATGACCATTTTTGGAAATAACAAGGGTGTTAATATTGTGAGCAATAACTCCACAAAAAGATTGAAGATTTGGTTAAAAAAAGTTAACTTTTCATTTTTCTAGTGCAATGAATGACTTTGTTTTGAAGCAAGTGCCATAAATAAGATTGTAAATTGTGCCCTTACAATTTTCACCTAAAGTATACCACATGGGATGCTAACTGCCAATTTTTGATGAATTTTAGAGTGATATTTCCATATTCCATTGATTTATTGAATTTCTGGCAGTTTACATCAAGTAAGTCAAATTTCCACTGCAAGTGTGCTCTAGTTTCGACCAATAAATTCTAAAAAATCATTTTCACCTTCCACATTAGGAGTGTTGGCAGTATCCACAAAGAAAACTCAATTACCCAACCATTATATATGATTACTCATCCATGCAATTTTGACAACACATCGAAAGAAATTAAAGAAAATGATAAAAGGCTAAAAAAGTTGAAATCCTTTTGATGGAGGGCTCCTATGTGCAATGGCTTGTGGGAAAACTAATAAACTCACAATACCACAAATAAAAAATTAATATTTCATTTTTCTAGTGCAATGCATGACTTTTTTTGTGAAGCAGGTGCCATAAATAAGATTATAAATTGTGCCCTTACAATTTTCACCTAAAGTATTCCACAACGGATGCCAACTGCAAATTTTTCATGAATTTCAGGGTGATATTGCCATATTCCATTTAATTATCGAATTTCTAGCGATTTACATCAAGTAATTCAAATTAGCACCGCAAGTGTGCTTTAATTTCGACCAATAAATTCAGAAAAATTATTTTCACATTCCGCATTAGGAGTGTAGGCAGTATCCACAAAGAAATCTCAATTACCCAACCATTATATATGATTACTCATCCATGCAATTTTGAGAACACATCGAAAGAAATTAAAGGAAATGAAAAAAGGCTCAAAAATTGAAATCATTTTGCATGGAGGCCTCCTATGTGCAATGGCTTGTGGGAAAAATAATAAACTCACAATACCACAATCTTAAATAAAACCTTCAAGAACTGACCTATCTCATATGTAGATCAATGACTTTCAACAAAGATGACCATGAGCATTTTCATGGCATAGTACAAGATAAGATGACCATTTTTGGAAATAACAAGGGTGTTAACATTTTCAGCAATAATTCCACAAAAGGATTGAAGATTAGGGTAAAAATAAGTTAATTTTTCATTTTTCTAGAGCAATGCATGACTTTTTATTGAAGCAAGTGCCATAAATAAGATTGTAAATTGTGCCCTTACAATTTTCACCTTAAGTATACCACATGGGATGCCAACTGCCAATTTTTCATGAATTTCAGAGTGATATTTCCATATTCCATTGATTTATTGAATTTCTGGCGATTTACATCAAGTAATTCAAATTTGCACTGCAAGTGTGCTCTAGTTTTGACCAATAAATTCTGAAAAATCATTTTCACCTTCCGCATTAGGAGTGTAGGCAGTATCCACAAAGAAAACTCAATTACCCAACCATTATATATGATTACTCATCCATCCAATTTTGACAACACATCGAAAGAAATTAAAGAAAATGATAAAAAAGCTCAAAAATTGAAATTCTTTTGCATGGAGGCCTCCTATGTGCAATGGCTTGTGGGAAAAATAATAAACTCACAATACCACAAACTTAAAAAAAAAACCTTCACAAACTGACCTATCTCATATTGAAGATCAATGACTTTCAACCAAGATGACCATGAGCATTTTCAAGGCATAGTACATGATAACATGACCATTTTTGGAAATAACAAGGTTGTTAACATTGTCAGCAATAATTCCACAAAAAGATTGAATATTTGGTTAAAAAAAGTTAATTTTTCATTTTTCTAGTGCAATGCATAACTTTTTTTTGAAGCAAGTGCCATAAATAAGATTGTAAATTGTGCCCTTACAATTTTCACTTAAAGTATACCACATGGGATGCCAACTGCCAATTTTTCATGAATTTCAGAGTGATATTTCCATATTCCATTGATTTATGGAATTTCCGGTGATTTACATCAAGTAATTCAAATTTCACTGCAAGTGTGCTCTAGTTTCGACCAATAAATTCTGAAAAATTATTTTCACCTTCCACATTAGGAGTGTAGGCAGTATCCACAAAGAAAACTCAATTACCCAACCATTATATATGATTACTCATCCATCCAATTTTGACAACACATCGAAAGAAATTAAAGAAAATGATAAAAAAGCTCAAAAATTGAAATTCGTTTGCATGGACGCCTCCTATGTGCAATGGCTTGTGGGAAAAATAATAAACTCACAATACCACAAATAATAAGTTAATTTTTCATTTTCTACTGCAATGCATGACTTTTTTTGTGAAGCAAGTGCCATAAATAAGATTGTATATTGTGCCCTTACAATTTTCACCTAAAGTATACCACAATGGATGCCAACTACCAATTTTTCATGAATTTTAGAGTGATATTGCCATATTTCATTGATTTATCGAATTTCTGGCGATTTACATCAAGTAATTCAAATTTGCACTGCAATTGTGCTTTAGTTTCGACTAATAACTTCAGAAAAATCATTTTCACATTCCGCATTAGGAGTGTAGGCAGTATCCACAAAGAATACTCAATTACCCAACCATTATATGTGATTACTCATCCATGCAATTTTGAGTACTCATCGAAAGAAATTAAAGGAAATGAAAAAAGGCTCAAAAATTGAAATCCTTTTGCATGGAGGCCTCCTATGTGGAATGGCTTCTGGGAAAAATAATAAACTCACAATACCACAACCTTAAAAAAACCTTCAAGAACTGACCTATCTCATATGAAGATCAATGACTTCAACCAAGATGACCATGAGCATTTTCATGGCATAGTACATGATAACATGACCATTTTTGGAAATAACAAAGGTGTTAACATTGTCAGCAATAATTCCACAAAATGATTGAAGATTTAGGTAAAAATAAGTTAATTTTTCATTTTTCTAGTGCAATGCTTGACTTTGTTTTGAAGCAAGAGCCATAAATAAGATTGTAAATTGTGCCCTTACAATTTTCACCTTAAGTATACCACATGGGATGCCAACTGCCAATTTTTCATGAATTTCAGAGTGATATTTCCATATTCCATTGATTTATTGAATTTCTGGCGATTTACATAAAGTAAGTCAAATTTGCACTACAAGTTTGCTCTAGTTTCGACCAATAAATTCTGAAAAATCATTTTCACCTTCCACATTAGGAGTGTAGCCAGTATCCACAAAGAAAACTCAATTACCCAGCAATTATATATGATTACTCATCCATGCAATTTTGATAACACATCGAAAGAAATTAAATAAAATGATAAAAAGGCTCAAAAATTGAAATCCTTTTGCATGGAGGCCTCCTATGTGCTATGGCTTGTGGGAAAAATAATAAACTGAAAATACCACAAATAAAAAGTTAATTTTTCATTTTTCTAGTGCAATGCATGACTTTTTTTGTGAAGCAGGTGCCATAAATAAGATTGTAAATTGTGCCCTTACAATTTTCACCTAAAGTATACCACAATGGATGCCAACTGCCAATTTTTCATGAATTTCAGAGTGATATTGCCATATTTCATTGATTTATTGAATTTCTGGCGATTCACTCCAAGTGTGCTCTAGTTTCGACCAAGAAATTTGGAAATATCATTTTCACCTTCCGCATTAGGAGTGTAGGTAGTATCCACAAAGAAAACTCAATTACCTAACCATTATATATGATTACTCATCCATGCAATTTTGAGAACGCATCAAAAGAAATTAAAGGAAATGAAAAAAGTCTCAAAAATGGAAATCCGTTTGCATAGAGGCCTCCTATGTGCAATGGCTTGTGGGAAAAATAAAAAAATCACAATACCACAAACTTTCAAAAAAACCTTCATAAACTGACCTATCTCATATGAAGATCAATGACTTTCAACCAAGATGACCACGACGATGAGCATTTTCATGGCATCGTACATGATAATATGATCATTTTTGGAAATAACAAGGGTGTTAACATTGTCACCAATAATTCCACAAAAAGATTGAAGATTTGGTTAAAAAAGTTAATTTTTCATTTTTCTAGTGCAATGCATGATTTTTTTTGTGAAGCAAGTGCCATAAATAAGATTGTAAATTGTGCCCTTACAATTTTCACCTAAAGTATACCACATGGGATGCCAACTGCAAATTTTTCATGAATTTCAGAGTGATATTTCCATATTCCATTGATTTAATGAATTTCTAGTGATTTACATCTAGTAATTCAAATTTCCACTGCAAGTGTGCTCTAGTTTCGACCAATAAATTCTGAAAAATTATTTTCACCTTCCACATTAGGAGTGTAGGCAGTATCCACAAAGAAAACTCAATTACTCAACCATTATATATAATTACTCATCCATGCAATCTTGGCAACACATCGAAAGAAATTAAAGGAAATGAAAAAAGGCTCAAAAATTGAAATCCTTTTGCATGGAGGCCTCCTATGTGCAATGGCTTGTGGGAAAAATAATAAACTCATTATACCACAAACTTAAAAAAAAACCCTTCAAGAACAGACCTATCTCACATGAAGATCAATGACTTTTAACCAAGATGACCACGAGCATTTTTGTGGCATAGTACATGATAACATGACCATTTTTGGAAATAACAAGGGTGTTAACATTGTCAGCAATAATTCCACAAAAAGATTGAAGATTTGGTTAAAAAAAGTTAATTTTTCATTTTTCTAGTGCAATGCATGACTTTGTTTTGAAGCAAGTGCCATAAATAAGATTGTAAATTGTGCCCTTACAATTTTCACCTAAAGTATACCACATGGGATGCCAACTGCCAATTTTTGATGAATTTTAGAGTGATATTTCCATATTACATTGATTTATTGAATTTCTGGCGGTTTACATCAAGTAAGTCAAATTTCCACTGCAAGTGTGCTCTAGTTTCGACCAATAAATTCTAAAAAATCATTTTCACCTTCCACATTAGGAGTGTTGGCAGTATCCACAAATAATACTCAATTACCCAACCATTATATATGATTACTCATCCATGCAATTTTGACAACACATCGAAAGAAATTAAAGAAAATGATAAAAGGCTAAAAAAGTTGAAATCCTTTTGATGGAGGCTCCTATGTGCAATGGCTTGTGGGAAAACTAATAAACTCACAACACCACAAATAAAAAATTAATATTTCATTTTTCTAGTGCAATGCATGACTTTTTTTGTGAAGCAGGTGCCATAAATAAGATTATAAATTGTGCCCTTACAATTTTCACCTAAAGTATTCCACAACGGATGCCAACTGCAAATTTTTCATGAATTTCAGGGTGATATTGCCATATTCCATTTAATTATCGAATTTCTAGCGATTTACATCAAGTAATTCAAATTAGCACCGCAAGTGTGCTTTAGTTTCGACCAATAAATTCAGAAAAATTATTTTCACATTCCGCATTAGGAGTGTAGGCAGTATCCACAAAGAAATCTCAATTACCCAACCATTATATATGATTACTCATCCATGCAATTTTGAGAACACATCGAAAGAAATTAAAGGAAATGAAAAAAGGCTCAAAAATTGAAATCCTTTTGCATGGAGGCCTCCTATGTGCAATGGCTTGTGGGAAAAATAACAAACTCACAATACCACAATCTTAAAAAAAACCTTCAAGAACTGACCTATCTCATATGTAGATCAATGACTTTCAACCAAGATGACCATGAGCATTTTCATGGCATAGTACATGATAAGATGACCATTTTTGGAAATAACAAGGGTGTTAACATTGTCAGCAATAATTCCACAAAAGGATAGAAGATTTGGGTAAAAATAAGTTAATTTTTCATTTTTCTAGTGCAATGCATGACTGTTTATTGAAGCAAGTGCCATAAATAAGATTGTAAATTGTGCCCTTACAATTTTCACCTTAAGTATACCACATGGGATGCCAACTGCCAATTTTTCATGAATTTCAGAGTGATATTTCCATATTCCATTGATTTATTGAATTTCTGGCGATTTACATCAAGTAAGTGAAATTTGCACTGCAAGTGTGCTCTAGTTTCAACCAATAAATTTTGAAAAATCATTTTCACCTTCCACATTGGGAGTGTAGCCAGTATCCGCAAAGAAAACTCAATTACTCAGCCATTATATATGATTACTCATCCATGCAATTTTGACAACACATCGAAAGAAATTAAATAAAATGATAAAAAGGCTCAAAAATTGAAATAATTTTGCATGGAGGCCTCCTATGTGCAATGGCTTGTGGGAAAAATAATATACTCACAATACCACAAACAAAATGTTAATTTTTCATTTTTCTAGTGCAATGCATGAATTTTTTTGTGAAGCAAGTGCCATAAATAAGATTGTAAATTGTGACCTTACAATTTTCACCTTAAGTATACCTCAATGGATGCCAACTACCAATTTTTCATGAATTTCAGAGTGATATTGCCATATTTCATTGATTTATCGAATTTCTGGTGATTTACATCAAGTAATTCAAATTTGCACTGCAAGTGTGCTCTACTTTCGACCAATAAATTCTGAAAAATCTTTTTCACCTTCCACATTAGGAGTGTTGGCAGTATCCACAAATAATACTCAATTACCCAACCATTATATATGATTACTCATCCATGCAATTTTGACAACACATCGAAAGAAATTAAAGAAAATGATAAAAGGCTAAAAAAGTTGAAATCCTTTTGATGGAGGCTCCTATGTGCAATGGCTTGTGGGAAAACTAATAAACTCACAATACCACAAATAAAAAATTAATATTTCATTTTTCTAGTGCAATGCATGACTTTTTTTGTGAAGCAGGTGCCATAAATAAGATTATAAATTGTGCCCTTACAATTTTCACCTAAAGTATTCCACAACGGATGCCAACTGCAAATTTTTCATGAATTTCAGGGTGATATTGCCATATTCCATTTAATTATCGAATTTCTAGCGATTTACATCAAGTAATTCAAATTAGCACCGCAAGTGTGCTTTAGTTTCGACCAATAAATTCAGAAAAATTATTTTCACATTCCGCATTAGGAGTGTAGGCAGTATCCACAAAGAAATCTCAATTACCCAACCATTATATATGATTACTCATCCATGCAATTTTGAGAACACATCGAAAGAAATTAAAGGAAATGAAAAAAGGCTCAAAAATTGAAATCCTTTTGCATGGAGGCCTCCTATGTGCAATGGCTTGTGGGAAAAATAACAAACTCACAATACCACAATCTTAAAAAAAACCTTCAAGAACTGACCTATCTCATATGTAGATCAATGACTTTCAACCAAGATGACCATGAGCATTTTCATGGCATAGTACATGATAAGATGACCATTTTTGGAAATAACAAGGGTGTTAACATTGTCAGCAATAATTCCACAAAAGGATAGAAGATTTGGGTAAAAATAAGTTAATTTTTCATTTTTCTAGTGCAATGCATGACTGTTTATTGAAGCAAGTGCCATAAATAAGATTGTAAATTGTGCCCTTACAATTTTCACCTTAAGTATACCACATGGGATGCCAACTGCCAATTTTTCATGAATTTCAGAGTGATATTTCCATATTCCATTGATTTATTGAATTTCTGGCGATTTACATCAAGTAAGTGAAATTTGCACTGCAAGTGTGCTCTAGTTTCAACCAATAAATTTTGAAAAATCATTTTCACCTTCCACATTGGGAGTGTAGCCAGTATCCGCAAAGAAAACTCAATTACTCAGCCATTATATATGATTACTCATCCATGCAATTTTGACAACACATCGAAAGAAATTAAATAAAATGATAAAAAGGCTCAAAAATTGAAATAATTTTGCATGGAGGCCTCCTATGTGCAATGGCTTGTGGGAAAAATAATATACTCACAATACCACAAACAAAATGTTAATTTTTCATTTTTCTAGTGCAATGCATGAATTTTTTTGTGAAGCAAGTGCCATAAATAAGATTGTAAATTGTGACCTTACAATTTTCACCTTAAGTATACCTCAATGGATGCCAACTACCAATTTTGCATGAATTTCAGAGTGATATTGCCATATTTCATTGATTTATCGAATTTCTGGTGATTTACATCAAGTAATTCAAATTTGCACTGCAAGTGTGCTCTACTTTCGACCAATAAATTCTGAAAAATCTTTTTCACCTTCCGCATTAGAAGTGTAGGTATTATCCACAAAGAAAACTCAATTACCCAACCATTATATATGATTACTCATCCATGCAATTTTGAGAACCCATCGAAAGAAATTAAAGGAAATGAAAAAAGGCTCAAAAATTGAAATCCTTTTGCATGGAGGCCTCCTATGTGCAATGGCTTGTGGGAAAAATAATAAACTCATAATACCACAAATTTAAAAAAAACCTTCAAGAACAGACCTATCTCATATGAAGATCAATGACTTTTAACGAAGATGACCACGAGCATTTTTGTGGCATAGTACATGATAACATGACCATTTTTGGAAATAACAAGGGTGTTAATATTGTGAGCAATAACTCCACAAAAAGATTGAAGATTTGGTTAAAAAAAATTAACTTTTCATTTTTCTAGTGCATTGAATGACTTTGTTTTGAAGCAAGTGCCATAAATAAGATTGTAAATTGTGCCCTTACAATTTTCACCTAAAGTATACCACATGGGATGCCAACTGCCAATTTTTGATGAATTTTAGAGTGATATTTCCATATTCCATTGATTTATTGAATTTCTGGCGGTTTACATCAAGTAAGTCAAATTTCCACTGCAAGTGTGCTCTAGTTTCGACCAATAAATTCTAAAAAATCATTTTCACCTTCCACATTAGGAGTGTTGGCAGTATCCACAAAGAAAACTCAATTACCCAACCATTATATATGATTACTCATCCATGCAATTTTGACAACACATCGAAAGAAATTAAAGAAAATGATAAAAGGCTAAAAAAGTTGAAATCCTTTTGATGGAGGGCTCCTATGTGCAATGGCTTGTGGGAAAACTAATAAACTCACAATACCACAAATAAAAAATTAATATTTCATTTTTCTAGTGCAATGCATGACTTTTTTTGTGAAGCAGGTGCCATAAATAAGATTATAAATTGTGCCCTTACAATTTTCACCTAAAGTATTCCACAACGGATGCCAACTGCAAATTTTTCATGAATTTCAGGGTGATATTGCCATATTCCATTTAATTATCGAATTTCTAGCGATTTACATCAAGTAATTCAAATTAGCACCGCAAGTGTGCTTTAGTTTCGACCAATAAATTCAGAAAAATTATTTTCACATTCCGCATTAGGAGTGTAGGCAGTATCCACAAAGAAATCTCAATTACCCAACCATTATATATGATTACTCATCCATGCAATTTTGAGAACACATCGAAAGAAATTAAAGGAAATGAAAAAAGGCTCAAAAATTGAAATCCTTTTGCATGGAGGCCTCCTATGTGCAATGGCTTGTGGGAAAAATAACAAACTCACAATACCACAATCTTAAAAAAAACCTTCAAGAACTGACCTATCTCATATGTAGATCAATGACTTTCAACCAAGATGACCATGAGCATTTTCATGGCATAGTACATGATAAGATGACCATTTTTGGAAATAACAAGGGTGTTAACATTGTCAGCAATAATTCCACAAAAGGATTGAAGATTTGGGTAAAAATAAGTTAATTTTTCATTTTTCTAGTGCAATGCATGACTTTTTATTGAAGCAAGTGCCATAAATAAGATTGTAAATTGTGCCCTTACAATTTTCACCTTAAGTATACCACATGGGATGCCAACTGCCAATTTTTCATGAATTTCAGAGTGATATTTCCATATTCCATTGATTTATTGAATTTCTGGCGATTTACATCAAGTAAGTGAAATTTGCACTGCAAGTGTGCTCTAGTTTCAACCAATAAATTTTGAAAAATCATTTTCACCTTCCACATTGGGAGTGTAGCCAGTATCCACAAAGAAAACTCAATTACTCAGCCATTATATATGATTACTCATCCATGCAATTTTGACAACACATCGAAAGAAATTAAATAAAATGATAAAAAGGCTCAAAAATTGAAATAATTTTGCATGGAGGCCTCCTATGTGCAATGGCTTGTGGGAAAAATAATACACTCACAATACCACAAACAAAATGTTAATTTTTCATTTTTCTAGTGCAATGCATGAATTTTTTTGTGAAGCAAGTGCCATAAATAAGATTGTAAATTGTGACCTTACAATTTTCACCTTAAGTATACCTCAATGGATGCCAACTACCAATTTTTCATGAATTTCAGAGTGATATTGCCATATTTCATTGATTTATCGAATTTCTGGTGATTTACATCAAGTAATTCAAATTTGCACTGCAAGTGTGCTCTACTTTCGACCAATAAATTCTGAAAAATCTTTTTCACCTTCCGCATTAGAAGTGTAGGTATTATCCACAAAGAAAACTCAATTACCCAACCATTATATATGATTACTCATCCATGCAATTTTGAGAACCCATCGAAAGAAATTAAAGGAAATGAAAAAAGGCTCAAAAATTGAAATCCTTTTGCATGGAGGCCTCCTATGTGCAATGGCTTGTGGGAAAAATAATAAACTCATAATACCACAAACTTAAAAAAAAACCTTCAAGAACAGACCTATCTCATATGAAGATCAATGACTTCTAACCAAGATGACCACGAGCATTTTTGTGGCATAGTACATGATAACATGACCATTTTTGGAAATAACAAGGGTGTTAACATTGTGAGCAATAACTCCACAAAAAGATTGAAGATTTGGTTAAAAAAAGTTAACTTTTCATTTTTCTAGTGCAATGAATGACTTTGTTTTGAAGCAAGTGCCATAAATAAGATTGTAAATTGTGCCCTTACAATTTTCACCTAAAGTATACCACATGGGATGCCAACTGCCAATTTTTGATGAATTTTAGAGTGATATTTCCATATTCCATTGATTTATTGAATTTCTGGCGGTTTACATCAAGTAAGTCAAATTTCCACTGCAAGTGTGCTCTAGTTTCGACCAATAAATTCTAAAAAATCATTTTCACCTTCCACATTAGGAGTGTTGGCAGTATCCACAAAGAAAACTCAATTACCCAACCATTATATATGATTACTCATCCATGCAATTTTGACAACACATCGAAAGAAATTAAAGAAAATGATAAAAGGCTAAAAAAGTTGAAATCCTTTTGATGGAGGGCTCCTACGTGCAATGGCATGTGGGAAAACTAATAAACTCACAATACCACAAATAAAAAATTAATATTTCATTTTTCTAGTGCAATGCATGACTTTTTTTGTGAAGCAGGTGCCATAAATAAGATTATAAATTGTGCCCTTACAATTTTCACCTAAAGTATTCCACAACGGATGCCAACTGCAAATTTTTCATGAATTTCAGGGTGATATTGCCATATTCCATTTAATTATCGAATTTCTAGCGATTTACATCAAGTAATTCAAATTAGCACCGCAAGTGTGCTTTAGTTTCGACCAATAAATTCAGAAAAATTATTTTCACATTCCGCATTAGGAGTGTAGGCAGTATCCACAAAGAAATCTCAATTACCCAACCATTATATATGATTACTCATCCATGCAATTTTGAGAACACATCGAAAGAAATTAAAGGAAATGAAAAAAGGCTCAAAAATTGAAATCCTTTTGCATGGAGGCCTCCTATGTGCAATGGCTTGTGGGAAAAATAACAAACTCACAATACCACAATCTTAAAAAAAACCTTCAAGAACTGACCTATCTCATATGTAGATCAATGACTTTCAACCAAGATGACCATGAGCATTTTCATGGCATAGTACATGATAAGATGACCATTTTTGGAAATAACAAGGGTGTTAACATTGTCAGCAATAATTCCACAAAAGGATTGAAGATTTGGGTAAAAATAAGTTAATTTTTCATTTTTCTAGTGCAATGCATGACTTTTTATTGAAGCAAGTGCCATAAATAAGATTGTAAATTGTGCCCTTACAATTTTCACCTTAAGTATACCACATGGGATGGCAACTGCCAATTTTTCATGAATTTCAGAGTGATATTTCCATATTCCATTGATTTATTGAATTTCTGGCGATTTACATCAAGTAAGTGAAATTTGCACTGCAAGTGTGCTCTAGTTTCAACCAATAAATTTTGAAAAATCATTTTCACCTTCCACATTGGGAGTGTAGCCAGTATCCACAAAGAAAACTCAATTACTCAGCCATTATATATGATTACTCATCCATGCAATTTTGACAACACATCGAAAGAAATTAAATAAAATGATAAAAAGGCTCAAAAATTGAAATAATTTTGCATGGAGGCCTCCTATGTGCAATGGCTTGTGGGAAAAATAATACACTCACAATACCACAAACAAAATGTTAATTTTTCATTTTTCTAGTGCAATGCATGAATTTTTTTGTGAAGCAAGTGCCATAAATAAGATTGTAAATTGTGACCTTACAATTTTCACCTTAAGTATACCTCAATGGATGCCAACTACCAATTTTTCATGAATTTCAGAGTGATATTGCCATATTTCATTGATTTATCGAATTTCTGGTGATTTACATCAAGTAATTCAAATTTGCACTGCAAGTGTGCTCTACTTTCGACCAATAAATTCTGAAAAATCTTTTTCACCTTCCGCATTAGAAGTGTAGGTATTATCCACAAAGAAAACTCAATTACCCAACCATTATATATGATTACTCATCCATGCAATTTTGAGAACCCATCGAAAGAAATTAAAGGAAATGAAAAAAGGCTCAAAAATTGAAATCCTTTTGCATGGAGGCCTCCTATGTGCAATGGCTTGTGGGAAAAATAATAAACTCATAATACCACAAACTTAAAAAAAAACCTTCAAGAACAGACCTATCTCATATGAAGATCAATGACTTTTAACCAAGATGACCACGAGCATTTTTGTGGCATAGTACATGATAACATGACCATTTTTGGAAATAACAAGGGTGTTAACATTGTGAGCAATAACTCCACAAAAAGATTGAAGATTTGGTTAAAAAAAGTTAACTTTTCATTTTTCTAGTGCAATGAATGACTTTGTTTTGAAGCAAGTGCCATAAATAAGATTGTAAATTGTGCCCTTACAATTTTCACCTAAAGTATACCACATGGGATGCCAACTGCCAATTTTTGATGAATTTTAGAGTGTTATTTCCATATTCCATTGATTTATTGAATTTCTGGCGGTTTACATCAAGTAAGTCAAATTTCCACTGCAAGTGTGCTCTAGTTTCGACCAATAAATTCTAAAAAATCATTTTCACCTTCCACATTAGGAGTGTTGGCAGTATCCACAAAGAAAACTCAATTACCCAACCATTATATATGATTACTCATCCATGCAATTTTGACAACACATCGAAAGAAATTAAAGAAAATGATAAAAGGCTAAAAAAGTTGAAATCCTTTTGATGGAGGGCTCCTATGTGCAATGGCTTGTGGGAAAACTAATAAACTCACAATACCACAAATAAAAAATTAATATTTCATTTTTCTAGTGCAATGCATGACTTTTTTTGTGAAGCAGGTGCCATAAATAAGATTATAAATTGTGCCCTTACAATTTTCACCTAAAGTATTCCACAACGGATGCCAACTGCAAATTTTTCATGAATTTCAGGGTGATATTGCCATATTCCATTTAATTATCGAATTTCTAGCGATTTACATCAAGTAATTCAAATTAGCACCGCAAGTGTGCTTTAGTTTCGACCAATAAATTCAGGAAAATTATTTTCACATTCCGCATTAGGAGTGTAGGCAGTATCCACAAAGAAATCTCAATTACCCAACCATTATATATGATTACTCATCCATGCAATTTTGAGAACACATCGAAAGAAATTAAAGGAAATGAAAAAAGGCTCAAAAATTGAAATCCTTTTGCATGGAGGCCTCCTATGTGCAATGGCTTGTGGGAAAAATAACAAACTCACAATACCACAATCTTAAAAAAAACCTTCAAGAACTGACCTATCTCATATGTAGATCAATGACTTTCAACCAAGATGACCATGAGCATTTTCATGGCATAGTACATGATAAGATGACCATTTTTGGAAATAACAAGGGTGTTAACATTGTCAGCAATAATTCCACAAAAGGATTGAAGATTTGGGTAAAAATAAGTTAATTTTTCATTTTTCTAGTGCAATGCATGACTTTTTATTGAAGCAAGTGCCATAAATAAGATTGTAAATTGTGCCCTTACAATTTTCACCTTAAGTATACCACATGGGATGGCAACTGCCAATTTTTCATGAATTTCAGAGTGATATTTCCATATTCCATTGATTTATTGAATTTCTGGCGATTTACATCAAGTAAGTGAAATTTGCACTGCAAGTGTGCTCTAGTTTCAACCAATAAATTTTGAAAAATCATTTTCACCTTCCACATTGGGAGTGTAGCCAGTATCCACAAAGAAAACTCAATTACTCAGCCATTATATATGATTACTCATCCATGCAATTTTGACAACACATCGAAAGAAATTAAATAAAATGATAAAAAGGCTCAAAAATTGAAATAATTTTGCATGGAGGCCTCCTATGTGCAATGGCTTGTGGGAAAAATAATACACTCACAATACCACAAACAAAATGTTAATTTTTCATTTTTCTAGTGCAATGCATGAATTTTTTTGTGAAGCAAGTGCCATAAATAAGATTGTAAATTGTGACCTTACAATTTTCACCTTAAGTATACCTCAATGGATGCCAACTACCAATTTTTCATGAATTTCAGAGTGATATTGCCATATTTCATTGATTTATCGAATTTCTGGTGATTTACATCAAGTAATTCAAATTTGCACTGCAAGTGTGCTCTACTTTCGACCAATAAATTCTGAAAAATCTTTTTCACCTTCCGCATTAGAAGTGTAGGTATTATCCACAAAGAAAACTCAATTACCCAACCATTATATATGATTACTCATCCATGCAATTTTGAGAACCCATCGAAAGAAATTAAAGGAAATGAAAAAAGGCTCAAAAATTGAAATCCTTTTGCATGGAGGCCTCCTATGTGCAATGGCTTGTGGGAAAAATAATAAACTCATAATACCACAAACTTAAAAAAAAACCTTCAAGAACAGACCTATCTCATATGAAGATCAATGACTTTTAACCAAGATGACCACGAGCATTTTTGTGGCATAGTACATGATAACATGACCATTTTTGGAAATAACAAGGGTGTTAACATTGTGAGCAATAACTCCACAAAAAGATTGAAGATTTGGTTAAAAAAAGTTAACTTTTCATTTTTCTAGTGCAATGAATGACTTTGTTTTGAAGCAAGTGCCATAAATAAGATTGTAAATTGTGCCCTTACAATTTTCACCTAAAGTATACCACATGGGATGCCAACTGCCAATTTTTGATGAATTTTAGAGTGATATTTCCATATTCCATTGATTTATTGAATTTCTGGCGGTTTACATCAAGTAAGTCAAATTTCCACTGCAAGTGTGCTCTAGTTTCGACCAATAAATTCTAAAAAATCATTTTCACCTTCCACATTAGGAGTGTTGGCAGTATCCACAAAGAAAACTCAATTACCCAACCATTATATATGATTACTCATCCATGCAATTTTGACAACACATCGAAAGAAATTAAAGAAAATGATAAAAGGCTAAAAAAGTTGAAATCCTTTTGATGGAGGGCTCCTATGTGCAATGGCTTGTGGGAAAACTAATAAACTCACAATACCACAAATAAAAAATTAATATTTCATTTTTCTAGTGCAATGCATGACTTTTTTTGTGAAGCAGGTGCCATAAATAAGATTATAAATTGTGCCCTTACAATTTTCACCTAAAGTATTCCACAACGGATGCCAACTGCAAATTTTTCATGAATTTCAGGGTGATATTGCCATATTCCATTTAATTATCGAATTTCTAGCGATTTACATCAAGTAATTCAAATTAGCACCGCAAGTGTGCTTTAGTTTCGACCAATAAATTCAGGAAAATTATTTTCACATTCCGCATTAGGAGTGTAGGCAGTATCCACAAAGAAATCTCAATTACCCAACCATTATATATGATTACTCATCCATGCAATTTTGAGAACACATCGAAAGAAATTAAAGGAAATGAAAAAAGGCTCAAAAATTGAAATCCTTTTGCATGGAGGCCTCCTATGTGCAATGGCTTGTGGGAAAAATAACAAACTCACAATACCACAATCTTAAAAAAAACCTTCAAGAACTGACCTATCTCATATGTAGATCAATGACTTTCAACCAAGATGACCATGAGCATTTTCATGGCATAGTACATGATAAGATGACTATTTTTGGAAATAACAAGGGTGTTAACATTGTCAGCAATAATTCCACAAAAGGATTGAAGATTTGGGTAAAAATAAGTTAATTTTTCATTTTTCTAGTGCAATGCATGACTTTTTATTGAAGCAAGTGCCATAAATAAGATTGTAAATTGTGCCCTTACAATTTTCACCTTAAGTATACCACATGGGATGGCAACTGCCAATTTTTCATGAATTTCAGAGTGATATTTCCATATTCCATTGATTTATTGAATTTCTGGCGATTTACATCAAGTAAGTGAAATTTGCACTGCAAGTGTGCTCTAGTTTCAACCAATAAATTTTGCAAAATCAGTTTCACCTTCCACATTGGGAGTGTAGCAAGTATCCACAAAGAAAACTCAATTACTCAGCCATTATATATGATTACTCATCCATGCAATTTTGACAACACATCGAAAGAAATTAAATAAAATGATAAAAAGGCTCAAAAATTGAAATAATTTTGCATGGAGGCCTCCTATGTGCAATGGCTTGTGGGAAAAATAATACACTCACAATACCACAAACAAAATGTTAATTTTTCATTTTTCTAGTGCAATGCATGAATTTTTTTGTGAAGCAAGTGCCATAAATAAGATTGTAAATTGTGACCTTACAATTTTCACCTTAAGTATACCTCAATGGATGCCAACTACCAATTTTTCATGAATTTCAGAGTGATATTGCCATATTTCATTGATTTATCGAATTTCTGGTGATTTACATCAAGTAATTCAAATTTGCACTGCAAGTGTGCTCTACTTTCGACCAATAAATTCTGAAAAATCTTTTTCACCTTCCGCATTAGAAGTGTAGGTATTATCCACAAAGAAAACTCAATTACCCAACCATTATATATGATTACTCATCCATGCAATTTTGAGAACCCATCGAAAGAAATTAAAGGAAATGAAAAAAGGCTCAAAAATTGAAATCCTTTTGCATGGAGGCCTCCTATGTGCAATGGCTTGTGGGAAAAATAATAAACTCATAATACCACAAACTTAAAAAAAAACCTTCAAGAACAGACCTATCTCATATGAAGATCAATGACTTTTAACCAAGATGACCACGAGCATTTTTGTGGCATAGTACATGATAACATGACCATTTTTGGAAATAACAAGGGTGTTAACATTGTGAGCAATAACTCCACAAAAAGATTGAAGATTTGGTTAAAAAAAGTTAACTTTTCATTTTTCTAGTGCAATGAATGACTTTGTTTTGAAGCAAGTGCCATAAATAAGATTGTAAATTGTGCCCTTACAATTTTCACCTAAAGTATACCACATGGGATGCCAACTGCCAATTTTTGATGAATTTTAGAGTGATATTTCCATATTCCATTGATTTATTGAATTTCTGGCGGTTTACATCAAGTAAGTCAAATTTCCACTGCAAGTGTGCTCTAGTTTCGACCAATAAATTCTAAAAAATCATTTTCACCTTCCACATTAGGAGTGTTGGCAGTATCCACAAAGAAAACTCAATTACCCAACCATTATATATGATTACTCATCCATGCAATTTTGACAACACATCGAAAGAAATTAAAGAAAATGATAAAAGGCTAAAAAAGTTGAAATCCTTTTGATGGAGGGCTCCTATGTGCAATGGCTTGTGGGAAAACTAATAAACTCACAATACCACAAATAAAAAATTAATATTTCATTTTTCTAGTGCAATGCATGACTTTTTTTGTGAAGCAGGTGCCATAAATAAGATTATAAATTGTGCCCTTACAATTTTCACCTAAAGTATTCCACAACGGATGCCAACTGCAAATTTTTCATGAATTTCAGGGTGATATTGCCATATTCCATTTAATTATCGAATTTCTAGCGATTTACATCAAGTAATTCAAATTAGCACCGCAAGTGTGCTTTAGTTTCGACCAATAAATTCAGGAAAATTATTTTCACATTCCGCATTAGGAGTGTAGGCAGTATCCACAAAGAAATCTCAATTACCCAACCATTATATATGATTACTCATCCATGCAATTTTGAGAACACATCGAAAGAAATTAAAGGAAATGAAAAAAGGCTCAAAAATTGAAATCCTTTTGCATGGAGGCCTCCTATGTGCAATGGCTTGTGGGAAAAATAATAAACTCATAATACCACAAACTTAAGAAAAACCCTTCAAGAACAGACCTATCTCATATGAAGATCAATGACTTTTAACCAAGATGACCACGAGCATTTTTGTGGCATAGTACATGATAACATGACCATTTTTGGAAATAACAAGGGTGTTAACATTGTCAGCAATAATTCCACAAAAAGATTGAAGATTTGGTTAAAAAAAGTTAACTTTTCATTTTTCTAGTGCAATGAATGACTTTGTTTTGAAGCAAGTGCCATAAATAAGATTGTAAATTGTGCCCTTACAATTTTCACCTAAACTATACCACATGGGATGCCAACTGCCAATTTTTGATGAATTTTAGAGTGATATTTCCATATTCCATTGATTTATTGAATTTCTGGCGGTTTACATCAAGTAAGTCAAATTTCCACTGCAAGTGTGCTCTAGTTTCGACCAATAAATTCTAAAAAATCATTTTCACCTTCCACATTAGGAGTGTTGGCAGTATCCACAAAGAAAACTCAATTACCCAACCATTATATATGATTACTCATCCATGCAATTTTGACAACACATCGAAAGAAATTAAAGAAAATGATAAAAGGCTAAAAAAGTTGAAATCCTTTTGATGGAGGGCTCCTATGTGCAATGGCTTGTGGGAAAACTAATAAACTCACAATACCACAAATAAAAAATTAATATTTCATTTTTCTAGTGCAATGCATGACTTTTTTTGTGAAGCAGGTGCCATAAATAAGATTATAAATTGTGCCCTTACAATTTTCACCTAAAGTATTCCACAACGGATGCCAACTGCAAATTTTTCATGAATTTCAGGGTGATATTGCCATATTCCATTTAATTATCGAATTTCTAGCGATTTACATCAAGTAATTCAAATTAGCACCGCAAGTGTGCTTTAGTTTCGACCAATAAATTCAGGAAAATTATTTTCACATTCCGCATTAGGAGTGTAGGCAGTATCCACAAAGAAATCTCAATTACCCAACCATTATATATGATTACTCATCCATGCAATTTTGAGAACCACTCGAAAGAAATTAAAGGAAATGAAAAAAGGCTCAAAAATTGAAATCCTTTTGCATGGAGGCCTCCTATGTGCAATGGCTTGTGGGAAAAATAACAAACTCACAATACCACAATCTTAAAAAAAACCTTCAAGAACTGACCTATCTCATATGTAGATCAATGACTTTCAACCAAGATGACCATGAGCATTTTCATGGCATAGTACATGATAAGATGACCATTTTTGGAAATAACAAGGGTGTTAACATTGTCAGCAATAATTCCACAAAAGGATTGAAGATTTGGGTAAAAATAAGTTAATTTTTCATTTTTCTAGTGCAATGCATGACTTTTTATTGAAGCAAGTGCCATAAATAAGATTGTAAATTGTGCCCTTACAATTTTCACCTTAAGTATACCACATGGGATGGCAACTGCCAATTTTTCATGAATTTTAGAGTGATATTTCCATATTCCATTGATTTATTGAATTTCTGGCGATTTACATCAAGTAAGTGAAATTTGCACTGCAAGTGTGCTCTAGTTTCAACCAATAAATTTTGAAAAATCATTTTCACCTTCCACATTGGGAGTGTAGCCAGTATCCACAAAGAAAACTCAATTACTCAGCCATTATATATGATTACTCATCCATGCAATTTTGACAACACATGGAAAGAAATTAAATAAAATGATAAAAAGGCTCAAAAATTGAAATAATTTTGCATGGAGGCCTCCTATGTGCAATGGCTTGTGGGAAAAATAATACACTCACAATACCACAAACAAAATGTTAATTTTTCATTTTTCTAGTGCAATGCATGAATATTTTTGTGAAGCAAGTGCCATAAATAAGATTGTAAATTGTGACCTTACAATTTTCACCTTAAGTATACCTCAATGGATGCCAACTACCAATTTTTCATGAATTTCAGAGTGATATTGCCATATTTCATTGATTTATCAAATTTCTGGTGATTTACATCAAGTAATTCAAATTTGCACTGCAAGTGTGCTCTACTTTCGACCAATAAATTCTGAAAAATCTTTTTCACCTTCCGCATTAGAAGTGTAGGTATTATCCACAAAGAAAACTCAATTACCCAACCATTATATATGATTACTCATCCATGCAATTTTGAGAACCCATCGAAAGAAATTAAAGGAAATGAAAAAAGGCTCAAAAATTGAAATCCTTTTGCATGGAGGCCTCCTATGTGCAATGGCTTGTGGGAAAAATAATAAACTCATAATACCACAAACTTAAGAAAAACCCTTCAAGAACAGACCTATCTCATATGAAGATCAATGACTTTTAACCAAGATGACCACGAGCATTTTTGTGGCATAGTACATGATAACATGACCATTTTTGGAAATAACAAGGGTGTTAACATTGTCAGCAATAATTCCACAAAAAGATTGAAGATTTGGTTAAAAAAAGTTAACTTTTCATTTTTCTAGTGCAATGCATGACTTTGTTTTGAAGCAAGTGCCATAAATAAGATTGTAAATTGTGCCCTTACAATTTTCACCTAAAGTATACCACATGGGATGCCAACTGCCAATTTTTGATGAATTTTAGAGTGATATTTCCATATTCCATTGATTTATTGAATTTCTGGCGGTTTACATCAAGTAAGTCAAATTTCCACTGCAAGTGTGCTCTAGTTTCGACCAATAAATTCTAAAAAATCATTTTCACCTTCCACATTAGGAGTGTTGGCAGTATCCACAAAGAAAACTCAATTACCCAACCATTATATATGATTACTCATCCATGCAATTTTGACAACACATCGAAAGAAATTAAAGAAAATGATAAAAGGCTAAAAAAGTTGAAATCCTTTTGATGGAGGGCTCCTATGTGCAATGGCTTGTGGGAAAACTAATAAACTCACAATACCACAAATAAAAAATTAATATTTCATTTTTCTAGTGCAATGCATGACTTTTTTTGTGAAGCAGGTGCCATAAATAAGATTATAAATTGTGCCCTTACAATTTTCACCTAAAGTATTCCACAACGGATGCCAACTGCAAATTTTTCATGAATTTCAGGGTGATATTGCCATATTCCATTTAATTATCGAATTTCTAGCGATTTACATCAAGTAATTCAAATTAGCACCGCAAGTGTGCTTTAGTTTCGACCAATAAATTCAGGAAAATTATTTTCACATTCCGCATTAGGAGTGTAGGCAGTATCCACAAAGAAATCTCAATTACCCAACCATTATATATGATTACTCATCCATGCAATTTTGAGAACACATCGAAAGAAATTAAAGGAAATGAAAAAAGGCTCAAAAATTGAAATCCTTTTGCATGGAGGCCTCCTATGTGCAATGGCTTGTGGGAAAAATAACAAACTCACAATACCACAATCTTAAAAAAAACCTTCAAGAACTGACCTATCTCATATGTAGATCAATGACTTTCAACCAAGATGACCATGAGCATTTTCATGGCATAGTACATGATAAGATGACTATTTTTGGAAATAACAAGGGTGTTAACATTGTCAGCAATAATTCCACAAAAGGATTGAAGATTTGGGTAAAAATAAGTTAATTTTTCATTTTTCTAGTGCAATGCATGACTTTTTATTGAAGCAAGTGCCATAAATAAGATTGTAAATTGTGCCCTTACAATTTTCACCTTAAGTATACCACATGGGATGGCAACTGCCAATTTTTCATGAATTTCAGAGTGATATTTCCATATTCCATTGATTTATTGAATTTCTGGCGATTTACATCAAGTAAGTGAAATTTGCACTGCAAGTGTGCTCTAGTTTCAACCAATAAATTTTGCAAAATCAGTTTCACCTTCCACATTGGGAGTGTAGCAAGTATCCACAAAGAAAACTCAATTACTCAGCCATTATATATGATTACTCATCCATGCAATTTTGACAACACATCGAAAGAAATTAAATAAAATGATAAAAAGGCTCAAAAATTGAAATAATTTTGCATGGAGGCCTCCTATGTGCAATGGCTTGTGGGAAAAATAATACACTCACAATACCACAAACAAAATGTTAATTTTTCATTTTTCTAGTGCAATGCATGAATTTTTTTGTGAAGCAAGTGCCATAAATAAGATTGTAAATTGTGACCTTACAATTTTCACCTTAAGTATACCTCAATGGATGCCAACTACCAATTTTTCATGAATTTCAGAGTGATATTGCCATATTTCATTGATTTATCGAATTTCTGGTGATTTACATCAAGTAATTCAAATTTGCACTGCAAGTGTGCTCTACTTTCGACCAATAAATTCTGAAAAATCTTTTTCACCTTCCGCATTAGAAGTGTAGGTATTATCCACAAAGAAAACTCAATTACCCAACCATTATATATGATTACTCATCCATGCAATTTTGAGAACCCATCGAAAGAAATTAAAGGAAATGAAAAAAGGCTCAAAAATTGAAATCCTTTTGCATGGAGGCCTCCTATGTGCAATGGCTTGTGGGAAAAATAATAAACTCATAATACCACAAACTTAAAAAAAAACCTTCAAGAACAGACCTATCTCATATGAAGATCAATGACTTTTAACCAAGATGACCACGAGCATTTTTGTGGCATAGTACATGATAACATGACCATTTTTGGAAATAACAAGGGTGTTAACATTGTGAGCAATAACTCCACAAAAAGATTGAAGATTTGGTTAAAAAAAGTTAACTTTTCATTTTTCTAGTGCAATGAATGACTTTGTTTTGAAGCAAGTGCCATAAATAAGATTGTAAATTGTGCCCTTACAATTTTCACCTAAAGTATACCACATGGGATGCCAACTGCCAATTTTTGATGAATTTTAGAGTGATATTTCCATATTCCATTGATTTATTGAATTTCTGGCGGTTTACATCAAGTAAGTCAAATTTCCACTGCAAGTGTGCTCTAGTTTCGACCAATAAATTCTAAAAAATCATTTTCACCTTCCACATTAGGAGTGTTGGCAGTATCCACAAAGAAAACTCAATTACCCAACCATTATATATGATTACTCATCCATGCAATTTTGACAACACATCGAAAGAAATTAAAGAAAATGATAAAAGGCTAAAAAAGTTGAAATCCTTTTGATGGAGGGCTCCTATGTGCAATGGCTTGTGGGAAAACTAATAAACTCACAATACCACAAATAAAAAATTAATATTTCATTTTTCTAGTGCAATGCATGACTTTTTTTGTGAAGCAGGTGCCATAAATAAGATTATAAATTGTGCCCTTACAATTTTCACCTAAAGTATTCCACAACGGATGCCAACTGCAAATTTTTCATGAATTTCAGGGTGATATTGCCATATTCCATTTAATTATCGAATTTCTAGCGATTTACATCAAGTAATTCAAATTAGCACCGCAAGTGTGCTTTAGTTTCGACCAATAAATTCAGGAAAATTATTTTCACATTCCGCATTAGGAGTGTAGGCAGTATCCACAAAGAAATCTCAATTACCCAACCATTATATATGATTACTCATCCATGCAATTTTGAGAACACATCGAAAGAAATTAAAGGAAATGAAAAAAGGCTCAAAAATTGAAATCCTTTTGCATGGAGGCCTCCTATGTGCAATGGCTTGTGGGAAAAATAATAAACTCATAATACCACAAACTTAAGAAAAACCCTTCAAGAACAGACCTATCTCATATGAAGATCAATGACTTTTAACCAAGATGACCACGAGCATTTTTGTGGCATAGTACATGATAACATGACCATTTTTGGAAATAACAAGGGTGTTAACATTGTCAGCAATAATTCCACAAAAAGATTGAAGATTTGGTTAAAAAAAGTTAACTTTTCATTTTTCTAGTGCAATGAATGACTTTGTTTTGAAGCAAGTGCCATAAATAAGATTGTAAATTGTGCCCTTACAATTTTCACCTAAACTATACCACATGGGATGCCAACTGCCAATTTTTGATGAATTTTAGAGTGATATTTCCATATTCCATTGATTTATTGAATTTCTGGCGGTTTACATCAAGTAAGTCAAATTTCCACTGCAAGTGTGCTCTAGTTTCGACCAATAAATTCTAAAAAATCATTTTCACCTTCCACATTAGGAGTGTTGGCAGTATCCACAAAGAAAACTCAATTACCCAACCATTATATATGATTACTCATCCATGCAATTTTGACAACACATCGAAAGAAATTAAAGAAAATGATAAAAGGCTAAAAAAGTTGAAATCCTTTTGATGGAGGGCTCCTATGTGCAATGGCTTGTGGGAAAACTAATAAACTCACAATACCACAAATAAAAAATTAATATTTCATTTTTCTAGTGCAATGCATGACTTTTTTTGTGAAGCAGGTGCCATAAATAAGATTATAAATTGTGCCCTTACAATTTTCACCTAAAGTATTCCACAACGGATGCCAACTGCAAATTTTTCATGAATTTCAGGGTGATATTGCCATATTCCATTTAATTATCGAATTTCTAGCGATTTACATCAAGTAATTCAAATTAGCACCGCAAGTGTGCTTTAGTTTCGACCAATAAATTCAGGAAAATTATTTTCACATTCCGCATTAGGAGTGTAGGCAGTATCCACAAAGAAATCTCAATTACCCAACCATTATATATGATTACTCATCCATGCAATTTTGAGAACCACTCGAAAGAAATTAAAGGAAATGAAAAAAGGCTCAAAAATTGAAATCCTTTTGCATGGAGGCCTCCTATGTGCAATGGCTTGTGGGAAAAATAACAAACTCACAATACCACAATCTTAAAAAAAACCTTCAAGAACTGACCTATCTCATATGTAGATCAATGACTTTCAACCAAGATGACCATGAGCATTTTCATGGCATAGTACATGATAAGATGACCATTTTTGGAAATAACAAGGGTGTTAACATTGTCAGCAATAATTCCACAAAAGGATTGAAGATTTGGGTAAAAATAAGTTAATTTTTCATTTTTCTAGTGCAATGCATGACTTTTTATTGAAGCAAGTGCCATAAATAAGATTGTAAATTGTGCCCTTACAATTTTCACCTTAAGTATACCACATGGGATGGCAACTGCCAATTTTTCATGAATTTTAGAGTGATATTTCCATATTCCATTGATTTATTGAATTTCTGGCGATTTACATCAAGTAAGTGAAATTTGCACTGCAAGTGTGCTCTAGTTTCAACCAATAAATTTTGAAAAATCATTTTCACCTTCCACATTGGGAGTGTAGCCAGTATCCACAAAGAAAACTCAATTACTCAGCCATTATATATGATTACTCATCCATGCAATTTTGACAACACATGGAAAGAAATTAAATAAAATGATAAAAAGGCTCAAAAATTGAAATAATTTTGCATGGAGGCCTCCTATGTGCAATGGCTTGTGGGAAAAATAATACACTCACAATACCACAAACAAAATGTTAATTTTTCATTTTTCTAGTGCAATGCATGAATATTTTTGTGAAGCAAGTGCCATAAATAAGATTGTAAATTGTGACCTTACAATTTTCACCTTAAGTATACCTCAATGGATGCCAACTACCAATTTTTCATGAATTTCAGAGTGATATTGCCATATTTCATTGATTTATCAAATTTCTGGTGATTTACATCAAGTAATTCAAATTTGCACTGCAAGTGTGCTCTACTTTCGACCAATAAATTCTGAAAAATCTTTTTCACCTTCCGCATTAGAAGTGTAGGTATTATCCACAAAGAAAACTCAATTACCCAACCATTATATATGATTACTCATCCATGCAATTTTGAGAACCCATCGAAAGAAATTAAAGGAAATGAAAAAAGGCTCAAAAATTGAAATCCTTTTGCATGGAGGCCTCCTATGTGCAATGGCTTGTGGGAAAAATAATAAACTCATAATACCACAAACTTAAGAAAAACCCTTCAAGAACAGACCTATCTCATATGAAGATCAATGACTTTTAACCAAGATGACCACGAGCATTTTTGTGGCATAGTACATGATAACATGACCATTTTTGGAAATAACAAGGGTGTTAACATTGTCAGCAATAATTCCACAAAAAGATTGAAGATTTGGTTAAAAAAAGTTAACTTTTCATTTTTCTAGTGCAATGCATGACTTTGTTTTGAAGCAAGTGCCATAAATAAGATTGTAAATTGTGCCCTTACAATTTTCACCTAAAGTATACCACATGGGATGCCAACTGCCAATTTTTGATGAATTTTAGAGTGATATTTCCATATTCCATTGATTTATTGAATTTCTGGCGGTTTACATCAAGTAAGTCAAATTTCCACTGCAAGTGTGCTCTAGTTTCGACCAATAAATTCTAAAAAATCATTTTCACCTTCCACATTAGGAGTGTTGGCAGTATCCACAAAGAAAACTCAATTACCCAACCATTATATATGATTACTCATCCATGCAATTTTGACAACACATCGAAAGAAATTAAAGAAAATGATAAAAGGCTAAAAAAGTTGAAATCCTTTTGATGGAGGCCTCCTATGTGCAATGGCTTGTGGGAAAACTAATAAACTCACAATACCACAAATAAAAAGTTAATATTTCATTTTTCTAGTGCAATGCATGACTTTTTTTGTGAAGCAGGTGCCATAAATAAGATTATAAATTGTGCCCTTACAATTTTGACCTAAAGTATTCCACAACGGATGCCAACTGCCAATTTTTCATGAATTTCAGGGTGATATTGCCATATTCCATTTAATTATCGAATTTTTTTGTGAAGCAAGTGCCATAAATAAGATTGTAAATTGTGCCCTTACAATTTTCACCTAAAGTATACCACATGGGATGCCAACTGCCAATTTTTGATGAATTTTAGAGTGATATTTCCATATTCCATTGATTTATTGAATTTCTGGCGGTTTACATCAAGTAAGTCAAATTTCCACTGCAAGTGTGCTCTAGTTTCGACCAATAAATTCTAAAAAATCATTTTCACCTTCCACATTAGGAGTGTTGGCAGTATCCACAAAGAAAACTCAATTACCCAACCATTATATATGATTACTCATCCATGCAATTTTGACAACACATCGAAAGAAATTAAAGAAAATGATAAAAGGCTAAAAAAGTTGAAATCCTTTTGATGGAGGGCTCCTATGTGCAATGGCTTGTGAGAAAACTAATAAACTCACAATACCACAAATAAAAAATTAATATTTCATTTTTCTAGTGCAATGCATGACTTTTTTTGTGAAGCAGGTGCCATAAATAAGATTATAAATTGTGCCCTTACAATTTTCACCTAAAGTATTCCACAACGGATGCCAACTGCAAATTTTTCATGAATTTCAGGGTGATATTGCCATATTCCATTTAATTATCGAATTTCTAGCGATTTACATCAAGTAATTCAAATTAGCACCGCAAGTGTGCTTTAGTTTCGACCAATAAATTCAGAAAAATTATTTTCACATACCGCATTAGGAGTGTAGGCAGTATCCACAAAGAAATCTCAATTACCCAACCATTATATATGATTACTCATCCATGCAATTTTGAGAACACATCGAAAGAAATTAAAGGAAATGAAAAAAGGCTCAAAAATTGAAATCCTTTTGCATGGAGGCCTCCTATGTGCAATGGCTTGTGGGAAAAATAACAAACTCACAATACCACAATCTTACAAAAAACCTTCAAGAACTGACCTATCTCATATGTAGATCAATGACTTTCAACCAAGATGACCATGAGCATTTTCATGGCATAGTACATGATAAGATGACCATTTTTGGAAATAACAAGGGTGTTAACATTGTCAGCAATAATTCCACAAAAGGATTGAAGATTTGGGTAAAAATAAGTTAATTTTTCATTTTTCTAGTGCAATGCATGACTTTTTATTGAAGCAAGTGCCATAAATAAGATTGTAAATTGTGCCCTTACAATTTTCACCTTAAGTATACCACATGGGATGCCAACTGCCAATTTTTCATGAATTTCAGAGTGATATTTCCATATTCCATTGATTTATTGAATTTCTGGTGATTTACATCAAGTAAGTGAAATTTGCACTGCAAGTGTGCTCTAGTTTCAACCAATAAATTTTGAAAAATCATTTTCACCTTCCACATTGGGAGTGTAGCCAGTATCCACAAAGAAAACTCAATTACTCAGCCATTATATATGATTACTCATCCATGCAATTTTGACAACACATCGAAAGTAATTAAATAAAATGATAAAAAGGCTCAAAAATTGAAATAATTTTGCATGGAGGCCTCCTATGTGCAATGGCTTGTGGGAAAAATAATACACTCACAATACCACAAACAAAATGTTAATTTTTTATTTTTCTAGTGCAATGCATGAATTTTTTTGTGAAGCAAGTGCCATAAATAAGATTGTAAATTGTGACCTTACAATTTTCACCTTAAGTATACCACAATGGATGCCAACTACCAATTTTTCATGAATTTCAGAGTGATATTGCCATATTTCATTGATTTATCGAATTTCTGGTGATTTACATCAAGTAATTCAAATTTGCACTGCAAGTGTGCTCTACATTCGACCAATAAATTCTGAAAAATCTTTTTCACCTTCCGCATTAGAAGTGTAGGTATTATCCACAAAGAAAACTCAATTACCCAACCATTATATATGATTACTCATCCATGCAATTTTGAGAACCCATCGAAAGAAATTAAAGGAAATGAAAAAAGGCTCAAAAATTGAAATCCTTTTGCATGGAGGCCTCCTATGTGCAATGGCTTGTGGGAAAAATAATAAACTCATAATACCACAAACTTAAGAAAAACCCTTCAAGAACAGACCTATCTCATATGAAGATCAATGACTTTTAACCAAGATGACCACGAGCATTTTTGTGGCATAGTACATGATAACATGACCATTTTTGGAAATAACAAGGGTGTTAACATTGTCAGCAATAATTCCACAAAAAGATTGAAGATTTGGTTAAAAAAAGTTAACTTTTCATTTTTCTAGTGCAATGCATGACTTTGTTTTGAAGCAAGTGCCATAAATAAGATTGTAAATTGTGCCCTTACAATTTTCACCTAAAGTATACCACATGGGATGCCAACTGCCAATTTTTGATGAATTTTAGAGTGATATTTCCATATTCCATTGATTTATTGAATTTCTGGCGGTTTACATCAAGTAAGTCAAATTTCCACTGCAAGTGTGCTCTAGTTTCTACCAATAAATTCTAAAAAATCATTTTCACCTTCCACATTAGGAGTGTTGGCAGTATCCACAAAGAAAACTCAATTACCCAACCATTATATATGATTACTCATCCATGCAATTTTGACAACACATCGAAAGAAATTAAAGAAAATGATAAAAGGCTAAAAAAGTTGAAATCCTTTTGATGGAGGCCTCCTATGTGCAATGGCTTGTGGGAAAACTAATAAACTCACAATACCACAAATAAAAAGTTAATATTTCATTTTTCTAGTGCAATGCATGACTTTTTTTGTGAAGCAGGTGCCATAAATAAGATTATAAATTGTGCCCTTACAATTTTGACCTAAAGTATTCCACAACGGATGCCAACTGCCAATTTTTCATGAATTTCAGGGTGATATTGCCATATTCCATTTAATTATCGAATTTTTTTGTGAAGCAAGTGCCATAAATAAGATTGTAAATTGTGCCCTTACAATTTTCACCTAAAGTATACCACATGGGATGCCAACTGCCAATTTTTGATGAATTTTAGAGTGATATTTCCATATTCCATTGATTTATTGAATTTCTGGCGGTTTACATCAAGTAAGTCAAATTTCCACTGCAAGTGTGCTCTAGTTTCGACCAATAAATTCTAAAAAATCATTTTCACCTTCCACATTAGGAGTGTTGGCAGTATCCACAAAGAAAACTCAATTACCCAACCATTATATATGATTACTCATCCATGCAATTTTGACAACACATCGAAAGAAATTAAAGAAAATGATAAAAGGCTAAAAAAGTTGAAATCCTTTTGATGGAGGGCTCCTATGTGCAATGGCTTGTGAGAAAACTAATAAACTCACAATACCACAAATAAAAAATTAATATTTCATTTTTGTAGTGCAATGCATGACTTTTTTTGTGAAGCAGGTGCCATAAATAAGATTATAAATTGTGCCCTTACAATTTTCACCTAAAGTATTCCACAACGGATGCCAACTGCAAATTTTTCATGAATTTCAGGGTGATATTGCCATATTCCATTTAATTATCGAATTTCTAGCGATTTACATCAAGTAATTCAAATTAGCACCGCAAGTGTGCTTTAGTTTCGACCAATAAATTCAGAAAAATTATTTTCACATACCGCATTAGGAGTGTAGGCAGTATCCACAAAGAAATCTCAATTACCCAACCATTATATATGATTACTCATCCATGCAATTTTGAGAACACATCGAAAGAAATTAAAGGAAATGAAAAAAGGCTCAAAAATTGAAATCCTTTTGCATGGAGGCCTCCTATGTGCAATGGCTTGTGGGAAAAATAACAAACTCACAATACCACAATCTTAAAAAAAACCTTCAAGAACTGACCTATCTCATATGTAGATCAATGACTTTCAACCAAGATGACCATGAGCATTTTCATGGCATAGTACATGATAAGATCACCATTTTTGGAAATAACAAGGGTGTTAACATTGTCAGCAATAATTCCACAAAAGGATTGAAGATTTGGGTAAAAATAAGTTAATTTTTCATTTTTCTAGTGCAATGCATGACTTTTTATTGAAGCAAGTGCCATAAATAAGATTGTAAATTGTGCCCTTACAATTTTCACCTTAAGTATACCACATGGGATGCCAACTGCCAATTTTTCATGAATTTCAGAGTGATATTTCCATATTCCATTGATTTATTGAATTTCTGGTGATTTACATCAAGTAAGTGAAATTTGCACTGAAGTGTGCTCTAGTTTCAACCAATAAATTTTGAAAAATCATTTTCACCTTCCACATTGGGAGTGTAGCCAGTATCCACAAAGAAAACTCAATTACTCAGCCATTATATATGATTACTCATCCATGCAATTTTGACAACACATCGAAAGAAATTAAATAAAATGATAAAAAGGCTCAAAAATTGAAATAATTTTGCATGGAGGCCTCCTATGTGCAATGGCTTGTGGGAAAAATAATACACTCACAATACCACAAACAAAATGTTAATTTTTCATTTTTCTAGTGCAATGCATGAATTTTTTTGTGAAGCAAGTGCCATAAATAAGATTGTAAATTGTGACCTTACAATTTTCACCTTAAGTATACCTCAATGGATGCCAACTACCAATTTTTCATGAATTTCAGAGTGATATTGCCATATTTCATTGATTTATCGAATTTCTGGTGATTTACATCAAGTAATTCAAATTTGCACTGCAAGTGTGCTCTACTTTCGACCAATAAATTCTGAAAAATCTTTTTCACCTTCCGCATTAGAAGTGTAGGTATTATCCACAAAGAAAACTCAATTACCCAACCATTATATATGATTACTCATCCATGCAATTTTGAGAACCCATCGAAAGAAAATAAAGGAAATGAAAAAAGGCTCAAAAATTGAAATCCTTTTGCATGGAGGCCTCCTATGTGCAATGGCTTGTGGGAAAAATAATAAACTCATAATACCACAAACTTAAAAAAAACCCTTCAAGAACAGACCTATCTCATATGAAGATCAATGACTTTTAACCAAGATGACCACGAGCATTTTTGTGGCATAGTACATGATAACATGACCATTTTTGGAAATAACAAGGGTGTTAACATTGTCAGCAATAATTCCACAAAAAGATTGAAGATTTGGTTAAAAAAAGTTAACTTTTCATTTTTCTAGTGCAATGCATGACTTTGTTTTGAAGCAAGTGCCATAAATAAGATTGTAAATTGTGCCCTTACAATTTTCACCTAAAGTATACCACATGGGATGCCAACTGCCAATTTTGATGAATTTTAGAGTGATATTTCCATATTCCATTGATTTATTGAATTTCTGGCGGTTTACATCAAGTAAGTCAAATTTCCACTGCAAGTGTGCTCTAGTTTCGACCAATAAATTCTAAAAAATCATTTTCACCTTCCACATTAGGAGTGTTGGCAGTATCCACAAAGAAAACTCAATTACCCAACCATTATATATGATTACTCATCCATGCAATTTTGACAACACATCGAAAGAAATTAAAGAAAATGATAAAAGGCTAAAAAAGTTGAAATCCTTTTGATGGAGGCCTCCTATGTGCAATGGCTTGTGGGAAAACTAATAAACTCACAATACCACAAATAAAAAGTTAATATTTCATTTTTCTAGTGCAATGCATGACTTTTTTTGTGAAGCAGGTGCCATAAATAAGATTATAAATTGTGCCCTTACAATTTTGACCTAAAGTATTCCACAACGGATGCCAACTGCCAATTTTTCATGAATTTCAGGGTGACATTGCCATATTCCATTTAATTATCGAATTTTTTTGTGAAGCAAGTGCCATAAATAAGATTGTAAATTGTGCCCTTACAATTTTCACCTAAAGTATACCACATGGGATGCCAACTGCCAATTTTTGATGAATTTTAGAGTGATATTTCCATATTCCATTGATTTATTGAATTTCTGGCGGTTTACATCAAGTAAGTCAAATTTCCACTGCAAGTGTGCTCTAGTTTCGACCAATAAATTCTAAAAAATCATTTTCACCTTCCACATTAGGAGTGTTGGCAGTATCCACAAAGAAAACTCAATTACCCAACCATTATATATGATTACTCATCCATGCAATTTTGACAACACATCGAAAGAAATTAAAGAAAATGATAAAAGGCTAAAAAAGTTGAAATCCTTTTGATGGAGGGCTCCTATGTGCAATGGCTTGTGAGAAAACTAATAAACTCACAATACCAGAAATAAAAAATTAATATTTCATTTTTCTAGTGCAATGCATGACTTTTTTTGTGAAGCAGGTGCCATAAATAAGATTATAAATTGTGCCCTTACAATTTTCACCTAAAGTATTCCACAACGGATGCCAACTGCCATTTTTCATGAATTTCAGGGTGATATTGCCATATTCCATTTAATTATCGAATTTTTTTGTGAAGCAAGTGCCATAAATAAGATTGTAAATTGTGCCCTTACAATTTTCACCTAAAGTATACCACATGGGATGCCAACTGCCAATTTTTGATGAATTTTAGAATGATATTTCCATATTCCATTGATTTATTGAATTTCTGGCGGTTTACATCAAGTAAGTCAAATTTCCACTGCAAGTGTGCTCTAGTTTCGACCAATAAATTCTAAAAAATCATTTTCACCTTCCACATTAGGAGTGTTGGCAGTATCCACAAAGAAAACTCAATTACCCAACCATTATATATGATTACTTATCCATGCAATTTTGACAACACATCGAAAGAAATTAAAGAAAATGATAAAAGGCTAAAAAAGTTGAAATCCTTTTGATGGAGGGCTCCTATGTGCAATGGCATGTGGGAAAACTAATAAACTCACAATACCACAAATAAAAAATTAATATTTCATTTTTCTAGTGCAATGCATGACTTTTTTTGTGAAGCAGGTGCCATAAATAAGATTATAAATTGTGCCCTTACAATTTTCACCTAAAGTATTCCACAACGGATGCCAACTGCAAATTTTTCATGAATTTCAGGGTGATATTTCCATATTCCATTTAAATATCGAATTTCTAGCGATTTACATCAAGTAATTCAAATTAGCACCGCAAGTGTGCTTTAGTTTCGACCAATAAATTCAGAAAAATTATTTTCACATTCCGCATTAGGAGTGTAGGCAGTATCCACAAAGAAATCTCAATTACCCAACCATTATATATGATTACTCATCCATGCAATTTTGAGAACACATCGAAAGAAATTAAAGGAAATGAAAAAAAGGCTCAAAAATTGAAATCCTTTTGCATGGAGGCCTCCTATGTGCAATGGCTTGTGGGAAAAATAACAAACTCACAATACCACAATCTTAAAAAAAACCTTCAAGAACTGACCTATCTCATATGTAGATCAATGACTTTCAACCAAGATGACCATGAGCATTTTCATGGCATAGTACATGATAAGATGACCATTTTTGGAAATAACAAGGGTGTTAACATTGTCAGCAATAATTCCACAAAAGGATTGAAGATTTGGGTAAAAATAAGTTAATTTTTCATTTTTCTAGTGCAATGCATGACTTTTTATTGAAGCAAGTGCCATAAATAAGATTGTAAATTGTGCCCTTACAATTTTCACCTTAAGTATACCACATGGGATGCCAACTGCCAATTTTTCATGAATTTCAGAGTGATATTTCCATATTCCATTGATTTATTGAATTTCTGGCGATTTACATCAAGTAAGTGAAATTTGCACTGCAAGTGTGCTCTAGTTTCAACCAATAAATTTTGAAAAATCATTTTCACCTTCCACATTGGGAGTGTAGCCAGTATCCACAAAGAAAACTCAATTACTCAGCCATTATATATGATTACTCATCCATGCAATTTTGACAACACATCGAAAGAAATTAAATAAAATGATAAAAAGGCTCAAAAATTGAAATAATTTTGCATGGAGGCCTCCTATGTGCAATGGCTTGTGGGAAAAATAATACACTCACAATACCACAAACAAAATGTTAATTTTTCATTTTTCTAGTGCAATGCATGAATTTTTTTGTGAAGCAAGTGCCATAAATAAGATTGTAAATTGTGACCTTACAATTTTCACCTTAAGTATACCTCAATGGATGCCAACTACCAATTTTTCATGAATTTCAGAGTGATATTGCCATATTTCATTGATTTATCGAATTTCTGGTGATTTACATCAAGTAATTCAAATTTGCACTGCAAGTGTGCTCTACTTTCGACCAATAAATTCTGAAAAATCTTTTTCACCTTCCGCATTAGAAGTGTAGGTATTATCCACAAAGAAAACTCAATTACCCAACCATTATATATGATTACTCATCCATGCAATTTTGAGAACCCATCGAAAGAAATTAAAGGAAATGAAAAAAGGCTCAAAAATTGAAATCCTTTTGCATGGAGGCCTCCTATGTGCAATGGCTTGTGGGAAAAATAATAAACTCATAATACCACAAACTTAAAAAAAACCCTTCAAGAACAGACCTATCTCATATGAAGATCAATGACTTTTAACCAAGATGACCACGAGCATTTTTGTGGCATAGTACATGATAACATGACCATTTTTGGAAATAACAAGGGTGTTAACATTGTCAGCAATAATTCCACAAAAAGATTGAAGATTTGGTTAAAAAAAGTTAACTTTTCATTTTTCTAGTGCAATGCATGACTTTGTTTTGAAGCAAGTGCCATAAATAAGATTGTAAATTGTGCCCTTACAATTTTCACCTAAAGTATACCACATGGGATGCCAACTGCCAATTTTTGATGAATTTTAGAGTGATATTTCCATATTCCATTGATTTATTGAATTTCTGGCGGTTTACATCAAGTAAGTCAAATTTCCACTGCAAGTGTGCTCTAGTTTCGACCAATAAATTCTAAAAAATCATTTTCACCTTCCACATTAGGAGTGTTGGCAGTATCCACAAAGAAAACTCAATTACCCAACCATTATATATGATTACTCATCCATGCAATTTTGACAACACATCGAAAGAAATTAAAGAAAATGATAAAAGGCTAAAAAAGTTGAAATCCTTTTGATGGAGGCCTCCTATGTGCAATGGCTTGTGGGAAAACTAATAAACTCACAATACCACAAATAAAAAGTTAATATTTCATTTTTCTAGTGCAATGCATGACTTTTTTTGTGAAGCAGGTGCCATAAATAAGATTATAAATTGTGCCCTTACAATTTTGACCTAAAGTATTCCACAACGGATGCCAACTGCCAATTTTTCATGAATTTCAGGGTGATATTGCCATATTCCATTTAATTATCGAATTTTTTTGTGAAGCAAGTGCCATAAATAAGATTGTAAATTGTGCCCTTACAATTTTCACCTAAAGTATACCACATGGGATGCCAACTGCCAATTTTTGATGAATTTTAGAGTGATATTTCCATATTCCATTGATTTATTGAATTTCTGGCAGTTTACATCAAGTAAGTCAAATTTCCACTGCAAGTGTGCTCTAGTTTCCACCAATAAATTCTAAAAAATCATTTTCACCTTCCACATTAGGAGTGTTGGCAGTATCCACAAAGAAAACTCAATTACCCAACCATTATATATGATTACTCATCCATGCAATTTTGACAACACATCGAAAGAAATTAAAGAAAATGATAAAAGGCTAAAAAAGTTGAAATCCTTTTGATGGAGGGCTCCTATGTGCAATGGCTTGTGAGAAAACTAATAAACTCACAATACCACAAATAAAAAGTTAATATTTCATTTTTCTAGTGCAATGCATGAATTTTTTTGTGAAGCAGGTGCCATAAATAAGATTATAAATTGTGCCCTTACAATTTTGACCTAAAGTATTCCACAACGGATGCCAACTGCCACTTTTTCATGAATTTCAGGGTGATATTGCCATATTCCATTTAATTATCGAATTTCTAGCGATTTACATCAAGTAATTCAAATTTGCACTGCAAGTGTGCTATAGTTTCGACCAATAAATTCAGAAAAATTATTTTCACATTCTGCATTAGGAGTGTAGGCAGTATCCACAAAGAAATCTCAATTACCCAACCATTATATATGATTACTCATCCATGCAATTTTGAGAACACATCGAAAGAAATTAAAGGAAATGAAAAAAGGCTCAAAAATTGAAATCCTTTTGCATGGAGGCCTCCTATGTGCAATGGCTTGTGGGAAAAATAATAAACTCACAATACCACAATCTTAAAAAAAACCTTCAAGAACTGACCTATCTCATATGTAGATCAATGACTTTCAACCAAGATGACCATGAGCATTTTCATGGCATAGTACATGATAAGATGACCATTTTTGGAAATAACAAGGGTGTTAACATTTTGAGCAATAATTCCACAAAAGGATTGAAGATTTCGGTAAAAATAAGTTAATTTTTCATTTTTCTAGTGCAATGCATGACTTTTTATTGAAGCAAGTGCCATAAATAAGATTGTAAATTGTGCCCTTACAATTTTCACCTTAAGTATACCACATGGGATGCCAACTGCCAATTTTTCATGAATTTTAGAGTGATATTTCCATATTCCATTGATTTATTGAATTTCTGGCGATTTACATCAAGTAAGTCAAATTTGCACTGCAAGTGTGCTCTAGTTTCGACCAATAAATTTTGAAAAATCATTTTCACCTTCCACATTGGGAGTGTTGCCAGTATCCACAAAGAAAACTCAATTACTCAGCCATTATATATGATTACTCATCCATGCAATTTTGAGAACACATCGAAAGAAATTAAAGGAAATGAAAAAAGGCTCAAAAATTGAAATCCGTTTGCATAGAGGCCTCCTATGTGCAATGGCTTGTGGGAAAAATAATAAACTCACAATACCACAAACTTAAAATAAAAAACCTTCACAATCTGACCTATCTCATATGAAGATCAATGACTTTCAACCAAGACGACCATGACCATGAACATTTTCATGGCATCGTACATGATAACATGACCATTTTTGGAAATAACAAGGGTGTTAACATTGTCAACAATAATTCCACAAAAAGATTGAAGGTTTGGTTAAAAAAAGTTAATTTTTCATTTTTCTAGTGCAATGCATGACTCTTTTTTTGTGAAGCAAGTGCCATAAATAAGATTGTAAATTGTGCCCTTACAATTTTCACCTAAAGTATACCACATGGGATGCCAACTGCCAATTTTTCATGAATTTTAGAGTGATATTTCCATATTCCGTTGATTTATTGAGTTTCTGGCGATTCACATCAAGTAAGTGAAATTTGCACTGCAAGTGTGCTCTAGTTTCGACCAATAAATTCTAAAAAATCATTTTCACCTTCCACATTAGGAGTGTTGGCAGTATTCAGAAAGAAAACTCAATTACCCAACCATTATATATGATTACTTATCCATGCAATTTTGACAACACATCGAAAGAAATTAAAGAAAATGATAAAAAGGCTCAAAAATTGAAATCCTTTTGCATGGAGGCCTCCTATGTGCAATGGCTTGTGGGAAAAATAATAAACTCACAATACCACAAATAAAAAGTTAATTTTTCATTTTTCTAGTGCAATGCATGACTTTTTTTGTGAAGCATGTGCCATAAATAAGATTGTAATTTGTGCCCTTACAATTTTCACCTAAAGTATACCACATTGGATGTCAACTGCCAATTTTTCAATAATTTCAGAGTGATATTGCCATATTTCATTGATTAATCGAATTTCTGGCGATTTACATCAAGAATTCAAATTTGCACTGCAAGTGTGCTCTAGTTTCGACCAATAAATTCTGAAAAATTATTTTCACGTTCCGCATTAGGAGTGTAGGCAGTATCCACAAACAAAATTCAATTACCCAACCATTATATATGATTACTCATCCATGCAATTTTGAGAACACATCGAAAGAAATTAAAGGAAATGAAAAAAGGCTCAAAAATTGAAATCCTTTTGCATGGAGGCCTCCTATGTGCAATGGCTTGTGGGAAAAATAATAAACTCACAATACCACAACCTTAAAAAAAACCTTCAAGAACTGACCAATCTCATATGAAGATCAATGACTTTCAACCAAGATGATTATGAGCATTTTCATGGCATAGTACATGATAACATGACCATTTTTGGAAATAACAAGGGTGTTAACATTGTCAGCAATAATTCCACAAAAAGATTGAAGATTTGGGTAAAAATAAGTTAATTTTTCATTTTTCTAGTGCAATGCATGACTTTTTATTGAAGCAAGTGCCATAAATAAGATTGTAAATTGTGCCCTTACAATTTTCACGTAAAGTATACCACATGGGATGCCAACTGCCAATTTTTCATGAATTTTAGAGTGATATTTCCATAATCCATTGCTTTATTGAATTTCTCTCGATTTACGTCAAGTAATTCAAATTTGCACTGCAAGTGTGCTCTAGTTTCGACCAATAAATTCTGAAAAATCATTTTCACCTTCCACAATAGGAGTGTAGGAAGTATTTACAAAGAAAACTCAATTACCCAACCATTATATATGATTACTTATCCATGCAATTTAGACAACACATCGAAAGAAATTATAGAAAATGATAAAAAGGCTCAAAAATTGAAATCCTTTTGCATGGAGGCCTCCTATGTGCAATGGCTTGTGGGAAAAATAATAAACTCACAATACCACAAATAAAAAGTTAATTTTTCATTTTTCTAGTGCAATGCATGACTTTTTTTGTGAAGCATGTGCCATAAATAAGATTGTAATTAGTAACCTTACAATTTTCACCTAAAGTATACCACATTGGATGTCAGTTGCCAATTTTTCGTGAATTTCAGAGTGATATTGCCATATTTCATTGATTTATCAAATTTCTGGTGATTTACGTCAAGTAATTCAAATTTGCACTGCAAGTGTGCTCTAGTTTCGACCAATAAATTCTGAAAAATCATTTTCACCTTTCGCATTAGGAGTGTAGGCAGTATCCACAAAGAAAACTAAATTACCCAACCATTATATATGATTCCTCATCCATGCAATTTTGAGAACACATCGAAAGAATTTAAAGGAAATGAAAAAAGGCTAAAAAATTGAAATCCTTTTGCATGGAGGCCTCCTATGTGCAATGGCTTGTGGGAAAAATAATAAACTCATAATACAACAAACTTAAAAAAATAACCTTCACAATCTGACCTATCTCATATGAAGATCAATGACTTTCAACCAAGATGACCATGACCATGAGCATTTTCATGGCATCGTACATGATAACATGACCATTTTTGGAAATAACAATGGTGTTAACATTTTCAGCAATAATTCCACAAAAAGATTGAAGATTTGGTTAAAACAAGTTAATTTTTCATTTTTCTAGTGCAATGCATGACTTTGTTTTGAAGCATGTGCCATAAATAAGATTGTAAATTGTGCCCTTACAATTTTCACCTAAAGTATAGCACATGGGATGCGAACTGCCAATTTTTCATGAATTTTAGAGTGATATTTCCATATTCCATAGATTTATTGAATTTCTGGCGATTTACATCAAGTAATTCAAATTTGCACTGCAAGTGTGCTCTAGTTTCGACCAATAAATTCTGAAAAATCATTTTCACCTTCCACATTAGGAGCGTAGGCAGTATACACAAAGAAAACTCAATTACCCAACCATTATATATGATTACTCATCCATGCAATTTTCACAACATATCGAAAGAAATTAAAGAAAATGATAAAAAGGCTAAAAAATTGAAATCCTTTTGATGGAGGCCTCCTATGTGTAATGGCTTGTGGGAAAAATGATAAACTCATAATACCACAAATAAAAAGTTAATATTTCATTTTTCTAGTGCAATGCATGACTTTTTTTGGGAAGCAGGTGCCATAAATAAGATTGTAAATTGTGCCCTTACAATTTTCACCAAAAGTAAACCACAGTAGATGCCAACTGCCAATTTTTCTTGAATTTTAGAGTGATATTGCCATATTCCATTGATTTATCGAATTTCTGGCGATTTACATCAAGTAATTCAAATTTGCGCTGCAAGTGTGCTCTAGTTTCGACCAATAAATTCTGAAAAATCATTTTCACCTTCCGCATTAGGAGTGTAGGCAGTATCGACAAACAAAACTCAATTACCCAACCATTATACATGATTACTCATCCATGCAATTTTGAGAACACATCGAAAGAAATTAAAGGAAATGAAAAAAGGGTCAAAAATTGAAATCCTTTTGCATGGAGGCCTCCTATGTGCAATGGCTTGTGGGAAAAATAATAAACTCACAATACCACAACCTTAAAAAAAACCTGCAAGAACTGACCAATCTCATATGAAGATCAATGACTTTCAACCAAGATGACCATTAGCATTTTCATGGCATAGTACCTGATAACATAACCATTTTTGGAAATAACAAGGGTGTTAACATTGTCAGCAATAATTCCACAAAAAGATTGAAGATTTGGGTAAAAATAAGTTAATTTTTCATTTTTCTAGTGCAATGCATGAATTTTATGGAAGCAAGTGCCATAAATAAGATTGTAAATTGTGCCCTTACAATTTTCACCTAAAGTATACCACATGGGATGCCAACTGCCAATTTTTCATGAATTTTAGAGTGATATTTCCATATTCCATTGATTTATTGAATTTCTGGCGATTTACATCAAGTAAGTCAAATTTGCACTGCAAGTGTGCTCTAGTTTCGACCAATAAATTCTAAAAAATCATTTTCACCTTCCACATTAGAAAACTCAATTACCCAATAATTATATATGATTACTCATCCATGCAATTTTGAAAACACATCGAAAGAAATTAAAGAAAATGATAAAAAGGCTAAAAAATTGAAATCCTTTTGCATGGAGGCCTCCTATGTGCTATGGTTTGTGGGAAAAATAATAAACTCACAATACCACAAACAAAATGTTAATTTTTAATTTTTCTAGTGCAATGCATGAATTTTTTTGTGAAGCAAGTGCCATAAATAAGAATGTAAATTGTGCCCTTACAATTTTCACCTAAAGTATACCACAATGGATGCCAACTGCCAATTTTTCATGAATTTCACAGTGATATTGCCATATTCCATTTAATTATCGAATTTCTAGCGATTTACATCATGTAATTCAAATTTGCACTGCAAGTGTGCTCTAGTTTCGACCAATAAATTTGGAAATATCATTTTCACCTTCCACATTAGGAGTGTAGGCAGTATCCACAAAGAAAACTCAATTACCCAACCGTTATATATGATTACTCATCCATGCAATTTTGAGAACCCATCGAAAGTAATTAAAGGAAATGAAAAAAGGCTCAAAAATTGAAATCCGTTTGCATAGAGGCCTCCTATGTGCAATGGCTTGTGGGAAAAATAATAAACTCACAATACCACAAACTTAAAATAAAAAACCTTCACAATCTGACCTATCTCATATGAAGATCAATGACTTTCAACCAAGACGACCATGACCATGAGCATTTTCATGGCATAGTACATGATAACATGACCATTTTTGGAAATAACAAGGATGTTAACATTGTCAGGAATAATTCCACAAAAAGATTGAAGATTTGGGTAAAAATAAGTTAATTTTTCATTTTTCTAGTGCAATGCATGACTTTTTATTGAAGCAAGTGCCATAAATAAGATTGTAAATTGTGCCCTTACAATTTTCACCTAAAGTATCCCACATGGGATGCCAACTGCCAATTTTTCAAGAATTTCAGAGTGATATTTCCTTATTCCATTTATTTATTGAATTTCTGGCGATTTACATCAAGTCAAATTTGCACTGCAAGTGTGCTCTAGTTTCGACCAATAAATTCTAAAAAATCATTTTCACTTTCCACATTAGAAGTGTTGGCAGTATCCACAAAGAAAACTCAATTACCAAACAATTATATATGATTACTCATCGATGCAATTTTGACAACACATCGAAAGAAATTAAAGAAAATGATAAAAAGGCTCAAAAATTGAAATCCTTTTGCATGGAGGCCTCCTATGTGCAATGGCTTGTGGGAAAAATAATAAACTCACAATACCACAAACAAAATGTCAATGTTTCATTTTTCGAGTGCAATGCATGAATTTTTTTGTGAAGCAAGTGCCATAAATAAGATTGTAAATAGTGCCCTTACAATTTTCACCTTAAGTATACCTCAATGGATGCCAACTGCCAATTTTTCATGAATTTCAGAGTGATATTGCCATATTTCATTGATTTATCGAATTTCTGGTGATTTACATCAAGTAATTCAAATTTGCACTGCAAGTGTGCTCTACTTTCGACCAATAAATTCTGAAAAATCTTTTTCACCTTCCGCATTAGGAGTGTAGGTAGTATCCACAAAGAAAACTCAATTACCCGACCATTATATATGATTACTCATCCATGCAATTTTGAGAACCCATCGAAAGAAATTAAAGGAAATGAAAAAAGGCTCAAAAATTGAAATCCTTTTCCATGGAGGCCACCTATGTGCAATGGCTTGTGGAAAAAATAATAAACTCAAAATACCACAAACTTAAAAAAACACCTTCAAGAACTGACCTATCTCATACGAAGATCAATGACTTTTAACCAAGATGACCACGAGCATTTTTGTGGCATAGTACATGATAACATGACCATTTTTGGAAATAACAAGGGTGTTCACATTGTCAGCAATAATTCCACAAAAAGATTGAAGATTTGGTTAAAAAAAGATAATTTTTCATTTTTCTAGTGCAATGCATGACTTTTTATTGAAGCAAGTGCCATAAATAAGATTGTAAATTGTGCCCTTACAATTTTCACCTAAAGTATACCACATGGGATGCCAACTGCCAATTTTTCATGAATTTTAGAGTGATATTTCCATATTCCATTGATTTATTGAGTTTCTGGCGATTCACATCAAGTAAGTGAAATTTGCACTGCAACTGTGCTCTAGTTTCGACCAATAAATTCTAAAAAATCATTTTCACCTTCCACATTAGGAGTGTTGGCAGTATCCACAAAGAAAATTCAATTACCCAACAATTATATATGATTACTCATCCATGCAATTTTGACAACACATCGAAAGAAATTAAAGAAAATGATAAAAAGGCTAAAAAATTGAAATCCTTTTGATGGAGGCCTCCTATGTGCAATGGCTTGTGGGAAAACTAATAAACTTACAATACCACAAATAAAAAGTTAATATTTCATTTTTCTAGTGCAATACATGACCTTTTTTGTGAAGCAGGTGCCATAAATAAGATTATAAATTGTGCCCTTACAATTTTCACCTAAAGTATTCCACAATGGATGCCAACTGCCAATTTTTCATGAATTTCAGGGTCATATTGATATATTCCATTTAATTATCGAATTTCTAGCGATTTACATCAAGTAATTCAAATATGCACTGCAAGTGTGCATTAGTTTCGACCAATAAATTCAGAAAAATCATTTTCACATTCCGCATTAGGTGTAGAGGCAGTATCCACAAAGAAAACTCAATTACCCAACCATTATATATGATTACTCATCCATGCAATTTTGAGAACACATCGAAAGAAATTAAAGGAAATGAAAAAAGGCTCAAAAATTGAAATCCTTTTGCATGGAGGCCTCCTATGTGCAATGTCTTGTGGGAAAAATAATAAACTCACAATACCACAACCTTAAAAAAAACCTTCAAGAACTGACCTATCTCATATGAAGATCAATGACTTTCAACCAAGATGACCATGAGCATTTTCATGGCATAGTACATGATAACATGACCATTTTTGGAAATAACAAGGGTGTTAACATTGTCAGCAATAATTCCACAAAAAGATTGAAGATTTGGGTAAAAATAAGTTAATTTTTCATTTTTCTAGTGCAATGCATGACTTTTTATTGAAGCAAGTGGCATAAATAAGATTGTAAATTGTGCCCTTACAATTTTCACCTAAAGTATACCACATGGGATGCCAACTGCCAATTTTTCAAGAATTTCAGAGTGATATTTCCATATTCCATTGATTTATTTAATTTCTGGCGATTTAAATCAAGTAAGTCAAATTTGCACTGCAAGTGTGCTCTAGTTTCGACCAATAAATTCTAAAAAATCATTTTCACTTTGCACATTAGAAGTGTTGGCAGTATCCGCAAAGAAAACTCAATTACCCAACAATTATATATGATTACTCATCCATGCAATTTTGACAACACATCGAAAGAAATTAAAGAAAATGATAAAATGGCTCAAAAATTGTAATCCTTTTGCATGGAGGCCTCCTATGTGCAATGGCTTGTGGGAAAAATAATAAACTCACAATACCACAAACAAAATGTTAGTTTTTCATTTTTCGAGTGCAATGCATGAATTTTTTTGTGAAGCAAGTGCCATAAATAAGATTGTAAATAGTTCCCTTACAATTTTCACCTTAAGTATACCTCAATGGATGCCAACTGCGAATTTTTCATGAATTTCAGAGTGATATTGCCATATTTCATTGATTTATCGAATTTCTGGTGATTTACATCAAGTAATTCAAATTTGCACTGCAAGTGTGCTCTACTTTCGACCAATAAATTCTGAAAAATCTTTTTCACCTTCCGCATTAGGAGTGTAGGTAGTATCCACAACGAAAACTCAATTACCCGACCATTATATATGATTACTCATCCATGCAATTTTGAGAACCCATCGAAAGAAATTAAAGGAAATGAAAAAAGGCTCAAAAATTGAAATCCTTTTGCATGGAGGCCTCCTATGTGCAATGGCTTGTGGGAAAAATAATAAACTCATAATACCACAAACTTAAAAAAAACCTTCAAGAACTGACCTATCTCATACGAAGATCAATGACTTTTAACCAAGATGACCACGAGCATTTTTGTGGCATAGTACATGATAACATGACCATTTTTGGAAATAACAAGGGTGTTCACATTGTCAGCAATAATTCCACAAAAAGATTGAAGATTTGGTTAAAAAAAGATAATTTTTCATTTTTCTAGTGCAATGCATGACTTTTTATTGAAGCAAGTGCCATAAATAAGATTGTAAATTGTGCCCTTACAATTTTCACCTAAAGTATACCACATGGGATGCCAACTGCCAATTTTTCATGAATTTTAGAGTGATATTTCCATATTCCGTTGATTTATTGTGTTTCTGGCGATACACATCAAGTAAGTGAAATTTGCACTGCAAGTGTGCTCTAGTTTCGACCAATAAATTCTAAAAAATCATTTTCACCTTCCACATTAGGAGTGTTGGCAGTATCCACAAAGAAAACTCAATTACCCAACCATTATATATGATTACTCATCCATGCAATTTTGACAACACATCGAAAGAAATTAAAGAAAATGATAAAAAGGCTAAAAAATTGAAATGCTTTTGATGGAGGCCTCCTATGTGCAATGGCTTGTGGGAAAACTAATAAACTCACAATACCACAAATAAAAAGTTAATATTTCATTTTTCTAGTGCAATACATGACTTTTTTTGTGAAGCAGGTGCCATAAATAAGATTATAAATTGTGCCCTTACAATTTTCACCTAAAGTATTCCACAATGGATGCCAACTGCCAATTTTTCATGAATTTCAGGGTGATATTGATATATTCCATTTAATTATCGAATTTCTAGCGATTTACATCAAGTAATTCAAATTTGCACTGCAAGTGTGCATTAGTTTCGACCAATAAATTCAGAAAAATCATTTTCACATTCCGAATTAGGAGTGTAGGCAGTATCCACAAAGAAAACTCAATTACCCAACCATTATATATGATTACTCATCCATGCAATTTTGAGAACACATCGAAAGAAATTAAAGGAAATGAAAAAGGCTCAAAAATTGAAATCCTTTTGCATGGAGGCCTCCTATGTGCAATGTCTTGTGGGAAAAATAATAAACTCACAATACCACAACCTTAAACAAAACCTTCAAGAACTGACCTATCTCATATGAAGATCAATGACTTTCAACCAAGATGACCATGAGCATTTTCATGGCATAGTACATGATAACATGACCATTTTTGGAAATAACAAGGGTGTTAACATTGTCAGCAATAATTCCACAAAAAGATTGAAGATTTGGGTAAAAATAAGTTAATTTTTCATTTTTCTAGTGCAATGCATGAATTTTTATTGAAGCAAGTGCCATAAATAAGATTGTAAATTGTGCCCTTATAATTTTCACCTTAAGTATACCACATGGGATGCCAACTGCCAATTTTTCATGAATTTCAGAGTGATATTTCCATATTCCATTGATTTATTGAATTTCTGGCGATTTACATCAAGTAAGTCAAATTTGCACTGCAATTGTGCTCTAGTTTCGACCAATAAATTCTGAAAAATCATTTTCACCTTCCACATTAGGAGTGTAGCCAGTATCCACAAAGAAAACTCAATTACCCAGCCATTATACATGATTACTCATCCATGCAATTTTGACAACACATCGAAAGAAATTAAATAAAATGATAAAAAGGATAAAAAATTGAAATCCTTTTGCATGGAGGCCTCCTATGTGCAATGGCTTGTGGGAAAAATAATAAACTCACAATACCATAAATAAAAAGTTAATTTTTCATTTTTCTAGTGCAATGCATGACTTTTTTTGTGAAGCATATGCCATAAATAAGATTGTAAATTGTGCCCTTACAATTTTCACCTAAAGTATACCACAATGGATGCCAACTACCAATTTTTCATGAATTTCACAGTGATATTGCCATATTCCATTGATTTATCTAATTTCTGGCGATTTACATCAAGTAATTCAAATTTGCACTGCAAGTGTGCTCTAGTTTCGACCAATAAATTTGGAAATATCATTTTCACCTTCCATATTAGGAGTGTAGGCAGTATCCACAAAGAAAACTCAATTACCCAACCATTATATATGATTACTCATCCATGCAATTTTGAGAACACATCACAAGAAATTAAAGGAAATGAAAAAAGGCTCAAAAATAGAAATCCGTTTGCATAGAGGCCTCCTATGTGCAATGGCTTGTGGGAAAAATAATAAACTCACAATACCACAAAATTAAAATTAAAAACCTTCACAATCTGACCTATCTCATATGAAGATCAATGACTTTCAACCAAGACGACCATGACCATGAACATTTTCACGGCATAGTACATGATAACATGACCATTTTTGGAAATAACAAGGGTGTTAACATTGTCAGAAATAATTCCACAAAAACATTGAAGGTTCTGTTAAAAAAAGTTAATTTTTCATTTTTCTAGTGCAATGCATGACTTTTTTGTTGTGAAGCAAGTGCCATAAATAAGATTGGAAATTGTGCCCTTACAATTTTCACCTAAAGTATACCACATGGGATGCCAACTGCCATTTTTTCATGAATTTTAGAGTGATATTTCCATATTCCATTGATTTATTGAATTTCTGGCGATTTACGTCAAGTAATTCAAATTTGCACTGCAAGTGTGCTCTAGTTTCGACCAATAAATTCTGAAAAATCATTTTCACCTTCCACAATAGGAGTGTAGGCAGTATTCACAAAGAAAAACTCAATTACCCAACCATTATATATGATTACTTATCCATGCAATTTTAACAACACATCGAAAGAAATTAAAGAATATGATAAAAAGGCTCAAAAATTGAAATCCTTTTGGATGGAGGCCTCCTATGTGCAATGGCTAGTGGGAAAAATAATAAACTCACAATAACACAAATAAAAAGTTAATTTTTCATTTTTGTAGTGCAATGCATGACTTTTTTTGTGAAGCATGTGCCATAAATAAGATTGTAATTTGTGCCCTTACAATTTTCACCTAAAGTATACCACATTGGATGTCAACTGCCAATTTTTCATTAATTTCAGAGTGATATTGCCATATTTCATTGATTTATCGAATTTCTGGCAATTTACATTAAGTAATTGAAATTTGCACTGGAAGTGTGCTCTAGTTTCGACCAATAAATTCTGAAAAATCATTTTCACCTTTCGCATTAGGAGTGTAGGCAGTATCCACAAAGAAAACAAAATTACCCAACCATTATATATGATTACTCATCCATGCAATTTTGAGAACACATCGAAAGAAATTAAAGGAAATGAAAAAAGGCTCAAAAATTGAAATCCTTTTGCATAGAGGCCTCCTATGTGCAATGGCTTGTGGGAAAAATAATAAACTCACAATACCACAACCTTAAAAAAAACCTTCAAGAACTGACCTATCTCATATCAAGATCAATGACTTTCAACCAAGATGACCATGAGCATTTTCATGGCATAGTACATGATAACATGACCATTTTTGGAAATAACAAGGGTGTTAACATTGTCAGCAATAATTCCACAAAAATATTGAAGATTTGGGTAAAAATAAGTTAATTTTTCATTTTTCTAGTGCAATGCATGACTTTTTATTGAAGCAAGTGCTATAAATAAGATTGTAAATTGTGCACTTACAATTTTCACCTAAAGAAAACCACATGGGATGCCAACTGCCAATTTTTCATGAATTTCAGAGTGATATTTCCATATTCCATTGATTTATTGAGTTTCTGGCGATTTACATCAAGTAAGTGAAATTTGCACTGCAAGTGTGCTCTAGTATCGACCAATAAATTCTAAAAAATCATTTTCACCTTCCACATTAGGAGTGTTGGCAGTATCCACAAAGAAAACTCAATTACCCAACCATTATATATGATTACTCATCCATGCAATTTTGACAACACATCGAAAGAAATTAAAGAAAATGATAAAAAGGCTAAAAAATTGAAATCCTTTTGATGGAGGCCTCCTATGTGCAATGGCTTGTGGGAAAACTAATAAACTTACAATACCACAAATAAAAAGTTAATATTTCATTTTTCTAGTGCAATACATGACCTTTTTTGTGAAGCAGGTGCCATAAATAAGATTATAAATTGTGCCCTTACAATTTTCACCTAAAGTATTCCACAATGGATGCCAACTGCCAATTTTTCATGAATTTCAGGGTGATATTGATATATTCCATTTAATTATCGAATTTCTAGTGATTTACATCAAGTAATTCAAATATGCACTGCAAGTGTGCATTAGTTTCGACCAATAAATTCAGAAAAATCATTTTCACATTCCGCATTAGGTGTGTAGGCAGTATCCACAAAGAAAACTCAATTACCCAACCATTATATATGATTACTCATCCATGCAATTTTGAGAACACATCGAAAGAAATTAAAGGAAATGAAAAAAGGCTCAAAAATTGAAATCCTTTTGCATGGAGGCCTCCTATGTGCAATGTCTTGTGGGAAAAATAATAAACTCACAATACCACAACCTTAAAAAAAACCTTCAAGAACTGACCTATCTCATATGAAGATCAATGACTTTCAACCAAGATGACCATGAGCATTTTCATGGCATAGTATATGATAACATGACCATTTTTGGAAATAACAAGGGTGTTAACATTGTCAGCAATAATTCCACAAAAAGATTGAAGATTTGGGTAAAAATAAGTTAATTTTTCATTTTTCTAGTGCAATGCATGACTTTTTATTGAAGCAAGTGGCATAAATAAGATTGTAAATTGTGCCCTTACAATTTTCACCTAAAGTATACCACATGGGATGCCAACTGCCAATTTTTCAAGAATTTCAGAGTGATATTTCCATATTCCATTGATTTATTGAATTTCTGGCGATTTACATCAAGTAAGTCAAATTTGCACTGCAAGTGTGCTCTAGTTTCGACCAATAAATTCTAAAAAATCATTTTCACTTTGCACATTAGAAGTGTTGGCAGTATCCGCAAAGAAAACTCAATTACCCAACAATTATATATGATTACTCATCCATGCAATTTTGACAACACATCGAAAGAATTTAAAGAAAATGATAAAAAGGCTCAAAAATTGAAATCCTTTTGCATGGAGGCCTCCTATGTGCAATGGCTTGTGGGAAAAATAATAAACTCACAATACCACAAACAAACTGTTAGTTTTTCATTTTTTGAGTGCAATGCATGAATTTTTTTGTGAAGCAAGTGCCATAAATAAGATTGTAAATAGTTCCCTTACAATTTTCACCTTAAGTATACCTCAATGGATGCCAACTGCCATTTTTTTCATGAATTTCAGAGTGATATTGCCATATTTCATTGATTTATCGAATTTCTGGTGATTTACATCAAGTAATTCAAATTTGCACTGCAAGTGTGCTCTACTTTCGACCAATAAATTCTGAAAAATCTTTTTCACCTTCCGCATTAGGAGTGTAGGTAGTATCCACAACGAAAACTCAATTACCCGACCATTATATATGATTACTCATCCATGCAATTTTGAGAACCCATCGAAAGAAATTAAAGGAAATGAAAAAAGGCTCAAAAATCAAAATACTTTTGCATGGAGGCCTCCTATGTGCAATGGCTTGTGGGAAAAATAATAAACTCATAATACCACAAACTTAAAAAAAACCTTCAAGAACTGACCTATCTCATACGAAGATCAATGACTTTTAACCAAGATGACCACGAGCATTTTTGTGGCATAGTACATGATAACATGACCATTTTTGGAAATAACAAGGGTTTTCACATTGTCAGCAATAATTCCACAAAAAGATTGAAGATTTGGTTAAAAAAAGATAATTTTTCATTTTTCTAGTGCAATGCATGACTTTTTATTGAAGCAAGTGCCATAAATAAGATGGTAAATTGTGCCCTTACAATTTTCACCTAAAGTATACCACATGGGATGCCAACTGCCAATTTTTCATGAATTTTAGAGTGATATTTCCATATTCCATTGATTTATTAAGTTTCTGGCGATTTACATCAAGTAAGTGAAATTTGCACTGCAAGTGTGCTCTAGTTTCGACCAATAAATTCTAAAAAATCATTTTCACCTTCCACATTAGGAGTGTTGGCAGTATCCACAAAGAAAACTCAATTACCCAACCATTATATATGATTACTCATCCATGCAATTTTGACAACACATCGAAAGAAATTAAAGAAAATGATAAAAAGGCTAAAAAATTGAAATCCTTTTGATGGAGGCCTCCTATGTGTAATGGCTTGTGGGAAAACTAACAAACTCACAATACCACAAATAAAAAGTTAATATTTCAATTTTCTAGTGCAATACATGACTTTTTTGTGAAGCAGGTGTCATAAATAAGATTATAAATTGTGCCCTTACAATTTTCACCTAAAGTATTCCACAATGGATGCCAACTGCCAATTTTTCATGAATTTCAGGGTGATATTGATATATTCCATTTAATTATCGAATTTCTAGCGATTTACATCAAGTAATTCAAATTTGCACTGCAAGTGTGCATTAGTTTCGACCAATAAATTCAGAAAAATCATTTTCACATTCCGAATTAGGAGTGTAGGCAGTATCCACAAAGAAAACTCAATTACCCAACCATTATATATGATTACTCATCCATGCAATTTTGAGAACACATCGAAAGAAATTAAAGGAAATGAAAAAAGGCTCAAAAATTGAAATCCTTTTGCATGGAGGCCTCCTATGTGCAATGTCTTGTGGGAAAAATAATAAACTCACAATACCACAACCTTAAAAAAAACCTTCAAGAACTGACCTATCTCATATGAAGATCAATGACTTTCAACCAAGATGACCATGAGCATTTTCATGGCATAGTACATGATAACATGACCATTTTTGGAAATAACAAGGGTGTTAACATTGTCAGCAATAATTCCACAAAAAGATTGAAGATTTGGGTAAAAATAAGTTAATTTTTCATTTTTCTTGTGCAATGCATGACTTTTTATTGAAGCAAGTGCCATAAATAAGATTGTAAATTGTGCCCTTACAATTTTCACCTAAAGTATACCACATTGGATGCCAACTGCCAATTTTTCATGAATTTCAGAGTGATATTTCCATATTCCATTGATTTATTGAATTTCTGGCGATTTACATCAAGTAAGTCAAATTTGCACTGCAATTGTGCTCTAGTTTCGACCAATAAATTCTGAAAAATCATTTTCACCTTCCACATTAGGAGTCTAGCCAGTATCCACAAAGAAAACTCAATTACCCAGCCATTATATATGATTACTCATCCATGCAATTTTGACAACACATCGAAAGAAATTAAATAAAATGATAAAAAGGAAAAAAAATTGAAATCCTTTTGCATGGAGGCCTCCTATGTGCAATGGCTTGTGGGAAAAATAATAAACTCACAATACCATAAATAAAAAGTTAATTTTTCATTTTTCTAGTGCAATGCATGACTTTTTTTGTGAAGCAGGTGCCATAAATAAGATTGTAAATTGTGCCCTTACAATTTTCACCTAAAGTATACCACAATGGATGCCAACTGCCAATTTTTCATGAATTTCACAGTGATATTGCCATATTCCATTGATTTATCTAATTTCTGGCGATTTACATCAAGTAATTCAAATTTGCACTGCAAGTGTGCTCTAGTTTCGACCAATAAATTTGGAAATAGCATTTTCACCTTCCATATTAGGAGTGTAGGCAGTATCCACAAAGAAAACTCAATTACCCAACCATTATATATGATTACTCATCCATGCAATTTTGAGAACACATCAAAAGAAATTAAAGGAAATGAAAAAAGGCTCAAAAATAGAAATCCGTTTGCATAGAGGCCTCCTATGTGCAATGGCTTGTGGGAAAAATAATAAACTCACAATACCACAAAATTAAAATTAAAAACCTTCACAATCTGACCTATCTCATATGAAGATCAATGACTTTCAACCAAGACGACCATGACCATGAACATTTTCACGGCATAGTACATGATAACATGACCATTTTTGGAAATAACAAGGGTGTTAACATTGTCAGAAATAATTCCACAAAAACATTGAAGGTTTGGTTAAAAAAAGTTAATTTTTCATTTTTCTAGTGCAATGCATGACTTTTTTGTTGTGAAGCAAGTGCCATAAATAAGATTGGAAATTGTGCCCTTACAATTTTCACCTAAAGTATACCACATGGGATGCCAACTGCCATTTTTTCATGAATTTTAGAGTGATATTTCCATATTCCATTGATTTATTGAATTTCTGGCGATTTACGTCAAGTAATTCAAATTTGCACTGCAAGTGTGCTCTAGTTTCGACCAATAAATTCTGAAAAATCATTTTCACCTTCCACAATAGGAGTGTAGGCAGTATTCACAAAGAAAACTCAATTACCCAACCATTATATATGATTACTTATCCATGCAATTTTAACAACACATCGAAAGAAATTAAAGAATATGATAAAAAGGCTCAAAAATTGAAATCCTTTTGCATGGAGGCCTCCTATGTGCAATGGCTTGTGGGAAAAATAATAAACTCACAATAACACAAATAAAAAGTTAATTTTTCATTTTTCTAGTGCAATGCATGACTTTTTTTGTGAAGCATGTGCCATAAATAAGATTGTAAATTGTGCCCTTACAATTTTCACCTAAAGAATACCACATGGGATGCCAACTGCCAATTTTTCATGAATTTCAGAGTGATATTTCCATATTCCATTGATTTATTGAATTTCTGGCGATTTACATCAAGTAAGTCAAATTTGCACTGCAAGTGTGCTCTAGTTTCGACCAATAAATTCTAAAAAATCATTTTCACCTTCCACATTAGGAGTGTATGCAGTATCCACAAAGAAAACTCAATTACCCAACCATTATATATGATTACTCATCCATGCAATTTTGAGAACGCATCGAAAGAAATTAAAGGAAATGAAAAAAGGCTCAAAAATTGAAATCCTTTTGCATGGAGGCCTCCTATGTGCAATGGCTTGTGAGAAAAATAATAAACTCACAATACCACAAATAAAAAGTTATATTTTCATGTTTCTAGTGCAATGCATTGCTTTTTTTGTGAAGCAGGTGCCATAAATAAGATTGTAAATTGTGCCCTTACAATTTTCACCTAAAGTATACCACAATGGATGCCAACTGCCAATTTTTCATGAATTTCACAGTGATATTGCCATATTCCATTGATTTATCGAATTTCTGGCGATTTACATCAAGTAATTCAAATTTACACTGCAAGTGTGCTCTAGTTTCGACCAATAAATTTGGAAATATCATTTTGACCTTCCACATTAGGAGTGTAGGCAGTATCCACAAAGAAAACTCAATTACCCAACCATTATATATGATTACTCATCCATGCAATTTTGAGAACACTTCAAAAGAAATTAAAGGAAATGAAAAAAGGCTCAAAAATTGAAATCCGTTTGCATAGAGGCCTCCTATGTGCAATGGCTTGTGGGAAAAATAATAAACTCACAATACCACAAACTTAAAATAAAAAACCTTCACAATCTGACCTATCTCTTATGAAGATCAATGACTTTCAACCAAGACGACCGTGACCATGAACATTTTCATGGCATAGTACATGATAGTATGGCCATTTTTGGAAATAACAAGGGTGTTAACATTGTCAGCAATAATTCCACAAAAAGATTGAAGGTTTGGTTAAAAAAAGTTAATTTTTCATTTTTCTAGTGCAATGCATGACTCTTTTTTTGTGAAGCAAGTGCCATAAATAAGATTGGAAATTGTGCCCTTACAATTTTCACCTAAAGTATACCACATGGGATGCTAACTGCCAATTTTCATGAATTTTAGAGTGATATTTCCATATTCCATTGATTTATTGAATTTCTGGCGATTTACGTCAAGTAATTCAAATTTCACTGCAAGTGTGCACTAATTTCGACCAATAAATTCTGAAAAATCATTTTCACCTTCCACAATAGGAGTGTAGGCAGTATTCACAAAGAAAACTCAATTACCCAACCATTATATATGATTACTTATCCATGCAATTTTGACAACACATCGAAAGAAATTAAATAAAATGATAAAAAGGCTCAAAAATTGAAATCCTTTTGCATGGAGGCCTCCTATGTGCAATGGCTTGTGGGAAAAATAATAAACTCACAATACCACAAATAAAAAGTTAATTTTTCATTTTTCTAGTGCAATGCATGACTTTTTTTTGTGAAGCAAGTGCCATAAATAAGATTGGAAATTGTGCCCTTACAATTTTCACCTAAAGTATACCACATGGGATGCCAACTGCCAATTTTTCATGAATTTTAGAGTGATATTTCCATATTCCATTGATTTATTGAATTTCTGGCGATTTACGTCTAGTAAATCAAATTTGCACTGCAAGTGTGCTCTAGTTTCGACCAATAAATTCTGAAAAATCATTTTCACCTTCCACAATAGGTGTGTAGGCAGTATTCACAAATAAAACTCAATTACCCAACCATTATATATGATTACTTATCCAAGCAATTTTGACAACACATCGAAAGAAATTAAAGAAAATGATAAAAAGGCTCAAAAATTGAAATCCTTTTGCATGGAGGCCTCCTATGTGCAATGGCTTGTGGGAAAAATAATAAACTCACAATACCACAACCTTAAAAAAAACCTTCAAGAAATTACCTATCTCATATGAAGATCAATGACTTTCAACCAAGATGACCATGAGCATTTTCATGGCATAGTACATGATAACATGACCATTTTTGGAAATAACAAGGGTGTTAACATTGTCAGCAATATTTCCACAAAAAGATTGAAGATATGGGTAAAAATAAGTTAATTTTTCATTTTTCTAGTGCAATGCATGACTTTTTATTGAAGCAAGTGCCATAAATAAGATTGTAAATTGTGCCCATACAATTTTCACCTAAAGTATAACACATGGGATGCCAACTGCCAATTTTTCATGAATTTCAGAGTGATTTTTCCATATTCCAATGATTTATTGAATTTTTGGCGATTTACATCAAGTAAGTCAAATTTGCACTACAAGTGTGCTCTAGTTTCGACGAATAAATTCTACATTAGGAGTGTAGGCAGTATCCACATTAGGAGTGTAGGCAGTATCCACAAAGAAAACTCAATTACCCAACCATTATATATGATTACTCATCCATGCAATTTTGACAACACATCGAAAGAAATTAAAGAAAATGATAAAAAGGCTCAAAAATTGAAATCCTTTTGCATGGAGGCCTCCTATGTGCAATGGCTTGTGGGAAAAATAATGAACTCACAATACCACAAATAAAATGTTAATTTTTCATTTTTCTAGTGCAATGCATGACTTTTTTTGTGAAGCAAGGGCCATAAATAAGATTGTAAATTGTGCCCTCACAATTTTCACCTTAAGTATACCTCAATGGATGCCAACTGGCAATTTTTCATGAATTTCAGAGTGATATTGCTATATTTCATTGATTTATCGAATTTCTGGTGATTTACATCAAGTAATTCAAATTTGCACTGCAAGTGTGCTCTACTTTCGACCAATAAATTCTGAAAAATCTTTTTCACCTTCCGCATTAGGAGTGTAGGTAGTATCCAGAAAGAAAACTCAATTACCCAACCATTATATATGATTACACATCCATGCAATTTTGAGAACCCATCGAAAGATATTAAAGGGAATGAAAAAAGGCTCAAAAATTGAAATCCTTTTGCAAGGGGGACTCCTATGTGCAATGGCTTGTGGGAAAAATAATAAACTCACAATACCACAAACTTAAAAAAATAACCTTCACAAACTGACCTATCTCATTTGAAGATCAATGACTTTCAACCAAGATGACCATGACCATGAGCATTTTCATGGCATCGTAAATGATAACATGACCATTTTTGGAAATAACAAGGGTGTTAACATTGTCAGCAATAATTGAACAAAAAGATTGAAGATTTGGTTAAAACAAGTTAATTTTTCATTTTTCTAGTGCAATGCATGACTTTGTTTTGAAGCAAGTGCCATAAATAAGATTGTAAATTGTGCCCTTACAATTTTCACCTAAAGTATACCACATGGGATGCCAACTGCCAATTTTTCATGAATTTTAGAGTGACATTTCCATATTCCATTGATTTATCGAATTTCTGGCGATTTACATTAAGTAAGTCAAATTTGCACTGCAAGTGTGCTCTAGTTTCGACCAATAAATTCTGAAAAATCATTTTCACCTTCCACATTAGGAGCGTAGGCAGTATACACAAAGAAAACTCAATTACCCAACCATAATATATGATTACTCATCCATACAATGTTCACAACATGTCGAAAGAAATTAAAGAAAATGATAAAAAGGCTAAAAAATTGAAATCCTTTTGATCGAGGCCTCCTATGTGCAATGGCTTGTGGGAAAAATGATAAACTCGCAATACCACAAATAAAAAAGTTAATATTTCATTTTTCTAGTGCAATACATGACATTTTTTGTGAAGCAGGTGCCATAAATAAGATTGTAAATTGTGCCCTTACAATTTTCACCTAAAGTATACCACAATGGATGCCAACTGCCATTTTTTCATGAATTTCAGAGTGATATTGCCATATTTCATTGATTTATCGAATTTCTGGTGATTTACATCAAGTAATTCAAATTTGCACAGCAAGTGTGCTCTAGTTTCGAATAATAAATTCTGAAATAACATTTTCACATTCCGCATTAGGAGTGTAGGCAGTATCCACAAACAAAACTCAATTACCCAACCATTATATATGATTACTCATCCATGCAATTTTGAGAACACATCGAAAGAAATTAAAGGAAATGAAAAAAGGCTCAAAAATTGAAATCCTTTTGCATGGAGGCCTCCTACGTGCAGGCTTGTGGGAAAAATAATAAACTCACAATACCACAACCTTAAAAAAACCTTCAAGACCAGACCTATCTCTTATGAAGATCAATGACTTTCAACCAAGATGACCATGAGCATTTTCATGGCATAGTACATGATAACATGAACATTTTTGGAAATAACAAGGGTGTTAACATTGTCAGCAATAATTCCACAAAAATATTGAAGATTTGGGTAAAAATAAGTTAATTTTTCTTTTTTCTAGTGCAATGCATGCCTTTTTATTGAAGCAAGTGCCATAAATAAGATTGTAAATTGTGCCCTTACAATTTTCACCTAAAGTATACCACATGGGATGCCAACTGCCAATTTTTCATGAATTTCAGAGTGATATTTCCATATTACATTGATTTATTGAATTTCTGGCGATTTACATCAAGTAAGTCAAATTTGCACTGCAAGTGTGCTCTAGTTTCGACGAATAAATTCTACATTAGGAGTGTAGGCAGTATCCACATTAGGAGTGTAGGCAGTATCCACAAAGAAAACTCAATTACCCAACCATTATATATGATTACTCATCCATGCAATTTTGACAACACATCGAAAGAAATTAAAGAAAATGATAAAAATGCTCAAAAATTGAAATCCTTTCGCATGGAGGCCTCCTTTGTGCAATGGCTTGTGGGAAAAATAATAAACTCACAATACCACAAATAAAATGTTAATTTTTCATTTTTCTAGTGCAATGCATGACTTTTTTTGTGAAGCTAGGGCCATAAATAAGATTGTAAATTGTGCCCTTACAATTTTCACCTTAAGTATACCTCAATGGATGCCAACTGCCAATTTTTCATGAATTTCAGAGTCATATTGCCATATTTCATTGATTTATCGAATTTCTGGTGATTTACATCAAGTAATTCAAATTTGCACTGCAAGTGTGCTCTTCTTTCGACCAATAAATTCTGAAAAATCTTTTTCACCTTCCGCATTAGGAGTGTAGGTAGTATCCAGAAAGAAAACTCAATTACCCAACCATTATATATGATTACTCATCCATGCAATTTTGAGAACACATCGAAAGATATTAAAGGAAATGAAAAAAGGCTCAAAAATTGAAATCCTTTTGCATGGGGGCCTCCTATGTGCAATGGCTTGTGGGAAAAATAATAAACTCACAATACCACAAACTTAAAAAAATAACCTTCACAAACTGACCTATCTCATATGAAGATCAATGACTTTCAACCAAGATGACCATGACCATGAGCATTTTCATGGCATCGTAAATGATAACATGACCATTTTTGGAAACAACAAGGGTGTTAACATTGTCAGCAATAATTCCACAAAAAGATTGAAGATTTGGTTAAAACAAGTTAATTTTTCATTTTTCTAGTGCAATGCATGACTTTGTTTTGAAGCAAGTGCCATAAATAAGATTGTAAATTGTGCCCTTACAATTTTCACCTAAAGTATACCACATGGGATGCCAACTGCCAATTTTTCATGAATTTTAGAGTGATATTTCCATATTCCATTGATTTATTGAATTTCTGGCGATTTACATTAAGTAAGTCAAATTTGCACTGCAAGTGTGCTATAGTTTCGACCAATAAATTCTGAAAAATCGTTTTCACCTTCCACATTAGGAGCGTAGGCAGTATACACAAAGAAAACTCAATTACCCAACCATAATATATGATTACTCATCCATACAATGTTCACAACATATCGAAAGAAATTAAAGAAAATGATAAAAAGGCTAAACAATTGTAATCCTTTTGATGGAGGCCTCCTATGTGCAATGCCTTGTGGGAAAAATGATAAACTCGCAATACCACAAATAAAAAAGTTAATATTTCATTTTTCTAGTGCAATACATGACTTTTTTTGTGAAGCAGGTGCCATAAATAAGATTGTAAATTGTGCCCTTACAATTTTCACCTAAACTATACCACAGTGGATGCCAACTGCCAATTTTTCATGAATTTCAGAGTGATATTGCCATATTCCATTAATTTATCGAATTTCTGGTGATTTACATCAAGTAATTCAAATTTGCACTGCAAGTGTGCTCTAGTTTCGACTAATAAATTCTGAAATAACATTTTCACATTCCGCATTAGGAGTGTAGGCAGTATCCACAAACAAAACTCAATTACCCAACCATTATATATGATTACTCATCCATGCAATTTTGAGAACACATCGAAAGAAATTAAAGGAAATGAAAAAAGGCTCAAAAATTGAAATCCTTTTGCATGGAGGCCTCCTATGTGCAATGGCTTGTGGGAAAAATAAGAAACTCACAATACCACAACCTTAAAAAAACCTTCAAGAACTGACCTATCTCATATGAAGATCAATGACTTTCAACCAAGATGACCATGAGCATTTTCATGGCATAGTACATGATAACATGAACATTTTTGGAAATAACAAGGGTGTTAACATTGTCAGCAATAATTCCACAAAAAGATTGAAGATTTGGGTAAAAATAAGTTAATTTTTCAATTTTCTAGTGCAATGCATGACTTTTTATTGAAGCAAGTGCCATAAATAAGATTGTAAATTGTGCCCTTACAATTTTCACCTAAAGTATACCACATGGGATGCCACCTGCCAATTTTTCATGAATTTCAGAGTGATATTTCCATATTCCATTGATTTATTGAATTTCTGGCGATTTACATCAAGTAAGTCAAATTTGCACTGCAAGTGTGCTCTAGTTTCGACGAATAAATTCTACATTAGGAGTGTAGGCAGTATCCACATTAGGAGTGTAGGCAGTATCCACAAAGAAAACTCAATTACCCAACCATTATATATGATTACTCATCCATGCAATTTTGACAACACATCGAAAGAAATTAAAGAAAATGATAAAAATGCTCAAAAATTGAAATCCTTTTGCATGGAGGCCTCCTTTGTGCAATGGCTTGTGGGAAAAATAATAAACTCACAATACCACAAATAAAATGTTAATTTTTCATTTTTCTAGTGCAATGCATGACTTTTTTTGTGAAGCTAGGGCCATAAATAAGATTGTAAATTGTGCCCTTACAATTTTCACCTTAAGTATACCTCAATGGATGCCAACTGCCAATTTTTCATGAATTTCAGAGTCATATTGCCATATTTCATTGATTTATCGAATTTCTGGTGATTTACATCAAGTAATTCAAATTTGCACTGCAAGTGTGCTCTTCTTTCGACCAATAAATTCTGAAAAATCTTTTTCACCTTCCGCATTAGGAGTGTAGGTAGTATCCAGAAAGAAAACTCAATTACCCAACCATTATATATGATTACTCATCCATGCAATTTTGAGAACACATCGAAAGATATTAAAGGAAATGAAAAAAGGCTCAAAAATTGAAATCCTTTTGCATGGGGGCCTCCTATGTGCAATGGCTTGTGGGAAAAATAATAAACTCACAATACCACAAACTTAAAAAAATAACCTTCACAAACTGACCTATCTCATATGAAGATCAATGACTTTCAACCAAGATGACCATGACCATGAGCATTTTCATGGCATCGTAAATGATAACATGACCATTTTTGTAAACAACAAGGGTGTTAACATTGTCAGCAATAATTCCACAAAAAGATTGAAGATTTGGTTAAAACAAGTTAATTTTTCATTTTTCTAGTGCAATGCATGACTTTGTTTTGAAGCAAGTGCCATAAATAAGATTGTAAATTGTGCCCTTACAATTTTCACGTAAAGTATACCACATGGGATGCCAACTGCCAATTTTTCATGAATTTTAGAGTGATATTTCCATATTCCATTGATTTATTGAATTTCTGGCGATTTACATTAAGTAAGTCAAATTTGCACTGCAAGTGTGCTCTAGTTTCGACCAATAAATTCTGAAAAATCGTTTTCACCTTCCACATTAGGAGCGTAGGCAGTATACACAAAGAAAACTCAATTACCCAACCATAATATATGATTACTCATCCATACAATGTTCACAACATATCGAAAGAAATTAAAGAAAATGATAAAAAGGCTAAACAATTGTAATCCTTTTGATGGAGGCCTCCTATGTGCAATGGCTTGTGGGAAAAATGATAAACTCGCAATACCACAAATAAAAAAGTTAATATTTCATTTTTCTAGTGCAATACATGACTTTTTTTGTGAAGCAGGTGCCATAAATAAGATTGTAAATTGTGCCCTTACAATTTTCACCTAAACTATACCACAGTGGATGCCAACTGCCAATTTTTCATGAATTTCAGAGTGATATTGCCATATTCCATTGATTTATCGAATTTCTGGTGATTTACATCAAGTAATTCAAATTTGCACTGCAAGTGTGCTCTAGTTTCGACTAATAAATTCTGAAATAACATTTTCACATTCCGCATTAGGAGTGTAGGCAGTATCCACAAACAAAACTCAATTACCCAACCATTATATATGATTACTCATCCATGCAATTTTGAGAACACATCGAAAGAAATTAAAGGAAATGAAAAAAGGCTCAAAAACTGAAATCCTTTTGCATGGAGGCCTCCTACGTGCAATGGCTTGTGGGAAAAATAATAAACTCACAATACCACAACCTTAAAAAAACCTTCAAGAACTGACCTATCTCTTATGAAGATCAATGACTTTCAACCAAGATGACCATGAGCATTTTCATGGCATAGTACATGATAACATGATCATTTTTGGAAATAACAAGGGTGTTAACATTGTCAGCAATAATTCCACAAAAAGATTGAAGATTTGCGTAAAAATAAGTTAATTTTTCAATTTTCTAGTGCAATGCATGACTTTTTATTGAAGCAAGTGCCATAAATAAGATTGTAAATTGTGCCCTTACAATTTTCACCTAAAGTATACCACATGGGATGCCACCTGCCAATTTTTCATGAATTTCAGAGTGATATTTCCATATTCCATTGATTTATTGAATTTCTGGCGATTTACATCAAGTAAGTCAAATTTGCACTGCAAGTGTGCTCTAGTTTCGACGAATAAATTCTACATTAGGAGTGTAGGCAGTATCCACATTAGGAGTGTAGTCAGTATCCACAAAGAAATCTCAATTACCCAACCATTATATATGATTACTCATCCATGCAATTTTGAGAACACATCGAAAGAAATTAAAGAAAATGATAAAAATGCTCAAAAATTGAAATCCTTTTGCATGGAGGCCTCCTATGTGCAATGGCTTGTGGGAAAAATAATAAACTCACAATACCACAAATAAAATGTTAATTTTTCATTTTTCTAGTGCAATGCATGACTTTTTTTGTGAAGCAAGGGCCATAAATAAGATTGTAAATTGTGCCCTCACAATTTTCACCTTAAGTATACCTCAATCGATGCCAACTGCCAATTTTTCATGAATTTCAGAGTCATATTGCCATATTTCATTGATTTATCGAATTTCTGGTGATTTACATCAAGTAATTCAAATTTGCACTGCAAGTGTGCTCTACTTTCGACCAATAAATTCTGAAAACTCTTTTTCACCTTCCGCATTAGGAGTGTAGGTAGTATCCAGAAAGAAAACTCAATTACCCAACCATTATATATGATTACTCATCCATGCAATTTTGAGAACACATCGAAAGATATTAAAGGAAATGAAAAAAGGCTCAAAAATTGAAATCCTTTTGCATGGGGGCCTCCTATGTGCAATGGCTTGTGGGAAAAATAATAAACTCACAATACCACAAACTTAAAAAAATAACCTTCCCAAACTGACCTATCTCATATGAAGATCAATGACTTTCAACCAAGATGACCATGACCATGAGCATTTTCATGGCATCGTAAATGATAACATGACCATTTTTGGAAATAACAAGGGTGTTAACATTGTCAGCAATAATTCAACAAAAAGATTGAAGATTTGGTTAAAACAAGTTAATTTTTCATTTTTCTAGTGCAATGCATGACTTTGTTTTGAAGCAAGTACCATAAATAAGATTGTAAATTGTGCCCTTAGAATTTTCACCTAAAGTATACCACATGGGATGCCAACTGCCAATTTTTCATGAATTTTAGAGTGATATTTCCATATTCCATTGATTTATTGAATTTCTGGCGATTTACATTAAGTAAGTCAAATTTGCACTGCAAGTGTGCTCTAGTTTCGACCAATAAATTCTGAAAAACCATTTTCACCTTCCACATTAGGAGCGTAGGCAGTATACACAAAGAAAACTCAATTACCCAACCATAATATATGATTACTCATCCATACAATGTTCACAAAATATCGAAAGAAATTAAAGAAAATGATAAAAAGGCTTAAAAATTGAAATCCTTTTGATGGAGGCCTCCTATGTGCAATGGCTTGTGGGAAAAATGATAAACTCGCAATACCACAAATAAAAAAGTTAATATTTCATTTTTCTAGTGCAATACATGACTTTTTTTGTGAAGCAGGTGCCATAAATAAGATTGTAAATTGTGCCCTTACAATTTTCACCTAAAGTATACCACAGTGGATGCCAACTGCCAATTTTTCATGAATTTCAGAGTGATATTGCCATATTCCATTGACTTATCGAATTTCTGGTGATTTACATCAAGTAATTCAAATTTGCACTGCAAGTGTGCTCTAGTTTCGACTAATAAATTCTGAAATAACATTTTCACATTCCGCATTAGGAGTGTAGGCAGTATCCACAAATAAAACTCAATTACCCAACCATTATATATGATTACTCATCCATGCAATTTTGAGAACACATCGAAAGAAATTAAAGGAAATGAAAAAAGGCTCAAAAATTGAAATCCTTTTGCATGGAGGCCTCCTACGTGCAATGGCTTGTGGGAAAAATAATAAACTCACAATACCACAACCTTAAAAAAACCTTCAAGAACTGACCTATCTCTTATGAAGATCAATGACTTTCAACCAAGATGACCATGAGCATTTTCATGGCATAGTACATGATAACATGAACATTTTTGGAAATAACAAGGGTGTTAACATTGTCAGCAATAATTCCACAAAAAGATTGAAGATTTGGGTAAAAATAAGTTAATTTTTCATTTTTCTAGTGCAATGCATGACTTTTTATTGAAGCAAGTGCCATAAATAAGATTGTAAATTGTTCCCTTACAATTTTCACCTAAAGTATACCACATGGGATGCCAACTGCCAATTTTTCATGAATTTCAGAGTGATATTTCCATATTCCATCGATTTATTGAATTTCTGGCGATTTACATCAAGTAAGTCAAATTTGCACTGCAAGTGTGCTCTAGTTTCGACGAATAAATTCTACATTAGGAGTGTAGGCAGTATCCACATTAGGAGTGTAGGCAGTATCCACAAAGAAAACTCAATTACCCAACCATTATATATGATTACTCATCCATGCAATTTTGAGAACACATCGAAAGATATTAAAGGAAATGAAAAAAGGCTCAAAAATTGAAATCCTTTTGCATGGGGGCCTCCTATGTGCAATGGCTTGTGGGAAAAATAATAAACTCACAATACCACAAACTTAAAAAATAACCTTCACAAACTGACCTATCTCATATGAAGATCAATGACTTTCAACCAAGATGACCATGACCATGAGCATTTTCATGGCATCGTAAATGATAACATGACCATTTTTGTAAACAACAAGGGTGTTAACATTGTCAGCAATAATTCCTCAAAAAGATTGAAGATTTGGTTAAAACAAGTTAATTTTTCATTTTTCTAGTGCAATGCATGACTTTGTTTTGAAGCAAGTGCCATAAATAAGATTGTAAATTGTGCCCTTACAATTTTAAACTAAAGTATACCACATGGGATGCCAACTGCCAATTTTTCATGAATTTTAGAGTGATATTTCCATATTCCATTGAGTTATTGAATTTCTGGCGATTTACATTAAGTAAGTCAAATTTGCACTGCAAGTGTGCTCTAGTTTCGACCAATAAATTCTGAAAAATCGTTTTCACCTTCCACATTAGGAGCGTAGGCAGTATACACAAAGAAAACTCAATTACCCAACCAAAATATATGATTACTCATCCATACAATGTTCACAACATATCGAAAGAAATTAAAGAAAATGATAAAAGGCTAAAAAATTGAAATCCTTTTGATGGAGGCCTCCTATGTGCAATGGCTTGTGGGAAAAATGATAAACTCGCAATACCACAAATAAAAAAGTTAATATTTCATTTTTCTAGTGCAATACATGACTTTTTTTGAGAAGCAGGTGCCATAAATAAGATTGTAAATTGTGCCCTTACAATTTTCACCTAAAGTATACCACAGTGGATGCCAACTGCCAATTTTTCATGAATTTCAGAGTGATATTGCCATATTCCATTGATTTATCGAATTTCTGGTGATTTACATCAAGTAATTCAAATTTGCACTGCAAGTGTGCTCTAGTTTCGACTAATAAATTCTGAAATAACATTTTCACATTCCGCATTAGGAGTGTAGGCAGTATCCACAAACAAAACTCAATTACCCAACCATTATATATGATTACTCATCCATGCAATTTTGAGAACACATCGAAAGAAATTAAAGGAAATGAAAAAAGGCTCAAAAATTGAAATCCTTTTGCATGGAGGCCTCCTACGTGCAATGGCTTGTGGGAAAAATAATAAACGCACAATACCACAACCTTAAAAAAACCTTCAAGAACTGACCTATCTCTTATGAAGATCAATGACTTTCAACCAAGAGGACCATGAGCATTTTCATGGCATAGTACATGATAACATGAACATTTTTGGAAATAACAAGGGTGTTAACATTGTCAGCAATAATTCCACAAAAAGATTGAAGATTTGGGTAAAAATAAGTTAATTTTTCAATTTTCTAGTGCAATGCATGACTTTTTATTGAAGCAAGTGCCATAAATAAGATTGTAAATTGTGCCCTTACAATTTTCACCTAAAGTATACCACATGGGATGCCACCTGCCAATTTTTCAAGAATTTCAGAGTGATATTTCCATATTCCATTGATTTATTGAATTTCTGGCGATTTACATCAAGTAAGTCAAATTTGCACTGCAAGTGTGCTCTAGTTTCGACGAATAAATTCTACATTAGGAGTGTAGGCAGTATCCACATTAGGAGTGTAGGCAGTATCCACAAAGAAAACTCAATTACCCAACCATTATATATGATTACTCATCCATGCAATTTTGAGAACACATCGAAAGAAATTAAAGAAAATGATAAAAATGCTCAAAAATTGAAATCCTTTTGCATGGAGGCCTCCTATGTGCAATGGCTTGTGGGAAAAATAATAAACTCACAATACCACAAATAAAATGTTAATTTTTCATTTTTCTAGTGCAATGCATGACTTTTTTTGTGAAGCAAGGGCCATAAATAAGATTGTAAATTGTGCCCTTAAAATTTTCACCTTAAGTATACCTCAATGGATGCCAACTGCCAATTTTTCATGAATTTCAGAGTCATATTGCCATATTTCATTGATTTATCGAATTTCTGGTGATTTACATCAAGTAATTCAAATTTGCACTGCAAGTGTGCTCTACTTTCGACGAATAAATTCTACATTAGGAGTGTAGGCAGTATCCACATTAGGAGTGTAGGCAGTATCCACAAAGAAATCTCAATTACCCAACCATTATATATGATTACTCATCCATGCAATTTTGAGAACACATCGAAAGAAATTAAAGAAAATGATAAAAATGCTCAAAAATTGAAATCCTTTTGCATGGAGGCCTCCTATGTGCAATGGCTTGTGGGAAAAATAATAAACTCACAATACCACAAATAAAATGTTAATTTTTCATTTTTCTAGTGCAATGCATGACTTTTTTTGTGAAGCAAGGGCCATAAATAAGATTGTAAATTGTGCCCTTAAAATTTTCACCTTAAGTATACCTCAATGGATGCCAACTGCCAATTTTTCATGAATTTCAGAGTCATATTGCCATATTTCATTGATTTATCGAATTTCTGGTGATTTACATCAAGTAATTCAAATTTGCACTGCAAGTGTGCTCTACTTTCGACCAATAAATTCTGAAAACTCTTTTTCACCTTCCGCATTAGGAGTGTAGGTAGTATCCAGAAAGAAAACTCAATTACCCAACCATTATATATGATTACTCATCCATGCAATTTTGAGAACACATCGAAAGATATTAAAGGAAATGAAAAAAGGCTCAAAAATTGAAATCCTTTTGCATGGGGGCCTCCTATGTGCAATGGCTTGTGGGAAAAATAATAAACTCACAATACCACAAACTTAAAAAAATAACCTTCCCAAACTGACCTATCTCATATGAAGATCAATGACTTTCAACCAAGATGACCATGACCATGAGCATTTTCATGGCATCGTAAATGATAACATGACCATTTTTGGAAATAACAAGGGTGTTAACATTGTCAGCAATAATTCAACAAAAAGATTGAAGATTTGGTTAAAACAAGTTAATTTTTCATTTTTCTAGTGCAATGCATGACTTTGTTTTGAAGCAAGTACCATAAATAAGATTGTAAATTGTGACCTTACAATTTTCACCTAAAGTATACCACATGGGATGCCAACTGCCAATTTTTCATGAATTTTAGAATGATATTTCCATATTCCATTGATTTATTGAATTTCTGGCGATTTACATTAAGTAAGTCAAATTTGCACTGCAAGTGTGCTCTAGTTTCGACCAATAAATTCTGAAAAACCATTTTCACCTTCCACATTAGGAGCGTAGGCAGTATACACAAAGAAAACTCAATTATCCAACCATAATATATGATTACTCATCCATACAATGTTCACAAAATATCGAAAGAAATTAAAGAAAATGATAAAAAGGCTAAAAAATTGAAATCCTTTTGATGGAGGCCTCCTATGTGCAATGGCTTGTGGGAAAAATGATAAACTCGCAATACCACAAATAAAAAAGTTAATATTTCATTTTTCTAGTGCAATACATGACTTTTTTTGTGAAGCAGGTGCCATAAATAAGATTGTAAATTGTGCCCTTACAATTTTCACCTAAAGTATACCACAGTGGATGCCAACTGCCAATTTTTCATGAATTTCAGAGTGATATTGCCATATTCCATTGATTTATCGAATTTCTGGTGATTTACATCAAGTAATTCAAATTTGCACTGCAAGTGTGCTCTAGTTTCGACGAATAAATTCTACATTAGGAGTGTAGGCAGTATCCACATTAGGAGTGTAGGCAGTATCTACAAAGAAAACTCAATTACCCAACCATTATATATGATTACTCATCCATGCAATTTTGACAACACATCGAAAGAAATTAAAGAAAATGATAAAAAGGCTCAAAAATTGAAATCCTTTTGCATGGAGGCCTCCTATGTGCAATGGCTTGTGGGAAAAATAATAAACTCACAATACCACAAATAAAATGTTAATTTTTCATTTTTCTAGTGCAATGCATGACTTTTTTTGTGAAGCAAGGGCCATAAATAAGATTGTAAATTGTGCCCTTACAATTTTCACCTTAAGTATACCTCAATGTATGCCAATTGCCAATTTTTCATGAATTTCAGAGTGATATTGCCATATTTCATTGATTTATCGAATTTCTGGTGATTTACATCAAGTAATTCAAATTTGCACAGCAAGTGTGCTCTAATTTCGACCAATAAATTCTGAAAAATCTTTTTCACCTTCCGCATTAGGAGTGTAGGTAGTATCCAGAAAGAAAACTCAATTACCCAACCATTATATATGATTACTCATCCATGCAATTTTGAGAACCCATCGAAAGATATTAAAGGAAATAAAAAAAGGCTCAAAATTTGAAATCCTTTTGCATGGGGGCCTCCTATGTGCAATGGCTTGTGGGAAACATAATAAACTCACAATACCACAAACTTAAAAAAATAACCTTCACAAACTGACCTATCTGATATGAAGATCAACGATTTTCAACCAAGATGACCATGACCATTAGCATTTTCATGGCATCGTACATGATAACATGACCATTTTTGGAAATAACAAGGGGTTAACATTGTCAGCAATAATTCCACAAAAAGATTGAAGATTTGGTTAAAACAAGTTAATTTTTCATTTTTCTAGTGCAATGCATGACTTTGTTTTGAAGCAGGTGCCATAAATAAGATTGTAAATTGTGCCCTTACAATTTTCACCTAAAGTATACCACATGGGATGCCAACTGTCAATTTTTCATGAATTTTAGAGTGATATTTCCATATTCCATTGATTTATGGAATTTCTGGCGATTTACATTAAGTAAGTCAAATTTGCACTGCAAGTGTGCTCTAGTTTCGACCAATAAATTCTGAAAAATCATTTTCACCTTCCACATTAGGAGCGTAGGCAGTATACACAAAGAAAACTCAATTACCCAACCATTATATATGATTGCTCATCCATGCAATTTTCACAACATATCGAAAGAAATTAAAGAAAATGATAAAAAGGCTAAAAAATTGAAATCCTTTTGATGGAGGCCTCCTATGTGCAATGGCTTGTGGGAAAAATGATAAACTCACAATACCACAAATAAAAAGTTAATATTTCATTTTTCTAGTGCAATGCATGACTTTTTTTGTGAAGCAGGTGCCATAAATAAGATTGTAAATTGTGCCCTTACAATTTTCACCTAAAGTATACCACAGTGGATGCCAACTGCCAATTTTTCATGAATTTCAGAGTGATATTGCCATATTCCATTGATTTATCGAATTTCTGCCGATTTACATCAAGTAATTCAAATTTGCACTACAAGTGTGCTCTAGTTTCGACTAATAAATTCTGAAAAATCATTTTCACCTTCCGTATGAGGAGTGTAGGCAGTATCCACAAACAAAACTAAATTACCCAACCTTTATATATGATTACTCATCCATGCAATTTTGAGAACACATCGAAAGAAATTAAAGGAAATGAAAAAAGGGTCAAAAATTGAAATCCTTTTGCATGGAGGCCTCCTATGTGCAATGGCTTGTGGGAAAAATAATAAACTCACAATACCACAACCTTAAAAAAACCTTCAAGAACTGACCAATCTCATATGAAGATCAATGACTTTCAACCAAGATGACCATGAGCATATTCATGGCATAGGACATGATAACATGACCATTTTTGGAAATAACAAGGGTGTTAACATTGTCAGCAATAATTCCCCAAAAAGATTGAAGATTTGGGTAAAAATAAGTTAATTTTTCATTTTTCTAGTGCAATGCATGACTTTTTCTTGAAGCAAGTGCCATAAATAAGATTGTGAATTGTGCGCTTACAATTTTCACCTAAAGTATACCACATGGGATGCCAACTGCCAATTTTTCAAGAATTTTAGAGTGATATTTCCATATTTCATTGATTTATCGAATTTCTGGCGATTTACATCAAGTAATTCAAATTTGCACTTCAAGTGTGCTCTAGTTTCCACCAATAAATTCTGAAAAATCATTTTCATCTTTCGCATTAGGAGTGTAGGCAGTATCCACAAAGAAAACTCAATTACCCACCATTATATATGATTACTCATCCATGCAATTTTGAGAACACATCGAAAGAGATTAAAGGAAATGAAAAAAGGCTCAAAAATTGAAATCCTTTTGCATGGAGGCCTCCTATGTGCAATGGCTTGTGGGAAAAATAATAAACTCACAATACCACAAACTTAAAAAAATAACCTTCACAAACTGACCTATCTCATATGAAGATCAATGACTTTCAACCAAGATGACCATGACCATGAGCATTTTCATGGCATCGTGCATGATAACATGACCAGTTTTGGAAATAACAAGGGTGTTAACATTGTCAGCAATAATTCCACAAAAAGATTGAAGATTTGGTTAAAACAAGTTAATTTTTCATTTTTCTAGTGCAATGCATGACTTTGTTTTGAAGCAAGTGCCATAAATAAGATTGTAAATTGTGCCCTTACAATTTTCACCTAAAGTATACCACATGGGATGCCAACTGCCAATTTTTCATGAATTTTAGAGTGATATTTCCATATTCCATTGATTTATTGAATTTCTGGCGATTTACATTAAGTAAGTCAAATTTGCACTGCAAGTGTGCTATAGTTTCGACCAATAAATTCTGAAAAATCGTTTTCACCTTCCACATTAGGAGCGTAGGCAGTATACACAAAGAAAACTCAATTACCCAACCATAATATATGATTACTCATCCATACAATGTTCACAACATATCGAAAGAAATTAAAGAAAATGATAAAAAGGCTAAACAATTGTAATCCTTTTGATGGAGGCCTCCTATGTGCAATGCCTTGTGGGAAAAATGATAAACTCGCAATACCACAAATAAAAAAGTTAATATTTCATTTTTCTAGTGCAATACATGACTTTTTTTGTGAAGCAGGTGCCAGAAATAAGATTGTAAATTGTGCCCTTACAATTTTCACCTAAACTATACCACAGTGGATGCCAACTGCCAATTTTTCATGAATTTCAGAGTGATATTGCCATATTCCATTGATTTATCGAATTTCTGGTGATTTACATCAAGTAATTCAAATTTGCACTGCAAGTGTGCTCTAGTTTCGACTAATAAATTCTGAAATAACATTTTCACATTCCGCATTAGGAGTGTAGGCAGTATCCACAAACAAAACTCAATTACCCAACCATTATATATGATTACTCATCCATGCAATTTTGAGAACACATCGAAAGAAATTAAAGGAAATGAAAAAAGGCTCAAAAATTGAAATCCTTTTTCATGGAGGCCTCCTATGTGCAATGGCTTGTGGGAAAAATAAGAAACTCACAATACCACAACCTTAAAAAAAAACCTTCAAGAACTGACCTATCTCATATGAAGATCAATGACTTTCAACCAAGATGACCATGAGCAGTTTCATGGCATAGTACATGATAACATGAACATTTTTGGAAATAACAAGGGTGTTAACATTGTCAGCAATAATTCCACAAAAAGATTGAAGATTTGGGTAAAAATAAGTTAATTTTTCAATTTTCTAGTGCAATGCATGACTTTTTATTGAAGCAAGTGCCATAAATAAGATTGTAAATTGTGCCCTTACAATTTTCACCTAAAGTATACCACATGGGATGCCACCTGCCAATTTTTCATGAATTTCAGAGTGATATTTCCATATTCCATTGATTTATTGAATTTCTGGCGATTTACATCAAGTAAGTCAAATTTGCACTGCAAGTGTGCTCTAGTTTCGACGAATAAATTCTACATTAGGACTGTAGGCAGTATCCACATTAGGAGTGTAGGCAGTATCCACAAAGAAAACTCAATTACCCAACCATTATATATGATTACTCATCCATGCAATTTTGACAACACATCGAAAGAAATTAAAGAAAATGATAAAAATGCTCAAAAATTGAAATCCTTTTGCATGGAGGCCTCCTTTGTGCAATGGCTTGTGGGAAAAATAATAAACTCACAATACCACAAATAAAATGTTAATTTTTCATTTTTCTAGTGCAATGCATGACTTTTTTTTGTGAAGCTAGGGCCATAAATAAGATTGTAAATTGTGCCCTTACAATTTTCACCTTAAGTATACCTCAATGGATGCCAACTGCCAATTTTTCATGAATTTCAGAGTCATATTGCCATATTTCATTGATTTATCGAATTTCTGGTGATTTACATCAAGTAATTCAAATTTGCACTGCAAGTGTGCTCTTCTTTCGACCAATAAATTCTGAAAAATCTTTTTCACCTTCCGCATTAGGAGTGTAGGTAGTATCCAGAAAGAAAACTCAATTACCCAACCATTATATATGATTACTCATCCATGCAATTTTGAGAACACATCGAAAGATATTAAAGGAAATGAAAAAAGGCTCAAAAATTGAAATCCTTTTGCATGGGGGCCTCCTATGTGCAATGGCTTGTGGGAAAAATAATAAACTCACAATACCACAAACTTAAAAAAATAACCTTCACAAACTGACCTATCTCATATGAAGATCAATGACTTTCAACCAAGATGACCATGACCATGAGCATTTTCATGGCATCGTAAATGATAACATGACCATTTTTGGAAACAACAAGGGTGTTAACATTGTCAGCAATAATTCCACAAAAAGATTGAAGATTTGGTTAAAACAAGTTAATTTTTCATTTTTCTAGTGCAATGCATGACTTTGTTTTGAAGCAAGTGCCATAAATAAGATTGTAAATTGTGCCCTTACAATTTTCACCTAAAGTATACCACATGGGATGCCAACTGCCAATTTTTCATGAATTTTAGAGTGATATTTCCATATTCCATTGATTTATTGAATTTCTGGCGATTTACATTAAGTAAGTCAAATTTGCACTGCAAGTGTGCTCTAGTTTCGACCAATAAATTCTGAAAAATTGTTTTCACCTTCCACATTAGGAGCGTAGGCAGTATACACAAAGAAAACTCAATTACCCAACCATAATATATGATTACTCATCCATACAATGTTCACAACATATCGAAAGAAATTAAAGAAAATGATAAAAAGGCTAAACAATTGTAATCCTTTTGATGGAGGCCTCCTATGTGCAATGGCGTGTGGGAAAAATGATAAACTCGCAATACCACAAATAAAAAAGTTAATATTTCATTTTTCTAGTGCAATACATGACTTTTTTTGTGAAGCAGGTGCCATAAATAAGATTGTAAATTGTGCCCTTACAATTTTCACCTAAAGTATACCACAGTGGATGCCAACTGCCAATTTTTCATGAATTTCAGAGTGATATTGCCATATTCCATTGATTTATCGAATTTCTGGTGATTTACATCAAGTAATTCAAATTTGCACTGCAAGTGTGCTCTAGTTTCGACTAATAAATTCTGAAATAACATTTTCACATTCCGCATTAGGAGTGTAGGCAGTATCCACAAACAAAACTCAATTACCCAACCATTATATATGATTACTCATCCATGCAATTTTGAGAACACATCGAAAGAAATTAAAGGAAATGAAAAAAGGCTCAAAAACTGAAATCCTTTTGCATGGAGGCCTCCTACGTGCAATGGCTTGTGGGAAAAATAATAAACTCACAATACCACAACCTTAAAAAAACCTTCAAGAACTGACCTATCTCTTATGAAGATCAATGACTTTCAACCAAGATGACCATGAGCATTTTCATGGCATAGTACATGATAACATGAACATTTTTGGAAATAACAAGGGTGTTAACATTGTCAGCAATAATTCCACAAAAAGATTGAAGATTTGGGTAAAAATAAGTTAATTTTTCAATTTTCTAGTGCAATGCATGACTTTTTATTGAAGCAAGTGCCATAAATAAGATTGTAAATTGTGCCCTTACAATTTTCACCTAAAGTATACCACATGGGATGCCACCTGCCAATTTTTCAAGAATTTCAGAGTGATATTTCCATATTCCATTGATTTATTGAATTTCTGGCGATTTACATCAAGTAAGTCAAATTTGCACTGCAAGTGTGCTCTAGTTTCGACGAATAAATTCTACATTAGGAGTGTAGGCAGTATCCACATTAGGAGTGTAGGCAGTATCCACAAAGAAATCTCAATTACCCAACCATTATATATGATTACTCATCCATGCAATTTTGAGAACACATCGAAAGAAATTAAAGAAAACCATATTAAGCTGCATTGGATAAACAATCGAAACTCCGTAATTGTTAAATGATAAAAATGCTCAAAAATTGAAATCCTTTTGCATGGAGGCCTCCTATGTGCAATGGCTTGTGGGAAAAATAATAAACTCACAATACCACAAATAAAATGTTAATTTTTCATTTTTCTAGTGCAATGCATGACTTTTTTTGTGAAGCAAGGGCCATAAATAAGATTGTAAATTGTGCCCTTACAATTTTCACCTTAAGTATACCTCAATGGATGCCAACTGCCAATTTTTCATGAATTTCAGAGTCATATTGCCATATTTCATTGATTTATCGAATTTCTGGTGATTTACATCAAGTAATTCAAATTTGCACTGCAAGTGTGCTCTACTTTCGACCAATAAATTCTGAAAACTCTTTTTCACCTTCCGCATTAGGAGTGTAGGTAGTATCCAGAAAGAAAACTCAATTACCCAACCATTATATATGATTACTCATCCATGCAATTTTGAGAACACATCGAAAGATATTAAAGGAAATGAAAAAAGGCTCAAAAATTGAAATCCTTTTGCATGGGGGCCTCCTATGTGCAATGGCTTGTGGGAAAAATAATAAACTCACAATACCACAAACTTAAAAAAATAACCTTCCCAAACTGACCTATCTCATATGAAGATCAATGACTTTCAACCAAGATGACCATGACCATGAGCATTTTCATGGCATCGTAAATGATAACATGACCATTTTTGGAAATAACAAGGGTGTTAACATTGTCAGCAATAATTCAACAAAAAGATTGAAGATTTGGTTAAAACAAGTTAATTTTTCATTTTTCTAGTGCAATGCATGACTTTGTTTTGAAGCAAGTACCATAAATAAGATTGTAAATTGTGCCCTTAGAATTTTCACCTAAAGTATACCACATGGGATGCCAACTGCCAATTTTTCATGAATTTTAGAGTGATATTTCCATATTCCATTGATTTATTGAATTTCTGGCGATTTACATTAAGTAAGTCAAATTTGCACTGCAAGTGTGCTCTAGTTTCGACCAATAAATTCTGAAAAACCATTTTCACCTTCCACATTAGGAGCGTAGGCAGTATACACAAAGAAAACTCAATTACCCAACCATAATATATGATTACTCATCCATACAATGTTCACAAAATATCGAAAGAAATTAAAGAAAATGATAAAAAGGCTTAAAAATTGAAATCCTTTTGATGGAGGCCTCCTATGTGCAATGGCTTGTGGGAAAAATGATAAACTCGCAATACCACAAATAAAAAAGTTAATATTTCATTTTTCTAGTGCAATACATGACTTTTTTTGAGAAGCAGGTGCCATAAATAAGATTGTAAATTGTGCCCTTACAATTTTCACCTAAAGTATACCACAGTGGATGCCAACTGCCAATTTTTCATGAATTTCAGAGTGATATTGCCATATTCCATTGATTTATCGAATTTCTGGTGATTTACATCAAGTAATTCAAATTTGCACTGCAAGTGTGCTCTAGTTTCGACTAATAAATTCTGAAATAACATTTTCACATTCCGCATTAGGAGTGTAGGCAGTATCCACAAACAAAACTCAATTACCCAACCATTATATATGATTACTCATCCATGCAATTTTGAGAACACATCGAAAGAAATTAAAGGAAATGAAAAAAGGCTCAAAAATTGAAATCCTTTTGCATGGAGGCCTCCTACGTGCAATGGCTTGTGGGAAAAATAATAAACGCACAATACCACAACCTTAAAAAAACCTTCAAGAACTGACCTATCTCTTATGAAGATCAATGACTTTCAACCAAGATGACCATGAGCATTTTCATGGCATAGTACATGATAACATGAACATTTTTGGAAATAACAAGGGTGTTAACATTGTCAGCAATAATTCCACAAAAAGATTGAAGATTTGGGTAAAAATAAGTTAATTTTTCAATTTTCTAGTGCAATGCATGACTTTTTATTGAAGCAAGTGCCATAAATAAGATTGTAAATTGTGCCCTTACAATTTTCACCTAAAGTATACCACATGGGATGCCACCTGCCAATTTTTCAAGAATTTCAGAGTGATATTTCCATATTCCATTGATTTATTGAATTTTTGGCGATTTACATCAAGTAAGTCAAATTTGCACTGCAAGTGTGCTCTAGTTTCGACGAATAAATTCTACATTAGGAGTGTAGGCAGTATCCACGTTAGGAGTGTAGGCAGTATCCACAAAGAAAACTCAATTACCCAACCATTATATATGATTACTCATCCATGCAATTTTGAGAACACATCGAAAGAAATTAAAGAAAATGATAAAAATGCTCAAAAATTGAAATCCTTTTGCATGGAGGCCTCCTATGTGCAATGGCTTGTGGGAAAAATAATAAACTCACAATACCACAAATAAAATGTTAATTTTTCATTTTTCTAGTGCAATGCATGACTTTTTTTGTGAAGCAAGGGCCATAAATAAGATTGTAAATTGTGCCCTTAAAATTTTCACCTTAAGTATACCTCAATGGATGCCAACTGCCAATTTTTCATGAATTTCAGAGTCATATTGCCATATTTCATTGATTTATCGAATTTCTGGTGATTTACATCAAGTAATTCAAATTTGCACTGCAAGTGTGCTCTACTTTCGACCAATAAATTCTGAAAACTCTTTTTCACCTTCCGCATTAGGAGTGTAGGTAGTATCCAGAAAGAAAACTCAATTACCCAACCATTATATATGATTACTCATCCATGCAATTTTGAGAACACATCGAAAGATATTAAAGGAAATGAAAAAAGGCTCAAAAATTGAAATCCTTTTGCATGGGGGCCTCCTATGTGCAATGGCTTGTGGGAAAAATAATAAACTCACAATACCACAAACTTAAAAAAATAACCTTCCCAAACTGACCTATCTCATATGAAGATCAATGACTTTCAACCAAGATGACCATGACCATGAGCATTTTCATGGCATCGTAAATGATAACATGACCATTTTTGGAAATAACAAGGGTGTTAACATTGTCAGCAATAATTCAACAAAAAGATTGAAGATTTGGTTAAAACAAGTTAATTTTTCATTTTTCTAGTGCAATGCATGACTTTGTTTTGAAGCAAGTACCATAAATAAGATTGTAAATTGTGACCTTACAATTTTCACCTAAAGTATACCACATGGGATGCCAACTGCCAATTTTTCATGAATTTTAGAGTGATATTTCCATATTCCATTGATTTATTGAATTTCTGGCGATTTACATTAAGTAAGTCAAATTTGCACTGCAAGTGTGCTCTAGTTTCGACCAATAAATTCTGAAAAACCATTTTCACCTTCCACATTAGGAGCGTAGGCAGTATACACAAAGAAAACTCAATTACCCAACCATAATATATGATTACTCATCCATACAATGTTCACAAAATATCGAAAGAAATTAAAGAAAATGATAAAAAGGCTAAAAAATTGAAATCCTTTTGATGGAGGCCTCCTATGTGCAATGGCTTGTGGGAAAAATGATAAACTCGCAATACCACAAATAAAAAAGTTAATATTTCATTTTTCTAGTGCAATACATGACTTTTTTTGTGAAGCAGGTGCCATAAATAAGATTGTAAATTGTGCCCTTACAATTTTCACCTAAAGTATACCACAGTGGATGCCAACTGCCAATTTTTCATGAATTTCAGAGTGATATTGCCATATTCCATTGATTTATCGAATTTCTGGTGATTTACATCAAGTAATTCAAATTTGCACTGCAAGTGTGCTCTAGTTTCGACTAATAAATTCTGAAATAACATTTTCACATTCCGCATTAGGAGTGTAGGCAGTATCCACAAATAAAAGTCAATTACCCAACCATTATATATGATTACTCATCCATGCAATTTTGAGAACACATCGAAAGAAATTAAAGGAAATGAAAAAAGGCTCAAAAATTGAAATCCTTTTGCATGGAGGCCTCCTACGTGCAATGGCTTGTGGGAAAAATAATAAACTCACAATACCACAACCTTAAAAAAACCTTCAAGAACTGACCTATCTCTTATGAAGATCAATGACTTTCAACCAAGATGACCATGAGCATTTTCATGGCATAGTACATGATAACATGAACATTTTTGGAAATAACAAGGGTGTTAACATTGTCAGCAATAATTCCACAAAAAGATTGAAGATTTGGGTAAAAATAAGTTAATTTTTCATTTTTCTAGTGCAATGCATGACTTTTTATTGAAGCAAGTGCCATAAATAAGATTGTAAATTGTTCCCTTACAATTTTCACCTAAAGTATAGCACATGGGATGCCAACTGCCAATTTTTCATGAATTTCAGAGTGATATTTCCATATTCCATCGATTTATTGAATTTCTGGCGATTTACATCAAGTAAGTCAAATTTGCACTGCAAGTGTGCTCTAGTTTCGACGAATAAATTCTACATTAGGAGTGTAGGCAGTATCCACATTAGGAGTGTAGGCAGTATCCACAAAGAAAACTCAATTACCCAACCATTATATATGATTACTCATCCATGCAATTTTGACAACACATCGATAGAAATTAAAGAAATGATAAAAATGCTCAAAAATTGAAATCCTTTTGCATGGAGGCCTCCTATGTGCAATGGCTTGTGGGAAAAATAATAAACTCACAATACCACAAATAAAATGTTAATTTTTCATTTTTCTAGTGCAATGCGTGACTTTTTTTGTGAAGCAAGGGCCATAAATAAGATTGTAAATTGTGCCCTTACAATTTTCACCTTAAGTATACCTCAATGGATGCCAACTGCCAATTTTTCATGAATTTCAGAGTCATATTGCCATATTTCATTGATTTATCGAATTTCTGGTGATTTACATCAAGTAATTCAAATTTGCACTGCAAGTGTGCTCTACTTTCGACCAATAAATTCTGAAAAATCTTTTTCACCTTCCGCATTAGGAGTGTAGGTAGTATCCAGAAAGAAAACTCAATTACCCAACCATTATATATGATTACTCATCCATGCAATTTTGAGAACACATCGAAAGATATTAAAGGAAATGAAAAAGGCTCAAAAATTGAAATCCTTTTGCATGGGGGCCTCCTATGTGCAATGGCTTGTGGGAAAAATAATAAACTCACAATACCACAAACTTAAAAAAATAACCTTCACAAACTGACCTATCTCATATGAAGATCAATGACTTTCAACCAAGATGACCATGACCATGAGCATTTTCATGGCATCGTAAATGATAACATGACCATTTTTGGAAATAACAAGGGTGTTAACATTGTCAGCAATAATTCCACAAAAAGATTGAAGATTTGGTTAAAACAAGTTAATTTTTCATTTTTCTAGTGCAATGCATGACTTTGTTTTGAAGCTAGTGCCATAAATAAGATTGTAAATTGTGCCCTTACAATTTTCACCTAAAGTATAATACATGGGATGCCAACTGCCAATTTTTCATGAATTTTAGAGCGAGATTTCCATATTCCATTGATTTATTGAATTTCTCGCGATTTACATTAAGTAAGTCAAATTTGCACTGCAAGTGTGCTCTAGTTTCGACCAATAAATTCTGAAAAATCATTTTCACCTTCCACATTAGGAGTGTAGGCAGTATACACAAAGAAAACTCAATTACCCAACCATTATATATGATTACTCATCCATGCAATTTTCACAACATATCGAAAGAAATTAAAGAAAATGATAAAAAGGCTAAAAAATTGAAATCCTTTTGATGGAGGCCTCCTATGTGCAATGGCTTGTGGGAAAAATGATAAACTCACAATACCACAAATAAAAAGTTAATATTTCATTTTTCTAGTGCAATGCATGACTTTTTTTGTGAAGCAGGTGCGATAAATAAGATTGTAAATTGTGCCCTTACAATTTTCACCTAAAGTATACCACAGTGGATGCCAACTGCCAATTTTTCATGAATTTCAGAGTGATATTGCCATATTCCATTGATTTATCGAATTTCTGGCGATTTACATCAAGTAATTCAAATATGCACTGCAAGTGTGCTCTAGTTTCGACCAATAAATTCTGAAAAATCATTTTCACCTTCCGCATTAGGAGTGTAGGCAGTATCCACAAACAAAACTCAATTACCCAATCATTATATATGATTACTCATCCATGCAATTTTGAGAACACATCGAAAGAAATTAAAGGAAATGAAAAAAGGCTCAAAAATTGAAATCCTTTTGCATGGAGGCCTCCTATGTGCAATGGCTTGTGGGAAAAATAATAAACTCACAATACCACAACCTTAAAAAAATAACCTTCACAAACTGACCTATCTCATATGAAGATCAATGACTTTCAACCAAGATGACCATGAGCATATTCATGGCATAGTACATGATAACATGACCATTTTTGGAAAATAACAAGGGTGTAAACATTGTCAGCAATAATTCCAGAAAAAGATTGAAGATTTGGGTAAAAATAAGTTAATTTTTCATTTTTCTAGTGCAATGCATGACTTTTTATTGAAGCAGGTGCCATAAATAAGATTGTAAATTGTGCCCTTACAATTTTCACCTAAAGTATACCACATGGGATGCCCACTGCCAATTTTTCAAGAATTTCAGAGTGATATTTCCATATTCCATTGATTTATTGAATTTCTAGCGATTTACATCAAGTAATTCAAATTTGCACTGCAAGTGTGCTCTAGTTTCGACCAATAAATTCTACATTAGGAGTGTAGGCAGTATCCACATTAGGAGTGTAGGCAGTATCCACAAAGAAAACTCAATTACCCAACCATTATATATGATTACTCATCCATGCAATTTTGACAACCCATCGAAAGAAATTAAAGAAAAAGATAAAAAGGCTCAAAAATTGAAATCATTTTGCATGGAGGCCTCCTATGTGCAATGGCTTGTGGGAAAAATAATAAACTCACAATACCACAAATAAAATGTTAATTTTTCATTTTTCTAGTGCAATGCATGACTTTTTTTTGTGAAGCAAGTGCCATAAATAACATTGTAAATTGTGCCCTTACCATTTTCACCTAAAGTATACCACATTGGATGTCAACTGCCAATTTTTCATGAATTTCAGAGTGATATTGCCATATTTCATCGATTTATCGAATTACTGGCGATTTACATCAAGTAATTCAAATTTGCACTTCAAGTGTGCTCTAGTTTACACCAATAAATTCTGAAAAATCATTTTCACCTGTCGCATTAGGAGTGTAGGCAGTATCCACAAAGAAAACTCAATTACCCAACCATTATATATGATTACTCATCCATGCAATTTTGAGAACACATCGAAAGAAATTAAAGGAAATGAAAAAAGGCTCAAAAATTGAAATCCTTTTGCATGGAGGCCTCCTATGTACAATGGCTTGTGGGAAAAATAATAAACTCACAATACCACAAATAAAAAGTTAATATTTCATTTTTCTAGTGCAATGCATGACTTTTTTTGTGAAGCAGATGCCATAAAAAAGATTGTAAATTGTGCCCTTACAATTTTCTCCTAAAGTATACCACATGGGATGCCAACTGCCAATTTTTCATGAATTTCAGAGTGATATTACGATATTCCTTTGATTTATCGAATTTCTGGCGATTTACATCAAGTAATTCAAATTTGCACTGCAAGTGTGCTCTAGTTTCGACTAATAAATTCTGAAAAATCATTTTCACCTTCCGCATTAGGAGTGTAGGCAGTATCCATAAACAAAACTCAATTACCCAACCTTTATATATGATTACTCATCCATGCAATTTTGAGAACACATCGAAAGAAATTAAAGGAAATGAAAAAAGGCGCAAAAATTGAAATCCTTTTGCATGGAGGCCTCCTATGTGCAATGGCTTGTGGGAAAAATAATAAACTCACAATACCACAACCTTAAAAAAAGCCTTCAAGAACTGACCTATCTCATATGAAGATCAATGACTTTCAACCAAGATGACCATGAGCATATTCATCGCATAGTACATGATAACATGACCATTTTTGGAAAATAACAAGGGTGTAAACATTGTCAGCAATAATTCCAGAAAAAGATTGAAGATTTGGGTAAAAATGAGTTAATTTTTCATTTTTCTAGTGCAATGCATGACTTTTTATTGAAGCAAGTGCCATAAATAAGATTGTAAATTGTGCCCTTACAATTTTCACCTAAAGTATACCACATGGGATGCCAACTGCCAATTTTTCATGAATTTCAGAGTGATATTTCCATATTCCATTGATTTATTGAATTTCTGGCGATTTACATCAAGTAATTCAAATTTGCACTGCAAGTGTGCTCTAGTTTCGCCGAATAAATTCTACATTAGGAGTGTAGGCAGTATCCACATTAGGAGTGTAGGCAGTATCCACAAAGAAAACTCAATTACCCAACCATTATATATGATTACTCATCCATGCAATTTTGACTACACATCGAAAGAAATTAAAGAAAATGATAAAAAGGCTCAAAAATTGAAATCCTTTTGCATGGAGACCTCCTATGTGCAATGGCTTGTGGGAAAAATAATAAACTCACAATACCACAAATAAAATATTAATTTTTCATTTTTCTAGTGCAATGCATGACTATTTTTGTGAAGCAAATGCCATAAATAAGAGTGTAAATTGTGCCCTTACAATTTTCACCTAAAGTATACCACATTGGATGTCAACTGCCAATTTTTCATGAATTTCAGAGTGATATTGCCATATTTCATTGATTTATCGAATTTCTGGCGATTTACATCAAGTAATTCAAATTTGCACTTCAAGTGTGCTCTAGTTTCCACCAATAAATTCTGAAAAATCATTTTCACCTTTCGCATTAGGAGTGTAGGCAGTATCCACAAAGAAAACACAACTACCCACCATTATATATGATTACTCATCCATGCAGTTTTGAGAACACATCGAAAGAAATTAAAGGAAATGAAAAAAGGCTCAAAAATTGAAATCCTTTTCCATGGAGGCCTCCTATGTGCAATGGCTTGTGGGAAAAATAATAAACTCACAATACCACAAACTTAAAAAAATAACCTTCACAAACTGACCTATCTCATATGAAGATCAATGACTTTCAACCAAGATGACCATGACCATGAGCATTTTCATGGCATCGTGCATGATAACATGACCATTTTTGGAAATAACAAGGGTGTTAACATTGTCAGCAATAATTCCACAAAAAGATTGAAGATTTGGTTAAAACAAGTTAAGTTTTCATTTTTCTAGTGCAAAGCATGACATTGTTTTGATGCAAGTGCCATCAATAAGATTGTAAATTGTGCCCTTGCAATTTTCACCTAAAGTATACCACATGGGATGCCAACTGCCAATTTTTCATGAATTTCAGAGTGATATTGCCATATTTCATTGATTTATCGAATTTCTGGCGATTTACATCAAGTAATTCAAATTTGCACTGCAAGTGTGCTCTAGTTTCGACCAATAAATTCTGAAAAATCATTTTAACCTTCCACATTAGGAGCTAGGCAGTATACACAAAGAAAAATCAATTACCCAACCATTATATATGATTACTCATCCATGCAATTTTGACAACATATCGAAAGAAAAATTAAAGAATATGATAAAAAGGCTAAAAAATTGAAATCCTTTTGATGGAGGCCTCCTACGTGCAATGGCTTGTGGAAAAAATGATAAACTCGCAATACCACAAATAAAAAGTTAATATTTCATTTTTCTAGTGCAATGCATGACTTTTTTTGTGAAGCAGGTGCCATAAATAAGATTGTAAATTGTGCCCTTACAATTTTCACCTAAAGGATACCACATGGGATGCCAACTGCCAATTTTTCATGAATTTCAGAGTGATATTACCATATTCCATTGATTTATCGAATTTCTGGCGATTTACATCAAGTAATTCAAATTTGCACTGCAAGTGTGCTCTAGTTTCGACCAATAAATTCTAAAAAATCATTTTCACCTTCCGCATTAGGAGTGTAGGCAGTATACACAAAGAAAACTCAATTACCCAACCAGTATATATGATTACTCATCCATGCAATTTTCACAACATATCGAAAGAAATTAAAGAAAATGATAAAAAGGCTAAAAAATTGAAATCATTTTGATGGAGGCCTCCTATGTGCAATGGCTTGTGGGAAAAATGATAAACTCACAATACCACAAATAAAAAGTTAATATTTCTTTTTTCTAGTGCAATGCATGACTTTTTTTGGGAAGCAGGTGCCATAAATAAGATTGTAAATTGTGCCCTTACAATTTTCACCTAAAGTATACCACAGTGGATGCCAACTGCCAATTTTTCATGAATTTCAGAGTGATATTGCCATATTCCATTGATTTATCGAATTTCTGGCGATTTACATCAAGTAATTCAAATTTGCACTGCAAGTGTGCTCTAGTTTCGACCAATAAATTCTGAAAAATCATTTTCACCTTCCGCATTAAGAGTGTAGGCAGTATCCACAAACAAAACTCAATTACCCAACCATTATATATGATTACTCATCCATGAAATTTTGAGAACACATCGAAAGAGATTAAAGGAAATGAAAAAAGGCTCAAAAATTGAAATCCTTTTGCATGGAGGCCTCCTATGTGCAATGGCTTGTGGGAAAAATAATAAACTCACAATACCACAAACTTAAAAAAATAACCTTCACAAACTGACCTATCTCATATGAAGATCAATGACTTTCAACCAAGATGACCATGACCATGAGCATTTTCATGGCATCGTGCATGATAACATGACCAGTTTTGGAAATAACAAGGGTGTTAACATTGTCAGCAATAATTCCACAAAAAGATTGAAGATTTGGTTAAAACAAGTTAATTTTTCATTTTTCTAGTGCAATGCATGACTTTGTTTTGGAGCAAGTGCCATAAATAAGATTGTAAATTGTGCCCTTACAATTTTCACCTAAAGTATACCACATGGGATGCCAACTGCCAATTTTTCATGAATTTCAGAGTGATATTACCATATTTTACTGATTTATCGAATTTCTGGCGATTTACATCAAGTAATTCAAATTTGCACTGCAAGTGTGCTCTAGTTTCGACCAATAAAATCTGAAAAATCATTTTCACCTTCCACATTAGGAGCGTAGGCAGTATACACAAAGAAAACTCAATTACCCAACCATTATATATGATTACTCATCCATGCAATTTTGACAACAGATCGAAAGAAATTAAAGAAAATGATAAAAAGGCTAAAAAATTGAAATCCTTTTGATGGAGGCCTCCTATGTGCAATGGCTTGTGGAAAAAATGATAAACTCGCAATACGACAAATAAGAAGTTAATATTTCATTTTTCTAGTGCAATGCATGACTTTTTTTGTGAAGCAGGTGCCGTAAATAAGATTGTAAATTGTGCCCTTACAATTTTCACATAAAGTATACCACTTGGGATGCCAACTGCCAATTTTTCATGAATTTCAGAGTGATATTACCATATTCCATTGATTTATCAAATTTCTGGCGATTTACATCAAGTAATTCAAATTTGCACTGCAAGTGTGCTCTAGTTTCGACCAATAAATTCTAAAAAATCATTTTCACCTTCCACATTAGGAGTGTAGGCAGTATACACAAAGAAAACTCAATTACCCAACCATTATATATGATTACTCATCCATGCAATTTTCATAACATATCGAAAGAAATTAAAGAAAATGATAAAAAGGCTAAAAAATTGAAATCCTTTTGATGGACGCCTCCTATGTGCTATGGCTTGTGGGAAAAATGATAAACTCACAATACCACAAATAAAAAGTTAATATTTCATTTTTCTAGTGCAATGCATGACTTTTTTTGTGAAGCAGGTGCCATAAATAAGATTGTAAATTGTGCCCTTACAATTTTCACCTAAAGTATACCACAGTGGATGCCAACTACCAATTTTTCATGAATTTCAGAGTGATATTGCCATATTCCATTGATTTATCGAATTTCTGGCGATTTACATCAAGTAATTCAAATTTGCACTGCAAGTGTGCTCTAGTTTCGACCAATAAATTCTGAAAAATCATTTTCACCTTCCGCTTTAAGAGTGTAGGCAGTATCCACAAACAAAACTCAATTACCCAACCATTATATATGATTACTCATCCATGCAATTTTGAGAACACATCAAAAGAAATTAAAGGAAATGAAAAAAGGCTCAAAAATTGAAATCCTTTTGCATGGAGGCCTCCTATGTGCAATGGCTTGTGGGAAAAATAATAAACTCACAATACCACAACCTTAAAAAAAACCTTCAAGAACTGACCTATCTCATATGAAGATCAATGACTTTCAACCAAGATGACCATGAGCATATTCATGGCATAGTACATGATAACATGACCATTTTTGGAAATAACAAGGGTGTTAACATTGTCAGCAATAATTCCACAAAAAGATTGAAGATTTGGGTAAAAATAAGTTATTTTTTCATTTTTCTAGTACAATGCATGACTTTTTATTGAAGCAAGTGCCATAAATAAGATTGTAAATTGTGCCCTTAAAGTTTTCACCTAAAGTATACCACATGGGATGCCAACTGCCAATTTTTCATGAATTTCAGAGTGATATTTCCATATTCCATTGATTTATTGAATTTCTGGCGAGTTACATCAAGTAATTCAAATTTGCACTGCAAGTGTGCTCTAGTTTCGCCGAATAAATTCTACATTAGGAGTGTAGGCAGTATCCACATTAGGAGTGTAGGCAGTATCCACAAAGAAAACTCAATTACCCAACCATTATATATGATTACTCATCCATGCAATTTTGACAACAGATCGAAAGAAATTAAAGAAAATGATAAAAAGGCTAAAAAATTGAAATCCTTTTGATGGAGGCCTCCTATGTGCAATGGCTTGTGGAAAAAATGATAAACTCGCAATACCACAAATAAAAAGTTAATATTTCATTTTTCTAGTGCAATGCATGACTTTTTTTGTGAAGCAAGGGCCATAAATAAGATTGTAAATTGTGCCCTTACAATTTTCACCTTAAGTATACCTCAATGGATGCCAACTGCCAATTTTTCATGAATTTCAGAGTGATATTGCCATATTTCATTGATTTATCAAATTTCTGGTGATTTACATCAAGTAATTCAAATTTGCACTGCAAGTGTGCTCTAGTTTCGACCAATAAATTCTGAAAAATCATTTTCACCTTCCACATTAGGAGCGTAGGCAGTATACACAAAGAAAACTCAATTACCCAACCATTATATATGATTACTCATCCATTCAATTTTGAGAACCCATCGAAAGATATTAAAGGAAATGAAAAAAGGCTCAAAAATTGAAATCCTTTTGCATGGGGGCCTCCTATGTGCAATGGCTTGTGGGAAAAATAATAAACTCACAATACCACAAACTTAAAAAAATAACCTTCACAAACTGACCTATCTCATATGAAGATCAATGACTTTCAACCAAGATGACCATGACCATGAGCATTTTCATGGCATTGTACATGATAACATGACCATTTTTGGAAATTACAAGGGTGTTAACATTGTCAGCAATAATTCCACAAAAAGATTGAAGGTTTGGTTAAAACAAGTTAATATTTCATTTTTCTAGTGCAATGCATGACTTTGTTTTGAAGCAAGTGCCATAAATAAGATTGTAAACTGTGCCCTTACAATTTTCACCTAAAGTATACCACATGGGATGCCAACTACCAATTTTTCATGAATTTCAGAGTGATATTTCCATATTCCATTGATTTATTGAATTTCTGGCGATTTACATCAGGTAAGTTAAATTTGCACTGCAAGTGTGCTCTAGTTTCGACCAATAAATTCTACATTAGGAGTGTAGGCAGTATCCACATTAGGAGTGTAGGCAGTATCCACAAAGAAAACTCAATTACCCAACCATTATATATGATTACTCATCCATGCAATTTTGACAACACATCGAAAGAAATTAAAGAAAATGATAAAAAGGCTCAAAAATTGAAATCATTTTGCATGGAGGCCTCCTATGTGCAATGGCTTGTGGGAAAAATAATAAAATCACAATACCACAAATAAAATGTTAATTTTTCATTTTTCTAGTGAAGTGCATGACTTTTTTGTGACGCAAGTGCCATAAATAAGAGTATAAATTGTGCCCTTACAATTTTCACCTAAAGTATACCACATTGGATGTCAACTGCCAATTTTTCATGATTTTCAGAGTGATATTGCCATATTTTATTGATTTATCGAATTTCTGGCGATTTAGATCAAGTAATTCAAATTTGCACTTCAAGTGTGATCTAGTTTCCACCAATAAATTCTGAAAAATCATTTTCACCTTTCGCATTAGGAGTGTAGGCAGTATCCACAAAGAAAACTCAACTACCCACCATTATATATGATTACTCATCCATGCAATTTTGAGAACACATCGAAAGAAATTAAAGGAAATGAAAAAAGGATCAAAAATTGAAATCCTTTTGCATGGAGGCCTCCTATGTGCAATGGCTTGTGGGAAAAATAATAAACTCACAATACCACAAACTTAAAAAAATAACCTTCACAAAATGACCTATCTCATATGAAGATCAATGACTTTCAACCAAGATGACCATGACCATGAGCATTTTCATGGCATCGTGCATGATAACATGACCATTTTTGGAAATAACAAGGGTGTTAACATTGTCAGCAATAATTCCACAAAAAGATTGAAGATTTGGTTAAAACAAGTTAATTTTTCATTTTTCTAGTGCAATGCATGACTTTGTTTTGAAGCAAGTGCCATAAATAAGATTGTAAATTGTGCCCTTACAATTTTCACCTAAAGTATACCACATGGGATGCCAACTGCCAATTTTTCATGAATTTCAGAGTGATATTGCCATATTTCATTGATTTATCGAATTTCTGGCGATTTACATCAAGTAATTCAAATTTGCACTGCAAGTGTGCTCTAGTTTCGACCAATAAATTCTGAAAAATCATTTTCACCTTCCACATTAGGAGCGTAGGCAGTATACACAAAGAAAACTCAATTACCCAACCATTATATATGATTACTCATCCATGCAATTTTCACAACATATCGAAAGAAATTAAAGAAAATGATAAAAAGGCTAAAAAATTGAAATCCTTTTGATGGAGGCCTCCTATATGCTATGGCTTGTGGGAAAAATGATAAACTCACAATACCACAAATAAAAAGTTAATATTTCATTTTTCTAGTGCAATGCATGACTTTTTTTGTGAAGCAGGTGCCATAAATAAGATTGTAAATTGTGCCCTTACAATTTTCACCTAAAGTATACCACAGTGGATGCCAACTGCCAATTTTTCATGAATTTCAGAGTGATATTGCCATATTCCATTGATTTATCGAATTTCTGGCGATTTACATCAAGTAATTCAAATTTGCACTGCAAGTGTGCTCTAGTTTCGACCAATAAATTCTGAAAAATCATTTTCACCTTCCGCATTAGGAGTGTAGGCAGTATCCACAAACAAAACTCAATTACCCAACCATTATATATGATTACTCATCCATGCAATTTTGAGAACACATCAAAAGAAATTAAAGGAAATGAAAAAAGGCTCAAAAATTGAAATCCTTTTGCATGGAGGCCTCCTATGTGCAATGGCTTGTGGGAAAAATAATAAACTCACAATACCACAACCTTAAAAAAAACTTCAAGAACTGACCTATCTCATATGAAGATCAATGACTTTCAACCAAGATGAGCATGAGCATATTCATGGCATAGTACATGATAACACGACCAGTTTTGGAAATAACAAGGGTGTTAACATTGTCAGCAATAATTCCACAAAAAGATTGAAGATTTGGGTAAAAATAAGTTATTTTTTCATTTTTCTAGTACAATGCATGACTTTTTATTGAAGCAAGTGCCATAAATAAGATTGTAAATTGTGCCCTTACAGTTTTCACCTAAAGTATACCACATGGGATGCCAACTGCCAATTTTTCATGAATTTCAGAGTGATATTTCCATATTCCATTGATTTATTGAATTTCTTGCGATTTACATCAAGTAATTCAAATTTGCACTGCAAGTGTGCTCTAGTTTCGCCGAATAAATTCTACATTAGGAGTGTAGGCAGTATCCACATTAGGAGTGTAAGCAGTATCCACAAAGAAAACTCAATTACCCAACCATTATATATGATTACTCATCCATGCAATTTTGACTACACATCGAAAGAAATTAAAGAAAATGATAAAAAGGCTCAAAAATTGAAATCCTTTTGCATGGAGGCCTCCTATGTGCAATGGCTTGTGGGAAAAATAATAAACTCACAATACCACAAATAAAATGTTAATTTTTCATTTTTCTAGTGCAATGCATGACTTTTTTTGTGAAGCAAGGGCCATAAATAAGATTGTAAATTGTGCCCTTACAATTTTCACCTTAAGTATACCTCAATGGATGCCAACTGCCAATTTTTCATGAATTTCAGAGAGATATTGCCATATTTCATTGATTTATCGAATTTCTGGTGATTTACATCAAGTAATTCAAATTTGCACTGCAAGTGTGCTCTACTTTCGACAAATAAATTCTGAAAAATCTTTTTCACCTTCCGCATTAGGAGTGTAGGTAGTATCCAGAAAGAAAACTCAATTACCCAACCATTATATATGATTACTCATCCATGCAAATTTGAGAACCCATCGAAAGATATTAAAGGAAATGAAAAAAGGCTCAAAAATTGAAATCCTTTTGCATGGGGGCCTCCTATGTGCAATGGCTTGTGGGAAAAATGATAAACTCACAATACCACAAACTTAAAAAAATAACCTTCACAAACTGACCTATCTCATATGAAGATCAATGACTTTCAACCAAGATGACCATGACCATGAGCATTTTCATGGCATCGTACATGATAACATGACCATTTTTGGAAATTACAAGGGTGTTAACATTGTCAGCAATAATTCCACAAAAAGATTGAAGGTTTGGTTAAAACAAGTTAATATTTCATTTTTCTAGTGGAATGCATGACTTTGTTTTGAAGCAAGTGCCATAAATAAGATTGTAAACTATGCCCTTACAATTTTCACCTAAAGTATACCACATGGGATGCCAACTACCAATTTTTCATGAATTTCAGAGTGATATTTCCATATTCCATTGATTTATTGAATTTCTGGCGATTTACATCAAGTAAGTCAAATTTGCACTGCAAGTGTGCTCTAGTTTCGACCAATAAATTCTACATTAGGAGTGTAGGCAGTATCCACATTAGGAGTGTAGGCAGTATCCACAAAGAAAACTCAATTACCCAACCATTATATATGATTACTCATCCATGCAATTTTGACAACACATCGAAAGAAATTAAAGAAAATGATAAAAAGGCTCAAAAATTGAAATCATTTTGCATGGAGGCCTCCTATGTGCAATGGCTTGTGGGAAAAATAATAAAATCACAATACCACAAATAAAATGTTAATTTTTCATTTTTCTAGTGCAGTCCATGACTTTTTTTGTGAAGCAAGTGCCATAAATAAGAGTATAAATTGTGCCCTTACAATTTTCACCTAAAGTATACCACATTGGATGTCAACTGCCAATTTTTCATGATTTTCAGAGTGATATTGCCATATTTCATTGATTTATCGAATTTCTGGCGATTTAGATCAAGTAATTCAAATTTGCACTTCAAGTGTGCTCTAGTTTCCACCAATAAATTCTGAAAAATCATTTTCACCTTTCGCATTAGGAGTGTAGGCAGTATCCACAAAGAAAACTCAACTACCCACCATTATATATGATTACTCATCCATGCAATTTTAAGAACACATCGAAAGAAATTAAAGGAAATGAAAAAAGGATCAAAAATTGAAATCCATTTGCATCGAGGCCTCCTATGTGCAATGGCTTGTGGGAAAAATAATAAACTCACAATACCACAAATAAAATGTTAATTTTTCATTTTTCTAGTGCAATGCATGACTTTTTTTGTGAAGCAAGGGCCATAAATAAGATTGTAAATTGTGCCATTACAATTTTCACCTTAAGTATACCTCAATGGATGCCAACTGCCAATTTTTCATGAATTTCAGAGTGATATTGCCATATTTCATTGATTTATCGAATTTCTGGTGATTTACATCAAGTAATTCAAATTTGCACTGCAAGTGTGCTCTACTTTCGACAAATAAATTCTGAAAAATCTTTTTCACCTTCCGCATTAGGAGTGTAGGTAGTATCCAGAAAGAAAACTCAATTACCCAACCATTATATATGATTACTCATCCATGCAAATTTGAGAACCCATCGAAAGATATTAAAGGAAATGAAAAAAGGCTCAAAAATTGAAATCCTTTTGCATGGGGGCCTCCTATGTGCAATGGCTTGTGGGAAAAATAATAAACTCACAATACCACAAACTTAAAAAAATAACATTCACAAACTGACCTATCTCATATGAAGATCAATGACTTTCAACCAAGATGACCATGACCATGAGCATTTTCATGGCATCGTACATGATAACATGACCATTTTTGGAAATTACAAGGGTGTTAACATTGTCAGCAATAATTCCACAAAAAGATTGAAGGTTTGGTTAAAACAAGTTAATATTTCATTTTTCTAGTGCAATGCATGACTTTTTTTGTGAAGCAGGTGCCATAAATAAGATTGTAAATTGTGCCCTTACAATTTTCACCTAAAGTATACCACATGGGATGCCAACTGCCAATTTTTCATGAATTTCAGAGTGATATTTCCATATTCCATTGATTTATCGAATTTCTGGTGATTTACATCAAGTAATTCAAATTTGCACTGCAAGTGTGCTCTAGTTTTGACCAATAAATTCTACATTAGGAGTGTAGGCAGTATCCACATTAGGAGTGTAGGCAGTATCCACAAAGAAAACTCAATTACCCAACCATTATATATGATTACTCATCCATGCAATTTTGACAACACATCGAAAGAAATTAAAGAAAATGATAAAAAGCCTCAAAAATTGAAATCATTTTGCATGGAGGCCTCCTATGTGCAATGGCTTGTGGGAAAAATAATAAACTCACAATACCACAAATAAAATGTTAATATTTCATTTTTCTAGTGCAATGCATGACTTTTTTTGTGAAGCAGGTGCCATAAATAAGATTGTAAATTGTGCCCTTACAATTTTCACCTAAAGTATACCACATGGGATGCCAACTTCCAAGTTTTCATGAATTTCAGAGTGATATTACCATATTCGATTGATTTATCGAATTTCTGGCGATTTACATCAAGTAATTCAAATTTGCACTGCAAGTGTGCTCTAGTTTCGACCAATAAATTCTGAAAAATCATTTTCACCTTCCGCATTAGGAGTGTAGGTAGTATACACAAAGAAAACTCAATTACCCAACCATTATATATGATTACTCATCCATGCAATTTTCACAACATATCGAAAGAAATTAGAGAAAATGATAAAAAGGCTAAAAAATTGAAATCCTTTTGATGGAGGCCTCCTATGTGCAATGGCTTGTGGGAAAAATGATAAACTCACAATACCACAAATAAAAAGTTAATATTTCATTTTTCTAGTGCAATGCATGACTTTTTTTGTGAAGCAGGTGCCTTAAATAAGATTGTAAATTGTGCCCTTACAATTTTCACCTAAAGTATACCACATGGGATGCCAACTGCCAATTTTTCATGAATTTCAGAGTGATATTTCCATATTCCATTGATTTATTGAATTTCTGGCGATTTACATTAAGTCAAATTTGCACTGCAAGTGTGCTCTAGTTTCGACCAATAAATTCTGAAAAATCATTTTCACCTTCCACATTAGGAGTGTAGGTAGTATACACAAAGAAAACTCAATTACCCAACCATTATATATGATTACTCATCCATGCAATTTTCACAACATATCGAAAGAAATTAAAGAAAATGATAAAAAGGCTAAAAAATTGAAATCCTTTTGATGGAGGCCTCCTATGTGCAATGGCTTGTGGGAAAAATGATAAAGTCACAATTCCACAAATAAAAAGTTAATATTTCATTTTTCTAGTGCAATGCATGACTTTTTTTGTGAAGCAGGTGCCATAAATAAGATTGTAAATTGTGCCCTTACAATTTTCACCTAAAGTATACCACATGGGATGCCAACTGCCAATTTTTCATGAATTTCAGAGTGATATTTCCATATTCCATTGATTTATCGAATTTCTGGCGATTTACATCAAGTAATTCAAATTTGCACTGCAAGTGTGCTCTAGTTTCGACCGATAAATTCTACATTAGGAGTGTAGGCAGTATCCACATTAGGAGTGTAGGCAGTATCCACAAAGAAAACTCAATTACCCAACCATTATATATGATTACTCATCCATGCAATTTTGACAACACATCGAAAGAAATTAAAGAAAATGATAAAAAGCCTCAAAAATTGAAATCATTTTGCATGGAGGCCTCCTATGTGCAATGGCTTGTGGGAAAAATAATAAACTCACAATACCACAAATAAAATGTTAATATTTCATTTTTCTAGTGCAATGCATGACTTTTTTTTGTGAAGCAGGTGCCATAAATAAGATTGTAAATTGTGCCCTTACAATTTTCACCTAAAGTATACCACATGGGATGCCAACTTCCAAGTTTTCATGAATTTCAGAGTGATATTACCATATTCGATTGATTTATCGAATTTCTGGCGATTTACATCAAGTAATTCAAATTTGCACTGCAAGTGTGCTCTAGTTTCGACCAATAAATTCTGAAAAATCATTTTCACCTTCCGCATTAGGAGTGTAGGTAGTATACACAAAGAAAACTCAATTACCCAACCATTAGATATGATTACTCATCCATGCAATTTTCACAACATATCGAAAGAAATTAGAGAAAATGATAAAAAGGCTAAAAAATTGAAATCCTTTTGATGGAGGCCTCCTATGTGCAATGGCTTGTGGGAAAAATGATAAACTCACAATACCACAAATAAAAAGTTAATATTTCATTTTTCTAGTGCAATGCATGACTTTTTTTGTGAAGCAGGTGCCTTAAATAAGATTGTAAATTGTGCCCTTACAATTTTCACCTAAAGTATACCACATGGGATGCCAACTGCCAATTTTTCATGAATTTCAGAGTGATATTTCCATATTCCATTGATTTATTGAATTTCTGGCGATTTACATTAAGTCAAATTTGCACTGCAAGTGTGCTCTAGTTTCGACCAATAAATTCTGAAAAATCATTTTCACCTTCCACATTAGGAGCGTAGGCAGTATACACAAAGAAAACTCAATTACCCAACCATTATATATGATTACTCATCCATGCAATTTTCACAACATATCGAAAGAAATTAAAGAAAATGATAAAAAGGCTAAAAATTGAAATCCTTTTGATGGAGGCCTCCTATGTGCAATGGCTTGTGGGAAAAATGATAAAGTCACAATTCCACAAATAAAAAGTTAGTATTTCATTTTTCTAGTGCAATGCATGACTTTTTTTGTGAAGCAGGTGCCATAAATAAGATTGTAAATTGTGCCCTTATAATTTTCACCTAAAGTATACCACATGGGATGCCAACTGCCAATTTTCAAGAATTTTAGAGTGATATTTCCATATTCCATTGATTTATTGAATTTCTGGCGATTTACATCAAGTAATTAAAATTTGCACTGCAAGTGTGCTCTAGTTTCGACCGATAAATTCTACATTAGGAGTGTAGGCAGTATCCACATTAGGAGTGTAGGCAGCATCCACAAAGAAAGCGCAATTACCCAACCATTATATATGATTACTCATCCATGCAATTTTGATAACACATCGAAAGAAATTAAAGAAAATGATAAAAAGCCTCAAAAATTGAAATCATTTTGCATGGAGGCCTCCTATGTGCAATGGCTTGTGGGAAAAATAATAAACTCACAATACCACAAATAAAATGTTAATATTTCATTTTTCTAGTGCAATGCATGACTTTTTTTGTGAAGCAGGTGCCATAAATAAGATTGTAAATTGTGCCCTTACAATTTTCACCTAAAGTATACCACATGGGATGCCAACTGCCAATTTTTCATGAATTTCAGAGTGATATTACCATATTCGATTGATTTATCGAATTTCTGGCGATTTACATCAAGTAATTCAAATTTGCACTGCAAGTGTGCTCTAGTTTCGACCAATAAATTCTGAAAAATCATTTTCACCTTCCGCATTAGGAGCGTAGGCAGTATACACAAAGAAAACTCAATTACCCAACCATTATATATGATTACTCATCCATGCAATTTTCACAACATATCGAAAGAAATTAGAGAAAATGATAAAAAGTCTAAAAAATTGAAATCCTTTAGATGGAGGCCTCCTATGTGCAATGGCTTGTGGGAAAAATGATAAACTCACAATACCACAAATAAAAAGTTAATATTTCATTTTTCTAGTGCAATGCATGACTTTTTTTGTGAAGCAGGTGCCATAAATAAGATTGTAAATTGTGCCCTTACAATTTTCACCTAAAGTATACCACATGGGATGCCAACTGCCAATTTTTCATGAATTTCAGAGTGATATTTCCATATTCCATTGATTTATTGAATTTCTGGCGATTTACATTAAGTAAGTCAAATTTCCACTGCAAGTGTGCTCTAGTTTCGACCAATAAATTCTGAAAAATCATTTTCACCTTCGACATTAGGAGCGTAGGCAGTATACACAAAGAAAACTCAATTACCCAACCATTATATATGATTACTCATCCATGCAATTTTCACAACATATCGAAAGAAATTAAAGAAAATGATAAAAAGGCTAAAAAATTGAAATCCTTTTGATGGAGGCCTCCTATGTGCAATGGCTTATGGGAAAAATGATAAACTCACAATACCACAAATAAAAAGTTAATATTTCATTTTTCTAGTGCAATGCATGACTTTTTTTGTGAAGCAGGTGCCATAAATAAGATTGTAAATTGTGCCCTTACAATTTTCACCTAAAGTATACCAGATGGGATGCCAACTGCCAATTTTTCAAGAATTTCAGAGTGATATTTCCATATTCCATTGAATTATTGAATTTCTGGCGATTTACATCAAGTAATTAAAATTTGCACTGCAAGTGTGCTCTAGTTTTGACCAATAAATTCTACATTAGGAGTGTAGGCAGTATCCACATTAGGAGTGTAGGCAGTATCCACAAAGAAAACTCAATTACCCAACCATTATATATGATTACTCATTCATGCAATTTTGACAACACATCGAAAGAAATTAAAGAAAATGATAAAAAGCCTCAAAAATTGAAATCATTTTGCATGGAGGCCTCCTATGTGCAATGGCTTGTGGGAAAAATAATAAACTCACAATACCACAAATAAAATGTTAATATTTCATTTTTCTAGTGCAATGCATGACTTTTTTTGTGAAGCAGGTGCCATAAATAAGATTGTAAATTGTGCCCTTACAATTTTCACCTAAAGTATACCACATGGGATGCCAACTTCCAATTTTTCATGAATTTCAGAGTGATATTACCATATTCGATTGATTTATCGAATTTCTGGCGATTTACATCAAGTAATTCAAATTTGCACTGCAAGTGTGCTCTAGTTTCGACCAATAAATTCTGAAAAATCATTTTCACCTTCCGCATTAGGAGCGTAGGCAGTATACACAAAGAAAACTCAATTACCCAACCATTATATATGATTACTCATCCATGCAATTTTCACAACATATCGAAAGAAATTAGAGAAAATGATAAAAAGTCTAAAAAATTGAAATCCTTTAGATGGAGGCCTCCTATGTGCAATGGCTTGTGGGAAAAATGATAAACTCACAATACCACAAATAAAAAGTTAATATTTCATTTTTCTAGTGCAATGCATGACTTTTTTTGTGAAGCAGGTGCCATAAATAAGATTGTAAATTGTGCCCTTACAATTTTCACCTAAAGTATACCACATGGGATGCCAACTGCCAATTTTTCATGAATTTCAGAGTGATATTACCATATTCGATTGATTTATCGAATTTCTGGCGATTTACATCAAGTAATTCAAATTTGCACTGCAAGTGTGCTCTAGTTTCGACCAATAAATTCTGAAAAATCATTTTCACCTTCCGCATTAGGAGCGTAGGCAGTATACACAAAGAAAACTCAATTACCCAACCATTATATATGATTACTCATCCATGCAATTTTCACAACATATCGAAAGAAATTAGAGAAAATGATAAAAGTTCTAAAAAATTGAAATCCTTTAGATGGAGGCCTCCTATGTGCAATGGCTTGTGGGAAAAATGATAAACTCACAATACCACAAATAAAAAGTTAATATTTCATTTTTCTAGTGCAATGCATGACTTTTTTTGTGAAGCAGGTGCCATAAATAAGATTGTAAATTGTGCCCTTACAATTTTCACCTAAAGTATACCACATGGGATGCCAACTGCCAATTTTTCATGAATTTCAGAGTGATATTACCATATTCGATTGATTTATCGAATTTCTGGCGATTTACATCAAGTAATTCAAATTTGCACTGCAAGTGTGCTCTAGTTTCGACCAATAAATTCGGAAAAATCATTTTCACCTTCCGCATTAGGAGCTTAGGCAGTATACACAAAGAAAACTCAATTACCCAACCATTATATATGATTACTCATTAATGCAATTTTCACAACATATCGAAAGAAATTAGAGAAAATGATAAAAAGTCTAAAAAATTGAAATCCTTTAGATGGAGGCCTCCTATGTGCAATGGCTTGTGGGAAAAATGATAAACTCACAATACCACAAATAAAAAGTTAATATTTCATTTTTCTAGTGCAATGCATGACTTTTTTTGTGAAGCAGGTGCCATAAATAAGATTGTAAATTGTGCCCTTACAATTTTCACCTAAAGTATACCACATGGGATGCCAACTGCCAATTTTTCATGAATTTCAGAGTGATATTTCCATATTCCATTGATTTATTGAATTTCTGGCGATTTACATTAAGTAAGTCAAATTTCCACTGCAAGTGTGCTCTAGTTTCGACCAATAAATTCTGAAAAATCATTTTCACCTTCGACATTAGGAGCGTAGGCAGTATACACAAAGAAAACTCAATTACCCAACCATTATATATGATTACTCATCCATGCAATTTTCACAACATATCGAAAGAAATTAAAGAAAATGATAAAAAGGTTAAAAAATTGAAATCCTTTTGATGGAGGCCTCCTATGTGCAATGGCTTATGGGAAAAATGATAAACTCACAATACCACAAATAAAAAGTTAATATTTCATTTTTCTAGTGCAATGCATGACTTTTTTTGTGAAGCAGGTGCCATAAATAAGATTGTAAATTGTGCCCTTACAATTTTCACCTAAAGTATACCAGATGGGATGCCAACTGCCAATTTTTCAAGAATTTCAGAGTGATATTTCCATATTCCATTGAATTATTGAATTTCTGGCGATTTACATCAAGTAATTAAAATTTGCACTGCAAGTGTGCTCTAGTTTTGACCAATAAATTCTACATTAGGAGTGTAGGCAGTATCCACATTAGGAGTGTAGGCAGTATCCACAAAGAAAACTCAATTACCCAACCATTATATATGATTACTCATTCATGCAATTTTGACAACACATCGAAAGAAATTAAAGAAAATGATAAAAAGCCTCAAAAATTGAAATCATTTTGCATGGAGGCCTCCTATGTGCAATGGCTTGTGGGAAAAATAATAAACTCACAATACCACAAATAAAATGTTAATATTTCATTTTTCTAGTGCAATGCATGACTTTTTTTGTGAAGCAGGTGCCATAAATAAGATTGTAAATTGTGCCCTTACAATTTTCACCTAAAGTATACCACATGGGATGCCAACTGCCAATTTTTCATGAATTTCAGAGTGATATTACCATATTCGATTGATTTATCGAATTTCTGGCGATTTATATCAAGTAATTCAAATTTGCACTGCAAGTGTGCTCTAGTTTCGACCAATAAATTCTGAAAAATCATTTTCACCTTCCGCATTAGGAGCGTAGGCAGTATACACAAAGAAAACTCAATTACCCAACCATTATATATGATTACTCATCCATGCAATTTTCACAACATATCGAAAGAAATTAGAGAAAATGATAAAAAGTCTAAAAAATTGAAATCCTTTAGATGGAGGCCTCCTATGTGCAATGGCTTGTGGGAAAAATGATAAACTCACAATACCACAAATAAAAAGTTAATATTTCATTTTTCTAGTGCAATGCATGACTTTTTTTGTGAAGCAGGTGCCATAAATAAGATTGTAAATTGTGCCCTTACAATTTTCACCTAAAGTATACCACATGGGATGCCAACTGCCAATTTTTCATGAATTTCAGAGTGATATTTCCATATTCCATTGATTTATTGAATTTCTGGCGATTTACATTAAGTAAGTCAAATTTCCACTGCAAGTGTGCTCTAGTTTCGACCAATAAATTCTGAAAAATCATTTTCACCTTCGACATTAGGAGCGTAGGCAGTATACACAAAGAAAACTCAATTACCCAACCATTATATATGATTACTCATCCATGCAATTTTCACAACATATCGAAAGAAATTAAAGAAAATGATAAAAAGGCTAAAAAATTGAAATCCTTTTGATGGAGGCCTCCTATGTGCAATGGCTTATGGGAAAAATGATAAACTCACAATACCACAAATAAAAAGTTAATATTTCATTTTTCTAGTGCAATGCATGACTTTTTTTGTGAAGCAGGTGCCATAAATAAGATTGTAAATTGTGCCCTTACAATTTTCACCTAAAGTATACCAGATGGGATGCCAACTGCCAATTTTTCAAGAATTTCAGAGTGATATTTCCATATTCCATTGATTTATTGAATTTCTGGCGATTTACATTAAGTAAGTCAAATTTCCACTGCAAGTGTGCTCTAGTTTCGACCAATAAATTCTGAAAAATCATTTTCACCTTCGACATTAGGAGCGTAGGCAGTATACACAAAGAAAACTCAATTACCCAACCATTATATATGATTACTCATCCATGCAATTTTCACAACATATCGAAAGAAATTAAAGAAAATGATAAAAAGGTTAAAAAATTGAAATCCTTCTGATGGAGGCCTCCTATGTGCAATGGCTTATGGGAAAAATGATAAACTCACAATACCACAAATAAAAAGTTAATATTTCATTTTTCTAGTGCAATGCATGACTTTTTTTGTGAAGCAGGTGCCATAAATAAGATTGTAAATTGTGCCCTTACAATTTTCACCTAAAGTATACCAGATGGGATGCCAACTGCCAATTTTTCAAGAATTTCAGAGTGATATTTCCATATTCCATTGAATTATTGAATTTCTGGCGATTTACATCAAGTAATTAAAATTTGCACTGCAAGTGTGCTCTAGTTTTGACCAATAAATTCTACATTAGGAGTGTAGGCAGTATCCACATTAGGAGTGTAGGCAGTATCCACAAAGAAAACTCAATTACCCAACCATTATATATGATTACTCATTCATGCAATTTTGACAACACATCGAAAGAAATTAAAGAAAATGATAAAAAGCCTCAAAAATTGAAATCATTTTGCATGGAGGCCTCCTATGTGCAATGGCTTGTGGGAAAAATAATAAACTCACAATACCACAAATAAAATGTTAATATTTCATTTTTCTAGTGCAATGCATGACTTTTTTTGTGAAGCAGGTGCCATAAATAAGATTGTAAATTGTGCCCTTACAATTTTCACCTAAAGTATACCACATGGGATGCCAACTGCCAATTTTTCATGAATTTCAGAGTGATATTACCATATTCGATTGATTTATCGAATTTCTGGCGATTTACATCAAGTAATTCAAATTTGCACTGCAAGTGTGCTCTAGTTTCGACCAATAAATTCTGAAAAATCATTTTCACCTTCCGCATTAGGAGCGTAGGCAGTATACACAAAGAAAACTCAATTACCCAACCATTATATATGATTACTCATCCATGCAATTTTCACAACATATCGAAAGAAATTAGAGAAAATGATAAAAAGTCTAAAAAATTGAAATCCTTTAGATGGAGGCCTCCTATGTGCAATGGCTTGTGGGAAAAATGATAAACTCACAATACCACAAATAAAAAGTTAATATTTCATTTTTCTAGTGCAATGCATGACTTTTTTTGTGAAGCAGGTGCCATAAATAAGATTGTAAATTGTGCCCTTACAATTTTCACCTAAAGTATACCACATGGGATGCCAACTGCCAATTTTTCATGAATTTCAGAGTGATATTTCCATATTCCATTGATTTATTGAATTTCTGGCGATTTACATTAAGTAAGTCAAATTTCCACTGCAAGTGTGCTCTAGTTTCGACCAATAAATTCTGAAAAATCATTTTCACCTTCGACATTAGGAGCGTAGGCAGTATACACAAAGAAAACTCAATTACCCAACCATTATATATGATTACTCATCCATGCAATTTTCACAACATATCGAAAGAAATTAAAGAAAATGATAAAAAGGCTAAAAAATTGAAATCCTTTTGATGGAGGCCTCCTATGTGCAATGGCTTATGGGAAAAATGATAAACTCACAATACCACAAATAAAAAGTTAATATTTCATTTTTCTAGTGCAATGCATGACTTTTTTTGTGAAGCAGGTGCCATAAATAAGATTGTAAATTGTGCCCTTACAATTTTCACCTAAAGTATACCAGATGGGATGCCAACTGCCAATTTTTCAAGAATTTCAGAGTGATATTTCCATATTCCATTGAATTATTGAATTTCTGGCGATTTACATCAAGTAATTAAAATTTGCACTGCAAGTGTGCTCTAGTTTTGACCAATAAATTCTACATTAGGAGTGTAGGCAGTATCCACATTAGGAGTGTAGGCAGTATCCACAAAGAAAACTCAATTACCCAACCATTATATATGATTACTCATTCATGCAATTTTGACAACACATCGAAAGAAATTAAAGAAAATGATAAAAAGCCTCAAAAATTGAAATCATTTTGCATGGAGGCCTCCTATGTGCAATGGCTTGTGGGAAAAATAATAAACTCACAATACCACAAATAAAATGTTAATATTTCATTTTTCTAGTGCAATGCATGACTTTTTTTGTGAAGCAGGTGCCATAAATAAGATTGTAAATTGTGCCCTTACAATTTTCACCTAAAGTATACCACATGGGATGCCAACTGCCAATTTTTCATGAATTTCAGAGTGATATTACCATATTCGATTGATTTATCGAATTTCTGGCGATTTACATCAAGTAATTCAAATTTGCACTGGAAGTGTGCTCTAGTTTCGACCAATAAATTCTAAAAAATCATTTTCACCTTCCGCATTAGGAGTGTAGGTAGTATACACAAAGAAAACTCAATTACCCAACCATTATATATGATTACTCATCCATGCAATTTTCACAACATATCGAAAGAAATTAGAGAAAATGATAAAAAGGCTAAAAAATTGAAATCCTTTTGATGGAGGCCTCCTATGTGCAATGGCTTGTGGGAAAAATGATAAACTCACAATACCACAAATAAAAAGTTAATATTTCATTTTTCTAGTGCAATGCATGACTTTTTTTGTGAAGCAGGTGCCATAAATAAGATTGTAAATTGTGCCCTTACAATTTTCACCTAAAGTATACCAGATGGGATGCCAACTGCCAATTTTTCAAGAATTTCAGAGTGATATTTCCATATTCCATTGAATTATTGAATTTCTGGCGATTTACATCAAGTAATTAAAATTTGCACTGCAAGTGTGCTCTAGTTTTGACCAATAAATTCTACATTAGGAGTGTAGGCAGTATCCACATTAGGAGTGTAGGCAGTATCCACAAAGAAAACTCAATTACCCAACCATTATATATGATTACTCATTCATGCAATTTTGACAACACATCGAAAGAAATTAAAGAAAATGATAAAAAGCCTCAAAAATTGAAATCATTTTGCATGGAGGCCTCCTATGTGCAATGGCTTGTGGGAAAAATAATAAACTCACAATACCACAAATAAAATGTTAATATTTCATTTTTCTAGTGCAATGCATGACTTTTTTTGTGAAGCAGGTGCCATAAATAAGATTGTAAATTGTGCCCTTACAATTTTCACCTAAAGTATACCACATGGGATGCCAACTGCCAATTTTTCATGAATTTCAGAGTGATATTACCATATTCGATTGATTTATCGAATTTCTGGCGATTTACATCAAGTAATTCAAATTTGCACTGCAAGTGTGCTCTAGTTTCGACCAATAAATTCTAAAAAATCATTTTCACCTTCCGCATTAGGAGTGTAGGTAGTATACACAAAGAAAACTCAATTACCCAACCATTATATATGATTACTCATCCATGCAATTTTCACAACATATCGAAAGAAATTAGAGAAAATGATAAAAAGGCTAAAAAATTGAAATCCTTTTGATGGAGGCCTCCTATGTGCAATGGCTTGTGGGAAAAATGATAAACTCACAATACCACAAATAAAAAGTTAATATTTCATTTTTCTAGTGCAATGCATGACTTTTTTTGTGAAGCAGGTGCCATAAATAAGATTGTAAATTGTGCCCTTACAATTTTCACCTAAAGTATACCACATGGGATGCCAACTGCCAATTTTTCATGAATTTCAGAGTGATATTTCCATATTCCATTGATTTATCGAATTTCTGGCGATTTACATCAAGTAATTCAAATTTGTACTGCAAGTGTGCTCTAGTTTCGACCAATAAATTCTACATTAGGAGTGTAGGCAGTATCCACATTAGGAGTGTAGGCAGTATCCACAAAGAAAACTCAATTACCCAACCATTATATATGATTACTCATCCATGCAATTTTGACAACACATCGAAAGAAATTAAAGAAAATGATAAAAAGCCTCAAAAATTCAAATCATTTTGCATGGAGGCCTCCTATGTGCAATGGCTTGTGGGAAAAATAATAAACTCACAATAACACAAATAAAATGTTAATATTTCATTTTTCTAGTGCAATGCATGACTTTTTTTGTGAAGCAGGTGCCATAAATAAGATTGTAAATTGTGCCCTTACAATTTTCACCTAAAGTATACCACATGGGATGCCAACTGCCAATTTTTCATGAATTTCAGAGTGATATTTCCATATTCCATTGATTTATCGAATTTCTGGCGATTTACATTAAGTAATTCAAATTTGCACTGCAAGTGTGCTCTAGTTTCGACCAGTAAATTCTAAAAAATCATTTTCACCTTCCGCATTAGGAGTGTAGGTAGTATACACAAAGAAAACTCAATTACCCAACCATTATATATGATTACTCATCCATGCAATTTTCACAACATATCGAAAGAAATTAGAGAAAATGATAAAAAGGCTAAAAAATTGAAATCCTTTTGATGGAGGCCTCCTATGTGCAATGGCTTGTGGGAAAAATGATAAACTCACAATACGACAAATAAAAAGTTAATATTTCATTTTTCTAGTGCAATGCATGACTTTTTTTGTGAAGCAGGTGCCATAAATAAGATTGTAAATTGTGCCCTTACAATTTTCACCTAAAGTATACCACATGGGATGCCAACTGCCAATTTTTCATGAATTTCAGAGTGATATTTCCATATTCCATTGATTTATCGAATTTCTGGCGATTTACATCAAGTAATTCAAATTTGCACTGCAAGTGTGCTCTAGTTTCGACCAATAAATTCTACATTAGGAGTGTAGGCAGTATCCACATTAGGAGTGTAGGCAGTATCCACAAAGAAAACTCAATTACCCAACCATTATATATGATTACTCATCCATGCAATTTTGACAACACATCGAAAGAAATTAAAGAAAATGATAAAAAGCCTCAAAAATTCAAATCATTTTGCATGGAGGCCTCCTATGTGCAATGGCTTGTGGGAAAAATAATAAACTCACAATAACACAAATAAAATGTTAATATTTCATTTTTCTAGTGCAATGCATGACTTTTTTTGTGAAGTAGGTGCCATAGACAAGATTGTAAATTGTGCCCTTACAATTTTCACCTAAAGTATACCACATGGGATGCCAACTGCCAATTTTTCATGAATTTCAGAGTGATATTACCATATTCGATTGATTTATCGAATTTCTGGCGATTTACATTAAGTAATTCAAATTTGCACTGCAAGTGTGCTCTAGTTTCGACCAATAAATTCTAAAAAATCATTTTCACCTTCCGCATTAGGAGTGTAGGTAGTATACACAAAGAAAACTCAATTACCCAACCATTATATATGATTACTCATCCATGCAATTTTCACAACATATCGAAAGAAATTAGAGAAAATGATAAAAAGGCTAAAAAATTGAAATCCTTTTGATGGAGGCCTCCTATGTGCAATGGCTTGTGGGAAAAATGATAAACTCACAATACCACAAATAAAAAGTTAATATTTCATTTTTCTAGTGCAATGCATGACTTTTTTTGTGAAGCAGGTGCCATAAATAAGATTGTAAATTGTGCCCTTACAATTTTCACCTAAAGTATACCACATGGGATGCCAACTGCCAATTTTTCATGAATTTCAGAGTGATATTTCCATATTCCATTGATTTATTGAATTTCTGGCGATTTACATTAAGTAAGTCAAATTTGCACTGCAAGTGTGCTCTAGTTTCGACCAATAAATTCTGAAAAATCATTTTCACCTTCCAGATTAGGAGCGTAGGCAGTATACACAAAGAAAACTCAATTACCCAACCATTATATATGATTACTCATCCATGCAATTTTCACAACATATCGAAAGAAATTAAAGAAAATGATAAAAAGGCTAAAAAATTGAAATCCTTTTGATGGAGGCCTCCTATGTGCAATGGCTTATGGGAAAAATGATAAACTCACAATACCACAAATAAAAAGTTAATATTTCATTTTTCTAGTGCAATGCATGACTTTTTTTGTGAAGCAGGTGCCATAAATAAGATTGTAAATTGTGCCCTTACAATTTTCACCTAAAGTATACCAGATGGGATGCCAACTACCAATTTTTCAAGAATTTCAGAGTGATATTTCCATATTCCATTGAATTATTGAATTTCTGGCGATTTACATCAAGTAATTAAAATTTGCACTGCAAGTGTGCTCTAGTTTTGACCAATAAATTCTACATTAGGAGTGTAGGCAGTATCCACATTAGGAGTGTAGGCAGTATCCACAAAGAAAACTCAATTACCCAACCATTATATATGATTACTCATTCATGCAATTTTGACAACACATCGAAAGAAATTAAAGAAAATGATAAAAAGCCTCAAAAATTGAAATCATTTTGCATGGAGGCCTCCTATGTGCAATGGCTTGTGGGAAAAATAATAAACTCACAATACCACAAATAAAATGTTAATATTTCATTTTTCTAGTGCAATGCATGACTTTTTTTGTGAAGCAGGTGCCATAAATAAGATTGTAAATTGTGCCCTTACAATTTTCACCTAAAGTCTACCACATGGGATGCCAACTGCCAATTTTTCATGAATTTCAGAGTGATATTACCATATTCGATTGATTTATCGAATTTCTGGCGATTTACATCAAGTAATTCAAATTTGCACTGCAAGTGTGCTCTAGTTTCGACCAATAAATTCTAAAAAATCATTTTCACCTTCCGCATTAGGAGTGTAGGTAGTATACACAAAGAAAACTCAATTACCCAACCATTATATATGATTACTCATCCATGCAATTTTCACAACATATCGAAAAAATTAGAGAAAATGATAAAAAGGCTAAAAAATTGAAATCCTTTTGATGGAGGCCTCCTATGTGCAATGGCTTGTGGGAAAAATGATAAACTCACAATACCACAAATAAAAAGTTAATATTTCATTTTTCTAGTGCAATGCATGACTTTTTTTGTGAAGCAGGTGCCATAAATAAGATTGTAAATTGTGCCCTTACAATTTTCACCTAAAGTATACCACATGGGATGCCAACTGCCAATTTTTCATGAATTTCAGAGTGATATTTCCATATTCCATTGATTTATCGAATTTCTGGTGATTTACATCAAGTAATTCAAATTTGCACTGCAAGTGTGCTCTAGTTTTGACCAATAAATTCTACATTAGGAGTGTAGGCAGTATCCACATTAGGAGTGTAGGCAGTATCCACAAAGAAAACTCAATTACCCAACCATTATATATGATTACTCATCCATGCAATTTTGACAACACATCGAAAGAAATTAAAGAAAATGATAAAAAGCCTCAAAAATTGAAATCATTTTGCATGGAGGCCTCCTATGTGCAATGGCTTGTGGGAAAAATAATAAACTCACAATACCACAAATAAAATGTTAATATTTCATTTTTCTAGTGCAATGCATGACTTTTTTTGTGAAGTAGGTGCCATAGACAAGATTGTAAATTGTGCCCTTACAATTTTCAACTAAAGTATACCACATGGGATGCCAACTGCCAATTTTTCATGAATTTCAGAGTGATATTACCATATTCGATTGATTTATCGAATTTCTGGCGATTTACATTAAGTAATTCAAATTTGCACTGCAAGTGTGCTCTAGTTTCGACCAATAAATTCTAAAAAATCATTTTCACCTTCCGCATTAGGAGTGTAGGTAGTATACACAAAGAAAACTCAATTACCCAACCATTATATATGATTACTCATCCATGCAATTTTCACAACATATCGAAAGAAACTAGAGAAAATGATAAAAAGGCTAAAAAATTGAAATCCTTTTGATGGAGGCCTCCTATGTGCAATGGCTTGTGGGAAAAATGATAAACTCACAATACCACAAATAAAAAGTTAATATTTCATTTTTCTAGTGCAATGCATGACTTTTTTGTGAAGCAGGTGCCATAAATAAGATTGTAAATTGTGCCCTTACAATTTTCACCTAAAGTATACCACATGTGATGCCAACTGCCAATTTTTCATGAATTTCAGAGTGATATTTCCATATTCCATTGATTTATTGAATTTCTGGCGATTTACATTAAGTAAGTCAAATTTGCACTGCAAGTGTGCTCTAGTTTCGACCAATAAAATCTGAAAAATAATTTTCACCTTCCACATTAGGAGCGTAGGCTGTATACACAAAGAAAACTCAATTACCCAACCATTATATATGATTACTCATCCATGCAATTTTCACAACATATCGAAAGAAATTAAAGAAAATGATAAAAAGGCTAAAAAATTGAAATCCTTTTGATGGAGGCCTCCTATGTGCAATGGCTTATGGGAAAAATGATAAACTCACAATACCACAAATAAAAAGTTAATATTTCATTTTTCTAGTGCAATGCATGACTTTTTTTGTGAAGCAGGTGCCATAAATAAGATTGTAAATTGTGCCCTTACAATTTTCATCTAAAGTATACCACATGGGATGCCAACTGCCAATTTTTCAAGAATTTCAGAGTGATATTTCCATATTCCATTGAATTATTGAATTTCTGGCGATTTACATCAAGTAATTAAAATTTGCACTGCAAGTGTGCTCTAGTTTTGACCAATAAATTCTACATTAGGAGTGTAGGCAGTATCCACATTAGGAGTGTAGGCAGTATCCACAAAGAAAACTCAATTACCCAACCATTATATATGATTACTCATTCATGCAATTTTGACAACACATCGAAAGAAATTAAAGAAAATGATAAAAAGCCTCAAAAATTGAAATCATTTTGCATGGAGGCCTCCTATGTGCAATGGCTTGTGGGAAAATGATAAACTCACAATACCACAAATAAAAAGTTAATATTTCATTTTTCTAGTGCAATGCATGACTTTTTTTGTGAAGCAGGTGCCATAAATAAGATTGTAAATTGTGCCCTTACAATTTTCACCTAAAGTCTACCACATGGGATGCCAACTGCCAATTTTTCATGAATTTCAGAGTGATATTACCATATTCGATTGATTTATCGAATTTCTGGCGATTTACATCAAGTAATTCAAATTTGCACTGCAAGTGTGCTCTAGTTTCGACCAATAAATTCTGAAAAATCATTTTCACCTTCCGCATTAGGAGTGTAGGTAGTATACACAAAGAAAACTCAATTACCCAACCATTATATATGATTACTCATCCATGCAATTTTCACAACATATCGAAAGAAATTAGAGAAAATGATAAAAAGGCTAAAAAATTGAAATCCTTTTGATGGAGGCCTCCTATGTGCAATGGCTTGTGGGAAAAATGATAAACTCACTATACCACAAATAAAAAGTTAATATTTCATTTTTCTAGTGCAATGCATGACTTTTTTTGTGAAGCAGGTGCCATAAATAAGATTGTAAATTGTGCCCTTACAATTTTCACCTAAAGTATACCACATGGGATGCCAACTGCCAATTTTTCATGAATTTCAGAGTGATATTTCCATATTCCATTGATTTATTGAATTTCTGGCGATTTACATTAAGTAAGTCAAATTTGCACTGCAAGTGTGCTCAAGTTTCGACCAATAAATTCTGAAAAATCATTTTCACCTTCCACATTACGAGTGTAGGTAGTATACACAAAGAAAACTCAATTACCCAACCATTATATATGATTACTCATCCATGCAATTTTCACAACATATCGAAAGAAATTAGAGAAAATGATAAAAAGGCTAAAAAATTGAAATCCTTTTGATGGAGGCCTCCTATGTGCAATGGCTTGTGGGAAAAATGATAAACTCACAATTCCACAAATAAAAAGTTAATATTTCATTTTTCTAGTGCAATGCTTGACATTTTTTGTGAAGCAGGTGCCATAAATAAGATTGTAAATTGTGCCCTTACAATTTCCCCTAAAGTATACCACATGGGATGCCAACTGCCAATTTTTCAAGAATTTTAGAGTGATATTTCCATATTCCATTGATTTATTGAATTTCTGGCGATTTACATCAAGTAATTAAAATTTGCACTGCAAGTGTGCTCTAGTTTCGACCAATAAATTCTACATTAGGAGTGTAGGCAGTATCCACATTAGGAGTGTAGGCAGTATCCACAAAGAAAACTCAATTACCCAACCATTATATATGATTACTCATCCATGCAATTTTGACAACACATCGAAAGAAATTAAAGAAAATGATAAAAAGCCTCAAAAATTGAAATCATTTTGCATGGAGGCCTCCTATGTGCAATGGCTTGTGGGAAAAATAATAAACTCACAATACCACAAATAAAATGTTAATATTTCATTTTTCTAGTGCAATGCATGACTTTTTTTGTGAAGTAGGTGCCATAGACAAGATTGTAAATTGTGCCCTTACAATTTTCACCTAAAGTATACCACATGGGATGCCAACTGCCAATTTTTCATGAATTTCAGAGTGATATTACCATATTCGATTGATTTATCGAATTTCTGGTGATTTACATTAAGTAATTCAAATTTGCACTGCAAGTGTGCTCTAGTTTCGACCAATAAATTCTAAAAAATCATTTTCACCTTCCGCATTAGGAGTGTAGGTAGTATACACAAAGAAAACTCAATTACCCAACCATTATATATGATTACTCATCCATGCAATTTTCACAACATATCGAAAGAAATTAGAGAAAATGATAAAAAGGCTAAAAAATTGAAATCCTTTTGATGGAGGCCTCCTATGAGCAATGGCTTGAGGGAAAAATGATAAACTCACAATACCACAAATAAAAAATTAATATTTCATTTTTCTAGTGCAATGCATGACTTTTTTTGTGAAGCAGGTGCCATAAATAAGATTGTAAATTGTGCCCTTACAATTTTCACCTAAAGTATACCACATGGGATGCCAACTGCCAATTTTTCAAGAATTTCAGAGTGATATTTCCATATTCCATTGAATTATTGAATTTCTGGCGATTTACATCAAGTAATTAAAATTTGCACTGCAAGTGTGCTCTAGTTTTGACCAATAAATTCTACATTAGGAGTGTAGGCAGTATCTACATTAGGAGTGTAGGCAGTATCCACAAAGAAAACTCAATTACCCAACCATTATATATGAATACTCATTCATGCAATTTTGACAACACATCGAAAGAAATTAAAGAAAATGATAAAAAGCCTCAAAAATTGAAATCATTTTGCATGGAGGCCTCCTATGTGCAATGGCTTGTGGGAAAAATAATAAACTCACAATACCACAAATAAAATGTTAATATTTCATTTTTCTAGTGCAATGCATGACTTTTTTTGTGAAGCAGGTGCCATAAATAAGATTGTAAATTGTGCCCTTACAATTTTCACCTAAAGTCTACCACATGGGATGCCAACTGCCAATTTTTCATGAATTTCAGAGTGATATTACCATATTCGATTGATTTATCGAATTTCTGGCGATTTACATCAAGTAATTCAAATTTGCACTGCAAGTGTGCTCTAGTTTCGACCAATAAATTCTAAAAAATCATTTTCACCTTCCGCATTAGGAGTGTAGGTAGTATACACAAAGAAAACTCAATTACCCAACCATTATATATGATTACTCATCCATGCAATTTTCACAACATATCGAAAGAAATTAGAGAAAATGATAAAAAGGCTAAAAAATTGAAATCCTTTTGATGGAGGCCTCCTATGTGCAATGGCTTGTGGGAAAAATGATAAACTCACAATACCACAAATAAAAAGTTAATATTTCATTTTTCTAGTGCAATGCATGACTTTTTTTGTGAAGCAGGTGCCATAAATAAGATTGTAAATTGTGCCCTTACAATTTTCACCTATTGTATACCACATGGGATGCCAACTGCCAATTTTTCATGAATTTCAGAGTGATATTTCCATATTCCATTGATTTATTGAATTTCTGGCGATTTACATTAAGTAAGTCAAATTTGCACTGCAAGTGTGCTCTAGTTTCGACCAATAAAATCTGAAAAATCATTTTCACCTTCCACATTAGGAGCGTAGGCTGTATACACAAAGAAAACTCAATTACCCAACCATTATATATGATTACTCATCCATGCAATTTTCACAACATATCGAAAGAAATTAAAGAAAATGATAAAAAGGCTAAAAAATTGAAATCCTTTTGATGGAGGCCTCCTATGTGCAATGGCTTATGGGAAAAATGATAAACTCACAATACCACAAATAAAAAGTTAATATTTCATTTTTCTAGTGCAATGCATGACTTTTTTTGTGAAGCAGGTGCCATAAATAAGATTGTAAATTGTGCCCTTACAATTTTCATCTAAAGTATACCACATGGGATGCCAACTGCCAATTTTTCAAGAATTTCAGAGTGATATTTCCATATTCGATTGATTTATCGAATTTCTGGCGATTTACATCAAGTAATTCAAATTTGCACTGCAAGTGTGCTCTAGTTTCGACCAATAAATTCTAAAAAATCATTTTCACCTTCCACATTAGGAGCGTAGGCAGTATACACAAAGAAAACTCAATTACCCAACCATTATATATGATTACTCATCCATGCAATTTTCACAACATATCGAAAGAAATTAAAGAAAATGATAAAAAGGCTAAAAAATTGAAAACCTTTTGATGGAGGCCTCCTATGTGCAATGGCTTGTGGGAAAAATGATAAAGTCACAATTCCACAAATAAAAAGTTAGTATTTCATTTTTCTAGTGCAATGCATGACTTTTTTTGTGAAGCAGGTGCCATAAATAAGATTGTAAATTGTGCCCTTATTATTTTCACCTAAAGTATACCACATGGGATGCCAACTGCCAATTTTTCAAGAATTTTAGAGTGATATTTCCATATTCCATTGATTTATTGAATTTCTGGCGATTTACATCAAGTAATTAAAATTTGCACTTCAAGTGTGCTCTAGTTTCGACCGATAAATTCTACATTAGGAGTGTAGGCAGTATCCACAAAGAAAACTCAATTACCCAACCATTATATATGATTACTCATCCATGCAATTTTGACAACACATCGAAAGAAATTAAAGAAAATGATAAAAAGCCTCAAAAATTGAAATCATTTTGCATGGAGGCCTCCTATGTGCAATGGCTTGTGGGAAAAATAATAAACTCACAATACCACAAATAAAATGTTAATATTTCATTTTTCTAGTGCAATGCATGACTTTTTTTATGAAGCAGGTGCCATAAATAAGATTGTAAATTGTGCCCTTACAATTTTCACCTAAAGTATACCACATGGGATGCCAACTGCCAATTTTTCATGAATTTCAGAGTGATATTACCATATTCGATTGATTTATCGAATTTCTGGCGATTTACATCAAGTAATTCAAATTTGCACTGCAAGTGTGCTCTAGTTTCGACCAATAAATTCTGAAAAATCATTTTCACCTTCCGCATTAGGAGTGTAGGTAGTATACACAAAGAAAACTCAATTACCCAACCATTATATATGATTACTCATCCATGCAATTTTCACAACATATCGAAAGAAATTAGAGAAAATGATAAAAAGGCTAAAAAATTGAAATCCTTTTGATGGAGGCCTCCTATGTGCAATGGCTTGTGGGAAAAATGATAAACTCACTATACCACAAATAAAAAGTTAATATTTCATTTTTCTAGTGCAATGCATGACTTTTTTTGTGAAGCAGGTGCCATAAATAAGATTGTAAATTGTGCCCTTACAATTTTCACCTAAAGTATACCACATGGGATGCAACCTGCCAATTTTTCATGAATTTCAGAGTGATATTTCCATATTCCATTGATTTATTGAATTTCTGGCGATTTACATTAAGTAAGTCAAATTTGCACTGCAAGTGTGCTCAAGTTTCGACCAATAAATTCTGAAAAATCATTTTCACCTTCCACATTAGGAGCGTAGGCAGTATACATAAAGAAAACTCAATTACCCAACCATTATATATGATTACTCATCCATGCAATTTTCACAACATATCGAAAGAAATTAAAGAAAATGATAAAAAGGCTAAAAAATTGAAATCCTTTTGATGGAGGCCTCCTATGTGCAATGGCTTGTGGGAAAAATGATAAACTCACAATTCCACAAATAAAAAGTTAATATTTCATTTTTCTAGTGCAATGCTTGACATTTTTTGTGAAGCAGGTGCCATAAATAAGATTGTAAATTGTGCCCTTACAATTTCCCCTAAAGTATACCACATGGGATGCCAACTGCCAATTTTTCAAGAATTTTAGAGTGATATTTCCATATTCCATTGATTTATTGAATTTCTGGCGATTTACATCAAGTAATTAAAATTTGCACTGCAAGTGTGCTCTAGTTTCGACCAATAAATTCTACATTAGGAGTGTAGGCAGTATCCACATTAGGAGTGTAGGCAGTATCCACAAAGAAAACTCAATTACCCAACCATTATATATGATTACTCATCCATGCAATTTTGACAACACATCGAAAGAAATTAAAGAAAATGATAAAAAGCCTCAAAAATTGAAATCATTTTGCATGGAGGCCTCCTATGTGCAATGGCTTGTGGGAAAAATAATAAACTCACAATACCACAAATAAAATGTTAATATTTCATTTTTCTAGTGCAATGCATGACTTTTTTTGTGAAGTAGGTGCCATAGACAAGATTGTAAATTGTGCCCTTACAATTTTCACCTAAAGTATACCACATGGGATGCCAACTGCCAATTTTTCATGAATTTCAGAGTGATATTACCATATTCGATTGATTTATCGAATTTCTGGTGATTTACATTAAGTAATTCAAATTTGCACTGCAAGTGTGCTCTAGTTTCGACCAATAAATTCTAAAAAATCATTTTCACCTTCCGCATTAGGAGTGTAGGTAGTATACACAAAGAAAACTCAATTACCCAACCATTATATATGATTACTCATCCATGCAATTTTCACAACATATCGAAAGAAATTAGAGAAAATGATAAAAAGGCTAAAAAATTGAAATCCTTTTGATGGAGGCCTCCTATGAGCAATGGCTTGTGGGAAAAATGATAAACTCACAATACCACAAATAAAAAGTTAATATTTCATTTTTCTAGTGCAATGCATGACTTTTTTTGTGAAGCAGGTGCCATAAATAAGATTGTAAATTGTGCCCTTACAATTTTCACCTAAAGTATACCACATGGGATGCCAACTGCCAATTTTTCAAGAATTTCAGAGTGATATTTCCATATTCCATTGAATTATTGAATTTCTGGCGATTTACATCAAGTAATTAAAATTTGCACTGCAAGTGTGCTCTAGTTTTGACCAATAAATTCTACATTAGGAGTGTAGGCAGTATCTACATTAGGAGTGTAGGCAGTATCCACAAAGAAAACTCAATTACCCAACCATTATATATGAATACTCATTCATGCAATTTTGACAACACATCGAAAGAAATTAAAGAAAATGATAAAAAGCCTCAAAAATTGAAATCATTTTGCATGGAGGCCTCCTATGTGCAATGGCTTGTGGGAAAAATAATAAACTCACAATACCACAAATAAAATGTTAATATTTCATTTTTCTAGTGCAATGCATGACTTTTTTTGTGAAGCAGGTGCCATAAATAAGATTGTAAATTGTGCCCTTACAATTTTCACCTAAAGTCTACCACATGGGATGCCAACTGCCAATTTTTCATGAATTTCAGAGTGATATTACCATATTCGATTGATTTATCGAATTTCTGGCGATTTACATCAAGTAATTCAAATTTGCACTGCAAGTGTGCTCTAGTTTCGACCAATAAATTCTAAAAAATCATTTTCACCTTCCGCATTAGGAGTGTAGGTAGTATACACAAAGAAAACTCAATTACCCAACCATTATATATGATTACTCATCCATGCAATTTTCACAACATATCGAAAGAAATTAGAGAAAATGATAAAAAGGCTAAAAAATTGAAATCCTTTTGATGGAGGCCTCCTATGTGCAATGGCTTGTGGGAAAAATGATAAACTCACAATACCACAAATAAAAAGTTAATATTTCATTTTTCTAGTGCAATGCATGACTTTTTTTGTGAAGCAGGTGCCATAAATAAGATTGTAAATTGTGCCCTTACAATTTTCACCTATTGTATACCACATGGGATGCCAACTGCCAATTTTTCATGAATTTCAGAGTGATATTTCCATATTCCATTGATTTATTGAATTTCTGGCGATTTACATTAAGTAAGTCAAATTTGCACTGCAAGTGTGCTCTAGTTTCGACCAATAAATTCTGAAAAATCATTTTCACCTTCCACATTAGGAGCGTAGGCAGTATACACAAAGAAAACTCAATTACCCAACCATTATATATGATTACTCATCCATGCAATTTTCACAACATATCGAAAGAAATTAAAGAAAATGATAAAAAGGCTAAAAAATTGAAATCCTTTTGATGGAGGCCTCCTATGTGCAATGGCTTATGGGAAAAATGATAAACTCACAATACCACAAATAAAAAGTTAATATTTCATTTTTCTAGTGCAATGCATGACTTTTTTTGTGAAGCAGGTGCCACAAATAAGATTGTAAATTGTGCCCTTACAATTTTCACCTAAAGTATACCACAGTGGATGCCAACTGCCAATTTTTCATGAATTTCAGAGTGATATTTCCATATTCCATTGATTTATCGAATTTCTGGCGATTTACATCAAGTAATTCAAATTTGCACTGCAAGTGTTCTCTAGTTTCGACCAATAAATTCTGAAAAATCATTTTCACCTTCTGCATTAGGAGTGTAGGCAGTATCCACAAAGAAAACTCAATTACCCAACCATTATATATGATTACTCATCCATGCAATTTTGACAACACATCGAAAGAAATTAAAGAAAATGATAAAAAGCCTCAAAAATTGAAATCATTTTGCATGGAGGCCTCCTATGTGCAATGGCTTGTGGGAAAAATAATAAACTCACAATCCCACAAATAAAATGTTAATATTTCATTTTTCTAGTGCAATGCATGACTTTTTTTGTGAAGCAGGTGCCATAGATAAGATTGTAAATTGTGCCCTTACAATTTTCACCTAAAGTATACCACATGGGATGCCAACTGCCAATTTTTCATGAATTTCAGAGTGATATTACCATATTCGATTGATTTATCGAATTTCTGGCGATTTACATCAAGTAATTCAAATTTGCACTGCAAGTGTGCTCTAGTTTCGACCAATAAATTCTAAAAAATCATTTTCACCTTCCGCATTAGGAGTGTAGGTAGTATACACAAAGAAAACTCAATTACCCAACCATTATATATGATTACTCATCCATGCAACTTTCACAACATATCGAAAGAAATTAGAGAAAATGATAAAAAGGCTAAAAAATTGAAATCCTTTTGATGGAGGCCTCCTATGTGCAATGGCTTGTGGGAAAAATGATAAACTCACTATACCACAAATAAAAAGTTAATATTTCATTTTTCTAGTGCAATGCATGACTTTTTTTGTGAAGCAGGAGCCATAAATAAGATTGTAAATTGTGCCCTTACAATTTTCACCTAAAGTATACCACATGGGATGCCAACTGCCAATTTTTCATGAATTTCAGAGTGAAATTTCCATATTCCATTGATTTATTGAATTTCTGGCGATTTACATTAAGTAAGTCAAATTTGCACTGCAAGTGTGCTCAAGTTTCGACCAATAAATTTTGAAAAATCATTTTCACCTTCCACATTAGGAGCGTAGGCAGTATACACAAAGAAAACTCAATTACCCAACCATTATATATGATTACTCATCCATGCAATTTTCACAACATATCGAAAGAAATTAAAGAAAATGATAAAAAGGCTAAAAAATTGAAATCCTTTTGATGGAGGCCTCCTATGTGCAATGGCTTGTGGGAAAAATGATAAACTCACAATTCCACAAATAAAAAGTTAATATTTCATTTTTCTAGTGCAATGCTTGACATTTTTTGTGAAGCAGGTGCCATAAATAAGATTGTAAATTGTGCCCTTACAATTTCCCCTAAAGTATACCACATGGGATGCCAACTTCCAATTTTTCAAGAATTTTAGAGTGATATTTCCATATTCCATTGATTTATTAAATTTCTGGCGATTTACATCAAGTAATTAAAATTTGCACTGCAAGTGTGCTCTAGTTTCGACCAATAAATTCTACATTAGGAGTGTAGGCAGTATCCACATTAGGAGTGTAGGCAGTATCCACAAAGAAAACTCAATTACCCAACCATTATATATGATTACTCATCCATGCAATTTTGACAACACATCGAAAGAAATTAAATAAAATGATAAAAAGCCTCAAAAATTGAAATCATTTTGCATGGAGGCCTCCTATGTGCAATGGCTTGTGGGAAAAATAATAAACTCACAATACCACAAATAAAATGTTAATATTTCATTTTTCTAGTGCAATGCATGACTTTTTTGTTGAAGTAGGTGCCATAGACAAGATTGTAAATTGTGCCCTTACAATTTTCACCTAAAGTATACCACATGGGATGCCAACTGCCAAATTTTCATGAATTTCAGAGTGATATTACCATATTCGATTGATTTATCGAATTTCTGGCGATTTACATTAAGTAATTCAAATTTGCACTGCAAGTGTGCTCTAGTTTCGACCAATAAATTCTAAAAAATCATTTTCACCTTCCGCATTAGGAGTGTAGGTAGTATACACAAAGAAAACTCAATTACCCAACCATTATATATGATTACTCATCCATGCAATTTTCACAACATATCGAAAGAAATTAGAGAAAATGATAAAAAGGCTAAAAAATTGAAATCCTTTTGATGGAGGCCTCCTATGTGCAATGGCTTGTGGGAAAAATGATAAACTCACAATACCACAAATAAAAAGTTAATATTTCATTTTTCTAGTGCAATGCATGACTTTTTTGTGAAGCAGGTGCCATAAATAAGATTGTAAATTGTGCCCTTACAATTTTCACCTAAAGTATACCACATGGGATGCCAACTGCCAATTTTTCATGAATTTCAGAGTGATATTTCTATATTCCATTGATTTATTGAATTTCTGGCGATTTACATTAAGTAAGTCAAATTTGCACTGCAAGTGTGCTCTAGTTTCGACCAATAAATTCTGAAAAATCATTTTCACCTTCCACATTAGGAGCGTAGGCAGTATACACAAAGAACACTCAATTACCCAACCATTATATATGATTACTCATCCATGCAATTTTCACAACATATCGAAAGAAATTAGAGAAAATGATAAAAAGTCTAAAAAATTGAAATCCTTTAGATGGAGGCCTCCTATGTGCAATGGCTTGTGGAAAAAATGATAAACTCACAATACCACAAATAAAAAGTTAATATTTCATTTTTCTAGTGCAATGCATGACTTTTTTTGTGAAGCAGGTGCAATAAATAAGATTGTAAATTGTGCCCTTACAATTTTCACCTAAAGTATACCACATGGGATGCCAACTGCCAATTTTTCATGAATTTCAGAGTGATATTTCCATATTCCATTGATTTATTGAATTTCTGGCGATTTACATTAAGTAAGTCAAATTTGCACTGCAAGTGTGCTCTAGTTTCGACCAATAAATTCTGAAAAATCATTTTCACCTTCCACATTAGGAGCGTAGGCAGTATACACAAAGAAAACTCAATTACCCAACCATTATATATGATTACTCATCCATGCAATTTTCACAACATATCGAAAGAAATTAAAGAAAATGATAAAAAGGCTAAATATTGAAATCCTTTTGATGGAGGCCTCCTATGTGCAATGGCTTATGGGAAAAATGATAAACTCACAATACCACAAATAAAAAGTTAATATTTCATTTTTCTAGTGCAATGCATGACTTTTTTGTGAAGCAGGTGCCATAAATAAGATTGTAAATTGTGCCCTTACAATTTTCACCTAAAGTATACCACATGGGATGCCAACTGCCAATTTTTCAAGAATTTCAGAGTGATATTTCCATATTCCATTGAATTATTGAATTTCTGGCGATTTACATCAAGTAATTAAAATTTGCACTGCAAGTGTGCTCTAGTTTTGACCAATAAATTCTACATTAGGAGTGTAGGCAGTATCCACATTAGGAGTGTAGGTAGTATCCACAAAGAAAACTCAATTACCCAACCATTATATATGATTACTCATTCATGCAATTTTGACAACACATCGAAAGAAATTAAAGAAAATGATAAAAAGCCTCAAAAATTGAAATCATTTTGCATGGAGGCCTCCTATGTGCAATGGCTTGTGGGAAAAATAATAAACTCACAATACCACAAATAAAATGTTAATATTTCATTTTTCTAGTGCAATGCTTACTTTTTTTGTGAAGCAGGTGCCATAAATAAGATTGTAAATTGTGCCCTTACAATTTTCACCTAAAGTCTACCACATGGGATGCCAACTGCCAATTTTTCATGAATTTCAGAGTGATATTACCATATTCGATTGATTTATCGAATTTATGGCGATTTACATCAAGTAATTCAAATTTGCACTGCAAGTGTGCTCTAGTTTCGACCAATAAATTCTAAAAAATCATTTTCACCTTCCGCATTAGGAGTGTAGGTAGTATACACAAAGAAAACTCAATTACCCAACCATTATATATGATTACTCATCCATGCAATTTTCACAACATATCGAAAGAAATTAGAGAAAATGATAAAAAGGCTAAAAAATTGAAATCCTTTTGATGGAGGCCTCCTATGTGCAATGGCTTGTGGGAAAAATGATAAACTCACAATAGCACAAATAAAATGTTAATATTTCATTTTTCTAGTGCAATGCATGACTTTTTTTGTGAAGCAGGTGCCATAAATAAGATTGTAAATTGTGCCCTTACAATTTTCACCTAAAGTATACCACATGGGATGCCAACTGCCAATTTTTCATGAATTTCAGAGTGATATTTCCATATTCCATTGATTTATTGAATTTCTGGCGATTTACATTAAGTAAGTCAAATTTGCACTGCAAGTGTGCTCTAGTTTCGACCAATAAATTCTGAAAAATCATTTTCACCTTCCACATTAGGAGCGTAGGCAGTATACACAAAGAAAACTCAATTACCCAACCATTATATATGATTACTCATCCATGCAATTTTCACAACATATCGAAAGAAATTAAAGAAAATGATAAAAAGGCTAAAAAATTGAAATCCTTTTGATGGAGGCCTCCTATGTGCAATGGCTTATGGGAAAAATGATAAACTCACAATACCACAAATAAAAAGTTAATATTTCATTTTTCTAGTGCAATGCATGACTTTTTTTGTGAAGCAGGTGCCATAAATAAGATTGTAAATTGTGCCCTTACAATTTTCACCTAAAGTATACCACATGGGATGCCAACTGCCAATTTTTCAAGAATTTCAGAGTGATATTTCCATATTCCATTGAATTATTGAATTTCTGGTGATTTACATCAAGTAATTAAAATTTGCACTGCAAGTGTGCTCTAGTTTTGACCAATAAATTCTACATTAGGAGTGTAGGCAGTATCCACATTAGGAGTGTAGGCAGTATCCACAAAGAAAACTCAATTACCCAACCATCATATATGATTACTCATTCATGCAATTTTGACAACACATCGAAAGAAATTAAAGAAAATGATAAAAAGCCTCAAAAATTGAAATCATTTTGCATGGAGGCCTCCTATGTGCAATGGCTTGTGAGAAAAATAATAAACTCACAATACCACAAATAAAATGTTAATATTTCATTTTTCTAGTGCAATGCATGACTTTTTTTGTGAAGCAGGTGCCATAAATAAGATTGTAAATTGTGCCCTTACAATTTTCACCTAAAGTCTACCACATGGGATGCCAACTGCCAATTTTTCATGAATTTCAGAGTGATATTACCATATTCGATTGATTTATCGAATTTCTGGCGATTTACATCAAGTAATTCAAATTTGCACTGCAAGTGTGCTCTAGTTTCGACCAATAAATTCTAAAAAATCATTTTCACCTTCCGCATTAGGAGTGTAGGTAGTATACACAAAGAAAACTCAATTACCCAACCATTATATATGATTACTCATCCATGCAATTTTCACAACATATCGAAAGAAATTAGAGAAAATGATAAAAAGGCTAAAAAATTGAAATCCTTTTGATGGAGGCCTCCTATGTGCAATGGCTTGTGGGAAAAATGATAAACTCACAATAGCACAAATAAAAAGTTAATATTTTATTTTTCTAGTGCAATGCATGACTTTTTTTGTGAAGCAGGTGCCATAAATAAGATTGTAAATTGTGCCCTTACAATTTTCACCTAAAGTATACCACATGGGATGCCAACTGCCAATTTTTCATGAATTTCAGAGTGATATTTCCATATTCCATTGATTTATTGAATTTCTGGCGATTTACATTAAGTAAGTCAAATTTGCACTGCAAGTGTGCTCTAGTTTCGACCAATAAATTCTGAAAAATCATTTTCACCTTCCACATTAGGAGCGTAGGCAGTATACACAAAGAAAACTCAATTACCCAACCATTATATATGATTACTCATCCATGCAATTTTCACAACATATCGAAAGAAATTAAAGAAAATGATAAAAAGGCTAAAAAATTGAAATCCTTTTGATGGAGGCCTCCTATGTGCAATGGCTTATGGGAAAAATGATAAACTCACAATACCACAAATAAAAAGTTAATATTTCATTTTTCTAGTGCTATGCATGACTTTTTTTGTGAAGCAGGTGCCACAAATAAGATTGTAAATTGTGCCCTTACAATTTTCACCTAAAGTATACCACAGTGGATGCCAACTGCCAATTTTTCATGAATTTCAGAGTGATATTTCCATATTCCATTGATTTATCGAATTTCTGGCGATTTACATCAAGTAATTCAAATTTGCACTGCAAGTGTGCTCTAGTTTCGACCAATAAATTCTGAAAAATCATTTTCACCTTCTGCATTAGGAGTGTAGGCAGTATCCACAAAGAAAACTCAATTACCCAACCATTATATATGATTACTCATCCATGCAATTTTGACAACACATCGAAAGAAATTAAAGAAAATGATAAAAAGCCTCAAAAATTGAAATCATTTTGCATGGAGGCCTCCTATGTGCAATGGCTTGTGGGAAAAATAATAAACTCACAATACCACAAATAAAATGTTAATATTTCATTTTTCTAGTGCAATGCATGACTTTTTTTGTGAAGCAGGTGCCATAGATAAGATTGTAAATTGTGCCCTTACAATTTTCACCTAAAGTATACCACATGGGATGCCAACTGCCAATTTTTCATGAATTTCAGAGTGATATTACCATATTCGATTGATTTATCGAATTTCTGGCGATTTACATCAAGTAATTAAAATTTGCACTGCAAGTGTGCTCTAGTTTCGACCAATAAATTCTAAAAAATCATTTTCACCTTCCGCATTAGGAGTGTAGGTAGTATACACAAAGAAAATTCAATTACCCAACCATTATATATGATTACTCATCCATGCAATTTTCACAACATATCGAAAGAAATTAGAGAAAATGATAAAAAGGCTAAAAAATTGAAATCCTTTTGATGGAGGCCTCCTATGTGCAATGGCTTGTGGGAAAAATGATAAACTCACAATACCACAAATAAAAAGTTAATATTTCATTTTTCTAGTGCAATGCATGACTTTTTTTGTGAAGCAGGTGCCATAAATAAGATTGTAAATTGTGCCCTTACAATTTTCACCTAAAGTATACCACATGGGATGCCAACTGCCAATTTTTCAAGAATTTCAGAGTGATATTTCCATATTCCATTGAATTATTGAATTTCTGGCGATTTACATCAAGTAATTAAAATTTGCACTGCAAGTGTGCTCTAGTTTTGACCAATAAATTCTACATTAGGAGTGTAGGCAGTATCCACATTAGGAGTGTAGGCAGTATACACAAAGAAAACTCAATTACCCAACCATTATATATGATTACTCATCCATGCAATTTTGACAACACATCGAAAGAAATTAAAGAAAATGATAAAAAGCCTCAAAAATTGAAATCATTTTGCATGGAGGCCTCCTATGTGCAATGGCTTGTGGGAAAAATAATAAACTCACAATACCACAAATAAAATGTTAATATTTCATTTTTCTAGTGCAATGCATGACTTTTTTTGTGAAGCAGGTGCCATAAATAAGATTGTAAATTGTGCCCTTACAATTTTCACCTAAAGTATACCACATGGGATGCCAACTGCCAATTTTTCATGAATTTCAGAGTGATATTTCCATATTCCATTGATTTATTGAATTTCTGGCGATTTACATCAAGTAATTCAAATTTGCACTGCAAGTGTGCTCTAGTTTCGACCAATAAATTCTAAAAAATCATTTTCACCTTCCGCATTAGGAGTGTAGGTAGTATACACAAAGAAAACTCAATTACCCAACCATTATATATGATTACTCATCCATGCAATTTTCACAACATATCGAAAGAAATTAGAGAAAATGATAAAAAGGCTAAAAAATTGAAATCCTTTTGATGCAGGCCTCCTATGTGCAATGGCTTGTGGAAAAAATGATAAACTCACAATACCACAAATAAAAAGTTAATATTTCATTTTTCTAGTGCAATGCATGACTTTTTTGTGAAGCAGGTGCCACAAATAAGATTGTAAATTGTGCCCTTACAATTTTCACCTAAAGTATACCACATGGGATGCCAACTGCCAATTTTTCATGAATTTCAGAGTGATATTACCATATTCGATTGATTCATCGAATTTCTGGCGATTTACATCAAGTTAGTCAAATTTGCACTGCAAGTGTGCTCTAGTTTCGACCAATAAATTCTAAAAAATCATTTTCACCTTCCGCATTAGGAGTGTAGGTAGTATACACAAAGAAAACTCAATTACCCAACCATTATATATGATTACTCATCCATGCAATTTTCCCAACATATCGAAAGAAATTAGAGAAAATGATAAAAAGGCTAAAAAATTGAAATCCTTTTGATGGAGGCCTCCTATGTGCAATGGCTTGTGGGAAAAATGATAAACTCACAATACCACAAATAAAAAGTTAATATTTCATTTTTCTAGTGCAATGCATGACTTTTTTTGTGAAGCAGGTTCCATAAATAAGATTGTAAATTGTGCCCTTACAATTTTCACCTAAAGTATACCACATGGGATGCCAACTGCCAATTTTTCAAGAATTTCAGAGTGATATTTCCATATTCCATTGAATTATTGAATTTCTGGCGATTTACATCAAGTAATTAAAATTTGCACCGCAAGTGTGCTCTAGTTTTGACCAATAAATTCTACATTAGGAGTGTAGACAGTATCCACATTAGGAGTGTAGGCAGTATTCACAAAGAAAACTCAATTACCCAACCATTATATATGATTACTCATTCATGCAATTTTGACAACACATCGAAAGAAATTAAAGAAAATGATAAAAAGCCTCAAAAATTGAAATCATTTTGCATGGAGGCCTCCTATGTGCAATGGCTTGTTGGAAAAATAATAAACTCACAATACCACAAATAAAATGTTAATATTTCATTTTTCTAGTGCAATGCATGACTTTTTTTGTGAAGCAGGTGCCATAAATAAGATTGTAAATTGTGCCCTTACAATTTTCACCTAAAGTCTACCACATGGGATGCCAACTGCCAATTTTTCATGAATTTCAGAGTGATATTACCATATTCGATTGATTTATCGAATTTCTGGCGATTTACATCAAGTAATTCAAATTTGCACTGCAAGTGTGCTCTAGTTTCGACCAATAAATTCTAAAAAATCATTTTCACCTTCCGCATTAGGAGTGTAGGTAGTATACACAAAGAAAACTCAATTACCCAACCATTATATATGATTACTCATCCATGCAATTTTCACAACATATCGAAAGAAATTAGAGAAAATGATAAAAAGGCTAAAAAATTGAAATCCTTTTGATGGAGGCCTCCTATTTGCAACGGCTTGTGGGAAAAATGATAAACTCACAATAGCACAAATAAAAAGTTAATATTTCATTTTTCTAGTGCAATGCATGACTTTTTTTGTGAAGCAGGTGCCATAAATAAGATTGTAAATTGTGCCCTTACAATTTTCACCTAAAGTATACCACATGGGATGCCAACTGCCAATTTTTCATGAATTTCAGAGTGATATTTCCATATTCCATTGATTTATTGAATTTCTGGCGATTTACATTAAGTAAGTCAAATTTGCACTGCAAGTGTGCTCTAGTTTCGACCAATAAATTCTGAAAAATCATTTTCACCTTCCACATTAGGAGCGTAGGCAGTATACACAAAGAAAACTCAATTACCCAACCATTATATATGATTACTCATCCATGCAATTTTCACAACATATCGAAAGAAATTAAAGAAAATGATAAAAAGGCTAAAAAATTGAAATCCTTTTGATGGAGGCCTCCTATGTGCAATGGCTTATGGGAAAAATGATAAACTCACAATACCACAAATAAAAAGTTAATATTTCATTTTTCTAGTGCTATGCATGACATTTTTTGTGAAGCAGGTGCCACAAATAAGATTGTAAATTGTGCCCTTACAATTTTCACCTAAAGTATACCACAGTGGATGCCAACTGCCAATTTTTCATGAATTTCAGAGTGATATTTCCATATTCCATTGATTTATCGAATTTCTGGCGATTTACATCAAGTAATTCAAATTTGCACTGCAAGTGTGCTCTAGTTTCGACCAATAAATTCTGAAAAATCATTTTCACCTTCTGCATTAGGAGTGTAGGCAGTATCCACAAAGAAAACTCAATTACCCAACCATTATATATGATTACTCATCCATGCAATTTTGACAACACATCGAAAGAAATTAAAGAAAATGATAAAAAGCCTCAAAAATTGAAATCATTTTGCATGGAGGCCTCCTATGTGCAATGGCTTGTGGGAAAAATAATAAACTCACAATACCACAAATAAAATGTTAATATTTCATTTTTCTAGTGCAATGCATGACTTTTTTTGTGAAGCAGGTGCCATAGATAAGATTGTAAATTGTGCCCTTCCAATTTTCACCTAAAGTATACCACATGGGATGCCAACTTCCAATTTTTCATGAATTTCAGAGTGATATTACCATATTCGATTGATTTATCGAATTTCTGGCGATTTACATCAAGTAATTCAAATTTGCACTGCAAGTGTGCTCTAGTTTCGACCAATAAATTCTAAAAAATCATTTTCACCTTCCGCATTAGGAGTGTAGGTAGTATACACAAAGAAAACTCAATTACCCAACCATTATATATGATTACTCATCCATGCAATTTTCACAACATATCGAAAGAAATTAGAGAAAATGATAAAAAGGCTAAAAAATTGAAATCCTTTTGATGGAGGCCTCCTATGTGCAATGGCTTGTGGGAAAAATGATAAACTCACAATACCACAAATAAAAAGTTAATATTTCATTTTTCTAGTGCAATGCATGACTTTTTTTGTGAAGCAGGTGCCATAAATAAGATTGTAAATTGTGCCCTTACAATTTTCACCTAAAGTATACCACATGGGATGCCAACTGCCAATTTTTCAAGAATTTTAGAGTGATATTTCCATATTCCATTGATTTATTGAATTTCTGGCGATTTACATCAAGTAATTAAAATTTGCACTGCAAGTGTGCTCTTGTTTCAACCAATAAATTCTACATTAGGAGTGTAGGCAGTATCCACATTAGGAGTGTAGGCAGTATCCACAAAGAAGACTCAATTACCCAACCATTATATATGATTACTCATCCATGCAATTTTGACAACACATCGAAAGAAATTAAAGAAAATGATAAAAAGCCTCAAAAATTGAAATCATTTTGCATGGAGGCCTCCTATGTGCAATGGCTTGTGGGAAAAATAATAAACTCACAATTCCACAAATAAAATGTTAATATTTCATTTTTCTAGTGCAATGCATGACTTTTTTTGTGAAGCAGGTGCCATAGATAAGATTGTAAATTGTGCCCTTACAATTTTCACCTAAAGTATACCACATGGGATGCCAACTGCCAATTTTTCATGAATTTCAGAGTGATATTGCCATATTTCATTGATTTATCAAATTTCGGGCGATTTACATCAAGTAATTCAAATTTGCACTGCAAGTGTGCTCTAGTTTCGACGAATAAATTCTACATTAGGAGTGTAGGCAGTATCCACATTAGGAGTGTAGGCAGTATACACAAAGAAAACTCAATTACCCAACCATTATATATGATTACTCATCCATGCAATTTTGACAACATATCGAAAGAAATAAAATAAAATAATAAAAAGGCTAAAAAATTGAAATCCTTTTGATGGAGGCCTCCTATGTGCAATGGCTTGTGGAAAAAATGATAAACTCACAATACCACAAATAAAAAGTTAATATTTCATTTTTCTAGTGCAATGCATGACTTTTTTTGTGAAGCAGGCGCCATAAATAAGATTGTAAATTGTGCCCTTACAATTTTCACCTAAAGTATACCACATGGGATGCCAACAGCCAATTTTTCATGAATTTCAGAGTGATATTTCCATATTCCATTGATTTATTGAATTTCTGGCGATTTACATTAAGTATGTCAAATTTGCACTGCAAGTGTGCTCTAGTTTCGACCAATAAATTCTGAAAAATCATTTTCACCTTCCACATTAGGAGCGTAGGCAGTATACACAAAGAAAACTCAATTACCCAACCATTATATATGATTACTCATCCATGCAATTTTCACAACATATCGAAAGAAATTAAACAAAATGATAAAAAGGCTAAAAAATTGAAATCCTTTTGATGGAGGCCTCCTATGTGCAATGGCTTGTGGGAAAAATGATAAACTCACAATACCACAAATAAAAAGTTAATATTTCATTTTTCTAGTGCAATGCATGACTTTTTTTGTGAAGCAGGTGCCATAAATAAGATTATAAATTGTGCCCTTACAATTTTCACCTAAAGTATACCACAGTGGATGCCAACTGCCAATTTTTCATGAATTTCAGAGTGATATTGCCATATTCCATTGATTTATCGAATTTCTGGCGATTTACATCAAGTAATTCAAATTTGCACTGCAAGTGTGCTCTAGTTTCGACCAATAAATTCTGAAAAATCATTTTCACCTTCCGCATTAGGAGTGTAGGCAGTATCCACAAACAAAACTCAATTACCCAACCATTATATATGATTACTCATCCATGCAATTTTGAGAACACATCGAAAGAAATTAAAGGAAATGAAAAAAGGCTCAAAAATTGAAATCCTTTTGCATGGAGGCCTCCTATGTGCAATGGCTTGTGGGCAAAATAATAAACTCACAATACCACAACCTTAAAAAAAACCTTAAAGAACTGACCTATCTCATATGAAGATCAATGACTTTCAACCAAGATGACCATGAGCATATTCATGGCATAGTACATGATAACATGACCATTTTTGGAAATAACAAGGGTGTTAACATTGTCAGCAATAATTCCACAAAAAGATTGAAGATTTGGGTAAAAATAAGTTAATTTTTCATTTTTCTAGTGCAATGCATGACTTTTTATTGAAGCAAGTGCCATAAATAAGATTGTAAATTGTGCCCTTACAATGTTCACCTAAAGTATACCACATGGGATGCCAACTGCCAATTTTTCAAGAATTTCAGAGTGATATTTCCATATTCCATTGATTTATTGAATTTCTGGCGATTTACATCAAGTAATTCAAATTTGCACTGCAAGTGTGCTCTAGTTTCGACCAATAAATTCTGAAAAATCATTTTCACCGTCCGCATTAGGAGTGTAGGCAGTATCCACAAAGAAAACTCAATTACCCAACCATTATATATGATTACTCATCCATGCAATTTTGAAAACACATCGTAAGAAATTAAAGAAAATGATAAAAAGGCTCAAAAATTGAAATCATTTTGCATGGAGGCCTCCTATGTGCAATGGCTTGTGGGAAAAATAATAAACTCACAATACCACAAATAAAATGTTAATTTTTCATTTTTCTAGTGCAATGCATGACTTTTTTTGTGAAGCAAGTGCCATAAATAAGATTGTAAATTGTGCCCTTATAATTTTCACCTAAACTATACCACATTGGATGTCAACTGCCAATTTTTCATGAATTTCAGAGGGATATTGCCATATTTCATTGATTTATCGAATTTCTGGCGATTTACATCATGTAATTCAAATTTGCACTTCAAGTGTGCTCTAGTTTCCACCAATAAATTCTGAAAAATCATTTTCACCTTTCGCATTAGGAGTGTAGGCAGTATCCACAAAGAAAACTCAATTACCCAACCATTATATATGATTACTCATCCATGCAATTTTGAGAACACATCGAAAGAAATTAAAGGAAATGAAAAAAGGCTCAAAAATTGAAATCCTTTTGCATGGAGGCCTCCTATGTGCAATGGCTTGTGGGAAAAATAATAAACTCACAATACCACAAACTTTAAAAAATAACCTTCACAAACTGACCTATCTCATATGAAGATCAATGACTTTCAACCAAGATGACCATGACCATGAGCATTTTCATGGCATCGTGCACGATAACATGACCATTTCTGGACATAACAAGGGTGTTAACATTGTCAGCAATAATTCCACAAAAAGATTGAAGATTTGGTTAAAATAAGTTAATTTTTCATTTTTCTAGTGCAATGCATGACTTTGTTTTGAAGCAAGTGCCATAAATAAGATTGTAAATTGTGCCCTTACAATTTTCACCTAAAGTATACCACATGGGATGCCAACTGCCAATTTTTCATGAATTTCAGAGTGATATTTCCATATTCCATTGATTTATTGAATTTCTGGCGATTTACATTAAGTAAGTCAAATTTGCACCGCAAGTGTGCTCTAGTTTCAACCAATAAATTCTGAAAAATCATTTTCACCTTCCACATTAGGAGCGTAGGCAGTATACACAAAGAAAACTCAATTACCCAACCATTATATATGCTTACTCATCCATGCAATTTTCACAACATATCGAAAGAAATTAAAGAAAATGATAAAAAGGCTAAAAAATTGAAATCCTTTTGATGGAGGCCTCCTATGTGCAATGGCTTGTGGGAAAAATGATAAACTCACAATACCACAAATAAAAAGTTAATATTTCATTTTTCTAGTGCAATGCATGACTTTTTTTGTGAAGCAGGTGCCATAAATAAGATTGTAAATTGTGCCCTTACAATTTTCACCTAAAGTATACCACATGGGATGCCAACTGCCAATTTTTCATATATTTCAGAGTGATATTTCCATATTCCATTGATTTATTGAATTTCTGGCGATTTACATTAAGTAAGTCAAATTTGCACTGCAAGTGTGCTCTAGTTTCGACCAATAAATTCTGAAAAATCATTTTCACCTTCCACATTAGGAGCGTAGGCAGTATAGACAAAGAAAACTCAATTACCCAACCATTATATATGATTACACATCCTTGCAATTTTCACAACATATCGAAAGAAATTAAAGAAAATGATAAAAAGGCTAAAAAATTGAAATCCTTTTGATGGAGGCCTCCTATGTGCAATCGCTTGTGGGAAAAATGATAAACTCACAATACCACAAATAAAAAGTTAATATTTCATTTTTCTAGTGCAATGCATGACTTTTTTTGTGAAGCAGGTGCCATAAATAAGATTGTAAAATGTGCCCTTACAATTTTCACCTAAAGTATACCACAGTGGATGCCAACTGCCAATTTTTCATGAATTTCAGAGTGATATTTCCATATTCCATTGATTTATCGAATTTCTGGCGATTTACATCAAGTAATTCAAATTTGCACTGCAAGTGTGCTCTAGTTTCGACCAATAAATTCTGAAAAATCATTTTCACCTTCTGCATTAGGAGTGTAGGCAGTATCCACAAACAAAACTCAATTACCCAACCATTATATATGATTACTCATCCATGCAATTATGAGAACACATCGAAAGAAATTAAAGGAAATGAAAAAAGGCTCAAAAATTGAAATCCTTTTGCAAGGAGGCCTCCTATGTGCAATGGCTTGTGGGAAAAATAATAAAATCACAATACCACAACCTTAATAAAAACCTTCAAGAACTGACCTATCTCATATGAAGATCAATGACTTTCAACCAAGATGACCATGAGCATTTTCATGACATAGTACATGATAACATGACCATTTTTGGAAATAACAAGGGTGTTAACATTGTCAGCAATAATTCCACAAAAAGATTGAAGATTTGGGTAAAAATAAGTTAATTTTTCATTTTCTAGTGCAATGCATGACTTTTTATTGAAGCAAGTGCCATAAATAAGATTGTAAAATGTGCCCTTACAATTTTCACCTAAAGTATACCACATGGGATGCCAACTGCCAATTTTTCAAGAATTTCAGAGTGATATTTCCATATTCCATTGATTTATTGAATTTCTGGCGATTTACATCAAGTAATTCAAATTTGCACTGCAAGTGTGCTCTAGTTTCGACCAATAAATTCTGAAAAGTCATTTTCACCTTGCACATTAGGAGCGTAGGCAGTATACACAAAGAAAACTCAATTACCCAACCATTATATATGATTACTCATCCATGCAATTTTGACAACACATCGAAAGAAATTAAAGAAAATGATAAAAAGGCTAAAAAATTGAAATCCTTTTGATGGAGGCCTCCTATGTGCAATGGCTTGTGGGAAAACTAATAAACTCACAATACCACAAATAAAAAGTTAATATTTCATTTTTCTTGTGCAACGCATGACTTTTTTTGTGAAGCATGTGCCATAAATAAGATTGTAAATTGTGCCCTTACAATTTTCACCTAAAGTATACCACAGTGGATGCAAACTGCCAATTTTTCATGAATTTCAGAATGATAGTGCCATATTCCATTGATTTATCGAATTTCTAGCGATTTACATCAAGTAATTCAAATTTGCACTGCAAGTGTGCTCTAGTTTCGACCAGTAAATTCTGAAAAATCATTTTCACCTTCCGCATTAGGAGTGTATGCAGTATCCACAAAGAAAACTCAATTACCCAACCATTATATATGATTACTCATCCATGCAATTTTGACAACACATCGTAAGAAATTAAAGAAAATGATAAAAAGGCTAAAAAATTGAAATCATTTTGCATGGAGGCCTCCTATGTGCAATGGCTTGTGGGAAAAATAATAAACTCACAATACCACAAATAAAATGTTAATTTTTCATTTTTCTAGTGCAATGCATGACTTTTTTTGTGAAGCAAGTGCCATAAATAAGATTGTAAATTGTGCCCTTATAATTTTGACCTAAACTATACCACATTGGATGTCAACTGCCAATTTTTCATAAATTTCAGAGGGATATTGCCATATTTCATTGATTTATCGAATTTCTGGCAATTTACATCAAGTAATTCAAATTTGCACTTCTAGTGTGCTCTTGTTTCCACTAATAAATTCTGAAAAATCATTTTCACCTTTCGCATTAGGAGTGTAGGCAGTATCCACAAAGAAAACTCAATTACCCAACCATTATATATGATTACTCATCCATGCAATTTTGAGAACACATCGAAAGAAATTAAAGGAAATGAAAAAAGAATCAAAAATTGAAATCCTTTTGCATGGAGGCCTCCTATGTGCAATGGCTTGTGGGAAAAATAATAAACTCACAATACCACAAACTTTAAAAAATAACCTTCACAAACTGACCTATCTCATATGAAGATCAATGACCTTCAACAAAGATGACCATGACCATGAGCATTTTCATGGCATCGTGCATGATAACATGACCATTTCTGGAAATAACAAGGGTGTTAACATTGTCAGCAATAATTCCACAAAAAGATTGAAGATTTGGTTAAAACAAGTTAATTTTTCATTTTTCTAGTGCAATGCATGACTTTGTTTTGAAGCAAGTGCCATAAATAAGATTGTAAATTGTGCCCTTACAATTTTCACCTAAAGTATACCACATGGGATGCCAACTGCCAATTTTTCATGAATTTCAGAGTGATATTTCCATATTCCATTGATTTATTGAGTTTCTGGCGATTTACATTAGGTAAGTCAATTTTGCACCGCAAGTGTGCTCTAGTTTCAACCAATAAATTCTGAAAAATCATTTTCACCTTCCACATTAGGAGCATAGGCAGTATACACAGAGAAAACTCAATTACCCAACCATTATATATGATTACTCATCCATGCAATTTTCACAACATATCGAAAGAAATTAAAGAAAATGATAAAAAGGCTAAAAAATTGAAATCCTTTTGATGGAGGCCTCCTATGTGCAATGGCTTGTGGGAAAAATGATAAACTCACAATACCACAAATAAAAAGTTAATATTTCATTTTTCTAGTGCAATGCATGACTTTTTTTGTGAAGCAGGTGCCATAAATAAGATTGTAAATTGTGCCCTTACAATTTTCATCTAAAGTATACCACATGGGATGCCAACTGCCAATTTTTCATGAATTTCAGAGTGATATTTCCATATTCCATTGATTTATTGAATTTCTGGCGATTTACATTAAGTAAGTCAAATTTGCACTGCAAGTGTGCTCTAGTTTCGACCAATAAATTCTGAAAAATCATTTTCACCTTCCACATTAGGAGCGTAGGCAGTATACACAAAGAAAACTCAATTACCCAACCATTATATATGATTACTCATCCATGCAATTTTCACTACATATCGAAAGAAATTAAAGAAAATGATAAAAAGGCTAAAAAATTGAAATCATTTTGCATGGAGGCCTCCTATGTGCAATGGCTTGTGGGAAAAATATTAAACTCACAATACCACAAATAAAATGTTAATTTTCCATTTTTCTAGTGCAATGCATAACTTTTTTTTGTGAAGCAAGTGCCATAAATAAGATTGTAAATTGTGCCCTTACAATTTTCACCTTAAGTATACCTCAATGGATGCCAATTGCCAATTTTTCATGAATTTCAGAGTGATATTGCCATATTTCATTGATTTATCGAATTTCTGGGGATTTACATCAAGTAATTCAAATTTTCACTTCAAGTGTGCTCTACTTTCGACCAATAAATTCTGAAAAATCTTCTTTACCTTCCGCATTAGGAGTGTAGGTAGTATCCAGAAAGAAAACTCAATTACCCAACCATTATATATGATTACTCATCCATGCAATTATGAGAACACATCGAAAGAAATTAAAGGAAATGAAAAAAGGCTCAAAAATTGAAATCCTTTTGCAAGGAGGCCTCCTATGTGCAATGGCTTGTGGGAAAAATAATAAACTCACAATACCACAACCTTAATAAAGACCTTCAAGAACTGACCTATCTCATATGAAGATCAATGACTTTCAACCAAGATGACCATGAGCATTTTCATGGCATAGTACATGATAACATGACAATTTTTGGAAATAACAAGGGTGTTAACATTGTCAGCAATAATTCCACAAAAAGATTGAAGATTTGGGTAAAAATAAGTTAATTTTTCATTTTCTAGTGCAATGCATGACTTTTTATTGAAGCAAGTGCCATAAATAAGATTGTAAATTGTGCCCTTACAATTTTCACCTAAAGTATACCACATGGGATGCCAACTGCCAATTTTTCAAGAATTTCAGAGTGATATTTCCATATTCCATTGATTTATTGAATTTCTGGCGATTTACATCAAGTAATTCAAATTTGCACTGCAAGTGTGCTCTAGTTTCGACCAATAAATTCTACATTAGGAGTGTAGGCAGTATCCACATTAGGAGTGTAGGCAGTATCCACAAAGAAAAATCAATTACCCAACCATTATATATGATTACTCATCCATGCAATTTTGACAACACATCGAAAGAAATTAAAGAAAATGATAAAAAGCCTCAAAAATTGAAATCATTTTGCATGGAGGCCTCCTATGTGCAATGGCTTGTGGGAAAAATATTAAACTCACAATACCACAAATAAAATGTTAATTTTCCATTTTTCTAGTGCAATGCATAACTTTTTTTTGTGAAGCAAGTGCCATAAATAAGATTGTAAATTGTGCCCTTACAATTTTCACCTTAAGTATACCTCAATGGATGCCAATTGCCAATTTTTCATGAATTTCAGAGTGATATTGCCATATTTCATTGATTTATCGAATTTGTGGTGATTTACATCAAGTAATTCAAATTTGCACTTCAAGTGTGCTCTACTTTCGACCAATAAATTCTGAAAAATCTTTTTTTCCTTCCGCATTAGGAGTGTAGGTAGTATCCAGAAAGAAAACTCAATTACCCAACCATTATATATGATTACTCATCCATGCAATTTTGAGAACCCATCGAAAGAAATTAAAGGAAATGAAAAAAGGCTCAAAAATTGAAATCCTTTTGCATGGAGGCCTCCTAAGTGCAATGGCTTGTGGGAAAAATAATAAACTCATAATACCACAAACTTAAAAAAAAAACCTTCAAGAACTGACCTATCTCATATGAAGATCAATGACTTTTAACCAAGATGACCACGAGCATTTTTGTGGCATAGTACATGATAACATGACCATTTCTGGAAATAACAAGGGTGTTATAATTGTCAGCAATAATTCCACAAAAAGATTGAAGATTTGGTTAAAAAAAGTTAATTTTTCATTTTTCTAGTGCAATGCATGACTTTGTTTTGAAGCAAGTGCCATAAATAAGATTGTAAATTGTGCCCTTACAATTATCACCTAAAGTATACCACAATGGATACCAACTGCCAATTTTTCATGAATTTCAGAGTGATATTGCCATATTCCATTGATTTATCGAATTTCTGGCGATTTACATCAAGTAATTCAAATTTGCACTGCAAGTGTGCTTTAGTTTCGACCAATAAATTCAGAAAAATCATTTTCACATTTCGTATTAGGAGTGTAGGCAGTATCCACAAAGAAAACTCAATTACCCAACCATTATATATGATTACTCGTCCATGCAATTTTGACAACACATCGAAAGAAATTAAAGTAAATGAAAAAAGGCTCAAAAATTGAAATCCTTTTTCATGGAGGCCTCCTATGTGCAATGGCTTGTGGGAAAAATAACAAACTCACAATACCACAACCTTAAAAAAAACCTTCTAGAACTGACCTATCTCATATGAAGATCAATGACTTTCAACCAAGATGACAATGAGCATTTTCATGGCATAGTACATGATAACATGACCATTTTTGGAAATAACAAGGGTGTTAACATTGTCAGCAATAAGTCCACAAAAAGATTGAAGATTTGGGTAAAAATAAGTTAATTTTTCATTTTTCCTGTGCAATGCATGACTTTTTATTGAAGCAAGTGCCATAAATAAGATTGTAAATTTTGCCCTTACAATTTTCATCTTAAGTATACCAGATGGGATGCCAACTGCCAATTTTTCATGAATTTCAGAGTGATATTTCCATATTCCATTGATTTATTGAATTTCTGGCGATTTACATCAAGTAAGTCAAATTTGCACTGCAAGTGTGCTCTAGTTTCGACCAATAAATTCTGAAAAATCATTTTCACCTTCCACATTAGGAGTGTAGCCAGTATCCACAAAGAAAAATCAATTACCCAGCCATTATATATGATTACTCATCCATGCAATTTTGAGAACACATCGAAAGAAATTAAATAAAATGATAAAAAGGCTCAAAAATTGAAATCCTTTTGCATGGAGGCCTCCTATGTGCAATGGCTTGTGGCAAAAATGATAAACTCACAATACCACAAATAAAAAGTTAATATTTCATTTTTCTAGTGCAATGCATGACTTTTTTTGTGAAGCAGGTGCCATAAATAAGATTGTAAATTGTGCCCTTACAATTTTCACCTAAAGTATACCACAGTGGATGCCAACTGCCAATTTTTCATGAATTTGACAGTGATATTTCCATATTCCATTGATTTATCGAATTTCTGGCGATTTACATCAAGTAATTCAAATTTGCACAGCAAGTGTGCTCTAGTTTCGACCAATAAATTCTGAAAAATCATTTTCACCTACTGCATTAGGAGTGTAGGCAGTATCCACAAACAAAACTCAATTACCCAACCATTATATATGATTACTCATCCATGCAATTTTGAGAACACATCGAAAGAAATTAAAGGAAATGAAAAAAGGCTCAAAAATTGAAATCCTTTTGCAAGGAGGCCTCCTATGTGCAATGGCTTGTGGGAAAAATAATAAACTCACAATACCACAACCTTAATAAGAACCTTCAAGAACTGACCTATCTCATATGAAGATCAATGACTTTCAACCAAGATGACCATGAGCATTTTCATGGCATAGTACATGATAACATGACCATTTTTGGAAATAACAAGGGTGTTAACATTGTCAGCAATAATTCCACAAAAAGATTGAAGATTTGGGTAAAAATAAGTTAATTTTTCATTTTTCTAGTGCAATGCATGACTTTTTATTGAAGCAAGTGCCAGAAATAAGATTGTAAATTGTGCCCTTACATTTTCACCTAAAGTATACCACATGGGATGCCAACTGCCAATTTTTCAAGAATTTCAGAGTGATATTTCCATATTCCATTGATTTATTGAATTTCTGGCGATTTACATCAAGTAATTCAAATCTGCACTGCAAGTGTGCTCTAGTTTCGACCAAGAAATTCTACATTAGGAGTGTAGGCAGTATCCACATTAGGAGTGTAGGAAGTATCCACAAAGAAAACTCAATTACCCAACCATTATATATGATTACTCATCCATGCAATTTTGACAACACATCGAACGAAATTAAAGAAAATGATAAAAAGCCTCAAAAATTGAAATCATTTTGCATGGAGGCCTCCTATGTGAAATGGCTTGTGGGAAAAATAATAAACTCACAATACCACAAATAAAATGTTAATTTTCCATTTTTCTAGTGCAATGCATAACTTTTTTTGTGAAGCAAGTGCCATAAATAAGATTGTAAATTGTGCCCTTACAATTTTCACCTTAAGTATACCTCAATGGATGCCAATTGCCAATTTATCATGAATTTCAGAGTGATATTGCCATATTTCATTGATTTATCGAATTTCTGGTGATTTACATCAAGTAATTCAAATTTGCACTTCAAGTGTGCTCTACTTTCGACCAATAAATTCTGAAAAATCTTTTTTACCTTCCGCATTAGGAGTGTAGCTAGTATCCACAAAGAAAACTCAATTACCCAACCATTATATATGATTACTCATCCATGCAATTTTGAGAACCCATCGAAAGAAATTAAAGGAAATGAAAAAAGGCTCAAAAATTGAAATCCTTTTGCATGGAGGCCTCCTATGTGCAATGGCTTGTGGGAAAAATAATAAACTCATAATACCACAAACTTAAAAAAAACCTTCAAGAACTAACCTATCTCATATGAAGATCAATGACTTTTAACCAAGATGACCACGAGCATTTTTGTGGCATAGTACATGATAACATGACCATTTTTGGAAATAACAAGGGTGTTAACATTGTCAGCAATAATTCCACAAAAAGATTAAAGATTTGGTTAAAAAAAGTTAATTTTTTATTTTTCTAGTGCAATGCATGACTTTGTTTTGAAGCAAGTGCCATAAATAAGATTGTAAATTGTGCCCTTACAATTTTCACCTAAAGTATACCACATGGGATGCCAACTGCCAATTTTTCATGAATTTTAGAGTGATATTTCCATATTCCATTGATTTATTGAATTTCTGGCGATTTACATTAAGTAAGTCAAATTTGCACTGCAAGTGTGCTCTAGTTTCGACCAATAAATTCTGAAAAGTCATTTTCACCTTCCACATTAGGAGCGTAGGCAGTATACACAATGAAAACTCAATTACCCAACCATTATATATGATTACTCATCCATGCAATTTTGACAACACATCGAAAGAAATTAAAGAAAATGATAAAAAGGCTAAAAAATTGAAATCCTTTTAATGGAGGTCTCCTATGTGCAATGGCTTGTGGGAAAATTAATAAACTCACAATACCACAAATAAAAAGTTAATATTTCATTTTTCTTGTGCAATGCATGACTTTTTTTGTGAAGCAGGTGCCATAAATAAGATTGTAAATTGTGCCCTTACAATTTTCACCTAAAGTATACCACAGTGGATGCAAACTGCCAATTTTTCATGAATTTCAGAATGATAGTGCCATATTCCATTGATTTATCGAATTTCTGGCGATTTACATCAAGTAATTCAAATTTGCACTGCAAGTGTGCTCTAGTTTCGACCAATAAATTCTGAAAAATCATTTTCACCTTCCGCATTAGGAGTGTAGGCAGTATCCACAAACAAAACTCAATTACCCAACCATTATATATGATTACTCATCCATGCAATTTTGAGAACACATCAAAAGAAATTAAAGGAAATGAAAAAAGGCTCAAAAATTGAAATCCATTTGCATGGAGGCCTCCTATGTGCAATGGCTTGTGGGAAAAATAATAAACTCACAATACCACAACCTTAAAAAAAGCCTCAAGAACTGACCAATCTCATATGAAGATCAATGACTTTCAACCAAGATGACCATGAGCAAATTCATGGCATAGTACATGATAACATGGCCATTTTTGGAAATAACAAGGGTGTTAACATTGTCAGCAATAATTCCACAAAAAGATTGAAGATTTGGGTAAAATTAAGTTAATTTTTCATTTTTCTAGTGCAATGCATGACTTTTTATTGAAGCAAGTGCCATAAATAAGATTGTAAATTGTGCCCTTACAATTTTCACATAAAGTATACCACATGGGATGCCAACTGCAAATTTTTCAAGAATTTCAGAGTGATATTTCCATACAACATTGATTTATTGAATTTCTGGCGATTTACATCAAGTAATTCAAATTTGCACTGAAAGTGTGCTCTAGTTTCGACCAATAAATTCTACATTAGGAGTGTAGGCAGTATCCACATTAGGAGTGTAGGCAGTATCCACAAAGAAAACTCAATTACCCAACCATTATATATGATTCCTCATCCATGCAATTTTGACAACACATTGAAAGAAATTAAAGAAAATGATAAAAAGCCTCAAAAATTGAAATCATTTTGCATGGAGGCCTCCTATGTGCAATGGCTTGTGGGAAAAATAATAAACTCACAATACCACAAATAAAATGTTAATTTTCCATTTTTCTAGTGCAATGCATAACTTTTTTTGTGAAGCAAGTGCCATAAATAAGATTGTAAATTGTGCCCTTACAATTTTCACCTTAAGTATACCTCAATGGATGCCAATTGCCAATTTATCATGAATTTCAGAGTGATATTGCCATATTTCATTGATTTATCGAATTTCTGGTGATTTACATCAAGTAATTCAAATTTGCACTTCAAGTGTGCTCTACTTTCGACCAATAAATTCTGAAAAATCTTTTTTACCTTCCGCATTAGGAGTGTAGCTAGTATCCACAAAGAAAACTCAATTACCCAACCATTATATATGATTACTCATCCATGCAATTTTGAGAACCCATCGAAAGAAATTAAAGGAAATGAAAAAAGGCTCAAAAATTGAAATCCTTTTGCATGGAGGCCTCCTATGTGCAATGGCTTGTGGGAAAAATAATAAACTCATAATACCACAAACTTAAAAAAAACCTTCAAGAACTAACCTATCTCATATGAAGATCAATGACTTTTAACCAAGATGACCACGAGCATTTTTGTGGCATAGTACATGATAACATGACCATTTTTGGAAATAACAAGGGTGATAACATTGTCAGCAATAATTCCACAAAAAGATTAAAGATTTGGTTAAAAAAAGTTAATTTTTTATCTTTCTAGTGCAATGCATGACTTTGTTTTGAAGCAAGTGCCATAAATAAGATTGGAAATTGTGCCCATACAATTTTCACCTAAAGTATACCACATGGGATGCCAACTGCCAATTTTTCATGAATTTTAGAGTGATATTTCCATATTCCATTGATTTATTGAATTTCTGGCGATTTACGTAAAGTAATTCAAATTTGCACTGCAAGTGTGCTCTAGTTTCGACCAATAAATTCTGAAAAATCATTTTCTCCTTCCACATTAGGAGTGTAGGCAGTATTCACAAAGAAAACTCAATTACCCAGCCATTATATATGATTACTTATCCATGCAATTTTGACAACACATCGAAAGAAAATAAAGAAAATGATAAAAAGGCTCAAAAATTGAAATCCTTTTGCATGGAGGCCTCCTATGTGCAATGGCTTGTGGGAAAAATAATAAACTCCCAATACCACAAATAAAAAGTTAATTTTTCATTTTTCTAGTGCAATGCAAGACTTTTTTTGTGAAGCATGTGCCATAAATAAGATTGTAATTTGTGCCGTTACAATTTTCACCTAAAGTATACAACATTGGATGTCAACTGACAATTTTTCATGAATTTCAGAGTGATATTTCCATATTCCATTGATTTATCGAATTTATGGCGATTTACATCAAGTAATTCAAATTTGCACTGCAAGTGTGCTCTAGTTTCGACCAATAAATTCTGAAAAATCATTTTCACCTTTCGCATTAGGAGTGTAGGCAGTATCCACAAAGAAAACTAAATTACCCAACCATTATATATGATTACTCATCCATGCAATTTTGAGAACACATCGAAAGAAATTAAAGGAAATAAAAAAAGGCTCAAATATTGAAATCCTTTTGCATGGAGGCCTGCTATGTGCAATGGCTTGTGGGAAAAATAATAAACTCACAATACCACAAACTTAAAAAAATAACCTTCACAAACTGACCTATCTCATATGAAGATCAATGACTTTCAACCAAGATGACCATGACCATGAGCATTTTCATGGCATCGTACATGATAACATGACCATTTTTGGAAATAACAAGGGTGTTAACAATGTCAGCAATAATTCCACAAAAACATTGAAGATTTGGTTAAAACAAGTTAATTTTTCATTTTTCTAGTGCAATGCATGACTTTGTTTTGAAGCAAGTGCCATAAATATGATTGTAAATTGTGCCCTTGCAATTTTCACCTAAAGTATACCACATGGGATGCCAACTGCCAATTTTTCATGAATTTTAGAGTGATATTACCATATTCCATTGATTTATTGAATTTCTGGCGATTTACATCAAGTTAGTCAAATTTGCACTGCAAGTGTGCTCTAGTTTCGACCAATAAATTCTAAAAAATCATTTTCACCTTCCACATTAGGAGTGTAGCCAGTATCCACAACGAAAACTCAATTACCCACCCATTATATATGATTACTCATCCATGCAATTTTAAAAACACATCGAAAGAAATTAAAGAAAATGATAAAAAGGCTAAAAAATTGAAATCCTTTTGATGGTGGCCTCCTATGTGCAATGGCTTGTGGGAAAACTAATAAACTCACAATACCACAAATAAAAAGTTAATATTTCATTTTTCTAGTGCAATGCATGACTTTTTTTGTGAAGCAGGTGCCATAAATAAGATTATAAATTGTGCCCTTACAATTTTCACCTAAAGTGTACCACAATGGATACCAACTGCCATTTTTTCATGAATTTCAGAGTGATGTTGCCATATTCCATTGATTTATCGAATTTCTGGCGATTTACATCAAGTAATTCAAATTTGCACTTCAAGTATGCTTTAGTTTCGACCAATAAATTCAGAAAAATCATTTTCACATTCCGCATTAGGAGTGTAGGCAGTATCCACAAAGAAAACTCAATTACCCAACCATTATATATGATTACTCATCCATGCAATTTTGAGAACACATCGAAAGAAATTAATGGAAATGAAAAAAGGCTCAAAAATTGAAATCCTTTTGCATGGATGCCTGCTATGTGCAATGGCTTGTGGGGAAAATAATAAACTCACAATACCACAACCTTAAAAAAAACCTTCAAGAACTGACCTATCTCATATGAAGATCAACGACTTTCAACCAAGATGACAATGAGCATTTTCATGGCATAGTACATGATAACATGACCATTTTTGGAAATAACATGAGTGTTAACATTTTCAGCAATAATTCCACAAAAAGATTGAAGATTTGGGAAAAAATAAGTTAATTTTTCATTTTTCTAGTGCAATGCATGACTTTTTATTGAAGCAAGTGCCATAAATAAGATTTTAAATTGTGCCCATACAATTTTCATCTTAAGTATACCACATGCGATGCCAACTGCCAATTTTTCATGAATTTCAGAGTGATATTTCCATATTCCATTGATTTATTGAATTTCTGGCGATTTACATCAAGTAAGTCAAATTTGGACTGCAAGTGTGCTCTAGTTTCGACCAATAAATTCTGAAAAATCATTTTCACCTACCACATTAGGAGTGTAGCCAGTATCCACAAAGAAAACTCAATTACCCAGCCATTATATATGATTACTCATCCATGGAATTTTGACAACACATCAAAAGAAATTAAATAAAATGATAAAAAGGCTCAAAAATTGAAATCCTTTTGCATGGAGGCCTCCTATGTGCAATGGCTTGTGGGAAAAGTAATAAACTCACAATACCACAAATAAAAAGTTAATTTTTCATTTTTCTAGTGCAATGCATGACTTTTTTTGTGAAGAAGGTGCCATAAATAAGATTGTAAATTGTGCAATTACAATTTTCACCTAAAGTATACCACATGGGATGCCAACTGCCAATTTTTCAAGAATTTCAGAGTGATATTTCCATATAACATTGATTTATTGAATTTCTGGCGATTTACATCAAGTAATTCAAATTTGCATTGAAAGTGTGCTCTAGTTTCGACCAATAAATTCTACATTAGGAGTGTAGGCAGTATCCACATTAGGAGTGTAGGCAGTATCCACAAAGAAAACTCAATTACCCAACCATTATATATGATTACTCATCCATGCAATTTTGACAACACATCGAAAGAAATTAAAGAAAATGATAAAAAGCCTCAAAAATAGAAATCATTTTGCATGGAGGCCTCCTATGTGCAATGGCTTGTGGGAAAAATAATAAACTCACAATACCACAAATAAAATGTTAATTTTCCATTTTTCTAGTGCAATGCATATCTTTTTTTGTGAAGCAAGTGCCATAAATAAGATTGTAAATTGTGCCCTTACAATTTTCACCTTAAGTATACCTCAATGGATGCCAATTGCCAATTTATCATGAATTTCAGAGTGATATTGCCATATTTCATTGATTTATCGAATTTCTGGTGATTTACATCAAGTAATTCAAATTTGCACTTGAAGTGTGCTCTACTTTCGACCAATAAATTCTGAAAAATCCTTTTTACCTTCCGCATTAGGAGTGTAGGTAGTATCCACAAAGAAAACTCAATTACCCAACCATTATATATGATTACTCATCCATGCAATTTTGAGAACCCATCGAAAGAAATTAAAGGAAATGAAAAAAGGCTCAAAAATTGAAATCCTTTTGCATGGAGGCCTCCTATGTGCAATGGCTTTTGGGAAAAATAATAAACTCATAATACCACAAACTTAAAAAAAAACCTTCAAGAACTAACCTATCTCATATGAAGATCAATGACTTTTAACCAAGATGACCACGAGCATTTTTGTGGCATAGTACATGATAACATGACCATTTTTGGAAATAACAAGGGTGTTAACATTGTCAGCAATAATTCCACAAAAAGATTAAAGATTTGGTTAAAAAAAGTTAATTTTTTATTTTTCTAGTGCAATGGATGACTTTGTTTTGAAGCAAGTGCCATAAATAAGATTGTAAATTGTGCCCTTACAATTTTCACCTAAAGTATACCACATGGGATACCAACTGCCAATTTTTCATGAATTTTAGAGTGATATTTCCATATTCCATTGATTTATTGAATTTCTGGTGATTTACATTAAGTAAGTCAAATTTGCACTGCAAGTGTGCTCTAGTTTCGAACAATAAATTCTGAAAAATCATTTTCACCTTCCACATTAGGAGCGTAGGCAGTATACACAAAGAAAACTCTATTACCCAACCATTATATATGATTACTCATCCATGCAATTTTGACAACACATCGAAAGAAATTAAAGAAAATGATAAAAAGGCTAAAAAATTGAAATCCTTTTGATGGAGGCCTCCTATGTGCAATGGCTTGTGGGAAAACTAATAAACTCACAATACCACAAATAAAAAGTTAATATTTCATTTTTCTAGTGCAATGCATGACTTTTTTTGTGAAGCAAGTGCCATATTCCATTGATTTATCGAATTTCTGGCGATTTACATCAAGTAATTCAAATTTGCACTGCAAGTGTGCTCTAGTTTCGACCAATAAATTCTGAAAAATCATTTTCTCCTTCCACATTAGGAGTGTAGGCAGTATTCACAAAGAAAACTCAATTACCCAGCCATTATATATGATTACTTATCCATGCAATTTTGACAACACATCGAAAGAAATTAAAGAAAATGATAAAAAGGCTCAAAAATTGAAATCATTTTGCATGGAGGCCTCCTATGTGGAATGGCTTGTGGGAAAAATAATAAAATCACAATACCACAAATAAAATGTTAATTTTTCATTTTTCTAGTGCAATTTATGACTTTTTTTGTGAAGCAAGTGCCATAAATAAGAGTGTAAATTGTGCCCTTACAATTTTCACCTAAAGAATACCACATTGGATGTCAACTGCCAATTTTTCATGAATTTCAGAGTGATATTGCCATATTTCATTGATTTATCTAATTTCTGGCGATTTTCATCAAGTAATTCAAATTTGCACTTCAAGTGTGCTCTAGTTTCCACCAATAAATTCTGAAAAATCATTTTCACCTTTCGCATTACGAGTGTAGGCAGTATCCACAAAGAAAACTCAATTACCCACCATTATATATGTTTACTCATCCATGCAATTTTGAGAACACATCGAAAGAAATTAAAGGAAATGAAAGAAGGCTCAAAAATTGAAATCCTTTTGCATGGAGGCCTCCTATGTGCAATGGCTTGAGGGAAAAATAATAAACTCACAATACCACACTCTTAAAAAAATAACCTTCACAAAATGACCTATCTCATATGAAGATCAATGACTTTCAACCAAGATGACCATGACCATGAGCATTTTCATGGCATCGTGCATGATAACATGACCATTTTTGGAAATAACAAGGGTGTTAACATTGTCAGCAATAATTCCACAAAAAGATTGAAGATTTGGTTAAAACAAGTTAATTTTTCATTTTTCTAGTGCAATGCATGACTTTGTTTTGAAGCAAGTGCCATAAATAAGATTGTAAATTGTGCCCTTACAGTTTTCACCTAAAGGATACCACATGGGATGCCAACTGCCAATTTTTCATGAATTTCAGAGTGATATTGCAATATTTCATTGATTTATCGAATTTCTGGCGATTTACATCAAGTAATTCAAATTTGCGCTGCAAGTGTGCTCTAGTTTCGACCAATAAATTCTGAAAAATCATTTTCACCTTCCACATTAGGAGCGTAGGCAGTATACACAAAGAAAACTCAATTACCCAACCATTATATATGATTACTCATCCATGCAATTTTGACAACATATCGAAAGAAATTAAAGAAAATGATAAAAAGGCTAAAAAATTGAAATCCTTTTGATGAAGGCCTCCTATGTGCAATGGCTTGTGGAAAAAATGATAAACTCGCAATACCACAAATAAAAAGTTAATATTTCATTTTTCTAGTGCAATGCATGACTTTTTTTGTGAAGCTGGTGCCATAAATAAGATGGTAAATTGTGCCCTTACAATTTTCACCTAAAGTATACCACATGGGATGCCAACTGCCAATTTTTCATGAATTTCAGAGTGATATTACCATATTCCATTGATTTATCGAATTTCTGGCGATTTACATCAAGTAATTCAAATTTGCACTGCAAGTGTGCTCTAGTTTCGACCAACAAATTCTAAAAAATCATTTTCACCTTCCGCATTAGGAGTGTAGGCAGTATACACAAAGAAAACTCAATTACCCAACCAGTATATATGATTACTCATCCATTGAATTTTCACAACATATCGAAAGAAATTAAAGAAAATGATAAAAAGGCTAAAAAATTGAAATCCTTTTGATGGAGGCCTCCTATGTGCAATGGCTTGTGGGAAAAATGATAAACTCACAATACCACAAATAAAAAGTTAATATTTCATTTTTCTAGTGCAAGGCATGACTTTTTTTGTGAACCAGGTGCCATAAATAAGATTGTAAATTGTGCCCTTACAATTTTCACCTAAAGTATACCACATGGGATGCCAACTGCCAATTTTTCATGAATTTCAGAGTGATATTTCCATATTCCATTGATTTATTGAATTTCTGGCGATTTACATTAAGTAAGTCAAATTTGCACTGCAAGTGTGCTCTAGTTTCGACCAATAAATTCTGAAAAATCATTTTCACCTTCCACATTAGGAGCGTAGGCAGTATACACAAAAAAACTCAATTACCCAACCATTATATATGATTACTCATCCATGCAATTTTCACAACATATCGAAAGAAATTATAGAAAATGATAAAAAGGCTAAAAAATTGAAATCCTTTTGATGGAGGCCTCCTATGTGCAATGGCTTGTGGGAAAAATGATAAACTCACAATACCACAAATAAAAAGTTAATATTTCATTTTTCTAGTGCAATGCATGACTTTTTTTGTGAAGCAGGTGCCATAAATAAGATTGTAAATTGTGCACTTACAATTTTCACCTAAAGTATACCACAGTGGATGCCAACTGCCAATTTTTCATGAATTTCAGAGTGATATTGCCATATTCCACTGATTTATCGAATTTTTGGCGATTTACATCAAGTAATTCAAATTTGCACTGCAAGTGTGCTCTAGTTTTGACCAATAAATTCTGAAAAATCATTTTCACCTTCCGCATTAGGACTGTAGGCAGTATCCACAAACAAAACTCAATTACCCAACCATTATATATGATTACTCATCCATGCAATTTTGAGAACACATCGAAAGAAATTAAAGGAAATGAAAAAAGGCTCAAAAATTGAAATCCTTTTGCATGGAGGCCTCTTATGTGCAATGGCTTGTGGGCAAAATAATAAACTCACAATACCACAACCTTAAAAAAAAACCTTCAAGAACTGACCTATCTCATATGAAGATCAATGACTTTCAACCAAGATGACCATGAGCATATTCATGGCATAGTACATGATAACATGACCATTTTTCGAAATAACAAGGGTGTTAACATTGTCAGCAATAATTCCACAAAAAGATTGAAGATTTGGGTAAAGATAAGTTAATTTTTCATTTTTCTAGTGCAATGCATGACTTTTTATTGAAGCAAGTGCCATAAATAAGATTGTAAATTGTGCCCTTACAATGTTCACCTAAAGTATACCACATGGGATGCCAACTGCCAATTTTTCAAGAATTTCAGAGTGATATTTCCATATTCCATTGATTTATTGAATTTCTGGCGATTTACATCGAGTAATTCAAATTTGCACTGCAAGTGTGCTCTAGTTTCGACAAATAAATTCTACATTAGGAGGGTAGGCAGTAACCACATTAGGAGTGTAGGGAGTATCCACAAAGAAAACTCAATTACCCAACCATTATATATGATTATTCATCCATGCAATTTTGACAACACATCGTAAGAAATTAAAGAAAGTGATAAAAAGGCTCAAAAATTGAAATCATTTTGCATGGAGGCCTCCTATGTGTAAGGGCTTGTGGGAAAAATAATAAACCCACAATACCACAAACTTAAAAAAATAACCTTCACAAAATGACCTATCTCATATGAAGATCAATGACTTTCAACCAAGATGACCATGACCATGAGCATTTTCATGGCATCGTGCATGATAACATGACCATTTTTGGAAATAACAAGGGTGTTAACATTGTCAGCAATAATTCCACAAAAAGATTGAAGATTTGGTTAAAACAAGTTAATTTTTCATTTTTCTAGTGCAATGCATGACTTTGTTTTGAAGCAAGTGCCATAAATAAGATTGTAAAGTGTGCCCTTACAGTTTTCACCTAAAGGATACCACATGGGATGCCAACTGCCAATTTTTCATGAATTTCAGAGTGATATTGCAATATTTCATTGATTTATCGAATTTCTGGCGATTTACATCAAGTAATTCAAATTTGCGCTGCAAGTGTGCTCTAGTTTCGACCAATAAATTCTGAAAAATCATTTTCACCTTCCACATTAGGAGCGTAGGCAGTATACACAAAGAAAACTCAATTACCCAACCATTATATATGATTACTCATCCATGCAATTTTGACAACATATCGAAAGAAATTAAAGAAAATGATAAAAAGGCTAAAAAATTGAAATCCTTTTGATGGAGGCCTCCTATGTGCAATGGCTTGTGGAAAAAATGATAAACTCGCAATACCACAAATAAAAAGTTAATATTTCATTTTTCTAGTGCAATGCATGACTTTTTTTGTGAAGCTGGTGCCATAAATAAGATGGTAAATTGTGCCCTTACAATTTTCACCTAAAGTATACCACATGGGATGCCAACTGCCAATTTTTCATGAATTTCAGAGTGATATTACCATATTCCATTGATTTATCGAATTTCTGGAGATTTACATCAAGTAATTCAAATTTGCACTGCAAGTGTGCTCTAGTTTCGACCAATAAATTCTAAAAAATCATTTTCACCTTCCGCATTAGGAGTGTAGGCAGTATACACAAAGAAAACTCAATTACCCAACCAGTATATATGATTACTCATCCATTGAATTTTCACAACATATCGAAAGAAATTAAAGAAAATGATAAAAAGGCTAAAAAATTGAAATCCTTTTGATGGAGGCCTCCTATGTGCAATGGCTTGTGGGAAAAATGATAAACTCACAATACCACAAATAAAAAGTTAATATTTCATTTTTCTAGTGCAAGGCATGACTTTTTTTGTGAACCAGGTGCCATAAATAAGATTGTAAATTGTGCCCTTACAATTTTCACCTAAAGTATACCACATGGGATGCCAACTGCCAATTTTTCATGAATTTCAGAGTGATATTTCCATATTCCATTGATTTATTGAATTTCTGGCGATTTACATTAAGTAAGTCAAATTTGCACTGCAAGTGTGCTCTAGTTTCGACCAATAAATTCTGAAAAATCATTTTCACCTTCCACATTAGGAGCGTAGGCAGTATACACAAAGAAAACTCAATTACCCAACCATTATATATGATTACTCATCCATGCAATTTTCACAACATATCGAAAGAAATTAAAGAAAATGATAAAAAGGCTAAAAAATTGAAATCCTTTTGATGGAGGCCTCCTATGTGCAATGGCTTGTGGGAAAAATGATAAACTCACAATACCACAAATAAAAAGTTAATATTTCATTTTTCTAGTGCAATGCATGACTTTTTTTGTGAAGCAGGTGCCATAAATAAGATTGTAAATTGTGCACTTACAATTTTCACCTAAAGTATACCACAGTGGATGCCAACTGCCAATTTTTCATGAATTTCAGAGTGATATTGCCATATTCCACTGATTTATCGAATTTTTGGCGATTTACATCAAGTAATTCAAATTTGCACTGCAAGTGTGCTCTAGTTTTGACCAATAAATTCTGAAAAATCATTTTCACCTTCCGCATTAGGACTGTAGGCAGTATCGACAAACAAAACTCAATTACCCAACCATTATATATGATTACTCATCCATGCAATTTTGAGAACACATCGAAAGAAATTAAAGGAAATGAAAAAAGGCTCAAAAATTGAAATCCTTTTCCATGGAGGCCTCCTATGTGCAATGGCTTGTGGGCAAAATAATAAACTCACAATACCACAACCTTAAAAAAAAACCTTCAAGAACTGACCTATCTCATATGAAGATCAATGACTTTCAACCAAGATGACCATGAGCATATTCATGGCATAGTACATGATAACATGACCATTTTTCGAAATAACAAGGGTGTTAACATTGTCAGCAATAATTCCACAAAAAGATTGAAGATTTGGGTAAAGATAAGTTAATTTTTCATTTTTCTAGTGCAATGCATGACTTTTTATTGAAGCAAGTGCCATAAATAAGATTGTAAATTGTGCCCTTACAATGTTCACCTAAAGTATACCACATGGGATGCCAACTGCCAATTTTTCAAGAATTTCAGAGTGATATTTCCATATTCCATTGATTTATTGAATTTCTGGCGATTTACTTCGAGTAATTCAAATTTGCACTGCAAGTGTGCTCTAGTTTCGACAAATAAATTCTACATTAGGAGGGTAGGCAGTAACCATATTAGGAGTGTAGGGAGTATCCACAAAGAAAACTCAATTACCCAACCATTATATATGATTATTCATCCATGCAATTTTGACAACACATCGTAAGAAATTAAAGAAAGTGATAAAAAGGCTCAAAAATTGAAATCATTTTGCATGGAGGCCTCCTATGTGTAATGGCTTGTGGGAAAAATAATAAACTCACAATACCACAAACTTAAAAAAATAACCTTCACAAAATGACCTATCTCATATGAAGATCAATGACTTTCAACCAAGATGACCATGACCATGAGCATTTTCATGGCATCGTGCATGATAACATGACCATTTTTGGAAATAACAAGGGTGTTAACATTGTCAGCAATAATTCCACAAAAAGATTGAAGATTTGGTTAAAACAAGTTAATTTTTCATTTTTCTAGTGCAATGCATGACTTTGTTTTGAAGCAAGTGCCATAAATAAGATTGTAAATTGTGCCCTTACAGTTTTCACCTAAAGGATACCACATGGGATGCCAACTGCCAATTTTTCATGAATTTCAGAGTGATATTGCAATATTTCATTGATTTATCGAATTTCTGGCGATTTACATCAAGTAATTCAAATTTGCGCTGCAAGTGTGCTCTAGTTTCGACCAATAAATTCTGAAAAATCATTTTCACCTTCCACATTAGGAGCGTAGGCAGTATACACAAAGAAAACTCAATTACCCAACCATTATATATGATTACTCATCCATGCAATTTTGACAACATATCGAAAGAAATTAAAGAAAATGATAAAAAGGCTAAAAAATTGAAATCCTTTTGATGGAGGCCTGCTATGTGCAATGGCTTGTGGAAAAAATGATAAACTCGCAATACCACAAATAAAAAGTTAATATTTCATTTTTCTAGTGCAATGCATGACTTTTTTTGTGAAGCAGGTGCCATAAATAAGATGGTAAATTGTGCCCTTACAATTTTCACCTAAAGTATACCACATGGGATGCCAACTGCCAATTTTTCATGAATTTCAGAGTGATATTACCATATTCCATTGATTTATCGAATTTCTGGCGATTTACATCAAGTAATTCAAATTTGCACTGCAAGTGTGCTCTAGTTTCGACCAATAAATTCTAAAAAATCATTTTCACCTTCCGCATTAGGAGTGTAGGCAGTATACACAAAAAAAACTCAATTACCCAACCAGTATATATGATTACTAATCCATTGAATTTTCACAACATATCGAAAGAAATTAAAGAAAATGATAAAAAGGCTAAAAAATTGAAATCCTTTTGATGGAGGCCTCCTATGTGCAATGGCTTGTGGGAAAAATGATAAACTCACAATACCACAAATAAAAAGTTAATATTTCATTTTTCTAGTGCAAGGCATGACTTTTTTTGTGAACCAGGTGCCATAAATAAGATTGTAAATTGTGCCCTTACAATTTTCACCTAAAGTATACCACATGGGATGCCAACTGCCAATTTTTCATGAATTTCAGAGTGATATTTCCATATTCCATTGATTTATTGAATTTCTGGCGATTTACATTAAGTAAGTCAAATTTGCACTGCAAGTGTGCTCTAGTTTCGACCAATAAATTCTGAAAAATCATTTTCACCTTCCACATTAGGAGCGTAGGCAGTATACACAAAGAAAACTCAATTACCCAACCATTATATATGATTACTCATCCATGCAATTTTCACAACATATCGAAAGAAATTATAGAAAATGATAAAAAGGCTAAAAAATTGAAATCCTTTTGATGGAGGCCTCCTATGTGCAATGGCTTGTGGGAAAAATGATAAACTCACAATACCACAAAAAAAAAGTTAATATTTCATTTTTCTAGTGCAATGCATGACTTTTTTTGTGAAGCAGGTGCCATAAATAAGATTGTAAATTGTGCACTTACAATTTTCACCTAAAGTATACCATAGTGGATGCCAACTGCCAATTTTTCATGAATTTCAGAGTGATATTGCCATATTCCACTGATTTATCGAATTTTTGGCGATTTACATCAAGTAATTCAAATTTGCACTGCAAGTGTGCTCTAGTTTTGACCAATAAATTCTGAAAAATCATTTTCACCTTCCGCATTAGGACTGTAGGCAGTATCCACAAACAAAACTCAATTACCCAACCATTATATATGATTACTCATCCATGCAATTTTGAGAACACATCGAAAGAAATTAAAGGAAATGAAAAAAGGCTCAAAAATTGAAATCCTTTTGCATGGAGGCCTCCTATGTGCAATGGCTTGTGGGCAAAATAATAAACTCACAATACCACAACCTTAAAAAAAAACCTTCAAGAACTGACCTATCTCATATGAAGATCAATGACTTTCAACCAAGATGACCATGAGCATATTCATGGCATAGTACATGATAACATGACCATTTTTCGAAATAACAAGGGTGTTAACATTGTCAGCAATAATTCCACAAAAAGATTGAAGATTTGGGTAAAGATAAGTTAATTTTTCATTTTTCTAGTGCAATGCATGACTTTTTATTGAAGCAAGTGCCATAAATAAGATTGTAAATTGTGCCCTTACAATGTTCACCTAAAGTATACCACATGGGATGCCAACTGCCAATTTTTCAAGAATTTCAGAGTGATATTTCCATATTCCATTGATTTATTGAATTTCTGGCGATTTACATCGAGTAATTTAAATTTGCACTGCAAGTGTGCTCTAGTTTCGACAAATAAATTCTACATTAGGAGGGTAGGCAGTAACCACATTAGGAGTGTAGGGAGTATCCACAAAGAAAACTCAATTACCCAACCATTATATATGATTATTCATCCATGCAATTTTGACAACACATCGTAAGAAATTAAAGAAAGTGATAAAAAGGCTCAAAAATTGAAATCATTTTGCATGGAGGCCTCCTATGTGCAATGGCTTGTGGGAAAAATAAAAAACTCACAATACCAAAAATAAAATGTTAATTTTTCATTTTTCTAGTGCAATGCATGACTTTTTTTGTGAAGCAAGTGCCATAAATAAGATTGTAAATTGTGCCCTTATAATTTTCACCTAAACGATACCACATTGGATGTCAACTGCCAATTTTTCATGAATTTCAGAGGGATATTGACATATTTCATTGATTTATCGAATTTCTGGCGATTTACATCATGTAATTCAAATTTGCACTTCAAGTGTGCTCTAGTTTCCACCAATAAATTCTGAAAAATCATTTTCACCTTTCGCATTAGGAGTGTAGGCAGTATCCACAAAGAAAACTCAATTACCCAACCATTATATATGATTACTCATCCATGCAATTTTGAGAACACATCGAAAGAAATTAAAGGAAATGAAAAAAGGCTCAAAAATTGAAATCCTTTTGCATGGAGGCCTCCTATGTGTAATGGCTTGTGGGAAAAATAATAAACTCACAATACCACAAACTTAAAAAAATAACCTTCACAAACTGACCTATCTCATATGAAGATCAATGACTTTCAACCAAGATGACCATGACGATGAGCATTTTCATGGCATCGTGCATGATAACATGACCATTTTTGGAAATAACAAGGGTGTTAACATTGTCAGCAATAATTCCACAAAAAGATTGAAGATTTGGTTAAAACAAGTTAATTTTTCATTTTTCTAGTGCAATGGATGACTTTGTTTTGAAGCAAGTGCCATAAATAAGATTGTAAATTGTGCCCTTACAATTTTCACCTAAAGTATACCACATGGGATGCCAACTGCCAATTTTTCATGAATTTCAGAGTGATATTTCCATATTCCATTGATTTATTGAATTTCTGGCGATTTACATTAAGTAAGTCCAATTTGCACTGCAAGTGTGCTCTAGTTTCGACCAATAAATTCTGAAAAATCATTTTCACCTTCCACATTAGGAGCGTAGGCAGTATACACAAAGAAAACTCAATTACCCAACCATTATATATGATTACTCATCCATGAAATTTTCACAACATATCGAAAGAAATTAAAGAAAATGATAAAAAGGCTAAAAAATTGAAATCCTTTTGATGGAGGCCTCCTATGTGCAATGGCTTGTGGGAAAAATGATAAACTCACAATACCACCAATAAAAACTTAATATTTCATTTTTCTAGTGCAATGCATGACTTTTTTTGTGAAGCAGGTGCCATAAATAAGATTGTAAATTGTGCCCTTACAATTTTCACCTAAAGTATACCAAAGTGGATGCCAACTGCCAATTTTTCATGAATTTCAGAGTGATATTGCCATATTCCATTGATTTATTGAATTTCTGGCGATTTACATCAAGTAATTCAAATTTGCACTGCAAGTGTGCTCTAGTTTTGACCAATAAATTCTGAAAAATCATTTTCACCTTCCGCATTAGGACTGTAGGTAGTATCCACAACCAAAACTCAATTACCCCACCATTATATATGATTACTCATCCATGCAATTTTGAGAACACATCGAAAGAAATTAAAGGAAATGAAAAAAGGCTCAAAAACTGAAATCCTTTTGCATGGAGGCCTCCTATGTGCAATGGCTTGTGGGCAAAATAATAAACTCACAATACCACAACCTTAAAAAAACATTCAAGAACTGACCTATCTCATATGAAGATCAATGACTTTCAACCAAGATGACCATGAGCATATTCATGGCATAGTACATGATAACATGACCATTTTTGGAAATAAAAAGGGTATTAACATTGTCAGCAATAATTCCACAAAAAGATTGAAGATTTGGGTAAAGATAAGTTAATTTTTCATTTTTCTAGTACAATGCATGACTTTTTATTGGAGCAAGTGCCATAAATAAGATTGTAAATTGTGCCCTTACAATGTTCACCTAAAGTATGCCACATGGGATGCCAACTGCCAATTTTTCAAGAATTTCAGAGTGATATTTCCATATTCCATTGATTTATTGAATTTCTGGCGATTTACATCAAGTAATTCAAATTTGCACTGCAAGTGTGCTCTAGTTTCGACCAATAAATTCTGAAAAATCATTTTCACCTTCCGCATTAGGAGTGCAGGCAGTATCCACAAAGAAAACTAAATTACCCAACCATTATATATGATTACTCATCCATGCAATTTTGAGAACACATCGAAAGAAATTAAAGAAAATGAAAAAAGGCTCAAAAATTGAAATCCTTTTGCATGGACGCCTACTACGTGCAATGTATTGTGGGAAAAATAATAAACTCACAATACCACAACCTTAAAAAAAACCTTCAAGAACTGACCTATCTCATATGAAGATCAATGACTTTCAACCAAGATGACCATGAGCATTTTCATGGCATAGTACATGATAACATGACCATTTTTGGAAATAACAAGGGTGTTAACATTGTCAGCAATAATTCCACAAAAAGATTGAAGATTTGGGTAAAAATAAGTTATTTTTTCATTTTTCTAGTGCAATGCATGACTTTTTATTGAAGCAAGTGCCATAAGTAAGATTGTAAATTGTGCCCTTACAATTTTCACCTAAAGTATACCACATGGGATGCCAACTGCCAATTTTTCAAGAATTCAGAGTGATATTTCCATATTCCATTGATTTATTGAATTTCTGGCGATTTACATCAAGTAATTAAAATATGCACTTCAAGTGTGCTCTAGTTTCGACCAATAAATTCTACATTAGGAGTGTAGGCTGTATCCACATTAGGAGTGTAGGCAGTATCCACAAAGAAAATTCAATTACCCAACCATTATATATGATTACTCATCCATGCAATTTTGACAACACATCGAAAGAAATTAAAGAAAATGATAAAAAGCCTCAAAAATTGAAATCATTTTGCATGGAGGCCTCCTATGTGCAATGGCTTGTGGGAAAAATAATAAACTCACAGTACCACAAATAAAATGTTAATATTTCATTTTTCTAGTGCAATGCATGACTTTTTTTGTGAAGCGGGTGCCATAAATAACATTGTAAATTGTGCCCTTACAATTTTCACCTAAAGTATACCACATGGGATGCCAACTGCCAATTTTTCATGAATTTCAGAGTGATATTACCATATTCCATTGATTTATCGAATTTCTGGCGATTTACATCAAGTAATTCAAATTTGCACTGCAAGTGTGCTCTAGTTTCGACCAATAAATTCTAAAAAATCATTTTCACCTTCCGCATTAGGAGTGTAGGCAGTATACACAAAGAAAACTCAATTACCCAACCATTATATATGATTACTCATCCATGCAATTTTCAGAACATATCGAAAGAAATTAAAGAAAATGATAAAAAGGCTAAAAAATTGAAATCCTTTTGATGGAGGCCTCCTATGTACAATGGCTTGTGGGAAAAATGATAAACTCACAATACCACAAATAAAAAGTTAATATTTCATTTTTCTAGTGCAATGCATGACTTTTTTTGTGAAGCAGGTGCCATAAATAAGATCGTAAATTGTGCCCTTACAATTTTCACCTAAAGTATACCACATGGGATGCCAACTGCCAATTTTTCATGAATTTCAGAGTGATATTTCCATATTCCATTGATTTATTGATTTTCTGGCGATTTACATGAAGTAAGTCAAATTTGCACTGCAAGTGTGCTCTAGTTTCGACCAATAAATTCTGAAAAATCATTTTCACCTTCCACATTAGGAGCGTAGGCAGTATACACAAAGAAAACTCAATTACCCAACCATTATATATGATTACTCATCCATGCAATTTTCACAACATATCGAAAGAAATTAAAGAAAATGATAAAAAGGCTAAAAAATTGAAATCCTTTTGATGGAGGCCTCCTATGTGCAATGGCTTGTGGGAAAAATGATAAACTCACAATACCACAAATAAAAAGTTAATATTTCATTTTTCTAGTGCAATGCATGACTTTTTTTGTGAAGCAGGTGCCATAAATAAGACTGTAAATTGTTCCCTTACAATTTTCACCTAAAGTATACCACAGTGGATGCCAACTGCCAATTTTTCATGAATTTCAGAGTGATATTTCCATATTCCATTAATTTATGGAATTTCTGGCGATTTACATCAAGTAAATCAAATTTGCACTGCAAGTGTGCTCTAGTTTCGACCAATAAATTCTGAAAAATCATTTTCACCTTCTGCATTAGGAGTGTAGGCAGTATCCACAAACAAAACTCAATTACCCAACCATTATATATGATTACTCATCCATGCAATTTTGAGAACACATCGAAAGAAATTAAAGGAAATGAAAAAAGGCTCAAAAATTGAAATCCTTTTGCAAGGAGGCCTCCTATGTGCAATGGCTTGTGGGAAAAATACTAAACTCACAATACCACAACCTTAAAAAAAACCTTCAAGAACTGACCTATCTCATATGAAGATCAATGACTTTCAACCAAGATGACCATGAGCATTTTCATGGCATAGTACATGATAACATGACCATTTTTGGAAATAACAAGGGTGTTAACATTGTCAGCAATAATTCCACAAAAAGATTGAAGATTTGGGTAAAAATAAGTTATTTTTTCATTTTTCTAGTGCAATGCATGACTTTTTATTGAAGCAAGTGCCATAAGTAAGATTGTAAATTGTGCCCCTACAATTTTCACCTAAAGTATACCACATGGGATGCCAACTGCCAATTTTTCAAGAATTTCAGAGTGATATTTCCATATTCCATTGATTTATTGAATTTCTGGCGATTTACATCAAGTAATTAAAATTTGAACTTCAAGTGTGCTCTAGTTTCGACCAATAAATTCTACATTAGGAGTGTAAGCAGTATCCACATTAGGAGTGTAGGCAGTATCCACAAAGAAAATTCAATTACCCAAGCATTATATATGATTACTCATCCATGCAATTTTGACAACACATCGAAAGAAATTAAAGAAAATGATAAAAAGCCTCAAAAATTGAAATCATTTTGCATGGAGGCCTCCTATGTGCAATGGCTTGTGGGAAAAATAATAAACTCACAATACCACAAATAATATGTTAATTTTCCATTTTTCTAGTGCAATGCATAACTTTTTTTGTGAAGCAAGTGCCATAAATAAGATTGTAAATTGTGCCCTTACAATTTTCACCTTAAGTATACCACAATGGATGCCAATTGCCAATTTTTCATGAATTTCAGAGTGATATTGCCATATTTCATTGATTTATCGAATTTCTGGTGATTTACATCAAGTAATTCAAATTTGCACTTCAAGTGTGCTCTACTTTCGACCAATAAATTCTGAAAAATCTTTTTTACCTTCCGCATTTGGAGTGTAGGTAGTATCCACAAAGAAAACTCAATTACCCAACCATTATATATGATTACTCATCCATGCAATTTTGAGAACCCATCGAAAGAAATTAAAGGAAATGAAAAAAGGCTCAAAAATTGAAATCCTTTTGCATGGAGGCCTCCTAAGTGCAATGGCTTGTGGGAAAAATAATAAACTCATAATACCACAAACTTAAAAAAAAACCCTTCAAGAACTGACCTATCTCATATGAAGATCAATGACTTTTAACCAAGATGACCACGAGCATTTTTGTGGCATAGTACATGATAACATGACCATTTTTGGAAATAACAAGGGTTTTAACATTGTCAGCAATAATTCCACAAAAAGATTGAAGATTTGGTTAAAAAAAATTAATTTTTCATTTTTCTAGTGCAATGCATGACTTTGTTTTGAAGCAAGTGCCATAAATAAGATTGTAAATTGTGCCCTTACAATTTTCACCTAAAGTATACCACATGGGATGCCAACTGCCAATTTTTCATGAATTTTAGAGTGATATTTCCATATTCCATTGATTTATTGAATTTCTGGCGATTTACATTAAGTAAGTCAAATTTGCACTGCAAGTGTGCTCTAGTTTCGACCAATAAATTCTGAAAAATCATTTTCACCTTCCACATTAGGAGCGTAGGCAGTATACACAAAGAAAACTCAATTACCCAACCATTATATATGATTACTCATCCATGCAATTTTGACAACACATCGAAAGAAATTAAAGAAAATGATAAAAACGCTAAAAAATTGAAATCCTTTTGATGGAGGCCTCCTATGTGCAATGGCTTGTGGTAAAACTAATAAACTCACAATACCACAAATAAAAAGTTAATATGTCCTTTTTCTAGTGCAATGCATGACTTTTTTGTGAAGCAGGTGCCATAAATAAGATTATAAATTGTGCCCTTACAATTTTCACCTAAAGTATACCACAATGGATACCAACTGCCAATTTGTCAAGAATTTCAGAGTGATATTGCCATATTCCATTGACATATCGAATTTCTGGCGATTTACATCAAGTAATTCAAATTTGCATTGCAAGTGTGCTTTAGTTTCGACCAATAAATTCAGAAAAATCATTTTCACATTCCGTATTAGGAGTGTAGGCAGTATCCACAAAGAAAACTCAATTACCCAACCATTATATATGATTACTCGTCCATGCAATTTTGAGAACACATCGAAAGAAATTAAAGTAAATGAAAAAAGGCTCAAAAATTGAAATCCTTTTGCATGGAGGCCTCCTATGTGAAATGGCTTGTGGGAAAAATAATAAACTCACAATACCACAACCTTAAAAAAAACCTTCAAGAACTGACCTATCTCATATGAAGATCAATGAATTTCAACCAAGATGACAATGAGCATTTTCAAGGCATAGTACATGATAACATGACCATTTTTGGAAATAACAAGGGTGTTAACATTGTCAGCAATAATTCCACAAAAAGATTGAAGATTTGGTTAAAAAAAATTAATTTTTCATTTTTCTAGTGCAATGCATGACTTTGTTTTGAAGCAAGTGCCATAAATAAGATTGTAAATTGTGCCCTTACAATTTTCACCTAAAGTATACCACATGGGATGCCAACTGCCAATTTTTCATGAATTTTAGAGTGATATTTCCATATTCCATTGATTTATTGAATTTCTGGCGATTTACATTAAGTAAGTCAAATTTGCACTGCAAGTGTGCTCTAGTTTCGACCAATAAATTCTGAAAAATCATTTTCACCTTCCACATTAGGAGCGTAGGCAGTATACACAAAGAAAACTCAATTACCCAACCATTATATATGATTACTCATCCATGCAATTTTGACAACACATCGAAAGAAATTAAAGAAAATGATAAAAACGCTAAAAAATTGAAATCCTTTTGATGGAGGCCTCCTATGTGCAATGGCTTGTGGTAAAACTAATAAACTCACAATACCACAAATAAAAAGTTAATATGTCCTTTTTCTAGTGCAATGCATGACTTTTTTGTGAAGCAGGTGCCATAAATAAGATTATAAATTGTGCCCTTACAATTTTCACCTAAAGTATACCACAATGGATACCAACTGCCAATTTTTCATGAATTTCAGAGTGATATTGCCATATTCCATTGACATATCGAATTTCTGGCGATTTACATCAAGTAATTCAAATTTGCATTGCAAGTGTGCTTTAGTTTCGACCAATAAATTCAGAAAAATCATTTTCACATTCCGTATTAGGAGTGTAGGCAGTATACACAAAGAAAACTCAATTACCCAACCATTATATATGATTACTCATCCATGCAATTTTGACAACACATCGAAAGAAATTAAAGAAAATGATAAAAACGCTAAAAAATTGAAATCCTTTTGATGGAGGCCTCCTATGTGCAATGGCTTGTGGTAAAACTAATAAACTCACAATACCACAAATAAAAAGTTAATATGTCCTTTTTCTAGTGCAATGCATGACTTTTTTGTGAAGCAGGTGCCATAAATAAGATTATAAATTGTGCCCTTACAATTTTCACCTAAAGTATACCACAATGGATACCAACTGCCAATTTGTCAAGAATTTCAGAGTGATATTTCCATATTCCATTGATTTATCGAATTTCTGGCGATTTACATCAAGTAATTCAAATTTGCATTGCAAGTGTGCTTTAGTTTCGACCAATAAATTCAGAAAAATCATTTTCACATTCCGTATTAGGAGTGTAGGCAGTATCCACAAAGAAAACTCAATTACCCAACCATTATATATGATTACTCGTCCATGCAATTTTGAGAACACATCGAAAGAAATTAAAGTAAATGAAAAAAGGCTCAAAAATTGAAATCCTTTTGCATGGAGGCCTCCTATGTGAAATGGCTTGTGGGAAAAATAATAAACTCACAATACCACAACCTTAAAAAAAACCTTCAAGAACTGACCTATCTCATATGAAGATCAATGAATTTCAACCAAGATGACAATGAGCATTTTCAAGGCATAGTACATGATAACATGACCATTTTTGGAAATAACAAGGGTGTTAACATTGTCAGCAATAATTCCACAAAAAGATTGAAGATTTGGTTAAAAAAAATTAATTTTTCATTTTTCTAGTGCAATGCATGACTTTGTTTTGAAGCAAGTGCCATAAATAAGATTGTAAATTGTGCCCTTACAATTTTCACCTAAAGTATACCACATGGGATGCCAACTGCCAATTTTTCATGAATTTTAGAGTGATATTTCCATATTCCATTGATTTATTGAATTTCTGGCGATTTACATTAAGTAAGTCAAATTTGCACTGCAAGTGTGCTCTAGTTTCGACCAATAAATTCTGAAAAATCATTTTCACCTTCCACATTAGGAGCGTAGGCAGTATACACAAAGAAAACTCAATTACCCAACCATTATATATGATTACTCATCCATGCAATTTTGACAACACATCGAAAGAAATTAAAGAAAATGATAAAAACGCTAAAAAATTGAAATCCTTTTGATGGAGGCCTCCTATGTGCAATGGCTTGTGGTAAAACTAATAAACTCACAATACCACAAATAAAAAGTTAATATGTCCTTTTTCTAGTGCAATGCATGACTTTTTTGTGAAGCAGGTGCCATAAATAAGATTATAAATTGTGCCCTTACAATTTTCACCTAAAGTATACCACAATGGATACCAACTGCCAATTTTTCATGAATTTCAGAGTGATATTGCCATATTCCATTGACATATCGAATTTCTGGCGATTTACATCAAGTAATTCAAATTTGCATTGCAAGTGTGCTTTAGTTTCGACCAATAAATTCAGAAAAATCATTTTCACATTCCGTATTAGGAGTGTAGGCAGTATCCACAAAGAAAACTCAATTACCCAACCATTATATATGATTACTCGTCCATGCAATTTTGAGAACACATCGAAAGAAATTAAAGTAAATGAAAAAAGGCTCAAAAATTGAAATCCTTTTGCATGGAGGCCTCCTATGTGCAATGGCTTGTGGGAAAAATAATAAACTCACAATACCACAACCTTAAAAAAAACCTTCAAGAACTGACCTATCTCATATGAAGATCAATGAATTTCAACCAAGATGACAATGAGCATTTTCAAGGCATAGTACATGATAACATGACCATTTTTGGAAATAACAAGGGTGTTAACATTGTCAGCAATAATTCCACAAAAAGATTGAAGATTTGGTTAAAAAAAATTAATTTTTCATTTTTCTAGTGCAATGCATGACTTTGTTTTGAAGCAAGTGCCATAAATAAGATTGTAAATTGTGCCCTTACAATTTTCACCTAAAGTATACCACATGGGATGCCAACTGCCAATTTTTCATGAATTTTAGAGTGATATTTCCATATTCCATTGATTTATTGAATTTCTGGCGATTTACATTAAGTAAGTCAAATTTGCACTGCAAGTGTGCTCTAGTTTCGACCAATAAATTCTGAAAAATCATTTTCACCTTCCACATTAGGAGCGTAGGCAGTATACACAAAGAAAACTCAATTACCCAACCATTATATATGATTACTCATCCAGGCAATTTTGACAACACATCGAAAGAAATTAAAGAAAATGATAAAAACGCTAAAAAATTGAAATCCTTTTGATGGAGGCCTCCTATGTGCAATGGCTTGTGGTAAAACTAATAAACTCACAATACCACAAATAAAAAGTTAATATGTCCTTTTTCTAGTGCAATGCATGACTTTTTTGTGAAGCAGGTGCCATAAATAAGATTATAAATTGTGCCCTTACAATTTTCACCTAAAGTATACCACAATGGATACCAACTGCCAATTTTTCATGAATTTCAGAGTGATATTGGCATATTCCATTGACATATCGAATTTCTGGCGATTTACATCAAGTAATTCAAATTTGCATTGCAAGTGTGCTTTAGTTTCGACCAATAAATTCAGAAAAATCATTTTCACATTCCGTATTAGGAGTGTAGGCAGTATCCACAAAGAAAACTCAATTACCCAACCATTATATATGATTACTCGTCCATGCAATTTTGAGAACACATCGAAAGAAATTAAAGTAAATGAAAAAAGGCTCAAAAATTGAAATCCTTTTGCATGGAGGCCTCCTATGTGCAATGGCTTGTGGGAAAAATAATAAACTCACAATACCACAACCTTAAAAAAAACCTTCAAGAACTGACCTATCTCATATGAAGATCAATGAATTTCAACCAAGATGACAATGAGCATTTTCAAGGCATAGTACATGATAACATGACCATTTTTGGAAATAACAAGGGTGTTAACATTGTCAGCAATAATTCCACAAAAAGATTGAAGATTTGGTTAAAAAAAATTAATTTTTCATTTTTCTAGTGCAATGCATGACTTTGTTTTGAAGCAAGTGCCATAAATAAGATTGTAAATTGTGCCCTTACAATTTTCACCTAAAGTATACCACATGGGATGCCAACTGCCAATTTTTCATGAATTTTAGAGTGATATTTCCATATTCCATTGATTTATTGAATTTCTGGCGATTTACATTAAGTAAGTCAAATTTGCACTGCAAGTGTGCTCTAGTTTCGACCAATAAATTCTGAAAAATCATTTTCACCTTCCACATTAGGAGCGTAGGCAGTATAGACAAAGAAAACTCAATTACCCAACCATTATATATGATTACTCATCCATGCAATTTTGACAACACATCGAAAGAAATTAAAGAAAATGATAAAAACGCTAAAAAATTGAAATCCTTTTGATGGAGGCCTCCTATGTGCAATGGCTTGTGGTAAACCTAATAAACTCACAATACCACAAATAAAAAGTTAATATGTCCTTTTTCTAGTGCAATGCATGACTTTTTTGTGAAGCAGGTGCCATAAATAAGATTATAAATTGTGCCCTTACAATTTTCACCTAAAGTATACCACAATGGATACCAACTGCCAATTTTTCATGAATTTCAGAGTGATATTGCCATATTCCATTGACATATCGAATTTCTGGCGATTTACATCAAGTAATTCAAATTTGCATTGCAAGTGTGCTTTAGTTTCGACCAATAAATTCAGAAAAATCATTTTCACATTCCGTATTAGGAGTGTAGGCAGTATCCACAAAGAAAACTCAATTACCCAACCATTATATATGATTACTCGTCCATGCAATTTTGAGAACACATCGAAAGAAATTAAAGTAAATGAAAAAAGGCTCAAAAATTGAAATCCTTTTGCATGGAGGCCTCCTATGTGCAATGGCTTGTGGGAAAAATGATAAACTCACAATACCACAAATAAAAAGTTAATATTTCATTTTTCTAGTGCAATGCATGACTTTTTTTGTGAAGCAGGTGCCATAAATAAGACTGTAAATTGTTCCCTTACAATTTTCACCTAAAGTATACCACAGTGGATGCCAACTGCCAATTTTTCATGAATTTCAGAGTGATATTTCCATATTCCATTAATTTATGGAATTTCTGGCGATTTACATCAAGTAAATCAAATTTGCACTGCAAGTGTGCTCTAGTTTCGACCAATAAATTCTGAAAAATCATTTTCACCTTCTGCATTAGGAGTGTAGGCAGTATCCACAAACAAAACTCAATTACCCAACCATTATATATGATTACTCATCCATGCAATTTTGAGAACACATCGAAAGAAATTAAAGGAAATGAAAAAAGGCTCAAAAATTGAAATCCTTTTGCAAGGAGGCCTCCTATGTGCAATGGCTTGTGGGAAAAATACTAAACTCACAATACCACAACCTTAAAAAAAACCTTCAAGAACTGACCTATCTCATATGAAGATCAATGACTTTCAACCAAGATGACCATGAGCATTTTCATGGCATAGTACATGATAACATGACCATTTTTGGAAATAACAAGGGTGTTAACATTGTCAGCAATAATTCCACAAAAAGATTGAAGATTTGGGTAAAAATAAGTTATTTTTTCATTTTTCTAGTGCAATGCATGACTTTTTATTGAAGCAAGTGCCATAAGTAAGATTGTAAATTGTGCCCCTACAATTTTCACCTAAAGTATACCACATGGGATGCCAACTGCCAATTTTTCAAGAATTTCAGAGTGATATTTCCATATTCCATTGATTTATTGAATTTCTGGCGATTTACATCAAGTAATTAAAATTTGAACTTCAAGTGTGCTCTAGTTTCGACCAATAAATTCTACATTAGGAGTGTAAGCAGTATCCACATTAGGAGTGTAGGCAGTATCCACAAAGAAAATTCAATTACCCAAGCATTATATATGATTACTCATCCATGCAATTTTGACAACACATCGAAAGAAATTAAAGAAAATGATAAAAAGCCTCAAAAATTGAAATCATTTTGCATGGAGGCCTCCTATGTGCAATGGCTTGTGGGAAAAATAATAAACTCACAATACCACAAATAATATGTTAATTTTCCATTTTTCTAGTGCAATGCATAACTTTTTTTGTGAAGCAAGTGCCATAAATAAGATTGTAAATTGTGCCCTTACAATTTTCACCTTAAGTATACCACAATGGATGCCAATTGCCAATTTTTCATGAATTTCAGAGTGATATTGCCATATTTCATTGATTTATCGAATTTCTGGTGATTTACATCAAGTAATTCAAATTTGCACTTCAAGTGTGCTCTACTTTCGACCAATAAATTCTGAAAAATCTTTTTTACCTTCCGCATTTGGAGTGTAGGTAGTATCCACAAAGAAAACTCAATTACCCAACCATTATATATGATTACTCATCCATGCAATTTTGAGAACCCATCGAAAGAAATTAAAGGAAATGAAAAAAGGCTCAAAAATTGAAATCCTTTTGCATGGAGGCCTCCTAAGTGCAATGGCTTGTGGGAAAAATAATAAACTCATAATACCACAAACTTAAAAAAAAACCCTTCAAGAACTGACCTATCTCATATGAAGATCAATGACTTTTAACCAAGATGACCACGAGCATTTTTGTGGCATAGTACATGATAACATGACCATTTTTGGAAATAACAAGGGTTTTAACATTGTCAGCAATAATTCCACAAAAAGATTGAAGATTTGGTTAAAAAAAATTAATTTTTCATTTTTCTAGTGCAATGCATGACTTTGTTTTGAAGCAAGTGCCATAAATAAGATTGTAAATTGTGCCCTTACAATTTTCACCTAAAGTATACCACATGGGATGCCAACTGCCAATTTTGACAACACATCGAAAGAAATTAAAGAAAATGATAAAAAGGCTAAAAAATTGAAATCCTTTTGATGGAGGCCTCCTATGTGCAATGGCTTGTGGTAAAACTAATAAACTCACAATACCACAAATAAAAAGTTAATATGTCCTTTTTCTAGTGCAATGCATGACTTTTTTGTGAAGCAGGTGCCATAAATAAGATTATAAATTGTGCCCTTACAATTTTCACCTAAAGTATACCACAATGGATACCAACTGCCAATTTGTCAAGAATTTCAGAGTGATATTTCCATATTCCATTGATTTATCGAATTTCTGGCGATTTACATCAAGTAATTCAAATTTGCATTGCAAGTGTGCTTTAGTTTCGACCAATAAATTCAGAAAAATCATTTTCACATTCCGTATTAGGAGTGTAGGCAGTATCCACAAAGAAAACTCAATTACCCAACCATTATATATGATTACTCGTCCATGCAATTTTGAGAACACATCGAAAGAAATTAAAGTAAATGAAAAAAGGCTCAAAAATTGAAATCCTTTTGCATGGAGGCCTCCTATGTGAAATGGCTTGTGGGAAAAATAATAAACTCACAATACCACAACCTTAAAAAAAACCTTCAAGAACTGACCTATCTCATATGAAGATCAATGAATTTCAACCAAGATGACAATGAGCATTTTCAAGGCATAGTACATGATAACATGACCATTTTTGGAAATAACAAGGGTGTTAACATTGTCAGCAATAATTCCACAAAAAGATTGAAGATTTGGTTAAAAAAAATTAATTTTTCATTTTTCTAGTGCAATGCATGACTTTGTTTTGAAGCAAGTGCCATAAATAAGATTGTAAATTGTGCCCTTACAATTTTCACCTAAAGTATACCACATGGGATGCCAACTGCCAATTTTTCATGAATTTTAGAGTGATATTTCCATATTCCATTGATTTATTGAATTTCTGGCGATTTACATTAAGTAAGTCAAATTTGCACTGCAAGTGTGCTCTAGTTTCGACCAATAAATTCTGAAAAATCATTTTCACCTTCCACATTAGGAGCGTAGGCAGTATACACAAAGAAAACTCAATTACCCAACCATTATATATGATTACTCATCCATGCAATTTTGACAACACATCGAAAGAAATTAAAGAAAATGATAAAAACGCTAAAAAATTGAAATCCTTTTGATGGAGGCCTCCTATGTGCAATGGCTTGTGGTAAAACTAATAAACTCACAATACCACAAATAAAAAGTTAATATGTCCTTTTTCTAGTGCAATGCATGACTTTTTTGTGAAGCAGGTGCCATAAATAAGATTATAAATTGTGCCCTTACAATTTTCACCTAAAGTATACCACAATGGATACCAACTGCCAATTTTTCATGAATTTCAGAGTGATATTGCCATATTCCATTGACATATCGAATTTCTGGCGATTTACATCAAGTAATTCAAATTTGCATTGCAAGTGTGCTTTAGTTTCGACCAATAAATTCAGAAAAATCATTTTCACATTCCGTATTAGGAGTGTAGGCAGTATCCACAAAGAAAACTCAATTACCCAACCATTATATATGATTACTCGTCCATGCAATTTTGAGAACACATCGAAAGAAATTAAAGTAAATGAAAAAAGGCTCAAAAATTGAAATCCTTTTGCATGGAGGCCTCCTATGTGCAATGGCTTGTGGGAAAAATAATAAACTCACAATACCACAACCTTAAAAAAAACCTTCAAGAACTGACCTATCTCATATGAAGATCAATGAATTTCAACCAAGATGACAATGAGCATTTTCAAGGCATAGTACATGATAACATGACCATTTTTGGAAATAACAAGGGTGTTAACATTGTCAGCAATAATTCCACAAAAAGATTGAAGATTTGGTTAAAAAAAATTAATTTTTCATTTTTCTAGTGCAATGCATGACTTTGTTTTGAAGCAAGTGCCATAAATAAGATTGTAAATTGTGCCCTTACAATTTTCACCTAAAGTATACCACATGGGATGCCAACTGCCAATTTTTCATGAATTTTAGAGTGATATTTCCATATTCCATTGATTTATTGAATTTCTGGCGATTTACATTAAGTAAGTCAAATTTGCACTGCAAGTGTGCTCTAGTTTCGACCAATAAATTCTGAAAAATCATTTTCACCTTCCACATTAGGAGCGTAGGCAGTATACACAAAGAAAACTCAATTACCCAACCATTATATATGATTACTCATCCAGGCAATTTTGACAACACATCGAAAGAAATTAAAGAAAATGATAAAAACGCTAAAAAATTGAAATCCTTTTGATGGAGGCCTCCTATGTGCAATGGCTTGTGGTAAAACTAATAAACTCACAATACCACAAATAAAAAGTTAATATGTCCTTTTTCTAGTGCAATGCATGACTTTTTTGTGAAGCAGGTGCCATAAATAAGATTATAAATTGTGCCCTTACAATTTTCACCTAAAGTATACCACAATGGATACCAACTGCCAATTTTTCATGAATTTCAGAGTGATATTGGCATATTCCATTGACATATCGAATTTCTGGCGATTTACATCAAGTAATTCAAATTTGCATTGCAAGTGTGCTTTAGTTTCGACCAATAAATTCAGAAAAATCATTTTCACATTCCGTATTAGGAGTGTAGGCAGTATCCACAAAGAAAACTCAATTACCCAACCATTACATATGATTACTCGTCCATGCAATTTTGAGAACACATCGAAAGAAATTAAAGTAAATGAAAAAAGGCTCAAAAATTGAAATCCTTTTGCATGGAGGCCTCCTATGTGCAATGGCTTGTGGGAAAAATAATAAACTCACAATACCACAACCTTAAAAAAAACCTTCAAGAACTGACCTATCTCATATGAAGATCAATGAATTTCAACCAAGATGACAATGAGCATTTTCAAGGCATAGTACATGATAACATGACCATTTTTGGAAATAACAAGGGTGTTAACATTGTCAGCAATAATTCCACAAAAAGATTGAAGATTTGGTTAAAAAAAATTAATTTTTCATTTTTCTAGTGCAATGCATGACTTTGTTTTGAAGCAAGTGCCATAAATAAGATTGTAAATTGTGCCCTTACAATTTTCACCTAAAGTATACCACATGGGATGCCAACTGCCAATTTTTCATGAATTTTAGAGTGATATTTCCATATTCCATTGATTTATTGAATTTCTGGCGATTTACATTAAGTAAGTCAAATTTGCACTGCAAGTGTGCTCTAGTTTCGACCAATAAATTCTGAAAAATCATTTTCACCTTCCACATTAGGAGCGTAGGCAGTATAGACAAAGAAAACTCAATTACCCAACCATTATATATGATTACTCATCCATGCAATTTTGACAACACATCGAAAGAAATTAAAGAAAATGATAAAAACGCTAAAAAATTGAAATCCTTTTGATGGAGGCCTCCTATGTGCAATGGCTTGTGGTAAACCTAATAAACTCACAATACCACAAATAAAAAGTTAATATGTCCTTTTTCTAGTGCAATGCATGACTTTTTTGTGAAGCAGGTGCCATAAATAAGATTATAAATTGTGCCCTTACAATTTTCACCTAAAGTATACCACAATGGATACCAACTGCCAATTTTTCATGAATTTCAGAGTGATATTGCCATATTCCATTGACATATCGAATTTCTGGCGATTTACATCAAGTAATTCAAATTTGCATTGCAAGTGTGCTTTAGTTTCGACCAATAAATTCAGAAAAATCATTTTCACATTCCGTATTAGGAGTGTAGGCAGTATCCACAAAGAAAACTCAATTACCCAACCATTATATATGATTACTCGTCCATGCAATTTTGAGAACACATCGAAAGAAATTAAAGTAAATGAAAAAAGGCTCAAAAATTGAAATCCTTTTGCATGGAGGCCTCCTATGTGCAATGGCTTGTGGGAAAAATAATAAACTCACAATACCACAACCTTAAAAAAAACCTTCAAGAACTGACCTATCTCATATGAAGATCAATGAATTTCAACCAAGATGACAATGAGCATTTTCAAGGCATAGTACATGATAGCATGACCATTTTTGGAAATAACAAGGGTGTTAACATTGTCAGCAATAATTCCACAAAAAGATTGAAGATTTGGGTAAAAATAAGTTAATTTTTCATTTTTCTAGTGCAATGCATGACTTTTTATTGAAGCAAGTGCCATAAATAAGATTGTAAATTTTGCCCTTACAATTTTCATCTTAAGTATACCACATGGGATGCCAACTGCCAATTTTTCATGAATTTCAGAGTGATATTTCCATATTCCATTGATTTATTGAATTTCTGGCGATTTACATCAAGTAAGTCAAATTTGCACTGCAAGTGTGCTCTAGATTCGACCAATAAATTCTGAAAAATCATTTTCACCTTCCGCATTAGGAGTGTAGGTAGTATCCACAAACAAAACTCAATTACCCAACCATTATATATGATTACTCATCCATGCAATTTTGAGAACACATCAAAAGAAATTAAAGGAAATGAAAAAAGGCTCAAAAATTGAAATATTTTTGCATGGAGGCCTCCTATGTGCAATGGCTTGTGGGAAAAATAATAATCTCACAATACCACAAATAAAAAGTTATTTTTTCATTTTTCTAGTGCAATGCATGACTTTTTATTGAAGCAAGTGCCATAAATAAGATTGTAAATTGTGCCCTTACAATTTTCACCTAAAGTAAACCACAGTGGATGCCAACTGCCAATTTTTCATGAATTTCAGTGTGATATTTCCATATTCCATTGATTTATTGAATTTCTAGCGATTTACATGAAGTAATTCAAATTTGCACTGCAAGTGTGCTCTAGTTTCGACCAATAAATTCTACATTAGGAGTGTAGGCAGTATCCACAAAGAAAACTCAATTACCCAACCATTATATGTAATTACTCATCCATGCAATTTTGACAACACATCGAAAGAAATTAAAGAAATGATAAAAAGGCTCAAAAATGTAAATACTTTTGCATGGAGGCCTCCTATGTGCAATGGCTTGTGGGAAAAATAATAAACTCACAATACCGCAAATAAAATGTTAATTTTTCATTTTTCTAGTGCAATACATGACTTTTTTTGTGAAGCAAGTGCCATAAATAAGATTGTAAATTGTGCCCTTACAATTTTCACCTTAAGTATACCTCAATGGATGCCAACTGCCAATTTTTCATGAATTTCAGAGTGATATTGCCATATTTCATTTATTTATCGAATTTCTGGTGATTTACATCAAGTAATTCAAATTTGCACTTCAAGTGTGCTCTAGTTTCCACCAATAAATTCTGAAAAATCATTTTCACCTTTCGCATTAGGAGTGTAGGCAGTATCCACAAAGAAAACTCAATTACCCAACCATTATATATGATTACTCATCCATGCAATTTTGAGAACACATCGAAAGAAATTAAAGGAAATGAAAAAAGGCTCAAAAATTGAAATCCTTTTGCATGGAGGCCTCCTATGTGCAATGGCTTGTGGGAAGAATAATAAACTCACAATACCACAAACTTAAAAAAATAACCTTCACAAACTGACCTATCTCATATGAAGATCAATGACTTTCAACCAAGATGACCATGACCATGAGCATTTTCATGGCATCGTGCATGATAACATGACCAGTTTTGGAAATAACAAGGGTGTTAACATTGTCAGCAATAATTCCACAAAAAGATTGAAGATTTGGTTAAAACAAGTTAATTTTTCATTTTTCTAGTGCAATGCAATACTTTGTTTTGACGCAAGTGCCATAAATAAGATTGTAAATTGTGCCCTTACAATTTTCACCTAAAGTATACCACATGGGATGCCACCTGCCAATTTTTCATGAATTTTGGAGTGATATTTCCATATTCCATTGATTTATTGAATTTCTGGCGATTTACATTCAGTAAGTCAAATTTGCACTGCAAGTGTGCTCTAGTTTCGACCAATAAATTCTGAAAAATCATTTTCACCTTCCACATTAGGAGCGTAGGCAGTATACACAAAGAAAACTCAATTACCCAACCATTATATATGATTACTCATCCATGCAATTTTCACAACATATCGAAAGAAATTAAAGAAAATGATAAAAAGGCCAAAAAATTGAAATCCTTTTGATGGAGGCCTCCTATGTGCAATGGCTTGTGGGAAAAATGATAAACTCACAATACCACAAATAAAAAGTTAATATTTCATTTTTCTAGTGCAATGCATGACTTTTTTTGTGAAGCAGGTGCCATAAATAAGATTGTAAATTGTGCCCTTACAATTTTCACCAAAGTATACCACAGTGGATGCCAACTGCCAATTTTTCATGAATTTCAGAGTGATATTGCCATATTCCATTGATTTATCGAATTTCTGGCGATTTACATCAAGTAATTCAAATTTGCACTGCAAGTCTGCTCTAGTTTCGACCAATAAATTCTGAAAAATCATTTTCACCTTCCGCATTAGGAGTGTAGGCAGTATCCACAAACAAAACTCAATTACCCAACCATTATATATGATTACTCATCCATGCAATTTTGAGAACACATCAAAAAAAATTAAAGGAAATGAAAAAAGGCTCAAAAATTGATATCCTTTTGCATGGAGGCCTCCTATGTGCAATGGCTTGTGGGAAAAATAATAAACTCACAATACCACAACCTTAAAAAAAACCTTCAAGAACTGACCTATCTCATATGAAGATCAATGACTTTCAACCAAGATGACCATGAGCAGTTTCATGGCATAGTACATGATAACATGACCATTTTTGGAAATAACAAGGGTGTTAACGTTGTCAGCAACAATTCCACAAAAAGATTGAAGATTTGGGTAAAAATAAGTTAATTTTTCATTTTTCTAGTGCAATGGATGACTTTGTTTTGAAGCAAGTGCCATAAATAAGATTGTAAATTGTGCCCTTACAATTTCACCTAAAGTATACCACATGGGATGCCAACTGCCAATTTTTCATGAATTTCAGAGTGATATTTCCATATTCCATTGATTTATTGAATTTCTGGCGATTTACATTAAGTAAGTCAAATTTGCACTGCAAGTGTGCTCTAGTTTCGACCAATAAATTCTGAAAAATCATTTTCACCTTCCACATTAGGAGCGTAGGCAGTATACACAAAGAAAACTCAATTACCCTACCATTATATATGATTACTCATCCATGCAATTTTCACAACATATCGAAAGAAATTAAAGAAAATGATAAAAACGCTAAAAAATTGAAATCCTTTTGATGGAGGCCTCGTATGTGCAATGGCTTGTGGGAAAAATGATAAACTCACAATACCACAAATAAAAAGTTAATATTTCATTTTTCTAGTGCAATGCATGACTTTTTTTGTGAAGCAGGTGCCATAAATAAGATTGTAAATTGTGCCCTTACAATTTTCACCTAAAGTATACCACAGTGGATGCCAACTGCCAATTTTTCATGAATTTCAGAGTGATATTTCCAAATTCCATTGATTTATGGAATTTCTCGTGATTTACATCAAGTAATTCAAATTTGCACTGCAAGTTTGCTCTAGTTTCGACCAATAAATTCTGAAAAATCATTTTCACCTTCCGCATTAGGAGTGTAGGCAGTATCCAAAAACAAAACTCAATTACCCAACCATTATATATGATTACTCATCCATGCAATTTTGAGAACACATCGAAAGAAATTAAAGGAAATGAAAAAGGCTCAAAAATTGAAATCCTTTTGCATGGAGGTCTCGTATGTGCAATGGCTTGTGGGAAAAATACTAAACTCACAATACCACAACCTTAAAAAAAACCTTCAAGAACTGACCTATCTCATATGAAGATCAATGACTTTCAACCAAGATGACCATGAGCATTTTCATGGCATAGTACATGATAACATGACCATTTTTGGAAATAACAAGGGTGTTAACATTGTCAGCAACAATTCCACAAAAAGATTGAAGATTTAGGTAAAAATAAGTTAATTTTTCATTTTTCTAGTGCAATGCATGACTTTTTATTGAAGCAAGTGCCATAAATAAGATTGTAAATTGTGCCCTTACAATTTTCACCTAAAGTATACCACATGGGATGCCAACTGCCATTTTTTCACGAATTTCAGTGTGATATTTCCATATTCCATTGATTTATCGAATTTCTGGCAATTTACATCAAGTAATTCAAATTTGCACTGCAAGTGTGCTCTAGTTTCGACCAATAAATTCTACATTAGGAGTGTAGGCAGTATCCACATTAGGAGTGTAGGTAGTATCCACAAGGAAAACTCAATTACCCAACCATTATATATGATTACTCATCCATGCAATTTTGACAACACATCGAAAGAAATTAATGAAAATGATAAAAAGCCTCAGAAATTGAAATCATTTTGCATGGAGGCCTCCTATGTGCAATGGCTTGTGGGAAAAATAATAAACTCACAATACCACAAATAAAATTTTAATTTTTCATTTTTCTAGTGCAATGCATAACTTTTTTTGTGAAGCAAGTGCCATAAATAAGATTGTAAATTGTGCCCTTACAATTTTCACCATAATTATTCCTCAATGGAAGCCAATTGCCAATTTTTCATGAATTTCAGAGTGATATTGCCATATTTCATTGATTTATCGAATTTCTGGTGATTTACATCAAGTAATTCAAATTTGCACTTCAAGTGTGCTCTACTTTCGATAAATAAATTCTGAAAAATCTTTTTTACCTTCCGCATTAGGAGTGTAGGTAGATTCCACAAAGAAAACTCAATTACCCAACCATTATATATGATTACTCATCCATGCAATTTTGAGAACCCATCGAAAGAAATTAAAGGAAATGAAAAAAGGCTCAAATATTGAAATCCTTTTGCATGGAGGCCTCCTATGTGCAATGGCTTGTGGGAAAAATAATAAACTCATAATACTACAAACTTAAAAAAAAACCTTCAAGAACTGACCTATCTCATATGAAGATCAATGACTTTTAACCAAGATGACCACGAGCATTTTTGTGGCATAGTACATGATAACATGACCATTTTTGGAAATAACAAGGGTGTTAACATTGTCAGCAATAATTCCACAAAAAGATTGAAGATTTGGTTAAAAAAAGTAAATTTTTCATTTTTCTAGTTCAATGCATGACTTTGTTTTGAAGCAAGTGCCATAAATAAGATTGTAAATTGTACCCTTACAATTTTCACCTAAAGTATACCACATGGGATTCCAACTTCCAATTTTTCATGATTTTTAGAGTGATATTTCCATATTCCATTGATTTATTGAATTTCTGGCGATTAACATCAAGTAAGTCAAATTTACACTGCAAGTGTGCTCTAGTTTCGACAAATAAATTCTAAAAAATCATTTTCACCTTCCACATTTGGAGTGTAGCCAGTATCCACAAAGAAAACTCAATTACCCACCCATTATATATGATTACTCATCCATGCAATTTTGACAACACATCGAAAGAAATTAAAGAAAATGATAAAAAGGCTAAAAAATTGAAATCCTTTTGATGGAGGCCTCCTATGTGCAATGGCTTGTGGGAAAACTAATAAACTCACAATACCACAAATAAAAAGTTAATATTTCATTTTTCTAGTGCAATGCATGACTTTTTTTGTGAAGCAGGTGCCATAAATAAGATTATAAATTGTGCCCTTACAATTTTCACCTAAAGTATACCACAATGGATACTAACTGCCAATTTTTCATGAATTTCGGAGTGATATTGCCATATTCCATTGATTTATCGAATTTCTGGCGATTTACATCAAGTAATTCAAATTTGCATTGCAAGTGTGCTTTAGTTTTGACCAATAAATTCAGAAAAATCATTTTCACCTTCCGCATTAGGAGTGTAGGCAGTATCCACAAAGAAAACTCAATTACCCAACCATTATATACGATTACTCGTCCATGCAATTTTGAGAACACATCGAAAGAAATTAAAGTAAATGAAAAAAGGCTCCAAAATTGAAATCCTTTTGCATGGAGGCCTCCTATGTGCAATGGCTTGTGGGAAAAATAATAAACTCACAATACCACAACCTTAAAAAAAACATTCAAGAACTGACCTATCTCATATGAAGATCAATGACTTTCAACCAAGATGACCATGAGCATTTTCATGGCATAGTACATGATAACATGACCATTTTTGGAAATAACAAGGGTGTTAACATTGTCAGCAATAATTCCACAAAAAGATTGAAGATTTGGTTAAAACAAGTTAATTTTTCATTTTTCTAGTGCAATGCAATACTTTGTTTTGAAGCAAGTGCCATAAATAAGATTGTAAATTGTTCCCTTACAATTTTCTCCTAAAGTATACCACATGGGATGCGAACTGCCAATTTTTCATGAATTTTAGAGTGATATTTCCATATTCCATTGATTTATTGAATTTCTGGCGATTTACATCAAGTAAGTCAAATTTGCACTGCAAGTGTGCTCTAGTTTCGACCAATAAATTATAAAAAATCATTTTCACCTTCCACATTAGGAGTGTAGCCAGTATCCACAACGAAAACTCAATTACCCAGCCATTATATATGATTACTCATCCATGCAATTTTGACAACACATCGAAAGAAATTAAATAAAATGATAAAAAGGCTCAAAAATTGAAATCCTTATGCATGGAGGCCTCCTATGTGCAATGGCTTGTGGGAAAAATAATAAACTCACAATACCACAAATAAAAAGTTAATGTTTCATTTTTCTAGTGCAATGCATGACTTTTTATTGAAGCAAGTGCCATAAATAAGATTGTAAATTGTGCCCTTAAAATTTTCACCTAAAGTATACCACATGGGATGCCAACTGCCAATTTGTCAAGAATTTCCGAGTGATATTTCCATATTCCATTGATTTATTGAATTTCTGGCGATTTACATCAAGTAATTCAAATTTGCACTGCAAGTGTGCTCTAGTTTCGACGAATAAATTCTACATTAGGAGTGTTGGCAGTATCCACATTAGGAGTGTAGGCAGTATCCACAAAGAAAAGTCAATTACCCAACCATTATATGTGATTACTCATCCATGCAATTTTGACAACACATCGAAAGAAATTAAAGAAAATGATAAAAAGGCTAAAAAATTGAAATCCTTTTGATGGAGGCCTCCTATGTGCAATGGCTTGTGGGAAAAATGATAAACTCACAATACCACAAATAAAAAGTTAATATTTCATTTTTCTAGTGCAATGCATGACTTTTTTTGTGAAGCAGGTGCCATAAAAAAGATTGTAAATGGTGCCCTTACAATTTTCACCTAAAGTATACCACAGTGGATGCCAACTGCCAATTTTTCATGAATTTCAGAGTGATATTTCCATATTCCATTGATTTATCGAATTTCTGGCGATTTACATCAAGTAATTCAAATTTGCATTGCAAGTGTGCTTTAGTTTCGACCAATAAATTCAGAAAAATCATTTTCACATTCCGCATTAGGAGTGTAGGCAGTATCCACAAAGAAAACTCAATTACCCAACCATTATATATGATTACTCGTCCATGCAATTTTGAGAACACATCGAAAGAAATTAAAGTAAATGAAAAAAGGCTCAAAAATTGAAATCCTTTTGCATGGAGGCCTCCTATGTGCAATGGCTTGTGGGAAAAATAATAAACTCACAATGCCACAACCTTAAAAAAAACCTTCAAGAACTGACCTATCTCATATGAAGATCAATGACTTTCAACCAAGATGACCATGAGCATTTTCATGGCATAGTACATGATAACATGACCATTTTTGGAAATAACAAGGGTGTTAACATTGTCAGCAATAATTCCACAAAAAGATTGAAGAATTGGTTAAAACAAGTTAATTTTTCATTTTTCTAGTGCAATGCAATACTTAGTTTTGAAGCAAGTGCCATAAATAAGATTGTAAATTGTGCCCTTACAATTTTCACATAAAGTATACCACATGGGATGCGAACTACCAATTTTTCATGAATTTTAGAGTGATATTTCCATATTCCATTGATTTATTGAATTTCTGGCGATTTACATCAAGTAAGTCAAATTTGCACTGCAAGTGTGCTCTAGTTTCGACCAATAAATTATAAAAAATCATTTTCACCTTCCACATTAGGAGTGTAGCCAGTATCCACAAAGAAAACTCAATTACCCAGCCATTATATATGATTACTCATCCATGCAATTTTGACAACACATCGAAAGAAATTAAATAAAATGATAAAAAGGCTCAAAAATTGAAATCCTTTTGCATGGAGGCCTCCTATGTGCAATGGCTTGTGGGAAAAATAATAAACTCACAATACCACAAATAAAAAGTTAATTTTTCATTTTTCTAGTGCAATGCATGACTTTTTATTGAAGCAAGTGCCATAAATAAGATTGTAAATTGTGCCCTTACAATTTTCACCTAAAGTATACCACATGGGATGCCAACTGCCAATTTTTCATGAATTTCCGAGTGATATTTCCATATTCCATTGATTTATTGAATTTCTGGCGATTTACATCAAGTAATTCAAATTTCACTGCAAGTGTGCTCTATTTTCGACGAATAAATTCTACATTAGGAGTGTTGGCAGTATCCACATTAGGAGTGTAGGCAGTATCCACAAAGAAAAGTCAATTACCCAACCATTATATGTGATTACTCATCCATGCAATTTTGACAACACATCGAAAGAAATTAAAGAAAATGGTAAATAGGCTCAAAAATTGAAATCCTTTTGCATGGAGGCCTCCTATGTGCAATGGCTTGTGGGAAAAATAATAAACTCACAATACCGCAAATAAAATGTTAATTTTTCATTTTTCTAGTGCAATGCATGACTTTTTTGTGAAGCAAGTGCCATAAATAAGATTGTAAATTGTGCCCTTACAATTTTCACCTTAAGTATACCTCAATGGATGCCAACTGCCAATTTTTCATGAATTTCAGAGTGATATTGCCATATTTCATTGATTTATCGAATTTTTGGTGATTTACATCAAGTAATTCAAATTTGCACTACAAGTGTGCTCTACTTTCGACCAATAAATTCTGAAAAATCTTTTTCACCTTCCGCATTAGGAGTGTAGGTAGTATCCACAAAGAAAACTCAATTACCCAACCATTATATATGATTACTCAACCATGCAATTTTGACAACCCATCGAAAGAAATTAAAGAAAATGAAAAAAGGCTCAAAAATTGAAATCCTTTTGCATGGGGGCCTCCTATGTGCAATGGCTTGTGGGAAGAATAATAAACTCACAATACCACAAACTTAGAAAAACAACCTTCACAAACTGACCTATCTCATATGAAGATCAATGACTTTCAACCAAGATGACCATGACCATGAGCATTTTCATGGCATCGTACATGATAACATGACCATTTTTGGAAATAACAAGGGTGTTAACATTGTCAGCAGTAATTCCACAAAAAGATTGAAGATTTGGGTAAAAATAAGTTAATTTTTCATTTTTCTAGTGCAATGCATGAATTTTTATTGAAGCAAGTGCCATAAATAAGATTGTAAATTGTGCCCTTACAATTTTCACCTAAAGTATACCACATGGGATGCCAACTGCCAATTTTTCATGAATTTTAGAGTGATATTTCCATATTCCATTGATTTATTGAATTTCTGGTGATTTACATTAAGTAATTCAAATTTGCACTGCAAGTGTGCTCTAGTTTCGACCAATAAATTCTGAAAAATCATTTTCACCTTCCGCATTAGGATCGTAGGCACTATCCACAAACAAAACTCAATTACCCAACCATTATATATGATTACTCATCCATGCAATTTTGAGAACACATCGAAAGAAATTAAATAAAATGATAAAAAGGCTCAAAAATTGAAATCCTTTTGCATGGAGGCCTCCTATGTGCAATGGCTTGTGGGAAAAATAATAAACTCACAATACCACAAATAAAAAGTTAATTTTTCATTTTTCTAGTGCAATGCATGACTCTTTATTGAAGCAAGTGCCATAAATAAGATTGTAAATTGTGCCCTTACAATTTTCACCTAAAGTATACCACATGGGATGCCAACTGCCAATTTTTCATGAATTTCCGAGTGATATTTCCATATTCCATTATTTATTGAATTTCTGGCGATTTACATCAAGTAATTCAAATTTGCACTGCAAGTGTGCTCTATTTTCGACGAATAAATTCTACATTAGGAGTGTTGGCAGTATCCACATTAGGAGTGTAGGCAGTATCCACAAAGAAAAGTCAATTACCCAACCATTATATGTGATTACTCATCCATGCAATTTTGACAACACATCGAAAGAAATTAAAGAAAATGGTAAATAGGCTCAAAAATTGAAATCCTTTTGCATGGAGGCCTCCTATGTGCAATGGCTTGTGGGAAAAATAATAAACTCACAATACCGCAAATAAAATGTTAATTTTTCATTTTTCTAGTGCAATGCATGACTTTTTTGTGAAGCAAGTGCCATAAATAAGATTGTAAATTGTGCCCTTACAATTTTCACCTTAAGTATACCTCAATGGATGCCAACTGCCAATTTTTCATGAATTTCAGAGTGATATTGCCATATTTCATTGATTTATCGAATTTTTGGTGATTTACATCAAGTAATTCAAATTTGCACTACAAGTGTGCTCTACTTTCGACCAATAAATTCTGAAAAATCTTTTTCACCTTCCGCATTAGGAGTGTAGGTAGTATCCAGAAAGAAAACTCAATTACCCAACCATTATATATGATTACTCAACCATGCAATTTTGACAACCCATCGAAAGATATTAAAGAAAATGAAAAAAGGCTCAAAATTGAAATCCTTTTGCAAGGGGGCCTCCTATGTGCAATGGCTTGTGGGAAGAATAATAAACTCACAATACCACAAACTTAGAAAAACAACCTTCACAAACTGACCTATCTCATATGAAGATCAATGACTTTTAACCAAGATGACCATGACCATGAGCATTTTCATGGCATCGTACATGATAACATGACCATTTTTGGAAATAACAAGGGTGTTAACATTGTCAGCAGTAATTCCACAAAAAGATTGAAGATTTGGGTAAAAATAAGTTAATTTTTCATTTTTCTAGTGCAATGCATGAATTTTTATTGAAGCAAGTGCCATAAATAAGATTGTAAATTGTGCCCTTACAATTTTCACCTAAAGTATACCACATGGGATGCCAACTGCCAATTTTTCATGAATTTTAGAGTGATATTTCCATATTCCATTGATTTATTGAATTTCTGCTGATTTACATTAAGTAATTCAAATTTGCACTGCAAGTGTGCTCTAGTTTCGACCAATAAATTCTGAAAAATCATTTTCACCTTCCGCATTAGGATCGTAGGCACTATCCACAAACAAAACTCAATTACCCAACCATTATATATGATTACTCATCCATGCAATTTTGAGAACACATCGAAAGAAATTAAAGGAAATGAAAAAAGGCTCAAAAATTGAAATCCTTTTGCATGGAGGCCCCCTATGTGTAATGTCTTGTGGGAAAAATAATAAACTCACAATACCACAACCTTAAAAAAAACCTTCAAGAACTGACCTATCTCATATGAAGATCAATGACTTTCAACCAAGATGACCATGAGCATTTTCATGGCATAGTACATGATAACATGACCATTTTTGGAAATAACAAGGGTGTTAACATTGTCAGCAACAATTCCACAAAAAGATTGAAGATTTGGGTAAAAATAAGTTAATTTTTCATTTTTCTAGTGCAATGCATGAATTTTTATTGAAGCAAGTGCCATAAATAAGATTGTAAATTGTGCCCTTACAATTTTCACCTAAAGTATACCACATGGGATGCCAACTGCCAATTTTTCATGAATTTTAGAGTGATATTTCCATATTCCATTGATTTATTGAATTTCTGGTGATTTACATTAAGTAATTCAAATTTGCACTGCAAGTGTGCTCTAGTTTCGACCAATAAATTCTGAAAAATTATTTTCACCTTCCGCATTAGGATCGTAGGCACTATCCACAAACAAAACTCAATTACCCAACCATTATATATGATTACTCATCCATGCAATTTTGAGAACACATCGAAAGAAATTAAAGGAAATGAAAAAAGGCTCAAAAATTGAAATCCTTTTGCATGGAGGCCCCCTATGTGCAATGTCTTGTGGGAAAAATAATAAACTCACAATACCACAACCTTAAAAAAAACCTTCAAGAACTGACCTATCTCATATGAAGATAAATGACTTTCAACCAAGATGACCATGAGCATTTTCATGGCATAGTACATGATAACATGACCATTTTTGGAAATAACAAGGGTGTTAACATTGTCAGCAACAATTCCACAAAAAGATTGAAGATTTGGGTAAAAATAAGTTAATTTTTCATTTTTCTAGTGCAATGCATGAATTTTTATTGAAGCAAGTGCCATAAATAAGATTGTAAATTGTGCCCTTACAATTTTCACCTAAAGTATACCACATGGGATGCCAACTGCCAATTTTTCATAAGTTTCAGAGTGATATTTCCATATTCTATTGATTTATTGAATTTCTGGCGATTTACATCAAGTAATTCAAATTTGCACTGCAAGTGTGCTCTAGTTTCGACCAATAAATTCTACATTAGGAGTGTAGGCAGTATCCACATTAGGAGTGTAGGCAGTATCCACAAAGAAAACTCAATTACCCAACCATTATATATGATTACTCATCCATGCAATTTTGACAACACATCGAAAGAAATTAAAGAAAATGATAAAAAGGCTCAGAAATTGAAATCATTTTGCATGGAGGCCTCCTATCTGCAATGGCTTGTGGGAAAAATAATAAACTCACAATACCACAAATAAAATGTTAATTTTTCATTTTTCTAGTGCAATGCATGACTTTTTTTTTTGTGAAGCAGGTGCTATAAATAAGATAGTAAATTGTGCCCTTACAATTTTCACCTAAAGTATACCACAGTGGATGTCAACAGCCAATTTTTCATGAATTTCAGAGTGATATTGCCATATTCCCTTGATTTATCGAATTTCTGGCGATTTACATCAAGTAATTCAAATTTGCACTGCAAGTGTGCTCTAGTTTCGACCAATAAATTCTGAAAAATCATTTTCACCTTCCGCATTAGGAGTGTAGGCAGTATCCACAAAGAAAACTCAATTACCCAACCATTATTTATGATTACTCTTCAATGCAATTTTGAGAACACATCGAAAGAAATTAAAGGAAATGAAAAAAGGCTCAAAAATTGAAATCCTTTTGCATGGAGGCCTCCTATGTGAAATGGCTTGTGGGAAAAATAATAAACTCATAATACCACAAACTTAAAAAAAAATCTTCAAGAACTGACCTATCTCATATGAAGATAAATGACTTTTAACCAAGATGACCACGAGCATTTTTGTGGCATAGTACATGATAACATGACCATTTTTGGAAATAACAAGGGTGTTAACATTATCAGCAATAATTCCACAAAAAGATTGAAGATTTGGTTAAAAAAAGTTAATTTTTCATTTTTCTAGTGCAATTCACGACTTTGTTTTGAAGCAAGTGCCATAAATAAGATTGTAAATTATGCCCTTACAATTTTCACCTAAAGTATACCACAGTGGATGCCAACTGCCAATTTTTCATGAATTTCAGAGTGATATTACCATATTCCATTGATTTATCGAATTTCTGGCGATTTACATCAAGTAATTCAAATTTGCACTGCAAGTGTGCTCTAGTTTCGACCAATAAATTCTGAAAAATCATTTTCACCTTCCGCATTAGGAGTGTAGGCAGTATCCACAAACAAAACTCAATTACCCAACCATTATATATGATTACTCATCCATGCAATTTTGACAACACATCGAAAGAAATTAAATAAAATGATAAAAAGGCTCAAAAATTGAAATCCTTTTGCATGGAGGCCTCCTATGTGCAATGGCTTGTGGGAAAAATAATAAACTCACAATACCACAAATAAAAAGTTAATTTTTCATTTTTCTAGTGCAATGCATGACTTTTTATTGAAGCAAGTGCCATAAATAAGATTGTAAATTGTGCCCTTACAATTTTCACCTAAAGTATACCACATGGGATGCCAACTGCCAATTTTTCATGAATTTCCGAGTGATATTTCCATATTCCATTGATTTATTGAATTTCTGGCGATTTACATCAAGTAATTCAAATTTGCACTGCAAGTGTGCTCTATTTTCGACGAATAAATTCTACATTAGGAGTGTTGGCAGTATCCACATTAGGAGTGTAGGCAGTATCCACAAAGAAAAGTCAATTACCCACCATTATATGTGATTACTCATCCATGCAATTTTGACAACACATCGAAAGAAATTAAAGAAAATGGTAAATAGGCTCAAAAATTGAAATCCTTTTGCATGGAGGCCTCCTATGTGCAATGGCTTGTGGGAAAAATAATAAACTCACAATACCGCAAATAAAATGTTAATTTTTCATTTTTCTAGTGCAATGCATGACTTTTTTGTGAAGCAAGTGCCATAAATAAGATTGTAAATTGTGCCCTTACAATTTTCACCTTAAGTATACCTCAATGGATGCCAACTGCCAATTTTTCATGAATTTCAGAGTGATATTGCCATATTTCATTGATTTATCGAATTTTTGGTGATTTACATCAAGTAATTCAAATTTGCACTACAAGTGTGCTCTACTTTCGACCAATAAATTCTGAAAAATCTTTTTCACCTTCCGCATTAGGAGTGTAGGTAGTATCCAGAAAGAAAACTCAATTACCCAACCATTATATATGATTACTCAACCATGCAATTTTGACAACCCATCGAAAGATATTAAAGAAAATGAAAAAAGGCTCAAAAATTGAAATCCTTTTGCATGGGGGCCTCCTATGTGCAATGGCTTGTGGGAAGAATAATAAACTCACAATACCACAAACTTAGAAAAACAACCTTCACAAACTGACCTATCTCATATGAAGATCAATGACTTTCAACCAAGATGACCATGACCATGAGCATTTTCATGGCATCGTACATGATAACATGACCATTTTTGGAAATAACAAGGGTGTTAACATTGTCAGCAGTAATTCCACAAGAAGATTGAAGATTTGGGTAAAAATAAGTTAATTTTTCATTTTTCTAGTGCAATGCATGAATTTTTATTGAAGCAAGTGCCATAAATAAGATTTTAAATTGTGCCCTTACAATTTTCACCTAAAGTATACCACATGGGATGCCAACTGCCAATTTTTCATGAATTTTAGAGTGATATTTCCATATTCCATTGATTTATTGAATTTCTGGTGATTTACATTAAGTAATTCAAATTTGCACTGCAAGTGTGCTCTAGTTTCGACCAATAAATTATAAAAAATCATTTTCACCTTGCACATTAGGAGTGTAGCCAGTATACACAACGAAAACTCAATTACCCAGCCATTATATATGATTACTCATCCATGCAATTTTGACAACACATCGAAAGAAATTAAATAAAATGATAAAAAGGCTCAAAAATTGAAATCCTTTTGCATGGAGGCCTCCTATGTGCAATGGCTTGTGGGAAAAATAATAAACTCACAATACCACAAATAAAAAGTTAATTTTTCATTTTTCTAGTGCAATGCATGACTTTTTATTGAAGCAAGTGCCATAAATAAGATTGTAAATTGTGCCCTTACAATTTTCACCTAAAGTATACCACATGGGATGCCAACTGCCAATTTTTCATGAATTTCCGAGTGATATTTCCATATTCCATTGATTTATTGAATTTCTGGCGATTTACATCAAGTAATTCAAATTTGCACTGCAAGTGTGCTCTATTTTCGACGAATAAATTCTACATTAGGAGTGTTGGCAGTATCCACATTAGGAGTGTAGGCAGTATCCACAAAGAAAAGTCAATTACCCACCATTATATGTGATTACTCATCCATGCAATTTTGACAACACATCGAAAGAAATTAAAGAAAATGGTAAATAGGCTCAAAAATTGAAATCCTTTTGCATGGAGGCCTCCTATGTGCAATGGCTTGTGGGAAAAATAATAAACTCACAATACCGCAAATAAAATGTTAATTTTTCATTTTTCTAGTGCAATGCATGACTTTTTTGTGAAGCAAGTGCCATAAATAAGATTGTAAATTGTGCCCTTACAATTTTCACCTTAAGTATACCTCAATGGATGCCAACTGCCAATTTTTCATGAATTTCAGAGTGATATTGCCATATTTCATTGATTTATCGAATTTTTGGTGATTTACATCAAGTAATTCAAATTTGCACTACAAGTGTGCTCTACTTTCGACCAATAAATTCTGAAAAATCTTTTTCACCTTCCGCATTAGGAGTGTAGGTAGTATCCAGAAAGAAAACTCAATTACCCAACCATTATATATGATTACTCAACCATGCAATTTTGACAACCCATCGAAAGATATTAAAGAAAATGAAAAAAGGCTCAAAAATTGAAATCCTTTTGCATGGGGGCCTCCTATGTGCAATGGCTTGTGGGAAGAATAATAAACTCACAATACCACAAACTTAGAAAAACAACCTTCACAAACTGACCTATCTCATATGAAGATCAATGACTTTCAACCAAGATGACCATGACCATGAGCATTTTCATGGCATCGTACATGATAACATGACCATTTTTGGAAATAACAAGGGTGTTAACATTGTCAGCAGTAATTCCACAAGAAGATTGAAGATTTGGGTAAAAATAAGTTAATTTTTCATTTTTCTAGTGCAATGCATGAATTTTTATTGAAGCAAGTGCCATAAATAAGATTTTAAATTGTGCCCTTACAATTTTCACCTAAAGTATACCACATGGGATGCCAACTGCCAATTTTTCATGAATTTTAGAGTGATATTTCCATATTCCATTGATTTATTGAATTTCTGGTGATTTACATTAAGTAATTCAAATTTGCACTGCAAGTGTGCTCTAGTTTCGACCAATAAATTCTGAAAAATCATTTTCACCTTCCGCATTAGGAGTGTAGGCAGTATCCACAAAGAAAACTCAATTACCCAACCATTATTTATGATTACTCATCAATGCAATTTTGAGAACACATCGAAAGAAATTAAAGGAAATGAAAAAAGGCTCAAAAATTGAAATCCTTTTGCATGGAGGCCTCCTATGTGAAATGGCTTGTGGGAAAAATAATAAACTCATAATACCACAAACTTAAAAAAAAATCTTCAAGAACTGACCTATCTCATATGAAGATAAATGACTTTTAACCAAGATGACCACGAGCATTTTTGTGGCATAGTACATGATAACATGACCATTTTTGGAAATAACAAGGGTGTTAACATTATCAGCAATAATTCCACAAAAAGATTGAAGATTTGGTTAAAAAAAGTTAATTTTTCATTTTTCTAGTGCAATTCACGACTTTGTTTTGAAGCAAGTGCCATAAATAAGATTGTAAATTATGCCCTTACAATTTTCACCTAAAGTATACCACAGTGGATGCCAACTGCCAATTTTTCATGAATTTCAGAGTGATATTACCATATTCCATTGATTTATCGAATTTCTGGCGATTTACATCAAGTAATTCAAATTTGCACTGCAAGTGTGCTCTAGTTTCGACCAATAAATTCTGAAAAATCATTTTCACCTTCCGCATTAGGAGTGTAGGCAGTATCCACAAACAAAACTCAATTACCCAACCATTATATATGATTACTCATCCATGCAATTTTGACAACACATCGAAAGAAATTAAATAAAATGATAAAAAGGCTCAAAAATTGAAATCCTTTTGCATGGAGGCCTCCTATGTGCAATGGCTTGTGGGAAAAATAATAAACTCACAATACCACAAATAAAAAGTTAATTTTTCATTTTTCTAGTGCAATGCATGACTTTTTATTGAAGCAAGTGCCATAAATAAGATTGTAAATTGTGCCCTTACAATTTTCACCTAAAGTATACCACATGGGATGCCAACTGCCAATTTTTCATGAATTTCCGAGTGATATTTCCATATTCCATTGATTTATTGAATTTCTGGCGATTTACATCAAGTAATTCAAATTTGCACTGCAAGTGTGCTCTATTTTCGACGAATAAATTCTACATTAGGAGTGTTGGCAGTATCCACATTAGGAGTGTAGGCAGTATCCACAAAGAAAAGTCAATTACCCACCATTATATGTGATTACTCATCCATGCAATTTTGACAACACATCGAAAGAAATTAAAGAAAATGGTAAATAGGCTCAAAAATTGAAATCCTTTTGCATGGAGGCCTCCTATGTGCAATGGCTTGTGGGAAAAATAATAAACTCACAATACCGCAAATAAAATGTTAATTTTTCATTTTTCTAGTGCAATGCATGACTTTTTTGTGAAGCAAGTGCCATAAATAAGATTGTAAATTGTGCCCTTACAATTTTCATCTTAAGTATACCTCAATGGATGCCAACTGCCAATTTTTCATGAATTTCAGAGTGATATTGCCATATTTCATTGATTTATCGAATTTTTGGTGATTTACATCAAGTAATTCAAATTTGCACTACAAGTGTGCTCTACTTTCGACCAATAAATTCTGAAAAATCTTTTTCACCTTCCGCATTAGGAGTGTAGGTAGTATCCAGAAAGAAAACTCAATTACCCAACCATTATATATGATTACTCAACCATGCAATTTTGACAACCCATCGAAAGATATTAAAGAAAATGAAAAAAGGCTCAAAAATTGAAATCCTTTTGCATGGGGGCCTCCTATGTGCAATGGCTTGTGGGAAGAATAATAAACTCACAATACCACAAACTTACAAAAACAACCTTCACAAACTGACCTATCTCATATGAAGATCAATGACTTTCAACCAAGATGACCATGACCATGAGCATTTTCATGGCATCGTACATGATAACATGACCATTTTTGGAAATAACAAGGGTGTTAACATTGTCAGCAGTAATTCCACAAGAAGATTGAAGATTTGGGTAAAAATAAGTTAATTTTTCATTTTTCTAGTGCAGTGCATGAATTTTTATTGAAGCAAGTGCCATAAATAAGATTGTAAATTGTGCCCTTACAATTTTCACCTAAAGTATACCACATGGGATGCCAACTGCCAATTTTTCATGAATTTTAGAGTGATATTTCCATATTCCATTGATTTATTGAATTTCTGGTGATTTACATTAAGTAATTCAAATTTGCACTGCAAGTGTGCTCTAGTTTCGACCAATAAATTCTGAAAAATCATTTTCACCTTCCGCATTAGGATCGTAGGCACTATCCACAAACAAAACTCAATTACCCAACCATTATATATGATTACTCATCCATGCAATTTTGAGAACACATCGAAAAAAATTAAATAAAATGATAAAAAGGCTCAAAAATTGAAATCCTTTTGCATGGAGGCCTCCTATGTGCAATGGCTTGTGGGAAAAATAATAAACTCACAATACCACAAATAAAAAGTTAATTTTTCATTTTTCTAGTGCAATGCATGACTTTTTATTGAAGCAAGTGCCATAAATAAGATTGTAAATTGTGCCCTTACAATTTTCACCTAAAGTATACCACATGGGATGCCAACTGCCAATTTTTCATGAATTTCCGAGTGATATTTCCATATTCCATTGATTTATTGAATTTCTGGCGATTTACATCAAGTAATTCAAATTTGCACTGCAAGTGTGCTCTATTTTCGACCAATAAATTCTGAAAAATCATTTTCACCTTCCGCATTAGGAGTGTAGGCAGTATCCACAAAGAAAACTCAATTACCCAACCATTATTTATGATTACTCATCAATGCAATTTTGAGAACACATCGAAAGAAATTAAAGGAAATGAAAAAAGGCTCAAAAATTGAAATCCTTTTGCATGGAGGCCTCCTATGTGAAATTGCTTGTGGGAAAAATAATAAACTCATAATACCACAAACTTAAAAAAAAATCTTCAAGAACTGACCTATCTCATATGAAGATAAATGACTTTTAACCAAGATGACCACGAGCATTTTTGTGGCATAGTACATGATAACATGACCATTTTTGGAAATAACAAGGGTGTTAACATTATCAGCAATAATTCCACAAAAAGATTGAAGATTTGGTTAAAAAAAGTTAATTTTTCATTTTTCTAGTGCAATTCACGACTTTGTTTTGAAGCAAGTGCCATAAATAAGATTGTAAATTATGCCCTTACAATTTTCACCTAAAGTATACCACAGTGGATGCCAACTGCCAATTTTTCATGAATTTCAGAGTGATATTACCATATTCCATTGATTTATCGAATTTCTGGCGATTTACATCAAGTAATTCAAATTTGCACTGCAAGTGTGCTCTAGTTTCGACCAATAAATTCTGAAAAATCATTTTCACCTTCCGCATTAGGAGTGTAGGCAGTATCCACAAACAAAACTCAATTACCCAACCATTATATATGATTACTCATCCATGCAATTTTGACAACACATCGAAAGAAATTAAATAAAATGATAAAAAGGCTCAAAAATTGAAATCCTTTTGCATGGAGGCCTCCTATGTGCAATGGCTTGTGGGAAAAATAATAAACTCACAATACCACAAATAAAAAGTTAATTTTTCATTTTTCTAGTGCAATGCATGACTTTTTATTGAAGCAAGTGCCATAAATAAGATTGTAAATTGTGCCCTTACAATTTTCACCTAAAGTATACCACATGGGATGCCAACTGCCAATTTTTCATGAATTTCCGAGTGATATTTCCATATTCCATTGATTTATTGAATTTCTGGCGATTTACATCAAGTAATTCAAATTTGCACTGCAAGTGTGCTCTAGTTTCGACCAATAAATTCTGAAAAATCATTTTCACCTTCCGCATTAGGAGTGTAGGCAGTATCCACAAAGAAAACTCAATTACCCAACCATTATTTATGATTACTCATCAATGCAATTTTGAGAACACATCGAAAGAAATTAAAGGAAATGAAAAAAGGCTCAAAAATTGAAATCCTTTTGCATGGAGGCCTCCTATGTGAAATGGCTTGTGGGAAAAATAATAAACTCATAATACCACAAACTTAAAAAAAAATCTTCAAGAACTGACCTATCTCATATGAAGATAAATGACTTTTAACCAAGATGACCACGAGCATTTTTGTGGCATAGTACATGATAAATTCTACATTAGGAGTGTTGGCAGTATCCACATTAGGAGTGTAGGCAGTATCCACAAAGAAAAGTCAATTACCCACCATTATATGTGATTACTCATCCATGCAATTTTGACAACACATCGAAAGAAATTAAAGAAAATAGTAAATAGGCTCAAAAATTGAAATCCTTTTGCATGGAGGCCTCCTATGTGCAATGGCTTGTGGAAAAAATAATAAACTCACAATACCGCAAATAAAATGTTAATTTTTCATTTTTCTAGTGCAATGCATGACTTTTTTGTGAAGCAAGTGCCATAAATAAGATTGTAAATTGTGCCCTTACAATTTTCACCTTAAGTATACCTCAATGGATGCCAACTGCCAATTTTTCATGAATTTCAGAGTGATATTGCCATATTTCATTGATTTATCGAATTTTTGGTGATTTACATCAAGTAATTCAAATTTGCACTACAAGTGTGCTCTACTTTCGACCAATAAATTCTGAAAAATCTTTTTCACCTTCCGCATTAGGAGTGTAGGTAGTATCCAGAAAGAAAACTCAATTACCCAACCATTATATATGATTACTCAACCATGCAATTTTGACAACCCATCGAAAGATATTAAAGAAAATGAAAAAAGGCTCAAAAATTGAAATCCTTTTGCATGGGGGCCTCCTATGTGCAATGGCTTGTGGGAAGAATAATAAACTCACAATACCACAAACTTAGAAAAACAACCTTCACAAACTGACCTATCTCATATGAAGATCAATGACTTTCAACCAAGATGACCATGACCATGAGCATTTTCATGGCATCGTACATGATAACATGACCATTTTTGGAAATAACAAGGGTGTTAACATTGTCAGCAGTAATTCCACAAAAAGATTGAAGATTTGGGTAAAAATAAGTTAATTTTTCATTTTTCTAGTGCAATGCATGAATTTTTATTGAAGCAAGTGCCATAAATAAGATTGTAAATTGTGCCCTTACAATTTTCACCTAAAGTATACCAGATGGGATGCCAACTGCCAATTTTTCATGAATTTTAGAGTGATATTTCCATATTCCATTGATTTATTGAATTTCTGGTGATTTACATTAAGTAATTCAAATTTGCACTGCAAGTGTGCTCTAGTTTCGACCAATAAATTCTGAAAAATCATTTTCACCTTCCGCATTAGGATCGTAGGCACTATCCACAAACAAAACTCAATTACCCAACCATTATATATGATTACTCATCCATGCAATTTTGAGAACACATCGAAAGAAATTAAAGGAAATGAAAAAAGGCTCAAAAATTGAAATCGTTTTGCATGGAGGCCCCCTATGTGCAATGTCTTGTGGGAAAAATAATAAACTCACAATACCACAACCTTAATAATAACCTTCAAGAACTGACCTATCTCATATGAAGATAAATGACTTTCAACCAAGATGACCATGAGCATTTTCATGGCATAGTACATGATAACATGACCATTTTTGGAAATAACAAGGGTGTTAACATTGTCAGCAACAATTCCACAAAAAGATTGAAGATTTGGGTAAAAATAAGTTAATTTTTCATTTTTCTAGTGCAATGCATGATTTTTTATTGAAGCAAGTGCCATAAATAAGATTGTAAATTGTGCGCTTACAATTTTCACCTAAAGTATACCACATGGGATGCCAACTGCCAATTTTTCATGAATTTTAGAGTGATATTTCCATATTCCATTGATTTATTCAATTTCTGGTGATTTACATTAAGTAATTCAAATTTGCACTGCAAGTGTGCTCTAGTTTCGACCAATAAATTCTGAAAAATCATTTTCACCTTCTGCATTAGGATCGTAGGCACTATCCACAAACAAAACTCAATTACCCAACCATTATATATGATTACTCATCCATGCAATTTTGAGAACACATCAAAAGAAATTAAAGGAAATGAAAAAGGCTCAAAAATTGAAATCCGTTTGCATAGAGGCCTCCTTTGTGCAATGGCTGGTGGGAAAAATAATAAACTCACAATACCACAAACTTAAAATAAAAAACATTCACAATGTGACCTATCTCATATGAAGATCAATGACTTTAAACCAAGACGACCATGACCATGAACATTTTCATGGCATAGTACATGATAACATGACCATTTTTGGAAATAACTACGGTGTTAACATTGTCAGCAATAATTCCACAAAAAGATTGAAGGTTTGGTTAAAAAAAGTTAATTTTTCATTTTTCTAGTGCAATGCATGACTTTTTTTGTGAAGGAAGTGCCATAAATAAGATTGGAAATTCTGCCCTTACAATTTTCACCTAAAGTATACCACATGGGATGCCAACTGCCAATTTTTCATGAATTTTAGAGTGATATTTCCATATTCCATTGATTTATTGAATTTCTGGCGATTTACGTCAAGTAATTCAAATTTGCACTGCAAGTGTGCTCTAGTTTCGACCAATAAATTCTGAAAAATCATTTTCACCTTCCACATTAGGAGTGTAGGCAGTATTCACAAAGAAAACTCAATTACCCAACCATTATATATGATTACTTATCCATGCAATTTTGACAACACATGGAAAGAAATTAAAGAAAATGATAAAAAGGCTCAAAAATTGAAATCCTTTTGCATGGAGGCCTCCTATGTGCAATGGCTTGTGGGAAAAATAATAAACTCACAATACCACAAATAAAAAGTTAATTTTTCATTTTTCATTTTCTAGTGCAATGCATGACTTTTTTTGTGAAGCATGTGCCATAAATAAGATTGTAATTTGTGCCCTTACAATTTTCACCTAAAGTATACCACATTGGATGTCAACTGCCAATTTTTCGTGAATTTCAGAGTGATATTGCCATATTTCATTGATTTATCGAATTTCTGGCGATTTACATCAAGTAATTCAAATTTGCACTCCAAGTGTGCTCTAGTTTCGACCAATAAATTTTGAAAAATCATTTTCTCCTTTCGCATTAGGAGTGTAGGCAGTATCCACAAAGAAAACTAAATTACCCAACCATTATATATGATTACTCATCCATGCAATTTTGAGAACACATCGAAAGAAATTAAAGGAAATGAAAAAAGGCTAAAATATTGAAATCCTTTTGCATGGAGGCCTCCTATGTGCAATGGTTTGTGGTAAAAATAATAAACTCACAATACCACCAACTTAAAAAATAACCTTCACAAACTAACCTATCTCATATGAAGATCAATGACTTTCAACCAAGATGACCATGACCATCAGCATTTTCATGGCATCGTACATGATATCATGACCATTTTTGGAAATAACAAGGGTGTTAACATTGCCAGCCATAATTCCACAAAAAGATTGAAGATTTGGTTAAAAAAAGTTAATTTTTCATTTTTCTAGTGCAATGCATGACTTTGTTTTGAAGCAAGTGCCATAAATAAGATTGTAAATTGTGCCCTTACAATTTTCACCAAAAGTATACCACATGGGATGCCAACTGCCAATTTTTCATGAATTTTAGAGTGATATTTCCATATTCCATTGATTTATATAATTTCTGGCGATTTACCTCAAGTAAGTCAAATTTGCACTGCAAGTGTGCTCTAGTTTCGACCAATAAATTCTAAAAAATCATTTTCACCTTCCACATTAGGAGTGTAGCCAGTATCCAGAACGAAAACTCAATTACCCACCCATTATATATGATTACTCATCCATGCAATTTTGACAACACATCGAAAGAAATTAAAGAAAATGATAAAAAGGCAAAAAAATTGAAATCCTTTTGATGGAGGCCTCCTATGTGCAATGGCTTGTGGGAAAACTAATAAACTCACAATACCACAAATAAAAAGTTAATATTTCATTTTTCTAGTGCAATGCATGACTTTTTTTGTGAAGCATTAGGAGTGTAGGCAGTATCCACATTAGGAGTGTAGGCAGTATCCACAAAGAAAACTCAATTACCCAACCATTATATATGAATACTCATCCATGCAATTTTGACAACACATCGAAAGAAATTAAAGAAAATGATAAAAAGGCTCAAAAATTGAAATCATTTTGCATGGAGGTCTCCTATGTGCAATCGCTTGTGGGTAAAATTATAAACTCACAATACCACAAATAAAATGTTAATTTTTCATTTTTCTAGTGCAATGCATGACTTTTTTTGTGAAGCAAGTGCCATAAATAAGATTGTAAATTGTGCCCTTACAATTTTCACCTTAAGTATACCTCAATGGATGCCAACTGCCAATTTTTCATGATTTTCAGAGTGATATTGCCATATTTCATTGATTTATCGAATTTCTGGTGATTTACAGCAAGTAATTCAAATTTGCACTGCAAGTGTGCTCTACTTTCGACCAATAAATTCAGAAAAATCTTTTTCACCTTCTGCATTAGGTGTGTTGGTAGTATCCACAAAGAAAACTCAATTACCCAACCATTATATATGATTACTCATTCATGCAATTTTGAGAACCCATCGAAAGAAATTAAAGGATATGAAAAAGGCTCAAAAATTGAAATCCTTTTGCATGGAGGCCTCCTATGTGCAATGGCTTGTGGGAAAAATAATAAACTCATAATACCACAAACTTAAAAAAAACCCTTCAAGAACTGACCCATCTCATATGAAGATCAATGACTTTTAACCAAGATGACCACGAGCATTTTTGTGGCATAGTACATGATAACATGACCATTTTTGGAAATAACAAGGGTGTTAACATTGTAAGCAAAAATTCCACAAAAAGATTGAAGATTTGGTTAAAAAAAGTTAATTTTTCATTTTTCTAGTGCAATGCATGACTTTGTTTTGAAACAAGTGCCATAAATAAGATTGTAAATTGTGCCCTTACAATTTTCACCTAAAGTATACCACATGGGATGCCAACTGCCAATTTTTCATGAATTTTAGAGTGATATTTCCATATTCCATTGATTTATTGAATTTCTGGCGATTTACATCAAGTAAGTCAAATTTGCACTGCAAGTGTGCTCTAGTTTCGACCAATAAATTCTAAAAAATCATTTTCACCTTCCACATTAGGAGTGTAGCCAGCATCCACAAAGAAAACTCAATTACCCACCCATTATATATGATTACTCATCCATGCAATTTTGACAACACATCGAAAGAAAAATTAAAGAAAATAATAAAAAGGTTAAAAAATTGAAATCCTTTTGATGGAGGCATCCTATGTGCAATGGCATGTGGGAAAACTAATAAACTCACAATACCACAAATAAAAAGTTAATATTTCATTTTTCTAGTGCAATGCATGACTTTTTTTGTGAAGCAGGTGCCATAAATAAGATTATAAATTGTGCCCTTACAATTTTCACCTAAAGTATACCACAATGGAAACCAACTGCCAATTTTTCATGAATTTCAGAGTGATATTGCCATATTCCATTGATTTATCGAATTTCTGGCGATTTACATCAAGTAATTCAAATTTGCACTGCAAGTGTGCTTTAGTTTCGACCAATAAATTCAGAAAAATCATTTTCACATTCCGCATTAGGAGTGTAGGCAGCATCCACAAAGAAAACTCAATTACCCAACCATTATATATGATTACTCATCCATGCAATTTTGAGAACACATCGAAAGAAATTAAAGGAAATGAAAAAAGGCTCAAAAATTGAAATCCTTTTGCATGGATGCCTCCTATGTGCAATGGCTTGTGCGAAAAATAATAAACTCACAATACCACAACCTTAAAAAAACCCTTCAAGAACTGACCTATCTCATATGTAGATCAATGACTTTCAACCAAGATGACAATGAGCATTTTCATGGCATAGTACATGATAACATGACCATTTTTGGAAATAAGATGGGTGTTAACATTGTCAGCAATAATTCCACAAAATGATTGAAGATTTGGGTAAAAATAAGTTAATTTTTCATTTTTCTAGTGCAATGCATGACTTTTTTTGTGAAGCAAGTGCCATAAATAAGATTGTAAATTGTGCCCTTACAATTTTCACCTTAAGTATACCTCAATGGATGCCAACTGCCAATTTTTCATGATTTTCAGAGTGATATTGCCATATTTCATTGATTTATCGAATTTCTGGTGATTTACAGCAAGTAATTCAAATTTGCACTGCAAGTGTGCTCTACTTTCGACCAATAAATTCTGAAAAATCTTTTTCACCTTCTGCATTAGGAGTGTTGGTAGTATCCACAAAGAAAACTCAATTACCCAACCATTATATATGATTACTCATTCATGCAATTTTGAGAACCCATCGAAAGAAATTAAAGGATATGAAAAAAGGCTCAAAAATTGAAATCCTTTTGCATGGAGGCCTCCTATGTGCAATGGCTTGTGGGAAAAATAATAAACTCATAATACCACAAATAAAAAGTTAATATTTCATTTTTCTAGTGCAATGCATGAATTTTTTTGTGAAGCAGGTGCCATAGATAAGATTATAAATTGTGCCCTTACAATTTTCACCTAAAGTATACCACAATGGATACTAACTGTCAATTTTTGATGAATTTCGGAATGATATTGCCATATTCCATTGATTTATCAAATTTCTGGCGATTTACATCAAGTAATTCAAATTTGCATTGCAAGTGTGCTTTAGTTTCGACCAATAAATTCTGAAAAATCATTTTCACCTTCCACATTAGGAGTGTAGGCAGTATTCACAAAGAAAACTCAATTACCCAACCATTATATATGATTACTTATCCATGCAATTTTGACAACACATGGAAAGAAATTAAAGAAAATGATAAAAAGGCTCAAAAATTGAAATCCTTTTGCATGGAGGCCTCCTATGTGCAATGGCTTGTGGGAAAAATAATAAACTCACAATACCACAAATAAAAAGTTAATTTTTCATTTTTCATTTTTCTAGTGCAATGCATGACTTTTTTTGTGAAGCATGTGCCGTAAATAAGATTGTAATTTGTGCCCTTACAATTTTCACCTAAAGTATACCACATTGGATGTCAACTACCAATTTTTCATGAATTTCAGAGTGATATTGCCATATTTCATTGATTTATCGAATTTCTGCCGATTTACATCAAGTAATTCAAATTTGCACTCCAAGTGTGCTCTAGTTTCGACCAATAAATTTTGAAAAATCATTTTCACCTTTCGCATTAGGAGTGTAGGAAGTATCCACAAAGAAAACTAAATTACCCAACCATTATATATCATTACTCATCCATGCAATTTTGAGAACACATCGAAAGAAATTAAAGGAAATGAAAAAAGGCTCAAATGTTGAAATCCTTTTGCATGGAGGCCTCCTATGTGCAATGGTTTGTGGGAAAAATAATAAACTCACAATACCACCAACTTAAAAAATAACCTTCACAAACTGACCTATCTCATATGAAGATCAATGACTTTCAACCAAGATGACCATGACCATGAGCATTTTCATGGCATCGTACATGATAACATGACCATTTTTGGAAATAACAAGGGTGTTAACATTGCCAGCCATAATTCCACAAAAATATTGAAGATTTGGTTAAAAAAGTTAATTTTTCATTTTTCTAGTGCAATGCATGACTTTGTTTTGAAGCAAGTGCCATAAATAAGATTGTAAATTGTGCCCTTACAATTTTCACCTAAAGTATACCACATGGGATGCCAACTGCCAATTTTTCATGAATTTTAGAGTGATATTTCCATATTCCATTGATTTATTGAATTTCTGGCGATTTACATCAAGTAAGTCAAATTTGCACTGCAAGTGTGCTCTAGTTTCGACCAATAAATTCTAAAAAATCATTTTCACCTTCCACATTAGGAGTGTAGCCAGCATCCACAAAGAAAACTCAATTACCCACCCATTATATATGATTACTCATCCATGCAATTTTGACAACACATCGAAAGAAAAATTAAAGAAAATAATAAAAAGGTTAAAAAATTGAAATCCTTTTGATGGAGGCATCCTATGTGCAATGGCATGTGGGAAAACTAATAAACTCACAATACCACAAATAAAAAGTTAATATTTCATTTTTCTAGTGCAATGCATGACTTTTTTTGTGAAGCAGGTGCCATAAATAAGATTATAAATTGTGCCCTTACAATTTTCACCTAAAGTATACCACAATGGAAACCAACTGCCAATTTTTCATGAATTTCAGAGTGATATTGCCATATTCCATTGATTTATCGAATTTCTGGCGATTTACATCAAGTAATTCAAATTTGCACTGCAAGTGTGCTTTAGTTTCGACCAATAAATTCAGAAAAATCATTTTCACATTCCGCATTAGGAGTGTAGGCAGCATCCACAAAGAAAACTCAATTACCCAACCATTATATATGATTACTCATCCATGCAATTTTGAGAACACTTCGAAAGAAATTAAAGGAAATGAAAAAAGGCTCAAAAATTGAAATCCTTTTGCATGGATGCCTCCTATGTGCAATGGCTTGTGCGAAAAATAATAAACTCACAATACCACAACCTTAAAAAAACCCTTCAAGAACTGACCTATCTCATATGTAGATCAATGACTTTCAACCAAGATGACAATGAGCATTTTCATGGCATAGTACATGATAACATGACCATTTTTGGAAATAACATGGGTGTTAACATTGTCAGCAATAATTCCACAAAATGATTGAAGATTTGGGTAAAAATAAGTTAATTTTTCATTTTTCTAGTGCAATGCATGACTTTTTTTGTGAAGCAAGTGCCATAAATAAGATTGTAAATTGTGCCCTTACAATTTTCACCTTAAGTATACCTCAATGGATGCCAACTGCCAATTTTTCATGATTTTCAGAGTGATATTGCCATATTTCATTGATTTATCGAATTTCTGGTGATTTACAGCAAGTAATTCAAATTTGCACTGCAAGTGTGCTCTACTTTCGACCAATAAATTCTGAAAAATCTTTTTCACCTTCTGCATTAGGAGTGTTGGTAGTATCCACAAAGAAAACTCAATTACCCAACCATTATATATGATTACTCATTCATGCAATTTTGAGAACCCATCGAAAGAAATTAAAGGATATGAAAAAAGGCTCAAAAATTGAAATCCTTTTGCATGGAGGCCTCCTATGTGCAATGGCTTGTGGGAAAAATAATAAACTCATAATACCACAAATAAAAAGTTAATATTTCATTTTTCTAGTGCAATGCATGAATTTTTTTGTGAAGCAGGTGCCATAGATAAGATTATAAATTGTGCCCTTACAATTTTCACCTAAAGTATACCACAATGGATACTAACTGTCAATTTTTGATGAATTTCGGAATGATATTGCCATATTCCATTGATTTATCAAATTTCTGGCGATTTACATCAAGTAATTCAAATTTGCATTGCAAGTGTGCTTTAGTTTCGACCAATAAATTCTGAAAAATCATTTTCACCTTCCACATTAGGAGTGTAGGCAGTATTCACAAAGAAAACTCAATTACCCAACCATTATATATGATTACTTATCCATGCAATTTTGACAACACATGGAAAGAAATTAAAGAAAATGATAAAAAGGCTCAAAAATTGAAATCCTTTTGCATGGAGGCCTCCTATGTGCAATGGCTTGTGGGAAAAATAATAAACTCACAATACCACAAATAAAAAGTTAATTTTTCATTTTTCATTTTTCTAGTGCAATGCATGACTTTTTTTGTGAAGCATGTGCCGTAAATAAGATTGTAATTTGTGCCCTTACAATTTTCACCTAAAGTATACCACATTGGATGTCAACTACCAATTTTTCATGAATTTCAGAGTGATATTGCCATATTTCATTGATTTATCGAATTTCTGCCGATTTACATCAAGTAATTCAAATTTGCACTCCAAGTGTGCTCTAGTTTCGACCAATAAATTTTGAAAAATCATTTTCACCTTTCGCATTAGGAGTGTAGGCAGTATCCACAAAGAAAACTAAATTACCCAACCATTATATATCATTACTCATCCATGCAATTTTGAGAACACATCGAAAGAAATTAAAGGAAATGAAAAAAGGCTCAAATGTTGAAATCCTTTTGCATGGAGGCCTCCTATGTGCAATGGTTTGTGGGAAAAATAATAAACTCACAATACCACCAACTTAAAAAATAACCTTCACAAACTGACCTATCTCATATGAAGATCAATGACTTTCAACCAAGATGACCATGACCATGAGCATTTTCATGGCATCGTACATGATAACATGACCATTTTTGGAAATAACAAGGGTGTTAACATTGCCAGCCATAATTCCACAAAAATATTGAAGATTTGGTTAAAAAAGTTAATTTTTCATTTTTCTAGTGCAATGCATGACTTTGTTTTGAAGCAAGTGCCATAAATAAGATTGTAAATTGTGCCCTTACAATTTTCACCTAAAGTATACCACATGGGATGCCAACTGCCAATTTTTCATGAATTTTAGAGTGATATTTCCATATTCCATTGATTTATATAATTTCTGGTGATTTACCTCAAGTATGTCAAATTTGCACTACAAGTGTGCTCTAGTTTCGACCAATAAATTCTAAAAAATCATTTTCACCTTCCACATTAGAAGTGTAGCCAGTATCCACAACGAAAACTCAATTACCCACCCATTATATATGATTACTCATCCATGCAATTTTGACAACACATCGAAAGAAATTAAAGAAAATGATAAAAAGGCTAAAAAATTGAAATCCTTTTGATGGAGGCCTCCTATGTGCGATGGCTTGTGGGAAAACTAATAAACTCACAATACCACAAATAAAAAGTTAATATTTCATTTTTCTAGTGCAATGCATGACTTTTTTGTGAAGCATTACGAGTGTAGGCAGTATCCACATTAGGAGTGTAGGCAGTATCCACAAAGAAAACTCAATTACCCAACCATTATATATGATTACTCATCCATGCAATTTTGACAACACATCGAAAGAAATTAAAGAAAATGATAAAAAGGCTCAAAAATTGAAATCATTTTGCATGGAGGTCTCCTATGTGCAATCGCTTGTGGGTAAAATTATAAACTCACAATACCACAAATAAAATGTTAATTTTTCATTTTTCTAGTGCAATGCATGACTTTTTTTGTGAAGCAAGTGCCATAAATAAGATTGTAAATTGTGCCCTTACAATTTTCACCTTAAGTATACCTCAATGGATGCCAACTGCCAATTTTTCATGATTTTCAGAGTGATATTGCCATATTTCATTGATTTATCGAATTTCTGGTGATTTACAGCAAGTAATTCAAATTTGCACTGCAAGTGTGCTCTACTTTCGACCAATAAATTCTGAAAAATCTTTTTCACCTTCTGCATTAGGAGTGTTGGTAGTATCCACAGAGAAAACTCAATTACCCAACCATTATATATGATTACTCATTCATGCAATTTTGAGAACCCATCGAAAGAAATTAAAGGATATGAAAAAAGGCTCAAAAATTGAAATCCTTTTGCATGGAGGCCTCCTATGTGCAATGGCTTGTGGGAAAAATAATAAACTCATAATACCACAAACTTAAAAAAAACCTTCAAGAACTGACCCATCTCATATGAAGATCAATGACTTTTAACCAAGATGACCACGAGCATTTTTGTGGCATAGTACATGATAACATGACCATTTTTGGAAATAACAAGGGTGTTAACATTGTCAGCAAAAATTCCACAAAAAGATTGAAGATTTGGTTAAAAAAAGTTAATTTTTCATTTTTCTAGTGCAATGCATGACTTTATTTTGAAACAAGTGCCATAAATAAGATTGTAAATTGTGCCCTTACAATTTTCACCTAAAGTATACCACATGGGATGCCAACTGCCAATTTTTCATGAATTTTAGAGTGATATTTCCATATTCCATTGATTTATTGAAGTTCTGGCGATTTACATCAAGTAAGTCAAATTTGCACTGCAAGTGTGCTCTAGTTTCGACCAATAAATTCTAAAAAATCATTTTCACCTTCCACATTAGGAGTGTAGCCAGTATCCACAAAGAAAACTCAATTACCCACCCATTATATATGATTACTCATCCATGCAATTTTGACAACACATCGAAAGAAATTAAAGAAAATAATAAAAAGGTTAAAAAATTGAAATCCTTTTGATGGAGGCATCCTATGTGCAATGGCATGTGGGAAAACTAATAAACTCACAATACCACAAATAAAAAGTTAATATTTCATTTTTCTAGTGCAATGCATGACTTTTTTTGTGAAGCAGGTGCCATAAATAAGATTATAAATTGTGCCCTTACAATTTTCACCTAAAGTATACCACAATGGATACAAACTGCCAATTTTTCATGAATTTCAGAGTGATATTGCCATATTCCATTGATTTATCGAATTTCTGGCGATTTACATCAAGTAATTCAAATTTGCACTGCAAGTGTGCTTTAGTTTCGACCAATAAATTCAGAAAAATCATTTTCACATTCCGCATTAGGAGTGTAGGCAGTATCCACAAAGAAAACTCAATTACCCAACCATTATATATGATTACTCATCCATGCAATTTTGAGAACACATCGAAAGAAATTAAAGGAAATGAAAAAAGGCTCAAAAATTGAAATCCTTTTGCATGGATGCCTCCTATGTGCAATGGCTTGTGGGAAAAATAATAAACTCACAATACCACAACCTTAAAAAAAACCTTCAAGAACTGACCTATCTCATATGTAGATCAATGACTTTCAACCAAGATGACAATGAGCATTTTCATGGCATAGTACATGATAACATGACCATTTTTGGAAATAACGTGGGTGTTAACATTGTCAGCAATAATTCCACAAAATGATTGAAGATTTGGGTAAAAATAAGTTAATTTTACATTTTTCTAGTGCAATGCATGACTTTTTATTGAAGCAAGTGCCATAAATAAGATTGTAAATTGTGCCCATACAATTTTCATCTTAAGTATACCACATGGGATGCCAACTGCCAATTTTTCATGAATTTCAGAGTGATATTTCCATATTCCATTGATTTATTGAATTTCTGGCAATTTACCTCAAGTAAGTCAAATTTGCACTGCAAGTGTGCTCTAGTTTCGACCAATAAATTCTGAAAAATCATTTTCACCTTCCACATTAGGAGTGTAGCCAGTATCCACAAAGACAACTCAATTACCCAGCCATTATATATGATTACTCATCCATGCAATTTTGACAACACATCGAAAGAAATTAAATAAAATGATAAAATGGCTCAAAAATTGAAATCCTTTTGCATGGAGGCCTCCAATGTGCAATGGCTTGTGGGAAAAATAATTAACTCACAATACCACAAATAAAAAGTTAATTTTTCATTTTTCTAGTGCAATGCATGACTTTTTTTGTGAAGCAGGTGCCATAAATAAGATTGTAAATTGTGCCCTTACAATTTTCACCTAAAGTATAGCACAATGGATGCCAATTGCCAATTTTTCATGAATTTCACAGTGATATTGCCATATTCCATTGATTTATCGAATTTCTGGTGATTTACATCAAGTAATTCAAATTTGCACTGCAAGTGTGCTCTAGTTTCGACCAATAAATTTGGAAATATGATTTTCACCTTCCACATTAGGAGTGTAGGCAGTATCCACAAAGAAAACTCAATTACCCAACCATTATATATGATTACTCATCCATGCAATTTTGAGAACACATCGAAAGAAATTAAAGGAAGTGAAAAAAGGCTCAAAAATTGAAATCCTTTTGCATGGATGCCTCCTATATGCAATTGCTTGTGGGAAAAATAATAAACTCACAATACCACAACCTTAAAAAAAACCTTCAAGAACTGACCTATCTCATATGAAGATCAATGACTTTCAACCAAGATGACAATGAGCATTTTCATGGCATAGTACATGATAACATGACCATTTTTGGAAATAACAAGGGTGTTAACATTGTCAGCAATAATTCCACAAAAAGATTGAAGGTTTGGTTAAAAAAAGTTAATTTTTCATTTTTCTAGTGCAATGCATGACTTTTTTTGTGAAGCAAGTGCCATAAATAAGATTGGAAATTGTGCCCATACAATTTTCACCTAAAGTATACCACATGGGATGCCAACTGCCAATTTTTCATGAATTTTAGAGTGATATGTCCATATTCCATTGATTTATTTAATTTCTGGCGATTTACGTAAAGTAATTCAAATTTGCACTACAAGTGTGCTCTAGTTTCGACCAATAAATTCTAAAAAATCATTTTCACCTTCCACATTAGGAGTGTAACCAGTATCCAGAACGAAAACTCAATTACCCACCCATTATATATGATTACTCATCCATGCAATTTTGACAACACATCGAAAGAAATTAAATAAAATGATAAAATGGCTCAAAAATTGAAATCCTTTTGCATGGAGGCCTCCAATGTGCAATGGCTTGTGGGAAAAATAATTAACTCACAATACCACAAATAAAAAGTTAATTTTTCATTTTTCTAGTGCAATGCATGACTTTTTTTGTGAAGCAGGTGCCATAAATAAGATTGTAAATTGTGCCCTTACAATTTTCACCTAAAGTATAGCACAATGGATGCCAATTGCCAATTTTTCATGAATTTCACAGTGATATTGCCATATTCCATTGATTTATCGAATTTCTGGTGATTTACATCAAGTAATTCAAATTTGCACTGCAAGTGTGCTCTAGTTTCGACCAATAAATTTGGAAATATGATTTTCACCTTCCACATTAGGAGTGTAGGCAGTATCCACAAAGAAAACTCAATTACCCAACCATTATATATGATTACTCATCCATGCAATTTTGAGAACACATCGAAAGAAATTAAAGGAAGTGAAAAAAGGCTCAAAAATTGAAATCCTTTTGCATGGATGCCTCCTATATGCAATTGCTTGTGGGAAAAATAATAAACTCACAATACCACAACCTTAAAAAAAACCTTCAAGAACTGACCTATCTCATATGAAGATCAATGACTTTCAACCAAGATAACAATGAGCATTTTCATGGCATAGTACATGATAACATGACCATTTTTGGAAATAACAAGGGTGTTAACATTGTCAGCAATAATTCCACAAAAAGATTGAAGGTTTGGTTAAAAAAAGTTAATTTTTCATTTTTCTAGTGCAATGCATGACTTTTTTTTGTGAAGCAAGTGCCATAAATAAGATTGGAAATTGTGCCCATACAATTTTCACCTAAAGTATACCACATGGGATGCCAACTGCCAATTTTTCATGAATTTTAGAGTGATATGTCCATATTCCATTGATTTATTTAATTTCTGGCGATTTACGTAAAGTAATTCAAATTTGCACTACAAGTGTGCTCTAGTTTCGACCAATAAATTCTAAAAAATCATTTTCACCTTCCACATTAGGAGTGTAACCAGTATCCAGAACGAAAACTCAATTACCCACCCATTATATATGATTACTCATCCATGCAATTTTGACAACACATCGAAAGAAATTGAAGAAAATGATAAAAAGGCTAAAAAATTGAAATCCTTTTGATGGAGGCCTCCTATGTGCAATGGCTTGTGCGAAAACTAATAAACTCACATTACCACAATTTTTCATGAATTTCAGAGTGATATTTCCATATTCCATTGATTTATCGAATTTCAGGCGATTTACATCAAGTAATTCAAATTTGCACTGCAAGTGTGCTTTAGTTTTGACCAATAAATTCAGAAAAGTCATTTTCACATTCCGCATTAGGAGTGTAGGCAGTATCCACAAAGAAAACTCAATTACCCAACCATTATATATGATTACTCATCCATGCAATTTAAAGAACACATCGAAAGAAATTAAAGGAAATGAAAAAAGGCTCAAAAATTGAAATCCTTTTGCATGGAGGACTCCTATGTGCAATGGCTTGTGGGAAAAATAATAAACTCACAATACCACAACCTTAAAAAAACCTTCAAGAACTGGCCTATCACATATGAAGATCAATGACTTTCAACCAAGATGACAATGAGCATTTTCATGGCATAGTACATGATAACATGACCATTTTTGGAAATAACAAGGGTGTTAACATTGTCAGCAATAATTCCACAAAAAGATTGAAGATTTGGGTAAAAATAAGTTAATTTTTCATTTTTCTAGTGCAATGCATGACTTTTTATTGAAGCAAGTGCCATAAATAAGATTGTAAATTGTGCCCTTACAATTTTCATCTAAGTATACCACATGGGATGCCAACTTCCAATTTTTCATGAATTTTAGAGTGATATTTCCATATTCCATTGATTTCTTGAATTTCTGGCGATTTACATCAAGTAAGTCAAATTTGCACTGCAGGTGTGCTCTAGTTTCGACCAATAAATTTGGAAATATCATTTTCACCTTCCACATTAGAAGTGTAGGCAGTATCCACAAAGAAAACTCAATTAACCAACCATTATATATGATTACTCATCCATGCAATTTTGAGAACACATCAAAAGAAATTAAAGGAAATGAAAAAGGCTCAAAAATTGAAATCCGTTTGCATAGAGGCCTCCTTTGTGCAATGGCTGGTGGGAAAAATAATAAACTCACAATACCACAAACTTAAAATAAAAAACATTCACAATGTGACCTATCTCATATGAAGATCAATGACTTTAAACCAAGAAGACCATGACCATGAACATTTTCATGGCATAGTACATGATAACATGACCATTTTTGGAAATAACAAGGGTGTTAACGTTGTCAGCAACAATTCCACAAAAAGATTGAAGATTTGGGTAAAAATAAGTTAATTTTTCATTTTTCTAGTGCAATGCATGCATTTTTATTGAAGCAAGTGCCATAAATAAGATTGTAAAGTGTGCCCTTACAATTTCACCTAAAGTATACCACATGGGATGCCAACTGCCAATTTTTCATGAATTTCAGAGTGATATTTCCATATTCCATTGATTTATTGAATTTCTGGCGATTTACATCAAGTAATTCAAATTTGCACTGCAAGTGTGCTCTAGTTTCGACCAATAAATTCTACATTAGGAGGGTAGGCAGTATCCACATTAGGAGTGTAGGCAGTATCCACAAAGAAAACTCAATTACCCAACCATTATATATGATTACTCATCCATGCAATTTTGACAACACATCGTAAGAAATTAAAGAATATGATATAAAGGCTCAAAAATTGAAATCATTTTGCATGGAGGCCTCCTATGTGCAATGGCTTGTGGGAAAAATAATAAACTCACAATACCACAAATAAAATGTTAATTTTTCATTTTTCTAGTGCAATGCATGACTTTTTTTTGTGAAGCAAGTGCCATAAATAAGATTGTAAATTGTGCCCTTACAATTTTCACCTAAAGTATACCACATTGGATGTCAACTGCCAATTTTTCAAGAATTTCAGAGGGATATTGCCATATTTCATTGATTTATCGAATTTCTGGCGATTTACATCAAGTAATTCAAATTTGCACTTCAAGTGTGCTCTAGTTTCCACCAATAAATTCTGAAAAATCATTTTCACCTTTCGCATTAGGAGTGTAGGCAGTATCCACAAAGAAAACTCAATTACCCAACCATTATATATGATTACTCATCCATGCCATTTTGAGAACACATCGAAAGAAATTAAAGGAAATGAAAAAAGGCTCAAAAATTGAAATCCTTTTGCATGGAGGCCTCCTATGTGCAATGGCTTGTGGGAAAAATAATAAACTCACAATACCACAAACTTAAAAAAATAACCTTCACAAACTGACCTATCTCATATGAAGATCAATGACTTTCAACCAAGATGACCATGACCATGAGCATTTTCATGGCATCGTGCATGATAACATGACCATTTTTGGAAATAACAAGGGTGTTAACATTGTCAGCAATAATTCCACAAAAAGATTGAAGATTTGGTTAAAACAAGTTAATTTTTCATTTTTCTAGTGCAATGCATGACTTTGTTTTGAAGCAAGTGCCATAAATAAGATTGTAAATTGTGCCCTTACAATTTTCACCTAAAGTATACCACATGGGATGCCAACTGCCAATTTTTCATGAATTTCAGAGTGATATTTCCATATTCCATTGATTTATTGAATTTCTGGTGATTTACATTAAGTAAGTCAAATTTGCACTGCAAGTGTGCTCTAGTTTCGACCAATAAATTCTGAAAAATCGTTTTCACCTTCCACATTAGGAGCGTAGGCAGTATACACAAAGAAAACTCAATTACCCTACCATTATATATGATTACTCATCCATGCAATTTTCACAACATATCGAAAGAAATTAAAGAAAATGATAAAAACGCTAAAAAATTGAAATCCTTTTGATGGAGGCCTCGTATGTGCAATGGCTTGTGGGAAAAATGATAAACTCACAATACCAGAAATAAAAAGTTAATATTTCGTTTTTCTAGTGCAATGCATGACTTTTTTTGTGAAGCAGGTGCCATAAATAAGATTGTAAATTGTGCCCTTACAATTTTCACCTAAAGTATACCACAGTGGATGCCAACTGCCAATTTTTCATGAATTTCAGAGTGATATTTCCATATTCCATTGATTTATGGAATTTCTGGCGATTTACATCAAGTAAATCAAATTTGCACTGCAAGTTTGCTCTAGTTTCGACCAATAAATTCTGAAAAATCATTTTCACCTTCCGCATTAGGAGTGTAGGCAGTATCCACAAACAAAACTCAATTACCCAACCATTATATATGATTACTCATCCATGCAATTTTGAGAACACATCGAAAGAAATTAAAGGAAATGAAAAAATGCTCAAAAGTTGAAATCCTTTTGCATGGAGGCCTCATATGTGCAATGGCTTGTGGGAAAAATACTAAACTCACAATACCACAACCTTAAAAAAACCTTCAAGAACTGACCTATCTCATATGAAGATCAATGACTTTCAACCAAGATGACCATGAGCATTTTCATGGCATAGTACATGATAACATGACCATTTTTGGAAATAACAAGGGTGTTAACATTGTCAGCAACAATTCCACAAAAAGATTGAAGATTTGGGTAAAAATAAGTTAATTTTTCATTTTTCTAGTGCAATGCGTGACTTTTTATTGAAGCAAGTGCCATAAATAAGATTGTAAATTGTGCCCTTACAATTTTCACCTAAAGTATACCACATGGGATGCCAACTGCCATTTTTTCTCGAATTTCAGTGTGATATTTCCATATTCCATTGATTTATCGAATTTCTGGCAATTTACATCAAGTAATTCAAATTTGCACTGCAAGTGTGCTCTAGTTTCGACCAATAAATTCTACATTAGGAGTGTAGGCAGTATCCACATTAGGAGTGTAGGTAGTATCCACAAAGAAAACTCAATTACCCAACCATTATATATGATTACTCATCCATGCAATTTTGACAACACATCGAAGGAAATTAAAGAAAATGATAAAAAGCCTCAGATATTGAAATCCTTTTGCATGGAGGCCTCCTATGTGTAATGGCTTGTGGGAAAAATAATAAACTCATAATACCACAAACTTAAAAAAAAAACCTTCAAGAACTGACCTATCTCATATGAAGATCAATGACTTTTAACCAAGATGACCACGAGCATTTTTGTGGCATAGTACATGATAACATGACCATTTTTGGAAATAACAAGGGTGTTAACATTGTCAGCAATAATTCCACAAAAAGATTGATGATTTGGTTAAAAAAAGTAAATTTTTCATTTTTCTAGTGCAATGCAAGACTTTGTTTTGAAGCAAGTGCCATAAATAAGATTGTAAATTGTACCCTTACAATTTTCACCTAAAGTATACCACATGGGATTCCAACTGCCAATTTTTCATGATTTTTAGAGTGATATTTCCATATTCCATTGATTTATTGAATTTCTAGCGATTTACATCAAGTAAGTCAAATTTACCCTGCAAGTGTGCTCTAGTTTCGACAAATAAATTCTAAAAAATCATTTTCACCTTCCACATTTGGAGTGTAGCCAGTATCCACAAAGAAAACTCAATTACCCACCTATTATATATGATTACTCATCCATGCAATGTTGACAACACATCGAAAGAAATTAAAGAAAATGATAAAAAGGCTAAAAAATTGAAATCCTTTTGATGGAGGCCTCCTATGTGCAATGGCTTGTGGGAAAACTAATAAACTCACAATACCACAAATAAAAAGTTAATATTTCATTTTTCTAGTGCAATGCATGACTTTTTTTGTGAAGCAGGTGCCATAAATAAGATTATAAATTGTGCCCTTACAATTTTCACCTAAAGTATACCACAATGGATACTAACTGCCAATTTTTCATGAATTTCAGAGTGATATTGCCATATTCCATTGATTTATCGAATTTCTGGCGATTTACATCAAGTAATTCAAATTTGCATTGCAAGTGTGCTTTAGTTTCGACCAATAAATTCAGAAAAATCATTTTCACATTCCGCATTATGAGTGTAGGCAGTATCCACAAAGAAAACTCAATTACCCAACCATTATATATGATTACTCGTCCATGCAATTTTGAGAACACATCGAAAGAAATTAAAGTAAATGAGAAAAGGCTCAAAAATTTAAATCCTTTTGCATGGAGGCCTCCTATGTGCAATGGCTTGTGGGAAAAATAATAAACTCACAATACCACAACCTTAAAAAAAACCTTCAAGAACTGACCTATCTCATATGAAGATCAATGACTTTCAACCAAGATGACCATGAACATTTTCATGGCATAGTACATGATAACATGACCATTTTTGGAAATAACAAGGGTGTTAACATTGTGAGCAATAATTCCACAAAAAGATTGAAGATTTGGTTAAAACAAGTTAATTTTTCATTTTTCTAGTGCAATGCAATACTTTGTTTTGAAGCAAGTGCCATAAATAAGATTGTAAATTGTTCCCTTTCAATTTTCACCTAAAGTATACCACATGGGATGCGAACTACCAATTTTTCATGAATTGTAGAGTGATATTTCCATATTCCATTGATTTATTGAATTTCTGGCGATTTACATCAAGTAAGTCAAATTTGCACTTCAAGTGTGATCTAGTTTCGACCAATAAATTATAAAAAATCATTTTCACCTTCCACATTAGGAGTGTAGCCAGTATCCACAACGAAAACTCAATTACCCAGCCTTTATATATGATTACTCATCCATGCAATTTTGACAACACATCGAAAGAAATTAAATAAAATGATAAAAAGGCTCAAAAATTGAAATCCTTTTGCATGGAGGCCTCCTATGTGCAATGGCTTGTGGGAAAAATAATAAACTCACAATACCACAAATAAAAAGTTAATTTTTCATTTTTCTAGTGCAATGCATGAGTTTTTATTGAAGCAAGTGCATAAATAAGATTGTAAATTGTGCCCTTACAATTTTCACCTAAAGTATACCACATGGGATGCCAACTGCCAATTTTTCATGAATTTCAGAGTGATATTTCCATATTCCATTGATTTATTGAATTTTTGGCGATTTACATCAAGTAATTCAAATTTGCACTGCAAGTGTGCTCCAGTTTCGACGAATAAATTCTACATTAGGAGTGTAGGCAGTATCCACATTAGGAGTGTAGGCAGTATCCACAAAGAAAAGTCAATTACCCAACCATTATATGTGATTACTCATCCATGCAATTTTGACAACACATCAAAAGAAATTAAAGAAAATGATAAATAGGCTCAAAAATTGAAATCCTTTTGCATGGAGGCCTCCTATGTGCAATGGCTTGTGGGAAAAATAATAAACTCACAATACCGCAAATAAAATGTTAATTTTGCATTTTTCTAGTGCAATGCATGACTTTTTTGTGAAGCAAGTGCTATAAATAAGATTGTAAATTGTGCCCTTACAATTTTCACCTTAAGTATACCTCAATGGATGCCAAGTGCCAATTTTTCATGAATTTCAGAGTGATATTGCCATATTTCATTGATTTATCGAATTTTTGGTGATTTACATCAAGTAATTCAAATTTGCACTACAAGTGTGCTCTACTTTCGACCAATAAATTCTGAAAAATCTTTTTCACCTTCCGCATTAGGAGTGTAGGTAGTATCCAGAAAGAAAACTCAATTACCCAACCATTATATATGATTACTCATTCATGCAATTTTGACAACCCATCGAAAGATATTAAAGGAAATGAAAAAAGGCTCAAAAATTGAAATCCTTTTGCATGGGGGCCTCCTATGTGCAATGGCTTGTGGGAAGAATAATAAACTCACAATACCACAAACTTAAAAAAATAACCTTCACAAACTGACCTATCTCATATGAAGATCAATGACTTTCAACCAAGATGACCATGACCATGAGCATTTTCATGGCATCGTACATGATAACATGACCATTTTTGGAAATAACAAGGGTGTTAACATTGTCAGCAATAATTCCACAAAAAGATTGAAGATTTGGTTAAAACAAGTTAATTTTTCATTTTTCTAGTGCAATGCAATACTTTGTTTTGAAGCAAGTGCCATAAATAAGATTGTAAATTGTGCCCTTACAATTTTCACCTAAAGTATACCACATGGGATGCCAACTGCCATTTTTTCATGAATTTTAGAGTGATATTTCCATATTCCATTGATTTATTGAATTTCTGGTGATTTACATTAAGTAAGTCAAATTTCCACTGCAAGTGTGCTCTAGTTTCGACCAATAAATTCTGAAAAATCATTTTCACCTCCCACATTAGGATCGTAGGCAGTATACACAAAGAAAACTCAATTACCCAACCATTATATATGATTACTCATCCATGCAATTTTCACAACATATCGAAAGAAATTAAAGAAAATGATAAAAAGGCTAAAAAATTGAAATCCATTTGATGGAGGCCTCCTATGTGCAATGGCTTGTGGGAAAAATGATAAACTCACAATACCACAAATAAAAAGTTAATATTTCATTTTTCTAGTGCAATGCATGACTTTTTTTGTGAAGCAGGTGCCATAAATAAGATTGTAAATGGTGCCCTTACAATTTTCACCTAAAGTATACCACAGTGGATGCCAACTGCCAATTTTTCATGAATTTCAGAGTGATATTTCCATATTCCATTGATTTATCGAATTTCTGGCGATTTACATCAAGTAATTCAAATTTGCATTGCAAGTGTGCTTTAGTTTCGACCAATAAATTCAGAAAAATCATTTTCACATTCGCATTAGGAGTGTAGGCAGTATCCACAAAGAAAACTCAATTACCCAACCATTATATATGATTACTCATCCATGCAATTTTGAGAACACATCGAAAGAAATTAAAGTAAATGAAAAAAGGCTCAAAAATTGAAATCCTTTTGCATGGAGGCCTCCTATGTGCAATGGCTTGTGGGAAAAATAATAAACTCACAATACCACAACCTTAAAAAAAACATTCAAGAACTGACCTATCTCATATGAAGATCAATGACTTTCAACCAAGATGACCATGAGCATTTTCATGGCATAGTACATGATAACATGACCATTTTTGGAAATAACAAGGGTGTTAACATTGTCAGCAATAATTCCACAAAAAGATTGAAGATTTGGTTAAAACAAGTTAATTTTTCATTTTTCTAGTGCAATGCAATACTTTGTTTTGAAGCAAGTGCCATAAATAAGATTGTAAATTGTGCCCTTACAATTTTCACCTAAAGTATACCACATGGGATGCGAACTACCAATTTTTCATGAATTTTAGAGTGATATTTCCATATTCCATTGATTTATTGAATTTCTGGCGATTTACATCAAGTAAGTCAAATTTGCACTGCAAGTGTGCTCTAGTTTCGACCAATAAATTATAAAAAATCATTTTCACCTTCCACATTAGGAGTGTAGCCAGTATCCACAACGAAAACTCAATTACCCAGCCATTATATATGATTACTCATCCATGCAATTTTGACAACACATCGAAAGAAATTAAATAAAATGATAAAAAGGCTCAAAAATTGAAATCCTTTTGCATGGAGGCCTCCTATGTGCAATGGCTTGTGGGAAAAATAATAAACTCACAATACCACAAATAAATAGTTAATTTTTCATTTTTCTAGTGCAATGCATGACTTTTTATTGAAGCAAGTGCCATAAATAAGATTGTAAATTGTGCCCTTAAAATTTTCACCTAAAGTATACCACATGGGATGCCAACTGCCAATTTTTCATGAATTTCCGAGTGATATTTCCATATTCCATTGATTTATTGAATTTTTGGCGATTTACATCAAGTAATTCAAATTTGCACTGCAAGTGTGCTCTAGTTTCGACGAATAAATTCTACATTAGGAGTGTTGGCAGTATCCACATTAGGAGTGTAGGCAGTATCCACAAAGAAAAGTCAATTACCCAACCATTATATGTGATTACTCATCCATGCAATTTTGACAACACATCGAAAGAAATTAAAGAAAATGATAAAAAGGCTAAAAAATTGAAATCCTTTTGATGGAGGCCTCCTATGTGCAATGGCTTGTGGGAAAAATGATAAACTCACAATACCACAAATAAAAAGTTAATATTTCATTTTTCTAGTGCAATGCATGACTTTTTTTGTGAAGCAGGTGCCATAAATAAGATTGTAAATGGTGCCCTTACAATTTTCACCTAAAGTATACCACAGTGGATGCCAACTGCAAATTTTTCATGAATTTCAGAGTGATATTTCCATATTCCATTGATTTATCGAATTTCTGGCGATTTACATCAAGTAATTCAAATTTGCATTGCAAGTGTGCTTTAGTTTCGACCAATAAATTCAGAAAAATCATTTTCACATTCCGCATTAGGAGTGTAGGCAGTATCCACAAAGAAAACTCAATTACCCAACCATTATATATGATTACTCGTCCATGCAATTTTGAGAACACATCGAAAGAAATTAAAGTAAATGAAAAAAGGCTCAAAAATTGAAATCCTTTTGCATGGAGGCCTCCTATGTGCAATGGCTTGTGGGAAAAATAATAAACTCACAATGCCACAACCTTAAAAAAAACCTTCAAGAACTGACCTATCTCATATGAAGATCAATGACTTTCAACCAAGATGACCATGAGCATTTTCATGGCATAGTACATGATAACATGACCATTTTTGGAAATAACAAGGGTGTTAACATTGTCAGCAATAATTCCACAAAAAGATTGAAGATTTGGTTAAAACAAGTTAATTTTTCATTTTTCTAGTGCAATGCAATACTTAGTTTTGAAGCAAGTGCCATAAATAAGATTGTAAATTGTGCCCTTACAATTTTCACATAAAGTATACCACATGGGATGCGAACTACCAATTTTTCATGAATTTTAGAGTGATATTTCCATATTCCATTGATTTATTGAATTTCTGACGATTTACATCAAGTAAGTCAAATTTGCACTGCAAGTGTGCTCTAGTTTCGACCAATAAATTATAAAAAATCATTTTCACCTTGCACATTAGGAGTGTAGCCAGTATACACAACGAAAACTCAATTACCCAGCCATTATATATGATTACTCATCCATGCAATTTTGACAACACATCGAAAGAAATTAAATAAAATGATAAAAAGGCTCAAAAATTGAAATCCTTTTGCATGGAGGCCTCCTATGTGCAATGGCTTGTGGGAAAAATAATAAACTCACAATACCACAAATAAAAAGTTAATTTTTCATTTTTCTAGTGCAATGCATGACTTTTTATTGAAGCAAGTGCCATAAATAAGATTGTAAATTGTGCCCTTACAATTTTCACCTAAAGTATACCACATGGGATGCCAACTGCCAATTTTTCATGAATTTCCGAGTGATATTTCCATATTCCATTGATTTATTGAATTTCTGGCGATTTACATCAAGTAATTCAAATTTGCACTGCAAGTGTGCTCTATTTTCGACGAATAAATTCTACATTAGGAGTGTTGGCAGTATCCACATTAGGAGTGTAGGCAGTATCCACAAAGAAAAGTCAATTACCCAACCATTATATGTGATTACTCATCCATGCAATTTTGACAACACATCGAAAGAAATTAAAGAAAATGGTAAATAGGCTCAAAAATTGAAATCCTTTTGCATGGAGGCCTCCTATGTGCAATGGCTTGTGGGAAAAATAATAAACTCACAATACCGCAAATAAAATGTTAATTTTTCATTTTTCTAGTGCAATGCATGACTTTTTTGTGAAGCAAGTGCCATAAATAAGATTGTAAATTGTGCCCTTACAATTTTCACCTTAAGTATACCTCAATGGATGCCAACTGCCAATTTTTCATGAATTTCAGAGTGATTTTGCCATTTTCATTGATTTATCGAATTTTTGGTGATTTACATCAAGTAATTCAAATTTGCACTACAAGTGTGCTCTACTTTCGACCAATAAATTCGGAAAAATCTTTTTCACCTTCCGCATTAGGAGTGTAGGTAGTATCCAGAAAGAAAACTCAATTACCCAACCATTATATATGATTACTCATCCATGCAATTTTGAGAACACATCGAAAGAAATTAAAGTAAATGAAAAAAGGCTCAAAAATTGAAATCCTTTTGCATGGAGGCCTCCTATGTGCAATGGCTTGTGGGAAAAATAATAAACTCACAATACCACAACCTTAAAAAAAACCTTCAAGAACTGACCTATCTCATATGAAGATCAATGACTTTCAACCAAGATGACCATGAGCATTTTCATGGCATAGTACATGATAACATGACCATTTTTGGAAATAACAAGGGTGTTAACATTGTCAGCAATAATTCCACAAAAAGATTGAAGATTTGGTTAAAACAAGTTAATTTTTCATTTTTCTAGTGCAATGCAATACTTTGTTTTGAAGCAAGTGCCATAAATAAGATTGTAAATTGTTCCCATACAATTTTCACCTAAAGTATACCACATGGGATGCGAACTACTAATTTTTCATGAATTTTAGAGTGATATTTCCATATTCCATTGATTTATTGAATTTCTGGCGATTTACATCAAGTAAGTCAAATTTGCACTTCAAGTGTGCTCTAGTTTCGACCAATAAATTATAAAAAATCATTTTCACCTTCCACATTAGGAGTGTAGCCAGTATCCACAACGAAAACTCAATTACCCAGCCATTATATATGATTACTCATCCATGCAATTTTGACAACACATCGAAAGAAATTAAATAAAATGATAAAAAGGCTCAAAAATTGAAATCCTTTTGCATGGAGGCCTCCTATGTGCAATGGCTTGTGGGAAAAATAATAAACTCACAATACCACAAATAAAAAGTTAATTTTTCATTTTTCTAGTGCAATGCATGAGTTTTTATTGAAGCAAGTGCATAAATAAGATTGTAAATTGTGCCCTTACAATTTTCACCTAAAGTATACCACATGGGATGCCAACTGCCAATTTTTCATGAATTTCAGAGTGATATTTCCATATTCCATTGATTTATTGAATTTCTGGCGATTTACATCAAGTAATTCAAATTTGCACTGCAAGTGTGCTCCAGTTTCGACGAATAAATTCTACATTAGGAGTGTAGGCAGTATCCACATTAGGAGTGTAGGCAGTATCCACAAAGAAAAGTCAATTACCCAACCATTATATGTGATTACTCATCCATGCAATTTTGACAACACATCAAAAGAAATTAAAGAAAATGATAAATAGGCTCAAAAATTGAAATCCTTTTGCATGGAGGCCTCCTATGTGCAATGGCTTGTGGGAAAAATAATAAACTCACAATACCGCAAATAAAATGTTAATTTTGCATTTTTCTAGTGCAATGCATGAATTTTTTGTGAAGCAAGTGCTATAAATAAGATTGTAAATTGTGCCCTTACAATTTTCACCTTAAGTATACCTCAATGGATGCCAAGTGCCAATTTTTCATGAATTTCAGAGTGATATTGCCATATTTCATTGATTTATCGAATTTTTGGTGATTTACATCAAGTAATTCAAATTTGCACTACAAGTGTGCTCTACTTTCGACCAATAAATTCTGAAAAATCTTTTTCACCTTCCGCATTAGGAGTGTAGGTAGTATCCAGAAAGAAAACTCAATTACCCAACCATTATATATGATTACTCATCCATGCAATTTTGACAACCCATCGAAAGATATTAAAGGAAATGAAAAAAGGCTCAAAAATTGAAATACTTTTGCATGGGGGCCTCCTATGTGCAATGGCTTGTGGGAAGAATAATAAACTCACAATACCACAAACTTAAAAAAATAACCTTCACAAACTGACCTATCTCATATGAAGATCAATGACTTTCAACCAAGATGACCATGACCATGAGCATTTTCATGGCATCGTACATGATAACATGACCATTTTTGGAAATAACAAGGGTGTTAACATTGTCAGCAATAATTCCACAAAAAGATTGAAGATTTGGTTAAAACAAGTTAATTTTTCATTTTTCTAGTGCAATGCAATACTTTGTTTTGAAGCAAGTGCCATAAATAAGATTGTAAATTGTGCCCTTACAATTTTCACCTAAAGTATACCACATGGGATGCCAACTGCCATTTTTTCATGAATTTTAGAGTGATATTTCCATATTCCATTGATTTATTGAATTTCTGGTGATTTACATTAAGTAAGTCAAATTTCCACTGCAAGTGTGCTCTAGTTTCGACCAATAAATTCTGAAAAATCATTTTCACCTCCCACATTAGGATCGTAGGCAGTATACACAAAGAAAACTCAATTACCCAACCATTATATATGATTACTCATCCATGCAATTTTCACAACATATCGAAAGAAATTAAAGAAAATGATAAAAAGGCTAAAAAATTGAAATCCATTTGATGGAGGCCTCCTATGTGCAATGGCTTGTGGGAAAAATGATAAACTCACAATACCACAAATAAAAAGTTAATATTTCATTTTTCTAGTGCAATGCATGACTTTTTTTGTGAAGCAGGTGCCATAAATAAGATTGTAAATGGTGCCCTTACAATTTTCACCTAAAGTATACCACAGTGGATGCCAACTGCCAATTTTTCATGAATTTCAGAGTGATATTTCCATATTCCATTGATTTATCGAATTTCTGGCGATTTACATCAAGTAATTCAAATTTGCATTGCAAGTGTGCTTTAGTTTCGACCAATAAATTCAGAAAAATCATTTTCACATTCCGCATTAGGAGTGTAGGCAGTATCCACAAAGAAAACTCAATTACCCAACCATTATATATGATTACTCATCCATGCAATTTTGAGAACACATCGAAAGAAATTAAAGTAAATGAAAAAAGGCTCAAAAATTGAAATCCTTTTGCATGGAGGCCTCCTATGTGCAATGGCTTGTGGGAAAAATAATAAACTCACAATACCACAACCTTAAAAAAAACATTCAAGAACTGACCTATCTCATATGAAGATCAATGACTTTCAACCAAGATGACCATGAGCATTTTCATGGCATAGTACATGATAACATGACCATTTTTGGAAATAACAAGGGTGTTAACATTGTCAGCAATAATTCCACAAAAAGATTGAAGATTTGGTTAAAACAAGTTAATTTTTCATTTTTCTAGTGCAATGCAATACTTTGTTTTGAAGCAAGTGCCATAAATAAGATTGTAAATTGTGCCCTTACAATTTTCACCTAAAGTATACCACATGGGATGCGAACTACCAATTTTTCATGAATTTTAGAGTGATATTTCCATATTCCATTGATTTATTGAATTTCTCGCGATTTACATCAAGTAAGTCAAATTTGCACTGCAAGTGTGCTCTAGTTTCGACCAATAAATTATAAAAAATCATTTTCACCTTCCACATTAGGATTGTAGCCAGTATCCACAACGAAAACTCAATTACCCAGCCATTATATATGATTACTCATCCATGCAATTTTGACAACACATCGAAAGAAATTAAATAAAATGATAAAAAGGCTCAAAAATTGAAATCCTTTTGCATGGAGGCCTCCTATGTGCAATGGCTTGTGGGAAAAATAATAAACTCACAATACCACAAATAAATAGTTAATTTTTCATTTTTCTAGTGCAATGCATTACTTTTTATTGAAGCAAGTGCCATAAATAAGATTGTAAATTGTGCCCTTAAAATTTTCACCTAAAGTATACCACATGGGATGCCAACTGCCAATTTTTCATGAATTTCCGAGTGATATTTCCATATTCCATTGATTTATTGAATTTCTGGCGATTTACATCAAGTAATTCAATATTGCACTGCAAGTGTGCTCTAGTTTCGACGAATAAATTCTACATTAGGAGTGTTGGCAGTATCCACATTAGGAGTGTAGGCAGTATCCACAAAGAAAAGTCAATTACCCAACCATTATATGTGATTACTCATCCATGCAATTTTGACAACACATCGAAAGAAATTAAAGAAAATGATAAAAAGGCTAAAAAATTGAAATCCTTTTGATGGAGGCCTCCTATGTGCAATGGCTTGTGGGAAAAATGATAAACTCACAATACCACAAATAAAAAGTTAATATTTCATTTTTCTAGTGCAATGCATGACTTTTTTTGTGAAGCAGGTGCCATAAATAAGATTGTAAATGGTGCCCTTACAATTTTCACCTAAAGTATACCACAGTGGATGCCAACTGCCAATTTTTCATGAATTTCAGAGTGATATTTCCATATTCCATTGATTTATCGAATTTCTGGCGATTTACATCAAGTAATTCAAATTTGCATTGCAAGTGTGCTTTAGTTTCGACCAATAAATTCAGAAAAATCATTTTCACATTCCGCATTAGGAGTGTAGGCAGTATCCACAAAGAAAACTCAATTACCCAACCATTATATATGATTACTCATCCATGCAATTTTGAGAACACATCGAAAGAAATTAAAGTAAATGAAAAAAGGCTCAAAAATTGAAATCCTTTTGCATGGAGGCCTCCTATGTGCAATGGCTTGTGGGAAAAATAATAAACTCACAATACCACAACCTTAAAAAAAACATTCAAGAACTGACCTATCTCATATGAAGATCAATGACTTTCAACCAAGATGACCATGAGCATTTTCATGGCATAGTACATGATAACATGACCATTTTTGGAAATAACAAGGGTGTTAACATTGTCAGCAATAATTCCACAAAAAGATTGAAGATTTGGTTAAAACAAGTTAATTTTTCATTTTTCTAGTGCAATGCAATACTTTGTTTTGAAGCAAGTGCCATAAATAAGATTGTAAATTGTGCCCTTACAATTTTCACCTAAAGTATACCACATGGGATGCGAACTACCAATTTTTCATGAATTTTAGAGTGATATTTCCATATTCCATTGATTTATTGAATTTCTCGCGATTTACATCAAGTAAGTCAAATTTGCACTGCAAGTGTGCTCTAGTTTCGACCAATAAATTATAAAAAATCATTTTCACCTTCCACATTAGGATTGTAGCCAGTATCCACAACGAAAACTCAATTACCCAGCCATTATATATGATTACTCATCCATGCAATTTTGACAACACATCGAAAGAAATTAAATAAAATGATAAAAAGGCTCAAAAATTGAAATCCTTTTGCATGGAGGCCTCCTATGTGCAATGGCTTGTGGGAAAAATAATAAACTCACAATACCACAAATAAATAGTTAATTTTTCATTTTTCTAGTGCAATGCATTACTTTTTATTGAAGCAAGTGCCATAAATAAGATTGTAAATTGTGCCCTTAAAATTTTCACCTAAAGTATACCACATGGGATGCCAACTGCCAATTTTTCATGAATTTCCGAGTGATATTTCCATATTCCATTGATTTATTGAATTTCTGGCGATTTACATCAAGTAATTCAATATTGCACTGCAAGTGTGCTCTAGTTTCGACGAATAAATTCTACATTAGGAGTGTTGGCAGTATCCACATTAGGAGTGTAGGCAGTATCCACAAAGAAAAGTCAATTACCCAACCATTATATGTGATTACTCATCCATGCAATTTTGACAACACATCGAAAGAAATTAAAGAAAATGATAAAAAGGCTAAAAAATTGAAATCCTTTTGATGGAGGCCTCCTATGTGCAATGGCTTGTGGGAAAAATGATAAACTCACAATACCACAAATAAAAAGTTAATATTTCATTTTTCTAGTGCAATGCATGACTTTTTTTGTGAAGCAGGTGCCATAAATAAGATTGTAAATGGTGCCCTTACAATTTTCACCTAAAGTATACCACAGTGGATGCCAACTGCCAATTTTTCATGAATTTCAGAGTGATATTTCCATATTCCATTGATTTATCGAATTTCTGGCGATTTACATCAAGTAATTCAAATTTGCATTGCAAGTGTGCTTTAGTTTCGACCAATAAATTCAGAAAAATCATTTTCACATTCCGCATTAGGAGTGTAGGCAGTATCCACAAAGAAAACTCAATTACCCAACCATTATATATGATTACTCATCCATGCAATTTTGAGAACACATCGAAAGAAATTAAAGTAAATGAAAAAAGGCTCAAAAATTGAAATCCTTTTGCATGGAGGCCTCCTATGTGCAATGGCTTGTGGGAAAAATAATAAACTCACAATGCCACAACCTTAAAAAAAACCTTCAAGAACTGACCTATCTCATATGAAGATCAATGACTTTCAACCAAGATGACCATGAGCATTTTCATGGCATAGTACATGATAACATGACCATTTTTGGAAATAACAAGGGTGTTAACATTGTCAGCAATAATTCCACAAAAAGATTGAAGATTTGGTTAAAACAAGTTAATTTTTCATTTTTCTAGTGCAATGCAATACTTAGTTTTGAAGCAAGTGCCATAAATAAGATTGTAAATTGTGCCCTTACAATTTTCACATAAAGTATACCACATGGGATGCGAACTACCAATTTTTCATGAATTTTAGAGTGATATTTCCATATTCCATTGATTTATTGAATTTCTGGCGATTTACATCAAGTAAGTCAAATTTGCACTGCAAGTGTGCTCTAGTTTCGACCAATAAATTATAAAAAATCATTTTCACCTTGCACATTAGGAGTGTAGCCAGTATCGACAACGAAAACTCAATTACCCAGCCATTATATATGATTACTCATCCATGCAATTTTGACAACACATCGAAAGAAATTAAATAAAATGATAAAAAGGCTCAAAAATTGAAATCCTTTTGCATGGAGGCCTCCTATGTGCAATGGCTTGTGGGAAAAATAATAAACTCACAATACCACAAATAAAAAGTTAATTTTTCATTTTTCTAGTGCAATGCATGACTTTTTATTGAAGCAAGTGCCATAAATAAGATTGTAAATTGTGCCCTTACAATTTTCACCTAAAGTATACCACATGGGATGCCAACTGCCAATTTTTCATGAATTTCTGAGTGATATTTCCATATTCCATTGATTTATTGAATTTCTGGAGATTTACATCAAGTAATTCAAATTTGCACTGCAAGTGTGCTCTATTTTCGACGAATAAATTCTACATTAGGAGTGTTGGCAGTATCCACATTAGGAGTGTAGGCGGTATCCACAAAGAAAAGTCAATTACCCAACCATTATATGTGATTACTCATCCATGCAATTTTGACAACACATCGAAAGTAATTAAAGAAAATGGTAAATAGGCTCAAAAATTGAAATCCTTTTGCATGGAGGCCTCCTATGTGCAATGGCTTGTGGGAAAAATAATAAACTCACAATACCGCAAATAAAATGTTAATTTTTCATTTTTCTAGTGCAATGCATGACTTTTTTGTGAAGCAAGTGCCATAAATAAGATTGTAAATTGTGCCCTTACAATTTTCACCTTCAGTATACCTCAATGGATGCCAACTGCCAATGTTTCATGAATTTCAGAGTGATATTGCTGTATTTCATTGATTTATCGAATTTTTGGTGATTTACATGAAGTAATTCAAATTTGCACTACAAGTGTGCTCTACTTTCGACCAATAAATTCTGAAAAATCTTTTTCACCTTCCGCATTAGGAGTGTAGGTAGTATCCAGAAAGAAAACTCAATTACCCAACCATTATATATGATTACTCAACCATGCAATTTTGACAACCCATCGAAAGATATTAAAGAAAATGAAAAAAGGCTCAAAAATTGAAATCCTTTTGCATGGGGGCCTCCTATGTGCAATGGCTTGTGGGAAGAATAATAAACTCAAAATACCACAAACTTAAAAAAACAACCTTCACAAACTGACCTATCTCATATGAAGATCAATGACTTTCAACCAAGATGACCATGACCATGAGCATTTTCATGGCATCGTACATGATAACATGACCATTTTTGGAAATAACAAGGGTGTTAACATTGTCAGCTATAATTCCAAAAAAAGATTGAAGATTTGGGTAAAAATAAGTTAATTTTTCATTTTTCTAGTGCAATGCATGAATTTTTATTGAAGCAAGTGCCATAAATAAGATTGTAAATTGTGCCCTTACAATTTTCACCTAAAGTATACCACATGGGATGCCAACTGCCAATTTTTCATGAATTTTAGAGTGATATTTCCATATTCCATTGATTTATTGAATTTCTGGTGATTTACATTAAGTAATTCAAATTTGCACTGCAAGTGTGCTCTAGTTTCGACCAATAAATTCTGAAAAATCATTTTCACCTTCCGCATTAGGATCGTAGGCACTATCCACAAACAAAACTCAATTACCCAACCGTTATATATGATTACTCATCCATGCAATTTTGAGAACACATCGAAAGAAATTAAAGGAAATGAAAAAAGGCTCAAAAATTGAAATCCTTTTGCATGGAGGCCCCCTATGTGCAATGTCTTGTGGGAAAAATAATAAACTCACAATACCACAACCTTAAAAAAACCCTTCAAGAACTGACCTATCTCATATGAACATCAATGACTTTCAACCAAGATGACCATGAGCATTTTCATGGCATAGTACATGATAACATGACCATTTTTGGAAATAACAAGGGTGTTAACATTGTCAGCAACAATTCCACAAAAAGATTGAAGATTTGGGTAAAAATAAGTTAATTTTTCATTTTTCTAGTGCAATGCATGAATTTTTATTGAAGCAAGTGCCATAAATAAGATTGTAAATTGTGCCCTTACAATTTTCACCTAAAGTATACCACATGGGATGCCAACTGCCAATTTTTCATAAATTTCATAGTGATATTGCCATATTCCATTGATTTATTGAATTTCTGGCGATTTACATCAAGTAATTCAAATTTGCACTGCAAGTGTGCTCTAGTTTCGACCAATAAATTCTACATTAGGATTGTAGGCAGTATCCACATTAGGAGTGTAGGCAGTATCCACAAAGAAAACTCAATTACTCAACCATTATATATGATTACTCATCCATGCAATTTTGACAACACATCGAAAGAAATTAAAGAAAATGATAAAAAGGCTCAGAAATTGAAATCATTTTGCATGGAGGCGTCCTATCTGCAATGGCTTGTGGGAAAAATAATAAACTCACAATACCACAAATAAAATGTTAATTTTTCATTTTTCTAGTGCAATGCATGACTTTTTTTTGTGAAGCAGGTGCCATAAATAAGATTATAAATTGTGCCCTTACAATTTTCACCTAAAGTATACCACAGTGGATGCCAACTGCCAATTTTTCATGAATTTCAGAGTGATATTGCCATATTCCCTTGATTTATCGAATTTCTGGCGATTTACATCAAGTAATTCAAATTTGCACTGCAAGTGTGCTCTAGTTTCGACCAATAAATTCTGAAAAATCATTTTCACCTTCCGCATTAGGAGTGTAGGCAGTATCCACAAAGAAAACTCAATTACCCAACCATTATATATGATTACTCATCAATGCAATTTTGAGAACACATCGAAAGAAATTAAAGGAAATGAAAAAAGGCTCAAAAAATGAAATCCTTTTGCATGGAGGCCTCCTATGTGAAATGGCTTGTGGGAAAAATAATAAACTCATAATACCACAAACTTAAAAAAAAAACCTTCAAGAACTGACCTATCTCATATGAAGATAAATGACTTTTAACCAAGATGACCATAAGCATTTTTCTGGCATAGTACATGATAACATGACCATTTTTGGAAATAACAAAGGTGTTAACATTATCAGCAATAATTCCACAAAAAGATTGAAGATTTGGTTAAAAAAAGTTAATTTTTCATTTTTCTAGTGCAATTCACGACTTTGTTTTGAAGCAAGTGCCATAAATAAGATTGTAAATTATGCCCTTACAATTTTCACCTAAAGTATACCACATGGGATGCGAACTACCAATTTTTCAAGAATTTTAGAGTGATATTTCCATATTCCATTGATTTATTGAATTTCTGGCGATTTACATCAAGTAAGTCAAATTTGCACTGCAAGTGTGCTCTAGTTTCGACCAATAAATTATAAAAAATTATTTTCACCTTCCACATTAGGAGTGTAGCTAGTATCCACAACGAAAACTCAATTACCCAGCCATTATATATGATTACTCATCCATGCAATTTTGAGAACACATCAAAAGAAATTAAATAAAATGATAAAAAGGCTCAAAAATTGAAATCCTTTTGCATGGAGGCCTCCTATGTGCAATGGCTTGTGGGAAAAATAATAAACTCACAATACCACAAATAAAAAGTTAATTTTTCATTTTTCTAGTGCAATGCATGACTTTTTATTGAAGCAAGTGCCATAAATAAGATTGTAAATTGTGCCCTTAAAATTTTCACCTAAAGTATACCACATGGGATGCCAACTGCCAATTTTTCATGAATTTCAGAGTGATATTTCCATATTCCATTGATTAATTGAATTTCTGGCGATTTACATCAAGTAATTCAAATTTGCACTGCAAGTGTGCTCTAATTTCGACGAATAAATTCTACATTAGGAGTGTAGGCAGTATCCACATTAGGAGTGTAGGCAGTATCCACAAAGAAAAGTCAATTACCCAACCATTATATGTGATTACTCATCCATGCAATTTTGACAACAAATCGAAAGAAATTAAAGAAAATGATAAAAAGGCTCAAAAATTGAAATCCTTTTGCATGGAGGCCTCCTATGTGCAATGGCTTGTGGGAAAAATAATAAACTCACAATACCGCAAATAAAATGTTAATTTTTCATTTTTCTAGTGCAATGCATGACTTTTTTTGTGAAGCAAGTGCCATAAATAAGATTGTAAATTGTGCCCTTACAATTTTCACCTAAAGTATAGCACAATGGATGCCAATTGCCAATTTTTCATGAATTTCACAGTGATATTGCCATATTCCATTGATTTATCGAATTTCTGGTGATTTACATCAAGTAATTCAAATTTGCACTGCAAGTGTGCTCTAGTTTCGACCAATAAATTTGGAAATATGATTTTCACCTTCCACATTAGGAGTGTAGGCAGTATCCACAAAGAAAACTCAATTACCCAACCATTATATATGATTACTCATCCATGCAATTTTGTGAACACATCGAAAGAAATTAAAGGAAGTGAAAAAAGGCTCAAAAATTGAAATCCTTTTGCATGGATGCCTCCTATATGCAATTGCTTGTGGGAAAAATAATAAACTCACAATACCACAACCTTAAAAAAAACCTTCAAGAACTGACCTATCTCATATGAAGATCAATGACTTTCAACCAAGATGACAATGAGCATTTTCATGGCATAGTACATGATAACATGACCATTTTTGGAAATAACAAGGGTGTTAACATTGTCAGCAATAATTCCACAAAAAGATTGAAGGTTTGGTTAAAAAAAGTTAATTTTTCATTTTTCTAGTGCAATGCATGACTTTTTTTTGTGAAGCAAGTGCCATAAATAAGATTGGAAATTGTGCCCATACAATTTTCACCTAAAGTATACCACATGGTATGCCAACTGCCAATTTTTCATGAATTTTAGAGTGATATTTCCATATTCCATTGATTTATTGAATTTCTGGCGATTTACGTAAAGTAATTCAAATTTGCACTGCAAGTGTGCTCTAGCTTCGACCAATAAATTCTAAAAAATCATTTTCATTTTCCACATTAGGAGTGTAACCAGTATCCACAACGAAAACTCAATTACCCACCCATTATATATGATTACTCATCCATGCAACTTTGACAACACATCGAAAGAAATTAAAGAAAATGATAAAAAGGCTAAAAAAATGAAATCCTTTTGATGGAGGCCTCCTATGTGCAATGGCTTGTGCGAAAACTAATAAACTCACATTACCACAATTTTTCATGAATTTCAGAGTGATATTTCCATTTTCCATTGATTTATCAAATTTCTGGCGATTTACATCAAGTAATTCAAATTTGCACTGCAAGTGTGCTTTAGTTTTGACCAATAAATTCAGAAAAGTCATTTTCACATTCCGCATTAGGAGTGTAGGCAGTATCCACAAAGAAAACTCAATTACCCAACCATTATATATGATTACTCATCCATGCAATTTAGAGAACACATCGAAAGAAATTAAAGGAAATGAAAAAAGGCTCAAAAATTGAAATCCTTTTGCATGGAGGACTCCTATGTGCAATGGCTTGTGGGAAAAATTATAAACTCACAATACCACAACCTTAAAAAAACCTTCAAGAACTGACCTATCACATATGAAGATCAATGACTTTCAACCAAGATGACAATGAGCATTTTCATGGCATAGTACATAATAACATGACCATTTTTGGAAATAACAAGGGTGCTAACATTGTCAGCAATAATTCCACAAAAAGATTGAAGATTTGGGTAAAAATAAGTTAATTTTTCATTTTTCTAGTGCAATGCATGACTTTTTATTGAAGCAAGTGCCATAAATAAGATTGTAAATTGTGCCCTTACAATTTTCATCTAAGTATACCACATGGGATGCCAACTTCCAATTTTTCTTGAATTTCAGAGTGATATTTCCATATTCCATTGATTTATTGAATTTTTGACGATTTACATCAAGTAAGTCAAATTTGCACTGCAGGTGTGCTCTAGTTTCGACCAATAAATTTGGAAATATCATTTTCACCTTCCACATTAGGAGTGTAGGCAGTATCCACAAAGAAAACTCAATTACCCAACCATTATATATGATTACTCATCCATGCAATTTTGAGAACACATCAAAAGAAATTAAAGGAAATGAAAAAGGCTCAAAAATTGAAATCCGTTTGCATAGAGGCCTCCTTTGTGCAATGGCTGGTGGGAAAAATAATAAACTCACAATACCACAAACTTAAAATAAAAAACATTCACAATGTGACCTATCTCATATGAAGATCAATGACTTTAAACCAAGACGACCATGACCATGAACATTTTCATGGCATAGTACATGATAACATGACCATTTTTGGAAATAACTATGGTGTTAACATTGTCAGCAATAATTCCACAAAAAGATTGAAGGTTTGGTTAAAAAAAGTTAATTTTTCATTTTTCTAGTGCAATGCATGACTTTTTTTGTGAAGGAAGTGCCATAAATAAGATTGGAAATTCCGCCCTTACAATTTTCACCTAAAGTATACCGCATGGGATGCCAACTGCCAATTTTTCATGAATTTTAGTGTGATATTTCCATATTCCATTGATTTATTGAATTTCTAGCGATTTACGTCAAGTAATTCAAATTTGCACTGCAAGTGTGCTCTAGTTTCGAACAATAAATTCTGAAAAATCATTTTCACCTTCCACATTAGGAGTGTAGGCAGTATTCACAAAGAAAACTCAATTACCCAACCATTATATATGATTACTTATCCATGCAATTTTGACAACACTTGGAAAGAAATTAAAGAAAATGATAAAAAGGCTCAAAAATTGAAATCCTTTTGAATGGAGGCCTCCTATGTGCAATGGCTTGTGGGAAAAATAATAAACTCACAATACCACAAATAAAAAGTTAATTTTTCATTTTTCATTTTTCTAGTGCAATGCATGACTTTTTTGTGAAGCATGTGCCATAAATAAGATTGTAATTTGTGCCCTTACAATTTTCACCTAAAGTATACCACATTGGATGTCAACTGCCAATTTTTCATGAATTTCAGAGTGATATTGCCATATTTCATTGATTTATCGAATTTCTGGCGATTTACATCAAGTAATTCAAATTTGCACTCCAAGTGTGCTCTAGTTTCGACCAATAAATTTTTAAAAATCATTTTCACCTTTCGCATTAGGAGTGTAGGCAGTATCCACAAAGAAAACTAAATTACCCAACCATTATATATGATTACTCATCCATGCAATTTTGAGAACACATCGAAAGAAATTAAAGGAAATGAAAAAAGGCTCAAATATTGAAATCCTTTTGCATGGAGGCCTCCTATGTGCAATGGTTTGTGAGAAAAATAATAAACTCACAATACCACGAACTTAAAAAAATAACCTTCACAAACTGACCTATCTCATATGAAGATCAATGACTTTCAACCAAGATGACCATGACCCTGAGCATTTTCATGGCATCGTACATGATAACATGACCATTTTTGGAAATAACAAGGGTGTTAACATTGCCAGCCATAATTCCACAAAAAGATTGAAGATTTGGTTAAAAAAAGTTAATTTTTCATTTTTCTAGTGCAATGCATGACTTTGTTTTGAAGCAAGTGCCATAAATAAGATTGTAAATTGTGCCCTTACAATTTTCACCTAAAGTATACCACATGGGATGCCAACTGCCAATTTTTCATGAATTTTAGAGTGATATTTCCATATTCCATTGATTTATATAATTTCTGGCGATTTACCTCAAGTAAGTCAAATTTGCACTGCAAGTGTGCTCTAGTTTCGACCAATAAATTCTAAAAAATTATTTTCACCTTCCACATTAGGAGTGTAGCCAGTATCCACAACGAAAACTCAATCACCCACCCATTATATATGATTACTCATCCATGCAATTTTGACAACACATCGAAAGAAATTAAAGAAAATGATAAAAAGGCTAAAAAATTGAAATCCTTTTGATGGAGGCCTCCTATGTGCGATGGCTTGTGGGAAAACTAATAAACTCACAATACCACAAATAAAAAGTTCATATTTCATTTTTCTAGTGCAATGCATGACTTTTTTTGTGAAGCATTAGGAGTGTAGGCAGTATCCACATTAGGAGTGTAGGCAGTATCCACAAAGAAAACTCAATTACCCAACCATTATATATGATTACTCATCCATGCAATTTTGACAACACATCGAAAGAAATTAAAGAAAATGATAAAAAGGCTCAAAAATTGAAATCATTTTGCATGGAGGTCTCCTATGTGCAATGGCTTGTGGATAAAATAATAAACTCACAATACCACAAATAAAATGTTAATTTTTCATTTTTCTAGTGCAATGCATGACTTTTTTTGTGAAGCAAGTGCCGTAAATAAGATTGTAAATTGTGCTCTTACAATTTTCACCTTAAGTAGACCTCAATGGATGCCAACTGCCAATTTTTCATGATTTTCAGAGTGATATTGCCATATTTCATTGATTTATCGAATTTCTGGTGATTTACAGCAAGTAATTCAAATTTGCACTGCAAGTGTGCTCTACTTTCGACCAATAAATTCTGAAAAATCTTTTTCACCTTCTGCATTAGGAGTGTTGGTAGTATCCACAAAGAAAACTCAATTACCCAACCATTATATATGATTACTCATTCATGCAATTTTGAGAACCCATCGAAAGAAATTAAATGATATGAAGAAAGGCTCAAAAATTGAAATCCTTTTGCATGGAGGCCTCCTATGTGCAATGGCTTGTGGGAAAAATAATAAACTCATAATACCACAAACTTAAAGAAAAACCTTCAAGAACTGACCCATCTCATATGAAGATCAATGACTTTTAACCAAGATGACCACGAGCATTTTTGTGGCATAGTACATGATAACATGACCATTTTTGGAAATAACAAGGGTGTTAACATTGTCAGCAAAAATTCCACAAAAAGATTGAAGATTTGGTTAAAAAAAGTTAATTTTTCATTTTTCTAGTGCAATGCATGACTTTGTTTTGAAACAAGTGCCATAAATAAGATTGTAAATTGTGCCCTTACAATTTTCACCTAAAGTATACCACATGGGATGCCAACTGCCAATTTTTCATGAATTTTAGAGTGATATTTCCATATTCCATTGATTTATTGAATTTCTGGCGATTTACATCAAGTAAGTCAAATTTGCACTGCAAGTGTGCTCTAGTTTCGACCAATAAATTCTAAAAAATCATTTTCACCTTCCACATTAGGAGTGTAGCCAGTATCCACAAAGAAAACTCAATTACCCACCCATTATATATGATTACTCATCCATGCAATTTTGACAACACATCGAAAGAAATTAAAGAAAATAATAAAAAGGTTAAAAAATTGAAATCCTTTTGATGGAGGCATCCTATGTGCAATGGCATGTGGGAAAACTAATAAACTCACAATACCACAAATAAAAAGTTAATATTTCATTTTTCTAGTGCAATGCATGACTTTTTTTGTGAAGCAGGTGCCATAAATAAGATTATAAATTGTGCCCTTACAATTTTCACCTAAAGTATACCACAATGGATACCAACTGCCAATTTTTCATGAATTTCAGAGTGATATTGCCATATTCCATTGATTTATCGAATTTCTGGCGATTTACATCAAGTAATTCAAATTTGCACTGCAAGTGTGCTTTAGTTTTGACCAATAAATTCAGAAAAATCATTTTCACATTCCGCATTAGGAGTGTAGGCAGTATCCACAAAGAAAACTCAATTACCCAACCATTATATATGATTACTCATCCATGCAATTTTGAGAACACATCGAAAGAAATTAAAGGAAATGAAAAAAGGCTCAAAAATTGAAATCCTTTTGCATGGATGCCTGCTATGTGCAATGGCTTGTGGGAAAAATAATAAACTCACAATACCACAACCTTAAAAAAAACCTTCAAGAACTGACCTATCTCATATGTAGATCAATGACTTTCAACCAAGATGACAATGAGCATTTTCATGGCATAGTACATGATAACATGACCATTTTTGGAAATAACATGGGTGTTAATATTTTCAGCAATAATTCCACAAAAAGATTGAAGATTTGGGTAAAAATAAGTTAATTTTTCATTTTTCTAGTGCAATGCATGACTTTTTATTGAAGCAAGTGCCATAAATAAGATTGTAAATTGTGCCCACACAATTTTCATCTTAAGTATTCCACATGGGATGCCAACTGCCAATATTTCATGAATTTCAGAGTGATATTTCCATATTCCATTGATTTATTGAATTTCTGGCGATTTACATCAAGTAAGTCAAATTTGCACTGCAAGTGTGCTCTAGTTTCGACCAATAAATTCTGAAAAATCATTTTCACCTTCCACATTAGGAGTGTAGCCAGTATCCACAAAGAAAACTCAATTACCCAGCCATTATATATGATTACTCATCCATGCAATTTTGACAACACATCGAAAGAAATTAAATAAAATGATAAAAAGGCTCAAAAATTGAAATCCTTTTGCATGGAGGCCTCCTATGTGCAATGGCTTGTGGGAAAAATAATAAACTCACAATACCACAAATAAAAAGTTAATTTTTCATTTTTCTAGTGCAATGCATGACTTTTTTTGTGAAGAAGGTGCCATAAATAAGATTGTAAATTGTGCAATTACAATTTTCACCTAAAGTATACCAAAATGGATGCCAACTAACAATTTTTCATGAATTTCACAGTGATATTGCCATATTCCATTGATTTATCGAATTTCTGGTGATTTACATCAAGTAATTCAAATTTGCACTGCAAGTGTGCTCTAGTTTCGACCAATAAATTTGGAAATATGATTTTCACCTTCCACATTAGGAGTGTAGGCAGTATCCACAAAGAAAACTCAATTACCCAACCATTATATATGATTACTCATCCATGCAATTTTGAGAACACATCGAAAGAAATTAAAGGAAGTGAAAAAAGGCTCAAAAATTGAAATCCTTTTGCCTGGATGCCTCCTATATGCAATGGCTTGTGGGAAAAATAATAAACTCACAATACCACAACCTTAAAAAAAACCTTCAAGAACTGACCTATCTCATATGAAGATCAATGACTTTCAACCAAGATGACAATGAGTATTTTCATGGCATAGTACATGATAACATGACCATTTTTGGAAATAACAAGGGTGTTAACTTTGTCAGCAATAATTCCACAAAAAGATTGATGGTTTGGCTAAAAAAAAGTTAATTTTTCATTTTTCTAGTGCAATGGATGACTTTTTTTTGTTGAAGCAAATTGCATAAATAAGATTGGAAATTGTGCCCTTACAATTTTCACCTAAAGTATACCACATGGGATGCCAACTGCCAATTTTTCATGAATTTTAGAGTGATGTTTCCATATTCCATTGATTTATTGAATTTCTGGCGATTTATGTAAAGTAATTTAAATTTGCACTGCAAGTGTGCTCTAGTTTCGACCAATAAATTCTGAAAAATCATTTTCACCTTCGACATTAGGGGTGTAGGCAGTATTCACAAAGAAAACTCAATTACCCAGCCATTATATATGATTACTTCTCCATGCAATTTTGACAACACATCGAAAGAAATTAAAAAAAATGATAAAAAAGGCTCAAAAATTGAAATCCTTTTGCATGGAGGCCTCCTATGTGCAATGGCTTGTGGGAAAAATAAAAAACTAACAATACCACAAATAAAAAGTTAATTTTTCATTTTTCTAGTGCAATGCATGACTTTTTTTGTGAAGCATGTGGCATGAATAAGATTGTAATTTGTGCCCTTACAATTTTCACCTAAAGTATACAACATTGGATGTCAACTGCCAATTTTTCATGAATTTCAGAGTGATATTTCCATATTTCATTGATTTATCGAATTTCTGGCGATTTACATCAAGTAATTCAAATTTGCACTGCAAGTGTGCTCTAGTTTCGACCAATAAATTCTGAAAAATCTTTTTCAACTTTCGCATTAGGAGTGTAGGCATTATCCACAAAGAAAACTAAATTACCCAACCATTATATATGATTACTCATCCATGGAATTTTGAGAACACATCGAAAGAAATTAAAGGAAATGAAAAAAGGCTCAAATATTGAAATCCTTTTGCATGGAGGCCTGCTATGTGCAATGGCTTGTGGGAAAAATAATAAACTCACAATACCACAAACTTAAAAAAATAACCTTCACAAACTGACCTATCTCATATGAAGATCAATGACTTTCAACCAAGATGACCATGACCATGAGCATTTTCATGGCATCGTACATGATAACATGACCATTTTTGGAAATAACAAGGGTGTTAACATTGTCAGCAATAATTCCACAAAAAGATTGAAGATTTGGTTAAAACAAGTTAATTTTTCATTTTTCTAGTGCAATGCATGACTTTGTTTTGAAGCAAGTGTCATAAATAAGATTGTAAATTGTGCCCTTACAATTTTCACCTAAAGTATACCACATGGGATGCCAACTGCCAATTTTTCATAAATTTCATAGTGATATTTCCATATTCCATTGATTTATTGAATTTCTGGCGATTTACATCAAGTAAGTCAAATTTGCATGGCAAGTGTGCCCTAGTTTCGACCAATAAATTCTCAAAAATCAATTTCACCTTCCACATTAGGAGTGTAGCCAGTATCCACAACGAAAACTCAATTACCCACCCATTATATATGATTACTCATCCATGCAATTTTAAAAACACATCGAAAGAAATTAAAGAAAATGATAAAAAGGCTAAAAAATGGAAATCCTTTTGATGGAGGCCTCCTATGTGCAATGGCTTGTGGGAAAACTATTAAACTCACAATACCACAAATAAAAAGTTAATATTTCATTTTTCTAGTGCAATGCATGACTTTTTTTGTGAAGCAGGTGCCATAAATAAGATTATAAATTGTGCCCTTACAATTTTCACCTAAAGTATACCACAATGGATACCAACTGCCATTTTTTCATGAATTGCAGAGTGATATTGCCATATTCCATTGATTTATCGAATTTCTGGCGATTTACATCAAGTAATTCAAATTTGCACTTCAAGTGTGCTCTAGTTTCTACCAATAAATTCTGAAAAATCATTTTCACCTTCCACATTAGGAGTGTAGCCAGTGTCCACAAAGAAAACTCAATTACCCAGCCATTATATATGATTACTCATCCATGCAATTTTGACAACACATCGAAAGAAATTAAATAAAATGATAAAAAAGGCTCAAAAATTGAAATCCTTTTGCATGGAGGCCTCCTATGTGCAATGGCTTGTGGGAAAAATAATAAACTCACAATACCACAAATAAAAAGTTAATTTTTCATTTTTCTAGTGCAATGCATGACTTTTTTTGTGAAGAAGGTGCCATAAATAAGATTGTAAATTGTGCAATTACAATTTTCACCTAAAGTATACCAAAATGGATGCCAACTAACAATTTTTCATGAATTTCACAGTGATATTGCCATATTCCATTGATTTATCGAATTTCTGGTGATTTACATCAAGTAATTCAAATTTGCACTGCAAGTGTGCTCTAGTTTCGACCAATAAATTTGGAAATATGATTTTCACCTTCCACATTAGGAGTGTAGGCAGTATCCACAAAGAAAACTCAATTACCCAACCATTATATATGATTACTCATCCATGCAATTTTGAGAACACATCGAAAGAAATTAAAGGAAGTGAAAAAAGGCTCAAAAATTGAAATCCTTTTGCCTGGATGCCTCCTATATGCAATGGCTTGTTGGAAAAATAATAAACTCACAATACCACAACCTTAAAAAAAACCTTCAAGAACTGACCTATCTCATATGAAGATCAATGACTTTCAACCAAGATGACAATGAGTATTTTCATGGCATAGTACATGATAACATGACCATTTTTGGAAATAACAAGGGTGTTAACTTTGTCAGCAATAATTCCACAAAAAGATTGATGGTTTGGCTAAAAAAAAGTTAATTTTTCATTTTTCTACTGCAATGGATGACTTTTTTTTGTTGAAGCAAATGCCATAAATAAGATTGGAAATTGTGCCCATACAATTTTCACCTAAAGTATACCACATGGGATGCCAACTGCCAATTTTTCATGAATTTTAGAGTGATGTTTCCATATTCCATTGATTTATTGAATTTCTGGCGATTTATGTAAAGTAATTTAAATTTGCACTGCAAGTGTGCTCTAGTTTCGACCAATAAATTCTGAAAAATCATTTTCACCTTCGACATTAGGGGTGTAGGCAGTATTCACAAAGAAAACTCAATTACCCAGCCATTATATATGATTACTTATCCATGCAATTTTGACAACACATCGAAAGAAATAAAAAAAAATGATAAAAAAGGCTCAAAAATTGAAATCCTTTTGCATGGAGGCCTCCTATGTGCAATGGCTTGTGGGAAAAATAAAAAACTAACAATACCACAAATAAAAAGTTAATTTTTCATTTTTCTAGTGCAATGCATGACTTTTTTTGTGAAGCATGTGGCATAAATAAGATTGTAATTTGTGCCCTTACAATTTTCACCTAAAGTATACAACATTGGATGTCAACTGCCAATTTTTCATGAATTTCAGAGTGATATTTCCATATTTCATTGATTTATCGAATTTCTGGCGATTTACATCAAGTAATTCAAATTTGCACTGCAAGTGTGCTCTAGTTTCGACCAATAAATTCTGAAAAATCTTTTTCAACTTTCGCATTAGGAGTGTAGGCATTATCCACAAAGAAAACTAAATTACCCAACCATTATATATGATTACTCATCCATGGAATTTTGAGAACACATCGAAAGAAATTAAAGGAAATGAAAAAAGGCTCAAATATTGAAATCCTTTTGCATGGAGGCCTGCTATGTGCAATGGCTTGTGGGAAAAATAATAAACTCACAATACCACAAACTTAAAAAAATAACCTTCACAAACTGACCTATCTCATATGAAGATCAATGACTTTCAACCAAGATGACCATGACCATGAGCATTTTCATGGCATCGTACATGATAACATGACCATTTTTGGAAATAACAAGGGTGTTAACATTGTCAGCAATAATTCCACAAAAAGATTGAAGATTTGGTTAAAACAAGTTAATTTTTCATTTTTCTAGTGCAATGCATGACTTTGTTTTGAAGCAAGTGCCATAAATAAGATTGTAAATTGTGCCCTTACAATTTTCACCTAAAGTATACCACATGGGATGCCAACTGCCAATTTTTCATAAATTTCATAGTGATATTTCCATATTCCATTGATTTATTGAATTTCTGGCGATTTACATCAAGTAAGTCAAATTTGCATGGCAAGTGTGCCCTAGTTTCGACCAATAAATTCTCAAAAATCAATTTCACCTTCCACATTAGGAGTGTAGCCAGTATCCACAACGAAAACTCAATTACCCACCCATTATATATGATAACTCATCCATGCAATTTTAAAAACACATCGAAAGAAATTAAAGAAAATGATAAAAAGGCTAAAAAATGGAAATCCTTTTGATGGAGGCCTCCTATGTGCAATGGCTTGTGGGAAAACTATTAAACTCACAATACCACAAATAAAAAGTTAATATTTCATTTTTCTAGTGCAATGCATGACTTTTTTTGTGAAGCAGGTGCCATAAATAAGATTATAAATTGTGCCCTTACAATTTTCACCTAAAGTATACCACAATGGATACCAACTGCCATTTTTTCATGAATTGCAGAGTGATATTGCCATATTCCATTGATTTATCGAATTTCTGGCGATTTACATCAAGTAATTCAAATTTGCACTTCAAGTGTGCTTTAGTTTCGACCAATAAATTCAGAAAAATCATTTTCACATTCCGCATTAGGAGTGTAGGCAGTATCCACAAAGAAAACTCAATTACCCAACCATTATATATGATTACTCATCCATGCAATTTTGAGAACACATCGAAAGAAATTAAAGGAAATGAAAAAAGGCTCAAAAATTGAAATCCTTTTGCATGGATGCCTCCTATGTGCAATGGCTTGTGGGGAAAATAATAAACTCACAATACCACAACCTTAAAAAAAACCTTCAAGAACTGACCTATCTCATATGAAGATCAATGACTTTCAACCAAGATGACAATGAGCATTTTCATGGCATAGTACATGATAACATGACCATTTTTGGAAATAACATGGGTGTTAACATTGTCAGCAATAATTCCACAAAAAGATTGAAGATTTGGGTAAAAATAAGTTAATTTTCATTTTTCTAGTGCAATGCATTACTTTTTATTGAAGCAAGTGCCATAAATAAGATTGTAAATTGTGCCCATACAATTTTCATCTTAAGTATACCACATGGGATGCCAACTGCCAATTTTTCATGAATTTCAGAGTGATATTTCCATATTCCATTGATTTATTGAATTTCTGGCGATTTACCTCAAGTAAGTCAAATTTGCACTGCAAGTGTGCTCTAGTTTCGACCAATAAATTCTGAAAAATCATTTTCACCTTCCCCATTAGGAGTGTAGCCAGTATCCACAAAGAAAACTCAATTACCCAGCCATTATATATGATTACTCATCCATGCAATTTTGACAACACATCAAAAGAAATTAAAGAAAATGATAAAAAGACTCAAAAATTGAAATCCTTTTGCTTGGAGGCCTCCTATGTGCAATGGCTTGTGGGAAAAATAATAAACTCACAATACCACAAATAAAAAGTTAATTTTTCCTTTTTCTAGTGCAATGCATGACTTTTTTTGTGAAGCAGGTGCCATAAATAAGATTGTAAATTGTGCCCTTACAATTTTCACCTAAAGTATACCACAATGGATGCCAACTGCCAATTTTTCATGAATTTCATAGTGATATTGCCATATTCCATTGATTTATCGAATTTCTGGTGATTTACATCAAGTAATTCAAATTTGCACTTCAAGTGTGCTTTAGTTTCGACCAATAAATTTGGAAATATGATTTTCACCTTCCACATTAGGAGTGTAGGCAGTATCCACAAAGAAAACTCAATTACCCAACCATTATATATGATTACTCATCAATGCAATTTTGAGAACACATCGAAAGAAATTAAAGGAAGTGAAAAAAGGCTCAAAAATTGAAATCCTTTTGCATGGATGCCTCCTATATGCAATGGCTTGTGGGGAAAATAATAAACTCACAATACCACAACCTTAAAAAAAACCTTCAAGAACTAACCTATCTCATATGAAGATCAATGACTTTCAACCAAGATGACAATGAGCATTTTCATGGCATAGTACATGATAACATGACCATTTTTGGAAATAACAAGGGTGTTAACATTGTCAGCAATAATTCCACAAAAAGATTGAAGGTTTGGTTAAAAAAAGTTAATTTTTCATTTTTCTAGTGCAATGCATGACTTTTTTTTTGTGAAGCAAGTGCCATAAATAAGATTGGAAATTGTGCCCATACAATTTTCACCTAAAGTATACCACATGGGATGCCAACTGCCATTTTTTCATGAATTTTAGAGTGATATTTCCATATTCCATTGATTTATTGAATTTCTGGCGATTTACGTAAAGTAATTCAAATTTGCACTGCAAGTGTGCTCTAGTTTCGACCAATAAATTCTGAAAAATCATTTTCTCCTTCCACATTAGGAGTGTAGGCAGTATTCACAAAGAAAACTCAATTACCCAGCCATTATATATGATTACTCATCCATGCAATTTTGACAACACATCGAAAGAAATTAAAGAAAATGATAAAAAGGCCCAAAAATTGAAATCATTTTGCATGGAGGCCTCCTATGTGCAATGGCTTGTGGGAAAAATAATAAACTCACAATACCACAAATAAAAAGTTAATTTTTCATTTTTCTACTGCAATGCATGACTTGTTTTGTGAAGCAGGTGCCATAAATAAGATTGTAATTTGTGCCCTTACAATTTTCACCTAAAGTATACAACATTGGATGTCAACTGCCAATTTTTCATGAATTTCATAGTGATATTTCCGTATTTCATTGATTTATCGAATTTCTGGCGATTTACATCAAGTAATTCAAATTTGCACTGCAAGTATGCTCTAGTTTCGACCAATAAATTCTGAAAAATCATTTTCACCTTCCACATTAGGAGTGTAGCCAGTATCCACAAAGAAAACTCAATTACCCAGCCATTATATATGATTACTCATCCATGCAATTTTGACAACACATCGAAAGAAATTAAAGAAAATGATAAAAAGGCTCAAAAATTGAAATCCTTTTGCATGGAGGCCTCCTATGTGCAATGGCTTGTGGGAAAAATAATAAACTCACAATACCACAAATAAAAAGTTAATTTTTCATTTTTCTACTGCAATGCATGACTTGTTTTGTGAAGCAGGTGCCATAAATAAGATTGTAATTTGTGCCCTTACAATTTTCACCTAAAGTATACAACATTGGATGTCAACTGCCAATTTTTCATGAATTTCATAGTGATATTTCCGTATTTCATTGATTTATCGAATTTCTGGCGATTTACATCAAGTAATTCAAATTTTCACTGCAAGTATGCTCTAGTTTCGACCAATAAATTCTGAAAAATCATTTTCACCTTCTGCATTAGGAGTGTAGGCAGTATCCACAAACAAAACTCAATTACCCAACCATTATATATGATTACTCATCCATGCAATTTTGAGAACACATCGAAAGAAATTAAAGGAAATGAAAAAAGGCTCAAAAATTGAAATCCTTTTGCATGGAGGCCTCCTATGTGCAATGGCTTGTGGGAAAAATAAGAAACTCACAATACCACAACCTTAAAAAAAAACCTTCAAGAACTGACCTATCTCATATGAAGATCAATGACTTTCAACCAAGATGACCATGAGCATTTTCATGGCATAGTACATGATAACATGACCATTTTTGAAAATAACAAGGGTGTTAACATTGTCAGCAATAATTCCACAAAAAGATTGAAGATTTGGGTAAGAATAAGTTATTTTTTCATTTTTCTAGTGCAATGCATGACTTTTTATTGAAGCAAGTGCCATAAATAAGATTGTAAATTGTGCCCTTACAATTTTCACCTAAAGTATACCACATGGGATGCCAACTGCCAATTTTTCATGAATTTCAGAGTGATATTTCCATATTCCATTGATTTATTGAATTTCTGGCGATTTACATCAAGTAATTCAAATTTGCACTGCAAGTGTGCTCTAGTTTCGACCAATAAATTCTACATTAGGAGTGTAGGCACTATCCACATTAGGAGTGTAGGCAGTATCCACAAAGAAAACTCAATTACCCAACCATTATATATGATTACTCATCCATGCAATTTTGACAACACATCGAAAGAAATTCAAGAAAATGATGAAAAGGCTCAAAAATTGAAATCTTTTTGCATGGAGGCCTGCTATGTGCAATGGCTTGTGGGAAAAATAATAAACTCACAATACCACAAATAAAATGTTAATTTTTCATTTTTCTAGTGCAATGCATGACTTTTTTTGTGAAGCAAGTGCCATAAATAAGATTGTAAATTGTGCCCTTACAATTTTCACCTAAAGTATACCACATGGGATGCCAACTGCCAATTTTTCATGAATTTCAGAGTGATATTTCCATATTCGATTGATTTATTGAATTTCTGGCGATTTACATCAATTAATTCAAATTTGCACTGCAAGTGTGCTCGAGTTTCGACCAATAAATTCTACATTAGGAGTGTAGGCAGTATCCACATTAGGAGTGTAGGAAGTATCCACAAAGAAAACTCAATTACCCAACCATTATATATGATTACTCATCCATGCAATTTTGACAATACATCGAAAGAAATTAAAGAAAATGATAAAAAGGCTCAAAAATTGAAATCCTTTTGCATGGAGGCCTCCTATGTGCAATGGCTTGTGGGAAAAATAATAAACTCACAATACCACAAACTTAAAAAAAACCTTCAAGAACTGACCTATCTCATATGAAGATCAATGACTTTTAACCAAGATGACCACGAGCATTTTTGTGGCATAGTACATGATAACATGACCATTTTTGGAAATAACAAGGGTGTTAACATTGTCAGCAATAATTCCACAAAAAGATTGAAGATTTGGTTAAAACAAGTTAATTTTTCATTTTCCTAGTGCAATGCATGACTTTGTTTTGAAGCAAGTGCCATAAATAAGATTGTAAATTGTACAATTTTCACCTAAAGTATACCACATGGGATGGCAACTGCCAATTTTTCATGAATTTTAGAGAGATATTTCCATATTCCATTGATTCATTGAATTTCTGGCGATTTACATCAAGTAAGTCAAATTTGCACTGCAAGTGTGCTCTAGTTTCGACCAACAAATTCTGAAAAATCATTTTCACATTCCGCATTAGGAGTGTAGGCAGTATCCACAAAGAAAACTCAATTACCCAACCATTATATATGATTACTCATCCATGCAATTTTGAGAACACATCGAAAGAAATTAAAGGAAGTGAAAAAAGGCTCAAAAATTGAAATCCTTTTGCAAGGATGCCTCCTATATGCAATGGCTTGTGGGAAAAATAATAAACTCACAATACCACAACCTAAAAAAAAACCTTCAAGAACTGACCTATCTCATATGAAGATCAATGACTTTCAACCAAGATGACAATGAGCATTTTCATGGCATAGTACATGATAACATATCCATTTTTGGGAATAACAAGGGTGTTAACATTGTCAGCAATAATTCCACAAAAAGATTGAAGGTTTGGTTAAAAAAAGTTAATTTTTCATTTTTCTAGTGCAATGCATGACTTTTTTTTGTGAAGCAAGTGCCATAAATATGATTGGAAATTATGCCCATACAATTTTCACCTAAAGTATACCACATGGGATGCCAACTGCCAATTTTTCATGAATTTTAGAGTGATATTTCCATATTCCATTGATTTATTGAATTTCTGGCGATTTACGTAAAGTAATTCAAATTTGCACTGCAAGTGTGCTCTAGTTTCGACCAATAAATTCTGAAAAATCATTTTCTCCTTCCACATTAGGAGTGTAGGCAGTATTCACAAAGAAAACTCAATTACCCAGCCATTATATATGATTACTTATCCATGCAATTTTGACAACACATCGAAAGAAATTAAAGAAAATGATAAAAAGGCTCAAAAATTGAAATCCTTTTGCATGGAGGCCTCCTATGTGCAATGGCTTGTGGGAAAAATAATAAACTCACAATACCACAAATAAAAAGTTAATTTTTCATTTTTCTAGTGCAATGCATGACTTTTTTTGTGAAGCATGTGCCATAAATAAGATTGTAACTTGTGCCCTTACAATTTTCACCTAAAGTACACAACATTGGATGTCAACTGTCAATTTTTCATGAATTTCAGAGTGATATTTCCATATTTCATTGATTTATCGAATTTCTGGCGATTTACATCAAGTAATTCAAATTTGCACTGCAAGTGTGCTCTAGTTTCGACCAATAAATTCTGAAAAATCATTTTGACCTTTCGCATTAGGAGTGTAGGCAGTATCCACAAAGAAAACTAAATTACCCAACCATTATATATGATTACTCATCCATGCAATTTTGAGAACACATCGAAAGAAATTAAAGGAAATGAAAAAAGCCTCAAATATTGAAATCCTTTTGCATGGAGGCCTGCTATGTGCAATGGCTTGTGGGAAAAATAATAAACTCACAATACCACAAACTTAAAAAAATAACCTTCACAAACTGACCTATCTCATTTGAAGATCAATGACTTTCAACCAAGATGACCATGACCATGAGCATTTTCATGGCATCGTACATGATAACATGACCATTTTTGGAAATAACAAGGGTATTAACATTGTCAGCAATAATTCCACAAAAAGATTGAAGATTTGGTTAAAACAAGTTAATTTTTCATTTTTCTAGTTTAATGCATGACTTTGTTTTGAAGCAAGTGCCATAAATAAGATTGTAAATTGTGCCCTTACACATTAGGAGCGTAGGTAGTATACACAAAGAAAACTCAATTACCCAACCATTATATATGATTACTCATCCATGCAATTTTTACAATTTATCGAAAGAAATTAAAGAAAATGATAAAAAGGCTAAAAAATTGAAATCCTTTTGATGGAGGCCTCCTATGTGCAATGGCTTGTGGGAAAAATGATAAACTCACAATACCACAAATAAAAAGTTAATATTTCATTTTTCTAGTGCAATGCATGACTTTTTTTGTGAAGTAGGTGCCATAAATAAGATTGTAAATTGTGCCCTTACAATTTTCACCTAAAGTATACCACAGTGGATGCCAACTGACATTTTTTCATGAATTTCAGAGTGATATTGCCATATTCCATTGATTTATCAAATTTCTGGCGATTTACATCAAGTAATTCAAATTTGCACTCCAAGTGTGCTCTAGTTTCCACCAATAAATTCTGAAAAATCATTTTCACCTTCCACATTAAGAGTGTAGGCAGTATCCACAAACAAAACTCAATTACCCAACCATTATATATGATTACTCATCCATGCAATTTTGAGAACACATCGAAAGAAATTAAAGGAAATGAAAACAGGCTCAAAAATTGTTATCCTTTTGCATGGAGGCCTCCTATGTGCAATGGCTTGTGGGAAAAATAATAAACTCACAATACCACAACCTTAAAAAAAACCTTCAAGAACTGACCTATCTCATATGAAGATCAATGACTTTCAACCAAGATGACCATGAGCATTTTCATGGCATAGTACATGATAACATGACCATTTTTGGAAATAACAAGGGTGTTAACATTGTCAGCAATAATTCCACAAAAAGATTGAAGATTTGGGTAAAAATAAGTTATTTTTTCATTTTTCTAGTGCAATGCATGACTTTTTATTGAAGCAAGTGCTATAAATAAGATTGTAAATTGTGCCCTTACAATTTTCACCTAAAGTATACCACATGGGATGCCAACTACCAATTTTTCATGAATTTCAGAGTAATATTTCCATATTCCATTGATTTATTAAATTTCTGGCGATTTACATCAAGTAATTGAAATTTGCACTGCATGTGTGCTCTAGTTTCGACCAATAAATTCTAAAAAATCATTTTCACCTTCCACATTAGGAGTGTAGGCAGTATCCATAAAGAAAACTCAATTACCCAATCATTATATATGATTACTCATCCATGCAATTTTTACAATTTATCGAAAGAAATTAAAGAAAATGATAAAAAGGCTAAAAAATTGAAATCCTTTTGCATGGAGGCCTCCTATGTGCAATGCCTTGTGGGAAAAATAATAAACTCACAATACCACAAATAAAAAGTTAATTTTTCATTTTTCTAGTGCAATGCATGACTTTTTTTGTGAAGCAGGTGCCATAAATAAGATTGTAAATTGTGCCCTTACAATTTTCACCTAAAGTATACCACAATGGATGCCAACTGCCAATTTTTCATGAATTTCACAGTGATATTGCCATATTCCATTGATTTATCGAATTTCTGGTGATTTACATCAAGTAATTCAAATTTGCACTGCAAGTGTGCACTAGTTTCGACCAATAAATTTGGAAATATGATTTTCACCTTCCACATTAGGAGTGTAGGCAGTATCCACAAAGAAAACTCAATTACCCAACCATTATATATGATTACTCATCCATGCAATTTTGAGAACACGTCGAAAGAAATTAAAGGAAGTGAAAAAAGGCTCAAAAATTGAAATCCATTTGCATGGATGCCTCCTATATGCAATGGCTTGCGGGAAAAATAATAAAATCACAATACCACAACCTTAAAAAAACCTTCAAGAACTGACCTATCTCATATGAAGATCAATGACTTTCAACCAAGATGACAATGAGCATTTTCATGGCATAGTACATGATAACATGACCATTTTTGGAAATAACAAGGGTGTTCACATTGTCAGCAATAATTCCACAAAAAGATTGAAGGTTTGGTTAAAAAAAGTTAATTTTTCATTTTTCTAGTGCAATGCATGACTTTTTTTGGGGAAGCAAGTGCCATAAATAAGATTGGAAATTGTGCCCATACAATTTTCACCTAAAGTATACCACATGGGATGCCAACTGCCAATTTTTCATGAATTTTAGAGTGATATTTCCATATTCCATTGATTTATTGAATTTCTGGCGATTTACGTAAAGTAATTCAAATTTGCACTGAAAGTGTGCTCTAGTTTCGACCAATAAATTCTGAAAAATCATTTTCTCCTTCCACATTACGAGTGTAGGCAGTATTCACAAAGAAAACTCAATTACCCAGCCATTATATATGATTACTTATCCATGCAATTTTGACAACACATCGAAAGAAATTAAAGAAAATGATAAAAAGGCTCAAAAATTGAAATCCTTTTGTATGGAGGCCTCCTATGTGCAATGGCTTGTGGGAAAAATAATAAACTCACAATACCACAAATAAAAAGTTAATTTTTCATTTTTCTAGTGCAATGCATGACTTTTTTTGTGAAGCATGTGCCATAAATAAGATTGTAATTTGTGCCCTTACAATTTTCACCTAAAGTATACAACATTGGATGTCAACTGCCAATTTTTCATGAATTTCAGAGTGATATTTCCATATTTCATTGATTTATCAAATTTCTAGCGATTTACATCAAGTAATTCAAATTTGCACTGCAAGTGTGCTCTAGTTTCGACCAATAAATTCTGAAATATCATTTTCACCTTTCGCATTAGGAGTGTAGGCAGTATCCACAAAGAAAACTAAATGACCCAACCATTATATATGATTACTCATCCATGCAATTTTGAGAACACATCGAAAGAAATTAAAGGAAATGAAAATAGGCTCAAATATTGAAATCCTTTTGCATGGAGGCCTGCTATGTGCAATGGCTTGTGGGAAAAATAATAAACTCACAATACCACAAACTTAAAAAAATAACCTTCACAAACTGACCTATCTCATTTGAAGATCAATGACTTTCAACCAAGATGACCATGACCATGAGCATTTTCATGGCATCGTACATGATAACATGACCATTTTTGGAAATAACAAGGGTGTTAACATTGTCAGCAATAATTCCACAAAAAGATTGAAGGTTTGGTTAAAAAAAGTTAATTTTTCATTTTTCTAGTGCAATGCATGACTTTTTTTTTGTGAAGCAAGTGCCATAAATAAGATTGGAAATTGTGCCCATACAATTTTCACCTAAAGTATACCACATGGGATGCGAACTGCCAATTTTTCATGAATTTTAGAGTGATATTTCCATATTCCATTGATTTATTGAATTTCTGGCGATTTACGTAAAGTAATTCAAATTTGCACAGCAAGTGTGCTCTAGTTTCGACCAATAAATTCTGAAAAATTATTTTCTCCTTCCACATTAGGAGTGTAGGCAGTATTCACAAAGAAAACTCAATTACCCAGCCATTATATATGATTACTTATCCATGCAATTTTGACAACACATCGAAAGAAATTAAAGAAAATGCTAAAAAGGCTCAAAAATTGAAATCCTTTTGCATGGAGGCCTCCTATGTGCAATGGCTTGTGGGAAAAATATTAAACTAACAATACCCCAAATAAAAAGTTAATTTTTCATTTTTCTAGTGTAATGCATGACTTTTTTTGTGAAGCATGTGCCATAAATAAGATTGTAATTTGTGCCCTTACAATTTTCACCTAAAGTATACAACATTGGATGTCAACTGCCAATTTTTCATGAATTTCAGAGTGATATTTTCATATTTCATTGATTTATGGAATTTCTAGCGATTTACATAAAGTAATTCAAATTTGCACTGCAAGTGTGCTCTAGTTTCGACCAATAAATTCTGAAAAATCATTTTCACCTTTCGCATTAGGAGTGTAGGCACTATCCACAAAGAAAACTAAATTACCCAACCATTATATATGATTACTCATCCATGCAATTTTGAGAACACATCGAAAGAAATTAAAGGAAATGAAAAAAGGCTCAAATATTGAAATCCTTTTGCATGGAGGCCTGCTATGTGCAATGGCTTGTGGGAAAAATAATAAACTCACAATACCACAAACTTAAAAAAATGACCTTCACAAACTGACCTATCTCATTTGAAGATCAATGACTTTCTACCAAGATGACCATGACCATGAGCATTTTCATGGCATAGTACATGATAACATGACCATTTTTGGAAATAACAAGGGTGTTAACATTGTCAGCAATAATTCCACAAAAAGATTGAAGGTTTGGTTAAAAAAGTTAATTTTTCATTTTTCTAGTGCAATGCATGACTTTTTTTTTGTGAAGCAAGTGCCATAAATAAGATTGGAAATTGTGCCCATACAATTTTCACCTAAAGTATACCACATGCGATGCCAACTGCCAATTTTTCATGAATTTTAGAGTGATATTTCCATATTCCATTGATTTATTGAATTTCTGGCGATTTACGTAAAGTAATTCAAATTTGCACTGCATGTGTGCTCTAGTTTCGACCAATAAATTCTGAAAAATCATTTTCTCCTTTCACATTAGGAGTGTAGGCAGTATTCACAAAGAAAACTCAATTACCCAGCCATTATATATGATTACTTATCCATGCAATTTTGACAACACATCGAAAGAAATTAAAGAAAATGATAAAAAGGCTCAAAAATTGAAATCCTTTTGCATGGAGGCCTCCTATGTGCAATGGTTTGTGGGAAAAATATTAAACTCACAATACCAAAAATAAAAAGTTAATTTTTCATTTTTCTAGTGCAATGCATGACTTTTTTTGTGAAGCATGTGCCATAAATAAGATTGTAATTTGTGCCCTTACAATTTTCACCTAAATATACAACATTGGATGTCAACTGCCAATTTTCATGAATTTCAGAGTGATATTTCCATATTTCATTGATTTATCGAATTTCTGGCGATTTACATCAAGTAATTCAAATTTGCACTGCAAGTGTGCTCTAGTTTCGACCAATAAATTCTGAAAAATCATTTTCACCTTTCGCATTAGGAGTGTAGGCAGTATCCACAAAGAAAACTAAATTACCCAACCATTATATATGATTACTCATCCATGCAATTTTGAGAACACATCGAAAGAAATTAAAGGAAATGAAAAAAGGCTCAAATATTGAAATCCTTTTGCATGGAGGCCTGCTATGTGCAATGGCTTGTGGGAAAAATAATAAACTCACAATACCACAAACTTAAAAAAATAACCTTCACAAACTGACCTATCTCATATGAAGATCAATGACTTTCAACCAAGATGACCATGACCATGAGCATTTTCATGGCATCGTACATGATAACATGACCATTTTTGGAAATAACAAGGGTGTTAACATTGTCAGCAATAATTCCACAAAAAGATTGAAGATTTGGTTAAAACAAGTTAATTTTTCATTTTTCTAGTGCAATGCATGACTTTGTTTGGAAGCAAGTGCCATAAATAAGATTGTAAATTGTGCCCTTACAATTTTCACCTAAAGTATACCACATGGGATGCCAACTGCCAATTTTTCATGAATTTTAGAGTGATATTTCCATATTCCATTGATTTATTGAATTTCTGGCGATTTACGTAAGGTAATTCAAATTTGCACTGCAAGTGTGCTCTAGGTTCGACCAATAAATTCTGAAAAATCATTTTCTCCTTCCACATTAGGAGTGTAGGCAGTATTCACAAAGAAAACTCAATTACCCAGCCATTATATATGATTACTTATCCATGCAATTTTGACAACATATCGAAAGAATTAAAGAAAATGATAAAAAGGCTCAAAAATTTAAATCCTTTTGCATGGAGGCCTCCTATGTGCAATGGCTTGTGGGAAAAATAATAAACTCACAATACCACAAATAAAAAGTTAATTTTTAATTTTTCTAGTGCAATGCATGACTTTTTTTGTGAAGCATGTGCCATAAATAAGATTGTAATTTGTGCCCTTACAATTTTCACCTAAAGTATACAACATTGGATGTCAACTGCCAATTTTTCATGAATTTCAGAGTGATATTTTCATATTTCATTGATTTATCGAATTTCTAGCGATTTACATCAAGTAATTCAAATTTGCACTGCAAGTGTGCTCTAGTTTCGACCAATAAATTCTGAAAAATCATTTTCACCTTTCGCATTAGGAGTGTACGCAGTATCCACAAAGAAAACTAAATTACCCAATCATTATATATGATTACTCATCCATGCAATTTTGAGAACACATCGAAAGAAATTAAAGGAAATGAAAAAATGCTCAAATATTGAAATCCTTTTGCATGGAGGCCTGCTATGTGCAATGGCTTGTGGGAAAAATAATAAACTCACAATACCACAAACTTAAAAAAATGACCTTCACAAACTGACCTATCTCATTTGAAGATCAATGACTTTCAACCAAGATGACCATGACCATGAGCATTTTCATGGCATAGTACATGATAACATGACCATTTTTGGAAATAACAAGGGAGTTAACATTGTCAGCAATAATTCCACAAAAAGATTGAAGGTTTGGTTAAAAAAATTAATTTTTCATTTTTCTAGTGCAATGCATGACTTTTTTTTGTGAAGCAAGTGCCATAAATAAGATTGGAAATTGTGCCCATACAATTTTCACCTAAAGTATACCACATGCGATGCCAACTGCCAATTTTTCATGAATTTTAGAGTGATATTTCCATATTCCATTGATTTATTGAATTTCTGGCGATTTACGTAAAGTAATTCAAATTTGCACTGCAAGTGTGCTCTAGTTTCGACCAATAAATTCTGAAAAATCATTTTCTCCTTCCACATTAGGAGTGTAGGCAGTATTCACAAAGAAAACTCAATTACCCAGCCATTATATATGATTACTTATCCTTGCAATTTTGACAACAAATCGAAAGAAATTAAAGAAAATGATAAAAAGGCTCAAAAATTGAAATCCTTTTGCATGGAGGCCTCCTATGTGCAATGGCTTGTGGGAAAAATAATAAACTCACAATACCACAAATAAAAAGTTAATTTTTCATTTTTCTAGTGCAATGCATGACTTTTTTTGTGAAGCATGTGCCATAAATAAGATTGTAATTTGTGCCCTTACAATTTTCACCTAAAGTATACAACATTGGATGTCAACTGCCATTTTTTCATGAATTTCAGAGTGATATTTTCATATTTCATTGATTTATCGAATTTCTAGCGATTTACATCAAGTAATTCAAATTTGCACTGCAAGTGTGCTCTAGTTTCGACCAATAAATTCTGAAAAATCATTTTCACCTTTCGCATTAGGAGTGTACGCAGTATCCACAAAGAAAACTAAATTACCCAATCATTATATATGATTACTCATCCATGCAATTTTGAGAACACATCGAAAGAAATTAAAGGAAATGAAAAAAGGCTCAAATTTTGAAATCCTTTTGCATGGAGGCCTGCTATGTGCAATGGCTTGTGGGAAAAATAATAAACTCACAATACCACAAACTTAAAAAAATGACCTTCACAAACTGACCTATCTCATTTGAAGATCAATGACTTTCAACCAAGATGACCATGACCATGAGCATTTTCATGGCATAGTACATGATAACATGACCATTTTTGGAAATAACAAGGGAGTTAACATTGTCAGCAATAATTCCACAAAAAGATTGAAGGTTTGGTTAAAAAAATTAATTTTTCATTTTTCTAGTGCAATGCATGACTTTTTTTGTGAAGCATGTGCCATAAATAAGATTGTAATTTGTGCCCTTACAATTTTCACCTAAGTGTACAACATTGGATGTCAACTGCCAATTTTCATGAATTTCAGAGTGATATTTCCATATTTCATTGATTTATCGAATTTCTGGCGATTTACATCAAGTAATTCAAATTTGCACTGCAAGTGTGCTCTAGTTTCGACCAATAAATTCTGAAAAATCATTTTCACCTTTCGCATTAGGAGTGTAGGCAGTATCCACAAAGAAAACTAAATTACCCAACCATTATATATGATTACTCATCCATGCAATTTTGAGAACACATCGAAAGAAATTAAAGGAAATGAAAAAAGGCTCAAAAATTGAAATCCTTTTGCATGGAGGCCTCCTATGTGCAATGGCTTGTGGGAAAAATAATAAACTCACAATACCACAACCTTAAAAAAAACCTTCAAGAACTGACCTATCTCATATGAAGATCAATGACTTTCAACCAAGATGACCATGACCATGAGCATTTTCATGGCATCGTACATGATAACATGACCATTTTTGGAAATAACAAGGGTGTTATCATTGTCAGCAATAATTCCACAAAAAGATTGAAGGTTTGGTTAAAAAAAGTTAATTTTTCATTTTTCTAGTGCAATGCATGACTTTTTTTTGTGAAGCAAGTGCCGTAAATAAGATTGTAAATTGTGCCCATACAATTTTCACCTAAAGTATACCACATGCGATGCCAACTGCCAATTTTCATGAATTTTAGAGTGATATTTCCATATTCCATTGATTTATTGAATTTCTGGCGATTTACGTAAAGTAATTCAAATTTGCACTGCAAGTGTGCTCTAGTTTCGACCAATAAATTCTCAAAAATCATTTTCTCCTTCCACATTAGGAGTGTAGGCAGTATTCACAAAGAAAACTCAATTACCCAGCAATTATATATGATTACTTATCCATGCAATTTTGACAACACATCGAAAGAAATTAAAGAAAATGATAAAAAGGCTCAAAAATTGAAATCCTTTTGCATGGAGGCCGCCTATGTGCAATGGCTTGTCGGAAAAATAATAAACTCACAATACCACAAATAAAAAGTTAATTTTTCATTTTTCTAGTGCAATGCATCACTTTTTTTATGAAGCATGTGCCATAAATAAGATTGTAATTTGTGCCCTTACAATTTTCACCTAAAGTATACAACATTGGATGTCAACTGCCAATTTTTCATGAATTTCAGAGTGATATTTTCCATATTCCATTGATTTATCGAATTTCTGGTGATTTACATCAAGTAATTCAAATTTGCACTGCAAGTGTGCTCTAGTTTCGACCAATAAATTTGGAAATATGATTTTCACCTTTCGCATTAGGAGTGTAGGCAGTATCCACAAAGAAAACTCAATTACCCAACCATTATATATGATTACTCATCCATGCAATTTTGAGAACACATCGAAAGAAATTAAAGGAAGTGAAAAAAGGCTCAAAAATTGAAATCCTTTTGCATGGAGGCCTCCTATGTGCAATGGCTTTTGGGAAAAATAATAAAATCACAATACCACAACCTTAAAAAAACCTTCAAGAACTGACCTATCTCATATGAAGAACAATGACTTTCAACCAAGATGACAATGAGCATTTTCATGGCATAGTACATGATAACATGACCATTTTTGGAAATAACAAGGGTGTTAACATTGTCAGCAATAATTCCACAAAAAGATTGAAGGTTTGGTTAAAAAAAGTTAATTTTTCATTTTTCTAGTGCAATGCATGACTTTTTTTTTGTGAAGCAAGTGCCACAAATAAGATTGGAAATTGTGCCCATACAATTTTCACCTAAAGTATACCACATGGGATGCCAACTGCCAATTTTTCATGAATTTTAGAGTGATATTTCCATATTCCATTGATTTATTGAATTTCTGGCGATTTACGTAAAGTAATTCAAATTTGCACTGCAAGTGTGCTCTAGTTTCGACCAATAAATTCTGAAAAATCGTTTTCTCCTTCCACATTAGGAGTGTTGGCAGTATTCACAAAGAAAACTCAATTACCCAGCCATTATATATGATTACTTATCCATGCAATTTTGATAACACATCGAAAGAAATTAAAGAAAATGATAAAAAGGATCAAAAATTGAAATCCTTTTCCATGGAGGCCTCCTATGTGCAATGGCTTGTGGGAAAAATAATAAACTCACAATACCACAACTAAAAAGTTAATTTTTCATTTTTCTAGTGCAATGCATGACTTTTTTTGTGAAGCATGTGCCATAAATAAGATTGTAATTTGTGCCCTTACAATTTTCACCTAAAGTATACAACATTGGATGTCAACTGCCAATTTTTCATGAATTTCAGAGTGATATTGCCATATTTTCTTGATTTATCAAATTTCTGGCGATTTACATCAAGTAATTCAAATTTGCACTGCAAGTGTGCTCTAGTTTTGACCAATAAATTCTGAAAAATCATTTTCACTTTTCGCATTAGGAGTGTAGGCAGTATCCACAAAGAAAACTAAATTACCCAACCATTATATATGATTACTCATCCATGCAATTTTGAGAACACATCGAAAGAAGTTAAAGGAAATGAAAAAAGGCTCAAAAATTGAAATCCTTTTGCATGGATGCCTCCTATGTGCGATGGCTTGTGGGAAAAATAAAAAACTCACAATACCACAACCTTAAAAAAAACCTTCAAGAACTGTCCTATCTCATATGAAGATCAATGACTTTCAACCAAGATGACAATGAGCATTTTCATGGCATAGTACATGATAACATGACCATTTTTGGATATAACATGGGTGTTAACATTGTCAGTAATAATTCCACAAAAAGATTGAAGATTTGGGTAAAAATAAGTTAATTTTTCATTTTTCTAGTGCAATGCATGACTTTTTTATTGAAGCAAGTGCCATAAATAAGATTGTAAATTGTGCCCATACAATTTTCATCTTAAGTATACCACATGGGATGCCAACTTCCAATTTTTCAAGAATTTTAGAGTGATATTTCCATATTCCATTGATTTATTGAATTTCTGGCGATTTACATCAAGTAAGTAAAATTTGCACTGCAAGTGTGCTCTAGTTTCTACCAATAAATTCTGAAAAATCATTTTCACCTTCCACATTAGGAGTGTAGCCAGTATCCACAAAGAAAACTCAATTACCCAGCCATTATATATGATTACTCATCCATGCAATTTTGACAACACATCAAAAGAAATTAAATAAAATGATAAAAAGGCTCAAAAATTGAAATCCTTTTGCATGGAGGCCTCCTATGTGCAATGGCTTGTGGGAAAAATAATAAACTCACAATACCACAAATAAAAAGTTAATATTTCATTTTTCTAGTGCAATGCATGACTTTTTTTGTGAAGCAGGTGCCATAAATAAGATTGTAAATTGTGCCCTTACAATTTTCACCTAAAGTATACCACAATGGATGCCAACTGCCAATTTTTCATGAATTTCACAGTGATATTGCCATATTCCATTGATTTATCGAATTTCTGGTGATTTACATCAAGTAATTCAAATTTGCACTGCAAGTGTGCTCTAGTTTCGACCAATAAATTTGGAAATATGATTTTCACCTTCCACATTAGGAGTGTAGGCAGTATCCACAAAGAAAACTCAATTACCCAACCATTATATATGATTACTCATCCATGCAATTTTGAGAACACATCGAAAGAAATTAAAGGAAGTGAAAAAAGGCTCAAAAATTGAAATACGTTTGCATGGATGCCTCCTATATGCAATGGCTTTTGGGAAAAATAATAAAATCACAATACCACAACCTTAAAAAAACCTTCAAGAACTGACCTATCTCATATGAAGAACAATGACTTTCAACCAAGATGACAATGAGCATTTTCATGGCATAGTACATGATAACATGACCATTTTTGGAAATAACAAGGGTGTTAACTTTGTGAGCAATAATTCCACAAAAAGATTGAAGGTTTGGTTAAAAAAAGTTAATTTTTCATTTTTCTAGTGCAATGCATGACTTTTTTTTTGTGAAGCAAGTGCCATAAATAAGATTGAAAATTGTGCCCATACAATTTTCACCTAAAGTATACCACATGGGATGCCAACTGCCAATTTTTCATGAATTTTAGAGTGATATTTCCATATTCCATTGATTTATTGAATTTCTGGCGATTTACGTAAAGTAATTCAAATTTGCACTGCAAGTGTGCTCTAGTTTCGACCAATAAATTCTGAAAAATCATTTTCTCCTTCCACATTAGGAGTGTTGGCAGTATTCACAAAGAAAACTCAATTACCCAGCCATTATATATGATTACTTATCCATGCAATTTTGACAACACATCGAAAGAAATGAAGAAAATGATAAAAAGGATCAAAAATTGAAATCCTTTTGCATGGAGGCCTCCTATGTGCAATGGCTTGTGGGAAAAATAATAAACTCACAATACCACAAATAAAAAGTTAATTTTTCATTTTTCTAGTGCAATGCATGACTTTTTTTGTGAAGCATGTGCCATAAATAAGATTGTAATTTGTGCCCTTACAATTTTCACCTAAAGTATACAACATTGGATGTCAACTGCCAATTTTTCATGAATTTCAGAGTGATATTGCCATATTTTATTGATTTATCAAATTTCTGGCGATTTACATCAAGTAATTCAAATTTGCACTGCAAGTGTGCTCTAGTTTTGACCAATAAATTCTGAAAAATCATTTTCACCTTTCGCATTAGGAGTGTAGGCAGTATCCACAAAGAAAACTAAATTACCCAACCATTATATATGATTACTCATCCATGCAATTTTGAGAACACATCGAAAGAAATTAAAGGAAATGAAAAAAGGCTCAAAAATTGAAATCCTTTTGCATGGAGGCCTCCTATGTGCAATGGCTTGTGGGAAAAATAATAAACTCACAATACCACAACCTTAAAAAAAACCTTCAAGAACTGACCTATCTCATATGAAGATCAATGACTTTCAACCAAGATGACCATGAGCATTTTCATGGCATAGTACATGATAACATGACCATTTTTGGAAATAACAAGGGTGTTAACATTGTCAGCAATAATTCCACAAAAAGATTGAAGATTTGGCTAAAAATAAGTTATTTTTTCATTTTTCTAGTGCAATGCATGACTTTTTATTGAAGCAAGTGCCATAAATAAGATTGTAAATTGTGCCCTTACAATTTTCACCTAAAGTATACCACATGGGATGCCAACTACCAATTTTTCATGAATTTCAGAGTGATATTTCCATATTCCATTGATTTATTAAATTTCTGGCGATTTACATCAAGTAATTGAAATTTGCACTTCAAGTGTGCTCTAGTTTCGACCAATAAATTCTACATTAGGAGTGTAGGCAGTATCCACATTAGGAGTGTAGGAAGTATCCACAAAGAAAACACAATTACCCAACCATTTTATATGATTACTCATCCATGCAATTTTGACAACACATCGAAAGAAATTAAAGAAAATGATAAAAAGGCTCAAAAATTGAAATCCTTTTGCATGGAGGCCTCCTATGTGCAATGGCTTGTGAGAAAAATAATAAACTCACAATACCACAAATAAAATGTTAATTTTTCATTTTTATTGTGCAATGGATGACTTTTTATTGAAGCAAGTGCCATAAATAAGATTGTAAATTGTGCCCTTACAATTTTCACCTAAGGTATACCACATGGGATGCCAACTGCCAATTTTTCATGAATTTCAGAGTGATATTTCCATATTCCAAGGATTTATTGAATTTCTGGCGATTTACATCAAGTAATTCAAATTTGCACTGCAAGTGTGCTCTAGTTTCGACCAATAAATTCTGAAAAATCATTTTCACCTTCCACATTAGGAGTGTAGCCAGTATCCACAAAGAAAATTCAATTACCCAGCCATTATATATGATTACTCATCCATGCAATTTTGACAACACATCGAAAGAAATTAAATAAAATGATAAAAAGGCTCAAAAATTGAAATCCTTTTGCATGGAGGCCTCCTATGTGCAATGGCTTGTGGGAAAAATAATAAACTCACAATACCACAAATAAAAAGTTAATTTTTCATTTTTCTAGTGCAATGCATGACTTTTTTTGTGAAGCAGGTGCCATAAATAAGATTGTAAATTGTGCCCTTGGAATTTTCACCTAAAGTATACCACAATGGATGCCAACTGCCAATTTTTCATGAATTTCAAAGTGATATTGCCATATTCCATTGATTTATCGAATTTCTGGCGATTTACATCAATTAATTCAAATTTGCACTGCAAGTGTGCTCTAGTTTCGACCAATAAATTTGGAAATATCATTTTCACCTTCCACATTAGGAGTGTAGGCAGTATCCACAAAGAAAACTCAATTACCCAACCATTATATCTGATTACTCATCCATGCAATTTTGAGAACACATCAAAAGAAATTAAATGAAATGAAAAAAGGCTCAAAAATTGAAATCCGATTGCATAGAGGCCTCCTATGTGCAATGGCTTGTGGGAAAAATAATAAACTCACAATACCACAACCTTAAAAAAAACCTTCAAGAACTGACCTATCTCATATGAAGATCAGTGACTTTCAACCAAGATGACCATGAGCATTTTCATGGCATATTACATGATAACATGACCATTTTTGGAAATAACAAGGGTGTTAACATTGTCAGCAATAATTCCACAAAAAGATTGAAGATTTGGGTAAAAATAAGTTAATTTTTCATTTTTCTAGTGCAATGCATTACTTTTTATTGAAGCAAGTGCCATAAATAAGTTTGTAAATTGTGCCCTTACAATTTTCACCTTAAGTATACCACATGGGATGCCAACTGCCAATTTTTCATGAATTTCAGAGTGATATTTCCATATTCCATTGATTTATTGAATTTCTGGCGATTTACATCAAGTAAGTCAAATTTGCACTGCAAGTGTGCTCTAGTTTCGACCAATAAATTCTGAAAAATCATTTTCACCTTCCACATTAGGAGTGTAGCCAGTATCCACAAAGAAAACTAAATTACCGAGCCATTATATATCATTACTCATCCATGCAATTTTGACAACACATCGAAAGAAATTAAATAAAATGATAAAATGGCTCAAAAATTGAAATCCTTTGGCATGGAGGCCTCCTATGTGCAATGGCTTGTGGGAAAAATAATAAACTCACAGTACCACAAATAAAAAGTTAATTTTTCATTTTTCTAGTGCAATGCATGGCTTTTTTTATGAAGCAGGTGCCATAAATAAGATTGTAATTTGTGCCCTTACAATTTTCACCTAAAGTATACCACAATGGATGCCAACTGCCAATTTTTCATGAATTTCACAATGATATTGCCATATTCCATTCATTTATCGAATTTCTGGCGATGTACATCAAGTAATTCAAATTTGCACTGCAAGTGTGCTCTAGTTTCGACCAATAAATTTGGACATATCATTTTCACCTTCCACATTAGGAGTGTAGGCAGTATCCACAAAGAAAACTCAATTACCCAACCATTATATATGATTCCTCATCCATGCAATTTTGAGAACACATCAAAAGAAATTAAAGGAAATGAAAAAAGTCTCAAAAATTGAAATCCGTTTGCATAGAGGCCTCCTATGTGCAATGGCTTGTGGGAAAAATAATAAACTCACAATAACACAAACTTAAAATAAAAAACCTGCACAATCTGACCTATCTCATATGAAGATCAATGACATTCAACCAGGACGACCATGACCATGAACATTTGCATGGCATAGTACATGATAACAAGACAATTTTTGGAAATAACAAGGGTGTTAATATTGTCAGGAATAATTCTACAAAAAGATTGAAGGTTTGGTTAAGAAAAAGTTATTTTTTCATTTTTCTAGTGCAATGCATGACTTTTTTTTGTGAAGCAAGTGCCATAAATAAGATTGGAAATTGTGCCCTTACAATTTTCACCTAAAGTATACCACATGGGATGCCAACTGCCAATTTTTCATGAATTTTAGAGTGATATTTCCATATTCCATTGATTTATTGAATTTCTGGCGATTTACGTCAAGTAATTCAAATTTGCACTGCAAGTGTGCTCTAGCTTCGACCAATAAATTCTGAAAAATCATTTTCACCTTCCACATTAGGAGTGTAGGCAGTATTCACAAAGAAAACTCAATTACCCCACCATTATATATGATTACTTATCCATGCAATTTTGACAACACATCAAAAGAAATTAAAGAAAATGATAAAAAGGCTCAAAAATTGAAATCCTTTTGCATGAAGGCCTCCTATGTGCAATGGCTTGTGGGAAAAATAATAAAGTCACAATACCACAACCTTAAAAAAAACTTCAAGAACTGACCTATCTCATATGAAGATCAATGACTTTCAACCAAGATGACCATGAGCATTTTCATGGCAAAGTACATGATAACATGACCATTTTTGGAAATAACAAGGGTGTTAACATTGTCAGCAATAATTCCCCAAAAAGATTGAAGATTTGGGTAAAAATAAGTTAATTTTTCGTATTTCTAGTGCAATGCATGACTTTTTTTGTGAAGCAGGTGCCATAAATAAGATTGTAATTTGTGCCCTTACAATTTTCACCTAAAGTATACCACATTGGATGTCAACTACCAATTTTTCATGAATTTCAGAGTGATATTGCCATATTTCATTGATTTATCGAATTTCTGGCGATTTACATCAAGTAATTCAAATTTGCACTGCAAGTGTGCTCTAGTTTCGACCAATAAATTCTGAAAAATCATTTTCACCTTCCGCATTAGGAGTGTAGGCAGTATCCACAAAGAAAACTAAATTACCCAACCATTATATATGATTACTCATCCATGCAATTTTGAGAACACATCGAAAGAAATTAAATAAAATGATAAAATGGCTCAAAAATTGAAATCCTTTGGCATGGAGGCCTCCTATGTGCAATGGCTTGTGGGAAAAATAATAAACTCACAGTACCACAAATAAAAAGTTAATTTTTCATTTTTCTAGTGCAATGCATGGCTTTTTTTATGAAGCAGGTGCCATAAATAAGATTGTAATTTGTGCCCTTACAATTTTCACCTAAAGTATACCACAATGGATGCCAACTGCCAATTTTTCATGAATTTCACAATGATATTGCCATATTCCATTCATTTATCGAATTTCTGGCGATGTACATCAAGTAATTCAAATTTGCACTGCAAGTGTGCTCTAGTTTCGACCAATAAATTTGGACATATCATTTTCACCTTCCACATTAGGAGTGTAGGCAGTATCCACAAAGAAAACTCAATTACCCAACCATTATATATGATTCCTCATCCATGCAATTTTGAGAACACATCAAAAGAAATTAAAGGAAATGAAAAAAGTCTCAAAAATTGAAATCCGTTTGCATAGAGGCCTCCTATGTGCAATGGCTTGTGGGAAAAATAATAAACTCACAATAACACAAACTTAAAATAAAAAACCTGCACAATCTGACCTATCTCATATGAAGATCAATGACATTCAACCAGGACGACCATGACCATGAACATTTGCATGGCATAGTACATGATAACAAGACAATTTTTGGAAATAACAAGGGTGTTAATATTGTCAGGAATAATTCTACAAAAAGATTGAAGGTTTGGTTAAGAAAAAGTTATTTTTTCATTTTTCTAGTGCAATGCATGACTTTTTTTTGTGAAGCAAGTGCCATAAATAAGATTGGAAATTGTGCCCTTACAATTTTCACCTAAAGTATACCACATGGGATGCCAACTGCCAATTTTTCATGAATTTTAGAGTGATATTTCCATATTCCATTGATTTATTGAATTTCTGGCGATTTACGTCAAGTAATTCAAATTTGCACTGCAAGTGTGCTCTAGCTTCGACCAATAAATTCTGAAAAATCATTTTCACCTTCCACATTAGGAGTGTAGGCAGTATTCACAAAGAAAACTCAATTACCCCACCATTATATATGATTACTTATCCATGCAATTTTGACAACACATCAAAAGAAATTAAAGAAAATGATAAAAAGGCTCAAAAATTGAAATCCTTTTGCATGAAGGCCTCCTATGTGCAATGGCTTGTGGGAAAAATAATAAAGTCACAATACCACAACCTTAAAAAAAACTTCAAGAACTGACCTATCTCATATGAAGATCAATGACTTTCAACCAAGATGACCATGAGCATTTTCATGGCAAAGTACATGATAACATGACCATTTTTGGAAATAACAAGGGTGTTAACATTGTCAGCAATAATTCCCCAAAAAGATTGAAGATTTGGGTAAAAATAAGTTAATTTTTCGTATTTCTAGTGCAATGCATGACTTTTTTTGTGAAGCAGGTGCCATAAATAAGATTGTAATTTGTGCCCTTACAATTTTCACCTAAAGTATACCACATTGGATGTCAACTACCAATTTTTCATGAATTTCAGAGTGATATTGCCATATTTCATTGATTTATCGAATTTCTGGCGATTTACATCAAGTAATTCAAATTTGCACTGCAAGTGTGCTCTAGTTTCGACCAATAAATTCTGAAAAATCATTTTCACCTTCCGCATTAGGAGTGTAGGCAGTATCCACAAAGAAAACTAAATTACCCAACCATTATATATGATTACTCATCCATGCAATTTTGAGAACACATCGAAAGAAATTAAAGGGAATGAAAAAAGGCTCAAAAATTGAAATCTTTTTGCATGGAGGCCTCCTATGTGCAATGGCTTGTGGGAAAAATAATAAACTCACAATACGACAACCTTAAAAAAAACTTCAAGAACTGACCTATCTCATATCAAGATCAATGACTTTCAACCAAGATGACCATGAGCATTTTCATGGCAAAGTACATGATAACATGACCATTTTTGGAAATAACAAGGGTGTTAACATTGTCAGCAATAATTCCCCAAAAAGATTGAAGATTTGGGTAAAAATAAGTTAATTTTTCATTTTTCTAGTGCAATGCATGACTTTTTATTGAAGCAAGTGCCATAAATAAGATTGTAAATTGTGCCCTTACAATTTTCACTTTAAGTATACCACATGGGATGCCAACTGCCAATTTTTCATGAATTTCAGTGTGATATTTCCATATTCCATTGATTTATTGAATTGCTAGCGATTTACATCAAGTAAGTCAAATTTGCACTGCAAGTGTGCTGTAGTTTGGACCAATAAATTCTGAAAAATCATTTTCACCTTCCACATTAGGAGTGTAGCCAGTATCCACAAAGGAAACTCAATTACCCAGCCATTATATATGATTACTCATCCATGCAATTTTGACAACACATCGAAAGAAATTAAATAAAATGATGAAAAGGCTCAAAACTTGAAATCCTTTTGCATGGAGGCCTCCTATGTGCAATGGCTTGTGGGAAAAATAATAAACTCACAATACCACAAATAAAAAGTTAAATTTTCATTTTTCTAGTGCAATGCATGACTTTTTTAGTGAAGCATGTGCCATAAATAAGATTGTAATTTGTGCCCTTACAATTTTCACCTAAATTATACCACATTGGATGTCCACTGCCAATTTTTCATGAATTTCAGAGTGATATTGCCATATTTCATTGATTTATCGAATTTCTCACGATTTACATGAAGTAATGCAAATTTGCACTACAAGTGTGCTCTAGTTTCGACCAATAAATTCTGAAAAATCATTTTCACCTTTCACATTAGGAGTGTAGGCAGTATCCACAAAGAAAACTAAATTACCCAACCATTATATATGATTACTCATCCATGCAATTTTGAGAACACATCGAAAGAAATTAAAGGGAATGAAAAAAGGCTCAAAAATTGAAATCCTTTTGCATGGAGGCCTCCTATGTGCAATGGCTTGTGGGAAAAATAATAAACTCACAATACGACAACCTTAAAAAAAACTTCAAGAACTGACCTTTCTCATATCATGATCAATGACTTTCAACCAAGATGACCATGAGCATTTTCATGGCAAAGTACATGATAACATGACCATTTTTGGAAATAACAAGGGTGTTAACATTGTCAGCAATAATTCCCCAAAAAGATTGAAGATTTGGGTAAAAATAAGTTAATTTTTCATTTTTCTAGTGCAATGCATGACTTTTTATTGAAGCAAGTGCCATAAATAAGATTGTAAATTGTGCCCTTACAATTTTCACTTTAAGTATACCACATGGGATGCCAACTGCCAATTTTTCATGAATTTCAGAGTGATATTTCCATATTCCATTGATTTATTGAATTGCTAGCGATTTACATCAAGTAAGTCAAATTTGCACTGCAAGTGTGCTGTAGTTTGGACCAATAAATTCTGAAAAATCATTTTCACCTTCCACATTAGGAGTGTAGCCAGTATCCACAAAGAAAACTCAATTACCCAGCCATTATATATGATTACTCATCCATGCAATTTTGACAACACATTGAAAGAAATTAAATAAAATGATAAAAAGGCTCAAAACTTGAAATCCTTTTGCATGGAGGCCTCCTATGTGCAATGGCTTGTGGGAAAAATAATAAACTCACAATACCACAAATAAAAAGATAAATTTTCATTTTTCTAGTGCAATGCATGACTTTTTTAGTGAAGCATGTGCCATAAATAAGATTGTAATTTGTGCCCTTACAATTTTCACCTAAATTATACCACATTGGATGTCCACTGCCAATTTTTCATGAATTTCAGAGTGATATTGCCATATTTCATTGATTTATCGAATTTCTCACGATTTACATGAAGTAATGCAAATTTGCACTACAAGTGTGCTCTAGTTTCGACCAATAAATTCTGAAAAATCATTTTCACCTTTCACATTAGGAGTGTAGGCAGTATCCACAAAGAAAACTAAATTACCCAACCATTATATATGATTACTCATCCATGCAATTTTGAGAACACATCGAAAGAAATTAAAGGAAATGAAAAAAGGCTCAAAAATTAAAATCCTTTTGCATGGAGGCCTCCTATGTGCAATGGCTTGTGGGAAAAATAGTAAACTCACAATACCACAAACTTAAAAAAATAACCTTCACAAATTGACCTATCTCATATGAAGATTAATGGCTTTCAACCAAGATGACCATGACCATGAGCATTTTCATGGCATCGTACATGATAACATGACCATTTTTGGAAATAACAAGGGTGTTAACATTGTCAGCAATAATTCCACAAAAAGATTGAAGGTTTGGTTAAAACAAGTTAATTTTTCATGTTTCGAGTGCAATGCATGACTTTGTTTTGAAGCAAGTGCCATAAATAAGATTGTAAATTGTGCCCTTACAATTTTCACCTAAAGTATACCACATGGGATGCCAACTGCCAATTTTTTATGAATTTTAGAGTGATTTTTCCATATTCCATTGATTTATTGAATTTCTGTCGATTTACATTAAGTAAGTCAAATTTGCACTGCAAGTGTGCTCTAGTTTCGACCAATAAATTCAGACAAATCATTTTCACCTTCCACATTAGGAGCGTAGGCAGTATACACAAAGAAAACTCAATTACCCTACCATTATATATGATTACTCATCCATGCAATTTTGACAACATATGGAAAGAAATTAAAGAAAATGATAAAAAGGCTAAAAAATTGAAATCCTTTTGATGGAGGCCTCCTATGTGCAATGGCTTGTGGGAAAAATGATAAACTCACAATACCACAAATAAAAAGTTAATATTTCATTTTTCTAGTGCAATGCATGACTTTTTTTTTGTGAAGCAAGTGCCATAAATAAGATTGTAAATTGTGCCCTCACAATTTTCACCTAAAGTATACCACATGGGATGCCAACTTCCAATTTTTCATGAATTTCAGAGTGATATTTCCATATTCCATTGATTTATTGAATTTCTAGCGATTTACATCAAGTAAGTCAAATTTGCACTGCAAGTGTGCTGTAGTTTGGACCAATAAATTCTGAAAAATCATTTTCACCTTCCACATTAGGAGTGTAGCCAGTATCCACAAAGAAAACTCAATTACCCAGCCACTATATATGATTACTCATCCATGCAATTTTGACAACACATCGAAAGAAATTAAATAAAATGATAAAAAGGCTCAAAAATTGAAATCCTTTTGCACGGAGGCCTCCTATGTGCAATGGCTTGTGGGAAAAATAATAAACTCACAATACCACAAATAAAAAGTTAAATTTTCATTTTTCTAGTGCAATGCATGACTTTTTTAGTGAAGCATGTGCCATAAATAAGATTGTAATTTGTGCCCTTACAATTTTCACCTAAATTATACCAAATTGGATGTCCACTGCCAATTTTTCATGAATTTCAGAGTGATATTGCCATATTTCATTGATTTATCGAATTTCTCACGATTTACATCAAGTAATTCAAATTTGCACTACAAGTGTGCTCTAGTTTCGACCAATAAATTTTGAAAAATCATTTTCACCTTTCACATTAGGAGTGTAGGCAGTATCCACAAAGAAAACTAAATTACCCAACCATTATATATGATTACTCATCCATGCAATTTTGAGAACACATCGAAAGAAATTAAAGGAAATGAAAAAAGGCTCAAAAATTAAAATCCTTTTGAATGGAGGCCTCCTATGTGCAATGGCTTGTGGGAAAAATAGTAAACTCTCAATGCCACAAACTTAAAAAAATAACCTTCACAAATTGACCTATCTCATATGAAGATTAATGGCTTTCAACCAAGATGACCATGACCATGAGCATTTTCATGGCATCGTACATGATAACATGACCATTTTTGGAAATAACAAGGGTGTTAACATTGTCAGCAATAATTCCACAAAAAGATTGAAGATTTGGTTAAAACAAGTTAATTTTTCATGTTTCGAGTGCAATGCATGACTTTGTTTTGAAGCAAGTGCCATAAATAAGATGGTAAATTGTGCCCTTATAATTTTCATTAAAAGTATACCACATGGGATGCCAACTGCCAATTTTTTATGAATTTTAGAGTGATTTTTCCATATTCCATTGATTTATTGAATTTCTGGCGATTTACATTAAGTAAGTCAAATTTGCACTGCAAGTGTGCTCTAGTTTCGACCAATAAATTCTGACAAATCATTTTCACCTTCCACATTAGGAGCGTAGGCAGTATACACAAAGAAAACTCAATTACCCAACCATTATATATGATTACTCATCCATGCAATTTTGACAACATATGGAAAGAAATTAAAGAAAATGATAAAAAGGCTAAAAAATTGAAATCCTTTTGATGGAGGCCTCCTATGTGCAATGGCTTGTGGGAAAAATGATAAACTCACAATACCACAAATAAAAAGTTAATATTTCATTTTTCTAGTGCAATGCATGACTTTTTTTGTGAAGCAGGTGCAATAAATAAGATTGTAAATTTTGGCCTCACAATTTTCACCTAAAGTATACCACAGTGGATGCCAACTGCCAATTTTTCATGAATTTCAGAGTGATATTGCCATATTCCATTGATTTATCGAATTTCTGGCGATTTACATCAAGTAATTCAAATTTGCACTGCAAGTGTGCTCTAGTTTCGACCAATAAATTCTGAAAAATCATTTTCACCTTCCGCATTAGGAGTGTAGGCAGTATCCACAAGCAAAACTCAATTACCCAACCATTATATATGATTACTCATCCATGCAATTTTGAGAACACATTGAAAGAAATTAAAGGAAATGAAAAAAGGCTAAAAAATTTAAATCCTTTTGCATGGAGGCCTCCTATGTGCAATGGCTTGTGGGAAAAATAATAAAGTCACAATACCACAACCTTAAAAAAAACTTCAAGAACTGACCTATCTCATATGAAGATCAAGGACTTTCAACCAAGATGGCCATGAGCATTTTCATGGCATAGTACATGATAACATGACCATTTTTGGAAATAACAAGGGTGTTAACATTGTCAGCAATAATTCCACAAAAAGATTGAAGATTTGAGTAAAAATAAGATAATTTTTCATTTTTCTAGTGCAATGCATCACTTTTTATTGAAGCAAGTGCCATAATTAAGATTGTAAATTTTGCCCTTACCATTTTCACCTTAAGTATACCACATGGGATGCCAACTGCCAATTTTTCATGAATTTTAGAGTGATATTTCCATATTCCATTGATTTTTTGAATTTCTGGTGATTTACATTAAGTAAGTCAAATTTGCACTGCATGTGTGCTCTAGTTTCGACCAATAAATTCTGAAAAATCATTTTCACCTTCCACATTAGGAGCGTAGGCAGTATACACAAAGAAAACTCAATTACCCAACCATTATATATGATTACTCATCCATGCAATTTTGACAACATATCGAAAGAAATTAAAGAAAATGATAAAAAGGCTAAAAAATTGAAATCCTTTTGATGGAGGCCTCCTATGTGCTATGGCTTGTGGGAAAAATGATAAACTCACAATACCACAAATAAAAAGTTAATATTTCATTTTTCTAGTGCAATGCATGACTTTTTTTGTGAAGCAGGTGCCATAAATAAGATTGTAAATTGTGCCCTTACAATTTTCACATAAAGTATACCACAGTGGATGCCAACTGCCAATTTTTCATGAATTTCAGAGTGATATTGCCATATTCCATTGATTTATCGAATTTCTGGCGATTTACATCAAGTAATTCAAATTTGCACTGCAAGTGTGCTCTAGTTTCGACCAATAAATTCTGAAAAATCATTTTCACCTTTCGCATTAGGAGTGTAGGCAGTATCCACAAAGAAAACTAAATTACCCAACCATTATATATGATTACGCATCCATGCAATTTTGAGAACACATCGAAAGAAATTAAAGGAAATGAAAAAAGGCTCAAAAATTGAAATCCTTTTGCATGGAGGCCTCCTATGTGCAATGGCTTGTGGGAAAAATAGTAAACTCACAATACCACAAACTTAAAAAAATAACCTTCACAAAATGACCTATCTCGTATGAAGATCAATGGCTTTCAACCAAGATGACCATGACCATGAGCATTTTCATGGCATCGTACATGATAACATGACCATTTTTGGGAATAACAAGGGTGTTAACATTGTCAGCAATAATTCCACAAAAAGATTGAAGATTTGGTTAAAACAAGTTAATTTTTCATTTTTCGAGTGCAATGCATGACTTTGTTTTGAAGCAGGTGCCATAAATAAGATTGTAAATTGTGCCCTTACAATTTCCACCTAAAGTATACCACATGGGATGCCAACTGCCAATTTTTCATGAATTTTAGAGTGATATTTCCATATTCCATTGATTTATTGAATTTCTGGTGATTTACATTAAGTAAGTCAAATTTGCACTGCAAGTGTGCTCTAGTTTCGACCAATAAATTCTGAAAAATCATTTTCACCTTCCACATTAGGAGCGTAGGCAGTATACACAAAGACAACTCAATTACCCAACCAGTATATATGATTACTCATCCATGCAATTTTGACAACATATCGAAAGAAATTAAAGAAAATGATAAAAAGGCTAAAAAATTGAAATCCTTTTGATGGAGGCCTCCTATGTGCAATGGCTTATGGGAAAAATGATAAACTCACAATACCACAAATAAAAAGTTAATATTTCATTTTTCTAGTGCAATGCATGATATTTTTTGCGAAGCAGGTGCCATAAATAAGATTGTAAATTGTGCCCTTACAATTTTCACCTAAAGTATACCACAGTGGATGCCAACTGCCAATTTTTCATGAATTTCAGAGTGATATTTCCATATTCCATTGATTTATCGAATTTCTGGCGATTTACATCAAGTAATTCAAATTTGCACTGCAAGTGTGCTCTAGTTTCGTCCAATAAATTCTGAAAAATCATATTCACCTTCCACATTAGGAGTGTAGGTAGTATCCACAGAGAAAACTCAATTACCCAACCATTATATACAATTACTCATCCATGCAATTTTGACAACACATCGAAAGAAATTAAAGAAAATGATAAAAAGGCTCAAAAATTGAAATCCTTTTGCATGGAGGCCTCCTATGTGCAATGGCTTGTGGGAAAAATAATAAACTCACAATACCACAACCTTAAAAAAAAACTTCAAGAACTGACCTATCTCATATGAAGATCAATGACTTTCAACCAAGATGACCATGAGCATTTTCATGGCATAGTACATGATAACATGACCATTTTTGGAAATAACAAGGGTGATAACATTGTCAGCAATAATTCCACAGAAAGATTGAAGATTTGGGTAAAAATAAGTTAATTTTTCATTTTTCTAGTGCAATGCATGACTTTTTATTGAAGCAAGTGCCATAAATAAGATTGTAAATTGTGCCCTTACAATTTTCACCTTAAGTATACCACATGGGATGCCAACTGCCAATTTTTCATGAATTTCAGAGTGATATTTCCATATTCCATTGATTTTTTGAATTTCTGGCGATTTACATCAAGTAAGTCAAATTTGCACTGCAAGTGTGCTCTAGTTTCGACCAATAAATTCTAAAAAATCATTTTCACCTTCCACATTAGGAGTGTAGCCAGTATCCACAAAGAAAACTCAATTACCCAGCCATTATATATGATTACTCATCCATGCAATTTTGACAACACATCGAAAGAAATTAAATAAAATGGTAAAAAGGCTCAAAAATTGAAATCCTTTTGCATGGAGGCCTCCTATGTGCAATGCCTTGTGGGAAAAATAATAAACTCACAATACCACAAATAAAAAGTTAATTTTTCATTTTTCTAGTGCAATGCATGACTTTTTTGTGAAGCATGCGCCATAAATAAGATTGTAATTTGTGCCCTTACAATTTTCACCTAAAGTATACCACATTGGATGTCAACTGCCAATTTTTCATGAATTTCAGAGTGATATTGCCATATTTCATTGATTTATCGAATTTCTGTCGATTTACATCAAGTAATTCAAATTTGCACTACAAGTGTGCTCTAGTTTCGACCAATAAATTCTGAAAAATCATTTTCACCTTTCGCATTAGGAGTGTAGGCAGTATCCACAAAGAAAACTAAATTACCCAACCATTATATATGATTACTCATCCATGCAATTTTGAGAACACATCGAAAGAAATTAAAGGAAATGAAAAAAGGCTCAAAAATTGAAATCCTTTTGCATGGAGGCCTCCTATGTGCAATGGCTTGTGGGAAAAATAGTAAACTCACAATACCACAAACTTAAAAAAATAACCTTCACAAACTGACCTATCTCATATGAAGATCAATGGCTTTCAACCAAGATGACCATGACCATGAGCATTTTCATGGCATCGTACATGATAACACGAACATTTTTGGAAATAACAAGGGTGTTAACATTGTCAGCAATAATTCCACAAAAGATTGAAGATTTGGTTAAAACAAGTTAATTTTTCATTTTTCTAGTGCAATGCATGAGTTTGTTTTGAAGCAAGTGCCATAAATATGATTGTAAATTGTGCCCTTACAATTTTCACCTAAAGTATACCACATGGGATGCCAACTGCCAATTTTTCATGAATTATAGAGTGATATTTCCATATTCCATTGATTTATTGAATTTCTGGTGATTTACATTAAGTGAGGTAAATTTGCACTGCAAGTGTGCTCTAGTTTCGACCAATAAATTCTAAAAAATCATTTTCACCTTCCACATTAGGAGCGTAGGCAGTATACACAAAGAAAACTCAATTACCCAACCATTATATATGATTACTCATCCATGCAATTTTGACAACATATCGAAAGGAATTAAAGAAAATGATAAAAAGGCTAAAAAATTGAAATCCTTTTGATGGAGGCCTCCTATGTGCAATGGCTTGTGGGAAAAATGATAAACTCACAATGCCACAAATAAAAAGTTAATATTTCATTTTTCTAGTGCAATGCATGACTTTTTTTGTGAAGCGGGTGCCATAAATAAGATTGTAAATTGTGCCCTTACAATTTTCACCTAAAGTATACCACAGTGGATGCCAACTGCCAATTTTTCATGAATTTCATAGTGATATTGCCACATTCCAATGATTTATAGAATTTCTGGCGATTTACATCAAGTAATTCAAATTTGCACTGCAAGTGTGCTCTAGTTTCGACCAATAAATTCTGAAAAATCATTTTCACCTTCCGCATTAGGAGTGTAGGCAGTATCCACAAACAAAACTCAATTACCCAACCATTATATATGATTACTCATCCATGCAATTTTGAGAACACATCGAAAGAAATTAAAGGAAAAGAAAAAAGCTCAAAAATTGAAATCCTTTTGCATGGAGGCCTCCTATGGGCAATGGCTTGTGGGAAAAATAATAAACTCACAATACCACAACCTTAAAAAAAACTTCAAGAACTGACCTATCTCATATGAAGATCAATGACTTTCAACCAAGATGACCATGAGCATTTTCATGGCATAGTACATGATAACATGACCATTTTTGGAAATAACAAGGGTGTTAACATTGTCAGCAATAATTCCACAAAAAGATTGAAGATTTGGGTAAAAATAAGTTAAATTTTCATTTTTCTAGTGCAATGCATGACTTTTTATAGAAGCAAGTGCCATAAATAAGATTGTAAATTGTGCGCTTACAATTTTCACCTTAAGTATACCACATGGGATGCCAACTGCCAATTTTTCATGAATTTTAGAGTGATATTTCCATATTCCATTGATTTATTGAATTTCTGGCGATTTACATCAAGTGAGTCAAATTTGCACTGCAAGTGTGCTCTAGTTTCGACCAATAAATTCTGAAAAATCATTTTCACCTTCCACATTAGGAGTGTAGCCAGTATCCACAAAGAAAACTCAATTACCCGGCCATTATATATGATTACTCATACATGCAATTTTGACAACACATCGAAAGAAATTAAATAAAATGATAAAAAGGCTCAAAAATTGAAATCCTTTTGCATGGAGGCCTCCTATGTGCAATGGCTTGTGGGAAAATTAATAAACTCACAATACCACAAATAAAAAGTTAATTTTTCATTTTTCTAGTGCAATGCATGACTTTTTTTGTGAAGCATGTGCCATAAATAAGATTGTAATTTGTGCCCTTACAATTTTCACCTAAAGTATACCACATTGGATGTCAACTGCCAATTTTTCATTAATTTCAGAGTGATATTACCATATTTCATTGATTTATCGAATTTCTGGCAATTTACATCAAGTAATTCAAATTTGCACTACAAGTGTGCTCTAGTTTCGAACAATAAATTCTGAAAAATCATTTTCACCTTTCGCATTAGGAGTGTAGGCAGTATCCACAAAGAAAACTAAATTACCCAACCATTATATATGATTACTCATCCATGCAATTTTGAGAACACATCGAAAGAAATTAAAGGAAATGAAAAAAGGCTCAAAAATTGAAATCCTTTTGAATGGAGGCCTCCTATGTGTAATGGCTTGTGGGAAAAATAGTAAACTCACAATACCACAAACTTAAAAAAATAACCTTCACAAACTGACCTATCTCATATGAAGATCAATGGCTTTCAACCAAGATGAATTTGACCATGAGCATTTTCATGGCATCGTACATGATAACATGTCCATTTTTGGAAATAACAAGGGTGTTAACATTGTCAGCAATAATTCCACAAAAAGATTGAAGATTTGGTTAAAACAAGTTAATTTTTCATTTTTCTAGTGCAGTGCATGACTTTGTTTTGAAGCAAGTGCCATAAATAAGATTGTAAATTGTGCCCTTACAATTTTCACCTAAAGTATACCACATGGGATGCCAACTGCCAATTTTTCATGAATTTTAGAGTGATATTTCCATATTCCATTGATTTATTGAATTTCTGGCAATTTACATTAAGTAAGTCAAATTTGCACTGCAAGTGTGCTCTAGTTTCGACAAATAAATTCTAAAAAATCATTTTCACCTTCCACGTTAGGAGGGTAGGCAGTATACACAAAGAAAACTCAATTACCCAACCATTATATATGATTACTCATCCATGCATGTCGGTGTACTAAAGTATGGGTCTTTTTAGTACCCCTTACTTGTGCACGGGCAGTTGTAGCCGTACCGCGGCAAGCCTTGCCGGGGAATAGCTAGGAGTAATCACGAGACTAAGATGCCAAGGAGACGTTCAAGTCAACGATCAGACCAGAAGACAGAAGGCCAAAGGGCTGCGGAGGCCCGGCAAGACCCTTGCCGGCAAGGCCTCGCACCCGGCAAGACCCGATCCCGGCAAGCCCCGGCAAGCCCCGGGCCCGGCAAGGATTCGGTCCCGGCAAGCCCCGGGCCCGGCAAGGATTCAGCCCCGGCAAGGCTCTGCACAGTGCAGCGCTATCGCTCCAGTGCAGCGGCCAGCCTTGTCGTTTAGGGCTTGTCCTCATGGTGACGTGGTGCGATGCTGGCCACAAGATGCTTAAGCGGTGCTGATGGGATGGCTACTTTTGCCCATCCCCTGTAAGCTTTTCCAAGCCCAAGACGCTGAGGGACACCTCGACGGACACCTCACGGTGCATTTAATGAGCTTGTCCTAAGCCGTCATGGTTAGGTATGATAACACTGTAGCTACTTTCCACCTCATGCCTTATCTCGTACGCCACTGTGGTAGCCCCTTTGACTCATATAAAAGGAGGCCCGAGGTGTACAGAGGGAAAAGGGAGGAGGACACTTCTGGGAGATTGCACTTCCGAGGGCCCATTCTGCATGCGCAGCTACCGAGTACTATAGCTCCCAGAACTTGGCCAAGAACACCCACAATAATACAATCAAAGCACGGGTAGGGTTTTACGCATCCGTGCGGCCCGAACCTGAGTAAATCCCCCATGTGCTGTTCGTTAGTTCTGCTCTTTGTGTAATCCTCTCCCCTTGCCGAACCGTAAAGGGATCCGCTCGATAGCGATCCCATAGGTGTTCGTTTCCCACGACATCTTTGGCGCGCCAGGTAGGGGGATCGAGGTTGTGCGAACCTGATCTAGCGATCAGCGCGTCAGATCTTTGATCATCTTCACCACCATGGCTCCCAAGAAAAAGGGTTTCATGGCGGTTGGTCCATCTGCATCCGTCGTGCCTGATGCTGCGCGCACAGGCGACGGGGTAGACGCGGGTGGAGGAGATGGAGGCTCCGAGCTTCCACGGCGTTCCGGCGATCCGAGCCGGACGAGCAACAGGTCCAAGGATGGAGCTGCGCATTCTGCGGGTGGTGCAGCGACTTCCAAGGATGGAGCGGCACCTTCCAGGACGAATACGCCGGCGCATGCACCATGACCTTCTCAGGACGCGCGTGACGTGCGGCCTCAAGACGTTGGTGGTTCTAGGCGTCCGCATGGGAAGACCCCTGCGCATCACTCCCAGGGTGAGCAGGGCAAGATCTGCTCCAACGCGCTGGTGGAAGCCGCGCGCGGGTGCAGAGTCGTGATGGTGCTCCTTCTAACCCTGTTAGGAGTTTGAGCACCTCACGTTCTTCGCACCTGTCGCCGCCGCCTACGCCAGCAGAGGCGTTGGCGCGAGCTCAGCTGCTCCTAGACTTCCCTCCCGCTGCGGAGAAGCTAGACGAGTGGCGAGCCGCTATCCATAGCCTCATTGGCCTAGCCAACAACGATGTACCGCAGCAGGGTGAACCCTCGCGACTGCAGTCGTCTAGGCTAGTGCGTGGCGATGGAGAGAAGACCGGAGTTGGAACGACTACGTTGCGTTCCCCTCCGCTGCATCAAGAGCGGTAGTTAACTCGACGGACCAGCGCCCGTGAGGATGATTCCACGGCGTCATCTGATCCGCGGGTTCGCCGCGATCAATGTCACGTTCTTCAGGAACGGAAGAAGGAGGACGCTCGAACCACCATCGAGCGCCGAAGGGAAGCGCGTCGCCAGTCCGACAAGCGCGCTGGGACCGCTGTTGACGAGCCCGCGCCAGGGTACCCTGGCTGCCTACCTTACGAGGTGGGTTGCCCAGCGTTTACTCATGAGCTGCGGCAAGTCCAGTGGCCCAGCTCCCGCTCCTTCAAGCCGGAAGTACTGGAGAAGTACGACGGCAAGACTCATCCGTCCGAGTTCTTGAGCATCTACACCATCGTGGTGCAGGCTGCCGGGGCTCGTGACGATAAGGTGCTGGCCAACTACTTTCCGTTGGTGCTAAAGCCCAACGTGAGATCGTGGTTGATGCACCTGCCCGAGAATTCCATCTCTTCTTGGGCCGACCTGTGCCATCAGTTTGTTGGCGCCTTCACCGGCGGCCATCAAGCTCCTGGCCAGGAGAGTGATCTGCATATCATTCCCCAGAAGGAGGGCGAAACTTTGCGCAAGTATATCCAGAGGTTCAGCCGCATCCAACACAACATTCCTGACGTTCATCCCGCCGCCGTCATCAGCGCCTTTCATCAGAATGTGCGCAATCGTAAGATGCGGGAGGAGCTGGCGATGAACAAAGTCAGGGATGTCGCCGAGCTCTACGCTTTCGCCGATAAATGTGCTCGGGCAGAGGAAGGAAGGAGACTCCCCGGCGAGAACGCTGGCGCGAGAGTCGACTCCGAGGGCGAAGACGCTCCTGCCCCGGCAAAGAAGTGGTGGCGGAAGAACAAGAAGCGCAAGGGCAAGGCCGTACTTGCCGTCGAAGGTTCCGGCAACCCCGGCACCATCAAGAAGTCCAAGATCGACGACCCCGGCAAGGAGGTTGTCGGGTGTGCGGCGTGTCAGGCCTTGGCGGCTGCCGACAAGCCAGAAGGATCCGGCAAGCAGTACTGCAAGATCCACCGTACCAAGGGCCATGATCTCCAAGATTGCCAGCAAGTGGAGGAGCTTGTCGAGAAGCAGCGCGCCGAGTACGAAAGGCGCGACAAGGAAAGAGCCCAAGATGGTACCAGAGGGTCTGGCAGGAAGCGCGGTCGAGGAGGTCGCCGCGGCAAGCCCAGGCAGCAGCAAGAGAAGCCTGCCCGGGGCCACGCCAAAGAGCAAGGAGATGACGATGATGATGCAGAGGGCGACGAGTCCAGCGAACACGAGTTCCAGAAGGCTACAGAGGCCATGTGCGTCGACGGGGGCGCTTCGTTGCATTCCTCTCACTGTCAGCTCAAGCAGTGGGCGCGCGAGATTAATGCGGCAGAGCCATCCCTCGATGCCCGGAAGCCACTGAAGTGGTCCCACACGCCTATCATTTTTGACGCCGAGGATCACCCTGATCGCACAACTGCGATCGGGTGTTTGCCGTTGTTGGTTTCACCAACGATCCGCAACCTCCAGGTGACGAAAATGTTAGTTGACGGTGGGGCCGGCCTGAACCTGATCTCGCCCGATGTGATCAAGAGGCTGCAAATTCCCGACGAAGATCTCGAGGAAACAGGCTCTTTCCAAGGGGTCAATCCGGGAAGGAACCAGCCGAAGGGCAAAATCACGCTGCCGGTAAATTTCGGCAGCGAGCAGAACTTCAGGACGGAGAAGGTCGTCTTCGACATCGCCAAGATTCCGTTGCCGTACAATGGAATCCTTGGCCGCCCAGCGCTAGCTAAGTTCGTGGCGGCCTCGCACTACGCCTACAACGTCTTGAAGATGCCCGGACCAATGAGCGTCATCACTGTCCACTCCGACAAGAAAGACGCGCTCATTTGCACCAACAAGCTCTACCAGGAAGCAGTCGTAGCATCCGCCGCCAAGGCGCATGCTCCTGCCGCTCAAGATCCCGGCAAGAAGAAGAAGCCCGGCAAGACCTCTGGAACAAACTCCGGCAAGCGCGCCTCTCCGGAGTGCTGCGCTACCGTCGAGGATGCACCGAAAAGCTCTGCCGGCCAGACCAAGAAATCCAAGGCTACTCCACCTGAGACCAAGAAGGTGCCCGCCAAGGAGGACGGGACGGGGGGAACTTTCACCACAAGTTCCACCCTTGATGACAAATAGGAAAGCACGCTCGTTGCTTTCCTGCGGGCGAATGTCGATGTGTTTGCATGGCAACCATCTGACATCCCCGGTGTTCCCAGGGAAGTAATTGACCACCACCTAGCTGTCTGTCCTCATGCGCGGCCCGTCAAGCAGAAGGTGCGGAAGCAAGCTTTGGAGCGGCAAGAATTTATTGCAGAAGAGATTAAGAAGCTTGAGGCGGCAGGCCTGGTTAGAGGAGTCCTCCATCCTACGTGGTTGGCCAATCCAGTTGTTGTGCGCAAGGCGAATGGTAAATGGAGGCTATGTATTGACTTTACAGATATCAATAAAGCCTGTCCAAAAGATCCCTTTCCCTTGCCACGCATCGACCAGATTGTGGATTCCACTGCCGGCTGCGATCTGCTGTCATTCCTTGACGCATACTCAGGCTATCACCAGATCTTCATGGCGAAAGAAGACGAAGAGAAGACTGCATTTATCACCCCGTGTGGCACATACTGCTTCTTGCGTAGGCCTTTCGGGTTGAAAAGTGCCGGGTCGACCTTCGCAAGAGCTGTCCAGATTGGTTTCGGGGCCCAGCTGCATAGAAATATGGAAGCTTACATGGATGACATAGTGGTCAAAACCAAGGACAAGGCAACGCTGATTCAAGATCTGGAGGAGACATTTGCAAATCTGCGCAGGATCAACCTGAAGCTCAATGCCGAGAAGTGCGTGTTTGGCATCCCATCCGGCAAGCTTCTCGGGTTCTTTGTATCTCAGCGTGGAATTGAAGCCAATCCCGACAAGATCAAAGCAATTGAGCAGATTGAAGCGCCAAGACGAGTCAAGGATGTGCGCCGCCTCGCCGGCTGCGTCGCTGCTTTGAGTAGGTTCATCTCAAAGTCTGCTGAGCGCGCCCTGCCATTTTTCAAAATTTTGAAGAAGGCAGGTCCAATGAAATGGACTCCAGAAGCGGAGGCAGCGCTGCAGGATTTGAAGAAGTACCTCTCCTCTCCGCCAATACTAGTCGCGCCTAGGCCACAAGAGCCGTTACTGCTATATCTAGCGGCAACGAATCAAGTGGTTAGTGTTGCGCTGGTGGCAGAGAGAGAAGCAGAGGAGGATACAGTGGCAACGGCAAGCCCGCCAAGTGACTTGCCGGGGCCAGCTCCGGCAGAGTCTGGTGCCGACAAAGAAAGATCCGCGCAGTCAAGTCAAGCAGTGCATAAGAAGAAGATGGTGCAGCGCCCAGTCTATTTCGTCAGCTCCCTATTGCAGGGGGCTAGGTCGAGATATTCTGGCGTGCAAAAGCTGCTCTTCGGCCTCCTTATGGCCTCGAGGAAGCTGCACCATTATTTCCAAGCACATGACATCACCGTCGTCACTCGCTTTCCGCTGCAACGGATTCTCCGGAACCCAGAAGCAACCGGCAGGATTGTGGAGTGGGCGTTGGAGCTGTCATGCTTTGGTCTCAAGTTTGAAAGTTCTTCAACTATCCAGAGCAGAGCCTTGGCAGAGTTCATTGCAGAATGGACCCCAACGCCAGACGACGAAGTTCAAGAATCAGCGATTCCCGGCAAGGAAACAAATCGCGAATGGATCATGTACTTTGATGGGGCCTTTTCGCTGCAAGGCGCCGGTGCCGGCGTGCTGCTTGTCGCACCCACCGGAGAGCACCTCAAGTACGTCATCCAGATGCATTTTCCCCAGGAGAGATCGACCAACAACACGGCAGAGTATGAAGGACTGCTTGCCGGTCTCAGGATCGCGGCAGACCTTGGGATCAAGAAGCTCATCGTCAGAGGTGACTCCCAGCTCGTCGTGAGGCAGGTCAACAAAGATTATCAGAGCCCGTTGATGGAAGCGTACGTCAATGAAGTGAGGAAGCTGGAGGAGCGCTTTGACGGTCTTTAGACAGAGCATGTTCCTCGATCAGAGAACAGCATTGCCGACGACCTGTCGAAGCATGCCGCACTCAAGCTGCCTGTGGAACCAGGGACTTTTGTGCTCCGCTTGACTCAACCGTCCGTGTCACCATCGACAAGGCCTGATAAGAGAAGAAAGTTAAGTACCGGCGAGTACTTCCCGGCAGGGCTTCCCGAAGCCCCCGGCAAGGATCTTGCCGGGAACGACACGGTTGCCGGTGAGCAGCGGCTTCGCGCAGAACCTCGGGTTCTTGCCGCCGAAGCAAGCGCCCCTGCTGCCGAAGAAGTACCGGTTGCCGGTGAGCAGCGGCTTCGCGCAGAACCTCGGGTTCTTCCCGCCGAAGCAAGCGCCCCTGCTGCCGAAGAAATACCAGTTGCCGGTGAGCAGCTGCTCCGCCAAGAACCTTAGGTTCTTGCCGTAGAAGCAAATGCTCCCGCAGCTGAAGAGTCGCCTTTAGTCCTTGTCGTTGAGCCACAGGCTACGGCATGGGCACAGCAAATAGTCCATTTCCTTCAGACAGGAGAACTTCCCGAAGAGCAGGAAGAAGCTGAAAAAGTAGCCCATCAGTCAAGTATGTACCAGTTCGTCGATGACGTTCTGTACAGAAAGAGACCGAACGGGGTGAAATTGAAGTGTATTCCTCGGGAGGATGGACTAGAGCTGTTGGCAGAGATTCATGGGGGCATATGTGGATCCCACATAGGCTCAAGAGCCCTTGTCGGCAAGGCATTCTGGCAAGGATTCTTCTGGCCTACTGCCCTCCAGGATGCAACGGCACTAGTAACCAAGTGTGAAGCGTGCCAGTTTCATTCGAAGCAACTTCATCAGCCAGCTCAAGCTCTCCAGACGATCCCTCTCTCCTGGCCCTTCTCGGTCTGGGGGCTCGACATACCGGGTCCCTTCCCCCGCGCTGCTGGGGGCTTCGAGTACTTGTACGTTGCCATCGACAAGTTCACAAAGTGGCCAGAAGTGGAGGCAGTGAGGAGGGTGACAGCACAGTCAGCAGTCAAGTTCTTCAAGGGGATTGTGTGCCGTTTTGGTGTGCCGAACAGGATCATCACCGACAACGGTATGCAGTTCACGAGTCGCACCTTCATGTAGTACGTCCAAGACCTTGGCGGCAAGATTTGTTTTGCCTCTGTTGCTCACCCGAGAAGCAATGGCCAAGCGGAAAGGGCGAACGCTGAAGTGTTGCGTGGTGTCCGGACCAGAACTTTCGACAAGCTGCACAAGCATGGAAGACGCTGGATTGATGAGCTGCCGGCGGTTCTTTGGTCGATCAGGACGACGCCAAATCGAGCCACCGGCCAGACACCCTTCGCTCTGGTTTACGGAGCGGAAGCAGTTCTCCCCACGGAACTCATATATGGGTCACCTCGAGTGCTCGCTTATGATGAGCTTGAGCAAGAGCAGCTACGGCAAGATGACACGCTGCTCCTTGAGGAGAACCGTCTTCGGGCTGCTGTGCGAGCCGCTCGCTACCAGCAAGCTTTGCGCCGCTACCATAGCCGCAAGGTTCACGCCCGGAGTCTTGAGGAAGGCGACCTTGTTCTTCGGCGCGTTCAGTCGGCCAAGAATTCCAACAAGTTGACGCCGAAGTGGGAAGGCCCTTACCGGGTAGTGCGAGTCACCAGGCCTGGCGCTGTCCGCCTGGAGACCGAAGAGGGCTTGCCAGTGAGCAACTCCTGGAATATCGAGCACCTTCGCAAGTTCTACCCGTAAGGCGCAGTTGTTCGGGTTTCTTGCTGTGATAGCGATACGGCCAGCAGGCTGCTGACGACCCGAATCCAGCGCTCGCGGCAGCGTAACGCTCCGGCAAGATCCCGGCAACGCCATTCTGTACAAGTGTTGCCGATGGCATGTAATCCTTTGTACAGAGCAGGCACATCCTTTGTGCATATTTAATAAGATCTGTGTGCTTTACATGTCTTGTTGATTTCATGTCATATATATGCATGTATTATCTGAGATGTGTATTGCACTCGATCCCGGTAAGAGCTAACGAACCGTCAAGGTTCCATACCTTTATTTTCTCTTCTTTCTTTTTCTCAAGAGACAGAAGATTCCCTCGACGCGCAAGTTTGCCGGGGGGGAAGGAGAATAGTGGTATGGATACCAGACGACATTCAAGGTTGGCGCCTTGCCGGAAGAAGAAGAATAGCGATGAAAAGCAGAGCTAAGTTGCTGAACCCCTTAAGCAGATTTTGATTTTTGTAAGGTTGTATTCCCTTGAACGATTTCGGCTTTGTATGGAAAACCTGCACGCGATGGAATCTTGTCGTGATCGGCTGCGCCCTTACTCTGTTTCGAGTCCGCTCAACAGTCTAGGTGGCCGCGCTGAAAGCGTCAAGATTTCTTGCCGTGAGCAGCACTACCCGCAAGCTACTGACGACCCGAATCCAGCGCTCACGACGGGGTTATGCTCCAGCAAGTTCCCAGCAAAGCATAGGGTATATGCTATACAGAAAGAAATTGAACAAAGGGAATAACATGCCATAATTCAAATAGAGCAAATTATATTACATCCAGTGCTTGCCACGTTTCTGACATAAGACGAATTGTCTTTTACATGGAATGCTGGCGGCAAGATGGAGAAGAGATAGGAGGCTACAGCTAATCCCGGCGATCGCCCTCGACCCTCTTCACCTGGCTCACCTGATCGACGATGGGCGCGACAAGCTCTTTGAGAGCCTTGACGTCCGCGTCCTTCGGCAAGCTCTTCGAGGCTTTGGAGAGGTCGACGCCAGGGTTCCTGTACGCTACCTTCATCAACACCTTGCGGAGGACGAGTTGGCAGAGTTTCTGGGATTCGTCGGCCAGCTTGCTTGTCTGGTTCGCCTGGAGTAGCTTGAGGGCGTCGACGAGCTTGTCGAAGAACATGGTTAGCCTGGCGCTTGAGGATACGTTGTCGTCGACAGAGTATCCGAAGCCCGGCAAGTCCATGGCCTCCAGCTCCGCGCCAAGCTTCTCGGCGACGTCCGCCAGCCTGGTAGTCCAGAGCTTCACGCTAGAGGTGTACTCGTTGTGGGTGACGGCGGCGTTCTGGAGCAGCTCCTGTTCGTCGTGGAGGTCTTTGATAAGAGTCCTCTCGCGAACTCGGGCAGCCTCAAGAGACTCCTCCAGCGTGGATAGCTTCAGCTTCAGATCTTCAATGGAGTCCTTGGCGGAGGAAAGCTGCTGGACCTTCTCGGATGCGGCAGCCTGCGTCTCCATCAGGCTGTGGAGAGCCTTGTCTCTCTCGGCCTCGAGTGCTGAGACCTTCTTGCCGTGGTCCTCGAGAGTGGCCTCCAGCTGCTTCGTCTTCTCCTCTAGCAAGTTCTTGGCGGTCTCTGCAGCTCCGACAGCGTCGAGGGCCTCTTTGAGCTTGCCGGCGTGGTCTTCAGTTAGAGCTCTGAGCGTCTTCAACTGTTTCTGCTCAAGCTCCTGGACCCGCCGTGCGACAAGACTTTCGAGCTCTTCATCCTTGTTGTGAAGCTTGGCGGCAAGCGCCGCCTCGCGCGCGGCAAGGTCCTCTTCTTGGGCGTCAAGGCTGATGCGGTGCTGCGTCAAGAGGGCTTCTGCCGCGGCGGCTTGCCGGGCGGCCTCCTCCTGCACTTTCTCGATGTCTGATTGCTTCAGCAGGAGGACGTTCCGCTCTTCCGCCAGCTACTCCCGATAAACATTCAGCTCTTGGAGGGCCTCGCCATACCAAGCATGTGTCTCCGTGAGGCGTTGTTGGAAGTCTCCTTCCGCAGCCTCGACGAGCGCTGCCCGGGAGTCCAGTTTCTCCTTCCGGGCACGGTAGAGCGTTTGGAGCTTCTGATAGTTGTCATTCATGGCTTGAAGTAGCTGTTCCTCCTTGAGCTCACTGGCGGCGGCGGCGGTGATTTCCCCGTCAAGATGTTCTCCTTCAACCAGCTCTTCGATGTTTGCCGACCCCGGCATGCTGACAACGTTTTTGCCGGCCCTGATGTATTGGCTTGAGGAAGGGGCCTGGGACGCCGAGGGTTGGTCTTCGGCGGTCGAGGGTCCCGCGGCAGTAGAAGCGCCTGGCGCTCCTGCGGCGGAAGCGCCGTCAGTATGGCCGCGGGTCTCCTCACTGGCTCCCTCGGCGGGCATCTTGGCGGCCTCCTCTTGCGCGGCCTTGGCGGCCTCAGCGGCAGCGGCCTTGGCGGCCTCGGCGGCAGCGGCCTTGGCGGCCTCAACGGCAGCAGCCTCGGCGGCAGCAGCTTTGGCGGCCTCGGTGGCGGCATGCTTGGCGGCCTCTTCGGCAGCAACCTTATCGGCTTCAGTGGCGGCATCCTTGGCAGTCTCTTCAATGACAACGTCAGTGTCCATGAGCTCTGTCAGAAGAAGATTGAAAGCCAAGGAGTTGATTAAGATGAAGCTGGGAAGGAAGTTCAAGAAGATAAAAAGAAGAAAAACCAAAGCGACAAGTTCTTTGGGGCAAGTAACTTTACCTGCGTCAAGGAAGGGGTTGCCGGAGCCTGCGCTTGCCGGCCCCTCCTCATCGTCTTGGAAGAGCTTGCCCGAAGACTCGCCCTTTGGCGGTGTGGCCGACGGAGGTGGCATGGCAGAGGCAGCTCCCGCTGTTGCTTCTCGTTGTTGCTCCGCTCCTGCACGCCCGGAGATGTCAGCAGAGAAGATGCACACCCCGGCACGCGCCAGTGGGTAGTGAGTAGAAGACTCACGCTGGGGGCTGCGCCGGGGGCTGCGTCGAGGACTGCATCGAGGGTTGCATTCTGGGCTTGACTCCGAGCTGATGAGAACCGTTTCCGGCGCGCCCGAGGTGCTTGCCGGCGGCTCGACGCTTGTTGAGGTCTTGGCCCTCTTCGCCATCCTCTGCGCCAGAGTCTCCGTATCCCTGAGGAGGCAAAAACAAAGCAAGTTAATCAAGAAAAACTAGAAAGATAAGAATCAAAGCTATGGCGGAACTCTTACTCTTCTTCTTCTTCCTCGGAGCTGATGGCGGAGAGGTCGAAGCCGACCCCCGCCGCAGTTCCTGACGGAGGAGGAGGAGGAGTGGTCCTGGGCCGCTTGGCAGCGGCAGGTTGCGGTGCGGCCTCGCTGGCCGCCCCTTTGCCGGAAGCCTCGCTACTTGAGGAAGGTTGGCAGGCTGGAGCGCCAGTGGCGTTCTTCCGGAGGACGCGCCTTTTCCTGTGTTGAAGAGCTGGGGGCTCTTCCTCCTCCTCTTCTTCCTCTTCGGCGGCGCCTCCGGCAGAAGAGCTCCCGGCAGCGGCTCCGCTCGGCTCCCCGGCAGCCTGACCTCGCCCGGAAAGATCTTCCCGCAGCAAGTCCTCGCCTTCGCTGGACTCAGCGCTGCCGGCTTCTTCGGCAAGGTTCGCCTCTTCCGCCCTGCTGGCGATGTAGACGAGCTCCTCCTCCATGGTGGCGCGGACAAGGTTCTCCGCGCGGATAGCCTTCTCCGTCAAGTTGTCGAAGAACGCCAGCGCCTGCTCCGCGGACGGCTCGATCCACCTCTCGTCGATGCTATGGGCATTGAGCACCGGCATCATGGCGATGATGGAGGTCAGCGACGAGTTGTTGCACAGTGGGACGATGCCTGCCAGCAACTCTCCCACTGCTCCAGATTTGAACAGCTGTTGGCAGAGGGCTGCGTGCCCTATGGCTGTCAGATCATTATCCAGCCCAGGCCGCACCCTCATGACGTCGGCAGCGTTCATGTACTCCCAGGCAGGCGAAGGAAATCTGAAGCAATCATCTCCACCTTCAACCCGGCAGCCTTGAGGCGATGTATCCTGGTGACGGCGAAGGTGAGCTTGCTGTCGTCAGGGTCCACGGCGCTCCAATCCTTGCCGCGGACCACCTTCTGCTTCCGCACCTCGCAGAACGGTTGGGGCTCCTTTTCCCAGACCCATCACCACTTGCCGCGCCACTCATCCCATCTCTCGCGGTAGAGCCCCTCTGGGTACGTCTCCTTGGTCGCCGTCCTCGGAATCCAAGTGATGTTGCCGGAGAGGGCGTCGCCCTTTTGGATGCGGGGGTAGAAATAGTGCCGGAAAAGTGCAGTGCTCGGGATGACCCCAACAAAATTCTCGCAAAGGTGCGCGAAGACGGACATGCAAGTCACGGCATTCTGCGTGAAATCTAGCAGCTGGAAGCCGTAGGTGAGCATGATATCTACGAAGAAATCCGAGTACGGAGGACAGAGGCCGCACCAGAAATAATCGGCAAAGAAGGGATAATCTCCTGGCTCTGCCTTACGAGAAGCTACACTCACTTTGGTGGCTGGATGCGCCGTGGTCTCCCTCGCCCATGCGAACTGGTACCTCTTCTTCAAGGTCTCCGCATCAAGCATCGAGGGGAAGACAGCGCGTTCCTTCCGCATCTTCGCCAACCTGCTCTCCGCGGCGGCCGCTTCCGCCGCCTTGCCCTTGCTCGGCTTGGGCGGCATGGTGGCTATGGAGGTGGGCGTTGAAGACGTCGAGAGCGCGGTGGAGGCGGGTGGAGGGAGAAAAGCTCTGCTTTGGGTGCGAGGAAGAAGACGATGGCGACGGCTCTGAGATTGAGATTGGAAAGGCGGAGGGGGTAAATGACCAGTGCCCTCTGCGATTCCCTTTTTATGGGGAAGGCGCGAGGCAGGCTCTTTACCGCCCGCTTTTGCAGCGGGGTTTCCGCCCACGTCTCCCACTTCGCGTGATTAATGCGCATAGTGGAGGGGCGTGGTAAAAGAGATAGTAATTGCGAGCAGTTATTCCCTGCCACGCGTGCCCGTGCACTGTTTTGGGCCTAGCCCAACAGGCCTGGCACCTGTGTATGGCCTAGGCCCGAGGGCTCCTGTCGGTGTACTAAAGTATGGGTCTTTTTAGTACCCCTTACTTGTGCACGGGCAGTTGTAGCCGTACCGCGGCAAGCCTTGCCGGGGAATAGCTAGGAGTAATCACGAGACTAAGATGCCAAGGAGACGTTCAAGTCAACGATCAGACCAGAAGACAGAAGGCCAAAGGGCTGGGGAGGCCTGGCAAGACCCTTGCCGGCAAGGCCTCGCACCCGGCAAGACCCGATCCCGGCAAGCCCCGGGCCCGGCAAGGATTCAGTCCCGGCAAGCCCCGGGCCCGGCAAGGCTCTGCACAGTGCAGCGCTATCGCTCCAGTGCAGCAGCCAGCCTTGTTGTTTAGGGCTTGTCCTCATGGTGACGTGGTGCGATGCTGGCCACGAGATGCTTAAGCGGTACTGATGGGATGGCTACTTTTGCCCATCCCCTGTAAAGCTTTTCCAAGCCCAAGACGCTGAGGGACACCTCGACGGACACCTCACGGTGAATTTAATGAGCTTGTCCTAAGCCGTCAGGGTTAGGTATGATAACACTGTAGCTACTTTCCACCTCATGCCTTATCTCGTACGCCACTGTGGTAGCCCCTTTGACTCATATAAAAGGAGGCCCGAGGTGTACAGAGGGAAAAGGGAGGAGGACACTTCTGGGAGATAGCACTTCCGAGGGCCCATTCTGCATGCGCAGCTACCGAGTACTGGAGCTCCCAGAACATGGCCAAGAACACCCACAATAATACAATCAAAGCAGGAGTAGGGTTTTACGCATCCGTGCGGCCCGAACCCGGGTAAATCCCCCGTGTGCTGTTCGTTAGTTCTGCTCTTTGTGCAATCCTCTCCCCTTGCCGAACCGTAAAGGGATCCGCTCGATAGCGATCCCATAGGTGTTCGTTTCCCACGACAATGCAATTTTGACAACATATCGAAAGAAATTAAAGAAAATGATAAAAAAGGCTAAAAAATTGAAATCCTTTTGATGGAGGCCTCCTATGTGCAATGGCTTGTGGGAAAAATGATACTCACAATACCACAAATAAAAACTTAATATTTCATTTTTCTAGTGCAATGCATGACTTTTTTTGTGAAGCAGGTGCCATAAAAAAGATTGTACATTGTGCCCTTACAATTTTCACCTAAAGTATACCACAGTGGATGCAAACTGCTAATTTTTCATGAATTTCAGAGTGATATTGCCATATTCCATTGATTTATTGAATTTCTGGCTATTTACATCAAGTAATTCAAATTTGCACTGCAAGTGCGCTCTAGTTTCGACCAATAAATTCTGAAAAATCATTTTCACCATCCGCATTAGGAGTGTAGGCAGTATACACAAAGAAAACTCAATTACCCAACCATTATATATGATTACTCATCCATGATATTTTGAGAACACATCGAAAGAAATTAAAGGAAATGAAAAAAGGCTCAAAAATTGTAATCCTATTGCATGGAGGCCTCCTATGTGCAATGGCTTGTGGGAAAAATAATAAATTCACAATACCACAACCTTAAAAAAAAACTTCAAGAACTGACCTATCTCATATGAAGATCAATGACTTTCAACCAAGATGACCATGAGCATTTTCATGGCATAGTACATGATAACATGACCATTTTGGAAATAACATGGGTGTTAACATTGTGAGCAATAATTCCACAAAAAGATTGAAGATTTGGGTAAAAATAAGTTAATTTTTCATTTTTCTAGTGCAATGCATGACTTTTGATTGAAGCAAGTGCCATAAATAAGATTGTAAATTGTGCCCTTACAATTTTCACCTTAAGTATACCACATGGGATGCCAACTGCCAATTTTTCATGAATTTCAGAGTGATATTTCCATATTCCATTGATTTATTGAATTTCTGGCGATTTACATCAAGTAAGTCAAATTTGCACTGCAAGTGTGCTCTAGTTTCGACCAATAAATTTTGAAAAATCATTTTCACCTTCCACATTAGGAGTGTAGCCAGTATCCACAAAGAAAACGCATTTACCCAGCCATTATATATGATTACTCATCCACGCAATTTTGAAAACACATCGAAAGAAATTAATAAAATGATAAAATGCTCAAAAATTGAAATCCTTTTGCATGGAGGCCTCCTATGTGCAATGGCTTGTGGGAAAAATAATAAACTCACAATACCACAAATAAAAACTTAATTTTTCATTTTTCTAGTGCAATGCATGACTTTTTTTGTGAAGCATGTGCCATAAATAAGATTGTAATTTGTGCCCTTAAAATTTTCACCTAAAGTATACCACATTGGATGTCAACTGCCAATTTTTCATTAATTTCAGAGTGATATTGCCATATTTCATTGATTTATCGAATTTCTGGCAATTTACATCAAGTAATTCAAATTTGCACTACAAGTGTGCTCTAGTTTCGACCAATAAATTTTGAAAAATCATTTTCACCTTTCGCATTAGGAGTGTAGGAAGTATCCACAAAGAAAACTAAATTACCCAACCATTATATATGATTACTAATCCATGCAATTTTGAGAACACATCGAAAGAAATTAAAGGAAATGAAAAAGGACTCAAAAATTGAAATCCTTTTGCATGGAGGCCTCCTATGTGCAATGGCTTGTGGGAAAAATAGTAAACTCACAATACCACAAACTTAAAAAAATAACCTTCACAAACTGACCTATCTCATATGAAGATCAATGGCTTTCAACCAAGACGACCTTGACCACGAGCATTTTCATGGCATCGTACATGATAACATGACCATTTTTGGAACTAACAAGGGTGTTAACATTGTCAGCAATAATTCCACAAAAAGATTGAAGATTTGGTTAAAACAAGTTAATTTTTCATTTTTCTAGTGCAATGCATGACTTTGTTTTGAAGCAAGTGCCATAAATAAGATTGTAAATTGTGCCCTTACAATTTTCACCTAAAGTATACCACATGGGATGCCAACTGCCAATTTTTCATGAATTTTAGAGTGATATTTCCATATTCCATTGATTTATTGAATTCCTGGCGATTTACATTAAGTGAGTCAAATTTGCACTGCAAGTGTGCTCTAGTTTCGACCAATAAATTCTGAAAAATCATTTTCACCTTCCACATTAGGAGCGTAGGCAGTATACACAAAGAAAACTCAATTACCCAACCATTATATATGATTACTCATCCATGCAATTTTGACAACCTATCGAAAGAAATTAAAGAAAATGATAAAAAGGCTAAAAAATTGAAATCCTTTTGATGGAGGCCTCCTATGTGCAATGGCTTGTGGGAAAAATGATAAACTCACAATACCACAAATAAAAAGTTAATATTTCATTTTTCTAGTGCAATGCATGACTTTTTTGTGAAGCAGGTGCCATAAATAAGATTATAAATTGTGCCCTTACAATTTTCACCTAAAGTATACCACAGTGGATGCCAACTGCCAATTTTTCATGAATTTCAGAGTGATATTGCCATATTCCATTGATTTATCGAATTTCTGGCTATTTACATCAAGTAATTCAAATTTGCACTGCAAGTGTGCTCTAGTTTCGACCAATACATTCTGAAAAATCATTTTCACCTTCCGCATTAGGAGTGTAGGCAGTATCCACAAACAAAACTCAATTACCCAACCATTATATATGATTACTCATCCATGCAATTTTGAGAACAAATCGAAAGAAATTAAAGGAAATGAAAAAAGGCTCAAAAATTGAAATCCTTTTTGCATGGAGGCCTCCTATGTGCAATGGCTTGTGGGAAAAATAATAAACTCACGATACCACAACCTTAAAAAAAACCTTCAAGAACTGACCTATCTCATATGAAGATCAATGACTTTCAACCAAGATGACCATGAGCATTTTCATGGCATAGTACATGATAACATGACCATTTTTGGAAATAACAAGGGTGTTAACATTGTCAGCAATAATTCCACAAAAAGATTGAAGGTTTGGTTAAAAAAAGTTATTTTTTCATTTTTCTAGTGCAATGCATGACTTTTTTTTGTGAAGCAAGTGCCATAAATAAGATTGGAAATTGTGCCCTTACAATTTTCACCTAAAGTATACCACATGGGATGCCAACTGCCAATTTTTCCTGAATTTTAGAGTGATATTTCCATATTCCATTGATTTATTGAATTTCTAGCGATTTACATCAAGTAATTCAAATTTGCACTGCAAGTGTGCTCTAGCTTCGACCAATAAATTCTGAAAAATCATTTTTACCTTCCACATTAGGAGTGTAGGCAGTATTTACAAAGAAAACTCAATTACCCAACCATTATATATGATTACTTATCCATGCAATTTTGACACTACATCGAAAGAAATTAAAGAAAATGATAAAAATGCTCAAAAATTGAAATCCTTTTGCATGGAGGCCTCCTATGTGCAATGGCTTGTGGGAAAAATAATAAACTCACAATACCACAAATAAAAAGACAATTTTTCATTTTTCTAGTGCAATGCATGACTTTTTTTGTGAAGCATGTGCCATAAATAAGATTGTAATTTGTGCCCTTACAATTTTCACCTAAAGTATACCACATTGGATGTCAACTGCCAATTTTTCATGAATTTCAGAGTGATATTGCCATATTTCATTGATTTATCGAATTTCTGGCAATTTACATCAAGTAATTCAAATTTGCACTACAAGTATGCTCTAGTTTCGACCTATAAATTCTGAAAAATCATTTTCACCTTTCGCATTAGGAGTGTAGGCAGTATCCACAAAGAAAACTAAATTACCCAACCATTATATATGATTACTCATCCATGCAATTTTGAGAACACATCGAAAGAAATTAAAGGAAATGAAAAAAGGCTCAAAATTTGAAATCCTTTTGCATGGAGGCCTCCTATGTGCAATGGCTTGTGGGAAAAATAGTAAACTCACAATACCACAAACTTAAAAAAATAACCTTCACAAACTGACCTATCTCATATGAAGATCAATGGCCTTCAACCAAGATGACCATGACCATGAGCATTTTCATGGCATCGTACATGATAACATGACCATTTTTGGAAATAACAAGGGTGATAACATTGTCAGCAATAATTCCACAAAAAGATTGAAGATTTGGTTAAAACAAGTTAATTTTTCATTTTTCTAGTGCAATGCATGACTTTGTTTTCAAGCAAGTGCCATAAATAAGATTGTAAATTGTGCCCTTACAATTTTCACCTAAAGTATACCACATGGGATGCCAACTGCCAATTTTTCATGAATTTTAGAGTGATATTTCCATATTCCATTGATTTATTGAATTTCTGGCGATTTACATTGAGTATGTCAAATTTGCACTGCAAGTGTGCTCTAGTTTCGACCAATAAATTCTGAAAAATCATTTTCACCTTCCACATTAGGAGCGTAGGCACTATACACAAAGAAAACTCAATTACCCAACTATTATATATGATTACTCATCCATGCAATTTTGACATGATATCGAAAGAAATTAAAGAAAATGATAAAAAGGCTAAAAAATTGAAATCCTTTTGATGGAGGCCTCCTATGTGCAATGGCTTGTGGGAAAAATAATAAACTCACAATACCACAAGTAAAAGTTAATATTTCATTTTTCTAGTGCAATGCATGAGTTTTTTGTGAAGCAGTTGCCATAAATAAGATTGTAAATTGTGCCCTTACAATTTTCACCTAAAGTATACCACAGTGGATGCCAGCTGCCGATTTTTCATGAATTTCAGAGTGATATTGCCATATTCCATTGATTTATCGAATTTCTGGCTATTTACATCAAGTAATTCAAATTTGCACTGCAAGTGTGCTCTAGTTTCGACCAATAAATTCTGAAAAATCATTTTCACCTTCCGCATTAGGAGTGTAGGCAGTATCCACAAACAAAACTCAATTACCCAACCATTATATATGATTACTCATCCATGCAAATTTGAGAACACATCGAAAGTAATTAAAGGAAATGAAAAAAGGCTCAAAAATTGAAATCCTTTTGCATGGAGGCCTCCTATGTGCAATGGCTTGTGGGAAAAATAATAAACTCACGATACCACAACCTTAAAAAAAACCTTCAAGAACTGACCTATCTCATATGAAGATCAATGACTTTCAACACAGATGACCATGAGCATTTTCATGGCATAGTACATGATAACATGACCATTTTTGGAAATAACAAGGGTGTTAACATTGTCAGCAATAATTCCACAAAAAGATTGAAGGTTTGGTTAAAAAAAGTTATTTTTTCATTTTTCTAGTGCAATGCAAATTCTGAAAAATCATTTTCACCTTCCACATTAGGAGTGTAGGCAGTATTCACAAAGAAAACTCAATTACCCAACCATTATATATGATTACTTATCCATGCAATTTTGACACCACATCGAAAGAAATTAAAGAAAATGATAAAAAGGCTCAAAATTTGAAATCCTTTTGCATGGAGGCCTCCTATGTGAAATGGCTTGTGGGAAAAATAATAAACTCACAATACCACAAATAAAAAGTTAATTTTTCATTTTTCTAGTGCAATGCATGACTTTTTTTGTCAAGCATGTGCCATAAATAAGATTGTAATTTGTGCGCTTACAATTTTCACCTAAAGTCTACCACATTGGATGTCAACTGCCAATTTTTCAGGAATTTCAGAGTAATATTGCCATATTTCATTGATTTATCGAATGTCTAGCGATTTACATTAAGTAATTCAAATTTGCACTACAAGTGTGCTCTAGTTTCAATCAATAAATTCTGAAAAATCATTTTCACAAGGGTGTTAACATTGTCAGCAATAATTCCACAAAAAGATTGAAGATTTGGGTAAAAATAAGTTAATTTTTCATTTTTCTAGTGCAATGCATGACATTTTTTTGAAGCAAGTGCCATAAATAAGATTGTAAATTGTGCCGTTACAATTTTCACCTAAAGTATACCACATGGGATGCCAACTGCCAATTTTTCATGAATTTCAGAGTGATATTTCCATATTCCATTGATTTAGTGAATTTCTGACGATTTACATCAAGTAATTCAAATTTGCACTGCAAGTGTGCTCTAGTTTCGACCAATAAATTCTACATTAGGAGTGTAGGCAGTATCCACATTAGGAGTGTAGGAAGTATCCACAAAGAAAATCAATTACCCAACCATTATATATGATTACTCATCCATGCAATTTTGACAACACATCGAAAGAAGTTAAAGAAAATGATAAAAAGGCTCAAAAATTGAAATCCTTTTGGATGGAGGCCTCCTATGTGCAATGGCTTGTGGGAAAAATAATAAACTCACAATACCACAAATAAAATGTTAATTTTTCATTTTTCTAGTGCAATGCATGACTTTTTTTGTGAAGCAAGTGCCATAAATAAGATTGTAAATTGTGCCCTTACAATTTTCACCTTAAGTATACCTCAATGGATGCCAACTGCCAATTTTTCATGAATTTCAGAGTGATATTGCCATATTTCATTAATTTATCGAATTTCTGGTGATTTACATCAAGTAATTCAAATTTGCACTGCAAGTGTGCTCTACTTTCGACCAATAAATTCTGAAAAATCTTTTTCACCTTCCGCATTAGGAGTGTAGGTAGTATCCACAAAGAAAACTCAATTACCCAAACATTATATATGATTACTCATCCATGCAATTTTGAGAACCCATCGAAAGAAATTAAAGGAAATGAAAAAAGGCTAAAAAGTTGAAATCCTTTTGCATGGAGGCCTCCTATGTGCAATGACTTGTGGGAAAAATAATAAACTCATAATACCACAAACTTAAAAAAAACCTTCAAGAACTGACCTATCTCATATGAAGATCAATGACATTTAACCAAGATGACCACGAGCATTTTTGTGGCATAGTACATGATAACATGACCATTTTGGGAAATAACAAGGGTGTTAACATTGTCAGCAATAATTCCACAAAAAGATTGAAGATTTGGTTAAAAAAAGTTAATTTTTCATTTTTCTATTGCAATGCATGACTTTGTTTTGAAGCAAGTGCCATAAATAAGATTGTAAATTGTGCCCTTACAATTTTCACCTAAAGTATACCACATGGGATGCCAACTGCCAATTTTTCATGAATTTTAGAGTGATATTTCCATATTCCATTGATTTATTGAATTTCTGGCGATTTACATCAAGTAAGTCAAATTTGCACTGCAAGTGTGCTCTAGTTTCGACCAATAAATTATAAAAAATCATTTTCACCTTCCACATTAGGAGTGTAGGCAGTATCCACAAAGAAAACTAAATTACCCAACCATTATATATGATTACTCATCCATGCAATTTTGACAACACATCGAAAGAAATTAAAGAAAATGATAAAAAGGCTAAAAAATTGAAATCCTTTTGATGGAGGCCTCCTATGTGCAATGGCTTGTGGAAAAAATAATAAACTCACAATACCACAAATAAAAAGTAAATATTTCATTTTTCTAGTACAATGCATGACTTTTTTTGTGAGGCAGGTGCCATAAATAAGATTGTAAATTGTGCCCTTACAATTTTCACCTAAAGTATACCACATGGGATGCCAACTGCCAATTTTTCATGAATTTCAGAGTGATATTTCCATATTCCATTGATTTATTGAATTTCTGGCGATTTACATCAAGTAAGTCAAATTTGCACTGCAAGTGTGCTCTAGTTTCGACCAATAAATTCTGAAAAATCATTTTCACCTTCCACATTAGTAGTGTAGCCAGTATCCACAAAGAAAACTCAATTACCCAGCCATTATATATGATTACTCATCCATGCAATTTTGCCAACACATCGAAAGAAATTAAATAAAATGATAAAAAGGCTCAAAAATTGAAATTCTTTTGCATGGAGGCCTCCTATGTGCAATGGCTTGTGGGAAAAATAATAAACTCACAATACCACAAATAAAAAGTTAATTTTTCATTTTTCTAGTGCAATGCATGACTTTTTTTGTGAAGCAGGTGCCATAAATAAGATTGTAAATTGTGCCCTTACAATTTTCACCTAAAGTATACCACAATGGACGCCAACTGCCAATTTTTCATGAATTTCAGAGTGATATTTCCATATTCCATTGATTTATCGAATTTCTGGCGATTTACATCAAGTAATTCAAATTTGCACTTCAAGTGTGCTCTAGTTTCGACCAATAAATTTGGAAATATCATTTTCACCTTCCACATTAGGAGTGTAGGCAGTATCCACAAAGAAAACTAAATTACCCAACCATTATATATGATTACTCATCCATGCAATTTTGAGAACACATCAAAAGAAATTAAAGGAAATGAAAAAATGCTCAAAAATTGAAATCCGTTTGCATAGAGGCCTCCAATGTGCAATGGCTTGTGGGAAAAATAATAAACTCACAATAACACAAACTTAAAATAAAAAAGCTTCACAATCTGACATATCTCATATGAAGATCAATGACTTTCAACCAGGACGACCCTGACCATGAACATTTTCATGGCATAGTACATGATAACATGACCATTTTTGGAAATAACAAGGGTGTTAACATTGTCAGCAATAATTCCACAAAAAGATTGAAGGTTTGGTTAAAAAAGTTAATTTTTTATTTTTCTAGTGCAATGCATGACTTTTTCTGTGTGAAGGAAGTGCCATAAATAAGATTGGAAATTGTGCCCTTTCAATTTTCACCTAAAGTATACCACATGGGATGCCAACTGCCAATTTTTCCTGAATTTTAGAGTGATATTTCCATATTCCATTGATTTATTGAATTTCTGGCGATTTACATTAAGTAAGTTAAATTTGCACTGCAAGTGTGCTCTAGTTTCAACCAATAAATTCTGAAAAATCATTTTCACCTTCCACATTAGGAGTGTAGGCAGTATTCACAAAGAAAACTCAATTACCCAACCACTATAAATGATTACTTATCCATGCAATTTCGACAACACATCGAAAGAAATTAAAGAAAATGATAAAAAGGCTCAAAAATTGAAATCCTTTTGCATGGAGGCCTCCTATGTGCAATGGCTTGTGGGAAAAATAATAAACTCACAATACCACAAATAAAAAGTTAATTTTTCATTTTTCTAGTGCAATGCATGACTTTTTTTGTGAAGCATGTGCCATAAATAAGATTGTAATTTGTGCCCTTACAATTTTCACCTAAAGTATACCACATTGGATGTCAACTGCCAATTTTTCATGAATTTCAGAGTGATATTGCCATATTTCATTGATTTATCGAATTTCTGGCGATTTATATCAAGTAATTCAAATTTGCACTAGAAGTGTGCTCTAGTTTCGACCAATAAATTCTGAAAAATCATTTTCACCTTCCACATTAGGAGCGTAGGCAGTATCCACAAAGAAAATTAAATTACCCAACCACTATATATGATTAGTCATCCATGCAATTTTGAGAACACATCGTAAGAAATTAAAGGAAATGAAAAAAGGTTCAAAAATTGAAATCCTTTTGCATGGAGGCCTCCTATGTGCAATGGCTTGTGGGAAAAATAATAAACTCACAATACCACAAACTTAAAAAAATAACCTTCACAAACTGACCTATCTCATATGAAGATCAATGACTTTCAACCAAGATGACCATGACCATGAGCATTTTCATGGCATCGTACATGATAACATGACCATTTTTGGAAATAACAAGGGTGTTAACATTGTCAGCAATAATTCCACAAAAAGATTGAAGATTTGGTTAAAACAAGTTAATTTTTCATTTTTCCAGTGCAATGCATGACTTTGTTTTGAAGCAAGTGCCATAAATAAGATTGTAAATTGTGCCCTTACAATTTTCACCTAAAGTATACCACATGGGATGCCAACTGCCAATTTCTCATGAATTTCAGAGTGATATTTCCATATTCCATTGATTTATTGAATTTCTGGCGATTTACAGCAAGTAAGTCAAATTTGCACTGCAAGTTTGCCCTAGTTTCGACCAATAAATTCTGAAAAATCATTTTCACCTTCCACATTAGCAGCGTAGGCAGTATCCACAAAGAAAACTCAATTACCCAGCCATTATATATGATTACTCATCCATGCAATTTTGACAACACATCAAAAGAAATTAAAGAAAATGATAAAAAGGCTAAAAAATTGAAATCCTTTTGCATGAGGCCTTCTATGTGCAATGGCTTGTGGGAAAATTAATAAACTCACAATACCACAACCTTAAAAAAACCCTTCAAGAACTGACCTATCTCATATGAAGATCAATGACTTTCAACCAAGCTGACCATGGGCATTTTCATAGCATAGTACATGATAACATGACCATTTTTGGAAATAACAAGGGTGTTAACATTGTCAGCAATAATTCCACAAAAAGATTGAAGATTTGGGTAAAAATGAGTTAATTTTTCATTTTTCTAGTGCAATGCATGATTTTTATTGAAGCAAGTGCCATAAATAAGATTGTAAATTGTGCCCTTACAATTTTCACCTAAAGTATACCACATGGGATGCCAACTTCCAATTTTTCATGAATTTTAGAGTGATATTTCCATATTCCATTGATTTATTGAATTTCTGGCGATTTACGTCAAGTAATTCAAATTTGCACTGCAAGTGTGCTCTAGTTCCGACCAATAAATTCTGAAAAATCATTTTCACCTTCCACATTAGGAGTGTAGGCAGTATTCACAAAGAAAACTCAATCACCCAACCATTATATATGATTACTTATCCATGCAATTTTGACAACACATCGAAAGAAATTAAAGAAAATGGTAAAAAGGCTCAAAAATTGAAATCCTTTTGCATGGAGGCCTCCTAGGTCCAATAGCTTGTGGGAAAAATAATAAACTCACAATACCACAAATAAAAAGTTAATTTTTCATTTCTCTAGTGCAATGCATGACTTTTTTTGTGAAGCATGTGCCATAAATAAGATTATAATTTGTGCCCTTACAATTTTCACCTAGAGTATACCACATTGGATGTCAACTGCCAATTTTTCATGAATTTCAGAGTGATATTGCCATATTTCATTGATTTATCGAATTTCTGGCAATTTACATCAAGTAATTCAAATTTGCACTGCTACTGTGCTCTACTTTCGACCAATAAATTCTGAAAAATCTTTTTCACCTTCCGCATTAGGAGTGTAGGTAGTATCCACAAAGAAAACTCAATTACCCAACCATTATATATGATTACTCATCCATGCAATTTTGAGAACACATCAAAAGAAATTAAAGGAAATGAAAAAAGGCTCAAAAATTGAAATCCTTTTGCATGGAGGCCTCCTATGTGCAATGGCTTGTGGGAAAAATAATAAACTCACAATACCACAAACTTAACAAAAAACCTTCAAGAACTGACCTATCTCATATGAAGATCAATGACTTTCAACCAAGATGACCGTGACCATGAGCATTTCATGGCATAGTACATGATAACATGACCATTTTTGGAAATAACAAGGGTGTTAACATTGTCAGCAATAATTCCACAAAAAGATTGAAGATTTCGTTAAAAAAAATTAATTTTTCTTTTTTCTAGTGCAATGCATGACGTTTTTTGTGAAGCAAGTGCCATAAATAAGATTGTAAATTGTGCCCATACAATTTTCACCTAAAGTATACCACATGGGATGCCAACTGCCAATTTTTCATGAATTTCAGAGTGATATTTCCATATTCCATTGATTTATTGAATTTCTGGCGATTTACATCAAGTAATTCAAATTTGCACTGCAAGTGTGCTCTAGTTTCGACCAATAAATTCTAAAAAATCATTTTCACCTTCCACATTAGGAGTGTAGTCAGTATCTACAAAGAAAACTCAATTACCCAACCATTATATATGATTACTCATCCATGCAATTTTGACAACACATCGAAAGAAATTAAAGAAAATGATAAAAAGGCTCAAAAATTCAAATCCTTTTGGTGGAGGCCTCCTATGTGCAATGGCTTGTGGGAAAAATAATAAACTCACAATACCACAAAAAATAAGTTAATTTTTCATTTTTCTAGTGCAATGCATGACTTTTTTTGTGAAGGAAGTGCCATAAATAAGATTGTAAATTGTGCCCTTACAATTTTCACCTAAAGTATACCTCAATGGATGCCAACTGCCAATTTTTCATGAATTTCAGAGTGATATTGCCATATTTCATTGATTTATCGAATTTGTGGTGATTTACATCAAGTAATTCAAATTTGCACTGCAAGTGTGCTCTACTTTCGACCAATAAATTCTGAAAAATCTTTTTCACCTTCGGCATTAGGAGTGTAGGTAGTATCCACAAAGAAAACTCAATTACCCAACCATTATATATGATTACTCATCCATGCAATTTTGAGAACACATCAAAAGAAATTAAAGGAAATGAAAAAAGGCTCAAAAATTGAAATCCTTTTGCATGGAGGCATCCTATGTGCAATGGCTTGTGGGAAAAATAATAAACTCACAATACCACAAACTTAACAAAAAACCTTCAAGAACAGACCTATCTCATATGAAGATCAATGAGTTTCAACCAAGATGACCGTGACCATGAGCATTTTAATGGCATAGTACATGATAACATGACCATTTTTGGAAATAACAAGGGTGTTATCATTGTCAGCAATAATTCCACAAAAAGATTGAAGACTTCGTTAAAAAAATTTAATTTTTCTTTTTTCTAGTGCAATGCATGACGTTTTTTGTGAAGCAAGTGCCATAAATAAGATTGTAAATTGTGCCCATACGATTTTCACCTAAAGTATACCACATGGGATGCCAACTGCCAATTTTTCACGAATTTCAGAGTGATATTTCCATATTCCATTGATTTATTGAATTTCTGGCGATTTACATCAAGTAATTCAAATTTGCACTGCAAGTGTGCTCTAGTTTCGACCAATAAATTCTAAAAAATCATTTTCACCTTCCACATTAGGAGTGTAGTTAGTATCTACAAAGAAAACTCAATTACCCAACCATTATATATGATTACTCATCCATGCAATTTTGACAACACATCGAAAGAAATTAAAGAAAATGATAAAAAGGCTCAAAAATTGAAATCCTTTTGATGGAGGCCTCCTATGTGCAATGGCTTGTGGGAAAAATAATAAACTCACAATACCACAAATAAAAAGTTAATATTTCATTTTTCTAGTGCAATCAATGACTTTTTTGTGAAGCAGGTGCCATAAATAAGATTATAAATTGTGCCCTTAGAATTTTCACCTAAAGTATACCACAATGAATGCCAACTGCCAATTTTTCATGAATTTCAGAGTGATATTGCCATATTCCATTGATTTATCGAATTTCTGGCGATTTACATCAAGTAATTCAAATTTGCACTGCAAGTGTGCTTTAGTTTTGACCAATAAATTCAGAAACATAATTTTCACATTCCGCATTAGGAGTGTAGGCAGTATCCACAAAGAAAACTCAATTACCCAACCATTATATATGATTACTGATCCATGCAATTTTGAGAACACATCGAAAGAAATTAAAGGAAATGAAAAAAGGCTCAAAAATTGAAATCCTTTTGTATGGTGGCCTCCTATGTGCAATGGCTTGTGGGAAAAATAATAAACTCACAATACCACAACCTTAAAAAAAACCTTCAAGAACTGACCTATCTCATATGAAGATCAATGACTTTCAACCAAGCTGACCATGGGCATTTTCATAGCATAGTACATGATAACATGACCATTTTTGGAAATAACAAGGGTGTTAACATTGTCAGCAATAATTCCACAAAAAGATTGAAGATTTGGGTAAAAATAAGTTAATTTTTCATTTTTCCAGTGCAATGCATGATTTTTACTGAAGCAAGTGCCATAAATAAGATTGTAAATTGTGCCCTTACAATTTTCACCTGAAGTATACCACGTGGGATGCCAACTGCCAATTTTTCATGAATTTCAGAGTGATATTTCCATATTCCATTGATTTAATTAATTTCTGGCGATTTACATCAAGTAAGTCAAATTTGCACTGCAAGTGTGCTCTAGTTACGACCAATAAATTCTGAAAAATCATTTTCACCTTCCACATTAGGAGTGTAGCCAGTATCCACAAAGAACACTCAATTACCCAGCCATTATATATGATTACTCATCCATGCAATTTTGACAACACATCGAAAGAAATTAAATAAAATGATAAAAAGGCTCAAAAATTGAAATCCTTTTGCATGGAGGCCTCCTATGTGCAATGGCTTGTGGGAAAAATAATAAACTCACAATACCACAAATAATAAGTTAATTTTTCATTTTTCTAGTGCAATGCATGACTTTTTTGTGAAGGAAGTGCCATAAATAAGATTGTAAATTGTGCCCTTACAATTTTCACCTAAAGTATACCTCAATGGATGCCAACTGCCAATTTTTCATGAATTTCAGAGTGATATTGCCATATTTCATTGATTTATCGAATTTGTGGTGATTTACATCAAGTAATTCAAATTTGCACTGCAAGTGTGCTCTACTTTCGACCAATAAATTCTGAAAAATCTTTTTCACCTTCCGCATTAGGAGTGTAGGTAGTATCCACAAAGAAAACTCAATTACCCAACCATTATATATGATTACTCATCCATGCAATTTTGAGAACACATCAAAAGAAATTAAAGGAAATGAAAAAAGGCTCAAAAATTGAAATCCTTTTGCATGGAGGCCTCCTATGTGCAATGGCTTGTGGGAAAAATAATAAACTCACAATACCACAAACTTAAAAAAAAACCTTCAAGAACTGACCTATCTCATATGAAGATCAATGACTTTCAACCAAGATGACCGTGACCATGAGCATTTTCATGGCATAGTACATGATAACATGACCATTTTTGGAAATAACAAGGGTGTTAACATTGTCAGCAATAATTCCACAAAAAGATTGAAGATTTCGTTAAAAAAAAATAATTTTTCTTTTTTCTAGTGCAATGCATGACGTTTTTTGTGAAGCAAGTGCCATAAATAAGATTGTAAATTGTGCCCATACAATTTTCACCTAAAGTATACCACATGGGATGCCAACTGCCAATTTTTCATGAATTTCAGAGTGATATTTCCATATTCCATTGATTTATTGAATTTCTGGCAATTTACATCAAGTAATTCAAATTTGCACTGCAAGTGTGCTCTAGTTTCGACCAATAAATTCTAAAAAATCATTTTCACCTTCCACATTAGGAGTGTAGTCAGTATCTACAAAGAAAACTCAATTACCCAACCATTATATATGATTACTCATCCATGCAATTTTGACAACACATCGAAAGAAATTAAAGAAAATGATAAAAAGGCTCAAAAATTGAAATCCTTTTGGTGGAGGCCTCCTATGTGCAATGGCTTGTGGGAAAAATAATAAACTCACAATACCACAAATAATAAGTTAATTTTTCATTTTTCTAGTGCAATGCATGACTTTTTTTGTGAAGGAAGTGCCATAAATAAGATTGTAAATTGTGCCCTTACAATTTTCACCTAAAGTATACCTCAATGGATGCCAACTGCCAATTTTTCATGAATTTCAGAGTGATATTGCCATATTTCATTGATTTATCGAATTTGTGGTGATTTACATCAAGTAATTCAAATTTGCACTGCAAGTGTGCTCTACTTTCGACCAATAAATTCTGAAAAATCTTTTTCACCTTCCGCATTAGGAGTGTAGGTAGTATCCACAAAGAAAACTCAATTACCCAACCATTATATATGATTACTCATCCATGCAATTTTGAGAACACATCAAAAGAAATTAAAGGAAATGAAAAAAGGCTCAAAAATTGAAATCCTTTTGCATGGAGGCCTCCTATGTGCAATGGCTTGTGGGAAAAATAATAAACTCACAATACCACAAACTTAACAAAAAACCTTCAAGAACAGACCTATCTCATATGAAGATCAATGAGTTTCAACCAAGATGACCGTGACCATGAGCATTTTAATGGCATGGTACATGATAACATGACCATTTTTGGAAATAACAAGGGTGTTATCATTGTCAGCAATAATTCCACAAAAAGATTGAAGACTTCGTTAGAAAAATTTAATTTTTCTTTTTTCTAGTGCAATGCATGACGTTTTTTGTGAAGCAAGTGCCATAAATAAGATTGTAAATTGTGCCCATACAATTTTCACCTAAAGTATACCACATGGGATGCCAACTGCCAATTTTTCACGAATTTCAGAGTGATATTTCCATATTCCATTGATTTATTGAATTTCTGGCGATTTACCTCAAGTAATTCAAATTTGCACTGCAAGTGTGCTCTAGTTTCGACCAATAAATTCTAAAAAATCATTTTCACCTTCCACATTAGGAGTGTAGTTAGTATCTACAAAGAAAACTCAATTACCCAACCATTATATATGATTACTCATCCATGCAATTTTGACAACACATCGAAAGAAATTAAAGAAAATGATAAAAAGGCTCAAAAATTGAAATCCTTTTGATGGAGGCCTCCTATGTGCAATGGCTTGTGGGAAAAATAATAAACTCACAATACCACAAATAAAAAGTTAATATTTCATTTTTCTAGTGCAATCAATGACTTTTTTTGTGAAGCAGGTGCCATAAATAAGATTATAAATTGTGCCCTTAGAATTTTCACCTAAAGTATACCACAATGAATGCCAACTGCCAATTTTTCATGAATTTCAGAGTGATATTGCCATATTCCATTGATTTATCGAATTTCTGGCGATTTACATCAAGTAATTCAAATTTGCACTGCAAGTGTGCTTTAGTTTTGACCAATAAATTCAGAAACATAATTTTCACATTCCGCATTAGGAGTGTAGGCAGTATCCACAAAGAAAACTCAATTACCCAACCATTATATATGATTACTGATCCATGCAATTTTGAGAACACATCGAAAGAAATTAAAGGAAATGAAAAAAGGCTCAAAAATTGAAATCCTTTTGTATGGTGGCCTCCTATGTGCAATGGCTTGTGGGAAAAATAATAAACTCACAATACCACAACCTTAAAAAAAACCTTCAAGAACTGACCTATCTCATATGAAGATCAATGACTTTCAACCAAGCTGACCATGGGCATTTTCATAGCATAGTACATGATAACATGACCATTTTTGGAAATAACAAGGGTGTTAACATTGTCAGCAATAATTCCACAAAAAGATTGAAGATTTGGGTAAAAATAAGTTAATTTTTCATTTTTCCAGTGCAATGCATGATTTTTACTGAAGCAAGTGCCATAAATAAGATTGTAAATTGTGCCCTTACAATTTTCACCTGAAGTATACCACGTGGGATGCCAACTGCCAATTTTTCATGAATTTCAGAGTGATATTTCCATATTCCATTGATTTAATTAATTTCTGGCGATTTACATCAAGTAAGTCAAATTTGCACTGCAAGTGTGCTCTAGTTACGACCAATAAATTCTGAAAAATCATTTTCACCTTCCACATTAGGAGTGTAGCCAGTATCCACAAAGAACACTCAATTACCCAGCCATTATATATGATTACTCATCCATGCAATTTTGACAACACATCGAAAGAAATTAAATAAAATGATAAAAAGGCTCAAAAATTGAAATCCTTTTGCATGGAGGCCTCCTATGTGCAATGGCTTGTGGGAAAAATAATAAACTCACAATACCACAAATAATAAGTTAATTTTTCATTTTTCTAGTGCAATGCATGACTTTTTTGTGAAGGAAGTGCCATAAATAAGATTGTAAATTGTGCCCTTACAATTTTCACCTAAAGTATACCTCAATGGATGCCAACTGCCAATTTTTCATGAATTTCAGAGTGATATTGCCATATTTCATTGATTTATCGAATTTGTGGTGATTTACATCAAGTAATTCAAATTTGCACTGCAAGTGTGCTCTACTTTCGACCAATAAATTCTGAAAAATCTTTTTCACCTTCCGCATTAGGAGTGTAGGTAGTATCCACAAAGAAAACTCAATTACCCAACCATTATATATGATTACTCATCCATGCAATTTTGAGAACACATCAAAAGAAATTAAAGAAAATGAAAAAAGGCTCAAAAATTGAAATCCTTTTGCATGGAGGCCTCCTATGTGCAATGGCTTGTGGGAAAAATAATAAACTCACAATACCACAAACTTAAAAAAAACCTTCAAGAACTGACCTATCTCATATGAAGATCAATGACTTTCAACCAAGATGACCGTGACCATGAGCATTTTCATGGCATAGTACATGATAACATGACCATTTTTGGAAATAACAAGGGTGTTAACATTGTCAGCAATAATTCCACAAAAAGATTGAAGATTTCGTTAAAAAAAATTAATTTTTCTTTTTTCTAGTGCAATGCATGACGTTTTTTGTGAAGCAAGTGCCATAAATAAGATTGTAAATTGTGCCCATACAATTTTCACCTAAAGTATACCACATGGGATGCCAACTGCCAATTTTTCATGAATTTCAGAGTGATATTTCCATATTCCATTGATTTATTGAATTTCTGGCAATTTACATCAAGTAATTCAAATTTGCACTGCAAGTGTGCTCTAGTTTCGACCAATAAATTCTAAAAAATCATTTTCACCTTCCACATTAGGAGTGTAGTCAGTATCTACAAAGAAAACTCAATTACCCAACCATTATATATGATTACTCATCCATGCAATTTTGACAACACATCGAAAGAAATTAAAGAAAATGATAAAAAGGCTCAAAAATTGAAATCCTTTTGGTGGAGGCCTCCTATGTGCAATGGCTTGTGGGAAAAATAATAAACTCACAATACCACAAATAATAAGTTAATTTTTCATTTTTCTAGTGCAATGCATGACTTTTTTTGTGAAGGAAGTGCCATAAATAAGATTGTAAATTGTGCCCTTACAATTTTCACCTAAAGTATACCTCAATGGATGCCAACTGCCAATTTTTCATGAATTTCAGAGTGATATTGCCATATTTCATTGATTTATCGAATTTGTGGTGATTTACATCAAGTAATTCAAATTTGCACTGCAAGTGTGCTCTACTTTCGACCAATAAATTCTGAAAAATCTTTTTCACCTTCCGCATTAGGAGTGTAGGTAGTATCCACAAAGAAAACTCAATTACCCAACCATTATATATGATTACTCATCCATGCAATTTTGAGAACACATCAAAAGAAATTAAAGGAAATGAAAAAAGGCTCAAAAATTGAAATCCTTTTGCATGGAGGCCTCCTATGTGCAATGGCTTGTGGGAAAAATAATAAACTCACAATACCACAAACTTAACAAAAAACCTTCAAGAACAGACCTATCTCATATGAAGATCAATGAGTTTCAACCAAGATGACCGTGACCATGAGCATTTTAATGGCATGGTACATGATAACATGACCATTTTTGGAAATAACAAGGGTGTTATCATTGTCAGCAATAATTCCACAAAAAGATTGAAGACTTCGTGAAAAAAAATTAATTTTTCTTTTTTCTAGTGCAATGCATGACGTTTTTTGTGAAGCAAGTGCCATAAATAAGATTGTAAATTGTGCCCATACAATTTTCACCTAAAGTATACCACATGGGATGCCAACTGCCAATTTTTCACGAATTTCAGAGTGATATTTCCATATTCCATTGATTTATTGAATTTCTGGCGATTTACATCAAGTAATTCAAATTTGCACTGCAAGTGTGCTCTAGTTTCGACCAATAAATTCTAAAAAATCATTTTCACCTTCCACATTAGGAGTGTAGTTAGTATCTACAAAGAAAACTCAATTACCCAACCATTATATATGATTACTCATCCATGCAATTTTGACAACACATCGAAAGAAATTAAAGAAAATGATAAAAAGGCTCAAAAATTGAAATCCTTTTGATGGAGGCCTCCTATGTGCAATGGCTTGTGGGAAAAATAATAAACTCACAATACCACAAATAAAAAGTTAATATTTCATTTTTCTAGTGCAATCAATGACTTTTTTTGTGAAGCAGGTGCCATAAATAAGATTATAAATTGTGCCCTTAGAATTTTCACCTAAAGTATACCACAATGAATGCCAACTGCCAATTTTTCATGAATTTCAGAGTGATATTGCCATATTCCATTGATTTATCGAATTTCTGGCGATTTACATCAAGTAATTCAAATTTGCACTGCAAGTGTGCTTTAGTTTTGACCAATAAATTCAGAAAAATAATTTTCACATTCCGCATTAGGAGTGTAGGCAGTATCCACAAAGAAAACTCAATTACCCAACCATTATATATGATTACTCATCCATGCAATTTTGAGAACACATCGAAAGAAATTAAAGGAAATGAAAAAAGGCTCAAAAATTGAAATCCTTTTGTATGGAGGCCTCCTATGTGCAATGGCTTGTGGGAAAAATAATAAACTCAAAATACCACAACCTTAAAAAAAACCTTCAAGAACTGACCTATCTCATATGAAGATCAATGACTTTCAACCAAGCTGACCATGGGCATTTTCATAGCATAGTACATGATAACATGACCATTTTTGGAAATAACAAGGGTGTTAACATTGTCAGCAATAATTCCACAAAAAGATTGAAGATTTGGGTAAAAATAAGTTAATTTTTCATTTTTCTAGTGCAATGCATGATTTTTACTGAAGCAAGTGCCATAAATAAGATTGTAAATTGTGCCCTTACAATTTTCACCTGAAGTATACCACGTGGGATGCCAACTGCCAATTTTTCATGAATTTCAGAGTGATATTTCCATATTCCATTGATTTAATTAATTTTTGGCGATTTACATTAAGTAAGTCAAATTTGCACTGCAAGTGTGCTCTAGTTTCGACCAATAAATTCTGAAAAATCATTTTCACCTTCCACATTAGGAGTGTAGCCAGTATCCACAAAGAACACTCAATTACCCAGCCATTATATATGATTACTCATCCATGCAATTTTGACAACACATCGAAAGAAATTAAATAAAATGATAAAAAGGCTCAAAAATTGAAATCCTTTTGCATGGAGGCCTCCTATGTGCAATGGCTTGTGGGAAAAATAATAAACTCACAATACCACAAATAATAAGTTAATTTTTCATTTTTCTAGTGCAATGCATGACTTTTTTTGTGAAGGAAGTGCCATAAATAAGATTGCAAATTGTGCCCTTACAATTTTCACCCAAAGTATACCTCAATGGATGCCAACTGCCAATTTTTCATGAATTTCAGAGTGATATTGCCATATTTCATTGATTTATCGAATTTGTGGTGATTTACATCAAGTAATTCAAATTTGCACTGCAAGTGTGCTCTACTTTCGACCAATAAATTCTGAAAAATCTTTTTCACCTTCCGCATTAGGAGTGTAGGTAGTATCCACAAAGAAAACTCAATTACCCAACCATTATATATGATTACTCATCCATGCAATTTTGAGAACACATCAAAAGAAATTAAAGGAAATGAAAAAAGGCTCAAAAATTGAAATCCTTTTGCATGGAGGCCTCCTATGTGCAATGGCTTGTGGGAAAAATAATAAACTCACAATACCACAAACTTAACAAAAAACCTTCAAGAACTGACCTATCTCATATGAAGATCAATGACTTTCGACCAAGATGATCGTGACCATGAGCATTTTCATGGCATAGTACTTGATAACATGACCATTTTTGGAAATAACAAGGGTGTTAACATTGTCAGCAATAATTCCACAAAAAGATTGAAGATTTCGTTAAAAAAAATTAATTTTTCTTTTTTCTAGTGCAATGCATGACGTTTTTTGTGAAGCAAGTGCCATAAATAAGATTGTAAATTGTGCCCATACAATTTTCACCTAAAGTATACCACATGGGATGCCAACTGCCAATTTTTCATGAATTTCAGAGTGATATTTCCATATTCCATTGATTTATTGAATTTCTGGCGATTTACATCAAGTAATTCAAATTTGCACTGCAAGTGTGCTCTAGTTTCGACCAATAAATTCTAAAAAATCATTTTCACCTTCCACATTAGGAGTGTAGTCAGTATCTACAAAGAAAACTCAATTACCCAACCATTATATATGATTACTCATCCATGCAATTTTGACAACACATCGAAAGAAATTAAAGAAAATGATAAAAAGGCTCAAAAATTGAAATCCTTTTGGTGGAGGCCTCCTATGTGCAATGGCTTGTGGGAAAAATAATAAACTCACAATACCACAAATAATAAGTTAATTTTTCATTTTTCTAGTGCAATGCATGACTTTTTTTGTGAAGGAAGTGCCATAAATAAGATTGCAAATTGTGCCCTTACAATTTTCACCCAAAGTATACCTCAATGGATGCCAACTGCCAATTTTTCATGAATTTCAGAGTGATATTGCCATATTTCATTGATTTATCGAATTTGTGGTGATTTACATCAAGTAATTCAAATTTGCACTGCAAGTGTGCTCTACTTTCGACCAATAAATTCTGAAAAATCTTTTTCACCTTCCGCATTAGGAGTGTAGGTAGTATCCACAAAGAAAACTCAATTACCCAACCATTATATATGATTACTCATCCATGCAATTTTGAGAACACATCAAAAGAAATTAAAGGAAATGAAAAAAGGCTCAAAAATTGAAATCCTTTTGCATGGAGGCCTCCTATGTGCAATGGCTTGTGGGAAAAATAATAAACTCACAATACCACAAACTTAACAAAAAACCTTCAAGAACTGACCTATCTCATATGAAGATCAATGACTTTCGACCAAGATGATCGTGACCATGAGCATTTTCATGGCATAGTACTTGATAACATGACCATTTTTGGAAATAACAAGGGTGTTAACATTGTCAGCAATAATTCCACAAAAAGATTGAAGATTTCGTTAAAAAAAATTAATTTTTCTTTTTTCTAGTGCAATGCATGACGTTTTTTGTGAAGCAAGTGCCATAAATAAGATTGTAAATTGTGCCCATACAATTTTCACCTAAAGTATACCACATGGGATGCCAACTGCCAATTTTTCATGAATTTCAGAGTGATATTTCCATATTCCATTGATTTATTGAATTTCTGGCGATTTACATCAAGTAATTCAAATTTGCACTGCAAGTGTGCTCTAGTTTCGACCAATAAATTCTAAAAAATCATTTTCACCTTCCACATTAGGAGTGTAGTCAGTATCTACAAAGAAAACTCAATTACCCAACCATTATATATGATTACTCATCCATGCAATTTTGACAACACATCGAAAGAAATTAAAGAAAATGATAAAAAGGCTCAAAAATTGAAATCCTTTTGGTGGAGGCCTCCTATGTGCAATGGCTTGTGGGAAAAATAATAAACTCACAATACCACAAATAATAAGTTAATTTTTCATTTTTCTAGTGCAATGCATGACTTTTTTTGTGAAGGAAGTGCCATAAATAAGATTGTAAATTGTGCCCTTACAATTTTCACCTAAAGTATACCTCAATGGATGCCAACTGCCAATTTTTCATGAATTTCAGAGTGATATTACCATATTTCATTGATTTATCGAATTTGTGGTGATTTACATCAAGTAATTCAAATTTGCACTGCAAGTGTGCTCTAGTTTCGACCAATAAATTCTAAAAAATCATTTTCACCTTCCAAATTAGGAGTGTAGTCAGTATCTACAAAGAAAACTCAATTACCCAACCATTATATATGATTACTCATCCATGCAATTTTGACAACACATCGAAAGAAATTAAAGAAAATGATAAAAAGGCTCAAAAATTGAAATCCTTTTGCATGGAGGCCTCCTATGTGCAATGGCTTGTGGGAAAAATAATAAACACACAATACCACAAATAATAGGTTAATTTTTCATTTTTCTAGTGCAATGCATGACTTTTTTTGTGAAGCAAGTGCCATAAATAAGATTGTAAATTGTGCCCTTACAATTTTCACCTAAAGTATACCTCAATGGATGCCAACTGCCAATTTTTCATGAATTTCAGAGTGATATTGCCATATTTCATTGATTTATCGAATTTCTGGTGATTTAGATCAAGTAATTCAAATTTGCACTGCAAGTGTGCTCTACTTTCGACCAATAAATTCTGAAAAATCTTTTTCACCTTCCGCACTAGGAGTGTAGGTAGTATCCACAATGAAAACTCAATTACCCAACCATTATATATGATTACTCATCCATGCAATTTCGAGAACACATCAAAAGAAATTAAAGGAAATGAAAAAAGGCTCAAAAATTGAAATCCTTTTGCATGGAGGCCTCCTATGTGCAATGGCATGTGGGAAAAATAATAAACTCATAATACCACAAACTTAAAAAAACCATTCAACAACTGACCTATCTCATATGAAGATCAATGACTTTTAACCAAGATGACCACGAGCATTTTTGTGGCATAGTACATGATAACATGACCATTTTTTGGAAATAACAAGGGTGTTAACATTGTCAGTAATAATTCCACGAAAAGATTGAAGATTTGGTTAAAAAAAGTTAATTTTTCATTTCTCTTGTACAATGCATGACTTTGTTTTGAAGCAAGTGCCATAAATAAGATTGTAAATTGTGCCCTTACAATTTTCACCTAAAGTATACCACATGGGATGCCAACTGCCATTTTTTCATGAATTTTAGAGTGATATTTCCATATTCCATTGATTTATTGAATTTCTGGCGATTTACATCAAGTAAGTCAAATTTGCACTGCAAGTGTGCTCTAGTTTCGACCAATAAATTCTGAAAAATCATTTTCACCTTCCACATTAGGAGTGTAGCTAGTATCCACAAAGAAAACTCAATTACCCAGAGATTATATATGATTACTCATCCATAGAATTTTGACAACACATCGAAAGAAATTAAATAAAATGATAAAAAGGCCCAAAAATTGAAATCCTTTTGCATGGAGGCCTCCTATGTGCAATGGCTTGTGGGAAAAATAATAAACTCACAACACCACAAATAAAAAGTTAATTTTTCATTTTTCTAGTGCAGTGCATGACTTTTTTTGTGAAGCAGGTGCCGTACATAAGATTGTAAATTGTGCCCTTACAATTTTCACCTAAAGTATACCACAATGGATGCCAACTGCCAATTTTTCATGAATTTCACAGTGATATTGCCATATTCCATTGATTTATCGAATTTCTGGCGATTTACATCAAGTAATTCAAATTTGCACTGCAAGTGTGCTCTAGTTTCGACCAATAAATTTGGAAAAATCATTTTCACCTTCCACATTAGGAGTGTAGGCAGTATCCACAAAGAAAACTCAATTACCCAACCATTATATATGATTACTCATACATGCAATTTTGAGAACACATCAAAAGAAATTAAAGGAAATGAAAAAAGGCACAAAAATTGAAACCCGTTTGCATAGAGGCCTCCTATGTGCAATGGATTGTGGGAAAAATAATAAACTCATAATACCACAAACTTAAATTAAAAAACCTTCACAATTTGACCTATCTCATATGAAGATCAATGACTTTCAACCAGGACGACCATGACCATGAACATTTTCATGGCATAGTACATGATAACATGACCATTTTTGGAAATAACAAGGGTGATAACATTGTCAGCAATAATTCCACAAAAAGATTGAAGGTTTGGTTAAAAAAAGTTAATTTTTCATTTTTCTAGTGCAATGCATGACTTTTTTTTTGTGAAGCAAGTGCCATAAATAAGATTGGAAATTGTGCCCTTACAATTTTCACCTAAAGTATACCACATGGGATGCCAACTGCCAATTTTTCATGAATTTTAGATTGATATTTCCATATTCCATTGATTTACATCAAGTAATTCAAATTTGCACTGCAAGTCTGCTCTAGTTTCGACCCATAAATTCTGAAAAATCATTTTCACCTTCCGCATTAGGAGTGTAGGCAGTATCCACAAAGAAAACTAAATTACCCAACCATTATATATGATTACTCATCCATGCAATTTTGAGAACATATCGAAAGAAATTAAAGGAAATGAAAAAAGGCTCAAAAATTGAAATCCTTTTGCGTGGAGGCCTCCTATGTGCAATGGCTTGTGGGAAAAATAATAAACTCACAATACCACAAACTTAAAAAAATAACTTTCACAAACTAACCTATCTCATATGAAGATCAATGACTTTCAACCAAGATGACCATGACCATGAGCATTTTCATGGCATCGTACATGACAACATGACCATTTTTGGAAATAACAAGGGTGTTAACATTGTCAGCAATAATTCCACAAAAAGATTGAAGATTTGGTTAAAACAAGTTAATTTTTCATTTTTCTAGTGCAATGCATGACTTTGTTTGGAAGCAAGTGCATAAATAAGATTGTAAATTGTGCCCTTACAATTTTCACCTAAAGTATACCACATGGGATGCCAACTGCCAATTTTTCATGAATTTTAGAATGATATTTCCATATTCCATTGATTTATTGAATTTCTGGCGATTTACGTTAAGTAAGTCAAATTTGCACTGCAAGTGTGCTCTAGTTTCGACCAATAAATTCTGAAAAATCATTTTCACCTTCCACATTAGGAGCGTAGCCAGTATCCACAAAAAAACTCAATTACCCAGCCATTATATATGATTACTCATCCATGCAATTTTGACAACACATCGAAAGAAATTAAATAAAATGATAAAAAGGCTCAAAAATTGAAATCCTTTTGCATGGAGGCCTCCTATGTGCAATGGCTTGTGGGAAAAATAATAAACTCACAATACCACAAATAAAAAGTTAATTTTTCATTTTTCTAGTGCAATGCATGACTTTTTTTGTGAAGCAGGTGCCATACATAAGATTGTAAATTGTGCCCTTACAATTTTCACCTAAAGTATACCACAATGATTGCCAACTGCCAATTTTTCATGAATTTCACAGTGATATTGCTATATTCCATTGATTTATCGAATTTCTGGTGATTTACATCAAGTAATTCATATTTGCACTGCAAGTGTGCTCTAGTTTCGACCAATAAATTCTGAAAAATCATTTTCACCTTCCGCATTAGGAGTGTAGGCAGTATCCACAAAGAAAACTCAATTACCCAACAATTATATATGTTTACTCATCCATGCAATTTTGACAACATATCGAAATAAATTAGAGAAAATGATAAAAAGGGTAAAAAATTGAAATCCTTTTGATTGAGGCCTCCTATGGGCAATGGCTTGTGGGAAAAATGATAAACTCACAATACCACAAATAAAAAGTTAATATTTCATTTTTCTAGTGCAATGCATGACTTTTTTTGTGAAGCAGGTGCCATAAATAAGATTGTAAATTGTGCCCTTACAATTTTCACCTTAAGTATACCACAGTGGATGCCAACTACCAATTTTTCATGAATTTCAAAGTGATATTGCCATATTCCATTGATTTATCGAATTTCTAGCGATTTACATCAAGTAATTCAAAGTTGCACTACAAGTGTGCTCTAGTTTCGACCAATAAATTTTGAAAAATCATTTTCACCTTCCGCATTAGGAGTGTAGGCAGTATCCACAAACAAATCTCAATTACCCAAACATTATATATGATTACTCATCCATGCAATTTTGAGAACACATCGAAAGAAATTAAAGGAAATGAAAAAAGGCTCAAAAATTGAAATCCTTTTGCATGGAGGCCTCCTATGTGCAATGGCTTGTGGGAAAAATAATAAACTCAGAATACCACAACCTTAAAAAAACCTTCAAGAACTGACCTATCTCATATGAAGATCAATAACTTTCAACCAAGATGACCATGAGCATTTTCATGGCATAGTACATGATAACATGATCATTTTTGGAAATAACAAGGGTGTTAACATTGTCAGCAATAATTCCACAAAAAGATTGAAGATTTGCGTAAAAATAAGTTAATTTTTCATTTTTCTAGAGCAATGCATGACTTTTTATTGAAGCAAGTACCATAAATAAGATTGTAAATTGTGCCCTTACAATTTTCACCTAAAGTATACCACATGGGATGCCAACTGCCAATTTTTCATGAATTTCAGAGTGATATTTCCATATTCCATTGATTTATTGAATTTCTGGCGATTGACATAGTGTAATTCAAATTTGCACTGCAAGTGTGCTCTAGTTTCGACCAATAAATTTTGAAAAATCATTTTCACCTTCCACATTAGGAGCGTAGGCAGTATACAGAAAGAAAACTCAATTACCCAACCATTATATATGATTACTCATCCATGCAATTTTGACAACATATAGAAAGAAATTAAAGAAAATGATAAAATGGCTAAAAAATTGAAATCCTTTTGATGGAGGCCTCCTATGTGCAATGGCTTGTGGGAAAAATAATAAACTCACAATAGCACAAATAAAATGTTAATTTTTCATTTTTCTAGTGCAATGCATGACTTTTTTTGTGAAGCCAATGCCATAAATAAGATTGTAAATTGTGCCCTTACAATTTTCACCTAAAGTATACCATAATGGATGCCAACTGCCATTTTTTCATGAATTTCAGAGTGATATTGCCGTATTTCATTGATTTATTGAATTTCTGGCGATTTACATAAAGTAATTCAAATTTGCACTGCAAGTGTGCTCTAGTTTCGACCTATAAATTCTGAAAAATCATTTTCACCTTCCGCATTAGGGGTGTAGGCAGTAACCACAAAGAAAACTCAATTACCCAACCATTATATATGATTACTCATCCATGCAATTTTGAGAACGCATCGAAAGAAATTAAATAAAATGATGAAAAGGCTCAAAACTTGAAATCCTTTTGCATGGAGGCCTCCTATTGCATGGAGGCCTCCTATGTGCAATGGCTTGTGGGAAAAATAATAAATTCACAATACCACAACCTTAAAAAAAAACTTCAAGAACTGACCTATCTCATATGAAGATCAATGACTTTCAACCAAGATGACCATGAGCATTTTCATGGCATAGTACATGATAACATGAGCATTTTTGGAAATAACAAGGGTGTTAACATTGTCAGCAATAATTTCACAAAAAGATTGAAGATTTGGTTAAAAAAAATTAATTTTTCATTTTTCTAGTACAATGCATGACTTTGTTTTGAAGCAAGTGCGATAAATAAGATTGTAAATTGTGCCCTTACAATTTTCACCTAAAGTATACCACATGGGATGCCAACTGCCAATTTTTCATGAATTTCAGAGTGATATTTCCGTATTCCATTGATTCAATAAATTTCTGGCGATTTACATTAAGTAAGTCAAATTTGCACTTCAAGTGTGCCCTAGTTTCGACCAATAAATTCTGAAAAATAATTTTCACCTCCCACATTAGGAGCGTAGGCAGTATCCACAAAGAAAACTCAATTACCCAACCATTATATATGATTACTCATCCATGCAATTTTGACAACGTATCAAAAGAAATTAAAGAAAATGGCTTGTGGGAAAAATGATAAACTCACAATACCACAAATAAAAAGTTAATATTTCATTTTTCTAGTGCAATGCATGACTTTTTTTGTGAAGCAGGTGCCATAAATACGATTGTAAATTGTTCCCTTACAATTTTCACCTAAAGTATACCACAGTGGATGCCAACTACCAATTTTTCATGAATTTGAGAGTGATATTGCCATATTCCATTGATTTATCAAATTTCTGGCGATTTACATCAAGTAATTCAAATTTGCACTGAAGTGTGCTCTACTCTCGACCAATAAATTCTGAAAAGTCATTTTCACCTTCCGCAATGGGAGTGTAGGCAGTATCCACAAACAAAACTCAATTACCCAACCATTATATATGATTACTCATCCATGCAATTTTGAGAACTCATCGAAAGAAATTAAAGGAAATGAAAAAAGGCTCAAGAATTGAAATCCTTTTGCATGGAGGCCTCCTATGTGCAATGGCTTGTGGGGAAAATAATAAACTCACAATACCACAACCTTAAAAAAAACCTTCAAGAACTGACCTATCTCATATGAAGATCAATAACTTTCAACCAAGATGACCATGAGCATTTTCATGGCATAGTACATGATAACATGACCATTTTTGGAAATAACAGGGGTGTTAACATTGTCGGCAATAATTCCATAAAAAGATTGAAGATTTGGTTAAAACAAGTTAATTTTTCATTTTTCTAGTGCAATGCATGACTTTGTGTTGAAGCAAGTGCCATAAATAAGATTGTAAATTGTGCCCTTACAATTTTCAACTAAACTATACCACATGGGATGCGAACTGTCGATTTTTCATGAATTTCAGAGTGATATTTCCATATTCGATTGATTTATTGAATTTCTGGCGATTTACATTAAGTAAGTCAAATTTGCACTGCAAGTGTGCTCTAGTTTCGAGCAATAAATTCTGAAAAATCATTTTCACTTTCCACATTAGGAGTGTAGCCAGTATCCACAAAGAAAACTCAATTACCCAGCCATTATATATGATTACTCATCCATGCAATTTTGACAACACATCGAAAGAAATTAAATAAAATGATAAAAAGGCTCAAAAATTGAAATCCTTTTGCATGGAGGCCTCCTATGTGCAATGGCTTGTGGGAAAAATCATAAACTCACAATACCACAAATAAAAAGTTAATTTTTCATTTTTCTAGTGCAATGCATGACATTTTCTGTGAAGCATGTGCCATAAATAAGATTGTAATTTGTGCCCTTACAATTTTCACCTAAAGTATACCACGTTGGATGTCAACTGCCAAATATTCATGAATTTCAGAGTGATATTGCCATATTTCATTGATTTATTGAATTTCTGGCAATTTACATCAGGTAATTCAAATTTGCACTGCAAGTGTGCTCTAGTTTCGCCCAATAACTTCTGATAAATCATGTTCATCTTCCGCATTAGGAGTGTAGGCAGTATCCACACAGAAAACTAAATTACCCAACCATTATATATGATTACTCATCCATGCAATTTTGAGAACACGTCAAAAGAAATTAAAGGAAATGAAAAAAAGCTCAAAAATTGAAATCCTTTTGCATGGAGGCCTCCTATGTTCAATGGCTTGTGGGAAAAATAATAAACTCACAATACCACAAACTTAAAAAAATAACCTTCACAAACTGACCTATCTCATATGAAGATCAATTACTTTCAACCAAGATGACCATGACCATGAGCATTTTCATGGCATCGTACATGATAACATGACCATTTTTGGAAATAACAAGGGTGTTAACATTGTCAGCAATAATTGCACAAAAAGATTGAAGATTTGGTTAAAACAAGTTAATTTTTCATTTTTCTAGTGCAATGCATTACTTTGTTTTGAAGCAAGTGCCATAAATAAGATTGTAAATTGTGCCCTTACAATTTTCACCTAAAGTATACCACATGGGATGCCAACTGCCAATTTTTCATGAATTTCAGAGTGATATTTCCATATTCCATTGATTTATTGAATTTCTGGCGATTTACATTAAGAAATTCAAATTTGCACTGCAAGTGTGCTCTAGTTTCGACCAATAAATTCTGAAAAATCATTTTCACCTTCCACATTAGGAGCGTAGGCAGTATCCACAAAGAAAACTCAATTACCCAACCATTATATATGATTACTCATCCATGCAATTTTGATAACATATCGAAAGAAATTAAAGAAAATGATAAAAAGGCTAAAAAATTGAAATCCTTTTGATGGAGGCCTCCTATGCGCAATGGCTTGTGGGAAAAATGATAAACTCATAATACCACAAATAAAAAGTTAATATTTCATTTTTCTAGTGCAATGCATGACTTTTTTTGTAAAGCAGGTGCCATAAATAAGATTGTAAATTGTGCCCTTACAAGTTTCACATAAAGTATACCACAGTGGATACCAACTACAAATTTTTCATGAATTTCAGAGTGATATTGCCATATTCCATTGATTTATCAAATTTCTGGCGATTTACATCAACTAATTCAAATTTGCACTGCAAGTGTGCTCTAGTTTCGACCAATAAATTCTGAAAAATCATTTTCACCTTCCGCATTAGGAGTGTAGGCAGTGTCCACAAACAAAACTCAATTACCCAACCATTATATATGATTACTCATCCATGCAATTTTGAGAACACATCGAAAGAAATTAAAGGAAATGAAAAAAGGTTCAAGAATTGAAATCCTTTTGCATGGAGGCCTCTTATGTGCAATGGCTTGTGGGGAAAATAATAAACTCACAATACCACAACCTTAAAAAAAACCTTCACAAACTGACCAATCTCATATGAAGATCAATGACTTTCAACTAAGATGACCGTGAGCATTTTCATGGCATAGTACATGATAACATGACCATTTTTGGAAATAACAAGGGTGTTAACATTGTCAGCAATAATTCTACAAAAAGATTGAAGATTTGGTTAAAACAAGTTAATTTTTCATTTTTCTAGTGCAAAGCATGACTTTGTTTTGAAGCAAGTGCCATAAATAAAATTGTAAATTGTGCCCTTACAATTTTCACCTAAAGTATACCACATGGGATGCCAACTGCCAATTTTTCATGAATTTGGGAGTGATATTTCCATATTCCATTGATTTATTGAATTTCTGGCGATTTACAATAAGTAAGTCAAATTTGCACTGCAAGTGTGCTATAGTTTCGACCAATAAATTCTGAAAAATCATTTTCACCCTCCACATTAGGAGTGTAGCCAGTATCCACAAAGAAAACTCAATTACCCAACCATTATATATGATTACTCATCCATGCAATTTTGACAACACATCGAAAGAAATTAAATAAAATGATAAAAAGGCTCAAAAATTGAAATCCTTTTGCATGGAGGCCTCCTATGTGCAATGGCTTGTGGGAAAAATAATAAACTCACAATACAACAAATAATAAGTTTATTTTTCATTTTTCTAGTGCAATGCATGACTTTTTTTGTGAAGCACGTGCCATAAATAAGATTGTAATTTGTGCCCTTACAATTTTCACCTAAAGTATACCACATTGGATGTCAACTGCCAATTTTTCATGAATTTCAGAGTGATATTGCCATATTTCATTGATTTATCGACTTTCTGGCAATTTACATCAGGTAATTCAAATTTGCACTGCAAGTGTGCTCTAGTTTCAACCAATAACTTCTGAAAAATCATGTTCATCTTCCGCATTAGGAGTGTAGGCAGTATCCTCAAAGAAAACTAAATTACCCAACCATTATATATGATTACTCATCCATGCAATTTTGAGAACACATCAAAAGAAATTAAAGGAAATGAAAAAAGGCTCAAAAATTGAAATCCTTTTGCATGGAGGCCTCCTATGTTCAATGGCTTGTGGGAAAAATAATAAACTCACAATACCACAAACTTAAAAAAATAACCTTCACAAACTGACCTATGTCATATGAAGATCAATGACTTTCAACCAAGATGACCATGACCATGAGCATTTTCATGGCATCGTACATGATAACATGACCATTTTTGGAAATAACAAGGGTGTTAACATTGTCAGCAATAATTGCTCAAAAAGATTGAAGATTTGGTTAAAACAAGTTAATTTTTCATTTTTCTAGTGCAATCCATGACTTTGTTTTGAAGCAAGTGCCATAAATAAGATTGTAAATTGTGCCCTTACAATTTTCACCTAAAGTATACCACATGGGATGCCAACTGCCAATTTTTCATGAATTTCAGAGTAATATTTCCATATTCCATTGATTTATTGAATTTCTGGCGATTTACATTAAGTAAGTAAAATTTGCACTGCAAGTGTGCTCTAGTTTCGACCAATAAATTCTGAAAAATCATTTTCACCTTCCACATTAGGAGCGTATGCAGGATCCACAAAGAAAACTCAATTACCCAACCATTATATATGATTACTCATCCATGCAATTTTGACAACATATCGAAAGAAATTAAAAAAAATGATAAAAAGGCTAAAAAATTGAAATCCTTTTGATGGAGGCCTCCTATGCGCAATGGATTGTGGGAAAAATGATAAACTCACAATACCACAAATAAAAAGTTAATATTTCATTTTTCTAGTGCAATGCATGACTTTTTTTGTGAAGCGGGTGCCATAAATAAGATTGTAAATTGTGCCCTTACAATTTTCACAAAAAGTATACCACAGTGGATGCCAACTACCAATTTTTCATGAATTTCAGAGTGATATTGCCATATTCCATTGATTTATCAAATTTCTGGCGATTTACATTAAGAAATTCAAATTTGCACTGCAAGTGTGCTCTTGTTTCGACCAATAAATTCTGAAAAATCATTTTCACCTTCCACATTAGGAGCGTAGGCAGTATCCACAAAGAAAACTCAATTACCCAACCATTATATATGATTACTCATCCATGCAATTTTGACAACATATCGAAAGAAATTAAAGAAAATGATAAAAAGGCTAAAAAATTGAAATCCTTTTGATGGAAGCCTCCTATGCGCAATGGCTTGTGGGAAAAATGATAAACTCACAATACCACAAATAAAAAGTTAATATTTCATTTTTCTAGTGCAATGCATGACTTTTTTTGTGAAGCAGGTGCCATAAATAAGATTGTAAATTGTTCCCTTACAATTTTCACATAAAGTATACCACAGTGGATGCCAACTACCAATTTTTCATGAATTTCAGAGCGATATTGCCATATTCCATTCATTTATCAATTTTTTGGCGATTTACATCAAGTAATTCAAATTTGCACTGCAAGTGTGCTCTAGTTTCGACCAATAAATTCTGAAAAATCATTTTCACCTTCCGCATTAGGAGTGTAGGCAGTATCCACAAACAAAACTCAATTACCCAACCATTATATATGATTACTCATCCATGCAATTTTGAGAACACATCGAAAGAAATTAAAGGAAAAGAAAAAAGGCTCAAGAATTGAAATCCTTTTTCATGGAGGCCTCCTATGTGCAATGACTTGTGGGGAAAATAATAAACTCACAATACCACAACCTTAAAAAAAACCTTCACAAACTGACCTATCTCATATGAAGATCAATGACTTTCAACCAAGATGACCGTGAGCATTTTCATGGCATAGTACATGATAACATGACCATTTTTGGAAATAACAAGGGTGTTAACATTGTCAGCAATAATTCCACAAAAAGATTGAAGATTTGGTTAAAACAAGTTAATTTTTCATATTTCTAGTGCAATGGATGACCTTTTTTTGAAGCAAGTGCCATAAATAAAATTGTAAATTTTGCCCTTACAATTTTCACCTAAAGTATACCACATGGGATGCCAACTGCCAATTTTTCATGAATTTGAGAGTGATATTTTTATATTCCATTGATTTATTGAATTTCTGGCGATTTACAATAAGTAAGTCAAATTTGCACTGCAAGTGTGCTGTAGTTTCGACCAATAAATTCTGAAAAATCATTTTCACCTTCCACATTAGGAGTGTAGCCAGAATCCACAAAGAAAACTCAATTACCCAACCATTATATATGATTACTCATCCATGCAATTTTGACAACACATCGAAAGAAATTAAATAAAATGATAAAAAGGCTAAAAAATTGAAATCGTTTTGCATGGAGGCCTCCTATGTGCAATGGCTTGTGGGAAAAATAATAAACTCACAATACCACAAATAAAAAGTTAATTTTTCATTTTTCTAGTGCAATGCATGAATTTTTTTATGAAGCAGGTGCCATACATAAGATTGTAAATTGTGCCCTTACAATTTTCACCTGAAGTATACCACAATGGATGCCAACTGCCAATATTTCATGAATTTCACAGTGATATTGCCATATTCCATTGATTTATCAAATTTCTGGCGATTTACATCAAGTAATTCAAATTTGCACTACAAGTGTGCTCTAGTTTCGACCAATAAATTTGGAAATATCATTTTCACCTTCCGCATTAGGAGTGTAGGCAGTATCCACAAAGAAAACTAAATTACCCGACCATTATATATGATTACTCATCCATGCAATTTTGAGAACACATCAAAAGAAATTAAAGAAATGAAAAAAGGATCAAAAATTGAAATCCGTTTGCATGGAGGCCTCCTATGTGCAATGGCTTGTGGGAAAAATAATAAACTCACAATACCACAAACTTAAAAAAATAACCTTCACAAACTAACCTATCTCATATGAAGATCAATGACTTTCAACCAAGATGACCATGCCCCATGGGCATCTTCATGGCATATTACATGATAACATGACCATTTTTGGAAATAACAAGGGTGTTAACATTGTCAGCAATAATTCCACAAAAAGATTGAAGATTTGGTTAAAACAAGTTAATTTTTCATTTTTCTAGTGCAATGCATGACTTTGTTTTGAAGCAAGTGCCATAAATAAGATTGTAAATTGTGCCCTTACAATTTTCACCTAAAGTATACCACATGGGATGCCAACTGCCAATTTTTCATGAATTTCAGAGTAATATTTCCATATTCCATTGATTTATTGAATTTCTGGCGATTTACATTAAGTAAGTCAAATTTGCACTGCAAGTGTGCTCTAGTTTCGACCAATAAATTCTGAAAAATCATTTTCACCTTCCACATTAGGAGCGTAGGCAGTATCCACAAAGAAAACTCAATTACCCAACCATTATATATGATTACTCATCCATGCAATTTTGACAACATATCGAAAGAAATTAAAGAAAATGATAAAAAGGCTAAAAAATTGAAATCCTTTTGATGGAGGCCTCCTATGCGCAATGGATTGTGGGAAAATGATAAACTCACAATACCACAAATAAAAAGTTAATATTTCATTTTTCTAGTGCAATGCATGACTTTTTTTGTGAAGCGGGTGCCATAAATAAGATTGTAAATTGTGCCCTTACAATTTTCACATAAAGTATACCACAGTGGATGCCAACTGCCAATTTTTCATGAATTTCAGAGTGATATTGCCATATTCCATTGATTTATCAAATTTCTGGCGATTTACATCAAGTAATTCAAATTTGAACTGCAAGTGTGCTCTAGTTTCGACCAATAAATTCTGAAAAATCATTTTCACCTTCCGCATTAGGAGTGTAGGCAATATCCACAAACAAAACTCAATTACCCAACCATTATATATGATTACTCATCCATGCAATTTTGAGAACACATCGAAAGAAATTAAAGGAAATGAAAAAAGGCTCAAGAATCGAAATCCTTTTGCATGGAGGCCTCCTATGTGCAATGGCATTTGGGGAAAATAATAAACTCACAATACCACAACCTTAAAAAGAACCTTCAAGAACTGACCTATCTCATATGAAGATCAATGACTTTCAACCAAGATGACCATGAGCATTTTCATGGCATAGTACATGATAACATGACCATTTTTGGAAATAACAAGGGTGTTAACATTGTCAGCAATAATTCCACAAAAAGATTGAAGGTTTGGTTAAAAAAAGTTAATATTTCATTTTTCTAGTGCAATGCATTACTTTTTTTTTGTGAAGCAGGTGCCATAAATAAGATTGGAAATTGTGCCCTTACATTTTTCACCTAAAGTATACCACATGGGATGCCAACTGCCAATTTTTCATGAATTTTAGAGTGATATTTCCATATTCCACTGATTTATTGAATTTCTGGCGATTTACGTAAAGTAATTGAAATTTGCACTGCAATTGTGCTCTAGTTTTGACCAATAAATTCTGAAAAATCATTTTCACCTTCCACATTAGGAGTGTCGGTAGTATTCACAAAGAAAACTCAATTACCCAACCATTATATATGATTACTTATCCATGCAATTTTGACAACACATCGAAAGAAATTAAAGAAAATGATAAAATGGCTCAAAAATTGAAATCCTTTTGCATGGAGGCCTGCGATGTGCAATGGCTTGTGGGAAAAATAATAAACTCACAATACCACAAATATAAAGTTAATTTTTCATTTTTCTAGTACAATGCATGATTTTTTTGTGAAGCATGTGCCATAAATAAAATTGTAATTTGTGCCCTTACAATTTTCACCTAGAGTATACCACATTGGATGTCAACTACCAATTGTTCATGAATTTCAGAGTGATATAACCATATTTCATTGATTTATCGAATTTCTGGCAATTTACATCAAGTAATTCAAATTTGCAATGCAAGTGTGCTCTAGTTTCGACCAATAAATTCTGAAAAATCATTTTCACCTTCCGCATTAGGAGTGTAGGCAGTATCCACAAAGAAAACTAAATTACCCAACCATTTTATATGATTACTCATCCATGCAATTTTGAGAACATATCGAAAGAAATTAAAGGAAATGAAAAAAGGCTCAAAAATTGAAATCCTTTTGCATGTGGGCCTCCTATGTGCAATGGCTTGTGGGAAAAATAATAAACTCACAATTCCACAAACTTAAAAAAATAACCTTCACAAACTGACCCATCTCATATGAAGATCAATGACTTTCAACCAAGATGACCATGACCATGAGCATTTTCATGGCATCGTACATGATAACATGACCATTTTTGGAAATAACAAGGGTGTTAACATTTTCAGCAATAATTCCACAAAAAGATTGAAGATTTGGTTAAAACAAGTTAATTTTTCATTTTTCTAGTGCAATGCATGACTTTGTTTTGAAGCAAGTGCCATAAATAAGATTGTAAATTGTGCCCTTACAATTTTCACCTAAAGTATACCACATGGGATGCCAACTGCCAATTTTTCATGAATTTCAGAGTGATATTTCCATATTCCATTGATTTTTTGAATTTCTGGCGATTTACATTAAGTAAGTCAAATTTGCACTGCAAGTGTGCTCTAGTTTTGACCAAAAAATTCTGAAAAATCATTTTCACCTTTCACATTAGGAGCATAGCCAGTATCCACAAAGAAAACTCAATTACCCAGCCATTATATATGATTACTCATCCATGCAATTTTGACAACACATCGAAAGAAATTAAATAAAATGATGAAAAGGCTCAAAAATTGAAATCCTTTTGCATGGAGGGCTCCTATGTGCAATGGCTTGTCGGAAAAATAATAAACTCACAATACCACAAATAAAAAGTTAATTTTTCATTTTTCTAGTGCAATGCATGACTTTTTTGTGAAGCAGGTGCCATACATAAGATTGTAAATTGTGCCCTTACAATTTTCACCTAAAGTATACCACAATGGATGCCAACTGCCAATTTTTCATGATTAAGTCACATTCTTATCATGGCAATAACAACAGTAATGCATGATGAAAACATAACAACCTATCTCCACATTGTCACCTACGAGTCACTAGTGTGATAATATGATGAGCCTTAGCAGGTAATGAAAATAACAAGTTCAACCTAGCAGGAGTTTAATTATTTCTAACACAGGCATATACATTAATTAAACATGCAAGAATAACACAGAGCAATGCTTTAGGGCATATATCAGATGGTCGGCTTGCCTGGGGGTCGAGGAATGCACCGGAGAGAAGTGCGGTCGCCTCGCGGAAAAATTCGCCATAGAAGATTCCCTCTTGGAGGGGCTGAATATAGGGCAGGGGCAAAATGGGCATTTTTAGAAAGTGTAGACATTGTGAAAGTGATGCCATCGGAACTGGTTCGATGAACTAAGAATGTGAGCATTGGAATCACTTGATTGGGAGTCACAGTTGCGAAGTTAGGGACGTGTGAATGCTAGGGACTAATCTGTAAATGAAATATTCACAAATAAGCCCCTGGCTGAATTTTGGCCGGAAAAGAATAAAGCACACTGTGCATTTGGGCTGGCTTGGGCTGAAACCGCCGTGGCTGCTGCTGTTGCTATTGGGCCGGCCCATGGCCGCCAGGACGGTGGCGCCTCCGCTGGGAGTGTGCTTTCTAGAGGGGAAAGCGTACTCACCGGAGTGCGCTTCCACTTAATCCGACGTGGCGGCCCCCCAGTCGCTGACGGCTAGGTCCCATGCCCTCTCTCTCTCCTCCCTCTCCTCCTTCCTCCTCCTCCTCTGCTGTCTCCGACATGGCGACGGGAGCGCGGCTCCGGCGTGGGGCTCTGGCGCTCCGGTGAGCCCTACTGCTAGGCGACGACATGGGCGTGGTCGCCGGCGACTGCCGCATCCGGTGGTGGGCGGCGCAGGCACTGGGGACGGCTGGGAGTTTGGCGGTGAGGGGAGGCAGTGGGCGGCGACCGCGAGCAAAGGGGGCGCTCCGGCGGGCGGGACGGCTGGGCAAGGGGTCAGACGGGGTCACTGGAGGGAGGCGCATGCAGAGGTGGGCTCGGACGGAGCCGGGGACGGCTGGACATGGGAATTGGAGGCGGAGGCCGAGTGCGAGCTCCGACCAAATTGCCGCGCTCCGGTGAGGGCTTCGGTCGGGCGCGGGTACGGGAGTGAGCTAGAGGGAGAGGGAGGGCTGATGGTGTGCTCGAGGGGAACGGGGCACGGCTATTTATAGCCGGCCGGCCGAGGAGGATAGGATCAGCCGCCGTGGCGCGCTTATCGCCGCCCTAGAGCACCGGCGAGGTGGTGCGCGAGGAGTGGTGCCGACCTGATGCGCGGATGAGGACGGGGCTGCGCTGGCACGCTCGAGAAGACTCGGGGAGGAAGAGGATAGCGGAGGGGAAGCGACGACGGCGGTCAGGGGCAGGACAGTGGCCATGGCGGCACTCGCCGTGGCGCGAGGAGGAAGGGAGAGAAGGGGGAAGGTGCTGGAGGGGGTGCACGCGGACGCAGGGGAGCTTGTCGGCACAAGATGGCAAGGGTATGGCCGCCGGAGTTGGCTGTCCGACGCGATGCGTCGCGCAGAGCACAGTTTCTGCGTGGCCACCGTGTGGTCACCACGGCGAACACATGTCCTGAGCATTAAATGGACCTCAGGCCTTGTCTACTAGATGTGTCAAAGGTACTGACCTATCGTGGTTTGGATGCAAGTGACAGCAAGAATTGACAGATGTGAGCTGACTTAGGTTCTGCATAGAAACTTGGCTGGTCCTTTCTGGAGAAATGGGTGAAGGAGAAGAGCTGAATCTTTGTCAAAATGAGATGTGGTAGGAAGGAGTAGGTTCTGGAAAAATTTGAAGTCATTTGGACCTTGTTTGCATACACTTACTTTGCAATGCAAATTTTGGTCCAAAAACTGGACTTTGAAGCTGTGCTCAAATGGCTCAATGGATTGGGCTGAATTTTTGTGGAGAGTGATGATTTGGATATATGGAGATACTGGAGAAATTTCAGCTCATTTAGAAATGCCAAAGTGGTACTTCCTTCACAAAGCTTTCTGCTGGACAGAAACTAGATGGAATTTTTGGGAGAAATTGGCTAGAAAAAATGATGTGAATTTTTGCATGCTCACATCATATAGGGAATTTGAGGTCCTGGATTAATTTCAAGAATTTTGCAGCAATATAAAATATAGTTGCTTCACAACCTCAAAATAAATCCAGAAACAAGAATTGGATGATGTGCTCAAAACTTGAATTTTGGAACTTGGGTTCTTGATGAAAATGGTGAAGATATGGATAGGAGAAGCTCCACAAATTATTTGGGATTTTTCCTAGCTACCGAAATGGTAGTTCCTTTGGAAAGTGCCCAAACTGCAATATTGGCTTTAAATAGGAAAAGGCAATTTCCCTTATTTAATTACGGCCAATATTTTTATGAGAGTTCAATATGATCACAAAGAATGTATCCACAAGTTTTCATGAACTTTGGAGATGGATGGATATTTTCCTGGATTTAATTCCTTTAACTGGTAGAAAAAGGAATTAATTTTAAATGAAAAATATTGCAAATGACTTGACAATATTTTTCCATATCCAGGGCTTATATATATGGGAGAGTCTCTGGGAAAAGTTTGGGAGGCAAAATATCAAAGGAAATTGGGGTTCCTTTGTAACTGCCAGAATTAGGGTTTCCCTCCCGATAGATCGGAGAGTAGGGTTTCGGTGGCAAAATCTTGTGATTACATCTTGGGTGGCAAGGTTGAATCGGAGAGAATCTCTGGTTGGATAGGAAAGGCAAGGTTAAATGACCATCTCCATATACCCAAGAGCGAGAGAAAATCCAATAACATCAAAAAAAGACGGGAGTCCAATCCCGCAAAGGAAAAAAAACAAGGAGCGAAAACCAGGGTGTTACACGCCATGACCGGGGTGCGTCCCCCTGCTGCACTGCACTGTTATTTGGTGCATGTCACGTGGACCCAGATGCTGGATGTCCCACATGTCGGTGAAAGGGAGTAGAACATTTATGAAAGCAAGCGCTCCACTCTTACGACGGAGGAGTACAAGATACGGCGGTCTAGTGAACTGTAACTTGTACTGTACTACTACTGTAGCAGTACTATGTGGTAGTCTTGTACTATTCTTGTACCACTTGGTTTTGCTATTTCGCGTGATCCATAGATACAAACCCGATTAAACAGGCGAGGGCGGATCTTTTCCTGCGTGGTAGGCAGGGTAGTTTAGCATAATCGGTTTGACAGAGAGACTGAGAGAAAGATGTGAAATGCTTGAATGTGTAGTGGGCCCTTTTTTTGTGTCATGTGTGTGTGTAGTCGGACCTTTCAGATCACTAGATGATACTAGCCATACATTTCAACGCAATTTGAATGTATGCAACATGAATAATTGAAGTAACAATATGAGATCTAAAACTAAAAATACATATGATTTATTGTGTTAGAGTATAGTAGTACTGTATTGCATAGTTGTTAGATATAACATGCGAGAACGTGTAGGGACGTACTTTTGGAGGGCCTATAGAGAGAAATTCGGCATAAAGTGGATTCAAATATTTGTATTCATCATCATAGCATTTGTAACTCATATCTAGAGTTTATACGGTAGACGTGAATGCTTGTTCGCTCTTACGAAGCCAGTACAACAATATTGGGGTGGCGTGCGCCAATTTAGGTGTGGGAAGTTGGCCTAGTCGGCTCCACGGAGAGAGCGAGAGAAGAGATAAATACACTGGCGGTCATTGTATTTGAAGCGAAAGCATAATACGGTCACTGGACTTCAAAATACGCTCATTAGGGTCACTATATACGTTTTACGGTGATTATACGGTCACTCGCTCACCATTCAGCATCGTATTGCACTCTGTTGACCGGCCAAATAGTCTACATGGCACTATGTTGACTGGTTAAATTTACCACATTCCTTGTGGGTCCCACCTGTCAGTTGGCAGAGGAAAGAGATAAGATACACAGAAATTTACGCAGGCGCGACAAGACTCGAATCCTTGTAGGTTGAGCACTTGAGCGTGAGCGTGTGTGTTGGTCATGTGGTGAGTGCATGCATGTGTGTGTGCGTGCGTGTCTACGTGTGTGTGCATGTATGCGTGCGTGTGTGCGTGTGAGTGTTGCATGCATGCAGTTCGTGTGCATGAGTGTGTGTGTGTATAATCACCACACTAGATAAGAACCAGTCAACCAACACAGCATACCAATACAAAACCACCTTGTCCGCGCCACTTCGAATCCCTTCTACTAGTAATACCCACCGTGTAATATTTTATTTTCGTTTGTTTACATTCTTATACCCACTGACAGGTGGGCCCTATGGTAGTGAGATAATGTGTGCTGATGATGCAACACTAGATGCGCCACGTGGACTGTTTAACTGGTCAACTAATCGTGTCTTCAACAAATACAGAGTTCTATGGTGAGCTTGTGACTGTATAACAACCACAAAATGTATATGGTGACCGTAATGAGTGTATCGTGAAGTCCAGTGATCGTATCGTGCTTTCGCTTCAAATACAGTGATCATCGGTGTATATCTCGCGAGAGAAAGATGGAACATGCGTGAATGTGACGGGGCGTACTTTTAGAGGGCCTAGAGATAGTTTGTGTGCATACGTGAAAGAGGCGTAGAGAGAGGGGGGCGATGGGGAGAGAGAGATGCTCTTCGTTTCTCTTTATTATGACTAACTTCATAGTATAAAATATAAACATTCACAATGCGGAATAAATATCATTGGATGCACCATGCAATTAACATTTGTACTCCATATAACTTTTTAATATTATATAGATGTAGATTTTATAAAATAAATTTTGGCCACACTTTGCGTAGTTTTAATTCAAAAGGAATCTTGTATGTGAAGTAAAAGTGAACAGAGGGCTTTTTAGATCAATGGAGCACATGATAAGATGCAACATGTGTGAATGTGTAGTTTACGTATTTGGCAAGGCCTGGAGAGGGCATGTGTATGTATTCAAGAGAGGCGCGGATAGAGGAGGTGTGTGTGCGATGAGAGATAGATAGCACGAGAAATGAGAGAGGTCTAGAGAGATAGAGATGAATAGGATGTCTCGACGAGAGATGATCTTGAGTGTGTGTATGCAAGGGAGAAGGGGAGAGAGACATGAGCAGAAATAGTGTATGGGGTGTGTGTGTCTGGTATGTATGTGTGGGTGTGAGAAGATACCGAGACCTAGGGGTAGGGGTATGTGAGGTCTGGTGGGCCGAGGTGAGGCGCCCGGTCGGTTCCGTCCTGCGCCACATTGGTCCGCCCGTGACACATTATACGAAGACCCCTGGAGGACTAGTCGCACAAGACAAAGAAACCAGAGCCGCGAAGGACTTTGTGTCCACTGACAAAGCCGGTTAGGAACTGTAACCCTAGGCCCCGCGTATGTTATACAAGCCCGGGGCCTAGTTCGTCGATAGCATACACAGAATCCCTTGGTATTCACGTAGTGTACTCTATACACACCCTACTCACAAATATACATGACCGGGGGTAGGGTATTTCCTGGATCGCAAGGGCCTGAACTAAGGTAAATCCTTGTCTCTTATTACCATGCATCTAACCTAGCTGTAAGGGATATCCTACTGAATGCTCTGCTGGAATCATATTCGTCAACTAGTAAGAGAGGTGGAGACAATGCGTGCGGGATAGGCCTAAGCGTCCAGGAGACACGTAGGCAGGTATATGTATAGAGAAAAGGGTCGATGGAGATCATGCTTGCCTATGTGTGTGAAAGAGTTCTTGTGACAGAGATTAGTGAAAGGAGTCGTAGATAGTTGTGAGAGAGAGTGGGTGAGGGTGATATATATAGATAGCGTGTGTGCGAGAGACACCTCAGGAGACAGTGTGAGGATGTGTGAGAGAGAAGGCCGATGGATATACAGTGTGTGCGCATATGTTTGTGAGAGAAAGATAACACGTGTGTGAGGAGGGGCCGAGGGAGAGTGAATCTATGCGTAAAAGACTGATGTACACATCAATTTAAAATATAAATTGTATCCAAATATTTTGATGGGATCATGATATTTGCGATTCGCGTATGGAACGATCATTGGTGTATCAAACATCCATATTCTGTCAAATTTGAGCATGTGTATGGTATTATTCGACATAATTGATCCATAGAGTCAGTATTTTGAAATCCAGACAATGCATGGCTTTAGCAATTCAAATATAAACGTGATTATAGTTTATGTTGTGTGTGTAAAGCACGTCATACATACAAAAGATACATAGTGAACATTCTAAATAGCTAGCTAGGAACTAGCATACGTTTGAATTCAACTTAAGGTGGTTTCAAATATTCGAATTCAACATGAAGTGCATTCAATTATTTGAATTCAAGATCATGCCATTTGTAAATCATACCTAAATTAAGGGTGCATCAATCTTTGCTTTGCTTTTGTACATAATAACATATAGTCGTGTACAAAATACAGTCAAATTTACCACCTCCATTCCAAAATAATAGTAGTTATAGGATTTTCAAGAGTCAAATTTTCAAAAGAAGCGCATAATTTAATGAGGTTTTCAATCATACAAGGTCAAATTTAATGAGGTCTATTAAGGTCAATCCTAATAGTTCAAGAGTACTGTAAACGTGAATGCTTCTGGTTCAAAATTTTGAACGAAGCGCCGAAAGAGCCTTGATACATCCATTTTGCATCATGTTTTTCTACTGTTATTTATTATGTTTTTGATCTTTATTTCACTTTATGATACAATTCTTATGCCTTTTCTCTCTTATTTTGCAAGTTTCATATGAAAGGGAGATTGCCGGCAGCTGGAATTCTGGACCGGAAAGGGGTGAAACAGAGATGGCTATTCTGCACAACTCCAAATGAGCTGAAAATTTACGGAGAATTATTTTGGAATATATAAAAAATACTGGCGAAATAATTACCAGGAGGGGGCCCACCAGGAAGCCATAAGCCTGGGGGGCTCACCCTACCCCCTGGGCGCGCCACCCGAGCTTGTGGGGCCCCTTGCAGGCTTCTGGTCCCCTCCTTCTACTATATGAAGCCATTTACCCTAGAAAAAATAACAACAAGACTTTCGGGACGAAGCACCGCCGTCTCGAGGCGGAACTTGGGCAGGAGCACTTTTGCTCTCCGGCGGAGAGATTCTGCCGGGGATACTTCCCTCCGGGAGGGGGAAATCGTCGCCATCGACATCACCAGCGATCCTCTCATCGTGGGAGGACTAATCTTCATCAACATCTTCACCAGCACCATCTCATCTCAAACCCTAGTTCATCTCTTGTATTCAATCTTTGTCTCAAAACCTCAGATTGGTACCTGTGGGTTGCTAGTAGTGTTGATTACATCTTGTAGTTGATTCTAGTTGGTTTATTTGGTGGAAGATTATATGTTCAGATCTATTATGCTATTCAATACCCCTCTGATCTTAGACATGATTATGTTTTGTGAGTAGTTACTTTTGTTCTTGAGGACATGGGAGAAGTCTAGTCATAAGTAATCATGTGAATTTGGTATTCGTTCGATATTTTGATGATATGTATGTTGTTGATTCTCATAGTGGTGTCGTGTGAACGTCGACTACATGACACTTCACCATACTTGGGCCTAAGGGAATGCATTGTGGAGTAGTAATTAGATGATGGGTTGCTAGAGTGACAGAAGCTTAAACCCTAGTTTATGCGCTATTCCGTAAGGGGCTGATTTGGATCCATATGTTTAATGCTATGGTTAGAGTTATCTTAATTCTTCATTCATAGTTGCGGATGCCTGCGAGAGGGGGCAATCATAAGTGGGAGGCTTGTTCAAGTAAGAACAGCACCCAAGCACCGGTCCACTCACATATCAAATTATCAAAGTAGCAAACGCGAATCAAACAAACATGATGAAAGTGACTAGATGAAATTCCCATGTGTCCTCGAGAACGCTTTACTTACTATAAGAGATCGTTCCGGCTTGTCCTTTGCTATAAAAGGGATTGGGCCACCTTGCTGCACTCTTTGTTACTATTGCTAGTTGTCACTTGTTACAAATTATCTTGCTATCAAACTACTCGTTACCGATAATTTCAGTGCTTGCAGAAAATACCTTGCTGAAAACCGCTTTTCATTTCCTTCTGCTCCTCGTTGGGTTTGACACTCTTACTTATCGAAACGACTATGATTGATCCCCTATACTTGTGGGTCATCAAGACTCTTTTCTGGCGCCGTTGCCGGGGAGTGAAGCGCCTTTGGTGAGTGGAATTTGGTAAGGAAACATTTATATTATGTGCTGAAATTTACTGTTGCTTGTCACTATGGAAAGTAATCCTTTGAGGGGTTTGTTCGGGGTATCTTCACCTCGACCGGAAACACAAATAGTTGCTCCTCAACCTACTGCACCTACTGAAAATATTTATTATGAGATTCCTCCAGGTATGATAGAGAAACTGCTAGGTAATCCTTATGCAGGAGATGGAACAGTACATCCTGATATGCACTTAATCTATGTGGATGAAATTTGTGGATTGTTTAAGCTTGCAGGTATATCCGGAGATGGAGTTAAGAAGAAAGTTTACCCTTTATCTTTGAAGGGGAAGTCATTAATGTGGTATAGGCTATGTGATGATACTGTTACATGGGACTGGAACCGATTGAAACTAGAATTCCATCAGAAATTTTATCCTATGCATTTGGTTCATCGTGATCGGAATTATATATATAATTTTTGGCCTCGTGAAGGAGAAAGCATCGCTCAAGCTTGGGGGAGGCTTAAGTACATGATGTACACATGCCCCAATCATGAGCTCTCAAAAGAAATTATCTTACAAAAATTTTATGCTCGGCTTTCTCATGATAATCGAACTACGCTCGATTCTTCTTCGGCTGGCTCCTTTATGAAGAAAACTATTGAATTCAGATGGGATCTTCTGGAAAGAATTAAACGTAACTCTGAAGCTTGGGAACTCGACAAAGGTAATGAGTCAGGTATAATACTTAAGTTTGATTGTGTTAAATCTTTTATAGCCACTGATGCTTTTCATAAGTTTAGCACTAAATATGGACCTGACTCTGAGATAGTAGCTTCCTTTTGTGAATCATTTGCTACTCATGTTGATCTCCCTAAGGAGAAGTGGTTTAAGTATCATCCCCCTGTTAAAGAAAAGTGAGGAACCCGCTAGTGTTAAAAAAGAAACAATTGTTTACCATGTTGATCCAGTTGTGCCTACTGCTTATATTGAGAAACCACATTTTCCTGTTAGGATTAAGGAACATGCTAAAGCTTCAACTGTGGTTAACAAAAGTAATATGAGAGCACCTAGGCCCTCTGAGCAAATTAAAGTTGAACCTAATGTTGCTATGGTTAAATATCTCTTAGTCGATAATATAGATGGGCATGTTATTTACTTTTGTGAGGGGGCTGCTAGAATTGCTAAACCTGTTAGAAATGAATGAGATAAGTTAGACAAGAACAAGCCCGTAGTTGGTATGCCTGTTGTTTCTGTTAAGATTGGAGATCATTGCTATCATGGTTTGTGTGATATGGGTGCTAGTGTGAGTGATATTCCATTTTCTTTATATCAAGAAGTAATGCATGAAATTGCACCTGTTGAGATTGAAGATATTGATGTTACTATTAAGCTTGCGAATAGAGATACTATTACACCACTTGGGATTGTTAGAAATGTTGAAGTCTTGTGTGGCAAAATCAAATACCCTACTGATTTCTTAGTACTTGGTTCACAACAAGATAATTTTTGTCCCATTATATTTGGTAGACCTTTCTTGAATACCGTTAATGCTAAAATTGATTGTGTGTTAAAGAAAAGGTTTGAATTAAGTTTGGTGAGATATCTCATGAATTTAATTTCTCCAAGTTTCGTAGACAACCTCAAAATAAAGAATTGCCTAGTAAAGATGAAATTATTGGTCTTGCTTCTATTGTCGTACCTCCTACCGATCCGTTAGAATAATATTTGCTAGACCATGAAAACGATATGCATATGAACGAAAGAAATGAAATAGATAGGATGTTCTTTGATCAACCACCTATCCTTGAACATAATTTGCCTGTTGAAACTCTTGGAGGCCCTCCTCCGCCTAAAGGTGATCCTGTATTTGAATTGAAGCAATTGCCCGATACATTGAAATATGCTTATCTTGATGAAAAGAAGATATATCATGTTATTATTAGTGCTAACCTTTCAGCTCATGAAGAAAAGAGATTACTAAAAACTCTAAGGAAGCACCGAGCTGCTATTGGATATACTCTTGATGATCTTAAGGGCACTAGTCCCACTCTATGTCAGCACAAAATTAATATGGAGCCTGATGCTAAACCAGTTGTCGACCACCAACGACGATTAAATCCTAAGATGAAAGAGGTGGTAAGAACTGAAATATTAAAACTTCTGGAAGCAGGTATAATCTATCCCATAGCTGATAGTAGATGGGTAAGTCCCGTTCATTGTGTCCCTAACTAAAGGAGGTATTACCGTTGTTCCTAATGATAAAAATGAACTCATTCCACAAAGAATTGTAACTGGTTATAGGATGGTAATTGATTTTAGAAAATTAAACAAAGCTACTAGAAAAAATCATTACCCCTTACCTTTTATTGATCAAATGTTAGAAACATTGTCTAAGCATACACACTTTTGTTTTCTAGATGGTTATTCTGGTTTTTCTCAAATACCCGTATCACAACCCGATCAAGAGAAAACCACCTTCACTTAACCTTTTGGAACTTATGCTTATAGACGTATGCCTTTTGGTTCATGCAACGCACCTGCTACCTTTCAAAGATGTATGACTGCTATATTCTCTGACTTTTGTGAAAAGATTGTTGAGGTGTTCATGGATGATTTTTCCGTTTACGGAACTTCTTTTGATGATTGCTTAAGCAAGCTTAATCGAGTTTTGCAGAGATGTGAAGAAACTAATCTTGTCTTGAATTGGGAGAAGTGCCACTTTATGGTGAATGAAGACATTGTCTTGGGGCATAAAATTTCTGAAAGAGGTATTGAAGTTGATAAAGATAAGGTTGATGCTATTGAGAAAATGCCATGTCCTAAAGATATTAAAGGTATAAGAAGTTTCCTAGGTCATGCTGGTTTCTATAGGAAATTTATTAAAGACTTCTCTAAAATTTCTAGGCCTCTTACCAATCTTTTGCAAAAAGATGTTCCATTTGTTTTTGATGATGATTGTCTAGAAGCCTTTGAAACACTTAAGAAAGCCTTAACCACTGCACCTATTGTCCAACCACCTGATTGGAACTTGCCTTTTGAAATTATGTGTGATGCTAGTGATTATGCTGTTGGTGCTGTTCTAGGACAAAGAGTTGATAAGAAATTAAATGTTATTCATTATGCTAGTAAAACTCTAGACAGTGCCCAAAGAAATTATGCTACTATTGAAAAAGAATTTCTAGCAGTTGTGTTTGCATGTGATAAATTCAGATCTTACATAGTTGATTCTAAAGTAACTGTTCACACTGATCATGCTGCTATTAAATATCTTATGGAAAAGAAAGATGCTAAACCTAGACTCATTAGGTGGGTTTTATTGCTACAAGAATTTGACTTGCATATTACTGATAGAAAGGGAGTTGAGAATCCCGTAGCAGATAATTTGTCTAGAATGGAAAATGTTCTTGATGACCCACTACCTATTAATGATGATTTTCCTGATGAACAATTAGCTGTCATAAATGCTTCTCGTAATACTCCATGGTATGCGGACTATGCTAATTACATTGTTGCTAAATATATACCACCTAGTTTCACATACCAACAAAAGAAAAAGTTCTTCTTTGATTTAAGACATTACTTTTGGGATGACCCACATCTTTATGAAGAAGGAGTAGATGGTATTATTAGACGTTGTATACCTGAGCATGAACAGGAACAAATCCTACGGAAGTGTCATTCCGAGGCTTACGGAGGACACCAAGCGGGAGATAGAACTGCACATAAGGTATTGCAATCTAGTTGTTATTGGCCTACCCTTTTCAAGGATGCTCGTAAGTTTGACCTATCTTGTGATGAATGTCAAAGAATTGGTAATGTTGGTAGACGTCAGGAAATGCCTATGAATTATTCACTTGCTGTTGAACCATTTGATGTTTGGGGATTTGATTATATGGGACCTTTTCCTAAATCCAATGGGTATACTCATATTTTAGTTGCTGTTGATTGCGTTACTAAGTGGGTAGAAGCTATTCCAACTAGTAGTGCTGATCATAACACTTCTATTAAAATGCTTAAAGAAGTTATTTTCCCGAGGTTTGGAGTCCCTAGATATTTGATGACTGATGGTGGTTCACATTTTATTCATGGTGCATTCCGTAAATTTCTCGCTAAATATGATGTCAACCATAGAATTGCATCTCCCTATCACCCTCAAACTAGTGGTCAAGTAGAATTGAGTAATAGAGAAATAAAATTAATTTTGCAAAAAACCGTCAATAGATCTAGAAAGAATTGGTCTAAGAAACTTGACGATGCATTATGGGCATATAGAACTGCTTATAAAAATCCTATGGGTATGTCTCCTTATAAAATGGTTTATGGAAAAGCATGTCATTTACCTCTTGAGTTAGAACATAAAGCATATTGGGCAATTAAGGAACTAAATTATGATTTTAAACTTGCCGGTGAAAAGAGGTTATTTGATATTAGCTCTTTAGATGAATGGAGAACCCAAGCTTATGAAAATGCCAAATTATTTAAAGAAAAAGTTAAAAGATGGCATGATAGAAGAATTAAAAATGGGAATTTAAAGTAGGTGAGCAAGTTCTATTGTACAATTCTCGTTTGAGATTCTTTGCAAGAAAACTTCTCTCTAAATGGGAAGGACCGTATATCATCGAAGAAGTTTATCGCTCCGGAGCCATCAAAATAAATAACTCCGAAGGCATTAATCTGAGAGTGGTGAATGGGCAAAGAATTAAGCACTATATTTCAGGTACTCCCATTAATGTTGAAACTAATATTATTGAAACAATTACACTGGAGGAATACATAAGAGAGACCTTCCAGAACACTCTAGAACCCTGAGAAGGAAGAGGTATCTGATACGGTAAGTAAACCGACTCCAAAAATTCCATAAAAATACTTTCTGTCAGTTTTGGAATATTACAAAAAATACAAAAATAAGAAATAGCCGAGGGGACACACCTGGTCCCATGAGGCACCAGGGCGCGCCACCCCCCTGGCGCGCCCTGGTGGCTCGTGGGCCCCACGTGAGCCTTCCCGACTCCGTTTTCTTCTAGATTACTTGTTTTGCAAGATAAAATATCTTCATATATACTCCTGGAAGTTTTGACCACCGCATCGCAGAAATATCTTCTGTTCTTGTTTCGTGCTATTTTTCTGACAGATCCGAAAGTATGTCGTCTCAAGGCTCGGTTGGAGAGAGCCATGTCTCTTATGTTGCTGCAAGCCCAAGAGCCTATGATGATGAAGATCACCATGGGTGGTCAATCAACGAGGAGGTCGAAGCTGACTTAAAGAGGCTGGATTCCATGGAGTAGGAAGAAACTTCTCGACCACAACCTAGGAACATGCACGTGGAATACGGGGAATCGAGCTTACCAGATACGGTTAAACCTCCCAACACTCAATTTGTTTCTTATCGTAACTTGAAAAAGAGTGTTGCTTCATCTCCTTCAGCCAGGAAACACCCTTGGGTGGATGGTGCATTAACTGTCACCTGGAAGCTCCGGAAGGAAATTATGGATCTTAAGCATCAAGTCAATAAGCTTGAAGAGGAAAATCGCATCCTCAAAGACATCATCACCAAGAATATCCGACCACCATCACCGAAGAAGGAGACTTGAGCACATGGGTATGGTCACTCCCCTTGGCCTGTGCCATGCTTGGGGGAGGTGCCCCGGTATCGTATCACCATCACTTTTATTATCTTTACCTATTCTTAGTTCGATCCTTAGTTATTTCGTGATCTAGTTGAATAAAAATTTAGTATGATCTATTTTCGAGTGTTAACTTCGTGATCTATCTATCTATGTAATCGAGTCGAGAGTTATATAATAAAGAGTAGTTTGAGTTTTTGCCTATTTACTTTCATATTCCAATTCTAGCAATGAAAATAATGAAAAAGATCATATGCTAATCTTATGGAAAGTAATGACATTACATAAAGAAAAGTGTAAGTGGTAAAATTTATTGGAAGTTAACAAACATAGCATTAGTCAATGATGCAATTCATGAAAAAGTTAATAAGGGAAGAGAAGATTCACATGCAAATATACTATCTTGGACATCTTTTATGATTGTGAGCCCCCATTAAGTATTTTATGCCAAATTGTTGACGTTGGACAAGGAAGACAACGTAATGAGTTATGTTTGTTCATATTCACATAGAAGTTATATTGTTATAGATCCTCCAACATGTGGTGCTTGCCCAATATCTTTGCTACCCAAAAATCCGCACCAAGTAGAGATACTACTTGTGCATCCAAAACCTTTAAGCCCAGTTTCATGTCATGAGAGTCCACTATATCTACCTATGGATTGAATAAGATCCTTCAAGTAAGTTGTCATCAGTGAAAAAAGCAATAAAAAATGCCTCTAAATATGTATGAAACTTTTATTGTAAGGGAAATAAGCTTTGTACGAACTTGTGATGGTAAAGAAATAAAAGCGATAGACTGCATAATAAAGGTTGCTATCACAAGGGGCAATACATAGTGACGTTCCTTTGCATTAAGAGCTTGTGCATCCAACAACAAAAAGCGCATGACAACCTCTGCGAAGGGCCTATCCTTTACTTTTATGTATTTACTTTTTATGCAAGAGTTAATAGTGTTCTCCTCTACTTCCTTTTTATTTTTCTCCTTTGCAAGCATCATGAGGTGGGGAAAGATCTAAGCACATATATCCAGTTGGATATGAGTGATCATGAGTTATTATTGTTGACATCACCCTTGAGGTGAATAAGTTGGGAGGCGAAATTATAAGCCCCTATCTTTCTATGTGTCTGGCTGAAACTTTTTGCTCCATATATATGTCGTGAGTGTTAGCAATCATAGAAGACTAAATGATAGTTGAATATGTGGACTTGCTAAATAGCTCCTACATGAGACCCTTCCTGAAAATATGATGAATTGCAATTGCATTGTTGACTGAGAATATAGTTTGTTAGTTTTCAAGAAAGTTTATGCCTTATACTCCATTGTTGTGATGAATTGTTACTTGCTCATGAGAAGTCTATGATAATAAATATTGCTGTTATAATAATGATCATGATGCTACTATGTCCGTATTTTGTTTTTATCGACACCTCTCTCTCTAAACATGTGGACATGATTATCGATATCGGCTTTCGCTTGAGGACAAGCGAGGTCTAAGCTTGGGGGAGTTGATACGTCCATTTTGCATCATGTTTTGCTACTGTTATTTATAGTGTTTTTGATCAATATAACACTTTGTGGAGCAATTATAATGCCTTTTCTCTCTTAATATGCAAGATTCACACAAAGAGGGAGATTGCCGGCAGCTGGAATTCTGGACCTGAAAAAGCTATGTCAGAGATACCTATTCTGCACATCTCCAAATGAGCTGAAATTTCAAGGAGAATTATTTTGGAATAAATAAAAAATACTGGAATCAATAAGTACCAGAGGGGGCCACCCAGGTGCCCACGAGGCACCAAGGCACGCCACACCCCCCCCAGGCGCGCCCTGGTACCTCGTGGGGCCCCTGGGCATCCTCTGGCCCCCATTTTCTGGTATATAAGTCATTTTGCCCTAGAAAAAATATAGAGAAGACTTTTGGGATGGTGCGCCGCCGTCTCGAGGCGGAACTTGGGCAGGAGCACTTTTGCTCTCTGGCGGAGAGATTCTGCCGGGGATACTTCCCTCCAGGAGGGAGAAATCGTCGCCATCGACATCACCAGCGATCCTCTGATCGCGAGAGGACTAATCTTCATCAACATCTTCACCAGCACCATCTCATCTCAAACCCTAGTTCATCTCTTGTATTCAATCTTTGTCTCAAAACCTCAGATTGGTACCTGTGGGTTGCTAGTAGTGTTGATTACATCTTGTAGTTGATGCTAGTTGGTTTATTTGGTGGAAGATTATATGTTCAGATCTATTATGCTATTCAATACCCCTCTGATCTTGGACATGATTATGTTTTGTGAGTAGTTACTTTTGTTCTTGAGGACATGGGAGAAATCTTGTCATAAGTAATCATGTGAATTTGGCATTCGTTCGATATTTTGATGATATGTATGTTGTTGATTCTCTTAATGGTGTCATGTGAACGTCGACTACATGACACTTCACCATCTTTGGGCCTAAGGGAATACATTGTGGAGTAGTAATTAGATGATGGGTTGCTAGAGTGACAGAAGCATAAACCATAGTTTATGCGCTATTCCGTAAGGGGCGGATTTGGATCCATATGTTTAATGCTATGGTTAGAGTTATCTTAATTCTCTTAAGGGTGTCATGTGATTTGGATCCATAGTTGATTCTCTTAGTGGTGTCATGTGAACGTCGACTACATGACACTTCACCATCTTTGGGCCTAAGGGAATACATTGTGGAGTAGTAATTAGATGATGGGTTGCTAGAGTGACAGAAGCTTAAACCATAGTTTATGCGCTATTCCGTAAGGGGCTGATTTGGATCCATATGTTTAATGCTATGGTTAGAGTTATCTTAATTCTTCTTTCGTAGTTGCGGATGCTTGCGAGAGGGGGTAATCATAAGTGGGAGGCTTGTTCAAGTAAGAACAGCACCCAAGCACCGGTCCACCCACATATCAAATTATCAAAGTAGCGAACGCGAATCAAACAAACATGATGAAAGTGACTAGATGAAATTCCCATGTGTCCTCGAGAACGCTTTACTTACTATAAGAGATCGTTCCGGCTTGTCCTTTGCTATAAAAGGGATTGGGCCACCTTGCTGCACTCTTTGTTACTATTGCTACTTGTCACTTGTTACAAATTATCTTGCTATCAAACTACTCGTTACCGATAATTTGAGTGCTTGCAGAAAATACCTTGCTGAAAACCGCTTGTCATTTCCTTCTGCTACTCGTTGGGTTCGACACTGTTACTTATCGAAAGGACTACGATTGATCCCCTTTACTTGTGGGTCATCACATGGCAACCACTTGAGACGAGGAAGAAGAGTGAACTGCCTCTCTGATTCTCTTCTTAGAAGCATCAAACTTGATCTGAGCTGATTCTTGCTTGAGAGACATGTTATTGAACTGATCATACTCAGACAGATCGACTTGGATGAGAGCAAGCTGTAGGTCCTCTCTGAGACCACCTCGGAACTGGTAAATCTTGCTCTTGTCATCTGGAATGTCTTGCTTGGCATATCGAGTGAGATTCTGGAACTCAGTGATATACTGGTAGACAGACCTTCTTCCTTGCTTGAGGTTTCTGAATTTCTCATGCATTTCCTGAAACACACTTGACGGAATGTGATGTGCTCTGAAATCACGACAGAAGTCGGTCTAAGTGATGACTCGACCACCTCTTGAATCTTTGTACTGCTGCCACCACTCGGCTGCCTGGTCCTTGAGTTGGAAAGAAGCGAACTTGACATAGTCCTCAGGTCTGACGTTGCTGCACTCGAAGTGTTTATTGATATCCACTAACCAATCGTCAGCATCGAGAGGCTGAGTGCACGAACTGAAGGACTTGGGCTGGTTGCTCAGAAACTGGTTGAGATTTGCATGCTGAGGTTGATTGTTGAAAAACCCCTGGCCTTGATTTGCTTGGTTGCCCTGGTTCGCCTGATACCCTTGCATGAGCTGAAGCAGCATCTGAGTATTGGCGTTGGTGGCTGCCATCAAAGCTTGCCATGCCTCCGGAGGCGGAGGTGGAGGAGGAGGTGGAGGGTCTGACTGCTCCCCATCATCACGGGTCGGATTCCCACGGGTTACGGGAGCCATCCTGAAGATGGAAACAACCGTTAGAATCTTCAATGAGACAATTGAAAAGCTGAATCAACGGATAGATATTTGCAACAATTGTCTTCATAAGCTAGCATCCGAACAGAAAATGTACGAATGCATTCCGAAGGTAAGGTGGTACACCAATAGATTGAGAAGCCACTTGGAAAGAATGTTAGAATAATGCACAAGGTAAGGAAGGTGGAAATAAACATATGATAGACCCCATATCGTATCATGTGTCTATTGGAAAAGATATCCTAGGTGATACTTGAATTCCCCTAGGAACTGCCGAAACTTCTTGGTTATGAGATTGGGTTGCGGACCCAGGAACCTACTTAGCAAACAACAACCTAATCAGTTGCAACCACATCCGCAACCCTCAACACACGACCGAGAAACTTCGCAAATTCATCTACCTCAGACCTTCGAAAACACAGTGATACTAGTCATAGTGGATCATCCGAGCTATCTCCTCCAGTACTGGGGAAAAGTCACAGCACTATTTGCCACCACAAAATGTATAGAAGCGTTTTGATGTCGGCGTCCTCTGGTATTCCGGAACCGAAATGATAGCGAGTGTGACAAAACCCCTTGGAGCTCAACTCCCCGGGTCCAATCCATATGGTCAGGAGGCACCAAGAACAGAGTCACGTCACACCGATATTGCAACCATTCCAACAATACCCGCGTGATCCTAGAAAAAAAATTGAGTGAGAAGAGGTAGCAGAATAAAACACCTACGCCACAATTCCTCACCAGAGCGACGAAGGGGATAAGGAATAAAAAGAAGTCCTACTCTCCGATATATAACTAGGACTCAAAATAGTTTTCTTCTAGACTCGTCAGCGGTTCGATCAATCAAGGGGCTCCTATAGTCGGTATGGCTCTGATTACCAACTTGTAACGCCCAATATGAAGCTCTATCGCAATCTCGTGGTGAACTCGGGATCGTGACAGAACCTCATATTGGAACGCATAGCAAGGTGATTCTCAAATACATACAACTGAATGAACAGATGAGAGTACCAGATAAAGGCTTACACTCGCCACATGCTACAGCATAATATATCATAAATCATCATACAATCATCCAAATGAAAGACAGGGTCCGACTACGGACGAAATCAAACGAGAAAACACCACCCTGCTATCATCCCTGGATCAACCGACTAGGGCTCACTACGTATCATCTGGCATCGTGACGTACATACGTCCACGCTCATCGTCATACTCCCAATGGAGCGCCTCGGGCTCACCTGTGTCTAACTCAAGCGTACCTGCAACTGGTGTTGTATAGTAATCCGTGAGCCACGGGGACTCAGCAATCTCATCACCCAAGGTAACAAAACTATTTAAGCTTATAGGAATGGAAGGGGTAATGTGGTGAGGTTGCAGCAAGCACTAAGCATGTTTAAGTGGCTAACTTACGAGTACAAGAATTAAGATGAGCATACTATGCATAACGTTCGCAAGTTTAATATGATCAAGAAGTGATCCTGAACACCTACTTACGATTCAATCATAACCCCACCGTGTTCCCTTCTCGAACTTACTCGAAAAGAGACCATCACGGTTACGCACACGGTTGGTGTATTTTATTAGAATTAGTGTCAAGTTCTCTACAATCGGAGGTTAAAATATCCAAGTCGCCACATAACCGCGGGCATGGCTCTCCGAAAGATTTAACCCTGCAGGGGTGTTCCAACCTGGTCCATCACAAACCAACACAAGCTGCGGTGGAAATACCTCAATCTCGAGATAGCCCAAAGTATCCTCGGAATCCCGGTGCACAAGACATTTCGACAATGGTAACACAAGTCCAGCAAGACCTCCCGACGTGCTGACACCCCGATAGGAGCCGCGTGTATCTCGTCTCAGGCCACGATCAAATGAACACTACGTACGGTTACCAAAGACCCAGTTTCCCAGGAGGTACCGCAAGTGGCTTTAGTTTCGGACCAACACCATCAGCACTGGCCCACCTGTATTATGTGGAATTAAAAGACCCCGAGGGGGCCAGCCTCTATGCAATTTTAATTAAGTTCAAGGTTATTATGTGGGAAAATGTTAACACCAAAGTTGGGCCTTGCTGGAAGCGGTTATTCAAAGCGAACTGTCAAGAGGGTCCCATTCCCCTGAGCATGTTAGGAACGCTAATCAAGGATCATAACACCGGTATTACGGAAACTAAGGCGGCATGAGTGGAACAAAACACCAGTCAAAAGGCCGAGCCTTCCACCCAACACCAAGTATATAGATGCATTAATTAAATAAGAGATATTGTGATATGCCAACAAATCCATGTTCCAACATGGAACAACCTGCACTGCACCTGCAACTAAAACGCTATAAGAGGGGCTGAGCAAGCGGTAACATAGCCAAACAACGGTTTGCTGGGGGTGGTTAGAGGTTGTATCATGGCATATGAGAGGCTGACATGTAAGTGGTAGGAAGCGTGACATAGCGATAGCAATGAGACAACTAGCAAGCAAAGATAGTAATGTTATCAAGGGTAATGATCATCTTGCCTGAAGTCTCTTCGGTAGGATAGTAATACTGCTCCTCGTACACGTTCCCAACAGGATCCTCGAACTCGGACTCGTCTCCCGATACTACCCAAAAGAAAGAACAAGCACTAGAATAAACAACCAATCATGGCATATATGCACAAGCAAAAGACGGATGCATGACATGAATGAAGTAACGGTGCTACTAGAACGATAGAAATAGCAATGGAAAGTGAATGATGAAGGAAAGAATGGATATGGGCAAGATCTTGGCAATCCAAGTATGCCACTGGAAAGAATGGAAGATTCCGCATGAAATCGATATAAGGATCACGAAGAACGGATGCACGAAACTCAAATGGTGAGCAAAACAATATGCAATGCAAAACTGTCATTAATAGCAACATGGCAACTTAGACACATCAAAACGGCAAGCTACAGTACTCTAAAATGCTCATACAAGATATGTGGCTGAAGTATGCTAGATGCACAGTAATTCATTCCATAGGTTCAAATTCGTTAGCATCACAGATTAATTGGAATGAAGGCAACAAGATGCAAACATAATGTTACAGCTGAAAATAACAGAGCATATGCTGACAGAAACATTGACAGTCAATATTGGCATGCTTGAAACAGTAGGCAAAACAACATGAATGTGCAAGAAATTGGAATGCACCTACAGTACACATGGCACAGATCATTTCGTTACATTGGCACAACATCATAGGAAGCATGGATTCATCCCAACCAAGCTCACAAAATGCAAACTTAATGTTGACAGCAAACTGCTACAATGACTAGGCATGTTTACAAGCTTGTGGCACTCTTATCATGGCATGAAATAAATACTAACAGTAAGAAGACATGAAAATGCTCCAAATACATGTTGAAAGTTTATTCACATGGCACTTGCATTAATTCACACAAAAACAACAAAATGACAAGTTTCTCTGAAAAACAGAGCACAACATAGATAACAGCAAGTTGCTTACTTTTAGCAGATGTAGCGGTGGCTTAACAAGAAGATCAACTCATGCAATTGCCATGTAGATGTAGTATGCAGAGAGATTTTCAAAACTTGTTTAGCTCATGAGTGCAAAGGAGTCATAGATCAGCCACAATCTTCATCACAATAGGGGCAAATGACGTCAGTTTCTTCAGACAACAGTTTTTCAGAAATCTGACAGAAAAAATCAGAGATGAAGAGGGCTTCGGGATTTGGTCCCTAGACCTCCTAGATGCATGGAAACGGTGCAAAACACTAATACACTCATGAGGATAGGTCTAGGACATGATTTTGCGGAAGGAAAAGACATGGTGACGCCTAGATCTGAGATGGAGCACGAGGGTGCGCGCTCTGGAAGCAGAGAGGACACCGGGAGCACGATGTTGCCATGAAGAGTACATCGCCTATGGTGAACTAGAGATCATGGTGTTTGGCAAAGAGGAAGATGGGTATACCTCCTTACCCTAGGACAAGAAATCATGGCCGGGGACGAAGTGAGGCGACGGCAGCTAGTCGACGAACTTGACGCGAGATCTTGTCCGTGAAGAAGTGGAAGAAGAGGAAGAAGAGGACGTCGTGGATGGAGTCCTTGGGCGCGGCTTGGCGTCTGAATGGAACTGGGACCGTGCTGCGAGGCTTGTAGATGTCGTGGGGGAGGCCGAGGGTGTCTGCTATGCCGGCAGCGAGGACTTGGCCGAGCTGGCCATGGCTCCTGACGACGGCGTCCAGGCGCGAGGGAGGCGAGGTGGAGGTGTGGCGGTGCGAGGAGGGAAGGAGGAGAGGAAGGGGAAACCCTAGGGCGCGGTTTGGGGGTTAAATAGGCAGGGAAGACGCGAGGCCGGGGGTGCCCTCGTGGCCATGTGCCTCCTGTGTGAGCGAGAGAGAAAGAGATGGGGACCGAGGGGAAGAAGAAGAGAGGGGGGTTGCTGGCTGGTGGGGCCGGGCTGGTGCCCACGTGGAAAGGAGGGAGCAAGGGAGAGGAGGCAGGGCGCAGCTTGCGCTGGCGCTGCTACTGGCGCGGCTCCTGTACGTTGCTGCTCGCTGTTGCTCCAGGAAGGAGGAGGCCCAAGAGCAGCCCAAGGTAAGGCCTCCTTCTTCCCAATTTCTTCAAACAGATAAAGCAAAGAGAAATGCACATGGATATTGAGAAAAGGTCTGGAGGAGATAAAAATATCCCCGAGATCCTGGCTTTATGCAGAATTTGAAGAAATTGATCTGGCAATTTTTAGAGGTAGAAAAATAAAACAAGTTTGAATTGCAATCAAACTTGATGCATTTTTGAACCCAACCAAAACAACTCCAAAATGGATGAAATTTGGAGGAGAGGTAAAAGGCATGTTGTAGGATTTATAGGAAGATAGTTGATAACCCACAAATATAGGGGATCAATTGTAGCTTTTTAGATAAATAATAGTGTCGAACCCAACGAGAAGCTAAAGGTAGAATCAATATTCCCTTCAAGTTTTATTGACCACCGAAACAACTCTACGCACACTTAACGTTCGCTTTACCTAGAACAAGAATAAAACTAGAAGTACTTTGTAGGTGTAATGCTAGAACTACTTTGTAAGAATAAAACTAGGAGTACTTTGCAAGATAATAAAAGTTAGTTGTTTAGTAGAAAACTTTTGTAACACAAGAAAAGGATTTGTCCATAGGCAATCGATAACTAGACCGGTAATCATTATTGCAATTTTATATGAGGGGAGGCATGAGCTAACATACTTTCCATACTTGGATCATATGCACTTATGATTGGAAGTCTAGCAAGCATCCGCAACTACCAAAGATCATTATGGTAAAGCCCAACCATAGCATTAAGTATCAGGTCCCCTTTACTCCCATACGCAACAACCCCCTTACTTGGGTGTAAGCTTCTGTCACTCTAGCCGCCCACCATAAGAGAATTATGAACGTATTGCAAACCCTACAGCGGGGATCCCTCACGCTTGCACGACACAGAGGGCACCATAGGACAACACCAAAATAAAACATACAACTCAAACCAATCACGATCATCAATCAACTCATAGGACAAAACAAATCTACTCAAACATCATAGGATGGCCACAAATCATTGGATAACAATATGTAGCATTAAGCACCATCATAACCCACAAGTATAGGGGATCGCAACAGTTTTCGAGGGTAGAGTATTCAACCCAAATTTATTGATTCGACACAAGGGGAGCCAAAGAATATTCTCAAGTATTAGCAGTTGAGTTGTCAATTCAACCACACCTGGAGACTAAATATATGGAGCAGAGTGATCAGTAGCACAGTAGTATGATAGTTTGATAGCAATAGCAATAATAGTAACAGTAGGAGTAACGGTAACAGCAGTAGCAGTAGTAATTGTAACAGCAGCAGCAACAGTAGTAACTTAGCAAGATTCAATATATGAAAATCTCGTAGGCATTGGATCGGTGATATTCGTTGGATAACATTCATCATGTAACAGTTATAACCTAGGGCGACACAGAACTAGTTCCAATTCATCAATGTAATGTAGGCATGTATTCCGTATATAGTCATACGTGCTTGCGATAAGAACTTGCATGACATCTTTTGTCCTACCCTCCCGTGGCAGCGGGGTCCATAAGGAAACTAAGGGATATTAAGGCCTCCTTTTAATAGAGAACCGGAACAAAGCATTAACACTTAGTGAATACATGAACTCCTCAAGCTACGACAATCACCGGAAAGAATCCCAATTATTGTCACCTTGGGATATGCGGATCATAACACATAGTAGGTGCATACAACTTGCAAGATCGGATCAAGAACACAAATATATTGATGAAAACATAAAGGGTTCAGATCTGGAATCATGGCACTCGGGCCCTAGTGACAAGCATTAAGCATAGCAAAGTCATAGCAACATCAATCTCAGAACATAGTGGGTACAAGGGATCAAGCCCTAACAAAACTAACTCGATTACATGATAAATCTCATCCAACTCATCACCGTCCGGCAAGCCTACGAAGGAATTACTCACTCCCGGCGGTGAGCATCATGAAATTGGTGATGAAGGATGGTTGATGATGACGATGCCGGAAGATCCCCCTCTCCGGAGCCCTGAACGGACTCCAGATCTGGCCTCCCGATGAAGAACAGGAGGTGGCGGCGGCTCCGTATCGTGAAACGCAGTAAAACTTCCTCTCTTATTTTTTTCTCCGGAAAACTGAATTTATAGCGTTGGAAATAAGTCAAACGGAGCCACGTGGGCCCCATGAGGTACCAGGGCGCGCCTGGGGGGGGTTGCGCGCCCTGGTGCCTCGTGGGCACTGGGTGGCCCCCCTCCAGCAGTTCTTGATGCCAATATTTTTTATATATTCAAGAAAAAATCTCCAGAAAGTTTCATCCAATTCCAAGAACCTTGATTTTCTGCACAAAAACAACATCATGGCAATTCTGCTGAAAACAGCGTCAGTACGGGTTAGTTCCATTCGAATCATGCAAATTAGGGGCCAAAACAAGAGCAAAAGTGTTTGGAAAAGTAGATACGACGGAGACGTATCAACTCCCCCAAGCTTAACTCATTGCTTGTCCTCAAGCAATTCAGTTGACAAACTGAAAGTGATAAAGAAAAACTTTTACAAACTCTTTTGTTCTTGTGTCTATATATATGCTTAAGTAGTGTCCAAGTTTTCAGCAAAGATTATGACTAACCACGCAAATGATAACTCTTAGAATTTATATTCACTCATATCGATGGCATAATCAACTAGCGAGCAATAATAAAATATCTCAAATGCCAACACTTTGTCAAAACAATCATGATATAATATGATAACATGGTATCTTGCTAGCCCTTTCTGAGACCGCAAAACATAAATGCAGAGCACCTCCAAAGTTCAAGCAGCAACTAAACATTGTAATTCATGGTAGAAGAGATCCAGTCATGATGCACACAACATTAACTATACACAATGCATGAGAATGACAATATTGCTCTCAGGTCTGGTGCTTATTTGAGAAGGTGATGACTCAACAATAAAAGTAAAATAACATAAAATTAAATAGATAGGCCCTTCGCAGAGGGAAGCATGGATTTGCAGAGGTGCCAGAGCTCGAAGCTAAACACATTAGCGGCGGTATGCCTTTCCTGTCAACGTCACGACCAAGAGTTTTCAATATCTTCCATGCTAAACACATTAGCGGCGGTTCCCAAGCGGTAAAGTAAAGTTTACTCCCCCTCCACCATCAATCACAAGCCATGGCTAGCCGAATCCTCGGGTGTCCTCCATACTAACAACTTTCCGGGGGAGTTTGTTTTATTATTTTGCTTTTTTAATGATGGGACTGGGCATCCCGATTACCAGCCCCTCTCGTGCAAGGACAAGTGAGTAAACACTCATCATGAGAATAACTCGCTTAGCATGGAAGATACTGACCGCCCCCTGTCGCTCCATGAGCGGTACGGGCACACAAAACAGATGTTCGTTTGAATAATAGAGTTGGCACACGCAAATTTACTTAGGACGGCAATATAATACCGCATATAGGTAGATATAGTGGACTCATCTGGAATAACTTTGGTTTAACGGTTTTGATGCACAAGCAGCATTCCCGCTTAGTACAGGCGGTGGCTAGCAAATAGGTTGAGAAGCGACCAGCTAGAGAGCGAAAACGGTCATAACCATGCATTATGAATAATCAACATTGAATACTAGCATGAGTAGGATATAAACACCATGAACATAAATATCGTGGAGGCTATGTTGGTTTTGATTCAACTACATGCGTGAACATGTGCCAAGTCAAGCCACTTGAAACATTCAGAGGAGGATACCGTATCATCATACTACATCATGAACATTTTAATGCATGTTGACACTCAAGATAAATCATTATCCACTCCTAGCTACTTAAGCATGGTATGAGCAACTATAATCTCAAATTGTCATCACAAACATGTTTAATCATAATATGCTGAATCATGGATACTGAGTTAAACATATTTACAAAAACAAAGAACCAATTGAGTTCATACCCGCTTTTCCTTGCCACAGTCACTTCATCAAATCATCGTCATTATTGCCTTTCACTTGCATGGCCGAATGATATAAAAATAATAATAGTGCAAGTGTGCCGTGGACTAAGCTGGAATCTGCAAACACTTTATTCAAAGGAGAAGACAAGGTAATATGGGCTCTTTGTCAAATCAACAATAATGCATATGAGAGCCACTCATCATTTTCATCGTGGTCTTCTCCTTGCAATGACTCAACAAAAGAAAAGAAAAGAAATTCAGAGAAACAAACTGAAATATTTTTGGAGTTTTTAGTTTTTTGAGGAAAGCAAATTAAAGAAGAAAACAAAAAAACGAGAGAAGAAAACTATTTACACGGGAAAACTCCCAACAAGCAAAAGAAGAAACGGGAAATCTTTTTGGGTTTTCTTTTACTATCACGAAACTAAAGCTAATTATACTAGAATGATAAACTGAAAAGAAATGAGGAATGCTTTTGTATTTTCTCAAAGTTTCGCAAATACACAAAAAGAAGGCGAGAAAATAAAACTAACATGGATTATACAATGAAAAAGTATGAACACCGACAACTGGAGTAAAATGTGTGAACATGAATGTAATGTCGGTGAGAAATACGTACTCCCCCAAGCTTAGGCTTTTGCCTAGATTGGTCTACGGCCATGGCTGCCCTGGATAGTGATCGAAATGGTAGCTCGTAGAGGGGTTCTGAGCTGCCCCTTTAGCCTGACGAGCAGCCTCAGTGGCCGCATTGTACTCGTGCACCTCACTCTCATGAAGGAAATGTCTCTGTTTGTTCTGAAAATCAAAGAGGGCAGGAGCAGGCAAAGCAACATACACCGAGTGATATTTATTAAAAACTAAGTTATATTCGTAACCTTGTGCGTTGTGCTTTAAGAACCTATGTTCTCGCATTGCTTCATAATTTAAATATTTATAAGGCAAAAGGGGATCATTGAATTTAAACGACACCCCTAACCTTGCCGCTAAACGGGAGGCATAGATTCCTCCATACAAATCACCATTACCTGCATTAAGCTGCAGCCTACGTGCAACAATAGCCCCAAGATTATAAAGTTTGCTACCAGTCAAAGCTATATGGATAAGACTCAGATCAGGGGTACAAAGTGCACTATAGTCTTGCTTACCAACAACGCATTTACCATTAAAAAGCGCAAAATACCGGATAGCGGGAAATTGAATGCTAACTATTCTAGCCTGCGTGATTCCCCTATCTTCACCGTTGCAAAGGCTAGTAAGAAACAACTCATAATCAGATCTTGGCGGTTCATCTAACGAACCCCAATATGGAATTTTACATGCATCACAAAATTCTTCTAGAGATATATTGTAGGAATTGTCATAGAGGTGAAATAAAATTCTAGAAGTGCGCGGATGATAAGCAAAGTTCTGAGTAAAGGAGTGGGTGAGATTGTAATGCTGTGGTGGCTTATCTGCAATGAAGGCGGAGAGCTCGGCATTGTGAATGTATTGGTCAAATTCTTCTTTGATACCTGCTCTCAACATGAATTCATTGCACGGCCACCGACATGACTTTGCTTCGGCACCTCGTACTGAACGTGTCCTTGGTTCCTCATATGCTTGGCGTGCCGAGCTTACACTTAATGACGCCTCTGAGGACCTCCTCCTCGAAGAACTTCTCCGGAGAAAATTCATTTTCCTATGAACAAATTTCTGAAATTTTTTGGACCACAAAATGATATCAATAAAACTTCACAAGATTGATAGCAACTACTCATATGGATGTCTAGAGGCTATGTCAAGCATTCAAACTACTTGGAACTCAAAGGATTCAACATGCAAGCTCAATTTCTGTAGCACCAACAGTAGCTAATTATGCAAGATATAATCCACTAAAACAAAAACTAATTGGAGCAATGGAGGAGTCACATACCAAGGAGCAATTCCCCAAAATAGTTTCGGAAACGGAGCTCCGAGCAAAGAGATCGAAAATTTCAGTGTTGTGAGCAAGAACACGAGAGAGAGAGCTACCAGGAATTTTTTCTTGAGGTAGGAGACGAGGTGAGCTAAAGGAATAAGTGAGGGGGCCTCTGTGGGGCCCACGAGGTAGCAGGGCGCGCCAGGGGGGGATGGCACGCCCTGGTACCTCATGGGCACCTGGGGCACCCCCTTGATATGATTTTTATTCCAAAAAGTCTTAAATATTCAATAAAAAATCATGTTAAAATTTTATTGCATTCTGAGCACTTTTATTTTTGGGCATTTTTTTTATTGCACGGGTAATTCAGAAAACAGAGTAATCATGGCATTTTATTATATTTGAATAAAAATAACAACAAACTAAGAGTGGGTATAGAAGGTTGTGCCTACTAAATTCATCGACCACATGCCTCTCAAAAAGAATCCATTAATAAGGTTGATCAGGTCTTATTAACAAACCATTTTTGAGTGACATGAAACCGAAGAACTTTCGTATAACACTAAGTTACCTCAACGGGGATATGCATCTCCCCAACAATAAAAGTTTCATATCTCTTTTTAACAGTAGGAAGAGGAATTTGGAAACTCCCAATAGTAATTGTCGGAGTCTTTTCAATAATATGAATACCATTCACTTGAAATTGTTTCTTTGGAAAGTGCACCGTATGTTCATTACCATTGATATGAAAAGTGACCTTGCTTTTGTTGCAATCAATAACAGCCCCTACAGTATTCAGAAAGGGTCTACCAAGGATAATTGACATGTTGTCATCCTCGGGCATATCAAGTATAACAAAGTCTGTTAGAATAGTGACATTTGTAACTACGACGGGCACATCCTCACAAACACCGATAGGTATGGCAGTTGATTTGTCAGCCATTTGCAATGATATTTCGGTGGGAGTGAGTTTATTCAAATCAAGTCTTTTATATAAGGAGAAAGGCATGACACTAACACCAGCTGCTAAATCACACAGAGCAGTTTTGACATAATTTTTCTTAATGGAGCATGGTATAGTTGGTATTCCTGGATCTCCTAATTTCTTAGGCACTCCATCCTTAAAAGAATAATTTGCAAGCATGGTGGAAATTTCAGCTTCAGGTATCTTTCTTTTATTTGTGACAATGTCTTTCATATATTTAGCATAAGGAGGCATCTTTATAATATCAGTTAAACGAGTACGCAAAAAGACTGGCCTAAGCATTTCAGCAAAGCATTCAAATTCTTCCTCATCTTTTTTCTTAGAAGGTTTAGGAGGAAAGGGCATGGGTTTTTGGACCCATGGTTCTCTTTCTTTACCATGTTTTCTAGCAACGAAATCTTTTTTATCATAATGTTTATTTTTAGTAGGTGGGTTATCAAGATCAATTTCAGGTTCAATTTCAACATCATTATCAAGTTCTTTATCATTATCTGGTTGGGTATCCATATGAACATCATCATTATTATTATCATCAAGTGGTTGTTCATTACCGGATTGTGTTTCAGCATCAGAGATAGAAACATCATTACTATACTCCAAGGGTTTTTCTACCTCGGGTTCACTAGAGGTATGCAAAGTCCTATCATTTTTCTTTTTCTTTTTCTTTTTGGAAGGACTAGGTGCATCAGCATTAATTCTTTGAGAGTCCTGTTCAATTCTTTTTGGGTGACCTTCAGGATATAGTGGCTCCTGAGTCATTCTTCCTCCTCTAGTCATTACTCTAACAGCATGATCATTCATATTGTTGTTCATTTCATTAAGAAATTCTCTTTGAGATTTGGCAACTTGTTCTAATTGAGTTTGAACCATAGATGCATGTTTACTAACACCTTTAACATCATTAGCAATTCTAAATAACAAGTCACTCAGGCGATCAATCATATAAGAGTTTTGTTTCAATTGTTTCATAACGTTTGCATTAAAATGATCTTGCTTCATAATATAATTGTCGAATTCATACAAGCATTGACTAGGAAGTTTGTTATACGGAATATCACTTTCATCAAACTTTATAAGAGAATTTACCTCTACTACCTGTGTCGGTTTGTCAAGACCATGTATCTCTTCAATAGGTGGTAAATTCTTAACATCCTCAGCTTTAATACCTTTCTCTTTCTGACATTTCTTTGCTTCTTGCATATCTTCTAGACTGAGATATAAGATACCCCTCTTCTTCGGAGTGGGTTTAGGCGGTGGTTCAGGAAGTGTCCAATCATTATCATTCTTCAATATATTATTCAATAATTCCTCGGCTTGTTCAATAGTCCTTTCCCTGAAAACACAACTCGCACAACTATCTAGGTAATCCCTAGAAGCATCAGTTAGTCCATTATAGAAGATATCAAGTATTTCATTTTTCTTGAGAGGATGATTAGGCAAAGCGTTAAGTAATTGGAGAAGCCCCCCCAAGCTTGTGGCAGACTCTCTTCTTAAATTTGCACAAAATTAAATATTTCCTGTAAGGTAGCTTGTTTCTTATGAGCAGGAAAATATTTTTCAGAGAAGTAGTAAATCATATCCTGGGGACTACGCACACATCCAGGAGCAAGAGTATTATACCAATCTTTAGCATCACCCTTTAATGAGAAAGGAAACAACTTAAGAATATAATAGTGGCGGATTTTTTCCTCATGAGTAAACAGGGTGGCTATATCATTTAATTTAGTAAGATGTGCCACAACAGTTTCAGTTTCATAACCGTGAAAAGGATCAGATTCTACCAACTTAATCAATTCCGGATCAACAGAGAATTCATAATCCTTATCAGTAACAAATATGGGAGAGGTTGCAAACCTAGGATCATATTTCATTTTCTCTCTCATAGATTTTTCTTTCATATTAGCAATTAATTTGATAACTTCATATATGTCATTGCAAGCAAGAATGGCTCTAGCGGTCTCCCTATCAAAACATTGTTCATCATGTGTTTCAACTCTAGTAGGAGAGCTAGGCATAACAGGTGAATCATCATTCTCAGGAGTTTCAGCATTTTCAATTTCTTTGGCTTTAGCAATTTGTTCAGTAAGAAATTCACCAAGTGGCACAGCATTCTCAAGCATAGTACTAGCATCATCATGAGTATCATTCATAGCAGAAGTGGTATCATCAATAACTTGCGACATATCAGAATTAATAGCATGTTGTGGTGTTGTAAGTTTATTCAAAACAGAAGGTGAATCAAGTGCAGAGCTAGATGGCAGTTCCTTACCTCCCCTCGTCTTAGAGGGAACAATCTTGGTTCTAGTATCCTTCAGATTCTTCATAGTGATCAACAGATATAAATCCCAAGTGACTTAGCAAATAAAGCTATGCTCCCCGGCAACGGCGCCAGAAAAAGGTCTTGATAACCCACAAGTATAGGGGATCGCAACAGTTTTCGAGGGTACAGTATTCAACCCAAATTTATTGATTCGACACAAGGGGAGCCAAAGAATATTCGCAAGTATTAGCAGTTGAGTTGTCAATTCAACCACACCTGGAGACTAAATATCTACAGCAGAGTGATCAGTAGCACAGTAGTATGATAGTTTGATAGCAGTAGCAATAATAGTAACAGTAGCAGTAACGGTAACAGCAGTAGCAGTAGTAATTGTAACAGCAGCAGCAACAGTAGTAACTTAGCAAGATTCAATATATGAAAAGCTCGTAGGCATTGGATCGGTGATATTCGTTGGATAACATTCATCATGTAACAGTTATAACCTAGGGCGACACAGAACTAGTTCCAATTCATCAATGTAATGTAGGCATGTATTCCGTATATAGTCATACGTGCTTGCGATAAGAACTTGCATGACATCTTTTGTCCTACCCTCCCGTGGCAGCGGGGTCCATAAGGAAACTAAGGGATATTAAGGTCTCCTTTTAATAGAGAACCGGAACAAAGCATTAACACTTAGTGAATACATGAACTCCTCAAACTACGACAATCATCGGAAAGAATCCCAATTATTGTCACCTTGGGGTATGCGGATCATAACACATAGCAGGTGCATACAACTTGCAAGATTGGATCAAGAACACAAATATATTGATGAAAACATAAAGGGTTCAGAAGCATTAAGCATAGCAAAGTCATAGCAACATCAATCTCAGAACATAGTGGGTACTAGGGATCAAGCCCTAACAAAACTAACTCGATTACATGATAAATCTCATCCAACTCATCACCGTCCAGCAAGCCTACGAAGGAATTACTCACTCCCGGCGGTGAGCATCATGAAATTGGTGATGAAGGATGGTTGATGATGACGATGCCGGAAGATCCCCCTCTCCGGAGCCCTGAACGGACTCCAGATCTGGCCTCCCGATGAAGAAGAGGAGGTGGCGGCGGCTCCGTATCGTGAAACGCAGTAAAACTTCCTCTCTTATTTTTTTCTCCGGAAAACTGAATTTATAGCGTTGGAAATAGGTCAAACGGAGCCACATGGGCCCCACGAGGTACCAGGGCGCGCCTGGGGGGGTGGCGCGCCCTGGTGCCTCGTGGGCACTGGGTGGCCCCCCTCCAGCAGTTCTTGATGCCAATATTTTTTATATATTCAATAAAAAATCTCCAGAAAGTTTCATCCAATTCCAAGAACTTTGATTTTCTGCACAAAAACAACATCATGGCAATTCTGCTGAAAACAGCGTCAGTCCGGGTTAGTTCCATTCGAATGATGCAAATTAGGGGCCAAAACAAGAGCAAAAGTGTTTGGAAAAATAGATACGACGGAGACGTATCACACCATGTTTAAGTAGAGAATTACATTGGGAATTGAGAGGTTACACCGCTGCATAGAGGGGGAGAGAGTTGGTGTTGACGGCGGCGAAGTTGTTGGTGTAGATCGCCGTCACGATGGTTCCCCCGGCGGCGCTCCGGCGCCACCGGGAGAGAGGGGGAGAGAGCCCCCATACTTCTTCTTCTTCCTTGGCCTCCCCCCTAGATGGGAGGATAGTTTCCCCTCTGGTCCATGGCTGCCATGGCAGTAGAGGAGCAGCAGCCCCTCGTAGATTGGATCTCTCTCTCTGTTCTCTTCTGTTTCGCGTTCCTGTTTTCTGGCCTTTCACCGTTTCTTAAATTCCCGGAGATCCGTAACTCTGATTGCGCTGAAATTTTAACACGGTTTTTTTCCGGATATTATCTTCCTTGCGCCCGAAGAAGAGCACCAACCGACCTACGAGGGCCTCATGAGGCACCACGGCGCGCCGGCCCCCTGGCACGCCCTGGTGCCTCGTGGGGCCCATGAGCACCGCCTTGCGTTGATTCCACCTCCCAAAAATCACATATATTCCAAAATAATTCTCCGCAAAATTTTATTGCATTTGGACTTCGTTTGATAGGGATATTCTGCGAAACAAAAAACATGCAACAAACAGGAACTGGCACTGGGCACTGGATCAATATGTTAGTCCCAAAAAACAATATAAAATGTTGCCAAAAGTATGTGGAAATTATAGGATATTGGCATGAAACAATAAAAAATTATAGATAAAACGGAGACGTATCAGCATCCCCAAGCTTAATTCCTGCTCGTCCTCGAGTAGGTAAATGATAAAAAAGATAATTTTTGATGTGGAATGCCACCTAGCATAATCTTGATCATATAATTTAATCATGGCATGAATATTAAGACACGAGTGATTCAAAGCAATAGTCTATAATTTGACATAAAGACATCAGTACTCAGGCATCCCAACAAACAATCATGTCTTTCAGAATAAAAAATGCTAAAGAACACTATCCCTACAAAATCATATAGCCTTGTCATGCTCCATCTTCTTAACACAAAATATATATCATGCACAACCCTGGTGTTAGCCAAGCAATTGGTTCATACTTTTTAACGCGCTTCAGCCTTTTCAACCCCCATGCAATACATGAGCGCAAGCCATGGATATAGCACTATGGGTGGAATAGAATATGGTGGTAGAGATAATATGGAGAAGACAAAAAATGAAGAAAGTCTCACATCGATGCGGCTAATCAACGGGCTATGGAGATGCCAATCAATTGATGCCAATGCGAGGAGTAGGGATTGCCATGTAACGGATGCACTAAGAGCTATAAGTGTATGAAAGCTTAAACAAAAAAATAAGTGGGTGTGCATCCAACTTGCTTGCTCAAGACCTCGGGCAATTGAGGAAGCCCATCATTGGAATATACAAGCAAAGTTCTATAATGAAAATTCCCACTAGTGTATGAAAATTAAAGCATAGGAGACTCTCTATATGAAAAACATGGTGCTACTCTGAAGCACAAGTGTGGTAAAAGATAGTAACATTGCCCCTTCTCTCTTTTTCTCTCATTCCATTTTTTTTCTTCTTTTTTTTCTTGGGCTCTTTTTGGCCTCACCTTTTTTTCTTTTTTCTTTTTTTTGTCTGAAGTCTCATCCCGACTTGTGGGGGAATCATAGTCTCCATCATCGTTTCCTCACTGGGACAATCCTCTAATAATGAATAATGATGATCGTCACACTTTTATTTACTTACAACTCAATATTACAACTCGATATCTAGAACAATATATGACTCTATATGAATGCCTCTGGCGGTGTACCAGGATGTGCAATGATCTAGCGTGGCAAAGATATCAAAAAACGGACAAGCCATGAAAATATCATGCTAGATATCTTACGATCATGCAAAGAAATATAACAATGAATGCTCAAGTCATGTATATGATGATGATGGAAGTTGCATGGCAATATATCTCGGAATGGCTATGGAAATGCCATAATAGGTAGGTATGGTGGCTGTTTTGAGGAAGATATAAGGAGGCTTATGTGTGATAGAGCGTATCATATCACGGCGTTTGGATGCACCGGCGAAGTTTGCACCACATCTCAAGGTGAGAAAGGGCAATGCACGGTACCGTAGAGGCTAGCAAATTGCGGAAAGGTGAGAGTGCGTATAATCCATGGACTCACATTAGTCATAAAGAACTCACATACTTATTGTGAAAGTTTATTAGCCCTAGAAGCAAAGTACTACTACGCATGCCCCTAGGGGGGAGATTGGTTGGAGTTAACCATCGCGCGCCCCCGACCTCCACGCAAAGGAAGACAATCAATAATAAATCATGCTCCAACTTCTTAGCATAACGAGAGACTATACGTGCATGCTTCGGGAATCACAAACCTTAACACCAATATTCTTACTAAACCACAACCATTCACTAGTACCTCCCACATATGACTGTAACACCCCAAAATAATTTCTTTGAATTTTCAAAACTTTTCTTTAAAATAAAATGCTTTGAATTATTCTGGCCCTATTTTTCTTTTTCTCTTTCTTCTGTTCTGAGGATCATTTTAATCTTTATGGGGTTTCAAAAAAAAATTCTTTAATGGTTTCTGATTTAATGGATTATTATTTGAGTAAATATTTTATAGGTCCAAAAATAGTTTTTCTCTTGAAAAACTTTTGAGTAATTCCACTATTCCAATGAAATGATCCAATTCATTTCTCTCTCTAGCACATAGGAATTCTTCCAAATAATTTTTCTGTCACTCCTAAATTATCCCTCAAGTCACTCACACCTTCTAGGACAGTATCCAACTCCTTTCCACCTTACAAAAATATTTCTACAATATTTACTAAATTCCAAAGTTGGAATTTATTTTATTCATGGTTTCTTTGGTTTACAAAGGAACCATACTTTCTACAAGTCTTCTGCTCCCACCAAAATTATCCTAGCAACTAGACAGTACCCACAACCCATTTCACCAAAAACTTTGGGTTCCACAGTTCAAAATTTTCAAATGCCATTCAATTCAAAATTGGACCAGAAACAAACTCTCTGATATAACCTCAATTTTTATTGCTCCATAAATTCTGAAAATTTGCCAAACTCTCTTATTTGCATCAACACATCACCACAAAAATTCCTAAAAATTCCTAAAATGCCTAGACCTCTCTATCATTTCATCATATAGGTGGTGTGCGTATTGTTCATCTCTGACAAAATTCAGTTAACATAATTTGGTTCAGTGGCAGAGGCGATAGACGCCGTGCACCACACGCCATCGCCCTCCCCTTCTCCTCCACGCCTCCTCTGGCCATTAATGGGTCGCCTGGGACCCCACTGGTCAGTGGTCGCCACCGGCAGCATAGGAGGTGGCCGGTGCAATGGCACCGTCCTCGACCGCGGCAACCCGAGCGGATCACCACGGCGCCCGCCATCTTCACTGCTGCTGCTACCCTCCCTCACCTAATCTCCACCACGCGTCGCCCCTCTCCGCAGCCTCGCACACCGTTCAAACCATCTGGAGCCCGCTGTCAGTCGTCGGAGTTGAACGGCACCCGCCATGGCCGTACGTGAGCCTCGCCGTGGATAAGGCCGCAATGCTCGATCTCGTCCGCGCTAAGGCTTCTGGAGTGCTCCACCAGCCTCATCAACTCCGCACCGCCCTAGACCACCGCCCTAGCTACTTCGTCGGCCGGAATAACTCCGGCGTCATCCGATCCGCCTCTGACCTCCTCGGCCGCCTATAAATAGGAGCTCCCGAGCTCCGTTCACTTCAGGCACCACCCACACCCACTCCGAATCGAGCTCCCGTGCACTCACCCGACCTCGGGGAGGTCGTCTCCCTCCTCTCCGGTCACCGATCCGCCGCCACCTTCCCCGATCAGCACAACGCCATCACTCCACCTCCACCGCTCAAATCTTGCCAGAAGCTCTCTTGTGCACCCAATCATCGACTCCGCACCCCAATTTGACACAAGAAGCTCTCTCCGGCGAGATCCGACCACACCCGAACCACCGTCCGCCGCCGTCGACCTCGCCGTCATTCTGTTGCTCACCGGCGACCACCACCACCACCCACCGACGCGGACGAACTCCCTGAACACGCTACGATCATTGCCGACCGCTGAAACCCCGGAGATCGTCGCCGGTGATCACCGCCGTCTCTCTGTTCTCGTGCGCGAGCGCGTTCAAATTTGAACCTGACGGGTGGACCCCACCCGTCAGCGTTTTGTTCTTTTCCGTTTAAAACAGAAAGCGTATTCTGTTGTTTACGCGTTCTGAGTTGGAAGGCGTATTTCTGCCCAAACCGTTTTCTATTTAAAACAGCTCAGGGACTGGATTTTTGCAGAAAAACCCCTGGGTTTAAAAGTTATTACTTTTAAACCACAATTCTGATTGAGTTGATTCTTTTTTTGAAATTCTTATTTTTCTCTCTAGTTTTTTTAGTATTTATTTGAAAATATTTTGAGACAACTTTTGGTACTGTTGCCAAGTTTTTTATTTGAATTTGAATTTGAATTTTCCCGAAAACGAAGAGGGAAACTTTGCCAGGAATTTCGAGGGTTCTTCTTATAAATACTTTGCACAAGGCAAGCATTTTGAACCTGGGATATGGTGATTGCATTGCATGATTGCATCGGTTTGAGATTTCACCATATACGTAGTAATAATGCATGCATGCATGGTCATGTCATCTTTTTACTTGCTTGTCATCCACTCAAGTCTCTGACATGCATGAAGGCTGTGAGAAAATTCAGGAGCGTGTCTCCTGTCTTGGACGTGCTGGTGAGCACGGACTGCGTTGGGACACGATGGTGTCACCGTGGCATGTGGAACATGCCGGTCATAATAATAACAACACCTCCTGAGTCGACCTAGATCGAGTCTTGTTCCGTCACACCTAGCTAAACACTGTGCTGCCATGGGTCTTCCCGCGAGGGGAGTACGGTTTAGTAAGTTGTTAACCCCTGTCTAAGTACACACCACATAGAGGACCACGATGAGGGTTTCCACGGCCATGGACTAATGCCCGCCATCAGGTCAGGGGGCATGGGTGTATCCGGCTGGGCCGAGAGGGGGGCACCCCTTGTAATCCGTGCATATGAATAGTGATCCCATGCTATTCAAGATTGTAGTCTCCCCGACTTAGAGTTTTTCTTGAACGGTGCTTTGGGTCAATCTTCACCTCAGTGGTGGACGACTATCTTGCTACTCGAGTGGACTTGGCTCGTACGAGGATTCCTCGCAGGAGTGAGTTTTGCTCTCCATCACCACGCGCTCCTCGCATTCTGACTCCACCATATGTTCCTCCTACTCCACCCGTGGTTCGACGCTCATCTCCGAGTGATGAGGCTAGTCGCTTGGCTGCACCCATTCCAGTTAGAGCTTCACCGCCTACGAGCACAGTGCCACCACGGACAGGCGTGGCATCGACATCTGCCCGACTGGAGACCATTCCTGAGGAGGAGGAGGAGGAGGTCGAGTCAGCAGCACCTCAGCTGGGACTTACCCTCAGCGGGGCCTACAGCATCCCGGACACTCCGTGAGAGCAGACTGGACGTCAGCGCCGCAGTTGACTTTTATGAGGGCGCAGTTGTAAAATATTTATTTTCTGTTTCTTTCTTTCTCCTTTTTGTAAAATGGTGAGTAGTAGACTTGGACCACAGCGAACTACGTGGGCGGAGTAGTACTTTAGTATAAATAAGTGGTCATGTAGTATACAGCTACGGCAAGCTTGTTGTATAATTAAACTATGCATGTATAATTAGGCCTTGCATGTATAATTAATCATGCTTGTATAATTAAATCTGCATGTGTGTTATAATCTGTTACTTTTATGCATTTACATTTTTGGAAGGGAAATTATTTCCAGTCTCTTAAAAATTTATATCCTTCCTTTAAATATTTTCTTTTTTCATCGGTGTTACACAAATACCCCAGAAAGAAAATGCATCGTCCCTGGACCCGTTCTATGCCCAGTCCGCCAGAGGACAACTTTGCACAGATGGGAAATAATTTCACACAAGGACAGACAAGTCAGCAGAGCAACGATTCAGCATTTTCACAAGTATGTCGTCTATATGAGCAAAGTCAGCAGCAGCACCAAGAAATGATGCAGCACTTAATAAATATGGGAAATCACCAAGGACAGCATCAATATCGGTCAAAATTATTTGAGCTACAGAGGACCAATCCAATGGTCTTTTCTCACACAGACAAACCTCTGGAGGCAGACGATTGGCTGTGTGATATGGAAAGGAAATTGAACATCGCTCAGTGTACGGACCATGAAAAAGTGCTATATGCTCCGCACTATTTTTATGGAACAGCAGCATCATGGTGGGAAAATATATCCCACACTCACCCCAACGGAGCAAATATGACATGGGAACAGTTCAAGGAATACTTCCGGGGAGCACATATCCCCAATAGTATTATGACATTGAAGAAAAGGGAATTTGAGGATCTCAGCAACGAGGTACCACGGTAACTCAGTACCTAGACCAGTTTACTCAACTGGCTCAGTACGCAAACGATGAGTACATGACAGAAAACAAAAAGATGGAGAAATTTCTTGATGGGCTCGTTCCATCTCTGAAGTGCCAACTGGTTTTCCACACCTTTCCAGATTTCAAGACACTGGTAGACAAGGCCATTATTCTGGAGAATGAGCACCGCAACATAAATGAAATTCGCAAACGCCGTATGACCCAGTCAGTACGGGTTCGCAGCAACAGACCCCGGAATGAATTTCAGAGGCCTGTGGCGCCACGACCACCAATTCCAACACCACGACCGCAGCAGAGTCGCAGCACCTTCAACAACAATACCAAGGACACAACGTTCCGTCCTAGCGTTACTTGTTTCACCTGTGGAGAAGAAGGGCATTATGCCAGGCAATGCCCAAAACAGGGGAACAACAATGTTCCGAAGCCCAACAACAATGGCCGCAGTGTTAATGCAGCCCCACGACACACCAACCCCAACAACAACCAAAGGAAGGGACAGGTGAATCACGTGACCTTTGAGGAGGCACAAAATGCACCGGACATCGTGTTTGGTACGTTCCCTGTCAACACAATTAATGCTACAGTCTTATTTGATTCTGGAGCTTCCCATTCATGCATTTCCAAAAGATTTGCTTCGGAGAATCAGTTTTCTTTTTCGCCTTTGCAAAATTCAATGGTTATTCAGTCCCCGGGATCGAAGCAAAGCACTCAATGGTACTGCAAGGATGTGAATATTGAAATCAAAGGAATGAAGTTTCTAGCCAATCTCATTGTACTGGAAGCAGTCGATCTGGACGTTATTTTGGGAATGGACTGGTTGACCACAAATAAAGGTTTTATAGACTGCTACAACCGTATAGTGACTCTCACAAATTGTCAAGGGAAGACAATAAAATTTGGCACAAGGAAGATTTCTACTTCACAAGGAAAATTAAACCAAGTGGATATGACAGAGTTGAGCAAGGTTCCGGTGGTATGCGAATACCTCGACGTATTTCCTGAGGAGTTACCAGGCATGCCACCTGATCGGGAAATTGAGTTTGCTATTGAGCTAGCACCTGGAACAACACCCATTTATAAGAAGCCTTATCGCATGGCTCCTACAGAATTGGCTGAGCTAAAGAAACAAATTAAGGAATTAATGGAAAAAGGTTATGTTCGACCCAGCTCATCACCATGGGGATCGCCAGTTTTATTTGCTAAGAAAAAGGATGGTACCCTAAGGTTATGTATTGATTACAGAGCACTCAATATGGCTACCATCAAAAATAAATATCCACTGCCAAGAATCAATGACCTGTTCGAGCAACTGGCAGAAGCCAAGGTATTCTCAAAAATAGACTTGAGGTCAGGCTACCATCAATTAAGAATTCGATCGTCAGACATACCCAAGACTGCCTTTACCACCAGATACGGATTGCATGAGTTCACAGTGATGCCCTTCGGGTTGACCAACGCTCCTGCTTATTTTTTGCATCTCATGAACAAGGTCTTCATGAAATATTTGGACAAGTTCGTGGTTGTGTTCATCGATGATATACTTATTTATTCCAAGACGCCAGAAGAACATGAGCAACATCTTCGAATAGTCCTGGAAGAATTACGGAAAAATCAACTATATGCCAAATTCAGTAAGTGTGAATTTTGGCTACGAGAAGTTGGTTTTCTGGGACACGTACTGACACAGGATGGGATAGCAGTGGACCCGAGTAAAGTAAAAGATGTCTTAGGGTGGAAGCAACCCACCAACGTGACCGAGGTCAGAAGTTTTCTCGGTTTGGCTGGCTACTATCAATGATTTATCGAAGGATTCTCCACCATAGCCAAACCCATGACTCAGTTACTCAAGAAAGATAAAAAGTTTGAATGGACCAAAGCTTGCGAGAAAAGTTTTCAAGAATTAAAGAAAAGGTTGACCACGGCACCTGTTTTGAAATATATTGTGACGCTTCCAGGAAGGGACTTGGATGTGTATTAATGCAGGAAGGAAAGGTCGTAGCATATGCCTCAAGACAACTACGACAACACGAAGAAAATTACCCTACCCATGATTTGGAGTTAGAAGCTGTGATACACGCACTCAAGGAATGGCGACATTATCTTCTGGGTAACCGATGCGAGATATACAGGGACCACAAAAGTCTTAAGTATATCTTCACCTAGCCAGAATTAAACCTAAGACAGCGTCGATGGCTTGAGTTAATTAAGGATTATGATGTGGGAATTCATTACCACCCGGGTAAGGCAAATGTTGTGGCAGATGCTCTGAGCAGAAATCCATGCACCGACAATAACAGTATGCAATTCTCACAGCATGAATTCAACCAGGAATTTTCCAAGCTTAATATGGTTCTAGTCATGGAAGGAACCATTGCCCGTTTAGAAATAAAATCAGCACTGGAGGATCAGATCAAAGAAGCTCAGAAAGGGAACCCCAGCATCGAAGGAATTAAAAGGAAGGTAAATTTAGGCAAGGCATCTGAATTTACCATTGATAGTCAGGAAATCCTATGGTACGGAAAAAGGTTATGCATACCCAACAAGGAAGAGCTAAAGCAACAAATTTTGGCAGAAGCCCACACAACTCCGTACTCCATTCACCCAGGAGGAACCAAGATGTACAAGGACCTACAGGAAAAAATTTGGTGGCACGGGATGAAAAGGGATATCGCCGTATATGTCGCACGGTGTGACTCCTATCAGTGTATAAAGGCAGAACATCAGAGGCCAGCAGGATTATTACAGCCACTCAGAGTGCCTGAATGGAAATGTGATGTGGTAGGAATGGATTTTATTGTTGGTTTACCGAGGTCACGACACGGAAATGATGCTATCTGGGTTATCACAGATTTATTAACCAAAGTGGCACATTTCATTCCGGTAAAAACCACATACTCAACACAGAGGCTTGCTAGGTTATACCTCTCCCGAATTGTTTGCTTACACAGAGTACCCAAGACCATAGTCTCTGATAGAGGCACTCAGTTTGTCACTAGGTTTTGGGATCACCTGCAGCAGGCCTTAGGGACTCAACTGGTTTTCAGCACAGCATATCACCCACAGACCGGTGGGCAGACTGAACGGGTAAATCAGATATTGGAGGACATGCTGAGAGCATGTGTGCTTACGTATGGAGTCAGCTGGGAAGATAGTTTACCATACGCGGAATTTTCCTACAACAACAGTTATCAAGCCAGTTTAAAAATGTCACCCTTCGAAGCCCTATACGGACGGAGATGCTGTACCCCACTCAATTGGTCTGAGACCGGAGATAGCCGAATCTTCGGCCCAGAAGTTCTCAAGGAAGCAGAAATGAAAGTAAAACTTATCTGAGACAGACTGAAGGCAGCTCTGAGTCGTCAGAAGAGCTACTATGATCAGAAGCACCGCCAGATCAGTTTTGAGCCCGATGAATACGTGTACCTCAGAGTATCCCCAATGAGGGGGCTACAGAGATTTAAAGTTAAAGGAAAATTGGCACCGAGATTTATTGGACCGTTCAGAATAATTGCAAGGAGAGGCAAGGTTGCCTATCAACTGGAGCTACCCGCAGAATTATCGGATGTTCATGATGTGTTTCACGTTTCACAGCTAAGGAGATGTGTTAGTAACCCAGTAAAGCAAGTTCAACATCAAGACCTGGATATCCAACCAGATCTTACATATAGGGAACGTCCTAAAAAGATTTTGGAGGGGTCTGAACGGAGAACCCGTCAGGGCGTGATAAAATTTTACAAAGTTCAGTGGAGTAATCACACCGAGGAAGAAGCAACATGGGAAAGAGAGGATCACCTGAGGACTGAATATCCGTACCTGTTTGAGGAACAGCTGAAATCTCGGGGACGAGATTTTTCTTAAGGGGGGTAGGTGTTGTAACACCCCAAAATAATTTCTTTGAATTTTCAAAAAAATTCTTTAAAATAAAATGCTTTGAATTATTCTGGCCCTATTTTTTTTCTCTTTCTTCTGTTCTGAGGATCATTTTAATCTTTATTGGGTTTAAAAAAAATCTTTAATGGTTTATGATTTAATGGATTATTATTTGAGTAAATATTTTATAGGTCCAAAAATATTTTTTCTCTTGAAAAACTTTTGAAATAATTCCACTATTCCAATGAAATGATCCAATTCATTTCTCTCTCTAGCACATAGGAATTCTTCCAAGTAATTTTTATGTCACTCCTAAATTATCCCTCAAGTCACTCACACCTTCTAGGACAGTATCCAACTCCTTTCCACCTTACAAAAATATTTCTACAATATTTACTAAATTCCAAAGTTGGAATTAATTTTATTCATGGTTTCTTTGGTTTACAAAGGAACCATACTTTCTACAAGTCTTCTGCTCCCACCAAAATTATCCTAGCAACTAGACAGTACCCACAACCCATTTCACCAAAAACTTTGGGTTCCACAGTTCAAAATTTTCAAATGCCATTCAATTCAAAATTGGACCAGAAAAAACTCTCTGATATAACCTCAATTTTTATTGCTCCATAAATTCCGAAACTTTGCCAAACTCTCTTATTTGCATCAACACCTCACCACAAAAATTCCTCAAAATTCCTAAATTGCCTAGACCTCTCTGTCATTTCATCATATAGGTGGTGTGTGTACTGTTCATCTCTGTCAAAATTCAGTTAACTGAATTTGGTTCAGTGGCAGAGGCGATTGACGCCGTGCACCACACTCCATCGCCCTCCCCTTCTCCTCCACGCCTCCTCTGGCCATTAATGGGTCGCCTAGGACTCCACTGGTCAGTGGTCGCCGCCGACAGCCCAAGAGGTGGCCGGTGCAACGGCCACCATCCTCGACCGCGGCAACCCGAGCGGATCACCACGGCGCCCGCCATCTTCACTGCTGCTGCTGCCCTCCCTCACCTAATCTCCTCCACACGTCGCCCCTCTCCACAGCCTCGCACACCGTCCAAACCATCTGGAGCCCGCTGTCAGTCGCCGGAGTTGAACAGCGCCTGCCATGGCTGTACGCGAGCCTCGCCGTGGATAAGGCCGCAATGTTCGATCTCGTCCGCGCTAAGGCTTCTGGAGTGCTCCCCCGGCCTCACCAACTCCGGACCGCCCTAGACCACCACCCTAGCTACTTCGTCGGCCGGAATAACTCCGGCGTCATCCGATCCACCTCTGACATCCTCGTCCGCCTATAAATAAGAGCTCCCGAGCTCCGTTCACTTCAGGCACCACCCACACACACTCCGAATCGAGCTCCCGTGCACTCACCCGACTTCGGGGAGGTCGTCTCCCTCCTCTCTGGTCATCGATCCACCGCCACCTTCCTCGATCGCCACAACGCCATCACTCCACCACCACCGCTCAAATCTTGCCAGAAGCTCTCTTGTGCACCCAATCATCGACTCCGCACCCCAATTTGACGCAAGAAGCTCTCTCCGGCGAGATCCGACGACACCCGAACCACCGTCCGCCGCCGTCGACCTCGCCGTCGTTCTGTTGCTCGCCGGCGACCACCATCGCCACCCACCGATGTGGACGAACTCCCTAAACACGCTACGATCATCGCCGACCGCTGAAACCCCGGTGATCGTCGCCGGTGATCACCGCTGTCTCTCTGTTCTCGCGCGCGAGCGCGTTCAAATTTGAACCTGACGGGTGGAGCCCACCCGTCAGCGTTTTGTTATTTTCCGTTTAAAACAGAAAGCGTATTCTGTTGTTTACGCGTTCTGAGTTGGAAGGCGTATTTCTGCCCAAACCGTTTTCTATTTAAAACAGCTCAGGGACTGGATTTTTGCAGAAAAACCCCTGGGTTTAAAAGTTATTACTTTTAAACCACAATTCTGATTGAGTTGATTCTTTTTTTGAAATTCTTATTTTTCTCTCTAGTTTTTTTAGTATTTATTTGAAAATATTTTGAGACAACTTTTGGTACTGTTGCCAAGTTTTTGATTTGAATTTGAATTTGAATTTTCCCGAAAACGAAGAGGGAAACTTTGCCAGGAATTTCGAGGGTTCTTCTTATAAATACTTTGCACAAGGCAAGCATTTTGAACCTGGGATATGGTGATTGCATTGCATGATTGCATCGGTTTGAGATTTCACCATATACGTAGTAATAATGCATGCATGCATGGTCATGTCATCTTTTTACTTGCTTGTCATCCACTCAAGTCTCTGACATGCATGAAGGCTGTGAGAAAATTCAGGAGCGTGTCTCCTGTCTTGGACGTGCTGGTGAGCACGGACTGCGTTGGGACACGATGGTGTCACCGTGGCATGTGGAACATGCCGGTCATAATAATAACAACACCTCCTGAGTCGACCTAGATCGAGTCTTGTTCCGTCACACCTAGTTAAACACTGTGCTGCCATGGGTCTTCCCGCGAGGGGAGTACGGTTTAGTAAGTTGTTAACCCCTGTCTAAGTACACACCACATAGAGGACCACGATGAGGGTTTCCACGGCCATGGACTAATGCCCGCCATCAGGTCAGGGGGCATGGGTGTATCCGGCTGGGCCGAGAGGGGGGCACCCCTTGTAATCCGTGCATATGAATAGTGATCCCATGCTATTCGAGATTGTAGTCTCCCCGACTTAGAGTTTTTCTTGAACGGTGCTTTGGGTGATTCCTGGCATCCGGAAAGTTAATATGGTGTGTGCTGGTCAGGTGTGTTGTCAACCCAAAGACCGTAGTGAGAATTAGTCAGTGCCACGATGTTGACTAAAGAAATCCCATGCACGTGGGTAAAGAGTACAACCTCTGCAGAGTTATACCTATTCGAATAGCCGTGTCCGCGGTCAAGGACGTTAGCTGGGAAGGGTCAAGTGTCGGTCCCGGTGTCGGTCTTCGGAGGAAATAATTAATTTGAGCATCAATTATTTTACAGAATATTATTATTTCATCACTAACGTTGTCATGGATATTTTTGTTATCATGAATATTATGGTTATGGATATTTTTGTTACTATGCATATGATTGTGGACTAACCCGTTTCTCTTATTTTATTTCCTGAGTGTCTCAGGGGCTAGCTAGACTACCCCGGGCACCCAGTTTTACTTTCAAGACCTCTCGTGGCGTCGCTTGAGTTCTCGGGCGGTCCTGTCTCGCCCGATTCTCTTTTAGACACCCGTTTGGCATTTCTTTTCCGGACCTCTCATGGCGTCGCTTGAGTTCTCGGGCGGTCCTGTCTTGCCCGATTCTCTTTTAGACACCCGTTTGGCATTTCTTTTCAAGCCCTCTCGTGGCGTCGCTTGAGTTCTCGGGCGGTCCTGTCTCGCCCGATTCTCTTTTAGACACCCGTTTGGTATTTCTTTTCAAGACCTCTCGTGGTGTCGCTTGAGTTCTCGGGCGGTCCTGTCTCGCCCGATTCTCTTTTACACACCCGTTTGGCATTTCTTTTGGATTCTCGGGCGGTCCTGTCTCGCCCGATTGTCCAATTTTAACTTTCTTGGTTTGTCACTAACATTTTATATTTTTGTGCACATGCTAATATTTATCATGCCATGTTTTAAATTTCAGTCAGCACGAGCATATCATTTAATCCATCATGGGCATATGCATTCGGTATATCTTTCGTTCATAATGTTTGCGAGTACATTCCAACGTACTCACTGGCTTGTCCCTGGCTATTTTATTGGCCAGACCTGGAGGAGGACGAGCTTGTGGAAGGAGATTGCGCTAGCGAGCCCGACGCTTAGAGGTGTCCCAGTCAGTCAACCTGTGATCTTGGAGTGGACCACATGTATCATCCGCTGTGTTTCCGCTACACCAATAAAATAGTCAAGCCTCACACTGACGCTTGACTTCATTTTATTGTATCAGTATTGTTCTACCACCACACCACTTTATTCCACCACCGTAGTTTATTGGCAAGCTTGTAATAATTGTTGAGCCCTCAGACTCAACCATGTGTAATATTATATTTGTACTGGTTATCTATGTCAAGGAAGTCTACCAGTTGATCTTGGGGCTAGTATGACTTGAGGCTCTTCTGTGATTTATCCCAGAAATGGGCCTGACAATTACCATCTCTATATCGCAAAACTATTGCAAGAAATCAAACATATCATATTCAGTGATCTACAAGTTTTATGTAGGATTTTATGACTAACCATGTGAATGGCCAATTCCTGTTGACTCTCTAAACAGATATAAGTGAAGCATGAGAGTTCAATTCTTTCTACAAAAGACCACACTCTAATAAATATAAGAGAAGCAAAAGAGCATTCTACAAATAATGGTTTTCTATATGAAGAGAAACAGGCATCCAAACTTCAAATGATATAAGTGAAGCACATGAAGCATTCTATAAAGCCATACTCAAAAGATATAAGTGAAGTGCAAAGAGCATTCTATAAATCAACCAAGGACTATCTCATACCAGCATGGTGCATAAAAGAAAAGGGAAAAGAAAACACAAATGACGCTCCAAGAATTTACGCATATCATGTGAACAAAACAAAAACCGAGACATACCGATAATTGTCGAATAAAGATAGGATGCCTTCCGGGGCATCCCCAAGCTTAGAAGCTTGAGTCTCCTTGAATATTTACTAGGGGTGCCTTGGGCATCCCCAAGCTTGAGCTCTTGCCTCTCCTCGTTCTTCTCATATCAATACCGCCTCGATCTTTGAACACTTCATCCACACAAAACTTAACAAAACCTTCGTGAGATCCGTTAGTATAATAAAGCAAATCACTACTTTAAGTACTGTTGCAAACCCATTCATATTTTATTTTTTCATTATACCTACTGTATTCTAACTTCTCCATGTCTTATACCTTCCGATACAATCCATAGTTTCATCAAAACAAGCAAAACAATGCATCAAAAACAGAATCCGTCAAAAACAGAACAGTCTGTAGTAATCTGAACATTAACCATACTTCTGTAGCTCCAAAAATTATGAAAAATTAGGAAAAAATAAAAAATTTGCATAGAAGTACTGTGTAAAAAATTCAGAATTTTTGCACGTTCCAGTAAAAAATGTAAATTCACGCACTACAGAAAAAGTTTCTGTTTTTGCACCACACTCACCAAACAAGCAATTTAAACATCCTAACGGTAAATCTTGGCACTTTATTTTTATAATACAATGGATTTGTACAAGGGGATAATTATTTTTGTTGAAAAGTTTCTGTAATTCAAGATTCACAAAGTTTCCATGGGCATGAACAAAGTTCAAGGAGCTCCCCCACTTCAGCGGTGCTCGTCTTTCTTACTTTCACTTTCCTTTTTGAAAAGTTTTAGGTTCCCCTCTATATTTTTTTTGTTTTTAAACTTTTTAAAAGCACACAACAGAAATAAAATGACTCTCTAAAACTTCCGGGTTGTCTCCCTGGCAGCGCTTTCTTTAAAGCCATTAAGCTAGGCATAAAGTGCTCAAGTAATTGATCCACCCGGATCCCAATGTATGTCAAAGCCAATTTTACTTAACAATGATTTGTAATTTAGTAGTGAGCACAAAGCTACATATATCATGCAATGATGAAGTCTAACTCTCTTCCTATGCATTGGCATGTCATAAAAGTACAATTCATGCACATCAAGTAAAGGCCAATGCATAGTATAAGCCGTTTCTTGCAATTTTATCGTATTGGAAACATAGAAAGGTGGAGGTGTAGTTCCTCTCTCATAATAATAGCAAGTAGGAGTAGAAAGCACATGCATGTTATATCCATCCAAATCATCATGTGCAACGGTAAAACGCAACCCATCAATATAATCCTTAATAAGCACAAACTTCTCCGATACAGTGTAGTTGGGAGAATTCAAAAAGATAATAGGACAATCATGTGTGGGTGAAATAACAACAATTTCATGTTTAACATAAGGAACTATAGCAAGTTCATCTCCATAAGCATAATTCAAATTGGCATCACGGCCACAAGCATAGCAAGCATCAATTTCATCAAAAAGGGATATTTCAAACGAATCCAAGGGATCATAGCAATTGTCATAGCATTCATCCTTCGGTAAGCACGAAGGGAAATTAAACAATGTATGGGATAAAGAGTTACTCTCATCAGGAGGTGGGCACGGGTGATCAATCCGCTCTTCCTCCTTTTGTTCTTCTCTCTCCTCCTCATCCTTTTCATCTAATGAGCTCACAGTGTCAACAATTTCTTCTTCCATAGATTCCTGCAAAATATTAGTCTCTTCTCGGACAGCAGAGACTTTCTCAATAAATTGATCAATATAGGCATTGTATTCATAATTCTCATAGCAATATTTAAGTATAGCAAAATTTTCAGATTGGTAAACAGCATCATCATAATTTTCATACTTTTCAAACAAAGATTCAATTTCATAAGCACCCTTAAAAGCAACAAATTCTTCTATTTGTTCCACATCATATTAATCATATATACCATTAGCATAAGAAGCCAAGGTTTCATTATCATTAAATTCACATGAAAAGGGAAGGTGTGGAGCCTTCATCCTAGAGCAGCAAGTATAATCATATCTTAAGCATAAATTCCGAGCATACCAATGCAAATAATAAATTTGATCCCATAAGAGTTTCCCTTTTTGAGACAAGTGATAATCCCTAAAGTATTCCCGTTGATCCAAAGTATATCCCATTATCAAGTTGAATGGAGATTTATCAGGATTATCAAAGTAGTATTTGATGTTTTCCACATAACGAGCATCGAGGGTTTTAGGAGGTTCCCCATCTCCATGAGTAGCAAGTACAACTAATTTTTTTGGTATTTCATGTCCCATATCCATAACTAAAGGTAGAGAACAACTTAGAACAGAAAATAAAAACTACTTAGTGGAACAGAAAATAAAAATTACTTAGTGATAAAGCAAACAAGCGCACACGAGAATATCAACCCCATACTATTGCTCCCTGGCAACGGCACCAGAAAAAGGTCTTGATAACCCACAAGTATAGGGGATCAATTGTAGCTTTTTCAATAAATAAGAGTGTCAAACCCAACGAGGAGCTAAAGGTAGAATCAATATTCCCTTCAAGTTCTATCGACCACCGATACAACTCTACGCACACTTAACATTTGCTTTACCTAGAACAAGAATAAAACTAGAAGTACTTTGTAGGTGTAATGCTAGAACTAATTTGCAAGAATAAAACTAGGAGTACTTTGCAAGATAATAAAAGTTAGTTGTTTAGTAGAAAGCTTTTATAACACAAGAAAAGGATTTGTCCATAGGCAATCGATAACTAGACCGGTAATCATTATTGCAATTTTATATGAGGGAGAGGCATGAGCTAACATACTTTCCATACTTGGATCATATGCACTTATGATTGGAACTCTAGCAAAAATCCGCAACTAACAAAGATCATTAAGGTAAAACCCAACCATAGCATTAAGTATCAAGTTCCCTTTACTCCCATACGCAACTACCCCCTTACTCGGGTGTAAGCTTCTGTCACTCTAGTCGCCCACCATAAGAGAATTATGAACATATTGCAAACCCTACAGCAGGGATCCCTCACACTTGCGCGACACGGAGGGCACCATAGGAAAACACCAAAATAAAACATACAACTCAAACCAATCACGATCATCAATCAACCCATAGGACAAAACGAATCTACTCAAACATCATAGGATGGCCACAAATCATTGGATAATAATATGTAGCATTAAGCACCATGTTTAAGTAGAGAATTACACTGGGAATTGAGAGGTTACACTGCTACATAGAGGGGGACAGAGTTGGTGTTGATGGCGGCGAAGTTGTTGGTGTAGATCGCCGTCACGATGGTTCCCCCGGCGGCGCTCCGGCGCCACCGGGAGAGAGGGTGAGAGAACCCCATCCTTCTTCTTATTCATTGGCCTCCCCCCTAGATGGGAGGAGAGTTTACCCTCTGGTCCATGGCTTCCATGGCGGCGAAGGGGCAGGAGCCCCTCCTAGATTGGATCTCTCTCTCTGTTCTCTTCTGTTTCGCGTTCCTGTTTTCTGGCCTTTCACCGTTTCTTATATTCCCGGAGATCCGTAACTCCGATTGCGCTGAAATTTTAACATGATTTTTTCCGGATATTAGCTTCCTTGCGCCCGAATAAGAGCACCAACTGACCTACAAGGGCCTCACGAGGCACCACGGCGCGCCGGGCCCCCCCTGGCGTGCCCTGGTGCCTCGTGGGGCCCACGAGCACCACCTTGTGTTGATTCCACCTCCCAAAAATCACATATATTCCAAAATAATTCTCCATAAAATTTTATTGCATTTGGACTTCGTTTGATATGGATATTCTGCAAAACAAAAAACATGCAACAAACAGGAACTGGCACCGGGCACTGGATCAATATGTTAGTCCCAAAAAACAATATAAAATGTTGCCAAAAGTATGTGTAAATTATAGGATATTGGCATGAAACAATAAAAAATTATAGATACGACGGATATGTATCAATAGTGGACATTAATTTAGGATAGAAATAATGACCACATGAATAATATTGAAAAGAAGAAGAAGGGGGAGATGATGATAGTAGAGATGTCATGCATGGGTGAACCACATGGTCTAGAGAGGGAGATGGCATGGAGGGGATGACCACACACACTATGCATACATGATGAACACAACAATAACAATGGGTGCAATGCTTTAGCAACATAAATGAATATGATGATGCAAAGCACATGACAAATAATATGAAGATGAAATGTAAAGAGAGAAGGAATGAAAAACACAACAAGAGAATGCAACAATATATTAAGACTAACATGACAAAACCCATACATGGCAAGGTTCAGGGATACAAATATGGAAGGATTACATCTGGGGTGTTACAAGCGCCTTTGGTGAGTGGAATTTGGTAAGGAAATATTTATATTACGTGCTGAAATTTACTGTCACTTGTCACTATGGAAACTAATCCTTTGAGGGGTTTGTTCGGGGTATGTTCACCTCAACATGAAGCATTAAGAGTTGCCCCTCAACCTACTGAACCTACTAAAAATATTTACTATGAAATTCCTTCGGGTATGATAGAGAAGCTGCTAGCTAATCCTTATGCAGGAGATGGAACGGTGCATCCTGATGTGCACTTGATATATGTGGATGAAATTTGTGGATTGTTTAAGCTTGCAGGTTTATCCGGAGATGGAGTTAAGAAGAAGGTATTCCCTTTATCTTTGGAGGTAAAGGCATTGACATGGTATAGGCTATGTGATGATACTGGAACATGGGATTGGAACCGGTTGAAGCTGGAATTTCACCAGAAATTTTATCCTATGCATTTGGTTCATCGTGATCAGAATTTTATATATAATTTTTGGCCTCGTGAAGGAGAAAGTATCACTCAAGCTTGGGGGAGGCTTAAGTATATGTTGCATACATGCCCCTATCATGAGCTCTCAAGATAAATAATTATTAAAAACTTTTATGCTCGGCTTTCTCATAATGATCAATCCATGCTCGATACTTCTTCTACTGGTTCCTTTATGAAAAGGACTATTGAATTCAAATGGGATCTTCTGGAAAGAATTAAGCGCAACTCTGAAGATTGGGAAATCGACAAAGGTAAAGAGTCAGGTATAAATCTTGAGTTTGATTGTGTTAAATCTTTTATGGAAACTGATGCTTTTCACAACTTTAGTACTAAATATGGACTTGACTCTGAGATAGTAGCCACCTTTTGAGAATCTTTTGCTGCTCATGTTGATCTCCCTAAGGAGAAATGGTTTAAATATCATCCACCTATTCAATTAAATGAAGAACCTTTTAGTGTCAAAGAAGAAACAATTGTTTACAATATTGATCCAGTTGTGCCCACTTCTTATATTGAGAAACCTCCTTTCCCTGTTAGGATTAAGGAACATGCTAAAGCTTCAACTGTGGTTAATAAAAGTAATATAAGAACACCTAGACCTTCTGAACAAATTAAAGTTGAACCTAATATTGCAATGGTTAAAGATCTTTTGGTTGATGATATTGATGGACATGTTATTTACTTTTGTTATGAGGCTGCTAGAATTGCTAAACATGTTAGAAATGAAAGAGATATGCTAGATAAGAACAAGCCTGTAGTTGGCATGCCTGTTGTTTCTGTTAAGATTGGAGACCATTGTTATCATGGTTTATGTGATATGGGTGCTAGTGTGAGTGTTATTCCATTTTCTTTATATCAAGAAGTAATGAATGATATTGCACCTGTTGAGATTGAAGATATTGATGTTACTATTAAGCTTCCAAACTGAGATACTATTACTCCACTTGGGATTGTTAGAGATGTTGAAGTCTTGTGCTGTAAGATCAAATATCCTACTAATTTCTTAGTACTTGGTTCATAACAAGATAATTTTTGTCCCATTATTTTCGGTAGACCCTTCTTGAATATTGTTAATGCTGAAATTGATTGTGTTAAAGAGAAAGTTAGAGTTAAGTTTGGTGATATATCTCATGAATTTAATTTCTTTAAGTTTCGTAGACAACCTCATGATAAATAATTACCCAATAAAGATGAAATTATTGGTCTTGCTTCTATTTCTGTGCCTCCTACTGATCCTTTAGAACAATATTTGCTAGACCATGAGAATGATGTGCATATGAATGAAAGAAATGAAATAGATGAGTTATTCTTCAAACAAGCACCTATTCTTAAACATAATTTGCATGTTGAAACCTTGGGAAATCCTCTACCACCCAAGGGTGATCCTGTGTTTGAATTAAAGAAACTTCCTGGTACACTTAAATATGCTTATCTTGATGAAAAGAAGATATATCATGTTATTATTAGTGCTAACCTTTCAGAGCATGAAGAAAAGAGATTACTTTAAACTCTGAGGAAGCACCGTGCTGCTATTGGATATACTCTTGATGATCTTAAGGGCATTAGTCCCACTCTATGTCAGCATAAAATTCATATGGAGCCAGATGCTAAACCAGTTGTTGATCATCAAAGAAAGTCGAATCCTAAAATGAAGGATGTGGTAAGGACTGAAATATTAAAACTTCTGGAGGCAGGTATAATTTATCCCATAGCTAATAATAGATGGGTAAGTCATGTTCATTGTGTTCCTAAGAAAGGAGGTATTACCGTAGTTCCTAATGATAATAATGAACTCATTCCACAAAGAATTGTAACTGGCTATAGGATGGTAATTGATTTCAGGAAATTAAATAAAGCTACTAGGAAAGATCATTACCCTTTGCCTTTTATTGATCAAATGTTAGAAAGATTATCTAAGCATACACACTTTTGTTTCCTAGATGGATATTCTGGTTTTTCTCAAATACCTGTATCACCAGAAGATCAAGAGAAAACCACATTTACTTGTCCTTTTGGAACTTATGCTTATCGTCATATGCCTTTTAGTTTATGTAATGCACTTGCTACCTTTCAAAGATGTATGACTGCTATATTCTCTGACTTTTGTGAAAAGATTGTTGAGGTTTTCATGGATGATTTCTCCATTTACGGAACTTCTTTTGATGATTGCTTGAGCAACCTTGATCGAGTTTTGCAGAGATGTGAAGAAACTAATCTTGTCTTGAACTGGGAGAAGTGCCACTTTATGGTAAATGAAGATATAGTCCTTGGGCATAAAATTTCTGAAAGAGGTATTCAAGTTGAGAAAGCTAAAGTTGATGAAATTGAGAAAATGCCATGTCCTAAAGATATCAAAGGTATAAGAAGTTTCCTTGGTCATGCTGGTTTCTATAGAAGGTTTATAAAAGACTTCTCTAAAATTTCTAGGCCTCTTACTAATCTTTTGCAAAAAGATGTTCCATTTGTTTTTGATGATGATTGTGTAGAAGCCTTTGAAATACTTTAGAAAGCCTTAATTTCTGCACCTATTCTTCAACCACCTGATTGGAACCTACCCTTTGAAATTATGTGTGATGCTAGTGATTATGCTGTTGCTGCTGTTCTAGGGCAAAGAGTTGATAAGAAATTGAATGTTATCCATTATGCTAGTAAAACTCTAGACAATGCTCAAAGAAATTATGCTACTACTGGGAAAGAATTTTTAGCAGTTGTGTTTGCATGTGATAAATTCAGATCTTACATTATTGATTCCAAAGTTACTATTCACACTGATCATGCTGCTATTAAATATCTTATGGAAAAGAAAGATGCTAAACCTAGACTTATTAGGTGGGTTTTTCTGCTACAAGAATTTGATTTGCATATTATTGATAGAAAGGGAGCTGAGAATCCCGTAGCAGATAATTTGTCTAGAATGGAAAATGTTCTTGATGACCCACTTCCTAATAATGATGATTTCCCTGATGAACAATTAGCTATGATAAATGCTTCCCATTACACTCCTTGGTATGCAGACTATGCTAATTACATTGTTGCTAAATATATACCACCTAGTTTTACATACCAACAAAAGAAAAAGTTCTTCTTTGATTTAAGACATTACTTTTGGGATGACCCACATTTATATAAAGAAGGAGTAGATGGTGTTATTAGACGTTGTGTACCTGAGCATGAACAGGAACAAATCCTACGGAAGTGTCACTCTGTGGCATATGGAGGACACCATGCGGGAGACAGAACTGCACACAAGGTATTACAATCTGGTTTTTATTGGCCTACTCTCTTCAAAGATGCACGTAAGTTTGTTCTCTCTTGTGATGAATGTCAAAGAATTGGTAATGTTGGTAGACGTTAGGAAATGCCTATGAATTATTCACTTGTTATTGAACCATTTGATGTTTGGGGTTTTGATTATATGGGACCTTTTCCTTCCTCTAATGGGTATACTCATATTTTAGTTGTTGTTGATTACGTTACTAAGTGGGTAGAAGCTATTCCAACAAGTAGTGCTGATCATAACACTTCTATTAAAATGCTTAAAGAAGTTATATTTCTGAGGTTTGGAGTCCCTAGATATTTAGTGACTGATGGTGGTTTACATTTTATTCATGGTGCTTTCCGTAAATTTCTTGCTAAATATGATGTTAATCATAGAATTGCATCTCCTTATCATCCTCAGTCTAGTGGTCAAGTTGAATTAACTAACAGAGAAATAAAATTAATTTTGCAAAAGACTGTTAATCGATCTAGAAAGAATTGTTCTAAGAAACTTGATGATGTACTATGGGCTTACAGAGCTGCTTATAAAAATCCTATGGGTATGTCTCCATATAAGATGGTTTATGGAAAATCATGTCATTTACCTCTTGAGTTAGAACATAAGTCATATTGGGCAATTAAAGGACTTAATTATGATTTTAAACTTGCGGTGAAAAGAGGTTATTTGATATTAGCTCCCTAGATGAATGGAGAACCCAAGCTTATGAAAATGCCAAGTTATTTAAAGAAAAAGTTAAAAGATGGCATGACAAGAGAATTCAAAAACGGGAATTCAAAGTAGGTGATCATGTTCTATTATACAATTCTCGTTTAAGATTCTTTGCAGGAAAACTTATCTCTAAATGGGAAGGACCGTACATCATTGAAGAATTTCATCGCTCCGGAGCAATCAAAATAAACAACTATGAAGGCAATAATCCGAGAGTGGTTAATGGGCAAAGAATTAAACATTATATCTCAGGTATGCCCATTAATGTTGAAACTAATATTATCCAAGCAATGATACCGGAAGAGCACATAGAAGAAACCTTCCGGAATGCTCTAGAATCCTGAAAATGAGTAGGTATGTGGTATGGTAAGTAAACCAACTCCAAAAATTCCATAAAAGTACTTCCTGTCCATTTTGGAACATATGAAAAATTAGGAAAATAATAAGCAGTCCAAAAAGTGCACGAGGAGGCGACAAGCCTGGGGGGCGCACCCTACCCCCCAGGGCGTGCCTACCAGGCTTGTGACTCCGTTTTTCTTCCGTATTACTTGTGCCGCACGGGAAAAATTCATTATATATACTCACGGGTGTTTTGACCACCGCATCACAAGTTTCTCCTCTGTTCTTGTTTCGTGCTGTTTTCTGTCAGACTCTTGGGGTCAAGTGCCATGTCATCTCAGGATTCGGACGGGGAAAGCTATGTTTCTCACCTTATTGCAAACCCTAGAGTATATGGGGATACTGATCCCTATGGTTGGACAACTGATGAAGAGGAAGATGCTGATTTGAGGGAAAAGGAAGATCATTCCAGCGAGGAGGAAGAGGATCCCCCATTGCCTCAACCAGGAGATATGCATATTGAATTCAAGAGGTCCGGCTTACCTAACACGGTGAAGGTTCCTAAAGTTCAATTCACTCCTTTTCCTCATGTGCAGGAAGATTCGGATAAACTACGTCGCAAAATTTGGGATCTCGAAAGAGAGAATGACAAATTAAAAGAAGAAATTCGTGTCCTCAAGGAAGGACAAGCCTATCACTTCATCACCACCATCACCGAAGAAGGAGACTTGAGCACATGGGTATGGGCACCACCCTTGGCTTGTGCCAAGCTTGGGGGAGGTGCCCCGGTATCGTATCACCATCACTTTTATCATCATTATCTATCTTAGTTCGATCCTTAGTTATTTCGTGATTTAGAAGAATAAAGTTTAGTATTATTTAGTTTCGAGTGCTTGCTTTGTGATCTATCTATCTATGTAATCGTGTGTGAAAGTTATATAATAAAGAGTAGTTTGAGTTGAGTGTTTTGCTTTTGTTGATCCAATCTTGGAAATAAAATAAAGAAAAGAATAGAGATCATAAGCTAATCCCATGAGGAGTGATGACTTCACATAAAAGAAGTATAATTGATAAAACTTGTTGGAAGTTGACAAACATAGTATTGGTCATTGTTGCAATTCATGAAAAAGTAATAAAGGAAGAGAGGTCTCACATATAAATATACTATCTTGGACATCTTTTATGATTGTGAGCCCCCATTAAATATTCTATGTCAAATAGTTGACGTTGGACAAGGAAGACAACGTAATGAGTTATGTTTGCTTATATTCACATAGAAGTTATATTGTTTCGGATCCTCGAACATGTGGTGCTTGCCCCCTATCTTTTGCTAGCCAAAATTCCGTACTAAGTAGAGATACTACTTGTGCATCCAAAAAAACCCTTAAACCCAGTTTCATGCCATGAGAGTCCATTATATCTACCTATGGATTGAATAAGATCCTTCAAGTAAGTTGTCGTCGGTGCAAAAGCAATAAAAATTGCTCCTAAATATGTATGGACTTTTATTGTAAGGGAAAATAAGCTTTGTACGAACTTGTGATGGTGAAGAAATAAAAGCGATAGACTGCATAATAAAGGTTGCTATCACAAGGGGCAATATAAAGTGACGTTCTTTGCATTAAGAGTTTGCGCATCCAAAAACAAAAAGCGCATGACAACCTCTGCTTCCCTCTACGAAGGGCCTATCTTTTACTTTTATGTATTTAATTTCATGCAAGAGTCAATAGTATTCTCCTCTATTCCGTTTTTATTTTCTCTCTTGGCAAGCATCATGTGGTCGGGATAGATCCAGGCATATATATCCAGTTGGATGTAGGCGATCATGAGTTATTATTTTTGACATTAACCTTGAGGTAAATACATTGGGAGGCGAAATTATAAGCCCCTATCTTTCTATGTGTGTGGCTGAAACTTTTGCTCCATAAGTATGTTGTGAGTGTCAGCAATCATAGAAGACTAAAGGATAGTTGAGTATGTGAACTTGCTAAACAAAGCTCTTACATAGACTCTTTCTGATAATATGATGAATTGCAATTGCTTCAGTGACTGAGATCATATTTTGTTAGTTTTCAATTTGGTTGATGGTTCATACTTTAACTTGTGGATGAATTGTCACTTTTTCATGAGAAGTCTTATGATGATATATTGCTGTTATGATAATGATCATGATGCTTTCATGTCCGTATTTTGTTTTATCGACACCTCTCTCTCTAAACATGTGGTCATGATTATCGATTTCGGCTTTTCGCTTGAGGACAAGTGAGGTCTAAGCTTGGGGAAGTTGATACGTCCATTTTGCATCATGTTTTCCTACTGTTATTTATTATGTTTTTGATAACTATTTCACTTTATGATACAATTCATATGCCTTTTCTCTCTTATTTTGCAAGTTTCATATCAAGAGGGAGATTGCCGGCAGCTGGAATTCTGGACCGGAAAGGGGTGAAATAGAGATGGCTATTCTGCACAACTCCAAATGAGCTGAAAATTTACAGAGAATTATTTTGGAATATATAAAAAATACTGGCAAAAGAATTACCAGGATGGGGCCCACCAGGAAGCCACAAGCCTGGCGGGCACGCCCCCCGAGCTTGTGGAGCCCCTGGCAGGCCTCTGGCCCCCTCCTTCTGCTATATGAAGCCATTTGCCCTAGAAAAAATAACAAGACTTTCGAGACGAAGCGCCGCCGTCTCGAGGTGGAACCTGGGCAGGAGCACTTTTGCTCTCCGGCGAAGCGATTCCGCCGGGGAAACTTCCCTTCGGGAGGGGGAAATCGAAGCCATCGACATCACCAACGATCCTCCCATCATGGGAGGACCAATCTTCATCAACATTTTCACCAGCACCATCTCATCTCAAACCCTAGTTCATCTCTTATATTCAATCTTTGTCTCAAAACCTCATATTGGTACCTGTGTGTTGCTAGTAGTGTTGATTACATCTTGTAGTTCATGCTAGTTCGTTTATTTGGTGGAAGATTATATGTTCAGATCCTTAATGATATTCAATACCCCTCTGATCTTGAACATGAATATGATTTGTGAGTAGTTACTTTTGTTCTTGAGGACATGGGAGAAGTCTTGTCATAAGTAATCATGTGAATTTGGTATTCGTTTGATATTTTGATGATATGTATGTTGTTGGTTCCTTTAGTGGTGTCATGTGAACGTCGACTACATGACACTTCACAATCTTTGGGCCTAAGGGAAGGCATTGTGGAGTAGTAATTAGATGATGGGTTGCTAGAGTGACAGAAGCTTAAACCCTAGTTTATGCGCTATTCCGTAAGGGGCTGATTTGGATCCATATGTTTCATGCTATGGTTAGATTTATCTTAATTCTTCTTTCGTAGTTGCGGATGCTTGCGAGAGGGGGTAATCATAAGTGGGAGGCTTGTTCAAGTAAGAACAGCACCCAAGCACCGGTCCACCCACATATCAAATTATCAAAGTAGCGAACGCGAATCAAACAAACATGATGAAAGTGACTAGATGAAATTCCCATGTGTCCTCGAGAACGCTTTGCTTATTATACGAGTTCGTTCTGGCTTGTCCTTTGCTATAAAAAGGATTGGGCCACCTTGCTGCACCTTTGTTACCGTTACTACTTCTTACTTGTTACGAATTACATTGCTATCAAACTATCTGTTACCTACAATTTCAGTGCTTGCAGAGAATACCTTGCTGAAAACCACTTGTCATTTCCTTCTGCTCCTCATTGGGTTCGACACTCTTACTTATCGAAAGGACTACGATTGATCCCCTATACTTGTGGGTCATCAAGCCTCTCCTCACCCGAAAACGCGCGAGACCAATGTTTGGTAGAAGGAAATTACCATCCTAACTCTGACCCGTGGAGCCTACCAGCCCGACGTCCAAAAGTCTAAACCGGGGTAGGTTTGTAACTTCACCGAGACGCCACACAACCGCCTCCGAAAAACATTCATATATACCGCGGGTGCCTAAACATCGACGCGCTCGGCTAAAATCACTCCCGCCCACTATTTTGGACATGTGAGATTACCGTCCTACCCCCGACCCGCAGCATGTTCGAAATTTTAGAATGTTCACTATTTTAGAACCATGTTTCCCCAAATTTCAAACAAGCGCGACCCGGAAACATGGTTCCCCCTCAGCTTTCCCCCTCCCTCGTCCGATTCCCCATTCATACTCCGTGGGCGCCAAAACTCCCTCTCCACCAGCCGCGAAACCCCAGCCTCCTCTATCCGCCAACCCATCGCACTGATCCACCGCCGCCCTCCTCCATCATGCCGGAGCCGATACCCCGACGTCGTCGTCCACCGCAACCTCAACTGCAGCGCCCTCCAGGACTTAGCAGTTGAAGCCAAGGCAGAGCTGCCTCCACGATGCGGACATGCGTCGTACCCGAGCCACTTCAACCCCTCCGTCCTGCGCCTCACCGCTGCTGCTCCAACGTCGCAACCGTCCATCGCACCGGAGCTGTTCCTGCTATGCCGTTGTTCACCACCTCAGATCTGCTTCTCCGCCGCCGATAGAGGGCCACTGCACCACAATCAACAACTTGGCCATGGGTGAGTCCAAGGCTCCACCGTCCTCCACAACATCTGGTTTCCGGCGAAACACAAGAAGATCGTCGAAAAATCATAAGGAGGACACAACATGGCAAGCCGATATTGGTACTCTCTTCCCTTATTCTTGCAAATCTTACATGTCTGCTCGCACGGTATTCATCCCACGAAGGAAACTAGTTGACCACTTCTTACTGCACATTCTTCCTGATACTAGATGTTCCAAGTAACTCGCGATGCACAAGGTTTCCCCCCATTTACTATTTCACTTTAGCTAGTGGTCCGTCGCCTGCCTGGATTTCAATTCAGTGTTAGTTGATTCCCAATTAAAGGAAGCACCACCCATGGAGGTGCGCGGAGCGCTAGTCCGCCTGTTCGTCGGGGATGCAGCGCCTCGGTGTCTATCTTAGAGGTGTGTGTGGCGCAGGAGCTGCTAGCGCCCGATTTGGAGGCCCGCTGGGCTTAAAGGGATGGCCGGGGGGCACTGCCAAGCACGGTGGTGGGGTGAGGTCGAGGGGAGGGTGGGGTGGCGGAGGCAGGGGTCTGGGCCGGTGGTCGCTGGCGGTTCGAGGAAGATCGTCAATAGTGACTGGCGGGAGGTAGATGAAGGCCATCTGCCTGTTCCTTGTAGATCGGACGGTGCAGAAAAAATTGACTGACCTATTTGTTTTCAGTCAATTGTTATTTTCATAGGACCATATGTGATGGTTTGCTGGAGGATTACCTGCACTTCTCAGCCATCCCTGTGCTCATATTTCAAAAGCCTAGAATCTAATTTCGTGTGCCATGCATGTTGTAGAGCTTTCATATGTCTGCCGTCATTTATTTTTGACCCACTTGCCATCTGATACTTTTACACTGCACTACTTGTGCACAAACTACACCCATACTCTCTCACTATTGTTTTATTACGCATGGGTATTTCAGAATCCCAACCACAATATTCTAAAAAGAAAACAGAGCAGTTGCTCCAGTCTGCATCGAGGATTGGAAAGATGCGGTTTGACGCTCTAAAGAAGAGTGTAGTGTCATTCGATGAAGACTGTCAACGTAGCTCTGTAGTTGATGACCCCATTCGCCATACACCAGCATCGCAGGTGCTTGCTTTAACTTCACGGTGTCATATGTGGTTGCATGTTGCATATGGTGTCTACCTTGTATATTGCTTCTAAATTAGTTAAATTGCATCTGCTTAGCCATATACTGTGAATATGACATGCCTTCCTGTTTTTGGTACATACTGCATCTGTCTATTAACCATGTTCTTACATCAAACTAATGTTCTTGTGTATCCCTCATCAATCACTTATAATGAGACAGTCAGACCCGTGGGTTAGTGTGAGATGCGCTACTCTTTTAAAGAGTGCAGTGCCATCCTCCCCACATGATTCTCAACAAACAGCAAGGCTAGATGAAGATAGTCAACGTAGCTCTGTAGTTGGTGACCGCATTTCCCCTACACCACCATCGCAGGTGCTTGCTCGAACTTGGCAGTGTGATATGTGGTTGCATGTTGCATATGGTGTCTAGCTTGTAATTCTTCTAATTTGGTTAAATTGCATCTGCTATTCTTCTTAGTTTACACATTATACCTATTAATGTGACATGCCTTCCTGTTTTTGGTACATACTACATCTGTCTATTAACCATGTCCTTACATAAAACTATTGTTCTTGTGTATCCCACATCAATCACTTATGACGAGACACCTTTAGTATATGCAACATGATATTTGTTGCATCTTGCATATGATTTATAGCATGTATTGCGTCTAATTTGTTGAAACACCATTTATGATGAGACGCTTTTAACTTGGCAGAGTCATATTGGTTGCATCTTTCATGTGGTGTCTACCTTGCATTGCTTCTAATTTTTTGAACTGGCTTCTGCTTAGTTTACACAAATAGGTGTGAATATGCCATGCCGTCCTATTTTTTGTACATATTCCATCCTTGTATCATGTGTTTGCCTTACATCCAAGTAGCGTTCGTCAGTATCATGCATGAATGAGTTCTGAAGAGTGATTTTTATTCCATTTTTTTGTCGTTTGACTTGACAATGCAAAATCAATAAAGCGGAAGGAAATTAGCAAGGCAGTGGATGATGGTGCTCCTTCCGACCAACTGAAACAGAGGGTCTCTATAGATTCTACTCCACCATCCTCCAAACAAGATTTGCAAGACAACACATGCATAGACAGTCAACGTAGTTGTGTTGATGATGAGCATCTCCCCTACCCAACCATCACAGGTGCTCGCTCTAACTTGGCACTGTTATATGTGGTTACATGTTACGTATGATGTATAGCTTGTATTGCTTCTAATTTTGTTGAATTACATCTGCTTAGTTCACACATTATACTTGTGAATAAGACACGTGTTCCTGTTTCTAGAACATACAATATCTGTCTATCACGCCATGTTCTTACAGCAAAGTACTACTATTGTGTAACCTGCAACAATCACTTATCATAAGACACATTTCACTTGGGAGTGTGATATAGGTTGCATCTTGCATTGTTTTCTAGCTTGTACTGCTTCTAATTTGTTGAAATGGCACTTATGACGAGACAGTTTTAACTCGGTAGAGTGACATTCGTTGCATCTTTCATACGGTGTCTAGATTTCATTGCTTCTAATTTGTTGAAATGCCTGCTACTTAGTTTACACATCATAGGTGTGAATATGCAATGCTGTCCTTTTTTCTTACATATTCGATCCTCCTATCATGCGGTCGCCTTACATGAAAGTAGTGTTCGTCAACATCATGCATCAATGAGTTCTGAAAAGCGAATTTTATTCATTTTTCTTGTGGGTTTGACTTGACAAGGCAAAAAAATAAGAGATAGGAAGGAAAAAAGTAAGGCAGGGGCTGATGGCGGTCATCTGGCGCCACCGATAAGAAGGCGCTCTAGAGATTCTGCTACTACTGCTAGTGCAGTAGAAGTTCCAAGTAAATATGATGTGCCCAACAACCCTACTCTAGCATCCCAGGTGCTTTCTCTAGCTTGGTAGTGTGATATTTTCTTGCATGTTGCATATGGTGTCTAGCTTGTATTGCTTCTAATTTGATTAAATTGCATCTGCTTAGTTTACACATTATACATGTTAACATGGCATGTCTTCCTTTTTTTGCATATACTACATCTGTCTATTACATGTTCTAACATCGAAGTACTATTCGTGTATATCCTACATCAATCACTTATGACGAGACACCTTTAACTTGGTAGTGTGATATTGTTTGGATCTTGCATATGATTTATTGCTTGTACTGCTTGACATTTGTTTAAATGCCACTTATGACGAGACACTATTAACATGGCAGAGTGATATTTGTAGCATCTTTCATATGGTGTCTAGCTTCCATTGCATTGCTTCTAATTTATTGAAATGCCTTCTGCTTAGTTTACACATCATAGGTCTGCTTATCTCATGTCGTCCTATTTTTCTTACATATTACATCCTCCTTCATGCGGTTGTCTAACATCAAAGTTCAGTTCGTCTGTATCACACATCAATTAGTTCTGGAGAACTAAATCTTTATTCCTTTATCTCATGGGTTTGACTTGACATGGAAAAAAGAGAGGAAGGTACACATAATGGTAGGGGATGGTGTTACTACTCGGGAGGCACGGAAACGGAAGCGGAACAGCTCTGCATATTCTGCTGGTACTGATAGTGCAAGAGAAGGTCGAAGTCCACCGGATAAATGTACAAACACAGTATCCCCTGCTACACCACCTGCAAAACGTACCAAAGACAAATGAACCAAACAAGCAATGACAGCCCTAGTGGTTGCAGCACCTTCTTCCACAGTACCAACATGTGCACGACTTACTCGTTCGGCAACTCTGCTAGCGGCAAGTTCCCAAGCTCCCTTGCCACCTGACACTACTTCCGAAGCACTCTTGGCACAAGAGGACTTGGCAAGATTAGATGAACCTTGTGAGCTTCAACACCAAGACGGTAGTTGATCGAGTCAAGTTACACTTGCATGCTTCTTTATATGTAGTCTCATAGTTTGATGTACACTAACACTTTCCATGTTCGTTGTTGAACTAGCACCTAGGCGCAAGAGGAAACAGGCATCAGGGATAATGCTCGACAGGTTAACTAAATCTAAAGGAAGAAGAATGGAGATCCATTTTGAGTCAGGTTTAAAAAGGCCACGTGATGCTACAGAGTCAGCCAAGTTAGTATCAGAGGCAGCCGTTGCTGTTAGTTGTCATGCACGTATCCTCCCAACAAGGATTCAGTACAGGAATGACAAAGAGGAAATCCAGTTTAACACCTTCCTCGACCATTTATCTGTAAGTATGGTTATTTATGGAACTTAGTAATATTGTCTTGCTATGTCCCATACTTTCTAGGTTGCTGGTAATGAGACTCCTATAATTTTGAACAGATGAGGTTCAAGTTGGATCGGCAAGATGATGCAACCAGACAAGCATGCACTCATGTTTTCAAGCCTGCTCTGTGACAGTATCGGTATAATCTGAGGAAAACTCACTTTGAAGGCAAGGCTAACAATGAACTTGCCCAAACATCTCCAGTGGAAAATATAACGGATGAAGACTGGACAGCCCTTGTTAACACTGGTCTGATCCAAAGTGTCAAGTATGTTATATAGATGTGACCAGATCACATGTTGAACTCCTATTTATGCATGTCCCTCACAAATCTATCTTCTTCTAGGTGAACTGTTCAATGAACAAGGCCAACCGTACGAAAGTGAAATTCCAACAGATGACAGGATCTCGTAGCTATATTGCACACTGCGAGGCTCTGGTAACTAGCTGTTGTTTCACTCTTTTGGCTATGCCATATTATCATATCTATATTGACTTATTCGAAATGCAGAGGAAAGCCTGCAAGGACCAAAAAGAACTTGAACCAAATGCGGTGGAAATCTTCAAGGACTGTCACACCAGCAAAACGAAGGGCATGACTACACTAGTCAAAGCCGTTGTAGTAAGTCCTTAATCCTCAGGCCCTTTGAACTACTGGTTACTCTGACTTGTGGTGCATTGAACTGCATGGTTCGCAGCCAATGTCTATTACTCTTTTCAATTTTATACACAGTTGTCTGAACGTATCATTGCACTTTACAAGGTTTAAAAGAGAGGAACGATGTTCCTTTGCTCTTGATCTGTAATCTAGTTCCGTGTTGCACACAATGTTACAATTGCATGTTTGTCTGATCTCAGTTGTTTTCTGATATGAATGATGTCATACTATGCTCATCGTATTATAAACTTTGTCTCTTTATCTTAGCTGTCAATACAATGTGAAGAAATAGACAATACATTAGCCATGGTATATGGTCATATGTTTGGAACCTGGTTTTATTATGTACTTTGCAATAAAATACAACTAATATTTTACACGGGTTCACCAAAATAAGTTCTGTATATAAACCAAAGCTATTTTTTTGGTTTTGCTGCCTCATTAATAACTTCTGTTCTGGTACTACTAATGTACAAACTCAACTTTTCAGCAAGCTATGGAACAAATGGTGGAACCGCCACAACCTCCTGAAGGTGATGAGGCAACCATAACCACAATGTCACCTCTTGCTGCAGTGGGTCAGTATCTCTCCACTAACAGTGCCAAAAGCACCTTCCTGCGTAATACTGGGTTGGTTGTTAAGGCAATCTCATCCAAACTGCCTCATGAACAAGATCCACAAGCTCGACAGAATGATATATCTGCGCTCCAGACACAAGTCCAATCCCTAACAGAGATCCTTTGTGAAACAAGAACAACCATTGTTCGATGTCGTCAAGATATGCATGGTTTTGAAACCGGACTGTCAGACATTTGCTATGTTGTTCAGGAGCCTAGGAGAAATGACAGCGAAGATTATGGTGCTCCATCAGACACTACATCATGAAAATGTACCAGTCAGGTCAAATCATCTGAGCTTCTGAACTTCTGATGGTGCATTTACTTTTATACCAACCCTCCTTTTTTTATATGGCTGTAATTTGTTTTGTTGTGATACAAAATTTGTTCTTATCGGGCAGCGACCGGCTGAAGAAAATAGCAAGTACAGTGTAGGGTGTTCCCTATATTTGCACGGGTGGCGAACTTTGATGCCCAGTGGATGTAATCTGTGCAATCGCCGTAATAGCCTAGCGTTAGTTGCTTGCTTATTTATTTCCTCGTATTCATCTTTTTCCTTGGTTTGTTAGTGGTCGCAATAACCATGGGCCACATATGGCCCGTGGTAACCATGGGCCTGCTACCTGCTGTATTACCCAAGTGCCATCTATGGGCCGTAGGATCCGTCAGCCAAAAGCGGACCGTGTTATGGGCCGTAAACGGGCCATAGTGGGAATGGTCCGTTTAAGGGCCCGTAGCATAACGGTCCGTTAACAGGCCGAAACTCATCACAGGCTTAATTCTATCGACAGGCATAACGGGTCATTTATGGGCTAGAATACATGACGGGCTGAAAATGGCCGAAAGGGTTAACAGACCACAAACGGGCCGATTGTAACCACGGGCTGAATCTGGCTCATTAGCATAACAGGCCAGTAACGGACCATAAGTAAACGAGGGCCGGAAATGAGCCCAAGATTTTATGGGCCCTTAGAAGGCCGAAAGAAAACACGGGTTGGAAACGGCCCAACTGAATCATGGGTCGTTAATGGGCTCAAAGTTGTTTACTTTTCATGATGGGCCAGAGTCACCACGGGCCGTCAATGGGCCCAGAGAAACAAAAGGCCTAATATGGGCCGAAAGACGTCACGGGCCATAGATGGGCCAAAAGTGACAACGGGCTGAAATCATAAGGCACGGCCCACATGGCGCTACTGGGCCGAATTTTGAAAGGCCATAACGGGCCGTGAGTACCCGGGCCGTAAATGGGCTGTATGCGAACAGGCCGTTAACAGGCTTTCCATGGGCCGGCCCGCTTACTTTTGACTGAGTCAAACAGGCCGGCCTTTTTAACATAAATGGGCCACTATTGGGCTGTGCCACGTGTTGACGTATCATAGGTGTCTCACGTCCAATGAACGGATGACATCTGTCCCAACGCCGAGCTCACACGTGGTTCCGCTAGCGAATGAGAAATTTACACATGCAAAATCGCCATTGTTCAGGGCTGCTAACAGGTTATCGGATCCAAACCGGAACCCGATAGCTTAACGGTGACCCGTTACGCTGGATGCCACGTGTCGGTTACCCTTGACGAAAACACTTCCATGACACGACATTTATCGTCATGGAAGTGGACACTTCCGTGATGATAATTTCATTATTGTCATGGAACACTTCTACGACAACACAGGTATGACTATCTTGATTCTGTCATAAAATTGTCACGGATGTACATGCATGACAGAAAACTTGACCTACTGTGACAAAGACATATCATCATGGAAGTGTTTTTATTGTAGTGCGTGGCAAAGGATAACTGCCATAATCTTCTCTTTTACCACGCCCCCCATGACGCGCATTAAATGTGGACGTGGGAGAGGTGGAATGAAACGGCCGCGGGAGGTAGTGCACCTGAAAAGCGCAGTCACGTAGGACAGTAAAGAGCCAGCCCCCACGCCTTCCCCATAAAAAGGAAACCACGAGGGGCGCTGCTCATTTATCCACTCTTCCCAATCTAGCAATTTGCTTCATCTTCATCCTTGCAAAAGAACAGAGCACGCCGTCTTCTTCCGCCACCGCGCCGCGCCCCCGCTTGCTTCCAGATCCGCCCTCCCCCAAAGCAGCCATGGCACCCAAAAAGAACCAAGACAAGCCGGAGAAGGCAGTCAATCCGAATGCAGAGGTGAGGAAGCATGCGCTGGCGAAGATGCAGAGGGACAACGTTGTCTTCAAGCCGGTGCTGAAGGAAAGCGATCTGGTGGAGCGGTACTCGATCATGTGGGGGAAGGAGACAACCGCTCACACCACGCCAGAGGTCCTCCCCGGCTCCATCAAGCCTGGCCAAGACAAGTATCCCTTCTTCACCGCATATTTCTATTGCGTCCTTGTCCCGCCTTTCTCTGAATTCTTTACTGAGGTCATGTACACCTACGGGTTCCATCTCCTAGACTTCACACCGAATGCCATGACTTGTATGGCTATTTTTGCACACATGTGTGAGAACTTTGTCGGGGTAATACCCAATGTAGCCCTCTTCCGTCACTATTTCACCCCTCGCATCGAAGTAGATGCCCTCTCTGGCGGCATCACTTGGATCCCTAGAGACAAAGAAGTCTATCTTCCAGGGAAGCTTCACTTGAAGTGGAATGAGTGGTGCGGAGAATGGTGCTGGATCAAGGATGCTGATTTCCCAGATTTTTGCAAGCCCAGAACGACAAGAGTGGAGCGCAGCAAGGATTGGAGCTATCTTGACGCCAACGACAACAAGCTCACAATCGCCACGGCTCGCATCCTTCGCCTCAAGGCTGCCGGCCTCAACATAGAGATGGTGGGGGCTGATTTCCTTCATCGCCGCATCGCTCCCCTTCAGAACAAGGGAAGACCCGCCTGGGACTACAAGAATGCGGCTGATATCATGCGGGTGCGGACCGGGCTTCATGCCAATCTGATGGTGCTGCAGCACACAACACTCTGCCACCAGCTCTTCCGCGCTACAGGCAACTTCATGTTGCCGGCAAGTGCGGTGCCCCTGGGCAACAACTCTGCTAGGGACTCTATCATTGCAATGATGACATCTTGCAATGCCCGTGGCAGCACCGGAGCCCTTCGCCTTCTATTTTTTCTCCGCCTACTTGGTCGCCTGCATGCTGCGGGCACCAATTGAAGAGCCTAGTCGACCCATCTCTCGTCCCCTGGGAGAGGAAATGATGGGCCCGAAGACAACGAATGTCGCAATGGTGGCGGAGCAAAGCGAAGGAAGGCGGGGGCACGAAGAAGAAGATGGAGGCGGAATGAATCTCCCTTCTCCTCCCTGCCGCTCTTATGACCCACTACGGGTGGGCCAAAAATCGAGGCATCTCCGCGTGCCACGTGCTCCATGCCCCGTGGGTGGTTACCATTTGTGTCATGCAGGCGCGGGAATCGGGCAGACTTGCCATAATGAGTAAAGGCTTGGCTGGCTTCAGTCTCCACATTGGCGTGACGTTTTGTTGGGACGACGCTTCAGATAAAGAAAGAACTGGTGGCCCCTCCCCGTCAAATCCGAAAGCAAGAGGCCAACCACTATGACGGCATGACCGAAAAAATAGCAGAAGAGTCAAGGCAGCGACGTCCCAGAAGGATGGGCTCCGGTGTCCCCACGAGCCATCAAGACCTCGGCGTCATGACCGGGCTCCAGGAAGGCGTGAAGATATGTGAGCCCGCTGGAGGTCTCGCAACCTTTACTGCGACCTCCGCCACGCTCGGGGGCTACTGACGGGGTCTTGTACCAGGGGTGGTTAACGCCTAGGAGCCCGGCCTCATCAACTGCAAGGGTCCCGCCAGGCCCAAGACACGATGCAAACCCTAGGAGGCATGACGACCTTCTTGACGCCCAAAACTAGGGGGCGGCAGCGCCCCAAATCGCATCTGCCTTGTAAAACCCTAGACCTCTCCTGCCTATATAAAGGGAGGTCTAGGGTACCCATTGATCATCTATCAACAGATTGGAAAACTCTCGGTAGCAATTTCATACACCATAGTAATCCCTCGCACGAGGTATCCCTCCACTATGAATCATCAAAACCAACAGGATGTAGGGTATTACTCTCCAGAGGCCCGAACCTGGATAAACCCCTTGTGTGACCTGCGATCCATGACTTCTAGCTGTGCTTGGACCCCTACCGAGGGATCTGACAAGAATTCGCTCCGTCAGATGCACAAGCAGTATTCCCGCTTAGTACAAGCGAAGGCTAGCAAGTAGATTGAGAAGCAACCAACTAGAGAGCAACAACGGTCATAATAATGCATTGCGAATAATTAACATTGAACATGAGCATGAGGAGGATATAAACACTCTGAACATAAATATCATAAACGCTGCATTGGTTTTGAATCAACTACATGTGTGAACATGTGCCAAGTCAAGCCACTTGAAATTTTTAGAGGAGGATACCATCCTAACATACTACGTCATAATCATTTTAATGCATGTTGACACTCAAGATAAATCATTATCCACTACTAGCTACTTAAGCATGGCATGAGTGTCGGTGCTAAATCTGACATATCTCGAGATTGGGGTCCTAAGCTAGGCGTCTTGGAGCGATGGTCACATGGACACAAGATTTTACCCAGGTTCGGGCTCTCTCAAAGAGATAATACCCTACGTCCTGCTTCTTCTTCGTTGATATGGGGTATAGTACAGAGTACAAGTATCTACTATGAGATTGTTGATCTAAGTCGTAATGTCATGTAATGATCTATTGACTAACCTAGCCTCGGTTTATATAATGCTCCGGAGGCCGAGGACAATAGGAGTCCTTGTCTTGTGCGCCATGTCTTGTAAAATCCTCCTTGTATATGTCATGGGCTGCCTGTAGTAGCCCATTAGTGAACCGCCATGGGGGTCCTCAGCCCGACCCACCTGGTCGGGAGACGACGTGGTGAGTACCCCCTAGTCCAGGACTCCATCAATGAGCAACTATAATCTCTAATTGTCATCACAAACATGTGTACTCATAATATGTTGAATCAGGACTACCGAGTTAAACATATTTACAAAAAATAGAAACAAGAGGAGTTCGTACCAGCTTTTCTTCAACACGGTCACTTCATCAAATCATCGTCATTATTGCCTATCACTTGCGCGACCGAATGATGTGAAAATAATAATGGTGCAAGGGTGTCGTGGACTAAGCTGAAATCTGCAAACAATTTATTTAGAGAAGACAAGGAAATATTGGCCCTTACATTAGATCAACACTAAAGCATATAGGAGCCACTTCAACAATTCTTACGAGGTGTTCTCCTTACAACGACTCAAAGAAAATAAAATAAATTCAGAGAAACACACTGAAATGTTTTTGGAGTTTTTAGTTTTTCTGAAGAAAGTAAACGAAAGAAGAAAAACAAAAAGCGAGAAAAAATATTTACACCGAAGAACTCCCAAGATGAAACGAGAAATCTTTGTGGGTTTTCTTTTAATACTACAAACTAACTAAACAAGAAAGAAAAACCAAAAAGAAGCGAGAAATATTTTGGATTTTTGAAAATTTTCAAACTCACAAAAGAAACAAACGAAAGCAAAGATGAATACACAAAAGAAACGATGAGCACCGATAAATGAACTGAAAGTGTGATGCATGAATGTAATGTTGGTGAGAATACGTACCCCCCCCCCCCCCCGCCCCCAAGCTTAGGCTTTTGGCCTAACTTGGTCTACGGCCACAGTTGGAAATCGTAGCGATAGTTCAGGTCATACTCCATGTTGGAGATATGCCCTAGAGGAAATCGTGTATGATGATATTTCCTACGTGTTTATGAATAAAGATAGTCCTTGGACATTATCAATGATGTGTATCAACAAGTACATGACTTGTTTGTGGGACTATGCATTGTATGATGATTGTCCTAAAAGGTCCCTAGTCAAAAGGGTTGTGTGGACGCACAGCTGACTAGACTAGCATATGACACAGCGGCCATGGAGCATTGGATGTTGGCCGGATAATATGGACTCGGAAGGATCTGGTCGGATTCCACATAGTCAGATCCGAGTCGAGATAAGGTCCGAGTCGGACAGACCCGACTATGAGACGCAGTGATATGTCATATGCGAGTCTCTAGTACAACATACGTTCTATGTCCTAAGACCTGAGATGGCGCTTGTACTTAGGATGGTGACAGACCTGCTTTGGGCCGACCAAACGCTACTCCATAACTGGGTAGTTACAAAGGTATGTTTCGGACTTGTCCAGACCCATGTTGCGAGAAATGGTCAAGCAAGATGGGATTTGCCCCTCCGATGAGGAGAGATATACTCTGGGCCCCGCGTGTGATCCGACCAAGATAAGCATGGCCATGAAACAAGGATTATGAGATAATCCGGTTTGTGGTTGGCATCACTGGAACGAGAAAGAGGTTGGGCTAGCACAAGGATGACAGACTCGCCTGGAGCCCGACAACATATATCATGTGGCAAAGGGAACAGAAGTGTGACATGTTGTACAGGTTCGCCAACTGGCTTCATTGTCTACTTGGTGGTTGGCACGCCTTCCTAGAGGTGGCTACGAACCGAGCAGGTCGGAGGTGATCTGACCTGTGACCAAGCAGACTTGAACCTAATGGGTCGCGCGCTTAAGGGAAGGAACCTGTGAGGCCGGAACCGACTCCACGAGTCAGACGTGATCCTACTCGGACTTGGATCCAGGCCAAACAGATTTTGGGCTTTAGGATCTGTGCAAGGCCCTACTGTTGAGCCCGCGACGGATGCCTATATATAGTGGAGGTGCGGCACACTCATTCGGTTGATCGCTTCGGTGCCGTCATTAGGGCTTTCCATTTGTTGCAACTAGCCACCTCCAGTCACTGCCGGTTATGTGATCGGACCTAGCAGTTCGCCGAACGATGTTCCTCCTGCACGCATGGATACTGTTAGAGGTGGTGCACTTGCGCCGCTCCGGTGAACCTGTTCGTGGGATCCGATCGGCTACGTGGGAGATCAACGAGGAGGAGACGACTCCGGTGACGTGCTGCCTCAACTCTGCTTCCACTACACGGCACTGCGTGTCATGGAGAACGACGATCTATGGGATCGAAACGACCCCTTTGCGGTTCGGCTATGAGGATCGACGTGCACAAAGAGCAGGATCGGTGGATGCAAGAACACACAGTGATTTATCCAGGTTCGGGCCGCCTTGAGGCATAAAACCCTACTCTTGCTTCGGTGGTTTGATTGTGTTTGAGCTCAACGTACAAGGGAGTGCAACTTTTCCGGCAAGGTGCGCAGGAAGTGTAGCTGCTACGCGTAATTGAGCTAAGGGTCGACCCCTCTACCAGGAGCCGTGGGCCTTCTTTTATAGGCCAAGGGGTTACCACAGTGGCTAAGATGGTAATTACAGGGTATGAACAGTGACTACACTGTTAGCATGCCTATCTCTAATGAGGTAGGACAAAAGCATTAAATGCACCATTAGGTGCTACGCTGGGGAGGTGAGTTCCAGCAAAGGTTCTGCACCGCTCGTCCAGCTGCCATTCTGTTATCTTGACATGACCCAGGGATGGGTGTCATTAAAGTTAATCTTTGAGTGGCGTGCTGACACGTGCCCTGACAAGCTATGCCTGGCTGCCTGCCCACTCGACATCTATCAATGCGTGCTTATCTGGTTGATGATGAGGCGGAGCGGTAATGAGACAGAAAGAGCCTGCCGGCACAGAGCTTTGCCGGGCCTTCGCCTTGCCGATGCGGAGCTTGCTGGCAAGGGTAATCTTGATCTTCAGTATCGCACTGGTACTTCTCGACGACTTGCCTCGAGGTCTTCTCCATGGTCTTGTTAACCTAGTGTTGAGCCCATGACGGAAGCAATCCTTCGGCAAGCCCTTGCCGCTGAGGAGGCTGCAACTGTCTGTGCATAAGTCAGGGTACGATAACACCCATGTTTTCATACACCGACAGGAGCCCCTGGGCCTGGGCCACACGCGCGTGCGAGGTGTCGTTGTGCTAGGCCCAAACAGATGCATACACAAACGTGGCGTAGAATTACTGCCGCAATCTTCACTTTTACGATTTACCCACAACGTGCGTTGAATGCGGGACATGGGAGAGGTGGAACGAAACGGCGAGTGGGGGAATGCGCCTGCAAAAGCGCATCTACGTCAGGCAGTAAAGGGCCAGGCCCTCGCGCCTTCCCCATAAAAAGGTACTTGTGAAGGGGCGCTGCTCATCTACTCCCCTTCTTCCCCAATCTAGCAGCCGCTCTCATCCTCCACCTCACGCAAGAATAGAGTGCGCCGCTTGTGCATAGCCCCGCCCAGCCACCACTAAGCTTCCCCCCTCAGAGCTCGCCATGGCGCAGAAGAGAGCTGCGAAGCCCATCGATTCGGCGGCGGAGGAGAAGAAAGCCGCTAAAGCAGCACAGCGGCGGGCTAATGCCGTTTTTCTGCCGGCGCTCACAGAGGACGACCTGACGAGGAGGTACTCATATGTGTACGCGAGGAAGATGAAGGACCACGAGGCCACCATGGTGCTCCCAGGATCCCTTCCTCCCGCGGGCAACCAATATCACTTCTTTGCCATGTACTTTTATTGCGGACTGTGCCCGCCCTTCTCTGATTTCTTCGTAGATCTGATGAACACCTTCGGGTTTAGATTGCTAGATTTCACACCCAATGCGGTCACCGGCTTGTCGGTCTTCGCGCACTTGTGTGAGAACTTTGTGGGAATAGCCCCAAATGTTGCCCAGTTCCGGCACTTCTTCATTCGCCTGGTCGAGGACGATGCCCTTTCTCTCAGTGTCACTTGGATTCCAAGGGGAAATTTGAAGAAGCACTACTTGGATGGCAAGCTGCACATCAAGTGGAACGAGTGGCGGGCCGATTGGTGCTAGATCAAGCAGCAGGACTTCCCGGCATTCTGTCACCTTAGAATCGAGAAGATTGAGAAAGCCGCCGGCTGGAGCAATGTCGACCCCAACGACGCCAAGCATGGAGTGGCACTGTACCAAATCCTTGCCCTCAAGGAGGCAGGCTTGACGATCGAGATGGTGGGAGCGGATTTCACTCACCGCTGGATCGCCCTGCTGCAGCACAGAGGAGGCCAGAAAGCGTGGGATTACAAGAACCCTGCTAATACAATGCGTCTGCATCCTGGCCTCAACAACAACTTGACGGTAATGGAGCATTACTGGCTCATTTGTCAGCTCTTCAACAGGGGCTGCAACTTCCACCTGCCGGCAAAGGTGATCCCACTTTGCAACAACACCGCCAAGGCCTCTATCTTAGCAATGATGCCGGACTGTGACACCAAGACAGTTCTGAGCACATGGAAGGTACCCAGCAATAAGGAAGTGGAGAGCTGGTTTGCCGGCCTGGTGGAGAAAGCCATCAGAGTCGAAGATGATATGATTCATTCGACAAGGGACAACGAGGAGCAGTTCCTTGTCACTAGAGCTAAGGAGCTCAAGAAGGTGGCTCGTTCCCGGGCGGCTAAGGGTGCCGGCAGTGGGGAACGCACCGAAAGCCAAGCCGAAGAGCAGGCCATGGCTCCCGGAACTAGCGGAGGAGACCGCACCAAAGAGCACGCCGAAGAGCATGTGGGCGTGGAGGACCAGACTAAGGAATCTGAGGAAGAAGAAGAAGAGCAGCCCAAGGAATATTTTGATGAAGAGGAAGAGGAGGAAGCACCTCACCCTCCTCCTACCACGGTGAAGACTGCCATTGCCAAGAAACCTGCCCAGAAGAAGGCAGCGCACACCGAGCCGACAAGTAAGGAACTTGCCGGCGTCAAGGCAGTAGCTGCAGCTTCCTGGTCTCAACCTTCTCGGTGCCAGCCTCCTCGCGGAGCCACTTCCCGGCAACCAACTTCACCAACAGCAGAGGGCGAGGGCACGTCACAGCCCTTGGCCTCATCAAGAGCCAAGCGGGCTAGGAAGACACCGCCACCACCTACACCCTCCGGCACGGATGACACGATGCACTGGGACCTGTCTGTCCTTAGTGATCGTGAAGAGGAGGAAGAGTAAATCTATCTTCTTCATCCATCATTCTTACAATTTATCTTGATACTTTTGTTGAACTAATCATCTTAACTGTTCCGATCTTGCAGGGATGAGGTGCCCTTGGCGGAAAGGCAAAGGAAGAAGCCCAGAATTGCCAAAGAGGGCGAGATGGCAACAGGCACAGATCAAGGTGTCACCTCATCTAAGGTTGCCAGCTCGAGCCCCCAGCATGAGGCTCACGTCCAATTCCCATTGGCGAGCACCGTCGTCGAGTCTTCTGCAATGGAGACCGACAAGGAATCGGGAAGTGGCCTGCCAGAAGGAGAGTGCCAAGGAACGGATCCCTTGACGGCTCCCTCAACCTCAGTACCATCGCCAAGACCTTCACCGGCAAGGAGCAGCCCTCCTCCGGAGGAGCACCAAGAAGAGCTTGCCCGCATCGAGGCCCCTTCGGCAACTAACATTGCCAGAGACCGAGCGACGGCGGCCGAGCTTGCTGGAGGAAGAACGGTGACGGTGTCCTGGACTAGGGGGTACCAACCTAGACGGCCCATAGTCCTCGGGCTGGGCCTGAAGGTCCTGTTCTCAACTAGATGGCCTCCGGAAGCTGTGACGTGATCAAGACTGCATCTGCCGAACACTTGGAGTGTACCCCAAGATATCTCCTGCCTCCTCTATGCGCATCCCTAGATACCGACTATGTAACCCTAGATACCCCTGCCTGGTGTGTATATAAGCCAGAGGGTTTAGCCTGTAGAGGCCACGGAATCACAATTACCATTAACCTAGCCCTAGGGTTAGACTTCTACTTACAATATCGAGGTAGATCAAGCCTGTACTCGATACTCCATCATCAATATAAACAAAAGCAGGACGTAGGGTTTTACCTCCATAGAGAGGACCCGAACCTGGGTAAACATTGTCTCCTTCATCTCTGTTACCATTGATCCGAGATCCACAGCTCGGGACCCCCTACCCCAAGGTCAGCCGGTTTTTACACCGACACTGGTGCTTTCATTGAGAGTTTCGCTATGAGATCAACAAAAGATCGATGGGATCATCGATCAACAACTCCAACCCCCAGGGCACTATTTCTATGCCTGAAACCCTTATCGCCGGACCGCTCCCTCTCCTTTCCGAGCAAGGAACAATCCCAGTCGCCTCAGACACCTCGGCCGAAGTCTCCATAAAGAGCGAGGGGCTGAGGTACTTTCTGGAAAGCGACTCCGACAGCGACCAGCTGGAAGCAACTGGCAAGTCGGATCCCCTGATTGGTTTGGCCTCTCCGACGGTTGCATGTCCCTCACAGGACAAAAGCGTCAAAACTTCAAGCCCTTGGCCCATGGAGGTCGAGGTTCCCGTCCCGAAGACGTCCCACACCGAGTATCGTCCTGAGAGATCGGGCCCACCCGATGTTTGGGATCTAGCCTACAAACGACAGCTGCCCGACGAGTCGATCAGGCGCTTCTGGGCCCGGTTTTCATCTGTCAAAGATGACATACCAGATTGCCAGGACTCAGAGATAATAGCAGCCTTTCAGCACGACTGTAGGGACCAGGGCGTTTCAAAGGCTCTAACCCGCCGATGTATCCGAACAGTACCAGAATTGTCCGGTCTAGTGTTATGATTCTGCGCCATTGAAGACGCTTGGCTGGCCCAGGAAATGCAAACAGACTCAAACTGCAACAACCACTTGAAACGCGATAGGGCCATGCCTTATCACGAATCCAATGATCAACGCACGTTGGTCGTACGACCTCGGAAAAACAAGAAACCCATGGACCGATCTAGAACCGCCCTCGATGGCCTCTTCGATAAACCATGCCCGATCCACTCCATCCTATTGAACACCAGCCCCACCCACAGCCTTCGTGACTGCTGGGTAATAAGGCAAGTGGCCAAAGGAGGCCTAAACCTCCTCACAGCCGCACCTCGGCGTTCGGAGGACCTGACAGGCGACATTTACGAAACCTTCACGTCCAACAACCAAAGGAAGCGAGCCCTCCGGGAAGTTAATTCCATCCGAGAAGTAGCCGCCCGGGGCACGTGGGTAGACACGCCAATCACCTTTGATCATAAAGATCAACCGGAGTCCGCCCCGAGTGGGTGCCCCACGGCGTTGGTTCTTGACCCAATCGTAGGAAGCTGTCGTCTCCGGAAGGTGCTCATGGATGGAGGAAGCAGCTTAAACTTAATATAGGAAGATACTCTGGACAAGATGCAGGTTGACAAATCATGCATCGAACAGAGCCACACCACCTTTAAAGGTATAATACCCGGACGTGAAGCACGTTGTAGTGGGAAAATCACCTTAGACGTGGTCTTCGGAACACCGGACAACACTACGATCCGAAGAAATAACGTTCCATATCATTCCCTTTAAAAGCGGCTATCACGCCCTCTTGGGACGGGACGCCTTTTCAAGATTTCAAGCGATCCCACACTATGGCTACATGAAGCTCAAAATGCCAGGCCCCAACGGGATCATTACGATCTCGAGCAACCCCGATAGGGCGCTAAGGGCCAAAAAATAATCGGCAACCCTTGCCTTAGAATCCCTATCTGAGGCTCTCGCAGCCGAGGAACTAACAACACTTCGAGCCGAAGTCGACCGAGATGATGTCATCCTTGACAAACGGCCGAAATCCACCTCGTTCAAGCCAGCCGATGAAATAATCAAGTTTCAAGTGCACCCCACTGACCCGGCTAAAACGGCGTCGATCGGGGCGAATCTTGAGCCAGAGGTTGATGAAGCCTTACGTAGCTTCCTTAGAGAAAACCGAGATATATTCGCCTGGCATCCCTCAGACATGTTGGGGATACCCCGCAGGCTCGCCGAACACAACCTGGATGTTTTGAAAGGCTACAAGCCTGTCAAATAGGCACTTCGTCGCTTCTCCGAACCCAAGCATCGAGCGATGGGCGAAGAGCTGGCTAAACTCCTCGAGGCCGGATTCATAAGGGACACAAACCATCCCGAATGGCTCGCTAATCTGGTCATGGTGCCCAAGAAGGACAAGTCCTGGCGCCTGTGTGTCGATTTCAAAGACCTTAACAGGGCCTGCCCCAAAGACCCCTTCCCGCCACCCCGCATCGATCAGATTATGGATGCCACCGCCGGACACGATTCATTGTGCTTCCTGGACGCCTACTCAGGGTATCATCAGATAAAGATGAAAGATTCTGATCAAGCCGCGACCACCTTTATTATGCCCTACGGGCCATTTTGTTTCAACACAATGCCTTTCGGGCTAAAAAATGCTGGGGCAACATATCAGTGCATGATTCAAAACATCCCTCGAAAAACACATCAGAAAAACCGTTGAAGCTTACGTCGACGACGTGGTAGTCAAGACTAAGCAAGTCGGTCAGCTGGTGGACAACCTCTGAGATACATTCAATAGCATGAGGGAATACCAGATCAAACTTAACCCGGAAAAGTGCGTTTTCGGCGTACCCGCGGGCAAACTCCTCGGCTTCATCATGTCTAGCCGAGGTATTGAAGCCAATCCGGCAAAAATAAAAGCCCTGGCCCGACTAGAGGTGCCTACCGAGCTCAAGCATGTCCAGAAACTTGCGGGTTGCGTGGCAGCTTAAAGCCGTTTCATCTCAAGACTGGGGGAAAAAGCTTTACCTCTTTATAGACTACTAAAGCACACCAAGAATTTCAAATGGACTGATGAGGCAGAGGCCGCCCTGGAAGACATCAAATCCCTCCTCGCCACAAATCCCATCTTAGCAGCACCAGGCATATGTGAGCCGATGATACTCTACATCTCGGCCACCAACTAGGTGGTCAGTGCAGTACTCGTGGTCGAACGAGACATGGAAGGCCACAAATTCTAGGTGCAGAAACCAGTCTATTATGTTTCCGAGGTATTAACGCCGTGTAAAACACGCTACCCGCACTATCAGAAGATAGCCCATGCCGTATTCATGGCATCAAGAAAACTTCGGCATTACTTCCAAGAGTGCTTGATTACTGTAGCATCTGAAGTCCCTTTAAGCGACATAATCAACAATCGGGATGCTACAGGGCATATAGCCAAGTGGGCCATAGAGCTCTTACCCTTTGAAATAACAAACCAGCCGCGCCGAGCTATTAAATATCAGCTGCTGGCAGATTTCGTCGCCGAATGGACAGAGGCCGAGCTCCCTGAAGAGTACGGCACATATTCACACTGGACCATGTATTTCGATGGCTCAAAAATGCTTGCTGGATTGGGAGCCGGAGTAGTACTCACATCGCCAACAGGCGACAATGTTCGCTACGTGCTGCAAATCATGTACACAGACTCCAATAACGCGGCCGAATACGAAGCTCTTCTACACGGGCTCCGGATACAGTCTCAATGGGCGTTAAATGCCTCGAGGTCCGAGGAGATTCCAACCTTGCCATCTCTCAAGTAAATGGCGAGTTTGACGCAAAGGACCCAAAAATGATAGCCTACCGGAACGCAGTGTTAAAAATCTCGGCCAGGTTTGAGGGGCTTGAATTTCATCATATCCCCCGCGATAGCAACCAGGCCGCCGATGTCCTAGCCCGAATGGGCACCAAACGGGATAAGGTACCAGAAAACACCTTCCTCGAATGGCTTTTCAAGCCATCTGTAACCTGGCAGGACGACACAAAGACGTCGGCTTCAAACAATGCAAGGCAATTTGCCTCACCCGAGGACGAAATGAAGCAAGAAATAATCGGAGGATTTAACGTTCAGGAAACGGCCTCAGCCCACGAGGTCATGGCAGTTATTGCACCCTGGACCGAGCCCATACTCACTTATCTACTTCGGAAACAGCTCCCTGAGGAACAAACCGACGCACGTCGGATTGTCAGGCAATCTAAGGCCAATAAAGTCCACGAGGGTGAGCTCTACAAGCAAAGTACCACGGGCGTCCTCCAACGATGTATACCCGAAGAGGAAGGGAGATTGCTACTTAGCGAAATACACTCCGGCATGAGCGGACATCACGCTGCTGCTCGAACCTTGGTAAGCAAGGCGTTCCGAGCTGGCTTCTACTGGCCAACAGCAGAGGCTGATGCCAAAAATCTGGTACAACGCTGCCCCGGCTGTCAAGTGTTCCCCAACAAAGCCACATGCCCCCTACAGTCCTTAGTACTATTCCAATCACTTGGGCTTTTGCGGTCTGGGGGCTAGACATGGTCGGCCCGCTCAAGGGAGGATCAAGAAAAAGCAAGTATCTACTCGTCATGGTAAACAAATTTACAAAGTGGATCGAAGTAAAGCCAGTCACCTCGGCGGGGGCAGTCCCGGTAATTGAGTTTGTTTCTGGAGTGGTGCACCGTTATGGTATCCCTCACAGCATCATAACAGACAATGGGACAAACTTCACCGCTAAGGAGGTGAAGGAATGGTGTGCAAAGATGGGCATAAAGCTCGACTACGCGTCAGTCTACCACCCACAGTCAAACGGGCAAGTAGAACGCGCCAACAGATTAATCCCCAGTGGCATCAAGCCAAGGCTAGTACACTCCCTTAAAGAGGCGGACTGCAAATGGGTGGAGGAACTTGATTCCGTCCTATGGGGCTTACGTACCACACCAAATTGATCCACAGGGTACACCCCATTTTTTATGGTATACAGTGCTGAGGCAGTACTCCCGTGCGACATAATACACGGTGCATCTCGGGTACGCATGTACGAGCGAGGAGCGGGAGGCCGAGCTAGATCGGCAAAATGCATTGGATGCCTTGGAAGGGGAACGCAACGTAGCTCGAGCACACTCTGCAATTTATTAGAAGCAAGCGAGATGCTACCATAATAGGGAGGTACGCGGAAAAGAGTTCAACGTCAGGGATCAGGTCATGAGGCGCCACCCGGAGAAGCAGAAACATAAACTTTCGCCTAAATGGGAGGGACCATTCCTTATAGACCAGATCCTAATTGGAGGCGCATATCAGATCCGAGATCCAACGGACGGACGCTTAGAGCCAAACCCCTGGAATGCCGCGCTACTTCGGCGTTTCTATGGATACACGCACGAACATCTTCTTCCCATGTACATACCTTTTTTCCTTTACACCCAAAGCATTTACCCTTTGCTCACCTCGGTGAGACCTCCATATCATTTCTTATGGAACATGTTAACATATCGCACGTTCTCTACAACGTGCGCCTATTCCACTCCCTTCACCGTATCGCCAATAAAGCCAACATATGCACCAAATCTGACTTAAGATCTGGCCAAGCTGGGTTGCCCGGCTCCTGTGTTTGCCCTTTATGTTCCCGACTATTCGGCTAAAGGGCAAAGGGAGCACCGCTGTGATTGTTACGCCCGGGTCACCCAGCGCAATACCTCAGACGGACAAAGCCGAAAGCTAGCAATCTTAAATGTACAAATTGGTCGGCCACAGCTTCGGAAAAACAGTGGAAACGGGTCTTTACACCCTGACCAGGGGCTTTATCCCCGAAGTCATCTGTCTTCGAACACAAGTGCTCGGCACAATTACCCAAGGAAAGGAACTGTTGGAAGAACTATTTTTCTTAGAAGATGTTTCTTACGTTAAAAAGTAATATAACATAACCTTCTGCCCCACCCTTGTCCTTCGAACCATATAGCCGGATTGCCTGGTTGCCCGAAGTATCTGGTCCGACTAGTTCGGCCAGTACTAAGGGACACTCCTCGGTCATTGGACGAGGAGGCTGAAGCCAATGGCTGGTTATCAGGGTTCGGATGTGCAGATTGATTCATGACGTAAAGTACTTTAATACATAGAGTAATACAAACATTTAAACTACGCTCGGTCTAGCCCGTCTATCAAGGTATCTAGGGTACAATCTTTTTGCGAATAGCAAGCCACTGGCATGACCTTCTCGTACACCAGGTTGGTAGGGATCTCCTCCTCGTAAGGCCCCATGGGCCCTACCTTGGCCAAATGAGTTGTCTCAACTTCGGTGTGCCGGGTCTTAACCATGGCCCAAGCCTCCCTCGCTCCTTCACGACACGCCGATACCTTCCAGGCTTGAATCCGGCACCGAGCTCCTTTTAGACGCTCAGCAAGGCCGGCCATGTCTTCAGGCACCTGTTCCTTGGGCCATAAGGTATTAAAGACCACCTTCATTGACATCCGCACATTTTCATGCACCTCGGCTAGCCGAGTCACGGCATCTTCGGGCAACGCACCGGGGGCTTCTAAGGATTGACCTGTTAGCGAAGCTGCCAGGAATAAAAAATTAGCCCGACGATCAACTGTAGCACACCTACGGCCAAGAGATCATCTTTAGAGGGAAAGGCGGATGTTACCAAATATTGCCTCACTTGTTTGCTGGTTTTTCGCTTCGGCGGCAGCCAGACGAGCTTTCAGGATCTCAATCTCCTGAGCCTGTCGGGCATTCTCCGCCTTCAACAGGTTCGAGTCCTCCCTCCTTTGGGACAGCACATGCTGGCTGGCCTGCCGCTGCGCCTCCGTGTAAAGCAGCTCTTCGCGGGCCTGTTTAAGATCCCTTTCCAAATGGCCAAGGGCTTTCGCTGCTAAAGTACACCACAGTGTTATACAGCCCAAACATTTTCAAGAAGAAAGTAACTCATCAAATAAGAGCACTTACCGTGCGCCTCCCTGGTGAAGGTCTTTACTTGCTCTACCTCAGCTAAAGAAGCGCTCAGTTTCCCTTCAGTCTGGGAAAGCACTTCAGCAAGGTGCTCATTTTTCTCCCGAGCACCCTGTCAAATGATACAACATTTATGTTGATAAGCCTCTCCACGGTTGCTAGCACCCGTACCGAGCCTTAGGGGCTACTGCCAGCACCGGCAGTCTAGTTTGCCTTTAAGCAAACAAAGTACGTGGGGTACAATACATTTCCAAATGGAACTAGAAGCAGGGCTTACTTGCAAGCCTTGCGAGAGGACGCTCACTACCTTTTCAAAGACATCGTGAGTCGCACCAAGGTATGCGTCCATCGAACTCAGAGCATTAAACTCTTGACTTGTAAAGGCGGAACTCCTTAAAGAGGCTTTCCGCCGTCGGTGGTTCATGGCGCTTTCAACCTCAGATGGCGTGGCCGAACAGGTCCCCGAGTCCTCGGGTTGGGGTACCTCGTGAGTGGCCTCCGAGGTGGGGCAAGGTCCGACGTCACCGCCTGGAGCCGAGGTCCCCTCGGCCTTGGTGTCCTCCATTGTTGGAGGAGGAGCTGATGGCCTGCACATAAATTAAAGGAATTGAAGTCTGGGACTTTGCTCCTGGAGGATACAATGATAAAGACATTACCTGTTGGTTACAGAGCCATCTTGATTTGCCTCCACGGCCGCCGCTGACGCCCGAGCTCCGCGTGCCCCCGATGGAGGAGGCCTGGGAGGGACTGGCTCCCCGCGTGAACATTTTGAACGTCGGCCATTTTGAGAAGGAGTTAGAGGTCTAGAGGCCTCGGGACGAGAAGTTCTCTTTCGAGACGAAGTGAGGGGCTTTACCGAAGAGGACGGCCGAGTCCCCGGCACGTCGGGGGCGACGGGTACTCTTGAGCCGTCAAGGCTCTCCATATAGAACTTTCCCTCCTCATATATGAGAGACAGCTCTTCGTCTTCATGGAAAAGGGGGTCTTCGGCCCAAAGATGTACCTCGGGTTTGGGTGCGGGGCTGCTCAACGCCTCGACTCACTATCTTCATCTCTGTCGAGATTAAGTGAAGGGTTGATCAGAGAAGATTAAACCATGAAACATTTCGGATAAACATGGAAATCCATGAAAAACTTACATTTTCGGTAGGGTTGTAACTAGCCAGCCCTTCGCGGAACTGCCTCCTTGCAAAATCCTTCGTCGAGCCTCGATATATGCCAGCTAATGCTGCCCCAAGCACCGCCCGGTCATCAAGATCCTCCTTTATCGACCGGGAGGCGTCATTAGTTCCATTATACATGCACAACAGATGTTGGCGTTGCTAAAGTGGCTGGACTCTTCGCTTGATTGCCATAGCCATCACATCTATGATAGTGAGGCCAGTGTCGGATAGCTGCTTCACTTGAGCTGCCAGGCGGACTATGTTGACATCCTCCTAGGCAACGCTTCTGGGTCTCCAGCTGTAGCGTTTCTTCGGGGGCTCTGAGGAATACGTCGAGAGCCCGGGCCGAGCTGGATCAAACAGTAGAACATCTTCTATGTAAAACCACTCTGTCGGCCAGATGTCGGAGTCCTCTTGAGGGATACCCGATGGGTAATTGGTGCCATCAATTCGGCAGACCTCGGCTCCGCCTACTTCAAATAGCACTCCGGTTAGGGAGCATGGCACTATGCATAAATACCTCCGCCAGAGCCCGAAGTGTGCCTCGCATCCGAGGTACATTTAATAGAGGGTGACGAACCCCGCAATATGTAAGATTGAGTTGGGGGTGAGGTGGTGGAGTTGACGCCCATAAAATTCGAGCAAGCCCCGGAGGAAGGGATGAATGGGAAATCCAAGGCCACGAAGAAGAAAGGAAACGAAGCATACCCGCTTGTCCCCTTGAGGGGTAGGGTGGCTCTCAGCGTGTGCCTGCCCGCCTACGATGGTTAATCCCGAGCGGGTGGAGGCCAGATTCAAATCTAGCAGATATCCTTGGGTGGCTAGATGCCCGAGGTGGAGTTGCGTCACGGAGCAGCTCCCCCAATCACCCCTGATAGGACCATGAGGTCACCGTGAGGATCCTGCGTCGCTGGCCATTGCTCGAAGCTTTGGGGGTTAGACCTGAGGATGGAGCGAGAGGCTGGTATTGGCTACGGGGTGAGGTCAAGATGTGCTTTGGCGCAGACCTAGGATGAAGATACATTTACAGGCAAAAGAGGCTGACGCTTCAGCGTCTCGCTATAAAAGCGACTCGATCCCCCAGAAGGCGCGATGATCGAGGTCAGGAATCAGAGGTCACGTGTAGTGTTGCGAGAGTGACATACTGAGGACTTCAAGGCCGGGCTGAAGATAATTGGTGGGAACTTGCCTATCAAGCCAAAGACTCTAGATCCGAAGTTTTGCAAGAAAAGGTGTCGTCCTCGGCGTCGAAGACTAGTTCAGGGGCTACTGACGGTGTCCTGGACTAGGGGTACCAACCTAGATGGCCCATAGTCATCGGGCTGGGCCTGAAGGTCCTGTTCTCATCCAAATGGACTCCGGAAGCCGTGACGTGATCAAGACTGCATCTGCCGAAGACATGGAGTGTATCCCAAGATATCTCCTGCCGCCTCTATGCGCATCCCTAGATACTGACTATGTAACCCTAGATACCCCTACCTGGCGTGTATATAAGCTGGAGGGTTTAGCCTTTAGAGGCCACGGAATCACAATTACCATTCACCTAGCCCTAGGGTTAGACTTCTACTTGCGATCTCGAGGTAGATCAAGCCTGTACTCGATACTCCATCATCAATATAAACAAAAGAAGGACGTAGGGTTTTACCTCCATAGAGAGGGCCCAAACCTGGGTAAACATTGTCTCCTTCGTCTCTGTTACCATTGATCCGAGATCCACAGCTCGGGACCCCCTACCCCGAGGTCAGCCGGTTTTTACACTGACAAACGGCGTCCCCTCCACATGCTCATCAAGATAAGTTCCTTTCCAGATGTAATCTTATCCTTGTCAATCCTTCTTTTTTGTTTTCTCGAACTTGTCCGGATATTTTTGTTTCATCTTGCTCTCCGCTTCTTTTTTGTCTTGCAGAACCAACCTCTCCGTCTTTGTGGAGGAGATTGCAAAGAGCGCCGCTGACGAGGCCACCAAGATCTCTGCCGAAGAGGCCGCCAAGATCTCTGCCAAAGAGGTCGTCGCATCCACCGCTGAGGAGGCCAGGAAAACTTCCGAAGAGCCTGACAAACCCTCCGGCAGCACATCTGAGCCTGTCATAACAGACGCTGAGATCGGAGAGGCCGCCAGCGACAAGCCAAGCACTGACATCCATCCCAGCGCACCCAAGATACAAGCTCTGGCGGGTCCTATCAATCAGCAGTAGGAATCTGGAGCCCCCAGCTCATCTGGTGCCGGGGAACCTACTTTTGACGACGCAATCATAGAAATCTTGGCGCCTTTCTCCAGTAGCATCACGGTACCAGACAGCTCCGATGATGGTGCTGCAGACCTTGCCTTCTTGAAGATGATGGCTACTGGCTTCAAGGACGTGCAAGATCGCTATAGCAAGCGATGGGAGAAGCTCCACAAGCAGCAACAAACCGTGGAGCTGGTGGAACAGAAGCTGAAGGAGAAGGCGGAAGATATCCGCCGGTGGTACAATGTGAAGTCTCACGGCATCAGGAGGCAGGATGAAAGGCTTGCTGCTGCTAAGGAGAAAGTAGCGGCCTTGGATGGCAGGTTGGCGGAGTGCGAAATGCAGCTCGTCGCCAAGGAGAAAGACCTTGCCGCCCGGGAAGAAGCACTTGCCGCCAAGCTCTACGGCAAGGATGAAGAAATCCAGACCCTGCTCGAGCAGCGAACCAGTGAGCTATAAGAGAACCACAAGAAGGCCATCAAGACTCAAGCTCAGGTTCATGCTGACAAGCTCCTGGAGGCCATCAAGTCTGCAGAAACCGCCGAGGCCGCCAAGGTGGAGTTGGAATCCAAGGTGGCAAAGCTTGAAGAAGACCTTGCCGGCAATAAGAATGAGCTCTTGACTCTCCAAGAATCAGCATAGAAGGTAGCTCACACCTTGGGTGATCTGCAGACGCAGCTGTCAGCCAAGAGTCAAGAACTTAGCTAGGCTGTCGACGACCAGGAGTATTTGAAGGTGAAACTGTCCACGTTGGAAGAGCACCTTGAAGGCTCCAAGGCCAGGGAGAAAATCCTATCCAAAGACCTTGAGAAGGAGAAAGCTGCGTTTGCCGGTGCTGAAAATTCCTTTAATGTGCTGAAGGGCAGCTTGCAATTGTGGACCACCCGCCTTGTGGAAGCTGCAAAGCAGCTCAGCGCCCAGCTTGCCGTCATGGGCCTGCCGGAATATAGCTATTCGCCCAACGACCACGAAGCGGCAAGCGCTAGTTTAACCCTCTTCTTCGAGGGCCTTATCCAGGCGTTGGGGAAGTATCAGGAAAAGCGGTCCGCCTCTTTCGCTAAGGATTCCTGCAAGCTTGCTAGAGATATACTTTACAAAGTACTTGTCAAGCTTGTGTATCGCAACCCAGGCGTCTACCTTTCCTGCGCCTTCACAAGCTTGCCAAAGAACGCCGACATCATAGCCGCCGACTAGATTGTCACTCCAATAGCCGACAGGGTTGGCCAAGTTTCCAGGACTCAGGGTGGGGTCACCCATTAACCTTGTCATCACACCTCACGGCGAACGCGATCTTGTACAAGACAGATTAATCTTAAGTTAGATCTGCACCGCATTTTGATGTAATATATTTTTTGTACTCTGAATGAATGTATGATGTTCCCTTTATGATTTGGTCCTTGTATGTTTTTCTCCCTACGCTTGCCAGAAACTTTCCGGTGCGCACATACTCGCGGCTAGCGCTTGAGGATGGATCCTTAGCAGCTTGCCGGAGGTGCCGCCTTCCGACAAGATACACTTATCGGTTTTGAAACGACTAGCTTACACTGTTGAGCGGACTCGAAACACTTCATTCCTTTAAGAAAAAGAAAGAAGAGAAAAGAGGAGGTTGGAACCTTGATGGTTCATTAATCATCTCATACAAGGCAAAAATGTAGCACAACACTGTACGCAACATAAATAAATATGTACTTTGACAAATGTCACGAAAACACTTAGCTTTTATTCATTACACACGGGGTCTACGCCCGGCTCTGTACAAATGGTTACATGCCTTGCCGGCAAGCTTATACAAAAGAGGTTGCCGGGCAGCCTGGCAACCGCGCCTTACGGGTAGAACTTGCGAAGATGCTCAATGTTCCATGAGTTGAGCAGAGGGGTGCCATCTTCGGTCTCTAGGCGGACTACGCCGGGCCTAGTGACTCATACTACCCGGTAAGGGCCTTCCCACTTTGACGTCAACTTGTTATTCCCCTTCGTGGACTGAATCCGACGAAGAACAAGGTCGCCTTCCTCAAGGTTCTTGGTGTTAACTTTGAGGCTATGGTAGCGGTGCAAAGCTTGCTGGTACCGTGCAGCACGGACAGCAGCCCGGAAATGATCCTTCTCAAGGAGCATGGCCTCATCTTGCCGTATCTCTTCTTGATCCTCCTTGTCGAAGGCCAAAACTCGAGGTGAGCCATATCTGAGTTCTATGGGGAGCACCGCTTCTGCACCATATACAAGGGAGAAGGGCGTCTAGCCGGTGGCTTGACTTGGTGTCGTTCTGAGTGAGCAAAGAACCGCCAGCAACTCTTCCACCCAGCGTCTTCCACACTTGTGCAGCTTGTCAAAAGTTTTGGTCCTGAGACCACGCAACACTTCTGCATTTGCCCTCTCCACCTGTCCATTGCTCCTCGGGTGAGCAACGGAAGCGTAGTAGATCTTGTTTCCAAGTTCTTGACAGTATGCTATGAAGGTGCGGCTCGTGAATTGGGTGCCGTTGCCACTGATGATCCTGTTGGGTACGCCGAAATGAGCAACCAAACCTTAGAGGAACTTGATAGCTGACTGTGTCATCACCTTTCTCACTGGCTCTACCTTAGGCCACTTTGTAAACTTGTCGATTGCAACATACAAGAATTCAAAGCCCCGGGTAGCACGGGGGAAGGGGCCAACAATGTCGAGCCCCTAGACAGAGAAAGGCCAGGAAAGAGGGATGTTTTGAAGAGCTTGAGCTGGCTGGTGTATGTCCTTGGCGTGGAACTGGCATGCTTCGCATCTGGTGACCACCTCCAAGGCGTCTTGAAGGGCTGTCGGCTAGTAGATTCCTTGACGGAACGCTTTGCTGACAAGCGTGCGTGACCCAATATGAGAGCCACACATTCCTTCATGTATCTCTACCAACAGCTTCTGTCCATCTTCCCGGAAAATGCACTTCAATTTCACCCCGTTTGGTCTCTTTCTGTACAAAGTGTCGTCAACAAATTGGTACATCCTTGATTGACGGGCAACTCTTTCCGCTTCTTATTGTTCACTGGGAAGCTCTCCTGTTTGAAGGTGATGGACGATCGGCTGCGCCCATGCCGGAGCCTGTGGCTTGACGACAAGGACTAAAGGCACTTCTTCCTCTGCAGGAGCGCTTGCTTCGACGGCAAGGACCTGGATTGCTGGAGGCTGCAGCTCATCAGCAAAGGGTGTCTTGTTAGTGATATCCATTTTCTTGGCGGCTGCTCGCAGCTCTGCCGGAAAGTAACCACCAACGTCTTGCTTTCTTTTCTTTGCCAGCCTTGATAGTGTAACGGATGGCTGAGTTAGTTGTAGCACAAAAGTTCCTGGCTCCACAGGAGATCTCTTGGCGGCAAGCTTTGACAGGTCATCGGCAATATCATTCTGGGCACAAGGGATGTGCTCCATTTGTAGACCGTCAAAGTGCCCTTCCAACTTCCTCACTTCATCAACATAAGCCTCCATTAAGGGACACTGGTAATCTTTATTAATCTGCCTCACCACAAGCTGCGAGTCACCTCTGATAATCATCTTTCAAATACCAAGGTCGATTGCAATGCGCAGGCCGACAAGCAATCCCTCATACTCAACAGTGTTGTTGGTGGCCTGCTCCCTGGGAAACTGCATCTGAACTACGTACTCGAGGTGCTCTCCGATGGGTGCGATAAGCAGCATGCCGACACTGGCGCCTTTCAGCGTGAAAGCACCATCAAAGTACATGATTCAATCATCAACAGTTTCCTTGCCGGGGAGAGAGGTCTCTTGGATTTCTTCGTCTTGCGTTGGGGTCCATTCTGCAATGAATTCCGCCAAAGCCCTACTCTGAATTGTTGAGGTACTCTCAAACTTCAAGTCAAAGCTTGACAGCTCCAACGCCCACTCCACAATCCTGCCGATGGCTTCTGGATTTCTTAGAATACGTTGCAAAGGAAAGCGACTGACGACGGTGACTTGGTGTGCTTGAAAGTAGTGGCGCAGCTTCCTTGAGGCCATGAGAAGGCCAAATAGAAACTTTTGCACACCATAGTACCTTGATCTAGCCCCATGCGGGAGAGAGCTAACAAAGTAGACCGGGTGCTGCACCATCTTCTTTTTTTGCACAACTTGTTGATCTGGCTCATTTGCTTGCACAATCTCAGGCTTGTCGGCACCTAACCTTGCCAGGGAAGATTCTGGCTTGTCGACCTGTGGCTCTGCGGTTGCTGCCTCTTCTTCATCTGCCTCTCTTTCAGCCACAAGCGTAGCACTAACCACTTGATTCATTACCGCTAAGTATAGCAGCAACGGCTCTTGTGGCCTAGGTGCGACTAAGACTGGCAGAGAGGACATGTACTCCTTCAAATCTTGGAGCGCGGCCTCCGCCTCCGAAGCCCACTTCACTGGACCTGTCTTTTTCAATATTTTGAAAAACGGCAAGGCACGCTCTGCTGATTTGAAGATGAACCTGCTAAGTGCGGCAACGCAACCGGCAAGACGCCTGACGTCCTTGACGCAGTTTGGTGCTTCGATTTGCTAAATTGCTTTGATCTTGTCAGGATTGGCTTCAATTACCCTCTGTGACACAAAGAACTCGAGAAGCTTGCCGGACGGAACGCCGAACACACACTTCTCGGGGTTGAGCTTCAAGTTGAGTTTGCGCAAGTTTGCAAACGTTTCTTCCAAATCTTGGATCAGTGTTGACTTGTCCTTGATTTTGACCATGATATCATCCATGTAGGCTTCCACATTTCTGTGTAACTGGGCTTCAAAACCAATCTGAACTGCTCTGGCAAATGTTGCCCGGGCACTCTTCAATCCGAAGGGCATGCGTATAAAGCAATACGTGCCACATGGAGTGATGAACGCCGTTTTCTCCTCATCTTCCTTGGCCATAAAAGTCTGATGATAACCAGAATAGGCGTCAAGAAAAGAGAGTAGTTCGCAGCCGGCAGTGGAGTCCACAATCTGGTCGATGCGTGGCAAAGGAAAAGGGTCTTTTGGACAAGCTTTATTTATATTGGTGAACTCGATACAAAGCCTCCATTTTCCATTCGCCTTACGCACCATAACTGGATTAGCTAACCACGTGGGATGTAGCACTCCTCTGACTAGGCCTGCCGCTTCTAGCTTCTTAATTTCTTCGGCAATAAACTCTTCCGCTCCAACGCTTGCTTTCTGACCTTCTGCTTGATGGGTCTTGCATGAGGACAGATGGCAAGGTGGTGCTCAATCACCTCCCTGGGAACGCCTGGGATGTCAGATACTTGCCAGGCAAACACACCGACATTCGCCCGCAGGAAGGTAACGAGCGCACTTTCCTATAATTTTTGATTGTTCCATGCTATTATATTATCAATCTTGGATGTTTTTATATACATTTACAACAATTATATATCATTTTTTGGGACTAACCTATTAACTTAGTGTCCAGTGCCAGTTGCTATTTTTTGCCTGTTTTTGGTTTTCCAGAATATCAGTACCAAACGAAGTCCAAATGCCACGAACCTTTTGGAGATTTTTTTCTGGACATAACAAGTACTGGAAGCTTTGAGAGAGGGCTAGAAGATGAAGTAGTGGCCCACGAGGCACCAGGGCGCGCCCTGGTGACTTTTGGGGCCCACACAGCTCCGTTTGATCTAATTCCACCACTATAAATTCTCTAAAATTGGGAAACCAACAGAGGAGTCCACGAAATACTTTTTTCGCCACCGCAAGCTTCTGTTCTTGAGAGATCCCATCTGGAGGCCTTTTCCGGTACTCCGCCGGAGGGGGAATCGATCACGGAGGGGCTCTACATCAATCTTGTTGCCCTTCCGATGATGCGTGAGTAGTTTACCACAGACCTTCGGGTCCATAGTTAGTAGCTAGATGGCTTCTTCTCTCTTTTTGACCTTCAATACAATGTTCTCCTCGATGTTCTTGGAGTTCTATCCGATGTAATCACTTTTTGTGGTGTGTTTGTTGGGATCCGATGAATTGTGAGTTTATGATCACATTATCCATGAATATTATTTGAGTCTTGTCTGAACTCTTTTATGCATGGTTATTATAGCTTCGTATTTCTTCTCCAATCTATTGATTTTGTTTGGCCAACTAGATTGATTTATCTTGCCATGGGAAGAGGTGCTTTGTAATGGGTTCGATCTTGTAGTGCTCAATCCCAGTGACAGAAAGGGACATGACACGTATGTATTGTTGCTATTAAGGGTAAAAAGATGGGGTTTATTCATGCGTGAGTTTACTTTGTCTACATCATGTCATCTTGCTTAAGGCGTTACTCCGTTCTTTATGGACTTAATACACTAGATGCATGCTGGATAGCGGTCGATGTGTGGAGTAATAGTAGTAGACACAGGCAGGAGTCGGTCTACTTGTCTCGGATGTGATGCCTATATACATGATCATTGCCTTTGATATCGTCATGATTATTTGCTTTTCTATCAATTGCCCAACAGTAATTTGTTTACCCACCGTATGCTATTTTCTTGAGAGAAGCCTCTAGTGAAAACTATGGCCCCCAGGTCTATCTAAATCATATATTAAAAACCCTAAAAATACCTTGCTGCACTTTTATTTTATTTATTTTATTTTATATTTTAGTTCAATCTATCTATCTATCACATACAATTTAATCTTGCAATTAACCGCCGAGGGATTGACAACCCCTTGTTTGCGTTGGGTGCAAGGATTTGTTGTTTTGTGTGCAAGTGCTGCTAACGAGGTGTTGCGTGATTCTCCTACTGGATTGATAACCTTGGTTTCATAACTGAGGGAAATACTTATCTCTACTGTACTGCATCTCCCTTCCTCTTCAGGGAATTACCAACGCAGCTCACAAGTAGTAGTCCCATCCTCCCTTGCAGAAACTTGCTTGGTCGCCGGTGCAGAGGCCTTGGCTTTCTTGCTCTTGCCAGTAGAGCTCTCTGGTATGTCCTCAATAGGTGTGCCGCACTCTGCAGTGCGCTTCCCGGAGTCCTTATCAGAGGTTTTGCCGGTCTTCTTCTTCTTTTCTCCCCCGGGAGCTTTGCCGATAGGAGCATGTACCTCCTCAGCAGATGCTGCCACCGCCTCCCAGTAGAGCTTGTCGGCGCAAATGATTGCGTCTTTCTGGTTGGACTTGATGGTGAGAATACCCATTGGCCCTGGCATCTTGATGACATTGTAAGCATAGTGCGACGCAGCCATGAACTTCACCAGCGCCGGGCAGCCTAGAGTTCCATTATATGGCAGCGGCATCTTGCCGACGTCAAAGACAATCTTTTCCGTCCTGTAGTTGAGCTCGCTGCCAAACGTGACCGGTAATGTCACCTGGCCCTTTGGCTTGTTCCTCCCCGGACTGATTCCTTGGAATGTGCCTGTCTCCTCGAGATCCTTGTCGGGGATTTGCAACCTCTTGATCACATTAGGGGAGATCAAGTTCAAGCCGGCCCCACCATCAACCAGCATCTTTGTCACCTTGAGGTTGCGGACTGTTGGTGAAACCAACAACGGCAAGCACCCGACCGCAGTGGTGCGGTCAGGGTGATCCTCGGCGTCAAAGACGATGGGCGCGTGCGACCACTTGAGTGGCTTTTGTGCTTCCATTGCCGGCTCCGCTGCATTCACCTCGCGGACCCATTGCTATAGTTGCCGGTGCGAGGAGTGCAAAGATGCGCCTTCGTCAACACACATGGCGTCCACCGCATTCTGGAATTCATTGTCGAACTCCTCCTCGTCCCCATCACCATCATCTCCCTTCTAGCCCTGAGCGGGCTTCTCCTTCGTCTGCTTGGCCTTGCCGCGACGGCCTCCGTGGCCACCACGGTTTTGCTTGCCGGACCCACCGGCACCATCTTGACCCTTCTCCTTGTCGTGCTTCTCATATTCTTGTTTCTATTTTTCGGCAAGCTGCTCCACTTGCCGGCACTCCTGGAGATCATGGCCCTTGGTACGGTGAATCTTGCTGTACGGGCCGTCGGTCTTCTCTCCGGCGGCGGCCTCATGGCCACAAGTGCAAACAGTAGTCTCTTTGCTGTTGCTCTCAGCCTTCGGCTTCTTGCCAGGATTCCCCGACTCCTAAACTGCTAACACAGCCTTGCCTTTACGCTTGCGATTGCGGTTCCGGCTCTTCTTCTTCGGGGTTGATGCATTGTCGTCTTCAGAATCCACTTCCGCACCAGCATCCTCCCCGGGAAGTCGCCTCCCCTCTTCAGCACGTGCACACTTGTCCGCCAAGGCATACAGCTCATTGATGGTTCTGACCTTCTCAATGTTCATCTCAGACCGCATTCTACGATTGCGCACATTCGTGTGGAATGCGGCAACAACAGCTGCGGGGTGAACATCAGGAATGTTGTGGTGCACACGGCTGAACCTTTGTATGTACTTGCGGAGGGGTTCACCATCTCTCTAGGGTATGACATGCAGATCGCTAGCCTGACCAGGGAGCTTGTGGCCACCCTGGTAAGCACCAATGAAGTGATGGCACAAATCCGACCAAGAAGAAATGGATCCCTCCAGCAAGTTCATCAACCACGACCTGACGTTGGGTTTGAGCACCAACAGGAACTAGTTGGCCAGTATCTTGTCGTCCCGCCCCCCGGCAGCCTGTATCGCAATGGTGTAGATGCCAAGGAACTCTGATGGACTGAGCTTGCCGTCGTACTTATCGGGCAGCTCTGGCTTGAAGGCACGGGTGGATGTCCAGACAACCTGCTGTAGCTCACGAGTAAATGCTGGGCAGCCTACCTTGTAAGGTAAGCACCCAGGGTACCCTGGCGCAGGCGCGTCCACTACCGGCCCGGCACGGTCGTCTGATAGACGACGTGCTTCCCGGCGCCGCTTGATCGTCTTACGGGCGTCCTCAACGCACCGCTCTTGGAGCACTTGGCGTTGATCTTGGCGACCTCGCGGATCCAATGATGCCATGGACACCACGTCTTGGTCATCTGATCGGCGAGCTTGCCGCCGCAGTGGTTGTTGACGCGGAGGTGACTGCACCGTTGGCGCAACGTCTCTGGCACAGCCGCCGGTTGGTCCTGCCGGCGCCGTGGGTCGTCGCCGTGAAGGCCCCGCCTCCGATGTTTTGCCAGGATCGGCAAAACTGATGAGACTCTGAATGGTGGCCCGCCATTCATCCATCTTGTTGGGAGCTAGCGGGGAATTCAACAGCATTTGAACCCGCGCCATGGCTTCTGCCGCCGTGGTTGGCATGGTGGTGAGCATGGAACAAGACGGTGTTCGACTCCTGGCGGAGCCAGCAGGAACTCCGTCGCGTACCTACTGCCACAACACATGCTCACCAACGGGTTGGCATGGTGGTGGTGGTGCCTGAACACCATGAGGACGATACTCAGGGTCGGCTTGATGTCGTCCAGGGCCGCCAGCACGACGAGGGAGCGTGTCGCGCCCACCTTGCGATGGTCGCGGTACACGTCCTGCCGCAGCGTTGTTGGACGTCGCCGCAGTTGGGTCTTGGCTGGCACCACTCTGGTCCACATTGCTGTCGCGGCTACGGTTGCCAGAACGTCGTGGGAGTTGGCCGCCTACGCCATCTCCGGTGTGGTGGCTACGGTCACCAGTGCGGTGAGGAAGCTGACCGCCTCCGCCGCCCGGGCCTCCTGCTCCGCCCGCCATAGGTGTACTGCCCGCACCGGCCGTGTCGCCTGCACTGCCTGCGGATGCCTGCAAAGGCAGCTTGGAGGTCGAGGGAGTCGTCACGGCTCCACCCTTCTTCTTGGGCGCCATCGACGAAAGTGATGAAGTTGGTACTCACACTACAGACACTGATTCGGAACACACGAATCCCCTGCCTGGCGTGCCAAAGATGTCATGGAGAACGACGATCTATGGGATCGAAATGACCCCTTTGCGGTTCGGCTATGAGGATTGACGTGCACAAAGAGCAGGATCGGTGGATGCAAGAACACACAGTGAATTATCCAGGTTCGGGCCGCCTTGAGGCGTAAAACCCTACTCCTGCTTTGGTGTTTTGATTGTGTTTGAGCTCAATGTACAAGGGAGCACAACTTTTCCGGCAAGGTGCGCGGGTAGCCGTGGGCCTCCTTTTATAGGCCAAGGGGTTACCACAATGGCTAAGATGGTAATTACAGGGTATGAACAGTGATTACACTGTTAGCTTGCCTATCTCTAATGAGGTAGGACAAAACAATTAAATGCACCGTTAGGTGCTACGCTGGGGAGGTGAGTTCTGGCAAAGGTTCTACACCACTCGTCCAGCTGCCCTTATGTTATCTTGACATGACCCAGGGACAGGTGTCATTAAAGTTAATCTTTGGGTGGCGTGCTGATACGTGCCCTGACAAGCTATGCCTGGCTGCCTGCCCGCTTGACACCTATCAATGTGTGCTTATCTGGTTTATGATGAGGTGGAGCGGCAATGAGACAGAAAGAGCCTACCAGCATGGAGCTTTGCTGGGCCTTCGCCTTGCCGGTGCGGAGCTTGCCGGCCAGGGTAATCTTGATCTTTAGTACCGCACTGGTACTTCTCGACAACCTGCCTCGAGGTCTTCTCCATGGTCTTGTCAACCTAGTCTTGAGCCCTTGACAGAAGCAATCCTCCGGCAAGCCCTTGCCGCCGAGGAGGCTGCAACTGTCTGTGCATAAGTCAGGGTACGATAACACCCATGTTTTCATACACCAACACTGCGCGTCTAGTGGTAACGATCCGTGATCCATCTCCCGTAGCATGTTCCTAGTTGATCTGCGCGTAGGGAAAATTTTAAATTGTAGTCGATGCGCCTACCGTAGCACCCAACACTCTAGTGGAGCGGCCACCGCCTGGTGAGCGGCCTCCTCGGCAGCCCTATACGTCTCAGCCTCCTCCAAGTGTATATAATATCTCTGCTTGTCCTAAAAGTTAAACAGAGAAGAGGCAGATAAAGTAACAAGGATAGCACACCTTTTATTAAATATTAACCTATACCGGTATGTTGAGTCCTCTCTTTCAAGAAATTGATGGCGAACCATAGCATCATAATCTAGGAAACTAACAGGTAACAGATGGTCGTCATCTCTAATAGGTACTTCAAGGTAGGCAGCTAAGCGGGTGGCGTAAATCCCCCCATAAAGATCACCATCAAAGGAATTTTTATTCAACCGACGTGCAATTATTGCTCCAAGATTAAATTTTCTGTCACCCAATACAACACTTTTCAAGATACTCAAATCAGGTGCACAGGTAATACTAAAATCATGTTTACCAGTTATGCATCTTCCTATGAATAAAGCAAAGTAATGGATGACAAGAAAATGTATACTCCCAATCCTAGCTTACGTTACACCTCTAGTTTCTCCTCGAGTAATGCTCATAAGAAATTCCTCACAATCAGATTTATGAGGTTCAAGACAAGTTCCCCAAAAGGGAATTTTACATGCGGTGCAAAAATCTTGAATACTCATGCGATAGGACTTTTCATAAAGATTGAAGTCAACATCATGAGAGGAGCAATGGGATGCATACTTGAATTTCTGCACAAACGAATCAGTAAGATCACAGTATTGCGGACACTTATCTAAGAGGAAATCCGTTAACTCAGCATTTTGTATGAACATGTCAAACTCTTCTTTGATACCAATATTAGTCATGAAGATTTTGGACGGCCATTCACAAGCCTTCACAATGGCATCGCGAGGAAGGTCATCATCGGGTTCACAATATGCAGGTCTTGGGGAGCTCTTGCTCGAAGAACCTCCTGAGAAAAACTTCTTCAGCATTTTTCCTTCTCTGAAAAATAATTTCTAAAAATTTTAGTCCCTAAACAAAAAGTGAATAAAACTCAACAAAATTGATAGCAACTACTCCCACAAGTGCCTAGAGGATATATCATGCATGAAAACTACTTAGAACCAAGCAAATTCAACATGCAAGCTCATATTCATGGTCACCAACAGTAGCAAAACATGCAAAATATAATCCACTAGAACAAAAACTAATTGAACCATCGGAGGAGTCACATACCAAGGAGCAATTCCTCTGAACATTTTCTGAAACGAAGCTCCGAGCAAGGAGATCAAAAATCTCACGAAAATGAGCAAGAACACGGGATAGAGAGCAAGGATGATTTTTCTAGAGGTGGAACAAGGCCGTGGGCATGGGCACTAAGTGAGTGGGGCCCTGTGGGGCACACAAGCTCACATGGCGCGCCTAGGGGGTGGGCGCGCCGTGTGAGCTTGTGGCTCACTCGTGCACCCCCCCCCCCTTGGTTGTGTTCAGTGCCAAAAATTCTAATATATTCTAGAAAAAATCATACTAAATTTTCAGGACATTCTGAGAACTTTTATTTTCAGGAGTTTTTTTATTGCATAGGTAATTGAGAAAATAGGAAAAACATGGCCTTTTACTTTATTAAATTTAAAATAACAGAGGACAACTATAGGTACAGAAGGTTGTGCTTACGAAATTCATCGACCATATGCCCCTCAAAAAGGATCAATTCACAAGGTTGATCAAGTCTTATTAACAAACCATTTCCGAGTGACATAAAACCGAAGAACTTTTGTATAGCACTAGGTTACCTCAACAGGGATATGCATTGTCCCCATAATAAGAGTTTGATATTTGTTTTCAAGAACTGGAAGAGGAAACTCGAAATCTCCAATAGTAATTGTCATAACTTTTTCAATAGAATTAAGGCTATTCACTTTATTCGTCTTCTTCAGAAAATATACCATAGGCTCATTGCCATTAACATGAAAAGTGATCTTGCTTTTGTTGCAATCAATAACAGCCCATGCAGTATTCAGAAAAGGTCTACCGAGAATAACCGACATGTTGTCGTCCTCGGGCATATCAAGAATAACAAAGTCCGTTAGGATAGTTGATACGTCACCGACGTATCTATAGTTTTTTATTGTTTCATGCTATTATTATATCAATTCTACATATTTTATATCATTTTTGGGAACTAACCTATTAACCTAGTGCCCAGTGCCAGTTTCTGTTTTTGCATGTTTTCTTGTTTCAGGGAAAAACTATATCAAACGATGTCCAAATACAATAAATTTTACGGTGATTTTTTATGGACCACAAGACACCCAGGAAGCTTCGGGAGGAGGCTGGAAGACCTACGGGTGAGCCACAAGCTCACACGGTGAGCCCCTAGGGGGGCGCCACCTGAGCTTGTGGGCCCCTCGTAGACCCTCCTGACCTAATTCTAGCGCTATAAATTCCGTAAAATCCCAAAACCAACAGAGAGCCACCCGAAATAAAAAAATTCGCCGCTGCAAGCTTCTGTTCTTCCTCGATCCCATCTGCAGGCCTTTTTCGGCTATCTGCCGAAGAGGCAATCGATCATGGAGGGCTTCATCAACCTTGTTGCCCTTCCGATGATGTGTGAGTAGTTTCCCACGTACCTACGGGTCCATAGTGATTAGCTAGATGGCTCCCTCTCTCTCTTTGATCTTCAATACAATCTTCTCTACGGAGATTGATTCGATGTAATCCTTTTGTGCGGTCTGTTTGTTGGGATCCGATGAATTGTGGGTTTATGATCAGATTATTCATTGAAAGCAATTGTGTCCTTGCTGTACTTTATTATGTATGATTGTTATAGCTATGTAATGCTTTCCAATCTATGGATTTTCTTTGGCCAAGTTGATCTATCGATCTTCAGTGGAAGTGGTGCATACTAGTAGGTTCAATCTTGCGGTCTCCTCACCCAGTGACAGTAGGGGTAGCGAGGCACGTATTTGTATTGTTGCTACTAAGGGTAAACGACGGGGTTTAATCATATTGATTGGTTTTATTCTATCTACATTATGTCATCTTGCTTAAAGCGTTGCTCTGTTTGTCATGAACTTAATACAATAGATGCAGGCAGGAGTCGGTCGATTGGTGGAGTAATAGTAGTAGATGCAGGCAGGAGTCGGTTTACATGTCATGGATGTAATGCCTATATACATGATCATGCCATGAATAACGTCATAACTATGCGCTTTTCTATCAATTGCCCAACAGTAATTTGTCTACCCACCCTATGCTGTTCTTTCGAGGGAGAAGCGTCTAGTGAAAACTATGCCCCTCGGGTCTACTTTAATCATATTACAAAAACCAAAAATACCTTGCTACAATTTATTTACTTTGTAATTTATCTATCTACCATTACCAGATTTAATCCTTGCAATTAACAAGTACAAGGGGATTGACAACCCTCTTGCCCGCGTTGGGTGCAAGTATTTGCTCTTGTGTGTGCAGGTACTGCTAAGGAGTGTTTGCATGGTTCTCCTATTGGTTTGATAACCTTGGTTCCCTACTGAGGGAAATACTTATCCGCTACTATATTGCTTCACCCTTCCTCTTCGGGGAAAATCTCAACGCAGCTCACAAGTAGCAGAAAGAATTTCTTGCATCGTTGCCAGGGAGATATCATCAAACACTTACAAGTCCCTACATTCACATTATCATTTACTTGTTCTACTTTTTATTTGCCTTTACTTGTTTTATTAGCCTCGTTAAAAAAATTAAAAACCCAAAAATATTTTATTTTGCTTGTTTGCTTGAAGTTGCTATCATGTCTGAGTTTGAAAAGGTTATTGTTGAAAGCGCTAGTGAAGATAGTGCTAGCGAAACTTACGAGGAAGAACCTAAATTGTTTAGTCATAATAATGATCCTCCTAATGATGAGCTTCACATAGCTTGGAAAACAAAAGACTTTCTCCTTGGTAGTGTTACAATTATTGGGAAAAGTGTTATTCAAGAATTTTTTACTTGCACTGGAACATTGCCTTCTAATGAAGGATCTATTATTAAAAGAACAAATCGCTATGCTGATGCTATTGTCATGCTTGTGCAGAAACTTGAAAGGAAGTTCGCTCGTACTCATCCTACTTTGCAAAGATTATTTTTTGAAATTCCCCTCATTGACAATCATGGGGCTAAGAAAATTGCTACTATTATCCTTATGAACAACATTGCCTTCTAGTGAAGGATCTATTATTAAAAGAACAAATCGCTATGCTGATGCTATTGTCATGCTTGTGCGGAAACTTGAAAGGAAGTTCGCTCGTACTCATCCTACTTTGCAAAGATTATTTTTTGAAATTCCCCTCATTGACAATCATGGGGCTAAGAAAATTGCTACTATTATCCTTATGAACGAATTTGATTACATAATTCAAGAGGCTAGAGAAATCTTTGACTACTATGATATGAATTATGAATGCCCTTTAATAGACAAGGTCCTTTATGACAATGATTTTATTCGAAAATTGAATCTAAGGATTGTTATGAATTTGAGGAGAATGCTAGAAAAAGGGTTCCACATATAGCTTTAATCCAACATCTATTTAATAGAACTAATGATCAATATGCTTGGGTTGTTAAGAGAAACCAACAAGGGTACAATGAGAAGAGTCTTACAAATGCTAGAATTACTCTTGATGATAGGTTTACCGTCGCTTATGAAGGGTCACATGATGATCCTGTCCCAAATAAGAATGATATTGAAAACATTAAGATTGCTGACAATGGTCCCTTTTATTACTTGAGCTCCCCAAATAGAAAATGCATTGCTGAGAAAAGGGAACTTTTGATAAATGCTTATGAGAATATTCTTTTTAAGGGAAGGTTAGAAACGAAAGATGACAATACTTGAAATAATGCATTATGCTTAGCTAGGGGCATAAAACAATAGCGCATGTTGGGCGGCAACCCAATATTTATATTTATTGAAATTTCTATTTTTCTTGAGTCACATGATTATTGCTACTGTAATGATTGTGTTTTTATCTTTTAATTAGTGTTTGTGCCAAGTAATGCCTTTGGGATGATTTAAATGATAGTATAATTGATGCTGTTTAAAAACAGAAAGTTTTGCACCTAGTATTTGATTTTACATTTCTTACTGGTATGTCAGAAAATTCTGAAATTTTTACGCAGTATTTGGATACAATTTTTTTACTTTTTCCTAATTTTTCAGAATTTTTGGAGTTACATAAGTATAGATAAATATTCTGTAATTACGCATTGTTCTGTTTTAGACAGATTCTCTTTTTATTGCATAGTGTGCTTGTTTTAATGATACTATGGATTATATCTGGGGGTATAAGTCATGGAGAAGTTATAATATAGTAGGTATTGTGCAAGAACAATTATGAATGAGTTTATAACAGTACCTATAGTGGATGATTGATTTATTATACTAACGGATCTCACGAAGTTTCTGTTGAGTTTTGTGTGCTGAAGTTTTCAAGTTTTGGGTGAGATCACGAAGAGTAAAGGAATAAGGAGCGGAAAGACCCTAAGCTCGTAGATGCACAAGGCACCCCAAGGTAATATTTCAGGAAGACCCAAGCGTCTAAGCTTGGGGATGCCCCAGATGGCAGCCCCTCTTTCGTCCACAATTCATCGGTATGTTACTTGGAGCTATATTTTTATTCATCACATGATATGAGTTTTACTTGGAGCGTCTTGTGCCATATTTTTGTTTGGTTTTAGTTTGCCACAATTATTGTTTGCTGGACACACCTTTTTGAGAGAGAGACACACACTCATCATGATTTGTTAGAATACTCTATGAGCTTCACTTATATCTTTTGAGCTATGCAGTTGCTCTTGTGCTTCACTTATATTTTTAGAGCACGGTGGTGGTTATATATTTTATAGAAATTATTGCACTCTCATGCTTCACTTAAATCTTTTTGAGAGTCCTAGATATGAAGTGGTAATATGCATGGGTTATAAGACTAGTCTGAAAATGATAGGTATTAAGAGTGATATAATAAAAAAAATTCATGTAGATCACTAAATATGAAACGTATGAGTTAATTATATTGATGTAGTAATATGAAAGGGTATTAGTTCATGATTATTGGTTAGTAGAAATAGCGATATTAAAGCTTGTCATGTACTACTCATTTAAGTGTCCGTCATGGCGTGGCAGGGAAGTTTGAGCATTTTTATGTCTAATTGAAATCCTTGAGTGATGTCTAAATAGGGGGTGCGCGATGGTTAACTCCTACCAACCTCCTACCTAGGGGCATGCGATTAGTACTTTGCTTCAAGGGCTAATAATATTTTCACAATAAATATATGAGTTCTTTATGACTAATGTGAGTTCATGGACTAATACAACACTGCCACCTATCCACATATTGCTAGCCTCTTCGGTACTGTCTGCATTGCCCTTTCTCACCTCGAGAGTCGGTGCAAACTTTGCCGGTGCATCCAAACCCCATGATATGATATGCTCTATCACACATAAGCCTCCTTATATCTTCCTCAAAATAGCCACCATCCCTACCTATCATGGCATTTCCATAGCAATTCCGAGATATATTGCCATGCAACTTCCACCGTTCCGTCTTATGACATGTGTGTTCATCATCATATTGCTTTGCATGATCACATAGAGCTGACATGATATTTGTGGCAAAGCCACCGTTCATCATTGTAATACATGTTACGCTAGATCATTGCACATCCTTGTACACTGCCAGAGGCATTCATATAAAGTCATATTGTGTCAGTTTTATCGAGTTGTAAGTAAATAAAAGTGTGATGATTCATTATTAGAGCATTGTCCTAGTGAGGAAAAGAATGATGGAGACTAATGAGTCCTCCAAAATGACGGGATGAGGTCCATGAGATTGTTCTAAAAAAAGATAGGCCAAAAGAGCCCAACAAAAACAAAAAAAATGAGAGAAAAAGAGAGAAGGGACAATGCTACTATCCTTTTACCACACTTGTGCTTCAGAGTAGCACCATGTTCTTCATATAGAGAGTCTCCCGAGTTATCACTTTCATATACTAGTGGGAATTTTTCATTATAGAACTTGGCTTGTATATTCTGATGACGGGCTTCCTCAAATGCCCGAGGTCTTCATGAGCAAGCAAGTTGGATGCACACCCACTTAGTTCCAGTTGAGCTTTCATACACTTATAGCTCTTAGTGCATCCGTTGCATGGCAATCCCTACTCCCCGCATTGACATCGATCGATAGGCCTCTCCATTGTGTATTGATCCGCCGAGTTGATGCGAGACTTTCTTCCTTTTTGACTCCCTTATTAACCTCTACCACCGCATTCTATTCCACTTATAGTGCTAAGTCCATGACTCACGCTCAAGTATTGAGTGAAGTTGAAAATGCTGAAGTGCATGAAAAAGTATGATACAATTGCCTGGTTTGACACCGGGGTGCTCATGATTTATATTTATGCGGTGAAGGCCAAGTCATGCCATGCTTACATAATTCAGTGAGTAGGGATAACATTCGTTGAGCATCGTATATTTTGAAAAGTAATGATTATGTTCTTATATTCATGGATATTATTATGTTGATATCAATTACTTCATCATTTCTCAATATTTATACCGCAAGAGGATTACATGATAAATATGCTAGGTAGCATTCAACATCAAAAATTATCTTTGTTTTATCATTCACCTACTCGAGGGCGAGCAGGAATTAAGCTTGGGGATGCTGATACGTCACCGACGTATCTATAATTTTTGATTGTTTCATGCTATTATTATATGAATTCTACAAACTTTATATGCAATTTTCTATCATTTTTGGGAACTAACCTGTTAACCTAGTGCCAGTGCTAGTTTCTGTTTTTGCTTATTTTCTTGTTTCAGGGAAAAACTATATCAAATGAAGTCCAAATACAATAAAATTTTACGGTGATTTTTTCTAGACTAGAAGACACCCAGGAAGCTTCGGGAGGAGGCCAGAAGACCTACGGGTGAGCCACAAGCTCACACGGCGCGCCCCTGCGGGGGCGCGCCACATGAGCTTTTGGGCCCCCCGTAGACCCCCCCCCCCCTGACCTAATTCTAGCGCTATAAATTCCCTAAAATCCCAAAACCAACAGAGAGCCACCCAAAATAATTTTTTCACCACCGCAAGCTTCTGTTCTTCCGCGGTCCCATCTGGAGGCCTTTTCCGGCGATCTGCCGAAGGGGGAATCGATCATGGAGGGCTTCTACATCAACCTTGTTGCCCTTCTGATGATGTGTGAGTCGTTTCCCATGGACCTACGGGTCCATGGTGATTAGCTAGATGGCTCCCTCTCTCTCTTTGATCTTCAATACAACGTTCTTTTCGGAGATCGATCAGATGTGATCCTTTTGTGCGGTGTGTTTGTTGGGATCCGATGAATTGTGGGTTTATGATCAAATTATTCATTGAAAGTAATTGAATCCTTTCTGTAATTTATTATGTATGATTGTTATAGTTATATAATGCTTTCCGATCTATGGGTTTTCTTTGGCCAAGTTGATATATCGATCTTCAGTGGAAGTGGTGCATAGTAGTAGGTTCAATCTTGCGGTGTCCTCACCCAGTGACAGTAGGGGTAGCGAGGCACATATTTGTATTGTTGCTACTAAGGGTAAAACGACGGGGTTTAATCATATTGATTGGTTCTATTCTATCTACATTATGTCATCTAGCTTAAAGTGTTGCTCTGTTCGTCATGAACTTAATACCATAGATGCAGGCAGGAGTCGGTCGATTGGTGGAGTAATAGTAGTAGATGCAGGCAGGAGTCGGTCTACTTGTCACGGACGTAATGCCTATATACATGATCATGCCATGAATAACGTCATAACTATGCGCTTTTCTATCAATTGCCCAACAGTAATTTGTCTACCCACCCTACGCTATTCTTTCGAGAGAGAAGCCTCTAGTGCAAACTATGGCCTCCGGGTCTACTTTAATCATATTACAAAAACCAAAAATACCTTGCTGCAATTTATTTACTTTCCAATTTATCTATCTTCCATTACTAGATTTAATCCTTGCAATTAACAAGTACAAGGGGATTGACAACCCTCTTGCCCGTCTTGGGTGCACATATTTGCTCTTGTGTGTGTAGGTACTGCTAAGGAGTGTTTGTGTGGTTCTCCTATTGGTTCGATAACCTTGGTTCGCTACTGAAGGAAATACTTATCCGCTACTATATTGCTTCACCCTTCCTCTTCGGGGAAAATCCCAACGCATCTCACAAGTAGCAATAGTAACATTAGCAACCACAACAGGAACGTCCTCACAAATCACGAGAGGCATAGCAGTTGATTTATCAGCCATTTGCAAAGAAATTTCAGTGGGTGTCAACTTACTCAAGTCAAGTCTTCTATAAAGGGAGAAAGGCATAACACTAACACCAGCTCGTAAATCACCCAAAGCAGTTCTGACATAGTTATTTTTAATGGAGCATGGTATAGATTCCTGGATCTCCTAGCTTCTGAGGTATTTTCCTTTCAAAGAATAATTTGCAAGCATAGTAGAAATTTCAGCCTCGGGTATTTTTGTTTTATTGGTAACAATATCTTTCATGTAACTAGCATAAGGAGGCATTTTCATAATATCAGTCAAGGGCGTTCGCAGATACAAAGGTTTAAGTAATTCGACAAAGAGATTGAAAGCTTCTTCATCCCTGGTTTTTAAAGCTTTACTAGGAAATGGCATAGATTTTTGAACCCAAGGTTCTCTTTCTTTGCCATGTTTTCTAGCAACAAAATACTTTTTATTGTATCTTTTATTCTTAGAAGGTGGGTCATCAAGCTCACCTTCAGGTTATATTTCTATATCATTATCAGGTTCTTTATTATTGTCTGGTTGAGTATCAACATGATCATCATTAGCATCTTCAATATCTTTATCACTAGGCACATGCTCATTACCAGACTGTGTCTCAGCATCAGAAATAAAAACATCAGTTGGATTCTCAGAAGGTTTTTCTATAGTTGGTTCACTAGAAGCATGCAAAGCTTTATCCTTATTCTTTTTCTTTTTATTCTTCTTAGGTGAACTAGGTGCAGCATCATTAATTCTCTGAGAATCTTGTTCAATTCTTTTAGGATGACCCTCAAGATAAAAGGGTTCCTGAGTCATTCTACCTCCTCTAGTCATTACCCTAACAACATGATCATTGATTTTATTATTCATTTCATTAAGCAAATATACTTGTGATTTAGCAACTTGTTCTAGCTGTGTTTGAACCATAGATGAGTGCTTACATAAGCCTTTAACATCATTAGTAATTCTAAACATCATGTCACTCAAGCGTTCGATCATGACAGCATTGCGTTTTAGTTGATCACTTATGTATTTATTAAAAATTTCTAACTTAATAATGAAATTAACAAATTCATCCAAACACTGACTAGGAGATTTATTATAAGGAATATCACCCTCATCAAACCTATAAAGAGAATTTACCTCTACTACCTGTGACGGGGCGTCGAGTCCATGTATTTCCTCAATAGGTGGTAGATTCTTAACATCTTCAGATTTAATACCTTTTTCTTTCATAGATTTCTTGTCTTCTTGCATACCTTCTGGACTGAGGAATAGAATACCTCTTTTGTTCGGAGTACGCTTTGGTGGTGGTTCAGGAAGTGTCCAATCATCGGCATTTCTCAATAAGTTATTCAATAGTTCCTGAGCCTATTCACTAGTTCGTTTCCTGAAAACACAACCAGCACAACTATCTAGGTAGTCCCTAGAAGCATCGGTTAGTCCATTATAAAAGATATCAAGTATTTCATTCTTCTTAACAGGATGATCTGGTAAAGCATTCAGTAATTGGAGAAGCCTCCCCCAAGCTTGAGGGAGATGCTCTTCCTCAAGTTGCACAAAGTTATATATTTCCTATAAGGCAGCTTGTTTCTTATGAGCAGGAAAATATTTTTTAGTGAAATAGTATATCATATCCTAGGGACTACGCACATAACCAGGAGCAAGAGTATTAAATCATTCTTTAGCATCACCCTTTAACGAGAAAGGAAACAACTTAAGAATATAGTAATAGCGAATCTTTTCCTCTTGAGCAAATAGGGTGGCAATATCATTCAGGTTAGTAAGATGTGCCACAACAGTTTCAGATTCATAACATGAAAAGGATTGGATTCTACTAAAGTAATAAGTTCAGGATGAACAGAGAATTCATAATCCTTATCAGTAATAAATATAGGAGAAGTTGCAAACTTAGGATCATATTTCATCATTTCATTCATTGCTTTTTCTTTAAGCTTACTCAGTAGTTTCTTAAGATCATCCCTATCCTTAGAAGCAAGAAATTCCTTAGCAATCTCCCCATCCATAACATAACCCTCAGGTACATTAAGCATTTTAGTCCTCGTAGGAGTGCTAGGTATAACAGGTGAATCATAATCTTCATTAGTTTCATCATTTTCAAATTCTTTAGCTTTAGCAATTTGAGCATCAAGAAATTCACCAAGTGGCACAGTTTCATCAAGCAAAGTAGTAGCATCATCATTGATGTCTACTACACAACTTTATTCTTGTAGACTCTGTTGGGCCTCCAAGCGCGGAGTTTTGTAGGACAGCAGCAAATTTCCCACAAGTGGATGACCTAAGGTTTATCAATCCATGGGAGGCGTAGGATGAAGATGGTCTCTCTCAAACAACCCTGCAATCAAATACAAACAATCTCTTGTGTCCCCAACACACCCAATACAATGGTAAATTGCATAGGTGCACTAGCTCGGCGAAGGGATGGTGATACAAGTGTAGTATGGATAGTAGATATAGGTTTTTGTAATCTAAAATAATAAAAACAGCAAGGTAGCAAGTAGTAAAAGTGAGCACAAACGGTATTGCAATGCTTAGAAACAAGGCCTAGGGTTCATACTTTCACTAGTGCACTCTCTCAGTAGTGCTAACATAATTGAATCATATAACCATCCCTCACCGTGCGACAAAGAATCACTCCAAAGTTCTTATCAATAGCGGAGAATATAAGAAGAAATTGTTGTAGGTAGCGAACCACCTCAAAGTCATCTTTTTGATCAACCTATTGAGCCATCCCTATATGTGTCACAGAATAGCCCTAGAGTTCATACAAAAATAACACCAAATAATTTCAGATTCATAATATTCAATCCAACACAAAGAACTTCAAAGAGTACCCCAAAGTTTCTATCGGAGAAACTAGGACAAAAATGTGCATCAACCCCTATGCCTAGATTACCCCAATGTCACCTCGGAATCTACAAGTTGATTACCAAAACATACATCAAGTGACTCAATAGAATACCCCATTGTCACCGCGGGTATCCACATGCAAGACATACATCAAGTGTTCTCAAATCCAAAATATTCAATCCGATAACAATGAAAGCTCAAAGGGAAAGACTCAATTCATCACAATAAGATAGAGAGGGAAGAACACCATATGATCCAACTATATTAACAAAGCTCGTGGTACATCAAGATCGTGCCAAATCAAGAACATGAGAGAGAGAGAGAGAGATCAAACACGTAGCTACTGGTACATACCCTCAGCCCCAAGGGTGAACTAGTCCCTCCTCGTCATGGAGACCGCTGGGATGATGAAGATGGCCTCCTGTGATGATTTCCCCCTCCGGCAGGGTGCCGGAAAAGGGCTCCAGATGAGATCGCTTCGGAACAGAGGCTTGCGACGGCGGCGTGCAAGTTCTAGGTTTCTTTCTGGGGGTTTCCCTATTTATAAGAATTTTTGGCATTGGTTTCACGTCAGGGGGAGTCCCGAGGGACCCACGAGCTCAGTCGCCACGCCCTAGGGGGGCGCCCCCTGAGCTCATGGCCCCCCTGGACTTTGTTTGGTCCACCTCTCAGCCTTCGGGGGTCTCTTCTTGTCCATAAAAAATCACCGTAAATTTTTAGACCAATCCGAGAACTTTTTATTTCTGCACAAACATAACACCATGGTAGTTATGCTAAAAACAGTGTCAGTCCGGGTTAGTTTCATTCAAATCATATAAAAGTCCACCAAAACCATGTAGAATTTAGGTAAATATTGCATGAATACTTCATAAATTATAGATACGTTGGAGACGTATCAGCATCCCCAAGCTTAATTCCTGCTCGTCCTCGAGTAGGTAAATGATAAAAGAAATAATTTATGAAGTGTGAATGCTAGCATAGTGTATAAGTTTGATCAATGATAATTTCAATCACTTTTCCTAGCATCATAAATAGCAACTCTTTCTCATAAAACTCATCATGATAAAGTAGCATTCAATTCACATGTTATGGTTCAAACAATGCATTCTCTTGTAACTTAACATCATATGTTCTTAGTCACCAAACAATTACAATTCAACTTATTTTCATAAAAGTCTAAGTAAGAGCTTCACATACTCAATTATCATATATGTAACATCCCCAGATCCTAACCCTGTCATTAAGCTAATTAGATTGCCATGTCATCATGATCATCTTAATTAAATTGTATTTCGAAAATAATCTAACCTCAAATTCAAAATTCAAATATAAATTGAAAATAAAAGTTGTTCAAATTTGAAAAACTAAAATGTTCATAATATTGCAAAAAATCCACACGCAATTATAAAAATATAATCAACAATAATTGAATTAGTTAAATGACCCTAACATCCTAAAACAGAACCAAACAACAATATTTAATACCATTTTATTTAATTAGAAATGCAAATGAAATCCTATTATCTCCAAACCAATTTCTGTCAGTAGTAGATAAGGCATATTATTTATTTGGGCAAGTCTCATATTTTATAAAAGACCAGTAGTGGTCAAACATTTTGCAAAACAAAAGAAAAGACAAAACAGAAAATAAAACAAGAAAATAAAAGAAAACAAAACCCCCCTCCCCCCACTGGGCCATGGCCCAGCTGGCCGGCCCAGCCGGCTCACCCGCGCCCGCTTGCCACGGCCTATGTGGCCTTCTCCTCTCGCACCCCGAACCCTAATCCGATTCCCCCTCACCCTCCCTCTCACCCGCGACGCCCGAACGGCGCCGCCTCGCCCGACGCCGTCGCCGCCCGCCTCGCCCGACGCCGTCGCCGCCCGCCTCACCGTCCCCGACCGCCTCCTCGACGGCCTCCCCGAGCCTCGCCGCCCCCGTGCATCTACATCAGGGTGAGGACCCCGTTTCCCCCCCCCCCCCCCCCCGCATTTTCGCCCGTGACGCTGCTCGCCATCCGCCGCGTCCCGCGCCCGACCGCCCGCCGCCTCCCGCTGCTCGCTCGCCGCGCCTGGCGCCCGTCCGCGCCCGCTCGCACGCGCAGCCCCGCTGCCGCCGCTGCCCTGCGCCGACACCCGCCGCTGCTGCTCCGCCTGCTGCCGCCGCCGTGCCACAGCCGCTCGTCGCCGCCTCGCCCGCGCCGCGCCCTCCCCCGCGCTCGCCCGCGCTCGCTCGCCGCGCCTCCCTTGGCCGCGCCCGTCGCCGCTCGCCCGCCTCCGCCCGAGCTGCTGCTGCCCCCCCCCCCCCCCGCGCGCGCTCAACCGGACGTGTCCGGCCCCGAAAAGGGCACAGCCCGGACATGTCCGGCTGTGCCACTGACCGCTGGGGCCCACGCCCTGTTTAAAACGGAAAATAAAAATAAAAACAATAAAAAATAATAAATAAATAAATAAATAACTTAATTAATTTGTTTAATTAAACTAATTGTTTAATTAGCCTAATTAATCTGTAATTAACTTAATTAAACCCTAATTAGTCTAAACAGACGCTGACAGGCGGGACCCGCATGTCAGGTTAGACTCTGACCAGTCAGAGTTGACTGCTGACATCATAGTGACGTCATGATGACGTCATCATTACTGTTTCGGATAATTCTAATTTAATTAATTAAAATAATTCCAAAAAATGATTAAAACTTTGAAAATTGATATAAAATAAACCGTAACTCGGATTAAAATAATTTATATATGAAAACGATCAGAAAAATATGACGATTCCGAATATGCACTCCGTTCATGTGTCACGTGCCTCTATCATAGCGAACATGGAACCGTCCCCCTCTGTTTCATCTGTCCGAAATGCCAAATGCTGGGAAAACATTCCCGTATGTTTTCCCCCTTCGCCGGTAACGTGTAGTACTGCGATAGGTCACCCCTAGCTCTGCGTATTGTCATGTCGTGCAACTGTGTTACTTCTGTGTGCTTTAAATTTACTATTTCTTCCCCCTCTTCCCTCCGGTAGACTCCGAGACTGACGCCGCCCCTGTGATCGACTACGTCCCCGGCGACCCTGCTTCCTTTTCAGCAGAGCAACCAGGCAAGCAAACCCCCTTGATCATTCCTATATCACCTATTCCTTCTCCCCCGTGCTTGCATTAGATTTTGCTACTGTAATTGTTTGCTCCTATTCTGATGCATAGCCTGCTTTTGTAACCTGCTATTGTTACTATACCTGTCATCCTAAACTACTTAGAATAGGTTGGTTATAGAGCCATCAGTGAGCCCTTACCCTTGTCCCTGTTGCCCCGCTTTATTACCAGTACCTCGATCATTGTGATCGGAGTGCAGATACCGTCACATCACCGCACACAACCCCCCTTAGTTGTACGACTCTGCAGGGCTAATATCGAGTGCCGAGGGTGATACCTCGTATTGCACTCCCGATGATATCTCTGTAGTATATCACATCGGTGGTGATTGCCGAGGGTGATTCCTCGCTCTCCCCTTCCCGATGATGACTCTATCGTGCAACCCCTCAAGCATGGACCCATCGAGGGTGATTCGTCCTGGTTCTCCTTGACGGATTACATCAAGGGTCGACCCCGAGGGTACCTACGAGAGATGTGAAGTCGGGTTGACCCCGAGGGTACCTGCGAGAGATGTGAAGTCGGGTTGACCGTGAGGGTACCCGCGAGATAATTATGAGGCGCGGCCGGGCAGGCAGAGACCGCCCTAGAGAGGGATGGGCCTGACCCTTGTTGCACATCCTCGAGACGGGACGACAGGAGTACTGATCGTCATCGCGAGCTCCTAATAACACGTTAATGGATTTGGTTATTTGATCTGAGTGGGTCGTTGGCCCTATACGCACTACCACCACGTGGGATAATGGTTATGGGACCCTCGGCGCCGTATGTATCCGCCGAAAGCTTTGTCAGATGTCCAGTTCAGCATTGTGGCACGGTCGGATCGTGCCGTTGGCGCTGGTATCCACCGTCCTCACAACGACCCGGAGTGCACAGGGCGATGGCCCAAGACCCCTGAGCACTTAGGATGTAGATCGGTGGGGACCTCTCTGCTGAGCCTAGGTAGGACTACGTCGTGTCGATTACCCGAGGCCGGGTATTACCCAGCAAGTGTATCCGGCCAGATGTAATCGAGCGTGCTAGGTAACAGTAGTGCACCCCTGCAGGGAAGTTATCTATTCGAATAGCCGTGTCCACGGTAACAGGACGCTCAGTGTTGTATCCCGATCTATTACTACTTGAACTGGATACATGTTAATTAATTGTAAGCTCCGGGATTACTTTCTCGCAGGGAGTCGAGAAAGGATCTCTGGGCTTTGCTTCAACATGCTTGTTATTTTAAATTATCCTAATATGTACTCTTCTAATGCTGCAAGGCGCTGAAGATGCTAGTCTTCGATAGGCTAGGCATTTCTCTCTATTCTGGCATTTCTGCAGTTCAGTCCACATATCCAGCTTTTCTTTGGTAACGATGCATATGTAGTTTAGATCTGATGTCAGTCTTGCGAGTACTTTGGATGAGTACTCACAGTTGCTTTGCTATTCTTTTCCCCCATACCCGTTTGCTGCGACCAGATGACGGATCCCAGGAGCCAGCTGCTACCGCCGACGACTGCTACTACACTTCCAATGGAGCTTACTACTACGTGAAGGCCGATGACTAGGAGTAGACTCGGAGGCTCCCAGTCAGGAGGCCTTGCCTCTTTCGATCAGAGTCGTTGTTTGTTTTCGCCTTCTTAAGGCATTTCTGTTTATCTTTTATATCTGTACTCAGATATCTAATGCTTTCGCTGACGCTTGTATGCGCAAGCTTATGTATTCGAGCCCTCGAGGCCCCTGGCTTGTAATATAAAGCTTGTTTTATTTTATTTTGTGTAGAGTTGTGTTGTGATATCTTCAAGTGAGTCCCTAGGCTTGATCGTGTGCATTTGCGTGTATGATTAGCGCACGGTCGGGTCGGGGGCATCACAATACAGTTTTCTATGATTGCTAGTACTCAAAGCATATTTTTAGAACAAATAGCATCCATTGAACACAGAGGAAGATAGGGGCTTAATGTTTCGCCTCCCAACTTACTTATCATGGAGATATTGTCAACAATAATAATTCATGATCAAATATATTTGAATGGATATGTGTGTCTGGATCTTTCCCCACCACATGATGCTTGCAAAGCAGAGAATAATTGAGGTTGGAATAAGAAGTTGACTCAACATGAAAAGTAAAAAGATAGGCCCTTCGCAGAGGAAGCATGGATTTCCTTATGTGCCAGAGCTCATTGCTTAAAACAGAGATGAATACATTTTGAGTGGTGTGCTTTTCATGTCAACGTCATGACTAAGGATTTCAATATCTTCCATGCTAAACACATTATTGGTGGTTCCCATGCAGAAAGGAAAAGATTTACTTGCCCACAACCATACAAACACAAGCCATGGCTAGCCGAATTCACAGGTGCCCTCCAAACAATCAACTTTCCAGGGGGAGTTTGTTTTATTATATCTTTCTTTAATTTTTTTGTTTAATGGGACTGGGCATCCCAATTACCAACCTCTCTCATGCAAGGACAAGTCAAAAAACACCCATCATGAGAATAACCCGCTCAACATGGAAGATATTGACCGCCCCGTTGCTCCATGAGCGGTACGGGCACACAAAACAGATGTTTATTTCAAGATTTTAGAGATGGCACATGCAAATTTACTTGGAACGGCAGGGTAATACCGTATATAGGTAGATATGGTGGACACTCATGGAAGAAACTTGGCTCAAAGATTTTGGATGCACAAGCAGTATTCCCGCTTAGTACAGAAATTTTGGCCAGCAAAGATTATAAACAAGCACCACATGTTGGAGGATCCATAATAATATAACTTCTATGCAAATATACCCAAACATAACTCATTACGTTGTCTTCCTTGTCCAACTTCAACTAATTTGATCAAGTTTGAAAATAATTAATGGGTATTCACAATCATAAAAGATGTCCAAGATAATATATTTGTATGTGAAATTTCTCTTCCTTATACTAATCATTCATGAATTGCTTGTATGACCAATATTGTGATTGTCAAACTTCAATAGATTTTAATTTCTAAATCCAATGTGAAGCTACTACTAAGCATGAGACAAGCATATGAAGCACATATAATTTCAACTTTATGATATTCAATTCATTCAACAATTTACTCTTAGGATGTAAGTGCAAAACAAGAGTAAATGACAAACTACTCCAAAAGATGTAAGTGAAGAACAAAGAGTAGTTAAGTAAATAGGTAGCTATGTAAAGACTCTCTCCAACTAAAAACTTTTAGATCTAATGAGCATTATTAAACAGCAAACAAAACAAAAATAAAAGTACACTCCAAGAATAGCACATATCATGTGAACAAATAAAAACTTAGGCTTAACCAAGACTAACCGATAGTTGTTGATGAAGAAAGGTGGGATGCCCACCGGGGCATCCCCAAGCTTAGATGCTTGAGACTTCTTGTATAGGTGTACTAGTTTGGCGAAGAGATGGTGATACAAGTGTAGTATGGATAGTAGATATAGGTTTTTGTAATCTGAAATAATAAAAACAGCAAGGTATCAAGTAGTAAAAGTGATCATAAACGGTATTGCAATGCTTAGAAACAAGGCCTAGGGTTCATACTTTCACTAGTGCAATCTCTCAACAGTGCTAACATAATTGAATCATATAACCATCCCTCAACGTGCGACAAAGAATCACTCCAAAGTTCTTATCAATAGCGGAGAACATAAGAAGAAATTGTTGTAGGTAGCAAACCACCTCAAAGTTATCTTTCCGGTCAATCTATTGAGCCATCCCTAAATGTGTCGCAAAATGATACGTCTCCAACATATCTGTAATTTATGAAGTATTCATGCCATGTTTATAACAATTTTATATGGTTTTGGTGTGATTTGATTAGAACTAACCCGGACTGACGCTGTTTTCAGCAGAACTACCGTGGTGTTGTTTTTTGTGCAGAAATAAATGTTCTCGGAATTGGATAAAACTTTTTGACGATTTTTTCTGGACCAAAAGAGACCCCCGAAGCTTCATGAAAGGACCACAAGCCTCACGAGGAGCCCACAAGGCAACACGGCGCGCCCTGGGGGGTCGTGTGCTGTTGCCTTGTGGGGCCCTCGTAGCTCCTTTTCGCGTGATTCCAACGCTGAAAAATCCTATAAATAGAGGAACCCCCAGAAATAAACCTAGAACTTCGACGCCGCCGCCGCAAGCGTCTGTACCAAAGAAATACCATCTGGAGCCTTGTTCTGGCACCCTGCTGGAGGGGGAAATCATCACCGGAGGCCATCTTCATCATCCCGGCGGTCTCCATGGCGAGGAGGGAGTAGTTCACCCTCGAGGCTGAGGGTATGTACTAGTAGCTATGTGTTTGATCTCTCTCTCTCTCTCTCGTGTTCTTGATTTGGCACGATCTTGATGTATCGCGAGCCTTGTTAATATAGTTGGATCATATGATGTTTCTTCCCTCTCTATCTTCTTGTGATGAATTAGGTCTTTCCCTTTGAGGTTTCATTATTATCGGATTGAATATTTCAGATTTGAGAACACTTGATGTATGTCTTGCATGTGGATACCCGTGGTGACAATGGGGTATTCTATTGAGTCACTTAATGTATGTTTTGGTGAGCAACTCGCGGATTCCCGTGACCTTGGGGTAATCTAGGCATAGGGGTTGGTTGCACGTTTTCATCTTCTTTTCTCCGATAGAAACTTTGGGGTACTCTTTGAAGTTCTTTGTGTGCATTGAATATTATGAATCTGAAGTTGTTTTGATGCATATCGAATAATCAACTCACGGATACTTGTGGTGACATTGGAGTATCTAGGTGACATTAGAGTTGGTTAATGCGTATCATATGGTGTTATTTTAGTATGAACTCTAGGGCTGTTTGTGACACTTATAGGGATGGCTCAATAGATTGATCGGAAAGGATAACTTTGACGTGGTTTTGTACCCTACAAAAATTTATTCTTATGTTCTTCGCTAATAGGAACTTTGGAGTGATTCTTTATCGCACGTTGAGGGATTGTTATATGATTCAATTATGTTAGCACTGTTGAGAGATTGCACTAGTGAAAGTATGAACCCTAGGCCTTGTTTTCAAGCATTGCAATACCGTTTGTGCTCTGTTTTATCACTTGCTACCTTGCTGTTTTTATACTTTCAGATTACAAAAACCTATATCTACTATCCATACTACACTTGTATCACCATCTCTTCGCCGAACTAGTGCACCTATACAATTTACCATTGTATTGGGTGTGTTGGGGACACATGAGATTTCTTGTATTTGATTGCAGGGTTGTTTGAGAGAGACCATCTTCATCCTACGCCTCCCACGGATTGATAAACCTTAGGTCATCCACCTGAGGGAAATTTGCTACTGTCCTACAAAACTCTGCACTTGGAAGCCCAACAACGTCTACAAGAATAAAAGTTGCATAGTAGACATCAAACTCTTTTCTGGCGCTGTTGCCGGGGAGATGAATGCTTGAGGGCATATCTTTAGATCTTACAATTGAATCTTTTAGTTTCTTGTTTTATCACTACTTTGGTTTATAAAAGAAAATTACAAAAAAATGGAATTGAGGTTGCCTCACATGCTTCATCTATATGATGTCTTTCTTGAAAATAAGGATTCCGATAATTGTGCTCAATTGTTAGAAGAAGAATTTAATAAAATGTTTAACATGAGTACTTTGAATGATGAGCATGATTGCAATATTGTTAGTATGCTTTCTATGAATATCCATGATGCTAATGATATGCTAAGCCGTAAGCTTGGGGATGCTATGTTTGATGAATATGATATTTTTAGTCCCCCAAGTTTTGATGAGCAAATTTATTATGATGATTGCATGCCTCCTATTTATGATGATTACAATGATGGAAGTGGGTTTGGAAGAGTGTCAACTTTATGCAATAATGATCCCACTATTTTGGAGGGTGTTGAATCTTATGGCAATAATTATGAAAGTGGATTTGGAGAGGTCATGACTTTATTTAATGATGATTCCACTATTTCAGAAGAGGTTTCAATTGATTATGACAACAAAGTTGCTATCTATGATGATTATTGTGATGACTTGTATGCTATAAAGAATAATGATAACCATGAAACTTGTCATCATGATTTTAATGTTCAATTTGATTATGTCAATCAAGTATCACATGATAGTTATTTCATTGAATTTGCTCCCACTATTATTGATGAGAAGAAATTTGCTTATGTGGAGAGTAGTAAAAATTCTAGGCTTGTAGATCATGAAAAGAATATTTTATGTGAAAGTTATATTGTTGAATTCATTCATGATGCTACTGAAAATTATTATGAGAGAGGATCATATGCTTGTAGGTGTTGCAATAATATCAAGTTTCCTCTCTATGTGTTGAAAGTTTTGAAGCTATACTTGTTTTGCCTTCCTATGCTAGTTGATTCTTGCTCCCATAAATTGTTTGCTCACAAAATCCCTATGCATAGGAAGTGGGTTACCCTTAAATGTGCTAGTAATATGCATCATGATGCTCCCGTTATTTTTCAATTCTTTACTTTTATGTGAGCATCATTGAAATCATCATGCCTAGCTAGAAAGGCTTTAAAGAAAAATGCTTTTTGGGAGACTACCCAATAATTTTACCTACTGTTTTTGTGTGTTAAAATGATTAAGTTAATGGAGTAATCATGTTTTATATGTTTTCTTTCAATAATGTGCCAAGTAAAGCCTTTGGGATAGTGTGGATACTTGTTGATTTTATTATGTGCAAAAACAGAAACTTTTGCGTCCAGTGCTGGAATTTCTGTTCTATACTGGAACGTGATAAAATTCTAAAATTTTTACAGAGTATTGGTTTACAAATTGTTTACGTTTTCCTAATTTTTCAGAATTTTTGAAGGTACAGAAGTATGTTTTTAAATCGCTCACTACATGCTGTTCTGTTTTTGACAGATTCTGTTTTTATTGCATAGTTTGTTTGTTTTAGTGTTTCCATAGCTTATATTATGAGATATAAATTGTGGAAATGATATACTACAGTAGGAATTATGTGATAAAAATTATGAATCTTGTCTTGACAGTACCTAAGTGGATGATTTTTTTTATCATACTAACCTATCTCACAAGTTCCGTTAAGTTGTGTGATTGAAGTTTTCAAGTTTTGGGTGAGATATCGATATGAGGGGAATAAGGAGCGGCAAGACCCTAAGCCTGGGGATACCCAAGGCACCTTGAGGTAATATTTAAGGAAGACTCAAGCGTCTAAGCTTGGGGATGCCCCGGAAGGCATCCCCTCTTTCGTCATCAACATTATCGGTAACCTCACTTGGAGCTATAGTTTTATTCGTCACATAATATGAGTTTTGCTTGGAGCATCATTTTATTTTGTTTGGGTTTGCTTGATGTTATGAATAATATTTTTTTTTCTTTTATTTCAATAAAATGCCAAGTATAGCCTTTACCATGCTCAGTTTGCAAGTTTATGTGTTGCTGTTTAAAAACAGAAAGTTTTCTGTTATGTCCAGAATATTCCTGAATAGTCAGAACATGATAAAAATATGAAATTTTTGCACAGAAAGAATGCATGAGTTCTCTGTCACATGGTAATTTTTCAGAATTTTTGGAGTTAGGGAAGTATGAATTTTTATTCCCCCTTTACAGACTGTTCTGTTTTGGCAGATTGCTGTTATAGTTGCATTGTTTGCATATGTTTGCTAGTTTAATGTTTCTATTTGTGGATAGGAGTATTAAATATGCAGAGACATTTAGTATGCAATGTTTAATTATAATTTTTGTGATTTGCTACAGTAGAGAATGTTAAGGTTTTGAGTTCATTTATACTAACTTATCTCACGAGTTCTTGTTGTGTTTTGTGTGGATGAAGTTTTAAGATTTAGGAGAAGCCATGATATGAGAGGAATTAAGGAGACACAAGAGCTCAAGCTTGGGGATTTCCAAGGCACCGCAAGATAACATTCCAAGAAGTCTCAAGCAACTAAGCTTGGGGATACCTCGGTAGGCATCCCACCTTTCTTCATCAACAACTATCGGTTAGCCTAAGTTTTTTACTTGTTCACATGATATGTGCTATTCTTGGAGTGTCCTTTTATTTTCATTTTCTTTGTTGTTTGAATAAAATACTTAGATCTGAAATCTTTATTTGGAGAGAGTCTTCACGTAGCTACTTAATTGTTTGACTACTCATTGATCTTCACTTATATCTTTTGGAGTAGTTTGTCATTCATTCTTGTGCTTCACTTATATCCTTTGAGTAAATGTTTGAATGAATTGAATATCATAAATCTGAAATTATATATGTTCTATATGCTTAGTGATATTTCACATTTGGTTTAGAAAGTAAAATCTATTGAAGTTTGACAATCACAATATTAGTCATACGAGCAATTCATGAAAGATAGTATATGGAAGAGAACTTTCACATACAAATATATTATCTTGGACATCTTTTATGATTGTGAATACCCATTAATTATTTTCAAACTTGAGAAAATTAGTTGAAGTTGGAAAAGGAAGACAACGTAATGAGTTATGTTTGGGTATATTTGCATCAAAGTTATATTGTTATGGATCCTCTAACATGTGGTGCTTGTTTAGAATCTTTTGCTAGCCAAAATTTCTGTACTAAGCGGGAATACTGCTTGTGCATCCAAAATCCTTCAGCCAAGTTTCTTCCATGAGTGTCCACCATACCTACCTATATACATGTGCCACCTCCAAGTAAATTTGCCCTGCCATTCCAAGTAAATTTGCATGTGCCACCTCTAATCATTCAAATAAGCATCTGTTTTGTGTGCCCGTACCGCTCATGAAGCGGCAGGGGGTGGTCAGTATCTTCCATGTTAAGCGGGTTATTCTCATGATGGGTGTTTATTCACTTGTCATTGCACGAGGGAGGCACTACTGGGAAAGGGCTTATAGGTGACCTCAAATCAGTGGCGAGCGCAGTCTAGCACCCGCCACTGCTATTAACAGTGGCAGGCTCCAAAATCCGCCCGGCACTGCTATTGGCTTACCAGTGGCTGGCGTCAGTTTGCGCCCGTCACTGGTAACAGCTATCCAGATTTGTGATGGGGAAAATGTTACCTGTGGCGGGCACAAAATTGCACCCGTCACTGGTAGCTGAGTTAACAGTGGCGGGCGGCAATAAATGCCCGCCGCTATTATTTTTGGTCTCGTGACAAAATCTACCCAAAAATAGCAGTGGCGGGCTTTAGTTTTGGCCCACCACTGATAAGTCAAATGGTAGTGGCGGGCTTCATTTTGTGCATGTCGCAAACTTCTAGAGGTGCCCGTGGTAAAAAAAAAGTTGTAGAGGTGCTCGCCACTAGCCGAAAAGCCCATGGAAGCCCATCACCGTATGTTAACCCTAACCACTTTCGTCTCACTCCTCCAAGATCCACCTCCCGCAGCCGCCGCCCCCCCTCGTGACCTCACCCTGGCTGTGCCCTTCTCTCTTCCCCACCACGCCTCTCGTACCTCTCCAAGCGGCGCCGTCGTCGTCAACCCCAGCCCAACTCAACCCAGCGGCCTCCTCTCCTCAGTCTCCCGCGACCTCGTCGCCGCCACATACGACGCCCGATTTCGGCGAGTTACGGCAGCCCTCGCCGGAGCGCAGCACACCCCCGATCTCCCCTCGCGACGCTCCTTCCTTTCCTCCAGCCAAATCTGCTCCTCGCGGCCATGACAACTCGCGCCCGACCCCTCTCCGTGGCTAGGGTTTTGGCTGCCTCCAACTCCGGTGCAGTGAGCTCTCCTCTCCCCTTCTTCCTTCCCTCCCTGAACCCCTCACTTATTTCTTTGATTCGGTGCAGCAGCCAGGCTCGATGGACGAGGATGACCACCACGGAGCCCCGACACAACACAGCCGCCGCCGCCATGGATGGAATGTCTCCCCTCCTCAGTTTGTGTCGATCTGGCCACTCCCCTCCATGTTCTCACTTGCATTCGATCATCCGATCAACTTCTTTTTGCAGCAAACTAGTTATTTATTCTGTCATAGTTGTAGTCCATTGATCATACTTCTTTTTGCATGTTATTTATTCAGTCATAGTTTGTATGATTCATGTCTCATAGTTAATTGGAATTGTTTGGCACTGCTGCAAACTAGTGTCTAGTTTATATACTTCACCACTCTGACTGAGAGGACAAATAGGAATTAGGGAGAGCATAACAACACCAAATTCAGACCGTAAAGCTTCCATTAACCCGTGTCCAGTTTATATACTTCTTATGTTTATTGTCGTTGCGTTACTTTCATTAACGCCATCAAGGATGGAGCCGTGCACACGTGGTTTATAATTCTGTTGTTCTTTGTTATTCAGATTTGGATTTCAAGGGAAGCTAATATAGTATTTTTATTGATGCAAAGGTTCGCAAGATATACAGACTTGCAGTCATGTTTGATCCTGAAGTGCTCGCCAAAATGGAAGAAGCAAGGTACCTGTGGTGTTCCAGTTTTGAAAATACCTGTTTTTTTAAATGCCTGCAGTTTAAGATTCAATTACTTTGGCGCTCATGCATGTTGTAGGTCCTGGATAAGCACACACGCATGTTGAGCAAGGAATGACTTAACAAGTTGACGTCCACTAATAAGTGTATCATGTACCTAATTAACAAAGTTTGGATCGATATAAGATAGAAGTCCTAAGCTGCAATATTCGCAAAAAAGAGCTCGTGAGCTGCACTATTTAATTAATTAACTAGTCATCCACTAGCGATAGTAACCCATTTCTAAATACTACTCGGTAATCCTTAATAAAAGAAACATACATGGAAAACAAGTCTTCTGCTGCCCACTGTACATTGAAAAAAGTTTTACTTGAGGCTGTGATTCCATCAATACTACTCCATACACTAGAATCGGTCAAAGAATTAGTAGGTTAAGGATATAAGTTCAGAAGCAGGACATAGACTGAAACTATGAGCATGGCAATCTGCACCGCACCATCCTAGCTATTTTCTTTCTGCCTTGCTGCCTGTGGGGTTATCCTAATCTTGTAAAAAAAACACGTCCTTGCTTGCTTATGATTGCTTGGTCATTATTTTCATAAAATTCCATGGGTTGTACCTTGTTTGCTTGGTCATTCTTTATATATGGCCAATCCAATCGCTACTGCTTTCATATATGTACTCTGTGATCCGTCGGACAACCTCCTGCTATTAACATGTGCCTGGATTTGTTCTTGTTGCTTGTTCATACAAGAACATTAATTAATTCATGGTTGCAGTTTGCATTAAGCCATTTTTCCTTGTGCTTGTGCTAGTGGTTTGCCGTAGCCTGCTCCTTTCGGACAAATATATGCATAAACCAATGACTGTTGATTTAATATGTGTGTTTCAGAGTTTGGCAAAGTGCCTCTTGCCTTTTATTTAGCATGTGTTCTTAGAATCCAACATACCGTCTCTTCCTTTTTACATGTGCAAAGAAGTTTCTTGTTGCTCGCTAATACATGCAGATTAATTAACCATCCAATAAAATGAACCTATGATTTAAAGGTCCAGTAGAATTACTTCTTTTCTTCATTTTCTTCATCTACCCGTCCGATTTGTGCCTTCCTTTTGCAGGTTGTTCCGATCTGATTTCTTCATGTCTCTGATTGTGTTGTGGAAGTCAAGTGCCAAGGAAGCAGAAGCTGCTGCATAGGTGGTGAGCTGCCGCAGTTCTACCTATCTCGTATCTTCCTTTGTATCATGATAAAGAATAGGGGGTAGGAGAGGAAGTTATGTTTCGTCCTCAGTCTGATTGTGACTGAAGGTGACCTATTTTTCAGGAACTCCTGCACGCTCTCGTCTTAAAGGACAACCGCTGGGCGCTGGCGCTACCCCCAGCCTACCAGTGGCAGCCTTGCAGGTAACCCAACATCCTCTCCCCTCTCCTCTTTTCTCAACCAGTTCCTCTTTTATTCTTCAGATTTGCTTGTGCTGCTGGATGTTGCTTGCTGGCTTGCTGCCACTTATGTTGGTGCTGGTGGTGGTGCTGCTGCTGCTCGTGCTTGGGCTGCTGCTTATGCTTGTGCGGCTACTGCTCATGCTTGTATTGTCTTCCAATTATGTCTTTTCTTTTAATCTTCTTTACTGTTTGTGTTTGATGTGTTTTGCAAGATGGATGCAGCTTGCAATGACAACATGACATGGGGGATGAGAATCAATCAAGCATTTGATAAAAGAGACACCAAATGGGATTTTCTGTCTCTATTCTAACTATATTACAGGGCATATTTTATTTTATTTTATATATACTCGACGTATCCCCGAATGGCTGTTTTTGGAAAATGCCGTATCCCGTATCCCCGAATGCGTATCCCCGTCTTTCCGTCCCCGTGTCCGTGCTTTTTAGTTTGTGGCTTCATGTCTTATTCTTTTTCTTTTGCAGGTGAGATCCAATTGGGAAAGAATGGTTGAGCAGAAGGCTACCAGGATGAGCAACATCTACCCTATTCAACCCTTTCGCTCTTCCTATTTTCTTTCATGTCGATTTAGAACATTGATGATCTGTGTGCAAGCCTGTGTAAATTTGTAAATCGTGATGATGTATGTAAATTTGTGCACCGGCATCTGATACGTCTCCAACGTATCTATAATTTATGAAGTATTCATGCCAGGTTTATAACAATTCTATATGGTTTTGGTATGATTTGATTAGAACTAACCCGGACTGACGTTGTTTTCAGCAGAACTACCGTGGTGTTGTTTTTTGTGCAGAAATGAAAGTTTTCCAAATGAGCTGAAACTTTTTGGAGATTTTTTATTGGACAAATAAAAAATATTGGCACCAAGACCCACTGGAGGAGGGCCACCCAGTGCCCACGAGGCACCAGGGCGCGCCACATCCCCCAGGCGTGCCCTTGTACCTCGTGGGGCCCACGTGGCTCCGTTTCGCGTGATTCCAACGCTGAAAAATCATATATATTCAGAAACCCCCGAAAGTTAACCTAGATGAGTTTTTACGCCGCCGCAAGCCTCTGTACCTCCACGATCTCATCTACAGCCCTTTTCCGGCACCCTGCCGGAGGGGGGAAAGCATCACCGGAGCCCATCTTCATCATCCCGGCGGTCTCCATGACGAGGAGGGAGTAGTTCACCCTCGGGGCTGAGGGTTTGTACCAGTAGCTATGTGTTTTATCTCTCTCTCTCTCTCGTGTTCTTGATTTGGCACGATCTTGATGTACCACAAGCTTTGTTAATATAGTTGGATCATATGGTGTTTCTTCCCTCTCTATCTTTGTTGTGATGAATCGAATCTTTTCCCTTTGAGGTTTCGTTATTGTCGGATTGAATATTTCAGATTTGAGAACACTTGATGTATGTCTTGCATATGAATACCCGTGGTGAGAATGGGGTATTATATTGATTCACTTGATATATGTTTTGGCACTCAACTCGCGGATTCCCGAGGTGACATTGGGGTAATCTATGCATACGGGTTGATGCACGTTTTCATTATCTTTTCTCCGATAGAAACTTTGGGGTGCTCCTTGGAGTTCTTTGTGTGGATTGAATATTATGATTATGAAGTTGTTTGATGCATATCGTATAATCAACTCACGGATACTTGTGGTGATATTGGAGTATCTAGGTGACATTAGAGTTGGTTGATGTGTGTCATATGGTGTTATTTTAGTACGAACTCCAGGGCTGTTTGTGACACTTATAGGAATAGCTCAATAGATCGATCGGAAAGGATAACTTTGAGGTGGTTTTGTACCCTACAAACAATTTCTATCTTATGTTCTCCGCTAATAGGAACTTGGGAGTGATTCTTTATCGCACGTTGAGGGATGATTATATGATCCAATTATATTAGCATTGTTGAGAGATTGCACTAGTGAAAGTATGAACCCTAGGCCTTGTTTTCAAGCATTGCAATACTGTTTGTGCTCACTTTTGTTACTTGCTACCTTGCTGTTTTTATATTTTCAGATTACAAAAATCTATATCTACTATCCATACTACACTTTTATCACCATCTCTTCGCCGAACTAGTGCACCTATACAATTTACCATTGTATTGGGTGTGTTGGGGACACAAGAGATTTCTTGTATTTGGTTGCAGGGTTGTTTGAGAGATACCATCTTCAACCTACGCCTCCCACGGATTGATAAACCTTAGGTCATCCACTTGAGGGAAAATTGCTACTGTCCTACAAAACTCTGCGCTTGGAGGCCCAACACGAGTCTACAAGAATAAGTTGTGTAGTAGACATCAAGCTCTTTTCTGGCGCCGTTGCTGGGGAGGTGAGTGCTTGAAGGTATATCTTTAGATCTTGCAATCAAATCTTTTAGTTTCTTGTTTTATCACTAGTTTGGTTTATTAAAGAAAACTACAAAAAAATGGAATTGGGGTTGCCTCATATTATTCGTCTTTATCATGTCTTTCTTGAAAATAAGGATTCCGATAATTGTGCTCAATTGATAGAAGAAGAATTCAATGAAATGTTTGGCATAAAATCTTTGAATGATGAGCATGATTGCAATGTTGTTAATATGAATTCTTTGAATACCTATGATGCTAATGATATGCAAAGCTACAAGCTTGGGGATGCTATGTGTGATGAAGATGATATTTTTAGTCCCCCAAGTTTTGATGAGAAAATCTATTATGATGATAACATGCCTCCTATTCATGATGATTATTGTGATGACTTGTATGCTATAAAGAATAATGATAACCTTGAAACTTGTCATCATGATTTTAATGTTCAATTTGATTATGCCAATCAAGTATCTCATGATAATTATTTTGTTGCGTTTGCTCCCACTATTATGAATGAGAAGAAAATTGCTTATGTGGAGAGTGGTAAGATTTCTATGCTTATGTATCATGACAAGAAAGCTTTGTGTGATGGATATATTGTTGAATTTCTTCATGATGCTACTGAAAATTATTTTGAGAGAGGAATATATGCTTCTACATATTTTAATAATATCAAGTTTCCTCTCTATGTGTTGAAAGTTTTGAAGTCATGCTTGTTTTGCCTTCCTATGCTAGTTGATTCTTGCTACCATAAACTATTTACTCACAAAATCCCTATGCATAGGAAGTGGGTTAGGCATAAATGTGTTTGATATATTTCTCATGATGCTCCCTTTACGTTTCAATTCTTTACTTCTATGTGAGCATCATTCAAAATTATCATGCCTAGCTAAAAGGCTTTAAAGAAAAGCGCTTGTTGGGAGACAACCCAATACTTATACCTACTGTTTTTGCGTGTTCACATGATTAAGCTACTGTAGTAATCATGTTTTATATGTTTTCTTTCAATAAAGTGCCAAGTAAAACCTTTAGGATAGTGTGGATACTTGTTGATTCAATTCTGTGCAAAAACAGAAACTTTTGCCTCCAGTGTTTAATTTCCCAGATTTTACTAGAGCGTCAAAAAATTCTGAAATTTTTATACAGTATTGATATGCAAATTTGTGACGTTTTCCTAATTTTTCAGAATTTTTAGAGTTCCAGAAGTATGGTAGTTCCTCAGATCATTACAGACTGTTCTGTTTTTGACAGATTCTCTTTTCAATGCATAGTTTGCTTATTTTAATGTTTCCATAGCTTATATTATGAGATATAAATTGTGGAAATGATAGAATACAGTAGGCATTATATGGGAACAATTGTGAATCTTGTCTTGGACTGTACCTAAGTGATGGTTTATTCTTTATCATACTAACCGTTCTCACGAAGTTCCGTTAAGTTTTGTGTGATTGAAGTTTTCAAGTTTTGGGTGAGATATCAATATGAGGAGAATAAGGAGCGGCAAGAACCTAAGATTGGGGATGCCCAAGGCACCCCAAGGTAATATTCAAGGAAGACTCAAGGAACTAAGCTTGGGGATGCCCCGGAAGGCATCCCCTCTTTCGTCTTCAACATTAGCGGTAACCTCACTTGGAGCTATATTTTTATTCGTCACATAATATGAGTTTTGCTTGGAGCATCATTTTATTCTGTTAATATTTTCTTGGTGTCATCAATAATCATGTTTTGTATCTTTTAGTTCAATAAAATGCCATTTATAGCCTTTACTATGCTCAGTTTGCAAGTTCATGTGTTGCTGTTTGAAAACAGAAAGTTTTCTGTTATGTCCAGAATATTCCTGAATAGTCAGAACATGATAAAAATCTTAAATTTTTACACAGTAAGCATGCATGAGTTCTCTGTCACTTGGTAAGTTTTCAGAATTTTTGGAGTTAGGGAAGTATGGATTCTTATTCACTCTTTACAGACTGTTCTGTTTTGGCAGATTGCTGTTATAGTTGCATTGTTTGCATATGTTTGCTTGTTAAATGTTTCTATTTGAGGATAGGAGTATTAAATATGAAGTGGCATTTAGTATGCAATGTTTAATTATAATTTTTGTGATTTGCTACAGTAGAGAATGTTAAGGTTTTGAGTTGATTTATACTAACTTATCTCACGAGTTCTTGTTAAGTTTTGTGTGGATGAAGTTTTTAAGATTTATAGAAACCGTGACATGAGAGGAATTAAGGAGACACAAAAGCTCAAGCTTGGGGATGCACAAGGCATCCCAATATAATATTTCAAGAAGTCTCAAGCATCTAAGCTTGGGGATGCCCCGGTAGGCATCCCACCTTTCTTCTTCAACAACTATCGGTCAGTTTTGGTTGAGCCTAAGTTTTTGCTTCTTCACATGATATGTGCTATCCTTGGAATGTCATTTTATTTTGTTTTATTTGCTGTTTGAATAAAATACTTAAGATCTGAAATTTTTAAATGAGAGAGAGTCCTCACATAGCTACCTATTTACTTAACTATTCATTTGGTCTTCACTCATATCTTTTTGGAGTAGTTTGTCATTTACTTTTGTTCTTCACTTATATCCTATGAGTAAATTGTTGAAAATAATTGAATATCATAAATTTGAAATTTATATGCTTCATATGCTTGTCCCATGGGGAGTAATGACATTACGTAAAGAAAAGTATAAGTGGTAAAATTTATTGGAGGTTAACAAGCATAGCATTAGTCAATGATGCAATTCATGAAAAAGTTAATAAGGGAAGAGAAGATTCACATGCAAATATACTATCTTGGACATCTTTTATGATTGTGAGCCCCCATTAAGTATTTTATGTCAAAGTGTTGACGTTGGACAAGGAAGACAACGTAATGAATTATGTTTGTTCATATTCACATAGAAGTTATATTGTTATAGATCCTCCAACATGTGGTGCTTGCCCAATATCTTTTCTAGCCAAAAATCCGCACCAAGTAGAGATACTACTTGTGCATCCAAAACCCTTAAACCTAGTTTCTTCCCATGAGTGTCCACCATATTTACCTATGGATTGAATAAGATCCTTCAAGTAAGTTGTCATTGGTGCAAAAAGCAATAAAATTGCTCCTAAAATATGTATGATCTTTTATTGTAAGGGAAATAAGTGTTGTACGAACTTGTGATGGTAAAGAAATAAAAGCGACGGACTGCATAATAAAGGTTGCTATCACAAGGGGCAATATAACGTGATGTTCCTTTGCATTAAGGGCTTGTGCATCCAAAAATAAAAAGCGCATGACAACCTCTGCTTCCCTTTGCGAAGGGCCTATCTTTTACTTTTATGCATTTACTTTTATGAATTTACTTTTTTATTCAAGAGTCAATAGTGTTCTCCTCTACTTCCTTTTTATTTTTCTCTTTTGCAAGCATCATGTGGTGGGGAAAGATCTAGGCACATATATCCAGTTGGATATGAGTGATCATGAGTTATTATTGTTGACATCACCCTTGAGGTGAATAAATTGGGAGGCGAAATCACAAGCCCCTATCTTTCTATGTGTCTGGCTGAAACTTTTGCTCCATATATATGTCGTGAGTGTTAGCAATCATAGAAGACTAAATGATGGTTGAGTATGTGGACTTGCTAAAAGCTCCTACATGAGACCCTTCCTGAAAATATGATGAATTGCAATTGCATTGTTGACTAGCATAGTTTGTTAGTTTCCAAGAAAGTTTATGCCTTATACTTCATTGTTGTGATGAATTGTTACTTGCTCATGAGAATTTTTATGATAATAAATATTGCTGTTATAATAATGATCTTGCTTTGAATCATTCAAGTCCAATGTCCATGCAACAAAAGAAAAGATTATATGATGATTATGATAGGCAGCATTCCACATCAAAATTTCTGTTTTTAATTGCTACTTTATCATGATGACTTTTATTAGAGAAAGTTGCTGTTATGATGCTAGGAAAAGTGATTGAAATTATCATTGATCAAACTTATGCACTATGCTAGCATTCACACTTCATAAATTATTTCTTTTATCATTTACCTACTCGAGGACGAGTAGGAATTAAGCTTGGGGATGCTGATACGTCTCCAACGTATCTATAATTTATGAAGTATTCATGCCATGTTTATAACAATTCTATATGGTTTTGGTATGATTTGATTAGAACTAACCCGGACTGACGCTGTTTTCAGCAGAACTACCGTGGTGTTGTTTTTTGTGTAGAAATGAAAGTTTTCCAAATGAGCTGAAACTTTTTGGAGATTTTTTATTGGACAAATAAAAAATATTGGCACCAAGACCCACTGGAGGGGGGCCACCCAGTGCCCACGAGGCACCAGGGCGCGCCACCCCCCCCCCCCCAGGCGTGCCCTGGTACCTCGTGGGGCCCACGTGGCTCCGTTTCACGTGATTCCAATGCTGAAAAATCATAAATATTCAGAAACCCCCGAAAGTTAACCTAGATGAGTTTTTACGCCGCCGCAAGCCTCTGTACCTCCACGATCTCATCTACAGCCCTTTTCTGGCACCCTGCCGGAGGGGGGAAAGCATCACCAGAGGCCATCTATATCATCCCGGTGGTCTCCATGACGAGGAGGGAGTAGTTCACCCTCGGGGTTGAGGGTTTGTACCAATAGCTATGTGTTTTATCTCTCTCTGTCTCGTGTTCTTGATTTGGCACGATCTTGATGTACCGCGAGCTTTGTTAATATAGTTGGATCATATGGTGTTTCTTCCCTCTCTATCTTTGTTGTGATGAATCGAATCTTTTCCCTTTGAGGTTTCGTTATTGTCGGATTGAATATTTCAGATTTGAGAACACTTGATGTATGTCTTGCATATGAATACCCGTGGTGACAATGGGGTATTATATTGATTCACTTGATATATGTTTTGGCACTCAACTCGCGGATTCCCGAGGTGACATTGGGGTAATCTATGCATACGGGTTGATGCACGTTTTCATTATCTTTTCTCCGATAAAACTTTGGGGTGCTCCTTGGAGTTCCTTGTGTGGATTGAATATTTTGACTATGAAGTTGTTTGATGCATATCGTATAATCAACTCACGGATAGTTGTGGTGACATTGGAGTATCTAGGTGACATTAGAGTTGGTTGATGTGTGTCATATGGTGTTATTTTAGTACGAACTCCAGGGCTGTTTGTGACACTTATAGGAATAGCTCAATAGATCGATCGGAAAAAGGATAACTTTGAGGTGGTTTTGTACCCTACAAACAATTTCTATCTTATGTTCTCCGCTAATAGGAACTTGGGAGTGATTCTTTATCGCACGTTGAGGGATGATTATATGATCCAATTATATTAGCATTGTTGAGAGATTGCACTAATGAAAGTATGAACCCTAGGCCTTGTTTTCAAGCATTGCAATACCGTTTGTGCTCACTTTTGTTACTTGCTACCTTGCTGTTTTTATATTTTCAGATTACAAAAACCTATATCTACTATCCATACTACACTTTTATCACCATCTCTTCGCCGAACTAGTGCACCTATACAATTTACCATTGTATTGGGTGTGTTGGGGACACAAGAGATTTCTTGTATTTGGTTGCAGGGTTGTTTGAGAGATACCATCTTCAACCTACGCCTCCCACGGATTGATAAACCTTAGGTCATCCACTTGAGGGAAAATTGCTACTGTCCTACAAAACTCTGCGCTTGGAGGCCCAACACGAGTCTACAAGAATAAGTTGTGTAGTAGACATCAGCATCCAGCCTATATGCTATTTGTATGTACATGTGAACAATATATATTACATGAACTGTACTGTGTACATCACGGTACAGTACGTGCATTTTTTTAAATCCTGAAATTACTAGCAGTGGCGGGCAGAGCACAGTGCTAGCCACTCGTGCATCTTGCGTTGGTGCAAACTTTCTCTGGTGCATCCTTTAGTAGTGGCGGGTGCTAGTTAATGCCCGCCACTGCTGGCCTTTTAGCAGTGGCGGGATGTCAGTGGCGGGCTTGCCTGGGCCCGTAGCCCGCCACTGATAGCCATTTTGCACCCGCCACTGATAGGCATTCCTGCAGTAGTGAGGGTGGTAATTGGGATGCCCAGTCCCGCAAAACAAAAATATATAATTAATCAAACTTCCCTGAAAATTGATTGTATGGAGGGCACCCGAGGATTCGGCTAGCCATGGCTTGTGTTTGAATGGTTGAGGGGGAGTAAACTTTACCTTTCCGCTTGGGAACCGCCTATAATGTGTTTAGCATGGAAGATATTGAGAACTCTCGGTCGTGACGTTGACAGGAAAGGCACACAACTCAAAATGTATTAATCTCTGTTTTAAGCTGTGAGCTCTGGCACCTCTGCAAATCCCTGCTTCCCTCTGCGAAGGGACATTCCATTTACTTTAATGCTATTTACTTTCATGCTATTTATTTTTGTTGAGTCAACTTCTTATTCCAACCTATTCTATAGTTGGCAAGCATCATGTGGTGGGGATAGATCCAGGCACATATGTCGATTCAAATATATTTGATCATGAATTATTATTGTTGACAATTATCTCTATGATAAATGAGCTGGGAGGCGAAACATTAAGCCCCTATCTTTCTCTATGTTCGATGGATGCCATTTGTTCTAAAAAATATGCTCTGAGTACTAGAAATCATAGAAGACTATATGATAATTGAGTATGTGGAGCTCTTACTTACACTTCGTTGAAAAAGCGATGCATTGAAATTGTTTGGTGACTAACAACATAGCTTGTTAAGTTTCAAGAGAATACATTGTTTAAACCATAACATGTGAATTGATTGCTACTTGATCATGATGAGTTTTATGAGGAAAAGTTGCTGTTATGATGCTAGGAAAAGTGACTGAAATTATCATTGATCAAACTTGTGCACTATGCTAGCATTCACACTTCATAAATTATTTCTTTTATCATTTACCTACTCGAGGACGAGGAGGAATTAAGCTTGGGGATGCTGATACATCTCCAACGTATCTATAATTTATGAAGTATTCATGCCATGTTTATAACAATTTTATATGGTTTTGGTATGATTTGATTAGAACTAACCCGGACTGATGCTGTTTTCAGCAGAACTACCATGGTGTTGTTTTTTGTGTAGAAATAAAAGTTCTCGGAATTGGACGAAACTTTTTGACGATTTTTTTGGACCAAAAGAGACCCCGGAAGCTTCGTGGAAGGACCAGAAGCCTCACGAGGAGCCCACAAGGCAACACGACGCGCCCTAGGGGGTCGTGTGATGTTGCCTTGTGGGGCCCTCGTAGCTCCTTTTCGCGTGATTCCAACACTGAAAAATCCTATAAATAGAGAAACCCCCAGAAATAAACCTAGAACTTCGACGCCGTTGCCGCAAGCCTCTGTACCGAAGAAATACCATCTGGAGCCCTGTTCCGGCACCCTGCCGGTGGGGGAAATCATCACCGAAGGCCATCTTCATCATCCCGGCAATCTCCATGGCGAGGAGGGAGTAGTTCACCCTCGGGGCTGAGGGTATGTACTAGTAGCTATGTGTTTCATCTCTCTCTCTCTCTCTCTCTCTCTCTCTCTCTCTCTCTCTCTCGTGTTCTTGATTTGGCACGATCTTGATGCATCGCGAGCTTTGTTAATATAGTTGGATCATATGATGTTTCTTCCCTCTCTATCTTCTTGTGATGAATTGAGTCTTTCCCTTTGAGGTTTCGTTATTATCGGATTGAATATTTTAGATTTGAGAACAATTGATGTATGTCTTGCATGTGGATACCCGTGGTGACAATGGGGTATTTTATTGAGTCACTTGATGTATGTTTTGGTGATCAACTCACGGATTCCCGTGACCTTGGGGTAATCTAGGCATAGGGGTTGGTTGCACATTTTCATCTTCTTTTCTACGATAGAAACTTTGGGGTACTCTTTGAAGTTCTTTGTGTGGATTGAATATTATGAATCTGAAGTTGTTTTGATGCATATCGAATAATCAACTCACGGATACTTGTGGTGACATTGGAGTATCTAGGTGACATTAGAGTTGGTTGATGCGTATCATATGGTGTTATTTTAGTACGAACTCTAGGGCTGTTTGTGACACTTATAGGGATGGCTCAATAGATTGATCAAAAATGATAACTTTGAGGTGGTTTCGTACCCTATAACAATTTCTTCTTATGTTCTCCGCTAACAGGAACTTTGGTGTGATTCTTTATCGCACGTTGAGGGATTGTTATATGATTCAATTATGTTAGCACTGTTGAGAGATTGCACTAGTGAAAGTATGAACCCTAGGCCTTGTTTTCAAGCATTGCGATACCGTTTGTTCTCCGTTTTATCACTTGCTACCTTGCTATTTTTATATTTTCAGATTACAGAAACCAATATCTACTATCCATACTACACTTGTATCACCATCTCTTCGCCGAACTAGTGCACTGCTACTTGTAGCTTGCGTTGGTATTTCCCCGAAGAGGAAGGGATGATGCAGGACAGTAGAGATAAGTATTTCCTCAATTATGAAACCAAGGTTATCGAACCAGTAGGAGAATCACACAACACCTAGTAAGCAGTACCTGCACACAAACAACAAATCCTTGCACCCAACGCAAACAAGTGATTGTCAATCCCTTGGCGGTAAGATTGCAAGATTAAATTGTATTTGATAGATTGATAGATTGCAACAAAAATACTAAACAAAATAAATAAAAGAAAATGGCAGAAATATTTTTAGGGTTTTAGTAATATGATTTTGGTAGACCCGGGGGCCATAGATTTCACTAGAGGCTTCTCTCGAGAAAATAGCATACGGTGGGTAGACAAATTACTGTTGGGCAATTGATACAAAAGCAAATAATCATGACGATATCCAAGGCAATGATCATGTATATAGGCATCACGTCCAAGATTAGTAGACCGACTCCTGCCTGCATCTACTACTATTACTCCACACATCGATGGGCTATCCAGCATGCATCTAGTGAATTAAGTCCATAAGAACGGAGTAATGCCCTAAGAACGATGACATGATGTAGACAAGACAAACTCACAAAGTAATAAACCCAATGAATAGATCCCATCTTTTTACCCTTAGTAGCAACGATACATACGTGTCATGTCCCTTTCTGTCACTGGGATTGAGAACCGCATGATCGAACCCACTACAAAGCACCTCTTCCCATGGCAAGATAAATCAACTTAGTTGGCCAAACCAAATCAATAGATCGGAGAAGAAATACGAGGCTATAATAATCATGCATAAAAGAGATCAGAGAAGACTCAAATAATATTCATGGATAATCTGATCATAAACTCACAATTCATCGGAATCCAACAAACACACCGCAAAGAAAGATTACATCGGATATATCTCCAAGAACATCAAGGAGAACATTGTATTGAACATCAAAAAGAGAGAAGAAGCCATCTAGCTACTGCCTATGGACCCGAAGGTCTGTGGTAAACTACTCACGCATCATCGGAGAAGCCGCAAGGTTGATGTAGATCCCCTACGTGATCGATTCCCCCTCCGGCAGATTACCGGAGAAGGACCCCAGATGGGATATCTCTGGAACAGAGGCTTGCGGCGGTGTAAAAAGTATTTCGTGGACTCTCCTGAGGGTTTCTGATTTTTCCTGAATTTATAGTGCTGGAATTAGGTCAAACGGAGCTGGGGTGGGCCCACGAGGTACCAGGGCGCGCCACCCCCCTGGGGCGCACCCTGGTGCCTCGTGGCCCACCTCTTCTTCTTCTGGCCCTCTCCTGAAGCTTCTAGTATTCTTCTTGCCCAAGAAAAAATCTCCAAAATGTTTCACTGTATTTGGACTTCGTTTGATATTGATTTTCTATGAAACAAAAACAGGGCAGAAAACAGCAACTGGCACTGGGCACTAGGTTAATAGGTTAGTCTCCAAAAATGATATAAAATTGCTGTAAATGATTATAAAAACATCCAAGATTGATATTATAACAGCATGGAACAATCAAAAATTATAGATACGTTGGAGTCGTATCAGCATCCCCAAGCTTAATTCCTGCTCGTCCTCGAGTAGGTAAATGATAAAAACAAAATTTTTGATTTGGAATGCTGCCGAACATATTTATCACATATTCTTTTTCTTTTTGTAGCATGGACATTGGACTTATATGATTCAAAGCAATAGTCTATAATTTGACATGAAAACATAGATACTCAAGCATACTAACAAGCAACCATGTCTTTCAAAATATCAATGCTAAAGAAAGTTATCCCTAGCCCATTATGCTCAATCATTGATCCATTTATGAAACACACTCAAATATTAGCTACAACCAATGCACAAGTATGACAATAGTGTTCTCTAGTTGGTGCTTTTGTAAGAGAAGATGGAGACTCAAGAAAAATAAAAATTGCATAAAAGTAAATAGAAAGGCCCTTCGCAGAGGGAAGCAGAGATTTCTCAAATGTGCCAGAGCTCAAAGCTGAAATTAAAGAGATAAAAAAAATATTTTGGGAGGCATGCTTTTCCTGTCAATGAAAACGAATGAGAATTTCCAATATCTTCCATGCTACATACATCATGGACGGTTCCCAAACAGCAAATAAATTATACTCTCCTTCATTAAGATTTTTCTTTCCGCGAGAGTACTCCCTTTCATTAAGATTTTTTTATTTCTTTCCGAGGGAGATTTGCTTTTGTTTTCATTATTTTTGCATTACTGCAATTTTGGCATTTTAGCAATTTAACAATTCGGGACGGGCATCCCTATTACCACCACACTCTCGTGCAATGACAAGTGAATAAACACTCATCTTGAGAATAACACACCTAGCAAGGAAGATATTGGCTACCCCCTTCCGCTTCATGAGCGGTACGGGCACATAAAACAGAAAAAATTATTTTGAAATTTAGAGTTGGCACAGGCAAATTTACTTGGAACGGCATTGGAATACCGCATATAGGTAGATATAGTGGACTCATAAGGCTAAACTGGTTTTAAGGATTTTGGATGCACAAGCAGTATTTCCGCTTAGTACAAATGAAGGCTAGCAAAAGATTGAGAAGCAACCAACCAAAAAACGAAAACGGTCATAAACATTGCATTGAACATAACTAACACCGAATAATGCACCATAGTAGGATATAACTTCATTGCATAACTATTGACTTAACGTGCTTGCATAGGGAATCACAAACCTTAACACTAATATTCTTACTTAAGCACAATTACTCACTAACATGGCATCACATATCATCATTTCCATATCGCAAAACTATTGCAAGGAATCACACTTGTCATATCCAATGATCTATATGAAAGTTTTTATCTATATCCCTCTTGAATATTCATCACTTTGGGACCAATTGCATAACATGTGCAAATTACCGTTACTATCATCATCTCTCAAAAAGATTTAAGTGAAGCATGAGAGTGCAAATATTTCTTCAAAATTTCAGTCTTAACAATTCTCAAAATAATATAAGTGAAGCACGAGAATTCATTTCTTCAAAATTTCAATCAAGTCAATTCTCAAAATGATATAAGTGAAGCATGAGAATTTATTTCTTCAAAATTTCAATCAAGTCAATTCTCAAAATGATATAAGTGAAGCATGAGAATTTATTTCTACAAAATTTCAATCAACTCTCAAAATAATATAAGTGAAGCATGAGAGTTTATTTCTACAAAATTTCAGCCAACTCTCAAAATAATATAAGTGAAGCATGAGAGTTTATTTCTACAAAATTTCAGCCACCACCGTGCTCAAAAGGATTTAAGTGAAGCACTAGAGCAACTGCCTAGCTCAAAAAATTTAAGTGAAGCACATAGAGTATTCTACAAATTATGATGATAATGTGTGGCTCTCTCAAAATAGTTGTGTGCAGCAAAGATGATTGTGACAAACTAAAAAGCAAACAAAGCAAAGACTCATATCATACAAGACGCTCCAAGCAAAACACATATCATGTGACGAATAAAAATATAGCTCCAAGTAAAATTACCGATGGTCGGTAGATTAAAGAGGGGATGCCTTCCGGGGCATCCCCAAGCTTAGATGCTTGGGTCTTCCTTGAATATTACCTTGGGGTGCCTTGGGCATCCCCAAGCTTAGGCTTTTGCTACTCCGTATTCCTTCATCCATCGTGATCTCACCCAAAACTTGAAAACTTCAATCACACAAAACTCAACAAAACCTTCGTGAGATCCGTTAGTATAACAAAACAAATCACTACTATAAGTACTGTTGCAAACCCATTCATATTTTATTTTTGCATTATACCTACTGTACCCTAACTTCACCATGGCTTATACCCCCCGATACAATCCATAGATTCATCAAAACAAGCAAGTAGTGCGTCAAAAACAGAATCTGTCAAAAACAGAACAGTCTGTAGCAATCTATTTAAAATCCATACTTCTGTGACTCCAAAAATTCTGAAAAATTATGAAAATGTAGACAATTCATATACCAATACTGTGTAAAAATTTCAGATTTTTCTGACGCTCCAGTACAGAAACAAAATTCGGGCACTGGACGCAAAACTTTCTGTTTTCCAAACAGCATCAATTATACTATCTTCCAAATCATCCCAAAGGCTTTACTTGGCACAAACACTAATTAAAAACATAAAAATACTATCATACCAGTAGCATGACAGTAAAAACACACCATAACAGAAACTTATAACAAAAATTTATTTTATTCATTGGGTTGCCTCCCAACAAGCGCTATTGTTTTATGCCCCTAGCTAGGCATAATGCATAATTTCAAGTGTTGTCATCTTTGGAGTTGATTCCATAAGTGGCCCTCATAATTGATTCATATGGTGCTTTAATTTTCTTTCTAGGGAAGTGTTCCATACCCTTCTTTAATGGAAACTGAAATTTTATATTCCCTTCTTTCATATCAATAACGGCACCTATAGTTCTTAGGAACGGTCTACCAAGTATTATAGGGAAAGAAGAATTGCATTCAATATCAAGAACAATAAAATCAACGGGCACATAATTTATATTTGCAAGAATAAGCACATCATTAATTCTTCCCAAGGGCTTTTTAATAGTAGAATCCGCAAGATGCAAATTAAGAGAGCATTCATCTATATTGGTAAAACCTAGCACATCACATAGAGATTTTGGAATTGTGGAAACGCTAGCACCCAAATCACATAAAGCATTGCACTCATAATTTTTAATCTTAACTTTAATGGTGGGTTCCCATTCATCATATAATTTTCTAGGAATTGAATTTTCTAGTTCAAGCTTCTCTTCTAACGCTTTCATCATGGCTTCTACTATATGTTTAGAAAAAGCTTTGTTTTGCTCATAAGCGTTGGGTGAATTTAACATGGATTGCAACAAAGAAATACAGTCAATCAAAGAGCAATTATCATAATTAAAATCTTTGTAATCCAAAATAGTGGGCACATCACTATTTAAAGTTTTTACCTCTCCAAACCCACTTTTAGTAATTTTCTTATCAAGATTTTCACCCTCCGAATTATAGGGACGCTCTTTATCTAAAGTTGACTCTTCTTCAGTCACTTTTTCATCAAGCTTAATATTGCTAAATAAAGAGTCAATAGATGAAACACCAATCATTTTAATATCCTCATTATTATTATGTTCTAGTGATTCCGGCTTAGCCGCCATTTGATTCACTAGTGTAGCTTGCGCATCAGAAATTTTTCCTAACAAATTTTCAGTAAGACCAAATTGAGATTGAAGATTGGCAACTTCTTTGCTAACATCATCGAGTTGTTTTGCAATAGCATCCAACAAAGTAGAATGTTACTTTAGTTCTTCAGTAAAGAATTTGTTGTGCTCAAATTGAGTAGTCATGTAATCTTTAGTACTTTTCTCGATTTCAGACAGAATTTTATAGCAAGAAGAATCATGATACTCTCCTAGGAGCATCATAATTAAGCAAACAAGAAAGCAAACAGGCAAACAAGAAAAAAAAGCAAAAAGGCAAAGGAAAATATTTTGTATTTTTGTAAAAACGTTTTAGAAGTGGGGGAGATGAAAACGAGAGGCAAATGGCAAATAAAGTAAATGCAATGAGATGAGAGTTTGTGCAAAGGTACTTGATAAATGTTGATGATGTTTCCCCGGCAACGGCGCCAGAAATTCTTCCTGCTACTTGTAGCTTGCGTTGGTATTTCCCAGAAGAGGAAGGGATGATGCAGCACAGTAGAGATAAGTATTTCCCTCAATTATGAAACCAAGGTTATCGAACCAGTAGGAGAATCACACAACACCTAGTAAGCAGTACCTGCACACAAACAACAAATCCTTGCACCCAACGCAAACAAGGGGTTGTCAATCCCTTGGCGGTAAGATTGCAAGATTAAATTGTATTTGTTAGATTGATAGATTGCAGCAAAAATACTAAATAAAATAAATAAAAGAAAATGGCAGAAATATTTTGAGGGTTTTAGTAATATGATTTTGGTAGACCCGGGGGGCATAGATTTCACTAGAGGCTTCTCTCGAGAAAATAGCATACGTTGGGTAGACAAATTACTGTTGGGCAATTGATAGAAAAGCAAATAATCATGACGATATCCAAGGCAATGATCATGTATATAGGCATCACGTCCAAGATTAGTAGACCGACTCCTGCCTGCATCTACTACTATTACTCCACACATCGATGGGCTATCCAGCATGCATCTAGTGAATTAAGTCCATAAGAACAGAGTAATGCCCTAAGAACGATGACATGATGTAGACAAGACAAACTCACGAATTAATAAACCCAATGAATAGATCCCATCTTTTTACCCTTAGTAGCAACGATACATACGTGTCATGTCCCTTTCTGTCACTGGGTTTGAGCACCGCAAGATCGAACCCACTACAAAGCACCTCTTCCCATGGCAAGATAAATCAACTTAGTTGGCCAAACCAAATCAATAGATCGGAGAAGAAATACGAGGCTATAATAATCATGCATAAAAGAGATCAGAGAAGACTCAAATAATATTCATGGATAATCTGATCATAAACTCACAATTCATCGGATCCCAACAAACACACCGCAAAGAAATATTACATCGGATAGATCTCCAAGAACATCAAGGAGAACATTGTATTGAACATCAAAAAGATAGAAGAAGCCATCTAGCTACTGCCTATGGACCGAAAGGTCTGTGGTAAACTACTCACACATCATCGGAGAAGCAGCAAGGTTGATGTAGAGCCCCTCTGTGATCGATTCCCCCTCCGGCAGATTACCGGAGAAGAACCCCAGATGGGATATCTCTAGTACAGAGGCTTGCGGCGGTGTAAAAAGTATTTCGTGGACTCTCCTGAGGGTTTCTGATTTTTCCTGAATTTATTGTGCTGGAATTAGGTCAAACGGAGCTGGGGTGGGCCCACGAGGTACCAGGGCGCGCCCTGGTGCCTCGTGGCCCACCTCTTCTTCTTCTGGCCCTCTCCCGAAGCTTCCAGTATTCTTCTTACCCAAGAAAAAATCTCCAAAAAGTTTCACTGTATTTGGCTTCGTTTGATATTGATTTTCTGTGAAACAAAAACAGGGCAGAAAACAGCAACTGGCACTAGGCACTAGGTTAATAGGTTAGTCTCCAAAAATGATATAAAATTGTTGTAAATGATTATAAAAACATCCAAGATTGATATTATAACAGCATGGAACAATAAAAAATTATAGATACGTTGGAGACGTATCAGCATCCCCAAGCTTAATTCCTGCTCGTCCTCGAGTAGGTAAATGATAAAAACAGAATTTTTGATGTGGAATGCTGCCTAACATATTTATCACATATTCTTTTTCTTTTTGTAGCATGGACATTGGACTTATATGATTCAAAGCAATAGTCTATAATTTGACATGAAAACATAGATACTCAAGCATACTAACAAGCAACCATGTCTTTCAAAATATCAACGCTAAAGAAAGTTATCCCTAGCCCATTATGCTCAATCATTGATCCATTTGTGAAACACACTCAAATATTAGCTACAACCAATGCACAAGTATGACAATAGTGTTCTCTAGTTGGTGCTTTTGTAAGAGAAGATGGAGACTCAAGAAAAATAAAAATTGCATAAAAGTAAATAGAAATGCCCTTCGCAGAGGGAAGCAGAGATTTGTCAAATGTGCCAGAGCTCAAAGCTGAAATTAAAGAGATAAAAAAATATTTTGGGAGGCATGCTTTTCCTGTCAACGAAAATGAATGAGAATTTCCAATATCTTCCATGCTACATACATCATAGGCGGTTCCCAAACAGAAAATAAATTATACTCTCCTTCATTAAGATTTTTCTTTCCACGAGAGTACTCCCCTTCATTAAGATTTTTTTATTTCTTTCCGAGGGAGATTTGCTTTTGTTTTCATTATTTTTGCATTACTGCAATTTTGGCATTTTAGCAATTTAACAATTCGGGACGGGCATCCCTATTACCACCACACTCCCGTGCAATGACAAGTGAATAAACACTCATCTTGAGAATAACACACCTAGCATGGAAGATATTGGCTACCCCCTTCCGCTTCATGAGCGATACGGGCACATAAAACAGAAAAAATTATTTTGAAATTTAGAGTTGGCACAGGCAAATTTACTTGGAACGGCATTGGAATACCGCATATAGGTAGATATAGTGGACTCATAAGGCTAAACTGGTTTTAAGGATTTTGGATGCACAAGCAGTATTTCCGCTTAGTACAAATGAAGGCTAGCAAAAGATTGAGAAGCAACCAACCAAAAAACGAAAACGGTCATAAACATTGCATTGAACATAACTAACACCGAATAATGCACCATAGTAGGATATAACTTCATTGCATAACTATTGACTTAACGTGCTTGCATAGGGAATCACAAACCTTAACACTAATATTCTTACTTAAGCACAATTACTCACTAACATGGCATCACATATCATCATTTCCATATCGCAAAACTATTGTAAGGAATCACACTTGTCATATCCAATGATCTATATGAAAGTTTTTATCTATATCCCTCTTGAATATTCATCACTTTGGGACCAATTGCATAACATGTGCAAATTACCGTTACTATCATCATCTCTCAAAAAGATTTAAGTGAAGCATGAGAGTGCAAATATTTCTTCAAAATTTCAGTCTTAACAATTCTCAAAATAATATAAGTGAAGCACGAGAATTCATTTCTTCAAAATTTCAATCAAGTTAATTCTCAAAATGATATAAGTGAAGCATGAGAATTTATTTCTTCAAAATTTCAATCAAGTCAATTCTCAAAATGATATAAGTGAAGCATGAGAATTTATTTCTACAAAATTTCAATCAACTCTCAAAATAATATAAGTGAAGCATGAGAGTTTATTTCTACAAAATTTCAGCCAACTATCAAAATAATATAAGTGAAGCATGAGAGTTTATTTCTACAAAATTTCAGCCACCACCGTGCTCAAAAGGATTTAAGTGAAGCACTAGAGCAACTGCCTAGCTCAAAAAATTTAAGTGAAGCACATAGAGTATTCTACAAATTATGATGATAATGTGTGGCTCTCTCAAAATAGTTGTGTGCAGCAAAGATGATTGTGACAAACTAAAAAGCAAACAAAGCAAAGACTCATATCATACAAGACGCTCCAAGCAAAACACATATCATGTGACGAATAAAAATATAGCTCCAAGTAAAATTACCGATGGTCGGTAGAATAAAGAGGGGATGCCTTCCGGGGCATCCCCAAGCTTAGATGCTTGGGTCTTCCTTGAATATTACCTTGGGGTGCTTTGGGCATCCCCAAGCTTAGGCTTTTGCTACTCCGTATTCCTTCATCCATCGTGATCTCACCCAAAACTTGAAAACTTCAATCACACAAAACTCAACAAAACCTTCGTGAGATCCGTTAGTATAACAAAACAAATCACTACTATAAGTACTGTTGCAAACCCATTCATATTTTATTTTTGCATTATACCTACTGTACCCTAACTTCACCATGGCTTATACCCCCCGATACAATCCATAGATTCATCAAAACAAGCAAGTAGTGCGTCAAAAACAGAATCTGTCAAAAACAGAACAGTCTGTAGCAATCTATTTAAAATCCATACTTCTGTGACTCCAAAAATTCTGAAAAATTAGGACAATGTAGACAATTCATATACCAATACTGTGTAAAAATTTCAGATTTTTATGACGCTCCAGTACAGAAACAAAATTCGGGCACTGGACGCAAAACTTTCTGTTTTCCAAACAGCATCAATTATACTATCTTCCAAATCATCCCAAAGGCTTTACTTGGCACAAACACTAATTAAAAACATAAAAATACTATCATACCAGTAGCATTACAGTAAAAACACACCATAACAGAAACTTATAACAAAAATTTATTTTATTCATTGGGTTGCCTCCCAACAAGCGCTATTGTTTTATGCCCCTAGCTAGGCATAATGCATAATTTCAAGTGTTGTCATCTTTGGAGTTGATTCCATAAGTGGCCCTCATAATTGATTCATATGGTGCTTTAATTTTCTTTCTAGGGAAGTGTTCCATACCCTTCTTTAATGGAAACTGAAATTTTATATTCCCTTCTTTCATATCAATAACGGCACCTATAGTTCTTAGGAACGGTCTACCAAGTATTATAGGGCAAGAAGAATTGCATTCAATATCAAGAACAATAAAATCAACGGGCACATAATTTCTATTTGCAAGAGTAAGCACATCATTAATTCTTCCCAAGGGCTTTTTAATAGTAGAATCCGCAAGATGCAAATTAAGAGAGCATTCATCTATATTGGTAAAACCTAGCACATCACATAGAGATTTTGGAATTATGGAAACGCTAGCACCCAAATCACATAAAGCATTGCACTCATAATTTTTAATCTTAACTTTAATGGTGGGTTCCCATTCATCATATAATTTTCTAGGAATTGAATTTTCTAGTTCAAGCTTCTCTTCTAACGATTTCATCATGGCTTCTACTATATGTTTAGTAAAAGCTTTGTTTTGCTCATAAGCGTTGGGTGAATTTAACATGGATTGCAACAAAGAAATACACTCAATCAAGGAGCAATTATCATAATTAAAATATTTGTAATCCAAAACAGTGGGCACATCACTATTTAAAGTTTTTACCTCTCCAAACCCACTTTTAGTAATTTTCTTATCAAGATTTTCACCCTCCGAATTATAGGGACGCTCTTTATCTAAAGTTGACTATTATTCAGTCCCTTTTTCATCAAGCTTAATATTGCTAAATAAAGAGTCAATAGATGAAACACCAATCATTTTAATATCCTCATCATTATTATGTTCTAGTGATTCCGGCTTAGCCGCCATTTGATTCACTAGTGTAGCTTGCGCATCATCAATTTTTCCTAGCAAATTTTCAGTAAGACCAAATTGAGATTGAAGATTGGCAACTTCTTTGCTAACATCATCGAGTAGTTTTGCAATAGCATCCAACAAAGTAGAATGTTCCTTTAGTTCTTCAGTAAAGAATTTGTTGTGCTCAAATTGAGTAGTCATGTAATCTTTAGTACTTTTCTCGATTTCAGATAGAATTTTATAGCAAGAAGAATCATGATACTCTCCTAGGAGCATCATAATTAAGCAAACAAGAAAGCAAACAGGCAAAAGAGCAAACTAGAAAAAGAAGCAAAAAGGCAAAGGAAAATATTTTTGTATTTTTTGTAAAAACGTTTTAGAAGTGGGGGAGATGAAAACGAGAGGCAAATGGCAAATAAAGTAAATGCAAGGAGATGAGAGTTTGTGCAAAGGTACTTGATAAATGTTGATGATGTCTCCCCGGCAACGGCGCCAGAAATTCTTCCTGCTACTTGTAGCTTGCGTTGGTATTTCCCCGAAGAGGAAGGGATGATGCAGCACAGTAGAGATAAGTATTTCCCTCAATTATGAAACCAAGGTTATCGAACCAGTAGGAGAATCACACAACACCTAGTAAGCAGTACCTGCACAAAAACAACAAATCCTTGCACCCAACGCAAACAAGGGGTTGTCAATCCCTTGGCGGTAAGATTGCAAGATTAAATTGTATTTGATAGACTGATAGATTGCAGCAAAAATACTCAATAAAATAAATAAAATAAAATGGCAGCAATATTTTTAGGGTTTTAGTAATATGATTTTGGTAAACCCGGGGGCCATAGATTTCACTAGAGGCTTCTCTCGAGAAAATAGCATACGGTGGGTAGACAAATTACTGTTGGGCAATTGATAGAAAAGCAAATAATCATGACGATATCCAAGGCAATGATCATGTATATAGGCATCACGTCCAAGATTAGTAGACCGACTCCTGCCTGCATCTACTACTATTACTCCACACATCGATGGGCTATCCAGCATGCATCTAGTGAATTAAGTCCACAAGAACGGAGTAATGCCCTAAGAACGATGACATGATGTAGACAAGACAAACTCACGAATTAATAAACCCAATGAATAGATCCCATCTTTTTTACCCTTAGTAGCAATGATACATACGTGTCATGTCCCTTTCTGTCACTGGGATTGAGCACCGCAAGATCGAAACCACTACAAAGCACCTCTTCTCATGGCAAGATAAATCAACTTACTTGGCCAAACCAAATCAATAGATCGGAGAAGAAATATGAGGCTATAATAATCATGCATAAAAGAGATCAGAGAAGACTCAAATAATATTCTTGGACCCGAAGAAGCCATCTAGCTACTGTCTATGGACCCGAAGGTCTGTGGTAAACTACTCACGCATCATCGGAGAAGCAGCAAGGTTGATGTAGAGCCCCTCCGTGATCGATTCCCCCTCCGGCAGATTACCGGAGAAGGAACCCAGATGGGATCTCTCTGGAACAGAGGCTTGCGGCGGCGTAAAAAGTATTTCGTGGACTCTCCTGAGGGTTTCTGATTTTTCCTGAATTTATAGTGCTGGAATTAGGTCAAATGGAGCTGGGGTGGGCCCACGAGGTAACAGGGCGCGCCACCCCCCCTGGGGCGTGCCCTGGTGCCTCGTGGCCCACCTCTTCTTCTTATGGCCCTCTCCCGAAGCTTCCAGTATTCTTCTTGCCCAAGAAAAAATCTCCAAAAAGTTTCATTGTATTTGGACTTCGTTTGATATTGATTTTCTGTGAAACAAAAACAGGGCAGAAAACAGCAACTGGCACTGGGCACTAGGTTAATAGGTTAGTCTCCAAAAATGATATAAAATTACTGTAAATGATTATAAAAACATCCAAGATTGATATTATAACAGCATGGAACAATCAAAAATTATAGATACGTTGGAGACGTATCATGCACCTATACAATTTACCATTGTATTGGGTGTTGTGACGTCTCTGACTTAAACGTGCACTAATCATACACGCAAATACACACGATCAAGCCTAAGGACTCACGGGAAGATATCACAACACAACTCTAGACACAAAATAAAATAATACAAGCTTTATATTACAAGCCAGGGGCCTCGAGGGCTCGAATACATAAGCTCGAGTCATACAAGCATTAGCGGAAACTAAAGTATCTGAGTACAGACACAAAGATAAACAAGATGCCTTAAGAAGGCCAGCACAAACAGCGACACTGATCGAAAAGGCAAAGGCCTCCTGCCTAGGGCCTCCGAACTACTCCTGGTCGGCGGTCTCCACGTAGTAGTAGGCTCCACCAGAAGTGTAGTAGCAGTTGTCGGCGGTAGCAACTGGCTCCTGGGATCCATCATCTGGTCGCAGCAATCGGGTATGGGGGAAAAGAATAGCAAAGCAACCGTGAGTACTCATCCAAAGTACTCGCAAGACTGACATCAGAACTATACTAAATATGCATCGGTATCAAAGGAATGGGGCTATATCTTTGGACTAAACTACAGAGATCCCAGAACAGAGGGGGAAAGGCCTAGCCTACCGAAGACTAGCATCTTGAAGCAATCTTGCAGCATCAGAAGAGAGTAGAGTACAGCAACATATAATAGCAAACATATATTGTAGTAATGCCCTGAGATCCTTCCTCGACTACCCTGCGAGAAAGTGATCCCGAGAGCAGTAGTTGCAATTTATCATTGTAACAGTATCCATTTGTAATTGTAGCAGATCAGGATACAACTTCGAGCGTCCTGTTACCGTGGACACGGCTATTCGAATAGATCACTTCCCTGCAGGGGTGCACTACTGTTACCCAACACGCTCGATTAACTCTGGCCGGACAAACTTTCCTGGGTCATGACCGGCCTCGGCTGATCGACACACCGCAACCCTACCTAGGCTCAACAAAGAGGTCCCCGCCGGTCTACATCCTAAGCGCTCAGGGGTCTTGGGCCATCGCCCTGTGCACTCCGGGTCGTTGTGCGCAAGGTGGATCCAGGCACCACCTCTGGGGCGCCGATCCGACCCGGCCACAATGTTGAACTGGACGTCTGACAGAGCTTTCGGCTGATACATACGGCGTAGAGGGCCCCATTAAATCATTATCCCACGTGGTGGAAGTGCGTATAGGCCAGCGGCCAACTCAGATCAAATACCCAAATCCGTTAGGCGTATTTAGTAACTCGCAGAGACGAACAGAGTTCCTGTCGCTCCGACTTGGTAATACACGGCTCGCGGGTGCTCTTGGAGCCGACCCGTCTTTAACATTATTCTCTCGCGGGCACCCTTGGGGCCAGCCCGACTTTACAGTTTAAAGTATTGCAATATGTAAACATTTCCATGATCATCACCCAGAGTGATCACGGCCCGATAATAAGCATGGCAAACGGACAAGGGTGAGGGGGCCACCGATGAATCAACAACATAGCTAACTAAGCATCATGCGATAACAGGTAGGTATAAACATCAGGCGACAAAAACAGGCTATGCATCAGAATAGGAGCTATCGGAATAACAACAGAAGCAATTCTAATGCAAGCATGAGGGGGAAAGGAATGGGCGATATCTGATGAGCAAGGGGGTTTTGCTTGCCTGGAAGCTCTGCTGAAGGGGGAAGAAGGATCGTCGGTGACGTAGTCGATCACAGGGACAGCATCGGTCTCGGAGTCTACCGGAGAAAAGAGGGGGAAGAAACAGTAAATATAAAGCAAACAAATGCACACAGATGCTTGGCACGACAATAGGCTGTGCTAGGGTGCCCTAACGTAGTGCTACACGTGGCAGATGAAGCGGGGAATTAACTCGAACGTTTTCCCGGTTTTGGACATCTGTCAGACAGATGAACCGGAGGGGAAAGTTCCATGTTCATCGTGTTAGAGAGGTCTGACAGGTATGTGGATAGGATATTCGGATTCTTCATATTTTTCTGATCGATTTACATATATAAATTATTTTCATCCAAGTTACGGTTTATTTTATATGATTTTTCAAAGTTTTAAACATTTTCTGGAATTTCTGGAATTATTTAATTCAAATTATCCAAAACTGTGTTCTGTGACGTCATCATGACGTCAGGGTGATGTCAGCAGTCAACTTTGACTTTTGACTGGTCAATCTGACCAGTGGGTCCCACCTGTCATAGACAGAAAGTTTAACAGAGTTTAATTTTAAACTAAAATAGCTAATTAACCCCTAGGGCCCACATGTCAGTGACTAATTAGGCTAGTTATTAATTAATTGATTAACTAATTAATTAATTATTTTATTAATTATTTTATTAATTATTTTTAGTCAATTAGGGGGGTGGGCCCCACTTGTCAGTGTCATATTTAATTAACAGGGGTCTGTTTTAATCTACGTTTTAATTAGCCGACTAGGGCCCGCTGTCAGTGAGCGTTAGGCGTTTTGGTTAGTGATTAATGACTTCCACGTCAGCGGGGTTAAAGCCGGCGAGGAGCTACAGTGCGCCGGCGACGGCAGCGACGCGGGAGCTCGCCGGGTTCACTCCACGGACGTCGGGAGGATGCGTTGGTGGGCTCTTTGGATGCGCCGCAATGAGCCGCGTCCAACGGTGGCCGTCGTGGCGTCGGAGGTGGCCGGAATCGTGACCGGCGACGAGGTTTGGCGGCGGCCGCGCTCGGGCTTCATCGGATTAGTCGATAGGGAGCACGAAAAGGGGTGCGAGCGGTGACCTTGGCTTGCTGTGAAGTTGCAGAGCACGCGGAGGTGCTCGGGTGGGAGCTACGACTGCGGTAGTCACGTCGGCAACCTGGCGTGCGGCGGCGGGGCTACAGTGCAGGCGCGGGACACGGCTAAAGGGCGAAATCGACCAAGGGGGGAGAGAGGAAGGCGCGACTGCTCACAGAGGAGCTCGGAGATGGCTCGGTGAGGCCGGGGACGGTCGGAGACGAGTGGATCGACGACGGCGGCCGAGCGGAGGGGAACGGCGACGATGGCGAGTTGCGGGGCGGTCCAGCTTGTCCCGGTGCTCGGAGAGGACGTAGGCGAGGGCGACGGTCCTCCTGGACGTCCCCAGGCGGCGCGGGAAGCCACTGGCCGGTGGCGGCGTGGGCGACGGCGATGTGCACAGGGAGGCGCTCGGGCGCGGCGTCGGGGACGAGAGAGGGGGGGATTTAGGTTAGGGTTCGGTGGGTTGCGAGGCCATATAGGCCGTGGCTGGGCCGGCCTGGTCGGCCTGGTGGCCAGCTGGGCCGAGGCCCAAGGGGGCTTTTATTTTTATTTTAGTTTTTGTTTATTCCTTTTGTCTCTATTTCTGATTTAATTAATGCACTTAACCAATTTTGCTATATGTGAAACTTAGTTGATAAATGCTATGCAATATGTTGGTGCTCCACACAAAGTTTGGTTATATTTTAAACAATGTGGATTTGGTTTTGGATTTACATGACCCACTTAAATGCTGTTTGGACTCTGTTTTAATTTCCAGGGCTATTTTAGGCATTTTTAGAAATGTTGTTTTCTTCACCAATATTTATTAGGGATTATTTCCTAAATCATGAACATTTTAGTTTTATTATTTGACAAAGTTTAATTTCTGCCACAATTTGAATTGGATTCAAATGGAATTTGAAATGAGTTTTGAATTGAAGTGATCATTAAGCCTTTCCAAAACATGGTGACCTGGCATTTTCATTGATGATCACTGTAGATAATACAGGGGATGTTACAATTCTCGTCCTCTAAAAGAAATTCTCATCCCGAGAATTAAGAGGTAGGCTGGAAGAGAGCGGGGTATTCTTCACGAAGACGATCTTCGCGTTCCCAGGTGGCTTCATCTTCAGAATGATTCGACCACTGAACTTTAAGGAACTTGATTGCCTTCTGATGGGTTCGACATTCAGCTTGATCAAGAATGCGGATCGGATACTCTTGATAAGAAAGATCCTCTTGCAATTCAAGCATTTCATGATCCACTGCTCGGATAGGATCCTTGAAGCAGCGACGGAGTTGCGACACATGAAAGACATCATGTACTTGAGAAAGGTTTGGCGACAATTCCAATTGATATGCCACTTCTCCTCGACGGGCGAGAATACGGAACGGGCCAATGTAGCGAGGAGCTAACTTGCCCTTGATTCCAAATCGATGAGTACCCTTCATCGGAGTGACGCGAAGGTAAGCTTGTTCGCCAGGTTGATAGACCATTACCTGGTGTTTTCGATCATAGTTGCTCTTCTGACGAGACTGAGCAGCTTTCAAATGATCACGAACAATGCGGACTTGTTCTTCAGCTTGTTGAATAATGTCTTGACCAACGAGTGACCGTTCCCCAGTTTCTGACCAATTCAGAGGGGTTCGGCACTTACGTCCATAAAGAACTTCAAATGGTGCCATCTTCAGACTAGCCTGATAGCTATTGTTGTAGGATAATTCAGCATATGGTAGAGATTCCTCCCACTTCTTACCGAATGAGATGACACAAGCTCGAAGCATATCTTCAAGCACTTGATTGACTCGTTCAACTTGTCCCTGGGACTGGGGGTGAAAAGCGGTGCTGAAGGACAGATGAGTTCCCATAGCTTCTTGGAAACTGTTCCAAAACCTTGAGGTAAAGAGGCTGCCACGGTCTGAACTGATCTCCAACGGAACACCATGGAGTGACACGATTCTGGAAACATACAAGTCTGCTAACTGACTAGAAGTGATTGTCTCCTTGACTGACAGAAAGTGAGCAACCTTTGAGAATCGGTCAATGATGACAAAGATAGCATCATGACCCTTCTGCGATTTGGGAAAACCAGTGATGAAGTCCATTTCAACTTTGTCCAATTTCCATTCAGGAATAGTAAGTGGTTGCAGAAGTCCAGCAGGCCTTTGATGTTCTGCCTTGATGCGATGGCAAACGTCACACTCAGCAACATATCGAGCAATGTCATGCTTCATATCAGGCCACCAGTACCTCTGTCGAATGTCTTGGTACATCTTGGTGCTACCAGGGTGAATTGACAAAGGTGTATCATGTGCTTCTTTCATGACATACGAACGCGAGTCCAGATTGTGCTTTCTAGGAACCACTAGCCGGCCCTTGAAGAACAAGGTACCATCATCATCAACATGGTAGAATGAAGAATTTCCCTTGGAGAGGTATTTCTTAATCTTCTCGACTTCAGAGTCATATTTCTGCCTTGTCTTGATGTTGCTCTCGAGGTCCGGTTCAACAACCAGGGTACTGAGATAACCTTGAGGAACTATCTCGATGTTCAGCTTTCGAAGCTCTTCATACAGGAGTGGCTGCTGTAGCTGAACCTCAAGTTCACAACAGTAGGATTTACGGCTCAAAGCATTAGCCATTACATTAGCCTTGCCAGGGGTGTAAGAAATACCCAAATCATAATCTGTAATGGCCTCCATCCATCTTTGCTGACGGAGGTTCAGAGATGGCTGAGTGAACAAGTACTTCAAGCTTTTATGATCCGTGTAGATCTCGCAACGATTACCAAGTAGGTAATGTCGCCATAATTTCAATGCATAAATAACTGCTGCAAGTTCGAGATCATGCGTTGGATAGTTCTCTTCATGAGGACGCAACTGTCGAGAGCCATAAGCAATTACCTTGCGCTCTTGCATTAGGACACAGCCTAATCCTTGACGAGACGCGTCACAGTATATCACAAAGTCCTTGCGAGAATCTGGAGGAGCAAGCACTGGTGCAGATGTCAGCTTGTCCTTGAGAGTTTGGAAACTTTCCTGACATTTTTCTGTCCATTCAAACTTAATGCCTTTGTGAAGCAGATCAGTCAGAGGCTTGGCAATCTTGGAGAAGTTCTCGACAAAACAGCGGCAATAGCTGGCGAGTCCGAGAAAACTTCTGACTTGCTTGACATTCTTCGGAGGAGTCCATTCAAGAATAGCCTGAACTCGTTCTGGGTTAACAGCAATGCCATCTTTGGAAATCACGTGGCCAAGATATGTCACTTCAGATAACCAGAACTCACACTTAGAATACTTGGCATACAGTTGATGTTCACGCAGCTTCTCCAGTACAAGCCAAAGATGTTCGGCGTGTTCTTCTTCATTCTTCGAATATATAAGGATATCATCCAAATAAACCACGACGAATTTGTCGAGGTAGTCCATGAAGATATAGTTCATCAATCGAGAGAAGGTTGCTGGAGCGTTGGTTAAGCCAAAGGACATGACAGTGTACTCGAAAGAACCATAGCGAGTAACGAAGGCTGTCTTCGGAATATCCTCCTTATGAACACGGATCTGATGGTAACCCAACCTTAAGTCGAGTTTAGAGAACACAGAAGATCCAGCAAGCTGATCATAAAGATCGTTGATCCGGGGAAGTGGATATTTGTTCTGGATTGTTGCTTGGTTAATAGGCCGATAGTCCTGGACCAATCGGTTTGTTCCATCCTTCTTCTTAACAAAGAGCGAAGGTGCTCCCCAAGCAGAAGAACTGGGGCGTATGAAACCCTTTTTAAGTGACTTGTCGATTTCCTCCTTAAGTTCAAGGAGTTCATCCGGCGGCATCTTGTATGGGCGCTTGGCAATAGGAGTAGTGCCTGGTTTCAAGTTGATGATGAACTCGACAGCTCTAACAGGGGGTATTCCTGGAAGTTCTTCTGGAAAGACGTCTGGAAAATCACGAACGACTGGGACGTTCTCAATTCCCTCAATAGGTGAAGCATTCAATGCATTCAGAGCATATATCTGGCTCTCGGCATTCTGAGCTGCTCGGACTGAGTATTGGATTGTCTGGTCAGAAGGGTGTGTGAGTTGAACTTTCTTAGCAGCACAGTCGATGAAAGCATTATGGGCTTCCAGCCAATCCATACCGAGAATGACAACTATGGTAGTAACCTTAAGGGCCATGAGTGAAGCAGTAAACACTAATCCTCCAATTGCAATGTGGTTGTCGTGGGCTATCATCGAGGTATCCCACCTGGATCCTGGAGAGCTAACCACTAGCGGAGGGTACATGTTTTCGAATGTTAAGTCTTGCTTACGTGCAAACGCCTCAGATATGAAAGAATGTGACGCTCCTGAATCAAAAAGAACATAAGCTGATACTGAGTTAACAGGGAGGGTTCCCATCACGATAGTCGGTTCCTTCTGAGCCTTTTCAACATCAACATGATTGACATGGCCAAGTACAACAGCAGACGGTTTGGTATTACAGTTTCTGGATCGACAGTTTCGATAGCCCCTTTTATGGCCAACAGGAGAACGTGATGCATCCTGCATCTGACCCTGACGACAATTGAGAGCAAGGTGCCCTGGCTGTCCACACTTGCGGCATAACCCATCATTATGGGGAGGAGCCATAGCAGGGGGCTGTTCACTTGGGATATTCAGTTGTCTTGGTAGTGGAGGCAGACAAGGTGCAACATAAGAAGGCCTCGGTGCAGGGGCAGGTCGGTGATGGACATTATGAGGAATCCACACTCGTCGTTTCTGAGTAGGCTAACCCGAGGATGAACCAATATCTCGAGTACGTTTGAGCGACTCCTGGTACTCATTCAGACCAGTTTCAGTTCGGAAAGCTTGGCTGACAAGCGTCGCAAAGTCCGCGCAATCATGGATGACAAGTGCGAGCTTTATATCAGGACGAAGTCCTTCACGGAATTTCTCTTGCTTGCGTGCGTCAGTACAGATGTCATCTTCAGCATAGCGAGACAATTCGAGAAATTTCCTCTGATATTCATCAATAGTCATCTTGTCCTGTGTGAGTTTGCGGAATTCCTTCTTCTTCTGGTCGATCAGACCTTGAGGAATGTGTCTTGCACGGAAGACTGACTGAAATTCCTACCAAGTGGTTATAGTTCCAGCAGGCAGCATACGCCTGTGACTTTCCCACCATTGAGCAGCTGGTCCCCTCAGGTGATACGTCGCGAAGATGACGTAACTATTAGGGGCAACATTAGCCGAATTCATCTGAAAGGCGATGTCACGGAGCCAATCATCAGCATCCATTGGATCAGTCGAGTTGCGAAAGGTGGACGGGTTGAGACGCACGAATTCTTGCAGAGTTATTGGGACAGACTGTTGCTGAGCATTCTGAGTTGGAAACTGAGCCATTACTCCAGTCATAAACTGACGATTCAGCTCAAACTGCTGCATCATTGCGGCAATATAGGGTGGAGGTGGAGAATCGTCAGCCATCCTGCCAAATCAACAGGGGCAGTTTAGCAAAACAACTGCATGAGTAAGAGGTCATTCATGAGGTAACATGAGTAATGAACAAGAAGGGCATTAGACACATATTAGTAGTCATTAGAGACATACAAACTTATGCGCGGAGCTGAATACAAACGGCAGTAGGAGTTCGGAAACACACGCAGCTAGACAAACTAGGCGGCGCGCAGGCACGCGATGAGGAATACAACAACGAGACATAGCAAAGGCTACACCAACGTCAGAGAAAACTATTGGAGCAAGGAATTTGTAGGGGACGACGCAGGGTGCCCTCGATAAAAGGAACCTACGGTCCGTGAACACTGTGAAGCAGATCCTGGTCCACAACTTGAAGAAAGGGGGGTAAATTCAGAACTCCGGATGGATGTGATCACGAGAACCTAATGTTAGTATTTAGTAAAATATTTAACCCGAATAGAAGAGAGATCAGAGTCCCAGAGTAAAGGAGAGGAATAAAATATCCTAATCTCAACCAGTGGCGATGTGGGCCCATAAGCCACACAGCCATGTTAGTAAAACAGTTTTTTGAAAGACTGGACTCAACTTCGGCCAAGGAATTGGAAAAGGGGGGGGAGTTCCTATAGGCAGTCGGCTCTGATACCAACTTGTGACGTCCCCAACTTAATCGTGCACTAATCATACACGCAAATACACACGATCAAGCCTAAGGACTCACGGGAAGATATCACAACACAACTCTAGACACAAAATAAAATAATACAAGCTTTATATTACAAGCCAGGGGCCTCGAGGGCTCGAATACTTAAGCTCGAGTCATACAAGCATCAGCGGAAACAAAAGTATCTGACTACAGACACAAAGATAAACAAGATGCCTTAAGAAGGCCAGCACAAACAACGACACTGATCGAAAAGGCGAGGGCCTCCTGCCTAGGGCCTCCGAACTACTCCTGGTCGGCGGTCTCCACGTAGTAGTAGGCTCCACCGGAAGTGTAGTAGCAATTGTCGGCGGTAGCAGCTGGCTCCTGGGATCCATCATCTGATCGCAGCAATTGGGTATGGGGGAAAAGAATAGCAAAGCAACTGTGAGTACTCATCCAAAGTACTCGCAAGACTGACATCAGAACTATACTAAATATGCATCGGTATCAAAGGAATGGGTCTATATCTTTGGACTAAACTGCAGAGATGCTAGAACAGAGGGGGAAATGCCTAGCCTATCGAAGACTAGCATCTTGAAGCAATCGTGCAGCATCAGAAGAGAGTAGAGTACAGCAATATATAATAGCAAACATATATTGTAGTAATGCCCTGAGTTCCTTCCTCGACTACCCCGCGAGAAAGTGATCCTGAGAGCTGTAGTAGCAATTTATCATTGTAACAGTATCAATTTGTAATTGTAGCAGATCAGGATACAACTCCGAGTGTCCTGTTACCGTGGACACGGCTATTCGAATAGATCACTTCCCTGCACGGGTGCACTACTGTTACCCAACACGGTCGATTAACTCTGGCCGGACACACTTTCCTGGGTCATGCCCGGCCTCGGCTGATCGACACACCGTAGCCCTACCTAGGCTCAACAGAGAGGTCCTCGCCGGTCTACATCCTAAGCGCTCAGGGGTCTTGGGCCATCACCCTGTGCACTCCGGGTCGTTGTGCGCAAGGTGGATCCAGGCACCACCTCTGGGGCGCCGATCCGACCTGGCCACAATGCTGAACTGGACGTCTGACAGAGCTTTCGGCTGATACATACGGCGTAGAGGGCCCCATTAAACCATTATCCCACGTGGTGGTAGTGCGTATAGGCCAGCGGCCAACTCAGATCAAATACCCAAATCCGTTAGGAGTATTTAGTAAATCGCAGAGACGAACAGGGTTCCTGTCGCTCCGACTTGGTAATACACGGCTCGCGGGTGCTCTTGGAGCCGACCCGTCTTTAACATTATTCTCTCGCGGGCACCCTTGGGGCCAGCCCAACTTTACAGTTTAAAGTATTGCAATATGTAAACATTTCCGTGATCATCACCCAGAGTGATCACGGCCCGATAATAAGCATGGAAAACGGACAAGGGTGAGGGGCCACCGATGAATCAACAGCATAGCTATCTAAGCATCATGGGATAACAGGTAGGTATAAACATCAGGCGACAAAAACAGGCTATGCATCATAATAGGAGCTATCGGAATAACAACAGAAGCAATTCTAATGCAAGCATGAGGGGGAAAGGAATGGGCGATATCTGATGAGCAAGGGGTTTTTGCTTGCCTAGAAGCTCTGCTGAAGGGGGAAGAAGGATCGTCGGTGACGTAGTCGATCACAAGGACAGCACCGGTCTCGGAGTCTACCGAAGAGAAGAGGGGGAAGAAACAGTAAATATAAAGCAAACAAATGCACACAGATGCTTGGCACGACAATAGGCTGTGCTAGGGTGCCCTAACGCAGTGCTACACGTGGCAGATGAAGCGGGGAATTAACTGGAACGTTTTCCCGGTTTTGGACATCTGTCAGACAGATGAACCGGAGGGCAAAGTTCCATGTTCATCGTGTTAGAGAGGGCTGACAGGTATGTGGATAGGACATTCGGATTCTTCAGATTTTTCTGATCGATTTACATATATAAATTATTTTCATCCGAGTTACGGTTTATTTTATATGATTTTTCAAAGTTTTAAACATTTTCTGGAATTTCTGGAATTAATTAAATCGAATTATCCAAAACAGTGTTCTGTGACGTCATCATGACATCAGGGTGATGTCAGCAGTTAACTTTGACTTTTGACTGGTCAATCTGACCAGTGGGTCCCACCTGTCATAGACAGAAAGTTTAACAGAGTTTAATTTTAAACTAAAATAGCTAATTAACCCCTAGGGCCCACATGTCAGTGACTAATTAGGCTAGTTATTAATTAATTGATTAACTAATTATTGAATTAACTAATTAATTATTTTATTAACTATTTTTAGTCAATTAGGGGGGTGGGCCCCACTTGTCAGTGTCATATTTAATTAACAGTGGTCTGTTTTAATCTACCTTTTAATTAGCCGACTGGGGCCCGCTGTCAGTGAGCGTTAGGCGTTTTGGTTAGTGATTAATGACGTCCACGTCAGCGGGGTTAACGCCGGCGAGGAGCTACAGTGCGCCGGCGACGGCAGCGACGCGGGAGCTCGCCGGGTTCACGGACGTCGGGAGGATGCGTGGGTGGGTTCTTTGGATGCGCCGCAATGAGCCGCGTCCAACGGTGGCCGTGGTGGCATCGGAGATGGCCGGAATCATGACTGGCGACGAGGTTTGGCGGCGGTCTCGCTCGGGCTTCGTCAGATTAGTCGATAGGGAGCACGAAAAGGGGTGCGGGCGGTGGCGTTGGCTTGCTGTGAAGTTGCAGAGCATGCGGAGGTGCTCGGGTGGGAGCTGCGGCTGCGGTAGTCACAGCGGCGACATGGCGTGCGGCGGCGGGGCTACGGTGCTAGCGCGGGACACGGCTAAAGGGCGAAATCGACCAAGGGGGTGGTGGAGAGAGGAAGGCGCGGCTGCTCATAGAGGAGCTCGGAGAGGGCTCGGTGAGGCTGGAGACGGTCGGAGACGAGTGGATCGACGACGGCGGCCGAGCGGAGGGGAACGGCGACGATGGCGAGTTGCGGGGCGGTCCGGCTTGTCCCGGTACTCGGAGAGGACGTAGGCGAGGGCGACGGTCCTCCTGGACGTCCCCAGGCGGCGCGGGGAGCCACTGGCCGGTGGCAGCGTGGGCGACGGCGATGCGCACAGGGAGGCGCTCGGGCACGGCGTCGGGGACGAGAGAGGGGGGATTTAGGTTAGGGTTCGGTGGGTTGCGAGGCCATATAGGCCGTGGCTGGGCCGGCCTGGTCGGCCTGGTGGCCAGCTGGGCCGAGGCCCAGGGGGGGCTTTTATTTTTATTTTATTTTTTTGTTTATTCCTTTTGTCTCTGTTTCTGATTTAATTAAAGCACTTAACCAATTTTGCTATATGTGAAACTTAGTTGATAAATGCTATGCAGTATGTTGGTGCTCCACACAAAGTTTGGTTATATTTTAAACAGTGTTGATTTGGTTTTGGATTTAAATGACCCACTTAAATGCTGTTTGGACTCTGTTTTAATTTCCAGGCTATTTTAGGCATTTTTAGAAATGTTGTTTTCTTCACAAATATTTATTAGGGATTATTTCCTAAATCATGAACATTTTATTTTTATTATTTGACAAAGTTTTATTTCTGCCACAATTTGAATTGAAATCAAATGGAATTTGAAATGAGTTTTGAATTGAAGTGATCATTAAGCCTTTCCAAAACATGGTGACCTTGCATTTTCATTGATGATCACTTTAGATAATACAGGGGATGTTACAGGTGTGTTGGGGATACAAGAGATTTCTTGTATTTGATTGGAGAGTTGTTTGAGAGAGACCATCTTCATCCTACGCCTCCCACGGATTGATAAACCTTAGGGCATCCACTTGAGGGAAATTTGCTACTGTCCTACAAAACTCTGCACTTCGAGGCCCAACAACGTCTACAAGAATAAAAGTTGCGTGGTAGACATCACAAAACAGCCCTAGAGTTCATACTAAAATAACACCAAATAATTTCAGATTCATAATATTCAATCCAACACAAAGAACTTCAAAGAGTACCCCAAAGTTTCTATCGAAGAAAGTAGGACGAAAACATGCATCAACCCCTATGCCTAGATTACCCCAATGTCACCTCGGGAATACGCAAGTTGATTACAAAAACATACATCAAGTGACTCAATAGACTACCCCATTGTCACCGTGGGTATCCACATGCAAGACATACATCAAGTGTTCTCAAATCCAAAATATTCAATCCGATAACAATGAAACCTCAAAGGGAAAGACTCAATTCATCAGAACAAGATAGAGAGGGAAGAACACCATATGATCCGACTATATTAACAAAGCTCGTGGTACATCAAGATCGTGCCAAATCAAGAACACTAGAGAGAGAGAAAGATCAAACACATAGCTACTGGTACATACCCTTAGCCCCGAGGGTGAACTACTCCCTCCTCATCATGGAGGCCACCGGGATGATGAAGATAGCCTCCGGTCATGATTTCCCCCTCCGGCAGGGTGCCAGAAAAGGGCTCCGGATGAGATCACTTCGGAACAGAGGCTTGCAGCAGTGGCGTGGAAGTTCTAGGTTTCTTTCTGGGGGTTTCCCTATTTATAATAATTTTTAGCATTGGTTTCACGCCATTGGGAGTGTCGAGGGACCCACGAGCTCAGTTGCCACACACTAGGGGGGCACACCCCCTGAGCTCGTGGCCATCTTGGACTTCGTCTGGTCCACCTCTCAGGCTTCGAGGGTCTCTTCTTGTCCATAAAAAATCACCGTAAATTTTCAGCCCAATCCAAGAACTTTAATTTCTGCACAAAAATAACACCATGTTAGTTCTGTGATGACCCACAAGTATAGGGGATCAATCGTAGTCCTTTCTTTAAGTAAGAGTGTCAAACCCACTGAGGAGCAGAAGGAAATGATAAGCAGTTTTCAGCAAGGTGTTTTTTGCAAGCACTGAAAGTAGTAGTAACTGATAGTTTTGTTGCAAGATAATTTGTAATGAGTAGCAAGTAACAATAGTAACAAAGTGCTGCAAGGTGGCCCAATCCTTTTTATAGCAAAGGACAAGCCGGAACGGTCTCTTATATAAAACAAAGCGTTCTCGAGGACACATGGGAATTCTCATCGAGTTACTTTCATCATGTTCATTTGATTCGCGTTCGCTACTTTGATAATTTGATATGTGGGTGGACCGGTGCTAGGGTGTTATTCTTACTTGAACGAGCAACCCTCTTATAATTACCCCCTCTCGCAAGCATGCGCAACTACGAAGGAAGAATTAAGATAAATCTAACCATAGCATGAAACATATGGATCCAAAATAGCCCCTTACGGAATAACGTATAAACTAGGGTTTAAGCTTCTGTCACTCTAGCAACCCATCATCTACTTATTACTCCACAATGCCTTCACTTAGGCCCAAGTATGGTGAAGTTTCATGTAGAAGACGTTCACATGACACCACTAAAGGAAGCAACAACATACATATCATCAAAATATCGAACGAATACCAAATTCACATGATTACTTATAACAAGACTTCTCCCATGTCCTCCAGAACAAAATTAACTACTCAGAAATCATGTTCATGTTCAAGATCAGAGGGGTATTGAATATCATTAAGGATCTGAACATATGATCTTCCACCAAATAAACCAACTAGCATCAACTACAAGATGTAATCAACACTACTAGCAACCCACATGTACCAATCTGAGGTTTTGAGACAAAGATTGAATACAAGAGATGAACTTAGGGTTTGAGATGAGATGGCGCTGGTGAAGATGTTGATGACGATTGGCCCTCCCACGATGAGAGGATCGTTGATGATGTTTTTGGCTTCGATTTCCCCCTCCCGGAGGGAAGTATCCCCGGCGGAATCGCTCCGCCGGAGGGCAAAAGTGCTCCTGCCCTAGTTCCGCCTCGAGACGGCGGTGCTTCGTGCTGAAAGTCTTCTCATTCATTTTTTAGGGCAAATTACCTTATATAGCAGAAGGAGGGGGCCAGAGGCCAGCTATGGGCCCCACAAGGCATCTTGGCGCACCCTAGGGGGGGCCGCGCCCTGTTGCCTTGTGTGCAGCTGGTGGGTCCCCTCTATTATTTATTTTCTCCAATATTTTTCTATATTCAATAAAAAATCTCCGTAAAATTTCAGGTCATTTGGAGCTCTGTAGAATAGGTATCTCTGCTGTAGCTATTTCAGGTCCAGAATTCCAGCTGCCGGTATTCTCCCCCTTCATATAAATCTTGCAAATTAAGAGAGAAGTTATAAGAATTGCATCATAAAGTGAAATAATGACCAAATACATTATAAATAACAGTAGGAAATCATGATGCAAATTGGACGTATCATTCTGCTGAAAACAGCGTTAGTCCGGGTTAGTTTCATTCAAATCATATAAAAGTGCCCCAAAACCATGTAGAACTTAGGTAAATATTGCATGAATACTTCATAATTTATAGATACATTGGATACGTATAAATCATGAGTATCATCAATAGAAGAAGCAGTGTCTATTACTTGCGACATATCAGATTGAATAGTAGGTGGTGGTGTCGCTTGTCGATTCAAAACAGAAGGTGAATCAAGTGTAGAGCTAGTTGGCAGTTCCTTACCTCCCATCGTCCTAGAGGGCATAATCTTGGTCTTAGAGTCCTTCAAATTCTTCATTGTGATAAGCAGATATTCAACTCCTAAGTGAACTTAATAAATATAGCTATGCTCCCCGGAAACGGCGCCAGAAAACAGTCATAATGACCCACAAGTATAGGGGATCCTAATTGGCTTCGAGGGTAGTATTTCACCCAATTTATTGATTTGAGATAAGGGAGCCAAAGAATATTTATAAGCCTTAGCAGTTGAGTTTTCAATTCAACCACACCTGGAAAGTTGTTTCTCTGCAGCAAAGTGTTTAGTAGCACAGTAGTTTGATAGTTTTCATAGTAACGGTAATAGTAGCAGTTTTGTGGTGATTGTAACAGCAGTAGCGATAGTAGTAACTTAGCAAAGACAATATGAGCAAGCATAGGCATTGGATCAGCGATGGATATTTGTTTGGATGACATTCATCATGCAACAGTCACAACCTAGAGCGATACACAATAGCTCCCATTCATTAATTCAATTTAGGCATGTATTCCATATATAGTCATACGTACTTATAATAAGAACTTGTATGACATCTTTTGTCCTACCCTCCCGTGGCAGCGGGGTCCTTAAGGAAATCTAAGGGTAATTAAGGCCTCCTTTTAATAGAGAACTGGATCAAAGCATTAACACATGGTGAATACATGAACTCCTCGAATTACAGTCATCCCCGGAGAGTATCCCAATTATTGTCACCTTGGGGTCTACGGTTCAGAACAATAACAAGTGCATACAACTAGAAGATAGGATCAAGAACTCAAATATATTGATGAAAACATAAAGGGTTCAGATCTGAAATCATGGCACTCGGGCCCTAGTGACAAGCATTAAGTATAGCAAAGTCATAGCAATATCAATCTCAGAACATAGTGGATACTAGGGATCAAGCCCTAACAAATTGACTCGATTACATGACAAATCTCATCCATCTCCATCACCGTCTAGCAAGACTACAAAGGAATTACTCACCCCCGGTGGTGGGCATCATGGAATTGTTGATGGAGAAGGGTTGTTGATGACGATGGCGATGAATCCCCCTCTCCGGAGCCCCGGACGGACTCCAGATCAGACCTCCCGATGAAGAACAGGAGGTGGCGGCGGCTCCGTATCGTAAAACACGATGATTCCCAGATTTTTTTTCGCGAGACGGAACTTATAGGACCAGAGGTAGGGCAAACGGAGGCTCGAGGGGCACACAAGCTCACGTGGCACGCCCTAGGGGGCACGCGACCTGAGCTTGTGGCCCTATGGTGGCCCCCCTCTAGTAGATCTTTTCGCCAATATTTTTTATTAATTCCTAAATAATTCTCTGTAAATTTTCAGCCAATTCCGAGAACTTTTATTTCTGCACAAAAACAACACCATGGTAGTTCTGCTGAAAACAGCGTCAGTACAGGTTAGTTTCATTCAAATCATGCAAATTAGAGTTCAAAGCAAGAGCAAAAGTGTTTGGAAAACTAGATACGTTGGAGACGTATCATAGGTTTTGGCCACTATTAAGATACAAGTTTTGGAGCCTCCTCTAGTTCATCTAGTTCTAGTTCTAGTTGATCTAATTAGAGCTAGACCTAGTTCCTCTAATCCTCATAATTAGAATCCCATTATGGTTCTAATCTCCTCCCTCTAATTATCCGGCAACGGTTAGCTATGGACGGCAAAGCGCTGCCGGATCGTGAAGACCTTATGCTTGCAACCAAGTAGAGAGGTTGTGCTTTCGGTCTTCCATTCGAGAGACGTTCATGCGCGGTTCGCGGGATCTTTCATCGACGGTTCGACGGACTCCAAGTACGATCTACACCGACTCGTCTACTTCTACTGCACTCCGGAGTCAGTAACGATCGTGATCCAAACCGCTTATGCATCTTCATATTGTTCCTGGGTGATCATAGGGCGATTTTTTTTACTATGTTTCCCAACAGTGGCATCATGAGCGGTTCTATGAGTAGATGCAGGTATCGATCTAGATCACATGTGGATGTGAGGGTTTGATGTTCTTGCCATGCTTCCCTCAAATGTTGTTTCGGTTCAGTTCATTGACGGCATGATGTAGCTTTGTACAAAGTTCTGAAAATCGATCAGTTCTGGCTATCGACGATGTGCTAATAGTTCTTTGGGCTTCATCACAATCAATAATAGTGAACCGTCGCATACACAAGAGGGCGATGAAGATGAACGATCTTCTAGGGGGTCATGCGTATTTGACGAAGTTTATTGTGGGGATAGAGATTTTTTAATAAAGTCCCTTCCCTCACACACCCCGACAGTTAATCTAGCAACAAGAATTATCGCCTTGATTGTGCACGTAGGTGCTTAGTGTTACCCAGAAACCCTAGCAGCCACGTAATTAAAAATTGCCAAACCGATTAGAGGATGTCTAACTTGGTTTTGTAGGTTTGCATATCATGTGCTATAGCCTTCGTCATGATAATGAGTTTATGTATGAGATGGTTATATGTTGTAACGTTAAGTGGCCTGCGCGTCACGGCATGATGGCTGGAGCCACGAGATTGCCACTTTAATGTAATAGATGTAGAGAGAGCCTACAGTTTACAGGTGATGGTGGCAAGTGTACACGAAGGACCCTGGCGTGGAGAAGGTGTACCAGGCACAGGAGGAGGTGCTAAAATTTTCGTTCCACGATAGTGTTTTCTGAAATTGGTGCCACGGTAACGGTTTTGAAACGGTCGCCACGGCTACATTTTCTGAAATTGCCGCCACGACAGCGTTTTTGAAATGGCTGCCACGGCAACGATTTTTCTACCGCAACGGCGACATTCTGAATGAAGATTCAAGAAGACCGTGAAGACTTCCCGGCGCCCAGGGCTATACCATATCATGCTATTATGAATTGCCTGAGATATTTATCCCTTTGTTGTTCGCACCCTTTGATTGCACAGTAGTCAATTATTAGGGTGATCTCTCACAGTAAATATCAAGTTAAAAGGTGCTCTTCCCAGTGTTGCAACCGTCTATAACACCATAATGTAATATTACTGGAACTGAAAATTGTTATATAATATTACTGGAACTGAAAATTGTTTTCAGAAACAAACAAAGATATGTTATATCTAAAGAAGTGTTTGGTTTGCAAGTTCTAGTGAAGCGTTCAACTATGTTTAAGACTGAAATATATTAGAACTGGAAGAACGCCCGTCATGAATTGATGGTGAGAACTTAAAAGGAAAGAACATAACCGAAGGATGTAACGAGACTTAATTACATGCCTAGGGAAGTTCGAGGCTCATGCCACTCTTAAAAGTTGGATGCTTCTTCTGTGAGTAGGAGATATTGAAAGTAAAACTATAAGAAGTAAAAGGCAAAAAGAAAAGAAGGCTGGAATGTCCAGCTTAGGTATGAATGTCATACAAATTATAAGATGTAGAGAAAGTTGGTCAAGTGTAGTTCTTGGGAATTATGATCAAATTGTTGATCATTAATTTCTTTGGTATTGTGGTTAAAAGTTGATCACAAGGATATTGACTCGATTGCATATTGTTGCGATCCGTTGAAAGAAACTACAATGGCTTAAATGACCAACAAATAATAAGGTTAAAATATCTGATGGAAACTTTGTAAAAGTTACAGGACTTCCCATCAGCTTATTACCTCTCTGTTTATTGTTGTAATTCATTTTAGAGTTTTGTACACTCTAGCCCATTTCATAGAAGTTGCAAGGAGGTTGTTCATGAGAGAAATATTGTTGTTCGATGTTATGAACAAAAGGCCATACTCTTATTGTGAATAGGATGTATGTTATGAATATTGATGATAAAATTGAACATCCATAACACTGACGCTAAATGTCGTAAGACTAAAAGAATACCACAAATGTGTGGCACTGCATTTAGTCACATTGGAGAAACCAGCATGGAGAAATTCCATAGTGATGGATTTAGAAGTCATCTGATTATGAATCATCTGACACTTGCAACTTTCGTCCAAATAGTGAAGTAAACTAAAATACCGTTCACATGCCATAAAGAACAAGCAACAAAATAATTGAAACATGCATTGTGTGGTCCAATAAGTGTTGTTGCAAGCAGTGGATTTATCTATCTTCAAGGTTGATCAAGTAGATATTTATATTTACTGAGGCATAAATCTGGATCTTTTTGATATGTTTCGAAAGGTTTTTCTAGAATGAAGTAGAACTGATTGTAACAAAAATTATGTTTCTACAATTGGATTGCAGAAAGAAATATTTGAGTTACAAGTTTAGCGAATGTCTAATGAGCTATGAAAAGAATTTTATAGCTTGCACTTCCCAGGACATCACTAAGAGTAGAATGTTTTGAATAGATGTAATCAAACTATGTGTGACATGGTGAGATCAAAGATGACATTAATCAATTTGGCAATATACTTTTTAATGTGATGCTTTAGAGACTATGGCTTTTTACACTAAAAAAGGAGCATCATCAAATCTATTGAAATGACACCATATAAGATATGGAATGCTATGAATACCACTCTGTTAGTTATTCCAAATAGTTGGGTATTCCTCTATCACTACACCGAGGCAAAGTGTTTTGCTACAGAGTGCAGTAAGTTTTGAAGAAAATGTTTTCTACCAAATAGTGAGTGGGAGGACAGTGCAACTCGATGAGATTACAGAATCTTCGTAATCAGGTCAAAGAAAAGAAATGCTAGAATTGGTTCTAGAATTTCATGCCGTGACTGATACGGAAGCCTCTACATCAGATGTAGTGATTTCGGTCAAATTTGCAGCTGAACTATATAGGTTGGGCAAATTTGTGCAGACCTACGTGGTGTCACTACTGCAGGATGGTCCTAACGCGACACATGTATAGGAGACCAATCGACCAAACTGTGTGTGATGCATTAATCACAAACGGTATCGTAATAAAACCGTCACCAATAAAATGAACTATGTGCGATGGCAGATCCATCAAGCATGATTCAGAAAAGAGTTGCATGTGCGAATCATGGCATACAGTTGATCCATACGAACTATTTGCGATGAGCCAAAACAACAGAAACGGTCATCCAGATCAAGGTGTGTGCTATAGATGGCATACAGTTCACTCGGATGAACCATTTGCGATGAGTCAAAACAACAGAAACAGTCAGCCAGATAAAGGTGTGGGCGATAGAAGGCATACAGGTCACTCGGATGAACTGTTTGCGAAGAGCCAAAATAAACACAAATGATTTCGCTTAACAAGATGTGTGTGATACCCGGCAAATAAGTCAGTAATTAGAATTGTGTGGGAAGACCGATAATAACACAGACAATTCCTGCTACTAAGTTGTGTGTGTTGTGGGCAAACGTTTGATGGTATACAATTGTCAGCAATTGATGAATTCATCACCGATGGGTTCCATAGTATATTCCATATGCGATGTGATTTGCTCAGTCTGCAGAACATGTACACTCTTCAGTGTATAGAACGATATATTCTTTAGTGAATTGTGTGCTCTATTGGGTAAGTAATGTGCGCGCACGCGTCGTGCTAGCTTGCGCTTCCTTCTTTGCTAAGTTTTCCACTAAATGATGGCGTTTTATGAACACGCCACCGTTTCCCGCCACTTCCCCATCAATTTCCTGCCACCAGCGATTGCGCATAAGCCTAGGCACCGTGCGACACACAGAGGCACAAGCGCAGCCTATAGACCCTCTACCTTTTCCAAGCATGCCAACCCACCGAAGCGGTGCCTCTGCCATCAACCTCCTCGACGAGGAAAATGAGCCGGTGCAGGCGCCATGGCCCATCGAGGCCGAGGGCGTCCCCGGCAACGCGATGGACGATGCCGTGCTGCGCGTCATCGCCAGGGTTGACCAGACCCTTGGCGCAGGGCGCGCACGCGCCCTGGATCAAGATAGGCGCATCAGCGCCGAGAGGCTGCAGCTTGCCACACAACATGATTGGTGGTGCGCCGCGGAGCAAGATAGGTGCGTTCGCGCCGATAGGTTGCGGCGCGCCGCACAGCGAGACCGATGGAGCGCCGTAGAGCGAGAGGCGTGGCGCACCGCACAGCAAGAGCGGTTTCACCGACGCTTGCCTGCTGTCGACAGGGTGTTCCAGCTGGGTACATAGCCCGTCAGTAGCCTCATTCCTCACCAAGAGTGGGCAGAGGCCGTCTGCACCATACTTGCACCAGAGGCCGGCCGCGTCGTACTTGCACCAGACGTCGGCAGCGCCATTCGCATGGGTCGCGCCATTCGCCTTGTTCGTCGCCCACTCGATGCCAACGTGTTGGTCGCTAGGCTCGAGCGCCTCCTTTGCCCAGGTGTCCACCTAGGTGTAGTAGAGGAACATGGCCGTCGCATCCTCGAGCTGGTGATATGTGATGAAATAGCCAACTTGGAGCTCAAGATCGCACTCCAGATGTACCGCGAGCGTGCCAACCGCTTGGACGAACGCCTGCACGAGTTCAGGCAGAGCCAAGAGCTTCCGTAGGCAAGGGTTGTGGTCATGGACGCATTTTATTTTGTTGGGTCATTTCGACATTGATTGCTATATCTTCACAACAATCATAATATTGCTCTGTTTCAATGCGTGTACTCTGTTTTCTGTTCTTATATATTGTTCTGTTTCAATGTGTTTATGCTTTGCATTCTGTACATGTGGATGGTAACAACTAGATAGAAATTAGTACGAAAAAGATAGAAATATGAAATTCATAATATATATTAATTGTTCAGCAGTTCATCACAGATATATAAAATATCATCACATATACGTGATGATACTATACTACTATGTACAATGCATAAAAATTGAAAACGAACAATACTAAAACTAATAATCCCTCCTTAGGGGGCCAGTATCCGGCAGCCCCTCGCCAGCAGCTCCATGGTGCACGGCGGCTTCCCAGCGCGGAGGGAGTTCTCCGCCTCCTCTGCCTTGCATCGCTCGACGTGACGATTGGCCTATTGCTGGCGGACGTGCGCGGTCGATCTTGCAATTCCATTGGGCACCCACTGGAGCTCCTCGGCAGTAGCACGATGGAGCTTATCGGCCCACCTCCACGCACTGATGAGGCGCCTAGCGCCTTTGGCCCTCCTAGTGAAGTACCCACCGTCTTCGTACACCTCCACCGCACGTCAACGCACCCGCCGCCAAAGCTCCAGCTCCTCCTTTTCCTAGGCGGCCTCACGGGCTTCACGGGCCGCCTGGAACCTGGCGTGCTTCTCCGCCAACTCCTTCTTGAATGCCACTTGCCTGGCTTTCTCAGCCGGCGGCAGTGTCTTCCACAGAGTCCTCCTCGTCGTTGCACTGCGCCTTGACGTCCTCGCGAGGCGGTGCCTCCTACTCGGCGCATGGGCAGATCGGCGGTGCCATGGCAGAGTTTGGTGAGAGAGAGGGGCGAGCGAGGAGAGAATGCAGATGAGAATGCAGGCGGGACGACGTGGGCGGGGTAGTATTTATTGGCGGCCAGAATCTAGATCGACGGGAGCAGTACACGCACCGGTCACCGAAATTTACGAGTACTGTAGCTTGAATTACACACGATTCCCGAAGCAAAAGCCGTGTGTGAATTACATCACTGACGGTTCCCAATACAGAACCGCGTCTAATTAAAAACCCGCGCCATCACCTTCCAAACCTCGAGACGCGAAACATAGTGCCAATCATGTGGGGCCTAGTTGTCTTTGCCAGATATTTACATTTTCTTTCCAAATGTAAGGTACGGATGCTTATTTTGTGTTACTATGATATTATTGTAAAATGTAACACATAAATGATTTTTCCAACCCATGATGGTTTGCTTTTGCATGTACATGTACTTCAAATTTGAATTAAGGCTACTAAACGACTAGAAACTCACTTAATGTCTTAAAAAGGTCAAATGAACCCTAAAAATTTCCAAATTTTAACATGACAGTTGTATTAGTGGATGTTTATGGTAAAAAAAAATTCAAGGCCATACGAGGAAGCGACCGCCGGTTCGTCATCAAACATGCACTATTCCCTCTTGGAACCACGAGTCTTCTCGGCAGATGCTCCGATTTGTGAGAGGTGTGTGTCAAAACTTTCTTCAAATAGGCCAATTTTTTTACCACGGCATCTTGGTGCCATGCCATGACATCAAGCAAGGTTTCATGTATTTCTGATCATTTTCGAATTTTTCGGAATTTAAAAGCCATGGTACTCGATGTTTGTGTCTTAGCCGTGACACCAATATGTTTGAAAAATCCTTCCAATTTACTGCACAGGACATTAATTTGGACACAAGGACACAAATATGATTTTTCAACCCATGATGGTTTGCTTTTGCATGTACATGCAGTTCAAATTTGAATTACGGCCATTATATGGCTAGAAACTCACTTAATGTCTTCAAAAGGTCAAATGAACCCTGAAAATTTCTAAATTTTGACATGACAATTGTATTAGTGGATGTTTATGGTACAAAACATTTCCAGGCCATACAAGGAAGCGACCACCGGTTCGTCATCAAACATACATTGTTCCCTCTCAAAACCACGAGTCATCTCATCAGATGCTCCGATTTATGAGAGGTGTGTGTCAAAACTTTTGTCAAACAGGCCAAAAATTTGACCACAACATCTTGGTGCCATGCCATGACATCAAGCAAGGTTTCATGTATTTCTGATCATTTTTGAATTTTTTGGAATTTAAAAGCCATGGTACTCAATGTTCGTGTCCAAGCCGTGACACCAATATGTTTGAAAAATCCTTCCAATTTACTGCACAGGACATTATTTGCATACAAGGACACAAATATGATTTTTCAACCCATGATGGTTTGCTTTTGCATGTACATGCAGTTCAAATTTGAATTACGGCCATTATATGGCTAGAAACTCACTTAATGTCTTTAAAAGGTCAAATGAACCCTGAAATTTCCAAATTTTAACATGACAGTTGTACTAGTGGATGTTTACGGTATAAAAAAATTCAAGGCCATACGAGGAAGCGACCGCCGGTTCGTCATCTAACATGCATTGTTCCCTCTCGGAACCACGAGTCTTCTCATGAGATGCTCCGATTTGTGAGAGGTGTGTGTCAAAACTTTCGTCCAACAGGCCAAATTTTTTACCATGGCATCTTGGTGCCATGCAATGACATCAAGCAAGGTTTCATGTATTTCTGATAATTTTTGAATTTGTTGGATTTTAAAAGCCATGGTACTCAATGTTTGTGTCCAAGCCGTGACACCAATATGTTTGAAAAATCCTTCCAATTTACTGCACAAGACACTAAATTGCACACAATGACACAATATGATTTTTTAACCCATGATGTTTTGCTTTTGCATGTACATGTAGTTCAAATTTGAATTACGGCCACTAAATGGCTAGAAACTCACTTAATGTCTTAAAAATGTCAAATGAACCCTGAAAATTTCCAAATTTTAACATGACAGTTGTATTAGTGGATGTTTACGGTACAAAAAAAATTCAAGGCCATACGAGGAAGCGACCACCGGTTCGTCATCAAACATGCATTGTTCTCTCTCGGAACCACGAGTTTTCTTGTCAGATGCTCCGATTTGTGAGAGGTGTGTGTCAAAACTTTCATCAAACAGGCCAATTTTTTTACCACGTCATCTTGCTGCCATGCCATGACATCAAGCAAGGTTTCATGTATTTCTGATCATTTTTGAATTTTTTGGAATTTAAAAGCAATGGTACTCAATGTTTGTGTCCAAGCCGTGACACCAATATGTTTGAAAATTCCTTCCAATTTACTGCACATGACATTAACTTGCACACAAGGCCACAAATATGATTTTCCAACCCATGATGGTTTGCTTTTGCATGTACATGTAGTTCAAATTTGAATTACGGCCATTATATGGCTAGAATCTCAGTTAATGTCTTAAAAAGGTCAAATGAACCCTGAAAATTTCCAAATTTTAACATGACAGTTGTATTAGTGGATGTTTACGGTACACATTTTTTTCGTACAATTAAAACACCATCCGTTGCCACTATACTTCAAATTAGTCTTCCACAGCTAATACAAAAAATCAACTACATCACACACAGTTGCTTATAGGAACCGTTTGCGATGATAGATGCAGTAGCTGCTGCGATGGCGGCTGCAAATGCCGAGAGAGCTCGAGCAGCCATCTGTGTCATGGAGGTCACCCTGGCCCGAGTCGAGGCCATCCACGCCCAGATCGAGGATGCCCACACTAAGATATTCCAGGCCTCCTCGGAATCGAGCATGCACCCCATGTCCGAAGAGGCAGCGGAGATGCTTGCCGACGATGTGGTGGCGGAGTCCATGGATCCCCTTCCTCATGAGATCACCGAGCGGGAGCTGGACATGCAGGAGGCGGCGGAGACCGACAAGCGCCGGGAGGAGGAGTTGCGCCTGGCTAAGGAGGAGCTAGAGAAGTGCCTGTCCGTCGAGAAATCGGCTGCGGAGTACCAATGCGAGCTCTGGTGCCGCCACTACTATGAGTACTACAACCTTGAGGGCGATGCCGAGGATGAGGATGAGGACGGCGCCGCGGTCGAGTTCAGCCTGCGGGACGCGGAGTCCACCAACGGCGAAATGTCGCCAGGACAAGTCGTCTACATCTCATCTCACACTGGCGAGGCATAGGGCGGCGCATCGGTGGCTTTGTTAAAATTATGCGTACTTAGCCTTTGTTTATAATGCTGGTCTTTTGCTAGAGCAATGTTTAGGTCAACTGGCTCTGTTTAGTTACTAAAATTGCTCGATTAAGTAAGTGTGGTATGTGTGTTGTAGGCTCTTTTGTGTACCCAAATTAGCAAGTGATGTTAAATTATGCAATGACGTTGATGAGCACTGTACCCAGGGAAATTTGGATCAAAATTTGAATGCTCAAACTCATGGCATGCGCATAAAGCAGAAGAATCATTTGCGATGCACACATTTGTTCAAAGTGAATTGTGTCCGATGACACTTTGCGCGCAAAGTTTCCCTCCACCTTTCGGAAAAATTTGCCTACCGCCAAAATATCTAACTCTCCCCCCTCCCCACTCCCTTTTATCCCCGACCACAAGCCACATCTCCCATGTTTCCTCCTTCCTTCCTAAGCTATAGCCGCTTCCTCGCTTGCTTGCTCGATCTCACCGTCTCGCATCCGACCGCCACGGACACCATGGTCTTCTTGAATGACCTCTCCAGCGGTTCCTCCTCCGATGACGACTACTCTGTCACCATCCGGGTATGCCTCTATCCTCTCTCTCATTCCCCTAGGCTTAGGGTTATGATTTGATATTGAGGATTTTAACCCGGCGGCCGATTTGAGCCATTTGCTCCTCTTGTAGCTCCCTAGGACCATAACTTGCAAGGAATGGAGCGGGGTAGCTGAAGATCTGCCTGCTTGCTGTTAGCATCAATCTCCATGCATGAAGTTAGGGGCTTTTGAATCTGTGAACAGTGGGAGGAAGTTTCTGGCATGTGCAGAGAAGGTTAGCCCCACTTTTGTTGTTAGAAATCATTTGTTAGATGTGATTCAGACACTGTCACTGTGCTATGTTATTCTGGATGTGATTAAGACACTATCACAGTTCTACCTAGTATCTAAAAATGTTGTCATCTCATCAGCGGTGCCCTGAGAAAATTATTTGGCACCGCTTCAGCAGTTTGTGCAGCCAACTTTGCTCCACACATCTGAGCGGCCAAGCAGTAAAATACTAATACTTTATGGCACGAAGGAACTGGGTATCGGAGCAACTAGGTGCTCCGGTTCCTTGAATTTTTCCTTTGGCATCGGCTTGGCAGTGTAGGGCACCAGTTCCAAATGTAGCAAAAGTTGATTTGGCACCGATTTAGGCCTACATAGTGGAGGGCCTTAGTGCTATTAGTTCTATGTTATTAAATTTGTGCATGTACATACCTGGTAGTATTAATTTGATGTAATTCAAACACTGTCGCTGTGTTGTTGCAGTTATATTTAGCTTCCTCATAAAATGGTCAATTTGCTATACATGACTAAGAACTTGTAGCGTCGTTGCAGTTAATTATAGCTTGTGATGTTCCTGAATTTGGTTGTTATCTTAGTAGCAATTAATTCATTTGCACACTGAACTTTTTGAGAAAATATGTCATAATTAATGTGTTTCTTCAGTTGTTCAAAATATGTATGTGGTAATTTTCTAAGTTGCTAGAAACCCATTTTTTTCCTACAATTGTAGCTGATTTAGTTTTAAATATTATAGGATGAACGAAAGTGTTCTTACCTGGAGTGGGTTGATCAAGAGTGGCCAAAGTCTTTGAAGATGTGCCTAGCAAAGCTTTGGAGCATGTATGAGGAAGAGAATAGAGATAGGCTTAGAGAAAATATTGTCAATGCTGAAGAATATTTCAAGATATGGGGAATAAGAGGAAGATGGAGAATGATCTCAGATTTTTTAAATTACACTTTGCTGAGATGGTGTTTCAGAAGGAGGAGGCACTTTCCCAGTTGTGCAGTGCAAAACATGCTCTTACTGAACTAAAAGCAGAGCTGGAGAAGACGAATTTGGCTGATCATGCATGCATCCACCAACATACATCAGCCGATTAGGAAAATTAACGAATATATTGTTCTAATATTGTGCTCAACATACTTTTTTGCTTATGAAGGTGAACTAGCTATATGGTGTATTGTGCTGTTGTGACGTAGCTATCATACTGTGATGGTAAAATATATTTGTGTGCCTGATATGAAAGTGGTAAACTGTTGTTCCATATGAAATGTGAATTTGCTTAATACTGGGATTATTAATAGTAAACTAATAAACCTGCTAAATGGGTCATGGCACTTTCCAAACGTTTCTAGCAGTAAAAACGTGTGTGATGGATAGCCCAATGTCATACAGTTTTCTTCACTGAACCGTGTGTGATATACGTGAATAACGCAAACGCTTAACTGAGGCAGAGCATCTGTGATCGCTCCACCTTTCAGAGACGAGGCTATACATAAAGCTGTGTGTGATGCGGTCTGACAACACAAACATTTGTTCCATAATTACTGTGTGGGATGCCAAGACGTTCTCAAACGGCTTGTCCGACGAAATGTCTGTGTTAGCTCCACCGATCGCACACGAGCATATGCGCTAAGCGTGTGTAACTGGAGGAGCTATCACCGACGGTTTCTGGGTCGTGTGGGATGGACCCCCCCTATCGCACACACAGGCAAGGCGACGGTTTAAAACTCTGTCGCGGAAAGGGGGTAAAAACTGTTTGTATAGCACGTCGCTGCACCAGTGTGTGCAGACAAAATATTGTTGAACAAACAATGAACCTATAATTCACAGAGAAGTGTTGATGGGCCCTGACTCCAGAATTGGTTTGTCGGTGTATAAAACATGGGAATTTTATACCCTGACTTATGCACAGACAGTAGCAGCCTCCTTGCCGGCCAAGGCCTTGCCGGGAACTGCCAAGACCAAGATTCAGAGTCCAGCCAAAGAAGCTACCAGAAAGAAGCTCAAGGCACGACACTCAACTAGTACCAAAGATGAAGACATTCCTTGCCGGCAAGGCTAAACCGGCAAGGTGAGGACCCGGCAAGCTACGCGCCGGCAAGCTTATACCAGCCCTCCGGTGCTCCACCTCGCTGCACAGGTGTTCGCTCACAAGTGAGGTGTCGACCGCGCAGGCTGGCTGGTGAGACTTGTCGGACACGTGTCGGCACGCTGGGACAAGATTTGCTTCTAAAGACACCCGTCCAGGAGGTGTGTCAGGATAATACGAGGTGGCTGGGCAAGCGGTGCAGAAACCTTGCCGGGACTATCTCTCCGCATGACACCTAACGGCGCATTTAATGCCTTTGTCTTAAACTGGCAGAGTTAGGTATGATAGCACTGTTTGCTATCTAGTCATGATGTAATTACTATTTTGCCTCTGTGGTAACCCCTTAAGCTATAAAAGGAGGGCCAAGGCAACAGTTTAGAGGATTCAGATCCCTCTTAAAACACAAGCACCTCTCGTGTAGCTGCTCTCCCCACGCCTTGCCGGGGAGAAGCGCTCCTTGTACTGTGCTTCCATACCACTAATGCACCAAAGGCAGGAGTAGGGTTTTACGCTTCTCAGCGGCCCGAACCTGGGTAAAATCCCTCGCGTCCCATTGTTCATGCTCTTTCTGCACGTCGATCTTCCCCGCCGAACCACAAGGGGCTCCATGGCCCCATAGATGGTCGTTACCCCGACATCTTTGGCGCGCCTGGTAGGGGAGAGATCGCTGTGCGAACCTTGATCAGTGGACCACGCGTCTTCTTCATCTTCATCATCAACTTCATCACCGTCCTTCTCGTCGTCGATGGCCCCCAAGAAGAAGGGCATCACGATGACAGCCACATCGCGCGCGTCCGTAGGCGGCGCAGGCGATGCAACCAATGCGGGCGGCGTAGGTACTGTGGTCGGCGCGACCAGCGCAGGCGGCGCGGTCGTTACGCCCACCGTAGTCGCCGCAAGGGACGAGCACGACGGAGCCGGTCGACCTCCTCGGTCCTCTGGCGAACGGAACCGCGACGGCGCAGGCGGAGCGGACGGACGTCTTCCTCCTCCTCCTCCCTGCCGCGACGACGAACGCAGCCACCGGAGTGGCAACGCCCGGGCCGGCGCGGGCCGAGACCCCGCTGCGGCGACGTCCAAGGACGCTGCTTCAGGACAGACGCCGCGCCCCTCACACAATGGGCGCGGTACAGCCCCAAGCGGCGCCAACGACTCCGGGCAGCGGCGACCCCACGGCAAGACACCTATGGACCAGATCCCAGATCCTCAGGCACCACCTCCGCCACGGCAACCTGCTACCGATCATGTGCACGGCAGCAAAACCACGATGGCGCTCCTACTGGCTCTGCCAGGAGTAGAGCGACGTCGCGCTCTTCGCTCCCGGCCATGCCAGCCACAGCGGCAGAAGCAATGGCGCGAGCTCAGATGCTGCTAAACTTCCCTCCGGCAGCAGAGAAGATGGACGAGTGGAGAGCCACCATCCAGAGCTTGATCGGATTTGCCGAAGCCGGTAAATCGCAGCAAGCGGAACCCTCACGGCGTCCGCAACCGGCGCCGGCATCTCCAGCTGGTGGCCGCGCTGACGGAACTACACTAACGGTGCAGTCGCCGCCGCGGCAACAGCCTCAACAGCAGCAACGCCAACAGCCACGACAAGCCCAGCAGTCTTTTGGACCCGACAAGATGTCGATCGCGTCTTCGAATCCACGAGCGCGGCAAGTGCTGCGATACAGGCGGGCCGAAGACGCCCGCACCACCATCGAATGGCTCCGCGAGGCGCGCCGACAATCCGACACGCGTAATGGCCCCATCGTTGATGAGCCTGCGCCAGGGGTTGGCGGATACCTACCTTACAAGGTTGGGTGTCCTGCCTTCACACGTGAGCTGCGGCAAGTCCGATGGCCGTCCGTTCGAGCCTTCAAACCGGAAGTGCCAGAAAAATATGACGGCAAGCTGAACCCGGCAGAATTTCTGGGCATCTATACGATTGCCGTACAAGCTGCCGGAGGAAGAGATGAGAAAATCCTCGCCAACTACTTTCCATTGGTACTGAAACCCAACGTGAGGTCTTGGCTGATGAACTTGCCGGAGAACTCCATCTCTTCATGGTCAGACCTCTGCAACGAGTTCGTTGGTGCCTTTACCGGAGGCCACAAGGCTCCTGGACAGCCCAGCGATCTGCAGGTGATCCCGCAAAGAGATGGTGAAACCTCACGCAAGTACATCCAGAGCTTCAGCCGTATGCACCGCAACATTCCAGACGTGCACCCCGCGGCCGTGATTGTCGCCTTTCACACGAATGTGCGCAATCGGAGGATGCGGGAGAAAATGAACGCTAGGTTGCCCAAGACCGTCAACGAGCTCTATACGTTGGCGGATAAGTGTGCACGGGCTGAAGAAGGAAGAAGGCTTCCCAGGGAGGATGCTGGCGCCGAACTAGATTCTGAGGACGATGATGTTGTTATGGCTGTTGAAGGCTCCGGCAACTCCGAGTCCGCCAAGAAAGCCAAAACTGAGAACTCCGGCAAGGAGGCTGCTGTATGCGCTGCTTGCCAGGAGGCGGCGGCTAACGAGAAGGCCGGCAAGTCAGATGGGCCATACTGCAAGATTCACCGCACCAAGGGCAATGATCTCCAAGAGTGCCGACAAGTCGAGCACCTTGTCGAGAAACAGAAGGCTGAATATGAGAAGCACAACAAGGAAAAGGGCCAAGATGGTGCCGGTGTGTCCGGTAAAAAGGGCCGCGGTGGTCGAGGAGGCCGCCGCGGCAAGGCCAAACAGCAGAAAGAAAAGCCTGCTAGAGGCCGTGAGAAGAAAGACGGAGATGATGGAAGTGAGGAAGAAGAAGATGACGATGACACCAGCGAACAAGAATTCCAAAAGGCAACCGATGCCATGTGCGTTGACAGAGGCGCATCCTTGCACTCCTCTCACCGCCAACTTAAACGGTGGGCTCGTGAAGTTAACGCAGCAGAGCCGGCAATGGGCTCTCAAAAGCCACTCAAATGGTCACACACGCCTATCATCTTTGATGCTGAAGATCACCCTGATCGCATAACTGCGGTCGGGTGTTTGCCGTTGTTGGTCTCACCAACAATTCGCAACCTCCAGGTAACGAAGATGTTAGTTGACGGTGGGGCCGGTCTGAACCTGATCTCTCTGGAAGTTATCAAGAGGCTGCAGATCCCTGACGAAGAACTCGAGAGAACGGGCACATTTCAGGGAGTCAACCCGGGAAGGAGCCAGCCCAAGGGGAAGATCACTTTGCCGGTAACGTTTGGTGGGCAACTGAACTATAGGACGGAAAAGATTGTCTTTGACGTCGTCAAGACCCCCTTGCCATACAATGGAATTCTTGGCCGCCCGGCTTTGGCAAAATTCATGGCAGCATCCCACTATGCTTACAACACATTGAAGATACCAGGGCCGATGGGTGTCATTTCCATCAACTCCGATAAGAAAGATGCAGTCATTTGCGTCGACAAGATGTATAGAGATGCGGTTGCAGCTGAAGCCGCCAAGGCGCAAGCTCCCGCCAAGAAGAACGAAAAGAAGAACTCCGGCAAGACCTCTAGCAAGGGTTCCGGGAAGTGCACCTCTTCGGAGTGCTGCGCACCCGTTGAAGACTTGCCGGAGTGCTCTGCCGGTAAGAGATCCAAAGCCCCTGCACCGGCGACCAACAAGGTGCTGGCAAAGGAGGGCGGCGCTGACGGTACCTTTGCTATCAGCGCCACCCTTGACAGCAAATAGGAAAGCGCGCTTGTTGCCTTCCCGCGGGCAAATGTCGATGTGTTCGCATGGCGACCGTCTGACATCCCCGGCGTTCCCAGGAAGGTAATTGAGCACCACCTTGCCGTCTGTCCCCACGCTCGGCCCATCAAACAGAAAGTCCGGAAGCAAGCTTTGGAGCGGTAACAGTTCATTGCCGAAGAAATCAAGAAACTCGAAGCGGCAGGCCTGGTCAGAGGAGTGTTACATCCCACGTGGTTGGCAAATCCAGTGGTGGTGCGCAAAGCAAACGGGAAGTGGAGACTTTGTATTGACTACACTGATATCAACAAAGCTTGTCCAAAAGATCCTTTCCCATTGTCGCGCATCGATCAGATTGTGGACTCCACCTCTGGCTGTGATCTGCTCTCCTTCCTTGATGCATACTCTGGATACTATCAGATATTCATGGCCAAGGAGGACGAGGAGAAACCTCATTCATTACTCCATGTGGCACATACTGCTTCATGCGTATGCCTTTCGGATTAAAGAGTGCCGGTTCTACGTTTGCAAGAGCAGTCCAGATTGGTTTTGGGCCCCAGCTGCACAGGAATGTAGAAGCCTACATGGATGACATAGTGGTCAAAACCAAGGAAAAATCAACCCTCATTCAATACTTGGAAGAAACATTTGCAAACTTGCGCAAGATTAATCTGAAGCTCAACCCCGAGAAGTGTGTGTTTGGCGTCCCGTCCGGCAAGCTTCTCGGGTTCTTTGTATCTCAGCGGGGAATTGGAGCAAATCCCGACAAGATCAAGGCAATTGAGCAGATTCAAGCACCGAAAAGCGTCAAGGATGTGCAGCGTCTTACCGGTTGTGTTGCTGCTTTGAGTAGGTTCATTTCAAGATCTGCTAAGCGCGCCTTGCCGTTTTTCAAGGTTGTGAAAAAGGCAGGACCAATGAAATGGACTCCGGAAGCGGAGGCCGCGCTGCAAGACTTGAAAGGGTACCTCTCCTCTGCGCCAACACTAGTTGCGCCTAGACCACAAGAGCCGTTGCTGCTATACGTAGCGGCAACGAATCAAGTAGCTAGTGCTGCATTAGTGGCGCAGAGGGAAATCGATGATGAGGAAGCAACCACGGCAAGCCCATCCAGCAACAAACCGGAATCTTCTCTGGCATGGTCTGACGCCGACGAGACGAATACAGCGCAAGCGAATGAAGCTGATCAGCAAGTGGTGCCAAAGAAGAAAGTGGTGCAGCGGCCTGTTTATTTTGTTAGTTCCCGCCTGCAGGGGGCTAGGTCAAGATATTCAGGGGTGCATAAATTGCTTTTCGGCCTTCTTATGGCCTCAAGAAAGCTGCGCCACTACTTCCAAGCACACGAGATTACCGTCGTCACTCGCTTTCCGTTGCAACGCATCTTGAGAAATCCAGAGGCAACCGGCAGGATAGTGGAGTGGGCGTTGGAATTATCAAGCTTTGCACTCAAGTTTGAAAGCACTTCAACTATCCAGAGCAGAGCCTTGGCAGAGTTCATTGCTGAATGGACACCAACACAGGACGAAGAGGTTCAAGAAACGGCTCTCCCCGGCAAGGAAACAACAAAAGATTGGATTATGTACTTTGATGGTGCCTTCTCGCTGCAAGGCGCCGGTGCCGGAGTGCTGCTTATCGCACCCACCGGGGAGGACCTCAAGTACGTGGTCCAAATGCACTTCCCCAGGGAGCAAGCTACGAACAACACTGCTGAGTAAGAAGGACTCCTTGCTGGTCTCAGGATCGCGGTAGACCTTGGAATCAAAAAATTGATCATCCGCAGCGACTCGCAGCTTGTTGTAAAGCAAGTGAACAAAGATTATCAGAGCCCGTTGATGGAGGCGTATGTGGAAGAAGTGAGTAAATTGGAAGAACACTTTGACGGGTTGCAAACGGAGCACATCCCTCGTGCGGAAAACAGCGTTGCTGATGGCCTGTCAAAGTGTGCAGCTCAAAAGCTTCCCGTGGAACCGGAGACTTTTGTGCTCCATTTGAATCGACCAACGGTCGCCCCATCGATGCAGGCCAGCAAGAGAAGGAAGTTAAGTACCGGCAAATACTTTCTGGCAAAGCTCCCGGAAGCCCCAGCAAGGACGTTGCCGGGAACAACAACACGGTTGCCGGTGAGCAGCCACTGAGCGTAGAACCTCAGGTTCTTGCCACAGAAGCAAGCGCTCCCGTAGCCAAAGAGATGCCTTTAGTCCTTGTCATTGAGCCGCAGGCTCCGACGTGGGCCCAACAGATAGGCCGTTTCCTTCAAACAGGAGAGCTTCCCGATGAGCAAGGAGAAGCGGAGAAAGTAGCCCGTCAGTCAAGTATGTATCAGTTTGTGGATAACATCCTGTACAGGAAACGACCAAATGGTGTGAAACTGAAGTGTATCTGCCGGGAAGACGGACTAGAGCTGTTGGCAGAGATACATGGAGACATATGTGGCTCTCACATAGGATCAAGAGCACTCGCCGGCAAAGCTTTCCGGCAAGGCTTCTATTGGCCCACTGCCCTCCAGGATGCAACTGCGCTAGTAACCAGATGTGAAGCATGCCAGTTCCATTCAAAGAATATACATCAACCAGCCCAAGCTCTCCAAACGATCCTTCTCTCCTGGCCCTTTTTGGTCTGGGGGCTCGATATCTTGGGTCCCTTCCCCCGTGCTGCCGGGGGCTTTGAGTTCTTGTACGTCGCCATCGACAAGTTCACAAAGTGGCCTGAAGTGGAGCCAGTGAGAAAGGTGACAGGGCAATCAGCCGTCAAGTTCTTTAAAGGATTAGTTTGCCGTTTCGGGGTTCCTAACAGGATCATCACTGACAACGGCACGCAATTCACGAGCCGCACCTTCATGCAATATATCCAAGACCTTGGCAGCAAAATCTGTTTTGCGTCCGTCGCTCACCCGAGAAGCAATGGCCAAGCGGAAAGGATGAATGCTGAAGTGCTGCGTGGTCTCAAGACAAGAACTTTCGACAAGCTGCGCAAGTGCGGAAAGCGCTGGGTTGATGAGTTGCCGGCGGTTCTTTGGTCACTCAGAATGACACCAAATCGAGCTACCGGCCAGACACCCTTCTCCCTAATCTATGGTGCAGAAGCGGTGCTCCACACGGAACTCATATACGGGTCACCTCGAGTGCTCGCTTACGATGAAGCTGAGCAAGAGCAGCTGCGGCAAGACAATGCGTTGCTCCTTGAGGAAGATCGTCTTTGGGCAGCTGTGCGAGCTGTATGCTACCAGCAAGCCTTGCGCCGCTACCATAGCCGCAAAGTGCACGCCCAAAGCCTTGAGGGAGGTGACCTTGTTCTTCGGCGCGCTCAGTCCGCCAGAGGATCAAACAAGTTGACGCCAAAGTGGGAAGGCCCTTACCGGGTAGTACGAGTCACCAGGCCTGGCGCAGTCCGGTTGGAGACCGAAGATGGCACCCCAGTGCAAAACTCATGGAATATTGAGCATCTTCGCAAGTTCTACCCGTGAGGCGCAGTTGCCGGGACATCTCTCGGCAACCTCTTCTGTACAATCCTTGTCGGCAAGACATGTAACCCTTTGTACAAAACCAGGCGCAGACCCTGTGCATAATAAAGCTAAGTGTTTCGCAACTCCTCGTACATATCCATTTACATGTCCATGCATGTGATGTTGTGATTTACACTTTAGTTTGTATGAAATGACTAGCGGACCGTCAAGGTTCCTCAACCGCTATTTTCTCTTCTTTCTTTTTCTTAAAAGGATAAGAAGGATCCCTCGCGCGCAAGTTTCCCGGGGGGAGTGGAGATGGGTAACATTTTTAATGACGTTCAAGTGATCATTTCACGCAGCAAGAGAAACGACGCAGGGAAAAGCTAAGTTGCAAAACTTTGAAAAAAATTCCTTAATTACATTCGCGTTCTCCCTCGAACGATTTTGCACTTTGTATGAGAAACCTGCACACGAAGGAACCTTGTCGCAATCATTTGCGCTCTTATTTTGTTTCGAGTCCGCTCGACAATTTAAGTAGCTGCAGTGAAAACGGCTAAGGAAAACTTGCCGGCCTAGGTACTTCCGGCAGGCTGCTAAGGACCCATTCCTCAAAACGCTCGCGGCAAGTACACGCTCCGGCAAGCTTGCCGGCGGCGGCGTTTCCAGCAGGCTGCTAAGGACCCGTTCCTCAAAGCGCTCGCGGCGAGCATGCGCACCAGCAAGATTCCGAACAGCGTAGGGATACAATCATTCAAAGGCAAAATAAAACGAGGGAAACAACATGCATTTGTCTAAACCCGACAACGATGAGATTTTCATTAAGAAAGAGCTCGATTGCATTTTCCTTGCACCTTTGCCAGGGTTTATCTCAAGAGCGACGCGAGGGCAAAAGGGGCGCCTAGGACGGCTCGTCGCCGTAAGACCAGATGATGGTGCTGCCGGCGATCAATACGAGATGAAGGAGTCGGAGCCGTCGTCCTCGACCTTCATTCCTAGAGCGCCGCCGTCATCATCATCATCCTCAGTCTCGCTGGAGGAAGCGGTGTCGGAGTCGCTCGAGCTTTCCGCACAGCACTCCAAACGAGCGCCTGAAGCCCCGAAGAGCTTCACGACGAGCGTGTCGGGTCCGTCCAACCTGAAGTGGAGGAGATGCCCCTGCCCCAGGCAGCGAGCACAGACGAAGGACTTCCACCCCCGCGTGAAGTACAAGATGCCGTTGGCGGAAGTCTCGACGGCCACCCAGACCGAGCCATTGCAGCAACCGTCAACGCGCAACCACAAGCCGCGCAAGTCAACGCCCTCCATCTCCCTGGCGAAGGGACGAGGAAGCCGCAGCCGGCTCCGTGGCCGGTCGCGCAGCTCCATGACGAACTCGCGTGCCGTGTCCTCCATATGGCCTTCTGCCGGGGGCTGGATGGCCGGGGACGGAGTAGCAAGCGCACCGCCACGACCACTTCGACCCCGGGCGCCGCGTCTTCCACGACCACGACCCACGGTTCCTCCCTGAGCGCTAGGGGCGGCCTCTGCGGCCGTAGCTGAACTGTCGGTTTGATCCCGAAGAGAGGCCCTCGTAGCGGTGGCAGATCCACGAGCTCGCCCTCTCCCCCCGCCATGACGATCGCGGAAGCGGGGGGAAGGAAGGAGAAGAAGATGGAGATGGCGGCTGCGGAAAGGATGGGATGGAAGAAGTGGATGAGCGTCACATCCCCGCGGCCCTCCTCTTTATAGGGAGAGTGCGGGGGCTGGCTCTTCACCGTCTTCAGGCAGCCGCCCAACCTCCCCAATCCTGCGCTCTGCACTCACGGACGGACGCATTACTCCAGCAACCATCCAAGTTCGCCAACCCCGCATTTTGCGCCCATTACCAGGCGCACCACTCCAATGACCGCCCTTCTCCGCCAATCCGCTGCCCTGCATGCATGCAAACACACGTGATGGAGGAGAGCAGAAAAAGGAGAAATAAAGGCAGACGGGGCAGTTGTCTCTTGCCACGCGTGGCTAAACGTCCGTTGATTTGAACCAACGGCAGCTTCCCGCCGCGTGTATGTGCATTGTTTGGGCCTAGCCCAAGGATGGTTCGGACGCGCGTATGGCCCAGGCCCGGGGGCTCCTGTCGGTGTATAAAACATGGGCATTTTATACCCTGACTTATGCACAGACAGTAGCAGCCTCCTTGCCGGCCAAGGCCTTGCCGTGAACTGCCAAGACCAAGATTCAGAGTCCAGCCAAAGAAGCTACCAGAAAGAAGCTCAAGGCACGACACTCAACTAGTACCAAAAATGAAGACATTCCTTGCCGGCAAGGTGAAACCGGCAAGGTGAGGACCCGGCAAGCTACGCGCCGGCAAGCTTATACCAGCCCTCTGGCGCTCCACCTCGCTGCACAGGTGTTCACTGACAAGTGAGGTGTCGACCGCGCAGGCTGGTTGGTGAGACTTGTCGGACACGTGTCGGCACGCTGGGACAAGATTTGCTTCTAAAGACACCCGTCCAGGAGGCGTGTCAGGATAATACGAGGTGGCTGGGCAAGCGGTGCAGAAACCTTGTCGGGACTACCTCTCTGCATGACACCTAACGGCGCATTTAATGCCTTTGTCTTAAACTGGCAGAGTTAGGTATGATAGCACTGTTTGCTATCTAGTCACGATGTAATTACTGTTTTGCCACTGTGGTAACCCCTTAAGTTATAAAAGGAGGGCCAACGCAACAGTTTAGAGGATTCGGACCCCTTTTAAAACACAAGCACCTCTCGTGTAGCTGCTCTCCCCACGCCTTGCCGGGGAGAAGCGTTCCTTGTACTGTGCTTCCGTACCACTAATGCACCAAAGGTAGGAGTAGGGTTTTACGCTTCTCAGTGGCCCGAACCTGGGTAAAATCCCTCGCGTCCCATTGTTCATGCTCTTTGTGCACGTCGATCTTCCCCGCCGAACCACAAGGGGCTGCATGGCCCCATAGATGGTCGTTACCCCAACATGGTTATATGCCAAAATAATCCGAGATAGTATCCATATACATAATTCAATTTTAGAACTTGATGGACCCTCTGAAAGACTTAGAGTCAAAAAGTATAGTAATGGATCTATAGACTAAGAAAGATAAAAATGTTTTATAAAGCTTAACTTGTTACAAATAGTTTATGACAAGATCAAGGAGTTGATTATGACAAGATTGTCTCATCATAGCAATACTTAAAGTCAGTTCGGGTTAAACTAGCAATTACTAAATATTTATATTATAAGATACAATAGATGGATGTCAAAATTATTCCCATGAGATGGAAATAGAACCAAGGTTGTATATTTTATACGGTCCAAAGGTAATTTTGTCAATACAGAGGATGCTAGTAAGTGTGCAAACTTCAAGGAATCCTATAATGGATTGAAGCAAGCATTGTGGAGTTGAAATCTTCGTACTGATGAAATGGTCAAATAATTTGATTTCATCGAGGAAAGCGAAGATGCTTCTATTTTCAAGAAAGTAATTGGGAGCATGATAATATTTCTAAACACTATGTGTGCATGACACAATGTTGATTGGAAATTATATAAATTTATTGACACGGATTAAGAATTTATTGAAACTAGTTTTTCAGTAAAGTACTTAGGCAATATAGTCCTTGTATTAGGCATAATAATCTATGGAGATAGTAGTGTCTAATCGGGCTTAGCCAAAATACATACTGACAAAATAATAAAGCATTTTAGTATGAAAAAAACACCAAGAAGAGTTTCTTGTCAAAGTCACATGGAAGGAGTTCTTAGCAAGAATCTGTCGGAAGTGGGGCTCCGGGGACCCAAAGGTTCGAACACTGGGGTGAGCTCGTTCTACCGCTTCGTCTCCTACCACGGTAAAGCTACGGCGAGGCTACGGCGAGAGCGCGTTAGCGAGGGACGGGGCGAGGACTCAGCGGTTTTACCCAGGTTCGGGCCACCTTGCGGTGTAAGACCCTACTCCTGCTTGTGGTTGGGATTGCCAGGGGCAAGAGAGAGTTATTGCGTACAAGGTAAGAGATGAAGGAATCAATCTCGGGGGGCCTAGCCGGAGGGCCTCCCTCTATAATGGCAGCACTGCCCTTTTATATCGGCCTTGGTCCTCTTCCCACTCAAAACTTAGGTGGGAAGGGTTGCCACACTTGGCGATTTTGAATGGGGACAGCCGCTTAGGCTATCCTGACTAAACGTGGTCTTCGCCTGCCAAAGCATGATCCATGACGCGCCGGTGGGCTCGGTGATGACCTCCGCCCTGCGCGCCCGTCGTCTTGGTCTTCCTTCGCCGATCGGGCAACCTTTGGGGTTGCTTTGGAGAGTAGATAGCTGGACCTGCTCCCTTAACACGAAAGAGGAAACTGTCTTCATCCGCGCCAGCTGGCGCGGCCTCTGCTGCTGCTCGCCGCTGCGCGCGTCACCCACGTGAAGGGCTCCAGACCGCACGGCACGCCGAACGGCCTTCGTCCCGAGCGCCTGCGGGAGGGGGCCTCGGGAGGCCACCTCGGAAAGCCGCCTCACGAGGTCACTTCGGGAAGCAGCCTCGTGAAAGGGCTGTGGGATCGAGGAGATAGGTCTAGAGGGGTGGGTGAATAGACTCCTAACCAGCCAAATTAGCAGTTTTTAATTTCTCTTGGAACTTAGGCAGATTTTGGCACATGTTAAGATCACTCCAATACTTTCTACACATGCATATCTAGAGATTGAGCAGCGGAAATAGTAAAGCATGCAATAGTACGGAAAGTAAAGGGGTAGAGTATGGAAGATCAAACGCAATGAAGACACGGTGGTTTTTGGCGTGGTTCCGATAGGTGGTGCTATCGTACGTCCACGTTGATGGAGGCTTCAACCCACGAAGGGTAACGGCTGCGCGAGTCCACGGAGGGCTCCACCCACGAAGGGTCCACGAAGAAGCAACCTTGCCTATTCCACCATGGCTTACGTCCACGAAGGACTAGCCTCACTCGGGGTAGATCTTCTCGAAGTAGGCGATCTCCATGCCCTTACAAACTCCTTGGTTCAACTCCACCTCTGGTTGGAGGCTCCCAAGTGACACCTAACCAATCTAGGAGACACTGCTCTCCAAAAGGTAATAGACGGTGTGTTGTTGATGAACTCCTTGCTCTTGTGCTTCAAATGATAGTCTTCCCAGCACTCAATCAACTACTCACAGATTTGGCTATGGTGGAAAAGAGATTTGAGTGGAAAGCAACTTGGAAAAGGCTAGAGATCAAGGTTCAAATCGTAGGAATGGAATATCTTGATCTCAACACATGAGTAGGTGGTTCTCTCTCTGAAAATGTATGGTGGAAGTGTAGGCACGTTCTGATGGCTCTCCTTACTGAGAAGGATGGGGTGGAGGGGTATATATAGCCTCCACACAAAATCCAACCATTACACACTTTTGACCCAACTCGGTGGCACAAAAACAGTCATCTCGGTAGCACCGAACTGTGTAAAAGATATGAACTTTAGGAATCTCGGTGGGACCGATATAAACAACTCGGATAGACCGAAGTGCAATGGCTTAGGGCAATCCTCATCTCGGTGGCGCCGATTGCATCAACTCGGTAGGACCGAAGTGAAGCAATAAGGCAACAGAGAGTTGGCAAGCCATCTCGGTGAGACCGATTTGCAAACTCGGTGAGACCGAAGTAATTGCAAACGATTACAGAGAGTTGGCAGGGCCGTCTCGGTGGGACCGAGATCCATTTTGGTGGATCCAATTTGTTAGGGTTTGGCAGTGGCTAAGTCTTGGATGAACTCGGTGGGGCCGGATTGGAAATTTCGGTGCGGCCGAGTTGGACTTTAGGTTTAGGACATATTTGGGTAGAGAGAGTGGTTGAGGGTTTAGGAATGCTGTCACTAAGCACTTGAGCAAAAAGACCATTAATCAACACCTCATCCCCTTTTAATAGTATTGGCTTTCCTATGGACTCAATGTGATCTTGGATCACTAAACCGAAAATGTAGAGTCTTGATCTTTTGCCAATCCTTGTCCTTAGCATTTTGAGGGGGTTCCACGTCCTCTTGTCCATGCCACGCCATTGTTGAATGTCTGAAATTCACTAGATAAAAGCATTAGTCCAACAACATGTATGTTGGAATAAATTACCAAAACCACCAAGGGAGCAAATGTGCTTTCAATCTCCCCCTTTTTGGTAATTGACGACAACATACATCAAAGCTTCAAATACAGATATAGCAGAAGTATGTATGAAAGCTTTGAAGGAAACATGTAACATGTATGAGCTCCCTTGAACTCCCCCTGAAGATGTGCATAACATGATGATATCTTATTGGAAATATACATGCAACATGTATCTTGGCTATATGCATCAGAGCAATATATATACATATATATATATATATATATATATATATGACATTAGGGTATCCATATGTACAAGATTTTCTCCTTGCAAACAATATATACTTAGCAAGAGGTCAACCATGTACATGAGTGTGATGCATATACTCACCTTGAAGTTCTTGATCAAGTACCTGAAGAAATACACTTGAGAAAACATGGTTAGATAACACAAGATAATTTCTTCAAGAAAAAGACACAAGATCAACAAGAAACCAAGATTGGAATGACATGTAGAAGAGAGTATCACAAAGTGAATACTTCTTTGAAGCAGACATGTCCCCAAAAGCAATAGCTGACTCCCCTTAAAGAACTTCCTCTCCCCCTGAATCTGACATGGATATTGGGAGTAGGTAGGGTGAGAAAACTCAAACAACAGCCAAAGAACAGACTAATCATGTTTCTCCCCTCTTGGAAACATGTAACATTCTCTCCTCTTGTAAGGTGCATCTTTTGGTTTGAATAGATAAGCTTAAGCTTTGATGTATTCCTCTCTCCCCCTTTGACATCAATTTCCAAGAAGGGTCTTCAAGGTTATAGATCAGGTGGGATTGGTCCTTGAGAAACACATCTAGATGAAAGTAGAGCATAAGAATCATCGAGTGGAGCTGGAGTAGAAAAACTCAGGGAAAATTTGACAGAGAATTCCTTAGAGCAGTCAAAATCGGTGACACCGAGTTGAGACAATTTGGTGGAACCGAGTTTGATGCAATGGAATATTTTGTCAACTCAGCTCACTAGGAATGGAAATCTCACAAGGATTTGCAAAGAATTAACACAGAAAAGAAGCAAAGTCTAGATGAAGTTTTTTTTAAAAGAAACACTCTAGCAAGAGAACAAACAGAAGAAACACTAGAGAACTTCATTTAGATGGGTCGGCGACTAGGTCACCTATGTTAGAGTATATTTACTTAGGAGTCAAGTGAGATCACTTGATCATAGGTCATACTCATCGTTTAAGCTCAAAATGGGGTTGCCATTTTTCCTTTAAGCATTTGATGTATTCACATCTTGTTGAGTTGCTTTAGCTCATGTCTTTTAGTAAAGCTTCTCTAAGATGTGAGAACTTACATTGTTATTTGGTGGTGAAGTCCATCATGTAGTAGAACTTGAAGTGGATGCTCATGAATTGAAGTTTGGAGCTATCCTATCATTTGTAGTTCATCTTTCTACATGGGTTAGATTTGCAAGGAACAACATGTGTATCCAAAATGACAAGAATGAATCATAACTCAAATGTTGTCAAAGGATATGTTTAGGTTGTCTTGTTCCTTGTTACTCCATCAATTGTTGATACTTGGGTTATACGAGATTGCTCAAGATAAGAGTGACATGCAATCTTGTGACATGAAGCTTGTCCAAGTACGTACAAAAGGTTAGATACCATACAAGGGAGCAAAATGTCCAAGATATAAAATGATCATGAAGGTTATCATGGATTAGTCAAGAATGCTCATGCCCTTGTATGCATCCATATGAACTGCTAGTTCACATTTGAAGCATCAATGATGTTCAACTCACTTCTCAAGTGACAAAACACTTTCTCATCAAGGGGTTTGGTAAAGATGTCCGCCAATTGTTTGTCAGTACGAACATGTTTAAGGTCAATATCACCTTTCTCAACATGATCTCGAACGTAATGGTGACGAACCTCAATATGCTTAGTTCGAGAATGTTGCACGGGATTGTGTGCTATCTTAATAGCACTCTCATTGTCACAAAGTAATGGTCGTACATGTCTCACATGCACACCATAATCTTTAAGAGTTTGTGTCATCCATAGTAATTGAGCACAACATGATCCCGCGGCAATGTATTCCGCTTCGGTAGTAGATAGAGATACAGAATTTTGTTTCTTGGAGGACCAAGACACAAGAGATCTACCAAGAAATTGACATGTACCCGAAGTGGATTTTCTGTCAACCTTGTGTCCGGCATAGTCCGAATCGGAGTAGCCACCAAGATTGAAAGAAGATCCTTTGGGATACCATATGCCAAAGTTTGGTGTATGTATCAAGTATCTCACAATTCTTTTCACCGCCTTAAGGTGACACTCTTTTGATGCCGCTTGGTATCGTGCACACATGCACACACTTAGCATAATGTCGGGTTGAGAGGCACATAGATATAATAATGAACCAATCATCGATCGGTAAACCTTTTGATCAACCGGTTTGCCATCCTTGGTCAAGTCAAGATGTCCGCTCGTTGGCATAGGAGTTTTCATACCTTTACTCTCTTGCATGTTGAACTTCTTGAATAAGTCCTTGGTATACTTTGTTTGAGAGACAAAGATACCTTCCCTAGTTTTCTTGATTTGCAAACCAAGAAAGAATTTGAGTTCACTCATCATAGACATCTCAAACTTCTCCGACATCAACCTTCCAAACTTTTCACTAAAAGAGGGGTTAGTAGAACCAAAGATAATATCATCAACATAAATTTGGCATACAAATAATTCTCCATTAACCCTCTTAGTGAACAAAGTTCAATCAATCTTCCCAATTTCAAATCCTTTTTCAAGAAGAAACATTTTCAAGCATTTGTACCAAGCTCTAGGGGCTTGCTTGAGACCATAAAGAGCTTTACGAAGTTTGTACACATGATTAGGTTTCTTGGGATTCTCAAAGCCGGGAGGTAGTTTAACATATACTTCCTCCTCAATTTCACCATTTAAAAAGGCACTTTTAATATCCATTTGGTAAAGAGTGATATCATGGTGATTGGCATAAGCAAGTAAAATGCGAATGGATTCAAGTCTTGCAACGGGGGCATAGGTCTCACCATAGTCCATACCTTCGACTTGTGTGTAACCTTGTGCTACGAGACAAGCCTTGTTGCGTACAACTTGTCCATCTTCATCTTGCTTATTCTGAAACACCCATTTGGTTCCAATGATGTTTTGCTCTTCCTTAGGGTTCTCAACCAATGTCCACACTTGGTTCCTCTCAAAGTTGTGTAGCTCTTCGTGCATTGCATTCACCCAATCGGGGTTCTTGAGAGCATCTTCTACCTTCAAGGGTTCAACACTAGAGATAAATGAGTAATGCTCACAAAAGTTAGCTAAACGAGATTTAGAGCGAGTAATTATCCCGGTTTGGATATCTCCAAGTATTTGTTCGACGGGATGATCCGTGTCGATTCTTGCTCTAACTCGAGGTAGCTTTTTCGTGGGTTGTGGTGAGGCTTCCTCATCATCATCATCTTCTTCGTCTTCGTTGGTGTTGTCGTTGTCTGTTTGTGGAGGTGGAGAAGGAGGTTGAGGTGGATCATCTTGTTGCACTTCCTCATTCCCATCGTCTTGACGTGTTCCACTTGTGGATGCCTCCATATCAACTTGTCGTTCGCCTTGATGTGAAGTTGGAGCTTCCACTTGAATAGACGAGGTACTCTCCTTTACTTCCATGGGGCGAATCTTGACAATGGACAAGTCTTGGATTGCTTCCAATGGTTCTTTATCTCCTACATCAAGTGGCAATTGCTCGACTTGCGAGCCGTTAGTCTCATAAAACTTCACATCTACCGTCTCTTCAACTTTTCGAGTGAAGTTGTTGTAGACACGGTAAGTGTGAGAGTTCGATCCATAACCGAGTAGGAAACCTTCATGAGATTTAGGAGCAAATTTTGAACGACGATTCTTATCAAGAATGTAACATTTTGAGCCAAATACTCGAAAGTATCCAACTTGTGGTTTGTTACCGGTGAGCAGTTCATACGCCGTTTTACCAAGAAGCTTGTGAAGATAGAGTCGGTTTGTTGCATGACAAGCTGTTTCAACCGCTTCTGCCCAAAAATGTCTTGGTGTCTTATTTTCATCAAGCATTGTTCTTGCCATCTCAATAAGTGTATGGTTCTTCCTCTCAACAACTCCATTTTGTTGAGGTGTGTACGTAGCTGAGAACTCATGTGAAATTCCCTCCTCATCAAGGAAGGTGTCCACATTTGCGTTCTTGAACTCCGTTCCGTTGTCACTCCGAACCTTCTTGATCTTTACTTCAAATTGGTTTTGAGCCTTTCTTGCGAAGTTCTTGAAGATCTTTTGTACCTGCGATTTGTCATCAAGAAAGAACACCCACGTAAATCTGGAAAAATCATCAACAATGACTAGACCGAAAGAGTTACCACCAAGACTCTTATATGCGTTGGGACCAAACAGATCCATGTGAAGTAGCTCGAGTGGTCTCCTTGTGGTCATAATGTTCTTCACGGGATGGCTTCCTCCAACTTGTTTTCCTGCTTGGCAAGCACTACAAAGTCGATCTTTGTCAAATATAACATCTTTCACTCCAAGAATGTGATCTCCTTTAACAAGTTTATCTAGGTTACGCATACCAACATGTCCAAGTCTTCTATGCCATAACCAACCTTTAGAAGATTTAGCAATTAAACAAGTACGAGGTTGGGCTCTCTTAGTGAAATCAACAATGTAAAGATCACCTCTACGAATGCCGGTAAAGACTATATTATGATTATCTTGGCGAAACACTTGGCAATCTACTTTGGTAAATAGAACATTGAAACCAAAATCGGCTAGTCTAGATACGGAAAGAAGATTGTAACCAAGAGATTCAACAAGCATAACATTTTGTATGGAGCCATCAATGGATATGGCCACCTTACCAAGGCCAAGTACGTTACCCTTGGAGTTGTCTCCAAAAGTCACATACTTGCGTGGACCATCATTTTTTGTAAGCTCACGAAACACGTCTCTATCTCCGGTCATGTGATCAGTACAACCGCTGTCAAGAATCCACTCTTTTCCTCCGGCCATATAATCTCGAAGATTTGCCATAAGAATGAGATTCCTCATGGTCTTCTCAAATTCAATATCAAGGTCTTCGTCTTCATCATAATAGCCGTGCTCAACATCATCATCATCATACATTTGATCATTACCTAGGGCAATGGATTTATTAGTTTCATGATCATGACAATGTTCAAGTTTATGGATTCTAATAGTTTCCATGATAATGTTGCTAATAGTTCTAACATCTCCTTTGGCACGCATGAGATCATGAAGCTCAAACAAGCAATCATCAAACTTAGGATCATCAGGACTCATCTTGTGAAAAGCAACAGCCTTATGAAGAATCTTATCAAGACTATTTAAGGAATAATCAGGATATCGCTTTTCCAAATCATGCCATAGAGTATAGGCACATGAAAATTTTCGCATACAACAAAGCACAATTTTAGGTAATCCTCTAATGATAAGATTGACGGTTCTAAGATTATGAAGCATGTCAATTTCCTCTTCATGGGTAGGATGTAAGGGATCAATAGGGGGCACATAAGGATTATGAATATACTTGCTCAAGTTAAACTCGTCAAAGATATCAAGCATTTCATCCCCCCAAAAGTTGTAGTACTCCCCATTGAGAATAGGCACTCTACGTCTAATAATCCCGAACGTAGACATATCCATCTCTCTCCAATGGTGATGAAACCAAGGCAATGGAGACTAAAGATCTGATACCAATTGTGGGATCGAGGAGATAGGTCTAGAGGGGGGGTGAATAGACTCCTAACCAGCCAAATTAGCAGTTTTTAATTTCTCTTGGAACTTAGGCAGATTTTGGCACAAGTTAAGATCACTCCAATACTTTCTACACATGCATATATAGAGATTGAGCAGCGGAAATAGTAAAGCATGCAATAGTACGGAAAGTAAAGGGGTAGAGTATGGAAGATCAAACGCAATGAAGACACGGTGGTTTTTGGCGTGGTTCCGATAGGTGGTGCTATCGTACGTCCACGTTGATGGAGGCTTCAACCCACGAAGGGTAACGGCTGCGCGAGTCCATGGAGGGCTCCACCCACGAAGGTTCCACGAAGAAGCAACCTTGCCTATTCCACCATGGCTTACGTCCACGAAGGACTAGCCTCACTCGGGGTAGATCTTCACGAAGCAGGCGATCTCCTTGCCCTTACAAACTCCTTGTTTCAACTCCACATCTGGTTGGAGGCTCCCAAGTGACACCTAACCAATCTAGGAGACACCACTCTCCAAAAGGTAATAGACGGTGTGTTGTTGATGAACTCCTTGCTCTTGTGCTTCAAATGATAGTCTTCCCAGCACTCAATCAACTCCTCACAGATTTGGCTATGGTGGAAAAGAGATTTGAGTGGAAAGCAACTTGGGAAAGGCTAGAGATCAATGTTCAAATGGTAGGAATGGAATATCTTGATCTCAACACATGAGTAGGTGGTTCTCTCTCAGAAAATGTATGGTGGAAGTGTAGGCACATTCTGATGGCTCTCCTTACTGAGAGGATGGGGTGGAGGGGTATATATAGCCTCCACACAAAATCCAACCGTTACACACTTTTGACCCAACTCGGTGGCACCGAAACAGTCATCTCGGTAGCACCGAACTGTGTAAAAGATATGAACTTTAGGAATCTTGGTGGGACCGATATAAACAACTCGGATAGACCGAAGTGCAATGGCTTAGGGCAATCCTCATCTCGGTGGCACCGATTGCATCAACTCGGCAGGACCGACGTGAAGCAATAAGGCAACAGAGAGTTGGCAAGCCATCTCGGTGAGACCGATTTGCAAACTCGGTGAGACCGAAGTAATTGCAAACGATTACAGAGAGTTGGCAGGGCCGTCTCGGTGGGACCGAGATCCATTTCGGTGGATCCGATTTGTTAGGGTTTGGCAGTGGCTAAGTCTTGGATGAACTCGGTGGGGCCAGATTGGAAATTTCGGTGGGGCCGAGTTGGACTTTAGGTTTAGGACATATTTGGGTAGAGAGAGTGGTTGAGGGTTTAGGAATGCTGTCACTAAGCACTTGAGCAAAAAGACCATTAATCAACACCTCATCCCCTTTTAATAGTACTGGCTTTCCTATGGACTCAATGTGATCTTGGATCACTAAACCGAAAATGTAGAGTCTTGATCTTTTGCCAATCCTTGTCCTTAGCATTTTGAGGGGGTTCCATGTCCTCTTGTCCATGCCACGCCATTGTTGAACTTGTCTGAAATTCACTAGATAAAAGCATTAGTCCAACAACATGTATGTTGGCATAAATTACCAAAACCACCAAGGGAGCAAATGTTCTTTCAATCTCCCCCTTTTTGGTAATTGATGACAACATACATCAAGGCTTCAAATACAGATATAGCAGAAGTATGTATGAAAGCTTTGAAGGAAACTTGTAACATGTATGAGCTCCCTTGAACTCCCCATGAAGATGTGCATAACATGATGATATCTTATGGGAAATATACATGCAACATTTATCTTGGCTATATGCATCAGAGCAATATATATATATATATATATATATGACATTAGGGTATCCATATGTACAAGATTTTCTCCTTGCAAACAATATATACTTAGCAAGAGGTCAACCATGTACATGAGTGTGATGCATATACTTACCTTGAAGTCCTTGATCAAGTACCTGAAGAAATACACTTGAGAAAACAGGGTTAGATAACACAAGATAATTTCTTCAAGAAAAAGACACAAGATCAACAAGAAACCAAGATTGGGATGACATGTAGAAGAGAGTATCACAAAGTGAATACTTCTTTGAAGCAGACATGTCCCCAAAAGCAATAGCTGACTCCCCTTAAAGAACTTCCTCTCCCCCTGAATCTGACATGGATATTGGGAGTAGGTAGGGTGAGAAAACTCAAACAACAGCCAAAGAACAGACTAATCATGTTTCTCCCCTCTTGGAAACATGTAACATTCTCTCCTCTTGTAAGGTGCATCTTTTGGTTTGAATAGATAAGCTTAAGCTTTGATGTATTCCTCTCTCCCCCTTTGACATCAATTTCCAAGAAGGGTCTTCAAGGTTATAGATCAGGTGGGATTGGTCCTTGAGAAACACATCTAGATGCAAGTAGAGGATAAGAATCATCGAGTGGAGCTGGAGTAGAAAAACTCAGGGAAAAATTGACAGAGAATTCCTTAGAGCAGTCAAAATCGGTGACACCGAGTTGAGACAATTCAGTGGAACCGAGTTTGATGCAATGGAATATTTTGTCAACTCAGCTCACTAGGCATGGAAATCTCACAAGGATTTGCAAAGAATTAACACAGAAAAGAAGCATAGTCTAGATGAAGTTTTTTTTAAAGAAACACTCTAGCAAGAGAACAAACAGAAGAAACACTAGAGAACTTCATTTAGATGGGTCGGCGACTAGGTCACCTATGTTAGAGTATATTTACTTAGGAGTCAAGTGAGATCACTTGATCATAGGTCATACTCATCGTTTAAGCTCAAAATGGGGTTGCCATTTTTCCTTTAAGCATTTGATGTATTCACATCTTGTTGAGTTGCTTTAGCTCATGTCTTTGAGTAAAGCTTCTCTAAGATGTGAGAACTTACATTGGTATTTGGTGGTGAAGTCCATCATGTAGTTGAACTTGAAGTGGATGCTCATGAATTGAAGTTTGGAGCTATCCTATCATTTGTAGTTCATCTTTCTACATGGGTTAGATTTGCAAGGAACAACATGTGTATCCAAAATGACAAGAATGAAGCATAACTCAAATGTTGTCAAAGGATATGTTTAGGTTGTCTTGTTCCTTGTTACTCCATCAATTGTTGATACTTGGGTTATACGAGATTGCTCAAGATAAGAGTGAGATGCAATCTTGTGACATGAAGCTTGTCCAAGTACCTACAAAAGGTTAGATACAATACAAGGGAGCAAAATGTAGAGTCTTGATCTTTTGCCAATCCTTGTCCTTAGCATTTTGAGGGGGTTCCACGTCCTCTTGTCCATGCCACGCCATTTTTGAACTTGTCTGAAATTCACTAGATAAAAGCATTAGTCCAACAACATGTATGTTGGCATAAATTACCAAAACCACCAAGGGAGCAAATGTGCTTTCAAGGGCCTCGCGAGGCCATTTATGTTGGTGCTGAGGATTACTCGCCACTTCCTGAGGAGGGGGCCTCAGGAGGCCAGGGCCTCATGAGGGGTCTTGGTGAGATGCTCGGTGGTGACGGCCCGCTGGGCCCATGCCAGGCGTTGCGCCCTGGGCCAAAGGCAGACGGGCCTGGATACCCTGGGTTCGCCCGACAGGAGCCCCCGGGCCCGCGGCGCGCATGTTCCCGCCTACCGGGGGGCGAAACGGCGCGGGCCCTAACCGCCTGCGGCCAGGCGCGACGCGTGGCGCACGATGTGACGGGCGACACCCCCACTTCCCCACGCCGCGTCGGAAACTGCCGCGCTGACATAAATTCAGGCGTGGGCGGCGCGAGGCCATCATTGCCTTCCTTCTTACCTGCCGTCTCTCAGCGCCCTTCCTTCCCACGCATGGTTCCTTTTACCTCTCCCTCGACTCCGTCGCCCCAAACCCTCACTATGCCGCCATGTCGCCCCCCCGAAAGGAAGAAGAGGCAGCGGACACGGAGGTTGAAGGGGCGGTGGCTGAGCCCGCCCTGAGTAGGCCCACAATCGTCAACGCTGAGGGGCTCCGCAAGGTGCTCCCAATGACCGCGGCCGCTTCCAACGAATGGGGGGCCACTCGCATCTGGCCGGCTTCTCGCCCGGCCTCCGACCTCGACGCCACGTCTGCCGTCCTCTTCCTTCCGGCGCTCTTCGCGGGCTTGGTACCCCCATTCTCTGATTTCTTTAACGCCGCCCTTTCCCACTATCAAGTCCATGCGCTGCATCTCGAGCCAAGCTCCGTCCTTCTTCTTTCTACCTTTGCCTTTTTATGCGAGGCCTTCCTGGGCGTGACACCCTTGGTGGCACTCTTCCGCCACTTCTTCAGCCTGCAGCTGACCGCGGCAAACCAATGTTGCGGATGCGTCTCGTTCCGCATAGTAGACGAGACAGCGGGCGACGGTATTGACATGGTGCTTGCCAAAAAGGTCGAGGGCTTCAGGCGGCAATGGGTTTACGTGGACGCGGCCCAATCTAGCCCCCTGCTGCAGCTGTCGTCGTCCCCAGCGGTGAGGAGCTCCGGGTGGGGGCACGAAAGGCTCGCCGACCCAAGGCTAGCGCGGGTATGGAAGAGGTTGGCCGAGCTGAGGGCCACGAAAGTGACGATGGTCATGGTCGTGAGGGAGTTCCTCCGGCGCCGCATTGCTCCCCTCCAGCGGCACTCCCGCCCGATGCGGCTAAGCACGGACAGCTTGCTGCCGGAGGTGCTGAGCGGGATGCTCCAAGCCCTGACCGGCGAAGAGACGAGCGAGCCACCCATGGATGGGCTTCCCTTGTATCGCTACACGAACAAGGAGGCGCTAGCCAGCTCGATGCCACGTTTCGACCGGTGGGGGCCGCTTCCGGAGGGCCTCGAAGGGCCTCGGGACAACCCCTTTCTGGTGGTTCCTGGCTCAGGCGAGTATGGTAGCGCCGGGGCCTCGGCGGTCGCTGCGGGGGCGGAGGCAGCCCAGTTCGGCTGGCCCGCCGCCAACTCGTCCGCGAGCTTGAAAGCGACGATGGCACCCCCCCCCCCCCGTCTAAGGCCACGCCTGCCGTGTCCGTCCGGGCGGAGGGCGCGGGAAGCCCCTGCGCGGCAGCTGCAGAGCTACGGGGCTCCGAAGGCGGTGGCGAGGGAAGATCCTGCGGCCCTCCCGAGAAGGGGGTCGATCGCGAAAGATGGTCCCGTGAAGGCGGCAGCAGCAACGTTCCTCCGTGGCCGCTGAAGAAGAGGAGGTGGTTTGCCAGGGACCAGTAAGCGCTTGCCTTCCTTCCTACCGCACCCGATGTGTCGTGCGCGCCTGAGTCCTTGTTTCTCTTTCCTTCTCCAGGACCTCTTCGAGCAAGAAGAAGAAGAAGGAGGGGAGGCCTCCTGGCCTGGCGGGGGCTAAACCGCCGGTTGCCATGACCGGGGGGCGTGAGGAGAGCACTAGCAGCCTCGCCGTTGAGGCTGGCCTCGCGAGGGCTGAGGGGGAGGCAGTCCCTACTGACCCGCAGGAAGACGCCACTCAGGGGACCCGAGCAGGTGAGCCTCGGGAGGCGTCGCCGAGGGACGGCTCGGCAACTCCTGGGGCGCCCACTGCCGGGGCGGAAATCGCGGCGACGGAGGCGGAGACGCCGGCTTCCACCCCCCGGAACACGGGCGACAGTGATATCGCGGGGGGCCAGCCGGACTCGACTGCGCGCAGGGCCCCGCAAGCCGGGGGGTCGCCAAGCCCACGGGGTGCGTCACCCCATCGGAATGAAGAGGGGACCCCCGCGAGCTCTCCGCTCCCGACCGGCAGCGCTCGGGCGTACACCGGTTGGGCCCTGCAGCTCGTGAGCGGCAGCGCCGTGGTCAAGCGCGGGGCCCTGCAAGGCGCCAGGGCTGCCCTTGACCAGCTGGAAGCAGACCTCCAGGCGGAAGAAGCGCGCATCATCGAGGAGCACCAGTGCCTCGCGAAGAGGTGGCGCCAGCTTGATGTAGCCAACAAACTGAGCCGCCGTCAAGATGACACCGGGCGGGAGAAGCGCGAGAAGGCCGCCCAGGACACGAAGGAGATCTTCGAGAACGCCGTCAGGGAGGCCGACGAGGCCGATAGGCGGCAGGAGGCGGTGGAGGCCCACGGGAAGGAGCTCCAGGACCAGAACACCTTGCTGGAGCGACAACTCCAGGCACGAAGAAATGCCATCTCTGCCCTGGAAGAGGGGCTGGCGGCCCGCGAGGCGGACCTTGACATCCGTGAGCTGGAGCTCGCGCGGTCGGCATCCGCGCAGGACTTGGAGCGTGAGCGGCTGGAGACGTTGGAGCGAGAGGTGTCCGCTGCCCAAAATTCCTACGCCGAGCGCCTAGACAAGGCTAACGCCAATTTGGCGGCCAAGGCGGAGAAGATCCAGGAGGACGCCGACAGGAGGGTTGCGCAGAGCCGCGAAGAGTTTGCCAATGAGAACAGCAAGAAGCTGAAGCGGCAGGAGGACCGCTTCAAGGCCAAGCGCGAGGAGTTCCAGCACGAGATCGCGGGCCTCACGGAGATGCTAGCCGAAGCTGAAAGGCGACGGGAGACCGCGCTGAAGGCCCAGGCTGACGCCGAGGCCGAGCTGTCCTCCCTCCGGCAGCAGGTGGGGTGTGTCACTGCGGTCGTGGAGCAGGCGCGGGACGAGGCGGCCCGAGCGCGGGGGCGGCAACTCCAGCGCTCTAAGATGTTCCGCGCCCTCGAGCTCCGGGCCCGCCGCGCCTTGGGCTCCATTTGCAAGGAGGACGTCAGCAGCCCCCTCGAGACCCACGACGGCAGCTACCTCGACTTCTTCACCAAGCTCGTGGAGCGACTCGAGGTGGGCGCCAAGAAGGTAGGCGGAATCATCGAGGAGGAGAGCCGCGACCTCCTCACCCAGGCCACGACGCGCATCTTCAGCCATCTTCTGGACACCGACCCCAACTTTGACTTTGGCAAGGTGATAGCTCCCGTCCCCGAGGAGGTCCGCGACACCCATCGGAAGGCGGTGGAGGACCACGTGGACGCCCTGCACGAGTACTTCGCTCCTGGCGAGAGCTCGAGCGGAGTCGAGGGGGGTGACGATGACGGTGGCAGCGGCGGTGATGGCGACATGTCTTCTTAGGTCCCTCCCCATATCCTGCGCATAGCTGATTGTGACCCCGTGGGGGCATGAGGACAATGCTTTAGCATTTTAGGTACTTTGCTCCTGACTGTATCGAATGCCCGTGCCTCGCAGCTCGTTTTGCTCTTTCTGCTTGTCGTGGCGCTCTGCGTCGTTAGGACCTAGCCCCCAAGCGGGCCATAACCGCTGCTGGTATGACGACGGGTGAGGGTTCCGCTCGCGCGATCTCCCGAGGCGGGGCCTGCTGGTTTCCTGAGGTCCTGAGGGGGCTGCCTCGCGAGATCTTTCAGGGGACCTGCTCCTGGGATAACTGCACGCAGAGTACTTAACGACAGCGCGTGCTCGTCGATTCGCTCATGGGTATTACGCGAGGAGACAGGACACCAAGGGCCTTGGTGGGGTGGCGTGCACAGGGGCAGCCCCACGAGCCAGAGCCCGGTTGCTTGGGTTCTCCAGTGCTGCTGGGACTGACCCAAGCGCAGGCACCGTGTCCAGCCCCCACTCGCGTGAGGCTCATGAGGGAAGTCGTGAGCGCGCGAGGTTCGTGAGGCAAGGGGAAAACGAAACGCCATGGAAGCTTTGCTGAAGCAGATAGCAACCCATTTCATAACCAACTAAAGATGTGGCTGCCGTGTCCGGCACGGGTCAGCTTGAGGTTGGTGCAACCCGTGGGGCGCCCTCAGTTGATTGTTCTGCCAGCGCGGAGCATGGGGCTTCCACAGGGTGTGGGTATGATCGCGGGTCGATCGTTCCGCCAGCGCGGAGCATGGGGCTTCGACAGGGTGTGGGTATGATCGCGGGTCGATCGTTCCGCCAGCGCGGAGCATGTGGCTTCCACTTGGGCGTGGGCGGGAGCTCTCGCGGGCCCATCAGGCGAACGCAATGAGAGGCTCCGGGGCGTGTACAGCCCCGTTTCGTTCGTACGCATGAGGGTCACGGGTAGAACTTGCGGAGGTGTTGGATGTTCTAGGCGTTAGGCGTAGGAACTCCGTCCTCCATCTCCAGCCGGGCTGAGCCGGGCCTAGAGACGTGAGTAACCCGGAAAGGTCCTTCCCACATGGGTGAGAGTTTGTGAAATCCCTCTCGGGAGAGGGTCCTGCGCGGGACGAGGTTGCCGACCTCGAGAGTATGAGGGCGGATGCTGCGGCTGTGGTAGCGACGCGAGGCCTGCTGGTACCTCGCGGCACGAAGGGCGGCCTGACGGCGGCCCTCCTCGAGGAGCAGCAGATCGGTCTCCCGCGAACCATCCTGACGTGCCTCGTCGAAGGCGAGGACTCGCGGGAAGCCGTGCTTAAGCTCCAATGGGAGGATCGCTTCAGCACTGTAGACGAGGAAGAAGGGCATCTCGCCAGTACGCTTGCTTGCCGTCGTGCGGACGGACCATAGCATGAACCGCCACTCTTCGAGCCAGCCCTTGCCGCTCTCGAGCCGTGCCGACGGGGCACGCTCGTGATACGTGCACACGAGGTTCGGCGTCCGAAGTGTCTTCGCCTCGCGAGAGGCCATCCGCGAGGTCCCTGCGCAGCTCGCCTCCTGGGAGACTACATGTCGACAGATTTCACGATAGGAGGAGCGGCACGCGCTCGCTAACTCACCCGCGGCCGTTGCGTGATGAGATAAGGCCCCAAGGACCTTGGTGAGGTGACGTGCACGGTAGCAGGCCCGCGAGCCAAAGCTCAGTCGCATGGATTTGGCGGCACTGCAAGGACGGACCCGAGCACAGGCACCGTGCCTAGCCCCCTCTCACGGAGTCGGCCAGGGGAGGGGTCGCGCGCGTGTGGCGCTCTCCGGCGGCATCGAATTTAACGTAGAAATTAGCAGGTAACATAGATCATCAAGGTAGAATCAGCAAAATTCGTTACACAACCAAAAGGATAGGGTTCCGGGAGCGAAGCTCGAGAGGCGCGGCGAGAAGGAGTGAGGGCCACGCGAGGCGACACGCCGGGCGCACCGGGCAGAACTGCGTTGTAGTGACGTCAGACCGTTTGGCGAGGCGCGCCAAGGGAGTCCGCTCCTCCGGAGCCAGGGGGCTCACGGCGCCCTGGCGCAAAGGGTTCCAGCCTCTGGAAAGAGGCGCCAGCATTCCCCAGCCCGAAGGGCATGCGCGTGCTGCCGAAGGCGGGGCCAACGCCCTGGCCATCTCGTGGCAGCTGGAAGGGGTCAAACTGGCAGAACCGGTTGAGGCTGGTGAAGTCGATGCACATGCGCTCCTTGCCACCCTTGTTGGGGACGACGACTGGGTTGGCGAGCCATTCAGGATGGCGCACCCGACGAACGACTCCGGCTTCCTGGAGCTTCTGGACCTCCTTGACGATGAACTGTTGCTTCCCTGGCGCCTGGCGCCGTGCTTTCTGCTTGACCGGGCGTGCATTGGGGCACACCGCTAAGTGGTGCTCGATCACCTCCCCCGGCACACCAGACAAGTCAGATGCTTTCCAGGCGAAAACATCCGAGTTTGCCCGAAGGAAGGCGACGAGCGCGCTTTCCTATGCAGGAGGGAGGCCTGTGCCGATGGTGAAGGCGCCGGAGCCGCTGCCGTCCACCGACACCTTCTTTATCTCGGCGCGGTCCTGAGAGAACAACTGCTTCTTCTTCGCTGGCGCGGCCTCGGAAGGCTTGGCCGCATCCTCGTCGGCCGGGTGCGCGACAGCGGCAGCCTTGTAGGCACGCTCGAGGGTGCTGGCCGCTTCCTTTTCGTCGCAGGCGACGGTGATGATGCCGCTATAGCCGGGCATCTTGAGGATGTTGTAGGCGTGATGGGTGGCCGCCATGAACTTGGTGAGAGCCGGGTAACCCAAGATGGCATTATAAGGCAGGCCGATGTGCGCCACATCGAAGTTGATGAGCTCGGTGTGGTAGTTCTTGCGGGTGCCGAAGGTGACGGGGAGGCGCACTTGCCCCAGCGGGATGGTGGAGCCATCGGTCACTCCGGAGAAGGGCCTGGTCGGCATCAGCTGGTCGTAGGGCACCTGGAGTGTCTCGAAGGTCCCGATGGAGAGTACATTGAGGCCAGCACCCCCGTCGATGAGGGTCTTGGTGACCGCGACGTTGCTGATGGTGGGAGTGCACAGCATGGGGAGCGCGCCAGCAGAGGCCGTGTACTTGGGGTGGTCCTTGGAGTCGAAGGTGATGGCGTACTGCGACCACTTGAGGGGCCGCGCGACCTCAGGATTCGGGAGGGCGGCGTACACCTCGCGAGAGAGTTGCTTGAAGTGGCGGATGGACGCGGGGGCTTGGGACCCGCCAAGGATGCAGGCGACCGCGCGAGGCTCCTGGTAGCCCCCAGCGCCCTCGTCAGGCCGGTTAGCGTCGTCCCTCCGTGGTGGCGGCGGCAGCGGCGGGAGAGCGGCATTGGCCTGAGGATTAACCTCATGAGGCTGGTCGCGCCAGGCGGCCTCACGAGGCTGGTCGTGCCAGCCCTGGCGGTAGCTGCCATTACTATTGCGGCTGTCCCAGCGGTTGCCACTGCGGCCACCTCCGCGGCCGGCGCCGCGGCCATTGCGGTCGTCCCGGCGGCTCTGGCGCTCGTCGCAGAGCAGCTTGAGCTCCTGACAGTCTTCGGTGCTGCGGGAGCGGACGTTGTGAAAAGCGCAGAGTGGCCGGTTGTCCTTTCTGGGCTCGTCGAGGTCGCGGCCGCGCTTCTGCTCGGGCTCCGCTGCAAGAACGGCAGGGCACTTGCGCTTGACGTCCTTGCTCTTGGCCTTGGCGGCGTCGAGCGCCGCGTCGGGGTTGTTGTGGACGAAGAGGCGGCCTTCTTCAGCCTTGGCGCACTTCTCGGCGAGGTCGAGCAGCTCTAGCACGGAGTCGAGCTCACCGTTGATGGTGAGCTTCTCGCGCATCTTGACGTCCGTGACGCCGGTGGAGAACGCAGAGATGACGGCCGCGTCGGAGGCGCGCGGGATCTTGTTGCGCACCTGACTGAAGCGCTGGATGTACTTGCCGAGGGTCTCATCTGGGCGCTGCCGAACACGCCGCAGGTCGTTGATGGTGAGGGAGCAGTCCTGTGTGCCCTTGAAGTTGGCGATGAACTGGCTGCAGAACTCGGCCCACGACGAGATGGAAGCCTCGGGGAGGTTCATGAGCCAGGAGCGCGGGCCGTCCTTGAGGGCCATGGGGAACCAGTTCGCCATGACCTTATCGTCGCCGTTCGCCACCTCGACGCTCAGCGCGTAGAGCTCGAGGAACTCCGTGGGGTTGGGGGTGCCGTCGTAACGTGGAGGTAGCTCTGGCTTGAACTTCGCGGGCCAAACCACGCGACGCAGCTCACGTGTGAAGGCACGGCAGCCCACGCCGCTCGAGGGAACGCCGCCAGCGAGGGCGGCACGGTTTTGATGCCCGGCCGCTGCAACGTCCTGAACGGCCTGGTCATGGCGTTGGCGCTGCCGCTCGAGGAGCACTCGCGCATCGGGGGGCGCGCGGCGGATGATCTGGCAGCTGGCTTCGTCTCGGTCTGGTGAGGACGCGCCGCGGGACGGCTCACGAGCCCGCGCGCTGCGCTGGGGCCCGGTGCGCTCGTCGCGCAGAGGAAGCGGTAGGGGAGCGTCGTGCGCCAGGTCCCCAGCACGAGACGGCGGGGGGCGGAGCGAGTGAAAAGGCGCTGGAGCGTCCCCAGCGACGTTGACGAGCTCGGTGATGCGACCAAGCCAGGCATCGTAGCCGGTGTCATCCGGACGGTAACGGAGCAGCTCACGCGCCATGAGCAGCGCGGCCTGCGGGTTCGGCGGCCCACGGTTGGCGAGGGAGGAGGCCGTGGCGGTGCGCCTGTCCGCCCGCACGGAGGGGTGCAGGGAGGAGTCCGGCTGCTCGCGGGCAGCGGGGTCGTTGGCGGCAGCAGCCTCGGCTTCGTGGCGGCGGCGATTGCCGCAGGCCACCGGCTCTGTCTGAGCCACGCAGCCAGCCCTGCGCTCGGCGCGCTCGCGACATGCGTCGGCCATGGGGTTGGTGGAGCTGAGGGCGGAGCAGAAGAACGGTAGCACACCCCTACTTGGCGCGCCAAATGTCAGAAGTGGGGCTCCGGGGACCCAAAGGTTCGAACACTGCGGTGAGCTCGTTCTACCGCTTCATCTCCTACCACGGTTAAGCTACGGCGAGGCTACGGCAAGAGCGCGCTAGCGAGGGACGGGGCGAGGACTCAGTGGTTTTACCCAGGTTCGGGCCACCTTGCGTTGTAAGACCCTAGTCCTGCTTGTGGTTGGGATTGCCAGGGGCAAGAGAGAGTTCTTGCGTACAAGGTAAGAGATGAAGGAATCAATCTCGGGGGACCTAGCCGGAGGGCCTCCCTCTATAATGGAAGCACTGCCCTTTTATATCGGCCTTGGTCCTCTTCCCCCTCGAAACTTAGGCGAGAAGGGTTGCCACACTTGGCAATTATGAAAGGGGACAGGCGCTCGGGCTATCCTGACTAAAGGTGGTCTTCGCCTGCCAAAGCATGATCCATGACGCGCCGGTGGGCTCGGTGATGACCTCCGCCCTGCGCGCCCGTCGTCTTGGTCTTCCTTCGCCGATCGGGCAACCTTTGGGGTTGCTTTAGAGAGTAGATAGCTGGCCCTGCTCCCTTAAAACGAAAGAGGAAACCGTCTTCATCCGCGCCTGCTGGCGCAGCCTCTGCTACTGCTCGTCGCCGCACTCGTCACCCACGTGATGGGCTCCAGACCGCGCGGCACGCCGAACGGCCTTCGTCCCGAGCGCCTGCGGGAGGGGGCCTCGGGAGGCCACCTCGGAAAGCTGCCTCGCGAGGTCACTTTGGGTAGCAGCCTCGTGAGAGGGCCTCGCGAGGCCGTTGATGGTGGTTCTGAGGATTACTCGCCACTTCCTGAGGAGGGGGCCTCAGGAGGCCAGGGCCTCATGAGGGGTCTTGGTGAGATGCTCGGTGGTGACGGCCCGCTGGGCCCATGCCAGGCGTTGCGCCCTGGGCCAAAGGCAGACGGGCCTGGATACCCCAGCTTCCATGGGCCCGACAGAATCGGTATCTTCAAATACTGATGAGTGAAATACATGATTTCATCACACTTGTGTTAATTCCATGGTATGTAAATAACCAGATATGTCCAGTACTCCAAGTAAGTTGTGAGTAAAGTTACCAGAATGGTCAAATTATTGATCATAGGACAACAGTGAAAATGTCGTTAAGTACTGATGACATGTTTCTCGCATACGGAGAAAATGAAGAGACTGTTGTAAGGAGTTACATCAATAATACATGCTTGTTGTAAGTAGTACATCGATAAAAATCTTCATCGGTCCTCCAAGCGATTTTTGATTTAAATTAAATGATTTATCGTGGCACAGTAAGTTTGGAATTGGTCCAAGAAAATTACTGTGGTGAATTCTATAACAGAAGGCTGAGTATATTGTCGTTTTAAGAAGCAACAATATAGGGTAAATCAAAAGTTCATTTATGAGCTTGGTATAGTTTATAGATGATTGTGCCAATGGAACACTATTCTCAATAGTGGTTCCGTAGCTCAGTCTAAGGAATCAAAGGTTCTGCCAGTGATTAAATATATACAAAGCATGTTTTCACATAAATTATGAATTCTTGTGAAAGCATGATAGATGCATAGATATGCAAATGATGCACACGGATCTGAAGTTGTCAAGATCTGATAGGACGACTCTAGTGCAAGTGGGAGCCTTTTGGAAATATGCCCTAGAGGCAATAATATCGTATTATTATATTTCCATGTTCATAATTAAGAGTTTATATTTCATGCTATAACTGCTATGATCCTGGAATATGCGATTCAGTGGAAAACTCAGATGCACGTGTGGAATGATAAACAGTAAATAATAGGTTCCTAGGATATCGTTAAGTGTAACGATAGTCCTAAAACAATATTGAGAGTATCACGTTAGAAGAACGATCATATTGAATCGACCCAAAGTTGTTTGTTATAATTTGAGATAATGTCGTCTAAAATCAATTGTTATAACACGGAGTGTCAACATGTGTTTCTAGTTCCTCGGACCATGACAGTATCATAGTCACTTCCTATCGTACGGTGGACATTGGGGTTGCTCAAACATCATCTATAACACGGTGATCATAACAACAACTTACAGGTTCATCGAAAAGTTTGACAAGGGACTAGATAGCTCGAGAGTGGGATTTTCTCCTCCGACGATGGAGAGATATTCTTAGGGACCTCTCGGTGTGACGGCATCCATCATCGTCTGGACAGACACAGGTGACTATGTCACGGGGATGCCGGAACACTTCAACGAGAAAGAAGAACAAAACCGGTAACGATGATGACGGTATAGTGAGCATGTGCATGACTCGGGAGGATACTGATGCATCTCAGGGTTTGTAAAGTATCACGAAGCAAAGGGAACATCACATCATAACCAAAGGTTCACTCGAATGTCATTCATGTAATCATAGGGATCGATATGGACGTCCATGTTACGACTGGGATTTGTTAGACTAGGAGTCTATGGTGTGGGTAAAGTGTACGCCCTCTGCAGAGTGTGTGTTAAATCTATTTGAATAGCCGAGTCCCCGACAAAGGGACACAGTTCGTGTTAAGTCACACTAGTTGACAAAAAACCCTAACGAATTTAAGTTAAGTGTTGAAAGGTCATGGAGACAAGTGGAATGATCACATGGGGTGATCTGTTGTGAAAAGCTGGATGATCGGGGATCATGCCAGGAAGAGGTCCATGGGACATTAAATGAGCACACTAAGTTTTACAGTAGTTTTGTTAGTAGTTGTATCTTAAGCCTTTAACTTGCTATTGTATTTGTTTCACCTTGTTCTTGCTTGCTTGCTTGCTTTTGAATTGTTTTTGAGCTTGCGAGTACATTCAAAGTACTCACCTGGCTTATCATGCCAGATGCAGGAGAAGCCCAATAGAAAGATGTCGAGAGTGTGAGCTAGATCGTGTCCCAGCAATGTCCCTCTGGAGGAGTCCCACCACCGTGATGCTTTCCGTTGTGTTATACCGCTTCCGCCACTAGTACCTCTGTAGCAACTAGATCATGGGATAACAATCTGAGCACGACTGCTCCCATTGTACTACCTTGCTGAGAAAGAGCATTGTATCCTAATGCCTTGTATGATTAAGTACTCTATATTATCGTGGTTTATCTGTATCAAGCTATAGTCGTGTTCCAGAAGACATAGATCTCTGGGCTAGAACATCAGGCCTATGGTTCTCTGAACCGGGGTGCCACAATGCCATGCTATGTACATAGCCTGGTGTTTTCCTTTGCTCTGAGTCTTGTGAGCAGATACCAGGCCACCCCCATGAGAGTCACTGGGCAGCGGTGAAGAGTATTCCGAAGTACCTCAAAAGGACTAAAGAAATGTTTCTAGTTTATGGAGGTGAGGACGAACTCAGTGTAAGGGGTTACATGGATGCGAGTTTCCAAACCGACCAGGATGATAGTCAATTGCAATCTAGGTATGTGTTTAGCATGAATGGAGGAGTGAGCTTGGCAAGTTCCAAGCAATATACGATCCGACTCTACTATGGAAGCCGAGTACATTCCGGCTTAGGAAGCCGCAAAGGAAGGCCTTTGGATTCGAGAGTTTCTCAAAGATCTTGGTGTTTTTCTAGGCTCGGAGAACCCGTTGGACCTCTACTATGAAAATAGTGGTGCCATCGCATAGGCCAAGGAGCCGTGGCAACACCACAAGACCAAACACATAAAACGACATTATAATCTGGTACGATTAATCGTAAAAGATGGTGACGTGGACATACGCAAAGTTCACACGGATCCAAATGTTGCAGATCCATTGACTAAGTGTGGGGTCGAGGAGATAGGTCTAGAGGGGGGTGAATAGACACTTAACTAACCAAAGGTGCAGTTTTTAGTTTCTCTTGGAACTTAGGCAGATTTTGGTACAAGTTAAGACCACACCAAGACTTCCTACACATGAATATCTAGAGATTGAGCAGCGGAAATAGTAAAGCATGCAAGTGTACGGAAAGTAAAGGGGTAGAGTATGGAAGATCAAACGCAATGAAGATACGGTGGTTTTTGGCATGGTTCCGATAGGTGGTGCTATCGTACGTCCACGTTGATGGAGGCTCCAACCCACGGAGGGTAACGGTTGCGCAAGTCCACGGAGGGCTCCACCCACGAAGGGTCCACGAAGAAGCAACCTTGCCTATTCCACCATGGCTTACATCCACGAAGGAGTAGCCTCACTCGGGGTAGATCTTCACGAAGTAGGTGATCTCCTTGCCCTTACAAACTCCTTGGTTCAACTCCACATGATACTGGAGGCTCCCAAGTGACACCTAACCAATCTAGGAGACACCACTCTCCAAAAGGTAATAGACGGTTTGTTGATGATGAACTCCTTGCTCTTGTGCTTCAAGTGATAGTATCCCCAACACTTAAGAACTTCCTCACAGATTTGGAACTGGTGGAAGAAAGATTTGAGTGGAAAGCAACTTGGGGAAGGCCAGAAATCAATGTTCAAATGGTTGGATTGGAATATCTTGATCTCAACACATGAGTAGGTGGTTCTCTCTCAGAAAATGTATGGTGGAAATGTAGGCACGTTCTGATGGCTCTCTTACTTGGTAAGAGGGTGGTGGAGGGGTATATATAGACTCCACACAAAATCCAACCGTTACACACTTTTGACCAAACTCGGTGGCACCGATTTGAAATCTCGGTGAGACCGACCTGTGCAAAAGATATGAACGTTGGGGTTTTCGATGGGACCGAATGGGAACATCTCGGAGCAACTGAAGTGTAATGGTAAGAGCTAGACCCAGTCTCGGTGGCACCGATTGCATAATCTCAGTGGGACCGAAATGATGCAACTTGGCAACAGAAACTTGGTCACTCCATCTCGCTGGCACTGTGTGCAATTTCGGTGGGACCAAAAGAATTGCAACAAGGCAACAGAGAGATGGTCACCCATCTCAGTGAACCGAGATCCATATCGGTGGATCCGATTTGTTAAGGTTTAGGCTTGTGGCACTGTCTTGATGAACTCGGTGGGTCCGGATGAATAGGATTCGGTGGAACTGAGTTAGACTTTGGAACTTTGGACAAGTTTGGATAGAGAAAGTTCCAGAGGGTTTTGGAGCAACATCACTAAGCACTTGAGCAAATAGACCATTATCAAAACCTCATCCCCTTTTAATAGTATTGGCTTTCCTATGGACTCAATGTGATCTTGGATCACTAAACCAAAAATGTAGAGTCTTGAGCTTTTGCCAATCCATGTCCTTAGCATTTTGAAGGGTTCCACATCTTCTTGTCCCTGCCGCACCATTGTTGAACTTGTCTGAAATTCACTAGATAGAAACATTAGTCCAACAACATGTATGTTGGCATGAATTACCAAAACCACCAAGGGAGCAAATGTGCTTTCAATCTCCCGCTTTTTGGTAATTGATGACAACATACATCAAAGCTTCAATTAAAGAAGTAATAGAAGTTTGTATGAAAGCTTTGAAGAAAACATGTAACATGTATGAGCTCCCCATAAAGATGTGCATATAGAATGATGATATTTCATGGAGAATAGAGGCACAAATGTAAGGAAATATACATGCAACATGTATCTTGGCTACAAGCATCAGAGCAGTAAACATGACATTTAGATATCCACATGTTCATGATTATCTTCTTGCGAACAATATATACTAGCAAGAGGTCATCATGTACATGGGTGTGATGTATATACTTACCTTGAAGTTCTTGATCAAGTACCTGAAGAAACACACTTGAGAAAACAAGGTTAGATAACACAAGATAAATTCTTCAAGAAAAGACACAAGATCAACAAGAAACCAAGATTGGGATATCATGTAGAAGAGAGTATCACTAGGTGAATACTTCTTTGAAGCAGACATGTCCCCAAAAGAAAGAAATAGTTGTCTCCCCTTAAAGAACTTCCTCTCCCCCTGAATCTGACATTGGATGTTGGGAGTAGGTAGGGTGAGAAAACTAAAACAACCAAGAAAAAACTGATCATGTTTCTCCCCTCTTAGAAACATGTGACATTCTCTCTCTCCCCTTTTTACAAAGAAGAGCTTGTAATGATAAGCTTTGATGTATTCCTCTCTCCCCCTTTGACATCAATTTCCAAGAAGGAACTTCAAGGTTACTGGTCAAGTGGGCTTGGTCCTTGAGAAACACATCTAGCCATTGAGTAGCTCTAGATGCAAGTAGAGGATAAGAATCATTGAGTGGGGCTAGAGCAGACAAACACAGAAAATATGTGACAGAAAAATTCCTTAGAGCAGCAAGGTCTGTGACTCCGAGTTGGTTCACTTCGGTGTGACCGAGTCTTTCGCAAAAGGAAGATTTTGTCAACTCAGCTCACTAGGCAAGTGAATTCTCACAAAGATTTGCAATGAATTAACTACGAAGCTAGCTAAGAGAAAAGAACACAGAAAGGAAAAGAAAGAAACAAAGAAATATCTAGATGAAGTTTTTTTTTGAAATAAAAACACTCTAGCAAGAAGAGAAACATAAGAGAAACACTTGAGAACTTCATCTAGAGGGGTCGGCGACTAGGTCACCTATGTTAGAGTATATGGACTTAGGAGTCAAGTGAGAGCACTTGATCATTGGTCATACTCATCGTTAAGATCAAAATGGGGTTACCATTTTTCCTTTAACCATTTCAATGTATTCATATCTTGTTGAGTTGTTTTAGCTCATGTCTTTCATTAAAGCTTCTCTAAGATGTGAGAACTTACATTGGGATTTGGTGGTGATGTCCATCATGTAGTTGAACTTGAAGTGGATGCTCAACATGATCTCGAATGAAATGGTGACGAACCTCAATATGCTTAGTTCAAGAATGTTGTACGGGATTGTGTGAAATCTTAATAGCACTCTCATTGTCACATAGTAATGGTACATGTCTCACATGCACACCATAATCTTTCAGAGTTTGAGTCATCCATAGTAATTGAGCACAACATGATCCCGCGGCAATGTATTCCGCTTCGGCAGTAGATAGAGATACCGAGTTTTGTTTCTTGGAGGACCAAGACACAAGAGATTTACCAAGAAATTGACATGTACCCGAAGTGGATTTTCTATCAACCTTGTCTCCAGCATAGTCCGAATCGAAATACCCAACAAGATTAAAAGAGGATCCTTTGGGATACCATATGCCAAAGTTTGGTGTATATAACAAGTATCTCACGATTCTTTTCACCGCCTTAAGGTGAAACTCTTTTGGTGCTGCTTGGTATCGTGCACACATGCACACACTTAGCATAATGTCGGGATGGGAGGCACATAGATATAGCAATGAACCAATCATAGATCGATAAACCTTTTGATCAACCGGTTTGCCATCCTTGGTCAAATCAAGATGTCCACTCGTGGGCATGGGGGTTTTCATACCTTTACTTTCTTGCATGTTGAACTTCTTGAATAAGTCCTTGGTATACTTTATTTGAGAAACAAAGGTGCCCTCCTTAGTTTGCTTGATTTGCAAACCAAGACAGAATTTGAGTTCACACATCATAGACATCTCATACTTTTCCGACATCAACCTTCCAAACTTTTCACTAAAAGAGGGGTTAGTAGATCCAAAGATAATATCATCAACATAAATTTGGCATACAAATAATTCTCCATTAACCCTCTTAGTGAACAAAGTTGAATCAATTTTCCCAATTTCAAAACCTTTTTCAAGAAGAAACTTTGTCACGCATTTGTACCAAGCTCTAGGGGCTTGTTTAAGACCATAAAGAGCTTTACGAAGTTTGTAAACATGATTAGGTTTCTTGGGATTAACAAAGTCGGGAGGTTGTTTAACATGGTCTTCCTCCTCAATTTCACCATTTAAGAAAGCACTTTTAATATCCATTTGGTAAAGAGTGATATCAAGGTGATTGGCATAAGCAAGTAAAATGCGAATGGACTCAAGTCTAGGAACGGGGGCATAGGTCTCGCCATAGTCCATACCTTCGACTTGTGTGTAACCATGTGCTACGAGACGAGCCTGGTTGCGTACAACTTCTCCATCTTCATCTTGCTTGTTCCGAAACACCCATTTGGTTCCAATAATGTTTTGCTCATCTTTAGGTTTTTCAACCAACGTCCATACTTGATTCCTCTCGAAGTTGTGTAGCTCCTCATGCATTGCATTCACCCAATCGGGGTCCATGAGAGCTTCTTCTACTTTCAAAGGTTCAACACTAGAGATGAATGAGTAATGCTCACAAAAGTTAGCTAAACGAGATTTAGAGCGAGTGATTCTCCCAGATTCGATATCTCCAAGTATTTGTTCGACGGGATGATTCTTGTCGATTCTTGCTCTAACTCGAGGTAGCTTTTGCTTGGGTTGTGGTGAGGCTTCCTCATCATCATCTTCTTCTTCTTTGTTGATGTTGTCATTGTTCACTTGTGGAGGCAGAGAAGGAGGTTGAGGTGGATCATCTTGTTGCACTTCCTCATTTCCTTCGTCTTGACATCTTCCACTTGTGGATGCCTCCATATCAATTTGTTGTTCACCTTGATGTGAAGTTGGAGCTTCCACTTGAATAGACGAGGTACTCTCCTTTACTTCCACGGGGCGAATCTTGGCAATGGATAAGTCTTGGATTGCTTCCGATGGTTCTTGATCTGCTACATCAATTGGCAATTGCTCGACTTGCGAGCCGTTAGTCTCATCAAACTTCACATCTACCGTCTCTTCAACTTTTCGAGTGAAGTTGTTGTAGACATGGTAAGTGTGAGAGTTTGAACCGTAACCAAGTAGAACCGTAACATTTTGAGCCAAATACTCGAAAGTATCCAACTTGTGGTTTGTTACTGGTGAGTAGTTCATACGCCGTTTTACCAAGAAGCTTGTGAAGATAGAGTCGATTTGTAGCAAGACAAGTTGTTTCAACCGCTTCCGCCCAAAAGTGTTTTGGCATCTTGTATTCATCAAGCATTGTCCTTGCCATCTCAATAAGAGTCCGGTTCTTCCTCTCAACAACTCCATTTTGTTGAGGTGTGTACGTAGCCGAGAACTCATGTGAATTGCCTTCCTCATCAAGAAAGGTATCCACATTGGCGTTCTTGAAATCCATTCTGTTGTCACTCCGAACCTTCTTGATCTTCACTTCAAATCGATTTTGGGCCTTTCTTGCGAAGTTCTTGAAGTTCTTGAGAAAGAAAACCCACATAAATTTGGAAAAATCATCAACAATGACCAAACCGAAAGAGTTACCACCATGACTCTTATAAGAGTTGGGACCAAAAAGATCCATATGAAGTAGCTCGAGTGGTCTTCTCGTGGTCATAATGTTCTTCACGGGATGGCTTCCTCCAACTTGTTTTCCTGCTTGACAAGAACTACAAAGTCGATCCTTGTCAAATATAACATCTTTCACACCAAGAATGTGATCTCCTTTAACAAGTTTATCAAGGTTATGCATGCCAACATGTCCAAGTCTTCTATGCCATAACCAACCTTTAGAAGATTTAGCAATTAAGCATGTATGAGGTTGGGCTCTCTTAGTGAAATCAACAATGTATAGATCACCTCTACGAATGCCGGTAAAGACCATATTATGATTATCTCGATGAAACACTTGGCAATCTACTTCGGTAAATAGAACATTGAAACCAAAATCGGCTAGTCTAGATACGGAAAGAAGATTCTAACCAAGAGATTCAACAAGCATAACATTTTGTATGGAGCTATCATTCGTTATGGCCACCTTACCAAGGCCAAGTACCTTACCCTTGGAGTTGTCTCCAAAAGTCACATAGTTGCGTGGACCAACATTTTTAGCAAGCTCACGAAACATGTCTCTATCTCCGATCATGTGATCGGTACATCCACTATCAAGAATCCACTCTTTTCCTGCGGCCATTTAATCTCGAAGATTTGCCATAAGACTAAGATTCCTCATGGTCTTCTCAAATTCAATATCAAATTCTTCGTCCTCATCATAATAGCCGTGCTCGACATCATCATCATGAACATGTATATGATCATCACCTAGGGCAATGAATTCATTAGTTTCATGATCATGACAATGTTCAAGTTTATGAATTCTAATAGCTTCCGTGATAATGTTACTAATAGTTCTAACATCTCCTTTAGCACGCATAAGGTCACGAAGCTCACAGAAGCAATCATCAAAGTTAGGATCATTAGGACTCATCTTGTGAAAAGCAATAGTTTTATGAAGAATCTCATCAAGATTCTTTAAGGAGTAATCGGGATATCGCTTTTCCAAGTCATACCATAGGGTATAAGCACACCCAAAGTTTTGCATACAACGAAGCACAATTTTAGGTAATCCTCTAATGATAAGATTGATGGTTCTAAGATTACGAAGCATGTCAATTTCCTCTTCATGAGTAGGATGCAAGGGATCAATAGGAGGCACATAAGGATTATGAATATACTTGCTCAAGTTAAATTCATCAAAGATATCAAGCATCTCATCCTTCCAAAAGTTGTAATACTCCCCATAGATAATAGACACTCTACGTCTAAGACTCCCCAAATTAGACACATTCATCTCCCTCCAATGGTGATTAAACCAAAGCAATGGAGACCAAAGCTCTAATACCAATTGTGGGGTCGAGGAGATAGGTCTAGAGGGGGGGTGAATAGACACTTAACTAACCAAAGGTGCAGTTTTTAGTTTCTCTTGGAACTTAGGCAGATTTTTGCACAAGTTAAGACCACACCAAGACTTCCTACACATGCATATCTAGAGATTGAGCAGCGGAAATAGTAAAGCATGCAAGTGTACGGAAAGTAAAGGGGTAGAGTATGGAAGATCAAACGCAATGAAGACACGGTGGTTTTTGGTGTGGTTCCGATAGGTGGTGCTATCGTACGTCCACATTGATGGAGGCTTCAACCCACGGAGAGTAACGGTTGCGCGAGTCCAGGGAGGGCTCCACCCACGAAGGGTCCATGAAGAAGCAACCTTGCCTATTCCACCATGGCTTACATCCATGAAGGACTAGCCTCACTCGGGGTAGATCTTCAAGAAGTAGGCGATCTCCTTGCCCACAAACTCCTTGGTTCAACTCCACATGATCTTGGAGGCTCCCAAGTGACACCTAACCAATCTAGGAGACACCACTCTCCAAAAGGTAATAGATAGTGTGTTGATGATGAACTCCTTGCTCTTGTGCTTCAAGTGATAGTCTCCCCAACACTCAAGAACTTCCTCACAGATTTGGAATTGGTGGAAGAAAGATTTGAGTGGAAAGCAACTTGGGGAAGGCTAGAAATCAAGGTTCAAATGGTTGGATTGGAATATCTTGATCTCAACACATGAGTAGGTGGTTCTCTCTCAGAAAATGTATGGTGGAAATGTAGGCACGTTTTGATGGCTCTCTTACTTGGTAAGAGGGTAGTGGAGGGGTATATATAGCCTCCGCACAAAATCCAACCGTTACACACTTTTGACCAAACTCGGTGGCACCGATTTGAAATCTCAGTGAGACCGACCTGTGCAAAAGATATGAACATTGGGGTTTTCGGTGGGACCGAATGGGAACATCTCAGAGCAACCGAAGTGCAATTGTAAGAGCCAGACCCAGTCTCGCTGGCACCGATTGCATAATCTCGATGGGACCGAAATGATGCAACTTGGCAACAGAAACTTGGTCACTCCATCTCGGTGGCGCTGAGTGCAATTTCAGTGGGACCGAAATAATTGCAACAAGGCAATAGAGAGATGGTCACCCATCTCGGTGGGACCGAGATCCATATCGGTGGATCCGATTTGTTAGGGTTTAGGCTTGTGGCACTGTCTTGATGAACTCGGTGGGTCCGGATGAATAGGATTCGGTGGAACCGAGTTAGACTTTGGAACTTTGGACAAGTTTGGATAGAGAAAGTGGCTGAGGGTTTTGGAGCAACATCACTAAGCACTTGAGCAAATAGACCATTATCAAAACCTCATCCCCTTTTAATAGTATTGGCATTCCTATGGACTCAATGTGATCTTGGATCACTAAACCAAAAATGTAGAGTCTTGAGCTTTTGCCAATGCATGTCCTTAGCATTTTGAAGGGTTCCACATCTTCTTGTCCTTGCCACGCCATTATTGAACTTGTCTGAAATTCACTACATAGAAACATTAGTCCAACAACATGTATGTTGGCATGAATTACCAAAACCACCAAGGGAGCAAATGTGCTTTCACTAAGCCGCTCCCCCAACTCAAGCATGAGTTGGCACGTTAGAGCCATGGGCATACGATGTTTGTTCGATTGATTCTAGTGCAAGTGGGAGACTGTTGGAGGTACACCCTCGAGGCAATCATGTATGATGATATTTTCTGATGTGTTTATGATTCAATATAGTCCTTGAACGATATCAATGAAGCACGTCGGCAAGTACGTGACTTGTCTGTGAGATCTTACATTGTATGATACCTTCTAAAAGGTCCTCGGTCGGGAAAGTGATGTGTGGACGCACATCAGGCTAGACCGACTTGTTATACGATGGATGGCTTGATCTCACTAGCCATGCAGCCTTGGATGCTGACCGGACTACATGGATCTGATCGGATCCGAGGTTGGATACGGGTGACTGGATCCGAGGTCGGATACGGGTGACCAGATCTGAGCTCGGATGGATATCGGATTGGACAAACCCAACCATGAGACGCTGTGTTAGGCCATCTGTGAGTCTCTAGTATGACATACGTTCTGTGTCCTCAGACCTAAGCTGGCACATCTTCTCGGGATGGTGACCGACCTGATTTGGGTCGACCAAACGCTACCCCATAACTGGATAGTTATAAAGGTAGATTTCGGGCTTGTCCGGACCCATGCTGCAAGACATGGTCGAACAAGATGTGATTTGCCTCTCCGATCAGGAGAGATATACTATGGGTCCCTCAGGTGATCTGACATGGATAAGCATGGCCATGCAATGAGGATTATGAGATTATCTGAAGTGTTGGTCGAATTCACTAGAACGAGAAAGAGGTCGGGCTGCAACAAGGATGACCATATCGCCTTGAGCCCGACAACATATATCGTGTGGAAAAGGGAACAAAACTGTGATGTATAGGTTCGCCAAATCAGCTTCATTGTCTGCTTGGTGGTCGGGACACTTTGCTATAGGCCGCTACCAACCGAGCAGATCTGATGAGATCTGACCTACGACTAAGCCGACTTGAACCTAAGGGGTCGCACGCTTAAGGGAAGGAACCTATGAGGTCGAATCTGAGGACACTGGTAGGATGTGATCTGAGCTAAACTTGGATCTGGACCGAGTTGATTTGTGGGCATTAGAATCCACGCGGGGCCCATGTGTTGAGCCCGTGATGGATGCCTATATATAGTGGAGGTGCGACACACATATTCAGTTGATCGCTTCAACGTTTGTTGTTAGGGCTTTGCATGTGTTGCAACTAGCCACACCTGCACTCGCCACTTGCTATGTGATCAGACCTAGCAGTCCGCCGCACGGTGTTCCTCCTGCACACGCAGATACTATTAGAGGCGGTGCACCTGTGTTAAGGGAAAAATAGTAAGATAAGGAAAAAAATAGTAAGATAAATAGCAACAAACAAATAAACTATGTGTGAGGGGGTAGGTACTGATGACGGTGCAATATACGGGGGGTGGTTTCTCTGTGGAGAGCCTGGCAGTAGGGTTACCTAGGGGCCCAGGTGACGATGTCCTGGACTAGGGGGTACTAGCCTAGTCAGCCCATATTCCTTGGGCGGGGCCGGTGGGCCCTCATTCTTATCAAGATGGACTCCAGAAGATGCACGCAAGAAGAAAAAGCAAGATTACATCTGCCGAAGACTTGACTTATACTCCAAGACTCCTCTTACCGCCTCCACGCCTAGATGCCGACCTTGTAACCCTAGATACCCTACCCGACGTGTATATAAGCCGGAGGGTTTAGCCCTTAGAGGGGACCTCAACACAATCTCATTCACCTAGCCTTAGGACTAGATCATACGATCTCGAGGTAGATTAACTCTGTACTTGATACTTCTCCATCAATATAAACAAGAGCAGGACGTAGGGTTTTACCTCCATTAAGAGGGCCCGAACCTAGGTAAACATCGTCTCCCTATTCCTGTTACCATCTGTCCGAGATGCACAGCTTGGGACCCCCTACCCCGAGGTCTGCCAGTTTTTACACCGACACTGGTGCTTTCATTGAGAGTTCCGCTGTGTGATCACGAGGGATTGATGGCTCCTGCGGCAATGGCTGTGGGGACACCTATGTCCCTGGCCAGCTTTTTGTATTTAGTAGCATGATCTTTTGTGCCGACTCGACTGGCTACCTGGCCACCGTTGAGAACAACGCTCCCGATCAGATTGTTACCTTCGGAGGACTAGAGTACACCGCGGACTCCCGCGGTGAGCTCGTCTTATCAGGCTGGACCCCGGACCGGATTCCGAGTCTGGCAAACACTAGAGGTTCGACCTCAGAACGGATCTCCTCTGAAGACCACGAATCGTGCCTCCCAACACCGCCGGGGGCTACGGAGGAACTTCCCTCCCCCTCCTCGGATAACCCTGTTGTAGTGCCTGACTCTGACGTGGATCAGAGTTCGGCCTGGGACACCAAATCGGGCTTAGAACTGATCCCGGCGGCGGATCTCAAATCCACCCCACTTCCTTGTACGGTAGAAAACGCATCAGGCATGCTACTGCGAGTCGATCCGGCTTATGGCCAGACCATGAACCCCGAGGAGCTATCTCACCTTAATGAGATACTTGACCGGATCCAAAGTTTGTCAATCTCGAACTCCTCGGTTTATGATAAGATCGGACTTAAAGCCGACGATCGGGAAATTTACATCCCACCCACCACCCATCTAGTCGCCACTGTCAACGATTTAACCGATGTGCTAGACTACGATGAGGCAACTGACATGGATGAAGATGTCGGCAGCCCTACAGACAACACCTTGCCGCCCACTAACACCGGCAGGTGGAAAGCAACATCTACGTACGATGTGTACATGGTCAACACTCCCAACTCCCCTCCAAGGCGTAGGCGAAGACGCAAAAGGGGCATTAATGGGGAGCCCAGTGGGAACGACCCTACCGCCGATACGGCGGCCAACGACACAGAAGACCAAGGGGAGAACCTTCAAGCCTCCCCAGAACGCCACGTCGACCCCGAAGGCATCCCCAGTGACTCGGATCCCGACGACCTCTTTGAAGGGGCCGATGACAATTACATGCCAGAATTCGAGGAGGACGTAAGCCTTGGCACCGAGGACTTCATAGTCCCCGAAGACCCTGCTGAGCAGGAACGCTTTCGGCGGCGCCTAGTTGCTACCGCCCGAAGCATGAAGCGCAAGCAGCAACAGCTACAGGCTAACGAGGATACGCTAAACGACAAGTGGGTCGAAATACTTTTGGCCGAGCAAGACCTCGAAGAACGGCGCCACAGTGCGCCTAAATCTTATCCACGCAGGCGTTTACTGCCTGAATTTGATGATGAACTAACCGCCGAGGCACCTGACCGCCCCCCTCAAGGGTGCGGCAGGCCTGCGCGGGAGGATTTCCACACCCAACCAGCCCCACGCCGTCATGGCAAGGACCCTGTGGATTATCTTGACCCTTAAGATGTTCGACGTCGGATAGAGGCAAACCGGGCTCCACCCCGGTCCATTTATGGATCAAGAGGATGCACTCCAACCGGGCATGATGGCTATGATGCCTGGGTGGACAGGAACGGCCGCGCCTGAGATCAAACTCATACTCGGTTCTCTCCCGATGCCCGATACGACACTGCTCGGTTCCGAGGACCAGCCCACCCGATCTGTTTTATAGATAGGGTAATGGAACACCAGTTCCCCGATGGGTTTAAACCCATCAACATAGAATCTTACGATGGCACCATGGACCCAGCTGTATGGATTGAAGACTTTCTTCTCCATATACACATGGCCAATGGAGCTGACCTCCATGCCATCAAATACTTGCCACTCAAGCTAAAGGGGCCGGCGAGGCACTGGCTGAATAGCCTACCGCCCCACTCCATTGGAAGCTGGGAGGCTCTTGAAGACGCCTTCAGGGAAAATTTCTAAGGAGCCTACATCCGACCTCCGGACGCCAATGACCTCAGCCGTATCACTCAGCAGCCTGGCGAATCAGCTCGGAAATTCTAGAATTAGTTTCTTACTAAAAAGAACCAGATCATAGACTGCTCAGACGCCGAGGCCATCGCTGCATTCAAAAACAACATCCAAGATGAGTGGCTCGCCCGCCAGCTCGGCCAGGATAAACCGAGGACCATGGCAGCCTCACCTCGCTCATGACCCGCTTTTGCGTGGGAGAGGATAATTGGCTGGCCCACAGCACTCACAATGGTGAGGCGGAGACCTAGGAGACTCGCGACTCCAACGGCAAGCCTAAGCGCAACAAAAATAAGCGCAGGCATAGAAACGGCGGAAGCGTCACAGAAGACGCAGCAGTCAATGCAGGCTTCACCGGACCTCGATTCGGACAGAAAAGAAAGCCCTTCAAAGGGAACAAGGATGGACCGAGCCAGCTCGACAAGATCCTGGATCGACCGTGCCAAATTCATGGCACTCAAGAGAAACCATCAACCCACACCAACAGGAATTGCTGGGTCTTTAAGCAGGCTGGCAAGATAGCGACAGAGGGTCAACATAAAACCCAAAATCACAGCGAAGACAAGGATGAACCTCAGCGGCCAAGCAATGGAGGCCAGAAGAAGTTTCCTAATGAGGTAACGGAGGTAAACATGATTTACGTTACCCACATCCCCAAAAGGGAGAGGAAACGCGTACTTCGGGACATCTACGCGTTAGAGCCTATGGCCCCGAAGTACAATCCGTGGTCGGCTTACCCGATCACATTCGACAAACACGACCATCCGAAAAGCATCAGGCATGACAGATCGGCCGCACTCATCCTGGACCTGATCGTCGATGGCTTTCATCTGACATGCGTCCTTATGGACGGAGGGAGCAGCCTCAACTTGATCTACGAGGACACGATAAGGAAGATGGGGATCGACTCATCTCGGATTAAGCCTAGCAGCACCACCTTTAAAGGTGTAATACTAGGGGTTGAGGCTCGCTGCACCGGAACCGTGTCCCTGGAAGTAGTATTCGGATCACCCGAGAACTTCAGGAGCGAGGAGTTAATCTTCGACATCGTAACTTTTCGCAGCGGATACCATGCGCTCCTAGGGCGCACCGCATTCACCCACTTCAACACAATCCCGCATTACACTTATCTCAAGCTCAAAATTCCGGGACCCAACAGTGTTATTACAGTCAATGGTAACACCGAACGCTCTCTCCGCACAGAGGAACAGACCGCGGCTTTTGCAGCCGAGGTGCAGGCATCCGAGGAGGCAGCCCGCGGCGGTAAACGCATCCCCAGCTCTTTGAAGCGTACGCGGGCAATGCCAGTTGACCTCGGACATGTACCTCCCCTCCCTAAATAGGGGTACGGGCTCCTCGCGCGCTTCCCTTGGAAGGGGCACTACGTCCCCAGGGTGCACAACTTCGCACTAAAAATTCCCTGGGTCGCCAAGGAGCCAAGACAATGGAAAACGTCGGTTCGGCTAGACCGAGTAGCGACGAAACCTCGGGCCCACATGTCGGCAGGGTTCTGTCAAAGAGCTAGCCAATACTAGCATGCCCATGTGGCTTTAACCACACAACTAACAGCTGTAGACCTCTTCGAAGGGATCGACCAATGAACGCATCAAGCGCATACTTGGCTGAAGGTGCATGCCACCAACATCAACCCCCGCTATCAACGAGGACGAGCTGGTCAACAGCACGGAGACGCAGAAGTGCGGCAGGAAGCGGCCTGGGCTCATAAACCTGATGACAAGATCCGCCCTGTTTTCTTTTAGTTTCTCCCTCATTATCTTGACTCGCATTGTATCTTGCTTAGTTCTTTTCATCAAAAGTTCGGTATGTAAAGCATGGCTACTTGAAATAAAGAAATTGTGCCCATAAAGGTCTTTAACCAAATTTCCTTACAAGCACTGCCCATGAACTATGAGAACATCTCTAAGGTACAATTGCTAAAGGGCCTCGATTTTACACCCTGAACAACAAGTCCGAAGTACTCGGTGTCCCGGATGTTGCATTATATGCATCAGTTTCGAACCTAGATTTTGGTCATAGTTGGGTTGCCCGGCTCCTATGTGTACCCCTTATGTTCCCGAAAATTCGGCTAAGGGTGTAATGGGAGAACCACTGCGATAGTTCCGCTAGTTTAACTGGCAGAGCGCCTCAGTGAAGAAAGCCAGAGACTGACTATCTAGGTAAGCGAAAACTGGTCGGCCATCCGAAGACCGCGTCAAGCGACGTGTCGGTAGAGATCACCCGTGTTAAACGAAGGGCTTCTCCCTCGAATTGGCTGAAGTGGGCACATGCATAGACCTCGGCTGACTAAGCCGACCACTTCACCCACCAGGGGCTCGTCATCGGTCCCACCTTGAAACTCCTATGACTAAGTGAAAGTTATAAAGTCACCATAGTCCGATTGCCTAGTCCCTATGTGCGCAGACCTCCCTTAGGAACCGAGACGTCAGCTACGGGTCGTGAACGCCTAAAAGGGGCACCCTTCGTATATTATACAAGGGGGTCGAAGCCGACGACTGGCCACTTTCAGTTTAACACGGTCAAACAGGAGGAATATTAAAAACAAAACATAAACATATGAGAGGAACTTAAGACGTACTCATTAAACAACTAATAATTTTTATACATCACATGCACTTCAGCATTCCGAAGTGCTGCCGAAAAATACAACTTGTCCTTAGGACACACGGCCTCCATAACACGGGCGCCCTCCTCTACTTTGGCAAAAAACTACTCCACGGTGCGCACCTTCCCTTCAAGGGGCCCGAAGCAACCACCTCCGCTTCAACCTTCTGGAAGTGCGTTTTCACGCAGGCATACGCCCGCCGCGCTCCTTCTAGACACGCGGATCACTTCCAGCGGTGGACTTGCGGGACGGCTTCTTGCAGTCGCACCAGGAGCCCGAAGAAGCTGGCTGGCAACACCTCCGTGGGCCACAGATTGACGCAGAGGTCTTGGAGCACCGGCCTCGCCATCCGAAGAAGTTCCACCAGTTGCTTCATCCGATGATTGAGCAACTGCGGCTGCGACGACTCCTGGAACTGACTCCAGAAGGCCTTCTCCGCATCATGGCCCTCCAGTTGGCCGAAATGAAGTCCGGCGTCCACCAAACTCTTCGGGAGATCGGCAAAGACCTCTGCGGATCGCCATAGCTGGGTGAGCTCGATGAACCCTTTGCTGCCAATACACATTGAAGTAAATATGGCTTACCCGCGGCTACCCGCTCCACTTGCTGGATCACCTGGCGATCGGCCCGGCTCTGGGTCTGGAGCTCAGCATGAGATAGGCGTAGCTTTCGCACCTCCTCGCCCGTCACTTTCTCCTTTTTCTCAAGGGAATCGCATTCGAGATACACGCCCTTGAGAGTCTCCTCGACCTCCAGGACCCACGCCTGGTCTTTCCCCCTAGCCACCTTTTCGGCGGCCAGGCCCTTTTCTGCTTTGGCCGCAGTATCTTTCTGCTGCTCGACCTCTTGCCGAGCCATCAAGAGCTCAGCCTTGAGTCCCTCAAGGTCGGCCAACGCCGTTGTCATTAAACCAGTTCGGCATCAGTTTTCCAAAACAACACGCTATCCTTGTTCAAAATTAATTTCAAAAAAGACGCATCGGTCGCTTACCTTGAGACTACTTGACCTGCTTGTTCATCAGGTCGAGGTCCTTTTTGGACCTCTCAAGCTTCTGACTCATCTCCGCAATCTCCTCGGAGGCGGAGCTGGGAGCCGAGGTTGAAACCTGTATAAACACTTTCTAATAAGCCCCATGATCAATTTATTGACACTTCGGACACACATCATGTCTTATCAGTCCTAGGGGCGACTCTTTCCTCTTCACCTATATTTTGACCCCAACACCAGTTTTTCAAACTGGCCCTGGTCTCGGGGGCTACTCACTGGCTTGGTCATCTAAATGCTAGGTAACAGATGTCTTCGGACAGTTACACGGATCAAATAAAGTAAATCTAAGTAGAAAAGACCCTCTTTCGCATAAAGATAGAAAGTTTACCTCGAAGCTCGTAATGAGGCCCTTGAAGGCCTCATGCATTCCGGCCTCTGTGGACCGGAATCCTAGTAGCGCCACACCGATTAGCGCGAGGTGCTCTGTCTTGAGGGAGGAGCCCATCAAGGCTGCCTCCATCTCTTCGGTCCACCCCGCGCTAACCCGCCGTGGGACGGGAGGTGGGGGTGGTGAGACCTCAGACCCCAGCACCTGGGTGCTAGTTACGAGGGTCTCCGGCCGTGGTGGTGGAGCCGGAGCAGACTTCGGCTGGGCCGCCGAATGGCCTAGCCCTTCCTGGACAACCTCGGGGACCTCGTCTCCTTGGCCTTGTGGGGCCGAGGTATTAACCTCGGCCATGACGACCGACTCTTTGGCCCCCACTATGTCAACCAGAGGGGCCGGAGTCGATGTCACCTCCCCCTGCCCTTCTGGAGCTAGGGCAGCACGGTCCGGCGTCCCGCTGGTGGGCGGCAACCCGTTGGAGGAGTCGCTAAGGCGTGCCCTAGGCGGGCTGTGGAAAAACATGCACGTGGCATTAGTCCTGCCGAAAAGACTTAATGTAAGGCTAAATACAAAGGACAGTAGCGTACCTTCGAGGCGCCGGCTTCTTTCTCCCCAGCCCGAGGGGGTCGTCTTTGGACTCGTCGGAGAGCACGTTCTTCTCCGACGGCTGGGGCTTGTCGGCCGGCCCGGTCGAGGTTTCTTTCAACCTCTTTTGACCTGTAGGCCGGTCTCCGACCTCGGCGTCTTCCGACGCCGCCCTCTTCCCCTTTGGGGGAAGGTTCTCTTCCTCCTCGTCCTCCCCCCCCATCACTTTCGTGGGTGGAGGAGGCATGGGTCTCCTCGGACCTGGTGACCGAGGTCTCCCGCTTCCGAAGACCCACGCTGCCCTTCTGGGGCTTCGGCGCCTTGGGGATCACCACGTGCGGCTCCTCGGTGAGGAGCGTAGTAAGCAGAGGGGACCTCTCCCCCTCTGGAAGTGGTGCCGGGCACAGCATCTGCTACACCTTGGTCACCCAGTTCTGCAAACACGAAATGGGTCGATTCGTCAAAATCCATCCCACTTAGCAGGAGAAGAATATGAACATGTATACTGAACACTTACCGGTGTGGCGGTGTAGCCGACCTCGAAGCCGAGGTCCTTCCCCTCCTCAGGGATCTTGTCCTTGGGCAGCTTGAAGAACCGCGTCCACATCCCGGCCAGGGAGGAGCGGAAGAAGGTGAGGACGGGCCCTGCATCCCCGGATTTTTGCTCCCACATTGGGGTGTCCCGGAGTTGAAGCAGGAGGATGCGGCGATGGAGCATGACGATGACCACGTCGGGCAGTTGGAGGTTCTTCTTGATGGAACACCACTGGATCTTCTTGATCAGTATCTCCACCTCCTCTGGGTTCCCCCAGATGATGCCCTTCTCCTTCCAGGACTTGAGCTTCCTTGGAGGCCCAGCCAAAAAGGCTGGGACCTTAGTCTGGCCAGCGGCAAGCGGCTCGGTGATATAGAACCACCCGCGCTGCCATTCCTTGACGGTCTCGATGAAGGTGCCCTTTAACCTGTCGGCGCCTTCATTCTTGCTGACCATGGCTCCTCCACACTCCGCCAGATCGGAGCCGCTTGACTTCAACTTAACACCAAAGATCTTCAGCCATAGGCCGAAGTGCGGCTCGATGCGGAGGAAGGCCTCGCACACCGTGATGAAGGAGGCGAGGTGGAGAATGGAGTTCGGGGCCATGTGGTGGAAGTCGAGCCCGTAGTAGAACATCACCCTGCGCATGAATGGGTGCAGCGGGAACCCTAAGCCTCTGATGAGGTGAGGGATGAAGACTGCCCGCCCCCTGGGTTGGGAGCGGGCACCTGCTAGTCGGCGTCTGGAGCGCGGGCAACGACGTTGGCGGAGATATACCCCGCGTTACGCAGCTCCAGGATGTTTCCCTCCGTCACGATGGAGCCCCCCCCAGTGCCCTTTGAGGGTGTTGCCATGGCTGAGTTGGAAAGCTCGGATGCGCACGGGTGGGAAGAGGCGAGATTGGATCTGGGCGCTGGAGCTCGAGGAGGCAGAAGGTTGGGAGAATAGGAGCGTAGCTACTGGCTCTGTTAGCTTTTTACTCTTATAGGCTGCTGAAAGGCCAAGAGTCCCCCTCACCGCGCCAATAAAAATGTCACTCTCCCCTACCAAAGATGCCATTATACACATGGGGGGAAACAAAATATTGATGATATCCCTGAGAATACGGGCACGATCTCCACCTCGATGGGACGTGCCAGTAAAAGGGCAGCCTCGAACCGTGATTTGAGATAGGCAGTAACTACCTGACCCATCGTGGGTAGCGTCGCTTCGATAAAGTTGTCAGGCTATAAGGTACTGTTCACACCTAGGTGGTTAGGCTTCAAGGTTAAGTAAACTCACGACCCCGGATGGGGAGAGGACTTGGTTGAACCTTGTTTTCAAGACACGGCTCCTCGGAAAGACAGTTAAGAAAGCACTAAAAGGGAACTCGTCTGTCAAGCCAAGGACTTCGGATCCGAAGTTAATTCCATTAAAGAGATCATCCTCGGCATAGAAGACCAGTTCGGGGGCCACTGACGGTGTCCTAGACTAGGGGGTACTAGCCTAGTCAGCCCATATTCCTCGGGCTGGGCCAGTGGGCCCTCATTCTTATCAAGATGGACTCCGAAAGATGCACGCAAGAAGAAAAAGCAAGATTACATCTGCCGAAGACTTGACATATACTCCAAGACTCCTCTTACCGCCTCCACGCCTAGATGCCGACTTTGTAACCCTAGATACCCTACCCAGCGTGTATATAAGCCGGAGGGTTTAGCCCTTAGAGGGGACCTCAACACAATCTCATTCACCTAGCCTTAGGACTAGATCATACGATCTAGAGGTAGATTAACTCTGTACTTGATACTTCTCCATCAATATAAACAAGAGCAGGATGTAGGGTTTTGCCTCCATCAAGAGGGCCAGAACCTGGGTAAACATCGTCTCCCTATTCCTATTACCATCTGTCCGAGATCCACAGCTCGCGACCCCCTACCGCGAGGTCTGCCGGTTTTTACACCGACACCAGGACACCCACCAAGGAGCCTCGAGGAGTAGATAGGCGCCTAAGGATCATCTTGGCCCCCAAGTTAGCGTGACGACGACCGAGACGGAATCTACCTCTTATAAAATCCTAGCCCTCATAGTGCATATAAGGCGGGGCTACGAGATTCTCAACCTCATCTAATTCCATAGACCTAAACTCTCGGTAGCAATACATCCACCATTGTAATCCCTTGCACGAGGTATATCCACCATGAATAAAACAAAAAGCAGGACGTAGGGTGTTACTCCTCATCGGAGGCCAGAACCTGGGTAAAATGTGCGTGCAGGCTCCATTCTGGTACTTTTGGCCATGTTCGCCACCCTACCGAGGGTACTGATGACTTTTTGGTCGTCAAATGAACCAGCGCTCTGCTCCCTGGCAACGATGCCAGAAAATGCTTGATGTCCTGCAAGAGCAGATGGTGTTGTAGCACTTTCGTGATAAGTAAAGTGTCAAATCCACAAGGAGCGGAAAGTAAGGCACTATTAACCCCATAACCACGTTGTCACCGACATAGTTCCGTACGCACCCAAACCAGAGTTTGGAATAGTCTACTCTATCGGTTGCTAGGGAAACAAAATAAAAAGTTTTTTTTACTAAACTACGAACGAAAAGGTAAAAAATAGGAATTAAGAGGACACTAAGTTGTAGGACGGTGCATGAGCAGTAAAGCATTCTTGAGGGCTTCAGAGTCATCACTACTAATATGAACTATTGTATCTCCAATCCACTCCTCACGTGCATATGTGGGCGGTTCCAGTACAGATATGTTCTACTCGAAGTCGACTCCATATCACATACGTCACCACCATAGTTTCCCCACACCGGTTATCACTACGGTTAATTAAGGGTTTCCCTGTGGACACAACCATATGTGGGTTTCCTTGTTACTCCGGTACCAACTGCAAAAGGCGAAGAAAGAGGCTTTTACTGCCACGTCTAATTACCTTGACATCCTAACCTACAGCTGCGGCAGTAATATGCTTCACGGCCAATCACGGCGATAATTCAAGCGAGGCCTCCTCTCAACATTCACGAAGGCTATTAATGACGGGGTCCTGTACCGGGGGTGGCTAACGCCTAGGAGCCCAGCCTCATCGTCAACCACAGGGGGCCCGCCAGGCCCAAGATGTGGAGGAAACCCTAAGAGGCAACACGACCTTCTTGACACCCAAGACTAGAGGGCGGCAGCGTCCAGATTGCATCTACCTTGTAAAACCCTAGACCTCTCCTGTCTATATAAAGGGAGGTCTAGGGTTCCCATTGATCATCTATCCTCAGATAGGAGAACTCTTGGTAGCAATCTCATACACCATTGTAACCCCTCGCACGAGGTATCCCTCCATTATGAATCATCAAAACCAGCAGGATGTAGGGTATTACTCTCCAGAGGCCCGAACCTGGATAAACCCTTCGTGTGACCTCCGATCCATGACTTCCAGCTATGCTTGGACCCCTACCGAGGGATCTGATGGGAATTTGCTCCGTCAGTTGGCGCGCCAGGCATGGGTAGCGCCGGCTGGAAACTGATCATGGGTTCGATCTTCTTCCACCTTCGGCGGCTTGCCGTCGGGGGAAAGCTTAACCTTCGGTTCAGTGACGTTCACCACCGACGTGGCAGTCCGGGTTGACATCAACTTACAGGCCTGCGAAACGGAGACCGCACTGGCTATCCAATTGGTTGGAATGGTCTGCGTTAGCTGTCGTCTCGCCCAGGCATCGGAGGATTGCCTCCTTGCCGACCCAGACACACGCGAAGTCAACAACATGACCGGTGTCACCCCGGCCTCGGACGACGAGGAGGACGACGCATCCCCGATCCGTCTCACCAACGAGGACAAAAACGCCAGCCTGCCCCCTTCTACGAGGTCACATACGATGACCTCTGGGGAGGAACGGGATCCTCCACAGGCCCGGGGACCGATGTCTCTACCGACAAGGAGACATCTTAGTCTGAGGCCCCCCAAGCGATCTCCCTCCACCAGGTCATGATCATGGAGCCAACCACAAACGCGCCACGCATGACGGGCACGAAGGAGGCCGCAACCTCCGGGCCTCTGGCATTGGGGCCGATGGCTACCACGACGCAACCACAGACCGACCCGGTACTGACACCTCAACCACAGATAAGCACAGGCCTCCATCTGAGCCCCATGGTGGGCCCTTCCATGATTGCGGTCACCCTCCAAAGGGTGACGTCTACTCTGCCACCAGTAACGGGGCACGCTTTGAACTACCTGACGTCACCCATCGCTGGCACCGATCCAGTGTCGAGGACACTGGAGGCCATACGCGTGCCCCAACTAAACGCACAACTCGTGCTTCAACAACAAGCGCTCGAGGTCTCGGCCCACGAGGCCCGGTGGAATGAAACAATGACGCGCGAACGCCTGCGCCGCCCACGCCACCAGCCACGAAATCTCCTCAATGACCTCGCCGACCGAGGCCGGGAACGAGGAATCGGCTTCAATGAGCCGGCCGTGGAGGTCGCAACACTGCCTCCTCCAACCGCCGCCCGTGGCCTCCAAGCAGCGGTAGAACTGGCAGCTCAATTGCAAGCCACCCCAGGAGACCTTAAACTCCTGGCCGACCTCACTCACGTGCTCCACAGGATGGTGGAGCTCTAGGATAACATCTCACGATCAAGAGACAAGATGGCTGGCACCGAAAGTGTTTTGTCCACCGCCAACCACCCAGTCTGCGAGCAGCGTCAAGGGTCCATCCTGAGATCAGAGGCCGCGCCAGCGGTCACGGTCACACATTTGCGGTAGCCAATATCTGTTGTCACCCTGCAACAGCGTGCGGCTCTGCCGCCCATGAGCCCCGCGCCAACGGGGCGACCTCATCATCATCAATAAGGCAGATGGGCAGAAGCAAAAACTAACGGACTACACCCGGGGGCTCCTCCATCAAGGTTCACCTCACTCACATCAAGTATCACACAGGCATTCTTTGGGCAAGAAGTGATATCCCACCCTTTCCCCCAGCTAACCCTTCGTCGTACGCGGCTGCTACTTGCGAGCTGCGTTGGGATATTCCCCGAAGAGGAAGGGTGAAGCAATATAGTAGCAGACAGTATTACCCTCAGTGAGAACCAAGGTTATTGAACCAATAGGAGAACTAAGCAAATTCCTAGTAAGCAGTACCTACACACACAAGAGCAAATACTTGCACCCAACGCGGGCAAGAGGGTTGTCAATCCCCTTGAACTCGTTACTTGCAAGGATTAAATCTAGTAATGATAGATATATAAATTGAAAAGTAAATAAAAAGTAAAATAATTGCAGCAAGGTAATTTTGGTTTTAGTAATATGATAAAACTAGACCCGGGGGCCATAGTTTTCACTAGAGCCTTCTCTCTTGAAACATAGCATACGGTGGGTAGACAAATTACTGTTGGGCAATTGATAGAAAAGCCCATAGTTATGATGTTATTCATGGCAATGATCATGTATATAGGCATCACGTCTGTGACAAGTAGACCGAAATGATTCTGCATCTACTACTATTACTCCACTTCCAGAGCGCTTCTATGCTTGCCTCTCTACGTATTAAGTTCATAACAAACACAGTAATGCATGAAGTATGATGACATGATGTAGACAAAATAAAACTAAGCAATATGATTAAACCCTGTTGTTTTGCCCTCAATGGCAACAATACAAATACGTGCCTCGCTACCCCTTCTGTCACGAGGTGAGGACACCGCAAGATTGAACCCATTACAAAGCATCTCTCCCACTGAAGATAAATCAATCTAGTTGGGCAAACCAAACGGATAGATTGGAGAGAAATACAAAGCTATAATAATCATGGATAATAAAGTTCAGAAAAGACTCAATTACTTTCAATGAATAATCTGATCATGAACCCACAATTCATCGGATCCCAACAAACACACCGCAAAAGAAGATTACATCGGATAGAACTCCATGGAGATCATGGAGAACTTTGTATTGAAGATCAAGGAGAGAGAGAGAGAGAGAGAGAAAGCCATCTAGCTAGTTGCTATCGACCCGTAGGTCTGTGGTGAACTACTCACACATCATCGGCAGGGTAGCAAGGTTGATGTAGAAGCCCTCCGTGATCGATTCCCCCTCCGGCAGAGTACCGAAAAAGGCCTCCAGATGGGATCGCGGAAGAATAGAAGCTTGCGGCGGTGGAAAAATTGTTTCAGGTGGCTCTCTGGGGTTTTTGAAATATTTGAAAATTTATAGCGCTGGAATTAGGTTAGACGAAGCCACGAGGGGCCCACAAGACATCAGGGTGCGCCTACCCCCCAGGGCGCGCCCTGTTGCCTTGCCATATCCTCGTAGGTCTTCTGGTCCTCCCTCGAAGCTTCCAGGATCTCTTTTGTCCAGAAAGAAATTGTCAAAAAGTTTCAGCATTTGGACTCCGTTTGGTATGGATTTTCTGTAAAAACCAAGAACAAGCAGAAAACAACAACTGGTACTAGGCACTGAGTTAATAGGTTAGTCCCCAAAAATGATATAAAATTGCCTAAAAAGTATCTAAGAATGACAATATAATAGCATGAAATAATCAAAAATTATAGATACGTTGGAGACGTATCAGCATCCCCAAGCTTAATTCCCGCTCGTCCTCGAGCAGGTAAATGATAAAAACAGAATTTTTGATGTTGAATGCTACCTAGCATGTTTATCATGTAATCTCTCTTACGGTATAAATATTGAGATACGACGAAGTAATTGATATCAACATAATAATATCCATGAATACAAGAAGATAATCATTAAGTTTTCAAAATATACGATACTCAATGAATGTTATCCCTACTCATTGAATTATGTAACATGGCATGACTCTGCCTTCACCGCATAAATATAAATCACGAGCACCCTAGTGTCAAACCAGGCAATTGGATCATACTTTTTCACACGCTTCAGCATTTTCAACTCCACTCAATACATGAGCGTGAGACATGAACATTAGCACTATGGGTGGAATAGAATGCGGCGGTAGAGATATATAGGAGAAGTCAAAAAGGAAGAAATGCTCGCATCAACTCGGCGGATCAATAGGCAATGGAGAGGCCCGAAAAAGACGCCTCTATTTTCAAACTAGCGGTGGGTGATTCCATCCACTAGTTGAACGGGTACGCCTCTTCCTCCCCTCTCCCCTGCGCCGCTCTGGCGAGCGGACGGGGGAACCCTAGCCGCCACCTCCTCCCCATCCCCTCTGCCCCCTTCCCTTGTCGTCGCCAAGAGGCGCCGCCGGGCAAAGCTCGGCCGGCATAGGCGGCGGCGGGGCCTCTTCTTCCCATCCGCGTGGATCCCCCGGCTGGTGCGGGATGGCCGGCCACTGGAGGCGTCAGGCTATGGCGGGGATCGGCGGCGCGGCTTCAGGGGCACTCTGCTGCGGCGGCTGCGGGTGCGGGTGCGGCGACGGTGGCATGAAGGTGGCGCGGCTGCTACGGGTGCTCTGCTTCGATGGTTGTGAGGTGGCCAGATCTGGCATGGGGGCTGATGGCGGCGGTGTGTGCACGCGGCGACCTGGCCGGCGGCGGGCTACACGGGAAGGTGAAAGCACATTTGCTCCCTTGGTGGTTTTGGTAATTTATGTCAACATACATGTTGTTGGACTAATGATTTTATCTAGTATATTTCAGACAAGTTCAACAATGGCATGACAAGGACTGGAAGATGTGGAATCCCTCAAAATACTAAGGACAAAGATTGGCAAAGCTTCAAGACTCTACATTTTTGGTTCCCTTTTTGGTTAAGTGATCCAAGATCACATTGAGTCCATAGGAAAAGCCAATACTATTAAAAGGGGATGAGGTTTTGGTTATGACTCAATTGCTCAAATGCTTAGTGATATTGCTCCAAAACTCTCAAATACTTCTCCACTTCACTCCTATCCAAAACCCCAAAAGTTGATCTCGGTCCCACCGAAACATTCTTATCCGGACTCACCGAGATTGCTATCCACTATGCCACATGCCAAACCCTAATAGATCGGTGCAACCAAAATGGTTCTCTGTAACACCGAGACGGCATGACCAACTTGCTGTAACAATGTTACTTCACTTCGGAATTTCCGAGATGAAACTTTCGGTCTCACCGAAACCTGGTCTTGCCCTAGCCATTGCACTTCGGTCTCACCGAGATGTTTTGATCGGTCTCACCAAAAAGCCTAAAGTTCATGTCTTTTACACTAGTCGGTCTCACCGAGATTTTCATGTCGGTGTCACCGAGTTGGGTCAAAGACTTGTAACGGTTGGATTTTAGGTGAAGGCTATATATACCCCTCCACCACCCTCTCACCATGTAAGAGAGCCATCAGAACATGCATATACATCCACCATACGATTTCTGAGAGAGAACCACCTACTCATGTGTTGAGATCAAGATATTCCAATCCAATCATTTGAACCTTGATTTCTAGCCTTTCCCAAGTTGCTTTCCACTCAAATCCTTCTTCCACCAAATTCAAATCCAAGATTGGTTAGGTGTTACTTGGGAGCCTCCAAGATCATGTGGAGTTGAACCAAGGAGTTTGTTAGGGCAAGGAGATCTCATACTTCATGAAGATCTACCCAGAGTGAGGCATGTTGGAATAGGCAAGGTTGCTTCTTCGTGGACCCTTCGTGGGTGGAGCCCTCCTTGGACTCGCGCAACCGTTACCCTCCGTGGGTTGAAGCCTCCATCAACGTGGAAGTACGATAGCACCACCTATCAGAACCACGCCAAAAACCACCGTGTCTTCATTGCGTTTGATCTTCTATTCTCTACCCCTTTACTTTCCGTACACTTGCATGCTTTACTATTTCCACTGCTCAATCTCTAGATATGCATGTGTAGGTGGTCTTAGTGATATCTTAACTTGTGCCAAAATCTGCCTAAGTTTCAAGAGAACTAAAAACTACACCTTTGGTTGGTTAAGAGTCTATTCACCCCCCTCTAGACCTATCTCCTCGACCCCACAATTGGTATCAGAGCTTTGGTCTCCATTGCTTTGGTTTAATCACCATTGGAGGGAGATGGATGTGTCTACTTTGGGGAGTCTTAGACGTAGAGTGCCTATTCTCAATGAGGAGTATTATCACTTTTGGAAGAATGTGATGCTTGATATCTTTGATGAATTTAACTTGAGCAAGTACATTCATAATCCTTATGTGCCTCCTATTGATCCCTTGCATCCACTCATGAAGAGGAAATTGACATTCTTCGTAATCTTAGAACCATCAATCTTATCATTAGAGGATTACCTAACACCGTGCTTGGTTGTATGCAAAACTTTCAGTGTCCCTACACTCTATGGAATGACTTAGAAAAGTGATATCCCGATTACTCTTTAAAGAATCTTGATGAGATTCTTCATAAGACTATTGCTTTTCACAAGATGAAGCCTAGTGATCCTAACTTTGATGATTGCTTGTTTGAGCTTCGTGATCTTATGCGTGCTAAAGGAGATGTCAGAACCATTAGTAACATTATCACGGAAGCCATTAGAATTCATAAACTTGAACATTGTCATGATGATGAAACTAATGAATTCATTGCCCTAGGTGATGATCACATACATGTTGATGATGAGGATGAAGACCATGAGGAATCTTAGTCTTATGGCAAATCTTCGAGATTACTTGGCCGGAGGAAAAGAGTGGATTCTTGATAGTGGATGTACTGATCACATGACCGGAGATAGAGACATGTTTCGTGAGCTTGCTAAAAATGATGGTCCATGCCAGTATGTGACTTTTGGAGACAACTCCAAGGGTAAGGTACTTGGCCTTGGTAAGGTGGCCATATCCAATAATAGCTCCATTCAAAATGTTATGCTTGTTGAATCTCTTGGTTACAATCTTCTTTCCGTATCTAGACTAGCCGACTTTGGTTTCAATGTTCTATTTACCGAACTAGATTGCCAAGTGTTTCGTCGAGATAATCATAATATGGTCTTTCCCGGCATTCGTAGAGGTGATCTATACATTGTTGGTTTCACTAAAAGAGCCCAACCTCGTACATGTTTAATTGCTAAATCTTCTAAAGGTTGGTTATGGCATAGGAGACTTGGACATGTTGGCATGCGTAATCTTGATAAACTTGTTAAAGGAGATCATATTCTTGGTGTGAAAGATGTTATCTTTGACAAGGATAGACTTTGTAGTGCTTGCCAAGCAGGAAAACAAGTTGGAGGAAGCCATCCCGTGAAGAATATTACGACCACGAGGAGACCTCTCGAGCTACTTCATATGGATCTCTTTGGTCCCAACTCCTATAAAAGTCTTGGTGGTAACTCCTTCAGTTTGGTCATTGTTGATGATTTTTCCAGATTTACGTGGGTGTTCTTTCTCGATGACAAATCGCTGGTACAAAAGATCTTCAACAATTTTGCAAGGAAGGCCCAAAATCAATTTGAAGTAAAGATCAAGAAGGTTCGGAGTGACAACGGAATGGAGTTCAAGAACGCAAATGTGGATACCTTTCTTGACGAAGAAGGCATTTCACATGAGTTCTTGGCTACGTACACACCTCATCAAAATAGAGTTATTGAGAGGAAGAACCAGACTCTTATTGAGATGGCAAGAACAATGCTTGATGAATACAAGACGCCAAAACACTTTTGGGAGGAAGCGGTTGAGACAGCTTGTCAGCTACAAATCGACTCTATCTTCACAAGCTTCTTGGTAAAACGGTGTATGAAGTACTCACCGGTAACAAGCCACAAGTTGGATACTTTCGAGTATTTGGCTCAAAATATTACATTCTTGATAAGCATCGTCGTTCAAAGTTTGCTCCTAAATCTCATGAAGGTTTTCTACTTGGTTACGGATCGAACTCTCACACCTACCGTGTCTACAACAACTTCACTCAAAAAGTTGAAGAGACAGTAGATGTGAAGTTTGATGAGACTAACGGCTCGCAAGTCGAGCAATTGCCAATTGATGTAGGAGATCAAGAACCATCGGAAGCAATCCAAGACTTGTCCATTGGCAAGATTCGACCCATGGAATTGAAGGAGAGTACTTCGTCAATTCAAGTGGAAGCCCCAACTTCACGTCAAGGTGAACCACAAGTTGACATGGAGGCATCTACAAGTGGAACACGTCAAGACGAAGGGAATGAGGAAGTGCAACAAGATGACCCACCTCAACCTCCTTCTCCACCTCCAAAAGCGAACAATGACAACAACAACTAAGAAGAAGAAGATGATGATGAGGAAGCCTCACCACAATCCAAGCAAAATCTACCTCGAGTTAGAGAAAGAATTGACAAGAATCATACCGTCGAACAAATTCTTGGCGATATCAAATCCGGGAGAATCACTCACTCTAAATCTCGTCTAGCTAACTTTTGTGAGCATTACTCATTCATCTCTAGTGTTCAACCTTTGAAGGTAGAAGAATCTCTCAAGGATCCTGATTGGGTAAATGCAATGCATGAGGAGCTACACAACTTCGAGAGGAATCAAGTTTGGACATTGGTTGAGAAGCCTAAAGATGAGCAAAACATTATTGGAACCAAATGGGTGTTTTGGAATAAGCAAGATGAAGATGGATAAGTTGTACGCAACAATGCTCGTCTCGTAGCACAAGGTTACACACAAGTCGAAGGTATGGACTATGGTGAGACCTATGCCCCCATTGCTAGACTTGAGTCCATTCGCATTTTACTTGCTTATGCCAATCACCAGGATATCACTCTTTACAAATGGATATTGAAAGTGCTTTCTTAAATGGAGAAATTGAGGAGGAAGTTTATGTTAAACAACCTCCTGGCTTTGTTAATCCCAAGAAACCTAATCATGTTTATAAACTTCGTAAAGCTCTATATGGTCTCAAAACAAGCCCCTAGAGCTTGGTACAAATGCTTGACAAAGTTTCTTATTGAAAAAGGTTTTGAAATTGGGAAAATTGATTCAACCTTATTCACTACGAGGGTTAATAGAGAATTATTTGTAAGCCAAATTTATGTTGATGACATTATCTTTGGATCTACTAACCCCTCTTTTAGTGAAAAGTTTGGAAGGTTGATGTCAGAAAAGTATGAGATGTCTATGATGTGTGAACTCAAATTCTTTCTTGGTTTGCAAATCAAGCAAACTAAGGAGGGTACCTTTGTTTCTCATACAAATTATACCAAGAACTTGTTCAAGAAGTTCAACATGCAAGAAACTAAAGGTATGAAAACTCCAATGCCCACAAGTGGACATCTTGACTTGACTAAGGATGGCAAACCGGTTGATCAAAAGGTTTATCGATCTATGATTGGTTCATTGCTATATCTATGTGCTTCCCGTCCCGACATTATGCTAAGTGTGTGCATGTGTGCACAATACCAAGAGGCACCAAAAGAGTGTCACCTTAAGGCCGTGAAAAGAATTGTGTGATACTTGTTACATACACCGAACTTTGGCATTTGGTATCCCAAAGGATCTTCTTTCAATCTTGTTGGCTATTCTGATTCGGACTATGTCAGAGACAAGGTTGATAGAAAATCTACTTCGGGTACATGTCAATTTCTTGGTAGATCTCTTGTGTCTTGGTCCTCCAAGAAACAAAACTCGGTATCTCTACCTACTGCCGAAGCGGAATACATTGCCGCGGGATCATGTTGTGCTCAATTACTATGGATGACACAAACTCTTAAAAACTATGGTGTGCATGTGAGACATGTACCACTACTATGTGACAATGAGAGTGCTATTAAGATTGCACACAATCTCGTGCAACATTCTCGAACTATGCATATTGAAGTTCGTCACCATTTCATTCGAGATCATGTTGCAAAAGGTGATATTGACCTCAAACATGTTCGTACCGACAAGCAATTGGCAGATATCTTCACCAAACCTCTTGATGAGAAGGTATTTTGTCACTTGAGGAGTGAGTTGAACATCGTTGATGCTTGAAACTTGATCGCTTCAAACACGATCTAGTGACTCACTTGGGTGAATACAAGGCCATGAGCATTCTTGACTAATCCATGATCATATTATATCTTGGACACTTTGCTCCCTTGTATTGTATCTAACCTTTTTGTACATACTTGGACAAGCTACATGTCATAAGATTACATCTCACTCTACTCATGAGCAATCTTGTACGAACCAAGTATCAACAATCCTTGGTGGGACAAGGAACAAGACAACTCAAACATATCCTTTGACAACATTTGAGTCATTTTGGATACATATGTTGTTCCTTGCAAATCTAACTCATGTAGGAAGATGAACTACAAATGATAAGATTGCTCCCAACTTCATCCATGAGCATCCACCTCAAGTTCAGCCACATGATGTACATCACAACCAAAACCCCAATGTAAGTTCTCACATCTTAGAGAAGCTTTACTCAAAGTCATGAGCTAAAGCAACTAAAGAAGATTTGAATACATTGACATGCATAAACGAAAAATGGCAACCCCATTTGAGCTTAATGATGAGTATGACCTATGATCAAGTGTTCTCACTTGACTCCTAAGTCAATATACTCTAACATAGGTGCCCTAGTCACCGACCTCTCTAGATGAAGTTCTCTAGTGTTTCTTTTGTGTTTCTCTTCTTGCTAGAGTGTTTCTTTTTAATAAAAAAACTTCATCTAGATGCTACTTTGTTGATCTATTTCCTTCTTTTATGTGCTAGTTTAGAAGTTAATTCGTTGGAAATCCTTGTGAGAATTTCTTTGCCTAGTGAGCTGAGTTGACAAAATCTTCCAGTTGCACCAAACTCGGTCACACCGAATTTATTCAACTCGGAGTCACCGACTTGGCTGCATAAAGGAATTTTTTGTCAAATATTTTTTGAGATTTCTCCTCCGGCTCCACTCAATGATTCTTACCCTCTATGTGCATCTGAAACTACACTATGGCTAGATGTATTTCTCAAGGACCAAACCCACTTGACCAATAGCCTTGAAGTATCCCTTCTTGGAAATTGATGTCAAAGGGGGAGAGAGATCTACACATCAAAGCTTATCACCACCAGCTCTTCCATGTCAAAAGGGAGAGAGGGATGCACTTTAAAAGAGGAGAGAATGCTACATGTTTCTAAGAGGGGAGAAACATGATCTGTTTGTCTGGTTGCTCTAGTTTTCTCACCCTACCTACTCCCAATATCCATTATCAGATTCAGGGGGAGAGGCAGTTTCTTTTAGGGGAGATGACTAATTCTATTTGATCCTTCTTTTGGGGATATGTCTGCTTCTGACAAAAGTATTCACTTAGTGATACTTTCTTCTACATGTCATCCCAATCTTGGTTTCTTGTTGATCTTGTGTCTTTTCTTGAAGAAATTATCTTGTGTTATCTAACCTTGTTTTCTCAAGTGTATTTCTTCAGGTATAGGATCAAGAACTTTGAGGTAAGTATGTGCATCATACTCATGTACATGATGACTTCTTGCTTTTGCACATATTGTTTGCAAGAAGATAGTCATAAACATGTGGGTACTTCAACTTCATTTTGTTGCTCTGATGCATATAGCCAAGATACATGTTACATGTGTATTTCCTTCATTTTGTGCTTCTACTTTCCATGAGCTATCATCTTTTACTAGCTGCACATTTTTAGGGGGAGCTCATACATGTTACATGTTTCCTTCAAAGCTTTCATACAATCTTCTGTTACATCTTTATTTGAAGCTTTGATGTATGTTGTCATCAATTAACAAAAAGGAGGAGATTGAAAGCACATTTTCTCCCTTGGTGGTTTTGGTAATTTATGTCAACATACATGTTGTTGGACTAATGATTTTATCTAGTATATTTCAAACAAGTTCAACAATGGCATGACAAGGACTGGAAGATGTGGAATCCCTCAAAATGCTAAGGACAAAGATTGGCAAAGCTTCAAGACTCTACATTTTTGGTTAAGTGATCCAAGATCACATTGAGTCCTTAGGAAAAGCCAATACTATTAAAAGGGGATGAGGTTTTGGTTATGACTCAATTGCTCAAATGCTTAGTGATATTGCTCCAAAACTCTCAAATACTTCTCCACTTCACTCCTATCCAAAACCCTAAAAGTTGATCTCGGTCCCACCGAAACATTCTTATCCGGACTCACCGAGATTGCTATCCACTATGCCACATGCCAAACCCTAACAGATTGGTGCAACCAAAATGGTTCTCGGTCCCACCGAGAAGGCTTTACCAACTTGCTGTAACGATGTTACTTCACTTCGGAGTTTCTGAGATGAAACTTTTGGTCTCACCGAAACCTGGTCTTGCCCTAGCCATTGCACTTCGGTCTCACCGAGATGTTTTGATCGGTCTCACCGAAAAGCCTAACATTCATGTCTTTTACACTAGTCGGTCTCACCGAGATTTTCATGTCGGTGTCACCGAGTTGGGTCAAAGACTTGTAACGGTTGGATTTTAGGTGAAGGCTATATATACCCCTCCACCACCCTCTTACCATGTAAGAGAGCCATCAGAACGTGCCTATACTTCCACCATACGATTTCTAAGAGAGAACCACCTACTCATGTGTTGAGATCAAGATATTCCAATCCAATCATTTGAACCTTGATTTCTAGCCTTTCCCAAGTTGCTTTCCACTCAAATCCCTCTTCCACCAAATCCAAATCTGTGAGGAGTTGTTTGAGTGTTGGGGAGACTATCTTTTGAAGCACAAGAGCAAGGAGTTCATCATCAACACACCATTTATTACCTTTTGGAGAGTGGTGTCTCCTAGATTGGTTAGGTGTCACTTGGGAGCCTCCAAGATCATGTGGAGTTGAACCAAGGAGTTTGTAAGGGAAGGAGATCGCCTACTTCGTGAAGATCTACCCCAAGTGAGGCTAGTCATTCATGGACGGAAGCCATGGTGGAATAGGCAAGGTTGCTTCTTCGTGGACCCTTCATGGGTGGAGCCCTCCGTGGACTCGCGCAACCGTTACCCTCCATGGGTTGAAGCCTCCATCAACGTGGACGTAGGATAGCACCACCTATCGGAACTACGCCAAAAACCACCATGTCTTCATTGCATTTGATCTTCTATTCTCTACCCCTTTACTTTCCATACACTTGCATGCTTTACTATTTTCGTTGCTCAATCTCTAGATATGCATGTGTAGGAAGTCTTGGTGATATCTTAACTTGTGCCAAAATCTGCCTAAGTTTCAAGAGAACTAAAAACTGCACCTTTGGTTGGTTAAGAGTCTATTCACCCCCCCCTCTAGACCTATCTCCTCGGCCTCACAGAAGGCTTCTCCGAGGCTCCTCAGCTACTGGTGGTGGCGGCTCCGGCTCTCTACTCGGTGGGCGGGTGGCGGTTCATGGTCTGGCGGTGGTCGGCGGCAGCGGCCATGGTGGGGAAACATAGGAGGTGTCTGGTGGGGGGTTGGTCAGGAGAGATGGGGGGCTAGTGGTGGCCCTCCGTCGCCGGCAGGGGCGCCGGCCATAAATTCGTTCCGCTCCTTCCCTCCCCCTCTCCCCGGCCTAGTGTTGCGTGGTCTCTGGTCTGCCGTTCTTTGGGTCTGGACGGTCGCTGGCGGCTCCGTCGGTGTTTGGGGTGTCGGTAAGGCCAAAGCTGGTGCCTTGGTTGCTCATGGAGTTGTTGGATGGTAGGGCGGCGGCCCTGGTGGTGGGAGGCACGACGTTTGTGGGCGGAACACACATCTCAGGTGCGGGCGGGCAATCATGGTTATGCGGGTAGCGTGATTGCAAGTCATTAACGGAGCTAGGGTGTGACGGAGGGGTGTGAGCACCGGGGTACACTAGTTGCCCAGTTTTACTGGCCAGCGGTGGCAGCGGCCGTTGCTGTTATACCCTTCCTGAAGGCACCGTCGCGGTGTTCCCACTCCTCGTCTTGCTCCGGGTGAAAACCTGATCTTCGGGATCGAGCGGTGGCAGCTATCCTTGGTCATTCCCTTCTTGGAGGCACCTTTTGGAGTCTTGGCTTCGTTGTTGTCTGTCTCAGCTATCTGTTGTGGATGCTCATGATGGAGGTCTCTCCAGGCTCCAAGCGGTCTTCCTTCTCATCATCTTTAGTTTGCTTGGTAGTCGGTGGGGTGGTGTGTCGGTGCCCGGCACCGTTGTATCTTGCCTTGGGTGTGTGGTGTGTTTTTGTATCGGCTTCAATTGTAATCGGTGATCTTTGCTTTATAATATAAAGCGTGGGGAAACCCTTTTTCATCAATGAAGAGGCCTATCAATCAATATCAATGCGAGGAGTAGGGATTGCCATGCAACGGATGTACTAAGAGCTATAAGTGTATGAAAGCACAATGGAAACTAAGTGGGTGTGCATCCAACTTGCTTGCTCATGAAGACCTCGGGCATTTTGAGGAAGCCCATCATCGGAATATACAAGCCAAGTTCTATAATGAAAAATCCCCACTAGTATATGAAAGTGATATCTTAGGAGACTCTCTATATGAAGAACGTGGTGCTACTCTGAAGCACAAGTGTGGTAAAGGATAGTAGCATTGCCCCTTCTCTCTTTTTCTCTTTTTCCCTCTTTTTTTAGAACGATCTCATGGACCTCATCCCCACATTTTGGAGGACTCATCAGTCTCCATCATTCTTTTCCTCACTGGGACAATGCTCTAATAATGATGATAATCGCATTTTTATTTACTTACAACTCGGTATTACAACTCAATGAACTAATAAAAGATGACTCTATATGAATGCCTCTGGCAGTGTACCAGGATGTGCAATGATCTAGCATAACATGTATAACAATGATGAACGGTGGCTTTGCCACAAATATCATGTCAGCTCTATATGATCATGAAAAGCAATATGATGATGAACACACATGTCATAAGATGGAACGGTGGAAGTTGCATGGCAATATATCTCGGAATGGCTATGGAAATGCCATGATAGGTAGGTTTGGTGGCTGTTTTGAGGAAGACATAAGGAGGCTTATGTGTGATAGAGTGTATCATATCACGGGGTTTGGATGCACTGGCGAAGTTTGCACCGACTCTCGAGGTGAGAAAGGGCAATGCACGGTACCGAAGAGGCTACCAAATTGCGGAAAGGTAAGAGTGTGTAATTGTCCATGAACTCACATTAGTCATAAAGAACTCATATACTTATTGTGAAAGTTTTATTAGCCCTCGAAGCAAAGTACTACTCGCATGCCCCTAGGGAGGAGGTTGTAGGAGTTAACCATCGAGCACCCCCAATTATGACAGCACTCAAGGATTTCAATCAGACATAAAAAATGCTCAAACAACCCCACCATGCCATGTCGGACACTTAAATGAGTAGTTAATAACAAGCTTTAATATTGATATTTCTACTAACAAATGATCATGAACCAATACATTTTCATATTACGACATCATATAATTAAACCATACGCCTCATATTTGGTGATCTACATGAAAGTTTTTATTATACCACTCTTTTATACCTATCATTTTCAGACTAGTCTTATAACTCATGCATATTACCACTTCCTATTTAAGACTCTCAAAAATATTTAAGTGAAGCATGAGAGTGCAATAATTTTTATAAAATATATAACCACCACCGTGCTCTAACAAATATAAGTGAAGCACAAGAGCAACTTCATAGCTCAAAAGATATAAGTGAAGCTCACAGAGTATTCTAACAAATTAAGATGAATGCGTGTCTCTCTCAAAAGGTGTGTCCAGAAAACAATGATTGTGGCAAACTAAAAGCAAAACAAAACTATGGCACAAGACGCTCCAAGTGAAACTCATATCATGTGATGAATAAAAATATAGCTCCAAGTAACATACCGATGAATTGTGGACGAAAGAGGGGATGCCATCTGGGGCATCCCCAAGCTTAGACGCTTGGGTCTTCCTTGAATATTACCTTGGGGTTCCTTGGGCATCCCCAAGCTTAGGGTCTTGCCGCTCCTTATTCCTTCATCCATCGTGATCTCACCCAAAACTTGAAAACTTCAGCACACAAAACTCAGCAGAAACTTCGTGAGATCCGTTAGTATAATAAATCAAATCATCCACTTTAGGTACTGTTATAAACTCATTCATAATTATTCTTGCATAATACCAACTGTATTCTAACTTCTCCATGACTTATACCCCCTGATATAATCCATAGCATCATTAAAACAAGCACACTATGCAATAAAAACAGGATCTGTCTAAAACAGAACAGTACGCAATGACAAAATATTTATCCATACTTCTGTAACTCCAAAAAATCTGAAAAAATTAGGACAACGTAAACAATTTGTACCCCAATACTGTGTAAAATATCAGATTTTTCTGACATTCTAGTAAAAAATGTAATATCAAATACTGGGCGCAAAACTTTCTGTTTTCAAACAACATCAATTATACTATCATTTAAATCACCCCAAAGGCATTACTTGGCACAAACAATAATTAAAAGATAAAAACACAATCATTACAGTAGAAATAATCATGTTTGCATACAAAAACATAAATGATAACTATTGGGTTGTCTCCCAACAAGCTCTTCCTTTATACCCGTTAAGATAGGCTTTGAGATTTCAATGATGCTCACATCAAAGACAAGAATTGAAGCACAAAGAAAGCATCATAAAACATGTTACATACACATTTAAGTCTAACATACTTCCTATGCATAGGTATTTTATAGGACAAGCAATATCTAGCATATGCAAATAGGAAGACGGAAGCATTAATAATTTCAACACAAAGAGAGATAATTTAGTGACATGAAGATTTTTATAATCATATTTGCCTCTCTCAAAATAATTACATGTAGGATCATAATCAAACTCAATAATATAACTATCATATAAAATATTCTCTCCATGATCCACATGCATGCAAGTTTTATGATCTTCCAAGATAGTGGGATTAACATCAACTAAAGTCATGAGCTCTCTAAACCCACTTTTATAAAAAAAATCATAAGATTGAACACTCTCCGAATATGTGGGATTCTTTTTACCTAAAGCTGACACTCTTCGGAACCCACTTTCAATATTATTGCAAACATTATTATCAATAACATATTCATCATGAGGCTTAAATAAATTTTCAAGATCATAAGAAGCATTATCACCCCAATCATGATCATTGCAATAAGTAGTGGACATAACAAAATTATCATCCCCATGCTTGTAGCCTTGCATACCATTAGCACAATTGACATGAATATAATTTAGAATAACATCATTGAATCATGCTTTTCATTCAAGGAGCTATCATGAATCACTTTATAAATTTTTTCTTTTAACACTTCATCACAATTTTCAGATTCACGATTTTCAAGCAAAACTTCATAAAGATAATCAAGTGCACTCAACTCACTAGCAATTGGTTCATCATAATTGGATTGTTTCAAAAGATTAGCAAGTGAATGAGGATCCATATCAATAATTTATAGCAAGTGAAGATGCAAGCAAATAGAAAGCACATGGTAGCACAAGCAAAGAAAGCTCACAAAATATTTTTAGTATTTATGATTTTTTGGAGAAGTGGAGGGAGATGAAAAAGAGAGGCAAATAAAAAGTAGAGCAAGTAGATGATAATTTGTGTGAAGGAACCTATAGGTATTTGATGATGTCTCCACGGCAATGGCGCTAGAAATTCTTTCTGCTACTTGTGAGCTGCGTTGGGATTTTCCCCGAAGAGGAAGGGTGAAGCAATATAGTAGCAGATAGTATTTCCCTCGGTGAGAACCAAGGTTATCAAACCAATGGGAGAACCAAGCAAATTCCTAGTAAGCAGTACCTACACACACAAGAGCAAATACTTGCACCCAACGCGGGCATGAGGGTTGTCAATCCCTTGAACTCGTTACTTGCAAGGATTAAATCTGGTAATGATAGATATATAAATTGAAAAGTAAATAAGAAGTAAAATAATTGCAGCAAGGTAATTTTGGTTTTAGTAATATGATAAAAGTAGACTCCGGGGCCATAGTTTTCACTAGAGCCTTCTCTCTTGAAACATAGCATATGGTGGGTAGACAAATTACTGTTGGGCAATTGATAGAAAAGCGCATAGTTATGATTTTACTCATGGCAATGATCATGTATATAGGCATCACGTCTGTGACATGTAGACCGAAATGATTCTGCATCTACTACTATTACTCCACTTTGAGAGCGCTTCTATGCTTGCCTCTCTACGTATTAAGTTCATAACAAACAGAGTAATGCATGAAGTATCATTACATGATGTAGACAGAATAAAACCAAGCAATATGATTAAACCCCGTCGTTTTACCCTTAATGGCAACAATACAAATACACGCCTTGGTACCCCTTCTGTCACGAGGTGAGGACACCGCAAGATTGAACTCTTTACAAAGCACCTCTCCCACTGAAGATAAATCAATCTAGTCGGGCAAACCAAATGGATAGATCGGAGAGAAATACAAAGCTATAATAATCATGAATAACAAAGTTCAGAAAAGACTCAATTACTTTCAATGAATAATCTGATTATAAACCCACAATTCATCGGATCCCAACAAACACACCGCAAAAGAAGATTACATCGAATAGAACTCCATGGAGATCATGGAGAACTTTGTATTGAAGATCAAAGAGAGAGAGAGAGAGAAAGCCATCTAGCTACTAGCTATGGACCCATAGGTCTATGGTGAACTAGTCACACATCATCGGAAGGGCAGCAAGGTTGATCTAGAAGCCCTCCGTGATTGATTCCCCCTCCGACAGAGTACCGAAAAAGGCCTCCAGATGGGATCGCAGAAGAACAGAAGCTTGCGGCGGCGAAGAAATTGTTTTAGGTGGCTCTCTGGGAGTTTTGGAATATATGGGAATTTATAGCGCTGGAATAAGGTCAGACAGAGCCATGAGGGGCCCACAAGGCATTCGGGCACACCTACCCCCCAGGGCGCGCCCTATTGCATTGCCGTCTCCTCGTAGGTCTTCTGGTCCTCCCTCGAAGCTTTTAGGGTCTCTTTTGTCCAAAAAAATCATCAAAAAGTTTCGTAGCGTTTGGACTCCGTTTGGTATGGATTTTCTATAAAACCAAAAACAAGCAAAAAACAACAACTCGCACTAGGCACTGAGTTAATAGGTTAGTCCCCAAAAATGATATAAAATTGCATAAAAAGTATCTAAGAATGATAATATAATAGCATTAAACAATCAAAAATTATAGACATGTTGGAGATGTATCATCGGCGTTGAAAAATATTCAGGCGACACAAAACCAGAGCACTGGTTGAACGACTATCTGACGGCGATCGAGATGGCCAATGGGGACATAGGCAATGCCCTCCGGCATATACCTCTATGCCTAATAGGGCACGCGCTCTCCTGGCTAAGTGGACTTCCCCCCAATTCCATCCACAATTGGGCGGACTTCCAGCACGTGTTTCTCAACAACTTCGAGGGAACCTACCATCGACCAAGAAGCGGCGCTGACCTCCACAACATCGTGCAAGAGGGCAAGGAGTCAGCTCGCGACTACATCGCGCGCTGGCTAAAGAAGAAAAACACACTATCCAGCATCTCTGACGAGACGGCCATTGAAGCATTTGTCAGCGGCACACATGTAGGATCGAAAGTATGTCTAAAGGGGGGGTAATTAGACTACTTGACCAAATAAAAACCTAACCTTTTCCAAATTTTAGTTGTGGGCAGATTTTAGCAAGAACACAAGTCAAGCATCACCCTACACATGCAATTCTAAGAGTATAGTAGCGGAAAGTAAACAATTGCATATGTAAGTAAAGGAGGGGATCAGATATTTCAAACGCAATGAAGACACGGTGGTTTTTGGAGTGGTTCCGATAGGTGGTGCTATCGTACGTCCACGTTGATGGAGACTTCAACTCACGAAGGGTAACGGCTGTGCGAGTCCACGGAGGGCTCCACCCGTGAAGGGTCCACGAAGAAGCAACCTTGTCTATTCCACCATGGCTTACGTCCACGAAGGACTAGCCTCACTCGGGTAGATCTTCACGAAGTAGGCAATCTCCTTGCCCTTACAAACTCATTGGTTCAACTCCACATCATGTCGGAGGCTCCCAAGTAACACCTAACCAATCTAGGAGACACCACTCTCCAAAAGGTAATAGACGGTGTGTTGTTGATGAACTCCTTGCTCTTGTGCTTCAAATGATAGTCTTCCCAACACTCAAACAACTCCTCACAGATTTGGCTATGGTGGAAGAAGGATTTGAGTGGAAAGCAACTTGGGAAAGGCTAGAAATCAAGGTTCAAATGGTAGGAATGGAATTGCTTGATCTCAACACATGAGTAGGTGGTTCTCTCTCAGAAAATGTATGGTGGAAGTGTAGGCACGTTCTGATGGCTCTCCTTCCAGGGAAGGAAGTGGTGGAGGGGTATATATAGCCACCACACAAAATCCAACCGTTACACACTTTTGACCCAACTCGGTGGCACCGAAACCATAATCTCGGTAGCACCGAACTATGTAAAAGATATGAACGTTAGGAATCTCGGTGGGACCGATAGGAACAACTCGGATGGACCGAAGTGCAATGGCTAGGGCAAACCTCATCTCGGTGGCACCGATTGCATCAACTCGGTAGGACCGAAGTGAAGCAATAAGGCAACAGAGAGTTGGCAAGCCATCTCGGTGAGACCGATTTGCAAAACTCGGTGAGACCGAAGTAGGTGCAAATGATCACAGAGAGTTGGCAAGGCCATCTCGGTGGGACCGAGATCCATATCGGTGGATCCGATTTGTTCGGGTTTTGACAGTGGCTAAGTCTAGGTGAACTCGGTGGCTCCGGATAGGAAATTTCGGTGGGGCCGAGTTGGAATGTGGGTTTTGGACATATTTGGATAGAGAAAGTGGTTGAGGGATTAGCAGTACTGTCACTAAGCACTTGAGCAAAAAGACCATTAAGCAACACCTCATCCCCTTTTAATAGTATTGGCTTTCCTATGGACTCAATGTGATCTTGGATCACTAAACCAAAAATGTAGAGTCTTGATCTTTTGCCAATCCTTGTCCTTAGCATTTTGAGGGGTCCACATCTCTAGTCCATGCCATGCCAATCATTGAACATCCTGAAATCTTTAACTTGAATGGACATTAGTTCAATGAGATATATGTTGTTATGAATTACCAAAACCACCAAGGGAGCAAATGTGCTTTCAACACAGGACCCTCTCTATTCCGACACAAGCTCGGGAAAAAGAGGGGGGAAGGCAAGCTAACATCTCTGGCAGCACTAATGAAGGTCGCAAATGACTTCGCCATAGGAGAAGAAACTACTCGGGCTGGGCGCCGGCCTATGTCAGGCACAAAAGCCACGGAGCCCGCAGGGGGAGAAGTCCCAAAAAGCAAAAGCTCAAAACCCAAAGACGACCGCAAGCGCAAAGAAGAGCAAGACTCCGAGCTCGTCGCAGCGGCCAACGAAGCAGACGAGGCCGGCGGAAAAAGGCAGCACTAGAACAGCAAGCCTAGACGCAACCCACGCACATATGAGGAAATAATGAACGGACACTGCGTCTATCGCAGCTATGGGAACCATAGAGCCCAGCACTCGACACGGGACTGCGGGCTCAATGAGTAGCTCCTCCGCAAGAAGAACCACCCAGCAGCCGCAGGCAATGAGGGCGGCACCAACGCAGCCCCCCCCCCCGGCTCCAACAGCAGTCCCCAAGCAGCAGGGACAGAACCAGAGAGCCTTTCCCAAAGACGTTCGAAGGGTGAACATGATCGCCGAAGCGCAGCAGCCTCACAAGGTCATATGCCGGAACCACCATACAAGGATATGGGGCAACCCCAGGTACCTCACATAGTAAGAGCAAACCATCTCCTTCGGTCAAGCTGACCACCCGTTCCTTTCTCAAAGCTGGGGGAACATGCCACTCGTCCTCAGCACTATAATCGGAGGCCTTTGCATCCCAGCAGTCCTGATGGACAGGGGCTCTGGAATCAACATACTATATACAAAGACACTGGAATGGATGGATATACCACTTGATGCACTCCGCCCCTCCAACACAGAGTTCCGAGGTATAATCCTGGGACGAAAGGCAGAGCCCTTGGGGGAAATCACGCTAGAGGTCATCTTCGGCCATGGAAGTAACCGCAGATGCGAACTGCTCAGCTTCGTGGTGGTCCCATTTGTTGCGGGGTACAATGTCATCTTAGGGAGACCTGCCTTCGCCAAGTTCATGGTCGTTCCGCATTACACATACATGCAAATGGAGATGTCGGGGCCCCACGGTGTCATCAGACTTCATGGCTGCCCCCTACAAGCAATGAGATCAGAGAAGACCAACCTCGAAGAAGTCACGAGGTGGGGAATGCATCACACAGAGGCCTGGCAAACACCCCGGGTCAGAAAATTTCCAAGGTACAACTTGGAGCGGCGACCTCTCGTAGACCCAGCAGAGATGATATACACAAACCAAGAGAGGGGCCAGGAAGAACCACCACGCCAGAGGAGAAGTACCTATTGGTAGACATCCCTCACCATCAAAGGACGGGAGGCCGAAGAAGCATGCCGAACAATCAAGGCCTCCGCAACACATCTTCCACTAGTAATTTTACTTTCTTGTCGTTTACATTTCAAACATAAATTTCCTTTCCAGTAAGACTTCGTGGGATAATGATAGTTAGTTCGATCATGTGCCAGACAGGAGATAAAGTGATTTGTTATGCAAACACTTCTGTTTTGTTACACTATATGATCACTAAATGAAGTACAGAAAGCACTAAGTACTGAAACCCCCTTGGAACTCTTTGCGGATGGTACGAGTGATCTCCTTGTTAGCGACTCGGGGGCTGCATTGTTTTTTGGACCCCCCCCCCCGCAGCTCAGCAATAAGGACTGCATCCAGTGACCCTTCAAAGTACAAGTACGGGGGGCTGCATTCATGGTACACAGACCTCCCACCACAAAGGCAGGAGGTCACATAGGCTTACGACCTAACCTAGCCGCTAGAGTCCAGACAAGTCTTAACATATGCAGAGAAGCGACCCGAAGCTCGCAACCAATGTTAGTGGATAGCGCCAGAGACCAGCAAGCCGAGCTCACAAGGGGGCCCCTGTCCACATGGCCAATGCCAACACACACATATTTGGTCGGGCACGGGCGTTCTCCCAGCGGATATTAAGAAGTCATGCAACTCAGCAAATGGCAGGTTCTCAAACAACATAAAATAACTTGTTTTAATATAGTACTCAGAAAGTACCCTCACTAAAGCTTATTACAAGCCCAAAATTTATGATCTACCTGCACCAGGACGCCTTTTTATGATTCCCTATAGGGGGCAGACCCCGGCAGCATATTCGGCCTCCTTGACAACTTCTTGCAGGAATGCCTGAGGATTTGGACTCCTGGCAGGAGGTCTCACGATCGTCCTGAGGTTGGTATTAGGATATTGAGCCCGGATGCCAACGAGCACCTGACGAGCCCCTTCGAAGGCTGCGGAGTACATCCAGTCATCAAGCTGATTGGAGGAATCCGCCAGCAATTTGAGGACAACCTCGAGATCGGACGTCAGGTCAGGATGCCCAGCAAACAAAGTGCCGGCAGCAACTCCCAACGCGGTGGTCATCTGCTCTGCAATGGAGGCAACCTCCCGCAGCCGCTCCTCCACGTCATCGATCTATATGGCCGGCAAGGGACCTGCAACAAAGACAGAAGCGGGCACATAAGAAAACAACAATTGATCACACAACAACATGGAGGCGCCCTCCGAACAAACCTCGGGCGGCAACCTCCAGATCCTCTCAGCACCATTGGGCGTCAGCAAGTTGCACGGCGACCTCCATGCCATCCTTCTCCAACTGAGCGACCTTCTACTCGGCCTCCCGGGCAGCCTGCACCTGTGAGACGACGTCCTTCTAAGTTGTCTCCAGCAGACGCTGGAGCATGGCCCGCTGGTCCTGGCTCTCAGCAAGATCAGTACAAAGGACGTGGCAGGCCTCTTGCTCCTACCGAAGGACAGCCTCGAGTTCCCACTTGGCAGCAAGAACCGTCTCCAACTCCGCCAGATCTGCCCGCTCAGCGTCCTCAGCGCACCGGCGGGCCTGTGCAGCCTCCTCCCTCAAGGTCGCCACGGTCTCAGTAGCTATAAAAAGGAGGAGAAGCAGGACCAACACTCGACGTTATTAACAGGAAGGAAAGCCGCCCAGGCACAAGTCAAAGGAGTCGCAACTCACATGAAGCGGTGTCAAGCTCACATTGTAGCCCATCGCCCTGATGTTGCAACGTCGCGATCCGCGGCTCCAAGTCCGCGACCTTCGCCTCGCGGCTGCGGTTCGCCTCAGATGCGGCCTGGTTATTGCAACAAAATAAAGTCACATCACACTATTTCAGGGACCAAGCCCGGCTATCAAAGCAACGCCACACTCGGCCCCGGGGGCTACTACTACAGTGCATACTAAGGTATCATACCTTGAAACCTGGCTCCATAGCCTGCCCGACCTCCTTCAGGGCCTCCCATAGGCGTCCCAGCGCCTCATCCGCAGTGCTCAAAGGCGCCACGACCTCCTGCGGGACCTCAGGCCTGAATCCAACAGACGGGAAGGAGCACGCCCTAGGCGTCGCGCTGGAAGATGAGGCCACCGAACGGTCCGGCCCGCCAACGGAGACCTTCACGATCGCCACCGCAGCAGCCACACTTGCCAAAGGAAAGGTTGGCACGTTCAGGTCGGGCGCGAAGGCCGGAACATGGGGGGACACCAGGTCCACGCGGCCTCCATCAACGCCCCGGCCTCAGAAGCAGATGTGGCCTCAGTAGAGGGGGCCCCTGCCAAAATAGCCCATATGAGAATATTCCCTCATAGGCTGTCACCAAAACAAATGGCCAAGGACAAAGACATCGGACCTCGGGGTTGGGTCTCCGCCTCAGAAACCGGAATCTCCATGGACGGCAGCGCCATCGGGATCACCAACAAAGGTGTAGCCGGGATCGCGCTTGGCGCGATGGGTTCGGCGGCAGACGGTCCTGCCAAACCGTGGGAAGCGACCCTAGACATGAGCTCAAAAAGGTCAGGAATGAGGCCACAAAAAGACTAATGCAAGCTCGCGGATCATAAGGATAACTTATGGGGCAACCAACGGCGCATGCCTCCTTCGCACTGGCGTGACACCTCAACATCCGTCTCCCTCACCTCCTCACCGGCATCTTCATCCCCGCCCTCCTCGGTGTCCTCGCCGGTGTCTTTGTCCCCACTCTCCTCGGCTTCCTCGACCTCTTCATCGTCAGCTTCGTCTACGTCGCCGTCGCCACCATCACCATCACCACCCTCTCCGCCTCCATTGCCGCTTGGGGAAGAAACTATGACCTCGTCGTCCTCCTGACCCTAAGAGGCCTCCGCATGGGCCTCCTTCGGGGCTCCCACTACAAAAAAAAGACACATCCGTGACATTATGGCCCGAACAAAAACTTTTTCTGTCATGGTTGTGACACTTCTATGACAATAATTGTGACAAAAACACGTATCATCATATATGTGGTGGGCTCCTACTTCTATGACAAAAAATTATGACAGAAAATGGGCTTTTTGTCCTGGGCGGGCTGGAGACACACCCGAATGACATTCTTTGGGCCGTCCATGATGTAAAAAATCATGGTAGAACTGAGGGCGAGGAAATTTTCAGGGAGTTCCTGGTTACGGTGGGTGGTCGGGGCCAAGCGATGCAGTGTGGTTTGCGCGTTTCTCTCGTACGCACGCGTGTGTGTGAGGCGTTCGCTAACTGAACCCGAGCGAGGCGTTCTCTTACTTAACCCGAGTGATCGCACTAGCTACGTACTAAAGCCGATCGATCCCTTCGCTGCTAACTGAACCCGAGCGATTCCTTCGCTGCTAACTGAACCCGAGCGATTCCTGATACGTCTCCAACATATCTATAATTTTTTATTGTTCCATGCTATTATAGTATCAATCTTGGATGTTTATTACGCAATTATATATCATTATTTGGAACTAACCTATTAACCTAGTGCCCAGTGCCAGTTGTTGTTTTTTGCCTGTTTTTGGCTTTTCAGAAAATAAATATCAAACAGAGTCCAAACGGAGAAAAAACTTTGGATTAATTTTTTCTGGACCAGAAGGGACCCTTGAAGGTTCAGGACAAGACCAAAAGAGCCACGAGGGAGCGACAAGCTCTGGGAGGCGCGCCCAGGGGGGTACGCGCACCCCCTAGGCTTGTGGGCCCCTCGTGGCACCTCTTGACCTCGAATAACTTTTCCGTTGCCGCAAGCCTCTGTTCTTCCGCGATCCCATCTGGAGGCCTTCTCTGGTACTCTGCCAGAGGGGAATCGATCACGGAGGGCTTCTACATCAACCTTGTTGCCCTTCCGATGATGTGTGAGTAGTTTACCACAGACCTATGGGTCCATAGCTAGTAGCTAGATGGCTTCTTCTCTCTCTTTGATCTTCAATACAATGTTCTCCTCGATGTTCTTGGAGTTCTATTCGATGTAATCTTCTTTTGCGGTGTGTTTGTTGGGATCCGATGAATTGTGGGTTTATGATCAGATTATTCATTAGAAATATTTGACTCTTTTCTGAACTTATTTATGCATGATTGTTATAGCTTTATATTTCTCTCCGATCTATCCGTTTGGTTTGGCCAACTAGATTGATTTATCTTGTAATGGGAGAGGTGCTTTGTGATGGGTTCAATCTTGCGGTGCTCTATCCCAGTGACAGAAAGGAACAAGACACATATTTGTATTGTTGCCATTAAGTATAAAATGATGGGGTTTATTCATATTGATTGAGTTTACTTTGTCTACATCATGTCATCTTGCTTTAGGTGTTACTCCGTTTTTATTAACTTAATACCCTAGATGCATGCTGGATAGCGGTCGATGGGTGGAGTAATAGTAGTAGATGCAGGCAGGAGTCGGTCTACTTGCCTCGGACGCGATGCCTATGTACATGATCATTTCCATGAATCCGTCATAACTATGCTCTTTTCTATCAATTGCCCAACAGTAATTTGTTTACCCACCGTATGCTATCTGTTCGAGAGACAAGCCTCTAGTGAAAACTATGGCCCCCGGGTCGTTTATTCATTATATATAAAATCCAAAAATACCTTGCTGCAATTTTATTTCTTTTATTTTACTTTGAAATTTATTTATCTATCTATCACTATCAGAATTAATCCTTGCAAGTAACCACCAAGGGGATTGACAACCCTCTTGTTTGCATTGGGTGCAAATATTTGCTTTTTGTGTGTGTAGGTGCTGCTAACGAGGTTCTGTGTGGTTCTCCTACTGGATTGATAACCTTGGTTCTTAACTGAGGGAAATACTTATCTCTATTGTACTGCATCATCCTCTCCTCTTCGAGGAAATCCCAACGCAGTTCACAAGTAGCAATTCATTCGCTGCTAACTGAAGCCGGTCGAGCCCCCGTACGTGCGAGACGTAGCTGGTTGGGTTGCCTCTCGATGAACAGTGCCTGTTGCTGCCGCGCGTGCGATACGTAGAACAAGTCGAGATGCATCGATCGAGCCGGTTGGTTGGCTGTGGATGAACAATTCCCGTTGCTACCGCCCGCTCGTACGCCCCACCCCATCCGGTGGGTTGGCTGTGGATGAACAGTACCCAGGCCGTGTGAAGGTGGTTTGCACTGGAGGAACAGGACCCCAAGGAGGCCGCCACACCCCAGCTGGTTGGGGGTGGATGAACAGGACCCCGTGGAGGCTGGATGAACAGTAGCCGGTGGAGGCTAGAGGAAGTCGACGGTAGATGAACAGTAGCTGGTGGAGGCAGGAGGAGGTCGACCGTGGATGAACAGTAGCCCGTGGAGTCCCGTTTTGCGGTATGCCACACCCCTCCCGATGTACAGGACCCCCGTTTCGACCGTAGGCCATTGGGGAGAAGTCCGTTTCCTCCGTTTTGCGGCACGCCAGAGCCCTCCCGATCAACAGGACCCCGTTTTGACCATAGGCACTCGAACAGAAGTCTGTTTCCTCCGTTTTGCGGTTTGCCAGACCCCCAGCGGATGAACAAGACCCCGTTTCGACTATAGGCGGTCGATCAGAAGGTCGTTTCCTCCGTTTTCCGGTATGCCAGACCCCGAGTCGATGAACAAGACCCTGTTTCGGCTGTTCCGTCCAAGCCGGTTGGCTCCTGATGAACAGGATGCGTTCCGACCCAATCGCTTGGCTCCCGATGAACACGATGTTGTTTCCTCCATTCTGACCCAGCCGGTTGGCTGCCGATGAACGCGAGGCCATTGCTGTCGTCCGTTGCCTCTCTCCATGTACATGAGCCCTGGCCGTACGTATGCATGAGTACGTGTTCGAGACCCCGCCCGTATATGTACGTACATGGCTGTATTTTTTGCTGTGTGGCTGTACGTACATGTACACGGTTTAGACGGGGTAGCCTGAACTGCTATGTTGGGGGCTCTACTACGACATGTGCCGCTCCTTACATGCCCACGGTTCATCGTTACAGAGAGACCGATCGACCAGTATGTATGTACATGTTCGCGACCAGACAGACAACGCTACGTACGCTTCGACCGGGTAGGTCCCAGCTGTCAGGGAGGATAGGGAGGCACTTCCTTGTGTGTGAAGATATAGCTGCTGGGTCCCAGCTATCAGGGGGGAGGAATCATTTTTTTTGCACGTAATAAGGAGGCACTTCCTTGCGTGCGAAGATGTAGCTGGTGGGTCCAGCTGTCAGCCTCACCGCGTATAGTCCTCTTCCGATGGCTGTCATTCATTGACCACGTTGACCACGCCGCGCCGAGAGCACCAAGGCGGTGGACGACGGCGAGGCCTAGGAAGGGAACGACGCAGAGCCGGGGAAGACGCGGCAGTGGATGCTCACGCGGAGGGGAGTACGAGGGTTGACTGGTTCGGCTGCGGTGTGAGGCTGCCGTCGCAGGAGAATAACAGGGGATGTGGGTGAGTAGAGGGAAGGCCTGGCCAGTGGTGGGAGTAGGGTGGGGCAATAAGGCTTGCGCGGCAGCACAGCCGGCCACGGGAGGCAGGAGCAGGCGGTCCCGCCGGCACTGGTTTGGGCGGTTGGAGCAAGAAGATCAGATAATGAAGAAGCAGCACGGCCGTTGGATTAACATCCAACAGTCACTGCTGCTAGGATCGTTTGGTGACTAACTTAACAAAGCCCTTCATATGCGTCAACTTAGTAGGCCCACTAGTCAGCCGACAAATCCGGTGGGTCCCAATTGTCATGACGAGGAAACGTTTTTTTCGCGTAATAAGGAGGCACTTCCTTCCGTTCGAAGATATAGCTGGTGGGTCCCAGCTGTCAGGGGGAGGAATCATTTTTTTCGCATAATAAGGAGGCACTTGCTTGCGTGTGACCATGGACCATGTGGGTCCCTACTGTCAGCCTCTCCACGTACACCCCTCTTCCGATGGCTGTCGTTTGTTGACCACGTTGACCACGCCGCGCCGAGAGCACCAACGCGGTGGACGACGACGAGGCCCAGGAAGGGAATGACCCGGAGCCGGCAAAGCCACAGCAGTGTATGCCCATGCTGAGGGGAGTACGAGGGTTGACTGGTTCATCTGTGGTGTGAGGCCTATGTCGCCGGAGAATAACAGGAGGTGTGGGTGAGTAGAGGGATAGCCTGGCCAGCGGTGGGAGTAGGAGGGGGCGATGAGGCTTGCGCGGCAGCACAGTCGACCACGAGAGGCGGGAGCAGGCGGTCCCGCCGGCGCTGGTTTGGGCAGCTTGAGCAAGAAGATCAGAGATTGAAGAAGCAGCACAGCCGTTGGATGTTATCCAACGGTCACTGCCACAAGAATCGTATGTTGACTAAGTTCACAAAGCCATGCGTATGCGTCAACATAGTAGGCCCACAAGTCAGCCTCCAAATCTGTGGCAAACAACATACAGCCCATTTGCCATTATTTTTAATAATTTACAGCCCATTTGCTAATTCTTACGGATTTTTTTGAAGCCCATATTCTTTTTGCTAGCATTATAGCCCATATTATGGCCACGGTTAAAAAATTCAACGAAATATTGCATATTTCGGTGGGGTCCGAACTATTTTTAATCCCAAAATTTCGAGTCAGATTCAAACTAATTTGAAAAATAAATATATATTAATTTAAAATCCAATGAAATTTTCCTGCAAAAAAATCAATGAAATTTAAAATCTGGAAATCATAAAAAAAACCGTAATTTGAAACTAACTGCCGGTTTGTTGTATTGTTTTTAAAATTTACAGCCCATTTCTTACTACTTATAGCCCATTTTTGGGCAAGCCCCGAATACATCCCTCCTCGTCTTGAGTGATTTGCAGCCCAGCAGGGATGGTTTAAGCAAGTAGGCCTCGGTTGGGTATTCTGCAAAAAAAATAGAAGTGGGCTAGCCATTTCCAGAAAGAAAAAAAACAACTGGGTTGGTCATGTGGTAAACAGAAAATAAAAGCCTGGGCTAGACAGGGTACAGCCCCCGCATAGCCCAGTTGATATCCTGCTCCGTCTCAAAAATTGAAAACAACTGGGCGAGCTGTTGGGTCCCTGGTGTCTGCCGCTCGTTGTGCAATTCTCTTGTTTATTGACTATACGTTGACAATGGGGTGGGACCCAGATGTCAGGAAACCATTAGGAGGAAGCATTTATTTTGGCTTGTAACAAGGAGGCACTTGCTTGCGTACTGCCATGACCCTGGTGGGTCCCTACTGTCATCCTCTCCACGTACAATCATCTCCTGATTCCTCTCGGTTGTTGACCATGTTGACAACGCCAGAGGGCGGCGCCGCGACGAGCGAACCAAGGCGGAGAACAACGGCGAGGCCTCGGACGGGAACGAACAGGAGCCGGGGAAGATGCAGTAGTGTAGTCGCAGGCGGAGGGGAGTATGAGGGTTGACTGGTTCGAGTGCGGGGTGGGGCTGACTTCGCCGGAGAATAACAGGAGGTGTGTGGGGTAGAGGGATGGCCTGGCCAAAGTTTTAGGGTGCGATGGTGCGGCGATGCGTGTGCGGGAGCGCAGCCAGCCGTCGGAGGCGGGAGCAGGTGGTCCCACCGGTGCTGGTTCGGTTTTGGCGGCTAGAGGAAGAAGAGACTGAAGAAACACAACAGACGCTGGATGTCAATCCAACAGTCATGGTTGGTAGAATCGTTTGTTGACTAAGCCAAAAACACGTTGCATACGTTTTTTGCAAGAAAAGAAAAACTGGGCTTGTTCGCGAGATAACATTCCCAAAACTGCCACCATTTGATCTTGCGTCGCAACTAAAACTACCAGGAAAATGTGTTGGTTTGCCATCCTCCTCCCAGGGAACGTTCGCCAGATAACATTCCCGAAAATCAAAGACTTGAGAAGGCATACAGAACAAGCTAGTCTGGCAGTAAAGAGACGTTCCTGACTGTTAGAAAAAAGAGAGACGTGTTGTTGTAACTGGTTCAAATCCAAACCTTGACTATATATAGTGTTATACTACTCTGCAAGTAATGAAACTGACATATCAAACGTTCGCTTCTCCTCTTCTCTAGTTACTCTGCCTAGCTTCAGAAGCTCCGGCCGCAGCAACCATGTTCGCTGGCTTGTCCATCTGCTCTTCAGCAGGGAATCAAGCCAACAACCAGATGTGTGCGAAGTCGCCACCTGTACCACCGCCTGTGGGTCTCATCACACCCCCGCCGGCACACTCACCGCAGTCGGTTGCTCATCGCACCCCGCTGCCATTGGTGTGGTGCCACTGCTGCAAATCACGCAGAGTCATCCGTCGCGTCTCAACTACAACCCTCAACCCTGACCGAGTCTTCTACAAATGCCCAAATCATGGGGTAATATGGTCAAGTTGTTCGCCTTCTTTCAGTTGCTGAATTTTATTTTTTTAAGAGTTTGCTTGATGATCTTTGAATTTGATTCGTGCAGCAAAGGGAGGATTCTTGTGATTTGTATTTCTGGGAAGTTGCTGATGTGGGGGAATGGAACTACGTGGATTATTTGGTTAGCCGACGAATCCCAATACCAACAGGCTGGGGTGTTGGACAAGTAACTGAAGGAACGGTAGAAGAGGAAGATGCAGAGCAGAAGGTTAAAGACGATGCAGTTCATTAGATCATGGCCAAGCAACAGCTGGTGAACAGCCTTGGCAGCAATGAGGAGATGAAAGAGCTTGTGAAGATAATGGGCAAGATCGTTGTGCTCTGTAGGATGATTGTCTCTTTATTTGCAGTGTATGTAGCACTCGTGATGTATTTGGCTCTGACATGAGCACTTTGCTGAAACTAGTAATGAATGAAACCTATTTAGCAGGCTGGCCGTCTAGTGTTGTGAACATCTAATGATTTCTATTAATGGAAATCGGGGGGCATCCCCTTTTGCTAATAAATAAATAAATAAATAAGCAAAGGACCTGTCGGGCCAGCTTTGTTCCCATTGCAAGACGTTCAGCAAATTGCAGTCCAACAGGAAACTGCCATCAGCTACATTTGCGGTTGTACAATCATCAAATACAAGTTTCACAACAAAATATGTGTACTACTAAACAACAATGTCATCATGTTTCAGTCATCATACAATCACCAAACACTAATCAACATACATAATAAGTGATGTTCTCACTAAACAACTACTTCATCAGGTTTCAGATGTCATAGCAAACACAATTTAACATAGTAGATAATAAGTCGTCTTCTCACAGGAAAATATGACAAAAGCAATCTAATCATCATCCGCAGCAGCAGCGTCAACATCTTCACCATGTGTGTCAGTCTAAATCGTAATTCCCCCAGTGTCATCTTCTTCTTCAGCATCTATGTCCTTGAATGTTGGCTTCATATTGATCAACTCATCTACTTCCACAGCCTGACAGGCAATCTTTTCTCCAACGTTATTGATGTGATGGTCCACACACATATCATAAACATCTGCGGAATCCTCTACATCAGCAGTAGTGTAAGCATCATCTTGTTGTGCAACTTCATTAAACAAATTCCCCTGCTCAAACTTTTGCAACACTCTCCAGTCTTGGTTACATGCATATGTGTCTTCCAAGAGAAATATCTGTGTTGCTTGATTTGCCAAAATATAAGGCTCGTCGATGCGGTACGCCACCTTGACATTGATGGATTTGAAATAATCATCAGCTTTGGGTTTTGAGATCCTGGTAAACTTGTTATACCAATGACAGCAAAACAGAACCACGCACCGATGAACCTCGAAACTGGAGATATACTGCAACTAAACAATGTCTATTATGTTAGCATACATTTCAGTTGTCACTTTCTTGTGCGTATCCATGCTCATGACGGCACTGTTTTGTGTCTTCCTACCTTCGTCGCGTGCAAGGGTGTTGTAGCGCACATCTCCAACAACGCAAGACGCATAATGTCTTACCTGAGTATCAGGACCCATTGGTAGTGCGTAAAGGGTATCACTAACTGCCTACCCCTCCTCCTGCATCTCCTTAACCTATGGTTAGAAAATAGACAAGCTGATCATCTTATGTACTCTATATATTAAAAAAACTGACAGTGCAATTCAAAAGCTTACACGGCTCTTCAACCATTTCGCAAATCCTTCCCTAACCTGTTTGTCAATGTTTCTTGGATTTTGTGCCACTAACTCCTCTTCGTACATGCTGCAGAACATAGTGATCACGTCAAACATCTAAATATATAAGAGTGTGCTGCAAGTTTAGTAGATTACGATGTATAAGCTGCGATACTTAGCACTTACTCGTTATAAGGTAGAATGTCAGGACAGTTATTCAACACATACCAAACCATTTTGTCCAAATCTTTAGGTTTGTCATCTTGTCGACTCTTCCCTGTAACTCGAACAGCAGGATCGAAAACATTGAGCTCAGGAATTTTTTTGCCCACCTTTTTGCTAGGCTAATCAGTTGTTTCAATGTATCTTGAGCAGAATGTTAACGCTTCTGTAGCAATGTAGGCCTCTGCAATGGAACCCTCAGGTCTAGCTCTGTTCCTAACATAGGCCTTGAAAGTGCCTAGCCGCCTTTCAATAGGGTACATCCATCCATACTGTACTGGACCTCTAAGTAGTGCCTCATCAGGTAGATGAACAGCCAAATGCACCATCACATCAAAGAAGGCTGGAGGATATATCTTCTCAAGGTCGCATAGGATAGTTGGTATCCTCTCCTTAAGACGCTTCACATCATCTATCCTGATATTTCTACTGCAGAGTTCCCAGAAGAATTGTCCCAACTCTGCAACTGCACTATATAAGTCAAGGAGGCCCAATCCTCTAAGGAGAACAGGTAAAACCCTTTGAAGTAGGACATGGCAGTCATGAGTTTTCAACCCTTGTACCTTGGTTCCATCTGCACTGATTCTCCTTTCAGGGTTGGAAGCAAATCCATGTGGGAATCTCACATGTGATAGGACCTTGCAGAATTCTTTTCTTTTTTACTTGTCCAAGACGTACAGCTGGTGCCATATCCCATGATTCACCAGTGCTATCCACCTGCAAATTGGATCTGATACCCAAGTGTGTCAAATCAATCCTAGATTTTAAGTTATCTTTTGTATTGCCTTCAATATTAAGAAGTGTGCCAATAATGTTGTCACATATATTTTTCTCGATGTGCCTCAAATCCAAATCTTTCCAATACTCCAAGTCCCACAAAGTGGACCTGCGAGTAAACAATAATCTCTCTTCTGCCTTGCCATGCTTCCTTTTCCCGCTACCATTATCAGGATGGTTTCCTGGTGTAATATGCCTGACCTTCGGTAATTCCTCCTACAACTCATCACTGGTGAGCCTCTTTGGTGCATCACGGTTTTCATGACTTGCTTTGAACACAGGTTTTCAGTATTCTCTAAGACGTAGCTTATCCTTGTCAAGGAAACGGCAGTGTCCAATGTAACAGACCTTGCTAAGTATTGGGTATGACAGTGGATTCTTGTCACAGCGAACACATGCATTGTAACCATGTGTCGTTCGCCCTGACATAGTGCCCAAAGCTAGATAATCGTGGATGCACCAAATTATAACAGCACGTAGAATGAAATCAGCTGGTGGGCTGCTATATAGCTCTCGAGTGAGAACACCCCTCCATAGCTTTTGAAATTCCTCCACAACAGGCTTCATGAATAAATCAAAATCCTTTCCAGGACTTTTTGGACCTGGGATGAGCAAGGCCATGATGTATTTTGATTCTTTGGTGCAGACATTTGGCGGCATGTTGTAAGGGATAACAAGCACTGGCCACATGCTATATGTGGCGCTCTGGTGGCCAAATGGGTTGAATCCATCTGTAGCTAAGCCAAGTCTAATGTTTCTCGGCTCAGCAGCAAACTCTTCGTGTTTCAGATTGAAGCTTGTCCAGTCACTACCATGAGATGGATGGCTCATTACATTCTGATCTCTATAGTCCTTGTTCCTAGAATGCCACAGTACATCCTCTCTTATTTGAGCATCATGAAACAACCTCTGCAATCTTGGTATAATTGGAAAATGTCACAGAACCTTATGAGGAATCCTCTTCACAGCATCGCCATCTTTCCATCTTGATGATTTGCATTTTGGGCATTCACTTAAGTTGGCATAATCCTTCCAGAACAGAACACAATTATTCTCGCAAACAAGGATCATATCATATCCAATTCCAACCGCATGGAGGAAATTCTTCATTTTACTATAGGTGTGTGGCAGCTCCGACATAGCTGGGTAACAATCGCGGAAAGCAGCCATCATCGCATCGAATGATTTGTTGGTCATCTGCTGAGATGTCTTCACCTAAAGAAAGCTGGCCATAGCTGAGAATACTGACAGCTTACAACCTGCGGTGACTGCCATGTTGCATTGCTCCAACATGCGGGCCCACCGTTTTTCTTGTACAGGTGTAAGTTCTTGAAGTGCGCGAGCATTTCATAGCATTGTTTCAATCTTGGTCAAAATCACTAGCTCCGCTGCCACCTCCTCCTCCTCCTCCTCTTCCTACTGAGCATTAGGCAGATCAAGATGGTGATCTGCTGCTTCCACATAGTCAGTAACATTGACGTTCACAGCTTCACCATGATGAACCCACCTAGTATATGTGGCTGGCATCCCATACAAGTGTAGATGATTTTGCACAGTTGACTGGGGTCTGGAAACTTAATTCATACAATTGTTACATGGGCAGTGCACATCTGCTTTCAGACCACCGTACTCAGCTCTGATAAAGTTCATGAAGTTTTGAACCCCCTCGACATATGCAGGGGAGAATCGTCGAGCAGAAGTTATCCAAGTCCTGTCCATCTGTCAGACATACAAATTAGTTCTTCTACTAGATATTACAGGAAAAACATATATGTTTCATTATAAAGTCTAGAAAAAATACCTAGGTCGATGTCTAAAGCTATGGCAAGATATTTGGACAAGCAGATCTAAGTAACGAAATATATGTAAAGCTAATTCAGCAAACAAATTGAGTGCTAAATTATGGCAGGCTATTTCAGCAATCAATGAGGCCGAGCACACAGCCATCGAAGGCCATCTCAGCAACAAAGATTGAGTGTAAAACGGTGTCAAGCTATTTCACCTAACAGATTGGCTACTAGACCATGGCAATCTACTTCACAATACATACATGGTCCTAAAATATGGCAGGATATTTTAGCAACTAATCAGGCGTGGCATGCCATCTCAGTAAAGCAGATTGAGTGCAGAACAGGGCAAGGTAACTTTTTAAGCAGAGCATATTGAGTGTAAACTATTTCGGCAAGCAGTGAGATTAACAGCGTCTATTAGCTAACATCCAGCACTACTCCGACATGCACGGGGTCTCAGTCTAGAATGCGTGTACCGTGGGAGAAGCTGACCGCTATGCGTCTCCACAAGAACGTTGCCAGCAGTGGCGGCGTGGCTAGAGGACGGCAGTTTATGAGAGCGTACTGTGGGATCGAGAGGATCGCCGTGCATCCCCTCAAAGAACTGCGGCGCCAACGTATCGGCGCGGCAGGGAGGGCTAGCTTGGCGGAGTGAATGGAGTGGAAGGGGCTGGCGGAGGGGAGTTTGGGGAATATTATTGGCTAGTTGGCCGAAGGGGAGTTGAATTTGGGTTTTGGGGGGAATTTTCGCGCGGTGGGCGGGGGAGTTTGGTGAATGGTCGGTTTCTCCAATTGCGGTCCCATGTGTTAGTGAAGAGGCAAGCCGAAGAGCGTTCCCTTTGGGTGAGCGGTGTGCAGGACCGACCATGTGAGGGGTGCAATGCGATCGCGACAGGCGTGCTGTGAGTGTACCACCTTTTCCTTTTGAACTTGTAGAGCGTACCACTTGGTTTTGGTGCTTCGCGTGATCCATCGGTACAAACCCTAACTAAAACGGCACGGGCAGGTCTTTTCCCGCGCGATATGCTGGGAGTTTGGCTTAGTTGGTTTGACAGACAGAGCGAGAGAAAGACGTGAAATGCGTGAATGTGTAGTGGACATACTTTTGGAGGGCCTAAGAGAAATTGTGTATGTAAACCCTCTGTATTTATTTACTTCGCATATTAGCTTTGTCACGGGTCAAACTTTCTAAACTTCGACCAAATTTATACATACAAAAACAATGACAACCACAATACCAAGTCAATACGATTAGAATCATCATTCAATATATTTTCATACAATATATCTTTTTATTCTGAAAGTTCATATACCCGGACGAGATTCATGCAAACACGACAGATTTTCATTACATTTCGAACTTTTAGGACAAAAAAAGAAAAGAAACCCGACCCTAAACCTATCCTACCGCGATGGCATACGTCCACTTTCCTTTGTATTCCACATCGGCGACCACGTCCTCCATCTGCCGTCTCCATGAACGGCGGCGGGATTCAAGACCCGTGAAGTGAAGGTGCGGTCTCCGGCGAGGAAGAGTAAAACACGGGAGACGGACCAGCCCACTTGGGACACCATGCCCTGCCGTCTCCCATGCCCTACTCATCCTCGGAGGAGTCCGCGACCTCGGCGGTGCCGGTGAACGTGAGGTCGATGATGGATGTGGACGGTCTGTCGCTGTTCATGTGCCATATGCACCCCCGATCAGTGGACGGCGGCATGTAGGACATGCGGCTGGCGGTGCTCTTGTCCTCGGCCGCCGGCGCGGTCGGCGCTTGTGCAGCCACGTCCGCGTCCAGCTACGTCGGCATTGCGTTGTGAGCAGCAGGTTGAACAAGGACGGCGACCTCGAGCTTCATCTCCGAAGACAAGCTCTCCCGCAGAGCGTTCTCACCCGTGGTCATGGTGGATGTGGTGCCAGGGAGGAGGATGTGCTCTGGTGTGGAGTTTAGCTGGGTGTTGCCGCCTTTAAGTAGCGCATATCGGTGAGGCCAAGCGTCCGGGTGCATCAATGAGTCGCCGGAGTTCATACCTCGGGCGGCGAGCCTGCTTAATGGAGGCATATGGATGGACGGCATGAATGCGGGCAGCTGGCGCCCGGGGGGGGGGGGGGGGGGGGAGGACGCACGCGGGCGAGGGACGAGGGTTTTTTGTGGGCCAGGGTAGTCAGCTGCGGGCGTGGCAATGTCGCAGATGCCCTTTGCTCACATGCGATCCCACATGTTAGTGACAAAGCAAGACAACCCGCGTTCCCTTAGGTCAAAAGCATGCCGGACTGACCGTCTGGGGGTGCGATGTGAACGCGACAGGGGTGCTGTCAGTGCACCGCCTTTTCATTTCGAATTTGTAAACTGTAACACTTGTAGAGTGTAAGACTGAAAGCATATATGAAGTTCGCACCTCACCTATATCCAGCCTAGTAGCCCACATGTACAATAGTTATTCATAATAGCATATGTACCAGTATAATTAGTGTACCACCCTTTCCTTTTCACTCGTGAAGCGTAACGCTTGATTAAGTAGTCGGACAATGTGTGTTGCATGTCTTTGTATGTATTTGAGGTGTGTTGATTGAGGTGTCCGGCTGTTTGAAGGAATAATTGAGGTGTGCCCGGTCCATGCCCACATTTAGGTGTCCAACTTACCATGTTCCGGCTGTAGTAACTATACTATGTAAGTTGCATGGAAAAATAGTTACCTAGGTCGGTTTTGTGAGCCGTCCACTACGTGTCGCTCCCCATCTTAGTAGTGACAAACCCCTTCGGTTCATGACCCGACACATCTTGACGAGATCGATAGATGTGGAGAGATCGAGTTTGTGTCATGCAAATCAAGGTTTTGGTGTGTGTCTATGATAGAAATGATCGTGTGAGGTGGAGAGAGGGGGGGTGTTTGTGTGTATGCTAATCGGTCATGTACCATCTAGCTGTAGATCGATTGAAAGAAGTCTAGGGTGGGTCTGGAGATCGATCGATCGACCAATCTAGAGAGGGGCATAGAGAAAGATGAATGTATGCTTAAAAAGATAGATGAAAGGCTTGGTTACAATTAATGCATGGTAGAGTGACCTAGGCATGTGTCGAAGAGCGACCTGATGAGCGAGATACAATCTCGATACCTCAAGAGGCCGATCATGTGTGACATGCACAAAGAGGAAGAGAGGTGCTATGCGTGTGTGTGCGAGAGAGCGAGAGACCCTGAGATGAAACCGAGAGAGATCGAGTGGGTGTGCAATACAGAGGGAGCATGCGTCAAAGAAAAAAAAATGTGACAACACTCTATGTTGGGTGTGTGAGACACATTGTCCATAAGAAGACACTTTGTACTTGAATCCAACCTAAAAAAGTTTCAAATATTAGAATTCAACCTAAAGTGGATTCAAATATTTGAACCGGTGATCATAGCATTTGCAAATCATATGTAAAGGGCATTCAATCTTCGTTTCGCTTTTCAACTTACAATATACCATGTACAAGCACGTACATAAATTTGTATTCGAACAGAAAATGGTTTCCAATTTGTATTCAAACACGTGAATGTTTGTTCTAGTGCATGCGCTTGCTACTAGGATTTCACCACGTCTAGCCAGTCCAATAGTAGTAGGAGTAATAGTACTAGTACTACCTCCATCCTGGTTTTTTGGTCCCCTTTGTTTTTCGTGCCAAATTTTGACCATAATTTCAACTAACAAAATATTAATGCATGTCATCAAAAATTATATCGTTCGATTCGTATTTGCACATAGTTTCCAATGATATTATTTTCGATGACATGCATTAATATTATTTTAGTTAAATCTAAGGTCAAAATTTGACACAAAATACGAAGGGGACCAATAAACCAGGACGAAGGTATCTGCACTAGAGTATGGAGTGCTTATAAACACATGGCCCACCTCACTTCTCAACAAATTTCTTGGAATCCGTGCTACAATCTATCCCTCCTCGTCTCTCTCTTTTAGTGTGTTTTTTACATCAGTCGTCTCTCTCTTCTAAATTCAGCCGACGCGGGCTGGGGAGGGGGAGAGGGAGGGGGAAAGTTTGCCTACCGTCGGTTTGCTCTCAACTGTGGTCCCACAAGCGAGCGAAAACGCAAGACGAAGCGCATTCCATTCGGTGAGCGATGTGCCAGACCGACCATGCCGGAGTGCAACGCGAATGCGACAACTGTGATGTACACCGTTCGTTCCTTTTGAACTTCCATACTTTTTTTGGAGAGAATGAACTTCCATACTTCGAGTACTCCTATTGCGTATGTAACACTTTGTTTTGCTGCTTCGAGCAATCCATCGATACAAATCACACCTACAGCATCTCAACAAAATAAATCCCACAGACTGACCGGTGGGGAGGTCCGGATGCCTGCCACGTCAAACTCCAAAACTTTGGTCCCATCCCACCCCACAACTCTCCAGGCTCCAGCCGTCCGGCTTGCAAACTCCGCACAGTCAAAACCGATTGACCGGTCATCACTGGTACCACTATTCACACCGGAACCTTCACTGCTCGGCCTACGCTAGCTACTTGCCAGCCGGTCACCACTGTCCCAAAACCACACCTCCCAGCCCATTCTCCCACCTTTCGATCCCCTAGCCCACATCAGTCGTCCCCTAGTTCGCCGGATAGCCATGGTGCGCAGAAAGATTGCGTACTACAAGATGTTGATGCCGGAGCGCTGCGCAGAAATCGCGGTGGTGGTAGGCGCCACAGACCTCCATTCCCAAGCTCGCTTTGCGGCAGCCAATCCCCGAGTCCTCTGGAGCTGAGCTCCGAGGAGGAAGCCGATCCAATGTTCATGGCGGAGGTCGCGGCGCAAAAGGCCCCCACGGCGAAGGAGACGATGGATACCGACATCGCGCCGGCGTCCGGGTAACCCATGGTGCAAGCGGACCAGCGGTTCAACCTGGCAATCCTAAAGGAGCACCGGGCGGCGGAGGCTCAACTCGACGGGGAGCGCACGGATGCCGCTACCATCGAGGCCCTCCTGCAGGCGGAACCGGATGTCGTGGTCGTGAACCGGGCGGCGAAGGCACAACTCGACGCAGAGCGCGCGGATGTCGCTGCCGTCGTGGCCCTCCTGCAGGCAGAACCGGATGTCGTGGTCGTGAACTGGGCGGCGGAGGCTCAAATCGACGCGGAGCGCGCGGATGCCGCTGCCATCGAGGCCCTCCTGCAGGCGGAACCGGATGTCATGGTCGTGAACTAGGCGGCGGAGGCTCAACTCGACGCGGAGCACACGGATGCCACTGCAATCGAGGCCCTCCTACAGGCGGAACCGGACATCGTGGACTTGAACCGGGCGGCGGAGTCTCAACTCGATGTGGAGCGCACGGATGCCGCTGCCATTGAGGCCCTCCTGCAGGCGAAACCGAACATCGTGGATGTGAATTGGGCGGTGCTCGCGTCCGTGCATAGTGCCCTCACGCTCCGTGTGAATGAGTAGCTGGAGGCAGAGGACAACCACGCCACGGAGACACACGTCGGCAGCTCTGGCTGGTTCACGCCGGCAGCTAAAGACGATGATGCCAGCTCGTTCTGTGAGCAGTGATAGTTTTCCTTTATGTTGTTGTTTTTAGGGATCATTTGCTGTGTAAAAACAAATTTATATTTAATAAATCAGCCTTATAAACATATTGTATCAACGAAAATTAGGTGTCAGCGGTTGGATGGCTGAGTTTGGTTTGATCACATGCGGTTTCTCCCTCCGTCCAGGTGTATAAGTCACCTTACGAAAATCAGATATTCCTAAAATGCTTAGGTGCAATGCATTAAATTCTGTCCTCATTCCCCTCACTGCCTCGTTCATCAGCGAGCAATTTTTTTGGCCGAACCACGCTCGGGGAGGAAGATAAGAGCAAGTATAATAAGGTGACATAGGCAGGCTGTAAGACTTTAAATATTATATCTTTGCTGAGTTGGATGAGAGAGAAGAGGAGAGAGAAGATAAGCAGGCTGTAGATTTACAGACGGCTGTAGCAGGGGCTCCAAGAAGCTATGTGAGAGTGTATGATGGGCCATGTGGTAGAAAAGTAGTACTTTCTTGTAGCCCACTACTATACATGTTGGCTATTACATTGTCTATAGATGACATGGGAACATGTTATAGCCATCAGTCGGCCATATTATTAACCATGCTCTTAATGCGGGAGAGAAATGGCGACATATGCATGCAGAGAAGGAACACGTTGATTAGGGGAGGGATTGACCCCAGTTTGCATGCACGGGTTGGCTGAAACAGCAGTCCTATTAATTAGGGATTCATTGCTAATTTTCGTTTGGTTTATGAGGAAAAAACTGGCTCGGTGATTGGAAGAATTCCCTGTCCGACTCTTTCTCCTCCTCCAATCCGCAGCCACCGGGTCGTGCTGCTCCACCTTAGGTGACTTAAATACACCTGGACAGAGGGAGTACCACATGTCAATGAAAAAGGCAAGCCGAGGCGCGTTCCCTTGGGTTTGCGGCGTGCCGGACCGACTGTGTGAGGGTGCGGTGCGACCGCGACAGGCGTGCGTAAGTGTACCGCCTTTTTCATTTTAAACTTGTAAATCGTAACATTTGGTTTGTGAGTGAGCGACTTCGATTTTAGCACTGTATTAAAAAGAAGGCCGGGGTTTTTCCTTCATGCGATCGATCGATACAAATCCTGATTAGAAATGGCAGGCTAGTTTGGGCCATGGTCGGATTGTTGACATGCGTTCCCACATTCCAGTGAAATGCCAAGCCGGTTGGTGTTGAGTGGCAGGGTAGATCGACCATGTGCTGGTTTGATGCGAACGCGACAGGCGTGCTGTGAGTGTTCCTTTTCCTTGTTTTAAACTTGTGAAGATAACCCCCTCAAAAAAATTGTGAAGATAACACTTGGTTCTTTGCCTTCGCGTGATACATCAATGGAAATCCCGATTATAATGACGCTGAATTTTCTACTAAATCCCGTAAAAAGGCATCCTCTTCGCCCCTCCGGCCGCAATCATAGCGCTAATCATACTTTCTATTTGACGTCCTTCCCCATTACGGTGACGTCGACAATATCGCGATCGCTGTGGCTTTGGCGAAGTGCGTTCGACGGAGCGCACCATTGAGGCAGACAATGGTCATGTCATTCAGAAGTTACACCTGGAAGCCGAGACAACCGCCTTCTTTGCATCCAGGAAGTCCGTAGGAGACAGCAACTGTCGTGTCACCATGACCGTTGGATGCGACATGACCACGTCGTTCGAGCTCGAACTGCCGCAAGGGGACTTGAATGTGACCGTGTACCTGATGAGTCCAATTTACGTGACATTTTTCTTAAATATTTTGTGCCTACAAGGTGGGCTTTGTGTAATTTTACTGCGTCCGCGCACTTCTTTTGTTGATAATCCCTCAGGTAACGTCTTTTGGAGCAATATTCATTTAATGGAGAAAATCCTCCAAAATGGCAGTGGAATCACGTATTGAAGGTGATAAACACTTTCCATAAAAAATTCAAGCAAGAAGGCCAAAGAAGCAGCCATCGTCGCGCTCCCAGAGTGAAAGACGGCGTTCCATGCGACCGCGTGCGCTTGCATGAGCGGTCGTTTGGCGCGCCGCCGCCTCTGGGTATCGACTATTTCCACCCCGTCAAATCAGATCATGAAGGGGCCGAACAGAGACTCTAGAAACTCATCCAGAAGGCAGAACCCTAGCGGTCAGAGCCCATCCGGAGGGAGGATCGACCAGGAGAAGGAGGGGATTCTTCTCCCTGCGCGAGGAATAGCACCATCATCGACAGCACCATCTTCGTCATCATCATCATCCACATCCTTATCATCTGCAACATCAATAACCCTAGTGGATCCTTCGGTTTATCGGTTGAATCATTCATCCATGTATCCCATTACCATTCCCATGATGATTGTTGTTCTTATGTGTGAGTAGACCCCTAGTTCTCGGGGATATGGATGAACCTTGGTATGTGTAGGATTTGAAATGTTTATCATGGATATGAGATCCTCTGTTGAATGTTTAGTTTAATAACTTCATGAATGTTGTGTAGGGGCCCCACTCAGCATTTGTGCCTATGTTGGCCACGAAGTATATCACTGTCTTTGCATAGGTTTAGGATGTGGAGGTAATTCGAGGTGACAGTAAAAGCCTACTGCTCCTAGCCTTTACAAATGACCGGGGATTTACGGAGAACCCTTATTGAGGCCGTGTCCATGGGGAAACCCTTAATTATCATGAGTCGTAACCCACAGGGGGAGACTATGATGGTGGCGTGCGTGGCACGAAGTCTACCATGAGTAGAATGTGTTCTGTACCAGGCTCCGCCCAGCATAAACGTCAACAGTGGCTCAAGTATCCTTCCCATGCTATGCTCATGTGTAGTAGTACTAGAAACATACCAATGGGGATTCTGGACTCCCTGAGAATGCCTTTTTAATTCTGTTGTTTCATCATCATTTACCATCCTTACCTTCCATTTACTTTTATGTTATTCAGTTACAAGTCACTCAATCCTTATTTAAATCCGCCCTCACTCTGCTTCAAGTCTACAATTATTTGCAGGCACAAAGTTACATAATTCTCTACAAGGGGCAAAAGCCTGATTCATGTGCTCCCTGTGGGATCGATACTCTTACTTCAAAAAGGCTACAACTAAACCCTATGCACTTGCAGGCTATCAGTACCCTTACACGGGCACCGATTTACTGTCAAAAAGGCTCTTACGTGTTGGGGACCCATCCAGCCAGTGCAACAAATGGAAATGCCGGCGTGCAGTTCGGGGCTGGCTCCGCTCATCGATCTACGTCCCAACAAAACAGAGTGGGAGACGGTCGTCCCCGACGACGTTGTGAGGAAGATAGTCTAGGAGGCGAATCGCCAGCGGTTGCATCAACGAGGAGGGTGTGACTTCAGCTTCGACATGAATGTGGACCGGCGTCATGTCGTTAGCCTGCCGGCGCTACATTCGTCTTGCAAGGAGAAGCTTCTTGGTGAGGAAGGTGCTGGGACGTGCCCGGCATGTCTCGCACACACCATCAAACAAGTACAATAGTACCGCTTATCTAGACTTTTGCCGGCCTATTGATGCACATACGAGAATTTTTAAATCATATAATGATCTATGTATGTTGGTCTTGTCACTAATAAGTACTACTATTTGTACCCATTGAGTAACTGGTCCTACTTGGTGAATGTTGCGTAGCCGTGGATGTCTGAGCTAAATTTGAAACACAGTCACGATCAAATGAGATGTTACAATTGGGCTCCACCACTCCACCAGCCAAAATCACCTTGGCCTATTTGATTTGTAGGATCCTCAAAACACAGGAATCGAAAAAATATAGGATTGTTCTCTTTGGATAGGAATGGCTTGGATTGGAGTATAGGATTAGGAGTGTGTGTTTGATGTCATAGGAAAGACAGATGAATTTTCAAAATACTCCTAGGTTGGAGTAGATGCAGGATTTCCTATTATTAAATGTAGCACAATAGCTTCGTCCGTCCAGCTTACTGCGGGAAAGGTCGTTTCTAGAAGAAGACAATGGAGAAGAAATATTATGACTAATTTCAGGTCAGTACTAGAAGCTATTGAAGATGTCAAGAAAAAATTAGCTCTGCCTTTTGCCATGGACATCATTATCCTTGCCACATGGGCCATCTGGATAACAAGAATAATTTGATTTTTCAAGAGATCCAGCCTTCCTTTCAGAGATGGAAAGATACTTATTACTTGGAGCTTAATCTGCTGAAGTACAGAATGAAGAAGAAATATGTTGTACTGTTCCAATCATGGCTAGACTCTCTGGTGTAATTTTTCTTTTCTTTTTCTTTGTCTTCTCCTTCTTTTTCCCCTTTTCTTGTTCTTCTTAGTTTTTATTAGTCTCTAGCATTAGCTTGTGTTTTTTTGCTCTTTTCTTCTTTCTTTTTCTCTCTTCTTCTGGCTTAGCTCAAGCCTTGTAAGACCAGCCTTTGGGCTTTTTAATTTATTGAAAAAAGTTGCAGTGGGGATTTTTCCCTACTGTGTATAGTCAAAAAAAAAAGACGATGGAGAAGCGGATTCAGCGAAGAGTGAAATGATGGTTGATTCGTCCATGCTTTGTGATTTGACGCCTCATTGCTTTGTGATTTGTGATAGTAGAAGGGAGTAGACTCTATGCTCTATGCATGCGTCCATGCAAGGGAGAAAGAGGAGAGAGGTTGAAATTTTTATTCCTTCAATCAATTTGGCATCGGCGCACTAGCGAGTTTCGTTTCCCTCTTTTTTGGCTTTCGCAGCACCCTCCACAATGGTTCCCATCGATTTCAAAATCTATCTTACCATTTGGATACACATTGTGGATGCCCTTAAGCGTACCACTTGGTTTTGATTAGTAAAGAGGAGGTGCCTTTGTCGCGCGGAAGGCGGGGGAAGTTGGCCTCACGGTTTGCTAACATGCGGTCCCACGTGTCAGTGATGTACCAAGCCGATCCGCGTCCCACATGACTACATGAGGTAGAACAACGGCAGAAGCAACTTCAGCGAAGAGTGAAATGATGGTTGCTTCATCCCTCCAACTTATACTGTGGGAAAGCTACAGCTTTGTGATTTGACGCCTCATTGCTCATTACTACTGCGGCGCCACGACCGGGGTGCGTCCCCCTGCTGCTCTGCACTGTTATTTGGTGCATGGCACGTGGACCCGGATGCTGGATGTCCCACATGTCAGCGAAAGGGAGTAGAACATTTATGAAAGCGGGCGCTCCACTCTTACGACGGAGGAGTACAAGACACGGCCCAGTGAACTATAACTTGTACTGTACATATTGTAGTATGTGGTAGTCTTGTACTCTTGTACCACTTGGTTTTGCTGTTTCGCGCGATCCATCGATACAAACCAGATTAAACAGGCGAGGGCGGGTCTTTTCCCGCGCGGTAGGCAGGGTAGTTTGGCATTGTCGGTTTGACAGAGAGACCGAGAGAAAGATGTGAAATGCTTGAATGTGTAGTGGGCCCTTTTTTTGTGTCATGTGTGTGTGTAGTCGGACCTTTCAGATCACTAGATGATAGTAGCCATACATTTCAACGCAATTTTAATGTATGCAACATGAATAATTGAAGTAACAATATGATATCTAAAACTAAAAATACATATGATTTATTGTGTTAGACTATAGTAGTACTGTATTGCATAGTTGTTAGATGTAACATGCGAGAACGTGTAGGGACGTACTTTTGGAGGGCCTAGAGAGAGAAATTCGGCATAAAGTGGATTCAAATATTTGTATTCGTCATCATAGCATTTGTAACTCATATCTAGAGTTTATACGGTAGATGTGAATGCTTGTTCGCTCTTACGAAACCAGTACAACAATATTGGGGTGGCGTGCGCCAATTTAGGCGTGGGAGGTTGGCCTAGTCGGCTCCACGGAGAGAGCGAGAGAAGAGATAAATACACTGGCGGTCACTGTATTTGAAGCGAAAGCATAATACGGTCACCGGACTTCAGAATACGCTCATTACGGTCACTATATATGTTTTACGGTGATTATACGGCCACTCGCTCACCGTTCAGCATCGTATTGCACTCTGTTGACCGGCTAAATAGTCTACGTGGCACTATGTTGACTGTTTAAATTTGTCACGTTCCTTGTGGGTCCCACCTGTCAGTTGGTAGAGGAAAGAGATAAGATAAACAGAGATTTACGCAGGCGCGACAAGACTCGAACAGTTGCGTGCGAACCACTTGGCTGTGTATGTGTGTGTCAGGGCCTGATATGTGTGCATGCACGTGTAGGTTGAGCACCTGAGCGTGAGCATGTGTGTTGGTCATGTGGTGAGTGCATGCATGCGTGCGTGCGTGTCTGCATGTGTGTGCATGCATGCGTGCATGTGTACGTGTGAGTGTTGCATGCATGCAGTTCGTGTGCATGCGTGCGTGTGTGTATAATCACCACACTTGATCCTGTGTATTAAAAGAACCAGTCAACCAGCACAGCATACCAATACAAGGCCACCTTGTCCACGCCACTTCGAATCCCTTCTACTAGTAATACCCACCGTGTAATATTTTATTTTTGTTTGTTTACATTCTTATACCCGCTGACAGGTGGTTCCTATGGTAGCGAGATAATGTGCGTTGATGATGCAACACTAGATGCGCCACGTGGACTCTGGACAACTAATCGTGTCTTCAACAAATACAGAGCTCTATGGTGAGCATGTGGCTGTATAACAACCACAAAATGTATATGGTGACCGTAATGAGTGTATTCTGAAGTCCAGTGATCGTATCGTGCTTTCGCTTCAAATACAGTGATCGTCGGTGTATATCTCGCGGGAGAAAGATGGAACATGCGTGAATGTGACAGGGCGTACTTTTAGAGGGCCTAGAGATAGTTTGTGTGCGTACATGAAAGAGGCGTAGAGAGAGGGGGCGATGGAGAGAGAGATGCTCTTCGTTTCTCTTTATTATGACTAACTTTATAGTATAAAAATATAAACATTCACAATGCGGAATAAATATCATTGGATGCACCATGCAATTAACTTTCGTACTCCATATAACTTTGTAATATTGTATAGATGTACATTTTATAAAATAAATTTTGGCCACACTTTGTGTAGTTTTAATTCAAAAGGAATCTTGTATGCGAAGTAAAAGTGAACAGAGGGCTTTTTAGATCAATGGAGCACATGATAAGATGCAACATGTGTGAATGTGTAGTTGACGTATTTGGCACGGCCTGGAGAGGGTATGTGTACGTATTCGAGAGAGGCGCGGATAGAGGGTGTGTGTGTGCGATGAGAGATAGATAGTACAAGAAATGAGAGAGGTCTAGAGAGAGAGAGAGATGAATAGGATGTCTCGACGAGAGATGGCCTTGAGTGTGTGTATGCAAGGGAGAAGGGGAGAGAGACATGAGTAGAAATAGTGTGTGGTGTGTGTGTGTTTGGTATGTCTGGGCGTGAGAAGATATCGAGACCTAGGGGTAGAGGTGTGTTAGGTCTGGTGGGCTGAGGTGAGGCCCTCGGTCGGTTTCGTCTTGCGCCACATTGGTCCGCCTGTGACGCATTATACGGAGACCCCTAGAGGACTAGTCGCACAAGACAAAGAAACCAGATCCGCGAAGGACTTTGTATCCACTGACAAAGCCGGCTAGGATTTGTAATCCTAGGCCCCGGGTATGTTATCAAGCCCGGGGCCTAGTTCTTCGATAGCATACACAGAATCCCTTGGTATTCACGTAGTGTACTTTGTACACACCCTACTCACAAATATACATGACCGGGGGTATGGTATTTCCTGGATCGCAAGGGCCCGAACTAAGGTAAATCCTTATCTCTTATTACCATGCATCCAACCTAGCTGTCAGGGATATCCTACTGAATGCTTTGCTGGAATCATATTCGTCAACTAGTAAGAGAGGTGGAGACAATGCGTGCGAGATAGACCTAAGCGTGCGGGAGACACGTAGGCAGGTATATGTATAGAGAAAAGGGTCGATGGAGATCGTGCGTGCCTATGCGTGTGAGAGAAAGAGTTCTTGTGACAGAGATTAGTGAAAAGAGTCATAGATAGTTATGAGAGAGAGGGAGGGAGGGTGATATAAACAGCGTGTGTGCGAGAGACACCTCAGGAGAGAGTGTGAGCATGTGTGAGAGAGAAGGCTGATGGATATATAGTGTGTGTGCGTATGTGTGAGAGAGAAAGATAACGCGTGTGCGAGGAGGGGCCGAGGGAGAGTGAATCTACGCATAAAAGACTGATGTACACATTAATTTAAAATATAAATTGTATCCAAATATTTGGATGGGATCATGATATTTGCAATTCGCATATGGAACGATCATTGGTCTATCAAACATCCATATTCTATCGAATTTGAGCATGTGTATGGTATTATTCGACATAATTGATCCGTAGAGTCAGTATTTTGAAATCCAGATAATGCATGGCTTTAGCAATTCAAATATAAACGTGATTATAATTTATATTGTGTGTGTAAAGCACATTATACATACAAAAGATACATAGTGAACATTCTAAATAGCTAGCTAGGAACGAGCATACATTTGAATTCAACTTAAGGTGGTTTCAAATATTCGAATTCAACATGAAGTGCATTCAATTATTTGAATTTAAGATCATGGCATTTGTAAATCATACCTAAATTAAGGGTGCATCAATCTTTGCTTTGCTTTTGTACATAATAACATATAGTCGTGTACAAAATACATTCAATTTACCACCTCCATTCCAAAATAATAGTAGTTATAGGATTTTCAAGAGTCAAAATTTCAAAAGAAGCGCATAATTTAATGAGGTTTTCAATCATACAAGGTCAAATTTAACGAGGTCTATTAAGGTCAATCCAAATAGTTCAAGAGTACTCTAAACGTGAATGCTTCTGGTTCAAAATTTTGAACGAAGCGCCAAAAGAGCCTCTCCTCGCCCGAAACCGCGCGAGACCAATGTTTGGTAGAAGGAAGTTACCGTCCTAACTCTGACCCGTGAAGCCTACCGGCCCGACGTCCATAAGTCTAAACCGGGGTAGGTTTGTAACTTCAGCGTGACGCCACACAACCGCCTCCGAAAAACATTCATATACCACGGGCGCCTAAACGCCGATGCGCTCGGCCGAAATCGCTCCCGCCCACTATTTGGGACACGTGATATTACCGTCCTACCCCCGACCGGCAGCATGTCCAAAATTTTAGATGGGGGCAAAGTTTGTAACTTTCCCCAAATTTCAAACAAGCGCGTCATGGAAACATGGTTCCCCCTTAGCTTCCCCCTCCCCCGTCCGATTCCCCATTCATACTCCATGGGCGTTGACGGTGTCCTGGGCTAGGGGGTCCCAACCTTGCCAGCCCATAGTCCTTGGGCTGGGCCCGAAGGCCCTCATCCTCATCCAGATGGACTCCGGAAGCCATGATGTGATCAAGATTCCATCTGCCGAAGACTTGGAGTATACCCCAAGACATCTCCTGCCGCCTCCATACGCACCCCGGATTCCGCGTATGTAACCCTAGATGCCCTACCTGGCGAGTATATAAGCCAGAGGGAATTAGCTTGTAGAGGATACGAAATTACAATTACCATAAACCTAGCCCTAGGGTTAGACTTCTCCTTACGATCTCGAGGTAGATCAAGCTTGTACTCGATACTCCATCATTAATATAATCAAAGCAGGACGTAGGGTATTACCTCTTCGAGAGGGCCCGAACCTAGGTAAACGACGTCTCCTTTGTTCATGTGACCATTGATCCGAGATCCACAGCTCGGGACCCCCTACCCAGAGATCAGCCGGTTTTTACACCGACACTGGTGCTTTCATTGAGAGTTCCGCTGTGGGATCAGCAAAGGATTGATGGCTCACCTGCAGATCAATTGCGGCTCCGGCTACAGGGACATCTTCGTCCCTGGCCAATTATTCATTTTGGGTAGCATGGTCTTTTGCGCTGACTCTTCAGGCCATCTAGCTTTCGTCGAGAATTATGCTACAGATCACGTCGTAACTTTCGGAGGCTTGGAGTACACCGCGGATTCCCATGGAGAGCTCATCCTTACCAGTTGGATGCTAGGCCAGATTGAAGGTTTATCAGACATCGGGGGCTCGGCCCCGGAACCGATCTCCTTCAAGGATGTTGGATCAAGCCCCTTGACCCTACAGGGCCCTGCAGGGGAATCGACTACCTCGACCACGGACAGCCTCGTCTTGGCATCAGGCCATGATGCCGTTCCGGACACCACCTCGGATACCACGTCGGATTTAGAGCCGGCTCAAGTGACAGATCCGGGATCAACCCCAGCCAAGCACGAAGCCAAAGATGCATCAGGCGATCTACCAGTCGTGCTTCAAGTCAGCCCGGCTTATAGCCAGGCCATTGATCCCGAGGAGCTATCTCACCTAAACGAGATGCTAGATCGCATCCAGAGCTTATCAATCTCAAATAGTCAGACTTCGGTCTATGATAAGATTGGACTTAAAGCCGACGATTGGGAAATTTACATCCCACACGCCACCCATCTAGTCGCCACAGTCGATGACTTAACCGACGTGTTAGACTACGATGAAGCCATCGACATGGACGAAGATGTCAACGGCCCTGCAGAAACCACTACGCCGCCGGTCAACACCGACAGATGGACTGCAACCTCCACCTATGACGTCTACATGGTGGATACCCCAAAACCTCCATCAACACGTCGGCGAAGGCGCGGGCGAGGTACCAACGGGGACCCCAACGGGCACGATGCCACCGCCACCAATACCGGCGCTGTGGCAGACGACGTCGATAACCCGGGAGAGGACTTTCAAGCCTCCCTAGGGCGGCCACACAGCCCCGCAGGAATCCCCGAGGACAAGGACACCAACGACCTCTTTGAAGGGGCGGATGATAACTACTTACCTCAGTCCGAAGAGGACGAGAGCCTGGGCACCGAAGACTTTATAGTCCCCGAAGACCCCTTTGAGCAGGAACAGTTCCGACGACGCCTCGTGGCCACCGCCCAGAGCATGAAACGGAAGCAGCAGTAGCTGCAAGCCAATCAAGACGTGCTGAACGTAAGTGGGTTGAGATACTCTCGGCCGAGCAAGACCTCGAGGAATGGCTCCGTAGTGCGCCTAAATCTTATCCGCGCAGGCGTTTGCTGCCCGAATTTGACGAAGAATTAACTGACGATGTGCTCTTAACACGCGGACGGGCTGACAAACCTGAATGCCCCCCTAGAGGGCGCGACAGGCCAGTGCGGGAAAATTTACACGCCCAAACAACAACATGCTGTTACGACAAGGACCCCGTCGCCTACACCGAGCCATACGACACAAGACGCCAGATAGAGGCGAATCGGGCAACTTCTCGGTCCATCTACGGATCAAGAGGATGTGCATCGACTGGGCTCGACGGCTACGACGCCTAGATGGACAGGAACGGCCGAGCTTGAGAGGGACCTTATACGCGGATATCTCCCGACATCCGACGTGAGTTTGCTCGGTTCCGAGGTCCCGCTCACCCGATTTGTTTTACAGACAGGGTAATGGAACACCAGTTCCCTGACGGGTTTAAACCCATCAACATCGAGTCGTACGATGGCACTACCGACCCAGCGGTGTGGACAGAAGATTTCCTTCTCCACATCCACATGGCACATGGAGACAACCTCCATGCTATCAAATATATGCCTCTCAAACTAAAGGGGCCGGCGAGGCATTGGCTAAATAGCCTGCCTCCTCATTCTATTGGAAGCTAGGAAGCACTCGAGGATGCCTTCCGAGCTAACTTCCAGGGCACATACGTCCGACCTCCTGATGCCGACGACCTCAGCCACATCATTCAAGAACCCGGCGCATTAGCAAGGAAGTTCTGGAACAGGTTCTTAACTAAAAAGAACCAAATTATGGACTGCCCCGACATCGAGGCTATCGCCGCTTTCTGGCAAAGCATCCATGATGAGTGGCTCGCACGCCAACTCGGGCAAGACAAGCCGAGGACCATGGCGGCCCTCACCTCGCTCATGACCTGCTTTTGTGTGGGAGAGGATAGTTGGCTGGCCCACAGTACTCATAACGGCGAGGCAGGCACTTCGGAAGCTCGCGACGCCAATGGCAAGCCCAAGCGCAATAAAAATAAGCGCAGGCATAAAAATAGCGGGAGCGACACCGAGGATGTCGCCGGAAACGCAGGGTTCAAGAGACCTAGATCTGGTCAGAAAAAGAGGCCCTTTAAAGGGAGCAAAGACGGACCCAGCCAGCTTGATAAGATCCTCGATAAGGCCATGTCAAATCCATGGCACCTCGGACAAGCTGGCAAACCACACCAACCAGAACTTCTGGGTCTTCAAGCAAGCCGGAAAGATAGCGACGGAGGGCCAAAGTAAAACCCAACCTCGTAGCGAGGACGAGGATGAACCTCGCCAATCCAACAATGGAAACCAGAAACAGTTCCCTCCCGAGGTGAAGGACGTAAACATGATTTACGTGACCCACATCCCTAAAAAGGAGAGGAAGCGAGCACTTCGGGACATTTACGCCTTAGAGCCTGTTGCCCCGAAGTTCAATCCGTGGTCGGCTTACCCGATCACATTCGACAAACATGATCACCCAACCAGCATCCGACATGGCGGATCGGCTGCCTTGGTCCTGGATCCGATCGTTGACGGATTCCATCTGACGCGCGTCCTCATGGACGGAGACAGTAGCCTCAATTTGATCTACGCGGATACCATCAGGAAGATGGGCATAGACTCATCCAGGATCAAACCCAGCACCACCACCTTCAAAGGTGTCATACCGGGCGTCGAGGCTCGCTGCACGGGAACAGTAACGCTGGAGGTAGTCTTCGGATCACCCGAGAACTTCCGGAGCGAAGAGTTAATCTTCGATATAGTCCCTTTTCGGAGCGGATACCACGCGCTGCTTGGGCGCACCGCATTTGCCCGCTTTAACGCAGTCCCGCATTACTCATACTTAAAGATGAAAATGTCGGGACCAAATGGTGTTATTACAGTCAATGGTAACACCGAGCACTCCCCCCGAATAGAGGAACAGACCGCGGCTTTCGCGGCCGAGGTACAGGCAACTGAGGAGGCAGCTCGTAACAAACCCAGCTCCTCAAAGCGTGTACGGGCCGCACGAGCCGACCTCAGTCAGGCCATGATTCCCCCCAGATAGGGGCATGGGCTCCTCGTTCGCCTCCCCTTGGAGGGGCATTACGTCCCCAGGGTGCATAACTTTGCACTAAAAATTCCATGGGCGGCTGAGGAGCTGAATCAAATGATGCGTCGTTATCAGTTCAACTGAACAGCAACGCACTTCGGACTTGCATACCAGTAGGGCGCTGTAAAAGGCCCAGTCAGAAGTAGCATGTCCACATGGCTTAAACCATCTAAGTGGCAGCCGCACGCCTTTTCAAAGGACTTGACCTACGAAAGCACCAAGCAAACAAACGGCCGAGGTCGCGGACAGCCCATACCTCCTTCACTTTCAACGAAGACAAGCTGATCAACAGCACGGAGACGCAGACGTGCGACAGCGACGGGCTTGGGCGAATAAACCCATTAGCATATCTGCCCTGTTCTTACTCCTTTACTTTTTCTTTTAAGTTGTATCTTCTACAAGTTTCTTTTGTTAAAGCTCGGCATGTACGGCTCGGCCACATGAAATAAAAGTGCACCCATCAAGGTCATTACGCATTTCCTTATTTTCACTGCCTTTGAGCCAAAAGCATACATTCACGATACAACTGTTATTTAAAATTACTATGGGCTTCACTTTTAATCTCACGCCCCGCCGCCCTACAAGTCCGAAGTATCTATTCGGCGTCTTGGATGTTGCATTATATGAATCAGTTTCAAACCTCCATTTTGGTCAATAGTTGGGTTACCCGGCTCCTGTGCTTACCCCTTACGTTTCCGATCTATTCGGCTAAGGGCGTAAAGGGAGAACCACTACGATTGCGCTGCCAGCTTGCATGGCAAAGCGCCTCAGTGGATAAAGCCGAAAATTGATTGTCCTGGTAAGGGTAAACTGGTCGGCCATCCGACGATAGCGTCCAGCAATGTACCCTTGGAGGTTACCCGTGTTAAACAAAGGGCTCCTTATTAAATCAGCCGAAGTGGTTAGTGGCATAGACCTCGGCCATATAACCAAACCACTCCATGGACCGGGGGCTTGTCATCAGCCCCCACAGTCAAGCTCCTATGACTAAGTGAAAGTTAAAAAACCTCTATATTCTGATTGCCTTGTTTTCACGAGCATGGACCGCCTTCGGGAACCGAGACGTAGGCTAAGGGTCATGACTGCCGCGGAAACACCCGATGTGCACTACACAAAGGGGTCGAAGCCGACGACTGGTCACTTTCAGTTAAAAACAGTCACACAAGAGTCCAAAAATAAAAACACACAATCACATGTCGGAAAATAAAGCCGCATTCATTGCAAAATGAAAGATAGTTTTTTTACATTCAAACTACATTTCGGCATACCGAAGTACTACTTAAAAATACAAGTTGTCCTTGGGACACTCGGCCTCGGTGATCCGGGCTCCCTCCATCACCTTGCCCAGATACTGCTCCACAGTCCGGGCCTTCCCTTCTGGGGGCCCGACGGCCACGACCACCGCCTCAACATGCAGGTAGTGCATATTCACGCGGGCATACGCCCGCTGAGCTCCCTCCAGGCACGTCGAACGCTTCCAGCGCATCAATTGGGGGTGGCCTCCCACAGACGGGCAAGCTGATCGGCAGGGCCTCCGCGGGCCAAATATTGGCGCAGAGGTCTTGAAGCGTCAGCTTCGCCATGTGCAGGAGCTCCATCAACTGCTTCATTTGATCGTTTAGCAGTTCCGGATGCGAAGGCGCCTGGAATTGCAGCCAGAACGCCCTCTCCGCAGCATGGCCCTCCTGCATGCCATAGTAGCGGTCGGCGTCCGCCGCACTCCTCAGAAGATCCGCGAAGGCTTCTGCGGATCGCCACAGCTGGGTGAGCTCGACAAATCCCTTGCGGCCGAAAACACACTGAAGAAAAAATAGCTTACCAGTAGCGATCTGCTTCACTTGTTGATGCACCGCGCGGTCTGCACGGGCCTGGGTTTGGACCTCGGCGTGCGCCTGGCGTGGCTTCTCAAGCTCGGTGCTCGCCACCTTCCCCTTCTCCTGAAGGACGTCGCTGTCGGTGTAAAAACCGGCAGACCTCGAGGTAGGGGGTCCCGAGCTGTGGATCTTGGACAGATGGTAACAGGAACAAGGAGACGATGTTTACCCATGTTCGGGCCCTATTGATGGAGGTAAAACCCTACGTCCTGCTCTTGTTTATATCAATGGAGATGTATCAAGTACAGAGTTGATCTACCTTGAGATCGTAAGATATGTTCTAGTTCTAGGGCTAGGTGAATGAGATTGTGTTGAAGTCCCCTCTAAGGGCTAAACCCTTTGGCTTATATACACGCCAGGTAAGGCATCTAAGGTTGCAAGGTCGGTATCTAGGCGTGGCGGCGGTAGGAGGAGTCTTGGAGTATACGTCAAGTCTTCGGTAGATGTAGTCTTGATCTCTCCCCTTGCATGTATCTTCCGGAGTCCGTCTTGATAAGAATGAGGGCCCACTGGCCCAGCCCGAGGAATATGGGCCGACTAGGTTAGTACCCCCTAGTCTAGGACACCGTCAGTAGCCCCCGAACTGGTCTTCGACACCGAGGACAATCTTTTCAACGGAAGTAACTTCGGATCTGAAGCTTGACAGATGAGTTCTGATGTAGGGTGGAACCCTAATTGACGATCTTTTCACACTTGGAGGGGGGAAAGAGAGGAACAACAAGAACAACCAAGGGAAATCACTCAAACAAACCCAAATCACACATCCACTAGGATAGCATACATGAGATCCACAAGCATACATGGTCAATCCAAGGAAACAAGCACAAGGGTAAAGTTCTTCCCACTCCAGAGGAGGTGAGGTCTTGGTGATCTAGGTGAGATCCTTCTCCCTTAGGAGGTCTTGATGATCCTGTGATGGGGATCCTTCTCCCTAGAGAGGTCTTGATTCCCCAAGAGGAGATACAAGGAGCAAAGATCTACTCAATGTCTCAATATACTTTGCTAACCCTAGAAAGGATGAGGAGGAGGTATATTTATAGTCTAGGACGAAGTGGGTGTGAGGGAGAGAGGTTACACGGCCGAAGGGCCCCTTTGGCGCTGGCAGGGGCCGGATGTCCGGCCGTCGGGCCAGATGTCCGGCGGTTCATCGGGGGGCCGGATGTCCGGGCCTGGTGCCGGATGTCCGGCCTGGAGGTGCTTCCAGGTTCTGTGATGGGCGGCCAGAAATCCGGGCAGGGGCCGGATGTCCGGGCCCTGTAGGTGTCCTGCTGTAGGGCTGCTGCTGTTGTCCTTTTCTTCAAGGGCCGGATGTACGACCGCTAATACTTTTCAGCGGTCTTCTTCCTCACGCTTGTACGTCCGTGCACTTGTAGACTTGGTATTCGTTCCGAGCATTCCCGAGGCAGTCTTCTTCGTACCTGATCACACATAGCATTCCGGCTTGAGGTAGTAGCCATGTCTCACACGCGTCAAAGGGAAGTTCATTAAGGAGAGATGTCACCTCGGTCTCGAGAGCTCTTTGCACGTGCTAATGTCATTGTCCCGCTTGGCACTTGAGGAGACGTAGGTAGGTCCATGGGGATGACCGTTGTCGGTGTAAAAACCGGCAGACCTCGGGGTAGGGGGTCCCGAGCTGCGGATCTAGGATCGATGGTAACAGAGAGAATGGAGATGATGTTTACCCAGGTTCGGGACCTCTTAATGGAGGTAAAACCCTACGTCCTGCTTCTGTTATATTGATGAAGATGTATCAAGTACAGAGTTGATCTACCTCGAGATCGTGATATGAGTCTAACTTCTATGGCTAGGTAAGCAATGTTGCGTATATCCCCGTCATGGGCTAAACCCTATGGCTTATATACACGCCAGGGAGGGTATCTAGGGTTACAAAGTCGGTATGCTAGGAGAGAGGCGGCAGGAGAGATCTTGGAGTATACATCAAGTCTTTGATAGGAACAGCCTTGATCACGCCTCCCACGTACGGTCTCCGGAGTCCATGTTGGTTATGTGCGGGGGTATGTCGGCCCAAACAAGGAGACAGGTCGGCCCGGTTTGTACCCCCTAATCCAGGACACCGTCACTAGCCCCTGAACTGGTCTACGATGCCGAAGTCGTCGCTCTTCACATTCCGGAGTCTTGGCTCGACAGACAAGTTCTCGTGCTTTTATTCTCCGAACAGAGTTAAAGACCTCGGCCAACCTTTAGAATTCGCCGAGAGCTCAATATCAGATGTTGAAACTCGTGCCGCTTAGGTAATTGGACCCCTTTATGGGAAAAACGTCAAAGCGTCAACCCTTTCTGCCCTTACTTAACACACGCTTGACCCTTGCTCATGGCTGTACGCCCTTGCAACCACAGCGAGAAATTCCCCCTTCCTCAAGCCCCAGCTTAAGAGCCCCAAAAAATGGTGAGCGGCTAGGGATCGTCGAGGCACCCTGACGGCCCGGATAGGGGGGACTGGGGGAGCTGTTTCGTCGCGTGCCTTCAATTAGAGCGTTTGGCGATGCAGGGATACCTGCCGGATGCGGATCTAGCCGCTACTCGCCCCGGATCAACATCCATTGATGGTCAAGCCCACGCCGAAAATTTCCCCTCACCACGGGGGGACGAGCGAGTATGCTTCGTACCTTTCCTCCTCCGCGGCTTAGGGTTCCTAATCCACCCATTCCTCCGCGGCTTGCTGGAGTTCTACGGATTACAGCCACATCATCTCTCTCCGAATTCGGTGCTACATATCGCGGGGTTCGTTGCGCTCTACGAGCTGTACCTCGGCTGTCAGGCGCACTTCGGGTTATGGCGGAAGTTCTTCTGCATCGTGCCCCGCTCTTCGATTGACAAGCTATTCGAGGTCGGGGGAGCCGAAGTCTGCCGAATCGACAAGACTGGCTATCCAGTGGGAACACCTCGGGACGAGGCCGATCACTAGCCTTCTGAGTGGTTCTATATTACCGACGTCCTGTTGTACGAGCCAGTCCGGCCAGGCCTTCCACCCTTCTCCCTAGATCCACCGAGGAAGCGTTACAGCTGGAGGCCAGTGAGTTCGGCTCAAGAAGAAGACGAAGCCATGACTAGGCTAGCGGCCAAGGTGAAGCTCCTATCAAGCGCGGGTCTCACCATCATCGATGCGATGGTGGTGGCTCTAGACCGGAGAGTCCAGCCTCTTCGGTAGCGCCTGCATTTATTGTGCGAGTATAACGGGTCCGAGGACGCCTCTCGATCCATCAAGGGGGCTTTCATGGACCAAATGACCCTTGGAGCTGTTCTAGCCAGCATGTACCAGGGGTCAGCCGAGGAGTTTGCTAAACGCCAGTTCCAGGACGGGTTGTCGTACTACAACCCAGCCGACATTGTAAGTTTTTATTCCAGGTTTTCCTGTTTCACCTCGGGATCCTTATCATTAATCCTTTATATATTGGTTGATCAACGGTGGAGGCGTTGGCTCGAAGGGGTGAGCAGTCCGGCTCCAGAGCCGGAGTTGCACAGCCATGCAGAAGATCCTCTCTACCACGAGGACAAAGACATGGGGCTTATCTATGAAGGGAGGAGTTTTTTCCTGGAGAGTCTTGACGGCTCAAAGGTAGCGGTCGTCCCTGATACGCCGGGGACAAGACCAACCTCATCGGTAACTCTCCCTCCCTCTAAGCGAAAGAGAGCCCCTCGTCCCCCAGTCTCCAATCTTCTGACTTCTCCTTCAAAGAGGCGGCGCTCCCAACGCCTCCGCAGAGAGGTAGTTCCACCGGAAAGGGTTCAGCCAGAGGTTCAAGAAGCTCCATCCGAGGTTGCAAGGGAAACAAGAGTGCTCCATCCGTAATTAGGTAATACTTTAGTTCCACGTCATAGAAAAGATGCTTTGGGTTCTAACACTACCAATCATTCGCAGATAGTCTCCACTTTCCACCGCACATGCGGAGGCCAAGGAAGGTACGGTCCCGCCCCAAGAAGCAGAGGTTCGAAATCCTGCAAGGGTTGACCCCGGAGCCGCCCAGCCCGAGGACTCAGTGACATCGGCCACTCCGTCCGAAATTCAATGCGCCGCGAATTATCGCCGGCGAAAGGCTTCCTTGAATAATCCGGCCTTTTTGGACAGGGAGCTTAAGGCTCTCAGCGCAGTGGACGCATACCTCGGGGCGACTCGAGGTGCCTTTGACGAGTCGCTGGATGTACTGTCGTGAGGGCTGCGGGTAAGGTCTTCAAAGACGAAAATGACTACCAAGTATAGTAGGAGCCCCTAAGGCTTGATACGAGCCCCTGGGGTCGAATCAAGGCTTGAATTCTAACCCGTATTTGTTGTCATAACAGGAAGCTCGCTTGAAGAATGAACAATTGACCTCGGTGTTAGACCAAACAAAGGTGCAGCTTGACGCGGCATTGTCCGAGGTTGAGCAGGTGAAGAAATTCACCAGAGAGGCGCACGGTAAGTGCTGACCCCTTGAAGTGGGTAACGTTAAAAAAGCAGAGCTGACGCCTAGCATTGCTTGTAGCAGCGGATGCCCTAGGCCATCTTGAAAGAGATCTGAAGCAGGCCCGCGAAGAGCTGGCGTATGCTGAAGCGCAGCGCCAGGCAATTCGGCATATGGGCAACGGGAATGCGCTTAGGGCTGAAAACGCCCGGCAAGCCCAGGAAATTGAGAGCTTAAAAACTCGCCTGGCTACTGCAGAGGCAAAGAATCGGCGAGCGGACGATATGATTTATGGTAAGTCAGAAAATACGAAAGACACTTGTCATGCAAGTTGTCCAAGGAAATGTGTCATTCGAGATGTGTTATTGTTTGACAGTGTGCCTGACTGGCCTTCCTCCGGAGTCGCAGGGTCCGATGTCCGAAGACATGAGCAATCGTCTATCCGAGGTGCATGAAGGAGCTCGGAAAGTGATGAAGGATGTGCACCAGGCATTATGGCCCGAGGTGACGCCAGTCCCCGAGCACATGGCCACGCTGGCCGAACGTCTTAAGAGAGCACGGCACCGGATCCAAGCGTGGAAAGTATCAGCTTGCCGAGAGGGTGCCAGAGAGGCCTGGGCCAGGGTGAAGACCCATTACACCGGTTTGAGGACAACTGAACTAGCAGAGGTAGGACCCCTGGGCCGGATGGGGAAGAGATCCTGACCAGCCAGGCATACGATAGTGTAATGCCCGCCGCACAATTCTCACAAAAGGATTGCGCACTAGACACCTTAATAGACGGGTTAGACCGTGCTTGAAAATTGTGGTATGACTTTATGTACCGAGGTATTCTATGTCAAAGTTCCGCCCGTGTAACCGAACTCTGTCAGCCAGCCGTCAGCTTCCGCCTCCTCGGACAAAGTCCGAGGAGTGTCCCATACTACTAGCCGAGGTTACCGAACCAGGTGTGTCAAGGGACCAGGCAATCAGGCAATGCGGCTCGAAAGACGAGAGGGTAACGAAAGGTTATGTTATATTACTTTTAACGTAAGAAACATCTTCCGAGAAAAATAGTTCTTCCAACAGTTCCTTTCCGCGGGGAATGTGTCGAACACGCCCGTCCGAAGACGGATGACCTCGGGGGTAAAGCCCCTAGTCGGGGTTTGAAAAGACCCTTGCCACGTTAGTCCTATGTCATAGCCGACCAATCTGCATTATAAGACCGCTAGCTTTCGGCTTTATCCGTCTGAGGTACTACACCGGTTGACCCGGGAGTAACAATCACAGTGGTGCTCCCTTTGCCCCATAGCCGAAATATCGGGAACATAAGGGGCAAACACAGGAGCCGAGCAACCCATCTTGGCCAAATCTTAAAGCGAATTGATGCATATAGTGGCTCGAAAGACCATAGTACATAAGGGGCGGAATAACTATTGTTTTGAAAAGAACCAGCTAAATTGTCCTTGGGGTCATAAAAGAACTTTCCGAGGGGAGAAGATAAGAAAGAAAAAAGGTTAAATCGAAAGAAAATACACAAGTTATTTACACAGACCGTATACTTGAAGTTATGCATAGAAGCGTCGGAGTAGCGCCGCGTTCCACGGGTGGGGCTCTAATCGGCCGTCCTCTGGATCTCGGATTCGATAAGCTCCTCCGATGAGCACTTGGTCAATCATGAACGGTCCGTCCCATCTAGGGGAGAGCTTCTGTTTTTATTTTTCGGGGTGCAGTCTCATTACGAGATCCCCGACATTGAATTCTTTAGCACGGACCTCTCTACCGTGGTAGCGTCGTGCATGCTGTTGATAAATAGCAGAACGAGCCCGTGCGACGTTGCGCTCTTCATCAAGAGCGTCTAAGGCGTCTTGCCGATCGAGTTCGGCCTCCGATTCCTCGTACATGCGCACCCGAGGTGCGTCATGTATGATGTCGCAAGGGAGGACCGCTTCGGCGCCATACACCATAAAAAACGGGGTATACCCGGTGGACCAATTTGGTGTTGTACGCAAGCCCCATAAGACGGAATCAAGTTCCTCAATCCATTTGCAATCGGCTTTTTTAAGGGAGCGAACTAGCCGTGGCTTAATTCCACTAAGGATAAGCCCGTTGGCTCGCTCCACCTGCCCATTGGACTGCGGGTGATAGACGGACGCGTAGTCGATCTTAATGCCTGTCGGAAGTCGGGCTCCGGGGACCCAAAGGTTCGAACACTGGGGTGAGCTCGTTCTACGGCTTCGTCTCCTACCACGGCTAAGCTGCGGCGAGGCTACGGCGAGAGCGCGCTAGCGAGGGACGTGGCGAGGACTCAGCGGTTTACCCAGGTTCGGGCCACCTTGCGGTGTAAGACCCTACTCCTGCTTGTGGTTTGGATTATCGTGGGCAAGAATGTTCTCGCGTACAAGGTTGAAGACCCGGGGATCCTCTCCTCTACGGTGGCAGCACTTCCCTTTAGACCAGCCTTGGTCCTCTTCCCCCTGGATACTTAGGCGGGAAGGGTTGCCACACTTGGCGGTTTTGAAAGGGGACAGGCGCTCAGGCTATCCTGACTAAAGGTGGTCTTCGCCTGCCAAAGCATGATCCATGACGCGCCGGTGGGCTCGGTGATGACCTCCGCCCTGCGCACCTATCGTCTTGGTCTTCCTTCGCCGATCGGGCAACCTTTGGGGTTGCTTTGGAGAGTAGATAGCTGGCCCTGCTCCCTTAAGACGAAAGAGGAAACCATCTTCATCCGCGCCTGCTGGCGCGGCCTTTGCTGCTGCTCGTCGCCGCGCGCGTCACCCATGTGATGGGCTCCAGACCACGCGGCACGCCGAACAACCTTCGTCTCGAGCGCCTGCGGGAGGGGGCCTCGAGAGGCCACCTCGGAAAGCCGCCTCGCGAGGCCACTCGGGAAGCCGCCTCGTGAGGGGACCTCGCGAGACCGTTGATGGTGGTGCTGAGCGTTGCTTGCTACTCCCTGAGGAGGGGGCCTCAGGAGGCCAGGGCCTCATGAGGGGTCTTGGTGAGAGTTCGGTGGCGTCGGCCTGCTGGGCCCATGCCAGGCGTTGTGCCCTGGGCCAAAGGCAGACGGGCCTGGATACCCCGGGTTCCATGGGCCCGACACTAGCCCCCAGGCCCGCGGCGCGCACGTTCCCGCCTACTGAGGGGTGAAACGGCGCGGGCCCTAACCGCCTGCGGCCAGGCGCGACGCGTGGCGCACGATGTGACGGCGACGCCACCACTTCTCCCACGACGCCTCGGTAACCGCCCGTGCCGTCATAAGGTCCGCCGCGGGCGACGCGAGACCATCATTGCCTTCCTTCTTACGTCCCATCCCCTTGCGACTCCCTTCCCGTGCACGGCTCCTTCTTCCTCGCCCCAAACTCCGTCGCCCTGGGCCCTTGCTGCGCCACCATGTCGCCCCCGGGCAGGGAGGAAGAGGCGGTGGACATGGAGGTTGCGGAGGTGGCGCCGGAGCCTGCTCTGAGTAGGCCCACAATTGTCAACTCCGAGGGCCTCAGTAAGGTGCCCCCAATGACCGCATCTACTTCCAACGAGTGGGGAGCCACTCGCATCTGGCCGGCTTCACGCCCGACCGCCCACCTTGATGCCACCTCTGCCGTCCTCTTCCTTCCCGCGCTCTTCGCGGGCCTGCTTCCTCCATTCTCTGATTTCTTCAACGCCGTCCTCTCCCACTACCAAGTCCATGCGCTGCATCTCGAGCCGAACTCCGTCCTTCTCCTTTCCGCCTTTGCCTTTTTATGCGAGGCCTTCCTGGGCGTGACGCCCTCAGTGGTGCTCTTCCGCCACCTTTTCAGCCTGCGGCTGACCGCGGTGAACCAATGTTCCGGGTGCGTCTCATTCCGCATCACCGACGAAGCAGCGGGCGACGGTATTGACATGAGGCTTACCAAGGAGGTTGAGGGCTTCAGGAGGCAATGGGTGTACGTGGACGCTGCCCAATACAGCCCCCTGCTGCAACTACCCACGTCCCCGGTGGCGAGAAGCTCCGGGTGGGGGCAGGAAAGGCTCACGGACCCGAGGCTGGCACGGGTATGGAAGAGGTTGGCCGAGCTGAGGGCCGTGAAAGTGACGGTGGTCACGGTAGTGAGGGAGTTCCTCCGGCGCCGCATAGCTCCCCTCCAGCGACACTCACGCCCGATGTGGGCTTTCACTGGCCCGGAGGACCCGATGCGGCTGAGCGAGGACGGTTTGCTGCCGGAGGCACTAAACGGGATGCTCCATGCCCTGACCGGCGAGGAGGCGGGTGAGCCGCCCATGGACGGGCTTCCCTTGTATCGCTACAAGAACAAGGAGGCGCTGGCCGGCTCGATGCCACGCTTCGACCGGTGGGGACTACTCCCAGAGGGCCTCGAAGGGCCCCGGGACAACCCCTTTTTGGTGGTCCCGGGTTCAGGCAGCCGTGGTGATGCTGGGGCCTCGACAGGCGCCACGGAAGGCGGAGGCGGCCCGGTTCAGCAGACCCGCTGCCGACTCGTCCGCGGGCTTGAAGATGATGATGACGTCACCCCGCCTGAGGCCTCGGCCGCCGTGCCTGGCCAGGCGGAGGGCGCAGGAAGCCCCCGTGCGGCAGCTGCGAAGCTGCAGAGCTCCGGAAGCGGTGGCGAGGGCGGACCCCGCGGCCCTCCCACGAGGGGGGCCGGTCACGAGAAGGGGCCCTAGGAAGGCGACGACGGCATTCCTCCATGGCCGCTCAGGAAGAGGAGATGGTTTGCCAGGGACCAGTAAGTGCTCGGCCTCCCTTCTCCCGTGTCCGGCGCGTTGCGCGCGCCTGAGCCCTTTTTTCTCTCCTTTTTTTCAGGACCTCCTCGAGCAAGAAGGGGAAGAAGGAGGAGAGGTCCCCCGGCCTGGCGGAGGCTTCACCGCCGGATGCCAGGGTCGGGGGGCGTGAAGAGGGCGCCAACAGCCTCGACATCGAGGCAGGCCTCGCGAGGGCAAAGGGGCAGGAGGCCCCACCTGCGTCACGGACGAACGCGGCACGGGGGTCCCAAGAAGGTGGGCCTCCGGAGGCATCGTCAGGAGGCGGCTCCACGGTTCCCGGGGCGCCAACTGCCAGGGTGGACATGGCGGCGACAGAGGCGGAGACGCCGGTTCTCCCGCCCGGCACCACCGGAGGTGTTGGCGTCGCGGGGGGCCTGCAGGACTTGCCAGCACGTGGGGCCTCTTCCGGGGGGCCACCGAGCCCGCGGGGTGCGTCGCCACGGCGGAACGAAGAGGGGGCCCCCGCGAGCCCCCCGCTCCTGACCGGTGGCGCCGGGCCCCCGCGAGAGGGCGGCGCTGGGGCGCACACCGGCTGGGCCCTACAGCTTGTGAGTAGCAGCGCCGTGCTCAAGCGCGGGGCCCTGCAAGGCGCCAGGGCTGCCCTCAACCAGCTGGAAGCGGACCTCCGGGCGGAGGAGGCACGCATCACCGAGGAGCGCCAGTGCCTCATGGAGAGGTGGCGCCAGCTTGATGTGGCCATTAAACTGGGCCGCCGTCGAGACGATGCCGCACGGGAGAAGTGCGAGAAAGCCACCCTGGACGCGAAGGAAATCTTCGAGAACGCCGTCAGGGAGGCCGACGAGGCCGACAAGCGGCGCGAGGCGGCGGAGGCCCGCGGGAAGGAGCTGCAGGAACAGAACGCCTTGCTGGAGCGACAACTCCAGGCACAAAGAGACGCCATCTCTGTCCTCGAAGAGGGGCTGGCGGCCCGCGAGGCGGACCTTGACATCCATGAGCGGGAGCTCGCACGGTCGGCATCCGCGCAGGACTTGGAGCGCGAGCGGCTGGAGACGTTGGAGCGAGAGGTGTCCGCTGCCCAAAATTCCTACGCCGAGCGACTAGACAAGGCCAATGCCAATTTGGCGGCCAAGGCGGAGAAGATCCAGGAGGACGCCGACAGGAGGGTTGCACAGAGCCGCGAGGCGTTTGCCAACGAGAACAGCAAGAAACTGAAGCGGCAGGAGGACCGTTTCAAGGCCAAGCGCGAGGAGCTCCAGCACGAGATCGCGGGCCTCAAGGAGATGCTAGCCGAAGCTGAAAGGCAGCGGAAGACCGTGCTGAAGGCCCAGGCCAATGCCGAGGCCGAGCTGTCCTCTCTCCGGCAGCAGGTGGGGGTGTCGCTGCGGTCGTGGAGCAGGCGCGGGACGAAACGGCCCAAGCGCGGGTGCGGCAACTCCAACGCTCTACGATGTTCCGCGCCCTCGAGCTCCGGGCCCGCCGCGCCTTGGGCTCCATTTGCAAGGAGGACGTCAGCAACCCCCTCGAGACCCACGACGGCAGCTACCTCGACTTCTTCACCAAGCTCGTGGAGCGGCTCGAGGTGGGCGCCAAGAAGGTAGGCGGAATCATCGAGGAGGAGAGCCGTGACCTCCTCACCCAGGCCACGACGCGCATTTTCACCCATATTCTGGACGCCGACCCCAACTTTGACTTTCGCAAGGTGATAGCTGTCGGAAGTCGGGCTCCAGGGACCCAAAGGTTCGAACACTGGGGTGAGCTTGTTCTACGGCTTCGTCTCCTACCATGGCTAAGCTGCGGCGAGGCTACGGCGAGAGCGCACTAGCGAGGGACGTGGCGAGGACTCAGCGGTTTACCCAGGTTCGGGCCACCTTGCGGTGTGAGACTCTACTCCTGCTTGTGGTTTGGATTATCGTGGGCAAGAAGGTTCTCGCGTACAAGGTTGAAGACCCGGGGATCCTCCTCTCTACGGTGGCAGCACTGCCCTTTATACCATCCTTGGTCCTCTTCCCCCTGGAAACTTAGGCGGGAAGGGTTGCCACACTTGGCGGTTTTGAAAGGGGACAGGCGCTCAGGCTATCCTGACTAAAGGTAGTCTTCGCCTGCCAAAGCATGATCCATGATGCGCCGGTGGGCTCGGTGATGACCTCCGCCCTGCGCGCCCGTCGTCTTGGTCTTCCTTCGCCGATCGGGCAACCTTTGGGGTTGCTTTGGAGAGTAGATAGCTGGCCCTGCTCCCTTAACACGAAAGAGGAAACCATCTTCATCCGCGCCTGATGGCGCGGCCTTTGCTGCTGCTCGTCGCCTCGCGCGTCACCCACGTGATGGGCTCCGGACCGCGCGGCTCGCCAAACGGCCTTCTTCTCGAGCGCCTGCGGGAGGGGGCCTCGGGAGGACACCTCGGAAAGCCGCCTCGCAAGGTCACTTCGGGAAGCCACCTCGTGAGAGGGCCTCGCGAGGCCGTTGATGGTGGTGCTGAGTATTACTTGCCACTCCCTGAGGAGGGGGCCTTAGGAGGCCAGGGCCTCATGAGGGGTCTTGGTGAGATGCTCGGTGATGCTGGCCTGCTGGGCCCATGCCAGGCGTTGCGCCCTGGGCCAAAGGCAGACGGGCCTGGATACCCCGGGTTCCATGGGCCCGACAGTAGCCCCCAGGCCCGCGGCGCGCACGTTCCCGCCTACTGAGGGGCGAAACGGCGCGGGCCCTAACTGCCTGCGGCCAGGCGCGACGCGTGGCGCACGATGTGACGGGCGACGCCCCCAGTTCCCCACGACGCCTCGGAAACTGCCGCGCTGACATAAATCCTGGCGTGGGCAGCGCGAGGCCATCATTGCCTTCCTTCACACGCTGTTGCTTCAATCCCCAACGCCGGAGAAGGCGGAGCGACGAGGGGGGCTCCGCGCCGAGTATAAAGAGGGGGAGAGGAGAACCGGGGTCCTCCACCCATCTTCTTCCTCCCCCAGCTTCCTCTGTTTTCTTGCTAGAGCTGCCGAAGAGATGGCGAGGGGGAGAGGGCGCGGCCGTGCTTCTGCTGCCGCATCCCAGGTTCCGCCCCGGGGGCGTGGGCGCTCCCCGACGGCTGCCGGCGCCGGGCCCAGCAATCATGGAAGGAGCGCCGCTCGTGGGCGCGGAGGGCGAGGCGCGCGGGGCCGAGGCGGCCGCGGCAGAGCGGCCGCGCTTCCGCCCCAGGCAGGGAGCCACTCGGCGGAGGCGGCGCATGAGTTCATTGTGAACATGCACCGCAGCCCCTGCACCTGGCTCCGGCTCCCGGACCCTTTCGCATCGGCGATGGCGGACCGCGCGCCGTTGGGCCGGTGGGTGCAGGCCGACGTTTGCTGCAACGGCCCTTCCTGGGTGGCGACGGAGCTCAACCCCTCGGGCTTCATGTTCCTGGGGCAGGGGTGGAAGTCGTTCGCCCTCGCCCGCGGCCTGAAGCGGGGGCACGTCCTCCAGTTCAAGTACGACGGGGCCGCCACGCTTTTCGTCAAGATCTTCGGGATCTCCGGTAGCCGCCTGGAGTGCTGCGCGTAGAGCGAGGACAGCTACAGTGGCTCCTCCAGCGAGGACGGCTCCTCCGGCGGTGCTGCCCCCTCCGACGGGGGCGGAAGCGGCGATGACTCCCCCCGCGTCAAGAGCGAGGACGAGGACTCCGACTAGGCGCGAGCGACGACGACTCCGGAGCTGGGACACCGCGCGCACGGTGGTGGAGCTGCACCTGCCTGCAGCGCCTTCTTGGGGACGCGCGCGGCGCCCGCGCTGGAATCTTGGGGGCGACGGCGCCTTGCCTAGGCCTTCTTTTATTTTCTTGCATTGAACCGATGTAGCCCCGCGGGGGCATGAAAACAGTATCTTCCATGCTCAGCTTAACGCTTTTGTGATTCAGGATGTATGCATTCCCTCCCGAAGCCCTCTCGTGAGGCTGGTTTTTTTTTCTTTGTTCGCCTCAGGGCTCTACGCCGTCAGGACCCAGCCCCCGAGCGGGCCTCAGCCGTCACTGGTATGTCCGGTCGCAATGCCGGGACAAGGCCAGGAGGTGAGGGGCACCGGGAGCTAGTGAGGGCTCCAGAGGCGCGATGCTCAGGAAGCCCCCCTTTGGCGTGCAAGCGGCTTACGCAGAGGAAAAAATGCTGGCACCCACGGGATCGCGAGGGGAGAGAGCTTGAGTGGCGGTAAGGGTGCCTCGCGAGGCAGTCGCACTTAGCTTTGGGCGGAGAGCGGTGCCGGGCGAGCCACAACTCATGAGGAGCCCACGCAGCTCGCGAGGCTCGGCACTTGAAGTTTCTTCGTCTCGCGAGGCCAGCTCGCGAGAGGCCGCCTGCGAGGTCCGCGCGCAGCTCGACTCCTGAGGGGCTACATGTCAAAAAATTCACGATGGGGGGAGCGGCACGCGCTCGCTAACTCGCCTGTGGCCGTTGCGTGAGGAGATGAGGCACCAAGGACCTTGGTGAGGTGGCGTGCACGGGAGCAGGCCCGCGAGCCAGAGCTCAGTCGCTTGGATTTGTCGGCACTGCAGGGACGGACCCGAGCACAGGCACCGTGCCTAGCCCTCGCTCACGGAGTCGGTCAGGGGAGGGATCGCGAGCGTGTGGCGCTCTCCGGTCGGCATCGAACTCAACAGGCAATTAAGCAGGTAACATAACTCATCAAGGCAAAATCAGCAAAATTCGCTACACAACCAAAAGGATAGGGGCTAGGCTGCCGCATCCGGCACGGATCAGTTTGAGGTTGGTGCAGCCCGTGGGGCGCCCTCAGCCGCATTTGAACAAAATCACCTTGGCAGAAGGGTTCCGGGAGCGAGGCTCTGAAGGCGCGGGAGCTGCGGCGAGGAGGAGTGCGGGCCGCGCAAGGCGACGCGTCGAGCGCACCCGGCAGGACCGCGCTGAAGTGACGTCAGACCGCTTGGCGAGGCGCGCCAAGGGAGTCCGCTCCTCCGGGGCCAGGGGGCTCGCGAGGTGCTAGGAGCTCGCGAGGAGCAGGAGGCTCACGAGGCCCTGGCGCGAAGGGCGCCAGCCTCTGGAAAGAGGCGCCGGCGTTCCTCAGCCCGAAGGGCATGCGCAGCTGGAAGAGATCTTGAGGGCACGACTTGTTGAGGCTGGTGAAGTCAACGCACATGCGCTCCTTGCCGCCGTTCTTGGGGACGACGACTGGGTTGGCGAGCCATTCGGGATGGCGCACCTCAAGAACGACTCCGGCTTCCTGGAGCTTCTGGACTTCCTTGATGATGAACTCTCGCTTCTCTGGCTCCTGGCGCCGTGCTTTCTGCTTGACCGGGCGTGCATTGGGGCACACCGCTAAGTGGTGCTCGATCACCTTCCTCGGCACGCCGGACAAGTTGGATGCTTTCCAGGCGAAAACATCCGAGTTTGCCCGAAGGAAGGTGACGAGCGCGCTTTCCTATGCAGGAGGGAGGCCTGTGCCGATGGTGAAGGCAGGGCCGGAGCCGCTGCCGTCCACGGACACCTTCGTCTCGGTGCGGTCCTGAGAGAACAGCTGCTTCTTCTTCGCTGGCGCGGCCTCGGAAGGCTCGGCCACGTCCTCGTCGGCCGGGTGCGCGACAGCGGCAGCCTTGTAGGCACGCTCGATGGTGTTGGCCGCGTCCTTTTCGTCGCAGGCGACGGTGATGATGCCGCTGCAGCCGGGCATCTTGAGGACATTGTAGGCATGATGGGTGGCCGCCATGAACTTGGTGAGAGCCGGGTAGCCCAAGATGGTGTTATAAGGCAGGCCCATGTGCGCCACGTCGAAGTCGCTGAGCTCGGTGTGGTAGTTCTTGCGGGTGCCAAAGGTGACGGGGAGGCGCACTTGCCCCATCGGTCACTCCGGAGAAGGGCCTGGTCGGCGTCAACTGGTCGTAGGGCACCTGGAGTGTCTCGAAGGTCTCAATGGAGAGTACGTTGAGGCCGGCACCCCCGTCGATGAGGGTCTTGGTAACCGCGACGTTGCTGATGGTGGGGGTGCACAACATGGGGAGCGCGCCTGCAGAGGCCGTGGACTTGGGGTGGTCCTTGGAGTCGAAGGTGATGGCGTACTGCGACCACTTGAGGGGCCGCGCGACCTCGAGCCTCGGGAGGGCGGCGTACACCTCACGAGAGAGTTGCTTGAAGTGGTGGATGGACGCGGGGGCTTGGGACCCGCCAAGGATGCAGGCGACCGCGCGAGGCTCCTGGTAGCCCCCAGCGCCCTCGTCAGGCCGGTTGACGTCGTTCCTCCGGGGTGGCGGCGGCGGCGGCGGGAGAGTGGCATTGGCCTGAGGATCTGCCTCAAGAGGCTGGTCGCGCCAGCCCTGGCGGTAGTTGCCATTACTGTTGCGGCTGTCCCAGTGGTTGCCGCTGCGGCCACCTCCGCGGCCGGCGCCGCGGCCGTTGCGGTCGTCCCGACGGCCCTGGCGCTCGTCGCGGAGCAGCTTGCGCTCCTGACAGTGTTTGGTGCTGTGGGAGCGGATGTTGTGAAAGGCGCAGAGTGGCCGATTGTCCTTCCTGGGCTCATCGTGGTCGCGGCCGCGCTTCTGCTCGGGCTCCGCCGCAAGCACGGCAGGGCCCTTGCTCTTGACGTCCTTGCTCTTGGCCTTGGCGGCGTCGAGCGCCGCGTCTGGGTCGTTGTGGATGAAGAGGCGGCCTTCTTCAGCCTTGGCGCACTTGTCGGTGAGGTCGAGCAGCTCGAGCACGGAGTCGAGCTCACCGTTGATGGCGAGCTTCTCGTGCATCTGGACGTCCGTAACACCGGTGGAGAACGCAGAGATGACGGCCGCGTCGGAGGCGCGTGGGATCTTGTTGCGCACCTGACTGAAGCGCTGGATGTACTTGCAGAGGGTCTCGTCTGGGCGCTGTCAAACACGCCGCAGGTCGTTGATGGTGAGGGAGCGGTCCTGTGTGCCCTTGAAGTTGGCGATGAACTGGCTGCAGAGCTCGGCCCATGACGAGATGGAAGCCTCGGGGAGGTTCATGAGCCAGGAGCGCGGGCCGTCCTTGAGGGCCGTGGGGAACCAGTTGGCCATGACCTTGTCGTCGCCGTTCGCCGCCTCGACGCTCAGCGCGTAGAGCTGGAGGAACTCCGGGGGGTTGGGGGTGCCGTCGCAGCGTGGGGGCAGCTTAGGCTTGAACTTCGCGGGCCAGACCCCGCGACGCAGCTCGCGGGTGAAGGCACGGCAGGCCACGCCGCTCGAGGGGACGCCGCCAGCGAGGGCGGCACGGTTTTGGCGCCCGGCCGCGGCAACGTCCAGAACGGCCTGGTCCTGGCGCTGGCTCTACCGCTCGAGGAGCACTCGCGCGTCGGGGGGCGCGCGGCGGATGATCTGGCAGCTGGGCTCGTCTCGGTCTGGCGAGGACGCGCCGCGGGACGGCTCATGAGCCCACGCGCTGCGCTGGGGCCCGGCGCGCTCGTCGCGCAGAGGAGGCGGCGGGGGAGCGCCGTGCGCCAGGTCCCCAGCACGAGACGACGGAGGGCGGAGCGAGTGAGATGGCGCCGGAGCGTCCCCGGCGACGTTGACGAGCTCGGTGATGCGGCCAAGCCAGGCGTCATAACCGGCGTCATCCGGACGGTAGCGGAGCAACTCACGCGCCATGAGCTGCGCAGCCTGCGGGTCCGGCGGCCCACGGCGGACGAGGGAGGAGGCCGTGGCGGTGCGGCTGTCCGTCTGCACGGAGGGGTGCAGGGAGGAGTCCTGCTGCTCGCGGGCAGCGGGGTCGGTGGCGGCAGCAGCCTCAGCTTCGGGGCGACGGCGATTGCCGCGGGCCATCGGCTCTGTCTGAGCCACGCGGCCAGCCCTACGCTCGGCGCGCTCGCGATGTGCGTCGGCCATGGGGTTGGTGGAACTGAGGGCGGAGAAGAAAACGGTAGCGCACCCCTACCTGGCGCGCCAAATGTCGGAAGTCGGGCTCCGGGGACCCAAAGGTTCGAACCCTGGGGTGAGCTCGTTCTACGACTTCATCTCCTACCACGGCTAAGCTGCGGCGAGGCCACGGCGAGAGCGCGCTAGTGAGGGACGTGGCGAGGACTCAGCAGTTTACCCAGGTTCGGGCCACCTTGCGGTGTAAGACCCTACTCCTGCTTGTGGTTTGGATTATCGTGGGCAAGAAGGTTCTCGCGTACAAGGTTGAAGACCCGGGGATCCTCTCCTCTACGGTGGCAGCACTGCCCTTTATACCAGCCCTGGTCCTCTTCCCCCTGGAAACTTAGGCGGGAAGGGTTGCCACACTTGGCGGTTTTCAAAGGGGACAGGCGCTCAGGCTATCCTGACTAAAGGTGGTCTTCGCTTGCCAAAGCATGATCCATGACGCGCCGGTGGGCTCGGTGATGACCTCCGCCCTGCGTGCCCATCGTCTTGGTCTTCCTTTGCCGATCGGGCAACCTTTGGGGTTGCTTTGGAGAGTAGATAGCTAGCCCTGCTCCCTTAACACGAAAGAGGAAACCATCTTCATCCGTGACTGCTGGCGCGGCCTCTGCTGCTGCTCGTCGCCGCGCGCGTCACCCACGTCATGGGCTCCAGACCGCGAGGCACGCCGAACAACCTTCATCTCGAGCGCCTGTGGGAGGGGGCCTCGGAAAGGCGCCTCGCGAGGCCATTAGGGAAGCCGCCTCGTGAGGGGACCTCGCGAGACCGTTGATGGTGGTGCTGAGCGTTGCTTGCTACTCCCTGAGGAGGGGGCCTCATGAGGGGTCTTGGTGAGAGTTCGGTGGCGTCGGCCTGCTGGGCCCATGCCAGGCGTTGCGCCCTGGGCCAAAGGCAGACGGGCCTGGATACCCCGGGTTCCATGGGCCCGACAATGCCCATTTTCTTACACCATGCCTTAACCTCTTTAGCCGTGGAGTTGGTTCCGTTGTCTGTGATCAGACTGTGGGGTACACCGTAACGATGGACTACCCCCGAAATGAATCTGATGACCTGGACGGCCTCGGCCGAGGTGACTGGCTTTGCTTCGATCCACTTGGTAAATTTGTCTACCATAACGAGTAGGTACTTATTTTTGTTTAATCCACCCTGGAGTGGCCCAACCATATCGAGCCCCCAGACCGCAAAGGGCCATGTAATGGGAATGGTGCGCAGAGCCGTGGGGGGCATATGGCTCTGTTTCGCGAATACCTGGCAGCCTGGGTAACGCTGTACTAATGCCGACGCATCGGCGCTTGCCGTTGGCCAATAGAAACCGGCGCGAAAAGCCTTGCTGACCAGGGTGCGAGCAGCGGCGTGATGTCCGCTCATGCCGGAGTGTATCTCCTGAAGTACAAGTTGTCCTTCTTCCTCGGATATGCATCTCTGGAGGACGCCCGTTGTACTCATTTTGTAAAGTTCCCCTTCATGAACCTTGTAGGCCTTAGACTGCCGTACGATCCAACGGGAGTCGGCTTGGTTATCAGGGAGTTCTTTTCGGAGTAGGTATGCAAGGAGCGGCTCAGTCCATGGTGCGATCACTGCCATGACATCATGCGCTGAATCCATTTTCCGAATCAGGGACCCGCCTATGATACCATCGTCTTTTTCGGGCGGGGGCTGTTGCCCGATATCGTTTGAGTCCGATGTTCCTTTACTGTCTTGCCAGACTACATGCGAGTATGTCTGTGGCCTGATTGCTATCTCGGGGTATATGGTGAAATTCCAGCCCCTCGAATCTGGCCGAGATCTTTAGGACAGCATTTCGGTAAGCTGTCATCTTGGGGTCTTTGGCGTCGAACTCGCCGTTGATTTGCGAAATGGCGAGGTTCGAATCACCTCGGACCTCGAGGCGTTTAACGCCCATGGAGACCGCTATCCGAAGTCCATGTAAGAGGGCTTCGTATTAAGCTGCGTTATTGGAGTCTGTGTACATGATTTGCAGTACATATCGAATGTTATCTCCCATGGGGGACGTGAGTACCACGCCGGCCCCTAGGCCGGCGAGCATTTTGGAGCCATCAAAATACATCGTCCAATGCGAATAGGTACTGTACTCACGAGGGAGTTCGGCTTCGGTCCATTGAGCCACGAAGTCTGCCAACACCTGGGATTTAATTGCCCGGCGTGGTTTATAGATAATTTCAAAAGGCAGGAGCTCTATAGCCCATTTGGCGATGCGCCCTGTCGCATCTCTATTATTGATTATGTCACTTAAAGGGACGTCGGATGCTACGGTCACCGCGCACTCTTGAAAGTAGTGTCGAAGCTTTCGTGATGCCATGAAGACTGCGTACGCTATCTTTTGATAGTGAGGGTAACGTGTCTTACAGGGGGTTAAGACCTCGGACACGTAGTATACGGGTTTCTGGACTTGGAACTTATGACCTTCCATGTCTCGTTCGACCACGAGGACTGCGCTAACCACCTGGTTTGTAGCCGAGATGTATAATATCATTGGTTCGCAAATGCCTGGTGCTGCCAGGATTGGGTTGGTGGCGAGGAGGGCCTTGATGTCTTCTAGGGCCGCCGCAGCCTCCTTGGTCCATTTGAACGTTTTAGTCTGCTTTAACAGCCTGTACAATGGTAAAGCTTTTTCGCCAAGCCGTGATATAAAACGACTTAGGGCTGCTACGCAGCCCGCTAGCGTTTTTTACATCTTTGAGCTCTATAGGGACCTCTAAGCGATCCAGGGCTCGAATTTTGGCCGGATTGGCCTGAATTCCTCGGCTAGATACGATAAAACCGAGGAGTTTGCCAGCCGGGACCCCGAAGACGCATTTTTCGGGGTTGAGTCTTATTTGATATTCCCGTAGGCTGGCAAATGTATCACGGAGGTTGTCCACCAGTTGGTCGACGCGTTTAGTTTTGACAACCACGTCGTCTACGTAGGCCTCCACAGTTTTTCCGATGTGTTCTTTCAGGCATGTTTGAATCATACGCTGGTACGTGGCACCAGCGTTCTTTAGTCCGAAGGGCATCGTATTGAAGCAAAATGGTCTGTAGGGCGTAATAAATGCTGTTGCTGCCTGGTCTGATTCCTTCATTTTTATTTGGTGATACCCTGAATAGGCATCTAGAAAGCACAATGTGTCGTGGCCTGCAGTGGCGTCCACAATTTGGTCAATACGGGGTAGGGGAAAGGGGTCTTTAGGGCAAGCTTTGTTGAGGTCTTTAAAATCGACGCACAACCGCCAGGACCTATCCTTTTTTGGTACCATGACCAGGTTGGCTAGCCAGTCGGGGTGCTTTATATCCTTGATGAATCCCGCCTCCAGCAGCTTTGCCAGTTCCTCACCCATTGCTTGACGCTTGGGCTCGGAAAAACGCCGAAGTGTTTGTTTAACGGGTTTATAGCCTGCCAGTATGTTTAGGCTGTGCTCAGCGAGCCTACGGGGTATCCCAGGCACGTCGGGGTCAATCACCCGAGGTATTGCATTTGTGATTGTCGTGCCGAGGCGCCGACCGGTCGCATTCCGGGTAGTCTTCATGGATCGAGTCCGTATTCTCCTTAGTTCGCCAGGCGTCTTCAATGGCGCAAAATCGCACTACCAAGTTGGTCAATTCAGGGAGTGTTTGGACGCAGCGGCGGGCAAGGGCGTTCAAGACGCCTTTATCCTTGCATCCACGCTCAAAAGCGGCGATTATATCAGAGTCTTGGTACTCTAGTATCTTGCTCTTGACGATCAAGAACCTGGCCCAGTATTGCCGGATCGGCTCACCAGGGTTCTGCCTTACGTAGGCTAAGTCCTAGATGTCGGATGGGCCGGAGTCGTCGGGGCGATATTCTATACAAGAGGTGGGCGGACTAGATCCGGTCTCTAAAGACCGCGGGCTGAAGACCTCGTCCTGTTCACCCGATGGTGGATCCGTAGTTATCGGTTTAGCCGACTCGATCTAGGAGTCGGTCATTAGTGGGTCGTCGTCCGATCCGATCTCTAGGAAGTATCTTACCCCCTCATCGGCGAGGGGGGCCTTCGTTGGAGCCGGGGAAGAGTCTCGATTCGCTTCCACGTTACGTGGGGGTGTCTGCGAGACCAAAGCTTCAGATGTGGAGACATGCTCCGTGGGTTTACAGCCGTTGACTGGCGATCCCATCGATCCCTCCGGCGATCTCACAGCGGAACTCTCAATGAAAGCACCAGTGTCGGTGTAAAAACCGGCAGACCTCGGGGTAGGGGGTCCCGAGCTGCGGATCTAGGATCGATGGTAACATAGACAATGGAGACGATGTTTACCCAGGTTTGGGCCCTCTTAATGGAGGTAAAACCCTACGTCCTGCTTCTGTTATATTGATGAAGATGTATCAAGTACAGAGTTGATCTACCTCGAGATCGTGATATGAGTCTAACTTCTATGGCTAGGTAAGCAATGTTGCGTATATCCCCGTCATGGGCTAAACCCTATGGCTTATATACACGCCAGGGAGGGTATCTAGGGTTACAAAGTCGGTATGCTAGGAGAGAGGCGGCAGGAGAGATCTTGGAGTATACGTCAAGTCTTTGATAGGAACAGCCATGATCACGCCTCCCACGTACGGTCTCCGAAGTCCATCTTGGTTATGTGCGGGGGTATGTCGGCCCAAACGAGGAGACAGGTCGGCCCGGTTAGTACCCCCTAATCCAGGACACGGTCAACCGTCGGATGCTCTGCATCATCTCCCCCCCCCCCCCCTTGAAAAAGATCCATCCTCGGATCGGAAACCACATCAGCATGGAAGGGAGATAAGTCCTTGACGTTGAAGATGTCGCTCACGTTGTACTTGTCGCGAGGGATGTCAATCTTGTAGGCATTGTTGTTGTAGCGTGCTAGTACCTTGAAGGGTCCGTCGGCTCGGGTAGTAGTTTGGACTTGCTCTCGTTGGGGAAGCGGTCTTTGCGAAGGTGTAGCCACACAAGATCTCCGGGGTTGAACACCATGGGGTGCTTGTTGATGTTGACCTTGGTCGCGAGTCGTTGTACTTGGTGCTCGATCGCATGCCTTGTTTCTTCGTGCATCTTCTTGAGGTAGCTCGCTCGTGCACTCGCGTCCATGTCGATGCGCTCTTGTAGAGGTAGCGGTAGAATGTCCAATGGGGACAACGGATTGAAGCCGCAGACGACCTCGAAGGGGGACTTGCCGGTAGTAGAGTGACGTGCTTGATTGTAGGCATACTCGGCGATGGGTAAACATTCCTCCCACTCCCTTATGTTCTTCTTGATCAACACGCGGAGTAGTGTGGATAGAGTCCGGTTCGTGACCTCCGTTTGGCTGTCGGTTTGTGGGTGATATGCCGATGAGAATAGGAGCTTGATTCCGAGCTTGGCGCATAGTGTCTTCCAAAAGTAGCTAAGGAACTTGACGTCGTGGTCCGACACGATCGTCTTGGGCACTCCATGCAATCGCAAGATTTACCTACAAAAGAGATTTGCAACATGTGAAGCATCCTCTATCTTGTTACATGGAATAAAATGTGCCATCTTAGAAAAGCGGTCCACAACAACAAATATCGAATCTTTGCCGTTTTGAGTTCGAGGCAAACCAAGCACAAAATCCATACTTATATCTTCCCATGGATGCTATGGAATAGGAAGTGGCATATATAACCCATGAGATTGAGCTTTGGACTTAGCTTTTGCGGCATGTAGAGCACCGGTTGGTGTAGCGTGACACATCTTGAAACATCTTTGGCCAAAAGTAGTTCTTGGAGAGCATAGCAAAAGTCTTGTCGCATCCAAAATGTCCCATGAGTCCTCCACCGTGAGCCTCTTGCAAAAGCAACAAACGAAGAGAAGACTCGGGGATACAAAGTTTGTTAGCTCGCATAAGATAATCATCTTTTAAATAGTATCGCTCCCAAGTGTTGTGTGATAAGCATTTGGCATATGGAATCGCAAATGAAACATCATGAGCATACACGTCTTTAATGTGCTCAAATCCTATAACATTCAACTCCAGTTTAGTAACTAGCATGCACTTGCGGGAAAGAGCGTTCGCCACAACATTTTCCTTACCTTTGATATATTTGATAACATAAGGAAATGACTCAATGAACTCACTCCATTTAGCATGACGCTTGTTCAATTTGGTTTGACCCTTAAGGTACTTAAGCGTTTCATGATCCGTATGGATGACAAACTCACATGGTCAGAGATGATGTTCCCACACATGCAAGACTCTTACTAAAGCATATAATTCTTTGTCATAGATGGGGTAGTTAAGTTGCGCGCCGGAGAGTTTTTCGCTAAAGTATGCAATAGGTCACTTCTCTTGCATCAACACACCACCTATGCCATTACCACTAGCGTCACAATGCACTTCAAAAGTTTTATCAAAGTTGGGTAATGCAAGTAATGGAGCATGTGTAAGCAAGTTCTTAAGCACATGAAATGCGGCATCTTGGGATGGACCCCAAACAAATGGTGCATTCTTCTTACTCAATGCATGCAATGGTGATGCAATAGTGCTAAAATCCTTCACAAAGCGACGATAAAATCCGGCTAAGCCAAGGAAACTACGCACTTGAAGCAAATTGGTTGGTTGTGGCCAATTCTTAATAGCATCAATTTGCGTTTCATCAACTTGAACACCCTTAGAGGAAACTACAAAGCCCAAGAAAACAAGCTTATCAACACCAAAAGTGCATTTTTTCCATGTTAGCATAAAGTCACTTGTCTCTAAGAACTTGCAATACGTCTCTAAGGTGTTTGACATGATCTTCTAGAGTTTCACTAAACACAAGGATGTCATCAAAGTATACCACAACACAAATGCCAATATATTTGCGAAGAACATAATGCATCACACGCATAAAAGTGCTAGGAGCTTGCGATAAACCCATAGGCATGACTAACCATTCATACAAGCCAAATTTAGTTTTGAAAGCGGTTTTCCATTCATCACCTTCTTGCATGCGAATTTGATAATAGCCACTTTTAAGGTCAATTTTAGAGAAAATGGTGGCTCCACTAAGTTCATCAAGCATGTCATCTAGGAGTGGAATGGGATGGTGATATCTAACGGTGATAGCATTTATAGGATGGCAATCGGAACACATGCGATAGGTACCATCTTTCTTAGGCACAAGAATTACCGGAACGGCACATGGACTCAAGCTCTCGCGTACATACCCATTCTCCATGAGATGTTGGACTTGCCGTTGGATCTCTTTGGTCTCGTCGGGGTTGACGCGGTAAGGTGCCTTGTTCGGTAGAGGTGCGCCGGGAATGAGGTCGATGCGGTGTTCGATTCCGCGAAGTGGAGAAAGTCCGGGAGGTAGCTCATCGGGAAACACGTCCGCGAATTCATCCCTCAAATCTCTTTTGGTGGCTAAAAGAACTAGGTCTTTCTTGTCGCTCATCGTGGAGTCGCTCATTTTTGGCTTGTGGCGCTCACTCTCTTTTTGGTGGTTCACTCGCTCACTTGACTCTCCATGATGGGTAGATGCTTGCTTGTCTGCGATGACTTGACTTGGTGTCATTGGTCTAAGAACGAATTCCTTGCCCCTTCATCTTGAAGCTATAGTGATTGGTTCGTACGTTATGGATGACGCCGCGGTCGAATTGCCAAGGTCTTCCAAGGAGAAGATGGCATACGGACATGGGAACCACATCACACTCCAATGTAACTTCATACGCGCCAATCTTGAAGGACACTTGAACGGTGTGCTCCACTTGAATGGTGCCGGAGTCTCTTAACCATTGGACCTTGTAGGGGCGAGGGTGCTTCTTCTTTAGCAATTGTAGCTTGGAACATAACTCTTCACTTGCCAAGTTGTGGCAACTTTCGCCGTCGATGATGACCTTGACGGAACGTCCATGGATACCCGCTTTGGTATGGAAGATATGGCAACGTTGGTCTTTGTCTTGTTGTTGTTGTTGAAGTGTCAAGATCTTGGAAACAACAAGAGCGGGGCTCAAAGCATTGTCGCAAAACACTTGATCATCTTCATCTTCATTCACTTGTCGATGCATGACCACGTGCTCAAGTGCTTCCATTTGTTCTTCACTCATAGAGTCGTAGGTGCCCTCCTCGTTGGCGATCATGGTACGCCCTGTGGGGCACTTAAAAGACTTGTGGCCTCGGCCTTTGCAAGTAAAGCACTTGATGTCACTTGTTTTGTCGGCGGCGTCCGTAGGAGTTGTTGATGACGAAGCTCTTGGCTTGGAGTTGCTTGTAGTAGTAGGAAGACGACTCGAAGATGTCGAAGGGTTATTGTAGCTTGACTTGTCACCAGTATTTGGTGTAGCTCGAGTCGTTGGAGGAGGTGTCGTAGTCATTGAAGCTTCAGTGTAAGAACCGTAGGTCTCGGAAGAGTACTTGGAGAACTTGTAATCCTCTTGCACTTGACGCTCCGCTTTGGTGGCTTGGTGCACTAGCTCGAGGAGGTTGGAGTAAGGTTGAAAGTCCGCTATTTTCTTGATTGGATGGTTGAGGCCATTCAAGAAACGCGCCATAGTTTGTTCATCATCTTCCTTGACGTTGGCTTGTATCATTGCAATCTCCATTTCCTTGTAGTATTCTTCAACCGACTTGGTGCCTTGCTTGAGGAGTTGAAGTTTCTTGAAGAGGTCGCGGCTATAGTGTGTAGGCATAAAGCGAGCTCTCATGACATCCTTCATTTGAGTCCACGTTGTGATAGGTGGTTCGCCTTTTTCTTGGCATCTCTCGATCACTTGCTCGGACCAAATGAGTACATAGTCTTGGAACTCAAGCGATGCCATGGCTACCTTCTCTTCCTCATCATAGTTTTGTAGATGGAATATCTTGTCAACCTTTAAGGCCCATGAGAGGTATTCTTCGGGGTCGTTGCTTCCAGAAAACTTGGGCATGTTGAACTTGAGCTTGCCGTAGCGTTGTTCGTCATTATGCCGATGTTGTCGTCGCTCTTGTCTTGGAGGTGGGTCGTCATCCCCGTTCTTTTCTTGCTCTAGGCGGTTGGTTTGACGGTGGGGACGAGGTACTCTTGCCCGGTTCCTCCTTTCTTGATTCTCTTCTTGATGTGCGACTTCTTCTTTGTGATGTGCCTCTTCTTCTTCACGCACACGATGGTTGCGTTTTTTGAGGGCATGGTTAGCTTCGCGAAGGGCACGTTGTGCTTCGAGGGCTTGTTGTTCACGACGTTGTTGCTCTTGCCGAAGTGGATCACCGTCTTGGGCGTCTTGTTGTTGACGTTGTGGAACTTGCTCTTGGTGCGTGTCGTCTTGAACTTGATGGCTTGACGTTCGCGCTCTCGAAGGCCTTGTTGCAAACCATTGCCATGTAATGGATTTTGGCAAGCTTGATGTTCTTGCCGAGGATGTAGACGAGCTCAAGGAAGACTTGCATCCGATGATGAATTCGAAGAATGGCGTCTTGACCATGTTCTCCTTGTTGAGGACGAAGTTGAGGAAGCACGGTCAATCATCATGGCACGAAATTCTTCCATTTGTGTAGTAAGCTTGGCATTGAGGTAGTCTCTTGTTCGCATTTCGGAGTGACGCAAGTCGGTGGCGAGTTGCTCAATGCGATCGCCCAAAGCTTCACTTTCTTGATGCAAGGCTCGTTGTACCCCAAAGAGATGGCTCTTGGATACGTAGTCGTTCGGTGCTTCGTGTTCGTCGAAGAGAGGATTTGAAGATATACTTGGCCTATCCATCATGATCAAGTAGAGGTGAGTAGGAAATGAGAGAACAAAACCTAAGTTACCTTTTCCGAAGATTGAAGATGTATCGAGTATCACTCAATGTATAGCTATGATAGTAGAATTGGTACCGGGTTTGTTTCTCACACCTACACAAAAAGGCTTATGGAGTAGCTTGGTTAGGATGGTGGTACAAAATAGTTGCAATTTGCAAGCAAGATATCAATAATGTTGAAAAAGATTCACAAGTTCGCAAGTGTAACAAGTAGACCAATAGCAATAAGTAGCACACGGAAACACACGCACGGATAGATAAATGAGGTCGTGCAACCAAGGAATGAGCTCAAAATGTGGAATCCACGGAAAATGCTCTTGTTGCACAACACTAGAGAGACACTAGCATGATTGCTCAATAGGCAGATACGAACTTGTGCACAACCTATAAGAGACAAAATGTATCGACTTTCTATCTCACTTATGCTATGTATGTATCAGTCCCGGTGAACTTGTCACAATGATTCAAGATGATAAAATATGCTATGTAATGTCGCGATGCTATGGCTATTGCTTACAAGATTGTTGTTGCTCTTTCTCTTTTGCTTAAAAACTTCTCTTCCTTTTGATATTTTCCTTTTTGCCACTTATGCGAAATGCTCTTACGAAGATAGCAATGATGTATATGCGGGAACAAAATTTTGGCACAAGAGGTGATATGATGAAATATGCACGCTATGATAGCTATGCAGAATGGTATCACTAAAGTGCACAAGTAGCGTTGCCCAGCAATACTCAAATGGCTAGTCTCGTAGGAAAGTGACGCAAAATATGGTCTCGAGGGTTAACAAATGCAATGGCAAGGAGATGAATAAGTTGTCGTTGATGTTACCGTCCTTGCTTATGGTGATGGTGTCACAATGGTGAAGTGGTTGTTATCGATGACGAGTCCGTGGTGATGATGAGCGGCGGTGATGTCGATGTCGAACCGTCCCTAAGTAGCCGAAACACGTTAGGAAACGGTAAACCGCGACTCAAAATGTCAAGTGGCAAACGTGACAAAATTTGCAGTGGTTGCGCGAGTTGGTGGTGGAGTCACATAAGTATTCAATGGTTTTTGGAAGAAATGGAGGAAAAAGATGAAAAATCGAAGAAAAATGGCTAAGTGGTGAAGTGTTGGCTGCCAGGGGCCGGATGTCAGGGCCTACGGGCTGGATGTCCGGGTTGGGGGATCCGTGGATGAACTTGAAGAACAAGTGGAGAAAAGGAAATTTCGGGGCAAAATTCGGAAGATTTCGTGGATGGAATTGATGGAGATGGTGGGGGAAAGCTAGATCCACTTGAAACACAGCAAATCCATGGATCAAAATCATAAAAACATCATCAAACCAATAAATCACAAAAAAATTGGTAGGGCTATTTTTGTGGGCAATTTTCGAAATTGGGCAAAATCAAACAAAATTGGGGCTAGAAAACGAGGGGAAAAGACTCCAAGGTGTGAATCAACGTGGCTCTGATCCAAGATGATGTAGGGTGGAACCCTAATTGACGATCTTTTCACACTTGGAGGGGGAAAAGAGAGGAACAACAAGAACAACCAAGGGAAATCACTCAAACAAACCCAAATCACACATCCACTAGGATAGCATACATGAGATCCACAAGCATACAAGGTCAATCCAAGGAAACAAGCAAAAGGGTAAAGTTCTTCCCACTCCAAAGGAGGTGAGGTCTTGGTGATCTAGGTGAGATCCTTCTCCCTTAGGAGGTCTTGATGATCCTATGATGGGGATCCTTCTCCCTAGAGAGGTCTTGATTCCCCAAGAGGAGATACAAGGAGCAAAGCTCTAATCAATGTCTCAATATACTTTGCTAACCCTAGAAAGATGAGGAGGAGGTCTATTTATAGTCTAGGACGAAGTGGGGGTGAGGGAGAGAGGTTACACGGCCGAAGGGCCCCTTTGGCACTGGCAGGGGCCGGATGTCCGGCCGTCGGGCCGGATGTCCGGGCCTGGCACCGGATGTCCAGCCTGGAGGTGCTTCCAAGTTCTGTGATGGGCGGCCGGAAATCCGGGCAGGGGCCGGATGTCCGGGCTTGGTCGGGCCGGATGTCCGGGCCTCTGGCCGGATGTCCGGGCCCTGTACGCATCCTGTTGTAGGGCTGCTGCTTTTCATCAAGGGCCGGATGTCCGGCCGCTGATACTTTTCAGCGGTCTTCTTCCTCGCGCTTGTGCTTCCATGCACTTGTCGACTTGGTCTTCATTCCAAGCATTCCCGAGGCGGTCTTCTTCGTACCTGATCACACATAGCATTTCGGCGTGAGGTAGTAGCCATGTCTCACATGCGTTAAATGGAAGTTCATTAAGGAGAGATGTCACCTCGGTCTCAAGAGCTCTTGCACGTGCTCATGTTATTGGCCCGCTTAGCACTTGAGGAGACGTAGGTAGGTCCTTGGGGATGATCGTGGGATGCTCCGCATCAAGTTCCCTTTCGCGATTCCAGTTCTCTTAACTGTCTTTCCAAGGAGCGGCGTGATGAATATGAGGTTCAACCGAGTTCTCTCCCATCCGGATGTCATGAGTTTACTTAACCTTGAAGGCTAGCCACCTAGGTGTGAACAGTACCTCATAGCCTGACAACTTTATCGAAGAGGCGCTACCCACGATAGGTCAAGTAATTACTGCCCACCGCAAATTGTGGTTCGAGGCCACCCTTTTACCGATGCGTCCCATCGAGGTGGAGATCGTGCCTGTATTCTCAGGGATATCATCAAGATTTTGTTTCTCCCCATGCGTATAACGGCATCTTTTGTGGGGACGAGTGGTGTTTTTACCGGCGCGGCGAGGGGACTCTTGGCCCTTCAGCAGCCTATAAGAGTAAAAAGCTAATAGAGCCAGTATTCACGCTCTCATTTCCCCCGCCTGCTGCCTCCTCGAGCTCTAGTACCCAAATCCAATCTCGCCTCCTCCCACCTCTACGCATCCGTGCTCCCCCACTCAGCCATGGCCGACACCCTCAAAGGGCACTAGGGGGCTCCACCGTGATGGAGAGCACGATCCTGGAGCTACGGAACGCGGGGTACATCCCCGCCAACGTCGCCGCACGTGCTCCGGACGCCGACCAGCAGGCACCCGCCCCCAACCCAGGGGAGTGGGTAGTCTTCATCCCTCACCTCATCAGAGGTTTAGGATTCCCACTGCACCCATTCGTGCGCGGGGTAATGTTCTACTACGGGCTTGATTTTCACCACATGGCCCCGAACTCCATCCTACACCTCGCCTCCTCCATCATAGTGTGTGAGGCCTTCCTCCACATCGAGCCGCACTTCAGTCTATGGCTGAAGATCTTTGGCGTTAAGTCGAAGTCCAGCATCTCCGATCTGGCGGAGTGTGGAGGGGCCATGGTCAGCAAGAATCAGATCACCGACTGGTTCAAGGGCACCTTCATCGAGATGGTCAAGGGATGGCAGCGCGAGTGGTTCTATATCACTGAGCCGCTCACCGCTAGCCAGACCAAGGTCCCAGCTTTCTCGGCTGGGCCCCCAAGGAAGTTCAAGTCCTGGAGGGAGAAAAGCGTCATCTGGGGGAACCCAGAGGAGGTGGAGACACTGATCAAGAAGATCAAGTGGTTGTCTACCAAGAAGAACCTCCAGCTGGCCAACGTGGTCAACGTCATGCTCCATCGTCGCATCCTCCCGCTCCAACTCCGGGCCACACCGATGTGGGAGCATAAATCCGGGCATGCAGGGCCCGTGCTCAACTTCTTCCACTCCTCCTTGGCCAGCATCTGGACGCGGCTCTTCAAGCTATCCAAGGACAAGATCCCTAAGGAGGGGAAGGACCTCGGCTTCGAGGTCGGCTACGAAGCCCCACCGGTGAGTGTCTGATATACACGTTTGTATTCTTCTCCTGCTAAGTGAGACAGATTTTAATGAATTGCCTCACTCCATATTTGCATAACTGGGTAGCCAAGATGCAGCATGTGTTGTGCCCAGCACCACTACCAGAGGAGGAGAAATCCCCCCTGCTTACGGCGCTCCTAGTGGAGGAGCCGCACGTGGTGGTCCCCAAAGGGTCCAAGCCCCAGAAGGGCAGGGCGGGTCCTCGGAGACGGGAGACCTCGGTCACCCGTTCTGAGGAGACCCACGCCTCCTCCACCCACGAGAGCGAGAGGGAGGGACGAGGAAGAAGAGAACCCTCCTCCAAAGAGGAAGAGGGTGGCGTTTGAGGACGCCGAGGCTGAGATGCGGCCCGAGAGCCCAAAAAGGTCGAAGAAGACCCCGGCCAGGGCCTCCATCAAGGCCACAACGTCGGAGAAGGCCATACTCTCCGACGAGTCCGAAGATGATCCCCTAGCGATGGGGAGTAAGAAACCGGCACCTTGAAGGTCCGTCATCGCCTTTTGTATTTGATTTTGCATCAAGTCCTTTCAAAAGCACTAAATTCTCATGAGCATTATTCCACAGCCTGCAAAGGGCACGCCTTAGCGACTCCTCCAGCGGGTTGCCGCCCACCAGCGGGACGCCGGACCGCGCTGCCCCGGCTCAAGAAGGGCTGGGGGAGGTAACATCGACTCCGGCCCCTCGGGTTGACATGGCGGGGGCCGAAGAGTCGGTCCTCATGGCCGAGGTTGATACCTCGGCCCCACAAGGCCAAGGGGACAGGGTCCCCGAGGTCGTCCGAGAAGAGCTGGGCCAGTCGGTGGCCCAACTGGAGTCTGCTCCAGCTCCACCGCCACAGTTCGAGACCCTCGTACCCAGCACCCAGGTGCTGGGGTCTGAGGTCTCACCACCCCCACCTCCCGCTCCAGGGCGGGTTAGCGTGGGGTGGACTGAAGAGATGGAGGCAGCCTTGACGGGCTCCTCCATCAAGGAAGAGCACCACGCGTTGATTGGCGCAGTGCTGCAAGGATTCCGGTCCAGAGAGGCCGAAATGCGTGAGGCCTTCAAGGGCCTCATCACGAGCTTCAAGGTAATCTTTCTGCCTTCACGTGAAAGAGGGCCTTCTCTGCTTAGATTTACTTTATTGATCCTTGCAACTATCCGAAGACATCCGTTACCTGGCGTTAGACGGCCTAGCCAGTGAGTAGACCCCAAGCCCAAGGCCAGTTTGAAAACTAGTGTTGGGGTCGAATTATAGGAGCAGAGGGAAGAGTAGCCCCCAGGACTGATAAGACAGAATGTGTGTCCGAAGTGTCAATGAATTGATCATGGGGCTCACTAGAAAGTGTTTATGCAGGTTTCAACCTCGGCCCCGGGCTCTATCTCCGAGGAGATTGTGGAGATGAGCCGGAAGCTTGACAGGTCCGAGAAGGACCTTGACCTGATGAACAAGCAGGTCGAGCAGTCTCAAGGTAAGCGACCGATGTTTTTCATATTGGAATGTGAGTTCAAGTAAATATATTTTGCGAAATAGAAGCTGACGTCGAACTGTTTGAATGACAAAGGCTGTCGCCGAGCTTGAGAGACTCCAGGCCGAGCTCTTGAAGGCTCGGCAGGAGGTCGAGCAGTATAAAGCTGCTGCAGCCAAAGCAGAGAAGGACCTAGCCGCCGAAAAGGTGGCTAGGGGGAAAGACCAAGCGCCGGTCCTGGAGGTCGAGGAGACTCTCAAGGGTGTGTATCTCGAACGCGATTCCCTTGAGAAAAAGGAGAAAGAGACAGGCGAGGAGCTGCAAAAGCTACGTCTGTCTCATACTGAGCTCCAGACCAGGGGTCGGGCCGACCGCCAGGTGCTCCAACAAGTGGAGCGAGTAGCCGTGGGTAAGCCATATTTACTTCAATTTGTATTTGGCAGCAAAGGGTTCGTCGAGCTCACCCAGCTATGGCGATCTACAGAGGTCTTCGCCGATCTCCCGAAGAGTGCGGCGGACGCTGGCCTTCATTTCGGCTAACTGGAGGGCCACGAGGCGGAGAAGGCATTCTGGAGGCAGTTCCAGGAGTCGTCGCAGCCGCAGTTGCTCAATCATCGAATGAAGCAGCTAGCGGAACTTCTTCGGATGGCGAGGCCGGCGCTCCAAGATCTCTGCGTCAATCTGTGGCCAACAGAGGTGTTGCCAGCTAGCTTCTTTGGGCTCCTGGTGCGACTGCAAGAAGCTGTCCCGCAAGTCAACTGCTGGAAGCGATCCACGTGTCTGGAAGGAGCGTGGTGGGCGTATGCCTACGTGAAAACGCACTTTCGGAAGGTTGAGGCACAGGTTGTTGCTGCGGGGCCCCCTAAAGGGAAGGCGCGCACCGCGGAGCAGTTTTTTGCCGAGGTAGAGGAGGGCGCCCATGTTTCCGAGGCCATGTGTCTTAAGGACAGATTGTATTTTTAGGTAGCACTTTAGAATGCCGAAGTGCGTGGGATGTATAAAAATTATCAGTTATTTAATGAGTATGGCTTAAGTTCCTCTCCTTTATTTTTAATATTCCTCCGGTTTGACCGTGTTAAACTGAAAGTGGCCAGTCGTCGGCTTCAACCCCTTCAGAAAATATGCAAAGGGTGCCCCTTTTAGGCATTCATGACCCTTAGCCGACGTCTCGGTTCCCGAAGGAGGTCTGTGCACATAGGGACTAGGCAATCGGACTATGGCGGCTCTATAACTTTCACTTAGTCATAGGAGTTTGATGATGGGGACTAATGACGAGCCACCGGTGAGTGAAGTGGTCGGCTTAGTCAGCTGAGGTCTACGCCCTGTCCACTTCGGCAAATTCGAGGAAGAAACCCTTCGTTTAATACGGGTGATCTCTAATGACACATTGCTTGACGCGGTCTTCGGATGGATGACCAGTTTGCGCTTACCAAGATAGTCAGTTTTTGGCTTTCTCCACTGAGGCGCTCTGCCAGTTAAACTAGCTGCACTCTCGCAGTGATTCTCCCATTGCACCCTTAGCCGAATTTGTCGGGAATGTAAGGGGTACACATAGGAGCCGGACAACCCAACTATAGACCAAAATCTAGGTTCGAAACGGATGCATATAATGCAACATCCGAGAAGCCGAGTACTTCGGACTTGTTTTTCAGGGTGTAAAATAGATGCCCTTTAGCAATTGTATCTTGGAGATGTTCTCATAGTTTGTGGGCAGTGCTTGTAAGAAAATACGTTTAAAGACCTTTATGGGCATGATTTCTTTATTTCATCTAGCCAAGCTTTACATGCCGAACAAGATACAATGCGAGTAAAGATAGTGAAGAAGAAACTAAAAGAAAACAGGGCGGATCTTGTCATCGGGTCTATGAGCCCAGGCCGCTTCCTGCCGCACGTCTGTATCTCCATGCTATCGACCAGCTCGTCCTCGTTGATAGCGGGGGTTGATATTGGTAGCATGCAACTTCGGCCAAGCATGCGCTTGATGCATTCGTTGATCGAGTCCTTCGAAGAGGTCTGCAGCTGTTAGTTGTGTGGTTTAAAGCCACATGGGCATGCTGGTGGCTGGCTCTTTGATAGAACCCTGCTGACGTGTGATCCCGAGGTTTTGTCGCTGCTCGGTCTAGCCGACCCGACGTTTCCATTGTCTTGGCTCCTCGGCGGCCCAGGGAATTTTTAGTGCGAAGCTGTGCACCCTGGGGACGTAGTGCCCCTTCCAAGGGAAATGCGCGAGGAGCCCGTACCCCTATTTAGGGTGGGGAGGTGCCTGTCCAAGGTCAACTAGCGCAGCCTGCGTATGCCTCGAAGAGCTAGGGGTGCGTTTACCGCCACGGCGGCCTCCTCGGATGCCTGCACCTCGGCAGCGAAAGCCACGGTATGCTCTTCCGTTCGGAGAGAAAGTTCGGTGTTACCATTGACTGTGATAACACCGTTGGGTCTCGGTATTTTGAACTTAAGATAAGCGTAATGCGGGACTGCATTGAAGCGGGCGAATGCAGTGCGCCCTAGGAGCGTGTGGTATCCGCTGCGAAAAGGTACGATGTCGAAGATTAACTCCTCACTCCTGAAGTTCTCAGGTGATCCAAATACTACCTCCAGGGACACGGTTCCGGTGCAGCGCGCCTCGACACCTGGTATTACACCTTTAAAGGTGGTGCTGCTAGGCTTAATCCGAGATGAGTCAATCCCCATCTTCCTTACTATGTCCTCATAGATCAAGTTGAGGCTGCTCCCTCCGTCCATAAGGACGCGTGTCAGATGAAAGCTGTCGACGATCGGGTCCAGGATGAGTGCGGCCGATCCGCCATGCCTGATGCTTGTCGGATGGTCATGTTTGTCAAAGGCGATCGGGTAAGCCGACCACGGATTGTATTTTGGGGCCATAAGCTCTAACATGTAGATGTCCCGAAGTACGCGCTTCCTCTACCTTTTAGGGATGTGGGTAACGTAAATCATGTTTACCTCTGTTACCTCATTAGGAAACTTCTTTTAGCCTCCATTGTTTGGCCGCCGAGGTTCATCCTCGTCTTCGCTGTGATTTTGGGTTTTATTTTGACCCTCTTTCGCTATCTTGCCAGCCTGCTTAAAGACCCAGCAATTCCTATTGGTGTGGGTTGCTGGTTTGTCTTGAGTGCCATGAATTTGGCACGGTCAATCCAGGATCTTGTCGAGCTAGCTCGGTCCATCCTTGCTCCCTTTAAAGGGCTTTCTTTTCTATCCGGATCGAGGTCCGGTGAAGCCTGCAATGACTGCTGCGTCTTCTGTGTCGCTTCCGCCGTTTCTATGCCTGCGCTTATTTTTGTTGCGCTTAGGCTCACCATTGGCGTCATGAGTGCTGCGGGCCAGCCAACTATCCTCTCCCACGCAGAAGCGGGTCATGAGTGAGGTTAGGGCTGCCATAGTCCTTGGTTTGTCCTAGCCGAGCTGGCGGGCGAGCCACTCATCTCGGATGTTGTTTTTGAATGCAGCGATGGCCTCGGTGTCTGAGCAGTCTATGATCTGGTTCTTTTTAGTAAGAAACCAGTTCCAGAATTTCCGAGCTGATTCTCCAGGCTGCTGAGTGACACGGCTGAGGTCATCGGCGTCTGGAGGTCGGACGTAGGTTCCTTGGAAATTTGCCCTGAAGGCGTCTTCAAGAGCCTCCCAGCTTCCAATGGAGTGGGGCGGCAGGCTATTCAACCAGTGCCTCGCCGGCCCCTTTAACTTAAGCGGCAAGTACTTCATGGCGTGGAGGTCATCTCCATTGGCCATGTGTATATGGAGAAGAAAGTCTTCAATCCATACAGCTGGGTCCGTGGTGCCATCGTAAGATTCTATGTTGATGGGTTTGAACCCATCGGGGAACTGGTGTTCCATTACCCTATATGTAAAGCAGATGGGGTGGGCTGGTCCTCGGGACCTAGCGGTATCATACTGGATGTCGGGAGAGCACCTAGTATGAGTTTGATCTCGGGCGCGGCCGTTCCTGTCCAACCAGGCATCGTAGCCGTCAGGCCTGGCCGGAGCGCATCCTCTTGATCCATAAATGGGCCGGGGTGGCGCCCGGTTTGCCTCTATCCGACGTCGAACTTCTTGAGGGTCCGGATAATCCACAGGGTCCTTTCCATGACAGCGTGGGGCAGGTTGAGTGTGGAAATCCTCCCGCGCGGGCCTATCGCGTCCACGAGGGGGGCGATCAGGTGCCTCAGCGGTTAATTCATCGTCAAATTCAGGCAGTAAACGCCTGCACGGATAAGATTTAGGCGCACTGCGGCGCCATTCTTCGAGGTCTTGCTCGACCAAAAGTATTTCGACCCACTTGTCATTTAGTGCATCCTCGTTAGCCTGCAGCTGCTGTTGCTTGCGTTTCATGCTTCAGGCGGTAGCAACTAGGCACCGCCGAAAGCGTTCTTGCTCTGCAGGGTCTTCGGGGACTATGAAGTCCTCGGTGCCGAGGCTCACGTCCTCCTCGGATTCCGGGATATAATTGTCATCGGCCCCTTCAAAGAGGTCATCGGGATCCGAGTCCCTGGGGATGCCTTCGGGGTCGACGTGGTGTTCTGGGGAGGCTTGAAGGTATTCCCCTGGATCTTCCGCGTCGTTGGCCGCCGTGTCGGCGGTAGGGTTGTTCCCACTGGGCTCCCCGTTAGCGCCCCTTATGCGTCTTCGCCTATGCCTTGGAGGGGAGTTGGGAGTGTTGACCATGTACACATCGTACGTAGATGTTGCTTTCCACCTGCCGGTGTTAGTAGGCGGCAAGGTGTTGTCCATAGGGCTGCCGACGTCTTCCTCCATGTCGGTTGCCTCATCGTAGTCTAGCACATCGGTTAAATCGTCAATAGTGGCAACTAGGTGGGTGACGGGAGTGGGATGTAAATTTCCGGATCGTCGGCTTTAAGTCCGATCTTATCATAAACCGAGGTCTTGCTGTCCGAGATCGACAAACTCTGGATCCGGTCAAGCATCTCATTGAGGTGAGATAGCTCCTCAGGGTTCATGGTCTGGCCGTAGGCCGGGTCGATTCGTAGCGGCACGCCTGATGCGTTTTCTGCTATACAAGGAGGCGAGGTGGATTCCAGATCCATCGCCGAGATAGGTTTTAAGTCCGATGATGTGTCCAAGGCCGAGCTCTATTCTATGTCGGAGCCGGGTACCGTGACAGGGTTGTCCAAGGCGGGGAAGGGAAGTTTCTCCATAGCCCCCGGCGATGTCGGGGGGCATGACGCGTTGTTTTCAATGGAGATCAATTCCGAGGTCGAGCCCCCGACGTTTGCCAGCCCCAGAATCCGGCCGGGAGTCCAGCCTGATAGGACGAGCTCGCCGCGGGAATCCGCGATGTACTCCAAACCTCCGAAGGTAACGATCTGGTCGGGAGCGTAGTTCTCAATGGTGGCCAGGTGGCCCGTCGAGTCGGCGCAGAAGATCATGCTGCCGAACACAAAAACTAGCCGGGGACGTAGACGTCCCCATAGCCACTTCCGCAGTTGATCTGCAGATGAGCCATCGATCCTTTGCGATCACACATCGGAACTCTCAATGAAAGCAGCAGTGTCAGTGTAAAAACTGGCAGACCTCGGGGTAGGGGGTCCTGAGCTGTGGATCTCGGACATATGGTAACAGGAACAAGGAGACGATGTTTACCCAGGTTCGGGCCCTCTTGATGGAGGTAAAACCCTACGTCCTGCTCTTGTTTATATCAATGGAGATGTATCAAGTACAGAGTTGATCTACCTCAAGATCGTAAGATATGTTCTAGTTCTAGGGCTAGGAAAATGAGATTGTGTTGAAGTCCCCTCTAAGGGCTAAACCCTTTGGCTTATATACACGCCAGGTAGGGCATCTAAGGTTACAAGGTCAGTATCTAGGCGTGGCGGCAAGTCTTCGGCAGATGTAGTCTTGATCTCTCCACTCGCGTGTATCTTCCGGAGTCCATCTTGATAAGAATGAGGGCCCACTGGCCCAGCCCGAGGAATATGGGCTGACTAGGTTAGTACCCCCTAGTCTAGGACACCGTCAGTCACACTCTTGATAAACACCCTTCAGGGTCACCTCCACCTCCAGGACCCGTGCCTGGTCCTTGCCCCTGGCCATCTTCTCGGCAGCCAGTTCCTCCTCGACCTTCATGACCACAGTCTTCTGCTGCTCGGCCTCCTGCCGAGCTTTTGATAGCTTGGCCTTAAGTGTCTCAAGCTCTGCCATAGCAGCTGTCATGCAAACAGCTAGGCGTCAGAATTGAATTTTTATCATAGTAAAATCGGCACACTTAAAACTTCTTGAAGTTTACCTTGAGATAGTTCGATCTGCTTTTTCATCAGATTGAGGTCCTCCTCGGACCTCTGCAGCTTCTTGTTCATCTCCGCCACCTCCTCGGAGGCGGAGTTCGGAGCCGAGGATGACACCTGCAAATACGCACTCACGCGTCAGTCCCTGGTCAAACCCTTTTTGAAGATCGGCCAGAGACTTGGGGGCTACGGGCCAAGCGACAAAGTTATACTCAAGCATCGACCCGAGGCTAGTTTTTTCAAACTAGCTTTGGGCTCGGGGACTACTGGTTGGCTATGCTCCTACAAACGCCATGCTATGCGACAAGTCTTCGGACAAAAGCCCGCTACTACAAGCAATCGTAAACTCGAATGTTATTCATAATGACAACGCGAAAAGCGTACCTTGAAGCTCCTGACAAGGCCCTTGAAGACCTCGCGCATTCCGGCCTCCATAGACCGAAAGCCTTGTAGCGCCGTGCCGATTAAGGCACGGTACTCTTCTACGATGGAGGAGCCTGTTAAGGCCGCCTCCATCTCCTCGGGCCACCCCACGCTAACCCGCTCCACGGTGGGAGGCGGGGGTGGAGTAGCCTCTGAACCCACCACCGAGGTGCTGGGGACGAGGGTCTCCGGCTGCGGTGCAAGCGCCAAAGACTGTTCGGGCTGGGCCGACGTCTGGCCCAACCCTTCTTTGGGGACCTCGGAGATTGGATCCCCTTGGCCTGGTGCGGCCGAGGTGTCGACCTTGGCCATGACAACCAGCACCCCGGCCCCCGAGGTGTCGACTGGAGGGGTCGGACCAGACGATGCCTCCTCTAGCCCCTCAAGAGCCGAGGGAGTCTTGACGGGCTCTGGCTCCCCGCTTTCTGACAGGGGCAGATCGCCCGAAGTATCACCACTGAGGCGAGTCCCGGGCGGGCTGGTGAAATTTCTCTTATGAGTCTCAAGTAAAGAACAGGCTTTCGAAGTCCAAATTGAGTAGTTAATACATACCTTTGGGGGCCGGTTTCCTCCTCCCCAGGGTGAGGAGGTCCTCGTCCGAATCTTCAGGGAAGCTGGGCTTCACCGGCAGGACGGGATCTGTTGGTGCAATTCTTGCCCTCTTGTGTTTTGGAGATTGTTGAGAGAAACAGGCATGGACTGATTTGTTTGCTAGTGCACACAGAGAGAAATAGTCCAGGCAGTACCGAAGAGAATGCTGTCTCCGGTGTCCAGTTCGAGGAACTTCACCGAAGAATGTCTGCTCAGCAGAGAAGAATGTGCTATATCCTGTGAAGTCTTGTAGACGAGAAGAATGATGTGAAGGGATTGACCCCTCGAAAATCTACTGCTGACGCAAAGCAATTGGTTCGGTGATTTTGTCTGAAGAATATTGACTGCAGCGATGGAAGACGAAGACGAAGTGAAGACGTAGCACTCTTTTCGTTGTTTTTTCTTTCATTCATTTGAGTCATAGGACCTCCGTACTATTAAGAGGGGTATAGGTTCTCGAAGCTTAGATCCGATGTGATGCTTAGCCCAAACCTATGCGAGACTAAGAGAAATCTTATTATGTTTCGAATGATTACCTGCCAGCAGAAGACGTTGTTCTTTGGTGCTGCAGGAGATATCTTTCGAACTGAGGAGTTAGCATTACTTGCTCCGCACGTAATGTTACCGTTGTGCTCAATTCTGACCGTTGGACTCGTGTCATTCGGCCATTGGCTGCTTCACATGTCCAATTTGGTCTTTTCCCTTCAGGGAAGGCTGTGGCTATATATAGCCACCCCGCTCCAACGTTGCCCATTGGCTGCTCCGCTTAAGATTTCTGAGAAGATTGATTGAGCATCCCCTCTTCGAGTGATTTGAGTTTAAGATCCACCGAGAGAAAAATCAAGAGCCCAAACTTAGACAGTGGTTGAGCATCACAGTAGTTCTGAGTTAGAGTTCTTGTACCTATTACTCTTGAGAGCCGCGCACTCTCTAGACGGATAGGTGTCGGCTCGAGTGTCGAAGAGTAATTGTCTTCACCGAGCAAGATCTTCAGCAACCAAGAGTCATTGTGGTTCGCGAAAAAGTCTCTCAAAGGTTTGGAGATCGCCGACAAGTATCTACCATGAGTGAAATCAACTGGAGTCTGCTCAACTAAGAGTTGAAGGAGAATAGGGCGAGGATAGTTTATCCTCTGTGTTAAATCACAACCCCTCCAACCAGACGTAGTCCTTTTGCAGAAGGGCGAACTGGTCTACCAAATTCATCTGTCGCCATCGAGCACCTCTGGTTCATTCTACATTACTGCATTTCCTTCAGCAGTTTACATTCGTGCTCTGTGATGATAGTGTTATCCGATCACTCTTAGTTCATCAATTATCTGTTGCATTTTCACCATTCATTTCCATCATCTCATGTCAATCTGTTTATCTTTGTATTTATGCAAGTCTGTGTGATTTCATTCAGTGCCGCATTTATTCACCTTGTTACCACTTCACGTGCATTTCCATCGTAGTCCATGTATTGTTTTCCCTCGTACTGAAGCATCTGCTCGTACATTGTATTACCTTCATATCTATCGAATCTGTGTTCGAACGATAAATGCCTTCTACATTGATAGATATGTTCCTCTATAGCGAGCTCAATTAAGTGCTTTTCTACCAAACCTTATTTCCGCTGTTGTGTTTGGGATCAGTTCAAAACATTCGCAAGAATTTTTGAATCTCCCATTCACCCCCCTCTGGTCGATATACTCTCGGTCCTAACAATTGGTATCAGAGCAGGTTCTCCCTGTCTCTGTTTATTAAAGGTCTAACAACCTTGGAGTTTTGAGTATGTCGTTTGCAGGTAGATCCTCGCACTCTGAAAGGTTTCCTATCTTCGATGGAAATGACTATGTCTACTGGAAAGAGCGAATGAAAATCAGACTTCAAGCCATCAACATTGAACTTTGGCAGATTGTGGAAAATGGATACACTGTTCAGCACCCTAACGATCCTACCTCCGATGACAAAACTAGAATGCGATTGAATGCTCAAGCAAAAGATATTATCTGTGACAGCATCTCAAAAGATATTTTCATTCGATTCCGAAGGCTTGACTCGGCAAAGCAACTCTAGGATGCCATTAAGGATGTTCATGAAGAATCCATTGCCAGAACAGATCAACACACAGATATGCTTCGTGCCATGTTTGCAGGTTTCAGGAGTCTTCGTAGGGAAAGTGCTATGGAACTCACCGATCGGTTGACAAATATTGTTGAAAGACTTCATCAACGAGGAGTAACAGATATCACCGATAGAGATGTGGTCAACAAGCTGCTGAGTGCTCTTGATGCAACCTTCGATCCAATCGTGGCTGAAATCAAGCAAAGACCAGACTTTGAAGAACTTCACTATGTCGAGGTCATGACACTGTTGTCTATTCACGAAGAAAAGATGGAACTTGAAAATGGGCATCAAGAATCTTTTTCAGAAAGTGAAGGGGAAATTCTTTCACACTATGGCAGTTCACAAGAAGATGTCGAGAATCAACACTCCATCACACAAGAACTCCAAATGCTCACAGAAAGACTTGGTGATCTCAGAAGACAAAATCTGTGTCTCACAAATGATGACGAAGTTGACTTGCCTGAATCTTTAAGAAGATTACCTCCGAATGAAATTAAGTGCTTCAAATGCGAACAATTCGGCCACTACATCACATACTATCCTTACTGCTGGGAGCAAGATGAAAAACCTAGCAGCAAATGGATTTATCTTCACTGCTCTGGATTCACTCGAGTAGATCGTCACACTAAGCTCTCGAAGAAAAATGAATCTGTCATTTTTCCTTCGATGGGACCAGTCACTGACGCGCAAACCAGAGCGACCATTGAAGCTAATATGAAGAGAATATCGTAGCTGAATAGAGTGTGTGCTGAAATGAATGTGGAATCTGAGGATGAAACATCCGAATCAGAGTCAGAAGACGAAGAGCTTTATAGAAGACAAGGAAGAGGAAATGCATTCGTCGCTTATGAATCATCCGAGAAGTCTCACGAATCAGACACTGAAGATAATGCTTCAAGTGATGATGAATCAATCGCACTCTGTCTCATGGCAAAAACCTCAAAGGATCAGGTATCAGCAAAATATTCCTCTGAATACATTGCCCATGCTAAACTTGTTAAGATTGCAAAATCTCAACAAGATGAGCTTGAAAAACTTGAGATGAATCTCAGGAAAACCGAAGGATTACTGGTGAAAGAGATGGAGAAGAATCAAGAGTTGACTGAAAAGCATGATGCCTTTTCTTCAACGATTGATGATCTTTCCAAACGATATGATTCTCTTGCATTCGATTACCAGACTTTATCAGATGAACTCCTTAGCAGGAATCAAGAACTCGAGTCGCTGAAAGAGTCTTATAACGTCCTTGCAAAAGAAAAGGCTTCTCTCTTCACCGAGCAATCTAACAACCTTCCTGATGATTTTGTGCCTCCTTGCTCAAAATGCCTAGAACGTAGCAATGCTGATTCGAATGCTGAAATATCTAATACTGCCATCGAGAATATTGCAACTACTACAAATGATATTTCTAACCCCTCTTCCGAGGAATTTGTTGCTATCTCTGATGAAAATTGCAGGCTAAAGAACTTGCTTGAGACAGGAATGCTAAAGAGCCTCAATGGACATCAAACACTCTGTGATGTGATCAAGAAGTCAATACTGCACAAAAATCCCCGAAAGGAAGGATTGGGTTTCAAAAGGAAACTCAACGTTGATGGAACTTACTGGACTCCCGAGCAATATCCTCGAACTAGTTGGGTTCTTGCTAAAAGCAAAACTCTCAAACCTGCACTCCTGTCTGGATATGATACTCCCATTCATGTTACTTCTGACGAGTCAAATGACTCAAACTACAAACTTTTCAAACAACAGAATGGTAAGGTTTTCGCTCGGTATGTTGGGACTAACTGCAGGTCTGGTTCACCCAAGAAGCAAATCTGGGTGAAGAAGTGCCTCATTGAAAATTTATCTGTCATTGCTAACCTGGAATTGCAGAGTAACTCTTCTCGAGGAAATGACAATCACTCGCAGATTGGCGCTGCAACTTCCTCGAATGAATGTCGATTAAATATTCAACAAAAGGAGTACATGCGTATCTCCTCGAATCATTATACTCATGTGTCTGGGAACAACTTCAATGCTTACTCATATGATTACTCTCGAAATGCACAAGTGAACCACCAAAATCAACGAAGGAACATCCCTGCTCAGTCAAGACAAATGAGGTCTGCGCCATCCACACAAGTGTGGGTGGCGAGAAAGAACTAACTTTTCTTGCAGGAACTCTATCTCAGGGATTTCATTCGATTATCTTTAGCCCTGAGATCTATCTTGTTGGTGCCGGTTCTTCGTGTTAATTAGTTCTCCGTTTGTTGTTTGTCTTCGAATTGCCGTGTTTGTGTTTCGTCCGATGAACAACTCACTCATAGCTCCTCATTTGGTGTTTCCTTTATTTTCTGACTGAGTGTTTTGTTTCGGACCCTTTTATCCCTCCATTCGATCTCAACCAAATCTATGATGTCTGTCATGAGCATGCAATTTGATCTGAAGAAGATCTCTCTCCGACGTCCTTGGTCGTGAAAGAAATCAACTTCAAATTTTATCCATTTTCTCGCGTTCAGCCCTTCAAACCTTTCGACCGCCCGCTCTCTTCCCGAATTTCTTGCAGAAATTGGTTGCCACGTGCCCACGATCTCCACGATCGTGATCGTGCCCGTCGAATGCGGAACGTCCCGCATCTGTGGGCCGTAGATTTCAGAGAGGAGGTTCAGCTCTCCAGCCATAAATACCCCTCACCGCATCGTCTTCCTCATCCGCGCAAACCCTCATTTCACCTTCACCCGAGCCCGAGCTCGAAGCAACTCCGGCGAAAAGCTGCGCCATGCAACTCCGGTGAAGTCTCATCGCAGCTGATCACACCGGTGCGGTAATCCGTCCTCCCGCATTGCCGTAGTTGATCTAAGTTGCCAAGTTAGGGTGCTTAGATCCAGAACTGCTCCTTTCCATTTCTCTGTTCTTAGGGCAGTTCTTACCAATGCAATTCTCGTTGATTTATTTCACTGAGGTAGATCTTTAGGAATCGCTAGGATTTGACTGGAACGGTTTGTAGATCTTCCTCGTACTGGTCTTCTTCATCTAGGGCTCATGTGTAATTATCCGAAAGATTAGATAGTTATCAACCTGCCTAGAATTTTTCTGTGGCTAGCTTGTAATATCTATCGATGGTATCTTTCTGCTTTACCATGTGTTCCTTGTTGGACTCCCTCAAAAATCACTTTTGTGCAAAATATTTATGTGCATGCTTATGACCCTACCTCTTTTTTTCCCTCGCATCTATTTCTATTTCACAGGTTGGTCATGTCACAGAATTCGCAAGAGTATTCAGATTCTGACGAAGAATTGGCTCAGTTTCCATCAAAGTCTGAACGAACAAGAATGACTGGAGGTGGAAAATCTTCGAAGCCACCCAAGGCCCCGAAAAAGAAACACGAGTCTGAACACGAAGAAGATGATGAGGAAATCCCCTCTGCTCACAGTCAGCCCGAGGATGAATTTGTCACAGACGCCCTTACCATCTTCTCCAATGGGAATCCTAAAAAGGGTGGATGCGGAAGAGAAAAGAACACCACTGCTGAGATGTCTGATCCTGACAGCTACATAACTCCACCTGAGGGAGAATCAACGATAGATCACAACAACAGGCTTCAAAGAATTCGCCGCCACTGGGCTGGCAAATGGTACAGATATGAAAATGTTCACGAGAAGTACCAGATTTTGTTTGCCTTCACACCACCGTGGAATGACTGCATTGCCGAAAACTGCATTGGCCCTGATGACGAAAAAGTCAAACCACCACCGCCTCAAAAAGCACACCCCGACTCCCTCAAAACCATCGCTGATTTTCCCGATGAAGTAGCTAAGAGGGCGAAGGCCAAAGCTAAGCGTGAAGCTAAAGAAGCAAAGAAAAACCAAGTTGAAGCCAAAAACGTCGCGTTGACTTAGCAAGACGTACAGAAGAAGAAGGAACGAGCATCAGCTTCGAAGGAAAGCAAATCTAGGAAATCTATTTCCCCTCGTGCTCCTTGAAAGAAAACTCTCGCCAAGAGAATCAAGAAGGCAGCTCCTGACTCGTCTGAAGAGTCATCCAGAGAAGATACCCCTGATGAAATTCCATTGTATGATTGTCTCGCCATTCTGAACAAGCCATCCAAGAGTCCTTCTCCTGTGAAATCCTTGCCATCGCCGACGAAATCACCCAGGCATGCACCCATTCTGTCCACTGATAAACCTTTGGGTTCAGCAGCTCCGAGAACTTTGACAAGCTCAGCAGCGAAGAGAATGCTGCACTCTGAAGAACAAGCAGATATGGCTGCCAAGAAGACCAAGCTCATTGTACCTGCCACCACAGAGGAACAAAAGTATGATTTCAATTTCATGATCAATGTGATTGACAGTGCTGCATATGATGCAAAAGCTGATGATGTGAGCGGTCTGGGACTGCCTGATGATGTTGCCGAAATGGTAACGAAGCATTTTATCGAGCTGAGGAAAATCTCCAAGAAGCTGAACAAAGTTGTCAAAGACAAGCAAGCTATCGAGAAAATGAGAAATGAGGCCAAGACAGAATCCGAAAGGAAAAAGAGGAACAAAGAAATTGTTGAACTCACGAAGGCTCTCAGTGTCTTGCGAAATGAGAAAATTGAGTGGCACTCGCATCTACACATGGAAGTATCTCAGCTGTGTGACAGGAGAAATGAGGAGATTGACCACAAGGCAGATCTCGCTCGAAGAAGAATTCAGGAAGAAAAATGACAGAAGGCTAGGGCAAGAGTGAGCAAGCCAAAAACTAACAAAGACCGCCGCCCTCAGAATGTCACTGCTGATCCCACACTGGATTCCCATGTACCCTTGTAGCAAGTTCCTCCATCTCCACCTCTCGAGGATGAACTCATGCAATAGATTGGTGCTGAAGAGGTTATCATTCCTGCGCCAGAAGCCCAAGAGCAACATGAAGTTGTTGATATATTCCTTGAAAAGACTGATGAGGAAAATGCACCTCCTAAGCAGCAAACCCCAGCTGACGAGGTTGATGAAGAGATTGATGTTGAGAAGGAAGATCCATCGCTACCAAGAACAGAGCAAGCAGAGCCCTCCGAACCGAATGAGGAAAATGACAAGATTGAGGGGGAGCTCAATGCTTCCCGAGAGAAAACACCCCCGGTCACATCATCTGGTGCCCCTACCCAGATGGATGTTGATCCTGCTCCTCTTATCACTGCACCACAGGTGGTAGAGGAAGAAAAGAAATCTGATGAGCCGATGGCTCAAAAAGAAACTGTCCCACCAGCTGTGTCTCAAGCAACCGAGAAAGAAGTTATCGTGCCTCCCGCCGAAGAAAGAGCAAGGAAAGAAAAGGCCTTTGAGCCCGAAAGTCAAAAGGATGCCGAAGGAGTTCTAGTGAGCAAGAACAGTAGTCAATCAAGTTCCTCAAAGCCATCTGCACGAGAAAAATCGAGGAAGCCTCGTGCTCCTCTCAAGCCTATTGAGGAAGGTGTGCCTGCACCTGATGATGTTTGGACCCAATCCATGGCCGATGAAGAACCGCTGAGAAACCCACTGGAAACTTATCCGTTGTTTCCTGTTGATGATGGCCCAAATGGTCCAGCTTTCAACGAGCAGTTTCATCGTTCGAAACTTGCATTCTTTGGGACCAGCCCATATGAAGGAGAAAGAACATCCATGTCACCAAGATTCTGGACAAAGGAACAGGCCGTGTATTATGCTCGCATTCTGTATGGCAAGAATCGCATATTCAAGCATAAGATTCTGGATTTCGTTGAGCTCGAAAGTTTACCCTGCTTCCATCACACAATCGAGCAGATTGAACAGGTCTTCCTGAAGAGTTTTCTTCGTTTCAATCATGGCTGGAACCGTGAAGTTATCCTTCAGTTCTACGCCACTCTTTATATCTTAGGGGACCTTACAAACAGCAGTACTTGGATTCTCGAATGGATGACCAAGGAGGAAAAGATCAAATGCTCGGCTAACCAGTTTTTGGCACTGTTGAATCTTCCTCGGTGCGAATTTGATGCCTCACGTGAACACAGACTGCACTTCTGGGAAGTATCCAAAGCTGAACTTCACATGCTGATGGACCCCAAACTTGTTGGAGATGAGTGTACCGAGGAAAATCCTAAGAATTTGGCCTATGAGTACAAAGTTTTGTTCTATATCCTCTACAACTCTCTCACGCCAACAAACCGGCCCGAAACCATTCATGGCATCATGGCAAATGCTCTTCAAGCAATAGCTCACGGCATTTGGTTTGACATTCCAGATCTTCTCATTCGCAACTTGGCCTATGCAGCTGATAGCCCTCAAGTCTTGAAGCCATATGCACCATGGGTCATGTTCGCCATTGAGCAGCTTATCGAGAAAAAGTTCTTCTGCCCATATGTCCCAAAAGTTTTCATGCCACCAGTCCGAGACACTCTCCGAATTGTGAAGGACATTGGCAAAGGGAAGACACCTATTGATGCCACTGCTTCTGCCTCTGCTAGAGCTCCGAAGGTGAAGAAGGTCATAGTAGAAATCCCTCGTGAAGAAAATCCCTCTCTATACGAGATTTGTCTTCGCACTCAGCAAGCCCTGGAAAGTCACATCAAGCTCGATCGCAAAGAACAGCTGGAAATGATGACTGAGATCAATTTGCTTCACAATTATGCTTGTCAAGCTCTGCTGTATGAGAAAGAACAGAAGAAGCGCTCATGGACCCTTCTGCGCAAGCATTATTCTTGCACTCAACTATCTGCCAAGGGTATCAAGAAAGATTATGATCATCTGGAATTATTTGAAGTTCCTCGTATTCGAAGGAAAATCCCAGTGCTTCCTCAGCGTTCTACCTCCACCGACCTGTTGTTTGTTGAACCTGATGATGAACTTGACGACACAGCAGGCACATATATATACAAGCCAGATGCACCTCGCTCTGCTACTCTCGAAGCTGATCCCGAAGCCCGTGTTGCGTCTCCAACTGCTGCTTCAGCCTCGACCATCTCTCGTTCTGCTTCGCCGAACAGTTCGAGTTCTGGGGATTCTTCGGACGAGTAATTCCTCGCATGCATTCTCTTTCCTTTTTGACACTTGTTGACAAAAAGGGGGGAGAAGAACATCGAGAGATAGTAAAGCGGGTTATTTGCAGGGTGTTTCTATTCACCATTTGCTCTTCTTTTGAACAATTTGCTTTTGGTACTCTTGGTCGTGGAACTTAATCTCACCGTCTGTGGTGATGGCGTACTGCGTCGTCATGTACCGTTAATAACCCCTGCAATGCTATATTTGCTTCCAGTTATTTGTTTGCAGATGCTATCGTTATTTGTCTGCAGGTGCTATCGAATGCTTACTTCCTTGCATTGATTATCCTCGATACTTATATATCATGCAAGGTTATATATCTTACTCCTATGCTTATCTTTCGCTATCTAACGATGCATGAGAAGAAAGGTTGTTTCTGAGCAGATTGCTCTGATTCACATACTGTTTTTCCTCACATATTTTTATCAAATCAAGAGCCCAAACTTAGACAGTGGTTGAGCATCACAGTAGTTCTGAGTTAGAGTTCTTGTACCTATTACTCTTGAGAGCTGTGCACTCTCTAGACGGATAGGTGTCGGCTCGAGTGTCGAAGAGTAATTGTCTTCACCGAGCATGATCTTCAGCAACCAAGAGTCATTGTGGTTCGCGAAGAAATCTATCGAAGGTTTGGAGATCGCCGACAAGTATCTACCATGAGTGAAATCAACTGGAGTCTGATCAACTCAGAGTTGAAGGAGAATAGGGCGAGGAGAGTTTATCCTCTGTGTTAAATCACAACCCCTCCAACCAGATGTAGTCCTTTGGCAAAAGGGCGAACTGGTCTACCAAATTCATCTGTTGCCATCGAGCACCTCTGGTTCATTCTACATTACTGCATTTCCTTCAGCAGTTTACATTCGTGCTCTGTGATGATAGTGTTATCCGATCACTCTTAGTTCATCAATTATCTGTTGCATTTTCACCATTCATTTCCATCGTCTCATGTTAATCTGTTTATCTTCGTATTTATGCAAGTCTGTGTGATTTCATTCAGTGCCGCATTTATTCACCTTGTTACCACTTCCCGTGCATTTCCATCGTAGTCCATGTATTGTTTTCCCTCGTACTGAAGCATCTGCTCATACATTGTATTACCTTCATATCTATCGAATCTGTGTTCGAACGATAACTACCTTCTACATTGATAGATATGTTCCTCTATAGCGAGCTCAATTAAGTGCTTTTCTACCGAACCTTATTTCCGCTGCTGTGTTTGGGATCAGTTCAAAACATTCGCAAGAATTTTTGAATCTCCCATTCACCCCCCTCTGGTCGATATACTCTCGGTCCTAACAGGATCGGCTGAGGCCTTGCGCAGCCTCTTCGGGCCTTTCGGCCTCACCTCCTCTTCGGCGCCCTCGGACGCCGCCCTCTTCCCTTTAGGGGAATATTTCTCTTCCCCCTTGCCTCCCTCCTCGTCTTCGTGGGTGGGGGAAGCGTGGGTTTCCTCGGACCGGGTAACCGAGGTCTCCCGACCTCGGAGGCCCGCTCTGCCCCTTGAAGGTCTGGACTTCTTGGGGATCACCACACGTGGCTCCACGGTCAGGAGGGCCACAAGCTGGGGAGTCCTCTCCCCCTTGGGCTGCGGCGCCAGGCACAGCATCCGCTGTGCCTTGGGTATCCACTTCTGTGAATGTTGGATCGGTTAGCCAAAGTTTGTGAGGAACCAAGAAGCACAGAGCGTAGAATTGAGCATTGAAATTTACCTCGGGGCCATCGTGGGCGGCTTCAAAGCTGAAATCCCTCCCAGCCCCGGGAAAGCCTTCCTTGGACGGCTTGAACAGCAGCTTCCACATCCCAGCCGAGGTGGAGCGGAAGAAGTGGTGGATAGGCACCACATCCTCAGGCTTGTACGCCCACATTGGCGTAGCCTGAGACTGAAGCGGCAGGATGCGGCGGTGGAGCATGACGTTTGATACGTCTCCAATGTATCTATAATTTTTGATTGTTCCATGCTATTATAGTATCAATCTTGGATGTTTTATATGCGATTATATGCCATTATATATCATTTTTTGGGACTAACCTATTAACCCAGTGCCCAGTGCCACTTGCTGTTTTCTGCTTGTTTTTGCCTTTTCAGAAAATCATTATCAAAAAGTGTCCAAACGAGAAAAAAATTGGATTAATTTTTTCTAGACCAGAACAGACCCAGGAAGCTTCGGGAGAAGACCAGAAGAGCCACGAGGAGGCGGCAAGCCTGGAGGGCGCGCCCAGGGCGGTAGGCGCGCCCCCCAGGCTTGTGGGCCCCTCGTGGCACATCTTGACATAATTCCTTCACTATAAATTCACAAATATTCCCAAACCAACAGAGAGACAGAAGAGAAAACCTTTCCGCCACCGCAAGCCTCTGTTCTTCCGCGATCCCATCTGGAGGCCTTATCCGGTACTCTACCGGAGGGGGAATCGATCACGGAGGGCTTCTACATCAAACTTTCTGCCCTTCCGATGATGTGTGAATAGTTTACCACAGACCTATGGGTCCATAGCTAGTAGCTAGATGGCTTCTTCTCTCTATTTGATCTTCAATACCATGTTCTCCTCGATATTCTTGGAGTTCTATCCGATGTAATCTTCTTTTGCGGTGTGTTTGTTGGGATCCGATGAATTGTGAGTTTATGATCAGATTATTCATGAGAAATATTTGTGTCTTCTTTGAACTCTTTTATGCATGATTATTATAGCTTTGTATTTCTCTCCGATCTATCGATTTGGTTTGGCCTACTAGATTGATTTATCTTGCAATGGGAGAGGTGCTTTGTAATGGGTTCAATCTTGCGGTGCTCAATCCCAGTGACAGAAGGGGACATGCCATGTATTTGTATTGTTACCATTAAGGATAAAAAGATGGGGTTTAATCATAGTGCTTGAGTTTACTTTGTCTACATCATGTCATCTTGCTTAAGGTGTTACTCTGTTTCATACTTAATACCCTAGATGCATTCTAGATAGCGGTCGATGGGTGGAGTAAGAGTAGTAGATGCAGGCAGGAGTCGGTCTACTTGTCTTGGACGTGATGCCTATATACATGATCATTGCCATGAATCCGTCATAATTATTTGCTTTTCTATCAATTGCCCAACAGTAATTTGTTTACCCACCGTATGCTATGTGTTCGAGAGAGAAGCCTCTAGTGAAAACTATGGCCCCCGGTCTACTTTATCATATATTAAAAACCTAAAAATACCTTGCTGCAATTTATTTACTTTTATTTTAATTAGTATTTTCGTTTATCTATTTACCTCTATAAGATTTAATCCTTGCAAATAACCGCTAAGAGGATTGACAACCCTCTTATTTGCGTTGGGTGCAAGTGTTTGCTCTTGTGTGTGCAGGTGCTCTTAATGGAATTTTGCTTGGTTCTCCTACTGGAATGATAACCTTGGTTCTTAACTGAGTGTCAGGACCCCGATCCTAAGTCACACCGGTCTAGCATGTAACACATCATATCACTTTGCGGCCTCACGCACGGTAACCCACGGCTGCCGCCTTTACCTGGGCCGGGACCGTTTGCGCCTTTTGGCTCATGTATATGATTGTGTCGCTAGCATCCATGTTACAGCGAACCCGGGCCGACATGACTAGTCGTAAACCAAGGTGGCACCAACTTACAGGGACAGGCATACATGACCCAGCAATGCACGTGTCGGTCAGCAGCGAGTGTAACCGAGTCGTAACAAGCTACAAGGACTCCAGTAAAACACCGCGTGACATTTCCCCATAGGGACATACACAGGAGCAAAGAAGGACACATGCCGACCAATCCATGTGTTCCGGATGGAAGCACTAGGAGGCATTTCCCCATAAGGGAGGCTACCAAGAATAAACAACTAGGTGTTAGATCCCACACATACCAGTGCATTTCAAACATACACACAATATGCACGATATGTGTAAATATGACATGGCATCACATCATAACTCTATGACTCAAAGTATTTATTTAAAAGGGCTCCGAGGAGCCTTACATAGCATGATATTACAAACATGGGTCTCATGACCCAACATTCAAGTCATACAAGCAACAAGCGGAAGCATAACCTGTCTGAGTACAAACAGTTAAAGAAAGAAGGCTAGGAAGCCTGTCTATCTACAAGACCCTCTATAGGAACCAGACCTCTGTGTGGGATTCCCAAGCTAATCGATCAACGTCGAACTCATCGCAGGAATCTAAAGTGAGACTGGAGTCTCCTCTACAAAAACATAAATTAAGCAACGGTGAGTACAAAGGTACTCAGCAAGACTTACATCAGAACTAACTACATATGCATAAGTATCAACAAGGGGGTTGTGGAGTTTAACTGCAGCAAGCCAGCTTTGACTCAGTGGCTATCCTGAACTACGACTACCAGTAACTTCTTTGGGGAGAGAGCGCACACGAGTTCACATATTCACCATATCAATACACCACTATGGATTCTCTCCCGTCTTCCTACGAGAGGGCCATCCATAGCACTCACACTTATCTTGCACATTTTAGAGTATCCATTTCAACTTGTCTATGAACAATGTAAGCTTTCCAAGTAGTCCATATCCGCGGACGCGGCTATTCGAATAGATAGTTAACCCTGCAGGGGTGTACTTCTTCACACACGCTCTCACCACTTACCACCATATACACGTCATGTATCTCGGCAACCTTCAAGCGGAAGCCTGGCGAGGCGTCGGCCACAACCTGACTAACCACACAAGACTCTAGTCCAGGTTTATCGCCTAGTTGAGGTTGTATCCGCAAGGGAAGTCCGGCCAAAGTTTCTATCACGGCCCCAAACGATGAGTGCAGGGTTCCCAAGAGCACCATTCGGGTGTCACTTGGTACACTGTGCCTCGGTGTCTCTACCGCATCATAGCCCACCCCTAAGGTCAGCGCTATGCACGGCCGCCAACACATATCCTACAAACACCAGAAACTAGTTGCGACTCTTGGACAGAGATCAAGGTGATTAATAAGTCGAGAGAGTTTGTAGCGCCCGGAGCCCAATGTGTGGTAGTAACTGTCTTGGATCACAAACACAGAACTCAGTTCCTGAGGACAGTCCCAATGAGACAACCCACCATGTACTCCTACATGGCCTCTCATCGCTACCTTTACCAAATTGTATTCACACACTTAGCTCTCAACGGTAGGACATGTTCACCACCATTCCAATCCATTCCAGATGAATCAGACCTGACACAACTCTCAGCATAGCAGGCATGACAAGCAAGCATGAATGAGTAATCACAACATGGCTCAAGCAATTCCTACTCACGCTAGTAGGTTTCAACTATTTACTGTGGCAAAGACAGGTCATGCAGAGGAATGGGTTCAACTACCGCAACATGTAACAGTTGAATCGTTGTTGTCCTAATGCGGTAAAAGAGAGCAAGAGCGAGAGAGTGGGATTGTATCGGGGTGATCAAGGGGGGGTTTGCTTGCCTGGCACTTCTGAAGATGATAGTGCACTTCATCAGTGTCAACGGTCACTACGTCGGAGACGTCGGCTACCGAGAAGGAACAACACCGACAAACAAAGAAGGAACACAATCAATGCAATGCAACAATATGATGCATGATCATGACATGGCATCATGCTGATGATTTGGGCTAATGCAGCTAGCAACAATTTAAATGGAGTTGGTTTGAACACAAGATTCAAATTCAAACTCCATATAAGGCATTTCAAATGCCATTTATTCAAATTGTCATGTATAGCAACTTTAAGTTGTTCAAACATGCATGGAAATGCCATAAATAGATTCTTCATATTTTTCTGATAATTTTTCATATATAAATTATTTCATTTGGAGTTACTATGTTTTTAGAAGTTTTGGACATTTTCTGTAATTTCCTGGTTATTCTAAAATAAATTAAATCCAGAAAATGTGTTATTGCGTCAGCATGACATCAGGATGACGTCGGCAAGTCAACTGGGGCGGTCCAGGTAAAACTGACCAGTGGGACCCGCATGTCAGTGTCTAACCTAACTAACAGTTTTAGTTAGCACTAATGTTAATTCTAACCTAGGTTAATTAGGGGCCTGGGCCCACATGTTAGTGACCCAGGGGAGTCAAACCCCTGGTCAACTGGGTCAAACCCACCGGTCAACTGGGGTCAAACCCACCGGCATTTAACCGCCGGCGGGGTCAGACGCGGCGGCGAGCAGCGGAAAACGGCTACAGGGCATCGTTTGAGGCGCGGTTGGGCTCGTTGGAGAGCTCTCGCCGGCGCGCATCGAATGGGGGTGGTGGCTGGGCTTGTGGTAGCCGGAGCTGACAGCGGCGAGCTCGGCAGCGGCGGCCGGCGTTCGGGTCTCGGCGGAATCGGGGCTGCAGTGGCCGTGGCGTTGTGTGCATTGCACCTACGGCTTCTACGCAGCGAGGCGAGAACGTTGGACGCATGCCCGGGACCAAATGGTCACCGGAGCGTCATCGGCAGCGAGCTTAGGCGGCGGCGTAGTCGGGCACGGGCGGCGCGACGGTTACAGCGGCCATGCAGCGCAAAGGAAAGGGGGGTTCGAAGCAGGAGCTCACGGCGAGTCAGACGGGAGGGTCAGCGAGCTCGGGGAAGGTTAGACGACGTCGGGGTGGCGATGGTGATCTCGGCATCTCGAGGAAGAAGACGACAGCGAGGATGGTGCTGCGGTGCTCCCGGCGTTGCTTGAGTCGTCGGAGAGGGCGTGGGCATCGAGGCGGAGCTCGTGGGCACGTCGAGGAGTCGAGGGGGAGGCGGTGGCTACGCGGGCGGCGGCGGCGAGCTGGCGACGGCTTCGGCCATGGCGAGCAGAGGCGAGGGAGAGGGGAAGGGGGCGAATGAGCAGGTCAGGGCGATCGGGACGGCACCGAGGGGAAGATCCGTGGCGTCGCACTGTCCTCGGACGTAGGCAGGCAGCTTGGTGGCGTGGCGCCCGCGCGCGCCCGTGTGTGTCCCTGCCTCTGCCTACTGGCAGAGGTAGGAGATGACTGGCAACGGCCAGATGGGCCGGGCCGGCTTAGGTAAGTGGCCAGGTGGGCTCTCTCTCTCTCTCTCTGTCTTTTATTTCTTTTCTGTTTTCTATTTTCTTTCTTTGTTTCTGATTTAGTAAAAAATACCAAACCATTTTATAAAATCCTCAAATAAATTGTGGGCACCTTTAGAATTATTTCCAACAGCCCTCAATTAGTTTCAGAATTATTTGAGCATTTAAAATATTTCTAGCAATTAAATGCCCAAATCCAAATACTTTATGATTTAATTCAAAAATCCAGGATGACCTAGAAAAATGTAAACCATTTTTGGTAGAGGTTTCCAACCAATTCAAAAATGATGAACTTTTCTGAAGGGCATTTTGGGTTCATTGAAAATATTTTATTTTGACCCTAGTTGAATTCCATTTAGTGCTAGGGTTTGAACATCCCCATTTCAACTTTAATTGAAATTTGAACATGTTGCATGGATGCAGATGCAACTATCTGCAATCAATTTCTAGGGTTGTGACAACTCACCCCCACTAAACAAGAATCTCGTCCTGAGATTCAAGACGTGAGGTAAGAAGAAAGAGGGGACACAAAACTAACACAATCTTCACGATCCAGATTGCACTTCTCGAAGATGTTGATTCATTGCATCATCTTGATTTGGACATCTTGCTTCAAGATCGTCATCCGAACACGACGATGGAAAGTAAGGGAAACTCTACAGGAATCGATCTTCACAAAGATTTAGCAACTCACGATCAACTCATGGAATGAGACATAGAAACATCTCCTGAGCTGAGACACAAAACGCACATCAGGAATGATGGAAGAGAGCAGATGATGAAGATTCAATTTGGTAGGCAACAATTCCACGCTTAGGTAAGATGGTGCATGGTTTCAACGTAGCGAGGAGTTAAGTTACCCTTGACACCATAACAGGGCACCTTAGGGGAGGTGACTCATAGAATTATTCCCTTAAGTGGCAAAAAGAATTACTTTTGATACATAGATCATTGAAACTCTTTATACCAGGCTGAGGCAGATTCACAAATGATCGTTTGAAGGAGTTCAAGAAATGGCATACTCAGTTCGGAAAGGAAGCTAGAGTTATAAGACAGCTCGGCAAACGGAAGGCACATTCCAATTGATGCCGAGGACATAACCTAGTGTCTGAGCGTGCTTTCAAGAACTTGAGCATTTCCATACTCGTCAGGGTTTTTCCAGCATCTATGCCAAAGATCCTGGCAACACATCATACGACCACGATGAATATAGATGGAGGATGCAGATGCAAAGGAAGACAACACTTTCTCAGATTTCACCTTAGCTATGCCAAGGAACAAAACCTGGATGATCGACCGAGAGACATTTAGCACCCCATTTCTAATGTTCTCCTTGATTTACTAGCGTAACCCAATTACAGGTACTGTTTGGTATCTAGAACATAAGTAAAGGTCGGACTTCGGGAACACAAGGGATCCATGAGGACCAACTTCTACAACAAGTTATATGAAATCCTCATGGGAAAGTGGCTAATGTTGCTGACACAAGACATTATAATAACAGGTCTTCCGGCTAGGTGGTGTTAGCCACAACATCACTCTACCGTTTGGGAAAGACCAATATTATAATTCTTGGGAGACGTTCCAACCATCATATTTGCCTGAGATTCAGATCTAGTTGGTGTCAGGATATCCCAGACTCAGCATGTCTGGAAAAAAAAGGTTGCAACACAAATCGAAGAGATGGCGTTGCGAGATTCTCGGAGAATGAACTACGGCAACAACTCCAAAACATGAGCTGGTTTGCAAGACACATGTGAACAGAATGTCCAGGACAATCATGTCCACAAGGAAATCTTATGACGAAACACTACCAAGTTCTGGTTGGGAGCCATCATCAAGGATATCAAAGTCCTTGCATAAGTCCGGATCTTAAGAAGGAACTTCTTCTCCTTGAACAAATCAATCAGTGGCTCCGTGTGCTAGGGAATACATATGGAATGAAGATGATCGGTCTATCAAACCATAGGATACTTCGCACATGCATGGCTGACTTGGGATGATTCCAGAGGACGCAAAAACAACCTTTCTTGAATTCACGACGGCAACTTACATCAAATACACGTGAATTAGAGGAAGTCACTTCTTTCACCAAAACATATTCCTCATGAGCTAGCATGAAGAAATACTTTCAAAAGTTTCCAACACTAGCTTAATGTTCAACACGAATCTTGGAGAAGATAAGGATGTTGCCGATGGGCTCAGCAACAACTCATCAAGGTTCCCACGAAGACGGAATTCCACAACTATGTGAACAAGGTGATAGCATTGGTCAGACCAAAAGATATAATGATGTATGCTCGAGGAAACACCCACGAGTAAGACAACATTACGAAAATCGTTGGTTCTGATTTTGATTTGATGATAACCCATAATCAAATCAAAGGATTGGATAAGACAATAGATCCAGCAACTGAACATGAAGGTCAATCGATGAAGATATCATCTTTCTGCAACACACACACACAAAAAAAAAGATATCCCTTCGAATGAATTAAGTTAGATCAAGCTTTTATCTTCCAACTCTCCAAGTTGTTGTTTAGCTTAACCAACTAGTTCAGGGGTATCCAACACAGATTCTTGGAGAAGGGGTGGTTTGGAGGAAAACCAACTCGATCACGAACTTAACATAACGGTCAGGGGACAACCTGGTGAAACTTTCGAGAAGATATTCGGAAAATCACAAACCACCGTTATGTTATTAAACTCGAGAACAATCTCGCTTTTCAGGGCAAGACGATATGATCAAAAGAGTGAGGGATTGGCACAATCCTAACTCGTTGATTGAAGAGTGCACCAGGAATAATGGACTAGGTAGCACGATCAATCTTAGAATGATGATTCAATAACCAACACGCAAAGAATGAGATTATTGTCCATTAACTGCCAAGCAACGGGGTTGCTAGTAGTATTGATTTCACACATCACAATTCACTTGTCGACGTTTGGCTGCAACCAACACGAAGACCGAGGAATGAATGATGATGGTGAGAAGTATCACTGTATCAAGAGTTCATAAGATGTGGTGCAATTCTCATGACATTCTTGACATAAAAATGGTAACACTCCAAGGTAGAACAGACTAGAAGCTGGGTTGGCCTCTTGATCTGCGGAATACAATTGCTTTGACCCAATCCAAGAAATGGATGAGGTGCTGGAGTTTGTTTCTCCTAGTCATTCCGAAATAGAATGGCTTGACAGACCACAAAAATAACAGGCATCGATGAACACGAATGCACAATTACTCTTGACTATCAATTGATAGACTGATGTCAGAATACAGCTGAAGAGGGACAACTCAAAGGAACATATGATTTTCTGAGTTTTGGATGCATAGATTAGCCTGTCGAACAAGGCTCAACATATTTCTTCCGAATAACCCATGCAGAATAGGAAGGATTGGCAGATTCACAATGTAGAATGGAGAACTCATCAGGAGCACTCTTGTTGTGATCTTTTGGTTCAAAAGAACTTCTGCCATACTGGTTCATGGTATTGGAAGAATGATATACCACGGACCTTGAGGACTAAGCAAGGTTACTAACCAACCTAAAGGAGCTACAATCTCTATCAACATGACATAAGTAGAGTGGATCTTGGGTTCAGGAACCCAGGAATAGAATACCTACTAACTAAATGTCAGGACCGCGATCCTAAGTCACACCGATCTAGCATAAGATACATCATATCACTTTGCGGCCTCACGCACGGTATTCCCACGGGTCTAGCCTTACCTTGGCCGGGACCGTTTGTGCCTTTTGGCACATGTATATGATTGTGATGCTAGCATCCATATGACAGAGAACGCGGGCCGACATGACTAGTCATCAACCAAGGTGGCACAAACTTACAGGGACCGGCATACATGACCCAGCAATGCACGTGTCGGTCATCAACGTATGAACCCAAGTCGTAGCAAGCTACAAGGACTTAAAGGAACACCGCGTGACATTTCCCCATAGGGACAGACACAGGAGCAAAGAAGGACACATGCCGGTCAATCCATGTGTTCCGGATGGAAGCACTAGGAGGCATTTCCCCATAAGGAAGGCTACCAAGAATAAACAACTAGGTGTTGGATCCCACACATACCAAAGCATTTCAATAACATACACACAATATGTTCGATATGTGTAGATACAACATGGCATCACAACATAACTCTACGACTCAAAGTATTTCTTTAAGAGTCTCCAAGAATCCATACATAGCATGATATTACAACCATGGGTCTCATGACCCAACATACAAGTCATACAAGCAACAAGCGGAAGCATAAACCTGTCTGAGTACAGACAGCTGAAAAGAAAGAAGGCTAGAAAGCTTGTCTATCTACAAGACCCTCCATAGGAACCAAATCTCTGTCTGGGATTCCCAAACTAATCGGTCAACGTCGAACTCATCGCAGAAAACACTAGCGAGACTGAAGTCTCCTCTGCAAAACATAAATTAAGCAACCATGAGTACAAAGGTACTCAGCAAGACTTACATCAGAACTAACTACATATGCATCAGTATCAATAATGCAGTTGTGGAGTTTAACTGCAGCAAGCCAGCTTTGACTCAGTGGCTAACCTAAACTACGAACACCGGTATTTCTTTGAGGTGAGAAAGCGCACACGAGTCCACATGTTCACCATATCAATACACCACTATGGATCCGCTCCCGTCTCCCTACGAGAAGGCCATCCATAGCACTCACACTTATCTTGCGCATTTTTGAGTATACATTTCAACCTGTCTATGAACAATGTAAGCTTCCAAGTAGTCCATATCCGCGGACGCGGCTATTCGAATAGATCATATTACCCTGCAGGGGTGTACTTCTTCACACACGCTCTCACCACTTACCACCATATACACATCATGTATCTCGGCAACCTTCAAGCGGAAGCCTGGCGAGGGTGTCGGCCACAACCTGACTAACCACGCAAGACTCTAGTCCAGGTTTATCGCCTATTTGAGTCCGACCCGCAAGGAAGTCCGGCCGAAGTTTCCACTACGGCCCCAAACGATGTGTGCAGGGTTCCCAAGTCCACCATCTGGGTGCCACTTGGTACACCGGGCCACGGTGCCTAGTCTGTCCCAAGCCCACCTGTACCGGGTGCCACTTGGTAGACTACTAACACGACCTACAAACATTAGAAACTAGTTGCAACTCCTGGACAGAGATCAAGGCAGTTAATAAGTCGAGAGAGCTTGGAGTACCCGGAGCCCAATGTGTGGTAGTAACTATCTTGGATAACATACACAGAACTCAGTTCTGAAGGACGGTCTCAATGAGACAACCCACCATGTACTCCTACATGGCCTCTCATCGCTACCTTTACCAAATTGTGTTCACACACTTAGCTCTCACACAGTAGGACATGAACACAACCATTCCAATTCATCGCCGAGATGGATCAGACCTGACATGACTCTAAGCATAGCTAGCATAACAAGCAAGCATGGATGAGTAGTCACAACATGGCTCAAACAATTCCTACTCATGCTAAGAAGTTTCAACTATTTACTGTGGCAAAGACAAGTCATGCAAAAGAATGGGTTCAACTACCGCAACATGTAACAGTTGAATCGTTGTTGTCCTAATGCAGTAAAAGAGAGAAAGAGCGAGAGAGTGGGATTGTGTCGGAATGCTCAATGGGGTTTGCTTGCCTGGCACTTCTGAAGATGATACTGCTCTTCATCGGTGTCAACGATCACAATGTTGGAAACCGTCTTCTACCTGGAAGGAACAAACACCGGCAACCAGGAAAAGGAGACACATTCAATGCAATGCACATCCAAATGAATGACATGTCATGTTAAGGTGCTGAATTGACCTAATGCAATATTTAGCCAAGTTAATTGAAGTGGAATTCAAACAAGATCAAATTCCAACTCCAAATGATATTTCATAAATTTCCCTAATCATGAATTGTCCTAGTGGGTTATGTTAACTTGCTCAAACATGCATGAACATGGCATAAACATATTCTTCATATTTTTCTGATAATTTTTCATATATAAATTATTTCATTCTGAGCTACGGTTGAATTTCTATGATTTTTAGAAGTTTTAAACATTTTCTGAAATAAATAAATCAGTTAAGATTTATTCAAAATTCTAGAAACTCTTTATTGCGTCGGCATGACGTCACTGTGACGTCAGCGGGTCAACAGGACCGTTACTGGTCAAATCTGGCCAGTGGGTCCCGCATGTCAGTGACTAGTCTAACTAACAGGGTTAATTAACACTAATGTTAATTTTAATCTAGATTAATTAGGGCTCTGGGTCCACATGTCAGTGTCTGTGGCTTTAATTAGAAGGGTTTATTTTTAAACCCGGGATTAGTTATTCAGTGGGGTCCAGTGTCAGTGGCACAGGGGGTTAACTAAATGTGATTAGGCTTAATTAAGCCAGCGCCACGTCAACCGGCCGGATTAAGCCGGCGGTGACCTCCCCGTGCAGCGGAGGTTCGCCGGAATTGCTCCTCCGGCGACCATTTGTCGCACGGATGGTCTCTGCGGGTTGCTGGCGGACGCGCGCATCCAACGGAGGAAGCGGTGGGTGTTGCGGTGGTCGGTAGTGACGGCGGTGAGCAGTTGTGCGGCGGCGGTGCTACGGTGGTGTGCGGGTGCTGCGTTGCGGCTGGCTAGCGACCGAACGGAGGGGCGTGCTGAGTTCCTGGGCCCTCAAGAGGCACGCCAAGCAGCACAAGGCGACTGGGGGAGCTCAGCCACGACGTGCTCATCGTCCATGGCGGACGGCGGCTTCGGTCACGGTGGGGAACGATGCTACGGCATGGGGATGAGCAAAAGGGGAGAGGGGAAATGGAGGGGAGCTCACGGTGAAGCTGCAGGGACGGTCAGCGGGCTCGGGGAAGGCTTAAAGGCGACGAATCGATCGACGGTATCCGGCGACCGTGCGCGGAGAAGACGACTCGATGGCGGCGATGTAGGGCTCCCGCGGTCGCTTGCTTCGGCTTGGAGCTCCACGGCGTCGGGGCGGAGACTACGGTCATGGTTGTAGGGCGTGGGGTGGCCAGTAGGCGCGATGGTGCACGGTGGCACGGCCATGGCAGCTTGGACAAGAGGGGGAGAGCGAGGGATCGAGAGGGAGAGTGAGCGAGGGGGTCAGCGAGATCCAGGCGGCCATGGGGAGGTGATCCCCAGCGTCGCGCTGGCCTGGGAGGGGCCAGGCAGGCAGCTGTGTGCCAGCGCGCGTGGCCGCCGTACTCGGCCTTGCCTCTGCCAGTAGGCAGAGGTTGAAGACAAAGATGCCCCTGGTGGGCTGGGCCTCCAGGTAAGTGGGCTGCCAGGTAAGTTGTTCTCCTTTTCTATTTTCTTTTCTGTTTTTCTTTTTTTGTAATTTGTTTTGGCTTTAGTTTTAGCACTAAACCATTTTGTAAAATTCTGAAATTTTTTGTGGATGCAAACTATATTATTCCAGAGCCCCACATCAAGTTTTAGAATATTTGGAGCAATAAATATATTTATAGGATTTAATTGCTCCAACTCAAATAGGTATTGTGTTAATTCAAAGACCAAAAGTGTCCTGGAAAAATGTGCAACATTTACGGTTAGGGTTTCACCTTTTTCCCTAAATCATGAACATTTTTGAAGGGCATTTTGGGATCATTGAAAAGATTTGAGTTTGAACCTAGTTTTAAATTATCTGCTAGGGTTTGATCATCCCCATTTCAACTTAAATTGAAATTTAAACATAATGCATGGATGATTATGCAATGACAAACAATGACTAAGCTAGGGCTGTGACAACTCACCCCCACTAAACAAGAATCTCATCCCGAGATTCAAGACGTAGGGTAAGGAAAGAGAGGTCATGGAACTGACACAGTCTTCATGATCCAATTACCCTTCTCGAGGATGCTGATTCATTGCATCATATTGATTTTGACGTATTTGCCTTCGAGATCTTCATCCAACACGACGTCAAAAGGAACAGGAAAACTCTACGGAAATCGATCTTCACGAGTATCGTGCAACTCATGATCAACTCATGGAATGAGACATACGAACGTCTCCTGAGCTGAGACACAAAACACACATCGGGAACGAGGGAAGGAAGTAGATGACGAAGGTTCAATTTGGTAGGCAATAATTCCACGCTGAAGTAAGATGGTGAATGGGTTTCAAAGTAGCGAGGAAATAATTGCCATGAGTCCATAACGGGCACCTTAGAGGAGGTGACTCGTAGGATTATTCTCTTAAGTGGCAAAAAGAATTACTTTTGATACATAGATCATTGAAACTCTCTATACCAGCCTAAGGCAAATCACAAATGATCGTTTGAAGGAATTCAAACGAGGGGCATACTCAGTGTGGAAAGGAAACTAGAGTTATCAAACAACTCGGCAATGGAAGGCACATTCCAATTGATGCCGAGGACATAACCCGGTTTCTGAGCGTGCTTTCAAGAACTTGAGCATTTCCGTATTCATCAGGGTTTTTCCAGCATCTATGCCAAAATCCTGGCAACACTCATGATAAATAATGATGGAGGATGCAGATGCAAAGGAAGATAACACTTTCTCAAATTTTACCTTAGCGAGGCCAGGGAAACAAAATCTGGATGATCGACCGAGAGACATTTAGCACTCCGCTTCTAATGTTCTCCTTGATGTACTAGATACCACGATCATGCTTAAAAGCATCATTGATAAGGTCATCAAGTAAAGGTCGGACTTTGGGAACACAAAGAATCCATAAGGAATAATTTCGAGGATAAGTCATAAGAAATCCTCATGGGAAAGTGGCTAAATTGCTGAATCAAGATACTAAAATAATATTTCTTCCGGCTAGGTGCGTCCACTTTACCGGAACCTACATCATAGTTCTTGGGAGAAGTTCCAACCATTGTATCTGCCTGAGATTCAGATCTGGTTGGTAATAGGATATTTCAGGCTCAACATGTGTGAAAGAGAAAGTTTGCAACACAAATCGACGAGACGACGTTGCGAGATTCTCTGGGAATGAACTACGGCAGCAAACTTCAAAACATGAGCTGGCTTGCAAGTCACATGTGAACACAAGGTCCAAGACAATCGTGACCACATGGAAACCTTACAACAAAACACTGCCAAGTTCGGGTTGGGAGCCATCATCGAGGATATTGAAGTCCTTGCATAAGGCATGCTCTTAAGAAGGAACTTCTTCTCCTTGGACAAATCAATCAGTGGCTTGGTGTGCTAGGGAATACATATGGAATGAAGATGATCAGTCTATCAGACCATAGAATACTTCGCACATGCATGAATGACTTGGGATGATTCCAGAGGAAGCAAAACAAGCTTTCTCGAATTCATGGCAGCAACTTACATCAAATGCACATGAACCTAGAGGAAGTCACTTCTTAAATCAAATATATACTTCATGAATGGGACACGAAGGTAATGCTTTCAAAAGTTTCCAACACTAGCTTAAATGTTCATCAAGAATCATGGAGAAGTAAAGGATGTTGTCAATGGGCTCAACAACAATTCATCTAGATTTCCATGAAGATGGAATTCCACAACTATGTGAACAGGATGATAGCATTTGTCAAACCAAAAGATCAATGGTGTATGCTCGAGGAAACATCCGCGAATAAGACAACATTACGAAAATCGTTGGTTGTGATTTTGATTTGACGATAGCCCATACTCAAATCAAAAGATTGGATAATATAATAGATCCAACAACTGAACACGAAGGTCAATCAGTGAAGATGTCATCTTTCTTCGACAAACACACACAAAAGATATCCCTTTAAATGAACTAAGTTAGGCAAAGCTTTTATCTTCCAACTCTCCAAGTTGTTGTTTAGCTTAACAAACTAGCTCAGGGGTATCCAGGATTGGGTCAAAGCAGTTGTATTTCCACAGATCAAAATGTCAATCCAGCTTTTGTTCTGTTCTACCCTGGAGTATTACCCCCTTAATTTATGTCAGGAATGTCGTGAGAATTGCACAACCTCTTGTGAATTCTTGATACAGTGATACTTCTCGCCATCATTATTCATTTCTTGGTCTTCGTGTTGTTGTAACCGGAATACCGACAAGTGAATCGTGATGTCTGAAATCAATACTTCTAGCAACCATGTTGCTTGGTAGTTAATGGACGATAATTTCATTCTTAGTGTGTTGATTGCTGAATCACTATTCCAAGATTGATCGTGCTACCAAGTCCATCTTTCCTGGTGCACTCTTCGATCAATGAGTTAGGATTGTGTCAATTAATTGCTCTTTTGATCATATCATCTTGCCCTCAAAAACAAGATTGTTCTTGATCTTAGTAGCATATCGGTGGTTCGTGATTTTCCGAATATCTTCTCGGATATATTACCAGGTTGTCCCTTGACCGTTATGTTGAGTTCGTGATCAAGTTAGTGAGTAGGAGTTGTTTGAGCCATGATGTGCCTACTCATTCATGCTTGCTTGTTATGCCTGCTATTTCTTAGAGTTGTGTCAGGTCTGATTCATCTGGGATGGATTGGAATGGTGATGAACATGTCCTACTGTTGAGACCTAAGTGTGTGAATACGATTTGGTAAAGGTAGCGATGAGAGGCCTTGTAGGAGTACAGGGTGGGTTGTCTCATTGAGACCGTCCTTAAGAACTGAGTTCTGTGTATGTTATCCAAGGCAGTTACTACCACACATTGGGTTCCGGTAACTCGACCCCTCTCGACTTATTAATCACCTTGATCTCTGTCCAGGAGTTGCAACTAGTTTCTGGTGTTTGTAGGTAGTGCTAGTAGTCTACCAAGTGGCACCTGGTACAGGTGGGCTTGGGACAGACTAGGCACCGTGGCCCGGTGTACCAAGTGGCACCCGGATGGTGGACTTGGGAACCCTGCACACATCGTTTGGGGCCGTAGTGGAAACCTCAGCCGGACTTCCTTGCGGGTCGGACTCAAATAGGCGATAAACCTGGACTAGAGTCTTGCATGGTTAGTCAGGTTGTGGCCAACACCCTCGCCAGACTTCCTCTTGAAGGTTGCCGAGATACAAGATGTGTATATGGTGGTAAGTGGTGAGAGCGTGTGTGAAGAAGTACACCCCTCTAGGGTAATATGATCTATTCGAATAGCCACGTCCGCGGATATGGACTACTTGGAAGCTTACATTGTTCATAGACAAGTTGAAATGGATACTCTAAAATGCGCAAGATAAGTGTGAGTACTATGGATGGCCTTCTCGTAGGGAGACGGGAGCAGATCCATAGTGGTGTATTGTTGCGGTGACTATGTGGACTCGTGTGCGCTCTCTCACCCCAAATAAGTTACTGGTAGTCGTAGTTCAGGATAGCCACTGAGTCAAAGCTGGCTTGCTGCAGTTAAACTCCACCATCCCCTTGATGATACTGATGCATATGTAGCTAGATCTGATGTAAGTCTTGCTGAGTACATTTGTACTCACGTTTGCTTAATTTATGTTTTTGCAGAGGAGACTTCAGTCTCACTTTAGATTCTTGCGATGAGTTCGACATTGACCGATTAGCTTGGGAATCCCAGACAGAGGTCTGGTTCCTTTGGAAGGTCTGGTAGATAGACGGGCCTTCCAGCCTTCTTTCTTTTCAGCTGTCTGTACTCAGACAGGTTTATGCTTCCGTTGCTTGTATGACTTTGTATGTTGGGTCATGAGACCCATGGTTGTAATATCATGCTATGTATGGCTCCTCGGAGCCTCTTAAAGAAATACTTTGTGTCGCAGAGTTATGTTGTGATGCCATGTTGTATCTACACATATCGAGCATATTGTGTATATGTTATTGAAATGCTTTGGTATGTGTGTGATCCGACACCTAGTTGTTTATTCTTGGTAGCCATCCTTATGGGGAAATGCCTCCTAGGGCTTCCATCCGGAACACATGGATTGACTGGCATGTGTCCTTCTTTGCTCCTGTGTCTGTCCCTATGGGGAAATGTCATGCGGTGTTCCTTTAAGTCCTTGTAGCTTGCTACGACTTGGGTTCATACATTGATGACCGACACGTGCATTGATGGGTCATGTATGCCTGTCCCTGTAAGTTTGTGCCACCTTGGTTTACGACTAGTCATGTCGGCCCGGGTTCTCTGTCATATGGATGCTAGCGACACAATCATATACGTGAGCCAAAAGGCGCAAACGGTCCCGGCCCAGGTAAAGGCGGCTGCCGTGGGTTACCGTGCGTGAGGCCGCAAAGTGATATGATGTGTTACATGCTAGATCGGTGTGACTTAGGATCGGGGTCCTGACTGCTTTGCCCTCCATCCGGCCTAATCCGGCCATTAGGGACTAATTACCCACTAGTTAACCCCCTCTGGGTCACTGACTGGTGGGCCCAAGCCCTGCTAATCTTTAGATTAGGTTTAAATTAACCCTGTTAATTAGCTGGGTCAATGACACGTGGGACCCAGAGTCAGGTTTGACCTGGACCGGCCCTTTGACCAGCTGACGCGAGCATGACGCAGTGCTGACGTCATAAAACCTTTTCTGGTTTTTCCTATTTCATAAATGATTTAGAAATTCCAAAAAAATGTTTAAACTTCAGAAAATCATAGTAAATCAACCGTAGCTCAGATTGAAATAATTTATATATGAAAAATTATCAGAAAAATATGAATAATCTGTTTATGCCATGATCACGCATGTTTTAACAAGTTAACTCCACTGTTTAGGGTAAATCATGATTAGGGCAAATTTGATAAATAGATTTCGAGTTGGAATTTTCAGGCTTACGCTTGAAAGTTGCCGAGATACATGACGTGTATATGGTGGTAAGTGGTGAGAGCGTGTGTGAAGAAGTACACCCCTACAGGGTAATATGATCTATTCGAATAGCCGCGTCCGCGGATATGGACTACTTGGAAGCTTACATTGTTCATAGACAAGTTGAAATGGATACTCTAAAATGCGCAAGATAAGTGTGAGTGCTATGGATAGCCTTCTCTTAGGGAGACGGGAGCGGATCCATAGTGGTGTATTGATATGGTGAACATGTGGACTCGTGTGCGCTTTCTCACCTCAAAGAAATACTGGTGTTCATAGTTTAGGTTAGCCACTGAGTCAAAGCTGACTTGCTGCAGTTAAACTCCACAACCCCATTATTGATACTGATGCATATGTAGTTAGTTCTGATGTAAGTCTTGCTGAGTACCTTTGTACTCACGGTTGCTTAATTTATGTTTTGCAGATGAGACTTCAGTCTCGCTAGTGTTTTCTGCGATGAGTTCGACTTTGACCGATTAGTTTGGGAATCCCAGACAGAGATCTGGTTCCTATGGAGGGTCTTGTAGATAGACAGGCTTTCTAGCCTTCTTTCTTTTCAGCTGTCTATACTCAGACAGGTTTATGCTTCCGCTTGTTGCTTGTATGACTTGTATGTTGGGTCATGAGACCCATGGTTGTAATATCATGCTATGTATGGCTCCATGGAGCCTCTTAAAGAAATACTTTGAGTCGTAGAGTTATGCTCTGATACAGGAAGGAACAAACACCGGCAACCAGGAAAAGGAGACACATTCAATGCAATGCACATCCAAATGAATGACCTGTCATGTTAAGGTGCTGAATTGACCTAATGCAATATTTAGCCAAGTTAATTGAAGTGGAATTCAAACAAGATCAAATTCCAACTCCAAATGCTATTTCATAAATTGCCCTAATCATGAATTGTCCTAGTGGGTGATGTTAACTTGCTCAAACATGCATGAACATGGCATAGACAGATTCTTCATATTTTTCTGATAATTGTTCATATATAAATTATTTCATTCTGAGCTACGGTTGAATTTCTATGATTTTTAGAAGTTTTAAACATTTTCTGAAATAAATAAATCAGTTAAGATTTATTGAAAATTCCAGAAACTCTTTATTGAGTCCGCATGACGTCACTGTGACGTCAGCGGGTCAACAGGACCGTTACTGGTCAAATCTTGCCAGTGGGTCCCGCATGTCAGTGACTAGTCTAACTAACAGGGTTAATTAACACTAATGTTAATTTTAATCTAGATTAATTAGGGCTCTGGGCCCACATGTCAGTGTCTGTGGCTTATTAGAAGGGTTTATTTTTAAACCCGGGATTAGTTATTCAGTGGGGTCCAGTGTCAGTGGCACAGGGGGTTAACTAAATGTGATTAGGCCTAATTAAGCCAGCGCCACGTCAACCGGCCGGATTAAGCCGGCGGTGACCTCCCCGCGCGGTGGAGGTTCACTGGAATTGCTCCTCCGGTGACCATTTGTCACACGGATGGTCTCTGCGGGTTGCTGGCGGACGCGCGCATCCAACGGAGGCAGCGGTGGGTGTTGCGGTGGTCGGTAGTGACGGCGGTGAGCAGTTGTGCGGCGGCGGTGCTACGGTGGTGTGCGGGTGCTGCGTTGCGGCTGGCTAGCAACCGAACGGAGGGGCGTGCTGAGTTCCTAGGCCCTCAAGAGGCACGCCAAGCAGCACAAGGCGACTGGGGGAGCTCAGCCACGATGAGCTCGTCGTCCATGGCGGATGGCGGCTTCGGTCACGGCGGGGAACGATGCTACGGCATGGGGACGAGCAAAAGGGGAGAGGGGAAATGGAGGGGAGCTCACGGTGAAGCTGCAGGGACGGTCAGCAGGCTCGGGGAAGGCTTGAAGGCGACTAATCGATCGACAGTATCCGGCGAACGTGCGCGTAGAAGACGACTCGATGGAGGCGATGTAGGGCTCCCGCGGTCGCTTGCTTCGGCTTGGAGCTTAACGGCGTCGGGGCGGAGACTATGGTCATGGCTGTAGGGCGTGGGGTGGCCAATAGGCACGATGGTGCACTGTGGCATGGCCATGGCGGCTTGGCCAAGAGGGGGAGAGCGAGGGATCGAGAGGGAGAGTGAGCGAGGGGGTCAGCGAGATCCAGGCGGCCACGGGGAGGCGATCTCCAGCGTCGCGCTGGCCAGGGAGGGGCCAGGTAGGCAGCTGTGTGCCGGCGCGCGCGGCCGCCATGCTCGACCTTGCCTCTGCCAGTAGGCAGAGGTTGAAGACAAAGATGCCCATGGTGGGCTGGGCCTCCAGGTAAGTGGGCTGCCAGGTAAGTTTTTCTCCTTTTCTATTTTTATTTTTCTGTAATTTTTTTTGGATTTAGTTTTAGCACTAAACCATTTTGTAAAATTCTGAAATTATTTGTGGATGCAAACGATATTATTCCAGAGCCCCGTATCAAGTTTCGGAATTTTTGGAGCAATAAATATATTTATAGGATTTAATTGCTCCAACTCAAATAGGTATTGTGTTAATTGAAAGACCAAAAGTGTCCTGGAAAAATGTGCAACATTTATGGTTTGGGTTTTCACCTTTTTCCCTAAATCATGAACATTTTTTAGAGGCATTTTGGGATCATTGAAAAGATTTGAGTTTGAACCTAGTTTTAAATTATCTGCTAGGGTTTGATCATCCCCATTTCAACTTAAATTGAAATTTAAACATAATGCATGGATGATTATGCAATGACAAGCAATGACTAAGCTAGGGCTGTGACACTAAATAATGTCACAAGATGCTTACGAAAATGATGGCCAGAATTATCACACTGGGAATGCAACACAAAGGCTGAACCTCTCGATGGTTCTCTTAAGATAACATGGTTTCCTTTTTAATTTCAACAGATATGTTAAGGTAATGGAATACCTCAACACAACAATTTGTGTGTCTAGTCTGGCCAAAAGACATCAGAACGGGAAGAAATGATTTGCAAATGCATCAAATTATTCAGAAACCTTGGATACCTCAGACAGCATAACGGTTGTACGGGCATGAAAAATGAGACAACCTGCATGACAACTGACAACATAACAACTGAATTACTATGGAAACACCGATCCGAGGAGACAACACCTTTCCTATAAGTCTCCAACATAGTAACTCATCATCCTGATAGATAGATGAGAAGGCCTAGTTTCTTAAACCCCGTAGAAAAGAAGAGGGTGACTCGGAATCAGAAGGACACAGGATAAGGAGTAAAAAGAATCTTATGTTCCCTTCCACAATCAATTCCCCTATATAACTAAAGCATTTCTAGACTCAACATCGACCAGTTTGGCTTGGTAATCCTATAGGCAGTCAGGCTCTGATACCAAAGCTGTCAGGACCCCGATCCTAAGTCACACCAGTCTAGCATGTAACACATCATATCACTTTACGGCCTTACGACGGTAACCCACGACTGCCGCCTTTACCTGGGCCGGGACCATTTGCGCCTTTTGGCTCATGTATATGATTGTGTCGCTAGCATCCATGTGACAGAGAACCCGGCCCGACATGACTAGTCGTAAACCAAGGTGGCACCAACTTACAGGGACAGGCATACATGACCCAGCAATGCATGTGTCGGTCAGCAGCGAGTGTAACCGAGTCGTAGCAAGCTACAAGGACTCCAGTAAAACACCGCGTGACATTTCCCCGTAGGGACAGACACAGGAGTAAAGAAGGACACATGCCGGCCATTCCATGTGTTCTGGATGGAAGCACTAGGAGGCATTTCCCCATAAGGGAGGCTACCAAGAATAAACAACTAGGTGTCGGATCCCACACATACCAGTGCATTTCAAACATACACACAATATGCACGATATGTGTAAATACAACATGGCATCACATCATAACTCTATGACTCAAAGTATTTATTTAAAAGGGCTCCGAGGAGCCTTACATAGCATGATATTACAAACATGGGTCTCATGACCCAACATTCAAGACATACAAGCAACAAGAGGAAGCATAACCTGTCTAAGTACAGACAGCTAAAAGAAAGAATGCTAGGAAGCCTGTCTATCTACAAGACCCTCCATAGGAACCAGACCTCTGTCTGGGATTCCCAAGCTAATCGATCAACGTCGAACTCATCGCAGGAATCTAAAGTGAGACTGGAGTCTCCTGTGCAAAAAACATAAATTAAGCAACGGTGAGTACAAAGGTACTCAGCAAGACTTACATCAAAACTAACTACGTATGCATAAGTATCAACAAGGGGGTTGTGGAGTTTAACTATAGCAAGTCAGCTTTGACTCAGTGGCTATCCTGAACTACGACTACCAGTAACTTCTTTGGGGAGAGAGCGCACACGAGTCCACATATTCACCATATCAATACACCACTATGGATCCTTTCCCGTCTTCCTACGAGAGGGCCATCCATAGCACTCACACTTATCTTGCGCATTTTAGAGTATCCATTTCAACTTATCTATGAACAATGTAAGCTTTCCAAGTAGTCCATATCCGCGGACACGGCTATTCGAATAGATAGTTAACCCAACAGGGGTGTACTTCTTCACACACGCTCTCACCACTTACCACCATATACACGTCATGTATCTCGGCAACCTTCAAGCGGAAGCCTGGCGAGGGTGTCGGCCACAACCTGACTAACCACACAAGACTCTAGTCCAGGTTTATCGCCTATTTAAGGTTGTATCCGCAAGGGAAGTCCGACCGAAGTTTCTATCACGGCCCCAAACGATGAGTGCAGGGTTCCCAAGAGCACCATTTGGGTGTCACTTGGTAAACAGTGCCTCGGTGTCTCTACCACATCATAGCCCACCCCTAAGGTCAGCGCTATGCACGGCCGCCAACACATATCCTACAAACACCAGAAACTAGTTGCGACTCCTGGACAGAGATCAAGGCGATTAATAAGTCGAGAGAGCTTGGAGCGTCCGGAGCCCAATGTGTGGTAGTAACTGTCTTGGATCACAAACACAGAACTCAGTTCCTGAGGACGGTCCCAATGAGACAACCCACCATGTACTCCTACATGGCCTCTCATCGCTACCTTTACCAAATCATGTTCACAAACTTAGCTCTCGACGGTAGGACATGTTCACCACCATTCCAATCCATCCCAGATGAATCAGACCTGACACAACTCTAAGCATAGCAAGCATGACAAGCAAGCATGAATGAGTAGTCACAACATGGCTCAAGCAATTCCTACTCATGCTATTAGGTTTCAACTATTTACTATGGCAAAGACAGGTCATGCGGAGGAATGGGTTCAACTACCGCAACATGTAACAGTTGAATCATTGTTGTCCTAATGCGGTAAAAGAGACAAGGGAAAGAGAGTGGGATTGTATCAGAGTGATCAAGGGGGGGTTTGCTTGCCTGGCACTTCTGAAGATGATACTGCACTTCATCAGTGTCAACGGTCACTACGTCGGAGACATCGGCTACCGAGAAGGAACAACACCGACTAACAAAGAAGGAACACAATCAATTCAATGCAACAATATGATGCATGATCATGACATGGCATCATGCTGATGATTTGGGCTAATGCAGCTAGCAACAATTTAAATGGGGTTGGTTTGAACACAAGATTCAAATTCAAACTCCATATAAGGCATTTCAAATGCCATTTATTCAAATTGTCATGTACAGCAACTTTAAGTTGTTCAAACATGCATGGAAATGACATAAACAGATTCTTCTTATTTTTCTGATAATTTTTCATATATAAATTATTTCAATTGGAGTTGCGGTTGAATTACTATGATTTTTAGAAGTTTTGGACATTTTCTGTAATTTCCTGGTTATTCTAAAATAAATTAAATCCAGAAATTGTGTTATTGCGTCAGCATGACATCAGGATGACATCAGCAGGTCAACTGGGGCGGTCCAGGTCAAACTGACCAGTGGGACCCGCATGTCAGTGTCTAACCTAACTAACAGTTTTAGTTAGCACTAATGTTAATTCTAACCTAGGTTAATTAGGGGCCTGGGCCCACATGTCAGTGACCCAGGGGAGTCAAACCCCTGGTCAACTAGGTCAAACCCGCCGGTCAACTGGGGTCAAACCCACCGGCGTTTAACCGCCGGCTGGGTCAGACGCGGCGGCGAGCGGCGGAAAACGGCTACGGGGCACCGTTCGAGGCGCGGCTGGGCTCGTTGGAGAGCTCTGGCCGGTGCGCATCGAATGGGGGTGGTGGCCGGGCTTGTGGTGGCCGGAGCTGATGGCGGCAAGATCGGCAGTGTCGTCCGGCGTTCGGGTCTCGGCGGAATCGGGGATGCAGTGGCCGTGGCGTTGCGTGCATAGCACCTACGGCTTCTACGTAGTGAGGCGAGAACGTTGGACGCATGCCCGGGACCAAATAGTCACCGGAGCATCATCGGCGGCGAGCTCAGGCGGCGGCATAGTCGGGCACAGGCGGCGCGAAGGTTACAGCGGCCAAGCAGCACAAAGGAAAGGGGGGTTCGAAGCAGGAGCTCACGGCGAGTCAGACGAGAGGGTCAGCGAGCTCGGGGAAGGTCAGACGACGTCGGGGCGGCGATGGCGATCTCGGCGTCTCGAGGAAGAAGACGACGGCGAGGATGGTGCTACAGTTCTCCCGGTGTTGCTTGAGTCGACGGAAAGGGCGAGGGCGTCGAGGCGGAGCTCGTGGGCACGTCGAGGAGTCGGGGGGAGGCGGTGGCTATGCGGGCGGCATCGGCGAGCGGGCGACGGCTTCGGCCATGGCGAGCAAAGGCGAGGGAGAGGGGGAGGGGGCGAATGAGCGGGTCAGGGCAATCGGGACAGCACTGAGGGGAAGATCCGCGGCGTCACGCTGTCCTCGGGCGCAGGCAGGCAGCCTGGTGGCGTGGCGCCCACGCGCGCCTGTGCGTTGTCCCTGCCTCTGCCTATTGGCAGAGGTAGGATACGACTGGCAACGGCCAGATGGGCCGGGCCGGCTTAGGTAAGTGGCCAGGTGGGCTCTCTCTCTCTTTCTGTCTTTTATTTCTTTTCTGTTTTCTATTTTCTTTCTTTGTTTCTGATTTAGTGAAAAATACCAAACCATTTTATAAAATCCTGAAATAAATTGTGGGAACCTTTAGAATTATTTCCAACAGCCCTCAATTAGTTTCAGAATTATTTGACCATTTAAAATATTTCTAGCAATTAAATGCCCAAATCCAAATACTTTATGATTTAATTCAAAAATACAGGATGACCTAGAAAAATGTAAACCATTTTTGGTAAAGGTTTCCAACCAATTCAAAAATGATGAACTTTTCTGAAGGGCATTTTGGGTTCATTGAAAATATTTTATTTTGACCCTAGTTGAATTCCATTTAGTGCTAGCGTTTGAACATCCTCATTTCAACTTTAATTGAAATTTGAACATGTTGCATGGATGTAGATGCAACTATTTGCAATCAATTTCTAGGGTTGTGACACTGAGGGGAATACTTATCTCTACTGTACTGCATCATCCTCTCCTCTTCGGGGAAATACCAATGCAGACTACAAGTAGCAGGAAGAATTTCTGGCGCCATTGTCGGGGAGATATCATTAAAATTACCAAGTACCTTCGGACAAACTATCATCCACTTGCATTTATTTTATTCGCCTTTTATTTGCATTTGCCTCTAGTTTTCATCTCCCCCACTTCTAATTTTTTTTACAAAAACACAAAAATATTTTTAGTCGCTTGTTTGCTTTACCATTATGGCTAGTTCTTCGCTTGTTACTATTACCCCAGAAAATGAAGTGCTTAATTTTAAACAAAGGGGAGGAGAGAATTTAAAAGATGCTTGGTATAGGATTTGTGATGCTCAAAATAGATCAACTCGTAAGCAATCCACTACCGTTCTTCTTCGAAATTTTTATGTGGGAATTACTACTTGGTATAGATTTGAGCTTGACACTATTATTGGAGGGAATTTCTTGATGTGTCCCACTTTGAATGCTTTCAATGCTATGGGAAATTTAGTGGGTTCACCCCCTATCGTTATTAATGAAACGGCATTGACTTTGGAGCATGTTATGCAAAGCTTAGAAGCTATAGAAAATAAGATGCCTACTATTGAACATCTTGAAAAATTAGATAAAAAGGTCCATAATAATATAACTCAATTTGGTTCTAAGGTGGGAATTTCTTTGAAAACTTTAAAGGAAAAGGAACCAATAATTAACGAAAGGATAGAACAAAACCCCGCTAGAATTGACAAGTTAGAAGAGATTATCAACAACTTAGGTTCCGCTTTTTCCTCCACTAAAAACATTGATAGGACTCCTCCTAATAAAAATTGGCAGTTTATATATGTTCCCAAGGTTAAGGGTGCTACTTCTAGTAAAGGGAGCGAGGACCTTAAAATGATTAGCGTGCACCCCAATTTCATTGATGTAATTAAGGAACCTATCCATAAAAGCAAAATTCTTGATCTTGTACCTAGAAGTGTGATGATGATAAACTCCTATGCTAAATCTACTAGAAAAAATGGATGTGTAATTGAGGAGTTGGAAACCAAGGATGACAACACTTGAAACCATGCATTATGCCTAGCTAGGGGCATAAAACAATAGTGCTTGTTGGGAGGCAACCCAATGAATAAAATAAATTTTTGCTTTTTCTTTCTGTTCTTGAGTGTTTACATAATTATAGCTTATGTTATGATTGTATTTTTATGTTTTAATTAGTGTTTGTGCCAAGTAATGCCTTTGGGATGATTTGGAAGATAGTATGATAGATGCTGTTGGAAAACAGAAACTTTTGCGTCTAGTGCTGGAATTTTGTTTTTTTTCTGGAGCATAAGAACCTTCTGAATTTTTTACACAGTATTTATATATGAATTTACCACGTTGTCCTATTTTTTCACAATTTTTGGAGTTATATAAGTATGACGTTAATTCAGATCTTTACAGACTGTTCTGTTTTAGACAGATTCAGTTTTCGTTGAATAGTTTGCTTATTTTGATGAATCTATGGATCGTATCGGGGGGTATGAGTCATGGAGAAGTCAGAGTACAGTAGCATTATGCCAATATTAAATATGAATCAATTTACAACAGTACCTAAAGTTTAAGATTTGTTTGTTATACTAACGGATCTCACGAGGTTTCTGTTGAGTTTTGTGTGCTGAAGTTTTCAAGTTTTGGGTGAGACTACGATGGACAAAGGAATAAGGAGCGGCAAGAGCCTAAGCTTGGGGATGCCCAAGGCACCCCAAGGTAATATTCAAGGAAGACTCAAGTGTCTAAGCTTGGGAATGCCCCGGAAGGCATCCCCTCTTTTGTCTACAATCTATCGGTAACTCACTTGGAGCTATATTTTTATTAATCACATGATATGTGTTTTACTTGGAGCGTCTTGTGATATAGTTTGTTTGCTTTTTTAATTTGTCACAATCATCTTTGCTGAACACACCTTTTTGAGAGGGACACACATTATTCATGATTTGTTAGAATACTCTATGTGCTTCACTTATATCTTTTGAGCTAGGTAGTTGCTCTAGTGCTTCACTTATATCTTTTAGAGCACGGTGGTGGTTATATTTTAAAGAAATAGTTGCACTCTCATGCTTCACTTATATCTTTTTGAGAGTCTAATGACTAGCAATGGTAATGTGCACGGGTTATGAATTTGGTCCTGATATGATAGGTATTCAAGAGGGATATAATAAAAACTTTCATGTAGATCCCTGAATATGATAAGTTTAATTCCTTGCAATAGTTTTGAGATATTAAGATGGTAATATGTGGGAGCTATTAGTAGATAATTTTGGTTTATTAAGAATATTGGTGTTAAGGTTTGTGATTCCCGAAGCATGCATGTATGATCTGTCATTATGCTAAGAAGTTGGAGCATGATTTATTCTTGATTGTCTTCCTTTGTGTGGTGGTCGAGGGCACGCGATGGTTAACTCCTACCAACCTCTCCCCTAGGGGCATGCATAGTAGTACTTTGCTTCGAGGGCTAATAAACTTTCGCAATAAGTATGTTAGTTCTTTATGACTAATGTGAGTCCATGGATTATACGCACTTTCAGCCTTCCGCAATTTGCTAGCCTCTTCGGTACCGTGCATTACCCTTTCTCACATCGAGAGTTGGTGCAAACTTCGCCGGTGCATCCAAACCCTGTGATATGATACGCTCAATCACACATAAGCCTCTTTATATCTTCCTCAAAACAGCCACCATACCTACCTATCATGGCATTTCCATAGCCATTCCGAGATATATTGCCATGCAACTTCCACCGTTCCGTTTTTATGACACACATCGTCATTGTCATATTGCTTTGCATGATCATATAGCTGACATAGTATTTGTGGCTCAGCCACCGTTCATCATTTTTATACATGTTACGCTAGCATCATTTTTATACATGGTACACTGCCAGAGGCATTCATATAGAGTCATATTTTTGTTCTAGTATCGAGTTGTAATATTGAGTTGTAAGTAAATAAAAGTGTGATGATCATCATTATTAGAGCATTGTCCTAGTGAGGAAAGGATCATGGAGACCATGATTGCCCCACAAGTCGGGATGAGACTCTGGACGAAAAAAAAGAGGCCAAAAAGAGCCATGAAAAAAATGAGAGAAAAAGAGAGAAGGGGCAATGTTACTATCCTTTTTCCACACTTGTGCTTCAGAGTAGCACCATGTTTCTCATATAGAGAATCACCTATTTTGTCACTTTCATATACTAGTGGGAATTTTTCATTATAGAACTTGGCTTGTATATTCCGATGATGGATTTCCTCAAATGCCCGAGGTCTTCATGAGCAAGCAAGTTGGATGCACACCCACTTAGTTTTCATGTTGAGCTTTCATACACTTATAGCTCTTAGTGCATTCGTTGCATGGCAATCCCTACTCCTCACATTGACATCAATTGATGGGCATCACCATAGCCGTTTGATTAGCCTCGTTGATGTGAGACTATCTTCTTATTTTTGACTTCCCCTTATTGATCTCTACCACCACACTCTATTCCACCTATAGTGCTATATCCATGGATTGCGCTCATGTATTGCGTGGGAGTTGAAAAAGTTGAAGCGCGTTAAAAAGTATGAACCAATTGCTTGGCTAAAACTGGGGTTGTTCATGATAAATATTTTGTGTGAAGAAGATGGAGCATGATAGGATTGTATGATTTTGTGGGGATAACATTCTTTAGCATTTTTATTTTGAAAGACAAGATTGGTTATTAGTATGCCTGAGTATTGATGTCTTTATATCAAATTATAGACTATTGCTTTGAATCATTCGGATCTTATTATTCATACCGTAAGAGAAAGATTACATGATGAAACATCATAGGTAGCATTCCACATCAAAAATTCTATTTTTATCATTTACCTACTCGAGGATGAGCAGGAATTAAGCTTGGGAATGCTTGATACGTCTCCAACGTATCTATAATTTTTTATTGTTCCATGCTATTATAGTATCAATCTTGGATGTTTTATATGCAATTACATGCCATTATATATCATTTTTTGGGACTAACCTATTAACCCAGTGCCCAGTGCCAGTTGCTATTTTCTTCTTGTTTTTGCCTTTTCAGAAAATCATTATCAAAAGGTGTCCAAACAAGAAAAAAACTTTTGATTAATTTTTTCTGGACCAGAAGAGACCCAGGAAGCTTCGAGAGAAGACCAGAAGAGCCACGAGGAGGCGGCAAGCCTGGAGGGCGCGCCCAAGGGGGGTAGGCACGCCCCCCAGGCTTGTGGGCCCCTCGTGGCACATCTTGACCTAATTCCTTCGCTATAAATTCACAAATATTCCCAAACCAACATAGAGACAGAAGAGAAAACCTTTCCGCCGCCGCAAGCCTATGTTCTTCCGCGATCCCATCTGGAGGCCTTTTCCGGTACTCTGCCGGAGGGGGAATCGATCACGGAGGGCTTCTGCGTCAACCTTGCTACCCTTTCGATGATGTGTGAGTAGTTTACCACAGACCTACGGGTCCATATCTTGTAGCTAGATGGCTTCTCCTCTCTCTTTGATCTTCAATACCATGTTCGCCTCGATGTTCTTGGAGTTCTATCCGATGTAATCTTCTTTTGCGGTGTGTTTGTTGGGATCCGATGAATTGTGAGTTTATGATCAGATTATTCATGAGAAATATTTGAGTCTTCTCTAAACTCTTTTATGCATGATTATTATAGCTTTGTATTTCTCTCCGATCTATCGATTTGGTTTGGCCTACTGGATTGATTTATCTTGCAATGGGAGAGGTGCTTTGTAATGGGTTCAATCTTGCGGTTCTCAATCCCAGTGACAGAAGGGGACATGACACATATTCATATTGTTGCCATTAAGGATAAAAAGATGGGGTTTAATCATATTGCTTGAGTTTACTTTGTCTACATCATGTCATCTTGCTTAAGGCGTTACTCTGTTTCATACTTAATACCCTAGATGCATGCTGGATAGCGGTCGATGGGTGGAGTAATAGTAGTAGATGCAGGCAGGAGTTGGTCTACTTGTCTCAGACGTGATGCCTATATACATGATCATTGCCATGAATCCATCATAATTATTTGCTTTTCTATCAATTGCCCAACAGTAATTTGTTTACCCACCGTATGCTATGTGTTCGAGAGAGAAGCCTCTAGTGAAAACTATGGCCCCCGGTCTACTTTATCATATATTAAAAACCTAAAAATACCTTGCTGCAATTTATTTACTTTTATTTTAATTAGTATTTTAGTTTATCTATTTACCTCTATAAGATTTAATCCTTGCAAATAACCGCTAAGAGGATTGACAACCCTCTTATTTGTGTTGGGTGCAAGTGTTTGCTCTTGTGTGTGCAGGTGCGCTGAACGGAATTTTGCTTGGTTCTCCTACTGGATTGATAACCTTGGTTCTTAACTGAGGGAAATACTTATCTCTACTGTACTGCATCATCCTCTCCTCTTCGGGGAAATACCAACGCAGACTACAAGTAGCAACATTCACCACGTCCGTCAGCTTGATGTCCCTCTGATTGATGCAGAACTTGAACTTCTGGATCAGCACCTCCACCTCGGCCGGGTTCCCCCAGTCCATGCCCTTCCTCTTCCAGGATACGAGCTTCTTCAGAGGGCCGGTGGAGAACTCGACCACGGCCTGGCCAGCAGCGAGTGGCTCGGTGATATAAAACCAATCGCGCTGCCACTCCTTGACGGTCTCTATAAAGGTGCCCTTGAACCAGACCGCCCTCTGGTTCTTGCTGATCATCACTCCCCCGAACTCAGAGAGCTCAGAGTCGCTGGACTTTGGCTTGACGTCAAAGATCTTCAGCCACAGTCCGAAGTGCAGCTCAATACGGAGGAAGGCCTCGCAGACGGTGATGAAGGAGGCAAGGTGGAGGATGGAATTCGGGGCTAGATGGTGGAAATCTAGCCCGTAGTAAAACATGATCCTGTGCACAAAGGGGTGCAGCGGGAACCCCAGGCCTCTGATGAGGTGGGGGACGAAGACGACCCTCTCCCTAGCTTCAGGAGTGGGTATGCGCTGCTTCGGAGTTGGCGCGCGAGTGCGGATCTCCGCAGGGATGTACCCCGCGCTGCGCAGCTCGAAAATGGTGCCCTCCGTCATGGAGGAGCTGCCCCAGTGCCCCATGAGGTTGGGCTCCGCCATTGTTGAGGCAAAGAGCGCTGAGGGAGTGGGAAAAGTTCGGGATTGGATCTGAGCGATGGAGCTTGGGAGGCGACAGGCAGGGAAGCAAGGGAGCGTGTACTCTCTGTTGTTACCCCCTCGCTCTTATATAGACTGATAAAAAGGCCAAGAGTCCCTCCTTCCGCGCCATTGAAATCACCATTACCCATAAAAGATGCCGTTATGCGTATAGGGAGAAACAAAATCTTAATGATATCCCTTAAAAAGTGGGCACGATCTCCGTTTTGATAGAACGCGCCAGTAAAATGATTGCCTCGGGCCGCGATTCGAGTGAGCAGTAACTGCTCGCCTAGTCGTGGGTGGTGCCTCTTCGATAAAGTTGTCAGGATAAAAGCATTGTTCACACCTACGCAGCAGGCCTTTGAGGCTAAGTAATCCCGTGACCTCAGATGTGGAATGTGTTTTTCGAATTCTGAACGAGGGATACCACCCCTTTTGAGGAGTGGTCTGTGGCGGCCTCGAATAAAGAAAAGTGTAAACAGAAAGGAAGGAACTCGTCTGTCGAGCCAAGGACTCCGGATCCAAAGTTGTTAGAGACGAAGGGGTCATCCTCGGCGTAGAAGACTAGTCCGGGGGCTATTGATGGTGTCTTGCGCTAGGGGGTCCCAACCTAGCCGGCCCATAGTCCTCGGGCTGGGCCCAAAGGCCCTCATCCTCATCCAGATGGACTCCGGAAGCCATGACGTGATCAAGATTGCATCTGCCGAAGACTTGGAGTATACCCCAAGACATCTCCTGCCGCCTCCATACGCACCCCCGGATACTGCCTATGTAACCCTAGATGCCCTACCTGGCGAGTATATAAGCCAGAGGGGTTTAGCCTGTAGAGGATATAAAATTACAATTACCATAAACCTAGCCCTAGGTTAGACTTCTCCTTACGATCTCGAGGTAGATCAAGCTTGTACTCGTGTGGCACCCCGGCTCAGAGGGACCGGAGCACCCCGTATTCCAGCCCAGAGATCAAGTCTTCTAGAATACGGCACTGCTTGGCATAGAACAAATCGGCTCTTTATTACAAGTGGATGGGGTACAAGCATTTGGAGAAATTACAACGGTTCCATAGACACGGCGTTACTACACTCGCTATGGTAGTTCTAAGCTAGCAGCAGAACAACGGATAGCAACGAAACAACTACGACGGTGATGAAGTCCACTCCGCAGGGACTCTGGCTGGGACACGTCCTAGCTCGCAACTCGAATGCCTCCGCTATGCAAACATGGCAGCACCTGCAAACTGGCATGACACGCCAGGTGAGTACTTGGAATGTACTCGCAAGCTCACAACAAACAAGAGCATTAAGGCACAACAACATCATAGCAATCATGATTATATCAGATTCAAATGTTACTAAAAGGGTGGAAGAAAATAATAACATGCTATTGCTAACTATCTACCAACAATCACCTTTGTTACCGCTACAGAGACCACTTTGATCTAGGCCACTCGATTGAACTACTTATTCTCGTGACCAACTCATGGTCACCTTAAGAGCATCTGGCGATCATCCCCGGGATCATCCTCAACAATTACCAGCGGCCTTCAGACAAGCGATCACCTTACTACACTGAGACGAGTTCTTCCATCATTATCACGTCATTCCATAATTGGTGTTGATCAGTCAGTGTGACCTAGTACGAACTATGTCCAATACCGTGGACGCGGCTATTCGAATAGATTTTTACACTCTGCAGAGGTTGCGCACGTTACCCACACCATGGACATTCGTCCAACGAAACTTGCCTAGCCCGTGACTCCTCTATCGTACCACCGACAATCATCCCCCGTCCGAGTCATGCCCTGGGTGGCCCCTGTGTCACTTCTGACACCTGCCACCGTCGTGGCCATACAAACTGTCCCAAATGGGGACCTGAGCTCAATAACCAAACCGGGCTCACAAGGTTATCGCCGTCAACCTGATCAGGGTAACACGCACGCATAACCTTCCCTCTTTGGTGGTACTGATAAAAGAGCACGCGAATAGACCAAGTCAAGGCCGTCCCATTCCAGCAGATGTGGCTGCACTGAAAAGCTCGATTAAGTGGCACTTGATCAACCATGACGGAATTTATCCCCAAGTAACCATAGTCATCACTGACACTCTGGTATTACAGGGATCTAAGCTACAACAATAACCAACTAAAAATCCAATGAGCAATATGATCAACTGCTACTGCTGATCCCATATATGAACTACCGGACGGAATCACAAAGTAATCATAGACGGTAATCTCACAGTCCGACAGCATCATGACAACATCAAACTTGAAATCCACTAATGACTACAATCTCATCATCAACATGACAGTAGCCTATCCAAGATTTCCAAAGTATTGCATGAATTAATCCATTCTCAAATAATTCATATATAGCATTAAAATAATTATTTAAACCATGATATTGCAATGCAATTATGCAAATGAGGGTTGTGGCTTGCCTTGCACCAAGGAAGTGTGGGAGTACTCCTAGTCTTCACCAACTACTCAAATCAATCTGAAAAACATTTTTGAAAACATTTTCAAATATCACACTAAGCATTTTCCCCTGACCAGAAATTCTAGACAGCAATGAAAAATACCAAAATTTTACAGCAAATAGAGGAGCTCATAAGAAAAATAATGCAAAAAGAATGAACTCATTTGGACTTATGGTTTAAAAGATATTGATGGTCAAAGTTCAGTCAAACTTCTGGATTTAAATTGAATTTAAACCGAATTTCGGAAAACCCTGGAGCGGCCACGTCGAAGGCATAAAATGGAAGTACGCTTCCACTTGCGTACCGCTTCGAGCGCACCCAGAGTCGCTGACATGCGGGGCCCGCTGTCAGTTTTAAATAGAGAAAGAGGGACAGAGAGATGGCGGGGCTCACCGGCGATGCTCACCGGCGTAGAGGCCACGGCGTAGCTGGGCGAGGGCGGGATGGATCGGGTGAACGACGGCGATCACTCCTGTACCCGCAGCTCGTTGGGAGATGGCCGGACGGCGTCGTCCCCTTCGTCTCAGGCGGCAGCGAGTTTCGGGTGTCGGCGGATCCGGCGACTCCGGCGAGTACTCGAGCAGAGGAGCGGTTGGGGAGAGCCAGTGGAGTGCCAGGAGCTCAATGGTAGCCGTGGTTGGGGCTGGGGTAGACGGGGTTGAGCGGTAGAAGCAGGGGCAGAGCGGCGGAGCACCTCGCCGAAAATGAAGCAGGAGAGCCTCCCGACTGGCTCCGGCGCTGCTGGGCGAAGATTAGGAGAGGGAGAGCTCGAGTGGTGTGGAGAGATGGGGCGGGGGAGCTCCTTTTATAGCCGGGCGAGGCCGTGGTGGCCGGATGCCTCCACGGTTGCGCTGGCACGGCGAGGACGGCGAGCTGGCTACTGCGCTGGCCATCGCGGCGCGGGCTGAAGTGGACGTGAGCGTGCAGGAGTGATGGGACACCTGCGGAGCCATTAAGAGCGTGCGGACATGGCGGCGACCACGGCGCCCTGTTCGGCCCATGCGTGAACTTGGCCGTGTGCGGCGGCGAGCTTCGCCGGAGGTGGCAGAGCGTTCTAGAGAGGGTACGTGGGTGGTGGCGACGACGTCGGCACCACAGGACAAGGAGAGGCAGCGCGAGGTGGTCAGAACGGTTCTGTCCGATGCGGTCGGCATGCAGAGCACGACTTTGACCCGTCCAGTCGTGTCTACGCGGTAGTCCTTACTCCCTGAGGTCTCCCTGTGCAACTGGTTTGGCAAGAAGTGGCCTGGACAGCACTAGAGCTTCGAGACAAGTTTCTGGATAGGAATTTGTGCAAGAAGCTAGGGAGAAATGGCTAGGGTTTTGGGAGTGACAGTTTGTCACACTGACTTGTGGTAAGAAGGTTTACATACTGGCAAAATTTCAGATCAAATGGACCAGTTTTGAACCTAGTTGCTTCACAACTGCAATTCTGGTCTAGAAAATTGCTGAAGATGATGCACTCGCTTGGATAGGCTTCTGGAGTTGAAACTTGGTATTTGTAGGTTATTTGGTGGTGTAAAGATGCTATAAAAATTTCAGCCCAATTGGGTTAGTATAAAGGGTACTCCCTTCACAATGCTTCCTTCTCGACAGAAGCTTGGAGGAATTTTATAGAGAAAATGGCTAAATGAAATGAGCCAAAAATTGGTGGAGACTGATCATATGGGTAGGATAATGTCCTGGATTAATTTCAGAATTTTTGGAGCAATATAAGATGTAGTTGCTTCATAAACTGAAATTATGACCAGAAACAAAGATTGGATGGTGAGCTCACCATGAGGAGTAAATCCTGAATATTTTCACATATCCAAGGTTTATATGGTCGAAAGAATTTATGAGAATTTTCTTGGAATTTTTGGAAGAAAAGAAATATAGATTACTTCACAACCTAGAGCTCAAAGGGTTATTCCTTTAATGGAAAAAGGAATATTAAATTGGGATAAAACTGAGATTGAGCAAGAATGGAAGTGACATGACTTGGGAGAAGTTTTTGCGAGCCTGAGTCACTTGGGAAGGAAAATCAAAAATATTCCCAAGTTATAAGTCCATAGAGCCATTCAGAAACAAATCCAAGCCAAATTCCAACTAGAATTTCAAATAAATTTTTGAAAAGAAAAGCTGGGAAAAACCAGGGTGTCACAAACCTATCCCCCTTAGGATAAATCTCGTCCTCGAGATTTGGTTGCTCAGGGAACCAGTATAAACATTCTGACTTAAGGAAACCGGCTCCCACTTGGGTATCCTCTTCCTTGATATAGTGTTCCCATCAAATCTCACATGACCTGACTGTCTTGCTCTAGGGTGGTTTGCTTCACTGTACTCATATTCTAATAGGTCTTTCCTCATACGTCCAACATTACATTGACTTCATTATTATCGTATCTGCTGGTTCATCTGCCATATTATCCTGACCGGAGTAAGTCACTCTCCCCTAAGTCCGGGAGTAATTTTCGATGGGCATATCCTTCTACCATCCGGTACCGATAAGGGTTATGAGCAATTTCTCTTAGGGGACACAATCCAGCTGGTTATTGTATCGGGGCACCATGCTGAGAATCACAATGTTTCTCTTGGTGGGGTCTGACTACTTGCAGGGAGGCTGAATCATCTGGGCTGACCTCATTGCCTTGAATCCGTATCGACGATTTGGCTTTTACTCATCATGTCCAGAGTAATACCTTATAGCAACATCTTGCCTGACGGTAGTCCCTTAATATGAGGCCCTTGCAGAATAGAGTAGACCTCTTGTGTATATTTTTCTGCATTTTAGTCTTGTTCTCATCCTTGTGCTCTTTTCTAAATACTTTGCCGCAAGAATTTGGCTATATTCTTAATTCCTTGGGTAGCCATAGATGCTGTCAGGTGCAATATTCCGGTAAGCCTACTTTATCCTTACTTCATGGCAGTACGACAACATTTAAAAGGCAAGTTGTCATCTCACAAGCTTTGACTATACGGCAATGATCATCCGAACCCCTTGCATGAAATTGGCAACTAAATCAGTAGCCACCAGAATGGTCTTTACAACTCAGATCTGGGACATTGCTGAAGTAACTCAACCACTGCTCAAGACGGCCGAAAAGCAGCTCAGAGCATGAGACAGTGTTGATAAAAAGAATGTAGCGGTTCCCTAAGATGGCCGAAGAACAGCTCAGAACATGGAGTCACCGCTACCAAAAGAAACTCAATAGCTGCCCGAGACGGCCGAAAAGCGGCTCAGAACACGGAACAGTTGTTGAAAGAGAAATATAATGTTGGCATCCACCCCGGACGGCCGAAAGCAGCTCAGAACATGGGCGTGGTGCCGTTACCAGAGAAAAGCAGACAAGGGTTCATTAGGATCATATACCAGGTTCACGGGTACCTTGGTATCCACTGCCAAAATTGTTGCTCCAAACTGTTTTACTTCATAGCTTGTTAGTCCTCGCAACCCGCTGATGGGTATACTGGCCTTCTTCCTCTTGCATGACTTATACCGGTGTTGGATCCTCACCTTCCTTTGGTAGTCCGGCTCAAACATAGTTGTTTTCATATGGGTGACTGGCATGACTCAGGTAGCATCCTCACAATGTATATGGAAGTATGTGTAGTTGAACATCTGATCCCCAAGGCAGACCTTTGTGTCCTGACTAGCTCGTGTTTCTGATTGAATGGTTGTGGACTTGATTTCTCAAGAGGCACTGCCAGTACACCGCGCAATAACTTATACCAATGTTGCCAACTGTTTGTAGTGCCGTGCTGACAAAGATTGGATAGCTTGTGTTGGAAGCCATCGGGTATCGTGATGAAGAAGGTTGGGTAGCTTGTGCTCAATGCTTCTGCCGAGATAGCGTGCTGAAGAAGGCTGGGTAGCATTCCTCAGAAACTTCCCTTCCTGGTTACTTACCGAGGAAGACTCGGTACCTTATGCCGGAAGCTTCCCACGGTAGCTTACTGAGGACGATAGAGTATCTTATGCTGGAAGCCATCCACATATCGTACTGAGGAAGATTCGAGGAGCCTTGCCCTGTAAGCTTCTCTGGTAGCGTGCGGAGGACGATTGGTTGCTTACCTCAGAAGTTTCCTTCTATACCGGGCTATTATATATATACCGCCTCGAAATTCCTGTTGTTGGTTACTTGCGAAGGGGTTGTCTGACTATCCTTCTAGAATCCCAACTTGTACTGTAGGCATATTATTGGCCTTGCACACCACTGGTCTTTCTGCCGGTCTAACCATTACTGCTGTGACAATGGCATCACCGATGTAAACTTGACACTGATAGTCAATTCAGAATACCATTTGCTTTCAAACCAAATACTCCCCAGGTAGTGAAATCCTAAAAATTCCATACTGTTCAGCTGAACCTCCAAGTATTTGCAATCCTCATTGATTCTTCATGTCTGACGGTTGATGAGCAACCCCCATAGGGAAAATAATATGACACCAAGGAAACAAACGAAAAGGCAAATAAAGACTGCTCAAGGAAATGCACCCAACTTCAAAAAACCACACTTTATTGCTACTCAGGATAATTTACAACACTTGGTACTACCACAACTCATGCAACATGAACCTCGCAGATACTTAGGCACTAGGGTCGGATGGCGGGTTACTGGAGAGCGAAGGAGCTGGCGGAGAGATTGGTGGAGCCAAAGCCATACCAAGCGCTCTTCGGGCACGGGTGGCATCTCTGACCAGCTCAGCAATGAGGACGTACTCTACGACCATGTAACAGGACATGTGTGCCACAGCTACGTCGTCATCCAGGCGAACAGGAGGAAATCTAATCCGTCTGGGAGTGGTGGCCATAGTGGGATAGTAGTGGAAGGCACGATTCTCTTGCATCACGCTCTCTTGATGGCGAAGAACAGTGAGGCCTGCCAGAGCGGCAAGTTGGATAGCACGATCCGGTGTAGAGGCATAACCACCCCGGAGACTATAGGTGCGCTTCCCCAAAGGTAAGTCGACTGACAGGATGACGTTCGCATGATACTCAAGCACCAGTCCTGGAAGCGGGGTTTGGAACACTTGGTACTTGGCATTTCTCCACTGGGATAGAGAAGACGCCAAACATCCCGAAGCAAGGATGCGAAGCTGAGCGGTGCAGGGGCTGAGTCGTAGTTAATCGGAACGGATGCCATCTACAAAATCAACTGGTTAGTGAGCCAAATCTATATGCATGCTATGCAGCAATCAAATGCAGCAATCAAATGCAGCAATCAAATGCATCACACAAGCAAGTTGGGCTCTAGACTAATGGTTTTCTAACGTCCGAGTTAGCTAGGGTGTCCTATAGCCAGACCTACTCTGATACCAAACCTTGTGGCACCCCGGCTCAGAGGGACCGGAGCACCCCGTATTCCAGCCCAGAGATCAAGTCTTCTGGAATACGGCACTGCTTGGCATAGAACAAATCAGCTCTTTATTACAAGTGGATGGGGTACAAGCGTTTGGGGAAATTACAACGGTTCCATAGACACGGCGTTACTACACCCGCTATGGTAGTTCTAAGCTAGCAGCAGAACAACGGATAGTAGCGAAACAACTACGACGGTGATGAACTCCACTCCGCAGGGACTCTGGCTGGGACACGTCCTAGCTAGCAACTCGAATGCCTCCACTAGGCAAACATGGCAGCACCTGCAAACTGGCATGACACGCCAGGTGAGTACTTGGAATGTACTCGCAAGCTCACAACAAACAAGAGCATTAAGTCACAACAACATCATAGCAATCATGATTATATCAGATTCAAATGTTACTAAAATGGTGGAAGAAATAATAACATGCTATTGCTAACTATCTACCAACAATCATCTTTGTTACCGCTACAGAGACCACATTGATCTAGGCCACTCGATTGAATTACTTATTCTCGTGGCCAACTCATGGTCACCTTAAGAGCATCTGACGATCATCCCCGGGATCATCCTCAACAATTACCAGCGGCCTTCTGACAAGCGATCACCTTACTACACTGAGACGAGTTCTTCCATCATTATCACGTCATTCCATTATTGGTGTTGATCAGTCAGTGTGACCTAGTACGAACTGTGTCCAATACCGTGGACGCAGCTATTCGAATAGAGTTTTACAATCTACAGAGGTTGCGCACGTTACCCACACCATGGACATTCGTCCAACGAAACTTGCCTAGCCCGTGACTCCTCTATCGTACCACCGACAATCATCCCCCGTCCGAGTCATGCCCTGGGTGGCCCCTGTGTCACTTCTGACACCTGCCACCGTCGTGGCCATACAAACTATCCCAAACGGGGACCTGAGCTCAATAACCAAACCGAGCTCACAAGGTTATCGTCGTCTACCTGAAGCAGGGTAACACGCACGCATAACCTTCCCTCTTTGGTGGTACTGATAAAAGAGCACGCTAATAGACCAAGTCAAGGCCGTCCCATTCCGGCAGAAGTGGCTGCAATGAAAAGCTCGATTCAGTGGCACTTGATCAACCATGATGGAATTTATCCCCAAGTAACCATAGTCATCACTGACACTCCGGTATTACAGGGATCTAAGCTACAACAATAACCAACTAAAAATCCAATGAGCAATATGATCAACTGCTACTGTTGATCCCATATATGAACTACCGGACAGAATCACAAAGTAATCATAGACGGTAATCTCATAGTCCGACAGCATCATGACAACATCAAACTTGAAATCCACTAATGACTACAATCTCAACATCAACATGACAGTAGCCTATCCAAGATTTCCAAAGTATTGCATGAATTAATCCATTCTCAAATAATTCATATATAGAATTAAAATAATTATTTAAACCATGATATTGCAATGCAATTATGCAAATGAGGGTTGTGGCTTGCCTTGCACCAAGGAAGTGTGGGAGTACTCCTAGTCTTCACCAACTACTCAAATCAATCTGAAAAACATTTTTGAAAACATTTTCAAATAGCACATAAAGCATTTTCCCCTCACCAGAAATTCTAGACAGCAGGGAAAAATACCAAAATTTTACAGCAAATAGAGGAGCTCATAAGAAAAATAATGCAAAAAGAATGAACTCATTTGGGCTTATGGTTTAAAAGATATTGATGGTCAAAGTTCAGTCAAACTTCTGGATTTAAATTGAATTTAAACCGAATTTCGGAAAACCTTGGAGCGGCCACGTCGAAGGCATAAAATGGAAGTACGCTTCAACTTGCGTACCGCTTCGGGCGCACCCAGAGTCGCTGACATGCGGGGCCCGCTGTCAGTTTTAAATAGAGAAAGAGGGAACAGAGAGATGGCGGTGCTCACCGGCGATGCTCACCGGCGTAGAGGCCACGGCGGAGCTGGGCGAGGGCGGGGATGGATTAGGTGAACTACGGCTATCACTCCTGTACCTGCAGCTCGTTGGGAGATGGCCGGATGGCGTCGTCCCCTTCGTCGCAGGTGGCAGCGAGCTTCGGGTGTCAGCGGATCCGGCGACTCCGGCGAGTACTCGAGCAGAGGAGCGGTTGGGGAGAGCCAGTGGAGTGCCAGGAGCTCAACGATAGCCGTGGTTGGGGCTGGGGTAGACGGAGTCGAGTGGTAGAAGTAGGGGCAGAGCGGCGGAGCACCTCACCGGAAATGAAGCAGGAGAGCCTCCCGGCTGGCTCCGGCGCTGCTGGGCGAAGATTAAGACAGGGAGAGCTCGAGTGGTGAGGAGAGACGGGGCGGGGGAGCTCCTTTTATAGCCGGGCGAGGCCGTGGTGGCCGGATGCCGCCACGGTTGTGCTGGCATGGCGAGGACGGTGAGCTGGCTGCTACGCTGGCCGTCGCGGCGCAGGCTGAAGTGGACATGAGCGCGCAGAAGTGACGGGACGCGTGCGGAGCCATTAAGAGCGTGCGGACATGGCGGCGACCGCGGCGCCCTGTTCGGCCCGTGCGTGAACTTGGCCGTGCGCGGTGGCGAGCTTCGCCGGAGGTGGGAGAGCGTTCTGGAGAGGGTACATGGGTGGTGGCGACGACGTCGGCAACACAGGACAAGGAGAGGCAACACGAGGTGGTCGGAACGGTCGTGTCCGACGCGGTCGGCATGAAGAGCACGACTTTGGCTCGGGCAGACGCATGGTCACCGCGTGCATTGGCGCACGCGGTGTGCTCTGACCCGTCCAGTCGTGTCTACGCGGTAGTCCTTACTCCCTGAGGTCTCCATGTGCAACTGGTTTGGGAAGAAGTGGCCTGGACAGCACTGGAGCTTCTAGACAAGTTTCTGGATAGGAACTTGGGCAAGAAGCTAGGGAGAAATGGCTAGGGTTTTGGGAGTGAGAGTTTGTCACACTGACTTATGGTAAGAAGGTTTACATACTGGCAAAATTTCAGATCAAATGGACTAGTTTTGAACATAGTTGCTTCACAACTGCAATTCTGGTCCAGAAAATTGCTAAAGATGATGCACTCGCTTGGATGGGCTTCGGGAGTTGAAACTTTGTATTTGTGGGTTATTTGGTGGTGTAAAGATGCTATAAAAATTTCAGCCCAATTGGGTTAGTATAAAGGGTACTCCCTTCACATTGCTTCCTTCTGGACAGAAGCTTGGAGGAATTTTATAGAGAAAATGGCTAAATGAAATGAGCCAAAAATTGGTGGAGACTGATCATATGGGTAGGAGAATGTCCTGGATTAATTTCAGAATTTTTGGAGTAATATAAGATATAGTTGCTTCATAAACTGAAATTATGACCAAAAACAAAGATTGGATGGTGTGCTCTCCATGAGGAGTAAATCCTGAATATTTTCACATATCCAAGGTTTATATGGTCCAAAGAATTTATTAGAATTTTCTTGGAATTTTTGGAAGAACAGAAATATAGATTACTTCACAACCTAGAGCTCAAAGGGTTATTCCTTTAATGGAAAAAAGGAATACTAAATTGGGATAAAACTGAGATTGAGCAAGAATGGAAGTGACAAGACTTGGGAGAAGTTTTTGGGAGCCTGAGTCACTTGGGAAGGAAAATCAAAAATATTCCCAAGTTATAAGTCCATAGAGCCATTCAGAAACAAATCCAAGCCAAATTCCAACTAGAATTTCAAACAAATTTTTGAAAAGAAAAGCTGGGAAAAACCAGTGTGTCACAACTTGATACTCCATCATTAATATAATCAAAGCAGGACGTAGGGTATTACCTCTTCAAGAGGGCCCGAACCTGGGTAAACATCGTCTCCTTATTCCTATTACCATTGATCCGAGATCCACAGCTCGAGACCCCCTACCCTGAGATCAGCCGGTTTTTACACCGACAGACGCCAAAACTCCCTCTCCACTAGCCGCGAAACCCCAGCCTCCTCCGTCCGCCACCCCATCGCACCGATCCACCGCCGCCCTCCTGTTGGAGATATGCCCTAGAGGCAATCATGTATGATGATATTTCCTATGTGTTTATGAATAAAGATAGTCCATGGACGTTATCAATGATGTGTATCAACAAGTACATGACTTGTTTGTGGGACTATGCATTGTATGATGACTGTCCTAAAAGGTCCCTAGTCGAAATGGCTGTGTGGACGCGCAGCCGACTAGACTAGCATATGACACGGTCGATGGCTCGGTCTCACTATCCATGGAGCATTGGATGCTAACCGGATAATATGGACTTGGAAGGATCTGGTCGGATTTGAGGTAGTCGGATCCGAGTCCAGATAAGGTCCGAGTCGGACAGACCCAACTATGGGACGCAGCGATATGTCATCTTTGAGTCTCTAGTACAACATACGTTCTATGTCCTAAGCCATGAGCTGGCGCATGTACTCGGGATGGTGACAGACCTGCTTTGGGCCGACCAAACGCTACTACATAACTGGGTGATTATAAAGGTAGGTTTCAGGCTTGTCCAGACCCATGCTGTGAGACATGGTCGAGCAAGATGGGATTTGCCCCTCCGATCTGGAGAGATATACTCTGGGCCCCTCGTGTGATCCGACCAGGATAAGCATGGCCATGCGACAAGGATTATGAGATAATCGGGTTTGTGGTTGGCATCACTAGAACGAGAAAGAGGTTGGGCTATCACAAGGATGACAGACTCGCCTTGAACCCGACAATATATATCGTGTGGCAAAGGGAATAGAAGTGTGATGTACAGGTTCGCCTAACCAGCTTCATTGTCTACTTGGTAGTCGGCACGCCTTGCTAGAGGCCGCTACCAACCGAGCAGGTTGGAGGTGATCCAAACTGCGACCAAGCCGACTTGAACCTAAGGGGTCACGCGCTTAAGGGAAGGAACCTCCGAGGTCGGATCCGGGGACACTAGTCGGATGTGATCCGAGCTGGACTTGGATCGTGACCGAGTAGACTTTGGGCTTTAGGGTCCATGCGGGGCCCATGTGTTGAGCCCGCGATGGATGCCTATATAAGTGGAGGTATGGCACACTCATTAGGGTTAATCGCCTCGGCGCCGTCATTAGGGCTTTGCATGTGTTGCAACTAGCCACCTCCACTCGCCACCGGTTGTGTGACCGGACCTAGCAGTCCGCGGCACGATACCGTTAGAGGCGATGCACTTGCGCCGCTCTGGCGAACCTGTTCGTGGGATCCGATCGGCTACGTGGGAGATCAACGAGGTGGAGACGAACTCTGGAGACGCACTGCCCCAACTCTTCTTCCGCTGCACGACACTGCGCATCTAGTGGTAACGATCTGTGATCCACCTCCATTAGATGTTCTTGGATGTTCTGCGTGTAGGGAAAAATTTAATTTGCAGTCGACGCACCCTACCATAGAACCCAACAGTGGTATCAGAGCTTTTGCTATAGGATTTGGATTCAGATCGGATGCATATTTGATACGTGGAGGCGGGAGATGAGATCGGCTATGTGCACGGTTGATGAGATCACATGGGGATCGTTGTGGCATTGCTTTCTGATGATAGGAATCGATGAGGTCATGCCACAACCTCCCCCTACCAGTCGGTTTCCGCCATCGGGGTTAACAGTGAAACATAAATACGAATCAGATTCGCGATGATCGATGAGATCGGTCAGATCGGAAAATTTGGCATAGTAGTTGAAGGACAGAGATCAAGTTCGTGGCTTGGCGTCCCAGCATGACGAACAAGATGGAGTTCCTAGATGGTCATCGGAGTCGGAGCCAACCTGGAAGAACGTCCATGAAGGAGCCATACTATTTCACAATATATGTTTATTTGTGATTGTTATGCTTCTTGTTTCTATGCATGTTAAAATGGTAGAAAGATCCCTCATAAATATCAAGTTTATTTGCCGTCCCAGATGTTGCACCTTCGCACATCAAGTACGTCTAGTAGTGGGCTCATAAAATTGGGGTGCTACTAGATTTCCTTGAACTGAAGGGTTTGTGTCGGACACGGACATGCACTGCATCAGGTTAACTTGACAAGGCTATCAAAACGATTTTGGGCCTTGTGACAAAGGAGGTTGGGAGCCGGGGTATGAGATACCTACCCGACCGACAGGAATCGTATAGAGATACGATTAGCAAAGAGTTGCTTACCGGATAGGCACGTCGGCTAGCAGTGATGCTAAAGCTCACTAGTTGGCATGCACTAGTCGGATCCTGGATCACTGAGAGTTTGCAGAGGGATGCTAACTTCAGTGGGAGTAATATCTGTTAAGGCTTGAACTACTCTACATAAACACATTGCTTAGTGATTGCATATTTTCTGTTGTAGATCAATGGCACCAACTACTCAACCCAACTTTGCATTGAAATCAATCTTGGAAAAGGAAAAACTTAATGGAACAAACTTTACCACCTGGTGTAGAAATTTGAGAATTGTTCTCAAGCATTGTAAGAAGGAACATGTTCTAGAGGATCCACTTCCAGAGGAACTTGCCGATAATGCTAATGCCACAACCAGGAATGCCTACCAGAAACTCGTTGATGAATCAACGGAGATCAGCTGTCTGGTGCTGGCTTGTATGGAGCCCGATTTGCAACAGTATTTCAAAAACGTTGGGGCTTTCGATATGATCGAGAGTCTCAAGAGCATGTTTCAGACACAGACTAGGACCGAAAGGTTCAACGTCTGGCGATCCTTGATGGATTGCAAGCTGAAGGAAGGTGATCCACTGAGCTCGCATGTGATCAAGATGATCGGATACGTGCAAGCTTTGGATCGGTTAGGCTTCCTGCTCTTGGATGAGCTGGCTACAGATGCAGTTCTGAGTTCACTTTCACCTAGCTATGGGACGTTCATTTCGAACTATCATATGCACGGTATGGATAAGAAGCTCACTGAATTGCATGGGATGCTCAAGGTGGCAGAGCAGGATATTAAGAAAGGCACGCATCAAGTGTTGATGGTGCAGAAATCGGCTAAGTTCAAGAAGAGTTGGTCCAAGAAGAAGGCTAAGGCAAAGGGCACGGAGATGGTAACCTCCACCGCTGAGCCGAAGTCAGGACCGGACTCGAAGACCATTTGCTATCATTGCAAGGAAACTGGTCACTGGAAAAGGAACTGTAGCAAGTGGCTTGCCAAGCATGGCAAGAAGGCCGGAAGTGCATCTTCAGGAAAAGGTACACTTGTTACATATGTTATAGACATTTACCTTGCTGACATACCTAGTAGCTCTTGGGTATTTGATACCGGTTCGGTTGTTCATATTTGCAACTCGATGCAGGGGCTGGTAAGAACTAGGCGTGTGGCACAAGGGGAGATTGACATCAGGGCCAGCAACAAAGCAAGAGTTGCTGCGTTGGTAGTCGGCACGATACAGCTCCAGCTTCCTTCCGGATTCATTATGGAATTGAATAATTGTTATTATATTCCAGCACTTAGTCAGAACATTATATCTGCCTCATGTTTGATGAGTCAGGGTTACGAATTCAATTTAAAGGACAATGGTTGTTCTATATGTTTGAATGGTATGTTCCACGGCTATGCACCCATAGTTGATGGGCTATTTATTTTGAATCTGGAAATGGAACAGGTCTATAATATGAATGTCAAGAGGCATAAGCCTAATGAGATAAATCCGACATACTTTTGGCATTGCCGGCTTGGACACATTAGTCTGAAACGCATGAAGAAGCTCCATGATGATGGACTCCTAACTTCGTCCGACTTCGGGTCGTTCGAGACATGCGAATCATGCTTGCTCGGAAAGATGACTAAGTCTCCTTTTGCAAAGAGTTGCGAGAGGGCGTCCGAGCTGTTGGAACTGATACACAGCGATGTGTGTGGTCCGATGAGCACAACTACCAGAGGTGGCTATCAGTACTTCGTGACTTTTACCGACGACTTGAGTAGATATGGATATATCTATTTGATGAGGCACAAATCATAAACTTTTGAAAAGTTCAATGAGTTTCAGAACAAGGTTGAAAATCAACTCGGCAAGACTATAAAGCTTCTACGATCTGATCGTGGAGGTGAGTACATGAGCCAGGAGTTTGATGATCATCTGAAAAGCCGAGGTATAGTACCTCAGCTCACACCTCCGGGTACGCCACAGAGAAACGGCGTGTCGAAATGGAGGAATCGTACCTTGTTAGACATGGTTCGATCTATGATGAGCAAATCGGATTTACCCTTGTCATTCTGGGGATACTCTCTAGAAACTGCAGCTTTTACACTCAACAGAGTACCATCAAAATCTGTAGATAAGACACCACATGAGATGTGGACTGGGAAGAGTCCCAAATTGTATTTTCTAAAGATTTGGGGTTGTGAAGCATTTGTCAAGCGACTTATGTCGGACAAGCTTACACCCAAGTTGGATAAGTGCATATTTGTGGGATATCCGAGGGAAACCTTGGGATATAGCTTCTACAACCGCGAAGAGAACAAGGTGTTTGTTGCTCGGAACGAGGTCTTCCTTGAGAAAGAGTTTCTCGGGCAGGAAGCTAGTGGGAGGCAGGTGCAACTCGAAGAAGTTCGAGAGCCACACGGGGACAGCTTGGTTGGTGATGTGATCATACCGGAGTGTGTCAGGGAACCCGAGGTGGAAGCAGCATTGGAACCACGGAGGTCGGAAAGATTGCGCAGAGTGCGCGATGTGTTGTTGCTGGAAAGCGACGAGCCGGCTACGTATGCGGGAGCGATGGTAAGCCCGGTTTCCAAGGCATGGCTGGAGGCCATGAGGTCCGAGTTAAAGTCCATGGATGAAAATCAAGTCTGGGACTTGGTTGATCCACCGCCTGGCATCACTGCCATTGGTTGCAAATGGGTCTTCAAGAAGAAAACCGATGTGGATGGAAAAGTTGAGATCCACAAAGCTCGGCTTGTTGCTAAAGGTTATGGACAAGTTCAAGGAATTGACTATGACGAGACTTACTTGCCGTTAGCGATGCTGAAGTCAGTGAGGATCGTACTAGCTATAGCTGCATATTTCGATTACGAGATATGACAGATGGATGTCAAAATGGCTTTCCTTCACGGAAATTTAACCAAGGACGTGTATATGATACAGCCCAAGGGTTTTGTCGATCCGACTAGCGCTAATAAGGTATGCAAGCTCAAGAGATCCATTTATGGATTGAGGCAAGCATATCGGAGCTGGAATGTTCATTTTGATGAGGTCGTCACTGGTCTCGGTTTCATCAAAAGCGAAGAGGATGCTTGTTTATACAAGCAGTTGAGTGGGAGCTCGGTAGTGTTTTTGATCCTGTATGTGGATGACATATTGCTGATCGGAAACGATGTTTCGATGCTGAACTCGGTCAAGGGATCATTGAATGGAAAGTTTTTGATGAAGGACCTTGGTGAAGCAATTTACATATTGGGCATTAAGATCTATAGAGATAGATCGAGAAGGTTGCTTGGCTTAAGCCAGAGCATGTACATAGATAAAGTGTTGAAACGGTTCAACATGAGTAAGGCCAAGAAGGGGTTCTTGCCTGTCTCACATGGTATAAGGCTAAGCGAGACTCAGAGTCCTTTGACATCTGATGAGCGAAGCAGGATGAGTCAGATTCCGTATGCTTCGGCAATCGGATCGATCATGTATGCCATGATATGTACTCGGCCCGATGTTTCTTTTGCAATAAGCTTAACAAGTAAATACCAGGCCAACCCAGGTGACAATTACTGGGTGGCGGTAAAGACTATTCTGAAGTACTTGAAAAGGACTAAAGAGATGTTCCTAGTTTATGGTGGTGAGGAAGAGCTTGTCGTAAAGGGTTACACTGATGCTAGTTTCCAAACCGACAGAGATGATTGTCGATCACAGTCCGGATTCATGTATGTCATGAACAGAGGAGCAGCGAGCTGGATGAGTTTCAAGCAAGATACGGTGGCCGATTCTACCATAGAAGCCGAATACATTGCAACTTGTGAAGCTGCAAAGGAAGGTGTTTGGATCCAGAACTTTTTGGATGATCTTGGTGTTTCCCAACCTCGGTAAAACCATTGAACCTTTATTGTGATAATTCTGGTGCCATCGCACAGGCCAAGGAGCTAAAGAATCACCACAAGACCAGACACATAGATCGGAAATATCACCTAATACGAAAGATCGTAAAGAGTGGTGATGTAGAGTTATGCAAAATTCACATGGATGCAAATGTTGCAGATCCGTTGACTAAGCCGCTTCCACAACCCAAGCATGAGGGGCACGTTAGAGCTATGGGCATACGATGTCTATTTGATTGACTCTAGTACAAGTGGGAGACTGTTGGAGATATGCCCTAGAGGCAATCATGTATGATGATATTTCCTATGTGTTTATGAATAAAGATAGTCCTTGGACGTTATCAATGATGTGTATCGGCAAGTACGTGACTTGTTTGTGGGACTATGCATTGTATGATGACTATCCTAAAAGGTCCCTAGTCGAAAGGGCTGTGTGGACGCGCAGCCGACTAGACTAGCATATGACACGGTCGATGGCTCAGTCTCACTAGCCATGGAGCATTGGATGCTAACCGGATAATATGGACTTGGAAGGATCTGGTCGGATTCGAGGTAGTCGGATCCGAGTCCAGATAAGGTCCGAGTTGGACAGACCCAACTATGAGACGCAGCGATATGTCATCTTTGAGTCTCTAGTACAACATACGTTCTATGTCCTAAGACCTGAGCTGACGCATGTACTCGAGATGGTGACAGACCTGCTTTGGGCCGACCAAACGCTACTACGTAACTGGGTGGTTATAAAGGCAAGTTTCGGGCTTGTCCGGACCCATGCTGCGAGACATGGTCGAGCAAGATGGGATTTGCCCATCCGATCAGGAGAGATATACTCTGGGCCCCTTGTGTGATCCGACCAGGATAAGCATGGCCATGTGACAAGGATTATGAGATAATCCGGTTTGTGGTTGGCATCACTGGAAGGAGAAAGAGGTCGGGCTATCACAAGGATGACAGACTCGCCTTGAGCCCGACAATATATATCGTGTGGCAAAGGGAATAGAAGTGTGATGTACAGGTTCGCCTAACCAGCTTCATTGTCTAGTTGGTGGTCGGCACGCCTTGCTAGAGGCCGCTACCAACCGAGCAGGTCGGAGGTGATCCGAACTGCGACCAAGCCGACTTGAACCTAAGGGGTCACGCGCTTAAGGGAAGGAACCTACGAGGTCGGATCCGAGGACACTGGTCGGATGTGATTCGAGCTGGACTTGGATCATGACCGAGTATACTTTGGGCTTTAGGGTCCATGCAGGGCCCAAGTGTTGAGCCCGCGATGGATGCCTATATAAGTGGAGGTACGGCACGCTCATTAGCGTTAATCGCCTCGGCGCCGTCATTAGGGATTTGCATGTGTTGCAACTAGCCACCTCCACTCGCCACCGGTTGTGTGACCGGACCTAGCAGTCCGCCCCACGATGTTCCTCCTGCACACGCGGATACCGTTAAAGGCGGTGCACTTGCGCCGCTCCGGCGAACCTGTTCGTGGGATCCGATCGGCTACGTGGGAGATCGACGAGGAGGAGACGGACTCTGGAGACGCGCTACCCCAACTCTTCTTCCGCTGCACGACACTGCGCGTCTAGTGGTAACGATCTCTGATCCACCTCCATTAGCATGTTCTTGGATGTTTTGCGCATAGGGAAAATTTTATTTTGCAGTCGACACACCCTACCGTAGAACCCAACACCTCTTCCATCACGCCAGGGCTGATACCCCGACGTCGCCGTCCACCGCAACCTCAACCACAGTGCCCTCCAGGACTTAGCAGTTGAAGCCGAGGCAGAGCTGCCTCCACGACACGGACATGCGCCGTACCCAAGCCACTTCAACCCCTCCATCCTGCGCCTCACCGCTACCGCTCCAACATCGCAATCGTCCACCACACCGGAGCTGTTCCCGCTACGCCGTCGTTCGCCGCCTCGGATCTGCTTCTCCGCCGCCGACAGAGGGCCACCGCACCACACTCAACAACTTGGCCATGGGTTCGTCCAAGGCTCCACCGTCCTCCACAACATCTGGTTTCCAGCGAACCACAAGAAGATCGTCGAAAAATCATAAGGAGGACACGTCATGGCGAGCCGATATTGGTACTCCTCTTCCCTTATTCTTGCAAATCTTACATGTCTGCTCACATGGTATTCATCCCACGAAGGAAACTAGTTGACCACTTCTTACTGCACATCCTTCCTGATACTAGATGTCCCAAGTAACTTGCGATGCACAAGGTTTCCCCCCATTTACTATTTCACTTTAGCTAGAGGTCCGTCGCCTCCCTGGATTTCAATTCAGTGTCAGTTGATTCCCAATTAAAGGAAGCACCACCCGCGGAGGCGCGCGGAGCACCTAGTCCGCCTGTTCGCCTGGGAAGCAACGCCTCGGTGTCTATCTTAGAGGTGTGTGTGGCGCAGGAGCTGCTGGCGCCCGATCTGGAGGTCCGCCGGGCTTAAAGGGATGGCCGGGGGGCGCTGCCAAGCACGGCGGTGGGGTGAGGTCGAGGGGAGGGCGGGGCGGCGGATGCAGGGGTCTGGGCCGGTGGTCGCTGGCGGTTCGAGGAAGATCGTCAACAGTGACTGGCGGGAGGTAGATGAAGGACATCTGCCCATTCCTTGTAGATCAGATGGTGCAGAAAAAATCGACTGACCTATTTGTTTTCAGTCGATTGTTATTTTCATAGGACCACATGTGGTTGTTTGCTGGAGGATTACCTGCACTTCCTAGCCATCCCTGTGCTCATATTTCAAAAGCCTAGCATCTAATTTCGTGTGCCATGCATGTTGTAGAGCTATCATATGTCTGCCATCATTTATTTTTGACCCACCTGCTATCTGATACTTTTACACTGCACTACTTATGCACAAACTACACCCATAATCTCACTATTGTTTTATTACGCATGGGTATTTCAGAATCTCAAGCATAGTATTCTAAAAAGAAAACAGAGCAGTTGCTCCAGTCTGCATCGAGGATTGGAAAGACGCGGTTTGACGCTCTAAAGAAGAGTGTAGTGTCATTCGATGAAGACTGTCAACGTAGCTCTGTAGTTGATGACCCCATTCGCCATACACCAGCATCGCAGGTGCTTGCTTTAACTTCACGGTGTCATATGTGGTTGCATGTTGCATATGGTGTCTACCTTGTATTGCTTCTAAATTGGTTAAATTGCATCTGCTTAGCCATATATTGTGAATATGACATGCCTTCTTGTTTTTGGTACATACTGCATCTGTCTATTAACCATGTTCGTACATCAAACTAATGTTCTTGTGTATCCCTCATCAATCACTTATGATGAGATAGTCACACCCGTGGGTTAGTGTGAGACGCGCTACTCTTTCAACGAGTGCAGTGTCATCCTCCCCACATGATTCTCAACAAACAGCAAGGCTAGATGAAGACAGTCAACGTAGCTCTGTAGTTGGTGACCGCATTTCCCCTACACCACCATCCCAGGTGCTTGCTCTAACTTGGTAGTGTGATATGTAGTTGCATGTTGCATATGGTGTCTAGCTTGTAATTCTTCTAATTTGGTTAAATTGCATCTGCTATTCTGCTTAGTTTACACATTATACCTGTTAATGTGACATGCCTTCATGTTTTTGGTACATACTACATCTGTCTATTAACCATGTCCTTACATAAAACTACTGTTCCTGTGTATCCCGCGTCAATCACTTATGACGAGACACCTTTAGTATATGCAGCGTGATATTTGTTGCATCTTGCATATGATTTATAGCATGTACTACGTCTAATTTGTTGAAACGCCATTTATGATGAGACGCTTTTAACTTGGTAGAGTCATATTGGCTGCATCTTTCATGTGGTGTCTACCTTGCATTGCTTCTAATTTGTTGAAATGGCTTCTGCTTAGTTTACACAAATAGGTGTGAATATGCCATGCCGTCCTATTTTTCATACACATTCCATCCTCGTATCATGTGTTTGTCTTACATCAAAGTAGTGTTCGTCGGTATCATGCATGAATGAGTTCTGAAGAGTGTTTTTTATTCCTTTTTCTTGTCGTTTGACTTGACAATGCAAAATCAATAGAGCAGAAGGAAATTAGCAAGGCAGTGGGTGATGGTGCTCCTTCCGACCAACTGAAACGGAGGGTCTCTATAGATTCTACTCCGCCATCCTCCAAACAAGATTTGCATGACAACACATGCATAGACAGTCAACGTAGTTGTGTTGATGATGAGCACATCTCCCCTACCCAACCATCACAGGTGCTCGCTCTAACATGGCACAGTTATATGTGGTTGCATGTTACGTATGATGTCTAGCTTGTATTGCTTCTAATTTTGTTGAATTGCATCTGCTTAGTTTACACATTATACTTGTGAATAAGACACGTGTTCCTATTTCTAGAACATACAATATCTATCTATCACGCCATGTTCTTACATCAAAGTACTACTGTTGTGTAACCTGCAACAATCACTTATTATAAGACACATTTAACTTGGGAGTGTGATATAGGTTGCATCTTGCATTGTTTTCTAGCTTGTACTGCTTCTAATTTGTTGAAATGGCACTTATGACAAGACAATTTAACCTTGGTAGAGTGACATTCTTTGCATCTTTCATACGGTGCCTAGCTTTCATTGCTTCTAATTTGTTAAAATGGCACTTATGACGAGACAGTTTTAACTTGGTAGAGTGACATTCGTTGCATCTTTCATACGGTGTCTAGCTTTCATTGCTTCTAATTTGTTGAAATGTCTGCTGCTTAGTTTACACATCATAGGTGTGAATATGCAATGATGTCCCTTTTTCTTACGTATTCAATCCTCCTATCATGCGGTCGCCTTACATGAAAGTAGTGTTCGTTAGCATCATGCATCAATGAGTTCTGAAAAGCGAATTTTATTCATTTCTCTTGTGGGTTTGACTTGACAAGGCAAAAAAATAAGAGAGAGGAAGGAAAAAAAAGTAAGGCAGGGGCTGATGGCGGTCATCTGGCGCCACTAGTAAGGAGGCGCTCTAGAGATTCTGCTACTACTGCTAGTGCAGTAGAAGTTCCAAGTAAATATGATGTGCCCAACAACCCTACTCCAGCATCCCAGGTGCTTTCTCTAGCTTGGCAGTGTGATATTTGCTTGCATGTTGCATACGGTGTCTAGCTTGTATTGCTTCTAATTTGATTAAATTGCATCTGCTTAGTTTACACATTATACATGTTAAGATGGCATGTCTTCCTTTTTTTGCATATACTACATCTGTCTATTACATGTTCTAACATCGAAGTACGGTTCATGTCTATCCTGCATCAATCACTTATGATGAGACACCTTTAACTTGGTAGTGTGATATTGTTTGGATCTTGCATATGATTTATTGCTTGTGCTGCTTGACATTTGTTTAAATGCCACTTATGACGAGACACTATTAACTTGGCAGAGTGATATTTGTAGCATCTTTCATATGGTGTCTAGCTTCCATTGCATTGCTTCTAATTTATTGAAATGCCTTCTGCTTAGTTTACACATCATAGGTCTGATTATCTCATGCCATCCTGTTTTTCGTACATATTACATCCTCCTATCATGCGGTTGTCTAACATCAAAGTTCAGTTTGTCTGTATCACACATCAATTAGTTCTGAAGAACTAAATTTTTATTCCTTTTTCTTGTGGGTTTGACTTGACATGAAAAAAAAGAGAAAGGTACACAGAATGGTAGGGGATGTTGTTACTACTCGGGGGGCATGGAAACAGAAGCGGAACAGCTCTGCAGATTCTGTTGGTACTGATAGTGCAAGAGAAGGTCGAAGTCCTCCAGATAAATGTACAAACACAGTATCCCCTGCTACACCACCTGCAAAACATACCAAAGACAAATGAACCAAACAAGCAACGACAGCCCTAGTGGTTGCAGCACCTTCTTCCACAGTACCAACATGTGCACGACTTACTCGTTCGTCAACTCTGCTAGCGGCAAGTTCCCAAGCTCCCTTGCCACCTGACACTACTTGCGAAGCACTCTTGGCACAAGAGGACTTGGCAAGATCAGATGAACCTTGTGAGCATCAACACCAAGAAGGTAGTTGATCGAGTCAAGTTACAGTTGAATGCTTCTTTATATGTAGTCTCATAGTTTGATGTACACTAACACTTCCCATGTTCGTTGTTGAACTAGCACCTAGGCGCAAGAGGAAAGAAACATCAGGGATAATGCTCAATAGGTTAACTAAATCTAAAGGAGGAAGAATGGAGATCCATTTTGAGTCAGGTTTAAAAAGGCCACGTGATGCTACAGAGTCAGCCAAGTTAGTATCAGAGGCAGCCGTTGCCGTTAGGTGTCATGCACGTATCATCCCAACATGAATTCAGTACAAGAATGACAAAGACGAAATCTAGTTTAACACCTTCCTCGACCATTTATCTGTAAGTATGGTTATTTATGGAACTTAGTAATATTGTCCTGCTCTGTCCCATACTTTCTAGGTTGCTGGTAATGAGACTCCTATAATTTTGAACAGATGAGGTTCAAGTTGGATCGGCAAGATGATGCAACCAGACAAGCATGCACTCGTGTTTTCAAGTCTGCTCTGCGACAGTATCGGTATAATCTGAGGAAAACTCACTTTGAAGGCAAGGCTAACAATGAACTTGCCCAAACATCTCCAGTGGAAAATATAACGGATGAAGACTGGACATCCGTGTTAAACATTGGTCTGATCCAAAGTATCAAGTATGTTATATAGATGTGATCAGATCACATGTTGAACTCCTATTTACGCATGTCCCTTACAAATCTATCTTCTTCTAGGTGAACAGTTCAAAGAACAAGGCCAACCATACGAAAGTGAAATTCCAACACACGACAGGATCTCGTAGCTATATTGCACACTGCGAGGCTCTGGTAACTAGCTGTTGTTTCACTCTTTTGGCTGTGCCATATTATCAGATCTATATTGACTTGTTCCAAATGCAGAGGAAAGCCTGCAAGGCCCAAAAAGAACCTGAACCAAATGCGGTGGAAATCTTCAATGACTATCACACCAGCAAGACGAAGGGCATGACTACACCAGTCAAAGCCGCTGTAGTAAGCCCTTAATCCTCAGGCCCTTTGAACTACTAGTTACTCTGACTTGTGCATTGAACTGCATGGTTTACAGCCAATGTCTATTACTCTTTTCAATTTTATACACAGTTGTCTAAACGTATCATTGCACCTTACAAGGTTTAAAATAAAGGAACGATGTTCCTTTGCTCTTGATCTGTAATCTAGTTCCGTGCTGCACACAACATTACAATTGTCTGTTTGTCTGATCTCAGTTGTTTTGTGATATGAATGATGTCATACTATGCTCACCGTATTATAAACTTTGTCTCTTTATCTTAGTTGTCAATACAATGTGAAGAAATAGACAATACATTAGCCATGGTATATGGTCATATGTTTGGAACCTGGTTTTATTATGTACTTTGCAGTAAAATACAACTAATATTTTACATGGGTTCACCAAAATAAGTATTGTATATAAACCAAAGCTATTCTGTTTGGTTTTGCTGCCTCATTAATAACCTCTATTCTGGTACTACTAATGTACAAACTCAACTTTTCAGCAAGCTATGGAACAAATGGTGGAACCGCCACAACCTCCTGAAGGTGCTGAGGCAACCAGAACCATAATGTCACCTCTTGCTGCAGTGGGTCAGTATCTCTCCACTAACAGTGCAAAAAGCACCTTCCTGCGTAATACTGGGTTGGTTGTTAAGGAAACCTCATCCAAACTGCCTCATGAACAAGATCTGCAAGCTCGACAAAATGATATATCTGCGCTCCAAACACAAGTCCAATCCCTAACAGACACCCTTTGTGAAACAAGAACAACCATTGTTTGATGTCGTCAAGATATGCATGGTTTTGAAACCAGACTATCAGACATTTGCTATGTTGTTCAGGAGCCTAGGAGAAATGACAGCGAAGTTTATGGTGCTCCATCAGACACTACAGCATGAAAACGTACCAGTCAGGTCAAATCATCTGAGCTTCTGAACTTCTGATGGTGCATTTACTTTTATGACAACCCTCCTTTTGTTATATGGTTGTAACTTGTTTTGATGCGATACAACATTTGTTCTTAACGGGCAGCGATCGGCTGAAGAAAACAGCAAGCCATTTTTGTATAGTGTAGGGTGTTCCCTATATTTGCACGGGTGGCAAACTTTGATGCCCAGTGGATGTAATTTGTGCAATCGCCGTAATAGCCTAGCGTTAGTTGCTTGCTTATTTATTTCCTTGTAGTCATCTTTTTCCTCGGTTTGTTAGTGGCCGCAATAACCATGGGCCACATATGGCCCGTGGTAACCATGGGCCTGCTACCTGTTGTAGTGCCCAAGGGCCATCTACGGGCCGTAGGATCCGTGGGCCAAAAGCGGACCGCATTTTGGGCCGTAAACGGGCCAAAATGGGAATGGTCCGTTTAAGGGCCTGTAGCATAACGGGCCATTAACAGGCCGAAAGTCATCACAGGCTTAATTCTATCAACAGGCATAACGGGTCGTTAATGGGCCGGAATACATGACGGGCTGAAAATGGCCCAATGGGTTAACAGACCACAAATAGGCCGATTGTAACCACGGGCTGAATTTGGATCATTAGCATAACAAGCCAGTAACGGACCATAAGTAATCGAGGACCGGAAATGAGCCCAAGATTTTATGGGCCCTTAGAAGGCCGAAAGAAAACACGGGCTGGAAACGGCCCAACTGAATCATGGGCCATTATTGGGCTCAAAGCTGTTTACTTTTCATGATGGGCCAGAATCACCATGGGCCGTCAATGGGCCCAGAGATACAAAAGGCCTCATGTGATGCCCCCGACTTAATCGTGCACTAATCATACACGCAAATGCACATGATCAAGCCTAAGGACTCACGGGAAGATATCACAACACAACTCTAGACACAAATATAAAATAATACAAGCTTTATATTACAAGCCAGGGGCCTCGAGGGCTCGAATACATAAGCTCGAGCCACACAAACATCAGCGGAAGCAAAAGTATCTGAGTACAGACACAAAGTTAAACAAGGGTGCCTTAAGAAAGCTAGCACAAACAGCGAGACTAATCGAAAAGGCGAAGGCCTCCTGCCTAGGGCCTCCGAACTACTCCTGGTCGGCGTGGCTCAATGTAGTAGAAGGTGCCTCCGGGAATCTCCTGCTCTTGGGCTCCATCGTCTGGTCGCGGCGACCGGGTATGGGGAAAAAGAGATAGCAAAGCAACCGTGAGTACTCATCCAAAGTACTCGCAAGACTGACATCAGAACTATACTAAATATGCATCGGTATCAAAGGAATGGGGCTATATCTTTGGACTAAACTGCAGAAATGCCAGAACAGAGGGGGAAAGGCCTAGCCTATCGAAGACTAGCATCTTGAAGCAATCTTGCAGCATCAGAAGAGAGTAGGGTATAGCAACATATAATAGCAATTATATTTTAGTAATGCCCTGAGATACTTTCTCGACTACCCTGCGAGAAAGTGATCTCAAGAGCAGTAGTAACAGTTTATCATTGTATCAGTATCCATTTGTAGTTGTAGCAGATCAGGATACAACTCCGAGCGTCCTGTTACCGTGGACACGGCTATTCGAATAGATCACTTCCCTGCAGGGGTGCACTACTATTACCCAACACGCTCGATTAGCTCTGGCCGGACACACTTTTCCCGGTCATGCCCGGCCTCGGCTGATCGACATGACGTAGTCCTACCTAGGCTCCGCAGAGAGGTCCCCGCTGGTCTACATCCTAAGTGCTCAGGGGTCTTGGGCCCATCGCCCTTTGCACTCCGGGTCGTTGTGTGCAGGGTTAGATCCAGGCACCACCTCTATCATGGATGGCGCCGATCCTGCCATGCCACAGTGCTGAACTGGACGTCTGACAAAGCTTTCGGCTGATACATACGGCGTAGAGGGCCCCATTAAACCATTATCCCACGTGGTGGTAGTGCGTATAGGCCAGTGGCTAACTCAGATCAAATACCCAAATCCGTTAGGCATGTTTAGTAACTCACAAAGACGAACAGGATTCCTGTTGCTCCGACTAGGTATCTCGCGGAACACGACCAGGGACCAGGCCCACATCTCACCTAGGTAATCTCTGTCTACCCTATTGCTCCGACTACAGTGCAAGTTCCGCGTCGGCTGTCGGGACAAGTCCTGAGCTACCACCACATCCTGGGTGGTACCGCTAACAGCCAGCCGCCACAGGACTCTCTCGCGGGTACCCTTGGGTTTAACCCGTCTTGTTTCATTAGCTCGCGGGCACTCTTGGAGCCGGCCCAACTTTAACAACTTAAAGTATTGCAGTAATGTAAGCAGTTCCGTGATCATTCCCCAGAGTGGTCACGGCCCGATAACAAGCCTGGCAAACGGACAAGGGTGAAGGGCCAGCTGATGAAACAAAACATACCTAACTAAGCATCATGGGATAGCAGGTAATAGCAGGCGACGAAATCAGGCTATGCATCAGAATAGGAGCTATTTGAGTAACAACAGAAGCAATTCTAATGCAAGCAATAGAGAGAAAGAGTAGGCGATATCTGGATGATCAAGGGGGTTTTGCTTGCCTGGAAGCTCTGCTGAAGGGGGGGGTCTGGTCATCGGCGACGTAGCAGTCCTTGGGGGCAACATCGGTCTCGGGGTCTACCGGAGAGAAGAGGGGGAGGAAACAGATAAATACAAGCATTCAAATGCGATCACTATGCATTGCATGCCTAAATGATATGCAGGGGTGATATATTGCCTCTCTAAATGTTTTAGATGATTTAGGAATTTATTTGGATTTATTTTATCAAGGTTATGCACTATTCATCTATCGAATATGGGCAAAAAGTTCCATGTTCAGTATGTTAGAGGGGTGTGGCAGGTGTGTGGATAGGATATTCGGATTCGTCATATTTTTCTGATCATTTTTCATATATAAATTATTTTCATCCGAGTTACGGTTTATTTTATATGATTTTTCAAAGTTTTAATCATTTTCTGAATTTTCTGTAATTAATTTAATTCGAAATTATTTAAATATTAATTGCTATGGGTACACAGAAGTGTACCCAGAAATGTGCATAGAGGCTGACAGTGGGCCCCAGTTGACTGCCCAGTTATCAGTCAACGTGGACCAGTTGATTGGTCAATGGGCCCAGGGGGACCCACCTGTCATTGACTGGGTCAATCCCAGTCAGCAGTTTGACTGGTCAACTGGGTCCAGTGGGACCCAGTAGTCAGTGACTGTTAGGGTTAACTGAGTTTAATTAAACTAATTAAGTTAATTAGAGGTGTGGGACCGGCTTGTCAGTGTCAGAAACTAACCCAGTGTTTAGTTAGTTTAATATAATCGCTACAGTAGCCGGCCCCATCTGTCAGTGGCTGTTAAGTCAGCTATAAGCGGCTAATGACTGGGCCCCACCAGAGTTTTAACAACGGCGCGCGTCGGCGCTGCTCCGGCGAGCACCAGACACGGTGGCGTTGCGCGGGAACGGCGCACGGGCAGCGGATCGAGCCGCGGACGGGCTCTACGGAAAGCTGGGGTTCGGCCGCGTCCAATGGTGGTTTCAGGGAGGTCGGGGAGGGACGGTATCGACGGCGACGTCGGATCGAGCGGTGGCCGGAGTACGGGCCACACGGCCGCGGTGGTTGCAGCGCGAAAACTCGCGAGCTAAGAGGCTGGGCAGCCGCGCGGGATCACCAGGAGCCCAACGGGCACGGAGGCTAGGTAGGGGAAGGCCCGGGTCGAGCTGTACGTCGGCCATGGCGGCGGCCGGGCTCGGAGCTCGTGGGGAACGTCGGCTAGGCGACCAAATTGAATAGGGGAGAGAGGGAGGTCAGCGGGCGCTCACAGTGGAGTAGCAGGGTAGGTCAGTGGCTTGGGGAGCGCCGGAGTTGGCGAATCATAAGCAGCGATCTCAGCCGCCCGAGGTAGAAGAACAGAACGTTGGCGTCGATGTGGAGCGCCTCGGCTTGATCCAGTTGTTGCAGTCGACGAGGACGATGAAGGCGGTCCCACTGGACACGTTGGCTGACCGAGTAGAGGTCGCTGGCTGCGTCAATGGCGAGGCGGCGGCGACGGCTGCGTGCGGGTGGTGGTCGCAGAGAGGGAGAGAGGGGGAATATGGAGCTAGGGTTAGCAGAGGGTGCCGCGGTGGAGTCCTTATCCACCCGCGGACTCCTGTTGCGGCATGGGGAGCAAGAAGGCTCGGCGGAGACGGTGAACAGGCGTCGGGCGCGGTCGGCTGCGATGCCAGTAGGAGGAGGAAGACGACAGGGACGCTGGCCTGGGCCATGGCACTATGGCGACTAGAGCCCACTCGCACAACGCGCAGCGGCCCTTTCCATTTAATCTTTTTGTTTTCTTTTTACAGCAGAGAGTTTGCAATATTTGAGCTGCTAAACGATTTTGTAAAAAGGTGAAACTAGTCACAATAAATTCTTTGTAATATTCTGTATTTCCAAAATGAGTTTGGGAATTAAATGAATTCATTTGAATTTTCTTTAAATGGGAAATGAATTAAATGGTGCGGTTGTGATACTGTTTCATGATGTTAGAGTCATTTAAATAACTCAATTAATGTTGATTTTATTTTTATAATTGCTTTGGGAATATTTGCAATATTATGAACTATTTAGTTCCTGGATTGGGACAACTTTTAAACTCAATTTAAATTTGAATTGGAATTTGAAATGAGATATGATTCCAATGTGATCAAGCATGGTAATTCAAAATGATTAAGCATAATCTTGGTGATCACTGTAGCTCATTACATGGGGATGTTACACCTCATATGGGCCGAAAGATGTCACGGGCCATAGATGGGCCGAAAGTGATAACGGGTTGGAATCATAAGGCACAGCCCACATGGCGCTACTGGGCCGAATTTTGAAAGGCCATTACGGGCCATGAGTACTCGCGCCGTAAATGGGATGTATGTGAACAGGCCGTTAACAAGCTTTCCATGGGCCAGCCCGCTAACTTTTGACCAAGTCAAACGAGCCGGCCTTTTTAACGTAAATGGGCCACTATTGGGTCGTGCCACGTGACGAAGAATCATAGGTGTCTCGCGTCCAATGAATGGATGACAATTGTCCCAACGACGAGCTAACACGTGGATCCGTTGGCGAATGAGAATTTTACACGTGGAAAATCGCCATTAGTCTGGGCTGATAACGGGTTATCGGATCCAAACCCGCGCCCGATAGCTTAACGGCGACCCGTTACGGTGGATGCCACATGTCGGTTACCCTTGACGAAAACACTTCCATGACACAACATTTATCGTCATGGAAGTGGACACTTCTGTGATGATAATTTCAGTATTGTCATGGAACACTTCTACGACAGCACAGGTATGACTATATTGATTCGGTCATAAAATCGTCACGGATGTACATGCATGACTGAAAATGTGACCTACTGTGACAAACACGTATCATCACGGAAGTGTTTTTTTTTGTAGTGTCCCATCCAGCCTTGGGTGGCACATGCCTCCTCACGAGAAGGCCCGGAAGGAGCCACTGCCATAAGGGCGGCTAAAGCGGGGCTCACCTGTTGCCCTGGGAGCGGGGGCTCGGAGCGGAAGGCGTGGAAGGTGGCGAATTCCTGACTCAAAAAGAAAACAAAGAAATGTCACAACTCAGCCTCCCGGTCCCCAAACAGAAAGAGAATCACGGAGAAGGTGCTTACGCTGCCGGGAGGGAGGTCGGCCGCAAAGGGCCTCACGGTTTCCTTGTGAGACCTCGTGACGGCATTCGGTCCCACCAGGAAGCTGAGGCAGGTGTCGATGGCCTCGTAGCTCAACTCCTCCTGGGAAACCCGCGCGGGGTCCTTCGGCCCCGTATACTGGGACATCAGGGAGCCCCGAGCCTGCAGCGGCAAGACGCGGCGCGCCACCCAAGTGCGCACGAGGTGGCCCCCGGTCAATCCGCCCTTCTTCAGACGAGCAGTGGCCTCCGCCAGGACCTTGACCTCTGGGGTCGGCTTGGTGAGTGGAACCCACGAAAACAGCTTCTGTGGGGGCTCGTTCACAAAGGCCGGCAGGTCATCACCGAGACCCTCCACGTAAAATCAGGACTTGTGCCACTCCCGAACAGACTTCGGGAGGTCAAAGGAAAAGAAGGAGTTGGGGCGAAGCTGCAGAATGGTGCCCCCGAGGTCACAAACGGCGCCTTCATTCGATTGGATGCAGAGCCGAAAAAATTAGCGGAACAAATCGAAGTGCGGAGCTATCCCAAGATAACACTCGCAGAAAGTGATGAAGTTGGCAATGTGGAGCACCACATTGGGCGGAATATGGTGGAGTTGGCAGCCGAAAAAGTGTAGGAGGCCACGCACGAAGGGATGGACTGGGAAGCCGAGTCCCCGCTCGAAGTAGCCTAAACACAAGATGTGCTCACCAGCACGGGGCTCTGGCGGGACCTCCCCAGCCGGAAGGCGCACCTTCAGATCCGCGGGCATGGAGAAGTCGTCCTTGAACCCTTTGGTCCCGCCCTCCGTGGTCGCGGAGGGAAACCACTTCCCAGTGGATTTGGGTGCAGTGCACCCCGGTGTAGCCCTCCCTTTGGGGTGGCTCGTTTCCGCTTGCCGCCGACAGAGCTCGATGACGGCTCCTGACGGGATACCCGCTTCCCCTTTTCGCTCCATGTCTTAGCCATCGGCGGCGAAGGGCGCAGGGGCAAGATGCGTCAGGCGGCGGCACGGTGAAGGGACAGAGGAAAACAGCGAAATGGAATGCGCCAGAGTAGGGTAGGGTTTGAAACCCTCCCTTTCCCTCTCTTTATAAATAGCCAGACCCAAAGCGTCGCCCGTCCGGGACGGAACGGGCATTTCTTTCCCTTCATCCCAGGAGGTATTTCCTTTTTCTTTTTCAGAAGGCAAGGATGATGGCTATGGCGGTATTATCTCCTCAAAATATACGGCATACCCATCAATCTGCACTGGGTCAAGCGGCAGACCAACAGACGTACGGCCTGCCCGGTGATACGTCTCCAACGTATCTATAATTTTTTATTGTTTCATGCTATTATAGTATCAATCTTGGATGTTTTATATGAAATTCTATATCATTTTTTGGGACTAACCTATTAACCTAGTGCCCTGTGCCAGTTGCTGTTTTCTGCCTGTTTTTGGTTTTTCAGAAAATCAGTACCAAACGAAGTCCAAATGCCACGAAACGTTTTGACGATTTTTTTCGGGACAAAAGAGACCCTGGAAGCTTCGGGGGGAAGCCAGAAGCCTCACGAGGAGGCCAAAAGGCAACAGGGCGCGACCCCAGGGGGCGCGCCCTGATGCCTTGTGGGCCCCTCGTGGCTCCTTTTGACCTAATTCCACTTCTATAAATTCTCAAATATTGGGAAACCAACAGAGAGCCAGACGAGAAAACCCTACCGCCACCGCAAGCTTCTGTTATTTCACGATCCCATCTGGAGGCCTTTTCCGGCACTCTGCCGGAGGGGGAATCGATCACGGAGGGCTTCTACATCAACCTTGCTGCCCCTCCGATGATGTGTGAGTAGTTTACCACCGACCTACGGGTCCATAGCTAGTAGCTAGATGGCTTCTTCTCTCTCTTTGATCTTCAACACAAAGTTCTCCTCGATGTTCTTGGAGTTCTATCCGATGTAATCTTCTTTTGCGGTGTGTTTGTTGGGATCCGATGAATTGTGGGTTTATGATCTGAATATTTATGAATATTAATTGAGTCTTCTCTGAACTCTTTTATGCATGATTGTTATAGCTTTGTATTTCTCTCCGATCTATCCATTTGGTTTAGCCAACTGGATTGATTTATCTTGCAATGGGAGAGGTGCTTTGTGATGGGTTCAATCTTGCGGTGTTCTATATCCCAGTGATAGAAAGGGACAAGACACATATTTGTATTGATGCCATTAAGGATAAAACGATGGGGTTTATTCATATTGCTTGAGTTTACTTTGTCTACATCATGTCATCTTGCTTAAGGCGTTACTCTGTTTTATACTTAATACTCTAGATGCATGCTAGATAGCGATCGATGAGTGGAGTAATAGTAGTAGATGCAGGCAGGAGTCGGTCTACTTGTGTAGGACCTGATGCTTACATACATGATCGTTGCCTTGAATATCGTCATAACTATGCGCTTTTCTATCAATTGCCCAATAGTAATTTGTCTACCCACCGTATGTTATGCGCTCGAGAGTGAAGCCTCTAGTGAAAACTATGGCCCCAGGGTCATTTATCATTATTATATAAAAAAATCCTAAAAATACCTTGCTGCAATTTATTTACTTTTATTTTATTTTGCAATTTACTTTATAAATTTATCTATCACTACGAGATTTAATCCTTGCAATTAACCGCCGAGGGGATTGACAGCCCCCTTGTTCGCATTGGGTGCAAGTATTGGCTTTTGTGTGTGCAGGTGTTGTTAGAGAGGTTTTGCTTGTTTCTCCTACTGGATTGATAACCTTGTTTCTTAACTGAGGGAAATACTTATCTCTAATGTACTGCATCATCCTCCTCGAGGAAATCCCAACGCAGCTCACAAGTAGTAGGAAGAATTTCTGGCGCCGTTGTCGGGGAGACATCATCAAAACTTATCAAGTACCTTCGCACAAACTATCCCTTACTTGCATTTTTTTTATTTGCCTTTTTATTTGCATTTGCCTCTCGTTTTCATCTCCCCCACTTCTAATTTTTTTTTACAAAAACACAAAAAAAAAATTGCTTGTTCGCTTGCTTTGTCGCTATGTCTCAAGAAAACACCAAGTTGTGCGACTTTTCAAACACTAATAATAATGATTTTATTAGTACTCCAATTGCTCCTCCCGCCGCTAGTGCGGAGTCTTATGATATTAATGCTGCTTTGCTAAATCTTGTTATGAAAGAACAATTTTCTGGAACTCCTAATGAGGATGCTGCTTCCCATCTTAATACTTTCGTTGAATTATGCGATATGCAAAAGAAGAAAGATGTGGATAATGATATTATTAAGTTAAAATTATTTCCGTTCTCGCTAAGAGATCGTGCTAAAACTTGGTTTTCATCCTTGCCTCGCAATAGTATTGATTCTTGGGATAAGTGTAAGGATGTTTTTATTGCCAAGTATTTTCCTCCCGCAAAAATTATTTAAGAAGTCAAATTATGAATTTTAAGCAACTTTAGCAAGAACATGTTGCACAAGCATGGGAGAGAATGAAATTAATGATAAGAAATTGCCCTACTCATGGTTTAAGCTTATGGATGATCATACAAAAAAATTATGCGGGACTAAACTTTGTTTCTAGAAATCTTCTAGACTCTGCCGCAGGTGGTACTTTTACGGAAATTACATTGGGAGAAGCTACAAAACTTCTTGATAATATTATGACAAATTACTCTCAATGGCACACCGAAAGAACTTCAACCAATAAGAAGGTAAATTCTGTTGAAGAAATCTCTACTTTGGGTGATAAAATGGATGCTATTATGAAAATGCTTGCTAGTCAAAATGGTCATGTTGATCCTAATGATATGCCCTTTTCTACTTTGATTGAGCAAAATAATGATGCTATTTATCTGAATTTTATCTCTAGAAATAATTTCAACAACAATGCTTATAGAGGAAACTTCAATCCAAGACCGTTTCCCAGAAATTCCTCTAATAGTTATGGTAATTCCTATGGTAATTCTTATAATAATAATAATAATAATAATAGGATAGCTACTAATATTGAAAGCAACATTAAATAATTTATTAATTCTCAAAACAATTTTAATGCTATGATAGAAGAAAAATTGAATAGAGTTGATGAAATGTCTAGGAACATGGATAGGATTGCTCATGATGTGGAAAATCTCAAAATTAAAATTTTGCCACCTAAACATGATATAAATGAGTCTATTAAAGCCATCCATGTTTCCATTAATGAAAGTAAAGAAAGGACCGCTAGGTTGAGAGCCAAGCGTGAATTCCTAGAAAAGGCTATTCCACCCGGTTTTTATCATAGTAATGATGAAGATATTAAAATGATTGGTGTCTCACCTATTGAATATTTATTTAGTAAAATAAAACTTGATGAAAAAGGGACTGAAGATGAGTCAACTTTAGCTAGAAGGCGTCCCAATTGTTCGGAGGATGATGATCTTAATGATAAAAATGAAAAAAATTGGGTTTGGAGAGGTCAAAACTTTAAATAGTGATGTGCCCACTACTTTGGATTACAAGGACTTTAATTATGATAATTGCTCTTTAGTTGAATGTATTTCCTTGTTGCAATCCATGATTAGCTCTCCGAATGCTTATGAACAAAATAAGGCTTTTACTAATCATATTGTAGAAGCTATGATAAAAGCTCATGAAGAAAAACTTGAGTTGGAAGTTTCTATTCCTAGAAAATTGCATGATGAATGGGAACCTACTATTAAATTTAGAATCAAAGATTATGACTGCAATGCCTTATGTGACTTGGGTGCTAGCGTTTCCACTATACCAAAATCTCTATGTGATGTACTAGGCCTTACCGATTTAAATGAATGTTCCCTTAACTTGCATTTAGCGGATTCTACTATTAAGAAACCATTGGGTAGAATAAATGATGTGCTTATTCTTGCTAATAGAAATTATGTTCCCGTGGATTTCATTGTGCTTGATATTGAATGCAATCCGTCTTGCCCCGTAATACTTGGTAGGCCTTTCCTACGAACTATAGGTGATATTACTGATATGAAAGAAGGTAATATAAGATTCCAATTTCCACTAAAGAAAGGAATGGAACACTTCCCTAGAAAGAGAATCAAGCCACCATATGAATCTATTATGAGGGCTACCCATGGAATAAATTTGAAGGATGACAACACTTGAAACTATGCATTTTGCCTAGCTAGGGGCATAAAACAATAGTGCTTGTTGGGAGGCAACCCAATATGTATCTTAAATAAAAAAATTTGTTTTTATTTCTGTTTTGTGAGTTTACACAATTTTAGCCTCTGATATGATTGTGTTTTTATGTTTTAATTAGTGTTTGTGCCAAGTAATGCCTTTGGGATGATTTGGATGATAGTATTATTGATGCTGTTTGAAAAAAGAAACTTTTGTGTCCACTACTGGAATTTTCATTCTGTACTGGAGTGCGATAAAATTCTGAATTTTTTACACAATATTGGAATATGAATTTCCCACGTTTTCCTAATTTTTCAGAATTTTTGGGGTCACATAAGTATGACGTTAATCCAGATCTTTACAGACTGTTCTGTTTTAGACAGATTCTGTTTTTGTTGCATAGTTTGCTTATTTTGATGAATCTATCGATTGTATCGGGGGGTATAAGTCATGGAGAAGTTGGAGTACAGTAGCATTATGGAAATATTAAATATGAATCAATTTACAATAGTACTTCGAGTTTAAGATTTGATTATTATACTAACGGATCTCACGAGGTTTCTGTTGAGTTTTGTGTGCTGAAGTTTTCAAGTTTTGGGTGAGATCATGATGGATAAAGGAATAAGGAGCGGCAAGAGCCTAAGCTTGGGGATGCCCAAGGCACCCCAAGGTAATATTCAAGGAATACCCAAGCATCTAAGCATGGGGATGCCCCGGATGGCATCCCCTCTTTCGTCTACAATATATCGGTAACTCACTTAGAGCTATATTTTTATTCATCACATGATATGTGTGTTGCTTGGAGCATCTTGTGCTATAGTTTTATTTTATTTGTTTGCTTTTTAGTTTGCCACAATCATCTTTGCTGAACACACCTTTTTGAGAGGGACACACATTATTCGCGATTTGTTAGAATACTCTATGTGCTTCACTTATATCTTTTGAGCTAGGCAGTTGCTCTAGTGCTTCACTTATATCTTTTAGAGCATGGCGGTGGTTATATATTAAAGAAATAGTTGCACACTCATTCTTCACTTATATCTTTTTGAGAGTCTAATATATAGTAATGGCAATTTGCACATGTTAAAAGAATGGTCCTGATATGATAAGGTATCTAAGGGGTACATAATAAAAACCTTCATGTAGATCACTAAGTATGAAGTGCATGGTTAATTTTATTAATGTCGTAATATGAAAGGATATAGGTTCATGATCATTGGGTAGTAGAAATATCGGTATTAAAGTTTATTATGACATATTCACCTAAATATTAGTTGTGGCATGGCGAGGAAGTTGGAGCATTTATAGGTCTGAAATGAAATCCTTGAGTGTTGTTATAATCGGGGTCGCGCGATGGTTAACTCCTACCAACCCTCCTCCTAGGGGCATGCGGTGAGTGCTTTACTTCGAGGGCTAAGTAGACTTTTGCAATAAGTATGTGAGTTCTTTATGACTAATGTGAGTCCATGGATTATACGCACTCCTATCTTTCCGTAATTTGCTAGCCTCTTCGGTACCGTGCCTTGCCCTTTCTCACCTCGAGAGTTGGCGCAAACTTTGCCGGTGCATCCAAACCCCGTGATATGATATGCTCTTTCACACATAAACCCCTTTTACCTTCCTCAAAACAGCCACCATACCTACCTATTATGGCATTTCCATAGCCATTCCGAGATATATTGCCATGCAACTTCCACCGTTCTGTTTATATGACACACATCATCATTGTCATATTGCTTTGCATGATCATATAGCTGACATAGTATTTGTGGCAAAGCCACTGTTCATCATTTTTCATACTGATACGTCCCCATCGTATCTATAATTTTTGATTGTTTCATGCCAATATTCTACAACTTTCACATATTTTTGGCAACATTTTATATTATTTTTGGGACTAACATATTGATCCAGTGCACAGTGCCAGTTCCTGTTTTCTGCTTGTTTTTTGGTTCACAGAAAATCCATATCAAACGAAGTCAAATGCAATAAAATTTTACGGAGAATTATTTTGGAATATATGTGATTTTTGGGAGGTGGGATCAACACAAACGGAGGCCCACGGCCTCCACAAGCCACATGGGTGCGGGCCCCCCCCCCCACCAGGCGCGGTGCGGTGCCTCGTGGGCACACCGTAAGTCGGTTGGGGCTCTTCTTCGGCCGCAAGGAAGCTAATATCTGGAAAAAAATTGTGTTAAAATTTCAGCGCAATCGGAGTTACGGATCTCCGGGAATTTAAGAAACGGTGAAAGGCCAGAAAACAAGAACGCAGAACAGAAGAGAACATAGAGAGAGATCCAATCTCGGAGGGGCTCCTGCCCCTCCGCCGCCATGGCGGCCATGGACCAGAGGGGAAACTCTCCTCCCATCTAGGGGGAAGGCCAAGGAAGAATAAGGAGGGGGGCTCTCTCCCCCTCTCTTCCAGTGGCGCCGGAGCGCCGCCGGGGGAAACATCGTGACGGCGATCTACACCAACAACTTCGCCGCCGTCAACACCAACTCTCTCCCCCTCTATGCAGTAGTGTAACACCTCTTTTCCCATTGTAATTCTCTACTTAAACATGGTGCTTAATGCTACATATTATTATCCAATGATGTGTGGCCATCCTATGATGTTTGAGTAGATTCGTTTTGTCCTATGGGTTGATTGATGATCGTGATTGGTTTGAGTTGTATGTTTTATTTTGGTGCTGTCCTATGGTGCCCTCCATGTCGCGCAAGCGTGAGGGATTCCCGTTGTAGGGTTTGCAATACGTTCATAATTCTCTTATAGTAGGCGGCTAGAGTGACAGAAGCTTACACCCGAGTAAGGGGGTTGTTGCGTATGGGAGTAAAGAGGACTTGTTACTTAATGCTATGGTTGGGTTTTACCTTAAAGATCTTTGGTAGTTGCGGATGCTTGCTAGAGTTCCAATCATAAGTGCATATGATCCAAGTACAGAAAGTATGTTAGCTCATGCCTCTCCCTCATATAAAATTGCAATAAAGATTACCGGTCTAGTTATCGATTGCCTATGGACAAATCATTCTCTTGTGTTACAAAAACTTTCTACTAAACAACTAACTTTTATTATCTTGCAATTTACTCATAGTTTTATTATCTCGCAAATTACTCCTAGTTTTATTCTCGTTAAGTACTTCTAGTCTTATCCTTACACCCGCAAAATAGTTTCATACTTGTTCTAGGTAAAGCGAACGTTAAGTGCGCGTAGAGTTGTATCGGTGGTCGCTAGAACTTGAAGGGAATATTAATTCTACCTTTAGCTCCTCGTTGGGTTCGACACTCTTATTTATCGAAAAAGCTACAATTGATCCCCTATACTTGTGGGTTATCAAGACCTTTTTCTGGCGCCGTTGCCGGGGAGCAATAGCGTGGGGTTGATATTCTCATGTGTGCTTGTTTGCTTTATCACTAAGTAGATTTTATTTTCTGTTCTAAGTTGTTCTCTATCTTTAGTTATGGATATGGAACACGAAATACCAAAAAAATTAGTTGTACTTGCTACTCATGGAGATGGGGAACCTCCTAAAACCCTCGATGCTCGTTATGTAGAAAACATTAAACACTACTTTGATAATCCTGAGAAAACCCCATTCAACTTGATAATGGGAGACACGTTGGATCAACGTGAATACTTTAGGGATTATCGCTTGTCTCAAAAAGGGAAACTCTTATGGGATCAAATTGATTATTTGCAATGGTATGCTTGGAATTTATGCTTGAGATATGATTATACTTGTTGTTCTAGGATGAAGGCTCCACACCTTCCCTTTTCATGTAAATTTAATGATAATGAAACCTTGGCTTCTTATGCTAATGGTATATATGATTACTATGATGTGGAACGAATAGAAGAATTTGTTGCTTTGAAGGGTGCTTATGAAATTGAATCTTTGTTTGAAAAGTATGAAGATTGTGATGATGCTATCTACAGATCTGAAAATTTTGCTATACTTAAATATTGCTATGAGAATTACGAACACAATGTCGATATTAATGAGTTTATTGAGAAAGTCTCCACTGTCCAAGAAGAGACTAATATTTTGCAGGAATCTATGGAAGAAGAAATTGATGACACTGTGAGCTCATTAGATGAAAAAGATGAGGAGAGCGAAGAACAAAAGGAGGAAGAGCGAATTAGCTACCCATGCCCACCTTCTAATGAGAGTAACTCTTCAACTCATACATTGTTTAAATTCCCTTCGTGCTTACCGAAGGATGAATGCTATGATAATTGCTATGATCCATTGGATTCGTTTGAAATATCCCTTTTTGATGAAATTGATGCTTGCTATGCTTGTGTCCATGATGCCAATTTGAATTATGCTTATGGAGATGAACTCTCTATAGTTCCTTATGTTAAACATGAAATTGTTGCTATTGCACCCACTCATGATAGTCCTATTATCTTTTTGAATTCTCTCAACTACACTATATTGGAGAAATTTGCGCTTATTAAGGATTATATTGATGGGTTGCGTTTTACTACTACACATGATAATTTTGATGAATATAATATGCATGTGCTTGCTGCTCCTACTTGCAATTATTATGAGAGAGGAACTACATCTCTACCTCTCTATGTTTCCAATACGATAAAATTGCAAGAAACTACTTATGCTATGCATTGGCCTTTACTTGATGTGCATGAATTGTTCTTTTATGACATGCCGATGCATAGGAAGAGAGTTACACTTCGTTGTTACATGATATATATTTCTTTGTGCTCACTACTAAATTACAAATCATTGTTAATTAAAATTGGCTTTGATATACCTTGGGATCCGGGTGGATCCATTACTTGAGCACTTTATGCCTAGCTTAATGGCTTTAAAGAAAGCGCTACCAGGGAGACAACCTGGAAGTTTTAGAGTGTCATTTTATTCTGTTGTGTGCTTTTAAAAAGTTTAAAAACAAAAAAATAGAGAGGGGAACCTAAAACTTTTCAAAAAGAAAAGTGAAAGTGAGAAAGACGAGCACCGTTGAAGTGGGGGAGCTCCTTGAACTTTGTTCATGCCCATGGAAACTTTGCAAATCTTGAATTACAGAAACTTTTCAACAAAAATAATTATCCCCTTGTACAAATCCATTGTATTATAAAAATAATGTGCCAAGATTTACCGTTAGGATGTTTAAATTGCTTGTTTGGTGTGTGCGGTGCAAAAACAGAAACTTTTCCTGTAGTGCGTGCATTTACATTTTTTACTGGAACGTGCAAAAATTCTAAAAAATTTACACAGTACTTCTGTGCAAATTTTTTATTTTTTCCTAATTTTTCAGAATTTTTGAAGTTGCAGAAGTATGGTCAATGCTCAGATTACTACAGACTGTTCTGTTTTTGACAGATTCTGTTTTTGATGCATTGTTTTGCTTGTTTTGATGAAACTATGGATTGTATCGGAAGGTATAAGCCATGGAGAAGTTAGAATACAGTAGGTATAATGCAAAAATAAAATATGAATGGGTTTGCAACAGTACTTAAAGTAGTGATTTTCTTTATTATACTAACGGATCTCACGAAGGTTTTGTTAAGTTTTGTGTGGATGAAGTGTTCAAAGATCGAGGAGGTATTGATATGAGAAGAATGAGGAGAGGAAAGAGTTCAAGCTTGGCGATGCCCAAGGCACCCCAAGTAAATATTCAAGGAGACTCAAGCGTCTAAGCTTGGGGATGCCCCGGAAGGCATCCCATCTTTATTCAACAATTATCGGTATGTCTCGGTTTTTGTTTTGTTCACATGATATGCGTAAATTCTTGGAGCGTCTTTTGTGTTTATTTTTCCCTTTTCTTTGATGCACCATGCTGGTATGAGATAGTCCTTGGTTGATTTATGGAATGCTCTTTGCACTTCACTTATATCTTTTGCGTATGGCTTTATAGAATGCTTCATGTGCTTCACTTATATCATTTGAAGTTTGGATGCCTGCTTCTCTTCATATAGAAAACCGTTATTTGTAGAATGCTCTTTTGCTTCACTTATATTTGTTAGAGCGTGCGCAAGTCTTTTGTAGAAATAATTAAACTCTCATGCTTCACTTATATTTATTTAGAGAGTCAACAGGAATTGGCCATTCACATGGTTAGTCATAAAATCCTACATAAAACTTTGTAGATCACTGAATATGATATGTTTGATTCCTTGCAATAGTTTTGCGATATAGAGATGGTAATATGTGGGAGGTACTAGTGAATGATTGTGGTTTAGTAAGAATATTGGTGTTAAGGTTTGTGATTCCCGAAGCATGCACGTATAGTCTCTCGTTATGCTAAGAAGTTGGAGCATGATTTATTATTGATTGTCTTCCTTTGCGTGGAGGTCGGGGGCGCGCGATGGTTAACTCCTACCAACCTCCCCCCTAGGGGCATGCGTAGTAGTACTTTGCTTCGAGGGCTAATAAACTTTCGCAATAAGTATGTGAGTTCTTTATGACTAATGTGAGTCCATGGATTATACGCACTCTTACCTTTCTGTAATTTGCTAGCCTCTTCAGTACCGTGCATTGCCCTTTCTCACCTTGAGAGTCGGGGCAAACTTCGCCGGTGCATCCAAACCCCGTGATATGATACGCTCTATCACACATAAGCCTCATTATATCTTCCTCAAAACAGCCACCATACCTACCTATTATGGCATTTCCATAGCCATTCCGAGATATATTGACATGCAACTTCCATCATCATCATATACATGACTTGAGCATTCATTGTTATATTGCTTTGCATGATCGTAAGATAGCTAGCATGATATTTTCATGGCTTGTCTGTTTTTTGATATCTTTGCCACGCTAGATCATTGCACATCCTGGTACACCGCCAGAGGCATTCATATAGAGTCATACTTTGTTCTAGTATCGAGTTGTAATTTTTTTTTGAGTTGTAAGTAAATAGAAGTGTGATGATCATCATTATTCATTATTAGAGCATTGTCCCAGTGAGGAAAGGATGATGGAGAGTATGATTCCCCAACAAGTCGGGATGAGACTTTGGACAAAAAAAATTTAAAAAAAAGAGAAAAAAAAGTGATGCCAAAAAGAGCCCAAGAAAAAAAAGGAAAAAAAGAAAAAAAAGAGAAAACAAAAAAATGAAAATGAGAGAAAAAGAGAGAAGGGGCAATGTTACTATCCTTTCCACACTTGTGCTTCAGAGTAGCACCATATTTTTCATATAGAGAGTCTCCTATGTTGTCACTTTCATATACCAGTGGGAATTTTTCATTATAGAACTTGGCTTGTATATTCCGATGATGGGCTTCCTCAATTGCCCGAGGTCTTCAGCAAGCAAGTTGGATGCACACCCACTTAGTTTTCATATTGAGCTTTCATACACTTATAGCTCTTAGTGCATCTGTTGCATGGCAATCCCTACTCCTCGCATTGACATCAATTGATGGGCATCTCCATGGCCCGTTGATTAGCCGCGTCGATGTGAGACTTTTTTTCTTTTTGACTTCTTCTTATTAATCTCTATCATCATTCTATTCCACCTATAGTGCTATGTCCATAGCTTGCGCTCATGTATTGCGTGGGGGTTGAAAAAGCTGAAGCGCGTTAAAAAGTATGAACCAATTGCTTGGCTGACACCGGGGTAGTACATGATAAATACTTTGTGTTAAGAAGATGGAGCATGACAAGACTATATGATTTTGTAGGGATAGCGTTCTTTAGCATTTTTATTCTGAAAAGCATGATTGTTTGTTGGGATGCCTGAGTATTTATGTCTTTATGTCAAATTATAGACTATTGCTTTGAATCACTCGTGTCTTAATATTCATGCCATGATTAGATTACATGATCAAGATTATGTTATGTAGCATTCCACATCAAAAATTATCTTTTTTATCATTTACCTACTCGAGGACGAGCAGGAATTAAGCTTGGGGATGCTGATACGTCTCCGTCATATCTATAATTTTTTATTGTTTCATGCCAATATTCTACAACTTTCACATATTTTTGGCAACATTTTATATTATTTTTGGGACTAACATATTGATCCAGTGCCCAGTGTGAGTTCCTGTTTTCTGCGTGTTTTTTGTTTCAATGAAATTCCATATCAAACGAAGTCCAGATGCAATAAAATTTTATGGAGAATTATTTTGGAATATATGTGATTTTTGGGAGGTGGAATCAACGCAAACGGAGGCCCACGGCCTCCACAAGCCACATGGGCGCCCCCCCAGGCGCGGTGTGGTGCCTTGTGGGCACACAGTAAGTCATTTGGGGCTCTTCTTCGGCCTCAAGGAAGCTAATATCCAGAAAAAAAATCGTGTTAAAATTTCAGCGCAATCGGAGTTACGGATCTCCGGGAATTTAAGAAACGGTGAAAGGCCAGAAAACAGGAACGCGAAACAGAAGAGAACAGAGAGAGAGATCCAATCTCGGAGGGGCTCCTGCCCCTCCGCCGCCATGGCAGCCATGGACCAGAGGGTAAACTCTCCTCCCATCTAGGGGGGAGGCCAAGGAAGAAGAAGAAGGAGGGGGGCTCTCTCCCCCTCTCTTCCGGTGGCGCCGGAGCGCCGCCGGGGGAAACATCGTGACGGCGATCTACACCAACAACTTCGCCGCCGTCAACACCAACTCTCTCCCCCTATATGCAGCGGTGTAACACCTCTTTTCCCGCTGCGTAGAGTTGTATCGGTGGTCGATAGAACTTGAAGGGAATATTAATTCTACCTTTAGCTCCTCGTTGGGTTCGACACTCTTATTTACCGAAAAAGCTACAATTGATCCCCTATACTTGTGGGTTATCAAGACCTTTTTCTGGCGCCGTTGCCGGGGAGTAATAGCGTGGGGTTGATATTCTCATGTGTGCTTGTTTGCTTTTTCACTAAGTAGATTTTATTTTCTGTTCTAAGTTGTTTTATATCTTTAGTTATGGATATGGAACACTAAACACCAAAAAAATTAGTTGTACTTGCTACTCATGGAGATGGGGAACCTCCCAAAACCCTCGATGCTCATTATGTGGAAAACATTAAATACTACTTTGATAATCCTGATAAAACTCCATTCAACTTGATAATGGGAGTTACTTTGGATCAACGGGAATACTTTAGGGATTATCGCTTGTCTCAAAAAGGAAAACTCTTATGGGATCAAATTTATTATTTGCATTGGTATGCTCGGAATTTAAGCTTAAGATATGATTATACTTGTTGCTCTAGGATGAAGGCTCCACACCTTCCCTTTTCATGTGAATTTAATGATAATGAAACCTTGGCTTCTTATGCTAATGGTATATATGATTACTATGATGTGGAACAAATAGAAGAATTTGTTGCTTTTAAGGGTGCTTATGAAATTGAATCTTTGTTTGAAAGGTATGAAAATTATGATGATGTTGTTTACCGATCTAAAATTTTTGCTATACTTAAATATTGCTATGAGAATTATGAATACAATGCCTATATTGATCAATTTATTGAGAAAGTCTCCGCTGTCCGAGAAGAGACTAATATTTTGCAGGAATCTATGGAAGAAGAAATTGATGACACTGTGAGCTCATTAGATGAAAAAGGTGACGATGAGAGCGAAGAACAAAGGGAGGAAGTGCGGATTAGCTACCCGTGCCCACCTTCTAATGAGAGTAACTCTTCAACTCATACATTGTTTAATGTCCCTTCGTGCTTACCGAAGGATGAATGGTATGATAATTGCTATGATCCCTTGGATTCGTTTGAAATATCCCTTTTTGATGAAATTGATGCTTGCTATGCTTGTGGCCATGATGCCAATTTGAATTATGCTTATGGAGATAAACTTGCAATAGATCCTTATGTTAAGAATGAAATTGTTGCTATTGCACCTATATATGATAGTCCTATTATCTTTTTGAATTCTCCAAACTACACTATATCGGAGAAGTTTACGCTTATTAAGGATTACATTGATGGGTTGCGTTTTACTATTACACATGATGATTTTGATAAATATAATATGCATGTGCTTGCTGCTCCTACTTGCAATTATTATGAGAGAGGAACTACATCTCCGTCTCTCTATGTTTCCAACACGATAAAATTGCAAGAAACTGTTTATGCTATGCATTGGCCTTTACTTGATGTGCATGAATTGTTCTTTTATGACATGCCTAGGAAGAGAGTTAGACTTTGTCATTGCATGATATATATTGCTTTGTGCTCACTACAAAAATACAAATCATTGTTAATTAAAATTGGCTTTGATATACCTTGGGATCCGGGTGGATCAATTACTTAAGCACTTTATGCCTAGCTTAATGGCTTTAAAGAAAGCGCTGCCAGGGAGACAACCCGGAAGTTTTAGAGTGTCATTTTATTCTGTTGTGTGCTTTTAAAAAAAGTTTAAAAACAAAAAAATATAGAGGGGAACCTAAAACTTTTCAAAAAGGAAAGTAAAAGTAAGAAAGACGAGCACCGTTGAAGTGGGGGAGCTCCTTGAACTTTGTTCATGCCCATGGAAACTTTGTGAATCTTGAATTACAGAAACTTTTCAAAAAAAATAATTATCCCCTTGTACAAATCCATTGTATTATAAAAATAATGTGCCAAGATTTACCGTTAGGATGTTTAAATTGCTTGTTTGGTATGTGCAGTGCAAAAACAGAAACTTTTGCTGTAGTGCGTGAATTTACATTTTTTATTGGAACGTGAAAAAATTCTGAAATTTTTACACAGTACTTATATGCAAATTTTTTATTTTTTCCTAATTTTTAAGAATTTTTGGAGTTACAGAAGTATGGTCAATGTTCAGATTATTACAGACTGTTCTGTTTTTGACAGATTCTGTTTTTGATGCATTGTTTTGCTTGTTTTGATGAAACTATGGATTGTATCGGAAGGTATAAGCCATGGAGAAGTTAGAATACAGTAGGTATAATGCAAAAATAAAATATGAATGGGTTTGCAACAGTACTTAAAGTAGTGATTTGCTTTATTATACTAACGGATCTCACGAAGGTTTTGTTAAGTTTTGTGTGGATGAAGTGTTCAAAGATCGAGGAGGTATTGATATGAGAAGAATGAGGAGAGGCAAGAGCTCAATCTTGGGGATGCCCAAGGGACCCCAAGTAAATATTCATGGAGACTCAAGGGTCTAAGCTTGGGGATGCCCCAGAAGGCATCCCATCTTTATTCAACAAGTATCGGTATGTTTCGGTTTTTATTTTGTTCACATGATATGCGTAAATTCTTGGAGCGTCGTGTGCTTTTTATTTTTCCTTTAATAAATGCACCATGCTGGTATGAGATAGTCCTTGGTTGATTTATAGAATGCTCATTGCACTTCACTTATATCTTTTGAGTATGGCTTTATAGAATGCTTCATGTGCTTCACTTATATCGTTTGAAGTTTGGATGCATGTTTCTCCTCATATAGAAAACCGTTATTTGTAGAATGCTCTTTTGCTTCACTTATATTTATTAGAGTGTAGTCTTTTGTAGAAAGAATTAAACTCTCTTGCTTCACTTATATCTATTTAGAGAGTCAACAGGAATTGGCCATTCACAAGGTTAGTCATAAAATCCTACATAAAACTTTGTAGATCACTGAATATGATATGTTTGATTCCTTGCAATAGTTTTGCGATATAGAGATGGTAATATGTGGGAGGTACTAGTGAATGATTGTGGTTTAGTAAGAATATTGGTGTTAAGGTTTGTGATTCCCGAAGCATGCACGTATAGTCTCTCGTTATGCTAAGAAGTTGGAGCATGATTTATTATTGATTGTCTTCCTTTGCGTGGAGGTCGGGGGCGCGCGATGGTTAACTCCTACCAACCTCCCCCCTAGGGGCATGCGTAGTAGTACTTTGCTTCGAGGGCTAATAAACTTTCACAATAAGTATGTGAGTTCTTTATGACTAATGTGAGTCCATGGATTATACGCACACTCACCTTTCCGTAATTTGCTAGCCTCTACGGTACCGTGCATTGCCCTTTCTCACCTTGAGATGTGGTGCAAATTTCACCGGTGCATCCAAACCCCGTGATATGATATGCTCTATCACACATAAGCCTCATTATATCTTCCTCAAAACAGCCACCATACCTACCTATTATGGCATATCCATAGCCATTCCGAGATATATTGCCATGCAACTTCCATCATCATCATATACATGACTTGTGTAACATCCCCAGATACTAACCTTATCATTAAGCTAATTACATTGCCATGTCATCATGATCATCTTAATGGAAATGCATTCAGGTAACTCAAATTCAAATTCAAATATAAGTCAAATTAATATTTCTTCAAACTGCAAAACTAAATAGTTCAAAATTTTGCATATAATCAGTAAATAATTTTCATCAATAAACCAACATTATTTGAATTATTAAAATACCCTTAATCCATATAAAACAGTACCAAAACAGCACTAATAATCCATTTTCATTTATACAAAAATCAAATGAATTCAAATAATCCCAAACCTTTTTGTGGCAGTGCTAAATAATGTATAGTATTTATGTGGCAAGGTTACACATTTTGCAAAAGTCATTTGATATAAGAATTAAATGCAAAACAGCAAAGAAAATAATAAACAGAAAAGAAAAAGAAAAACGTAGAAGAACTACTGTGTAACTGGGCTCTAGTGCAACAGTGCACTGTGGCCCAGCCAGCCACCGGCCTTTCTCCTACCTCGTAACAGAGGAGGAGGCAGGGCATGGCGTGGCAGCCATCCAGCCGCCGCTGGCGCCGTGTCGACCATCTAGCGACCCCCCGAGATGGATAAGACCCTCCCCGATGCGATGGACAAACCCTAATCCTCTCATTCCCCTCCCTCGCGCCTCTCTCTCGATTTGAGGCACGTACCCGAACCGTTGCCGCCGCGCCATCATCGTCGTCGCGACCACCGGCCTCCCCTCGTCGCGCCATGATGTCCTGGAGCTTCCCCATCGACGTCTCCTTCGCCCTCGCCTACCGGTTCAAGCTCGGACGCCCTGCTGCCTCGCCATCGCATCATCTTCTCCGCACGGCCGCCACATCTCGTCGTTGGGCTCGTCTCGTCTGGTCGTCCCCGCGACTCCTAACCATGTCCATGAGCTCCGCGGTGAGCTCCTCATCCGATTCCCCCTCTTCCCCGGCTCGATCCGTGCCTGTAGTCGCCGTCCCCGTGCTCGCCCGTGCTCGCGCGTACGCGTACGTGCCCTGCTGCCGCTGCTCTCTGTCCCTGCTGCTGCTTGGTGTGCTGCTGCTGCTCATGCGCTAGCTGCTGCTGTGCTGCTGCTCTACTGCTGCTGCCTGCTGCTAGTGCCGCCGGCTGCTGCTGCTGCTAGCCATGGCGAGCGCCATGGCCATGCGGCTGTATGTGTGCGTGTGTTGTGTGTGTGCGCGCGCTGTGTGTGTGCTGTGTGTGTGTGTGTGTGTGTGTGTGTGTGTGTGTGTGTTAATTAGGACTAGGTTTAGTTTAGGGTAGATTTAGTACTAGATTAGTCTAATAGAAATGCCATGTGGGACCCCCCCTGCACTATTCCCCTTTTGACTAGTCATATTAACTTGGTCAAACTCTTATTAAAACAATTTCAGAAATTTCAGAAAATCAAATAAACTTCGGAAAATCATAACTAATTCATACTAACTCGGATGAAAATAATTTATATATGAAAATCGATGAGAAAAATATAACCAATCCGAATATATCATCCACATGCATGACAAACATCGTTGTCACAATGAACACTGAATTTTGGCAACCGGATCAATACCGAGAGTAATACCTGGAACCGGGAAAATATTTCGAAATATTTTCCCACTTCATTTAAAATGCTTAGTAATGCAATAGGTCACACCATCACTCCATTTTGCCATGCCATGCATAATGTTGCATTTGATTGCCCGAGTTATTTATTTCTGTTCCCGCTTTATTTTTCGGTAGACCCTGAGACTCTGGTAGAACAGGAGTACGACGACACCATCGACGATCCTTCTTTCTCGGCAGAGCTTCCAGGCAAGCAAAACCCCCTTGATCATTCCTATATCGCCTATTCCTTCTCCCTCATGCTTGCATTAGATTTTGCTACTGTAATTGCTTGCTCCTATTCTGATGCATAGCCTGATTTTGTAACCTGCTATTGTTACTTTACCTGTCATCCTAAACTACTTAGAATAGGTTGGTTAGTGATCCATCAGTGACCCCTCACCCTTGTCCCTATTGCCCCGCTTTGTTACCAGTACCTCGATCATTGTGATCGATGTGCAGATACCGTCACATCACCGCACACACCCCCCTTAGTTATATGACTCTACAGGGCAACTATCGAGTGCCGAGGGTGATACCTCGTACTGCACTCCTGATGATATCTCTATAGTATAGCACATCGGTGGTGATTGCAGAGGGTGATTCCTTGCTCTCCCCTTCCCGATGATGACTCTGTCGTGCAACCCCTCAAGTGGGGACCATCGAGGGTGATTCCTCCTGGTTCTCCTTAACGGATTACATCGAGTAGGAATCCATCAAGGGTGATTCCTCGGGTTCCCTTGATGTTTTGGACACACGGTTACCATGACTATTACCTCAGACCTTTGTTGCAGGGGGGTCGACCCCGAGGGGTACCCACCGGAAATGTGAAGTCGGGTTGACCTGGAGGGTACCCGCGAGATAATTACAAGGCGTGGCCAGGCAGGCAGAGACCGCCCTAGAGAGGGATGGGCCTAACACTTGTTGCACTTCCTCAAGACAGGACGACAGGAGTACTAATCGTCACCGCGAGCTCCCAACACACTAACGGATTTGGGTATTTGATCTGAGTTGGCCGTTGGCCATATACGCACTACCACCACGTGGGATAATGGTTATGGGACCCTCTACGTCATATGTATCAGCCGAAAGCTTTTCAGATGTCATAGCTCAGAGATGCGGGCTGATTGTTGGGGTGAGCTGGTTACGTCTGTGGTGTTTCCACAGTCGCGCTTGGGCCCCAGCCAGCCACGTAACGTGCAGGAGTGCAAAGGGCGATGGCCCAAGACCCCTTCGCACTTAGGATTTAGACCGGCGTGTTGACCTCTCTGTTGAGCCTAGGTAGGACTGCGTCGTGTCGATTACCCGAGGCCGGGCATTACCCAGCAAGTGTGTCCGGCCAGATTTGATCGAGTGTGTTGGGTAACAGTAGTGCACCCCTGCAGGGAAGTTATCTATTCGAATAGCCGTGTCCACGGTAATAGGAGGCTCAGTGTTGTATCCCGATCGACTACAACTTGAACTGAATACATGTTACTATAATTGTAAGCTCCGGGATCGCTTTCTTGCAGGGAGTCGAGGAAGGATCTCTGGGCTTTGCTTCTACATGCTTGTTACTTTATAATATGCTAATCTGCACTCTTCTAATGCTGCAAGACGCTGAAGATGCTAGTCTTCGATAGGCTAGGCTTTTCCCCCTCTGTTCCGTCATTTCTGCAGTTTAGTCCAAAGATATAGCCCCATTCCTTTGATACCAATGCATAATTAGTATAGATCTGATGTCAGTCTTGCGAGTACTTTGGATGAGTACTCACGGTTGCTTTGCTACCTCTTTTTCCCCATACCCGTTTACTACGATCAGATGCCGGAGCCCCGGAGTCAGCTGCTACCACCGACGACTGCTACTACACTTCCGGTGGAGCCTACTACTACGTGGAGACCGACGACCAGGAGTAGATTCGGAGGCTCCCAGGCAGGAGGCCTGCGCCTTTTCAATTAGATGTCGTTGTTTTGCTCAGCCTTCTTAAGGCAAACTTGTTCCCTTTTATGTATGTACTCAGATATTATGTTGCTTCCGCTGACGCTTGATCTCGAGCTTATGTATTCGAGCCCTCGAGGCCCCTGGCTTGTAATATAAAGCTTGTATGAGTTTTATTTGAGTTTAGAGTTGTGTTGTGATATCTTCCCGTGAGTCTCTGATCTCGATCGTATGCATTTGCGTGTATGATTAGTGCACGGTCGAGCAGGGGCGTCACAAGTTGGTATCAGAGCCGACTGCCTGTAGGAAGCCCCCTTCCGATTCCTTGGTTGAAGTTGAGTCTAGTCTTTGAAAAACTATATTTTACTAACAGTGCCGTGTGGCTTACGGGCCCACGTTGCACATGGATGGGATTAGGATCTTTTATTCCGCACCTTTACTCTGGGATTCTGATCTCTCTTCTATTCGGGTTAAAGATTTTACTAACTCTGACTCTAGGTTCTCGTACCTCCTACCTCCCGGAGAGCCCCTCATACAGATGACCTCTTGATTCGCCTGAAGACTCCGAAGATATTCCCCGATGTTTTTCCGAGACCCTTGTGCCCCCTGCTGATGCAATTCCCTACTACCGATAAATCCTTTTGGATAACTACCTACACTTGTCGTTCATACATTCTTTCCAAGTTGCTCCTGTTATTACAAGATACCCTGAAATACTCTCCGATATTTCAAGAATTCTTGGAACCTACTGCCTTGCAGTTCCTTTCCGCATGATTACACCTACGGATAATTCCTCACACTTACCGGGGATCCGTTCATCCCCAGTTGTTCATGTGTTTCCCAAAATAATTTGAAATATTATCTGATCTCCCTAGAGTCCTCTGCAACCTATTGCTTTGAAAAGTCTTGCCTATCTGCATGATGGTTAATTCCATATGTCTAGTAATCTTCGTTGACATCCCTTGTCATTTCTATTTTGAGCCTAATGATTCAATGTGTCTGCGAATACTCGCAATCATCAAACGATCCTTAGAAATTATCCTTTCGGCTCAGACGTCATTTGGACATGAGCTGGTTCTCGGTAAATCAAACCTTGATTGATTGTCCATCTAATTTTATTCATCTTACTTATCTTTGATCAGAGCGTCTACTTCTGATTCCCTGATTTTGGAAAATCATAATTCATGCGCTTGCATTCTTTCCTCTTCTGGTTGAGTACCGATACTCACATCAGATCCTTTACGGACCACATGATCTTTTGGTGGATTGCTAATCAACAGTTCCTTCGTACTTTAGATCAGTGATGAACTTCCCTTGATACAAAATGCGTTTGGCGGATTGTATCATTTGCTCCGTGTCGTCAGCCCTCTGCTGTCGATCTTGTATCCGTTGCTCCTATAACTGTGTTATATAGGTTTCTAAAATGTCCCGATGGGTTGACCCTATACTTTCTCTAATCTGTGTGAACCCGGAATTTATGCGGGTTATACTCTACTGGCCTTCCGTCAGATAAATTTTCAATACTACAACCCCTCCGAGAGCGAGAAGTGAATGAAAGGTTATGCGTTGGAGAAGTGGGAGTCGACCCTGAACCTTTATGTTCATGCCCATGGATACGATGTAGAACTTATCATGAAAGCTTCCCGTAAAAATAATTATCCCCTTGGTATAAATTCATCTTGCATCTATGATTGGTCCCTTGCGATCATGGTTCTGACCATGATGTTCTCCTTTGATTCCATTTCTCAAACAAGATAGAGCACTTGTCTTCTACAAATCAACGATCTAGCTCAGCTTCTATTCCATTCTACCTTCGAGTATTACCTCTGGTATCTCGAGGATATCGTGCCATTGCCCTACCTCTTATGAATTCTTGTTGGAGTAATACTTCTCACCGTTTTAGCCATTCCATGGGTTCTGGGTTGTTTGTCAACCGAGAACACCGATAAGTGAATCGAAGCCACCCTATGGTTCATTACTCCTAGTAATTTGTTGCTGGGAAGTTTAATACTCAAACGTGTCATTCCTAGCCTGCCGGCTACATCCTTATCTTGTTACCTTAGACCTTGCTCCCTCGTCCTTCTTTGATGCACAAATTCTTCAGACCGTGAGCAAAGCTTACGTCGAGTTTTCAACATCCTATTGTTTGTCTTGAAATAGCAACTCCGATTCCGAGCCTGCATCTTATTTGTTGTTCCCATGATTTTTCCCCTTCGTCATTCCCTTGCTTGATGTCGTCGCTGATTGATTACATCTTCATGAAACCTCTCGACAAATGTGTCACGATCATCGTCAACATGTTGACCTCTCCTGAGATGTCAGTTGAATTCAAGATAAGAAATAACATCCTTTTCCCTCGATGATTTGTGTTATCATCGACAACATCCTTGCTTTCCCTCCAACACAGACTTGGACATGTTTTGGGTTATACCTTAAATTCCCTGCTATTCTTGGAAATTGTTCTTTGTGTAATTCTTGTGTTCTCCGAACCCAGCCCTTACTTAACACGCCATGTCATTGCTACCCCGAGGCTTGACTGTGGTATTCCGAACATTAACAAGAGCATTGGAAGCGCAATGCTAAATGTTTCTTGATCGATTATCCGAACACTGTGGTATGGATAAACGTCATGATTTTTCTTGCCCTTTTGTCTAAAGGGAAACATACTCGTTGTCCTGTCATGTATATCATGCTCTGCTTGCTCCGAGAAGGATATACCTGTGTATATTCACATTTTCATTTCCATTGGTTTGTTTAAATCTGATAAACACATTTTCCTTTCCATTGGTTTGTTTAACCTTTCTTATGATCTATATGATCTAAGCAGTAATAATTCCCTGCTTATGTAAACACTTCAGTGTACTACTCTGTCAGGAAGACCCTGTTACTATTGTTGATGACATTCCGGTAACACCGGTGGATGAGAACTTTGCCTATTGGTCCGCCTCGTTTTAACGAGCATGAAAATGGTTCTTTTCGTTCCCCGCCCTTGGTACCGATGATTGTTGCCGGCATAGCTGACAGATTGTCCTCTGACATGCCTTGCCAGCGTGACCATGCAAAATGTTACCGTCCTTCCTACTCATAATCCACACTAAGCACAGTTCCACAGGATCGAAACCTGACTCTCCTGTGCATCCCTGTTTCCAAAGTTATTTCTTGCGCTTGGCCTCGTATGTAATTCGCGAGCCACCTTCCTAGAGATGATCTATTCTGGTATCAGACGCAATATTTATTCTCGTTACTCTGAACCCCTTTCACCTTCTGATTAGGCATCGAATGATTGCCTGCCCGCTTGAAACTTCTTATGCCTTCTTTTATTGCTCTCGATGTGTTTCCTAAGTTCCAATTCGAGGGATACTTTATACCTTCATCCCCTGAGATAACTACCGGATGCCAATCCTTCCAAACATATGTCCTTATAGTTTCCCCTCCTACCCTATTCGTAAGTACGATGGAGTTTCCGAACAAAGAATGACAACTTCGTCATGATGCAATGATGCAGAGAAATGAAGACATAAATGAAAGGGAGTTACTTCTTCGAGAAGAGCAACAAGAACAACAAGACTCGTTAGAATTTCATAACCAGACATTTTCCCCTTACTCTACCTCTTAAATCTCGGGACGAGATTTCCTCGAGTGGAGGAGATTTGTAACATCCCCAGATACTAACCTTATCATTAAGCTAATTACATTGCCATGTCATCATGATCATCTTAATGGAAATGCATTCAGGTAACTCAAATTCAAATTCAAATATAAGTTAAATTAATATTTCTTCAAACTGCAAAACTAAATAGTTCAAAATGTTGCAAATAATCAGTAAATGATTTTCATCAATAAACCAACATTATTTGAATTATTAAAATACCCTTAATCCATATAAAACAGTACCAAAACAGCACTAATTAATCCATTTTCATTTATACAAAAATCAAATGAATTCAAATAATCCCAAACCTTTTTGTGGCAGTGCTAAATAATGCATAGTATTTATGTGGCAAGGTTACACATTTTGCAAAAGTCATTTGATATAAGAATTAAATGCAAAACAGCAAAGAAAATGATAAACAGAAAAGAAAAAGAAAAACGTAGAAGAACTACTGTGTAACTGGGCTCTAGTGCAACAGTGCACTGTGGCCCAGCCCGCAACCAGCCTTTCTCCAACCTCGTAACAGAGGAGGAGGCAGGGCATGGCGTGGCAGCCATCCAGCCGCCGCTGGCACCGTGTCGACCATCTAGCGACCCCCCGAGATGGATAAGACCCTCCCCGATGCGATGGACGAAACCTAATCCTCTCATTCCCCTCCCTCGCGCCTCTCTCTCGATTTGAGGCTCGTACCCGAATCGTTGCCGCCGCGCCATCGTCGTCGTCGCGACCACCGGCCTCCCCTCGTCGCGCCAAGATGTCCTGGAGCTTCCCCATCGACGTCTCCTTCGCCCTCGCCTACCGGTTCGAGCTCGGACGCCCTGCTGCCTCGCCATCGCATCATCTTCTCCGCATGGCCGCCACATCTTGTCGTCGGGCTCGTCTCGTCTGGTCGTCCCCGCGACTCCTAACCATGTCCATGAGCTCCGCGGTGAGCTCCTCATCTGATTCTCCTTCTTCCCCGGCTCGATCCGTGCCTGTAGTCGCCGTCCCCATGCTCGCGCGTACGCGTACGTGCCCTGCTGCCGCTGCTCTTTGTCCCTGCTGCTGCTTGGTGTGTCCCTGCTGCTGCTTGGTGTGCTGCTGCTGCTCATGCGCTAGCTGCTGCTGTGCTGCTGCTGCCTGCTGCTAGTGCCACCGGCTGCTGCTGCTGCTAGCCATGGCAAGCGCCATGGCCATGCGGCTGTATGTGTGCGTGTGTTGTGTCTGTGCGCGCGCTGTGTGTGTGCTGTGTGTGTGTGTTAATTAGGACTAGGTTTAGTTTATGGTAGATTTAGTACTAGATTAGTCTAATAGAAATGACATGTGGGACCCCCCCTGCACTATTCCCCTTTTGACTAGTCATATTAACTTGGTCAAACTCGTATTAAAACAATTTCAGAAATTTCAAAAAATCAAATAAACTTCGGAAAATCATAACTAATTCATACTAACTCGGATGAAAATAATTTATATATGAAAATCGATCAGAAAAATATAACGAATCCGAATATATCATCCACATGCATGAAAAACATCGTTGTCACAATGAACATTGAATTTTGGCAACTGGATCAATACCGAGAGTAATACCCGGAACTGGGAAAATATTCCGAAATATTTCCCCGCTTCATTTAAAATGCTTAGTAATGCAATAGGTCACACCATCACTCCATTTTGCCATGCCATGCATAATGTTGCATTTGATTGCCCGGGTTATTTATTTCTGTTCCCGCTTTATTTTTTGGTAGACCCCGAGACTCCGGTAGAACAGGAGTACGACGACACCATCGACGATCCTTCTTTCTCGGCAGAGCTTCCAGGCAAGCAAAACCCCCTTGATCATTCCTATATCGCCTATTCCTTCTCCCTCATGCTTGCATTAGATTTTGCTACTGTAATTGCTTGCTCCTATTCTGATGCATAGCCTGATTTTGTAACCTGCTATTGTACTTTACCTGTCATCCAAAACTGCTTAGAATAGGTTGGTTAGTGATCCATCAGTGACCCCTCACCCTTGTCCCTGCTGCCCCGCTTTGTTACCAGTACCTCGATCATTGTGATCGATGTGCAGATACCGTCACATCACCGCACACACACCCCTTAGTTGTACGACTCTACAGGGCTACTATCGAGTGCCGAGGGTGATACCTCGTACTGCACTCCTGATGATATCTCTATAGTATAGCACATCGGTGGTGATTGCAGAGGGTGATTCCTCGCTCTCCCCTTCCCGATGATGACTCTGTCGTGCAACCCCTCAAGTGGGGACCATCGAGGGTGATTCCTCCTGGTTCTCCTTAACAGATTACATCGAGTAGGAATCCATCAAGGGTGATTCCTCGGGTTCCCTTGATGTTTTGGACACACGATTACCATGACTATTACCTCAGACCTTTGTTGCAGGCGGGTCGACCCCGAGGGGTACCCGCCGGAAATGTGAAGTCGGGTTGACCTGGAGGGTACCCGCGAGATAATTACGAGGCGCGGCCAGGCAGGCAGAGACCTTCCTAGAGAGGGATGGGCCTGACCCTTGTTGCACTTCCTCGAGATGGGACGACAGGAGTACTGATCGTCGCCGCGAGCTTCCAACACACTAACGGATTTGGGTATTTGATCTGAGTTGGCCGTTGGCCATATACGCACTACCACCACGTGGGATAATGGTTATGGGACCCTCTACGTCGTATGTATCAGCCGAAAGCTCTTCAGATGTCATAGCTCAGAGATGCAGGTTGATTGTTGGGGTGAGCTGGTTACGTCTGTGGTGTTTCCACAGTCGCGCTTGGGCCCCGGCCAGCCACATAACGTGCAGGAGTGCAAAGGGCGATGGCCCAAGACCCCTTCGCACTTAGGATTTAGACCGGCGTGTTGACCTCACTGCTGAGCCTAGGTAGGACTGCGTCGTGTCGATTACCCAAGGCCGGGCATTACCCAGCAAGTGTGTCCGGCCAGATGTGATCGAGCGTGTTGGGTAACAGTAGTGCACCCCTCCAGGGAAGTTATCTATTCAAATAGCCGTGTCCACGGTAACAGGACGCTCAGTGTTGTATCCCGATCTACTACAACTTGAACTGAATACATGTTACTTTAATTGTAAGCTCCGGGATCGCTTTCTCGCAGGGAGTCGAGGAAGGATCCCTGGGCTTTGCTTCTACATGCTTGTTACTTTATAATATGCTAATCTGCACTCTTCTAATGCTGCAAGACGCTGAAGATGCTAGTCTTCGATAGGCTAGGCTTTTCCCCCTCTGTTCCGGCATTTCTGCAGTTTAGTCCAAAGATATAGCCCCATTCCTTTGATACCAATGCATAATTAGTATAGATCTGATGTCAGTCTTGCGAGTACTTTGGATGAGTACTCACGGTTGCTTTGCTACCTCTTTTTCCCCATACCCGTTTACTACGATCAGATGCCAGAGCCCCGGAGTCAGCTGCTACCACGGACGACTGCTACTACACTTCCGGTGGAGCCTACTACTACGTGGAGACCGACGACCAGGAGTAGATTCGGAGGCTCCCAGGCAGGAGGCCTGCGCCTTTTCGATCAGATGTCGTTGTTTTGCTCAGCCTTCTTAAGGAAAACTTGTTCCCTTTTATGTCTGTACTCAGATATTATGTTGCTTCCACTGACGCTTGATCTCGAGCTTATGTATTCGAGCCCTCGAGGCCCCTGGCTTGTAATATAAAGCTTGTATGACTTTTTTTTGAGTTTAGAGTTGTGTTGTGATATCTTCCTGTGAGTCTCTGATCTCGATCGTGTGCATTTGCGTGTATGATTAGTGCACGGTCGAGCAGGGGCGTCACAACTTGAGCATTCATTGTTATATTGCTTTGCATGATCGTAAGATAGCTAGCATGATATTTTCATGTCTTGTCCGTTTTTGATATCTTTGCCACGCTAGATCATTGCACATCCTGGTACACTGCCAAAGGCATTCATATAGTGTCATACTTTGTTCTTGTATCGAGTTCTAATTTTTTGAGTTGTAAGTAAATAGAAGTGTGATGATCATCATTAGTCATTATTAGAGCATTGTCCCAGTGAGGAAAGGATGATGGAGACTATGATTCCCCCACAAGTCGGGATGAGACTCCAGACGAAAATAAAAAAAAGGAGAAAAGAAAAAAAAAGAGGCCAAAAAAAAGAGAAAACAAAAAAATGAAATGAGAGAAAAAGAGAGAAGGGGCAATGTTACTATCCTTTACCACACTTGTGCTTCAGAGTAGCACCATGTTTTTCATATTGAGAGTCCCCTATGTTGTCACTTTCATATACTAGTGGGAATTTTTCATTATAGAACTTGGCTTGTATATTCCGATGATGGGCTTCCTCAATTGCCCGAGGTCTTGAGCAAGCAAGTTGGATGCACACCCACTTAGTTTTCAGTTTGAGCTTTCATACACTTATAGCTCTTAGTGCATCCGTTGCATGGCAATCCCTACTCCTTGCATTGACATCAATTGATGGGCATCTCCATAGCCCGTTGATTAGCCGCGTCGATGTGAGACTTTCTTGCTTTTTTGTCTTCTCGATATTATCTCTACCACCGTATTCTATTCCATCCATAGTGCTATATCCATGGCTTGCGCTCATGTATTGCGTGGGGGTTGAAAAAGCTGAAGCGCGTTAAAAAGTATGAACCAATTGCTTGGCTGACACCGGGGTAGTACATGATAAATACTTTGTGTTAAGAAGATGGAGCATGACAAGGCTATATGATTTTGTAGGGATAACGTTCTTTAGCATTGATATTTTGAAAGACATGATTGTTTGTTGGGATGCATGAGTATTGATGTCTTTATATCAAATTATAGACTATTGCTTTGAATCACTGGTGTCTTAATATTCATGCCATGATTAGATTACATGATCAAGATTATGTTAGGTAGCATTCCACATCAAAAATTATCTTTTTTATCATTTACCTAGTCGAGGACGAGTAGGAATTAAGCTTGGGGATGCTGATACGTCTCCATCGTATCTATAATTTTTTATTGTTTCATGCCAATATTCTACAATTTCCATATACTTTTGGCAACATTTTATATGATTTCTTGTACTAACATATTGATCCAGTGCCCAGTGCCAGTTCTTGTTTTCTGCTTGTTTTTTGTTTCACAGAAAATCCATATCAAACAAAGTCCAAATGCAATAAAATTTTACAGAGAATTATTTTGGAATATATGTGATTTTTGGGAGGTGGAATCAATGCAAACGGAGGCCCACAGCCTCCACAAGCCACATGGGCGCGCCTCCCCCCCCCTAGCGCATGGTGGTGCCTCGTGGGCACACCGTAAGTCAGTTGGGGCTCTTCTTCGGGCGCAAGGAAGCTAATATCCGGAAAAAAATCGTGTTAAAATTTCAGTGCAATCGGAGTTACGGATCTCTGGGAATTTAAGAAACGGTGAAAGGCCAGAAAACAAAAAAAGCAAAACAGAAGAGAACAGGGAGAGAGATCCAATCTCGGAGGGGCTCCCGCCCCTCCGGGTGCCATGGAGGCCAAGAACTAGAGGGGAAAACCTCCTCCCATCTAGGGGGAGGCCAAGCAATAAGAAGAAGGAGGGGGGCTCTCTCCCCCTCTCTCCCGGTGGCGCCGGAACGCCGCCGGGGCAATCATCGTGACGGTGATCTACACCAACAACTTCGCCGCCGTCAACACCAACTCTCTCCCCCTCTATGCAGCGGTCTAACACCTCTTCTCCCCGCTGTAATCTCTACTTAAACATGGTGCTTAACTCCATATATTATTATCCAATGATGTATGGCAATCCTATGATGTTTGAGTAGATTTGTTTTGTCCTATGGGTTGATTGATGATCGTGATTGATTTGAGTTATATGTTTTATTTTGGTGTTGTCCTATGGTGCCCTCCGTGTTGTGTAAGCGTGAGGGATTCCTGCTGTAGGGTTTGCAATACGTTCATAATTCTCTTATAGTGGGCGGCTAGAGTGACAGAAGCTTACACCCGAGTAAGGGGGTTGTTGCGTATGGGAGTAAAGGGGACTTGATACTTAATGCTATGGTTGGGTTTTACCTTAATGATCTTTGGTAGTTGCGGATGCTTGCTAGAGTTCCAATCATAAGTGCATATGATCCAAGTACGGAAAGTATGTTAGCTCATGCCTCTCCCTCATATAAAATTGCAATAATGATTACCGGTCTAGTTATCGATTGCCTATGGACAAATATTTCTCTTGTGTTACAAAAGCTTTCTACTAAACAACTAACTTTTATTATCTTGGAAATTACTTGTAGTTTTATTCTCGCAAAGTACTTCTAGTTTTATTCTTGCAAACCTATCCTATCACCTACAAAAATAGTTTTATACTTGTTCTAGGTAAAGCGAATGTTAAGCGTGCGTAGAGTTGTATCTGTGGTCGATAGAACTTGAAGGGAATATTAATTCTACCTTTAGCTCCTCATTGGGTTCGACACTCTTATTTATAAAAAAAGCTACAATTGATCCCCTATACTTGTGGGTTATCACTTAATGCTACATATTATTATCCAATGATGTGTGGCCATCCTATGATGTTTGAGTAGATTTGTTTTGTCCTATGGGTTGATTGATGATCATGATTGGTTTGAGTTGTATGTTTTATTTTGGTGCTATCCTATGGTGCCCTCCATGTCGCGCAAGCGTGAGGGATTCCCGCTGTAGGGTTTGCAATACGTTCATAATTCTCTTATAGTGGGCGGCTAGAGTGACAGAAGCTTACACCCGAGTAAGGGGGTTGTTGCGTATGGGAGTAAAGAGGACTTGTTACTTAATGCTATGGTTGGGTTTTACCTTAATGATCTTTGGTAGTTGCGGATGCTTGCTAGAGTTCCAATCATAAGTGCATATGATCCAAGTACGGAAAGTATGTTAGCTCATGCCTCTCCCTCATATAAAATTGCAATAATGATTACCGGTCTAATTATCGATTGCCTATGGACAAATCATTCTCTTGTGTTACAAAAACTTTCTACTAAACAACTAACTTTTATTATCTTGCAATTTACTCGTAGTTTTATTATCTCGCAAATTACTCCTAGTTTTATTCTCGTTAAGTACTTCTAGTCTTATCCTTACACCCGCAAAATAGTTTCATACTTGTTCTAGGTAAAGCGAATGTTAAGTGCGCATAGAGTTGTATCGGTGGTCGATAGAACTTGAAGGGAATATTAATTCTACCTTTAGCTCCTCGTTGGGTTCGACACTCTTATTTATCGAAAAAGCTACAATTGATCCCCTATACTTGTGGGTTATCACATACATGTTACGCTAGATCATTGCACATCCTGGTACACTGCCAGAGGCATTCATATAGTCATATTTCTTCTAGTATCGAGTTGTAATTTCGAGTTGTAAGTAAATAAAAGTGTGATGATCATCATTGTTAGAGAATTGTCCCAGTGAGGAAAGGATGATGGAGGCTATGATTCCCCCACAAGTCGGGATGAGGCTCCGGACGAAAAAAAAGGAAAAAAAAGAGAAAAAAAAGAAAAAAATAAATGAGAGAAAAAGAGAGAAGGGGCAATATTACTATCCTTTTCCACACTTGTGCTTCAAAGTAGCACTATGTTTTTCATATAGAGAGTCTCCTATGTTGTCACTTTCATATACTAGTGGGAATTTTTCATTATCGAACTTGGCTTGTATATTCCGATGATGGGCTTCCTCAAATGCCCGAGGTCTTCATGAGCAAGCAAGTTGGATGCACACCCACTTAGTTTTCAGTTTGAGCTTTCATACACTTATAGCTCTTAGTGCACCCGTTGCATGGCAATCCCTACTCCTCGCATTGATATCGATTGATGGGCATCTCCATAGCCTGTTGATCCGCCGAGTTGATGCGAGACTTTCTTCTTCTCCTTTCCATTATTTGATACCTACCACTGCACTCTATTCCACCTAGTGCTATATCCATGGCTTGCGCTCATGTATTGCGTGAGAGTTGAAAATGCTGAAGCGCGTTAGAAGTACGATCCAATTGCCTGGTTTAACACCGGGGTGCTCACTATTTATATATTTGCGGTGAAGATAGAGTCATGCCATGATTAATATGAGAAAGTGAGTAGGGATAACACTCGTTAAGGATCGTATATTTTGAAGTTAATGATTATGCTTCTTATGTTCATGGATATTATTATGTTGATATTGTCAATTCATCGCTTCACAACTTATATGCCATAAAGGGATTACATAATAAACATGTTGGGTAGCATTCCGCATCAAAAATTCTGTTTTTATCATTTACCTACTCGAGGACGAGCAAGAATTAAGCTTGGGGATGCTTGATACGTCTCCAACGTATCTATAATTTTTGATTGTTCCATGCTATTATAGTATCAATCTTGGATGTTTTATATGCAATTATATATCATTTTTTGCGACTAACCTATCTACTATATCTAAATAGGAACACCCCACCAGTTGATTTCCCTGCGTTCTCAAGCTTCCATGTCATCCCAAATTCGTTCAGCCGTTGGATTGACCACACATGCCTCAGATTTGCTGCCAAGAGTTGATCCCCCGTGCCACACGCCCTTCCGGTTGGCACATCCTTCCTCCGCGTGAGAACTAATGCTTCGAGTCTTTCCTCTTCCACCTCCCCAATTAATGCGTTGTCCTCTTCTCCTTCCATCCCCGGCAACGTTTTCAATTCTTCGATCTTCCCACCACAAGTACACATGAAACGGGCATGCAATCAATCATCGATCTTCATCATAGAGGGATTTTATTGTCCATCTCCTTCCGGTGATGGGATGAATTGGAGCCCTCTCTGCCACCACCGCTACACCGCGGATGCCTGCTCGACGAATCAGAATCCTTTATCAACCTGAGTTGAATCCCCCACCATGACTCATCTCCTTCCGGTACCATGTGGGGGCTGGACGGGACAAATCTGCAGGCATCGCCGCCGCCACCGCGCAGCCTCTGCGGCTGCATATTCTTCTTCCCCATCACCAGCGACGCGCTCGAACACCTCATCGAGCACCACGAGTGGCTTCTCCAGCACCTCCCCTACGGCGAGGCACTTGTCGTGGAGGTTAACATGTGTTTGTCAAATATGGCGATCCAAGCCGCCTTCTGCTCGCTCGGCCGCTCTTGCCATGTTTAATCTTCTCCGTGCCATCACCGGCTGCCTGGTGTTGCCGCCTTCTATCTCCTGAAGATGCACCTCCACAATTTCTTCTCACCGTAGTTCATATGAGGGTCGGTTTGGTTGAGCTTGAGCCTCATGAGGGAGAAAGTCTTGAAGCAATCGATGGGACTCGGTGCAGGTGCAGATAGGAGCAAGTTGGCTTAATACTATCAAGTAATTAATGACTTGATCTTCCATTGATTTGTTTATTGGGTTGTGCTCTTTATTAGGTTCGATTTCTTTCTGGTCTGTAGCCCAACTGAACCGAACCACACGCAATTTGTGAGGTAAGTTATACTTTCTAGCTCAAATAGAATGTCAATTTATAAACTGATCGATGATATTATTATGCTGACTCAATGCTTCCAAAACGAACTAGCGCCATACATAGTTGATTGCCGGCTAGGAATTTTGCTGATGCACACCATGGATGCATCCATGCGAAACCTGCACGTGCATGGCCTCAAGCAAAATCTGGCGGTGCAGCGTGGGTCTTGCTGGAAGAGTACATGGAGAACATTAGATGTCTAGAATTGTCAAGGAATTAATTTCTGTTTTCCTATCTAGACGATTTGAATGCTATGTAGTTTTTTAATACTTGATGAAATTCTGATTATACACATTGTACTACATATCGAATTATTCTGCATTTTAGTAGTATTAAGCAAAAGGATACAATGCCTAGACTTTGAATATTTTCCTATACATAGTTTCCCAATTTCCTCAGAATCGTGTCTTAAGTATATGTTTCCTTGGTTGATCTGGTGGTCAGATTTTAACATGATTATCTACAACATTTAAGTTAACTGGAGGGAGTACTTGAGTTGTACTGGTTTCTATCTACATGGTTCTTTTATTGTTTGGCGAACCATCTCCAGGCCGAGAAGCTGACGTGGTGATCTTCGGACAGAGCCGTTCTTGTCATTGATCCAAACTTCTACCACAGATAATCAATGTTTTGCATACCTTATCCCCGAAGGTGACGTGCTACTGCTTCTTTTCCTGATTGGATATTTTGATTGTGCAATTAACATTAAGTAGTAATAATCTTGGGTTATTCCATTGGTGATTATATCAAGTCAGATTTTTCTTTTGCCGGCCTTTATGCCCCCTCGGTCCTTTCATGTGGGAGCTCATGTTCAGCGTGGTATATATATTCAGAGCTATTCCTTCCTTACCGCTGGATATCCTTGATTGCTATTCCTTCATTCAGCTTACAATGTTTTCTGAGTACCCCAGATAAGTTGATTGAGAGGTCTACTATCTAATCGATGTCCTCTCGGATTCTTTTCTGATTTGCTTGCTTTATCGAAGAAATGCATGTGGTTTTCAATTCCTACCATTCAACTGCGTTTTGTTTAACTGATTATTTATAAGTAGCCAATAAAACTATAACTAAGAGGCACCTTTTTCAATCCTGGTCCAAAGACTATGCTCAATTTCACCATGATGTTGTCTCTACAGGGGAGAGATCATAGTGCATTAAATCTATATGTACATACAACTCAAACGACCCATTTAGATCCTAGCAACATTATTGGAACCTCACTATTTTTGTTCAAAATTAAATATAAAGATTTATTATAACTGAGGTTATGAGGATTGCACAAACTTTACTTGCAGAATATTGTGTTCTATTTTGATTTCATAGGTTTCATACATTTTTTCCTCAACACAAACCTTTTCTTATATGTTCTTTCAGATCCTGCACATGTTCTTCTTGGTTGAATATCTTCAAGCCCCATTTTTCACTGGATATCATGGTATGAAAGACTTGAGGAATGACAACCCACATTTCCTTTTCATTCATCCAATATATCCTATTCATTTGATATGCTCATGGAAGAAAGAACGTCCCGCCGCAAAGCGCGGGGTATCATCTAGTTAACCTAGTGCCCAGTGCCAGTTGCTGTTTTCTGCCTGTTTTTGGTTTTTCAGGAAATCAGTACCAAACGAAGTCCAAATGCCACGAAACTTTTTGACGATTTTTTTCTGGACAAAAGAGACCCTGGAAGCTTCGGGAGGAAGCCAGAAGCCTCACGAGGAGGCCACAAGGCAATAGGGCGCAGCCCCAGGGGCGCGCCCTGATGCCTTGTGGGCCCCTCGTGGCTCCTTTTGACCTAATTCCACTTCTATAAATTCTCAAATATTGGAAAACCAACAGAGAGCCAGACGAGAACACCCTACCACCGTCGCAAGCTTCTGTTCTTTCACGATCCCATCTGGAGGCCTTTTCCGGCACTCTGCCGGAGGGGGAATCAATCATGGAGGGCTTCTACATCAACCTTGCTGCCCCTCCGATGATGTGTGAGTAGTTTACCACCGACATAAGGGTCCATATCTAGTAGCTAGATGGTTCTTCTCTCTCTTTGATCTTCAACACAAAGTTCTCCTCGATGTTCTTGGAGTTCTATCCGATGTAATCTTCTTTTGCGGTGTGTTTGTTAGGATCCAATGAATTGTGGGTTTATGATCTGAATATTTATGAATATTAATTGAGTCTTCTCTGAACTCTTTTATGCATGATTGTTGTAGCTTTGTATTTCTCTCTGATCTATCCATTTGGTTTGGGCAACTAGATTGATTTATCTTGCAATGGGAGAGGTGCTTTGTGATGGGTTCAATCTTGCGGTGTTCTATATCCCAGTGACAGAAAGGGACAAGACACGTATTTGTATTGATGCCATTAAGGATAAAACGATGGGGTTTATTCATATTGCTTGAGTTTACTTTGTCTACATCATGTCATCTTGCTTAAGGCGTTATTCTGTTTTATACTTAATACTCTAGATGCATGTTGGATAGCGGTCGATGAGTGGAGTAATAGTAGTAGATGCAGGCAGGAGTTGGTCTACTTGTCGAGGACGTGATGCCTATTGATAACCCACAAGTATAGGGGATCGCAACAGTTTTCGAGGGTAGAGTATACAACCCAAATTTCTTGATTTGACACAAGGGGAGCCAAAGAATATTTGCAAGTATTAGCAGTTGAGTTGTCAATTCAACCACACCTGAGACTAAATATCTGCAACAGAGTGATCAGTAGCACAATAATATGATAGTTTGATAGCAGTAGCAATAATAGTAACGGTAACAGTACGGTAGCAGCAATAGTAGTAGCAATTGTAACAGCAGTAGCAACAATAGTAACTTAGCAAGAACAATATGTGAAAAGCTCGTAGGCATTGGATCGGTGATATTGTTGGATAACATTCATCATGTAACAGTCATAACCTAGGGCGACACAGAACTAGCTCCAATTAATCAATGTAATGTAGGCATGTATTCCGTATATAGTCATACGTGCTTGCGATAAGAACTTGCATGACATCTTTTGTTCTACCCTCCCATGGCAGCGGGGTCCATAAGGAAACTAAGGGATATTAAGGCCTCCTTTTCATAGAGAACCGGAACAAAGCATTAACACATAGTGAATACATGAACTCCTCAAACTATGGCAATCACCGGAAAGAATCCCAATTATTGTCACCTTGGGGTATGCGGATCATAACACATAGCAGGTGCATATAACTTGCAAGATCGGATCAAGAACACAAATATATTCATGAAAACATAAAGGGTTCAGATCTGGAATCATGGCACTCGGGCCCTAGTGACAAGCATTAAGCATAGCAAAGTCATAGCAACATCAATCTCAGAACATAGTGGATACTAGGGATCAAGCCCTAACAAAACTAACTCGATCACATGATAAATCTCATCCAACTCATCACCGTCTAGCAAGCGTACGAAGGAATTACTCACTCCCGGCGGTGAGCATCATGAAATTAGTGATGAAGGATGGTTGATGATGACGATGTCGGAAGATCCCCCTCTCCGGAGCCCCAAACGGACTCCAGATCTGGCTTCCCGATGAAGAACAGGAGGTGGCGACGGCTCCGTATCGTGAAACGCAATAAAACTTCCTTTCTTATTTTTTTCTCTAGAATTGTGAATTTATAGCGTTGGAATTAGGTCAGACGGAGCCACATGGGCCCCACGAGGTACCAGGGCGCGCCTGGGGGGGTGGCGCGCCCTGGTGCCTCGTGGGCACTGGGTGGTTCCCCTCCAGTAGGTTTTGGCTCCAGTATTTTTTTATATATTCCATAAAAAATCTACAAAAAGTTTCATCCAATTCCAAGAACTTTTATTTCTGCACCAAAAACAACACCATGGCAATTCTGCTGAAAACAGCGCCAGTCCGGGTTAGTTCCATTCAAATCATGAAAATTATGGGCCAAAACAAGAGCAAAAGTGTTTGGAAAAGTAGATACGACGGAGACGTATCAACTCCCCCAAGCTTAACTCATTGCTTGTCCTCAAGCAATTCAGTTGACAAACTGAAAGTGATAACGAAAAACTTTTACAAACTCTTTTGTTCTTGTATCTATATATATGCTTAAATAGCACCCAAGTTTTTAGCAAAGATTATAACTAACCATGCAAATGATAAATCTTAGAAATTATATTCACTCATATCAATGGCATAATCAACTAGCGAGCAATAATAAGATATCTCAAATGCCAACACTCTGTCAAAACAATTATGATATAATATGACAACATGGTATCTCGCTAGCCCTTTCTGAGACCGCAAAACATAAATGCAGAGCACCTCCAAAGTTCAAGCAGTGACTAAACATTGCAATTCATGGTAGAAGAGATCCAGTCATGATGCACACAACATTAACTACTCACAATGCATTAGAATGACAATAGTGCTCTCAGACTAGTGCTTGTTTGAGAAGGTGATGACTCAAAAATAAAAGTAAAATAACATAAAAGTAAATAGATAGGCCCTTCGCAGAGGGAAGCATGGATTTGCAGAGGTGCCAGAGATCGAAGCTTAAATCAGAGATAGATATAATTTTGGGAGGTATGCCTTTCCTGTCAACGACACGACCGAGAGTTTTCAATATCTTCCATGCTAAACACATTAGCGGCGGTTCCCAAGCGATAAAGTAAAGTTTACTCCCCCTCCACCAACAATCACAAGCCATGGCTAGCCGAATCCTCGGGTGCCCTCCATACCAACAACTTTCCGGGGGAGTTTGTTTAATTATTTTGCAATTTTAATAGTGGGATTGGGCATCCCGATTACCAGCCCCTCTCGTGCAAGGACAAGTGAATAAACACTCATCATGAGAATAACCCGCTTAGCATGGAAGATACTGACCGCCCCCTGTCGCTCCATGAGCGGTACGGGCACACAAAACAGATGTTCATTTGAATATTTAGAGGTGGCACATGCAAATTTACTTAGGACGGCAGAGTAATACCGCATATAGGTAGATATAGTGGACTCATCTGGAATAACTTTGGTTTAAGGATTTTGATGCACAAGCAGCATTCCCGCTTAGTACAGGCAAAGGCTAGCAAATAGGTTGAGAAGCGACCAGCTAGAGAGCGAAAACGGTCATAATCATGCATTATGAATAATCAACATTGAATACTAGCATGAGTAGGATATAAACACCATGAACATAAATATCATGAAGGCTATGTTGGTTTTGAATCAACTACATGCGTGAACATGTGCCAAGTCAAGCCACTTGAAACATTCAGAGGAGGATACCATATCATCATACTACATCACAATCATTTTAATGCATGTTGACACTCAAGATAAATCATTATCCACTCCTAGCTACTTAAGCATGGCATGAGCAACTATAATCTCTAATTGTCATCATAAACATGTTTAATCATAATATGCTGAATCATGGATACTGAGTTAAACATATTTACAAAAACAAAGAACAAGTTGAGTTCATACCAGCTTTTCCTTGCCACAGTCACTTCATCAAATCATCGTCATTATTGCCTTTCACTTGCACGACCGAATGATATGAAAAATGAAAATAGTGCGAGTGTGCCGTGGACTAAGCTGGAATGTGCTAGCATTTTATTCAAAGGAGAAGACAAGGTAAAATGGGCTCTTTGTTAGATCAACAACAATGCATATGAGAGCCACTCAACATTTTCATCGTGGTCTTCTCCTTACAATGACTCAACAAAAGAAAATAATTTCAGAGAAATACACTGAAATATTTTTGGAGTTTTTAGTTTTTCTAAAGAAAACGAAATAAATAGGAAAACGAAAAACGAGAAAACTATTTACACGGGAAAGCTCCCAACAAGTAAAAGAAGAAACGGGAAATCTTTTTGGGTTTTCTTTTACTACTACGAAACTACAACTAATTAAACTGGAAAGAAAAACTGAAAAGAAGCGAGAAATGTTTTTGGATTTTCTCAAGTTTTTCGAACACACTAGAAGAAAATGAGAAAATAAAACTGGCATGGATTATACAATGAAAAAGTATGAACACCGACAACTGGAATGAAATGTGTGAGCATGAATGTAATGTCGGTGAGAGATACGTACTCCCCCAAGCTTAGGCTTTTGCCTAGCTTGGTCTACAGCCATCCGTAGTAGCCATCCGGTCCCATGTGAAAGTCCTCAGGCGGCAGAACCCGAGCGTCCCAATCCTGGGGCTCCTCCTCTGCCGCTGCCAAAGCGTTCCGGTAAGCAGTGATGTCCGGTAGCATCACGATATATCCGTTCCTGGCATGAGAATCAAACAAAGTAGGTGCAGGCGATAGAATAATATCACGATCCTCACTAAAAACCAAGTTATAACGAATGTTGTGAGGAGGCTCAGGAGCATCAAGAAAGTGGTGGTCCCTCATGGACTGGTGATCTAAGTAAACTCTGGGCAACAAACAATCATGAGGGCGTATGTTAACATTAAAACATCTCGCTAAGCGAGTAGCATAAATACCACCATGAATTTTACCCCTAGTTCTATTAGTGTGCAGGCGGCATGCAATGATAGCTCCCAGGTTATAAGTGTTGTCATTATGCAGTGCGCGGCGTAAAATGGCAAAATCAGGTGCAGCTAGCGCACTACCTTGCTCCCTAGCAATCAAGCATTTCCCTAAGAATAAAGCAAAGTAATGAATAGAGGGAAATTGCAAGCTAGTGGCTCGGGCTTTCGACACGCCCCTAGTCTCTCCCACCGTTAAAGTGTGGAGAAAACCCTCAAACTCCTCCGGGCGAGGCTCTCTAATTTCCCCATCAAAGGGAATCAAACATATCTCACAAAATTCAGCCAGAGGTATCTGATAATGTTCAGCATATAAATCAAAGCGCACCTCAGGGGGTTCGAGCCTACTCAGAAAATGAAAGTTTTGCACAAAGGAATTTGTAAGGATGTGGTACTAGTCACACTCATCTGCGAGGAAGTCGGTCAGTCCGGCATTTGCAACGAATTGCGCGAACTCTTGGTAGAATCTAGCTCCGTTCATGAAGGCATTGTGCGGCCATTTGCACGGCCGGACCTCCGTCCTACGCGGAATGTTGAGGTCGCTGTCCGAGGACTCCCCAAGGACTCCCTTGGCGTTCCGCTTTGAGGAACACCTTCGGAAGATATTCATCTTCCTAAGAACAATTTCTGAAAATTTTTGGGCCACAAAATGATATCAATAAAACTTCACAAAATTGATAGCAACTACTCATAAGGATGTCTAGACGCTATATCAAGCATTCAAACTACTTGGAACTCAAAGAATTCAACATGCAAGCTCATTTTCTTTAGCACTAAGAGCAGCTAATTATGCAAAATATAATCCACTAGAGCAAAAACTAATTGGAGCAATGGAGGAGTCACATACCAAGGAGCAATCTCCCAAAACAGTTTCGGAAACGGAGCTCCGAGCAAAGAGATCAAAAATTTCAGGTTTGTGAGCAAGAACTCGAGAGAGAGAGAGAGCTACCAGGGATTTTTGCTAGAGGTAAGAGACGAAGTGAACTGAAGGGATAAGTGAGGGGGTCCTTGTGGGGCCCACGAGGTACCTGGGCGCGCTAGGGGGTGGCGCGCCCTGGTGCCTCGTGGGCACCTGGGGCACCCCCTGGTATGATTTTTGTGCCAAAAATTCTTAAATATTATATAAAAATTCATATCAAAATTTTATTGCATTCTGAGCACCTTTATTTCTGGACATTTTTTATTGCACGGATAAATCAGAAAACAGGATAATCATGGCATTTTATTGCATTTAACTAAAAATAACAGAAAACAAAAAGTGAGTACAGAAGGTTGTGCTTACTAAATTCATCGACCACATGCCTCTCAAAAAGAATCCATTAATAAGGTTGATCAGGTCTTATTAACAAACCATTTCCGAGCAACATGAAACCGAAGAACTTTCGTATAACACTAAGTTACCTCAACGGGGATATGCATCTCCCCGATAATAAGAGTTTCATATTTCCTTTTAACAGTAGGAAGAGGGAGTTGAAAACTTACAATAGTAATTGTCGAAGTCTTTTCAATAATATGAATACCATTTACTTGAAATTGTTTCTTCGGAAAGTGCACCGTATGTTCATTACCATTGATATGAAAAGTGACCTTGCTTTTGTTGCAATCAATAACAGCCCCTGCGGTATTCAAAAAAGGTCTACCAAGGATAATCGACATGTTGTCATCCTCGGGCATATCAAGTATAACAAATTCTGTTAGGATAGTAACATTTGCAACTACAACGGGCACATCCTCACAAACACCGATAGGTATGGCAGTTGATTTGTTAGTCATTTGCAATGATATTTCAGTGGGAGTGAGTTTATTCAAATCAAGTCATTTATATAAAGAGAAAGGCATAACACTAACACCGGCTCCTAAATCACACAAAGCAGTTTTGACATAATTTCTTTTAATGGAACATGGTATAGTTGGTATTCCTGGATCTCCTAGTTTCTTAGGTACTCCATCCTTAAAATAATAATTTGCAAGCATGGTGGAAATTTCAGCCTCGGGTATCTTTCTTTTATTTGTGACAATGTCTTTCATGTATTTAGCATAAGGAGGCATCTTTATAATATCAGTCAAACGAGTGCGCAAAAAGATTGGCCTAAGCATTTCAGCAAAGCGTTCAAATTCTTCCTCATCCTTTTTCTTAGATGGTTTAGGAGGAAAGGGCATGGGTTTTTGAACCCATTGTTCTCTTTCTTTACCATGTTTTCTAGCAACGAAGTCCCTTTTATCATAACGTTTATTTTTAGAAGGTGGGTTATCAAGATCAACAACAGGTTCTATTTCAACATCATTATCAAGTTCTTTATCATTATCTGGTTGGGTATCCACATGATCATCATCATCATTATTATCATCAGATGGTTGTTCATTACCAGATTGTGTTTCAGCATCAGAAATAGAAACATCATTACTATCCTCCAAGGTTTTTTCTACCTCAGGTTCACTAGAAGTATGCAAAGTCCTATCATTTTTCTTTTTCTTTTTCTTTTTAGATGGACTAGGTGTATCAACATTAATTCTTTGAGAGTCTTGTTCAATTCTTTTTGGGTGACCTTCAGGATAAAGTGGCTCCTGAGTCATTCTACCTCCTCTAGTCATTACTCTAACAGCATGATCATTCATATTGTTATTCATTTCATTGAGCAATTCACTTTGAGATTTAGCAACTTGTTCTAACTGGGTTTCAACCATAGATGCATGTTTACTTACACCCTTAACATCATTAGCAATTCTAAATAACAAGTCACTCAAGCGATCAATCATGTAGGCATTTCGTTTTAATTGTTCATAACATTTGCATTGAAGTGATCTTGCTTAATAATATAATTGTCAAATTCATATAAGCATTGACTAGGAGGTTTGTTATAAGGAATATCACCTTCATCAAATTTTATAAGAGAATTTACCTCTACTACCTGTGGCAGTGTGTCAAGACCATGTATTTCTTCAATAGGTGGTAGATTCTTAACATCTTCAGCTTTAATACCTTTTTCCTTCATACATTTCTTCGCTTCTTGCATATCTTCAGGACTAAGATGTAAAATACCCCTCTTCTTCGGAGTGGGTTTGGGCGGTGGTTCAGGAAGTGTCCAATCATTATCATTCTTCAATATATTATTCAATAATTCCTCAGCTTGTTCAATAGTCCTTTCCCTGAAAACACAACTCGCACAACTATCTAGGTAGTCCCTAGAAGCATCGGTTAGTCCATTATAGAAGATATCAAGTATTTCATTTTTCTTAAGAGGATGATCAGGCAAAGCATTAAGTAATTGGAGAAGCCTCCCCCAAGCTTGAGGGAGATTCTCTTCTTCAATTTGCACAAAGTTAAATATTTCCTGTAAGGCAGCTTGTTTCTTATGAGCAGGAAAATATTTTTCAGAGAAGTAATAAATCATATCCTGGGGACTACGCACACATCCAGGAGCAAGAGTATTATACCATTCCTTAGCATCACCCTTTAATGAGAAAGGAAACAATTAAGAATATAGTAATAGCGAATTTTTTCCTCACGAGCAAATAGGGTGGCTATATCATTTAATTTAGTAAGATGTGCCACAACGGTTTCAGTTTCATAGCCATGGAAAGGATCAGATTCAACCAAGGTAATTAACCCAGGATCAACAGAGAATTCATAATCTTTATCAGTAACAAATATGGGAGAGGTAGCAAACTTAGGATCATATTTCATTTTCTCCCTCATAGATTTTTCTTTCATTTCAGCAACCAGTTTTATAACTTCATGTCTATCATTACAAGCAAGGATGGCTCTAGCCATCTCCCTATCAAAGAAATGTTCATCAGGTGTTTCAACTCTAGTAGGAGAGCTAGGCATAATAGGTGAATCATAATTCTCAAGAGTTTCAGCATTTTCAATTTCTTTAGCTTTAGCAATTTGTTCAGTAAGAAATTCACCAAGTGGCACAACATTATCAAGCATAGTACTAGCATCATCATGAGCATCATTCATAGCAGAAGTGGTATCATCAGTAACTTGCGACATATCAGAATTAATAGCATGTGGTGGTGTTGCAAGTTTACTCAAAACAGAAGGTGAATCAAGTGCAGAGCTAGATGGCAGTTCCTTACCTCCCCTCGTCTTAGAGGGAACGATCTTGGTCTTAGCGTCTTTCAGATTCTTCATAGTGATCAACAGATAATAATCCCAAGTGACTCAGCAAATAAAGCTATGCTCCCCGGCAACGGCGCCAGAAAAAGGTCTTGATAACCCACAAGTATAGGGGATCGCAACAGTTTTCGAGGGTAGAGTATTCAACCCAAATTTATTGATTCGACACAAGGGGAGCCAAAGAATATTTGCAAGTATTAGCAGTTGAGTTGTCAATTCAACCACTCCTGAGACTAAATATCTGCAGCAGAGTGATTAGTAGCACAGTAATATGATAGTTTGATAGCAGTAGAAATAATAGTAACGGTAACAGTACGGTAGCAGCAATAGTAGTAGCAATTGTAACAGCAGTAGCAATAGTAGCAACTTAGCAAGAACAATATGTGAAAAGCTCGTAGGCATTGGATCGGTGATATTGTTGGATAACATTCATCATGTAACAGTCATAACCTAGGGCGACACAGAACTAGCTCCAATTAATCAATGTAATGTAGGCATGTATTCCGTATATAGTCATACGTGCTTGCGATAAGAACTTGCATGACATCTTTTGTCCTACCCTCCCGTGGCAGCGGGGTCCATAAGGAAACTAAGGCATATTAAGGCCTCCTTTTAATAGAGAACCGGAACAAAGCATTAATACATAGTGAATACATGAACTCCTCAAACTATGGCAATCACCGGAAAGAATCCCAATTATTGTCACCTTGGGGTATGCGGATCATAACACATAGCAGGTGCATATAACTTGCAAGATCGTATCAAGAACACAAATATATTCATGAAAACATAAAGGGTTCAGATTTGGAATCATGGCACTCGGGCCCTAGTGACAAGCATTAAGCATAGCAAAGTCATAGCAACATCAATCTCAGAACATAGTGAATACTAGGGATCAAGCCCTAACAAAACTAACTCGATTACATGATAAATCTCATCCAACTCATCACCGTCCAGCAAGCCTACAAACAAGAGCAAAAGTGTTTGGAAAAGTAGATACGACGGAGACGTATCACCTATATACATGATCATTGCCTTGAACATCGTCATAACTATGCGCTTTTCTATCAATTGCCCAACAGTAATTTGTCTACCCACCGTATGTTATGCGCTCGAGAGAGAAGCCTCTGGGGAAAACTATGGCCCCAGGGTCATTTATACTTATTATATAAACAAAAATCCAAAAAATACCTTGCTACAATTTATTTACTTTTATTTTATTTTGCAATTTACTTTATCAATTTATCTATCACTACGAGATTTAATCCTTGCAATTAACCGCCTAGGGGATTGACAACCCCCTTGTTCGCGTTGGGTGCAAGTATTGGCTTTTGTGTGTGCAGGTGCTGCTAAAGAGGTTTTGCTTGGTTCTCCTACTGGATTGATAACCTTGGTTCTTAACTGAGGGAAATACTTATCTCTACTGTACTGCATCATCCTCTCCTCTTCGAGGAAATCCCAACGCAGCTCACAAGTAACAGGAAGAATTTCTGGCGCTGTTGCCGGGGAGACATCATCAAAACTTATCAAGTACCTTCGCACAAACTATCCCTTACTTGCATTTATTTTTATTTGCCTTTTTATTTGCATTTGCCTCTCGTTTTCATCTCCAAAAAATTATTTGCTTGTTCGCTTTATTTGTCGCTATGTCTCAAGAAAACACCAAGTTGTGCGACTTTTCAAACACTAATAATAATGATTTTATTAGTACTCCAATTGCTCCTCCCACCGCTAGTGCGGAGTCTTATGATATTAATGCTGCTTTGCTAAATCTTGTTATGAAAGAACAATTTTCTGGAACTCCTAATGAGGATGTTGCTTCCCATCTTAATACTTTCGTTGAATTATGCGATATGCAAAAGAAGAAAGATGTGGATAATGATATTGTTAAGTTAAAATTATTTCCGTTCTCACTAAGAGATCTGTGACGCCCCCGACTCGACCGTGCACTAATCATACACGCAAATGCGCACGATCAAGCCCAGGGACTCACGGGAAGATATCACAACACAACTCTAGACACAAAATAAAATAATACAAGCTTTATATTACAAGCCAGGGGCCTCGAGGGCTCGAATACATAAGCTCGAGTTACACAAGCATCAGTGGAAGCAACAATATCTGAGTACAGACATAATTAGACAAGGCTGCCTTAAGAAGGCAGAGCAAAACAACGACATCTAGATCGAAAAGGCGCAGGCCTCCTGCCTGGGAGCCTCCTAAACTACTCCTGGTCGTCGGTCTCCACGTAGTAGTAAGCTCCGTCGGGGTAGCAGTAGTCATCGACGGGATCAGTTGGCTCCTGGGCTCCATCATCTGATCGCAGCAATCGGGTATGGGAAAAGAGGTAGCAAAGCAACCGTGAGTATTCATCCAAAGTACTCGCAAGACTTACATCAGAACTATTCTATTTATGCATCGGTATCAAATGAAGGGGTTGTATCTGTGGACTAGACTGCAGAAATGCCAGAATAGAGAGGAAGGCCAAGCCTATCGAAGACTAGCATCTTGCAGCGTCTTGCAGCATTAGAAGAGTGCAGATTAGTATCATATCATATAGTAATAAGTATGTAGTAGCAAAGCCCAGAGATCCTTCCTCGACTCCCTGCGAGAAAGCGATCCCGAAGCTAACATATTAATTAAAGTAACATGTATCCAGTTCAAGTTGTAGTAGATCAGGATACAACACTGAGCGTCCTGTTATTGTGGACACGGCTATTCGAATAGATAACTTCCCTGCAGGGGTGCACTAGTGTTACCCAACACGCTCGATTAACTCTGGCCGGACACACTTTTCTGGGTCATGCCCGGCCTTGGCTGATCGACATGACGTAATCCTACCTAGGCTCCATAGAGAGGTCCCCGCCGGTCTACATCCTAAGTGCTCAGGGGTCTTGGGCCCATCGCCCTTTGCACTCCGGGTCGTTGCGAGCAGGGTGGATACCAGCGCCACCTCTCTCCTGGATGGCACGATCCGGCTCGGCCACAATGCTGAACTGGACGTCTGACAGAGCTTTCGGCTGATACATACGGCGCCGAGGGCCCCATTAAACCATTATCCCGCGTGGTGGTAGTGCGTATAGGCCAGTGGCCAGCTCAGATCAAATACCCAAATCCATTAGTGAATTATTAGGAGCTCGCGGAGACGACCAGTGCTTTGGCCGTTCCGACTAGGTATCTCGCAGACCACGACCAGGGACTAGGCCCACCTCTCTCCTAGGTAGTCTCCACCTGCCCTGTCGCTCCGACTACAGTGTAAGTTCCGTGTCGGCTGTCGGGACAAGTCCCGAGCTACCACCACATCCTGGGTGGTACCGCTAACAGCCAGCCGCCACAAGACTCTCTCGCGGGTACCCTTGGGGTCGGCCCGACTTGAACATTATCTCGCGGGTGCTCTTGGAGCCGACCCGTCTTTAACAATGGTCTGAGGTGAAGGTCAAAGTACCCGTGTGTCCATAACATCGTGGGGAATCCGAGGAATCACCCTCGATGGATTCCCACTCGATGTAACCATCAAGGTGAACTTGGAGGAATCACCCTCGATGGGTTCACACTTGAGGGGCTGCACGACAGAGGCCTCATCGGAGGTGGTGAAAGAGGAATCACCCTCGGTAACTGATGTAGGGTGGAATCCTAATGTGATGATCTTTTCACACTTGGAGGGGGAAAAGGGAAGAACAAGCAAGAACAACAAAGGGAATCACTCAAACAAACCCAAATCACACATCCACTAGGATAGCATACATGAGATCCACAAGTATACAAGATCAATCCATGGAAACAAGCACAAGGTAAAGTTCTTCTCACTCCAAAGGAGGTGAGGTCTTTATGATCTAGATGAGATCCTTCTCCCTTAGGAGGTCTTGATGATCCTATGATGGGGATCCTTCTCCCTAGAGAGGTCTTGATTCCCCAAGAGGAGATACAAGGAGCAAAGCTCAACTCAATGTCTAAATGTACTTTGCTAACCCTAATTCGGAGCTAGGAGAAGAGTATTTATAGTCCAAGGGGTAAGTTGGGGGTTACATGGGTCGTTGCCCTTTCACAGCGCGCAGGCGGACCGGTTGTACCGGTAATCAGAGCGGTTGTACCGCTGGGAGTTCAGGTACCGGTTCCTGGAGGTGTTCGTTGGAGGGGGACCGGTTGTACCGCTTGAGGGACCGGTTGTACCGGTCTGGTTGATGCTGTGGGAACAACCGGGCTGGTACCGGTCTTGCACCGCTCGATTACAGAAGGTTAACCGATGGTTGGGCGGTAGTGGAGCGGTTAAACCGGTGGACCGGTTGTACCGGTGTTCCTGGGCTGGGCACAGTCATCTCCGAGTTCTTGGTGACCATCTTGCTCCATTCCTTCACCTTGGCGGATTCCTTGGTACCTAAGTATGCAAAGTGTCTCCGTTTGAGGTAGTAACCATGTCTCAAGTGGGTCTAAGGGAAGTTGAACAAGGAGAGAGTTAACCTCGGTTTCGATAGCTCTTTCACGGGCTCTTGTCATAGGTCCGCGTGGTGTCTTGGGAGACGAAGGTACGTCCATGGAGATGACCGAAGGATGCTCCGCATCAGTAACCCACAACCGACTAGCTACGCTACAGAGATATCATCAGGAGTGAGGTAGGAGGTATCACCCTCGGCACTCGATAGTAGCTCTGCAGAGTCGTACAACTAAGGGGGTGTGCGGTGCTGTGTTCAGTCTGTGTACATCGATCACACTGATCGAGTCACCGGTGGTAAAGCATGGCAACAAGGACAAGGGTGTGGGGCCATTGATGGATCACTAACCAGTCTATACTTAGCATTTAGGACAACAGGTAAAGTATCAACAGCAGGTTACAAAATCAGCTATGCATCAGAATAGGAGCAATCAATTACAGTAGCAAAATCTAATGCAAGCATGGGAGAGAAAGAATGGGCGATTTAGGAATGATCAAGGGGGTTTTGCTTGCCTGAAAGCTCTACTGAAAAGGAATAAGGGTCGTCGGTGACGTAGTCGATCACAGGGGTATCAGCAGCAGTCGCAGACTGGAGAAGAAAGAGGAGGGAGAAACAAATAAATAACGGGCAAACAAATACACACAGATGCATGTCAGGTCGGTAAGGGTTGATTATGTGCTCTAATGCTTCACTAATTATTTTAGACGGAGAGGGAAAATATCCGGGAATATTTTCCCAGCTCCAGGTGCTTATCGGTATATTGATTCGGAGGGGAAGGTTCCATGTTCATCTAGTTAGGAGTGATGGTCAAGAACTTTGATCACATATTTGGATTCGTCTTATTTTTCTGATCATTTTTCATATATAAATTATTTTCATCTGACTTACGGTTTATTTTCTATGAATTATCGAAGTTTAAATGCGTTTATGAAATTTCTGGAAATATATATATATTAATTCGAAATTTAATTTGAAAATGCTATGTGTACCCACTGTGTACACAGCCAAAGAGGCTTACAGGTGGGCCAGGGGTTGCTGACTCATCATGTCAACAGGTCAATGTTGACCACCACCTGTTAGTGACAGTGAGCATTAGTTCTAATTAAATAGGGCTAATTAGCAAATGGGGTCCACCAGTCAGTGTCACAGGGGATTAATTAGAGTTAAGTAATTGCTACAGTAGATGGACCCCACATGTCAGTGTCATAATTTTAATCCGAAGGGTTATTTGCGGTGGGACCCGCATGTCAGCGAGTGCTTAGCACTAAAACGTGATTAGAGCTAATCTAATGGCCTGGGGCCCACTAGTTAGCGGCACAGAGGCCGGTTCAACGCGCTCGCGCGCGCCGGCGACGACCAGAGGCACGGCGGCGTGCACGCGGGGCGGTCCCGGCGACCAAAAGTGGGCGGCGACACGCCAAATGGACCAGACGGGTGCGCCGAGTCGATCTACGGTGATTAGAGGCGCGGGGGTGGCCGGTCATGACGACAACGACGACAACCAGCGGCGGCAGTGGGCGGCGCCCGTCGACGGGGTGGCTACAGGGCACGGGAGAGAGCGAGGGGAAGTCCAGGAGGAGCAGCAGCTCATAGTGGACGCGCAGGAGTTCTCGATGAAGCCGGAGGGGGTCGGGGTGGAGCGCATCAAGCGGCGGGCCGTGGCGATCCAGTCGGGGGCGATCGATGAGGGCGGCGGCTTGACGGCGTCCTGGCTCGTGGCACTCCGCGTGGGTGAAGAGGACGACGAGGCGTAGCTCTTGGGCATAGCCTCATGGCTCGGGGATGCCATTGGCCGCGATAACGACGACGACGCAGTGAAGATGGGTTTGGGTGAGCTCCGAATCGGAGGGGACGAGACGATGGGAAAAAAGGGGAGCTAGGGTTCGACAGGGGTCGAGGGGGCGCCCTTATTCACCAGCGACGGCGGCGGCGACGCGCTGTCGAGCAGCGGGAGGGGGGGCCTGGCGTGCGCGCGTTGCTACGGTCGACAGCGAGGAGAGAGAGGGAGCAGGAGGTTGAAGGCGACCGGTGCTGGGCTAGGCCGGGCACTGTAGCCACTTAAGCCCACCGGCACAGTAGCTTAGGCCCTTTTCCCCTTTTCTTTTTCTGTTTCTTTTTACAGAAACTGTTTTGCAAATTATATAGCCACCAAATGAGTTTTGTAAAATGTGGAGCTTTACTCATAATTAGCATTGCATTTATCTGCACTGCCACAAAAAGTTTGGGGCCAAATGGAGTTGTCTAACCATTTTTAGAAATTGAAAAGGCCAATTTAATTGTTGCTGGTCCACTATTTTGGTTGCTAGGGTCAATTTGGAAATTCAAATAATGTTGGTTCTGTTTTTTTATAATTGCTTTGGGATTATTTGCAATATTATGAACTATTTTGTTTAATTATTTGAAGAAGTAATTATTTGACTTCCATTTGAAATTTGAATTTGAAGTTGGATTATTACCTAATTGTTTTTCTTAGGGTTTAATGATGAGGACTTAGCATGACTAATTAGCCTAACCACGGTTTAGTAATCTGGGGATGTCACAAGATCGTGCTAAAACTTGGTTTTCATCCTTGCCTCGCAATAGTATTGATTCTTGGGATAAGTGTAAGGATGCTTTTATTGCCAAGTATTTTCCTCCCTCAAAAATTATTTCTCTAAGAAATCAAATTATGAATTTTAAGCAACTTGAGCAAGAACATGTTGCACAAGCATGGAAGAGAATGAAATTGATGATAAGAAATTGCCCTACTCATGGTTTAAGCTTATGGATGCCTGACCTCATCGTCAACCACAGGGGGCCTGCTAGGCCCAAGATGCGGAGGAAACCCTAGGAGGCAACACGAGCTTCTTGACGCCCAAGACTAGAGGGCGGCAGCGTCCAGATCGCATCTACCTTGTAAAACCTTAGACCTCTCCTGTCTATATAAAGAGAGGTCTAGGGTTCCCATTGATCATCTATCCTCAGATAGGAGAACTCTCGGTAGCAATATCATACACCATAGTAACCCCTCGCACGAGGTATCCCTCCATTATGAATCATCAAAACTAGCAGGATGTAGGGTATTACTCTCCGGAGGCCCGAACCTGGATAAACCCTTCGTGTGACCTCCGATCCATGACTTCCAGCTGCGCTTGGACCCGAGGGATCTGACTGGAATTTGCTCTGTCAATTAACTCAAACATAAACAGAAGATATTGGATCGTACAACTACTCAAACATGTAAACAGACAACATAAAAGTGAGGGTCAAGTTACAAACCGGCATCAAGCCGGTGAAGGGAGAAGGCATGTCGGTGATGGAGATGGCGGCGCCGGTGGTGATGATGGTGATGGTGCCAACTGCGGTGGTGATGGAGGCGACGCCGGTGGCGGCGACGTGATGGAGATGGCACCGGCCCGAAGGCCGGTGCATGCAGTGGCGGAGCCTCCTCTTATTCCTCTTGATCTTGTCCCTTCTTTTATGGAGATGGTGGTGAGCAACAATGGAGGTGATGGAGATTGATCTTGGACATGTTGAAGATGATGGCGGCGACTAGGGTTGGAGAGGTATTTATAAGGGCGCTCCCTAAGCCTCCTCCGTAGATGTAGGTTCTCTCCTTTGATCCAAGGGCTCAAGATGAGCCTAATGCTCTCCCAAACCCTCCCTTATTGGCCAAGGAGCACGAGGGAACAAACGGGGACGAAAACGGTGAAGAATCCCATCTGAAAAGGCAACTTTCGGGCCTGTCTACACCTGGTATGACCATCCACGATCGTACCACACGTCGTCAAACGCTTTGCCCTTCGGTAAAACGGGTATAACTTTTACATTCGAACTCCATTTTTGACGTTTTTGGGCTCGTTGAAATCGCGAGAATGGAGTCGATGTACCTGTGGTATTAGTCTTGATTTGGAGCACTCTGAATTTTTTCTTCACATTTTTGACCTCCCGAAATGCCCAGTCTGGTGCGGGAATCCTCCGTAGTGAACCCTTCCTTTGCCTTTTCATGTGCTTGGGCCTAGGTTGATGCAAAACATCTGTAGACACGAGAAAACAAAGGAACTAATAAAAACCATATGAAAACACTAACCACGCAACGCTCACAATGAAAAGAGTGAAAACCCAAAATTATGCATAATGGACATATATTTGGTTTAGTGGGACATGATATATGAAGAGAACATGCAACAAATGAGCTCTAAAAATACGTAAAATATAGAGCCATCATCGTTCAACACGCGTAGCTGCGCACCGCGTCTGGCGGCAGCGTGAATCGACCGACGATGGCGGGATTCGCCCAGCGGCACATAAGGTGGGGTCAGGCAGCATAGACCCAGTCAAGAAGGCGAGAGAGGGGTCGGCCATGGTGGACGCAGGTAGCGGGATCTGGCTGCCGACGTGGCCGTCAAGCGGACCTTCCTGTCGCCGTGGTGCTCGCGGAGGAGGTGGGGTGGTTGCGCCGGGCATGCTTCTCCCTTTCCAGGGCGGGCTTCTCCGCCTCCACTGGCGTGGCTTGCGTTACTGCGTCCGACACCAGCAGCTGACGAATGGCTGACGAGACGCTAGATGAAGGAGGATGAGGGGGAGAAGAGGAGAAAGAAGATGGGGAGGAGCCAGAAAAGGGAGGAGCCGCCTGACGAACGGCGGTGCTGGAGGAGAAGCCACCTGACACCGACGAACACTACAGGTGTGCTGGTTCTCACGACGGAGACCAAGTCAAAATGTCCGCGTGGCAGTTTTTTTCCAACTCAGCATGATGTGCAGACTCGACCGATTAGAAAAGTCATGAGATTAGTTTTGTCTGTCCGTGTTTTTTGTCACTGTCAAACGGTGCGTTATGTCACAATTTGTACTGTGTTGATTTTTGCATGCAATTGCGGTGATTTTACGCATTTCACACGAGTGGTGTAGATGGGATCCACGATGCGGATCCCACCATTCGCTTTACTCATCCACGTGTTGGCGCGGCGCTTCCACAATTCCTTCGCTGCATGTAGCGCTGTGAGGCCAAATTTGGTGTTTTGACCCTTTTCTGAAAGTTAAGCGAGATCTGACCCTGGTTGGAATTTTTTTCCGGGATCTGACCCTTCTCCTACCGCCGGGGTCGATGGTGGTAGGGTATACTAGCCTACCGCCAAGGCTCTGGTGGTAGGCAACTTATCCACGTCAGCGCAGCGCAGCCCTACCGTTAAACAGGCTGGCGGTAGCCTGTGCAACCCTACCGCTAAGGTGCCTGACAGTAGGTGTGTACAAACACTGTATTTGATACTTAGAAACTTTTTACGGTAAGGCGTGCGACCCTATCGCCAAAGGCCACGGCGGTAGGCAGTTATACCCTACCGCCATCGACCCTGACGGTAGGAAAAATGTCAGATTCTCGAAAAAAAAATCGAACCAAGGTCACATCTGGCTTAACTTTCAGAAAAAAAGGGTCAAAACACCAAATTTAGGCGCTGTGTGATAGTAGGACGGTAAAGAAGATTTCACGTACGTGAAAGGGCGCGTAAGATTTCTGTCGGGGAATTTTTCGATAATCATTTCTGTCGGGGAATTACGTGGACATAGGCAGGTGATGCGATACCTACGCTCAGGAAACGCTTCGTCGTTCACTTCGACATAAAATGCTCCTTTCTGCTCTCTCCTGCCCCGCCTGTTCTCCTCAGATCCCTATCTTCCTATCGATTCCTGTCGTCGCCGCCTCCCATGTCGAGGCCGCCGCCCCCTTTCACGCCGCAAAACCCTACCCCGGCTCCCAAACCGGGCGGTCCCTCTCCCTCCTCCACTCTCCCGGCTTCCTTCTCTAACCTCCAGATCTCCCGCGCTCCCCGCCATTTGCTTCCGTCGGGCCGCCGCAAGGGGATGGCCCTGTGCCGTCGTCGATCCGAGGTCCGCAGGCACCCCCTCCTGGCGCCCGCCCGTTCCCTGGCAGTCCGTCGCCGCCGGGCTCGCTCTTCGCCCGCCCAGCGCCGTCGGTCCAGCAGTCTCCTCCCTTTGGCGCTCCACCCGCGGCGCAGTCGTTACAGCCGCAGAGGCCTCCCTTCAATGGCCCGCCGCCCGTGCTGCCGGCGCAGGTACAACGAGCACCATTTGGAGGTCCGCCCGCGGCATCCCAGCCTCTTCCGTTCGGTGGGCCACCTGCTGCGGTGTCGCAGCCTGCCCCTTTCGGTGGCTCTCCTGTAGCAACAGCCCAACCTGCTCCATTGGGTGCCCCCCCGTATTCAGCAGCTCAGCCACCACAGTTTAGCGGGCCGCCTGGGGCAGTGTCTCGACCTGCCTACTCTGGTGGGTCGGTCCCCCCGTTTGGGGCTGCACGGGCACCCTCGCAGCAGGGTCCTTATGGTGGGCCTCCGCAGTTTGGCGGGGACAGACCAGGATTGCAGACTCCGCCATTTGGGGCTCAGACCGCACCTGCATCTCAGCCACCACCGTTCATGGGGGTTCCTGGGGCTAATGCACCAGCATTTGGGCCTCCAGGGTGGCAAGGGCAGACACGACCAGTGAGTGTTCTTATTAAGTTTCAAAAAGTGTTTGAAATGGAAGAGATTTTATTGAGTAAATAAATTTGGAACTAAGACTGGGCAGTTGTAGCACCTGAACTGTTTGTTGCACATGATTCAAAATAACTAATGTCCAAAATTATCAGAATTGAGCTTGACTGTGGTAGCAAGTATGCTTCCTTTTCCCCCTTATCTATGATATGTCTGCAGAACTATGGTCTAGAGGCTGATAAGAAGCTCACTATTCTTGTCGTCTGTGTGATTTGGCATGCCTTGGTGAAGGATTATTATTTTTAGTGTTTCACATATACCTTTATAGATTGTTGGGTTCAATATTGAATCGGAATGATTGTTCTATCAAGGTGACATGTTCTAAGGATGTTATAGTTTGTTTTCTCAAAAAGTGTCTTCTGGAAAGTAATGGTTTATGGTTCAACTTTGTTTGAAAACAATTGAAACATACATGTGCATGAATGTTCTAGACTATTCCCAGTGAAGGATTGACTAAGATGGCATGTGTAAGTCAGGATTTTCTCATGTTTGGATATTTTTGGAGGTAGCTGATTATTCACCTAGATGATTGATTATCACAATTTTCATGAGAGAAATGTATTTCTCTTCTATTAGAGTTTTTGGATGGAATACCTCAGACCTTACATAATTAAGTTATTATGATGCATGGAGCCTAATTTGTGCCCTTTAGGTGTTCTGTTTACATGATCGATCCTTACTGGTGTGATGGTAAGAGATATATTGTCTTTCTTTTATCTTTGTTTTGTGGATGGTATGCTTGAATTTTATATTGTCAGAGCTTGAAATTTATGCCCTTAAGCTGATCTTCTTCAACTTCTAGGGAGCCGTGAGAATGCCTGGCATGCCTGGTGCCATGCCGCCTAATGCACTAGGCCAAGGGATGCCATCCACACCCACCATGCCATACTCTCCCCATGCTGGAGCCCAGGTCTCCACCCCATCCAAAATTGACCCTAATCAGATTCCACGTCCTATTACCGAGACGTCAGTTGTCATTTTTGAGACTCGGCAAGCTGGCCAAGCAGCTGTTCCACCGGTATGTGTATCTGTAATTAGAAATATATGCGTCTACTCTGACAACGCTGATTCCAGACGTTTCTCACTAAACTATACTTGTTAATTTCATCTAACAGCATTGCTGCTGATTGTAGGCTGCATCAAGTGAATTTATTGTGAAGGACACCGGCAATTGCAGTCCCCGTTTGATGCGGTGCACCATGAATCAGGTTCGATTTGTTCAATATTCTGTTTTCTCCTTTGGTCATCATAAGTTTCCTTTCTAAACTGCTCCGTTTCCCTATCCTGTTAGATACCATGTACGGGTGATCTCTTGACAACATCAGGAATGCCATTGGCTATAATGGTGCAACCTTTTGCTCTTCCCCATCCTTCTGAGGAGGCTATCCAGGTGCTTCTCAGTTTTGGCGCTTAAAGTAACCCAAAGAGCAATTAATCTCCACTGGTGACAGTTATACTGATCTATGTTGTTATACATTAGGAATATTTGCTAGGTTTGGAATTATGAGTGTCATTGTGTGAAATTATGTACTGTCATCAACTTTTAGATACTCACAACCATCTAATTGTGTAGTAGCTAAAAGTTGACTTCAATGGAATCTTTGGTTCTAAATACCACACCTTGCTGATGTGCCGATTCTTCAGTCATCAGTTATTCTATATGTTGGCACATTTACCAAAAAGTGGGCAGGTAACTGCAATTAGCAGGATTTTGTGCGCTCTCCATGTGATTGTCTGCATACCCTGCCCAAGTGATTGACTCTAGGATGCTGCTACTGCACTTGGCTTCTGGGAACAGCATATCACTTTGATACGACGAACACTGTGTGGAATGCTTTAAACTAGCTTAATGTTCTCTACTATAAATGTTTGAGCCTGCCCCCATTCCTCTCCCTCCTGCAATCACCGCGCTGAAAGGTGGGCCCTTATGTCAACTGCTGCCCATTCATGCCTCGCTATATTGACTTCCTCAGTTCCTCTCCCTTGATTCTTTTCATTCTCCACAAAATCTTGGTCTTGAATCTTATCGCAGTTGATGTCTTTGAGGGAAGATGGTTTCCTTCCAGTGGCCAATTTAAAGGGAGCTCACAGCACATTATTTCCTAACCACCTAAACCATTCCTGGGGTGGCATAAGGCAGGCATAAAGGGTTCTTGCTTGATCAACCATCCAAGGGCTAATTGTCCACTTGATTCCTCGGTCTCAACTTGTCTTGTTCCCTCCATCGTCTCTAAACAACACCTTTTCTCTGCCTAGGCCTGCTCTCCCACTTCTTCCCTGGTGAAGCTTTGGTGAGAATAGACGGTGTCACACCCCTACCTGCAAAAAATGGGCCGGACCTGCAGTTTGATAGGAAGCAGCCCGCCCTAGATGCCTTTTTTTTGTGAGCAAAGGTGCATCATACATGTAAACCAGTCCGAGCCCATAGAAGTTGTTTCTCCAACATAAACTGGGTACACCCAGTCTCTCACCATCCAAATAAGACCCCCCCCCCCCCCAATGAACAACTTGGATGACTTAAATTCTGGGCACACACCCAGTAAGAACGCTGTAGCGATAGCAGAAAGCACTGTACGCAGATCTTTTCTGTAGCAATAGTTTTGATCCCTTTCATTTCCTGATTGCCTGGACAGACAGCTCCAAAGCACCTAATGATAAATCTGTTTTGATTAGGAAATCTTGTTCATTTTGCTTTGAACTTGACCCAGCTTCTTATTGTAGCTCGTGGATTTTGGGGAGATGGGCCCTATCAGGTGTTCTCGCTGCAAAGCATACATAAATCCATTCATGAGATTCGTTGATCAAGGGAAAATTTTCATCTGTAACTTATGTGGTAAGGGACTAAGGCTTGCTAGTTGAATGCGCAGTTCAGCTTCCCTATCATTTCAAGCTGCCACTAGAAATATTTTCATCCTTTGCCAGTAAACCATGTTCATATGAAATTAAATTATCATTTAAAAGTCTGATGCTATCTCATTCTCTTCCTTGCGAAGACGGCACTATTAAAGTTCACTTCTTCTGTGTCAGGGTTTTTCCTCTTTTTTGTCTCATAGCTCTATACTATTTTCATAAAATGTTGTTAAATTATGCAACTAAAGCTACTTCCCATTAAACAATGCACACTGATTTTGCAGGATTTAGCAATGATACTCCAAGGGAGTACATGTGCAACTTAGGGCCTGATGGTAGGCGACGTGATGCTGATGACAGGCCTGAGTTGTGTAGAGGAACAGTTGAATTCATTGCCACCAAGGAATTTCTGGTATGCCCATGCCTTGTTGAGCCTTTTTGTAACTTCATCTTAGCAAGATTTGTCAACTGTAGCGTAGTACTAGCTAAATTGCATTATCAGTATAGGGGGGATACGGATACATAAATACGTCACTTTTGAAAAGCGCCAAGACGGGGATACATTTGACTATTTTGAAAATAATAACAATAATAATATGTTATCAATTAATCATCGAGCCATTTAGCATGTATTTAGTCAGTGCAGTCCATTCTTTTCTATCTTCTTGTCCATTATTCCAACAAAAGCCAAGAACAAACAGCCAAACAGCAACAGCAAGTTAGCAAACATAAAAGTTCAATATTGTCCGAGAGATCTACAGGACCAGAGGGAGATACTCTACTAGAGAGGAAGAGGAGAGGACGCACCACATCGTATTAGGGTTGAGTCTTACTGGGCTGGGCCGTATCAGGGGAGGTATCAATCATGTATCGGCCACACATCGGAGACGAATCCGTGTCAGATGCGGTATCCAATACGGATGCGTCGTGTCCAGCACATATCTGTGTTTTTAGAGGACTGGTAGTTATATCTTGTGACCTTACAGTTTGTATTAACGATTTGGTTTTATTTGATTGATCAGCATGTAAGCAGGATAACTTGTATTGTATTTTGCACCATATCTGCTCTTTTTTCTTCATATTTTAGCTGTGGTACACAGGGACGGCTGCAAACAGAAATGGAGTAGGCATCTTGCTCAACAAGAGCCTCAAGTATGGAGTGGTAGACGTCAAGAGACATGGGGGCCGGATTATCCTGGTCAAGCTGGTAGTTGGGGACTTAGTTCTCAATGTTATCAGCGCATATGCCCCGCAAGTAGGCCACAATGAGAACACCAAGAGGGAGTTCTAGGAAGGCCTGGAGGACATGGTTAGGAGTGTACCGATTGGCGAGAAGCTCTTCATAGGAGGAGACCTCAATGGCCACGTGGGTACATCTAACACAGGTTTTGAAGGGGTGCATGGGGGCTTTGGCTATGGCATCAGGAATCAAGAAGGAGAAGTTGTCTTAAGCTTTGCTCTAGCCTATGACATGATTGTAGCTAACATCCTCTTTCAAAAGAGAGAATCACATCTAGTGACTTTTAGTAGTGGTCAACACTCTAGCCAGATTGATTTCATCCTCTCGAGAAGAGAAGACAGGCGTGTGTGCCTAGATTGTAAGGTGATACCTGGAGAGAGTGTTGTCCCTCGTCATAAGCTCGTGGTGGTTGACTTCTGCTTTCGGATTCATGTCCAGCGGGATAAGCGTGCCAAAGTCGCTAGAACGAAGTGGTGGAAGCTCAAGGGGGAGGTAGCTCAGGCGTTCAAGGAGAGGGTCATTAAGGAGGGCCCTTGGGAGGAAGGAGGCGATGCAAACAATATGTGGATGAAGATGGCGACTTGCATTCGTAAGGTGGCCTCAGAGGAGTTTGGAGTGTCCAGGGGAAGTAGAAGAGAAGCTAAAGATACCTGGTGGTGGAATGATGATGTCCAAAAGGCTATTAAGGAGAAGAAAGATTGTTTTAGACGCCTCTACCTAGATAGGAGTGCAGACAACATAGAGAAGTACAAGATGGCAAAGAAGGCCGCAAAGCGAGCTGTGAGTGAAGCAAGGGGTCGGGCGTATGAGGACCTCTACCAGCGGTTAGACACGAAGGAAGGCGAAAGGGACATATATAAGATGGCCAAGATTCGAGAGAGGAAGACGAGGGATGTTGACCAAGTCAAATGCATCAAGGACAGAGCAGACCAGCTCCTGGTGAAGGACGAGGAGATTAAGCATAGATGGTGGGAGTACTTCGACAAGTTGTTCAATGGGGAGAATGAGAGCTCTACCATTGAACTGGACGACTCCTTTGATGATACTAGCAGGCGTTCTGTGCGGCGAATCCAGGAGTCGGAGGTCAAGGAGGCTTTAAAAAGGATGAAAGGAGGCAAGGCGATGGGCCCTGATTGTATCCCCATTGAGGTGTGGAGAGGCCTCGGAGACATAGCTATAGTATGGCTAACTAAGCTTTTCAACCTCATTTTTCGGGCAAACAAGATGCCAGAAGAATGGAGACAGAGTATATTAGTACCAATCTTCAAGAACAAGGGGGATGTTCAGAGTTGTACTAATTACCGTGGAATTAAGCCGATGAGCCATACAATGAAGCTATGGGAGAGAGTCATTGAGCACCGCTTAAGAAGTATGACAAGTGTGACCAAAAATCAGTTTGGTTTCATGCCTGGGAGGTTGACCATGGAAGCCATTTTCTTGGTACGACAACTCATGGAGAGATACAGGGAGCATAAGAAGGACCTGCATATGGTGTTCATTGACTTAGAGAAGGCCTACGATAAGATACCGCGGAATGTCATGTGGTGGGCCTTGGAGAAACACAAAGTTCCAGCAAAGTACATTACCCTCATCAAGGACATGTACGATAATGTTGTGACAAGTGTTCGGACAAGTGATGGCGACACTGATGACTTCCTGATTAAAATAGGACTGCACCAAGGGTCAACTTTGAGCCCTTATCTTTTCGCTCTGGTGATGGATTAGGTCACAAGGGATATACAAGGAGATATCCCATGGTGTATGCTCTTTGCGGATGATGTGGTGCTAGTCGATGATAGTCAGACGGGGGTCAATAGGAAGTTAGAGCTATGGAGACAAACCTTGGAATCCAAAGGTTTTAGACTTAGTAGAACTAAAACCGAGTACATGAGGTGCGGTTTCTGTACTACTAGGCACGAGGATGAGGAGGGGGTTAGCCTTGATGGGCAGGTGGTGCCTCAGAAGGACACCTTTAGATATTTGGGGTCTATGCTACAGAAGGATGGGGATATCGATGAAGATGTGAATCATCGAACCAAAGCTGGATGGATGAAGTGGCACCAAGCTTCTGGCATTCTCTGTGACAAGAGAGTGCCACAAAAGCTAAAAGGCAAGTTCTATAGGACGGCAGTTCGACCCGCAATGTTGTATGACGCTGAGTGTTGGCCGACTAAACGGCGACATGTTCAACAGTTAGGTGTGGCGGAGATGCGCATGTTGAGATGGATGTGTGGCCACACAAGGAAGGACCGAGTCCGGAATGATGATATACGAGATAGAGTTGGGGTAGCGCCGATTGAAGAGAAGCTTGTCCAACATCGTCTGAGATGGTTTGGGCATATTCAGCGCAGGCCCCCAGAAGCACCAGTGCATAGCGGACGGCTAAAGCGTGCCGATGATGTCAAGAGAGGTCGGGGTAGACCGAAGTTGACATGGGAGGAGTCCGTAAAGAGGGATCTGAAAGACTGGAGTATCACCAGAGAACTAGCCATGGACAGGGGTGCGTGGAAGCTTGCTATCCATGTGCCAGAACCATGAGTTGGTTGCGAGATCTTATGGGTTTCACCTCTAGCCTACCCCAACTTGTTTGGGACTAAAGGCTTTGTTGTTGTTGTTGTTGTTGTTGTTGTTTGGTACCATGGTAACGATAATTACTTCATTCATTTCAGGTCCGGGAACCAATGCCAGCTGTCTATTTCTTCCTTGTTGATGTCTCCATGAATGCCATACAGACTGGTGCAACTGCTGCGGCTTGCAGTGCAATATCCCAGTCTCTTTCTGATCTTCCTGTAAGTTTACATGTTATTTTCTATACATTTAGCATATACACATAATATGAGCTTAATGCATTAACTTCTGCTTAGATTCCATAATGTCAAGTTGCTGCTGGTACAAGTCTTCTTCTGGCACCTATCATCCTCGCCAAACTGAATTTGTCATGGTTACAGTTTTGCCACACAATTTCCTTATTTTTAGCTATAACCTATAAATCACATTAGATGATTAGCTGTGTGAATTAGTTACTGCTTTGGATGATTATATGGTAAGTTATGTCAGTTGCAAACTCAAGAAATTCAGATAGTCATATAGATCTGACCAGAAACTGGCAGTAAACTTTCTAGTTATGGGGGATTGATGTTTTGCAACTTCAAGCGCCGGCTTCTGAGGATGTGCTACCGATTATCTCATTGATTTGTTGGTCCTGGAACAATGCAGTAGCAAATCCTCAAGTGCCCCCCGACCCCCTGCAGTTGCAAATCCTCAATGTCCCATCTGTTGGCCTGAACTCTCCTCTCACGGTGGAGACGCACGCGCACAGGAGATTTCTTGTTCTGGGCAACATATGCTTATTTTACATCCATGGGGTACACATCCTTTTATAGGACTTGCTCAAACTGACCTAGCCCTCTTAAGAGTACTACTCTGAATATAGCCAAGGTAAATTCTAACTTTGCTGTGGCTACTACTTGCTGCATCCCTTTCTTACTAACTAAGGCAACTGGCGGTCAGATTTCTTTTGACTACTCTCACCGCCATACTAGAGGTAACATAATCACCCTCTTAATCTTGTTCCCTTAGAATCACCGATGCAGATCACCCACATCTTTAGGTCCTCTCATGACGACATTGCACCATCTACCTGACGGTGACCAACACAAGCATGGGGCAGGCACTACTTAATAGCCTCAACATGGACACACCGTGTTTCTAGCCACATGCAGCCACCGACAAATTAGTACCCTCCAGCTAACACACATGCTGCAATCCACGAACGTTGCATGCATGCAATTGCTAAGACTAGAATTAATTCCAAGGACGGATCAGCATGTAAAACTAGCCATCATGTGACTAACACATGACTTGACAGTCAACATGAAGCAACACAAGGTTGTGGAGGAACAACTCCACCTTTCTATACGAAGTGTACAACACAAGTGTTGAAGGAACTACTTCAACACGCGGGGCTAGATATCGCTCTAGAGGCGGAAATAGGCCAATGTGGCAGCAGGAGTTCAATCCAAAACTCCTAGGGCACAAGTGTCAGATCCCGGATGGATCAGCCATGGATTTGAGGTGGATCAAGAACAAGAAAATGGGGAAAAGTATGAAATCACCAAGAACAGTGAGGAACTTGTGTATATGGTGTATGTATGTAAAGGTATTGCTGTATTGATGATAACCAATATTTGGCTGAATAGTTGATCGATATCCCTCTCTTAGGTTACAAGGCCTTATATAGGCTAGGGAATTACAGTGGCTTAACTTGAAAGTAAAATAAAGGAAGAAGCAGCAAAAAGGGGAAACAGAGATAGCCATAGATCAGGTCTTCTTCTCATCCTAGCCCTCCAATCTTCTCTCTTATCTTCTCCCACTAGTACCTGACATTCCATCCCTCTTGAAATCACACTTGTCCCCAAGTGTGTTGATTCATGGACTAAGTTTAGATCAGAATGTTGGCTTCAGGGAGGCATATGAGGTGATCCAAATCATAGAGAACCAACATTCCCTGGATTGCATTGCTATGGTGAATAAGGATGCCAATGGTGGATCTCCTGGGTAAAATTGCTTGTACACCCATATGTGTGATACAGGTTGCTGCAAGGTTGAAAATGCAGGCTTTGTTTCCCAGAATAGTCCACAGCCTTTAAGGTTAGAATGGGTATAGTACGGACCTTTGACAGTAACAACATGTTCTTGAGCTCTTGTCTAGAAACCACAATGAGCTTGGATTCTTGTCGTGCTGGTTCACTAGAAGTGGAAGTATTATTGGCTCGGCAACTTGACATGAACTGAAATCTGTACTCCACAACTTCACCATTAAAATCCTGAAGAAATAATGAAATTTTGCAGCGCCAATATATGCTAGGAAGATCCTTTATCCGGCTGCACCCATGACTGGTTTGAGAAATTCCCGGGTCCCATTGTAAGGTTGGTTTCATCCAGTATAAGAATATGCACGGACCCCATTGCACTTGCGAAGAAATAATTATACTAAAGCTCCATTCCAAAAATTTCTCAAGGAAGACTTGCTCTTGTGCAAGTAACTCAAATGCAACAATTCTCTGAGCTGACAAATCCAATTGCTGTGGTGCTTGACTTATAGCAGCAACCATTATCAGTATCACACATATTGTCTGCATTGAGATTTGATCAGTAGGCCATTGGGGAAACACTCGTTGCTTCAGATAGAAGAGATCTCCATGAGCTAGATAATCTTTGTGTGAGAGAGTGATGCCCAACAGGTCTATGACAGATATGGGAATCATCTCCTTAGTATCCTCGTACTGCCCCTTAGTTCCTTCTGTAAAAACTGCACTGTGTTCATGTTCTGTGCTGGAGTATGCTTCCCTGGGAGATAACTAGCAGTAGCATATGTAGTACAATTTTTACATACAATGGATTATACGCCAGTGTTCCCTGGAAACACAAGAGCTGCATAGATTCCGTTAGTCCGCACTCTCATGTCACTGTTGGCCATTGCACTGAATACCGTATGAACTGGAGAGCTAGCTCTCAGATTGCTGCTCACAGATCTTGTATAGATGTTGACCAATGGGTACAAGCAATCGATAGACAAAGGTGATGGTGAGACATCCGACTGCGGTATCTTATTCTGTACGCTACACCGGGCCATTTGAGTGATCACTTTGGTGCTGATAAGTTCAGAAATAACCTGCCCCACATTTCCAACAAGTGTCATAGCAGTAAATTGCATTGATTTCTCATTTTCTCCTGGATCCCATGGCAGAAACAGCTTGGCCTGAGGTGTAGTACACGGCAGCAACAACATTTCATTAATGATTTCACTTTGATCATTGAAATCAAACTTAAGAGGTGTTTCTCTGAATTTCCAGTGTGAAGTTTTACTTTTCTCTTTGCTGTGCATCTGATTCTCACGACCAACTATAGCACTAGCATCAGCAGAAAACAATCCCTTCTCAGGACCAATTAAGGGTTGATGTTCCAGTTTCAAGTGTTCCTTCTGCATCAACGAATTGCTGCACAACATTTTGCCCCAGAGAGTGAAAGCACCATCCAAATATAGATCAAGAATCACTGTTGGTTTGCTTGCATCGCTTTCTGCAGTAGCTGTACTTTCAGGCTGTTCTTCCCAAAATTCAAACGCACACAACTGGGAGTTTTTTAAAGGAAGAACACACTCATCAGTAGTTGCTGCTATAACATTATTCGGTCCATTTTGTACCTCCAACTCTGGATATTCCAGTGTGTGTAGTACGATCATGTTGGAACACACGCCAATGGTAATCAGGGTCGACCATGTTCCGTACAAGTCGTAATAGGGTAGGGGATGACCAGTAACATGGCAGTGATATTTCAGTGAAATGAACCACTTGTGGTAGGACTGCTCAACAGAATATGGATAAACCAATATAACAGCATCTTGTACATGGTGTGGCTCAGCTACGGACTGTATGCCGGGGTTCCATGCCAATATAAGATTTGCATTGACTCCTTTATTCTGCACCCTCATGTCATTGTTGACTATTGCACTGAATACCTCTTGAACTAGAGAGCTAGGTCTCAAATGGCTGCTCACAGATCTTGTACAGGTGTTGACCCTTGGGTACAAACAACCTACAGCCGAAGGCAGTGGTGAGACATCCAGCTGTGGTATCTCCTTCTCTGTGCTACACCGACCCATTTCAGTGATCACTGTGCTGCTGCAAACCAGAGGTGGTGGCCATGGTGGTCGTATCTCTGCAGGAAGGACCCTAACGACAAGCACCTGACACAGGACAGATAGAAAACCATGATAGTGGCGCCACAAAAGACATGTTCCTCTCCGGGTTGTCCTTGTTGATGCATTCTTCAACGAAGGCACTTGTCACCATGGACTGTATTAGAACGACAGTTACGGTGGCTTTGAGCGCCGCTGACCTGGGAATGGGAATGCAGATGGATTCGTGGGCATCCAAGCGCGCAGAGATGACAGGCATGACCAACGTCGCTGGCGGAGATAAGTGAGTGATTTTGGTTGTCAACCTTGCCTCCTTCAGATGCATAATGTCGCTCGGGCATTGGTGGTCAGCAGTTTCGAAGCTTGTGTATATGAAAGAGACACTTCACCGGGGATGTCGTTCATCACACGAAGGTCACTCGGGGACGCCCTGATGACGCGGTAAGCAGTGGTGGTGGTGACTGCAGCAGGGGGTCCGCTTGGAGGCGTGGTGATGACGCAGGCAACAGAGGCGGTAGAGATGGCGGCGATGGTGGTGACTGCAGCAGGCGTTCCGCTCAGGGGAGCAGTGACGGAGGTCAGAACACTGCTCGAGCATTCAGTCGAATGCCTGGTGGGCGCCAATGCTGAGGTGGTGCTGGTTGCTGCAACGGGAAACCTGCTTGTAGGCGTGGCGACGGCGGCGGCGGCATGGGAGGTGGCGGTGGAGGTGGGGGCTGCTGCAGCAAGAAGAACTTGAGACAACACAGATAGTTGCAGTTCCAGATTAGCAACTGCCTTCTATACCTTGCCCACAACGTCAGACATCTCATTTAGTTTGTTGAACTGCGAAGACGACGGTGACGCTGAGCGCATAGCGGTGGTGACGACGGTACGGATCTGAGAAGTGGGGGTTGAGGACGAGCGGGGTGGAGCAGCTACGGTGAAGTAGCCAAACAGATTTGACATATGCTTTTATTTTTATTTTCCTCATCTTTGTTCCTCATCAGTCTCCCTTGGTTGTTTGGAACTCGACCTCGAGTTATCTTCATAGAGCGCCTCTTCTGGGTGGTAGAGAGTCAAATCCGCACCATTGAAAGTGTTGGATATACCCATGTCGTTTGGAAGATCTATCACATAAGCATTATCATTTATCTTCCTCATAATAGACAAGGGCCCATACCTTCATTGCCTAAGTTTCCCTTTAACAACTAAAGGCAGCCTCTCTTTTCAGAGGTAGACCATCACCTTTTCACCAACTTGGAATGATTTCAGCCTCCTTTTGCAGTCAGCAAGTTGTTTATATAACTGATTTTGTGCTTCCAAAACACTACGAATTTCTTCAAATAACTCAGTGTAATTATGAGCAAAGGACAATGCTGATTTTGATTTTCCGTTTGATGGTAGCTTCACCAGGTCCACCACATATGTTGGAACTTTAGTGTAGACAATGGAAAAAGGACTCTTTCCTATGGATCTATGCCTGGAGTTATTGTAGGAGAACTCTGCAAAAGATAAAGCCAAATCCAATTGTCCCTTTCTTTCTCCACAAATTTAATGGATCAATCAGCTAAAAAAATTCAATGGATCAAGATTACCCAAAAAATTGTTTACCACTTTGGTTTGTCCATCTGTTTGTGGATGGGCAGTGCCAGAAAATTTTAATTCAATGTTGAATTGCTTCCACAAAGTGAGCCTAATTGCAGCAAGAAACTTGCTATCACGGTCTGAGACGATGGACCTTGGAACGCCATGAAGTCTGACCACTTCTCTAAAGAATAGGTTTGCCACATGATGAGTCTGTTGTCTTGTGACATGGAATGAAATGAGCCATTTTAGAGAATTTGTCCACGACCACAAACGCTTCATCACTCCCTCGCCTTGTTCTTGGCAAACCCAAGACGACGTTCATAGAGATATCCTCCCATGGAGCAACAGGAACAGGCAAAGGCATGTGTAACCTTGTGTTTTGAATCTGGCCTTTGCAGGTTTGACATATGCGGCACAACAACAAACTTTCCAGCATCCCTCTTTGGTTTTGGCCAAAAGTAACGAGCTTCTAGATTAGCGATAGTCCTGTCCCGTCCAACATGGCCACTAAGATCGCCTGAATGGAGCTCTCTGATTAGTTTGTCACGTAGAGAGCTTCTTGGGATGCACAAACGATCATTTTTTAAGAGATAGCCATTCTACACCAAATAGTCATCACCTAATGGTTGGCCCCTATTATGCATGGTTGGCCCCTATTATGCTTTACCCAAACATGGCCAAAGTCTTCGTCATCCTCATACAACTCCTTTATTTGATCCATGCCAAGAAGTTCAGCCTCAAAATAAGTCAAGAGACATGCACGATGACTCAAAGCATCGATCACTCGTTTGGTTGCTCCAGATTTATGCACAGTGAGATAGTTAAACCTCCAAATATGCCGCCCATCTTGCTAGCATGCGATCAACATGTTTTTGATTTCTAAAATGCTTCAAGGATTGATCGTCAGTGTAAACGATAAACTCTTTAGGCAGCAAATAGACTTCCCAAGTTTTTAAAGCTCGGAAAACTGCATATAATTCTTACTGATAAGTACTCCATTTCTGTCTAGCTTTGCTTAACTTCTCAGTTCTCACTAAAGAAAGCAATGGGCATCCTTTCTTGAGATAGAACAACTCCAATGCCTACTCCACTTGCATCACATTCCAACTCAAAAGTCTTGTGATAGTTTTTGCTTGATCTCATTGAAACTAGCTTTAGCCGCTTCTGTCCATTGGAACTTCCCTTTGTTCAAGCACTCGGTAATTGGTGCCATGATAGTGTTGAAATTCTTCACAAATCGCCTATAGAAAGTTGCAAGGCCATGAAAACTTCTTACCTCAGAAATGGTATTCGAAGTTGGCCATTCTCGGATTGCTTCAACCTTAGAATCATCAACACGAATACCGTCGCATATTATGATAAATCCTTGGAAAAGAAGTGTTTGCAGGAAAACACATTTCTTCAAGTTAACGTAGAGCTCATTTTCCTTTAGTACTCCTAGCACTTTCCGAATGTGATCAAAGTGTTCATCCTCATCCTTGCTATAGATCAAGATGTCATCAAAATAAACCACAACAAAGTGGGATAAGAAGGGCCGAAGGACTTCGTTCATCAAGTGCATAACGGTACTTGGTCCATTTGAGAGTCCAATTGGCATGACTAGCCATTCAAACAACCATTCCTTTGTCTTGAAGGCTGTTCTCCATTCATCCCTGGGTCTGATGCAAATTTGATGATATCCGCTTCTTAAATCTAGTTTTGTGAACACTCTTGCTCCACTAAGCTGATCCAACATATCATCCAGACGGGGAATAGGGAATCTTTACCTTACAACGATCTTGTTGATGGCTCTATTGTCCACACACATATGCTAAGATCCTAGAAAATGGGGGAGGTACGAATTATATAGGTGCTTGAGGTGGAAGAGGAAGTGAGGGTACAAGGGTAATTCCCAGTCACTGCTCGCAGGCAGGCCCGTGTGCACTGGGTAAAGTGGTTGTGTGCACGAGGTGCCCAGAAGGTTTTGGAGGGGTCCCATGCGCATGGGGTCCAGGAGCCAGTGTGTGCGGGGTGTCCAGAGAGTTTTTGGGGTATCCCGTGCGCACGGGGTACATGGCCCCATGTGCACGGGGTGTCCAGAGAGTTTTCTCTTGTCTTAAGCTGTTGGGCACCTTCTTCCGTGCTGCCCAGGGCCCTGTGTGCACCAGGTGTCCAGAGAGCTTTCTCCTGTCTTCGGCTGCTGAGCACCTTCTTCCGTGCTGTCCAGGGCTCCATGTGCACGGGGTGTCCAGAGAGCTTTCTCTTATCTTGAGCTGTTGGCCACCTTCTTTCGTGCTTCCTTCTTGTTGCTCTTCATGGAGCCGGTGTTCCTTCCTCGCTTCTCCCTGTTGATCGTCGTTGTACCTAATCACACATAGGGTCCCCTTGTGAGGTAGTAGCCTAAGTCTCATCTAAATGCATATGGAGGTCAAGCAGGAAAGAGTTCAGCTCGGTTCTATGGCATGTGCGCGAGCCCTTGTCATGGATCCATTTGGAGCTTGTTGTATTGCTGGTGTTTGCATGGTGATGTCCATGGGCTGCTTCGCTCTACTTTGGCTTGTACGCCGTCTTTCTGCCCTTCTCGCCACCAGATGATGCGCCTTGCATGCGTTGGTGTTGACGAGATGTCCATTCCTCCTCTGCCAGGAGGAGCTTCTCGACGCTGCTGCCCACATCGTCGAGGTCGTAGCTCTCTTCCACGATCAGTAGGCGACCTCAGAGCTCTTCAATTGTCAATGTCTTGAGGTCGACGAAGGATTTGATGGCCATTGCCATCTGCCGGTACTTGCGTGGCACCACACGCAGAAACTTGCATGGTGGTTGGTGACGGGGTCGTTCAATAGGTGCAAGTCGTTGACGATGGCAGTCAGACGAAGCATGAAATCCTCGATGGACTTACCGTCGTGGTAATGGAGCTCCTCGAACTAGTGGCAGTGGGTTTGCGCCCTCGCCTCCCGCACGCACTCACACCCCATGCGAAGGGTCTTGAGTGTGTCCTGGGCAGCCTTGGTGTTGTCCTTGTCAGCTAGTGTGCGCACCAGCTGCGGTGGAACCGCTCGCGGCAGCGCCGCCAGTGTAGTGCGATCGTCGCGCTCATCATCGTCAAACTCGACAACCTCCCATAGCCACTGTGGCTGCAGCTGAACACGCATGATCATGGCCCAGTCGGCGTAGTTAGTGCGGGTATGCATCGGGTATTGGGCAGAGCTGCCGCCGTCCCTCACGACACTCACTCACTATGATTTTGTTAGACCTAATCTTCTCATATACCAAAGAGAAGCATGCATGAGAAGGAAGAAGCCAAATTGAGTTGGATGTTGAGGAACATCATGACACCTTATCCAATAAGAATATGATGTCATGACATATGTCATCACTCATAGTTATCCCTAATTATATACGATTTTTGTAATTTCCGAACGTTCGATTTTTTGCATCAGATCCGAACGATCTGGATCTCGTCCATTTCGGATCGGACGTCCCTAGCTGTCGCGCGATAACTGCCAGCGTGAGAGCCCACCCGATGGCCTGCAAATCGCGCACGTCCGCGCGAGAGCCCACCGATGGCCCACAAATCGCGTGAGAAATTTTTTGCGCCAGCGAGGATTCGATCTCTGGTCGCTAGCAAAACAGTTGAGCCCAACGACCAACCCACCTAGCATTCTATTACTATCCAATATAAAGTAGTCAACTCTTATCTATTTGAAAAGCTATTTCGTTGATGCAAGAAAAGTAACACTTTCAAAAACTATTATTACGTGATAAAGATAGGTTGATATATCTCGCGAACACTCTAACGCGATTGTTGGTTGGATTAAAGACAATCCTACTTTTTAAGTGCACTCAATCGTGGTAACAAAATCTAGTTTTCTATACATGTGATCCTATCGTTTTTGCGTAAACTTATCATGCATGCTAATTACCTTTGACAATTTTTTGTATACATGTGATACGTGTTTGAAATAGGTAAACCAACAATCGGACTTGGCATCGAGGAACAGAGATTTTATCGATTACTTCTCTGTAAATAGCATGGTAATTTACGGACCGTGGACCTAATAACTTACGTACAAAACACCGTGATGACTTTGTCCCGGGGAAAAATCATTGTGAAAACACACCCTCGTAAGTTTTGTGTGTATATAACATGGTAATATACGCACCGCGGAGCTAATAACTTACGTACAAATACCACGATAAGTTTGAGCAATGAAAAAGTTTGTTCAAACATACCCCCGGTAACTTCTGTGTAAACTGCATGATAACCTACGTACCACAAGCCTGATAACATACATACAAACACCGTGATAACGTTAACCCAGAGAAATAAAAGTTGTTGCAACATACCTCCGATAACTTCTGTGTAAATAACATGATAATATATACACCACAGACCTGATAACTTCAGTACAAATACCAGGTGCCTTTGAACCATGAAACGAGTTTGTTCAAACATACCCCGGTAACATCTGTGTAAATTGCATGATAACTCACGTACCACAGACCTGATAACTCACGTACAAACACCGTGATTACTTTGACCCGGAGAAATAAAAGTTGTTCCAACATACCTCCGGTAATTTCTTTTCTAAATTTATATGCACCACATGCATTGTAACTTATGTACAAAACACCACTATAACTTTGGGCGCGGGGGGGTGGGGTGTTGTAATATATTCCGGTAACTTATTCGTAAATAACATGGTAATATATGTACGACAGACATGATAACTTATGTATGAACAATGTGGTAGCTTTGACCCGAGGGAAAAACGATGTTGAAAACATACCTCCGGTAACTTCTGTGTAAATAACATGATAATATATGCACCACAGACGTGATAACTTACTTACAAAACACCACAATAACTTTTACCCATGGAAAATGTTTGTTCAAACATACACCGGTAACTTCTGTGTAAATTGCATGATAACTTACGTACCACATACGTGATAACTTACGTACCACAGAGTAGGGGAGGGGGTTGTTTAAAAATATACATCCGATAACTTCCGTGTAAATAGCACGGTACTATACGCACTGTATACGTGATAACTCACGCACAAACATCATGGTAACTTTGACCCTGGGGTGGGAGGAAGGGGAGGAAGTTGTTCGAAAACATACCCCCTCCGGATAACTTCCGTGTAAATAGCACGGTAATATACGCACCGTAGACTTGATAGCCCACGTACAAGCACCGTGGTAACTTTGACCTCGGGGAAGGAAGTTGTTTGAAAACATACCCTCGATAACTTATGTGTAAATAGCGTGGTAATATACGGACCACAGGCATGATAACTCATGCACAAACAGCACGGTAACTTTGTCCTGAAAAAGTTGTTGAAAACGTACCACGGTAACTCATGTGTAAATAGCATGATAATATATACACATCCGAGCTGATAACTTACTTAGCTCAGGCCTGGTAATTATTTGCACGAAAAAAGTCGTCAGAATATATCAAAATGGTATCTAGTTTCATAGGTCTCGTCGAGACGGATTTTTTTATGTGAAAACGATTTTTCTATCGGATCGACGGTTCGAGCTATAGAACATTTTAAAGTTTAGAAATATGGAGAATTTAGGATGACATCAAAATTTTCCCCTCTAATGCATGCACGCATGTGCATGTGAAGAGAAGATTGGAGAAACTATTTTTATGCCCGGTAATTTATGTGTAAACAACATGATAACTTATGCCCAACTGACATGATAACTCGCGTGCGCGTAGCACGCATGGTAACTTTTTACCTGGAAAAAAAAGTCGTCGAAACGTACCAACATGGGATCTAGTTTCGAAGATCTCGTCGCGACGATTTTTTTACGTGAAAATGGATTTTCAATCGGAGCGACGGTTTGAGCTACAAAACATTTTGAATTTTGAATTTCGAAAGAATCTATGATGACGCCAGCAATTTTGTCTTACATGCATGCATGCACTTTTGGAGGTACACATGCATGCGTTGCTTGTTCCTTGGAGCACGTCAGCCACATTAAGAAAAAGGAAAGGAGGAGCTCGCGAGCACATCGAAGGGATCTGAAAATCGTTCGGATTTGTTGCTTATAGGAACATAACGTTCGCTAGTTATCACACTCCAATTATATATGAGTTGTCATCTACTTGGGTGTGAGTTGTGCTACTGAGCTGGGCCCAAGAGATTATTCCTATTTTTCAAACTTTCAAACAACTTTTAAATTGTTTGAAGGCTCAAATTCGATCCAAATCCTATGGACTTTTTATGTGGCTTCACTAGATTATTCCGAGTCCACATAACTTTATTTCTGGGATTTTTAAGCTTATAGTTTTATTTCTAAAAATACAAATCCAATTTAAATTCAAATGGAGGTTTGAACTACAAGTGTGTCATTTATCTTTCCAATATTCTTGAAATGTTTTAGGGAGACTTCACATATATGGAGGCAACTATGGTAAATTTTCTAGGATTTCTCAAGGACATATATAACAATTAACAAACAAACAACAATAAAGGCTTTTAGTCCAAACAAGTTGGGGTAGGCTAGAGTTGAAACCCATAAATCTTGAAACCAACTCATGGTTCTATCACGTGGATAACTAACTTCGACACACCCCTGTCCATGGCTAGTTCTTTGGTAATATTCCAGTCCTTCAGATCTCTCTTAACGGACTCCTTCCATGTCAAGTTTGTTCTACCCCGACCTCTCTAAGTGCATTTATTTTCTTGATGCATTTTATAGCATTTCTATGGGGTTTTGAATTATCCTCATTTTCACAATTAAACAAATGTTGCAATGCAATGATTATGATGCACATTATAACTCCTAATTACACTAGGGCTGTGACAAGTGACCTCGGATGACACTAGCCTTGCGCTCACTGGTGTCGGAGTCTCTTTGTCATTACGGCCACCGGCATGACCATGGACAGCACCACGGTCACCCTTCCTAGTGCCTTTGTTTTGGGGCTGTTTGTGCTCCATGCTCTTCATCATGAGTGAATCCAATCAGGAACGAGTAATCGTTACCATTCCCTCACCATCACCATGATCATGGTGCCTCCTCTTGGTGCTCTCCTCGGAACTCCCTCAAGCGCCCTATCACCTCGACCTTGAAGAAAGACATCACTGAGACATCTCCCCACTGCTCAATCGTGCCGTTCATCTGGGATCTGTCTGGTGCAGCGGCTAAACAGCTTCTCCACCACTGCATTGTCCTTCAACTCGGTGCCTAGGGAGCGTATCTCCCCCACCATGGAGGTGAGTTTGTGGGAGAACCCCACGATGCTCTCCGAGTCGATTTTTTTTCAAAACTATGAGTATATTTATAGCAAATTCGGACAATATATGGCTGAATGCAAAAATGGCAAAAATATTACCCTGTCGGCCTGCGGTGGGCCGACGGGGGGCCTGTCGGCCAGCAGTGGGCCGATAGGTGCCTGTCGGCCTCCGGGCGACCAACAGCTGGCCCGTCGGCCTGCGGGCGACCGATAGGTACCCGTCGGCCTGCGGGCGGCCGATAGGTGCCTGTCGGCCTCCGGGCGACCGACAGCCCCTGGATAGGCCCATACAGCGACCCTCCTAGTACTCAGCCCGACCGAGCCACTCCTTTCTTCCTCCCCTGTTCGCTAGCTCCTCTTCTCTCTCCCGTTGCTCTCTGGTGCTTCCACCCCCGCGCCGATCTCTTCCCTCGTCCACCCATTTTCTTATCCAACCCGCAGAAACAATAGATCGTAGCATTCTCCGCCGGCCTACGGTATTTTTTTTTTGCTACGGGGTAGTTTTCTGTGCGTGCGGAGGAGGAGTTCCGGTGGTGCAAGGAGTCCGCGAGGTTGTAATGGCTTGCCCCTTTTGCCGAGCTCCAGTTGGCCCTTGTTCTTCGTTTGATTCTTCTGCGTCTGTCTTCACCGTGGTGCTGGATCGTCGCTGTTCAAGGCGTGTTGTAAGATTCTATATCTTGTTTATCTGATTGTGGCATATGGTTGATGTTGTTTTCCTTGGAATGTATTGTAATGCCTTTGTTTATATGATTATGATGTTTGCTTCCATTCTTTTTGTAGTATGTCCCGTGCAGTGTTAGATCACATCTTGCTCGGTACATTGAGGAGTGCAGAGCTTTAGCTATTCGGAGGGGTGACACAGATATTGATCTTGCTCTTCACAACAGTGAGGGTAACTTATATGGTGTTCTGTTTACACATGGTCGGGTGAGCAGTAAATTCCATGGTCCTTCCTGGGAGGAACTTGTGAATGATTATGGTCTTCGTCATCGTGACATGATGACTGTTAGGCTTGAGCACTATGGAACTTTGATTGCTGTTGATTTTCATCGGGATGGTGTTACGTTGTTCCCTTTACCCTGTGTTGGTAAGTAATTTTTTTGAGTGATTTTAAGTTTTGTTTCGGCTCATACGTTATGCTGTTCTGCTCAATTTGTGAAATTATTTTTTTGTAGCTCTTGAGGATCTGAGTGAAACTCAGAGGGAACTTGTTGACAGTTGTTTCTATAGTCGTGGTGTCAGTCTGAATTATCACCAAACGTGGGTCATGTCGCGACAGCTCTTTGATGACAACTACATATTGTGTACTCCTTTTGTTCATAGGATTGATTCGATGAATGTTAATGGTCAACATATGGTGAGCTTTGTTTTTGGCTACTGTTTATTTATTTGTTCTTTGCTCTAGTATATTGTTCAAAATTTCTAAGCTGAACATCATATAACTTGATGTTTTTTGTCAGGTTATTCCGAGCATGGTTGTGAGGAGTTTGAAGGATTTTTGCGCAATTCCTAGGACTGGTTCTTTAACTCTTGAAATTACTTTGGATTCTGAAGATGATGATATATCTGTGAGCATTCCTTGTTCCTACTTTATTGGCTTGGGTAACAGAATGGTGTTAAACAAGGAAGGTTTCGGTAATTTTCTTCGGGCATCGTCTATTGAAGTAAACAATTTGGTGCTCATAACTTTCAAAGAGCGTGATCATGAGCTTGCTGTTGTTTTCAACCCTCTGCCGTAGTGATCTGTCGTAGTGATGGTACTTATAGACTGTGAAGTACATCATGTGCATGGTCACAGTGTTAATTAGGTATCCTGTTGATTGGCCAGCATTGTGACATGTAACCGGGTATTGGTGCTATGTTTTGTACTGAAGTTTTTTTCCACTTAAATGCATTATAATTCCTGCACAGTGCAAATAGACCACATACCATACGGAGACTGTAGTGATTGGCAGCTGATTTGCACGGCGGGGCCTGCCGCCACCGACGGCTGCTCCTTCGGCCGGACGCAGAGCAAAATGCGCTCGCTTTTTCCCATGCGCAGACGTTGATTCCGATGCCCATAGTGCAGCAAAATGCGCTGCTTTCCACGTCAGACTGTAGTGATTGGCAGCTGATTTGCACGGCAGACTGTAGTGATTGGCAGAATCGCACGCGCGTGTTTTATTTTCTTGCACCGACAACACAGTGCTCCTCATCTTTATATACGAGATGCCGTTGCCTCACAGCACTTCTCCTCACTGCTTGTTGTGGTAGCATTAACAATTCCGCAGTGATGGGTGATCCTCGTCCATTTTCACGAGAGGACTCTTGTGATGTCTTGATAGGTGCGGTTAGAATGAAGTCCGGGCTTCATGGAACTCCAGGTGTATCTTTCGATGAATTAGTTAGCAGTGAGAGTAACTTGCAGAGGTTGAGACAAACAGCTTGTCATAGTAGAAACACAGCGGACATTCGACTAGAACTTTTTCGGTTGCGTGCAAGGTGGGAAAGACTTTGTGAACTAATATATGAATCAGCGCGATTCATACGATCATCTGATGATTTAGATAATCATGTGATAGATTTGCCAGTTGATGAATATATTGCGTTTCATAAGGTAATTTAAATTTCATATTTTATTTACATATTTAATATGTTTGTCGTTTTAATTCATTTTTGTTCATTTTGTGAATTGTAGAGATACAATGTGGACGTTAAAGAAATGAACCACGATGTCAGTATGTTGGCATGGTTCAAGCTTTTATTTGGGTCTGTTCCGACTGTTAACGGAAGACCGCCGCCGAAATATGTAGCAACTCATGATGGCTCAAGCTCGAAGAAGAAGAAATGCAGCGATGCATCACGAAAGCCTGGTGATGATGGTTACTCTTCCAGCGATGAGTTTATGACAGCCAATAAAAAATCAAAGCCGAAGAAACATGTTAGTGAGAATAGTGATGATGACTTTATGTAGTTTGTATGCAGTATTATTTAAGGTCAGTCGTACCGTTTAATTCAGATGTACTTGTATCTTAATTATCTGCGATACAAAATAGCTTTTCCGATGCCCACTGGAGCAAAATATTCCAATTCAGATGCAGTATTTATTTATTTATTCTACGATACAAATTAGCTTTTCCCATGCGCAGACGCTAATTCCGATGCCCACACTGCCGCAAAATGCGCTGCTTTCCATGGCAGACTGTAGTGATTGGCAGAATCGCACGCGCGTGTTTTATTTTCTTGCACTGACAACAGAGTGCTCCTCATCTTTATATACGAGATGCCGTTGCCTACTCTGTCACGCTCTTCTCTTTGCTTCTGCCCACACTGCTTGCTCTTTCTCACTCTCTTCTCCATCGTCCAGCCGCAGTTAACACCAACGCGCTAGTCAGTATGATTTTGGCTTGCTCGGATCAAAGCATTAGGCCTACGAAAATGAAGAGTGCGACTTTGCCTCGGGGGGTGGAAGTACTTCGTTGTTGGTGTGGCGATCTCTGCAAGGTGAAGGAGGTGACGGATTTTTCAGATTGGTTGGGCATGAAGTTTTTCATGTGCGCCAATTATGAGGAAGATCCACCCGTTGCTACTTCACCGTACATCAGTCCTCCGGTATGTTTCAGTCACGAAGAATAAACACGTTGTTGATATTATTGTTGATTTGATATTTCTATTTCTATTTTTGTTGTAGTCTCCTCCACCTCTGTGCATGTACTATCGTTGGATTGACACGAAAAAACCGGACTGGGCGGTGACCGAGATTCGTGAAAGAGGTCGTCGTGCATGGGCAAGTTTGGACGCGGAAGAGCGCCGCGCGAAGGCGGCAGCAGAGGAGAAAGCAGAGCAGGAGAGAGAGTGGCAAGAGTACTGTGTGAAGCAGAGGGATTTTCTTGATGAGATGAAGAAGAAAAACCGAGAAGAGGGACTTCGACTGGCGGAGGTTTACCGACAGCGACAGGAGGCCCGTGAGGCTGAGAGGCAGATAAAGAAAGAAAGGGCTCGTGCAGCCAAGGCAGCAGAAGAAGCTGGTGATGGAAAAGGAAAATATCCCCGTTGGACTCAGTAGATTTATGTTATTGTATCGTAACGTTCGCATTGCAGCAAGTTGTATCTTAAAATTCGCAGCAAGATGTATCTTGTACCGTTTAATTTAGATGTACTTCTATCTTAATTTTCTGTTGTAGTCTGTTTGGAAATGTATCTTGTACCGTTTAGTTGAGTCGTACCGTTTAATTCAGATGTACTACTAATATGAAGTAGACAAGTGTCTTGAAAACAAATCAGTCTCTTACATAGATAATGACTCATACATAGATAGTAACACATACATGAAGGATGTCTGATGCATAGATAAAAGTCTGAAACAAACATAGATAGAAATATGTCTCATGCATAGATAATAGTATCACCGGGCTGGAAAGGAGGTGGTGCCCTGGGAGGAATCTGATAACCATATCACTGCTGGGGACGGCGACGAATCTTGGTCTTCCTCGGACGAGGACCGGAAGGCGATAAGCGCTCAGGCGGTGGACGAGTCTCACGATGACCACGACCATAGACCACATCGTCTGTCAGTGTCTGTGTCTCCTGCGTCCATGGTGGTGGTGGAGTGTGAAGAACTGTCTGCGAGAACTCATAGGTGTTTGCAGCTCGGTCATCGTCGTCGCCGTCGCCGGCAAAGAACGAACCACCACCACTAAGCATCGGTGACTGGACATTAGACGGCATGAACGGTTGCGACTGGCTGCCGACTGCGGTAAAGTAAAACATGTAAAATTGATTTGCGAACCTAGAATGTTTAAAAGAATGCACAAAGTAGTGTTACCTAGGTCCATCTGATTATGCCAAGAAGAGCTCCCTGGTTGTGAAGGAGGTGTATGCTGCCAGGAAGAGCTCCCTGGTTGTGAAGGAGGTGTATGCTGCCACGAAGAGGTCCCTCGTTGTGAAGGTCGTGGTTCCGAACGGTGCACAGATGTTCGAGGTTCTGAATGCTGCAGAGAGGGGCGTGGCGGACGATGTGCTGGACGAGGAATAGCAACATCCGAAGATCGTCTACATGTAACAGCTGCGTAAATCCCGCGAACCTTCTCATGAAGACCCCTCAACCATGAGACGTGCTCTCGCGGTGGGATATTATCTCCTCTCTCAAAGCGTTCCATTAAAGACGAAACCTCCTCTAGCACCTCGCATGCCAAGTCACTCTATACACGGAGAGTTAACCAATTAGATCATCGTTGTATGGCAGACAACACGAATAGTTAACCAATTGTATATGTTCAGGTTAAGAAAAAACTTAACATGTGAGAAACATAGCACGTACCGCGTGGCGTCTGGTCCCGACAACAGAGGCAGTTGGGAACAGATCGCTGGTGAGAGGGGCTTCGATCTGATCAGGAGCTGCTGATGGAACCAAGTAGATCCTCGTGCTATGCCGGTAACGCTGCAGATACAACCCGAACTTGTCCCAGTGAAAGGGCCGAACTTCATCCCAGATATCTGTCGGCGCAGTAGTCCATTCGTCCACGTAAGGGCTAATGTCACGAAGCCAAGAATCCTGGGACTTGTTTCCTCCTGAGCGAGTGTACCTGAGATTGAAATGTTATATTCTGAATGCAGACATGAGAAGTAAAATAGTATGTCTTACTTGTGCACGTGATCTGGTACGTGTGGAATAACTGGAATGTCAGGCTCTTGGCATAGACCGAACTGTCTCATCACCCTATGAAGAGCCATCTCCTCAACCGTCACGTCGAACACCAACTTGGCCTTGGTCATCCAATAGTGCCGATCTCTAGTGCACAATCCAGAAATCCCAGCTGGACACCTGGATAATATAGCGTGATGGGAGTATGTCTCCCAGATAACTTGATCCTCGTGCAAACTATCAAACTGCGCCGTGAAGGAGGGGTAGCAGCCCCTCACCTGGCTATGCGCGAACTGTCTCTGTGCATGACAACAAATAAGCATTAGTAATTCTATTGAATGGCAAGAAATAAACATTAGTAATTCATATTGTTACTTAATATGAAAATACCTCTCTCCGTGTCCACACAGATCCCATAGTAGGCAAGTCGCCGATAGAAGGCACATAAGTCCCAGCCATGTCCTCCAAACCAAAAGGTTTATCAACGCAGACATAGGGTCGACCAATAGGAAATCTCTCGTATGACCAAAGCTGCAACAATAGTGGACATCCAACAAGAGCTGATTTTCTAGACTTCAACACGCAAGCTTTGCACAGTCCTCTGTACGTAGCCGCTAACACAGCAGAACCAAAACTCCTCTGCTGAATGTCCCCCGGGCAACGTGCGTCAGCTATCTCTCGTGCAATACCGATGAGTCGTGCATCGACAGTGGTCACGTGGTTCTCCGTGAACATCGTCTTGCCGAACAACCACATAATGTATGCCTCTAGGGATCGATCAATCTGTGCCTCTGACAACACAACTCCGGGGTACCCTAACCGGACAATCTGTATAGAAATCATGCAATTGTGTAAACTATCTAGTAAGGGCAACTAGGAAAATAAAATATGTTCAGCTCACTGAGAAGGTTACCTGAAACTGGCTCAACCACTTAAAATGAGGCCCGTGAGGATCTTTGTCTAAGGGCACAGCAGTTGGCACCGCAGCTAGAAAACGTGTCTGCATCAGTGCTAGCCAGGCAGGTTCTTTCTCTAAAGGACCTATGGCAGCACCGGCCAAAGGTTCTTTCTCTAAAGGACCTATGGCAGCACCGGCCAAAGGTAATCCCAACAAGAAAGACACATCCTGTAGAGTAGGAGCCATCTCTCCCCAGGGAAAGTGAAACGTATGTGTCTCTGGTCTCCATCTATCTACTAAGCAGGTAAGCAGTGACCTGTCGTAAGAGAAACGTGCCACTTGCCTCTTGTGTAACTGCATTGGTTCACCTTCCTCATCCAAGTCCGGATGTTCAACCCACTCATCCAATGTACCCTCAACCAGCCGTGCCAAGGGTAGAAGTCCTGCCCAACTTAACCTACAAAATAAAGAGAATGTAGCATACAGTTAGCGGCTATCAAAAGGATTTCAAACATAGTAAGTCACTGTACCGACACATACCTATCAACCCATAAAGGGTGTATCATCCAGTTACGATTTGGGGTGCGAGTGATCAACACGTCTAAGTTCTTGCCCGCTTCCATAAGTGCGGCCCGGTGCCCTCTATCGATATTCCCATTAAGCAATGGATACGAAGCCATATCTGCAATTAAAACATAGCCCAGACATATTACAAATTAAAACATAGTCCAGACATATTACAAATTATAACATCGTCCAGACATATTACAGAATAAAACATAGTCCGTCATATTACACATTAAAACATAGACCACACATATTACAGAATAAAACATAGTCCGTCATATTACACATTAAAACATAGACCGCACATATTACAGAATAAAACATAGTCCGTCATATTACACATTAAAACATAGTCCAGACATATTACACATTATATAGCTTCTGAGTTATTTCTTCCTTGCCTGCCCCTTCGGCCTCGACTTCCACGACCACCACGACTGCCACGACCACGTCTGCCTCTTGCTACTGTGGTCGCAGTTGTCGATGTGGAAGCACTCGTCGAAGTGGAAGCACCGTCTTTGTTCAGGTCGGGACAATATTTCATCCTATGCCCGTAAGCCGCGCATAGCAAACATTGTCTGGTTGCTCCACCAGCTTCAGATTGGTCCATATCGTTACGGATGCGCTTTACCTTACGTCTGCCCCTGCTTGTTCGCCGAAGTTCTGGATCCGGGATGTATACTCTCTCCCCATCTTTTACCTTGTTGAAATTGCCGACGACTCTAAACCCTGTCATCTCACCTGTCCAGACATTGACTACTGCATCTTTTAAATAGTATGGGGACACGAAGGAGATAGCGTCCAACTCAATCTGGCCACAGGCAGCCAACACATGTGAGCAAGGCAGGTGCAACAACTTCGGTTTGTTGCATGTACACTCAGACGTTGGATAAAATTCCGTTCCAATTTTTACCTCGTGCGTCTTCACCTCATTTGCAGAACCAAAACCATCAGTAGGTAGCTGAACCTCATACCTCCTTTCCTGATTACCTATGAGTCTGACAGTGTGCTTCTTTGCTTTCTCTATCTTCTTTGCCATGTACTCCATGACACGGCTACAATAAGGTGTGTTCTGATTGTCTGCAATATGCTTCTTTGCTAACTCGTTCCTTTCTCTAAAATATCTCAAAGTGCCATGGAATACAGCCTCCACAATAGCTGTGAGTGGCAATGCTCTATTCCCTCTGAGTACAAAGTTATACACCTCTGCAAGATTGGTTGTCATGTGGCCATACCTAGCTCCATGGGTGTCATGCAGCAAAGACCAATTCACTGGAGGCTCTTTCTCTATCCACTCAGAAAAATCCTTTATTGCCCTGCCCTTCTTTCTCTTGGTATTAGGAGGGTCAATTGCTGGCAAGTCACAAAGACCTACTGGCTCCTCTAGCTCCGCCATGAGTGTTGCTAATTTAACCTGATCTGCTTCCATTTTCTTCCTCGCGCGGACCTGCTTCTTAGTGAACTCATCAAGTTTTGACCAAATAAAATGGTATTTACGCTGCTGGTTCTGCTTGCATAATTTTTTAAACAAGTTCATCAACCGCTTGTTCTTGAACTGTGAGAAAAAATTAGCCCCAAGATGGCGCATGCACCACCGGCTCTGCAAGTCCTTCCAAGGTGTTGGTTCGTCAGCAGTTGGATTCCTTAGTGTCTTCACGGCCTTCAATATACCAGGATGTCTGTCATGAATGACACACACGTTTGGTCGGTCCTTCACGATCGCAATTTTAACTTGCCGGAAGAACCATACCCAGCTCGGAAAGTTCTCACCCTCCACAAATGCCATGGCTAGTGGGATGATTTGATTGTTCCCGTCCACACCAATAGCAGTCAGGATTTGCCCTTTGTACTGACCAGTCAGGAATGTACCATCCACAAACATCACAGGAGGACAATGCCGGAAAGCTTCGATGCACATAGCGAAAGAGAAGAATGCTCGTTTCAACACCTTGTGATCTGGTATAATGTCCAACCTCGTGTGTTGTATGTTAACATAAGTGCCGGGATTTCTCTCCTTCAGTATGTCAAGGAGACGGACAACATTATCATATGAGTCGAAGAACGTCCCAAACCTTTCCTCCATAGCCTTCTGCTTAGCCCTCCAAGCCTTCCCATATGGAATGTCATAATTCCATCTGACCTTCACTGCTCTCTGGATGTGTTTTGCTTCCATATCTTTCTTCTCCACTATGTCAGTATACATGAGTTGCGCAATGAGAGTTGAAGTCAGGTTTGGATGACTAACCAACAGGTTTTTCCTCACACAATTATGTGGGACCACATTGCTGACAGCCCAGTGGATGTTATACTTCGGCACGTGCCCGTGCACCTTCGCAGGACAACCTGTTTCAACACACTTCACGGTATAGTTTGTTGGACTCGATATGTGTGTCCGGAAAACCCTCTGCGTAGACATAGCCCACTTTATCACCGCATACTTCAATTTTTTCTTTGTATCAAACATAGCCCCTATCTGGACTTGGTTCAGATTATATTGCCATGGAGTCTCATGGCCATCGTTGACAGTAAGGCCGGTGGATATGTCCTGATCCCATGCAGAAGGAATCGGTACCTCCACTTCATCCTCAGAATTTTCAGAATCCAAATCCTCCGCAAATCCATCCTCGTCCTCTTCCTCCATCACCCTCTGCATTTCATCGCCTTCCTCATCCCCATCAGCAACACCAGAACCAACCAATATTTTTGACTTAATACTCTGCCCAGTATCATGACCACAAACATTGTGTGGCATGTAGTCTGACTCTTTCTCGGCTTGGCTAGCATCCACATCCGGTGGCTGTGACCCGGATAAATAATTCTCGTTAGCCACTTGACTACCCTGGCCTGGTTCATACCCCACGTGAAGTTGTACCGTATTCTCCTCCTTCGCCACTGGTTGCACTAGGGCATATGGGTGGATTCTTCGGTCTCGGCAACGACTTAACAGGGTCACCCAATGTTGGCTCCTATCTATCGGCATCAACTCCCACTTGACATTTTTACAGGATTTTGTCCACAATGCATGAATACTGACGGAACATACTTCAGGATCTAGCCCAAAACTAGTTGTCAACCAGTGCTTCAACTGTCTAATGTCCAGTATGTCCGGGTGTGAAAGTGTCATGACGCCATTCTTAAACTCGCTAAGATCAACCCCCAACTCATTATATCGAACATTACCAGGGCCGTAGTAAACAGTAAAATTTACTGATTCAGACATTTTCACCTGTCAGACATTGCCATCTTTCATTAATCGCAACGAACAAATTTATACTAAAATAAACCTACACTAAAATAAACCTACGTACACTAAATAAACCTACACTAAAAAGAACCTACACTAAAATAAACCTACACTAAATAAACCTATACTAAAATAAACCTACGTACACTAAATAAACGTATACTAAAAATGACTACACTAAGTAAACTAAATAAACTTACACTACCAACACGTACACTAAAATGACTACTAACCTAAACAAAAATGTACACGTACACGTACACTACATAAACTAATTTTACGTACAATAAAAAAACTAACCTAAACTAAAAAAAATCGGTATACCTTCGACGCGTGTGTCCCCTTCTTCTTCCTCTCAACCACACCACCTCCTCACCATCTACACCTCCACCACCCCACCATGGCTCCTCCAAACGAAAAAAAAACTACCCAAATGAGACCGTAGACCGGTGGAGATGGGTATGATCTATTGTTTCAGCGGATTCAATAGGAAAATGGGTGGAGGATGGAGGAGATCGGAAGGGGAGGAAATTCGGTAGAGAAAACGAGAGAGAGAGAGGATGAGCGAGCCAGAGGAGGAAGAAACCGGGCGGTCGGCCTTATCCAGGGGCTGTCGGTCGCCCGGAGGCCGACAGGCACCTATCGGCCGCCCGCAGGCCGACGGGTACCTATCGGCCGCCCGCAGGCCGACGGGCCAGCTATTGGTCGCCCGGAGGCCGACAGGTACCTATCGGCCCACTGCTGGCCGACAGGCCCCCCGTCGGCCCACCGCAGGCCGACAGGGTAATATTTTTGCATTCAGCCATATATTGTCCGAATTTGCTATAAATATACTCATAGTTTTGAAAAAAAATCCTCCGAGTCCTCCATGATCATGCGGTCAAACTGCCGCTTCACCGTTTGTTTGTCACCTTCTTTACGTGGTCCTCACAAATTCGCATCTGCTTGATTGCCTCCCAGGCTTCCTTTGCAGCCTCCTTCTCTGCAATTGCCATCATCATGGCATCCGGCAAGCATTGAGAGGTTGCGGTGAGGGTGCCCTGATTTGAGTCCTCGTCGACCGGTGCATCGCCCTCAATCACCGTCCACACACAATGTGAGTGCATGATGAACTTCATCTTCATGGACCAAAAGTGTAGTTGGTGTCAGTCAGCATTGGATACTGGACAGGAACGGCTCTTGCCCTCACCAGGACGGTTCAGTTTTACCCGTGGCCTGCAATAGCCAAAGCTCTGATGCTAAATATTGGCCTGAACCTCTCTTCTCTCTTGGTGGACACACACACAAGAGACTTCTTGTTCTGGGCAACAGATGCCCTTTTCCCTTTCTTAGCAACCGGTGCTTATTTTACATACATGGGGTACACGTCCTTTTATAGGACAAACTCAAACTGACCGAGCCCACTTAAGACCGACCTAGTCCTCTTAAGAGTACTACTCTGAATGCAGTTAAAGGTCGATCCCAACTTTGCTGTTACTACTACTTGCCGCAGCCCTTCCTTACTAACTAAGACAACTGGCAGTCAAATTTCTTTTGACTACTCCCACCATCATACAAGAGATGTCTTGCATCTTCTTCCTTGTTCAAGTCATAACAAGATTAGCTCCAACCCTATCTGGTTCTTTCAACCCTGTTCTAGACATCACTTCTCGCACAGTCATGAGGTCTTGGAAAGGTTTAATGCTCATATTAGGCATTTTATGCAAGCCACATATATCATATTTGTCAATTGCACTCTGGTTTGCTATTTGGATTGGGATGTTCGTTACTGGCTCAATACATGTGTCGGCCCGGTTTCTTTAAAATAATAATATTTTGTGAATAGTTGCGAGGAAAGGATCATAGTTTCACGTACTTACAATGTATAAACTACCAACCTAGGGAAAGTAGCAAGGGAGATAGTTCAGCTGGCCCCACAATGGTAACCCTCAAACTCCAGGCAGTACCCCATGCCCTAAGGATCAGCAGCCTAAGCATCAGCTGCAACCCTACACACATGCATATGAGAAAGCTTGGCAAGCAGCTAATTTGGTGGCCACAAAACCAAGGACACACCATAGAACAGAGGAAGGGCAAAAGGCGCCGCTAGTATAGAGAGAGTGAGATTTTGGCCGGGTACCAGAATGGGATCTAAGCATGATATATATAGTTATTCCATAAAAGATTTGAAACCAGAGTGCACGCGGCAAAACTATTTTGAGCTGAATCACTATGTTTGACAAACTTGGTGTTTTGTTCTTGGTTAGTTTTCTTTATTTTGCTGATGCAAAAGAATAGAACATAATGATATCGGACCACTTGGAGTCCCCACACTTAGTCCCCTGACATTTTATTCTCTTTTCTAGGAAGGTCCCCGGACGATGGTTGGGATTGTGACATTTGATTCTGCTATTCACTTTTATAGTCTGAAACGTGCTCAACAACAGGTATGTTCTGAAAAAGTTTGCTAGCAATGCTAAGCATTTTATGCATTGTCCCTTTGGTATTTCAACTAGTAAAAGCTCAAAATATCATAGCAGCTGATCTTTATGACCTGGCAAAGGAAGAAGCAGAATTGTCTATAATCTGCATTTGATATAAACATCCCTGTCTTGCGTAATATATTTTTTGCAATATCACGCCTTCTATAATATTTGTTAAGTTCCCTGCTAATATTTTGACTTTTGAGTATTGAATCTCTTCAAATTTGGCCCAGTCATAGTGTTGCCTACCAACAGCCAATGTCAATCATGCGAATCACTTAAGTTCAGATGTCAAAACAATGAGAAAGATTCAAAAGAATTTTGTCAATGCAGTGCACACCCCACCTCCAATTTTTTTAAACAATCAGTGACAGAAGAAACAAAAAAAAACTTGACAAATTTAGAATATTATTGCTTTAAATTGAGCAGAGTGCGGTGGATAAGACATTACTACTTTAGTATTCACCTCTGCTCAACAGTCGTTGCTGCTTCTGAGGAACGTATTTTGACAATATTGTTGAGTGCTGGCTGGTGGGTAGATGTCAAATGTTCTAAAATTGTACCTTTGACATTTTTGTCCTTCGCAGCCTTTGATGCTCATTGTTCCTGATATCCAAGATGTGTATACTCCACTTCAGATGGACTTAATTCTCCCTGTTTCCGAGGTTTGTATTGGCACGAATGGCAGTTGCTTTTTGTTAGTAGATTACTAGTTGTAGAAGCTTCAATAGAAATAAGAAATCTCTCTATACATGAAAAACCTCTAAATTCCTTCTTTTTCGAGGCTTGAGTGCCGTGATAGTTTGGAGCAACTACTGGAGAGCATCCCGAGCATGTTTGAAAACAATAGGGTTGCTGATTCAGCGTTTGGAGCAGCTATGAAGGTACTTGTTTTCATAATATTTTTGCCCTTCTGCATTATCCTTTTGTTGCAACATATGAAAGAATTAGATGCTTCTCTACTGTCTGCAGTACTTCCATTTCTACAGTTACATTGCAAATCCTTAATCTACAGCCCCTTATTAATTTGGATCGAGCCATATCACAGATGTTTACATATTTCCATATTTTTGTTTGTGTTGATTCTCTTTTTTATGTTGTTTGCAGGCAGGTTTCCTAGCAATGAAGCCCACTGGTGGAAAGTTGCTTGTGTTTCAGTCGGGTATTTTGTCCTTCTCTATTACCGTGTCCACTAATTTGGAAGTCTTGAAACCAAGAGTCTAGAGGGAAATGACCATGCCATCCATGGTATTAATTTGTTGGGAATAAATGAGAGATACATTAATGGCAGTGTTTGTTTAGTCATAAATGCTGAAGAGAAAATGTAATAAACTTTGCATGCAAGTCTTAAATATCGTCATACATGATCTCCCAAATTATAGTACTTACATTTTTAAAGGAAGGAGTACATTGCTGCATGCAAGTCTTATCGTTAGACATGATCTCCCAAATTATAGTGCATATTTTTTTTTTGAGGGAGTACATTATTGTATATATAATTGTACTGGGTTGGTAAATTTCTGTTGTATAAAATCTGGAAGTAGCATTCCTATTCTGGAGAACTGCTTGTCTGCTTGTAGCTGAGTGAGTGATGAACCCGTCTTTAACAATGCCATAGTATATTAGTTATTTTTAGTGCCTAGAAGTCATCAGCATCACTGTCTCATCAGAAGGAAAAAAGGGTCATAACAGTGCATTGCTTGCACTTGCAGTGCTACCATCAGTTGGGACTGGTTCATTATCTGCAAGGGAAACTGAAGGTAGATCAAATATTTCGAGTGGAGATAAGGTATGATTTATTTCCTCGTTATTTTGCATACCTACATGAAACACAAAGTTACATTTGCCAATCCATTTCATCGTGAGTATTGTGTTTTGTTGTTCTTATTTTCTGTAGTTGATGCGTTGTAATATTTTATGTGCAATTTCCAGGAAGCACATAAGCTCCTGCAGCCTGTTGATAAGACACTCAAAACAATGGCACTAGAATTTGCTGAGTATCAAGTGAGCAACATTTCTTTCTGCTTCTTTCAGTATTTTTTATTTTCATTATTCAAATAAGATTAACCATGATGATATTTTACTTTAATTTTTCCAGGTTTGTGTAGATGTGTTCCTTACCACAGAGTCATACACAGATATTGCTTCGATATCAGTTGTTCCCAGTACCACTGGTGGCCGGGTATGCCTCTCTTCAATAGTTAGGTTAGATGGCTGAAAGAATATTTATCATTTGATATTTGTAATTCGTAGGATTTTAATGCTAGGAGCTAAAACTAGTTTTGGATAAGATTATTGCCAGATAGAAAAAAATGTTTTATTAAATTCATTGCAGTGCAGGCATAACTAATCTATTATAGAATTGTGATCAGCTTTTTATTGTCTTCATGCACGCTACCCTTTTGACAAACACTTGTCAGCATTTCAAGTTCCAGTATCAGTTTAGCATTTGTGCTTGTGATGTTTGTTTCTTTTTAAATATCACTGTAATATGCTTACAGATTGGAAACACACACCATTGGCCTGCAGCAGTTTCCACCATATTATTACATAAATAATAAACACTAAGCATCTAGTTCCCTTTATCGTTTTACTCACTGAATGCATAAGGTTCTAAACTTTGAGGTAGCTGATTGTCTTCAGTTTTCTTAGAGTTTCCAGTTCCATCTTATCTGTTATGTCTGCTTTTTTTCCTTTTGCTGTTTGATTTGAAAATTTTCTTTTATTATGCAGGTTTACTACTATTTTCCATTTTCTGCTCTTTCTGACCCAGCCAAACTCTTCAACGATCTCAGATGGAATATCACTAGACCCCAGGGATTTGAGGCTGTCAGGTGCAGTCAGGTGAGGTTCTGTCCCCTCCCCCCCCCCCCCCCCCCCCCCCCCCGTTTTCACTCCATAGTCCTATAGTACCTTATTATTTTGTTTCCTTTTCCGTGTGTACAAGGGGCTTCAAGTTCAAGACTATTCTGGCAATTTCTGCAAGCGTGTCCCTACTGATATTGATTTGCCTGCGGTCAGTAATTAAGATTGCTTCCTGTATAATTGTTGATTGCATCAAGCTCTCTTGCATATTTCTGTTGTCAACACAAGCTTTGTTATGTTGAACTCAGTTTTGTTCCCTGTTAATGGTAGAACATGCACCTTGGCTTCTAAAACTGTCAGCTGGTGATATAACATAGTATGCAGAACCATATTGTTACTTGCAGTGTAACATGGTGTATACAAAAATTATATCAAACATTGGTTAATCTTACGCAAAGCAAGGTTTTTTGTCGGGAAAACTTATGTTCATTGGATTATGCATATCCATGGTCTTCTCCATTTCTATGTGGTAACCAACCAGTTACAAGAAATCGCTGACCCAAAACGGTGTATAATATTGACCAGAATCATGGCATTTATTGCTACAATTGCTGCAATTCGAAATGTATAGATATAAAAGCTTAACAGGTCAAGGTAACCATAATAATCTTGATTAGATAAAATAGAAACACATAGTGCCTGATAACAGTTTTAAAATTTTATGCTACTGCATTCATCTGCTGTTTCACGTTCTTATTTCTGTCAATTGTGGCAGAATCTAACCTATTAAATTTATGGCTTTTCTGCCGCAGACTGACTCTGACAAAACCATAATGGTTTCCTTTAAGCATGATGATAAGTTTCAGGAGAATTCAGAATGTGGTTTTCAGGTAATGTACATTACGTATTTGAGATCAGTTTTAACTTTAGCGTAGACTAGAGCCTACTTGTTTTATTTTGAAGTACTGACAATATGCGCATGCCCAAACTTTGACATGTATCATCCATAACAAACTCCAATGTTGGTGGGGTTCTGAAAGTCAGTCTCATGCATCATGTTGGTGGGGTTTTGAATATGTGGTGAAATCCATCCTTTTTACCAACCCAGTCCCTCCCCCCTTGCTTTGTATCTGCACCCACCAAGACTGCCACCGCCTCTATACCACTCCGGCCGCTGCCCAGTTCTAGCCAGACCTCCGCTGCTCCACCCATGCACCTTGTACTTCACCGCCGTTGCACTCTGGATCCAGCCGCAACCCAGGTATCATCCGCCCCCTGCCGACACCTTCCATGGCGGACACCACGCCCGACAAGTGTTCCACCAAATGCCATTGAGATTTTTTTTGTACTTTCTCCTTGTTTAACATGAAGCAAGCAAGCAAAAGGACATGATATTTTGGCAACATGTGCATTCTTGGTTCCATGAGCACAAGCACTGCCGGCCCTACAATTTGATGTGATCCATGATCGCAATGTGAAGTCGCTACTCCATCGGTGGTACACCATTTCAAATGCCGTCATGAAGTATTGCGGTGCGATTGCACAAGTGGAAAGAAGGTGGCCACGGGGCGCGTCAATGTTTTGCTGCTTGTTGTCTACGTGTTGGTCAATTCATTGATTCACTCAATGTTGCAACTTGATGATCACGTTATTGTATAGCCCGTACGCGCTGCCGTAGAGCCGCATTTTACCAAAAGACGGAGCGCAAGCCCTTCATATTGATGCATTGTTGGATGAAGCTCAAGGGGCACAACATCTTGGTGAATACATGTGCCGATGAAGAAGTTCAAGATGGAGGAGAGAAAGCTTGAGATCAAGGCCGCTTTCGAAAGTATGGTTAAATTTGGGATCGATGAATTTTATAAACTTGCTGAACATCCGGCACTTTTATTAGGATTTAAATGTATGGTTGAATTGCTATCGATCAAAGATTCAAAGTGAGGCTGCATGGCGGACATTTGGTTTAGTATTATTCTATTATTTTTTGGAGAAGGGGCGGACATTTGGTGTATAGGGTTGGATGGACCCTATCCGCTGTCCGCGGACACATCTGGACACATCCGGACGTGCCCGTTTTGGTGAACCTCGTTGGAATTGCCCTTAGTCCTGACAGTTTATTGGTTCTGGCCCTCATGCACGGATTGCAGTTTATATCTGATGCAGTTAGCAATGTCAAAATCGTATTTTCTTAGGGCATCTCCAACATCGTCCCCTGGAACGGACATGCTATTTGTTCGCGGACTAGTCCTAATTATAGAAAATAGCACAATTCATCCATAAATAACATGCAAATATCTCTAGTACAACAATAGTTTGAATGTAAATATTACATCCGAGATAACCGGATGTTCAACAAGTTTTTCGAATTCATCAATACCAAATTCAACTTTTTTTTAGTCAGAATCGGCATATGTCGTCCCACACATACTGCCCCTTGAGCTTCATCCAACAATGTATGTGCGTGAATGGCCTGCCCTTGTCCTGTAGTACAGCACGACAACACGTGCAGGCTATACAACGTGTAGAGCAACATTGAGTGAATGAATGAATTAACCAACATGTAGAGCAACAAGGAGCAAAACTTACAGTCTCCATGGTTGACAAGCCCCATGGCCACATTGTCTCTACTCGGTGAATCGCACCGCAATACTTCATGATGGAGTTGCAGATGGTGTACCATCGATGCGATGCCGACTTCACATTGCGTTCATGGATGGCGTGCATGCCGTAAGCGCTAAGTTCTTTTGCTCATGAAACGAAGCATGCACGCGCTGCCAAAAGATCGAGTCCCTTGAGTTCCTGCCTACAAAGTCCGCAGATATGACCAACCATGCATCACACAACAACTCATCCTCGATCACCAAGTACCCCGCCATCGAATTACTCTAGGAAACAACAAAAAGTTCAACAAAAAAGCTCAATGGCATTTGACCGAACACCTGCCGAGCGTGGTGTATGCTATGGACGTCGTCGGCAGGGGGCGGAGGGATCCTGGGTAGACGGCGACGTAGTCCAAAGCGGGCAGGCGCGTTGGTGGGGGCTGCAGATGTCCGAGGATGCCTGGGCGGCGGCCGGAGAGGTACAGCGGCGGTGCGGATGCAAAGCAAGGGGTGAGTGGCAGAAAAGTGGACCGGCATGGGGATTTTAGTGGGCTGGGGGTGTCGGAGTCCTACGTGGCGGCGGTCCGGACTCCCGCAACCCCCCCCCCCCCCCCCCCTCCCCCCCTCGGTTTGCTTCCGGTTTTTAGGAAAACGGACAACCGGACGCGTTGGCCGACCGATGGGGTACCGCGTTGGATGGCAAAATTTGTCCTGACCGAGGTGCCCTTAAGTTCCGTGGCAGTGATGCTAATTCACTCGCAAATTCTTATGCCAATTCATGTAATGTCCAAAAAGGCAAAATCTTCCTCAGTCTTGAACTCAACAAAGTCTATTTTTCTCTGTCTGAGTCCTAATGAGTCGTGTTCTATGAATCACTTGCCAAGTTACCACTCATGTTGTATGAAGTACTATATAAACACTGTACTTTTTTGCGTCGAAACTATATAAACATTGCTGACATGGGACTTGTGTTGCATATTCAGTGTGCACTTCTTTACACCACGGTATATGGGCAAAGAAGGATACACGTTATAAATATTTCACTTCCATGCACAAGCATGCTCAGCAACCTTTTCCGATGTGCTGATCTGGAAGCACAGTTTACGTATGTTGTTAAGCAAGGTAAACCAGCTGCTCATTGCAATAAATTTCACCTCAATAAACCTAGCTAGCGAGCAAATTATTATTTTTTGAGTGAATCAGTTATTTTACATTATTAGTATCATGCAAGATGCTTTAGTATGCTGACTTACTTTGTCATACCGACCTAGCTGCAAATGGCATTCCATCAAGTTCCCTATCCCAAGTTAAGGACCAAATAACAAGTACATGCATCAATATTCTCCAGTCCTACCGACAATACTGTGCATCTGTAAGTTCTTCTGGACAGTTAATTCTTCCGGAGGCTTTAAAACTTCTGCCTTTGTATACTCTGGGTATGATTTCTTCCATCTAGTATTGCTATTATATAGTTGTAATGCACTGATGAGTTGTGAGCATATCTTTAACCTCACTAATTGATTTTATTTGATTTCTCAGCCTTAACTAAAAGCATAGGACTGAGGAATGATGGGAGATTAGATGATCGGTCCTATTGGGTCTCTATTGTCTCTTCAGTTTCTGTGTCATTAGCTGTTCCATTGGTGTTCCCTAGGATGATTGCTCTCCATGATCTTACATCAAGGGTATTTGCAGCTAATTGGTCTTCACTTTATTTAACTCCTAGGAATTGGTACCGATTATTTTAGCTATGTTTAACTTTTGTACAGGATGATGAAGATCCCCTTATTCCAAATCCCCTTACTCTTAATAGTGAGAATATACAGGATAATGGGATTTATTTATTGGAAAATGGCGAGGATGGTTTTATTCATGTCGGAAATGCGGTGAACCCTGCCACCCTCGAGCAAATATTTGGTTTCTCATCTTTGGCTGGTGCACCAAATCTGGTTAGTCTTGTACCCATGAGTCTTCTGTTATGTGATGGGTTTTTGTATGCAAATCATAGCCTGGATGTTTATTAAAAATAATATGCGGATGTGGTTGATAATTGTTAACTCCTTTCAGTTGGTATTGGAGCAATTTGATAATGTATTGTCCAGAAAAGTAAATGAAGTTGTGAATGAAATAAGGCGACAGAGATGCTCCTACCTAGGGTACTATCTGTGATTTCTCAACTACGCTGTAATTACTTGCTACTTTACTCAACTGCTTAACATGTTCAAACTGTTTTGCAGACTGAGACTATGCCAAAAGGGCGACCCATCTGGTTAGTCTTCACACTGTTTTCTCCCTCTGTTACCTCATATCTTCTTATTACTCCTGACACTTGTTTCTGTATCTGCAGGAGATTTCTTCCGTTCCCTGTTGGTCGAGGACAAAGCACCCGGTGGCCTTTCTTATGTAGAGTTCCTCGTACATGTTCACAGGCAAATCCAGAGCAAGATGACCTGACATGACCTGCTTCATTGTTGTAATGTTTTGGTTGGTAGAAATCAAGAAGGAATTGATTTCTGCATGTGGATATACAAAAAAGGAAACAACGTTTTTCTTTGTAAAACACAGCTATAGCAGATTTGTAAGGATTTAGTCTTTGATTTTACAAAGTCAGTTTTGGTGTAGGTGGTATATGTTTTGTGTTATTGTGTACAAGGACGAGTCTGGCAAGGTAAATATTTATCTGTTTAGATTGTGAAACTATATTTATCTGCTATTTTGTGCCTGGCATGTGGCGAGAGAAATTGAGTGATGATAATGTTGTATTTGCATGGCTATAATTATCACATGTTGATATTGTGCTCCGTTGATAATTTGCGTTCACAGTGAACTTAGGGCATCTCCAATGCTATACATCAAAACGGGGACACATCAAATGTCTGCGGACATGTCTGTTCGGGGACAGCTTTTGGGGAGGTGGCCATCTCAAAATGGACACACCAAATGTCGGCGGACAAGTCTGGAGTGCCCGTGGACAAATTTAGGGGAGGTGGCCATCTAACCTGGTGCATCAAATAAAAGCAGGACATGGCATTTAGGTGGCCATCTAACCCGGTGCATCAAATAAAAGAGGACATGGCTTTTTTATTAATATCGAGATTTATTTTACATAGCAGAAGTTAAGGGTTTAATCGACTCAGTCTAAATCTTGGCTGGTAATGGGCATGTCCGTGTCCCATGTCCTGCTCTTTGTTGGACGTGGGTAAATCTTGGCTGGTAGTGGGCACGTCCGTGTCCCATGTCCTGCTCTTTGTTGGACGTGGGCACATCTGTGTCCCATGTCCTACTCCTTATCGGAGTACGCCGCCTAGACATGGATCTCGTCAGTGGAGATGAGGTCGACGATCGGCATGAAAGGTCAGGTCTCGTGGTTGTTGTGGCATGGCGTGAACGACAGGAGTTGTCGACATTGGCATCGTTCTCGTCCGCAACCGCCTCCGTCACGATCTCCTTGAATAGGTGGTCGTGCTCCGCCTCGTTGATGCGGAACAACCACTGCTCGCGTAGGATGGCGCGGGCCTGCCCATGGACTTGTAAATCGCCCGCTGTTCGTCCATGATGCCCCGATTCTTTGTGACCATGACAAGACAACTTCCTTGTTCGCCTGCTCGTCGGTGATCTGGCCCTTTCCGATCCAGTGCTGCTCGAGTTGCAGGTTGTACTGTTGCTCCTCCTACAGCACCCGGAACGTAGAGGCCTGCGTCGCCGCCTGCTCCTCCGGCTGCGCCTTCACCATGACGGCGTTGTAGTGCGCCTCCGCCTGCTGCAGGGTGAACTCGGCAGCCGGCGCAGGTGCCTGCTGCTCCTCCACGTCCTCCATGTCCACCTCCGCGACTTCATGGCAACGCCGCGACAAAAGGATCTTCCACCACCCATGGTTGGTCCCGACCATTGGTCCAGAGGTCGAAGGGAAGAGGTGTTGCGCCGATGGAGGTCGGATGGAGGATGATGGGGCTCGGAGGTGCTGCCGGTTTGTGCCGTGGCCGGTGAAATAGTGGGCGCCCGGGCAGGCGAAGTGTCGACTTGAATGCGCCGGGCAGGCGAGGGACGACTTCCATTCGCCGCGCCGGCGTGAATGCCGAGCAGTTGGACAGTCAACCCGCTTGAATGCGGCAGGAAGCCGTCCCGTTGCCTCGTCCGATCACGTCCGCTATGTGCTCAATTATTAACACGACACAGAGAGCGAGCACACGCGGCACGAGTGGCGAGCCGGATCAGACACCTCGACAGCCGCACTAGTGTGAATGTCGCGCTGATCAGCCGGCATGCGCCAGTGACCGGTCATCCCGCTCTAGACCAGCATGAATGCGACGTGAATTAGCGGCTGGAGCGGACCGAGAGAGATGGTTTTGTGTGGTCCGTACATGTCGGACGCCTACGTGGTAGAGGTTCGAACGTCCACGAGTCTCCCCTAGCTTTGCTTCCGGTTTGCGGAAATTCGGACATGCAGACCGATCTGCGGACGTTGGAGGCACGACGTTGGAGGGCACAAAGCGCCCGGACCGCGTGGTCCGGACATTTACAGGCGGTTTTTGTTGCATGGTAATACGTGTCTCATTTATATATCATAAGGATCATAGTACAAGCCACGTACAAACCGACCTGGCAAAACTGAAAAGATAGCAGAACGCTAGCCTTTGCACAAAGAAACACCAGCCAAGAAGTAAAATTACAAACAAGACCGAAGAATCCCCTGAGCTTGACACCGACGCCCCGTCCGTCACCTGCCTCTGGCACAACCACAGCAGGCACCAAAAGAAAAAAAAGGGATAATTGGTTTTATGCCCCTAGTTGGGTCACACTCGGCAGGTTTACCCCTAGTTTCCAAAACACGCGTTCCCGCCCAAACCACTTTACTCGTCTTATGCTTTTGCCCTTTGACCGTCACTTTAAGAACTTCATAAAAGATTCATACTAACTCAGAAAAATGCGAATAAGATATCAAAATGTTCAGAAAAACATCACCTATATGTGCATGTCATTTGCATTTATGACAAAAGTATTGGAAACTCCCCATATCAGTTTGAGCTCATATGATCTCAGCATGAACAGTAAAATCTGAAAAAAAAATCAAAAAATTCTAATTTTTTTTGGCAAACATTGACCATAAATTAAATATTGCGAGAAAGTTAACTGGCACACCAGAGTTTTCTTTTACAAAACTACCGAATGCATTGCCGATCGTCAGATCCGCTTTTCTTGTATGTCAATCCCTGGTTTTTTAGACCCTGCCGGTTTTCGGTTTTCTCGTGATCAATTGCGATCAGTTTTCTCGTGATCAATTGCGATCAGTTTTCTCGATCCACTTTTCTAGGGATCAAAGGATCGATCGCTACATCGTCGAACTCAGGTCTGCTAGTTTTTTTTTTTAGGGAAACTCAGGTCTGCTAGTTTAGCAGCTAGACCATTGGAACTAACTCAACTTGTTGTCACTAGCACAAAAACCAAACCTTGCGTACATATTGTTGGATTACACTGAGATGCACGGGCAAGTAACCAATACTCAGTGGCGGAGCCAGGAAAATCGAATGGGGAGGGTCAAACGTTGCTAAATTTCATTGGGGAGGGCCAGTCCATTAAAATACACTGTTTTAACAGCAAAAAAATCAGTGTTTACACTAGTATTAGGCTTAAACCAGTGACATTAGGGGGGGCCAGGGCCCTGCTGGTCCCCCCTGTCTCCGCCACTGCCAATACTCCCTCCATTTTTATTTACTCCACGTATTAGGTTTGTCTAAAGTCAAACTTTATGTACTTCAACAAGTTTGTAAATTTTTTTATTAACATATACACCACCAAATATATATCATTGGATTCATCATTGCATATATTTTCACATCATATAAATTTGTTACTGTAAATGTTCATATTGTTTTTTACAAACTTGGTCAAACTTTATAAAAATTGACTTCAGTCAAAGCTAATATGCGGTAAAAATAAAAAGGAAGGGAGTACTAGGATTAGTGGGTGAACCGTTGGAACTTTTTATTTGCAAGAATTATTGTTGATTGATATGGACATTTGATGCTCACGTTAGACAATATTGAGAAAATAAGCGATTAATGATCCATGTTTTGAAGTCATGCATGTGCTATGGTACGTGTACCTTTTCCCATAAAATAGCAAGTCATCTTTTTTGATATGTTATTATGGTCAGCGCTTCTTCATTTTGTGGGTATAATGGTATGACTAGATGGAAAACAAATACTCATGTATACCTTGAGCATGTCTCTATTTAAAGTATACTATTTTTGGGTATGTCTCCAAGTATCATTTATGGATATGTCTTGAAGGAATATAGTACATGTATTCAAAAAAAGTGTATCATTTTTTGGTATGTACCCATGCAAAGTATATCAGTTGTGTGTATATCTCCAAAGCATATGCGTGTATTCAGAAATGGTATGCGGAGATGATATCTTTTTTTTGCGGGGGATGCGGAGACGATATCTTAGGTATATGTACGTACGGAAAAAATGATGTGTGCATATCAGCATGCATCATATATTTCTAAAAGTTTTTCATCCGGTTTTCCAAAATTAACTGGACAATCTGGTTTTCGCTCGGTTTTCCCTAAGTAACTGAGCAACTCTTTTCTTCTTAATGAATGCAGGATAACTGCCATTTCGAAAAAAAAATATATTTCTAAAAGTAAAAGTAATAATTAGGATCAGGTTTTATCTTATTTGGCCACCTTAATTTTTATAGGGAAATTAGTCGTCAAATAGAGTGACCCGGCCTTAATTTTTTTTAAATACCAGATACCTTGAAAAGTAAAACACTAGAAAAATACATAAGAACGTCCTAATTATACATACAAACCTTTGGGACGACGTTTCATATTATTTGGTCGTATTTGATACCTTAAAAAATCAGAGGGTATATACATACCCTTTTTGTTTCATTAGATATATACATACCCTTGGGTATCTTGGTATGCAGTCCAAATACATAGCATAAGCGTACACGGTGACCGTAAATGTTTGATATGACGTTCGTGACCGTAATTCAGGTATTCTGAGTCCAGTGACCGATGTGAATTTCTGGGACGAGTCCAGTGACCTCAGGTGAATTTATCTTGTGTTAGGTTTGACTCACCACTTGGACAAGATTTTATTGTCCATTATTTCTTTCTTCCACTCACTGACAAGTGGGACCTGCATGGGGTAGGAAGAGAACGTGGGGTATTTCTTTCTTCCATCTACTGACTAGTGGGACCCGCATGAGGTAGACACTATTTGATCGGCAAACATAGATAAAATGCATAGCTATATGGTGAGTCGGCGCCATATAATTGTTGGGAAGCATAGTAGAAAACAGAAAAAATTGCCCTACAATCACCCAGGAACACTATGAAGATGCGATAAACGGTTTGGATCAGATCGTTACCGACTCCGAGTTGCAGCGGAAGAAGACGAGTCGGTGTAGATCGTACTTGGAGTCCCTTAAACCGTAGATGAACGATCCCGCGAACCGCCCATGAACAGTCCCTCGAACGGAAGACCGAAAGCATGGCCTTTCTACGAGTAGCAAGCGTACAGTCTTCACGATCCGGCAGCGCTTCGCCGTCCAGAGCTACTCGTCGTCAGAGAATTAGAGGGAGGAGATTAGAACCACATTGGGCTTCTAATTATGAGGATTAGAGGATCTAGGTCTAGCTCTAATTGATCAACTAGGACCAATTAGAACTAGAACTAGAGAACTAGAGGAGGCTCCAAAACTTGTGTATCCAAAATTGCCCAAGACCTCTAGTATAGGTTGGAGGGGAGAGGAGGGGGAGCCGCAAGGGGGGACGGAACTCCCCCCCCCCTTGCGCCGGCCAAGAGGAGGGGGAGTCCCCCTCCAATTCGGCTTTCCCCTCCCCTTTCCATGGGGAGAACGGGGCGCCACCCCTTTTGGGCCCAAGTGGCCCAAGTAGCCTTCCACCACTTGGCCTTTTAAGGCCCGTTGATATTAAATTAAATATAAAAGCCTCCTAACTATTATTAGAGCCTTTTATTATTAATTTAACATATCCGAAAACATTTTCCACCTATATATTATTTATCGATAATACCCGGTATTGCCCGATAAACTCCGAAACCCTTCCGGTGACCCCGAAACGCTTCCGGTTCCTCTTGAAACTATTTCGAATATTAACAAAACTATTTCACAAATATTTCCTCATTACTCCCGTCCTACCAACACTCAGAAGATCATGATTACCTTAAGCTTGTGACCCTGTAGGTTCGGTAAAACATAGACATGATCAAAACCCCTTTGTTCAATGACCGATAGCGGAACCGTGGACATCCATATCGATCCCAGTACATGAATGACATTCGAGCGAACCTTTGGTTATCATGTGCTATTCCCTTTGCTTCGCGATACTTTACAAAACCCGAGGTGAGATATATTGGTATCCTCTTGAATCATACACATGCTCACTATACCGGTCTCCTCGTTGTCAGTTTTGTTCTTCTTTCTTGCTAACATGTTCCGGCATCCCCGTGACATAGTCACCTGTGTCTGGCCAGACGATGGTGTATGCCTTCACACCGAGAGGGCCCTAAGAATATCTCTCCATCGCCGGAGGAGCAAATTCCACTCCCGAGCTATCTAGTCCCTTGTCAAACTTTCCGATGAACCTGTAAGTTGTCGTTATGATCACCGTGTTACAGATGACGTTTGAGCAACCCCAAAGTTCATCGTATGGTAAGAAGTGACTACGATACTCTCATGGTCTAGGAACTAAATCACACGTTAACACTCCGTGTTATAACAATTGACTTCTGACGATATTATCTCAAAGTATAACAAACAAGTTTGGGTCGATTCAATATGATCGTTCTTCTAACGTCATACTCTCAATGTTGTTTTAGTACTATCGTTACACTTAACGATATCCTAAGATCCGGAAAACATGATCACCAACAACACTTGAGCTAGTCTTAGAGGCAAGACTAGGAATCTTATTATACCGTTTATCAATCCACACGTGCATATGAGTTTTCCACTGAATCGCACATTCCAGGATCATAGCAGTTATAGCATAGAATATAAACTCTTACTATGAATGTGGAAATATAATAATACAATATTATTGCCTCTAGGGCACATTTCCAACAGTCTCTCACTTGCACTAGAGTCAATAATCTAGCTGCATGGTTTCTTTAACAGCTATGGCTATCCGGTGTTTGCTCATGCTTTGCTCGTGATAGAGCCTTCATCATTGGGTCTGACACATTCAAATCGTGTGATACTTGCGCTCGTTATGTCTGGTCTTCACGTGTGATCTAGATTCCTTTTGCTTTGAGCAATGACACTACTATTCACAATATAGTGTCATTGGTTTCATTGCACTTAGGATCACACCAACTATATCAAGACACTTCTTGATTCAGACTTCCTTCTTTGAAGCATCTGAAGCCTCAACATATTCTTATTTTGCTATAGAATCCACAATAGTGTTTATGCTTGAAACTATTCCAAACTATTATCTTAACATTGCCCGAGAGTCATCTATATCAGTCATGAAGTTGTTGTTCATTTACAACGATCTCTTCATATCCTCTATAGACAAGGAACATGTCCTTCGTCCTTCTAAGGTACTTAATAATATTTTAATAGCTGCCCCGTGAGCGACTCTAGGATCACTTCGGAACCTGCTACTAACACTTAGTGCATTAGAAAAATATGGTCTTCTACATATCATGACATCCATGATGGATCCAATTGCCGAGGAATATTGAACTCCATTCATTTGCACACGCTCATCAATTGTTTTAGGACATTGATTTCCGCTAAGTGTTATGACATGTGACATTGGGAGAAAAACCTTTCTTTGTGTTCTCCATTTTAAACCCTTTTAAAACCTTGTCAATGTACGTGCTTTGGCTTAGCGCAATTAGACGTCTTGATCTATCTCTATAGATCTTTTATGTAAAATATATAAGCTGCTTCACCTAATTCTTTCATCGAAAAACATTCCATGAATCTTTTATTGTGCTAAGAAACTTTTACATCATTTCCAATCAATAATATGTCATCTACATGTATGATTAGAAAAACTATACAACACCCACTAAACTTCTTGTATACACAAGTTTCTTCATTATTTTAATGAAGCCAAACTCTTACTTCACCAAAACGCCGACTCCAGCTCCTTGATGCTTGATTCAAATGATGGATAGACCTTTGAAGCTTGCACACCTTTCCGGCATCCTTGGGATTGACAAAACCTTCTGATTGTATCATATATACATCCTCTTCGTGATTTACATTTAGGAAAGTATTTTTGACATCCATCTGCCATATCTCGTAATCAAAGTATGCAGTAATTGCCATCATAATCCGCACATACTTTAGCATTGCTCCTGGTGAGTAAGATTTGTCATAATCGGTTCTCACAACCTGTGAAAACCCCCTTTCGCAATTAGCCTTGCTTTATAGATAGTAGGATTACTATCCGTGTCTGTTTATCTCTTGAAGATCCATTTACACTGTATGGGTTTCACACCCTATGGAGGTTTAACCAAGTTCCAAACTTGATTCTCGTAACTGGACTCCATTTCGGATTTCATGGCTTTAAGCCATTCTTTTGAGCTGGGCGCCGCCATCGCTTCCTTGTTGTCGGGGGGATAACCCCCAGGTAGGCGCATCAACACTTAACCATTTTCAAAACAACGGGGCGGCCAGCACCCCTTGACCCGGCCCGCTCACCAGCCGGCCTGGAGGCCCAGGGCCGGCCAGGCGTGACGATGAAGCTCGACCCGGCCCGCTCATCAGCCGACCTGAAGGCCCTTGACCCGGGCAGGCGCGATGATGAAGCTCGACCCGGCGACACCGAAGGCGGCGGGCGCCCAAGCCGGCATCAGCTCTAGCCGGCCAGGTGACAAGACAGCCCCCCACGACGGAGCCAGCATGGCTACAGTGCGCGCCGCCCCGAAGACCGGGCGAGCATGGCTACAGTTCGCCCCGGAACCACGGCCCGGGGTCGGCGGCGACGACCCGGCGTGGCGCTATAGCTGAACAGCGCCCGCCGCTACATGACGCAAGCGAAGACATGTTACAGTGCCGGACGGCCGGCAGGCCCCAGCAGCCGGCGGGCCCCACTGTCCGGCATGAGGCGATGACAACTGGGCCCCGCGCCCTGGTAGATTACCATTGTAACCCTGGGAGGCCGGCCTATAAGACCCCCAGGGAGCCCTCCATGCAGAAGGAGGCTGGATCCTGAGTCCTTTCCCCCCACGCGAAACATCCCACCAGTTCATCAGGAGAGAGCTAGTCCTCCTTCCTCCTCGACCCACACAGCTCAAGGAGCACCATTGTAGCTCGTCTAGTGATCCATCCAGCTGAGCTTGCAGGACTAGGGGTGTTACCTCCCCCGGAGGGCCCCGAACCTGGGTACATCGTGTGTCGACCACCGCTTGTCCCCATTCTCGCCTCCGGAACCCTCCGACGTCCTCCGGCCCCAACCACGTTCGATTAGCCTACCCATGGCATCTGCCGTGAGCACACCACGACACTTGTAGTATGCAGGTTCATCTTCTTGTAAGATGAATATTTCACTATGGAATCATTCAGGAGATTCGTTAACTCTTCCTGACCTATGCGGTTCAGTTACAGGCTTAATTGGAGTTTCTTCAGCTGGTGTTGTAACTTCCGGTTCAGTTGTGCGGACAACTCCCGGAACAACTTCCGGTTCGTTAGTCTCACTTACTTTCACCGGAGATTCAGTAATCTCGTCGAGCTGTACTGTAATCCCACTTACTTCTTTAGTGAGAAACTCCTTCTCGAGAAAGTGTTCATTCCTTGTGACAAACACTTTGTCCTTGAACTTTTGGTAGAAGGAATACCCAATTGTCTCTTTGGGATAACCTATAATTTAGCATTTGTCTGGATCAAGTATTTCATAACTCATATGGTGTCGTCTTGCCAGACTATTTGACGGTGCTTTGTTTAATGTATATGTTGCTATTTCTAGTGCATATCCCCAAAATAATAAAGGTAGCTCGATACATTATGAAATAATTCTACAATTATTCAAATGTTTGCTAAACTCATGACTCAGATATATTTCTTCATGATTGAAGAACCTTTTATCTTTTGTCACAATGATTCTGAACTTCATTCTGAATTTCCTTGAACCTTTAGAATATTTCAGACTTATGTTTTATCAAGTAAATCATATCTACTCAAACATCAGTGAAGTATAAATATTCACCGCGCCCTGGTATTCTTATCGGAACACATACATCACTATGTATTTTTCTGTCAATTGATTCAAAATCAAAAGATTTCAATACTCCATCTATATGAAGCTTTTGCATGCGTTATTTTTCCGATATGATCAAGCAATGCCACACCTAAGTGGTATTATCAGTCTTCTCAAGACATTTAGCAGTAATGTAATACATATTATATTCAAGATTCATCATGAATAAACCACCAATATAGAGGTAAATCCAAAACCATATTCTTATAATAACTTGAACAACCATTGTTTAAAACTTATAAGAATATCCATCGCATAACCCAAAATATAATGTTTTACACAACTTCCGAATGAAATAACTATTATTCAGTTCTAAGATAAATCTTGAAGATAAACTAAAGACATGACTTCGACGGCTTGTGTAGCGATCCCATCACCTTTCCCGACTTGCATCATGACTTCATTCCTTCTCAACTTGCGAGTTTTCTGCAGTCCCATCATCGGTTTGCAAATGAGAGCAACCGATCAGCATCAAATACTTATGACTTACAGGAAATTAACAAGTAGAATAACATTGACTTTATATAACTTTTATATCTTTTTCGGAAGAACCATTCTTCTTCTTATCTTCCAAGTACTTCTTGCAGTTGTGCTTCCAGAACATTCAGTCTCCTTAGTGGATCCGCCCTTGTTCCTCTTCTGAGACACGGTCTTACCAGCGCCAGACTTTTTCTTGGACTTGCCCTTCTTCTTGAAACTGACGGACTTATTGACCATTAACACTTGTTTGTTCTTCTGCATTCCAACTTCCGCAGTTTGGAGCATAGCAAACAACTCGTTTGCACTTTTCTCCATCCCATTCATGTTGTAATTCATGATAAAACCATCGTAAGATGGGGGGAGTGAAGCAAGCACAATATCTGTACCGAGTGTCAGAGGAATTCCAAATTCCAGAGTAGCAAGTCTATCAACATAGCCAGCTTTACTATATGCTCACTCATTGAGGAACCTTCTGCCATCTTGCACTCAATCAAGGCCTTGGTTATTTCAAAACGTTCGGTCCTTGCCTGCTTCTTGTACAGAGCATCCAGTGATCCAATTATAAATTGAGTACTAGACTGTTCGAAATGTTTCTGTAGTTCAGGATCCATGCAAGTCAACATGAGGCACTCGACTGACTCATAGTCATCACTACGAGTAGTGAAAGCATCTGCAACTTCTTGCGCTGCACCCTTTACAGGAGGATCGCCTAGGAGCTGATCCAGCACATACTCCTTCTTAGCACTCCTGAGAACAAATCTCAGGTTCCGGATCCAATCCGCATAGTTTCCACCATTTGCAGCCAACTTTTGTTTCTCTAACATAGGGGCTAAGTTGAACATATTGCGAGCCATTGATCTACAACGATAAACACAAGATTCACTTAGCATTGTTCATAATTAATTTGCACTAGTGTCTAAACAATTTTTAATATAAAGTGCACTCCCACTCAAATCAATATATCTCATAATTGAAAGTGGGTGATTCAAGACCCTGATCTTATTCGCAACCATTGATGCGGACATCACTGATGACGTGAATTTTGACCGGTAAGCAAACTTTTGTCGATCATATCTCCATATGACTCTTGTTCATCTTTCGATGCTTTGTGCTCCGAGCTCAGAACGATTCTGCCAGAACTTCAAGACAACCGAGTGTTTCTGCTTTCTCGGTCTGACCTTTCACCCGTCTTACACCTCTCGATCCATTTGTACTCATGTGGACATGACGCACTCCGGAAAGCTACGTGTTATAGATGGTTGCAACACTGGGAAGAGCACCTTTTAACTTGATATTTTCTGTGAGAGATCACCCTAATAATTGACTACTGCGCAATCAAAGGGTGCAAACAACAAAGGGATAAACATCTCAGGCAATTCATAATAGCATGATATGGTATAGCCCTGGGCGCCGGGAATGTCTCCATGGTCCTCTGAGGTCTTCATGAAAATTCTCCGAAAACGCTGTCGTGGCGACAATTTTGAAAACTGACGTTGTGGCAACACTTTTGTTCTCCTGCGCTTGGTGAAGCTCTGGGGTCCTCCATGTTACGCCGTCAAATAAATAACGAGGTTGACACGCAGGTCATTAAAAAGACAATCCCTTGGCTCCAGCCATCATGTCGTACTATGACGCGCAGACCACTTAACATTACAACATATAACCATCTCATATATAAACTCATTATCATGACGAAGGCTATACCACATCATGTGCAACTGTGGGGTCGAGGAGATAGGTCTAGAGGGGGGTGAATAGACCCTTAACCAACCAAAGGTGCAGATTTTTAGCTCACTTGAAACTTAGGCATATTTTGGCACAAGTTAAGATAACACCAAGACTTCCTACACATGCATATCTAGAGATTGAGCAGCGGAAATAGTAAAGCATGCAAGTGTACGGAAAGTAAAGGGGTAGAGTATGGAAGATCAAACGCAATGAAGACACGGTGGTTTTTGGCGTGGTTCCGATAGGTGGTGCTATCGTACGTCCACGTTGATGGAGACTTCAACCCACGGAGGGTAACGATTGCACGAGTCCACGGAGGGCTCCACCCACAAAGGGTCCACGAAGAAGCAACCTTGTCTATTCCACCATGGCTTACATCCATGACGGACTAGCCTCACTCGGGGTAGATCTTCACGAAGTAGGCGATCTCCTTGCCCTTACAAACTCCTTGGTTCAACTTCACATGATCTTGGAGGCTCCCAAGTGACACCTAACCAATCTAGAAGACACCACTCTCCAAAAGGTAATAGACGGTGTGTTGATGATGAACTCCTTGCTCTTGTGCTTCAAGTGATAGTCTCCCCAACACTCAAACACTCCCTCACATATTTGGCTATGGTGGAAGAAGGATTAGAGTGGAAAGCAACTTGGGGAAGGCTAGAAATCAAGGTTCAAATGGTAGGATTGCAATAATTTGATCTCAACACATGAGTATGTGGTTCTCTCTCAGAAAATGTATGGTGGAAATGTAGGCACGTTCTGATGGCTCTCTTACTTGGTAAGAGGGTGGTGGAGGGGTATATATAGCCTCCACACGAAATCCAACCGTTACACACTTTTGACCAAACTCGGTGGCACTAACTGGAATTCTCGGTGAGACCGACCTATGCAAAAGATGTGAACTTTTGAAGTTTCGGTGGGACCGAATGGAAACAACTCGGAGCGACCGATGTGCAATGGTAGGGCAAACCTCGTTTCGGTGGCACCGATTGCAACATCTCGGTGAGACCGAAATAATTGCAACAAGGCAACAGAAAGTTGGTCAAGCCATCTCGGTGGCACCGATTGCAAACTCGGTTAGACCGAAATAATTGCAATAGATGACAGAGAGTTGGCCAGGCCATCTCGGTGGGACCGAGATCCATATCGGTGGATCCGACTTGTTAGGGTTTGGCTTGGGTCACTGTCCTTATGAACTCGGTGGGTCCGGAAGAATAGGATTCGATGGAACTGAGATTGACTTTGGAAATTAGGACAAGTTTGGATAGAGAAAGTGGCTGAGGGTTTTGGAGCAGTATCACTAAGCACTTGAGCAATCAGATCATTATCAAAACCTCATCCCCTTTTAATAGTATTGGCTTTCCTATGGACTCAATGTGATCTTGGATCACTAAACCAAAAATGAAGTGTCTTGAGCTTTTGCCAATGTATGTCCTTAGCATTTTGAAGGGTCCACATTCCCTAGTCCTTGCCATGCCATTGTTGAACTTGTCTGAAATTCACTAGATAAAGGCATTAGTCCAACAACATGTATGTTGGCATAAATTACCAAAACCACCAAGGGAGAAAATGTGCTTTCAATCTCCCCCTTTTTGGTAATTGATGACAACATACATCAAAGCTTCAAATAAAGATATAAATTGAAGATGTATTAAAGCTTTGAAGCAAACATGTAACGTGTATGAGCTCCCCCTAAAAATGTGCATAGTCACTGATGATAGTTCATGGAAAGCATAGGCACAAAGTGAAGGAAATACACATGTAACATGTATCTTGGCTATATGCATCAGAGCAATAAACATGAAATTGAAGTATCCACATGCTCATGATTATCTTCTTGCAAACAATATATATAATAGCAAGAAGTCATCATGTACATGAGTGTGATGCATATACTTACCTCGAAGTTCTTGATCAAGTACCTAAAGAAATACACTTAAGAAAACAAGGTTAGATAACACAAGATAATTTCTTCAAGAAAAGACACAAGATCAACAAGAAACCAAGATTGGGATGACATGTAGAAGAGAGTATCACTAGGTGAATACTTCTTTGAAGCAGACATGTCCCCAAAAGAAAAATAGTTGTCTCCCCTTAAAGGCTTCCTCTCCCCCTGAATCTGACATTGGATATTGGGAGTAGGTAGGGCGAGAAAACTAAAGCAATCAAAAACACTAAAAACACTGAGATCATGTTTCTCCCCTCTTAGAAACATGTAACATTCTCTCCTCTTGTAAAGTGCATCTTTCTCCCCCTTTTTGGTAAAGAAGAGCTTGTGATGTAAGCTTTGATGTATCTCTCTCTCCCCCTTTGACATCAATTTCCAAGAAGGGCTACTTCAAGGTTATTGGTCAAGTGGGTGTGGTCCTTGAGAAACACATCCAGCCATAGTGTAGTTGCAGATGCAAGCAGAGGGTAAGAATCATTGAGTGGAGCCGGAGCAGAAAAACTCAGAAAATATTTGGCAGAAAAACCCTTAGAGCAGCAAAATCAGTGACTCCAAGTTGAAGCAATTCGTTGTGACCGAGTCTGGTGCGAAAAAGGAAGTTTGTGTCAACTCAGCTCACTAGGCAAAGGAAATCACATAAAGATTTGCAATGAATTAACTATGAAACTAGCTAAGAGAAAAGAACACTGAAAGAAAAGAAACACATGGAAACTAAGAAACATCTAGATGAAGTTTTTTTTTTGAAATAGAAACACTCTAGCAAGAATAGAAACACAAAAGGAACACTAGCAAACTTCATCTAGAGGGGTCAGCGACTAGGTCACCTATGTTAGAGTATATTGACTTAGAAGTATCATGGATTAGTCAAGAATGCTCATGCCCTTGTATGCATCCACATGAACCTCTAGTTCACATTTGAAGCATCAATGATGTTCAACTCACTCCTCAAGTGGCAAAACACCTTTTCATCAAGAGGTTTGGTGAAGATATCCGCATTGCTTGTTGGTATGAACATGTTTAAGGTCAATGTCACCTTTCTCAACATGATCTCGAATGAAATGGTGACAAACCTCAATATGCTTAGTTCGAGAATGTTGCACGGGATTGTGTGCAATCTTAATAGCACTCTCATTGTCACATAGTAATGGTACATGTCTCACATGCACACCATAATCTTTAAGAGTTTGTGTCATCCATAGTAATTGAGCACAACACGATCCCGCAGCAATGTATTCCGCTTCGGCAGTAGATAGAGATACCGAGTTTTGTTTCTTGGAGGACCAAGACACAAGAGATCTACCAAGAAATTGACATGTACCCGAAGTGTATTTTCTATCAACCTTGTCTCCGGCATAGTCCGAATTGGAATAGCCAACAAGATCAAAAGAAGATCCTTTGGGATACCATATGCCAAAGTTTGGTGTATGTAACAAGTATCTCACAATTCTTTTCACAGCCTTAAGATGACACTCTTTCGGTGCCGCTTGGTATCGTGCACACATGCACACGCTTAGCATAATGTCGGGACGGGAGGCACATAGATATAGCAATGAACCAATCATAGATCAATACACCTTTTGATCAACCGGTTTGCCATCCTTGGTCAAGTCAAGATGTCCACTCGTGGGCATTGGAGTTTTCATACCATTACTTTCTTGCATGTTGAACTTCTTGAATAAGTCCTTGGTATACTTTTTTTGAGAAACAAAGGTACCCTCCTTAGTTTGCTTGATTTGCAAACCAAGAAAGAATCTGAGTTCACACATCATAGACATCTCATACTTTTCCGACATCAACCTTCCAAACTTTTCACTGAAAGAGGGGTTAGTAGATCCAAAGATAATGTCATCAACATAAATTTGGCATACAAATAGCTCTCCATTAACCCTCTTCGTGAACAAAGTTGAATCAATTTTCCCAATTTCAAAACCTTTTTCAAGAAGGAACTTTGTGAAGCATTTTTACCAAGCTCTAGGGGCCTGTTTAAGACCATAAAGAGCTTTACGAAGTTTGTAAACATGATTAGGTTTCTTGGGATTAACAAAGCCGGGAGGTTGTTTAACATACACTTCCTCCTCAATTTCACCATTTAAGAAAGCACTTTTAATATCCATTTGGTAAAGAGTGATATCATGTTGATTGGCATAAGCAAGTAAAATGCGAATGGACTCAAGTCTAGCAACGGGGGCATAGGTCTCACCATAGTTCATACCTTCGACTTGTGTGTAACCTTGTGCTACGAGATGAGCCTTGTTGCGTACAACTTGTCCATCTTCATCTTGCTTATTCCGAAACACCCATTTGGTTCCAATAATGTTTTGCTCATCTTTAGGCTTTTCAACCAACGTCCACACTTGATTTCTCTCGAAGTTGTGTAGCTCCTCATGCATTGCATTTACCCAATCGGGATCCTTGAGAGCTTCTTCTACCTTCAAAGGTTCAACACTAGAGATGAATGAGTAATGCTCACAAAAGTTAGCTAAACGAGATTTAGAGCAAGTGATTCTCCCGGATTGGATATCTCCAAGTATTTGTTCGACGGGATGATTCTTGTCAATTCTTGCTCTAACTCGAGGTAGCTTATGCTTGGGTTGTGGTGAGGCTTCCTCATCATCATCTTCTTCTTCTTCGTTGTTGTTGTCGTTTGCTTGTGGAGGTGGAGAAGGAGGTTGAGGTGGATCATCTTGCTGCACTTCCTCATTCCCTTCATCTTGACGTGTTCCACTTGTGGATGCCTCCATGTCTACTTGTTGTTCACCTTGACGTGAAGTTGGAGCTTCCACTTGAATTGACGAAGTACTCTCCTTCACTTCCACGAGTCGAATCTTGCCAATAGACAAGTCTTGGATTGCTTCCGATGGTTCTTGATCTCCTACATCAATTGGCAATTGCACGACTTGTGAGCCGTTAGTCTCATCAAACTTCACATCTACCGTCTCTTCAACTTTTCGAGTGAAGTTGTTGTAGACACGGTAAGTGTGAGAGTTCGATCCGTAACCAAGTAGAAAACCTTCATGAGATTTAGGAGCAAACTTTGAACAATGATGCTTATCAAGAATGTAACATTTTGAGCCAAATACTCGAAAGTATCCAACTTGTGGTTTGTTACCGGTGAGTAGTTCATTCGCCGTTTTACCAACAAGCTTGTGAAGATAGAGTCGATTTGTAGCATGACAAGCTGTCTCATCCGCTTCCGCCCAAAAGTGTTTTGGCGTCTTGTATTCATCAAGCATTGTCCTTGCCATCTCAATAAGAGTCCGGTTCTTCCTTTCAACAACTCCATTTTGTTGAGGAGTGTACGTAGCCGAGAACTCATGTGAAATGACTTCCTCATCAAGAAAGGTATCCACATTGGTGTTCTTGAACTCCGTTCCGTTGTCACCCCGAACCTTCTTGATATTCACTTCAAACTAATTTTGGGCCTTCCTTGCGAAGTTCTTGAAGATCTATTGTACCTGTGATTTGTCATCGAGAAAGAACACCCACGTAAATCTGGAAAAATCATCAACAATGACCAAACCGAAAGAGTTACCACCAAGACTCTTATAGGAGTTAGGACCAAAAAGATCCATATGAAGCAGCTCGAGTGGTCTCCTCGTGGTCATAATGTTCTTCGCAGGATGGCTTCCTCCACTTGTTTTCCTGCTTGGCAAGCACTACAAAGTCGATCCTTGTCAAATATAACATCTTTCACTCCAAGAATATGATCTCCTTTAACAAGTTTATCAAGATTACGCATGCCAACATGTCCAAGTCTCATATGCCATAACCAACCTTTAGAAGATTTAGCAATTAAACATGTACGAGGTTGGGCTCTTTTAGTGAAATCAACAATGTATAGATCACCTCTATGAATGCCGGTAAAGACCATATTATGATTATCTCGACGAAACACTTGGCAATCTACTTCGGTAAATAGAACATTGAAACCAAAGTCGGCTAGTCTAGATACGGAAAGAAGATTGTAACCAATGGATTCAACAAGCATAACATTTTGTATGGAGCTATCATTGGATATGGCCACCTTACCAAGGCCAAGTACCTTACCCTTGGAGTAGTCTCCAAAAGTCACATACTTGCATGGACCATCATTTTTTGCAAGCTCACGGAACATATCTCTATCTCCGGTCATGTGATCGGTACATCCACTATCAAGAATCCACTCTTTTCCTCCGGCCATGTAATCTTGAAGATTTGCCATAAGACTAAGATTCCTCATGGTCTTCTCATATTCAATATCAAATTCTTCGTCTTCATCATAATAGCCATGCTCAACATCATCATCATCAACATGTATATGATCATCACCTAGGGAAATGAATTCATTAGTTTCATGATCATGACAATGTTCAAGTTTATGAATTCTAATGGCTTCCGTGATAATGTTACTAATAGTTCTAACATCTCCTTTAGCACGCATAAGATCACGAAGCTCAAACAAGCAATCATCAAAGTTAGGATCACTAGGCTTCATTTTGTGAAAAGCAATGGTCTTATGAAGAATCTCATCAAGATTCTTTAAAGAGTGATCAGGATATCGCTTTTCCAAGTCTCTCCATAGAGTATAGGCACACTCAAAGTTTTGCATACAACCAAGCACAATTTTAGGTAATCCTCTAATGATAAGATTGACGGTTCTAAGATTACGAAGCATGTCAATTTCCTCTTCATGAGTAGGATGGAAGGGATCAATGGGAGGCACATAAGGATTATGAATTGTAACATCCCCATGTAATAGCTACAGTGATCACCCTTTGATAATGCCAAGTCATCAAGTTGAACAGTGCTTGATCATCATTGCATCGTATCTCGTATCAAATTCCAATTCAAAATAAAAGTTGTTCCAATTTGGAAACTAAAATGTTCAAAATATTGCAATTAATCCAGAAGCAATTATAAAAACATAATCAATATTAATTGAATTAGTTAAATGACCCCAACACCCTAAAACAGAACCAAAACAGCCATATTTAATACCTTTATATTTAATTAAAATTCAAATGAAATCATATTGACTTCAAACCACTTTCTGGTAGAACATAATATTGCACTGTAATTATTGTGCTAAGTCAGATATTATACAAAACTAAAATTGTGGCTAAACATTTAACAAAACAGAAAAGGAAAAATCAAATTAGAAAAGAAAAAGAAAAAGGCAGAGGACTCACTGGCGCGCTGGGCCTTGAGTGCACAGTGTAAATCGGCCCAGCCCGCCAGGGCTTTCTCCTTCCTCGTGCCAGGCAGAAGCCATGGCGCCCGACGCACGCGCGCAGCCGTCCACCGCCCGGATGGCGCGCTGTCGACCATCCCGCGGCTCCCCCGCGCGGATAAGGACCCCCGCAACCCCCCTGGCAAACCCTAGTCGCCCCACTCCCTCTCCCTCGCCCTCTTCTTCCCCACCCGAACGGCGCCATGATCGGCCGCCGCTAGAACTCGCGGCCACCGTGCCCCGATCGTCGCTCCGCCGTGTCCTACGTCGTCGCCGTCCTTGACTACGCCGTCTGTGACCCGACGTTGGAGCTCGGAGCCACTGTAGCGTCCTCCCCGAGCCCTTCTTCCTCCTACGGCCGCCGTCGATCGCCGCCCCGATTCGCCGCCGCAAACCTTCCCCGAGCCCATTTGAGCACAACTACGGGACCGCGGTGAGCCGCCGCATCGATCCCCTCTCTCCCCGCTCTCTCTCCGTAGCCGTAGCCGCCGCTGCCGCCTCGCCCGAACGCGCCACCGCGGAGCTCGTCGCCGGCGAGTCTCCGATGACCATTTGGTCGCGCGCTTGAAAGCACATTTGCTCCCTTGGTGGTTTTGGTAATTCATAACAACATATATCTCATTGAACTAATGTCCATTCAAGATTAATATTTCAGGATGTTCAATGATTGGCATGGCATGGACTAGAGACATGGACCCCTCAAAATGCTAAGGACAAGGATTGGCAAAAGATCAAGACTCTACATTTTTGGTTTAGTGATCCAAGATCACATTGAGTCCATAGGAAAGCCAATACTATTAAAAGGGGATGAGGTGTTGCTTAATGGTCTTTTTGCTCAAGTGCTTAGTGACAGTATTCCTAAACCCTCAATCACTCTCTCTAACCAAATATGTCCTAAACCTACAGTCCAACTCGGCCCCACCGATATTTCCAATCCGGACACACCGAGTTCATCCAAGACTTAGCCGCTGCCAAAACCCTAACAAATCGGATCCACCGAAATGGATCTCGGTCCCACCGAGATGGCCTTGCCAACTCTCTGTAATCGGTTGCATTCACTTCGGTCTCACCGAGTTTGCAAATCGGTCTCACCGAGATGGCTTGCCAAGTCTCTGTTGCCGTATTGCTTCACTTCGGTCCAACCGAGTTGATGCAATCGGTGCCACCGAGATGAGGATTGCCCTAAGCCATTGTACTTCGGTCTATCCGAGTTGTTCATATCGGTCCCACCGAGATTCCTAACGTTCATATCTTTTACACAGTTCGGTGCTACCGAGATGATTGTTTCGGTGCCACCGAGTTGGGTCAAAAGTGTGTAACGGTTGGATTTTGTGTGGAGGCTATATATACCCCTCCACCACATCCTTCTCAGTAAGGAGAGCCATCAGAACGTGCCTACACTTCCACCATACATTTTCTGAGAGAGAACCACCTACTCATGTGTTGAGATCAAGATATTCCACTCCTACCATTTGAACCTTGATCTCTAGCCTTTCCCAAGTTGCTTTCCACTCAAATCCTTCTTCCACCATAGCCAAATCTGTGAGGAGTTGTTTGAGTGCTGGGAAGACTATCATTTGAAGCACAAGAGCAAGGAGTTCATCAACAACACACCGTCTATTACCTTTTGGAGAGTGGTGTCTCCTAGATTGGTTATGTGTCACTTGGGAGCCTCCAACCAGATGTGGAGTTGAACCAAGGAGTTTGTAAGGGCAAGGAGATCGCCTACTTCGTGAAGATCTACCCCGAGTGAGGCTAGTCCTTCATGGACGTAAGCCATGGTGGAATAGGCAAGGTTGCTTCTTCGTGGACCCTTCGTGGGTGGAGTCCTCCGTGGACTCGCGCAGCCGTTACCCTTCGTGGGTTGAAGCCTCCATCAACGTGGACGTACGATAGCACCACCTATCGGAACCACGCCAAAAACCACCGTGTCTTCATTGCATTTGAAATCTCCAATCCCTCCTTTACATACATATGCAATTGCTTACATTCCGCTACTATACTCTTAGAATTGCATGTGTAGGGTGATGCTTGACATGTACTATTGCTAAAATCTGCCTACAATTAAAATTGGGAAAAGGTTAGGTTTTATTTGGTCAAGTAGTCTAATCACCCCCCCCTCTAGACATACTTTCGATCCTACAAGTGGTATCAGAGCTTTGGTCTCCGTAAGTCTTGATTTCCATAGCTTTGGTGATCATAGCCTTGGTTTCACAACCTAGGAGAGTATGGCGTCTAGTGAGGGTAACTATCACCGTAGAGGTCCATATTTTGATGGTACAAACTTTGCTAGTTGGAAACATAAGATGAAAATGCATATTCTTGGTCATAACCCCGCCGTTTGGGCTATTGTTCGTGTTGGCTTGCAAGGTGACTTCTTTGAGGATGGCAAGGAACCGGATCGTGAAGCAACCCCGGAAGAATTGAAGATGTTGCAATACAATGCTCAAGCTTGTGACATTCTATTCAACGGTCTATGTCCCGAAGAATTCAACAAAATCAGCCGCCTCGAGAATGCAAAGGAAATTTGGGATACTTTGGTTGATATGCATGAAGGTACCGAGTCCATCAAGGAATCTAAGTTGGATGTTCTTCAAAGTCAACTTGACAAGTTCAAGATGAAGGATGGTGAAGGAGTCGCTGAGATGTACTCTAGGCTTGCTCTCATCACAAATGAGATTGCCGGCTTAGGAAGTGAAGAGATGACCGACAAATTCATCATCAAGAAGATACTTAGAGCTTTGGATGGAAAATATGATACCGTCTGCACATTGATCCAAATGATGCCCAATTACAAAGATCTCAAGCCCACGGAAGTCATTGGAAGGACTGTCGCTCATGAAATGTCACTCAAGGATAAAGAGGAGCTGCACAACAAGTCAAGTGGTGCTTACAAAGTCTCAACCGATTCTCCAACAACTTCAAGTGACAAGCTAGTATCCAATGAAGAGATTAGCCTAATGGTGAAAAGGTTCAACAAGTTCTACAAGAACAATGGGAAAGAGAGAAGCTCTAGCTCAAGACATTATGATAGAAGATCATCAAGTCGTGACCATAATTGTTACAATTGTGGAAAGCCCGGACACTACTCCAATGAGTGTACGGCTCCCTACAAGAAAAGAGACGAATCACCAAGAGGAAGACATAGAAGAGATGAGTCACCTCATAAAGAGAGAAGGAGTAGAGATGATTATTATGAACGAAGACACTCTCGAAGAAGCAAGGATTCGGAGAAGAAGGACAAGTCATCAAGGAGCTACACAAGAAGAAGACATCAAGCTCATGTTGGTGAATGGGTTTCCGGCTCCGACTCCGACAACCACTCCGAGAGAAGTTATCACTCCAACTCCGACTATAGTCAAGATGAAGGTGTTGCCGGACTTGCATTTGTGTCATCCAACTCCTATGATCTATTTGACTCACCAAATGAAGGAATTGGAAGATGCTTCTGTTGGAAATATGCCCTAGAGGCAATAATAAATTGGTTATTATTATATTTCCTTGTTCATGATAATCGTTTATTATCCATGCTATAATTGTATTGATTGGAAACTCAAATACATGTGTGGGTACATAGACAACACTGTGTCCCTAGTAAGCCTCTAGTTGACTAGCTCGTTGATCAAAGATGGTTAAGGTTTCCTAGCCATTGACATGAGATGTCATTTGATAACGGGATCACATCATTAGGAGAATGATGTGATGGACAAGACCCAAACTACGAACGTAGCATTTGATCGTGTCAGTTTATTGCTATTGTTTTCTGCATGTCAAGTATCTGTTCCTATGACCATGAGATCATGCAACTCCCTGACATCGGAGGAGTACCTTGTGTGTATCAAACGTTGCAACGTAACTGGGTGACTATAAAGGTGCTCTACAGGTATCTCCGAGGGTGTCTGTTGGGTTGGCATGGATCAAGACTGGGATTTGTTACTCCGTGTGACGGAGAGGTATCTCAGGGCCCACTCGGTAATATAACATCACAATGAGCCTTGCAAGCAATGTGACTAAAGTGTTAGCCACGAGATCTTGTATTACGGAACGAGTAAAGAGACTTGCAGGTAACGAGATTGAACTAGGTATAGAGATACCGACGATCGAATCTCGGGCAAGTAACATACCGAAGAACAAAGGGAACAGTATACGGGATTAACTGAATCCTTGACATAGAGGTTCGACCGATAAAGATCTTCGTAGAATATGTAGGAGCCAATATGGGCATCCAGGTCCCGCTATTGGTTATTGATCGTAGAGGTGTCTCGGTCATGTCTACATAGTTCTCGAACCCGCTGGGTCTACACACTTAACGTTTGGTGACGATTAGTATAGTTGAGTTATTTTGTTGGTGACCGAAGGTTGTTCGGAGTACCGGATAAGATCCCGGACATGACGAGGATCTCCGGAAGAGTCCGGAGGTAAAGAATTGATATATGTGATAATAGTGTTTTGATCTCCGGAAGGGTTCCGGAATTCACCGGAAGGGGTTCCGGATGTTTACCGAAGTGTTCGGATGCAGCAACACTTTATATGAGCCAAAGGGGTAAAGCCCACGAGGTATTGGAAAGTGCAAAAGGAAGTTTTGCTGCTGCCTTAAGCGGTACTACCGCTGGTAAGGCAGTACTACCGCGTAAGCGGTACTACCGCTTGTGTGAAGCGGTACTACCGCATAAGCGGTACTACCGCTTGTGTGAAGCGGTACTACCGCTCAAGCGGTACGACCGCTCGTGAGCGGTACTACCGCTTGTGCGCGGTACTGCAGGGATCCGAGTTGGACTCTTTCCCTGCGGGCCAAACCGACCTTGTGCGGGCAAAACCGACCTGGAGGAGGCTTTTACTCCAAGTTTAGACCCCAAGGCTCAACATACAAATAGAGGGGCAGGGCTAGCACACGGGACACATCAAGATTTCCCAAGCCGTGTGTCGGCAACCCTAACCCTCTAGTTCTCCCGTCATAATCTCCGTAGTGCTTGGCGAAGCCCTGCAGAGATTGTTCCTCACCACCATCACCACGCCGTCGTGCTGCCGGAACTCATCTACTACTTCACCATCGCTCGATGGATCGAGGAGGTGAAGGCGTCATCAAGCCGTACGTGTGTTGAACGCGGAGGTGCCGTCCGTTCGGCACTAGTTCGTGATCGGATCGAGGGACGACTTGCGATTTGGATCGCGGAGACGTTCGACTACATCAACCGCGTTTCTTAACGCTTCCGCTTAGCGATCTACAAGGGTATGTAGATTCACTCTCCCTCTCGTAGATGCTCATCACCATGGATAGATCTTGTGTGTGCGTAGGAAAATTTTTGTTTCCCATGCAACGTTCCCCAACAGCTTCATGGCAAAAGGCCCCAAGGTATCACACCCCGAGTATATTGATTTCAATAGTGATGAAGATGATTTGCTTGGTGATGATGATTTACTTGTTGATAGAGATAGTAATGTGAGCTATAATGAAAATGCTAGTAATCATGATAGTTAAGAGGAAACGAGTGACAATGCTATGAAGGAGATTGAGCGTCTAACTAAAGAACTAAATGCTCTTAAGTTAGCTCATGAAACAACTCAAGAGGATCATAGAGAACTTCTAAGAACTCATGAGAAGCTACGCTTCGAGAAGCTATATTTAGAGCAAGAGCATGAGTTTCTTAAAGCTATCAATGACGATCTTCGAAAGAAGAGTTCTTCATATCTTGCCAAGCGTTTACTCTTGTCTACCTTTATGCCACAAGTTAAATCTAAGCAAACTAGCAACAAGGGTAAAAATGGTTCTACCTCTAGTAGTAACAATAACAATGCTAAATCCAATATTGTTGCTTCTAGTAGTTCTATTGATTTCACTAACGGTTCTCTTAGCCAAGTTACACTTGAGCAAGAAAATATGCTATTGAAAGGAATTATAGAAAAAGGTGTCTACAAGAGTCTTGCCGGGAGTAAGCAATTTGAGGAAATTGTACGCAAGCAAGGAAGGCACCGGAAGAACCAAGGTGTTGGTTTTGAACGAAAGTTCAATGCCGATGGAGTTGAGTGGGAAGAAGGTCAATACCCCAAGATGAAGTTTGTTCCTCAACAAGAGAAGTATGATCCTACTTCCTTCAAGGGAACACAAGCTCAAGAAGATCTTCCACCACAAGACCACAAGCTAAAAGGCAAGGACAAGCTTCAAGAAGAGATTGATTCATTTGAAGAAGCTCCTCAAGCCATGCTCAAGTGGGTTCCCAAGACTTCATCAAGTTCTACTTCATCAAGTGCTACTACAACTCCAAGGATTCCCATCAAGTTGATGTGGGTCCAAAAGAAGAAGAACTAGAGAGTTCTTGAGGGTGACTCCGTGTCGGCGTACGACACCTATGGGATCGCCTGGATCCCTTTTACGGTTCGACTAGGGAGAAGGTTTGCACAAAGAGCGGATCCAACGATCAACGCGGGGATCTTTACCCAGGTTTGGGCCGCTGAGTAGCGTAAAACCCTACTCCTGCTTTGGTTCATTGTGGGTGTTTGAGCTCAGATACACGGAGCGCTTCTTGGTGAACAGTACACAAGAAGGGCGGCTACGCATGCAGCTGGGCCAGAAAGCTCCTCCTCCTCTTGTAGCTTCGCCTTGGGCCTCCTTTTATATGACAAAGGGGTCACCAACAGTGGCGAACAACAAGTACAAGAGGTGTAAAGTTACTACAGTATTTACATGCTTATCCCTGACGACTTAGGACAAGCGCATTAAATGCTCCGCTTAGGTGTCCCTTACTTTCTTGGGGACGGAAAAAGAGCCCGTCCCATCAGCACCGCTTAACCCCATCCGCCGCTAATGCCATGACACGCACCCAGGAGGACAAACCCTAAACGACAGGCTGTTTGCTGCGCTGGAGCGGTGGCAGGGCGGCGGGATCTTGTCGGGTGCGAGTCCTTGCCGGGTCTTCGCGAGCCTTCCCGGCAAGTATCTTGCCGGGAATCCAGCCTTCGATCTTCTGTCTTCTGATCATCGGCTTGAATGCCTTCTTTATATTCTTGTGTTTGTTCCCAGCTGTCCCCCGGCAAGCCTTGCCGGGTCTTGTCTTGCTAGGAGATCATGCCGCTGGGAAGAAGCTTCTCCCCAACGAGCTCTTGTTCTTGCTTGTTAATATAATGCTTGCCAGATATGGTATTCGCCGGGAAGCTTGGTCTTGCCGGGGTTGCCAGGCAGCAATCCTGGACGGGAATGACCCATGCTAGGAAGGTTGATGAGACCCTGGTTCTCATTACACCGACAAGAGCCCCCGGGCCCGCCTACAGCAGAGAATTCAAAGATCTCGATGCTGGAGGTGGGGCCAAATTTGGCGTGGTTCATGACTGCCATGCCCTTTCCTTCTGGAAGTATAGTTGTTTAAGAAAAACAGCCCTTGTCGGAGTGCATGGCTCGACGACAAGGTTGAAAGCACCCTTGTCGGAGCGTATGGCTCGACGACAAGGTTGAAAGCCTCCTTGTCGGAGCGCATGACTCGACGACAAGGTTGAAAAGCCCCCTTGTCGGAGCGCATGACTCGACGACAAGGTTGAAAGCCCCCTTGTCGGAGCGTATGGCTCGACGACAAGGTTGAAAGCCCCCTTGTCGGAGCGCATGACTCGACGACAAGGTTGAAAAGCCCCCTTGTCGGAGCGCATGACTCGACGACAAGGTTGAAAGCCCCCTTGTCGGAGGGCATGACTCGACGACAAGGTTGAAAGCCCCCTTGTCGGAGCGCATGGCTCGACGACAAGGTTGAAAGCCCCCTTGTCGGAGCGCATGACTCGACGACAAGGTTGAAAGCCCCCTTGTCGAAGGGCATGACTCGATGACAAGGTTGAAAAGCCCCCTTGTCGGAGCGCATGACTCGACGACAAGGTTGAAAGCCCCCTTGTCGGAGCGCATGGCTCGACGACAAGGTTGAAAGCCCCCTTGTCGGAGCGCATGCCTCGACGACAAGGTTGAAAGCCCCCTTGTCGGAGTGCATGACTCGACGACAAGGTTGAAATCCCCCTTGTCGGAGCGCATGGCTCGACGACAAGGTTGAAAGCCCCCTTGTCGGAGCGCATGGCTCGACGACAAGGTTGAAAGCCCCCTTGTCGGAGCGCATGCCTTGACGACAAGGTTGAAAGCCCCCTTGTCGGAGCGCATGGCTCGACGACAAGGTTGAAAGCCCCTTGTCGGAGCGTATGGCTCGACGACAAGGTTGAAAGCCTCCTTGTCGGAGCGCATGACTCGACGACAAGTTTGAAAAGCCCCCTTGTTGGAGCGCATGACTCGACGACAAGGTTTGCTATTCTTCCGCCGAAGAATATTTCTGGAAAAGTTTGCGATTTCAGCAGAGAACTTTGACGTTCTCGATGTCGGCCTCCGGCAAAGATGTTGCCGGGAAGGCTTATGACTTCAGCGGAGAACTTTGACGTTCTCGACGCCAGCTTCCGGCAAGGATGTTGTCGGGAAGGCTTATGACTTCAGCGAAGAACTTTGACGTTCTCGACGCCGGCTTCCGGCAAGAATGCTATCGGGAAGGCTCATGACTTCAGCGGAGAACTTTGACGTTCTCGACGCCGGCTTCCGGCAATGATGTTGCCGGGAAGGCTGCAAAGTAATCGCCCACCTGTATACCTGCAACACTGATTCGGACATGTAATGCCACGACAGCGTTTTAACACAACAAATTAATTAGCTTCTGGCTTTGTGACTAATGTGTTGTAATTTTGACTTCTGCCGAATATTCCCTTGCTTGCCGGAACACTTTTCGGTGTGCACGATCCAGTCAGCAGCGCTTTGAGGAGCGGGTCCTTAGCGGCTTGCCGGGAACGCCGCCTCCCTAAAAAGGTTTTTCCTTCCCAGCTTTAGTGCAGCTGCTCACATCGCCGAGCGGACTCGAGGCGACAAGGAGCGCAACTAGCCCCGGGAAGGCTCCTCAGCATACGGGTTTACGTAGAAACCTTAAAATAAAACTTGCTAAGCCCTTTCCTTAAATGATTGCATTTTTGTATAATGAATCCCTACGCTTGCCGGAATACCTCCCGAATGCGCACGTCCTGGTCAATGGCGCTTAGGACCGGGTCCTGTCTAGCAGCCTATCGAGAACGCCGCCTCTTCGGGAGCTTAACGCTCTAGAAACAACTACAGCTGCATCTGTGTTGCCGGGCGGACCCAGAACAACCAGGAGCGCAGAGTGTTTTAAGAGCGCTCCCCCGCGCACAGGTTATACAAAAACACCATCAAGGATAAGACTATGCAGCAGAAAGCGATTAGAGTTTTAGGACTTAGCTTTCGCAAGGAATTTCAGCCGCCCCCGTTTCTTCTTGGGCGCCATGACGATGAAGACGATCAAAAACTGACGCGCTGACCGCTAGATCGGGTTCGCGCAACCTTCCCCCCTACCTGGCGCACCAAAGATGTCGGCGTACGACACCTATGGGATCGCGTGGATCCCTTTTACGGTTCGGCTAGGGAGAAGATGTACACAAAGAGCGGATCCAACGATCAACGCGGGGATCTTTACCCAGGTTCGGGCCGCTGAGTAGCATAAAACCCTACTCCTGCTTTGGTTTATTGTGGGTGTTTGAGCTCAGATACACAGAGCGCTTCTTGGTGAACAGTACACAAGAAGGGCGGCTACGCATGCAGCTGGGCCAGAAAGCTCCTCCTCCTCTTGTAGCTTCGCCTTGGGCCTCCTTTTATATGACAAAGGGGTCACCAACAGTGGCGAACAGCAAGTACAAGAGGTGTAAAGTTACTACAGTATTTACATGCTTATCCCTGACGACTTAGGACAAGCGCATTAAATGCTCCGCTTAGGTGTCCCTTACTTTCTTGGGGACGGAAAAAGAGCCCGTCCCATCAGCACCGCTTAACCCCATCCGCCGCTAATGCCATGACACGCACCCAGGAGGACAAACCCTAAACGACAGGCTGTTTGCTGCGCTGGAGCGGTGGCAGGGCGGCGGGATCTTGCCAGGTGCGAGTCCTTGCCGGGTCTTCGCGAGCCTTCCCGGTAAGTATCTTGCCGGGAATCCAGCCTTCGATCTTCTGTCTTCTGATCATCGGCTTGAATGCCTTCTTGATATTCTTGTGTTTGTTCCCAGCTGTCCCCCAGCAAGCCTTGCCGGGTCTTGTCTTGCTAGGAGATCATGCCGCTGGGAAGAAGCTTCTCCCCAACGAGCTCTTGTTCTTGCTTGTTAATATAATGCTTGCCAGATATCGTATTCGCCGGGAAGCTTGGTCTTGCCGGGGTTGCCAGGCAACAATCCTGGACGGGAATGACCCATGCTAGGAAGGTTGATGAGACCATGGTTCTCATTACACCGACACTCCGCCAACAAACTTCACTCATATTATTCATGACAAGGACTTGTGCAACCAACTTCCACATTTTGCACTAGTTCATGGAGTCACGAACCCTCTTGTTGGAAATACAAGGGACAAGGTAATCAATGCATTCATGGACATCATCATATGTGTATTTCACTCTATGTCTATGGATATCCTTGTATGTTCCTTGTGTGGGACTAACCCATGTAGGTATTGAAAGCACAAAACTCCAAAGGATTGCTCCCAACTCTTGATGGTCTACATCAACATTGAGAATCCACATCTTCAACATCTACATGAAGTCATCATCGACAAAACCCAAGGTTAGTTCATCCCTCTTAGGGGGAATAACACATCTAGGGGGAGCTTTGCTCTAAACAATTGAGCTAAAGCAACTCTAATGGTGTGAACACATTAATGCTTTATGTAAAAGTGGTAACCCCACTTGTGCTTAAACGATGAGTATGACCTATGATCACATGTTCTCATTTGGCTCCTAAGTCAATATACTCATATATAGATGACCTAGTCATCGCCATTGCTTGATAGATGCTAGAATTGGTTGTGCATGTTTGACACATATTTCATTTGCAATCTTATTGTGTGAGCATGTTGGATTGCATATTTTCATCATTCGAGGGCATCCATTTGTTGTTTTGATTGTCTTGTTTTTTCTGGCCAAGTGGATGTACAAGAATGCCTAAGAACCTTCTCTAGCTATCTATGCTTTCTTGTCTCAAATTCTATTCTTGCTGCATCACAAAAATTGAACAAGTCTTTTTCGGACCCTTCGGGTGAGGAGCACTCGGAGCCACCGATCTGAAAGGGCTGAACCTCCAAAACCTTCTAATTGATTTCGGCCGAACCAACTCACTCAAACTCGGTCCAACCGAAATCACTTAGATTGATCCAGGTTTTCATCTCGGTGCTACCGAATTGAACCATTTCGGCGCCACCGATGTGCTACACTGCGTGCAGTTAGACATATCGGTGCCACCGAGTTGTTCAACTCGGCGCCACCGACAGCACATGGGTATATATATCCAGCGACCCGTGCGGTTGAAAATTACTTCAAACGTCACGCGCCCGCGCCCCATTGCTGCCGCCCCTTTGGTCTCCGGATCATCGCCGTCGTCTCCAGCGCGCCCTCGCCGCAGGACTCCATCGCCGTCAACGGCAATCTGCCCCGCCGTTGCCGCCGTAGAGGATCTCCACCAAGTTAGGGTGAGATTCGATCCCTTTCGTGCTTCCAATTTCCGATTCAATGCACGATAGGAATGCCATATATCTTGCCACGATCGCAATGCTCTTTCCACTAGATTAGTTCGTAAGAACAAGATTCGAGCAAAAAATTTAGGGTTAGGTTTCCGCCGAATGCATCTCGGACCGACCGATTCGACATTTTCGGTCCTACCGATCTGGCCTCTGGCCATAGCACTAGTACATCTCGGTGCCACCGAGTTGTGCGAATCGGTGAGACCGAAAGTGAATCTCAGTGAAACCCTAGCATCTCGGAGCCACCGAAACCCATATCGGTCTGACCGAAGTGGCGTGCAAGGTCTCTGTAGTGTGCTTCGGTGTCACCAAGATTATCAACTCGGTCCATCCGAACTGCATTCTGTGAAAACCTAGAACTAAAGTTTGAACTCATTTTTATGAAAAACTATCTGCTTTTTGTGATGACTCATCTACTCTACCTATACCCATCTATTCACAGGGTCAGCTCAGCAATATGTCCAGTGGCAGTGACAGTCAGAATAGGTCTGAACAGCAGGCAGAGATGAGTGAAGGGTCAAGCCATAATGAGAGTTTCTATGAGGGAGAGAGGAGTTCTCCAGATCTTCCAAAAGCTGCAACCAGAAGAAGGAAGAAGAAAACCTCAGACAGTGAAGATGAGGACTTTGTTGCAAGTGAAGGTGTATCCAAGAAAAAGAGGGTAGTGCTTGCTAAGGAGTACAGCGCAAAGCCTACTTCTACCAAAGAAAGAACTGCTGTGAGGAAAGTTCCAAAGCAAACCATGCAGTTTACTCTTGAAGAGCCCAGTGACAAAGAACCAGCTGCAGGTGCCAAAAAGAAGAGAGTGAGGAAAACCATTGCCCGTGTGATTGGCAGACCCTCCATGATGATTGAAGAGGAGGAAGAGGAGGAGGATGAGCCAGCTAATGCACCCCCTGCAAAAGCTCAGAAGCTCATGTCTGATGCAATCAAGACTGCTGCACCCTCCAAGTCCAAGCCTAAGGTGTCAGCACCCAAAAGATCAACCAGAAATATATCAGCTGCAGAGAAGAACAAGGCCCCAGTCCTGAATCAAATGTTGATGAAGAGCCTCTAGTGCTCAGAAAGTTGAAGCCTAAGATTCCAGACCACGACAATGCACACCCAGTAGCAGAAAACATGATGTTGAGAAAGGATAAAGGACTGCGTCAGTGGAGACAGTCAGATCCCTATGCTATCAGGAGAAGGATAGCATGTGATTATCACTTTCACACTTGAGAGCAACAGGATTTTTATGAGACAATTTTGCTTGACAAGAAGCCCATAGTCAGTGACATGAAGTAGGTGGACTGGGAATACATCGATGAGAATGAGGATTACTTTCCCCATGTCCATGAGAGTTTCAGGATTGCAGGTGTTGATGAGTTTGTTGGAAAGAAGTTGACCAAGTGGAATGATGAGATGATCATGCAATTCTACTCTACTGCTCATTTCTATCCAGATGGCAGAATAGTGTGGATGACTGAGGGTATAAGATACCAGTCTACCATCTCTGAGTGGGCAAATCTTCTTGGTGCACCCAAGGAAGAGGATGATGATATTGACATATATGCCAAGCTCAAGATGGATCACAACTCCATGGCTAACATGTATACTGCAATTCCTCAGAAGGACCTTGAAACACACAAACTTGGATCAGTGAAGCATTTGCTACCAGGACTGGCCACCTCGAACACCATATTGCGGTACACTCTGCTACCCAAGTCAGGAGATGACAAGATGATTCGTGGCCACTCCATCAATTTGCTGCATTTATTCGATACACCTCAGAAATTCAAGGTGATGAGCCTGATAGTAGAAACTATCAAGAGGACTGCAGCAGATCAGAAGAGATCGTGCGGATATGCTCCACATATACAGTTATTGATCAATTCCAAGGTTGGAATCAGCACATATCTTCTTGATCGAGAGCACTTGCCTTTGCGTCCAGATTTTGAGGACAATGTAATAGTGATGGATCCTTCGCATCCCACTTCAGCACAAGCTCAAGAGGAAATTCGCAAAGCCGCAGAAGCAAAAGCAGCTCAGGAGACATCAGCTCCAAATGCACCAATTGCGAATCTCAAGACACCCAAAGACCAAATGCAATATCTGCTTGAAGCCACTCTGAGGATTGAGCGAAGTTTGGCCAACCTCACCCAGACCCAGGCTAGTTTTGAGCGGATCATTGAGACTAAATTTCATGATTTGGATGTCAAGGTGACTGAGATTCAGACTTCAGTGGAACAGCTGCAAGGAGATGTTGATGCTGTCAAGCTAGCCAGATCAGATGACAGTGGAGATGATGGACCAACCACAGAGAGATTCCAGTCAGTGCCTAGGGCAGCTAGATCTGCTGCAATACCAGTTGTGGATCCCCGGACCACCGTATCTGCACCAGCCGCTACTGCCACAGTGCCATCTCAAGTCTCAACTCCGCCAGTTCAGCAGACATCGTCAGAAGCATTCGCGGATGCTCTCATCTCAACGCCATCTACGCACACCGGAGCTGCCAGCAGGAGGTCGCCTTCAGGAGCTTCGGAGGACCGTGCCTAGAGAGTCGATTAGTGCTATACTCATTTGAACTTTTTGGTACTTGTTGCCAAAGGGGGAGAATCTGTATAGATCATAGACTTCGAGAGAGAGAGAGTTTCTTGTTTTTGATTTGCTTCGAGAGTTTCTTGTGCTACTTATTTGTTTGTTGGTACTCTGTTTTATGTGTGCTTGCTACAGTATTCTGTCGTTTATGCTTGTGAGATACTATGTTGATAGATCATAGTATGCTTATTGTGATGATCTAAGTTTATCTTTATCATTATCTTGTATGATCATTCATTTGTGATGGTGATGCGTGCCTATTATTCCAATCTTATCATTTTGCGCGCTCCACCAAGATGTATGTGACATGGAAGAGTAACCCATGAGCCTAATCGATTGTGCACTTGCATTCAAACGCAAATTTTTAATAATGAACAAATTTAGGGGGAGCTCTTGCTTATCACATACTTCTCAAAGCGACGATGTATTTCATTCGTTTAATCATTTGTCGAAGCTTTGATCTATATGTTGTCATCAATTACCAAAAAGGGGGAGATTGAAAGCACATTTGCTCCCTTGGTGGTTTTGGTAATTCATAACAACATATATCTCATTGAACTAATGTCCATTCAAGATTAAGATTTCAGGATGTTCAATGATTGGCATGGCATGGACTAGAGATGTGGACCCCTCAAAATGCTAAGGACAAGGATTGGCAAAAGATCAAGACTCTACATTTTTGGTTTAGTGATCCAAGATCACATTGAGTCCATAGGAAAGCCAATACTATTAAAAGGGGATGAGGTGTTGCTTAATGGTCTTTTTGCTCAAGTGCTTAGTGACAGTATTCCTAAACCCTCAATCACTCTCTCTAACCAAATATGTCCTAAACCTACAGTCCAACTCGGCCCCACCGATATTTCCAATCTGGCCCCACCGAGTTCATCCAAGACTTAGCCACTGCCAAAACCCTAACAAATCAGATCCACCGAAATGGATCTCGGTCCCACCGAGATGGCCTTGCCAACTCTCTGTAATCGGTTGCATTCACTTCGGTCTCACCGAGTTTGCAAATGGGTCTCACCGAGATGGCTTGCCAAGTCTCTGTTGCCTTATTGCTTCACTTCGGTCCAACCGAGTTGATGCAATCAGTGCCTCCGAGATGAGGATTGCCCTAAGCTATTGCACTTCGGTCTATCCGAGTTGTTCATATCGGTCCCACCGAGATTCCTACGGTTCATATCTTTTACACAGTTCGGTTCTACCGAGATGATTGTTTCGGTGCCACCGAGTTGGGTCAAAAGTGTGTAACGGTTGGATTTTGTGTGGAGGCTATATATACCCCTCCACCACAGCCTTCTCAGTAAGGAGAGCCATCAGAACGTGCCTACACTTCCACCATACATTTTCTGAGAGAGAACCACCTACTCATGTGTTGAGATCAAGATATTCCACTCCTACCATTTGAACCTTGATCTCTAGCCTTTCCCAAGTTGCTTTCCACTCAAATCCTTCTTCCACCATAGCCAAATCTGTGAGGAGTTGTTTGAGTGCTGGGAAGACTATCATTTGAAGCACAAGAGCAAGGAGTTCATCAACAACACACCGTCTATTACCTTTTGGAGAGTGGTGTCTCCTAGATTGGTTAGGTGTCACTTGGGAGCCTCCAACCAGATGTGGAGTTGAACCAAGGAGTTTGTAAGGGCAAGGAGATCGCCTACTTCGTGAAGATCTACCCCGAGTGAGGCTAGTCCTTCGTGGACGTAAGCCATGGTGGAATAGGCAAGGTTACTTCTTCGTGGACCCTTCGAGGGTGGAGCCCTCCGTGGACTCGCGCAGCCGTTACCCTTCGTGGGTTGAAGCCTCCATCAACGTGGACGTACGATAGCACCACCTATCGGAACCACGCCAAAAACCACCGTGTCTTCATTGCGTTTGAAATCTCCAATCCCTCCTTTACATACATATGCAATTGCTTACATTCCACTGCTATACTCTTAGAATTGCATGTGTAGGGTGATGCTTGACATGTACTATTGCTAAAATCTGCCTACAATTAAAATTGGGAAAAGGTTACGTTTTATTTGGTCAAGTAGTCTAATCACCCCCCCTCTAGACATACTTTCGATCCTACAGCGTTGCTGCCCATCGTGCTCGCCGCGCTGCGTAGGCGCGCGCATATCGTAGCGACCAAACCGAGCACCTCCCGAGAACCTCGCCGCCGACGTCATCGTAGCGCTCAACTCCGGCCACCTCAGCTGCTCCGACCACCGGCAATCGACGCGGCTCGGCGCCCTCGTTCGAACGCGCCCTCGCGTGAGCCCGGAGACCCCCTGTACGCGAAACCCGAGCCACCCCCGACGCGCGCCGCCGCGCGAGACACTCGCCGGCGTGATTCCGGCGAGTCGCCGGTCATCGCCGACGTGGCACGGCCAGGCCCACCCCTGGGCCACTGACGTGTGGGCCCAGTGGGTCCGTTGACCCGGTCCACCCGCTGACGTGGCGGCCCCGTGTCACTGACATGCGGGCCCCGCCTAAATTAAATCATTTTGAAAATAAATAAAAAGTTAATTAAGCCATTAATTAAATCTGTTAATTAATTTAGTTACTAATTAGTCACTGACAACAGGGTCCCACCTGCTAATTAACCTATTTAACTAAATTAACTATTGTTAAGTCTAAACACTCTATGACAGATCGGCTCCATCTGTCAGGTTTGACTCTGGTCAGCCCTGTTGACCGCTGACGTCACCCCCACATCATGCTGACATCATCATTTACTGTTTTGGATAATTCGAAATTAAATAATTAAAATAAATCCATTAATTCCAGAAAATGATTAAAACTTTGAAAAATCATATAAATTAAACCGTAACTCGGATGAAAATAATTTATATATGAAAAATGATCAGAAAAATATGAAGAATCCGAATATCCTACCCACATACATGTCACACCCCTCTAACATGCTGAACATGGGACTTTTTGCCCGTATTCGATAAATGAATAGTGTCTAACTTTAATAAAATAATTCAAAATAAATTCCTAAATTATCTAATACAATTAGATAGGCAGTATATCACACATGCATACCATTTAGACATGTCATACATCCTTGTTGCATTATTGCCGTGTATTTATTGTTTCTTCCCCCTCCTTCTCTCCCGATAGCCCCCGAGACTGCCGACGACACTGCAGTGTACGACGACGTCGCCGACGACCAGACCCCTTCAGCAGAGCTTCCAGGCAAGCAAAACCCCTTGATCATCCAGATATCACCCACTCCTTCTCTCTTATGCTTGCATTAGAATTGCTTCTGTTGTTATTCCGATAGCTCCTATTCTGATGCATAGCCTGATTTTGTCGCCTTCTGTTATACCTACCTGTTGTCCCATGATGCTTAGTTAACTATGCTATGTTCCACCTGTGGCCCTTCACCCTTGTCCGTTTGCCATGCTTGATATCGGGCCGTGATCACTCTGGGTGATGATCACGGAAATGTTTACATTACTGCAATACTTAAACTGTTAAAGTCGGGCTGGCCCCAAGGGTGCCCGCGAGAGAATACTACCAAAGACGGGTCGGCTCCAAGAGCACCCGCGCGACATGTACTACCAAGTCGGAGCGACAGGAACCCTGTTCGTCTCTGCGAGTTACTAAATATTCTTAACGGATTTGGGTATTTGATCTGAGTGGGTCGTTGGCCCTATACGCACTACCACCACGTGGGATAATGGTTATGGGACCCTCTACGTCGTAGTATCAGCCGAAAGCTCTTCAGACGTCGCAGCTCAGAGATGCGGGCTGATCGTTGGGGTGAGCTGGTTACGTCTGTGGTGCTTCCACAGTCGCGCTTGGGCCCCGACCAGCCACGTAACGTGCAGGAGTGCGAAGGGCGATGGCCCAAGACCCCTTCGTGCTAAGGATTTAGACCGGCGTGCAGACCTCTCTGCTGAGCCTAGGTAGGACTGCGTCGTGTTGATCACCCGAGGCCGGGCATTACCCAGCAAGTGTGTCTGGCCAGATGTGATCGAGCATGTTGGGTAACAGTAGTGCACCCCTACAGGGAAGTTATCTATTCGAATAGCCGTGTCCACGGTAACAGGACGCTCGGAGTTGTATCTTGATCCGCTACAATTACAAATGGATACTGATGAAATGATAAACTGTTACTACCGCTCTCGAGATCACTTTCTCGCAGGTTAGTCGAGGAAGGATCTCAGGGCATTACTACAATATGATTGATTATATATTATCTTGCTCTACTCTCTTCTGATGCTGCAAGAAATGCTTCAAGATGCTAGTCTTCGATAGGCTAGGCCTCTCCCCCTCTGTTCCGGCATTTCTGCAGTTTAGTCCAAAGATATAGCCCCGTTCCTTTGATACCGATGCATATCTAGTTTAGTTCTGACGTCAGTCTTGTGAGTATTTTGGATGAGTACTCACGGTTGCTTTGCTATTTCTTTTCCCCATACCCACTTGATGTAATTAGTCGATGGAGCCCAGGAGCCAGATGCCCCCGCAGGAGACTACTACCATGAGAGCCCCGGAGGCACGTACTACTGGGTTGAGCCAGCCGACCAGGAGTAGTTCGGAGGCCCTAGGCAGGAGGCCTTCGCCTTTTCGATCAGTGTCGCTGTTTGTGCTAGCCTTCTTAAGGCAAAACTAGACTAACTATGTCTGTACCCAGATATTATTGTTTGTATGACTTATGTATTCGGGTCCTCGTGACCCCTGGTTTGTAATATGAAGATTTATGTTTTAATTTGAGTTTAGAGTTGTGTTGTGATATCTTCCCGTGAGTCTCTGATCTCGATCGTGTGCATTTGCGTGTATGATTAGTGCACGGTCGAGCAGGGGCGTCACAAGATGGTATCAGAGCCGACTGCCTGTAGGAAGCCCCCTTCCGATTCCTTGGTCGAAGTTGAGTCTAGTAATTGAAAAACTATTTTACTAACAGTGTTGTGTAGCTTACGGGCCCACGATGCACATGGATGGGATTAGGATCTTTTATTCCTCTTCTATACTCTGGGATTCTGATCTCTCTTCTATTCGGGTTAAATAATTTTACTAACTCTGACTCTAGGTTCTCGTGATCACGTCCATCTGGAGAGCTGGATTATCTGTGCTTATTCCTTCCCATTGATCTGATTAGTCTGATAATCACATTTTCTTTTCCATTGGTCTGTTTAGCCTTTCTCTCCAAAGTTATTATATGCTTCTCACACTGTCATGTGACAATCTTGAATTTCCTCTGTTTCAGATGGATCGTTTGTTTCCGCCGCGCCCTGCGACGCAGCTTGTGCTTCGCACTTGGGCTCGTGATACGCCTGGTTTTCCAGCTGTCCTGATCGCCCTCCTGACCAGACTGGGTTACCGTTGGTACCCCGAGTACATGGTTTACGAGGATTACCGCGAGTTCAACCAGGAGCAGTACCATGTAGATGTTCGTATCTTTGATCAGCGGAACGACTCCGACACTGAGTTGCACATTTTTCACGGTATCGGTGTGACAATTGAGATGGCAGTTCATGATGCTGCCCATTCTGCCGTCGCACGTCTTCGTGGTAAGCATAATCGCTTGGATGACTCCGAGTTCCGATACATCCCGTATGCTCCTGCTGGAGATGCTACCGGATACTACACAGTTGTATGTGCCCCTTTCGAGCGTCGTCGATATGACCCGCAGGTTTTGATTCAGTGCACTCAGGCTTTGGATCGAACTGCCCGGGCTCTCCCCGTTGAGTTGTTTGCTACTCGAGCACGTCTTTACGATGCTATGACACAGTTGCTACCAGCTGTTCGTGCAGGGATACATCCAGAGTACATCCTTTACCCGCGCAGGACTCAGATGCCGGTAGGTATCGATTGGCCTGCTGTTGGAGGTCACACACCTGCACGTGGACCTCTTCTTCCAGTTCGAGATCGGGTTCTGCATAAGAGTGCACATGGAGAGCAGGACTTTTCTGCCTTGGACACTTATCGTCCACACTTGCAGCTACCCCGTTTCGGTGGTTTTCCCCGACGTTGATGTAGCCTTTGCTATGTCCCGTTGTGTATTCCTCACCGCGTGCCTGCGCGCCGCCTAGTATGTCTAGCAGTTTAAATTGCGAACTTATGCTGTCCGCGTGTAATCAACTCTGTGTATGGATCTGTATGTCTTAATTGACTACTGTTATGTATCTATTGCACTACTTATTCAATGTCGTGTTACATCATGTTTGTCTCTAAACACTTGCAGTTGTTTTTACTAAACTACCCCCTGTTAAATTTTAGCAGGATAGTTAGACCTGGTGGTCGTGGCCGTGGTGCCAACGATCCACCACCGCCAGACTATATGGCAGCTATGATGCAGCAATTTGAGTTGAATCGCCAGTTCATGGTTGGGATCATGGCTCAGTTCCCGCAGCAGAACCAGAATGCTCAGAACCAGCCACCTGCCCCAATAGCTCTGCAGGAGTTTGTACGTCTCAACCCAACTGTTTACCGCAACTCTGAACAGCCACTTGATGCTGATGACTGGCTTCGCGACATCGCCTACGAGATGGAGTCTGCCAGTGTCGCCCCTGAAAACCTTGTCACCTTCGCGTCCTACTTCTTGAAGGGCCCCGCTTGTAACACCCTGGTTTTCGCTCCCCGATTTTTTTTCTTTCGTGGGATTTGACTCCCGTCTTTTCTTTCGATGTTCTTGGATTTTCTCTCGCTCTTGGGTATATGAAGATGGTCACTTAGCCTTGCCTCTCCCATCCAAGCAGAGATTCTCTCTAGACCAACCTTGCCACCCAAGATTTACTCTCAGGATTTTGCCACCGAAACCCTACCTTCCGAGTTACCGAAGGGGAAACCCTAATTCCTTCCGTTACAAAGGAACCCCAACTTCCTTTGATCTATTGCCTCCCAAACTTTTTCCAGTGATCATCCCACATCTATAAACCCTGGATATGCAAAAATATTGCCAAGTCATTTGCAATATTTTTCATTTAAAATTAATTCCTTTTTCTGCTGTTTAAAGGAATTAAATCCAGGAAAATATCTATCCATCTCCAAAGTTCATGAAAACTTGTGGAAATATTCTTTGTGATCATATTGAGCTCCCATAAAAATATTTGCCATAATTAAATAAGGGAAATTGCCTTTTCCTATTTAAAGCCAATATTGCAATTTGGGCACTTTCCAAAGGAGCTACCATTTTGGTAGCCAGGAAAAATCCCAAATAATTTGTGGAGTTTCTCCTATCCATATCCTCACCATTTCCATCAAGAACCCAAGTTCCATAGTTCAACTTTTGAGCACATCATCCAATTCTTGTTTCTGGACTTATTTTGAGGTTGTGAAGCAACTATATTTTATATTGCATCAAAAATCTTGAAATTAATCCAGGACCTCACATTCCCTATATTATGTGAGCATGCAAAAATTCACATCATTTCATCTAGCCAATTTCTCCCAAAAATTCCATCTAGTTTCTGTCCAGATTCAAACTTTGTGAAGGAAGTACCACTTTGGCATTTCCAAATGAGCTGGAATTTTTGCCAGTACCTCCATGAATCCATATAACTCCTCTCCACCAAAATTCAGCTCATTTCACCAAGCCAGTTGAGCACAACATCAAAATCCATTTTCTAGACCAGAAATTGCATTGCAAAGGAAGTATATGCAAATGAGGTCCAAATGCCTTCAAATTTTACCAACACCTAGTCCTTCCTACCACATTTCATTGTGACAAAGATCCAACTCCATTTCTCCTTCCATTTCTCCAGAAAATTCCAGCCAATTTTGCTGTCAGAATCTGTTTCAGCAAGTTTCTCTCTCCTCATAGCCACCTAGCTAGTTCTAGGCACTTCTTTCATCTATTTGAGCAACGAGAGACTTGTTGGACAAGCTTGGACATGCAGGAGCCTTCCAGAGCAAGCCATGCACGTGGTGACCGCGTGGACAGCAGGCAGAAGCGGCGCTCCGCGTGCTGTCCTCGTCGGCCAGCTCGCTCCGGCCAATTCTGGCTTGTCCGAGCATGTCTCATGGCTCCGTGGCGTCCACCTGCCCCTTTCTAGACCCTTCCCCTCTCCGATTTCTTCTTCCTCGCGCCACGGCGAGTCCCGGCACCGTGCTGTTTCCCCGTGACCGCCGTCGTCTTCTCGCTGTCTTGGCCGTTTCCCCGCCATAGCGTCACGTTGAGCTGCTCCTTGCCAGGTCGGCGCCGTGCACGTCCAAGGCCAGCTCACCGGAAGCGCTAGTGAGGTGATAAGGGCGCCACGGTGGCCATCTCTATCCCCTCCGCCTCGGCCGGCTATAAATAGCCACGGCCGAACCCTCCCCGGGCATCCCCGAGCTCACCAGCGGCTCTCTCTCTCTTCTAGCACCCCATCCCGCCTCTCCACCGAGCTACTGGAGCTCTCCTGCTCCTCCATCGCCGCCATGGCCGCAACCCACCCCGGCCAAATTCGAGCCGCCCCCGCTCCCTCCACTCCACCTAGCCCTCTCCCTCCTCCCACCACCACCACTAGAAGCTCTCCACGTCTCCATTTTACCCCGGGAACAATAGGAGCCTCGAGTCCGAGCTCGCCAGAGGCGCCGTCTGCCGCGGCCAAGTCCTACTCGTTCCCGAGCTCCCTCGCAGCCGTACGGTACACCGGTGGACGTGGCTCGTCGCCCTGGTCACGCCGGTGGCCGGACCTCGGCCAGAGGTGGTCTGTGCCGCCGAGAGTCATCGCCGGCGCGCGCCTCTCCTCTGCCCCGTCGCGAGGAGGAAGAAGGGACGAGGAGGAGGGAGTCAACGCCCGCGGGGCCCGCCCGTCAGCCAGACAACGCTGTTGACCCCGGGCCCGCGCGTTTTTAAGTGGAAGCGTATTCATAGGAATACGTCTTCCTCTTGGGAAAGCGTACTCCCGTGCTGCGTCTGGTAGGAATGCGTTTCCTCTGTTGTGAAAGCGTATTCCGCCAAAGGCGCCTCCTCTCTCTAGCCGGCTGCCGAAAGAGTTAAATAGTGGACGTTCACTGGTTAAGAGCAGATTCTGTTTGATTTCTGCCTAACGAATGAACGGCCACAACTCTTTGACCGTGACTCCGATTGAGGTGAATCCAACGCCCACGTCTTCAGTTCATCGAGCCCATTCCGATGGTATCATTTTCATAATGTTTCCACACTTTGAAAATGACCATTTTGCCCTTGCCCTTCTATCAGCCCCTTCGAGAGAGAATCCTTTTCGGCAAATTTTCCACGAAGTGATCGCACCTCTTTTCCGAAGTACTCCTTCACCCCCAGGTAAGCCGACCATCTGATATATGCCCTAAAGGATTGCTCTGTGTTATTCTTGCATGTTTCATTAATGAATATTCCTGTGTTAGAAATAATTAAACTCCTGATAGTTTGTATTACTATTTGCAATACTTGCTAATGCTCATCATATTATAGCACTAGTGACTCGTATGTGATAATATGGAGATAGGTTGTTATGTTTTCATTGTGCATTACTTTTGTTACTCCAATGATAAAGAATGTGACTTAATTGTGACAACCTCCTCTGTCGGCTGGATCGAGTCATAGTGCCACTGAATCGAACTTTCCAAGTGCAGCCACACTTGTCGGTATGGTACGGCCCTGACTTGGTCTATTGTCTTGCCTCTTGTCGGTACCACCAAAGAGGGAGGGTTATGCGTGCGTGCTACCCTGGCCCGGTAGGCGGCGATAATCCTGTGAGCCCAGTTTAGTTATATGGTACCAGGTCCCCATTTGGGACAGTTTGTTTGGCCACGACGGTGGCAGGTGTCATGGGGTGACACAGGGGCCACCCAGGACATGACCCTGGGAGGGTATGATTGTTGGTGGGACCGTAAGAGTGCCAGGCAGTAGACAAGTTTTGTTGGAGCAGCACTGGTTCACCCGAACGGGAGCACGAGGCCAGGAGCTCCATAGTGTGGGTAAAGTGCGCAACCTCTGCAGAGTGTAAATCTATTCGAATAGCCGCGTCCTCGGTCATGGGACACAGTTCGTACTAGGTCACACTATTTGGTCTGTGTCGAGTCCGGAGGAATGAACTATATAATGTTATTGCTAAGACTGAACCAGAGAAAGGTATGATTTGTCAGATTTATAGTGCATATGCAAGGACATCGGAGGATGTCAGGTATAAGGGATGTTAGCCATGCTAAGGCTATGAGATGAGTGGTCGAATGACCGCATGACTTGGATTTGATTCGGATCGGGTTTGGATTGGATCCTAAGATTATTCGGAGTATGGATTATTTACTTGATATGTTTTACCTTAGTAGTTATCATGCTGGATAATCCTGTTATGTCATGATAATATATATTGCTAGCTAGTTATGCCATGCCATGAAAATTAATGTTTCTCTAATAACAAGTGCATGCTTGAATGCCATGAATTGCTTTGCTTGGTGTATATGTTGGTTTGGTTTGCTTGCGAGTACATTCAAAAGTACTCTGCGGCCTTCAATGTGGCCAGGTTCACCTAAGGATTCGACGACCCCTAGCGAGGAGCCGGAGTGTTCGCGGGCTAGAAGAGTAACCCAGTCAGATCCCTGTGGATTGGAGCGGCACCAAGACCATGCTGCCTTAGATAGAGCTTTTCCCGCTGCCATCACCCTTGTAAAATATCATGTAAGACTTATATATATCCATTAATAGAAATGCCTGTGTTCATGATACTTGTTGTAAAAGCGCATGCCAGAGTGATTTCCTGGGCTAGTGTGTGCGGTGACCGTCTGACTACAGTGGTATTTAGGCAGAGCGCCACAACGGATGGTATCAGAGCCAGGCTGACTGTAGGTTACCCTAGCCAAACTTCATCACCTCTTGGTCGATAGAAAGCCCAGATGGATTTCAGCCATCTTTGCCAGACAGGCACGGCTACTATTGATCATAAGGCAACCCCCTAGGTTTTTGGCTCCATCAGACCCCCAACTCTCGTGGCCTTTGCCTTCGGTGGGAAATGTCCGCACCAGGCAACGACCCATGAGCCCTGAACCCCTAGGTGAACCAGATATCCCCACCTTGCTTGCTAGCCATGGCCTTTCTCTTCTCAAATCTAGTTTCCTTTGGGAAACGCATATAAATTCCATCTTTCCCCGACAACCCTAGGATCGTTGACTGAGCCACTTTGGCTATGGTCGCGCGTTGAGTTTGATGTTCCCTAAGGAGGTAGTAGGAGCTTGACACCAATTGCTACCAGGAGCATTGTGTAGTTTTGCTTCTAAATCCTTAGAGGCACATTGAGTGCGCTATATTAGTTATACTAGTGAATCTTCGGCCACATGTGTAAGGTCCGCAAAAATTTGAGCTTTATTTGCTTTTTGTTTTCGTGTTCTTGCTTCTTTTGTCGACTCCGTTCTGTCGCTCCGACTGGATCCATCCGCAAGAGCTGCCTAAGAAGACCCGAGCACAACTTGGATAATACCCAATAATCCAAATTCAGTAAGAGTCAAGCCATGTCAACTGCCCGATATTCGGAACATTATCACCGGATCTATCAAGAATGAAGAATGGGTCAGAAGCAGAATTTGCAGGCAACGGATAAGGCCAGAATATACCTGAGAAGGAGTCTGCTTCAGAATTGTTCACACTAAAGGAACAAGTGAGATGAGCTACCAAGAATGGGCACCAGTAAGAGCAAAATATTCCATCCTCGATACAAGGATTATTTCAGTTAGTGGGGTGAACCTTGAGTTTTTTTTCAATGGACTCAAGAATCATTTATTACCCACCGAAGACATACTACAGGATTGTGAATGTGCCGAGAGCAACAACAAAACTCTGGTATGTGGATAAAAATTTCAAAGCATATTCTGGAATTTTTCAATGCATATACAAATTTTCTGGGCATGATGAACAAGGTCTGCGAGAAATATGGATGAGTTCATGGCTGCCCAGAATCAATGAGGACTCCAAACACCTGGAAGCTCAGCTAAACCGAATGGAATTATCTGTCAACTGCTCACTACCAGCAACACTTGGTTTAAATGCAAAGGGTATTCCGAATTAATTATCAACACGAAGTCTGCATCAGTTGTGCAACCTCTACAGTAACAATGATCAGGCCAGCAAAAGGACAAGTGGTATGCATGACCAACGGAATATCTTCAGACAAGATATGGCCTATACCAAGTTTTGGCTCCGCTATGGGTAAATTTTGGATACTCCAGAAGGAAGCCGAAATCGGCCATAGGACCGACCACATATCACAGTAAAAGGGCTTCTAGTATAAGCAACCCAGCCTTCCTCTGCTATTGGGAGAAGCTTACGACGTAAGACTCCCAACCTTCCTCGCTACACCACTTGGTGAGAAAATCTTCTGGGGTACGGCACCCCCATCTTCCTTAGCGTGCTACCGCGGAAAGCTTCCGGCATAAGGCACCTAACCTTCCGCAGTAAGCCACATGAGGGAAAGCTTCTGGGTACGATACCCAGCCTTTTTCAGCACGCTACCCTGGCAGAAGCTTCGAGTGCAAGGAATTCAGCCTTCTTCAGCATGCCATCGTGCCCGCAACAATCTTGTCAGAAGCACGAACTAGTCCAGACACACGTCCGCCTCAGAACTCGGTGGTTATAAAAATATTTATCCTACTTTGCATATGTTGTGAGCATGCAGTCCAGGGGATCAGTTCATGCGAGCCACTCGTACACGGGAATGACTGTGCTCAAGAGAAACGTCGGCCCCATACTTCAAAGAAGGATGTGAACACAGCAATCCCTACGAGATATGCAAGAGTAGGTTATGATACGACCAAGGAGCCGTGTTGGCAGGTCACGACAGGTCCATCAAAGGAATTCTCAGAGACAAAGAAGTTTTGGATGAACAGTCTCCGCAACGGTCACTAAAGTGAAAATTGACAAGGAGATATTGCCAACCCTTGTCAGACTCTTGCATATATGGCCACAACAATGCAGCCAGCATGTTGTACTCATCATGAATCTAGGCCATCAACCAAGATAAGAGGCTATGCTCCGAAAGATACAACGGATGATAGCCATACTATGTCAGCTCAGTGATCATAGCAAGGACCACAGAGGCTATATATGGCCGAGCCACCTCAGAGATTACTGTCTATGATTACTTTGTGATCATGCCCGACATTTCAGTTGGGAATCACCTGAGGACGAAGTCGGAATGCAAGAGACTGGAGGAAACACCTCGTACGGAACCCAGAGCCAGACTGAGTATTCTAACAAGGCACAAAGAAAGTCACTCTTAGCCACTCGAGGCCATATGAGCACGTGAGTCCGGTACCCAGAAAGAATGTCTCGCCCTTGGCAGCCAGTGTACGAAGTATTGCAATAAAACCGAAGCAGCTAGTCCCAGGACATGGAAACCCGACTATTTGTCGATACTCGGAGCTACCCACCAACCCCAGCCAACAAACTACCAGCACAAAGGGTTTGCCTGACAGGAAAGAGAAGGATTCAATGCAGCCATCTGAAAAAGACAGCACCTGAGCCATCAAAAGAGGCAGTTAAAAGGTCAGTAAACAAATGAAGACAAGATAGCTGATGGATCCAAGTCGCACACAGGTAAGTCCCCTTCACCGGGAGGTAAGCTCGGAAATCTCGAGGACGAGATTTTCTTAAGGGGGGTAGGTTTGTAACACCCTGGTTTTCGCTCCCCGATTTTTTTTTCTTTCGCGGGATTTGACTCCCGTCTTTTCTTTCGATGTTCTTGGATTTTCTCTCGCTCTTGGGTACATGAAGATGGTCACTTAGCCTTGCCTCTCCCATCCAAGCAGAGATTCTCTCTAGACCAACCTTGCCACCCAAGATTTACTCTCAGGATTTTGCCACCGAAACCCTACCTTCCGAGTTACCGAAGGGGAAACCCTAATTCCTTCCGTTACAAAGGAACCCCAACTTCCTTTGATCTACTGCCTCCCAAACTTTTCCCAGTGATCATCCCACATCTATAAACCCTGGATATGCAAAAATATTGCCAAGTCATTTGCAATATTTTTCATTTAAAATTAATTCCTTTTTCTGCTGTTTAAAGGAATTAAATCCAGGAAAATATCTATCCATCTCCAAAGTTCATGAAAACTAGTTGATATATTCTTTGTGATCATATTGAGCTCCCATAAAAATATTGGCCATAATTAAATAAGGGAAATTGCCTTTTCCTATTTAAAGCCAATATTGCAATTTGGGCACTTTCCAAAGGAGCTACCATTTTGGTAGCCAGGAAAAATCCCAAATAATTTGTGGAGTTTCTCCTATCCATATCTTCACCATTTCCATCAAGAACCCAAGTTCCATAGTTCAGCTTTTGAGCACATCATCCAATTCTTGTTTCTGGACTTATTTTGAGGTTGTGAAGCAACTATATTTTATATTGCTTCAAAAATCTTGAAATTAATCCAGGACCTCACATTCCCTATATGATGTGAGCATGCAAAAATTCACATCATTTCATCTAGCCAATTTCTCCCAAAAATTCCATCTAGTTTCCGTCCAGATTCAAACTCTGTGAAGGAAGTACCACTTTGGCATTTCCAAATGAGCTGAAATTTTTGCCAGTACCTCCATGAATCCATATAACTCCCCTCCACCAAAATTCAGCTCATTTCACCAAGCCAGTTGAGCACAACATCAAAATCCATTTTCTGGACCAGAAATTGCATTGCAAAGGAAGTATATGCAAATGAGGTCCAAATGCCTTCAAATTTTACCAACACCTAGTCCTTCCTACCACATTTCATTGTGACAAAGATCCAACTCCATTTCTCCAGAAAATTCCAGCCAATTTTGCTGTCAGAATCTATTTCAGCAAGTTTCTCTCTCCTCATAGCCACCTAGCTAGTTCTAGGCACTTCTTTCATCTATTTGAGCAACGAGAGACGTGTTGGACAAGCTTGGAATTGCAGGAGCCTTCCAGAGCAAGCCATGCATGTGGTGACCGCGTGGACAACAGGCAAAACCGGCGCTCCGCGTGCTGTCCTCGTCGGCCAACTCGCTCCGGCCAATTCTGACTTGTCCGAGCATGTCTCATGGCTCCGCGGCGTCCACCTGCCCCTTTCTAGGCCCTTCCCCTCTCCGATTTCTTCTTCCTCGCGCCACGGCGAGTCCCACCACCGTGCTGTTTCCCCGTGACCACCGTCGTCTTCTCGCTGTCTTGGCCGTTTCCCCGCCGTAGCGTCGCGTCGAGCTGCTCCTCGCCAGGTCGGCGCCGTGCACGTCCAAGGCCAGCTCACCGGAAGCGCCAGTGAGGTGATAAGGGCGCCACGGCGGCCATCTCTATCCCCTCCGCCTCGGCTGGCTATAAATAGCCACGGCCGAACCCTCCCCGGGCATCCCCGAGCTCACCAGTGGCTCTCTCTCTTCTAGCACCCCATCCCGCCTCTCCACCGAGCTACTGGAGCTCTCCTTCTCCTCCATCGCCGCCATGGCCGCAACCCACCCCGGCCAAATTCGAGCCGCCCCCGCTCCCTCCACTCCACCTAGCCCTCTCCCTCCTCCCACCACCACCACTAGAAGCTCTCCCCGTCTCCATTTTACCCCGGGAACAATAGGAGCCTCGAGTCCGAGCTCGCCAGAGCCGCCATCTACCGCGGCCAAGTCCTGCTCGTTCCCGGGCTCCCTCGCAGCCGTACGGTACACCGGTGGACGCAGCTCGTCGCCCTGGTCACACCGGTGGCCGGACCTCGGCCAGAGGTGGTCTGTGCCGCCGGGAATCATCGCCGGCGCGCGCCTCTCCTCTGCCCCGTCGCGAGGAGGAAGAAGGGACGAGGAGGAGGGAGTCAACGCCCGTGGGGCCCGCCCGTCAGCCAGACAACGGTGTTGACCCCGGGCCCGCGCGTTTTTAAGTGGAAGCGTATTCATAGGAATACGTCTTCCTCTTGGGAAAGCGTACTCCCGTGCTGCGTCTGGTAGGAATGCGTTTCCTCTGTTGTGAAAGCGTATTCCGCCAAAGGCGCCTCCTCTCTCCAGCCGGCTGCTGAAAGAGTTAAATAGTGGACGTTCACTGGTTAAGAGCAGATTCTGTTTGATTTCTGCCTAACGAATGAACGGCCACAACTCTTTGACCGTGACTCCGATTGAGGTGAATCCAGCGCCCACGTCTTCAGTTCATCGAGCCCGTTCCGATGGTATCATTTTCATAATGTTTCCACACTGTGAAAATGACCATTTTGCCCTTGTCCTTCTATCAGCCCCTTCGAGAGAGAATCCTTTCCGGCAAATTTTCCGCGAATTGATCGCACCTCTTTTCCGAAGTACTCCTTCACCCCCAGGCAAGCCGACCATCTGATATATGCCCTAAAGCATTGCTCTGTGTTATTCTTGCGTGTTTAATTAATGAATATTCCTGTGTTAGAAATAATTAAACTCCTGATAGTTTGTATTACTATTTGCAATACTTGCTAATGCTCATCATATTATAGCACTAGTGACTCGTATGTGATAATATGGAGATAGGATGTTATGTTCTCATCGTGCATTACTTTTGTTACTCCAATGATAAAGAATGTGACTTAATTGTGACAACCTCCTCCGTCGGCTGGATCGAGTCATAGTGCCAATGAACCGAACTTTCCAAGTGCAGCCACACTTGTCGGTCTGGGACAGCCCTGACTTGGTCTATTTTCTTGCCTTTTGTCGGTACCACCAAAGAGGGAGGGTTATGCGTGCATGCTACCCTGGCCCGGTAGGCGGCGATAATCCTGTGAGCCCAGTTTAGTTATATGGTACCAGGTCCCCATTTGGGACAGTTTGTTTGGCCACGACGGTGGCAGGTGTCACGGGGTGACACAGGGGCCACCCAGGACATGACCCTGGGAGGGTATGATTGTCGGTGGGACCGTAAGAGTGCCAGGCAGTAGACAAGTTTTGTTGGAGCAGCACTGGTCCACCCGAACGGGAGCACGAGGCCAGGAGCTCCATAGTGTGGGTAAAGTGCGCAACCTCTGCAGAGTGTAAATCTATTCGAATAGCCGCGTCCTCGGTCATGGGACACAGTTCGTACTAGGTCACACTATTTGGTCTGTGTCGAGTCCGGAGGAATGAACTATATAATGTTATTGCTAAGACTGAACCAGAGAAAGGTATGATTTGTCAAATTTATAGTGCATATGCAAGGACATCGGAGGATGTCAGGTATATGGGATGTTAGCCATGCGAAGGCTATGAGATGAGTGGTCGGATGACCGCATGACTTGGATTTGATTCGGATCGGGTTTGGATCCTAAGATTATTCGGAGTATGGATTATTTACTTGATATGTTTTACCTTAGTAGTTATCATGCTGGATAATCCTGTTATGTCATGATAATCGATATTGCTAGCTAGTTATGCCATGCCATGAAAATTAATGTTTCTCTAATAACAAGTGCATGCTTGAATGCCATGGATTGCTTTGCTTGGTGTATATGTTGGTTTGGTTTGCTTGCGGGTACATTCAAAAGTACTCAGCGGCCTTCAATGTGGCCAGGTTCACCTAAGGATTCGACGACCCCAAGCGAGGAGCCGGAGTGTTCGCGGGCTAGAAGAGTAACCCAGTCAGATCCCTATGGATTGGAGCCGCACCAAGACCATGCTGCCTTTGATAGAGCTTTTCCCGCTGCCATCACCCTTGTAAAATATCATGTAAGACTTATATATATCCATTAATAGAAATGCATGTGTTCATGATACTTGTTGTAAAAGCGCATGCCAGAGTGATTTCCTGGGCTGGTGTGTGCGGTGATCGTCTGACTACAGTGGTATTCAGGCGGAGCGCCACAACGCTGCTCAATGGTGGTCCACCCACAGGCGTTCACTACCTGAGGGGACAGTCATCACTTGGCTCGAGTTCTAGACTGCCTTCCGTGCTCGTTACATTCCTCAGAGAATCATGGACCGAAAGAAGACAGAATTTTGCGACCTCACTCAGGGCAACAGGACTGTTGAAGCTTATCAGCGTGAATTCCTTAACCTGTCTCGCTATGTTGAAGAAGACATAGCCACTGATGCTCATAGACAGGAGAAGTTCCGTAATGGACTCCACCCAGACCTCAAGCTTGCACTTGCTGTTCATGACTTCCCCGACTTCGCCACCCTGGTGAACAAGACTATCCAGGTTGAGACCGCTCAGATGGAGCACAAGGAGTCGCAGAAGCGCTATCGTGACGTGGGCTCATCTTCGAGCTCCGCACAGAAGCGTCGGATCTGGATTCCCAACAGCGTGTATCGTCCAGCTGCCCCTGTGCTCAGGCCTTCCTATGCTGCACCCCGTCTGCCTCCTCCACCACCGAGGCAGCCAAGAGCTCAAGCTGCTCCACCACGTGCTGCTCCTCTTCGTCCTGAAGATGGTCTGTGTTTCAAATGTCGCCGCCCAGGTCACCTTGCCAAGGACTGCCGCCAGAATCAGAATCAGTTGGCACTTCCTCATGCTGGCCGTGGAAATGGCCGTGGCAACAACCAGACCCACAACTATAATACTGGGCCTGCTGCTTATGGATGTGGACAAGCTTACCACGTCGATATTGAAGAAGTTCAGGATCAACCTGACACTATGATGGGTACCCTTCTCGTTAACTCAGTACCCGCTTCTGTTTTATTTGATTCAGGAGCATCGCATTCATTCATGACAGAAGCATTTGCATTAGCACATGATACTGCATTTCAAAAGATGAACCTACCAGTAGTTGTCCGCACCCCTAGAGGCCAGTGTCAAACCACCATGATGGCACACAATGTCACTGTTGAAATCAAAGGACTCGAATTCCTTGTTTCCCCCATCAACTTTAAAACTTCCACCATAGACCTCATTCTGGGAATGGATTGGTTGAAAGCTCACATTGCTTCAATCAATTCTGCCACCAAAGTCGTCCAACTACTTCACCCCTCCGACGAGATAGTGAACTACACCGCCCGCATTACTCGGAATGTTGAAGCTCAGATTTATGCTCTGAATGCTTTGAACGCTTCACCTCTTGAGGGAATTGAGAACGTTCCAGTCGTTCACGATTTTCCGGACGTCTTTCCAGAAGAACTTCCAGGGATACCCCCGGTTAGAGCTGTCGAGTTCATCATCGACTTGAAACCAGGCACTACCCCTATTGCTAAGCGCCCATACAAGATGCCGCCGCATGAACTCCTTGAACTTAAGGAGGAAATCGACAAGTCACTTAAAAAGGGTTTCATCCGCCCCAGTTCTTCTGCTTGGGGAGCACCTTCTCTCTTTGTTAAGAAGAAGGATGGAACGAACCGATTGGTCCAGGACTATCGGCCTATTAACCAAGCAACAATCCAAAACAAATATCCACTTCACCGGATCAACGATCTTTATGATCAGCTTGCTGGATCCTCTGTGTTCTCTAAATTTGACTTAAGGTTGGGTTATCATCAGATCCGTGTTCGTAAAGAGGATATCCCGAAGACCGCTTTTGTTACTCGTTATGGATCATACGAGTACACCGTTATGTCCTTCGGCTTAACCAATGCTCCAGCAACCTTCTCCCGATTGATGAACTATATATTCATGGACTACCTCAACAAATTCATCGTGGTTTATTTGGATGATATCCTTATATTTTCCAAGAATGAAGAAGAGCACGCCAAACATCTTCGGCTTGTATTGGAGAAACTTCGAGAACACCAGCTGTATGCCAAGTTTTCCAAGTGTGAATTCTGGTTATCTGAGGTGACCTATCTTGGTCATGTGATTTCCAAAGATGGCATTGCTATTAACCCAGAACGAGTTCAGGCTATTCTTGACTAGACTCCCCCGAAGAATGTAAAGCAAGTCAGAAGTTTTCTCGGTCTTGCTAGCTATTGCCGCCGTTTCGTCGAGAACTTCTCTAAGATTGCCAAGCCTCTGACTGATCTGCTTCACAAAGGCGTTAAATTTGAGTGGACAAAAAAATGTCAGGAAAGTTTCCAAACACTCAAGGACAAGTTGACATCTGCCCCAGTGCTAGCACCCCCTGATACTCGCAAGGACTTTGTGATATATTGCGACGCATCCCGTCAAGGATTAGGCTGTGTCCTAATGCAAGAGCGCAAAGTGATTGCTTATGGCTCCCGTCAATTGCGTCCTCACGAAGATAAGTACCCAACACATGATCTCAAGTTAGCAGCCGTTATCTATGCTTTGAAGCTGTGGCGACATTACCTTCTTGGTAATCGTTGCGAGATATACACGGACCACCAAAGTCTGAAGTATCTGTATACTCAACCAGATTTGAACCTCCGTCAACAAAGATGGCTCGAGACAATAGCTGACTATGACATGGATATTTCTTATACCCCTGGCAAGGCTAATGTAATGGCCGATGCTTTGATTCGCAAGTCTTATTGCAACAACCTCACGGTTCAGCAAGCACAACCCCTTCTCTATGAAGAACTTCGCAAGTTGAACCTTCACATTGTCCCACAGGGTCATCTCAATACCCTGGTTGTTGAACCAGATCTCGAGGACCTCATCAAGCATATATAGAAAGCTGATTCTGAGGTCGAGAAAATTAAGCGGGATATCAAAAAGGGAAAGCCCTTATTCTTCACTATTGATGTTGATGGCGCCTTGTTCTTCAAAAACCGCTTAGTGGTTCCTAGAATGGGACACCTGAATCTGACCCCGCGTGTCATGAAAGAAGCTCATGATACACCTCTTTCAATTCACCCTGGTAGCACCAAGATGTACCAAGACCTTCGTCAGCGGTACTGGTGGCTTGATATGAAGCGAGACATTGCTCGCTATGTTGCTGAGTGTGACGTTTGTCGTCGCATCAACGCAGAACATCAATGGCCTACTGGAACTCTGCAACCCCTTGATATTCCTGAGTGGAAATGGGACAAAGTCGAAATGGATTTCATTACTGGTTTTCCCAGATCGCAGAAGGGTCATGATGCTATCTTTGTCGTCATTGACCGATTCTCAAAGGTTGCTCACTTTCTGCCAGTCAAGGAGACAATCACTGCTAGTCAGTTAGCAGACTTATATGTTTCCAGAATTGTGTCACTCCACGGTGTTCCGTTGGAGATCAGTTCAGACCGTGGCAGCCTCTTTACCTCAAGATTTTGGAACAGTTTCCAAGAAGCTATGGGAACTCATCTGTCCTTCAGCACCGCTTTTCACCCCCAGTCCTAGGGACAAGTTGAACGAGTCAATCAAGTGCTTGAAGATATGCTTCGAGCTTGTGTCATCTCATTCGGTAAGAAATGGGAGGAATCTCTTCCGTATGCCGAATTCTCTTACAACAATAGCTATCAAGCTAGTCTGAAGATGGCCCCCTTTGAAGTTCTTTATGGACGTAAGTGCCGAACCCCTCTGAATTGGTCAGAAACTGGGGAACGTTCACTCGTTGGACCAGACATTATTCAGCAAGCTGAAGAACAAGTCCGCATTGTCCGTGATCATTTGAAAGCTGCTTAGTCTCGTCAGAAGAGCAACTATGATCGAAAACACCAGGTAATGGTCTATCAACCTGGTGAGCAAGCTTACCTTCGCGTCACTCCGATGAAAGGCACTCATCGATTTGGGATCAAGGGCAAGTTAGCTCCTCGCTACATTGGCCCGTTCCGTATTCTCGCCCGTCGAGGAGAAGTGACATATCAATTGGAATTGCCGCCAAACCTTTCACAAGTACATGATGTCTTTCATGTATCGCAACTCCATCGCTGCTTCAAGGATCCTATCCGAGCAGTGGATCCTATCCGAGGAGAAGTGACATATCAATTGGAATTGCCGCCAAACCTTTCACAAGTACATGATGTCTTTCATGTATCGCAACTCCGTCGCTGCTTCAAGGATCCTATCCGAGCAGTGGATCATGAAATGCTTGAATTGCAAGAGGATTTTTCTTATCAAGAGTATCTGATCCGCATTCTTGATCAAGCTGAACGTCGAACCCGTCAGAAGGCAATCAAGTTCCTTAAAGTACAGTGGTCGAATCATTCTGAAGATGAGGCCACTTGGGAACGCGAAGATCGTCTTCGTGAAGAGTACCCCGCTCTTTTTCAGCCTGCCTCTTAATTCTCGGGACGAGAATTTCTTTTAGAGGAGGAGAATTGTAACATCCCCATGTAATAGCTACAGTGATCACCCTTTGATAATGCCAAGTCATCAAGTTGAACAGTGCTTGATCATCATTGCATCGTATCTCATTTCAAATTCCAATTCAAATTGAAATTCAAATCTAAAGTGAAAATAAAAGTTGTTCCAATTTGGAAACTAAAATGTTCAAAATATTGCAATTAATCCAGAAGCAGTTATAAAAACATAATCAACATTAATTGAATTAGTTAAATGACCCTAACACCCTAAAACAGAACCAAAACAGCCATATTTAATACCTTTATATTTAATTAAAATTCAAATGAAATCATATTGACTTCAAACCACTTTCTGGTAGAACATAATATTGCACTGTAATTATTGTGCTAAGTCAGATATTTTACAAAACTAAAATTGTGGCTAAACATTTAACAAAACAGAAAAGGAAAAAATCAAAATAGAAAAGAAAAAGAAAATGGCAGAGGACTCACTGGCGCGCTGGGCCTTGAGTGCACAGTGTAAATCGGCCCAGCCCGCCAGGGCCTTCTCCTTCCTCGTGCCAGGCAGAAGCCATGGCGCCCGACGCGCGCGCGCAGCCGTCCACTGCCCGGATGGTGCGCTGTCGACCATCCCGCGGCTCCCCCGCGCGGATAAGGACCCCCGCAACCCCCCTGGCAAACCCTAGTCGCCCCACTCCCTCTCCCTCGCCCTCTTCTTCCCCACCCGAACGGTGCCATGATCGGCCGCCGCTAGAACTCACGGCCACCGTGCCCCGATCGTCGCTCCGCCGTGTCCTACGTCGTCGCCGTCCTCGACTACGCCATCTGCGACCCGACGTTGGAGCTCGGAGCCACTGCAGCGTCCTCCCCGAGCCCTTCTTCCTCCTACGGCCACCGTCGGTCACCGCCCCGATTCGCCGCCGCAAGCCTTCCCCGAGCCCATTTGAGCACAACTACGGGACCGCGGTGAGCCGCCGCATCGATCCCCTCTCTCCCCGCTCTCTCTCCGTAGCCGTAGCCGCCGCTGCCGCCTCGCCCGAACGCGCCACCGCGGAGCTCGTCGCCGGCGAGTCTCCGATGACCATTTGGTCGCGCGCTGCTGCCCATCGTGCTCGCCGCGCTGCGTAGGCCTTGCCTAGCCTCTCCATTTGCTCGCGCGCGTATCGTAGCGACCAAACCGAGCACCGCCCGAGAACCTCGCCGCCGACGTCGTTGTAGCGCTCAACTCTGGCCACCTCAGCCGCTCCGACCACCGGCAATCGACGCGGCTCGGCGCCCTCGTTCGAACGCGCCCTCGCGCGAGACCGGAGACCCCCTGTACGCGAAACCCGAGTGTAACAGCCCGAGACCGATTCCTTGCATTATTATTATTATATTGGTTTCTCTATTTTATTTTTGCATTGCATCATGTCATCATGCCATTAAAAATTGCCAACCCAAATGTTTTGTCATATAAATAAATTGCATGGATCTTCGATCCATTTAAATTGAGGGAACTCACATGGTGATTTCTCTTTATAACATATATCCTCCCAATATTATTAGGGAGCTATTATAAACCATTCCATTAATTTTGGAAGAACCATAACAAACTTGCAATTAAATTCCCGTGCCCAAGCTCTTCCAACTTGTTCTCACCAAGTTTTCAATCCCAACAAGGACTTCTCCATTCTCTTTCTTTCTTTCAACTGTTGCTCTAGTGGCATTCTCTGTTTTAGATTAATGCTCACTATTTTCCTAAACTTCTTAGACCATGCCAATATCACCTCCTCCAGTTTTCAGGTCTTTCGGAAGTGTTTTGGTTGGGCTAAGGATTTATTCAATTTTGAGTTATTTTCAAACTTGCATAAATTTGTAGTCTCTAAAAATTGCCAGAGCATTTTATTCAAATAGCTCAGAAATCCAGGAACCCAGGGATATTGTTATATCCTCCATATTCTTCTCCTAGCCCCTGTTTCTTTTCTCTTTATTTCTGTCAATTTCTTATAAAAGAAAAAATAGAGAAGGAAGAAACTGGGCAGAGCCCACTTACCTGTTGCAGCCACCAGCCCCGCAGCCCACCAGAGGCCCAGCCGCCCCACCTACTAGACCTAACCCTAGCCCATCGATCCTCTTATCCCCTCGTTCGCTGGCCTTCTCTCGATCTCCTCCTCCTCTCGTGCGTCGCCGCCACTGCTCTCCACCTGATCGACCCAATCCTACAGCCCCTCCTCTGCTCCTCCTCGCGCCGGCCGGAGCTGCCCCGCAAGCCACCGGAGCTCCCATGCCCACGCGTCGTCCCCGAGCACCTCGTCCCCGCCGCCGTTCGTCGCCCGAACCAGCAGCGCGCCGCCTGAGAAGCTCCTCGGCTGCGTCTAGGAGGACGACGCCCGAAGCCGCTCGTTGGACCTCGACCTTCGGCCTGCCCCATGCCTCCCGCTGGCGCCGCCAAGGACCTCCACCGCCGGATCCGGCCCCTGCCACCACGGATCCGCGCCGCCGCCCTCGCATCTCCATCGCCGCCGCTCTCGCCCAAGACCTCGCCACCCCGTCGCCTGCCTCCTGTCGAGGAGACGACCACGCCCAAGCCAGCGCCCTCCGTCTCGAGCCGATCCCCTGCCGCTCGCCCGCGTTGACTTCGACAACGCCAGATCTGGCCGCAAGGCCCAGCCGCTCCAGCCAAGTCCAGCCGCAGCCCCCTCGGCCCACTGCTCCTCCGGCCCGCTCTGCTGCCCAACCGCGCCAGGTCGTTGTCTCTTTGCACTCGCGCTGTGTTGCCGTGGACGCTCGCAACCCTGGATTCAATCCCAAGCACCAAGTGCCACGACACCGAAGACCCAAGACCGCCAAGGTGGACGGTGCCTCACTGCCCCGACCGGACCGCCAAGTCCAATGACTCATGTACGCCTACACTATGAAGACCCGGATCACCAAGTCCAAAGACACCAAAACGATGCGTCAAGTACCTCTACCGATGACCCCGACCAACTACGGAACGTGTACGACTACCGACGCGAAGACCCGTGGACCATAAGCGTCAAGTTCGACTACCGTCTCGAGTACCACTATCGTCGACCCCGAAGGACTCGGATTCGTCAAGTTCTCACGATGGCACAAGTGCTCGGAAGACCACAAGTATCCTTTCGGAATGCCAAGTTCGACTACCATCGCCGTGAAACTGTTTCCGGAACTTGAACCGCTACTCCCACGACGACCCCGTGTTCCACTACTTCCACTACCGTCGCGAGAATGCCTACACCGCATCGAACCCGTCCGTCTCAAAATGCACGCTTCGAAGGTATAGACGTCGAGACGACCACCCGTGGACCGTATGCATGTGATGTGTGTATGAGATGGTTGTATGTGCCCGTGTTTGCATCGTGTCCGAATTGTTCTTGCACGTTCCTCGTTTGCCATGCCACCGAGACGTGGGAACCCGGTAACCGGGTCACCCCACCATCTCTTGCATGTTCCGCACATCCGCACACTTGTTCCTCCTTTGCACCGGTATCTCAACGGGTTACCGGAACCGGAATGTTGCCGTGGCATCATTTTCGGATTCGCCGCCGTGGCACCCGTTTCTTTCCGCCACGGCGACAAATGCTGCATATCATATCATATGCCATGCTTTTCATAAATTGCATCTAACTTAAACATGTCATCCTCATGCATTTAATAACTCATGAACCGTGCATTGGATTAAAATGAATCATATATGTAAAATGCTTAGAATTCCATGTAGTTTCATAATATCCAACTTTCATCCATGATAAAATGTTAAAACTTGCTGTTTGCATTGGTTTGCATAAATGACATGCTAAAATGATTTATTTCATAACTAATTAGCCGTAGCTCCGAATTAAATAAACTTTATATGTAAATGGAGTAGAAAACCGCGTAGATTAACATGGTGCACTTACTTTTTCTGTTTAACAAATTTAAAAGATATGTTTTAGGCCAGAACAGTACCAAATTCGAAAATTGCATATGAGGATTTTTCGGAATTGTTATGTGTTGTTTCCGGCCTCATTTAAATTGCCTAGGTAGGTAGTTTAATTATGCTTCACCCCTTGCCATGATTAACAACATTTAATATTGTTGAGTAGCATAAACAAGAGTGAACTAAACATTGGAATGTGGAGTTTCGTCAATATGCAACTCGTTGCATATTGAGCTTCACTTAATGTGTAGTATTTGGTTGTGCATCTGGCCATGTCATGCATCCTTAAACTTGACATGCATCATACTTGGTTGTGCATCATGCAATGTTTATGCTTGTTTGTTTACCATGTTGTTTGCTTCTTTCCGGTTGTGCTTCTTCTCGATAGTCCGGTTTCGTCCCGGAGTTGTGAGGATTCGTTCGTCTACGTTCTGTTCGACTACTTCACGGATTCGGTCTTCTTCCTAGTAGGATTTCAGGCAAGATGATCATTACCTTGGATATCACTAGTATCTTTGCTTGCTAGTTGTCTCGATGCTATCGCTATGTCTCGCTACCTATCACTTGTTTGCCAGCCTCCCAAAATGCCATGATACAGCCTCTAACCTCCACTACCTAGCAAACCGTTGTTTGGCTATGTTACCGCTTTGCTCAGCTCCTTTCTTATAGCGTTGCTAGTTGCAGGTGCAGTTGCAGTTTGTTCCATGTTGGGACATGGATATCATGGGATATCGCAATATCTCTCTATTTAATTAATGCATCTATATACTTGGTAATGGGTGGAAGGCTCGGCCTTTTTGCCTAGTGTTTTGTTCCACTCATGCCGCCCTAGTTTCCGTAATACCGGTGTTATGTTCCTTGATGAGCGCTTCTAACACATGTGGGGCATATGGGAACCCCCCTGTCCATTCGTTTTAGGATAAACTTCTCCAGCAAGGCCCAACATTGGTTTTACCATTTGCCTAATAACAACTAAAACTTGCATAGGGACCTGCCGGCCCCCGTGGATAATTAATCAACAACCCGGGCCAGTGCTCCTCATGAGTGTTGGTCCACCTACCTAGCAGTCGGCGGAGCTGCCTCGGGGCAACTCGGGTTCTTTTGGCTACCGTCCACTTAGCATAGACGGATGATGCCCGTAGATAGAGTGCGCGCGGCTCTAGACACGGATCTGGCTCACCGGGAGGTCTTGCTGGTTTAGTTTTGCCTGTTACGAGTGGCTTGTCCATCGGGATTCCTTATCGTAAGCATCGTGTTATCATGGTGTGAGGATGTTCCATCGGATGCGTGTGGTAATTTATAATGGACTACTTGGAGCACCCCTGCAGGGTTAAATCTTTCGCGAAGCCGTGCCCGCGGTTATGTGGCGACTTGGAAATTTATAACCTCCGGTTGTAGAGAACTTGACACTAATTCTAAATAAAATACACCAACCGCGTGCGTAATCGTGATCATCTCTTTTCGAGTAAGTTCGGGAAGAGAACACGGTGGGGTTATGTTTGACTCATAAGTAGGTGTTCAGGATCACTTCTTGATCATTATTAGTTTGCGACCGTTATGCGTAGTTTACTCTTCTTATTCTTGTACTCGTAAGTTAGCCACCATACAATGCTTAGTGATTGCTGCAACCTCACCACCTTACCCTTCCATACCCATTTAAGCTTTGATAGTCTTGCTACCCATGGTTATAGGATTGCTGAGTCCTCGTGGCTCACAGATTACTACAACAACAGGTGCAGGTACAGGTACATTGATGATTTGACGTGAGAGCGATGCATGTTTGCTTTTGGAGTTCTTCTTCTGCTTCTTCTTCTTCATCGATCATAGGATGGGTTCCCGGTTGGCAGCCTAGGACTAGAAGGTGGATGTCGTTCTTCTTTTTCGTTTGATTTCATTCGTAGTCGGATCCTGCTCTTCTGTATGATGATTGCCTTGTATTGTTGTATTGATCTATCTTGTGGCGAGTGTAAGCCTTTATCTGGTATTCTCATCTATTCAGTACATGGTATGATGTAATGATATCCACCTTGCGAAGCGTCTTCGATATGCGCTTCTATCCTTAGTGGGATTTTCTAGTCCCTTGAGGATAGGACCGCATATTGGGCGTGACAAGTTGGTATCAGAGCCTCTACCGACCGCAGGAGCCCCCTTGATTGATCGAACCGTTGGCGAATCTAGAAGAAAAACTATTTTGAGTCTAGTTATATATCGGAGAGTAGGAATTCTTTTTACTCCTTATCCCCTTCGTCGCTCTAGTGAGGAATTGTGACGTAGGTGTTTTGATTCTACTACTCTTCTCACTCAAAAATTTTTAGGATCACGCGGGTATTTTCGGAATCGTTGCGATATCGGTGTGACAGAATTCTGTTCTTGGTGCCTCCTGACCGTATGGATTGGACCCCGGGGAGTTGAGCTCCAAGGGGTTCTTGTCACATTCGCTATCGTTCCAGTTCCTGAATACCAGAGGACGCCGACATCGAAACGCTTCTATACTTTTTGTGGTGGCAAATAGTGCCGTGATTTTTCCCCAGTATTGGAGGAGATAGCTCGGATGATCCACCGTGACTAGTATCGCTGTGTTTTCGAAGGTCTGAGGTAGACGAATTTGCGAAGTTTCTCGGTTGTGTGTTAAGGGTTGCGGATGCAGTTGCAGCTGATTATGTTGTTGATTGCTGAGTAGGTTCCTGGACCCGCAACCTGATCGTATAACCAAGAAGTTTCGGGAGTTCTTAGGTGGGAATTCAAGTAGTTACCTAGGATATCTTTCCGACAGATGCATGATATGAGATTGGGGTTCGACGTCTAGTGGTCCGCCTGCTCACGGTCGTTTTTACAGCGGTGCTCGTTGTGTCTTAAAGAATCCTTGTAGCTTCGCTACGGTTCGGGGACGCTTCATAGTCTCGTACACTACCTTGTACGGATGGCCACTGTAAGATCAAGCCCATGTGGGCCCCACCACAAAAATTTCGGATGATATCTCTATCATATGTTTGTTCCGGCTTATTCGGCAAGCCACATCCTTTGTTTTGTTTTGTTGTGGTATTTGAGTTGCTTCGAAGTCAAGTGTTGATTACATACCTTTCCTAAGTGGTGCTCTCATATTGCTATGGGAGTGCTAATCCTTCTTGATCATCGAGATTGTCATGTAAATTCTTTTTCAACCGACGTGCTTCTCCTCGAGTTAATTCCATCCGCTCCATCATTTGCAAGATCAATTCTCAGTTTTCTCAACGACGTTCGTTTCACCCATCCCAAGTTAACTTTATTTTCCCCACCATCCCACCCTTTTTCTTCGTGGAGTCAGAGATCTCAAATCAAGTATCCATTTTATTCGTGAGAAGTCTTTCCATTCTTTGCCTTCAATGTTCTTAGCCGGTGATTTCTCGTGAAGATGCTCAGGAGCTACATGTTCATCATTCTTCGTTCTCGTTTTCTTCTCCGGTGGATTTAATTCAAGCTTTCGGTGTTGATCATTTCCCTTTCATTGATTCAAATATTTTCATATGTTGGAAGTTCTTATCCAAGAATCTCATGGATATTCACCTCTCTATTTATATCCAGAGTGTTGAAGATATCTCAGAAGACTCGTGTTTTCATTTACGATCTGTTCAAGCTAATTCAAGGTTGTTATTTCATTCAAGCCATTCAAATCTAACTGGTGCGATCTCTCTTTCTAAGCAATCATTTCCAACGGTGTTCTCTTTGAGTGGGCCCATAACCCACAGGTCTTTTTCCCAGGATCTTACCTGACTCTTCTAATTTTCCGGAGTTATTCTCAAATTCTTTCAAGATTGACGTAAGAATGAATTCTCATCAGTCAATTGTCTTCTTCGAGATTTCCTTCAAATCATTTCATTTTGATCCCAATCTTACTATTTTCGTTGTTCCGGAGTGTCTCAATAATTCTAGTGGTGGTTCTCGTCGTCATTCTCAACCTTGAAGACCGAAGAAGAGTTTCTCTTAAATCCTTGTCCGTTCTCTTGAATATTCATGGTTCAAGCTTGTTGTTATCCTCTCAAATTGTTCCAATCGTGAGATATTCTTTTCACACCCATCCAAAGCATTTCATGAGTGCTTTCCGGTTTTGATCCTCCGAAGGCCATCATTTTAGAAGATTTCTTTGTTCTCAACTTTGATCTCTTGTTCTCTAAATTCTTCCGGTGCATCGTTCAAGTATTCTCTAGTCAGCTCGTGATCTCTTTGTTCTCTTGTATCTAAACTCCCCCAAGTATCTCGCTCGTTTTCTAATTCTACCCGGCGATTCGTTCTCTTTTTCTTCGTTCGTTTTCAATTCTTACGGTGGTTCGTTCAAGATTCCTCTTCCTTTGTTATCATATCAATTCATTCATTCTTTCCAAATCCTACAGGTGGTTCGTTGAAGACCTTCCCAAGTTTGCGCTATATCTTTCGTCAATCTTTTCAACAAGAATAAGTGGCATGCCAATCCATTGTTTTTTTTCATCAATTTAAGTTGATGAAGGATAAGCATAACGTAATTCTTATTCTTATTTCATCGAGGTGATTTAATTCCTTCTTACGGAGATCGTTCTTCATATCAATTCTCGGTTCTAAGTTGTTCATCTTCTCTTTTCCGGAGTTCCAAGTTTTCTCCGTTGTCTCGTCATGAAGCTCCATCTAAATCATTGCAAGGCTTCAAATCTTAATCTTTTCAACCTTCACTTCTTTTCTAGCATCCTTTCATTTTCGGAGTTCTTCCAAGAGGTTCTTCATGGTGGTTCGTTAAGGATGTAATTCATTCTCGAAGTGTTCTTCAAGATTCTTGTTGGAGCTCAAGTATTCTTCATCTCACATTCCTAAGTGCTATTCTTTCTACTTTATCTTTTGAGGTGGTTTTCTGTCATTCTTGACAATTTTCCTTCGTGTTTCATGATTCACAAGTTGGCAGGAATGAATTTCAACCCATCATTTTTCTCTTTGTTCAGATCTTTTCAACCAATCATTTTCCTTGTTGGAGTTATCTTGGTATAAATTTCACCTAAAAGCCTATCCTAAGGACTGTTGCTATTGTGGTGCTTATCAATGATCCAAGCTTCTCCTTCTCTTCTCGGTGAAAGAGGTTTTCATCTCTTCGAGATCTCAAGTAATCAGTTGTTTCCGTTAGTGGCCGGTTGTCACCTCATAATTTTGAGATGTTTTCCATAAGCCCACAACAAGCTTATTCTTTTCGTTGTTGATTTTCCAACAACTCCGTTCATTCTTTTGTTCTAAGGATGCTTTTCAAATTCAATTGTGGGAGAAGTTGTCATTTTCTTCCCCATTCTTTTCTTTCCAACGATATAGCTTCTATTCTTTCGTTTCGGAGGCATTGTGATGTTTATCTCTTCGACCCATTATCTCGTTTCGCCAAGATCATGTTCTTTCCTTGCTTATCTATTTTACCGGAGTGTTGTGCCCTCTTTTCAAGTCCTTTTCTTCTTATCAAGCTTTGCTTCTCTTTTCTACCGGAGTGCAACCCGAATTCTTCCTTTCTCATCTTGTTTCAACCGGAGTGGTTACATTTTCTTCTTTCTCCCTTGAGATCTTAATTCATGTCTTTGCAACCTCGAAGGTTCTCATAGTGTTCCTTGTGCCTCTTTTTCCTACCGGAGTGTTTTCACCTTCATTCGTCTTCGTTGTATTCTTTCTTTCAAGTGGTTCACCATTCAAGGTTATTTGGCTTCACTCGTTTGTCCCAGAAGCAACTTTGTTTTACCTCTTCCTTTTTCCTCTTCCTCTTCTCATGCTTAGATCCCGGGGCGAGATCTCTTGTTAGTGGGGGAGAGTTGTAACAGCCCGAGACCAGTTCCTTGCATTATTATTATTATATGGGTTGCTCTATTTTATTTTTGCATTGCATCATGTCATCAAGCCATTAAAAATTGCCAACCCAAATGTTTTGTCATATAAATAAATTGCATGGATCTTCGATCCATTTAAATTGAGGGAACTCACATGGTGATTTCTCTTTATAACATATATCCTCCCAATATTATTAGGGAGCTATTATAAACCATTCCATTAATTTTGGAAGAACCATAACAAACTTGCAATTAAATTCCCGTGCCCAAGCTCTTCCAACTTGTTCTCACCAAGTTTTCAATCCCAACAAGGACTTCTCCATTCTCTTTCTTTCTTTCAACTGTTGCTCTAGTGGCATTCTCTGTTTCAGATTAATGCTCACTATTTTCCTAAACTTCTTAGACCATGCCAATATCACCTCCTCCAGTTTTCAGGTCTTTTGGAAGTGTTTTGGTTGGGCTAAGGATTTATTCAATTTTGAGTTATTTTCAAACTTGCATAAATTTGTAGTCTCTAAAAATTGCCAGAGCATTTTATTCAAATAGCTCAGAAATCCAGGAACCCAGGGATATTGTTATATCCTCCATATTCTTCTCCTAGCCCCTGTTTCTTTTCTCTTTATTTCTGTCAATTTCTTATAAAAGAAAAAACACAGAAGGAAGAAACTGGGCAGAGCCCACTTACCTGTTGCAGCTACCAGCCCCGCAGCCCACCAGAGGCCCAGCCGCCCCACCTACTAGACCTAACCCTAGCCCATCGATCCTCTTATCCCCTCGTTCACTGGCCTCCTCTCGATCTCCCCCTCCTCTCGTGCATCGCCGCCACTGCTCTCCACCTGATCGACCCAATCCTGCAGCCCCTCCTCTGCTCCTCCTCGCGCCGGCCGGAGCTGCCTCGCAAGCCACCAGAGCTCCCATGCCCACGCGTCGTCCCCAAGCACCTCGTCCGCGCCGCCGTTCGTCACCCGAACCAGCAGCGCACCGCCTGAGAAGCTCCTCGGCTGCGTCTAGGAGGACGACGCCCGAAGCCGCCCGTTGGACCTCGACCTCCGGCCTGCCCCACGCCTCCCGCTGGCGCCGCCAAGGACCTCCACCGCCGGATCTGGCCCCTGCCACCACGGATCCGCGCCGCCGCCCTCGCATCTCCGTCGCCGCCGCTCTCGCCCAAGACCTCGCCACCCCCGGGATCCGCTCGCCTGCCTCCTGTCGAGGAGACGACCACGCCCAAGCCAGCGCCCTCCGTCTCGAGCCGATCCCCTGCCGCTCGCCCGCGTTGACTTCGCCAACGCCAGATCTGGCCGCAAGGCCCAGCCAAGTCCAGCCACAGCCCCCTCGGCCCACTGCTCCGTCGTCCCGCCCTGCTGCCCAACCGCGCTAGGTCGTTGTCTCTTTGCACTCGCGCTGTGTTGCCGTGGACGCACGCAACCCCGGATTCAATCCCAAGCACCAAGTGCCACGACACCGAAGACCCAAGACCGCCAAGGTGGACGGTGCCTCACTGCCCCGACCGGACCGCCAAGTCCAATGACTCATGTACGCTTACACTGTGAAGACCCGGATCACCAAGTCCAAAGACACCAAAACGATGCGTCCAGTACCTCTACCGATGACCTCAACCAACTACGGAACGTGTACAACTACCGACGCGAAGACCCGTGGACCATAAGCGTCAAGTTCGACTACCGTCTCGAGTACCACTACCGTCGACCCCGCAGGACTCGGATTCGTCAAGTTCCCACGACGGCACAAGTGCTCGGAAGACCACAAGTACCCTTTCGAAACGCCAAGTTCGACTACCATCGCCGTGAAACTGCTTCCGGAACTTGAACCGCTACTCCCACGACGACCCCGTGTTCCACTACTTCCACTACCGTCGCGAGAACGCCTACACCGCATCGAACCCGTCCGTCTCAAAATGCACGCGTCGAAGCTATAGACGCCGAGACGACCACCCATGGACCGTATGCATGTGATGTGTGTATGAGATGGTTGCATGTGCCCGTGTTTGCATCGTGTCCGAATTGTTCTTGCACGTTCCTCGTTTGCCATGCCACCGACACGTGGGAACCCGGTAACCGCGATCACCCCACCATCTCTTGCATGTTCTGCACATCCGCACACTTGTTCCTCCTTTGCACCGGTATCTCAACGGGTTACCGGAACCAGAATGTTGCCGTGGCATCATTTTCGGATTCGCCGCCGTGGCACCCATTTCTTTCCGCCACGGCGACAAATGCTCCATATCATATCATATGCCATGCTTTTCATAAATTGCATCTAACTTAAACATGTCATCCTCATGCATTTAATAACTCATGAACCGTGCATTGGATTAAAATGAATCATATATGTAAAATGCTTAGAATTCCATGTAGTTTCATAATATCCAACTTTCATCCATGATAAAATGTTAAAACTTGCTGTTTGCATTAGTTTGCATAAATGACATGCTAAAATGATTTATTTCATAACTAATTAACCGTAGCTCTGAATTAAATAAACTTTATATGTAAATGGAGTAGAAAAACACGTAGATTAACATGGTGCACTTAGTTTTTCTGTTTAACAAATTTAAAAGATGTGTTTTAGGCCAGAACAGTACCAAATTCAAAAATTGCATATGAGGATTTTCCGAAATTGTTATGTGTTGTTTCCGGCCTCATTTAAATTGCCTAGGTAGGTAGTTTAATTATGCTTCACCTCTTGCCATGATTAACAACATTTAATATTGTTGAGTAGCATAAACAAGAGTGAACTAAACATTGGAATGTGGAGTTTCGTCAATATGCAACTCGTTGCATATTGAGCTTCACTTAATGTGTAGTATTTGGTTGTGCATCTAGCCATGTCATGCATCCTTAAACTTGACATGCATCATACTTGGTTGTGCATCATGCAATGTTTATGCTTGTTTGTTTACCATGTTGTTTGCTTCTTTCTGGTTGTGCTTCTTCTCGATAGTCCGGTTTCGTCCCGGAGTTGTGAGGATTCGTTCGTCTACGTTCCGTTCGACTACTTCACGGATTCGGTCTTCTTCCTAGCAGGATTTCAGGCAAGATGATCATTACCTTGGATATCACTACTATCTTTGCTTGCTAGTTGTCTCAATGCTATCGCTATGTCTCGCTACCTATCATTTGTTTTTCAGCCTCCCAAAATGCCATGATACAACCTCTAACCTCCACTACCCAGCAAACCGTTGTTTGGCTATGTTACCGCTTTGCTCAGCTCCTTTCTTATAGCGTTGCTAGTTGCAGGTGCAGTTGCCGTTTGTTCCATGTTGGGACATGGATATCATGGGATATCACAATATCTCTATATTTAATTAATGCATCTATATACTTGGTAATGGGTGGAAGGCTCGGCCTTTTGCCTAGTGTTTTGTTCCACTCATGCCGCCCTAGTTTCCGTAATACCGGTGTTATGTTCCTTGATGAGCGCTTCAAACACATGTGGGGCATATGGGAACCCCCCTGTCCATTCGTTTTAGGATAAACTTCTCCAGCAAGGCCCAACATTGGTTTTACCATTTGCCTAATAACAACTAAAACTTGCATAGGGACCTGCCGGCCCCCGTGGATAATTAATCAACAACCCGGGCCAGTGCTCCTCATGAGTGTTGGTCCACCTACCTAGCAGTCGGCGGAGCCGCCTCGGAGCAACTCGGGTTCTTTTGGCTACCGTCCACTTAGCATAGACGGATGATGCCCGAAGATAGAGTGCGCGCGGCTCTAGACACGGATCTGGCTCACCGGGAGGTCTTGTTGGTTTAGTTTTGCCTGTTACAAGTGGCTTGTCCATCGGGATTCCTTATCGTAAGCATCGTGTTATCATGGTGTGAGGATGTTCCATCGGATGCGTGTGGTAATTTATAATGGACTACTTGGAGCACCCCTGCAGGGTTAAATCTTTCGCGAAGCCGTGCCCGCGGTTATGTGGCGACTTGGAAATTTATAACCTCCGGTTGTAGAGAACTTGACACTAATTCTAAATAAAATACACCAACCGCGTGCGTAACCGTGATCGTCTCTTTTCGAGTAAGTTCGGGAAGAGAACACGGTGGGGTTATGTTTGACTCGTAAGTAGGTGTTCAGGATCACTTCTTGATCATTATTAGTTTGTGACCGTTATGCGTAGTTTACTCTCCTTATTCTTGTACTCGTAAGTTAGCCACCATACAATGCTTAGTGCTTGCTGCAACCTCACCACCTTACCCTTCCATACCCATTTAAGCTTTGATAGTCTTGCTACCCATGGTTATGGGATTGCTGAGTCCTCGTGGCTCACAGATTACTACAACAACAGGTGCAGGTACACGTAAAGCGATGATTTGACGTGAGAGCGATGCATGTTTGCTTTTGGAGTTGTTCTTCTGCTTCTTCTTCTTCATCGATCATAGGATGGGTTCCCGGTTGGCAGCCTGGGACTAGCAAGGTGGATGTCGTTCTTGTTTTTCGTTTGATTTCATCCGTAGTCGGATCCTGCTCTTCTGTATGATGATTGCCTTGTATTGTTGTATTGATCTATTCATGATGTAGCTTGTGGCGAGTGTAAGCCTTTATCTGGTATTCTCATCTATTCAGTACATGGTATGATGTAATGATATCCACCTTGCGAAGCGTCTCCGATATGCGCTTCTATCCTTAGTGGGATTTTCTAGTCCCTTGAGGATAGGACCGCATATTGGGCGTGACACCGAGCCACCCCCGACGCGCGCCGCCGCGCTAGACGCTCGCCGGCGTGATTTCGGCGAGTCGCCGACATGGCACGGCCAGGTCCACCCCTGGGCCACTGACGTGTGGGCCCAGTGGGTCCGTTGACCCGGTCCACCAGCTGACGTGGCGGCCCCGTGTCACTGACATGCGGGCCCCGCCTAAATTAAATCATTTTGAAAATAAATAAAAAGTTAATTAAGCCGTTAATTAAATCTGTTAATTAATTTAGTTACTAACTAGTCACTGACAACAGGGTCCCACCTGCTAATTAACCTATTTAACTAAATTAACTACTGTTAAGTCTAAACAGTCTATGACAGATGGGCCCCATCTGTCAGGTTTGACTCTGGTCAGCCCTATTGACCGCTGACGTCACCCCCACACATGCTGACATCATCATTTACTGTTTCGGATAATTCGAAATTAAATAATTAAAATAAATCCAGAAATTGCAGAAAATGATTAAAATTTTGAGAAATCATATAAATTAAACCGTAACTCGGATGAAAATAATTTATATATGAAAAATAATCAGAAAAATATGAAGAATCCGAATATCCTACCCACATACCTGTCACACCCCTCTAACATGCTGAACATGGGACTTTTTGCCCGTATTCGATAAATGAATAGTGTCTAACTTTAATAAAATAATTCCAAATAAATTCCTAAATTATCTAATACAATTAGATAGGCAGTATATCACACCTGCATACCATTTAGACATGTCATACATCCTTGTTGCATTATTGCCGTGTATTTATTGTTTCTTCCCCCTCCTTCTCTCCCGATAGCCCCCGAGACTGCCGACGACACTGCAGTGTACGACGACGTCGCCGGCGACCAGACCCCTTCAGCAGAGCTTCCACGCAAGCAAAACCCCCTTGATCATCCAGATATCGCCCACTCCTTCTCTCTTATGCTTGCATTAGAATTGCTTCTGTTGTTATTCCGATAGCTCCTATTCTGATGCATAGCCTGATTTTGTCGCCTGCTGTTATACCTACCTGTTGTCCCATGATGCTTAGTTAACTATGCTATGTTCCACCTGTGGCCCTTCACCCTTGTCCGTTTGCCATGCTTGATATCGGGCCGTGATCACTCTGGGTGATGATCACGGAAATGTTTACATTACTGCAATACTTAAACTGTTAAAGTCGGGCTGGCCCCAAGGGTGCCCGCGAGAGAATACTACCAAAGACGGGTCGGCTCCAAGAGCACCCGCGCGACATGTACTACCAAGTCGGAGCGACAGGAACCCTGTTCGTCTCTGCGAGTTACTAAACATGCTTAACGGATTTGGGTATTTGATCTGAGTGGGTCGTTGGCCCTATACGCACTACCACCACGTGGGATAATGGTTATGGGACCCTCTACGTCGTAGTATCAGCCGAAAGCTCTTCAGACGTCGCAGCTCAGAGATGCGGGCTGATCGTTGGGGTGAGCTGGTTACGTCTGTGGTGCTTCCACAGTCGCGCTTGGGCCCCGACCAGCCACGTAACGTGCAGGAGTGCGAAGGGCGATGGCCTAAGACCCCTTCGTGCTTAGGATTTAGACCGGCATGCTGGCCTTTCTGCTGAGCCTAGGTAGGACTACGTCGTGTTGATCACCCGAGGCCGGGCATTACCCAGCAAGTGTGTCCGGCCAGATGTGATCGAGCGTGTTGGGTAACAGTAGTGCACCCCTGCAGGGAAGTTATCTATTCGAATAGCCGTGTCCACGGTAACAGGACGCTCGGAGTTGTATCTTGATCCGCTACAATTACAAATGGATACTGATGAAATGATAAACTGTTACTACCGCTCTCGAGATCACTTTCTCGCAGGTTAGTCGAGGAAGGATCTCAGGGCATTACTACAATATGATTGATTATATATTATCTTGCTCTACTCTCTTCTGATGCTGCAAGAAATGCTTCAAGATGCTAGTCTTCGATAGGCTAGGCCTCTCCCCCTCTGTTCCGGCATTTCTGCAGTTTAGTCCAAAGATATAGCCCCATTCCTTTGATACCGATGCATATCTAGTTTAGTTCTGACCTCAGTCTTGCGAGTACTTTGGATGAGTACTCACGGTTGCTTTGCTATTTATTTTCCCCATACCCACTTGATGCAATCAGTCGATGGAGCCAGATGCCCCCGCAGGAGACTACTACCAGGAGAGCCCCGGAGGCACGTACTACTGGGTTGAGCTAGCCGACCAGGAGTAGTTCGGAGGCCCTAGGCAGGAGGCCTTCGCCTTTTCGATCAGTGTCGCTATTTGTGCTAGCCTTCTTAAGGCAAAACTAGACTAACTATGTCTGTACCCAGATATTATTGTTTGTATGACTTATGTATTCGGGTCCTCGTGACCCCTGGTTTGTAATATGAAGATTTATGTTTTAATTTGAGTTTAGAGTTGTGTTGTGATATCTTCCCGTGAGTCTCTGATCTCGATCGTGTGCATTTGCGTGTATGATTAGTGCACGGTCGAGCAGGGGCGTCACATGAATGTACTTGCTCAAGTTAAATTCATCAAAGATATCAAACATTTCATCCTTCCAAAAGTGATAATACTCCCCATTGAGAATAGGCACTCTACGTCTAAGACTCCCCAAAGTAGACACATCCATCTCCCTCCAATGGTGATTAAACCAAAGCAATGGATACCAAAGCTCTGATACCAATTGTGGGGTCGAGGCGATAGGTCTAGAGGGGGGTGAATAGACCCTTAACCAACCAAAGATGCAGATTTTTAGTTCACTTGAAACTTAGGCGTATTTTGGCCCAAGTTAAGATAACACCAAGACTTCCTACACATGCATATCTAGAGATTGAGCAGCAGAAATAGTAAAGCATGCAAGTGTACGGAAAGTAAAGGGGTAGAGTATGGAAGATCAAACACAATGAAGACACGGTGGTTTTTGGCGTGGTTCCGATAGGTGGTGCTATCGTACGTCCACGTTGATGGAGACTTCAACCCACGGAGGGTAACGGTTGCGCGAGTCCACGGAGGGCTCCACCCACAAAGGGTCCACGGAGAAGCAACCTTGTCTATTCCACCATGGCTTACGTCCACGAAGGACTAGCCTCACTCGGGGTAGATCTTCACAAAGTAGGCGATCTCCTTGCCCTTACAAACTCCTTGGTTCAACTCCACATGATCTTGGAGGCTCCCAAGTGACACCTAACCAATCTAGTAGACACCACTCTCCAAAAGGTAATAGACAGTGTGTTGATGATGAACTCTTTGCTCTTGTGCTTCAAGTGATAGTCTCCCCAACACTCAAACACTCCCTCACAGATTTGGCTATGGTGGAAGAAGGATTAGAGTGGAAAGCAACTTGGGGAAGGCTAGAAATCAAGGTTCAAATGGTAGGATTGGAATAACTTGATCTCAACACATGAGTAGGTGGTTCTCTCTCAGAAAATGTATGGTGGAAATGTAGGCATGTTCTGATGGCTCTCTTACTTGGTAAGAGGGTGGTGGAGGGGTATATATAGCCTCCACACGAAATCCAACCGTTACACACTTTTGACCAAACTCGGTGGCACCGACTGGAATTCTCGGTGAGACCGACCTGTGCAAAAGATGTGAGCTTTTGAAGTTTCGGTGGGACCGAATGGAAACAATTCGGAGTGACCGATGTGCAATGGTAGGGCAAACCTCGTTTCGGTGGCACTGATTACAACATCTCGGTGAGACTGAAATAATTGCAACAAGGCAACAGAAAGTTGGTCAAGCCATCTCGGTGGCACCGATTGCAAACTCAGTTAGACCGAAATAATTGCAATAGATGACAGAGAGTTGGCCAGGCCATCTCGGTGGGACCGAGATCCATATCGGTGGATCCGACTTGTTATGGTTTGGCTTGTGGCACTGTCCTTATGAACTCGGTGGGTCCGAAAGAATAGGATTCGGTGGAACCGAGATTGACTTTGGAAATTAGGACAAGTTTGGATAGAGAAAGTGGCTGAGGGTTTTGGAGCAGTATCACTAAGCACTTGAGCAATCAGATCATTACCATAACCTCATCCCCTTTTAATAGTATTGGCTTTCCTATGGACTCAATGTGATCTTGGATCACTAAACCAAAAATGAAGAGTCTTGAGATTTTGCCAATGTATGTCCTTAGCATTTTGAAGGGTCCACATTCCCTAGTCCTTGCCATGCCATTGTTGAACTTGTCTGAAATTCACTAGATAAAGGCATTAGTCCAACAACATGTATGTTGGCATAAATTACCAAAACCACCAAGGGAGCAAATGTGCTTTCAGGAACATGCAAAACCAAGTTAGACGTCCTCTAATCGGTTTGCAAATTTTAATTACGTGGCTTCTAGGGTTTTCGGATAACACTAGCTACCTACGTCCGCCATTAAGGCGATAATTCTTGTTGCTAGATTAACTTTTGGGGTGTGTGAGGGAAGAGACTTAATTAAAAATCTCTAGCCCCACACTAAACTTCGTCAATACGCATGACCCCCTAGGAGATCGTTCGTCTTTATCACACTCGTGTTTGCGACAGTTCACTATTCGACTATGATGAAGCCCAAAGAACTGTTAGCAGATCGTCAACAGCCAGAGCTGGTCGATTGTCAGAACTTTGTACAAAGCTACATCATGACGTCAATGAACTGAATCGAAGCAACACTCGAGGGAAGCGTAGAAAGAACATCAAACCCTCACATCCACATGTGATCTAGATCGAAACCTGCACCTACTCATAGAACCGCTCATGATGCCACTGTTGGGAAACCCGGTAGAAAACAAAAAAAAAATCTCCCTACGATCACCCAGGAACACTATGAAGATGCGATAAACGGTTTGGATCAGATCGCTACCGACTCCGAGTTGCAGCGAAAGAAGACGAGTCGGTGTAGATCGTACTTGGAGTCCCTCGAACCATAGATGAACGATCCCGTGAGCCGCCCACGAACAGTCCCTCGAACGGAAAACCGAAAGCACGGCCTCTCTACGAGTGGCAAGCGTACGGTCTTCACAATCCTGCAGTGCTTCGCCGTCCAGAGCTAATCGTCGCCGGAAAATTAGAGGAAGGAGATTAGAACCACACTAGGCTTATAATTATGAGGATTAGAGGATCTAGGTCTAGCTCTAATTGATCAACTAGGACCAACTAGAACTAGAACTAGAGAACTAGAGGAGGCTCCAAAACTTGTGTATCCAAGAGTGCCCAAGACCTCTAGTATATATAGGTTGGAGGGGAGAGGAGGGGGCGCCACAAGGGGGGAAGGAACTCCCCCCTTGCACCGGCCAACAGGAGGGGGAGTCCCCCTCCAATTCGGCCTCCCCCTCCCCTTTCCATGGGGAGAAGGGGGCGCCACCCCTTTTGGGCCCAAGTGGCCCAAGTAGCCTTCCACCACTTGGCCTTTTAAGGCCCGTTGATATTAAATTAAATATAAAACCCTCATAGCTATTATTAGAGCCTTTTATTATTAATTTAACATCTCCGAAAACATTTTCCACCTATATATTATTTATCGGTAATACCCGGTATTGCCTGATAAACTCTGAAACCCTTCCGGTGACCCCGAGGCGCTTCCGGTTCCTCTTGAAACTATTTCGAATATTAACGAAACTATTTCACAAATATTTCCTTGTTACTCCCGTCCTACTAACACTTAGCATATCGTGATTACCTTAAGCTTGTGACCCTGTAGGCTCGGTAAAACAGACATGAACAGAACCCCTTTGTTCAATGACCGATAGCGGAACCGTGGACATCCATATCGATCCCTTTGAGTACATGAATGACATTCGAGTGAACCTTTGGTTATGATGTGCTATTCCCTTTGCTTCACAATACTTTACAAAACCCGAGGTGATATATATCGGTATCCTCTTGAGTCATACACATGCTCACTATACCGGTCTCCTCGTTGTCGGTTTTGTTCTTCTTTCTCGTTGACATGTTCCGGCATCCCCGTGACATAGTCACATGTGTCTGGCCAGACGATGATGTATGCCGTCACACCTAGAGGGTCCTAAGAATATCTCTCCATCGTCGGAGGAGCAAATTCCACTCTCGAGCTATCTAGTCCCTTGTCAAACTTTCCGATGAACCTGTAAGTTGTCGCTATGATCACCATGTTACAGATGATGTTTGAGCAACCCCAAAGTTCAACGTACGGTAAGAAGTGACTATGATACACTCATGGTCTAAGGAACTAAATCACACATTAACACTCCGTGTTATAACAATTGACTTCTGACGATATTATCTCAAAGTATAACAAACAAGTTTGGGTTGATTCAATATGATCGTTCTTCCAACATCATACTCTCAATGTTGTTTTAGGACTATCGTTACACTTAACGATATCCTAAGATCCGGAAAACATGATCACCAACAACACTTGAGCTAGTCTTAGAGGCGATACTAGGAATCTTATTATACCATTTATCAATCCACACGTGCATATGAGTTTTCCACTGAATCGCACATTCCAGGATCATAGCAGTTATAGCATAGAATATAAACTCTTAATTATGAATATGGAAATACAATAATACAATATTATTGCCTCTAGGGCATATTTCCAACAATAATCACCAAAACTTATACATAATGACCATATTGACCGTATTCTTACGTACAATGACCAAACTGAACCTGCGAGACAAGTACAGTGACCACCAATGCATTTTACTCTTATGAAAACTTTGAATCAAAACTCCACATCTAGACGTGTGCCTTATAATATCACCCACAATATTTTATTGTCCATTATTTATTTCTTCCACTCAGGTGGGATCCGCGTGGGATAGGAAGAGAACGGGGGGTAGATTGTTTGACTGGTCAACATAGATAAAATTCGAAGCTATACGGTGAGTCAGTGACTGTATAATCACCAAAAATTATACATAATGATCATATTGTTCGTATTCTCAAGTACAATGACCAAAGTAAACCTACGATACAAGTACAATGATCACCAATTGATGAGGACATCCCTAGTCCTTTACCATCCTTTTTCATTGATGATGTTGCTGCACACGACAAGTCCAATGAAATCCGAATTGGACCAATTACAAGAGCACGTGCAAAACTACTAGAACAACAGGTGAATTCACTCTTAGTTGAATCTGATATTTGTGTTAATGAGAATTTTATACTGTCTAAGTCTTTGCATGTTTGTATAATCAGATTTAAAGAGAAGACAAGCTTTGACACGTGGAGATGAAGAATTGCAGCAAGAAGAATGCCTACTGATGTCCAATATCAGCAAGTGCACGAGGGAGGAGAAGGAGGCAGGTGCGCAACATAAAGAGAAGGAAAATTAGAACCAGACTCGGATTGACTGCCAGGAGGCCCGAAACTGACATACGTGCAGAATCCGTGTCCGTGCTTCAAATAAGGCGTGTAAACACAATTTGGAAAGCTTGACTCATGTGATTTCCAAACTGTATACCCGCAGCCCCCGATTCGCGGTGACCGAGTCGCAGTCATCAAAACAATACGGCGGTTGTTTCTGCCAGTTTTCCAGATAGAGTCATTTAAGTTAGGAAAGTTAGAGATATAGTTGTTTTCGACCCCAGCACTAGGTTGGACGTCCAGGGGTCTTTATATACCCTTGTAAGTCGTTGCTTTTAGGGTTAGACCACGTTTTGATTAAACCTCTACCAGATTGAATTGCTTTAAGCATTCCTCTGAAATTATATTCCTCTTTGCATCGATCAGGAATATTTATCTACACCAAATTCGTTTCGATAGGGTGTATTTGCTACTGAAACTTAAGTGCTATCTGTAGTTCCATTGGGAATTGGGAGAATACAGAACTGCTTCGTGGTCGGCGGCTACGTGCGCAAGTGTGTGGTGTTGCAAATATCCATAGGGTTGAAGATACGTCGCATTGGCAACGGGGGAACAGCCGGAGAGTTCGAGAGCGTCTCACAAGTTATCCAGCAAGTTCATCATCGACATCATCCACTCACTGAGAAGATCGGGCCACCCCGTATCACCAATGCATTTTATTTTTATGAGAACTAGGAACCAAAACTTCACATCTAGACGTGTGCCCTGAAATATCACCCCTGCAAATACACGAGATAAGTGGAGGATAAGGGACATCCATTGATCTAGTACCTGGCGTCTGATGGTTAGAGAAGAGAAGAAGAGCGAAATAATTTAGTTTGCTATGTTTACTTCCATGCATTTGGACCATTTTTTGTGTTTAAATTTAATTTGCATACGCTATGGATTTGATTTGATGTTGAATTATGTGTGTTTGAAACAATATGATTTGAATTATTATGATGATAAAAATGCATGTGTACGAAAAACATTTTTTTTAACACAGTACGATCGAAGTCGCTCACATACACGAGCATACGCTCACCCTTATAAACGCACGCACGCACACCCTTCCCCTATGAGCACCTCCGAAAGGCTAAGTCGGCATAGCATCTTAACATTGACTGACGAAATCACCACAGGCGCCTCCTAGTCGGTGGGAATGTCTCTTACCACTGAACGAATATCATCGAAAAGTCTGAAATAAATCCAGAAAAATACAAGCACCAATATAAGTTTAGGACTTAAACTCTGGTGGGCAAGGCATACGACTGTCCTCATAATCATCCAACCACAATTTGGTTTGCTGAAAAACATATTGCTGGGGATGGGTTTAGCGGGGTAGCAAAAGCAAAGGAAGATATGTGACATCCACGGATCTAGTACCTGACATCCCATGGTTAGAGAAGTGGACATAATTAATTTGCTATACTTTAGCAGTTCACTATTTGTCAGGCGTAGCAAAAAGAAAAAAACTTGCCACGGAAAATTGTGCAACTTCGTACCGAGAGACTTCATCGTCGACCATCTGCTGACATCTCATAGTAACACAACCCTGCTTTGGGAAGTGTCATCTATGAAGAAAAGATGCAAGTAGAATAAGGAAAGCAATATAATTTGTCAAGCATATTAGAGCAACATCTATATCATATTGACCGTCGCTAGCATATGCAAAAATGCTCAGGCCTTTAGACTTGTCATGACAACAGTACATAGAGGCTACAACAAGCTACAGCACATCATCGACTGATGATGGATAACTACAAATAGACAGACATTCATCATGAGAATGAAATTACATTTCTCAAACAGATGTTCTCAGGACAGACAGAGGCGGGATTTCTACAGGCAAGTAAATCGTCATCAAAAAAAAGGAAGAGCTACCGCTGTACAAATTTCAAAAGTAGGTTCGGCCTTCGCTCTCCATCAGAAACCCGGCCCATCTTTACATGATGCCCTTGGCAGTAGAGGAGTCATTTCCATTTTCACAAGAACCCTTTCCAAACACCTCTTCTATCACATTGTTTGTCGAAAGAAATTCGTCTTTCTCCCACCCGCTACTGAAACCAATATCCCAGGTTTTCGGGTCGCAATGGCCACCAAAGTATCCATGATCTGCAACGCTACCAAAGCCAACATCCCGGTAGTGATCACCAGCAATATCAGCGGGTGTGCCATCCGTAGCACAAACATGCGGAGCCTCAAATGATGTGCACGAGTCGTCTTGAGCATCTGTGTCAAAAATGGTCACCTCCTGGTTACTGTCCATAAGGGACACCATGACATTGCCCTCTGCGCAGCAATTTTCTTGCCTGTCGCCACTAGAACAGTCAACCTCATCTTCCTCACCAGACTCTTCATGTATATTTCCCTGGAGGGGAACTTGATTGCATGCACCATCATCTTGATCAGTAAGAGACTCAAGCGGCAAATCGTCACCAGCCCTTTCTGTGACAGCAAACTCATCATCATCACTTCCCTCCCATTCATCATTATCACTGTCAACATTCATTGGATCAAACCTATTCTGCTCAGCCCTCTTCCTCAACATGAAGACATTGAAATAGTAGCTCACTAACTCTTTGTTAGTCTTCAATGGGAAGGCAAGCAGAAGTTCATCCCAGAAGTTCCTTCCAAGAGAGGCAGGGTTTAATGATACCACATCCTGGAACAAATGCTCTTCATCTTCAGTCCATTTCAAGGCCACCTCCTCTCCCATGTCAAAGAATCCTAACTCTTTGAAGGTGTTCAGACCAAGGTCACTCATTAGTCTTTCTCTTGCTTCCTTCACATGCTTCCTCACACACGCAATCGAACCTTCATCAACACAACTGCAATCTGTCTTACAGCAAACAGGTTTCAGCCCTGAAGATAACTCAACAGAACCAGGCATTGGAATGACAGAGTTTCTAATCCACTTGTCACTCTCGGCTTCCTTTATATCACATATGTGAGAAGATGATGACACATCAGCATTACCATCAACTGAGCTCCTACAATTACCAGATGCGCACTGTGGCAACTCAGCCTGATAATTTGGCCCAATTGGAACAGTTTTCCTTGTAGGGCAAAGGCTAACAGACGAGTAAATGTCTTCCCTTTGATAATAACTTGCAGAACGCAGGTAATCTTCAACATAAGTTTGGGCTAGTGAAAAATTAACGGGTGGATCTACACCTTCATCCTCACTTTCCTCACTACCGTATGCTGGCAGATCGGAGATTCTCTCCCATGTCCTGTATGATCCATACTCTGGAACATTTATGTCAGCATCTGCTGCATTATCTTTCTCAGATACAGCTGAAATGGAGAAAATATGAGCCCAATCAGCACTTTGGTTTTATAGAAACACATGGCAGTAGTGGACATCCATACGTAACAGGGAAATTAAACCTCTACACAAAGATGGCCAAAATACCCGCCATACTATCTCAATCATGCATAACAAGGTCACGTAGGGGTGATGGGTAGATTTAATAGAACCCTTTGGGGAAACTAGTCCTCCAGATGGCGGAAGTGTCAAGTGTATGGAAGCAAAGTGTAAAGTGTACAGAAGCGAAGTATCAAACATTTTTGTAAATGACTGAGTATGAACTTCCATAAAAGGTTGCGAGTTTACAGGTCTTACTTTGCTCTTCCTGCTTCATCCGTTTGCAGTCCAAAATGTCTGGGAAACCACTAGAGGCAGGTCTCTTATAATGATCGACTGTCACTTCTTTAACAGCACTGGCAGTATTAACTAAACAAGCTGTGGTATTCCATTCTGAAATTCCAAAATTAGGACCAACTCTTCATCAGATTGGCCAGTTTACATTCATTTGACAAACTTTAATTGCACACAACCTAGCACAAGAATCTAGGCATGATTGTACAAGGCGAAGGGAAATGGCAGTCGTTACCTGTTGCAATATGGTATTTCTCAGGAAGGAAGTTTAAGCGCCCATCATCGGTTCCCCTCAGATTGCCACATGCAAGCTGCTCGGAGTGGTGCCTCACATAAACCTCACTGTTTTCTTGATGCAACATAATGCTCCTGAGGAAGATAACTCTTCCATTAGATAACAAAATGATGGCCAATAGATACAATTATATTGCACCGAGTGATCACTGCACAGGGCTAGAACGATAAACATCTTGAAGAGGAAACGTATTGTGTTACTTATACCAACCACAAATGAACATCCAAGTTGAACATTACCACCGACCACACTGATGTCCAAACATTCAAGTGCGCATCACCAAACTAGGGTGCACAAATCGATTGCATCTCATGTTTTCAACCAAGTGCAGAACATTGTTTCCGCACATGCAACGTTCTCCCACTAATAAACTATATAAGGTGCAACACATGCAGAAGTTTATTCAATTATATTTGCATGGGCAAACACAAGCAGTATACACGGCCGTGATCTCCCTATGAGAATATGGAAGCTCCACATGACATCCATGGATCAATCGGTCAATTCAAATCAGGTTTGGCTACCCTATTGAAGTCAAAATTAAATTCGCCGCATGAAAAATAAGTCAAAATTAAATTAAGGTCCCGATGGATCCAAGCCTGGTCGATTTTAGATCTATCTTTCTCGAATATAAGAAATCAAAAATCAAGCAAGGGGAGGGACTACTTACTGGCGAGGAGGGGTCGACGGAGGGTTGGACGCGAGGGAAACGACGAAACCCTAGCAAACAAATCGCGCAAATTCGATGAAAAGAACCGCAGTAATAGGATCCCAGAGCCACCAATCAACCACAGACCAGCCTCCCCTGGGAGAAATTCGGACTCAATCGAGCCAATCGGGACCCGATTTCAGCGCCTCGAAACCCTAATCTCGGGAACACACAGAATCAACGATAGGGGCCGAAATCGGTACCAATAGAGAGGCCTCGGCGAGGGAGGACCGGATCTGGTGTCGAATTGAGGATTCGGGGAGGAGAGGTAGATGAATCGAGATCAGATCGAGGGGTGGGGAGGGGAAAGAGGGGAAATTTGGGGGAAAAGAGTTTGGTCCACGGCCCGTGTCCTTTTTGGTATTATTTATGGGAAAGACCGGCGAATACAATAAAGTAAAGAAATTATTGGTACGAGAATTTTTGGGCTCTCGGCTCGGGCCACAGAAATAGCTGAGGCCCAAAATATCGGTAAGGCCCCTTCTTTCTGTTTTTCTATTTGAGCCCGTGCTCTGTCTCAAAAAAAAAAAAAAAATGAGCCCGTGCTATCACGGCAAATGCCCACATGCACCGCCAGGGCTATATGTCGTCGGCGAGAACTATATCTCGCTTCACGCCAGACTTCTACCGTCTCGCCTGAAGCTTTCCACTGCGACTACGGTACTCAGCCAGCCTTTTTCGTGAGTTTCTTCGCTCGCACGGCGTCATTCACGTTCACTTCCGTCGATTAGTCCTTTTATTTCGATTTTCTATTTTCTTCATTGGTTCTTTTGTTTCTTCACGTGTTTCTATGGGTTTTTTGTTTTTCACCTTATGTTTTATTTTGGTTTTTCACCGTTTTCTTTTGTTTCTTTGTTTTTTCATAGCTTTTCTTTTTGTTTTGTTTTTTAACACATGTCTACATTTTTCATACACATTTGTAAACTTTACGCATATCACAAGCATTATTTCATACATCTTTAATATTTTTAAATACAGGATTCACATTTAAAAATATATGTTTCATGAATACTTTTCCATACACATTGTACAGTTTCAGAAAATATCAGGAACATTTGGAGTACATGTTTAAGATTTTTTAAATATATTATTAACATTTTTATACACAATCAATATTTAAAAAAAATTATGTTCTATGTTCAATTTTTTTAATACACACTCTACATTTTTCATATACATCAGGAATATTTTTGTACATGTTTAACATATTGGAAATAGATAATTGACATTTTTCTAATTCTTTTCTTTGATGATTACTTTTTTCATACGCATTGTACATTCTTGGCATATATAAGTAACATTTTCTATACATAGTTCACATTTTAAAATATATGATTACATTTTTCTGGTCATCATTCTTTAAAATTTATGTTTTTATGTTAAAAAAATTAATACACGGCCTACATTTTTATATACATCAGGAACACTTTTAATACACATTTAACATTTTTCAATAGATGATTAATATTTTGTTCAAATGCTTGATTAGTATTTTTAAAATACATGATCAACTTTTTTTTAAACGTTGTATTTTTTGTATACATTTTTCGTATAAATGAGTAACATTATTTTATACACATTTAATATTTTGCAAATGCAATATTAATATTATTAAAATGTTTTAGGTAGAGTGTTTTTGTAATATATATATATATATATATATATATATATATATATATATATATATATATATATATATATATATATATAATATTTGGAAGTATAAACAAAAGTAAAGAAAAGGAAAAAACAAAAAAACATGAAAAAAATTTGAAAACAAATGAGGTTGTGGCCTCCAGCGAATTGGGCCGGTCCAGTCTCGTGCTCCATCAGGCGAGGCTGCCCTACATCTCGCGAGCGAGACATAGGCGCGCCCCTATATGTCACCCGTACCGATTCCTAATAGAAATCGCCTTCCGCTCAAAATAAAAATAAAAATCGCCTACAGGCGACAGTGGCGAGCTGACCCATTTTACTGCAAGTGCCCGCTGCACTCGTCGGTTCATTTCCTTCCGATTTGCAGCGGTCACTGTAGGGTTCACTCGCATCGGTTTTCTTCGGGATTTTATTTTTATTCTTTAATTTTTTCTTGTTTTTTTCACTGGTTCTCTTCGGGTTTTTTCTTCATTTTACTTTGGTTTCATTGTTTTCACATTTTTTTGTTTTCGGTTTTCTTTCTTTTTTCACTATACTTTGGTTTTCTTTGTTTTCTTTGATTTTTTGTGCTTTTCCTTTTGTTTCTTTATCGGGGGTTTTCTCAACACATATCTAACTTTTTCTTACTACACAATGTACATTTTTAGCACATACGTGAAACAATTTTTATACACTTTGCACACTTTCTAATACTTAATGTACATTTTAAAAAAATACATCTTTTGAACACTTTTTTTAATAAATGGTCATTTTTGCAAATACACGTTGTACATTGTAAATGGCAATAAATATTTTTTAGCTACTCAAACATTTTTTTTACATTGTATAAACATTTTTGGAAATTTCACTGCCATTTTTTGAAACCCATGAATATTTATTTAAAATGTCCAGATACATTTTTTAAACGTAATAAACATTTTTTTAAACCTACGCGAACATGTTTTTACCTTGTATATAACAATTTTTTAAAATGCCACGAACATTTTTTTTGAAATGCGGGAATATTTCCATCAAACATTACATACATTTATTTAATGCACAAAACCTTTTGTTACATGACGTAAGCATTTTTTACACAGTATACATTTTTTTAAAAATGCATACATTTTTTTGAAACGCTTGAGCATTTTTTTTCATAGTCACGGACATTTCTTTTTAAAAGTTATGAACATTTTAAAAAATTGCGCTAACAATATTTTTATCCTATGTTACCATTTTTCAGATTCATGTTTTAAAAATTCCCAAGTAAATTTAAGTTTTGAAAATATATGTATTAATTTAAAATATAAGAAAAGGGGAAGGAGGGAAGATATCTGAATGACATCAGCGTGATGTCAGCAGGACGCGCCGCGTCTTACCGCGTCGACCCACTAACAGCGCGTGTAGGCGAGGCAATCATGTGCCTCGCAATAAGCGGCACATACCTGCGCCCTACCCCTATGAGCACCTTCGAGATACTGAGCCGACACAGCATCTTGAGATTGACAAAGTCACCAGAGGCGTCTTCGTAGTCGATGGGAACGTCTCCTCCCCCTGAACGAACATCGTCGAAAAAACTGAAATAAATTCAGAAAAGTGTGAGCACCAGTGCCAAGTATATGACTTGAGCCTTAGTGGGCTGGTTCGCCCTTTAAGCTCTATATAGTCTTATTTTTTAATTGAGCTCTACTAGTTAATTACCAGTGACAAAAAAATTGCCTGTCACCGACACTATTTTTCACGAGCCTTTAAAAAAGACGCTATTTTTCACAACACACTCTAAGCGATACACTAGTTTTTTTTTTGTTACCGTGGCGGCAATTCCGGCGAGGTTGCGTTTATCTTCCCAGTACTTTTCGCCTCAATAGGGTTGACATAGGAGATGTTCAAGTTGAAAAAGATTGTGTAGATTTCTGTTACATCGGTTGGTTGGTGCAGGCTCGACTACTCAGGAACAAGGCACTCAATCAGAATTCCCTAGAAACCATCAAGAATTTTGCATGGGCACCGGCAAGAGAGGTGCACTTCAGGGCAGTGGAGGATAATTATTTTGTAGTGCAAACAAACTGCATCCGATATAATTATTTCGTAGGGCCAAGGGTTTTTAGTGATGGCATAGCCAATATCTCTCAGGTACCTCTTGATCAGGTGCATGCATGGGTGAAAATTCTCGATACTCATGACTTTTACAACAAGCTTGATCTGGTAAAAGGCATGTCAGGCAAGATGGGGAAGATGATACATGTGGATATGAATCCTGGTAGCAAGTTCGTACGTGCCGGGCGATGCTTGATGTGACAAAAGAACTGACACGTTTTGTCGGCATACGACCAGAAGGGGGAGACCAATTAGTCTTTTGGGTTAAATATGAGGAGGTGTCGTGATGATGTGAGGTCTGTGGTTTAATGGGGCATATCTGCACATAATGTGCACTAGTGAACACACATCGAGCGTTTTTCATTTTGGAGATGGATGTTGGCTGATACAACTGGGAACAGGTCGTAGCTGTGGAAAGACAACGACCGCCAGGGTCCTAGGCATGGAGATTGCCGAGGTGGGCGTGCCAATGCAAGGGGAAGAGGTAGAGGGACTGGTCATGGTCGCGAGTACGCCCCCCCACAAGCAGGGGGGAATGCAGCTCGGAAGAGAACATCCGGTGACGCAGCCCTGGATAATCCTAGCATTTTTTGTGTGGAAGAACAATACACGATGTCGGTGTACTAAAGTTTGGATCATTTTAGTACACCATACTTGTGCACGGACGGTTGTAGCCATACCAGTGGCAAGGCCTGCCGGAGGACAGCTGGAAACGGATACAAGATATCAAGAAGGCGTTCAAGCTAATGATCAGAAGACAGAAGACCGAAGGCTGGGTTCCCGGCAAGATCCTTGCCGGGAAGGCTCGCGAAGGCCCGGCAAGGCCTCGCGTCCGGCAAGGCCTCGCACCCGGCAAGATCCCACAGCTTCAGCACAGTGCCACCGCTCCAGCGCAGCGACCAGCCTGTCGTTTAGGGCTTGTCCTCCTGGTTGCGTGTCACGGCGTCGACCGCAAATGAGGTTAAGCGGTGTTGATGGGACGGGCCCCTTTTTATCCCCCGAGAAAGTAAGGGACACCTAAACGGAGCATTAAATGCGTTTGTCCTAAGACGTCGGTGATAATCATGAAATACTGTAGTAACTTTACACCTCTTGTACTGTTGTCTGCCACTGTTGGTGACCCCTTGGACGTATAAAAGGAGGCCCAAGTCGTAGCTACAGGGGAGGAGGACCTTCCGGCCCATTCTGCATGCGTAGCTGCTTTCCCACCACAAGCGCTCCGTGTACTTGAGCCAAGAACATCAACAATAAACAACAGCAGGAGTAGGGTTTTACGCTTATCAGCGGCCCGAACCTGGGTAAAGATCCTCGCATTGATCGTTGGTTCCGCTCTTTGTGCAAATCTTTTCCCCTTGCCGAACCGTAAAGGGATCCACGCGATCCCATAGGTGTCGTACGCCGACACACGATAAGTAGCCCATCTAAGTTGCTTTGAGTGAAAAAATGACGGGGCTGCGTGGAATTTGAATACGGTCAAGAGCTTGGACACGACCGGTGTTTTAGCGTCCAAGGAGGCTCCTCCCCTGGTCCGCCGCTGCCACAGCCCGCAAAGAGACTAGGACCCTGAGCTTGGTGTCCCCCTTGTCGGCGAGGGGTGCCGACACTAGGAGCCCATCCTTGCCATAATCCATGGGACTTCCCTCCCCTGCCAGCATTGGCACCTACCATGCAGAGCAATTTTTGACGCGCACCAGGAGGTCCTCTGCGTACACCGACCGTTGGCACACTCCTACCATTGTGATGTGTCGAGAAGTGAAAGGCACGGTCTGTGTCTAAGCTGGTTGCGACATAGCAGGAGGAGGTGTGGGCGTGGTATAGCAATAATGATGTGACTACATATGATTTGATAGATGTACGTGGCGTGAAGTTGTGGCTCGGTGTAGGAATTTGAGGACCAATCGTTTCAATCTATACCAACCTCGTGGTGCCACAATGGCATCCATAAGTCCAGCGCATAGAAACTATCCCTAAGTGTGGCCTTATTGGTGGTATAGCAAGAGCAGAAGAAACGAGAAGAAGAGGTCAAGTCGTTCGTGGGGGAGACGACTGGCTGAGCCCAGGAGAAGCTTTAGGGTTGTTGTGTCTCGGCCTTAGCTTTCAAGTTTTTTGCGACACGAAGCGAGTCTCTCCACCTCAGCTTTCGTTTTTTGTGACACGAAGCAAGTGAAGTGAGCAAGACAGGTAGCTTCATTTCCTTCGCATGCTCTATTAGTTACACTACTATCGTCTGGAAAGATGTCCGATTGACTTTTGTTTACTCATATTTGCTAGAAAAGCTATCCATATTTTTAATGTTTATTTGAATATTAGATATTGAGAGCCTAACAACAAACACACGGCGCGCACGCGCACACACCCAACTAGAACTTTAAATTTTGTGTGACAGTAGTGTGTCAACGAGATGTGTTGGTTGTCCTACTTAATTTATAACTCATCACATTGCTCTCGATTTTCCAGTCATGCATGGAGCTTTGGTCTGCAGCTACACGAAATCAGAAAGCATGTCATAGGCTAAAGATAAAGTTGGAACTTGGAGGTGATCAAATCATATGCTTTGGGTTGTAAGAGTGTAAACTTACTATTAGACTAGATTTTGTGTTTGTATTTGTAGCTTTCATGAGACGCAGCCTGAAGTTCAAATATTTTGCTATAAATATTTATCTTCTGTAGATTTTTTTCCTTTGGCTTTGGGACCACTGTATGAAGGTTGAGAGGGTTATTTGTTTTCAGAAAAAATATAATTTTGTTCTTTTGTTTCTCCATAGTTCATGTTTACTTAGTTTTGAGAGGCACTTAGCTTAAATTTCCTTGACTGATCGTCAAAAAAGAGATCAAAAGAATCATTTTACCAAGAGGGTGTCAAGAATGAAAATTGTGGGGAATGAATGAAGAGAAAGATGCCGCTTTAGGTGATGGCGTCTAAGGAGAAACGGCGATTGCATGAGAATCAGTTTGTGGCTATCTATACCTTATTTACTAATAAAGTGCCCATTGCTTCTCCCCGTTCACCATCGTTAATGTTTCTGCCCGTACGTTGACGCACTTTATTTTTCTACCGTGTACGACATCGCACGTTATTTTTCAGGTCGTCCTCACACGTTATCTTCTATTGGGCTAATTGGGCACCAGCGCACATTATATTGGGCCTACCGTAGCCCAACCGGAGAGAGGGGAAGACTCGCCCCTGACGTTTCATCGCCCGTCGTTGAAAAACTGCTGCCCCTCTCTCTCAAACCTCAAAAAATAATATGTTGCCCCTCTCTCGCACGAGAACGCGAACACACCGACGCGAGGGTTTCCTCAGCCGCCGCGCCCCATCCCTCTGCTCCCGGCAACCCTCGGTCGCCAGCTCGCTGGAGCACGACGCCCGCCGATGGATGCCCTGGTTGTGTGCGACGGTGTTCCCACACAAACACGTCACCGTGTACCCTCGACGCCGGGGGTGATACACCGCAGCTCACGTCGAAGGAGGCCCGTCTGGAAGCGCGGTACGCAAGCAATCCGGCGGGCGCTTTTGTAGACCCGAAACCCCACACGCCCGGGAGGGACCCCGTCAGGGCGCGCGGTGGCTATGGGCTGCCCTAGGTCGATTCACTCGCCCCTAGGGCCTCGGGGTTCGCCACCCTGCAACAAGAAGAACGAACGAGGAAGAACAAGAACAAGGGAGAGAGATAAAAGTAAAGGTAAAAAGTGGTAGATGATTGTTCGATTGTGTGTTGTTCAATCGGCCGTCACCTCTCATCTATTTATGAGGCGGCTGGACTTCCCGTACAAGAAAAGGACTCCAAATATAGTCCAAATCCTTCCAAAATTAACCGAACTCGGATTAGGTATGTCTGAGACAGCAATTTAGTTTTTGTATTTCACAGGCCAAATACGACCTCGGATGAAGATGCGCCCAAAAGCAAATTTAACTGTTTCGATGAGACAAACAACTTTTGTGTTGAACGTTTTTAGATTTGACGCCATCTCGGGGCAGTTTTGGGCTGTTTTCTAAGGTCTGCAGCATGAAAATTGTCCGAGTGTCCGGACTCCAATCCGGATGATTGCCCGGATCATCCGGGACCTATCCCAGATCATTCGGCTTCAGCTTCGACCTTCTGTTGCCTGGGTCATTCGTCCGGCCTTCGGCCGGATGATCCGGATCCCAGCCAGGATGATTCGGCCATGCAGTGCTGCAGTGCGCAGTTTTGGCTGTACCTTTTGCATACGACCTCGGATTAAGACGATTTTTATATCAAAATCGCCCATTTTGACGAGACGAAGAACTTTCATGTTGAAACTTTTTCTATCCGAGATCATCTTAATTGAGTTTTGTGCCATACCAAAATCTGGTGTCAACACATGCCCTCCTGTTTTTCGGCAAAGCTTGCGCGCCAAAAATTAACTTGCAAGGAGTTTGGTCTAGGGACGATGTCAACACTCCATTGGCCATTTATATGTGCTTAGGGTGATTATTATATATCGGCCATGTCTTTGCTTAGGACGATAGTTATATACCGGCCACTTTGATTTGCAACAAAATATAACTAATCGAATGTATGATGACGTGGTAAAACCCTTGCATGATGTAAGAAGTTAGTTTGCATCCATGGATCGAAATAAGTCCATGGAGGGTAACCAATCATACCTGAGGATGAATTCCATGGCATCGGCATCAATGGCATAGCTGAAGAATATGGATAATGTGTGGACTGAAGATTTTGATACGCAAACCTTCGGCTTGGTCGTTCATATCATTCACTCTTCTCCTTCTTCACCTTTACCGCACTTATCGCAATGGAAGCTTGCACATAATTCTTGTTTGCAGTACTTTCTTTGGAACCCATGCCATGTTCCTCTTTTCAAGTTCTTGTGCACTTAATTTTTGCAATTTCTTCTTTTGCCAACACGATAAGCCGAGTGGGCACCCTGGCTGTGATTTTGTTTGAAGAAATGGCAATTCTTGTTTTACTTTGTGCACTCTCAATTTCTTCTCTTCAGATTTGGCACTTGATTGACTTGCTCATTGCCTTTAGTAGCCAATGTCAACACTTTAATTGGCTCTTTTTCAGTTGAGATCAAATCTGAAGTAGCACTCTTACGACCATCTCTTTTAACGAGATAGACTTGCTCAACCACCTCCTTATTCTTCCTTGTGTTCCAGACCGATTCCTTATGATTGAAACGGTCTTTGACATGTGATTGTTCATCAAATGTTGATCTTCTTGGACCTGCATAATGTTGGTGAGATGGTCTAAAATAAGATGGATAATGTGCCCTTGTATCATACCTGCCCCATGATGGATATGGATTTACATGAGCATAGGGAGGTATCCATGGCACTGGCATTGGCGGCCCAGAATAAGGATATGAATATGTTGCATTAAAATTCTCACTTTGCCCATACCAATCCTCAGATTTTCGCCTAGGGGGTGATCTTGATGCTTTTGCATTACTCGGCCGACAAGCACTCTTCTCCTTACTTATCTTCTGATATTTTTCCAATAGCTGCACGAAAGTGACTTTCGACTTTTTACCTTTGTGCTTACCTCGGCCTTTGCTTTCTTTGGTTGTGCTCACATCGATCTTTGGATTTCCTTGTTGCCCCCCAGTACTTGCCGTTTTCATTGCAACTTTGATGGAATTTTCGCCCTCAAGAATATTAACATTTTGCTCTTGAACAACTTCCTTACTTGAAAGCTTGATCCCATCATCCATAGTTTTTACCTTCTCATCTCTTAATGAATCGGTTTGAAGAAGCCGATGCAAAAACTTTTTGCCACCAGGACCAATCAAAATAGACTGGTCATTCCTTGGTGTTTCAACAAATCTCAATCGTCCTTTATCAATGGCCGATTTAACTATTTTGACGAAACATGTTGCAATCCTCAAAATTATGTTTGAACGAATCATGCAACTTACAATACATTCGTCCTTGGATTGATGGCTTAACATGGTGATCAAGAATTCTAATATAATTATTTCTCAACAACAAATCAAAGATTTGATCACAAATGTTTGAATTGAAGGTATACTTCTTGTTTTCTTGCCGATCTTGGTGTGAGAACGCCTTTGGAGGTAAGAAACCGAATGGTTCAGATTTGGAATCTCCCCATTCAGCTATGCATTCTGTTTTGCACTCTATCTCCGATGTCTTTGGATAATATATTACTAGTAAATATGCCCATGTGTTGCAACGGGAGAAAAACAATTAGATTATGCAGATTATGCTAGGATGACATAAGGACTTTTAAAATGTCATTTCATAAACTATGTCTGAATCATGTCATGACGAGATAAGAGACTTTTAAAAAGTCACTTCAAAAACTGAAAGTGTGATGGTCTCATCAAGACTTGATTTCCTATAGCGCCACAACGAAATATTTTTTGGCTAAGCAAACTGCATTGATGAACCCTGTCTAAGCTAGACTGATGAATGATGTGTCTCACCATGACCTAGCGTTGTGGTGTTTGCCATGACCAGTAAAACTGTGGTACCAGAAAAACATAGCTATGTATGGAGGCAAATTACACATTTAGTCATTTTCATATAACTTACAAAAACTAACCAGTAGGAAGTTGTGTCAATTTTTTTGGGCTCATACAGAACACGTAAACTTTTTTTTACCCAACACGCAATGGATTAAATAAAATCATAAAATGACCTCTACAGATCCCCTAAAAACAACTCTATGTAAGCGACGGTTCATTTTGTTCATTATTTACGGATCTGTTTCAATGGATCTATTTGAATTTTTGTGAATATTTCCTAAAATTTCATGGAAATTTTTCCAAATTCCGGAATATGTTTTGTATACACGATCATTTTTTATTTCCCGAACATTTTGTTAGGAATCGTGAATTTTTTTTTGTAATATGCGAACATCTTTTTAAATCATGTACATTTTATGATTTCCCGAACGTTTTTTAAATTCACGAACATTTTATGATTTGTCATTTTTTTAAATACTCGTAAATTTTAAAATTTTGGATTTTTTGGAAATCTTGAATTAATTTAAAGAAGGAAAAGTAAAAACAGAAATGAGAAAAAAAAAAGTAAGAAACGAAATGTAAAAAAAAGAGGGCGTCACACCTGCATATGGGCCGGCTCATGAACGCGTGGGGGGAGGGGGATGAGGCGCGCTTGCTATATAAGAGAGAATTCAATGGATCTGTTTGAATTTTTGTGAATATTTCCTAAAATTTCATGGTCATTTTTTCAAATTCCCGAATATGTTTTGAATACACAATAATTTTTTATTTCACGAACATTTGGTTGAAATCGTTTTTTGTTTTGTAGTATGCGAACATTTATTTAAATCACGTACATTTAATGATTTCGTGAACATTTTTTAAATTCACGAACATTTTATGATTTGTTGTTTTTTAAAACTCGCAACTTTTAAAAATTTAGATTTTTTTGGAAAGCCTGAATTAATTTAAAGAAGGAAAAATAAAAACAGAAATGAGAAGAAAAAAGTAAAATACGAAATGAAAAAAAATGAGGGCGTCACATGGGCCGGCCCGGGGGGGATGAGGCGCCCTTGCTATATAAGAGAGAAAAGGAGAAAAAAAATGGTAGACCCGGGGATCGTGTCGGGCCAGTGGGAACCAGGGTACCACGGCCCGTCTGCCTGCGGCCTAGGAAGCAACGCCTGGCGAAGGCCCAAGAGGCGGCCCAGCCACGGGCGCCGCGAAGCACAACACCCAGCGAGACGCCAGCCTCGCGAGGACCCCTCTGCAAGGAGCGAACCACCAAGACTTAGCAGCAGCAGCAGGAAGCCTCGCGAGGCGGCCTCCCGAGGCAGCCTCCCGAGGCAGCCTGCCGAAGCCACCCGAGCCTGGTGCCAGCCACGCGGTCCTGTGCCCACCACGTGGGTGACACGCTTGGCGATGACAGCGGCAGGTACATGAACTCCTCAAACTACGGTAATCACCGAAAAGAATCCCAATTATTGTCACCTTGGGGTATGCGGATCATAACACGTAATAGGTGCATATAACTTACAAGATAGGATCAAGAACACAAATATATTCATGAAAACATAAAGGGTTCAGATCTGAAATCATGGCACTCGGGCCCTAGTGACAAGCATTAAGCATGGCAAAGTCATAGCAACATCAATCTCAGAACATAGTGGATACTAGGGATCAAAGCCCTAACAAATTGACTCGATTACATGGTAAATCTCATCCAACTCATCACCGTCCAGCAAGCCTACGGAGAAATTACTCACACACGGTGGTGAGCATCATGAAATTGGTGATGGAGGATGGTTGATGATGACGACGGCGTCGAATCCCCCTCTCCGGAGCCCAGAACGGACTCCAGATCAGCCCTCCCGATGAAGAACAGGAGGTGGCGGCGGCTCCGTATCGTAAAACGCGATGAAACTTCTCCTCCTATTTTTTCTCGAGGAAAGAGAATTTATAGCGTTGGAATTAGGTCAGACGGTCGCCTGTGGGCCCCACAAGGCATCAGGGCGCGCCCTAGGGGGGTCACGCCATGTTGCCTTGTGGGCAACAGGTGGCCCCTCTTCTGTTGATTCTTGCGCCAGTAATTTTTATTTATTCCATAAAAAATCTTCAAAAAGTTTCATCCAATTCCGAGAATTTTGATTTCTGCACAAAAACAACACCATGGTAGTTCTGCTGAAAACAGCGTCAGTCCGGGTTAGTTTCATTCAAATCATGCAAATTAGGGTCCAAAACAAGAGCAAAAGTGTTTGGAAAAGTAGATACGACGGAGGCATATCACCTGAGCAGAAGCGCGGCCGCGACCGCGACGGGCCCAAGAAGGATGGGCCCATATTGCGCCTACCACGACATGTTCTCCCACAACACCGAAGACTGCCACGAGCTCAAGCTGCTTTGAGAGAGCCGCTAGGACAGGCGCGGCGGCCGCAACGATCGTGGCGCCGACCGTGGGGGCGGCCGTAACAACAACCGCTGGGGCGATCGCGGCAACAACGGCAACAATAACTTCAGGCAGGGCTGGCGCAACCAGCCGCAGCAGGCCAATCCTCAGGCCAACGCCGCCCTGCCGCCGCTGCCGCCACCGCCTCGAAGGAACAATGGCAACCAGCCTGACGAGGGCGCCGGGGGCTACCAGGAGCCTCGCGAGGTGGCTTGCATCCTTGGCGGGGCCCAGGCCCCCGCGTCCAACCGCCACTTCAAGCAGTTCTCTCGCGAGGTGTCGTGGGAAACGAACACCTATGGGATCAAGGAGATCCCTTACGGTTCGGCAAGGGGAGAGGGTTGCACAAAGAGCAGAACTAACGAACAGCACGCGGGGGATTTACCCAGGTTCGGGCCGCAAGGATGCGTAAAACCCTACTCCTGCTTTGATTGTATTATTGTGGATGTTCTCGGCCAAGTTCTGGGAGCTACAGTAGCAGCTACGCATGCAGAATGGGCTTTCGAAGTGCCATCCCCCTCCCCTGTACGTCTTGGGCCTCCTTTTATATTAGTCAAAGGGGCTACCACAGTGGCGTACAAGATAAGGCATGAGGTGGAAAGTAACTACAGTGTTACCACAGTATTATCATACCTAACCCTGACGGTTTAGGACAAAACTCATTAAATGCACCGTGAGGTGTCCGTCGAGGTGTCCCTTAGCGTCTCGGGCTTGGAAAAGCTTTACAGGGGATGGGCAAAAGCAGCCATCCCATCAGCACCGCTTAAGCATCGCGTGGCCAGCATTACGCCACGTCACCATGAGGACAAGCCCTAAACGACAAGGCTGGCCGCTGCACTGGAGCGATAGCGCTGCACTGTGCAGAGCCTTGCCGGGGCTGAACCCTTGCCGGGGCTGAATCCTTGCCGGGCCCGGGGCTTGCCGGGACCGAATCCTTGCCGGGCCCGGGGCTTGCCGGGACCGGGTCTTGTCTGGCGCGAGGCCTTGCCGGCAAGGGTCTTGCCGGCAAGGGTCTTGCCGGGCCTCCGCAACCCTTTGGTCTTCTGTTTTCTGGTCTGATCGTTGACTTGAATGTCTCCTTGTCGTCTTAGTCTCGTGATTACTCCTAGCTATTCCCCGGCAAGGCTTGCCGCGGTACGGCTACAACTGCCCGTGCACAAGTAAGGGGTACTAAAAAGACCCATACTTTAGTACACCGACAGGAGCCCCCGGGCCTAGGCCATACACGGGTGCCAGGCCTGTTGGGCTAGGCCCAAAACAGTGCACGGGCACGCGTGGCAGGGAATAACTGCTCGTAATCATTATCTCTTTTACCACGCCCCCCCCCACTACGCGCATTAATCGCGCGACGTGAGAGACGTGGGCGGAAACTCCGCTGTAAAAGCGGGCGGTAAAGAGCCCGCCTCGCGCCTTCCCCATAAAAAGGGAATCGCAGAGGGCACTGCTCATTTACCCCCTCCGCCTTTCCAATCTCAATCTCAGAGCCGTCGCCATCGTCTTCTTCCTCGCGCCCAAAGCAGAGCTTTTCTCCCTCCACCCGCCTCCACCGCGCTCTCGACGTCTTCAGCGCCCACTTCCATAGCCACCATGCCGCCCAAGCTAAGCAAGGGCAAGGCGGCGGAAGCGGCCGCCGCGGCGGAGAGCAAGCTGGTGAAGATGCGGAAGGAACGCGCCGTCTTCCCCTCGACGCTTGATGCGGAGACCTTGAAGAAGAGGTACCAGTTCGCATGGGCGACTGAGACCACGGCGCATCCAGCCACCAAAGTGAGTGTAGCTTCTCGCAAGGCAAAGCCAGGAGACTATCCCTTCTTTGCCGATTACTTCTGGTGCGGCCTCTGTCCCCCGTACTCGGATTTCTTCATAGATATCATGCTCACCTACGGCTTCCAGCTGTTAGATTTCTCGCCGAATGCCGTGACTTGTATGTCCGTCTTCGCGCACTTTTGCGAGAATTTTGTTGGGGTCATCCCGAGTACTGCACTTTTCCGGCACTACTTCTACCCCCGCATCCAAAGGGGCGACGCCCTCTCCGGCAGCATCGCTTGGATCCCGAGGACGGCAACCAAGGAGACATACCCAGAGGGGCTCTACCGCGATAGATGGGATGAGTGGCGCGGCAAGTGGTGCTGGGTCCGGGAAAAGGAGCCCCAACCGTTCTGCGAGGTGCGGAAGCAGAAGGTGGCCCGCGGCAAGGATTGGGGCGCCGCGGACCCTGACGACAGCAAACTCACCATCGCCACCACCAGGATACTGCGCCTCAGGGCTGCCGGGCTGAAGGTGGAGATGATTGCTTCAGATTTCCTTCGCCGGCGCATCGCCCCACTGCAGAACAAGGGGCGCCCTGCCTGGGAGTACATGAACGCTGCCGACGTCATGAGGGTGCGGCTTGGGCTGGATAATGATCTGACAGCCATGGGGCACGCAGCCCTCTGCCAACAGCTCTTCAATTCTGGATCAGTGGGAGACTTGCCGGCGGGCGTCGTCCCACTATGCAACAACTCATCACTGACCTCCATCATCGCCATGATGCCGGCGTTTAATGCCCATAGCATCGACGAGAGGTGGATCGAGCCGTCCGCGGAGCAGGCGCTGGCGTTCTTCGACAACTTGACGGAGAAGGCCATCCGCGCGGAGAACCTTGTCCGCGCCACCACGGAGGAGGAGCTCGCCTACATCGCCAACAGGGCGGAAGAGGCGAACCTTGCCGAAGGAGCCGGCAGCGCTGAGTCCAGCGAAGGCGAGGACTTGCTGCTGGAAGATCTTGCCGGGCGAGACGAGGCTGCCGGGGAGCCAAGCGGAGCCGCTGCCGGGAGCTCTTCTGCCGGAGGCGCCGCCGAAGAGGAAGAAGAGGAGGAGGAAGAGCCCCCAGCTCTTCAACACAGAAAGAGGCGCGTCCTCCGGAAGAACGCCACTGGCGCTCCAGCCTGCCAACCTCCCTCAAGCAGCGAGGCTTTCGGGAAAGGGGCGGCTGGCGAGGCCGCGCCGCAACCTGCCGCTGCCAAGCGGCCCAGGGCCAATCCTCCTCCTCCTCCGTCAGGAACGGCGGCGAGGGTCGGCTTCGACCTCTCCGCCATCAGCTCCGAGGAAGAAGAAGAAGAAGAAGAGTAAGAGTCCCGCCACAGCCTTGATTCTCGTCCTTCTAGTTTTGCTTGATTAACTTGCTCTGTTTTTGCCTCCTCAGAGATGCGGAGACTCTGGCACAGAGGGTGGCGAAGAGGGCCAAGACCTCAACAAGCGTCGAGCCGCCGGCAAGCACCTCGGGCGCGCCGGAAACGGTTCTCGTCAGCTCGGAGTCAAGCCCAGAACGCAACCCTCGATGCAGTCCTCGACGCAGCCCCCGGCGCAGCCCCCAGCGTGAGTCTTCTACTCACTACCCACTGGCGCATGCCGGGGTGTGCATCTTCTCTGCTGACATCTCCGGGCGTGCAGGAGCGGAGCAACAGCGAGAAGCGACAGCAGGAGCTGCCTCTGCCATGCCACCTCCGTCGACCACACCGCCCAGGGGTGAGTCTTCGGGCAAGCTCTACCGCGACGATGAGGAGGGGCCGGCAAGCGCAAGCTTCGGCAACCCCTTCCTTGACGCAGGTAAAGTTACTTGCCCCAAAGAATTCTTGTCGCTTTGGTTTTTCTTCTTTTTGTCTTCTTGGACTTCCTTCCCAGCTTCATCTTAATCAAGTTCTTGGCTTTCAATCTTCTTCTGACAGAGCTCATGGATACTGACGCCGTCATTGAAGAGACCGCCAAGGATGCCGCCACTGAAGCCGGCAAGGTTGCTGCCGAAGAGGCCGCCAAGCATGCCGCCGCCGAGGCTGCCAAAGCTGCTGCCGCCGAGGCTGCTGCCGCTGAGGCCGCCAAGGCCGCTGCTGCCGAGGCCGCCAAGGCCGCTGCCGCCGAGGCCGCCAAGGCCGCCGAGGGGGCCGGTGAGGAGACCCGCGGCAATACTGACGGCGCTTCCGCCGCAGGAGCGCCAGGCGCTTCTACTGCCGCGGGGCCCTCGACTGCCGAGGACCAATCCTCGTCGTTCCAGGCCCCTCCCTCAAGCCAATATATCAGGGCCGGCAAGAATGTTGTCAGCATGCCGGGGTCGGCAAACATTGAAGAGCTGGTTGAAGGGGAACATCTTGACGGGGAAATCACCGTCGCTGCCGTCAGTGAGCCCAAGGAGGAACAACTACTTCAAGCCATGAATGACAATTATCAGAAGCTCCAGACGCTCTATCGCGCCCGGAAGGAGAAACTGGACTCCCGGGCAGCGCTCGTCGAGGCCGCGGAAGGAGACTTCCAACAACGCGTCACGGAGACACAGGCTTGGTATGGCGAGGCCCTCCAAGAGCTGAATATTTATCGGGAGCAGCTGGCGGAAGAGCGGAACGTCCTCCTGCTGAAGCAATCAGACATCGAGAAAGCGCAGGAGGAGGCCGCCCAGCAAGCCGCCGCGGCAGAAGCCCTCTTGACGCAGCGCCGCATCAGCCTTGACGCCCAGGAAGAGGACCTTGCCGCCCGCGAGGCGGCGCTTGCCGCCAAGCTTCGCAACAAGGATGAAGAGCTCGAAAGTCTTGTCGCGCGGCGGGTCCAGGAGCTTGAGCAGAAACACTTGAAGACGCTCAGAGCTCTAACTGAAGACCACGCCGGCAAGCTCAAAGAGGCCCTCGACGCTGCCGGAGCTGCGGAGACCGCCAAGAACTTGCTGGAGGAGAAGACGAAGCAGCTGGAGGTCGCTCTCGAGGACCACGGCAAGAAGGTCTCAACACTCGAGGCCGAGAGAGACAAGGCTCTCCACAGCCTGATGGAGACGCAGGCCGCCGCATCCGAGAAGATCCAGCAGCTCTCCTCCGCCAAGGACTCCATTGAAGATCTGAAGCTAAAGCTATCCACGCTGGAGGAGTCTCTTGAGGCCGCCCGAGTTCGCGAGAGGACTCTTATCAAAGACCTCCATGACGAACAGGAGCTGCTCCAGAACGCCGCCACCACCCACAACGAGTACACTTCAAGCGTGAAGCTCTGGACTGCCAGGCTGGCGGACGTCGCCGAGAAGCTTGGCGCGGAGCTGGAGACCATGGACTTGCCGGGCTTCGAATACTCAGTCGACGACAACATATCCTCAAGCGCCAGGCTAACCATGTTCTTCGACAAGCTCGTCGACGTCCTCAAGCTACTCCAGGCGAATCAGACAAGCAAGCTGGCCGACGAATCCCGGAAGCTCTGCCAGCTCGTCCTCCGCAAGGTGTTGATGAAGGTGGCGTACAGGAACCCTGGCGTCGACCTCTCCAAAGCCTTGAAGAGCTTGCCGAAGGACGCGGACGTCAAGGCTCTCGAGGAGCTTGTCGCGCCCATCGTCGATCGGGTGAGCCAGGTGAAGAGGGTCGAGGGCGATCGCCGGGATTAACTGTAGCCTCCTATCTCTTCCTCATCTTGCCGCCAGCATTCCATGTAAAAGACAATTCGTCTTATGTCAGAAACGCGGCAAGCACTAGATGTAATATAACTTGCTCTCTTTGAATTATGGCATGCTATTCCCTTTGTTCAATTTCTCCCTGTATGGTGTGTACCCTACGCTTTGCTGGGAACTTGCCGGAGCATAACCCCGTCGCGAGCGCTGGATTCGGGTCGTCAGCAGCTTGCGGGTAGTGCTGCTCATGGCAAGAAATCTTGACGCTTTCAGCGCGGCCACCTAGACTGTTGAGCGGACTCGAAACAGAGTAAGGGCGCAGCCGATCACGACAAGATTCCATCGCGTGCAGGTTTTCCATACAAAGCCGAAATCGTTCAAGGGAATACAGCCTTACAAAAATCAAAATCTGCTTAAGGGGTTTAGCAACTTAGCTCTGCTTTTTGTCGCTATTCCTTTTCTTCCGGCAAGGCGCCAACCTTGAACGTCGTCTGGTCTCCATACCACCATTCTCCTACCCCCCCGGCAAACTTGCGCGCGAGGGAATCTTCTATCTCTTGAGAAAAAGAAAGAAGAGAAAATAAAGGTATGGAACCCTGACGGTTCGTTAGCTCTTACCGGGATCAAGTGCAATACATATCTCAGATAATACATGCATATAGAATGACATGAAATCAACAAGAGATGTAAAGCACACAGATCTCATTAAAATATGCACAGGGATGTGCCTGCTCTGTACAAAGGATTACATGCCAGCGGCAACACTTGTACAGAATGGCGTTGCCGGGATCTTGCCGGAGCGTTACGCTGCCGCGAGCGCTGGATTCGGGTCGTCAGCAGCCTGCTAGCCATATCGCTATCACAGCAAGAAACCCGAACAACTGCGCCTTACGGGTAGAACTTGCGAAGGTGCTCGATGTTCCAGGAGTTGCTCACTGGCAAGCCCTCTTTGGTCTCCAGGCGGATAGCGCCAGGCCTGGTGACTCGCACTACCCGGTAAGGGCCTTCCCACTTCGGCGTCAACTTGTTGGAATTCTTGGCCGACTGAACGCGCCGAAGAACAAGGTCGCCTTCCTCAAGACTCCGGGCGTGAACCTTGCAGCTATGGTAGCGGCGCAAAGCTTGCTGGTAGCGAGCGGCTCGCACAGCAGCCCGAAGACGGTTCTCCTCAAGGAGCAGCGCGTCATCTTGCCGCAGCTGCTCTTGCTCAAGCTCATCATAAGCGAGCACTCGAGGTGACCCGTATATGAGTTCCGTGGGGAGAACTGCCTCCGCTCCGTAGACCAGAGCGAAGGGCGTCTGGCCGGTGGCTCGATTTGGCGTCGTCCTGATCGACCAAAGAACCGCCGGCAACTCATCAATCCAGCGTCTTCCATGCTTGTGCAGCTTGTCAAAAGTTCTGGTCCGGAGACCACGCAGCACCTCAGCGTTTGCCCTCTCCGCTTGGCCATTGCTTCTCGGCTGAGCAACAGAGGCAAAACAAATCTTGCCGCCAAGGTCTTGGACGTACTGCATGAAGGTGCGGCTTGTGAACTGTGTACCGTTGTCAGTGATGATCCTGTTCGGCACACCAAAACGGCACACAATCCCCTTGAAGAACTTGACTGCTGACTGTGCTGTCACCCTCCTCACTGCTTCCACTTCTGGCCACTTCGTGAACTTGTCGATAGCAACGTACAAGTACTCGAAGCCCCCGGCAGCGCGGGGGAAGGGACCCAGTATGTCGAGCCCCCAGACCGAGAAGGGCCAGGAGAGAGGGATCGTTTGGAGAGCTTGAGCTGGCTGATGAAGTTGCTTCGAATGAAACTGGCACGCTTCACACTTGGTTACTAGTGCCATTGCATCCTGGAGGGCAGTAGGCCAGAAGAATCCTTGCCGGAATGCCTTGCCGACAAGGGCTCTTGAGCCTATGTGGGATCCACATACGCCCCCATGAATCTCTGCCAACAGCTCTAGTCCGTCCTCCCGAGGAATGCACTTCAATTTCACACCGTTGGTTCTCTTTCTGTACAGGACGTCGTCGACGAATTGGTACATACTTGACTGACGGGCTACTTTCTCAGCTTCTTCCTGCTCCTCAGGGAGTTCTCCTGTCTGAAGGAAATGGACTATTTGCTGTGCCCATGCCGGAGCCTGTGGCTCGACGACAAGGACTAAAGGCGACTCTTCAGCTGCGGGAGCATTTGCTTCTACGGCAAGAACCTGAGGCTCTTGGCGGAGCAGCTGCTCACCGGCAACTGGTATTTCTTCGGCAGCAAGGGCGCTTGCTTCGGCGGCAAGAACCAGAGGTTCTGCGCGAAGCCGCTGCTCACCGGCAACCGGTATTTCTTCGGCAGCAAGGGCGCTTGCTCCCGCGGCAAGAACCTGAGGTTCTGCGCGAAGCCGCTGCTCACCGGCAATCGTGTTGTTCCCGGCAAGATCCTTGCCGGGGGCTTCGGGAAGCCCTGCCGGGAAGTACTCGCCGGTATTTAACTTTCTTCTCTTATCAGGCCTTGTCGATGGCGACACGGATGGTTGAGTCAAGCGGAGCACAAAAGTCCCTGGTTCCACAGGTAGCTTGAGTGCGGCACGCTTCGACAGGTCGTCGGCAATGCTGTTCTCTGATCGAGGAACATGCTCTGTCTGAAGACCGTCAAAGCGCTCCTCCAGCTTCCTCACTTCATCGACGTATGCTTCCATCAGCGGGCTCTGATAATCTTTGTTGACCTGCCTCACGACGAGCTGGGAGTCACCCCTGACGATGAGCTTCCTGATCCCAAGGTCTGCCGCGATCCTGAGACCGGCAAGCAGTCCTTCATACTCTGCCGTGTTGTTGGTCGATCTCTCCCGGGGAAAATGCATCTGGATGACGTACTTGAGGTGCTCTCCGGTGGGTGCGACAAGCAGCACGCCGGCACCGGCGCCTTGCAGCGAAAAGGCTCCATCAAAGTACATGATCCATTCGCGATCTGTTTCCTTGCCGGGAATCGCTGATTCTTGAACTTCGTCGTCTGGCGTTGGGGTCCATTCTGCAATGAATTCTGCCAAGGCCTTGCTCTGGATAGTTGAAGAACTTTCAAACTTGAGACCAAAGCATGACAGCTCCAACGCCCACTCCACGATCCTGCCGGTTGCTTCTGGGTTCCGGAGAATCCGTTGTAGCGGAAAGCGAGTGACGACGGTGATCTCATGTGCTTGGAAGTAATGGCGCAGCTTCCTCGAGGCCATGAGAAGGCCGAAGAGCAACTTCTGCACACCAGAATACCTCGACCTAGCCCCCTGCAACAGGGAGCTGACGAAATAGACTGGGCGCTGCACCATCTTCTTCTTCTGCACTGCCTGACTTGACTGCGCGGGTCTTTCCTTGTCAGCACCAGACTTTGCCGGGGCTGGCCCCGGCAAGTCGCTTGGCGGGCCTGCCGTTGCCGCTGCATCCTCCTCTGCTTTTCTCTCTGCCACCAGCGCAGCACTAACCACTTGATTCGTTGCTGCCAGATATAGCAGCAACGGCTCTTGTGGTCTAGGCGCGACTAGTACTGGCGAAGAGGAGAGGTACTTCTTCAAATCCTGCAGCGCTGCCTCCGCTTCTGGAGTCCATTTCATTGGACCTGCCTTCTTCAAAATTTTGAAAAACGGCAGGGCGCGCTCAGCAGACTTTGAGATGAACCTACTCAAAGCAGCGACGCAGCCGGCGAGGCGGCGCACATCCTTAACTCGTCTTGGCGCTTCGATCTGCTCAATTGCCTTGATCTTGTCGGGATTGGCTTCAATTCCACGCTGAGATACAAAGAACCCGAGAAGCTTGCCGGATGGGACGCCAAACACGCACTTCTCGGGATTGAGCTTCAGGTTGATCCTGCGCAGATTTGCAAATGTCTCCTCCAGATCTTGAATGAGCGTTGCCTTGTCCTTGGTTTTGACCACTATGTCATCCATGTAAGCTTCCATATTTCTATGTAGCTGGGCCCCGAAACCAATCTGGACAGCTCTAGCGAAGGTCGAACCAGCACTTTTCAACCCGAAAGGCATACGCAAGAAGCAATATGTGCCACACGGGGTGATAAATGCGGTCTTCTCTTCGTCTTCTTTCGCCATGAAGATCTGGTGATAGCCTGAGTATGCGTCAAGAAATGACAGCAAATCGCAGCCGGCAGTGGAATCCACAATCTGGTCGATGCGCGGCAAGGGAAAGGGATCTTTTGGACAGGCTTTATTGATATCTGTAAAGTCAATACATAGCCTCCATTTACCATTCGCCTTGCGCACAACAACTGGGTTGGCCAACCATGTAGGATGGAGGACTCCTCTAACCAGGCCTGCCGCCTCAAGCTTCCTAATCTCTCCCGCAATAAACTCTTGCCGCTCCAAGGCTTGCTTCCGCACCTTCTGCTTGACGGGCCGCGCGTGGGGACAGACAGCTAGGTGGTGCTCAATTACCTCCCTGGGAACACCGGGGATGTCAGATGGTTGCCATGCAAACACATCGACATTCGCCCGCAGGAAGGCAACGAGCGCGCTTTCCTATTTGTCATCAAGGGTGGAGCTTATGGTGAAGTTTCCCCCCGTCCCGTCCTCCTTGGCGGGCACCTTCTTGGTCTCAGGCGGAGCAGCCTTGGATTTCTTGATCTGGCCGGCAGAGCTCTCTGGGGCACCCTCGACGGCAGCGCAGCACTCTGGAGAGGCGCGCTTGCCGGAGTTTGTACCAGAGGTCTTGCCGGGCTGCTTCTTCTTGCCGGGATCTTGAGCGGCAGGAGCATGCGCCTTGGCGGCGGACGCTGCAACTGCTTCCCGGTAGAGCTTGTCGGTGCAAATGAGCGCGTCTTTCTTGTCGGAGTGGACAGTGATGACGCTCATTGGACCGGGCATCTTCAAGACGTTGTAGGCGTAGTGCGAGGCCGCCATGAACTTAGCCAGCGCTGGGCGGCCAAGGATTCCATTGTATGGCAACGGAATCCTGGCGACGTCGAAGACGACCTTCTCCGTCCTGAAGTTCAGCTCGCTGCCGAAAGTTACCGGCAGCGTGATCTTGCCTTTCGGCTGGTTCCTTCCCGGATTGACCCCTTGGAAAGAACCTGTCTCCTCGAGATCTTCGTCGGGAATTTGCAGCCTCTTGATCACATCGGGCGAGATCAGGTTCAGGCCGGCCCCACCGTCAACTAACATTTTCGTCACCTGGAGGTTGCGAATCGTTGGTGAAACCAACAACGGCAAGCACCCGACCGCAGTTGTGCGATCAGGGTGATCCTCGGCGTCAAAAATGATAGGCGTGAGGGACCACTTCAGTGGCTTCCGGGCATCGAGGGATGGCTCTGCTGCATTAATCTCACGCGCCCACTGCTTGAGCTGGCGGTGAGAGGAATGCAACGAAGCGCCCCCGTCGACGCACATGGCCTCTGTAGCCTTCTGGAACTCGTGTTCGCTGGACTCGTCGCCCTCTGCATCATCATCATCATTTCCTTGTTCTTTGGCGCGGCCCCGGGCAGGCTTCTCTTGCTGCTGCCTGGGCTTGCCGCGACGACCTCCTCGACCGCGCTTCCTGCCAGACCCTCCGGCACCATCTTGGGCTCTTTCCTTGTCGCGCCTTTCGTACTCGGCGCGCTGCTTCTCGGCAAGCTCCTCAACTTGTCGGCAGTCTTGGAGATCATGGCCCTTGGTATGGTGGATCTTGCAGTACTGCTTGTCGGATCCTTCTGGCTTGTCGGCAGCCGCCAAGGCCTGACACGCCGCACACCCGGCAACCTCCTTGCCGGGGTCGTTGGTCTTGGACTTCTTGGTGGTGCCGGTGTTGCCCGAACCTTCAACGGCAAGCACGGCCTTGCCCTTGCGCTTCTTGTTCTTCCGCCGCCCCTTTCTTGCCGGGGCAGGAGCGTCTTCGCTATCGGAGTCGACTCCAGTGCCAGCGTTCTCGCCGGGGAGTCTCCTTCCTTCTTCTGCCCGAGCACATTTGTCGGCCAAGGCGTAGAGCTCGGCGACATCTCTGACTTTGTTCATCGCCAACTCCCCCCGCATCTTACGATTGCGCACATTCTGATGAAAGGCGCTGATGACGGCGGCGGGATGAACGTCAGGAATGTTGTGCTGGATGCGGCTGAACCTCTGGATATACTTGCGCAAAGTTTCGCCCTCCTTCTGGGGAATGATGTGCAGATCACTCTCCTGGCCAGGAGCTTGATGGCCGCCGGTGAAGGCGCCAACAAACTGATGGCACAGGTCGACCCAAGAAGAGATGGAATTCTCGGGCAGGTGCATCAACCACGATCTCACGTTGGGCTTCAGTACCAACGGAAAGTAGTTGGCCAGCACCTTATCGTCATGAGCCCCGGCAGCCTGCACCGCGATGGTGTAGATGCTCAAGAACTCGGACGGATGAGTCTTGCCGTCGTACTTCTCCGGTACTTCCGGCTTGAAGGAGCGGGAGCTAGGCCACTGGACTTGCCGCAGCTTGCGAGTAAACGCTGGGCAACCCACCTCGTAAGGTAGGCAGCCAGGGTACCCTGGCGCGGGCTCGTCAACAGAGGTCCCAGCGCGCTTGTCGGACTGGCGACGCGCTTCCCTTCGGCGCTCGATGGTGGTTCGAGCGTCCTCCTTCTTCCGTTCACGAAGAACGTGACGTTGATCACGGCGAACCCGCGGATCAGACGATGCCGTGGAATCATCCTCACGGGCGCCGGTCCGCCGAGTTAACGACCGCTCTTGACGCAGCGGAGGGGAACGCAACGTAGTCGTTCCAGCTCCGGTCTTCTCTCCATCGCCACGCACCAGCCTAGACGACTGCAGCCGCGAGGGTTCACCCTGCTGCGGTACGTCGTTGTTGGCTAGGCCGATGAGGCTCTGGATAGCGGCTCGCCACTCGTCTAGCTTCTCCGCGGCGGGAGGGAAGTCTAGGAGCAGCTGAGCTCGCGCCAACGCCTCTGCTGGCGTAGGCGGCGGCGACAGGTGCAAAGAGCGTGAGGTGCTCAAACTCCTAACAGGGTTAGAAGGAGCACCATCACGACTCTGCACCCGCGCGCGGCTTCCACCAGCTCGCTGGCGCGGATCTTGGCCCTGCGCACCCTGGGAGTGATGCGCAGGGGTCTTCCCATGCGGACGCCCAGAACCACCAACGTCTTGAGGCCGCACGTCACGCGCGTCCTGAGAAGGTCGCGGTGCATGCGCCGGCGTATTCGTCCTGGAAGGCGCCGCTCCATCCTTGGAAGTCGCTGCACCACCCGCAGGTTGCGCAGCTCCATCCTTGGACCTGTTGCTCGTCCGGCTCGGATCGCCGGAACGCCGTGGAAGCTCGGAGCCTCCACCTCCTCCACCCGCGTCTACCCCGTCGCCTGCGCGCGCAGCATCAGGCACGATGGATGCGGATGGACCAACCGCCGTGAAACCCTTCTTCTTGGGAGCCATGGTGGTGAAGATGATCAAAGATCTGACGCGCTGATCACTAGATCAGGTTCGCACAACCTCGATCCCCCTACCTGGCGCGCCAAAGATGTCGTGGGAAACGAACACCTATGGGATCAAGGAGATCCCTTACGGTTCGGCAAGGGGAGAGGGTTGCACAAAGAGCAGAACTAACGAACAACACGCGGGGGATTTACCCAGGTTCGGGCCGCAAGGATGCGTAAAACCCTACTCCTGCTTTGATTGTATTATTGTGGATGTTCTCGGCCAAGTTCTGGGAGCTACAGTAGCAGCTACGCATGCAGAATGGGCTTTCGAAGTGCCATCCCCCTCCCCTGTACGTCTCGGGCCTCCTTTTATATTAGTCAAAGGGGCTACCACAGTGGCGTACAAGATAAGGCATGAGGTGGAAAGTAACTACAGTGTTACCACAGTATTATCATACCTAACCCTGACGGTTTAGGACAAAACTCATTAAATGCACCGTGAGGTGTCCGTCGAGGTGTCCCTTAGCGTCTCGGGCTTGGAAAAGCTTTACAGGGGATGGGAAAAGCAGCCATCCCATCAGCACCGCTTAAGCATCGCGTGGCCAGCATTACGCCACGTCACCATGAGGACAAGCCCTAAACGACAAGGCTGGCCACTGCACTGGAGCGATAGCGCTGCACTGTGCAGAGCCTTGCCGGGGCTGAATCCTTGTCGGGCCCGGGGCTTGCCGGGACCGAATCCTTGCCGGGCCCGGGGCTTGCCGGGACCGGGTCTTGTCTGGCGCGAGGCCTTGCCGGCAAGGGTCTTGCCGGGCCTCCGCAACCCTTTGGTCTTCTGTTTTCTGGTCTGATCGTTGACTTGAATGTCTCCTTGTCGTCTTAGTCTCGTGATTACTCCTAGCTATTCCCCGGCAAGGCTTGCCGCGGTACGGCTACAACTGCCCGTGCACAAGTAAGGGGTACTAAAAAGACCCATACTTTTGTACACCGACACGAGGTGAATGCGGCCCTCCCGAGGCCTGAGGCTTCTCAGCCCCTCAAGTGGTCGCAGTACGCTATCTCCTTCGACTCCAAAGACCACCCCAAGTCCAAGGAGGCTATGGGCACGATCCCCATGCTGTACACCCCCACCATCAGCAACGTTGTTGTCACCAAGACGCTCGTCGACGGAGGCGCAGGCCTCAACGTGATCTCCATCGAGACCTTCAAGAAGCTCCAAGTACCCTACGAGCAGCTGATGCCGACGAGGCCCTTCTTAGGCATCACTGATGGCTCCACGCTGCCTCTAGGGCAGGTGCGCCTTCCCGTCACCTTCGGCACCCGCAAGAACTACCGCACTGAGCTCATCAACTTCGACGTGGAGCACATCGGCCTGCCGTACAACGCCATCTTGGGCTACCCCGCGCTCGCCAAGTTCATGGCAGTGACCCATCACGCCTACAACGTCCTCAAGATGCCGGGCTGCAGCGACATCATCACTGTCCACTATGACAAGAAGGATGCAGTCCGCTCCCTCAAGCGCACCTACAAGGCTGCCGCCACCGCCTACCCCGCTGATGAAGACGACGCCGAGCCTCCCGAGGCCACACCCGCGAAGAAGAAGCAGCTGTTCTCTCAGGCGCGTGCCGAGACGAAGAAAGTGTCGGTGGACGGCAACGGCTCAGGCCTTGCCTTCTGTCGGTACCAAAACCGGCAGATCTCGGGTAGGGGGTCCGAACTGTGGATCCAGGAGTCAATGGGTACATGGAGCGTAGAGACGGTGTTTACCCAGGTTCAGGCCCTCGCGAGGAGGTAAAACCCTACGTCCTACTTGATTATATTGATGTGGGAGTATGACGATTACAGAGTTGATCTACCTCGAGATCGGATGAGCTAAACCCTAGATGGGTGTAATGATGATGGTTTTCCCTCTCTACGGACTAAACCCTCTGGTTTATATAGACACCAGGGGGACCTAGGGTTACATAGGGTCGGTTGCCGTCAGGGGATAAACATGCCGCTAAATATTTCTTGGAGGAGACGCCAAGTCTTCGGAGGTTTCCTTCTGGTGCACGGGGTCACCCGCAATCCGGCCTTCCTTTGATGACTAAAGAGCGGCCCACTAGTCCGGCCTACAAGAGATAGGCCGGCAGCCCAAGTACCCCCAAGTCCGGGACACCCTCAGTAGCCCCCGAACTAGTCTTCGAAGCCGAGGTAGATGCCGAACACCATCGGCTTTGTGGACCAGTTCCCTTCCCTCCGTGATACTGGTGTCAAGCCTGCTTTTTCTCTTGAATCAAGTTCTCAAGTGTTGCCTAGCTGCATGTTCCCTGAACTATGCTTCGGCCGCCGAGGTGTACCGTTAACTTAGCCCCGAAGGTTGGTCGCATAGGTGTGAACGGTGACCCCATCTGACAACTTTTATTGAAGGGTCACAGCCCGCCACGACCACGAGTTGGTTTATGAAAACTCGATTCGCGGTTCGAGGCGGTTCCTTCATTGGCGCGTCCCATCGATATGGAGATCGTGCCCTGTTTTTAAGGGATATGATCAATAATTTGCTCCATCCCATGCGCGCATAATGGCATGATTATACGGGGAAACGACGAAGCCTGCGGCGCAGTAAAGGGACCTTAGGTTTTACAGCCCATAAAAGGGGAGCGGCCACCATTTCCTTCACACGCTCTCACTTCTTCCTTTGCCGTTGCCCTCCCAATCTCCTGAGCTCCAGCGCCCAGATACGCTCTCCCTTCCAAGAACCTCTCCAGCCACCCGTTCAGCAATGGCCGGTTCCGGGTCCAAGGGCAAGTGGGAGGCTTCCATCGTCACCGAGAGTGCTATCTTGGAGCTGAAGAGCGCGGGCTACCTCCCCGCCAACGTCGCCCACCGCGCTCCAGAGGCGGGCCAGGTCATCCCCACACCGCTGCAGGGCGAGAGGGTGGTGTTCCTCCCTCATTTCATCCGAGGTTTAGGTTTTCCCCTCCACCCCTTCGTCAGGGGCCTCATGTTTTTCTATGGGCTCGATTTCCACGATCTTGCCCCAAATTCCTTCCTGCGCATCTCGGCCTTCATCATCATCTGCGAGGCCTTTCTTCGGGTCCGACCACACTTCGTCCTATGGCTGAAGATTTTCAACGTCAAGCCGAAGATCGTTGACGGCCAGCAGGCAGACTGCGGGGGAGCGATGGTCAGCAAGCTTCCCCGGGTTGAGTGGCCAGAGGGCACCTTCATCGAAACCATCAAGATCTCGCAGAAGGAGTGGTTCTACATCACGGAGCCAAGGAGAGCGGATTGGGGGGCGATCCCCGCATTCCGATCCAGACCCCCTACGAGGCTGGTTTCATGGACCAAGAAGGGCCTCGACTGGGAGCCAAACAAGGAGGTGGCGCTGCTGCAGAGTCGGATAGCCAAGATGATAGAGCGGGGGGTTGAGCTGCCCAACGTGATCCAGATTATGCTCTGCCGCCGTATCCTCCCCTTCCAAGACCGGGCTTCCCCCATGTGGGCCTACAAGCCCGAGGACCCCGCCACCGTGATCAGCTTCTACCGCACTTCCCACGCTCAGCTGTGGAAGGTGATGTTCAAGCCGCAGAAGGACTGGCCAGCCGAGGAGGAAGACATCAGCCTCGACGCCGCAAACCCCCCTCGGGAGGTATGACAAGTTTTATTCTTATATCCGGATTATTCCCTTTCGATAAGGTACTCAACTCTCTCCTTTCTCATCCACAGAGCTGGCTGAAGAAGGCCGAGCGGATCGACAGCCCGGCCCTGCTGCCAGAGGGCCCCAGGATGGTCTTGCTGACGGCCATGTTGGCTGAGGAGCCGTACGAGGCGCCAGAGAAGAAGGAGAAGAAGAAGGAAAAGAAGAGGGAGGCTAGAGAGGGCCTCCGTTCCCGAGGACCCCCGGACACTAGATCCGGGGACACCCATGCTCCCTCCGCACAAGAGGAGGAGAAGGAGCAGGGAGAGGACGGGAAGGAAAGTGATTCCTCCCGAACAAGGAAGAGGGCGGTGTCTGAGGACGCCGAGGAGGAGCAGCCTCGCCCCGCCCCCAAAAGACCATGCAGGGCCAAGGTGGCCTTGTCCAACAACAGCTCGGCCTCAACCGAGGACCTCCGAAGAGGTTCCTCGGAGGACCCCCAGGGTCAAACCGCTGGCCCAAAGGTACGTGTCCTTAAGATTCGCCTATGCATTTCCAGCCGAGCTAAGTCTGCTATTGACCGCACTTCTGCTTTTAATATTGCAGCCCGCTGCGCGACCTCCCAGCCGATCGAGTCTCGGAGGGGGATTCTCCACCGGCCGCGCTGGCAGAGAGCGGGACCGAGTTGCGCGCCTCGCCTCCTCCCATCGTCGAGGAGGCCGAGGAGGTCCTGTCAAGGAGGACCCCTCCTGTGCCAGACACAGGGGGAGGGGGCGACACTGTTATGGCCGAGGTACATACCTCGGCCACCGAGGACCAGGAGGGGAGGGCCCCTCTGGTGAATGAAGGGGGGGAGCCCGGACAATCCGAGCTCTCCCCGATAGTGGTTCCGGAGTCGTCAAGGCACCCGGAGCCAAACATTCCGGTCTCCACAGAAGGAGAAGCCGGGGTGTCCCCGCCACCCCCGCCTGCTCTAGAGCGGGTTTCGACGAGGTGGCCGGATGAGATGGAGGAAGCTTTAACCAGCTCCTCTATCGCCGAAGAGCACCGTGCCCTTATGGGCGCGGTGTTGCAAAGTCTTCAGTCCGTGGACAACGGACTGAAGGAGGCCTTTGGCGGCCTTCTCACAGGCTTCACGGTAGGCCATGTAATGCCTTTTCCTTAGAAAATTTCGTTTATATGAATATGTAACCTCATATACAGTAGCCCCCGAGCCCTGGATAAGTTTAAAAAACTTAGGCGGGGGTCGAATAACTTGTGGAGATGTAGGTGATATCGAAATGAGCAGTGGCCCCCGGGACTCTGGCCGGATTGAAAAAGGCCGGTCAGAGGAGCGAAAATAGGTAACTCGGGAGTCTAACGTGGTTGAATTAATGTACAGGCATCGTCCTCGGCAGCAGCCGCCAACGCCGAGGAGTTGGCCGAGCTGAATCAGAAGCTCAAGAGCTCCGAAGACGACCTCGGCCTGCTGAATAAGCGGTTCGACGAGGCGCAAGGCAAGTCCGAACTACACTGTTTACTACAGCCGTTTTTAAGTAAGTTTTAAGGAATTAACCCAGACGGGGCGCAACTGATATTATTGCAGCCGCTGCCGTGGAGGTCGAGAACCTCAAGGCCGAGCTGAGGAAGGCTCAGCTGGAAGCCGCGGAGCAGAAGGCTATAGCCGAACTGGCTGCGGTAAGAACCGCTAGCCAGAAGCACGAGGCCAGAGTGTCTGAAGTGCAGCAAGAGCTCAAGGATGCCATCACAAAATGTGAGGTCCTTGAGCAGAAGAATAAGGATCAGGCCGCTGAGCTGACCTCCCTGGGATCGGTGGCGAAGGAAGCGCGGACGGAGGCGCGAGGCTACCAGGAGGAGCTCCGCCAAGTGAAGCTTATTGCGGATGGTAAGCCGTACTTACTGCAAAGTGTCTTTGGTGGTAACCGGTTCACTTTGCTCACGCGAGTGTGGCGTTCCCCAGGCGCCTTTGCGGATCTCCCGAGGAGTGCATCGGATGCCGCCAGGTTCTTTGCAGCCCAGGAGGGACGCGCCGAGCAGAGGCTATTTTGGGCGCAGTTCCAGGCGCCCGAACACCCTCCCCTCCTCAACAACCAGATGAAGCAGCTGATGGAGTTGCATCGGATGGCCGAGCCGGCGATGAAGGACCTCTGCGTCAAGCTGTGGCCTTCAGAGCCGCTGCCGAGCAGCTATTTCGGGTTGGTGCAAAGGATGTATGACGCCATGCCCGGATTGATGCCTGGAAGCGCTCCGCATGCATTGAGGGAGCTCGGATGGCCTTCGGCAAGACCATGGTGCACTGGCCGAAGATCAAGCCAGCCGAGATGGCCAAAGGACCTCCGCCCCCTGGGAAGGAGCACAGGCGCCCCGAGCAGTACTTTCCCATCGTGATGGATGGTGCTCGGGCAATAGAGGCCCAATGCTCAAAAGATGTAATTTATGAGTAGATTTATTTTCCTTGTATCTGAGGAGTTGAAACTTTTGTTTTGTTGAAATGCAAATGGTTGGCTGTACATATAATGCCTAGTATGTTTATTTTGACTCCTGTGCGTCCATTTTTAAACTGAAAGTTACCAGTCATCAGCTTCAGCCCCCTTGCAGAGATTGCATGGGGTGTTTTTTCGTAACACCTTAACCCTTAGCCGACGTCTCGGTGCCCGGAGGCGGTTGTGTGTACGGAAAACGAGGCAATCGGACTATGCGGCTTTAGTGCTTTCACTTAGCCATAGGAGCTTTATTGCGGGGGCTGGTGACTAGCCCCCAGTGTATGTGATATCCGGACGTACCGAGGTTGATACCATTATCACCTGGTTTCTGTGACAACAAACCCTTCGTTTAACACGGATTAACCTCCATCGATTTTTAGTTTGACACTTGCCATCGGATCGCCGACCAGTTCTCGCTTATTATGACGGTCGGTTTTTGGCTTTCTCCACTGAGGTACTTAACCAGGCTAGCTAGAAGTACAATCGCAGTGGTTCTCCCTTTACCCTCCTAGCCGAACAAAGCAGAACGTAGGAGGGCAAACACAGGAGCCGGGCAACCTAACCATTGACCAAAGACATAATTCGGATCTGATTCATATAATGCAATATCCGTGACGCCGAGCACATGTAATAAAATTGGTGCCGGAATGATGTTTGGGGCTAGATTGAGGTTCAAGCCCCCGGTCTATTAGCCGATCACATCTAAAAAGGAAACGTATCATAATAGTTTACTTTGGCCGAAAAGCAGAAAAGGAAGGTGCAACATAATTAACCGCAGTATGACCGGAAAAAATGATCGATATTTCCTTTAAATTTGTGACGTCCATCCGTACAATCCGAACTGCCGAAGTAACTTTTACAGATACTTTAAGAAATAAATACATTAGAGGAAAGGTTTACACAGGGCCTTCATGAGTGGTTTGACGTCCCTACTACGCCCTGCTGCACGTCTACGCCTTTGCTCTTTATGAAGCTTCCGTGTGAGTGTAGTTGTCGACTGTATGCTCGGCGGAAGTAGTAATGTTCGGCGGACGAGCCCTTGGGGAAGGGCTTTGAGAAGTCGCCGCAGTGTATCAGTTTGACGCTGATCAGGCCCTAGATGGTGCCTGTTGTTGATGTTAATCCGAGAACATCTTTTGGCCATGGCTCGGTCGAACCGAGCTCTCGGCCTTTGTGTCATTTGCCCCCACAGCTGCCCATGGAATCTTGAGCGTGAAGTTGTGCACTCGAGGCACGTATTTCGTGGCTGGGTGGGCCGTGCTGTGGGGCGCGTTTCCCTATTTAGGGTGAGCACGGGAGTGTTCCGGGACCGAGGTTGTAGCTCGGGCGCGTTTGCGTGCATCCAGTGCCTTGACAGTAGACTGGGAACAATGTCGAAGATTAAGTCTTCGCTGTGGAACGGAACAATGTCGAAGATTAAGTCTTCGCTGCGGAAGTTGTCGAGCGAACCGAAGACTACTTCCAATGTCACGGATCCCGAGCAGTGTAACTCGACACCTGGGATTACACCTTTAAAGGTGGTGTTACTGGGTTTGATCCTTGACGGATCGATCCCCATCTTCCTTATTGTATCTGAGTAAATCAGATTGAGGCTTCTGCCTCCGTTCATAAGGACTCTGGTGAGGTGATATCCATCCACGATGGGGTCGAGCACCAAAGCCACTGTTCCTCCATTACTGATACTGGTCGGATGGTCTCGACGGTCGAAAGTGATCGGGCAAGCTGACTGTCACGCCCAATATGCGGGTCTATCCTCAAGGAACTCGGAAGTTCCACCAAGGATAGAAGCGCATATCGAAGATGCTTCGCAAGGTGGATATCATTACAACATACCATGTACTGAATAGATGAGAATACCAGATAAAGGTTTACACTCGCCACAAGCTACAGCATGAATATACATCAATACATAGCAATCATCATACAGAAGAGCAGGATCCGACTACGGATGAAATCAAACGAAAAAGAAGAACGACATCCACCCTGCTAATCCCAGGCTGCCAACCGGGAACCCATCCTATGATCGACGAAGAAGGAGAAGCAGAAGAACTCCAAAAGCAAACATGCATCACTCTCATGTCAAAGCATCGCTTTACCTGTACCTGCAACTGTTGTTGTAGTAATCTGTGAGCCACGAGGACTCAGCAATCCCATTACCATGGGTATCAAGACTAGCAAAGCTTAATGGGTATGGAATGGATAAGTGGTGAGGTTGCATCAAGCACTAAGCATTGTATGGTGGCTACCTTACGAGTACAAGAATAAGAAGAGTAAACTACGCATAACGGTCGCAACTAATAATGATCAAGAAGTGATCCTGAACACCTACTTACGAGTCAAACATAACCCCACCGTGTTCTCTTCCCGAACTCCCTCGAAAAGAGACGATCACGATTACGCACGCGGTTGGTGTATTTTAATTAGAATTAGTGTCAAGTTCTCTACAACCGGAGGTTATAAATTTCCAAGTCGCCACATAACCGCGGGCACGGCTTCGCGTAAGATTTAACCCAGCAGGGGTGTTCCAACCTGGTCCATCACAAACCAACACAAGCTGTGGTGGAAAGACCTCAACCTCAAGAAAACCCGATCAACCTCGAGTCAGCCTGAAGTATCCTCAGAATCCCGGTGCACAAGACATTTCGACAATGGTAAACAAGTCCAGCAAGACCTCCCGGCGTGCCGACACCCCGATAGGAGCCGCGCGTATCTCGTTCTCAGGCCACGACCGGATAAGCTATGCGTACAGGTACCAAAAGACCCCAAGTTGCCAAGAGGCGGCCCCGCACAGTGCTCTAGTTTTGGACCAACACCATCAGCACTGGCCCACCTGTATTATGTTGAATTAAGAATCCCCGGGGATGCGACCCCCTATGCAAATTATGTATTTAAATCGGTATTATTATGTTGGCAAATGTTAAAACCAAAGTTGGCCCTTGCTGGAAGCGTTTATTCAAAGCGAACTGTCAAGAGGGTCCCATAACCCCTGAGCATGTTAGGAACGCTAATCAAGGAACATAACACCGGTATTACGGAAACTAGGGCGGCGTGAGTGGAACAAAACACTAGGCAAAAGGCCGAGCCTTCCACCCACAACCAAGTATATAGATGCATTAATTAAATAAGAGATATTGTGATATCCCAACATATCCATGTCCCAACATGGAACAACCTGCAACTACACCTGCAACTAGCAACGCTGTAAGAAAGGGGCTGAGCAAAGCAGTAACATAGCCAAACAACGGTTTGCTGGGTAGGGTGGTTAGAGGCTGTATCATGGCATATGAGAGGCTGACATATATGTGGTAGGAAGCGTGACATAGCGATAGCAACGAGACAACTAGCAAGCAAAGATAGTAGATATATCCAAGGTCATGATCATCTTGCCTGAAATCCTGCTTGGAAGAAGATCAAATCCATGAAGTAGACGAACAAGCGTAGTCGAACAAATCCTCACAATCGCAACATAACCGGGAACTATCGAGAAGAAGCACAACCGGAAAGAAGCAAACAACATGATAAACCAACAAGCATAAACATGGCATGATGCACAACCAAGTATGATGCATGACAAGATTAAATGTTGTTAGACATGGCAAGAGATGAATCCTAAGCAAACTACACATTTAGGCATTTTAAATGAGGCCGGAAACAACAATTCCGGAAGATCCCCATGTGCATATTTTGAATTTGGTACTGTTCTGCCCTAAATCACATTTTATTGTTGTTCAACATGCAAAGTAAGTGTACCATATTAAACTACACATTTTTCTTCCCAAGTTACATATATAATTTTTTTAATTCAGAGCTACGGTTATTTAGCTAAGAAATAAAGCATTTTAACATGTCATTATGCAAATTAATGCAAACGGCAATTTTAAACATGGATGAAAGTTGGGTAATGTGAAACTACACGAAATTCTAAGCATTTTACATGTATGAGTCATTTTAATCCAATGCATTGTTTGTGAGTTATTAAATGCATGAGAATGACATATTCGAAGTTATGCAATTTTAATGAAAATGGTGGCATGATAGTTATGGAGCGTTTGTCGCCATGGCGGAAAGAAAGGGGTGTCACGGTGGCGAAACAGAAATGACGGCACGGCAACATTCCGGTTCCGGTAACTCGTTGAGATACCGGTGCAAAGGAGGAACAAGTGTGAGATGTGCGGAACATGCAAGAGTGACGGGGAGTGATCCCAGTTACCGGGTGTCCCCACGTGTCGGTGGCATGGCAAAAGAGAGGCATCGTGCAACAAACAATCGCATATGATGCAAACACGCGGTTCATCTCATGCATCACACATGCTTTCGTTCACGGGCATCGTCTCGTTACCTTCGAAGCGTGCGTTTCGGGGCGGACCAAGTTTGGTGTGGTGTAGCGGAAGTAGTGGTTCACGTTCGGGAAGCGGGTCACGGCGATGGTAGTCGAACTTGGCGATCCGAGGGGTGCTTGACGGTCTCGGTCTTGGCGACAGTAGCCGTACACGGCAAATGTAGTGGTACTATGCGTCGGTCGTCGTGGTACTTGCCAAAATCCACAGAGGCGGTCTTGGCGTATCCGTGCGTAGAGGTACTTGGCATCGACGTCCTGGTACTTGGCGTCCTCTCGGTCTTAACAGAGATGAAACGGGATAGCGATGGTCATGCACAGTGAGGCCCCAGTCTTGCGAGACTTGGTATGAACCGAAACGAAGTGGCACAAGGCCTCGAGTCTTGGTGGTCAACAAACGGGGGCGGCCTTGGTCTTGGAGCATAGGAGATGTGGCTGTCGGCGGATGCGCACGCAGTAGCAGCAGCAACGCGGGCAGACAGGGCATGGGCGAATGAGGCGGCAGGCACGCGGTGCTATGGTGATGGTGCAGGGGAGCGGCGTCCTGCCTGATCGGGGTGGAGGTGTACGCGCCGCGGCGGCGCCATGGCTCAGCCGAGATGAGCTCGGGCGAGCTCACGCGGGAGGCGAGACACACGGGGCAGCGCGAGGTGAAGAAGTTGCCGGACGAAACGGAGGTGGTTGGCAGCGCCCTGGAGCAGTGGAGGTCACCGGCGGAGCTGCAGAGGGATGGCTTGCTGATGGAGGAGGGCGTGGGCCTCGCGCGGGAGGAAGAAGCAGAGGGAGGCGAGGAAGGGCGCGGTCACGGCTGGTCTACAGTGACTGGAGTCTGGCGGGGTCGGGCGGCGGTCCACATCGGGGAGGCCGAGGCGAGGAGGCGGCGCAGAGGCGGGGCCTCGCTGGAGAAGGAGTGGAGGGACGACAGCGGCGGCAAGGCTTCGGGCGCGAGGGAGAAGGAGGCGGCGCGTGGGAAGGAGAAGCAGAGGAGGGGGTCGCGCGGAGGGGCGTCGTGCTCGTCGGCGTTGGGGTCCTGGCGGCAACGGGCGCAGCCGTGGCGATCGGGCACTGGGCGCTGCCCCTCTCCGTGTTGTGTGTGTGTGGCTGCGGGAGAGAGGATCGAGAGGGAGAGTGGGGATCGATCGGGATGAGGCTGGTTGCGGGCTAGGGTTAAGGAGCTGGTGGGGGCGGCTGGGCCTAGCAGGCCGGCCTGGTTTGAGGCTACGGCTGGGCTGCTGCACTACTCCTCTCTCTCTCTCTCCTTGAATTTCTCTTTTCAGAAAATAGAGAGAGACAAAATAGAATTAAGAGGAGAGGCCATGGAGAAGAATAAAATGGTGGGACATTTTTATAAGGCTTTATGGAATATTTCCACCCCAACAAAAGTGGTTCCAACAAATTAGGAGAAGTTAAATCCAAACTTATTTGACTTGAGCCAAAGGAGTTCGAATGGAGGCTAGGCTTTACGAGAGTCCAAAGATGTTGAGAATTATCGTGGAGCTTGGGAATAGAATAAAAGAATTAAAGGCAAAGTTTGAGGACCAAACTTGAAATAGAAAGACATGGAATTAAATTGCATGTGTGTTATGGTGAATTCCAAATTAGCAGAATGTTTATTATAGCTCCTTAATAATAGTAGGAGACTTTGAATATGTTTTAAAGAGAAATCACCATGTGCATTTCCCTCAATTTAAATGGATCAAAGATCCATGCAATTTATTTACGAGAAAACATTTAGGTTGGTAATATTGATGGCATGATGACATGATGCAATGCAAATGATGCGATGATGAATGCAACAAACAAATAAAACACACGACAACAACGAAATAACTGGAAGGCATCTGGAGCGTCGGTCTCGGGCTGTTATAACTCTCGCCCACTTACAAGAGATCTCGCCCTGAGATCTAGCAATGAGAAGAGGAAGGAAGAGGAAGAGGTAATACAAAGTTGCTTCTATGACAAACGAGCAAAACCAACGAATGTTGGAAGGTTGCAAAGTCATGAAGGATGGCACAAGGTGCAAGAAGGAATTCGGACAGCACCCCGGTTGAAAAGAGAGGCAAAACTTGAGGAGATGAAAAGAACTTGAATAGAGGACACAACACTCCTGTAAAATGGATAAGCAACGAAAGAACGTGATCTTGGCGAAACGAGATAATGGGTCGAAGAGAGAAACACCACAATGCCTCCGGAACGAAAGAATAGAAGCTAGATCGTTGGAAAGAAAAGAACGGAGAAGAAAATGACAACTTCTCCCACAATTGAATTTGAAAAGCATCCTTACAACGAAAGAATGAACAGAGTTGTTGGAAAATCAACAACGAAAATAATAAGCTTGTTGTGGGCTTATGGAAAACATCTCAAAATTATGAGGTGACAACCGGCCACTAACGGAAACAACTGATTGCTTGAGATCTCGAAGAGATGAAAATCTCTTTCACCGAGAAGAGAAGGAGAAGCTTGGATCATTGATAAGCACCACAATAGCAACAATCCTTAGGATAGGCTTTAGGTGAAATATAACCCAAGTTAACTCATTCCTGAATCGAAGAGAAAAAATGATGGGTTTAAATATCTCACTCCTGACAACTTGTGAATCATGTACCATGAAGGGAATTTATCAAGAATGAAATAACACCACCTCAAAACACAAGGTAGAAAGGATTTGCACATCAGAATGGAAGATAAAACATGCTTGAGCTCCTCAAAACAAAACATGTGTTGAACATCATGTTTATTTCAGAGTATAGCTTGGAGGATCTTAGCTTCGAGAAAGAATCTTGAAGAACACTTTGAGAACGAATTAAATCCTTAACGAACCACCATGAAGAAGCTCTCGAAGGACTCCGTATAGATAGCCAGATGATCGAAATGAAAGAAAAGTTGAAAGGAACAAGGTGAAGCCTTGCAACGATTTCCTTGGAACACCTTGATAACAAAGAAATGAAGCTTCAAAATGAGATAACCGATAATACTTGGAACTCCAGAAGAAAAGATGAAGCAAAGGAACCGAGATTTCATTCATCATGAACAAAACTCCGGACGAAGGAATTAATTCACCTCGATGAAATAAGAATAAGAATTATGTCATGCTTACCCTTCATCAACTTAAATTGATGACAAACAATGGATTGGCATGCCACTTATTCTTCTTGAAAAGATTGAAGAGAGATATAGCTCAAACTTGGGAATGTCTTCAATGAACCACCGGTAGGATTTGTGGAAAGAATGAATGAAATGATACGATGGCAAAGGAAGAGGAATGTTGAATGAACCACCGTAAGAATTGAAAATGAACAAAGAAAAGGGAACGAATCACCGGGAAGAATTAGAAAACGAACGAAGATACTTGGGGAAATTTAGATACAATAGAATGAAGAGATCACAAGCTGACTAAATAATACTTGAACGAAGCACTGGAAGAATTGGAGAACAAGAGATGAACGTTGAGAATGAAGAATTCTTATGAAATGACGGCCTTCGGAGAATCAAAATGAAAACAACTCCTAAAATACCCCGGATGGGTATGAAAAGAATTTCTCACGATTGGAACAATTTGAGAGGATAGCATCAAGCTTGAACTACGAATCTTGAAGAGAACGGACAAGGATTTAGAGTAAAAACTCTTCTTCGGTCTTCAAATGCTGAGAATGACGACGAAAACCACCATCTAAATTGTTGAGACACTCCGGGACAATGAAAAATACAAAGGTTGAGCCAAAGATGAAAATAATTTGAAAGCTAACTTGGAGAAGGCATATGACTGATGGAAGCCATACTTACGTCACCTTGAAAGAATTTGAGAATAGCACCGGAAAAATTAGAAGAGTCAGGTAAGATCCTGAGAAAAGACCTGTGGATTATGGGCCCACTCAAAAGAAACACCATTGAAACGTTGCTTGAAAGAGATATTGCGCCGGTTGATTTAAATGGCTTGAATGAGGAGACAACCTCGAAATAGAACGAATGGATTTTGAATGGAAACACGAATCTTCTGAGATAATTTTGGCACTCCAGGGAAGAAAACGAGAGCAAAGAATAAACAGGAGAGGCTTGAATGAGAATTTCCAATATGGAAAAGCATTAGAATCGAAGAAAGGGGTATGATCAACACCGAAAGCTTGAATTTAGACCACCGAAGAAGAAAACGAGAACGAAGAATGATGACTTGTAACTCCTGAGCATCTTCACGAGAAAATCACCGTTAAGAACATGAAGGAAAAGAATGAAGAGACTTCACACGAATAAATTTGATACTTGATTTGGGAATTTTGACACCGCGAATAAAAAAGGGTGGGAGGGTGGGAAAAATAAAGACAACTTAGGATGGATGAAATGAACTCCGTTGAGAAAACTGAGAATTGATCTTGCCAATATTGAAAGGATCAGATTAACTTGAAGAGTAGCACACCTTTTCGGAAAAAAATGCAATTCTCTCCAACCGGCGTTTGGACAAAATTCAATTAAGAAAAGGAAATACGCTCCGTAGGAATGTGAGAACACCATTTCGGAAAGGTCTGGAATCAACACTTGACTTCGAAGCAACTCGAATACCAAACTCCAACAAAACAAAGGATTTGGCTTGCAGAATAAGCCGGAAACAAATACATAACCCCTCATGCATTTGTCGGAAGGATAATCCTAGGTAACTACTTGAATTCCCACCTAAGAACTCCCGAAACTTCTTGGTTATGCGATCAGGTTGCGGACCCAGGAACCTACTCAGCAAACAACAACCTAATCAGCTGCAACCGCATCCGCAACCCTCAACACATGACCGAGAAACTTCACAAATTCGTCTACCTCAGACCTTCGAAAACACAGTGATACTAGTCACGGTGGATCATCCGAGCTATCTCCTCTAGTACTGGGGAAAAGTCACGGCACTATTTGCCACCACAAAAAGTATAGAAGCGTTTCGATGTCGGCGTCCTCTGGTATTCAGGAACTGGAATGATAGCAAATGTGACAAGAACCCCTTGGAGCTCAACTCCCCGGGTCCAATCCATATAGTCAGGAGGCACCAAGAACAAAATTCTGTCACACCGATATCGCAACGATTCCGAAAATACCCGCGTGATCCTAAAAAAAATTGAGTGAGAAGAGTAGTAGAATCAAAACATCTACGTCACAATTCCTCACCAGAGCGACGAAGGGGATAAGGAGTAAAAAGAATTCCTACTCTCTGATATATAACTAGACTCAAAATAGTTTTTCTTCTAAACTCGCCAACTGTTCGATCAATCAAGGGGGCTCCTACGATCGGTAAAGGCTCTGATACCAACTTGTCACGCCCAATATGCGGGTCTATCCTCAAGGAACTCAGAAGTTCCACCAAGGATAGAAGCGCATATCGAAGATGCTACGCAAGGTGGATATCATTACAACATACCATGTACTGAATAGATGAGAATACCAGATAAAGGCTTACACTCGCCACAAGCTACAGCATGAATATACATCAATACATAGCAATCATCATACAGAAGAGCAGGATCCAACTACGGATGAAATCAAATGAAAAAGAAGAACGACATCCACCCTGCTAATCCTAGGCTGCCAACCGGGAACCCATCCTATGATCGACGAAGAAGGAGAAGCAGAAGAACTCCAAAAGCAAACATGCATCGCTCTCACGTCAAAGCATCGCTTTACCTGTACCTGCAACTGTTGTTGTAGTAATCTGTGAGCCACGAGGACTCAGCAATCCCATTACCATGGGTATCAAGACTAGCAAAGCTTAATGGGTATGGAATGGATAAGTGGTGAGGTTGCAGCAAGCACTAAGCATTGTATGGTGGCTAACTTACGAGTACAAGAATAAGAAGAGTAAACTACGCATAACGGTCGCAACTAATAATGATCAAGAAGTGATCCTGAACACCTACTTACGAGTCAAACATAACCCCACCGTGTTCTCTTCCCGAACTCCCTCGAAAAGAGATGATCACGATTACGCACGCGGTTGGTGTATTTTAATTAAATTAGTGTCAAGTTCTCTACAACCGGAGGTTATAAATTTCCAAGTCGCCACATAACCGTGGGCACAGCTTCGTGTAAGATTTAACCCAGCAGGGGTGTTCCAACCTGGTCCATCACAAACCAACACAAGCTGCGGTGGAAAGACCTCAACCTCAAGAAAACCCGATCAACCTCGAGTCAGCCCGAAGTATCCTCGGAATCCCGGTGCACAAGACATTTCGACAATGGTAAACAAGTCCAGCAAGACCTCCCGATGTGTCGACACCCCGATAGGAGCCTGATGTCTACTACACAACTTATTCTTGTAGACTCGTGTTGGGCCTCCAAGCGCAGAGTTTTGTAGGACAGTAGCAATTTTCCCTCAAGTGGATGACCTAAGGTTTATCAATCCATGGGAGGTGTAGGATGAAGATGGTCTCTCTCAAACAACCCTGCAATCAAATACAAGAAATCTCTTGTGTGCCCAACACACCCAATACAATGGCAAATTGTATAGGTGCACTAGTTCGGCGAAGAGATGGTGATACAAGTGTAGTATGGATAGTAGAAATAGCCTTTTGTAATCTGAAAATATAAAAACAGCAAGGTAACTAGCAATAAAAGTGAGCACAAACGGTATTGTAATGCTTGAAAATAAGGCCTAGGGTTCATACTTTCACTAGTGCAATCTCTCAACAATGCTAAAATAATTTAGATATATTATAACTAAGCACTCTAGGAGCTCTCTCAGGCCATTAGTGTTTTAGCCGTCAGATCTGAAGTTGGGGGCATTTCTGGCCATTGGATCTCCCCTCATTCCCGCTTGGGCTGCTTATGGGCTCCAGCAGGCGTTTTACGTACAGGGCCGATGCTCCGGTAACAAAATCGGCCGACTTCTGTGTAACTGGGCCTGATGGGCTTTATTGCATTCTATTGGAAAGTTTCCACGGGAGAAAAAAACTACCGCCACGTCCTAGCCTTGTTTGCCTCAAAAGAAAAACGTCATAGCCTCATGGCTCCAGCTAGGTGCGCACCGTGCTGCCGTACAGGAGCAGCCCTCGGGTGGCGGCGGACGCGAGGCGTTCGCCTGGTCGGGCGGCCAAAGGTGTGTTCAAAACTTCAAATCAAGGGTGGCGCCGATGGCGATCATAGACCCGGTAAGACCGACGCGACCGACAACATACCCTCGCCATGTGACGGCACGACACGGTGGTGCAGGTATTGAATCGTCCGGTGTGGATTCAAGTCCGTTCGCCATTGATTCCGGAAATAAATGGCTGTTCGTACACACTATTGATGGTATCAAATATACGCCATTTGCAAATTCTCCAATAATTACATGTCAGTTTCATTTTCCGATTCATTCTTGACCCTTAGAGCATCTTCAGCCACGACTTGCAAATCTCACCCCTCAAACGCCCGCGGACACGCCCGGTCAGTGACCGGGCGTGTCCGTTTTGAACTCCTACTTTTTCATCCGTGCAGCCGCATCTCTCATATTTTTCCTCATATGTCCGGTCACTTGCACGTGATTGGTGGAGAAGAAGAGAGAGAAAGAAAAGAATGATTAAAGAAAGAGAAAAGGTGGTCCGGGGTGGGGTCACGTCCTACGTCCGCGACCCCTCATATCGTCCTCATATTTGAGATGGATATGAGGGGTGCCGGTCAGTCCGGGCGTTTGAGATGGGTATGAGGGGTCCGTCTGGATCGCTTTTTCGTGACCGGTCAGTGACCGGGCAGCCTGACCGGACGTTTGAGGAGCGTATGAGAGGTCCGGCTGTAGATGCTCTTACAGTACGCGCCTCCATATAATGGGCCCTGCTGCTCCCTCGCCATTCCTTTCCTTACTCACGTAGCCACGATTGATGCTTAGGGCCCTAGAGCAGCTCGATCCATTAGAGCTTGCTTATGTTGCTTCTGTTGGATTGCAAGACGAAGCACTGCTTCCAACTTTGATGATTTGTGGGCTGAGTTATATTATGTTAGAGGGACCACATCTGTTGGACGCATCTCTTACTGAATTTGCTGGTAACTTCCTCTGTCAGTGCCTGCGTAGATCCCCCAACTGAACGAGGAGGACCAAACATGTGTGTGTGTGTGGGGGGGGGGGGTGTTATATATTTTCATCGTCTCCAAACAAGTTGTTCTTTCATACCGTATATTGGATGGATTATTTGTACGTGAACGTCAGGTGAGTACTAACACTAATCCTATAATTTTGTTCTGACAGCCCTTGGTTTATCCTAACAGATGATGTGAACTATTTGACTGAATTCTCTTTTTCGGTGAATACTGTCACAAAATTGCATCTCTTCTACATTATGTAAACTCACCATCATCAATTTATGAAACATTATTCCCAAAATATGCATCAGTTTTCAGAAAGACAATTTATCAATATGAATCGTCTTCATTTCGGCTGAGTTTTAATTTGGATACACCAAATGTTTTTCTACGACGTATGTATGACAACAGTGACTGGCTTACAAGTTACTTAGTTTGTAGTTATCCTATTTATGATCACTTGCTGACTTATCCATGCAAAAGTTCACCATTCATGGTTTTTCTTAAGAGTATTTTTTCAGGATGCTAAGCTCCCTTTGAATAAACTGGATGCACACCATCATGGGCTATCCAGATCCAAACATGCTGATCTTCAAATGCTTTTGGAAAGCTCATATTATCCCAAAATTTCAAAAGGTTCTCTTCTTTGTCCAAATATTATTGAGCATTTGAAACGATGGATCATTAAAAGGTAATTGTTTTTTGGATTGTCAGTGCAGGCTAGCGCAAAGTGTGTATCTGATTTGCTAAAATCAATGTATTACATAACCAGTAAATACATTCTCTCACATTTGTACCAACTACACAGTTCAAAGTACAAGAGGATCTATAGGAAAATGGGGTGCATCATCAGATCGTTGGTCCTTCTATATAACCGAGGTTAGTGAACTGATAGAGTGCATATGGACAAGTTTCACATGCTCTTATAGTTAATTTTATTTTCGCATGTAGACTTGAAAGCAGGTTATTTATTTCAACTAGAAAGATTTTGGGCCTCAGAAACAAATTAGTTTTCTACCGAAATCTGCATCTTGGTCTCACTTCCTTGCAATTTCTTTTGTATAAGTCTTGAAAGATTATATTTTGTTGAAGTCGTTGTCTCGATGACAAGTTTATTATTTATACTGGTCGTGATTTTTTTCAGTGTCACTCACCCTGGTCATGTATGCTTCTGTATCAAAGACTTTGCCCATATCCATTCCCAAGTTGTGATAAGCCGTTCATGGGTGTAACATTATATCTCACATCATTCAGGTGGAAAGCAGCTGATCAAAATTGTTAGCAATTTATACGCCAGTCATGTGTGTCAGGCTGTGTTCATATCTATTACCACACACACGTTCTTAAGTTGCATGTTGAGTCAGAACAAGAAGATCAAGTAAATTATTGCTTACATATTGACAACATGTGATTTTCATGATTTATTCCTAGCAAATAATAAGATTCTATAAATCATGCCATATCGTTCTTCATCATATTTATGGTTACTTGTTTAACGATAGTTTTGTATTCTCAAGGAATGAAACAAAGAGCTTATAATTAATAAGGATATGTATTTTTAGATTTGAGATGGGAGCATATGGGTAATGCTATTTCATCTTAAGCATGATTTTATATTGTGGGAGAGTCTATTTTAACCTTGTCTTGCCATGGTGGTCTGTGCTGAACGCCCATCTTCCAATCTTGAAAATATGAACCACAGCTAGAGTGTCATCTAGAGTACCACTCTTCTCCATTGCAGACCGATCATAACTCACCATTGCTTAGTAACCATTATCATCCTTTGATTCAGACTAATTAGAATTTCTCAACTTTGATTACTCAAAAAATGTGGGTCAGTTTAAGCTCTTGCGGCAACACCTATTATTTCATTGCAAAAATCGACGGGCGCGGCAACGCGCGCCGTCATGGTCTAGTTGGATCATATAACCATCCCTCAACGTGTAATAAAGAATCACTCCCAAGTTCCTATTAGCAGAGAACATAAGATAGAAATTGTTTGTAGGGTACGAAACCACCTCAAAGTTATCCTTTCCGATCAATCTATTGAGCTATTCCTATAAGTGTCACAAACAGCCCTAGAGTTCATACTAAAATAACACCATATGACACACATCAACCAACTCTAATATCACCTAGATACTCCAATGTCACCACAAGTATCCGTGAGTTGATTATACGATATGCATCAAACAACTTCATAATCATAATATTCAATCCACACAAAGAACTCCAAGGAGCACCCCAAAGTTTCTATCGGAGAAAAGATAATGAAAACATGCATCAACCCCTATGCATAGATTACCCCAATGTCACCACGGGAATCCGCGAGTTGAGTGCCAAAACATATATCAAGTGAATCAATATAATACCCCATTGTCACAACGGGTATTCATATGCAAGACATACATCAAGTGTTCTCAAATCTGAAATATTCAATCCAACAATAACGAAACCTCAAAGGGAAAAGATTTAATTCATCACAACAAGGATAGATAGGGAAGAAACACCATATGATCCAACTATATTAACAAAGCTCGCGATACATCAAGATCGTGCCAAATCAAGAAGACGAGAGAGAGAGATCAAACACATAGCTACTGGTACAAACCCTCAACCCCGAGGGTGAACTACTCCCTCCTCGTCATGGAGACCGCCGGGATGATGAAGATGGCCTCCGGTGATGCTTTCCCCCCTCCGGCAGGGTGTCGGAAAAGGGCTGTAGATGAGATCGTGGAGGTACAGAGGCTTGCGGCGGCGTAAAAACTCATCTAGGTTAACTTTCGGGGGTTTCTAAATATATATGATTTTTCAGCGTTGGAATCACGCAAAGAGGTGCCACAAGGGGCCCACGAGGCACCAGGGCGTGCCTGGGAGGGGGGGGGGCAGGCGCGCCCAGGTGGCTCGTGGGGCCCCTGTGGCTCTTCAGCTGCTCCTCCGAAGCTTCCTGGGTCTGTTTCCTTCCAGAAAAAATCGTCAAAAAGTTTCGCTGCATTTGGACTTCATTTGATATGGATTTTCTGGAAAACCAAAAACAAGCGGAAAATAGCAACTGGCACTGGGCACTAGGTCAATATATTATTCCATGAAAATCATATAAAAGCCATATAAAAGTGCACCAAAATCATACAAAACTATAATAAACATGTCATGAATACTTCATAAATTATAGATACATTGGAGACGTATCAGCATCCCCAAGCTTAATTCCTGCTCGTCCTCGAGTAGGTAAATGATAAAAGAAATAATTTATGAAGTGTGAATGCTAGCATAGTGCATAAGTTTAATCAACGATAATTTTCAATCACTTTTCCTAGCATCATAACAACTTTTTCTCATAAAACTCAACATGATAAAGTAGCAATTAAAAAAAATGATGTGGAATGCTACCTATCATAATCGTCATATAATCTTTTCTTTTATTGCATGGACACTTGGACTTGAATGATTCAAAGCAATAGTCTATAATTTGACATGAAGACATAAGTACTCAAGCATACTAACAAGCAACCATGTCTTTCAAAATATCAACGCTAAAGAAAGTTATCCCTAGCCCATTATGCTCAATCATTGATCCATTCATGAAACACACTCAATATTAGCTACACTCAATGCACAAGTATGACAATAGTGCTCTCTAGTTGGTGTTTTGTAAGAGAAGATGGAGACTCAAAATAAAAATAAAAATTACATAAAAGTAAATAGATAGGCCCTTCACAGAGGGAAGCAGAGATTTGCAGAGGTGCCAGAGCTCAAGGTTTAAATTAGAGAGATAAAATTATTTTGAGAGGCATGCTTTTCCTGTCAACGAAAACGACCGAGAATTCCCAATATCTTCCATGCTAGACACATTATAGGAGGTTCCCAAACAAAAAATAAAGTTTATTTCCTTTCCACCATTCTTTCACAATCCATGGCTAGCCGTATCCACGGGTGCCCTCCATACCAACACTTTCCAAGGAATTTTGTTATTATTATTTTTGATTCATTAGGGAACTGGGCATCCCTATTACCAGCCACTCTCTCGTGCAATGACAAGCGAATAACACACCTAGCATGGAAAATATTGGCCACCCCCTGCCGCTTCATGAGCGGTACGGGCACACAAAACGGAAAATTATTGTGAAAATTAGAGTTGGCACACGCAAATTTACTTAGAACGGCATGGAAATACCGCATATAGGTAGGTATGGTGAACTCATTTGGCACAACTTGGGTTTAAGGAGTTTGGATGCACAAGCAGTATTCTCGCTTAGTACAAATGAAGACTAGCAAATAGATTGAGAAGCAACCAACCAAAAAGTGAAAACGGTCATAAACATGCATTGAACATAACTAACACTGAATAATGCACCATAAGTAGGATATAATTTCTTTGCATAACTATTGACTTAATGTGCATGCATAGGGAATCACAAACCTTAACACCAATATTCTTACTAAATCATAATTACTCACTCAGATGACTCACATATTATCATCTCCATATCGCAAAACTATTGCAAGGGGTCACACTTATCATATTCAGTGGTCTACATAAAAGTTTTTATTATATCCTTCTTAAATATCCATCACATTAGGACCAAATTCATATCTTAAGCATATTGCCATTACTATTGTCAACTCTCAAAATAATATAAGTGAAGCATGAGAGTGTATGACAAACTACTCCAAAAGATATAAGTGAAGATCAATGAGTAGTTAAACAATTAAGTAGCTATGTGAAGACTCTCTCCAAATAAAGATTTCAGATCTTGATAATTATATTAAAACAGCAAACAAAATGAAAATAAAAGGACACTCCAAGAATAGCACATATCATGTGAAGAAGTAAAAACTTAGGCTAACCGATAGGTGTTGATGAAGAAAGGTGGGATGCCAACCGGGGCATCCCCAAGCTTAGTTGCTTGAGACTTCTTAGAATGTTATCCTGGGGTGCCTTGGGCATCCCCAAGCTTGAGCTTTTGTGTCTCCTTAATTCCTCTCATATCACGGTTTCCCTAAATCTTAAAACTTCATCCACACAAAACTCAACACGAACTCGTGAGATAAGTTAGTATAAATCAACTCAAAACTTTAACATTCTATATTGTAGCAAATCATTAAAATTATAATTTAACATTGCATACTAAATGTCTCTGCATATTTAATACTCCTATCCTCAAATAGAATCATTAAACAAGCAAACATATGCAAACAATGCAACTATAACAGCAGTCTACCAAAACAGAACAGTCTGTAAAGGGGGATTTAAAATTCATACTTCCCTAACTCCAAAAATTCTGAAAAATTACCACGTGACAGAGAACTCATGCATGCTTACTGTGTAAAATTTCAGATTTTTATCATGTTCTGACTATTCAGGAATATTCTGGACATAACAGAAAGCTTTATATTTTCAAACAGCAACACATGAACTTGCAAACTGAGCATGGTAAAGGCTATAATTGGCATTTTATTGAACTAAAAGATACAAAACATGATTATTGATAACATCAAGCAAATATCAACAGAATAAAATGATGCTCCAAGGAAAACTCATATTATGTGACGAATAAAAATATAGCTCCAAGTGAGGTTACCGATAATGTTGAAGACGAAAGAGGGGATGCCTTCCGGGGCATCCCCAAGCTTAGTTGCTTGGGTCTTCCTTGAATATTACCTTGGGGTGCCTTGGACATCCCCAAGCTTAGGGTATTGCCACTCCTTATTCTCCTCATATCGATATCTCACCCAAAACTTGGAAACTTCAATCACACAAAACTTAATGGAACTTCATGAGATAGGTTAGTATGATAAAAATAAATCATCCACTTAGGTACTGTAAAGAAAAGATTAATAATTGTTCTCACATAATGTCTACTATATTCCATCATTTCCACAATTTATATTACTCAATATAAGCTATGGAAACACTAAAACAAGCAAACTACGCATCGAAAACAGAATCTGTCAAAAACGGAACAGCGTGTAGTAAGAGATTTAAAAACCATACTTTTGTACCTCCAAAAATTCTGAAAAATTAGGAAAACGTAAACAATTTGTAAACCAATACTGTGAAAAAATTTCAGAATTTGTTCACTCTCCAGTACAGAATAGAAATTCCAAAACTGGATGCAAAAGTTTCTGTTTTTGCACAGAATCAAATCAACAAGCATCCACACTATTCCAAAGGTTTTACTTGGCACATTATTGAAAGAAAACATATAAAACATGATTACTACAGTAGATTAATCATGTGAACACACAAAAACAGAAGGTATAAGTATTGGGTTGTCTCCCAACAAGCACTTTTCTTTAATGCCTTTTTAGCTAGGCATGATGATTTCAACGATGCTCACATAAAAGTAAAGAATTGAAACACAAAGAGAGCATCATGAAGCATATGACTAGCACATTTAAGCCTAACCCACTTCCTATGCATAGGGAATTTGTGAGCAAATAGTTTATGGGAGCAAGAATCAACTAGCATAGGAAGGCAAAACAAGCATAACTTCAAAACTTTCAACACATAGAGAGGAAACTTGATATTATTGCAACACCTACAAGCATATGATCCTCTCTCATAATAATTTTCAGTAGCATCATGAAGAAATTCAACAATATATTCATCACACAAAGCATTCTTGTCATGATACATAAGCATAGAATTTTTATTACTCTCCACATAAGCAAATTTGTCCTCATTCATAAAAGTGGGAGTATCACATGAAACTCGAATACTATAAATTGTTTCCACATTAAAAGAGTAATGTTCAGAAAAAGGGTAATCATAATTATGACAAGTTTTATAAATATAATCATCACTACTTTTTATAACATAAGTATCATCACAATAATCATCATAAGTAGGAGGCATGCAATCATCATAACAAATTTGATCATTCAAAGTAGGGGGACTAAAAAGATCATCTTCATTAAGCATAGCATCCCCAAGATTGGGACAAACATTAGTTGTACAAATAAATTCTCAAACATGTCATTCTCATCAAACATAGCATCCCCAAGTTTGTTGGTTTGCATATCATTAGCATTATTACTATTATCATCAATAGTATGAATAGCACCAATAGTATAACAATTATTATCATATTCCTCCAAGTTGGTGCCATAAAGATTTTCAAGATCATAAGAAGTATCATTATCTTCCCAATCATAATCATCACAACAAGCAATAGGCAAAACAAAATCATCATCAAGTGTATCATCTTCCACAATTATTTTTGATTCATTCTCATGAGGTACAACAATAGTAGGAGCAACATTATTTGGGAGAGATACCTCTTTGCCTCTACTTTTCCTTCTTTTCTTTTTTATTTACCACATTATGTGTGGGTTTATTTAATTCTTCCGAGCTTCTTATTGAAGAGATTGGTTGGATAGGAAGCTCCTCCTCGTTACCTGTTTCATCATGAGAGAAAATAGGAGGGAAAGGGGGAATCTTTACCCTTTCATTAGTATTTCTTTTATATTCTATTTGTTTTCTCGTTTTTCTATAGTTGGCAATATAAGCATTCTCCTTGCAATTTACCATACAAAACATATAGATTTCCTTTAGATTAGTTCCAATGTCATCCGTGAGAATGAATACTTCAAACCAACTATTTTTATGTGACAATTCCTCACACCCCAAGAATAGATAAAGCTCATTATATAGTTCGAGGGCGGTCAAGTCATTACAATATTTAGCCATGATTCGATCATGAAAAAGTATGCATTGAAAATTAAGGTGACCAACTTTATTGCAAAGTTCACAAGTAATAGGATAAAGAGAACATAATTTTGTAGCAAATTCATCTATCACTTTGAGCAAAAAATTGGTTCTATCATGTTTATGCTTCTTACAAAATCTATCGTCCCTATAAGGCATGTCTTCACAAACTTTATGCACTCCACAAAAATTGACATGCTTATAAGAAACATTTTTGTCATGACTAGTGCAATCATCATTAGTATTTTGGATATTCATAGAATTCATACTAACAACATTGCAATCATGCTCATCATTCAAAGATTTTATGCCAAACATTTTATTGAATTCTTTTTCTATCAATTGAGCACAATTTTCTGATCCATCATTTTCAAGAAAGACATTATAAAGACGAATAATATGAGGCAACCTCAATTCCATTTTTTTGTAGTTTTCTTTTATAAACAAAACTAGTGATAAAACAAGAAACTAAAAGATTCAATTGCAAGATCTAAAGATATACCTTCAAGCACTCACCTCCCCGGCAACGGCGCCAGAAAAGAGCTTGATGTCTACTACACAACTTATTCTTGTAGACTCGTGTTGGGCCTCCAAGCGCAGAGTTTTGTAGGACACTAGCAATTTTCCCTCAAGTGGATGACCTAAGGTTTATCAATCCGTGGGAGGTGTAGGATGAAGATGGTCTCTCTCAAACAACCCTGCAATCAAATACAAGAAATCTCTTGTGTCCCCAACACACCCAATACAATGGCAAATTGTATAGGTGCACTAGTTCGGCGAAGAGATGGTGATACAAGTGTAGTATGGATAGTAGAAATAGGTTTTTGTAATCTGAAAATATAAAAACAGCATGGTAACTAGTAATAAAAGTGAGCACAAACGGTATTGCAATGCTTGAAAATAAAGCCTAGGGTTCATACTTTCACTAGTGCAATCTCTCAACAATGCTAACATAATTGGATCATATAACCATCCCTCAACGTGCAATAAAGAATCACTCCCAAGTTCCTATTAACGGAGAACATAAGATAGAAATTGTTTGTAGGGTATGAAACCACCTCAAAGTTATCCTTTCTGATCGATCTATTGGGCTATTCCTATAAGTGTCACAAACAGCCCTAGAGTTCGTACTAAAATAACACCATATGACACACATCAACCAACTCTAATGTCACCTAGATACTCCAATGTCACCACAAGTATCCGTGAGTTGATTATACGATATGCATCAAACAACTTCATAATCATAATATTCAATCCACACAAAGAACTCCAAGGAGCACCCCAAAGTTTCTATCGGAGAAAAGATAATGAAAACGTGCATCAACCCCTATGCATAGATTACCCCAATGTCACCACGGGAATTCGTGAGTTGAGTGCCAAAACATATATCAAGTGAATCAATATAATACCCCATTGTCACCACGGGTATTCATATGCAAGACAAACATCAAGTGTTCTCAAATCTGAAATATTCAATCCAACAATAACGAAACCTCAAAGAGAAAAGATTCAATTCATCACAACAAAGATAGAGAGGGAAGAAACACCATATGCTCCAACTATATTAACAAAGCTCGCGATACATCAAGATCGTGCCAAATCAAGAACACGAGAGAGAGAGATCAAACACATAGCTACTGGTACAAACCCTCAGCCCCGAGGGTGAACTACTCCCTCCTCGTCATGGAGACCGCCGGGATGATGAAGATGGCCTCCAGTGATGCTTTCCCCCCTCCGGCAGGGTGCTAGAAAAGGGTTGTAGATGAGATCGTGGAGGTACAGAGGCTTGCGGTGGCGTAAAAACTCATCTAGGTTAACTTTTGGGGGTTTCTGAATATATATGATTTTTCAGCGTTGGAATCACGCAAAGAGGTGCCACAGGGGGCCCACGAGGCACCAGGGCGCGCCTGGGGGGGCAAGCGTGCCCAGGTGGCTCGTGGAGCCCCTGTGGCTCTTCCACTGCTCCTCCGAAGCTTCCAGGGTTTGTTTCCTTCCAGAAAAATCGTCAAAAAGTTTCACTGCATTTGGACTTCATTTGATATGGATTTTCTGGAAAACCAAAAACAAGCAGAAAACAACAACTGGCACTGGGCACTAGGTCAATATGTTAGTCCATGAAAATCATACAAAAGCCATATAAAAGTGCACCAAAATCATACAAAACTATAATAAACATGGCATGAATACTTCATAAATTATAGATACGTTGGAGACGAATCAAAGCCGCACGTATCTCGTTCTCAGGCCACGACCGGATAAGCTACGCGTACAGGTACCAAAAGACCCCAAGTTGGCAAGGGGCAGCCCCGCACAGTGCTCTAGTTTTGGACCAACACCATCAGCATTGGCCCACCTGTATTATGTTGAATTAAGAATCCCCGGGGACGCGACCCCCTATGGAAATTAATTATTTAAATCGGTATTATTATGTTGGCAAATGTTAAAACCAAAGTTGGGCCTTGCTGGAAGCGTTTATTCAAAGCGAACTGTCAAGAGGGTCCCATAACCCCTGAGCATGTTAGGAACGCTAATCAAGGAACATAACACCGGTATTACGAAAACTAGGGCGGCGTGAGTGGAACAAAACACTAGGCAAAAGGCCGAGCCTTCCACCCACAACCAAGTATATAGATGCATTAATTAAATAAGAGATATTGTGATATCCCAACATATCCATGTCCCAACATGGAACAACCTGCAACTACACCTGCAACTAGCAACGCTATAAGAAAGCGGCTGAGCAAAGCAGTAACATAGCCAAACAACGGTTTGCTGGGTAGGGTGGTTATAGGCTGTATCATGGCATATGAGAGGCTGACATATATGTGGTAGGAAGCGTGACATAGCGATAGCAACGAGACAACTAGCAAGCAAAGATAGTAGAGATATCCAAGGTCATGATCATCTTGCCTGAAATCCTGCTTGGAAGAAGATCAAATCCATGAAGTAGACGAACAAGCGTAGTCGAACAAATCCTCACAATCGCAACATAACCGGGAACTATCGAGAAGAAGCACAACCGGAAAGAAGCAAACAACATGGTAAACCAACAAGCATAAACATGGCATGATGCACATCCAAGTATGATGCATGACAAGATTAAATGTTGTTAGACATGGCAAGAGATGAATCCTAAGCAAACTACACATTTAGGCATTTTAAATGATGCCGGAAACAACAATTCCGGAAAATCCCCATGTGCATATTTTGAATTTGGTACTGTTCTGCCCTAAATCACATTTTATTGTTGTTCAACATGCAAAGTAAGTGTACCATATTAAACTACACATTTTTCTTCCCAAGTTACATATATAATTTTTTTAATTCAGAGCTACGGTTATTTAGCTAAGAAATAAACCATTTTAACATGTCATTATGCAAATTAATGCAAACGGCAATTTTAAACATGGATGAAAGTTGGATAATGTGAAACTACACGAAATTCTAAGCATTTTACATGTATGAGTCATTTTAATCCGATGCATTGTTTGTGAGTTATTAAATGCATGAGAATGACATATTCAAGTTATGCAATTTTAATGAAAATGGTGGCATGATAGTTATGGAGCGTTTGTTGCCATGGCAGAAAGAATGGGTTGTCATGGCGGAGAAACGGAAATGACTGCACGGCAACATTCCGGTTCTGGTAAGTCCTTGAGATACCGGTGCAAAGGAGGAACAAGTGTGAGATGTGCGGAACATGCAAGAGTGACGGGGAGTGATCCCGGTTACCGGGTGTCCCCACGTGTCGGTGGCATGGCAAAAGAGAGGCATCGTGCAACAAACAATCGCATACGATGCAAACACGCGGTTCATCTCATGCATCACACATGCTTTCGTTCACGGGCATCGTCTCGTTACCTTCGAAGCGTGCGTTTCGGGGCAGACCGAGTTTGGTGTGGTGTAGCGGAAGTAGTGGTTCACGTTCGGGAAGTGGGTCACGGCGATGGTAGTCGAACTTGGCGATCCGAGGGGTGCTTGGCGGTCTCGGTCTTGGCGACGGTAGTCGTACATGGCAAATGTAGTGGTACTATGCGTCGGTCGTCGTGGTACTTGTCGAAATCCGCAGAGGCTGTCTTGGCGTATCCGTGCGTAGAGGTACTTGGCATCGACGTCCTGGTACTTGGCGTCCTCTCGGTCTTGACAGAGATGAAACGGGATAGCGATGGTCATGCGCAGTGAGGCCCCAGTCTTGCGAGACTTGGTATGAACCGAAACGAAGTAGCACAAGGCCTCGAGTCTTGGTGGTCAACGAACGGGGGCGGCCTTGGTCTTGGAGCATAGGAGATGTGGCTGTCGGCGGATGCGCACGCAGTAGCAGCAGCAACGCGGGCAGACAGGGCATGGGAGAATGAGGCGGCAGGCACGTGGTGCTATGGTGATGGTGCAGGGGAGCGGCGTCCTGCCTGAGCGGGGTGGAGGTGCACGCGCCGCGGCGGCGCCATGGCTCAGCCGAGATGAGCTCGGGCGAGCTCGCACGGGAGGCGAGACACATGGGGCAGGGCGAGGTGAAGAAGTTGCCGGCCAAAGCGGAGGTGGTTGGCAGCGCTATGGAGCAGTGGAGGTCACCGGCGGAGCTGCAGAGGGATGGCTTGCTGATGGAGGAGGGCGCGGTCCTCACGCGGGAGGAAGAAGCAGAGGGAGGCGAGGAAGGGCGCGGTCACGGCTGGTCTCCGGCGACTGGAGTCTGGCGGGGTCGGGCTGCGGTCCACATCGGGGAGGCCGAGGCGAGGTGGCGGCACAGAGGCGGGGCCTCACTGGAGAAGGAGTGGAGGGACGGCAGCGGCGGCAAGGCTTCGGGCGCGAGGGAGAAGGAGGCGGCGCGTGGGAAGGAGAAGCAGAGGAGGGGGTCAAACGGAGGGGCGTCGTGCTCGCCGGCGTTGGGGTCCTGGCGGCAACAGGCGCAGCCATGGCGATCGGGCACTGGGCGCTGCCCCTCTCCGTGTTGTGTGTGTGTGGCGGCAGGAGAGACGATCGAGAGGGAGAGTGGGGACCGATCGGGATGAGGCTGGTTGCGGGCTAGGGTTAAGGAGCTGGTGGGGGCGGCTAGGCCTAGCAAGTCGGCCTGGTTTGAGGCTGCGGCTGGGCTGCTGCACTACTCCTCTCTCTCTCTCTTTCTCTCCTTGAATTTATCTTTTCAGAAATTGAGAGAGACAAAATAGAAATAAGAGGAGAGGCCATGGAGAAGAATAAAATAGTGGGACATTTTTATAAGGCTTTATGGAATATTTCCAACCCCAACAAAAGTGGTTCCAACAAATTAGGAGAAGTTAAATCCAAACTTATTTGACTTGAGCCGAAGGAGTTCGAATGGAGGCTAGGCTTTACGAGAGTCCAAAGATGTTGAGAATTATCGTGGAGCTTGGGAATAGAATAAAAGAATTAAGGGCAAAGTTTGAGGACCAAACTTGAAATAGAAAGACATGGAATTAAATTGCATGTGTGTTATGGTGAATTCCAAATTAGCGGAATGTTTATTATAGCTCCTTAATAATAGTAGGAGACTTTGAATATGTTTTAAAGAGAAATCACCATGTGCATTTCCCTCAATTTAAATGGATCAAAGATCCATGCAATTTATTTATGAGAAAACATTTAGGTTGGTAATATTGATGGCATGATGACATGATGCAATGCAAATGATGCGATGATGAATGCAACAAACAAATAAAACACACGACGACAACGAAATAACTGGAGGGCATCTGGAGCGTCGGTCTCGGGCTGTTACACCAACCATGGGTTGAATTTTGGGGCCACCGGCTCTAAGGCGTAGACGTCCCGAAGTGCGCGTTTCTGCTCCTTCTTGGGTATATGCGTGACGTAAATCATGTTCACGGTTTTTACCTCGGGAGGGAACTGCTTTTGGCCTCCATTGTTCGGCTCGCGAGGTTCGTCGTCATCCTCGCTACGGGGACCCTTGCACTGGTCCTCGGCTGTGATCTTGCCGGCATGTTTGATTACCCAACAGTTACGGTTGGTGTGGTTGGCGGGCTTATCCGGGGTACCGTGAATCTGGCAGGGCCTATCCAAGATTCTATCTAGTGCAGACGGGCTGTCCCGGTCCCCTTTAGAAGGCTTTTTCCGCGGTCCTGATTTCGAGCCGCTGAACCCGGCGTTTATCGCTGCATCATTGGCTTCACTGCCGTTGTTTGTGTGCCGACGCTTATTATTCTTGTTGCGCCGGGGTTTCCCGTTCCCATCCCGGGTCTCTGAAATGCCGGGGTCTTCGGGGTGGTTGCTTCGACAAGCTAACCAACTATCCTCGCCTGCGCAAAAGCGGGTCATGAGGGAGGTGAGGGCCGACATTGTTCTCAGCTTGTCCTAGCCGAGCTGGCGAGCGAGCCACTCGTCCCGAATACTGTGCTTGAATGCGGTGATTGCTTCGGCATCCGGACAGTCGATGATCTGGTTCTTCTTAGTCAAGAACCGGTTCCAGAATTGCCGAGCTGACTCGCCGGGCTGCTGAACGACGTGGCTTAGGTCGTCGGCATCCGGCGGCCGAACATAGGTGCCTTGAAAGTTGGCTCGGAATGCATCCTCGAGCTCTTCCCAGCTCCCGATTGAGTTTTCGGGTAGGCTGTTCAACCAGTGCCTTGCCGGTCCTTTGAGTTTTAATGGTAGATATTTAATGGCGTGGAGGTCATCTCCTCGGGCCATATGAATGTGGAGAAGGAAATCTTCAATCCACACAGCTGGGTCAGTTGTCCCATCGTATTGTTCTATATTCACGGGTTTAAACCCTTCGGGGAACTGATGCTGCATCACCTCGTCTGTAAAACACATGGGGTGAGCGGCACCCCTGACCCGGGCCACGTCATGCCGGAGATCGGTTGTCATCCGGGCACGGTGCTGCTCTCGAGCTCTGTCGTTTCTATCGCGCTAGGCTTGGTATCCGTCCCGTCCGGCGGGCGTGTGTCCTCGGGATCCATAGATGGATCTTGACTGTATCCCTCTGGCATTCAGGTCGTGCCGCAGATCATATGGGTCATCCGGTTGAACCGAGTCCTTGCCCACCCGGCGAGGGGGCGCGGGTGGGTATTCGGTTTCTCCAGCCGTCCTATCCCGTCCTCGAGGGGGGCGGTCGGGCTGGCTTGTCTGAGTTCGTCTGGGAGGCATGGGCTCAAGGGCCTCGTCCTCAAATGACGGTAGCAAATGCCGTCGTGGGTAGCTTTTGTGTTGATCTTGGCGCTGATTGTCAAAGCCCTCTTCGGCTGCTAAGACCATCGTCCACCTATCGTTAAGGGTGTCTTGTTCGGCCTTTAGCTGCCGCTGCTTCTTCTTCAAGCTTCAGGCGGTGGCTATGAGCTGCTGCCTGAATCTTTCCTGGTCCAGGGGGTCCTCTGGGACGACAAAATCCTCGGGTTCGAGGCTGTCCTCCTCTTCAGACGGAGGGAGGTAGTTACTGTCCTCGGAATCCTCGGGGTCCTCAGGGTTGCTCTGGTCCTCGTGCCCTTCAGGGGCGTCGTGGTGCTATTCGGGGGTGTTGTCGCCGAGCTCCCCCATGTTGTCCGGAGTCTCATTATCTCCGGTACCGTTCGTGTATGTGTTGTTTTCCTTGCCCTTTCCTCACCCTCTAGATCGCCTTCGTCGGCGTTTGGGCGGTTCCTCATCGCCATCCTTCTTGGTTGTGTCGCCATCCTTCTTGGGGGTGTCGACCATGTAGACATCGTATGTGGAGGTGGCGGTCCACTTTCCGGTGTTGGAGGTGGCAAGGGAGGGAGCCATATAAGGCAGGACGTCTATATCCTCGTCCATGTCGTCAGCCTCCTCGGAGGCGTAGTCCAACATGTCGGTTAAATCTTTGACAGTGGCTACTAAGTGGGTGGTGGGTGGGACGTAAAATTCCCCGTGGTTGGGCTCCAGTCCGATCTGCTCATGGATCGAGGATTAGCCATCCGCGATACTTATCTTCTGGATCCGATCTAACATCTCGCTCAAAAACAAGAGGTCCACCGGATTCATCCTCGGGCAATCCTCGGAGTTGAACTCCGGTGTGCCTGTGCCGGGAGTGTGTTCGGCCAAGGGCGGCCCCTGGCTCTCTAGCGCCGGGACCGGATCCAGACTCGAGGTCAGATCCGAACTGGGGACTGGCCTGGGGGCGGGGCCGAGGAGAGAATCTGAAGTTAAGGCCTCGGGATTATTAGGTTCTTCAGGTAAAGCTGAGAACCCAGTAAGGACGAGATCGCCCCGAGAGTCGGCGACGTACTCTAGGTTGCTGAACCTGATTTCCTGCTCAGGGGCGAAGCTGTCGACCTGGTCAAGGTGACCGGTCGGGTCGGCGTGCAGCACGATGCCGCCGAACGCGAAAAGCTGACCGGGGACGAAAATGTCCCCGCTGCGGATGCCATCACTGATGACAAGGCGAGCCATTGATCCTTGGTGACCCAACGGCGGAACTCTCAATGAAAGCACCAATGTCGGTACCAAAACCGGTAGATCTCGGGTAGGGGGTCCGAACTGTGGATCCAGGAGTCAATGGGTACAGGGAGCGTAGAGACGGTGTTTACCCAGGTTCAGGCCCTCGCGAGGAGGTAAAACCCTACGTCCTACTTGATTATATTGATGTGGGAGTATGACGATTACAGAGTTGATCTACCTCGAGATCGGATGAGCTAAACCCTAGATGGGTGTAATGATGGTGGTTTTCCCTCTCTACGGACTAAACCCTCTGGTTTATATAGACACCAGGGGGACCTAGGGTTACATAGGGTCGGTTTCCGTCAGGGGATAAACATGCCGCTAAATATTTCTTGGAGGAGACACCAAGTCTTCGGAGGTTTCCTTCTGATGCACGGGGTCGCCCGCAATCCAGCCTTCCTTTGATGACTAAAGAGCGGCCCACTAGTCCGGCCTACGAGAGATAGGCCGACAGCCCGAGTACCCCCTAGTCCGAGACACCCTCACCTTCACCATCGGCACCGACCTCTCTCCTGCATAGGAAGGCACGCTCGTCACCTTCCTTCGGGCAAATGCGGATGTGTTCGCTTGGACAGCATCTGATTTGTCCAGTGTACTAAGGGAGGTGATCGAGCACCACTTAGCGGTGTGCCCCAACGCACGCCCTGTGAAGCAGAAGGCACGACGCCAAAGCGCCAGAAAAGCAAGAGTTCATCGTCAAAGAAGTTCGGAAGCTGCAAGAGGCAGGAGTCATACGTGAGGTGCGCCATCCCGAATGGCTCGCCAACCCAATCGTAGTACCCAAGAAAGGCGGCAAGGAGCGAATGTGTGTCGACTTCACGGGCCTCAACAAGGCTTGCCCTCAAGATCCTTTCCCACTGCCTCGCATCGACTAGATCGTGGACTCCACCGCTGGGTGTGAGTTGCTGTGCTTCCTAGACGCCTTCTCAGGCTACCACCAGATCAAGATGGCGACGGAAGACGTGGAGAGACGGCCTTCATCACCCCCTGCGGGATATACTGCTACATCTGCAAGCCCTTCGGCCTGAGGACTGCCGGAGCCACCTTCCAGAGGCTGATGCGCATCGCCCTGGGGCCCCAGATAGGAAGGAACACAGAGGCCTACGTCAATGACATCGTTGTCAAGACGCGCGAGGCCTAGTCCCTCATCGCGGACCTCGAGGAAACATTCGCCAACTTGCGCAAGATCAACCTCAAGCTCAACCCCGACAAGTGCGTCTTTGGAGTCCCTTCCGGCAAGCTGCTTGGCTTCCTGGTCTCCCACCGCGGCATTGAGGCCAACCCTTAGAAGATCAAGGCCATCGAGAGGATGCGCCCTCCCCAGAACCTCAAGGAAATGCAGCGCCTGGCGGGGTGCATGGCCTCGCTTGGGCGCTTCATCTCCAAGTTTGGCGAGCGAGCCCTGCCGTTCTTCAAGCTCATGAAGAGATCCGGCCCCTTCAAGTGGACTCCTGAGGCTGACGCTGCCTTCGAGGACCTCAAGAGGTACCTGACGAGCCCACCCATCATGGTCGCGCCACGCTCTCACGAGCCCCTGCTCCTGTACTTGGCAGCCATCCCCCAGACGGCCAGCACGGCCTTGGTGGTGGTACGGGAGGAGCGCGCCTGCATCCACAAGAAGCCCGCGGAGGCTGCAACGCCGCCTGCCGAGGCCGCGCCATCACCTGCCGAGGGTTCCTCGCGAGCCGCCTCCCGAGCCCTCTGAGCCTCATGAGCCTCTTGGACCCTCCGGAGAGCAAGCTGCCGCTGTAACTACGCGCCTCGTTGAGCACCCCGTGTACTTCGCCAACACGGTGCTGCGGGATGCGCGCGAGCGCTACCCTATGCAGCAGAAGCTCCTCTTTGCGCTTCTCACTGCCTCCAGGAAGCTGCGCTACTACTTCCAGGGCCATCCCATCAAGGTGATCACATCCTATCCCTTGGAGCAAGTCCTGCGCAGCCCCAATGCCACTGGCCGCGTCGCCGAGTGCAACATCGAGCTGCAGGCCTTCGAGCTGGAATTCTGCACCACAAGGACGATCAAGGGCGCAGCCTTGGCGGATTTCGTGGTGGAATGGATGAACCCGCACCAAGAAGAGCCTCGCGAGTACGAATCCCTCCTACCCGGGGACGAAGCACCCGGCGGCTGGACCATGCACTTTGATGGCGTGTTCTCCCGGCAGGGCACGGGGGCTGGTGTCGTGCTCACCTCGCCAACAAGAGACAAGCTCTGCTACGCTGTCCAACTCTGCTTCAAGCATGATGACAAGGTCACCAACAACATCGCTGAGTACGAAGGCCTCATCGCCGGGCTCAAGGTTGCCTCTGCTCTGGGCATCAAGCGCATCATCATCAAGGGCGACTCTCAGCTCCTCGTCAGCTTCTCCAACAAAAGCTACAAGGCCAACGATGAGAACATGGCCGCCTATCTGGAAGAGGTGCGCAAGCTCGAGAAGCGCTTCCTCGGCATGGAGCTCCAGCATGTCCCCCGCGGTAGCAACAAGGAAGCAGATGACATTGCCAAGTGGGCGTACTCGCCGCGAGCCTCAAAGGCCAGCGTCTTCGAGGAAAGGCTCCTGAAGCCATCAGCTGCACCACCTGCCGCGGGCGCCACGGCGCCTCATGAGCAGCTCCCTCCCGCACCGCCCACAGGCGCACCAGACTGCGGCCCATCATCAGGCGCTCGCCTGCTGCTAGTGCTGGAGCCACAAACTGATAGCTGGGCCAACGAGTTCAAGACCTATCTGGAGGACGGCACCCTCCCAGAGAAGGACTCAGAGGCCGAACGCGTGGCCCGCCAGACCACAACCTACTGCTTGAAGGATGGCGAACTCTACCGCAGGCGCCCCAATGGCGTCGCGTTGCGGTGCATCTCCGAAGAGCAAGGTCACGAGCTGCTTGCCGACGTCCATGGTGGAGACTGTGGCCACCACTCTTCATTGTGCACGCTTGCTGGCAAGGTGTTCCGCAGCGGCTTCTACTGGCCCACCGCGCTTCAAGACGCCACCGAGCTGGTCCAATCCTACGAAGCCTGCCAATTCCACACCAAGCAAATCCACCAGCTGGCGCAAGGCCTCCAGATGATCTCACTCTCGTGGCCCTTCGTGGTCTGGGGGCTGGACATCTTGGGCCCCTTCCCTCGCGCGGCATGTGGCTACCGCTACCTCTACGTCGCCATCGACAAGTTCACCAAATGGGCGGAAGTCGAGCCTGTCCGTACCATCCCGGCAGGATCAGCCGTCAAGTTCATCAAGGGCCTCGTCAGCCGCTTTGGCGTCCCCAACCGCATCATCACCGACAACGGCTCGCAGTTCACCAGCGGCCTCTTCAAGTCATATTGCGCCAGCCTTGGCACGCAGATCTGCTACGCCTCCGTGGTGCACCCGCGAAGCAACGGCCAGGCCGAACGCGCCAACGCTGAGGTCCTCAAGGGCCTCAAGACACGAAGCTTCAAGAAAAAGCTTGACGCCTGCGGCAAAGGCTGGCTTGACAAGCTCCAGCGTGCTATGGTCAATCCACACAACAGCAACCAAGCCTACTGGCAAAACTCCCTTCCTCCTCGTCTATGGAGCGGAAGCGGTCCTTCCTTTTGAGCTCAATCACGGGTCCCCGTGAGTCCTCGCGTTCAACGAGGCTCAATGGCTCGCGAGAGGCTGACCTGCTGCTCCTCGAGGAAGCCCGTCGCCAGGCCGCTCTACGCGCTGCCCGATACCAGCAGGCTTTGCGTCGCTATCACAACTGCAACATACTTCCACGCACCCTCGAAGCTGGCGACCTCATCCTAGGAAGGATCCTCTCCAGAGAAGGACTCCACAAGCTCTCACCCATGTGGGAAGGCCCATTCAGGGTTGCCCATGTCTCCCGGCCTGGCGCCACTCGGCTGGAGACAGAGGAGGGTGTTCCGGTGCCCAACACATGGAACATCCAACACCTCCGCAAGTTCTACCCGTGACCTCACGCGTACTAACGAAATGGAGTTGTACATGCTCTGGAGCCTCTCTTTGCGCTTGCCTGATGGGCCCGCGAGAGCTCCCTCCCACAACCCAGTGGAAGCCCCATGCTCAGTGCTGGCGGAATGATCGAACTGAGGGCGTTGCCTGGCTGCACCATCCTCAAGCTGTCTCGTGTCCGTCATGACAGCCTCTTCTTTTTGGATGTGAAACTGAGGGCGCCACGCGGCTGCACCATCCTCAAGCTGACCCGTGCCGGACACGGCAGCCTCATCTTTTTGGTTCTGTAATGAACTTTATTATTATGCTGCAGTAAAAATTTTATTTCCAAAGTATCATCTGTGTCTGGTAATTTGCCTGCTTCAGGAGCCGTGCACGCTGGCGATATCCCTCCTGTGCATCACGCGAGTAAGGGCTGGACACGGTGCCTGTGCTCGGGTCAGTCCCAGCAGCGCCGCAAAACCCAAGTGACTGAGCTCTGGCTCGCAGGCCTGCTCCCGTGCACGTCACCTCACCAAGGTCCTTGGTGCCTTGTCTCCTCGCGTGACACCCACGAGCGAACTAGCAAGCGTGCACTGCTCCTCCATTCGTGAAACTTGTCAGCATGCAGTTATCACAGGAACAAGGCACACAGAAAGCATCGCGAGCACTGCCTCGCGAGGTAACCCACGGCAAGTCGCCTCCTTATGAAGCCTACAGGAAGCCTCGCGAGCGCTCCCTCGCGAGGCGGCCTGCGGTGGCCATCTTCGCCAAGTACCAGCGGGAAGCCTCGCGAGCAAGAGCCTCACGAGGCGCACTCCACAGTCACGACACGACAATCACCACACTTCGCGAAAAAGCTAAGTCTAAAAACGCCTCGCGAGCTGCTCTCAGCACACCTCAAGCTCTCCTCTCCCCGCAACCTTGTTGGGTGCCGATGTTTTCTCCTTTGCGCAAGCCGCTTGCATGTCAAAGGGGGGCTTCCTGAGCATCGCGCCTCAGGAGCCCTTACCGCCCCTCAGAGCCCTACACCCTCTGGCCTTGTCTAGGCACGCGTCCTAGCATACCAGCGACGGTCGTAGCCCGCTCGGGGGCTGGGTCCTGACGACGTAGAGCACCAATGCATGCAAGAAGAGGAAAATAAGCCTCACGAGAGGGCCTCATGAGGAACACGAATTACAGCAAATCATTAAGTACTTAATTTAAACACAAAAGTCATGTTTTCATGCCCCCACGGGGCGACATCAATCTTGACACAGGATAAACAAAAGGGAGAGGGCCTAAGAGGACGCGCCATCGCCATCTTTGTCACCATCGCCTTCGTCGCCATCGCCTTCGCCATCTTCAACCTCGCTAGAGCTCTCACTGCCGTGGGAGAACTTCTCGAGCAGGGCATCCACGTGGTCCTCCATCGCCTTCCCGAGGCCGTCGCGGAGCTCCTCAGGGACAGGGGCCATCACCCCGTTGAAGTCGAAGTTGGCATCGACACGAAGGAGATTGCTGAAGATGTGTGTCGCCGCCTGGCTGAGGAGGTCGTGGCACTCGTCTTCGATTATGCCGTTCACCCGCTTGGCCCCGACCTCAAGCCGCTCCATGAGCTTGGTGAAGAAGTCTAGGTAGCTGGCGTCGTGGGTCTCAAGGCCCCCCCCCCGAGCCTCTCCTGTCAGATGGTGGTCAGGGCGCCACGGGCTCGGAGCTGGAGAGAGTGGAACATCTTGGTGCGCTCGTGCTGCCGTCCCTGTGCCTGAGCCGCCTCGTCCCTGCCCTGCTCGACGACATCGGAGACGCTGCCCACCAGCTGCTGGAGGGAGGCCAGCTACCCCTCCACGGCAGCCTTGGCCTTGAGCGCAGCCTCTCGCCTGCTCTCCGCCTTTGTCAGCACCTCCTTGAGGCCGTTGATCTCCCGCTAGAGCTCCTCACGCTTCTTCTTGAAGCAGTCCTCCTGGACCTTCAGCTTCTTGCTGTGATCCGCGGCAAGCGCCTGGCGAATCCTCTCGGTCTTCGCGTCAACGTCCGCCTGGATCTTCTTCTCCTTGGCCTCCAGCTAAGCATTGGCCCTCTCCATGCGCTGGTTGTAGGAGGCCTAGGCGGCAGCCACCTGGCAGTCCAGCGTCTCCAGGCGCTCGCGCTCCGCGGCCTGCTCGGCTGTCGTCTGATGTCTACTATGCAACTTTTATTCTTGTAGACGTTGTTGGGCCTCCAAGTGCAGCATTTTGTAGGACAGCATCAAATTTCCCTCAAGTGGATGACCTAAGGTTTATCAATCCGTGGGAGGCATAGGATGAAGATGGTCTCTCTGAAACAACCCTGCAATCAAATACAAGAAATCTCTTGTGTCCGCAACACACCCAATACAATGGTAAATTGTATTGGTGCACTAGTTCGGCGAAGAGATGGTGATACAAGTGTAGTATGGATAGTAGATATAGGTTTTTATAATCTGAAAATAAAAAAATAGCAAGGTAGCAAGTAGTAAAAGTGAGCACAAACGGTATTGCAATGCTTGAAAACAAGGCCTAGGGTTCATACTTTCACTAGTGCAATCTCTCAACAGTGCTAACATAATTGAATCATATAACAATCCCTCAATGTGCGATAAAGAATCACTCCAAAGTTCCTATTAGCGGAGAACATAAGAAGAAATTGTTGTAGGGTATGAAACCACCTCAAAGTTATCCTTTCCGATCAATCTATTGAGCCATCCCTATAAGTGTCACAAACAACCCTAGAGATCGTACTAAAATAACACCATATGATATGCATCAACCAACTCTAATGTCACCTAGATACTCCAATGTCACCACAAGTATCCGTGAGTTGATTATTCGATATGCATCAAACAACTTCAGATTCATAATATTCAATCCACACAAAGAACTTCAAAGAGCACCCCAAAGTTTCTATCGAAGAAAAGAAGATGAAAACATGCAATCAACCCCTATGCCTAGATCACCTCAAGGTCACGGTAATCCGCGAGTTGATCACCAAAACATACATCAAGTGAACCAATAGAATACCCCATTGTCAGCACGGGTATACACATGCAAGACATACATCAAGTGAACCAATAGAATACCCCATTGTCAGCACGGGTATACACATGCAAGACATACATCAAGTGTTCTCAAATCTGAAATATTCAATCCGACAATAACGAAACCTCAAAGGGAAAGACTCAATTCATCACAAGAAGATAGAGAGGGAAGAAACACCATATGATCCAACTATATTAACAAAGCTCGCGATACATCAAGATCGTGCCAAATCAAGAACACGAGAGAGAGAGAGATCAAACACATAGCTACTGGTACATACCCTCAGCCCCGAGGGAGAACTACTCCCTCCTCGTCATGGAGACCGCCGGGATGATGAAGATGTCCTCCGGTGATGATTTCCCCCTCCGGCAGGGTGCCGGAATAGGGCTCCAGATGGTATTTCTTCAGTACAGAGGCTTCCGGCAGCGGCTGCGAAGTTCTAGGTTTATTTCTGGGGCTTTCTCTATTTATAGGATTTTCAGCGTTGGAATCACGTGAAAAGGAGTTACGAGGGGCCCACAAGGCAACAGCACACGACCCCCCCCCAGGGCGCGCCGTGTTGCCTTGTGAGCTCCTCGTGAGGCTTCTGGTTCTTCCACAAAGCTTCGGGGGTCTCTTTTGGTCCAAAAAAAATCGTCAAAAAGTTTCGTCCAATTTCGAGAACTTTTATTTTTGCACAAAAAACAACACCACGGTAGTTCTGCTGAAAATAGCGTCAGTCCGGGTTAGTTCTAATCAAATCATACCAAAACCATATAAAATCGTTATAAACATGGCATGAATACTTCATAAATTATAGATACGTTGGAGACGTATCAGCATCCCCAAGCTTAATTCCTGCTCATCCTCGAGTAGGTAAATGATAAAAGAAATAATTTATGAAGTGTGAATGCTAGCATAGTGCATAAGTTTGATCAATGATAATTTCAATCACTTTTCCTAGCATCATAACAGCAACTCTTTCTCATAAAACTCATCATGATCAAGTAGCAATCAATTCACATGTTATGGTTTAAACAATGCATTCTCTTGAAACTTAACAACCTATGTTCTTAGTCACCAAACAATTACAATTCAACTTATCTTCAACAGAGTCTAAGTAAGAGCTCCACATACTCAATTATCATATAGTCTTGTATGATTGCTAGTACTCAAAGCATATTTTTTTAGAACAAATGGCATCCATCGAACACAGAGAAAGATTGGGGCTTAATGTTTCGCCTCCCAACTCATTTATCATAAAGATAATTGTCAACAATAATAATTCATGATCAAATATATTTGAATGGATATATGTGCCTGGATCTATCCCCACCACATGATGCTTGCCAACTATAGAATAGGTTGGAATAAGAAGTTGACTCAACAAAAATAAATAGCATGAAAGTAAATAGCTTAAAAGTAAATGGAATGTCCCTTCGCAGAGGGAAGCAGGGATTTGCAGAGGTGCCAGAGCTCATAGCTTAAAACAGAGATGAATACATTTTGAGTGGTGTGCCTTACCTGTCAACGTCACGACCGAGAGTTCTCAATATCTTCCATGCTAAACACATTATAGGCGGTTCCCAAGCAGAAAAGTTTACTCCCCCTCAACCATTCAAACACAAGCCATGGCTAGCCGAATCCTCGGGTGCCCTCCATACAATCAACTTTCCGCGGGAGTTTTTTTAATTATAATTTTTTGTTTTGCGGGACTGGGCATCCCAATTATCACCCTCTCTCGGCAATGACAAGTGAATAAACACCCATCATGATAATAACCCACTTAACATGGAAGATACTGACCACCCCCTGCCGCTTCATGAGCGGTACGGGCACACAAAACATATGCTTATTTGAATGATTAGAGGTGGCACATGCAAATTTACTTGGAACGGCAGAGTAATACCGTATATAGGTAGGTATGGTGTACACTCATGGAAGAAACTTGGCTCAAGGATTTTGGATGCACAAGCAGTATTCCCGCTTAGTACAGAAATTTTGGCTAGCAAAAGATTCTAAACAAGCACCACATGTTGGAGGATCCATAACAATATAACTTCTATGCAAATATACCCAAACACAACTCATTACGTTGTCTTCCTTGTCCAACTTCAACTAATTTGCTCAAGTTTGAAAATAATTAATGGGTATTCACAATCATAAAAGATGTCCAAGATAATATATTTGTATGTGAAATTTCTCTTCCATATACTAATCATTCATGAATTGCTTGTATGACTAAGACTGTGATTGCCAAACTTGAATAGATTTTACTTTCTAAACGGAATGTGAAATATTTCTAAGCATGAGACAAGCATATGAAGCACATATTATTTAAACTTTATGAAATTCAACTCATTCAACAATTTACTCATAGGATATAAGTGAAGCACAAGAGTGAATGACAAACTACTCCAAAAGATATAAGTGAAGAACAATGAGTAGTTAAACAATTAAGTAGCTATGTGAAGACTCTCTCCAAATAAAGATTTTAGATCTTGATAATTTTATTCAAACAGCAAACAAAATGAAAATAAAAGGACACTCCAAGAGTAGCACATATCATGTGAACAAGTAAAAACTTAGGCTAACCGATAGTTGTTGATGAAGAAAGGTGGGGTGCCTACCGGGGCATCCCCAAGCTTAGTTGCTTGAGACTTCTTGGAATGTTATCTTGGGGTGCCTTGGGCATCCCCAAGCTTGAGCTCTTCTCTCTCCTTAATTCCTCTCATATCATGGCTTCTCCTAAATCTTAAAACTTCATCCACACAAAACTCAACAAGAACTCGTGAGATAAGTTAGTATAAATCAACTCAAACCTCAACATTCTCTACTGTATAAAATCAATAAAAATTTAATTAAACATGGCATACTAAATTCCTCTGCATATTTAATACTCCTATCCATAAATAGAAACATTAAATAGGCAAACATATGCAAACAATGCAACTATAACAGCAATCTGCCAAAACAGAACAGTCTGTAAAGGGGGAATACAACTTCATACTTCCCTAGCTCCAAAAATTCTGAAAACTTACCATGTGACAGATAACTCATGCATGCTTGCTGTGTAAAAATTTCAGATTTTTATCATGTTGTGACAATGCAGAAATATTCAGGACATAACAGAAAACTTTCTGTTTTCAAACAGCAACACATAAACTTGCAAACTGAGCATGGTAAAGGCTATAATTTACATTTTATTGAACTATAAGATACAAAACATGATTATTAATAACAGCAAGCAAATCCAAATAAAATAAAATGATGCTCCAAGCAAAACACATATCATGTGACGAATAAAAATATAGTCCCAAGTGAGGTATCCGATAATTTTGTAGACGAAAGAGGGGATGCCTTCCGGGGCATCCCCAAGCTTAGACTCTTGAGTCTTCCTTGAATATTACCTTGGGGTGCCTTGGGCATCCCCAAGCTTATGGTCTTGCCTCTCCTTATTCTCCTCATATCGATATCTCACCCAAAACTTGAAAACTTCAATCACACAAAACTTAACGGAACTTCATGAGATGGGTTAGTATGATAAAGAGCAAATCATTCACTTTGTTACTGTCAAGACAAGATTCATAATTGTTCTCACATAATTCCTACTGTAATCTATCATTTCCACAATTTATATTGACCAATATAATCCATAGAAACTATAAAACAAGCAAACTATGCAATAAAACAGAATCTGTCAAAAACAGAACAACATGTAGTGAGCTATTTAAAAACCATACTTTTGTACCTCCAAAAATTCTGAAACATTAGGACAACGTAACAATTTTGTAATCCAATACTCTGTAAAAATTTCAGAATTTTCTCACGCTCCAGTACAGAATAGAAATTCCAGCACTGGAGCAAAAGTTTCTGTTTTTGCACATAATCAAATCAACAAGTATCCACACTATCCCAAAGGCTTTACTTGGCACTTTATTGAAAGAAAACATATAAAACATGATTACTACAGTAGATTAATCGTGTGAACTCAAAAACAGTAGGTATAACTATTGGGTTGCCTCCCAACAAGCGCTTTTCTTTAATGCCTTTTTAGCTAGGCATGATGATTTCAATGATGCTCACATAAAAGTAAAGAATTGAAACACAAAGAGAGCATCATGAAACATATGACAAGCACATTTAAGCCTAACCCACTTCCTATGCATAGGGATTTTGCGAGCAAACAATTTATGGGAGCAAGAATCAACTAGCATAGGAAGGCAAAACAAGTGCAACTTCAAAAATTTCAACATAAAGAGAGGAAACTTGATGTTGTTGAAATATATATATAAGAATATGTCCCTCTCTCATAATAATTTTCAGTAGCATCATGAATAAATTCAAAAATATAACTATCACATAAAGCATTCTTTCCATGATCTACAAGCATGGCAATTTTATTACTCTCCACATAAGCAAATTTGTTCTCATCAATAATAGTGGGAGCAAATTCAATGAAATAACTATCATATGACACTTGATTGGCATAATCCAATTGAAAATTAAAATCATGATGACAAGTTTCATAGTTATCATTATTCTATATAGCATACATGTCATCACAATAATCATCATAGATAGCAACTTTATTGTCATAATCAATTGAAACCTCTTTCAAAATAGTGGAATCATCATTAAATAAACTCACGACCTCTCCAAATCTACTTTCATGATTATTACAATAAGATTCCACACCCTCCAAAATAGTGGGATCATTAGTACCTAGAGTTGACACTCTTTCAAACCCACTTTCATCAATATAATCATCATAAATAGGAGGTATGCTATCATCATAATAAATTTGCTCATCAAAACTCGGGGGACTAAAAATATCATCTTCATCACACATAACATTAGCATCATGGATATTCATAGAAAGCATACTAACAACATTGTAATCATGCTCATCATTCAAAGGGCTCGCATTAAACATTTTATTAAATTCTTCCTCTAACAATTGAGCACAATTATCGGAATCCATATTTTCAAGAAAGACATTATAAAGATAAAGCATTTGAGGCAACCTCAATTCCATTTTTTTAGTTTTCTTTTATAAGCCAAACTAGTGATAAAACAAGAAACTAAAAGATTCGATTGTAAGATCTAAAGATATACCTTCAAGCACTCACCTCCCCGGCAACGGCGCCAGAAAAGAGTTTGATGTCTACTACGCAACTTTTATTCTTGTAGACGTTGTAGGGCCTCCAAGTGCAGAGTTTTTTAAGACAACAGCAAATTTCCCTCAAGTGGATGACCTACGGTTTATCAATCCGTGGGAGGCGTAGGATGAAGATGGTCTCTCTCAAACAACCCTGCAATCAAATACAAGAAATCTCTTGTGTCCCCAACACACCCAATACAATGGTAAATTATATTGGTGCACTAGTTCGGCGAAGAGATGGTGACACAAGTGTAGTATGGATAGTAGATATAGGTTTTTATAATCTGAAAATAAAAAAACAGCAAGGTAGCAAGTAGTAAAAGTGAGCACAAACAGTATTGCAATGCTTGAAACAAGGCCTAGGGTTCATACTTTCACTAGTGCAATCTCTCAACAGTGCTAACATAATTGAATCATACAACAATCCCTCAACGTGCGATAAAGAATCACTCCAAAGTTCCTATTAGCGGAGAACATAAGCAGAAATTGTTGTAGGGTACGAAACCACCTCAAAGTTATCCTTTCCGATCAATCTATTGAACCATCCCTATAAGGGTCACAAACAGCCCTAGAGTTCGTACTAAAATAACACCATATGATATGCAGCAACCAACTCTAATGTCACCTAGATACTCCAATGTCACCACAAGTATCCATGAGTTGATTATTCGATATGCATCAAACAACTTCAGATTCATAATATTCAATCCACACAAAGAACTTCAAAGAGCACCCCAAAGTTTCTATCGGAGAAAAGAAGATGAATACGTGCAATCAACCCCTATGCCTAGATCACCTCAAGGTCACGGTAATCCGCGAGTTGATCACCAAAACATACATCAAGTGAACCAATAGAATACCCCATTGTCAGCACGGGTATCCACATGCAAGACATACATCAAGTGTTTTCAAATCTGAAATATTCAATCCGACAATAACGAAACCTCAAGGAAAGACTCAATTCATCACAAGAAGATAGAGAGGGAAGAAACACCATATGATCCAACTATATTAACAAAACTCGCGATACATCAAGATCGTGCCAAATCTAGAACACGAGAGAGAGAGAGAGATCAAACACATAGCTACTGGTACATACCCTCAGCCCCGAGGGTGAACTACTCCCTCCTCGTCATGGAGACCGCCGGGATGATGAAGATGGCCTCCGGTGATGATTTCCCCCTCTGGCAGGGTGCCGAAACAGGGATCCAGATGGTATTTCTTCGGTACAGAGGCTTGCAGCGGCGACGTCGAAGTTCTAGGTTTATTTCTGGGGGTTTCTCTATTTATAGGATTTTTCAGCGTTGGAATCACGCGAAAAGGAGTTACGAGGGGCCCACAAGGCAACACTACACGACCCCCCCCCCTCCCAGGGCGCGCCGTGTTGCCTTGTGAGCTCCTCGTGAGGCTTCTGGTTCTTCCATGAAGATTCGGGGGTCTCTTTTGGTCCAAAAAAAATGGTCAAAAAGTTTCGTCCAATTCCGAGAACTTTTATTTCTGCGCAAAAAACAACACCACGGTAGTTCTGCTGAAAACAGCGTCAGTCCGGGTTAGTTCTAATCAAATCATACCAAAACCATATAAAATTGTTATAAACATGGCATGAATACTTCATAAATTATAGATACGTTGGAGACGTATCAGCATCCCCAAGCTTAATTCCTGCTCGTCCTCGAGTAGGTAAATGATAAAAGAAATAATTTATGAAGTGTGAATGCTAGCATAGTGCATAAGTTTGATCAATGATAATTTCAATCACTTTTCCTAGCATCATAATAGCAACTCTTTCTCATAAAACTCATCATGATCAAGTAGCAATCAAGTCACATGTTATGGTTTAAACAATGCATTCTCTTGAAACTTAACAACCTATGTTCTTAGTCACCAAACAATTACAATTCAACTTATCTTCAACAGAGTCTAAGTAAGAGCTCCACATACTCAATTATCATATAGTCTTGTATGATTGCTAGTACTCAAAGCATATTTTTTTAGAACAAATGGCATCCATCGAACACAGAGAAAGATTGGGGCTTAATGTTTCGCCTCCCAACTCATTTATCATAGAGATAATTGTCAACAATAATAATTCATGATCAAATATATTTGAATGGATATATGTGCCTGGATCTATCCCCACCACATGATGCTTGCCAACTATAGAATAGGTTGGAATAAGAAGTTGACTCAACAAAAATAAATAGCATGAAAGTAAATAGCATAAAAGTAAATGGAATGTCCCTTCGCAGAGGGAAGCAGGGATTTGCAGAGGTTCCAGATCTCATAGCTTAAAACAGAGATGAATACATTTTGAGTGGTGTGCCTTTCCTGTCAACGTCACGACCGAGAGTTCTCAATATCTTCCATGCTAAACACATTATAGGCGGTTCCCAAGCAGAAAAGTTTACTCCCCCTCAACCATTCAAACACAAGCCATGGCTAGCCGAATCCTCGGGTGCCCTCCATACAATCAACTTTCCGCGGGAGTTTGTTTAATTATAAATTTTTGTTTTGCGGGACTGGGCATCCCAATTACCACCCTCTCTCGTGCAATGACAAGTGAATAAACACCCATCATGATAATAACCCGCTTAACATAGAAGATACTGACCACCCCCTGCCGCTTCATGAGCGGTACGGGCACACAAAACAGATGCTTATTTGAATGATTAGAGGTGGCACATGCAAATTTACTTGGAACGGCAGAGTAATACCGTATATAGGTAGGTATGGTGGACACTCATGGAAGAAACTTGGCTCAAGGATTTTGGATGCACAAGCAGTATTCCCGCTTAGTACAGAAATTTTGGCTAGCAAAAGATTCTAAACAAGCACCACATGTTGGAGGATCCATAACAATATAACTTCTATGCAAATATACCCAAACACAACTCATTACGTTGTCTTCATTGTCCAACTTCAACTAATTTGCTCAAGTTTGAAAAATAATTAATGGGTATTCACAATCATAAAAGATGTCCAAGATAATATATTTGTATGTGAAATTTCTCTTCCATATACTAATCATTCATGAATTGCTTGTAAGACTAAGATTGTGATTGCCAAACTTGAATAGATTTTACTTTCTAAACGGAATGTGAAATATTTCTAAGAATGAGACAAGTATATGAAGCACATATAATTTCAACTTTATGATATTCAACTCATTCAACAATTTACTCATAGGATATAAGTGAAGCACAAGAGTGAATGACAAACTACTCCAAAAGATATAAGTGAAGAACAATGATTAGTTAAACAATTAAGTAGCTATGTGAAGACTCTCTCCAAATAAAGATTTCAGATCTTGATAATTTTATTCAAACAACAAACAAAATGAAAATAAAAGGACACTCCCAGAGTAGCACATATCATGTGAACAAGTAAAAACTTAGGCTAACCGATAGTTGTTGATGAAGAAAGGTGGGATGCCTACCGGGGCATCCCCAAGCTTAGTGCTTGAGACTTCTTGGAATGTTATCTTGGGGTGCCTTCGGCATCCCCAAGCTTGAGCTCTTGTGTCTCCTTAATTCCTCTCATATCATGGCTTCTCCTAAATTTAAAACTTCATCCACACAAAACTCAACAAGAACTCATGAGATAAGTTAGTATAAATCACCTCAAACCTCAACATTCTCTACTGTAGAAAATCAATAAAATTATAATTAAACATTGCATACTAAATGCCTCTGCATATTTAATACTCCTATCCATAAATAGAAACATTAAATAGGCAAACATATGCAAACAATGCAACTATAACAGCAATCTGCCAAAACAGAACAGTCTGTAAAGGGGGAATACAAATTCATACTTAGCTAACTCCAAAAATTCTGAAAAATTACCACGTGACAGATAACTCATGCATGCTTACTGTGTAAAAATTCCAGATTTTTTATCATGTTCTGACAATTCACAAATATTCAGGACATAACAGAAAACTTTCTGTTTTCAAACAGCAACACATAAACTTGCAAACTGAGCATGGTAAAGGCTATAATTGACATTTTATTGATTTAAAAGATACAGAACATGATTATTGATAAAAGCAAGCAAATCCAAAGAAAATAAAATGACGCTCCAAGCAAAACACATATCATGTGATAAATAAAAATATAGTCCCAAGTGAGGTTACCGATAATTTTGAAGACGAAAGAGGGGATGCCTTCCGGGGCATCCCCAAGATTAGACTCTTGAGTCTTCCTTGAATATTACCTTGGGGTGCCTTGGGAATCCCCAAGCTTAGGGTCTTGCCGCTCCTTATTCTCCTCATATCGATATCTCACCCAAAACTTGAAAACTTCAATCACACAAAATTTAACTGAACTTCGTGAGATGGGTTAGTATGATAAAGAGCAAATCATTCACTTTGGTACTGTCAAGACAAGATTCATAATTGTTCTCACATAATTCCTACTGTACTCTATCATTTCCACAATTTATATTGACCAATATAAGCCATAGAAACTATAAAACAAGCAAACTATGTAATAAAAACAGAATCTGTCAAAAACAGAACAGCATGTAGTGAGCGATTTGAAAACCATACTTCTGTACCTCCAAAAATTCTGAAACATTAGGAAAACGTAAAACATTTGTAATCCAATCCTCTGTAAAAATTTCAGAATTTTCTCACGCTCCAGTACAGAATAGAAATTCCTGCACTGGACGCAAAAGTTTCTGTTTTTTGCACAGAATCAAATCAACAAGTATCCACACAATCCCAAAGGCTTTACTTGGCACTTTTTTGAAAGAAAACATATAAAACATGATTGCTACAGTAGGTTAATCATGTGAACTCAAAAACAGTAGGTATAAATATTGGGTTGCCTCCCAACAAGCGCTTTTCTTTAATGCCTTTTTAGCTAGGCATGATGATTTCAATGATGCTCACATAAAAGTAAAGAATTGAAACACAAAGAGAGCATCATGAAACATATGACAAGCACATTTAAGCCTAACCCACTTCCTATGCATAGGGATTTTGCGAGCAAACAATTTATGGGAGCAAGAATCAACTAGCATAGGAAGGTAAAACAAGTGCAACTTCAAAAATTTCAACATAAAGAGAGGAAACTTGATGTTGTTGAAATATATATAAGCATATGTCCCTCTCTCATAATAATTTTCAGTAGCATCATGAATGAATTCAAAAATATAACTATCACATAAAGCATTCTTTCCATGATATACAAGCATGGAAATTTTATTACTCTCCACATAAGCAAATTTGTTCTCATCAATAATAGTGGGAGCAAATTCAATGAAATAACTATCATATGACACTTGATTGGCATAATCCAATTGAAAATTAAAATCATGATGACAAGTTTCATAGTTATCATTATTCTTTATAGCATACATGTCATCGCAATAATCATCATAGATAGCAACTTTATTGTCATAATCAATTGGAACCTCTTCCAAAATAGTGGAATCATCATTAAATAAACTCACGACCTCTCCAAATCCACTTTCATGATTATTACAATAAGATTCAACACCATCCAAAATAGTGGGATCATTAGTACCTAGAGTTGACACTCTTCCAAACCCACTTTCATCAATATAATCATCATAAATAGGAGGCATGCTATCATCATAATAAATTTGCTCATCAAAACTTGGGGGACTAAAAATATCATCTTCATCACACATAACATCCCCAAGCTTCTAGTTTTGCATATCATTAGCATCATGGATATTCATAGAAAACATACTAACAACATTGCAATCATGGTCATCATTCAAAGGGCTCACATTAATTATTTTATTAAATTCTTCCTCTAACAATTGAGCACAATTATCGAAATCCATATTTTCAAGAAAGACATTATAAAGATAAAGCATTTGAGGCAACCTCAATTCCATTTTTTAGTTTTCTTTTATAAACCAAACTAGTGATAAAACAAGAAACTAAAAGATTCGATTGCAAGATCTAAAGATATACCTTCAAGCACTCACCTCCCCGGCAACAGCGCCAGAAAAGAGCTTGATGTCTACTACGCAACTTTTATTCTTGTAGACGTTGTTGGACCTCCAAGTGCGGAGTTTTGTAGGACAGCAGCAAATTTCCCTCAAGTGGATGTCCTAAGGTTTATCAATCCGTGGGAGGGGTAGGATGAAGATGGTCTCTCTCAAACAACCCTTCAATCAAATACAAGAAATCTCTTGTGTCCCCAACACACCCAATACAATGGTAAATTGTATTGGTGCACTAGTTCGGCGAAGAGATGGTGATACAAGTGTAGTATGGATAGTAGATATAGGTTTTTATAATCTGAAAATAAAAAAACAGCAAGGTAGTAAATAGTAAAAGTGAGCACAAACGGTATTGCAATGCTTGAAAACAAGGCCTAGGGTTCATACTTTCACTAGTGCAATCTCTCAAAAGTGCTAACATAATTGAATCATATAACAATCCCTCAACGTGCGATAAAGAATCACTCCAAAGTTCCTATTAGCGGAGAACATAAGAAGAAATTGTTGTAGGGTATGAAACCACCTCAAAGTTATCCTTTCCGATCAATCTATTGAGCCATCCCTATAAGTGTCACAAACAGCCCTAGAGTTCGTACTAAAATAACACCATATGATATGCATCAACCAACTCTAATGTCACCTAGATACTCCAATGTCACCACAAGTATCCGTGAGTTGATTATTCGATATGCATCAAACAACTTCAGATTCATAATATTCAATCCACACAAAGAACTTCAAAGAGCACCCCAAAGTTTCTATCGGAGAAAAGAAGATGAATACGTGTAATTAACCCCTATGCCTAGATCACCCCAAGGTCACGGTAATCCGCGAGTTGATCACCAAAACATACATCAAGTGAACCAACAGAATACCCCATTATCGCCACGGGTATCCACATGCAAGATATACATCAAGTGTTCTCAAATCTGAAATATTCAATCCAACAATAACGAAACCTCAAAGGGAAAGACTCAATTCATCACAAGAAGATAGAGAGGGAAGAAACACCATATGATCCAACTATATTAACAAAGCTTGCGATACATCAAGATCGTGCCAAATCAAGAACACGAGGGAGAGAGAGGTCAAACACATAGCTACTGGTACATACCCTCAACCCCGAGGGTGACCTACTCCCTCCTCGTCATGGAGACCGCCGGGATGATGAAGATGGCCTCCGGTGATGATTTCCCCCTCCGGCAGGGTGCCGGAACAGGGCTCCAGATGGTATTTCTTCGATACAGAGGCTTGCGGCGGCGGCGTCGAAGTTCTAGGTTTATTTCTGGGGCTTTCTCTATTTATAGGATTTTTCAGCGTTGGAATCACGCGAAAAGGAGTTACGAGGGGCCCACAAGGCAACAACACACGCCCCCGCCCCAGGGCGCGCCGTGTTGCCTTGTGAGCTCCTCGTGAGGCTTCTGGTCCTTCCACAAAGCTTCGAGGGTCTCTTTTGGTCCCAAAAAAATCATCAAAAAGTTTCGTCCAATTCCGAGAACTTTTATTTCTGCACAAAAAACAACACCACGGTAGTTCTACTGAAAACAGCGTCAGTCCGGGTTAGTTCTAATCAAATCACACCAAAACCATATAAAATTGTTATAAACATGGCATGAATACTTCATAAATTATAGATACGTTGGAGACGTATCATCGTCCTCGCGAGCTCCCGCTCGCGGATCGCGAGGTCCGCCTCGCGGCCGGCAAGAGCCTCGGCGCGCTTGTCGAGCTCGTCCTCCCGCGCCTGGAGAAGCTGCTCCCGGAGCACCTTCGCGCGAGCCTCCGCCTCCTCACGGCGCTTGTCGGCCGCGTCGGCCTCCCGGACGGCGCTCTCGAAGATCTCCTTCGCGTCTAAGGCGGCCTTCTCATGCTTCTCCCGCGCGGCTTCGTCTTGGCGTAGGCACAGCTTGACGGCGACGTCGAGTAGCCGCCACCCCTCCACGAGGTGCAGGCGCTCCTCGACGACGCGCGTCTCCTCCGCCTGGAGTTCCACCTCGAGCTGGCCCAGAGCCGCCCTGGCACCCCATGCTTGAGCAAGATGCTGCTGTTCACGAGCTGCAGGGCCCAGTCCGAGCTCGGCTCCTCGCTGCCCTCCGCCGTCACAACCTGGGAGGGCCCGGCGTCGGGGCCCCTCCGGGCCTCTGCATCCGCACTCCCTTCAGGAGCCGCGTCGTTCGTCAGGAGCGAGGGGCTCGCCGGGACCTCCTCCTCCTCTTGCCACGGCGGCACACTCCGCGGGCTCGTTGCCCCCATGGCGGGAGCCTCGCGCGCCGGCGAGCGCCGGGGGCTTGCCGAGGCGCCCTCGGCGGCTGCAGCCTCCTTGGCTGGGGTGGAGCTCGGCGGGGGAGTTGGTGCCTCAGCCTCCCCCTTCGCTGCGTCCCCTCCTACAGTGGGCGCCTCGGGAGGCGCGGCCCCTCCTCCGTAGGCCGCCTCCCGAGGCTCATCTCCCTTGGCCTCAGGAGCCGCGTCCACGCGCGGCTCCGGAGGTGCCACCTGCTCTTCTTCCACCTCCGCGCGCCCCATTTCAGCTTCGGGGTGGCGGGTGGCCTCCGCACGCCCTTCGATGCCCGCGGTAGGCGTCGGGGCCCCCTTCGAGCTAGGGGTCTTCGGCTTCTTCTTCTTCATGGGCCTCCTGCGCAAGCAAGGGTTTAGCCCCAGACCTCGGGAGGGAGAAGAAAAAACACAAAGAAAAGAGAGCAAGGCGAGGTGACTTACTCGTCATTGGGGAGCCATTTCCTCTTCTTCAGTACCGGCAGCGGGCGGCTGCCGCTGCCGCTCCCGCGAGGCTCGGCAGCCCCGTCCTTGGCACCGTCTTTCTTGGCGGGGGGCTCGGTTGCCCCGCCATCCGCGCCAGTCTTCTCCGCAGGGGGCTCGGTGACCCCGCTGCCGGCGCTTGTCTTCTCCACGCGCGGCTCGTCAGCCGTCGCGCTGGTACTCCCTTCGCCTCCCACGCCAGCAGGCCGGGAGGGCGCAACCCTGAATTGAGTGCCGCCGTCGTCGTCCTCCTCAAGATCGCAGATAAGCTGGCGGCGGCTCCGCGGGGGAGGCCCGCCATCGCTCCCCTCCGCGGCGCTTGTCGAGTCCTCGGCGTCGCCGCGGTCTCCCGAGCCGGGGACCACCACGAGCAGGTTCTCGCGAGGCCCGTCGAAGCCCTCCGGCACCAGGCCCCACTGGTCAAAGATCGGCATCCTCCGCGCTGCCGCCGACCAAGATCAGCATGATCTCCTCCAGCACCTCCGTCGTCAGATTGTCAATGCTCAGTCTCATGGGGTCCTTCGAGCCGGTGATCTCCCACACCGGATGCGAGCGCTTCTGGAGAGGCGCGATGCATCACCGCAGGAACTCCTTCACGACCATCGCCCCCGTGAGCCCTGCACCCTTCAGCCCGGCCATTCGCTCCCACAAGGGCACCAGCCTCGGGTCGGTGAGCTTCTCGTGCTCCCAGCCGAAGTTCTTCGCGACGGGATCCGTCGGGATCATCAGTAGCGGGCTATGTTGGCGCGCATCCATATAGACCCAGCGCTGCCTATAGCCCTTCACCTTCCTCGAGATCCTCAGGTTGATGGTGTCGTCCTCCGTCCCCTTGACGCTGAGGAATGAAGCGCACGCAGAGCACTGATTCGTCGCGATCAGCCGCAGGCTGAAGAAGTGGCGGAAGAGTGCCACCGAGGGCATCACGCCCATGAAGGCCTCGCAGAAGAAGGCGAAGATGGAGAGGAGGAGGACGGAGTTTGGCTGGAGGTGAAGTGCATGGATCTGGTAATGCGACAAGATGGCGTTGAAGAAGTCGGAGAACAGCGGCACCAAGCTGGCGTAGATGCTGTGGAGGAAGAAGGGGAAGGTCATCGCCTCCAGCTCACGTGGCGGGCGCGAGCCCGGCTAGATCCGCGTCGCCTTCCCCTCGTGGTAGTCGCTGGCGGTCATCGGGATCACCTTGTCCAGCCCCTCTTTGTTGGCGATGATGGAGCGTGATAGAGCCGGCTCCAAGGCCGGCGCGGTCGGGGCCGCGGCCGCCGCCCTGCCCTTCTTGCCGGCGGGCGCCATTGGTGTGCGAAGAAGCGTTGGAAGCGAGAGGAGGAAGAGGATGCAAGGAGTCGGGCGCTAGGAGGCGGGGAGGAGAGGATGAAGGCAATGATGATTCTGCGCCACGCGCGGGCCAGTTTTATGGCAGGGCGGACGGTTACCAAGGCGTAGTGGGGAAGCGGGGGCGTCCCCCGTTCCATCGTGCGCCACGCGTCCCAGCCTGGGCCCCGCAGTCGGTTAGGGCCCGCACCGTTTCGCTCCCAACGGGCGGGAACGTGCGCGCCACGGGCCCGTGGGCTACTGTCGGGCCAGTGGGAACCAGGGTACCACGGCCCGTTTGCCTGCGGCCCAGGAAGCAACGCCTGGCGAAGGCCCAAGAGGCAGCCCAGCCATGGGCGCCGCAAAGCACGACACCCCGCGAGACGCCAGCCTCGCAAGGACCCCTCCGCAAGGAGCGAACCACCAAGACTTAGCAGCAGCAGCAGGAAGCCTCGCGAGGTGGCCTCCCGAAGCCACCCGAGCCTGGCGCCAGCCACGCGGTCCTGTGCCCACCACGTGGGTGATGCGCTTGGCGACGACAGCGACAGGAGCCGTACCAGCAGGCGCGGACAGGGAGGATTTCCTCTTTGGTCCTAAGGGGGCAGCACCAGCTACCCACCCCAAAGCAAGTCCCAAAGCCTGCCCGTTTGGTGTATGAAGACCAGGACGATAAGGCGCGCAGGGCGGAGGTCATCACTGAGCCCACCGGCGCTTCATGGATAACACCTTTGCAGGCGAAGACCGCCTTTTTTCAGGATAAGCCTGGGCGCATGTCCCCTTTCAAATTCCCGTTGAGTGTGGCTACCCTTCCCGCCAATGTTTTCGGGGGAAGAGGACCAAGGTGGCTATAAAAGGGGCAGTGCTGCCACCGTAGAAGGGGATCGCTTCCTTCTTCCCCAATCTTGTACACGAGAACTCTCTTGCCCACAATAATCCCAACACAAGCAGGAGTAGGGTTTTACACCGCAAGGTGGCCCGAACCTGGGTAGCTACTGTCTCCCCTGTCATGCCTTGTGCGTAGCGTGCTCTCGCCGTAGCCTAGCCGTGGTCACCGTCTAGCTGGTAGGAACGAGCGTGCCCCCAGTGTTCGAACCAGGGTCCCCGGAGCCCCGATTCCGACAGATCGAACCCCGGTCTCCCGGGTGGAAGCCGGGGGCCTTAGCCACTGTGATGATTCTGTGTTTGCGATATACAATGAGGGAATCGCTATATAAGAATCGTAACTGACGGCGACTTCGAGAAAAAAAACCAATCGTTTTCTTCACGGGTGGCGTAGTGGGTAATTTATGGCAACTTCGGGGGCAATTCTATGATGGATCGCCAGAAACAATAGCCCCTTTATTATTAGGTAGGTATATAGATATATATAGCAAAAGAGCCCGTGCGTTGCAACGGGAGAAAAAATAACACACGCCCTTAACCCAATAACCATCACTCAAGACCAAAATAGGTCCACGTCCTTTATTTTAGCGAGGCATCACATTTGTGTTGCCGCTTATCCTCCTCACCCTCGCCGGCGGTGGCCTCAGTGTTCACGCAAACCAAAACGTGTTTGAATTTGGTTAATTCTAAGGCGTCTCCCTCTCCCTCTCTCCCCCTCTCTCTCTCGCTCTCGCGATGGAAACAAAGAAAGAACCCGGTACAAGTACATCATGCCTAAGGATTATAATCTTTCCCAAATATTAACGTTTAATTTTACATGTTGCAATACAGATCGTCGGTACGAAATAAAGACGGATCATGCGCCATTGATTAACATTGCATCCTAAATAGCATTTTAATAAGATTTAACATGTAAAATAACATTATATTCAAATTCTACACATTTTTCTAATCAAATTTCATATATAACATGTTAAAATTGGAGTTACGGTTTAAAAGATATGGTTATTTGAAAAAAAAATCTCAATAGACTGCGGGGTGATTAACGCATATATGCGGGGTTTATGTAAAACTGCAAAATAACGATTCGCTGTGACTTAAAGATGGATTGCGGGTTAATTAATGGAAAAGGCAGGGGGTTTTCTACAAAAATGCCGACGACGCACGACCAGAAGCGATAGCCGCTTTATTATTAGGTAGAGATATTAGCATCGGTTTTCTCAAAAAAAAAACTTGGCTTTAAATTTCTGAAACGAAAATAGTTAGAACACACATGTCTCAATTGAGACCAAGTGTAAGCCACGTATGAAACAAGCAAAGCTACCCAATTAGATATGAACTTTAAATAAAGCAATGGCAAAAGCTTTGGCTGCAATAAGTCACCATCGGTCTCTATGAATGGTATAATGTGTTGACCGATATGCTATGTGATGATTTTATTGCTAACAAACAAATTACCCTTCTTCATTGGGAAATGATTAGCATCCACCGGCGGATTGCTCCAAACGTCAACCGCCTCCATCGTCTACCACGTGTCCATGTGGCCCCACCCGCTCTCCATCGTTCCTTCCCCAGAAACATCACGATCCTATCGCTCTCGTCTAACCCAGGAACAGTTGCAGGGCCTCGGCTCGCACGGGCATCGGTTGTGAAAATACTATAAATTTCTGCAACAAGACCTATGTTGCAGAATAATTCCGCAACAAGACCTTAGTTGCGAAAAATTTCTATAAATTTCCTGACTTCTGTAACAAGACTTTTGTCACGAAAATTTCTACGACAAGACCTCTGTTGCAAGGAAAAAAACTGTAGCAAGATCTTTTTTTTGTGAGGATAACTTTCGATCTATTCATCAACTGTCAAAAAAAATCTGCAACTTGACCTATGTTGTAAAAATTTCTGCAACATGACCCGTGTTGCAGAAATTTTCTGCAACACGAGCTATGTTGCAATGGTATAGGGTGACGCTCGACCACTCAATCCGTGAGATCCGATGGCTTGCGAGGTGGCGGATCTTTTTAGCTGACGCGTAGCAATGCCCTTCTTCATTGGTCTTTCAAAACTACTTATGAGAAATTTTCTAATAGAAGCATCAACAATAAAGTTGCGACCAAATCGAAAAATAGGTAAATCAATTGCTAGACATACCTCTTCAAATATGTTGGGAGAGCATGATGGTTGTGTGATATGAACAATAGCTTGCTCCACTTTTGGATAACTCTCCAATACCTTGTCGTCCTCTTTTTCTTGAATTGATTCGGCACATGTACTATTTGATTCGGCCTTTTCAAGAACCAAATTAACTTTGTTATCCGAATCACCACTATTTTTGATAATTCTATCCACTCACAATGCTTTCTCTTTTTGACATAATCTAGCTTGTATTGCAGCAGAATTAACAGGCTTTCCCTCTTTTATTAGTTCATGTAGAACAACATTGCATTCGTCCCAAAAAGACGTAAGATTTTCCTTAATAACCCAATCTGGATAGAATTGCCCCCCGACACTTTTAGACTCCTTCGGTAACGAGATGTCACCGAAATTCTGTAATTGTGTAGGGACAACACTGTATGCTACGGTAGTAGGTGAAGACATATGTGCTTCAGTAGATTTTTCACTTATTCGGTCATGAGCATGAAGGTGCGAAGCCGAATTATGAATACCTACAGTTGCATATGGTGCCGAAAAATTAATAGCATGAGGCGTAGCATATGATGGTTGAGGGTAATTGGCCGAATAACTAGTAGTACCATGGCCAATTCCCCTATCTATCGGCATGCTTGGATTAACATGTTGCAAGTCAGTTGCCGATGAGTAAAAAGGTGAAACACTTTGTTGCATACTATTGGAAGTTCCTACGTGTGGTGTTTCAACTTGATTGACCAAACTCATTATGTTGTTCATCGGCATAACGATTTGTGGGGTTGCCGATGCATGATAGTTGGAATACATATGGTGCATGTTACTAGTATCATAAGAAGTTGAAGCATGTAAATTACTTTGAATTTGAATCGGCCTTTGCACGTAATTAGATGCAGGATTGAAAAAACTAGGGCTGGCCGATAGAGTATACTCATTGAACTATCTAGTAAAACCATATGAATTATTTGCATCTATATAAGCGGATTGGGTATTCATATTACCTTGGTAGATTGCAAACCCTAAATGACGATCTCTTCGTAGCAAGAACGGGCTGGAGACCGTTCGAAGCTTCGTCCCCAGCGGAGTCGCCAAAAAGTGTGTTCTCACATGAACACGTCACCATGTACCCTCGACGCCGGGGGTGATACACCGCAGCTCACGTCGAAGGAGGCCCGTTTGAAAGCGCGATACACAAGCAATCCGGCGAGCGCTTTTGTAGACCCGAAACCCCACACGCCTGGGAGGGACCCCGTCAGGGTGCGCGGCGGGCTATGGGCTGCCCTAGGTCGATTTGCTCACCCCTAGGGCCTCGAGGTTTGCCGCCCTGCAACAAGAAGAACGAACGAAGAACGAGGAAGAAGAAGAACAAAGGAGAGAGATAAAAGTAAAGGTAAAAAGTGGTAGATGATTGTTCGATTGTGTGTTGTTCAATCGGCAGTCACCTCTCATCTATTTATGAGGCGGCTGGACTTCCCGTACAAGAAAAGGACTCCAAATCTCGTCCAAATCCTTTCAAAATTAACCGAACTCGGATTAGGTATGTCCGAGACAGCAGTTCGGTTTTTGTATTTCATAGGCCAAATACGACCTCGGATGAAGATGCGCCCAAAAAAATTTAACCGTTTCGACGAGACGAACAACTTTTGTGTTGAACGTTTTTCGATTTAACACCATCTCGAGGCAGTTTTGGCAGTTTTCTAAGATCTGCAACATGAAAATTGTCCGGGTGTCCGGACTCCAATCCGGATGATTGCACGGATCATTCGGGACCTATCCCAGATCATCCGGCTTCAGCTTCGACTTTCTGTTGCGTGGGTGTTCGTCCGGCTCCGGCTGGATGATCCGGCCATATAGTGCTGCAGTGCGCAGTTTTGACTGTAACTTTTGCATACGATCTCGGATTAAGACGATTTTTATATCAAAATCGTCTGTTTCGACGAGACGAAGAACTTTCATGTTGAAACTTTTTCCATCTGAGATCATCTTAATTGAGTTTTGTGCCATGCCAAAATTTGGTGTCATGAGACGGATGCAGTTCTCACGCGCAAGCTAGGGTTGGAGCCGCCGGCTCTTCATCCTGTCCGCCGGCGGCGAGTCTTCCCCTCCCGCACTGCCGCCTCCCCATTATCACAGGTACCTCCACCCGCTCCTCTTTCCCCCTCTTCTCTCCTCTCCCTTCTCCCTTCTCCATCTCTGTTCCCTTCCCCCTCCCACCCCGTTATTTGTTCATGTTGTTGGCACCTGAAGAAGTTGGTGGCATGGTGAAGCCCCTGAGCAACAGTTGCAGGAGTCTTTGAAGGAGCTGGAGAAGTCTCTAGCGATGCAAGTTCGTCTTAAACCTGAGTCCGGATCCAATTTCGTGGGGACAAGCATAGATTCCATGAATTTTCCATTAGATTCAGTGGACAGGTAATGTCCTCAACGACACTTGCACGCCCTTGTAGATTCGGTGGCTTATTTGCCTCCAGCGTTTACTACGACGTCCACGTCACTGCAATTGAGGACGACCCCCGGGATCTGGCGAAAAGAAACAACTAGATGCCTTAGGTAATTTTGGTTGCATCCGCCTTGGTTAGTTGGTTTACATGTGAATTCACACGTAGCACTAGCAATAGCTTGTGCTGGAAAAAGTACTATGTCTTTCTGTATGTTTAAAGGGCATTCTTCTATATGTTCAGTTTCATGATTTTAATTTGATCTTCTTTCAACAATTTTTGTGCTGACTATGATATTTCTTTTGATTTGTAGGTTCACCTGGGACACTACGTTGCACGGATACTTGGATACGTATCGGATACGCGATACGGGGATACGTCCGATACGCCAATTTTCTAAAAACATGGATACGGGGATACGTTTCCATATAGATATTACATCTATTAATTATTAAAAATATGAAAAAAAAGGATCTTCTAGGTCAAAGCATGCCTCAATAGGATTACCCCTTTCTTTTCTTGCACTTGGTCCACTTCCATTAATTGGCAATGGGATTTCCCTAAGTTTACTGCTCTAATCAGTGCATCGACCCTCTCTTGCTCACCTTTCAATTGAACAAGAACATTGATAGTCATGTTTTGACATGAACTCTCGCCCATGTTGGGAATCTTCAAAAGGTGCGCCTTTACTATTGATGAGATTTCACGTCGAACGAGGGATTTTAGGTATCCAAAATGTATCGCAGCAGTATCCTAGGAGTATCAAACATTATTTTCTTTTTTGAAAATCAAAAAATCGAGGGATACTTACGGGATACGTATCGGGCCGTATCGGGGCAGTATCCGGCTGGATACGCGCGCTTTCTGAAGTATCCGCGCTACGTAGCTGGGACATCCTTTACTCCTCACATAATAACTGTGAAGCCTAATGAGGTACTTCTGAAAAATGCTCCCTCCTCTCTGGTGTCTATTTGGTTACACAATTTTATGCTTGTGTGGTCTGGTTGTTCCTATTGCTTTTGGACATTATTAGTTGTGTGATCAGGATTGAGTAGATTGCCTGCCGTAAGATAACTTGAGTTTTTACTTAAGCAAACGATATGTAAATAGCTCTAAATTAACATAATGTTTGTCTTGTCTTTATCTTGCAGCAAATTGATATATGGGATTTGGGAGTAAATAGCTACATCATCGTTAAGTGATACCCCTTGTACATCAGAATTTACATCAATATATTACTTTGAGGCAAAGTGCAGTTCTCATATATTTTATAATAGCATATAGATCCAAACAGAAGTTTGTTCGTTACAACATGATTATGGTGCCTCCTTTTCTTCCGAGATATGTACATGTTCTCTCAACAAAAATGTACAGGGAAAAGTATTATCTCCAAAATAATCAGGGCTAAGCCAATAGTTGGATCTGGCCTATTTGATAATGCTACTGTACGGGAAACAAATCTCCCTATACATCTAGCGTACAGGTAAACAGTTAAAGAAAAACATTGCAGGAAGCTGAGATTGAAAACCTGTACATGTTGGCTTTAACTTCATATGAACATTCTTCTGATGGTTCTTGCAACAGCACGAGATAAAACAAGATTACTTAAATCCGCAGGCAGGAGGAGAAAATTGCTGTTGGGACTCTGGTGAAAGCTGCATCGGAGAAGAGTACATGCAAAAATAAACAATCATGATGCACGGTAAGTCCTCCTGCTGATTTCTGAACAATAAACAATCATGATGCTCTCTTCGCTGCAGATATTCTAAAATTAAGGGAGTCACAATTCTTGACTGGATCATATGGGTACGCTATGTGAACATGTACGAGGTGGTGTAGCAGGAGTAGAAAAAAATGCAGCTCAAAGTGAGTGCAAGTGTATAATTTCCTAGAATTATTTTCTTGGCAAAAGTTACTATCTTCTCAATATGTAATAGGACTGTAAATTTCGAGAAGTGAGCAATCAAAATCAATACCTTTCTTATAATTTAGGAGGGGCTCATGTGGATCAATTGTTTTTCTTCAGCTCATGGGATGCCCAGATTGTCGGCAAGATTAAGGCCTACCAGCTCCTTTGTACCATGCTATATTGCAAGTACTGAAAAGCCGTCTAGATAACAGTAGCAACATTGTGAATGAGTGACAAGAGCTTTCCATTCCTCTGATTTGGATCTTCACTTGGTCGCGGTGCGCATGATGAGCTAACTAAGAAGACTAATTTGCTCTTCTGATATGCTCTTGAGGTTTACTATTCTTCCCACACTAATCTATTGTATAGTACTTTGTTTACAGATGGAGTCACAAGGATATGAAGAATCAATGATTCATGATGTGCTTAGCTCAATGTTGAGGATATCGCTTATCGTTAGCGTCTCGGTCAACCCAGGATTAGAGATTAATCGGAAATCGGCCGATTAATCGATTTTATCGGTCGACTATTAATCGGCCATTTTTTGCAAATCCCAAGTTTCCAACACTAAAATATGCTATATTCAACACCAAAAAAATATTGTACAGAAGTGTTATCTTGATTCCTAGCCTATGAATCCTCAAATAATGACAAACAAAATAGGACAATAGTACATATTGCTTAACAAGGTCCACAAAACACAAATAAATATAGTTTTTACAAAAATAGTGCTAGGAATAGGCTCGATTTATCAGTAGATTCTTGATAAATCGCTTGTCAGAGCGATAAATTGGCCCAAACGATAAACGGTGAAGATAAGGCATAATCTTATCGGTCACCCCAGGAGTAGCGATAAATCGGACGATAAATCGCTGAATCGGAAGATTTTTTGGACAGTGGCTTAGCTAGATCAATTATAATTTTAGTACAAGTTGATCAGTGAACTAATATTGTGTATTGATGAATATAATAATATAAATATCGTCATGTTTGGCATTTCATCTCTCCATGCTAAGTGTTGCCTCCTCCCTTGAGTTAATTATTAATATGTAACAAGATTAAAATTATATGCACACAAGCAAAAATGCCCCTAATACAAAATATGTTAGATCTGGTGGTATTCTATTTGAGCTAATGATATATGATCATGGAATTAAAGAGGTGGAACACACCAGTCATGTATTACTAGCAAACGACATCGGCATCATGTATTGGCGATTTGTTAGTCAAGCATACTAACAAGTAGTGTCATGATTTGTTTTTGATTCTTTATACTTTATTAATTCATGAAGGTAAAGGCTTTGTATAGGCGGTAAAGGAATTTTGGAGGTAATTTACATATAGTCCAGTTGACCAATCATTGGATGGAAGAGTAGGCGGAGACAATGTTGGCACCTATTCGGTGCCTCGAGGGCCTTCTTGATCGCGCTTGGTGTCCTGTAGACCGCATGCTCACCGAGACTGTCGTGGTGATGGTAGACAGTGAACATGAAGCGGATCCCTGGCAGGATCGTATGCAATTGTGTCTGCCCTGTCATATCAATGTGCATTCTACATTATGATCAAATCTATTTTTTTCTCCCGTTGCAACGCACGGGCAATTTTTCTAGTATGAATGAAGACCACAATGCCATAATGTTCGACACATAATTCTTAATTAGAACAATTTTTGACCACCTTTGTTTTATTTTCATTTCGTGGCAACAAGCATTCATCTAGTTTTTCAGTAAAAGGCACACAATTATTCATCTAGTTTTTCAGTAAAAGGCACACAATTTTCCAGTATTCACCACGGGCATTCATCTAGTTTTTTAGTAAAAGGCACACAAATTTTCAGCACGAATACGGATTGCAGACATACATCAAGAACAGAATCAGCATGATGATCACCATGAGTTTCTTCAACAGAACAACACAAAATTTTAGCCTAAATACTTAAAAGTGCGCGTGCACTATTTGACGGTCGCGAGCGGCCGCGCTACACGACGAACCACTTGCTAATCGCATGCATGTGAAAGAATACAACAACACTGTAGCACTTTTCGTTTGCTGATGTGTGTATCCTGCCTAGCAGTAGGACTAGTATTATACATACACTGTAGCAGTGATGGATGTGTACAGGCATTTATTTCGGTTTTCAAACTTTTTAAAAAGTCATATCTTGCAAATTACGTCTTGGAATTCAGATCTGTTTTCACCATTGAAATCCTCGCGACGAGATCTTTGAAACTAGATCCCGCATGGGTATGTTTCGACAAAAAAAAATTGATGCCAACTTTGGTGCTATATGGTGCAACTCTATTACCATGTGGTGCAACTTTAATACTGCATATTGCAACTTTTCTCAAAATCAATTTTGGAGCTGCATGATCCAACTTCATATGAGGACGCGACCTAGCAACCATGTCAACTAACTTTTTGTGATGTGCAACTAGTCTGTTGCTCATGCCAACTACCTAGTAGTCGATGTACGGCCCCCTCCCTACTCGTGCATGTGTACTTTTCACAACTTGCACATCTTGCCCCACCTACCCTACCAGCGATATGTGCAACTTGGTCTGTTGTTGCCAACTGCCTAGTAGTCGATGTGCAACTCCTTTCCCTCTCTGTTTGTAAATGTGTTGTTTCAGTTGGCAGGGGCAACAGAGGAGTTGCACATAGTCTGCTAGGCAGTTGGCCGGGGCAATAGACGAAGTTGCACATCTCACTGGCAAGGATTGTTGGATGGTGAAAAACTGCACATCTATGAGAGTACAAAAAAGTTGCACATCTCACTAGCAGGGGTGGTTTGGGACAGGATGCTAGCAGTGAAAACTACACATCCATGGGATACGGAAAAAAGTTGCACACCGGCTGTTACGAGTTGGTCGGTGCAGCATCCGAAGTTGCACATTCACTGCTAGGCAGTTGACAGAGGTAGCAAATGGTGAAAATTGACGTCTACAGACACGAGAAAAGTTGCACATCGACTACTAGGCAATTGGCAGAGGCATCAGACGAAATTGCACATCTCACTAGTAAGGGGTAGTTTGGGTTGGAGGTGTCATAAGTGAAAACTGCACATCCCCGGATACGGAAAAAGTTGCACATCGACTATCAGGTAGTTGCACATCGACAGCTAGGTAGTTGCACCAAATGGGGACTAAATTGCACCCAAAAAAGTTCGTCGAAACATACTCATGAGGGATCTAGTTTTGAAGAGCACGTCGCAAGGATTCCAACGGTGAAAACGGATCTTAATTTCGACGCGTGGTTTGAAAGATATGACTTTTTAAAAATTTGAAAAGTCAAATTAAATGCGTTCACACCTGTTCACGTGGATGCTTTTCTGTTTACGGTACTTTTCGTAATACTAATATGGATTAGAATGTTCTTTATACGAATTAGAGGAATAATTATTTCCGTTTGTAGACTAGGAGACAAAAAGTTTGCATTTTTGGGTCGGCCGCTTGGGACGGTAGGGAGCAGCCGGCCGCTCCCTAGACACGTCCAAATTTTAGACACTAGCTCCAAAGCTATGCCTGTTGTGGAAGACACTGACACACACTCTAGTTACAAAAGCCCTACATGCAATTAGGGTGCTCTAAGGTCTACAAAATTCTCTGGTATTCTTTCTCACCTTGATAGCCACTTCAACTGGCACCCCAGCCAACAAAAAAGCAACCAACCTATCTAAATTCGGAAAAAGGTACAGTCAACCATAAGCGTGGGAAACCTTCCATTCCCTCGTTGTATACATCAACATCTACCACATGCCTTTTCATCTGTGCAAAAGGGACTTCTCAACACAAAAGGGTTTGGTATCAACAGTGTTAGGTTTCTGAGGGGAGAGGGCAGTATGGACTGTCAGGAGGATAAACGGAGTGCTATCTCGTGGAGGAGCAATCTCTTCTGAGCAGCGTCAATAACACCATTGCACTCAGCGTTCACGAGGACGTCACTCATGACTGCCGCAGCATGCCCAGTGGGCTCTTCAGATGGCCTCCTCAACATAAACATCTGCGCAGCAGCAAGGCAGCGTCAGAAACGATTTCACTATGTATTTGCACTTGTTATATAATGAACTTCTATCTGAATGCCAGATGAGTGTGTTGAAATAGTTATGAAGTTTGTCAGTCAGCTGTGTGGCTTGTGTTTTATTATCATATTTGACTGATGGACATAAGACTTAATTTAAGATTCCACCACACAATTTTAATTCAGAAACACACTAATTTAATTCACAACTCACAATTTCTACAAGTCTGTAGGAAAGCTCACATTATTTCACAAACTACAGTTAGATTAAACTTCATGTGGAAAAAAGTATATCTCAAGGCATATGTATGTGTGTGTGTGAATTCTATCATACATATCTAGTGCACATAACGAAGTAAAGTACCTGTCCACGGTGAGATATCTCAAGGCACCCAGGTGGCTGAATCCATGGTTCACCATCAACCTGAACAGGGAATGAACTGTGCAGGTGAAATCTTATGACTCTTCCTTGGGCTAGTCGGTGTGCTCTCGATAGTCCTACCTATCAACCACAAGAAAACAATTATATATGAGTTAACGCTAACATTATTGTTGAAAGTCTGATAGCATTATATAGAGGTGATAACAAAAGATGTTCTGGAAAATGGAAATAGAGAATAAGTTAACAATGTGTTCAATATACAGAGCATGTTTACCTGCAGTTTGCCTAGATGCCATGTCCCAGATATACAGACCACCTCCAGCATTTTGTCATGCATTGATTGTGAACTGAAATCATCATCATAATCATTGTCGTTTTGCCAAAGATCAACACCACCCATGTAGCTAGCGATATTCAGAATGATCACACCTTCTGCATCCTGATAAGCATAGCAGATAAGAAGATCCGCCAAAGATAAATCAGAAAGTGAAGATACATGAAAGATATAGAGAAGGTTACCTCTGGAATTTCAATGTTCTTTCCATCAACTTCAAGGCTAACATGCCATGGTAAATCGGAACATGACCTATCCATCATATCCTTAGCGCCTTCTCTAGCATATATCAGCTTGTTCACAAACTGCACCATGGAAATAATTCCGTTAACACTTTTTCTGACATAAAGAATACTAGAACATAGCATATCAAATGTTTAGCATTGTCTGAAATGGAAAAATTATTCAGGAATTTCACAAGAAACTGTTCTCATGTGGGAATATGATAAATTCATGTGTCCCAAATGGGGGGATAAATTCTGCAGTAAGATAGATGTAAGCTGCAAAAGGAGAAAAAAGGAATATCCCTACCTGACTGCTAAATTTATCTGGCCTTTCCTCCCTAGTTGTGTGGAAATCATATGCAACCTTGGCATCACATCCAATACCTACAAGTCAATAGAAACTAAATCAATTCAGCAACTTCTAGATGAGTGAGATACGCAATACATCAAATGTTGACTAAGATGGTGGAAGTTGAAGGATAGTCTACCTAGATAATTAGTCATAAATTTTACTTGCTTGGTGCATTGACCTTGTGGCCCATTCTTCTCTTTGATGGCTACATTCCAGCGATCAAGAACCATAACTGCTGCGTGATCAATGTCATTTAAAAGTGCACATATTCCCCCTTGTCCTTCAACAGAAGACAAACCTCCACCCCAGCGGGTAACACGCGATAGGTCATTTCCTGTTCCTAGCGGAAGAATGGCAACAGGGGGAGGGGATTCATAGTTCTGTTTCTCTATGGCATCAAGAACCCATGCCACAGTTCCATCCCCACCACAAACAAGAATTCTGAAGTGTTTTACATTCTGGAATAGTTGCAATCCAACTTCAGGACCCTGAGAAGCGCTTAGCTCGAATATCTGAAATAAGAATTCAACTGTCAGATCAAGATTAGAGCATCAAATCTGTTACTCCCTCCATTGCAAAATATAAGGTGTAGTCCATTTGGGACTGAAAGAACAAGGTCACATTACCTGTATGGGATTCAGCAGCATGTTCAGTCTTCTTCTAAGAGAAGGCCCGTTACGGCCACCACTCTTGCCGTTGATGAAAACAAGCAGCGGCCTCAAATCTTGTGGCAAATCTACAAGCTCATACTTCTTTTCCTCTCCATTAGTAATGTCAGATCCACATGTTTGCTTGAGAGTGTTTCCAGATAACTTGGGGTTTGCCAGAGTATACTTTCCATTCAGGTTCTGCAGTCTAGCAAATCCTTCAAGAACGGAGTCGAGAATTGAACTGTCTGCGGAAATCGCAGTTGTCTTAATGCCAGACTGATTGTTCATGCGTTTCTTGCTGCGTGGCCTTCTAATCCGACCCCTAACTGAAGAAGTGACAAACCCTTCTTTGATTGAGTTGAACACTCCACTGGTTGCCGAACCTTGACCAACTTGTTTCACCGATAGAGGTGGAACAATAAGTCTACTGAGCAGGCCAAGATCACAAGTGTTCCCCGTCTCTTTCAACAACTTTGCATGACAATCAACATGGATCTGCCTCTGGCACCAAAGACAGCGCCATATAGGAGAGACGCCAAGGAATGGCACACCACAGGGCTCATCGCAGTAATAACAGAAGGTTGTTATCTCCGGGTTATCGTCCATCTCCACCCACCTCTCCGACCAGTGATGCAGCAAAGTGGAAGCACCAGCCTGCGTGACACACTTGCAGTCCTTGTCAGCGCCCTGCGAGCAGTACCAATGAGCCGCCACTCCGCACACAGAGCACCGGCAAACAACATCAGCATCAGGGGCCCTCGAGCCTACACCCTGAGGCGAGGCCAGCGACGACAGGCACACACAGCACGTCGAAGGTTGGCCACCACGGAAGCAGTCCTCGGTCCAGGTATGGCTTGAGCAGGGGCACCGTAGCACCTTCGACGCGGCCTTCTTCTCCCTGGCGGCCGCCTTGAGCCAGTAGAGCGACGCCTCCCTCTGCAGCCTGAGGAGACCGTATATGAGCGCCGCCAGGCCAAAGGAACCGGCAGTGATGAGCCACCCGAAGAATTCAATCCCAGAAGGGTCAACCCAGCGGGTCATGTTTATCAGCAGTGATCCCACCAGATCCATGACAGTTGGCCAGGTTTGATGGCCTCAAAAGGCAGAACCTGCAGCAGAAAGAAGCCAGAATCACCAACAAAATCTGCTCCTAATGCAAGAATCTTGCTGGAATACACAAAAACATAACCATCTTAGGGTTGATATGTGGCGCTACTGTATCTTATCTTACACAATAATTTTTCCGACATCAGTATATGATACACAATAATGATTCTGATGGTTTTTTGTGGGGCACGAGATATTTTGAACGAAAAATCACACCATATAAGAAAATTTTCGATCCAATTGTGGTCTCCTCTCTGGCGCGCTCACTAATTGATCACCTTGGATTCACCACTAAAATTCTAACGTGTTGGGCGGAAGGCAAGGAACCAAATCGGAGCCAGACGGTAACCGGATCAAAACCGGAGGACAACACAAAGTGGATCGAAGCCGCCAGATCCCGCATTCGCCGCCCCGGAATTCCAAACCCGGCGAATCGTGCACTACAGCACAACAGTAACCCGGCCCCGGGAAGAACTCGGTAGGATCACGGGGCACCAGCAGGAGCACGCACCACGTGGTGGGTGGGTGGGGGTTTGGATCGAGCAAACCCTAGCTCGCTCGCTCGCTCGCTTCGGACCGCCCGGCTCGCGGCTCCCCTAGGTCTCGTCTCGTCGTCGTGTGCTGGCTGGCCAAGGGGGAGGGGGTACGAGAGTCGAGAGACGAGGAAGACTCGGCGTGGCCGCGGTGGCGTGCGGCTCGTTTAAAAAGGAGCAGAGGCAGGGGCCGGGGGAATCGACGGAACCCTGCGAATGTGATGATCGGTCGGTGGTGGCGTGGTGGGTGCCTCCCTGTCCTGGGGAACTGGAGCTCACGCTGTACGCCAGCTTTATACTAGTACTACTCATAAATTTGATTCTGTTTTTCTTTCACCAGAGATACCAATGAAGTCTTTCCTTTGGTGAAACTTTTTATACCAGTACAGCGAAAGGTCAAGTTTGTTTCAAAAACAAATTCATTTTTTTTTACTTTTCTGTAGTTACTTAATTATTCCATAGTTCATATTAGGTGCATATATATACACCCAAGAGCCAAACTTCTGCTTTCGTGTGGTTTGTAAATACTCTCATATGATATTGTAGAAGACTAGGTTTAGGCCGTGCAACACAATTACATTGATCGGTGCACCGGGCATGTATATATGATGTACAAGAGGGGGGCCACAACCTCAACTATACAGGAAAACTAGGAGGTGGGCCCAAGACACAATATACATGCACAATATATTCAACACCCCCCGCAGTCGAAGCGTCGCCAGAGACGCAGAGACTGGAACGAAACTCCTCGAAGGTGGAAGTCGGCAGTCCCTTAGTCATCACATCGGCGAACTGTTGTGCGGTCGGAACATGGAGAACCCGAATGCGTCCAAGGGCCACCTGTTCACGCACAAAGTGAATGTCCAGCTCAATATGCTTGGTCCGGCGATGATGAACGGGGTTGGCGGAAAGGTACACCGCCGAGACGTTGTCACAGTAGACAACCGTAGCCTGGGAGACATGATGATGCAACTCCTGAAGTAACTGTCGTAGCCAGGTGCACTCGGCAACTGCGTTAGCCACTGCTCGGTACTCAGCCTCCGCGCTGGAGCGCGAGACTGTGGGTTGTCGCTTGGACGACCACGAGACGAGGGAGGGACCGAGGTAGACGCAGTAGCCAGAGGTGGAGCGACGTGTGTCGGGGCAGCCGGCCCAATCTGCATCGGAATAAGCCACCATATCCAGAGAAGTGGACGCCGTGAGAGTGAGTCCAAGAGTCATCGTGCCACGGATGTATCGGAGAATCCGTTTCACGAGTGTCCAATGGGAGTCACGAGGGGCGTGCATGTGGAGACACACCTGCTGAACAACATACTGTAGATCCGGCCGAGTGAGGGTCAGATACTGAAGAGCACCAACGATGGACCGGTAGAACGGAGCATCCGACGCGGGCGAGCCCTCGAGAGCAGAAACCTTGGCCTTCGTGTCAACAGGAGTAGCGACAGGATGACAGTTGAGCATGCCGGCACGCGCAAGTAGCTCATGCGCATACTTCTGTTGATGAAGGAAGAAGCCGTCGGGGCGCCGAACGACCTCAATGCCAAGGAAATAATGGAGAGCGCCCAAATCCTTGATGGCAAACTCGTCACGCAGCCGGAGAGTGATCTGCTGAAGAAGGGCTGCGGAGGAGGCCGTCAGGATGATGTCGTCGACGTAGAGCAGCAAATAAGCAGTCGTGGCGCCGTGGTGGTAGACAAACAACGAGGCATCCGAGCGAGTGACGCAGAAACCCAGTGTCTGAAGAAACCCGGCGATACGCTGGTACCAGGCGCGAGGTGCTTGCTTGAGACCGTAGAGAGACCGGGATAGCAAGCACACATGGCCAGGATGAGAGGCGTCGACGAAACCGGTGGGCTGCTCACAGTAAACCTGCTCCTCAAGGTGGCCATGAAGGAAGGCGTTGGAGACATCCATCTGATGAACCGGCCAGCCACGGGAGACCGCCAGCTGAAGGACGGTGCGGATCGTGCCCGGTTTGACAACCGGTGCAAATGTCTCAGTGAAGTCAACGCCAGCTCGCTGCCGAAAACCACGGACCACCCAGCGAGCCTTGTAGCGCTCAAGTGTGCCATCCGAGCGGGTCTTATGACGAAAAACCCACTTGCCGCTGATGACATTGGCGCGAGAAGGCCGGGGAACCAGTGACCAGGTACGGTTCCGCTGAAGAGCGTCGAACTCTTCCTGCATCGCAGCAAGCCAGTGAGGATCACGGAGGGCTGCTCTGGCGGACGCAGGGATCGGGGACGGCTCGGTGGTGGAGGCAGCGAGGAGATACTCATCGCTAGAGTACCGCAGGCTCGGGCGGTGAACGCCAGCTCGGGCCCGAGTGAGGGGGCGAGCCGGCAACTCCGGGACCGGCGATGTCGCCGACGAGGGCACCGGCGAGGCGGCCGGCAAGGGCGCCGGTGAGGCAGCCAGCGAAGAGGCCGCGCCCGAGGCAGCCGGGGAGGGCGCCGGCGGCAAAGCCGGCGGTGACCGCGAGGGCGGCGTGGGGGCGCGAGGCGCAGCTCATCCCACGGCGCGAGGACCGCCAAAGCCCGGAGGCGGTCCGAGAGCCGAGCGGGGCCGTCCACCTGAGGAAGCCGGGCTCGGGGAAGCCGTCGGTGCAGAACCCGGTGATGGAGGCGGCCCGCCAAGGGTGGTGGCAGGGGCAGGCCGCGACCGTGGTCCGCGCCATGTCGGGGGCGCGGCGAGGGGCTCCACAGAAGACTCGGCAGAGGGTGGTACCTGCTGAAAAGGAAACACCTTCTCGTCAAAGTACACATGCCGCGAGGTGTACACGCGGTGGGACACTGGATCATAGCACCGGTAACCTTTGGTGTTGGAAGGATAGCCCAGAAATATACAAGCAATGGAGCGTGGTGCGAGCTTGTGTGGTGTGGTGGACGCAATACTAGGATAACAGAGACACCCGAATATGCGAAGACCATCATAGGAGGGCGGTGAACCAAAGAGAAGATGGTGCGGGGCATAGTTCCAGCGAGGACGACATGGTCGGATGTTAATGAGCAGAGTGGCGGTGGCGAGTGCATCGGGCCAGAACCGTGGCGGGACATTGGAGTGAAATAGCAATGTGCGGACGCAGTCATTGAGAGTGCGGAGAATGCGTTCGGCACGGCCGTTCTGCTGCGAAGTGTAGGGACAAGTTAGACGAAAAACAGTACCATGAGAGGCAAGAAGATTGCGAATCGCAACGTTGTCAAATTCTTTTCCATTATCAGTTTGGAGAGCAACAATGGGGCGACCAAATTGTGTGGTAACATATGCATAAAATGCCTCGAGCGTGGCTAACGCATCGGATTTACGACGAAGAGGAAATGTCCACACAAAATGAGAGAAATCATCTAAGATGACAAGATAATAAAGATAGCCCGTGTTGCTGGCAACCGGAGATGTCCACACATCACTATGGAGTAACTGAAACGGAAAAGAAGAAATAGTTGTGGATGCACTAAAAGGAAGACGAACGTGCTTGCCGAGTCGGCAAGCATGACAAGTATGGTCGTCGATCTTATCACAAGTGAAAGAAAAACTCCTAAGAATATGACGAAGTGTGGCGGGGTTGGGATGACCCAAGCGAGCATGCCATAGGTCCACTCCGGTGGAGAGGGCGACGGGGGCGGCCGTGGTGGTGGACGGGGAGTGGACCGGGTAGAGCTCATCCGGGCTGTCACATCGGTGGAGCACCATCCGGGTACGTGCGTCCTTAACAGAAAAACCGAGTTCGTCGAATTCAACTGTAACAGGATTTTCACGAGTAAAAGATCGAACAGAAACAAGATTTTTAATGAGTGCAGGTGACACAAGTATATTAGAAAGGGTTAACGGCATGGATGAAGATGGAAAAGAACTATGCCCAACATGAGTGATAGGTAGCGAGGAACCGTCACCGACGGTGATGCGAGTGGAAGTGTTAACGGGAAAGAATGAAGTGAGGTTACCGGGGTGCGATGACATGTGGGCGGTGGCGCCCGTGTCCATGTACCAATCACTACCACCACTGGATGAACTTGGAGACGGAGCCGAGTGGAAAGTCGCTAAGAGGGCGGGGTCCCATGGGGAGGACGCCGACTGCTGCTGCTGGTAGCCGGCACCACCGGCAGGCGGAGGAGGCAGCGCGGGGTACCCGCCAATCGGAGGAGGCAGCGCCGCGTGCAGGTTGTAGTCCAAGGAGCTAGCATCCATGTCCGTATACATGCTGTAGTCTGGGGAGCCATCCATGCCCGTATACATGCTGTAGGCATGGGCACCTGCATGCATGGCCGTATGCATGCTGTAGGCCGGGGCGCCAGCCTGCGTGCCCGCATGCATGCTGTGCGGGTAGGCCGGCGTGCTGGTGACGAGGCCTGGCGCAGCCGTCTGCATGCTGTGGAAGAAGCCGGTCGCATCAGGTTGCATGTTGGCGAAGACAGCCAACGGATCCGACTGATGCGAGAAGATCGGTCCGGCAGCTATGGTTCCGATTGAGCCGGCCGTAGACATACCAGCGAGGAGCGTAGACAACGGTGTGGGAGAAGGAGTTGCGGCTGTTGAGGAAGGTAGGAAGGGCGCGGCGGCGACAGGAGATGCGGCAGCGGCGCAGCGGCGGCGGCGGTGGCGGCGCGGAGAGATGGCGCGGCGGCGGCGGCGGCGGCGCTGGGAGATGGCGCGGCGGCGGCGGCGGCGGCGGCGGCGCTAGGAGATGGCGCGGCGGCGGCGGCGGCGGCGCGGGGAGATGGCGCGGCGGCGGCGGCGGCAAGGTGCGGCGGTGGCGGCAGGAGATCGCGGAAGATAGGCAAGGATCGACGTGCTAAACTTATACCATGTAGAAGACTAGGTTTAGGCCGTGCAACACAATTACATTGATCGGTGCACCGGGCATGTATATATGATGTACAAGAGGGGGGCCACAACCTCAACTATACAGGAAAACTAGGAGGTGGGCCCAAGACACAATATACATGCACAATATATTCAACAGATATGACCCGTCTCACTTGCCTCTCTAGGGTTGCGACTCCGCGTCGTCACCCCCGTTTATGGAGGCAGGATCTTTGGATTGGGTGTACAAAGGGCTTGACGTTTAGGGCATCTTCAACACTATACCACAAATCCAGACACACTAAATGTTCACGAATGTGTCCAGACGCGTCCGCAGGACACGGATATAGAAGCCGACCATTCAATCGTATGTAGCAAACGTCCGTCACATTCAAAATAGATGTAATTGAGGAAAGTTCCTGGCCTGGATCAGTTTATTTGCCTCTGGGAGTTGCTACAACCGATTGTTTTATCTGATGTGCCGGACGCTATTCGATGGGCGATGACTAAGGATGGCTCGTATTCCGCGGCCTTTGCTTACAATGCACAATTCCTGGCCCGGATTGACCGGTCTCTCCTACACAAGACCTGGAAGATTAAAGCGGAGCCCAAGGTCAAATTCTATGTGGCCTTCACAACAGGAATTCATATTGGACGGCAGATAGGCTGAGGGTGAGGGGTTGGCCTCACTCAGACCTTTGCATGTTCCGTGATCATGCCGACGAGACGGCGGCACACCTTTCTTTGGGCTGTTCTTTCGCTAAGGAGGTTTGGCGCACCTTCTCCAGATCGGATGACAAAGCGGCCAGTTTTGCCTCGAGCACCACTTCCATCTCGGATTGGTGGCGAAAGACTCTGGGGCTTGGCAGGCTTCAGGAGACACGGAAGCAAATGACAACCGCGGCATATGTGGTTTGGAACCTGTGGAAGGAACGCAACCGACGTACGTTTGAGGGGAAGAGATGCTCTCCGGAAACTGTCGCAGCAATGACTAGAGACGAGATCTCGCTGTTTTGGGAGGGTGTCACTTGAGGTCTAGCTTTTCTTTGTTTCTTCCCCTTTTTCTTCTTATTTTCCTGGACCTTCTCCTATATGTTTGGTCCAGCTTAAGTTCGTGGTGCTCTGCCTGAATCCTTCGGGGTTCACCGGCAGTGTTCTATATTATACTTTGGGGCTGTTGGTCCCTTTCCCTCCTCTTATATGAATTGAAAGTGCTCCTGCCGTTGCCTATCAATTTTTTTTAGGAAAGTTCGATATATTACATGCAAACCGGATCAAATTGGACAAGTTCAAACTAATTTAAAAAAAAAACTAAACTAAACTACGCAAGGTACAGCGGAAGGTCGAGTTTGTTTCCAAAACAAATTCAGTTTTTTTTTTTACTTTTTTGCAATTACTAAATTATTTGTTCATATCAGGTGCATATACACCCAAGAACTAAATTATTTGTTCATATCAGGTGCATATACACCCAAGAACCAAATGACTGCTTCCATGTGGTTTGTACATACTCTCACCCATAGGATATGACCCATCTCGCTTGCCTCTCTAGAGTTATGACTCCGCGTCGTCTCCCTCATTTGTGGAGGCAGGATTCCTGGATTGAGTGTACAAAGAGCTTGACGCTTAGGGTATCTTCAACACTATATCATAAATCATACATATTAACGTCTGCGAACGTGTCTGGACGCGTTCGCAGACCCAGATATGGAAGCTGGCCATCCATCCACATGTAGCAAACGACTGCCACATTTCATAAGTAAATTAAAGAAAACAGACGAAATTTAGGAAGTTTGATATATCACATGCAAACCAGATGAAATTGGACAAGTTCAAACTAAATTTAAAGAAAAATAAACTAAACTACGCGAGGTACCGGATGGTGACATTGCACACATGGCCTCCGTGTCCGGCAACACCACCGTCGTCGTCGCCGTCACCATCGAAGTCGTCATCACGGTCCTTTCAGCGGCAGAAGGGCGCGTGGGGCCACGACAACCCTGATTGGTCGCCGCATGCTGCTCGAGGTGCGGCCAATTGACTTCCTCCGCCGCCTAACACAGGGCAGCGTCGGCCACGGACGCCACCCCAGTCGGTCCACCCCCCGGCCTTGCCCTTGCCACCAAGGAGACGAGCGGCGCGCAGAGACTCGGGCCAAGCCGATTTTGACGAGTTGGTCGCTGAGGCGGCACTGGCGTCGGGTGGATGTTTCCGCAGTGGTCGGGGAGGACCTAATCCGATGCGACGTTGGACATGGTGAATGCCGCCCGACGTGCCTGCTCGGCAGCTGCCCTGTCGGCCGCCGACGTGTACGTGCGCGATGAGGAGGAGTCGTAGCCACGTCTGAGGTAGTGGAGGATGTGGCTGCGCGCATTGGCAGCAACATTGCCGGACTCCTCCTCCTTCACCGGTTGCCAGTGAGGTGGCGATGACAGTGTTGCCTCCATGCCGTGCTGGAAACGGACCGACGGGGACTCCGTCCGGAAGCGGGCGAATGTGCTGCGTGGCGGCGATGGTGGCTCCTCTTTGATGCGGCGTGTGATTTGGACGTCGCGGTTGTGTGTGGCGGTGCAACGTTTTCAGCCACTAGACATGTCATGGAATGGCCAAAGGTGCAGAGGATTCAGAAATGGGCTCAGCCAGCTCTGGACGTCGTTAAAATCAACGTTGACGCAACTTTTAGTGGTATGTCACAGCCTGGTGGGCGGGTATGTGTTGCACGAGACCATGCAGGAAGTATTCATGAACCGAAATTCTTGGTTTAACCTTGTATCGATTAGTTTGGAAGTATTCATCGAGAGAAAAGTTTTCTTTAAACTTGCATCGACCAGTTCAGAAGTATTCATCGAGAAATTCTCTGTTTCAACACCGGCGGGCGTCCGAAGTCTCCAGCGGTGTCCGGTGGAGCTGCCTGCCAGCTGCGACCGCGCTGCTCACTGCATGCCTCTGAATACCATTTACTTTGTGCATCATATGCCAAGTATTGTTTTTCTTTTTCCTGTCGTCTGGTTTTCCCTTTTGAGCTTTGACAATTCATGGCGGTTTATTGGCAGTGTTCATGACTATGCTTTGTGGCTGGCTGTTGCGTGCTCGGCGTGTGCGTTTCGATGGCGAGGCGCATGTACAAGCTAGTTGCGGCCGCTTGCTTTCTAGCCGGATATGCTAGTGTCGGCGTTTCGCCAGGAGACGGTACACGTACACACGTAAGAGCTGCACGTAAGTCGCCGGCTTAGGCCAACTTTAGCCGATCCCTTAAAATCGGTTAGAGGAGTAATAATCCAGTTTTACTTCTCTAATCGGGATCTAGCTGATCCCTCAAACCCATAGAAAGATAAATTATTTACCCCACCGCTTATTCGGCGTCTATATTACTCCATCACTCGGCGTTGGAGTAAAAAATCTCCACGCCTTCTTTGCCTCTCCTCCTTCCCAATCCCCGCCGCCGGCGAATCCCCTGCCGTTCCCCGCCGCCCCCTCCTCCCCAATGGCTGGATCCCGTGGCCGCCGCCCCCCGCCGCCCATCCGCAGCGCGAATCCGCGCCGCCACGAGCACAACGCGGAGGCGTCCTCAAGCCATCGCCGCCGCGACGATGCGGCCCCGTCCCGTCGGCTCACCGACTTCCTCGACCTCCCCGCGCTGTCATAGCCACAGAGGAAGTACCTCGGCGTCCGACAGCAGGCGTGGGAGACGTGGGTGGCCGAGATCACCGACCACGACACCCACAAGAAGCACTAGCTCGGCTCCTTCCACACGGCCGAGCTCGCCGCCTGCGAGTACGACCGGTGGCAGGTCCGGTTGCACGGCGTCGATACCCGCCTCAAATTCCCGTGGGGCGAGGCGCCTGTCGAGCTCGACCCGCCGCCGTCGGGGCTGGTGACTACAGTGGTGGCTAGGGAGCGGATCGCGACGGACGTCGCCGACGAGGAGTACATGGCGGACCTCCGCCGCCAGTACCCCGAGCTGGTGGAGGCGGAGTGCCAGATCTTCGCAGAGCGCGTGACTGGGGGGGGGGGGGGGATCGTCCTCTCGAGCGACGAGGAGGACGGCGGTGCCGATGACGACTTCGACGTTGAAGAATGGCGGAGGATCTTCCCCGACTGCGGCAACGATGGCACAGGGCCGGACCCCATGGGCGGTGGGATTTCGCGGGCGGAGTGGATCGCGCTCTATAAGTCCGACGATCAAGTAAGGTTTTAGTTTGACTATGCTTCGGTGGTTATAATGTAAATTATGTGTCAAATTAGACTATGCTTCAGCGGTTGTTTAAATTAGACCATGCTCTGGTGGTCGTTTAAAATCGAATCTTTGTTCATTACATTCAAATTTTCTTTTACTCCATTAAATTTAGGGGATCGGCTTGAACCGACCAAATTTTAGTGGAGTAAATATACTCCACTAAGTTTACTCTGTTGTTTTCCTCCTCTATTTTTAGGTGATCGGCTAGAGTTGTCCTTAGTTGATTGATGGCACAACTCGTTGAGACACCACATGCACGCAAACACATAGACGTAGACTGGATCGCAAAAAGCCCGTGTTGAGCCTTCAGATTTTATTACTTAATCTGGATACAATACAATTACAAGGGATTACATAGGATGAACACGTACTACTAGTCATGTGATGTGGACACCTAGTGTCGGGGTTAAATCCAGAAGATCTCGGGTAGGGGGTCCCAAGCTGGTGATCTTAACTAGATGGTAACAGAATGAACTAGGGAGACGATATTTACCCAGGTTCGGACCCCCTCGAAGAGGTGTAAAACCCTACATCCTGCTTTCGTTGTATTAATTATGTGAGAGTACAAAGTACAGGATGATCTACCTCGAGATCGTATGTAAATGTCTAATTCTCTACCCTAAGAGCTAAAACCCCCTCGGCTTATATAGGGACCGGGGGTATCTAGGGTTACATGTAGGTCGGTTAAATCTAGGGATAAACATGCCGAAGATTCAAATGTGTCTTGGAGTATGCGCCAAGTGTTCGGATGATTCCATCTTGAGCACGCCTAGGGGAGTGGTTGTCTTGGCCCATTTGTTGACGATCCAGGGGTCCTCGGCGCACATAAGGTATTATAATTTGGTTTTTATTGGCCTACTCTCTTCAAGAATGCACGTAAGTTTGTCCTCTCTTGTGATGAATGTCAAAGAATTGATAATATTGGTAGACGTCAGGAAATGCCTATGAATTATTCTCTTGTTATTGAACCATTTGATGTTTGTGGATTTGATTATGTGAGACATTTTCCTAAATCTAATCGATATACTCATATTCTAGTTGCTGTTGATTATGTTACTAAGTGGGTAGAAGTTATTCCAACTAGTAGTGCTGATTACAACACATCTATTAAAATTCTTAAAGAGGTTATCTTTCCGAGATTTGGAGTCCCTAGATATATAATGACTGATGGTGGTTCACATTTTATTCATGGTGCATTCCGTAAGATCTTAGCTAAATACAATGTTAACCATAGAATTGCATCACCTTTTCATCCTCAGTCTAGTGGTCAAGTTGAGTTGAGCAATAGAGAATTAAAGTTAATTTTGCAGAAGACCGTTAACCGGTCTAGGAAGAATTGGTCTAAAAACTTGACAATGCATTCTGGGCATATAGAACTGCTTATAAAAATCCTATGGGTATGTCCCCATATAAAATGGTCTATGAAAAAGTATGTCATTTACCTCTTGAATTAGAACATAAAGCTTATTGGGCAATAAAAGAACTCAACTATGATTTTAAACTTGCCGGTGAAAAGAGGTTGTTTGACATTAGCTCTTTAGATGAGTGGAGAACACAGGCTTATGAAAATGCCAAGTCGTTTAAATAAAAGGTTAAAAGATGGCATGATAAAAGAATTCAGAAACGAGAATTTAGAGTCGGTGATCTAGTTCTATTATACAATTCTCGTTTTAGATTCTTTGTAGAAAAACTTCTCTCCAAATGGGAAGGACCATACATTGTCGAAGAAGTTTATCATTCCGGAGCTATCAAGATTAATAACACCGAGGGCACCAACTCGAAGGTGGTTAATGGACAAAGAATTAAATATTATATTGCAGGTACGCCCGTTAATGTTGAAGTCAATATTATTTAAACAATTACACCGGAGAAACATCTAAAAGAGGCCTTTCGGAACGTTCCAGAATCTTGAAAAGGAGTAGGTATGTGATACAGTAAGTAAATCGACTCCAAAAATTACATAAAAATAATTTCTGTCCATTTTGGAATATTAGAAAAATTACAAAAATAAGAAACAGCTGAGGGGGACCACGAGGAGGCCACAAGGCAACAGGGCGCGCCGTGTTGGCTTGTGGGCCCCTCGTGTGCCTTCCCGACTCCGTTTTCTTCCCGAATACTTGTTTCGCAAGATAAAAATTCATTATATATACTCCCGTATGTTTTGACCACTGTATCGCAAGTTTCTCCTCCATTCTTGTTTTGGGCCGTTTTTCTGTCAGGTTTCGAGTTCCTGGCATCATGTCCTCCTCCGCCTCCAACAACGTGGGGGGTGATGCTTGGTTGCTGCAGATAGAGCTGGAGAGAGAACTTGTCGGGGAAGTTACGGCGGAGGAGGGCTCCGGGGATTCTATGGAAGTACAACCAACTGCCACGGAGCGAGACGCCCTCGCCGACATCTCCACCACTCCAAGTTCAGGGCAAAATCATGAGGTACAAGAGGGGCTTGCCCCAAGGAGGCCCCTAAGCAGGTTACATGGGAATAATTTTCATAATTTGATTCACAATTACAGGGTTGAAAACACCCCTTGTATGCACATACCTTCCAATTGGGATATTTCCCGTCCAAGTGAGAGTGATGTAGGAAAGAGCTCATGGTGGCCGGAGAACAAACATATTATGGTGGAAGTGCAAAAGAACGCCACCATGATCCAACATTTGCTTCGGGAAATTCAGAGTTTGAAGGATATCCTGCTGAATATCGTGAAGGACAAGCCTACCACTACATCACCACCATCACCGAAGAAGGAAACTTGAGTACACGGGTATGGGCACCACCCTTAGCTTGTTCCAAGCTTGGGGGAGGTGCCCCCGTATTGTATCACCATCACTTTTATCATTATTATCTATCTTAGTTCGATTCTTAGTTATTTCGTGATTTAGAAGAATAAAATATTAGTATGAACTAGCTTTGAGTGCTTGCTTTGTGATCTATCTATCTATGTAGTCGTCTGTGAGAGTTATATAATAAATAATAGTTTGAGTTTTGGTACTTTACTTTCTTGTTTCAATCTTAGCAATAAAAGAATAAAAGATCATATGCTAATCTCATAGGGAGTGATGACTTCACATAGAAGAAGTATAGTTGATAAAATTTATTGGAGATTGACAAACATAACATTGGTCATTGATGTAATTCATGAAATATTAATAAAAGGAAGATAGGATTCACATATAAATACACTATCTTGGACATCTTATATGATTGTGAGCCCCCATCAAATATTTTCAGTTTGTTCAAATAGTTGATGTTGGACAAGGAAGACAACGTAATGAGTTATGTTTGCTTATATTCACATAGAAGTTATATTGTCATGGATCCTCTAACATGTGGTGCTTGCTTATAATCTTTTGCTAGCCAAAACTTCGCACAAAGTAGAGATACTACTTGTGCATCCAAACCCCTTTAACCCAGTTTCTTGTCATGAGAGTCCACTATATCTACCTATGGATTGAATAAGATCCTTTAAGTAAGTTGTCATTGGTGCAAAAGGCAATAAAAATTGCTCCTAAATATGTATGATCTTTTATTGTAAGGAAAAATAAGATTTGTACGAGCTTGTGATAGTAAAGAAATAAAAGCGACGGACTGCATAATAAAGGTTGCTATCACAAGGGGCAATATAAAGTGACATTCCTTTACATTAAGAGCTTGCACATCCCAACGAAAAAGCGCATGACAACCTCTGCTCCCCTCTGCGAAGGGCCTATCTTTTACTTTTCAGCTTTTACTTTCATGCAGGAGTCAATAATGTTCATCCTCATTTCATACTTAATTATTCTCCACTTGGCAAGCACCATGTGGTGGGGAAAGATCCAGGCACATATATCTAGTTGAATGCAGGTAATCATGAGTTATTATTGTTAACATTTTCCTTGAGGTAAACAAGTTGGGAGGTGAAAACAATAAACCCCCATCTTCCTATGTGTCTGACGGAAACGTTTGTCCCAAGAATATGCTTTGAGAGTTAACAATCATAGAAGACTATATGATAGTTGAGTATGTGGGACTTGCTAAAACAAAAGCTCTTACATAGACTCTTCCTGGAAATATGATGAATTGTAATTGTTTCAACGACTAAGAACACAATTTGTTTGTTTTCAAGAAAGTTTATGCTTCATACTTCAAATATTGTGAATGAATTGTTACTTGGCTATGAGGAGTTATATGATGAATAATTGTTGTTATAATAATCACTACAAAAAAAGGACACATCCGTGACATTATGGCCTGAACGAAAACTTTTGTTGTCATGGTTGTGACACTTCTATGACAATAATTGTGACCAAAAGACGTATCATCATAGATGTGGTGGGCTCCTACTTCTATGACAAAAAATTATGATAGAAAATGGGCTTTTCGTCCTGGGCGGGCCAGAGACGCATCCGCATGACATTCTTTGGGCCGTTCATGACGTAAAAAATTGTGGTAGAAGTGAGGGCGAGGAAAATTTCGGGGAGTTCCCAGTTACGGTGGGTGGTCGGGGCCGAGCGATGCAGTGTGGTTTGCGCGTTTCTCTCATACGCACGCGTGTGTGCGAGGCGTTCGCTAACTGAACCCGAGCGCGGCGTTCGCTTACTGAACCCGAGCGATCGCACTAGCTACGTACTGAAGCCGATCGATCCATTCGCTGCTAACTGAACCCGAGCGATCCCTTCACCGCTAACTGAATCCGAGCGATTCCTTCACTGCTAACTGAAGCCGGTCGAGCCCCCATACGTGCGAGACGTAGCTGGTTGGGTTGCCTCTTGATGAATAGTGCCCGTTGCTGCCGCGCGCGCGATACGTATAACGAGTCGAGACGCATCGATCGAGCCCCTTGCGCGAGACGTGGTAAGTTGACCTAGCCAGTTGGTTGGCTGTGGATGAACAATTCCCGTTGCTGCCGCCCGCTGATGTCTACTACACAATTTATTCTTGTAGACTCGTGTTGGGCCTCCAAGCGCAGAGTTTTGTAGGACAGTAGCAATTTTCCATCAAGTGGATGACCTAAGGTTTATCAATCCGTGGGAGGCGTAGGATGAAGATGGTCTCTCTCAAACAACCCTGCAATCAAATACAAGAAATCTCTTGTGTCCCCAACACACCCAATACAATGGTAAATTGTATAGGTGCACTAGTTCGAGGAAGAGATGATGATACAAGTGTAGTATGGATAGTAGATATAGGTTTTTATAATCTGAAAAATAAAAAACAGCAAGGTAGCAAGTAACAAAAGTGAGCACAAATGGTATTGCAATGCTTGAAAACAAGGCCTAGGGTTAATACTTTCACTAGTGCAATCTCTCAACAATGCTAACATAATTGGATCATATAACTATCCCTCAACGTGCGATAAAGAATCACTCCAAAGTTCCTATTAGCGGAGAACATAAGATAGAAATTGTTGTAGGGTACAAAACCACCTCAAAGTTATCTTTTCCGATCAATATATTGAGCCATCCCTATAAGTGTCACGAACAGCCCTAGAGTTCGTACTAAAATAACACCATATGATATGCATCAACCAACTCTAATGTCACCTAGATACTCCAATGTCACCACAATTATCCGTGAGTTGATTATTCGATATGCATAAAAGTAAATACATAAAAGTAAAAGATAGGCCCTGATACGTCTCCAACGTATCTATAATTTATGAAGTATTCATGCCATATTTATAACAATTCTATATGGTTTTGCTATGATTTGATTAGAACTAACCCGGACTGACGCTGTTTTCAGCAGAACTACCGTGGTGTTGTTTTTTGTGCAGAAATGAAAGTTTTCCAAATGAGCTGAAACTTTTTGGAGATTTTTTTATTGGACAAATAAAAATATTGGCACCAAGACCCACTGGAGGAGGGCCACCCAGTGCCCACGAGGCACCAGGGCGCGCCACCCCCCCAGGCGCGCCCTGGTACTTCGTGGGGCCCACGTGGTTCCGTTTCGCGTGATTCCAATGCTGAAAAATCATATATATTCAGAAACCCCCGGAAGTTAACCTAGATGAGTTTTTACACCACCGCAAGTCTCTGTACCTCCATGATCTCATCTACAGCCCTTTTTCGGCACCCTGCCGGAGGGGGGAAGGCATCACCGGAGGCCATCTTCATCATCCCGGCGGTCTCCATGACGAGGAGGGAGTAGTTCACCCTCGGGGCAGAGGGTTTGTACCAGTAGCTATGTGTTTGATCTCCCTCTCTTGTGTTCTTGAGATGGCACGATCTTGATGTATCGCGAGCTTTGTTGATATAGATGAATCATATGGAGTTTTCCCCTCTCTATCTTCTTGTGATGAATTGAGTTTTCCCTTTGAAGTTTTCTTATCGGATTGAGTCTTTAAGGATTTGAGAACACTTGATGTATGTCTTGCATATGGATATCTATGGTGACAATGGGATATTCACTTGAGTCACTTGATGTATGTTTTGGTGATCAACTTGCGGGTTCCGTGACCTTGGGGATTTATGCATAAGGGTTGGCACACGTTTTCGTCTTGACTTTCCGGTAGAAACTTTGGGGCACTCTTTGAAGTTCTTTGTGTTGGTTTGAATAGATGAATCTGAGATTGTGTGATGCATATCGTATAATCAAACCCGTGGGTACTCGTGGTGACATTGGAGTGCCTAGGTGACATTAGGGTTTTGGTTGATGTGTATCTTAAGGTGTTATTCTAGTACGAACTCTAGGGCTGTTCGTGACAATTAATGGGGATGACTCATAAGATTGATCGGGAAGGATAACCTTGAGGTGGTTTCGTACCCTACAACAATTTCTTCGTTTGTTCTCCGCTATTTGTGACTTTGGAGTGAACTCTTTGTCGCACGTGAGGGATTTACATATGATTCAACTATGTCAACAATGTTGGGAGATCGCACTAGTGAAAGTATGAACCCTAGGCCTTGTTTCTAAGCATTGCAATACCGTTTTTATGCCCGTTTACTATTTGCTACCTTGCTGTTTTTATATTTTCAGATTACAAAAACCTATATCTATTATCCATACTACACTTTTATCATCATCTCTTCGCCGAACTAGTGCACCTATACAATTTACCATTGTATTGGGTGTGTTGGGGACACAAGAGATTTCTTGTATTTGGTTGCAGGGTTTCTTGAGAGATACCATCTTCAACCTATGCCTCCCATGGATTAATAAACCTTAGGTCATCCACTTGAGGGAAAATTGCTACTGTCCTACAAAACTCTGCGCTTGGAGGCCCAACACGAGTCTACAAGAATAACTTGTGTAGTAGACATCAGGCCCTTCACAGAGGGAAGCAGAGGTTGTGATGCGCTTTTTATTTTTGGATGTGCAAGCTCTTAATGCAAAGGAATGTCACTTTATATTGCCCCTTGTGATAGCAACCTTTATTATGCAGTCCGTCGCTTTTATTTCTTTACCATCACAAGTTCGTACAAAGCTTATTTTCCTTACAATAAAAGATCATACTTATTTAGGAGCAATTTTTATTGCTTTTGCACCGATGACAACTTACTTGAAGGATCTTGTTCAATCCATAGGTAGATATAGTGGACACTCATGGCAAGAAACTGGGTTTAAGGGTTTTTGGATGCACAAGTAGTATCTCTACTTAGTACGAATTTTTGGCTAGCAAAAGATCCTAAGCAAGCACCACATGTTAGAGGATCCATAACAATATAACTTCTATGTGAATATAAACAAACATAACTCATTAGTTGTCTTCCTTGTCCAACGTCAACTACTTGATCAAGCTTGAAAATAATTAATGGGGGCTCACAATCATAGAAGATGTCCAAGATAGTATATTTATATGTGAAATCTCTCTTCGTTCAACATTCTTTCATGAATTGTTCAAGTGACCAATCCTATGTTTGCTAACTTTCAATAAATTTTACCACTTATACTTCTTATTTGTGAAGTCGCTACTCCCCATGGGACAAGCATATGAAGCACATGTAATTTCAACTTTATGATATTCAATTCATTCAACAATTTACTCATAGGATATAAATGAAGAACAAGAGTAAATGACAAACTAGTCCAAAAAGATATAAGTGAAGACCAAATGAGTAGTTAAGTAAATAGGTAGCTATGTGAGGACTCTCTCTCATTTAAATTTTTTAGATCTTAAGTATTTTATTCAAACAACAAAGAAAACAAAATAAAATGACATTCCAAGAATAGCACATCTCATGTGAAGAAGCAAAAACTTAGTCTCAACCAAGACTAACCGATAATTGCTGATGAAGAAAGGTGGGATGCCTACCGGGGCATCCCCAAGCTTAGATGCTTGAGACTTCTTGAAATATTATATTGGGATGCCTTGGGCATCCCCAAGCTTGAGCTCTTGTGTCTTCTTAATTCCTCTCATATCACGGTTTCTCTAAATCTTAAAAACTCCATCCACATAAAACTCAACAAGAACTCGTGAGATAAGTTAGTATAAATCAACTCAAAACCTTAACATTCTCTACTGTAACAAATCACTAAAATTATAATTAAACATTGCATACTAAATGCCTCTGCATTTTTAATACTCCTATCTACAAATATAAATATTAAACAAGCAAACATATGCAAACAATGCAACTATAACAGCAATCTGCCAAAACAGGACAGTCTGTAAAGGGTGAATAAGAATTCATACTTCCCTAGCTCCAAAAATTCTGAAAAATTACCACATGACAGAGGACTCATGCATTCTTACTGTGTAAAAATTTCAGATTTTTATCATGTTCTGACTATTAAGGAATATTCTGAACATAACAGAAAACTTTTTGTTTTCAAACAGCAACACATAAACTTGCAAACTGGGCATGGTAAACGCTATAATTGGCATTTTATTGAACTAAAAGATACAAAACATGATTATTAATAGCAGCAAGAAAATCTCAACAAAATAAAATGATGCTCCAGGCAAAACTCATATCATGTGATGAATAAAAATATAGCTCCAAGTGAGGTTACCGATAATGTTGAAGACGAAAGAGGGGATGCCTTCCGGGGCATCCCCAAGCTTAGTTGCTTGGGTCTTCCTTGAATATTACCTTGGGATGCCTTGGGCATCCCCAAGCTTAGGGTCTTGCCGCTCCTTATTCTCCTCATATCGATATCTCACCCAAAACTTGAAAACTTCAATCACACAAAATTTAACGGAACTTCGTGAGATAGGTTAGTATGATAAAAATAAATCATCCACTTAGGTACTGTCAAGACAAGATTCATAATTTTTCTCACATAATTCCTACTGTATTCTATCATTTCCACAATTTATATTACTCAATATAAGCTATGGAAACACTAAAACAAGCAAACTATGCATCGAAAACAGAATCTGTCAAAAACAGAACAGCGTGTAGTAAGCGATTTAAAAACCATACTTCTGTACCTCCAAAAATTCTGAAAACTTAGGAAAACGTAAACAATTTGTAACACAATGCTCTGTAAAAATTTCAGAATTTTCTCACGCTCCAGTACAGAATAGAAATTCCAGCACTGGACGCAAAAGTTTCTGTTTTTGCACAGAATCGAATCAACAAGTATCCACACTATCCCAAAGGCTTTACTTGGCACATTATTGAAAGAAAACATATAAAACATGATTAATACAGTAGCTTAATCATGTGGACACACAAAAACAGTAGGTACAAATATTGGGTTGTCTCCCAACAAGCGCTTTTCTTTAATGCCTTTTAGCTAGGCATGATGATTTTAACGATGCTCACATAAAAATAAAGAATTGGAACATAAAGAGAGCCTCATGAATCATATGTTCCTCTCTCATAATAATTTTCAGTAGCATCATGAATGGATTCATCAATATAGCTATCACGTAAAGCATTCTTTTCATGATCCACAAGTATAGAATTTTTATTACTCTCCACATAAGCAAATTTCTTCTCATCAAACATAGCATCCCCAAGCTTGTGGTTTTGCATATCATAAGCATAATCACTTTCGTCATTAATAGTATGAATAACACCAATAGTATAATAATTATCATCATAATTTTCTAAGTTGGTGCCAAAAAGATTCTCAAGATTATAAGAAGTATCATTATCTTCCCAATCATAATTATCACAACAAGTAATAGGTATAATAAAATCATCATCAATAGCTCCTTCGGACATTATGCCATAAGACAAAGAAGCAATATCATCATCAAGTGTATCATCTTCCACAAGTATTTTTGATTCATTCTCATGAGGCACAACAATAATAGGACCAACATTATTTGGGAGATATACCTTTTTACCTCTACTTTTACTTCTTTTATTTTTCTTTACCACATTATGTGTGGGTTTATTTAATTCTTCCGTGCTTCTTATTGAAGAGATTGGTTGGATAGGAAGCTCCTCCTCGTTACCTGTTTCATCATGAGAGAAAATAGGAGGGAAAGGGGGAATCTTTACCCTTCCATTAGTATTTTTTTATATTCTATTTGTTTTCCCGTTTTTCTATAGTTGGCTATATAAGCATTCTCATTGCAATTTACCACACAAAACGTATAGATTTCCTTTAGATTAGTTTCAATTTCATCCGTGAGAATGAATACTTCAAGCCAAATATTTTTATGTGTCAATTCTCCACACCCCAAAAATAGAATAAGCTCATTATAAAGTTCAAGGGTGGTCAAGTTATTGCAATATTTGGCCATGATTTGATCGTGAAAAAGTATGCATTGAAAATTAAGATGACCAACCTTATTGCAAAGTTCACAAGTAATGGGATAAAGAGAGCATAATTTCGTAGCAAATTTATCTATCACTTTGAGCAAAAAAATTGGTTCTATCATATTTATGCTTCTTACAAAATCTATCGTCCCTATAAGGCATGTTTTCACAAACTTTATGCACTCCACAAAAATTGACATGCTTATAAGAAACATTTTTGTCATGACTAGTGCAATCATCTTTAGTATTTTGGATATTCATAGAATTCATACTAAAAACATTGCAATCATGCTCATCATTCAAAGATTTTATGCCAAACAATTTATTGAATTCTTATAAAGATGAATAATGTGAGGCAACCTCAATTCCATTTTTTGTAGTTTTATTTTATAAACCAAACTAGTGATAAAACAAGAAACAAAAAGATTCGATTGCAAGATCTAAAGATATACCTTCAAGCACTCACCTCCCCGGCAACGGCGTCAGAAAAGAGCTTGATGTCTACTACACAACTTATTCTTGTAGACTCGTGTTGGGCCTCCAAGCGCCAAGTTTTGTAGGACAGTAGCAATTTTTCCTCAAGTGGATGACCTAAGGTTTATCAATCTGTGGGAGGCGTAGGATGAAGATGGTCTCTCTCAAACCACCCTGCAATCTAATACAAGAAATCTCTTGTGTCCCCAACACACCCAATACAATGGTAAATTGTATAGGTGCACTAGTTCGGCGAAGAGATGGTGATACAAGTGTAGTATGGATAGTAGATATAGGTTTTTACAATCTGAAAAATAAAAAACAACAAGGTAGCAAGTAACAAAAGTGAGCACAAACGGTATTGCAATGCTTGAAAACAAGGCCTAGGGTTCATACTTTCACTAGTGCAATCTCGCAACAATGCTAACATAATTGGATCATATAACTATCCCTCAACGTGCGATAAAGAATCACTCCAAAGTTCCTATTAGCGGAGAACATAAGATAGAAATTGTTGTAGGGTACGAAACCACCTCAAAGTTATCTTTTCCAATCAATATATTGAGCCATCCCTATAAGTGTCACGAACAGCCCTAGAGTTCGTACTAAAATAACACCATATGATACGCATCAACCAACTCTAATGTCACCTAGATACTCCAATGTCACCAGAAGTATCCGTGAGTTGATTATTCGATATGCATCAAACAACTTCAGATCATAATATTCAATCCACACAAAGAACTTCAAAGAGTGCCCCAAGATTTCTACCGGAGAAAGTAGGACGAAAACGTGCATCAACCCCTATGCAAAGATTACCCCAATGTCACCTCAGGAATCCGCGAGTTGAATGCCAAAACATACATCAAGTGAATCAATATAATACCCCATTGTCACCACAGGTATTCATATGCAAGACATACATCAAGTGTTCTCAAATCCATAAAATTATTCAATCCGATAATGGTGAAACCTCAAAGGTAAAAACTCAATTCATCACAACAAGATAGAGAGGGAGAAACACCATATGATCCAACTATATTAACAAAGCTCGTGGTACATCAAGATCGTGCCAAATCAAGAACACGAGAGAGAGAGAGAGATCAAACACATAGCTACTAGTACATACCCTCAGCCCCGAGGGTGAACTACTCCCTCCTCGTCATGGAGACCGCCGGGATGATGAAGATGGCCTCCGGTGATGATTCCTCCCTCTGGTAGGGTGCCGGAAAAGGGCTCCAGATGAGATCGCTTCGGAACAAAGGCTTGCGGCGGCGTAAAAACTCATCTAGGTTAACTTTCGGGGGTTTCTAAATATATATGATTTTTCAGCGTTGGAATCACGCAAAGAGGTGCCACAGGGGGCCCACGAGGCACCAGGGCGCGCCTGGGGGGGTGGCGCGCCCTAGTGGCTTGTGGGGCCCCTGTGAGTCTTCTGCTGCTCCCCCGAAGCTTCCTGGGTCTGTTTCCTTCTAGAAAAAATTGTCAAAAAGTTTCGCTGCATTTGGACTTCATTTGATATGGATTTTCTGGAAAACCAAAAACAAGCAGAAAACAGCAACTGGCACTGGGCACTAGGTCAATATGTTAGTCCATTAAAATCATATAAAAGCCATATAAAAGTGCACCAAAATCATACAAAACTATAATAAACATGGCATGAATACTTCATAAATTATAGATACGTTGGAGACGTATCGCCCGCTCGTATGCCCCACCCCAGCCGGTGGGTTGGTTGTGGATGAACAGTACCCTGGTCGTGTGAAGGTGGTTGGCGCTGGATGAACAGGACCCCGAGGAGGCCGCCACACCCCAGCCGGTTGGGGGTGGATAAACAGGACCCCGTGGAGGCTGGATGAACAGTAGCCGGTGGAGGCTGGAGGAAGTCGATGGTGGATGAACAGTAACTGGTGAAGGCTGGAGGAAGGTCGACCGTGGATGAACAGTAGCCCGTGGAGTCCCCTTTTGCGGTACGACACACCCCTCCCGATGAACAGGACCCCCATTTCGACCGTAGGCAGTTGGGAAGAAGTCCATTTCCTTCGTTTTGCGGTACGCCAGAGCCCTCCCGATCAACAGGACCCCGTTTCGACCGTAGGCGCTTGAACAGAAGTCTGTTTCCTCCGTTTTGCGGTACACCAGACCCCCAGCCGATGAACAGGACCCCGTTTTGACCGTAGGCGCTCAAACAGAAGTCTGTTTCCTCCGTTTTGCGGTACTCCAGACCCCCAGCCGATGAACAGGACCCCGTTTCGACCGTAGGCGGTCAAACAGAAGGTCGTTTCCTCCGTTTTGCGGTATGCCAGACCCTGAGTCGATGAACAGGACCCCGTTTCGGCTGTTCCATCCAAGCCGGTTGGCTCTCGATGAACAGGACGCGTTTCGACCCAGTTGCTTGGCTCCCGATGAACACGACGCTGTTTCCTCCGTTCCGACCCAGCCGGTTGGCTGCCGATGAACAGGAGGCCGTTGCTACCGTCCATTGCCTCTCTCCATGTACACGAGCCCTGGTCGTACGTATGCGCAAGTACGCGATCGAGACCCCGCCCGTATATATACGTACGTGGCCATATTTTTTGCTGTGTGGCTATACGTACGTGTACACGATTTAGACGGGGTTGCCTGAACTGCTACGTCAGGGGCTCTACTACGACACGTGCCGCTCCTTACACGCCCACGGTTCATCGTTGCAGAGAGACTGATCGACCAGTATGTACGTACACGTTCGCGACCAGACAGACAACGCTACGTACGCTTTGACCGGGTGGGTCCGAGCTGTCAGGGAGGATTAGGAGGCACTTCCTTGCGTGCGAAGATATAGCTGCTGGGTCCCAGCTGTCAGGGGGGAGGAATCATTCTTTTTGCGCGTAATAAGGAGGCTCTTCTTTGCATGCGAAGATGTAGCTGGTGGGTTCCAGCTGTCAGGGGGAGGAAACATTTTTTTCCGCATAATAAGGAGGCACTTCCTTGCGTGCGACCGTGGACCTCATGGGTCCCAGCTGTCAGCCTCTCCACGTACAGTCCTCTTCCGATGGCTGTCGTTCGTTGACCGCGTTGACGACGCCGTACCGAGTGCAGCAAGGCGGTGGACGACGGCGAGGCCTAGGAAGGGAATGACCTGGAGCCGGGGAAGACAAGCCAATGGTTGCCCATGCGGAGGGAAGTATGAGGGTTTACTGGTTCGGCTGTGGTGTGAGGCTACCGTCGCCGGAGAATAACAGGAGGTGTGGGTGAGTAGAGGGATGGCCTGGCCAGCGGTGGGAGTAGGGTTTGGCGGTGAGGCCTGCGTGGCAGCACAGCCGGCCACGGGAGGCAGGAGCAGGCTTACCCATCGGTGCTGGTTTGGGCGGCTGGAGCAAGAAGATCAGAGATTGAAGAAGCAGCACGGCCGTTGGATTAACATCCAACGGTCACTGCTGCTAGAATCGTTTGTTGACTAAGTTGACAAAGCCCCGCGTACGCGTCAACTTAGTAGGCCCAAGTCAGCCTCCAAATCTATGGCAAATATCATACAACACATTAGCTATTATTTTTAACAATTTACAACCCATTTGCTCTTTCTTAAGGATTTTTTTCAGCACATATTCTTTTTGTTAGCATTACAGCCAATATTCTGGCCACGGTTAAAAATTTCAATGAAATTTTGCATATTTTGGTGGGCACTGAACTGTTTTTAATCCCGATGTTTCGAGTCTGATTCAGACTAATTTAACAAATAAAATTATATTAATTATAATCCAATGATATTTTCATCGCAGAAAAATCCAATGAAATTTAAAATTTCAAAATCTGGATGAAACAAAATTTATTTAAAACTAATTACTGGTTTGCTGTGTTTTTTTTAAATTTATGACCCAATTCTTATTGCTTATAGGCCATTTTCTTTTTTAAAAGGGAAATAGGCCATTTTGTGGGCAAGTCGAATGCATCCCTCCTCGTCTTGAAAGATTTGAAGCCCGACAGGGCTGAGAAAAGCAAGTAGGCCTCGGTTGGGTATTGTGCAAAAGAAAATAGAACCGGGCTAGCCGTTTCAAGAAAGAAAACAAAACTGGGCTGGTGATGTGCTAAACATAAAATAAAAGTCTCGTCACTGAAATTTTCGAACTATTTTTAATCCTGAAATTTTGAGCCCGATTAAAATAAATTTTAAAATATATTTAAATTATGTTAAAATCTAATGAAATATGAAAAAATAAAATTCGCAATTTGAAACTAATTGCCCATTTGATGTGCTTTTTATATATTTACACCCCATTTCATATTACTCACATAATTTACAACCTTTTTTATGGCCAGGCCGAATGTATCCCTCGTCGTCTTGAAAGATTTGCAGCCCATCAGGGCGGGGAAAAGGAAATCGGCCTGTGTAGGGTATTGTGCAAAACAAAAAGGTGCGCTAGTCATTTTCATAGACAAAAAAAACAGTTGGGCTCATCATGTTGTAAATAAAGCCTGGGCTAGATGGGCCACAGACGCCGCACAACCCAGTTGATACCCTGCTCCGTCTCAACAACAACAACAAAAACTGCTCGAGCTACTGGGTCCCAGGTGTCAGCCGCTCCTTGTGCAATTCTTTCATTTATTGACTATATTGACAATGTTGTAGGTCCCGGATGTCAGCAAACCATTAGGAGAAAGCATTTTATTCATGTAATAAGGAGGAACTTGCTTGCGTACGGCTATGGACCTGGGGGTCCCTACTGTCATCCTCTCCATGTACAGTCCTCACCGATACCTGTCGTTTGTTGACAGTAGCTCGTTGTGCAATTCTCTCGTTTATTGACTACGTTGACAATGGGGTGGGACCAAGATGTCGGGAAACCATTAGGAGGAAGCATTTTTTTGGCTTGTGATAAGGAGGCACTTGCTTGCGTACTGCCATGACCCTGGTGGGTCCCTACTATCATCCTCTCCACGTACAATCATCTCCTGATTCCTTTTGGTTGTTGACCATGTTGACAATGCCAGAAGGCGGTGCCGCGGCGAGGGAACCAAAGCGGAGAACGATGGCGAGGCCTCGGACGAGAACGAAAAGGAGCCCTGGAAGATGCGACAGTGTGGTCGGAAGCGGAGGGGAGTACGAGGGTTGGTGCGGGGTGGGGGTGCCATCGCCGGAAAATAACAGGAGGTGAGGGTGGGTGGGTGGGGGTGTAGAGGGATGTCCTGGCACCGGTTAGGGTACGATGGGACAGCAATGCATGCACGGCTGAGCAGCAAGCCGCGGAAGGCGGGAGCAGGCGATCCCGCCGGCGTTGGTTTGGTTTTGGCGGCTGGAGCCTGGAGGAAGAAGACAAGAGATTGAAAAAGCACGACAGACGTTGGATTGACATCCAACGGCTTAGGCTGCCACAATCGTTTGTTGACTAAGTTGACAAAGCCTTGTGTACGCGTCAACCTAGTATTCCCACAAGTCAGCCTCTTAATCCGTGGCGGACAAATACAACCCATTTAAAAAAATAACAGCCCATTCCAAACGTTCAATCGGAAAGTTCAACATTTAGAGCAAAGTAACAGGTCGGATTCAGAGATAGAGTACTGAACTTCCACGTTGACAACCATCATAGCCAACTTAACTATCTACTCCCACTAATACTCGATTTTAGAACAACTAACATACTCTTAGCTAACTAGACGATGCTGGCCGCCATCTGCGGCACACGCTAAACGCCGGCACCGACGTTCTCCTCCTCGCCTCGGACTTGGCAGAGGTGCGATAGGGCGCGTTGCTCGCGCCCGTTGGCTTGTTATAAGGAGGCACTTGCTTGCGTACTACCAACGTTTGAGGGTACGGTGGGGCGGCAATGCGTGGGCGGAGGTGCAGCCACCCGTGGGAGGTGGGAGCAGGCGGGACCCACGGCGTGGTTTCCTTTGGGCGTCTAGAGGAAGAAGACAAGAGATAGAAGAAACACGACAGATGTTGGATGTCAATCCAACGGCTGGCAGGCAGAATCGTTTGTTGACTAAGTCGACACCACCTTGGATAGGCTTTTTCCTTGTGGGTCCCAAATGTCAAAATCCAAATCTGTCACGGCCATGCAGCCTTTCTTATTAGGAATTACAACCCATTTGGTGTGCTAGCTCAAAATAAGTTTGTGGGTGCTGGCGGGCGCTAAGCACTTGGGGTTCTGTACTGCACAATGAGATCAAGTAGCCGGCGAGAGTGATGTTATTTCCCTTGGTTGGGATTTGTTACAATATTTCTCTCTTAATTAAAGAAATGGCAAGCTATTAGCCTTTTTCGAAGAAAATATGACAGCCACAGCCGAGTTGAAATGGGCAACAACATCAAACTCCAGCTTAATTACAAACTATACAAAAGCACGAGGGTAATTGTTCATTAGGTTTAGACTAAACCCAGATTGAAAAGGGCAACAGCATCTAACTCCAGCACTATTTTCAGCAGCTGTCACTATCAAATGGATCAGTCAGATCCATAAAATGAGCATCCCGGGTCGTAAAACATAATGGAATATGACCACAAGATGATGTAAAAAGAAGCCTGGCTCGTTCAGAAGCCCTTTTGTCCACCTGAAAGTTCTTTTTTTGCTCTTCGACATATCCATCCATCAAAACTTCGTTCTAAATATATTTAAGCCCGATGGACAATAGTACCCTCACATTCAGCAGGAAGAATGTGACAAATCTAGTGTTTGCATGGGTGGCTACATATCCTTCCAGCGTTATTATCTTCAAACGAATGTGATGAGAACTGAGAAAATCCCGGTGCTTACGATGCCACCGATTGGTTATACCTTTTGTACCCCGTCCTGCTGCCTAAATAGACATGAAGATTGAAAACAGTTAAGGTCTAAAAAAAGAGTATGTGGAAAGAGCAACAACTGAACGGTTAATTCTAGTGCACTATATATGGGCTTCCAATGTGCGTGAAATCATCACCTTTATATACAACTTCTCCAGGCATGGAAAGCATCGCAACAAGCCAATAATCTTGTTCAGATCAAAAGTATTCATATTGATATATAAAATCTTGATAGAATCTAGCACCACTGATAGGCTATCCATGGACAAACTCTTCATTGAGCATATAGAACATAATATTAGTACAAAAAGTGTACTCCAAGATGATATAAAACTTATGGGCACAAATGAAAAATGCAGCTTATGATTACAAAAGTGTAGATGATAATATACAATACCTGAATAACTGTGGAGCCAAACACCATCTTGAAATGATCACAGAGATCATGAATTACACCCAAGGTCTCCAGTTTAGGCGCAGAGACGACAGTTATTTGCGAAGGTGAATAACAAGAATCAAGGATCAACCTTTGAAGTGAAGGGGCATCTTCGATGATGAGCTCCCCTGCGTCAAAAGAAATTCCAATTCTTACAAGGTTAGGCGACTTTATTCGGAAAGAACCAATTTTAACTATCAAAACAAGCACTAAGCACTCCAGGGCAGGGCAACTGGATTGGATGATGCTGTGCAGTGAGGCCTCCGACATACGAACCAACACAAGTGAAAGTTTTTTGAGAAGTGGGAGTCGAAGCTTTTGTACCAGATTGTCTGGTAGTTTGCATAGGGCAAAGGTGGCAGTGTGGAGGGAGGAGGAAAACCGCGAGATGGACATCGGTGGCGATGGGTCAAATATATGGCGTTTGGTTCGTGGTATGTCAGTTTCGTAGGAATAATAGAACTCAAGAATCTGGAGTATGCAGAAATCAGGGGATGTCAGCCAGGCATCCACCATGCGGGGCACGTGCAGGTAGCACGCCGGGATGCACAGGCGGTGAACGGAGCCCCCGTGGGAGGAGATGATGGCTCCGGGGAGTTCAAAATCATCAACGAGAGATAGGCCACAACAGTCGAGATTAAGAGGCGCGGCGCGCCATAGAGGACGCCACCGAGATGTGAGGACTTGGGTGCGGCAGCAATCCTTGGTGGGGAGAAGCGAGATGATCTCCCCAAGGATGGCGTCCGGGAGATCGCTGATGCGGTCCGCCCGAGATTCTTCGGGTTCCTCAGATCCAGGGGGGACCTCGCCGCTTCTCCCCGCGCTGCCGGGTGTGGGATCTACAACCGGCGTCGCCGCTGGCGGGAGCCTCATCTTCTTGGCACTAGGGCCAGCCGACTCCATTTTCCTTGCAGGCGTCGCATCGAGCTCACGGATTTGAGCAGAGTAACTAATGACGAGCCTAGTTGTGGTGCGAGTGAAGAAGAACGGGAGCTGGGGTTTTTTGTAGCAGTGAGGAAGAAGGGGAGCTGGGGTTTTTTGTAGCAGTGAGGAAGAAGGGGAGCTGGGGTTTTCTGTAGGAGTGAGGTGAGGAATTTGGGGGTACAACCGGAGGGGGAGACGAGTCGAGCGAGCAGACGTGAGGTGGGAGTGAGGAGGAAGAAGAGCAGCCGGGTTTTTTGGGGGGGGTGCAGTGGGGAGCGCCTCTTCTTAAGTAAAACAAGGGCTTTCCAATTGATTTTATTAATTAGGGTGGATGGGCTACTAGTACTACAGTGGAGACACTCTACCACTCCCCAGAAAAACAATTACTCAATCCTAAAAAATAAATTACTCCTACTAGTACAGTGGAGACACTATCGCTTCTGGCTCCTCCTCGGTCGTCGAAACGGCTCCCGCTACTGAATGTCGTTTTACTTTGGTTCGCCGACATGCGGGCCATGCAGCGCGCGGGCCCAAATGGCATCCACCAAATTAGAAGGCGGTAGCCGGTATGCAGGCGCAGAGTCACCCCGGTCGTAGCGCGGCAGTAATGAGCCGTCATATCACAAAACCCCACCTCCCCACTGTAAGTTGGTCAGAAGAAGCAACCATCATTTCACTCTTCGCTGAATGCGCTTCTCCCTCATCTTCTTCAAGAAAGCCACCACTCGCTTCTGCCATTGTTCTTCTCTCCCAACGAAGGGAAGGTGAGTGCATCTGTGATGTTAGTATATTTTCTTTCCAAAAAAAATCTTTTGGAAAGCAGTAACTGATCCTCACTCCCTTTTTTGTTTCATTGTCATTGTGGTTGTGTTTTCCTTTCGGTTGTCTTCTATTTGTCAGTTTCATTATGGATCATGGAGAACCGGGCAAAGATCTGCCGATGCTGGAGCAGACGCGGTAGGCTGATCCCCACTAGACAAAGAGCTCCAGGAAGATGAAGGCCACCACCGAGCCGACCCCAGATGCGCTCACTGTCGTGGGAGCGATTCCGACAGTACGAAGGGGGTAGGGTAAAGGAGCATGATCTACCGAGATGCATATGGGTGACACGGTATTTTAGCGAGTTCGGGCCTCTCACGGTGGAGATAACAACCCTACGTCTCGTGCTCTGGAGAGGCTTTGTTTATCTGTCGAGTGGAATATGAGTATCCTTACAGAGGGTGCGAACCCCTGAGCCAGAGGGGAGGGGCGGCTTATATAGAGTGCGCTGCCCCTCCTCAGTGTCCGGCGTTTAAGGGTCAGATCGTGGCTATAAAGACGTACGTTACTGGTAACGTACGTAATAAACGCTATTAAGAAGATAGACAAACGCCTGCCCGTTGGCCTCCCTAGGGTGGCTTCTGGTCTTCTGCGGTCGACTGTCTTCCGGGTCTTCCGAGTGAATGGTACCCGTCGAGTGAAAAGGTAATCTCCGAGTGGATATTGTCGAGTGACTTGTATGTCTTGGTGATTTCAGTCGGAGATCTCCTTGCAGCCCTTAAGCTTTCTGGGGCAGTGTCCTTGGGTAGAGCAGGTAGGTCAGGCCTATGACCTTACCCTAGGTACATATCCCCATCATTAGCCCCCGAATGGATTGGGGTTCGAGTGTAAAAGGGAATCGACGCGGGTTCTGATAAGACACAACAATTCCGAGTGCGTTTTAGGGCTTCACCGAAATCTGTGTCGATTGGAACCTTTGTCAATCATCCTGATCGATTCTGTCTTGAAATATATCTGAGTGAACTTCAACGCAAAATCCGGTCCGAGTAAGTGCTATTGTAAGTTCATTTCCGATTGTTTGTAAGTTCATTTCCGATTGTATTCCTGTCCATCTTGACTTTACACCCACTGGGTATTTTCTTCAGATGCGTACTTGCTTGTTTTTTCCTCGAGTAGATTGGGTCTTAGTCGAGTGGTTTTTGGCCCAGTGGGGGCACGCCGAGTGCACCCACTGGGTGTAGTCCCCGAGACCGCTGTCGAATGGCGGTGACATCGGCAGGGGTCTTAGATTTGCTTTGATAGTCGCTTGTCATTCGATAGGCCGGACCTGGTCGAGTGATAGTAGATCCAGTGGGGGCACGCTGAGTAAGATGGATGCTCATTACTTGGAAGAATATTGAACTTAGGCGAAAGCTTGTTCGCAACTAAGTTTCCGAGTGAAGGTGTTGCCTGTCACTCAGAACAACCTTTAACTTAAGCGAGGTCTGACTCGCGGCTAAGTCCCCGAGTGAGTGGAATGCTCGTCACTTGGGAGAGTTTTTAACTGAGATGAAGACTGGTTCGCAGCTAAGTTTCCGAGTGAATGGGATGCTATTCACTCGGCAGGGTTTTTAACTTAGGCGAAAACTTGTTCGCGGCTAAGCCCCCGAGTGAGAGAAGCGCTCGTCACTCGGAAGAGTTTTCAACTTAGGCGATACGGAATCGCAGCTAAGCCCTCGAGTGTGGATGATGTCCTCACTCAGAATGGTTTTTAACTTAGGTGATACGGAATCACAGCTAAGCCCCCGAGTGTGGATGATGTCCTCACTCGGAGTGGTTTTTAACTTAAGCGATACGGAATCGCAGCTAAGCCCCCGAGTGTGGATGATGTCCTCACTCGGAGTGGTTTTTAACTTAGGCGATACGGAATCGCAGCTAAGCCCCCGAGTGTGGATGATGTCCTCACTCGGAGTGGATTTTAACTTAGGCGATACGGAATCGCAGCTAAGCCCCCGAGTGTGGATGATGTCCTCACTCAGAATGGTTTTTAACTTAGGTGATACGGAATCACAGCTAAGCCCCCGAGCGTGGATGATGTCCTCACTCGGAGTGGTTTTTAACTTAGGTGATACGGAATCACAACTAAGCCCCCGAGTGTGGATGATGTCCTCACTCGGAGTGGTTTTTAACTTAGGAGATACGGAATCGCAGCTAAGCCCCCGAGTGTGGATGATGTCCTCACTCGGAGTGGATTTTAACTTAGGCGATACGGAATCGCAGCTAAGCCCCCGAGTGTGGATGATGTCCTTACTCGAAGTGGTTTTTAACTTAGGTGATACGGAATCACAGCTAAGCCCCCGAGTGTGGATGATGTCCTCACTCGGAGTGGTTTTTAACTTAGGTGATACGGAGTGGTTTTTAGCTTAGGTGATACGGAATCACAGCTAAGCCCCCGAGTGTGGATGATGTCCTCACTCGGAGTGGTTTTTAACTTAGGTGATACGGAATCACAGCTAAGCCCCCGAGTGTGGATGATGTCCTCACTCGGAGTGGTTTTTAGCTTAGGTGATACGGAATCACAGCTAAGCCCCCGAGTGTGGATGATGTCCTTACTCGGAGTGGTTTTTAACTTAGGTGATACGGAATCACAGCTAAGCCCCCGAGTGTGGATGATGTCCTCACTCGGAGCAGTTTTTGACTTAGGCGATACGGAATCGCAGCTAAGCCTCCGAGTGTGGATGATGTCCTCACTCGGAGTGGATTTTAACTTAGGCGATACGGAATCGCAGCTAAGCCCCCGAGTGTGGATGATGTCCTCACTCGGAGCAGTTTTTGACTTAGGCGATACGGAATCGCAGCTAAGCTGAGCGATGGCGCGCGGGGCGGCCGATGATGAAGACGTGCCACACCGAGTGGCGATGCGCGGAGCTGCCGAGTGACGAAGACGTGTCTCGCCGAGTGGCGATGCGCGGAGCTGCCGAGTGATGACGATGCGTCCCGCCGAGTGACAGCGCGCGGGGCTGCCGAGTGACGATGGAGCGTCCGGCTGAGTGGCGATGCGCTGAACTGCCGACTGATGACGACGCGTCCAGTAGAGTGACGGCGCGCGGAGCTGCCGAGTGACGATGGAGCGTCCGACTGAATGGCGAGGCGCGGAACTGCCGGGTGATGACGACGCGTCCAGTAGAGTGACGGCGCGCGGAGCTGCCGAGTTACGATGGAGCGTCCGACTGAATGGCGATGCGCGGAACTGCCGGGTGATGAAGACGCGTCCCACCGAGTGACGATGCGCGGGACATCCGACTGAAGTAAATGTCTCTGGCTGAATGGCGACGGGGCGGTCAAGTAACGGCGCGCGGGGCAGCCGAGTCGAGAATGTTGTCGCGGAGGCGTCCGACCAGGTGACGGCGCGCGGGGCGGCCGAGTCCAGCATGTCGTCGAGGAGGCGTCCGAACAAGTGACGGCGCGCGGGGCGACCGAGTCGACCATGTCGTCGAGAATGGCGCACAGAGGTGTCCAGGTAACCTATGTATGAAAAATAACACAAGCTAACATAAAAAATTCTCGAAGTAATTTGATGTTTGTTGAAATGATTTGTGTAAATTACACCCCTAGACACCCACTGGGTGTGCCAGGTTCTTGCTGGTCTGGAACCAGCAATAGTCTAACAGAGTGAAGGATCCGACTGAACTTGTGAAAGTGAAGGATCCGACTGAACTTGTTTTGAGTATTGGACCCAAATGAAACGGAAGTGTAGTGTTCCGACATGAAAATAAACAACCGAGCGCAGAGGTACACTCGGTGGCGTGGCCTCCGAGTGAACATCATGTGCGACTTACTTGACACTCGGTAATGCATAAATAATTAATTTATTGAATGAAGTCTGTGAAGAATGACTTAGCTGTCTGATAACGCGCGGGGCGGTCGAGGGAAGTAGACACGTCCGGCTGAGTGGCGACGCACGGGGCGGCCAAGTGACGAAGACGCGTCTCGCCGAGTGGCGATGAACGGAGCTGCCGAGTGATGACGACGCGTCTCGCTGAGTGGCGATGGGCGGAGCTGCCGAGTGATGACGACGCGTCCAGTAGAGTGACGGCGCGCGGAGCTGCCGAGTGACGATGGAGCGTCCGACTGAATGGCGATGGGCGGAGCTGCTGAGTGATGACGACGCGTCCAGTAGAGTGACGGCGCGCGGAGCTGCCGAGTGACGATGGAGCGTCCGACTGAATGGCGATGCGCGGAGGTGCCAAGTGACGAAGACGCGTCCCGCCGAGTGACGGCGGGCGGGGCTGCCGAGTGACGATGGAGCGTCCGGCTGAGTGGCGATGCGCTGAGCGGCCGAGTGATGACGACGCGTCCAGTAGAGTGACAGCGCGCGGAGCTGCCGAGTGACGATGGAGCGTCCGCCTGAATGGCGATGCGCGGAACCGCCGAGTGATGACGACGCGTCCAGTAGAGTGACGGCGCGCGGAGCTGCCGAGTGACGATGGAGCGTCCGACTGAATGGCGATGCGCGGAACTGCCGGGTGATTAAGACGCGTCCAGTAGAGTGATGGCGCGCGGAGCTGCCGAGTGACGATGGAGCGTCCGACTGAATGGCGATGCGCGGAACTGCCGACTGATGACGACGCGTCCAGTAGAGTGACGGCGCGCGGAGCTGCCGAGTGACGATGGAGCGTCCGACTGAATGGCGAGACGCGGAACTGCCGGGTGATGACGACGCGTCCAGTAGAGTGACGGCCCGCGGAGCTGCCGAGTTACGATGGAGCGTCCGACTGAATGGCGATGCGCGGAACTGCCGGGTGATGAAGACGCGTCCCGCCGAGTGACGGCACGCGGGGCTGCCGAGTGACGATGGAGCGTCTGGCTGAGTGGCGATGCGCTGAGCTGCCGAGTGATGACGACGCGTCCAGTAGAGTGACGGCGCGCGGAGCTGCCGAGTGACGATGGAGCGTCCGACTGAATGGCGATGCGCGGAACTGCCGAGTGATGACGACGCGTCCAGTAGAGTGACGGCGCGCGGAGCTGCCGAGTGACGATGGAGCGTCCGACTGAATGGCGATGCGCGGAACTGCCGGGTGATGAAGACGCGTCCAGTAGAGTGACGGCGCGCGGAGCTGCCGAGTGACGATGGAGCGTCCGACTGAATGGCGATGCGCGGAACTGCCGAGTGATGACGACGCGTCCAGTAGAGTGACGGCGCGCGGAGCTGCCGAGTGACGATGGAGCGTCCGACTGAATGGCGATGCGCGGAACTGCCGGGTGATGAAGACGCGTCCAGTAGAGTGACGGCGCGCGGGGCTGCCGAGTGACGATGGAGCGTCCGGCTGAGTGGCGATGCGCTGAACTGCCGACTGATGACGACGCGTCCAGTAGAGTGACGGCGCGCGGAGCTGCCGAGTGACGATGGAGCGTCCGACTGAATGGCGAGGCGCGGAACTGCCGGGTGATGACGACGCGTCCAGTAGAGTGACGGCGCGCGGAGCTGCCGAGTTACGATGGAGCGTCCGACTGAATGGCGATGCGCGGAACTGCCGGGTGACGTAGAGGCGTCCTGCGGAGTGGCGACGCGCGGGGCGTCGGAGTGGAGTAGACACGTCCATGTGACGATGCACGGGATGGTCGAGTCGGGAAAGTTGATGATGACGCGCCTGACCACGTGGCGACGCGCAGGGCGGCTGAGTTATCCAACGCTCGTCCGAGTGCGTAGAGCAGGACCTGTACGTTATGCATGTCCGAGTGGTGTGCCTCAACTCGTCCGAGTGAAAAATACGCAGGAGACCTGGTGCAGACGCCGGAGGAGGGCTCCGCCGCTGCGGGAACGGCCGGTCTGGCCGGAACCAGACGGCAGCCGAGAGGTGGCGATGAGGAGGACGAGCAGGTGACCGCGGTCCCGTCGTGGGCCGGCGCAGCCAAGGGCGAGGCCGGCGCGAGCGCCGGTGGTTGCGTTTCACTGCTCGGGGAGCCGGAGCTGTGCATAGGTCGGAGTCGTGCTTCGACGCGTGCGGAGCTCGGTCGAGTGCCATCGGCCGGGCCTTGTCGCCTGAGGAGCCAGGTCGACTGGACCACCGGTCCACGTGTTCAACCGGCCAGGGATCCAGGCCGAGCGTTAGCGGCTGTGCGTGTGTGGGCGCTCGGCGACGGCGTCGCCGATGAGTACGCGAGATGATGACGGGCGGACGATGACGCTTCATCGTCCGGGAGCCGAGCCACCAATCGGAAAATAGGGAGGCGTCCTTTTGTATGAGCTCGTGTGCATAGAGAAAAAGAACAAACCATAGTTAGATCATTGCAATGTTTGATTGTAAAGAGGACAAGTTGAGATGAGCAACTCCCTGATCCTTTTGTATGATGAGGAGTATTTTGTGTGATGGCCGGGACTCCAATAGTCAAAATTGGTAGTGGTGATTGTCTGATCTCGGGAGATCATCCCAAGAAAACTTGGGTTGCCTGCAGAAATTAGTCCGTTGCCGGCGATTGAAGAAAAAACCATATGCATCATGGCTCGATAGACGCCATGCCCCACGGTGGGTGCCAACTGTCGTGGGAGCGATTCCGACAGTACGAAGGGGGTAGGGTAAAGGAGCATGATCTACCGAGATGCATATGGGTGACACGGTATTTTAGCGAGTTCGGGCCTCTCACGGTGGAGATAACAACCCTACGTCTCGTGCTCCGGAGAGGCTTTGTTTATCTGTCGAGTGGAATATGAGTATCCTTACAGAGGGTGCGAACCCCTGAGCCAGAGGGGAGGGGCGGCTTATATAGAGTGCGCTGCCCCTCCTCAGTGTCCGGCGTTTAAGGGTCAGATCGTGGCTATAAAGACGTACGTTACTGGTAACGTACGTAATAAATGCTATTAAGAAGACAGACGAACGCCTGCCCGTTGGCCTCCCTGGGGTGGCTTCTGGTCTTCTGCGGTCGACTGTCTTCTGGGTCTTCCGAGTGAATGGTACCCGTCGAGTGAAAAGGTAATCTCCGAGTGGATATTGTCGAGTGACTTGTATGTCTTGGTGATTTCAGTCGGAGATCTCCTTGCAGCCCTTAAGCTTTCTGGGGCAGTGTCCTTGGGTAGAGCAGGTAGGTCAGGCCTATGACCTTACCCTAGGTACATATCCCCATCACTCACGGCCACTACTGAGATGGCCAATGCCACGTTTGAGGTTACAGCCCCCGTGGCCGTGCAGGAGTAGTTTTCCACCGCCAAGATGGACCCCTTCGAGGATGTGTCCCCCCCCCCCCCCCCCCGCTGAGCTGCCCAAGGTGATTTTCTTCTTTGGCGATCTTGATTGTGGTTTTTGATCTAAGTATGAGGTGATAAATAATGCAAGATTTATTAGCTCTGATGCCATGCTACCTTCCCTGTCATGCATACTTTTGACTCTACATGGTGGTTTAAATAACTTGTGTTTTTTATATTGTAAAGTAATTCAGAATTCATTTCTGTTTCAATTAGAGCCCTGATGCAGACAAGGATTGCGTGGTTGTACATGTCACTCGCTATGAGGTGGATGGCCTGAATATACGCACTGGGAAAACAAAGTTCTTAGGCTGTTCGATCCTGGAAGCCATTTGCACTTATACCGAAGACGAAATGTATTCCAGCCACACTGTTTGTCAGGCGTGTTATCCAGGGTGTACTGAAGCACAACAAGTTCACAGCTACTCCTTCGTTTGTGAGGCATAATGTTCTTGTCAAGCTTATCCATGAAGATGATGTGGCATGCCTCGACAAACAAGTTTATGAGTGGAAAGGCCACAAGGTTATCTTCAAGAAGGTTGACAGGATTGAGCTGCTGCCGGACGTCCTCGAGGATGTTCATGGCAAGGTCCGTCTTGTGTCCATCCCCAATTAGATCGATGGCATAAAATAGTTGGCCCAGTTAGTGTTTCAAACTAGCTTGGATTGTGTTTAATTACCCGAACCTTGTGTATTATCGAGCCCTCTTGTGGTAGTACTCTGTTTGAATCCCTCTATGGGAACTACTGCTACTTTTGTGTGCCCGTGAATCATGTGAAAACCCTCGTAAGTGTTGCCGAAACAGATGCATCCTCACGAGTTCTTTCATGTAATATGGCATTGTAAGACATAAGTTGCCACTGTTTATCAAACGAGCAGTGTGTGTTTGATGAAATACTTGTTTGATAACTCTTGGTGTGCTGACGTATACATTGTGTAGGTAATGCTGGTTAAGTACCTGTAAACACTATTGGTGCTACCCCACTTGTAAGCACAGTTGGTGCAAACATGGCACATTAGCGCAAATCGCTTCAACACTAGAAAAGTCGGCTATCGACTAGCTCACACTCATACTCTACTGTCTGACATATAAGCAACTATGTTAAACATTCACAATAAACTCGGCTCCATAAAATACTTCAAAAGCATAAGTTCGGCATTTTCATACATCTCAATGATTCATAGAACATCTCTTTTAGAAGTTGACAGCAAACGACAAAGTTGTGAGAAGGTTTACAAATCAGGCAAAATCAAGCCAGGCTTCTCTGAGCAAAGGGCCTCCCTAGGCAAGCTTTAATTTCCTAGGGTTCACTCTGGTTTTTCTTGTTGCCACCATCCAGGGTTAGGTTCTCTCGTTCCAGAATAACAAATTATAATTGTGTTATCAGTTGGAATATTGAACTGAACCTTGAAGTGGATTAACCATCTGAACTTCTTGTGCAGTTCCACTAAATTTAAGCACCGCTATTTGCATAAATAAGCAGACCGCAATGCCTCTTGTATGCGCACTTGACCCCAAAACCTCCGTGCAGTCGTGCAAGCTCGTCCTCGGGCCATCCTTAAATTGGGAGAGAGTGTAGTTCACGACGCGGATGCACTGCTTGTTTTCTCCGCCACACATGACAGGCTCGTTCCTGCACTGCAATCAGGAAGTACGAATCATCTTCTTTTTATCTTGCGTTGGTCATTCTAGCTAGGTATGAATGTAGGAATACCTGGGGAAGGATTTGGTAGAGGACAACAGTTAGGAACAGCCATCTGATTTTGTGCAGTTCTACTAAAATTGAGGTGTGTGCTTCTGATTGTACAATCAGAAACGATATGGAGATAGACAGCCCTGTTTGCACAAATATGTAATAGGGTTATTTAACCAGTGGCAGTTATTTGCAGCGGCATATGATTAACAACGGCATCTCTTGTGTTATGAATGGCATTACATTGACAGTATGAAAAAGTGCCATTAAGTAAGAAGTAGCATCACATCACATCAACACTGGCACTAGATTAACATGCAGAACAACAACATTTGTATTACTGTCATGAGAGTAGCACATGGTCAGTAGCTCCGTGCACGGTGCAATCAAATTTGTGCAGATCCACTTGGATGAAGCAATGTTAGCGGTGTGAGATTTAAGTGTAACTGGCAAAACAGAATTCATGGGAAGTAAAGCAAGACAGAAACACTTCACAAAATGGTGGTGTCATTGCTTCAATTTATCAATGGCACTAGACTAACAGCAGCATTACTTAGAAGCGACATTAGGCTAACAGTGGCATTGCTTCATTTTTCCTCTGATATTAGATTAACGGTAGCAATAAGGGCAAAGGGACAGCAGGGGCATAAAGTGGTGAGGCAGATCTGGTTGCCGAGAGCGGCAAACATTCAGGCAGCATCTCTGCATTTGTCCAATTCTCCTCGGCGACCTTTTCCTATGTGAGCACAGGAAATCTAGACCTGCTCGTTCTTAGATGCGTTGTCCCCCCAACACCCCTTCACTTTCTTTCCTTTTTCGACCAAGAGACCGGTCTGGCCAGTATCTTACTAGTACTTCCCCCCACCCTTCCCTATCCACCCCACTTTCTTCCCCTTTTCAACCAAGAGACCGGTTGGGTAGCCAGTCTCTACTACTTTCCCCCGTTTCTTTCCTCTTTGAACCAAGTCCTAGATTCATGCTACAGCTTTCCCCCCTTTCTTCCCTTTTGAACAAAGTCCTAGATTTGACTGCATGAAGTAGGTTTACCTCTAATAATAGTAAAAATTTAGGTGGCTTTGGAACAACCAAAGGAAGTAGAAAAAGATCCACATGCAGCCACGTGGTGAGCTGGGGCAGTAGAGCAAGGCCGGTTTCGAAGGAAGTTATACCTGAGGGTCGTCCGGATGTGGCCAGGAGGGCGGCGGGAGGCCGGATCTGCCCACAATACGGCAGGGAGGAAGAAGGGGTCGGAGGCCCTCCCGAGCCAGCGCTGTGTCGGACAGAACGGCACGTGCCGCCGATCGGGACGCGCCGGCAGCTGTGGGTCTCCTCCCTCGCCGCCGACGACCGCGTGAATGTTGCACCTTCTCCCCTTCGCCGGGGGAGGGGATCCGGCCAGAACTGTGACCAGCGGTGAGCAGAGAGAGGGTGTGGCCGCCGCTGTCTTGTTTAGATCTGGAGAGGATGAGAGAGTGAATGATAGCAACCCTAGTAAAGCAAGCGCTGAGGCTCCTTCTTATATATATAGTGGAGTGATTTTCTTGTAGCAATCGTTTTTAAAATGAATACGCGCAAACCACTATTTTCATTTAATGTTCCAGTAAAAAAAACTCAATCAATAACGCGCCACCGCGTCCAGGTCGCACTATGTACTGTATCATTCACTTGTGGTCCCCGACCCTCCATGAAGTTGAAAACTGCACGAGTCAATTTGTCACCTGGGATGCCTCTTTGTAAACAAATGCGCTCGTACGTGTACCCGCGCGTGGGTGTGAGAGAACTGGTGCGTGCGTGCGCCGCATCTCTTCGTGTACTACGTACTCCACCTAGAGTAAGATGTATACGTGTGTGACGTCTGAGTTACAAAAAAAATTGTGTGACGTCTTTTATTTTATAGAAGTTCTAAGGGAAGGGTGTGAAGAGCACATATATGTGTGTGATGTCTACCTATAGTACAGAGTACAGATGGATGGTGTGTGCGAGAAGTCTCGGGAGAGTTGTGAGGTGCGTGTGTGCGTGAGAGGGAGGGTTAACGTGTCAATGCAATGCGTGTGTCCGTAAATCATATCCGGTGAACGTTCACCATAAGCCGTTTCGTGGTGAATGCCCAAAGAACCACCAGATCTGCATCGGACGGTGGCAGTTTTGCCATGGCATTTGACAGAACAGCCACTGCTCCGACACATAAAATTTTCACGTGAGCGTTCGCAACTGCCGTATGCTCCCTCCGTTTGAAAATATAGTGCATATAGCTTTACTGAAAATTCAAACCCCACAAACTTTTACCGAGTTTTTGTAGAACAACATGCACATATAGTATACCCAACAATATCATTCCATTCATCATCGAGAGATATCTATAGAGATGGGGGAGGAATGTACTAGTGTGTCTTCGATAAAGAGGGGCCGTGTGTGTGTGTGTGTGTTGTGAGAGAGAGCGAGAGGCATCGTAGGATTGAGTCCTCTAACTAAGGAGAGAGAAAGAACGATCATGAGTAGTAGAGAGATGAAATATAGTGTGTATGATATAGTCAAATATTTGAAATAACTCACTGTTTTTCATAAGAAAATGAATAAGAGATCATGGCATTTGTAATCCATGCAGATATAATGGAGATATGCATGGTGTATTTGTGGACATACTATACTATTACCATATATGCATTTAACAAGCTCAAGTTCATATTTGAATTTTAGAGTCACATGCCATCGTTTGACCATGTTGCGTCCATGGAGTTCGATTATTAATTTGAGATAATGTCTGGCTTCTGTGGTTGACATCTAAATTGGGTTACATCATTACTGAGTCTGGCGAATATTTAAATAATGTTTGTCGAGTTTCACCTTCCAGGGAATTCAACACAGCACACCATCAGATGGAATGGGGCGTAATGGAGATGCCACGTGACACTATAGTTTGCCGAGTTCTACTTGGCTAAACTCGGCAATGCACAATGAATATACATAAGCCACGTGGCAACACTTATTGCCCAATACAAAACTTCTACCGAGATCCTTCGGTAGAAGAACTGGGCAAATATTTTGCTGAGTTCTAAACTCGGCAATGTCCCATCGAGTAAGGACTCGATGCATGGCACTGCTCTATTGCCGAGTGCCACACTTCGCCAAGTTTGTTAGCCGAGTCCCCGTTAGCCAAAACTCGGCAAAGGAAGACCGCCGTATCACCTACAGCAATTTCAAGCCTCCTTTGGTGTGGAGGAATATCATAGGAATTCTATATGATGCGATTTTTATAGGAATTTTTCCTTTAGAGCCATTTGGTTCATAGGAATGGATTCATATACTCCACATTTCAGAGGAAATTAAACATTAAGACTCAATGGAAAAATTCATATGATGTGAACCAAATGACATCTCTTTTCCTATCCTTACTCATAGGATTTGAGATACATGTTGGCCTCCTTTGGTTCATAGGATAGGAATATCATAGGAATAGAAAAAACATAGGAAGTGAGATGACATGCATCTCAATTCCTATAGAGAAAGAAATGTCATTTGATGCATAGGATAGGAATTTTTCCACTGAGTCTAGGGTAATGGTTTTTTTCCTTTAAAATGTGAAGGACTGGTTCCTATCCTACATAGGATTAGGAATCCATTCATACAAACACAGAGCTCCATAGGATTTTTTTTCCTTTGAAAATCCTATCCTATGAAGTTCCTACAAACCAAAGGAGGCCGTACGTCATCTCTTTTCCTACAACTTTCATATTCCTATAATATTCCTACCCTGTGAACTAAAGGAGGCCGCGGGTATATCAAAATGCAGGACCCACACATCACTGCCTTTGGGTCTAATCTGCGTCCACAATTTTTTGTACGTATATCTCCACTGCTCCGTCCAGCTTACTGCGGGCAAGGTGGGGCTTTGTGATTTGACGCCTCATTGCTCATTTACTAGTATTGCGGCGCTACGACCGGGGTGGTTCCCCCCGCTGCTCCGACCTTTGGTGCATGCCACATGGACCAAGATGGTGGATGTCCCACATGTCGGCGAAACGCGTGCTGTTAGTGTGTCGCCATTTCGTGTGCGGATTGACCCGGCGGAGTTGCGACGCGAACGCGACAGCCGTGCTGGAAGTGTGCCGCCGTTTCGTTTTGAACTGTAAAGCGTACCACTTGGTTTTGCTTCTTGGTGCGATATATACAAATCTCGATTATATTGATCTAAAAATAGATATCCAGATTAGTAAAAAGGAGGTGCTTTTGCCGAGCGGTGGGCGGGGGAGCTTGGCCTGTCGGTTTGCTAACATGCGGTCACGTGTCAGTGGTGTACCAAGCCGATGCGCGTCCCTCCTGAAAAATCAGAACAATGACAGAAGCAACATGTGGTTTTCTTGAAGAAGTTGATGGAGAAGCGGATTCAGCGAAGAGTGAAATGATGGTTGGAAAGGTGCGGCTTTGTGATTTGACGCGTCATTGCTCATCACTACTGCGGCGCCACGACCGGGGTGCGTCCCCCTGCTGTTCTGCACTGTTATTTGGTGCATGGCACGTGGACCTGGATGCTAGATGTCCCACATGTTGGCGAATGGAAGTAGAACATTTATGAAAGCGTGCGTCTCCACTCTTACGATGGAGGAGTACAAGACACGGCAGCCCAGTGTACTGTAGTACTAGTACGTAGTAGTAGGAGTAGTAGTCTTGTAACACTTGGTTTTGCTGCTTCGCGCGATCCATCGATACAAAATCCGATTAAAAAAGCGAGGGCGGGTCTTTTCCCGCGTGGTAGGTAGGGGAGTTTGGCATAGTCGTCTTGATAGAGAGAGTGACAGAACGATGTGAAACGCTTGAATGTGTGGTGGGCGATAATGCACTTCTGAGCCCAGGCTCATCTGCACCCGCGCTGAAGAAAAAAATCAAAACAAAAACTAGAAAAATTCAAAGAATTCCAATTCTTTTTTGCATGTTAGTTAATTTGAGGCGTGAGGTACGCTCCAATTTTCAAATCATTTGGACATCTGAGCAGCTCTCGGCAAAAAAGACGAATTCGTGGTATGTAAAAAAGTTTACTGTTCGTGCACGGTTCTGACCCGATTTTTCTTTGTTGCCGAGAGCTGCTCAGATGTCCAAACGACTTGAAAATTGGAGCGGACCTCATGCATAAATTTTTCTACCATGCAAAAAAATGGAATCTTTTATTTTTTTTTAAAAAAAATTGTGATTTTTTTCCGACCGGGTGCAGATGAGGCTGGGCACCGAATCACCTTTCTTTCTTATTTGAAGTGGGCCCTTTCAGATCACTAGATGATACTAGCCCGCACGTAGTTGAGTACATTTCAATGCAAATTTAATGTACATGCGACATGAATAATTGAAGTAACAATATGTTCTGGCCCACCGCTCAACGCCCATTGCCAAGCCATATCAGTAACATGTGGGACTGCATGTGAGCAAACCGACGATTGGCCAAGCTGGCAAATTCCAACTCTTATCGCGCGGATCCTAAAAAAAACTCTTATTGTGCGGGAAAAGCCCCGCCCTAGCATTTTGAATCGTTATTTCTGTCTATCATCGCTCCAAGGAGCAGAACCAAATGTTACAACTTATGAGTTCAAAATGAAAAGCCTGCCGCATTCGCGTCACACCTCACACGGTCGGTCCGGCACGCCTCTCAAGCTAGGGAAAGCGTGTTGTCTTGCATTTTCACTGACATATGGGACCGTTCCCCAGCAAAAAAAAGACATATGGGACCGTTGTTGAGCAAACCGACTATCGGCAAACCCTCACCCTGCCCGCTGTGCGTCGGTTGAGTTTAGAGGAACGAGGAGGGAGAAGTGCTAGCTATAGCATGGACTCCAAGAAAATTGGTGTCCGATGGGAGTCGTACTGGTTTGTACCACTGTACTACTCCTGCTCTTACTAGTACTCTACACTAGTACTACAACTAGTACTATATGAGGCCATTCAACCGTGTCCCGGCAAGCCCCGCAAAAAAAACCGTGTCCCGGCAAATGACCCCAGACACCGATTATTCGTTGATATTTAAATTTGTTTTCACATAGCAAAATATCCCTCAAAACAACAACACACAACAAAATTTCGCGGCAAATGAGGGATTTGAATGTGTTGGGGCAGGAAGTCGAGGCTCGGTTTTTATTTTTTGGCAAAATGCAGAGGCTCGGGTTTTGGCGCTGATACGTCTCCAACGTATCTATAATTTTTGTTTGTTCCATGCTATTATATTATCAATCTTGGATGTTTTTATATACATTTACAGCAATTATATATCATTTTTTGGGACTAACCTATTAACTTAGTGCCCAGTGCCAATTGTTGTTTTTTGCCTGTTTTTGGTTTTCCAGAATATCAGTACCAAACGAAGTCCAAATGCCACGAAACTTTTTGGAGATTTTTTTCTGGACATAACAAGTACTGGAAGCTTCGGGAGAGGGCCAAAAGATGAAGCAGTGGCCCACGAGGCACCAGGGCGCGCCCTAGTGGCTCGTGGGGCCCACACAGCTCCGTTTGACCTAATTCCACCACTATAAATTCTCTAAAATCGGGAAACCAACAGAGGAGTCCACGAAATACTTTTTCCGCCGCCGCAAGCTTCTGTTCTCGAGAGATCCCATCTGGAGGCCTTTTCCGGCACTCCGCCGGAGGGGGAATCGATCACGGAGGGGCTCTCCATCAACCTTGCTGCCCTTCCGATGATGCGTGAGTAGTTTACCACAGACCTTTGGGTCCAAAGATAGTAGCTAGATGGCTTCTTCTCTCTTTTTGATCTTCAATACAACGTTCTCCTCGATGTTCTTGGAGTTCTATCCGATGTAATCACTTTTTGCGATGTGTTTGTTGGGATCCGATGAATTGTGAGTTTATGATCAGATTATCCATGAATATTATTTGAGTCTTTTCGGAACTCTTTTATGCATGATTATTATAGCTTTGTATTTCTCTCCGATCTATTGATTTGGTTTGGCCAACTAGATTGATTTATCTTGCAATGGGAGAGGTGCTTTGTAATGGGTTCGATCTTGCGGTGCTCAATCCCAGTGACAGAAAGGGACATGACACGTATGTATCGTTGCTATTAAGGGTAAAAAGATGGGGTTTATTCATACGTGAGTTTACTTTGTCTACATCATATCATCTTGCTTAAGGCGTTACTCCGTTCTTTATGGACTTAATACACTAGATGCATGCTGGATAGCGGTCGATGTGTGGAGTAATAATAGTAGATGCAGGCAGGAGTCGGTCTACTTGTCTTGGACATGATGCCTATATACATGATCATTGCCTTGGATATTGTCATGATTATTCGCTTTTCTATCAATTGCCCAACAGTAATTTGTTCACCCACCGTATGCTATTTTTATAAGAGAAGCCTCTAGTAAAAACTATGGCCCCCGGGTCTATCTAAATCATATATTAAAAATCCTAAAAATACCTTGCTGCACTTTTACTTTATTTATTTTATTTTATATTTTAGTTCAATCTATCTATCTATCACCATACAATTTATTCTTGCAATTAACCGCCGAGGGATTGACAACCCCTTGTTTGCGTTTGGTGCAAGGATTTGTTGTTGGGCCATTTGCATTTATGTCCCTAACTCGAACCACCTACTCATATATGCCCCTAATTTCGAAGCCTGCTCAAATTTGCCCCTCTGCCGTTATGTGCACTTATAGAAATGCCCTTCTGTGCCGTTACCGTCCGGTCAAAGCGCTTTGACTGTCCTGAAAAAAATAGCAAAAAAAATCTAAAATTTTGTGGGATCGAAGATACTCATGTGCGCAAGGTGCGTGCAAATTTTCGTGGTGTTTGGACATTCCAGGAGCTCGTGGCGAGGAAAAACAGTAAATCTGTACGCTTGTGAACAGTAAATTTGTAATAAAATAGCAAGAAAATTCAAAAAAATATGAAATTTTTTGGCATCAAAGAGGCTTGGGTGCACAAGGTGCTTGCAAGTTTTTGTGATCAAATGACATGCGAGGAGCTCTAGCAAAAAAAAACAAAATAGTCATTTTTTTCCAAAGTTTTTTCCCGAGCCAAATTTTGTTTTTTTCTCCACGAGCTCCTACAATGTTCAAACACAACAAAAATTTGCACGCACCTTGCGGACCCGAGCCTCTTTGATGCCAAAATTTTTCATATTTTTTTGAATTTTCTTGCTATTTTTTTGAATTTACTGTTCACAGGCATACATATTTACTGTTTTTCCTTTGCCACGAGCTCCTGGAATGTCCAAACGGCACGAAAATTTGCACGCACCTTGCGAACCTGAGTATCTTTGATCCCACAAAATTTCAGATTTTTTAGAATTTTTTGCTATTTTTTTCAGGACAGTCAAAGCCCTTTGACCGGCTTTGACCGGACGGTAACGACACAGAAAGGCATTTCTATAAGTGCACATAACGGCAGAGGGGCAAATTTGAGCAGGCTTCGAAATTAGGGGCAAATATGATTAGTGGGTTCCAGTTAGGGACACAGATGTAAAAGACCCTTTGTTGTTTTGTGTGCAGGTACTGCTAACGAGGTGTTGCGTGATTCTCCTACTGGATTGATAACCTTGGTTTCATAACTGAGGGAAATACTTATCTCTACTGTACTGCATCTCCCTTCCTCTTCAGGGAATTACCAACGCAGCTCACAAATAGCAGGAAGAATTTCTGGCGCCGTTGCCGGGGAGACATCATCAACATCTATCAAGTACCTTCGCATAAAACTTTCATCTCCTTGAATTTATTTTATTTGCCTCTCGTTTTCATCTCCCCCACTTCTAAAAAGTTTTTACAAAAATACAAAAATATTTTCCGTTTGCCTTTTTCTTGTTTGCTAGTTTGCTTGCTTGTTACCTTGTTTGCTTAATCATGATGCCCCAAGAAAATTATCATGATACCTCTTATTATAAAATTTTGTCTGAAATCGAGAAAAATACTAAAGATTACATGACTACACAGTTTGAGCACAACAATTTTTTTACCGAGGAACTCAAAGAACACTCTACTTTATTGGATGCTATTGCAAAACAACTCGATGATGTTAGTAAAGAAGTTGCTAGTCTTCAATCTCAATTTGCTCTTACTGAAAATTTGCTAGGAAAAATTTCTGATGCACAAGCTACGCTAGTAAATCAAATGGCAGCTAAGCCGGAATCATTAGAACATAGCAATGATGAGGATATTAAAATGATTGGTGTTTCATCTATTGACTCTTTGTTTAGCAATATAAAACTCGATGAAAAGGGGACTGGAGAAGAGTCAACTTTAAGTAGAAGGCGTTCCCATAATTCGGAGGGTGAAAATCTTAATGAAAAAATTGATAAAAGTGGGTCTGGAGAGGTAAAAACTTTAACTAGCGATGTGCCCACTCTCTTGGATTACAAAGATTTTAATTATGATAGTTGTTCTTTGATTGAGTGCATTTCTTTGTTACAATCCATGCTAAATTCACCCAACGCTTATGAGCAAAATAAGGCTTTTACTAAACACATCGTAGAAGCAATGATGAAAGCGTTAGAAGAAAAGCTAGAACTAGAAATATCAATTCCTAGAAAATTATATGATGAGTGGGAACCCACCATTAAAGTTAAAATTAAAAATTATGAGTGCAACGCTTTATGTGATTTGGGTGCTAGCGTTTCCACAATTCCAAAATCTCTATGTGATGTGCTAGGTTTCACTAATATAGATGAATGTTCTCTTAATTTGCATCTTACGGATTCTACTATTAAAAAGCCTTTGGGTAGAATTAATGATGTTCTTATTCTTGCAAATAGGAACTATGTGCCCGTTGATTTTATTGTACTTGACATTGAATGCAATCCTTCTTGCCCCATAATACTTGGTAGACCGTTCTTACGAACCATAGGTGCCGTTATTGACATGAAAGAAAGGAATATAAAATTTCAGTTTCCATTAAAAAAGGGTATGGAACATTTCCCTAGGAATATAATTAAAGCACCATATGAATCCATTATGAGGACCACTTATGGAATCAACTTGAAAGATGACAATACTTGAAACTATACATTATGCCTAGCTAGGGGCATAAAACAATAGCGCTTGTTGGGAGGCAACCCAATGAATAAAATAATTTTTAATTTTTTTGTTTATGTTATTGTGTGTTTTCACATTTATGCTACTGTTATGACTGATTTTTTATGTTTTAATTAGATTTTGTGCCAAGTAAAACCTTTGGGATGATTTGGAAGATAATATAATTGATGTTGTTTGGAAAACAGAAAGTTTTGCGTCTAGTGCTGGAATTTTGGTTCTGCACTGTAGTGTTAGAAAAATTTACATTTTTTACACAGTATTGGTATATGAATTACCCACGTTGTCCTATGTTTTCAGAATTTTTGGAGTTACAGAAGTATGGCTTTTAAATAGATTTCTATAGACTATTCTGTTTTTGACAGATTCTGTTTTTGATGCGTTGCTTGCTTGTTTTGATGAAACTATGGATTGTATCGGGGGGTATAAGCCATGGAGAAGTTATAATACAGTAGGTATAATGCAAAAATAAAATATGAATGGGTTTGCAACAGTACTTAAAGTAGTGATTTATTCGTTATACTGACGGATCTCACGAAGGTTTTGTTGAGTTTTGTGTGATTGAAGTTTTCAAGTTTTGGGTGAGATCACGATGGATGAAGGAATAAGGAGTGGCAAGAGCCTAAGCTTGGGGATGCACAAGGCACCCCAAGGTAATATTCAAGGAAGACTCAAGCGTCTAAGCTTAGGGATGCCCCGGAAGGCATCCCCTCTTTCCTCTACCAACCATCGGTAATTTTACTTGGAGCTATATTTTTATTCGTCACATGATATGTGTTTTGCTTGGAGCGTCGTGTATTATATGAGTCTTTGCTTTGTTTGCTTTTTAGTTTGTCACAATCATCTTTGCTGGACACACCAATTTGAGAGAGCCACACATTTATCATGGTTTGTTAGAATACTCTATGTGCTTCACTTAAATTTTTTGAGCTAGGCAGTTGCTCTAGTGCTTCACTTAAATCTTTTTGAGCACGGCGGTGGATAAATTTTGAAGAAGTATTTGAACTCTCGTGCTTCACTTATATTATTTTGAGAGTTGATAAGATTAAAATTTTGAAGAAATATTTGCGCTCTCATGCTTCACCTTTATCTTTTTGAGAGTTTATAATAGTAATGGTAATTTGCACAAGATATGAATTTGGTCCCAAAGTGATGAATATTCAAGAGGGATATAATAAAAAAAATCATATAGATCATTGGATATGATGAGTGTGATTCCTTGCAATAGTTTTGCGATATGGGGATGATGATATGTGAGTCATGTTAGTGAGTAATTGTGATTAAGTAAGAATATTGGTGTTAAGGTTTGTGATTCCCTATGCATGCACGTAAAGTCAATAGTTATGCAACGAAATTATATCCTACTTATGGTGCATTATTCGGTGTTAGTTATGTTGAATGCATGTTTATGACCATTTTCGCTTTTTGGTTGGTTGCTTCTCAATCTATTTGCTAGCCTTCATTTGTACTAAGCGGAAATACTGCTTGTGCATCCAAACTCCTTAAACCCAAGTTGTGCCAAATGAGTCCACCATATCTACCTATATGCGGTATTTCCATGCCGTTCCAAGTAAATTTGCGTGTGCCAACTCTAATTTTCAAAATAATTTTCCGTTTTGTGTGCCCGTACCGCTCATGAAGCGGCAGGGGGTGGCCAATATTTTCCATGCTAGCTGTGTTATTCTCACGATGAGTGTTTATTCACTTGTCATTGCACCAGAGAGTGGCTGGTAATAGGGATGCCCAGTCCCACAATGAATCAAAAATTAATAACAACAAAATTCCTTGGAAAGTGTTGGTATGGAGGGCACCCGTGGATACGGCTAGCCATGGATTGCGAAAGAATGGTGGAAAGGAAATAAACTTTACTTTCTGTTTGAGAACCGCCTATGATGTGTCTAGCATGGAAGATATTGGGAATTCTCGGTCGTTTTCATTGACAGGAAAAGCATGCCTCTCAAAATATTTTTATCTCTCTAATTTAAGCTTTGAGCTCTGGCACATTTGCAAATCTCTGCTTCCCTCTGCGAAGGCCAATCTATTTACTTTTATGCAATTTTTATTTTTATTTTGAGTCTCCATCTTATCTTATAAAGCACCAACTAGAGAGCACTATTGTCATACTTGTGCATTGTGTGTAGCTAATATGGAGTGTGTTTCATGAATGGATCAATGATTGAGCATAATGGGCTAGGGATAACTTTCTTTAGCGTTGATATTTTGAAAGACATGGTTGCTTGTTAGTATGCTTGAGTATTTATATCTTCATGTCAAACTATAGACTATTGCTTTGAATCATTCAAGTCCAAATGTCCATGCAAGAAAAGAAAAGAATATATGATGAATATGATCGGTAGCATTCCACATCAAAAATTCTGTTTTTATCATTTACCTACTCGAGGACAAGCAGGAATTAAGCTTGGGGATGCTGATACGTCTCCAACGTATCTATAATTTTTTATTGTTTCATGCTATTATATTATCAATCTTGGATGTTTTTATATACATTTACAGCAATTATATATCATTTTTTGGGACTAACCTATTAACTTAGTGCCCAGTGCCAGTTGCTGTTTTTTGCCTGTTTTTGGTTTTCCAGAATATCAGTACCAAACGAAGTCCAAATGCCATGAACCTTTTTGAAGATTTTTTTCTGAACATAACAAGTACTTGAAGCTTCGGGAGAGGGCCAGAAGATGAAGCAGTGGCCCACGAGGCAACAGGGCGCGCCCTAGTGGCTCGTGGGGCCCACACAGCTCCGTTTGACCTAATTCCACCACTATAAATTCTCTAAAATCGGGAAACCAACAGAGGAGTCCACGAAATACTTTTTCCGCCGCCGCAAGCTTCTGTTCTCGAGAGATCCCATCTGGAGGCCTTTTCCGGCACTCCGCCGGAGGGGGAATCGATCACGGAGGGGCTCTCCATCAACCTTGCTGCCCTTCCGATGATGCGTAAGTAGTTTACCACAGACCTTTGGGTCCAAAGTTAGTAGCTAGATGGCTTCTTCTCTCTTTTTGATCTTCAATACAACGTTCTCCTCGATGTTCTTGGAGTTCTATCCGATGTAATCACTTTTTGCGATGTGTTTGTTGGGATCCGATGAATTGTGAGTTTATGATCAGATTATCCATGAATATTATTTGAGTCTTTTCGGAACTCTTTTATGCATGATTATTATAGCTTTGTATTTCTCTCCGATCTATTGATTTGGTTTGGCCAACTAGATTGATTTATCTTGCAATGGGAGAGGTGCTTTGTAATGGGTTCGATCTTGCGGTGCTCAATCCCAGTGACAGAAAGGGACATGACACGTATGTATCGTTGCTATTAAGGGTAAAAGATGGGGTTTATTCATGCGTGAGTTTACTTTGTCTACATCATGTCATCTTGCTTAAGGCGTTACTCCGTTCTTTATGGACTTAATACACTAGATGCATGCTGGATAGCGGTCGATGTGTGGAGTAATAGTAGTAGATGCAGGCAGGAGTCGGTCTACTTGTCTCGGACATGATGCCTATATACATGATCATTGCCTTGGATATCATCATGATCAGTGTCTTAAGTCACGGCAGTTAGCTTGGTCATCATACGTCAGTTAGCTATTCTGGTCGGGCAGTTAGCGTGTACTATAGCAGTTCGGGGAAAAAATGACGAAAATGTCGTAGTTTTTTTAAAACCGCTCTTAAACCGTGGCGAATCTGAAAACGAGTTCTATATACCAAAGTTCGGGCTAATCCATAGCTTTCCAATGGTGTATCATACGCATCATTCTGACAAACGGTTTGAAAATTTCTTTCACAAAAACACCGAAAACGCGTTTGAAGAATTTTTAGTTTTCTGAATTTTGTTTAAAAACTGTAAGGATTTTGGGAAAATGATCAACATATAGAAGTTCCGTCTATTCAATAGCTATCCAACGATATATCATTTGCATCATTGCAATTAACGGTTCAAAAATTACGATAAAAAACAGTGCGAAAAAACAATGCCAGAAAAAGTCCGCTCGGCAGTTAACTGGAATATGACACACAATTAGCTTATCTGTTTTTGGGCAGTTAGGAACGGTTCCTGAATAGCTTATTCAGGAATGGGTTGCAGAATAGCTGGGATGTATTATTTGAGTCTTTTCTGAACTCTTTTATGCATGATTATTATATCTTCGTATTTCTCTCTGGTCTATTGATTTGGTTTGGCCAACTAGATTGATTTATCTTGCAATGGGAGAGGTGCTTTGTAATGGGTTCGATCTTGCGGTGCTCAATCTCAGTGACAGAAAGGGACATGACACGTATGTATCGTTGCTATTATGGGTAAAAAGATGGGGTTTATTCATACGTGAGTTTACTTTGTCTACATCATGTCATCTTGCTTAAGGCGTTACTCCGTTCTTTATGGACTTAATACACTAGATGCATGTTGGATAGCGATCGATGTGTGGAGTAATAGTTGTAGATGCAGGCAGGAGTCGGTCAACTTGTCTCGGACGTGATGCCTATATACATGATCATTGCCTTGGATATCGTCATGATTATTTGTTTTTTATCAATTGCCCAACAGTAATTTGTTCACCCACCGTATGCTATTTTTATGAGAGAAGCCTCTAGTGAAAACTATGGCCCCCGGGTCTATCTAAATCATATATTAAAAATCCTAAAAATACCTTGCTGCACTTTTACTTTATTTATTTTATTTTATATTTTAGTTCAATCTATCTATCTATCACCATACAATTTAATCTTGAAATTAACCGCCGAGGGATTGACAACCCCTTGTTTGCGTTGGGTGCAAGGATTTGTTGTTTTGTGTGCAGGTACTGCTAACGAGGTGTTGCGTGATTCTCCTACTGGATTGATAACCTTGGTTTCATAACTAAGGGAAATACTTATCTCTATTGTACTGCATCTCCCTTCCTCTTCAGGGAATTACCAACGCAGCTCACAAGTAGCAGGCGCCAAACTGGAAATTTTGCAAATATTTGTCATCTTTTATTCCCAAATGAGGCGCACCGAATGGCGGGCCAACCGCACCAGCCTCGTGTGGTTGATACTACCCACTACAAGCAGCCTTTATATCACAGAGTAGTGTACTAGTACTAGTACGTAACAATTCATGTCCTTAACAAAGGGTGCAATGATGAATGTAGCTTATTGGTTCTGGACGACCCGGCTATTTAGCCGGTTGACCAGCTCCTCACGCGACGAGGTGGGACTAAACATCCGAAACCCGCCGGCCCAATAAGGATGTGAAAATTGTAATTACAAATTGCACTCAGTTGACCGTTCAAAAAGTTTACGTGGCACTCTGTTGACTGGTCAAACTGGCCACATGGCTTGCGGGTCCCACCTATCAGTTTGTGAACAAATATTTACGCAGGCGCAGCAGGGGTCGAACCTGCGACCCCGCGGAACTGGTCCTTGCGCGCGAACCACCCTGGCTGTGTATATGTGTGCATGCACGTGTAGGTTGAGCACTTGAGCGTGAGCATGTGTGTTGCGTCTTGTGCTGTGTGCATGCATGCGTGCGTGTGTTCGTGCGAGTGTTGCGTGCATGCATGTGTACGTGTGAGTGTTGCATGCATGCTTGCGTGCAAGTGTTGCGTGCGTGCATGTGTACGTGTGAGTAGCATGCATGCATGCGGGCGTTGCGTGCGTGTTTGTGTGTGTATTCACGACAGTAACTCCTGTGTATTAAAAGGCCGGCTCAACATATCATCACTAGGCGACCTTGTTCGCTGTGGTTGTCGCGCGCGGGCTACGAACCTGAGGTCTCGACTTCGAATCCCCACCGAGCACTAATTTATTACCATTTGTTTCTTTCTTATCCCCGCTGATAGGTGGGCCCTTGCTACTTGTGAGCTGCGTTGGTAATTCCCTGAAGAGGAAGGGAGATGCAGTACAGTAGAGATAAGTATTTCCCTCAGTTATGAAACCAAGGTTATCAATCCAGTAGGAGAATCACGCAACACCTCATTAACAGTACCTACACACAAAATAACAAATCCTTGCACCCAACGCAAACAAGGGGTTGTCAATCCCTTGGCGGTTAATTGCAAGATTAAATTGTATGGTGATAGATAGATAGATTGAACTAAAATATAAAATAAAATAAACAAAGTAAAAGTGCAGCAAGGTAGTATTAGGATTTTTAATATATGATAGAAGTAGACCGGGGGCCATAGCTTTCACTAGAGGCTTCTCTCATGAAAATAGCATACGGTGGGAGAACAAATTACTGTTGGGAAATTGATAGAAAAGCAAATAATCATGATGATATCCAAGGCAATGATCATGTATATAGGCATCATGTCCGAGACAAGTAGACCGACTCCTACCTGCATCTACTACTATTACTCCACACATCGACCGCTATCCAGCATGCATCTAGTGTATTAAGTCCATAAAGAACGGAGTAACGCCTTAAGCAAGATGACGTGATGTAGACAAAGTAAACTCACACATGAATAAACCCCATCTTTTTACCCTTAATAGCAACAATACATACGTGTCATGTCCCTTTCTGTCACTGGGATTGAGCACCGCAAGATCGAACCCATTACAAAGCACCTCTCCCATTGCAAGATAAATCAATCTAGTTGGCCAAACCAAATCAATAGATCGGAGAGAAATACGAAGATATAATAATCATGCATAAAAGAGTTCAGATAAGACTCAAATAATATTCATGGATAATCTGATCATAAACTCACAATTCATCGGATCCCAACAAACACACCGCAAAAAGTGATTACATCGGATAGAGCTCCAAGAACATCGAGGAGAACATTGTATTGAAGATCAAAAAGAGAGAACAAGCCATCTAGCTACTAACTATGGACCCGAAGGTCTGTGGTAAACTACTCACGCATCATCGGAAGGGCAGCAAGGATGATGTAGAGCCCCTCCGTGATCGAATCCCCCTCCGGCGGAGTACCGGAAAAGGCCTCCAGATGGGATCTCTCGTGAACAGAAGCTTGTGGCGGCGGAAAAAGTATTCCGTGGACTCCTCTGTTGGTTTCCTGATTTTAGAGAATTTATAGTGGAGGAATTAGGTCAAACGGAGCTATGTGGGCCCCACGAGCCACCTGGGCGCGCCCCCCCTGGGGCCCGCCGTGGTGCCTCATGGGCCACTGCTTCATCTTCTCGTCTCCTCCCGAAGCTTCTAATGTTTGTTATGTCCAGAAAAAAATCTCCAAAAAGTTTCGTGGCATTTGGACTTCATTTGGTACTGATATTCTGGAAAACCAAAAACAGGCAAAAAACAACAACTGGCACTGGGCACTAAGTTAATAGGTTAGTCCCAAAAAATGATATATAATTGCTGTAAATGTATATAAAAACATCCAAGATTGATATTATAATAGCATGGAACAATAAAAAATTATAGATACGTTGGAGACGTATCAGCATCCACAAGCTTAATTCCTGCTCGTCCTCGAGTAGGTAAATGATAAAAACAGAATTTTTGATGTGGAATGCTACCTATCATATTCATGATATATTATTTTCTTTATAGCATGGACATTTGGACTTGAATGATTCAAAGCAATAGTCTATAGTTTGACATGAAGACATAAATACTCAAGCATACTAACAAGCAACCATGCCTTTCAAAATATCAACGCTAAAGAAAGTTATCCCTAGCCCATTATGCTCAATCATTGATCCATTCATGAAACACACTCAATATTAGCTACATCCAATGCACAAGTATGACAATAGTGCTCTCTAGTTGGTGCTTTATAAGAGAAGATGGAGACTCAAAATAAAAATAAAAATTGCATAAAAGTAAATGGATAGGCCCTTCGCAGAGGGAAGCAGAGATTTGCAAATGTGCCAGAGCTCAAAGCTTAAATTAGAGAGATAAAAATATTTTGAGAGGCATGCTTTTCCTGTCAACGAAAACGACCGAGAATTCCCAATATTTTCCATGCTAGACACATCATAGGCGGTTCCCAAACAGAAAATAAAGTTTACTTCCTTTCCACCATTCTTTCACAATCCAAGGCTAGCCGTATCCACGGGTACCCTCCATACCAACACTTTCCAAGGAATTTTGTTGTTATTTTGATTCATTGTGGGACTGGGCATCCCTATTACCTGCCACTCTCTCGTGCAATGACAAGTGAATAAACACTCATCGTGAGAATAACACACATAGCATGGAAAATATTGGCCACCCCCTGCCGCTTCATGAGCGGTACGGGCACACAAAACGGAAAATTATTTTGAAAAATTAGAGTTGGCACATGCAAATTTACTTGGAACGGCATGGAGATACCGCATATAGGTAGATATGGTGGACTCATTTGGCACAACTTGGGTTTAAGGAGTTTGGATGCACAAGCAGTATTCCCGCTTAGTACAAATGAAGGCTGGCGAATAGATTGAGAAGCGACCAACCAAAAAGGGAAAACGGTCATAAACATGCATTGAACATAACTAACACCGAATAATGCACCATAAGTAGGATATAATTTCGTTGCATAACTATTGACTTAATGTGCATGCATAGGGAATCACAAACCTTAACACTAATATTCTTACCAAATCACAATTACTCACTAACTTGACTCACATATCATCATCTCCATATCGCAAAACTATTGCAAGGAATCAAACTTATCATATCCAATGATCCATATGAAAGTTTTCATTATATCCCTCTTGAATATTCATCACTTTGGGACCAAATTCATATCTTGTGCAAATTACCATTACTATTGTCAACTCTCAAAAAGATATAAGTGAAGCATGAGAGTGCAAATATTTCTTCAAAATTTTAATCTTATCAACTCTCAAAATAATATAAGTGAAGCATGAGAGTTTAAATATTTCTTCAAAATATAGCCACCGCCGTGCTCAAAAAGATTTAAGTGAAGCACTAGAGCAACTGCCTAGCTCAAAAAATTTAAGTGAAGCACATAGAGTATTCTAGCAAATCATGATAAACGTGTGGCTCTATCAAATAGGTGTGTCCATCAAAGATGATTGTGACAAACTAAAAAGCAAACAAATCAAAGACTCATATAATACACGACACTCCAAGTAAAACACATATCATGTGACGAATAAAAATGTAGCTCCAAGTAAAATTACCGATGGTTGGTAGAAGAAAGAGGGGATGCCTTCCGGGGCATCCCCAAGCTTAGACGCTTGAGTCTTCCTTGAATATTACCTTGGGGTGCCTTGGGCATCCCCAAGCTTAGGCTCTTGCCACTCCTTATTCCTTCATCCATCGTGATCTCACCCAAAACTTGAAAACTTCAATCACACAAAACTCAACAAAACCTTCGTGAGATCCGTTAGTATAACAAAATAAATCACTACTTTAAGTACTGTTGCAAACCCATTCATATTTTATTTTGCATTATACCTACTATAATCTAACTTCTCCATGGCTTATACCCCCCGATACAATCCATAGTTTCATCAAAACAAGTAAGCTGTGCATCAAAAACAGAATATGTCAAAAACAGAACAGTCTGTAGAGATCTATTTAAAAGCTATACTTCTGTAACTCCAAAAATTCTGAAAAATTAGGAAAACGTGGGAAATTCATATACCAATACTATGTAAAAATTTCAGATTTTTCTGATGCCCAGTACAGAATTAAAATTCCATCACTGGACGCAAAACTTTCTGTTTTCCAAACAACATCAATTATACTATCTTCCAAATCATCCCAAAGGCATTACTTGGCACAAACACTAATTAAAACATAAAAACACAATCATAACAGAAGCTATAATTATGCAAACACTCAAAAATAGAAATAAAAAGTTTAATGGGTTGTCTCCCAACAAGCTCTTTCTTTATAGCCATTAAGATAGGCTTGGGATAATAATGATGCTCACATGAAAGATAGTGATTGAAACACGAAGAGAGCATCATGAAACATGTGAAAAACACATTTAAGTCTAACATACTTCCTATGCATAGGCATTTTTATAAGAAAACAATATCAAGACATACAATTTCTAGCATATGCAAATAGGAAGAATGGAGCATTAATAATTTGAACTTCAAGAGATGTAATTGAGTAACATGAAAATTTCTACAACCATATTTTCCTCTCTCATAATAATTATATGTAGGATCATAGTCAAATTCAACAATATAGCTATTATATAAAATATTCTCTCTATGATCCACATGCATAAAAAATTTTATAATCTTCCAAGATAGTGGGATTAACATCAACTAAAGTCATGACCTCTCCAAACCCACTTTTATCAAAAATTTCATAAGATTGATAATTCTCCAAAGTAGTGGGATCATTATTACCTAAAGTTGACGCTCTTCCAAACCAACTTTTAATATTATTGCAATCATTATTATCAATATCATATTCATCATGAGGCTTAAATAAATTTTCAAGATCATAAGAAGCATCGTCATCCCAATCATGATCATTGCAATAAGTAGTGCACATAATAAAATTTTCATCCTCAAGCTTGTAGTTTTGCATATTATTAGCACAATTCACATTAATAGAATTTATAGTAACATCATTGCAATCATGCTTTTCAATGAAGGAGCTATCATGAATCACTTTATAAATTTCTTCTTTTAACGCTACATCACAATTTTCAGATTCACGATATTCAAGCAAAACTTCATAAAGATAATCTAGTGCACTCGACTCACTAGCAATTGGTTAATCTTGATTGGGTTTTTTGAAAAGATTAGCAAGTGGATGAGGATCCATCTCAATAGTTTTTTTTAGCAAGCAAATAGGAAGCACATGGCAACACAAGCAAACAAATGAGCAAATACAAATATTTTGTGTTTTTGTAAAAACTTTTTAGAAGTGGGGGAGATGAAAACGAGAGGCAAAGGCAAATAAAATAAATGCAAGGAGATGAAAGTTTGTGCGTAGGTACTTGATAGATGTTGATGATGTCTCCTCGGCAACGGCGCCAGAAATTCTTCCTGCTACTTGTGAGCTGCGTTGGTAATTCCCTGAAGAGGAAGGGAGATGCAGTACAATAAAGATAAGTATTTCCCTCAGTTATGAAACCAAGGTTATCAATCCAGTAGGAGAATCACGCAACACCTCGTTAACAGTACCTGCACACAAAATAACAAATCCTTGCACCCAACGCAAACAAGGGGTTGTCAATCCCTTGGCGGTTAATTGCAAGATTAAATTGTATGGTGATAGATAGATAGATTGAACTAAAATATAAAATAAAATAAATAAAGTAAAAGTGCAACAAGGTACTTTTAGGATTTTTAATATATGATAGAAGTAGACCCAGGGGCCATAGTTTTCACTAGAGGCTTCTCTCATGAAAATAGCATACGGTGGGTGAACAAATTACTGTTGGGCAATTGATAGAAAAGCAAATAATCATGATGATATCCAAGGCAATGATCATGTATATAGGCATCACGTCTGAGACAAGTAGACCGACTCCTGCCTGCATCTACTACTATTACTCCACACATCGACCGCTATCCAGCATGCATCTAGTGTATTAAGTCCATAAAGAACGGAGTAACGCCTTAAGCAAGATGACATAATGTAGACAAAGTAAACTCACGCATGAATAAACCCCATCTTTTTACCCTTAATAGCAACGATACATACGTGTCATGTCCCTTTCTGTCACTGGGATTGAGCACCGCAAGATCGAACCCATTACAAAGCACCTCTCCCATTGCAAGATAAATCAATCTAGTTGGCCAAACCAAATCAATAGATCGGAGAGAAATACAAAGCTATAATAATCATGCATAAAAGAGTTCAAAGAAGACTCGAATAATATTCATGGATAATCTGATCATAAACTCACAATTCATCGGATCCCAACAAACACACCGCAAAAAGTGATTACATCGGATAGAACTCCAAGAACATCGAGGAGAACATTGTATTGAAGATCAAAAAGAGAGAAGAAGCCATCTAGCTACTAACTATGGACCCGAAGGTCTGTGGTAAACTACTCACGCATCATCATAAGGGCAGCAAGGATGATGTAGAGCCCCTCCGTGATCGAATCCCCCTCCGGCGGAGTACCGGAAAAGGCCTCCAAATGTGATCTCTCGAGAACAAAAGCTTGCGGCAGCGGAAAAAGTATTTCGTGGACTCCTCTGTTGGTTTCCCGATTTTAGAGAATTTATAGTGGAGGAATTAGGTCAAACGGAGCTGTGTGGGCCCCACGAGCCACCAGGGCGCGCCCCTCCCTTGGGGCGCGCCGTGGTGCCTCGTGGGCCGCTGCTTCATCTTCTCATCTCCCCTCGAAGCTTCTAGTGTTTGTTATGTCCAGAAAAAAATCTCCAAAAAGTTTCTTGGCATTTGGACTTTGTTTGGTACTGATATTCTGGAAAACCAAAAACAGGCAAAAAACAGCAACTGGCACTGGGCACTAAGTTAATAGGTTAGTCCCAAAAAATATATATAATTGCTGTAAATGTATATCAAAACATCCAAGATTGATATTATAATAGCATGGAACAATAAAAAATTATAGATACATTGGAGACGTATCAGCCCTACGTTAGGGAGATAATGTGCGCTTCTGAAGCAACACTAGTTGCGCCACGTGGACTGTTTGACTGGTCAATTGATCGTGTCATCAACAAAATACGTAGCTGTATGGTGATCCAGTGATTGTATAATCACCACAAAATGTATATGCTGACCGTATCGTGCTTTTGTTTCAATCAAATACAATGACCGTTAGTGTCGCCATCAAAATACGGAGCTGTACGGTGAGCTAGTGACCGTATAATCACCAGAAAATGTATATGGTGACCGTAATGAGCGCATTCTAAAGTCCAGAGACCGTATTGCGCTTTCGCTTGAAATACAATGACCGTCACGCGTGAATGTGTATGGGGCGTACTTTTAGAGGGCCGAGAGATGGTTTGTGTGCGTACGTGAAAGGGGCGTAGAGAGAGGGGGCGTGCGATGAAGAGAGAGAGAGAGATGCCCTTCGTCTCTCTTTATTGTGACTAATTTTATAGGATAATAATGTAAACATTCACAATACGAAACAAATATCATTGGATGCACCATGCAATTAACTTTCATATATAACTTTGTAGTATTCTATATGTAGATTTTCTTAAATAAATTTTTTGTCACACTGTGTGTAGTTTTTATTCAAAACGAATCTTGTATGCGGAGTAAAAGTGAACGGATGCCTTTTTTAGATCATTGGGAGCACATGATAATGAGATGTAACATGCGTGAATGTGTGGTTGGCGTATTTTGGAGGGCCTGGAGAGGGTATGTGTACATATTCGAGAGAGGCGTGGATGGGGGGGTGCGATGAGAGAAAGAGAAAGCACGATAGATGAGAGAGAGAGACAGAGAGGGAGGGAGAGAGAGACGAATAGGATGTCCCAACGAGATATGGTGAGTTTGTGTATGCAGAGGAAAAGGTGAGAGAGGCATGAGCAGAAATAGTGTGTGTGTTGGTATGTGTGGGTGTGAGAATATATTGAGACCTAGGGGGGTAGAGAGTGTGCGAGGTGTGGTGGTGGCACATCATTTTTTGGTCTGGTGGGTCAAGGTGCGGACCCCTAGGTCGGTTCCGTCCTGCGCCACATAGGTCGGCTCGAGACGCGTTATACGAAGACCCATGGAGGACTTGACGTCCAAGACGAAGATACCAGAGCCGTGGAGGACTCTATCTCCACTGACGAAGCGGACCACGGTTTGTAACCCTAGGCCCCGGGTATGTTATATAGGCTGGGGGCCTAGTTCGTCGATAGTATATATACACACAATCCCTTGGTATTGACATGTACTTTGTACACACCCCAATCAAAGTATACACGACTAGGAGTAGGGTATTTCCTCGATCGCAAGGGCCCGAACTTGGGAAAATCTTTGCCTCTTATCACCATCCAGTTTAACCGTCAGGGATATCCTACCGAATGATCTGATGGAATCATATCTGTCAACTAGTAAGAGAGGGGGAGAGAATGCGTGCGAAATAGGACTAAAGAGAGTGTGCGTGCGGGAGACACGAGGCAGTGATATGTACAGAGGGGGGGGGCGAAGACCATGCGTGCGTATGCATGTGAGAGAAATAGCGTTTGTGACTGAGATTAGTGAAAAGAGTCGTAGATAGTAGTAAAAGAGAGAGGGAGATATAGTGTGTGTGTGTGTGTGTGTGTGCGTGAGACACTTCGGGAGAGAGGGTGGGCATTTGTGAGAGAGAAAGGCCGATGGATATATAGTGTGTGCGCGTATGCGTGAGAGAGAAAGATAGTGCGTGTGTGAGAGGGGCCGAGGGAGAGTGCATCTACGCGTAAAGGACTGTTCTACCCATTAAATTAAAATATAAATTGTATTTAAAAAATTGGATGAGATCATGAAATTTGCAATTCACGTATGAACGAACATTGGTCTAGCAAACAGCCATACTCTATCGAATTCGAGCACGTGTATGGTATTATTTCACATTATTGATCCATAGTCAGTAGTTTGAAATCCAGACAATGCATGGCTCTTGCAATTCATATATAAACGTGAGTACACTCTGCGGTCAGTGTCAAGCACATTATACATAAGAAACATACATGGCATACATTCCAAATTGCTAGCGACGAACTAGAATACATTTTGAATTCAACATAAAAGTGGTTTCAAATATTCGAATTCATAGGAAGTGCATTCAACTATTTGAATTCGAGATAATGACATTTGTAAATCACATCTAAAAGGGGCATCAATCTTTGTTGATAATATATAGTCGTGTACAAAATAGATTCAAGTTTACCTCCTCCATTCCAAAATAATCGTAGCCATAGGATTTTCAAGAGTCAAAAATTTCAAAAGAATCACATAATTTAATTAGGTTTTTAAACATACAAGGTCAAATATAATGAGGTCTAATTAGGAAAGTTCAACTGAAGAGTACTGTAAACGTGGATGCTTCTGGTTCAAAATATTGAACGAAGCGCCAAAAGAGCCTCTCCTCGCCCGAAACCTCGCGAGACCAATGTTTGGTAGAAGGAAATTAACGTCCTAACTCTGACCCGTGAAGCCTACCGGCCCGACGTCTAGAAGTCTAAACCGGGGTAGGTTTGTAACTTCACCGAGACGCCACACAACCGCCTCCGAAAAACATTCATATACCGCGGGCGCCTAAACGCCAATGCGCTCAGCCAAAATCACTCCCGCCCACTATTTTGGACACGTGAGATTACCGTCCTACCCCCGACCCGCAGCATGTCCGAAATTTTAGATGGGGGCAAAGTTTGTAACTTTTCCCAAATTTCAAACAAGCGCGTCCCGAAAACATGGTTCCCCCTTAGCCTCCCCCCTCCCCCGTCTGATTCCCCATTCATACTCCGTGGGCGCCAAAACTCCTTCTCCACCAGCCACGAAACCCCAGCCTCCTCCATCCACCACCCCATCGCACTGATCCACTGCCGCCCTCCTCCATGACGCCGGAGCCGATACCCCGACATCGTTGTCCACCGCAAGCTCAACCGCAGCGCCCTCCATGACTTAGCAGTTGAAGCCGAGGCAAAGCTGCCTCCACGACGCGAACGTGCGCCGTACCCGAGCCACTTCAACCCCTCCATCCTGCGCCTCACCGCTACCGCTCCAACGTCGCAACCGTCCATCGCACCAGAGCTGTTCCCGCTACGCTGTCGTTCGCTGCCTCGGATCTGCTTCCCCGCTGCCGACAGAGGGCCACCGCACCACACTCAACTACTTGGCCATGGGTTCGTCCAAGGCTCTGCCGTCCTCCACAACATCTTGTTTCCAGCGAACCACAAGAAGATCGTCAAAAAAATAGAAGGAGGACACAACATCGCCAGCCGATATTAGTACTCCTCTTCCCTTATTCTTGCAAATCTCTCGCACAGTATTCATCCCACGAAGGAAACTATTTGACCGCTTCTTACTGCACATTCTTCCTGATACTAGATGTTCCAAGTAACTCGTGATGCACAAGGTTTCCCCCCATTTCATATTTCACTTTAGCTAGACGTCCGTCGCCTACCTGGATTTCAATTCAGTGTCAGTTGATTCCAAAATAAAGGAAGCACCACCCGCGGAGGCGCGCGGAGCACCTAGTCCGCCTGTTCGCCGGGGAAGCAGTGCCTCGGTGTCTATCTTAGAGGTGTGTGTGGCACAGGAGCTGCTGGCGCCCGATCTGGAGGTTCACCGGGCTTAAAGGGATGGCCGGGGGGCGCTGCCAAGCACGGCGGTGGGGTGAGGTCGAGGGGAGGCCGTGGCGGCGGAGGCAGGGGTCTGGGCCGGTGGTCGCTAGCGGTTCGAGTAAGATCGTCAATGGTGACTGGCGGGAGCTAGATGAAGGCCATCTGCCCGTTCCTTGTAGATCGGACGGTGCAGAAAAAATCGGCTGACCTATTTGTTTTCAGTCGATTGTTATTTTCATAGGACCACATGTGGTGGTTTGCTAGAAGATTACCTGCACTTCCCAGCCATCCCTGTGCTCATATTTCAAAAGCCTAGAATCTAATTTCATGTGCCATGCATGTTGTAGAGCTATCATATGTCTGCCATCATTTATTTTTGACCCACCCGCTCTCTGATACTTTTACACTGTACTACTTGTGCACAAACTACACCCATACTGTCTCACTATTGTTTTATTACGCATGGGTATTTCAGAATCTCAAGCACAGTATTCTAAAAAGAAAACAGAGCAGTCGCTCCAGTCTGCATCGAGGATTGGAAAGACGCGGTTTGACGCTCTAATGAAGAGTGTAGTGTCATTAGATGAAGACTGTCAACGTAGCTCTGTAGTTGATGACTCCATTTGCCATACACCAGCATCGCAGGTGCTTGCTTTAACTTCGGTGTCATATGTGGTTGCATGTTGCATATGGTGTCTACCTTGTATTGCTTTTAAATTGGTTAAATTGCATCTGCTTAGCCATATACTGTGAATATGACATGCCTTCCTGTTTTTGGTACATACTGCATCTGTCTATTAACCATGTTCTTACATCAAACTAATGTTCTTGTGTATCCCTCATCAATCACTTATGACGAGACAGGCACACCCGTGGGTTAGTGTGAGACATGCTACTCTTTTAAAGAGTGCAGTGTCATCCTTCCCACATGATTCTCAACAAACAGTAAGGCTACATGAAGATATATAGTCAACGTAGCTCTGTAGTTGGTGACCGCATTTCCCCTACACCACCATCGCAGGTGCTTGCTCTAACTTGGCAGTGTGATATGTGGTTTGATGTTGCATATGGTGTCTAGCTTGTAATTCTTCTAATTTGGTTAAATTGCATCTGCTTAGTTTACACATTATAGCTGTGAATATGACATACCTTTCGGTTTTTGGTACATAGTGCATCTGTCTATTAACCGTGTTCTTACATCAAACTAATGTTCTTGTGTATCCCTCATCAATCACTTATGATGGGACAGTCACACCCGTGGGTTAGTGTGAGCCACGCTACTCTTTTAAATAGTGCAGTTTCATGCTCCCCACATGATTCTCAAGAAACAGGAAGGCAAGATGAAGATAGTCAACGTAGCTCTGTAGTTGATGACCACATTTCCCCTACACCAGCATCGCAGGTGCTTGCTATAACTTGGCAGTGTGATATGTGGCTGCATGTTAAGTATGGTGTCTAGCTTGTATTGCTTCTAATTAGGGTAAATTGCATCTGCTTAGTCTACACATTATACCCGTAAATATGGCATGCCTTCCTATTTTTGGTACATACATCTATCTATTAACCATGTTCTTACATAAAACTACTGTTCTTGTGTATCCCGCATCAATCACTTACGATGAGACACCTTTATTCGTTGCATATTGCATATGATTTCTAGCATGTAGCTATGTATTGCTTCTAATTTGTTGAAATACCCTTATTAGCCTGCCCTTTTAATTTGGCAGAGTGATATTGGTTGCATCTTTCATATGGTGTCTAGTTTGCATTGCTTCTAATTAGTTGAAATGCCTTCTGCTTAGTTCACACATCATAGGTGTGAATATGCAATGCTGTCCTTTTTTCGTACATATTCCATCCTCCTATCATGCGGTTGCCTTACATCAAAGTAGTGTTCATCGGTATCATGCATCAATGAGTTCTGAAAATCAATTTTTATTCCTTTTTCTTGTGGGTTTGACTTTACAAGGCAAAATCAAAAAAGCGGAAGGAAGGGGGTGAAGGTGGTCCTCTGCAGCAACGTAAACGGACCATCTCAACACATTCTCCTTGTACTTCTAGTGCATTACAAGTTCCAAGTCTCATCTCCCCTACTCCACCATCCGAGGTGCTTGCTCTAACTTGGCAGTGTGATATCTGGTTGCATGTTGCATATGGTGTCTAGCTTGTATTGCTTCTAATTAGGGTAAAATGCATCTGCTTAGCTTACACATTATACATGTGAATATGACACGCCTTCCTATTTCTGGTACATACTATATCTGTCTATCACACCATGTTCTTACATCAAAGTACTACTGTTGTGTATCCTGCATCAATCACTTACGACGAGACACCGTTAACTTGGCAGTGTGATATTGGTTGCATCTTGCATTGATTTCTAGCTTGTACTGCGTCTAATTTTTCGAAATTCCACTTATGACGTGACACTTTTAACTTGGCAGAGTGATATTGGTTGCATCTTTCATATGGTGTCTAGCTTGCATTGCTTCTAATTTCTTGAAAATCCTTCTGCTTAGTTGACACATCATAGGTGTGAATATGTCATGCGGTCCTGTTTTTCATACATATTCCATCCTCGTATCATGTGTTTTCCTTACATCAAAGTATTGTTCGTCAGTCATTCATGCATGAATGAGTTCTGAAGAGCGAATTTTATTCCTTTTTCTTGTCGGTTTGACTTCACAATGCAAAATCAATACAGCGGAAGGAAATTAGTAAGGCAGTGGATGATGGTGGTCCTTCCGAGCAACTGAAACAGAGGGTCTCTACAGATTCTACTCAGCCATCCTCCCAACAAGTTTCACAAGACAACGCAGGGCTAGACAGTCAACGTAGTTGTGTTGATGATGAACACATCTCCCCTACTCCACCATCACAGGTGCTTGCTCTAACTTGGCACTGTTATATGTGGTTGCATGTTGTGTATGATGTCTAGTTTGTATTGCTTCTAATTTTGTTGATTTGCATCTGCTTAGTTTACACATTATACTTGTGAATATGACACATGTTCCTGTTTCTAGAACATACTAAATCTGTCTATCACACCATGTTCTTACATCAAAGTACTGATGTGTCTCCTGCAACAATCACTTACCATAAGACACATTTAACTTGGGAGTGTGATATACGTTACATCTTGCATTGTCTTCTAGCTTGTACTTATTCTAATTTGTTGAAATGGCACTTATGACGAGACACTTTTAAGAGTGATATTGGTTGCATGTTCATATGGTGCCTAGCTTTCATTTCTTTTAATTTGTTGAAATGTCTTCTGCTTAGTGTTTTTCATACATATTCCATCCTCCTATCATAGGTGTGAATATGCAGTGCTGTCCTTTTTTTCGTACATACTCCGTCCTCCTATAATGCGCTTGCCTTACATCAAAGTAGTCTTCGTCTGTATCATGCATCAATGAGTTATGCAGAGCCAATTTTATTCCTTTTCTTGTGGTTTTGACTTCAGAAGGCAATATCAAAAAAGAGGATGGAAAAGAGTAAGTTAGGGGGTGTTGGTGGTCCTCTGGACCAACGCAAACGGAGGCTCTCTAGATTTGCCACTGCTACTGCTACTGCAATTGAAGTTCCAAGTCTATATGATGACTCCATCTCCCCTACTCCACCATCGCAGGTGCTTGCTCTAACTTGACAGTGTGATAATTGGTTGCATGTTGCATATGGTGTATAGCTTGTATTTCTTCTAATTTTATTAAATTGCAGCTAGGGAGTTTATACGTTATACATGTGAATATGACATGCCTTTCTGTATCTAGAATACACTGCATCTATCTATCACACCATGTTCTTACATCAAAGTACCGCTGTTGTGTATCCTGCATCAATCACTTATGATGAGACACCTTTAACTTGGCAGTGTGATATTGGTTGCATCTTGCATTGACTTCTAGCTTGTACTGCTTCTATTTTTTTGAAATTCCACTTATGACGTGACACTTTTATCTTGGCAGAGTGATATTGGTTGCATCTTTCATATGGTGTCTAGCTTGCATTGCTTCTAATTTCTTGAAAATCCTTCTGTTTAGTTGACACATCATAGGTGTGAATATGTCATGCGGTCCTATTTTCGTACATATTCCATCCTTGTATCATGTGTTTGCCTTACATCAAAGTATTGTTCGTCAGTCATTCATGCATGAATGAGTTCTGTAGAGCGAATTTAATTCCTTTTTCTTGTCGGTTTGACTTCACAATGCAAAATCAATACAGCGGAAGGAAATTAGTAACGCAGTGGATGATGGTGGTCCTTCCGAGCAACTGAAATATAGGGTCTCTACAGATTCTACCCAGCCATCCTCCCAACAAGATTCGCAAGACAACGCAGGGCTAGACAGTCAACGTAGTTGTGTAGATGATGAACACATGTCCCCTACTCCACCATCACAGGTGCTTGCTGTAACTTGGCACTATTATATGTGGTTGCATGTTGTGTATGATGTCTAGTTTGTATTGCTTCTAATTTTGTTGATTTGCATCTGCTTAGTTTACACATTATACTTGTGAATATGACACGTGTTCCTGTTTCTAGAACATACTAAATCTGTCTATCACACCATGTTCTTACATCAAAGTACTGATGTGTCTCCTGCAACAATCACTTACCATAAGACACATTTAACTTGGGAGTGTGATATACATTGCATCTTGCATTGTCTTCTAGCTTGTACTGCTTCTAATTTGTTGAAATGGCACTTATGACGAGACACTTTTAAGAGTGATATTGGTTGCATGTTCATATGGTGCCTAGCTTTCATTTCTTCTAATTTGTTGAAATGTCATCTGCTTAGTGTTTTTCATACATATTCCATCCTCCTATCATAGGTGTGAATATGCAATGATGTCCTTTTTTCGTACATACTCCGTCCTCCTATCATGCGCTGGCCTTACATCAAAGTAGTCTTCGTCTGTATCATGCATCAATGAGTTATGCAGAGCCAATTTTATTCCTTTTCTTGTGGTTTTGACTTCAGAAGGCAATATCAAAAAAGAGGAAGGAAAAGAGTAAGTTAGGGGATGTTGGTGGTCCTTCGGACCAACGCAAACAGAGGTTCTCTAGATTTGCCACTGCTACTGCAGTTGAAGTTCCAAGTCTATATGATGACTCCATCTCCCCTACTCCACCATAGCAGGTGCTTTCTCTAACTTGACAGTGTGATAATTGGTTGCATGTTGCATATGGTGTTTATTTTGTATTTCTTCTAATTTGATTAAATTGCACCTGCTGAGTTTATACGTTATACATGTGAATATGACATGCCTTTCTGTATCTAGAATACACTGCATCTATCTATCACACCATGTTCTTACATCAAAGTACTGCTGTTGTGTATCCTGCATCAATCACTTATGATGAGACACTTTTAACTTGGCAGTGTGATATTGGTTGCATCTTGCATTGATTTCTAGTTTGTACTGCTTCTAAGTTTTCAAAATTCCACTTATGATGAGACACTGTTAACTTGGCAGAGTGATATTGGTTGCATCTTTCATATGGTGTCTAGCTTGCATTGCTTCTAATTTCTTGAAAATCCTTCTGCTTAGTTGACACATCATGGTGTGAATATGTCATGCCGTCCTGTTTTTCGTACATATTCCATCCTCCTCATATGGTTGTCATACATCAAAGTATTGCTCGTCTCTATCATGCATCAATGAGTTCTGAAGAGCTAATTTTATTCTTTTGTGCTGTGGGTACGGCTTGACTTGGCAAAGTCAATAAAGAGCAAGGAAAAGAGTATGGTAGGGGATGTTGTTAGTCGTCGGGTGCAACAGAAAAGGAGCTTCCCTCAAGATTCTACTGGTACTTATAGTGCAGTAGAAGGTCAAAGTCCACCGGCTAAATCTACAAACACAGTATCCCCTGCCCCACCAGCGGCAGCACCTCCTTCCACAGTACTGATAGCTCAACGAGTTACTCGTTCGAATGCTCCGCAAGTGGCATGTTCCCAAGCTGCCTTCCCACCTAACACTACTTCTGAAGCACTGCTGACACTACAGGACTTGGCAAGATCAGATGAACCTCATGAGCATGAACACCAAGATGGTACGTGACCGAGTCAAGTTGCAGTTGCGTGCTCCTTTATATGTACTCTCACAGTTTGATGTGCACTAACAATTTCCATATTCGTTGTTGAACTAGCACCTCGGCGCAAGAGGAAACAGACATCAGGGATAATGCTTGACAGGTTAACAAAATCTAAAGGAGGAAGAATGGAGATCCATTTTGAGACAGGTTTAAAAAGGCCACGTGATGCTACAGAGTCAGCCAAGTTAGTATCAGAGGCAGCCATTGCCATTAGGTGTCATGCACGTATCCTGCCAACGTGGATCCAGTATAGGAATGACAAAGACGAAACCCAGTTTAACACCTTCCTTGACCATTTATCCATAAGTAATGTTATTCATCGCAATTTATAATATTGTCTTGCTCTATCCCATACTTTCTAGGTTGCTCCTAATGAGACTCCCATTCTTTTTTCAACAGATGAGGTTCAAGTTGGATCCGAAAGATGATGCAACCAAACAAGCATGCACTCATGTTTTTCAGTCTGCTCTGCAATAGTATCGGTATCACCTTAGAAAAACTCACTTTGAAGGCAAGGCTAACAATGAAATCGCCCAAACATCTCCAGTAGAATATATTACGGACAAAGACTGGACAGCCCTTGTTAAACACTGGTCTGATCCGAAGTATCAGGTAGGGTATATGTATGTGATCAGATCACATATTGAACTCATATTTATGTATGCGCCTTACAAGTCTATCTTCTTCTAGGCTAACTGTTTGAAGAACAAGACCAACCGTTCTAAAGTGAAATTCCAACAGACAACAGGATCTTGTAGCTATATTGCACAATGCGAGGATCTTGTAAATAGCTGCTATTTCCTCCTTTTTGGTGTGCCATATTATTGTATCTGTATTGACTTGTTCCAAATACAGAGGAAAGCCCGTGCGGACCAAAAAGAACCTAAACCGAATGCACTGAAATCTTCAAGGATTGTCACACCGGTAAGATGAAGGGCATGACTATACCAGTCCAAGCCGCTGTTGTAAGTCCTTACTCCTCATGCCTTTGAACTGCTTGTTACTATGACGTGTTCAATTAACTGCTTGGTTTGCAGCCAATGTCAGTTACTCTGTTCACTTTTATACACGGTTGTCTTAACATATCATTTCACCTTACACGATTTAAAAGAAAGGAAGGATATTCTTTTGGTCTTGATCTGTAATATAGTTGTGATGTTCACGTGTCCACACAATGATACAATAACATGTTTGTTTGATATCTATTTGCCCGTGATATGAATGATGTCATACTATGTTCATCGTATTTTAAACCGTGTCTCCTTATCCTTAGATAGATGTCAATAAATGTGAGGAAATAGACAATACATTAGGCATGCTACATGGACATATGTTCCGAACGTGATTTTATTATGTACTTACCACTAAAATACATGCTAAAGTATTACAGTGGTTCACCAAAATAAGTTATGTATGTCTCATTAGTAACTTCTTATCAGATACACTAATCTATAAAATTCAAACTTTCAGCAAGCTATGGAACAAATGATTGAACATGCACAACCTCCTCAAGGTGACGAGGCTATCACAGGCACAATGTCACCTTGATACGTCTCCGTCGTATCTACTTTTTCAAACACTTTTGCTCTTGTTTTGGCCCCTAATTTGCATGATTTGAATGGAACTAACCCGGACTGGCGCTGTTTTTAGCAGAATTGCCATGGTGTTGTTTTTTGTGCAGAAATAAAAGTTCTTGGAATTGGATGAAACTTTTTGGAGATTTTTTATGGAATATATAAAAAATACTGGAGCCAAAACCTACTGGAGGGGAGCCACCCAGTGCCCACGAGGCACCAGGGCGCGCCACCCCCCCAGGCGCGCCCTGGTACCTCGTGGGGCCCACGTGGCTCCATCTGACCTAATTCCAACGCTATAAATTCACAATTCCAGAGAAAAAAATTGGGGAGAAAGTTTTATTGCGTTTCACGATACGGAGCCGCCGCCACCTCCTGTTCTTCATCGGGAGGCCAGATCTAGAGTCCGTTTGGGGCTCCGAAGAGGGGGATCTTCCGACATCGTCATCATCAACCATCCTTCATCACTAATTTCATGATGCTCACCACCGGGAGTGAGTAATTCCTTCATAGGCTTGCTGGACGGTGATGAGTTGGATGAGATTTATCATGTAATCGAGTTAGTTTTGTTAGGGCTTGATCCCTAGTATCCACTATATTCTGAGATTGATGTTGCTATGACTTTGCTATGCTTAATGCTTGTCACTAGGGCCCGAGTGCCATGATTCCAGATCTGAACCCTTTATGTTTTCATGAATATATTTGTGTTCTTGATCCGATCTTGCAAGTTATATGCACCTGCTATGTGTTATGATCCGCATACCCCAAGGTGATAATAATTGGGATTCTTTCCGGTGATTGCCATAGTTTGAGGAGTTCATGTATTCATTATGTGTTAATGCTTTGTTCCGGTTCTCTATTAAAAGGAGGCCTTAATATCCCTTAGTTTCCTTATGGACCCCGCTGCCACGGGAGGGTAGGACAAAAGATGTCATGCAAGTTCTTATCGCAAGCACGTATGACTATATACGGAATACATGACTACATTACATTGATGAATTGGAGCTAGTTCTGTGTCACCCTAGGTTATGACTGTTACATGATGAATGTTATCCAACATAATCACCGATCCAATGCCTACGAGCTTTTCACATATTGTTCTTTCCTAAGTTACTACTGTTGCTACTACTGCTGCCGTTACTGTTACTGTTACTGTTATTGCTATTGCTATCAAACTACCATACTACTGTGCTATTGATCACTCTGCTGCAGATATTTAGTCTCCAGGTGTGGTTGAATTGACAACTCAACTGCTAATACTTGCAAATATTCTTTGGCCCCCCTTGTGTCAAATCAATAAATTTGGGTTGAATACTCTACCCTCGAAAACTGTTGTGATCCCCTATACTTGTGGGTTATCAAGACCTTTTTCTGGCGCCGTTGCCGGGGAGCATAGCTTTATTTGCTAAGTCACTTGGGATTTATATCTGTTGATCACTATGAAGAATCTGAAAGACGCTAAGACCAAGATCGTTCCCTCTAAGATGAGGGGAGGTAAGGAACTGCCATCTAGCTCTGCACTTGATTCACCTTCTGTTTTGAGCAAACTTGCAACACCACCACATGCTATTAATTCTGATATGTCACAAGTTATTGATGATACCACTTCTGCTATGAATGATACTCATGATGATGCTAGTACTATGCTTGATAATGTTGTGCCACTTGGTGAATTTCTTACTGGACAAATTGCTAAAGCTAAAGAAATTGAAAATGTTGAATCTCTTGAGAACTATGATTCACCTATTATGCCTAGCTCCCCTACTAGAGTTGAAACACCTGATGAACATTGCTTTGATAGGGAGACGGCTAGAGCCATCCTTGCTTGTAATGATAGAGATGAAGTTATAAAACTGCTTGCTGAAATGAAAGAAAAATCTATGAGAGAGAGAATGAAATATGACCCTAAGTTTGCTACCTCTCCCATATTTGTTACTGATAAGGATTTTGAATTCTCTGTTGATCCTAGGTTAATTACCTTGGTTGAATCTGATCCTTTCCATGGCTATGAAACTGAAACCGTTGTGGCACATCTTACTAAATTAAATGATATAGCCACCCTATTCGCTCATGAGGAGAAAAATCGCTATTACTATATTCTTAAATTGTTTCCTTTCTCATTAAAGGGTGATGCTAAGGAATGGTATAATACTCTTGCTCCTGGATGTGTGCGTAGCCCCCAGGATATGATTTATTACTTCTCTCAAAAATATTTTCCTGCTCATAAGAAACAAGCTGCCTTACAAGAAATATTTAACTTTGTGCAAATTGAAGAAGAGAATCTCCCTCAAGCTTGGGGGAGGCTTCTCCAATTACTTAATGCTTTGCCTGATCATCCTCTTAAGAAAAATGAAATATTTGATATCTTCTATAATGGACTAACCGATGCTTCTAGGGACTACCTAGATAGTTGTGCGAGTTGTGTTTTCAGGGAAAGGACTATTGAACAAGCTGAGGAATTATTGAATAATATATTGAAGAATGATAATGATTGGACACTTCCTGAACCACCGCCCAAACCCACTCCGAAGAAGAGTGGTATTTTACATCTCAGTCCTGAAGATATGCAAGAAGCAAAGAAGTGTATGAAGGAAAAAGGCATTAAAGCTGAAGATGTTAAGAATCTACCACCTATTGAAGAAATACATGGTCTTGACATACCGCCATAGGTAGTAGAGGTAAATTCTCTTATAAATTTTGATGAAGGTGATATTTCTTATAACAAACCTCCTAGTCAATGCTTATATGAATTTGACAATTATATTATTAAGCAAGATCACTTCAATGCAAACGTTATGAAACAATTGAAATGAAATGCCTACATGATTGATCGCTTGAGTGACTTGTTATTTAGAATTTCTAATGATGTTAAGGGTGTAAGTAAACATGCATCTATGGTTCAAACCCAATTAGAACAAGTTGCTAAATCTCAAAGTGAATTGCTCAATGAAATGAATAACAATATGAATGATCATGCTGTTAGAGTAATGACTAGCGGAGGTAGAATAACTCAGGAGCCACTTTATCCTGAAGGTCACCCAAAAAGAATTGAACAAGACTCTCAAAGAATTAATGTCGATGCACCTAGTCCATCTAAAAAGAAAAAGAAAAAGAAAAATGATAGGACTTTGCATACTTCTAGTGAACCCGAGGTAGAAAAACCCTTGGAGGATAGTAATGATGTTTCTATTTCTGATGCTGAAACACAATCTGGTAATGAACAACCACCTGATGATAATAATAATAATGATGATGCTCATGTGGATACCCAACCAGATAATGATAAAGAACCTGATAATGATGTTGAAATAGAACCTGCTGTTGATCTTGATAACCCACCTTCTAAAAATAAACGTTATGATAAAAGGGACTTCGTTGCTAGAAAACATGGTAAAGAAAGAGAACCATGGGTTCAAAAACCCATGCCCTTTCCTCCTAAACCATCTAAGAAAAAGGATGAGAAAGAATTTGAATGCTTCGTTGAGATGCTTAGGCCAGTCTTTTTGCGCACTCGTTTGACTGATATTATAAAGATGCCTCCTTATGCTAAATACATGAAAGACATTGTCACAAATAAAAGAAAGATACATGAGGCTGAAATTTCCACCATGCTTGCAAATTATTCTTTTAAGGATGGAGTACCTAAGAAACTAGGAGATCCAGGAATACCAACTATACCATGCTCCATTAAAAGAAATTATGTCAAAACTGCTTTGTGTGATTTAGGAGCCGGTGTTAGTGTTATGCCTTTCTTTTTATATAAAAGACTTGATTTGAATAAACTCACTCCCACTGAAATATCATTGCAAATGGCTGACAAATCAACAGCCATACCTATCGGTGTTTGTGAGGATGTGCCCGTTGTAGTTGCAAATGTTACTATCCTAACAGACTTTGTTATACTTGATATGCCCGAGGATGACAACACGTCGATTATCCTTGGTAGACCCTTTTTGAATACTGCAGGGGCTGCTATTGATTGCAACAAAAGCAAGGTCACTTTTCATATCAATGGTAATGAACATACGGTGCACTTTCCGAAGAAACAATTTCAAGTAAATGGTATTCATATTATTGAAAAGACTCCGACAATTACTATTGGAAGTTTTCAACTCCCTCTTCCTACTATTAGAAGGAAATATGAAACTCTTATTACCAGGGAGATGCATATCCTCGTTGAGGTAACTTAGTGTTATACGAAAGTTCTTCGGTTTCATGTTACTCGGAAATGGTTTGTTAATAAGACCTGATCAACCTTATTAATGGATTCTTTTTGAGAGGCATGTGGTCGATGAATTTAGTAAGCACAACCTTCTGTACTCACTTTTTGTTTTCTGTTATTTTTAGTTAAATAAAATAAAATGCCATGTTTATCCTGTTTTCTGATTTATCCGTGCAATGAAAAATGTCCAGAAATAAAAGTGCTCAGAATGCAATAAAATTTTGATATGAATTTTTATATAATATTTAAGAATTTTAGGCACTGGAAACATACCAGGGGGGTGCCCCAGGTGCCCACGAGGCACCAGGGCGCGCCACCCCCCCTAGCGTGCCCAGGTACCTCGTGGGCCTCACAGGGACCCCCTCACTTATCCCTTCAGCCCACTTCGTCTCTTACCTCTAGCAAAAATTCCTGGTAGCTCTCTCTCTCGTGTTCTTGCTCACAAAACCGAAATTTTCGATCTCCTTGCTCGGTGCTCCGTTTTCGAAACTGTTTTGGGAGATTGCTCCTTGGTATGTGACTCCTCCATTGCTCCAATTAGTTTGTGCTCTAGTGGATTATATTTTGCATAATTAGCTACTCTTGGTGCTACAGAAAATGAGCTTGCATGTTGAATTCTTTGAGTTCCAAGTAGTTTGAATGCTTGATATAGCCTCTAGACATCCATATGAGTAGTTGCTATCAATCTTATGAAGTTTTATTGATATCATTTTGTGGCCCAAAATTTTTCAGAAATTGTTCTTAGGAAAATGAATATCTTCTAGAGAAGTTCTTCTAGGAGGAGGCCCTCGGAAGCGTCATCAAGTGAAAGCCGGCACACCAATCATATGAGGAACCAAGGGCAAGTTCAGTGCGAGGTGCTGAAGCAAAATCATATCGATGGCCGTGCAACGAGTTCATGCTAGGTGCAGGCATCAAGGAAGAATTTAACAAATATATTCACAATGCCAAGCTCTCCGCCTTTATCGCAGATAAGCCACCACAGCATTACAACCTCACTCATTCCTTCACTCAAAACTTTGATTATCACCCGCGCACTTCTAGAGTTTTATTTCACCTCTATGACAAATCCTATAATATGCCTCTAGAAGAATTCTGTGATGCATGCAAAATTTCATATTGGGGTTCGTTAGATGAACCACCAAGATCTGATTATGAGTTGTTTCTTAATAGCCTTTGCAATGGTGAGGATAGGGGAATCACGCAGGCTAGAATAATTAGCATTCACTTTCCCGCTATTCGGTATTTTGCGCTTTTTAATGGTAAATGCGTTGTTGGTAAGCAAGAATGTAGTGCACTTTGTGCCCCTGATCTGAGTCTTATTCATACAGCTTTGACTGGTAGCAAACTTTATAATCTTGGGGCTATTATTGCACGTAGGCTGCAGCGTAATGCGGGTAATGGTGATTTGTATGGAGGAGTTTATGCCTCCCGCTTAGCTGCAAAGTTAGGGGTCTCGCCCAAATTCAATGATCCCCTCTTACCTATATTTGAATTTCGAAACAATGCGAGAACATAGGTTTTTAAAATGCAACACACGGGGTTATGAATATAACTTAGTTTTTAATAAATATCGCTCTGTGTATGTTGCTTTGCCTGCTCCTGCCCTCTTTGATTTTCAGAACAAACAGAGATATTTTCTTCATGAGAGTGAGGTGCACAAGTACAATGCGGCTGTCGAGGCTGCTCGTCTGGCTGAGGAGGCGGCTCAGAATGCCTCTACGAGCTACCATTTCGATTATTATCCAGGACAGCCATGGCAGTAGACCAAGCTAGGCAAAAGCCTAAGCTTGGGGGAGTACGTATCTCTCACCGACATTACATTCATGCTCATACATTTCATTCCAGTTGTCGGTGTTCATACTTTTTCATTGTATAACCCATGTTAATTTTATTTTTCTCACTTTCTTCTTGTGTGTTTGAAAACTTTGAGAAAATCCAAAAATATTCCTCGTTTCTTTTCGGTTTTCCTTTCTAGCTTAATTAGTTGTAGAATTAAAAGAAAACCCAAAAAGATTTCCCGTTTCTTCTTTTACTTGTTGGGAGTTCCCCATGTGAATAGTTTTCTTTTCTCGTTTTCGTTTTTCTTCTTTAATTTGCTTTCTTCAGAAAAACTAAAAACTCCAAAAATATTTCAGTGTGTTTCTCTGAAATTCTTTTCTTTTGTTGAGTCATTGTAAGGAGAAGACTACGATGAAAATGTTGAGTGGCTCTCATATGCATTATTGTTGATCTAACAAAAAGCCCATATTACCTTGTCTTCTCCTTTAAATAAAATGCTTGCAGATTCCATCTTAGTCCATGGCACGCTTGCACTATTTTTATTTTTATATCATTCGGTCGTGCAAGTGAAAGGCAATAATGACGATGATTTGATGAAGTGACTGTGGCAAGGAAAAGCGGGTATGAACTCAACTTGTTCTTTGTTTTTGTAAATATGTTTAACTCAGTATCCATGATTCAGCATATTATGATTAAACATGTTCATGATGACAATTAGAGATTATAGTTGCTCATGCCATGCTTAAGTAGCTAGGAGTGGATAATGATTTATCTTGAGTGTCAACATGCATTAAAATGATTGTGATGTAGTATGATGATATGGTATCCTCCTCTGAATATTTCAAGTGGCTTGACTTGGCACATGTTCACGCATGTAGTTGATTCAAAACCAACATAGCCTTCACGATATTTATGTTCATGGTGTTTATATCCTACTCATGCTAGTATTCAATGTTGATTATTCATAATGCATGATTATGACCGTTTTCGCTCTCTAGCTGGTCGCTTCTCAACCTATTTGCTAGCCTTCGCCTGTACTAAGCGGGAATGCTGCTTGTGCATCAAAATCCTTAAACCAAAGTTATTCCAAATGAGTCCACTATATCTACCTATATGCGGTATTACTCTGCCGTTCTAAGTAAATTTGCATGTGCCACCTCTAAATATTCAAACGAACATCTGTTTTGTGTGCCCATACCGCTCATGGAGCGACAGGGGGCGGTCAGTATCTTCCATGCTAAGCGGGTTATTCTTATGATGAGTGTTTATTCACTTGTCCTTGCACGAGAGGGGCTGGTAATCGGGATGCCCAGTCCCACTATTAAAATTGCAAAATAATAAAACAAACTCCCCCGGAAAGTTGTTGGTATGGAGGGCACCCGAGGATTCGGCTAGCCATGGCTTGTGATTGTTGGTGGAGGGGGAGTAAACTTTACTTTATCGCTTGGGAACCGCCGCTAATGTGTTTAGCATGGAAGATATTGAAAACTCTCGGTCGTGACGTTGACAGGAAAGGCATACCTCCCAAAATTATATATATCTCTGATTTAAGCTTCAAGCTCTGGCACCTCTGCAAATCCATGCTTCCCTCTGCGAAGGGCATATATATTTACTTTTATGTTATTTTACTTTTATTGTTGAGTCATCACCTTCTCAAACAAGCACCAGTCCTGAGAGCACTGTTGTCATTCTAATGCATTGTGAGTAGTTAATGTTGTGTGCATCATGACTGGATCTCTTCTACCATGAATTACAATGTTTAGTCGCTGCTTGAACCTTGGAGGTGCTCTGCATTTATGTTTTGCGGTCTCAGAAAGGGCTAGCGAGATACCATGTTGTCATATTATATCATAATTGTTTTGACAAAGTGTTGGCATTTGAGATATCTTATTATTGCTCGCTAGTTGATTATGCCATTGATATGAGTGAATATAATTTCTAAGAGTTATCATTTGCATGGTTAGTTATAATCTTTGCTGAAAACTTGGGTGCTATTTAAGCATATATATATAGATACAAGAACAAAAGAGTTTGTAAAAGTTTTTCTTTATCACTTTCAGTTTGTCAACTGAATTGCTTGAGGACAAGCAATGAGTTAAGCTTGGGGGAGTTGATACGTCTTCGTCGTATCTACTTTTCCAAACACTTTTGCTCTTGTTTTGGCCCCTAATTCGCATGATTTGAATGGAACTAACCCGGACTAACGCTGTTTTCAGCAGAATTGCCATGGTGTTGTTTTTTGTGCAGAAATAAAAGTTCTTGAAATTGGATGAAAATTTTTGGAGATTTTTGATGGAATATATAAAAAAATACTGGAGCCAAAACCTACTGGAGGGGAGCCACCCAGTGCCCACGAGGCACCAGGGTGCCCCCCCGGCGCGCCCTGGTACCTCATGGGGCCCACGTGGCTCCGTCTGACCTAATTCCAACGCTATAAATTCACAATTCCAGAGAAAAAAATAGGGGAGGAAGTTTTATTGCGTTTCACGATACGGAGCCGCCGCCACCTCCTGTTCTTCATCGGGAAGCCAGATCTAGAGTCCGTTTGGGGCTCCGGAGAAGGGGATCTTCCGGCATCGTCATCATCAACCATCCTTCATCACCAATTTCATGATGCTCACCGCCGGGAGTGAGTAATTCCTTAGTAGCCTTGCTAGACCGTGATGAGTTGGATGAGATTTATCATGTAATCGAGTTAGTTTTGTTAGGGCTTGATCCCTAGTATCCACTATATTCTGAGATTGATGTTGCTATGACTTTGCTATGCTTAATGCTTGTCACTAGGGCCCGAGTGCCATGATTCCAGATCTGAACCCTTTATGTTTTCATGAATATATTTGTGTTCTTGATCCGATCTTGCAAGTTATATGCACCTGCTATGTGTTATGATCCGCATACCCCAAGGTGATAATAATTGGGATTCTTTCCGGTGATTGCCATAGTTTGAGGAGTTCATGTATTCACTATGTGTTAATGCTTTGTTCCGGTTCTCTATTAAAAGGAGGCCTTAATATCCCTTAGTTTCCTTATGGACCCCGCTGCCACGGGAGGGTAGGACAAAAGATGTCATGCAAGTTCTTATCGCAAGCACGTATGACTATATACGGAATACATGCCTACATTACATTGATGAATTGGAGCTAGTTCTGTGTCGCCCTAGGTTATGACTGTTACATGATGAATGTTATCCAACATAATCACCGATCCAATGCCTACGAGCTTTTCACATATTGTTCTTTGCTAAGTTACTACTGTTGCTACTACTGTCACAATTGCTACAAAACTATTGTTGCTGCCGTTACTGTTACTGTTACTGTTATTGCTATTGCTATCAAACTACCATACTACTGTGCTACTGATCACTCTGCTGCAGATATTTAGTCTCTAGGTGTGGTTGAATTGACAACTCAACTGCTAATACTTGCAAATATTCTTTAGCTCCCCTTGTGTCGAATCAATAAATTTGGGTTGAATACGCTACCCTCGAAAACTGTTGCGATCCCCTGTACTTGTGGGTTATCAAGACACCTCTTGCTGCAGTGCATCAGTATCTCTCCACTAACAGTGCAAAAAGCACCTTCCTGAGTAATTCTGGGTTGGTTGTTAAGGTAACCTCGTCTAAACCGCCTACTGAACAAAATCCTCCGGCTAGACAGAGTGATATATCTGTGCTCCAGACACATGTCCAATCCCTAATGGAGCTCGTTTCTGAAACAAGAATAGTGGTTGACAAATGTCGTCAAGATATGAATGGTTTTGAAACCAGACTATCGGACATTTGCTTCGTTGTTCAAGAGGAATGGCGCAAAAAAGGGGAAGGTCATGCTGCTCCATCAGATTCTACAGCCTGAAACATTACCACTCTGCTGAAATGATCTCTACTTCTATACATCTCATGGTGCATTTATCTGCAAGGACTGTAAACTTTTATGCCAACAGGCCTTTTGTTGTATGGCTGTAATTTATTTTGTTGCGATACAACATTTATCCTGCTGCCAAAGGCTGTAGAAATTAGCAAGCTATTTTTGTATAGTGTAGGTTTATTCTTAGTAATGTATTCGGCATCATCGGTCTCCTTTAGGCTGAAAGCATCGTAGGAGCCCAAAGGGCCAATATTCGTCTGGCCCACACCTAGAATGGAGCTAAAAACGATTACATGCCGTATTCGGTATTTAGCCCATAGAAAATAACTGGGCCGAAATTAGCGTAAGCTCTTCTTATTTCTGATCGTTCCATTGGTAGGCCCGTGACCACAGTGGGCCATTAACAGGCCTAAACATAATATGGGCCCATTGTATTAATGGGCCGTTAACATGTCTAAATATCACGCGGGCCTTATTTGGCCCATAAATGACACGGGCCATTAACATGCCGAATCGCAGATTGGGCCTTCATGGGGCCAATATATATCTAGGGCTTGTAGCAGGCCAAAAGATGATTGGGCCTAAAATGTGCCAAATAGCCCACTGGTCATTAGCAGGCCAAATTTAGCTCAGCCCAAGGTGGCCCATTTACATGGCGGATCATTAACAGTCCGAAAGTCAGCACGGGCCGTAATTGTACCGACATACTACACGGGCCTTTAACATGCCAAAAGTGCTGGCGGGCTGGATTTGTGTCATCGAGGATATGGGCCGTTAATAGGCCCGAAGTGACGTTGGGCTACATATGGCCCATGGGTTGCATCGGCCGTTAACAGGCCGAAAGTCAGACCGAGCCGAAAATGGCCCAGTTCCATCACGGTCTGTTTATGGGCCGAAAATTTCATAGGGCCACATATGGGCCCAAATGTAGCAGGACCTTAAACAGGCCGGAAACACACCGGGCCGTAATTGGGCCCAAATACAAAGCGAACTGTTTATGGGCCGGAAGTGACCATGGGCTGCAATGATGAGAAATCTACAACGGGCTGTTGACGGGCCTATTTGACACTATTCAAACGGGCCTTACCAGCAAATGGGCCATGTGCAACCAGGTCGTTAATGGGCCAGCCCGCTAACTTTGACTGGGCCGGTCCTTTTAACCTAAATGGGCCACTATTGGGCCTTGCCACGTGTCACTGTTCCATAGGCGCGTATCATCTAGTGGATGGTTGACATATGTCGCGACATCGAGCTGACACATGGATCTGTTGGCGAATGAGAATTTTACACGTCGAAAATTGCCATTGGTCAGGGCTATTAACAGGTTATCGGATCCAAACCCGATAGCTTAACGGCGACCCGTTACGGTCGATGCCACGTGTCGGTCACCCTTGATGACAACAATTCTATGACGCGACATTTATCGTCATGAAAGTGGACACTTCCGTGATGATAATTTCAGTATTGTCATGGAACACTTCTATGATAGCACAGGTATGACTATCTTGATTCTGTCATAAAATCATCACGGATGTACATGCATGACCGAAAACGCGACCTACTGTGACAAAGACGTATCATCACGGAAGTGTTTTTTTGTAGCGAATGATCATGATGCTTCTATGTCCGGATTTTGTTTTATCAACACCTCTCTCTCTCTCTAAACATGTGGTCTTGATTATAGAGTTCGGCTTTCGCTTGAGGACAAGCGAGGTCTAATCTTGGGGGAGTTGATACATCCATCTTGCATCATATTTTCCTACTGTTATTTATAATGTTTTTGGTCATTATTCACTTTATGATGCAATTCTATTGCCTTTTCTCTCTTAATTTGCAAGATCTACATGAAGAGGAAAATCACCGGCAGCTAGAATTCTGGACCAAAAAGAGCCACATCAGAGATAGCTATTCTACAGAGCTCCAAATGACCTAAAACTTCACGTAGATTTTTTATTGAATATATAAGGATTTTTGGAAGGAAGAACCACCAGAGGGGGACCACCTGTTGCCCACAAGGCAACAGGGCGCGCCTACCCCCAGGGCGCGCCCTGATGCCTTGTAGGGCTCACAGCAGTCCTCCGGTACCCCCCTTCTACTATATAAGGCCCTTTGCCCTAGAAAAAAAAATAAGAGAAGACTTTTGGGACGAAGCGCCGCCGTCTCGAGGAGGAACCTGGGCAGGAGCCTTTTTGCTCTGTGGCGGAGCAATTCCACCAGGGATACTTCCCTCCAGGAGGGGGAAATCGAAGCCATCGGCATCACCAACGATCCTCTCATCATGGAAGGACCAATCTTCATCAACATCTTCACCAGCACCATCTCATCTCAAACCCTAGTTCATCTCTTGTATTCAATCTTTGTCTCAAAACCTCAGATTGGTACCTGTGGGTTGCTAGTAGTGTTGGTTACATCTTGTAGTTGATGCTAGTTGGTTTATTTGGTGGAAGATCATATGTTCAGATTCTTAATCATATTCAATACACCTCTTATCTTGAACATGAACATGATCTGTGAGTAGTTACTTTTGTTCTTGAGGACATGGAAGAAGTCTTGTTATAAGTAATCATGTGAAGATGGTATTCGCTTAATATTTCGATGATGTGTATGTTGTTATTACTCTAGTGGTGTCATGTGAACGTCGACTACATGACACTTCACCATATCTGGGACTAGGGGAATGCATTGGGGAGTAATAAGTAGATGATGGGCTGCGAGAGTGACAGAAGCTTAAACCCTAGTTTATGCGTTATTCCGTAAGGGGCCGATTTGGATACATATGTTTCATGCTATGGTTAGATTTATCTTAATTCTTCTTGCGTAGTTGCGGATGCTTGCGAGAGGGGGTAATCATAAGAGGGTTGCTTGTTCAAGTAAGAACAGCACCCTATCACCGGTCCACCCACATATCAAATTATCAAAGTAGTGAACACGAATCAACTAAACATGATGAACGTGACTAGACGAGAATTCCCATGTGTCCTCGAGAGCACTTTGCTTTACATAAGAGAAACTTTTGACTTGTCCTTTGCTACAAAAAGGATTGGGCCACCTTGCTGCACCATTGCTACTATTGCTACTCGTCACTTGTTATGAATTATTTTGCTATCAAACTATCTGTTACTGTTGTAGATATGCCCTAGAGGCAATCATGTGATGATGATATTTCCCTATGTATTCATGAGTCTTTTGTATTGTCCTTGGACATCATCAATGATATGTATCAATAAGTATGTTACTTGTTTGTGGAACTATGTATTGTATGATGATCGTTCTAATGGTCCCTAGTTGATAAGGTTATGCGGACACATATCCTTGACTAGTATACGACTCGGTTGATGACTATGTTTCACAAGTCATGTGCATGGAGATGCTAAATCGATAGTATGGACTCGGGGATGGAGATCACCGAGTCGGACAGACCCACTTTGAGACACAGCGAGATATTGTCATCTGTTAGTCTCAAGTACAATGTCTATGCCATTTCCTAGACCTGAGGTCCTCGCATGTTCTCGGGATGAGGATCGACTCACTTAGGGTCTATCAAACGCTACTCCGTAACTGGATAGTTATAAAGGTAGCTTTCGGGTGAGTCGTGAGACATGCCACGAGACATGGCTGACCAAGATGGAATTTGCCCCTCCAATCTGGGGAGATATTCTCTGGGCCCTCTCGAGTGATCAGATTATGAAAGCATGGCCATGCGACTTGGGTTAAGTGTTAACCCAGTTCGGGAATCTGTATCACAGTTTCGAGAAGAGAGACCGAGCTACCACAAGGGTGACAAGTACTCGCCTTGAGCTCGACAACATATATCATGAGGCAAAACAAATGTTGCATATAACACATTGTCGAGGTTCGTCTAACGACTTTGCAGACACATGGGAGTTGGCACGTTCTGCTAGGAGCCGCTACCAACTATCGACTCGGGTCGTGTCCATGTGTACGTGAACCTATAGGGTCGCACACTTAAGGGGCTGCAGCCCATTCGGATTGGATCCGAGTGGAAATGGGTTTAGACTCCTAGTGGGCCTCAAGTGTTGAGTCCATCTCGGAGGTCTATATATAGGGGAGTGGGCGCACCACTTAGGGTTGATCTTTTTCCTCCCTCCACAGCCGCCGCCACTCCCCACGCCCCCATGTCGTGCGACCGGACCTAGCAGTCCGCCGCCCGACGCTGCTCCCTGTACGTGTGGATACCTTGGAGGCATCGCATCTGCGGTGCTTAGACGAACCGTTCGAGGGAACCGCGAGGTGCCGTTCGTGGGAGATCACCGTTCATGGGTCTTCGCTGTTCGCGGGAGATCGACGACGCGAGGGTGAGACACCCCGGGGGATCGACTACACGCATCACCAACTCTACTTCCATTGCGGTGACTGCGTGTCTAGTGGTAAACCCGATCCCGTGATCTATTTCCAACAGCATGATCTTGGGTGTGCGGTAGAAAATTTTATTTGGCCCTAGCGTAGCGTACCGCATGTTCCAACAGTGGCATCAGAGCCTATGCCGCGTGGTATTAGATTCGGGGTAGAATTTGCATATGATGATATGTAGATTGGTTTATGTGCTGGCCAATGAGATCGGTTGTCAATATGATTGACTGTACATGGTGTCAGGTGCTCGGAATTGTGATCTGTTTTTCCGTGATCGTGTTGCGGCGGTCGTGACACAAATTACCCCTACCGGTCGGTTTCCGCCATCGGGGTAGACAGTGGAACATAAAGCCGGTCACAACACGCGAAGACCAATGAGATTGGTCGAATCAGAAAGATGGTCAAAATTTGGTAAATATGATTTGCCGGTGAAAATTCCAGTGTAAAAATGCATAGATACCGCGAGGGGCCAGCCCCCTCGACCCCCGCAGGGGCGCTGCCCCTTGACCCCGCGGGGGGCAAAGCCCCCTCGACCCCCATTGCGTTAATCTCTTAGGGCGGCGCATAACTTGTTTTTGCAGGGAATGAATGTGATTTGGTATAGCCCATGAATGTTGCTTGTGTATTATTGTTTCGTGACCTGCGTGTCATGAGTGCGGCAACCGGCAGGAACCATATGGTTGTCCCATTATTGTATTAATGACCTGCGTGTCAACATGACAAGCCATATAATGTAATTTACTTTCAATAGCTATTAGTTTGTAATAGCATAGTATCTTATGTAACACTTGGCGGTTGACACCATGGCGTGGAGATGGAGATCACCACGAGGATGACCATGCATGGAGATGGAGATCACCATGTGTAGGAGATATGCCCTAGAGGCAATAATAAATGTTATTATTTATCTCCATGTTTGTAATTATGTTTATGTTCCATGCTATAACTGCTATGGTTCTCGAGTCTACAATAACCACAAGGCTCGGAGGAAGACTCATATGCACGTGTGGAATAATAAACAGTAAAATGTATTCCTAGTCTGGCCTCTAAGACTAGCTCAAGTGTTGCATGATTGTTCTGTTTTCCTGATCATAGGCATGACTATGCCGGCAACTTTGAGGGCACAATGTTAGGAGAACACTTGTGTTGAATCGACCCGAATTGATGTTATGCTATGAGATACATTCGTCACAAGTTAATGGTTAATAACACAGAGAAAGTTAACGTTTCCATAATTCCTTAGACCATGAGGGTATCGAGTTTCTTCATGCTTGCTTCATGAACTTTGGGGTTTGTTAAACGTCATCCGTAAATGGGTGTCTATTACGGCGGCTTACGGGTTCATGGAAAAGTGTGTCAAGGGACTTGATAGCTCAAGATTGGGATTTGCTCCTCCGACAATGGAGAGATATCTCTGGGACCTCTCGGTGTTACGGTATCCACCATCGTCTGGCCAGACACATTGTGATTTGATCACAGGGATGCCGGAACACGGGAACGAGAAAACAGAACAAAATCGGCAATGAGGTAACTGGCATAGTGGACAAGTTGTTGATCCACGGGGATGCCGATAAATCTCACCTCGGGTTTTGTAACATATCGCGAAGCAACAGGAATAGCACACGGCAACTGGAGGTTCACTCGAATATTTATTCGTGTGGGTATAGGGGTCAATATGGGTGTCCACGGCTTCGATGTTGATCATTGATCGGAAAGTGTTCCGGCCATGTCTATGCTTCACCGAACCTATAGGGTCACACGCTTAAGGGTCATCTATCTGCTGAATACTAGACAGGGAGTCTGAGAGAAAGTCACCGGAAAAGTTTCGGAGACAGCGGAAAAGTTCCGGAGAGAGAGCACCGGAATAGTTTCGATAAAACTGAAAAGTTGTTTCAGGGTATACCATTGAGTCAAATTGGTTTCGGCACACGTCTGGAAATTCTTGGAGGGTGCCAGAATTGTTCTGGAAACTTCTGGGATTTTTCCGGGATAAAAACCGGAAATGTTCCGGAGCTGCCGGAACCGGTTTGGTTGCTTTTCGCAGATGAAAATCACTAATCCAGAATTGTTTTAGAACACATCCAAAATCATTTTAGTGGGTACTGGAATTATTCTAAGACCCACAGAAATATTTTTGGATTTAACGGTCGCGGAAAAATGTTTCCGTGAATAGTGAAAGTGCTTTTTGGGTGGCTTCTTGGAGAAGCCACCTTGAGGGCCTTTTGGTATTTTCCCCCTTGGCTTCTTGGAGAAGCCACCCTTGGGCTTGGCCTATAAATAGGGGTGGAGGGGGCTGCCTAAAGACTCACTCTTTCTCAACATACACATGCCATGACATTTCTGGCTTCTCTCTCCCTCCCAGCGAAATAGTTTCGTAGAGCCAAAAGGCTGTCTGGGTTCCGGCAGGAACTAGTTTGGACGGCAAAGCCCTGCCGGATAGATGACACCGTATGTGTGCAACCCCGTAGAGAGGTTGTAGGTTTTGAGATTTTATTATCTCGTGTTTCATACACCCCGCAGAGTTAAAACTAGCGACTTGAATAATCATACTTGATGATGGACGTTGGTAGCTTCGGTTTGTTTCGAAACCTTAGAAGCCACGAAAAATAAAATTTTGTATGAACCGATTAGAGGCGTCTAACTTGGTTTTGCAGGATGGTTTGCATGTGCATGTGATGTGGTATAGCAGTGCTCATATTAATTTGATTATGTATGAGATGACTATATAATGTAAATTTACTAACATGACCTGCGTGTCATGATTCGGCATGATGGCTGGAGCCATATGATTGTCACTTTAATGACCTGCGTGTCAACCTTAAGTAATGCACTTATTTTATTAGCTATAGAGATAGCAATATTATCTGGTGCATCGACAAGGTGGTGGCAATCTTCGCGAAGGTGAACACCGACGCGAATGCCGAAGACGAAGAAATACTTGACTTCTCCGTCAGAAAGGGCTATACCATATCATGCTATTATGAATTGCCTGAGATGTTTATCCCTTATGATGCACCCTTCTTGATTGTGCGGTAGTCGCTTTTTATTAGGGCGATCTCTCACAAAAATATCAAGTAGTTAGTGTTCTCCCAAGTGTAGCACCGTCACGTCACCTATCTCTTCGGGGTATCACAGGATCTCCCTAGGTACGAACGATTAGAGAAGTGTGAGGCGGGTGAGTTGAGACCTCGCAGCAAGATCACTTGGTTGTCTTGACGTTCTGGAAGGATCTCCCTGAGCTCGGAACACGCCCATCGAAAGATGAACAAGAGTCACATAGAGATGTGATCGGCAAGTTTGCCTACCGATTGAAGTTCGCGCCATCAGTGTTCATCTCGTTCAATGGCGTTGAATGGAAATGCGGGTCTTGAATCACTCATAATCAATTTTGAGAGATATTGATTTGAGTGGGAGCGCACTGTAGAACTAACCTGTTTAATTCTCAGTGCAATTAATTATGAACACTGTCTAAGTGTTATATGCATAATAGTTGTAGAAGAATGGCTCGCGTTTTCACCCTCCCTATTAAAATTGAATAAGCTGTTAAATATCTGGTTAAAACTTTACGGTTGGTAACGTAATGTGAGGATTGTCCTCAAAAGTGCCGAGAAGGATTTTGTCCTATCGCATGCTTTCGGTATCCTCCCGCTAATGCTATGGATAATGTGACTCTCGTCCTTCAATCCAAAAGCTAAAATTCCGTTACGGTCAAGTGCAATATGTTTGCTTCCATGAGACCCGAACTTCAAAAGTTTTGGGATAGCTATGTGATATTCATGGAACTGAAAATCATTTTCAGACACAAACAAAGGCTAAAGGATATGGGATATCCAAAGCAATGTTTGTTTTGCAAACTATTAGTAAAATTGTTTACTATGCATTTAACTAATACAATAGGGGTCCAGAAGAACGCATGTCATATGATGAAAGGTGAATAAAACAAAAACTTAAAGAGAAAGGAAATGTCCAAAGGGTGTTAGTGTGACTTACACACCTAGGAAGTCCGGGGCTAACGCCACTCTTCAGTTGAGTGCTTCTTCTGAGAGTAGGAGAAATATTGAGAGTTAAACTGTTAGAAGTATAAAGGCAAAAGAGAGAAGACTGGAATGTGCAGCTCATGTATGAAAGTCATACAAGTTATTGATGTATAGAAGGCTGGTCAAAGAAATAGTTCTTGGGAATTGTGATTAAATTGTTAGTCACTAATTCTTGGGTATTGTGAGTTGATCACAAAGATACCCGCTCGATTGCATTCTGCTGCAACTCGATGCAAGAACTACTACGGCCTAAAAGACTTGCCGGAGTGAGGTTTAGATATGCGCTGAGAACATAGTAAAAGTTGCTATACTCGGTACATTACCTATGTATTTATTTTCATAATTCATTTTAGAGTTTTTATACACTCTAGCCCATTGCATAAAGTATCTTGCAAGAAGGTTGTTCATAAGAGAACTTTTGATGTTCGGTGTTATGAATAACATAAGGGCCATGCTTCCATCATGGATGGGATGTATGTTATGAATATTGATAATAATATATTACCTCCATATTTACTTTCATAATTCATTTTAGAGTTTTACACACTCTAGCCCATTGCATAATGTTTGTTGCAAAAGGGTTGTTCATAAAAGAACAATTGTTGTTCAGTGTTATGAATAACATAAGGGCCATACTTCCATCGTGGATGGGATTTATGTTATGAATATTGATGGTAATATGATACATCCATAACACTGACGCTAAATGTCGCAAGACTAAGAGAATACCACACATGTGTGGCACTGCATTTGGTCACATTGGAGAAACCCGCATGGAGAAATTCCATAAAGATGGATTTTGAAGTCGTTTGATTGTGAATCATCTGACACTTGCAACTTTTCTCCGAAAAGTGAAGTGACTGAAATACCGTTCACAGGCCATAAGGAACGAGCAACGAACTTATTGGTGATCATACATTTTGATGTATGTAGTCCGATAAATGTTGTTGCTAGCAGTGGATTTATCTATCTTCAGAAATGACTCAAGTAGATATATGGATATTTACTTGATGAGACGTAAGTCTGGATCTTTTGAAATCATTCACAAGGTTTTCAAAAATGAAGTAGAAATTATTGTAACAAGAAAAATATGTTTCCGCAAACTAGATTGACGAAAGGAATATTTGAGTTACAAGTTTAGCGAATGTCTGATGAGTTGTGAAAAGAGTTTCATAACTTACACCTCACGGAGCACCACTGTGAGTGGAATATCTGTGAGGTGTAACCATTTATGACATGGTAAGATCAAAGATGACATAAATCAATTTGCCATTATCCCTTTTAAAAGTAATGCTTTAGAGACTGCGGCTTTTACACTGAAAAGAGCACCATCAGATCTGTTGAAATGACTCCATGTTATGGTACACCCAACCATGTTATGTCTTTTCTTCACATTTGGAATATGGGGCTTGTGTAAAATATTTACAAAACTATTCCAAATCAGACAAGTGCTACTTTGTAGGTTATCCCAAGTCATTGGGTATTCCCCCACCACTGTACCGAGGCAAAAAGTTTTGCCAGAAAGAACGGTATGCTTTTGAAGAAAATGGTTCTTGCAAAAAGGTGAGTGGGAGGACAGTGTGACTCGATGAGATAACAGTATCTTTGTCATCAGATTAAAGGAAAGAAACCTTGGAAGTAATTCCAGAGTTTCCTACTGCGACTGATACGGAAGCCTCTACATGAGATGTATGGACTTCGGTCGAACTTGCAACTGAACCACGTAGGCAAAACTCATGCAAACCTCTCAGGTGCGCAAGCGAGATATTATTGTTAGACAACAGTATACATACGATACACAAGGAAGCGTTGATGGGCCCTGACTCCGGAATTGGCTAAATACCAATATAATCCGAGATAGTTTCCATAAATGATTCAAGATTATATCTTGATAAACCCTTCGGAAGACTTAGAGTCTAATGAACATTAATGGAACTATAAACTGATGTGGATAAAATGTTTTATCCATAAAGCTCGACTTGTTGCAATAACAAGTTCAAGGAGTTGACTACGATGAGGTTGTCTCACCATAGCGATGCTTAAAGTCAGATCGGGTTAAACTAGCAATCAATACATATTTCAATCTTGAGATATGATACATGGATGCCAAAAGGATTTTCATGTGATGGAAATGCAACCTAGGACTTGCATGTGGTACAGTCCAAGGTATTTTGTCAATCCAGAGGATGCTAGTAAGTATGCAAACTTCAGAGTTCCAGCAATGGACAGAAGAGAGCAAAATGGAGTTGGAATCTTCGTTTTTGATGAAATAGTCAAAAGAGTTTGATTTCATCAATGGGTAACAAAGATGCTTGTGGTTACAAGAAAGTAAGTGGGAGCATAATAATATTTCTTAAAACCTTGTGTGCTTGACACATTGTTGATTGGAAATAATATAAATTTCTTGACACGAATTAGGACTTCATTGAAAATAGTTTTCGATGAAGTGCTTGGGCTAGATAGCCTTGACATTAGGCATATTTATCTACGAGATAGAATTGCCTAATAGGCTAAAGCCAAAAAAAACATATTGACAAGATGCTAAAACAGTTTAGCATTAAAACGCCAAGGAGTGATTCTTGCCGAAGTCACATGGAAAGGGTTTTTGCAAGACTCGGTGTCCCAAAACACTGATGAGCAAAATACATGATGGAGATTCCACACACTTTCGTGTTTGGATTAATCATGTATTCCATGGTATGTAAAACAACCAGATATGTCCAGTACTCCCAAGGAGTTGCGAGTATAGATACCAAAGTGATCAAAGTACTGATCATGGGACAACAGTGAAAAATGTCATTGAGTACTGGGGTAGCACTGATGACATGTTTTCTCGCAAGCAGAGATTATGAAGTGCTCGTTGTAAGTAATTGCATCGATACAGTCTTCATCAATACTCCATGCGATTTTTGATTTAAGTTAAGGGTTTTGTGTAATACACGATATGGTGGCACGGTGTTTGGAAATCGTTTCAAACAGGTTACTGTGCAAATTCTATAACTAAGGCTAAGTATGTTGCCGCTTTCAAAGCGACATAGAAGATGTTGAATCGTACAGTTCGTTCATGAACTTAGTATGGTTCCAAGATGGCTTTGGTCAATGGAACACTATTGAAGATAGTTGCTCCATAGCTCAGTCTGAGGAATTAAGGTTTGACCAGTGATTCACATATATACGAAGCCAAGTCCACACAAAATATGAATTTTGTGAAAGCGTGAAAACGCGAGGATATGCAGAGATACACACGGAACTGAAGTTGTCAGATCCGTTGGACATCAGACTATACCACAAGCGAAGCATGTTTTACACCGGTATGCCATAGGTGTAAAGTGCATCAGCATTGACTAGATTATTGACTCTAGTGCAAGTGGGAGTCTATAGGAGATATGCCCTAGAGGCAATAATAAATGTTATTATTTATCTCCATGTTTGTAATTATGTTTATGTTCCATGCTATAACTGCTATGGTTCTCGAGTCTACAATAACCACGAGGCTCGGGGGAAGACTCATACGCACATGTGGAATAATAAACGGTAAAATGTATTCCTAGTCTGGCCTCTAAGACTAGCTCAAGTGTTGCATGATGGTTCTGTTTTCCTGATCATAGGCATGACTATGCCGGCAACTTTGAGGGCACAATGTTAGGAGAACACTTGTGTTGAATCGACCCGAATTGATGTTATGCTATGAGATACATTCGTCACAAGTTAATGGTTAATAACATAGAGAAAGTTAATGTTTGCATAATTCCTTAGACCATGAGGGTATCGAGTTTCTTCATGCTTGCTTCGTGAACTTTGGGGTTTGTTAAACGTCATCCGTAAATGGGTGGCTATTATGGCCCCCTTACGGGTTCATGGAAAAGTGTGTAAAGGGACTTGATAGCTCAAGATTGGGATTTGCTCCTCCGACGATGGACAGATATCTCTGGGCCCTCTCGGTGTTATGGTATCCACCATCGTCTGGCCAGACACATTGTGATTTGATCACAGGGATGCCGGAACATGGGAACGAGAAAAGAGAACAAAAATCGACAACGAGGTAACTGGCATAGTGGACAAGTTGTTGATCCACGGGGATGCCGATAAATCTCACCTCGGGTTTTGTAACATATCGCGAAGCAACAGGAATAGCACACGGCAACTGGAGGTTCACTCGAATATTTATTCGTGTGGGTATAGGGGTCAATATGGGTGTCCACGGCTCCGATGTTGATCATTGATCGGAAAGTGTTCCGGCCATGTCTATGCTTCACCGAACCTATAGGGTCACACGCTTAAGGGTCATCTATCTGCTAAATATTAGACATGGAGTCTGAGAGAAAGTCACCGGAAAAGTTTCGGAGACAGCGGAAAAGTTCCGGAGAGAGAGCACCGGAATAGTTTCGGTAAAACTGAAAAGTTGTTTCAGGGTATACCATTGAGTCAAATTGGTTTCGACACACGTCTGGAAATTCTTGGAGGGTGCCAGAATTGTTCTGGAAACTTCTGGGATTTTTCCGGGATAAAAACCGGAAATGTTCCGGAGCTGCCGGAACCGGTTTGGTTGCTTTTCGCAGATGAAAATCACTAATCCAGAATTGTTTCGGAATGCGTCCAAAATCATTTTAGTGGGTACTGGAATTATTCTAAGACCCACAGAAATATTTTTGGATTTAACGGTCGCGGAAAAATGTTTCCGTGAATAGTGAAAGTGCTTTTTGGGTGGCTTCTTGGAGAAGCCACCTTGAGGGCCTTTTGGTATTTTTCCCCTTGGCTTCTTGGAGAAGCCACCCTTGGGCTTGGCCTATAAATAGGGGTGGAGGGGGCTGCCTAAAGACTCACTCTTTCTCAACATACACATGCCATGACATTTCTGGCTTCTCTCTCCCTCCCAGCGAAATAGTTTCGTAGAGCCGAAAGGCTGTCTGGGTTCCGGCAGGAACTAGTTCTGGACGGCGAAGCCCTGCCGGATAGATGACACCGTATGTGTGCAACCCCGTAGAGAGGTCGTAGGTTTGATCTTTTTGCCCGAGGGGCTGTTCGAGAGTGCCTCCCGAAGGGCTGTCCGAGTGACCGTCCGAGTTTTGAGGGTCCTCCAGAAGGGTTGTCCGTGACACCGTCCGAGGGACTGTCCGACCGCCTCCCGGAGGGCTGTCCGTGGGGCAGACGAGGGAGTACATCCTCGCGGTTGGGAGGTTGTAAATCCTAGCTGTGGGGATCTGCACCGCCGATCGTCATCGACTCTACTTCCGCTGCGCTACGAGTCGGTAACGAAAAGATCAAACCTTTTATGCAGTCTCCATAGTGGTCCTGGGCTGGTGCATAGGTCGATTTTTTTTGTTTTCTGCTGCATTACCCTACACCATGGGCAGGTGATACGTCTCCGTCGTATCTACTTTTCCAAAACTTTTGCTCTTGTTTTGGACTCTAATTTGCATTATTTGAATGAAACTAACCCGGACTGACGTTGTTTTCAGCAGAACTACTATGGTGTTGTTTTTGTGTAGAAATCAAAGTTCTCGGAATTGGACGAAACTTTTTGGAGATTTTTATGGAATAAATAAAAATTACTGGTGCAAGAATCAACAGAAGAGGGGCCACCTGTTGCCCACAAGGCAACAGGGCGCGACCCCCCTAGGGCGCGCCCTGATGCCTTATAGGGCCCGCAGGCGGCCATCTGACCTAATTCCAATGCTATAAATTCACTTTCCCCGAGAAAAAAATAGGAGAAGAAGTTTCATCGCGTTTTACGATATGGAGCCGCCGCCACCTCCTGTTCTTCATCGGGAGGGCTGATCTGGAGTCCGTTCGGGGCTCCGGAGAGGGGGTTTCAACGCCGTCGTCATCATCAACCATCCTCCATTACCAATTTCATGATGCTCACCACCGTGTGTGAGTAATTTCTCCGTAGGCTTGCTGGACGGTGATGGGTTGGATGAGATTTATCATGTAATCGAGTCAATTTGTTAGGGCTTTGATCCCTAGTATCCACTGTGTTCTGAGATTGATGTTGCTATGACTTTGCTATGCTTAATGCTTGTCACTAGGGACCGAGTGCCATGATTTCAGATCTAAACCCTTTATGTTTTCATGAATATATTTGTGTTCTTGATCCTATCTTGCAAGTTGTATGCACCTATTACGTGTTATGATCCGCATACCCCAAGGTGACAATAATTAGGATTCTTTCCGGTGATTACCGTAGTTTGAGGAGTTCATGTATTCACTATGTGCTAATGCTTTGTTCCGGTTCTCTATTAAAATGAGGCCTTAATATCCCTTAGATTTCCTTATGGACCCCGCTACCACGGGAGGGTAGGACAAAAGATGTCATGCAAGTTCTTACTATAAGCACGTATGACTATATACGTAATACATGCCTACATTACATTGATGAATTGGAGCTATTGTGTATCGCCCTAGGTTGTGACTATTACATGATGAATGTCATCCAACATAATTATCCATCACTGATCCAATGCCTACGCTTTTCGCATATTGATCTTTGCTAAGTTACTTTCGTTGCTGCTGCTGTTACAATCACTACAAAACTGCTACTGCTACTGTTACTGTTACTATTGTTACTGAAACTATCATACTACTGTGCTACTAAACACTTTGCTGTAGATATTTAGTTCTCCAGGTGTGGTTGAATTGACAACTCAACTGCTAATACTCGCAAATATTATTTGGCTCCCCTTGTGTCGAATCAATAAATCTGGGTGAAATACTACCCGCGAAAACTATTGAGATCCCCTATACTTGTGGGTTATCAGCAGGGCGCGCACGTGGAGATGGAGATCACCATGCGCTATCAAAAGGGGCTATACCATATCACACATATATAAACTGCCTGTGAAAGTTTATCCCTTTTATGCACCCTTCTTTTGCATGGTAGATGTTTTAAGTAGGGTGATCCCTCAAAGAATGTCAAGTATAAATGCCTCCCCAATTGCTGCACCTTCACATATCAAGTATATTTAGTGGTGGGCCTATAAAATTAGGGTACCACTAGATCTCCTTGAAGTGGTGGGTTTGTATCGGACACTTACATGCGAAGCATTGGTTGACTTGTCGTGGCTATCAAAACAGTTTTGGGCCACGAGGCATAGGAGTTGGCGTGGCATGAGATGTCCCCAACAACAAGAGTCGTATGGAGATACGATTAGCAAGAGTTGCTTACCGAGTAATCTCGTCTTCTAGCAGTGATGCAAAATCTCACTAGTCGACATGTTGATCTTGGATCTTGAATCACTAAGAATCAACTGAGGGATGTTGATTTTAGTGGGAGTAATGTTCTTATTAAAGTGTTTAATGTAAATTAATCTTCATGAATACATGTCTTAGTGCTTTGCATATTTATGTTGTAGATCAATGGCACCACCTGCTCAACCCAGTTTTTCGTTGAAATCAATCCTGGAAAAGATAAACTGAATGGAACAAACTTTACCAACTGGTATAGAAATCTGAGAATTGTTCTCAGGCATGACAAAAAGGAACATGTTCTAGAGGATCCACTTCCAGAGGAACCTGCCGAGAATGCTAATGCCACAACCGGGAATGCCCACTAGAAACTCGTTGATGAATCAAACGAGATCAGCTGTCTCATGCTGGCTTGTATGGAGCCCAATTTGCAACAGCATTTCGAGAATGTTGAGGCTTTCGATATGATCGAGAACCTCAAGAGCATGTTTCAAATGCAGACTAGGACCGAAAGGTTCAACGTCTCACGATCCTTGATGGATTGTAAGCTGAAAGAGGGTGATCCACTGAGCCCGCATGTGATCAAGATGATCAGGTACATGCAAGCTTTGGATCGGTTAGGCTTCCCACTTAGCGATGAGTTGTCCACGGACACAATTCTGGGTTCTCTTCCGGCTAGCTACGGGACGTTCATCTCGAACTACCATATGCACGGCATGGAAAAGAAGCTCACTGAATTGCATGGGATGCTTAAGGTGGCAGAGTAGGATATCAAGAAAGGCACGCATCAAGCGTTGATGGTGCAGAACACGGCTAAGTTCAAGAAGAGTTGGTCCAAGAAAAAGGCTAAGGCAAAGGGCAAGGAGAAAGAGACGACTCCAACTGCCGCCGCTGCGCCCAAGTTAGGATCAAACACGGGAACCGTTTGCTTTCACTGCAAAGAACCCGATCACTGGAAGAGGAACTGTAGCAAGTGGCTTGCCCAGATAGGCAAGAAGACTGGAAGTGTGACTTCTTCTTCAGGTACACTTGTTGTATATGTTATAGAAATTTTTCTTGCTGATGTTTCTAGTAGCTCTTGGGTATATGATACCGGATCAGTTGTTCACATATGCAGCTCGATGCAGGGGCTAAGCAGAACTAGGGATGTTGCAAGAGGAGAAGTTGACATACGCGTCGGGAATAAAGCAAGAGTTGCTGCATTGGCCGTCGGCACTATGCAACTTAATTTACCTTCAGGATTTGTAATGGAACTTGATAATTGTTATTATGTTCCTGATTTGAGTCGAAACATTATTTCTGCCTCATGTTTGATGAGACAAGGTTATGAGTTCAGTATTAAGGACAATGGTTGTTCTATTTACTTGAATAAAATGTTTCATGGCTTTGCACCCGTTGTGAACGGGTTATTTATCCTAGATCTTGAAGGTGAGTCAGTCTATAACATAAATGTCAAGAGGCATAAGCCTAACAAAATAAATCCGACTTACATCTGGCATTGTCGACTAGGACACATTAGTCAAAAGCGCATGAAGAAGCTCCATGATGATGGAATTCTAACTTCGTTTGATTTTGAATCATTCGATACATGCGAGTCTTGCCTACTCGGCAAGATGACTAAGACTCCTCTTGCAAAGAGTTGCGAAAGGGCGTCCGAGCTATTGGAACTCATACATAGTGATGTATGTGGACCAATGAGCACGACAGCCAGAGGTGGTTTCCAATACTTCGTGACTTTTACCGACGATTTGAGTAGATATGGATATGTCTACTTGATGAGGCACAAGTCAGAAACTTTTGAAAAGTTCAAGGAGTTTCAGAATGAAGTGCAAAATCAACTTGGCAAGACAATCAAACTTCTACGATCTAATCGTGACGGTGAGTATATGAGCCAGGAGTTTGATGATCATCTGAAGAGTCGTGGAATAGTTCCACCACGGACTCCTCCGGGTACGCCACAGAGAAATGGTGTGTCAGAACGAAGGAATCGGACTCTGTTGGACATGGTCCGATCAATGATGAGTCAGTTGGATTTACCCTTGTCATTTTGGGGATACGCTCTAGAAACTGCAGCTTCCACACTAAACTAGCGGTTGCACCCGCACATTTGCGCGGCTAGATTAATATTTATCTTTTTTGTACCTTTTGTCTATTTAATGCCTTTATAATGTTTTCATAATATTTCCATTTTTATTATATTATTTCAATATTTATTGTTCCTTTTTGTGTGTAGTTCAAGGTATTTATCATAAGAGGATGACATATGCCATCATCGTGATGTTATTTTCTTAGAAAACTATACTGTTTTGTCCATGTAAAATCACTGTTTTCATCCCAGAAAAAAAGTGTTGATTATGACATTCATGGTACTTCCGTGAGATATCACATGTACACTTCTTAATCATCGCGATGTGAGCTTCATCACGAAGAGTAACTATTTTGTCCGGTTTGATATTATTTCATTGGCAGAAAGCCATATCAGATGGTGATAAATGGTAACTAATCATAATTAGATTGATAAAGACTTTTAAATTGTTAAAGGTGTTGGCAATATAATGTAGATTTGATTTTTTAATATATTTTTTCTAAATTTTCTTCATTTACTTTTTCAAACATGTTGAATTTTTCTTGTGACATTGCACGTAAGATTTAAATTATTGTGTTTTTGGAAACCTTTTTATGTATTTTTTTATCTTCATATATGCGGTTCTTTTTCTTCAAATTACCTACTCCCTTCCTCCCATAATATAAGATGTTATTACATCACTTACATATTCGATGTAATAATGTCTTATAATATGAGACGGAGGGAGTATCTATTATATCTTAGATCTTTCATCCATTTATTTCTTATTTCCTGTAGAAGTAGATGCTTCTGATCCATGTAATTTGTATCCAATTATGAAGCAAATGGACCCAATATAGGAAATGAAATATAAAGTCACATTTTTATTTTTTTACCCCTCTCAGTTTAGGCAAATCAATGTACAACGTGCTTCCCTTCCAACCATGCGTACTTTTTTACCTAAAAAAACCATGCGTATTTTTTTAGAACATGCGTATTTTTTTAGAAGGATTGTGTACGCCTCTCTTTTTTCTTTTTCTTTTGAAGGGATGTACGCCGCTTCTTCTTAGTTTTGTGAGTGGAAAAACACATTTCCTTTCTTCTTCGCCTTTGAAGGGTAATTGAAAGAAATTGAGGATGGCCGTCCATGGGGTGATTCTGCCCCGAATCTGAGTGCCCTGCCCGTCCATGGGGCGATCCTGTACCAAATCGCAAGGGGAAAAAGAAATTGAGGCAGCTGCCGCATATCTGATTGCCATGCCCGTCCATGGGGATATGTTGTACCAAGTTGCAAGTGGAGTTGTTGTACCAGATTGATTTGCTTGCCCATCCATGGCCGAAGCTTGGAGGAGGCGATGTTGGTGGCCATTTTTTGCCCAGGCCGGGACATGCGCTGCGGATCAGGCGTCGCCCACCAGCGAGGCGGCATCTCACGGTCGCTTATGTTGGAAGTCCATTGGCGCTGGGCCATTTTGTGTGTGCCGTTCCTGTCGTCTTAGGCTGCGGACGTGCTGACAGTGACAGGTATGAATCCCTCTGTACTCTCAGATTTGCCTCTCGCTTTCCATAATGTGCATCATGATTTCATTTATTTTTTCTGTTAAAAGTTAATTCAGATATTTGGCTATACTTTTTTCAAAATTTGAAGCATTCGTGTTTACATCCTAGCACAGATTATGCCATTGTAATTTTAACTTATTAGATAATCTCGTACATAATTTTGTTGTTAATACATGGATCTAGATTCAGCTCTGCAATATATGTACCTTGCATTTTTTAGGGAATTGAAATGACATTAGGGAAAAAGTTATGATGGATGAACTTCTAATATATTCTGATAGAATTGACATTCAAGTTTTACCAACTTCTAGATTTCTGAGAATCATGTTTATCAGAGTGGTTATTATTCCAGATCTGCAATGAGATTTTGAAACTTTTGCCCATGCAGAAAGTCAGGTAGCTGTACACACTTTTTAACATCTCTATTCATGAAAGCAGTGTATGGGAATAATAATCTGCATTGTTATGTTCTTATTTCCTGTTACGAAATAATGAGAAATCCAAACTATAATATCCTTTTGTATACATTATTTCCGGCCATATCTAACACATGGACGTCACGCTTTTGAACCATACATTGTATTTTTTAATCATGATTTGGCCCTCATATGCATTTACTTGAATAGTAAAAAATTAGAAGATCTCTTTGTATACTATATTCTTTGCGCTATCTTCGCTTGGGCACTCCGTGTCGTCAAGCAGCACCTTTAATCCTTCTCTGCTTGTGACTCTTGATAATGCCACATATAGTTGCCCATGGCAGAAGACCTGCTTAGGCAAATATAGACCCACCTTGTTTAGGGATTGACCTTGGCTTTTATTTATGGTCATTGCAAAACAAACTGATAGAGGATATTGCCTTCTTTTCAGCACGAAGGGCCACTTGGAGTCGCTTGGTGACATAATTATTTTAGGTATGTATACCTTGTCACCGACGTGTGTTCCTGTGATTATTTGTGCCTCAATGTACCCGTTTCCCAGCTGTGTGATAGTCATTCTTGTACCATTGCATAAACCTGCTGCTTGATTGATGTTGCGTAGGAGCATCACCGGCAAACCTACCTTCAGTTTTAGCTCGTGGTTTGGAATTCCTGGGAAGGTCAATTTGTTAAGGAACTCTGTTGGACACATATTATCCATTGTGTTGTACTTTGTTGTTGCCTTGCATACAGTGTCCAAGCTTAGGTATGTCACCTCTTCACCTTGTATTTGGCTCATTACGTAGTCATTTATCTTCTCAACTGTTTCGTTCCTTGGACATAGTATTGCTCTTTCTTCGAGGAATTCACGGTCACGATAGTTTTGTTGCAAGTTTGGGTACGTGCTTTTCACTATCTCTTCTTTCGGATCTTCTCCCTTTTGTAGAATTATGTCTTTAGGTATTTTTACCCAATCATCTCCTTCATCGTTTGTTTGTTTTCCATCGCCAATTTGTAATATCCATTCTGCAAATTCAGCCACATTTTGCTTTTGTATTGGATCTTCTGACAGGCACTTCAACCGCATGTTCTCAGTTAGGCTAAATATTTCGAAGTGCTTCCATAGGTATGACCTTTTGACCGAGGCATTTACTATCTGCTCTCTCTTTCCCTTTGTAATCACTGGAAGTATTTGTCTGAAGTCGCCTCCTAGCACAACTGTCATGCCACCAAATGGCCTTTCATTACTGTTTTGGTTTTTGAACCTTAGAATATCCCTAAGGCTTTTGTCTAGTGCCTCGAAGCAGTGTTTGTGTGCCATAGGAGCCTCGTCCCACAGTATCAGTGAGGTCTTGTTTACCAGTTCAGCCAAATGCGAGCCTTGTTTTATTTCACATGTTGATTCTTCTGTGATATTTATTGGAATGTGGAATCTTGAGTGCGCTGTTCTTCCACCTTGGAGCAGCAACGCTGCAATGCCAGATGATGCTACTGCAAGCACTATTTTTCCCTCTGATCGTAGCTTCGTTGTGATTGCTTTCCATAGATAAGTTTTGCCTGTGCCACCGTAGCCCTCTACAAATATCTGTTTTCCAAGTCCTCTCTCAGCTGATTCCATTATTGCATCAAAGGCCATTTTCTGGCCATGGTTAAGATTCTAACTATGGTTTGGTGCTCAATCTTTAGTGCTTCCATGTCGTAGCTAAGTTCTTCATTTATCATTCTGTTCCCAAGTTGTTCAAGTTCAGTAGTATTTGATAGTTCCATGCCTGGATAGTCGTTTAGTGTCTTTCTGGCTTGCATCATTAGTTTCTCTATCTCGATCAGAGCATATGCTTTTTTCTGTGAATCAGTCAGCTGCAGCGTAGGAAAGTTTAGGATAATTCTTCTTTTGTACTGGATATCTTCAGATAGTGCCTCCCATGTTGAGTCCCACAACATCTTTGGGCTGGTCACCTCACAATGGCATAAAATTGTGGTGAATAGCTGCCTTAATTGTGTCCTTGATCCCCAGCTTGATGCTTCATTGATGCATTCAATCCACTCACTGTCGTCATCAAGAAATCCAAGCGCTTCCATGAACTGTTCTAATATCCTCAAATGATGTGCATCCTTTCTTGGTGTTTAGAAGCATTCTCATATAATACCGGTCACTACTTGCAGGGTGTGCATAGTAGATTCTTCCAATCGCAAAGCCCCTTTTCCGCTCCTCCCAAGTTTTGGTGTCGCTTTTCCATACAAATTTTGATGGGAATTCTGCATAGGTTAATTCTTTTCCCACCTCATGTATTTTGTTTGCCTCCATCCACTCAGTGAACTTAGTACTTGCAGTTCCTGGCCTTCTTACTATCTTCTCAATGTCAGTCGAGTCCGGAAAAATAATGTGTTGCTCATTTTCAATGTGGAATGGCAGTCTCTCTACTGGTGGATCACGATGGTGTAGATCAAACTGGAATATCCGCCAGCATGCTTCGGTTATTGATATGTATCTCATCTCTAGGCGTTTCTTGATTTCATCATAGTCGTTTGTCGCATCCCTTTTGTGACGCCCCCGACTCAATCGTGCACTAATCATACAAGCAAACGCGCACGATCAAGATCAGAAACTCACTGGAAGATATCACAACACAACTCTAGACACAAAATAAAATAATACAAGCTTTATATTACAAGTCAGGGGCCTCGAGGGCTCGAATACATAAGCTCAAGTTACACAAGAGTCAGCGGAAGCATCAGTATCTGAGTACAGACATAATTAGACAAGTTTGCCTTAAGAAGGCTGAGCAAAACAACGACATATAGAACGAAAAGGCGCAGGCCTCCTGCCAGGGAGCCTCCGAACTACTCCTGGTCGGCGGTCTCCATGTAGTAGTAGGCTCCGTCGTGGTAGTAGTAGTCGTCGACGGGGTCAGCTGGCTCCTGGGATCCGTCATCTGATCGCAGCAATCGGGTATGGGGAAAAGAGGCAGCAAAGCAACCGTGAGTACTCATCCAAAGTACTCGCAAGACTTACACATGTTCTATGCTAAGTATGCATCGGTATCAAAGGAAAAGGGCTGTATCTGTGGACTATACTGCAGAAATGCCAGAATAGAGAGATGGCCTAGCCTATCGAAGACTAGCATCTTGCAGCGTCTTGCAGCATTAGAAGAGTGCAGATTAGCATAATATAAAGTAATAAGTAAGTAGTAGCAACGCCCAGAGATCCTTCCTCGACTCCCTGCGAGAAAGCGATCCCGGAGCCAACATGTTATTAAGCATCACAAGTATCCAGTTCTAGTTGTAGTAGATCGGGATACTTTCCGAGCGTCCTGTTACCGTGGACACGGCTATTCGAATAGATAACTTCCCTGTAGGGGTGCACCAACTTACCCAACACTCTCGATTAACTCTGGCTGGACACACTTACTCGGGTCATGCCCGGCCTCGGTTGATCGACACGCCGTAGCCCTACCTAGGCTAAGCAGAGAGGCCAGCACGCCGGTCTAAATCCTAAGCGCTCAGGGGTCTTGGGCCCATCGCCCTTTGCACTCCTGCGCGTTGCGAACGCGGCCGGGACCAGACCTAGCCCCTGTATACACACGCAGGCTGTCGCGGTCCACCCGGGCGCGCGGCGCTCAGTTGCTGACGTCTGAAGAGCTTCGGCTGAAACATACGACGCCGAGTGCCCATACTATTCCCGCGTGGTGGTTAGTGCGAAAAGGCCAGAGGCCTACTCAGATCACATATCCAAACCCGTTAGTGTGTTGGGAGCTCGCGGTGACGATCAGTGATCCCGTCGCCCCGTCTCGAGGACTTACGGCAAGGGCCATGCCCATTCCTCTCCTGGGGCGGTCTGCCTGCCCGGCCGTGCCTCGTAGTTATCTCGCGGGTACCCTCTAGGCCAACCCGACTTCACATCTCTCGCGGGTATCCCTCGGGGTCGACCCGACTTCAACAAGGGACTGAGGTAAATACAGGGTATTCGTGTGTTCATACATCAACGGGGAAATCCGAGGAATCACCCTCGAAGGACTCCCACTCGATGTATCCGTCAAGGTGAACTTGGAGGAATCACCCTCGATGGGTTCACGCTTGAGGGGTTGCACGACAGTGGCATCATCGGAGGTGGTGAAAGAGGAATCACCCTCGGTAACCCACAATCGACTAGCTATGCTACAGAGATATCATCAGGAGTGAGGTAGGAGGTATCACCCTCGGCACTCGATAGTAGCTCTGCAGAGTCGTACAACTAAGGGGGTGTGCGGTGATGTGTCGGTCTCTGCACCTCGATCACATTGATTGAGTCATCCGGTAACAAAGCGAGGCAACACGGACAAGGGTGCGGGGCCACTGATGGATCACTAACCAACCTATACTAAGCATTTAGGATAGCAGGTAAAGTATCAACATCAGGTTACAAAATCAGGCTATGCATTAGAATAGGAGATATCGGACAACATTAGCAAAATCTAAGGCAAGCACGGGAGAGAAAGAATGGGCGATATAGGAATGATCGACGGGGTTTGCTTGCCTGGAAGCTCTGCTGAAAGGGGCTGGACGTCAGAAGTGTAGTCGTACTCGGGAGCAGCGTTGGTCTCGGGGTCTACCGGAGAGAAAAGGGGAAAGAAACAATAAATATAAAGTAAACAAATGCATCACAAATGGATGACATGGCAATATGCTGTGCTGGGGCTGACCTAACGCAGTGCTACATGTTACAGATGGAGCGAGAAAATATCTGGGAATATTTTCCCGGCTTTAGGCCATTTTCGGACAGACGACCCGGAGGGGAAGGTTCCATGTTTGCAGTGTTAGAGGCATGTGACAGGTATGTGGATGGCATATTCGGATTCGTCTTATTTTTCTGATCATTTTTCATATATAAATTATTTTCATCCGAGTTACGGTTTATTTTATATGATTTTTCAATGTTTTAATCATTTTCTGGAATTTCTGGAATTATTCTAAATTCGAAATTAAATGAAAATTGCTATGGGTACTCAGAAATGTACCCAGCTGACCAGCAGAGAGGCTGACCAGTGGGTCCAGTTGACTGGGTCAACTCCCAGTCAGCAGAGGCTGACATGTGGGCCAGCTGCCCAGTCAGCAGGCTGACTGGGTCAGCCTTATCCACTGGAATAGTGGCTGGCCCCACCTGTTAGTGTCACAGGGGCTAATCCGAGTTTAATTTAATTAAACTGAGTTAATTTGAGGTGGGCCCCGGGTGTCAGCGATAGTTAGGTTAGTTTTAAATTTAATCTAGGTTAATTAGCCGCGGTGGGGCCCAATGTCAGTGGGGGTTAGGTTTCGGGTTAGTGGCTAATTAGGCCAGCCGGGTGTTTAAACGCGCGCGCGCCTGAGAGAGGCCGGCGGCGAGGCCCGACACGGCGGCGGTCCACCGGAGCTACGCTCCGGCGACCAAATGGAACGGCGGCGACGGCAAAAGGCACGTGCGCGAAGCGCTGCATCCATTGGTGCACGAGGTGGGGACGGGGAACGACCAAGGCGGCGGCTACGCACGAGCCCGACAGCGGCCGGAGCACGTGCTTGCGGGGACGGCAGCTAGCGCACGGGAACGGCAGGGGAAAAAGGGGGTGTCGGCGTACGACACCTATGGGATCGCTTGGATCCCTTTACGGTTCGGCTGGGGGAAAAGATTTACACAAAGAGCGGATCCAACGATCAACGCGGGGATCTTTACCCAGGTTCGGGCCGCTGAGAAGCGTAAAACCCTACTCCTGCTTTGGTTTATTGTGGGTGTTCTTAAGCTCAAGTACACGGAGCGCTTGCGATGAACAGTACGTTCAAGAAGCAGCTACGCATGCAGAACGGGCCAGAAGGTCCTTTTCTCTGTAGCTTCGCCTTGGGCCTCCTTTTATACGTCCAAGGGGTCACCAACAGTGGCGAACAGTAAGTACAAGAGGTGTAAAGTTGCTACAGGGTTTACATGTTTATCACTGACGACTTAGGACAAACGCATTTAATGCTCCACTTAGGTGTCCCTTACTTTCTTGGGGACGGAAAAAGAGCCCGTCCCATCAGCACTGCTTAACCTCACCCGCCGTTAGTGCCATGACACGCATCCAGGAAGACAAACCCTAAACGACATGCTGTCTGCTGCGCTGGAGCGGTGGCAGGGCGGTGGGATCTTGCCGGGTGCGAGGCCTTGCCGGGTCTTCGTGAGCTCCCCCGGCAAGATCTTGCCGGGAGCTCAGCCTTCGGTCTTCTGTCTTCTGATTATTAGCTTGAACGCCTTCTTGATAATCTTGTATTTGTTTCCAGCTGTTCTCCGGCAGGCCTTGCCGCTGGTATGGCTACAACCGTCCGTGCACAAGTATGGGGTACTAAAAGACCCAAACTTTAGTACACCGACAGGAGCCCCCGGGCCTAGGCCATACACGGGTGCGAGGCGTTGTTGGGCTAGGCCCAAACAGTGCACGGGCACGCGTGGCAGGAGTTAACTGTCGTAATCATCTTATTCACCGCGCTCCCCCACGGTGCGCACTAAATGCGGGACGTGGGATACGTGCGCGGAATAGCCGCAGCAGTAGTGCACTCGTAAAAATGCATTCTCATTGATTAGTAAAGAGGCAGCTCCGCGCCTTCCCCATAAAAGGGAATCCGCAGGGGCGTTGCTCATTTACCTCTCGTCTTTTCCAATCTGGAACCACCGTCGCCTTCTTCCTCGAGCTTGAAACAGAGCCTCTCCCATCCATCCGCCATCCCCACGCCCTCGTCATCCTCGGCCTCCGCTTCCACAGTCGCCATGCCGCCCAAAGCATGAAAGGGCAAAGCGGTGAAAGCCGTCGACTCGAATGCAGAGGCGGAGCAGATCGATCTGGTGAAGATGCGGAAGGAACACGTCGTCTTCGCCCCGACGCTTGACATGCGCGCCCTGGTTGAGCAGTACATGTGTATGTGGGGGAAGGAGACGAGGGCTCACCCTGCTACTCGCGTGCTTCCAGCTTCTGTCTAGGGCGGTCCAGATAAATTCCCCTTCTTTGTCGCTTATTTTTACTGCGGGCTCTGCCCTCCGTTTTCTGATTTCTTCATCGACATCATGTACACATATGGCTTCCGCCTCTTGGATTTTACGCCGAATGCCGTGACATGCATGTCAGTCTTCGCCCATCTCTGTGAGAATTTTGCCGGAGTAGTCCCCAGCACAGCCCTCTTTCCCCACTATTTCATTCCCCGTATCGAAACGGGAGACGCCCTTTCTGGTTCTATCACCTGGATTCCAAGGGCATGGAATAAGGATATATACCCAGACGGTCTCTACCGTAAGAAGTGTGATGAATGGCGGGCCGACTGGTGTTGGATTAAGGAGAAAGATCCTCAGCCGTTCTGTTTGCCCCGGCAAACGAAAGTGGTTCGCGGCAAGAACTGGAGCAGCCTCGATCCTCAAGATGAGAAGCTCGCAATCGCAATTACCAGGATCCACCGTCTCAAGGTTGCCGGGCTCACAATAGAAATGGTCGGCGCTGATTTCCTTCGCCGCCGCATCGCCCCTCTGCAGAATAAAGGGAGACCAGCCTGGGAGTTCAAGAATGCAGCAGATATCATGAGGCTGCGCCCAGGTCTGAACAACAACTTGACAGTCTTGCAGCACACAGCTCTTTGCCACAAACTGTTCAGGCCTGACGGGAAATATAAGTTGCCGGCTGGCATAATTCCCCTGTGCAACAATTCTGCTTTGAGCTCAATCATCGCCATGATGCCGGTATGTAATGCTCACGGTCTTGGCATGAAATTGGGAAGAGCCATCCCTAGAGCACGCACAGGAGTTTTTTGATAACTTGTCGGAGAATACCATCCGGGAAGAGCCAAACCTTATCCGCCCCACCACTGATGACGAAGTGGCTTACATCGCCAGCAGGGCGGAAGAGGTAAATCTAGCCGCGGAGGCCGGCAGCTTTGGCTTCGCGGAAGAGGAAGCCAGTGAAGAAGAAATAACGCTAGAGGAGACCCTTGCCGAGCAAGGTGAAGTTGCCGGGGAACAGAGTGGCATGGATGCCAGGAGCTCTCCTGTCGAAGACACAGCCGAGGAGCAGCTGCACGAGGAGCCCCCAGCTCCAGAGAAGAAGAAGCGTGTTCTTCGGAAAGCCGTCTCTGGCGTCCCAACACGTCAGCCTCCCTCGAGTAGTGAGGTTCCCGGCAAGGGGGCGGCCGGCAAGGCTGCGCAGCGGCAAGAAGCCCAACAGCAATCCGTATGATGTACGAGACGCACGACTGCGGCAACAACTAGAGCGGCGGGGGCGTCTCATACGACGGCACCAACAGCTGGAGCAGCAGGATCATCTCAATCTACTGCTTCTGCCGCGGCCAAACGTCCCAGGACCCCTTCTCCACCCCCTCGCACGGACATTGTAGAGGAGGTTGACTTCGACATCTCCTCTTTTAGTCCGGAAAAAGAAGAGTAAGGGTCCTTGCCGCATCTTTCAACTTCTGAATTCCTGGTTTTCTTATCTCATTTGTTTTACTTTGGACTGTCCCCACAGAGATACGGAAACGTTGGCGCAAAGGATGGCGAAGAGGGCGAAGACTTCAACGGGTGATGAGCCTCTCGCAAGCACCGTAGGTGCGCCAGAGCCCATCGTCATCAGCCCGGAGCCCAGCCCTCAACGCAGCCTCCAACCCAGCCCCCAGCGTGAGTCCACTACCCATTTTCCGCTGGCGAGCATTGGGGAGAATATCTTCGCTATTGACATCACCGGGCTTGTAGGAGAAGAACGGCAACAAGGAGAGCCATCGGAGGCCGCCCCTGACGTGCCGCCTCCATCGACCACGCCGCCCAGAGATGAACCTTCGGCAAGGGCTTCCACTGGCGAGCCCATTCGCGTTGAAGAGGAGCCGGCAAGCACGGGCACTGGCAATCCCACATCGGCAACCAATGTTGCCGGGAAAGGAGAAACCACCTCTCAACAGCTCGACATAGGTAAACCGTTTGCCTTGGTGCACTTGTCATTCTTTCTTTATTTTTGTCTTCTTGAACTTCAACCTCGGTCTCATCTTGTTTCCTTTCCTGGTCTTCAGATCTCCCTTCGGTGGAACAGATGGACGTTGACGTTGTCATCGAAGAGACCGCCAAGGATGTTGCCGCCGAGGCCGACAGAGCCGCGGCTGACGAAGCCGCCAAGGCCGCACAGGAGGAAACCACCAAGGGGTCTGCTGAGGGGGCCGGCAAGGAGGCCGGCGACCATACTGACGGCATTCCTGCCGCAGGAGCGCCTGGCGCTACACCGGTCACAGAGCCCCCAGTTGCCGGTGAGGCGGTTGTCGAGGATCAACCGTCAACATCCGACGCCCCCCAGTCAAGCAGATACCTTAAGGTCGGCGACAACCTGTTCGTCAGCATACCAGGGACGGCAAGCATCGGGGTGCCAACCGAAGGAGAAATCTTTGACGAAGACGTCATCGCCGCCGCTGGACTCAAGATCGTTGATGAGCCACGCACTAGCAGCAGTGGGTCCAGGGAAGAACAGCTCCTCCAAGTCATGAACGACAACTTTCAAAAACTTCAGGCGCTTCACCGCACCCGAAAGGAGAGGTTGGACTCCAGGGCGGCAGTTGTTGAAGCAGCGGAAGCAGATTTCCAGAAGCGCGTCGAAGAGATGCAAGTCTGGTACGCCGAGGCTTTCCAGGAACTGACGGCTGGCCGGGAGCAACTGAATCAGAGTTGGAATGAGTTCCTCTTAAAGCAGTCCGACGCCGAGAGGGCACAGGAGGAGGCTGCGCAGCAGGCTGCTGCAGAGGAAGCTCGCTTAACGAAACGCCGCGTCGGGCTCGATGCCTATGAAGAAGACCTTGCCGCTCGCGAAGAGGCGCTTGCTGCCAAGCTCCGCAGCAAGGACGAAGAGATCGAGAAGTTTGTCGCGCGGCGAACCCAGGAGCTGGAGCAGAGACACAAGGAAACACTCGAAGCTCTGGCCATAGACCACGCCGGCAAGTTAAAGGGAGCCGTCGATGCCGCCGAAGCTGCAAAGGCCGCCAAGAACGAGCTGGATGATAAAGTGAAGAGGCTGGAAGCGGATCTTGAGGGCCATGGCAAGGAGATCTCAACGCTTAAAGCCGACAGAGAGAAAACTCTCTTCAGCCTGGCGGAAATGCAAGCCGCCATGTCCGACAAGACCAAGCAGCTCACCTCAGCCAATGAATCCATCGCTGATCTGAAGCTGAAACTGACAACGCTGGAGGAGTCCCTTGAGAACGGCAGGGCTCGCGAGAGGGCTTTGATCAAAGACCTCCAGAATGAGAAGAGCCTGCTCAACAGCGCCGCCGCCACTTATAATGACTTTGAAAAAGGTGTGACGATCTGGACTGAGCGCCTTGTCGACGTCGTGGAAATGCTTGCCACAGAACTGTCCACCATGGGTCTGCAAAACTTCAACTACTCTTCAGATGATAGGGTGTCTTCGAGCGCCAGGCTGACCATGTTCTTCGAGAGCATCGTTGACGCCCTCAAGCTGCTCCAGTCTAACCGAGAAACCCATCTGGCCAACGAATCCCGCAAGCTCTGCCGGGCCGTCCTCCGCAAGGTACTCGTCAAAGTGGTGCATAAGAACCCTGACATCAACCTCACCAATGTTCTTGCTAGCTTGCCGAAGGATGTAGACCTCAAGGCACTCGAAGAGCTTGTCGCGCCCATCGTTGACAGAGTGAGCCAAGTCAAGAGGGTCGAAGGCCAGCGCAGGGACTAGCCGCTTTGCTTCATTTTGTCGCCACCATTCCATGCCAAAGACAGTTTTTATCTTAATGTTAGAATCGCGGCGACCGTCAATGTAATATAACTTGCTATGTTTTGGATGAATGCATGCTATTTCCCTTGTCTGATTTCTTTCTGTATGGTTTATGCCCTATGCTTATCGGGAACTTGCCGGTGCGCGCACCCTTGCTGTGAGCGCTTTGAGGAACGGATCCTTAGCAGCCTGCTGGAGGTGTCGCTGCCGACAAGATACCTTGACGTTTTTAGTGCAGCCACTTAAACTGTTGAGCGGACTCGAAACAAAGTAAGGGTGCAACCAATCACGACAAGGTTCCTTCGCGTGCAGGTTTTCCATACAAAAGCCGAAATCGTTCAAGGAAAATAAGTCTACAACAAAAATTTGCTTAAAAGTTTTGCAACTTAGCTTTTCGTTGTTGTAGTCCTTATTGCAATATGTCAACTTGAACGTCGCCTGTTGGTGTCCATACCATCATTCCCCCCCGGCAAACTTGCACGCGAGGAAACCTTCTGTCCTTTGAGAAAAAGAAAGAAGAGAAAATAGAGATATGGAACCTTGGCGGTTCATTAATGCTTACCGGAAGCAGGTGTAATACAATATCTCAGACAAACATGCATATAGAATGACATGAAAATCAACAAGAATTGCAAAACACTTAAGTTTATTCAACTATGCACAGGGTCTGCGCCTGGCTTTGTACAAAGGATCATATGCCTTGCTGGCAAAACTTGTACAAAAGGTGGTTGCCGGGTGACCCAGCAACCGCGCCTTATGGGTAGAACTTACGAAGGTGTTCGATATTCCAGGAATTGCTCACTGGAATGCCATCTTCGGTCTCCAGGCGGACTGCGTCGGGCCTGGTGACTCGTACTACCCGATAAGGGCCTTCCCACTTCGGCGTCAACTTGTTAGAATTCTTGGCCGACTGAACGCGCCGAAGAACAAGGTCGCCTTCCTCAAGGCTTCGGGCATGAACCTTGCGGCTATGATAGCGGCGCAAGGCTTGCTGGTAGCGTGTAGCTCGCACAGCAGCCCGAAGACGATCTTCCTCAAGGAGCGTGGCGTCATCTTGGTGCAGCTGCTCTTGCTCAAGCTCAACATAAGCGAGTACTCGAGGTGACCCGTATATGAGTTCTGTGGGGAGAACTACTTCTGCCCCGTAGACTAGGGAGAAGGGTGTCTGGCCAGTAGCTCGATTTGGTGTCGTTCTGATTGACCAAAGAACTGCCGGCAGCTCATCAATCCAGCGTCTTCCGCACTTGCGCAGCTTGTCGAAAGTCCTTGTTCTGAGACCTCGCAACACTTCAGCATTTGCCCTCTCCGCTTGGCCGTTGCTCCTTGGGTGAGCAACAGAAGCAAAACAGATTTTGCCGCCAAGGTCTTGGACATCCTGCGTGAAGGTGCGGCTCGTGAACTGCGTGCCATTGTCGGTGATGATCCTGTTTGGTACACCAAAACGGCACACTATTCCCTTGAAGAACTTGACGGCTGATTGTGCTGTCACCTTTCTCACTGCTTCCACTTCCGGCCACTTCGTGAACTTGTCGATAGCAACGTACAAGTATTCGAAGCCCCCGGCAGCGCGAGGAAAGGGGCCCAATATGTCGAGCCCCCAGACCGAAAATGGCCAGGAAAGAGGGATTGTCTGAAGAGCTTGAGCTGGCTGATGCAATTGCTTTGAATGGAACTGGCACGCTTCACACTTGGTTACTAGTGCAGTTGCATCCTGGAGAGCAGTGGGCCAGAAGAAACCTTGCCAGAATGCCTTGCCGACAAGAGCTCTTGAACCTATGTGGGAGCCACATATGCCTCCATGTATCTCTGCCAACAGCTCTAGTCCATTCTCCCGAGGAATACACTTCAATTTCACACCGTTTGGTCTCTTTCTGTACAGGACGTTGTCAACGAACTGGTACATACTAGATTGACGGGCTACTTTCTCCGCTTCTTCCTGTTCTTCAGGGAGTTCTCCTGTTTGAAGGAACTGGACAATGTGCTGTGCCCATGTTGGAGCATGCGGCTCGACAATAAGGACCAAAGGCATCTCTTCGGCCGCGGGAGCGCTTGCTTCTGCGGAAAGAACCTGAGGTTCTGCGCGAAGCTGCTGCTCACCGGCAACCGTGTCGTTCCCGGCAACTTCCTTGCCGGCGGCTCCTGGAAGCTCTGCAGGAAAGTACTGGCCGGAACTCAATTTCCTTCTTTTGTCTTGCCTTGTCGATGGTGTTACGGATGGCCAAGTTAAGCAGAGCACAAAAGTTCCTGGTTCCACAGGTAACTTGAGGGCAGCACGTTTTGACAGGTCGTCGGCAATGTTGTTCTCCGCGCGAGGAACATGCTCTGTCTGCAACCCGTCAAAACGCTCCTCCAACTTTCTCACTTCATCTACATATGCTTCCATCAACGGGCTCTGATAGTCTTTGTTAACTTGCCTGACGACAAGCTGTGAGTCACCTCTGACGATGAGCTTCTTAATTCCAAGGTCTGCCGCGATCCTGAGACCGGCAAGCAGCCCTTCATATTCTGCAGTGTTGTTTGTTGATCTCTCCCGGGGAAAGTGCATCTGAATTACGTACTTGAGGTGCTCTCCGGTGGGTGCGACAAGCAGCACGCCAGCACCGGCGCCTTGCAGCGAAAAAGCCCCGTCAAAGTACATAATCCATTCTCGATCTGTTTCCTTGCCGGGGATAGTTGTCTCTTGAATTCTTCGTCTGGCGTTGGTGTCCATTCTGCAATGAACTCTGCCGAGGCCCTGCTCTGAATAGTCGAAGTGCTTTCGAATTTGAGACCAAAGCTTGACAGTTCCAACGCCCACTCTACAATTCTGCCGGTCGCATCTGGATTCCGCAAAATCCGCTGTAACGGGAAGCGAGTGACGACGGTGATTTCATGTGCCTAGAAATAATGGCGCAGCTTCCTCGAGGCCATAAGGAGGCCGAAGAGCAACTTTTGCATGCCAGAATATCTTGACCTAGCCCCCTGCAACAGGGAGCTGACAAAATAGACTGGGCGCTGCACCATCTTCTTCTGCGTTGCTTCATTCGACTGCGCGGATACTGCCTTGTCGGCACCAGACTCTGCCGGGGAGAATCCCAGCTTGTCGCTTGACGGGCTTGCTGCTGCCGCTTCTTCGTCGACTTCTCTCTGCGCCACTAAGGCAGCACTAACCACTTGATTCGTTGCCGCTAGGTATAGCAGCAACGGCTCTTGTGGTTTAGGCGCGACTAGTGTTGGCGTAGAGGAGAGGTACCTCTTCAAGTCCTGCAGCGCTGCCTCCACTTCCGGAGTCCATTTCATTGGACCGGCCTTCTTCAAGATTTTGAAGAAAGGCAGGGCGCGCTCCGCGGATTTGGAGATGAACCTGCTTAGAGCAGCAATGCAGCCGGCAAGTCGACGCACATCTTTGACACGTCTCGTTGCTTCAATCTGCTCAATTGCCTTGATCTTGTCGGGATTTGCTTCGATTCCACGTTGAGACACAAAGAACCCGAGAAGCTTACCGGATGGAACGCCAAACACACACTTCTCAGGATTGAGCTTCAGATTGATCCTGCGCAGATTCGCAAATGTCTCTTCTAAATCTTGTATGAGCGTTGCCTTGTCCTTGGTTTTAACCACTATGTCATCCATATAAGCTTCCATATTTCTATGTAGCTGGGGCTCAAAACCGATCTGGACCGCTCTTGCAAACGTTGAATCAGCACTTTTCAGCCCGAAAGGCATGCGTATGAAGCAATATGTGCCACATGGGGTGATAAATGCGGTTTTCTCTTCGTCTTCCTTTGACATGAAAATCTGATGATACCCTGAATAAGCGTCAAGAAACGACAGCAAATCGCAGCCAGCAGTGGAGTCCACAATCTGGTCGATGCGCGGCAAGGGAAAAGGATATTTTGGACAGGCTTTATTGATATCTGTATAGTCGATACATAGCCTCCATTTTCCATTCGCCTTGCGCACTACAACTGGATTGGCCAACCATGTTGGATGGAGCACTCCTCTGACTAAACCTGCCGCTTCCAGCTTCCTGATTTCTTCGGCAATAAATTCTTGCCGCTCCAAAGCTTGCTTCCTAACTTTCTGCTTGACGGGCCGTGCATGAGGACAGACAGCAAGGTGGTGCTCAATTACCTCCCTGGGAACACCGGGGATATCAGATGGTTGCCATGCAAACACATCGACATTCGCCCGCAGGAAGGCAATGAGCGCGCTTTCCTATTTGTCATCGAGGGTGGAACTTATGGTGAAAGTTCCTCCCGTCCCATCCTCCTTAACGGGCACCTTCTTAGTTGCTGGTGGAGCTGCCTTGGATTTCTTGCTCTTGCCGGTGGAGCTCTCCGGCACATCCTCAACGGGAGCGCAGCACTCCGAGGAGGTGCGCTTGCCGGAGTGTGTGCTAGAGGTCTTGCCGGTCTTCTTCTTCCATCCGGGAGCTTCGGCGGCAGGAGCAAGTGCCTTGGCAGCAGGTGCTGCGACTGCCTCCCGGTAGAGTTGGTCGGTGCAGATAAGCGCATCCTTCTTGTCGGAGTTGATAGTGATGACGCTCATCGGCCCGGGCATCTTTAATGTATTATAGGCGTAGTGTGATGCCGCCATGAACTTGGCCAGCGCCGGGCGACCAAGAATCCCATTATATGGCAATGGAATCTTGGCGACGTCGAAGACGATCTTTTCTGTTCTGTAGTTCAACTCACTACCAAATGTTACTGGCAGTGTGATCTTGCCCTTCGGCTCGCTCCTTCCTGGATTGATCCCTTGAAACGTGCCCGTTTCTTCGAGATCTTCGTCAGGAATTTGCAACTTCTTGATCACATCGGGCGAGATCAAGTTCAAACTGGCCCCACCATCAACTAACATTTTTGTCACCTTGAGGTTGCGGATCGTTGGTGAAACCAACAATGGCAAACACCCGACCGCAGTTGTGCGATCAGGATGGTCCTCGGCGTAAAAAATGATAGGCGTGTTGGACCATTTCAATGGTTTTCGGGCATCGACCGACGGCTCTGTCGCATTAATCTCGCGCGCCCACTGTTTGAGTCGGCGGTGAGAGGAATGCAACGAGGCGCCTCCGTCAACGCACATGGCTTCTGTAGCTTTCTGGAACTCGTGCTCGCTGGACTTGTCGCCGTCTTCGTCATCATCGTCACCCCCCTGCTCCTTGTCGCGGCCTCGAGCGGGCCTCTCTTTTTGTTGCTTGGCCTTGCCGCGGCGACCCCCTCGACCACCGCATTTCTTGCCAGAACCCTCAGCACCATCCTGGGCCTTCTCCTTGTCCCGCCTCTCATACTCGGCTTTCTGCTTCTCGACATGCTGCTCAACTTGCCGGCAGTTTTGGAGGTCGTGACCCTTGGTGCGATGGATCTTGCAGTACTGCTTGTCGGAGCCCTCCGGCTTATCGGCAGCCGCCAAGGCCTGACATGCGGCACACCCGGCAACCTCCTTGCCGGGGCCATCAGCCTTAACCTTCTTGGCGGTGCTGGGGTTGCCGGATCCCTCGACGGCAAGCTCGGCCTTGCCCTTGCGCTTCCTGTTACGTCGTCGGCCTTTCTTCGCCGAGGTGGTGGCATCTTTGCCTTCAGAGTCGATTTCCGCGCCAGCATCCTCGCCGTGGAACTCCTCCCCTCCTCGGCCCGAGCACATCTGTCAGCCAGAGCATAGAGCTCGGCGACATCCCTGACTTTGTTCATCGCCAGCTCTTCCCGCATCTTGCGGTTGCGCACATTCTGATGAAACGCACTGATAACAGCGGCAGGATGAACGTCTGGGATGTTGTGCTGTATACGGTTGAATCTCTGTATGTACTTGCGCAAGGTTTCGCCCTCTTTCTGGGGGATGAGATGTAAATCGCTTTCCTGGCCAGGAGCCTGGTGGCCCCCAGTAAAGGCGCCGACAAACTCATGACACAGATCTGCCCAGGAGGAAATGGAATTCTCCGGCAAATGCATCAATCACGACCTGACGTTGGGCTTAAGCACCAACGTGAAGTAGTTGGCGAATATCTTGTCGTCTCGAGCTCCGGCAGTCTGCACCGCAATGGTGGAGACGCTCAGGAACTCTGACGGGTGAGTCTTGCCGTCGTATTTCTCCGGCACCTCCGGCTTGAACGTTCGGGAATTGGGCCACTGGACTCGCCGCAGCTCACGAGTAAAAGCTGGACAACCCACCTCGTAAGGCAAGTTACCAGAATACCCCGACGCAGGCTCGTCTACAGTGGGTCCCGCGCGCCTGTCGGATTGACGGCGCGCTTCCCGCCGCCGCTCGATGGTAGTTCGAGCATCTTCTTTGTTCCGTTCCCGAAGGACTTGACGTTGATCGCGGCGAACCCGCGGATCAGACGACGCCGTGGAACCGTCATCACAGGCGTCAGTCCGCCGAGGTAGCGACCGCTGTTGTCATAGCGGAGGGGAGCGCATCGTAGTCGTACCGCCTCCGGTCTTTTCGCCATCAACACGCACCGGCTCAGTGGACTGCCGCCGCGAAGGCCCCGCCTGCTGCGGCCTATCGCCATTAGCGAAGCCGTGAGGCTCTGGATAGCAGATCTCCATTCTTCTAGCTTCTCCGCCGCGGGAGGGAAATCTAGGAGCAGCTGAGCTCGCGCCAACGCTTCTGCCGGTGTAGGCGGTGGCGAAAGGTGCGAAGAACGTGAGGTGCTCTGACTCCTAACTATGTTAGAAGGAGCTCCATCACGGTCTTGCGATCGCGCCCGGCTTCCACCGGTGTGTTGGCGCGCATGCTGGCCCCGTGCATCTTGGGAGTGATGCGCAGGGGTTTTTCCATGGGGGCGCCTGGAACCACCAACGTCGCGGCGCTGCCCGTCGCGCACGACCTGAGAAGGCCGCGGCGCATGCGCCGGCGTGCGTGTCTTGGAAGGTGCCGTCCCGTCCTTGGAGTTCGCTGCGCCACCCGTAGGTAGCACGGCCCCGTCCTTAGACCTGGCATCGCCGTCGCGAATGACGCCGCTTGCCTGGCTCTGATCGCCAGAACGTCGTGGAGGCTCAAGACCTCCACCTCCTCCACCAGCGCCCACGCCGTCGCCCGTCTGTGGAGGTACGGGTAGGCTGGACGCGGATGGACCAACCGCCGTCGGACCCTTCTTCTTGGGAGCCATGGCGATGAAAGTGATCAAGAACTCGCGAGCTGACCGCTAGATCGGGTTCGCGCAACCTTTCCCCCTACCTGGCGCGCCAAAGATGTCGGCATACAACACCTATGGGATCGCTTGGATCCCTTTACGGTTCGGCTGGGGGAAAAGATTCACACAAAGAGCGGATCCAACGATCAACGCGGGGATCTTTACCCAGGTTCGGGCCGCTGAGAAGCGTAAAACCCTACTCCTGCTTTGGTTTATTGTGGGTGTTCTTAAGCTCAAGTACACGGAGCGCTTGTGATGAACAGTACGTTCAAGAAGCAGCTACGCATGCAGAACGGGCCAGAAGGTCCTTTTCTCTGTAGCTTCGCCTTGGGCCTCCTTTTATACGTCCAAGGGGTCACCAACAGTGGCGAACAGTAAGTACAAGAGGTGTAAAGTTGGTACAGGGTTTACATGTTTATCACTGACGACTTAGGACAAACGCATTTAATGCTCCACTTAGGTGTCCCTTACTTTCTTGGGGACGGAAAAAGAGCCCGTCCCATCAGCACCGCTTAACCTCACCCGCCGTTAGTGCCATGACACGCATCCAGGAAGACAAACCCTAAACGACAAGCTGTCTGCTGCGCTGGAGCGGTGGTAGGGCGGTGGGATCTTGCCGGGTGCGAGGCATTGCCGGGTCTTCGTGAGCTCCCCCGGCAAGATCTTGCCGGGAGCTCAGCCTTCGGTCTTCTGTCTTCTGATTATTAGCTTGAACGCCTTCTTGATAATCTTGTATTTGTTTCCATCTGTTCTCCGGCAGGCCTTGCTGCTGGTATGGCTACAACCGTCCGTGCACAAGTATGGGGTACTAAAAGACCCAAACTTTAGTACACCGACAGGGGGGAAACGGCCAGGGGCTCACAGCGATGCCGACAGGGAGCTCAAGGGAGCCGGGGTGGTCGGAGGGCGGCGGATTGAGCAGCGACAGGAGGTGGCGGCCGGCGGAGGGGATCGATGAAAGCGTCGGCGTCGAGGCGCCTCGGTCCAAACCAGAAGGTGCAGGAGAAGTAGGTGACGACAACGGAGCTCCCAAACGTGGTCTCAGGCGAGGGAGAGCTCGGTGGCCGCGTCCATGGCGACGACACGGTGTCGGCAGCGTTCGGCGAGGACGAGACCGAGGGAGAGAGCGGGCGAGGGGAAGATCTGAGGGGCTCTAGGGTTTCGGGGGGAGGGGGAGAGAGCGTCGGGGCGCCCTTATTCGTCGAGGGGACCGCGGGATGGTCGGCGCGTGGCCATCGGCGGCCACGGGCACGCGCCAGCCGACAGCTGCCGAAGGAAGGAGATGACCCAGAGCGGGCTGGGCCGGGGTACTGTTGAACTGAAGCCCAGGGGCACAGTGCAGCGTTTCAGTTTTTCTTTTCTTTTTTTGCTTTGCCTTTTCTTTCTGTTTTGCTAATTGTTTGGCCACCAAATAACTTTGCAAAATTGTGGAGCTTGGCCAATAAAATGTAATGCAATATTTGGCACTGTCACAAAAAGTTTGGGAGGCAATTGAATTTGTTTGAAATTTTCACAAATGGAAAGGCATTTAAAAATGCTGTTTTGGCACTGTTTTAAATGCTGTAGCCCATTTTAGCAAATAGGTGATGTTGTTTTCCTGAACAAATAATTGTTATGGAATATTTGCTAAATGATGAACTATTTTGCAGCAACTTTTGTGCAACTTCAAATTTCACTTATAATTTGAATTGATTTTAGTGGTGGAATTTGAAATGAGATATGAATCCAAGGTGATCAAGCATTGCAAACCAAAGTGATTAAGCATAATCATGAGGATCACTGTAGCTCATTACACAGGGGTGTTACAATTCTCCTCTAAAAGAAATTCTCGCCCCGAGAATTCAGGAGGTAGAAGGGAAAATATCGGGGTATTCTTCACGAAGGCGATCCTCGCGTTCCCAAGTGGATTCATCTTCAGTATGATTCGACCACTGCACTTTAAGGAACTTGATTACCTTCTGACAGGTCCGACGTTCAGCTTGATCAAGAATACGGATCGAATGCTCCTTATAAGAGAGATCATCTTGCAATTCGAGCATTTCATGATCCACTGCACGGTTCGTATCCTTGAAGCAACGACGAAGTTGTGACACATGGAAGACATCGTGGATGTGAGAGAACTGCGGTGGCAACTCCAATTTATAAGCCACATATCCACGTCTGGCGAGAATGCGGAAGGGGACAATGTAGCGAGGAGCTAACTTGCCCTTGATTCTAAAACGTTGCCCTTCATAGGAGTGACACGTAGATAAGCTTGTTCACCAGGTTGATAGATCGATCCCCAGTGTTTACAATCATAGTTGCTCTTCTGGCGGGACTGGGCCGCCTTGAGATATTTCCGGACAATACGGACTTGCTCTTCAGCTTGTTGGATAATATCCGGACCAATGAGCGGCCGTTCCCCAGTTTCTGACCAATTCAGAGGGGTTCGACACTTACGTCCATATAATACCTCGAAGGGAGCCATCTTCAAGCTACCTTGATAGCTGTTGTTGTATGAAAATTCAGCATACGGGAGAGATTCTTCCCACTTCTTGCCAAATGAGATGACACAAGCGCGTAGCATATCTTCAAGCACTTGGTTAACTCGTTCAACTTGACCTTGGGACTGGGGGTGATAAGCTGTGCTCCAGAGTTCCCATACCTTCTTGGAAACTTGCCCAGAACTTAGAGGTGAAGAGGCTGCCACGGTCTGAACTGATCTCCTTCGGAATACCGTGGAGGGTCATAATTCTGGAGATATACAAATCTGCTAACTAACTAGCAGTGATTGTCTCCTTGACTGGCAGAAAATGTGCAACTTTGGAGAATTGGTCGATGACGATAATAGCATCGTGACCTTTCTTTGATTTGGGTAGGCTAGTGATGAGATCCATTTGAACCTTGTCCCATTTCCACATAGGGATAGTAAGCGGTTGCAGAAGTCCAGCAGGCTTTTGATGTTCGGCTTTGACGCGATGGCAAACGTCACATTCAACAACATAGCGAGCAATGTCTTGCTTCATTTTAGACCACCAGTACCTTTGACGGATGTCGTGATACATCTTGGTACTACCCGGATGAATAGACAGCGGTGTATCATGTGCCTCCTTCATAACTTTGTCTGTCATAAGTTCGAACCGGGGTACCACAAGGCGATCTCTGAAGTACAAGGTTCCATCTTCAGCAAGCGAGAAATCTCTGGCTTTCTCAAAAGCAAGATCCCGTTTCATCTGATCAATTTCAGCGTCTTTTGCTTGCGCAGATTTAATAGCTTTCTCGAGAGTTGGTTCCAAGACAAGGGTATTGAGAAAACCCCGTGGAACAATGTGGAGGTTCAACTTGCGTAATTCTTCATGAAGAAGGGGTTGAGCTCGCTGAACCATGAGATTGTTGCAATAAAACTTGCGACTCAACGCATCGGCCATTACATTAGCCTTACCAGGGGTATATGTAATACCTAGTCCGTGATTGTTTCCATCCATCTTTGTTGACGGAGATTCAAGTCTGGCTGAGTAAACAGATATTTCAGACTTTGATGATCAGTGTAGATCTCGCAACGGTTACCAAAAAGGTAATGTCGCCACAACTTCAATGCATATATAACTGCAGCAAGTTCGAGATCATGAACTGGGTAGTTCCCTTCATGAGGTCGCAACTGTCGTGAGGCATAAGCAATCACCTTTGCGCTCTTGCATTAGGATACAACCTAATCCTTGACGAGATGCGTCACAATAAATCACGAAGTCCTTGCGGGAGTCTGGAGGAGCGAGCACTGGTGCAGAAGTCAGCTTGTCCTTGAGAGTTCGGAAACTTTCCTGACATTTGTCTGCCCACTCAAACTTAACGCCTTTGTGAAGCAGATTAGTCAGAGGCTTGGCAATCTTGGAAAAGTTCTCGACAAAACGGCGGCAATAGCTGGCGAGTCCGAGAAAACTTCTCACTTGCTTGACATTCTTCGGAGGAGTCCAGTCAAGAATAGCCTGAACTCGCTCTGGGTTGACAGCAATACCATCTTTGGAAATCACATGATCAAGATAGGTCACTTCGGATAACCAGAATTCCCACTTGGAATATTTGGCATATAGCTGATGGTCTCGAAGCTTTTCCAGTACAAGTCAAAGATGTTCAGCATGTTCTTCTTTATTCTTGGAATAGACCAGGATGTCATCCAGATAAACCACGACGAACTTGTCGAGGTAATCCATGAAGATATAATTCATCAATCGAGAGAACGTTGCTGGAGCATTGGTTAAACCGAAAGACATGACGGTGTACTCGTATGAGCCATATCGAGTAACGAAAGCGGTCTTCGGAATATCCTCTTCACGAACTCGGATCTGATGGTAACCCAACCTCAAGTCGAGTTTAGAGAATACTGAGGAACCAGCAAGTTGATCGTATAGATCATTGATTCGAGGAAGTGGATACTTGTTCTGAATGGTTGCCTAGTTGATAGGTCGGTAATCTTGGACCAACCGGTTAGTACCATCTTTCTTCTTGACAAAGAGAGAAGGTGCTCCCCAAGCAGAGGAACTTGGACGAATGAAACCTTTGCGAAGTGATTTGTCGATTTCCTCCTTAAGTTCAAGGAGTTCATGCGGCGGCATCTTATAAGGTCGCTTCGCAATAGGAGTAGTGCCTGGTTTCAAGTCGATGACAAACTCGACAGCTCTAACAGGGGGTACTCCGGGGAGTTCTTCTGGAAAGACATCTTGGAAGTCGCGAACGACTGGAACGTTTTCGATTCCCTCAAGAGGTGAAGCGTTCAATGCATTCAAAGCATAAATCTGGGCTTCGGCTATTTGAATGAGATGAGCATGGTAGTTTACTATCTCATTCGAGGGGTGCAGGAGTTGAACGACTTTGGTGGCACAATGGATTGAGGCGGTATGAGCCTTCAACCAATCCATACCCAGTATGAGGTCGATTTTTGAAGACTTCAAAATAATGGGAAAAGCATGGAATTCCAACCCTTCAATTTCAACGGTGACATTGGGGCTGAACATGGAGGCTTGGCATTGGCCCGCGGGATTGTTTACCACTAATGGATGGTGCAACTTTTCATATTTAATGCCATGCATGTATGCAAAATCTTCGAATATGAAAGAATGTGATGCTCCTAAATCAAACAAAACAAAAGCTGGTACTGAATTAACAAGAAGAGTACCCATCACAGTAGCTGGTTGGTCTTCAGCTTCAGCATATTAACATGATAAGAAGGTTTGGCATTGATGTTGCTGTAGGGGAACGCAGCAGAAAACAAAAATTTTCCGACCTACGCACCAGCCCAGGACCACTATGGAGACTGCATACAAGGTTTGATCTTTTTGTTACCGACTCGTAGCGCAGCGGAAGTAGAGTAGATGACGATCGGCGGTGCAGATCCCCGCAGCAAGGATTTTACAACCTCCCAACCGCGAGGATGTTCTCCCTCGTCTGCCCCTCGGACAGCCCTCCGGGAGGCAGTCGGACAGTCCCTCGGACGGTGTCACGGACAGCCCTTCGGGAGGACGCTCGAAACTCGGACGGTCACTCGGACAGCCCTTCAGGAGGACACTCGAAACTCGGACGGTCACTCGGACAGCCCTTCGGGAGGCACTCTCGAACAGCCCCTCGAGCAAAAAGATCGAACCTACGACCTCTCTACGGGGTTGCACACATACGGTGTCATCTATCCGGCAGGGCTTCGCCGTCCAGAACTAGTTCCCACCGCAACCCAGACAGCCTTTCGGCTCTACGAAACTATTTCGCGGGGAGGGAGAGAAGAAGGCCAGATCATGCATGGCTTGTGTATGTTGAGAAAGAGTGTGTCTTTAGGCAGCCCCCTCCACCCCTATTTATAGGCCAAGCCAAAGGGTGACTTCTCCAAGAAGCCAAGGGGAAAAATACCAAAAGGCCCTCAAGGTGGCTTCTCCAAGAAGCCACCCCAAAAGCACTTTCCCTATTCACGAAACATTTTTCCGCGACCGTTAAATCCGAAAATATTTCTGTGGGTCTTAGAATAATTCTAGTACCCACTAAAATGATTTTGGACGCGTTCCGAAACAATTCTGGATTAGTGATTTTCATCTGCGAAAAGCAACCAAACCGGTTCCGGCAGCTCCGGAACATTTCCGGTTTTTATCCCAGAAAAATCCCAGAAGTTTCCAGAACAATTCTGGCACCTTCCAAGAATTTCCAGACGTGTGCCGAAACCAATTTGACTCAATGGTATACTCTGAAACAAATTTTCAGTTTTACCGAAACTATTCCGGTGTTCTCTCTCCGGAACTTTTCCGTTGTCTCCGAAACTTTTCCGGTGACTTTCTCTCAGACTCCCTATCTAGTATTTAGCAGATAGATGACCCTTAAGCGTGTGACCCTATAGGTTCGGTGAAGTATAGACATGACCGGAACACTTTCCGATAAATGATCAACATCGGAGCCGTGGACACCCATATTGACCCCTATACCCACACGAATAAATATTCGAGTGAACCTCCAGTTGCCGTGTGCTATTCCTGTTGCTTCGCGATATGTTACAAATACCCGAGGTGAGATTTATCTGCATCCCCGTGGATCAACAACTTGTCCATTATGCCAGTTACCTCGTTACCGGTTTTGTTCTCTTTTCTCGTTCCCGTGTTCCGGCATCCCTGTGATCAAATCACAATGTGTCTGACCAGACGATGGTGGATACCGTAACACCGAGAGGGCCCAGAGATATCTCTTCATCGTCGGAGGAGCAAATCCTATCTTGAGCTATCAAGTTACTTGACATACATTTCCATGAACCCGTAAGCCGTCATAATAGCCATCCATTTACGGATGACGTTTAACAAATCCCAAAGTTCATGAAGCAAGCATGAAGAAACTCGATACTCTCATGGTCTAAGGAATTATGCAAACGTTAACTTTCTCTGTGTTATTAACCATTAACTTGTGACGAATGTATCTCATAGCATAACATCAATTCGGGTCGATTCAACACAAGTGTTCTCCTAACATTGTGCCCTCAAAGTTGCCGGCATAGTCATGCCTATGATCAGGAAAACAGAACCATCATGCAACACTTGAGCTAGTCTTAGAGGCCAGACTAGGAATACATTTTACCGTTTATTATTCCACACGTGCATATGAGTCTTCCTCCGAGCCTCGTGGTTATTGTAGACTCGAGAACCATAGCAGTTATAGCATGGAACATAAACATAATTATGAACATGAAGATAAACAATAACATTTATTATTGCCTCTAGGGCATATCTCCTACAGACTCCCACTTGCACTAGAGTCAATAATCTAGTCAATGCTAATGCACTTTACACCTATGGCATACCGGTGTAAAAAATGCTTCGCTTGTGGTATAGCCTGATGTCCAACGGATCTGACAACTTCAGTTCCGTGTGTTTCTTTGCATCTCCTCGCGTTTTCACGCTTTCACAAAATTCATGTTTTATGTGGACTTGGCTTTGTATATATGTGAATCACAGGTGAAACCTTGATTCCTCAGACTGAGCTATGGATCAACTATCTGCAATAGTGTCCCATTGACCAAAGCCATTTTGGAACCATACTAAGTTCATGAATGAACTATATGATTCAACATCTTCTTTGTCGCTTCCAAAGCGTCAACATACTTAGCCTTTGTTATAGAATTCGCCACAGTAACCTGTTTGGAACAATTTCCAACTACCGTGCCACCATATTGTGTATTACACAAAACCCTTAACTTAAATCGAAAATCGCATGGAGCATTGATGAAGACTGTATCGATGTAATTACTTACAATGAGCACTTCATAATCTCTGCTTGCGAGAAAACATGTCATCAGTGCTACTTTAGTACTTAATGACATTTTTCACTGTTGTCCCATGATCAGTACTTAGATCACTTTGGTATCTATACTCGCAATAGCTTTGGGAGTATCGGACATATCTGGTTGTTTTACATACCATGGAATACATGATTAATCCAAACACAAGAGCGTGTGGAATTTCCATCATGTATTTTGCTCATCAGTGTTTTGGGACACCGAGTCTTGCAAAACTCTTTCCATGTGACTTCGGCAAGAATCACTCCTTGGCATTCTTATGCTAAACTGTTTTAGTATCTTGTCAATATGTATTTTTGGCTTAGCCTATTAGGCAATTATATCTCGTAGATAAATATGCCTAATATCAAGGCTATTTAGCCCAAGCACTTCATCGAAAAACTATTTCCAATGAAGTCCTAATTCGTGTCAAGAAATTTATATTATTTCCAATCAACAATGTGTCAAGCACACAAGGTTTTTAGAAATATTATTATGCTCCCACTTACTTTCTTGAAACCACAAGCATCTTCGTTATCCATTGATGAAATCAAACTCTTTTGACTATTTTATCAAAACGAAGATTCCAACTCCATTTTGCTCTCTTCTATCCATTGCTGGAACTCTGAAGTTTGCATACTTACTAGCATCCTCTGGATTGACAAAATACTTCGGACTGTATCACATGCAAGTCCTAGGTTGCATTTCCATCACATGAAAATCCTTTTGGCATCCATGTATCATATCTCAAGATTGAAATATGTATTAATTGCTAGTTTAACCCGATCTGACTTTAAGCATCGCTATGGTGAGACAATCTCATCGTAGTCAACTCCTTGAATTTGTTATTGCAACAAGTCGAGCTTTATGGATAAAACATTTTATCCACATCAGTTTATAGTTCCATTAATGTTCGTTAGACTCTAAGTCTTCCGAAGGGTTTATCAAGATATAATCTTGAATCATTTATGGAAACTATCTCGGAATATATTGGCATTTAGCCAATTCCGGAGTCAGGGCCCATCAACGCTTCCTTGTGTATCGTAGGTATATTGTTGTCTAACAACAATATCTTGCTTGCGCACCTGAGAGGTTTGCATGAGTTTTGCCTACGTGGTTCAGTTGCAAGTTCGACCGAAATCTATACATCTCATGTAGAGGCTTCCGTATCAGTCGCAGTAGGAAACTCTGGAATTACTTCCAAGGTTTCTTTCCTTTGATCTGATGACAAAGATACTGTTATCTCGTCGAGTCGCACTGTCCTCCCACTCACCTTTTTGCAAGAACCATTTTCTTCAAAAGCATATCGTTCTTTCTGTCAAAACTTTTTGCCTCGGTACAGTGGTGGGGGAATACCCAATGACTTGGGATAACCTACAAAGTAGCACTTGTCCGATTTAGAATAGTTTTGTAAATATTTTACACAAGCCCCATATTCCAAATGTTAAGAAAAGACAGAACATGGTTGGGTGTACCATAGCATGGAATCATTTCAACAGATCTGATGGTGCTCTTTTCAGTGTAAAAGTCGCAGTCTCTAAAGCATTACTTTTAAAAGGGATAATGGTAAATTGATTTATGTCATCTTTGATCTTACCATGTCATAAATGGTTTGATTACATCTTCACGGATATTCCACTCACAGTGGTGCTCCGTGAGGTGTAAGTTATGAAACTCTTTTCACAACTCATCAGACATTCGCTAAACTTGTAACTCAAATATTCCTTTCTGCAACCAAATTGCAGAAAAATAATTTTCTTGTTACAATAATTTCTACTTCATATTGAAAACCTTATGAATGATTTCAAAAGATCCAGACTTACGTCTCATCAAGTAAATATCCATATATCTACTTGAGTCATTTCTCCAAGAAGCCACCCAAAAAGCACTTTTACTATTCAAAGAAACATTTTTCCGCGACTGTTAAATCCGAAAATATTTCTGTGGGTCTTAGAATAATTCCAGTACCCACTAAAATGATTTTGGACGCGTTCCGAAACAATTCTGGATTAGTGATTTTCATCTGCGAAAAGCAACCAAACCGGTTCCGGCAGCTCCGGAACATTTTCGGTTTTTATCCCGGAAAAATCCCAGAAGTTTCCAGAACAATTCTGGCACCCTCCAAGAATTTCCAGACGTGTGCCGAAACCAATTTGACTCAATGGTATACCCTGGAACAACTTTTCAGTTTTACCGAAACTATTCCGGTGTTCTCTCTCCGGAACTTTTCCGTTGTCTTCGAAACTTTTCCGGTGACTTTCTCTCAGACTCCCTATCTAGTATTTAGCACATAGATGACCCTTAAGCGTGTGACCCTATAGGTTCGGTGAAGTATAGACATGACCGGAACACTTTCCGATAAATGATCAACATCGGAGCCGTGGACACCCTTATCGACCCCTATACCCGCACGAATAAATATTCGAGTGAACCTCCAGTTGCCGTGTGCTATTCCTGTTGCTTCGCGATATGTTACAAATACCCGAGGTGAGATTTATCTGCATCCCCGTGGATCAACAACTTGTCCGCTATGCCAGTTACCTCGTTACCGGTTTTGTTCTCTTTTCTCGTTCCCGTGTAACGGCATCTCTGTGATCAAATCACAATGTGTCTGGCCAGACGATGGTGGATACCGTAACACCGAGAGGGCTCAGAGATATCTCTCCATCGTCGGAGGAGCAAATCCCAATCTTGAGCTATCAAGTTACTTGACATACTTTTTCATGAACCCGTAAGCCGCCGTAATAGCCACCCATTTACGGATGACGTTTAACAAATCCCAAAGTTCATGAAGCAAGCATGAAGAAACTCGATACTCTCATGGTCCAAGGAATTATGCAAACGTTAACTTTCTCTGTGTTATTAACCATTAACTTGTGACGAATGTATCTCATAGCATAACATCAATTCGGGTCGATTCAACACAAGTGTTCTCCTAACATTGTGCCCTCAAAGTTGCCAGCATAGTCATGCCTATGATCAGGAAAACAGAACCATCATGCAACACTTGAGCTAGTCTTAGAGGCCAGACTAGGAATACATTTTACCGTTTATTATTCCACACGTGCATATGAGTCTTCCTCCGAGCCTCGTGGTTATTGTAGACTCGAGAACCATAGAAGTTATAGCATGGAACATAAACATAATTATGAACATGGATATAAACAATAACATTTATTATTGCCTCTAGGGCATATCTCCTACAGTTGCGAGGCTGATTGTTACCACGGCCATTACCACGGCCAGCAGATGGAAGTGCCAACTGATTCTGATTCTGACGGCAGTCTTTGGCACGATGACCTGGACGTCCACATGTGAAGCACAGACCGTCATTGGGACGGGGAGCAGGAGCTCGAAGCAGGGGAGGAGGCAGACGAGGTGCAGCATAAGACGGCCTTGGAGCAGGAGCAGTTGGACGGTACATGCTGTGAGGAATCCAAATACGGCGCTTCTGCGAAGACGAGCCCGAAGATGAGCCCGCGTCACGGGTGCGCTTGAGAGCATCCTTGTGATCCTTCAGACCAGTCTCAACCTGAATGGCCTTATTCACCAAGGTGGCGAAGTCGGCGAAGTCTTGGACAAGGAGTGCTAGCTTGATATCAGGGTTGAGGCCTTCACGGAACTTCTCCTGCCTGCGGGCATCAGTAGCGATATCTTCTTCAGCATAGCGGGATAATTCAAGAAACTCCCGCTGGTAGACTTCCACAGTCTTGCTGCTCTGGGTGAGGTTGCGGAACTCTCGTTTCTTCCGGTCCATGACTCCTTGAGGAATATAGCGGGCACGAAAAGCAGCCTGGAACTCCAGCCAGGTGATGATTGTTCCAATAGGCAGAGTGCGTCTGTGGCTGTCCCACCATTTAGCAGCGGGGCCCTTCAGAAAGTAGGAGGCAAAGGTGACAAAGCTGGCAGGGGCAACATTGGCTGAGTCCATCTCGTATGTGATGTCATGGAGCCAGTCATCAGCGTCAAGCGGCTGAACTGAGTTGCGGAAGACAGTCGGATTGAGGCGCACGAAGTCTTGCAAAGTTATTGGGACTGGCTACTGGTTAGCATTTGGACGAGGAAACTGATCCATTATCCCTTGCATGAATTGACGGTTCAGCTCAAACTGTTGCATCATTCCAGCCATATAGTCGGGCGGTGGTGGATTGTTGACACCACGGCCACGACCACCTGGTCTAACCATCCTGCTAAAATTCAACAGGGGTAGTTTAGCAATGAGCAATTTCAGATGTATAGAATCAACCATGAAGTAACACGCACAACAAAGGAAGTGCAATAGATACAACACAGTAGGCAACATGACATACAGATCTATACATAGAGTCGGTTACAAGCCAGCGTTACAAGAACGGAAAGGAAAGCTAGACACACTAGGCGGCACGCAGGCACGCGGTGGAGGGATACAACAACGGGACATAGCGATAGCTACATCAACGTCGGAGAAAACCACTGAAGCCAGGCAACTGCAAGTGACGACGCAGGGTGCCCTCGACACAAGGATCCTGCGCTCTGTGAACACTCTGGTGCAGAACCTGGTCCCGGACGGGAAGAAGAGGACCACGTGGAGGAGTATGACCTCCCACGGCAGGCCACTGAAGACCTGGTGGCATCTTTGTCCTGCGCGGGTAAAGGATGTACTCAGGATGCATCCCTGCACTGACTGCTGGCAGCAACTGTGTCAGAGCATCGTAAAGACGAGCACGAGTGGCGTACAACTCGACAGCAAGAGCTCGGGCAGTGCGATCCAGAGCCTTAGTGTACTGGACCAGAACCTGCGGATCATAGCGACGTAGCACGTAAGGAGTACAGACAGCAGTGTAGTATCCACTCTCATCCCCAGCGGGGACATACGGGATGTATCTGAATCCAGTCTCCTCCAAGCGAGGGTGCTCTCTACGGAGACGGGTGATAGCAAAATATGTTGGGGAACGTTGCATGGGAAACAAAAAATTTCCTACGCACACACAAGATCTATCCATGGTGATGAGCATCTACAAGAGGGAGAGTGAATCTACATACCCTTGTAGATCGCTAAGCGGAAGCGTTAACAAACGCGGTTGATGTAGTCGAACGTCTCCGCGATCCAAATCGCAAGTCGTCCCTCGATCCGATCACGAACTAGTGCCGAACGGACGGCACCTCCGCGTTCAACACACGTACGGCTTGATGACGCCTTCACCTCCTCGATCCAGCGAGCGATGATGAAGTAGTAGATGAGTTCCGGCAGCACGACGGCGTGGTGATGGTGGTGAGGAATAATCTCTGCAGGGCTTCGCCAAGCACTACGGAGATTATGACGGGAGAACTAGAGGGTTAGGGTTGCCGACACACGGCTTGGGAAATCTTGATGTATCCCGTGTGCTAGCCCTGCCCCTCTATTTATATGTTGAGCCTTGGGGTCTAAACTTGGAGTAAAAGCCTCCTACAGGTCGGTTTTGCCCACACAAGGTCGGTTTGGCCCGCAGGGAAAGAGTCCAACTCGGATCCCTGCAGTATCGCGTACAAGCGGTAGTACCGCTTACGATAAGCGGTAGTACCGCCCGTAGCGGTAGTAGCGCTTACGATAAGCGGTAGTACCGCCCGTAGCGGTAGTACCGCTTACGATAAGTGGTAGTACCGCCCCAGACGCCAGCAAAACTTCCTTTCGCACCTTGCCTAAGCCTCGTGGGCTTTACCCCTTGGCCCAAATAAAGTGTTCTCGTATCCGAACATTTCGGGAAACATCCGGAACCTCTTCCGGTGAATTCCGGAACCCTTCCGGAAACCAAAACACTATTATCACATATATCAATCTTTACCTCCGGACTATTCCGGAGATCTTCGTCATATCCGAGATCTTATCCGGGACTCCGAACAACCTTCGGTCACCAACAAAATAACTCAACTATACTAATCGTCACCAAACGTTAAGTGTGTAGACCCTGCGGGTTCGAGAACTATGTAGACATGACCGAGACACCTCTACGATCAATAACCAATAGCGGGACCTGGACGCCCATATTGGCTCCTACATATTCTACGAAGATCTTTATCGGTCGAACCTCTATGTCAAGGATTCAGTTAATCCCGTATATTGTTCCCTTTGTTCTTCGGTATGTTACTTGCCCGAGATTCGATCGTCGGTATCTCTATACCTAGTTCAATCTCGTTACCGGCAAGTCTCTTTACTCGTTCCGTAATACAAGATCTCGTGGCTAACACTTTAGTCACATTGCTTGCAAGGCTCATTGTGATGTTGTATTACCGAGTGGGCCCTGAGATACCTCTCCGTCACACGGAGTAACAAATCCCAGTCTTGATCCATGCCAACCCAACAGACACCCTCGGAGATACCTGTAGAGCACCTTTATAGTCACCCAGTTACATTGCGACGTTTGATACACACAAGGTATTCCTCCGATGTCAGGGAGTTGCATGATCTCATGGTCAAAGGAAAAGATACTTGACATGCAGAAAACAATAGCAATAAACTGACACGATCATATGCTACGTTCGTAGTTTGGGTCTTGTCCATCACATCATTCTCCTAATGATGTGATCCCGTTATCAAATGACATCTCATGTCAATGGCTAGGAAACCTTAACCATCTTTGATCAACGAGCTAGTCAACTAGAGGCTTACTAGGGACACAGTGTTGTCTATGTACCCACACATGTATTTGAGTTTCCAATCAATACAATTATAGCATGGATAATAAACGATTATCATGAACAAGGAAATATAATAATAACCAATTTATTATTGCCTCTAGGGCATATTTCCAACAGTCTCCCACTTGCACTAGAGTCAATAATCTAGTTCACATCACTATGTGATTTACATTGTAATGAATCGAACACCCATGCAGTTCTGGTGTTGTTCATGTTTAGCCCTTGGAAGAGGTTTAGTCATCGGATCTGCAACATCCAGATCCGTGTGTACTTTGCAAATATTTATGTCGTCCTCCTTGATGTAATCGCGGATGGAATTGAAGCGTCGCTTTATGTGTCTGGTCCTCTTGTGAAATCTTGGTTCCTTGGCTAGAGCAATGGCACCAGTATTATCACAAAACAGAGTCATTGGGTTAAGTGCACTAGGCACTACTCCAAGATCTGTCATGAACTCCTTCATCCAGACACCTTCCTTCGCCGCCTCCGAGGCAGCGATGTACTCCGCTTCGCATGTAGAATCAGCTACCACGCTCTGCTTGGAACTGCACCAGCTAACCGCACCCCCATTAAGAATAAATACGTATCCGGTTTGTGACTTAGAGTCATCCGGATCAGTGTCAAAGCTTGCATCGACGTAACCCTTTACGACGAGCTCTTGATCACCTCCATAAACGAGAAACATGTCCTTAGTCCTTTTCAGGTACTTCAGGATATTCTTGACCGCCGTCCAGTGTTCCATTCCTGGATCACTTTGAAACCTTCCGACCATACTTATGGCAAGGCTGACATCGGGTCTTGTGCACAGCATTGCATACATGATAGAGCCTATGGCTGAAGCATAGGGGATGAGACTCATCTTTTCTCTATCTCCTGCAGTCACTGGGCATTGAGTCTTACTCAACTTCATACCTTGCAAAACAGGCAAGAACCCCTTCTTGGACTGATCCATTTTGAACTTCTTCAAAACTTTGTCAAGGTATGTGCTTTGTGAAAGTCCTATTAAGCGTCTTGATCTATCTCTATAGATCTTGATGCCTAATATGAAAGCAGCTTCTCCTAGGTCCTTCATTGAAAAACTCTTGTTCAAATATTCCTTCACGCTTTCCAACATTTCTATATTGTTTCCAATTAGTAATATGTCATCCACATATAATATTAGAAACGCTATAGAGCTCCCACTCACTTTCTTGTAAATACAAGCTTCTCTGTAAACTTGTATAAACTCGAACGCTTTGATCACCTCATCAATGCGAAGATTCCAACTCCGAGATGCTTGCACCAGCCCATAAATGGATCGCTGGAGTTTGCAAACGTTGTCAGCATTCTCTGGATCGACAAAACCTTCTGGTTGCATCATATACAACTCTTCCTTAAGCAAACCGTTAAGGAACGCTGTTTTGACATCCATCTGCCAAATTTCATAATCGAAAAAGGCAGCTATTGCTAACATGATTCTGACGGACTTAAGCATCGCTACGGGTGAGAAGGTCTCATCGTAGTCAACTCCTTGAACTTGTGAAAAACCCTTTGCCACAAGTCGAGCTTTATAGACGGTGACATTACCGTCCGCGTCCGTCTTCCTCTTAAAGATCCATTTGTTCTGAATGGCCTTACGCCCTTCAGGTAATACTTCCAAAGTCCACACTTTGTTTTCATACATGGATCCCATCTCGGATTTCATGGCCTCTAACCACTTCTCGGAATCCGGGCCAATCTTCGCTTCTCCATAGCTCGTAGGTTCATCGTTGTCCAACAACATGGCTTCTAAGACAGGGTTGCCGTACCACTCAGGAGCAGTACACATCCTTGTCGACCTACGAGGTTCGATAGCAACTTGATCCAAAGCTTCATGATCATCATCATTAACTTCCTCTTCAGCTGATGTAGGCTCTACAGAAACATCTTTCTGCGCTGCGCTACTTTCAGGTTGAAGTAAAGGTTCAACAACCTCATCAAGTTCTATCTTCCTCCCACTCAATTCTTTCGAGAGAAATTCTTTCTCCAGAAACGTTCCGTTTTTAGCGACAAACACTTTGCCTTCGGATCTGAGGTAGAAGGTATACCCAACTGTCTCTTTTGGGTATCCTATGAAGACGCATTTCTCCGCTTTGGGTTCCAGCTTTTCAGGCTGAAGCTTTTTGACATAAGCATCACATCCCCAAACTTTAAGAAACGACAGCTTTGGCTTCTTGCCAAACCAAAGTTCATATGGCGCCGTCTCAACGGATTTCGATGGTGCCCTATTTAAAGTGAATGCAGCTGTCTCTAATGCATAGCCCCAAAACGATAGTGGCAAATTGGCAAGAGACATCATAGATCGCACCATATCCAATAAGGTTCGATTACAACGTTCGGACACACCATTACGCTGTGGTGTTCCAGGCGGTGTCAATTGTGAAACAATTCCACACTGTCTTAAGTGACTGCCAAACTCATAACTCAGATATTCTCCTCCTCGATCAGATCGTAGGAATTTAATCTTCTTGTTACGATGATTCTCAACTTCACTCTGAAATTGTTTGAACTTTTCAAATGTTTCAGACTTGTGTTTCATTAAGTAAATATACCCATATCTACTTAAGTCATCAGTGAAGGTGAGAAAGTAACGATAACCACCGCGCGCCTCAATACTCATCGGACCGCACACATCAGTATGTATGATTTCCAATAAGTCACTTGCCCGTTCCATTGTTCCAGAGAACGGCGTTTTAGTCATCTTGCCCATGAGGCATGGCTCACATGTGTCAAGTGATTCAAAATCAAGTGACTCTAAAAGTCCATCAGCATGGAGCTTCCTCATGCGTTTTACGCCAATATGACCTAAACGGCAGTGCCACAAGAAAGTGGTATTATCATTATCAATTCTACATCTTTTGGCATCAATGTTATGAACATGTGTATCATTACTATCGAGATTCAATAAGAATAAACCCCTCACATTGGGTGCATGACCATAAAAGATATTACTCATATAAATAGAACAACCATTATTCTCTGATTTAAATGAGTAACCGTCTCGCAATAAACAAGATCCAAATATAATGTTCATGCTTAACGCAGGCACTAAATAACAATTATTCAGGTTCATCACTAATCCCGATGGTAATCGAAGAGCGAGCGTGCCGACGGCGATCACATCAACCTTGGAACCATTTCCCACGCGCATCGTCACTTCATCCTTTGCCAGCCTCCGTCTATTCCGCAGTTCCTGTTTTGAGTTGCAAATGTGAGCAACCGCACCGGTATCAAATACCCAGGCACTACAACGAGAGTTGGTAAGGTACACATCAATAACATGTATATCATATATACCTTGTTTGTTGTTGGCCGCCTTCTTGTCAGCCAAATACTTGGGGCAGTTCCGCTTCCAGTGTCCAGTTCCCTTGCAATGAAAGCACACAGTTTCTGGTTTGGGTCCAGCCTTGGGTTTCTTCACGAGAGGAGCAACTGCTTTGCCACTCTTCTTGGAGTTACCCTTCTTACCCTTGCTATTTTTCTTGAAACTAGTGGTTTTATTGACCATCAACACTTGATGCTCCTTCTGAATTTCAGACTCAGCGGCTTTCAGCATCGCAAACAGCTCGGCGACTGACTTGTTCATCCCGTGCATGTTATAGTTCAACACAAAGCTCTTGTAGCTAGGTGGCAATGATTGAAGAACTCTGTCAGTGATAGCCTCTGGCGGAAGGGGCATCCCCAATTTAGCCAGACGGGTGGAGTACCCAGACATTCTGAGTACGTGATCACTGATAGACCCGATCTCCTCCATCTTGCAAGCATAAAACTTATCGGAGATCTCATATCTCTCGATCCGGGCATTCTTCTGAAAGATTGCACATTGAACTATTGAGTAATCTTCAGAACGAGCCTGCCAGGCGTTCACAACGTCTAGAGACTCAACTGGAGCGGGTAGATCACCAAGCGGTGCATCAAGGACATAAGCCTTCTAGGAAGCCGTAAGGATAACCCTTAGATTACGGGCCCAGTCCACAAAGTTACTTCCATCATCTTTCAACTTAGCTTTCTCTAGGAACGCATTAAAATTCAGGGGTGCTACTGCGCGAGCCATGATCTACAACATAAATATAGCAAAGACAACTTAGACTATTGTTCTAGATAATGAGTTTAGTTAATCATATTACTTAAAAACTCCCACTCAAATTGACATCCCTCCGATCATTCGAGTGTAACATGATCCAAATCCACCAACTCAAGTCCGATCATCACGTGAGTTGAGGTGGTTTCAATGGTGAACATCTTCATGTTGATCATATCTACTATATGACTCATGTTCGACCTTTCGGTCTCTTGTGTTCCGAGGCCATGTCTGTACATGCTAGGCTCGTCAAGTTTAACCCGAGTGTTCCGCACGTGCAACATGGCTTACACCCGTTGTATGTGAACGTAGAGTCTATCACACCCGATCATCACGGCGTGTCTCGAAACGACGAACTTTCGCAACGGTGCACATTCGGGGAGAACACAATTTATCTTGAAATTTAAGTGAGGGATCACCTTATAATGCTACCGTCCTCCTAAGCAAAATAAGATGCATAAAAGGATTAACATCACATGCAATTCATAAGTGACATGATATGGCCATGAACTTGTGCTTTTGATCTCCATCTCCAAAGCACCGGCATGATCTCCATCGTCACCGGCATGACACCATGATCTCCATCATCTTGATCTCCATCAACGTGTCGCCATGAGGTTGTCGCGCCGACTGTTGCTTCCACGACTATTGCTAACTCATAGCGATAAAGTAAAGCAAAAACAGCGAAAATAATTAAAGACAACTCTATGGCTCCTGCCAGTTGCCGTACTCATCGACATGCAAGTCGTGATATTCTATACAACACATGATCATCTCATACATCACATATATCTCATCATGTAATTGGCCATATCACATCACAACATACCCTGCAAAAACAAGTTAGACGTCCTCTAATTGTTGTTGCAAATTTTACGTGGCTGCTACGGGTTTGCAAGAACCGTTCTTACCTACGCAAAACCACAACGTGGTGTAGTGATTGCTTTTTGATCTTCTAAAAGAACCCTCTTCATTGAAATCGATTCAACTAAAGTGAGAGAGACAGACACCCGCTAGCCATCTTTATGCAACGAAGTTACATGTCAGTTGAAGGAACCTGTCTCGCGTAAGCGTACGCGTAATGTCGGTCCGGGCCGCTTCATCTCACAATGCCGTCGAATCAAGTATCAACTAGTAACGGCAAGCAATATGTATACACCCACGCCCACAACTCGTTTGTGTTCTACTCGAGATCTCATTTACGCATAGACCTAGCTCTGATACCACTGTTGGGGAACGTTGCATGGGAAACAAAAAATTTCCTACGCACACACAAGATCTATCCATGGTGATGAGCATCTACGAGAGGGAGAGTGAATCTACATACCCTTGTAGATCGCTAAGCGAAAGCGTTAAGAAACGCGGTTGATGTAGTCGAACGTCTCCGTGATCCAAATAGCAAGTCGTCCCTCGATCCGATCACGAACTAGTGCCGAACGGACGGCACCTCCGCGTTCAACACACGTACGGCTTGATGACGCCTTCACCTCCTCGATCCAGCGAGCGATGATGAAGTAGTAGATGAGTTCTGGCAGCACGACGGCGTGGTGATGGTGGTGAGGAATAATCTCTGCAGGGCTTCGCCAAGTACTACGGAGATTATGACGGGAGAACTAGAGGGTTAGGGTTGCCGACACACGGCTTGGGAAATCTTGATGTATCCCGTGTGCTAGCCCTGCCCCTCTATTTATATGTTGAGCCTTGGGGTCTAAACTTGGAGTAAAAGCCTCCTCCAGGTCGGTTTTGCCCACACAAGGTCGGTTTGGCCCGCAGGGAAAGAGTCCAACTCGGATCCCTGCAGTATCGCGTACAAGCGGTAGTACCGCTTACAATAAGCGGTAGTACCGCCCGTAGCGGTAGTACCGCTTACGATAAGCGGTAGTACCGCCCGTAGCGGTAGTACCGCTTACGATAAGCGGTAGTACCGCCCGTAGCGGTAGTACCGCTTACGATAAGTGGTAGTACCGCCCCAGACGCCAGCAAAACTTCCTTTCGCACCTTGCCTAAGCCTCGTGGGCTTTACCCCTTGGCCCAAATAAAGTGTTCTCGTATCCGAACATTTCGGGAAACATCCGGAACCTCTTCCGGTGAATTCCGGAACCCTTCCGAAAACCAAAACACTATTATCACATATATCAATCTTTACCTCCGGACTATTCCGGAGATCCTCGTCATATCCGGGATCTTATCCGGGACTCCGAACAACCTTCGGTCACCAACAAAATAACTCAACTATACTAATCGTCACCAAACGTTAAGTGTGTAGACCCTGCGGGTTCGAGAACTATGTAGACATGACCGAGACACCTCTACGATCAATAACCAATAGCGGGACCTGGACGCCCATATTGGCTCCTACATATTCTACGAAGATCTTTATCGGTCGAACCTCTATGTCAAGGATTCAGTTAATCCCGTATACTGTTCCCTTTGTTCTTCGGTATGTTACTTGCCCGAGATTCGATCGTCGGTATCTCTATACCTAGTTCAATCTCGTTACCGGCAAGTCTCTTTACTCGTTCCGTAATACAAGATCTCGTGGCTAACACTTTAGTCACATTGCTTGCAAGGCTCATTGTGATGTTGTATTACCGAGTGGGCCCTGAGATACCTCTCCATCACACGGAGTAACAAATCCCAGTCTTGATCCATGCCAACCCAACAGACACCCTCGGAGATACCTATAGAGCACCTTTCTAGTCACCAGTTACGTTGCGACGTTTGATACACACAAGGTATTCCTCCGATGTCAGGGAGTTGCATGATCTCATGGTCAAAGGAAAAGATACTTGACATGCAGAAAACAATAGCAATAAACTGACACGATCATATGCTACGTTCGTAGTTTGGGTCTTGTCCATCACATCATTCTCCTAATGATGTGATCCCGTTATCAAATGACATCTCATGTCAATGGCTAGGAAACCTTAACCATCTTTGATCAACGAGCTAGTCAACTAGAGGCTTACTAGGGACACAGTGTTGTCTATGTACCCACACATGTATTTGAGTTTCCAATCAATACAATTATAGCATGGATAATAAATGATTATCATGAACAAGGAAATATAATAATAACCAATTTATTATTGCCTCTAGGGCATATTTCCAACAAAATAGGCAGCATCATGGACTGCCATGTTTACAGTCACTCCAATACCATGAAAGGTGTATAACTCAGTGATGGAGTTATTCTGCCGATCAAAGATTCGAACCACAGCGCGGTACTGCTCCTGGTTGAACTCGCGGTAGTCCTCGTAAACAGTGTACTCGGGGTACCAGCGATATCCCAGCCTTGTCAAGAGGTCGACCAGAATGGCAGGGAATCCAGTCGCATCAACAGCCATAGTCTGGCGTATGAGCTGCGTTGCGGGACGCATCTGAAACAAGGAGTTCAATGGTGTCAAATGACAGTGTGTGAATCATACACCATAAATTCAAAGGAATAGCAGCAGATAATCCAGATCTCCGGGTTGATGTGATCACGAGATCCTAATGTTAGAGTTAGTAAAATCTTTAATCCGAATAGAAGAGAGATCAGAGTCCTAGAGTAAAGAAGAGGAAAAAAAGATCCTAATCCCAATCATTGGCGACGTGGACCCGTAAGCCACACAGCCATGTTAGTAAAACAATTTTTTAAAGACTAGACTCAACTTCGGCCAAAGAGTAGGAAAGGGGATTCCTACAGGCAGTCGGCTCTGATACCAACTTGTGACGTCCCCAACTCAATCGTGCACTAATCATACATGCAAACGCGCACGATCAAGATCAGAAACTCACTGGAAGATATCACAACACAACTCTAGACACAAAATAAAATAATACAAGCTTTATATTACAAGCCAGGGGCCTCGAGGGCTCGAATACATAAGCTCGAGTTATACAAGAGTCAGCGAAAGCATCAGTATCTAAGTACAGACATAATTAGACAAGTTTGCCTTAAGAAGGCTGAGCAAAACAACAACATCTAGAACGAAAAGGCGCAGGCCTCCTGCCTGGGAGCCTCCGAACTACTCCTGGTCGGCGGTCTCCACGTAGTAGTAGGCTCCGTCGTGGTAGTAGTAGTCGTCCACGGGGACAGCTGGCTCCTGGGATCCGTCATCTGATCGTAGCAATCGGGTATGGGGAAAAGAGGCAGCAAAGCAACCGTGAGTACTCATCCAAAGTACTCGCAAGACTTACATCTGTTCTATGCTAAGTATGCATCGGTATCAAAGGAAAAGGGCTGTATCTGTGGACTATACTGCAGAAATGCCAGAATAGAGAGATGGCCTAGCCTATCGAAGACTAGCATCTTGCAGCATTAGAAGAGTGCAGATTAGCATAATATAAAGTAATAAGTAAGTAGTAGCAACGCCCAGAGATCCTTTCTAGACTCCCTGCGAGAAAGCGATCCCGGAGCCAACATGTTATTAAGCATCACAAGTATCCAGTTCTAGTTGTAGTAGATCGGGATACTTTCCGAGCGTCCTGTTACCGTGGACACGGCTATTCGAATAGATAACTTCCCTGTAGGGGTGCACCAACTTACCCAACACACTCGATTAACTCTGGCCGGACACACTTACTCGGGTCATGCCCGGCCTCGGTTGATCGACACGTCGTAGCCCTACCTAGGCTCAGTAGAGAGGCCAGCATGCCGGTCTAAATCCTAAGCGCTCAGGGGTCTTGGGCCCATCGCCCTTTGCACTCCTGCGCGTTGCGAACGCGGCCGGGACCAGACCTAGCCCCTGTATACACACGCAGGCTGTCGCGGTCCACCCGGGCGCGCGGCGCTCAGTTGCTGACGTCTGAAGAGCTTCGGCTGAAACATACGACGCCGAGTGCCCATACTATTCCCGCGTGGTGGTTAGTGCGAAAAGGCCAGAGGCCTACTCAGATCACATATCCAAACCCGTTAGTGTGTTGGGAGCTCGCGGTGACGATCAGTGATCCTGTCGCCCCGTCTCGAGGACTTACGGCAAGGGCCAGGCCCATCCCTCTCCTGGGACGGTCTGCCTGCCCGGCCGTGCCTCGTAGTTATCTCGCGGGTACCCTCCAGGTCAACCCGACTTCACATCTCTCGCGGGTACCCCTCGGGGTCGACCCGACTTCAACAAGGGACTGAGGTAAATACAGGGTATCCGTGTGTTCATATATCAACGGGGAAATCCGAGGAATCACCCTCGAAGGACTCCCACTCGATGTATCCGTCAAGGTGAACTTGGAGGAATCACCCTCGATGGGTTCACGCTTGAGGGGTTGCACGACAGTGGCATCATCGGAGGTGGTGAAAGTGGGATCACCCTCGGTAACCCACAATCGACTAGCTATGCTACAGAGATATCATCAGGAGTGAGGTAGGAGGTATCACCCTCGGCACTCGATAGTAGCTCTGCAGAGTCGTACAACTAAGGGGGTGTGTGGTGATGTGTCGGTCTCTGCACCTCGATCACATTGATCGAGTCATCCGGTAACAAAGCGAGGCAACACGGACAAGGGTGCGGGGCCACTGATGGATCACTAACCAATATATACTAAGCATTTAGGATAGCAGGTAAAGTATCAACAGCAGGTTACAAAATCAGACTATACATTAGAATAGGAGATATCGGACAACATTAGCAAAATCTAAGGCAAGCACGAGAGAGAAAGAATGGGCGATATAGGAATGATCAAGGGGGTTTGCTTGCCTGGAAGCTCCGCTGAAATGAGCTGGACGTCAGAAGTGTAGTCGTACTCGGGAGCAGCGTCGGTCTCGGGGTCTACCGGAGAGAAGAGGGGGAAGAAACAATAAATATAAAGCGAACAAATGCATCACAAATGAATGACATGGCAATATGCTGTGCTGTGGTGACCTAACGCAGTGCTACACGTTACAGACGGAGCGGGAAAATATCTGGGAATATTTTCCCGGCTTTAGGCCATTTTCGGACAGACGACTCGGAGGGGAAGGTTCCATGTTTGCAGTGTTAGAGGCATGTGACATGTATGTGGATGGCATATTCGGATTCGTCTTATTTTTCTAATCATTTTTCATATATAAATTATTTTCATCCGAGTTACGGTTTATTTTATATGATTTTTCAAAGTTTTAATCATTTTCTGGAATTTCTGGAATTATTCTAAATTCGAAATTAAATGGAAATTGCTACGGGTACCCAGAAATGTACCCAGCTGACCAGCAGAGAGGCTGACCAGTGGGCCCAGTTGACTGGGTCAACTCCCAGTCAGCAGAGGCTGACATGTTGGCCAGCTGCCCAGTCAGCAGGCTGACTAGGTCAGCCTTATCCACTGGAATAGTGGCTGGCCCCACCCGTCAGTGTCACAGGGGCTAATCCGAGTTTAATTTAAATAAACTAAGTTAATTAGGGGTGGGCCCCGGGTGTCAACGATAGTTAGATTAGTTTTAAATTTAATCTAGGTTAATTAGCCGCGGTGGGGCCCAATGTCAGTGGGGATTAGGTTTCGGGTTAGTGGCTAATTAGGCCGGCCGGGTGTTTAAACGCGCGCGTGCCTGAGAGAGGCCGGCGGCGAGGCCCGACACGGCGGCGGTCCACCGGAGCTACGCTCCGGCGACCAAATGGAACGACGACGACGGCAAAAGGCACGCGCGCGAAGCGCTGCATCCATTGGTGCACGAGGTGGGGACGGGGAACGACCAAGGCGGCGGCTACGCACGAGCCCGACGGCGGCCGGAGCACGTGCTTGCGGGGACGGCAACTAGCGCACGGGAACGGCAGGGGGAAAAGGGGGGAAACGGCCAGGGGCTCACAGCGATGCCGGCAGGGAGCTCAAGGGAGCCGGGGTGGTCGGAGGGCGGCGGATCGAGCGGCGACAGGAGGTGGCGGCCGGCGGAGGGGATCGATGAAAGCGTCGGCGTCGAGGCGCCTCGGTCCAAACCAGAAGGTGCAGGAGAAGTAGGTGACGACAACGGAGCTCCCAAACGTGGTCTCGGGCGAGGGAGAGCTCGGTGGCCGCGTCCATGGCGACGGCACGGTGTCGGCAGCGTTCGGCGAGGACGAGACCGAGGGAGAGAGCGGGCAAGGGGAAGATCTGAGGGGCTCTAGGGTTTCGGGGGGAGGGGGGAGAGAGCGTCGGGGTGCCCTTATTCGTCGAGGGGACCGCGGGATGGTCGGCGCGTGGCCATCGGCGGCCACGGGCACGCGCCAGCCGACAGCTGCCGAAGGAAGGAGATGACCCAGAGCGGGCTGGGCCGGGGTACTGTTGAACTGAAGCCCAGGGGCACAGTGCAGCGTTTCAGTTTTTCTTTTCTTTTTCTGCTTTGCCTTTTCTTTCTGTTTTGCTAATTGTTTGGCCACCAAATAACTTTGCAAAATTGTGGAGCTTGGCCAATAAAATGTAATGCAATATTTGGCACTGTCACAAAAAGTTTGGGAGGCAATTGAATTTGTTTGAAATTTTCACAAATGGAAAGGCATTTAAAAATGCTGTTTTGGCACTGTTTTAAATGCTATAGCCCATTTTAGCAAATAGGTGATGTTGTTTTCCTGAACAAATAATTGTTATGGAATATTTGCTAAATGATGAACTATTTTGCAGCAACTTTTGTGCAACTTCAAATTTCAGTTACAATTTGAATTGATTTTAGTGGGGGAATTTGAAATGAGATATGAATCCTAGGTGATCAAGCATTGCAAACCAAAGTGATTAAGCATAATCATGAGGATCACTGTAGCTCATTACACAGGGGTATTACACCTTTCTTTCAGTAAGGCTGTTACTTGGTCGTCGTCTTTATGGATGTACTTAAATAGGTACTTGATTGACCTGGACCTGTTGCACCACTCAGACATTTATGTGAGCTTGGAAGTTGACCAAAAGGTTTCGGTTGTATGGCACGACAAATCTATTGTCAAGCATTGCTCCTCCCTTTTTGATCTTCCTTCCATTGTCTCGCCGTCTATATACTGGAAAGCCATCCTCATCGATTGTCGTATCGACATTGTATCGTTTTGGGAAGTGTTTAATGCATCTATTGTCCATCATGCATGGTGATTTTGTATTTGCCTCTCCGCAAGGCCCGTGCATCATGAAGTTTTCAACAGCTTCATATCCGTCTGGATCGACATCTTTGTCTGGGATCTCTGCACTGATTATTTGGTCGATTTCTGATGGTCCTTTGCACTTGTAATACTCCTTGAGAAATACCAATATGTGAGCATGCGGGAGTCCCCTCTTCTGGAACTCTATTGTGTAGATAACTGCATTGATTGAATATATAGTTTTATTTTGTTAAATTGCAGAAGCATTTTAGTAAATAGACAAAGGCTATTGTGTGCTTAAAAATTGAAACTTTAGGTGCTATTAGTTAGCGATGAGTAGTCGACTGATCTTACTTGATATAGTTTCTCCAAAGTGTTTCTTCACAACGATGTCTCTCATTAACTCCTTCAGTTTTATCATGAATACTCGGTCAACAATATCTGGCCGGTCGGCTGGCTTGAGGCCTCCTCCTGCTTCATCTAGCATGTATTAGATCTTGGGCCACTTCGCATTGCATGTGAATGTTATAAACAGATCTGGATATCCTGCCCAACGGCATATTGCAAATGCGTCTTGCAAGTTCTGTGCCTTGTTTCTTCTGCCTCCTGTGTAAGATGAAGAATTATCCTCTTTCCAACCTGCTCTGTTCTGGTGTCCCCTCGCTCAATCGCGTCCTGCAGTCCACTGTAAAGTTCAGTTCGTAGCTTCCCTTGATTATTCCCGATCCAGTTTAGTCTGTTTTGCTCAATGCATGTGTAAACATCTACCCAAAATTGCAGCGATAGATGTCTAGACGTTAGCAGCGACATTCCTTGGTCGGGTCTTGCTGTACGTAGTATGCGTAGTAGTCCAGCATAGTTACATATTTCCTGCTTTTGTCACCTTCTTTTGTTCGCTTGTAAGGTATTTCAAGCTTGAAACCATCTTCTCCGTATGGAAACAACATTGGGTATTGCATCGACATTAATTTTGGATGGATTTCCGATATTCTGTGAGGCTCCATATTTTTGTACTCGACAACGATGTCTCGTCCTTCGCTCTCTCCAGTTGGGTCTCTTACAACCAATGCTGCAACTTCCGATGCAGATGGAAGGTTGTGTGTTCCGTTCCTTTTCCCAAGTATTCTAAGTGTGTAATCATGGTAGTCTTCTTCTTTGAATCTATCTCTTGCCATTCTGAAAGATTTTGCGAGGATGTTGTTCTCATCAAGCATCTTTTGTAGTTCTTTGACAATGGCAGGGTCCACCGTTGATTTATTATCATTGCATCTTGAAGCATCTATCCTGTTTTGCACCTCATTTTCTATCTGATAGATGTATAGCTGGGCAAATCGAGGTTTGTTACCTTCTTCTGGTAGAAGAGTTCCAATATGGTGGTAGTTCTGGCCATGCAGTCTAAAAACATATGGTCCTTTGCCTTTGTTTATTTCTTTGTCAACAGCTCCTCCCATTGATGTGAATGAGAACATTGAGTTGTATGACCTGATATTTTCTCTGAAGTTTGTTGCATCACTTCCTTCACCTATTAATAGTCTTGCAAGGTAAGGTGGAGGATATGCTATCTTTGGTAGGTCAATTTTACCTTGTTTGCAGCAAATTCTGAAAGAAGGTTTTTTGGTTCCTCTGAGAATTTAATCTTTCTTCGCACCATAGTATTGCATTGCAATGTTCGCATCTATATGTTGGCTTTCCAAAGTTCCATATCGTGCTATAATAACTTCCGGACGTAGTGCTGCTGTTTGTTTCTATGATGTTGCTTTCAAGGTCATTGTCGCTCCCATTTGTTCTTGCACGCTTGACATCTCTTCTTTCTTTGATTTGTTCCTTTCTCTTACGTGGTGCATCTTCTTCTTTATTATTGGTTGTTTCTTGTGTATCCCTGCACCTCTTACTCCTTTTTTCTTGGAGTTGTTGTTTCCTCCTGATAATAGCTTGTCTAGCTTCTTTTGTAAGTTGGTGATGAGGACATCACTTCTACGGATACGACCACAACTCCATGACTACATTGCTTCTACTCTCCTACAAGTATCTTGTAGCTATAAGATATTTTGAGCCACTTTTGTTGACTATCCAGATTCATGGAATAGCCTCCATTTCAATAGTAGTAGCAGCCATTTTGGTTTTGCTGTCCAGATCCATTGAACAGCCTCCATCTCAATAGTACTAGTAGCTAGTTGTTGCCAGCTGCACTGTAGCTGCGTGCCCTGTAGCAGCAGCAGCCATTTTGGCTATAAAAGGAGGGGTACCTCCACATGTAAGAGTTGGGTTATTTTTAGTTCAGTTTAGTGTTCCTTGTTGAAACTACTGCCTTGATCTTCTCTTGTGTCGGCTAGACCAACAGATTGATCTCTACTTGTAACCCCAAACAATCCTACACATATATATATGCAATTCTGAGATTGCTTGTTACCTTGTTCTTGCTGGATTCTTCCATTTTCTTGCAGGAACAGACCCTAGTGGTCAGGTCAGCTTGGTTTTGGACAAGGCTGATAACATCTCAGGGGTTGGTTCAGCGGTTGCTTGGCTAATCGGTCCTCTTGGACAGTAGCCTAGATCGTGAGGGTCATCCCCACCAATCGAAGGTATCTATCTCATCGAAAGGTCGGGCCACTCTAGTGGTGTATCAAGTGGTATCAGAGCAAAGGTTGATCGATGAGAGTTAGTTCTTATTAGTTGAGTGAATTTTTCTACCTAGAGCCCACAAAAAGCCAAAAAAAAGAAGTAGTGTTAGCCATCCTCTATCCTAGCCACTCTAAGCCTTGCAATTTTCTTTTCAGTTTATGTTTTGTTGAATCTCTGGTTTGCATTGTCATGTTGAGTTTGCTGGTCATAGTTCTTCTAGCTTCAACCTTCTAGTTAGGGTTTGTCTTGTCAAGAAAGAAGAGGAAGCAAATCTGTTTTCAGCAACCTCAAGGTGTGAACTTCAAAAAAAAAGAAAAAAAAAGAATAGCAGCAACAGAGTTGGGGTAGCAGCAGCAAAATTGGGAATAGCTGCCTAGCTGCAACTTTTGACCACTTTTAGTGCCAGGCCGCAGTAAAGAAAAACACTGCAGCAGTTTTAAGAGAAAAGAGAGGCAGTCAATCTTGTGTTTTTCAGTGACAAAGGGAGCTGCACTTAAAAAAAAGGAAATAAAGAATAGCTCACAAGTAGCAATAGCCTTGTAGTCTTCTTGCAGCAGCTTTCCCACCCTTGTCTTCTATTTTGCTTAGCTTGTGTTCAGTTAGTCTACAAAGGCCAGCAAGCTTGACTAGAACTTTGAGCAGATTTTGAACCTTGCATCTACTGATTTGAATTTTTGTTAATCCTTGCTACATACTTAAGCCTGTCCTAGCTCCACTCTCTACTAGCCATTCAGGTACCGTGCACTAGCACTCGCTGAGTTCAACCCTTGAGATCGTTGGACGCTGACCCCACTGCCGGTTGCACCGCCTGCTAGTTTGGTAAGAACTTGTAAGAACTTGGTAAGGGCTTGAGTGCAAGTGCCTTTTGAGTTTTTCCCACATCCTAGTAGTTGATAGGGACACATAATTTTATTTTGTTTTTCCTTGTCTTCTGTTAAAAATGGCAGGTTCGCACGACGAGGAAGGTGAGAAAGACGCCCCTCTCACACCAAGAACGCGGGCAACCAGGGACTTCTTTGTACGTTTGCTGAATGATCACACTAAGGATATCACGACAGTAGTGAATGAGACCAGGGAGGCCTTGAACAACAACACCACCACTATCACAGCCCTTTGATGCTCGCATACACCAGCTTGAACAAGCACAATCATTTCCTGCAACACCATCTCGCACTAGTCCTGCTGCAGCTGATGCCTCTACTGCAGCCAACAACAGACACCGGCGCCATACACCAGCTGCCCCTGGTTCAGAGGAAGAAGAGAAAAAGCAGAACGCCAACGACTACGCTGCGGATACCGAACAAGATGATGTGGTCCATACCAACAGCGATCGCGAACGTCAACGTCCACGCCACAACCGACAAGGTATGAGACAACCACGACAGGTACGCGACCACGATGATCCATTGCTAAAAATAAAATTTTCAATACCATCCTTTGCTGGTAGATATGATTCTGATGCTTATCTCACTTGGGAAATGGCCATAGGACAAAAATTTGATTGTTATGATATTCCTGATGATAAAAGAATTAGAGCTGCCACTAGTGAGTTTACTGATTTTGCATGTATTTGGTGACAAGAACATTGTCGTACTAGCAGAGATGTGCCTACTACTTGGGAGGGTATGAAGAGAGTTATGAGAGGCCATTTTGTACCATCATTTTACTCTCGTGATCTATTAAACAAATTGCAATGTTTAAGGCAAGGTAAAAACACAGTAGAAGATTATTTTCAGGAATTGCAAATTGGTATGCTACGTTGTGGGTTAGAGGAAACACAAGAAGCTAAGATGGCTAGATTTTTCAGGGGGCTTAACAAGGATATTCAAACAATACTTGATTATAAAGAATACAATTCTATCACCCGTTTATTCCATCTTGCTTGTAAAGCTGAGAGAGAAGTGCAGGATAGGCAAAGGACAAGGGGCACTTCTGGGGGCTATTCTGCAGGTTGGTCCAACAGCCGCACCACTGCACCGACTTCCTCCAACAACCGTGCACGGCCTACTCACTCTACTACACATACACGTGCACCTGCAGCAAGCAAGAGCCTAGCACCAGCTCCCACACAAAGTGCATCTTCAGTTAATTCAACTGAACGATCACGAGATATTCAATGCCATCGCTGCAAGGGGTTTGGGCACATAACGCGCGAATGTCCTAGCAAGCGAGCTCTTCTAGTGAAGGACAATGGTGAGTACACTTCAGCTAGTGATATTGAAGAAGAATATTCTATGCTTGCAACTGACCCTGTAGGTAACGATCATGAGAATGGGGAGGAGCAATATGGTGCTGAAGCAACAGATAAGTACTTGAGTATCATTGTAAAGCGTGTGCTTAGTGTGCAAATGGAACAAGCTGAACAAAGTCAACGCCACAATCTGTTCCAAATTAAATTCGTCATCAATAATCGTTCATGCCAGGTCATTATTGATGGAGGGAGCTGCAATAACTTGGCTAGCATGGACATGGTAGAGAAGCTTGGCTTGACCACAAAACAACACCCTCGACCCTACTATATTCAATGGTTCAATAGCTATGGTAAGTTGAAGGTAACTCGCATTGTGAGGATACATTTTTCAATTGGCTCATATCATGATTATGCTGATTGTGATGTCGTTCCTATGCAAGCATGCTCACTATTATTAGGTAGGCCATGGCAATATGATAGAGACACGATGCACCATGGTAGAACTAATAAATATACTCTCATATCTAAAGGAAAGAAAATTACTTTGCTTCCTATGTCTCCTGAGGCTATTTTGAAAGATGAAATAGAAAGAGTCAATAGAGAAAATAAGGACACTAGCAATAGTGAAAATCAGATTGTAGCTAAGGAGCTTGCATCACATAACAAGAAAGAATCTCATACTAAGCATGAAATTAGGCTGAAAGGTTCTGTTTTACTTGCTACAAAATCTGATATTACTGAACTAGGAGCAAACAACTCAGTTTGCTATGCTCTTATATGCAAAGAAACTCTATTTTCTTTTCAAGATGTGCATGTTTCTTTGCCTCCTGCTATTGCTAACCTTTACCGAAAAAGGCTTTCGCCCCGCTTTATATATAAAGCAAACCACCAAAGCCACAAAGTCCACACAAGTCCACACACACGAACGCACATCAAGTGCAGGAGAAGGGTACAGCTGAGGGCACAACTCAACAAGCCCTAAAAAAGAAAAAAGACAACAAATGCTGCAGGGGAGCCTCAAAGGCTAATCCGGCTCCGGAGGTGGCGGAGGGAACGGTGGCGACAAGCGAAGGGCCATCGCGCGAAGATCTGCAATGATGGAGGTGATGGTGTCCCGGTCCGGGGGGCGGCTAAGCGTCCGCCAAAGCTGTAAGTAGACACACATTTTAAAGATCGCGTCAGTGGCACGTCGGAGAGGCACACGCTGGATGACTAGACGATTGCGAACGGTCCATAAGGTCCACGCGAGAACGCCGATGCAAAGCCACCGAATGTGACGAGCACATGGAGGGGTGGCCTGAATTTCGTCGAACAAATCGGGGAAGTTGGAGTTGCATCGGCGACCACCAACGGCCTCCCGAAAGCAGCTCCAAAGGAATTGGGCCAACACGCAGGTGAAGAAGATATGGTTCGAGTCTTCCACCGTCCCGCAAAGGGGGCACATGCCGTCACCAGGACCATTCCGTTTAAGCACCTCCACGCCAGAGGGAATGCGGCCCCAGATCCATTGCCATAGGAAAATCCGGATCTTCAGGGGGAGTCTAATCTCCCACACCTGGGAAAAGGGGGGCGGGGCGGGCGTGGGCATAATGGATTGGTACAGCGATTTGGTGGAGAACCGCCCAGATGGCTCGAGGCGCCAGGAGATCCGGTCGGACGGGTTGTCCACCTCCGGGGTATGCAGCGCTATGCAATCCAAGAGGTCGCGCCATTCCGCCGACTCCGGTGGTCCAAACGGTCTACGAAACGCCAGACGCCCTAAGTCAATAAGGGCCACCTGTACGGACACATTAGGAACCACCTGTATGGAGAACAGTCCAGGAAATCTGGCTGCAAAGGGGAGATCCCCTGCCCACCGATCGAACCAGAACAAGGTCGAAGCACCCGACCCAACCGCAATAGAGGTCCCGATGCGGAGGACCGGAAGGAGCTGAATAACGGACTGCCAGAATTGTGAGCTGCCAGATCGCTGGCAGAAGGCAAGCGGCTGACCACGGAGGTACTTATTCCGGATAATGTCAAGCTAGAGGCCCCCCTCCCCATTTGCGATGCGCCACAACCACCGGGTCAAGAGGGCGATGTTCATGTGTTTAGACGACATGATCCCAAGTCCGCCCTGGTCGCGGGGTCTGCAAATGTCGGGCCAGCTCACCATATGATACTTCTGCTTATCGCCGTCCCCGGCCCAGTAGAATCGGGCCTGGTACTTAGCGATCTCGTGATGGAGGGTCTCGTGGAGGTTGTAGAAGCTCATGATGAACAGGAGCAGGCTGGAGAGGGAGGAGTTGATGAGAATCGTCCGAGCCGCCTTAGACAGCCATCTGCCCTGCCAGGGCTCAATGCGCCGGGGGAGTTTGGCCACCGTGGGCCGGAGGTCCGCGACGGTGAGGCGCGAGTCACTAATGGGGATTCCTAGATAAGTTGTGGGGAAGGACCCCAGTTGGCAATTAAGCCGATCGACAATGTCCTGAGAGTCGGCAGGCGAGTATCCCATCACCATCACAGCGCTCTTGTCAAAGTTGATCTTGAGGCCCGACATCTGTTGGAAACATAGCAGGAGGAACTTGAGGTTCGCGATGTCCTCCGGACCGCCGGACACCATGATAATGGTGTCATCGGCGTACTGCAACAAAGAGACTCCACCTGAGCCAACAAGATGGGGGACAACGCCGTGGATGTGTCCCGCGGCTTTAGCTTTGTCGAGGATGGCAGCAAGGGCATCAACTACCATGTTGAACAAAAAAGGGGAGAAGGGGTTGCCCTGTCTCACCCCACAAAGGGTGGGGAAGAAGGGGCCGATCTCCCCGTTAATGTTAACCGCGGTGCGGCTGTAGGATACCATCTGCATCACACGGGTGACCCATCTATCGTCGAAACCTTTGCGGAGGAGGACTTCCCGAAGGAAGGGCCAGTGGACAGTGTCGTAGGCCTTATGGAAGTCAATCTTTAGGAAGACCGCCTGCTGACGCCTGACACGGACCTCATGAAGGACTTCATGGAACACCAGCACCCCATCCAGGATGTGTCGGCCCTTGATAAAGGCCGACTGATTCCTATGAGTGATGTGGTCAGCAAGCAGGGTCACCCTATTGGCGTACCCCTTCGCCAGAATATGGAAGATCACATTGATCACCGTAATAGGGCGGAATTGGCGGATGTCCGAGGCCCCGACCACTTTAGGGATGAGGGTGATGATCCCATAGTTCAGCCGGGCCAAGTCAATCGCCCCCACGTAGAATTCCTGAAATAGCGCCAACACCTCCGGCTTAATGACCGGCCAGAAAGTCTGGAAGAACTTAACCGGGAGGCCGTCCGGACCCGGGGCGGACGAGGGGTTCATGCTTTTGATGGCGGCCCAAACCTCCGCCTCACCGAAGGGGGCCGTGAGGGCGGCATTAGCCTCAGCCGAGACGCGGCAACTGTCTTGCCAAATATCCGGAGCGAGGGCCACCCCTCCCCGAGGGGAGGGGGAAAAAAGGGCTTTATAAAAGCCATCTACATGGGCACGGATCTCATCCGGGTGTTGAAGCAGGGAGTCACCGTCCCAGAGAAGGGGGATCGTGTTGCGGCGGCGGCGGCCATTAGCGATGGCCTGGAAGTAGGCCGTATTAGCGTCGCCCTTTAGGACCCACCGCTGGGTCCCCCGCTGACGCCAATACGCCTCCTCGTCCGTGTAGATGACCGAGAGCTAGTCCTCGAGGTTGTACCGGAGTTGCTAACCTTTTGCAAGAGTACAAAGATGTGTTCCCAAAAGAAATACCACCAGGGCTGCCACCAATCAGAGGAATTGAACATCAGATCGATCTAATTCCTGGTGCCTCCCTGCCCAACCGTGCGCCGTATAGGACCAATCCCGAGGAGACTAAGGAGATAGAGCGCCAAGTGCAAGATCTGCTTGACAAAGGGTACATACGTGAGAGCCTTAGTCCTTATGCTGTTCCAGTTATTTTGGTTCTGAAAAAGGATGGATCATGGCGTATGTGTATTGATTGTAGGGCTATTAATAATATCACCATTAGATATGAGAAAAGTCCACATTTCAACCTCGAACTAACCAGTCGGTTTAATTTACAACCCTGAACTTCGAAACCGGTCAAAACACACCCCGAACTAAACACGAGGTTCAAAACTCAACCCTGGTCTCGGTTTTGTGTCGGTCAAGCAGTTTTGACCGCAGTCAAGGCTGACTAGACAGCGCCACATCAGCAGCCAGGGAAGGGAGGAATTAAAAAAAAAGCGGGCGCCATCCACTCCCCTCGTCTCCTCTCGATCCTCCCACGACACGCTGCCAGGGAGAGAGAGATCAAGCGGGCGCCACACCACCGCCGCTCGCCTCGGCTCCGGCCGCATCCACAGCAGGCCGCCGTCACCACCCAGCAGAGACCACTAACGACGGGCTCGTGTGTCTCCCCATCGGCGCCTCCACAAGCTGCGCGCCTCTGCTTGCCTGCAACGCCATGGCCGACGACCGCCGCCCCTTGCACCTCCGTCTGCGCCCCGTCCGCTGCTGGACGTGACCGACGACCACCGCCGGGCTAGCTGCGGCCACCTCGTCCACCAACTTGTCTTCACCGCCACCTCTGCCGGCTGCCACGCACGACGCGCTCACCCCGAGCAGCGCCGCCACCCGTGCCCCGGCTCCAGCGGCCGCTGCACGGATTCCGGTCACCGTCCCCTGCTGCCGCCGCTCTCCAGCGACCTCTGCCGCCCCATGCTGCCACCGAAGGCTGCCTCTCGCCGTCGAGGTCCATAGGGGCCACCCCCTCCGTGGCTCCGTCGAGATCTGGAAGCTAGGGGCCTCAACCACGTCTGCCACTGCTAGCCGCCGCCCTAACCGCCGCAGCGATGAGCCCTCCTCTCCCTGGCGGCGAGCGCCTCTTCTCCCAGCTGCGAGTTCCTCCTTGCCCCTCGCGCCTCCTCTCCTGTTTGCGTGCTGCGCCGGCGACGAGCGCCTCCTCCCCTGGCTTCTAATGGCTGCCCGACGCCGCTGCTGCTTGCTAGCTGCTGTTGTTTGTTGTTGCTACAAGGTGAGATGATTGAGGGAAGATAGATTAGACCAGGGCAGGAGAGACGGCAGTGGAGGTGCAGCGCCGCCGGCGGACAGAGGCAGCGAATGAGACAGAGAGAGAGAGAGAACGAGCCGTTTCTTTAATTCCTCCCCACCCTAGCTGCTGATGTGGCACTGCCTAGTCAGCATTGACTGCGGTCAAAACCGCTTGACCAACACAAAACAGAGACCAGGGTTGAGTTTTGGACCTCGTGGTTAGTTCGGGGTGTATTTCGACCGGTTTTAAAGTTCAGGGTTGTAAATTAAACCGACTGGTTAGTTCGAGGTTGAAATGTGGACTTTTCTCTTAGATATCGTCATCCTATTCCGAGGCTAGACGACATGCTTGATGAATTAAGCGGCTCTACAATGTTCTCCAAAGTTGACTTACGTAGTGGCTATCACCAAATCCGAATGAAATTAGGAGATGAGTGGAAGACAACATTTAAAACTAAATTTGGCTTATATGAGTGGTTAGTCATGCCTTTTGGCTTAACCAATGCACCTAGTACATTTATGAGGTTAATAAATGAAGTTCTACGCGCTTTCATTGGAAAATTTGTGGTGGTCTACTTTGACGATATCTTGATTTATAGCAAGTCACTTCTTGAACATCATGAGCATTTACGTACTGTTTTTCAAGCTTTGAGAGATGCACATTTGTTTGGTAACCTCGAAAAGTGCACATTTTGCACCGAACGAGTATCTTTTCTTGGCTATGTTGTGACTCCACAGGGAATCGAAGTTGACGAGGCCAAAATCGAAGCCATCAAGGGTTGGCCGACTCCTAACACGGTCACACAAGTACGAAGTTTTCTTGGGCTGGCTGGATTTTATCGACGCTTTATCAAGGAATTCAGCATCATTGCCGCACCACTACATGAGTTGACGAAGAAAGGAGCACCCTTTCATTGGGTGGTAGCACAAGAGAATGCTTTCAACCACCTAAAAAAGAAGCTCACAAATGCTCCACTACTCCAACTTCTAGATTTCGGTAAACCTTTTGAACTTGAGTGTGATGCTAGCGGTATAGGCATAGGTGGTGCTCTAATTCAGGATAGTAAACCTATTGCCTATTTTAGTGAGAAACTAAGTGGACCAAGTCTGAATTATTCCACTTATGATAAGGAATTATATGCTTTATTCCGGACCCTAGAGACATGGCAACATTATTTATGGCCCAAAGAATTTGTAATTCATTCTGATCATGAGTCTCTTAAACATATTAGAAGTCAAAACAAATTGAACCGTAGACATGCAAAATGGGTGGAGTTTATTGAATCCTTTCCCTATATCATAAAACACAAGAAAGGAAAGGAAAATGTCATTGCCGATGCTTTATCTCGACGCTATACCATGTTATCTCAACTTGATTGTAGAATTTTTGGGTTAGAAACTCTTAAGGAGCTATATGAGCATGACACTGATTTTAAAGAAATAATGTTGAATTGTAAGGAAGGAAGGGGCTGGAATAAGTATATGGTGAATGATGGACTATTGTTTCGTGCTAACAAGCTATGCATCCCAGCTAGCTCCGTCCGTCTTTTGTTATTACAGGAGGCTCATGGAGGTGGTCTAATGGGACATTTTGGTGTCAAAAAGATGGAGGACGTATTAACCGACCACTTCTATTGGCCAAAATTGAGGCGTGATGTTGAGCGCTATGTATCACGCTGCACCACTTGTCAAAAAGCTAAGTCACGACTTAACCCACACGGTTTATACATGCCTCTACCCGTTCCTAATGCTCCTTGGGAAGATATTTCAATGGACTTTGTTTTAGGACTACCAAGGTCAAAGAGGGGGAGAGATAGTATTTTTGTTGTTGTGGATAGGTTCTCTAAAATGGCACATTTTATACCTTGTCACAAAAGCGATGATGCTACTGTTGTTGCTGATTTATTCTTTAGAGAGATCATTCGCTTACATGGGGTGCCCAACACTATAGTGTCCGATCGTGATACAAAGTTCCTTAGTCACTTTTGGAGGACTCTTTGGGCTAAATTGGGGACTAAGTTACTATTTTCTACTACATGCCATCCCCAAACAGATGGACAAACTAAAGTTGTTAATCGGACATTGTCAACCATGCTTAGAGCTACTTTAAAAAAGAACTTGAAAATGTGGGAGGAATGCTTGCCTCATGTAGAATTTGCTTATAACCGTTCGCTACATTCTACCACAAAGATGTGTCCTTTTCAAGTCGTTTATGGTTTTATTCCTCGTGCACCAATTGATTTATTACCTCTACCATCTTTAGATAAAGTAAACCTTGATGCAAAAGAACGTGCTGAGCTGATATTAAAAATGCATGAAATTACTAAAGAAAACATAGAAAGCATGACTGAGAAGTATAAAATTGCCGGTAGTGAGGGTAGAAAGAAAATCTCGTTTGAACCTGGAGATCTTGTTTGGCTACACTTACGCAAGGATATGTTTCCTAAATTGAGGAAATCAAAGTTAATGCCTAGAGCTGATGGTCCTTTCCATATATTATAGAGAAAATAAATGACAATGCATATAAGCTGGATGTGCCTACAGATTTTGGGGCTAGTCCCACCTTTAACGTTTCAGATTTGAAGCCATACATGGGAGACGAAGGCGAAGATGATGATGACATTGTTTCTACCAATATAAGACCACACTACCTACGGCAATGCCTCCACCTGAAGCCAGGCCAACTTTTGAGAAAGTTTACACCAGACGAGTATGCAATGTGATTGTAATCAGAAACAAAGGGAAGGTCGAACATGGAGCTCCATTCCAAAGAGAGATGCACATTAGTTGAGGACAACTCAAATGTAAGAAGGGGAGGATGATGAGGACATCACTTCTACAGATACGACCACAACTCCATGACTGCATTGCTTCTACTCTCCTACAAGTATCTTGTAGCTATAAGATATTTTGAGCCACTTTTGTTGACTATCCAGATTCATGGAATAGCCTCCATTTCAGTAGTAGTAGCAGCCATTTTGGTTTTGCTGTCCAGATCCATTGAACAGCCTCCATCTCAATAGTACTAGTAGCTAGTTGTTGCCAGCTGCACTGTAGCTGCGTGCCCTATAGCAGCAGCAGCCATTTTGGCTATAAAAGGAGGGGTACCTCCACATGTAAGAGTTGGGTTATTTTTAGTTCTGTTTAGTGTTCCTTGTTGAAACTACTGCCTTGATCTTCTCTTGTGTCGGCTAGACCAACAGATTGATCTCTACTTGTAACCCCAAACAATCCTACATATATATATATGCAATTCTGAGATTGCTTGTTACCTTGTTCTTGCTGGATTCTTCCATTTTCTTGCAGGAACAGACCCTAGTGGTCAGGTCAGCTTGGTTTTGGACAAGGCTGATAACATCTCAGGGGTTGGTTCAGCGGTTGCTTGGCTAATCGGTCCTCTTGGACAGTAGCCTGGATCGTGAGGGTCATCCCCACCAATCGAAGGTATCTATCTCATCGAAAGGTCGGGCCACTCTAGTGGTGTATCAGTTGGCCTGCTGATTTTGACGTGTACTGTCCCTTCATTTCTGCATTCGATATTGTTTTAGCAATATAGTATCATATATTTATTAGCTACTTTATGCACAATGTCGTCAAGAGACTAATAATATATGCCCTAAATAGGAGATCAAACAACCTATAATACTTATCGATCATGCTTTCAGGATTATCGTGTTGTGTGGTTCGAGCTGCAGTGGATGGCATTATTGCTGTGACAGTGTGCTTGTTTCTCAGTGAATGACAGTTGCTCCATGGGAATTACTACGGAGAAGTACTCTCTAAAATCATTTTTAGCACTATACGTAAAATTATTAGGTTCTGCAAATTTCCAAAGGACAATCTTTCAAATATATATGTTAGAAAAGTACCAAAAAATAGTGTGCATTACATGAAGATAGAGAAAGCTCAATGATATACCTGATAGTGTTTTCTTGTCTTTTTAAAAAAAATTGTAAAGCTTCACACGCCTGTGCTAATTATTGTTGTAATTGTATCTTTGCTTCAAAGCAAATCCTGTAGCGATCCTGGAAAATATTTTGAACCATGTACAAATTATTAGAGCATATCTTTGTATTGCTGCCATGACTTTATCAGTCTGTGTGTCAGTTTCAGTTCATCACAGAAGCTGGTACTGTTTTGTCAAAGAAAAAAGAGTTTATGTCAAGAGCCAAGGCAATGCGTGTGAGAATAGTTTATTTGAGTCAGTATTATATGCCTAAATGTAAAACAATGTAATCATGAATTAAAAAATCGTGAGGTTGCTTTGAATTGCTGATAGTAGTAGTTTTCCACGGAGAGCATTTACCTTCTAATCTGAAGTCTGGCAAGCCTGATTCGTGTGCAAGTTCTTCCAGCGATTCAATCTAGGTCGATTCTAACTAATGTTGTTGACTTTTGTTTTTGACGGGTCGATAATCCAAAGGTCTAGATGATACGATCCCTTGGTTAATCGAAGTGTATGTTCCAGCTATTTAAGGGCAGTATGCTAACGCGTGCTCGTATCAGCCTATTCGATAAGGAGTAGGAACTGAGTTGGTAACGATTACGGTATAGAGATAAATTCCAAACCCAAGTTTACATACCCCACGTATGAATCCTATTCAGGCCCAGCAGTTTTGATGCAGGCCCATGTTTTTTTTTTTTTTGGAAAATGAAGCCCATGTTAGTCATTTAGAAAATGAGCACCCCGTATGGTCATGAGAACGGACGTTTGGTGACCGAGCTCACTGGAGCTCGGTTTTTTTGAAAAATTCGAAATTCAAACTTTTCGGTTTCAAAAAAATCTGAAAAAATTTGTGCAAGTAAACAACGATGTTATGTGTGTGTGTAAAATTTTAGGATGAAATACGTTGAAATGCGACCTGTAAAAAAAGACAAATTCATGCCCTGGGAGGATGAATAGTATCATGTGTTATAAAGCCACAGATTTGTCTTTTTTGCACAGCCCTCATTTCAATGAATTTTGAACTGAAAATTTACACACATGTGTGTTATGCCTTCATGTATATCTGTATTTTTTTTCAGAATTTTTTGAAATGTAAAACTATGAATTTTGATGAAATTTGAATTTTGAACTTGGAGGCCTCATTGGAGCTCGGTCACCAAAGGCAATTTCCGTATAGGTCATCATCTACGTAGAACTCTCCTTTTTTATAGAAGGAAAAAAATCTCTCAGCTTAGTCGATCCCCACCAGCAACCTTATCCATCCGCCTGCACCACCTCTTCCATTATCCGGCTGATGAAGATCTCACCACTTGCCATCCCCGAACTAATTCCCAATCCATCGCGACTGCACTTCTCGATTCATTTCTTCCAATTTCTCTTTGGCACTGGCGCAGTTTGCCGTTGCGCGGACGCGCTTGTCACGTTCTCAAGGATGTGGATCCTCGACGACCTCGTGGAGTCCGGCGGAGCGTTCTCAAGGGTTTCGGCCAAGATGACGGCCAGAGAACCATGGCGGAGGTGTTGTAGTTTGGCCCAGTGGAGGAGGCTGTGAGGGAACTCATTGAGTCACCTGCTGATGGTGGATTATTGGATCTGACTACCGTGAGATGCTGGCCTCCTCATTGTTCTTTCTGTCAGACTACTACATCCTTTGTAATGAAGATTATTTCTTGTTTATTTTCTTAAACTGGGCCTTACCTTCTCTGTGTTAATATGTCACCTTGGATATTAATTTTGGTATAGGTTTGTTGAGCAAAAGGCCACTTGTTGAATTTTCTCAAGTAACAGTAACCACATCAAGTAACGAATAAACATATTCCAGTTGCCAGCAAGACGCCATTGATTTGCTTATATCCAGTTCTGCTATTAATTTACTGAAGCAAGGTATGTTCCTCTATATTGTGCTGGTCTCATATAGATTTGCCAAAGTACAATTTCTTCAAATTGTGAAGTGAATCCTAATGTGGAAACTCTGGTCTTGTATTATGTTCCTGCCTTTTGTGCTGGCCTTGTACTGATTTGCCGAAAATAGCATGTACGTAAAGGAAACTACATGAAGAAAGTTATTAATCTGTTTTAGAACTGTTGAATGTGAGGCCCAAGTGGCCCAGGCCCATATGGGGCTGACCTAGAAAAGGAGCCCCAGCTCTCTCGTTCCAGTGAGCCGCTACACACGAAGGCAGACACAGCTGCTGCTGCTCCTAGTACGCTCCTCCTCCAAGTCCAACATGGTATCAGACCAGGCCGGAGGGGCACTGGAGGCGGCGACGGCGGCGCGGGCGGTCTAGTCGCCGGCCGGCGGCGGGGTCCGGCGAGGAGGCGGCGGCGCATCTGGGCGTGGCTGTGCGTGCGCGCGCGAGGCGGTGGGTCGCGGCAGAGCGGCGCGGAGCTGCGTGGAGGCGGCGAGCTCGGCTGAGGAGAAAAGAAGGTGGAGCTGCGGCTGCGCAGAGCTTGCTCGTGAGGTGCTGTGCGGCTGGGCTCTGCGAGCGGCTGCAGAGGAGGAAGGAGGCGGCAGCGCGGGAGAGGCTGCTGCTGGGAGGTGCGCCAGCGCAGAGGCGGCGTGCTGGTGGTGCCGCGGAGTGCCTGGAGGTGTGGCGCTGCGGCTTGTGCTGTTCCTGCAGCTGCTGTTGTTGCTGCTGTTTGCAAAGGAGCAAGAGGTAGTGACTGCTGCTGCTACCGTGCGTTGCTGAGGAAGAAGAGAAGGCTGCAGAGGAGGCAGACGTGGAGCTGCTGTGGTAGCTGCTGGAACTGTTGTATCTGCTGGTTGCAGAAGAGGCTGTGCTGGAGCTGTTGCTGCTGAAGCTGTTAAGCTGCTCCTGCTAGTGCTTGCGGCTGTGAGCTGAGGGGGAGAAAGAAGGAATTGCTGGGTGTTGTGCTGCTGCTGTTGCTGAAGTTTTTTTTCTGCTGCTAATTGAAGAAGAGGAGAGGAAATCATGGGGACTGAACTTACTGCCGCTTTAGAGAAACTTGCGCAGCTCATGACTGCGAAAACTGCCGAGGGGTTACCTGCTGCAAGTGGCGCCATCGTTGTGCCCCACGCAGATCAGGTGTTCAAGCTTGAGCTCATGCCAAATGATGTCAAGCTGAATGGCGTGAGCAGCTACCTGAGCTGGTCGAGGCGGGCCTTGTTGATCTTGAAGACAAAGGGTCTGACGGAATATGTTCTTGGCACGGGTGACGAACCGGCTGACAAGGCGAGCCCAGAATGGAAGAAGTGGAGTGTTACCGACTCCCTGATTTTGGCCTGGATGTTGAACTCCTTGATTCCAGCCATTGCAATGTCTGTTGAGGCATTGCCAACTGCTTCTGCTGTGTGGAGCATGCTGTCCACGAGGTATTCCGGTAAGGGAAACCTGATGCTCATGTCTCAAATTGAAGACAAGATTCATGCTGTTCGTCAAGGTGACAGAAGCGTGCTGGTGTATGTGAATGAGCTGCAACACCTTTGGGCAGATCTGGATCAGTGTGACCCCCTTGAGATTCCACATGCAGAGTCCATGGAGATTGCCAGGAAGTGGGTTGAGCGCAGGCGTGTGGTGCAGTTTCTAAAGGGCCTAGATCAAGCTTTTGAGAGTAGACATGCTGCGATGCTACATCAGCCGACACTTGTGACCCTTGATGAGGCCATTGCTGCGATGTCTCAAGAAGAGGTACGCTTGCAGTCGAGAAGGAGAGTTGGAAATGAATCTGCTTACAGGGTGGCTGACCCGCGAGGGGTGTGTCACAATTGTGGTCAACCCGGGCATATCAGCCGTTTTTGCACTGGACCTAGGAAATTCAGAGGCCGAGGGTACAGTGGTGGCAGTAGCAGCCGAGGTGGTTGGAATGGGAGTCGTGGTCGGAATGGGAGTGGCGGTTCTTGGAATGCTCCTCATTGGAATGCCCCTAAGGCAAATGTAGCTGCTTCAGCTGAAGGGAAGCAGCCTGTAGGAGGACAGGAGACTACTGCCAGCTATGCCAACTTTGTTGATACAAATGAAGGTAACGTTGAACACGCATCAATCGCAGCCCATAAAATAAACTCTGAATGGGTGCTTGACTCTGGAGCATCACAACATGTTGCTGGAGACTTTAATGAGTTTAAATCTTATGTTCCCCACTCTCTCGCACATCAGAAAAACATTCACACAACAGATGGCACAGCCCAACCCATCACAGGTGTTGGGACAGTCAACTGCACGCCGAGTATTGAATTATCCTCAGTGTTGCATGTGCCAGCTTTTCCTGTGAACTTAGTGTCCTTGAGTGCTTTGGTTGACCAAATAGATTGCCGAATAATTCTTGACAAGGTTGTGTTCTTGATCCAGGAGAGATTGACGGGCAGGAGTCTTGGGACTGGAACCAGGCGTAGGGGGCTGTGGTACATGGACCGTAGCATGCCGGACCAGGAGGGATGGCACATGCTAGCTGCAGTGGCTGAGGACAAGGAGACTAGAGCACTGATCCATCACTGTAGGATGGGACATGTGTCTTTTGACAAAATGTATCAAGTATTTCCTGATGTAATGAGCGGTGTGGACAAGAGCAAGCTGAAATGTGATGCGTGTGAGTTTGCTAAACATACCAGAAACTCATATGTAAGTAAGGGGATCAGGAGCATATCTCCTTTTGTGTTGATCCACTCTGATGTATGGACCTGTCCAGTGTTATCTATCAGTGGTATGAAGTACTTTGTTACGTTCATTGATTGTCATTCTCGGATGACTTGGGTCTATCTTATGAAACATAAAGATGAAGTGTTTCAGTGTTTCAAAGTCTTTTATGCACTTGTTCAGACTCAATTTAATGTGAAAATTCAAGCACTCAGATCTGACAATGGCACCGAATATGTTAACAAGGCCATTGGTTCCTTCATGTCAGACAAGGGCATCCTGCATCAAACATCTTGCCCGGACACACCTCCTCAGAATGGGGTGGCAGAGAGGAAAAATCGCCACCTGCTGGAGGTGGCCCGTGCATTGATGTTCACCATGAATGTGCCCAAGTTCCTGTGGAGTGAAGCTGTCATGATGGCCACCTTCTTGATCAACCGCACACCATCTCGGGTGACAGGTATGAAATCACCGTGTGAGTTGGTTTTCACAGAAAATAAATTCCCAGTTCCCCCCAAGGTATTCGGTTGCACTTGTTTTGTTCGTGATCACAGGCCATCAGTCAACAAACTGGATCCTTGGGCAGTCAAGTGTGTCTTTATTGGGTATTCTTCAGGACAAAGAGGGTACAAATGCTGGAGTCCGTCTGAGAGGACATTTGTGAGCATGGATGTTACGTTCCGGGAATCGGAACCCTTTTATGGTGAGAAAACTGACCTAAGTGTCTTGTTTGAAGAACTTGACCAATGTCTCCAACCGGAAATTGCTCAAGAGGGGGAGAGTGGTGATAGTGGCAATGATAATTATAGTGGTGCCGATCCAGTGCTGCAGCAACCAATTGAGGGTGATATTCCGGTACAGCGAAGCGAACAGCAGCCCCAGAAAATGATAACACCACAGAGTGAAGGACCGATTGCTCCCACCCAGATCGGTTGTGTACCGAGGTGGACGGCAGAGCAAGAGGAGCAGCTAAAGGTGTATTCACGGAAGCAAGATGATGCTTCTCATAGGTGGCAGAAGGTGAATGAGGAGCGTAATCCTCAAGTATATTCAAGACGCCAGCATCATGTTCAAGGGGAGCAGCCAGCACAGATGCAGGGGGAGCAGCAAGGCAGCAATGCAAGCTCAGTTGACACAGAGGACTTGCCAATTGCTTTGAGAAAAGGTACTCGAGAAAAAGCAGGGATACCCGAGCCAAAGTATGGGTTCGATGCCAATGATATTGGAAATTATGTTTCGTATGAAGCATTATCTCCAGCCCACAAAGCATTTGTTGCTTCTCTTCAGCTAGTGTCTCTTCCAACTGATTGGAAGGCAGCAAAAGTGGATCCAAAGTGGCGAGCAGCTATGATAGAGGAGCTGGAGGCATTAAGTAAGAACAAGACATGGGTGCTAACACCTCTTCCAAGAGGAAAGAAGGCAGTCAGCTGCAAGTGGGTATACACTGTGAAGCAGAATGCAGAAGGGAAGATTGAAAGGTACAAAGCAAGGCTTGTGGCAAGGGGGTACAGCCAGACCTACGGCATTGACTATGATGAGACCTTTGCTCCAGTAGCAAAGATGAACACTGTGAGGATCCTGATCTCCTGTGCAGCGAATTTTGGGTGGTCCTTACATCAACTTGATGTGAAGAATGCTTTCTTGCATGGGGACCTGAAGGAGGAAGTCTACATGGAGATCCCACCGGGGTTCTCTACGTCTGAGACTGTTGGCAAGGTATGCAGGTTAAAGAAATCTCTTTATGGTCTGAAACAGTCTCCGAGAGCATGGTTCGACAAGTTTAGACGTGCGGTATGTAGTATGGGGTATGGGCAGTGTAACGGTGATCATACACTGTTCTACAGACATAAAGAAGGGAAAATCACTATACTTGCCGTATATGTGGATGATATTATTATCACAGGGGATGACAAAGAAGAAATAACGAGACTGAAAGAGTGTTTGGGTAAGGCCTTTGAAGTCAAAGATCTGGGCCGACTCAAATACTTCCTGGGCATAGAAGTGGCCAGGTCTACCAAGGGGATTGCGCTATCTCAGAGGAAGTATACTTTAGATCTCCTAAGTGATGTAGGAATGCTAGGATGTCGGGCAGCATCAACTCCAATTGATCAAAACCACAAATTGACAGCTCAGTCAGGAGAGCCAGTGAATAAGGAGAGATATCAAAGATTGGTGGGAAGATTGTTGTACTTGTGTCATACACGACCAGGCATTGCATTTGCAGTAAGTGTTGTGAGCAGATACATGCATGAGCCTAGAAGTGGACATCTTGACGCAGTACATAGAATCTTGAGATACTTGAAAGGTTCTCCTGGGAAGGGACTGTTGTTCAAGAGTTATGGACATCTTGTTGTAGATGGTTATTGTGATGCTGATTGGGCTAGCTGTCTGGATGACAGGAGATCAACTTCAGGCTATTGTGTCTTTGTAGGAGGAAATCTAGTATCTTGGAGAAGCAAGAAACAACTTGTTTCCAAATCAACTGCAGAGGCTGAATACAGAGCCATGTCCAAGGGACTGAGTGAGATGTTGTGGACCAGAAATCTATTGGCAGAATTGAAGATATTGAAGACAAGTTGTATGAATGTGTGGTGTGATAACAAATCAGCAATCAACATAGCACACAATCCAGTGCAGCATGATAGAACCAAGCATGTGGAAATAGACAGATTCTTCATCAAAGAAAAGCTTGACGCTGGGATCATCAAGGTTGAGCATGTGAGTTCTGGGCAACAGATTGCAGACTGTTTGACTAAAGGATTGGGAACTAAAGAATGCAATCTAGCGTGTGACAAGATGGGAATGATAGATATCTATCACCCCTCTTGAGGGGGAGTGTTGAATGTGAGGCCCAAGTGGCCCAGGCCCATATGGGGCTGACCTAGAAGAGGAGCCCCAGCTCTCTCGTTCCAGTGAGCCGCTACACACGAAGGCAGACACAGCTGCTGCTGCTCCTGGTACGCTCCTCCTCCAAGTCCAACAAGAACATTGATAACATTCACACCCTTAATCTAATAAGTATCCTTCTTATGTCGATGTCAAGTACTCATACTTACCTTGGTCGATACAAATAGACTGTCGTACTATTTATTTCATAAGCTACTGATCCACTAATTATCTAGATAACATCCTTGTTCTCTTGGGCTTTGCTTTCTGCACTTCATCTTCAAGCATTAAAGTTTTGGCTTTTGCTTTAACATGTTTCTTGTTCCCGCGGACACCTTTTTCCTTTTGTTCAGGCATATTCGTCTCAGTGCATTCATCCTCTGAGCCATCTGATATTACAACAGATCTCAGTCTCCTTTTATTGCCACTGCGGATCTCACGTGATGATGATGATATTTTGTCTTGACGCTTATCTTTGTTTAATGTAGTCCCATTGCTGTCATGTGGCTCCTCTTTCACAGGCACCAGTTCGCATGAAAGTTTGCCAGGTGAAACTTTATTATTCTTTGACTGCAAACATATAAATTTTAAAAATTAGGCACATCTCTAAAATCTGAAGTGTGTATATAGTTTTAAAAAATCAATCACCTTTCTATCTGGCTTGTTCTGCTTCTTCATTAACACGGTGTCAACCTCATCATCCATCAGTTCCTGTGCAACATATGTAAGATGAATTAGTTAAGGAATTCTGAAAATGGTAAAAAGTTAATGCAACTTTACCTCCTCGGCTTTATTGTCCAAGTAGAGCATCTCAAGCTTATCATCAGGCACAAATGTTCTTTTTACTGCATAGTTTTGTGTGCCAAATGTGAGGTTACTATCATTGAGCTTGAATCGAAATATAAGTCTTCTTCCACATAATTGTTGAATAATCTTTGGCGCTTCTTCCAATTTCCCATCCAGTGTGTCCAGCAACTTAGATGCAGATGTATTAAGCAATCTTGCAGCCTCCTCGTCAAATAAAGTGCAACTTGTAGTAGATGTATGGTCACTAATTTGGAGTCGTACACGATACCTAACATACCATTCATGTTAGTGGAGAGTAAATATAATATAACAGTTCTTGTTCATATTTTATAGTAATATAATATGCTTACCGAGGTGTGACCTTTTCTGGATATATACCACAACTCTTGCAATAATACCTGTCGGTTTCTTTGGTAGCCAATTTGTGACACTTATCACATGACATGTACCACCATTGAATATTTTCTTGCAAACGATCTACTGTAGCAATTGCTGTGAACACAAAATCCTAAAAAAATCAACGTTAGCATTTGGGTGGGGATGGGGGATTAAGAGACATATATAAGTACATTATAGTTTCATTGTAAGTAATATTGAATGAATTGTCGATGCAGGTCTTAACTCATATCACGAAGATTGATGACATCATTTATTGGAATTCCGATGCATTACCTGGTCTAGCTGGTTTTCGTGCCTCATTGTAGTAAGTTCTTGTAATGTTCTCCTCCTATAAAACATTTGTTCTTCTAGTGTTCCTTGATTACTTCTATCTATACTGATCATTTTTGGTAAGGTTTCCTCTGTTGAGTCCCTGCACATGTATGAAGTAAATAAGAATATGCAATCTTGAATGAACGTGAGTCACTATCTATGAGTGGAAAAATATAAATTGGTGGTGTTTCATACCTATCAAGAAGTTCTATTTAATAAATTGGCACAAACCTATTTAATCAATCAGTTAGAATATGTAAATGATAAGAATAGCGTGTAAGATTTATGGACTTACCATTGAATCTCTGCACCATCGTTGATGTAATAATGACAGTTTGGCTGCCGATTACATCCTCGGTCAAAAAATAAGCAAACTTACCCCACAATGTGATTCTGATTTTATATCACCCCTAAAGAATTTAATCCGAGAAGTTAGTGCTAACCACATGGGGGAGGTTTAGTTTAATTTCAAACATGCATATGCGTATGCACTTACTCTGGCATTGGGATTTCAATCTCGCGGATATATGAAGGCTCTGGGTTCTTTTTTGTTATTCTTGTCTCCACAGGCTTCATTTGTGTTAGTAGTCCAATGACAACTGTATATTTGGATATTAGTGATATAACAATTAGAAATATCAATTATTTGGAAGTCGAAATTACAACTATACTGTAAACATACCTGAGCATTGTGTATCTTTTTCCGCCCTTCTGGTGTGTCCATGGTAGCAAACTCGAAGCAATAATCTGGGAAAACTTCTGAAGATCCTTTTATCTCCTTTACCTTTGTATTGTATGCAAAAAATATTTTAATTTCATTGCTCACTGGCCTATATTTTGTGTGATTCCACGACCTTAAAATTGCTGAATGCATAAATAGATTTCTCATTGATCTTTGATCTAAAAGTGTCTATAAGATTCTTCCAGATAGTAGCATGGATTGTTTCACCCTGTCGAAAGGATCAAATATGGTTAGTAATTGTTGTTTCATCTGACAGGAAAATTCCAATTAAATAGTATTAAAAAACAGACCTGCTCATCCATCAGTATCATATCTAGGCTAATAAGCTCATCGGTCGTAGGATTGACCGAATCCCACATTCTTATTACTTTCACTTGAATGTTCCAATTCTGTCCCTTTGTAGTTAAGTCGCTCAACTTCTTGTATGCCATAGTGTTATGTCTTCAAAATTAACCTGGAACAATTTGTCAGTTGATATAGTATTTACAATATTTATGAAGATTCTATCGAGAAAAAGTAAGATTACTAAATAACAATTACCAATCTGATGATTCAGGCCAGAAGTGCTTTGGCGTAACTTCTTCCGACGTGAGCAATTGGGCGTGACCTCGTTGGGCGTCGAGTGTGCTTTGGCGGGATTTCGTCGGAAGAGTGAAGCGGCTGAACGTGACTTATGGCTTTTGGTGTGGACGTCGAGTCGCGTGTGGCCTGTTGAAGTCGTCGTGGTTGCCGACTTCTAATTGTTTGGTGGGTGCTTGTGCGGCCGACTGTACTTGTTTATATAATGGGTTGAGGTGTCTGGTTGAGGTGGCCGAGACCGTGTGGAGATCAGATTGTAAACTTGTCTTATTTGCATGTATTCGTTCCTGTTCTGGAACTTCCCTCACGTGAGTCTGGTGGTTGTCCTTATTTGTTTAGGTTTGAGTATATTATTTTTTTGACTATCCTTGACCCACCGATGGAAAGAATTTTTTTTGTTTGAGCGGGGTGGTTGATGTTTCGATGGACATGGACACGTTTTTTTTTAAACATGTACTATTTGTACGTGCCATGTTCTAACAATTGTACGTGTACTATTTTTCACGTAACGTTTGCATCTTTTAATCTCAGCCATCAATAGATAAAATAAAGGATCAAGATAATTTAATCTATGTGAACGCGTGTGGTGTCTTGTTTTACTTCTGTTTTAAGTAAATAATAGATAGGGTACCATCAAAGTCCGTAGATAAGACACCATATGAGATATGGACTGCGAAGAGTCACAGTTTGTCTTTTCTGAAAGTTTGGGGATGTGAAGCATATGTCAAGCGACTCCAGTCGGACAAGCTCACACCCAAATCGGACAAGTGCATATTCGTGGGATCCAAGGGAAACCTTGGAATATTACTTCTACAACCGTGAAGAGGGCAAAGTGTTTGTCGCTCGACATGGAGTTTTCCTTAGAAAGAGTTTCTCAATCGGAAGGCTAGTGGGAGGACGGTCCGACTCGAAGAAATTCGAGAACCACATGGGGACGTTCCGGTAGGTGATTCGATCACACCGGAGTTAGTCAGGGAACCCGTAGTGGAGTCGACGCCGGTTGCACGGAGGTCGGAAAGGTTGCGCAGTATGCAGGACTGCAATGTGTTGTTCTTGGAGAACAACGAGCCGACAATGTATGCAGAAGCGATGGAGAGCCCTGATTCCGAGATATGGCTTGAAGCCATGAGATCAGAATTAAAGTCCATGGATGACAATCAAATTTGGAACTTGGTTGATCTGCCAGATGGCGTTCGAGCCATTGAGTGCAAATGGATCTTTAAGAAGAAAACTGATATGGACGGAAATGTCACGGTCCATAAGGCTCGGCTTGTTGCTAAAGGTTATCGACAAGTTCAAGGAGTTGACTACGATGAGACCTACTCACCGGTAGCGATGCCTAAATCAATTCGGATCATTCTTGCTATAGCTGCATATTTCGACTATGAGATATGGCAGATGGATGTCAAAACAACTTTCCTTAATGGAAATTTAACCGAGGACGTGTATATGACACAACCCGAGGGTTTTGTCGATCCAAAGAATTCTAGCATGGTATGCAAGCTTCAGAGATCCATTTATGGATTGAGGCAAGCATCTCGGAATTGGAACATTCGTTTTAATGAAGCGGTCAAAGAGTTTGGCTTCATCAAGAACGACTGTGATCATTGTGTATTCAAGAAGGTCAGTGGGAGCTCAGTAGCATTTCTGATCTTATATGTGGATGACATATTGTTGATTGGAAATGATGTTCAAATGCTTGAATCTGTCAAGGACTCGTTGAAAAATAGTTTTTCGATGAAGGACTTAGGAGAAGTAGCTTATATTTTGTGAATCAAGATCTATAGAGATAGATCGAGAAGGCTTATTGGATTAAGCCAGAGTACGTATATTGACAAGGTGTTGAAGCGGTTCAACATGCAAGATGCCAAGAAGGGTTTCTTGCCCATGTCACATGGCATTAGTCTTAGCAAGACTCAGAGTCCTTCGACTCCTGATGAGCGAAGACGCATGGATGGGATTCCGTATGCTTCGGCTGTTGGGTCCATCATGTATGCTATGGTATGTACTCGTCCCGATGTTAGCTTTGCTCTCAGCGTCGTGGGCAGATACCAGGTTGATCCAGGTGAGAGTCACTGGACAGCGGTTAAGAATATCCTTAAGTACTTGAGAAGATATGTTCCTGGTTTATGGAGGTGAGGATGAGCTCGTTGTAAAGAGTTACACCGATGCTAGTTTCCAAACAGATAGGGATGATAGTCGATCGCAATCTGGGTTTGTGTTCATTCTGAATGGAGGAGCAGTGAGCTGGAGGAGTTCCAAGCAAGATACGGTAGCTGATTCTACAACAGAGGCCGAGTACATTGCAGCTTCTGAAGCTGCAAAAGAAGGTGTTTGGGTGAAGAATTTTATTTCTGATCTTGGTGTGGTTCAGAGCTCGTCCAATCCATTGGACCTCTATTGTGATAATAGTGGTGCTATCGCACAAGTCAAGGAACCACAGAATCATCATAAAACCCAACACATACTCAGGCGTTTTAACCTTATTCGCGACATTGTCGAGAGAGGTGATGTAAACATATGCAAGGTACACATGGATGCAAATGTGGCTGATCCATTGACAAAGCCTTTCCCACGGCCGAAGCATGAGGAGCACATGAGTTCCATGGGCATCCGATGCCTAAATGATTGACTCTAGTGCAAGTGTGAGACTGTTGGAGATATGCCCTAGAGGCAATCATGTGATGATGATATTTCCCTATGTATTCATGAGTCTTTTGTATTGTCCTTGGACATCATCAATGATATGTATCAATAAGTATGTGATTTGTTTGTGGAACTATGTATTGTATGATGATCGTTCTAATGGTCCCTAGTTGATAAGGTTATGCGGACACATATCCTTGACTAGTATACGACTCGGTTGATGACTATGTTTCACAAGTCATGTGCATGGAGATGCTAAACCGATAGTATGGACTCGGGGATGGAGATCACCGAGTCGGACAGACCCACTTTGAGACACAGCGAGATATTGTCATCTGTTAGTCTCAAGTACAATATCTATGCCATTTCCTAGACCTGAGGTCCTCGCATGTTCTCGGGATGAGGATCGACTCACTTAGGGTCTATCAAACGCTACTCCGTAACTGGGTAGTTATAAAGGTAGCTTTCGGGTGAGTCGTGAGACATGCCATGAGACGTGGCTGACCAAGATGGGATTTGCCCCTCCAATCTGGAGAGATATTCTCTGGGCCCTCTCGAGTGATCAGATTCGGAAAGCATGGCCATGCGACTTGGGTTAAGTGTTAACCCAGTTCGGGAATCTGTATCACAGTTTCGAGAAGAGAGGCCGAGCTACCACAAGGGTGACAAGTACTCGCCTTGAGCTCGACAACATATATCATGAGGCAAAAGGAATGTTGCATATAACACATTGTCGAGGTTCGTCTAACGATTTTGCAGACACATGGGAGTTGGCACGTTCTGCTAGGAGCCGCTACCAACTATCGACTCGGGTCGTGTCCATGTGTACGTGAACCTATAGGGTCGCACACTTAAGGGGCTGCAGCCCATTCGGATTGGATCCGAGTGGAAATGGGTTTAGACTCCTAGTGGGCCTCAAGTGTTGAGTCCATCTCGAAGGTCTATATATAGGGGAGTGGGCGCACCACTTAGGGTTGATCTTTTTCCTCCCTCCACAGCCGCCGCCACTCCCCACGCCCCCATGCCGCACGACCGGACCTAGCAGTCCGCCGCCCGACGCTGCTCCCTGTACGTGTGGATACCTTGGAGGCATCGCATCTGCGGTGCTTGGACGAACCGTTCGAGGGAACCACGAGGTGCCGTTCATGGGAGATCACCGTTCACGGGTCTTCGCTGTTCGCGGGAGATCGACGACGCGAGGAGGAGACGCCCCGGGGGATCGACTACACGCATCACCAACTCTACTTCCGCTGCGGTGACTACGCGTCTAGTGGTAAACCCGATCCCGTGATCTATTTCCAGCGGCATGATCTTGGGTGTGCGGTAGAAAATTTTATTTGGCGCTAGCGTAGCGTACCGCATGTTCCAACAGTGTTACTACTACTTTCAGCACTTGCAGAGAGTACCTTGCTGAAAACCACTTGTCATTTCCTTCTGCTCCTCGTTGGGTTCGACACTCTTACTTATTGAAAGGACTACGATTGATCCCCTATACTTGTGGGTCATCAGTCTGCCACATTTAGATCCGTATGAACTTTGAAAAGCTCTATGGCTCCTTCCTTGATGTAATCACGGATGGAGTTGAAGAGGCGTTTGATATGCTTGGTCTTGTTGTGAAACCTGGGCTCCTTGGCAATGGCAATGGCGCCAGTGTTGTAACAATAGATATGTTGGAGGTATGCCCTAGAGGCAATCATGTATGATGATATTTCCGACGTGTTTATGAACCGATGTAGTCCTCGGATGTTATCAATGATACTTGTTGACAAGTACGTGACTTGTCTGTGAGATCCTGTGTTGTATGATACATCCTAAAATGGTCCCTAGTCGTAAGTAACATGTGGGCACACGTCGGACTAGACTAGCATGCAATACGGTGGATGGTCTTGTCTCACTAGCCATGAAGCATGTGATGCTGCCGAACTGCATGGATCTGATCGGATCCGAGATAGGATACGGGTGACCGGATCCGACCTCGGATGGATATCGGATTGGACAGACCCAACTATGAGACACAGCGATAGGTCATCTGTGAGTCTCTAGTACACATACGTTCTGTGTCCTCGGACCTGAGCTGACGCGTGTGCTCGGGATGGTGACCGACCTGCTTTGGGCCGACCAAATGCTACTCCGTAACTGGGTAGTTATAAAGGTAGGTTTCGGGCTTGTCCAGACCCATGCTGCGAGACATGGTTAAGCAAGATGGGATTTGCCCCTCCGATGAGGAGAGATATACTCTGGGCCCCTCGTGTGATCCGACTTGTATAAGCATGGCCATGCGACGAGGATTATGAGATAATCCGAGGTGTTGGTCGGATTCACTGAAACGAGAGAGAGGTCGGGCTGTAACAGGGATGGCCACATCGCCTTGAGCCCGACAACATATATCGTGTGGCAAAGGCAACGGAAGTGTGACGTACAGGTTCGCCAACCGGCTTCATAGTCTACTTGGTGGTCGGCACGCCTTGCTAGAGGCCGCTACCTGCCGAGCAGGTCGGAGGTGATCCGAACTACGACCAAGCCGACTTGAACCTAAGGGGTCGCGCGCTTAAGGGAAGGAACCTATGAGGTCGGATCCGAGGACACTGCGGATGTGATCCGAGCTGGACTTGGATCGTGACCGAGTAGACTTTGGGCTTTAGGATCTGTGTGAGGCCCAAGTGTTGAGCCCACGACGGATGCCTATATATAGTGGAGGTACAGCACGCTTATGATGGCTGATCGCTTTGGCGTCGTCATTAGGGCTTTGCATGTGTTGCAACTAGCCACCTCCACGTGCCGCAGGCTGTGTGATCGGACCTAGCAGTCCGCCGCATAGCGTTCCTCCCGCACGCGCGGATACCATTAGAGGTGGTGCAATTGTGCCACTCCGGCGAACCTGTTCGTGGGATTTGGTGATCGGCTGTACGTGGGAGATCGACGAGATAGGAGACGACTCCGGTGACGCACTGCCACGACTCTACTTCCGCTGCACGGCACTGCGCGTCTAGTGGTAATGATCTGTGATCCATCTCTGTTAGCATGTTCCTGGTTGTTCTGCGGGTAGGAATTTTTTTAATTTGTAGTCGATGCACCCTACCGTAGAACCCAACAGTGGTATCAGAGCCTCTGTTATAGGATTTGGATTCAGATCATATGCATATTAGATATGTGGAGGTAGCAGATGAGATCTGTTGTCATTTAAGAGATTGGCTATGTGCACGGTTGATGAGATCAATTGCACAAGGGATCGTTGAGGCTATGTTTTCTGACGATCGGAATCGATGAGGTCGTGACACAACCTACCCCTACCGGTCGGTTTCCGCCATAGGGGTTAATAGTGAAACCTAAATCCGATTCGGATTCGTGATGATCGATGAGATCGGTCTGATCGGAAAATTCGGCGTGATCGGAGTACAGATTCGATCTGTGATTTCCGAAAACGTCGGGTGCTGCCCGCACCCGTGAGGGGCGCTGCCCCTTCGAACCCCACCCGCTAACCAGCTAGCGGGACCGCCGGTTGCGTAGCGCCATAGATTTCGTACATGTTCACTCAAACCGGTAGAATGCGATTCTATGCATAACTTTGTTTTGCAGGTTTGATGTGAATAGTATGGCTCATGTGTATGTGATGCATGTGTGTAAATTATACATGGCCTGCGCGTCATGATTTGTCAGCCGGCAGGAGCCAAAGTGCTGTCATTATAATATATAATGACCTGCGTGTCGACTTGTGATTCTCTGTAAATTCATTACTAGTTGTAGTAGTTGGAGGACAGAGATCAAGTCGCTGCTCGGATAGAGATCCGAGGTGGTGTTCCGGTATGACAAGATGGAGCCGACCTGGTCCTCAGAGTTGGAGCCGACCTGGTCCTCGGACGTCCATGAAGGAGCCATACTATTTCACAATATTTATTTATTTGTGATTGATATTGCTTCTTGTCTTCTACACATGTTAAAAATGGTAGAAAGATCCGTTGTTAATGTCAAGCAAATTGCCATCCCCGATGTTGCACCTTCGCACGTCAAGTACGTCTAGTAGTGGGCTCATAAAATTGGGGTGCTGCTAGGTGTCCTTGAACTGAAGGGTTCGTGTCGGACACGGACATGCACTGCATCAGGTTAACTTGACAAGGCTATCAAAACGGTTTTGGGCCTTATGGCAAAAGAGGTCGGGAGCCGTGGTATAAGATACCAACCCAGCCGACAGGAGTCGTATAGAGATACGATTAGCAAAGAGTTGCTTACCGGATAGCCACTTCGGCTAGCAGTGATGCTAAAGCTCACTAGTCGGATTGCACTACTCGGATCCTGGATCACTGGAAGTTGCAGAGGGATGTCAACTTCAGTGGGAGTATATCTGTTTAGGCTTGATTTACTCTACATAAACACAATGCTTAGTGTTTGCGTATTTTTCTGTTGTAGATCAATGGCACCACCTGCTCAACCCAACTTTGCATTGAAATCAATCTTGGAAAAGGATAAACTTAATGGAACAAATTTTACTACCTGGTATAGAAATTTGAGAATTGTTCTCAAGCATGATAAGAAGGAACATGTTCTAGAGAATCCACTTCCAGATGAACCTGCCGAGAATGCTAATGCCACCACAAGGAATGCCTACCAGAAACTCGTTGATGATTCAACGGAGACCAGCTGTCTGATGCTGGCTTGTATGGAGCCTGATTTGCAACAGCATTTCAAAAACGTTGAGGCTTTCGATATGATCGAGAATCTCAAGAGCATGTTTCAGATGCAGGCTAGAACAGAAAGGTTCAACGTCTGGCGATCCTTGATGGATTGTAAGCTGAAGGAGGGTGATCCACTGAGCCCGCATGTGATCAAGATGATCGGATACGTGCAAGCTTTGGAACGCTTAGGCTTCCCGCTCTTGGATGAGCTGGCTACCGATGCAGTTCTGGGTTCTCTTCCAGCTAGCTATGGGACGTTCATTTTGAACTATCATATGCATGGCATGGATAAGAAGCTCACTGAACTGCATGGGATGCTTAAGGTGGCAGAGCAGGATATTAAGAAAGGCACGCATCAAGTGTTGATGGTGCAGAATTCGGGCAAGTTCAAGAAGAGTTGGTCCAAGAAAAAGGCTAAGGCAAAGGGCAAGGAGAAGGAATCTGTTCCGAGCTCCGCCGCTACCCCGAAGTCTGGACCGGACTCGGGAACTGTTTGCTATCACTGCAAAGAGACCGGTCACTGGAAGAGGAACTGTAGCAAGTGGCTTGCCGAGCATGGCAAGAAGGCCGGAAGTGTGACTTCGGGCAAAGGTACACTTGTTACATATGTTATAAATATTTACCTTGCCGACATACCTAGTAGCTCTTGGGTATTTGATACCGGATCGGTTGTTCATATTTGCAACTCGATGCAGGGGCTGGTAAGAACTAGGCGTGTGTCACAAGGGGAGATTGACATCAGGGTCGGCAACAAAGCAAGAGTTGCTGCGTTGGAGGTCGGCACGATGCAACTCCAGCTACCTTCCGGATTCATTTTGGAATTGAATAATTTTTATTATATTCCTGCGCTTAGTCGGAACATTATTTCTGCCTCATGCTTGATGAGTCAGGGTTATGAATTCAATTTAAAGGACAATGGTTGTTCGATATCTTTGAATGGAATGTTCCACGGCTATGCACCCATAGTTGATGGGTTATTTATTTTGAATCTGGAATCTGAACCTGTCTATAATATGAATGTCAAGAGGCATAAGCCTAATGAGATAAATCTAACATACTTCTGGCATTGCAGGCTTGGACACATTAGTCTGAAACGCATGAAGAAGCTCCATGATGATGGGCTTCTAACTTCGTCTGACTTCGGGTCATTCGAGACATGTGAATCATGCCTCCTCGGCAAGATGACTAAGTCACGTTTTGCAAAGAGTTGCGAAAGGGCGTCCGAGCTGTTGGAACTGATACACAGTGATGTGTGTGGTCTGATGAGCACAACTGCCAGAGGTGGCTATCAGTACTTCGTGACTTTTACGGACGACTTGAGTAGATATGGATATATCTATTTGATGAGGCACAAGTCAAAAACTTTTGAAAAGTTCAAGGAGTTTCAGAACGAGGTTGGAAATCAGCTCGGCAAGACTATAAAGCTTCTACGATCTGATCGTGGAGGTGAGTACATGAGCCAGGAGTTTGATAATCATCTGAAAGGCCGAGGTATAGTACCTCAGCTCACACCTCCGGGTACACCACGGAGAAATGGCGTATCGGAACGGAGGAATCATACCTTGTTAGACATGCTCCGATCTATGATGAGCAAATCGGATTTACCCATGTCATTCTGGGGATACGCTCTAGAAACTGCAGCTTTTACACTCAACGGAGTACCATCAAAATCCGTAGACAAGACACCACATGAGATGTGGACTGGGAAGAGTCCCAAGCTGTCTTTTCTAAAGATTTGGGGTTGTGAAGCATTTGTCAAGCGACTCATGTCAGACAAGCTTACACCCAAGTCGGATAAGTGCATATTTGTGGGATATTCGAGGGAAACCTTGGGATATAGCTTCTACAACCGCGAAGAGAACAAAGTGTTTGTTGCTCGGAACGGGGTCTTCCTTGAGAAAGAGTTTCTCGGACGGGAAGCCAGTGGGAGGCAGGTGCAACTCGAAGAAATTCGAGAACCACTTGGGGATAGCTCGGCTGGTGATGTGATCATACCGGAGTCTGTCAGGGAACCCGAGGTGGAAGCAGCACCACAACCACGGAGGTCGAAAAGATTGCGCAGAGTGCGCGATGTGCTGTTGCTGGAAAGCGACGAACCGGCTACGTATGCGGAAGCGATGGTGAGCCCGGATTCCGAGGAGTGGCTGGAAGCCATGAGATCTGAGTTAAAGTCCATGGATCACAATCAAGTCTGGGACTTGGTTGATCTGCCACCTGGCGTCACTGCCATTGGTTGCAAATGGGTCTTTAAGAAAAAAACCGATGTGGATGGAAATGTTCAGATCCACAAAGCTCGGCTTGTCGCAAAAGGATATGCACAAGTTCAAGGGATTGACTACGACGAGACCTACTCGCCAGTAGCGATGCTAAAGTCGGTGAGGATCGTACTAGCTATAGCTGCATATTTCGATTACGAGATATGGCAGATGGATGTCAAAACGGCTTTCCTTCACGGAAATTTAATCGAGGACGTGTATATGATACAGCCCGAGGGTTTTGTCGATCCGACTAGTGCTGGTAAGGTATGCAAGCTCAAGAGATCCATTTATGGATTGAGACAAGCATCTCGGAGCTGGAACATTCATTTTGATGAGGTTGTTACAGACCTCGGATTTATCAAAAGCGAAGAGGACGCTTGTTTATACAAGAAGTTGAGTGAGAGCTCGGTAGTGTTTTTGATCCTGTATGTGGATGACATACTACTGATCGGAAACAATGTTTCGTTGCTGAACTCGGTCAAAGAATCATTGAATGGAAAGTTTTCGATGAAGGACCTCGGTGAAGCAGTTTACATATTGGGCATTAAGATCTATAGAGATAGATCGAGGAGACTGCTCGGCTTGAGCCAGTGCACGTACATAGATAAAGTGTTGAAACGGTTCAACATGAGTGAGGCCAAAAAAGGGTTCTTGCCACTCTCACATGGTATAAGGCTGAGCGAGACTCAGAGTCCTTCGACATCTGATGAGCAAAGCAGGATGAGCCAGATGCCGTATGCCTCGGCAATCGGATCCATCATGTATGCCATGATATGTACCCGGCCTGATGTTGCTTTTGCAATAAGCTTAACGAGCAGATACCAGGCAAACCCCCGTGAGGCTCACTGGGCGGCGGTGAAGAATATTCTAAAGTACCTGAAAAGGACTAAAGAAATGTTTCTAGTTTATGGAGGTGAGGAGGAGCTCGTCGTAAAGGGTTACGCCGATGCTAGTTTCCAAACCGATCGAGATGATTGTCGATCACAGTCCGGATTCGTGTACATCATGAATGGAGGAGCAGTGAGCTGGACCAGTTCCAAGCAAGATATGGTGGCCGATTCCACAACAGAAGCCGAATACATTGCGGCTTGTGAAGCTGCAAAGGAAGGTGTTTGGATCCGAAACTTTCTGGATGATCTTGGTGTTTTCCCAACCTCGGTAAAACCGTTGGACCTTTATTGTGATAATTCTGGTGCCATCGCACAAGCCAAGGAGCCAAGGAACCACCACAAGACCAGACACATAGATCGGAAATATCACCTGATACGTAAGATCGTAAAGAGTGGTGATATAGAGTTATGCAAAATTCACACGGATGCAAATGTTGCAGATCCGTTGACTAAGCCGCTTCCACAACCCAAGCATGAGGGGCATATTAGAGCCATGGGCATACGATGCCTGTTTGATAGACTCTAGTGCAAGTGGGAGACTGTTGGAGGTATGCCCTAGAGGCAATCATGTATGATGATATTTCCGACGTGTTTATGAACCGATGTAGTCCTCAGATGTTATCAATGATACTTGTTGACAAGTACGTGACTTGTCTGTGAGATCTTGTGTTGTATGATACATCCTAAAATGGTCCCTAGTCGTAAGTAACGTGTGGGCACACGTCGGACTAGACTAGCATGCAATACGGTGGATGGTTTTGTCTCACTAGCCATGAAGCATGTGATGCTGCCGAACTGCATGGATCTGATCGGATCCGAGATAGGATACGGGTGACCGGATCCGACCTCGGATGGATATCGGATTGGACAGACCCAACTATGAGACACAGCGATAGGTCATCTGTGAGTCTCTAGTACACATATGTTCTGTGTCCTTGGACCTGAGCTGACGCATGTGCTCGGGATGGTGACCGACCTTCTTTGGGCCGACCAAATGCTACTCCGTAACTGGGTAGTTATAAAGGTAGGTTTCGGGCTTGTCCAGACCCATGCTGCGAGACATGGTTAAGCAAGATGGGATTTGCCCCTCCGATGAGGAGAGATATACTCTGGGCCCCTCGTGTGATCCGACTTGTATAAGCATGGCCATGCAACGAGGATTATGAGATAATCCGAGGTGTTGGTCGGATTCACGGAAACAAGAGAGAGGTCGGGCTGTAACAGGGATGGCCACATCGCCTTGAGCCCGACAACATATATCGTGTGGCAAAGGGAACGGAAGTGTGACGTACAGGTTCGCCAACCAGCATCATAGTCTACTTGGTGGTCGGCATGCCTTGCTAGAGGCCGCTACCTGCCGAGCAGGTCGGAGGTGATCCGAACTGCGACCAAGCCGACTTGAACCTAAGGGGTCGCGCGCTTAAGGGAAGGAACCTATGAAGTCGGATCCGAGGACACTGCGGATGTGATCCGAGCTGGACTTGGATCGTGACCGAGTAGACTTTGGGCTTTAGGATTTGTGTGAGGCCCAAGTGTTGAGCCCACGACGGATGCCAATATATAGTGGAGGTACAACACGCTTATGATGGTTGATCGCTTTGGCGTCGTCATTAGGGCTTTGCATGTGTTGCAACTAGCCACCTCCATGTGCCGCATGCTGTGTGATCGGACCTAGCAGTCCGCCGCATAGCGTTCGTCCCGCACGCGCGGATACCATTAGAGGTGGTGCAATTGTGCCACTCCGGCGAACCTGTTCGTGGGACTTGGTGATCGGCTGTACGTGGGAGATCGACGAGATAGGAGACGACTCCGGTGACGCGCTGCCACGACTCTACTTCCGCTGCACGGCACTTCGCCTCTAGTGGTAATGATCTGTGATCCATCTCTGTTAGCATGTTCCTGGTTGTTCTGCGGGTAGGAATTTTTTTAATTTGCAGTCGACGCACCCTACCGTAGAACCCAACAAGATAGTCATGGGATCCGATGCACTAGGAACCACTCCTAGATCGGACATGAACTCCTTCATCCAGACTCCTTCCCGCGCCGCTTCCGAAGCTACTATATATTCCGCCTCACATGCAGATGCTGCTACCACGCTCTGCTTGGAGCTACTCCAACTGACTGCTCCACCATTGAAAATCAATACGTATCTGGTTTGATACTTCGAGTCATCCGGATCAGTGTCAAAGCTAGCATCAACATAACCCTTTACGACGAGCTCTTTATCACTTCCATAAACGAGAAACATTTCCTTAGTCCTCTTTAGGTACTTAAGGATATATTTGAGCGTTGTCCAGTGATCCACTCCTGGATCATTGCTACTTGTGAGCTGCGTTGGGATTTTCCCCGAAGAGGAAGGGTGAAGTAGTACAGTAGAGATAAGTATTTCCCTCAGTGAGAACCAAGGTTTATCGAATCAAAAGCAGAACCACGCAAATCCTAGTGAACAACACCTGCACACACAAAAGCAAATACTTGCACCCAACGCGGGCAAGAGGGTTGTCAATCCCCTTGAACTCGTTACTTGCAAGGATCAAATCTTGTATAGTTAGATATATAAATTGCAAAACAAAATAAAAGTAAATAAATTGCAGCAAGGTATTTTTGGTTTTTATAATATGATTAAAGTAGACCCGGGAGCCATAGTTTTCACTAGAGGCTTCTCTCTCGAACACATAGCATATGGTGGGTAAACAAATTACTGTTGGGCAATTGATAGAAAAACGCATAGTTATAACGTATTCATGGCAATGATCATGTATATAGGCATCACGTCTGTGACAAGTAGACCGACTCTTGCCTAAATCTACTACTATTACTCCACCAATCGACCGCTATCCAACATGCATCTATGGTATTAAGTTCACGACAAACAGAGTAACGCCTTAAGCAAGATGACATGATGTAGACAAAGTAAACTCAAGCAATATGATTAAACATCGTCGTTTTACCCTTAATAGCAACAATACAATACATGCCTCGCCACCCCTTCTGTCACTGGGTGAGGACACTGCAAGATTGAACCCATTACAAAGCACCTCTCCCACTGAAGATAAATCAATCTAGTTGGCCAAACCAAATGGATAGATCAGAGAGAAATACAAATCTATAACAATCATGCATAATAAAGTTCAGAAAAGACTCAATTACTTTCAATGAATAATCTAATCATAAACCCACAATTCATCGAATCCCAACAAACACACCGCAAAAGAAGATTACATTGGATAGAACTCCAAGAAGATCGAGGAGAACATTGTATTGAAGATCAAAGAGAGAGGGGAAGCCATCTAGCTAGTAGCTATGGACCCGTAGGTCTGTGGTGAACTACTCACGCATCATCAGTAGGGCAGCAAGGTTGATGTAGAAGCCCTCCGTGATCGATTCCCCCTCCGGCAGAGTACCGAAAAAGGCCTCCAGATGGGATCATGGAAGAACAGAAGCTTGCGGCGGCAGAAAAGTTATTTCGGGTGGCTCTCTGTTGGTTTTGAAATATTTTCGAATTTATAGAGGTGGAATTAGGTCAAACGGAGTTGCGTGGGGCCCACAAGCTCAGGGGGCGTGCCTACCCCCCGGGGCACGCCCTGTGAGCTCGTGGCTCTCCCGTAGCTCTTCTGTCCTCCTCCCGAACCTTCTAGGGTCCCTTCTGGTCTAGAAAAAAATCATTTTAAAGGTTTTATTCCATTTGGACTTCGTTTGGTATTGATTTTCTGAAAAGCCAAAAACAAGCAAAAAACAGGAACTGGCACTATGCACTGGGTTAATAGGTTAGTCCCAAAAAATGATATAAAATAGCATAAAAATGCATATAAAGTATCCAAGATTGATAATATAATAGCATGAAACAATAAAAAATTATAGATATATTGGAGATGTATCAATCACTCTGGTACCTCCCAGCCAAACTTATGGCAAGGCACACATCAGGTCTGGTACACATCATGGCATACATGATAGAGCCTATGGCTGAGGCATAGGGGATGACTTTCATGCTTTCCCTTTCTTCTGCCATGGTCGGGCTTTGAGTCTTACTCAACTTCACACCTTGCAACACAGGCAAGAACCCCTTCTTCGACTGGTCCATTTTGAACTTCTTCAAAACTTTGTTAAGGTATGTACTTTGTGAAAGTCCTATTAGGCGCCTTGATCTATCTCTATAGATCTTGATGCCCAATAAGTAAGCAGCTTCACCGAGGTCTTTCATAGAAAAACTCTTGTTCAAATAACCCTTTATGCTTTCCAGAAATTCTATATCATTTCCAATAAATAATATGTCATCCACATACAGTATTACTAATGCTACAGAGCTCGCACTCACTTTCTTGTAAATACAAGCTTCTCCATAAGCTTGGATAAAACCAAAAGCTTTGATCACCTCATCAAAGCAAAGATACCAACTCCTAGATACTTGCACCAGTCCATAAATGGATCGTTGGAGCTTTCATACCTTATTAGCATCCTTAGGATCGACAAAACCTTCCGGTTGCATCATATACAACTCTTTCTTAAGGAAACCATTAAGGAACGCTGTTTTGACGTTCATGTGCCAGATTTCATAATAAAAAAATACAGCAATTGCTAACATAATCCTAACAGACTTCAGCATCACTACGGGTGAAAAAGTCTCATTGTAGTCAACCCCTTGAACTTGTCGAAAACCCTTTGTGAAAAGCTAAGCTTTATAGACGGTGACATGACCACCAGCGTCCATCTTGTTTTTAAAGATCCACTTGTTCTCAATGGCCTTTCGGTCATCAAGTAGGTCTACCAAAGTCCACACTTGGTTTTCGTACGTGGATCCTATCTCGGATTTCATGGCCTCTAGCCATTTGTCGGAATCCGGGCTCATTGTCGCTTCTTCATAGTTCGTAGGTTCACCGTTGTCCAACAACATGACTTTTAGGACAGGATTACCATACTATTCAGGGGCGGAACGTGTCCTGGTTGACCTACGAAGTTTAGTAGTAGCTTGATTCAAAGTTTCATGATCATCATCATTAGCTTCCTCTCTGGCTGGTGTAGGCATCACGGGAACTTCTTTCTGTGATGCGCTACTTTCCAATTCGAGAGAAGGTACGATTACCTCATCAAGCTCTACCTTCCTTCCACTCACTTCTTTTGAGAGAAACTCCTTCTCTAGAAAGGATCTATTCTTGCCAACAAAGATCTTGCCCTCAGATCTGTGATAGAAGGTATACCTAATGATCTCTTTAGGGTATCCTATGAAGACGCACTTCTCCGCTTTGGGTTTGAGCTTATCAGGGTGAAGTCTCTTGACATAAGCATCGCATCCCCAAACTTTAAGAAACGACAGCTTATGTTTCTTGCCAAATCATAAATCATACGGTGTCGTCTCAACGGATTTAGACGGTGCCCTGTTTAAAGTGAGTGCGGCTGTCTCTAATGCATAACCCCAAAACGATAGTGGCAAATTGGTAAGATACATCATAGAATGCACCATTTCCAATAGAGTACGATTACGACGTTCAGACACACCATTATGATGTGGTGTTCCAGGTGGCATGAGTTGTGAAACAATTCCACATTGTCTTAAATGCATGCCAAACTCGTAACTCAAATATTCACCTCCACGATCAGATCGTAGAAATTTTATCTTCTTGTTGCGATGATTCTCTACTTCACTCTGAAACTCCTTGAACTTTTCAAATGTTTCAGACTTGTGTTTCATAAAGTAAATATACCCACATCTAGTTAAATCATGTGTGAAGGTTAGGAAATGACGATATCCACCGCGTGCTTCAACACTCATTGGACCGCATACATCGGTATGTATTATTTCCAGCAAGTCACTTGCCCGCTCCATTGTACCAGAAAATGGGGTTTTAGTCATCTTGCCCATGAGGCATGGTTCGCATGTATCAAATGATTCAAAGTCAAGTGATTTCAAAAGTCCATCAGTATGGAGTTTCTCCATGCGCTTTACGCCAATATGACCTAAGCGGCAATGCCACAAGTATGTGGTAATATCATCATTCACTTTGCATCTTTTGGCTTCAATATTATGAACATGTGTATCACTACGATCGAGATTCAATAAGAATAAACCATTCACATTGGGTGCATGACCATAAAAGATATTATTCATATAAATAGAACAACCATTATCCTCGGATTTAAATGAATAACCACCTCGCAATAAACAAGGTCCAGATATAATATTCATGCTCAACGCGGGCACCAAATAACAATTATTGAGGTTTAAAACTAATCCCGAAGATAGACTTAGAGGGAGCATGCCGACGGCGATCACATCAACCTTGGAGCCATTTCCAACGCACATCGTCACCTCGTCCTTAGCTAGTCTTCGTTTATTCCGCAACTCCTGTTTCGAGTTACAAATATTAGCAACCGAACCAGTATCAAATACCCAGGCGCTACTACGAGCACTAGTAAGGTACACATCAATAACATGTATATCAAATATACCTTTGTTGACGTTGTTAGCCTTCTTATCTGCCAAGTACTTAGGGCATTCCTGTTGGTGTAGTGAACATGGGCTGTTCATACCCCTGACTACGCACAGACAGTTGCAGTCTCCTCGCCGGGAAGGGCTTGGCGGAAGATGAATCCACTTCAAGAGGAACACAAAACATGGTAGATAATACTATGAAGAAGACCTCGAGGCAGGTGATCGAGAAGTACTGGAGATCAAGATCCAGTTCCTGAGAAGGTGTCTTACACGCTACCGGCAAGCTCTAGGCCGGCAAGCTCCCTCCACCGCTTCGCTGCACCTACCTGTAAGGCTCTTGCCGATAGGTGGCGAGCATGCAGGTAGTTAGGTGAAGCCTGTTGGGGCATGTGGCGATCCACCGCCTGAGGAGTTACTTTATTGACACCAGTCCAAGGATGTGTCGCGATAATAAAAGGTAGCTTGGCTAACGATACAGGTGGAGCGGCGCTCCCTTGTCGGCATTCGCCTCGGCGTGACACCTAACGGTGCATTTAATGCATTTGTCCTAATCCATCTGTGTTAGTATGATAGCACTGTTGCTGTCATTTCACCATGTATTTACCATTTTGCCATTGTGGTTACTCCTTTCACCTATAAAAGGAGGGCCAAGGCAACCTTTACAAGGGCCGGACCCCTGCTAGTTTACAGTAGATTAGCTACACCTCCCGAGCTCCTTGCCGGCAAGGTTGTGCTCTTGTAATCACAGGGTACCAAAACAACCATCAATCCACTAAAGCAGGAGTAGGGTTTTACGCTTCACAGCAGCCCGAACCTAGGTAAAACACTTGTCTGTTCTGCGATTTGCTGCTCTTCGTGTGCTGCGGGCCCATAGCCGAACGTAGAAGAGGCGATGGCCCCATAGATTGTCGTACGCCGACATCTTTGGCGCGCAAGGCAGGGGCTCTGCGCATGTGAACCTGCATCAGCCGCATCACCAGCTTCATCATCATCCATGGGGCCCAAGAAGGTGAAGGGCGCTGCTGCTCCGTCCACCTCCAAAGCGCCATTGCACGCGCGCGCCGGAGATGGAGGTGGAGGCGGCCAAGCTTTGCACTCCCGCACCGGAGACGGAGGCGGGGGTGGAGGTGGCCAGCTTCCTCACCGTTTGGGTGACCCCAGTCACCACACCGATGGCGAGAAGAGCGCGATGAGTCTCAACGGGAAGGGGAAGTCGGCGTCCCAAGGCGCCACGGCAAAGGATGCACCAAGGCATTCACAAGATGGACAAGACCTGCCATGTCCCGAACACGCGCCGAGGAAGTCGCGCGACGAGCGTGACCCACCATGTCGTGAGTCTACACCGCGCCAGTCACAACAAGTCCAAGATCCGCCATGTCGCAATGTGGATAGCTCCGGCCGTCGCCGTGAGCACGTTTCCAAACATCCATCACATGACGGTCAGCAGGTTCCACCACCGGAGCGAGACAGAGTTCCTCTTGGCTCAGCTAGGAGTCATGAGCTGTCTCGCACTGCTGGTGGCCATGCAGTTCCTACTCAGGAACGGGGCAGAGCTCCACCTGGTCCAACCAGGAGTCATGAGCCATCCCACGCGTCTGCGCCATACAGTGCGCGCACGTCAACAGAAGCAATGGCGCAAGCCCAGCTACTGCTACACTTCCCTCTAGCAGCTCACTAGATGGATGAGTTGCGTGCCACCATCCAGAGCCTTCTCGCGCTTGCCGGCAACGGCAGCTCCCATCAAAGGGAGCCTTCATGGCGACCGCAGACGGAGATGGCGCGAGGAGCCGGAGAGCAAGCTAGAGGACCAGCGCAAACAGGGGCACCTACGGTGCAATCTCCGCAGTGCACACCGTGCCAAGACCGGTGTACTGGCGATTAAGATGAGGTGTCCATGGCCTCATCCGATCCGCGAAGCCAACAAGACCAGCGTCGGGTTTTGCAAAACCGGCAAGGAAAGGACGCCCGTGTGCGGATTGAGCGGCGCCGAGAGGCTCGCTGGCAATCCTATGCACGCGCCGGGCCGGAGGTGCACTTGCCTGCGCTGGAGTATCCTGGAGCCTTGCCGCATGACGCAGGCTGCCCAGCGTTTACTTATGAGCTGCGACAAGTTCACTGGCCCTAATCCCGGAGTTTCAAGCCTGACTTGCCTAACAAGTATGACGGCAAGGTCAATCCATCTGAGTTCCTCGGTATCTACACCGTGGCTCTTCAGGCTGCCGGAGGTAGGGACGAGAAGGTTCTCGCCAATTATTTTCCATTGGCGCTCAAGCCCAATGTGAGATCATGGTTGATGAACTTGCCAGAGGGCTCCATTTCATCTTGGGCAGATCTGTGCCCAGTTTGTTGGTGCATTTCAGGGTGGCCACAAGCGCCCTGGAAAGCCTAGAGATCTGCATGTGCTTCCACAGAAACCCGATGAGCCCCTCCGTAAATACATCCAGAGGTTTAGTCGGGTGCATCATAACATACCTGATGTGCATCCTACTCCTGTTATTGCTGCCTTCCACAATAACATGCACAACCGTAGGATGCGCGAGAAAATGAACATCAAGCAGGTCAAGAAGATTGCCGAGCTTTACTCCCTTGCTGACAAGTGCGCCCACGCTAAGGAAGGAAGGCGACTTCCCGGAGAGGATGCAGGTACTGCTGTTGCTAATTCAGATGATGATGGGGTGTCCACTTGAAAGTACATTTGCTCCCTTGGTGGTTTTGGTAATTTATGCCAACATACATGTTGTTGGACTAATGCTTTTATCTAGTGAATTTCAGACAAGTTCAACAATGGCGTGGCAAGGACAAGACGACGTGGAACCCCTTCAAAATGCTAAGGACAAGGATTGGGAAAAGATCAAGACTCTACATTTTTGGTTTAGTGATCCAAGATCACATTGAGTCCATAGGAAAGCCAATACTATTAAAAGGGGATGAGGTGTTGCTTAATGGTCTTTTTGCTCAAGTGCTTAGTGACAGTACTCCTAAACCCTCAACCACTCTCTCTACCCAAATATGTCCTAAACCCACATTCCAACTCGGCCCCACCGAAATTCTCTATCCGGCCCCACCGAGTTCATCCAAGACTTAGCCACTGCCAAAACCCTAACAAATCAGATCCACCGAAATGGATCTCGGTCCCACCGAGATGGCCTTGCTAACTCTCTGTAATCGTTTGCACTTACTTCGGTCTCACCGAGTTTTGCAAATCGGTCTCACCGAGATGGCTTGCCAAGTCTCTGTTGCCTTATTGCTTCACTTCGGTCCTACCGAGTTGATGCAATCGGTGCCACCGAGATGAGGTTTGCCCTAAGCCATTGCACTTCGGTTCATCCGAGTTGTCCGTATTGGTCCCACCGAAATGCCTAACGTTCATATCTTTTACACAGTTCGGTGCCACCGAGTCTTCTGAATCGGTGCCACCGAGTTGAGCAATGTTGAGGATATCTCTTATCATTAGCGTCTCGGTCAGCCCAGGATTAGAGATTAATCGGAAATCGGCTGATTAATCGATTTTATCGGTCGACTATTAATCGGCCAGTTTTTGCAAATCCAAAGTTCCCAACACTAAAATATGCTATATTCAACACCAAAAAAATATTGGACAGAAGTGTTACCTTGATTCCTAGCCTATGAATCCTCATATAATGACAAACAAAATAGGACAATAGTACATATGACTTAACAAGGTCCACAAAACACAAATAAACATAGTTTTTGCAAAAATAGTGCTAGGAATAGTCTCGATTTATTAGTAGATTCTCGATAAATCGCTTGTCAGAGCGATAAATCGGCCCAAATGATAAACGGTGAAGATAAGGCATAATCTTATCGGTCACCCCAGGAGTAGCGATAAATCGGACGATAAATCGCTGAATCGGAAGATTTTTTGAACTGTGAAGTTGAGTCAAAAGTGTGTAACGGTTGGATTTTGTGTGGAGGCTATATATACCCCTCCACCACATCCTTCTCAGGAAGGAGAGCCATCAGAACGTGCCTACACTTCCACCATACATTTTCTGAGAGAGAACCACCTACTCATGTGTTGAGATCAAGCTATTCCATTCCTACCATTTGAACCTTGATCTCTAGCCTTTCCCAAGTTGCTTTCCACTCAAATCCTTCTTCCACCATAGCCAAATCTGTGAGGAGTTGTTTGAGTGCTGGGAAGACTATCATTTGAAGCACAAGAGCAAGGAGTTCATCAACAACACACCGTCTATTACCTTTTGGAGAGTGGTGTCTCCTAGATTGGTTAGGTGTCACTTGGGAGCCTCCAACCTGATGTGGAGTTGAACCAAGGAGTTTGTAAGGGCAAGGAGATCGCCTACTTCGTGAAGATCTACCCCGAGTGAGGCTAGTCCTTCGTGGACGTAAGCCATGGTGGAATAGACAAGGTTGCTTCTTCGTGGACCCTTCGTGGGTGGAGCCCTCCGTGGACTCGCGCAGCCGTTTCCCTTCGTGGGTTGAAGTCTCCATCAACATGGACGTACGATAGCACCACCTATCGGAACCACGCCAAAAACCACCGTGTCTTCATTGCGTTTGATCTTCCATACTCTACCCCTTTACTTTCCATACTATTGCATGCTTTACTATTTCCGCTGCTCAATCTCTAGATATGCATGTGTAGAAAGTATTGGAGTGATCTTAACTTGTGCCAAAATCTGCCTAAATTCCAAGAGAAATTAAAAACTGCACCTTTGGCTGGTTAGGAGTCTATTCACCCCCCCTCTAGACCTATCTCCTCGATCCCACAATTTCTATCAGAGCTTTGGTCTCCATTGCCTTGGTTTCATCACCATTGGAGGGAGATGGATGTGTCTACGTTGGGGAGTCTTAGACGTAGAGTGCCTATTCTCGATGGGGAGTATTACAACTTTTGGAAGGATGAAATGCTTGATATCTTTGATGAATTTAACTTGAGCAAGTATATTCATAATCCTTATGTGCCCCCTATTGATCCCTTGCATCCTACCCATGAAGAGGAAATTGACATGCTTCGTAATCTTAGAACCGTCAATCTTATCATTAGAGGATTACCTAAGGTTGTGCTTGGTTGTATGCGAAACTTTGCATGTGCTTATACTCTATGGCATGATTTAGAAAAGCGATATCCTGATTACTCCTTAAAGAGTCTCGATAAGATTCTTCATAAGGCTGTTGCTTTTCACAAGATGAGTCCTAGTGATCCTAAGTTTGATGATTGCTTGTTTGAGCTTCGTGATCTTATGCACGCCAAAGGATATATTAGAACTATTAGCAACATTATCATGGAAACCATTAGAATCCATAAACTTGAACATTGTAATGATCATGAAACTAATAAATCTATTGCCCTAGGTAATGATCAAATGCATGATGATGATGATGTTGAGCATGGCTATTATGATGAGGATGAAGAATTTGACATTGAATTTGAGAAGACCATGAGGAATCTCAGTCTTATGGCAAATCTTCGAGATTATATGGCCGGAGGAAAAGAGTGGATTCTTGATAGTAGATGTACCGATCACATGACCGGAGATAGAGCCATGTTTCGTGAGCTTACTAAAAATGATGGTCCACGCAAGTATGTGACTTTTGGAGATAACGCCAAAGGTAAGGTACTTGGCCTTGGTAAGGTGGCCATATCCAATGATAGCTCCATACAAAATGTTATGCTTGTTGAATCTCTTGGTTACAATCTTCTTTCCGTATCTAGACTAGCCGATTTTGGTTTTAATGTTCTATTTACCAAAGTAGATTGCCAAGTGTTTCGCCAAGATAATCATAATATGGTCTTTACCGGCATTCGTAGAGGTGATCTATACATTGTTGATTTCACTAAGAGAACCCAACCTCGTACATGCTTAATTGCTAAATCTTCTAAAGGTTGGTTATGGCATAGAAGACTTTGACATGTTGGTATGCGTAACCTAGATAAACTTTTTAAAGGAGATCACATTCTTGGAGTGAAAGATGTTATATTTGACAAAGATCGACTTTGTAGTGCTTGTCAAGCAGGAAAACAAGTTGGAGGAAGCCATCCCGTGAAGAACATTATGACCACGAGGAGACCACTCGAGCTACTTCATATGGATCTTTTTGGTCGCAACTCCTATAAGAGTCTTGGTGGTAACTCTTTCGGTTTGGTCATTGTTGATGATTTTTCCAGATTTACATGGGTGTTCTTTCTTGATGACAAATCGCAGGTACAAAAGATCTTCAGGAACTTGGCAAGAAAGGCTCAAAACCAATTTGAAGTGAAGATCAAGAAGGTTCGAAGTGTAAACGAAACGGAGTTTAAGAACACAAATGTGGACACCTTTCTTGATGAGGAGGGTATTTCACATGAGTTCTCAACTACGTACACACCTCAATAAAATGGAGTTGTTGAGAGGAAGAACCGGACACATATTGAGATGGCAAGAACAATGCTTGATGAATACAAGACGCCAAGACACTTTTGGGCGGAAGCGGTTGAAACAGTTTGTCATGCAACAAATCGACTTTACCTTCACAAGCTTCTTGGTAAAACAGCGTATGAACTGCTCACCGGTAACAAACCACAAGTTGGATACTTTTGAGTATTTGGCTCAAAATGTTACATTCTTGATAAGCATCGTCGTTCAAAATTTGCTCCTAAATCTCATGAAGGTTTCCTACTCGGTTATGGATCGAACTCTCACACTTACCGTGTCTACAACAACTTCAATCGAAAATTTGAATAGACGGTAGATGTGAAGTTTGATGAGACTAACGGCTCGCAAGTCGAGCAATTGCCACTTGATGTAGGAGATCAAGAACCATCGGAAGCAATCCAAGACTTGCCCATTGGCAAGATTCGCCCCGTGGAAGTAAAGGAGAGTACCTCATCTATTCAAGTGGAAGCCCCAACTTCACATCAAGGTGAACGACAAGTTGATATGGAGGCATCCACAAGTGGAACACGTCAAGACGATGGGAATGAGGAAGTGCAACAAGATGATCCACCTCAACCTCCTTCTCCACCTCCACAAGCGAACAACTACAACATCAACGAAGAAGAAGAAGATGGTGATGATGAGGAAGCCTCACCACAACCCAAGAAAAAGCTACCTCGAGTTAGAGCAAGAATCGACAAGGATCATCCCGTCGAACAAATACTTGGAGATATCCAATCCGGGAGAATCACTCGCTCTAAATCTCGTTTATCTAACTTTTGTGAGCATTACTCATTTATCTCTAGTGTTGAACCCTTGAAGGTAGAAGATGCTCTCAAGGACCCCGATTGTGTGAATGCAATGCACGAAGAGCTACACAACTTTGAGAGGAACCAAGTGTGGACATTGGTTGAGAAGCCAAAGGAAGAGCAAAACATCATTGGAACCAAATGGGTGTTTCGGAATAAGCAAGATGAAGATGGACAAGTTGTACGCAACAAGGCTCGTCTCGTAGCACAAGGTTACACACAAGTCGAAGGTATGGACTATGGTGAGACCTATGCCCCCGTTGCAAGACTTGAATCCATTCACATTTTACTTGCTTATGCCAATCACCATGATATCACTCTTTACCAAATGGATATTAAAAGTGCCTTCTTAAATGGTGAAATTGAGGAGGAAGTGTATGTTAAACAACCTCCCGGCTTTGAGAATCCCAAGAAACCTAATCATGTGTACAAACTTCGTAAAGCTCTTTATGGTCTTAAACAATCCCCTTGAGCTTGGTACAACTGCTTGACAAAGTTTCTTCTTGAAAAAGGTTTTGAAATTGGGAAGATTGATTCAACTTTGTTCACTAAGAGGGTTAATGGAGAATTATTTGTATGCCAAATTTATGTTGATGATATTATCTTTGGATCTACTAACCCCTCTTTTAGTGAAAAGTTTGGAAGGTTGATGTCGGAAAAGTTCGAGATGTCTATGATGTGTGGACTCAAATTCTTTCTTGGTTTGCAAATCAAGCAAACTAGGGAAGGTACCTTTGTCTCTCAAACAAAGTATACCAAGGACTTATTCAAGAAGTTCAACATGCAAGAGAGTAAAGGTATGAAAACTCCTATGCCCATGAGTGGACATCTTGACTTGGCCAAGGACGGCAAACTTGTTGATCAAAAGGTTTATCGATCTATGATTGGTTCATTGCTATGTCTATGTGCCTCCCGTCCCAACATTATGCTAAGTGTGTGCATGTGTGCACGATACCAAGCGGCACCAAAAGAGTGTCATCTTAAGGCTATGAAAAGAATTGTGAGATACTTGATACATACACCAAACTTTGGCATATGGTATCCCAAAGGATATTCTTTCAATCTTGTTGGCTACTCCGATTCGGACTATGCCAGAGACAAGGTTGACAGAAAATCCACTTCGGGTACATGTCAATTTCTTGGTAGATCTCTTGTGTCTTGGTCCTCCAAGAAACAAACTTTCGTATCTCTATCTACTGCCGAAGCGGAATACATTGCCGCGGGATCATGTTGTGCTCAATTACTATGGATGACACAAACTCTTAAAGTCTATGGTGTGCATGTGAGACATGTGCCATTACTATGTGACAATGAGAGTGCCATTAAGATAGCACACAATCCCGTGCAACATTCTCGAACAAAGCATATTGAGGTTCGACACCACTTCATTCGAGATCATGTTGAGAAAGGTGACATTGACCTTAAACATGTTCGTACCGACAAACAATTGGCAGACATCTTTACCAAACCCCTTGATGAGAAAGTGTTTTGTCACTTGAGAAGTGAGTTGAACATCATTGATGCTTCAAATGTGAACTAGAGGTTCATGTGGATGCATACAAGGGCATGCGCATTCTTGACTAATCCATGATATCTTTCATGATCATTTAATATCTTGGATATTTTGCTCTCTTGTATGGTATCTAACCTTTTGTAGGTACTTGGACAAGCTTCATGCCACAAGATTGCGTCTCACTCTTATCACAAGCAATCTTGTCTAACCCAAGTATCAACAAATCATGGTGGAACAAGGAACAAGACAACCTAAATATATCCTTTGACAAACTTTTGAGATATGCTTCATTCTTGTCATTTTGGATATACAAGTTGTTCCTTGCAAAGCTAACCTATGTAGGAAGAAGAACTACAAAAGATAGGATCGCTCTCAACTTCAACTCATTAGCATTTACATCAAATTCAACTACATGATGGACATCACCACAAAATCCCAATGTAAGTTCTCACATCTTAGAGAAGCTTTACTCAAAGACATGAGCTAAAGCAACTCAACAAGATGTGAATACATTGAAATGCTTAAAGGAAAAATGGCAACCCCATTTTTGAGCTTAAACGATGAGTATGACCTATGATCAAGTATTCTCACTTGACTCCTAAGTCAATATACTATAACATAGGTGACCTAGTCGCCGACCCATCTAGATGAAGTTCTCTAGTGTTAAAAAAAACTTCATCTAGATGTTGCTTTGCTTCTTTTCTGTGTTTATTTTCTTTTCGCTTGATTCACAGTTAATTCATTGCAAATCTTTGTGAGAATTCCGTTGCCTAGTGAGCTGAGTTGACAAAAAGTTCCATTGCATCAAAACTCGGTCCCACCGACTTAATTCAACTCGGTGTCACCGATTTTTCTGCTCTAAGGAATTTTCTGTCAAATTTTTCCTGAGTTTTTCTGCTCTAGCTCCACTCAATGATTCTTATCCTCTACTTGCATCTAGAGCCATTCAATGGCTAGCTATGTTTCTCAAGGACCAAACCCACTTATTCAATAACCTTGAAGTCCCTTCTTGGAAATTGATGTCAAAGGGGGAGAGAGGAATACATCAAAGCTTATCACTACAAAGAGATGCACCTTACAAGAGGAGAGAATGTTACATGTTTCTAAGAGGGGAGAAACATGATTAGTTTGTTCTTTGGTTGTTCTAGTTCTCTCACCCTACCTACTTCCAATATCCAATGTCAGATTCAGGGGGAGAGGGAGTTCTTTAAGGAGAGACAACTATTTCTTTTGGGGACATGTCTGCTTCAAAGAAGTGTTCACCTTGTGATACTCTCTTCTACATGTCATCCCAATCTTGGTTTCTTGTCGATCTTGTGTCTTTTCTTGAAGAAATTATCTTGTGTTATCTAACCTTGTTTTCTCAAGTGTATTTCTACAGGTACTTAATCAAGAACTTCAAGGTAAGTATATGCATCACACTCATGTGCATGATTGACCTCTTGCTAGTATATATTGTTTGCAAGAAGAAAATCATGGACACGTGGATACCTAAATGCTATATATATTGCTCTGATGCATTTAGCCAAGATACATGTTGCATGTATATCTTCCATGTGATATCATCATTTTATATGCACATCTTCACGGGGAGTTCCAGGAAGTTCATACATTTTACATGTTTCCATCAAAGCTTTCATACATATCTCTGCTATATCTGTATTTGAAGCTTTGATGTATGTTGTCATCAATTACCAAAAAGGGGGAGATTGAAAGCACATTTGCTCCCTTGGTGGTTTTGGTAATTTATGCCAACACACATGTTGTTGGACTAATGCTTTTATCTAGTGAATTTCAGACAAGTTCAACAATGGCGTGGCAGGGACAAGAGGACATGGAACCCCTTCAAAATGCTAAGGACAAGGATTGGCAAAAGATCAAGACTCTACATTTTTGGTTTAGTGATCCAAGATCACATTGAGTCCATAGGAAAGCCAATACTATTAAAAGGGGATGAGGTGTTGCTTAATGGTCTTTTTGCTCAAGTGCTTAGTGACAGTACTCCTAAACCCTCAACCACTCTCTCTACCCAAATATGTCCTAAACCCACATTCCAACTCGGCCCCACCGAAATTCTCTATCCGGCCCCACCGAGTTCATCCAAGACTTAGCCACTGCCAAAACCCTAACAAATCGGATCCATCAAAATGGATCTCGGTCCCACCGAGATGGCCTTGCCAACTCTCTGTAATCGTTTGCACTTACTTCGGTCTCACCGAGTTTTGCAAATCAGTCTCACCGAGATGGCTTGCCAAGTCTCTATTGCCTTATTGCTTCAGTTCGGTCCTACCGAGTTGATGCAATCGGTGCCACCGAGATGAGGTTTGCCTTAAGCCATTGCACTTCGGTTCATCCGAGTTGTCCGTATCGGTCCCACCGAAATGCCTAACGTTCATATCTTTTACACAGTTCGGTGCCACCGAGTCTTCTGAATCGGTGCCACCGAGTTGAGTCAAAAGTGTGTAACGGTTGGATTTTGTGTGGAGGCTATATATACCCCTCCACCACATCCTTCTTAGGAAGGAGAGCCATCAGAACGTGCCTACACTTCCACCATACATTTTCTGAGAGAGAACCACCTACTCATGTGTTGAGATCAAGCTATTCCATTCCTACCATTTGAACCTTGATCTCTAGCCTTTCCCAAGTTGCTTTCCACTCAAATCCTTCTTCCACCATAGCCAAATATGTGAGGAGTTGTTTGAGTGCTGGGAAGACTATCATTTGAAGCACAAGAGCAAGGAGTTCGTCAACAACACACCGTCTATTACCTTTTGGAGAGTGGTGTCTCTGATGGAAATATGCCCTAGAGGCAATAATAAAGTTGTTATTATTTTATATTTTCTTGTTCATGATAAAGGTTTATTATTCATGCTAGAATTGTATTGACCGGAAACTTAAATACATGTGTGAATACATAAACAAATACCGTGTCCCTAGTGAGCCTCTACTAGACTGGCTCGTTGATCAAAGATGGTTAAGGTTTCCTAACCATAGACATGAGTTGTCATTTGATAACGGGATCACATCATTAGGAGAATGATGTGATGGACAAGACCCATCTGTTAGCTTAGCATATGATCGTTCTGTTTATTGCTACTGCTTTCTTGAATGTCAAATACATGTTCCTCCGACCATGAGATCATGCAACTCCCGAATACCGGAGGAATACCTTGTGTGCTATCAAACGTCACAACGTAACTGGGTGATCATAAAGATGCTCTACAGGTATCTCCGAAGGTGTCTGTTGAGTTGGCATGGATCGAGACTGGGATTTGTCACTCCGTGTTTCGGAGAGGTATCTCTGGGCCCTCTCGGTAATGCACATCATAAGAAGCTTGCAAGCAAAATGACTAAGGAGTTAGTTACGGGATGATGTATTACGGAACGAGTAAAGAGACTTGCCGGTAACGAGATTGAACTAGGTATGGAGATACCGACGATTGAATCTCGGGCAAGTAACATACCGACGGACAAAGGGAATTACGTATGTTGTCATTGCGGTTCAACCGATAAGATCTTCGTGGAATATGTAGGAACCAATATGAGCATCCAGGTTCTGCTATTGGTTATTGACCGGAGAGGCGTCTCAGTCATGTCTACATCATTCCCGAACCCGTAGGGTCCGCACGCTTAACGTTCGTTGACGATATAGTGTTATATGAGTTATGTGAATTGGTAACCGAATATTGTTCAGAGTCCCGGATGAGATACCGGACGTCACGAGGAGTCTCGGAATGGTCGAGAGGTAAAGATTTATATATGGGAAGTCATATTTTGGGTTCCGGAAAAAGGTGCAGTTTTTTTGGTATTGTACCGGGAAGCTTCCAGAAGGTTTCGGAGGATTCCGGAGGGGTCCGGAAGTCCACAAGTTGGTCCACCACGTCCCAAGGGCTGGCATGGGCTAAGGGGAGGCGCCCTGGCCTTATTGGGCTAGGCGCACCAAGTCCTCAAAAGCCCACGCAGCTAGGGAAGGAAAAAAAGGAGAGTCCTAGTAGGAATAGGATTGGACTTTGGAGTCCAAGTCCACGTGTGTACTATTCACGTGATACTGTTCACGTGGCACTATTCCTTCTACTCCAAGCCCCTACACATATATAAATAGAGGAGAGGGGGCGCCCCAAAGGAGACACAACATTGTCTTAGCCGTGTGCGGCGCCCCCCCTCCACAGTTCCGTCCCTCGGTCATATTTTCGCAGTGCTTGGGCGAAGCCGTGCGGAGATAGCATTACCATCACCGTCACCATGCCGTCGTGCTGCCGGAACTCATCGAATACCTCGCCGTCTTGCTGGATCAAGAAGTCGAGGACATCACCGAGCTGAACGTGTGCTGAACGCGGAGGTGCCGTACGTTCGGTACTCGGTCGGTTGGATCGTGAAGTTATTCGACGACATCAACCGCGTTGTTCTAACGCTTCCGCTTATGGTCTACGAGGGTACGTAGACACACTCCCCCTCTCGTAGCTATGCATCTCCATGGATAGATCTTGCGTGTGCGTAGAATTTTTTTGTTTTCCATGCAACGTTCCCCAATAGTGGCATCATGAGCCAGGTCTATGTGTAGATGATATGCACGAGTAGAACACAAAGAGTTGTGGGCGGTGATCGTCATACTGCTTACCACCAACGTCTTATTTTGATTCGGCGGTATTGTAAGATGAAGCGGCCCAGACCAACCTTACATGTCCACGTACATGAGACCGGTTCCACCGACAGACATGCAACTTGTTTTGCATAAAGGTGGCTGGCGGGTGTCTGTTTCTCCTACTTTAGTTGAATCAAATTTGACTGCGGCCGGTCCTTGTTGAAGGTTAAAACAGCAAACTTGATAAATCACCGTTGTGGTTTTGTGCCGTAGGTAAGAACGGTTCTTGCTAGAAGCCCGTAGTAGCCACATAAAACTTGCAACAACAAAGTAGAGGACGTCTAACTTGTTTTTGCAGGGTATGCTATGATGTGATATGGTCAAGACATGATGTGATATACGTTATTGTATGAGATGATCATGTTTTGTAATTTATCGGCAACCGGCAGGAGCCTTATGGTTGTCTCTTTATTGTATGAAATGCAAGCGCCATGTAATTGCTTTACTTTATCGCTATGCGTTAGCAATAGTTGTAGAAGCAATAGTTGGCGAGACGACCACGATGCAATGATGGAGATCAAGGTGTCGAGCCAGTGACGATGGAGATCATGACGATGCTTTGGAGATGGAGATCAAAAGCACAAGATGATGATGGCCATATCATGTCACATATTTTGATTGCATGTGATGTTTATCCTTTATGCATCTTATTTTGCTTAGAACGACGGTAGCATTATAAGATGATCCCTTCACTAAATTTCAAGATAAAAGTGTTCTCCCCGAGTATGCACCGTTGCTAAAGTTCGTCGTTTCGAAGCACCTCGTGATGATCGGGTGTGATAGATTCTACGTTCACATACAACGGGTGTAAGCTAGTTTTACACAAGCAGAATACTTGGGTTAAACTTGACGAGCCTAGCATGTACAGACATGGTCTCGGAACACTGGAGACCGAAAGGTCAAACATGAGTCATATAGTAGATATGATCAACATGGAGATGTTCACCATTGATGACTATCCCATCTCACGTGATGATCGGACATGGGCTAGTTGATTTGGATCATGTATCACTTAGTTAACTTGAGGGATGTTAATTTAAGTGGGAGTTCATTAGTAATTTGATTAATTAAACTTAATTTATCATGAACTTAGTCTTGATAGTTTTTGCATATCTATGTTGTAGATAAATGGCCCGTGCTACTGTTCCGTTGAATATTAATGCGTTCCTAGAGAAAGCTATGTTGAAAGATGATGGTAGCAACTACACGGACTGGGTCCATAACTTGAGGATTATCCTCATTGCTGCACAGAAGAATTATGTCCTTGATGCACCGCTAGGTGATGGACCTGCTGCAGGAGCTGCTGTAGACGTTGTGAATGCCTGGCAGGCTCGATCTGATGACTACTCGATAGTTCAGTGTGCCATGCTCTACGGCTTAGAACCGGGACTACAAAAGCGTTTTGAACGCCACGGAGCTGAAATTGATATTTCAAGCTAATGCCCGGGTTGAGAGATATGAAGTCTCCAACAAGTTCTTTAGCTGTAAGATGGAGGAGAACAGTTCTGTCAGTGAACACATACTCAGAATGTCTGGGTACCACAACCACTTGACTCAGCTGGGAATTGATCTTCCGGTTGAGAGTGTTATTGACAGAGTTCTTCAGTCACTGCCACGAAGCTATAAAGGCTTTGTGATGAACTATAATATGCAAGGGATGGAGAAGACAATTCGCGAGCTCTTCGCGATGCTGAAATCAGCGGAGGTAGAAATCAAGAAGGAGCATCAAGTGTTGATGGTTAACAAAACCACTAGTTTCAAGAAAAAGGGCAAGGGAAAGAAGGGGAACTTCAAGAAGAACGACAATCAAGTTGCCGCTCCCACGAAGAAACCCAAAGCTGGACCCAGGCCTGAAACAGAGTGCTTCTACTACAAAGGGACTGGTCACTGGAAGCGGAACTGCCCCAAGTATTTGGCGGATAAGAAGGATGGCAAAGTGAGCAAAGGTATATTTGATATACATGTTATTGATGTGTTCCTCACTAATGCTCGCAGTAGCGCCTGGGTATTTGATATTGGTTCGGTTGCTCATATTTGTAACTCGAAACAGGAGCTACGGAATAAGCGAAGATTGGCTAAGGACGAGGTGACGATGCGCGTCGGGAATGGTTCCAAGGTTGATGTGATCGCCGTCGGCACGCTACCTCTACATCTACCTTCGGGATTAGTTTTAGACCTCAATAATTGTTATTTGGTGCCAGCGTTGAGCATGAACATTATATCTGGATCTTGTTTATTGTGAGACGGTTATTCATTTAAGTCAGAGAATAATGGTTGTTCTATTTATATGAGTAACATCTTTTATGGTCACGCACCTTCTGTGAATGGTCTATTCTTGTTGAATCTCGATCGTAGTAATACACATATTCATAATATTGATGCCAAAAGATGCAAAGTTGATAATGATAGTGCAACATACTTGTGGCACTGCCGTTTAGGTCATATTGGTGTAAAGCGCATGAAGAAACTCCATGCGGATGGACTTTTGGAATCTCTTGATTATGAATCATTTGATACTTGCGAACCATGCCTCATGGGCAAGATGACTAAAACTCCGTTCTTCAGAACAATGGAGCGAGCTACTGATTTGTTGGAAATAATACATACTGATGTATGCGGTCTGAGGAATGTTGAAGCACGCGGAGGGTATCGTTATTTTCTAACCTTCACAGATGATTTAAGTAGATATGGGTATATCTACTTGATGAAACACAAGTCTGAAACATTTGAAAAGTTCAAAGAATTTCAGAGTGAAGTAGAGAATCATCGTAACAAGAAAATAAAGTTTCTACGATCTGATCGCGCAGGCGAATATTTGAGTTACGAGTTTGGCCTTCATTTAAGAAAATGTGGAATTGTTTCACAACTCACGCCACCTGGAACACCACAGCGTAATGGTGTGTCCGAACGTTGTAACCGTACTTTATTGGATATGGTGCATTCTATGATGTCTCTTACCGATTTGCCACTATCGTTTTGGGGTTATGCATTAGAGACAGCTGCATTCACGTTAAATAGGGCACCATCTAAATCCGTTGAGACGACACCGTATGAACTATGGTTTGACAGGAAACCTAAGCTGTCATTTCTTAAAGTTTGGGGATGCGATGCTTATGTGAAAAAGCTTCAACCTGATAAGCTCGAACCCAAAGCGGAGAAGTGCGTCTTCATAGGATACCCTAAAGAAACAATTGGGTACACCTTCTACCATAGATCCGAAGGCAAGGTCTTTGTTGCAAAGAATGGGTCCTTTCTATAGAAGGAGTTTCTCTCGAAAGAAGTGAGTGAGAGGAAAGTAGAACTTGATGAGGTAATTGTACCTTCTCTCGAATTGGAAAGTAGCTCATCAGAGAAAACCGTTCCCGTGATGCCTACACCAATAAGAGAGGAAGATAATGATAAAGATCATGAAACTTTAGATCAAGTTACTACTGAACCTCGTAGGTCGACCAGAGTAGGTTCCGCACCAGAGTGGTATGGTAATCCTGTTCTGGAAGTCATGTTGTTAGACAACGGCGAACCTACGAACTATGAAGAAGCTATGATTTGCCCAGATTCCGACAAATGGCTTGAGGCCATGAAATCTGAGATAGGATCCATGTATGAGAACAAAGTATGGACTTTGGTGGACTTGCCCGATGATCGGCAAGCCATTGAGAATAAATGGATTTTTTAAGAGGAAGACAAACAGTGATGGTAATATCACTGTCTACAAAGCTCGACTTGTCGCGAAAGGTTTTCGACAAGTTCAAGGGGTTGACTACGATGAGACTTTCTCACCCGTAGCGATGCTTAAGTCTGTCCGAATCATGTTAGCAATTGCCGCATTTTATGATCTGGCAAATGGATGTCAAAACTGCATTCCTTAATGGTTTTCTCAAAGAAGAGTTGTATATGATGCAACCAGAAGGTTTTGTCGATCCTAAGGGTGCTAACAAAGTGTGCAAGCTCCAGCGATCCATCTATGGACTGGTGCAAGCATCTCGGAGTTGGAATATACGCTTTGATGAGGTGATCAAAGCATATGGTTTTGTACAGACTTACGGTGAAGCCTGTATTTACAAGAAAGTGAGTGGGAGCTCTATAGCATTTCTAATATTATATGTGGATGACATATTGTTGATTGGAAATGATATAGAATTTCTGGATGGCATAAAAGGATACTTGAATGAAAGACCTCGGTGAAGCTGCTTATATATTGGGCAACAAGATCTATAGAGATAGATCAAGACGCTTGATAAGACTTTCAATGAGTACATACCTTGACAAGATTTTGAAGGAGTTCAAAATGGATCAGTCAAAGAAGGAGTTCTTGCCTGTATTGTAAGGTGTAAAGTTGAGTAAGACTCAAAGCTCGACCACGGCAGAAGATAGAGAGAGAATGAAAGTCATTCCCTATGCCTCAGCCATAGGTTCTATAATGTATGCCATGCTGTGTACCACACCTAATGTGTGCCTTGCCACGTGTCTGGCAAAGGGGGTACAAGAGTGATCCAGGAGTGGATCACTGGACAGCGGTCAAAATTATCCATAGTAACTAAAGGACTAAGGAAATGTTTCTCGATTATGGAGGTGATAAAGAGTTCATCGTAAAGGGTTACATCGATGCAAGCTTTGACACCAATCTGGATATCTCTGAGTAGCAAACCGGATACGTATAATGGAGCAGTCATTTGGAATAGCTCCAAGTAAATCGTGATAGCAGCATCTACAGTATGACATAAGGATTTGCAAAGTACACATGGGTCTGAATATTGCAGACCCATTGACTAAAATTCTCTCTCACGAGCAAAACATGATCACACCTTAGAACTCTTTGAGTGTTAATCACATGGTGATGTGAACTAGATTATTGACTCTAGTAAACAATTGGGTGTTAATCACATGGCGATGTGAACTAGATTATTGACTCTAGTGCAAGTGGGAGACTGATGGAAATATGCCCTAGAGGCAATAATAAAGTTGTTATTATTTTATATTTCCTTGTTCATGATAAAGGTTTATTATTCATGCTAGAATTGTATTGACCGGAAACTTAAATACATGTGTGAATACATAAACAAATACCGTGTCCCTAGTGAGCCTCTACTAGACTAGCTCGTTGATCAAAGATGGTTAAGGTTTCCTAACCATAGACATGAGTTGTCATTTGATAACGGGATCACATCATTAGGAGAATGATGTGATGGACAAGACCCATCTGTTAGCTTAGCATATGATCGTTCTGTTTATTGCTACTGCTTTCTTGAATGTCAAATACATGTTCCTCCGACCATGAGATCATGCAACTCCCGGATACCGGAGGAATACCTTGTGTGCTATCAAACGTCACAACGTAACTGGGTGATCATAAAGATGCTCTACAGGTATTTCCGAAGGTGTCTGTTGAGTTGGCATGGATCGAGACTGGGATTTGTCACTCCGTGTTTCGGAGAGGTATCTCTGGGCCCTCTCGGTAATGCACATCATAAGAAGCTTGCAAGCAAAGTGACTAAGGAGTTAGTTACGGGATGATTTATTACAGAACGAGTAAAGAGACTTGCCGGTAACGAGATTGAACTAGGTATGGAGATACCGACGATTGAATCTCGGGCAAGTAACATACCGACGGACAAAGGGAATTACGTATGTTGTCATTGCGGTTCAACCGATAAGATCTTCGTGGAATATGTAGGAACCAATATGTGCATCCAGGTTCTGCTATTGGTTATTGACCGGAGAGGCGTCTCAGTCATGTCTACATCATTCCCGAACCCGTAGGGTCCGCACGCTTAACGTTCGTTGACGATATAGTGTTATATGAGTTATGTGAATTGGTAACCGAGTATTGTTCGGAGTCCCGGATGAGATCCCGGACGTCACGAGGAGTCTCGGAATGGTCGAGAGGTAAAGATTTATATATGGGAAGTCATATTTTGGGTTCTGGAAAAAGGTGCAGTTTTTTCGGTATTGTACCGGGAAGCTTCCAAAAGGTTCCGGAGGGGTCCGGAAGTCCACAAGTGGGTCCACCATGTCCCAAGGGCTGGCATGGGCTAAGGGGAGGCTCCCTGGCCTTATTGGGCCAGGCGCACCAAGTCCTCAAAAGCCCACGCAGCTAGGGAAGGAAAAAAAGGAGAGTCCTAGTAGGAATAGGATTGGACTTTGGAGTCCAAGTCCACGTGTGTACTATTCACGTGGTACTGTTCACGTGGCACTATTCCTTCTACTCCAAGCCCCTACACATATATAAATAGAGGAGAGGGGGCGCCCCAAAGGAGACACAACATTGTCTTAGCCGTGTGTGGCGCCCCCCTCCACAGTTCCGTCCCTCGGTCATATTTTCGCAGTGCTTGGGCGAAGCCCTGCGGAGATAGCATTACCATCATCGTCACCACGCCGTCGTGCTTCCGGAACTCATCTAATACCTCGCCGTCTTGCTGGATCAAGAAGTCGAGGACGTCACCGAGCTGAATGTGTGCTGAACGCGGAGGTGCCGTACGTTCGGTACTCGGTCGGTTGGATCGTGAAGTTATTCGACGACATCAACCGCGTTGTTCTAACACTTCCGCTTACGGTCTACGAGGGTACGTAGACACACTCCCCCTCTCATAGCTATGCATCTCCATGTATAGATCTTGCGTGTGCGTAGAATTTTTTTGTTTTCCATGCAACGTTCCCCAACAGTCTCCTAGATAGGTTAGGTGTCACTTGGGAGCCTCCAACCTGATGTGGAGTTGAACCAAGGAGTTTGTAAGGGCAAGGAGATCGCCTACTTCGTGAAGATCTACCCCGAGTGAGGCTAGTCCTTCGTGGACGTAAGCCATGGTGGAATAGACAAGGTTGCTTCTTCGTGGACCCTTCGTGGGTGGAGCCCTCCGTGGACTCGCGCAGCCGTTACCCTTCGTGGGTTGAAGTCTCCATCAACGTGGACGTACGATAGCACCACCTATCGGAACCACGCCAAAAACCACCGTGTCTTCATTGCGTTTGATCTTCCATACTCTACCCCTTTACTTTCCATACTATTGCATGCTTTACTATTTCTGCTGCTCAATCTCTAGATATGCATGTGTAGAAAGTATTGGAGTGATCTAAATTTGTGCCAAAATCTGCCTAAATTCCAAGAGAAATTAAAAACTGCACCTTTGGCTGGTTAGGAGTCTATTGACCCCCCCTCTAGACCTATCTCCTCGATCCCACACCACTCCGAAGAAGAAAGGCCGAAAGCGCAACCGCAAGCACAAGGGCAAGGCTGTGATGGCAGTCGAAGGCTTTGCCCACAAGAAGCCCAAGACCAAGGATGCCGACAAGGAAGTTGCCGTCTGCACCTGTGGTCATGTGGCTGCCGGAGAGAAGCCTGACGGCCCATACTGCGAGATACACCGCACTTCTGGTCATGATCTCCAAGAGTGCCGCCAAGTAGGGCATCTGGCTGAAAAGCAGAAGCAAGAATACGAGAAGCGCGACAAGGAGAAGGGCCAAGATAGTGCTGGTGGCTCCGGCAAGAAGAACCGTGGCGCCCGTGGGGGCTGCCGCGGCAAGGCTGGGAAGCAGAAAGAGAGGCCCGCTCGTGACCGAGACAAGAAGGCAGGCGAAGAAGAGCAAGAGGACGATGACGAAGAGTCAGAGAATGAGTTCCAAAACGCAGTGGAGTGCGTTTGCATTGACGAAGGTGCATCTTTGCACTCCTCTCACTGCCAATTCAAGCAATGGGCCCGTGAGATCAATGCAGCCGAGCCGACAATAGAGACACATAAACCTTTGAAGTGGTCAGACACGCCAATTATCTTTGATGCTGAGGACCACCCAGATCGCACGACGGGTGTTGGTTGTTTGCCATTGTTGGTTTCACCAACAATTCGCAACATCAAAGTGACAAAGATGTTGGTTGATGGTGGGGCTGGTTTGAACTTGATCTCCCCCGTAGTGATCAAGACGATGCAAATCCCCGATGAGGATCTCCGAGAAACATGAACGTATCAAGGAGTAAACCCGGGGAGGACCAAGCCCAAAGGACAGATCACCCTGCCGGTCACCTTTGGTAATTCCCTAAATTACAGAACTGAGAAGATAGCCTTCGACGTCGTCAAGTTGCCACTACCCTACAACGGAATACTTGGTCGCCCCGCCCTGGCTAAGTTCATGGCGGCATCTGATACGTCTCCAACGTATCTATAATTTTTGATTGTTTCATGCTATTATATTATCAATCTTGGATACTTTATATGCTTTATATGCAATTTTATATCATTTTTGGGAACTAACCTATTAACTTAGTGCCCAGTGCCAGTTGCTGTTTTTTGCTTTTTTTTAGGAAATCAGTACCAAACAAACTCCAAACGGAATAAAACTTTACGATGATTTTTTCTGTACCAGAAGGGACTCTAGAAGGTTTAGGAGGAGGCCAGAAGCCCTACGGGAGAGCCGCGAGCTCACCTGGTGCGCCCTGGGGGGACGCCACCTAAGCTCGTGGGTCCCACGCAGCTCCGTTTGACCTAATTCCACTTCTATAAATTCTCAAATATTCCAAAACCAATAGAGAGCCACACGAAATAACTTTTCTGCCGCCGCAAGCTTCTGTTCTTCCGTGATCCCATGTGGAGGCCTTTTCCGGTGATCTGCCGGAGGGGGAATCGATCACGGAGGGCTTCTACATCAACCTTGCTGCCCTTTCGATGATGTGTGAGTAGTTTACCACAGACCTACGGGTCCATATCTAGTAGCTAGATGGCTTCTTCTCTCTCTTTGATCTTCAATACAAAGTTCTCCATGATCTCCATGGAGTTATATCCGATGTAATCTTCTTTTGTGGTGTGTTTGTTGGGATCCGATGAATTGTGGGTTTATGATCAGATTATTCATTGAAAGTAATTAAGGCTTTTCTGAACTTTATTATGCATGATTGTTATAGCTTTGTATTTCTCTCCGATCTATCCGTTTGGTTTAGCCAACTAGATTGATTTATCTTCAGTGGGAGAGGTGCTTTGTGATGGGTTCAATCTTGCGGCGTCCTCACCCAGTGACAGTAGGGGTAGCGAGGCACGTATTTGTATTGTTTCCATTAAGGGTAAAACGACGGGGTTTATTCATATTGCTTGAGTTTATTCTGTCTACATCATGTCATCTTGCTTAAAGCGTTACTCTGTTTGTCATGAACTTAATACCATAGATGCATGCTGGATAGCAGTGGATTGGTGGAGTAATAGTAGTAGATGCAGGCAGGAGTCGGTCTACTTGTCATGGACATGATGTCTAAATACATGATCATTGCCATGAATAACATCATAACTATGCGCTTTTCTATCAATTGCCCAACAGTAATTTGTTCACCCACCATATGCTATGTTTCGAGAGAGAAGCCTCTAGTGAAAACTATGGCCCCCGGGTCTACTTTAATTATATTAGAAAACCCTAAATTACTTTGCTGCAATTATTTTACTTTTTATTTACTTTTCAATTTATATATCTATCACTATCAGATTTAATCCTTGCAAGTAACGAGTTCAAGGGGATTGACAACCCTCTTGCCCGCGTTGGGTGCAAGTATTTGCTCTTGTGTGTGTAGGTACTGCTTGACTAGGATTTGCTTGGTTCGCCTATTGGTTCGATAACCTTGGTTCTCACTGAGGGAAATACTATTCGCTACTATATTGCTTCACCCTTCCTCTTTGGGGAAAATTCCAACGCAGCTCACAAGTAGCAGAAAGAATTTCTGGCGTCGTTGCCGGGGAGATATCATCAAATACCTACATGTCCCTTCACACAAATTATCAGTTACTTGTTCTACTTTTTATTTGCCTTTATTAGTCTCATTGAAAAATTGAAAAATACAAAAAATATATTTATCTTGTGTGTTTATGTTGACATGTGCCTCCTATGTGCTTGCATCTTCGCTTGCTAAAATATGGATCACCTTAAAGTTTTCTACTTGGGTCATCTTCGATCCATTTGTGCTCATGCTGAAACCCCAACTAGCTTAGTTGAGGGAAAATTATTAGATGAGCATGCTTATTTTGTGCGTCACCACTTGTCTAAAAAAGGGATACACTTATGGGATCAAATATCTCATTTGGAATGCTATGCTTGGAATTTATGTGAAATACATGATTTTACTTGTTGCTCTAAGGACCCTAAAAAACATCTTCCCTACCAATGTGAGTTTAATGATAATGAAATCTTATCTTCTTATGTCAAGGGTGTTTATAGTTATTATGATATTGAACAAGTTGAAGAATTTGTTGCTTATAAGGGTGCCTATGAAATTGCTTCTTTACTTGAAAATTATGATGGTACTCTTTACAAATCTGAGAATTTTGCCATACTTAAAAATTGCTATTAAAACTATGATTCTAATGCTTATATTAAAGATTTTAATAATAAAATCTCTGGTGTCCAAGAAGAGACTAATACTTTGCAGGAATCTATAGATGATTGTTATGATCCCATTGATTCGATTGAAATATCCCCTCTTGATGAATGTGATGCTTTCTATGCTTATGGCCATGATGCCAATATTAACGATGCTTATGGAGATGAACTTGCTATAGTTCCTTATGTTAAAAATGAAATTATTGCTATTGCACCCACGCTTGATAGTCCTATTATCTTTTTGAATTCTCCCAACAACACTATACCCGAGAAGTTTGCACTTATTAAGGATTATATTGATGGGTTGCGTTTTACCATTATACATGATGATTTTGTTATGCCTAATACTTATTATAATGATCATGATTGGGGTGACGATCATAATGCTATTAAAAGTGGGTTTGGAAGAGTGTTAACTTTAGAAGATCCCACTATTTTGGAGAAAAATCAATCTTATGGATTTTTTGATGAAAGTGGGTTTGGAGAGGTCGGGACTTTAGTTGATGTTAATCCCACTATCTTGGAAGATTATAAGATTTGCATGCATATGGATCATAAAAAGAATGTTTTACATGATAGCTATATTGTTGAGTTTGATTATGATCCTACATGTAATTATTTCGAGAGAGGCAAATATGTTTATAAATATCTTCATGTCACTAAATTACATCTCTTTGTGTTCAGATTATTAATGCTTCATTCTTCCTATTTGCATATACTAGACATTGCATGGTTTGATAATTTGTTCAATTATGAAGTGCCTATGCATAGGAAGTATGTCAAACTTAAATGTGTTTGCCACATGTTTTATGATGCTCTCTTTGTACTTCAATTCTAGTCTTTTATGTGAGCATCATTAATATCCCAAGCCTATCTTAATGGCTATAAAGAAAGAGCTTGTTGGGAGACAACCCAATAGTTATCATTTATGTTTTTGTGTAGTCACATAATTATTGCTACTGTAATGATTATGTTTTTATATTTTAATTTGTGTTTGTGCCAAGTAATGCCTTTGGGATGATTTAAGTGATAGTATAATTGATGCTGTTTGAAACAGAAACTTATGCACCCAGTATTTGATTTTTCATTTATTACTGGAATGTCAGAAAAATCTGAAATTTTTACAAAGTATTTGGGTACAAATTTTTTACGTTGTCCTAATTTTTCAGAATTTTTGGAGTTACAGAAGTATGGATAAATATTTTGTCAATGCGTACTGTTCTGTTTTAGACAGATTCTGTTTTTATTGCATAGTGTGCTTGTTTTAATGAAACTATGGATTATATCGGGGGGGGGGGGGGGGGGTATAAGTCATGGAGAAGTTAGAATACAGTAGTTATTATGCAAGAACAATTATGAATAAGTTTATAACAGTACCTAAAGTGGATGATTGATTTATTATACTAACGGATCTCACGAAGTTTCTGTTGAGTTTTGTGTGCTGAAGTTTTCAAGTTTTGGGTGAGATCACGATGGATGAAGGAATAAGGAGCGGCAAGACCCTAAGCTTGGGGATTCCCAAGGCACCCCAAGGTAATATTCAAGGAATACCCAAGCGTCTAAGCTTGGGGAAGCCCGGATGGCATCTCCTCTTTCGTCTACAATCTATCGGTATTTTACTTGGAGCTATATTTTTATTCATCACATGATATGAGTTTTACTTGGAGCGTCTTGTGCTATAATTTTGTTTTGCTTTTAGTTTGCCACAATCATTGTTTGCTGGATACACCTTTGAGAGGGACACACATTTATCGTGATTTGTTAGAATACTCTATATGCTTCACTTATATCTTTTAAGCTAGGCAGTTGCTCTTGTGCTTCACTTATACTTGTTAGATCACGGCGGTGGTTATATTTTATAGAAATGATTGCACTCTCATGCTTCACTTAAATACTTGAGTGCTGTCATAATTGGGGGTGCGCGATGGTTAACTCCTACCAACCTCCTCCCTAGGGGCATGCGAGTATTACTTTGTTTCGAGGGCTAATAAAACTTTCACAATAAGTATATGAGTTCTTTATGACTAATGTGAGTTCAAGGACAATTACGCACTCCCACCTTTCCGCAATTTGCTAGCCTCTTCGGTACCGTGCATTGCCCTTTCTCACCTCGAGAGTCGGTGCAAACTTCGCCGGTGCATCCAAACCCTGTGATATGATACGCTCTATCACACATAAGCCTCCTTATATATTCCTCAAAACAACCACCATACCTACCTATCATGGCATTTCCATAGCCATTCCGAGATACATTGCCATGCAACTTCCACCGTTCCGTCTTATGACATGTGTGTTCATCATCATATTGCTTTGCATGATCATATAGAGCTGACATGATATTTGTGGCAAAGACACCGTTCATCATTGTTATACATGTTACGCTAGATTATTGCACATCCTGGTACACTGCTAGATGCATTCATATAGAGTCATCTTGTATCAGTTTATCGAGTTGTAATATTGAGCTATAATAAGTAAATAAAAGTGTGATGATCATCATTATTAGAGCATTGTCCCAGTGAGGAAAAGAATGATGGAGAATGATGAGTCCTCCAAAATGAGGGGATGAGGTCCATGAGATTGTCCTAAAAAAAGAGAGAAGAGAAAAGAGAAAAAAGTGAGAGAAACAGAGAGAAGGGACAATGCTACTATCCTCTTACCACACTTGTGCTTCAAAGTAGCACCATGTTCTTCATATAGAGAGTCTCCTGAGATAACACTTTCATATACTAGTGGGAATTTTTCATTATAGAACTTGGCTTGTATATTCCGATGATGGGCTTCCTCAAATGCCCGAGGTCTTCATGAGCAAGCAAGTTGGATGCACACCCACTTAGTTTCCGTTGAGCTTTCATACACTTATAGCTCTTAGTGCATCCGTTGCATGACAATCCCTACTCCTCGCATTGATATCGATTGATGGGCTTCTCCATTGCCTATTGATCCGTTGAGTTGATGCGAGCCTTTCTTCCTTTTTGACTTCTCCTATATATCTCTACCACCGCATTCTATTCCACATATAGTGCTAATGTCCATGTCTCACGCTCATCTATTGAGTGGAGTTGAAAATGCTGAAGCGTGTTAAAAAGTATGATACAATTGCCTGGTTTGACACTGGGGTGCTCATGGTTTATATTTATGTGGTGAAGGCAGAGTCATGCCATGCTTACATAATTCAATGAGTAGGGATAACATTCGTTGAGCATCGTATATTTTGAAAATTTAATGATTATGTTCTTGTATTCATGGATATTATTATGTTGATATCAATTACTTCATTGTTTCTCAATATTTACAGCACCATAAAAGAGATTACATGATAAACATGCTAGGTAGCATTCAACATAAAAAATTCTGTTTTTATCATTTACCTACTCGAGGCCGAGCAGGAATTAAGCTTGGGGATGCTGATACGTCTCCAACGTATCTATAATTTTTGATTGTTTCATGCTATTATATTATCAATCTTGGATACTTTATATGCAATTTTATATCATTTTTGGGAACTAACCTATTAACTCAGTGCCTAGTGTCAGTTGCTGTTTTTTGCTTGTTTTTTTTGGGTTTTTAGGAAATTAGTACCAAACGAAGTCCAAACGGATTAAAACTTTACGATGATTTTTTCTGGACCAGAAGGGACCCTAGAAGGTTTGGGAGGAGGCCATAAGCCCTACGGGAGGGCCACGACCTCACCTGGCGCTCCCCTGGGCTGGCGCCACCTGAGCTCGTGGGTCCCACGCAGCTCCGTTTGACCTAATTCCACTTCTATAAATTCTCAAATATTCCAAAACCAACAGAGAGCCACCCGAAATAACTTTTCCGCCGCCGCAAGCTTCTGTTCTTCCGCGATCCAATCTGGAGGCCCTTTCTGGTGATCTGCCGGAGGGGGAATCTATCACGGAGGGCTTCTACATCAACCTTGCTGCCCTTCTGATGATGTGTGAGTAGTTTACCACAGACCTACGGGTCCATAGCTAGTAGCCAGATGGATTCTTCTCTCTCTTTGATCTTCAATACAAAGTTCTCCATGATCTCCATGGAGTTCTATCCGATGTAATCTTCTTTTGCGGTGTGTTTGTTGGGATCCGATGAATTGTGGGTTTATGATCAGATATTCACTGAAAGTAATTGAGTCTTTTCTGAACTTTATTATGCATGATTGTTATAGCTTTGTATTTCTCTCCGATCTATCCGTTTGGTTTCGCCAACTATATTGATTTATCTTCAGTGGGAGAGGTGCTTTGTGATGGGTTCAATCTTGCGGTGTCCTCACCCAGTGACAGTAGGGGTAGCGAGGCACGTATTTGTATTGTTACCATTAAGGGTAAAACGACAGGGTTTATTCATATTGCTTGAGTTTATTCTGTCTACATCATGTCATCTTGCTTAAAGCGTTACTCTGTTTGTTATGAACTTAATACCATAGATGCATGCTGGGCGTTCGATTGGTGGAGTAATAGTAGTAGATGCAGGCAGGAGTCGGTCTACTTGTCACGGACGTGATGCCTATATACATGATCATTGCCATGAATAACATCATAACTATGCGCTTTTCTATCAATTGCCCAACAGTAATTTGTTCACCCACCGTATGCTATGTTTCGAGAGAGAAGCCTCTAGTGAAAACTATGGCCCCCAGGTCTACTTTAATTATATTAGAAAACCCTAAATTACTTTGCTGCAATTATTTTACTTTTTATTTACTTTTCAATTTATATATCTATCACTATCAGATTTAATCCTTGCAAGTAACGAGTTCAAGGGGATTGACAACCCTCTTGCCCGCGATGGGTGCAAGTATTTGCTCTTGTGTTGTAGGTACTGCTTGACTAGGATTTGCTTGGTCTCCTATTGGTTCGATGACCTTGGTTCTCACTAATGAAAATACTATCCGCTACTACATTGCTTCGCCCTTCCTCTTTGGGGAAAATCCCAACGCAGCTCACAAGTAGCAGCATCCCACTATGCCTATGACACTTTGAAGATGCCAGGGCCCATGGAGGTGATCACAGTTTATTCTGACAAGAAGGACGCAGTGATCTGTGCTGACAAGTTGTACCGGGAAGCAGTTGCAGCGTCTGCCGGCAAGGCACTCGCTCCCGCCGACAAGGTTCCCGGGGCCGGCAAGATCTCCGGGAAGTGCACTACAGAGTGCAGCATGCCCGTTGAGGAAGCTGAAACCTCTGCCGGCAAGAGCAAGAAGGTCGCCAAAGCTACACCTACAACAAAATAGATTCCTGTGAAGGAGGATGGGACTGGCATTTTCACTATAAGTGCCACCCTTGACAGCAAATAGGAAAGCGCGCTCGTCACTTTCTTGCGGGCGAATGTCGATGTGTTTGCATGGCAACCATCTGCCATCCTCGGTGTTCCCAGGGAAGTGATTGAGCACCACCTTGCTGTCTGTCCTAATGCAAGACCTGTCGAGCAGAAGGTCAGGAAGCAAGCTTTGGAGCACCAAGAGTTCATAGCCCAAGAAATCGAAAAACTAGAAGCTGCAAGTCTGGTCAGAGGAGTGCTTCTTCCAACATGGTTGGCCAATCCAGTGGTGGTTCGCAAAGCTAATGGGAAATGGAGGCTTTGTATCGATTTCACTGACATCAATAAAGCTTGTCCCAAGGACCCATTTCCCTTGCCGCGAATTGACCAGATTGTCGACTCCACCGCCGGCTGTGATCTCCTATCTTTCCTTGATGCATACTTAGGATATCATCAGATATTCATGGCTCGGGAAGATGAGGAGAAGACCGCATTCATCACTCCATATGGCACATACTGCTTCATGCATATGCCTTTTGGATTGAAGAGTGCCAGAGCTACATTTCAGAGAGTGGTGCAGATTGGCTTTGGGTCACAATTGCACAAAAATGTTGAAGCATACATGGATGACATTGTGGTCAAAACCAAGTGCCAGTCGACGCTCATTCAAGACTTAGAAGAAACATTTGCAAATCTGTGCAAAATCAACTTGAAGCTCACTCCCGAGAAGTGTGTGTTCGGTGTCCCATACGGCAAGCTTCTCGGTTTCTTTGTATCTCAACATGGAATCGAAGCAAATCCCGACAAGATCAAAGCGATTGAGCAGATCCAAGCACCCAAGTGCGCCAAAGACGTACGGCGTCTTGCCGGTTGTGTTGCTGCCCTAAGCAAGTTCATATCCAAGTCAGCTGAGCGCGCCTTGCCATTTTTCAAAATCTTGAAAAAGGCATGACCAATGAAATGGACCCCAGAGGCGGAGGCTGCGCTCCAAGACTTAAAGAAATATCTCTCTTCTCCGCCGGTACTAGTTGCGCCTAAACCACAAGAGCTGTTACTACTATATTTAGCAGCAACGAATCAAGTGGTAAGTGCTGCATTAGTGGCCGAAAGAGAAGCAGATGATGAGGAGACGACAACAAGAGGGTTAGATACCGACAAGCTGGAATCTTCTCCGGCAGCACCGGGTGCCGACAAGTCTGAGTCAGCGCAAGCAAATGAGCAAGAACAACAACAAGATGTGCCGAAGAAGAAGATGGTGCAGTGCCTAGTTTACTTTGTAAGTTCCTTGTTGCAAGGAGCCAGATCAAGGTATTCTGGGCACATAAACTATTGTTTGTTCTTCTTATGGCCTCCCGCAAGCTGCGCCATTACTTCCAAGCACATCCAGTTACCGTCGTCACTTCCTTTTCGTTGAAGCGTGCTACTTGTAGCTTTCGTTGGTTTTATCCCCGAAGGGGAAGGGATGATGCAGCACAACAGAGGTAAGTATGTCCCTCAGTTATGAAACCAAGGTTATCGATCCAGTAGGAGAACCACGCAACACCTCGTTAGCAGTACCTGCACACAAACAACAAATCCTTGCACCCAACGCAAACGAGGGGTTGTCAATCCCTCGACGGTCAATTGCAAGATTAAATTGTATATGATAGATAGATAGATAGAAACAAAAATACAAAATAAAATAAATAAAAGAAAATGGCAGCAATATTTTTAGGGTTTTAGTAATATGATTTAGATAGACCCGGGGGCCATAGTTTTCACTAGAGGCTTCTCTTAAGAAAATAGCATACGGCGGGTAGACAAATTATTGTTGGGCAATTGATAGAAAAGAAAATAATCATGACGAAATCCAAGGCAATGATCATGTATATAGGCATCACGTCCGAGACAAGTAGACCGACTCCTGCCTGCATCTACTACTATTACTCCACACATCGACCGCTATCCAGCATGCATCTAGTGTATTAAGTCCATAAAGAACGGAGTAACGCCTTAAGAACGATGACATGATGTAGACAAGATAAACTCACGTATGAATAAACCCCATCTTTTTACCCTTAATAGCAATGATACATACGTGTCATGTCCCTTTCTGTCACTGGGATTGAGCATCGCAAGATCGAACCCATTACAAAGCTCCTCTTCCCATGGCAAGATAAATCAACTCAGTTGGCCAAACCAAATCAATAGATCGGAGAAGAAATACGAGGCTATAATAATCATGTATAAAAGATTGCAGCAAAGACTCAAATATATTCATGGATAATCTGATCATAAACTCACAATTCATCGGATCCCAACAAACACACCGCAAAAAGTGATTACATCGGATAGAACTCCAAGAACATCGAGGATAACATTGTATTGAAGATCAAAAAGAGAGAAGAAGCCATCTAGCTACTAACTATGGACCCGAAGGTCTGTGGTAAACTACTCACGCATCATCGGAAGGGCAGCAAGGTTGATGTAGAGCCCCTCCGTGATCGATTCCCCCTCCGGCGGAGTACCGGAGAAGGCCTCCAGATGGGATCTCTCGAGAACATAAACTTGCGGCGGCGGAAAAAGTATTTCGTGGACTCCCCTGAGGGTTTCTGTTTTTTCCTGAATTTATAGTGGTGGAATTAGGTCAAACGGAGCTGGGGTGGGCCCACGAGGCACCAGTGCGCGCCTGCCCCCCCCCCCCCAGGTGCACCCTGGTGGCTCGTGGCCACCTCCTTTGGCGTCTGCTCTTCTCCTGAAGCTTCTAGTGTTTATCTTGTCCAGAAAAAAATCTCCAAAAAGTTTCGTGGCATTTGGACTTCGTTTGGTATTGATTTTCTGTAAAACAAAAATAGGGCAGAAAATAGCAACTGGCGCTGGGCACTAAGTTAATAGGTTAGTCTCCAAAAATGATATATAATTGCTGTAAATGTATATAAAAACATCCAAGATTGATAATATAACAGCATGGAACAATCAAAAATTATGGATACGTTGGAGACGTATCAGCATCCCCAAGCTTAATTCCTGCTCGTCCTCGAGTAGGTAAATGATAAAAACAGAATTTTTGATGTGGAATGCTGCCTATCATATTCATCATATATTCTTTTCTTTTATAGAATGGACATTGGACTTGAATGATTCAAAGCAATAGTCTATAATTTGACATGAAGATATAAATACTCAAGCATGCTAACAAGCAAGCATGTCTTTCAAAATATCAACGCTAAAGAAAGTTATCCCTAGCCCATTATGCTCAATCATTGATCCATTCATGAAACACACTCAAATATTAGCTACATCCAATGCACAATTATGACAATAGTGCTCTTTAGTTGGTGCTTTTGTAAGATAAGATGGAGACTCAAATAAAATAAAAATTGCATAAAAGTAAATAGATAGGCCCTTCACAGAGGGACGCAGAGATTTGTCAAATGTGCCAGAGCTCAAAGCTGAAATTAAATAGAAAAATATATTTTGAGAGGCATGCTTTTCCTGTCAACGAAAACGACCGAGAATTCCCAATATTTTCCATGCTAGACACATCATAGGCGGTTCCCAAACAGAAAGTAAAGTTTATTTCCTTTCCACCATTCTTTCACAATCCATGGCTAGCCGTAACCATGGGTGCCCTCCATACCAACACTTTCCAAGGAATTTTGTTGTTATTAATTTTTGATTTCATTGTGGGACTGGGCATCCCTATTACCAGCCACTCTCTCGTGCAATGACAAGTGAATAAACACTCATCGTGAGAATAACACACCTAGCATGGAAAATAATGGCCACCCCCTGCCGCTTCATGAGCGGTACGGGCACACAAAATGGAAAAATTATTTTGAAAATTAGAGTTGGCACACGCAAATTTACTTGGAACGACATTGAAATACCGCATATAGGTAGATATAGTGGACTCATTTGGCACAACTTGGGTTTAAGGATTTTGGATGCACAAGCAGTATTTCCGCTTAGTACAAATGAAGGCTAGCAAATAGATTGAGAAGCAACCAACCAAAAAACGAAAACGGTCATAAACATGCATTGAACATAACTAACACCGAATAATGCACCATAAGTAGGATATAATTTCTTTGCATAACTATTGACTTGATGTGCATGCATAGGAAATCACAAACCTTAACACTAATATTCTTACTAAATCACAATTACTCACTAACATGACTCGCATATTATCATTTCCATATCGCAAAACTATTGCAAGGAATCACACTTATCATATCCAATGATCTATATAAAAGTTTTTATTATATCCCTCTTGAATATTCATCACTTTGGGACCAAATTCATATCTTGTGCAAATTACCGTTACTTTCATCAACTCTCAAAAAGATTTAAGTGAAGCATGAGAGTGCAAATATTTCTTCAAAATTTCAATCTTATCAATTCTCAAAATAATATAAGTGAAGCATGAGAATTCATTTCTTCAAAATTTTAATCTTATCAACTCTCAAAATAATATAAGCGAAGCATGAGAGTTTATTTCTTCAAAATTTTAATCAACTCTCAAAATAATATAAGTTAAGCAAGCGAGTTTATTTCTTGAAAATTTAGCCACCACCGTGCTCAGAAAGATTTAAGTGAAGCACTAGAGCAACTGCCTAGCTCAAAAAATTTAAGTGAAGCACATAGAGTATTCTAACAAATGATGATAAACGTGTGGCTCTCTCAAGATAGGTGTGTTCAGAAAAGATGATTGTGACAAACTAAAAAGCAAACAAAGCAAAGACTCATATAATACAAGATGCTCCAAGCAAAACTCATATCATGTGACGAATAAAAATATAGCTCCAAGTAAAATTACCGATGGTTGGTGGAAGAAAGAGGGGATGCCTTCCGGGGCATCCCCAAGCTTAGACGCTTGAGTCTTCCTTGAATATTACCTTGGGGTGACTCGGGCATCCCCAAGCTTAGGCTCATACTACTCCTTATTCCTTCATCTATCGTGATCTCACCCAAAACTTGAAAACTTCAATCACACAAAACTCAACAAAACCTTCGTGAGATCCGTTAGTATAAAAAAATAAATCACTACTTTAAGTACTGTTGAAAACCCGTTCATATTTTATTTTTTCATTATACCTACTGTACTCTAACTTCACCATGGCTTATACCCCCCCGATACAATCCATAGATTCATCAAAACAAGCAAGTAGTGCATCAAAAACAGAATCTGTCAAAAACAGAACAGTATATAGAAATCTATTTAAAACCCATACTTCTGTAACTCTAAAAATTCTGAAAAATTAGGACAACGTGGGAAATTAATATACAAATACTTTGTAAAAATTTCAGATTTTTATGATGCTCCAGTACAGAAACAAAATTCAGGCACTGGACGCAAAACTTTCTGTTTTCCAAACAACATCAATTATACTATCTTCCAAATCATCCTAAAGGCTTTACTTGGCACAGACACTAATTAAAACATAAAAACACAATCATAACAGTAGAATAATTGTGTAAACACACAAGAACAGAAATAAAAAGCAAAAATTTATTTTATTCATTGGGTTGCCTCCCAAGAAGCTCTTTCTTTATAGCCATTAAGATAGGCTTTGAGATTTCAATGATGCTCACATGAAAGATAAGAATTGAAGCACAAAGATAGCATCATAATACATGTGACAAACACATTTAAGTCTAACATACTTCCTATGCATAGGCATTTTATATGCAAACAAATTATCAAGACGATAAACATCTAGCATATGCAAAGGAGAGGAATAAAACATTGACAATCTCAACATAACGAGAGGTAATTTAGTAACATGAAAATTTCTACAACCATATTTTCCTCTCTCATAATAATTAAATGTAGGATCATTATCAAATTCAACAATATAGCTATCATATAAAATTTTCTCTCCATGATCCACATGCATAAAATTCTTATAGTCTTCCAAAATAGTGGGATTATTTTTACCTAGAGTTGACACTCTTCCAAACCCACTTTCAATATTATTACAAACATTATTATCAATAGCATATTCATCATGAGGCTTAGATAAATTTTCAAGATCATAAGAAGCATTATCACCCCAATCATGATCATTGCAATAAGTAGTGGATATAACAAAATTATCGTCCCCAAGCTCGTAGTTTTGCATATTATTAGCACAATTGACATTAATAGAATTTATAATAACATTATTGCAATCATGCTTTTCATTGAAGGAGCTATCATGAATCACTTTATAAATTTCTTCTTTCAACACTTCATCACAATTTTCTGGTTCATGATTTTCAAGCAAAACTTCATAGAGATAATCAATTGCACTCAACTCACTAGCAATTGGTTCATCATAATTGGATCTTTTGAAAAGATTAGCAAGTGGATGAGGATCCATATCAATAGATTTCTAGCAAGCGAAGATGCAAGCAAATAGAAGGCACATGGCACATAAGCAAAGATAGCAAAAAAAAGGCAAACGGAAAATATTTTTGTATTTTTGTGAAAATGTTTTAGAAGTGGGGGAGATGAAAACGAGAGGAAAATGGCAAATAAAGTAAATGCAAGGAGATGAGAGTTTATGCAAAGGTACTTGATAGATGTTGATGATGTCTCCCCGGCAACGGCGCCAGAAATTCTTCCTGCTACTTGTAGCGTGCGTTGGTTTTATCCCCGAAGAGGAAGGGATGATGCAGCACAACAGAGGTAAGTATTTCCCTCAGTTATGAAACCAAGGTTATCAATCCAGTAGGAGAACCACGCAACACCTCGTTAGCAGTACCTGCACACAAACAACAAATCCTTGCACCCAACGCAAACGAGGGGTTGTCAATCCCTCGGCGGTCAATTGCAAGATTAAACTGTATATGATAGATAGATAGATAGAAACAAAAATACAAAATAAAATAAATAAAAGAAAATGGCAGCAATATTTTTAGGGTTTTAGTAATATGATTTACATAGACCCGGGGGCCATAGTTTTCACTAGAGGCTTCTCTCAAGAAAATAGCATACGATGGGTAGACAAATTACTGTTGGGCAATTGATAGAAAAGCAAATAATCATGGCGATATCCAAGGCAATGATCATGTATATAGGCATCACGTCCAAGACAAGTAGACCGACTCCTGCCTGCATCTACTACTATTACTCCACACGTCGACCGCTATCCAGCATGCATCTAGTGTATTAAGTCCATAAAGAACGGAGTAATGCCTTAAGAACGATGACATGATGTAGACAAGAAAACTCATGTATGAATAAACCCCATCTTTTTTACCCTTAATAGCAACGATACATACGTGCCATGTCCCGTTCTGTCACTGGGATTGAGCACCGCAAGATCGAACCCATTACAAAGCACCTCTTCCCATGGCAAGATAAATCAAATCAGTTGGCCAAACCAAATCAATAGATCAGAGAAGAAATACGAGGCTATAATAATCATGCATGAAAGACTGCAGCAAAGACTCAAATATATTCATGGATAATTTGATCATAAACTCACAATTCATCGGATCCCAACAAACACACCGCAAAAAGTGATTACATCGGATAGAACTCCAAGAACATCGAGGAGAACATTGTATTGAAGATCAAAAAGAGAGAAGAAGCCATCTAGCTACTAACTATGGACCCGAAGGTCTATGGTAAACTACTCACGCATCATCGGAAGGGCAGCAAGGTTGATGTAGAGCCCCTCCGTGATTGATTCCCCCTCCGGCGGAGTACCGGAGAAGGACTCCAGATGGGATCTCTCGAGAACAGAAACTTACGGCGGCGGAAAAAGTATTTCGTGGACTCCCCTGAGGGTTTCTGATTTTTCCTGAATTTATAGTGGTGGAATTAGGTCAAACGGAGCTGGGGTGGGCCCACAAGGCACCAGGGCGCGCCTGCCCCCCCAGGCGCGCCCTGGTGGCTCGTGGCCACCTCCTCTGGCGTCTGGTCTTCTCCCGAAGCTTCTAGTGTTTATCTTGTCCAGAAAAAAATCTCCAAAAAGTTTCGTGGCATTTGGACTTCGTTTGGTATTGATTTTTTGTAAAACAAAACAGGGTAGAAAACAGCAACTGGCACTGGTCACTAAGTTAATTGGTTAGTCTCCAAAAATGATATATAATTGCTGTAAATGTATATACAAACATCCAAGATTGATAATAGAACAACATGGAACAATCAAAAATTATAGATACGTTGGAGACGTATCAAAGCGCATCTTGAGGAATCCAGAAGCCACTGGTAGGATAGTGGAGTGGGTGTTGGAGGTGTCAAGCTTTGATTTGAAGTTTGAAAGTACTTTAACAATCCAGAGTAGAGCTTTGGCGGAGTTCATTGTAGAATGAACCCCAACGCCAGATGAAGAAATACCAGAAACTTCTGTCCGCGGCAAGGAAGATGCAAATGAATGGGTAATGTACTTTGACGGTACCTTCTCGCTTCAAGGCGCCGGTGCCGGCGTGCTGCTTGTCACACCCACCGGAGAGCACCCCAAGTATGTTATCTAGATGCATTTTCCTATGGAGAAGGCCACTAACAACACTGCTGAGTACGAGAGATTACTTGCCAGTCTACAGATAGCAGTTGATCTTGGAATCAGAAAGTTGATCGTCAGAGGCGACTCACAGCTTGTTGTTAGGTAGTTTAACAAGAATTACCAGAGCCCGTTGATGGAGGCATATGTAGATGAAGTAAGGAAGTTGGAACAACACTTTGACGGTCTGCAAATGGAGCACACCCCCCGTGCCCAGAATGACATTGCTGACAACCTGTCAAAGCGTGCTGCCAAAAGATTTCCTGTGGAACCAGGAACTTTTGTGCAGCAACTCACTCAACCTTCAGTAACACCGTCAATGAGGCCAGCAAAGAGACGAAAAGTGAATACTGGCAACTACTTTCCGGTAGAGCTACCAGCAGACGCCGGGAAGCCCGATGCCGGCAACGAGTCAACTTTTGCTAGTAAACAACAGGCTTTGGCAGGACCAGAGGCCTTTGCCGTCGAGACAAGCGCTCTGGCAGAAGAAGAACAACCTTTAGTCCTTGTCGTCGAGCCGCAGTCTCCGACATGGGCACAGCAAATTGTCCAGTACCTTCAAATAGGTGAACTTCCCGATGATTAAGAAGAAGCTTAAAAAGTAGCCCGACAGTCAAGTATGTATCAGTTTGTTGACAGCATCCTGTACAGAAGGAGGCCAAATGGGGTGAAATTGAAGTGCATTTCCTAGGAAGAAGGACAAGAGTTGTTGGCACAGATACATGGAGGAGTGTGTGGTTCTCACATTGGATCACACGCGCTTGTCGGCAAAGCCTTTCGGCAAGGATTTTATTGGCCGACAACCTTCCAAGACGCAGCTGCATTGGTAACTACATGCGAGGCATGCCAGTTCCATGCAAAGGACATCCACCAACTAGCTCAAGCTCTTCAAACCATTCCTCTCTCCTGGCCATTCGTGGTCTGGGGGCTAGACATCCTCGGCCCTTTTCTCCGTGAAACCGGGGGCTTTGAGTTTTTGTACGTCGCAATTGACAAGTTCACTGTCGGCCCAGTGGGAACTAGGGTACCATGGCCCGTCTGCCTCTGGCCCGGAGGACGACGCTTGGGCCGGCCCATGAGAGTGGCCTTGCCACGACCCCTCCGGAGGAAGCCGCCTCGCGAGGCTCCTCGCCGCCAAGCACAAGGTTGCCTCACGAGGCTCCCCCTTGCGAGGCCTCCTCATGAAGCAGATCGTACGGCGCCAGCCGCGGGGCTCCGCGCCCGACACATGGGTGACGACCCGCTGTCAGGATAAGGACAACAGGGCGCGACCGAGCACATCTTCCATTCTGGTGATAAGGGAGCAGTGGCATCTACCTCCCCCAAAGCAAGTCCCAAAGGTTTTCCTCTTTGGTGATAGAAGATCAGGACGGATCGGCACGCCAGGACGAAGGTCATCGCCAAGCCCACCAGTGCGTCACGAAGACTACTTTACCAGGTGGAGACTGCCTTTAGTCAGGATAAGCCTGCGCGCTTGTTCCCCTTTGAATTGCCGCCCTGTGGCTACCCTTTCCCGCTCATATCTTCAGGGAAGAGGACCAAGGCATTACAAAAGGGGCAGAGCCGCTTCCATGTAAGGGGATGGACTGATTTTCTCCCCCACACCTCGTGTACCTCGAGCCACAAGCTCTCCATCATAGAGCAATCCAACACAGGCAGGAGTAGGGTATTACACCGCACGGTGGCCCGGACCTGGGTAGCTCGCGCGTCCCCTTCGTGTCCGGTGAGAGCCAGTGAGCCCGTCGTGAGTCCTCCGTAGCTGCCGTCGTGTCGTAGGTTGCCAAGCAAAGTCCCCCAGAGTTCGAATCCTAAGTTCTTGGAGAAGTTTCTTGGACGCAGATCCTAGACTCCGACATTTGGCACGCCAGGTAGGGGGGCTTGCCGTCTTCGCGCCTTCGACCTCGACGCCAGCATCGACATGGACGCCGCCGCCGCTCGCCGGGAACGCGCTGCGCGCCGAGCCGCCGCCAGGGTCCACGCGGTACCCGCCGCCCGCGACGCCCCTGGGTGGCGCCCTCGCTGTGCCACCGAGCCTGTTGGGGAGCGGGTGGCCTCCTCCGCCCATGCGTCGGTGAACGAGCAGGCGCACGACCACTCTGCCGCCACCTCCTCGCTTGCGCGTCGCGACCCTCCCGCTCCGCACGCCGTGCTGCTCATGGCGCAGGAGCTGCTGCACTATCGTCCCACCGAGGACGGCTACGACGCCTGGCTCGGACGCATCACCGAGCTCGTCGATGCCGCGCGCGATGGCCAGGCGCACTCCCGCTTCCTGCCTGCTCCGCCGTCCCACGCTGACCGGGTCGGGCGTGACGCGCCTCCTCCTCCTCCTCCGGACCGCGACGTGGCCGAGCGCCGCCCCGCCGCACGCGCCCCGGAGCCGTTCCGCGGCTCTCTCGCATCGGAAGGTGACGGCGACAGCTGCCAAATCGTCCACCGTGCGCCCCCGGACGCGCGCGTGGCCCTCGAGAAGGCGCGCGACCGCCAGGACCGCGTCTTCCATGACGTCACTATGGCAAGGCGCCAGAACAACGCAGCCCTCGACGGTGGAGCCGTCACCAACGGGGGCTACCTGGCCCTCGCCCCCGAGCTACGTCGCGTGGTGTGGCCCGACAAGTTCAAGCCAGAGCTCCCTCAGCGCTACGACAACACCGCTAACCCCACGGAGTTTCTCCTGCTCTACACCATAAGCATCTAGGCCGCGAGGGGGGACGACCGGGTCATGGCGAACTAGTTCCCCATGGCCCTCAAGGACACTGCGCGCTCGTGGCTCATGAACCTACCCGAGGCGTCCATCTCTTCGTGGGAGGACCTGTGCAAGCAGTTCGTCGCCAACTTCAATGGCACGAGCGATCGTGCCCTCACTCTCAACGACCTGCGGAACATGCGCCAGCGCCCTGGCGAGCCCCTTCTCAAGTTCATCCAGCGCTTCAGCCAGGTGTGCCACAAGGTCCCGAAGGCCTCCGACGCTGCGATCATCTCCGCCTTCACCAATGGCATCACGGACATGAAGATGCGCGAGAAGCTCTCAGTCAGGGACGAGCTCAACTCCACAGCAGAGCTGTTCGTCCTCGCTGACTGCTGCGCCAAGGCCGAAGAGGGACGCTGAGCCTGACGCGGCGAAACCCAAGGGCAAGGACACCAAGCGCAAGGGCCCTGCCGTGCTCGTGGCGGAGCCGGACTACAAGCGCGGCCGCGATCGTGGCGAGGCCAAGAAGGACGACCGCCCTTTCTGCGCCTACCACAACATGAACTCCCACAGCACAGAGGACTGCCACGAGCTCAAGCTGCTTGGCGAGGGCCGCACCGAGCGCCGCGGCAGCCGCAAGGAGCGCGGCAAGGGCCGCGGCGGCGGCGGCGGCAGCGGAGGTGGCCGCTGGGGTGACAACCACAACAACGGCGCCGGCAACAACAACCGTCAGGGCTGGCAGAACCAGCCGTGGCAAGCTGACCCTCAAGCCAACGCCGCCCCAATACGCACCAATGACTCCCCTCCTGCTGAGAACGCTGGGAGCTACCAAGAGCCCCGCAGGGTATCCTGCATCCTTGGCGGGGCCCAGGCCCCCCGTCCAACCACTACTTCAAGCAGTTCTCTCGGGAGGTGAACGCGGCCCTCCCGGCGCTCGAGTCCGCCGACCGCCTCAAGTGGTCTGTGTTCCCCATCGCCTTCGACGCCAGCGACCACCCCAAGTCCATGAAGGCCGTGGGCGCCGTCCCCCTGCTGTGCACCCCCACCATCAGCAACGTCGCGGTCACCAAGACCCTCATCGACGGAGGCGCCGGCCTCAACGTGATCTCCATCGAGACCTTAGAGACGCTCCAAGTGCCCTATGAACGCATGATGCCCACCAGGCCCTTCTCGGGCATCACCGACGGCTCCACTGTCCCCCTGGGGCAGGTGCACCTTCCCGTCACCTTCGGCACCCATAAGAACTACCATACGGAGTTCATCATCTTCGATGTGGCTCACATCGGCCTGCCTTACAACGCCATCTTGGGCTACCCGACGCTCACCAAGTTCATGTCCACGACCCACCACGCCTACGGCCTCGTCAAGATGCCCGGCTGCAGCGGTACCCTCACCATTCGCTGCGACGAGAAGGATGCGCTGCAAACCCTCGAGCACGCCTACAAGACTGCCTCCATCGCGTACACGGCCGATGAGGATGTGCCTGGGCCTGCCGAGGAGACGCTCGTGAAGAAGAAGCCCCTGCTCTCTCAGGAGCGGGCCGAGTCCAAGAAGGCGTCGCTGGATGGAGGCGAAGCAGGCCCCTCCCTCACCGTCAGCGGCGGACCCTCCCCCAAATAGGAAGGCGCGCTCGTCACCTTCCTCCGGGCGTGCCCTAATGCGTTGGCTTGGACAGCATCAGGTGCGCCCAGCCTACCGAGGGAGGTCATCGAGCACCACTCAGCCGCGTGCCGGAGCGCGCGGCCCGTCAAGTAGAAGGAACGGCGTCAGGCGCCCAAGAAGCAGGAAGTCAACAAGCCCCAGGATGCTGGAATCGCACGTGAAGCCCCCCACCCCAAGTGGATCGCCAGCCTCACCCCCGTCGCCAGGCCGCACGATAGCGTGCACATGTGTGTCGACTTCATCGCCCTCAACCAGGCTTGCCCCGCAGGCCCCTTCCCCCCTCCGCGCATCACCGCGGGCTCGCCCTGGTTCATGCGCATGCCGTTCGGCCTGGAGGGTGCCGCATCCACCTTCGCGAGGCTGATGCGCATGAGCCTGGAGTCCCACATCGCAAGGAATACGGAGGTGGTTAACACTCGCCCACCGGCCCACCGCGGTCCCACTCGTGACGGAGGCGGGTGTTCCGGTACCAAACACATGGAACGCCCGCCATCACCGTAAGTTCTATCCGTGCCCCATGGGTACGAGCGACATGGAGCTATACATGCTCCAGGGCTCTCTCTACCCACGCTGCCTCCGGCACGTGAGAGCTCCCTCCCACTCTCGTGGAAGCCCCTTGCTCAGCGCTGGCGGATGCCCCATGCTCCGCGCTGGTGGCCTACTTACCTGAGGGGCCCTTGGCCGTCACATGCTCAAGCCGACCCGTGTCGAACACGGCAGCATGTATCTTTCTGTTATGTAATGAACTTGCTTCATGCATCAGTGAAGCTTATTTCCTCCAAAACCCCGTGTGCTTGCAGCTGCAGGGCGCGTGCTCATGGTTTCGCTCGTGTCTGTCACACGAGCGGGGGCTGGGCATGGTGTCTGTGCTCGGGTCAGTCCCAGCAGCACTGAAAAACCCAGGCGACTGAGCTCTGGCCCGCAGGCCTGCTCCCGTGTACGTCACCTCAATAGGTCCTTGGTGCTCTTGTCTCCTCGCATAACACCCACAGGCGACCTCGCGAGCGCGCCCTGCCGCACTACTTGCGAAAACTTGCCAGTTTCCCAGATGCAGGATACCAAAGGCCTTAGGAGCTCCCCCTCGGGAGGCCTCGCGGCGGGTCCTACGGGCGGAAGGCCTCACGAGGGACCGCGCTTCACGAGCCACGCCATGCGAAGGGCTCGCCCCAAGCCACACGCCTCGAAGGAGCTAAGTCTAAAGCACCCCTCGGGTCTTTTCCCTCTCGTTTCTCTCTCGTGGCATCCTAATTTCCTTGGCACGAGCCGCCTGCACATCAAGGAAGGGACCCTGAGCATCGCGCCTCAGGGACTCCTACCAGCCCTAAGAGCCCTACACCCTCTGGCCTTGCCGAGCGCACGCTCTGGGCATACCAGCGACGGCTGTAGCTTGCCTCGGGGGCTGGGTCCCAGCGACGCAGGGCACGAAGGCAATGTAAAAGGGGAATAAGGTCCTCGGGAGGAAAACGAAGACACACAAATCATTAAGTGCTTACAGCAAAAGTACCATGCAAATGTTTTCACGCCCCCATGGGGCCACATCTACCCTATTACAGCAACAGGTCAAGGAGAATTTAGGCGCGCGAGGCGCCACCGTCGCGGCTCCCGCCGTCGTCTTCGCGAGGGGGCTCGCCACCGCCACCGCTGATCTCAGGCTCGAAGGCGTACAGTTCGACGAAGCCGGCCACGCGCTCCCTCATAGCCTCCTCGAGGGGTTCGTGGACCTCCGCCAGGACAGGGGCCACCACCCGCCCGAAGTCAAAGCGATCATCGAGGCGGAGAAGATTGCTGAAGAGCCGCGTTGTCACCTGGGTCAGCAGGTCGTGGCATGCTTCCTCGACGGTGGCGTCCGTATCTAGCAGCTGCTTCTTGAGGTCGTCGACCTCGGCCTGGAGCTCGTCCCGCCTGACCGCGAGGCTCCTCTGCTCGTCGAGAGCGGCCTGGGTGGCCGCCAGCTCACGCTCCTTCGCCAGTAGGCGCTCCCGCTCTGTCACCTGCGCGGACGCGGATGCCGCGAGCTCGTATTCCCGGGTCTTGGCGTCCACCTCGAGGGTAGCGACCGCCTCCTGGTGCCTCAGGATCTCCTCCTCGTGCTTCGGGAGCTCAGCTTCGCGGGATGCGAGCTGGCCGTCGCGGGCCTCCTCCCGCGTCTTGAGCCGGCTCTCACGCGAGGCGGCCTGCTCCTGGAGTGTCTTCTCGTAGGCATCCGCCTCCTCCCGTCGCCGCTTGGCCTCCTGGGCATCTTCGAGGGCCTTCGCGAGGGACGCCTGCTGCCTCTTTGGCGAGCTGCTCGCGCTGCGCCTGCGCCTCCTTTTCCCGCTGGCGGTCAAGCTTCGCCGCCTCCCGAAGCTGGCTCCACCCCTCCGCCAGCTTCCGCCACTCCTCCACGCAGAGCTCCGCCTCCTTCCTGAGCTCACCTTTGAGGGCCTCGAGGGCCGCCTTAACGTCGTTGACGGCCCCGCTCCAGGGCGCGGTACCGCTCTCCCCCAGCACCAAGGCGCGACTCGCTCGGGCCTCCTCGTCGCCTGCTGGCGTCGGCGGACAGGAGGGAATGGCTTCGAGCCCCTTCGGCAGCCCCGCGCCGTCGCTCCCGGCAGGGGTCGCGCTCGCCGTCTGGCGCGGGGGGCTCAGGATGGCCACCTCCGGCGCCGATGGCGTCGCCCCGCGCTCGGGCGCCGCCCTGAACACTTCAAGATCCGGGCGCCCGGGCCCGGAGATGGCTCCCGTGAGGGCTGCAGTGGCCTCCGCCGTAGCAGGCGTGGTGCGCGGGGGAGGGGTCGGTGCTTCGCCCTCCTTCCCCGCCATCTCGGCACCAGCGATAGGAACCTCCTCGGGAGGCGCCGGCGCGGTCTCCTCACCGCCTCCCGCCGGTCTCCCCACGGACGGCGCCAGCACGGCAGGCGAGGCGGTGTTCAGAGGAGGGGAGGGCCCCTCGACCTCGGCCTTCCTCCTCTTGGTCTTCTCCTTCTCCTCGGCGGTTGGCTCGGGGCTCCTGCGCAGGCGAAAACTCGTCAGCGCCGCAGCAGCTAGGAAGCTGGGACCGATAGGAGGGGGCGGAGGAACTTACTTGTCCTTTGGGTTTCAGCGCCTCTTCTTCCGCTCCCTAATGGCGCCGTTGCTGCTGTTGCCTCCCTCACGCAGCGCGCCTGGGCGACCACCCGAGGACGCGGCGCGAGTCTCATCGGGGTCGGCGGCCACGGTGGCCCCCTCCTCCCGCTCCTCGTGGGGCTCGTTGATCTCCGCGGCATCATCTCCTCCCTTCCTTGCTGGCACAGGCCTGGCCGGCATGACGCGAAAAGCGTCCCCGTCGTCGCCCTCGTCCTCGCCCAGCTGAAGCCGACGACGCGCCGGCGGAGATGGAGGGGGTGGCGGAGACGATTCCTCGCTGCTCTCCTTCCCGGAGTCGGAGGCCTCATGGTCGCCCGAGGTGTCTCTGAAGAATCCTCGAGAAGCTCCTCGGGCTCCTCGAGATCCGTCCGGACCAGTCCCCACTGGTCGAACTGGGGCATCGCCGCGACCAGCTCAGCCTTGTTGGACCAGCGGTGCACCGGGCGCGTGTCATGAGGCACATCCTCTGCCTCCCCTGGAAATAAAACTTCCCAAGCATCGGCCACGGCCTCGGCCGAGAGGGACTCCCGTGCCAGCCTGATCCGGTCTTTGGCTTCGGTGATGTCCCACACCGGGTGCGAGCGCTTCTGTAGGGGCGCGATGTGGCGGCGGAGGAATTCCTTGGCAATCATGCCCGCCGTGCGCCCGGCCTTGCGCAGCTCCGCCAGCCTCGCCAGGATCGGCCTCAGGGCAGCGCCGCCAAGCTTCTTGTGCTCCCAGCGGGGGATCTTCTCAGCCGGCTCGGTAGGGATCGCTAGGAGAGGACTGGTCCGCTGGGCATCGACGTAAACCCAACGCGACCTAAAGTTCTCCACCTTCTTCAAGATCTTCATGTTGATGAAGACCTTGCACATCTCGTCGTCAATGCGGAAGGAGGTGCCTCCAGAGCGGTGGTTTCCTGAGGAGAAAACCCGCAGGCTGTAGAAGGTCCGGAAGAGCACCATGGACGGCATCACTCCCAGGAAGGCCTCGCAGAGGTATGTGAAGAGAGCAAGGACGGGGATGGAGTTGGGATGAAGGTGGATAAGACAAATCTCATAATGCTCTAGGATGGCGTAGAGGAAGTCGGAGAAGGGCGGCACCAACCCGGCGAAGAGCGAGTGGAAGAAGACGGGGATTACCATGGGGCTGAGGTCGCGCCGTGGGTGCGAGCCCGGCCAGATCTCAGTGGCGCCTCCCGTGAAGTGCGCGGAGGTCAACAGGGGGCGGGCCCTGGCTAGCCCGTTCTCGTTGATGGTGGCTGGCAGCAAGGCCGGACCAAGCTCCGCCGCCGGGGAGCTCTTGCTGGAGGAGGCCTCGGCAGTCGCGGGTTTCTTGCCTGGGGCCATGACGGAGGAGAAATTGGAAGTTGGAGGAGGAACAGAGGAGCTGCTCGCGCGAGATGAAGGGCGAGATGGAGAAGGGGAGCAATGGTGTGCCTACGCCCCGTGCGGGCAGGCTTTATCACCAGGATGGCGGTTACCGAGGCGTCGTGTGGAGTGGGGGCGACCCACCCCGTAAACGCCGCCACGCGTCGCCTCCGGGCCCGACAGCTCGATGGGCCCTGCGTCGTTTCGTCCTTAACGGGTGGAACGTGCGCGCCGCGGGCCCGGGGGCTACTGTCAGCCCAGTGGGAACCAGGGTACCACAGCCCGTCTGCCTCTGGCCCGGAGGACGATGCTTGGGCCGGCCCATGAGGGTGGCCCTGCCGCGGCCGCTCCGGAGGAAGCCGCCTCGCGAGGCTCCTCGCCGCCAAGCACCAGGTTGCCTCGCGAGGCTCCCCCTCGCGAGGCCTCCTCACAAAGCAGATCGTACGGTGCCAGCAGCGGGGCTCCGCGCCCGACACATGGGTGTTGACCCACTGTCAGGATAAGGACAGCGGGGCGCGACCGAGCACAGCTTCCATTCTTGTGATAAGGGAGCAGTGGCATCTGCCTACCCCAAAGCAAGTCCCAAAGGTTTTCCTCTTTGGTGATAGAAGATCAGGATGGATCAGCGCGCCAGGACGAAGGTCATCGCCAAGCCCACCAGTGCGTCACGGAGACTACTTTACCAGGCGGAGACCGCCTTTAGTCAGGATAAGCCTGCGCGCCTGTTCCCCTTTGAATTGCCGCCCTGTGGCTACCCTTTCCCACTCATATTTTTGGGGAAGAGGACCAAGGCACTACAAAAGGGGCAGAGCCGCTTCCATGTAAGGGAATCGACTGATTTTCTCCCCCACACCTCGTGTACCTCAAGCCACAAGCTCTCCATCACAGAGCAATCCAACACAGGCAGGAGTAGGGTATTACACCACACGGTGGCCCGAACCTGGGTAGCTCGCTCGTCCCCTTCGTGTCCGGTGAGAGCCAGGGAGCCCGTCGTGAGTCCGCCGTAGCTGCCGTCGTGTCGTAGGTTGCCAAGCAAAGTCCCCCAGAGTTCGAATCCTAAGTTCTTGGAGAAGTTTCTTGGACGTAGATCCTAGACTCTGACATTCACAAAGTGGCCTGAGGTAGAGCCGGTAAGGAAGGTGACAACACAGTCAGCCGTCAAGTTGTTCAAATGATTGGTTGCTCATTTTGGTGTCCCTAACAGGATCATTACGGACAATGGCACCCAGTTCACGAGTCGCGCCTTCATGCAATACTGCCAAGAGCTTGGCACCAAGATATGCTTTGCATCTGTTGCTCATCCGAGAAGCAATGGGCAAGTTGAAAGGGAAAATGCTGAAGTGCTATGAGGTCTCAAGAATAGAACATTTGATAGGCTGCACAAGTGTGGAAGACGCTGGGTGGAAGAGTTGCCAGCCGTTCTTTGGTCACTCAGAACGACACCAAATCGAGCAACCGGCCAGACACCCTTCTCCCTGGTTTACGGTGCAGAAGTGGTGCTCCCCACAGAACTCACATACGGATCTCCTCGAGTCCAAGCTTTTGATGACGTAGATCAGGAACATAGAAGGCATGATGATGTCACGCTCTTGGAGGAGGACCGTTCCCGGGCTATTGTGCGTGCTGCACATTACCAGCAAGCTTTGCGCCGCTACCATAGCCGCAAAGTGCATGCCCGGAAGCTTGAGGAAGGCGACCATGTTCTTCGTCGGATTCAATCCGCAAAGGGAGCAAACAAGTTGATGCCAAAGTGGGAAGGCCTGGCTCAGTCCGGCGAGAGACCGAAGATGGCATCCCGGTGCAAAACTCATGGAATATTGAGCATCTTCGCAAGTTCTATCCATGAAGGCGCAGTTGCCAGGCTTACCGGCAACCTCTTTTGTACAAGTTGGCTGCCAAGGCATGTAATCCTTTGTACAGAGCCGGGCACAGAACCCGTGCGTAGTGAAATAAAGCTAAGTGTTTCACGATCTTGTTCATGTACATTCTTTATATGTATGCAATGTTGTGTTACAAATGCAATTCTTGTATGAAATGATTAACAAACCGTCAAGTGTTATAGCCGGTTTGGTTCTCTTTCTTTTCTCTCTTAAGAACAGAAGAGCTCTCCGCGTGCAAGTTCCCTGGGGGGGGGGGAGCGACGGTGTAACACCAATGACGTTCAAGTAATCAAATACAAGACAAACGTCAAAGAAAGCTAAGTTACAAAACGGTGAAAGCTAAATTATCCTTGAACGATTTTCGTCTTTGTACAACAAACCTGCACACGAAGGAACCTTTTCGGGATTAGTTGCGCTCCTGGTTGTTTCAAGTCCACTCAATAACAAAGGCAGCTGCACTAGGACCGGGAAGGTAACGGACCGAGAAGCGGCACTTCTGGTAAGCTGCTAAGGACCTGTTCCTCAAGCGCTAACCGGCAAGAGTGTGCACACCGGGATGTTTTTCCAACAAGCGTAGGGTATTAAAAGTACAAAGGCAGAATCATACAGGGAAGAAGCATATGTTCATTCAAACATAAAAGTCGTATCATACATGCAATAAGACAGGTCTAATTAAGGATAAATTTGTCTTTACATATGCCACTTTGGATGCAGAAGAGTGGGAGGAATATCAATTCCGAAGGGAGCCTTCTAGGCGGTCCAACCTCTCTGCAGCCTTGTCGGCGATTGCGATCACAGCTTGCCGGGCTGCCTCGTGCTCGGGGTTCTCTGGAAGCTTCGTGAAGACCTTAGATAGCTTGATGCCGGGGTGGTGGTACATGATACGTCTCCAACGTATCTATAATTTATGAAGTATTCATGCCATGTTTACAACAATTTTATATGGTTTTGGTATGATTTGAATGGAACTAACCTGGACTGACGCTGTTTGCAGCAAAACTACCGTGGTGTTGTTTTTTGTGCAGAAATAAAAGTTCTCGGATTGGGCTGAAAATTTACGGTGATTTTTTATGGACCAAAAGAGACCCCCGAAGATTCGAGGAAGGACCAGAAGCCTCACGAGGAAGCGACAAGCTCAAGGGGCGCGGGTCCCCCCTAGGGTGCGCCTACCGAGCTTGTCGCTCCCTCGTGGGCCCCCCTGGTGTGAATCCAACGCTGAAAAATCCTATAAATATAGAAAACCCCGAAAAGAAACGTAGAACTCCCATGACGCCGCCGCAAGCCTCTGTACCGAAGCGATCTCAGCCGGAGCCCTGTTCCCGCACTCTGCCGGAGGGGGGAATCATCACCGGAGGCCATCTTCATCATCCCGGCGGTCTCCATGACGAGGAGGGAGTAGTTCACCCACGTGGCTGAGGGTATGTACCAGTAGCTATGTGTTTGATCTCTCTCTCTCTCTCTCTCTCTCTCTCGTGTTCTTGATTTGGCACGATCTTGATGTACCGCGAGCTTTATTAATATATATCATCCGGTGTTTCTTCCCTCTCTATCTTCTTGTGATGAATTGAGTCTTTCCCTTTGAGGTTTCGTTATTGTCGGATTGAATACTTTGGATTTGAGAACACTTGATGTATGTCTTGCATGTGGATACCCGTGGTGACAATGGGGTATTCTATTGATTCACTTGATGTATGCTTTGGTAATCAACTTGCGGATTCCCGTGACCATGGGGTAATCTAGGCATATGGGTTGGTACACGTTTTCATCCTTCTTTCTCCGATAGAAACTTTGGGGTACTCTTTGAAGTTCTTTCTGTGGATTGAATATTATGAATCTGAAGTTGTTTGATGCATATCGAATAATCAACTCATGGATACTTGTGGTGACATTGGAGTATCTAGGTGACATAAGAGTTGGTTGATGTGTATCATATGGTGTTATTTTAGTACAAACTCTAGGGCTGTTTGTGACACTTATAGGGATGGCTCAATAGATTGATCGGAAAGGATAACTTTGAGGTGGTTTCATACCCTACAACAATTTCATCTTATGTTCTCCGCTAGATAAGAACTTTGGAGTGATTCTTTGTCGCATGTTGAGGGATTGTTATATGATTCAATTATGTTAGCATTGTTGAGAGATTGCACTAGTGAAAGTATGAACCCTAGGCCTTGTTTTCAAGCATTGCAATACCGTTTGTGCTCACTTTTATCACTTGTTACCTTACTATTTTTATTTATTCAGATTACAAAACAAAAACCTATATCTACTATCCATACTACACTTGTATCACCATCTCTTCGCTGAATTAGTGCACCTATACAATTTACCATTGTATTGGGTGTGTTGGGGACACAAGAGATTGCTTGTATTTGATTGCATGGTTGTTTGAGAGAGACCATCTTCATCCTACACCTCCCATAGATTGATAAACCTTAGGTCATCCACTTGAGGGAAATTTGCTACTGTCCTACAAAACTCTGCGCTTGGAGGCCCAACAGAGTCTACAAGAATAAAAGTTGCGTAGTAGACATCAAGCTCTTTTCTTGCGCCGTTGCCGGGGAGGTGTGTGCTTGAAGGTATATCTTTAGATCTTGCAATTGAATCTTTTAGTTGCTTGTTTTATCACTAGTTTGGTTTTATAAAAGAAAACCAAAAAAATGGAATTGAGGTTGCCTCACATACTGCATCTATATGATGTCTTTCTTGAAAATGATGGATCTTAAAATTGTGCTCAATTGCTAGAGGAAGAATTTGATAAAATGTTTAATGTGAGTTCCTTGAACGATAAGCATGGTTGCAATGTTGTTAGTATGAATTCTTTGAATATCCAGAACGCTAATGATGATTGCACTAGTCATGATAAAAAGGTTTCTTACAAGCATGTCAATTTTTGTGGAGTGCAAAAACTTTGTGAAGATATGCCTTATAGGGATGATAGATTTTGTAAGAAGCATAAACATGATAAAACCAATTTGTTCCTTAAAGTGATAGATAAATTTTCTACGAAATTATGCTCTCTTCATCCCATTACTTGTGAACTTTGCAATAAGGCTGGTCATCTTAATTTTCAATGCATACTTTTTTATGATTGAATCATGGCCAAATATTGTAATGACTTGATCACCCTTGAACTTTATAATGAGCTTTGTCTATTTTTGGGGTGTGAAGAATTAACACATAAAAATAGTTGGTTTGAAGTATTCATTCTCACAGACGACATTGAAACTAATCTAAAGGAAATCTATATGTTTTGCGTGGTAAATTGCAATGAGAATTCTTATATAGCCAACTATAGAAAGACGGGAAAACCAATAGAATATAAAAGAAATGCTAATGGAAGGGTAAAGATGCCCCCTTTCCCTCCTATTTTCTCTCATGATGAAACATGTAACGAGGAGGAGCTTCCTATCCAACCAATCTCTTGAATAAGAAGCTCAAAAAAATTAAACAAACCCACACATAATGTGGTGAAGAAGAAGAAAAGAAGGAAAAGTAGAGGTAAAGAGGTATGTCTCCCGAATAATGTTGCTCCTATTATTTTTGTGCCTTATGAGAATGAATCGAAAATAATTGTGGAAGATGATACACTTGAAGATGATTTTGTTATTCCTATTACTTGTTGTGACAATTATGATTGGGAAGATAATGATACTTCTTATAATCTTAAAAATCTTTTTGGCACCAACTTGGTAAATTATGATGATAATAATTTTTATACTATTGGTGCTATTCATACTATTGATGATAATAGTGATTATGCTAATGATATGCAAACTCACAAGCATGGGGATGCTATGTTTGATGAGAATGACATGTTTGAGAATTTATTTGCTAAAAATAATGTTTACCCTAAGCTTGGGGATGCTATGTTTAATGAGGATGATCCTTTTAGTCCCCCTACTTTTAATGATCAAATTTATTATGATGATAGCATGCCTCCTATCTATGATGATTGCAATAATAATGAAAGTGGGTTTGGAAGAGTGTCAACTTTAGGTAATAATTATCCCACTATTTTGGATGGTGTTCAATCTTATAAAAATGATAAAAGTGGATTTGGAGAGGTCATGACTTTATTTAGTGTTGAATCCACTACTTTGAAAGAGGTTTCAATTCATTATGATGTGAACAAAGTTGCTACTTATGATGATTATTGTGATGACACTTATGTTATAAAAAGTAGTGATGATTAGTATAAAACTTGTTGAAAGGATCGATATGGTTGACTAGAGAGGGGGGGGGGGTGAATAGGCAACTACCAATTTTTAGCTTTTCTTAACAATTTAGGATTAGCAACAAATAGGTTGTCTAGATATGCAACTAGGTGACCAACCTATATGATGCTAGCAACAATAACAACAACAAGCAAGCAAGCAATACAACACAACAATATCTTGCACAAATAAAGGAAAGAAATAACCACAAGTGGAGTCGGTGAAGACGAGGATGTGTTGCCGAAGTTCCTTCCCTTTGAGAGGAAGTACGTCTCCGTTGGAGCGGTGTGGAGGCACAATGCTCCCCAAGAAGCCACTAGGGCCACTGTATTCTCCTCACGCCCTCGCACAATGCAAGATGCCGTGATTCCACTAGTGGTGCCCTTGAAGGCGGCGACCGGACCTTTACAAACAAGGTTGGGGCTCTCTCCACAACCAAATTGGAGGCTCCCAACACCACCACAGAGCTTCACCATGATGGATTGTGGCTCCGAGGTGACCTCTTCCGTCTAGGGTGCTCAAACACCCAAGAGTAACAAGATCCGTAAGGCATTAGTGGGGGGAATCAAATTTCTCTTGGTGGAAGTGTAGATCGGGGCCTTCTCACCCAAACCCTAGAAGATCAACCAAAGTTATCGGCTAGGGAGGGAGATCGGGCGAAAATGGAGCTTGGAGCAACAATGGAGTTTGGGGAAGAAAGAGGCAAGTCTTCTTGGGGAAGAAGACCCCCTTTATATAGTGGGGACAAATCCAACCGTTATGCCACTCACAGCCCGCGCCTAAGCGGTACTACCGCTCAACGAGTGGTACTACCGCCCGCGTGGTAGTTTCAGGTACACAGCACAGCAGGCGCAGTGCCTCGGGCCGGTAGTGCCGCCGGAGCGGTACTACCGCCCGTCCCAGCGGTACTACCGCTGGGGCTGTAGTGTAGCGAAACTAGACTGGGGGAGTACAGAGGCAGCGGCACTACCGCGCACGTACTGCCGCCCTACTACCGTGAAGTGGCAAAAGTGTCCAGAAGCTTTTGACTAAGCGGAAGTGGAACGGAAGTGGCCGAGCGGTAGTGCCGCTCGCAAGCGAGCGCTACTACCGCGCCACTGCCGTGCTACTGCCACTTAGTGCTCTGTGCTACAGCGAGCCAGCGGTAGTGGAGCGGTGGTAGGGACGGAAGTGCCAGAGCGGTACTACCGCCCTACTACCGTGCCACTTCCGCTGATCACGAAACAGCAACAGAACGCCAAAGCTAAGCGGTAGTACGCACGGTACTGGACCGGCGGTACTACAGCTCGCCAGCGGTACTACCGCTCAAGGGAGCTGTACTACCGCTTGGCAGCTTACAGAACAGGAACACAAAAGAACAGTTGGAACTCCAAGGTTGCGAGAAAGGAAAGAGGGTGCAAAGGTAACGTGTACGTGATGATTCCACCCAAAACCTTTCCGAAGCGGACCCCCTCTTAATAGTATGGTTTTCCTATGACTCAAGTCCACCGAAAAAGAAACGCGGGAAAAATAACCGTCTTGCTTTAACACTCCGAGGGGCATCAATCGTCTTGTGCAATATGATAGATTATCTGAAATGCTCAATGCACACGATTAGTCCGCAAATGCATTGTCATCAATTACCAAAACCACTAAGGGAGAAATATGCCCTAACACTTGTCATAATTATGAATACCCTTTTACTGAACATTACTCTTTTAATGTGGAAACAATTTATAGTATTCAAGTTTCATATGATACTCCCACTACTGTGAATGAGAATAAATTTGCTTATGTGGAGAGTAATAAAAATTGTATGCTTGTAGGTCATGAAAAGAATGCTTTATGTGATAGCTATATTGTTGAGTTCATTCATGATGCTACTGAAAATTATTATGAGAGAGGATCATATGCTTGTAGGTGTTGCAATAATATCAAGTTTCCTCTCTATGTGTTGAAAGTTTTGAAGTTATACTTGTTTTGTCTTCCTATGCTAGTTGATTCTTGCTCCCATAAATTGTTTGCTCACAAAATCCCTATACATAGGAAGTGGGTTAGGCTTAAATTTGCTTGTCATATGATTCATGATGCTCCCATTATGTTTCAATTCTTTACTTTTATGTGAGCATCATTGAAATCATCATGCCTACCTAAAAAGACATTAAAGAAAACCGCTTGTTGGGACACAACCCAATATTTACCCCTACTGTTTTTGTGAGTTTACATGATTAAGCTACTGTAGTAATCATGTTTTGTATATTTTATTTCAATAATGTGCCAAGTGAAGCCTTTGGGATAGTGTGGATGCTTGTTGATTAGATTCTGTGCAAAAACAGAAACTTTTGCATCTAATGCTGGAATTTATATTCTGTACTGGAGCGTGAGAAAATTCTACAATTTTTACAGAGTATTTGGTTACAAAATTTTTACGTTGTCCTAATTTTTCAGAATTGTTGGAGGTACACAAGTATGCATTTTAATTCGCTCACTACATGCTATTCTGTTTTTGACAGATTCTGTTTTCAATGCATAGTTTGCTTGTTTTAGTGTTTCCATAGCTTATATTGTGAGATATAAATTGTGGAAATAATAGAATACAGTAGGTATTATGTGAGAACAATTATGAATCTTGTCTTGACAGTACCAAAGTGAATGATTTATTTTCATACTAACCTATCTCACGGAGTTCCGTTAAGTTTTGTGTGATTGAAGTTTTCAAGTTTTGGGTGAGATATCGATACGAGGAGAATAAGGAGCGGCAAGACCCTAAGCTTGGGGATTCCCAAGGAATCCCAAGGTAATATTCAAGGAAGACTCAAGCATCTAAGCTTGGGGTTGCCCCGGATGGCATCCCCTCTTTCGTCTTCAACATTATCGGTAACCTCACTTGGAGCTATATTTTTATTCGTCACATAATATGAATTTTGCTTGGAGCATCATTTTCTTTTGTTGAGATTTGCTTGATGTTATCAATAATCATGTTTTGTACCTTTTATTTCAATAAAATGCCAATTATAGCCTTTACCATGCTCAGTTTGCAAATTTATGTGTTGTTGTTTGAAAACAGAAAGTTTTCTGTTATGTCCTAAATTTATGTGAATTGTCAGAACATGATAAAAATCTGAAATTTTTACATAGTAAGAATGCATAAGTTCTCTGTCACGTGGTAATTTTTCAAAATTTTTGGAGTTAGGGAATTATGAATTTTTATTCCCGCTTTACAAACTGTTTTGTTTAGACAGACTTCGGTTATAGTTGCATTTTTTGCATATGTTTGCTTGTTTTATGTTTCTATTTGTGGATAGGAGTATTAAATATGTAGAGGCATTTAGTATGCAATGTTTAATTATAATTTTAGTGATTTTCTATAGTAGAGAATGTTAAGGTTTTGAGTTGATTTATACTAACTTATCTCATGAGTTCTTGTTGAGTTTTGTGTGGATGAAGATTTTAAGATTTAGGAGAAGCCATGATATGAGAGGAATTAAGGAGACACAAGAGCTCAAGCTTGGGGATTCCCAAGGTTCCCCAAGATAACATTCCAAGAAGTCTCAAGCAACAAAGCTTGGGGATGCCCCGGTAGGCATCGCACCTTTCTTCATCAACACCTATCGGTTAGCCTAAGTTTTTACTTGTTCACATGATATGTGCTATTCTTGGAGTGTCTTTTTCTTTTCATTTTGTTTGCTATTTAATAATCTCATTAGATCTGAAAGTTTTTATTGAGAGAGAGTCTTCACATAGCTACCCATTCACTTAACTACTCTTTGTTCTTCACTTATATCTTTTGGAGTAGTTTGTCATTTACTCTCGTGCTTCACTTATATCCCAAGAGTAAATTGTTGAATGAATTGAATATCATAAATTTGAAATTATATGTGTTTCATATTCTTGTCCCATGGGGAGCAGTGACTTCACATAAAAGAAGTATAAGTGGTAAAATTTATTGGAAGTTAGCAAACATAGCATTGGTCACTTGAACAATTCATGAAAGAATATTGAAGGAAGAGAGATTTCACATATAAATATACTATCTTGGACATCATCTATGATTGTGAGCCCCCATTAATTATTTTCAACCTTGATCAAGTAGTTGATGTTGGACAAGGAAGACAACGTAATGGGTTATGTTTGTTTATATTCACATATAAGTTATATGTTCTTGGATCCTCTAACATGTGGTGCTTGCTCATGATCTTTTGCTAGCCAAAATTTCGTACTAAGTAGAAATACTACTTGTACATCCAAAAACCCTTAAACCCAGTTTCTTGCCATGAGAGTCCACTATATCTACGTATGGATTGAATAAGATCCTTCAAGTAAGTTGTCATCGGTGCAAAAACAATAAAAATTGCTTCTAAATATGTATGATGTTTTATTGTAAGGGAAAATAAGCTTTGTATGAACTTGTGATGGTGAAGAAAAAAAGCGATGGACTGCATAATAGAGGTTGCTATCACAAGGGGCAATATAAAGTGACGTTCCTTTGCATTAAGAGCTTGCACATCCAAAAATAAAAAGTGCATGACAACCTCTGCTTCCCTCTGCGAAGGGCCTATCTTTTACTTTATGTATTTACTTTTATGCAAGAGCCAATAGTGTTCTTCTCTATTCCGTTTTTATTTTCTCTCTTGGCAAGGATCATCTGGTGGGGAAAGATCCAGGCACATATATCCAGTTGAATATAGGTGATCATGAGTTATTATTGTTGACATTTTCCTGAGATAAATTAGTTAGGAGGCAAAACATTAAGCCCCTATCTTCCTATGTGTTTGGCTGAAATGGTTTGTTCTAAAAATATGCTTTGAGTGTTAGCAATCATGGAAGACTATATGATAGTTGAGTATGTGGAATTTGCTAAATCAAAGCTCTTACATGGACCCTTCCTGAAAATAAGATGAATTGCAATTGTTTGATGACTGAGAACATAGTTTGTTAGTTTTCAAGAAAGTTTATGATCTATACTTTAGCATGTGAATAGCTTGCTACTTGATCATGCGAAGTTTTATGAGATGAGCTACTGTTTATGATGTATGATGATGCTAGAAAAAGTGATTGAAATTATCATTGATCAAACTTGTGCACTATGCTAGCATTCATACTTCATAAATTATTTCTTTTATCATTTACCTACTCGAGGACAAGCAGGAATTAAGGTTGGGGATGCTGATATGTCTCCAACGTATCTATAATTTATGAAGTATTCATGCCATGTTTACAACAATTTTATATGGTTTTGGTATGATTTGAATGGAACTAACCCAGACTGACGCTGTTTTCAGCAAAACTACCGTGGTGTTGTTTTTTGTGCAGAAATAAAAGTTCTCGGATTGGGCTGAAATTTTACGGCGATTTTTTATGGACCAAAAGAGACCCTCGAAGCTTCGAGGAAGGACCAGAAGCCTTACGAGGAAGCGACAAGCTCAAGGGGCGCGAGTCCCCCCTAGGGCGCCTACCGAGCTTGTCGCTCCCTCGTGGCCCCCTGGTGTGAATCCAACACTGAAAAATCGTATAAATATAGAAAACCCCGAAAAGAAACCTAGAACTCCCATGACGCTGCCGCAAGCCTCTGTACCGAAGCGATCTCATCTAGAGCCCTGTTCCGGCACTCTGCCGGAGTGGGGAATCATCACCGGAGGCCATCTTCATCATCCCGGCGGTCTCCATGACGAGGAGGGAGTAGTTCACCCTCGGGGCTGAGGGTATGTACCAGTAGCTATGTGTTTGATCTCTCTCTCTCTCTCTCGTGTTCTTGATTTCACACGATCTTGATGTACCGCGAACTTTGTTAATATAGTTGGATCATATGGTGTTTCTTCACTCTCCATCTTCTTGTGATGAATTGAGTCTTTCCCTTTGAGGTTTTGTTATTGTCGGATTGAATACTTTGGATTGGAGAACACTTGATGTATGTCTTGCATGTGGATACCCGTGGTGACAATGGGGTATTCTATTGAGTCACTTGATGTATGTTTTGGTAATCAACTTGCGTATTCCCGTGACCTTGGGGTAATCTAGGCATATGGGTTGGTACACATTTTCATCCTTGTTTCTCCAATGGAAACTTTGGGGGTACTCTTTGAAGTTCTTTCTGTGGATTGAATATTATGAATCTGAAGTTGTTTGATGCATATCGAATAATCAACTCTCAGATACTTGTGGTGACATTGGAGTATCTAGGTGACATTAGAGTTGGTTGATGTGTATCATATGGTGTTATTTTATTATGAACTCTAGGGCTGTTTGTGACACTTATAGGGATGGCTCAATAGATTGATCAGAAAGGATAACTTTGAGGTGGTTTCGTACCCTACAACAATTTCATCTTATGTTCTCCGCTAGATAAGAACTTTGGAGTGATTCTTTGTCGCACGTTGAGGGATTGTTATATGATATAATTATGTTAGAACTGTTGAGAGATTGCACTAGTGAAAGTATGAACCCTAGGCCTTGTTTTCAAGCATTGCAATACCGTTTGTGCTCACTTTTATCACTTGCTACCTTGCTGTTTTTATTTATTCAGATTACAAAAACCTATATCTACTATCCATACTACACTTGTATCACCATCTCTTCGCCGAACCAATGCACCTATACAATTTACCATTGTATTGGGTGTGTTGGGAACACAAGAGATTGCTTGTATTTGATTGCAGGGTTGTTTGAGAGAGACCATCTTAATCCTACACCTCCCACGGATTGATAAACCTTAGGTCATCCACTTGAGGGAAATTTGCTACTATCCTACAAAACTCTACGCTTGGAGGCCCAACAGAGTCTACAAGGATAAAAGTTGCGTAGTAGACATCAGTACATGACCTTGGCAAACATCCTCAAAATCACGTTGCGCACCAAGATCTTTGCTTCATTGGCAAACTTCTTCGCACGGCTCTGGCGATAGGTGTTCAGAGCCGAAAGGAGTCCTTCGAAGAAAAGAGTCAAGGTAGTGTTTGCAGCTTGGTTGGGGTCCAGGTTGAATCTCCAAGATCCCACGTTCATGACGGCCAACTGTTTGCTGAGGCATTCTGCAATGTTGACGAGCTTGGCGGTCCAATCAGTGGTAGCTTTCTCCAATTGAGCCAGAGTCTGCTCGGTGGTTTTCTGTAGGCGCGTGGCCTCTTCCAGATCTACCGTCAAGAGTCTTGACTTGGTGTTGGTGGCCTCAAGAGTACTCTCCAGACTAGAAAGCTTGCTTTGCAGGTCAGTCTTGGCGTCCTTGGCGGTCTTGAGCTTACTGATCTTGGATGACAGCGAAGTTTGGAGCTCCGCCAAGGTGTGAGCACTCTTCTGCGCTGAATCTTTGAGAACAGTGATCTCCTCGTCTTTGGCGGCAAGAACTACTTCAAGTTCTTTCACCGTGGTCTCTAAGGTCACCTTGGCGGTGTCTGCAGCGTTGGCAACATCAAGAGCCTCCTTGAGCTTTCAGGCATGTTCTGTAGCTTGAGCTTGGAGGGCTTCTTTGTGTTTCTGCTCCAGCTCTTTGGTGCGCTTGGCCAGGAGGGTCTGAATCTCATCATCCTTGGCACCAAGAGCAGCAGCAAGAGTCTCTTCTCTGGCGGCGAGCTCTTCTTCATGGGAGTCGAGGTTGACTTTGTGCTGAGTAAGCTCGCTGGCGGTTGCTACTTGTAGCTTGCGTTGGTATTTTCCCCGAAGAGGAAGGGATGATGCAGCACAGTAGAGATAAGTATTTCCCTCAGTTATGAAACCAAGGTTATCGAACCAGTAGGAGAATCACGCAACACCTCGTTAGCAGCACCTGCACACAAACAACAAATCCTTGCACCCAACGCAAACGAGGGGTTGTCAATCCCTCGGCGGTCAATTGCAAGATTAAATTGTATGTGATAGATAGATAGATTGAAACAAAAATACAAAATAAAATAAATAAAAGAAAATGGCAGCCATATTTTTAGGGTTTTAGTAATATGATTTAGATAGACCCGGGGGCCATAATTTTCACTACAGGCTTCTCTCAAGAAAATAGCATACGGTGGGTAGACAAATTACTGTTAGGCAATTGATAGAAAAGCAAATAATCATGACGATATCCAAGGCACTGATCATGTATATATGCATCACGTCTGAGACAAGTAGACCGACTCCTGCCTGTATCTACTACTATTACTCCACACATCGACCGCTATCCAGCATGCATCTTGTGTATTAAGTCCATAAAGAACGGAGTAACGCCTTAAGAACGATGACATGATGTAGACAAGATAAACTCACGTATGAATAAACCCCATCTTTTTACCCTTAATACCAACGATACATACGTGTCATGTCCCTTTCTGTCACTGGGATTGAGCACCACAAGATCGAACCCATTACAAAGCACCTCTTCCCATGGCAAGATAAATCAACTCAGTTGGCCAATCCAAATCAATAGATCGGAGAAGAAATATGAGGCTATAATAATCATGCATAAAAGAGTGTAGCAAAGACTCAAATATATTCATGGATAATCTGATCATAAACTCACAATTCATCGGATCCCAACAAACACACCGCAAAAATTGATTACATCGGATAGAACTCCAAGAACATCGAGGATAACATTGTATTGAAGATCAAAAAGAGAGAAGAAGCCATCCAGCTACTAACTATGGACCCGAGGGTCTTTGGTAAACTACTCACGCATCATCGGAAGGGCAGCAAGGTTGATGTAGAGCCCCTCCGTGATCGATTCCCCCTCCGGCGGAGTATCGGAGAAGGCCTCTATATGGGATCTCTCGAGAACAGAAACTTGCAGCGGCGGAAAAAGTATTTCGTGGACTCCCCTGAGGGTTTCTGATTTTTCCTGAATTTATAGTGGTGGAATTAGGTCAAACGGAGCTGAGGTGGGCCCACGAGGCACCAGGGCGCGCCTGCCCCCCCAGGCACGCCCTGGTGGCTCGTGGCCACCTCCTCTGGCGTGTGGTCCTCTCCCGAAGCTTCTAGTGTTTATCTTGTCCATAAAAAAACCTCCAAAAAGTTTCTTGGCATTTGGACTTCGTTTGGTATTGATTTTCTGTAAAACAAAAATAGGGTAGAAAACAACAACTGGCACTGGGCACTAAGTTAATAGGTTAGTCTCCAAAAATGATATATAATTGCTGTAAATGTATATAAAAACATCCAAGATTGATAATATAACAGCATGGAACAATAAAAAATTATAGATACGTTGGAGACGTATCAACATCCCCAAGCTTAATTCCTGATCGTCCTCGAGTAGGTAAATGATAAAAACAGAATTTTTGATGTGGAATGCTGCCTATCATATTCATCATATATTCTTTTCTTTTATAGCATGGACATTGGACTTGAATGATTCAAAGCAATAGTCTATAATTTGACATGAAGATATAAATACTCAAGAATGCTAACAAGCAACCATTTATTTCAAAATATCAATGCTAAAGAAAGTTATCCCTAGCCCATTATGCTCAATCATTGATCCATTCATGAAACACACTCAAATCTTAGCTACATCCAATGCACAAGTATGACAATAGTGCTCTCTAGTTGGTGCTTTTGTAAGAGAAGATGGAGACTCAAATAAAATAAAAATTGCATAAAAGTAAATAGATAGGACCTTCGCAGAGGGAAGCATAGATTTGTCAAATGTGCCAGAGCTCAAATGTGGAATTAAAGAGATAATAATATTTTGAGAGGCATGCTTTTCCTGTCAACGAAAACGACAGAGAATTCCCAATATTTTCCATGCCAGACACTTCATAGGTGGTTCCCAAATAGAAATTAAAGTTTATTTCCTTTCCACCATTCTTTCACAATCCATGGCTAGCCGTATCCACGGGTGCCCTCCATACCAACACTTTCCAAGGAATTTTGTTGTTATTAATTTTTGATTTCATTGTGGGACTGGGCATCCCTATTACCAGCCACTCTCTCGTGCAATGACAAGTGAATAAACACTCATCGTGAGAATAACACACCTAGCATGGAAAATAATGGCCACCCCCTGCCGCTTCATGAGCGGTACGGGAACAGAAAACGGAAAAATTATTTTGAAAATTAGAGTTGGCACACGCAAATTTACTTGGAACGGCATTGAAATACCGGATATAGGTAGGTATAGTGGACTCATTTGGCACAACTTGGGTTTAAGGATTTTGGATGCACAAGCAGTATTTCCGCTTAGTACAAATGAAGGCTAGCAAATAGATTGAGAAACAACAAACCGAAAAACAAAAACGGTCATAACCATGCATTGAACATAACTAACACCGAATAATGCACCATAAGTAGGATATAATTTCTTTGCATAACTATTGACTTGATGTGCATGCATAGGGAATCACAAACCTTAACACTAATATTCTTACTAAATCACAATTACTCACTAGCATGACTCACATATTATCATTTCCTTATCGCAAAATTATTTCAAGGAATCACACTTATCATATCCAATGATCTATATGAACGTTTTAATTATATCCCTCTTGAATATTCATCACTTTGGGACCAAATTCATATCTTGTGCAAATTACCGTTACTATCATCAACTCTCAAAAAGATTTAAGTGAAGCATGAGAGTGCAAATATTTCTTCAAAATTTCAATCTTATCAGTTCTCAAAATAATATAAGTGAAGCATGAGAATTTATTTCTTCAAAATTTTAATCAACTGTCAAAATAATATAAGTGAAGCTTGAGAGTTTATTTCTTCAAAATATAGCCACCACCGTGCTCAAAAAGATTTAAGTGAAGCACTAGAGCAACTGCCTAGCTTAAAAAATTTAAGTGAAGCACATAGAGTATTCTAACAAATGATGATAACGTGTGGCTCTCTCAAAATAGGTGTGTTCAGCAAAGATGATTGCGACAAACTAAAAAGCAAACAAAGCAAAGACTCATATAATACAAGACGCTCCAAGCAAAACACATATCATGTGACGAATAAAAATATAGCTCCAAGTAAAATTACCGATGGTTGGTAGAAGAAAGAGGGGATGCCTTCCGGGGCATCCCCAAGCTTAGATGCTTGAGTCTTCCTAGAATATTACCTTGGGGTGCCTCGGGCATCCCCAAGCTTAGGCTCTTACTACTCCTTATTCCTTCATCCATCGTGATCTCACCCAAAACTTGAAAACTTCAATCACACAAAACTCAACAAAACCTTCGTGAGATCCGTTAGTATAACAAAATAAATCACTACTTTGAGTACTGTTGCAAACCCATTCATATTTTATTTTTGCATTATACCTACTGTACTCTAACTTCACCATGGTGTCGTGGTGTGACGACCATCTATGGGGCCATGCAGCCCCTTGTGGTTCGGCGGGGGAGATCGACGTGCACAAAGAGCATGAACAATGGAGGGCGCAAGGGATTTTACCCAGGTTCGGGCCGCCGAGAAGCGTAAAACCCTACTCCTGCTTTTGGTGTATTAATGGTGTGGGAGCACAGTACAAGGAGCGCTTCTTCCGGCAAGGTGGGAGGAGCAGCTACACGAGACGTGCCTGTGTTTGAAAGGGGGTCCGACCTCTCTAACTGTTGCCTTGGCCCTCCTTTCATAGCTCAAGGGGCTACCACAGTGGCAAAACAGTAATTACATAGCGATTAGATAGTAAACACTGCTATCATACCTAACTCTGCCAGTTTAGGACAAAGGCATTAAATGCGCCGTTAGGTGTCATGTGGAGAGGTAGTCCCGGCAAGGTTTCTGCACCGCTTGCCCAGCTACCTCGTATTATCCTGACACCCCTCCCGGACTTGTGTCATCAGAAGCAAATCTTGTCCCAGCGTGCTGACACGTGCCCGATAAGCCTTACCAACCAGCATGCGCGGTCGACACCTCACCCACTAGCGAACACCTGTGCGGTGAGGTGGAGCGCTGGAGGGTTGGCAGGAGCTTGCCGGGTCCTCACCTTGCCGGCTTAGCCTTGCCAGCAAGGAATGTATTCATCTTCGGTACTGGGTGAATGCTGTGTCTTGAGCTTCTTTCTGGTAGCTTCTGTGACTGGACTCTGAATCTTGGTCTTGACGGTTCCTGGCAAGGCTTGGCCGGCAAGGAGGCTGCCACTGTCTATGCATAAGTCAGGGTATAAAATACCCATGTTTTATACACCGACAGGAGCCCCCCGGCCTGGGCCATACGCGCGTTTGAAGCATCGTTGGGCTAGTCCCAAACAATGCATAGACACGCGGCGGGAAACTGCCGCTGTAATTTTTGTCATGATGGTTATCCTCTCTCTTTGAGATCTTCTTTGCTTCCTCATTAATCTGAATTTGGGCGTGTTCTCGGTCGTCTTCCGGCAACCCTTGTCATCGAACGGGCGGCCGCTTGGTGTGCTCATAGGTGGAGCGCCGTGGGTTCAAATTGTACCAGCACACGGCCACACGTGGCAAAGGATAGCTGCCATGTCCGTCTTTACTCCTCCTTTTTCTGCACCTCTCCATCACGCGCACTTGCATGCATGCAAGGTAGCGGATTGGTGGAGGAGGGCGGCCGTTGGAGTGACGCGCCGGGCCAGAGGGCGCAGGGGGCGGGATTGGCGATCGTAGGCGGTTGCTGGAGTAATGCGCCCGGCCAGAGCGCAGGTCGTGGGATTGGCGAACGTGGGCGGCCGCCCGAAGACGGTGAGGAGCCAGCCTCCCGTACTCCCCCTATAAAGAGGGGACCGCGGGATGCGATGCTCACTCATCTCTTTTTGCCTCAATCTCCAGCGACTGTTGCCTCTTTCTTGTATCTTCTTCCTCCGCATCCGACGACGGCATGGCGAGGGGAAAGGGTCGCGGTCGTGCTTCCGCCACCGCGGTGAGAGCTTCTTATCGGCTCCAAGCTCATGCTTCGGCTGCAGCTGCGGAGGCTGGCTGCAGCAGCGCCCGTGGTCGGGGCGGCAACGTCGGGGCGCTTGCCGTTCCGTCTTTGGCCCTTCCTCCACCGGCAGAAGGCCACACGGTGGATACGGCAGAAGAGTTCGTCGTTATATTCATCATCGTGCTGCCATGTACAAGATACATTTGATCTTTTGTTAGCCCTGCACTATTCCTGTAATATAACATGTGTTACTTGAATGCATGCGCGCTGTTTTCCCTTGTCTTATTTTGCCTTTGTATGATTGTGTTCCCTACGCTCATTGGAAGCTTGCCGGTGCGCACACTTGCCGCGAGCGCTTCGAGGAACGGGTCCTTAGCAGCCTGCTGGAAGTGCCGTCGTCGGCAAGGTAACTTGCCGGGTCAGAATGCAGCTGCTAGGCTTGCCGAGCGGACTCGAGGAAAGCTAGAGTGCAGACCGATCGCGACAAGGTTCCTCTTGCGTGCAGGTTTCTCATACAGAGCACAGAATTGTTCAAGGGAAATTGCGAATGTAACAAGGAAAAGTTTTCAAAGTTTTTCAACTTAGCTTTTCCTTGCGTTGCTTCTCTTGTTGTATGAAATGAACTCTTGAATGTCATTAGAAATGGTACCCATCTCCACCTCCCCCGGGAGACTTGCGCGCGAGGGATCCTTCTGTCCTTTTAAGAAGAAAGAAGAGAAAAAGAGTGGGTTGGGAACCTTGACGGTCCAACAGTCGCTCCACACAAACTAAGGTGTAAGTCACAATCATCACGTGTATCACATATAGAACGAATATGTACAAGGAGTTGCGAAATACTTAGCTTTATTATGCACAGGATCTGCGCCTGGCTTTGTACAAAGGGTTACATGTCCTGCCGACAAAGCTTGTACAAAAGGGGTTGCTGGGAGGCCCGGCAACTACGCCTTATGGGTAGAACTTGTGAAGATGCTCAATATTCCATGAGTTTTGCACTCGGGTGCCATCTTCGGTCTCCAGACGGACTGTGCCAGGTCTGGTGACTCGCGCTACCCGATAAGGGCCTTCCAACTTCGGTGTCAACTTGTTTGATCCCTTGGCAGACTGAACGCGCCGAAGAACATGGTCGCCTTCCTCAAGGCTTCGGGCACGCACTTTGCGGCTATGGTTGCGACGCAAGGCTTGCTGGTAGCGTGCAGCTCGCACAGCCGCCCAAAGACGATCTTCCTCAAGGAGCAACGCGTCGCCTTGCCGCAGCCGCTCTTGCTCAACTTCATCGTAAGCGAGCACTCGAGGTGACCCGTATATGAGTTCCGTGGGGAGTACCACTTCTGCACCATAGATTAGGGAGAAGGGTGTTTGGCCAGTAGCTCGATTTGGTGTCGTTCTGAGTGACCAAAGAACCGCCGGCAACTCATCAATCCAGTGCCTTCCACACTTGCGCAGCTTGTCAAAGGTTCTTGTCTTGAGGCCACGCAGCACTTCCGCATTCATCCTTTCCGCCTGGCCGTTGCTTCTCGGGTGAGCAACGGACGCAAAACAGATCTTGTTGCCAAGGTCTTGGATATATTGCATGAAGGTGCGGCTCGTGACTTGTGTGCTGTTGTCGGTGATGATTCTGTTAGGAACCCCGAAACGGCAAACTAATCCTTTGAAGAACTTGATGGCTGATTGCGCTATCACCTTCCTCACCGGCTCCACTTCAGGCCACTTTGTGAACTTGTCAATTGCGACATACAAGAACTCAAAGCCCCCGGTAGCACGGGGGAAGGGGCCCAAGATATCGAGCCCCCAGACCGAAAAGGACCAGGAGAGAGGGATTGTTTGGAGAGCTTGAGCTAGCTGATGTATGTTCTTTGAATGGAACTGGCATGCTTCACACTTGGTTACTAGCTCAGTCGCATCCTGGAGTGAAGTGGGCCAATAGAAGCCTTGCCGTAATGCTTTGCTGGCAAGTGCCCTTGATCCTATGTCAGAGCCACATATGCCTCCGTGTATCTCCACCAACAGCTTTAGTCCATCTTCCCGGCAAATACACTTCAATTTCACGCCGTTTGGCCGTTTTCTGTACAGGATGCTATCCACAAACTGATACATACTTGACTGACGGGCTACTTTCTCCGCTTCTTCTTGCTCATCGGGAAGTTCTCCTGTTTGAAGGAATCGAACCATTTGTTGTGCCCATGCCGGAGCCTGCGGCTCGACGACAAGGACTAAAGGCATCTCTTCGGCTGCGGGAGCGCTCGCTTCTGCGGCAAGAACCTGGGGTTCTGCGCTAAGCGGCTGCTCACCGGCAACCGTGTCATTGTTCCCGGCAGTATCCTTGTCGGCGGCTTCCGGGAGCTCTGCCAGAAAATACTTGCCGGTATTCAACTTTCTTCTCTTACTGGCCTGCGTTGATGGGGTGACTGGCGGTTGATTTAAATGGAGCACAAAAGTTCCCGGTTCCATGGGAAGCTTTTGAGCGGCACATTTTGACAGGCTGTCAGCGATGCTGTTTTCCGCACGAGGAATGTGTTCTGTTTGTAACCCGTCAAAGTGTTCTTCCAATTTCCTCACTTCTTCCACGTACGCTTCCATCAACAGGCTCTGGTAATCTTTGTTAACTTGCTTCACAACAAGCTGCGAGTCACCGCGGACGATCAATTTTTTGATACCAAGGTCCATTGCGATCCTAAGTCCGGCAAGGAGTCCTTCGTACTCAGCAGTGTTGTTTGTAGCTTGCTCCCTGGGGAAGTGCATTTGAACCACATACTTGAGGTGCTCTCCGGTGGGAGCGACAAGCAGCACTCCGGCACTGGCGCCTTGCAGCGAGAAGGCACCATCAAAGTACATGATCCACTCCTTTGCCGTTTCCTTGCCGGGGAGAGCTATTTCTTGAATTTCTTCGTCTTGCGTTGGTGTCCATTCTGCAACGAATTCCGCCAAAGCTCTGCTCTGAATAGTTGAAGTGCTTTCAAACTTGAGTGCAAAGCTTGACAATTCCAACACCCACTCCACTATCCTGCCAGTTGCCTCTGGATTCCTCAAGATGCGTTGCAATGGAAAGCGGGTGATGACGGTGATTTCGTGCGCTTGGAAGTAGTGACGCAGCTTTCTCGAGGCCATAAGAAGACCGAAAAGCAACTTCTGCACCCCAGAGTATCTCGACCTAGCCCCCTGCAGAAGGGAATTGACAAAATATACTGGTCGCTGCACCACTTTCTTCTTCGGCACTGTTTGTTGATTATCTCCATTTATCTGCGTTGTTCCCGACTTGTCGGCACCATGATTTTCCGGAGAAGATTCCAGTTTGTCGTTGGATAGGTTTGCTACGGTTACTTCCTCGTCATCGGGTTCCCTCTGCGCCACTAATGCCGCACTAGCCACTTGATTCGTTGCCGCTACGTATAGGAGCAACGGCTCTTGTGGTCTTGGCGCAACTAGTGTTGGCGTGGAGGAGAGGTATCTTTTCAAGTCCTGCAGCGCGGCCTCCACTTCCGAAGTCCATTTCATCGGACCTGCCTTTTTCAAAATCTTGAAAAAGGCAGGGCGCGCTCAGCGGATCTTGAAATGAACCTACTCAAGGAGGCAACACAATCGGCAAGACGCCGCACATCTTTGACGCTTTTCGGTGCTCGAATTTGCTCAATCGCTTTGATCTTGTCGGGATTTGCTTCAATTCCTCGTTGAGATACAAAGAACCCGAGAAGCTTGCCGGATGGAACGCCAAACACGCACTTCTCGGGGTTGAGCTTCAAGTTGATTTTGCGCAAGTTAGCAAACGTTTCTTCCAAATCTTGAATGAGGGTAGACTTGTCCTTGGTCTTGACCACAATGTCATCCATGTATGCTTCCACATTCCTGTGCAGCTGGGGCTCAAAACCAATCTGGACTGCTCTTGCAAATGTTGAACCGTCACTCTTTAACCCGAAAGGCATACGCACAAAGCAGTACGTGCCACAGGGAGTAATGAATGTGGTTTTCTCCTCATCCTCCTTGGTCATGAATATCTGATGGTATCCAGAGTAGGCATCAAGGAAGGAGAGCAAATCATATCTGGAAGTAGAGTCTACAATTTGATCAATGCGCGACAAAGGGAAAGGATCCTTCGGACATGCTTTGTTAATATCAGTGTAGTCGATACAAAGCCTCCACTTTCCGTTTGCTTTGCGCACCACCACTGGATTTGCCAGCCAAGTGGGATGTAGCACTCCTCTGAGCAGGCCTGCTGCTTCAAGCTTCTTGATCTCTTCGGCAATAAACTGTTGCCGTTCCAACGCTTGCTTCCAGACTTTTTGCTTGACGGGCCGGGCGTGGGGACAGACAACAAGGTGGTGCTCAATTACCTCCCTGGGAACGCCGGGGATGTCAGATGGTCGCCATGCAAACACATCGACATTCGCCCGCGGGAAGGCAATGAGCGCGCTTTCCTATTTGCTGTCAAGGGTGGCACTGATGGTGAAGGTACCGTCAGTGCCGTCCTCCCTTGCCGGTACCTTCTTGGTTGTCGGTGTAGTTGCTTTGGATTTCTTACCAGCAGAGCACTCCGGTAAGTCTTCAATAGGCGCGCAACACTCCGAAGAGGTGCGCTTCCCGGAATCCTTGCTTGAGGTCTTGCCGGACTTCTTCTTTTCCTTTTTCCTGGCGGGAGTTGGCGCCTCAGCGGCCTCTGCTGCAATCGCATCTCTGTACATCTTGTCGATGCAAATGACTGCATCTTTCTTGTCGGCGTTGATGGAAATGACACCCATCGGCCTTGGCATCTTCAACATGTTGTAAGCATAGTGAGATGCTGCCATAAATTTTGCCAAGGCTGGGCGGCCAATAATTCCATTGTACGGCAAGGGGATCTTGACGACGTCAAAGACAATCTTTTCTGTTCTGTAGTTCAGTTCTCCGCCAAACGTCACCGGCAATGTGATCTTTCCCTTGGGCTGGCTTCTTCCCGGGCTTACTCCTTGAAACGTGCCCATTTTCTCGAGTTCCTCATCGGGGATCTGCAGCCTCTTGATAACTTCTGGAGCGATCAGGTTCAGACCGGCCCCACCGTCAACTAACATCTTTGTTACCTGGAGGTTGCGAATTGTTGGTGAAACCAACAACGGCAAACACCCGACCGCAGTTATCCGATCGGGGTGATCCTCGGCATAAAAAATGATAGGCGTGTGTAACCATTTGAGTGTCTTCTGAGAGCCCATCGTCGGTTCCGCCGCATTAACCTCACGCGCCCACTGCTTAAGTTGGCGGTGAGAGGAGTGTAAGGATGCTCCTCCGTCAACGCACATGGCATCGGTTGCCTTCTGGAATTCTTGTTCGCTGGTCTCATCATTGTCCTCTTCATCACTTCCATCATCCTCTTCTTTCTTGTCTCGGCCTCTGGCAGGCTTCTCTTTCTGCTGCTTAGCCTTGCCGCGGCGGCCCCCTCGACCGCCACGGCCCTTTTTTCCGGATCCACCAGTACCATCTTGACCCTTTTCCTTGTCGCGCTTTTCATATTCAGCTTTCTGCTTCTCAACAAGATGCTCGACTTGCCGGCATTCTTGGAGATCGTGGCCTTTGGTACGGTGAATCTTGCAGTATGGCCCATCTGACTTGCCGGCCTTCTCGTTTGCCGCCGCCTCCTGGCAAGTGGCGCATACAGCAGCCTCCTTGCCGGAGTTCTCAGTCTTGGCTTTCTTGCCGGACTCAGAGTTGCCGGAGCCTTCGACAGCCATAACAGTTTTGCCCTTGCGCTTTCTATTGCGCTTCCGGTCTTTCTTCCTCGGGGTGGCAGCATCATCATCCTCAGAATCTACTTCGGCACCAGCGTCCTCCCCGGGAAGCCTTCTTCCTTTCTCAGCACGTGCACACTTATCCGCCAACGTGTATAGCTCGTTGACGGTCTTGGGCAACTTGACGTTCATTTTCTCCCTCATCCTCTGATTGCGCACATTCGTGTGAAAGGCGGCAATCATGGCTGCGGGGTGCACATCTGGATTATTACGGTGCACACGGCTGAACCTCTGGATGTACTTGCGTAAAGTTTCACAATCTCTTTGCGGGATCACCTACAAGTTGCTGGGCTGTCCAGGGGCTTTGTGGCCCCCGGTAAAGGCACCAACGAACTCGTTGCAGAGATCTGACCATGAAGAAATGGAGTTCTCCGGCAAATTCATCAGCCAAGACCTCACGTTGGGTTTCAGTACCAACAGGAAGTAGTTGGCGAGGATTTTCTCATCTTTTCCCCTGGCAGCTTGCACGACGATCGTGTAGATGCCCAGAAACTCTGCCGGGTTCAGCTTGCCGTCATACTTTTCCGGCACTTCTGGCTTGAAGGCTCGAATGGACGGCCATCGGACTTGCCGCAGCTCATGGGTGAAGGCGGGACATCCAATCTCGTAGGGTAGATATCCGCCAACCCTTGGCGCAGGCTCATCAACGATGGGGCCGTTGCGCGCGTCAGATTGACAACGCGCCTCTCAGCGCCGTTCGATGGTGGTGCGGGCGTCTTCTGCCCACCTGTCTCGCAGCACTTGCCACTGATCTTGCCGCGTTCACGGATCCGAAGAGGCCATCGACACCTCGTCGGGCTCGAAGGATCGCTGAGCTTGCTGCGGTCGTTGGCGGTGTTCCTGCTGAGATTGTTGCCGCTGAGGTGATTGCACCATTAGCGCGGCACCATCAGTGCGGCCATCAACTGGGTTTGCCGGTGCCATTTGCGGACGTCGTGAGGGCTCCGCTTGCTGCGATTTACTAGCCTCGGCGAATCCAATCAAGCTTTGGATGGTGGCTCTCCACTCATCCATCTTCTGTGCCGCTGGAGGGAAGTTTAGAAGCATCTGGGCTCGCGCCATTGCTTCTGCTGCTGTGGCTGGCATGGCCGGAAGCGAAGAATGCGATGTCGCTCTACTCCTGGCAGAACCAGCAGGAGCGCCATCGCGGTCTTGCTGCCGCGGCACATGATCAGCAGCAGGTCGTCGTGGCGGAGGCGGTGCCTGAGGATCTGGAATTTGATCAACAGGAGTCTTGCCGTGAGGTCACCGCTGCCCAGAGTCATTGGCGCTGCTTGGAGCTGTGCCGCGCCCGTTGTGCGAGGGGCGCGGTGTCTGTCCTGAAGCTGCATTCTTGGACGCCGCCGCAACGGGATCTTGGCTCGCGCCGGCCCGGGCGTTGCCGCTCCGGTGGCTGCGTTCGTTGGCGCGGCGAGGAGGTGGAGGAGGAAGAGGTCGTCCGTCTGCTCCGCCCGCGCCGTCGCGGCTCCGTTCGCCAGAGGATCGAGGAGGTCGACTACCTCCAGCACACTCGTCTCCTGCGCCGACCGCGGTGGGCATGACGACTGCGCCGCCTGCGCTGGTCGTGCCAACTGCAGTACCCGCGCCGCCCGCGCCGCCTGCGGATGCGTGCGGGGTGGCCGTCATCGTGATGCCCTTCTTCTTGGGCGCCATCGACAACGAGGAGGACGACAAGGAAGTTGATGAAGATGATGAAGAAGACGCGCAATCCACTGATCAAGGTTCGCGCAAGCGACGCTACCCCCTACCTGGCGCGCCAAAGATGTCGTGGTGTGACGACCATCTATGGGGCCATGCAGCCCCTTGTGGTTCGGCGGGGGAGATCGACGTGCACAAAGAGGATGAACAATAGAGGGCGCAAGGGATTTTACCCAGGTTCGGGCCGCCGAGAAGCGTAAAACCCTACTCCTGCTTTTGGTGTATTAATGGTGTGGGAGCACAGTACAAGGAGCGCTTCTCCCGGCAAGGTGGGAGGAGCAGCTACACGAGACGTGCCTGTGTTTGAAAGGGGGTCCGACCTCTCTAACTATTGCCTTGGCCCTCCTTTTATAGCTCAAGGGGCTACCACAGTGGAAAAACAGTAATTACATAGCGATTGGATAGTAAACAGTGCTATCATACCTAACTCTGCCAGTTTAGGACAAAGGCATTAAATGCGCCGTTAGGTGTCATGTGGAGGGGTAGTCCCGGCAAGGTTTTTGCACCGCTTGCCCAGCTACCTCATATTATCCTGACACGCCTCTCGGACGTGTGTCATTAGAAGCAAATCCTGTCCCAGCGTGCTGACACGTGCCCGATAAGCCTTACCAACCAGCCTGCGCGGTCGATACCTCACCCACTAGCGAACACCTGTGCGGTGAGGTGGAGCGCTGGAGGGCTGGCAGGAGCTTGCCGGTAGGGAGCTTGCCGGGTCCTCACCTTGCCGGCTTAGCCTTGCCGGCAAGGAATGTCTTCATCTTCGGTACTGGTCGAATGCTGTGTCTTGAGCTTCTTTCTGGTAGCTTCTGCGACTGGACTCTGAATCTTGGTCTTGACGGTTCCCGGCAAGGCTTGGCTGGCAAGGAGGCTGCCACTGTCTATGCATAAGTCAGGGTATAAAATACCCATGTTTTATACACCGACACATGGCTTATACCCCCCGATACAATCCATAGATTCATCAAAACAAGCAAGTAGTGCATCAAAAACAGAATCTGTCAAAAACAGAACAGTCTGTAGGAATCTATTTAAAAGCCATACTTCTGTAACTCCAAAAATTATGAAAAATTAGGACAATGTGGGAAATTCATATACCAATACTTTGTAAAAATTTAAGATTTTTCTAACTCTCCAGTACAGAAACAAAATTCGGGCACTGGACGCAAAACTTTCTGTTTTCCAAACAGCATCAATTATACTATCTTCCAAATCATCCTAAAGGTATTACTTGGCACAAACACTAATTGAAAACACAAAAACACAATCACACCAGTAGCATAATTGTTAAAACACACAATAACAGAAACAAAAAGTAAAAATTTATTTTATTCATTGGGTTGCCTCCCAAGAAGCTCTTTCTTTATAGCCATTAAGATAGGCTTGGGATTCAAATGGTGCTCACATGAAAGATAAAAGTTGAAACACAAAGAGAGCATCATAATTCATGTGATAAACCATTTAAGTATAACATACTTCCTATGCATAGGCATTTTCTAAGAGAACAAATTATCAAGACAAGAATAACCTAGCATATGCAAGGAAGGAGAAAGAAACAATAGCAATCTTAACATGAAGAGAGGTAATTTAGTAACATGGAAATTTTTACAACCATATTTTCTTCTCTCATAATAATTATATGTAGGATCATATTTCAATTCAATGATATAGCTATCATAAATAATATTCTCTTTACGATGCACATGCATAAATTTTTTATAATCTTCCAAAATAGTGGGATTATCATCAACGAAAGTCATGACCTCTCCAAACCCATTTTTATCAAAAATTCCATAAGATTGAACATTCTCCAAATATGTGGGATTATTTTTACCTAGAGTTGACACTCTTCTAAACCCACTTTCAATATTATTGCAAGCATTATTATCAATATCATATTCATCATGATGCTTAAATAAATTTTCAAGATCATAAAAAGCATTATCACCCCAATCATGATCATTGCAATAAGTAGTGGACATGACAAAATTATCATCCCCACGCTTATGGTTTTGCATATCATTAGCACAATTGACACTAATAGAATTTATAATAACATTATTGCAATCATGCTTTTCTTTGAATGAGCTATCATGAATCACTTTATAAATTTCTTCTTTCAGCACTTCATCACAATTTTCAGATTCATGATTTTCAAGCAAAACTTCATAGAGGAAATCAAGTGCACTCAACTCACTAGCAATTGGTTCATCATAATTGGGTCTTTTGAAAAGATTAGCAAGTGGATGAGGATCCATATCAATAGATTTTTAGCAAGCAAAGATGCAAGCAAATAGAAGGCACATGGCAACACAAGCAAAGATAGCAAACAAGCAAAAAGGCAAACGGAAAATATTTTTGTATTTTTGTAAAAACGCTTTAGAAGTGGGGGAGATGAAAACAAGAGGCAAATAAAGTAAATGCAAGGAGATGAGAGTTTATGCAAAGGTACTTGATAGATGTTGATGATGTCTCCCCGGCAACGGCGCCAGAAATTCTTCCTGCTACTTGTAGCTTGCGTTGGTATTTTCCCCGAAGAGGAAGGGATGATGCAGCACAGTGGAGATAAGTATTTCCCTCAGTTATGAAACCAAGGTTATCGAACCAGTAGGAGAATCATGCAACACCTCGTTAGCAGCACCTGCACACAAACAACAAATCCTTGCACCCAACGCAAACTAGGGGTTGTCAATCCCTCGGAGGTCAATTGCAAGATTAAATTGTATGTGATAGATAGATAGAAACAAAAATACAAAATAAAATAAATAAAAGAAAATGGCAGCAATATTTTTAGGGTTTTAGTAATATAATTTAGATAGACCCGGGGGCCATAGTTTTCACTAGAGGCTTCTCTCAAGAAAATAGCATACGGTGGGTAGACAAATTACTGTTGGGCAATTGATAGAAAATCAAATAATCATGACGATATCCAAGGCAATGATCATGTATATAGGCATCATGTCCGAGACAAGTAGACCGACTCCTACCTGCATCTACTACTATTACTCCACACATCGACCGCTATCCAGCATGCATCTAGTGTATTAAGTCCATAAAGAACGGATTAACGCCTTAAGAACGATGACATGATGTAGACAAGATAAATTCACGTATGAATAAACCCCATCTTTTTACCCTTAATAGCAATGATACATACGTGTCATGTCCCTTTCTGTCACTGGGATTGAGCACCGCAAGATCGAACCCATTACAAAGCACCTCTCCCCATGGCAAGATAAATCAACTCAGTTGGCCAAACCAAATCAATAGATCAGAGAAGAAATACGAGGCTATAATAATCATGCATAAAAGAGTGCAGCAAAGACTCAAATATATTCATGGATAATCTAATCATAAACTCACAATTCATCGGATCCCAACAAACACACCGCAAAAAGTGATTACATCGGATAGAACTCCAAGAACATCGAGGAGAACATTGTATTGAAGATCAAAAAGAGAGAAGAAGCCATCTAGATACTAACTATGGAGCCGAAGGTCTGTGGTAAACTACTCACGCATCATCAGAAGGGCAGCAAGGTTGATGTAGAGCCCCTCCGTGATCGATTCCCCCTCTGGCGGAGTACCGGAGAAGGCCTCCAGATGGGAGCTCTCGAGAACAGAAACTTGCGGCGGTGGAAAAAGTATTTCGTGGACTCCCCTGAGGGTTTCTGATTTTTCCTGAATTTATAGTGGTGGAATTAGGTCAAATGGAGCTGAGGTGGGCCCACGAGGCACCAGGGCGTGCCTGCCCCCCCAGGCGTGCCCTGGTGGCTCGTGGCCACCTCCTCTGGCGTCTGGTCTTCTCCCGAAGCTTCTACTGTTTATCTTGTCCAGAAAAAAATCTCCAAAAAGTTTCGTGGCATTTGGACTTCGTTTGGTATTGATTTTTTGTAAAACAAAAACAGGGCAGAAAACAACAACTGGCACTGGGCACTAAGTTAATAGGTTAGTCTCCAAAAATGATATATAATTGTTGTAAATGTATATAAAAACATCCAAGATTGATAATATAACAGCATGGAACAATAAAAAATTATAGATACGTTGGAGACGTATCGGCGGTCACCTCAACCTTCTTGGCGGCCATAGCTTGAGCTATCTCGGCCGTAGCCTTCTCCAAGATGAAGGCCTCCTTCTCCGCGGCAAGCTAGAGTTGCCGGTTCTTGATGTCCTGCACACTTTCGGCATACCAGGCTTGCGTCTCATCCACCCGCTGCAAGAATTCTTGCTCTGCCGTGTCTAATTTCTTGGCACGGCGGTCGAGTCTGTCCCATCGCCTGCTGAAGTGTTTCTGGACTTCTTTGAAGCCGCTCTCCATTGATTGCAAGAAGTAATAATCCGCGGCGTCATCATCACAGTCATGCTCTTCTTTAGTGGACAGATAGGGAGGAACAACGAGCTCATCGTCCACATCTTCAGCGGTATCCTTTCCGGCACCAGATGTGCTGGGAATATCTTCTCTCCTATGCGGGCTTGAGAGCCATAAGGACTCGCTTGTTGGAGGAGCTTCAGGTGCAACAGGGTGGTCATAAGTGGCCGGCGCAGCATCACTGGTGGCTTCAATTTCTATGTCCATGCCTATGCTTGCTGCCTTGGGAGCAGAAGTAGTGCCGACAGGATTAGTGGTCTTCGTGGCAGCGTCAGCAGTCACTTTGGAGGCTTCCTCTTTGGCACTCTTTGCGGCTTCTTCAGCGGCAATTTTGGCGGCTTCCTCCGCAGCATTCTTGGCGATAATCTCCACATCATCGGTGGGTTCCCTTTCCTCTGGAGGGGCCAATTCTGTGAAGGAAGAAAGAGCTAGAAGAAATTCTACTTCAGAATCAAGAAATCAAGACAAAAGGAAACAATGCTGACAAAAAATGGAGAAGCGCTTATGGAAAGTTGATTACCTGGTTGTTCTTGTTGAGGGGGCTCAGTTTCCCCTCTGGCAACATCAGTTGCCGTCACTCGGTTGCCGGCAACATCCGTTGCTGGTGTGTCTTCAGTGTGGACAGGTTCATCCGTGATGATCCTTTCCGGTGAGCCCCTCTCCGGAGGGATTGATGTTGAAGGTGTAGCCAGGGGGTCGACTTCTTGGTGCTCCCCTTTGTGACGAACACCTTCCATCTCCTTGTCAGCATCGATGGTGGCATTCGCTGGCGGCGTATGAACAGTCTCCTCTCGCCGGGGGCTAATCACAACCACCTCAGGAGAGGCAGAACCTTGCCCAACTTTTGTCGTTGGTTGGCCCGCCTCGGCGATCCTCGCCCTCTTCCGGGATCGATGCGCCAAAGGTTTTTTGTCCCTGCAAAACCAAGATAACAAGCCGCCAAGTTAGTTACGGCAACAAATCAAGAAGGAAAAAGAAGTACGGAAGGAAAGCTGGGTGCTTACTCCTCTTCTTCCTCTTCATCGAGATGAGACATGTCCTAGTAAACTTGGCTACCTGGGATGGAGATGTGTGCAGAAGAAGGACGCGCTTCAGCATGTTCCGAGGCTGGCGGAGGTTGTACCTTGACGACCTCCTCCTCTTCTGCAACTGGTGGAACTTGTTGCCGCAGAGCTTGCAGCCGGGAAGGTTGGCCCTGGGAAGCCTGTTGCTGGGAAGCCGGTTGTCGAGGAGCCGCAGTGCTTGATTCAGCACCGGCAAGACCTCCAGCCTGCTTCCGTTTCTTATCGGCGGGTTTCTTGAGAACCTTTGGCGCACCGGCAGTCTTTCTGGCAACTGGAGGAGCAGGGGGCTTCTCTTCCACCTCTTGTTCCTCTGCCTCCTTGTATCCGGCATCTTCCTCTTCCTCGGGGTCGCTGTCGGCTGCACGAGAACCTCTGGCAAGTCTTGCGGCTTCTGCCCTCTTAGCAATAAGCTCCAATTCATGATCTTTGGTAGGATGGATCAAGTCATCCTTCTTCCTGCTGGGTGTCTCTGCCAAGTTATCGAACCACTCCTTCACAACGTTTTCGGTAGGCTGTTGCCAGTTACTCTCGATGCCTTGGGTATTGCATGCCGGCATCATCGCACTTGGCGGTGTTGTTGTAGAGAGGAATCACCATCTTCGGTAAGGTGCGGTCACAACCCTTGTTGAAGAGCTTGCAGATGAGCCAGTTGTGCTCCATCACCGTCAAGTTGTTGGGCAGTCTAGAATACAACTGCATCATATCGGCCACGTTATTGTACTCCCAAGCTCGCCGGCTCCTCATCTGTAGTGGAGCTATCCGGCACCAGAGGAAATCGCCTCCAACCATCTCTATGGTCAAGCCGGTAGCTTTCAGGCTTAGAATCCGTTCTAGAGCAATTTTATGCTTGTCGTCATGGGGCCCGAAATCTGACCAGTGGGGGTTTCTCTGGATCTTCTTGGTCCGGGGTTCACAATAGGCCGGGAAGTTTTCCTGTTTGAACCAGCACCACTCACCCCTCCATTCAAACCATTTCATATGGAGCTTGCCGTCAAGGTACTCCTTCTTCGCCCCGGTCCTTGAGATCCAGGTCACACTACCGGAAAGAGCATCGTCTCCTTCGACTCGAGGCATATAGAAGTGGCAAAACAGGGTGACGTTGGGCACTACTCCCACGAAATTTTCACAAAGATGGGCGAAGATGGACATGCAGGTTACGGCATTTGGAGCAAAGTCTAGAAGCCGAAATCCATATGACCACATCACCTCATCGAAGAAATCTGAGAAAGGGGGACCAGGCCACAGTACAAATAAGTAGCAAAGAAGGGGAACTTATCGTCTGTGGCGGGGCAGGTAGCGGGCAACACCTCCACGGCCTCATGGTCCTTGGTCTTCCTCCCCCACATGTATGAGTACTTGTTCGTGAGGTCTTCGACCTTCAGCGTTGGGGCAAAGATGACGTTCTCTCGCCGCATCGCCGCCACGACCTCTTTCTTCTTCTCCGCCTCCGCGTTGGCCTTGGGCGTCAGAGGCATGGTGACTAAGAAGAAGGGGATCTGGTGAAAAGGTGAGGGCAGGGCAGCACTGGAGTTTGTGTCGGAGCGAGGAAGAAGAATGCAATAGCGGCGATGGAGGAGGAAGACTGAGAAAGGGGGTAAATTGAGCACCACACCCGCAGATTCCCTTTTATGGGGAAGGCGCGGGGGCTGGCTCTTTATCGTTCGACGTGGCTGCGCTTTTTCAGGCGCACGCCTCCATTTGCCGTTTCATTCCACCACTCCCACCACTCCGCATTTAATGCAAAGGTAAACCATCGTGGGCGTGCAGTAAGAAGCAATCATGACGATAGTTATCTTCTGCCATGTGTGCGTCTGTGCGTTTAATGGGCCTAGCCCAAACGACGCTTCAGGCGCGTGCCTGGACCAGGGCCGGGGGCTCCTCTCGGTGTAGTGAACATGGGCTGTTCATACCCCTGACTACATACAGGCAGTTGCAGTCTCCTCGTTTGGAAGGGCTTGGCGTAAGATGATTCCACTTCAAGAAGAACACAAAACATAGTAGATAATACTTTGAAGAAGACCTCGAGGCAAGTGATCGAGAAGTACTGGAGATCAAGATCCAGTTCCTGAGAAGGTGTCTTACACGCTATCGACAAGCTCTAGTCCGGCAAGCTCAAAGACCGACAAGCCTCAGGCCGGCAAGCTCCCTCCACTGCTTTGCTGCATCTACCTGTCAGGCTCTTGCCGATAGGTGGCGAGCGCGCAGGTAGTTAGGTGAAGCCTGTCGGGGCACGTGGCGATCCACTCCCGAGGACTTACTTTATTGACACCCGTCCAAGGATGTGTCGTGATAATAAAAGGTAACTGGGCTGACGGTACAGGTCAAGCAGTGCTCCCTTGCCGGCATTTGCCTCGGCGTGACACCTAACGGTGCATTTAATGCATTTAATGCACCGTTGTTGTCATTTCACCATGTATTTACCATTTTTCCATTGTGTTTTCCCCTTTCAACTATAAAAAGAGGGTCAAGGCAACCTTTACAAGGGTCGGACCCCTACTAGTTTATAGTAGATTAGCTACACCTCCCGAGCTCCTTGCCGACAAGGTTGTGCTCTTGTAATCACAGGGTTCCAAAACAACCATCAATCCACTAAAGCATGAGTAGGGTTTTACGCTTCACAGTGGCCCGAACCTGGGTAAAACACTTGTGTGTTCTGCGGTTGTTGCTGCTCTTCGTGTGCTGCGGGCCCATAGTCACACGTAGAAGGTGCGATGGCCCCATAGATTGCCGTACGCTGACAGTTCCGCTTCCAGTGTCCATTCCCCTTGCAATAGAAGCACTCAGTCTCAGGTTTGGGTCCAGGCTTGGATTTCTTCATGGGAGCGGCAACTGGCTTGCCATTCTTCTTGAAGTTCCCTTTCTTTCCCTTGGCATTCTTGAAACTGGTGGTCTTTTTGACTATCAACACTTGATGCTCTTTCTTGATTTCCACTTCCGTGGCTTTAAGCATCGTGAAAAGTTCAGGGATTGTCTTCTCCATCCCTTGCATGTTATAGTTCATCACGAAGCTCTTGTTACTTGGTGGTAGTGACTGAAGAACCCTGTCAATCGCTACTTCATCTGGAAGATTAACTCCCAACTGATTCAAGCGGTTGAAGTACCCAGACATTTTGAGTATGTGCTCGCTAAGCAGGTGCCATCCTGGAGATGAAGACAATAGTCAGAATCACAATTGGGGAATAGCAAAGCTGAATCAAAAGGCTCGATAAATTGCAATATATAGTCTGCACAAATGAGCATCCAAACAGAAAATTTGTACGAATGCTCTCCGAAGGTAAGATGATACATCAATTGATTGAGAAGCCACTTGGAATGACGTTAGAATTAGCGAACACAAGGAACGAGCTGGAACAAATATATGACAGAGATTTCGTCCGGAATTTTCGTTGTGAGGCTCACACGGACTCGATTGTAAAGTGACCATCTTGTACACGTTAATGCACAAGACTACGAAGCATCCCCGAGTCGTAGCAAAGCTACAAGGACTCTTTGAGACACAACGAGATCCACTGTAAAAACGACCGTGTACAAATGAACCACTAGATGTCGAACCCCAATATCATATCATGCATTTGTCAGAAAGATACCCTAGGTAACTACTTGAATTCCCACCTAGGAACTCCCAAAATTTTCTGGTTATGCAATCCGGTCCAAGGAGCACAAGGAGCAAAATCCTCACACAACTCCTAACATGATACTACGTTCCAAATGTACCGCCTCCATCAACACATAACTAAAAAACCTTGGAAACTCGTGCACCTCAGATTTTTGAAAATGCATGAAAAATGCAAAGGCCCAATCTTCAAACTTATTTCAGGTACTTCTTTCACAAAAAAGTCATTTCTAGAACATGGAAAATGGAAAAAATATTTTTTATTACAAAATAACTACAAATTCCTATGGCAACATTGTTCACAAAGTTAATACCCATTTTTGTGACAAATTTGGCCATGTTATCATGGACTATGCCACGGATGTGACCATGGTCATGGGCATATGGCTTGAAATCCATGCATGTTCATACTAGATAGGCCATTTTGTGAAGTTTTTTTTCTTCAAATTTGTGGTAGTGCAAGTTTATGATTTTTACCACTAACTAGTGCACATAAGAGGGGTCCATGCAAAAGGATTTCGAATTTTAAGCCTTTTTTCATTTTCTTTGATTTTTTTCAAAATGGGGTCAAACTTGCAAGGTTGACCATTCATACGAAATGGTTGGGAATTTAAACTTTGGTTGTCCCTAGTGCATACACCACCAATTTTAAAGCTTAAAATGATTTTTTTTCAATTTTTAGGACCAAACTACATCACACTTGTAGTTCAAATTTGAGCAAATTCTGATATATCACTAGAAATTCACTAAATGGATAAAATATAGAAATAAAACTCTAAAATTCATGAAACTTAGTCATTGGGCATCCAATGTGGTATACTTTGCATGCAAAATGCAAAGACCCAATTTTGAAACTTATTTCAGGTACTTCTTTCACAAAAAAGTCATTTCTAGCACTTGGAAAATGGGAAAAATTATTTTTTATTACAAAATAATTGCAAATTCCTATGGCAACATTGTTCACAATGTTAATTCCCATGTTTGTGACAAATTTGGCCATGTTATCATGGACTATGCCATGGATGTGACCATAGTCATGGGCATATGGCTTGAAATCCATGCATCTTCATACTAGATAGGCCATTTTGTGAAAAAGTTTTCTTCAAATTTGTGGTACTGCAAGTTTATGAATTTTTCCAACTAACTAATGCACATAAGAGGGCTCCATGCAAAAGGATTTCAAATTTTGAGGCTTTTTTCATTTTCGTTGATTTTTTCAAAATGGGGTCAAAATTGAAAGGTTGGCCATTCATACCAAATGGTTGGGAATTTCAAATTTGGTTGTCCCCAATGCATACACCACAAATATTAAAGCTTGAAATGAATTTTTTGAATTTTTAGGACTAAACTACATCACGCTTGTATTTCAAATTTGAGCAAGTTCTAATAAATCACTAGAAATTCACTAAATGGATGAAATATCGAAATAAAACTCTGAAATTCATGAAACTTGGTATGTGGGCATCCAATACGGTCTACTTTGCATGAAAAATGCAAAGGCCAAATTTTCAAACTTATTTCAGGTACTTCTTTCATAAAAAAGTCATTTTAGCACTTGGAAAATGGAAAATTTATTTTTTATTATAATATAATTGCAAATTCCTATGGCAACATTGTTCACTATGTTAATACCAGTGTTTGTGACAAATTTGTCCATGTTATCATGGACTATACCATGGTCATGGGCATATGGCTTGAACTCCATGCATGTTCATACTAGATATGCCATTTCGTGAAGTTTTTTTTTCAAATTTTTGGTACTGCAAGTTTATGATTTTTCAAATTTTGGAGTTACAGAAGTATGGTTTTTAAATAGATCTTTACATACTGTTCTGTTTTAGACAGATTCTGTTTTCTATTGCATAGTTCGCTTATTTTAATGATGATTTGGATTATATCGAGGGGTATAAGTCATGGAGAAGTTAGAGTACAGTAGCATTATGCAAGAATTAAATATGAATCAATTTATAATGGTACCTAAAGTTTAAGATTTGTTTGTTATACTAAAGGATCTCATGCGGTTTCTGTTGAGTTTTGTGTGTTGAAGTTTTCAAGTTTTGGGTGAGATCACGATGGATCAAGGAATAAGGAGCAGCAAGACCCTAAGCTTGGGGATGCCCAAGGCACCCCAAGGTAATATTCAAGGAAGACCCAAGCGTCTAAGCTTGGGGATGCCCCGGATGGCATCCCCTCTTTCATCTACAATCTATCGGTATATCACTTGGAGCTATATTTTTATTCATCACATGATATGAGTTTTGCTTGGAGCGTCGTGTGCTATAGTTTTCTTTTCTTTGTTTGCTTTTTAGTTTGCCACAATCATCTTTGCTGAACAGACTTTTTGAGAGGGACACACATTTATCGTGATTTGTTAGAATACTCTATGTGCTTCACTTATATCTTTTGAGCTAGGCAATTGCTCTAGTGCTTCACTTATATCTTGTAGAGCACGGCGGTGGTTATATTTTAAAGAAATAGTTGCACTCTCTTGCTTCACTTAAGTCTTTTTGAGAGTCTAATAAATAGTAACAGCAATTTGTATGAGTTATAAGATTGGTCCATAAAGGATAGGTATTCAAGCGGGATATAATAAAAACTTTCATGTAGATCACTAAATGAGAAACATGTGGTTTAATGATATTGATGTCGTAATATGAAAGGATATAGGTTCATGATCATTGGTTAGTAGAAATATCAGTATTAAAGGTTGTTATTGACTTCTCATCTAAGTGTTGGTTAGGGCATGGTGGGGAGGTTTGAGCATTTTTATGTCTGAAATGAAATCCTTGAGTGCTGTTATAATCGGGGGTGCGCGATGGTTAACTCCTACCAACACTACTGGAATCAGCAAATTTGCCGTCTGCCAGTTCTTTGCCGTCAGCTGGCGGACGAAAAAGAAGCTCTTTGCCATCCGTTTCCAGAAAACACACGGCAACGAACTAGCTGATGGCAAAGAAGGTGTTTACCGTCAGCCTTCGCTTTGCCGTCAGCTAGCTGACGGCATCGAAGCTTTGCCGTCTGCTAGCAGACGGCAAAGAGGGTGGGTGGCCTACTAACGAGAATGACCTAACGGCCACTTTCTTTGCCGTCTGCTGGCTGATGGCAAAGCTTCTTTGCCGTCCGCCAGTAGACGGCAAAGAAAGTGGCCCTTTTAACGGCCGTTTCCCCCCGGCCTCACCCCACTAGCTAGGCTCTTTGCCGTCTGCTAGCAGACGGCAAAGAGCTGTGACCTAACTAAAAAGGGGCCGGCGCCCGCGCCCCACCCCTCTCTCTCTCCCCTCTAGATCTCTCTCTCTCCCGGCCCTCACCTCACCCGCGCCGCCGCACCTCTCTCTCTCTCTCTCCTGGCCCTCACCTCACCCGCGCCCCACCCCTCTCTCTCTCCCCTCTATCTCTCCCGGCCATCACCTCACTCGCGCCACCGCCCCCGGGCCCGAGCTGCCCCCGCCCCGACCCCCGGCGATGCCCCGCCCCGCTGCCCCGGCGACGCCCCGCCCCCGGCGCCTAGGCGCCCCGCCCCGCCGCCCCGGCGACGCCTCGCCCCCGCCGTCCCGCCGCCTCCTCCACCTCCGCCGGAGCCAAGGCGAACTTTTTTTTGTTTTTTTCTACTGTTATTTGCTGTTTAGGTTTAGGTGTTATTAATAGGTTTAGGTTAGTGGTAGGATTAGGTTAGTGCTAGGTTTAGGTTTAGATAATTAGAAGAAGAAGAAAGTTGAAAAAAAGTTGAAAAAAAGCCAAGTGTTGAAACTTGAAACACCCAAACTGACTCAAGTCGGTTTGGTTGTTTGAAGTTTCAAAACTTGGCTTTAATCCTCGTCGCAGAGGCTGCCAGACAAATTTGCCAAGGTGTTCGACCGTCATCGGCCCCCAGAACTATTGCTGCGCGCGGGACACCGGGCGCCGGCGTTACTTGTGGGATGTGGATCTAGTGTTCAACGCCGAGCGCCACATGTATCTCGGACCGATGATACTTGCTATTTAGGGTTTCATCGACGTCGAGGAACCCCCTAACCCGCTCGTCCTGTTATAAATATTTAGTTAGGTTGACGGAAAAAACAATATTGCTATGTTACTCATCTTTCGATTAAAATGTGCAGTTTTTTCGTCGGTGCGAGGGTCTAGTGTTCGACGAGCTCCGCCCCTGTGTTCGTGGGTGAGCACAAATGACATCTCCTCCTCCCCCCTTCATTTGCTCTGTTCCGGTCTTCGTGCCGATGAAACTTGCTAGCTATAGGTGTCTTCAATCATCAGTATGCGTGACCACTATGCGTCTCCCGTTCGAAAGGGTTACATCTATAAATATGCATGCATTAGCATATTTATAACCGTGATTCTTTCAAATTGTCCAACGTTATCAATGGACAGCCCGAGTATGTGTAGATTGGGTTCGTTTTCCCATATGCTCTGCTCCGGATCCGATGCAGAATTTCGTCAGTGCCTCCCTGTTGTTCTCCGGGTACACATCCTCTCTGCTTATTGCCGAGACGTGTATCAGGAGAACAACGGGGAGGTGCTGCCGAAATTTTGCGTCGGATCCGGAGCAGAGCATGGGAAAATGAACCCAATCTACACATACTCGGGTGGGATTAGGACCTATCTTTACCTACTAGCGTCTAGGTTGCATGGACGTAATAAAACTGACAAACTCTATTAACTGATGAATATGGTTTGCTGAATTATATATATATTTCTTGTGTGTCCAGTAGCTAGGCAAGATGAGTGATCGTGCGTGGATGTACACCGGTCACACTAGTCAGAAATACATGACCCATGAATGGATAACAAAAACCAAGGGGTTTGTGACAGCTGCATTTGCAAATGGACAGAAAATAACCTGGTGCCCCTGTGCCGATTGCGACAACTATCATAAGAGGTCAGAGTTTGAAATGATCAAACACCTGCAGAAGTGGGGTTTTACGCCTAATTATATGGTCTGGACATTTCATGGTGAGTCTGCCCAACGTGCCAGAGCTGAGGTGGTTCGTCGTCGCACCGACGAGCATGGTACCGGGATCGAAGACATGGTGCAAGACTTTGATGATGCTCGGGATTCGGACGATGAGATGGAGGAATCTGCAAAGGCCTTCAATGATATGTTGGAGTCTTCAAAACGTCCTCTCCACGAGCACACTGAGCTTTGTCAGCTGGATGCCATCGCACAAGTAATGGCTCTGAAGGCTCAATTCAACCTGGGCAGAGAATGCTACGACGCGATGATGACGATATTTGGACGCTTTCTACCCAAAGGCCATGTATTGCCAGCAAACCTATACCAGTCGGACAAAATCCTCCGTGCGCTTAAGATGCCCTATGAGAAGATAGATGCCTGTGAGAATGAATGTGCCTTATTTAGGCTTGAGTATGCGGGCTTCAACTATTGTCCCATTTGCAAGTCTTCCAGGCATGTTGTGGTAGACAACGGTATGGGTGAGAAGAGTCAGACAAAAATCCCAGTTAATGTTCTTCGGTATATGCCAATCATACCAAGACTTCAACGTATTTTCATGGTCGAAGAGACGGCCAAACAGATGACGTGGCATAAATTGGGCAAAAGAACCGAGGTAGATGCAGATGGGAATCCGATGTTGGTACACACATCGGACGCTTTTGCGTGGAAGCACTTCGATGCTTTAGATAAGGACAAAGCGGCAGATCCAAGGCATCCTCGAGTCGCCATCAGCACGGATGGGTTCAATGTGTTTGGTATGATGGCAGCCCAATACAGTTGTTGGCCTGTATTTGTCATTTCACTCAATCTCCCCCTCGGACAGATTATGCAAAGAAAGAACATTTTCCTGACGTTGATAATTCCGGGGCCCAACTATCCGGGGAAGAGTATGAATGTGTACATGCAGCCGCTTAAGGATGTATTGCAAGAAGCTTGGGATAATGGGATCAAGACATACGACGCCGCTACAAAAAAAAACTTCCTAATGCATGTGTGGTACATGTACTCGATGCATGACTTGCCGGCGTATGCGCTATTCGTTGGCTGGTGTGTGCATGGAAGGTTCCCGTGCCCCACATGCAAGGCAGCTCTTGAGTTTCGTTGGCTGGATGCGGGTCGCAAGTATTCTTGCTTCGACTTGCATAGACAGTTCCTGGATCCTCGCCATAAGTTCAGAAAAGACAAGAAGAAATTCATCAAAGGTAGAGTTGTCAAAAACTCTGCACCACCTGCGTTGACAGGCCAACAGACCCTGGATCAGTTAAACGCTCTCGAGCCGGATCCAGAGCGTCCAGGGTATTTCAAGGGGTATAATTCGGAACATGCCTGGACTCACAAGACATGCTTGTGGGATCTGCCTTACTTCACAGACCTCCTTTGCCCACACAACATCGACGTGATGCACACTGAAAAGAATGTCGCCGAGGCCCTCTTTGGTACATTGTTCGGCATAGAGGGGAAGTCAAAGGATAATCCTAAGGCTAGAGTCAATCAGGAGGCTCTATGTGATAGACCGTTACAAAACATGCGACAACCGAAAGGAAAGCAGAACTGGACGAAGCCAAAGGCATGGTTCAATCTTGGAAGGCCAGATATGAAGGAAATTATCCTGTAGGTGAAAAAGGAGTTGATGTTCCCCGATGGGTATGCAGCGAATCTAAAGAGGGGAGCGAGTCTTGAAAAATTGAAAATATTTGGTCTCAAGAGTCATGATTGGCACATATGGCTTGAGCGGGTAATGCCGGTGATGTTGCGTGGCTTTATCCCTGAGGATGAATGGCTAGTACTGGCAGAGCTGAGCTATTTCTTCCGTGTTCTTTGTGCGAAAGAACTATCACCTGGCTTGCTAGATGAAATGGAAGAGTTGGCGCCGGAGTTGATCTGCAAGTTAGAGAAGATCTTCCCACCGGGCTTATTTAATCCAATGCAGCATTTGATTTTGCATCTCCCGACCGAGGCACGATTGGGGGGGGGGCCCATGCAGAATCATTGGTGCTACGCAACTGAGAGGATGCAGAAGACGCTTCGAGCAAAATGTAAAAATAAACGTAGAATTGAAGCATCGATGGCCGAGGCATTCATTACCGAGGAGGCGGCAAACTTCGTGACAGCACACTACGCAGCCAAAAATCGTCATTTGCATAATCCGAAGCCTCGGTACAATGATGACGACCCTAAAAAGGGTGGATCCAACCTCAGCCTATTCAAAGGGAAGCTCGCACCAGCCGGTGCTTCTAATTCCTTACCGTTGGATGTCGAAGAATGGCGGACCATTTCGTTGTATATCTGTTCACACCAGATTTTGGCATGGTCAAAAACATAATTAAGAAGGCCTCAAATGGAAAAGTGCTCATGGTGAGAAAGTTCCGTATCATCGAAAGGAGAAACTTTGATATTTGGGCCATAGCCATCCGATCTCATCTCTAAGGCCGAAGTTGTGTTTGAAGTGTATGCAGAACACTATTCGGCTGATTACGCCCCCAAGACGGCCTTATATGAGAAAATTTTCTACACGGATTGTCTTTGTCTCGTCGAATCGGTCGATTTTGATATAAAAATCGTCTCAATCCAAGTTCGTATGCAAAAGTTACGGACGTTACAAGATTGCTGATACAGCAGAGAACGGTACTACCGCTCCAATAAGCGGTACTACCGCTCCTACTACCGTGTCTACTACCGCTTACGAAAAAGTTTCTGGCATCCCGAGACCCTAAGCGGTACTAGAGTGGTACTAGAGCGGTACTACCGCCCATAACGGTACTATCGTGCCCATAACGGTACTACCGCTTGCCTATAGCCGCACAGACTCGGGCAGATCGAAAAAGTCCGAGTTTGGCTGCGTTTTTTGACCCTTTGAAAGGAAATCTGGGTCCGTGTCCTGTACGGGAAGTCCAACCCCCTCATAAATAGAAGAGGTGATGGCCGATTGAAACAACACACAATCGAACAAATCAATCTACTAGTTTTTACCCTAGCTTTTACATCTCTCCCTTGTTCTTTCTCTCTCGTTCTTCGTTCGTTCTTCGTGTTGAAGGGCAGCGATCCTCGAGGCTCTAGGGGCGGGCGAACCGACCTAGGGCAGCCCATCGTCCATCCGTGACTCCTGACGGGTTCCATCCCGGAGAAGCGGTGCGTCGGGTCTACAAAAGTGCCTGCCGGATTGTCTTGCGTATCGCGCTTCCGACAGGCCTCCCACGGTGCGAGCTGCGGAGCATCTCCCTCGGCGCCGCGGGTACGCGTGACGCGTTCGTGTGTTAACACACTTTTTGGCGACTCCGCTGGGGAAGATAGATCAAGAATCATCATCAACCATGTCTAATCTCCCCAAACCCTCAGAAGTTAACGCCGATAACATCATTAAGCCCGGTCTTGATGAGCTATCGGAGGAACATCGCCAGGCCTATGAAGCGCTCAAGAAACAGCGTGAAGAGGCTTTTGAGGCGCTCAAGAAGAAGCGCGAGGAGGAGGATTTGGAGGCGTTTCTTTCAAGTTTCAAGAAGGACCGCCAAGGCAACATCACTCCGATTGGAGAAATCAGGTTACCTCCTCCCATTGATGAACAAGATGAAATCACTGTGAGCAAAGTTTTTTCTCCTGAGCAACTGGCTGTGATTGAAAGTCTTGTTAGTAAGGGTAATGTGATGGCGTACAATTCTTTCGTGGCAAATACTAATGCTCAGAAAAATATGCCGCCATCATCTAGTGGTAATGTTGGTGTATCCATTAGCCCAGAAAAACCTAATCCAACTTTACCTATTTCATCGGCACCTCCCATGCAACAACATTACAATTTGCCGATGAATTTTTATCCTAGCCAAACCAATCAACTTGTGGCTGCACCTTCATACCCTAATCCTATTATGAGTGTGCCCAATTCGGCGTCTACGCCGAATTACTTTGTCACATCACCTATGAGTACAAGCATGTTTGGTCTTCCGCCGAATTATGTTTCGGCGCCTACTCCACAAGTTGCATCACTAGCTAGTTCCCAAGTTGCTCCTATGTCATTACCACAAGCATCTTCATCTACCTCAGATCCAATTTTAGCCAAATTAAGGGAGGATTTGCATAAGATGTTTCAAGAAACTTTCAGAAACGAGCCGAAAGTAAAGAGTCGTGTGTATCAAAAGCCTTATCCTGAACACTTCGACGCAGTTTTGTACCCTCCAGGTTATAAGGTTCCTGATTTTGTCAAATTTAGTGGAGAGGGCACAAAAACAACTTGGGAGCATGTGAGTCAGTATCTAGCACAGTTGGGTGAAGCAAGTTCCATAGAAGAATTGAAACTGCGGTTATTTCCCTTATCTTTAACTGGCACCGCATTTTCATGGTTTGCTGCTTTGCCACCTGGCTCAATTCTCTTATGGTCGCGACTAGAGCAAAAGTTTCATGATCACTTTTATAGTGGCGACAATGAGCTTAAGTTATCGCATCTTACATCGGTTAGGCAAAAGCATGATGAATCGGTCACCGATTATGTCAAAAGATTTAGAGGTATAAAAAACCGATGCTATAGCTTAGTGATAACCGAAAGAGACTTGGCGGATCTTGTCCTTAATGGTTTGAAAACTCACATTAAGGAGAGGCTAGAAAGTTATGAGTTTTTAAATATTAACCAAGTCTTGCAGAAAGCTTTGGCTCAAGAAAGCCGAAGTAAAGAGATTCATAGGTCAACAACCGATCGTCCTAGAATGCATATGCTTGATTATAATGATGAATATTCGGACGATGAGGTTGATGTCTGTACCACTGAATTTGTTTGGTCCTCAAAGGCCAAACCCTATGCATGCAATGCTCTTAAGCCGATTCGTAAGAATCGTGATGAGGAGATGAAATTTACTTTTGATATATCCAAGTGTGATAGAATATTTGATGCTCTCTTGCAAGAGAAGATGATTAGAATATCACACACCATACCGCCGTTTGAGGAGCTGAAACGGCGTGCTTATTGCAAATATCATAATTCATTTTCTCATGCTACTAATGATTGCAATGTTTTTCGGAGACAGATACAATCGGCCATTAATGACGGACGATTGAGTTTTTCTGAGATGCAAGTTGATAGACAACCCTTCCCAATGAATACCATGACTTTGGAGGGGAAGAAAATGTTAATTCGGCCTAACATAGCCGAATCAGCTAATAAAGATAATATTGTCATTGGTGAGCCCAGGAAGAACAAAGATGGCGACAAGATCTTGGGGAGGCAAGTCGTGCTTGAGAAGCAATCCGATGGTGGAGAGGTAATCAAGATCACCATAAAAAATCCTGCACTCGGGGGGCAACCGCAAGTACAAGAGGATACTCATGTTGAATTTATCAAGCCCAAGAATTCAGAAGTTGGCAAGTGTAAAAAGAGTGAAGCTAAGCGCAAGCGAATCAAGCCAACTTTTGATATGTTGCTATCCAAATATGCAAGTCAAGCGGCCGGTTCTAGCTCTAATCGGCCATCATATTCAAAGCGTTCAAGATCACCTCCGAAGCAAGAGTCGCGACACTATGCAAGGCCATATGGGTCATGGGCACCGGCACCATGGATGCTACCACCCCCCTATGCGCCATATTACATGGGAGACTTCAATGGAGGATGGGGGCAGCCCCCAATGGCTCCTTATGCTTTTCATATGGGGTGGACAACACCTAGAAGGCCTGCTCACAAAAAGCTTTATTACCCTACACAAGGCCGTTCAAGCCATGGTGCTAATCGGCCAACAAAAAATTCTCCAAGCGAAGCAGAATCTAGGGATCCCAAGTATATTCAACCTAAGTGGTGTCCTCCCGGTCTGTCCAAGACACAAAAAGGGAGATTACAACGCATGAGGAGCCGCGAGAAGGCGGCACATGAAGTAGAAGAGCAAAAGGACGAATTGTTCAATAAAATCCGGCCCGTGGCGCCCACAAAACAAGTGTGGAGGCCTAAACAAAAAGGAAACGCAGATGCCTCTACACTAGCTACAACAACACCTACGCCACCAAAAAAGGACGATGCAGCCCTTATTACATCGTCCACGCCACCTGAAACATCCCCTTTGATTGAGGAAATTTTAAGTCCAATATACACATTGGGAGATGAAGATGAGATGGAGGATTTTGAATCTACGCCGGTTCGGGATGGTGGCAATCGACTTCAAGATGTATACTTATCATCCTAAGCACAAACATGGCCGATATATGATTATCGCCCTAAGAGCAAACATGGCCGATATATGATTATCGCCCAAAGTACATATAAATGGCCGATGGAGTGTTGACATCGTCCTTAGAGCAATTTCTATGCAAATTATTTTTTGGCACACAAGTTTTGCCGAAAAACAGGGGGGCATGCGTTGACACCAGATTTTGGCATGGTTAAAAACATAATTAAGAAGGCCTCAAATGGAAAAGTGCTCATGGTGAGAAAGTTCCGTATCATCGAAAGGAGAAACTTTGATATTTGGGCCATAGCCATCCGATCTCATCTCTAAGGCCGAAGTTGTGTTTGAAGTGTATGCAGAACACTATTCGGCTGATTACGCCCCCAAGACGGCCTTATATGAGAAAAGTTTCTACATGGATTGTCTTTGTCTCGTCGAATCGGTCGATTTTGATATAAAAATCGTCTCAATCCGAGTTCGTATGCAAAAGTTACGGCCGTTACAAGATTGCTGATACAACAGAGAACGGTACTACCGCTCTAATAAGCGGTACTACCGCTTGAGCGGTACTACCACTCCTACTACCGCGTCTACTACCGCTTACGAAAAAGTTTCTGGCATCCCGAGACCCTAAGCGGTACTAGAGCGGTACTACCGCCCATAACGGTACTACCGTGCCCAGAACGGTACTACCGCTTACCTATAGCCGCACAGACTCGGGCAGATCGAAAAAGTCCGAGTTTGGCTGCATTTTTTGACCCTTTGGAAGGAAATCTGGGTCCGTGTCCTGTACGGGAAGTCCAACCCCCTCTTAAATAGAAGAGGTGATGGCCGATTGAAACAACACACAATCGAACAAATCAATCTACTACTTTTTACCCTAGATTTTACATCTCTCCCTTGTTCTTTCTCTCTCGTTCTTCGTTCGTTCTTCGTGTTGAAGGGCAGCGATCCTCGAGGCTCTAGGGGTGGGCGAACCGACCTAGGGCAGCCCATCGTCCATCCGTGACTCCTGACGGGTTCCATCCCGGAGAAGCGGTGTGCCGGGTCTACAAAAGTGCCTGCCGGATTGTCTTGCGTATCACGCTTCCGGCAGGCCTCCCACGGTGCGAGCTGCGGAGCATCTCCCTCGGCGCCGCGGGTACGCGTGACGCGTTCGTGTGTCAACAATATCTTCAACAACCTAACAGAAGTGCGGCCGTACATCGAGTAAGTTCTCGGTACATTGTTTCGCAACTTCTAATTCCTTTGAAATGCTCTTATTCCCGGATATGTGATACAGTCGATACGTCGCCAAATTCTCGGATGGAGCGGTGATCCAAAAGGATTCCATCGAAGAGTATGAGCTTCTGGCAAAGCATGGAGGAGGCTATCCCGGTTACATCTCTTGGTTCAAACAAACGGTAATTTCCATTAGACCATTTCATTTCTTCGTCTAGTTTGCGGCTAATGCAACAATCCTTTCGTATTAAACTTGTAGGCTAATGCAGAGTCTCTGGACTCCGAATTGAGACAAGTCGCTAATGGTTTTGACTATAAGGTCCGTTCATTTGACAAATACGACATCAACGGGTATCGCTTTCGTACTTTTGGCAAAGAGCTATCTATGGCCGACCGAAAGTCTACAAATTGTTGTGTCTCCGCTGTCGGCGAAGGAGGGGTCGAGTATTATGGAAGAGTTGAAGCAATTTATGAACTTACATTCTTTGGTGAAAACCCACCAAACGTCGTAGTCTTCAAATGTTATTGGTTCCAGCCGAAGGAGACTAGAAGGACTCATGAACATATAGGGCTAGTCGAAATCAAACAAAGCACCCATTTAGATGTTCCCGATGTCTATATTACGGCTCAACAGGCGACCCAAGTTTTCTATCTACCGTGGGCCTGCCAAACTGATCCAAATCTGAATGGTTGGGATGTCGTTTATGATGTGCCGCCACATTTTAGACCACCTCCCCTCAATGAAGATGATTATGACCCTCACATTAACCCAGACACATATGAAGGAGAATTCTTCCAAGAAACACGTGTTTCCAAAAAACGTTTCAAGAACCGCTCTACTTCACCCCAGAACATTGAGGTAGACAGCAACAGTGAATCCGACCTCACCCCTGAGCTGGAACAAGAAGAGACGGAAGAAGAAGAGGTTACTGCTGCGGATGACCTGTCAATGCTTGACCGATTACAGAAAGGAGGCCTTCCACATGTTGATGCATTTATTGATGATGCTGATGAGCACGTCATTACTGATAGTGATGATGATTCTGCATTTATTGATCCCGGAGCATATATAGACGATGAAGATTAATATTAGTAATGTCAGGTATTCAATTATTATTATGTACATATATATTATTAATTAGTTCATGTTATTAGGTATTCAACAAAATGACATTGACTTAGCTTATTTTCCTCGAAAATGACATAATAACCTTACTTAGCTCCAAACTGACATACTTTACCTAGGATAGCTATAAAATCACCTAGCTATACTTAGCATTTTTCCTCCTAAATGACCTAATATGCTTAGTTAGCTAAAAAATGGCATAACTACCTAGGATAGCTCCAAAATGACCTATACTTAGCTTCTTTAGTTCATTTATGACATACTTAGCATACTTAGGTAAAAAATGGCATGATAACCTTGGTTTAGCTCCAAAATGACATTGACATAGCTTATTTTCCTCCAAAATGACAAAATAACCTTACCTACCTCCAAAATGACCTATTTTAACTAGGATACCTCTAAAATGACCTACACTTGCCATTTTCTTGTATGATTGTATGATTTATATAGTTACTTGTATAATTTTCTTACTTTGTATGATTATTTCTTATACATAGTGCCATGGTCTTGATATCCGTCCCTGTCGGCCCTCGCCCGCTTTATGATTCGGATGTGGTAAATTCTCTTTTATAACTATTTGTTGCATTTCACATTTATGACAATTATGGCCATCAAGTTGACATAGAGATATTTTAATCTAGGAGGTATGTGAACCGGAATTTGCAACCGACCCTCTTGTCGAGAAGTTAAATTTAGTTGAAAAAGAAAATGAGTATTTGAAATAAAAAATTAAAAGAATTGAAAAAGAGAAGATGACATTGGAGTTGTATGTTGCCGATGTCGTCGATGATCACAAGATGAAGATGAATGCAATGCGCTTGAAGATGGATGCAATGCGCTTGAAGATTAAGAAGATTAGAAAATATGCCATTGATAATGAGGCTTGGTATCATTATGCCGTTGGATCAATTGTTACCTTAGTTGCGATCTTCATCGCATTTGTTGTGATGAGGGTACGTTTTCTCTAGTGTTTTGCTTAACAAATGCATACTTAGCTTATTTTCCTCCTAAATGGCATAATTACCTAAGTTAGATAAAAAATGAGCTATACTTACGTAAGTTGGCTCAAAATTGGCATCATCCTCGAAAATGACATAATAACCTTACTAAGCTCCAAAATGACCTATTTACCTAGCTTAGCTCTAAAATGACCTACACTTAGCATTTTTTCCTAGCTTAGCTAAAAAATGGCATTTTTACCTACCTTAGTTAGAAGAAGAAGAAGATAAAGAAGAGGAGAGGAGAAAAAGAAAGAGAAGAAAAATTCTTCTTCTTCTTCTTCTTCTTCTTCTTCTAGTCTTCTTCTTCTTCTTCTTCTTCTTCTTCTTCTTCTTCTTCTAGCTAGTCTTCTTCTTCTAGTCTTCTTCTTCTTCTTCTTCTTCTTCTAACTTTCTTCTTTCCCAATTTTCAGATTTGCTTTCGATGACGAAGCTTGCGTTGATGGAGTCTACTCTTCTTCTTGTGCTTCCTTTTTGTTTTGATTTTGTAGGATGAACAATGTGAAACTTGCTACCTATATATGTATGTATGGATGAAACCATTTAATGCTTGTTGTTGGATATGTTGGCTAGCTATATATGTTGCGTATGGACTTTTCATTTGGTATGTATATGTGTTGGATGATCATATCCATATGGCAGGGATATGATTTGGTATGTATATGTGTTGTTATGCTTGTTGAAAGTATTTTCAAATGTGTGTATATATATATATGTGTGAAATTCTGTGAAATTGAATGAATTTAAGAAAAAACAGAAAAAACAGGGGCTGTACAGGCTCTTTGCCGTCTGCTGGCAGACGGCAAAGAGCTTTGCCATCAGCCAGCAGACGGCAAAGATGCCACGTGGCAGCTACCTGTGCAACCTGGGGTGCACTGGGCTGGCCTATTTGGCAGCTTTGCCATCTGCTGGCTGACGGCAAAGACCTTTGCATCTTTGCCGTCAGCCAGCAGACGGCAAAGCACGCCGTTAACCCCTTAACGAACCTAAGCTGCCATGTGTGCCGTCCATGCCCTTTGCCGTCTGCTGGCAGACGGCAAAGACCTTTGCCTCTTTGCCGTCGGCCAGCAGACGGCAAAGTGGCCTTTACCGGACCTTGTTCAGCCGGATGTGGTGCCGTCTGCTGGCTGACGGCAAAGACCTTTGCCGTCCGCAATTCATGCCTTTGCCGTCAGCCATGGCAAACGGCAAAGTTGCTGATTCCGGTAGTGCAACCTCCTCCCTAGGGGCATGCGAGTAGTACTTTGCTTCGAGGGCTAATAGGCTTTGCAATAATTATGTGAGTTCTTTATGACTAATGTGAGTCCATGGATTATACGCACTCTTACCTTTCCGCAATTTGCTAGCCTCTTCGGTACCATGCATTGCCCTTTCTCACCTCGAGAGTCAGTGCAAACTTCGCCGGTGCATCCAAACCTCGTGATATGATACGCTCTATCATACACAAGCCTCCTTATATCTTCCTCAAAACAGCCACCATACCTACCTATTATGGCATTTCCATAGACATTCCGAGATATATTGCCATGCAACTTCCACTGTTCCTTTTATATGACACGCATCTTCATTGTCATATTGCTTTGCATGATCATATAGCTGACATAGTATTTGTGGCTCAGCCACCGTTCATCATTTTTTATACATGTTATGCTAGATCATTGCACATCCTGGTACACTGTCAGAGGCATTCATATAGACTCATATTGTTCTAGTATCGAGTTGTAAGTAAATAAAAGTGTGATGATCATCATTATTAGAGCATTGTCCCAGTGAGGAAAGGATTATGGAGACTGTGATTCCCCCACAAGTCGGGATGAGGCTCCGGACGAAAAAAGAGAGGCCAAAAAGAGCTGATAATCCCCAAGTGCAAGGAGTCATCGTAGCAATTTCCAAAGATGGAAGTGGTAAGTATGGAATGTCGAACCCACAAGGAGCTAAAGGTAAGATCAATATTCTCTCAAGTCCTATCTGCCACTGATATGACTCTACATACACCGAGCATTTGCTTTCATCTAGAAACGAGAAATAAAACTACGTTGTGGGTATGAAGAGGATAGCTTTGCATGATATCGGAAAACTAGAATATAAAAATTGGTGCTGCCTAAATAAAGTTACAATATATTACAATATATTACAAATAGCGAGTGTGGAATAATGATGGATCGATGTGTGTAATTGTCCTAGGCAATTGATAACAAGAACGGTAATCATTATTGGAATTTTATATGAGGGAGAGGCATGAGCTAACATACTTTCCGTACTTGGATCATATGAACTTATGATTGGACCTCTAACAAGCATCTGCAACTACTAGAAATCATTAAGGTAAACCCAACCATAGCATCAAGTATCAAGTCCCCTTTACTCCCATACGCAACAACCCCCTTACTCGGGTGTAAGCTTCTGTCACTCTAGCCACCCATTATAAGAGAATCATGAACGTATTGCAACACCCTACAGTGGGAATCCCCCACGTGTGCACGGCACGGAGGGCACCATCGGTCAGCACCAAAATAAAACACACAACTCAAACCAATCAAGATCATCATTCAACCCATAGGACAAAAGAAATCTACTCAAACATCATAGGCTGGCAACACATCATTGGATAATAATATGCGGCATAAAGCACCATGTTCAAGTAGGGGACTACAGCGGGGTGTAGGAGAGTGGACCGCTGAAAAGAGATGAGGGAGGTGATGGACGGTGATGTTGATGAAGACGATCACCGCGGCGATGGTTCCCCCGGCGGCACTCCGGCGCCATCGAGAGAGAGGGGAAGAGAGGCTCCCCCTCCGGCTTGCTCCTCCATGCCCCCCCTAGATGGGGAGAGGTTCTCCCTCTGGTCCTTGGCCTCCATGGTGCCCAGAGGGGTGGGAGCCGATCCGAGATTGGATCTCTCTCTCTCTGTTCTCTTCTGTTTCTACGCTCCTGTTTCTAGCCGAAAACCGTTTCTTATATTCCCGGAGAGCCGTAACTCCGATTGGGCTGAAATTTTGAGGGGATTTTTATCTAGAAATTATCTTTCTTGCGGCGAAAGAAGGGCATCAACCGACCTACGAGGTGCCCACAAGGCAACAGGGCGCGGCCCCAGGGGGCGCGCCGTGTTGCCTTGTGGAGCCCTTGGGCACCGTCTTGCGTTGATTCTTCTTCCCAAAAATCACATATATTACAAAATAAATCTCCATAAAGTTTTATCGCATTTGGACTTTGTTTGGTATGGTTTTTCTGTGAAACAAAAAACAAGCAGAAAACAGGAACTGGCACTGGGCACTAGATTAATAAGTTAGTCCATAAAAATAATATAAAAGGGCACCAAAACCATACAAAATTATTGTAAACATGGAATGAATACTTCATAAATTATAGATACGTTGGAGACGTATCAACATCCCCAAGCTTAATTCCTGCTTGTCCTCGAGTAGGTAAATGATAAAAGAAATAATTTATGAAGTGTGAATGCTAGCATTGTGCATAAGTTTGATCAATGATAATTTCAAACACTTTTTCTTGCATCAATAGATATCATAAACAGTAGCTCATCTCATAAAACTTCTCATGATCAAGTAGCAAGCTATTCACATGTTTAAAGTATGGACCATAAACTTTCTTGAAAATTAACAAACTATGTTTTCAGTCATGAAACAATTACAATTCATCTTATTTTTAGGAAGGGTCTATGTAAGAGCTTTGGTTTAGCAAATTCCACATACTCAACTATCATTTAGTCTTCCATGATTGCTGACACTCAAAGCATATTTTTGGAACAAACCATTTCAGTCAAACACATAGGAAGATAGGGGCTTAATGTTTCGCCTCCCAACTTATTTATCTCAGGGATAATGTCAACAATAATAACTCACGATCACCTATATTCAACTGAATATATGTGCCTGGATCATTCCCTACCACATCATGCTTGCCCATAAGAGAATAAATAGAGAGGAATAGGAATGGACATTACTACTCTTGCATAAAAGTAAATACAGAAAAGTAAAAGATAGGCCCTTCACAGAGGGAAGTAGAGGTTGTCATGCGCTTTTTATTTTTGGATGTGCAAGCTCTTAATGGAAAGGAACATCACTTTATATTGCCACTTGTGATAGGAACCTTTATTATGCAGTCCGTTGCTTTTATTTCTTCACCATCACAAGTTCGTACAAAGCTTATTTTCCCTTCCAATAAAAGATCATACATATTTAAGAGCAATTTTTATTTCTTTTTGCACCGATGACAACTTACTTGAAGGATCTTATTCAATCCATAGGTAGATATGGTGGACTCTCATGACAAGAAACTGGGTTTAGGGGTTTTTGGATGCACAAGTAGTATCTCTACTTAGTACGACTTTTTGGCTAGCAAAAAATCCTAAGCAAGCACCACATGTTAGAGGATCCATGACAATATAACTTCTATGTGAATATAAACAAACATAACCCATTACGTTGTCTTACTTGTCCAACGTCAACTACTTGATCAAGCTTGAAAATAATTAATGGGGGCTCACAATCATAGAAGATGCCCAAGATAGTATATTTATATGTGAAACTTCTCTTCATTTAATATTATTTCATTAATTGTTCAAGTGAGCAATGTTGTGTTTGCTAATTTTCAATAAATTTTATGAATTATACTTCTTATATGTGAAGTCATTACTTGTCGGAGGTCGGGCTCTGGGGACCCAAAGGTTCGAACACTGGGGTGAGCTCGTTCTTACCGCCTCATCCCCTACCATAGCTCAACTACGGCGAGGCTACGGCGAGAGCATGCGAGCGGGGGCAGGATGGAGACACAGTAGTTTACCCAGGTTCGGGCCACCTTGCGGTGTAAAACCCTACTCCTGCTTGGTTGGGATTGCACTAGCGCGAGAGTACAAGGTTTTGGGCGGAAGAGTCTCTCCTCCTACAGCAGCACCCTGCCCTCCTTTTATACCTGCCTTGGTCCTCTTCCCCCGAAAATATTGGCGGGAAGGGTTGCCACACAACGGCAAGTTTGAAGGGGGACAGGGGCGTAGTCTATCCTGACAAAAGGTGGTCTTCGTCTGCAAAGCGATTATCCATGACGCGCCGGTGGGCTCGGGGATGACCTCCGCCCTGCGCGTCCGCCGTCTTGGTCTTCTTTCACTGATCGGACAACCTTTGGGGGTTGCTTTGGGAAACGGACTGCTGGCCTCGCTCCCTTAGCACAAAAGGGGAAATCCTCTCTATCCGCGCCTGCTGGCGCGGCCTCTGTCGCCATTCGTCGCCGCGCGCGTCACCCACGTGGTGGGCATGAGACCGCGTGACCGAGCCGAATAGAACTTGCCTTGCATGTCTTCGGGAGGGTGCCTTGGGAGGCAGCCTCGGGAGGCCGCCTCGCGAGAAGACCTCGCGAGGCTCTTGGTGAAGTCGTGGCTGAGTCTTGCTTGCCCGCTCCCTGAGGAGGGGTGCTCAGGAGACCAGGGCCTCATGAGGGGTCTTGCTCGAGGTGCTCGCTGGTGGGCCACCTATTGGGCCACCGCCAGGCGCTGCGTTCTGGGCCGCAGGCAGACGGGCCGAGATACACTGGGTCCCACGGGCCCGATAGTAGCCCCCGGGACGGCGGCATGCACGTTCCCGCCTACTCGGGGGCGAAACGACGCGGGCCCCAACCACCTGCGGGCCAGGCGCGGCGCGTGGCGCACGATGTTATGGGGGACGCCCCCACTTCTCCCACGACGCCTCGGTAACTGCCTACGCTGACATAAAGCCTGCCCGCGCACGGCGCGAGACCATCGTTGCCTTCCTTCACGCATCCCGTCTCCCCGCGTCTTCCTTCTTGCGCACAGCTCCTCACAACCCCATCTCCGAGCTCCGCCTCTTACCCCGCTTCCACTCGCGACTCCGCCGTGCTTCGATGGCGCCCGCCGGCAAGAAGGGAAAAGTGGCGGCCCCGGCCCCAAGCGTGCCCGCCATCGGGGCGGCGCTGCAGCGCTCTACCATCATCGACAGGGAGGGCCAGGACAAGGTGCTCCCGCTGGTGACCGACGACCAGAACGAGGGACAGGCGACCAAGATCTGGCCGGGCTCACGCGCGCGGCATGACCTGGGGGCGACGGCCTACCCCTTCTTCCTCCACAGCGTTTATGCCGGGTTGGTGCCGCCATTCTCAGACTTTTTCTACGCCATCCTTTCCCATTATCGGATTCACGCCCTCCATCTTCAACCCAATTCCATCCTCCTACTGGCCATGTTCGCCTTTTACTGCGAGGCTTTTGTGGGCATCATGCCTTCGGTGGCGCTCTTCCGCCACTTCTTCAGCCTACGGCTGACTGCGGTGGACCAGCGCTCCAGATGCACCTCGTTCCTTGCCGTCAAGGGGATGGAGCGCAGCATCATCAATCTAAAGGTCGCGAAGAAGGTGGAGGGCTACCGGCAGCACTGGGTCTATATGGACGCGTGCCCGACCAGCCCGCTCCTGATGATCCCAATGGACCCGGCTGAGAAGAACTCTCGGTGGGGGCACGCGAAGCTCACCGACCCGAGGATGGAGCCTGTCTTGGAGCGGATGGCCGCGCACCGGGTCGCGCGCCTGTCGGGGGCGACGGTCGTCAAGGAGTACTTGCAGTGGCGCATTGCGCCACTCCAACAGCTCTCGCGCCCTATGTGGGAGTTCACCGGCGCGAGGGACTCCATGAGGCTGAACTTCGGCAGCCTGAAGCAAGACGTGCTGGACGGAGCTCTGGCGACTCTGCTTAGCATCCCCGCTGCGGACCCACCGGAGGATGCGCTCCCGCTATTCCGCTACGAGGATATGGCGGAGCTTGTCGCAGAGATGCCCACTTTGACCGGTGGGGCCTCGTGCCGGAGGGCCACGTCAGGCCCCGTGGTGGCGCTGGACTCCGGGGACAGCGGCGGTGACAAGGACTTGGGGCAGGCCACGGAGGTGGACGCCGACCGGGAGCCACCACGCACCCGTCGTCAGCTCCTCTGCGACCTCGAGGATGATGACGCCGACAGCACGCTGCCCGCGGAGGCGCCCTCCCAACCAGCTGCCACGGGGGGAGAGGAAGGTTCCGGCGCTGCGGCGGATGGGTCGCGAGCGGCAGAAGCGGCCCTTAGCCGGGAGGCGATCGAGCCCCCAGCGGCGGCGGCCTGTCCAGGAGCAGAAACCTCCCAGGCCCTCGCAGAAGGCGACAACGCGGTTGGGACCACCGTGGCCCGCTCTGGGGGTCCGGAAGGTAGAGCCGGGGCGATGCTTGAGGGTGGCGGCGATGAACCGCCTCTCGCGGAGAAGAAGAGGAAGTGGACCGCCAGCGACGAGTAAGTCCCCGCGCCTATCCCAGCGTTTTATGTTCACACTGCCTGCCTGAGCTCGGGGGCTGAGCCACCATTTTGTACAGGAGGTCTGCCAGTGACCAGAACAAGAAGAAGAAGAGGACGGCGAAGATGAAGATGGCCCCCAGCCTGAAGGGGGGGACTAATGCCTGCCGCGAGTGCCGGGGGGCGTGGAGAAGCCGCCCGCCGGCCCGAAGCCGAGACGAGGCGCACGGAGGTTGAGGAGGAGCAGGCCATCCCTCCGGAGCCGCGCGTGGGCGTGGCTCCTGAGGACGAGACGGACGGGCCTTGAACGGCCGCCTCCGGAGGTGGGAGCGCACCCCTCGCGAACCCCGCCGCGGGAGAAGATGCAGCGATGGGGAAGGTCGAGGCGCCTACTCCCCCGCCAGATGCCTCCTGATACGTCTCCAACGTATCTATAATTTTTGATTGTTCCATGCTATTACATTATCAATCTTGGATGTTTTTATATGCATTTACAGCAATTATATATCATTTTTCGAGACTAACCTATTAACTTAGTGCCCAGTGCCAGTTGCTGTTTTCTGCCCTGTTTTTGTTTTACACAATATCAATACCAAACGAAGTCCAAATGCCACGAAACTTTTTGGAGATTTTTTTCTGGATAATACCAACACTAGAAGCTTTGGGAGGAGTCCAGAAGCCCCAAGGGGTGCCCACGAGGCACCAGGGCGCGCCTGGGGGGGGGGTAGGCGCGCCCTGGTACCTCGTGGGACCCACAGAGGTCCGTTTGGCCTAATTCCTCCACTATAAATTCCCAAAAAAATCAGAAACCCTCAAGGGAGTGCACGAAATACTTTTTCCGCTGCCGCAAGTTTCTGTTCTCGAGAGATCCCATCTGGGGTCCTTCTCCGGTAATCTGCCGGAGGGGTAATCGGTCACGGAGGGGCTCTACATCAACCTTGCTGCCCTTCCGATGATGTGTGAGTAGTTTACCACAGACCTTCGGGTCCATAGTTAGTAGCTAGATGGCTTCTTCTCTCTTTTTGATCTTCAATACAATGTTCTCCTCGATGTTCTTGGAGTTCTATCCGATGTAATCACTTTTTGCGGTGTGTTTGTTGGGATCCGATGAATTGTGAGTTTATGATCAGATTATCCATGAATATTATTTGAGTCTTCTCTGATCTCTTTTATGCATGATTATTATAGCTTCGTATTTCTTCTCCGATCTATTGATTTGGTTTGGCCAACTAGATTGATTTATCTTGCCATGGGAAGAGGTGCTTTGTAATGGGTTCGATCTTGCGGTGCTCAATCCCAGTGACAGAAAGGGACATGACACGTATGTATCGTTGCTATTAAGGGTAAAAAGATGGGGTTTATTCATACGTGAGTTTATCTTGTCTACATCATGTCATCGTTCTTAAGGCGTTACTCCGTTCTTTATGGACTTAATACACTAGAGGCATGCTAGATAGCGGTCGATGTGTGGAGTAATAGTAGTAGATGGAGGCAGGAGTCGGTCTACTTGTCTCGGACGTGATGCATATATACATGATCATTGCCTTGGATATCGCATGACTATTTGCTTTTCTATCAATTGCCCAACAGTAATTTGTCTTCCCACCGTATGCTATTTTCTTGAGAGAAGCCTCTAGTGAAAACTATGGCCCCCGGGTCTATCTAAATCATATACTAAAACCCTAAAAATACTTGCTGCACTTTTTATTTATTTATTTTATTTTGTATTTTTGTTTCAATCTATCTATCTATCACATACAATTTAATCTTGCAACTTACCGTAGAGGGATTGACAACCCCTTGACTGCGTTGGGTGCAAGGATTTGTTGTTTGTGTGCAGGTGCTGCTAACGATGTGTTGCGTGATTCTCCTACTAGATTGATAACCTTGGTTTCATAACTTAGGGAAATACTTACTCTACTGTGCCACATCATCCCTTGCTCTTCGGGGAAATACCAACGCAAGCTACAAGTAGCAGGAAGAATTTCTGCCGCCGTTGCCGGGGAGACATCATCAACATCTATCAAGTACCTTTGCATAAACTCTCATCTCTTTGCATTTATTTTATTTTCCTTTGCCTCTCGTTTTCATCTCCCCCACTTCTAAAAAGTTTTTACAAAAATACAAAAATATTTTCCATTTGCCTTTTTCTTGTTTGCTTGTTTGATTGCTTGCTTTATCATTATGGCTAGTTCTACTCCTGTTATGCCTTCTCCTCCATACTTACCGAACGATCCAGGAATTTTAAACTTTAAATATTTGAGTGACGAATCTTTAAAAGAAGCATGGGATAGATTATTAAAAATACAAGTTAGTGCTAGGCATCAGTTTCACCTTAAATTATTCCTTAAAGGTTTTTATGTTGGTCTACCCCTTGCTCATAGACGTGTCTTGGATTCTATATTTGAAAATGATTTTCTTGGAAGTGATACCTTTGCAACCTACGAAAAGATGAAAAGTATATTTGGACAACCAAAAGCTGAAACTATCGAACCTATTATTCTAGAATACTCTCGAGAAACTAAACAAATTAAGGAAGTAAAGGCTAGTATGGATTCTAACTTTCGGGGAATATTTAATCTTGCCTTTATGATAAATAGCAATGTGGTGTCACAATCTAGAAGGGTTGATACTTTAGATCAAAAGATCTCTCTTTGTGTTTTGAAAGAAATAAAAGCACTTTGCACTAAGCTTGATCATCTAGTACACATTATTGATAATGGCAAAGAAAGTGAAATAGGAGTTGCGATGGCTAAAACCAAAGATGACAATACTTGAAACTATGCATTATGCCTAGCTAGGGGCATAAAACAATAGCGCTTGTTGGGAGGCAACCCAATGAATAAAATAAATTTTTATTATTTGCTTCTGTTATGGTGTGTTTTCACTTTTATGCTACTTTTATGATTGAGTTTTTTATGTTTTAGTTAGTGTTTGTGCCAAGTAAAACCTTTGGGATGATTTGGAAGATAGTATAATTGATGCTGTTTGGAAAACAGAAAGTTTTGCGTCCAGTGCTGGATTTTTTTTTCTGTACTGGAGTGTACAGTATTGGTATATGAATTTTCCACGTTGTCCTAATTTTTCAAAAATTTAGGAGCTACAGAAGTATGGCTTTTAAATAGATTGCTATAGACTGTTCTGTTTTTGACAGATTCTGTTTTTGATGTGTTGCTTGCTTGTTTTGATGAAACTATGGATTGTATCGGGGGGTATAAGCCATGGGGAAGTTAGAATACAGTAGGTATAATGCAAAAATAAAATATGAATGGGTTTGCAATAGTACTTAAAGTGGTGATTTATTTTGTTGTACTAACGGATCTCACGAAGGTTTTGTTGAGTTTTGTGTGATTGAAGTTTTCAAGTTTTGGGTGAGATCACGATGGATGAAGGAATAAGGAGTATCAAGAGCCTAAGCTTGGGGATGCCCGAGGCACCCGAAGGTAATATTCAAGGAAGACTCAAGCGTCTAAGCTTGGGATGCCCCGGAAGGCATCCCCTCTTTCTTCTACCAACCATCGGTAATTTTACTTGGAGCTATATTTTTATTCGTCACATGATATGTGTTTTGCTTGGAGCGTCGTGTATTATATGAGTCTTTGCTTTGTTTGCCTTTTAGTTTGTCACAATCATCCTTGCTGAACACACCTATTTTGAGAGAGCCACACGTTCATCATAATTTGTTAGAATACTCTATGTGCTTCACTTAAATTTTTTGAGCTAGGCAGTTGCTCTAGTGCTTCACTTAAATCTTTTTGAGCACGGTGGTGGCTATGTTTTGAAGAAATAAACTCTCATGCTTCACTAATATTATTTTGAGAGTTGACAAGATTAAAATTTTGAAGAAATAAACTCTCATGCTTCACTTATATTATTTTGAGAGTTGATAAGATGAAAATTTTGAAGAAATATTTGCACTCTCATGGTTCACTTATATCTTTTTGAGAGTTGATGATAGTAATGGTAATTTGCACAAGATATGAATTTGGTCCCAAAGTGATGAATATTCAAGAGGGATATAATAAAAACTTTCATATAGATCATTGGATATGATAAGTGTGATTCCTTGCAATAATTTTGCGATATGGAAATGATAATATGTGAGCTATGTTAGTGAGTAATTGTGATTTAGTAAGAATATTAGTGTTAAGGTTTGTGATTCCCTATGCATGCATGTTAAATCAATAGTTATGCAAAGAAATTATATCCTACTTATGGTGCATTATTCGGTGTTAGTTATGTTCAATGCATGTTTATGACTGTTTTCGTTTTTGGTTGGTTGCTTCTCAATCTTTTGCTAGCCTTCATTTGTACTAAGTGGAAATACTGCTTGTGCATCCAAAATCCTTAAACCCAAGTTGTGCCAAATGAGTCCACTATATCTACCTATATGAGGTATTTCAATGCCGTTCCAAGTAAATTTGCGTGTGCCAACTCTAATTTTCAAAATAATTTTTCTGTTTTGTGTGCCCATACCACTCATGAAGCGGCAGGGGGTGGCCAATATTTTCCATGCTAGGTGTGTTATTCTCACGATGAGTGTTTATTCACTTGTCATTGTACGAGAGAGTGGCTGGTAATAGGGATGCCCAGTCCCACAATGAAATCAAAAATTAATAACAACAAAATTCTTTGGAACGTGATGGTATGGAGGGCACCCATGGATACGACTTGCCATGGATTGTGAAAGAATGGTGGAAAGGAAATAAACTTTACTTTCTATTTGGGAACCGCCTATGATGTGTCTAGCATGGAAAATATTGGAAATTCTCGGTCGTTTTCGTTGACAGGGAAAGCATGCCTCTCAAAATATTTTTTTATCTCTTTACTTTCAGCTTTGAGCTCTGGAACATTTGACAAATCTCTGCTTCCCTCTGCGAAGGGCCTATCTATTTACTTTTATGCAATTTTTATTTTCTTGAGTCTCCATCTTCTCTTATAAAGCACCAACTAGAGAGCACTATTGTCATACTTGTGCATTGTGTGTAGCTAATATTCGAGTGTGTTTCATGAATGGATCAATGATTGAGCATAATGGGCTAGGGATAACTTTCTTTAGCATTGATATTTTGAAAGACATGGTTGCTTGTTAGAATTCTTGAGTATTTATATCTTCATGTCAAATTATAGACTATTGCTTTGAATCATTCAAGTCCAATGTCCATGCTATAAAAGAAAAGAATATATGATGAATATGATAGGCAGCATTCCACATCAAAAATTCTGTTTTTATCATTTACCTACTCGAGGACGAGCAGGAATTAAGCTTCGGGATGCTGATACGTCTCCAACGTATCTATAATTTTTGATCATTGCCCTGGATATCGTCATGATTATTTGCTTTTCTATGAATTGCCCAACAATAATTTGTCTACCCACCGTATGCTATTTTCTTGAGAGAAGCCTCTAGTCAAAATTATGGCCCCCGGGTCTATCTAAATCATATACTAAAACCCTCAAAATACTTGTTGCACTTTTTCTTTATTTATTTTATTTTGTATTTTTGTTTCTATCTATCTATCTATCACATACAATTTAATCTTGCAACTTACCACCGAGGGATTGACAACCCCTTGATTGCGTTGGGTGCAAGGATTTGTTGTTTGTGTGCAGGTGCTGCTAATGAGGTGTTGCGTGATTCTCCTACTGGATTGATAACCCTGGTTTCATAACTGTGGGAAATACTTACTCTACTGTGCTGCATCATCCCTTCCTTTTCGGGGAAATACCAACGCAAGCTACAAGTAGCACCTCCCTTAACACGGAGGGGGACGACACCGGGCGCACCGCGGCGAGCTCTCAAGCTGCACCCGCGCGTGAGGCCCCCACGGCGGGCATGGCGAGCCCCCACGATGTGCCACCACAGCCAAACACGGGGGAAACCTTGGCGAGCCCCCCGCTCCTGGTGAACGACGCCGGGGCCTCCCCGACCGTGGCAATGGAGGGCAGTGAGGGGCCGGGCCCAGACTGGGCCCTGGCGCTCGTGAGCAACCGCACCTTGCACAGGCGCGGAGCCTTGTGTGACGCCAAGGCCGTGCTCGATCGGCTTGGGGCAGATTTCCAGGACGCGGAGGCGTGCCTCGTCGAGGAGCGCCTGAGGCTCGCTGAAGGGTGGCGCCGGCTTAGCATCGCTGTTAAGATGGGCCAGCGCCAGAACGAGGCCGCTTGTGCAAAGGGCGAGAAGGATGCCGCCGAGGCGAAAGGGGTCTGCGAGAGCGCTCTCTGGGAGGCCGAAGCGGCCGTCAAGCGTCGCGAGGAGGCGGAGGTCCGCCTGAAGGAGCTCCAGGATCAGTACGCCGCGCAGGCGCAACTGTTCCATACGCGGGAAAGTGTCATTGCTTCCCGTTAGGGGGAGCTTGCATCCCGCAAGGAGGACCTTGCGACTCGCGAGCGAGACCTCGCAAGGGTGTCTACTGAGCAGCGCACGGAGCGCGGGTGCCTGGAGATGCTGGGGCGCCAGGTGGCCGACGGTCAGGATGCCCATGCGAAGCGTGTGGACGAGGCCAACGCCCAGCTGGAGGTTAAGGAGAAAAAGGCTCAGGAAGACACCGACGCGAAGATAGCGGCGGAGTGCCAAGCGCTCGTCGAGGAGCACGGCAAGGAGCTGAAGCGGCAGGAGGACCACTTCAAGGCGGAACACGAGGGGCTTTGGCAGGAAATTGCCAGCCTTAAGGTGGCGCTGACTGAATCAGGGGCCCGCCAAGAGACCGCGCTGAAGGCCCGGCCGTCACCGAAGCCGAGCTGGCCTCGCTTCGTCTCCAGGTGAGGGGCGCCACCAGCGTCGTCGAACAGGCCAGAGGCGAGGCAGATCAGGAGCGGGAGCGGTAGCTCGAACGCGCCAAGACATTCCACCTCCTCGAGCTCTGAGCCGGCAGCGCCCTGAGCTCCATCTGTAGGGAGAGGTTCGAAGCCCCCCGCGAGACCCATGATGCCGACTCCATTGGTTTCTTCACCAAGCTCATGGAGCGGCTCGAGGACGGAGCCAGGAAGGCGGACGACACCTTCGAGGAAGAGTGCCGTGACCTGTTCTCTCAGGCGGCAACTCGCGTCTTCAGCCACCTCCTCCACGCCGACCCCAACTTTGATCTTGATAAGGTAATAGCCCCCGTCCCCGAGGAGCTCCACAATGGCCTCGCGAAGGCGGTGGAAGGCCATGTGGACGCGCTGCTTGGGAAGTTCTCTCGTGACAGCAGCGAGAGCTCCGACGGAAGCGGGGACGACTGTGATGGCGACGACGACAGCGACGGCGACGACGATGACGACGCGACTTCTTAGGATTCTCCTTCCTTCGTCATCCTGTGCTAGACCAATGTTGCCCCGTGGGGGTCGTGAAGACAATGCTTTTGCGTTTAAATATTTTATAATTTACTGTGATGTATGCTTGTGCCCTCGTGAAGCTTCCTCTCGAGGCCTGTTTTCTCTTTTTGCTTGCCTTGTGTGCTCTACGTCATTAGGGCCCAGCCCCTGAGCGGGCTACCGCCGCCGCTGGTATGCTAGGACTCGTGCCTGAGCAAGGCCAGGAGGTGTAGGGCACCGAGGGCGGTAAGAGCTCCCAAGGCGCGATGCTCAGGGAGCCCCCCTTTGATGTGCAAGTGGCTCGCGAAAGGAGAAATGCCAGCGCTCAGCGAGGTTGCTAGAAAGGAAAACTTGGGAGGTGGCGAGGGTGGCTCGCGAGGTAGTTAGACTTAGCTTTTGCGAAGGGTAGCGTCCGGTGAGCCGCCACTTGTAGGGTGTGCCTTGCGAGGTTTTCGCTCGCGAGATCTCCTGCTTAGATGGCCACCGTAGGTTGGCTCCCAAGGCGGGGCCTGCGAAGCTTTCCGAGGCTCAAGGGGGGCGTCTTGCCATGGGGCCACCTCGCGAGGCGTCCTCGCGAGGCCTTCCAGGTGACCTGTTCCTGAGATAACTGCATGCAGAAAGTCCCACAACAGGGGAGCAGCGCGCGCTCGCTGGTTCGCTCATGGGCGTTACGCGAGGAGATAAGACACCAAGGACTTTGGTGGGGTGGCGTGCACGGGAGTAGGCCCGCGAGCCAGAGCCCGGTTGCTTGGGTTTTTCAGCGCTGCTGGGACTGACCCAAGCACAGACACCGTGTCCAGCCCCCGCTCGCATGAGGCTCATGAGGAGGTCGTGAGCGCGCATGGCTCGTGAGGCAAAGATATGACGAAACACACCATGTATGGAAATTGAAGCTTTACTGATGCAAGATAATGGATTCCATTACACACCCAAAAGAGATGCGGCTGCCGTGTCCGGCACGGGTCAGCTTGAGGTTGGTGCAGCCCGTGGGGCGCCCTCAGTTACACACCCAAAAGAGAAAAAGAAGGGCTGCCGTGTCCGGCACGGGTCAGCTTGAGGTTGGTGTAGCCCGTGGGGTGCCCTTAGTTGATTGTTTCGCCAGCGCGGAGCATGGGGCTTCCACCAGGGTGTGGGTATGATCGCGGCTCGATCGTTTCGCCAGCGCGGAGCATGGGGCTTCCACTTGGGCATGGGTGGGAGCTCTCGCGTGCCCGTCAGGCGAACACATTGAGAGTCTCCAGGGCGTGTACAGTCCCATTTCATTCGTACGCGTGAGGGTCACGGGTAGAACTTGCGGAGGTATTGGATGTTCCAGGCGTTAGGCACAGGAACTCCGTTCTCCGTCTCTAGCCAGGCTGCGCCGGACCTGGAGACATGAGCAACCCTGAAAGGGACTTCCCACATGGGTGAGAGCTTGTGGAGTCCCTCTCTGGAGAGGATCCTGCGTAGGACGAGGTCGCCGACCTCGATAGTGCGAGGGCGGATGTTGCGGCTGTGATAGCGACGCAGGGCCTGCTGGTACCGTGCAGCGCAAAGAGCGGCCTGACGGCGGGCCTCCTCAAGGAGCAGCAGGTCGGTCTCCTGCGAGTCATCCTGACGCTCCTCGTCGAAGGCAAGGACTCGTGGAGAGCCATGCTTAAGCTCCAAAGGAAGGACCGCCTCGGCTCTGTAGATGAGGAAGAAGGGGGTCTCGCCAGTAGGCTTGGTTGCCGTTGTGCGGATGGACCACAGCATAAACTGCAGCTCGTCAAGCCAGCCCTTGCCACAGGCTTTGAGCTTTTTCTTGAAGCTTCTCGTCTTGAGGCCCTTGAGGACCTCAACGTTGGTATGCTCGGCCTAGCCATTGCTTCGCGGGTGCGCCACAGAGGCGTAGGAGATCTGCGTGCCGAGGCTGGCGCAGTAAGACTTGAAGAGGTCGCTTGTGAACTGAGAGCCATTGTCGATGATAATACGGTTGGGGACACCAAAGCGGCTCACGTGGCCCTTGATGAACTTGACAGCAGAGGCTGCCGGGATGGTGCGCATGGGCTCGACCTCTGCCCACTTGGTGAACTTGTCGATGGCGACATAGAGGTAGCGGTAGCCGCCAGCCGCGCGAGGGAAAGGCCCCAGGATATCCAGCCCCCAGACCGCGAAAGGCCATGAGAGGGGAATCGTCTGGAGGCCTTGTGCCGGCTACTGGATTTGCTTGGCGTGGAACTGGCAGGCCTCACAGGCTTGGACCAGCGTGGTAGCGTCATGCAGCACAGTGGGCCAGTAGAAGCCATTGCGGAACGCCTTGCCGGCAAGGGTGCGCAACGAGGAGTGGTGGCCGCAGTCTCCCCCATGGATGTCGGCGAGCAGCTTGCGCCCTTGTTCTTCAGAGATGCACCGCAGCGAGATGCCATTGGGGCGCATACGGTATAGCTCGCCATCTTGCAAGCAGTAAGCAGTGGCCTGCCGGGCCACACGCTCTGCTTCTGAGTCCTTCTCTGGAAGGGTGCTATGGAGCAAGTAGGCCTTGAGCTCCGCGGCCCAGCTGTCTGCTTGAGGCTCCAGCGCCAGCAGCAGGCGGGCTCCTGAGGCTGGGCCGTAGTTTGGTGCGCCCATGGGTGGCGCGGGCGGGAGTTCCTCGTGAAGCAGCATGGCGCTTGCAGCGGGTGGCGCAGCGGATGGCTTTAGGAGTCTTTCCTCAAAGATGCCAGGATCTTGAGGCTCGTGCCGAGATGCCCGCTTGGCGATGTCGTCTGCTTCTTTGTTGCTGCCGTGGGGCATGTGCTGGAGCTCCAGGCCTAAGAAACGCTTTTCAAGTTTACGTACCTCCTCCAGGTAGGCGGCCATGTGCTCGTCCTTGGGCTTGTAGCTTTTGTTGGAGAAGTTGACGAGAAGCTGCGAATCGCCCTTGATGGTGAGACGCTTGATGCCTAGAGCGAAAGCAGCCTTGAGGCCGGCGATGAGGCCCTCATACTCTGCAATATTGTTGGAAACCTTGTCGGTGTGCCTGAAGCAGAGCTGCACAGCGTAGTAGAGCTTGTCTCCCGTTGGCGAGGTGAGCATGACTCTAGCCCCCCGCGCCCTGCCGCGAGAAGGCGCCGTCGAAGTGCATGGTCCAGCCGCCAGGCGCCTCATCCCCAGGCAGGAGGGATTCGTTCTCGCAGGGCTCCCCCTCGTACGGATCCATCCACTCCAGCACGAAGTCGGCCAGAGCTGCGCCTTTGATGACTCTGGTGGTGTAGAACTTCAGCTGGAAGGCCTGCAACTCGATGTTCCATTCGGCGACGCGGCCGGCGGTGTTGGGGCTGCGTAGAAATTGCTCCAAGGGGTAAGAGGAGATGACCTTGATGGGATGGCCTTGAAAGTAGTGGCGCAACTTCCTGGAGGCGATGAGGAGCGCGAGGAGGAGCTTCTGCTGCATGGGGTAGTGCTCGCGCGCATCCCTTAGCACCATGCTGACGAAGTACACGGGGTGCTCGACGAGGCATGTGGTTGTGACGGCAGCTTGCTCTTCAGGTGGCTCACGAGGCTCGGCGGGCTCGGGAGGCTCATGAGGCTCAGAAGGCTCGGGAGGCTTGGAGGGCTCGTGAGGCTCATGAGGCTCAGGAGGTTTGCGAGGCTCGGAGGGATCGGGAGGCTCACGCGGCTCGGAGGGCTTCTCCTTAGTGCAGACGCGCTCCTCTCGCACCGCCACGAGCACCGCGCTGGCCGTCTGAGGGGTGGCCGCCAAGTATAGGAGCAAAGGCTCGCGAGAGCGTGGCGCGACCATGATGGGCGGGCTCGTGAGGTACCTCTTGAGGTCTTCAAAGGCGGCATCGGCCTCGGGAGTCCACTTGAAGGGGCCGGATCTCTTCATGAGCTTGAAGAATGGCAGGGCTCGCTAGCCGAACTTGGAGATGAATCGCCCCAGGGAGGCCATGCATCCCACCAAGCGCTGCATTTCCTTGAGGGTCCGGGGAGGACGCATTCTCTCGATGGCCTTGATCATTTCTGGGTTGGCTTCGATGCCACGGTGGGAGACTAGGAAGCCGAGGAGCTTGCCGGAAGGGACTCCGAAGACGCACTTGTCGGGGTTGAGCTTGAGGTTGACCTTGTGCAGGTAGGCAAACGTTTCCTCGAGATCCTCGATGAGGGACCCGGCCTCACGAATCTTGACCACGATGTCGTCGACATTGGCCTCCGCGTTCCTCCCCATCTGAGGCCCCAGCGTGATGCGCATCAGCCGCTGGAAGGTGGCGCCAGCACTCCTCAAGCCGAAGGGCATGCAGACGTAATAGTATACGCTACAAGGGGTGATGAAGGCCGTCCTCTCCACGTCCTCTGCCGCCATCTTAATCTGGTGGTAGCCTGAAAAGGCAATCCAGGAAGCAGAGCAGCTCGCATCCGGCGGTGGAATCCATAATCTGGTCGATGCACGGCAGCGGAAAGGGATCCTGAGGGCAGGCCTTGTTGAGGCACGTGAAGTCGACGCACATACGTTCCTTGCCACCCTTCTTGGGGATGACGACTGGGTTGGCAAGCCATTCGGGATGGCGCACCTCATGGACGACTCCAGCTTCTTGTAGCTTGTGCACTTCTTGAACAATGAACTCTTGCTTCTCGGGCGCCTGGCGCCGTGCTTTTTGCTTGACGGGGCGTGCATTGGGGCACACCGCTAAGTGGTGCTCGATCACCTCCCTCGGTACACCGGACAAATCAGATGCTTTCCAGGCGAAAACATCCGAGTTTGCCCGAAGGAAGGCGACGAGTGTGCCTTCCTATGCAGGAGAAAGGCAGGTGTCGATGGTGAAGGTAGGGCCTGAGCTGCTGCCGTAAACTGACACCTTCTTCGTCTCAGCGCGGTCCTGAGAGAACAACTGCTTCTTCTTCGCGGGCGCGGCCTCAGGAGGCTCGATCGCGTCCTCGTCAGCCGGATGGGCGGTAGCGGCAGCCTTGTAGGCGTGCTCAAGGGAGCAGATCGCGTCCTTCTCGTCGCAACATACGGTGATGATGCCACTACAGCCAGGCATCTTGAGGACGTTGAAGGCATGGTGAGACACCGCCATGGACTTGGCGAGCACGGGGTAGCCCAAGATGGCATTGTAGGGCAGGCCGAGGTGGGTGACGTCGAAGTCGATGAGCTCAGTGTGGTAGTTCTTGCGGGTGCCGAAGGTGACGGGGAGGCGCACCTGCCCCAGAGGCAGCGTGGAGCCGTCGGTCACGCCTGAGAAGGGCCTCGTCGGCATGAGCTGCTCGTAAGGCACCTGGAGCTGCTCGAAGGTCTCGATGGAGAGCACGTTAAGGCCGGCGCCTCCGTCGATGAGGGTCTTGGTGACCGCAACATTGCTGATGGTGGGAGTGCACAGCATGGGGAGCGCGCCCGCGGTGGTCGCGGACTTGGGGTGGTCCTTGGAGTCGAAGGTGATGGCGTACTGCGACCACTTGAGGGGCCGAGCATCCTCGGGCTTCGGGAGGGCGACATTCACCTCGTGAGAGAACTGCTTGAAGTGGCGGTTGGACGGGGGAGCCTGAGCCCTGCCGAGGATGCAGTCAACCGCGCGAGGCTCCTGGTAGCCCCCAGCGCCCTCGTCAGGCTGGTTGACGTCGTTCCTCTGGGGTGGCAGCGGCGGAAGAGCAGCGTTGGCCTGAGAGTTTGCCTCACGAGGCTGATCGCGCCATGCGGTCTCACGAGGCTAGTCGCGCCAGCCTTGGCAGAAATTGCCATTGCCGTTGCGGCTATCCCAGTGGTTGCCGCTGCGGCCACCTCCGCGGCCGGCGCCGCGGTCATTGCGGTTGCCTCGGCGGCCTAGGCGCTCGTCGCGGAGCAGCTTGAGCTCCTGTTAGTCTTCGGTGCTGTGGGAGTGCTCATTGTGGTAGACATAGAGCGGCCGGCCGTCCTTCCTAGGCTCGTCGCGGTCACGGCCGCGCTTCTGCTCGGGCTTCGCCGCAAGCACGGCAGGGCCCTTGCGCTTGACGTCCTTGCTCTTGGCCTTGGCGGCGTCGGGCGTCGCGTCGGGGTCATTGTGGATGAAGAGGCGACCTTCTTCAGCCTTGGCGCACTTGTCGGCGAGGTCGAACAGCTCAAGCACCGAGTCCAGCTCATCGTTGATGGCGAGCTTCTCGCGCATCTTGACGTCCACGACGCCAGTGGAGAACGCGGAGATGATGGCCGCGCCGGAGGCACGCGGGATCTTGTTGCGCACCTGGCTGAAGCGCTGGATGTACTTGCGGAGGGTCTCGTCCGGGCGTTGCCGCACGTGCCGTAGGTCGTTGATCGTGAGGGAGCAGTTGTGTGTGCCCTTGAAGTTGGTGATGAACTGGTTGCAGAGCTCGCCCCACGATGAGATCGACGCCTCAGGGAGATTCATGAGCCAATGTTCGCACACGAACACGTCACCGTGTACCCTCGACGCCGGGGGTGATGCACCGCAGCTCACGTCGAAGGAGGTCCGTCCGGCAGCGCGATACGCAAGACAGCCGGCGGACGCTTTTGCAGACCCGAAGCCCCGCACGCCCGGGAGGGACCCCGTCAGGGATTGCGGCGGCTATGGGCTGCCCTAGGTCGATTCGCTCGCCCCTAGAGCCTCTGTACTCGCAGCTCTCCAACACGAAGAACAACGAAGAACGAGAGAGAAAAACGATGGAGAGATAAAACGTAGATGAAAAAGTAGTATATTGATTGTTCGATTGTGTGTTGTTCAATCGGCCATCACCCCCAACATATATAAGAAGCGGCTGGACTTCCCGTACAAGCAAAGGATTCATCTAGGCTTTCCTTACAAGAAAATTACATCAATTCACGTCCTAGAGTCCTAGTTCTGGTCCCGCTCGGATTCAGCCCGAATCTGGTCCAATCTTCTGTCTTGCTCCTTGCGTGGGCCGTGGAATCTGCACACGACCTCCGATGGAGATGGTCCAAACACAAATTTTGTGCGCTTCGACGAGGCCAATAATCTGTATGTTGATCACTTTTCCAAATAAGGCCATCCTGAATACTCCACGGGGTCATCTTTAATTTCGAGTCGGACTCGGTTATGTAGCTGACTGGACCGTCCGACTCTTGTAGCATCTCTGCAGGTCGTATACTATGTCGGATGATGATGACTCCAAAAGCAAAGTTGACCGTTTCGACGTTACGAACAACTTTCATGTTGAACACTTTTTCATCTGAGGCCATCTAGATAATTATTTGAGCCCATCTTCAGCTTCTGGTCGGATTTGACAGTTTCCACCCCGGCAAGCTTTTCCCGGCAAGCTTTCCACCCCGGCAATCTTCACCCCGGCAAGGTTTCCATCCCGGCAAGCTTTCACACCCCGGCAAGGTTTCCATCCCGGCAAGAGTTCCATCCCGGCAAGGTTTCCATCCCGGCAAGATTTTCCCGGCAAGGTTTCCATCCCGCTAAGATTTCCCCGGCAAGGTTTCCATCCCGGCAAGCTTTCTGGCTGTTCCTTGCGGGTCTTTTTTGTGGCAGTAAACGACCTCGGATGAAAATGTGCCCAAAAGAAAAGTTGACCGTTTCGACGTTACGAACAACTTTTATGTTGAACGTTTTTCGATTCGAGGCCACCTTGAATGGCTAATTGCTCACGCATTGCATCAGACACTCGCCAAGACGTGTCTGGTCTCCCGCGTCTTATTTCGCCTCTTGACATGGCTGCATTCAGATAGCTCTAACTTTTCCATACGAACTCGGATTGAGACGATTTTTATATGAAAATCAACCGATTCGACGAGACGAAGACAATTCATGTAGAAAGTTTTCTCATATGAGATCATCTTGAGGGCATAATCAGCCGAATAGTGTTCTGGATACAAAATCCCAGTACTTTGAACACAACTTCGGCCTTAGAGATGAGATCGGATGGCTATGGCCCAAATATCAAAGTTTCTCCTTTTGACGATACGGAACTTTCTCACTTTGAGCACTTTTCCATTTGAGGCTTCTTAATTACGTTTTTGTCCATGCCAAAATCTGGTGTCAACACATGCCCCCCTGTTTTTCGGCAAAGCTTGCATGCCGAAAAATAATTTGCACCATGTTTGTTCTAAGGACGATGTCAACACTCCATCGGCCATCTATATTTCTCAGGGCGATAATCATGTATCGGCCATGTTTACGCTAAGGGCGATAATCATATATCGGCCATTGCCTAACTAGGCTTCTTGCCACACACTCGGGTGGTACTTCTTCAGATATCTGCCATTGAGAGCTCGAGGTAATAATACTCCCTGCATGGATTCCACTAAATATGAATTTCCAGGAACTATCCTTGCAATCCTAAAAGGACCTTCCCAGTTTGGAGACCACTTCCCGAATTTTCTATCTTTAGAACCAATCGGCAGAATCACTTTCCACACAAGATCGCCAACCTGAAAATTCTTCAACTTGACCTTTTTATTGCAAGCTCTTGCTACCCTCAGCTTGTCCCTCTCTATGGCTTTTAATGCAACCAAACATTTATCGGCAACCTCATCAATATTGTCCATCATCAACTTATAAAAGTCCACTGCCGATAAATCATTCTGTTTAGCTATTCTCAAAGCATTCAAATTCACCTCCACCGGTAAAACGGCCTCTTGACCATATACGAGCTCATATGGAGTTACCTTCGTCGCACCATGCCTTGAGATTCTATGTGCCCACAAAGCCTCGGACAATAATTCATGCCATCTTCTTGGATTATCCTCAATTTTCTTCTTGATGAGCTTGATCAAAATTTTATTGCTAGACTCAGCTTGCCCATTGGCTTGAGCATAATACGGGGAGGAATTGAGCAACTTTATCTTATATGATTCGGCAAATTCTCTAACTTGATGTGACATGAAAGATGAACCTTGATCCGTAGTTAATGTTTGCGGAATGCCGAATCTATGAATAATGTGCTCACTTATGAATTGAATTACCTCCGTATGCGTCATATTCTTGAGAGGTATTGCTTCAGACCACTTAGTGAAATAATCAGTTGCCACCAACACGAACCGATGCCCCTTTGAAGAAGAAGGATGAATCTCTCCAATAAAGTCTAATCCCCAACCTCTAAAAGGCCACGGCTTGATAATAGGATGTAACAAAGCAGCGGGAGCTAACTGAATATCACCAAACTTTTGACAAGCTTCACATGCTTTATAATACCTGAAGCAATCGTTGATCATCGTCGGCCAATAAAATCCAGCACGTCGTAATAACCACTTCATCTTGGGGGCCGACTGATGAGTGCCGCAAATTCCTTCATGAACCTCTCCCATAGCAATTCTCGCTTGGTCTTCGTCCAAACACTTCAAGAGAACATCTTCAACCGTTCGGCGATAAAGACCATCGTCTCTCATTGTATATTTGAAAGCCATGCGCCGAACAGCCCTGTCCACCCTTCCACTCGGATTGCACAAGTAATCAATAATGGGCTCCCTCCAGTCATGATTTTCATCTGCACTAGATTTATTGTTAGTGACCGAATCAGTGGGCTCTGGTTCGGTCTCTCCTATGTTAGCAAGACAAGACATCGGCTTTAGAGAGATATGAAACATGCCATGATCGACATGATAGCCGGATGCTTGTTGTGCCAACTCGTTTGCTCTCCAATTATCACGTCTAGATATATGAGCAATGCTAAAATGATCCAAAGTAGAAATTATATCTAGACATTTATCAAAATAAACATTAAGTGATTCGTCTAAACATTGAAAAACTTTGGATACCTGTTGTACTACTAATAACGAATCACCAAAAGCCTCAATATGTGTAGCACCTATGGCCAGCAACATCTCTAAACCGAAGAACAATGCTTCATATTCGGCTTGATTATTTGTGCAAAAATACTCTAAGCGGCATGAGGCTTCAAAAACAGCACCATGAGGAGATATATAAGCAATACCAACACCTTGACCGTTGCTACAAACTGAACCGTCAAAATATAATCTCCATGGTATTAACGAAATAAGGTTTATTTCAATATCCTGCTTGTCATTAATCCGATGCTCAACGATAAAATTAGCAACAATTTGGCCTTTCATGGATTTTAGAGATTCATAAGCCAAATCATACTCAATTAAAGCATAAGCCCATTTACCAATTCTACCACTAAGAATTGGTCTATGCAACATGTATTTAATGACATCGGTTTGACAAGCTACTATGCAAGAACTTGGCACTAGATAATGTCTCAATTTTGTGCAAGCATAGTATAAGCATAGGCATAATTTTTTAATAAATGTATACCTTGTCTCGGCATCCAATAGACGTCGGCTCAAATAAGTGATAGCATGCTCTTTTTCTTCGGTTTCTTGAGTCAAAACAGCTCCAATAACGCCTTCCTTGGCTGCAATGTAAAGTCTAAAGGGCTCTCTATGCTTGGGCGCCTTCATCACCGGAGGAGTGCACAAATAATTCTTGATCATATCAAATGCTTCTTGCTGTTTTGCCCCCCAAGTAAAATCAACATCATTCCTCAACCGAAGTATAGGAGTGAATGCATCAACCTTCCCTGACAAGTTGGCTATGAACCTCCTTAAATAATTGACCTTGCCGAGGAATTTTTGCATATCTCTCTTGCATGTTGGAGCCTCCACTTTCTGTATAGCTTCTACCTTTTTGGGATCAATCTCTATGCCATCTTCATGAATAATGAAACCTAAAAACTTGCCAGCCGACACGCCAAACACACACTTCAAAGGATTCATCTTCAGCCCATATTTCTTCATCCTCTCAAAAGCTAAACGCAAATCGGCTAAGTGAGATTTAAAAGCATCCGATTTGACAACAATATCATCAATATAGACTTCAAGTATAACACCGAGTAAATCATGAAAAATCAAATTCATAGCCCTTTGATATGTGGCGCCGGCATTCTTCAATCCAAAGGTCATCACTGTCCACTCAAATAATCCAAGGAAACCAGGGCACCGAAAAGCCGTTTTGGACATGTCCTCTTCGGCCATGAAAATGTGGTTGTACCCCGCATTGCCATCAAGAAAGCTAATAACCTTATGTCCAGAAGCATCATTAATAAGCATGTCGGCTATAGGCATAGGATACTCATCTTTGGGCGTAGCTCTATTCAAATCTCTGAAATCAATGCACACCCTCAACTTGCCGGAGCCTTTCTTTTCCACTGGCACAATATCAGAAATCCACTCGGCATACCTGCAAGGTCTAATAAAATTAGCTTTAAGCAAACGACCGATCTCTTCCTTGATCCGGTCATATATTTTTGGATTGAACTTCCTAGCCGATTGTTTATATGGTCTAAAACCGGCTTTTATAGGTAGCCGATGCTCCACTAGCTCTCGGCTTAAACCTGGCATCTCATGATATTCCCATGCAAAGCAACAAATATATTCTTTCAATAGCTCGATTAACTTGACTTTACAATCGGCTTTCAAATTTTTGTTTACATATGTCGGCCTAGGAACTGAGCCATCTCCAATATCTACTTCTTCTAATGGATTGGTCGATGTAAAACCTTGTCCAAGTTTATCCATATCACCTAACTCCTCTATAGACTCATACATATAGTTCCCATTGGACCAATATTCTGCAAGCCGCTTTTGTAACCACTCAGAGTTAGGATCCATTCAAATACGTCATACCTTGGAGCCGATTTCCACCAACCGGCTTTAAAGAAACGGGTACAAAACCACTCTTGGTGGCGCTGAGAAAGTCAAACTCTGATAAGTCCTGTCCCGTCAAGCAAGCAGCATTGGGGTGTTGCCAATCCACCGGTGTATCGGCTAAAGAAATGCAAGCCGAATTATCCGCATGAACGATCTCCACTTCATCATCAACCCATTGAATTAAAAACTGGTGCATAGTGGATGGCACACATTGGTTTGCATGAACCCAATCACGGCCTAGTATGACGTTATAGTTACCTTGTACCTCGGCAACAAAGAATGCAGTAGCCAAAGTTTTGCTCCCAACCGTAAGCTCCACGTACATCACCCCTTTGGCTTCGGTTTTCTCTTTGCCTTCAAATCCATTGAGCACCATATTGGTCTTCATCAATCCTTCGTCGGGCAAACCCAATTTCTTGAAGACTGAATAAGGCATGAGATTCACCACAGCACCACCATCGACAAGCATTCGAGTAATCGGTGACCCGTTGATATGGCCTCTGAGGTACAACGGTTTGAAGTGCGTCACTGGTTCTTTTGGCTTCTCATATATTGCATTCTTAGGACCAAAATCCAGCTGAGACACCTCCCCTTCTTCATCTATAGCACGAAACTCAGCGGGTAAATAAAACACCATGTTGATATCCATTCCTTCATGTACTGGTGCAGGTTCACAATCTACCACGTCGCCCTCCTCCTTGGGTGTGTTCAGTGCCGGGCTTGCCGGTGTTGGGCTTGCCGGGCCTGCCGAGCTTGCCGGGTCTGCCGAGCTTGCTGGGTCTGCCGAGCTTGCCGGGTCTGGGTTTGCCCTCTTCATTGATTCTGAAATCTGTTCAGGCGAAACGGAATCAATAGGCGTTGTAGACGATGTAACAGCAGTAGCATCGTCCTTCCTTGGTGGTACAGGTGCTGATGTGACAGATGTAGAAACCACCGCACTTTGTATGTGCTTAGGCACCCATACTTGTTCTGTAGGTACCATGGGCCGAACGTCATTGAACCACTCATCTCTTTGCTTCTCGGCCTCCTGTTCTGCCATCTCATGACTCCTTAACCTCTGTAGTTTCCTCTTTTGTGTTTTTGTTAGCCCTGGAGGACACCACTTAGGCTGCATGTACTTTGGATCTTTGAACTTGGCTTTGCTTGTGCCAGCTTCATGATCATTAGCCGAGTGCTTTGGTGCGATAGCAAGTATCAGCTCAGTAGGGTTGTTCCGCACAGTCGGCTGTTGTATAGTGAATGTCTTAGTGCCCAAGATGAGTGAACCGGCATCAACTCTTTCTTTGCCCTTTCCAGACTCGACCACTGCACTTGGTGACTTGGCACACCACACTTGCTTATTGATCCTTCCTTGATTATTCTGCATTGGCCGATTGACTCCTTTGTTCAAACGGCCTCGTGTGGGATAAGAAAACTTCTCACGTATAGGCCTCCTTGGTTCTACCCATCCTGGATGAAAAGCATAAGGGGCCATTGGGGGCTGCCCCCATCCTCCATTAAATCCTCCCATGTGGTATGGTGCATAGGGAGGTGGCGCCATCCACAGTCCTGGTGCCCATGACCCATATGGCCTTGTGTGATGTTGCAATTCTTGTCTTGGAGGTGATCTTGGGCGCTTCAAATATGATGACCGGTTAGAGCTAGAACCGGCCGCTTGATTAGCATACTTGGACAGCAACATATCAAAAGTTGGCTTGATTTTCTTGCGCTGCACTTTGGCTTCATTCAGCTTCCACTTGCTAACTTCCGGACTCTTGGGCTTGACAAACTTAACACGGGTATTCTCTTGCTCTTGCGGTTGCCCCCCGAGTGTAGGATTCTTGACGGTGATCTTGATTATCTCCCCACCATCGGGTTGCTTGTCAAGCATCACTTGCCTTCCTAGGACCTTGTCGCCATCTTTGTTTTTCCTGGGCTCACCAATGACAACATTAGTTTTATTAGCAGATTCGGCCACCTCCGGCCGAATGAGTAAATTTAACCCCTCCAAATCCAGAGTATTCATTGGGAAGGGCTGCTTATCAACTTGCATCTCAGAAAAGTTCAATCGTCCGTCATTAATGGCCGATTGTATCTGTCGTCGAAAAACATTGCAATCATTAGTAGCATGAGAAAAATAATTATGATACTTGCAATAAGCACGTCGTTTCAGCTCTTCAAACGGCGGTAAAGTATGAGATATTCTAATAATCTTAGCTTGTAGCAAAGCATCAAATATTCTATCACATTTAGCAATGTTAAAAGTGAACTTCATCTCATCATCGCGATTCTTATGAATCGGCTTTAAATCATGACAAGTAAAAGGTTTGGCCTTCGAGGGCCAAACAAATTCAGCAGCATAAATATCACCCTCATCGTCCGAATGATCACTATCATATTCAACCATATTCATCTTAGGACGATCAGTTTTGTATCTATGCACTTCTTTGAGGTCCTTGCTTCGGCTTTCATGAGCCAAAGCCCTCTGTAAGACTTGGTTGATGCTTATAAATTCATAGCCTTCTAGCTTTTCTCTAATATGAGTTCTCAAACCATTGAGCACAAGATCAGCCAAGTCTCTCTCAGTTATCACTAAACTATAGCACCGGTTCTTTGTCTCTTTAAATCTTTTGATGTAATCGGAGACCGATTCGTCATGCTTTTGCTTAACCGATGTAAGATGTGACAACTTAAGTTCATTGTCGCCGCTATAAAAATGATCATGAAATTTTTGCTCTAGTTGTGACCAAACACGAATAGAGCCATGCGGCAAAGAAGAAAACCATGAAAATGCAGTACCAGTTAATGACAAAGGAAATAAACGCACTTTCAATTCATTTATCGAGCCTGCTTCACCCAATTGTGCTAGGTATTGGCTAACATGCTCCCACGTGGTCTTCGTGCCTTCTTCATTAAACTTAACAAAATCTGGAATTTTATATCCTTGAGGGCACGGAATTGCATCAAAGTACTCAGGATACGGCTTTTGATAAATCCGATTCCTAGGTAATTCAACACCAAAATTCTCTCGAAGCGTTTTAGCCATCTCCTCTCTAAAATTAGCTAAACCATCGTCCATAGTAGACGATGAAGCTTGTGGCACTGGCATAGGAGGATTAGGGTTAGCAACTACGGGTACAAATTGTGGCATGTTTGCCGAACCATAGTTCGGCAATGATCTAGCAATGTTTCCACCTATCGGTAAGGTTTGGTTCGGCGTTGCCACCGAACTCTGCATATTCATAAAAGGACTAAGCGGTGCAACCATAATTTGATTGGGATGGGTGGGAAAATAATTCATCGGCATGGGGGGCGCCGATGAGATAGGCAAAGCTGAATTAGGGTTTCCCATACTAGCAGGCATATTAGGCATATTCTTCTGGGCATTAGTATTTTCTAAGAAAGCTTGATAGATCAGATTATTGCTATCAGAAATACGGCTCTCAATTTCAGCCCATTGCTCAGGAGAAAAGGTAGTACTTACAGAAGGTTTAACCTGATCGGTTTGAAGAGGAGGAAACTTGATTTCTCCAACCGGAGTGATATTGCCTTGGCGGTCCTTCTTGAAGTTTTCAAGGAACTCCTGCAACTCCTTCTCTTCACGCGCCTTCTTGTACTCCTCATAAGCTTGACGATGCTCGGCCGATAACTCCTCCAGATTGGGCTTGATAATGTTATCGGCGTCAACTTCCGAGGGATTGGGAAGATTGGACATGATGGATGATGATTCTTGATCAAAAGTCCCCAGCGGAGTCGCCAAAAAGTGTGTTCGCACACGAACACGTCACTGTGTACCCTCGACGCCGGGGGTGATGCACCGCAGCTCACGTCGAAGGAGGTCCGTCCGGCAGCGCGATACGCAAGACAGCCGGCAGACGCTTTTGCAGACCCGAAGCCCCGCATGCCCGGGAGGGACCCCGTCAGGGATTGCGGCGGCTATGGGCTGCCCTAGGTCGATTCACTCGCCCCTAGAGCCTCTGTACTCGCAGCTCTCCAACATGAAGAACAACGAAGAACGAGAGAGAAAAACGATGGAGAGATAAAACGTAGATGAAAAAGTAGTATATTGATTGTTCGATTGTGTGTTGTTCAATCGGCCGTCACCCCCAACATATATAAGAGGCAGCTGGACTTCCCGTACAAGCAAAGGATTCATCTAGGCTTTCCTTACAAGAAAATTACATCAATTCACGTCCTAGAGTCCTAGTTCTGGTCCCGCTCAGATTCAGCCCGAATCTGGTCCAATCTTCTGTCTTGCTCCTTGCGTGGGCCGTGGAATCTGCACACGACCTCCGATGGAGATGGTCCAAACACAAATTTTGTGCACTTCGACGAGGCCAATAATCTATATGTTGATCACTTTTCCAAATAAGGCCATCCTGAATACTCCACGGGGTCATCTTTAATTTCGAGTCGGACTCGGTTATGTAGCTGACTGGACCGTCCGACTCTTGTAGCATCTCTGCAGGTCGAATACTATGTCGGATGATGATGACTCCCAAAGCAAAGTTGACCGTTTCGACGTTACGAACAACTTTCATGTTGAACACTTTTTCATCTGAGGCCATCTAGATAATTATTTGAGCCCATCTTCAGCTTCTGGTCGGATTTGACAGTTTCCACCCCGGCAAGCTTTCCACCTCGGCAATCTTCACCCCGGCAAGGTTTCCATCCCGGCAAGCTTTCACACCCCGGCAAGGTTTCCATCCCGGCAAGAGTTCCATCCCGGCAAGGTTTCCATCCCGGCAAGATTTTCCCGGCAAGGTTTCCATCCCGGTAAGATTTCCCCGGCAAGGTTTCCATCCCGGCAAGCTTTCTGGCTGTACCTTGCGGGTCTTTTTTGTGGCAGTAAACGACCTTGGATGAAAATGTGCCCAAAAGCAAAGTTGACCGTTTCAACGTTACGAACAACTTTTGTGTTGAACGTTTTTCGATTCGAGGCCACCTTGAATGGCTAATTGCTCACGCATTGCATCAGACACTCGCCAAGACGTGTCTGGTCTCCCGCGTCTTATTTCGCCTCTTGACATGGCTGCATTCAGATAGCTCTAACTTTTGCATACGAACTCGGATTGAGACGATTTGTATATGAAAATCGACCGATTTGACGAGACGAAGACAATTCATGTAGAAAGTTTTCTCATATGAGACCATCTTGAGGGCATAATCAGCCGAATAGTGTTCTGGATACAAAATCCCAGTACTTCGAACACAACTTCGGCCTTAGAGATGAGATCGGATGGCTATGGCCCAAATATCAAAGTTTCTCCTTTTGACGATATGGAACTTTCTCACTTTGAGCACTTTTCCATTTGAGGCCTTCTTAATTACGTTTTTGTCCATGCCAAAATCTGGTGTCAACAGCCAAGAGCGCGGGCCATCCTTGAGGGCCATGGGGAACCAGTTCGCCATGACCTTGTCGTCGCCGTTCGCCGCCTCGATGCTCAGCGCATAGAGCTGAAGGAACTCCGTGGGGTTGGGGGTACCGTCATAGCGCGGAGGTAGGTCCGGCTTGAACTTGGCGGGCCACACCACCGGGCACAGCTCGCGGGTGAAGGCGCAGCACCCCACGCCGCTCGAGGGAACACCGCCGGCGAGGGCGGCGCGGTTCTGGCACCCGGCCGCCGTGACCTCCTGGACGGCCCGGTCTTGGTGCCGGCACTGCTGCTCGAGGAGCACACACGCATCAGGGGGCGCGCAACGGACGATCTAGCAGCTGGCCTCGTCTCACACCGGCGAGGGCGCACCGCGGAGTGGCTCACGCGCCCGCGCGTCGCGCTGGTGCCTGGCGAGCTCGTCGCGCAGAGTAGGTGGCGGGGGATCGCCATGAGCGACGTCCCCAGTGTGAGACGGCGGAGCGAGTGGGAAGGCGCGGGAGCGAAGCGGCGTTGACGAGCTCGGTGATGCGACCAAGCCAGGCGTCGTAGCCGGTGTTAGCTGGACGATAGCGGAGCAGCTCACGTGCCATGAGCAGGGCGGCCTGCACGTTCGGCGTCCCGTGGTAGGCGAGGGAGGAGGAAGCCATGGCGGTGCAGCCTTCTGCCTGCATGGAGGGGTGCAGGGAGGAGTCCTGCTGCTCGTGGGCGGCGGGGTCGGTTGCAGCAGCAGCCTCGACGTGGCGGCGGCGGTTGCCGTGGCCCACCGGCTCCGTCTGAGCCATGCGGCCCGCCCTGCGCTCAGCGCGCTCGCGGCGAGCATCGGCCATGAGGCTGGTGGAGTGGAGGATGGAGTGGAAGAACAGTAGCGCACCCCTACCTGGCGCGCCAAATGTTGGAGGTCGGGCTCCGGGGACCCAAAGGTTCGAACACTGGGGTGGGCTCGTTCCTACTGCCTCGTCCCCTACCACAGCTCAACTACGGCGAGGCTACGGTGAGAGCACGCGAGCGGGAGCAGGCCAGAGACACAGCGGTTTACCCAGGTTCGGGCCACCTTGCGGTGTAAAACCCTACTCCTGCTTGGTTGGGATTGCACTAGCGCGAGAGTACAAGGTTTTGGGTGGAAGAGTCTCTCCTCCTACAGTAGCACCCTGCCCTCCTTTTATACCTGCCTTGGTCCTCTTCCCCCAAAAATATTGGCAGGAAGGGTTGCCACACAATGGCAAGTTTGAAGGGGGACAAGTGCGCAGTCTATCCTGACAAAAGGTGGTCTTCGTCTGCAAAGCGATTATCCATGACGCGCCGGTGGGCTCGGGGATGACCTCCGCCCTGCGCGTCCGCCGTCTTGGTCTTCTTTCACCGATCGGGCAACCTTTGGGGCTTGCTTTGGGAAATGGACCGTTGGCCTTGCTCCCTTAGTACAAAAGGGGAAATCCTCTCTATCCGCGCCTGCTGGCGCGGCCTCTGTCGCCATTCGTCGCCGCGCACGTCACCCACGTGGTGGGCATGAGACCGCACGACCGAGCCGAACAGCACTTGCCTTGCATGTCTTTGGGAGGGTGCCTCGGGAGGCCGCCTCGCGAGGCTCTTGGTGAAGTCGTTGCTGAGTCTTGCTTGCCCGCTCCCTGAGGAGGGGTCCTCAGGAGACCAGGGCCTCATGAGGGGTCTTGCTCGAGGTGCCCGTTGGTGGGCCACCGCCAGGCGCTGTGTTCTGGGCCGCAGGCAGACGGGCCGAGATACCCTGGGTCCCACAGGCTCGACATTACTCCCCATGGGACAAGCATATGAGACATATATAATTTCATATTCATGACATTCAAGTCATTCGACAGATCACTCTTAGGATATAAGTGAAGCACGAGAGTGAATGACAAACTACTCCAAAAGATTTAAGTGAAGATCAATGAGTAGTCAAACAATTAAGTAGCTATGTGAAGACTATCTCCAAATAAAGATTTCAGATCTAAGTATTTTATTCAAACAGCAAACAAAATAAAAATACGCTCCAAGCAAAACACATATCATGTGACGAATAAAAATATAGCTCCAAGTGAGGTATACCGATATATTGAAGACGAAAGAGGGGATGCCTTCCGGGGCATCCCCAAGCTTAGACGCTTGAGTCTTCCTTGAATATTACCTTGGGGTGCCTTGGGCATCCCCAAGCTTGGGGTCTTTCCACTCCTTATTCTCCTCATATCGATATCTCACCTAAAACTTGAAAACTTCAATCACACAAAACTTAACGGAACTCGTGAGATAGGTTCGTATGATAATAAATAAATCATTCACTTTGGTACTGTCAAGACAAGATCTAAATTTTTTCTCACATAATGCCTACTGTACTCTATCATTTCCACAATTTATATCACTCAATATAAGCTATGGAAATGCTAAAACAAGCAAACTATGCAAACAAAACAGATTCTGTCAAAAACAGAACAGTCTGTAATGATCTGAATTAAAGTCATAGTTCTGTAAGTCCAAAAATTATGAAAAATTAGGAAAAAGTAAAAAAATTATAACCCAATAATGTGAAAAATATTCAGAATTTTATCACGTTCCAGTACAGAATAGAAATTCCATAACTGGGCGCAAAAGTTTCTGTTTTTGCACAGAATCAAATCAACAAGTATCCACACTATCCCAAAGGCTTTACTTGGCACATTATTGAAAGAAAACATATAGAACATGATTACTACAGTAGCTTAATCATGTGGACATACAAAAACAGTAGGTATAAATATTGGGTTGCCTCAACACAAGCACTTTTCTGTAAAACTCTTTAGCTAGGCATTGATATTTTAATGATACTCACTTAATGATATATAAGTGAAGTTCATAGGGCATTCTACAATGAATATAGAGAAACAAATATACAAGCTCAAAATATATAAGTGAAGCATACGAAGCATTCTATAAAGCCATACTCAAAAGATTTTAGTGAAGCACCAAGAGCATTCTATAAAGCCATACTCAAAAGATTTAAGTGAAGCGCAAAGAGCATTCTATAAATCAATCAAGAACCATAAGAAATCATCCCCAACAAGCATGGTGCATAAAAGAAAAAGGAAAAATAAACACAAAAGATGCTCCAGGAATTTACGCATATCATGTGAACAAAACAAAAACCAAGACATACCGATAATTGTCGAAGAAGACAGATGGGATGCCTTCCGGGGCATCACCAAGCTTAGATGCTTGAGTCTCCTTGAATATTTACTTGGGGTGCCTTGGGCATCCCCAAGCTTGAACTCTTTTCCTCTCCTTATTATTCTCATATCGATACCTCCTCGATCTTCGAACACTTCATCCACACAAAACTCAACAGAAACCTCGTGAAATCCATTAGTATGACAAATAAATCTTAAACTGTAGGTACTGTTTGTCGGTGTATAAAACATGGGTATTTTATACCCTGACTTATGCACAGACAGTAGTAGCCTTCTTGATGGCCAGGCTTGCCGGAGCTTACCAAGATCAAGATTCAAGACCCAGTTGCAGAAGCTACTGGAGAGAATATCAAGATGGAGCATCAACAAGTACTTAACTAGTACTAAAGATGAAGGCATTACTTGCCGGCAAGATTCGGGCTGGCAAGATAAAGTCCCAGCAAGCTCCGTGCCAGCAAGCCTTCGCCAGCTCGTCAGCGCTCCACCTCACCAAGCAGCTAGTCACTAATCGGTGAGGTGACGACCACACAGGCAGTTTGGTGGGGTTTGTCGGGGCACGTGTCGGCCTGCTGGAAGGAGATTTAACTTTAATGACACCCGTCGAGGAGGCGTGTCAAGATAATACGAGGTAGCTGGGCGAGCGGTGCAGGAACCTTGCCGGGGCTCCTCCTCCACATGACACCTAACGGAGCATTTAATGCTTTTGTCCTAAACCGGCAGAGTTAGGTATGATAGCACTGTTTGCTATCTAATCAACTTGTAATGACTGTTTTGCCACTGTGGTTACCCCTTCAGCTATAAAAGGAGGGCCAGGGTAACCTTTACAAGGATCGATCCTTAGCCACTCTAGCTCACTTTACATGCGTAGCTGCTTCCCTTTGCACCTTGCTGGGGCAAAGCGCACCTTGTACTTGAGCTCTCCACAAAGAATACACCAAAGCAGGAGTAGGGTTCTACACCTCACGGTGGCCCGAACCTGGGTAAAAACCTTTGCGTTCTCTACTGATTCTGCTCTTTGTGCTTGTGCATTCCCCTAGTCGAACCGCAAAGGGGTTAGATGGCCCCATATATGGTCATACGCACGGCATCTTTGGCGCGCCAGGTAGGGGGATCGCTTGCGCGAATCTGAGTCAGTAGTTTGCGCGTCAATCTCATCTTCATCATCTGTGATGGCACCCAACAAGAAGGGCGCGTCTACAGCTGCTCCATCGACCTCCAAAGCTCCATCACATACACCTGCAGGCGGCGGGAATGATCTGGCCGGCACAGGTGGCCCAGGGGGAGCGGAGGGCGTCACTGGTGCAGGTGGTGCAGGAGGCGTAGCTAGCACTGGTGGTGCAGGCGGAGCGCGCAACACCAACTCCGAGCTTCCTCACCACTCTGGTGATAGAAGCCATGTCGGCGCAGGCGGCGCGGATGGCCCACTCCCGCCTCCTCGGCGCGCCGACGAGCGAAACAACCGGAGCAACACCATCCGATCTGGCGCGAGTCAAGATCCTGGTGCTGCAGCATCCAAAGATGCTGCGTCGGGCCACACACCACGACCGTAGCATGATGGGCGCGACTTGGCTCCGAACGGTGCAGGCGGCTCCGGTCGGCGGCGTCCGCATGGCAAAACTCCTGTCGATCAAGTTCCAGATCCTCAGGCACCACCTCCGCCACGACAGCCCGCGGCTGAGCATGCGCCGCGGCAGCAAGATCACAATGGCACTCCTGCTGGCTCTGCCAGGAGTAGAGCGACATCGCGTTATTCGCTCCCAGCCATGCCAGCCACAGCAGCAGAGGCGATGGCGCGAGCCCAGATGCTGTTGAACTTTCCTCCGGCAATAGACAAGATGGGTGAGTGGAGAGCCACCATCCAGAGCCTCATTGGATTTGCCGAAGCCAGCAAATCACAGCAGGCGGGACCATCTCACCGTCCGCAAACAGCACCAGTAGCTCCAACTGGTGGCCGTGTTGAAGGTGCTGCGCCAACGGTGCAATCACCTCCGCGGCAACAACGTCAACATCAACCGCGGCAAACTCAGCGATCTTTCAAGCCGGACGAGATGTCAATGGCCTCTTTGGATCCAAGAGCACGGCAAGATCAGCGGTGAGTGCTGCAAGACAGGCGGGTGGAGGATGCCTGCACCACCATTGAACAGCGCTGGGAGGCGCACCGTCAATCCGACGTGCGCAACGGCCCAGTCGTTGATGAGCCTGCGCCCGAGGTTGGCGGGTATTTGCCTTACGAAGTCGGATGGCCAACCTTCACTCACGAGCTGCGGCAAGTCTGCTCGCCGTCGGTCCAGGCCTTCAAGCCGGAGGTACCAGAGAAGTACGACGGCAAGCTAAACCCGGCAGAGTTTTTAGGCATTTACACGATTGCCGTGCAAGCTGCCGGGGGAAGAGATGAAAAGATCCTCGCCAACTACTTCCCATTGGTACTTAAGCCCAATGTGAGGTCTTGGCTGATGAACTTGCCAGAGAACTCCATTTCTTCATGGTCTGATCTTTGCAACGAGTTTGTTGGTGCTTTTACCGGAGGCCACAAGGCCCCTGGTCAGCCCAGCGACCTACAAGTAATCCCGCAGAGGGATGGTGAAAGTTTTCTCAAGTACATTCAGAGGTTCAGCCGTGTGCACCGCAATATTCCAGATGTGCACTCCGCAGCTGTCATTGCGCCTTTCACACGAATGTGCACAATCGAAGGATGCGGGAAAAGATGAACATCAAGTTGCCGAAGACCGTTAATGAGCTCTATACGTTGGCGGATAAGTGTGCACGTGCTGAAGAGGGGAGGAGGCTCCCTTGGGAAGATGCAGGCGCAGAAGTCGGCTCAGAAGGCAACGATGCTGCCACCCCAAAAAAGAAAGGCTGGAAACACAACAGGAAGCATAAAGGCAAAACAGTCATGGCTGTCGAGGGCTCCGACAACTCTGAGTCCACCAAGAAAGCCAAAACAGAGAGCTCCGGCAAGGAGGCTGCTGTATGCACCGCTTGTCAGGAGGCGGCGGCAAATGAGAAGGCCGGCAAGTCTGACGGGCCATATTGCAAGATTCACCACACTAAGGGTCATGATCTCCAAGAGTGCCGGCAGGTTGAGCAACTTGCCGAAAAACAAAAAGCTGAATATGAGAAGTGCGACAAGGAGAAGGGCCAGGATGGTGCTGGCGGATCTGGCAAGAGAGGTCGTGGTGGTCGAGGAGGCCGCCGCGGCAAGGCCAAGCAGCAAAAAGAGAAGCCTGCTAGAGGCCATGAAAAGAAAGAGGAGGATGATGGAAGTGATGAGGAGGATGACGGAGAGTCCAGTGAGCAGGAATTCCAGAAAGTAACCGAGGCTATGTGCATTGACGGAGGCGCATCTTTGCACTCCTCTCACCGCCAACTCAAGCAGTGGGCGCGTGAGATAAAATGCGGCGGAACCGGCAATAGGCGCTTAGAAGCCACTCAAATGGTCACACACGCCTATCATTTATGATGCCGAGGACCACCCTGATCGCACAACTGCGGTCGGGTGTTTGCCATTGTTGGTTTCACCAACAATACGCAACCTCCAGGTAACAAAAATGTTAGTTGACGGTGGGGCTAGCCTGAATTTGATCTCACCAGAAGTTATCAAGAGGCTGCAGATTCCTGAAGAGGAACTCGAGAAAACTGGCATGTTTCAGGGGGTAAACCCGGGAAGAAGTCAGCCCAGGGGGAAAATCATATTGTTGGTGACGTTTGGCGGGGAACTGAATTACAGAACAGAGAAAGTTGTTTTTGATGTTGTCAAGATCCCCTTGCCATATAATGGAATTCTTGGCAGCCCAGCCTTGGCAAAATTCATGGCAGCATCCCATTATGCTTACAACATGCTAAAAAAACCAGGGCCGATGGGTGTCATAACCATCAACCCCGACAAGAAAGATGCAGTTATCTGCGTCGACAAGATGTACAGAGAGGCGGTTGTAGCATCTGCCACCAAAGCACCCGCTCCCGCCAACGAGAAGAAGAAAAGCAAGAAGAGCGGCAAGAATTCTGACAAGTCTTCCGGGAAGCGCACTTCTTCAGAGTGCTGCGCGCCCGTTGAGGATTTGCCAGAAAGCTCTACCGCCAAGAAGAACAAAGCTACTCCACCAGCAACCAAGAAGGTGCCGGCAAAGGAGGACGCCATGGGTGATACCTTCACCGTCAGTGCCTCCCTTGACAGCAAATAGGAAAGCGCGCTCGTTGCCTTCCTGTGGGCCAATGTCGATGTGTTTGCATGGCAACCATCTGACATCCCCGGCGTTCCCAGGGAGGTAATCGAGCACCACCTTGCCATCTGTCCTCATGCTCAGCCCGTCAAGCAGAAGGTCAGGAAGAAAGCTTTGGAATGGCAGCAATTCATCGCCGAAGAAATAAAGAAGCTAGAAGCTGCTAGTTTAGTTAGAGGTGTGCTACATCCAATGTGGTTGGCAAATCCTGTTGTAGTACGCAAAGCAAATGGAAAATGGAGACTTTGTATTGACTATACTGATATCAACAAAGCATGTCCAAAGGATCCTTTTCCCTTGCCGCGCATTGATCAAATTGTTGACTCTACTATCGGCTGCAATTTACTCTCCTTTCTTGATGCATATTCTAGTTATCATCAGATTTTCATGGCCAAGGAGGATGAGGAGAAAACTACATTCATTACTCCATGTGGCACATACTGCTTCGTGCGTATGCCTTTTGGATTAAAGAGTGTTGGTTCAACCTTTGCAAAAGCTGTCCAAATTGGTTTTGAGCCCCAACTACACAGAAATGTGGAAGCATACATGGATGATATAGTGGTCAAAACCAAGGACAAATCAACCCTCATTCAAGATCTAGAAGAGACATTTGCAAATCCCGACAAGATCAAAGCTATTGAGCAAATCAAAGCACCCAAGCGCGTCAAGGATGTGCGGCGTCTTGCCGGCTGTGTGGCTGCATTGAGTAGGTTCATTTCAAAGTCTGTTGAGCGCGCCTTGCCGTTTTTCAAGATTTTGAAAAAGGCAGGTCCAATGAAATGGACTCCGGAAGCGGAGGTCACGCTGCAAGATTTAAAAAGATACCTCAACTCTGCGCCAACACTAGTTGCGCCTAAGCCACAAGAACTGTTGCTGCTATATTTGGCGGCAACAAATCAAGTGGTCAGCACTGCATTAGTGGCACAGAGAGAAGTTGATGATGAAGAAACAGTAGCGGCAAGCCCGTCAAGCGACAAGCCGGAATCTTCTCCGGCAAAGTCCGTTGCCGATAAATCAGAAGCAGCGCAAGCAAATGAAGGAAATCAACAGATGGTGCCCAAAAAGAAGTTGGTGCAGCGCCCAGTTTACTTTGTAAGGTCCCTTTTGCAGGGGGCTAGGTCAAGGTATTCTGGTGTACAGAAATTGCTTTTCGGTGTCCTCATGGCCTCGAGAAAGCTGCGCCACTACTTCCAAGCACATGAGATTACCGTCATCACTCGCTTTCCATTGCAGAGCATTTTGAGAAATCCAGATGCAACCGGCAAGATAGTGGAGTGGGCGTTGGAGTTGTCGAGCTTTGCACTCAAGTTTGAAAGCACTTCAACTATTCAAAGCAGAGCCTTGGAGGAGTTTATTGCAGAATGGACACCAACGCAAGACGAAGAGATCCAAGAATCAGCTCTCCCCGGCAAAGAAACAACTAAAGAGTGGATCATGTACCTTGACGGTGCCTTCTCGCTGCAAGGCGCCGGTGCCAGAGTGTTGCTTGTCACACCCACCGGAGAGCACCTCAAGTATGTAATCCAAATGCATTTTCCCAGGGAGAAAGCTACAAACAACACTGCTGAGTATGAAGGGCTCCTTGCCGGTCTTAGGATCGCAGTGGACCTTGGAATCAAAAAATTGATCATCTGTGGCGACTCGCAGCTTGTTGTGATGCAAGTTAATAAAGATTATCAGAGCCCGTTGATGGAAGCGTATGTGGAAGAAGTGAGGAAATTGGAAGAACATTTTGACGGATTGCAAACAGAGCACATTCCTCATGCGGAAAACAGCATCGCTGACTACCTGTCAAAGTGTGCTGCTCAAAAGCTTCATGTGGAACCGGGAACTTTTGTGCTCCATTTAAATCAACCATCAGTCACTCCATCAACGTAGTCAAACAAAAGAAGAAAGTTGAACACCGGCAACTATTTTCTGGCAGAGCTCCCAGAAGCCACCGGCAAGAAGGATGCCGGGGATAACGACACGACTGTCGGTGAGCAGCGGCTTCGTGCAGAGCCTCAGGTTCTTGCCGCTGAGGCGAGCTCTCCCACGGCCGAAGAGATGCCTTTAGTCCTTGTTGTCGAACCGCAGGCTCCAACTTGGGCACAACAGATAGTCCATTTCCTTCAAACAGGAGAACTTCCCGATAACCAAGAAGATGCCGAGAAAGTAGCCCGTCAGTCAAGTATGTATCAGTTTGTGGATAACATTCTGCACAGAAAGAGACCAAACAGTGTGAAATTAAAGTGTATTTGCTGGGAAGATGGACTAAGGCTGTTGGCAGAGATACATGGAGGTGTATGTGGATCTCACATAGGATCAAGGGCACTTGTCGGGAAAGCTTTCCGGCAAGGCTTCTATTGGCCCACTGCCCTCCAGGATGCAACTGAGCTAGTAACCAAGTGTGAAGCATGCCAGTTTCATTCAAAGAATATACGTTAGCCAGCTCAAGCTCTCCAAACAATACCTCTCTCCTGGCCCTTCTCGGTCTGGGGGCTTGACATCTTGGGCCCCTTTCCCCGTGCTACCGGGGGCTTCCAGTTCTTGTACGTCGCAATCGACAAGTTCACGAAGTGGCCTGAGGTGGAGCCAGTGAGGAAGGTGACAGCACAGTCAGCTGTCAAGTTTTTCAAAGGATTAGTTTGCCGTTTTGGTGTTCCCAACAGAGTCATCACCGACAACGGCACACAATTCACGAGCCGCACCTTCATGTAATACATCCAAGACCTTGGCAGCAAAATCTGTTTTACATCTGTTGCTCACCCGAGAAGCAACGGTCAAGCGGAAAGGGCAAATGCTGAAGTGTTGCGAGGCCTCAAGACAAGAACATTTGACAGGTTGCACAAGTGCGAAAGGCGCTGGATTGATGAGTTGTCGGCGGTTCTTTGGTCACTCAGAATGACACCAAATTGAGCTACCGGCCAAACGCCCTTCTCCCTAGTCTATGGTGCAGAAGCGGTGCTCCCCACGGAACTCACATACGGGTCACCTTGAGTGCTCACTTATGATGAGGCGGAGCAAGAGCAATTGCAGCAAGATGACGCTATGCTCCTTGAGGAAGATCATCTTCGGCCAGCTGTGCGAGCTGCACGCTACCAGCAAGCCTTGCGCCGCTATCATAGCCGCAGGGTGCACGCCCGAAGCCTTGAGGAAGGCAACCTTGTTCTTTGGCGCATTCAGTCTGCCCAGAATTCAAACAAGTTGACGCCAAAGTGGGAAGGCCCTTATCGGGTAGCACGAGTCACCAGACCTGGCGCAGTCCGTCTGGAGACCGAAGATGGCATCCCCGTGCAAAACTCATGGAATATTGAGCATCTTCGCAAGTTCTATCCATAAGGCGCAGTTGCCGGGCCTCCCGGCAACCTCTTTTGTACAAGCTTTGTCGGCAAGACTTGTAACCCTTTGTACAAAGCCAGGCGTAGATCCTGTGCATAAGTAAAATAAAGCTAAGTGTTTCGCAACTCTTTGTACACATTCGTTTATATATGAGTGCATGTAATGTTGTGATTATGCTTTGACTTGTATGAAATGGTTGATGAACCATCAAGGTTTCCAAAACACTCTTTTCTCTTCTTTCTTTTTCTCAAAGGACAGAAGGATTCCTCGCATGCAAGTTTCCTGGGGGAGTGACGATGGGGATACCACCTAATGACGTTCAAGTGATCATTTTGTGCGACAAGAAAAATAGTACAAGGAAAAGCTAAGTTGAAAAACTTTGAAACAATTTCCTTGTTACATTTGCAATTTCCCTTGAACGATTCTGTGTTTGTATGAAAAACCTGCACACGAAGGAACCTTGTCGTGATCAGTTGCGCTCTTACTTTGTTTCAAGTCCGCTAAACAATTTAAGTAGCTGCATTTGAGAACATCAAAGGAAAACTTGTTGGCAGCGACACTACCGGCAGGCTGCTAAGGACCCGTTCCTCAAGCGCTCGCGGCAAGTGCACGCGCCGGCAAGCTTCTGGTATGCGTAGGGTGTGAGATCAGATCATACAAAGACAAACAGAAACAAGGGAGATAGCATACATTCATTTATCAACACAAGTTATATTACATCACAAAATCAGTGCAGATCTAACATAAGATCAAATGTATCTTTTACATGACAGCACTATGGTGAATACAACGACAAGCTTAATCCCGACGATTGCCTTGGATCCTAGGAACTTGGAGAACCTTGTCGGCAAGAGGAGCGGCAATCTTGTCAGCAGTGGTGGTATCAGTGTTCTCCGGCAGCTTTCTGAAGATACCGGAGAGGTCAAGGCCGGGATGGCGATGAGAAAGCATGAGCAGTACCTTGTAAAGTATGTTGCGTGCAAACTTCTGGGATTCGTCGGCAAACAAGGTAGACCTGTCATCATGATATGTTTTCAGTGCATCGATGAGGCCGTCGAAGAATTTGGTCAATCTGGCACTGGCAGCCTCTTGCTCATTGACGGTGAAACTCCAGCTCTTCATATCCATGATGGCGAGTTGGGAAGTGATGCGCTCAGCTATATCAACAAGCCTCTTTGTCCAAAGGGAAAGCACTTCACGCAGCTCTGTGAACTTGTTCTCGGCGTCTTCCTGAGAGTTTCTTCCGCATCAAGCTTCTCCATCAAGAGCCTTTCTTGTTCCTTGGCGGATTCAAGATCTGTTTCCAGGCTGGCAAGTTTGGATTTTGAATCCTCAACTACCTTAGTGGCGGTATTAAGATCTTGATTCTTGGACGAGAGCTGCGTTTGTAGTTCCCCTAGGGTGAGGGCTATTTTCCACGCTTCGCCCTTGGGAGTCTCGATCTCTTTACTGCTACCGGCAAGTTCCTCCTTCAGCTTGCCCACCTGGATTTCAAAGTCTACTTTGGCAATGGCAGCAGCGGCAGTGTTGTCGGTAGCCTCCTTGAGCTTGGATTTTGATAAACTCTCTGTGGTTTTTCTCCAACTCTTGAGTCCTTTGCTCAAGGAGCTTTTCAATTTCTTCATACTTGCCGCGAAGTTTGGCAGCAAGGGCCTCCTCTTGTGCGGCGAGATTTCTTTCCCGGGCATCGAGCAGCATCTCACGCTCTGCCAACTTGCCGTCCAAGGCCGTCGTTTTCTCTTGGGCGGCGGCAAGTTTTTCCTCCTGCCTCCTCAGGTTGCTGGATTGATTATTATACCAAGTGCGGATATCTTCTGCCTTCTTCTTCAGCTTCTCCTCAATTACCTCCAGAGCTATGTGTTCATCTTGGAGCTTATCCCATCGCTTGCCATAACGCTCTTGCACATCCCTGAGGCCTGCAGCCATGGTTTCCAGGAAGGAAAGATCCGTTGTTCTATCGGCAGCATTGTTGGATTCAATAGTGCTCTTGGGGATGGAGGCAAGGATGCGAGCAATTTCTACGTCAAAGTCCAGCTCTGCAGTACCTGATGAACTGGGGGCTCCAGGTTCTCGCTGAGAAGCAACCAGCACCAAACTGCTTGACGGGATCTGCAAGATTGATGTTGCTGGCTGGCTGTCGGGATTCGGCGTGTCAGTATTGACGGGTGCCATCTCCACATCCGTTCTGGCGGGATTAGATGTATTGCCGGAGGACTTCTCGGGTTCTTCGGGAATTTCCCTGATCTCTTCGATGATCTGCATAGGATCTTCTTCAGCAGCAATCTTGGTGGCTTCATCGGCGGCATCCTTTGCAATATCTGCCACTTCTGCAATAATTTCGCCTTCTTCAGGAGAAGTTGGAGCTGTGGAAAGAAGCAGAAGCAAAGGATAAAATAAGATTCAATTGACAAGTCAAGTTCAAAAAAAAGGGAAAAGTGAAAAGTGTTCAGAAACAAGTGGATTACCTGTTGATGGTTGCTGTGGGAGGATAATTCCTTCCCCGGTAACTTCGGTTGCCACTGCAGGGTCTCCGGCAGCCTCACCTGCCGGGACTATATCAGTGCGGACGGGCTCATCAGTGAAGGCCCTTGTCGGTGAAGCATTCCCTGGGATGGTGGTTGATGGAGGAACCATGGTAGGATCCGCCTCTTAGCGCTCTTCCTCCTGGTGGCCTTCTCCTACCTCCTTGTCGAGACCAAAGGAAGAAGCGTCAATGCTAGTGCCAGCGGGCGGGGATCGCGCCTCAACTTCGTGCAGGGGGCTGGACTGGGGGCTGATGATAATGGTATCAGTGAGTACACCCCCTTGTCCAGCGCTTGCCGCAGACTTGCCTTCCACCGCAGCCTTGGCTCGCTTGGCCCGATGCACGAGTGGCTCTGTGTCTCTACAAGAGCAGGAAAAAATCAAGTCAAAAACCATGATCAAGATGGAGTTAAGACAAAATGAAGATCAATAAATGTACTTACTCCTCGTCTTCAGACTCGCTGAGGATGGAGATGTCATATCTTGCTGGCGGAGGTGACTCTCTAGCCCTTTTAAGTGCCGGAGAAGATGAACTTGCCGGCTAAGAAGACCCAATTTCCCCGGCAACCTCATGCTGGGAAGATGAATGCTGAGTTCGAGGGTGCCGAACTGGTTGCCGACGCACTTCTTCCTGATGGCGAGTCTTGGTGGTCGTCTTCTTCACGACAGGACCAACTTTCGGCGAAGAAGCATGAACTGGTTCCTGACTGGCCGCTCTTCGAAGACAGGGTGTCCTCTTCTTAGGGGGCCGAGGGCCTTCCTCCTCTTCAGGTTCTCCGGCAACCTCAGTCCTGGCAACCTCATCTCCGGTAGGCTCTTCTTGGTGTTCCTCGGCAATTTCTTCGTCGGGATGTTCTTCATCATCATCTCCAATTGTCGCAGCACCAGAACCGCCAGCTGCGTTAACTCTTGCGGCCTCTGCGGCTATGCTGGCGATGTGCGCCAGTTCTTCTTCTTTGGTAGCCTGGATGAGATCTCTCTCTTTCCGGGTGGCCTTCTCTGTCAAGTTGGAGGCCCAGTCCATCTCATTTTCCAGAGTAGGCATTGGCCAGCGGGGTTCAACTCCTTGAGCGTTGCACTCCGGCATCATTGCAAAAATGGAATCCTTGGCGGAGTTAATGTGCACCGGGATAACTCCATTCGGCAAGTGAAACGTGCCGCTCTTCCTGAATAATTGCTCGCAAAGGCAGGCGTGCTCCAGAACCGTCAAGTTGTTGCCGAGCCCAGGATACAACCGCATAATATCGGTGGCACCCTGGTAATCCCAAGCGAACCTTTCTCTCTTCTGCAGCAGCGAGATGCGTCGCCGGAGGAAGTCAGCGCCAACCAGTTCTATAGTCAGCTTGGCGGCCTTGAGACGAGCAATTCTGTTCAATGCCGGGCGAAGTCTCTCATCACTGTCACGCAATTTGCTCCAATCATCGCTGCGCTTAACTCTCTCCCTGCGCGGCAAGCAGAATTCGGGGAAATCTTTATCCTGAATCCAGCACCACTCTGCCCTCCATTCCTCCCATTTAAGGTGAAGTTGCCCGGCAAGGTATTGGCCCTTGGTTTTGGCCCTGGGGATCCATGTCACGCTGTCGGAGAGTGACTTGTCTTCGATGCTGGGAATGAAGAAGTGGCGGAACAGACCTACATTGGGGGCAACTCCAACAAAATTTTCACACAAGTGGGCGAAGACTGCCATGCATGTCATTGCGTTGGGAGTTAAATCCAGCAGTCGAAACCCAAAATCATACATCATTGTGCTGAAGAAATCCGAGAATGGAGGAACCAGACCGCAATAGAAGTATGCACAGAAAAAGGGGTATGAATCTGACGAAACCTTGTCACCTTCAGGAAGCACCACCGGGGCTTTGTGATCCTTGGTGTCCCTTCCCCACATGTAGGCGTACCTTTCAATGAGAGTGTTGCCATCCATGGCCGATGGTGAGAAGACCACATTCTCTCTCCGCCGCCTTTCCAGTTCCTCCGGTTCCCTCTTCTTCTTCTCCGCCTTGGGGTCGAGCGGCTTTGCGGGCTTCTTCCCCTCTGGGTCGGCTTTCTTGGGTGCCATGAGGGCTCAGGGAGAAGAGAAGGATTCGAGCTAAGGCACGAATCGGCGGTGGCGGCGGCGGAAGTGGCTCTGGCGAGAGGAAGAATATGAAGCAAGGAGGGGCAAAGATGAATGAGCAACGTCCCCTCATGGTTGCCTTTTTATGGGGAAGGCACGAGGGGGCTGGCTCTTCACTGTTTGCCTTGGCAGCGCCTTTGTAGGCGCACTACTGTGAGATAACCGCTACAGTCCACCACTCCCGCGTTCTGCATTTAATGCGCGGCGTGGGCGTGCTTGGAGGGAAATCATCATTGCAAAGATTATGGCGGTAATTTCGCTGCGTGTCTGTGCATCGTTTGGGCCAAGCCCAATGACGCTTTGGACGCACGTATGGCCCAGGCCCGGGGGCTCCTGTCGGTGTATAAAACATGGGTATTTTATACCCTGACTTATGCATAGACAGTAGTAGCCTTCTTGATGGCCAGGCTTGCCGGAGCTTACCAAGATAAAGATTCAAGACCCAGTTGTAGAAGCTACTGGAGAGAATATCAAGATGGAGCATCAACAAGTACTTCACTAGTACTAAAGATGAAGGCATTACTTGCCGGCAAGATGAAGGCCCGGCAAGCTCCGTGCCAGCAAGCCTTCGCCAACTCGTCAGCGCTCCACCTCACCAAGCAGCTAGTCGCTAATCGGTGAGGTGTCGACCGCGCAGGCAGTTTGGTGGGGTTTGTCGGGGCACGTGTCGACCTGCTGGAAGGAGATTTAACTTTAATGACACCCGTCCAGGAGGCGTGTCAAGATAATACGAGGTAGCTGGGCGAGCGGTGCAGGAACCTTGCCGGGGCTCCTCCTCCACATGACACCTAACGGAGCATTTAATGCTTTTGTCCTAAACTGGCAGAGTTAGGTATGATAGCACTGTGTGCTATCTAATCAACTTGTAATGACTATTTTACCACTGTGGTTACCCCTTGAGCTATAAAAGGAGGGCCATGGCAACCTTTACAAGGATCGATCCTTAGCCACTCTAGCTCACTTTACATGCGTAGCTGCTTCCCTTTACACCTTGCCGGGGCAAAGTGCACCTTGTACTTGAGCTCTCCATAAATAATACACCAAAGCAGGAGTAGGGTTTTACACCTCACGGTGGCCCGAACCTGGGTAAAAACCGTTGCGTTCTCTGCTGATTCTGCTCTTTGTACTTGTGCATTCCCCTAGTCGAACCGCAAAGGGGCTAGATGGCCCCATAGATGGTCGTATGCACGACACTGTTGTAAATTGATTCATATTTAATATTGGCATAATGGTACTGTACTCCAACTTCTCCATGACTCATACCCCCCGATACGATCCATAGATTCATCAAAATAAGCAAACTATGCAACAAAAACAGAATCTGTCTAAAACAGAACAGTCTATAAAGATCTATTTAAAAACCATACTTCTGTAACTCCAAAAATTCTTAAAAATTAGGAAAAAGTATAAAATTTTCATATCAGTACTGTGTAAAAATTTCATTTTTTTTTCACATTCCAGTAAAATATATAAATTGAAACACTACAGCAAAAGTTTCTGTTTTTTCACAGCACACACCAAACAAGCAATTTAAACATCCCAAAGGTAAATCTTGGCACATTATTTTTATAATACAATGGATTTTTACAAGGGGATAATTATTTTTTACGAAAAGTTTCTGTAATCAAGGGTCACAAAGTTTCCGTGGGCATGAACAAAGTTCAAGGCTAGCCCCCACTTCCACATTGCTCATCTGTCTCACTTTCACTTTTCTTTTTGAAAAAGTTTTAGGTCCCTTCTATATTTTTTTGTTTTTAAATATTTAAATGGCACACATAATAAATTTTATATTACACAAAATAAGAAAAATACTCTCTAAAACTTCCGGGTTGTCTCCCAGGCAGCGCTTTCTTTAAAGCCATTAAGCTAGGCATAAGAGGCAAGTAATTTTTTTGTATTTTGCATTCTTAATTTTTTTTGTTTCACCCACAACTAAAGAAAAGAAAATAAGAAAACAAAATCAAAAGGAAAAACAAAATATACTTAGTGATGAAAGCAAACAAGCATACACGAAAATATTAACCCCACGCTATTGCTCGCCGGCAACGGCGCCAGAAAAGAGCTTGATAATCCCCAAGTGCAAGGAATCATCGTAGCAATTTCCAAAGATGGAAGTGGTAAGTATGGAATGTCGAACCCACAAGGAGCTAAAGGTAAGATCAATATTCTCTCAAGTCCTATCTGCCACTGATATGACTCTACATACACCGAGTATTTGCTTTCATCTAGAAACGAGAAATAAAACTACGTTTTGGGTATGAAGAGGATAGCTTTGCATGATATCGGAGAACTAGAATATAAAAATAGGTGCTGCCTAAATAAAGTTAGAATATATTACAATATATTACAAATAGCGAGTGTGGAATAATGATGGATCGGTGTGCGGAATTGTCCTAGGCAATTGATAACAAGATCGGTAATCATTATTGCAATTTTATATGAGGGAGAGGCATGAGCTAACATACTTTCCGTACTTGGATCATATGAGCTTATGATTGGACCTCTAGCAAGCATCCACAACTACTAGAAATCATTAAGGTAAACCCAACCATCGCATTAAGTATCAAGTACCCTTTACTCCCATACGCAACAACCCCCTTACTCGGGTGTAAGCTTCTGTCACTCTAGCCACCCACTATTAGAGAATCATGAACGTATTGCAACACCCTACAGCGGGAATCCCCCACGTGTGCGCGGCACGGAGGGCACCATAGGACAGCACCAAAATAAAACACACAACTCAAACCAATCAAGATCATCAATCAACCCAAAGGACAAAAGAAATCTACTCAAACATCATAGGATGGCAACACATCATTGGATAATAATATGCGGCATAAAGCACCATGTTCAAGTAGGGGATTACAGCGGGGTACGGGAGAGTGGATCGCTGAAAAGAGATGAGGAAGGTGATGGACGGTGATGTTGATGAAGACGATCACCGCGGTGATGGTTCCCCCGGAGGCACTCCGGCGCCATCGAGACAGAGGGGAAGAGAGGCTCCCCCTCCGGCTTGCTCCTCCATGGCCCCCCCCTAGATGGGGAGAGGTTCTCCCTCTGGTCCTTGGCCTCCATGGTGCCCGGAGGGGTGGGAGACCCACTGAGATTGGATCTCTCTCTTTGTTCTCTTCTGTTTCTGCGCTCCTGTTTCTAGCCGAAAATCGTTTCTTATATTCTCGGAGAGCCGTAACTCTGATTGGGCTGAAATTTTGAGGGGATTTTTATCTAGAAATTATCTTTCGTGCGGCGAAGAAGGGCATCAACCGACCTATGAGGTGCCCACAAGGCAACAGGGCGCGGCCCAGGGGGGCGTGCCGTGTTGCCTTGTGGAGCCCTCGGGCACCGTCTTGCGTTGATTCTTCTTCCCAAAAATCACATATATTCCAAAATAAATCTCTGTAAAGATTTATCGCATTTGGACTTCATTTGGTATGGTTTTTCTGCGAAACAAAAAACAAGCAGAAAACATGAACTGGCATTGGGCACTTGATTAATAAGTTTGTCCATAAAAATAATATAAAAGTGCACCAAAACCATACAAAATTATTGTAAACATGGCATGAATACTTCATAAATTATAGATACGTTGGAGACGTATCAAGAGCCCAGCAAAAAAAAAGAGAAATGACAGAAACAGAGAGAAGGGGCAATGTTACTATCCTTTCCCACACTTGTGCTTCAAAGTAGCACCATGTTTTTCATATTGAGAGTCTCCTATTTTTGTCACTTTCATATACTAGTGGGAATCTTTCATTATAGAACTTGGCTTGTATATTCCAATGATGGGCTTCCTCAAATGCCCGAGGTCTTCATGAGCAAGCAAGTTGGATGCACACCCACTTACTTTCAGTTTGAGCTTTCATACACTTATAGCCCTTAGTGCATCCGTTGCATGGCAATCCCTACTCCTCGCATTAACATCAATTGATGGGCATCTCTATAGCCCATTGATTAGCCGCGTTGATGCGAGACCATCTTCCTTTTTGACTTCACCTATTGATCCCTACCACCGCATTCTATTCCACCTTGTGCTATATCCATGGCTCACGCTCATGCATTGCGTGAAGTTGAAAATGCTGAAGCGCGTTAGAAGTATGATCCAATTGCCTGGTTTGACACCGGGGTGCTCATGATTTATATTTATGCGATGAAGGCGGAGTCATGCCATGCTAACATGATAAAATGAGTGGGGAATAACATTCGTTAAGGATCGTATATTTTGAAAGTTTAATGATTATGCTTCTTATGTTCATGGATATTATTATGTTGATATTGTTAATTCATCGTTTCTTAAGATTTATACCGTAAAGAGATTACATGATAAACATGTTAGGTAGCATTCCACATCAAAAAATTTGTTTTTATCATTTACCTACTCGAGGACGAGCAGGAATTAAGCTTGGGGATGCTGATACGTCTCCAACGTATCTATAATTTTTGATTGTTCCATGCTATTATAGTATCAATCTTGGATGTTTTATATGCAATTATATGCTATTTTATATCATTTTTTGGGACTAACCTATTAACCTAGTGCCCAGTGCCAGTTGCTGTTTTCTGATTGTTTTTGGTTTTTCAAAAATTAGTACCAAACAAAGTCCAAACGCTACGAAACTTTTTGATGATTTTTTTCTGGACAAACGAGACCCTGGAAGCTTCGGGAGGAGACCAGAAGCCTCACGAGGAGGTGACAAGGCAACCCCGCGCGCCCCTGGGGGGCGCCAAGATGCCTTGTGGCCCCCTCGTGGCTCCTTTTGACCTAATTCCACTTCTATAAATTCTCAAATATTGGGAAACCGACAGAGAGCCCCACGAAATAACTTTTCCACCGCTGCAAGCTTCTGTTCTTCCGCGATCCCATTTGGAGGCCTTTTCCGGCACCCTGTCGGAGGGGGAATCGATCACGGAGGGCTTCTACATCAACCTTGCTGCCCTACCGATGATGTGTGAGTAGTTTACCACAGACATACAGGTACATAGCTAGTAGCTAGATGGCTTCTTCTCTCTCTTTGATCTTCAATACAATGTTCTCCTCGATCTCCTTGGAGTTCTATTCGATGTAATCTTCTTTTGCGGTGTGTTTGTTGGGATCCGATGAATTGTGGGTTTATGATCAGATTATTCATGATAAATATTTGAGTCTTTTCTGAATTCTTTTATGCATGATTATTATAGCTTTGTATTTCTCTCCGATCTATCTGTTTGGTTTGGCCAACTAGATTGATTTATCTTCAGCGGGAGAGGTGCTTTGTAATGGGTTCAATCTTGTGGTGTTCTATATCCCAGTGATAGAAAGGGACAAGACACATATTTATATTGTTGCCATTAAGGGTAAAACGATGGGGTTTATTGATATTGATTGGGTTTACTTTGTCTACATCATGCCATCTTGCTTAAGGCGTTACTCCGTTTTCATTAACTTAATACCCTAGATGCATTCTGGATAGCGGTCGATGGGTGTAGTAATAGTAGTAGATGCAGGCAGGAGTCGATGTACTTGTCTTGGACGTGATGCCTATATACATTATCATTGCCTTGAATACTATCATAACTATGCGCTTTTCTATCAATTGCCCAACAGTAATTTGTCTACCCACCGTATGCTATGTGTTCAAGAGAGAAGCCTCTAGTGAAAACTATGGCCCCCGGGTCTACTTTAATCATAAAAAGAAAACTAAAATACCTTGCTGCAATTTTCTTTCTTTTATTTTCTTTTGCAATTTATATATCTACCACTACAAGATTTAATCCTTGCAAGTAACGAGTTCGAGGGGATTGAGAACCCTCTTGCCCGCGTTGGGTGCAAGTATTTGGTTTTGTGTGTGCAGGTGTTGTTCACGCGGCTTTGCGTGATTCTCCTACTAGATTGATACCTTGGTTCTCACTAAGGGAAATACTTATCTCTACTGTGCTGCATCTCGTCTCCTCTTCGGGGAAAATCCCAACGCAGCTCACAAGTAGCAAGCGCCCAGATCTTTCACCGCAGGCTTTGCCCCGCCCGAGGATAGTGAACACCGAGGGGCTTGACAAGGTTATTCACCTCGTCGGCGGGGAGAGCAATGAGTGGGGGCCCACTCAACACAAAGTGGCCGGTGCGAGGGAGACGGATGTCACCGACGCGCCCATCTTCGTCGTCTTCCTTGCCGCTGGTTTGGTCCCCCCATTTTCTGCCTTCTTCCGCACAGTCCTGGAGTACTACCAAATTCACATGCTCCACCTTCGCCTGAATGCGGTCTTGATCTTGGCATTGCTTGCCCATCTGCGTGAGGCATTCGTTGGGGTGATGCCGTCGCAGCAGCTTTTTCACCATTTCTTCTCGATGGACCTGTCCCCTGGGGATCAGATTTACGAATGCGTGTCCTTTATTCTCGCAGACGGAGCGAAGAACCCTGGTTTTCCAGATCTTGGGCTACACTCTGTTTTAGCAGACTGGCGCCAAATGTGGGTGCTTGCCGACCTCTGGGAGACTAGGGTGCTTCTGCAGCCACCCATGGCTCGAGCAGTTGGGCATAAAGGATGGAGGAGGGCCCCGATTGTCGACAAGGCTTGGTTCCCGGTGCTGGACCATATTCGGCGCTTGTCAGAGCTTGGACTTCACTGCCACATGGTGGCGCTCCACTTCGTGGGCCATTGCCTGGCCCCCTTGCAGAGGGGTCAGCCGGTCTGGCGATTCGACGGTCCTTCGGATCCGCGATGCCTTCACCGTTCCAGGTTGGACCGTGAGGTGATCGCGGCCATCCTCAGGGAATTTTTTGACCTTGAGGGCATGATTGCCCTTCCGGAATCCGTCCGGCCCCTTTATGACGATAAAGACCGTGAATCGATCCTGCCGGCCTGCGATCGATGGGGCATTATCCTGGAAGGCTCGGCTGACCCTAAACACCCAAACCCACTTCCATGGCTAGCGAAAGCATATGATTCCGACTCCGATGGCGGTAGAGGCGGCGGGGGCATGACATGACTCTTTCACGTCGGCGGTTGTTCGTCTTCTATGCGACCAGAGCCTGCCGCTGTCTTCCCGGGCGCGATGCAGCGAAGCCCTCGGGATGAGGATGGGCCTGTCCTCAGGGATCCCAAGAGGCGGCATCGTCATACTTGTAGTATTGGCCCTGACAGGTCAGTATTGCCTCTGTCTTTTCCTTCCTCCGGTTCATCCATTTATTCCCTGACGGTTATTTGTTTTCCAGCTTTCAGCGACGACGGTTCAGAGACGGCGGCATCTCCAAGGCTTCTTGCGGGGGACGGGAGCTTCTCCAAAACAGGGCCCGTCGTGGGCGGATCATCTTCCACACATTCCCCGAGTAGGGAAGCAGGAGATTGGACCACCAGTCCTCCGATCATTATTTTCACGGGAGGGAGGCTGAGGAAAATGTGGCGCGCTTCTGATGAGTAAGTGCTTGCGATGCCTCATTGTCCCCTCTTACCGGATGGGAGAGATCTTCCCGCGGATTCTGAGACTTGTGGCTTCTTGTTTAGGACTCCTGCCTCGAGGCCACGCCAGGTGAGGCAATCTGCCCGGGCGGCCGCAACGTCAGTCCCAGAGGCCGTTATCTCCCGACCCGACATGGGGGAAAGTCACCCTGCCGTCAATATCTGGCCCAGCCGCATCATCATCGGGGAAGTCGGTGCGGGCCGAGCAATCCTTGCTTCTGCCATGACTAGCTTCAGCGTTGACCTGGAGGTCTTGACGGATGCCACTTCGAGCCCCCCGGTCGGCACGGAGGCTATCGCAGTACATGGCGCAAGCGTATTTGGCATGCCTTCGCCCTAAGGTATCATCTCGGTTCAGGCCGAGTCAAACACCACCGCAGATGCTTCCAACATGCAAGATGACCCCATTGGAGGCCAGCCCCCAGACAATACCCCCTCGCCGAGGTCCTTCGACCCGGCAACTTCTGAAGGGATTGTGCACGACGAGGGAGAAATCGCACACGTGGAGTACCCTCTTTCTTCCCTCGAGGAGAGGAACTTCCCTTCCATGAAGAGAGTCCTCAGAGGAAATAGCACGGGGACCGGCCGGGTTTCGGGCGCCGGGACTGGTCCGAGAGACACCGGGGGCGGCTCTGCACCGTTGACCAGCGAAGACTTCATTCGAGGCACCCACCAAGCCATAGACCTGTTGGAGGTAACACTTGTGGGCCAAGAGCGAGCCCTAAGGGGTCGTGAGGAGGCCATCGCTGACCGAGAGCTTGACGTTAAGATCCAAGAGGAGGAAGCAGACAAAACTCTGGCAGATCTTCACGATGAATGCTCGAGGCTTGAGTTTTTGCGGGAAGTGTTGGACGCCCGGGAGGCCGCGCTTGACCGCTGCGAAGATCGACAATCCGAGCTGGAGAAACTCTGCAGCCAATGAGAGGACGACTTGCTTTGTCTTGGAGAGCAGTGCGTGATGCAAAGCACCATGCTTCACGATCTTATCCAGCGTGCGTTTGCTGTGGCAAGCGGCTTAAGCTTTAATGTGAATGCGCCTGTCTTCCATTAGTCAGACGACATAGGCGGTTACGCGCAATTCTTCCAGGAGCTTGCCACCAAGCTTGAGGAAGGCGAGTGGGCCATGCACATAGCCACCAGGAAGGAGGTTCGTGAAGCACTGGAGCAGGTCGGAGACCGCATCTTCACTAACCTCTTCCTGCGTGATGCGCATTTTCCCTTTTGCGAAGTACTGAAGCTCGTGGAGCCCAAGGCCGAAGCGAGGGCCGCTCAGGACGCCATTGCTGATTATACCGCGGAGCTGGTCGACTTGTACGAGCATGAGGTTGGCGGAGGTGAGGGATCTTCCCGGGGCTCACCACATGCCTAGAGCCCTTTGGATGGTCATCCGGTGTCGGGGGATGTAGATGCTTCGTGAAGTTGTACCGTGACATTAATCCTCCTGATCTTCTATCATTATAACTTTATGATGTTTGTCTTGGATGTACTCTATTTTCTGGTGGATTTTGTCGCCGTGGTGCGGATGGACCATAGCACGGCAGGTAGTTCCTCAATCCAATTTCGGCCGCTCTTCTTCAACCTGTCGAATGTCCTGGTCTTGAGTCCCTTAAGCACTTCCGCGTTGGCGCGTTCGGCCTGTCCGTTGCTGCGGGGGTGCGCGATAGAGGCGAAACAAATCTTGGTGCCGATGGTGTCGCAATAGCCCCGAAAAGCACCGCTGGTGAACTGGGAGCCGTTGTTGGTGATTATTTGACTAGGGACCCCGAAGCGGGAAACCAGGCCTTTGATGAACTTGATGGCTGACTGGGCCGGAATAGTGCGGACAGGTTCCACCTCAGTCCATTTAGTGAACTTGTCGATGACGACATAGAGGTAATGATAACCGCCAATGGTGCGCAGGAAGGTGCCGAGGATATCCAGCCCCCAGACCACGAAGGGCCAAGAAAGCGGGATTGTCTGGAGGGCCTGGGCAGGCTGGTGGATTTGCTTGGCGTGGAACTGGCAGGCTTCGCAGCTTCGTACCATTTTGGCAGCATCATGAAGGGCCGTGGGCCAGAAAAATCCTTGTCGGTAGGCCTTACCTACGAGTGTACGGGACGAGGCATGGCTGCCGCATTCCCCTCCGTGGTTGTCCGCGAGGAGCTCGCAGCCGTCCTCGCGGTTTATGCGCTTGAGGGAGACTCCGTTAGGGCGGACCCGATACAGATCTCCATCCTTCAGGGAGTATAGCTTGGACTGATGCATGATCCTTTCCTCGTCGGCCTCGTCTTCTGAAAGGGCCTTCCGGGACAAGAAGTCCCGTATTTCCTCCATCCAATCTGGTTCTGGGCGGGCCATGGACATCATGGTGCGGGTGTTCAGAGGCCCAGTGCCTTAGGTGGGGCCTGCGGCGTTTTCTCTCCCTTCTAGCCCGTTATGATCTTGGATGAGTACTTCCTCCTCCTGCTCCTCAATCTTGACGTATGGTTCAGTGAGCCTTTCCTCGAATACGCCAGGCGGGAGCGGTTCCCGTGTGGCGGACTTCTTGGCGATATCATCGGCATTGTGGTTGTCTAGTCGCGGGATGTGCATGAAGCTTATACCTAGGAAGTTCCATTCCATCCTCCTGACCGCCGCCAAGTATGCAGCCATTCTAGGGTCCTTCGCCTTGTAATCCTTGTTGGACTGGTTGATGACCAACTGGGAGTCCCCTTTTACGACCAAACATTTTATGCCGAGGGCTATGGCTGCCCGGAGTCCTGCCATCAATCCCTCATATTCAGCAATATTGTTGGAGACCTTGTCGTGCTTGAAGTTCAGTTGTATGGAGTAAGAGATCTGATCTCCCATGGGTGACGTGAAGATGACCCCAGCCCCCGTGCCATGTAGCGAGAAAGTGCCATCGAAGTTCATTACCCAATGCTCTGGGGTTTCCCGCCCAGGATGGGCGGACTGTTCCTGGTCTTTTCCCAGAGCAGAAGGCGTCCATTCTGCCATGAACTCTGCCAGGGCTCGACTTTTGATTGTTTTGGTTGCCACAAACTCCAGGGTGAAAGCTTGAAGCTTGATTCCCCACTCTGCCACTCGTCCAGTAGCGTTGGGGCTATGCAGGACTCCTTCCAAGGGGAACTCGGTGACGACCTTGATCGGGTGTCCCTGGAAGTAGTGCTGCATCTTTCGTGAAGCGATGAGGAGGGCATATAACAGTTTCTGGGGCATAGGATACCGCTCCCGGGCTTCGCTCAGCACCATGCTCACGAAGTACACAGGGCGCTATACTGGAGAGCCCTTCGCGGGTCCTAGAATCTGCCCCCCGGCCAACCATTCTTGATCTTGCTCCGATGGTGCTCCCAAGGGCTCTCGTTCCACTACGAGGACCGCACTTGCCGTCTGCGGGGTAGCCGTGAGATAGAGCAAAAGCGACTCATTCGGACGGGGAGCCACCCTGATCGGGGACATAGTCAGGTATCTTTTTAGGTCCCGGAAGGCCTGGTCAGCTTCCGGGGTCCATTCAAAAGATCATGTTCTTTTCATGATCTTGAAGAATAGCAGAGCGCGTTCTCCCAACTTGGAAATGAATCGTCCCAACGCGGCGACCCACCCTGCCAGGCGCTGCATGTCCTTGAGGCACTTTGGGGGCTGCATCTCTTTGAGGGCCCGGATTTTTTTGGGGTTGGCCTCAATGCCTCGGTGTGACACCAGGAATCCGAGGAGCTTCCTGGAAGGTACCTCAAACACACACTTGTCAGGGTTGAGCTTGATGTTGGCCTTTCGAAGGTTGGCGAAGGTCGGGTTTTGACAACAATGTCGTCAACGTAGGCCTCCATGTTCCTCCCCATCCGAGGACCGAGGGCGATGCGCATGAGCCTCTGGAAGGTCGCCCCAACATTCTTTAATCAGAACGGCATGCATACAAAGCAGTACACCCCCACACGGCATGATGAAAGCCATTTTTTCTTCGTCCTCCTTGGCCATCTTGATCTGGTGGTAGCTTGAGAAGGCATCGAGGGAACAAAGGAGGTCGCACCCTACCGTTGAGTCGATGATTTGGTCTATTCTTGGTAGGGGATATGGATCCTTTGGACAGGCCTTGTTGATGTCCTTGAAGTCCACGCATAGGCACATGTCGCTGTTGGCCTTTGGTACGACCACAGGGTTGGCGACCCACTCTAGGTGGGTCACCTCTCAGATGAACTTGGCCTTCTTCAGCTTCTCTATCTGCTGGGTAATGAATTCTTGTTTTTCCGGCTATTGTCACCGTATCTTCTGCTTGATGGGGCAGTAGCCGGGGCATACCGCCAAGTGGTGCTCGATCACCTCCTGTGGAACTCCGGGCATGTCTGACACTGTCCAAGCGAACATGTTAGTGTTTGCCCGCAGGAAGGTGACGAGCGCGCTTTTCTATTTGTCAGTGAGCCTTCCGCCTATAAGGACGGAGGTTCCTTTCCCTTCGTCGAGTGCCACTTTCTTGGTCAAGGCCTTCTCTTCCATCATTAACCTCCGCTGGTGGGAAGCCGAGGCTTCAGAGGCGCCGGGCAGGTCCAGATCGTCCAGGGCGACAGAGGCCGCCGCTTTGTAGAAGTGCTCGACGCATCGAACGTCGTCTTCTTGGTCTGCCTGGACGGTGATCACCCCTCCTGGCCCCGACATCTTGACATCATTGTACACGTGATGCGTCACGGCCATGAATTGGGCCAGCGCGGGGTAACCCAGGATAGCGTTGTATTCCAGGCCGATATGGGCCACGTCGATGACGATGCTTTCCGTCCGATAGTTCTTGCTAGCCCCGAACGTGACAGGAAGGACCACCTACCCTATGGGGGTCGTACTCCCGGAGGTTACACCTGATAAGGGCCTGGTAGGCATCAGACGGTCATACGGGATCTGCATCAGGTTGAAAATCTTCGGAGATGTGACGTTTAACCCGGCTCCACCGTCAATGAGGGTCTTCGTGACCTTGATGTTATGAATAGTAGGGGATACCACGATCGGCACAATCCCCACAGTCTTCACGTTCATGGGGTGATCCGCGAGGTCAAATGTCACGGAGACCCTGGACCATTTTAAGGGCCTGGCTGCCTTTCTCCAGGATGGGCAGCGCACAACTTTCGAGCGAGGTGCTTGAAGCATCGGTTCGAGTGAGGAGTCTGGGCCCCACCATGAATGCATGCGACCACCTTAGGCTCCTGGAAGCCTCCATCGCTATTCTTGTCGGAGTCAGGCCGTGCCCGGCCTTGCCGTCCCCCATAGAACTGAATCATGTTGCCAACACTGGTCGCCAGGCTTTGTATGCTATTTGTCTTCAGGCTCAGTAATCTCTCGAGAGGCACATAAAATTGAACAGGAAGGAGAAAGTGCATCTGGCCATAGAACTGAATCATGTTGCCAACACTGGTCACCAGGCTTTGCTTGTGGCTAAGGAGGAGAAGAAGTGCTCTTGGGTACTTCTTCGAAAGTGGTACACTAGAGATCAACTCAAGGACAAGGGTATCAGCAAGAATTATGACTACATTGATGCCTTCGAAACCGATCGCAGGCGCAGGGATACTCTCCCACTTCTAGCCTTATCTTCTTCAACAGATCTATTATTTCTTGGACCTGATGATGTGCTGGATAGTGACTCTAATGTGACCACACCCAAATTCAAGGAAGACGAAGTTGATGCCACTAAAGATCAACCTGCAGGCCCGTCGACTCGCATAGCTCCCGAAGAACAAGCCGGAGGAATTTCAGCTGGTGCTAGTGCTACTTCTTCAAGGGCTACAACATCTGCGAAGACTGGATCCTCTTCTTCGAACAGCTCCAGTTATATTCATCTTCTTTGGACAAATAGTTCCTCATGTTCTTATCATTCCTTTTTGCCACTTGTTGACAAAAAGGGGGCGATGACATCAAGAGTTAGATGTAGGACAATTTTCCAGAGTTGGGTCATTTGCATTTGGTTCTTTCTAGCAAACATTTGCTTCTTTCATCGAACAGTTTAAGTTTTTGTGGTATGAACTTGATCATGCCGCATGTGGTACTGTGTCTTTAAACTCTATGGTTGTAATGTTAACAACCCTCCTTTGCAATATTATCTCTATCGTATCTGTTTGCATGAGGAAATTCTATCAGGGTTTGAGAATCTCTGAAATATTTCGATCATAATCCTCTGCTATAATGATTCTCGAAAATATGTTTTGCAGGAGAAATTTCTATCAGAGATCACACTAAAATTATATGTGAACATCTCTGACATAACTATATTGAATTCCTGTCGTATATTCTCTTGAAACTTTGTTTTACAGGAATCAATAGTATCAGAGTTCACCTTGGATGTATTGATTTATTCTTATCTGATCTTATCTTCTCAATGCAATCCATTATCCTCGAAGTCATAAAATTTTCCTCCGAGGTTTATCCTAACATGTGCAGGCTATTAGATTCGAAATTGCATACATTTTGGGGGAGCGTATTTTATCTTCGAGTTTATTCATTGTACTTACTTTCTGCATGTTACTGGTTACTTCCTAATCTACTCTTCAATGATTATGTGTTTTGTCAACAATCGTCCAAAAGGGGGAGATTGTTGGTGCAATGTCTTGCCCCCTTGTGTTTTGAAGATTGTTGTCAGAAATACTTCAAGATTGATTGTTTGCAAGTGCACATAGAGAGAAATAGTCCCTGGAGTATCAAGAAGAATGCTAAGAAGTTTGATTTAAACTTCACTAAGAGTTATCTGCATAGCAGAGAAGATGGATATGTTTTGAGGAATGTTATTCCAAGAAGATTGCGTGACGGAGTCGACCCCTATTTTTTTTGCTGAAGTGAAGCAATTGGTACGCAAGTTGTCTGAGAAGAAATGACTGTTGTCGAGAAGATTGAAGGCAAAGTGAAGACGTAGCATTTGTTTCGTTGTTCCTTTTCTCTTAATTGAGTCATAGGGCTACCATACTATTAAGTGGGGTATAAGTATTTCATGACTTATGTCTGTTGTGATGCTTAGCCGATACCTATGAGAGTTGAGAGAAATATCCTTGTGCTTCGATACATTACTTGTCAGCCAGAGACATTGATCTTATGCGCTACAAGAGATATGCTTCGAACCGAGGAGTCAACTTTACTTGTTCCTCAAGTAAAGTTGTCGTGTGCTCAAAATTAGGCCGTTGGAAACGTGTTGGTTGTCCATTGGATGGATAGTGTGTCCTAAATGGTCATTTCCCTCCCGGAAAGGCTACGGCTATAAATAGCCACCCCACACCAACGTGATTTGTTGGCTGCTCCGCTTCAGATTTCGAGAAGACTGTTCGAGCACCCCTCTCTAAGAGATTTGAGTTTAAAATCCTTTGAGAGAAAATCAAGAGCCAAAACTTAGATAGTGGTTGAGCATCACAGTAGATCTGAGTTGAGAGTTCTTGTGCCTATTACTCTTGAGAGCTGCTAACTCTCTAGACGGTTAGGTGAAGCAAGTCTAAGTCTTCAGCAACCAAGAGTCATTGTGATTTGTGAAGCAAGTCTATTGAAGGTTTGAAGATTGCCAAGAAGAATCTGCCATGAGTAAAATCAACTGAAGTCTGATCAACTTCACGTTAAGGAGAATAGGACAGAGACAGGTTTGCTCCTATGTTCAATCAAAAGTCCCTTCAACCATACATAGCTCTTTTGCATAAGTGAACTGGTCTACCAAAATCATTTGTTGTCGTCGAACATCACTAGTCATTTCTCTTCTACTGCAATTCCTTCAGTGATTCATTTTTGTTGCTCCTGGATCTTGATAGATATCTTGCTGGTCATATTTTTTCGTCCTTGCTCTTTCTCAGTACCGTGATAATGTTGTGTAGTATATTTATGTCTATAGTTCTCAAGGTTGTCTATCTGTTTGTTAGGTTGTTGTTTATCGGGTGCTATCTAGTTATTCAGCTGAGTTTCACCCTGATGAATATCTCTCAGTAACATGCATGTTTATCTTTTCAGCTTACTGTGTATTGTTTCATGCCTTGCTTCTCAGTCATGCTGATTGTTTTGTTTCCGTTCTATGTCACCATTGTTATCCTGAAAGTATTGTGTCACTATACCAGGAAGATTATCATCACTTTCATTGAGAGTTTTGCTTAGTCAACTAGGTTTGTCTAATTTATCTTTCAGTGGGTGTTTCTGTTTTGTATTTGTGTTCCTGCTTAGGCTTATTTTCCACTATGCTGTACCGAGAGATTTGAGGTTTTCAAATAAATTTTAAATCTCCCATTCACCCCCCTCTAGTCGATATCCTCCCAATCCTGCAATCATCCTTCTCCTTTAGCTTTGTAGTTGCCACAATAAATTTGCTGCCAGGGTTACTCTTTCTCTGAATTCTTCTATGAATTTCGGTGTGAGAATCTTAACAGTCATACACTTTGAATCAAATGTCTTTTGGCATGCGTGTGCCATTGTTCTACATAATTACAATGCTGCTTGTACTGCTAACCTTGGAAGCTTTCAGTAGCCAAGGGCATCCTTTTGAGCACACTGCATTCAGTCTCTCTGATTCATTTCTTGGTTTAAATAACATCACTTTGTTCCTAATAGTGTATGCATCCAAAGCCATCCTCAGCTCTTTCATTTCACCAAAAACCAAACCAATCCTTAAAAATGGATTATTCAAATCCACTTCTGAATTGTGGGCTGAAAGTGTACTACAGCTTTGACAGTTCATCCTTGCTTGGGTTGAGATCATCATCATTTAAAGGGTGTTCTCCTTCGATGAAACCTTCCTTCTTGTTGTTATCATTGACATCTGCATCCATATTCTCCAGGAACAAATCATCATCCAGATCTTCAACATCATAGCGAGTCTCATAAAAATCAGAGTCTATTTCCTCTCCTTAATCTTCTCCCTATTCCTGCCCTATTTTGTCTCCCTACCCATCTTCTTCTCTTTCATATCCCTGCCCTGCTTCCTCTCTTGATCTTCTCCCTTTCCCTGCTCTATTTCTTCTCCCTGCCCAGCTTCCTCTCTTTCATATCACTGCTCTGCTTCCGCTTCTTGCTCTGCAATAGTGCCTCCTGTCGATGTTGTTTATCAATGGTATCATCTGACGATGATTATGGGGATTACTATGCATGGAGATCGTCGAGGTGGTTTAGCACACAGAGAGACAAGATTTATACAGCTTCAGGCCCCGGGAAACATCATTGACAGTGTCCTGGATTAGGGGGTGCAAACCTAGTCGGCCCATAGTCCTCGGGCTGGGCCTGAGAGCCCTCATTCTCATTCGGATGGACTCCAGAAGCTACACGCCTGGACGTGATTGAGACTGCGCCTACCGAAGACTTGGTGTATACTCCAAGACATCTCATTCCGCCTCATATGCGTCCCTGGATACCGACTATGTAACCCTAGATACCCTACCTGGTGTGTATATAAGCCGGAGGGATTAGCCCGTAGAGAGGACCGAATCACAATTACCATTCACCTAGCCTTAGGGTTAGATCTCTCCTTACGATCTCAAGGTAGATCAGGCTTGTACTCAATATTTCATCATCAATATAATCAAAGCAGGATGTAGGGTATTACCTCTTTGAGAGGGCCCGAACCTGGGTAACTACTGTCTCCTTCGTTCCTGTTACCACTAATCCGAGATCAGCAGCTCGGGACCCGCTACCCCGAGGTCTGCCGGTTTTACCACCGACACTGGTGCTTTCATTGAGAGTTCCACTGTGAGATCAACAAAGGATCGATGGGATCGTCGGTCAATGACTCCAACCCTCAGGGCACTGCTTCCGTGTTCAAAACCCCCACCGCCGGATCGCATCCTCTTTTTCACGAGCAAGGAGCGATCCACAACCTTTCTTCCACCCCGGTCGAACCTCCTGTAAAGGGCGAAGGGCTGAGGTACTCTCTGGAGAGCGACTCTGACAGGGACTAGCCAGAAATAGCCGACAAGTCCGATCCTCCAATCAGCTCGGTCGATCTGGCAGCTATGTGTACCTCGCGGGACAAAATGTCGGGACTTCAAGCCCACGGTCCATGGAGATCGAAATTCCTCTCCCACCCACCTCCCACATCGAGTATTGCCCCGATAATTCTGGCCCTTCTGATGTCTGAGATCTGGCCTATGTGTGACAGCTACCTGACGAATCGATCAGGCACTTCTGGGGCAAGTTCTTGTCTGTCAAAAATGACATACCAGATTACCAGGACTCAGAAATAATAGCAGCCTTTGAGCGCGGCTGTAAAGATAAAGGTGTCTTGAACGCACTAGCCCGCCGTTGTGTTCAAACACTCCCGGAACTGTCCGATCTAGTGTCAAAATTATGTACCATCGAAGACGCCTGGCTGGCCCAGCAAGAGCAAACGGATTCGATCCGTGACAACGAATTGAAGCGTGACAGGCTCACGCCTCATCGCGAACCCCGTGCGCAGCGCACATCAGTTGAGCGGCCTTAGAAGAAGAAGAAAATCGCTGGCCGATTGATACGTCCCAAACATATCTACTTTTCCAAACACTTTTGCTCTTGTTTTGGACTCTAATTTGCATGATTTGAATGGAACTAACCCGGACTGACGCTGTTTCAGCAAAATTGCCATGGTGTTATTTTTGTGCAGAAATAAAAGTTCTCGGATGGACCTGAAAATTTACGGAGAATTATTTTAGAATATATAAAAAATACTAGCAAAAAGATCTACCGGAGGGGAGCCACCCAGGGGCCACAAGCCAAGGGGGCGCGCCTACCCCCCAGGGTGCGCCCTCCAGGCTTGTGGGCCCCTGGAAACTCTGTTTGGCCTAATTCCAACGCTATATATACCTCTTCGTGGAGGAAAAAATTAGGGAGAAATAATCATCGCATTTTACGATACAAAGCCGCCGCCACCTCCTGTTCTTCATCGGGAGGGCTGATCTGGAGTCCGTTCGGGGCTCCGGAGAGGGGGATTCGTCGCCGTCGTCATCATCAACCATCCTCCATCACCAATTAAATGATGCTCACCACTGCGCAAGAGTAATTTCTTCATAGGCTTGCTAGACAGTAATGGGTTGGATGAGATTTATCATGTAATTGAGTCAGTTTTGTTAGGGCTTGATCCCTAGTATCCACTATGTTCTGAGATTGATGTTGCTATGACTTTGCTATGCTTAATGCTTGTCACTAGGGCCCGAGTGCCATGATTTCAGATCTGAACCTGATCCTATCTTGCAAGTTGTATGCACGTATTACGTGTTATGATCCGCATACCCCAAGGTGACAATAATTGGGATTCTTTCCAGTGATTACCGTAGTTTGAGGAGTTCATGTATTCACTAAGTGCTAATGCTTTATTCTGGTTCTCTATTAAAAGGAGGCCTTAATATCCCTTAGTTTCCTTAAGGACCCCGCTGCCACGGGAGGGTAGGACAAAAGATGTCATACAAGTTCTTACTATAAGCATGTATGACTATATACATAATACATGCCTACATTACATTGATGAATTGGAGCTATTGTGTATCGCTCTAGGTTGTGACCGTTATATGGTGAATGTTATCCAACACAATTATCCATCACCGATCCAATGCCCACACTTTTCGCATATTGATCTTTGCTAAGTTACTCTCGTTGCTGCTGTCGTTACAATCACTACAAAACTGCTACTGTTACTGTCTCTGTTACTATTGCTACTGTTACTACTGCTATCAAAACCATCATACTACTGTGCTACTAAACACTTTGCTGCGGATATTTAGTTCTCCAGGTGTGGTTGAATTGAGAACTCAACTACTAATACTCGCAAATATTCTTTGGCTCCCCTTGTGTCAAATCAATAAATTTGGATGAAATACTACCCTCGAAGACTGTTGCGATCCCCTATACTTGTGAGTTATCAAGACCTTTTTCTAGCACCGTTGCCGGGGAGCATAGCTCTATTTGTTGAGTCACTTGGGATTTATATCTGTTGATCACTATGAAGAATCTGAAAGACGCTAAGACCAAGATCGTTCCCTCTATGACGAGGGGAGGTAAGGAATTGCCATCACACTCTGCACTTGATTCACCTTCTGTTTTGAGTAGGCTTGCGACACCACCACCTGCTATTCGTTCTGATATGTCGCAAGTAATTGATGATACTACATCTCCTATGAATGATACTTCTGATGATGCTACTACTATGCTCGACAATACTGTGCCACTAGGTGAATTTCTTGATGAACAAATTGCTAAAGCTAAAGAAACTAAAAATGTTGAAACTTCTATAAATTATGAGTCACCTATTATACCTAGCTCTCCTAGAGTTGAAATGCCTAAGCTACCTGATGGTTATGTCCTGGATGGAGAAATAGCTAGATAATTTCTTGCTTGTAATGATAGAGATGATGTTAGAAAATTACTTGCTAAGCTTAAAGAAAAGTCTATGACGGAGAGAATGAAATATGATCCTAAGTTTGCTACCTCTCCTATCTTTGTTATTGATAAGGATTATGAATTCTCTGTCGATCCTGAGTTAATTACTTTGGTTGAATCTGATCCTTTTCATGGTTATGAAGCTTAAACTGTTGTGGCACACCTTACCAAATTAAATGATATAGCCACCCTATTTGCTCATGAGGAAAAGATTTGTTACTATTACATCCTTAAATTGTTTCCTTTCTCATTAAAGGGTGATGCTAAGAAATGGTTTAATACTCTTGCTCCTGGTTGTGTGCGTAGTCCCCAGGATATGATACATTACTTCTCTGAAAAATATTTTCCTGCTCATAAGAAACAAGCTGCCTTACAGGAAATATTTAACTTTGTGCAAATTGAATAAGAGAATCGCCCTCAAGCTTGGGGGAGGCTTCTCCAATTACTTAATGCCTTTCCTGATCATCCTCTTAAGAAAAATGAAATACTTGATATCTTTTATAATGGACTAACCGATGCTTCTAGGGACTACCTAGATAGTTGTGCTGGTTCTGTTTTCAGGGAACGAACTGTTGGACAGGCTGAAGAACTATTGAATAATATGTTGAGAAATGCTGATGATTGGACACTTCCTGAACAACCACTTAAGCCAACTCCGAAGAAGAGAGGTATTCTATTCCTCAGTCCAGAAGATATGCAAGAAGCTAAGAAATCTATGGAAGAAAAAGATATTAAATCTGAAGACGTTAAGAATTTGCCGCCTATTGAAGAAATACATGGGCTCGACATCCCGACACAGGTAGTAGAGGTAAATTCTCTCACTAGATTTGTTGAAGGTGATATTCTGTACAATAAATCTGCTAGCGAATGCCTGTATGAATTTGATAATTACATTATTAAGCAAGAACACTTCAATTTATATGTTAGCAATCAACTAAAAAGAAATGCCTTCATGATAGATTGCTTGAGTGATTTGATGTTTAGAACTGCTAATGATGTTAAAGGCTTAAGTAAACATGCTTCTATGGTGCATACCCAGCTAGAACAAATTGCTAAGTCACAAAATGATTTGCTTGATGAGATGAATAATAAAATTAATGATCATGTTGTTAGAGTTGTTACTAGAGGAGGTAGAATGACTCGGGATCCTCTATATCCTGAAGGTCATCCTAAAAGAATTGAGCAAGATTCTCAAAGAATTAACACTGATGCACCTAGTTCATCTAAAAATAAAAAGGAAAAGAAAAATGATAAAATTTTGCCTGCTTCTAGTGAACCTGAGATAGAAAAACCTCCTGAGAATCAAAATGATGTTTCTATTTCTGATGTTGAGACACAATCTGGTAATGAACATTCACCTAATGATAATGATAATGATGTTCATGATGATGCTCAACCAGATAATGATGTAGAAATAGAACCTGCTGTTGATCTTGATAACCCAGCTCCTAAGAATAAAAGATATGATAAAAGGGACTTCATTGCTAGAAAACATGGAAAAGAAAGAGAACCATGGGTTCAAAAACCCATGCCTTTTCCAACTAAACCATCTAGAAATAAGGATGAGAAAGACTTTGAGCACTTTATTGAAATGCTTAGACCTGTCTTTTTGCGCACTCGCTTGGTTGATATGTTGAAAATGCCTCCTTATGCTAAATATATGAAAGATATTGTAACTAATAAAAGAAAAATAGCTGGAGCTGAAATTTCCACCATGCTTGGAAATTATTGTTTTAAGGGTGGAGTACCTAAGAAGTTAGGAGATCCAGGAATACCTACTATACCATGCTCCATTAAAAGAAGTTATGTTAAAACTGCTCTATGTGATTTAGGAGCCGGTGTTAGTGTTATGCCTTTCTCTTTATATAGAAGACTTGATTTGAATAAGCTTACACCTACTGAAATATCTTTGCCAATGGCTGATAAATCAACTGCTATACCTATTGGAATTTGCGAGGACGTTCCCGTTGTAGTTGCAAATGTTACTATCCTGACAGACTTTGTTATACTTGATATGCCCGAGGATGACAACATGTCAATTATCCTTGGTAGACCCTTTTTGAATACTGTAGGGGCTGTTATTGACTGCAACAAAAGCAAGGTTACTTTTCATGTCAACTAGCAAAGTGGCCTGCTCGATGTGCCGGCTAGAATTTGATAAAGTTCAATGTTGATAACATATTATTTGATTTGTCTAAAGGAAAATTGAAACGAAATGTGCTGACATTACAAATATAATACATTTGCGAACATAGTTTTGTCTTATGTATATCTTTTTTTTATATATAGATATATGTGTTATCCATTTAGTATTTACCTATTAATTATGCATGTTGCACTAACTTTTTTTTATGACCAGTCGCGTCGCGCAGATTATATTTGTGTAATCTTTCTTGCATTTTATCATGTTGATTTGTTATTTTTCTTTAGACAAAATTTTTTAATAGTTCTTATTGTTTTCGTGTAGGCATAGGTGAATTTGCTATAAATGTACCTGATTCGCATATTAAATATTGTGTGATGATCTTTTTTACTGTAATTTTTTGTTTGGTATATAAGCTTAGAGTGTATTGAAATATTATACATATCCATTAAAACATGGCTATCTACAGAAGAGGCTCAATCAATCTCGCTGGTGGCACCATCGCCCGGCCTAAGCCGCAAGAGCATGGAGGCGATGCATCAATAGGGATATGGAAGAGACATTGGCGTGATGTTTTTACCCGTGGGGCTAGGGCTTGTTTTGGGGAACTTTTTTTTCTTGTGTATTATGCCGTGTGCGTGTGGCGGTGGATAGGATTAGTGAAATTGGTTGGTCAACACTTGTTAATGGAAATTATCTTTAAAAAAACAACCGTGGGATGTTGGAATTTTCTAGAGTAATTTCCTATTTTCTGTTTAGCTCTTAATGTACTTCTAATATATAATAGGTACATATCAAGTTACTTAGACCCCACATTTTAGTTTTTATACAGTTTCTTATTTTTCTTTGTCTAATTTTTGGCACACCAGAAATTTACTTTTTTTAGGGATTTTGGGCACACCAGAAATTACTTCTGAGAATTTTTATTTCTTATTTACATTCTATTTATGTGTTTTGCTTTTTGACCATTTTTCATTTACGGTGTATCTCGTGTAGAGTATCAATGCATGTGTGTCCTTGCATGCGTAATTAGATGAATGGTTGTGAGACACGTGTAAGAGATACACCTTATGCTACCCTAGATTCAGAAAATGTTGCGCACAAAATGAAAATATAGGACAAATTGGTTTGTCTATCATATCCACGTGTGCAAGAGATTAAGTTGATTATTGCTTGAGGTGTAATGAGAGTATGCATATGTTGGCTGCACTAAAAGGTTTGCAGTTTTAGACGGTCCTGAACATACCCGGGGCATGGTTCATCACTACTTCTGATTGGAGAAAGTATGGAATAATTACTGCTCAAACTTTATTGGCGCAAAGATCATACTAACATAACTATATGCAGGAAGATGGATCCATATGTCCATGGATGTAACATGAACATTGGTGGAACAGACGCTGGAGCAGTCGATACGGAATATTACCCGAGCAACTATAGCGGAACAACATGACCAGTGGACTCGATCGGGTTACTACATTTTTTTTTCAGGCGTCCAAATATCTAAGAATACATGCAGCATATAGAAAGGCATTAGTCCATGTCCTATGCTAGCGGCAATGCATGTATATTTTTTCTTCATGCATCCATATAAGAATGTATGCATTTAGAAAGGAATATGCCCACGTAATGCATGCATGTAGCTTTATTTTTTTAAGGGAAGTCCTATGGATGCACGTCACCCTGTCCTATGCTAGCGGCAATGCATGTATTTTTTTTCATGCATCCATATAAGCATGTATGCATATAGAATGGAATATGCCCACGTATTGCATGCATGTAGCTTTATTTTTTTTAAGGGAAGTCCTATGCATGCACGCCACCATGTAGCTTTATATACTTTTTAAAGAAAGTCCTATCTCTAATGTATGCACGTTAGATCGCACTATCTTTTTAAATCTCAGGTCAGGCTATCAGATGTAGCAATAATAAGGCAACCTGCGAACGCATTTTTTTTCATAATGGGGTGGGTAAATTTTTCACATAAAACACATCTAATGGCTGTAGATTTTTATTGTATTTAATAAATGGCCGGATGTTTCTGATTTTTGTGGGATTTTCTAGCTTAATTCTCTTTTTTCTGGTGAACCCGTAAAGCGCTTTTTATATATAATAGATGGTAATGAGCGCACGGTTTATTTTCTGAAGAAACAAAGTTCGGTGAATGGTATCAATTGTATTGAAAAGGTTTCGATAATCACTATTGGAGAGTTTAAATTTCGTATTCCTACTATCAAAAAGAAATATGAAATTCTTATTGTTGGGGAGATGCATATCCCCGTTGAGGTAACTTACTGTTATACAAAAATTCTTCGGTTTCATGTTACTCGGAAATAGTTTGTTAATAAGACTTGATCAACCTTATTGACGGATTCTTTTTGAGGGGCATGTGGTCGATGAGTTTAGTAAGCACAAACTTCTTTACTTGTCTTTTGCTCTTTGTTATTTGAAGTTAATAAAATGAAAATGCCATGATTATCCTGTTTTCTGAATTTTCCGTGCAATAAAAAATGGCCCAAAAATAGAAGTTCTCAGAATGCCTTGAAAATCTAGTATGATTTTTTATGCAATATTTAAGAATTTTTGGCACTGAACACACCTCAGGGGGGTGCACATGTGAGCCACAAGCTCACAGGGCGCGGCCACCCCCTGGGCGCACCTGGTGGGCTTGTGGGTCCCACAGGGACCCCCTCACTTACTCCAGCCGCCCATCTCCTTCTTCTTCCTCTAGAAAAAAATTAAACTTGCTCCCGAGCCCGTGTTCTTGCTCATTTCTGTGAGATTTTCGATCTCCTTGCTCGAAACTCCGTTTCCAAAACTGTTTTGAGCAATTGCTCCTTGGTATGTGACTCCTCCAATGCGCCAATTAGTTTTTTTTCTAGTGCTTTATGTTTTTGCAAATTTTTGCTGCTGTGGTGACCATGTATATGAGCTTGCATGTTGAATTTGTATGGCCCAAAGTAGTTTTGATGCATGATATAGCCTCTAGATACTTGTGGGAGTAGTTGCTATCAATTTTGTTGAGTTTCGTTCGCTTTTATTTTGAGTCACTAAAAATTTCAGAAATTTTCAGAAAAAGAAAATGCTCAAGTGGAGGTTGAGAGGTTCTTCGAGCCGGAGTCCTAAGGACGCTCTGAAGCCCAAGTCCCACCTTCCTCGTGCGGCCGAGGTACGGCCATGCAAATGGCCATGTGACACATTCCTGAGGGATGCTGGAATTTTCGATGATTTCTACTACTTGGTGAACAATGCCGGCCTTATCCCGTTCCTCGAAGATAAGTGTGAACAATATCTTCTCCTCACTAATACTTTTGTGCAAAGTTTTCACTTTCATTCTAGGAGAGATATACCCATGGTCTCATTTAACCTATATGATATTCCTAGAGAGATGACCCTTGAGGATTTTTGCCGAGTGTGCAAACTTCCTAATGAGGGCAGCCCAATAGAGTCACGTCCAAGGGACGTTGCGGATTTTATATCCGCAGTGACCGTGGGGGACTCGAGAGGAGTTTCTGAGGCTAGGGTTGCTAGTTTACATTTTCCCCATTTTATGATATTATTCATTATTTGCCGGGAGGTGTTTGACTAGTCGATGGGAGAGTGGCATGCTTAGTGCACCTGACCTTGCTATTTTACGCCATGCTCTTCATGTTGATAGAACTTTTAGTTTAGGAGCTATGGTTGCTCGACGGTTACACACTAACCGTTCAAAGGGCGTTATTTATGGTGGTATTTATGCTTCCCGCCTCGTCGAACACTTTGAGATTCCTATTAGGCACAATGAGGAGGAAGAGAGGCTTTTACCTATGATATATCTTGATTATAGCAGCATGGTTGGGCATAACTTTATTAATTCTGGGGACATTCACTTTAGATATAACTTGGTATTCAGCCAGGGCACTCGTGAGGTTATTACATTGCCTGCACCATCTTTCTTTGATCTTTCCAGTGGCAGGTATACCATCATGCCCGAGGACATCTATGCTTATTGGGGTCTGACATCGCCCCCAGTACCTGAGCCAGCACCCGTTCAGGCACCGATTTATCAGTGGAACCCTCAGCAGCCACTGTGGGATCCTCATCAGCCTCAGTATTATCCTGGAGTGGCAGACTTTGACCCATGGCTGTAGACCCACTTAGGCCAAAAGCCTAAGCTTGGGGGAGTATGTATTTCTCACCGACATTACATTCATGTTCACCCATTCATTCCAGTTGTCGGTGTTCATCGTTTTTCATTGTATACCCATGTTATTTTTATTTTCACTTTCTTCTTGTGTGTTTGTAAAACTTTGAAAATCTAAAAAAATTAGTTGTAGTTTCCTTCTTGTTTAGTTAATTCATAGTATTAAAAGAAAACCCAAAAATATTTCTCGTTTCTTCTTTTGCTTGTTGGGAGTTTGTTGGTGCAATTCCTTGCCCCTTGTGTTTTGCAGATTGTTGTCAGAAACAGTGAGGGACTAATTTGTTTGCTAGTGCACACCCAGAGAAATAGTGCCTGGAGTATCAAGAAGATTGCTATAATCTGCCGAAAGGTTTGCTTCCGAAAGGAATGCTACCGAAAGGTTTGCTACCGAAAGGTATGCTACCGAAAGGTTTGCTACTGAAAGGTATGCTACCGAAAGGTTTGCTTCCGAAAGGATTGCTACGGAAGAGTTGCCATAATATCCCGAAAGGATTGCTGCCGAAGAGATTGCTATAATCTCCCGAAGAGACTGCTACGGAAAAGATTGCTATAATCTTCCTAGAAGATTGCAGCAGAGAAGATTGATATCTTTCAAGAAGCTTATTATCAAGAAGATTGCCACTTCCGAGAAGTTTGCTATAAACTTCCTCGACAGTTATCTGCGCTGCAGAAAAGATTGACATGTCTTGAAGAGTTTGTTATCAAGAAGAATGCTATATTCTTTCAGGAAGTTCAAAGAACTTCACCGAGAAACATCTACGTTGCAGAGAAGAGATGGATATGTTTCGAGAAGAAAGCATACCGAAAAGATTGCGTGCTGGAGATGGTCCTGAAAGAATTGCTGACGCAAAGCAATTTACATTCGGTGTGTCCGAAGAAGAATGACTGCAGTCGAGAAGATTGAAGACGAAGCGAAGACGTAGCATTTGTTTCGTTGTTCTTCTTTCTCTTATTTGAGTCATAGGACCACCATACTATTAAGAGGGGTATAAGTATTCGAGACTTTTGTCTGTTGTGATGCTTAGCCAAAACCTATGAAAGATTGAGAGAAATCTCTTTGTGTTTCGAATGATTACCTGTCAGCAGAAGACGTTGTTCTTCGGAGCTGCAGGAGATATCTTTCGGACCGAGGAGTTAGTATTACTTGTTCCTGAAGTAATGTTACCGTTGTGCTCAAAATCCGACCGTTGGAAACGTGTCGGTTGGCCATTGGCTGGACCGCGTGTCCAAAATGGTCATTTCCCATCAGGGAAGGTTGCGGCTATAAATAGCCAGCCCGCACCGGCGTTGTCCGTTGGCTGCTCCACTTGACATTCTGAGAAGATTGATTGAGCACCCCTCTCCGAGAGATTTGAGTTTAAAATCCACTGAGAGAAAATCAAGAGCCGAAACTTAGATAGTGGTTGAGCATCGCAGTAGATCTGAGTTGAGAGTTCTTGTACCTATTACTCTTGAGAGTTGCATACTCTCTAGACGAATAGGTGTCGGCTCGAGTGTTGAAGAGTTGTTGTCTTCACCGAGCAAAGTCTTCAGCAACCAAGAGTCGTTGTGGTTCGCGAAGAAGTCTGTCGAAGGTTTGGAGATCGCCGACAAGAATCTACCACGAGTGAAATCAACTGAAGTTCGAGGAACTTCACGTTGAGGAGAATAGGATGGAGAGAATTTATCTCCTGTGTTGAATCACAAGTCCCTCCAACCAGACGTAGCTCTTTTGCAGAAGAGTGAACTGGTCTACCAAATCATATGTCTCCATCGAGCACCACTGGTCATTTCTATCCTACTGCATTTCTTTCAGTAGTTTATTTTCGGTGCTCTTTGCTGTCGATAGATATCTATCTGTGTACTGTGATTCTTTATCTTTCAAGAATTCTTTTCAGTACCGTGACTATATTGTGTTGCACACTTGCTTTCACAGTACTTAAGGATGTTTGTCTGTATGTTCATCTGCTTTTCATATGGTGCTACTTAGTCTTTATGCTAAGTCTTGCTCTGATGAATATTTCGCAGTAGTGTGCATGTTTTGTGTCTGTTATATGTGCAATTGTTTCATGTGTGTAACTCTATCCATGTTGATAGTTTTGTTTCTGTAGTAGTTTTGATTCGTAGAACTAAAATTGCTCAGTTGTGTTTCCGTAGTAGTTTTGTTTCGGGAAGAGCTTTGTTTCAGAAATAGTTCTGTTTTAGGAACAATTTTGTTTCGAGGACAGTTTTGTTTCGGAAACAGTTTTGTCTCGGAAACAGTTTTGTTTCGGAAACAGTTTTGTTTCAGAAACAGTTTTGTCTCGAAAACAGTTTTGTTTCAAAAACAGTTTTGTTTCGAGAACAATTTTGTTTCGGGAACAATTTTGTTTCAGAACTAATTTTGCTTCGGAACTAGTTTTCCTTCGTAGAACTAAAACTGCTTAGTTTACTATCCGTTGTGCTGTGTTGAGAGTATTCAACATTTCGAAAGAAATTTTGAATCTCCCATTCACCCCCCTCTGGTCGATATACTCCGGTCCTTACAATTGGTATCAGAGCAAGGTACTCCTTGTCTTTGCGTATTAAGGTCTAACCGCCTTGGAGTTTTGAGTATGTCGCTTGCAGGACACCATGGGCACTCTGAAATATTTCCTTTCTTCGATAGAAATGACTATCCATTCTGGAAACAAAAGATGATGATTCGACTAAAGGCCATCAACGAAGAAATGTGGCAGATTGTGGAAAATGGCTACACAATTCAGTTTCTTGAATCTCCCACACCCAATGACGAAAGAAATATTCAGCTGGATGCACACGCAAAGCATATCATCTGCAATCATCTCTCCAGGACGCAATTCCTTCAGTACAGAAGACTTGAAACAGCGAAAAAAATCTGGGACAGATTAGAGAAGATCAATGAAGGTGTTTCAACTCAAAAAGAAACATGAATCGATATTCTTCGGGCCAAGTACAACCGCTTCAAGAGGCTCAAGAATGAAAACTGTCAAGAAACCTTTGATCGTCTGAATGATATCGCAAACGAGTTGCAAGGTCTTGGTGCTGAAGATATTACCGATCATGAGATTGTGAAGAGGTTGCTTTGGTCCCTGGACAGTTCTTTCAATACCCTCGAGCTGATGATCAAGGAAAGTCGTGACTTCAAAAGTCTCGATGATGCTGATGATATGGAGAGGCTAAACACCCATGAAGAACAAGAATAAGAGAAAAGAGATCTATATGGCTCTCGCTACCGAAAGAATCATGCTCTCAAAGCTGCTGCCGATTCTTCTTCGAACATCGAAAATAATGCTGATGAAGATTCTGATGACCCTGATAGCATCAGCAAAGATCCCATGCAGATAACTAAGCACTTGCAATGCTGCCCGAAAGAGAATCAGTTTCCGAAAAAGAACCAGTTTCTGAAAAAGAATCAGTTTCCGAAAAAGAAATCAGGCAGTAACTCAAAGTCTTCGTCGAGGTCAAAATCTTCTGGAGAACATAGATGCTTCAAGTGCAAGAAGCCCGGACATTTCATCTCTGATTGTCCAATGTGGGAAGCTTAAATAAGCGCCAGTGGCAACTTCAACATGGGCAGTCGCAAGAGTTTCAAGAACAAGAGCTATGATTCTGATGATGAGAAGACAATGAAGTTCTCGAAGAAGAAAGACAATTCCTACTTGAAGTCTTCATCAAAGTTGTTGGTGCAATACTGCCCTCTTGTGTTTTGGAGATTGTTGACAGAAACAGGCATGGACTGATTTGTTTGCTAGTGCACACAGAGAGAAATAGTCCATGCAGTACCGAAGAGAATGCTGTCTCCGGTGTATAGTTCGAGGAACTTCACCGAAGAATATCTACGCTGCAGAGAAGAATGAGCTACATCCTTTGAAGACTTGTAGAGGAGAAGAATGAAGTGAAGGAGTTGAACCCTCGAAGTTTTATTGCTGACGCGACGCAATTGGTTCGGTGATTCTGTCCGAAGAAATTGACTGCAACGATGGGAGGCGAAGACGAAGTGAAGACGTAGCATTCTTTTTCGTCATTCTTCTTCGATTCAATTGAGTCATAGGACCTCCGTACTATTAAGAGGGGTATAGGTTCTCGAAGCTTAGATCCGCTGTGATGCTTAGCCCAAACCTATGCGAGACTGAGAGAAATCTCTTTATGCTTCGAATGATTACCTGCCAGCAGAAGACGTTGTTCTTCGTTGCTGAAGGAGATATCTTTCAAACTGAGGAGTTAGCATTACTTGCTCCGCACGTAATGTTACCGTTGTGCTCAAATTCCGACCGTTGGACTCGTGTCGTTCGGCCATTGGCTGCTCCACATGTCCAATTTGGTCATTTCCCTTCAGGGAAGGCTGCGGCTATAAATAGCCACCCCGCTCCGACGTTGCCCATTGGCTGCTCCACTTAAGATTTCTGAGAAGATTGATTGAGCAACCCCTCTCTGAGTGATTTGAGTTTAAGATCCACCGAGAGAAAAATCAAGAGCCAAAACTTAGACAGTGGTTGAGCATCATAGTAGTTCTGAGTTAGAGTTCTTGTACCTATTACTCTTGAGAGCCACCCACTCTCTAGACGGATAGGTGTCGGCTCGAGTGTCAAAGAGTAATTGTCTTCACCGAGCAAGATCTTCAGCAACCAAGAGTCATTGTGGTTCGCGAAGAAGTCTGTTGAAGGTTTGGAGATCGCCGACAAGTATCTACCACGAGTGAAATCAATTGGAGTATGATCAGCTCCGAGTTGAAGGAGAATAGGGCGAGGAGAGTTTATCCTCTGTCTTAAATCACAACCCCTCCAACCAGACGTAGTCCTTTGGCAGAAGGGCGAACTGGTCTACCAAATTCTCCTGTCGCCATCGAGCACCACTGGTTCGCTTTACATTACTGCATTTCCTTCAGCAGTTTACATTCGTGCTTGGTGCCGATAGTTATATCTGATCAATCTTAGTTTATCAATTGTCTACCTCATTCTCATCGTTCTTTGTTTTTTCATCGTCTCAGGCTAGTTTAATTCTCCTCGTATATCTGTATGCTTGTGTAATCACTTTCACTGCCGAATCTTTATCTTGCTATCAATATCCGTGCATTTCCATCATATTCCATATATTGTTTTTCTTCGTGCTACTGGATCTGTTCATGTATTGCATTACCTTCATATCTGTTGAACCTATATTCGAATGATAACCGGTTTACACTTTGATAGATTTATCATTCTATAGCGAGCTCTTTCAAGTGTTACTCTACCGAACCATATTTTCCGCAGCTGTGTTTGGAATCGGTTCAAAACTTTCGAAAGAATTTTGAATCTCCCATTCACCCCCCTCTGGTCGATATACTCTCGGTCCTAACAATTGGTATCAGAGCAGGTACTCCGTGTCTCTGTTTATTAAAGGTCTAACAACCTTGGAGTTTTGAGTATGTCGTATGCAGGTAGATCCTCGCACTCTGAAAGGTTTCCTATCTTCGATGGAAATGATTATGTCTACTGGAAAGAGCGAATGAAAATCAGACTTCAAGCCATCAACATTGAACTTTGGCAGATTGTGGAAAATGGATACACTGTTCAGCACCCTGATGCTCCCACTTCCGATGACAAAGCTAAAATGTGATTGAATGCTCAAGCAAAAGATATCATCTGTGACAGTATCTCAAAAGACATTTTCATTCGGTTCCGAAAGCTTGACACTGCAAGGCAACTCTGGAATGCTATCAAGGATGTTCATGAAGAATTCATTGCCAGAACAGATCAACACACAGAAATGCTTCGTGCCATGTATGCTGGTTTCAGAAGTCTTCATAGGCAAAGTGCTATGGAACTCACCGATCGGTTGACAAATATTGTTGAAAGACTTCATCAACGAGGAGTAACAGATATCACCGATAGAGATGTAGTCGATAAGTTGCTGAGTGCTCTTGATGCAACCTTTGATCCAATCATGGCTGAAATCAAGCAAAGACCTGACTATGAAGAACTTCACTATGTCGAGGTCATGACGTTATTGTCTATTTACGAAGAAAGGATGGAACTTGAAAATGGGCATCAAGAATCTTCCTCGGAAAGCGAAGAGGAAATTCTTTCACAGTATGGAAGTTCACAAGAGGAAGATATCGAGAATCAACACTCTATCACACGTGAACTCGAAATGCTTACGGAAAGGCTTGGTGATCTCAGAAGACTAAATCTGTGTCTCACAAATGATGACGAGGTGGACTTGCCTGAATCTTCAAGATGATTACCTCCGAAAGAAATTAAGTGCTTCAAGTGCAAACAACTCGGTCACTACATTGCAGACTGTCCTTGCTGGGAGCAAGATGAAAAACCTAGCAGCAGATGGATTTATCTTTACTGCTCTGGATTCACTCAAGTGGATCGTCATACTAAGCTCTCGAAGAAAAATGAATCTGCCGCATCTTCTTCGACGAGACCAGTCACTGACGTACATACGAGAGCAACCATTGAATCTAATATGAAGAGAATATCGCAGCTGACGAGAGTATGTGCAGAAATGAATATGGAATCTGAAGATGAAACATCTAAATCCGAATCAGAAGATGAAGAAGTTTACAGAAGCCTAGGAAGAGGAAATGCATTCGTCGCCCATGAATCATCCAAGAAGTCTCTTGAATTAGGCACTGATGATAATGCATCAAGTGATGATGAACCTATTGCATTCTGTCTCATGGCAAAAACCTCAAAGGATCAGGTATCAGCGAAACCCCGAAAATCAATGACTGAACATTCCTCTGAATACATTGCCTATGCTAAACTTGTTAAGATTGCAAAATCTCAACATGATGAGCTTGAAAGACTTGAGATGAATCTCAGGAAAACCGAAGGATTGCTGGTCGAAGAGATGGAGAAAAATCAAGAGTTGACTGAAAAGCATGATGCTTTTTCTTCAACAATTGATGATCTTTCCAAACGATATGATTCTCTTACAGTCGACTACGAGAATTAATCAGATGAACTCCTTAACAGGAATCAAGAACTCGAGTCACTGAAAGAGACTTATAACGTACTTGCGAAAGAAAAATCTTCTCTATTCGCCGAGCAATCTAACAACCTTCCTGTTGACTTTGTGCCTTCTTGCTTAAAATGCCTAGAACGAAGCGATGCTGATTCAAATGCTGAAATATCCAATGCTGTCATCGAGAATATTGCAACCACATCAAATGATATTCCTAACCCCTCTCCCGAGGAATTTGTTGCTATGTCTGAGGAAAATTGCAGGCTAAAGAACTTACTTGAGACAGGAATGCTAAAGAGCCTCAAAGGACATCAAACACTATGTGATGTGCTCAAGAAGTCAATACTGCACAGAAATCCCCGAAAAGAAGGATTGGGTTTCGAAAGGAAACTAAACGTTGGTGGGACCTACTGGACTCTCGAGCAATATCCTCGAACGAGTTGGGTCCTTGCTAAGTGCAAAACCCTCGAACCTGCACTCCTGTCTGGATATGACTCACCCATTCCTATTATTTCTGACGAGTCTGATGACTCAAACTACACACTCTTCAAACAACAGAATGGTAAGGTTTTCGCTCAGTATGTTGGGACTAACTGCAGGTCGAGTTCACCCAAGAAGCAAATCTGGGTGAAGAAGTGCACCATTGATAGTTTATCTGTCACTACTAACCTGAATATGCAGAGTAATTCTCTTCGAGGAAATAATAATCCCTCACAGTATGGCAGTGCAACTTCCTCGAACATATATCAGTCAAACTTTCGACAAAGGGAGTACATGCGTGTCTCCTTGAATCATTATGCTCATGTCTCTGGGAACAATTTTAATGCTTATTCATATGATTATTCTCGGAACGCACATGTGGACTACAGAAACCAACGAAGGAATGTCTTTGCTCAGTCAAGACAAATGAGGTCTGCGCTGCCCACCCAAGTGTGGGTTGCGAGAAAGAACTAACCCACCTTGCAGGAATTCTATCTCAGGGATTCTTCTCGGTTATCTTTTGCCCTGAGATCTACATTGATGGTGCTAGTTCTTTATACTTATTAGTTCTCTGATTGTTGTTTGTCTTCGAGTTGTCGTGTTTGTGTTTTGTCCGATGAACAACTCACTCATAGCTCCTTGATTGGTATTTCTTCTCGTTTGGCTGAGTGTTTTGTTTCGGACCCTTTTATCCCTCTATTCTTTCTCTTCTAAATCTATGCTGTCCGTCGTAAGCATGCAATTTGATCCGAAGAAGATCTCTCTCCGACGTCCCTGGTCGCAAAAGAAATCTACTTCGAACTTTTATCCACTTTTGGCGATCAGCCCTTCAAATCTTTCGCCATCCCGCTCTCTTCCCGAGTTTATCGCAGAAAACGGTTGCCACGTGCCCACGATCCCCACGATCATGATCGTGTCCGTCGAATGCGGAGCGTTCCGCGATTGTGGGCCGTGGATTTCGGAGAAGAGGTTCAGCCCTCCAGCTATAAATACCCCTGACCGCGTCTTCTTCCTCATCCGCGCAAACCCTCGTTTGTCCATCAACCGAGCCCGAACTCGAAGCAACTCCGGCGAGAAGCTCCACCGTGAAACTCCGGTGAAGTCTCGTCGCAGCTGATCACGCCCGTGCGGTAATCCATCCTCCCGCATTGCCGTAGTTGATCTAAGCTGCCAAGTTAGGGTGCCTAGATCCGGAACTGCTCCTCTCCTTCTCTCAGTTCATAGGGCAGTTCTTATCGATGCTATTTTCCTCAATTTATTTTACTGCGGTAGATCTTTTGAAATCACTAGGGTTTGACTAGTAGGGTTTGTAGATCTTCCTCGTACTGGTTTTCCTCATCTATGGTTCATGTGTATTTATCCAGAAGACTAGATAGTATATTTAACCTGCCTTGAATATTCCGTGGCAAGTTTAAATTCTATCGATGATATCTTTTCTAAGACTACCATGAACTCCTTTGTTTCTTCCAAAAACATTGATTTTCGTTCAAAATACCTTCTGTGCATGCTTATGACCCTACCTCTATTTTTCCCTCGCATCTATTCTATTTCACAGGTTGGTCATGTCGCAGAGTTCTGCAGAGCATTCAGATTCTGAAGGATATTTGCCTCAGCTTCCACCAAAGTCTGAACGAATGAGATTGACTGGAGGAAGAAAATCCTCGAAGCCTCCCAAGGCTCCAAAGAAGAGACAAGAATCTGTGTCCGAAGAAGATTCTGAGGAAATTCCCTCAGCTCACAGTCAGCCCGAGGATGAATTGGTCACTGACGCTGTAACCATCTTCTCTGATGGAAATCCCAAAAAGGGCGGTCGTGGCAGAGAAAAGAACACCACTGCAGAAATGTCTGATCCTGAAAGTTACAGAACTCCACCTGAGGGAGAATCAACAACTGATCGCAACAACAGGCTGTAAAGGATTCGCCGCCACTAGGCTGGAAAATGGTACAGATATGAAAATGTTCGCGAGAAGTACCAAATTCTTTTTGCCTTCACTACACCTTGGAATGACTGCATTGCAGAGAACTGCATTGGCCCAGATGATGAAAAAGTCAGACCACCACCGCCTCCAAATGCTCACAAAGATTCCCTCAAAACTATCGCTGATTTCCCCGAGGAAGTAGCTAAGAGGGCGAAGGCTAAAGCCAAGCGTGAAGCTAGAGAAGCTAAGAAAAACCAAGTTGAAGCGAAAAACGTCGCGCTGACTCAGCAAGATGTACTGAAAAAGAAGGAACGTGCATCAGTTTCAAAGGAAAGAAAATCTGAGAAATCAGTTTCCCCTCGTGCACCGCGAAAGAAAACCCTCACCAAGAGAACCAAGAAGGCAGTTTCCGACTCGTCTGATGAGTCGTCCAAAGAAGACACCCCTGATGAAATCCCACTATATGATCGTCCTGCCATCCTCAACAAGCCATCCAAGACTCCCTTGCCAGTGAAAGCTTTGGCAACTCTGAGGAAATCACCCAGGCTTGCACCCATTCCGTCCACAGATAAACCTTCGGGTTCTGCAGCTCCGAGAACTCTGACTAGCACTGCTGTGAAGAGGAAGTTGCAGTCTAAAGAACAAGCAGATGTGGGTGCCAAGAACACCAAGCTCACTGTTCCTGCTCCCACAGAGGAACAAAAGTATGATTTCAACTTCATGATCGATGTGATTGACAGTGCTGCATATAATGCAAAAGCTGATGATGTAAGTGGTCTGGGACTACCTGATGATGTTGCCGAAATGGTAACAAAGCATTTCGTCGAGCTGAAGAAAATCACCAAGAAGCTGAACAAAGCTGTCAGAGACAAACAAGCCGTCGAGAAACTGAGAAATGAAGCCAAATCTGAATCCGAAAGGAAAAAGATGAACAAAGAAAGTGTTGAACTCACCAAGGCCCTCAGTGCCTTGAGAAATGAGAAAATTGAGTGGCACTCACGCTTGCACATGGATGTGTCTCAGCTATGTGACACAATAAATGAGGAGATTAACCGCAAGGCAGATCTCGCTCGAAGAAGAATTCAGGAAGAAAAACGTCAGAAGGCTAGGGCGAGAGGAAGCAAGCCAAAATCCAACAAAGACCACCATCTTCAGAATGTCACTACTGATCCTGCTCCACTGGATTCCCATGTGCCTTTACAACAGGTCCCTCCATCTCCACCTCTCGAGGATGAACTCATGAAACAAGTTGGTGCCAAAGAGGTTATCATTCATGCGCCAATAGCCCAAGAGCAACATGAAGTTGTTAATATGTTCCTGGAAAGGACTGATGAAGAAAATGCACCTACTAAGCAGCAATCCCCAGCCGATGAAGTTGATGAAGAGATTGAAGTTGAGAAGGCAGATCTATCGCCGCCGAGAACATTGCAAGAAGAGCCCTCCGAACAAAATAAGGAGGAGAATGACAATATTGAGGGGGAGCTCAATGCTTCCCGAGAGAAAACACCCCCGGTCTCATCATCTGGTGCCCCTACCCAGATGGATGTTGATCCTGCTCCTCTTATCACTGCGCCAAAGTTGGTAGAGGAAGAAAAGAAATCTGATGAGCCGATGGCTCGAGAAGAAACTGCCCCACCAGTTGTGACTCAAACACCCGAGAAAGAAGTTGTCGTGCCTCCCGCCGATGAAAGTGCAAGGAAAGAAAAGGCCCTTGAGCCCGTAAGTCAGAAAGATGCCGAAGGAGTTTCGGCGAGCAAGAACAACAGTCAGTCAAGTTCCTCAAAGCATTCTGCTCGAGACAAATCAAGGAAGCATCATGCTCCTCTCAAGCCAATTGAGGAAGGCCTGCCTGCGCCTGATGATGTTCGAACCCAGTCTATGGCCGATGAAGAACCGCTGAGAAACCCGTTGGAAACCTTCCCGTTGTTTCCTGTCAATAATGACCCGAATGTTCCAGCTTTCAATGAGCAGTTTCATCGTTCGAAACTTGCATTCTTTGGGACCAGCCCATATGATGGTGAAAGAACATCCATGTCACCGAGATTCTGGACAAAGGAACAGGCCGTGTATTATGCTCGCATTCTGTATGGCAAAAATCGCATATTCAAGCACAGAATTCTGGATTTCGCTGAGCTCGAAAGTTTACCTTGCTTCCATCATACCATCGAGCAGATTGAACAGGTCTTCCTGAAGAGTTTTCTTTGTTTCAATCATGGCTGGAACCGTGAAGTTGTCCTTCAGTTCTATGCCACTCTTTATATCTCAGGGGACCTTAACGACAGCTGTACTTGGATTCTCGAATGGATGACCGAGGAGGAAAAGATCAAATGCTCAGCTGACCAGTTTTTGGCTCTGTTGAATCTTCCTCGATGCAAATTTGATGCCTCACGTGAACACAGACTGCACTTCTGGGATGTATCCGAAGCTGAACTTCACATGCTGATGGACCCCGAACTTGTTGGAGATGAATGTTCCGAGGCAAATCCTAAGGATCTGGCCTATGAGAACAAAGTTTTGTTCTATATCCTGTGCAACTCTCTCACGCCAACAAACAGGCCCGAAACCATTCATGGCATCATAGCAAATGCTCTTCAAGCTATAGCTCATGGCATTCAATTTGATATTCTAGATCTTCTTATTCGCAACTTGGCCTATGCAGCTGATAGCCCTCAAGTCTTGAAGCCATATGCACCATGGGTCATGTTCGCCATTGAACAGCTTCTCGAGAAAAAGTTCTTTTGCCCATATGTCCCGAAAGTTTTTATGCCACCAGTCCGAGACACTCTCCGAACTGTGAAGGACATCGGCAAAGGAAAGACACCTATTGATGCCACTGCTTCTGCCTCTGCTAGAGCTCCGAAGGTCAAGAAGGTCAAAGTTGAAATCCCTCGTGAAGAAAATCTCTCACTATACGAGATTTGTCTTTGCACTCAGCAAGCCCTGGAGAGTCACATTAAGCTCGATCGCAAAGAGAAAGTGGAAATGATGACTGAGATCAATCTGCTTCACAATTATGCTCGTCAAGCTCTGCTGTATGAGAAAGAACAGAAGAAGCGCTCGTGGACCCTTCTGCGCAAGCATTATTCTCGCAAACAACTGTCTGCCAAGGGAATCGAGAAAGATTATGATCATCTGGAGTTGTTTGAAGTTCCTCGCATCCGAAGGCAAACCCCTGTGCTTCCTCAGCGTTCTGCCTCTACTGACCTGCTTTTTGTTGAACCCGATGATGAACTCGAAGACACAGCAGGCACCTTCATTTACAAGCCAGATGCACCTCGCTCTGCTACTCCCGAAGCTGATCCCGAAGCCCGTGCTGCGTCTCCGACTCCTGCTTCGGCTTCAACCATTGCTCGTTCTGCTTCGCCGAACAGCTCAAGTTCTGGGGATTCTTCGGACGAGTAGTTCCTCGCATGCATTCTCTATCCTTTTTGACACTTGTTGACAAAAAGGGGGAGATGAACATCGCGAGATAGATAAGCGGGTTATTTGCAGGGTGTTTCCATTCGCAATTTGCTCTTCTTTCGAACTATTTGCTTTTGGTCGTTGAACTCTCGGTCGTAAAACTTAAATCTCACCGTCTGGGGTGATGGCACACTGCGTCGTCATGTACCGTTAATAACCCCTGCAATGCTATCTTTGCTATCGTTCATTTGTTTGCAGGTGCTATCGAATGCTTACTTCCTTGCATTGATTATCCTCGATATTTATCTTTTGATATCTAACGATGCAGGAAAACATAGTCTGAAGCATATCCACTCCGAGCAATATACTTGTGACTCCTTTGCTCTCCTTTGCTCTGATTATTCCTCGAACATATAATTTGCAGGAAAATTTATATCTCGTGTGGATTTAAACCGTGTTCTGAGAAAATCTTCATGGCGTATCCTTTGCCACAATGTTTTCATGTTATCTTTGCCATCTATCTAATCTATGTTAAAGGTTGTGTGTGGCAGGAAATACCTTAGACACCGTCGAGTGCATTGGATGAAACTACGAATGAAACCATCTGCAAATGTCACTCATAGGAAGATTCATCTCGCTACCCTCCGCATTATCTCCTATGCTCACTCCAATCAGAATGATGCATATCTTCAGGGGGAGCGTATTTTATCTTCGTATTTATTTCTCGTTTATCACACTTCATTTCATTCTGTTATCTATCTATCGATGTGTTATGTTTTGTCAACAATCATCCAAAAAGGGGGAGATTGTTGGTGCAATACTGCCCTCTTGTGTTTTGGAGATTGTTGACAGAAACATGCATGGACTGATTTGTTTGCTAGTGCACATAGAGAGAAATAGTCCATGCAGTACCGAAGAGAATGCTGTCTTCGGTGTACAGTTCGAGGAACTTCACCGAAGAATATCTGCGCTACAGAGAAGAATGAGCTACATCCTTTGAAGATTTGTAGACGAGAAGAATGAAGTGAAGGAGTTGAACCCTCGAAGTTTTATTGCTGACGCGAAGCAATTGGTTCGGTGATTCTGTCCGAAGAAATTGACTCAGCGATGGGAGGCGAAGACGAAGTGAAGACGTAGCATTCTTTTTCGTCATTCTTCTTCGATTCAATTGAGTCATAGGACCTCCGTACTATTAAGATGGGTATAGATTCTCAAAGCTTAGATCCGCTGTGATGCTTAGCCCAAACCTATGCGTGACTGAGACAAATCTCTTTATGCTTCGAATGATTACCTGCCAGCAGAAGACATTGTTCTTCGTTGCTGAAGGAGATATCTTTCGAACTGAGGAGTTAGCATTACTTGCTCCGCACGTAATGTTACCGTTGTGCTCAAATTCCGACCGTTGGACTCGTGCCGTTCGGCCATTGGCTGCTCCACATGTCCAATTTGGTCATTTCCCTTCAGGGAAGGCTGCGGCTATAAATAGCCACCCCGCTCCAACGTTGCCCGTTGGCTGCTCCGCTTAAGATTTCTAAGAAGATTGATTGAGCAACCCCTCTCCGAGTGATTTGAGTTTAAGATCCACCGAGAGAAAAATCAAGAGCCGAAACTTAGACAGTGGCTGAGCATCACAGTAGTTTTGAGTTAGAGTTCTTGTACCTATTACTCTTGAGAGCTGCCCACTCTCTAGACGGATAGGTGTCGGCTCGAGTGTCGAAGAGTAATTGTCTTCACCGAGCAAGATCTTCAGCAACCAAGAGTCATTGTGGTTCACAAAGAAGTCTGTTGAAGGTTTGGAGATCGCCGACAAGTATCTACCACGAGTGAAATCAACTGGAGTCTGATCAGCTCCGAGTTGAAGGAGAATAGGGCGAGGAGAGTTTATCCTCTATGTTAAATCACAACCCCTCCAACCAGACGTAGTCCTTTGGCAGAAGGGCGAACTGGTCTACCAAATTCTCCTGTCGCCATCGAGCACCACTGGTTCGCTTTACATTACTGCATTTCCTTCAGCAGTTTACATTCGTGCTTGGTGCCGATAGTTATATCTGATCAATCTTAGATTATCAATTGTCTACCTCATTCTCATCGTTCTTTGTTTTTTCATCGTCTCAGGCTAGTTTAATTCTCCTCGTATATCTGTATGCCTGTGTAATCACTTTCACTGCCGAATCTTTATCTTGCTATCAATATCCGTGCATTTCCATCATAGTCCATATATTGTTTTTCTTCGTGCTACTGGATCTGTTCATGTATTGCATTACCTTCATATCTGTTGAACCTGTATTCGAATGATAACCGGTTTACACTTCGATAGATTGATCATTCTATAGCGAGCTCTTTCAAGTGTTACTCTACCAAACCATATTTTCCGCTGCTGTGTTTGGAATCGGTTCAAAACTTTCGAAAGAATTTTGAATCTCCCATTCACCCCCCTCTGGTCGATATACTCTCGGTCCTAACAAAAGTCTTCGTCAAGAACTCCCTCCAAGTCTCATTCCAATCGAAAGAAGAGCACTCACAAGGCTAAGGCATATATTGGGAAGGAAATGAACTCCCTCCAAGTCTTTGAGTCCGAAGAAGTTGCCGAAGAAGAATCCGATGAGGATTCAGATTCAGGCATAGCCGGCATTGCTTGCGCTTCCACACCAGCGTTGAACTTCTTCGACAACAATTCAAGTGATGTTGAAGCTTCCGCATATTGCTTCATGGCAAAAGCTTCGAAAGGAAAGGTACCTCCCAAGAAACAAAAAGCTTATGCTAGTGATGATGATCAAGCTAAGCTTATAACAATTGCTAAGAAACAACAATACTCTCTTGAGAAACTTGAGAAATCTCTTAGGAAGATAGAAAATTTGTTGGTCGAGGAGATGAAGAAAAACCAAATGTTGACAAACGAGCATTCTGCTCTTTTGGCAAAATTTGAGGATGTGTCAGGTCGTCATGATTTTCTCTCAGATGACCACGAAAGACTTAACTATGATTTACTGAAAAGGAAACAAGAGCTCGAGTGTCTGAGAGTAGCTCATGATGATCTTCGGATTGAAAATGATTCTCTCCTCGCCCAGCAAATTAGTGCTTCTCAGGAGGAATTTATGCCACCTTGTCTAAAATGCCTAGAGCACAGCAATTCTGATTCTAATACTGAAACATCTGTTGCTGCTGAAAGAAATGCACCTGTTATTACTGTTGAAACTAACTCCTCCTCTGAGGAAAATGTTGCTATTTCTGATGAAAATGCTAGGCTGAAGAATTTTCTTGAGACAGGAATGTTCAAAAGTCTCAAAGGACACCAAATTCTTTGTGATGTTTTGAAGAAGTCTATTCTTCACAAGAATCCTAGAAAGGAAGGGTTAGGTTTCGAGAGAAACTTAAATGCTGATGGAACATACTGGACACCTGAGCAATATCCAAAGACAGTATGGGTTCCTGGTAAAAGCAAAACTCTCGAACCTGCATTACTTTCAGGATATGATTGTCCAATTCCTTCACCTATTGATGAGACATTTAACTCCAACTACAAACTGTTTAAGCAACAGAATGGTGAAGTATTTGCACATTATATTGGCACTAATTGCAGGAACGGGCCTCCCAAGAAAAGAATCTGGGTTGAAAAGTCTCGTATTGAAAATCTGCGTGCTACTGCTGCTCTAACCATGCAGGGAAATAACTTTCGTAGGAAAGGAAAATTTTCGCAGTACGAAACTGCAAATCCCTCATATGATTCTGATAAGAATGCTCGTCGGAAAGATTATATGTATACTTCTTCCAACCATTATGCTCATGTTTCTGGGAAGAATTACAATGCTTATTCTTTCGATTATGTTAACCCTTCCCAGAGGAACAACTCTTATGTTTCTCGAAAGAAATCCTATCCTGCACGTCCGAAACCAAATGTTTCTCAGCCACCTGCCAAGATGTGGGTGGTTAAGAAAACCTAATCTTTCTTGCAGGAAAAATGTCTCTAGGCAAAACAAATCAAATCATATGCCTGAGACAAATCGATATTTGCAGGGGATATGCTTCACTTTTCGAAATGATTGACTTTTACCCTTACTAATATTATTGCTTCTATCCCATCAGTGTTTCCTGAAAGGAAACTTGGCTCTATTGAAAGAATTTTGAGATACTTGCATTATCATGTGATTTGTTTCGGCAAGTCAAACTAACTCAATTTTAGGATATTGGGTCATTTGTATCAGTGAAGATATATCGAAAGACATTGTCGAAGAATATGCTTGTGACTGTGTAGAAGATCAATCTCGCCTGTTTTGGGAATTCTTTCAAGATATCTCTGAATGGAAAGGATATTATTATCAGTCACGTCAAGATGAAGAATTTATTGGCTGACCAAAGTTTTCTTTTGGTCATTTTCTTTTGCTATGGTTTTACTTCGGGATTTTAGTTCTTTCTCATAGGATGTTTATCTTCTTTCATAGATCTAGATTTAGTCATGTATGCATTTCACTCATGGCTATTTTCTTTCGCTTTGATTTTCTCTCTGAGTGAAATGTTTCGGACCCTACCTCTCCATTATATCTTATCCAGTCTATTGTTTTCTCTCATGGGTACGCAATTTTATCTGAAGCAATTTTCACCTAGTGTCCTTGGCTACGAGAGAAATGCGTTCCGAAGGTTATTTCCAATTTGGCGAAAGCCCTCCAAAATTTGGGTCTCCCGCCCAAGTGAGGAGAAACTGCTCCTTCGGTTGCCACGTGCCCACGTACAACCGCCACTTATCATATGCGTTTGAATGTGAAGAGCCCATTGACTCTGAACCGTAAATTTTCTCTCGAGACAGCTGGGTTTCCCCCCTCCTCGTCTTCCTTGTAAGGTTCCAATCTCTTCATCACTCATCGTCTCCCTCGCTCCAAAAATCCTCGGTGCGCCGTCGCACTTGCAACTTCGACGAGATCATCCGCCGATGAAACTCCAGTGGACCTCGCCGCATTTGCTCCAAGCCGCCGCGGTAAATCTTCCTCTCCGCGTCGCCATAGTTGATCTCCGCCACCAAGTTAGGGTACGGAGATCCGAACTCGTATTTCTCATTCCATTCATAATATTAGTTCAACCCGACATGATTATCTTCTGATTCAACTATCCGAGTAGATCATCAAGAGCTTATACTTTTTACCGTGCACGGTTTGTAGTTTTTCCTCATGCTCATCCGAATGGATCTAAACTTTGTGTTTTCTCTCTGATGAAAATTAGATGGATTTCATCTTAGTAGATTTCTTTCGGAACTTACTAGCATGAAATTTTTCGAAGATATTTCTCATTCGAGATAATTCTCAAAGTGTTGATCAATTCTTCTCCAAAAATGATTTTCATCAAAAACTTTATCTGTGCGTACTCATGGCCCTGTCTATATTTTCCCTCGCATCTATTCTCTTTCATAGGTTAATGGATTATGTTGAAGTTTCTGCTAAGCCTGCTGGTCAGACAGAAATGGGTGAAGAGACTGTCATGGGCACGAGAGTTGTATCAAAAGCTCAGTTTGATGAAGAATGGTAGTCAGCAGAAGAAGATGTGTGGCACCGAAAAGAAATCTGGGTGCCGAAAGAAATCCCATCGAAAAGTAAGTTGTGACGAAGAAAATGCTTCTGATGAAGAGAAATCTGGATGCCGAAAGAAATCCCATAAAAAAGGTTGGGCAGAAGAAAATGCTTCTAATGAAAAGAAAGCTATAAGCCGAAAGAAATGAGCCCAGTGCTCAGGGAGAAGGAAGTGTGGAAAATGCAAATGTTTCAAATCCTCAAGCATCGGAACAATCTTCTGAAAAGAATGAGAGGCAGCGAAATTCTCCTTCCAGAGTTATTCTTCGAGAAGGTAGAATCAGAGAAGGAAAAGAAGGCTCAAGTGCTTCAAAACAATGAATTAGAGAGAGAAAAGGCCCATGTGCCTCGTCAAATAGAAATGAGCTTGAGAATGAAAATCTTGAAAAAGCTGATGTGCCCCTCACAGAAAATGTTGCCATGGAGATTGATTGTCCAAGTACTTCAAATTCTAAAACAAATGCTGGTCCATCAGAAACAAATGCTGAAACAAATGTTGGCTCGCAGCTGAAAGAAAATGCTCGCAGCCGAAAGAAAATGCTCTCTGCCGAAAGAAAATGCTCGCAGATGAAAAGTAATCAGATATTTCATCATGAATATCTTGATTTACCACTGATGAGAATATTGGAATGCTTAAAGCAAATCCTTCAGGACATTGAAGATTTTCAGCTTACGATGGTTTTCTCATTCAAGCACCCATGGAACTGAGAATATATTTTCTAGTCTTATGCCACACTATATGTGTCGGGTGACAAACAAGATATCAAAAACATGGGATCTCGAATGGATAACAGAGCACCATTTCATGAAGGGCAACGCTGAAGAATTTCTCGAGTGTCTGCATTTCCCTCGGATTGAAAGCAACAACTTTGTAACTCGTGTGCATTTTATCGATGAGATTTCTAATGAACAGTTTCACCTCTTGATGGATTCGGATAAGGTTGGCGATTATCTTTCGTATGGTTTTTCCTCGGACAAAATATCTGAAGTTCAACTTTCAAACCTTCCGTTATATTCTGTGTCATACTACAAGTCCTCTACCGGGAGCATATGATTCAGGAGCAATTCATGGTGTATTGCGCAACACTCTCAATGGCCTATATCTTGGCTATGTCTCTGATAACAAAGATGTATTCATGCATCAGCTTGTTGATTCTGCCAAAGAAAATGAAGCTGAGAAGAAGATTATCAATTGATGTGCAAGGAAAGAATATCTTGCTCAAGATGCTCCAGAGAAATTTATCCATCATGTTAGAGATACTCTGCTGATGTTGAAAGATTACAAAAGGCAAAGCTTTCAGAGATAATACATCCAGACTCTAGAGATCAGTCTTAGAACCCAACAACTCCTGCTGAAGCACTTTGATAATGATCAGAAAGAAAAAGAGCGTCTTGCGCATGAGCTGAATATTCCCCACAACAATACACGCAAAATTTAGATGATTTCATGGATGCCCCATTGAGAAAATTGCTGAGGAAATTCCTTTCTAAGAAGAAAATCAACATGGGTAGTCTGTTCGAAACATATGACTTCATGGATGCCCCGCTGACTATTGAAGATCTTCGAGAGTGCAACACTCCTAAGTTTTTCGCCAGACTTCCTTCGACAGATCCGCTGAGGATTAATCTGAACAATGTTATCTTCGAGAGTGCAACACTCCTAAGTTTTATTTTCGCTTTCTTCTTGTGTGTTTGTAAAACTTTGAAAATCCAAAAAAATTAGTTGTAGTTTCCTTCTTGTTTAGTTAATTCATAGTATTAAAAGAAAACCCAAAAATATTTCTCGTTTCTTCTTTTGCTTGTTGGGAGATTGTTGGTGCAATTCCTTGCCCCTTGTGTTTTGGAGATTGTTGTCAGAAACAGTGAGGGACTAATTTGTTTGCTAGTGCACACACAAAGAAATAGTCCCTGGAGTATCAAGAAGATTGCTATAATCTGCCGAAAGGTTTGCTTCCGAAAGGTATGCTACCGAAAGGTTTGCTACCGAAAGGTATGCTACCGAAAGGTTTGCTACTGAAAGGTATGGTACCGAAAGGTTTGCTTCAGAAAGGATTGCTACGGAAGAGATTGCTATAATATCACGAAAGGATTGCTGCCGAAGAGATTGCTATAATCTCCCGAAGAGTCTGCTACGGAAAAAATTGCTATAATCTTCCGAGAAGATTGCAGCAGAGAAGATTGATATGTTTCAAGAAGCTTATTATCGAGAAGATTGCCACTTCCGAGAAGTTTGCTATAAACTTCCTCGAAAGTTATCTGCGCTGCAGAAAAGATTGACATGTCTCGAAGAGTTTGTTATCAAGAAGAATGCTATATTCTTTCAGGAAGTTCAAAGAACTTCACCGAGAAACATCTACGTTGCAGAGAAGAGAAGGATATGTTTCGAGAAGAAAGCATACCGAAAAGATTGCGTGCTGGAGATGGTCCTGAAAGAATTGCTAACGCAAAGCAATTTACATTCGGTGTGTCCGAAGAAGAATGACTGCAGTCGAGAAGATTGAAGACGAAGCGAAGACGTAGCATTTGTTTCGTTGTTCTTCTTTCTCTTATTTGAGTCATAGGACCACCGTACTATTAAGAGGGGTATAAGTATTCGAGACTTTTGTCTGTTGTGATGCTTAGCCAAAACCTATGAAAGATTGAGAGAAATCTCTTTGTGTTCCGAATTATTACCTGTCAGCAGAAGACGTTGTTCTTCGGAGCTGCAGGAGACATCTTTCGGACCGAGGAGTTAGCATTACTTGTTCCTGAAGTAATGATACCGTTGTGCTCAAAATCCGACCGTTGGAAACGTGTCGGTTGGCCATTGGCTGGACCGCATGTCCAAAATGGTCATTTCCCATCAAGGAAGGCTGCAGCTATAAATAGCCACCCCGCACCGGCGTTGTCCGGTGGCTGCTCCACTTGAGATTCTGAGAAGATTGATTGAGCACCCCTCTCCGAGAGATTTGAGTTTAAAATCCACTTAGAGAAAATCAAGAGCCGAAACTTAGATAGTGGTTGAGCATCACAGTAGATCTGAGTTGAGAGTTCTTGTACCTATTACTCTTGAGAGCTGCATACTCTCTAGACGAATAGGTGTCGGCTCGAGTGTTGAAGAGTTGTTGTCTTCACTGAGCAAAGTCTTCAGCAACCAAGAGTCGTTGTGGTTTGCGAAGAAGTCTGTCGAAGGTTTGGAGATCGCCGACAAGAATCTACCACGAGTGAAATCAACTGAAGTTCGAGGAACTTCACGTTGAGGAGAATAGGATGGAGAGAGTTTATCTCCTGTGTTGAATCACAAGTCCCTCCAACCAGACGTAGCTCTTTTGCAGAAGAGTGAACTGGTCTACCAAATCATATGTCGCCATCGAGCACCATTGGTCATTTCTATCCTACTGCATTTCTTTCAGTAGTTTATTTTCGGTGCTCTTTGCTGTCGATAGATATCTATCTGTGTACTGTGATTCTTTATCTTTCAAGCATTCTTTTCAGTACCGTGACTATATTGTGTTGCACACTTGCTTTCACAGTACTTAAGGATGTTTGTCTGTATGTTCATCTGCTTTTCATATGGTGCTACTTAGTCTTTATGCTAAGTCTTGCTCTGATGAATATTTCGCAGTAGTGTGCATGTTTTGTATCTATTATATGTGCAATTGTTTCATGTGTGTAACTCTATCCATGTTGATAGTTTTGTTTCTGTAGTAGTTTTGATTCGTAGAACTAAAACTGCTCAGTTGTGTTTCCGTAGTAGTTTTGTTTCGGGAATAGCTTTGTTTCGGAAACAGTTCTGTTTTAGGAACAATTTTGTTTCGAGGACAGTTTTGTTTCGGAAACAGTTTTGTCTCAGAAACAGTTTTGTTTCGGAAACGGTTTTGTCTCGAAAACTGTTTTGTCTCGAAAACAGTTTTGTTTCAAAAACAGTTTTGTTTCAAGAACAGTTTTGTTTCGGGAACAATTTTGTTTCAGAATTAGTTTTGCTTCGGAACTAGTTTTCCTTCGGAAATAGTTTTCCTTCGTAGAACTGAAACTGCTTAGTTTACTATCCGCTGTGCTGTGTTGAGAGTATTCAACATTTCGAAAGAAATTTTGAATCTCCCATTCACCCCCCTCTGGTCGATATACTCCGGTCCTTACAGAGTTCTCCCGTGTAAATGGTTTTTCTTGTTTTTCGTTTTTCCTTCGTTAATTTGCTTTCTTTAGAAAAACTAAAAACTCCAAAAATATTTCAGTGTGTTTCTCTGAATTTCTTTTCCTTTTTTCGTTGAGTTGTCGTAAGGAGAAGACCACGATGATAATGTTGAGTGGCTCTCATATGCATTATTGTTGATCTAACGAAGAGCCACTATTACCTTGTCTTCTCCTTTGAATAAATGTTTGCAGATTCCAGCTTAGTCCACGGCACACTCACACTATTATTATTATCACATCATTCGGTCGTGCAAGTGGAAGGCAATAATGACGATATTTGATGAAGTGATTGCGGTGAAGAAAAGCTGGTATGAACTCTTCTTGTTTTTGTTTCGGTAAATATGTTTAACTCAGTATTCATGATTCAGCATTATTATGAGTAAACATGTTTGCGATGATAATTAGAGATCATAGTTTCTCATTCCATGCTTAAATAGCTAGGAGTGGATAATGATTTATCTTGAGTGTCAACATGCATTAAAATGGTTGTGATGTAGTATGTTAGTATGGTATCCTCCTCTGAACAATTCAAGTGGCTTGACTTGGCACATGTTCACGCATGTAGTTGTCGTGCGTACGACCATCTATGGGGCCATCTAGCCCCTTTGTGGTTCGACTAGGGGAATGCACAAGCACAAAGAGCAGAATCAGCAGAGAACGCAAAGATTTTTACCCAGGTTCTGGCCACCGTGAGGTGTAAAACCCTACTCCTGCTTTGGTGTATTATATGTGGAGAGCTCAAGTACAAGGTACGCTTCATCTCGGCAAGGTGCAATGGGAAGCAGCTACGCATGCAAAGTGAGCTAGAGTGTCTAAGGATCGATCCTTGTAAAGGTTGCCCTGGCCATCCTTTTATAGCCTAAAGGGGTAACCACAGTGGCAAAACAGTCATTACAAGTTGATTAGATAGCAAACAGTGCTATCATACCTAACTCTGCCGGTTTAGGACAAAGGCATTAAATGCGCCGTTAGGTGTCATGTGGAGGAGGAGCCCCGGCAAGGTTTCTGCACCGCTCGCCCAGCTACCTAACATTATCTTGACACGCCTCCTGGACGGGTGTCATTAAAGTTAAATGTCCTTCCAGCAGGCTGACACGTGCCCCAATGAGTCTCACCAAACTACCTGCGCAGTTGACACCTCACCGATTAGCGACTAGCTGCTCGGTGAGGTGGAGCGCTGACGAGCTAGCGAAGGCTTGCCGACACGGAGCTTAACGGGCCTTCAACTTGCTGGCTCGAATCTTGCCGGCAAGTAATGCCTCCATCTTCAGTACTAGTCAAGTACTTATTGATGCTTCGTCTTGATTTCTTCCTTAGTGCTTTTGTGATTACACCTTCAGTCTTGATCTTGGTAATCCCTGGCAAGCCTGGCCATCAAGAAGGTTGCTACTATCTGTGCATAAGTCAGGGTATAAAATACCCATGTTTTATACATCGACAGGAGCCCCCGGGCCTGGGCCATACGCGCGTCCGAAGCGTCGTTGGGCTAGGCCCAAATGATGCATAGACACGCGGTGGGAAATTACCGCCGTAATCTTTGCAATAATGATTTCCCTCCAAGCACGCCCACGCCACGCATTATATGTGGGACACAGGAGTGGTGGACTGTAGTAGTTATCTCGCGATAGTGTGCCTGCGAAGGCGCTGCCAAGGCAAACAGTGATGAGCCAGCCCCTAGCGCCTTCCCCATAAAAAGGCAACCGCGAGGGGACACTGCTCATTCACCCTTGCCCCCTTGCTTCATCTTCTTCCTCTAGCCAGAGCCGCTTCCACCGCCGCGGCCGCCACTGATTCTCGCCTCACCTCGACTCCCTCTTCTCTCCCTGAGCCCTGATGGCACCCAAGAAGACCGACGCAGCGGGGAAGAAGCCCGCCAAGCCTGTCGATCCCAAGGTGGAGAAGAAGAAGAAGGATTTAGAGGAACTGGAGAAGCAGCGGAGAGAGAACGTGGTGTTCTCGCCGCCGGCGTTGGATGAGAATACACTGATCGAGAGGTACGCCTATATGTGGGGGCGAGACACCAAGGATCGCAAGGCTCCAGTGGTGCTCCCCGCCGGAGGCAAGACCCCCTCAGATTCATATCCCTTTTTCTGCGCATACTTTTATTGCAGGCTGGTTCCTCCCTTCTCGGATTTCTTCAGCGCAATGATGTACAACTTTGGGTTCAGACTGCTGGATTTTACCCCAAATGCCATAACTTGCATGTCTGTCTTTGCCCATTTCTGCGAGAATTTCATCGGAGTCGCCCCCAATGTTGATTTGTTCCGTCATTTCTTCATCCCTCGGATAGAAGGCAAGGCGCTTTCCGGCAGTGTTACATGGATCCCCAGGGCCAAGACCAAGGACCAATACCTTCCCGGGCAGCAGCACTTGAAGTGGGAGGAGTGGTGGGCTGAGTGGTGCTAGATCCAACAAAAGGATTTTCCCAGTTTCTGCTTGCCGCACACAGAGCGAGTCATACGCGGTGACGACTGGAGCAGTTTGGGCGCCAGCGACAAGAGACTTGGCTCGGCACTGAACCGCATTGCTCGCCTCAGAGCCGCCAAGCTGACTATAGAGATGGTGGGTGCCGATTTCCTCCGGCGACGCATCGCGCCGCTGTAGAAGAGGGAAAGATTCGCCTGGGAGTACCAGAACGCAGGTGACATCATGCGGTTGTACCCAGGCCTCGGCAACAATCTAACCGTCATGGAGCACGCCTGCCTCTGCGAACAACTGTTCAGATCTACTGGGACCTTCCACTTGCCGGACTAGATCGTCCCCTTTCATATCAATTCTGCCAAGGACTCCATCTTGGCGATGATGCCAGAGTGCAGTGCGCAAGGAGTCACACCCCTCTAGCCAATGCCTACCTTGGAGAATGAAATGGACTGGGCCTCAAACTTGACGGAGAAGGCCTCCCGGATAGAGAGAGATCTCATTAAGGCCACCAAGGATGAGGAACTGGCATACATCGCCAGCAAGGCCGCAGAATCTGCCAGAGTTAGCGGAGCAGGCGGTTCTCGGGTCGCGGCAACCGAAGACGATGAAGAAGAACATCCCGAAGAAGAGGTTGCCGAGGAACACCAAGAAGAGCCTGCCAAAGATGAGGCTGCCGGGGAACCCAAAGACGAAGAAGAAGAAGGTCCTCGGGCCCCAAGGAAGAGGGCACGCATTCTCTGAAAGACTGCCAGCCAAGAGCCAGTGCGCACTTCTTTGCCAAAAGCTGGTCCTATCGTGAAGAAGACGACTACCAAGACTGGCCGTCAAGAAGAAGTGCGCCGGCAACCATCCCGGTGTCCATGAGCACAGCACCCATCTCCCCAGCAAGAGGTTGTCGGAGAAGTCGGGTCTTCTCAGCCGGCAAGTTCATCTCCTCCGGCACTAATAAGGGCCAGGGAATCGCCTCTGCCGGTGAGATATGACCTATCCATCCTCAGCGAGTCAGAAGACGAGGAGTAAGCACAATTGCCTTATACTCAACAAGTCTTGACTCCATCTTGATCATGATTTTTTACTTAATTATTTTCTGTTTTTGCAGAGACACAGAGCCACTTGTGCATCGGGCCAAGCGAGCCAAGACTGTAGTGGGAGGCGAGCCTGCGACAAGCACTGGGCAAGGGGGCGTGTCTGCTGACACCATCGTCATCAGCCCCCAACCCAGCCCCCTGCATGAGACTGCGACACAATTCCCGCTCGCCGGTACTGACACCGAAGCTTCAGCTCCTGGTCTCGACAAGGAGGTAGGAGAAGGCCACTAGGAGGAAGAGCGCCAAGAGGCGGATCCTACCGTGATTCCTCCATCAACCACCGCCCCGGAGAGTGCTTCCCCGACAAGGGCTGGCATTGATGAGCCCGCCCGCACTGAAATAGTCCCAGCAAGTGAGGCTGCCGGAGACCGTGCCGCGACAACCGAGGTTGCCGGGGAAGAAACTGTTCTTCCACAACAAGCGCCAACAGGTAATCCACTTATCTTTAAGCACTTCCCAAATTTTTTCTTTTCTTGAAGTTGACTTGTAACTGATTTCCATTTCTATCCTTTGCTTCTATTTCATTCTGCAGCCCCCACTTCTCCCGAGGAAGGGGAGATTCTTGCAGATGTGGCAGATATTGCAAAGGAAGCTGCTGATCAAGCCGCCAAGATTGTTGTCGAAGAGACCACCAATCCTGTTGTTGAGGAAGTAAGGGAAGTTGCCAGAGACATAAGGGAGTCTTCCGGTGACACATCTGCTCAGATCCAAACGAGCACGAAAATGGTGGTGGTTGCCGCTGGTCAGCCAGACTCTGCCGTTCAGCCAACTACGCCAACTGCCCAATCCTTGACGGGTGCACTTGTTCTTGCCGCTCCTCAACAAGGGTCTGAAGCCCCCAGCTCATCAGGCACTGTGGAGCTGGACTTTGACGCGGAGATTGCTCGCATCCTCGCCTCCATCCCCAAGAGTACCCTTGAATCCGACAACGCTGCCGATAGCACAACGGATCTTGGCTTCCTGGAAACCATGGCTGCAGGCCTCAGGGATGTGCAAGAGCGCTATGGCAAGCGATGGGATAAGCTCCAAGACGAACACACAACCCTGGAGGTAATTGAGGAGAAATTGAAGAAGAAAGCTGAGGATATCCGCTCTTGGTACAACAGCCAATCTCAAAACTTGACGAGGCAAGAGGAAAGACTTGCCACTGCCCAAGAAAAGGCAACAACTCTGGACGGCAAGTTGGCAGAGCGCGAGGCGCAGCTCAACGCCCGAGAGAAGAATCTTGCCGCACAAGAGGAAGCTCTTGCCGCTAAACTTCGCGGTAAAGACGAAGAAATCGAGAAACTCCTTGAGCAAAGGACGCAAGAGCTGGAGACGAAACATAAGGATTTCATCGAGACCCAGGCTCAGGAAAATGCCGCCAAGCTCAAGGAGGTTACTGATGAAGCTGCTACTGCTACCACCGCCAAAGCGGATCTTGTTTCCCAGTTGGCCAAGTTGAAGGAAGAGCTCGCCGATAGCAGTAAAGAAGTCGAGACTCTCAAGGGTAAAGCACAGAAAGCAGCTCTCACCTTAGGGGAACTGCAGACGCAGCTCTTGTTCAAGAATCAAGATCTTCGTACTGCCACCAAGGTAGCTGTGGATTTGAAATCCAAACTTGCCGGCCTGGAAAAAGATCTTGAATCCGCCAAGGAGTGAGAAAGAATCCTGACGAAGAAGCTTGCTGCAGAAGAAACTCTTCAGGAAGATGCCGAAAATAAATTCACGGAGCTGCGTGAGGTGATCTCCCTTTGGACGAAGAGGCTTGTTGACATAGCCGAGCGCCTAACTTCACAGCTTGTCGTCATGGATATGAAGAGCTGGAGCTTCACCGTTAATGATCATGAGACTGCCAGCATCAGATTAACCAAGTTCTTCGACGGCCTCATCGATGCATTGAAGACATATCATGACGACAGGTCTGCCTCGTTTGTCGGTGAATCCCGGAAATTTGCGCGCAACGTCCTGTACAAGGTGCTGCTCAAACTCGCATATCGCCATCCTGACCTCGACCTTTCCGGAATCTTCAGAAAGTTGCCGCAGGACACCGATGTCACCACCGCCGACAAGATTGTTGCTCCTCTTGCCTACAAGGTTCTCCACATTCCCAGGATCCAAGGCGATCGTCGGGATTAAACTTGTCATTGTATTATCACAGTGCTGCCATGTCAAAGATACATTTGATCTTATGTTAGATCTGCACCGCTTTTGTGATGTAATATAACTAGTGCTGACGAATGAATGTATGCCATCTCCCTTGTTTCACTTTGTTTTTGTATGATTTGATTTTACACCCTATGCATACCTGAAGCTTGCCGGTGCATGCACTTGCCGCGAGCGCTTGAGGAACGGGTCCTTAGAAGCCTGCCGGTAGTGTCGCCACCGACAAGTTTTCCCTTGACGTTTTCAAATGCAGCTACTTAAATTGTTAAGCGGACTCGAAACAAAGTAAGAGCGCAACTGATCACGGCAAGGTTCCTTTGCGTGTAGGTTTTTCATACAAACACAGAATCGTTCAAGGGAAACTGCAAATGTAACAAGGAAATTGTTTCAAAGTTTTTCAACTTAGCTTTTCCTTGTACTGTTTTTCTTGTCGCACAAAATGATCACTTGAATGTCATTATGTGGTATCCCCATTGTCACCCCCCCAGGAAACTTGCATGCGAGGAATCCTTCTGTCCTTTGAGAAAAAGAAAGAAGAGAAAAGAGTGGTTTGGAAACCTTGACGGTTCATCAACCATCTCATACAAGTCAAAGCGTAATCACAACATTACATGTATTCATACATAAACGAATGTGTACGAAAAGTTGCGAAACACTTAGCTTTATTTCACTTATGCACAGGATCTGCGCCTGGCTTTGTACAAAGGGTTACAAGTCTTTGCCGACAAAGCTTCTACAAAAGGGGTTGCCGGGAGGCCCGGCAACTGTGCCTTATGGGTAGAACTTGCAAAGATGCTCAATATTCCATGAGTTTTGCACTGGGATGTCATCTTCGGTCTCCAGATGGACTGCGCCAGGTCTGGTGACTCGCACTACCCGATAAGGGCCTTCCCACTTCGGCATCAACTTGTTTGAATTCTTGGTGGACTGAATGCACCGAAGAACAAGGTCACCTTCCTCAAGGCTTCAGGCGTGTACCTTGCAGCTATGATAGCGGCGCAAGGCTTGCTGGTAGCGTGCAGCTCGCACAGCTGCCCGAAGACAATCTTCCTCAAGGAGCGTTGCGTCATCTTGCCGCAGCTGCTCTTGCTCCACCTCATCGTAGGCGAGCACTCGAGGTGACCCATATGTAAGTTCCGTGGGGGGCACCGCTTCTACACCATAGACTAGGGAGAAGGGCGTTTGGCCGGTAGCTCGATTTGGTGTCGTCCTGAGTGACCAAAGAACTGCCGGCAACTCATCAATCCAGCGCCTTCCACACTTATGCAGCCTGTCAAATGTTCTTGTCTTGAGGCCTCACAGCACTTCAGCATTTGCCCTTTCCGCTTGACCGTTGCTTCTTGGGTGAGCAACAGATGCAAAACAGATTTTGCTACCAAGGTCTTGGATGTACTGCATGAAGTTGCGGCTCGTGAATTGTGTGCCATTGTCGGTGATGACCCTGTTGGGAACACCAAAACGGCAAACTAATCTGTTGAAAAACTTGACGGCTGACTGTGCTGTCACCTTCCTCACTGGCTCCACTTCAGGCCACTTTGTGAACTTGTCGATTGCAACGTACAAGAACTCAAAGCCCCCGATAGCACGGGGGAAGGGGCCTAAAATGTCAAGCCCCCAGACCGAGAAGGGCCTGGAGAGAGGTATTGTTTGGAGAGCTTGAGCTGGCTGATGTATATGCTTTGAATGAAACTGGCATGCTTCACACTTGGTTACTAGCTCAGTTGCATCCTGGAGAGCAGTGCGACAATAGAAGCCTTGCCGGAAAGCTTTTCCGACAAGTGCTCTTGATCCTATGTGAGATCCACATACACCTCCATGTATCTCCGCCAACAGCTTTAGTCCATCTTCCCGGCAAATACACTTCAATTTCACACCATTTGGTCTCTTTCTGTGCACAATGTTATCCACAAACTGATACATACTTGACTGACGGGCTACTTTCTCAGCTTCTTCTTGGTCATCGGGAAGTTCTCCTGTTTGAAGGAAATGGACTACTTGTTGTGCCCAAGTTCGAGCTTGTGGCTCGACGACAAGGATTAAAGGCATCTCTTCGGCTGTGGGAGCGCTTGCCTCGGCGACAAGAATCTGAGGCTCTGCGTGAGGCCGCTGCTCACCGACAGTCGTGTCATTGTCCCCGGCAATCTTCTTGCCGGTGGCTTCTGGGAGCTCTGCCGGAAAATAGTTGCCGGTGTTCAACTTTATTTTCTTGTTTGCCTGCGTTGATGGAGTGACTGATGGTTGATTCAAATGGAGTACAAAAGTTCCCGGTTCCACAGGAAGCTTTTGAGCAGCACATTTTGACAGGTGATCAGCAATGCTATTTTCCGCACGAGGAAAGTGCTCTGTTTGCAATCCGTCAAAGTGCTCTTCCAATTTCCTCACTTCTTCCACATACGCTTCCACCAACGGGCTCTGATAATCTTTGTTAACTTGCTTCACAAAAAGCTGTTAGTCACCACAGATGATCAATTTTCTGATTCCAAGGTCCACCGCGATCCTAAGACCGGCAAGGAGCCCTTCATACTCAGTAGTGTTGTTTGTAGCTTTCTCCCTGGGAAAATGCATTTGGATTACATACTTGAGGTGTTCTTCAATGGGTGTGACAAGCAGCACTCCGACACCGGCGCCTTGCAGCGAGAAGGCACCGTCAAAGTACACGATCCATTCTTTAGCTGTTTCTTTGCCGGGGAGAGCTGATTCTTGAATCTCTTCGTATTGCGTTGGTGTCCATTCTGCAATAAACTCCTCCAAGGCTCTACTTTGAATAGTTGAAGTGCTCTCAAACTTAAGTGCAAAGCTCGACAACTCCAACGCCCACTCCACTATACTGCTGGTTGCATCTGGATTTCTCAAAATGTGCTGCAACGGAAAGCGAGTGACGACGGTAATCTCATGTGCTTGAAAGTAATGGCATAGCTTTCTCGAGGCCATGAGGAGACCGAAAAGCAATTTTTGCACACCAGAGTACCTTGACCTAGCCCCCTGCAAAAGGGAGCTTACAAAGTAAACTGGGCGCTGCACCAACTTCTTTTTGGGCACCATCTATTGATTTACTTCTTTTACTTTCACTGCTTCTGATTTATCGGCACTAGACTTTGCGGGAGAAGATTCCGGCTTGTCGCTTGACGGGCTTGCCGCTGCTGCTTCTTCGTCATCAACTTCCCTCTGTGCCACTAATGCAGCACTGACCACTTGATTTGTTGCCACCAAGTATAGCAGCAACGGTTCTTGTGGCTTAGGCACACCTAGTGTTGGCGTAGAGGAGAGGTATCTTTTCAAATACTGCATGGCGGCCTCCGCTTCCGGAGTCCATTTCATTGGACCCGCCTTTTTCAAAATCTTGAAAAACGGCAAGGCGCGCTCGACAGACTTTGAAATGAACCTACTCAATCCAGCCACACAGCCGGCAAGACGCCGCACATCCTTGATGCGCTTGGGTGCTTCGATTTGCTCAATGGCTTTGATCTTGTCAGGATTTGCTTCAATTCCACGTTGAGATACAAAGAACCCGAGAAGCTTGCCGGATGGAACGCCAAACACACACTTCTCGGGGTTGAGCTTCAGATTGATCTTGCACAGATTTGCAAATGTCTCTTCTAGATCTTGAATGAGGGTTGATTTGTCCTTGGTTTTGACCACTATATCATCCATGTATGCTTCCACATTTCTATGCAATTGGGACTCAAAACTGATTTGGACAGCTCTTGCAAAGGTTGAACCAGCACTCTTTAATCCGAAAGGCATACGCATGAAGCAGTATGTGCCACATGGAGTAATGAATGCGGTTTTCTCCTCATCCTCCTTGGCCATGAAAATCTCATGATAACCAGAATATGCATCAAGAAAGGAGAGTAGGTCGCAGCCGGTAGCAGAGTCAACAATTTGATCAATGCGCGACAAGGGGAAAGGATCCTTCGGACATGCTTTGTTGATATCAGTATAGTCAATACAAAGTCTCCACTTCCCATTTGCTTTGCGTACTACAACTGGATTCACCAACCATGTTGGATGTAGCACACCTCTAACTAAACCAGCTGCTTCTAGCTTCTTTATCTCTTCGGCGATGAATTGATGTCGTTCCAATGCTTGCTTTATGACCTTCTGCTTGACGGGCTGAGCATGAGGACAGACGGCAAGGTGGTGCTCGATTACCTCCCTGGGAATGCCGGGGATGTCAGATGGTTGCCATACAAACACATCGAAATTCGCCCGCAGGAAGGCAACGAGCGCGCTTTCCTATTTGTTGTCAAGGGAGGCACTGACGGTGAAGGTACCACCCGTGCCGTCCTCCTTTGCCGGCACCTTCTTGGTTGCTGGTGGAGTAGCTTTGGACTTCTTGGCGGTAGAGCTCTCCGGCAAATCCTCAACGGGCGCGCAGCACTCCGAAGAAGTGCGCTTCCCGAAAGACTTGTCAGAAGTCTTGCCTCTCTTCTTGCTTTTCTTCTTCTTGTTGGCGGGAGCGGGTGCTTTGGCGGCATATGCTGCCACCGTCTCTCTGTACATCTTGTCAACGCAGATAACTGCATCTTTCTTGTCGGAGTTGATGGTTATGACACCCATCGGCCTTGGCATTTTTAGCGTGTTGTAAGCATAATGGGATGCTGCCATGAATTTCGCCAAGGCTGGGCGGCCAAGAATTCCATTATACGGCAAGGGGATCTTGAAGACATAAAAAAAACCTTCTCTGTTCTGTAATACAGTTCTCCGCCAAACGTCACCGGCAAAGTGATCTTCCCTTTGGATTAGTTTCTTCCCGGATTTACTCCTTGAAACGTACCAGTTTTCTCAAGTTCCTCATCGGGAATTTACAACCTCTTGATTACCTCTGGTGAAATCAAGTTCAGACCAGCCCCACCGTCAACTAACATTTTTGTGACCTGGAGGTTGCGTATTGTTGGTGAAACCAACAACGGCAAACACACGACCACAGTTGTGCGATCAGGGTGGTCCTCGACATCCAAAATGATAGGCGTGTGTGACCATTTGAGTGGCTTTTGTGCACCCATCGCCGGTTCCGCTGCATTGACCTCTCGCGCCCACTGCTTGAGTTGGCGGTGAGAGGACTGCAGAGATGCACCCCCATTAATACACATAGCCTCAGTTGCCTTCTGGAATTCCTGTTCACTGGACTCTCCGTCATCCTCCTCATCACTTCCATCATCTTCCTCTTTCTTTTCACGGCCTCAACAGGCTTCTCTTTTTGCTGCTTGGCCTTGCCGCGACGGCCTCCTCAACCACCATGACTCCTCTCTTGCGAGATCCGCCAGCACCATCCTGGCCCTTCTCCTTGTCGCACTTTTCATATTCAGCTTTTTGCTTTTCGGCAAGTTGCTCAACCTGCCGGCACTCTTGGAGGTCGTGACCCTTAGTGCGGTGAATCTTGCAATATGGCCCGTCAGACTTGCCGGCCTTCTCGTTCGCCGCAGCCTCCTGACAAGCAGCGCATACAGCAGCCTCCTTGCCAGAGTTCTCTGTCTTGGCTTTCTTGGCGGCGTCAGAGTTACCGGATCCCTCGACGGCCATAACAGTTTTGCCTTTGCGCTTTCTGTTGCGCTTTCGGCCTTTCTTTTTCGGGGTGGCGGTGTCGTCGTCCTCTGAGTCAACTTCTGCGCCTGCATCTTCCCCAGGGAGCCTCCTCCCTTCTTCAGCACATACACACTTATCCGCCAACATGTAGAGCTCGTTGACGGTCTTCGGCAACTTGATGTTCATCTTTTCCCGCATCCTTCGATTGCGCACATTCATGTGAAAGGCAACAATGACAGCTGCGGGGTGCACATCTAGAATATTGTGGTGCATGCGGCGGAACCTCTGAATGTATTTGCGTAAGGATTCACCATCTCTTTGTGGGATCACTTGCAGATCACTGGGCTGACCAGGAGCCTTGTGGCCTTCGGTAAAAGCACCAACAAACTCGTTGCAAAGATCAGACCACGAAGAAATGGAGTTCTCCGGCAAGTTCATCAGCCAAGACCTCACATTGGGCTTGAGGACCAATGGAAAGTAGTTGGTGAGGATCTTCTCATCTCTTCCCCCGGCAGCTTGTACAGCGATCGTGTAAATACCCAAGAACTCTGCCGAGTTCAGCTTGCCGTCGTACTTCTCTGGTACCTCCGGCTTGAAGGCCCAGACCGACGGCCAGCGGACTTGCCGCAGCTCGCAAGTGAAGGCTGGGCATCCGACCTCGTAAGGCAGATACCCACCAGCCTCGGGCACAGGCTCATCAATGACTGGGCCGTTGTGCGCGTCAGACTGACGGCGTGCCTCCTGGCGCCGTTCAATGGTAGTACGGGCATCCTCCACCCGCCTATCTTGCAGCACTCGCCGCTGATCTTGCCGCGCTCGCGGATCTGAAGAGGCCATCGACATCTCGTCGGGCTCGAAGGATCGTTGAGTTTGCCGCGGTTGCTGTTGCTATTGACGTTGTTGCCGCGGAGGTGATTGCACCGTTGGCGCAGCACCTTCAACACGGCCACAAGTTGGAGCTACTGGTGCTGTTTGCGGATGCTGAGATGGTCCCGCCTGCTATGATTTGCTGGCTTCGGCAAATCCAATGAGGCTTTGGATGGTGGCTCTCCACTCATCCATCTTGTCTGCTGCCGGAGGAAAGTTTAACAGCATCTGGGCTCGCGCCATCGCCTCTGCTGCTGTGGCTGGCATGGCTGGGAGCGAAGAACGCGACGTCGCTCTACTCCTGGCAGAGCCAGCAGGAGCGCCATTGCGATCTTGCTGCCGCGGCACATGCTCAATAGCGGGCTTTCATGGTGGAGGTGGTGCCTGAAGATCTTGAGGTTGATCGATAGGCGTCTTGCCATGCGGACGCCGCCGACCGGAGCTGCCTGCGCCGTTCGGAGCCACGTCGCGCCCATCTTGCGATGGTCACGGTGTGTGTCCCGAAGCAGCATCCTTGGACGCCGCAGCGCTAGGATGTTGACTCGCGCCGGACCAGACGGTGTTGCTCCGGTGGTTTCGCTCGTCGGTGGGCCAAGGAGGCGGGAGTGGGCCGTCCACGCCGCCTGCACCGACGTGGCTTCGATGACCAGAATGGTGAGGAAGCTGAGAGTTGGTGTTGCGTGCTCCGCCTGCGCCACCGGTGCTAGGTACGCCTCCTGCGCCGCCTGCCCCAGTGACGCCCTCCGCTCCGCCTGCGCCGGCCGGATCATCTCCGCCGCCCGCAGGTGTATGTGATGGAGCCTTGGAAGTCGATGGAGTGGCTGCAGACGCGCCCTTCTTCTTGGCCGCCATCACAGATGATGAAGACGAAGTTGACGTGCAAATTACTGACTCAGATTCGCTCAAGCGATTCCCCTACCTGGCGTGCCAAAGATGTCGTGCGTACGACTATCTATGGGGCCATCTAGCCCCTTTGCGGTTCGACTAGGGGAGTGCACAAGCACAAAGAGCAGAATCAACAGAGAACGCAAAGATTTTTACCCAGGTTCGGGCCACCATGAGGTATAAAACCCTACTCCTGCTTTGGTGTATTATATCTGGAGAGCTCAAGTACAAGGTACGCTTCTTCCCGGCAAGGTGCAAAGGGAAGCAACTACGCATGCAAAGTGAGCTAGAGTGTCTAAGGATCGATCCTTGTAAAGGTTGCCCTGGCCCTCCTTTTATAGCCTAAAGGGGTAACCACAGTGTCAAAACAGTCATTACAAGTTGATTAGATAGCAAACAGTGCTATCATACCTAACTCTGCCGGTTTAGGACAAAGGAATTAAATGCGCCGTTAGGCGTCATGTGGAGGAGGAGCCCCGGCAAGGTTTCTGCACCGCTCGCCTAGCTACCTCACATTATCTTAACTCGCCTCCTGGACAGGTGTCATTAAAGTTAAATCTCCTTCCAGCAGGCTGACACGTTCCCCGACAAGTCTCACCAAACTACCTACGCGGTCGACACCTCACCGATTAGCGACTAGCTGCTCGGTGAGGTGGAGCGCTGACAAGCTAGCGAAGGCTTGTCGGCACGGAGCTTGCCGGGCCTTCAACTTGCTGGCTCGAATCTTGCCGGCAAGTAATGCCTCCATCTTCAGTACTAGTCAAGTACTTATTGATGCTTCATCTTCATTTCTTCCTTAGTGCTTTTGCGATTAAACCTTGAGTCTTGATCTTGGTAATCCCCGGCAAGCCTGGCCATCAAGAAGGCTGCTACTGTCTATGCATAAGTTAGGGTATAAAATACCCATGTTTTATACACCGACAGTAGTTGATTCAAAAACAACATAGCCTCCGTGGTATTTATGTTCATGGTATTTATATCCTACTCATGCTCGTATTCAGTGTTAATTATTCTCAATGCATGATTATGACCATTTTCGCTCTCTAGCTGGTCGCTTCTCAATCTATTTGCTAGCCTTCGCCTGTACTAAACGGGAATACTGCTTGTGCATCCAAAATCCTTGAACCAAAGTTGTTCCAGATGAGTCCACTATATCTACCTATATGCGGTATTACCCTGCCGTTCCAAGTAAATTTGCATGTGCCACACCTCTAATCATTCAAATAAACATCTATTTTGCGTGCCGGTACTGCTCATGGAGCGACATGGGGTGGTCAATATATTCTCTGTTTTAAGCTTCGAGCTCTGGCACCGCTGCAAATCCATGCTTTCCTCTGCGAAGGGCCTATCTATTTACTTTTATGTTATTTTACTTTTATTATTGAGTCATCACCCTCTCATTTAAGCACCAGTTGGAGAGCACTATTGTCATTTTTATGCATCGAGTATAGTTGACATGACTGGATCTCTTCTACCATGAATTACAATATCTAGTCATTACTTGAACTTCAGAGGTGCTCTGCATTTATGTTTTGCGGTCTCAGAAAGGGATAGCAAGATGCCATGTTATCATATTATATCATGATTGTATTGAAAAATTGATGGCATCCGAGATATCTTATTATTGCTCGCTAGTTGGTTATGTTATTGATATGAGTAAATGTGAGACCTAAGTGTTATCATTCATATGGTAGTTCATAATCTTTGCTGAAAACTTGGATGCTAGTTAAGTATATATACAGACAACAAGATGAAAAGAGTTCGTAAAAGTTTTTCTTTGTCACTTTCAGTTTGTCAACTGAATTGCTTGAGAACAAGCAATGAGTTAAGCTTGGGGGAGTTGATACGTCCCAAACATATCTACTTTTCCAAACACTTTTGCTCTTGTTTTGGACTCTAATTTGCATGATTTGAATGGAACTAACCCGGTCAGACACTGTTTTCAGCAGAATTGCCTTGGTGTTATTTTTGTGCAGAAATAAAAGTTCTCGGATGGACCTGAAAATTTACGCAGAATTATTTCAGAATATATAAAAAATACTAGCGAAAAGATCTACTGGAAGGGAGCCACCCAGGGGCCACAAGCCCAGGGGGCGCGCCTACCCCCCAGGGCACGCCCTCCTGGCTTGTGGGCCCCTGGAAACTCCGTTTGACCTAATTCCAAAGCTATATATACCTCTTTGTGGAGAAAAAAATTCAGGGAGAAAGAATCATCGCGTTTTACGATACGGAGCCACCGCCACCTCTTCTTCTTCATCGGGAGGGCTGATCTGGAGTCCGTTCGGGGCTCCGGAGAGGGGGATTTGTTTCCATCGTCATCATCAACCATCCTCCATCACCAATTTCATGACGCTCACCACCGGGCGTGAGTAATTTCTTCGTAGGCTTGCTGGACGGTGATGGATTGGATGAGATTTATCATGTAATCGAGTCAGTTTTGTTAGGGCTTGATCCCTAGTATCCACTATGTTCTAAGATTGATGTTGCTATGACTTTGCTATGCTTAATGCTTCTCACTAGGGCCCGAGAGCCATTATTTCATATCTGAAGCCCTTATGTTTTCATGAATATATTTGTGTTATTGATACTATCTTGCAAGTTGTATGCACCTATTACGTGTTATGATCCGCATACCCCAAGGTGACAATAATTGGGATTCTTTCCGGTGATTACCGTAGTTTGAGGAGTTCATGTATTCACTAAGTGCTAATGCTTTGTTTTGGTTCTCTATTTAAAGGAGACCTTAATATCCCTTAGTTTCCTTAAGGACCCCGCTGCCACGGGAGGGTAGGACAAAAGATGTCATGCAAGTTCTTACTATAAGCATGTATGACTATATACGGAATAGATGCCTACATTACATTGATGAATTGGAGCTATTGTGTATCGCTCTAGGTTGTGACTGTTATATGGTGAATGTCATCCAACACAATTATCCATCACCGATCCAATGCCTACGCTTTTCGCATATTGATCTTTGCTAAGATACTCTCGTTGCTGCTGCCGTTACAATTACTACAAAACTGCTACTGTTACTGTCTCTGCTACTATTGCTACTGTTACTACTGCTATCAAAACCATCATACTACTGTGCTACTAAACACTTTGCTCCAGATATTTAGTTCTCCAGGTGTGGTTGAATTGACAACTCAACTGCTAATACTCACAAATATTCTTTGGCTCCCCTTGTGTCGAATCAATAAATTTGGGTGAAATACTACCCTCGAAGACTATTGCGATCCCCTATACTTGTGGGTTATCACCGATCTAGGACCACCCTCGATGGCCTCCTGGATAAGCCATGCCCGATCCACTCCATTCTGCTAAACACCTGCCCAACCCACAACCTTTGCGACTGCTGGGTGATAAGGCAGGTAGCTATGAGAGGCTTAATCCTCCTCACCGGCATGCCTAGACATTCAGAGGAGTCCTCGGGCGATGACAAGGTCTTAATGATCTACGAAACCTTGACATCCAATAATCAGAGGAAGCGGGCTCTCCGGGAAGTCAATTCAATCCGGCAAGTAACAGCTCGGGGCGAGTGGATAGACACGCCAATTACCTTTGATCATAAAAACCAACCAAAATCTACCCCGAGTAGATGCCCCGCCACCCTGGTTCTTGACCCAATCGTGGGCAGCTGCCGTCTTCCGAAGGTACTTATGGACGGGGGCAGCAGCTTAAATCTAATATATATGGACACTCTGGACAAGATGCAAATCGATAAATCGCGCATCGAACAGAGCCGTACCACCTTTAAAGGTATAGTATCGGGACAAGAAGCACGTTGCTATGGAAAAATCACCTTTGATGTGGTCTTCGGAAGGCCTGATAACAACCGATCCGAAGAAGTGACGTCCCATATTGTCCCTTTCAAGAGTGGTTATCATGCCCTCCTGGGACGGGACGCCTTCTCAAGGTTTCAAGCAATTCCACACTATGGCTATATGAAGCTCAAAATGCCGGGCCCAAACGAGATCATCACAATCACAAGTAACCCCGACAGAGCACTCAAAGCCGAGAACAAGACGGCGGCGCTCGCCCTAGAGTTCCTATCCGAAGCCCTCGCGGCCGAAGAATTAACATCACTACGAGCCAAAGTCGACCGGGATGATCTCATCCTCGACAAGCGGCCGAGGTCGACCTCATTCAAGCCGGCCGACGACATAGTCAAATTCTAAGTGCACCCTACGGACCCAGCTAAAACGACGTCAATTGGGGAAAATCTCGAGCCGGAAATCGATGAGGCCCTACGTAACTTCCTTAGAGAAAACTGGGATATATTTGCCTGGCATCCCTCGGATATGCCAGGGAAACCCCGCAGACTTGCCGAACATAGCTTGAACTTTCTAAAGGGCTACAAGCCTGTCAAACAAGCACTTCGGCGTTTCTCTAAGCCCAAGCGTCAAGCAATGGGCGAAGAACTGGCCAAACTCCTTGAGGTCGGATTCATAAGAGACATAAAACACTCCGATTGGCTCGCCAATCTGGTCATGGTAACCAAGAAGGATAGGTCCTTGCGCCTGTGTGTCGATTTTAAAGACCTTAAGAAGGCTTGCCCCAAGGACCCCTTCCCACTACCATGCATTGATCAGATCGTGGACGCCACAGCTGGGCGCGATTCGCTATGCTTTTTAGACGCCTACTCGGGGTATCATCAGATAAAGATGAAAGAATCCGACCTGGCTGAGACCACCTTCATTACGCCCTATGGGCCATTCTGCTTCAACACAATGCCTTTCGGCCTGAAAAACTCCGGTGCGACGTAACAACGCATGATTCAAACATGCTTGGAAAAGCACATCGGAAAAACCGTTGAGGCTTACATCGACGACGTGGTGATCAAAACTAAACAAGTCGGGCAGCTGGTCGACAACCTCCATGACACATTCGCTAGCCTGCAGGAGTACCAGATTAAGCTCAACCCGGAGAAATGTGTCTTCGGAGTACCCGCGGGCAAACTCCTCGGCTTTATCGTGTCCAGCTGAGGAATCAAAGCCAATCCGGCAAAAATACGAGCCTTGGCCCGATTAGAGGTGCCGACCGAGCTCTAACATGTTCAAAAGCTAGCAGGCCATGTGGCCGCCCTAAGTCGTTTTATGTCAAGACTCGGGGAAAAAGCTTTACCCCTTTACAGGCTACTGAAGCAAACAAAGAATTTCAAATGGACTGACAAGGCAGCAGCTGCGCTGGAAGATATTAAAACCCTCCTCGCCACAAACCCCATCTTAGCGGCTCCAGGCATATGTGAGCTGATGATATTATACATCTCGGCCACCAACCAGGTGGTCAGCACAGTACCGTGGTCGAACGAGACATGGTGGGCCAGAAGTTCCAAGTTCAAAAACCAGACTATTATGTCTCCGAGGTCTTAACCCCGTGTAAGACATGCTACCCGCATTATCAGAAGATAGCCTACGTCATCTTTATGGCGTCACAAAAACTTCAACACTACTTTCAAGAGTGCTCGGTAACCATGGCATCCAAAGACCCTTTAAGTGACATAATTAACAATAGGGATGCTACGAGACGCATAGCCAAGTGGGCCATAGAGCTCTTACCCTTCAAAATAACATATCGGCCGCGCCGAGCTATTAAATCTGAGGTGCTGGCAGACTTCATAGCCGAATGGACAGAGGCTGAGCTCCCTCGAGAGTACAGCACATATTCGCATTGGACCATGTTTTTTGACGGTTCAAAAATGCTTGCCGGGCTAGGGGCTGGAGTAGTGCTCACATCGCCAACAGGCGACAACATCCGCTCCGTGTTACAGATCATGTACACCGACTCTAATAATGCGGCCGAATATGAAGCCCTTCTGCATGGGCTCCGGATACCAGTCTCGATGGGCGTTAAACGCCTCGAGGTCCGAGGAGATTCCAACCTTGCCATCTCCCAAGTAAATGGTGAGTTCGATGCAAAGGGCCCAAAAATGACAGCTTACCAGAACGCGGTCCTAAAGATCTCGGCCAGGTTCGAGGGGCTTGAATTTCATCATATCCCCCATGAAAGCAACCAGGCCGCCGATATTCTCGCCCGAATGGGCGCTAAATGGGACAAGGTCCCTAAAAACACCTTCCTCGAATGGCTCTTCAAGCCATCCGTAGTCTGGTAGGATGACAAAGAAGTGTCGGAGTCAAACGACATAGGGCAATCCGCCCCACCCGAGGATGAAATGGAACAGGATATAATTGGGGGTTGGTCATCCAGCAAACGGCTTTGGCACATGAGGTTATGGCAGTCATTACACCCTGGACCGAGCCCCTCCTTGCATACTTACTCCACAAGGAGCTCCCCGAAGACCAAACCGATGCACGTCGGATCATAAGGCAGTCTAAAGCCTATAAGGTCCACGAGGGTGAGCTGTATAAGCAAAGCACCACGGGCGTCCTCCAGTGATGTATAACAGAAGAGGAAGGGCGATCGCTGCTTAGCGAAATACACGCCGGCATGAGCGGACATCACGCCGCTGCTCAGACCTTGGTCAACAAGGCTTTCCAAGATGGTTTTTACTGGCAACAGCAGGGGCCGATGCTACAATGCTAGTACAGCATTGCCCTGGTTGTCAGGTGTTCACCAAACAAAGCCACATGCCCCCTACAGCCCCCCGGACTATCCCAATCACTTGGCCTTTTGCGGTCTAGGGGCTCGACATGGCTGGCCCACTTAAGGGAGGGTCACGAAAAAATAAGTATCTACTTGTCATGGTAGACAAGTTTAGCAAATGGCTCAAAAAAAACCAGTCACCTCGGCTGGAGCAGTCCCAGTAATTGAGTTCATCTCGGGGGTGGTACACCGTTACGGTAACCCCCACAGCCTTATAACAGACAACGGGACAAACTTCACGGCCAAGGAGGTCAAAGCATGGTGCGCAAAAATGGGCATTAAGCTCAACTACGCGTCAGTCTATCACCCGCAGTCAAACGGGCAGGTAGAACGTGTGAACGGACTAATTCTCAGTGGCATTAAGCCAAGGCTAGTACACTCCCTTAAAGAAGCAGACTGCAAATGGGTAGAGGAACTCAATTCCGTCCTATGGGGGTCTACGCACCACACCAAATCAATCTACGGGGTACACCCCCATTCTTTATGGTATATGGCATCGAGGCAGTACTCCCTTGCGACATAATCCATCGCGCACCTTGGGTACGCATGTACGAGGAACGGGAGGCCAAGCTAGACCGACAAGACGCCCTGGACACCTTGGAAGAGGAATGCAACGTAGCCCGAGCACGTTCTGCGATTTACCACAAAAAGCACGGCGATATCACAGCAGGGAAGTCCGCGCAAAGGAATTCAATATAGGAGATCTGGTCATGAGGCTCCACTCAGAAAAGCAGAAGCATAAGCTCTCACCTAAATGGGACGGGCCATTTATCATTGACCAGGTCCTAATTGGAGGAGCCTATCGAATCCGAGATCCGACGAACGGGCGTCTAGAGCCCAATCCCTGGAATGCCGCACTGCTCCAGCGTTTCTATGGTTAAAACCTTAAGTATCATCTTCCCATGTATATACCTCTCCTCTTGCATATAGCATTACTTTGCTTTATGGCTACCTCAGAGGCATCTTTACATGTCTTTCCTCGAGGGCCACACCGACATACAACATGATCTCTTAAAAACGTGCGTCCTTTCTATTCCTTCTATCCTCTCATCATTCAAGCCAAAATATGCACCAATTTGACTTAAGATTTTGCCAAGCTGGGTTGCCCGGCTCCTGTGCTTGCCCCTTACGTTCCTGATTCTTCGGCTAAGGGGCAAAGGGAGCACCGCTGCGATTGTTACTCCCGGGTTACCCGGAGCAGTACCTCAGACGGACAAAGCCGAAAGCTAGCGTTCTTAAATGTACAAATTGGTCGGCCACGACATAGGAGTATAGTGGTGGGGGTCTTTCAAACCTCAGCCAGGGGCTTTACCCCCGAGGTCACTCGTCTTCGGACACAAGTGCTTGACACAATCACCCCGAGAAAAGGAACTGTTGGAAGAACTATTTTTCTCGGAAGATGTTTCTTACGTTAAAAAGTAATATAACATAACTCTCTGCCCCACTCTCGTCTTTCAAACCATGTAGCCGGATTGCCTTGTCGCCTGAAGTACCTGGTCCGACTAGTTTGGCCAGTACTAAGGGACACTCCTCGGCCACTGGGCGGGGAGGCAGAAGCCGATGGCTGGTTGACAGAGTTTTTGATGCGCAGATTGATTTATTAATGACGTAAAGTACTTCGATACATAGAGTCATACAAAAATATTCACCTACGCTCGGTCCAGTCCATCTATCAAGGTATCTAAGGCGCAGTCTTTCTGAGAAGAGCGAGCCGCAGGCATGACATTTTCATACACCAGGCTGGTGGGTATTTCTTCCCCATCAGGCCCCATGGGCCCCACCTCGGCCAAATGTGATGTATCTACGCTGGTGTACCGCGTCTTGACCATGGCCCAGGCCTCCCTTGCTCCTTCACGACACGCCGATACCTTCCAGGCCTGAATCCAGTGCCGAGCTCTCTTACGATGCTCGGCAGGGACTACCATGTCTTCGGGCACATGTTCCTCCTCGGGCCATAAAGCCTTAAACATGGCCGTCATCGACTTTCGTGCGCTTTCATGCACCTCGGATAGATGAGTTGCGGCGTCTTCGGGCAACGGGCCAGGGGCCTCCAGGGGCTGACCGGTTAAGGAAGCTGCCAGGAACCAAAATATTAGCCGGTCGATCAACTCTAGCAATCCTACAACCAGGAAACCATCTCAAATGGAAACAAAAGGTTACCAAATATTGCTTCATTTGTTTGTCAGTTCTTCGCTTCGGCGGCGGCAGTCGAGCTTTCAAGTTCTCGATCTCCTGAGCCTGTCGAGCATTTGCCGCCTTGAGCACGCTCACATCCTCCCTCCTCTGGGTTAACACATGCTGGCCAGCCTACCGCTGCGACTCCGTATAGAGAAAATCTTCGCGGGCTTGTTTAAGATTCATTTCCAGGTGACCAAGGGCTTCCGCTGCTACAAAAAAAACATGTTGTTACATAACTCAACGATCTTCACCACAAGAATACCATGTGAAACGGAAACACTTACCATGTGCTTCTCTGGTGAAAGTTTTCACCTGCTCTACTTCGGCTAGAGCAGAGTTCAACCTCCCTTCTGTCCGGGAAAACACCTCAGCGAGATGATCACTCTTCTCCCAAGCACCCTATCAAAGGATTCATTCTTATTGCCATCACAAGCCTCGATACGGTCGCCAACGCCCATATCGAGACTTAGGGGCTACTGCCGTGTTCGACAGTTAGTTTGCCTTTAAGCAAACAAATTACGACAAGCACAAGAAATCTTCGAAAACAGCGTAGACTAGGGCAGGGCCTTATCTATAAGCCCTGTGATAGAACACCCACTGCCTTTTCAAAGACAGAATGGGTCGCACCGAGGTATACATCCACCGAAGTAAGGGCGTTAAACTCCTGACTCGTGAAGGCAGCACTCCTTAGGGAGGCCTTCCATCGTCGGTGGCTCATGGTGCTTTTGACCTCAGACGGGGTGGCTAAACAAGTCCCTGAATCCTCTGATTGGGGAACTTCGGGAGTAACTCCCGAGGTGGGGTGGGGTCCCATACCACTGCTCGGAGCCGACGTCCCCTCAGATCTTGTATCCTCCACCGTCGAAGGGGGAGCAGGATGTCTGCAAATGGAGTAAAATAATTGAAATACATGACGTGCGGAGGAAGCATTTTGGTCTACCTCCACGGCCGCCGCGTGCGCCCGAGCTCCGCGTGTCTCCCGCGGAGGGCTCCTTTGAGGGGCCGGTTCTCCGCGTGGACGTTTTGGGCGTCGTCCCTTTGGAGGAGAAGTCAGAGGATTAGGGGCTTCAGGATGAGAAGCTCTCTTTCGAGTAGAGGTAGGGGGCTTTACCGATGAGGCCGGCCGCGTTCCCGGTGCATCGGGAGTAATGGCCACCGTTGAGCCGTCAAGGCTCCACTACTGGGAAAGGGCTTATAGGTGAACCCCAATGAGTGGCGGGCGGCCTAGGTCACCCGCCACAGCTACTTTTAAAAATTAGCAGCGGCGAGTAACAAACAGTGATCGCCACAGCTAACAGCGCAACTGTGGCGGGCAGAATTCAAACACCGCCACAGCTACAATCTCCCGGATGAGGCTTGCTTCCGTAACTCAGCTGTGACGGGCCCTAGCAGTTGCCCGCCATAGGTAGTAGATGAAGCAGTGGCGAGCGCTGGCTAGCATCCGCCACTAGCTGTCATTGCCGGATGCCCAATTTTAGCAGAACATAGCTGTGGCGGGTCCTCTACCACGCCTGCCAGTGGTAGTTTACATAACTGTGGCGGGCAAAAATTTCTGCCCGCCACAAAATATTTTCCCGCGTGGGGTTGCTGTCCACATCACTTTGCAGTGGCTGGCTACTCCTGCCGCCTGCCAGTGATAAGATCGTGTGTGATGTTTGCTTCCGGGTTCAGTGGCTTCCCCTCCCTAGTTTCTTCCTCTCCCACAATGCCCTCTTCCTCTTCCTCCTACTCCTCTCACCATTGATCATCCACCACATCTCTCTCTTCTTGATTTCATCCGATCGATCGGACATGACATCGATCGAAGAGAGATGACAAGACACATTTTAGGTGAGAATTCTTTTCTAAATTCAACCTCATGTGTATGTATGTGCATGCATGTGTACTTGATTGTTGGTGTGTGGCGTGGTGGACATGTTGGGCGATTCAACATTTGGTTGATCGGATGCTTTTGTTGAAAATTTCCAGGGAATACAAATGAGTACCAAATCTCGTTGAAATGTTGATTAATTTCCATTTTGTCTAGTTGGTGTGACTCAATATGTCCCATTATTAGCAATGGTCATGCCGAATTTTTAAATTTTCCATATTCTTAGATCGAATAATAATCTATTACGTTATGTATGTATATATGTTGCAGGTTTTGGCATCGAATGATGGATCGTAGTTGGATGTACTCCATACCACGAGTGTCCAATGATTTTGTTAATGGTTTGATAGAGTTCTTACAGTTTGCGGAGGAATATGTTAGGAAAAAGGGTTCGAAGAAAATATGTTGTCCATGTGTTGTTTGCGAGAATGATGTTATGTACACAATTGAATCAGGAGAGTTGCATAAGCACTTGTTGGCTAGTGGTTTCATGCCCGGTTATACAATATGGACAAGTCATGGTGAGGATGGGATGTCATGTGAAGGAGCGGAACATGCAAGGAACAAGAATGGATGATGGATGGACATAATGAACAATTTGACGGCGATGAATACGACGAGTCCGGTGAAGAGTCCAACGAAAGTGAGGAGGCCGAAACGGAGGAGGCAATCATCTGGGGCAAATTGGCAGGAATGGTGCACGATGAACACATGCAAGAGTTGATCGTGAAAGAGACTAGCACCGAGGCAGCTTCTCGTAGAGAGGCTACCAAACTGGTGACTCTTGTGAAGGACTCAACAATTCCTTTGTACGCTGGTTGCAAGGCATAACACACCCGACTAAGTGTCACGATGAATCTTATGGATATTAAGGCAAAAAGCAATAGCACAAACACTTCCGTCGATATGAATTTGAAGTTTTTGCATGATGTTCTGCCTGAAGGCAACGTGTTGCCAAAAAGTATCGATGAGGCAAGGAAGGTATTGTGTCCTCTTGACTTGGAGCTGGTAAAGTACCATGCGTGCAAAAATGACTGCGTCATTTACCGGAACGAGTACTCCAACCTAACAAGGTGTCCAACATGCAATTTTCCCCGATTCTAGCGGGGAAATAACAGTCGGGAAGACAATGATGATGATAGAGCACCCGCTAGCGGTACTCCTTATAAGGTTGTATGGTACTTTCCAATCATACCATGCCTGAAGCGTTTGTATGCAAACAAGAAGCAGGCAAAGCTTATGCTTTGGCATTCTACGAGGAAGAGGGATGACGGAGTGATTAAACACGTTGCAGATGGTCGGCAGTGGAAAGCAATCGATGACGAGTTCCCTCATTTCAGTGGAGATGATAGGAATGTTAGGCTGGGCTATAGTGTGGTTGGTCTGAATCCCTTTAGTAACCAAAACAGCATGCACAGCACCTGGCCTGTGGTTGTCTGCATCTACAACCTTCCCCCATGGGTGTGCATGAAGAGAAAGTATCTACACATGGTCATGCTAATTCAAGGGCCAAGCCAACCGGGTAGTGATCTGAACTTGTATCTGCAGCTACTGAAGGAGGAGCTAGAAATTTTATGGGATGAGGGGGTGCCGACATATGACGCTAAAACGGGTACGTACTTCCCTATGAAAGCTGTGCTGCTCACGATGGTGCAGGACTATCCGGCATACGGTTATAATTCGGGTCAGGTTTGCCACAGGAACTGCGCATGTGTTAGGTGCATGGATGAAACTCATTCTCTATATCTGAAGGCCTCTCATAAAATAGTTTACATGGGGCATAGAAGATGGCTAAATAAAAATGATGAATGGAGAAACAAAGAAGATTTGTTTGATAACACAAAAGAAAAGCGAGGGAAGCCACGCAAAAGGAGTGGAATAGAAATCCTACAAATGTTGAACAACTGGGAAGAGTGTCCAGAGCTTGGAAAGAAACAGAAGAGAGTGGATCCACTGTTAAAAGTATGGAAAACGCGGTGTCCATTTTGGGACTTGAAATATTGGAAGTATCTCTCCACGCCCCATTGTATCGATGTCATGCATATCACGAAGAATGTTTGCGAGAGTTTGGTTGCTACCATTTTGAACATCCCAGACAAGACAAAAGATACGGGGAGCTCAAGAAAAGACCTAGAATCACTTCAAATTAGGCCGGATTTGTGGGCTCACATTGGCAGGCTCAAGGGCATAGGTCACAAGAAAAGGAGAAAGAATTTGCATGTGACCTTTGATGATCCCAACCGAGCGCCCGACTTCATAAGAGCTCACACCGTGGTGTTACAACACATTAAGTGTGTCAACCCATATGCTAGGAAGCATATGTTGCAGTTGAGAACTGAATACAGGAAACGTGGGATAAAACGCTTCGATGAGCAACTAACAAATGAGCACAACAGAAAGTTTGCGGCTTGGTTCAAGAAATACATGCGAGAACATCCATTGTCAGAAAATGATGATAGAGGTACTGAGCTGTTCTCCTTGGCATCGGGACCCGCGTTGAATGTGACCACATACCAAGCCTATGACATCAACGGATACACTTTCTATATGGAGGCCAGAGACAAGGTAAAAGGTGTGTACTAGAATTCAGGGGTGACACTACATGCATACACCGGTAAAGAAAAGAACAAACACTACGGGAGAATCGAAGAGATTTGGGAACTAAGGTACGCGGATGTAGGGATATTCCCCATGTTCCCTGTTAGATGGGCGAAACAAGTACTTCAAGAAGACGACTATTTCACTACCATGGTTATACCACCACGAAATGAGTCCATGAACGTGCTTGCAATAAGTGCCTTAAATGAGCCATGGGTACTGGCGAAGACTGTGTCTCAATGCTTCTACATAAAAGACCCTATTAAGCCTAGCCGTGTGGTCTACCGAAGAGGAAAGAGGAGTATCGTCGGAATGGACAAAGTCAATGACGAGGAGGACTATGACCAATTCGACGACTACCCCACGGAACAAGAAGGCGTCAAACATGTATCGAGAAGAAGAAGATCAACATTGCCAAATTACGACATTGCACCATTGTCAAGGCGGAATCACAACAACACAATAGTCCATACCAGGAAGAGGATCACCAAAATTCATGTGAAGACCGTCAGTAGAATCCATTAACAACTTATTTGTAATGTGTCGTTATGTGAAGGTTAATTTGTACTATTAAGACATATATATATGCGTGCATGTGTGGATCGGATAGATAATGGCCGTGTCGTGTGATGAATATATTGATTGTAAGGATTAACCTTTTTAAAAAATTACAAAAAAAACATTAAAACAATTGCGGTGGCGGGCGGGGGAGGGGGGCCGCCATGTCAGACATTTGCGGTAGCGGGAAGGCTGGAACGCCTGCCATGTCGATCCCCTCCCCAAATGCCCCCCCTCTTACCTTACCACGTGTTTCGTTCAAACCGTGCCCCCTCCCAACCGAATCGCCAGCCGCCGCCGCTGTGCGCCGTTGACCTCACCTCGCTGGCGTGCTCGCCTCCTGTGCCGCCACCAATGCCGCCGCCGCGTGCTTGCCTGCTGCGCTTGCACGGCTAAGGAAGAGCCTAGGGCGCCAGCGCGGGGTCATCGTCGCATGCCCATGCTCTAGTCCGACAACGCCATCGGCCCCTAGATCTCCTCCAACACCGTCGCCGGCGTGCCCACTGTACTCCAACACCACCGCCACCACCAAGCCGTCTCTCACCGAGGTACATATATATTACGGCTGACCCATCTGCTTCAAGTAACATGAAACAACATTATTTGAGCAACGCAAGGTGTTCGATGAAATGTCTACACCGGTTTATTTGCAGGAATTAATATGAGTGCCAATTTTCTGACGAAACATTGATTAATTTCCGTTTCCTCAAATTTCTAGCACTCAATATGCCCTACTTTTAGCAAAGATCATGCCAAAATTTTAACTCTTTGTCAATTTTGCAGTTCGACGAATGGATCCCCACGCGGGAGCATCATCTCAATGACAACAACCCTGACGTTGAGATGGGCGCCCCCGACGTTGAGACGGGCGACGACCATCATGAAGAACCGCCTACCGGGCGAGGAGAAACGAGCCACACCGATGGGACTTCATCCAGCACCGCCGCCAGCAACAAGAGCACGTGTAAGGCTAGGCAACCGAACAAGCATCATGAAGGTATCATTACAATAACCGCAGTTGGCCCAACAGAAGAGCCCGTCGCCCCAGATGCCGCAGCAAAGACATATAGTAAAATGCTAGGTTGCATCTTGAGAAAAAAAACGTCTTGATCGGTTGCAAGGATATCGGCAGACATAAGCAGAAGCTACTCGAAGCGTTACACCAGAGTTATGCATTTCCGTCTGACTCTAAAAAAAAGGCCGAAGAGTATGCCCTATCGAAATGGCTGAAAATGTTTAGGGACTGGAAGAGCAGTGCTCGTTGCAATCTCGTGGGTAAGGACTTCGAGACCGTTAAGCGGCTCAATCCAACTATGGATCACGAAGAATGGACGAAGTTTTGTGAATCATCAGGAAGCGAGTCAAGCAAAGAGGTAAGCCATCATTTCCGTAATTTACGGAAAAATCTGCCAGGTAACAACCGTTTGGGCCCTGGTGGTTACAAAGCTGCAATACCCAAGTGGGAGAAGGAGGCCACGAACTTTGAAGCCGCTGGTAAACCACCCCCATTCTTGGAACATCGAGATCGTCCGCGTGACTTCCATTTCCTCAGGGCCCGTGCAGTTCGAGACCCAGAGACTAACGAGTTTGTCCTCCCGACACCGCAACTTCGCTCGACGGAGGAGAGCCTGGTAACGTCACTGAAGACTAATAATTTAGTACCTACTACAATTATTATCATACTAATCGTTTACCACAACTTATGTACTTTTTTGTAGAGAAAAATGAAGGAGGAATTTGGACCCGGTCTTGATGAATCTCCGTACGGCTATAGGTATGAAGACCATCTTACACGGGCTGTGAACGAGGGATTTGGGGTTGACAGGAAGCCCAAGACTGGGCGTGTGTTGGGCGCGGGTAGGATGCTGTGGGACCAGGCCTATTCCCAGACCAAAGAGTTAAAAAATATAGAAGGAAAATCAGGGTTGATGACAAGATTGATGCCAAAGTAGATGCAAAAGTAGATGCAGCAATTCAAAGAAGGTTAGCTGAAATATTCCCGTCTGGCCATGAGCATCATCTGTATAGTAGCACCCAACAGCAACAAGCATCGTAGGATGTTTCATGCTGGCTGCTAGCCAAAGTGAACGGCGTGCCGACGAAGGTTGCCAAGGGGCAAATAATTCCATTTACAGATGGTACTAGAATGATGCACGGGGTCGTCCTGCCACTGGACATGACGAGGGTGCTAGTGCAGTATGTAATGCCGGGCTTTCAATACTGTTCGTTGCCTCACCCCCTTGATGAAGGCATCACTATGTTAGGACAAGTGATGCGGGGGTACCTGCTTAAGTGGCCACTCAGTGATATAGAGGAGATTAGTCCACACGGATTCTCACGTAATGACTGCGATCCTGCCTTCGCGAACCTTGACCCCTTTTTCAACATTGACAGCACTTGAGACAACATAGCCAAGGATATTCCGCAATCAGCGAGGAAGGATCTACATGCTGATTGCGGACCATCCGCAGACAAGCCACCTGTGCCAATTGTCTTCCCCGAAGGACATAAATGGAATCAGTATAAGCCCGGCGAACCGTCGCTATCGGACTCTACGTTGATGACCCTCTCGACAGATCTTAATGTTCTACACGATGACGTGGTACGTAGATCAAAAGAAGAAGGTCAACAAGGTTATAGGGCCAAGGTTCTACAAGGTTATAATTTCGTCCTTCAGTTTCCGGTTGATACAATTGATCTGCCATTTAATGAGGTGATCCATGCAAATATCTTCTATGTGAGTGCACTCTCCCCGGAGTTAATGAGGCTTTGGGCACTTCATCGAGCTTCAGATCCCCTACTCGGGCATAGTAAAGTGTCTTTACTTGATCCTTTTTACATGCAGTGCCACAACCTCGAATCCGTAATTACCCAGGAGCTCATCTTGAACTACCTATTCCCGTGCATGATTTCGACTCATCCGCAAAAGGACACCTTTCTGTTGCCATACTGTGACAAGTAAGTTTTTAACGTTCACTCATTTATTATGAAACATATATAGTTGACCTTCTAGTTTGATCTCATCCATGCTAATTTCTTCGTTTATTGCGCAGCAACCAACATTGGATCGTAATCGCACTATTGCCGACGCAGGGCTTGGCATATTTCTTTGATTCGAAGAGAGACCCTCAAAAGCAATGGACAAAATTGAAGGAGGTTCTAAATGATGCTCTATGCAAGTGTAAGAACTTCAACAACAAGGTAACACAGTATTCAGAATTCAAGTTCATCACTAGTGCTTGTTGCTATCAAGAACCAAATGTCAGAACCTCCCATATGTCCGGCTACTTGGCAATGGCTGTCATGAACGACTATTTGAAGAAAAGTCAATATTTGTGAAATCATAGCCAGATCATCAAGTGGTCTGAGGAGATGGAGAAGGACATTGACATAGGGGAATTATTATGTGAGCCTGAGCGCATCCAAAAGGTGTTGGCCAAAATCATCAACAAGGAGGTTGTAAATGAGGATGGGAAGTACCACTACGCGCCACAGTCACATGAAGAACGACTTCACCGAGTCGAAGACACATTTCAGACATCGATTGCCAGCGAGTAGCCTACTTGAGACATTTTTTCAAAACAGCTTCATTAACTATTGATTATGTGTTGAGACACATGTTTTTTTCTCCGGCACTTTTTATACCCAACTGCTTTCCTTCACTATTACTCTTATTTATTATGGCGACGTTGTAATAATTAATGTACTGCATGATTGTTTGAATGATGAGACAGCATTCTATATTTGTATTGCAATGTGATGATTGAGCGCGAAATACTCTAACCACCTAATTAAAATGCTGCCACGGCAGCAAAAAACGCTGCCGTGGCAGCAATTCTTCTATATGCCTACACCACTACCAGTGGCGGGTGGAGAAAACTGTTGTGGCGGCGCGTAGCCACTGTATCTATTAGAAACAGTGGCGGGCAGAGATTATAGTTGTGGCGGGCAACCAAAAGCGCCCGCCACTAGAGTACACCCACCAGTGGCAGGCGCCCGCCCACCACTGATGCCATAATAGCAGTGGCAGGAGGTCGGTGGCGGGCGGCCCTGGGAGCCTTGCCCGCCACTGCTGGCCTTTTCGCATCCACCACTGCTAGGCATTCCTGCAGTAGTGCAATCCAGATAAAACTTCCCTCCTTCATATATGAGGGACAGTTCCTCATCCTCATGGAAGATGGGGTCCTCCGCCCGACGGAGTGCCTCTGGTTCAGGCGCGGGACTGCTCAATGTCTCAACCCAGTGTCTCCATCTCTGTCCAGATTTAGTAAAAAGTCGGTCAGAAGAATTAACCATGAAACAACTTGGATGGACGAGGAAATCCAGGGAAACTTACTATATCGGCAGGGTTGTAGTAAGACAGCCCGTCTCGGAACTGCCGCATTGCAAAATCCTCCGCTGAGCCCTGGTAAATGCCGTCTAGTACGGTCCCAAAGGCCATCTGGTCATTGAAACTCTTTCGAATTGATCGGGAGGCATCTTCGGTTCCGTTATACATGAACAACGGGTGTTGGCGTTGCCGAAGTGGTTGGACTCTTCGGTTGATCGTCGTGGCCACAACATCGATGATGGTGAGGCCGGTGCCGGATAGCAGCTTCACCTGAGCCGCTAGGCTAACCACATCGGCGTCGTCCTCTTGAGCGACGCTCTGCGGTCTCCAACTGTAGCGCTTCTTTGGGGGTTCCGAGGAGAATGCTGGGAGCCCGGGCCGAACTGGGTCATATAGCAGAACGTCGTCTATATGGAACCACTCGGACGGCCTGATGTTGGCATCCTCTTGAGGGGTACCTGATGGGTAGTCAGTCCCATCAATTCGGCAGACCTCGGCTGCTCCTACTTCATACAACTTCCCAGAGGTCCCATCAATTCGGTAGATCAAGCTTGTACTCGATACTTCATCATCAATATAATCAAAGCAGGACGTAGGGTATTACCTCTTCGAGAGGGCCCGAACCTGGGTAACTACTGTCTCCTTCGTTCCTGTTACCACCGATCCGAGATCCACAGCTCGGGACCCCCTACCCCGAGGTCTGCCGGTTTTACCACTGACAATCATCCGATAAAAGCCCTACGTGTTGTTTGTGGCTATGTCTATTCCGCATCCTCATGAGGGAGTCGCCGTATGAGGTGGCTCTCCTCTAGTTGTGTGTAGCCGTATGAGTCGGCTTCTATATCGTGGAGATTCTGCCCTCTTGGGGAGCCTTGCCCCTCCTTATATAGGTGGAAGGAGCCGGCTTAGATGGAGAGTCCTAGTTGGATACAAACTAGTCTCATCTTCTATTACAAGTCAGATACTAGTCTGGGTGATATTCAGACTTCTTGAGTCGGCCTGCTTGTGACGCCCCGAGACCGATGCTCCGGATTCCTTCCATTTATTTTCCGTCGTTGCCATGTGATTCGTTTGCTTGTTGCACCTTGCCGTGTCATCATGTGCATTTCATCCGCATGTTTTCATACAATTTGCATCCGTTCGTAGTTGTCGGCTTTTCCCCGTCCCTTCCGTTGTCCGTTTTGAGTCCCGACACACTCGCACGCGCCCGCGGCACCTCCGAAATATTATTTTATAAGTGGGATAAAAATGTTCTCGGAATGGGTTGAAAGTTGGTGTGCGGTCTTATTATATCGTATGTAGACCGCCTGCCAAATTTTGTCCCATTCGGATGTCGTTTGATGCCCCAACGGATAACTATGGCGGCACTATAGCCGGTCAAAACGTCGGATGTTTCGGTGTTCCGAAACTTGTCACCGGGCCGCCCACTTCCCTCTCATCTCAGCCCATGGCCTCTTTACACAGCCACACTAGCCCACCTAGCAACCTCCTTCGTTTCGGTCCGTCGGATCGTGATCAGAGGGTCCGAAAACACCCCCAAACCCCTCCATCTTGCTCCTCTACTATAAATGGACAGCCTCCTCCTTCCATTTTTGTCAAACCCTAGCCTAACCCTACTCCCCTACCAGCCGCCGCCACCTCACCCCTTCTCCTAGAAATCCGGCGCCACCCACTGCCCCGCCGCCACTTGGCGCTCCTCCAACCGCCAGCGCCGCCACGAGCCGCCGCCCGCGGCCTCTCCCGCGCCGCCACGTCGCCCCCAGCCCCCTCCTCAGCCGCGTAGGCCCGCGGAGCCCGAAGCATGCCCGCCCGATCCCATCTGCGCCCCGCAGCCGAGCGCCTCCCGCTCCCTCCTCGATCCAGATCAGGAAGAGCTCAATCCCGAGCGCCTCCTTCCCCGACCCCGACGTCTGCGTCTCCATGGACCTCGCCGGAGTCCGCCGCCGCCGCCGCAGATGAGCCGCCGCCTGCCTCCTCCTCCCCATCCTGTCTTCCCTCTCCTCTTCCCCCTAATCTTGCTCTCTCTCTCTCTCTCTCTCTCTCTCTCTCTCTCTCTCTCTCTCTCTCTCTCAGCTTGGAGCCGCCATGGCCATGGCCTTGAAGCTACCCCGCCGCCAGAGCTCATCGCCGGGGCCCTGATCCGCTCTTCTCCGGCCAGATCCGGCACCCCATGGCTGGATCCGCGCGTCACCGACCCATTCCGGCCGGTCCCCGCCGTCCTTGCCGACTGCTGCTCTCTGCACCGCCCGGCGCCGCCTGCATGTGCTCGAGCAGAGGAAGACGGGGGCACATCAGCGACCTAGACCGCCCCGTCCAATTCCGTCCCGGATCCGAGCCATCCCGCGAACCAAACGGACCCGCTGCGCCGCTCCATCCCGATCTACCTCGTCCCGCTTCCCGCTGGGTAAAAACGACTGTCTCCAGAAAAATCATCTCATATGCATTTTTGTGTGAGCTATAACTTTGCATCTGTTCATCGCATGAAAATGATCTTTATATGTAAAATGATCTACTCTCTGTGTACTTCATGTTGGTGGCATTTTCATTCCTGTTAGGATCCATTTGGTTGATGTAATCTCTGTTGCAAAAGTGCATCAGGACCTAAACTACAGAAAACTGTTAAAACATTCAAACTTGCCATGATCATTGCATCTAATCCATAGCTCATATGCAAGTGATTCATTCATGCGTTTTGGCCTATGTGATGTGTACTTTGATGCCATGCCTTTGCTTTCCATGTAAAGTTCATGTATCCTGTCTCTTTCTTGCTCTCAAGTTGCCACCATATTAACCCTGGTCATGTATATGCCCTGTCATAATCTGTAGGAAAACATTGCATTTTGCATGGATCATATTGACTTAACCTTGACGCCTATGAACCTGAACCTTAAAGATGATTTGAAGTATGTCATGTCTACTTTAAGTGCATATCATGATGATGCCTATCATGTTACTGTAGCTTGCTGTTTTGATGCTTGCAAAGTGCTACGCTGCTGTTGTGGGCAGATTGTTAATACAACTTGTGTTGATTGTAATTGTTGAACCATTGCTCCGTTTTAATCATGTTCTATATGAAACTTTCTTAGATTTGTGTGTAGTTTCATTTTGTCATGTTGCATCCTTGGTTTGAGTGTTTGTGGTTGATGTTTGCATGCATTTTGCATTATTGCCATGTTAATCTTGTTTAGTGCATATCTTCTAGGCCGTAGCTCCGAATTAAATGTTCTACATATGTAACTTGATTAGAAAAACGTGTAGGTCATCATGATGCATGTTAAATTGCTGTTTAACAACTTTAACATTGTGTTTAATTCAGATCAGTACCAATTTCGAAATTTGCATATGGGGTTTTTCCGGAATTGTTGTTTGTGTTTCCGGCCTCATTTAAACTTGCCTAGTTGTGTGGATTGCTTATGCTTCATCTCTTGACATGTTCAACAACATTTAATCTTGTCATGCATCATATTTGGTTGTGCATCATGACATGTTTATGCTTGTGTGTTTAGCATGTTGTTTGCTTCTTTCCGGTTGTGCTTCTTCTCGATAGTTTTGGTTTCGTTGCGATTGTGAGGATTCGTTCGACTACGTTGGTTCGTCTTCTTCATGGACTCGGCCTTCTTCCTAGCTGGATTTCAGGCAAGATGATCATGACCTTGGATATCTTTACTATCTTTGCTTGCTAGTTGTCTCGTTGCTATCGCTATGTCGCGCTTCCTACCACATATATGTCAGCCTCCCATATGCCATGTTACAGCCTCTAACCACCCTTACCCAGCAAACCGTTGTTTGGCTATGTTACCGCTTTGCTCAGCCCTTTCTTATAGCGTTGCTAGTTGCAGGTGCAGTTGCAGGTTGTTCCATGTTGGGACATGGATATCATGGGATATCACAATATCTCTTATTTAATTAATGCATCTATATACTTGGTTTTGGGTGGAAGGCTCGGCCTTTTGCCTAGTGTTTTGTTCCACTCATGCCGCCCTAGTTTCCGTAATGCCGGTGTTATGATCCTTGATTAGCGTTCCTAACATGCTCAGGGGAATAGGACCCTCTTGACAGTTCGCTTTGAATAACCGCTTCCAGCAAGGCCCAACTTTGGTTTTACCATTTGCCAACATAATAATACTGAATTAAATAATTAATTTGCATAGGGAGTTAGCGCTACCCGAGGATTCTTAATTCAACATAATACAGATGGGCCAGTGTTGATGGTGCTGGTCCAAACTAGAGCCCCTTGCAGCGCCACCATGAGGAAACTCGAGGCACTGGTTTTAGTTGTACGGACTGCTCATCCGGTCGTGGCCTGAGACGAGATACGCACGGCTACTATCAGGGTGTCGGCACACCGGGAGGTCTTGCTGGACTTGCGTTACCATTGTCGAAATGTCTTGTGCACCGGGATTCCGAGGATACTTCGGGCTATCTCGAGGTTGAGGTATTTCCACCGCAGCTAGTGTTGGTCTATGATGGACCAGGTTGGAACGCCCCTGCAGGGTTAAATCTTACGCGAAGCCGTGCCCGCGGTTATGTGGCCACTTGGATATTTATAACCTTCGGTTGTAGAGAACCTGACACTAAATTCTAATTAAAATACACCAACCGTGTGCGTAACCGTGATCGTCTCTTCTTGTGAGGTTTGAACCAAGAAGTGAACACGGTGGGGTTATGTTTGACTCGTAAGTAGGTGTTCAGGATCACTTCTTGATCATTATTAGTTTGCGACCGTTATGCGTAGGCTACTCTTCTTATTCCTGTACTCGTAAGTTAGCCACCATACAATGCATAGTGCTTGCTGCAACCTCACCACTTTACCCCTTCCATACCCATTAAGCTTTGATAGTCTTGTTACCCATGGTTATGGGATTGTTGAGTCCTCATGGCTCACAGATTACTACAACAACAGATGCAGGTACAGGTAATGTGATGATTAACGTGAGAGCGATGTGCGTCTGCTTTTGGGGTTCTTCTTCTTCTTCGTCGTCGATCTGGGATAGGTTCCTGGTCGGCAGCCTGGGCTAGCAGGGTGGATGTCGTTCGTGTTTTTTCGTTTATGTTTCATCCGTAGTCGGATTCTGCTCTTCTGTATGGTGTTTGCTATGTATTGATGTATTCCTGTGATGATTGTATGTATTTGTATGTATCCCCATCCATTATGTACATGGTATGATGTAATGATATCCACCTTGCAAGCGTCTTCGATATGAGCTTCTAACCCTGGTGGGGCCTCCGAGTCCCTCGAGGATAGGATCGCATATTGGGCGTGACACTGCTGGGCCACCCCATGATGGGCCATGGTCTTCCTTCATGAGGATGCCCGTGTCCCATATCCACGACAGTAGCCCCCGAGCTTTCGGGTGACTCGAAGAGTCGAGTGGAAGGTCTTGATTTGTCGATGATGTTGTCTTCCTGGGACACAGAGTTTTTGTTGGGTCGTTGACATAATGGATGCCGAACTGTGGATGAAGAGATTGTCGGGTTGCGAGCATCGCGGCCTCCGAGTCATAGATGTCGAGGTCGTTGAGTCACATAGTGGCAGCCTGGTTGCCAACGTAGAGGCTGCCGGGTTGCCGATGTAGAGGTTGCTGATGTCTACTACACAACTTTATTCTTGTAGACTCTGTTGGGCCTCCAAGCGCAGAGTTTTGTAGGACAGCAGCAAATTTCCCTCAATTGGATAACCTAAGGTTTATCAATCCGTGGGAGGTGTAGGATGAAGATGGTCTCTCTCAAACAACCCTGCAATCAAATACAAGAAATCTCTTGTGTCCCCAACATACCCAATACAATGGTAAATTGTATAGGTGCACTAGTTCGGCGAAGAGATGGTGATACAAGTATAGTATGGATAGTAGAAATAGGTTTTTGTAATCTGAAATAATAAAAATAGCAATGTAGCAAGTAATAAAAGTGAGCACAAACGGTATTGCAATGCTTAGAAACAAGGCCTAGGGTTCAAACTTTCACTAGTGCAATCTCTCAATAGTGCTAACATAATTGAATCATATAACAATCCCTCAACGTGCGACAAAGTATCACACCAAATTTCTTATCAATAGCGGAGAACATAAGATGAAATTGTTGTAGGTAGCGAAGCACCTCAAAGTTATCTTTCCGATTAATCTGCTGAGCTATCCCTATAAGTGTCACAAACAGCCCTAGAGTTCGTACTACAATAACACCATATGATACGCATCAATCACCACTAATGTCACCTAGATACTCCAATGTCACCAATAATTCGATATGCATCAAACAATTTCAGATTCATAATATTCAATCCAGCACAAAGAACTTCAAAGAGGACCCCAAAGTTTCTATAGGAGAAAGTAGGACAAAAACGTGTATCAACCTATGTGCCTAGATTACCCCAATGTCACCTCGGGAATCCGCAAGTTGATTACCAAAACATATATCAAGTGACTTAATAGAATACCCCATTGTCACCACAGGTATCACATGCAAGACATACATCAAGTGATCTCAAATCCAAAATATTCAATCTGATAATAATGAAACCTCAAAGGGAAAGAATCAATTCATCACAACAAGATAGAGAGGGAAGAACACCACATGATCCAACTATATTAACAAAGCTCATGGTACATCAAGATCATGCCAAATCAAGAACATGAGAGAGAGAGAGAGAGACATCAAACACATAGCTACTGGTACATACCCTCAGCCCCGAGGGTGAACTACTCCCTCCTCATCATGAAGACTGTCGGGATGATGAAGATGGCCTCCGGTGATGATTTCCCCCTCCGGCAATGTGCCAAAAAGGCCTCCAGATGACATCCCTTCGGAACAGAGGCTTGCGGCGGCGGCGTGGGAGTTCTAGGTTTCTTTTTGGATATTTATAGGATTTTTCAGCGTTGGATTCACGTCAAGGGGAGTCCCGAGGGACCCATGAGCTCAGGTGGCGTGCCCTGGGGGGGCGCCACCTAGGCTCGTGACTCCCCTGGAACTCTTCTGGTACTTCTCCGAGGCTTCGTGGGTCTCTTCTTGTCCATAAAAAATCACCGTAAATTTTTATCGCGTTTGGACTTCGTTTGGTATGGATTTTCTGCGAAACAAAAAAATTGCCAAAAAACAGGAACTGGCACTGGGCACTAGGTCAATAGGTTAGTTCATGAAAATCATATAAAAGTGCAACAAAACCATATAAAATTGTAGTAAACATGGCATGAATACTTCATAAATTATAGATACGTTGGAGACATATTAGTTGGCGGGTCGCTAACGTATAGGCTGCCGGGTTACCGACATAAATGCTGTCGGTTTATGGGCGTAGATGTGTCAAGTCGCCAATGTTGAAGATGTCGAGTAGTTGATGTTGAGGCTATCAGGCCATAGGCATTTTAAGGTTGCCAAACCATAGGCGTTGAGGTGCCGGGTAATTATCTCGGTGATACCCAATTCTCTCTGCTTGGAGATTGGCTTGTCGCCCATCATGGGGCGTATCATAAATTCTGACTGGAATTGAGCCGCGTCCGGTCTAACTCGATGTTTAATTTTGACGGCTTTTGTCCATTGGAACGCGTCAAAGTTCCATGCTTCAGAACCGAGTCGATGTTGTCAAGCCGCCGCTGGATCCTAGTGAATGTTTATCCCCCGAGTCTTGAGGCGACTCGAGGAGTCGGCTTGAGACTCTTTGTACCTGAATTAAAAACATGTGCATGCATTACACCGTTCCGTGAGGTATGAAACCAAAATCATGGAAATTGCGGTGATTTTGTTAACTTGTGCTCAAATTGTTAATTGTTCGACTCGAATAAGTAGGCTTTCGCGTGTACTTTTTTCATGCCATACGATATGTTCAGGGTCGACAAAGGCGTTCTAGACGCATCAGAGTCGATTGACAATATCATACGCACTATTTGGTCAATTTGCGAGTCGCATCTGACTTAGTAAAGAGTGAACATAAAATTATTTTGCTGATAAGCAGGGTGCCCATGTTTGGACTGTGCATCGTGGCAATTGGTCCTCTTTGATAACCTTACTGCTCAAATATATTTGAGAAAGCCCCCAAGATTAACTCAAAGGTGCCGGCTTGTTTAATTGACTGAAACAAAAATATGATATTTAAATATAAAAGTGACTTAGCTGGTTTTATTCCTCCAACATTGATGTCACGGTATAAAACCATACACCATCAAGGTCAGCCGCGGCGAGGCTGTAGACTGTCCCGTAGGAGTTGCAAGTCGGTAACCCGGCTGGCGGCTCGAGCCGGAGGCGGGACCCTGAATTTTGAAGATGTCGTAGCCCGAGATCGCCGAACCGAAGACAGCGCGGTCCAAGCCGGCTTGACCAAAATCGGATAATGTCGGGACATTTACAAAGCCGTCCGTGAAGGAGTTGAAGTGGTAGTCATACAACTCGATGAAGATGGTTTGTTGAAGATCTCGCACACGGCTGCCTTATATGCTCCGGTGGAGGTTCATGTACGTACATGCTAACCATCAACTAATCAGCTTAATCGAATTTTTTTCTTTTTTGGTGTACGTTGCTCCTCCTCGTGAAGTCTCCTTTTTTCTCATGTGAAGACAATGCAACACGGTAGCTACTTGAATCGCCACCTTTTTTTGGATTGATCATTGCACGTGAAGGCCTGGTGGCATGCTTGCTCTGTTCCTTTTTCTTCTTGGGAACTGATCTGGTGATGGACTATTTTTCTCCAAAGCATGAGATCACCACGTAATAGCCAACCAAGCCTTATCCGATTCATACCGGTGGTGATTTTAGCCGCAGTGGCACTCCCACACTGATTATGTCTCAAATAGCCTGAGATACGACGATGCTGCCTGCTCCTTCGACTGACCGATCTGCTGACATGCTACACGGGTGCTGACTGCTGCTGGCTCATGCTCAAAACTTTTGCTAATCAGATTTCTAGTACTCCACGCAGGAGAAAACAACTTTCTCCACTGTGCTGATGAATTTTCAAACTGGCACAACCGAATTTCTATGCGGCTGGTTACCACTTGAATTGTAGGAGGCCGCGCAGGAGTGCTGCAAATAATCCTTGATCTGATAGATTTGATCAGCTGCACCCGAGAACGGTGTTGATGTCGAGCCCCTAGGCGCTGAACTCATACTGCGACTAGCCAATTGCTGGTGATGAAGATTGGACCCATCGAAATATGAATCCACGATGCACGTGGCCTCACGGTGGGCGCCAATGTCGATCTTGTCTATAAACGGTATCAACCGACGATGATTATGGGGATTAGTCATCAAGGTGGGTTAGCACACAGAGAGACAAGATTTATACAGCTTCAGGCCCCGGGAAACATCATCCGGTAAAATCCCTACGTGCTATTTGTGGCTATGTATATTCCGCATGCTCATGAGGGAGTCGCCGTATGAGGCGGCTCTCCTCTAGTTGTGTCTAGCCGTATGAGTCGGCTTCTATCTTGTGGAGACTCCGCCCTCTTGGGGTGCCTTGCCCCTCCTTATATAGGTGGAAGGGGCTGGCTTACATGGAGAGTTCTAGTTGGATACAAACTAGTCTCATCTTCTATTACAAGTCGGATACTAGTCCGGGTGCTATTCAGACTTCCTGAGTCGACCTGCTGCGCCGCCCCCATGATGGGCCACGGTCTTCCATCATGAGGGTACCCGTGTCCCATATCCAGGACACCTCCTCTAGATGATCCCTTTGCTGGCATTTTCCTTGGAGTAAGTACTCTTGGCAGCTAGGGGCAACCATTAATAATCACATCATCATATAGTATCCTAATTCTATTATTTTCATCCACAAGAAACTGCAAAGTCTTGCATTCTTTACTTGCACTGACCATAGCAACAATTGTTTCTTGGGTTTTCTATTTTTGTGCCCCTGGTTGCAAAGTTGTGCTCAGTTTTGCCCAAGCCAACAAACTTTGCTCACTTTTCCCCTCCACCGCGCCACCCACCCTCACCAATGCCCAAACGGGTGTTTGCCGTTGGTCAAGGGAGTTGACTGTTAACCGTTGATGTTACTCACGTGTGGGACACCCCGTGCCACGTGACACTCTCATAGTTGGCTGTGTGTGCATCCGCATGCATGAGTAGTCACATCATGGTCACATCGGCTCCTTCACGCACGGGTAGTATGATGCACTACGCGGTCTCCCATACAGGGAGTCGCATCGCCGGCGTGCCTGTCAGGCGCCTATTAATGGATTTTTAACACCGCGCGCCACACACTGGCGTACACCCACTCCAGTCCAATCTCCTCCCCTCCCCTTGCCACCCACAATATTCTCCCCATCGTGCGCCTCCACCACACAAACCCGAGCCAGCTTCCCTTCCGTAATCACAGCCATGGCCAGCCACGACGGTGGGGCGGGAAGCAGCAGCAGGGGACGATGCCGTGTGGTGTGCTTTCCTAGCATTCCGCACACCCTCAGGGTCGAGGAAGCCTCGCTCCTCGCCCACTGTGGCGCAATGGTGCCGTCGGACACGCGCTTGCCGTCCGGATGACACGTGAGCATGGGGTATCCTGATGGAGCCTATCCCCAAAGTCGGCACGCCGGCCATATCGCGTGCAATACGTTCTTTTCAGCAAAGCCTTTCGCCGGAGGAGTGGTCGAATCCGGATTACTCGCCTAGTAGCCGGCGGTGGCCAAAGATCCTCGCCGACGACAACACCGCCCGCATCCAGTGCTACACCATCCACTATCCGGCGTCGCGCAACAACATCAATGGGCGGTACGCCTTCTAGGAAGGGCGTAACTTCGCCAATGTCACGGCTGCTTGCCGCGCACAGCTCGGCCTGGAGGACGATGAGGTTTTGCCACTGCGCTCCACGCCTGTAGGAGGAGGAGGAGAAGGCGGCGACAGTAGCAGCAGGGGCCTCCGTGTCCCAAAGACGGAGCCGGGGACGACGGTGACGAGATCTGCAATGCGCGACAGTGGCATGTGCATCCCCAAGCCAGATCCAGGGACGAACTCAAGCGGCCTCCTGCTCGTGCCTAAGCACGAGCCGGGGATGAGCTCGCGCGGCCCCTTGTTCATGACGAAGCCGGAGCCTGGGACGAGCTCGTGCGGCCCCCTACTCATTCCCAAGCCAGAGCCATCGTTGCTGGCGAAGTATAGGGGCTCGGTGCCTAGCGAGCCTGGCCACCCTGCAGACCTATCAGGGCTCCTCCTGGCGCTGCGAGAATCGACGAAGGGGCCGCAGCGCCACCCTGATGACCCAGTTGACACACCGGGGCTGCAACAGGCGGTCCTCGCTTTGGTGGCCGACGTCACCATCCACCTCGCGAGCAAGGACGACGACGACGGCAAGCATGGGGAGGAGGACGACATCTCCATCGTCCTCGGCAAGTGCTCCGATGTGGTGGACGACGATCAGTTGATTAGGACAATGAAATGGTGTTATTTTGTTAGTAGCTATGTTTATCGTTTATGTTTGTAAAAATTATGAACTTTAAATGAAATTTGTGTTGTTTGCATGTTTGAATGTCCAATTTTTGCCCTTTGTGTTACTTATTTCAGAATGTGACAGGTGGTGACGCACATTTCATTTATTTTGTTCTAAAAATAATTGTGTGTTTTCAATCAAACAGTGCCAAAGGTTTTTTTGTCAAATTTGTGGTATTGCAAGTTCATTATTTTTCCGACAAACTAGTGAACATAAGATGGCTTAATGCAAAAGAATTTCAATTTTTGAGTCTTTTATCATTTTCTTTGATTTTTTTTTCAAAATGAGGTCAAACTAGCAATGTTGACCAATCATACCAAATGGTTTTGAATTTCAACTTTGGTTGTCCCGAGTGCATACACCACCAACATTAAAGCATAAAATGATTTTTTTTTCAATTTTCAGGACCAAACTACATTACACCTTTAGTTCAAATTTCAGCAATTTTCATTATTCACTAGAAGTCCAATAAATGGATGGAATATAGAAATAATACTTTGAAATTATTGAAACTTGGTTAGTGGGCATCCAATGTGGCCTACTTTTGAGGAAAAATGAAAAGCCCAATTTTTAAACTTACTTGAGGCACTTCCTTCACAAAAAAGTCATTTCTGGCACTTGGAAAATGGAAAAATTATTTTTTATTATAAAAAAATTCATAATTTCTTTTGTTCACAATGGAAACATCCATAGGTGTGCCAAATTTGGCCATGTTATCATGGACTATGCCATTGATCTGGCCATGGCCATATGCCTTGAAATCAATCCAAGTTCATACTAGATAGGCCATTTTGTGAAGGTTTTTTTTTCAAATTTGTGGTATTGCAAGTTTATTATTTTTCCCACATACTATTGCACATAAGATGGCTCAAAAGAATTTCAATTTTTGAGTCTTTTATCATTTTCTTTAAAAAAATTAAATGGGGTCAAACTAGCAGTGTTGACCAATCATACCAAATGGTCTTGGATTTCAACTTTGGTTGTCCCAAGTGTATACACCACCAACATTAAAGCTTAAAATGATTTTTTTTGAACTTTCAGGACCAAAGTACATCACACTTTTAGTTCAAATTTGAGCAATTTCTAAAATTCACTAGAAGTCCAATAAATGGATGGAATATAGCACTAATACTCTGAAATTATTGAAACTTGGTCAGTGGGCATTCAGTGTGGCCTAATTTTGATGGAAAATGAAAAGGACCAATTTTCTAACTTACTTGAGGCACTTCCTTCACAAAAAAGTCATTTATGGGACATGGAAAATGAAAATTTATTTTTTATTAGAATTTTTTTATAATTCCTATGGCAACATTATTCACAATGGTAATACCCATAGTTGTGCCAAATTTGGGCATGTTATCATGGACTATGCCATGGATGTGGCCATGGCCATGGGCATATATTACTTGAAATTCATGCATACTAGATAGGCCATTTTGTGATGGTTTTATTTTTAAATTGTGTTATTGCAGCGGTAAAGCTATTGCCTTGTGACAATGAGGTTACAGGATTGAGTCCTGGAAACAGTCTCTTGCAAAACTGTAGGGAAAGTCTGTGTACTATAGAACCAAAGTGGTCGAACCCTTCCCCGGACCCTGCACAAGCGGGAGCTACGTGCACCGGGGTGCCCTTTTTTGTGGTATTGCAAGTTTGTGATTTTCCCCACAAACTTGTGCACATAAGATGGCTCAATGCAAAGGCTTTTCAATTTTTGAGGCTTTTTTCATTTTCTTTGATTTATTTTTCAAAATGGGGTCAAACTAGCAATGTTGACCATTCATACGAAATGGTTTGGAACTACTTTTGTTGTCCCAAGTGCATCCACCACCAATATCAAAGCCTAAAATGATTTTTGTAAATATTCAGGACGAAACTACATCACACTTGTAGTTCAAATTTGAGCAAGTTTTGATAATTCACTATTAGTCCACAAAATGGATGGAATATAGCAATAATACTCTGAAATTATTGAAACTTGGTCAGTGGGTATCCAATGTGGCCTACTTTTGATGAAAAATTGAAAGGCCCAATTTTCAAACTTATTAGAGGCACTTCTTCACAAAAAAATCATTTATGGCACATGTTGACAAACAATTATAGAAAATGATCAAAGTCTTAGAAATGGAAATCCTTTTGCATGTACCTCTTTTTTATGGAGTTGTTTGAGGTAAAAATGATAAACCAGCAATTTCAAATACTAGGAAAAGAACCATTCACACCCCCGACGGTATACTACATACAGTCACTCAACGGTGGGTCTATCCTTCACATCCGTTAGTACATAAAATGGCGAGGAGTGTTTCAGAACACACGTACACATACTAGGTCAGTTGGTGCTTGCGCTGCTCTTTGAGCGGGTGGTCTCGAGTTTGAATACTCTACCTGGCGTAATAAGCCACTTTTTCACCCATTCTGCCCTGGACCCACCTAAGAGCGTGCAGCCACTGACAGATGAGCCCGCAGGTGGTGTCCCACACGTCAGTAACTTCACCCACTTATGTCCGCGCTGCTGCTGACAGATGGGCCGGCAGGGGGTGTCCCACATGTCAGTAACTGCGCCCACCTACAACCACGCAGCCGCTGACATATGGGCCCACCGATGGTGTCTCACGCATCAGTAACTGCGCCCACCAACTACGACCTCGTAGCCGCTGATAAGGGGTGTCCCACGCGCCAGTAACCGCGCCAAGTAACGGTCAAAGACTTTGACACGACGACAAACCCCCGTTTGGGCTTTTGTAAGGGTGGGCCGCGTGGTGGAGGGGAAAAGTGAGGACTACCAAAGAGCATGGGAAAAACTGAGGAGAACTAAGCAATGAGGGGCATGAAAATAGAAATCCCTTGTTTCTTCACTATCAACACATACCAGGCAATCTAGAATGTCCTTTCTAGGTAGGCACCAGTAGACTTGCAAGTCAAGAAATCCATAGGCATAATCCAAATTGTCCAAGCAATGCTTGAGCATTTCCAAAGACCATGTATCAGCATGACAGTAATGAAACACTGAATATGTACTTCCACGTATGATCTATTCACCCCTTGTCCAGCAAAAATCCTGTTATCACTACAAAAAACACACACATCCGTGACATTATGGCCCGAACGAAAACATTTTCTGTCATGGAAGTGACACTCCCATGATGATAATTGTGACAAAAACATGTATCATCATGGATGTGTTGGGCTCCTACTTCTATGACAAAAGATTATGATAGAAAATAGGCTTTTCAACCTGGATGGGACAGAGGCAACCCTGCATGATGTTCTTTAGGCCGTCCATGATGTAAAAAATCTTGGTAGAAGTGAGGGCAAGGATTTTTTGGGGATTTCCCGGTATACGGTGGGTGGTTGGGCCCGAGTGATGCGGTGGTGGCTTGCGCATTTCTCTCGTACGTGCGCGTGTGCGAGCCCTTTGGTAACTGAACCTGAGCAAGCCCATCGCTCGCTTACTGAACCCGATCGATCGATCCCTCACCTTACTAAACTCGAGCGATCCCTCACTTACAGAACCCGAGTGGTCGATCCCTCGCACTACTTAACTCGAGCGATCCCTCGCAGTACTGAACCCAAGCGATGCGATCGATCCCTTCGCTTACTGAACCCGAGCGATCCCTTCACTGCTTACTGAACCAGAGCGATCGATGCCAAACTCGTGCGTGGACGTAGTTTGCTTCCCGATCGATCGATGTGTTGCATCGAGCTCCCGCGTGAGAAGTGAGTTGATCTAGCTGGTTGGTTGGTGCTACTCCCGTAGGAGTTGTTGGATTTCACCGAAGAGGAAGGGTGATGTAGCACAACAGCAGAAAGTATTTCCATCTGCTAAGAACCAAGGTTTATCGAACCAGTAGGAGGCAACACACGTACAACGTTAGCAACACCGAAACACAAACAAAATGATTGCTTGCACCCAACAAAGGCAAGGGGGTCGTCACTCCCCTTGTTCTTGCTAGCCACAAGGCTAAAAGCAAAAAATAATAATGATAACAAAGGATAATAGTAACTAGGATAATGATAGTAAATTGATAGCAATTGCAGGAACTTGTAAATATATGGAGAATGGACCCCGGGGGCATAGTTTCACTAGAGGCATCTCTCTCAAAAGCAGAATAGCGAAGGGTAAACAAATTACTGTTGGGCAATTGATAGGATTGCGCATAGTTATGAAAATTGTCCGAGGCATAATCATTATATAGGCATTACGTCTATGACAAGTAGACCGTTAATCCAACTACATCTACTACTATTACTCCACCCCAAGACCGCTATCCAGCATGCATCTCAAAGTATTAAGTTCATACAAAGAGAGTAACACATTAAGCAAGATGACATAATGTAGACAAAATAAGATCAATAAATATGACCAAACCCCATCGTTTTATCCTTAGTAGCAACAATACAAATACGTGCCCTTGTCCTTTCTGTCACTGGACATGATCACCGCAACATTGAACCTACTACAAAGCACCTCTCCTACTACAGATAAACCAATCAAACTTGGCCAAAGTAGACCGATAGAGCAGAGAGAAATACAAAGCTATAAAATTACACAATAATGAAAGCTCAAGAACTCAAAATAGATCAATGAATAATCTGATCATAAACCCACAATTCATCGGATCCCAACAAACACATTGCAAAAGATTACATCAGATTGATCTCAGAGGAGATCATTGTATTGAAGATCAGAAGAGATAGAGAAAGCCATCTAGCTACTTCTATGGACCCGTAGGTCCTATAGGAACTACTCACACATCATCATGGAGGCAACAAGGTTGATGAAGATGGCCTCCCTAATGGTTTCCCCTCCAGCAGAGTACTGGCAAAGGGCTCCAGATGGGATCACGTCGGAACGGAGGCTTGCGGTGGTGGAAGAATTGTTTTGGGTCTCGCTCTAAGGGTTTTGGAATATTAGGGAATTTATAGGCTAGAGATTAGGGCAAACGGACCATCAGGGGACCCACAAAGCTCACCTGGCGCTCCTACCCACCTAGGCGCGCCGCCAGGGCTTGTGGCCCCCTTGTTTGTCTTCTGGTCTTTACCTGAAGCTTCTAGGGTCTCTTTTGTTCCATAAAAAATAAACATAAAGTTTCATCATGTTTGGATTTTGGTAGATATGGTTTTTCTATGAAACAAAAAACATGCAGAAAACAGGAACTGGCACTAGGCACTAAGTTAATAGGTTAGTCCATAAAAATAATACAAAATGGTAAATAAAGCATACAAAATTCATAATATAATAGCATGAAACAATCAAAAATTATAGATACATTGGAGATGTATCAGTTGGCTGTGGATGAACAATCCTTGTTGTTGCCACGCGCGCGATATGTAGATCTAGTGAGACCAGCAGCCAGTTGCATCGATCGAGCTCCTTGTGCGAGACATGATGAGTTGACCTAGCCGGTTGGTTGTCTGTGCATGAACGGTCCACGTTGTTGTCACGCGTGTGTGTCCACACCCCAGCCGTTCTGGGTTGGATGAACAGGACCTAGTGGTAGACGGTTGGCGCTGGATGAGCAGGACCCCGATCGAGGAGGCCGTTTTGCAGTATGCCACACCCCAGATGTAGGCGTTGGCGCTGGATGAATAGGATGCCAAGGAAGTCGTTTTGCGGTACGCTAGGGGTCGATGAACAGGATCCCATGGATGCCGTAGGAAGTTGGCGCTGGATGAATAGTAGCCCGTGGAGGCCGTTCTGCAGTATGCCACACCCTCCCGATGAGCGGGACCCCAGTTTCGGACGTAGGCGGTTGAACAGAACCATACGCCACACCCCCAGCCGGTAGGGGTAGATGAACAGGATTATGTTTCGGTCGTTCCGCCCCAGCCGGTTCGCTCCTGATGAACAGGACCTCGTTGTCATTCGCTCTCACCATTTCGGCCATCCAACCCCAGTCCATTGGCGCTCGTTGAACAAGACACCATTGCTGCGTACAGCCGTCTATATATGGTAGTACGACCGGCCGTATATACGCGAGTCCGGCTGGCCGATACACGAGTACTTGGCCTGTATTTTTGCACCATTGTTGTACGTATGTGTACGTGATTTAGAAGGGACTGCGTGACTTGCTACGTTGAGGGGCAAATTTCCTACTACGACACATGCCGCTCCTTACTCGACCACGGTTCATTTTTGAAAAGAGACCGGCCAGTATGTACGTAATGTTTGCGACCAGACAAATAACGCTACATAGGCTTCAACTTGGTGGGAACCAACTGTCAGGGGGAGGAATCAATTTTTTTGCGCGTAATTAGGAGGCACTTCCTTTGCGTGCGGCCATGTACCTAGTGGGTCCCTACTGTCATCCTCTCTAGGCACAGTCCTCTTCCAATGGCTATCGTTTGTTAACACGTTGACCACGCCATGCCGAGCGCACTAAGGCGGTGGACGATGGTGAGGCCCCAAACGGGAACAACCCAGAGACCGGGAAGACGCGGCAGTGGTGTCCCAGGTAGAGGAGAGTACGAGGGTTGACTGGTTAGGCTGCGGGGTGAGGCTGCCGTCGTCGGAGAATAATAGAAGGTGTGGGTGAGTAGAGGGATGGCCTGACAAGCGGTGGGAGTAGGGTGGGGAGGTGAGGCCTGCACAGCAGCATAGCCGATCACGGGAGGCGGGAGCAGGCGGTCCCACCGGCGCTAGTTTGGGTGGCTGGAGCAACAAGATCGGAGATTGAAGAAGCACGACAGTCGTTGGATTGATATCCAACAGTCACTGCAGCTAGAATTTTTTGTTGACTAAGTTGACAGTGCCTTGCGTACACGTCAACTTAGTAGGCCCACAAGTTAGCCTCCAAATAAGTGGCGGGCTGCAAACAACCCATTTGCTATTTTTTTATAATTTGCAGCCCATTTGCTAATTCTTATGGAATTTATGGCAGCCAATTTCTTTTTTTAGCATTGCGGCCCATTTTCTGGCCAAGACCAAGGTTAAAAATTTCAACGAAATTTCATTGAAATTTCCAAAATTTTGCATATTTTGGTCGGGTCTGAACTATTTTTAAACCCGAAATTTCGTGCTAGATTCAAACTAATTTCAAAATAAATTTAAATTTGGTTAAAATCCAATGAAATTTAAAATCTCTAAATCAGAAAAAAATTAAATTTGAAACAAATTCCCCATTTGTTGTATTTTTTATATTTAGAGTCCATTTCATATTACTTTTACATTTTCCAGCCCTTTCTGGGTAGGCCGAATGCATCCCTCCTCATCTTGAAAGATTTGCAGCCTAGCGGGGCAGAGAAAAACAAGTTGGCCTGTGTTGGGTATGCTTAAAAAAAACTGGGCTAACCATTTTCACAAAGAAAAAACATAGCTGGGCTCTTTATGTTGTAACATGAAATCAAAGCCTGGGCTAGACGGGCCACAGCCCCCGCACAGTCCAGTTGATACCCTGCTCTGTCTCAACAATAACAACAGAAAACTGCTTGAGGTGCTGGGTCCCAGGTGTTAGCGGCTCCTTGTGCAATTCTCTCGTTTATTGACTATGTTGACAATGGCGTGGGTCTCAAATGTCAGGAAACCATTAGGAGGAAGCATTTTTTTTTGCTTGTAATAAAGAGGCACTTGATTGCGTATGACTATCGACCTGGTGGGTCCCTACTGTCATCCTCTCCACGTACAGTCCTCTCCTGATTCCTCTTGTTTGTTGACCATGTTGACAACGCCAGACGACGGTGCTGTGGTGAGCGCAACAAGGCGGAGGACGATGGCGAGGGCCTCGCAGGCACTACGGATGGTCTGGTATAGCACCCGCTGCTCATCTAGGAAGGCCGGATCATCGGCCCCCATGTCGGCGATGACATTGTCGTTCGCCTGCTCGCCGGTGATTTGTCCCTCCATGAGCCGGTGCTCATTGAGGAGACAGAGGTTGTAGCACTGGTCCTCCTACACTTGCCAGAACGCCAATGCCACGATGCTGGTTTATTCTTCTGCCATTACGGCATCGAAGTGCGGCCGCGCCTCCTCTATGGTGAATCTGGCATGGCCCGGGACGGGCGGTGGCGCTGGCTCCCGGTCGGACGCCTTGTCCATCATCTCGTCGTCGTCGCTGACCTCCGGCGAGATTGCTGGCAAGCCAGCATCTGTCAAAAGGCTCTCCCAGATCGCTCAGTCGAAAGGCTTTCCCACATCGCTCCTACTTCTGCTCAGTCGAAAGGCTCTCCCTCATCACTCTATAGCTCATGGTCATGGCGGCAGGCTATGTGAATGCGGGCGTAGGAGTGGGTTTCTTGGTCGCCGCACTTGTTAAATGGCAAAAGGTGGGCAGACGGGCAGCCGATCTAATGCATAAAGAATCATCCCGTGCTGTTGGGTCAAGTCTCTCCGGCATTGAATGGCGTGAAGACCGGGACACAGCGTGGGCGGCAGTCTTGGTCAGCGAGCCGCTTCAATGTCGAAGAGAATTAGAGGGATAACCTGGGATGCACTTCAGGCGAGGGTCGGCGGAGAGGGGCGCATGACAGTGTTGTCGGCCATGGGGGGTCACAGAAGGAGGTCCCGACGGGGCTGGTTTGGGTGGCCGGAGGAAGAAGACGAGAGATAAGAGGAGCACACCAGCCGTTGGATTTAGAATCGACATGAGAAATAAGTAGGCACTTGCTTGCCAACAAACATGTGAAACCTACTAGGTCCCCGATGTCAGCCTCTCCTTTTACAATTCTCTCGTTAATTCACTACGTTGACAATTTGGTGGGACCCAGATGCATCATTATAGTAGGAAGCGGCACCTTCGTGACATGTAATATACTTTATAATATATGTTAAAAACTATGGAACTTGGGATTAGAACACAAGACTTGTGATGTGTAGTAGTTGTACCTTACCACTGTAACGACGGAGAATTTATGTTATTCCATACATTTATCCTCTATTAGTATAGGGAGATGTTTACTACGTTGACCATGATTTGCTTAGGCTTGAACCTGGTGGGTACCAGATGACAAGCAAGGAATAACAGGTCGGTAGAAAAAAGTCTCAAAAAATGAGAATGCATTTATATTCGAGTAGAGCACATAACTAGCAGTCAAAGTTGCAATTGAATCAGGAGTATATGATGATACTACTTACTACACACGTAGGATCTCGTTTTGGAAAAAAAACTACACACTTAGGACATTTTGAGTGGGTCCATCATGTAAGCGTTAGTCACTGGGCCGCCATGTGAGCGCCTCTCCCCAGTAAATATGGACTCTCTTGTATTGGGCCTCAATAAATGGGGGGGCCATATCTCGTACTCTTCGGTCGTAAGAGTGTAGATGCACTATCACTTCCTATCATTTCTAACTGCACGTTTAAATCACAACAAATAGATAATTTTTATAGTAGGTAACAGATAAGCAAACAGGTTCATGGGTGCTTACACGAAATATTCCAAAACATCGGCTATACATGAAACATTAAGACGATAAACTACTTAAGTGCAGAAACTACACCAACATCTAGACCTTCCTAGTACGCTTGATGACGTTGTGGCTCTACGTGGGCAATTTACTTAAATTTTATTCTTAATAACATGCAAATCATTAGATCATTGCATCAGTGGCATTATATCAGCATGCAAAACAATACGTAGCATTATTCTCAGGACGCACAGTGATCAGCTCGTTTGCCGCAGTTTCACACGGACCATAAAAAGTTTAAGCAATTTTTTAGTGTGGTTGTACACTGCATCATCATGCCGTGTGCCACAACATTCCAAGTTCAACATTCAAATCAAACTCACATGCCAACCTAATATACATAGACAACATTTACAACAAACTCATAAGATTACCATATATAAGTCAATATGCATGCTTATGCATCTTAATGATTCACAGACCAGAGCCAATATTTACTTCACCACTAAAGACATACAAATAAAGAAAAATTGATCGATGCTGCTCATGGCAAAGGGCGACCCTAGGCATGCTTTAATTTCTTATGATCCAGACTAATTAACTGGAGTTCGCTCTTGTGGTTCTTTTTGCTAACATCAATGAGCAAAATTTGACAAGGTTTCCCCATTCCAAAATATCAAATGCATGTCTTCTTGCTAACATCAATGGGCAAACTTTGACAAGGTTTTCCCATTCCAAAATACCAAGTGCCTACAATTGTGGAATGGGCGGGGTTTGTCATCAGTTTGCACATTCACATGGAACCGCATGTTGGATTAACCAGCTGTTTTTTGTGCAGTTCCACTGAAATCGACCAACGTCATGGGTAGCTTGTAGGATTTTGCCCTTCATGTTGCATGGCATTGAACACATTGGCGGCTCCTTTCACGTAGCGTTTGGTGGCTCAAGGTGGCAACGAATGATGCAAGAACCATTCGATGTATTGTGCATGATAAAATATTATGGAGGGCACGAACCATCCGAAGACTTTGTGCAGTTCCACTAAAATCAAGTTGAGCATCCCTGTTTGCATAAATACAGAAAAAGTGTGATTACTATAATAGTGGTACTAGTTGATGAAACATACGATCACAAATAGAAACATCTTCATTGTCTTAACGGGAAAAGATAGCAATACAATAGCTTTAATTAAACATTTATTCAAAACAATACCACAATATAATTAGCACAGCATAACAAAGCATGATCATGTGGATGAAGGCGGTACTAACCTCTCTCAAGAAGATTATCTGAAATCAAGTTCTTTTTCGGGTCCCGGTATCTTTCCATGAAGGAAATTTGTTGAAACCTATGAAGTCCTTGAGAGAGGCGGTGGAAAAACGGCCCGAGTCATTCCAATCTCTTTCTTGTGCAGTTCAACTAAAATTAAGCATCCGTGTTTGTCAGTACCGTGACGTTTGGCATCACGGATCCAACTGCGCACGGGCCACAGTAGCCTCTTGGTCGATACAAGCAGCGGGAGGAACACTCCAGCAATAAGCCGCCACCACAGCTTAGTGGTGGTATGCAGATATTTGTGAAGACCCTAACTGGCTACAAAATCCAGAAGGAGTTTTCCCTTCACTTAGTATCCAGACACCCGGCAACGAGTCGAGGCAGCCAACTCCCGAGAACAACCACCTTTGGCAACGACCGCTCCACCTGGGCCGCACCCGGCAAGCGGGAACAACAAGCCACCGCACCCCACGTCTGGCGCGCTGGTTCTGCATACGCAAGCCTTTTACGGCATGGGATGGGGATGCAGGCGTGCCAGTGGAGTGACGGGACACGAGGGCTAAATCACCCCAATATTCACTGCATGGTGTACACCTGTGAAGGTGTGTGTCGCACCCAGACTAAGTAACACCTTGGGCGGCGGTGAAAAGACATGCATTCGTTCCCGGAGGATGGAGCACGGTGACACTTCATCGAGCATTAAATACACCCACCTACTTTGTCAGGGCAGGTTGTTATTCATCGTAGCTACTATTGTACCCCTTGCACTATAAAAGGAGGACCAAGCTACTATAAAAAGGATTGGACACTTGGTAGATTGACAAGAGGAGCAAGACATGCGACGCTCCCCCGCTCCCCGGAAGGAATTGTAAGCTCACCACCCACCAAATCAACAAAACACAAAGCAGGAGGAGGGTATTACATAACCATGTGGCCCGAACCTGGGTAGATCGTAATGTGCTTTACTCTTTTCCAGCTGATACTAATCCATGCTTAGCGCCCCACTCCACCAATCGGCAAAGGGACTCTTCCTGTCCTTGGTGTCTCATGCGTGTTCTGCACACACGTGACGACATTTGGCGTGCAAGGTAGGGGGCGCTCGTGCGGATCTACATCAGCACCACCACCGGTGTCATCTTAGACGCTGTTTCGTCAGCATCCTCACCGACATCTACATCAACGTTTGATCAAGATGGCCCCTAGCAAGTCTAGCAAGGCTGTGAAGGGCAAGGGCTCCAAGACTCCGGCTCCGGCTCCACAGTCGCCTCAGCACGATGAAGATCCTGTGATTCAAGACTCCCAAAAATCTTGGATCCCAAGGCCACCAAGCTGCCACAAGCAAAGAAGGAGGAGCCACGAGTCACCCATCTCGCACGGGAGCGTCGGTGGTGGCGAATCACTCGCCCAGGCATGCTCCCAAGGGAACTTCGCAACTTTCTACACCCGATGGGCAGGTTGTATGGAGGGAAGATGATTTGTGGGCCGACCGTCCCCATGGTCATCCTATGAGCACCCTTCGCATGATGTGGGCGCACATCAGTCGCGCCCCTCGCATTGGGGTAATCGTACTTTGCAGGATGGCCACAGCACGATTCCTTCAGGCAATCGTGACAGAGACACGGCGCCGTCACGCACTCCCGTACCACCTGGAGTTACTTCTCCAGCAGAGGCATTGTCCCAAGTCCAGATGTTGCTCAACTTCCCCCCACGAGTAGATCAAATGGATACTTGGAGGGCCACCATCAAGAGCTTGGTTGAGTACGCTGACCAAGGGAGGCGCGGCGGCGCATCCTCTCGCCATCAACCCACTGACCCGACTATGGGCACCGGACATCGAAGCCAGGGGCCTGTGACGTCCGCTCAATCACCACAATGTCCGCCCCGCGCGGAGCCGCGTGGTGACCACGACGACCCGGTGTCAGTTGCATCATTCGTCTCAAGACACCACCAAGATCAACGCTAGACGCTCAGGGATCGCCAAGGCCAAGACGCACGCATGCGCATCGAGGGGCACAAAGAGACTCGCCGTCGGTCAGATCCGTGTGCAGATCTAGAGGGTGCGAAGCACTCTGATGAGGACATGGATGACTTGCCCTGCGGGGCAGGTTGCGCCGCGTTCACCCTCGAGTTGCGCTGCGTCAAGTGGGCCAGGCATTTCCGCCCTGACCTTTCCGTCCAGTATGATGGAAAGACCAATCCTATTGAGTTCCTCGGTATCTACACCATTGCTATTGTGGCGGCGGGCGGCAAGAAGCGATTATAGGCTAATTGATTCCCCATGGCTCTCAAACCCAACATTCGCTCTTGGCTGATGAATCATCCAGAGAGCTCCATTTCCTCATGGGAAGATATGTGAAGCAGTTCGTTGGTGCCTTCCAAGGAGGGTATAAGCGACCAGGGATGCCTAGTGATTTGCACCTACTGGTGCAAAGCCTGGTGAGCTGCTGCGAGAATACAGATAGTGCTTTAACCAAGTGTAGCATAACATTCCGGATATCGACCCGACAACGATCATCACAACATTACATTTCAACGTTCGCCAGCCCAAGATGAGGGGAAAACTCAACACCCAAAAGGTACGCACCGTCACTGAGCTATTTGAGCTGGTGGACAAATGTGCACGAGCGAAAGAAGGGAGGAAAACACCTGGGGATGGCATTGAAGCCATGAAGAGAAGGTCGGTACTTCTTCGTGTACCGGCAAGGGCAAGAACCGCAAGCACAAGTCCAAGGCGGTGCTTGCGGAGGAGTTTTCTGGCAAGCATTGTTAAGGAAATCGTTAACTGGTAGCTGCTCGGTTGGCTGGCGAGTAGGGGATTAATAGGCTAATCGGCCATTTAATCAATTAATCGGACGATTTATCGGTTTATCGGCTACTCGGCGACCCTACGAGTAGGGATTAATCGGCAAGTTAACTGGTTAATCGGACGAATTCTTAAACAGGTCCGGCAAGAAATCCAAGGCCAATGATAAGGGCAAGGAAAGGTTGCAGGTCGCAGCTCTAGAAGCCCTTATTGCAAGATTCACCGTACCTCCGATCATGACATCCAGGAATGTCGTCATGTCGAATACATGCCTCAGAGGCAAAAGAAGGAATATGAGAAGAGGGATAAGGGAAGAAGGCCAAGCATGGAGCTAGGGGCTCCAAGAAAAGAGACAAGGAACAAAAGGAGCGGCCAGCCAGAGGCCGTGACAAAAAGGACAATGATGAGGCACATGATGACGAAGAGGAAGAAGATGAGGAAACTACTGAGTTTCAGAAGGCCGAAGCTATTGCATGCGTTCACGGGGGATCATCATCTTATTCCTCTCACCAGAAGTTCAAGAGGTTCTCCCAAGAAGTGAATGTTGTGCAGCCAACCATTGAAGCTCAGCGCCTTCTAAAGTAGTCACAGCCGCCCATCACTTTTGATGCTGGAGATCATCCGGACCATACTTCAAGTGTCAGATTGTTGCCCATGCTAGTTGCACCAACAATCCGGAATCTGAAGGTCACCAAGATGCGGGTTGACGGAGGTTCAAGCCTAAACCTTATTTCGACATAGATCCTCAAGAAGCTGCATGTTGGGAAACTTAGTAGAAAACAAAAATTCGCCCCACGAACACCCAGGAACAATATGAAGATGCATATGGGTTTGGATCAACGATCATTACTGACTCCGAAGCGCAGCGGAAGAAGACGAGTCGGTGTAGATCATACTTGGAGTCCCTCGAACATCGATGCCAATCCTGCGAATCTCCCATGAATGATCCCTCGAACAGAAGACCAAAAGCACGACCTCTCTAGTTGGTTGCAAGCATACGGTCTTCACGAAACGGGGCTATACACGCCCCGGAGCCTCTCATTGCGTTCGCCTGATGGGCCCGCGAGAGCTCCCGCCCACGCCCAAGTGGAAGCCCCATGCTCCGCGCTGGCGGAATGATCGACCCGCGATCATACCCACACCCTGTGGAAGCCCCATGCTCCGCGCTGGCGGAACAATCAACTGAGGGCGCCCCACGGGCTGCACCAACCTCAAGCTGACCCGTGCCGGACACGGCATCACTCTTTTTCTCATTTTGGTGTGTAATTGAGGGCGCCCCATGGGTTGCACCAACCTCAAGCTGACCCGTGCCGGACACGGCAGCCGCATCTTTATTTGGTTATGTAATGGGTTGCCCTCTTGCTTTACTAAAGTTTCCATTTCCTTATATGGCATTTCATTTTCCCCTTGCCTCACGAGCCCCGCGCACTCACGACTTCCCTCATGAGCCTCACGCGAGTGGGGGCTGGACACGGTGCCTACGCTCGGGTCAGTCCCAGCAGCACTGAAAAACCCAAGCAACCGGGCTCTGGCTCGCGGGCCTGCTCCGTGCATGCCACCCCACCATGGTCCTTGGTGTCCTGTCTCCTCGCGTAATGCCCATGAGCGAATCGACGAGCGCGCGCTGTCATTAAGTGCTCTACGTGCAGTTATCTCAGGAGCAGGTCCCTTGAAGGATCTCGCTAGGTAGCACCCTCAGGACCTCAGGAGGCTAGCAGGCACCGCCTCAGGGACAAACCCTCGGCGGCCGTCCCAGCAGGAGATCTCGTGAGCGGAACCCTCACAAGACGCACCCTGCAAGAGCTAAGTCTCCCATCTCGCGAGCCACGCTCGTCGTCTCTCGAGCCTTCCTCTCCGACGGCCTCACGAGCGCCAGTATTCCTCTTGGCGCAAGCCGCTTGTGCGTTAAAGGGGGGCTCCCTCAGCATCGCGCCTCAGGAACCCTCACTAGCTCCCGGTGCCCCTCGCCTCCTGGCCTTGTTCAGGCATCGCGACCTGACGTACCAGCGACGGCTATGGCCGCTCGGGGGCTGGGTCCTGACAACGTAGGGCATCATGGCAAGCAAAAAGAGAAAAACATGCCTTAAGAGAGAGCCTCCCGAGGGCACGAGTGTTCATTACAGCAAAACATAAAGTGTTTAAACACCAAGGCATCGTCTTCACGCCCCCACGGGCCCCATTGATCTAGCGCAGGGTGACGAAAGGAAAAGGCACCCTAGGAGCTCTCGCCATCGTCGTCTTCGCCGGCGCCGTCGTCGCCGCCAGAGTTCTCGCCGCTACCACAAGAGTACTTCCCGAGTAACGCGCTCACATGGCCTTCCACCGCCCTCGCGAGCCCATCGCGAAGCTCCTCGGGGACTGGCGCTATCACCCTTTCAAAGTCGAAGTTGGGATCGGTGTGAAGGAGGTGGCTGAAGACGCGAGTCGCTGCCAGGGAGAAGAGGCTGCGACACTCCTCCTACAAGATACCGTCCACCTCCTTGGCTCCGTCCTCAAGCCGTTCCATGAGCTTGGTGGAGAAGCCGACGTAGTCAGCGTCGCGGGACTCGTGGAGGGCCCCAAGCCTTCCCTAGAAGTTGGAATTCAGGGCGTCATGAGCGCGGATCTCGACGGAGTGAAGCGCCTTGGTGCGTTTGCGCTGCTCCTGTTCCTGATCGGCGGCGCCAGAGCCGGCCTGCGGCGCGGCTCCCCGGCGGGTCTCCGCCTCGGCGATTGCCGCCTTGAGATCAGTGACCTCCTGCTGGAGCCGCTCGCGTTCTGACTCGAAGGCGTCCCTCTGTTGCGACAGTGCCTTATCGCGCTCTTCAGCAAGCACCAGGCGCGCTTCCGCTACCTTCGCGTCAGCGTCCTCTTGGACCTTCTTCTCCTTGGCCTCCAGTTGGGCGTTGGCTTCGGCAACACGCTTCGTGTGAGCCTCCTGGGCATCGGCCAGCTGGCGCCCTAGCATCTCCAGACGCTCCTTCTTCAAGGCCTGCTCGGTCGCCTTCTTCTCGAGGCCCTCCGTGCGAGTCTCGAGGTCTGCCTCGCGGGCCGCGGCCTCCTTCTCGCGAGTGGCAAGGGCGCCTTCCCGCGCGAGGAGCGACCGCGCCTGCTCGGCGTGTTGGTCTTGGAACTCTTTTAGGAGGGTCTCCGCTTCTTCACGGCGCGTGGTGGCCACTTCGGCCTCCTGGAGGGCTCTCGCGGGAGCCCCATCCACTTTGGCGGTGTCCTTCTCGCACTGAGCGCGAGCACATTCGTCGTGGCGCCGGGCCGCATCGATGGCGACGCTGAGCCGGCGCCACCCGTCGGCAAGCTTCAGGCGCTTCTCAGCGAGGCGCGTCTCCGTGTCCTAAAAGTCCGTGCCGAGCCGAGCAAGCGCGGCCTTGACGTCGCGCAAGGCTTCAGGCCTAAGCAAAGTGTGGTCACTCAGGAGGACCAGGGGCCAGTCCGGGTCAGGCCCTCGGGCACTCTCAGTCGCAGCGGCAAGGGAACACTCGGCACCGCTTGCCTGGGGCGGCGGGCTCGTCGGGCCGCCCCCATCGTTCAGCCATGGCGGTACGCCGCCGGGGCTCTCCGTGCCGGTCATGGCGCACCTCGCAACTCCTTTCCCCGTGCCCAAGGCGGCCCCCGGCGGGAGGGTAGGAGCTTCGGCCTCCCCCATCGCCGCTTCCTTGCTCGCGGCGGGGTCAGGGGGGAGGGCATCCCCACCTCTTGAGGCTGCCTCCCGAGGCTCCTCCGCTGCAGCCTCGCGGGATGCACCCACATGCGACCTCGAAGGAGTGACTACCCCTTCCTCGAATTCCATACGCCCTGCTTCGGCGTCGGGACGGCGGGTAGCCTCTCCACGCCCCCCGGTACCGGCGGCGGGCGTCGACACCCCCCGTGGGCTAGGGGTAGCCCTCGCCTTCGTTGTCGTCTTCTTCTTCTTCTTCTTCTGATCCGCGGCAGGCCTCCTATGCGAATGGTGGCTCAGCTCCGAGCCGGATAGAGGGGCAAGAATTAAGAGCGCCGGGAGGAGGCAAAAGGCTTACTTGTCACTGACGTGCCACTTCCTCTTCTTCTCCCCCGCGGACAGCATACCCGCGCTACCCCCGCCGAGCATTGCATCGGCGCCGCCGCTCGGGCCCCCGGGGCGTGCCGCGATGGACCCGGACGCGTCATCGCCCGCCTCCGGGCCCTGGGCGGCTTCAGTCTCATGATGGGCCTCAAGCACTGGGGGCTCGCCCGCCCCCGGGTCGGGAGCCCCTGCCGCCGCGGGCGGGACGCTATCGGCGTCGTCGTCCTCGAGCTCGCAGATGAGCTGACGGCGGGCGCGTGGTGGTGCCCGGCTGGTGTCCTCCTCCGTAGCCTCCTCCGAATCTCCGTTGCCGCTACTGCCTCCCGAATCCACCTCCACCATGAGGGGGTTGTCACGGGTCCCGACGTGGCCCTCCGGCACGAGGCCCCACTGATCGAAGAGGGGCGTCTCCTTCACCAGCTACACCTTCTCCAGGTAGCGGAAAAGCGGGAGTGCCCCCTCCGCCGTTTCCGCGGCAGGGGGGCTGAGCAGAATCGCCAGCGCCCCATCCAGCACGTCTGGCCCCAGGCTGCCCGGCTTCAGCCTCATGGCGTCGTCCGCGCCGAAGTACTCCCACATGGGGCGCGAGTGCTGCTGAAGTGGCGCGATGCGCCGCCGCAGGTATTCCCTGACAACCGTCGTCCCCGACAGTGTTGCGGCCCGGTGCGCCGCCATCCGCTCCAAGACGGGCTCCATCCTCGGGTCGGCGAGCTTCTCGTGCCCCCACACGGAGATCTTCTCGGCCGGGTCCATAGGGATCATCAGGAGCCGGTTGGTCTGGCGCGCGTCCATATAGACCCAACGCTGCCGGTAGCCTTCCAACTTCTTCGTGACCCTCAAGTTGATAATGCCGTCCTCCATTCCCTTGACGGCAAGGAACGACTCGCATCCAGAGCGCTGGTCCGCCGCAGTCAGCCGCAGGCAGAAGAAGTGGCGAAAGAGCGCCACAGAGGGCCTCACGCCCACGAAGGCCTCGCAGTAAAAGGCGATCTTGGCCAGGAGGAGAATGGAGTTGGGTTGAAGATGAAGAGCGTGAACCTGATAGTGGGTGAGTATGGCATAGAAGAAGTCTGAAAATGGCGGCACCAACCCTGCATATACGCTGTGGACGAAGAAGGGGTAGGCCGTCGCCCCCAGGTCGCGTCGCGCGCGCGCCCCCTCCAGATTTGGGTCGCCTGGTTCTCGTTCTGACCGCCGGCCACGAACGGAAGCACCCTGCCCAAACCTTCTTCGTCGTCGATGGTGGAGCACCGCAGCGCCGCCCCAAGGACGGGTGTTCTTGGGGACGGGGCCACCTCCTTCCCCCTCTTGCCGGCGGGAGCCATCTGCGCGGCGGAGGCGCGGATCGAGAGCAAGAATGGACGAAATTCGAAGGGGGAAGTCGCGAGGAACCGCGCGCGAGAAGGAAAGGCGCAGAGAGGTGGAACGTGTGAAGGAAAGCAATGATGGCTTCGCGCCGCCCGCGCCAGGATTTATGTCAGCGCGGCAGTTTCCGAGGCGTCGTGGGGAAGTGGGGGCGTCGCCCGTCACATCGTGCGCCACGCGTCGCTCCTGGCCGCAGGCGGTTAGGGCCCGCGCCGTTTCGCCCCTCTGTAGGCGGGAACGTGCGCGCCATGGGCCCGGGGGCTACTGTCGGGCCCATGGAACCCGGGGTATCCAGGCCCGTCTGCCTTCGGCCCAGGGCGCAACGCCTGGCATGGCCCAGCAGGCCAGCACCACCGAGCATCTCACCAAGACCCCTAATGAGGCCCTGGCCTCTTGAGGCCCCCTCCTCAGGGAGTGGCAAGTAATACTCAGCACCACCATCAACGGCCTCGCGAGGCTCTCTCACAAGGCGGCTTCCCGAGGTGAGCCTCACGAGGCGGCTTTCCGAGGTGGCCTCCCGAGGCCCCCTCCCGCAGGCGCTCGAGACGAAGGCCGTTCGGCGTGCCGCGCGGTCTGGAGGCCATCACGTGGGTGACGCGCGCGGCGACGAGCAGCAGCAGAGGCCGTGCTAGCAGGCGCGGATGAAGATGGTTTCCTCTTTCGTGTTAAGGGAGCAGGGCCAGCTATCTACTCTCCAAAGCAACCCCAAAGGTTGCCCGATCGGCGAAGGAAGACCAAGACGACAGGCGAGCAGGGCGGAGGTCATCACCGAGCCCACCGGCGCGTCATGAATCATGCTTTGGCAGGCGAAGACCACCTTTAGTCAGGATAGCCTGAGCGTCTATCCCCTTTCAAAACCGCCAAGTGTGGCGACCCTTCCCGCCTAAGTTTCCAGGGGGAAGAGGACCAAGGCTGGTATAAAGGACAGTGCTGCCATAGTAGGAGGAGAGATCTCTCCGGACCAGTTCTTCCTCCTCCTCACCTTGTACGCAAGAACTCTCTTGTCCATTGCAATCAAAACCACAAAGCAGGAGTAGGGTCTTACACCGCAAGGTGGCCCGAACCTGGGAAAACCGCTGAGTCCTCGCCCCGTCCCTCGCTAGCGCGCTCTCGCCGTAGCCTCGCCGTAGCTTAGCCGTGGTAGGAGACGAAGCAGTAGATCGAGCTCACCCCAGTATTCGAACCTTTGGGTCCCCTTAGCCCGACTTCCGACAAATATGACTGTTCTTCTAACGTCATACCCTCAATGTTAGTTTAGGACTATCATTACACTTAATGATATCCTAATGTCGAGGTACGACCAAGACAATCTATGGGATCGATGTGATCCGTTTGCGGTTCGGCTGTGAGGATCAACGTGCACAAAGAGCAGAACCAGCAGCACGCACAAGTTTACACAGGTTCGGGCCGCCGCGAGGCATAAAACCCTACTCCTACTTTGATTGTATTGGTGGTATATGAGCTCAAGTTACAAGGAGCGCAACTTGCCAGCAAGCTTGTGCAGGTAGTGCAGCTACTACATGCAAATGAGAAAAGTGTCGACCCTTCTACCGGTAGCCATGGGCCTCCTTTTATAGGTTAAGGGGTGACCACAATGGCAAAAAGGTAAATACATGTTGATTAGATAGCAACAGTGCTATCATACCTAACTATGCCGGACTAGGACAAACACATTAAATGCGTCATTAGGTGTCATGTGGAGGAGGAGCCCCGGCAAGGTTTCTGCACCGCTCGCCCAGCTACCTCCTATAATCTAGACACGCCATTAGGACGGGTGTCATTAAAGTTGATCTTGCTCCCAGCGTGCTGACACATGCCCCGACAAGTCTCAACAAATAGCCTGCCCGCTCGACACCTCATTGACTAGTGACTAGCTGATCGATGAGGTGGAGCGGTGACAAGGTAGTGGGGGCTTGCCAGTACGGAGCTTGCCGGGTCTTCATCTTGCCGGTGTGGAGCTTGTCGGCGAGTGTTGCCTTCATCTTCAGTACTAACTTAGTACTTCTCGATGGCCTATCTTGAGGTGTTCTCCTTGGCTTTATCAACCAAGTCTTGGGTCTTGAAGGTAGCAATCCTCCGGCAAGCCCTAGGCCTCTAGAAAAGCTGCCGCTGTCTGTGCATAAGTTAGGGTATAAAAATGCCCATGTTTTTATACACCGAGAGGAGCCCCCGGGCCTGGGCCACATGCGCGTCTGAAGCGTCGTTGGGCTAGGCCCAAACAAATGCACAGACACATGCGGCAGAGAATTACTGCTGTAAATCTTTTGATGATGATTTCTTCTGCATACCCACGACACGCATTTAATGCGAGACGTGGGAGAAGTCGGATGGAACGGCCGTTTGTGGTAGTGCGCCTGCAAAAGCGCTGCCACGTTGGACAGTAAAGAGCCAGCCCCTTGCGCCTTCCCCATAAAAAAGGCAATTGCGAGGGGGCACTGCTCATTCACCCCCATCTTCCAAACCTAGCCACCGCCCATCGTCTTCCTCCTTGCGCCAGAACATAATCCGCTGCTGCCACACCATTGCTTCGACCATCTTTCCCTCTTCTCTTCAGAGCAGTATGGCACCCAAGAAAGCTGCCAATCCAGCTGAGGCGGAGGCGAAGAAGGCAACCAAGCCAGTCGACCCGGAGGCGGAGAAGAGGAAGCAGACCGTAGCCGCGCGGCGGAGGGAAAATGTCATTTTCTGTCCACCGGCGCTGGATAAAAGCGTGCTCATCGACAGGTACGCATACATGTGGGGGAAGGATACCAAAGTCCACATTGCCCCAGTTGTACTTCCTGCCAACCTCAAGCCTTCTGCGGACAAATTTCCATTCTTCTGCGCATACTTCTATTGCGGGCTCTGCCCTCCTTTTTCTGACTTCTTCTCCAAGCTGATGTACACCTATGGGTTCCGGCTTCTGGATTTCACTCCAAACGCCGTGACTGTATGTTAGTCTTCACCCATATGTGCGAAAATTTTGTTGGAGTCGTCCCCAATGTCTCTCTGTTTCGCCACTTCTTCATTCCTCGCATCGAAGGGGATGCTCTTTCTAGAAGCATCACCTGGATTCCCAGAGGCGGCACCAAGGATGCATACCTCACGGGCCAGCTGCATCTGAAGTGGGAGGAATGGCGGGCGGAGTGGTACTGGATTCAGGAGAAGGATTTCCCTGAATGTTGTGCTCCCCGGCAGAAGAAAGTTCAGCGCGGCAAGGATTGGAGCAATTACGGCAAATGCGACGACAAGCTCACCCCGGCACTGAGCCGTATCATCCGTTTCAGGGCTACCGGCCTAACCATTGAGATGGTAGGGGCAGATTTCCTCCGGCGACGCATTGCACCACTACAGAAGAGAAAACGATACACCTGGGAGTACCAGAATGCTGCTAACATCATGCGACTGCATACTGGACTTGACAACAACCTGATGGTACTGCAGCACATCAGCCTCTATCACCAACTTTTCCGGACCACCGGTGTCGGTGTATAAAACATGGGTATTTTATACCCTGGCTTATGCACAGACAGTAGCAGCCTTCCTAGTGGCCAGGGCTCGCCGAAGATTACCAATATCAAGATTGAAGGCCTAGTTGCAAAGGCACTAGGGAGAAGATCAAGACAGGATATCAAGAAACACCTGACTTGTGCTAGATATGAAGATGATATTTGCCGGCAAGGCTCAAGCCGGCAAGATGAAGGCCCGGCAAGCTCCGTGCCGGCAAGCCCTCGCTAGCTCGGCTACGCTCCACTGCACTGAGTAGCCACTCGCTAATCGGTGAGGTGTCGATCACGCAGGCAGTTTGGCGAGGTTTGTCGGGGCACGTGTCAGCCTGCTGGAAGGAGAATTAGCTTTAATGACACCCGTCCAGGAGGCGTGTCAAGATAATAAGAGGTAGCTAGGTGAGCGGTGCAGAAACCTTGCCGGGGCTCCTCCACATGACACCTAACGGCGCAATAAATGCTTTTGTCCTAATCCGGCAGAGTTAGTTATGATAGCACTATTTGCAATCTAATCAACTTGTAATGACTATTTTGCCACTATGGTTACCCTTTTGAGCTATAAAAGGAGGGCCAGGGCAACCTTTACAAGGGTCGACACTTTGCTCATTCTGCATGCGTAGCGGCTCTTCCTGCACCTTGCCGGCAAGAAGCGCTCCTTGTACTTGAGCTCAAACATATCCAATACATAAAAGCAGGAGTAGGGTTTTACACCTCACGATGGCCCGAACCTGGGTAAAATCCTTTGCGTTTCTGCTGATTCTGCTCTTTGTGCTTGCGCATCTCCCTAGTCGAACCGCAAAGGGGCTAGATGGCCCCATAGATGGTCGTACGCACGATAACCGGCAAGTTTCACTTTCCGGCCCAGGTGATTCCCTTGTGTATCAATTCTGCCAAAGATTCAATATTGGTGTTAATGCCGGAGGGTAACGCCCAAGGAGTCGAGGCCCTTTGGCAGAAACCATCCGTTGAGAATGAGATGGCATGGCTTGCCAACTTGACGGAGAGGGCCACCTGAGAGGAGAAGGACCTCATCTGGAGTACCACCGACGAGGAGCTGGCATACATTGCTAGCAGGGCCGAAGAGGCCAAGAGGCTTGCCGCCACTAGCGGTTCCCAGTCTGCGGCCGCCGAAGATGAAGAACAGGTTGATGAAGAACCAGCCGAAGAGCACCAAGAGGAGGCTGCCGGAGAGTGTGGCGATGAAGCTACCGGAGAGCCAAAGGAGGAAGAAGAGCCCCCAGTTGCTCCCGTCCCGAAGAAGAGGCGCCGAGTCCTTAAAAAAGCTGCGAGCCAAGAGCCAGTGTGCCCCTCATCGCCAGACGACGAGCCTTCTGACAAGGAGGCAGCAACCAAGGTCATCCGGCGGCAGGGCGCTCGCCGGCAAGCTTCTAAGGCTCCGATAGCTAGGCGCACCCCGCCAAAGCAGCAAGCAGCTCCTTCCACCGGCAAGGCAGGGTCTTCACATCCTGCGACAGCATCTCCCCTGGCAATCAAACGGGGCAGAACATCTCCTCCACCGGTCACGTGGGATCTCTTCGCCCTCAGCGACCGCGAAGAAGAGGAGTAAGTGATTTCGCTTGTCTTCATCAACTTCTTGATTTCTTCATAATTGTTGATTTGACTTCATTTTTCTTGTTTTCGTAGAGATACGAAGCCGTTGTGCACAGGGCGAAGCGAGCAAAGGTGCAGCAGAGGGTGAGCCCATGACAAGTGCTGGGCAGGGTATGGCATTTCCTGATGCTGTCGTCATCAGAACCCAGCCCAGCCCCCAGCATAAGACCGTGGTGTAATACCCACATGGAAGCTCAGGCGCTGATGCTCCTACATCTGAACCTGATAAGGAGATGGGAGAATATCGCCAAGATGAAGAACGCCCGGTGGCAGATCCCATTATGACTCCTCCATCAACCGATATCCCGGAGAGCAACTCGCCGGCAAGGGCCTCCACCGACTAGCCTGTCCGCACTGAGGTTATACCGGCAAGTGAAATTGGCGGTAGCCAAGCGATGACAACCGAAGTTGTCGGAGAAGAGAACGTCTCTTCTCAACAGAACCCAATAGGTAATCCACTTGCTTTCAAGTGCCTTTCATTTTTTTTCTTGAACTTGATTTGTAAATTGAATTTCTTTCCGCTCTTCGCTTCTTTCCTGTCCTGGAGATCCAACCTCCCCGAAAGAGGGGGAAATTATTGTGGAGGAAGAGGAAATCACAAAGAGCACTGCAGACGAGGCCGCCAAGATCTCCGCCAAAGAAGTTGTAGTGTTTGCCACTGAGGAGGCTAGGAAAGCTCCAAAAGAGTTAGAGAAACCCTCCGGCAACACATCTGACTTCGCCAGAACAGACACTGAGCTGGAAGTAGCCGGCGGTGATGGGCAGAGCACCGGCGAACACATCAGTGTACCTGACACACAAGCCTTGGCGGGTCCTTTGGAGCTCATCAAGCCACAGCAAGAATCTGGAACCCCCAGCACGTCTGGTGCCGGGGAATCTGCCTTTGATGATGCCATTGCCGGAATCCTGATACCCTTCTCCAGTAGCGCTGCGGAACCAGACAGCCCCGATGACAGCTTTGCAGATCTTGCATTCTTGAAGACGATGGTTGCCGACTTCAAAAATGTGCATGATCATTACAGCAAGCATTTGGGAAAAAATCCAAATGCAGCAACAAATCGTGGATCTGGCTGAGCAGAAGCTGAAGGAGAAGGCGGAAGAGATCCGCACTTGGTACAACAAAAAATTCCATATCATCAAGTGGCAAGAAGAAAAGCTTGCCGCTGCTACCAAGAAGGCAGCGGCCTTGGACGGCAAGTTGGTGGAGCGTGAAGCGCAGCTCACCGCCAAAGAAAAGGATCTTGCCGCTCGGGAAGAGGCACTTGCCGCCAAACTAAAGGCTAAAGATGATGAAATCCAAACCCTCCTCGTGCAACGGACGCAAGATCTGGAGAAGGCCCATAAGGAGCTCATCGAGACTCAAGCTCGAGATCATGCCATCAAGCTCAAGGAGGCTACTGATTCAGTTGCTACTGCCGCCTCCGCCAAGGTAGATTCAGAATCCAAAGTGAACAAGCTAGAAGAAGATCTTGCCGGTAGCCACAAGGAGATTGCGGCCCTCAAGGATGCAGCACAGAAAGCGACTCATACCATAGGGGAGTTGCAGACGCAGCTGTCATCCAAGAACCAAGAGCTCAACAAGGCTACCGATGCTGCAGAAGACCTGAAAACTAAACTTGCCACTTCGCAGGAGAATCTTGAAGCCGCCAATGTCCAAGGAGGTAATCTTGACGAAAGACCTTAAAGAGGAGCAGACCCTTCTGGCGGATGCTGAAAACAAGTTCAACCAATTGACAAGCTCCCTCACGCTTTGGACCGAGAAGCTCATAGACATAGCTGAACGCCTGACTGCGCAACTCGCTGTTATGGATATGAAAAGTTGGAGCTTCACCATCAATGACAAGGAGACCGCCAGTGTCAGGTTGAGCAAATTCTTCGAGGGCCAGATTGAAGCACTAGAGACATATCAAGAGGAGCGCGCTGCCTGCTTTGCCAACGAGTCCCGGAAGCTCGCTCGTGATATCCTTTACAAAGTGCTCGTCAAGCTAGTGTACTGCAATCCCGGTGTTGATCTTTTCGAGGCCTTCACGAGCTTGCCAAAGAACACTGCCATCACCGCCATTGACAAGCTTGTCGCCCCAATTGTCGACAGGGTTGGTCATGTCTCCAGGCATCAGGGCCATCTCACAAATTAGCCTTGCCGCCACATCTTGTTGTCAGCGCAGATCATGCAAAAGACAAGTTAATCTTAAGTTAGATCTGTACTGTGTTTTGATGTAATATGACTTGTGTATTTCGATGAATGTATGCTTCTTCCTTTGTTTGATTCTGTCCTTGTATGTTTTATACCCTACGCTTGCCAGAAACTTGCCGATGCACTCAGCCTGCCGTTAGCGCTTGAGGAACAGGTCCTTAGCAGCTTGTTGGAGGTGCTGCTTTCCGTCAAGATACACTTACTAGTTTTGACGCAGCCCACTTATCTTGTTGAGCGGACTCAAAACAGGAATAAGAGCACGGGCAATCCCAATAATGTTCCTTCGCGTGCAGGTTTTTCATACAAAGACGTAAATCGTTCAAGGGAAATCAACAACTACAACAAAGAAATTTGTTTCAAAGCTTTGTAACTTAACTTTCTTTCTTTGTTGTACTTCTGGCCGTAAATGATATCTTGAACGTCATTTGTGGTATCCATACCGTCACTCCCCCTGGGAAACTTGCACGCGAGGAACACTTCATTCCTTTGAATAAAAGAAAGAAGAGAAAAGAGGAGGCTGGAACCTTGACAGTTCGTCAATCATTTCATACAAGGCAAAAAATGTAACACAACACTGCATGCAACATACATAAATAAATATGTACTTTGACAAAAGGTTGCGAAACACTTAGCTTTTACTAACTATGCCCTACACAACTGTTAGAAGACAGAGATCATCTGTTTTTTCAGTGTAATTTCAGTACCAGAGTCTGGAATTATTTGCAGATTTAGTGGTATGATGGTCTATCTACAAGAGAGTGTATAATGACTGCTAAAAGAGGGTTTCAAAAACCCTTCTTCTTTGAGGTTGTCTTCTTGGTTGCATGGAACATCTGGATAACCTGAAATGATAAATTCAGACACCAGAGACCCACTTTTGGCACCTGGAGGGCCAAATTCATCCATGATATTTCTTTACACTCTCATAGGTTGAAGCCAACTGTGAAGCCTCTGCTTCTGCAATGGATCAATTCTCTGCCATGATCTTTGGATCTATATGGATTTGTTGTAAATAGGTAGTAATTTTTGTACCCTATGTATCTAACCTAGATAGATTAGTTAGTTTTATTCTTTTGTAAGACTTTTGGCCTTTATTTTAATAAATGGTTGTGGGGCTTTTGCCTCATAGTGTTCAGTCAAAAAAAACTATGCACGGGGTCTGCGCCGCGCTCTGTACAAAGGATTACATGCCTTGGCGGCCAACTTGTACAAAAGACATTGCCGGGGGGCCCGGCAACTGCGCCTTACAGGTAGAACTTGCAAATATGCTCAATAGTCCATGAGTTTTGTAAGCGAGTGTCATCTTCGGTCGTCAGACGGACTGAGTTGGGTCTAGTAACTTGAACTACCCGATAAGGGCCTTCCCACTTTGGCGTCAACTTGTTTGAACCCTTGCCGGACTGGATCCGTCGAAGGACAAGGTCACCTTCCTCAAGTTACCGGGGGGTGCACTTTGCGGCTATGGTAGCGACGCAAAGCTTGCTGGTATCGACCAGCCACGCATAGCAGCCCGAAAACAGTCCTCCTCAAGGAGTGTAGCATCGTCATGCCTCGCTTCTTCTTGATCAGCTTCGTCAAAAGCTTGCACTCGAGCTGATCCGTACTTGAGTTCTGTGGGGAGCACCGCTTCTGCACCATACACAAGGGAGAAGGGCGTCTCGCCGGTAGCTCGATTTAGTGTCGTCCAGAGTGACCAAAGAACTATCGGCAACTCGTCAACCCAGCGTCTTCCACACTTGTGCAGCCTACGAAAAGTTCATGTCTTGAGCCCATGCAAAACTTCTGCATTTGCCCTCTCCGCCTATCCATTGCTTCTCAGGTGAGCAACAGAGGCGTAGCAGATCTTGCTTCCAAGTTCTAGGCAGTATGCTGTGAAGGTGCGACTGGTAAACTAGGTGCCGTTGTCGGTAATGATCCTGTTGGGCACACCAAAACGGCAAACCAGGCCTTTGAAAAACTTGACGGCTGACTGTGCTATAACTTTCCTTACTGGCTCCACCTGAGGCCACTTTGTGAATTGTCGACTACCATGTACAAGAACTCAAAGCCCCCCGTCGCATGAGGGAAAGGGCCGAGAATGTCCAGCCCCCAAACCGCAAAGGGCCACGAGAGAGGAATCGTCTGAAGAGCTTGAGCTAGTTGATCTATGTTTTTGGAATGGAACTGGCAGGCTTCACACTTGGTTACTAGTGTAGTTGCGTCTTGGGGGGCAGTGGGCCAATAGCAGCCTTGCCGAAAAGCTTTCCCGACAACGGCGCATGACCCAATGTGGGAACCACACACGCCTCCATGTATCTCTGCCAACAGCGCTTGTCCATCTTCCCGAGATTTACACTTCAATTTCACACCATTTGGCCTCTTTCTGTGCAGAATGCTGTCAGCAAACCAGTACATACTCGACTGTCATGCTACTCTTTCAGCTTCTTCTGGCTCATCGGGAAGATCACCTATTTGAAGGTAAACGACAATCAGTTGTGCCCATGCCGGAGCCTGTGGCTCGATGACAAGGAGCGATGGCTCTTCTCCCTCCCCGAGAGCGCATGCCTCGACGGCAAGAGCTTGGCTCTCCGGAAGCTGCTGCTCATTGGCGAGAAAGTTCTTGTTGGCGGCGTCAACTTTTTCAGCGGCTATTGGTAGCTCTGCTGGGAAGTAACCACCAGAATTTGATTTTCTCCTCTTTGCCAGCCTCGTTGATGGTGTAACGGATGGCTGAGTCAGTTGTGGCATGAAAGTTCCTGGTTCCACAGGGATCCTTTCAGCGGCAAGCTTAGACAAGTGATCTGCAACTTCATTTTGAGCACGGGGGACATGCTCAAGCTGCAAACATTTAAAGTGTTCGTCCAACTTTCTCACTTCATCAACATATGCTTCCATCAAAGGGCTCTGGTAATCTTTGTTCACTTGCCTTACAACAAGCTACAAGTCGCCTCGGATAATTAGCTTCCTGATACCTAAGTCGATTGCAATGCGGAGTCTAGCAAGCAATCCTTCATACTCAGCAGTATTGTTTGTGGCCTTCTCCCTGGGGAAATGCATCTGAATCACATACTTGAAGTGCTCTCCGGTGGGTGCGACAAGCAGCACTCCGGCACTGGCGCCTTGCAGCGAAAAGGCCCCGTCAATGTATATGATCCATTCCTCAGTGGTTTCCTTGCCAGGGAGGCTTGTCTCTGGTCTCTCTTTGTCTTTCGTTGGTGTCCATTCAGCAATGAATTCTGCCAAGGCTCTACTCTAAATTGTTGAAGTACTTTCAAACCTCAAATCAAAGCTTGACAGTTCCAATGCCCACTCCACTATCCTGCCGGTGGCTTCTGGATTCCTCAAGATGCGCTGCAGCGGAAAGCGAGTGACGACGGTAATCTCATGTGCTTGGAAGTAGTGATGCAGTTTCCTTGAGGCCATGAGAAGGCCAAAAAGCAATTTCTGCACACCAGAATATCTTGACCTAGCTCCTTCTAGGAGAGAGCTGACAAAATAGACTGGTCGTTGCACCACTTTGTTCTTCGGCACAACTTGCTATTCTGTTACATTTGCTTGTGCTTGATCTGCCTTGTCGGCACCTGACCTTGCCGAAGAAGATTCTGGCTTGTTGGGTCCAGGCTCTGTGGTTGCTGCCTCCTCTTCATCAACATCCCTCTGTGCCACTAGTGCAGCACTAACCACTTGATTAGTTGTCGCTAAATAAAGCAGCAACGGCTCTTGTGGCTTAGGCGCAACTAGAACTGGCGCAGAAGACAAGTATTTCTTCAAGGTTTGGAGCGCGGCCTCCGCTTCCGGGGTCCATTTCATAGGACCTGCCTTTTTCAAAATTTTGAAGAACGGCAAGGCGCGCTTAGCTGACTTGGAAATAAATCTGCTCAAGGCGGCAACACAACCAGCAAGACGCCTGACGTCCTTGACAGTCCTTGGTGCTTCTATCTGCTCAATAGCTTTGATCTTGTCGGGATTGGCTTCAATTCCATGTTGAGATACAAAGAACCCGAGAAGCTTGCTGGATGGGACGCCAAACACGCACTTCTCGGGATTGAGCTTCAAATTGATCTTGCACAGATTTGCAAATGTCTCTTCTAAATCTTGAATCAGAGTCTCTGCATGCTTGGTTTTGACCACTATGTCATCCATATAAGCTTCCACATTTTTGTGCAGCTACGGGCCAAAACCAGTCTGCACAGCTCTCGTAAATGTTGATCCGGCACTCTTTAACCCGAAGGGCATACGCACAAAACAGTATGTCCCAAATGGTGTTATGAATGCCGTTTTTTCCTCATCCTCCTTGGCCATGAAGATCTGATGATAACCAGAATAAGCGTCAAGGAAGGAGAGAAAATCGCAGCCGGTCATTGAGTCTACAATCTGATCAATCCGCGGCAAAGGGAAAGGATCTTTTGGACAAGCTTTGTTGATATCAGTGAAATCAATACAAAGTCTCCATTTCCCATTCGACTTGTGAACTACAACAGGATTTGCCAACCAAGTTGGGTGTAGAACTCCTCTAACTAGACCGGCAGCTTCAAGTTTTTGGATTTCCTGGGCTATGAATTCTTGGCATTCCAAATCTTGCTTCCTGACCTTCTGCTTGACTGGTGTCGGCCCAGTGGGAACCAGGGTACCACGGCCCGTCTGCCTCTGGCCCGGAGGACCGCGCTCGGGCGGGCCCGTGAGAGTGGCCTTACCTCGGCCGCTCCGGAGGAAGCCGCCTCGCGAGGGGTGAGCCTCGCGAGGCCCCTCCCCGCCAGGCTAGGCCCTGCCAAGGCCGCCAAGCACCACGTTCCCACGCGAGGCTTCCCTCGCAAGGCCTTCCCACGAAGCAAGTCGTACGGCGCCAGCCGCGGGGCTCCGTGCCCAGCACATGGGTGACGTCCCGCTGTCAGGATAAGGACAGCGGGGCGCGACCAAGCCTAGCTTCCATTCTGGTGATAAGGGAGCAGCGGCGTCTGCCTCCCCCAAAGCAAGTCCCAAAGGCTTTCCTCTTTGGTGATAGAAGATCAGGACGGATCAGTGTGCCAGGACGGAGGTCATCGCCAAGCTCACCAGCGTGTCACAAGGAGCTGCTTTAACAGGCGGAGACCGCCTTTAGTCAGGATAAGCCTGCGCCCCTATCCCCCTTTGAATTGCCGCTCTATGGATACCCTTTCCCGCTCATATTTTAGGGGAAGAGGACCAAGGCACTACAAAAGGGGCAGGGCTGCTTCCATGTAAGGGGATCGACCCATTCTCCCGCACACCTCTTGTACCTCGAGCACAAGCTCTCCACCACAGAGCAATCCAACACAAGCAGGAGTAGGGTATTAAACCGCACGGTGGCCCGAACCTAGGTAGCTCGCGCATCCCCTTCGTGTCCGGTGAGAGCCGGCGAGCCCGTCGTGTTCCCACCATAGTTGCCGTCGTGTCGTAGGTTGCCAAGCAAAGTCCCCCAGAGTTTGAATCCTAAGTTCTTGGAGAAGTTTCCTGGACGCAGATCCCAGACCCCGACATTTGGCGCGCCAGGTAGGGGGCTTGCCGTTTTCGCGCCTTCGACCTCGACGCCAGCATCGACATGGATGCCGCCGCCGCTCGCCGGGAACGCGCCGCGCGCCGCGCCGCCGTCAGGGTCCCCGCGGCGCCCGCCGCCCGTGGTGCCCCCGGGCGACGCCCTCGCGCCGCCACCAAGCCTGTTGGGGAACGCGTGGTGAAAGCACATTTGCTCCCTTGGTGGTTTTGGTAATTCCTAACAACATATATCTCATTGAACTAATGTCCATTCAAGATTAAGATTTCAGGATGTTCAATGATTGGCATGGCATGGACTAGAGATGTGAACCCCTCAAAATGCTAAGGACAAGGATTGGCAAAAGATCAAGACTCTACATTTTTGGTTTAGTGATCCAAGATCACATTGAGTCCATAGGAAAGCCAATACTATTAAAAGGGGATGAGGTGTTGCTTAATGGTCTTTTTGCTCAAGTGCTTAGTGACAGTATTCCTAAACCCTCAACCACTCTCTCTACCCAAATATGTCCTAAACCTAAAGTCCAACTCAGCCCCACCGAAATTTCCAATCCGTCCCCACCAAGTTCATCCAAGACTTAGCCACTGCCAAACCCTAACAAATCGGATCCACCGAAATGGATCTCGGTCCCACCGAGATGGCCTTGCCAACTCTCTGTAATCGTTTGCATTTACTTTGGTCTCACCGAGTTTGCAAATCGGTCTCACCGAGATGGCTTGCCAACTCTCTGTTGCCTTATTGCTTCACTTCGGTCCTACCGAGTTGATGCAATCGGTGCCACCGAGATGAGGATTGCCCTAAGCCATTGCACTTCGGTCCATCCGAGTTGTCCGTATCGGTCCCACCGAGATTCCTAACGTTCATATCTTTTACACAGTTCGGTGCTATCGAGATTATCGTTTTCGGTGCCACCGAGTTGGGTCAAAAGTGTGTAACGGTTGGATTTTGTGTGGAGGCTATATATACCCCTCCACCCCATCCTTCTCAGTAAGGAGAGCCATCAGAATGTGCCTACACTTGCACCATACATTTTCTGAGAGAGAACCACCTACTCATGTGTTGAGATCAAGATATTCCATTCCTACCATTTGAACCTTGATCTCTAGCCTTTCCCAAGTTGCTTTCCACTCAAATCTCTCTTCCACCATAGCCAAATCTGTGAGGAGTTGTTTGAGTGCTGGGAAGAATATCATTTGAAGCACAAGAGCAAGGAGTTCATCAACAATACACCGTCTATTACCTTTTGGAGAGTGGTGTCTCCTAGATTGGTTAGGTGTCGCTTGGGAGCCTCCAACCAGATGTGGAGTTGAACCAAGAAGTTTGTAAGGGCAAGGAGATCGCCTACTTTGTGAAGATCTACCCCGAGTGAGGCTAGTCCTTCGTGGACGTAAGCCATGGTGGAATAGGCAAGGTTGCTTCTTCGTGGACCCTTCGTGGGTGGAGCCCTCCGTGGACTCGCGCAGCCGTTACCCTTCGTGGGTTGAAGCCTCCATCAACGTGGACGTATGATAGCACCACCTATCGGAACCACGTCAAAAACCACCGTGTCTTCATTGCGTTTGAAATCTCCTATCCCCTCTCTACATACATATGCAATTGCTTACATTCCGCTGCTATACTCTTAGAATTTCATGTGTAGGGTGATGCTTGACATGTACTATTGCTAAAATCTGCCTACAACTAAAATCTGGGAAAAGGTTAGGTTTTAATTGGTCAAGTAGTCTAATCACCCCCCCTCTAGACATACTTTCGATCCTACAAGTGGTATCAGAGCTTTGGTCTCCGTAAACCTTGATTTCCATAGCTTTGGTGATCATAGCCTTGGTTTCACAACCTAGGAGAGTATGGCGTCTAGTGAGGGTAACTATCACCGTAGAGGTCCATATTTTGACGGTACAAACTTTGCTAGTTGGAAACATAAGATGAAAATGCATATTCTTGGTCATAACCCCGCCGTTTGGGCTGTTGTTCGTGTTGGCTTGCAAGGTGACTTCTTTGAGGATGGCAAGGAACCGGATCGTGAGGCAACCCCGGAAGAATTGAAGATGTTGCAATACAATGCTCAAGCTTGTGACATTCTATTCAACGGTTTATGTCCCGAAGAATTCAACAAAATCAGCCGCCTCGGGAATGCAAACGAAATTTGGGATACTTTGGGTATATGCATGAGGGTACCGAGTCCGTCAAGGAATCTAAGTTGGATGTGCTTCAAAGTCAACTTGACAAGTTCAAGATGAAGGATGGTGAAGGAGTCGCTGAGATGTACTCTAGGCTTGCTCTCATCACAAATGAGATTGCCGGCTTAGGAAGTGAAGAGATGACCGACAAATTCATCATCAAGAAGATACTTAGAGCTTTGGATGGAAAATATGATACCGTCTGCACATTGATCCAAATGATGCCAAATTACAAAGATCTCAAGCCCACATAAGTCATTGGAAGGATTGTCGCTCATGAAATGTCACTCAAGGACAAAGAGGAGCTGCACAACAAGTCAAGTGGTGCTTACAAAGCCTCAATCAATGCTCCAACAACTCCAAGTGACAAGCTAGTATCCAATGAAGAGATAAGCCTAATGGTGAAAAGGTTCAACAAGTTCTACAAGAACAAAGGAAAAGAAAGAAGCTCTAGCTCAAGACACTATGAGAGAAGATCATCAAGTCGTGACCGTAATTATTACAATTGTGGAAAGCCTGGACACTACTCCAATGAGTGCACGGCTCCCTACAAGAAAAGAGACGAATCACCAAGAGGAAGACATAGAAGAGATGAATCACCTCGTAAAGAGAGAAGGAGTAGAGATGATTATTATGAACGAAGACACTCTCGAAGAAGCAAGGATTCGGAGAGGAAGGACAAGTCATCCAAGAGCTACACAAGAAGAAGACATCAAGCTAATGTTGGTGAATGGGTTTCTGGCTCCGACTCCGACAACCACTCCGAGAGAAGTTATCACTCCAACTCCGACTATAGTCAAGATGAAGGTGTTGCCGGACTTGCACTTGTGTCATCCAACTCCTACGATCTATTTGACTCACCAAGTGAAGGAATTGGAAGATGCTTCATGGCAAAAGGCCCTAAGGTATCACACCCCGAGTATCTTGATTTTAATAGTGATGAAGATGATTTGCTTGGTGATGATGATTTACTTGTTGATAGGGCTAGTGATGTGAGCTATAATGTAAATTTTAGTAACCATGATAGTCAAGAGGAAACGAGTGACAATGCTATGAAGGAGATTGAGCGTCTAACTAAAGAACTAAATGCTCTTAAGTTAGCTCATGAAACAACTCAAGAGGATCATAGAGAACTTCTAAGAACTCATGAGAAGCTACGCTTTGAGAAGCTAAATTTAGAGCAAGAGCATGAGTTTCTTAAAGCTATCAATGACGATCTTCGAAAGAAGAGTTCTTCATATCTTGCCAAACGTTTACTCTTGTCTACCTTTATGCCACAAGTTAAACCTAAGCAAACTAGAAACAAGGGTAAAAATGGTTCTACTTCTAGTAGTAACAATAACAATGCTAAATCCAGTGCTGTTGCTTCTAGTAGTTCTATTGATTCCACTAATGATTCTCTTAGCCAAGTTACACTTGAGCAAGAAAATATGCTATTGAAAGGAATTATAGAAAAAGGTGTCTACAAGAGTCTTGCCGGGAGTAAACAATTTGAGGAAATTGTACGCAAGCAAGGAAGGCATCGGAAGAACCAAGGTGTTGGATTTGAACAAAAGTTCAATGCCGATGGAGTTGAGTGGGAAGAAGGTCAATACCCCAAGATGAAGTTTGTTCCTCAACAAGAGAAGTATGATCCTACTTCCTTCAAGGGATCACAAGCTCAAGAAGATCTTCCACCACAAGACCACAAGCTAAAAGGCAAGGACAAGCTTCAAGAAGAGATTGATTTATTTGAAGAAGCTCCACAAGCCATGGTCAAGTGGGTTCCCAAGACTTCATCAAGTTCTACTTCATCAAGTGCTACTACAACTCCAAGGATTCCCATCAAGTTGATGTGGGTCCAAAAGAAGAATAACTAGAGAGTTCTTGAGGGTGACTCCGCCAACAAACTTCACTCATATTCTTTATGGCAAGGACGTGTGCAACCAACTTCCACATTTTGCACTAGTTCATGGAGTCACAAACCCTCTTGTTGGTAAGGCAAGGGACAAGGTAATCAATGCATTCATGGACATCATCATATGTGTATTTCACTCTATGTCTATGGATATCCTTGTATGTTCCTTGTGTGGGACTAACCCATGTAGGTATTGAAAGCACAAAACTCCAAAGGATTGCTCACAACTTTTGATGGTCTACATCAACATTGAGCATCCACATCTTCAACATCTACATGAAGTCATCATCGACAAAACCCAAGGTTAGTTCATCCCTCTTAGGGGGGATATCACATCTAGGGGGAGCTTTGCTCTAAAAATTGAGCTAAAGCAACTCTAATGGTGTGAACACATTAATGCTTTATGTAAAAGTGGTAACCCCACTTGTGCTTAAACGATGAGTATGACCTATGATCAAATGTTCTCATTTGGCTCCTAAGTCAATATACTCATATATAGATGACCTAGTCATCGCCATTGCTTGATGGATGCTAGAATTGGTTGTGCATGTTTGACACATATTTCATTTGCTATCTTATTGTGTGAGCATGTTGATTTGCATGTTTTCATCATTCGAGGACATCCATTTGTTGTTTTGATTGTCTTGGTTTTTCTGGCCAAGTGGATGTACAAGAATGCCTAAGTACCTTCTCTAGCTATCTATGCTTTCTTGTCTCAAATCTATTCTTGCTGCATCACAAAAATTGAACAAGTCTTTTTCGGACCCTCCGGGTGAGGAGCACTCGGAGCCACAGATCTGAAAGGGCTGAACCTCCAAAACCTTCTAATTGATTTCGGTCCGGCCAACCTACTCAAACTCGGTCGAACCGAAATCACTTAGACTGATCTAGGTTTTCATCTCGGTGCTACCAATTAGACCAACTCGGTTGGACCGAGTTGCTGTAACTGCAAGCAATTGCACATCTCGGTGCTACCGATTTGTTCCACTCGGTGCCACCGACAGCGAATGGGTATATATTCCCAGCGAACCGTGCGGTTGAAAATTTCTTCAAACGTCATGCGCCCGCGCCCCATTGCTGCCGCCCCTTTGGTCTCCGGATCGTCGCCGTCGTCGCCTGTGCGCCCTCGCCGCAGGACTCCATCGCCGTCAACGGTAATCTCCACCGCCGTTGCCGCCGTAGAGAAACTCCACCGAGTTAGGGTGAGTTTTGATCCCTTTCGTGCTTCCCTTTTCCAATTCAATGCATGATTGGATTGCCTGTAATCTTGCCACGAATGCAATCCTCTTTCCACCAGAATAGTTCGTTTGAATGAGATTCGAGCAAAAAATTTAGGGTTAGGTTTCCGCCGAACGCATCTCGGACCAACCGAGTAGGAATTTTCGGTCCCACCGATTTGGCCCTGGCCATAGCACTAGTACATCTCGGTGCCACCGAGTTGTGCGAATCGGTAAGACCGAAAGTAACGTCTCAGTGAAACCCTAGCATCTCGAAGCCATCGAAACCCATCTCGGACTGACCGAAATGGCGTGCCATGTCTCTGTAGTGTGCTTCGGTGTCACCGAGATTACCAACTCGGTCCATCCGAACTGCATTCTATGAAAACCTAGAACTAAAGTTTGAACTCATTTTTATGAAAAACTATCTGCTTTTTGTGATGACTCATCTACTCTACCCATACCTATCTATTCACAGGGTCAGCTCAGCAAGATGTCAGACATCAGTGACAGTCAGAACAGATCTGAACAGCAGGCAGAGATGAGTGAAAGGTCAAGCCCAGCTGAAAGTTTCTATGAGGGAGAGAGGAGCTCTCCAGATCTTCCAAAAGCTGCAACTAAAACAAGGAAGAAGAAAACCTCAGACAGTGAGGATGAGGATTTTGTTGCCAGTGAGACAGCAACCAAGAAGAAAAGAGTTGTGCTTGCTAAGGAGTACAGCACAAAGCCTACATCTGCCAAAGAAAGAACTGCTGTAAGGAAAGTGCCAAAACAGTCCATACAATTCACTCTTGAAGAGCCTAGTGAGGCAGCTGCAGGTGCTAAGAAGAAGAGGATAAGGATAACTACTGCCCGAGTGATTGGCAGACCCTCCATGATGCTTGATGAGGAAGAAGAGGAGGAGGATGAGCCAGCTGCTGCACCCCCTGCAAAAGCACAGAAGCTCATGTCTGATGCAATCAAGACTGTTGCACCTCCCAAGTCAAAGCCTAAGGCACCAGCTCCCAAGAGATCAACCAGAAACATATCTGCTGCAGAGAAGAACAAGGCCCCAGTGCCAGAATCAAATGTTGATGAAGAGCCTCTAGTGCTCAGAAAATTGAAGCCAAAGATACCAGAACATGACAATGCACACCCAGTAGCTGAAAACATGATGTTGCGAAAGGACAAAGGACTGCGTCAGTGGAGACAGTCAGATCCCTATGCTATCAGGAGAAGGACTGCTTGTGATTATCGTTTTCACACCCGTGAACAACAGGACTTTTATGAGATAGTTTTGCTTGACAAGAAGCCCATAGTCAGTGACATGAGGTGGGTGGACTGGAAATATATTGATGCCAATGAAGATTATTTCCCCCATGTACATTAAAGCTTCAGAATTGTAGGAGTTGACGAGTTTGTCAGACAAAAGTTGACCAAGTGGAATGACGAAATGGTCATGCAATTCTACTCCACAGCACACTTCTATCCAGATGGTCGCATAGTGTGGATGACTGAAGGAATCAGATATCAATCAACCATTTCTGAGTGGGCAAATCTTCTTGGTGCACCCAAGGAAGAGGATGATGATTATGATGTTTATGCCAAGCTCAAGTTTGATCACAATTCCGTGAAGAACATGTACACTGCTATTCCCCAGGAGGATCTTGAGACTCATAAGCTTGGATCAGTGAAGCATTTGCTACCAGGACTGGCCACCTCAAACACAATCCTGCGGTACACTCTGCTACCCAAGTCAGGAGATGACAAGATGATTCGTGGCCACTCCATCAACTTGCTGCACTTGTTTGATACTCCTCAGAAATTCAAGGTGATGAGCCTGATAGTTGAGACTATCAAGAGGACAGCAGCAGATCAGAAGAGATCGTGTGGTTATGCTCCACATATTCAGTTGTTGATCAATTCCAAGGTTGGAACCAGCACGTATCTTCTTGATCGAGAGCATTTGCCACTCCGTCCAGACTTTGAGGACAACGTTATAGTGATGGATCCTTCGCATCCCACTTCTGCCCAAGCTCAAGAGGAAATCCGCAAAGCCCAAGAAGCTAAAGCAGCTCAGGAAGCAGCAGCTCTCAATGCTCCAATTGCGAATCTCAAGACACCAAAGGATCAAATGCAATATCTGCTTGAAGCCACTCTGAGGATTGAGTGAAGTCTGGCCAACCTCACCCAGACCCAGGCTAGTTTTGAGCGGATCATTGAGACCAAATTTCACAATTTGGATGTCAAAGTGACTGAGATTCAGACCACAGTGGAACAGCTGCAAGGTGATGTAGATGCTGTCAAGCAAGCCAGATCAAATGACAGTGAAGATGAAAGACCGCCTACAGAGCAGTTTCAGTCAGTGCCTAGGGCTGCCAGGTCAGCTGCGATACTAGTTGTGGATCCACGGACCACAGTATCTGCACCAGCCGCCACAGCCACGGTGCCACAGCAGGTCTCCACTCCACCAGTCCAGCAGTCGTCAGCAGAAGCATTCGCGGACGCTCTTCTCTCAACGCCATCTACGCACACCGGAGCTGCCAGCAGGAGGTCGCCTTCAGGAGCTTCGGAGGACCGTGCCTAGAGAGTCGATTAGAGCTATACTCATTTGAACTTTTTGGTACTTGTTGCCAAATGGGGAGAATCTATATAGATCATAGGCTTCGAGAGAGAGAGTTTCTCGCTTTTGATTTGCTTTGAGAGTTTCTTTTGCGACTTGTTTGTTTGGTGCTAATATGTTTTATGTGTGCTTTTTACAGTATTCTGTCGTTTATGTTTGTGAGATACGATGTTGATTGATCATATTATGCCTATTGTGATATTCTATGTTTATCTCTACCACTATCTTGTATGATCAATTACTTATGTTGGTGATGCGTGCCTATTATTCCAATCTTATCATTTTGCGCGCTCCACCAAGATGTATGTGACATGGGAGAGTAACCCATGAGCCTAATCGATTGTGCATTTGCATTCAAACGCAAATTTTTAATAATGCACAAATTTAGGGGGAGCTCTTGCTTATCACATACTTCTAAAAGCGATGATATATTTCATTAACTTAATCATTTGTCGAAGCTTTGATCTATATGTTGTCATCAATTACCAAAAAGGGGGAGATTGAAAGCACATTTGCTCCCTTGGTGGTTTTGGTAATTCCTAACAACATATATCTCATTGAACTAATGTCCATTCAAGATTAAGATTTCAGGATGTTCAATGATTGGCATGGCATGGACTAGAGATGTGGACCCCTCAAAATGCTAAGGACAAGGATTGGCAAAAGATCAAGACTCTACATTTTTGGTTTAGTGATCCAAGATCACATTGAGTCCATAGGAAAGCCAATACTATTAAAAGGGGATGAGGTGTTGCTTAATGGTCTTTTTGCTCAAGTGCTTAGTGACAGTATTCCTAAACCCTCAACCACTCTCTCTACCCAAATATGTCCTAAACCTAAAGTCCAACTCGACCCCACCAAAATTTCCAATCCTGCCCCACCGAGTTCATCCAAGACTTAGCCACTGCCAAACCCTAACAAATCGGATCCACCGAAATGGATCTCGGTCCCACCGAGATGGCCTTGCCAACTCTCTGTAATCGTTTGCATTTACTTCGGTCTCACCGAGTTTGCAAATCAGTCTCACCGAGATGGCTTGCCAACTCTCTGTTGCCTTATTGCTTCACTTCGGTCCTACCGAGTTGATGCAATCGGTGCCAGCGAGATGAGGACTGCCCTAAGCCATTGCACTTCGGTCCATCCGAGTTGTCCGTATCGGTCCCATCGAGATTCCTAACGTTCATATCTTTTACATAGTTCGGTGCTACCGAGATTATCGTTTCGGTGCCACCGAGTTGGGTCAAAAGTGTCTAACGGTTGGATTTTGTGTGGAGGCTATATATACCCCTCCACCCCATCCTTCTCAGTAAGGAGAGCCATCAGAACGTGCCTACACTTCCACCATACATTTTCTGAGAGAGAACCACCTACTCATGTGTTGAGATCAAGATATTCCATTCCTACCATTTGAACCTTGATCTCTAGCCTTTCCCAAGTTGCTTTCCACTCAAAGCTCTCTTCCACCATAGCCAAATCTGTGAGGAATTGATTGAGTGCTGGGAAGAATATCATTTGAAGCACAAGAGCAAGGAGTTCATCAACAATACACCGTCTATTACCTTTTGGAGAGTGGTGTCTCCTAGATTGGTTAGGTGTCGCGTGGGAGCCTCCAACCAGATGTGGAGTTGAACCAAGAAGTTTGTAAGGGCAAGGAGATCACCTACTTCATGAAGATCTACCCCGAGTGAGGCTAGTCCTTCGTCGACGTAAGCCATGGTGGAATAGGCAAGGTTGCTTCTTCGTGGACCCTTCGTGGGTGGAGCCCTCCGTGGACTCGCGCAGCCGTTACCCTTTGTGGGTTGAAGCCTCCATCAACGTGGGCGTACGATAGCACCACCTATTGGAACCACGCCAAAAACCACCGTGTCTTCATTGCGTTTGAAATCTCCTATCCCCTCTCTACATACATGTGCAATTGCTTACATTCCGCTGCTATACTCTTAGAATTGCATGTGTAGGGTGTTGCTTGACATGTACTATTGCTAAAATCTGCCTACAACTAAAATCTGGGAAAAGGTTAGGTTTTAATTGGTCAAGTAGTCTAATCATCCCCCTCTAGACATACTTTCGATCCTACACGTGGCCTCCTCCGCCCACCCGTCGGTGAACGAGAAGGCGCACGGCCCCTCCGCTGCCACCTCCTCGCTCGCGCGTCGCGATCCACCCGCTCCGCGTGCTGCGCTGCTCATGGCGCCGGAGCTGCTGCGCTACCGCCCAACCGAGGACGCCTATGATGCCTGGCTTGGGCGCATCACCGACCTCGTCGACGCCACGCGCGATGGCCAGGCGCCCTCCCGCTCCCCGTCTGCTCCGCCGTCCCACGCGGACCGGGCCGGGCACGAGGCGCCTCCTCCTCCTCCTCCGGACCACGACATGGCCGAGCGCGCCCCGCCGCACGAGCCCCGGAGCCGTCACGCGGCTCGCTTGTGCCGAGCGGCGATGGCGACAGCTGCCAGATCGTCCACCGCGTGCCCCCGGACGCACGCGCGGACCTCCAGGACCGCGTCCTGCATGACGGCGCCATGGCTGGGCGCCAGAACCGCGCAGCCCTCAACGGTGGAGCCGTCACCAACGGGGGTTACCTGGCCCTCGCCCCCGAGCTACGTCATGTGGTGTGGCCCGACAAGTTCAAGCCAGAGCTCCCTCGGTGCTATGACGGCACCGCAAACCCCACAGAGTTCCTGCTACTCTACACCATCAGCATCCAGGCCGCGAGGGGGACGATTGGGTCATGGCGAACTGGTTTCCCATGGCCCTCAAGGACACTGCGCGCTCGTGGCTCATGAACCTCCCCGAGGCGTCCATCTCTTCATGGGAGGACCTGTGCAAGCAGTTCGTCGCCAACTTCAAGGGCACGAGCGACCGCGCCCTCACGATCAACGACCTGCAGAACGTGCGTCAGCGCCCTGGCGAGCCCCTTCGCAAGTTCATCCAATGCTTCAGCCAGGTGCGCCACAAGATCCCGAAGGCCTCCGACGCCGCGATCGTCTCCGCCTTCACCAGTGGCGTCACGGTTGTGAAGGTGTGCGAGAAGCTCTCAGTCAGGGACGAGCTAGACTCCGCGGTAGAGCTGTTTGTCCTCGCCGACCGCTGCGCCAAGGCCGAAGAGGGACGCCTCTTCCTCCACAACGACGCCGACGCTGAGCCTGACGTGGTGAAGCCCAAGGCCAAGGACACCAAGCGCAAGGGCCCAGCCATGCTTGCGGCGGAGCCGGACTGCAAGCGCGGCCGCGACCGCGGCGAGGCCAAGAAGGACGCCCGCCCATTCTGCGACTACCACAACATGAACTCCCACAACACAGAAGACTGCCACGAGCTCAAGCTGCTTCACGAGGACCGCACCGAGCACAACAAGGAGCGCGGCAAGGGCCGCGCTGGCGGTAGTGGAGGTGGCCGCTGGGGTGACAACCACAACAACGGCGCTGGCGACAACAACCGTAAGGGCTGGCAGCTCCAGCCGCGGCAGGCTGACCCTCAGGCCAACGCCGCCCCAGTACGCGCCAACGACTCCCATCCCGCTGAGAACGCTGGGGGCTACCAAGAGCCCTGCATGGTGGCCTGCATCCTCGGTGGGGCCCAGGCCCCTCCGTCCAACCGCCACTTCAAGCAGTTCTCTCGGGAGATGAACGCGGCCCTCCCGTCGCTCAATTCCACCGGCCGCCTGTGGTGGTCTGAATTCCCCATCGCCTTCGACGCCAGCGACCACCCCAAGTCCACGAAGGGCGTGGGCGCCGTCCCCCTGCTATGCACCCCCACCATCAGCAACGTCGCTGTCACCAAGACCCTCATCGACGGAGGTGCCGGCCTCAACGTGATCTCCATCGAGACCTTCAAGACTCTTCAAGTGCCCTACGAGCGCCTTATGCCCACCCGGCCCTTCTCAGGCGTCACCGACGGCTCCACTGTCCCCCTGGGGCAGGTGCGCCTTCCCGTCACCTTCGGCACCCGCAAGAACTACCGTACGGAGTTCATCGTCTTCGATGTGGCTCACATTGGACTGCCTTACAACGCCATCTTGGGCTACCCGGCGCTCACCAAGTTCATGGCCGCAACCATCCGCTGCGACGAGAAGGAGGCGCTGCAAACCCTTGAGCATGCCTACAAAACTGCCTTCGTCGCGTACCTGGCCGATGAGGACGCGCCTGGACCTGCCGAGGAAGCGCCCGTGAAGAAGAAGCCCTTGCTCCCTCAGGAGCGGGTCGAGTCCAAGAATGCTTCGCTGGATGGGCGCGAAGCAGGCCCCTCCCTCGCCGCTGGCGGCGGGCCCTCCCCCAAATAGGAAGGCGCGCTCGTCACCTTCCTCCGGGCGTGCCCTGATGCGTTGGCTTGGACAGCATCAGGCGCGCCCAGCCTGTCGAGGGAGGTGATCGAGCACCACTCAGCCGCGTGCCGGAGCGCACGGCCCGTCAAGCGTGAGGAATTTCGTCAAGCGCCCAAGAAGCAGGAAGTCGTCACCCAAGAAGTCAACAAGCCCCAGGATGCGGGAATCGCACGTGAAGCCCCCCACCCCAAGAGGATCGCCGGCCTCATCACCGTCGCCAGGCCACGCGATAGCGTGCGCATATGCGTCGACTTCATCGCCCTCAACCAGGCTTGCCCCGCAGGCCCCTTCCCCCCTCCACGCATCGCCACAGGCTCCCCCTGGCTCATGTGTATGCCGTTCAGCCTGGAGGGTGCCGCAGCCACCTTCACGAGGCTGATGCGCATGAGCCTGGAGCCCCACATTGCAAGGAATACGGAGGTGGTTAACACTCGCCCACCGGCCCGCCGCGGCCCCACTCATGGCGGAGCCAGGTGTTCCGGTACCAAACACATGGAACGCCCACCATCACCGTAAGTTCTATCCGTGCTCCACAGATACGAGCGACATGGAGCTATACATGCTCCGGGGCTCTCTCTACCCACGCTGCCGCCGGCACATGAGAGCTCCTTCCCACTCTCGTGGAAGCCCCATGCTCAGCGCTGGCGGATGCCCCATGCTCCGCGCTGGCGGCTTACTTGAGGGGCCCTCGGCCGTCACATCCTCAAGCTGACCCGTGTCGAACACGGCAGCATGTATCTTTCTGTTATGTAATGAACTTGCTTCATGCATCAGTAAAGCTTATTTCCTTCATAACCCTGTGTGCTTGCCGCCGCAGGGCGTGCGCTCATGGTCTCGCCCGTGCCTGTCACGCGAGCGGGGGCTGGGCACGGTGTCTATGCTCGGGTCAGTCCCAACAGCACTGAAAAACCCAAGCGACTGAGCTCTGGCTCGCGGGCCTGCTCCCATGCACGTCACCTCACCAGGTCCTTGCTGCTCTTGTCTCCTCGCGTAACACCCACAGGCGACCTCGTGAGTGTGCCCTGCCGCACTATTTGCAAAAACTTGGCAATTTTCCTGGTGCAGGGTACGAAGGCCTCAGGAGCCCCCCCTCGGGAGGCCTCGCGGCGGGTCCTACGGACGGAGGGCCTCACGAGGGACTGCGCCTCACGAGTTGTGCCCTACTAAGGGCTCTCCCCAAGCCGCACGCCTCAAAGGAGCTAAGTCTAAAGCACCCCTCGGGTCCCTTCCCTCTCATTTCTCTCTCGTGGCCTCCTGACTTCCTTGGCACGAGCCGCCTGCGCGTCAAGGGGGGGACCCTGAGCATCGCGCCTCAGGGACTCCTACTAGCCCTAAGAGCCCTACACCCTCTGGCCTTGCCGAGCGCATGCTCTGGGCATCCCAGCGATGGTGTAGCCTGCCTCGGGGGCTGGGTCCCAGCGACACAGGGCACAAAGGCAATGTAAAAGGGAAATAAAGGCCTCGGGAGGAAAACGAAAACACATGGATCATTAAGTATTTAACACCAAAAAGTGTCGTACAAATGACTTCACGCCCCCTCGGGGCTGCATCCACTCTGTTACATGAAGGTGAGCGCAGGGCCTCAGGCAACGGAGCCACCGTCGGCGTCATCGACTACTGGGTTGCCGTCGTCGCCGGACCCTTCCCCGATGGGCGTGTGTCGGAAGTCAGGCTCCAGGGACCCAAAGGTTCGAACACTGGGGTGAGCTCGTTCTACCGCTTCGTCTCCTACCACGGCTAAGCTACGGCGAGAGCACGCTAGCGAGGGACGGGGCGAGGACTCGGCGGTTTACCCAAGTTCGGGCCACCTTGCGGTGTAAGACCCTACTCCTGCTTGTGGTTGGGATTGCCAGGGGCAAGAGAGTTCTTGCGTACAAGGTAGGAGATGAAGGAATCAATCTCGGGGGGCCTAGCCGGAGAGCCTCCCTCTCTACAATGGCAGCACTGCCCTTTTATATCGGCCTTGGTCCTCATCCCCCTCAAAACTTAGGCGGGAAGGGTTGCCACACTTGGCGATTTTGAAAGGGGACAAGCGCTCAGGCTATCCTGACTAAAGGTGGTCTTCGCCTGCCAAAGCATGATCCATGACGCGCCGGTGGGCTCGGTGATGACCTCCGCCCTGCGTGCCCGTCGTCTTGGTCTTCCTTCGCCGATCGGGCAACCTTTGGGGTTGCTTTGAGAGTAGATAGCTGGCCCTGCTGACTTAACATGAAAGAGGAAACCATCTTCATCCGCGCCTGCTGGCGCGGCCTCTGCTGCTGCTCGTCACCGCGCGCGTCAACCACGTGATGGGCCCCAGACCGCGTGGCATGCCGAACGGCCTTCGTCTCGAGCGCCTGCGGGAGGGGGCCTCGTGAGGCCACCTCGGGAAGCCGCCTCGCGAGGTCACTCCAGGAAGCCGCCTCGTGAGAGGGCCTCACGAGGCCGTTGATGGTGGTGCTGAGGATTCCTTGCCACATCCTTAGGAGGGGGCCTCAGGAGGCCAGGGCCTCATGAGGGGTCTTGGTGAGAAGCTCGGTGGTGACGTCCCGCTGGGCCCATGCCAGGCGTTGCGCCCTGGGCCAAAGGCAGACGGGCCTGGATACACCGGGTTCCATGGGCCCGACAGTAGCCCCCGGGCCCGCGGCGCGCACGTTCCCGCCTACCGAGGGGCGAAACAGCACGGGCCCTAACCGCTTGCGGCCAGGCGCGACACGTGGCGCACGATGTGACGGGCGACGCCCCCACTTGTCCACGACGCTTCGGAAACTGCTGCGCTGACATAAATCCTTGTGCCGGTGGCGCGAGGCCATCATTGCCTTCCTTCATACCTGCCGTGGCCCCAACTCCCGACGCCGAAGAAGGCGGAGAGGGTGGGAAGTTCCGCGTCGAGTATAAAGAGAGAGAGGGGAGAGCCGGAGTCCTCCACCCATCTTCTCCTTCCTCAGCTTCCTCCGTGTTCTTGCTAGAGCTGCCGAAGAGATGGCGAGGGGGAGAGGGCGCGGCCATACTCCTATTGCTGCACCCTAGATTCTGCCCCGGCGACGCGGGCGCTCCCCGACGACCGCCGGCGTTGGGCCCAGCAATCGTGGAAGGAGCGCCGCTCGTGGGCGCAGAGGGCGAGGCGCGCGGGGCCGAGGCGGCCGTGGCGGAGCGGTCGCGGTTCCGCCCCAGGTGGGGAGCCACTCGGCGGAGGCTGCGCATGAGTTCCTTGTGAACATGCACCGCAGCCCCTTCACTTGGCTCCGGCTCCCGGATTCTTTCGCGGCGGCGATGGCGGACCGTGTGCCCTTGGGCCTGTGGGTGCAGGCCGACGGCTGCTGCAACGGCCCCTCCTGGGTGGCGACAGAGCTCACCCCCTCGGGCTTCATGTTCTTTAGGCAGGGGTGGAAGTCGTTCGCCCTTGCCCGCAGCCTGAAGTGGGGGCACGTCCTCCAGTTCAAGCACGACGGGGCCGCCACGCTCTTTATGAAGATCTTCGGGCTCTCCGGTAGCCGCCTGGAGTGCTGCGCAGATTGCGAGGACAGCTACAGCGGCTCCTCCAGCGAGGACGGCTCCTCCGGCGGTGCTGCCCCCTCCGGCGGGGGCGGAAGCGGCGATGACTCCCCCCGCGTCAAGAGCGAGGATGAGGACTCCGACTAGGCGCGCGCGGCGACGACTCCGGAACCCCTGGCGGCGGGCACTGCACGTACGGTGACGGAGCCGCACTTACCTGCAGCGCCTTCTTGGGGACGCGCGCGGCGCCCCGCACTGGAGTCTTGAGGGCGACGACGCCTCGCCTAGGCCCTTTCTTTCTTTTCATTTTCCTACATTGAACCGATGTAGCCCCGCGGGGGCGTGAAAACAGTTTCTTCTATGTTTAACTTAATGCTTTTGTGACATGGGGATGTATGCATTCTCTCCCGAATTCCTCTCGTGAGGCTGGTCTTTTTTCTTTGCTCACCTCAGCGCTCTACGCCATTAGGACCCAGCCCCCGAGCGGGCCTCAGCCGTCGCTGGTATGTCCGGTCGCGATGCCGGGACAAGGCCAGGAGGTGAGGGGCACCGGGAGCTAGTGAGGGCTCCTGAGGCGCGATGCTCAGGGAGCCCCCCTTTAGCGTGCAAGCAGCTTACGCAGAAGAAAAAACGCTGCACTGAACGGGATCACGAGGGGAGAGAACTTGAGTGATGGTAAGGGCGCCTCGCGAGGCAGTCACACTTAGCTTTGGGCGGAGAGCAGTGCCGGGCGAGCCACAGCTCGTGAGGAGCCCACGCATCTTGCGAGGCGCGTCCACGAGGCTTGCTCCCGAGGCTCATTGCTCGACGAATCTTCGCCTCGCGAGAGGCCACCCGCGAGGTCCCTGCGCAGCTCTCCTCCTGAGGGGCTGCATGTCGACAAATTTCAAGATAGGGGGAATGGCACGCGCTCGCTAACTCACCCGCGGCCGTTGCGTGAGGAGATAAGGCACCAAGGACCTTGGTGAGGTGACGTGAACGGGAGCAGGCCCGCGAGCCAGAGCTCAGTCGCTTGGATTTGGCGGCACTGCAGGGACGGACCCGAGCACAGGCACCGTGCCTAGCCCCCGCTCACGGAGTCGGCCAGGGGAGGGGCCGCGCACATGTGGCGCACTCCGGCGGCATCGAATTTAACGTAGAAATTAGCAGGTGACATAGCTCATCAAGGTAGAATAAGCAAAATTCGTTACACAACCAAAATGATAGGGTTCCGGGAGCGAAGCTCGAGAGGCGTGGTGAGAAGGAGTGAGGGCCGTGCGAGGCGACGCGCCGGGCGCACCTAGCAGAACCGCGCTGTAGTGACGTTAGACCGTTTGGCAAGGCGCGCCAAGGGAGTCTGCTCCTTTGGAGCCAGGGGGCTCGCGAGGCCCTGGCGCGAAGGGTGCCAGCCTCTGGAAAGAGGCGCCGGCGTTCCCCAGTCCGAAGGGCATGCGCGTGCTGCCGAAGGCGGGGCCAACGCCCTGGCCATCTTGCGGCAGCTGGAAGGGGTCATACGGGCATAACTGGTTGAGGCTGGTGAAGTCGATGCACATGCGCTCCTTGCCGCCCTTCTTGGGGACGACGACTGGGTTGGCGAGCCACTCGGGATGGCGCACCTCACGAACGACTCCGGCTTCCTGGAGCTTCTGAACTTCCTTGACGATGAACTCTTGCTTCTCTGGCGTCTGGCGCCGTGCTTTCTGCTTGACTGGGTGTGCATCGGGGCACACCGCTAAGTGGTGCTCGATCACCTCCCTCGGCACACCGGACAAGTCGGATGCTTTCCAGGCGAAAACATCCGAGTTTGCCCGAAGGAAGGCGACGAGCGCGCTTTCCTATGCAGGAGGGAGGCCTGTGTCGATGGAGAAGGCAGGGCCGGAGCTGCTGCCGTCCACCGACACCTTCTTCGTCTCGGTGCGGTCCTGAGAGAACAGCTGATTCTTCTTCGCTGGCGTGGCCTCAGAAGGCTCGGCCGCGTCCTCGTCGGCCGGGTGCGCGACAGCGGCAGCCTTGTAGGCACGATCAAGGGTGCTGGCCACGTCCTTTTCGTCGCAGGCGACGGTGATGATGCCGCTGCAGCTGGGCATTTTGAGGACGTTGTAGGCGTGATGGGTGGTAGCCATGAACTTTGTGAGAGCCGGGTAGCCCAAGATGGCGTTATAAGGCAGGCCGATGTGCGCCACGTCGAAGTCGATGAGCTCAGTGTGGTAGTTCTTGCGGGTGCCGAAGGTGATGGGGAGGCGCACTTGCGCCAGCGGGGTGGTGGAGCCATCGGTCACTCCGGAGAAGGGCCTGGTCGGCATCAGCTGGTCGTAGGGCACCTGGAGCGTCTCGAAGGTCTCGATGGAGAGTACCTTGAGGCCGGCACCCCCGTCGACGAGGGTCTTGGTGACCGCGACGTTGCTGATGGTGGGAGTGCACAGCATGGGGAGCGCGCCTGCAGAGGCCGTGGACTTGGGGTGGTCCTTGGAGTTGAAGGTGATGGCATACTGCGACCACTTGAGGGGCCGCGCGACCTCAGGCCTCGGGAGGGCGGTGTACACCTCATGAGAGTGTTGCTTGAAGTGGCGGATGGACGCGGGGGCTTGGGACCCGCCAAGGATGCAGGCGACCGCGCGAGGCTCCTGGTAGCCCCCAGCGCCCTCGTCAGGCCGGTTGACGTCGTTCCTCCGGGGTGGCGGCGGTAGCGGCGGGAGAGCGGCATTGGCTTGAGGATTCGCCTCACGAGGCTGGTCGCGCCAGACCTGGCGGTGGCTGCCATTACTATTGCGGCTGTCCCAGCGGTTGCCGCTGCGGCCACCTCCGCGGCCGGCGCCGCGGCCGTTGCGGTCGTCCTGGCGGCTCTGGCGCTCATCGCGGAGCAGCTTGAGCTCATGATAGTCTTCGGTGCTGTGGGAGCGGACGTTGTGAAAAGCACAGAGTGGCCGGTTGTCCTTTCTGGGCTCGTCGAGGTCGCGGCCGCGCTTCTGCTCGGGCTCCGCCGCAAGCACGGCAGGGCCCTTGCGCTTGACGTCCTTGCTCTGGGCCTTGGCGGCGTTGATCGCCGCGTCGGGGTCATTGAGGACGAAGAGGCGGCCTTCTTCAGCCTTGGCGCACTTGTCAGCGAAGTCGAGCAGCTCGAGCATGGAGTCGAGCCCACCGTTGATGGCGAGCTTCTCGCGCATCTTGACGTCTTTGACGCCGGTGGAGAACGCAGAGATGACGGCCGCGTCGGAGGCGCGCGGTATCTTGTTGCGCACCTGACTGAAGCGCTGGATGTACTTGCAGAGGGTCTCGTCTAGGTGCTGCCGAACACGCCGCAGGTCATTGATGGTGAGGGAGCGGTCCTGTGTGCCCTTGAAGTTGGCGATGAACTGGCTGCAGAGCTCGGCCCACGACGAGATGGAAGCCTCGGGGAGGTTCATGAGCCAGGAGCGCGGGCCGTCCTTGAGGGCCATGGGGAACCAGTTCGCCATGACCTTGTCGTCGCCGTTCGCCGCCTCGACGCTCAGCGCGTAGAGCTGGAGGAACTCCGTGGGGTTGGGGGTGCCGTCGTAGCGTGGCGGCGGCTCAGGCTTGAACTTCGCGGGACAAACCACGCGACGCAGCTCACGGGTGAAGGCACGGCAGCCCACGCCGCTCGAGGGGACGCCGCCAGCGAGGGCGGCGCGGTTTTGACGCCCGGCCGCTGCAACGTCCTAAACGGCCTGGTCCTGGCGCTGGCGCTGCCGCTCGAGGAGCACCCGCGCGTCGGGGGGCGCGCGGCGGATGATCTGGCAGCTGGCTTCGTCTCGGTCTGGCGAGGACGCGCCGTGGGACGGCTCACGAGCCAGCGTGCTGCGCTGGGGCCGGCGCGCTCGTCGCGCAGAGGAGGCGGCGGGGGAGCGCCGTGCGCCAGGTCCCCAGCACGAGACGGCGGAGGGAGGAGCGAGTGAGAAGGCGCCGGAGCGTCCCCGGTGACGTTGACGAGCTCGGTGATGCGGCCAAGCCAGGCGTCGTAGCCGGCGTCATCCGGACGGTAGCGGAGCAGCTCACGCGCCATGAGCAGCGCGGCCTGCGGGTTCGGCGGCCCACGGTGGGTGAGGGAGGAGGCCGTGGCGGTGCGGCCGTCCACCCGCACGGAGGGGTGCAGGGAGGAGTCCTGCTGCTCGCGGGCAGTGGGGTCGGTGGCGGCAGCAGCCTCGGCTTCGGGGCGGCAGTGATTGCCGCGGGCCACCGGCTCTGTCTGAGCCACGCGGCCAGCCCTGCGCTCGGCGCGCTCGCGACGTGCGTCGGCCATGGGGTTGGTGGAGCTGAGGGCGGAGCAGAAGAACGGTAGAACACCCCTACCTGGCGCGCCAAATGTCGGAACTCGGGCCACGGGGACCCAAAGGTTCGAACACTGGGGTGAGCTCGTTGTATCGCTTCGTCTCCTACCACGGCTAAGCTACGGCGAGGCTACGGCGAGAGCGCGGTAGCGAGGGACGGGGCGAGAACTCAGCGGTTTACCCAGGTTCGGGCCACCTTGCGGTGTAAGACCCTACTCCTGCTTGTGGTTAGGATTGCCAGGGGCAAGAGAGTTCTTGCGTACAAGGTAGGAGATGAAGGAATCAATCTCGGGGGGCCTAGCCGAAGAGCCTCCCTCTCTACAATGGCAGCACTGCCCTTCTATATCGGACTTGGTCCTCTTCCCCCTCAAAACTTAGGCGGGAAGGGTGGCCACACTTGGCGATTTTGAAAGGGGACAGGCACTCAGGCTATCCTGACTAAAGGTGGTCTTCGCCTGCCAAAGCATGATCCATGACACGCCGGTGGGCTCGGTGATGACCTCCGCCCTGCGTGCCCGTCGTCTTGGTCTTCCTTCGCCGATCGGGCAACCTTTGGGGTTGCTTTGGAGAGTAGATAGCTGGCCCTGCTCCCTTAACATGAAAGAGAAAACCATCTTCATCCGCGCCTGCTGGCGCGGCCTCTGCTGCTGCTCGTCGCCGCGCGCGTCACCCGCATGATGGGCCCCAGACCGCGCGGCACGCCGAACGGCCTTCGTCTCGAGCGCCTGCGGGAGGGGGCCTCGATAGGCCACCTCGGGAAGCCGCCTCGCGAGGTCACTCCAGGAAGCCGCCTCGTGAGAGGGCCTCACGAGGCCGTTGATGGTGGTGCTGAGGATTACTCGCCACTTCCTTAGGAGGGGGCCTTAGGAGGCCAGGGCCTCATGAGGGGTCTTGGTGAGAAGCTCGGTGGTGACGGCCCGCTGGGCCCATGCCAGGCGTTGCGCCCTGGGCCAAAGGCAGACGGGCCTGGATACCCCGGGTTCCATGGGCCCGACAGCGTGAAGCGCTTCAGCAGGCTCGCCACAAGGTCCTCCACCACCCTCGCAAGCTTGTCTTGGAGCTCCTCGGGAACCAGAGACAGCACCTGGTCGAAGTTGAAGCTGCCATCAACGTGCAGCAGGTTGCTGAAGAAGCGGGTCAACGCCTAGCGCAGGAGGTCGCGGCACTCAGCGTCGCGGATCTCGTCCCACCGGGTGGAGCTCGCCTCCAGCCGCTCCACGAGCATTGTGAAGAACGCCAGGTAGCTGGCGTCGTTGGTCTCCAGGGGATCCTCCACCCTCTCGACCGAGAAAGTAGCCCCGGCGCTGCGAGCGTGCCCCATGAGCTTGCGGAACATCTTGGAGCGCTGGAGCTGCTCCCCGCGCCCTCGGGCGGCCTCGTCATGGGCCCGCTGCGCCTCGTCGCTAACCTCGCCCACCTGAGCCTGGAGTTCTTCTAGCTCACGGCGAGTTGTGGCGTGGAGCTCCACCGCGCTCCGCCTCTCGGCTTCCGACGCCGCGAGTTGCCGCTTGAGCTTGGCAATTTCGGCGTCGAGTTTGCCGCGCCTCTTCATGAAGCGGTCCTCCTGCTTCTTCAGGTTGTTGGAGTAAGTGTCCGCTAGGGCCTTCACCTTCCGCGTGACCTCCTCCTGGCCCCGCTTGTCGATCTCGGCCCTATACCTCGCGGCTCTTTCTTCAAGCGTGGCGTTGGCTTTCGCGAGGCGTTCTTGGTAGGTGGCCTCGCTGGCCGCCATGATACGGTGCAGATGCTCCAAGCGCTCTCGCTCCCTCTCCTGCTCGATGGTGGTCCACGGGAGTTCGCGCTCCCGGATCTCCATGTCCATCTCCAGGACCGCCGCCATGCTCTCGCGCCGGGTGACCGCCTCCTCGCGGGAGGCTAGCCGGGCCTCGCGGGCCGCAACGCGCCCCTGCTCGAAGCGGAGGTTCTCCTCCTCGGCCATGAGCTCGGCCTCTAGGGAGCTGAGGGCCAACCGAGCGTGGCGGAGAGTCCCGATCCGTGATAGGATGTTGCGGCTCACCAGGGCCAGGGTCCCGGGCGCGTCCGGCCCTTCCGTCTCCGCCCCCCGCGGCTCTGGGGGCTCGGGGGCTGCTGCGTCATCGGATCAGCCCAGGCCTCTGTCTGAGGGGGGACCATTCCCCTCCAGGCGGCCCGGATCCTCCTCGACCTCCGCCTCGGCCTCCGCCCCTGCCAGCCGCCCGGCCGCGTGGGTAGGACTGGGCGCGGCCGCCTCCGGCTCGTGGCGCCTTGGTGATCGCTCGAGGCCTGCGGTGGCCGCCGCGTCGGCGCCCTCCTCCCCCTCGGGGAGGGCCCCTTCCGGAGGCACCCTTTCTCCGACAGGAGGGAAGGCCTCCTCGGGAGGCTGGGTAGATCACGGCGGTGCGCCAACTGCCCCCAACTCCCGCTGAGCCCCAGCGGGCTCTCCGGCATCCTTGTCCTGGACACCCTCCTTCTTCTTCGGTGGGGAGCCCGTACTGCATAACTAGGGATCAAGCCGAGTCGTGCAAGATGAGGTGGTGGGTATAAGGAACGCGCGAGGCAGGGGGACTTACTCGTCTCTGGGGACCCATCGCCGCTTCCTTAGCTTCCCTCCAGGGCGGCTGCCGCTTCCGCCCCCTCGGGACTCTTTGGGGTCCCCTCCTGAGGCCCTGCCGTGGGGCCCGTCTAGGCCCCCTCCCGAGGCTTCGGCGGGCAGGATCGCCCCACCAGCCGCGGGTTTCTCCGCACTAAGGGTTTCCTCCATCGGGGGCGCAGACCGCTGGGGCTCGTCTCGGGGCCCCCCGGTGTCACTGTTACCGCCGCTGCTGGTTCCCGCCATCGACAGGCGGCGAGTCGGCTCAGAGGCCGCCGCCTCGCTCCAGGCGTCCACCGCGGCCGCCACCTTGGTGTCGCATTCGCCTCCGGGAAGCGGCAGCACCTGGACCGGATTGTCACGGGGTCCCACATGACCCGAGGGCACAAGCCCCCACTGATCGAATAGTGGCATGCCGGCCCGCACGTCCTCCCGGTTTCCGAAGCAGTAAATTGGAGCCGCGCTTGGCGGCGGAAATGACGTCGCCGTGGCAAGGAGAACGTTCACCAGCCCCTCCACCACCTTCGGGGCCAGGCGATCGGGGCTCAGCCTCATGGGGTCCCCCAGGCCTGAGTGGATCCATACAGGGCGAAGGCGCCTCTAGAGGGTGCTAATGCGCTTGCGCACGAACTCCTTGATGACCATGCTCGCGGTGAGCCTGTCGGCTTGGAGCACTCGCATCCTCGCCATGACTGGCCCCAGCGCGGCCTTGGTCAGCTCGGCGGGCCCCCACCCGGAGCTCGGCATCGCTGGCGCCTCCGGGATTTCGAGCAAGGGGCTGTACTGGCGCGCGTCCATATAGACCCAGTGCTCCCTGAAGCCTTCCACCTCCTCGGGGAGCCGCATGTCGATGATGTGCGCGCGCATGCCCGCGACCATCTGGAATGACACGCAGCCCGAGCACTGGTCCGCCTCGGTCAGTCGGAGGCGGAAAAATTTCTGGAGGAAGGCCACGGACGGCAGCACCCCCAGAAAGGCCTCGGAGAGGTAGGCGAAGGCGGAGAGAAGAAGGACCGAGCTCGGGTGCAGGTGCAGCGCATGAAACTGGTAGTGGCTGAGCACGGCGTTGAAGAAGTCGGAAAAGGGGGCACCAGCCCGGCGAAGACGGAGTGGAGGAAGAATGGGAAGGTCGTACCCTCTCGCTGCGCCGCGGGGCGCGACGCCGGCCAGATCTTCATCGCCCCGTTCCCATTGTGGGCACTGGCCGTCATCGGCCACACCTTGTCTAGGCCCTCCTCGTTGAGGATCACGGATTTCAGCAGCGCGGGCCCCGGCCCCGGCGGGACCGATGACCCCGGCTCGGCAGTTTTCTTCTTCCCTTTCCTGCCAGGGGCCATGGCGGCGGAGAGATTGGAAGTTGGGGGAGGAGCAACGAAGAAGCTGCTCGTGCGAGGCGAAGGGCAAGATGGGGACGAGGAGCAATGACGCGCCTGCGCCCTGAGCGGGCAGGCTTTATCGCCAAGACGGCGGTTACCGAGGCGTCGTGGGGAGTGGGGGCGACCTTTCCCGCGAAAGCCACCACGCATCGCCTAACCGGGCGGAACGTGCGCGCCGCGGGCCCGGGGGCTACTGTCGGCCCAGTGGGAACTAGGGTACCACGGCCCATCTGCCTCTGGCCCAGAGGACCGCGCTCGGGCGGGCCCGTGAGAGTGGCCTTGCCTCGGCCGCTCCGGAGGAAGCCACCTCGTGAGGGGAGAGCCTCGCGAGGCCCCTCCCCGCCAGGCTAGGCCCTGCCGAGGCCGCCAAGCACCAGGTTCCCTCGCGAGGCCTTCCCATGAAGCAAGTCGTACGGCGCCAGCCGTGGGGCTCCGCGCCCAGCACATGGGTAACGTCCCGCTGTCAGGATAAGGACAGCGGGGCGCGACCAAGCCCAACTTCCATTCTGGTGATAAGGGAGCAGCGGCATCTGCCTCCCCCAAAGCAAGTCCCAAAGGCTTTCCTCTTTGGTGATAGAAGATCAGGACGGATCAGCGCGCCAGGATGGAGGTCATAGCCAAGCCCACCAGAGCGTCACAAGGAGCTACTTTAACAGGCGGAGACCGCCTTTAGTTAGGATAAGCCTGCGCCCCTGTCCCCCTTTGAATTGCCGCCCTGTGGCTACACTTTCCCGCTCGTATTTTCGGGGAAGAGGGCCAAGGCACTACAAAAGGGGCAGGGCTGCTTCCATGTAAGGGGATCGACCCATTCTCCCCAACACCTCTTGTACCTCGAGCACAAGCTCTCCACCACAGAGCAATCCAACACAAGCAGGAGTAGGGTATTACACCGCACGATGGCCCGAATCTGGGTAGCTCGCGCGTCCCCTTCATGTCCGGTGAGAGCCGGCGAGCCCGTCGTGTTCCCACCATAGTTGCCATTGTGTCGTAGGTTGCCAAGCAAAGTCCCCCAGAGTTCGAATCCTAAGTTCTTGGAGAAGTTTCTTAGACGCAGATCCCAGACTCCGACAACGGGTCTCACATTAGGACATACAGCAAGGTGGTGCTCAATCACTTCCCTGGGAACACCAGGAATGTCAGATGGTTGCCATGCAAACACATCCACATTCGACCGCACAAAAGTGATGAGCGCGCTTTCCTATTTGTCATTAAGGGTGGCACTTATGGTGAAAGTGCCTCCCGTGCCATCTTACTTTGCAGAGACTTGCTTTGTTGCAGGTGCATCAGCTTTGATCTTTTTGTTATTGCCGGTAGAGCTCTCTGGCTCGTCCTCGACGGGTTTGCTCCACTCGGCGGTGCGCTTCTCGGAAGACTTATCAGAAGCCTTGTCATTCTTCTTCTTCCCTCCCCCAGGAGCTTTGTCGGCAGGCGCAGGAGCCTTACCGGCAGATGCTGCTGCTGCCTCCCGGTAGAGCTTGTCAACGCAGATGATTGCGTCCTCCTTGTCGGAGTGGATGGTGATGACGCTCATCGGTCCTGGCATCTTCAATGTCTTGTATGTGTAATGAGACGCCGCCATAAACTTTGCCAAGGATGGGCGACCAAGAATTCCATTATATGGCAATGGAATCTTGATGACGTCAAAGACGATTTTCTCTATCTAGTAGTTCAGCTCACTGCCAAATGTGAACGGTAGCGGGATTTGGCCCATCGGCTTGGTCCTCCCTGGATTGACACCTTGAAAAGTGCCTGTCTCCTTGAGATCTTCATCGGGGATTTGCAGCCTTTTGATCACCTCTGGTGAGATGAGATTCAAGCCAGCCCCACCGTCAACTAGCATCTTCGTCACCTTGAGGTTACGAATTGTTGGCGAGACCAACAACGGCAAACACCCGACCGCAGTTGTGCGATAAGGGTGGTCCTCGGCGTTAATGCAGCAGAACCGGCGATGATAGGCGTGGGAGACCACTTGAGTGGTTTTTGGGCTCCCATCGCCGGTTCTGCTGCATTAACCTCCCGGGCCCTTTGCTTGAGCTGCCGGTGAGAGGAGTGAAAAGATGCGCCTCCGTCAATGCACATGGCATCAACAACTTGCTGAAATTCCTTTCCATCGGACTCATCTTCCTTGTCCTCATCATCATCCTCTTCTCCTTCTTTCTTGTCACGACCTCTTGCCAGTTTTTCTTTCTGTTGCTTTCCTTTGCCACGGCGGCCTCCGCGGCCACCACGGTTCTTCTTTCCAGACCCACCGGCACCATCCTGGCCCTTCTCCTTGTCACGCTTTTCATATTCTTGCTTTTGTTTTTCGGCAAGTTGCTCCACTTGTCGGCACTCTTGGAGGTCGTGACCCTTGGTGCGGTGAATCTTGTAGTATGGCCCGCTGGTCTTGTCGGACTTGTCGCCAGCGGCAGTCTCGTGACCACAAGTACACACGACAGTCTCCTTGCCGGTATCTTCAGTCTTGGCTTTCTTGCCGGGCATTCCTGATCCTTCCACAGCCATCACTACATTGCCTTTGCGCTTGCGATTGCGCTTCCGACCTTTCTTCTTCGGGGTTGATGCGTCATCATCCTAAGAATCAACTTCGACTCCAGCATCTTCCCCAGGAAGTTGCCTCCCCTCCTCAGCACGTGCACACTTGTTCGCAAATGCATACAGCTCATTGACGGTCTTGACTTGCTGGATGTTCATCTCTTCTCACATTCTGCCCTTGGCAGCTTGCACGGCAATCGTATAGATGCCCAAGAACTCTGCCGGGTTGAGCTTGCCATCATACTTTTTCGGCAGCTCCAGTTTGAAGGCCTAAGAAGACGGCCAACGGACTTGCCGCAGCTCACGGGTGAACGCTGGGCACCCCACCTCGTAAGGCAAGTACCCAGAGCCCCCTGGCGCTGGCTCATCTACGACTGGACCGTAACGTACGTCAGATTGACGACGCACTTCCCGGCGCCGTTCAATGGTCGTGCGGGCGTCGTCCACTTGTCTTTCGCGCAGCACTTGGCGCTGATCTTGTCGTGCCTGCGGATTCGAGGATGCCATCAACATCTCATCGGGATCATCAGATCGATGGGTTTGTCGCTGCTACTGTGGTGGAAGTTGTCATGGAGGTGACTGCACCGTTGGTGCGGCATCTCCAACACAGCTCTAGCTGGTGCTGCTGGTGCCGTAGGTGGTCGCCGTGAAGGTCCCGGCTCTTGTGTCTTGCCGGGGTTGGCAAAACTGATCAGACTCTGAATGGTCACCCTCCATTCATCCATCTTGTCAGGAGTTGGCGGGAAGTTCAACAGAATTTGCACTCGCATCATGGCTTCTGCCGCCGTGGTTGGCATGGCGGGGAGCACAGAACGGGACGTCGCTCGACTCCTGGCAGAGCCAGCAGGAGCTACGTCACACGCTGGCTGCCGCGGCGCATGCTCGCCAGCAGGCTGACGCGGTGGTGGTGGAGCCGGAGCGTCTGGAAGACGATGTTCGGCGTTGTTGTTGTTGTTGTTGTTGTGACGTCGTCCGGAGCCACCGGCGTCATGAGGGAGCGCGTCGCGCCCATCTTGCGATGGTAGTGGTGTGTGTCCCATAGTGGCGTTCTTGGACGCAGCTGCTTCGTCGTTGGACATCGCGTCGACTGGGTCCTTGCTCGCACCGGTACGGACAGTGTTCGCCAGAGCATTGGTGATGCCGGCCGCCTCCACCATCTCTAGTGTGATGGCTAGGATCGCCATCACGACGGGGGAGGTGACTAGCTCCACCGCCGCCACCCACGCCGCCTGCTCTTCCCGTGCCGCTGGCGCCGCATGCGCCACCCGCGGACACTTGAGATGGAAGCTTGGACATGGAAGGAGCTGCTGCGGCCATGCCCTTCTTCTTGGACGCCATCGAAGGTGATGATGAAGAAAACTAGCACGTAGACTGCTGACTCAGGTTCGCACACGCGATCCCCTGCCTGGCGCACCAAAGATGTCGAGGTATGACCAAGACAATCTATGGGATCGATGTGATCCCTTTGCGGTTCGGCTGTGAGGATCAACATGCACAAAGAGCAAAACCAGCAGCACGCAAAAGTTTACCCAGGTTCGGGCCGCTGCGAGGCATAAAACCCTACTCCTGCTTTGATTGTATTGGTGGTGTATGAGTTCAAGTTACAAGGAGCGCAACTTGCCAACAAGCTTGTGCAGGCAGTGCGGCTACTACGTGCAAATGAGCAAAGTGTCGACCCTTGTACTAGTAGCCATGGGCCTCCTTTTATAGGTTAAGGGGTCACCACAATGGCAAAAAGGTAAATACATGTTGATTAGATAGCAACAGTGCTATCATACCTAACTATGCCGGACTAGGACAAATGCATTAAATGCGCCATTAGGTGTCATGTGGAGGAGGATCCCCTGGAAGGTTTCTGCACCGCTCACCCAGCTACCTCCTATAATCTGGACACGCCATTAGGACGGGTGTCATTAAAGTTGATCTTGCTCCCAGCGTGCTGACGAATGTCCCCAACAAGTCTCACCAAACTGCCCGCGCACTCGACACCTCATCGACTAGTGACTAGCTAACCGATGAGGTGGAGCGGTGACAAGGTACGGAGCTTGTCGGGTCTTCCTCTTGCTGGTGTGGAGCTTCCCGACGAGTGTTGCCTTCATCTTCAGTACTAACTTAGTACTTCTTGATGGCCTGTCTCGAGGTCTTCTCCTTGGCTTTATCAACCAAGTCTTGGGTCTTGAAGGTAGCAATCCTCCGGCAAGACCTAGGCCTCTAGAAAAGCTACCGCTGTCTGTGGATAAGTCAAGGTATAAAAATGCCCATGATTTTATACACCGACACCTAAGATCCAGAAAATGTGATCACCAACAACACTTGAGCCAGTGTTAGAGGCGAGATTAGGAACCTATTTATTTACCGTTTATCATTCCACATGTGCATATGAGTTTTCCACTAAATCGCATATTCCAGGATAATAGCAGTTATAGCATGAAATATAAACTCTTAATTATGAATATGAAAATATAGTAATACAATATTATTGCCTCTAGGGCATATTTCCAACAGTATCTCACTTGCACTAGAGTCAATAATCTAGTTTACATAGTCTCTCTAACACCTATGGCTATCCGGTGTTGCTCATGCTTCGCTTGTGGTAGAGCCTTCGTCATCGGGTCTGACACATTCAAATCCGTGTGAACCTTGAGGACCTTCACAAAACCCTTCTCGACATACTGTCGGATAATGTCATACTTGCGCTCGATGTGTCTGGTCTTCATGTGGGATCTTGGTTCCTTTGCTTGAGCAACGGCACCACTATTATCACAATAGAGCGCCATTGGGTTCATTGCACTTGGGACCACACCAACTTCTTCAAGAAACTTCTTGATCCAGACTGCCTCCTTTGAAGCTTCTGAAGCCGCAATATATTCTACTTCTGTTATTGAATCCGAAACAGTATTTTGCTTGAAACTCTTCCAAACCACCGCACCACCATTAAGGGTGAAAACATAACCCGATTGAGATTTATAAGTCATCTATATTAGTCATAAAGCTTGCATCGGTGTAACCATTTACAACGAGTTCTTCATCTCCTCCATAGACAAGGAGCATGTCCTTCGTAATCCAGAGGTACTTAAGAATACTTTTAACAACTGCCCAGTGAGCCACTCCAGGATCACTTTGGTACCTGCTACTAACACTTAGTGCATAAGAAACATCTGGTCTAGTACATATCATAGCATACATGATGGATCCAATTGCCGAGTCATATGGGACTCCACTCATCTGCACCCGCTCATCAACTGTCTTGGGACATTGATTCTTGCTAAGTGTTGTGCCATGTGACATTGGGAGAAAACCTTTATTTGCATTCTCCATTTTAAACCTCTTTAAAACCTTGTCAATGTATGTGCTTTGGCTTAGCGCAATGAGACATCTTGATCTATCTCTATAGATCTTTATGCCCAATATATATGCAGCCTCGCCTAAATCTTTCATTGAAAACACACTCTTCAAATAGTCTTTTATTGTGCTATGAAACTTTGTATCATTTCCAATCAATAATATGTCATCCACATATAAGATTAAAAATGCTACAAAGCTCCCACTAAACTTCCTGTATACACAAGCTTCTTCATCATTTTTAATGAAGCCAAACTCTTTTACCACTTCATCAAAATGTTGATTCCCGCTCCTTGATGCTTGCTTCAAACCATAGATTGATCTTTGAAGCTTACACACCTTTCCGGCATCCTTTGGATCGACAAAACCTTTTGGTTCCATCATATATACATCCTCTTTCAAAAACCCTTTCGGAAAGCGGTTTTGACATCCATCTGCCATATCTCATAGTTGAAATATGCAGCGATTGCCATCATAATCTATACAGACTTTAGCATTGCTACCGGTGAAAAAGTCTCGTCATAATCAAATCCCTCAACTTGCGAAAACCCTTTCGCTACTAGCCTTGCTTTATAGATGGTAGGATTAACATCCACATCTGTTTTTCTTTTGAAGATCCATTTGCGTTGTATGGGTTTCACAACTTCTGGAAGATCAACCAAGTTCCAAACTTGATTCTCGTACATGGACTCCATCTCGAATTGCATGGCTTTGTGCCATTCTTTTGAGCTGGGTGCCTCCATCGCTTCTCTTTAGTGCGTAGGTTTGTCTTCTTCTAAGATGAATATTTCATTGTGAAACCACTCAGGAGGTTCGATAACTCTGCCTGACCTACGCGGTTTAGTTACAGTTTTAACTAGTGTTTCTATAGCTGGTATAGTAACTTCTGGTTCAGTTGTATGGACAACTTCTGGAACATATCCGGTTTCGTTAGTCCTCTCAACTTCTGGAGATTCAGTAATCTCATCAAGCTGCACTATCCTCCCACTTACTTCTTTAGCGAGAAACTCCTTCTCGAGAAAGTGTCCATTCTTAGCGACAAACACTTTGTCTTCGGACTTTTGCTAGAAGGAATACCCAATTGTTTCCTTGGGATAACCTACAAAGTAACATTTGTCTGCTTTGGGATCGAGCTTATTTGGCTGTAAACGTTTTACATAAGTCTTGCAACCCCAAATCTTGAGATGTGACAAGTTGGGTTTCTTCCCATTCCATAACTCCTATGGTGTCGTCTCAACAGATTTAGACGGTGATCTGTTTAGTGTATATGTTGATGTTTCAAGTGCATATCCCCAAAATGATAATGACAGATTGGTAAGAGACATCATTGACCTCACCATGTCTAACAAAGTTCGGTTATGCCTTTCAGACACTCCGTTTCTCTGTGGAGTTCCGGGAGGAGTAAGTTGTGAAACAATTCCACAATCACTTAGATGTTTGCTAAACTCATGACTTAGATATTCTCCTCCATGATCTGATCGCAGAAATTTTATCTTTTTGCCATGATGATTCTCAACTTCGTTCTGAAATTCTTTGAACTTTTCAAATCTTTCAGACTTATGTTTCATCAAATAGATATAACCGTATCTACTCAAATCATCAGTGAAGGTTACGAAGTATAAGTATCCACCGCGTGCCGGTACACTCATTGGACCACATGCATCACTATGTATTATGTCCAACAATTCTCGCGCCCGTTCAAGATGACCAGTGAACGGCATTTTAGTCATTTTACCCATCAGATAAGCTTCGCACGTATCGAATGATTCAAAATCAAATGATGTCAATAATCCATCTTTATGAAGTTTCTGCATGCGTTTCTTTCCGATATGACCATGACGGAAGTACCACATGTAAGTGGTATTATCAGTCTTCTTAAGACGTTTAGCATTAATGTTAAAGACATCTTTTTCACATTCAAGATCCATTATGAATAAACCACCAACAATGGGTGCAAATCCATAAAACATATCCTTATAATATATCGAACAACCATTGTTTTCTGATTTATAAGAATAACCATCACTTATCAAACATGATCCAGAGATAATGTTTTTACCACTGTCCCAAAAATCTTCCGATTCAGCGATTTATCGTCCGATTTATCATCCGATTTATCGCTACTCCTGGGGTGACCGATAAGATTATGCCTTATCTTCACCGTTTATCGTTTGGGCCAATTTATCGCTCTGACAAGCGATTTATCGAGAATCTACTGATAAATCGAGCCTATTCCTAGCACTATTTTTGTAAAAACTATATTTATTTGTGTTTTGTGGACCTTGTTAAGCAATATGTACTATTGTCTATTTTGTTTGTCATTATTTGAGGATTCAGAGGCTAGGAATCAAGATAACACTTCTGTACAATATTTTTTTGGTGTTGAATATAGCATATTTTAGTGTTGGAAACTTGGGATTTGCAAAAAATGGCCGATTAATAGTCGACCGATAAAATCGATTAATCGGCCGATTTCCGATTAATCTCTAATCCTGGGTTGACCGAGACGCTAACGATAAGCGATATCCTCAAAATTGGTTTTTACATAACTTCAGAACGAAATAACAATTATTCAGTTCTAAAATAAATCCCGCAGGCAAACTTAAGCGCATGACACCGATGGCTTGAGCAGCAATCCCATCACCATTCCTGACGCGCATCACGACTTCATTTCTACTCAGCTTCCAAATCTTCCGTAGTCCCTGCATCGTGTTGCAAATGTGAGCAACAGATCGGGTATCAAATACCCATGAGTTGGAGTTTTCAACGAGTATAATATCAATAACATTAACTTGTATAAATTTTATACCTTTACCAGAAAACGAGTTCTTCTTATCCGCCAGATACTTCAAGCAATTTTGATGCGGAGCATCCCGAGGTCATCCCCATGGACTCACCTTCATCACCTCAAGTGCCACGAGGACCTATGACACGAGCACGAGAAAGAGCCATCGAGAACGAGGTGACATCACTCCTCTCGCAATTCCCCTTCGATGCACATGAGAATTGGATGCTACCTCAAGCGGAGGCCCTATGCATACTCAGGTACCAAGGATATCATCATGGAGAAGCTAAGGAGCAAGGCCGAGTGAAGGAGAAGGATGGGCGTGAAGACGGAGAAGGATTCGGGCAAAACAGTACCAGCCCGGATGATCCGGACTGGCGCCCGGACGATCCGGCCGATGCCCGGACGATCCGAACCCCGGCCCGGATGATCCGGCCGAACGGTGCCAAATGTACAGCAGCCAGAAAATTGAAGCCGGATCGTCCGGACCCCGACCCGGATCATCCGGACCAGCCTGGATGTCCAGACGGCGGCCCGGATGTCCGGCCCTCCCGCACCCATTTTTGACCTGCCCGGACGTCCGGGCGACCGCCCGGATCATCCGGACGGCCACCAGGATCATTTGGGCACCCCGCAACTTGTATGTGTGTGTGCGGCCCGAGGCCCATGTAGCTATTCCGTTCACTAGGCTATAAATACCCCTTCCCCCTCTATGTTTTAGGGTTAGCAAAGTAATTGGCTCTTGAGATTAGAGCTTTGTTCATCCATACCTCTCCCATGGAGATCAAGACCTCCATGAGATCCATGTGAGAAGATCCACTCCGGATATCAAGATCTCGACTCCTCTCCGAATCGGGATGGACTAGCTACCGTGTATCCTCCCATGTTGACTTTGTATCGTGATTCATCGTATGTGTATGTGGATCTAGTGTATGTGTGACTTGTGATTGTGTCAATTGAGTGATTTGTGCTCTTGTGTTCTCCGTGTTCTTGCCTTTCCCACCTCCAATTGTGAAAAGATTGATGAACTAGGGTTCCACCCTACATCATCTTGGATTAGAGCCACGTTGATTCACAATTTGGAGTCCTTCCCCTCCATTTGCTACCCACAATTTTGTTGTTTTTCCCCAATTTCAAAAATTCCCACAAAAATAGCCCCAATTTTTTTTGTGATTTGTGAGTTTGATGATGTTTTGTTGATTTTGATCCGTGGATTTCGTGTGTTGTAAGTGGATCTACACTTCCCCTTCTACCACACCTCGAAACCCCCTCGAAATTCCTCAAATTTTCTGAATTTTTGGATTTTTTGAGCCTTCCCCGAGCCTCACCCGTGCGGGGTTGACCTGCCCGGATCATCCGGATAGGCGCCCAGATCATCCGGCCGTGCCCGGATCAGCCGGACCGGGGCCCGGATCAGCCGGCCTCCTCTGAATTTTCTGAAGAAAAAAATCAGCCGCTTTCACACCACCACCACCACTTCCGCCTACCCTCCCCTAGCACCACCATTGCTTTGCCACCATCCACTATACCCCTAGACCACCACCACCACCATTGACATTTGCTTTGAGATTTTGAGTTGCGGATTTCCATTTCCTAGTGTGTTTCGGCTAACTAGGCACGGTTCGACATCGACTTCACCGCCACTCATCATCGCCACGGACTCGACATCGACAACGACCGTCTCACCATCGTGGCACCACCACCGTAAGCAAGGACGGTAACCTCAACGACAACTCGTTTATTCCCTTGCCATTGCATTGTTAACCCAAAGGCCCTCTTTTGCATCGCTTTCCTACGAGACTAGCCATTTGAGTATTGCCGGGCAACGATTACTTGTGCACTCTAGTGTTACCATCATATCATCATATCATCTCTTGTGCCAAAATTTTGTTCCCGCATATACATCATTACTACCATCGTGGGAGCGTTTCGCATAAGTGGCCAAAGAAAAATATCAAAAGAAAGAAAACCTTTTAAGCAAAGAGAAAAGAGCAACAACAAGCTTGTAAGCAATAGCCATAGCATCGCCACATTACATATCATATTTGATCATCTTGGATCATCGTGCCAAGTTCACCGGGATTCATACATACAAAGCATAATTGAGATTGAAGTTGGTCGTTTTGTCTCCTATAGGTTGTGCACAAGTGTCGTATCCGCCTATTAAGCAATCGTGCTAGCGTCTCTCTAGAGTTGTGCAACACGAGCGTTTCTGGGTGTTCCACATTTTGTGCTCATTCCTTGGTTGCAAGACCTCACTTATCTTTACGTGTGTGTGTTTCCGTGTAACTTTGCTATTGGTCTACTTGTGTCACTTGCAAATTTGCGAATATTTCTCAACATTATTGATATCTTGCTTACAATTGCAAATATTTTGTGCCACCATCCTAACCAAACTCCTCCAAAAGCTTTACTTGTGTCGGTGTGAGAATTGACATGATCAGATACCAATTGCACTATTTCCATAATACAATATCGAGTGATCATTGATCCATCTTCAACATTGGATAAGGTACATTGGTCTAGTTCGCTCCATTCTTCCACTAACACTTGTTTGAGAATCATGGATAGGTCGGGCACTTCTTCGAATCCTCTCTTCGATGAGCAAGATGATGCACCGAACGAATACATCACCAAGACACACCTCTTTGCCGTCCAACGAGCCTTACATCAAGAAAGTGAAGATTTGGGAGAACGCATCGAACAACTTGCCTCCGACTTTCGACAAACTCTTGACGACAAGTTATCATCTCAAATGGAAGAGTTCCATGCCATGATGGTCAACCGCGCTTCTTCCATATCGTCAAGTTCAAGATCAAGACGGCGACACACAAGCCGCCACTCTTCGGACACTTCTTCGGATGCAAGTCTTCCACGAGCACGCTCCCCTCTCCCTCAAGTACATGAAGACCGGCAAGCTCCAAGAAACCCATTCCACAATGGTTTGCAAGACCATCTTCGAGAGCGCGAACGACAAAACTGGCAAGCACAAGCTAACATGGAGCAAGATCAAGTTCCACAGTGCCAACGTCAAGTAAACCAAGACGACGACCCTCTACTACAAGAACGACAACGTCGTGAGGAGCAAGCACTTGAAGCTCAATGTGCCCTATGCGATGCAACTCGCAACCTCGCCAACCGCAACCGCCGTGTTCGAGAACAAGATGAGGCACCCCATCGCGAGAAACAAGAAGAGGACGCAAGAAATAAGGAGTTCCAAGAGATGAGGAACCGTGCAAGAATTCCACGACCTCGACATCAAGCCAATCAAGATGGGCACGACGAGCAAGAGTTAGAAGATCCTCCTCCAAGACACGAGCATCATCGCCATCGCCAACAAAACAATGAAGAGCGCTACCGCAATCTCAAGTTCAACATGCCTAAATTCTCTGGTGGAAATGATCCCGAAGAATACCTCTCATGGGCATTGAAGGTTGACAAGATATTCCGTCTTCACAACTACGAAGAGGAAAAGAAAATTGCCATGGCATCTCTTGAGTTCCAAGACTATGCTCTCATTTGGTGGGAGCAAGTTATTCAATGACGCCAAGAGAAGGGCGAGCCACCCATCACCACTTCGAATCAAATGAAGGATGTCATGCGAGCTCGCTTTGTGCCTACACACTATAGCCGTGACCTCTTCAAGAAGCTACAACTCCTCAAGCAAGGCACCAAGTCCGTTGAAGAATACTACCAAGAAATGGAGATTGCAATGATATGAGCCAATGTCAAAGAAGATGATGAACAAACTATGGCGAGATTCTTGAATGGCCTAAACCATCCCATCAAGAAAATTGCGAATTTCCAACTGTACTCCAACCTCCTCGAGCTAGTGCACCAAGCAACCAAAGCGGAGCGACAAGTGCAAGAGGACTACAAGTACTCCAAGTACTCTTCCAAGACCTACGGTGCATACACTCAAGCTTCAACGACTTCTACAACTCCTTCCACGACTCGATCTACACCAAGCTCTGGCGACAAGTCAAGCTCCAAGCAACCTACGACATCTTCGAGTCGTCATACAACTACATCCAAGCAAAAGCCTTCCTCATCAACAACTCCTACAGACGACACCAAGACGAGTGAAATCAAGTGTTTCACTTGCAAGGGACGAGGCCACAAGTCATTCGAGTGCCCAACACGATGCACTATGATCCTCAACGCCGACGGCACCTACAATTCCATGAGCGAAGATGAAATGGAAGCCCTCGAGCAAGTGGCCATGCACCGCCAAGTGAATGAAGATGAAGACAATCAAGTCTTTTGCGATAATGATTCAAGCCCCGCTCTTGTTGTCTCCAAGGTCTTGACACTTCAACGACATCAAGATGAAGACCAACGTTGCCACATCTTCCATACCAAAGCGGGTATTCAAGGACATTCCGTCAAGGTCATCATCGACGGCAGAAGTTGCCACAACTTGGCAAGTGAAGAGTTATGTTCCAAGCTACAATTGATCAAGAAGAAGCACCCTCTCGCCCCTACAAGGTCCAATGGTTGAGCAACTCCGGCACCATTCAAGTGGAGCACACCGTTCAAGTCTCCTTCAAGATTGGAGCATATGAAGACACCTTAGAGTGTGATGTGGTTCCTATGTCCGTATGCCATATCCTCCTTGGAAGACCTTGGCAATTCGACCACGGCGTCATCCACAACGGACGGACCAATCACTATAGCTTCAAGATGAAGGGCAAGGAATTCATACTTTGACCAATGACGCCAAGTCAAGTCATCCCTGACAAGCAAACATCTACACATCATGGAGAGACAAGTGAGCGAGTGAACCACCAAAAAGAGAGTGAGCGCCACAAGCCAAAAATGAGTGACTCCACGATGGGCGACAAAAGAGGTCTAGTTCTTTTAGCCACCAAAAGAGATTTGAGGGATGTGAGTGAGAGCCCATCAAGTGTTCTTCACTTTGTGCTTTTATGCAAAGGTGAAGTTGAGCGGACTAATACTTCACAACATCTTCCTCTAGTGTTGTCTCATCTCTTGCAGGAATACAAGGACGTCTTTCCCGATGAGCTACCTCCCGGACTTCCTCCTCTACGCGGAATCGACCACCACATCGATCTTATCCCTGGTGCACCTCTACCGAACAAGGCACCTTACCGCGTCAACCCCGACGAGACTAAAGAGATCCAAAGGCAAGTGCAACATCTCATGAGAATGGGTATGTACGCGAGAGCTTGAGCCCATGTGTCGTTTCGGTAATTCTTGTGCGTAAGAAAGATGGTTCCTATCGCATGTGTTCCGATTGCCGTCCCATAAATGCTATCACCATTAGATATCGCCATCCCATTCCACGCCTAGATGACATGCTTGATGAACTTAGTGGAGCCACTATTTTCTCTAAAATTGACCTTAAAAGTGTCTATTATCAAATACGCATGCAAGAAGGTGATGAATGGAAAACCGCTTTCAAAACTAAATTTGGCTTGTATGAATGGTTAGTCATGCCTATGGGTTTATCGCAAGCTCCTAGCACTTTTATGCGTGTGATGCATTATGTTCTTCGCAAATATATTGGCATTTGTGTTGTGGTTTACATTGATGACATCCTTGTGTTTAGTGAAACTCTTGAAGATCATGTCAAACACCTTAGAGACGTATTGCAAGTTCTTAGACACGAGCGACTTTATGCTAACATGGAAAAATGCACTTCTGGTGTTGATAAGCTTGTTTTCATGGGCTTTGTTGTCTCATCTAAGGGTGTTCATGTTGATGAAGCTAAAATTGATGCTATTAAAAATTGACCACAACCAACCAATTTGCTTCAAGTGCGTAGTTTCCTTGGCTTAGCCGGATTTTATAGACGCTTTGTGAAGGATTTTAGCACTATTGCATCACCATTGCACGCATTGAGTAAGAAGAATGCACCATTTGTTTGGGGTCCATCCCAACATGCCGCATTTAATGAGCTTAAGAACTTGCTTACAGATGCTCCATTACTTGCATTACCCAACTTTGAGAAAACTTTTGAAGTGCATTGTGACGCTAGTGGTAATGGCATAGGTGGTGTGTTAATGCAAGAGAAGCGACCCATTGCATATTTTAGTGAAAAACTCTCCGACGCACAACTTAACTATCCTATCTATGACAAAGAGTTATATGCTTTAGTGAGAGTCTTGCATGTGCGGGAACATTATCTTCGTCCACGTGAATTTGTCATCCATACGGATCATGAGATGCTTAAGTACCTAAAGGGTCAAACTAAATTGAATAAGCATCATGCTAAATGGAGTGAGTTCATTGAGTCATTTCCTTATGTTATCAAGTATATCGAAGGTAAGGAAAATGTTGTGGCGGACGCTCTTTCCCGCAAGTGCATGTTGGTTACTCAACTTGAGTTGAATATCATAGGATTTGAGCACATTAAAGACTTGTATGAGCATGATTCGTCATTTGCAATTCCTTATGCAAAATATTTACCACATAAAACTTGGGAGCAATATTACTTGAAAGATGGTTATCTTATGAGAGCTAACAAACTTTGTATACCCGAGTCTTCTCTTCGTTTGCTACTTTTGCAAGAAGCTCATGGTGGAGGACTCATGGGACATTTTGGACGTGACAAGACATTCGCTACGCTCTCCAAGAACTACTTTTGGCCAAAGATGTTTCAAGACCTTTCACGCTACACCAACCGGTGCTCTACATGCCGCAAAGCTAAGTCAAAAGCTCAATCTCATGGTCTATATATGCCACTTCCTATTCCATATCAACCATGGGAAGATATTAGTATGGATTTTGTGCTTGGTTTGCCTCGTACTCAAAATGGCAAAGATTCGGTATTTGTTGTTGTGGACCGTGTCTCTAAGATGGGACACTTTATTCCATGTAACAAGAGCGACGATGCTTCACATGTTGCAAATCTCTTTTGTAGGGAAATCTTGAGATTGCATGGAGTGCCCAAGATGATTGTATCAGACCGCGACATAAAGTTCCTAAGCTACTTTTGGAAGACACTATGTGCCAAGCTCGGAATCAAGCTACTATTCTCTTCGGCATATCATCCACAAACCGATGGCCAAACAGAGGTCACCAACCGGACGCTATCCACACTCCTTCGCGTGTTGATCAAGAAGAACATAAGGGAGTGGGAGGAATGCTTACCCATCACCGAGTACGCCTACAATCGAGCAAGACATTCGACTACCGGCAAGTCCCCCATTGAGGTCGTCTACAGCTTCAACCCGTTATCTCCATTGGACATCCTACCGCTACCACTCCAAGAGTGCATCGACATGGACGCAAGTGCACGAGCTACATACCTCAAGAAGATGCATGAAGATACAAGGCAAGCAATCGAGCGCCAAGTACAACGACTCGCGTCCAAGGTCAACATCAACAAGCACCCCATGGTGTTCAACCCCGGAGATCTTGTGTGGCTACACCTTCGCAAAGAACGCTTCCCCAACGAACGCAAGTCAAAGCTATTTCCATAATACCATATCGAGTGATCATTGGCCGAGTGAAGGAGAAGGACAGACGCGAAGACAGAGAAGGATTCGGGCAAAACAGCACCAGCCCGGATGATCCGGACCGGCGCCCGGACGATCCGGCCGATACCCGGACGATCAGGCTGAACGGCACCAAATGTACAAGAGCCAGAAAATCGAAGCCGGATCGTCTGGACCCCGACCCGGATCATCCGGACCAGCCCGGATGTCCGACCCTCCCGCGCCCGTTTCTGACCTGCCCGGACGTCCGGGCGACCGAAGGCCGGATCATCCGGACGGCCACCCAGATCATCTGGGCACCCCGCAACTTGTATGTGGGTGTGCGGCCCGAGGCTCATGTAGCTATTCCGTCCACTAGGATATAAATACCCCTTCCCCCTCTATGTTTTAGGGTTAGCAAAGTATTTGGCTCTTGAGATTAGATCTTTGCTCATCCATACCTCTCCCATGGAGATCAAGACCTCCATGAGATCCACATGAGAAGATCCACTCCGGATATCAAGACCTCGACTCCTCTCCGGATCGGGATGAACTAGCTACCGTGTATCCTCCCGTGTTGACTTTGTATCGTGATTCATCGTATGTGTATGTGGATCTAGTGTATGTGTGACTTGTGATTGTGTCAATTGAGTGATTTGTGTTCTTGTGTTCTTCGTGTTCTTGCCTTTCCCACCTCCAATTGTGAAAAGATCGACGAACTAGGGTTCCACCATAAATCAAATTTCTTTTCCAGTGTCCTCTCTCTTTGCAGTAGAAACATATAGTTTCATGAGATGCCCCACCCTTGTTTCTTTTGGTGTTGCGTTTCTTCTTGAAACTTTTTGTTTTATTCACCGACAACTTTTGTTGATTCTGCAATCCAATCTCATTGGTTTTGAGGATTTGCTTCATAAAGCGAAGTAAAGTCATTTTCTGGTGTCCTGGGAAAACTAACTCCCATTGCTGTTATACTATCATAATAGTCTGCAAGCCTGACACATTGCTCAACACCTTCAGTTATTTTGCACTCTTCCATTGCTTCAGTCATCTCATGAACTTCAGCAGTTTCTTTGTGATACAGAACTTCCAGTATCTCGACAATCTCGATTGTACTGGATTGTTCAAAACGTTTCTGTAACACAGTGTCCATGCAAGCTAACATAATACTCTTAACAACACTGAAATCATTCTTGCGAGATATGAACACGTTGATGACATCCTGTGACACTCCTGGCATGATCTCCATCATCACCGGCATGACACCATGATCTCCATCATCATGATCTCCATCATCGTGTCGTTACGTGGTTGTCTCCGCCAACTATTGCTAACTCATAGCGATAAAGTAAAGCAATTACATGGAGTTTAATGACTGACACGCATGTCATACAATAAATTAAAGACAGCCCTATGGCTCCTGCCGGTTGCCGTACTCATCGACATGCAAGTTGTGAACCTATTATAAAACATGATCATCTCATACATCAACATATATCACATCACGTTTTGGCCATACCACATCACAACATGCCCTGCAAAAACAATTTAGACGTCCTCTATTTTGTTGTTGCAATTTTTATATGGTTGCTATGGGCATCATCTAAGAACCATTCTTACCTACGCAAAGCCACAACGGTGATATACAAGTTGCCGTTTAACCTTCTACAAGGACCGCTCTTGTCAAAATAGATTCAACTATGGTAGGAGAGATAGACACCCGCCAGCCACTTTTATCCAATACAAGTTGCATGTCAGTCAGTGGAACCAGTCTCTTGTGCGAGGACAAGTAAGGTTGGTCCTGCCCGCTTCATCCCACAATACCGCCGAATCCAGAAATAACAAAAGAGGTAAGCAATTTGAGCATCAATGCCCACAACTTCTATGTGTTCTACTCGTGCATATACATCTACGCATAGACCTAGCTCTGATACCACTGATGGGTAACGTAGCATGGAAATCAAAACAATTCCTATGAACACCCAAGATCTAATCTAGGAGAGAGAGGGGAGTGTGTCTACGTACCCTTGTAGACCGAAAGCGGAAGCGTATAAAACGTGGTTGATGTAGGCATACTCTTCGCGATCCAATCACGATCCAACTGATCTAGTGCCGAACGGACGGCACCTCCGAGTTTAGCACACGTGTGGCTCGATGACGTCTCCTCCTCCTTGATCCAGCAAGCGAAGGGGGAGAAGTAGATGGGATCACAACCAACACGACGGCGTGGTGTGATGTCTACTACGCAACTTTATTTCTTGTAGACTCTGTTGGGCCTCTAAGCGCAGAGTTTTGTAGGACAGCAGCAAATTTCCCTCAAGTGGATGACCTAAGGTTTATCAATCCGTGGGAGGCGTAGGATGAAGATGGTCTCTCTCAAACAACCCTGCAATCAAATACAAGCAATCTCTTGTGTCCCCAACACACCCAATACAATGGTAAATTGTATAGGTGCACTAGTTCGGCGAAGAGATGGTGATACAAGTGTAGTATGGATAGTAGAAATAGGTTTTTGTAATCTGAAATAATAAATACAGCAAGGTAACAAGTAACAAAAGTGAGCACAAACGGTATTGCAATGCTTAGAAACAAGGCCTAGGGTTCATACTTTCACTAGTGCAATCTCTCAACAGTGCTAGCATAATTGAATCATATAACAATCCCTCAACGTGCGACAAAGAATCACTCCAAAGTTCCTAGCAAACGGAGAACATAAGAAGAAATTGTTGTAGGTAGCAAAACCACCTCAAAGTTATCCTTTCCGATCAATCTATTGAGCCATCCCTATAAGTGTCACAAACAGCCCTAGAGTTCGTACTAAAATAACACCATATGATATGCATCAATCAACTCTAATGTCACCTAGATACTCCAATGTGACCACAAGTATCCGTGAGTCAATTATTCGATATGCATCAAGCAATTTCAGATTCATAATATTCAATCCAACACAAAAAACTTCAAAGAGTACCCCCAAAGTTTCAATCGGAGAAAGAAGGATGAAAACATGCCTCAACCCCTATGCCTAGATTACTCCAATGTCACCTCGGGAATCCGTAAGTTGATTACCAAAACATATATCAAGTGACTCAATAGAATACCCCATTGTCACCGCGGGTATCCACATGCAAGACATACATCAAGTGTTCTCAAATCCAAAATATTCAATCTGATAACAATGAAACCTCAAAGGGCAAGACTAAATTCATCACAACAAGATAGAGAGGGAAGAACTCTGTATGATCCAACTATATTAACAAAGCTCGCGGTACATCAAGATCGTGCCAAATCAAGAACACGAGAGAGAGAGAGAGAGAGAGAGAGAGAGAGAGATCAAACACATATCTACTGGTACATACCCTTAGCCCCGAGGGTGAACTACTCCCTTCTCGTCATGGTGACCGCCGGGATGATGAAGATGGCCTCCGGTGATGATTTCCCACTCCGTCAGGGTGCTGGAAAAGGGCTTCGACAAGATCGCTTCGGAACAGAGGCTTGCGGCGGCGGCATGGAAGTTCTAGGTTTATTTCTGGGGTTTTTGATATTTATAGGAATTTTTAGCATTGGATTTATGCCAGGGGGGCCCACGAGGGAACGACAACCTCAGGGGGCGCGCCCCCCAGGCTTGTCATGCCCTCGTGGCTCTTCTGGCCCTTCCTCGAAGCTTCGGGGGTCTCTTTTTATCCATAAGAAATCATCGTAAATTTTGGGCCCAATCCGAGAACTTTTATTTCTGCACAAAAAACAACACCACGGTAGTTCTCCTAAAAACAGCGTCAGTCCGGGTTAGTTCCATTCAAATTATATAAAAGTGCACCAAAACCATGTAGAACTTAGGTAAATATTGCATGAATACTTCATAAATTATAGATACGTTGGAGACGTATCAGCATCCCCAAGCTTAATTCCTGCTCGTCCTCGAGTAGGTAAATGATAAAAGAAATAATTTATGAAGTGTGAATGCTAGCATAGTGCATAAGTTTGATCAATGATCACTTTTCCTAGCATCATAAACAACAACCCTTTCTCATAAAACTTCTCATGATCAAGTAGCAAGCTATTCACATGTTAAAGTATAGACCATAAACTTTCTTGAAAACCAACAAACTATGTTCTCAATCATCAAACAATTACAATTCATCTTATTTTCAGGAAGGGTCTATATAAGAGCTTTGATTTAGCAAATTCCACATTCTCAACTATCATTTAGTCTTCCATGATTGCTGACACTCAAAGCATATTTTTAGAACAAGTTGTTTCAATCAGACACAGAGGAAGATAGGGGCTTAATGTTTCGCCTCCCAACCTATTTATCTCAGGGATAATGTCAACAATAATAACTCATGATTACCTATATTCAACTGGATATATGTGCCTGGATCATTCCCTACCACATGATGCTTGCCAAGTGGAGAATATTTGAGGTTGAAATGAGAATGAATATTATTGACTCTTGTATAAAAGTAAAAGCTTAAAAATTAAAAGATAGGCCCTTCGCAGAGGGAAGCAGAGGTTGTCATGCGCTTTTGATTTTTGGATGTGCAAGCCCTTAATGCAAAGGAACGTCACTTTATATTGCCCCTTGTGATAGCAACCTTTATTATGCAGTCTGTCGCTTTTATTTCTTTACCATCACAAGTTCGTACAAAGCTTATTTTTCCTTGCAATAAAAGATCATACATATTTAGGAGCAATTTTTATTGCTTTTTTCACTGATGACAACTTACTTGAAGGATCTTATTCAATCCATAGGTATATATGGTGGACTCTCATGAAAAGAAACCGGGTTTAAGGGTTTTTGGATGCACAAGTAGTATTTCTACTTAGTACGAAATTTTGGCTAGCAAAGATTATAAACAAGCACCACATGTTAGAAGATCCATGACCATATAACTTCTATGTGAATATAAACAAGCATAACCCATTACGTTGTCTTCCTTGTCCAACATCAACTACTTGATCAAGCTTGAAAATAATTAATGGGGGGTCACAATCATAGAAGATGTCCATGATAGTATATTTATATGTGAAATCTCTCTCCCTTCAATATTCTTTCATGAATTGTTCAAATGACCAATGCTGTGTTTGCTAACTTTCAATAAATTTTCCCACTTATACTTCTTATATGTGAAGTCACTACTCCCCATGGGACAAGCATATGAAGTACATATAATTTCAACTTTATGATATTCAATTCATTCAACAGTTTACTCTTGGGATATAAGTGAAGCACGAGAGTAAATGACAAAACTACTCCAAAAGATATAAGTGAAGAACAACGAGTAGTCAAACAATTAAGTAGCTATGTGAAGACTCTCTCCCAATAAAGATTTCAGATCCAAGGATTTTATTCAAACAGCAAACAAAACAAAAATGACACTCCAGGAATAGCACATATCATGTGAACAAGTAAAAACTTAGGCTAACCGATAGGTGTTGATGAAGAAAGGTGGGATGCCTACCAGGGCATCCCCAAGCTTAGTTGCTTGATACTTCTTGGAATTTTATCTTGGGGAGCCTTGGGCATCCCCAAGCTTGAGCTCTTGTGTCTCCTTAATTCATCTCATATCACGGTTTCTCCTAAGTCTTAGGAACTTCATCGACACAAAACTCAACAAGAACTCGTGAGATAAGTTAGTATAAATCAACTCAAACCTTAACATTCTCTACTGTAGAAAATCACTAAAATTATAATTAAACATTTCATACTAAATGCCTCTGCATATTTAATACTCCTATCCACAAATAGAAACATTAAACAAGCAAACATATGCAAGCAATGCAACTATAACCGAAATCTGTCTAAACAGAACAGTCTGTAAAGGGGGAATAAACATTCATACTTCCCTAACTCCAACAATTCTGAAAAATTACCACACGATAGAGAACTCATGTATGCTTACTGTGTAAAAAATTCAGGTTTTATCATGTTCTGACTATTCTGGAATATTCTGTAGATAACAGAAAACTTTCTGTTTTCAAACAGCAACACATAAACTTGCAAACTGAGCATGGTAAAGGCTATACTTGAAATTTTTATTGATAAAAAATACAAAACATGATTCTAAATAACAGCAAGCAAATCCAAATAAAAGACAATGATGCTCCAAGTAAAACACATATCATGTGACGAATAAAAATATAGTTCCAAGTGAGGTATACCGATAGTGTTGAAGACGAAAGAGGGGATGCCATCCGGGGCATCCCCAAGCTTAGACGCTTGAGTCTTCCTGGAATATTACCTTGGGGTGCCTTGGGCATCCCCATGGTTAGGGTCTTGCCACTCCTTATTCTCCTCATGTCGTTGTCTCACCCAAAACTTGAAAACTTCAATCACCCAAAACTTAACGGAACTTGTGAGATAAGTTAGTATGATAAAAATAAATCATCCACTTCGGTACTGTCAAGACAAGATTCATAATTGTTCTCATATAATGACTACTGTACTCTATCATTCCTACAATTTATATTGACCAATATAAGCCATAGAAACTACAAAACAAGCAAACTATGCATTGAAAACAGAATTTGTCAAAAACAGAACAGCATGTAGTGAGCGAATTAAAAATCATACTTATGTACCTCCAAAAATTCTGAAAAATTTGGAAAACGTAAAAAATTTGCAACCCAATACTGTGTAAAAATTTCAGAATTTTTTTACGTTGTAGTATAGAATAGAAATTCTAGCACTGGACGCAAAAGTTTCTGTTTTTGCACATAATCAAATCAACAAGCATCCACACTATCCCAAAGGCTTTACTTGGCATATTATTGAAAGAAAACATATAAAACATGATTACTACAGTAGCTTAATCATGTGGACACACAAAAAATTAGGGATAAATATTGGGTTGCCTCCCAACAAGCGATTTTCTTTAAAGCCTTTTAGCTAGGCATGATGATTTTAATGATGCTCACATAAAAGTGAAGCATTGACACATAATGGGAGCATCATGAAGAATATGAGAAGCACATTTAAGTCTAACCCACTTCCTATGCATAGGGATTTTGTGAGCAAACAATTTATGTGAGCAAGAATCAACTAGCATAGGAAGGCAAAAACTAGTATAACTTCAAAGCTTTCAACACATAGAGAGGAAACTTGATATTATTGAGATATGTAGAAGCATATATTCGTCTCTCAAAATAATTTTCAGTAGCATCATGCAGAAATTCAACAATATATCCATCACTCAAAGCATTCCTTTCATGATCCACAAGCAAAGAAGTTTTACGACTCTCCACATAAGCAATTTTCTTCTCATTCGTAATAGTGGGAGTATCATATGAAACTCGAATACTATAAACCGTTTCCACATTAAAAGAGTAATGTTCAGTAAAAGGGTATTCATAATTATGACAATAATTATCACTACTTTTTACAACATAAGTATCATCACAATAATCATCATAAGTAGCAACTTTTCTCTCATCATAATCAATTGAAACCTCTTCCAGAATAGTGGATTCAACATTAAATAAAGTCATGACCTCTCCAAATCTACATTTATCATTATTGTAAGATTCAACACTGTCGGTGTACTAAGACAAGGGTGCCCTCGTACCCAGACTTGTGCATAGGCAGTTGTAGCCTCACCTTCGGCAAGGGCTTGACAGAGGGTAACTATGACTCGAGACTCAACACCAAGACCATGAAGAAGACCTCAAGGCAGGTCATCGAGAAGTACTATTCTAGTACTGCAGGTCGACGCTGCCTTGCCGACAAGCTCCGCCCCAGCAAGGTGAAGACCAAAACTATGGTTGCTGGCAAGCCCCCTTGCCGGCAAGCAAGGACCGGCAAGCTCCGTGCCAGTAGGCTTGTTCTGTTACCGCTCCACCTCACCATCGACCAGATAGGCTCGTATGCTAGGTGTCAAGCGGACATGCAGTCAACATAGCCGGCCAAGGCACGTGTCAGCACACCATGCCAAGATTAACTTTAATGACACCCGTCCCTAGGACGTGTCAAGATTATAGGAGGGCGCCAGGACCGGTGGTACAGATCTTTTGCCAAAGGCCTCGCCTCCCCAACATAGGACCTAACGGTGCATTAAATGCGTTTATCTTACCCCATTGGAAGATAGACGTGATGACGGTGCAAGTCAATGGGTCACTGTTCATACTCTGTAATGACCATATTAGCATTGTGGTAACCCCTTGGCCTATAAAAGGAGGCCCACGGCTACAGGTAGAACGGTCGACACCCAGCTCAATTACACAAAGTAGCTGCATTTCCCGTGCACCTTGCCGGAAGACTGCGCTCCTTGTAACTTGAGTTCATACAGAATCAAACACAGAACCTGGATAAACCCCCAGCATGTTCTTGCACCTACTGAAAATCTGCTCTTTGTCCCATGCATGTCCCCTGAGCCGAATCGCAAAGGGGCCCGTTCGGTCCCATAGATCGTCGTTTCCCATGACATCTTTGGCACGCCTGGTAGGGGGATTGTGTGTCACAAATCAGCTTTTTGGTAGTGTGAGTACCAACTTCTTCATCTTCGTCGATGGCGCCGAAGAAGAAGGGTGGAGCCACGACGGCTCATACCACGTCCAAGCCACCTTCCAAGGCGACCGCGGGCGGCGCTGGCGGCGCAGCCGGCACGGGCGCTACGGTGGTATGGGCGGAGTAGGAGGTGCAAGTGGTGCGGGTGCCCAGCACCCCCGCCATGCTGCTAAGCCTAGCCACAGAACCGGCGACGGTGCAGCCGGCCAACTTCCAAGACATTCTGGTGAGCACAGTCATCATAGTAATATAGTTCATACTGCTGCGACCCAGAACCCAGCCGCCGCAACATCCCAGAATGTAGCGGCGACATCCAACAACGGTGTGGGGAGGCGTACGCCGCGACCATCGCAAGATGGGCACGACACTCTCCCCCGTGTTGCTGGCGATTCCAGACGACCGCAAGGCAAGATCCCCGTGCAGTAACTTCCAATTGCTCATGGACCGCCACCGCCACCACTACGTCCACCTGTTGGCGAGCATGAGCCGCGGCGGCATGGACGTAATGAAGCTCCTTCTAGCTCTGCCAGGAGTCAAGCGACGCCTCGTTCTGTGCTCCCAGCCATGCCAACCACGGCGGCAGAGGCCATGGCGCGGGTTCAAATACTTTTGAACTTCCCGCCAAGCCCGGACAAGATGGACGAATGGAGAGCCACCATTCAGAGTCTCATCAGTTTTGCCGATCCCGGCAAAACACAAGACGTGGGGCCCTCGCGGCGACCACCGACCATGCTGGCGGAACCGTCCGGCTACCTTGCCGGAGACGCCGCGCCAACGATGCAGTCGCCTCGGCACCCCCCACCGTCACAGCGGCCAGCCCGCCGATCAGACGACCATGACGTGCTGTCTATGGCTTCGTCGGATCCGCGGTGCCGCCAAGATCAGCGCCAAGTGCTCCGCGAGCGGTGCGACAAAGACGCCCGCACGAAGATCGAGCGGCGCCGGGAAGCACGCCGTCAATCTGACGACCGTGCCAGGCCGGCAGTGAACGTGCTTGCTCCAGTAGCCGCTGGGTACTTGCCCTACGATGTGGGGTGCCTAGTGTTTACTCATGAGCTGCGGCAGGTTCCCTGGCCGTCCGCCCGTTCCTTCAAACCAGAGCTGCCCGACAAGTACAATGGCACGATCAACCCAACCGAGTTCCTTGGCATCTACACCATCGCGGTGGAAGCTGCCGGGGGACGGGACGAGAAAGTGGTCGCCAACTACTTCCCATTGGCGCTTCGGCCCAATGTCAGGTCGTGGTTGATGAACTTGCCTAAGGGCTCCATTTCTTCTTGGGCGGATCTATGCCATCATTTCGTTGGCGCTTACAAGGGTGGCCACAAGCTCCCGGGTCAGCCCAGCGATTTGCAGGTGATCCCCCAAAGGGATGGAGAGAACCTCTGCAAGTACATACAACGGTTCGGCCATGTGCACCACAACATCCCTGACATCCATCCTGCAGCTATTGTTGCCGCGTTCCACACGAATGTGCGCAACCGCAGGATGCGGTCAGAGATGAATGTCGAGCAAGTCAAGACCATCAACGATCTGTACGCCTTGGCAGATAGGTGTGCACGTGCTGAGGAAGGGAGGCGACTCCCCGGGGAAGATGCTGGTGCAGACGTCGATTCCGAGGACGACGACGCATCAACCCCGCAGAAGAAGAACAGAAAGCGTAACAGAAAGCACAAGAACAAGACTGTACTGGCCGTCGAGAGCTCCGGCGACACCAACGCCACCAAGAAGCCGAAGGCAGACATCCCCGGCAAGGAGGCTGCCGGGTGCGATGCTTGCCGAGAAGCTACAGCAGGCGAGAAGGCCGGCAAGGCCAGCGGGCCATACTGCAAGATCCACCGCACCAAGGGCCACGACCTCCAGCAATGCCAGCAAGTGGAGCAACTTGCCGAAAAGCAAAAGCAAGAGTACGAGAAGCGTGACAAGGAGAAGGCCCAAGATGGTGCTGGTGCGTCTGGCAAGCAAGACCATGGTGGCCGCCGTGGCAAGGCCAAGCAGCCAAAAGAGAAGGCTGCTCAGGGCCAGCAAGAAGAGGATGATAGTGATGAGGACGGAGGCAGGTCCGACAAGGAGTTCCAAAATGCAGTAGATGCCATGTGTGTTGACGAAGGCGCATCTTTGCACTCCTCACACCGGCAACTAAAGCAGTGGATCCGCGAAGTCAATGCAGCGGAGCCGGTGATGGAGGCACATAAGCCACTCAAGTGGTCGCACTCACCCATCGTCTTTGACGTCGAGAACCACCCTAATCGCACCACTGCGGTCGGGTGTTTGTCGTTGTTGGTCTCACCAACAATTCGCAACCTCAAGGTGACAAAGATGCTGGTTGACGGTGGGGCTGGCTTGAACTTGATCTCTCCAGATGTGATCAAGAGGCTGCAAATCCCCGACAAGGATCTCGAGGAGACAGGCAGTTTCCAAGGGATCAGTCTAGGGAGGAACAAGCCGAAGGGCCAAGTCACATTGCCGGTCACGTTCGGCAGCGAGCTCAACCATCAGACGGAGAAGATTACCTTCGACGTCGTCAAGATGCCGCTGCCGTACAACGGAATTCTGGGCCACCCAGCCCTGGCAAAGTTTATGGCCGCGTCGCACTATGCGTACAACATCATCAAGATGCTGGGGCCGATGGGGGTCCTCACCATGAAGTCAAACTACAAGGACGCAATCATTTGTGTTGACAAGCTCTACCGGGAAGCAGCGGCAGCAACTGCCATTGAAGCACTTGCCTCTGCCGTAAAAGCTCCCGGGGGAGGAAAGAGGAAGAAGTCCGGCAAGACCTTTGGAAAGGACTCCGGGAAGCGCACTTCAGAATGCAGCATGCCTGTCGAGGACACACCAGAGAGCTCTACCGGCAAGGGCAAGAGAGCCAAGGTTTCCGCGCCAGCGACCAAACAATTTTCTGCGAAAGAAGATGGGGCGAGCGGCACCTTTTCTATAAGTGCCACTCTCAGTGACAAACAGGAGAGCGAGCTCATTGCCTTCCTACGGGCGAATGTCGATGTGTTTACTTGGCAAGCATCTGACATCCCCGGTGTTCCTAGGGAGGTAATTAAGCACCACCTTGCTGTCTGCCCTCATGCGAGACCCGTCAAGCAGAAGATCAGAAAGCAAGCCTTGGAGCGGCAAGAGTTTATTGCCGAGGAGATTAAGAAGTTAGAAGCAGCAGGCCTGGTTAGAGGAGTGCTACACCCTACATGGTTAGTCAATCCGGTGGTGGTGCGTAAGGCGAACGGGAAGTGGAGGTTTTGTATCGACTTCACCGATATAAATAAAGCCTGTCCTAAGGACCCTTTCCCTTTGCCGCACATTGACCAGATTGTGGACTCCACTGCCGCCTGTGACTTACTCTCTTTCCTTGATGCCTATTCTGGTTATCATCAGATCACTCCATGTGGCACATACTACTTTTTGCGTATGCCTTTCGGATTGAAGAGTGCCGGAGCAACCTTTGCCAGAGCGGTCCAGATCGGTTTTGAGCCACAGTTGCACAGAAATGTGGAAGCTTGTGGGGTCGAGGAGATAGGTCTAGAGGGGGGTGAATAGACCCTTAACCAACCAAAGATGCAGATTTTTGGTTCACTTGAAATTTAGGCAGATTTTGGCACAAGTTAATATAACACCAAGACTTCCTACACATGCATATCTAGAGATTGAGCAGCGGAAATCGTAAAGCATGCAAGTGTACGGAAAGTAAAGGGATAGAGTATGGAAGATCAAATGCAATGTAGACATGGTGGTTTTTGGCGTGGTTCCGATAGGTGGTGCTATTGTACGTCCACGTTGATGGAGACTTCAACCCATGAAGGGTAACGGCTGCGCGAGTCCACGGAGGGCTCCACCCACAAAGGGTCCACGAAGAAGCAACCTTGTCTATTCCACCATGGCTTACATCAATGAAGTACTAGCCTCACTCGGGGTAGATCTTCACGAAGTAGGCGATCTCCTTGCCCTTACAAACTTCTTGGTTCAACTCCACATGATCTTGGAGGCTCCCAAGTGACACCTAACCAATCTAGGAGACACCACTCTCCAAGAGGTAATAGATGGTGTGTTGATGATGAACTCCTTGCTCTTGTGCTTCAAGTGATAGTCTCCCCAACACTCAAACAACTCCTCACAGATTTGGATTTGGTGGAAGAAGGGATTTGAGTGGAAAGCAACTTGGGAAGGCTAGAAATCAAGGTTCAAATGGTAGGATTGGAATAACTTGATCTCAACACATGAGTAGGTGGTTCTCTCTTAGAAAATGTATGGTGGAAATGTAGTAACGTTCTGATGACTCTCTTACTTGGTAAGAGGGTGGTGGAGGGGTATATATAGCCTCCACACAAAATCCAACCATTACACACTTTTGACCAGACTCGGTGGCACCGACTGAAATTTTCGGTGAGACTGACCCGTGCAAAAGATATGAATGTTGGGATTTTTGGTGGGACCGAATGGGAACATCTCGGAGCAACCGAAATGCAATGGTAAGGCCTAGACCCAGTCTCGGTGGCACCGATTTGTTAGGGATTAGGCTGTGGCTCTGTCTGAATGAACTCGGTGGGTCCGGGAAGGATGTATTCAGTGGGACCGAGTTGGCTTTTAGGGTTTTGGACAAGTTTGGATAGAGAAAGTGGCTGAGGGTTTTGGAGCAATATCACTAAGCACTTGAGCAACAACCTCATCAACAATACCTCATCCCCTTTTAATAGTATTGACTTTCCTATGGACTCAATGTTATCTTGGATCACTAAACCAAAAATGAAGAGTCTTGAGTTTTTGCCAATCCATGTCCTTAGCATTTTGAAGGGTTCCACATCTTCTTGTCCTTGCCACGCCATTGTTGAACTTGTCTGAAATTCACTAGATAGAGGCATTAGTCCAACAACATGTATGTTGGCATAAATTACCAAAACCACCAAGGAAGCAAATGTGCTTTCAATCTCCCCCTTTTTGGTAATTGATGACAACATACATCAAAGCTTCAAATAAAGATTTAGCAGAAGTTTGTATGAAAGCTTTGAAGAAAACATGTAACATGTATGAGATCCCCCTAAAGATGTGCATATATAATGATGATATTTCATGGAGAATAGAGGCACAAATGTAAGGAAATATACATGCAATATGTATCTTGGCTATATGCATCAGAGCAATAAATATGACATTGAGGTATCCACATGCTCATGATTATCTTCTTGCAAACAATATATATACTAGCAAGAGATCATCATGTACATGGGTGTGATGCATATACTTACCTTGAAGTTCTTGATCAAGTACCTGAAGAAATACACTTGAGAAAACAAGGTTAGATAACACAAGATAATTTCTTCAAGAAAGGACACAAGATCAACAAGAAACCAAGATTGGGATGACATGTAAAAGAGAGTATCACTAAGGGAATACTCCTTTGAAGCAGACATGTCCCCAAAAGAAACTGGATGTCTCCCCTTAAAAGAACTTCCTCTCCCCCTGAATCTGATGTTGGATATTGGGAGCAGGTAGGGCGAGAAAACTAATGCAACCAAGAGCATTAAAAACACTGAGATCATGTTTCTCCCCTCTTAGAAACATGTAACATTCTCTCCTCTTATAAAATGCATCTCCAAGCACATAAGCTTTGATGTAGATCTCTCTCGATAAGCTTTGATGTAGATCTCTCTCCCCCCCTTTGACATCAATTTCCAAGATGGGCTACTTCAAGGTTATTGGTTAGGTGGGCTTGATCCTTGAGAAATACATATAGCCACAGTGTAGTTCCAGATGCAAGTATAGGGTAAGAATCATTGAGTGGAGCTGGAGCAGAAGAACTCAGATTTTTTTTGACAAAAACTCCTTTAGAGCAGCAAAATCGGTGACTCCGAGTTGAGGCAATTCGGTGTAACCGAGTCTGGTGCGAAAAAAAAGAAGATTGTGTCAACTCAGCTCACTAGGCAAAGAAATTCTCACAAAGATTTGCAATGAATTAACTATTAGACCAGCAAAAAGAGAAAGTGCAAAGAAACAAAGAAACGAAGAACCATCTAGATGAAGTTTTTTTTTGAAACAGAAATACTCTAGCAAGAAGAGAAACATGAAAGAAACACTAGAGAACTTCATCTAGAGAGGTCGGCGACTAAGTCACCTATGTTAGAGTATATCGACTTAGGAGTCAAGTGAGAACACTTGATCATAGGTCATACTCATCGTTAAGCTCAAAATGGGGTTACCATTTTTCCTTTAAGCATTTCAATGTATTCACATCTTGTTGAGTTGCTTTAGCTCATGTCTTTGAGTAAAGCTTCTCTAAGATGTGTGAACTTACATTGGGATTTGGTGGTGATGTCCTTCATGTAGTTGAACTTGAGGTGGATGCTCATGAGTTGAAGTTTGGAGCAATCCGATCATTTGTAGTTCATCTTCCTACATGGGTTAGACTTGCAAGGAACAACATGTATATCCAAAATGACAAGAATAAAGCATAACTCAAAAGTTGTCAAAGGATATGTTTAGGTTGTCTTGTTCCTTGTTCCACCAAGTATTGTTGATACTTGAGTTATACATGATTGCTCAAGATAAGAGTGAGATGCAATCTTGTGACATGAAGCTTGTCCAAGTACCTACAAAAGGTTAGATACAATACAAGGGAGCAAATGTCCAAGATATAATATGATCATGGAAGTATCATGGATTAGTCAAGAATGCTCATGCCCTTGTATGCATCCGCATGAACCTCTAGTTCATGTTTGAAGCATCAATGATGTTCAACTCAATCCTCAAGTGACAAAACACTTTTTTCATCAAGAGGTTTGGTAAAGATATCCACCAATTGCTTGTCGGTACGAATATGTTTAAGGTCAATGTCACCTTTCTCAACATGATCTCGAATGAAATGGCGATGAACCTCAATATGCTTAGTTCGAGAATGTTGTACGGGATTGTGTGCAATCTTAATAGCACTCTCATTATCACATAGTAATGGCACATGTCTCTTATGCACACCATAGTCTTTAAGAGTTTGTGTCATCCATAGTAATTGAGCACAACATGATCCTGCGCCAATGTATTCCGCTTCGGCAGTAGATAGTGATACCGAGTTTTGTTTCTTGGAGGACCAAGACACAAGAGATCTACCAAGAAATTGACATGTTCCCGAAGTGGATTTTCTATCAACCTTATCTCCGGCATAGTCCGAATCAGATTAGCCAACAAGATCAAAAGAAGATCCTTTGGGATACCAAATGCCAAAGTTTGGTGTATGTAACAAGTATCTCACAATTCTCTTCACTGCCTTAAGATGACACTCTTTTGGTGCCGCTTGGTATCGTGCACACATGCACACACTTAGCATAATGTCGGGACGGGAAGCACATATATATAGCAATGAACCAATCATAGATCAGTAAACCTTTTGATCAACTGGTTTGCCATCCTTGGTCAAGTCAAGATGTCCACTCATGGGCATTGGAGTTTTCATACCTTTACTTTCTTGCATGTTGAACTTCTTGAATAAGTCCTTGGTATACTTTGTTTGAGAAACAAAGGTGCCCTCCTTAGTTTTCTTGATTTGCAAACCAAGAAATAATTTGAGTTCACACATCATAGACATCTCTTACTTTTCTGACATCAACCTTCCAAACTTTTCACTAAAAGAGGGGTTAGTAGATTCAAAGATAATGTCATCAACATAAATTTGGCATACAAATAATTCTCCGTTAACCCTCTTAGTGAACAAAGTTGAATCAATTTTCCCAATTTCAAAACCTTTTTCAAGAAGGAACTTTGTCAAGCATTTGTACCAAGCTCTTGGGGCTTGTTTAAGACCATAAAGAGCTTTACAAAGTTTGTAAACATGATTAGGTTTCTTGGGATTAACAAAGCCGGGAGGTTGTTTAACATACACTTCCTCCTCAATTTCACCATTTAAGAAAGCACTTTTAATATCCATTTGGTAAAGAGAGATATCATGGTGATTGGCATAAGCAAGTAAAATGCAAATGGACTCAAGTCTAGCAACGGGGGCATAGGTCTCACCATAGTCCATACCTTCGACTTGTGTGTAACCTTGTGCTACGAGACGAGCCTTGTTGCGTACAACTTGTCCATCTTCATCTTGCTTATTTCGAAACACCCATTTGGTTCCAATAATGTTTTGCTCATCTTTAGGCTTTTCAACCAACGTCCATACTTGATTCCTCTCAAAGTTGTGTAGCTCCTCATGCATTGCATTCACCCAATCGGGATCCTCGAGGGCTTCTTCTACCTTCAAAGGTTCCACACTAGAGATAAATGAGTAATGCTCACAAAAGTTAGCTAAACGAGATTTAGAGCGAGTGATTCTCTCAGATTGGATATCTCCAAGTGTTTGTTCAACGGGATGATTCTTGTCGATTCTTGCTCTAACTCGAGGTAGCTTTTGCTTGGGTTGTGGTGAGGCTTCCTCATCATCATCTTCTTCTTCATTGATGTTGTCGTTGTTTGCTTGTGGAGGTGGAGAAGGAGGTTGAGGTGGATCATCCTGTTGCACTTCCTCATTCCCTTCGTCTTGACGTGTTCCACTTGTGGATGCCTCCATGTCAACTTGTTGTTCACCTTGACGTGAAGTTGGAGCTTCCACTTGAATTGACAAAGTACTCTCCTTCACTTCCATGGGTCGAATCTTGCCAATAGACAAGTCTTGGATTGCTTCCGATGGTTCTTGATCTCCTACATCAATTGGCAATTGCTCGACTTGCGAGCCGTTAGTCTCATCAAACTTCACATCTACTGTCTCTTCAACTTTTCAAGTGAAGTTGTTGTAGACACGGTAAGTGTGAGAGTTCGATCCTTAACCAAGTAGAAAACCTTCATGAGATTTAGGAGCAAACTTTGAACGACGATGCTTATCAAGAATGTAACATTTTGTGCCAAATACTCTAAAGTATCCAACTTGTTGTTTGTTACCGATGAGTAGTTCATACGCCGTTTTACCAAGAAGCTTGTGAAGATAGAGTCGATTTGTAGCATGACAAGCTGTTTCAACCGCTTCCGCCCAAAAGTGTTTTGGTGTCTTGTATTCATCAAACATTATTCTTGCCATCTTAATAAGAGTCCGGTTCTTCCTCTCAACAACTCCATTTTGTTGAGGTGTGTACGTAGCTAAGAACTCATGTGAAATGCCTTCATCATCAAGAAAGGTATCCACATTGGCGTTCTTGAACTCCGTTCCGTTGTCACTCCGAACCTTCTTGATCTTCACTTCAAATTGATTTTGGGCCTTTCTTGCGAAGTTCTTGAAGATCTTTTGTACCTGCGATTTGTCATCGAGAAAGAACACCCACGTAAATCTGGAAAAATCATCAACAATGACCAAACCAAAAGAGTTACCACCAAGACTCTTATAAGAGTTGGGACCAAAAAGATCCATATGAAGTAGCTCGAGTGGTCTCCTCGTGGTCATAATGTTCTTTACGGGATGGCTTCCTCCAACTTGTTTTCCTGCTTGACAAGTACTACAAAGTCGATCCTTGTCAAATATAACATCTTTCACACCAAGAATGTGATCTCCTTTAACAAGTTTATCAAGATTATGCATACTAACATGTCCAAGTCTCCTATGCCATAACCAACCTTTAGAGGATTTAGCAATTAAACATGTACGAGGTTGGGCTCTCTTAGTGAAATCAACAATGTATAGATCACCTCTACGAATGCTGGTAAAGGCCATATTATGATTATCTCGACGAAACACTTGGCAATCTACTTCGGTAAATAGAACATTGAAACCAAGATCGGCTAGTCTAGATACGGAAAGAAAATTGTAGCCAAGAGATTCAACAAGCATAACATTTTGTATGGAGCTATTATTGGATATGGCCACCTTACCAAGGCCAAGTACCTTACCCTTGGAGTTGTCACCAAAAGTTACATACTTGCGTGGACCATCATTTTTTGCAAGCTCATGAAACATGTCTCTATCTCCGGTCATGTGATCGGTACATCCACTATCAAGAATCCACTCTTTTCCTCCGGCCATGTAATCTCGAAGATTTGCCATAAGACTAAGATTCCTCATGGTCTTCTCAAATTCAATATCAAATTCTTCGTCCACATCATAATAGCCATGCTCAACATCATCATCATCAACATGTATATGATCATCACCTAGGGCAATGAATTCATTAGTTTCATGATCATGACAATGTTCAAGTTTATGAATTCTAATAGCTTCATTGATAATGTTACTAATAGTTCTAACATCTCCTTTAGCACGCATAAGATCACAAAGCTCAAACAAGCAATCATCAAAGTTAGGATCACTAGGACTCATCTTGTGAAAAGCAATAGTCTTATGAAGAATCTCATCAAGATTCTTTAAAGAGTAATCGGGATATCGCTTTTCCAAGTCTCTCCATAGAGTATAGGCACACTCAAAGTTTTGCATACAACCAAGCACAATTTTTGGTAATCCTCTAATGATAAGATTGATGGTTCTAAGATTACGAAGCAAGTCAATTTCCTCTTCATGAGTAGGATGCAATGGGTCAATAGGAGGCACATAAGGATTATGAATATACTTGCTCAAGTTAAATTCATCAAAGATATCAAGCATCTCATCCTTCCAAAAGTTGTAATACTCCCCATTGAGAATAGGCACTCTACGTCTAAGACTCCCCAAAGTAGACACATCCATCTCCCTCCAATGGTGATTAAACCAAAGCTATGGAGACCAAAGCTCTGATACCAATTGTGGGGTCGAGGAGATAGGTCTAGAGGGGGGGTGAATAGACCCTTAACCAACCAAAGGTGCAGATTTTTGGTTCACTTGAAATTTAGGCAGATTTTGGCAGAAATTAAGGTAACACCAAGACTTCCTACACATGCATATCTAGAGATTGAGCAGCGGAAATAGTAAAGCATGCAAGTATACGGAAAGTAAAGGGGTAGAGTATGGAAGATCAAACGCAATGAAGACACGGTGGTTTTTGGTGTGGTTCTGATAGGTGGTGCTATCGTACGTCCACGCTGATGGAGACTTCAACCCACGAAGGGTAACGACTGCGCGAGTCCACGGAGGGCTCCACCCACAAAGGGTCCACGAAGAAGCAACCTTGTCTATTCCACCATGGATTATGTCCATGAAGGACTAGCCTCACTCAGGGTAGATCATCACGAAGTAGACGATCTCCTTGCCCTTACAAACTTCTTGGTTCAACTCCACATGATCTTGGAGGCTCCCAAGTGACACCTATCCACTCTCCAAAAGGTAATAGATGGTGTGTTGATGATGAACTCCTTGCTCGTGTGCTTCAAATGATAGTCTCCCCAACACTCAATCAACTCCTCACAGATTTGGATTTGGTGGAAGAAGAGATTTGAGTGGAAAGCAACTTGGGAAGGCTAGAAATCAAAGTTCAAATGGTAGGATTGGAATAACTTGATCTCAACACATGAGTAGATGGTTCTCTCTCAGAAAATGTATGGTGGAAATGTAGGCATGTTCTGATGGCTCTCTTACTTGGTAAGAGGGTGGGGGAGGGGTATATATAGCCTCCACACAAAATCCAACCGTTACACACTTTTGACCAGACTCGGTGGCACCGACTGAAATTCTTGGTGAGACCGACCAGTGCAAAAGATATGAATGTTGGGGTTTTTGGTGGGTCCGAATGGGAACATCTCGGAGCAACCGAAGTGCAATGGTAAGGGCTAGACCCAGTCTCGATGGCACCGATTTGTTAGGGTTTAGGCTGTGGCTGTGTCTGAATGAACTCGGTGGGTCCGGGAAGGATGTATGCAGTGGGACCGAGTTGGCTTTTAGGGTTTTGGACAAGTTTGGATAGAGAAAGTGGCTGAGGGTTTTGGAGCAATATCACTAAGCACTTGAGCAACAACCTCATCAACAATACCTCACCCACTTTTAATAGTATTGGCTTTCCTATGGACTCAATGTGATCTTGGATCACTAAACCAAAAATGAAGAGTCTTGAGTTTTTGCCAATCCATGTCCTTAGCATTTTAAAGGGTTCCACATCTTCTTGTCCTTGCCACACCATTGTTGACCTTGTCTGAAATTCACTAGATAGAGGCATTAGTCCAACAACATGTATGTTGGCATAAATTACCAAAACCACCAAGGGAGCAAATGTGCTTTCAAAGCTTACATGGATGACATTGTGGTCAAAACCAGGGACAAGTCAACCCTGATCCAGGATCTAGAGGAAACTTTTGCCAACTTGCGCAAGCTCAACTTAAAGCTCAACCCCGAGAAGTGTGTGTTCGGTGTTCCATCCGGCAAGCTGCTTGGTTTCTTTGTGTCTCATAGAGGAATCGAAGCCAACCCCAACAAGATCAAGGCAATTGAGCAGATGGAAGCACCGAGACGCGTCAAGGATGTCAGGCGCCTTGCTGGCTGCATTGCCGCCCTCAGCAGGTTCATCTCCAAATCGGCAGAGCGCGCCTTGATGTTTTTCAAAATATTGAAAAAGGCGGGTCCAGTGAACTGGACTCCGGAAGCGGAGGCCGCACTCCAAGATTTGAAGGAATACTTGTCCTCTCCGCCAGTTCTAGTTGCGCCTAGGCCACAAGAGACGTTGTTGCTATACTTAGCGGTGACGAATCAAGTGCTTAGTGCTGCACTTGTGGCTGAAAGAGAGGCCGATGAGGAAGAGGTAGCAACCGCAGAACCACGACTCGAAGAGCCGGAACCATGATTCGACGAGCGGGCAAGGTCAGGTGCCGACAAGCCAAAGATTGTGCAAGCCAGCCAGCCAGATCAGCAAGTTGCGAAGAAGAAGATGGTGCAGCGCCCAGTCTACTTTGTCAGCTCCCTCCTGCAAGGGGCTAGGTCAAGGTACTCTGGTGTGCAAAAGTTGCTTTTCGGCCTTCTCATGGGCTCAAGGAAGCTGCACCATTATTTTCAAGCACACCCAGTCACCGTTGTCACTCGCTTTCCGCTGCAACGCATCTTGAGAAATCCAGAGGCAACCGAAAGGATTGTGGAGTGGGCATTGGAGTTATCAAGTTTTGATCTAAAATTTGAGAGCACCTCGACGATCCAGAGCAGAGCCTTGGCGGAATTCATTGTAGAATGGACTCCAACACCAGATGAAGAAAAACCAGAGACCTCTCTCCCTGGCAAGGAAATAGTTGACGATTGGGTCATTGACGGTGCTTTCACGCTGAAAGGCGCCGGTGCCGGTGTGCTGCTTATCGCACCCACCGGAGAGCACCTCAAGTACATGGTCCAGATGCACTTCCCTAGGGAGCAGGCCACCAACAACACTGCTGAGTACGAGGGTTTGCTTGCCGGTCTGCGCATTGCAATCGGCCTCGGTATCTGGAATTTGATTATCAGAGGTGACTTGCAGCTTGTGGTGAGGCAGGTCAACAAGGATTACCAGAGCCCTTTGATGGAGGCATATGTTGATGAAGTGAGAAAGTTAGAAGAGCACTTTGACGGTCTACAAGTAGAGCACGTTCCCCGTGCCCGGAATGAGATTGCTGACAACCTGTCAAAGCTTGCCTCCCAAAAGATGCCTGTGGAACCAGGAACTTTTGTGCTCCTACTAACTCAGCCATCCGTTACACCATCGAAGCTGGCGAAGAAAAGAAAACAAGATGTTGATGGTTACTTTCCGGCAGAGCTACCCGTAGCCGCCAAGAAAGCAAATACCACCGACAAGCCTCCCTTTGCCGGTGAGCCGCAGCATCCGGCAAGCCAGATCCTTGTCGTCAAAGCAAACGCTCTCACAGAGGAAGAAATGCCTGTAGTCCTTGTCGTCAAGCCACAAGCTCCGGCATGGGCGCAGCCGATTGTCCAATTCCTCCAAACAGGAGACCTTCCCGATGAGCAAGAAGATGCAGAAAGAGTGGCCCATCAATCAAGGATGTATAAGTTTATTGACAGCACCTTGTATAGGAAGAGACCAAACGAGGTAAAATTGAAATGCATCTCCTGGGAAGATGGACAAAGGTTATTGGAAGAAATACATGAAGGAATGTGCGGCTCTCATATTGGGTCGCGCGCACTTGTCGGCAAGGCATTCCGTCAAGGATTCTACTGGCCGACAGCCCTTCAAGACGCTTTGGCAGTGGTTATCAGGTGCGAAGCATGCCAGTTCCACTCCAAGGACATCCACCAACCAGCTCAAGCCCTCCAAACCATCCCTCTTTCCTGGCCCTTCTCGGTCTGGGGGCTCGACATTGTCAGCCCCTTCCCCCGTGCTACCGGGGGCTTTGAATTCTTGTACGTTGCAATCGACAAGTTTACAAAGTGGCCTGAAGTAGAGCCAGTGAGAAACATGATGGCACAGTCAGCTATCAAGTTCCTCAAAGGATTGGTTGCCCATTTTGGTGTACCCAACAGGGTCATTACCGACAATGGCACCGAATTCACGAGCCGCACCTTCATAGCATATTGCCAAGAACTTGGAAATAAGATTTGCTATGCCTCCGTTGCTCACCCGAGGAGCAATGGGCAGGTAGAGAGGGCAAATGCGGAAGTGCTATGTGGTTTAAAGACTAGAACTTTCGACAAGCTGCACCAGTGTGGAAGGCGCTGGGTGGAAGAATTGTCGGCGGTTCTTTGGTCAATCAGAACGACACCAAATCGGGCCACTGGCCAGACACCCTTCTCCCTTGTGTATGGTGTAGAAGCGGTGCTCCCCACAGAACTCAAATATGGTTCACCTAGAGTCTTGGCCTTCGATGAGGAGGACCAAGATGAGCTGCGGCATGATGATGCCACGCTCCTTGAGGAAGATCGTTTTCGGGCTGCTGTCCGTGCTGCACGGTACAAGCAAGCTTTGCGCCGCTACCATAGCCGCAAAGTGAATGCCAGGAACCTTGAGGAAGGCGACCTTGTTCTTCGTCGGATTCAATCCACGAAGCGTAAAAACAAGTTGACGCCGAAGTGGGAGGGCCCTTACCGGGTAGTACGAGTCTCTAGGCCTGGCGCAGTCCGCCTAGAGACCGAAGATGGCACTCCGGTGCTCAACTCATGGAATATTGAGCATCTTCGTAAGTTCTACCCGTAAGGCGCGGTTGCCGGGCTGCCCGGCAACCGCTTTTGTACAAGTTTGCCGTCAAGGCATGTAGACCTTTGTACAAAGCTGGGCGCAGATCCTGTGCATAATAAATAAAGCTATGTGTTTCACAATTATTTGTCAAAGTACATATTTATTTATGTGTTGCAGGCAGTCTTGTGTTACATTTTGCCTTGCATAAGGCGATTAATGAACCGTTAAGGTTCCAGCCTCCTCTTTTCTCTTATTTCTTTTTCGTAAAGGAAGGAAGGATTCCTCGCGTACAAGTTTCCTGGGGGGGAGTGACGGTATGGATACCAAAGGACGTGTTCAAGATATCGCCCTACGGCAAGAAGTACATCGAGGAATAAGCTAAGTTGCAAAACTTTGAAATAAATTCTTTTTTGTATTTGCGACACTCCTTGAACGATTTTGGCCTTTGCATGAGAAACCTGCATGCTAAGGAACCTTGCCATGATTGACTGTGCTTTTGCTTTGCTTCGAGTCTACTCGGCAACCTAAGTAGCTGCATTGTGATCGGCAAGCGTGACCTTGCCGGCAGCGGCACTTCCGGCAAGCTGCTGAGGACTTGTTCCTCAAGTACTTGTGGCAAGGGTGTGCACACCGGCAAGTTTCCGGCAAGCGTAGGGTACAAAAATCATGCAAAGACAGAATGGAATAAGGAGAACAATTTGCACACATCCGAAGCACGAACTACAGCAACTACTAAGCGCTTAGGTACAAAAGATATCTTCCACGCCCCCACGGGATTACATTGTTTTGATACAGGAGCAAAAGAGAGGAGTCTAGGTGGAGCGCAGCTCATCTTCAACACTCGACTCAAGCGCTACTATGCGCCTAGTCGGAGTCGTCGCCTTCGCTCTTGATACGCGAGGAGCTGTCGTCGCTCTCGCTCTTGCTAGTGGAGTCGGTGCCGCTGCTGCTCTCGCTCTCCGTGCAGCATTCCATGCGGCCGCTGGAGACCCCGAAGAACTTCACGAAGAGGATGGCAGCTCCGTCATACCTAAACTGGAGGAGCTGCCCCCGCCTTAAGCCACGGGAGCGGGCGAACGACTTCCACCCCCGCGTCAGGAACAGGGAGCCGGCAGTGGAGAACTCGGCCACCACCCAGGAGGGGCCATTGCAGCAACCGTCTGCCTGTAGCCACAGGCCTGAAGGCCTACTATTCTCCATCACCCTCGCAAAGGGGTCTAGGAGCCGGACCCAACTGCGAAGCCGGCGGTGCTGCCCCACGACAAACTCGTGCGCCGCCACCACCGTGTGGGATTCGTGCGCCGTTACCACCGTGTGGGCTTCCGCCTGAGGGGGAATGGCGGTCATCCTGCCACGTCCTCCACGCCTGCCTTGCCCACGGATACCGCACCCCCCGCAGCCATGGGGGGCGGCCCTGCTGTGGGTGCTAGGGTTGGCGTTCACGATAACCACCGAGGAACGCATCCGACCCCGAGGGGGGACCCTCAAGGCGGAAGTAGATGCGTGGGCCCGACCTCCACCCCTCGCCATCACGACAGTGGACCTCAAGGAAAGAAAAAATGAATGAAAGGTTGGAGAAGGAGAATGGCAAGGGCAGAAGATGGGTGGGGAAGATCGCCACTACCCCGTCCTCTTTTATAGCGCCCTGGGGGGATTACTCTCCATGCCGCCTCGCCTCCCTTAATGGCAGAAATCAAGGAAGGAGATGCGAGAAGTCAGGTGAAATGAGCAGCACCCTCCATGTTTTTCCTTTTTATGGGGAAGATGCGAGGGCTGGCTCTTTTTCGTCCTATGTGGCTGCACTTTTCAGGCGCACCACCTCCCGCCGCCGCTTCGCTCCACCTCTCCCACGCCCGCATTTAATGCGCATCGTGGGCGGGTGCGGTAAAAGAGAAGATTATGACAGTTATCTTCTGCCACGCGCCGCCTGTGCACTATTTGGGCCTAGCCCAACGACGCCTCGCATGCGCGTGTGGCCCTGGCCCAGGGGCTCCTGTCGGTGTACTAAGACATGGGTGCCCTTGTACCCAGACTTGTGCACAGGTAGTTGTAGCCTCACCTCCAGCAAGGGCTTGACAGAGCGTAACTATGACTCGAGACTCAACACCAAGACCGTGAAGAAGACCTCAAGGCAGGTCATCGAGAAGTACTATTCTAGTACTGAAGGTCGACGCTGCCCTTGCCGACAAGCTCTGCCCCGGCAAGGTGAAGACCAAAACTATGGTTGCCAGCAAGCCCCCTTGCTGGCAAGCAAGGCCCGGCAAGCTCCGTGCCAGCAGGCTTGTTCTGTTACCACTCCACCTCACCATCGACCAGATAGGCTCCTATGCTAGGTGTCGAGCGGACAGGCAGTCAACATAGCCGGCCAAGGCATGTGTCAGCACGCCACGCCAAGATTAACTTGTGGCACCCCGGCTCAGAGGACCGGTTTACTAGTGTTTCCAACCCAGAGATCATGTCTTCTGGAAACACACAACAACTTGGAACAGAACAGAACTGAACTTTATAGATATATCTCGAGTACAAGCTCATAATTTACATTGAAAGCGAGGCCAGAAGCACTGCATGTGCTATGACAATATCTACATTACTTATGGAACATAGCAGGGCCTCTATACTACTAGGTGGCTCAACGGCGTAGCGGAACATAGCGTGGAAAACACCATCCACAGGGACACTGCTGGGGACACGGCCTAGTTAGCGTAGCAAGAACCATCGGGACCTCCGTCCTCGGCTTCTCCTGCATCTGGCATGATACGCCAGGTGAGTACTTGGAATGTACTCGCAAGCTCACGGCAACCAAAACAATGCAGCAAACAATAGCATGGCAATGATCATATTAAGTGCTTAGGTGATTCCTGTTACCGAATACCAACTTACTCTCTTCGGGGTTATTCCACAACCCTCGAGATACTCATGAGTCATAGGGTACCTCTGAACATGAGACAAGTTCTTCCATCATTATTATCATTATTACGGTTGACCATTCAGTGGCCTAGTACGGACTGTCCAATACCATGGACGCGGCTATTCGAATAGATTCATACACTCTGCAGAGGTTGCGCACTTTACCCACACTATGGATCTCCTGGCCTCGTACTCCCATTCGGGTGGACCGGTGCTGCTCCAACGAAACCTGCCCGACCCATGACTCCTCTATCGTACCACCGACAATCATACCCTCCCAGGGTCATGTCCTGGGTGGCCCCTGTGTCACCCCGTGACACCTGCCACCGTCGTGGCCAAACTAAACTGTCCCAAACGAGGACGCCGGCAAACTAACTCAACTGCGCTCACAGGATTATCGGTGTCTACCTGATCAGGGTAGCACACACGCATAACCCTCCCTCTTTGGTGGTACCGATAAAAGAGCACAAAGCCAGACCAAGTCAAGGATGTCCCATACCGGCAAATGTGGTTACACGGATAAGTCCGGATAGGTGGCACTAGATCAACCAATTAGGTTTAGTTTTAACAAGTAATTAACAAGCATGGGTATTTATCATGAATAACTTAGCATGGCAGTAGCTAGGCATCCAAATAATTTACTATGAATTTCACATGTTAAAATAATGCATATAATTCAATTAAATGAACAACACTATTGAAATGCTTCATGCAATAGATGACATGGCTTGCCTTGCTCTGTTGGGTTGTCCACAAACTCCTGGGCTTCAAAGTCAAAAGGATTTCCCTCTGAAAATATTTTAAAAATGCAAAGGAAAATGTCACATAACACTGTTCTGTACACCAGAAATTCTGAGAGCATGGGAAAAATCGCAAATTTTTCCAGAAAATAGAGGAGCTCAAGACAAATCGAATGAAAAAAGAATCAATTGATTTGGACTTATGGATAAAAAGTTATGGACGGTCAAAGTTCCTGGTCAAAATTTGAATTAAAACAGAAAATAGAAAATCCAGCAGAGGGCCACGTCGAAGGCGTATTTCGCCAGGGCGCCTCCACTTACCGCTTCGGCGCGCGAGGCGGGCCACTGATGTGCGGGCCCCGCTGTCAGATTTAAAAGGGAGAGAGAGGGGAACAATGAGCTGCGGCTCTCCGGCGATGGTCGCCGGCGGTACACACGGCGGCGAGGTCCGGCGACTACGGGGATGGAACGAGCTCACGGAGACGAACAAGTACGTACCCGCAGCGTGACGAGGGATGGCCGGACGGCGTCGTCCCCTTCCTCTCGGGCGGCGGTGGATCTTGGGTATCGCCGGAGACGGCGTTTCCGGCAGGGTTTCGGTCGGGCAAGAGCTTTGGCAGGGTCAGTGGAGTGAGTGGAGCTCGCTCGTGGAGTCGGTGGAGGCTGGGGTGGAGTGGAACGGCGAGGAGGCAGAGCTCGGGTGGCGGCAGATCGCCGGCGAGATGCGAGGCCAGAGGGCCTCTCGGCCTTGGCTCGATGCTCGGGAGGTCGATTAGGAGGTGGTGGAGTTGGGTGAGGAGCGGAGAGAGGCCGGGGAGGTCTATTTATAGGAGGGGGAGGAGCTTCTGGAGCGGGCTGAGCTCGGGCCACGTCGCCGGCGCAAGGACGCCGCGCTGGCTGGCTCGACGCGGGCGACGGGATAGGAGAGAGCAGAGGAGTTATGGCGTGCAGTGGCGGCTTGCGGAGGAAGGCGACGAGCAGCAGAGCCACTGTGGCCGCACGGGTGCCACAGTGCCCGCGTGCGTGGCAGCCGCCGGGGATGATTTCGGCAAGGGGGAAGTTCCAGAACGGCTAGGTGGGGGAAGGAGAAGATGTTTGCGAGCTGGGACAAGGCAGGATCACGCGGGGCAGCCGGACGCATCACATCTGTCACTAGCGCGGTGCAGAGCGCCTGTTTTGGCATGCCATTGCCGTGCTCACCACGGGCATTGGCACTTGGAGGACACGCAAGTCTGGCGCACCATGTCCAGCACGTTCTCCTTTGATCACTTAGTGCCCCTGTGCCCTTGGTTTGGCTAGGTTCACTCTGATTCGAAGTGTAGCTTCAGCTACAGTTTCTGACAGAAACTTTGAGAGAGATCTGGAGGAGAGGTGAGCTGGAGATGGAGCCAATAGAGATGTCTGGGATGATCTACTTTGGAAGGACTATGAGCTGGCCAAGTTTGAGAAACTTTCATCAAAGTTTGAATATAGTTCATGTACAACTGTTGTTACTAGAACAGAAGCAAGATGAGCTTGTAGCACTCATCTGGTTGATCTGCTGGAGCTGAAACTTGGTGTGGGAGGGTTATTTTGTGGATAGAAGATGTCATAAAAATTTCAGCTCAATTGGATACCTCTAGCTGGTACTTTCTTCACAAAGGTTCCATTTGAGCAGAAACTTGGCAGAATATTGCTGCTGAAAATTTGTACTGGGCAAGATGATATTTTTGGATATTGTGGCAAGATAGGTTCCCTAGTATCTCAGGGAATTATCTGAGAGTTTTCTGAGTTGGGAAAATATGAGTTGCTTCACAGATGGGCAGTACTGTCCAGAGAGTAAATGGAGTTTTCTGGACAAAATTTTATACTGGACCATGAAATGTTTTTGAAGATAATGGGAGTATATGATGACAAGAAGGTGTGGTATTAATTTGGGATTTTTCTGATCACCAGAACTATAGGTTGCTTCATAACCCATAGTGATGACAGATTTTCCCAAAGAAAGAAAATGAATAATTGGAAAAGATTTGAGAATTGGAATTTGATCCAGAAGATGTGTGACAAGATTTTGGCAAGATGAGGAGGGCTTTGGATCACTTAGAGAAAGATTCAAAAGTTTCCTAAGTCCAAAGTCAACTGAAAAGGTTCGAAAACCATCCAAATTGCAAATAAAGCCAGAAAGATTTTGAAAAGAAAAAGTTGCCAAAAACCAGGGTGTCACAAACCTACCCCCCTTAGAATGAATCTCGTCCTCGAGATTTGGTTGCTCAGGGAACTAGTGTGGATATGCTGATTTCAGAAAATCCTCTCTTTCCCAGGTAGCCTCTTCCTCAGTATGATGGTCCCACAACAGCTTGAAAAATCTAATTGTTTTACTCCTGGTAGTTCTTTCCATCTCATCCAAAATTCTGACAGGTTTTTCCTCATAGGTCAAATCTTTGGTCAGCTCTAGCTCACTCATATCTTCCTACTTGATCGGAGGTGCAATGCACTTTCTCAACTGTGATATGTGGAAGACGTCGTGAACGTCAGACAACTCCGGTGGTAACTCTAACTGATATGCCACTCTGCCTCTTCTAGCAATTACTGGAAAGGGCCCGATATATCTCGGTGCAAGCTTTCCTCGGGTGTGAAACCTCTTTATTCCTTTCATGGGGGTAACTCGGAGATAAGCATATTCTTCGGGCTCAAAAGTTACTTCTCGATGCTTCGGATCATAATAACTCTTTTGACGGGACTTGGCTGCTCGAAGACGTTCCTGAATATCCTTGACTTGCTTCTCAGCCTCGAGCATCAGATTCGTGCCGACGATACGGCTGTCTCCTGTCTGAGACCAATTTAAAGGAGTGCGGCATTTCTGTCCATACAGGGCTTCGAATGGTGACATCTTGAGACTTGACTGATAACTGTTATTGTAAGAGAATTCTGCATAGGGTAGACTATCCTCCCATTTCGGTCCTTAGGTAAGAGCACAAGACCGAAGCATATCTTCCAATATCTGGTTTACACGTTCGGTCTGCCCATCCGTCTGTGGATGATATGCCGTGCTATGCTTTAGCACGGTTCCCAGGGCTTGGTGCAATCGTAGCCAGAATGCTGAAGTGAAAAAGGAGCCTCTATTTGATGTGATCGACTTGGGTACTCCGTGAAGGCTGACTATCCGGGACATGTAGAGCTGTGCCAGCTGGTAAGCGTTGAAAGTGGTCTTTACCAGAATAAAGTGTGCTACTTTTGTAAGTAGATCCACGATGACCCAGATAGCAGCATTGCCTCTTGTTGACTTGGGTAGTCCAACAATGAAGTCCATGCATATGTCATCCCATTTCCACTAGGGAACTGGTAAAGGTTGCAGTAGTCCAGCGGGTTTCTGGTGTTCCGCCTTGACTCTGTTGCAGATGTCACAACAGGCGACATAGTATGCAATGTCCCTTAGCATTCCGGGCCACCAAAAGGTTTCTCGCAAGTCCTGGTACATCTTTGTTCCTCCCGGATGGATAGAGTATGCGGACTCATGTGCCTCTCTGAGTATTTGCTGTCTCAAATTTTCTTGATCAGGCATGCATATTCGGTCCTCAAACCATACAGTGCCCTGATCGTGAATTCGGAAGGACTTGGCCTTTCCTTGCTAAATGTGCTCCTTGATTTCTTGTATACCTTTATCTGATCTCTGAGCTGCCTTAATTTCTTCCATAAGTGTTGGAATAATTTCCACTGTATCCGGGTTAATTGGGCCGCATAGCACCATATTTAGCTTGGCAAGCTCTTCTTGTAGCCTCGGGTGGATACCCTCAATTAGTGCATTCACGGTACCTTGCTTCCTACTGAGAGCATCGGCGACCACATTAGCTTTTCCCGGATGATAATTAATTCCAATGTCATAATCCTTGACCAATTCAAGCCATCTTCTCTACCTGAGATTAAGATCGGGTTGAGTGAAAATATACTTGAGACTCTTGTCGTCCGTGTATATTTCACATCGCTGCCCAATGAGATAATGCCTCCAAATCTTTAACGCATGAATCACGGCTGCCAATTCCAAATCATGAGTGGGATAGTTCTCTTCATGGGGTCGTAGCTATCTGGACGCATATGCCACAACCTTTCCTTCTTGCATTAGAACGCAGCCGATTCCACGCCTGGAAGCATCGCAATATATGTCAAAGTTCTTGTGGATGTCTGGAAGGACTAAGACAGGGGCCGTAGTTAGCCTCGTCTTTAATTCCATGAAACTGCTATCACATTCTTCCGTCCAGGCAAATTTGTGGTTCTTTTTCAGCAATTCTATCAATGGCTTGGCTATTTTTGAGAAGCCTTCAATGAAGCGACGGTAGTAGCCTGCCAATCCCAGAAAGCTATGGACTTCAGTTATTGTGGCTGGTGTCCTCCAGTTTAATACAGCAGTCACTTTGCTGGGGTCGACGGCCACACCCTGTTCTGACAGAACATGTCCCAGAAATCCCACCTCTCTTAGCCAAAATTCGCATTTACTGAATTTGGCATACAAGCGATGGGTCCTTAGTCTTTCCAGGACAGTACGGAGATGTTGTGTGTGCTCCTCTTCATCTTTTGAATAGATAAGAATATCATCGATGAAGACTACCACAAATTTGTCCAAGAAGTCCATGAAGACCTTATTCATCATGCTCATGAAATAGGCTGGAGCATTTGTCAGCCCAAATGACATGACTGTAAATTCGTACAGGCCATATCTTGTAGTAAAGGCTGTCTTGGGGATATCCTCCTTTCTGATTTTTAACTGGTGACACCCCGTTCGAAGATCAATCTTGGAAAATACTCGGGCCCCGTTCAACTGGTCAAACAGATCATCAATGCGGGGGAGCGGATATTTATTTTTAATAGTGACCTCATTCAGTTGGCGGTAGTCCATGCACATTCGTAGGCTGCCATCCTTCTTCTTAACAAACAGCACGGGTGATCCCCAAGGGGAAGTGCTTGGACGAATATACCCTTTTTGCAGTAATTCATCCAACTGTTTCTTTAGTTCCACCAGCTCTGGTGAAGGCATGCGGTAGTACTTCTTGTAAATTGGAGCTGTTCCAGGAACAATATCAATAGCGAACTCTAGTTCCCAATCCGGTGGCATGCCTGGCAACTCTTCTGGGAATACGTCCGGGAATTCACTGACTACTAGAATCAGATTTATATCTGTAGCAGTGGCTTTGAATGCCATTCCTTTCTTTGACATCATTCTGCTGGTAGTGAATTGCACTATTTGGCCTGCCGGGTTAACCAGTGTCACCTTCCTGGTGGCACAGTTGATACACACCTGATGTGGTACCAACCAATTCATCCCCAATATTATATCCAGTCCAGGGGATTCAATGGCAACGAGAGTAGCTGGAAACTTAACTCCGTGTATCAAGATTTCTAGATCCTTGTATATCACATTTGCTCTGAGCATGGAGCCAGGGGATTGTACCACCATGATTTTGTCCAAAAGGGAAGGAGAAAGTTTGTGCAAGGTGGCAAAACTCCGCGAAATAAATGAATGAGAAGCCCCAGAATCAAATAAAATTATTGCAGGTATGTTGTTAACAGAAAACATACCAAGGACCACATCTGGTGCTTCGCGGGCTTCCTCAGCGGAGATATGATGGACTTGGCCGTGGCAGAAGTTCGTATTGGGGCGGCGTCCAACATTGTTGACTTGTGGCTTGTAGTCGGATGATGGCTTCCCATTTCTTGTGGGACACTGCTTGGAGTAATGCCCGCTCTGGCCACAAGTAAAACATGTGCTATTGCGACGGTAGTCCTCCAGCACTGGTTGTTTGCTGAAGGTCTTGTCCTGGCTGACGGGCTTATTGTTGTTGTTGCCATTGTTCCAGGCAGGCTTATACTCAAACGGCGCTGGTTGCCAAATGCGTGGCTTCTGCGCAAACTGCTCACGGTTGTCCTTCTTGGGTTCAAACTTCCGCTTGCGATCATCATATCCTGACTTATGCTCTCGTTCGGCTATAAAAGCCTTGTTCACCAAAGTCTGGAAGTCAGGAAAGTCAAGCATACAAAGCTGACAGCGGAGGGTATGATTGAGTCCTCCTAGGAATCGGTCTATCTTCCTTTCTTCGGTGGACAGGTCGTGGGTAGAGTACCGTGCCAGATTATTAAACTTGTTCAGATACTCACCCACTGACATATTCCCTTGAGTAAGGGCCAAGAAATCCCTCTACTTCACCTTCATTATGCCAGTAGGGATATGATACTTGCGGAATACCTCTTTGAACTTCTCCGAAGAAATATTTTCTCCAGAAGGCCACATTATTTTTGTATTGTCCCACCATATAGCTGCTAGTCCCTCCAAGTAGTGAGTAACAAAAGGAACCTTGTCTGACTCATCACAACGGGCTATGTCCAATTTCTTTTCCATGGTCCTCAACCAGTCATTAGCTTCCATAGGATCCACAGCTTGACCAAAACTGGGTGGCTTGGTCCGCTGAAAATCAGACAATTTAGAGTGTGTCCCATTGTTGTTATTCTGACCCACCATAGTCTGCATGCTTTTCAGAAATTCCATGAGATCTTGATTTCTTTTCTCTTCAAACATTCTCATAATCTGATCAGTGGTAGGTGACTGTGGTGGCGGAGGTGGCAAATCTTCTGGTGACTGTCCTGCTTGTCTGGCGGATCGACGGACAGGAGTTCCATCGCCGCCTTGATTACGACACCTTATCATCCTAAATTTGTTCCCATTGCAAAATACCGAATCGATGAGCAACATCCATAAGGGAAAGCATGGTAGTATGACACCAGAAAAGAAGCCAAATAAAAAGATGGAATAAAGCTAACAACATAATTATACAAGGCATCCCAACATCATACATGACAAGCTAGTAGGGGAATTATCATGACTGGACTGCTCATACGGCAGTTGACATATGCAGGGATGCTAAGATGCATGCACTGAAACTCAAGCCTCCATTCTAGTAGCGCGGGTGGCACGAACACTGGCAAACTGAAGACTCCTCGTCGTCTGATCCTGTCTTGGAATCTGAGCTGATGATGTGAATCTCGGTCTCCGGATCAAAGGTAACACGACGGCGCTGACGGGAAGGTTCTCCCTCTGAAGGAGAAGAAGCACGACACCGCAGCATCGAAGCAGCTGGAGTAGCTAGGAGTGAGGCCCACTCTGCCGGGGTCTCACGTCGGCTACTAGACGAAAAGCTTGGCGGTCCAAACGAGCTAGAAGGAGTCTCAGAAGGTGGAACGGGTGGAGTATACATGAGTGAAAACGGAGGTGGAGGAGGAGACTGTGCTGCCGCAACAACTGCAAGTGCCTCTCGGGCATGAGTCAGCTCCTCAGCTAGTGAAGTGATCATACGGTAACTGGCGTTCAGATAACGAGATAACACACCAGTAGCACGATCACTCTCCGGATCAACAGGTGCGAAAAGGACTCGCCCTGTCGCAGGCGACAGGGTGAGGTAGTGAAAGAAACCTGGATGAGTCTGCATCTCGACCTCGTGGAAGCGCAAGTCAGTAAGAGCCTCCATCGCAGCAAACTGGATCGCCAACTCCGGAGTAGAAGCAGTCCCGCCCTTGGAAGAACGGGAGTAGCTGCCAATATCCGAACTCGCAGTAAGAAAAGCCTCCGCGTGATACTCGTACACTGAACCAGCAAGCTTCTCTCGGAACACCTGGTATACTGGGTCTTCACCATTGGGATACAGCTGAAGCCAGACGCTACGAAGCAGTACAGGAAAAGTGAATGGTGCCGGCTCATGGTTGTAGTGGTACGGAACTGGTGCCATCTACACTCATCAAACCAGCGGTTAGCACAATAAAAACTATATGCATGCAATGCCGCAATCAGATGCAACAAGCAAGACACACCAAGACTCTAAACTAGTTGCGGCTCTAGCGCAGGGTTAACTAGGGTGTCCTACAGTCAGCGCGGCTCTGATACCAAGCGTTGTGGCACCCCGGCTCAGAGGACCGGTTTACCAGTGTTTCCAACCCAGAGATCATGTCTTCTGGAAACACACAACAACTTGGAACAGAACTGAACTAAACTTTATTGATATCTCGAGTACAAGCTCATAATTTACATTGAAAGCGAGGCCAGGAGCACTGCATTTGCTATGACAATATCTACATTATTTATGGAACATAGCAGGTCCTCTATACTACTAGAAGGCTCTACGGCATAGCGGAACATAGCGTGGAAAACTCCATCCACAGGGACACTGCTAGGGACACGGCCTAGTTAGCGTAGCACGAACCATCGGGACCTCCGTCCTCGGCTTCTCCTGCATCTGGCATGATACGCCAGGTGAGTAGTTGGAATGTACTCGCAAGGTCACGGCAACCAAAACAATGCAGCAATCAATAGCATGTCAATGATCATATTAAGTGCTTAGGTGATTCCTGTTACCGAATACCAACTTACTCTCTTCGGGGTTATTCCACAACCCTCGAGATACTCATGAGTCATAGGGTACCTCTGAACATGAGACAAGTTCTTCCATCATTATTATCATTATTACGGTTGACCATTCAGTGGCCTAGTACGGACTGTCCAATATCGTGGACGCGGCTATTCGAATAGATTCATACACTCTGCAGAGGTTGCAAACTTTACCCACACTATGGAGCTCCTGGCCTCGTACTCCCATTCGGGTGGACCGGTGCTGCTCCAACGAAACCTGCCTGACCCGTGACTCCTCTATCGTACCACCGACAATCATACCCTCCCAGGGTCATGTCCTGGGTGGCCCCAGTGTCACCCCGTGACACCTACCACCGTCGTGGCCAAACTAAACTATTCAAACGGGGACGCCGGCAAACTAACTCAACTGGGCTCACAGGATTATCGTTGTCTACCTGATCAGGGTAGCACACACGCATAACCCTCCCTCTTTGGTGGTACCGATAAAAGAGCACAAAGCCAGACCAAGTCAAGGCCGTCCCATACCGGCAAATGTGGCTGCACGGATAAGTCTGGATAGGTGGCACTAGATCAACCAATTAGGTTTAGTTTTAACAAGTAATTAACAAGCATGGGTATTTATCATGAATAACTTAGCATGGCAGTAGCTAGGCATCCAAATAATTTACTATGAATTTCACATGTTAAAATAATGCATATAATTCAATTAAATGACCAACACTATTGAAATGCTTCATGCAATGGATGGCATGGCTTGCCTTGCTCTGTTGGGTTGTCCACAAACTCCTGGGCTTCAAAGTCAAAAGGATTTCCCTCTGAAAATATTTTAAAAATGCAAAGGAAAATGTCACATAACACTATTCTGTACACCAGAAATTCTGAGAGCATGGGGAAAATCCCAAAGTTTTCCAGAAAATAGAGGAGCTTAAGACAAATCGAATGCAAAAAGAATCAATTGATTTGGACTTATGGATAAAAAGTTATGGACGGTCAAAGTTCCTGGTCAAAATTTGAATTAAAACAGAAAATAGAAAATCCAGCAGAGGGCCACGTCGAAGGCATATTTCGCCAGGGCGCCTCCACTTACCGCTTCAGCGCGCGAGGCGGGCCACTGACGTGCGGGCCCCGCTGTCAGATTTAAAAGGGAGAGAGAGGGGAACAGAGAGCTGCGGCTCTCCTGCGATGGTCGCCGACGATACAGACGGCGGCGAGGTCCGGCGACTACGGGAATGGAACGAGCTCACGGAGACGAACAAGTACGTACCCGCAGCGTGACGAGGGAAGAGCGAACGGCGTCATCCCCTTCCTCTCTGGCGGCGGTGGATCTCGGGTGTCGCCGGAGACGGCGTTTCCGGCAGGGTTTCGGCCGGGCAAGAGCTTGGGCAGGGTCAGTGGAGTGAGTGGAGCTCGCTCGTGGAGTCGGTGGAGGCTAGGGTGGAGTGGAACGGCGAGGAGGCAGAGCTCGGGTGGCGGCGGATCGCCGGCGAGATGCGAGGCCAGAGGGCCTCTCGGCCTTGGCTCGATGCTCGGGAGGTCGATTAGGAGGTGGTGGAGTTGGGTGAGGCGCGGAGAGAGGCCGGGGAGGTCTATTTATAGGAGGAGGAGGAGCTTCTGGAGCGGGCGGAGCTCGGGCCACGTCGCCGGCGCAAGGACGCCGCGCTGGCTGGCTCGACGCGGGCGACGGGATAGGAGAGAGCAGATGAGTTATGGCGTGCAGTGGTGGCTTGCGGAGGAAGGCGACAAGCAGCAGAGCCACTGTGCCCGCACGGGTGCCACAGTGCCCGCGTGCGTGGCGGCCGCCGGGGACGATTCCGGCGAAGGGGAAGTTCCAGAACGGCCAGGTGGGGGAAGGAGAAGATGTTGGCGAGCTAGGACAAGGCAGAATCATGCGGGGCAGCCGGACGCATCACATCCGTCACTGGCGCGGTGCAGAGCGTGTGTTTTGGCATGCCATTGCCGTGCTCACCACGGGCATTGGCACTTGGAGGACACGCAAGTCTGGCGCACCATGTCCAGCACGTTCTCCTTTGATCACATAGTGCCACTGTGCCCTTGGTTTGGCTAGGTTCACTCTGATTCGAAGTGTAGCTTCAGCTATAGTTTCTGACAGAAACTTTGAGAGAGATCTGGAGGAGAGGTGAGCTGGAGATGGAGCCAATAGAGATGTCTGTGATGATCTACTTTGGAAGGACTATGAGCTGGCCAAGTTTGAGAAACTTTCATCAAAGTTTGAATATAGTTCATGTACAACTGCTGTTACTGGAACAGAAGCAAGATGAGCTTGTAGCACTCATCTGGTTGATCTGCTGGAGCTGAAACTTGGTGTGCGAGGGTTATTTGGTGGATAGAAGATGTCATAAAAATTTCAGCTCAATTGGATACCTCTAGCTGGTACTTCCTTCACAGAGGTTCCATTTGAGCAGAAACTTGGCAGAATATTGCTGCTGAAAATTTGTACTGGGCAAGATGATATTTTTGGATATTGTGGCAAGATAGGTTCCCTAGTATCTCAGGGAAATATCTGAGAATTTTCTGAGTTGAGAAAATATGAGTTGCTTCACAGATGGCCAGTACTGTCAAGAGAGTAAATGGAGTTTTCTGGACAAAATTTTATACTGGACCATGAAATGTTTTTGAAGATAATGGGAGTATATGATTACAAGAAGGTGTGGTATTAATTTGGGATTTTTCTGATCACCAGAACTATAGGTTGCTTCATAACCCATAGTGATGACAGATTTTCCCAAAGAAAGAAAATGAATAATTGGAAAATATTTGAGAATTGGAATTTGATCCAGAAGATGTGTGACAAGATTTTGGCAAGATGAGGAGGGCTTTGGATCACTTAGAGAAAGATTCAAAAGTTTCCTAAGTTCAAAGTCAACTGAAAAGGTTCGAAAACCATCCAAATTGCAAATAAAGCCAGAAAGATTTTGAAAAGAAAAAGTTGCCAAAAACCAGGGTGTCACATAACTTTAATGACACCCGTCCCTGGGCGTGTCAAGATTACAGGAGGGCGCCAGGACCGGTGGTATAGATCTTTTGCCAAAGGCCTCGCCTCCCCAACATAGCACCTAACGGTGCATTAAGTGCATTTGTCTTACCCCGTTGGAAGATAGACGTGATGACCGTGCAAGTCACTGTTCATACTCTGTAATGACCGTATTAGCCATTGTGGTAACCCCTTGGCCTATAAAAGGAGGCCCACGGCTACAAGTAGAATGGTCGACACCTAGCTCAATTACACGCAGTAGCTGCATTTCCCGTGCACCTTGCCGGAAGACTGCGCTCCTTGTAACTTGAGTTCATACACAATCAAACACAGAACAGGAGTAGGATTTTACGCTCATAGCGTCCCGAACCTGGATAAACCCCCAGCGTGTTCTTGCACCTACTGAAAATCTGCTCTTTGTCCCATGCATGTCCCCTGAGCCGAATCGCAAAGGGGCCCATTCGGTCCCATAGATCATCGTTTCCCACGACAAACACCCTCCAAAATAGTGGGATAATTATTACCCAAAGTTGACACTCTTCCAAACCCACTTTCATAAATATTGAAATCATCATAAATAGAAGGCATGCAATCATCATAACAAATTTGATCATTAAAAGTAGGGGGACTAAAAAGATCATCTTCATCAAGCATAGCATCCCCAAGCTTGTGGCTTTGCATGTCATTAGCATAGTCATTCTTATCATCAATAGTATGAATGGCACCAATAGTATAACAATTATTATCATCATAATTTCCCAAGTTGGTGCCAAAAAGATTTTCAAGATTATAAGAAGTATCATTATCTTCCCAATCATAATTATCACAACAAGTAATAGGCATAACAAAATCATCCTCAAGTGTATCATCTTCCACAATTATTTTTGATTCATTTTCATGAGGCACAACAATAATAGGAGCAACATTATTTGGGAGAGATACCTTTTTACCTCTACCTTTCCTTCTTTTCTTCTTCTGCACCACATTATGTGTGGGTTTATTTAATTTTTTCGAGCTTCTTATTGAAGAGATTGGTTGAATAGGAAGCTCCTCCTCGTCACCTAGTTCATCACGAGAAACAATAGGAGGGAATTGGGAAATCCTTACCCTTCCATTAGTATTCCTTTTATATTCTATTAGTTTTCCTATCTTCCTATAATTGATTATATAAGCATTCTCGTTGCAATTTACCACACAAAACATATAGATTTCCTTTAGATTAGTTTCAATGTTGTCTGTGAGAATGAATACTTCAAACCAACTATTTTTATGTGTCAATTCTTCACACCACACAAATAAACAAAGTTCATTATAAAGTTCAAGGGTGATCAAGTTATTACTATGTTTGGCCACGATTCGATCATGAAAAAGTATGCATTGAAAATTAAGATGACCAACCTTATTGCAAAGTTCACAAGTAATGGGATGAAGAGAGCATAATTTTGTAGCAAATTCATCTATCACTTTAAGCCACCGATTCATTTTATCATGTTTATGCTTCTTACAAAATCTATCATCCCTATAAGGCATGTCTTCACAAAGTTTATGAACTCCACAAAAATTGACATGCTTATAAGAAACCTTTTATCATGACTAGTACAATCATCATTAGTATCATGGATATTCATAGCAAGCATACTAACAACATTGCGATCATGCTTATCATTCAAGGATTTTATGCCAAACATTTTATTGAATTCCTCTTATAACACTTTGGCACAATTTTCCGATCCATCATTTTCAAGAAAGACATTATAAAGATAAAGAATTTGAGGCAACCACAATTCCATTTTTTTGTAGTTTTCTTTTATAAACCAAACTAGTGATAAAACAAGAAACTAAAAGATTCAATTGCAAGATCTAAAGATATAACTTCAAGTACTCACCTCCCCGACAACGACGCCAGAAAAGAGCTTGATGTCTACTACGAAATTTTATTTCTTGTAGACTCTGTTGGGCCTCCAAACGCAGAGTTTTGTAGGACAGCAACAAATTTCCCTCAAGTGGATGACCTAAGGTTTATCAATCTGTGGGAGGCGTAGGATGAAGATGTTCTCTCTCAAACAACCCTGCAATCAAATATTGTTGGGGAGAGAGATTTGTGCTAAGGGAAACCCTCCAAAACCCTGGTTCGAACACTGGGGACCTATTTCGCTACCTGTCTACCAGATGGTGACCTTGGCGAGGCTACGGGCGAGCGAAGTGCGACGGGAACTCACACACGCAAGGCACGGTAGGGACACAAGGAGCTACCCAGGTTCGGGCCACCGAGCGGTGTAAAACCCTACTCCTGCTTGTCTGAGATTGCTCTGGGATTGCGCACTGGTGTTACAAGGTAGAAGAAGGTGGAATCGACCGACCCCCTCTAAGGTCGCAGCACTGTCCCTTATATAGCTGTCTTGGTCCTCTTCCCCAAAAATATTGGCGGGAAGGGTTGCCACACAACGGCAATTCAAAGGGGGACAGGTGCTCAGCCCTATCCTGACAAAAGCGGTCTTCGCCTGGAAAAGACACCATCCATGACACGCTGGTGGGCTCACCGATGACATCTGCCTTAGCGCGCTGGGTCATCGTGGTCTTCTTGCACCAAAGTGGCAAGCCTTGGAACTCACTTTGGGGGAGGCAGCCTCCCACTGCTCCTTTATCACCGAAGAGGAAACCTTTCCCGACTGCGCCCGCTGGCACGGCCTCTATTGTTGTCGTCTTGCGTAGGCGTGTCACCCACGTGGTAGGTACACACTCATGTAACCAGTGCCGCACGGCTCCCCCACGTGGAGGGCCTCGCGGGAGGCCACCTCACGAGAGAGGGGCCTCGCGAGGCTGCCTGCAGTAGGAGATGGTCTTCGGTAGAGCCTCCCCTCGCGGAGAGGGTCCTCGCGAGGCCTGGCCCTCGCGAGGTGTCTTGCTTCGCGGCGCCCACGGCTGGGCCGCCTCTGGAACTCTTCGTCAGGTGTCGCTTCCTGGGCCACAGGCAGACGGCCCGTGGTACCCTGGTTCCCACTGGGCCGACAGTAGCCCCTGGGTCCACGCCGCACACGTATCCGCCCATTGGGAACGAAATGGCGTGGGCCCTAAGTAGACTGCCAGGCCCAGGTAGGGACACGTGGCAGAACGACGGGACGGAGGCGCCCTCACTTCCCCCACGACGCCTTGGTAACCGCCCGGCCTGCCATAAAACTGACCCGCACGTGGCACGGGCACCATCATTGCCTTCCGCTGCACGATTCGCCTCCCTCGCGGGCTGCTCCCTGCAACCTCCTCGTCCTGCTCCCAAGCTTCCTCCACAACCATGGCTCCTGCCGCCAAGAAGAACAAGGTGCCAGCAGCAACAGAGTTGGAGCCAGCCCTATTGAGGTCCAACGTCCTCATCGAGGAGCCACTGGACAAGGTGCGCCCCATGGTGGCCTGCGACCACAACGAGTGGAACGTGTCAGCCCAGTGGGAACCCGAGTACAATGGGCCGTCTGCCTGTGGCCCAGGAAGCAATGAATGGCAAAGGCCCAAGAGGCGGCCCAGCCATGGGCACCGCGAAGCAAGACACCTGACAAGGTGCCGGCCTCACGAGGACCCCCTCCACAAGGGGCGGACCCACCGAAGATCGCCAGCCACGGCAGGCTGCCTCGCGAGGCCTCCCTCCTCGCGAGGCAGCCTCCCGAGGAGCCGCTTGGCGCTGGCCGCGCTATCACGTGCCCACCACGTGGGTGACGCACCCGCGCAGGACGACGATAGCGACAGGAGCCGTACCAGCAGGCGCGGTCAGGGGAGATTTCCTCTTTGGTGATAAAGGGGCAGCGCCAGCTGCCCTCCCACAAAGCAAGTCCCAAAGCTTGCCTGTTTGGTGCAAGAAGACCAAGACGACGAAGTGTGCCAGGGCGGATGTCATCACCGAGCCCACCAGCGCATCATGGATAGCCTCTTTGCAGGTGAAGACCACCTTTTGTCAAGATAAAACTGGGCGCCTGTCCCCCTTCAAATTGCCGTTGTGTGGCAACCCTTCCCGCCAATATTTTCGTCGGAAGAGGACCAAGGCAGCTATAAAAGGGGCAGTGCTGCCACCATAGAGGGGGATCAATTCCACCTTCTTCTACCTTGTACGCGAGAGCATTCTCATCCACAAGAATCCCAAACACAAGCAGGAGTAGGGTTTTACACTGCTTGGTGGCCCGAACCTAGGTAACACTCGCGTCCCTGCCGTGCTCTGTGTGTGTGCATGCTCCCGCTATGCTCCGCTCGCCGTAGCCTCGCCGTGGTCACCGTCGAATTGTTAGGTAGCGAGCTAGCCCCCAGTGTTCGAACCAGGGTCCTCGGAGCCCGACTTCCGACATTTGGCGTGCCAGGTAGGGGGCTAGCGTTCGTTTCCTCGACCTCGACATCGCCATGGCCGACGCCTGATATGAGTGCGCTCTGCACAGGGCCGCCAGGATGGTCTGCACCGAGCCCGTCGCCAACGACAACCGCCCCGGGCGCGCCGGCGCCGCCACCGAGCCCGCGGGGGGAGAAGAGCAGGCCTCCTCCCTCCACCCGTCTGTGCATCCACCTGCTTGCACCGCCACGGCATCCTCGCTCACCCGTCGTGACCCGCCGGACCCGCAGGCCGCGCTGCTCATGGCGCGTGAGCTACTGTGCTACCGCCCCACCGAGGCTGGCTACGATGCCTGGCTCACGCGCATCATCGAGCTCGTCAACACCGCCGGAGAAGCCCCGGTGCCCTCCCGTTCTCTCCCACCTCCGTCGCCGCGTGGCACGGAGGCGGGACACGGCGCGCCTCCTCCACCTCCTCCGTTCAGTGACCGCGCGGGACATCGCCGCGGCGCGCGTGCGGGAGCCGTCCCACGGCGCGTCCCCGCCGCACCACGACGACGCCAGTTGCCAGATCTTCCGGTGCGCGCCGCCAGATGCGCGCGTGATCCTCGAGCAGCAACGTCAGCACCAAGACTGCACCATCCAGGATGTCACGGCGGCCGGGCGTCAAAACCGTGCCGCCCTCGCCGGTGGCGTCACCTCCAGTAGCGGGGGCTGCCGCGCCTTCACTCGCGAGCTGCGCCGCGTGGTGTGGCCCGCGAAGTTCAAGCCGGAGCTACCCTCCCGCTACGACGGCGTCCCCAACCCCGTGGAGTTACTGCAGCTCTACACCTTGGGCATCGAAGCCGCAGGCGGTGACGACAAGGTCATGGCGAACTAGTTCCCCATGGCCCTCAAGGACGCCCCACGCTCGTGGCTCATGAACCTTCCCAAAGCTGTCGGAATTCGGGCTCCGGGGACCCTGGTTCAAACTCTGGGGGCAAGCTTGCTCCTATCAGCTAGACGGTGACCATGGCGAGGCTATGGCGAGACCACGCTCACACACAAGGCACGACAGGGGACACGGCAGCTACCCTGGTTTGGGCCACCGTGCGGTGTAAAACCCTACTCCTGCTTGTGTTTGGGATTATCGTGGGCAACAGAGTTCTTGCGTACAAGGTTGAGGAATGAGGAGTCGATCCTCTCTATGGTGGCAGCGCTGCCCCTTTTATAGTCACCTTGGTCCTCTTCCCCCGAAAATATTGGCGGGAAGGGTAGCCACACAACGGTGGTTCAAAGGGGGACAGCGCCCTGGCTTATCCTGACAAAAGGCGGTCTTCGCCTGCAAAGGCGCTATCCATGACACGCTGGTGGGCTCGGTGATGACATCCGCCTTGCGCGCCCCATCATCCTGCTCTTCATATACCAAACGGGCAAGCATTTGGACTTGCTTTGCAGGAGGGGAGCTGGTGCTGCTCCTTTATCATCAAAGAGGAAACCCTCTCTGACCGCGCCTGTTGGCCCGACCCTGCTGCATCACCCATGTGGTGGGAACTTGACGCCAGGCTGGCGCCAGGCGACGCCCCGCTTGAGTGGCATCGGGAGGCCGCCTCAGGAGGCCGCCTCGTGTGGGGACATCGCGAGGGCTCCTGCTGATGTCGAGTCTTCGGTGAGCCCGCTCCTTGCGGAGAGGGTCCTCGTGAGGCCGGGTCCTCGCGAGGCATCTTGCTTCGCGGCGCCCGTGGTTGGGCCGCCTCTTGGGCCTTCGCCAGGTGTGGTGGTACCCTGGTTCCCAATTGGCCGACAGTAGCCCCCGGGCGCGCGACGCGCACGTTCCACCCGTTGGGAACGAAACGGCGCAGGGCCTAAGACTGTCGGGCCTAGGTAGGGATGCGAGGCACATGACGGGACGTGGGACGCCCCCTCTTCCCCCACTAAGCCAGGGAACGCGCCTGCGCTACCATAAAGCAAACCCGCGCGGGGTGCAGGGCCATCATTGCCTTCCTTCGCACTCTGCTCCTCACCTCCCTTCGTCTTCCTCGCGCGCTGCTTATCGCGACTTCCTCCTCTCCTCAATCCGCAGCTTCGCCGCGCATCCATGACGCCTCCCAAGAAGGGCAGGGCGAAGGCGGCGGCCATGGTGGAGGCGGAGCTAGATCCCGCCCTGGCCAGATCCACCATCGTCATCGCCGAAAGGCTCGACAAGGTGCGCACGATGACCGCCGCCGCCACCAATGAGTGGAAGGCCACCAAGATTTGGCCGGGGTCACACCGCGTTGTCAACCTCGACGCCACCACCATTCCCCTCTATCTCCATACGATCTTCGCCGGCCTGCTGCCGCCCTTCTCTGACTTCTTCAACGCCATCCTCTCGCATTATCAAATCCACGCGCTCCACCTCCAGCCCAACTCCGTCCTTCTCCTCTCCATCTTCGCCTACTTCTGTGAAGCCTTCATGGGTGTGATGCCCTCGGTGGCGCTCTTCTGCCACTTCTATAGCTTGCGGCTGTCGGCGGCGGACCAACGCTCAGGGTGCGCCTCATTCCGCAGCGTCGAAGGGACGGCGGACGACACCATCAACATGAAGATCTCCAAGAAGGTGGAGGGCTACCGACGGCGCTGGGTCTACGTAGACGCGGGCCAGTATAGCCCCCTGCTGCAGCTGCCGGCAGCCCCTGCCAGGAAGAGCTCCAGATGGGAGCACACCAAGCTCACCGACCCCAAGCTGCCGCCGCTATGGGGGAGGATGGACGAGTTGAAGGCCACGAAGGTGACAGGAGCCATGGTCGTCAAGGAGTTCCTGCACCGGCGCATCGTCTCCCTCCAGAAGCGCTCCCGCTCGGTGTGGGCCATTACCGGCGCCAAGGACCCGATGCGGCTGAGCCGCGCGAGGGTGGCAGCGGGAGCCACTCAGTGCCAAAATTGAAGAAGAGGAAGTGGGTTCCTAATGATGAGTAAGTCATCGCAGCTTGCTTTCTTTTTCTTTTATGTCTTGTCTTCTTCCTCCCGAAGTCCAGGGCTAAGCACCTGGTCCACGCAGGGAGCCCATAATGAAGAAGAAGAAGAAGACCCCCAGCTCAAAGGGGGGCCCGGCGTCCTCTGCAGGTGCCGAGGAACGTGAAGAGGCCTCCCGCCACCCCGAAAACGAAACAGGGCGCACGGAGGCAGAGGAGGAGCAAGCGACTCCTCCCGAGCCACGGATGGACGCGGCTCCTAAGGCTGAAGGAGATGAGCCTCGGGAGGCGGCCTCCAGAGGAGGGGCCACACCTCCCGAGGCGCCCGCTGCAGGAGGAGAAACAGCGATGGAGGAGGCTGAGGCGCCAACTCCTTCGGTCAGCCCTACCCACGCCAAGGAGGCCGCAGCCGCCGAAGGCGCCTCAGCAAGCCCCCAGTGCTCGCCGGCACGGGAGGCTCCCGACACGGGCGCAACGAGCCCGCAGAGTGCGCCGCTGCGGCAAGAGGAGGAGGAGACTCCGGCGAGTTCCCCCTGCTGACAAGCGACACAGCTCCCGAGGGGAGCGAAAACGCGGAGTCCCAGCGGGGGTCCTGCGCCGGCCCCTCTCAGGTCACAATGGCGGGGGGCGGCACCGACGATTGCAGTGGCTGGGCCCTGCAACTGGTGAGCAGCAGCGCCGTGCTCAAGCGCGGGGCGCTGCAGGGTGCCAGGGCGGCCCTTGACCAGCTGGAGGCGGACCTCCAGGCGGAGGAGGCGCGCATCGCCGACGAGCTCTTGCGCCTCGCGGAGGGGTGGCGGCAACTAGACGTCACCATCAAGTTGGGCCGCCGCCAAGACGAAGCCGCATGGGAGAAGCGCGAGAAGGCCGCCTTCGATGCCAAGGAGATCTTCGAGAGCGCCGTCCGGGAGGCCGACGCGGCCGACAAGCGTCGTGCCGAGGCGGAGGCCTAGGCAAAGGTGATGCGGGAGCAGTCTGCCGCCCAGTCGGTTCTGCTGCAGGTGCGGGAGAACACTGTCACCGCTTGCGAGGAGGAGCTCGACTCCCATGAGGGCGAGCTTGAAAAGCGCACCGAGGCTCCTGCTGGTCGTGAGGTGGATGCCGTGATCCGCGAGCGAGAGCTCGCGAGGACGGCAACTGAGCAGGCCACGGAGCGCGAGCGCCAGGAGACACTGGATCACCAGGTGGCCGCCGCCCAGGCCTCCTATGAGGAGCGCATGGCCAAGGCCAATGCTCAGCTGGAGATGAAGGAGAAGAAGATCCAGGCGGACGCCGATGCGAAGAATAAGAAGGATCGTGAGGCGCTTGCTGTGGACTACGCCAAGAAGCTGAAGGTCCAGGAGGACCGCATCAAGAAGAAGCGTGAGGAGCTGCAAGCGGAGATCTCCGGCCTCAAGGAGCTGCTGGCGGAGGCAGAGGGTAGCCGGAAGCTTGAGCTAAAGGCCAAGGTTGACGTGGAGGGGGAGCTGGCTTCCCTCCAGCAGCAGGTGGGTAGCGTCTCCAACGTCGTCAAGCAGGCCAGGGATGAGGCGGCTTGGGCGCGGGGGCGTCAGCATGAGCGCGCCAAGATGTTCCACGCCCTCTCCATCCGAGCCCGCGGCACCCTGACCACCATCTGCCAGGAGAGGCTCGGCGGGCCCCTCGAGGATAACGACTCCAGCTACCTCGACTTCTTCACCAAGCTTGTGGAGAGGCTTGAGAACGGGGCCAAGCGGGTGAACGACATCATCAAAGATGGGTGTCGCGATCTCCTCGCCCAAGCGGCGACGCGCATCTTCAGCAACCTTCTTCGCGCGCGACGCCAACTTTGACTTCGACAGGGTCATGGCCCCTGTCCCTCCGGAGCTCCGCGACGACCTCAGGAAGGCGGTGGAGGACCACGTGGACGCCCTGCTCGAGAAGTTCTCCCATGGCAGCGAGAGCTCTGGCGAGGTTGAAGATGACGAAGGCGACGGCGATGGCGGCGACGATGGCTCATCCTCCTAGGCTTTTCCTTTCTCCTTTTGCTCTGTATCCAATAGGTGTAGCCCCGTGGAGGTGTGAGGACATGTTTGTGGGATTAAGTAAAGTACTTAACGCGTTGCCTTAATTTGTGTTTCTCGCGAGGCATCCTCGTGAGGCTTATTTTCCCTTCTTGCTTGCCTTGATGCTCTACGTCGTCAGGACCCAGCCCCCGAGCGAGCTACGATCGTCGCTGGTATGTTAGGACGCGTGCCTAGGCAAGGCCAAAGGGTGTAGAGCTCTGCGAGGTGGTAAGGGCTCCCGAGGCGCGATGCTCAGGAAGCCCCCCTTTGACGTGCAAGCAGCTCACGCGGGGGAGAAAATGTCAGCACTCAGCGAGGTTGCAGGGAGAGAAGAGCGTGAGAGGTGCTGAGGACAGCTCGCGAGGTATTTTTAGACTTAGCTTTTTCACGAAATGTGGCACTTGGCGAGTCATAGCTTGCGGAGTGCGCCATGTGAGGCCTCCCGCTGGTACTTGGCGAAGATGGCCGCTGCAGGCTGCCTCGTGAGGATTCCTGTGGGCCTCTGGAGGGGGCATCTTGCCGTGGATCACCTCGCGAGGCAGCGCCCGTGAGGCCTTCTATGTGCCTTGTTCCTATGACAACTATATGTTGACAAGTTTTGCAAGTATTGTGGCGGTGCGCACTCGCTAGCTTGCTTGTGGGTATCACGTGAGGAGAGAAGTACCAAGGACCTAAACCAAGGTGGCACAAACTTACAGGGACAGGCATACATGACCCAGCAAAGCAAGTGTCTGTCATCAACGTATGAACCCAAGTCGTAGCAAGCTACAAGGACTTAAAGGAACACCGTGTGACATTTCCCCATAGGGACAGACACAGGAACAAAGAAGGACACATGCCGGTCAATCCATGTGTTCCGGAACAGTAGCAAGCTACCATGGCTCAGTGGAAGCACTAGGAGGCATTTCCCCATAAGAAAGGCTACCAAGAATAAACAACTAGGTGTCGGATCCCATACATACCAAGCATTTCAATAACATACACACAATATGTACGATATGTACAGATACAACATGGCATCACAACATAACTCTATGACTCAAGTATTTCTTTAAGAGGCTCCAAGGAGCCATACATAGCATGATATTACAACCATAGGTCTCATGACCCAACATACAAAGTCATACAATCAACAAGCGAAAGCATAAACCTGTCTGAGTACAGACAGCTGAAAAGAAAGAAGGCTAGAAAGCCTGTCTATCTACAAGACCCTCCATAGGAACCAGACCTCTGTCTGGGATTCCCAAACTAATCGGTCAATGTCGAACTCATCGCAGAAAACACTAGCAAGACTGAAGTCTCCTCTGCAAAAACATAAATTAAGCAACCATGAGTACAAAGGTACTCAGCAAGACTTACATCAGAACTAACTACATATGCATCAGAATCAACAATGGGGTTGTGGAGTTTAACTGCAGCAAGCCAGCTTTGACTTAGTGGCTATCCTGAACTATGAATACCAGTATTTCTTTGAGGTGAGAAAGCGCACACGAGTCCACATATTCAACATAACAATACACCACTATGGATCCGCTCCCATCTCCCTACGAGAAGGCCATCCATAGCACTCACACTTATCTGGCGCATTTTAGAGTATCCACTTCAAGTTATCTATGAACCATATAATCTTCCAAGTAGTCCATATCCGCGGACGCGGCTATTCGAATAGTTCATATTACCCTGCAGGGATGTACTTCTTCACACACGCTCCCACCACTTACCACCATATACACGTCCTGTATCTCGACAACCTTCAAGCGGAAGCCTAGCGAGGGTGTCGGCCACGACCTAACTAACCACATGCTACTAGTAGCTTGCGTTGGTATTTTCCCCGAAGAGGAAGGGATGATGCAGCACAGTAGAGATAAGTATTTCCCTCAGTTATGAAACCAAGGTTATCGAACCAGTAGGAGAATTACGCAACACCTCGTTAGCAGCACCTGCACACAAACAACAAATCCTTGCACCCAACGCAAACGAGGGGTTGTCAATCCCTCGGCGGTCAATTACAAGATTAAATTGTATATGATAGATAGATAGATAGATTGAAATAAAAATACAAAATAAAATAAATAAAAGAAAATGGCAGCAATTTTTTTAGGGTTTTAGTAATATGATTTAGATAGACCCGGGGGCCATAGTTTTCACTAGAGGCTTCTCTCGAGAAAATAGCATACGGTGGGTAAACAAATTACTGTCGGGCAATTGATAGAAAAGCAAATAATCATGACGATATCCAAGGCAATGATCATGTATATAGGCATCACATCCGAGACAAGTAGACCGACTCCTGCCTGCATCTACTACTATTACTCTACACATCGACCGCTATCCAGCATGCATCTAGTGTATTAAGTCCATAAAGAACGGAGTAATGCCTTAAGAACAATGACATGATGTAGACAAGATAAACTCACATATGAATAAACCCCATCTTTTTACCCTTAATAGCAACGATACATATGTGTCATGTCCCTTTCTGTCACTGGGATTGAGCACCGCAAGATCGAACCCATTACAAAGCACCTCTTCCCATGGCAAGATAAATCAATATAGTTGGCCAAACCAAATCAATAGATCGGAGAAGAAATACGAAGCTATAATAATCATGCATAAAAGAGTGCAGCAAAGACTCAAATATATTCATGGATAATCTGATCATAAACTCACAATTCATCGGATCCCAACAAACACATCGCAAAAAGTGATTACATCGGATAGAACTCCAAGAACATCGAGGAGAACATTGTATTGAAGATCAAAAAGAGAGAAGAAGCCATCTAGCTACTAACTATGGACCCGAAGGTCTGTGGTAAACTACTCACGCATCATCGGAAGGGCAGCAAGGTTGATGTAGAGCCCCTCCGTGATCGATTCCCCTTCCGACGGAGTACCGGAGAAGGCCTCCAGATGGGATCTCTCAAGAACGGAAACTTGCGGCGGCGGAAAAAGTATTTCGTGGACTCCCCTGAGGGTTTCTGATTTTTCCTGAATTTATAGTGGTGGAATTAGGTCAAACGAAGCTGAGGTGGGCCCACGAGGCACCAGGGCGCGCCTGCCCCCCCCCCCCCAGGCACGCCCTGGTGGCTCGTGGCCACCTCCTCTGGCGTGTGGTCCTCTCCCGAAGCTTCTAGTGTTTATCTTGTCCATAAAAAAGTCTCCAAAAAGTTTCGTGGCATTTGGACTTCGTTTGGTATTGATTTTCTGTAAAACAAAAACAGGGCAGAAAACAGCAACTGGCACTGGGCACTAAGTTAATAGGTTAGTCTCCAAAAATGATATATAATTGTTGTAAATGTATATAAAAACATCCAAGATTGATAATATAACAGCATGGAACAATAAAAAATTATAGATACGTTGGAGACGTATCAGCATCCCCAAGCTTAATTCCTGCTTGTCCTCGAGTAGGTAAATGATAAAAACAAAAAATTTGATGTGGAATGTTGCCTATCATATTCATCATATATTCTTTTCTTTTATAGCATGGACATTGGACTTGAATGATTCAAAGCAATAGTCTATAATTTGACATGAAGATATAAATACTCAAGCATGCTAACAAGCAACCATGTCTTTCAAAATATCAACGCTAAAGAAAGTTATCCCTAGCCCATTATGCTCAATCATTGATCCATTCATGAAACACACTCAAATATTAGCTACATCCAATGCACTAGTATGACAATAGTGCTCTATAGTTGGTGCTTTTGTAAGAGAAGATGGAGACTCAAATAAAATAAATTTTGCATAAAAGTAAATAGATAGGCCCTTCGCAGAGGGAAGCAGAGATTTGTCAAATGTGCCAGAGCTCAAAGCTGAAATTAAAGAGATAAAAATATTTTGAGAGGCATGCTTTTCCTATCAACGAAAACGACCAAGAATTCCCAATATTTTCCATGCCAGACACATCATAGGTGGTTCCCAAACAGAAAGTAAAGTATATTTCCTTTCCACCATTCTTTCACAATCCATGGCTAGCCGTATCCACAGGTGCCCTCCATACCAACACTTTCCAAGGAATTTTGTTGTTATTAATTTTTGATTTCATTGTGGGACTGGGCATCCCTATTACCAGCCACTCTCTCGTGCAATGACAAGTGAATAAACACTCATCGTGAGAATAACACACCAAGCATGGAAAATAATGGCCACCCCTGCTGCTTCATGATCGGTACGGGCACACAAAACAGAAAAATTATTTTGAAAATTAGAGTTGGCACACGCAAATTTACTTGGAACGGCATTGAAATACCGCATATAGGTAGGTATAGTGGACTGATTTGGCACAACTTGGGTTTAAGGATTTTGGATGCACAAGCAGTATTTCCGCTTAGTACAAATGAAGGCTAGCAAATAGATTGAAAAGCAACCAACCAAAAAACGAAAACGGTCATAAACATGCATTGAACATAACCAACACCGAATAATGCACCATAAGCAGGATATAATTTCTTTGCATAACTATTGACTTGATGTGCATGCATAGGGAATCACAAACCTTAACACTAATATGCTTACTAAATCACAATTACTCACTAACATGACTCACATATTATTATTTCCATATCGCAAAACTATTGCAAGGAATCACACTTATCATATCCAATGATCTATATGAAAGTTTTTATTATATCCCTCTTGAATATTCTTCACTTTGGGACCAAATTCATATCTTGTGCAAATTACCGTTACTATCATCAACTCTCAAAAAGATTTAAGTGAAGCATGAGAGTGTAAATATTTCTTCAAAATTCCAATCTTATCAATTCTCAAAATAATATAAGTGAAGCATGAGAATTTATTTCTTCAAAATTTTAATCAACTCTCAAAATAATATAAGTGAAGCATGAGAGTTTATTTCTTCAAAATATAGCCACCACCGTGCTCAAAAAGATTTAAGTGAAGCACTAGAGCAACTGCCTAGCTCAAAAGATTTAAGTGAAGCACATAGAGTATTCTAACAAATGATGATAACGTGTGGCTCTCTCAAAATAGCTGTGTTCAGCAAAGATGATTGTGACAAACTAAAAAGCAAACAAAGCACAGACTCATATAATACAAGACGCTCCAAGCAAAACACATATCATGTGACGAATAAAAATATAGCTCAAAGTAAAATTACCGATGGTTGGTAGAAGAAAGAGGGGATGCCTTCCGGGGCATCCCCAAGCTTAGACGCTTGAGTCTTCCTAGAATATTACCTTGGGGTGCCTCGGGCATCCCCAAGCTTAGGCTCTTACTACTCCTTATTCCTTCATCCATCGTGATCCCACCCAAAACTTGAAAACTTCAATCACACAAAACTCAACAAAACCTTCGTGAGATCCGTTAGTATAACAAAATAAATCACTACTTTAAGTACTGTTGCAAACCCAGTCATATTTTATTTTTGCATTATACCTACTGTACTATAACTTCACCATGGCTTATACCCCCCAATACAATCCATAGATTCATCAAAACAAGCAACTAGTGCATCAAAAACAGAATCTGTCAAAAACAGAACAGTCTGTAGCAATCTATTTAAAAGACATACTTATGTAACTTCGAAAATTCTGAAAAATTATGACAACGTGGGAAATTCATATACCAATACTGTGTAAAAATTTCATATTTTTCTGACGCTCCAGTACAGAAACAAAATTCAGGCACTGGACGCAAAACTTTCTGTTTTCCATACAGCATCAATTATACTATCTTCCAAATCATCCTAAAGATATTACTTGGCACAAACACTAATTAAAAACACAAAAACACAATCATACCAGTATCATAATTGTGAAAACACACAATAAAAGAAACAAAAAGTAAAAATTTATTTTATACATTGGGTTGCCTCCCAACAAGCTCTTTCTTTATAGCCATTAAGATAGGCTTGGGATTCAAATGATGCTCACATGAAAGATAGAAGTTGAAACACAAAGAGAGCATCATAATTCATGTGATAAACACATTTAAGTATAAAATACTTCCTATGCATAGGCATTTTATAAGAGAACAAATTATCAAGACAAGAATAACCTAGCATATGCAAGGAAGGAGAAAGAAACAATAGCAGTCTCAACATGAAGAGAGGTAATTTGGTAACATGAAAATTTCTAAAACCATATTTTCCTCTCTCGTAATAATTACATGTAGGATCTCATTTTTATTCAATTATATAGCTATCATAAAAAATATTCTCTTTACGATCCACATGCATAAAAAATTTATAATCTTCCAAAATAGTGGGATTATCATCATCGAAAGTCATGACCTCTCCAAACCCACTTTTATCAAAAATTCCATAAGATTGAACATTCTCCAAATATGTGGGATTATTTTTACCTAGATTTGACACTCTTCCAAACCCACTTTCAATATTATTGCAAGCATTATTATCAATATCATATTCATCATGATGCTTAAATAAATTTTCAAGATCATAAAAAGCATTATCACCCCAATCATGATCATTGCAATAAGTAGTGGACATGACAAAATTATCATCCCCACGCTTGTGGTTTTGCATATCATTAGCACAATTAACACTAATAGAATTTATAATAACAGTATTGCAATCATGCTTTTCATTGAAGGAGCTATCATGAATCACTTTATAAATTTCTTCTTTCAGCACTTCATCACAATTTTCAGATTCATGATTTTCAAGCAAAACTTCATAGAGGAAATCAAGTGCACTCAACTCACTAGCAATTGATTCATCATAATTGGGTCTTTTGAAAAGATTAGCAAGTGGATGAGGATCCATATCAATAGATTTTTAGCAAGCGAAGATGCAAGCAAATAGAATGCACATGGCAACACAAGCAAAGATAGCAAACAAGCAAAAAGGCAAACGGAAAATAGTTTTGTATTTTTGTAAAAACGTTTTAGAAGTGGGGGAGATGAAAATGAGAGGCAAATAAAGTAAATTCAAGGAAATGAGAGTTTATGCAAAGGTACTTGATAGATGTTGATGATGTCTCCCCGGCAACGGCGCCAGAAATTCTTCCTGCTACTTGTAGCTTGCGTTGGTATTTTCCCCGAAGAGTAAGGGATGAGGCAGCACAGTAGAGATAAGTATTTCCCTCAGTTATGAAACCAAGGTAATCGAACCAGTAGGAGAATCATGCAACACCTCGTTAGCAGCACCTGCACACAAACAACAAATCCTTGCACCCAACGCAAACGAGGGGTTGTCAATCCCTCGGCGGTCAATTGCAAGATTAAATTGTATATGATAGATAGATAGATTGAAATAAAAATGCAAAATAAAATAAATAAAATAAAATGGCAGCAATTTTTTTAGGGTTTTAGTAATATGATTTAGATAGACCCGGGGGCCATAGTTTTCACTAGAGGCTTCTCTCGAGAAAATAGCATACGGTGGGTAAACAAATTACTGTTGGGCAATTGATAGAAAAGCAAATAATCATGACGATATCCAAGGCAATGATCATGTATATAGGCATCATGTCCGAGACAAGTAGACCGACTCCTGCCTGCATCTACTACTATTACTCCACACATCGACCGCTATCCAGCATGCATCTAGTGTATTAAGTCCATAAAGAACGGAGTAACGCCTTAAGAACGATGACATGATGTAGACAAGATAAACTCACATATGAATAAACCCCATCTTTTTACCCTTAATAGAAATGATACATACGTGTCATGTCCCTTTCTGTCACTGGGATTGAGCACCGCAAGATCGAACCCATTACAAAGCACCTCTTCCCATGGCAAGATAAATCAATCTATTTGGCCAAACCAAATCAATAGATCAGAGAAGAAATATGAAACTATAATAATCATGCATAAAAGAGTGCAGCAAAGACTCAAATATATTCATGGATAATCTGATCATAAACTCACAATTCATCGGATCCCAACAAACACACCGCAAAAAGTGATTACATCGGATAGAACTCCAAGAACATCGAGGAGAACATTGTATTGAAGATCAAAAAGAGAGAAGAAGCCATCTAGATACTAAATATGGACCTGAAGGTCTGTGGTAAACTACTCACACATCATCGAAAGGGCAACAAGGTTGATGTAGAGCCCCTCCGTGATTGATTCCCCCTCCGACAGAGTACCGGAGAAGGCCTCCAGATGGGATCTCTCGAGAATAGAAACTTGCGGCGGCGGAAAAAGTATTTCGTGGACTCCCCTGAGGGTTTCTGATTTTTCCTGAATTTATAGTGGTGGAATTAGGTCAAATGGAGCTGAGGTGGGCCCACGAGGCACCAGGGCGCGCGCCCTGGTGGCTCATGGCCACCTCCTCTGGCGTCTGGTCCTCTCCCAAAGCTTCTAGTGTTTATCTTGTCCAGAAAAAAATCTCCAAAAAGTTTCGTGGCATTTGGACTTTTTTTTGAGCAAATGGCATTTGGACTTTGTTTGGTATTGATTTTCTGTAAAACAAAAACAGGGCAGAAAACAGCAATTGGCACTGGGCACTAAGTTAATAGGTTAGTCTCCAAAAATGATATATAATTTCTGTAAATGTATATAAAAATATCCAAGATTGATAATATAGCAGCATGGAACAATCAAAAATTATAGATACGTTGGAGACGTAGCACCACGCAAGACTCTAGTCCAGGTTTATCGCCTATTTGAGTCCGACCCGCAAGGAAGTCCGGCCGAGGTTTCCACTACGGCCCCAAACGATGTGTGCAGGGTTCCCAAGTCCACCATCCGGGTGCCACTTGGTACACCGGGCCATGGTGCCTAGTCTGTCCCAAGCCCACCTGTACCGGGTGCCACTTGGTAGACTACTAGCACGACCTACAAACACCAGAAACTAGTTGCAACTCCTGGACAGAGATCGAGGCACTTAATAAGCCGAGAGGGTCCATGGGTTTCGGGCCCAATGTGTGGTACTAACTGTTCTTGGAGCACAAACATGGAACTCAGTTCCTGAGGACGGTCCCAATGAGACAACCCACCATGTACTCCTACATGGCCTCTCATCGCTACCTTTACCAAATCATGTTCACACGCTTAGCTCTCACACAGTAGGACATGTTTATCACCATTCCAGTCCATCCCAGATGAATCAGACCTGACACAACTCTAAGCATAGCAGGCATAACAAGCAAGCATGAATGAGGAGGCACATCATGGCTCAAACAACTCCTACTCATGCTAGTGGGTTTCAACTATTTACTGTGGCAAAGACAGGTCATGCAGAGGAATGGGTGCAACTACCGCAACAAGTAACAGTTGAATCATTGTTGTCCTAATGCAGTAAAAGAGAGCAAGAGCGAGAGAGTGAGATTGTATCAGAATGCTCAATGGGGGTTTGCTTGCCTGGCACTTCTGAAGATAGTTTAGCTCTTCGTCAGTGTCAATGATCACAACGTCGGAACCGTCTGCTACCGAGAGGGGACAAACACCGGCAAACAGAGAAAGAACACATTCAATGCAATGCAACAATATGATGCATGATCATGACATGGCAACATGCTGATGATTTGGGCTAATGCAACTAGCAGCAATTTAAATGAGGTTGGTTTGAACCCAAGGTTCAAATTCAAACTCCATATAAGGCATTTCAAATGCCATTTATTCAAACTGTTATATACAGCAACTTTAAGTTGTTCAAACATGCATGAAAATGCCATAAACAGATTCTTCATATTTTTCTGATAATTTTTCATATATAAATTATTTCATTCTAAGCTACGGTTGAATTTCTATGATTTTTAGAAGTTTTAAACATTTTCTGGAATTTCCTGGATTATTTTAATCCAGAAAATCATTAATGACGTCAGCATGATGACAGCATTGCGTCAGCAGGTCAACTGTGTTGACCCGGGTCAAACCTGACCAGTGGGGTCCACTGGTCAGTGACCCAGGGCTAATCTCGGTCAAACCCGACGCTGACTGGGGTTTGACCCTGCGGTGGGGCCCGCAGTCAGTGGCCGTGAGGTGGCTAATTGGGGGGTTAGTCCTAATGACAGTGCCAAGTTAGCACTCGCCGGAACTCGGCCGGCGGCGACCAAAACCGCGGCGTAAACTCGCCGGACTTGAGCTACGGTCGACGGTTTAGCATGCTGAGGGCACCAGGGCGTAGCCCACGCTCGTCCGCATCCAGGGGAGCGGGTGTCTGGGCACGGGGTGGCCGGAGCTCGCCGGAAACGAGCTTGCGGTGGCAGCCGGAGTTCGGGCTCAAGCGGAGGTGGCGTTGCAGCATGCAAGGAAGCAAGATGGGGTGCGGGTCGGGTTCGTAGCGATGCCCGGAGCACGTCCACGTACTCAGACGTGGTGTTTGCCCACTGTAACGACGGCGACGACATGGATGCCGGTGGTGAGCTCACGGGTGCGGATGGGGAGCTAGCTAGAGGGTGACCGCGAGAGAGAGAGGCGAGGGGAAACGAAGAGGGGCTCACGACAAGTAAGATGGTGTAGACGGCGGGGCCGGGGAGGCTCGGGACGGCACGAATCGAGCGACGGCGTTCGTCGGGCAGAGGTTGAAGAAGACGGCGTTGGTGATGGAGCAGGGCTTCCGGCATTGCTCAGCTCGGTGGAGAGGATGCAGACGTCGGTGAAGCGACTGGATAGCTTGGGGAGGCGAGGCAACGGCGGTGGGCATGGTGGTCCTCGGCGGCGCTCTCGGACACGTACGGGGACGAGCGGAGAGAGGGGCAGATGAGAGGATGTGGACCGGGAGGGGTCCAGAGGGAGCCAGGGGGTGCGTGGCATCGCCTAGGGAGGCCCAGCGCATCGAGGAGGCAACCAGGCAGGCAGGAGGTGGCCCGCGTGCGGCGACCACGCGCCTCGCGTCCCTCTGGCGCGAGGTAGGTGATGATTGGCACTGTGGGCCAGATGGGCTGCACAGTGCTAGGCCAGGTTAGTCTCTCTCTCTCTGCTTTTCTTATTTATTTCTGTTTTAAGATTTTCTTTTCTGTTTTTGATTTAGTAAAAAAATACTAAATCATTTTTAAAACTCCTGAGATAAATTGTGGACACTATTTGGATTATTCCAAAGGCCCACAAGTGATTCCAGAATATTTGGAGCATTTAAAATATTTATAGAATTCAAATGCCCCAATTCAAATACAATATGGGTTAATTCAAAGATCTAGAAATGACCTAGAAATATGTTCACCGTTTTTGGCAGAGGTTTTTACCCATTTAAAAAATGATGAACTTTTCTGAAGGGCATTTTGGGTTCATTGAAAATATTTTTTATTTGATCCTAGTTGAAATTCATTTGGTGCTAGGGTTTATCAGTCCCCATTTCAAATTTCCTTTGAATTTAAACATGATGCATGGATGATTAAGCAATGACAAGCAATGACTAAGCTAGGGCTGTGACACTTTTACATGAACTACACTCGCAACAAGAAATAGCAAAGGGGGGTAATCCTTGCGATCACCCTCAGTCCTCGGGACTTGATGAATCTTGTTGATGATGGGAGCGACAGCTTCTTCGGCAGCTGTGGTGTCCGTCCCCGGCGGCAAGCTTTTGAAGGCCTTGGAGACGTCAATCCCAGGGTTCCGGCAGATGATCTTGACAAGCATCTTGGAGACGACGTCGCTACAGAATTTGCGAGACTCACTGGCAAAGTGGGCGGATCTCTTTTCGTGATGCTCCTTCAATATCTCAAGGAGTCCTTCAAAGAAGAGGGTGAGGCTGGCACTGGTAGAGTCATGCTCGCCGACGATGAAGCTATGGTTCTCCTTGTCCATGATGGTCACCTGAGCAGCAAGGCGCTCGGCAACATCCACAAGGTGACCAGTCCACAGATCCAGGGCTTTCTTGTGCCCGTCAAAGGAATTTGCAGCATCGGCATGCGCAGCTTTCTCCTTCTCCCAATTTACCAGCAGCTCCCTCTCCTTTTCCTTGCCAACCTCCAGATCCTTCTTCAGAGTCGCGAGCTTTGACTTGAGGTCAACAGTGGAGTTGTTGGCGGTCGAGAGTTCTTGAGCTTTGGCAGTGAGGTCCTCCTCGAGCTTCGGTACCCTGGACTCCAACTCTACCCCGGCGGCCTCTGCAGCCTTGACGGCTTCCAGGAACTTGGCGGCGTGGGCCTCAGCTTGAGTCTCGATGGCCTATTTGTGACCCTCCTCTAGCTCTTGGGTCCGCTGCGCAAGCAGAGTCTGGATCTCCTCGTCCTTACCGCGTAGCTTGGCGGCAAGTGCTTCCTCTCAGGCGGCAAGCTCTTGTTCCTTGATGATGAGCTGCGCTTCGCGCTCCGTCAACTTGCCGTCCAGGGTCGCTGCCTCCTCCTTGGCAGCGTCAAGTTTCTCCTCCTGCCTCTTGAGGATATGGAATTTGCCATTATACCATTGGCGGATCTCTTCTGCCTACTCCTTCAGCTTTCGTTCAGCCAGCTCTGCCTGGCCCATGGAACCCAGGGTATCCAGACCCGTCTGCCTTTGGCCCAGGGCGCAACGCCTGGTGTGGGCCCAGCAGGCCGTCATCACCAAGCACCTCACCAGGACTCTTCATGAGGCCTTGGCCTTCTGAGGCCCCCTCCTCAGGAAGTGGCGAGCAAGGCTCGGCATCCTCACCAACGCCCTCGCGAGGCGGCCTCCCAAGGTGGCCTCCCGAGGCCTCCTCCCGAAGGCGCCCAAGAAGAAGGCCGTTCATGTTGGAAATATGCCCTAGAGGCAATAATAAATTGGTTATTATTATATTTCCTTGTTCATGATAATCGTTTATTATCCATGCTATAATTGTATTGATTGGAAACTCAAATACATGTGTGGGTACATAGACAACACTGTGTCCCTAGTAAGCCTCTAGTTGACTAGCTCGTTGATCAAAAGATGGTGAAGGTTTCCTAGCCATGGACATGAGATGTCATTTGATAACGGGATCACATCATTAGGATAATGATGTGATGGACAAGACCCAAACTATAAACGTAGCATATGATCGTGTCAGTTTATTGCTATTGTTTTCTGCATGTCAAGTATCTGTTCCTATGACCATGAGATCATGCAACTCACTGACACCGTAGGAGTGCCTTGTGTGTATCAAACGTCACAACGTAACTGGGTGACTATAAAGGTGCTCTACAGGTATCTCCGAGGGTGTCTGTTGAGTTGGCGTGGATCAAGACTGGGATTTGTTACTCCGTGTGACGGAGAGGTATCTCAGGGCCCACTCGGTAATACAACATCACAATGAGCCTTGCAAGCAATGTGACTAAAGTGTTAGCCACGAGATCTTGTATTACGGAATGAGTAAAGAGACTTGCCGGTAAAGAGATTGAACTAGGTATAGAGATACCGACGATCGAATCTCGGGCAAGTAACATACCGAAGAACAAAGGGAACAGCATACGGGATTAACTGAATCCTTGACATAGAGGTTCGATCGATAAAGATCTTTGTAGAATATGTAGGAGCCAATATGGGCATCTAGGTCCCGCTATTGGTTATTGATCGTAGAGGTGTCTCGGTCATGTCTACATAGTTCTCGAACCCGCAGGGTCTACACACTTAACGTTTGGTGACGATTAGTATAGTTGAGTTATTTTGTTGGTGACCGAAGGTTGTTCGGAGTCCCGGATAAGATCCCGGACATGACGAGGATCTCCGGAATAGTCCGGAGGTAAAGATTGATATATGTGATAATAGTGTTTTGATCTCCGGAAGGGTTCCGGAATTCACCGGAAGGGGTTTCGGATGTTTACCGAAGTGTTCGGGTGCCGCAACACTTTATATGGGCCAAAGGGGTAAAGCCCACGAGGTATTGGAAAGTGCAAAAGGAAGTTTTGCTGCAGCCTTAAGCGGTGCTACCGCTGGTAAGGCAGTACTACCGCATAAGCGGTACTACCGCTTGTGTGAAGCGGTACTACCGCTCAAGCGGTACTACCGCTCGTGAGCGGTACTACCGCTTGTGCGCGGTACTGCAGGGATCCGAGTTGGACTCTTTCCCTGCGGGCCAAACCGACCTTGTGCGCGCAAAACCAACCTGGAGGAGGCTTTTACTCCAAGTTTAGACCCCAAGGCTCAACATATAAATAGAGGGGCAGGGCTAGCACACGGGATACATTAAGATTTCCCAAGCCGTGTGTCGGCAACCCTAACCCTCTAGTTCTCCCGTCATAATCTCCGTAGTGCTTGGCGAAGCCCTGCAGAGATTGTTCCTCACCACCATCACCACGTCGTCGTGCTGCCGGAACTCATCTACTACTTCACCATCGCTCGCTGGATCGAGGAGGTGAAGGCGTCATCAAGCCGTACGTGTGTTGAACGCGGAGGTGCCGTCCGTTTGGCACTAGTTCGTGATCGGATCGAGGGACGACTTGCGATTTGGATAGCGGAGACGTTCGACTACATCAACCGCGTTTCTTAACACTTCCGCTTAGCGATCTACAAGGGTATGTAGATTCACTCTCCCTCTCGTAGATGCTCATCACCATGGATAGATCTTGTGTGTGCGTAGGAAAAATTTTGTTTCCCATGCAACGTTCCCCAACAGTGGCATCTGAGCTAGGTCTATGCGTAGATGAGATCTCGAGTAGAACACAAACGAGTTGTGGGCGTGGGTGTATACATATTGCTTGCCGTTACTAGTTGATACTTGATTCGGCGGTATTGTGAGATGAAGCGGCCCGGACCAATATTACTCGTACGCTTACGAGAGACCGGTTCCTTCAACTAACATGTAACTTTGTTGCATAAAGATGGCTAGCGGGTGTCTGTCTCTCTCACTTTAGTTGAATCGATTTCAATGAAGAGGGTTCTTTTAGAAGATCAAAAAGCAATCACTACACCACGTTGTGGTTTTGCGTAGGTAAGATCGGTTCTTGCAAACCCGTAGCAGCCACGTAAAATTTGCAACAACAATTAGAGGACGTCTAACTTGTTTTTGCAGGGTATGTTGTGATGTGATATGGCCAATTACATGATGAGATATATGTGATGTATGAGATGATCATGTGTTGTATAGAATATCACGACTTGCATGTCGATGAGTACGACAACTGGCAGGAGCCATAGAGTTGTCTTTAATTATTTTCGCCGTTTTGCTTTACTTTATCGCTATGAGTTAGCAATAGTCGTGGAAGCAACAGTCGGCGCGACAACCTCATGGCGACTCGTTGATGGAGATCAAGATGATGGAGATCATGGTGTCATGCCGGTGACGATGGAGATCATGCCGGTGCTTTAGAGATGGAGATCAAAAGCACAAGTTCATGGCCATATCATGTCACTTATGATTTGCATGTGATGTTAATCCTTTTATGCATCTTATTTTGCTTAGGACGACGGTAGCATTATAAGGTGATCCCTCACTTAAATTTCAAGATAAAATTGTGTTCTCCCCGAGTGTGCACCGTTGCGAAAGTTCGTCGTTTCGAGACACCACGTGATGATCGGGTGTGATAGACTCTACGTTCACATACAACGGGTGCAAGCCAGTGTTGCACATGCGGAACACTCGGGTTAAACTTGACGAGCCTAGCATGTACAGACCTGGCCTCGGAACACAAGAGACCGAAAGGTCGAACATGATTCATATAGTAGATATGATCAACATGAAGATGTTCACCATTGAAACCACCTCAACTCACGTGATGATCGGACTTGAGTTGGTGGATTTGGATCATGTTACACTCGAATGACCGGAGGGATGTCAATCTGAGTGGGAGTTTTTAAGTAATATGATTAACTAAACTCATTATCTAGAACAATAGTCTAAGTTGTCTTTGCTATATTTATGTTGTAGATCATGGCTCGCGCAGTAGCACCCCTGAATTTTAATGCGTTCCTAGAGAAAGCTAAGTTGAAAGATGATGGAAGTAACTTTGTGGACTGGGCCCGTAATCTAAGGATTATCCATACGGCTTCCCAGAAGGCATATGTCCTTGATGCACCGCTTGGTGATCCACCCGCTCCAGTTGAGTCTCTAGACGTTGTGAACGCCTGGCAGGCTCGTTCTGAAGATTACTCAATAGTTCAATGTGCAATATTGTATGGCCTAGAACCGGGACTTCAAAGACGTTTTGAACGTCATGGAGCATATGAGATGTTCCAGGAGTTGAAGTTTATCTTTCAGAAGAATGCCCGGATCGAGAGATATGAGATCTCTGATAAGTTCTATGCTTGCAAGATGGAGGAGAACGGGTCTATCAGTGATCACGTACTCAGAATGTCTGGGTACTCCACCCGTCTGGCTGAATTGGGGATGCCCCTTCCGCCAGAGGCTATCACTGACAGAGTTCTTCAATCATTGCCACCTAGCTACAAGAGCTTCGTGTTGAACTATAACATGCACGGGATGAACAAGTCAGTCGCCGAGCTGTTTGCGATGCTGAAAGCCGCTGAGTCTGAAATTCAGAAGGAGCATCAAGTGTTGATGGTCAATAAAACCACTAGTTTCAAGAAAAATGGCAAGGGTAAGAAGGGTAACTCCAAGAAGAGTGGCAAAGCAGTTGCTCCTCCCGTGAAGAAACCCAAGGCTGGACCCAAACCAGAAACTGTGTGCTTTCATTGCAAGGGAACTGGACACTGGAAGCGGAATTGCCCCAAGTATTTGGCTGACAAGAAGGCGGCCAACAACAAACAAGGTATATATGATATACATGTTATTGATGTGTACCTTACCAACTCTCGTTGTAGTGCCTGGGTATTTGATACCGGTGCGGTTGCTCACATTTGCAACTCAAAACAGGAACTGCGGAATAGACGGAGGCTGGCAAAGGACGAAGTGACGATGCGCGTGGGAAATGGTTCGAAGGTTGATGTGATCGCCGTCGGCACGCTCGCTCTTCGATTACCATCGGGATTAGTGATGAACCTGAATAATTGTTATTTAGTGCCTGCGTTAAGCATGAACATTATATCTGGATCTTGTTTATTGCGAGACGGTTACTCATTTAAATCAGAGAATAATGGTTGTTCTATTTATATGAGTAATATCTTTTATGGTCATGCACCCGATGTGAGGGGTTTATTCTTATTGAATCTCGATAGTAATGATACACATGTTCATAACATTGATGCCAAAAGATGTAGAATTGATAATGATAATACCACTTTCTTGTGGCACTGCCGTTTAGGTCATATTGGCATAAAACGCATGAGGAAGCTCCATGCTGATGGACTTTTGGAGTCACTTGATTTTGAATCACTTGACACATGTGAGCCATGCCTCATGGGCAAGATGACTAAAATGCCGTTCTCTGGAACAATGGAACGGGCAAGTGACTTATTAGAAATCATACATACTGATGTGTGCGGTCCGATGAGTATTGAGGCGCGCGGTGGTTATCGTTACTTTCTCACCTTCACTGATGACTTAAGTAGATATGGGTATATTTACTTAATGAAACACAAGTCTGAAACATTTGAAAAGTTCAAACAATTTCAGAGTGAAGTTGAGAATCATCGTAACAAGAAGATTAAATTCCTACGATCTGATCGAGGAGGAGAATATCTGAGTTATGAGTTTGGCAGTCACTTAAGACAATATGGAATTGTTTCACAACTGACACCGCCTGGAACACCATAGCGTAATGGTGTGTCCGAACGTCGTAATTGAACCTTAATGGATATGGTGCGATCTATGATGTCTCTTGCCGATTTGCCACTATCGTTTTGGGGTTATGCATTAGAGACAGCTGCATTCACTTTAAATAGGGCACCATCGAAATCCGTTGAGACGACGCCTTATGAACTTTGGTTTGGCAAGAAGCCAAAGCTGTCGTTTCTTAAAGTTTGGGGATGTGATGCTTATGTCAAAAAGCTTCAGCCTGAAAAGCTGGAACCCAAAGCGGAGAAATGCGTCTTCATAGGATACCCAAAACAGACAGTTGGGTATACCTTCTACCTCAGATCCGAAGGCAAAGTGTTTGTCGCTAAAAACGGAACATTTCTTGAGAAAGAGTTTCTCTCGAAAGAATTGAGTGGGAGGAAGATAGAACTTGATGAGGTTGTTGAACCTTTACTTCAACCTGAAAATAGCGCAGCGCAGAAAGATGTTTCTGTAGAGCCTACATCAGCTGAGGGGGAAGTTAATGATGATGATCATGAAGCTTCGGATCAAGTTACTATCGAACCTCGTAGGTCGACAAGGACGCGTACTGCTCCTGAGTGGTACGGCAACCCTGTCTTAGAGATCATGTTGTTGGACAACAATGAACCTACGAGCTATGGAGAAGCGATGATGGGCCCGGATTCCGAGAGGTGGTTAGAGGCCATGAAATCCGAGATGGGATCCATGTATGAAAACAAAGTGTGGACTTTGGAAGTATTACCTGAAGGGCGTAAGGCCATTCAGAACAAATGGATCTTTAAGAGGAAAACGGACGCGGACGGTAATGTCACCGTCTATAAAGCTCGACTTGTGGCAAAGGGTTTTTCACAAGTTCAAGGAGTTGACTACGATGAGACCTTCTCACCCGTAGCGATGCTTAAGTCCGTCAGAATCATGTTAGCAATAGCTGCCTTTTTCGATTATGAAATTTGGCAGATGGATGTCAAAACAGCGTTCCTTAACGGTTTCCTTAAGGAAGAGTTGTATATGATGCAACCAGAAGGTTTTGTCGATCCAGAGAATGCTGACAAAGTTTGCAAACTCCAGCGATCCATTTATGGACTGGTGCAAGCATCTCGGAGTTGGAATCTTCGCTTTGATGAGGTGATCAAAGCGTTCGAGTTTATACAAGTTTACGGAGAAGCTTGTATTTACAAGAAAGTGAGTGGGAGCTCTATAGCGTTTCTAATATTATATGTGGATGACATATTGCTGATTGGAAACAATATAGAAATGTTGGAAGACGTGAAAGAATATTTGAACAAGAGTTTTTCAATGAAGGACCTAGGAGAAGCTGCTTTCATATTAGGCATCAAGGTATATAGAGATAGATCGAGACGCTTAATAGGACTTTCACAAAGCACATACCTTGACAAAGTTTTGAAGAAGTTCAAAATGGATCAGTCCAAGAAGGGGTTCTTGCCTGTATTGCAAGGTGTGAAGTTGAGTAAGACTCAATGCCCAGTGACTGCAGAAGATAGAGAAAAGATGAGTGTCGTCCCCTATGCTTCAGCCATAGGCTCTATCATGTATGCAATGCTGTGCACAAGACCCGATGTCAGCCTTGCCATAAGTATGGTCGGAAGGTTTCAAAGTGATCCAGGAATGGAACACTAGACGGCGGTCAAGAATATCCTGAAGTACATGAAAAGGACTAAGGACATGTTTCTCGTTTATGGAGGTGATCAAGAGCTCGTCGTAAAGGGTTACGTCGATGCAAGCTTTGACACTGATCCGGATGACTCTAAATCACAAACCGGATACGTATTTATTCTTAATGGGGGTGCGGTTAGCTGGTGCAGTTCCAAGCAAAGCGTGGTAGCTGATTCTACATGTGAAGCGGAGTACATCGCTGCCTCGGAGGCGGCGAAGGAAGGTGTCTGGATGAAGGAGTTCATGACAGATCTTGGAGTAGTGCCTAGTGCGCTTAACCCAATGACTCTGTTTTGTGATAATACTGGTGCCATTGCTCTAGCCAAGGAACCAAGATTTCACAAGAGGACCAGACACATAAAGCGACGTTTCAATTCCCTCCGCGATTACATCAAGGAGGACGACATAAATATTTGCAAAGTACACACGGATCTAAATGTTGCAGATCCGATGACTAAACCTCTTCCAAGGGCTAAACATGAACAACACCAGAACTGTATGGGTGTTCGATTCATTACAATGTACATCACATAGTGATGTGAACTAGATTATTGACTCTAGTGCAAGTGGGAGACTGTTGGAAATATGCCCTAGAGGCAATAATAAATTGGTTATTATTATATTTCCTTGTTCATGATAATCGTTTATTATCCATGCTATAATTGTATTGATTGGAAACTCAAATACATGTGTGGGTACATAGACAACACTGTGTCCCTAGTAAGCCTCTAGTTGACTAGCTCGTTGATCAAAAGATGGTGAAGGTTTCCTAGCCATGGACATGAGATGTCATTTGATAACGGGATCACATCATTAGGATAATGATGTGATGGACAAGACCCAAACTATAAATGTAGCATATGATCGTGTCAGTTTATTGCTATTGTTTTCTGCATGTCAAGTATCTGTTCCTATGACCATGAGATCATGCAACTCACTGACACCGTAGGAGTGCCTTGTGTGTATCAAATGTCACAACGTAACTGGGTGACTATAAAGGTGCTCTACAGTTATCTCCGAGGGTGTCTGTTGAGTTGGCGTGGATCAAGACTGGGATTTGTTACTCCGTGTGACGGAGAGGTATCTCAGGGCCCACTCGGTAATACAACATCACAATGAGCCTTGCAAGCAATGTGACTAAAGTGTTAGCCACGAGATCTTGTATTACGGAACGAGTAAAGAGACTTGCCGGTAACGAGATTGAACTAGGTATAGAGATACCGACGATCGAATCTCGGGCAAGTAACATACCGAAGAACAAAGGGAACAGCATATGGGATTAACTGAATCCTTGACATAGAGGTTCGATCGATAAAGATCTTCGTAGAATATGTAGGAGCCAATATGGGCATCCAGGTCCCGCTATTGGTTATTGATCGTAGAGGTGTCTCGGTCATGTCTACATAGTTCTCGAACCCGCAGGGTCTACACACTTAACGTTTGGTGACGATTAGTATAGTTGAGTTATTTTGTTGGTGACCGAAGGTTGTTCGGAGTCCCGGATAAGATCCCGGACATGACGAGGATCTCCGGAATAGTCCGGAGGTAAAGATTGATATATGTGATAGTAGTGTTTTGATCTCGGGAAGGGTTCCGGAATTCACCGGAAGGGGTTTCGGATGTTTACCGAAGTGTTCGGGTGCCGCAACACTTTATATGGGCCAAAGGGGTAAAGCCCACGAGGTATTGGAAAGTGCAAAAGGAAGTTTTGCTGCTGCCTTAAGCGGTACTACCGCTGGTAAGGCAGTACTACCGCGTAAGCGGTACTACCGCTTGTGTGAAGCGGTACTACCGCTCGTGAGCGGTACTACCGCTTGTGCGCGGTACTGCAGGGATCCGAGTTGGACTCTTTCCCTGCGGGCCAAACCGACCTTGTGCGGGCAAAACCGACCTGGAGGAGGCTTTTACTCCAAGTTTAGACCCCAAGGCCCAACATATAAATAGAGGGGCATGGCTAGCACACGGGATACATTAAGATTTCCCAAGCCGTGTGTCGGCAACCCTAACCCTCTAGTTCTCCCGTCATAATCTCCGTAGTGCTTGGCGAAGCCCTGCAGAGATTGTTCCTCACCACCATCACCACGCCGTCGTGCTGCCGGAACTCATCTACTACTTCACCATCGCTCGCTGGATCGAGGAGGTGAAGGCGTCATCAAGCCGTACGTGTGTTGAACGCGGAGGTGCCGTCCGTTCGGCACTAGTTCGTGATCGGATCGAGGGGCGACTTGCGATTTGGATCGCGGAGACGTTCGACTACATCAACCGCGTTTCTTAACGCTTCCGCTTAGCGATCTACAAGGGTATGTAGATTCACTCTCCCTCTCGTAGATGCTCATCACCATGGATAGATCTTGTGTGTGCGTAGGAAAATTTTTGTTTCCCATGCAACGTTCCCCAACAGTTCGGCACAGCCACGCGGTCTGGGGCCCATCACGTGGGTGACGCGCGCGACGACGAGCTGCGACAGAGGCCGTGCCAGCAGGCGCGGATGAAGATGGTTTCCTCTTTTGTGTTAAGGGAGCAGGGCCAGCTATCTACTCCCCAAAGCGACCCCAAAGGTTGCCCGATCGGCGAAGGAAGACCAAGACGGCGGGCGCACTGGGCGGAGGTCGTCACCGAGCCCACCGGCGCGTCATGGATCATTCTTTGGCAGGCGAAGACCGCCTTTAGTCAGGATAGCCTGAGCGTCTGTCCCCTTGCAAAACCGACGAGTTTGGCAACCCTTCCCGCCTAAGTTTTCGAGGGGGAAGAGGACTAAGGCTGATATAAATGGCAGTGCTGCCGTTGTAGAGGGAGACCTCGGTTGAGTTCTGCCTCCTCCACCTTGTACGCAGGAACTCTCTTGCCCCTTGCAATCCCAACCACAAGCAGGAGTAGGGTTTTACACTGCAAGGTGGCCCGAACCTGGGCAACCACTGAGTCCACGGTCCGTTCCTCGCTAGCGCGCTCTTGTCGTAGCCTCGCCGTTGCTTAGTCGTGGTAGGAGACGAAGTGGTAGAACGAGCTCACCCCAGTGTTCGAACCTTTGGGTCCCCGGAGCCCGACTTCCGACATTTGGCGCGCCAGGTAGGGGGGCGCAACTGTTCTTCCGCTCCGCCCTCTGCTCCACCAACCTCATGGCCAACGCACGTCACGAGCGCGCCGAGCGCAGGGCTGGCCGCGTGGCTCAGACGGAGCCAGTGGCCCGTGGCAATCGCCGCCGCCCCGATGCCGAGGCTACTGCCGCCACCGACCCCGCTGCCCGCGAGTAGCAGGACTCCTCCCTGCACCCCTCCGTGCAGGCGAACGGCCACACCGCCACGGCCTCCTCCCTCGCCCACCGTGGGCCGCCAAACCCGCAGGCCGCACTGCTCATGGCGCGCGAGCTGCTCCGCTACCGTCCAGCCGACGCCGGCTACGACGCCTGGCTTGGCCGCATCAGTGAGCTCATCAACGCCGCCGGGGACGCTCCGGCGCCTTCCCACTCGCTCCGCCCTCCGCTGTCTCGCGCTGGGGACCTGGCGCATGGCGCTCCCCCGCCGCCTCCTCTGCGCGATGGGCATGGCGGGCCCCAGCGCGACGCACGGGCTCGTGAGCCGTCCAGTGGCGCGTCCTCGCTGGACCGAGACGAGGCCAGCTGCCGGATCATCCGCCGCACGCCCCCTGATGCACGAGTGCTCCTCGAGCGGTAGCGCCAGCGCCAGGACCAGGCCGTTCAGGATGTCGCGGTGGCTGGGCGTCAAAACCGCGCCACCCTCGCTGGCGGCGTCCCCTCAAGCGGTGTGGGCTGTCGTGCCTTCACCCGCGAGCTGCGTCGCGTGGTCTGGCCCGCGATGTTCAAGCCTGAGATACCTCCGCGCTATGACGGCACCCCCAAACCCGCAGAGTTCCTCCAGCTCTATGCGCTGAGCGTCGAGGCGGCGAACGGCGACGACAAGGTCATGGCGAACTGGTTTCCCATGGCCTTCAAGGACGGCCCGCGCTCCTGGCTCATGAACCTCCGCGAGGCGTCCATCTCATCGTGGGCCGAGCTCTGCAGCCAGTTCGTCGCCAACTTCAAGGGCACATAGAACCGCTCCCTCAGCATCAACGACCTGCGGCGTGTGCGGCAGCGCCCAGACGAGACCCTCCGCAAGTACATCCAGTGCTTCAGCCAGGTGCACAACAAGATCCCGCGCGCCTCCGACGCGGCCGTCATCTCTGCGTTCTCCACTGGCATCATGGATGTCAAGATGCGCGAGAAGCTCGCCATCAACGGTGAGCTCGACTCCGTGCTTGAGCTGCTCAACCTCGCCGACAAGTGCGCCAAGGCTGAAGAAGGCCGCCTCTTTGTCCACAATGACCCCGACGCGGCGCTCGACGCCGCCAAGACCAAGAACGAGGACGTCAAGTGCAAGGACCCTGCCGTGCTTGCGGTGGAGCCCGAGCAGAAGCGCGGCCGCGACCGTGACAAGCCCAGGAAAGACAGCCGGCCACTCTGCGCCTATCACAACGTCCGCTCCCACAGCACCGAGGACTGCCAGGAGCTCAAGATGCTCCGCGACGAGCGCCAGGGCCGCCGAGATGACCGCAATGGCCGCGGCGCTGGCCGTGGAGGTGGCCGCGGCAGCAACCGTCGGGACTGCCGCAGCGGTAACGGCAACTTCCGCCAGAGCTGGCACGACCAGCCTCGTGAGGCGAATCCTCAGGCCAATGCCGCTCTTCCGCCGCTACCGCCGCCACCCCGGAGGAACGACGTCAACCAGCCTGACGAGGGCGCTGGGGGCTACCAGGAGCCTCGCGCGGTCGCCTGCATCCTTGGCGGGTCCCAAGCCCCCGCGTCCATCCGCCACTTCAAGCAACTCTCTCGCGAGGTGTATGCCGCCCTCCTGAGGCCTGAGGCCGCGCGGCCCCTCAAGTGGTCGCAGTATGCCATTACCTTCGACTCCAAGAAGCACCCCAAGTCCACGGTCTCCGCAGGTGCGCTCCCCACGCTGTGCACTCCCACCATAAGCAACGTCGCAGTCACCAAGACCCTCATCGACGGGGGTACCGGCCTCAACGTGATTTCCATCGAGACCTTCGAGACGCTCCAAGTTCCCTACGACCAGCTGAGGCCGACCAGGCCCTTCTCCGGAGTGACCGATGGCTGCACCATCCCACTGGGGCAAGTGCGCCTCCCCGTCACCTTCGGCACCCGCAAGAACTACCACACCGAACTCATCGACTTCGACGTGGCGCACATCGGCCTGCTGTACAATGCCATCTTGGGCTACCCGGCTCTCACCAAGTTCATGGCGGCCACCCATCACGCCTACAACGTCCTCAAGATGCCTGGCTGCAGTGGCATCATCACCGTCACCTGCGACGAGAAGGACGCGGCCAGCACCCTCGAGCGTGCCTACAAGGCCGCCGTGGTCGCGCACCCGGCCGACGAGGACGCGGCCGAGCCTCCTGAGGCCGCGCCCGCGAAGAAGAAGCAGCTGTTCTCTCAAGACCGCGCTGAGACGAAGAAGGTGTCGGTGGACGGCAGCAGCTCCGGCCCTACCTTCACCATCGGCCCAGGCCTCCCTCCTGCATAGGAAAGCGCGCTCGTCACCTTCCTTCGGGCAAATTCGGATGTTTTCGCCTGGAAAGTATCTGATTTGTCCGGTGTGCCGAGGGAGGTGATGGAGCACCACTTAGCGGTGTGCCCCAATGCACGCCCCGTCAAGACGAAAGCACAGCGCCAGGCGCCAGAGAAGAAAGATTTCATCGTCAAGGAAGTTCAGAAGCTCCAGGAAGCTGGGGTCGTTCGTGAGGTGCGCCATCCCGAATGGCTCGCCAACCCAGTCGTCGTCCCCAAGAAGGGCGGCAAGGAGTGCATGTGCGTCGACTTCACCAGCCTCAACAAGTTCTGCCCTCAGGACCCCTTCCAGCTGCCGCGAATCGGCCAGGGCATTGGCCCCGTCGGCGGCGGCATGCACATGCCCTTCGGCCTAAGGAACGTCGGCGCCTCTTTCCATAGGCTGGCGCCCCTCGTGCCAGGGCCTCGTGAGCCCCCCGAGCCTCGCGAGCCTCCTGAGCCTCGTGAGGCCGCCGATCCTAGTGAGCCTTCTGAGCCTCGCGAGCCTACTGAGCCTCGTGAGATTCCCGAGCCTTCCAAGCCTCGCGAGGCGCCTGGAGAGCAAGCTGCCACCACAACTACGTGCCTCGTCGAGCACCCCGTGTACTTCGTCAGCATCGTGCTAAGGGACGCGCGTGAGCGCTACCCTATGCAGCAGAAGCTCCTCCTCGCGCTCCTCGTCGCCTCCAGGAAGCTGCGCCACTACTTTCAAGGCCATCTCATCAAGGTCATTTCTTCCTACCCCTTGGAGCAAGTTCTACGCAGCCCCAACACCGCCGGCCGCGTCGCCGAATGGAACATCGAGATACAAGCCTTCCAGCTGGAATTCTCCACCACCAGAGTCATCAAAGGCGCGGCTCTGCCGACTTCGTGGTAGAGTGGACGGACACGTATGAGGAGGAGCCTCGCGAGGCCCGGTCCCTTCTGCCAGGGGACGAGGCGCCTGGCGGCTGGACCATGCACTTCGACGGCGCCTTCTCCCGACAGGGCGCGGAGGCTGGGGTCATGCTCACCTCGCCGACAGGGGACAGGCTCTACTACGCCGTACAGCTCTGCTTCAGGCACACCGACAAGGTCTCCAACAACATCGCAGAGTATGAGGGCCTCATCGCCGGCCTCAAGGCTGCGTTCGCCCTGGGCATCAAACGTCTGACCATCAAGGGCGATTCGCAACTTCTCGTCAACTTCTCCAACAAAAGCTACAAGCCCAAGGACGAACACATGGCCGCCTACCTAGAAGAGGTATGTAAACTTGAGAAGCGTTTTCTTGGCCTGGAGCTGCAGCACATCCCCCGCAGCGGCAACAAAGAAGCCGACGACATCGCCAAACGAGCATCTCGCCGCGAGCCTCAGAGCCCCGGCGTCTTCAAGGAAAGGCTCCTCAAGCCATCAGCCGCACCTCCTGCCGCGAGCACGGCGCTCCTTCGCGAGGAACTCCCGCCCGCACCACCCACGGGCACGCCAGACTGCGGCCCGGTCTCAGGAGCCCGCCTGCTGCTGGCGCTGGAGACTCAAGTGGATAGCTGGGCCGCGAAGTTTAAGGCTTACTTGCTTCGTGGCACCCTCCGAGAGAAAGACTCAGAAGCAGAGCGCGTGGCCCGGCGGGCCATCGTTTACTGCCTACAAGATGGCAAGCTGTACCGCAGGCGCCCCAATGGCGTCTCCCTGCGGTGCATCTCTGAAGAGCAAGGGAGCGAGTTGCTCGCTGATATCCATGGAGGAGACTGCGGCCACCACTCCTCGTCACGCACCCTCATTGGCAAGGTGTTCCGCAGCGGCTTCTACTGGCCCACTCCGCTGCGTGACGCTACCGCGCTGGTCCAAGCCTGCGAGGCCTGCCAATTACACGCCAAGCAGATCCACCAGCCGACGTAGGGCCTTCAGACGATTCCCCTCTCATGGCCCTTCGCGGTCTGGGGGGCTGGACATCCTGGGGCCCTTCCCTCACGCGGCTAGCGGTTACCGTTACCTCTACATCGCCATCGACAAGTTCACCAAGTGGGCAGAAGTCGAGCCGGTGCGCACCATCCCGGCAGGCTCCGCCATCAAGTTCATCAAGGGCCTCGTGAGCCGCTTTGGAGTTCCCAACCGCATCATCACCGACAATGGCTTCCAGTTCACAAGCGGCCTCTTCAAGTCCTACTGCGCCAGCCTCGGCACGCAGATCTGCTACGCCTCGGTGGGGCACCCGCGAAGTAATGGCCAGGCCGAGCGTGCCAACACCGTGGTCCTCAAGGGCCTCAAAACAAGGAGCTTCAAGAAGAAACTCGAGAATTGCGGCAAGGGCTGGCTCGACGAGCTGCAGTCCGTGCTGTGGTCCATCCACACGACGGAAAGCAAGCCTATCGGCGAGACCCCCTTCTTCCTCGTCTACGGCACTGAGGCGGTCTTCCCACTGGAGCTTAAGCACGGCTCCCCGCGAGTCCTTGCCTTCGACGAGGCGCGTCAGGATGGCTCGCGGGAGACCGATCTACTGCTCCTCGAAGAGGGCCGCCGTCAGGCCGCCATTCGCGCCGCGAGGTACCAGCAGGCCTTGCGCCGCTACCACAGCCACAGCATCCGCCCTCGCACTCTCGAAGTCGGCGACCTCGTCCTGCGTAGAATCCTCTCCAGAGAGGGGCTCCACAAACTCTCACCTATGTGGGAAGGCCCTTTCAGGGTTACTCATGTCTCCAGGCCCGGCTCAGCCCGGCTGGAGACGGAGGACGGAGTTCCTGTGCCTAACGCCTGGAACATCCAACACCTCCGCAAGTTCTACCCGTGACCCTCACGCGTACAAACGAAATGGGGTTGTACACGCCCCGGAGCCTCTCATTGCGTTCGCCTGATGGGCTCGCGAGAGCTCCCGCCCACGCCCAAGTAGAAGCTCCATGCTCCACGCTGGCGGAACGATCGACCTGCGATCATACCCACACCCCTGTGGAAGCCCCATCCTCCGCGCTGGCGGAACAATCAACTGAGGGCGCCCCACGGGCTGCACCAACCTCAAGCTGACCCGTGCCAGACACGGCAGCACTCTTTTTCTCATTTCGATGTGTAATTGAGGGCACCCCACGGGTTGCACCAACCTCAAGCTGACCCGTGCCGGACACGGCAGCTGCATCTTGTTTTAGTTATGTAATGGGTTGCTATCTTACTTCAGTAAAGCTCGGTTTCTTACATGGCATTTCGTTTTGTCCTTGCCTCACGAGCCTCGCGCGCTCATGACGTCCCTCATGAGCCTCACACGAGTGGGGGCTGGACACGGTGTCTGTGCTCGGGTCAGTCCCAACAGCGCTGAAAAACCCAAGCAACCGGGCTCTGGCTCGTGGGTCTGCTCCCGTGCACGCCACCCCACCAAGGTTCTTGGTGTCTTGTCTCCTCGCGTAATGCCCATGAGCGAATCGACGAGCGTGCGCTGCTCCCCTGTCATTAAGTACTCTGCATGCAGTTATCTCAGGAGCAGATTCCCGGAATGGCCTCGCGAGGATGCCTCGCGAGATGGCCCCCTCAGGGCCTCAGGAAGCCAGCAGGCCCCGCCTCGGGAGCTAACCCTCACGAGGTGTACCCTACATGAGATGGCCCACCAGACACTACCTTGTACAGAACTAAGTCTCCCGCCTCGCGAGCCGCCCTCACAGTCTCTCAAGCCTTCCCCTCCGGCGGCCTCACGAGCGCCAGCGTTTCTCTTGGCGCAAGCCACTTGCGCGTCAAAGGGGGGGCACCCCGAGCATCGCGCCTCAGGAGCCCTAACTAGCTCCCGGTGCCCCTCACCTCCTGGCCTTGTCCAGGCATCACAACCTGACATACCAGCGACGGCTATGGCCCGCTCGGGGGCTGGGTCCTAACAACGTAGAGCATCATGGCAAGCGAAAAGAGCAAAACAGGCCTCAAGAGAAAGCTTCGCGAGGGCACAAGCGTTCATTACAGCAAATCATAAAGTACTTAAACACCAAGGCATCGTCTTCATGGCCCCACGGGGCCACATCGATCTAGCGCAGGGTGATGAAGGGAAAAGGACCCTAGGAACTCGCGCCGTCATCGTCATCGCCGGCGCCATCGTCACCGCTGGAGCTCTCGCCGCTGCCGCAGGAGTACTTCCCAAGCAACACGTCCACGTGGCCTTCTACCGCCTTTGCGAGGCCATCGTGAAGCTCCTCGGGGACTGGGGCTATCACCTTGTCAAAGTCAAAGTTGGGATCGGCGTGAAGGAGGTGGCTGAAGACGCGAGTCGCCGCCAGGGAGAAGAGGCCGCGGCACTCCTCCTCCAAGATGCCGTCCACCTCCTTGGCCCCATCCTCAAGCTGTTCCACGAGCTTGGTGGAGAAGTCAACGTAGTCGGCGTCGCGGGACTCGCGGAGGGCTCCAAGCCTCCCCTGGCAGATGGAGTTCAGGGCGTCGCGGGCACGGAGCTCGAGGGAGTGAAGCGTCTCGACGCGTTCGCGCCGCTGCTCCTGTTCCTGATCCACGGCGCCGGAGCTGGGCTGCGGCGCGGCCCCCTGGCGGGTCTCCGCCTCGGCGAGTGCTGCCTTGAGATCAGTGATCTCCTGCCGGAACCGTTCACGCTCCGTCTCGAAGGCGTCCCTCTGCTGCGCCAGCACCTTATCGTGCTCCTGGGCAAGCACCAGGCGCGCCTCCGCTACCTTCGCGTCAGCATCCTCTTGAGCCTTCTTCTCCTTGGCCTCCAGCTGGGCGTTGGCCTCGGTGACACGCTTCGTGTGAGCCTTCTGGGCATCGGCCAGCTGGCGCCCCAGCGTCTCTAGGCGCTCATTTTTGTGGTCTGCTCGGTCGCCGTCTTCTCGAGGCCCTCCGTGCGAGTCTCGAGGCCCGCTTCGCGGGCCGCGACCTCCTTCTCGCGAGTGGTGAGGGCGCATTCCCGCGCGAGGAGCGACTGCGCCTGCTCGGCGTGTTGGTCCTGGAACTCCTTCAGGCGGGCCTTCGCCTCTTCGCGGTGTGCGACGGCCGCTTCGGCCTCCCGGACGGCACTTGCATGAGCCCCCTCCGCTTCGGCGGCATCCTTCTCGCCCTGTGCGCGAGCGCGTTCGTTCTGGTGCCGGGCCGTTTCGACGGCGACGCTGAGCCGGCGCCACCCGTCAGCAAGCTTCAGGCGTTCCTCGGCAAGGCGCGTCTCCGCATCCTGGAAGTCTGTCCCGAGCTGAGCGAGCACGGCCTTGGCGTCGCGCAAGGCTTCGGGTCTGAGCAGGGTGTGGTCGCTCACAAGGGCCAGAGGCCAGTCCGGGTCGGGCCCTCTGACACTCTCTGCCGCCGTGGATAGGGAGGACTCGGCGCCACTTGCCTGGAGCGGTGGGTTCGCCGGGCCACCCCCCGCGTTCGGCTGCGGCGGCACGCTATGGGGGCTCGCCATGCCCGCGACGGCGCGCCCCACAGCCCCTCTCCCCACGCTTAGGGAGGCCCCCGGCGGGGGGGTGGGCGTTTCGACCTCCCCCGTCGCCACTCCTTTCCTCGCGCAGGGTCAAGAGGGAGGGCGTCCCCACCTCCTGAGGCTGCCTCCCGAGGCCTTTCTGTCTCGGCTTCACAAGGCGTGCCCACATACGAGTCCGGAGGAACGACCGTCTCCTCCTCGACCTCCATGCGCCCCGCCTCAGCATCGGGACGGCGGGTGGCCTCTTCATGCCCCCCGGCACCCATGGCGGGCGCCGACGCCCCCTGCGGGCCGAGGGTCACCTTCGCCTTCGTCTTCTTCTTCTTCTTCTTCTTCTTCTGATTCACGGCAGACCTCCTGCACGAATGGTGGCTCAGCTCCAAGCCCGGATGAAGAGCAAGGACTAGGAACGCCGGGAGGAGGCAGGGGACTTACTCGTCACTGACGTACCACTTCCTCTTCTTCTCCCCCGCGGGGGACGGGCCATCACTGCCACCGTCAGGCATCGCCCCGGCACCGCCGCTCGGGCCCCCGGGGTGTGTCGCAGTAGACCCGGACACGTCGTCGCCCGCCTCGGGGCCCTGGGGGGTTTCGGCCTCATGATGGGCCTCAGGTGCTGGGGGCTCGACCGCCCCCCGACTGAGATCCCCCTCCGCCGTGGGCAGATCGCTCTTGGCGTCATCGTCCTCGAGCTCGCAGTGGAGCTGATGGCAGGTGCATGGTGGCGCCCGGTTGGCGTCCTCCTCTGTGGCCTCCCCAGAATCCTCGCCGCCGCTGCTGCCTCCCGAGTCCACCTCCACCACGAGGGGGTTATCACGGGGCCTGACATGGCCTTCCGGCACGAGGCGCCACTGGTCGAAGAGGGGCATCTCCTCCACCAGCTCCGCCTTCTCCTTGTAGCGGAAAAGCGGGAGTGCTCCCTCGGGCAATTCTGCGGCGGGGGTGCTGAGCAGAGTCGCCAAGGCCCTGTCCAGCACATCTGGCCCTAGGCTGCCCGGGTTCAGCCTCATGGCGTCGCCCGCGCCGGTGTACTCCCACATGGGGCGCGAGTGCTGCTAAAGTGGCGCGATGTGCCGCCGCAGGTATTCCCTGATGACCGTCGCCCCCGACAGTTTTGCGGCCCGGTGCGCAGCCATCCGCTCCAAGACGGGCTCCATCCTCGGGTCTGCAAGCTTCTCGTGCCCCCACACGGAGATCTTCTCGGCCGGATCCGTCGGGATCATCAGGAGCCGGCTGGTCTGGCGCGTGTCCATGTAGACCCAGCGCTGCCGATATCCTCCACCTTCTTCGCAACCCTCAGGTTGATAATGATGTTCTCCATCCCCTTGACGGCAAGGAACGATGCGCATCTGGAGCCCTGGCCTACCGCAGTTAGCTGCAGGCAGAAGAAGTGGCGAAAGAGCGCCACTGAAGGCATCACACCTACGAAAGCCTCGCAGTAAAAGGAAAATATGGCCAGGAGGAGAATGGAGTTGGGTTGAAGATGGAGGGCGTGGATCTGATAGTGGGAGAGAATGGCCTAGAAGAAGTCCGAGAATGGCGGCACCAACCCGGCATATATGCTGTGGAGGAAGAAGGGGTAGGCTGTCGCCCCCAGGTCGCCCCGTGCACGCGACCCCAGCCAGATCAGGGTCGCCTGGTTCTCGTTCTGATCGCCGGCCACAAACGGGAGCACCTTGTCCAAGCCCTCTCCATCGACGATGGTGGAGCGCTGCAGCGCCGCCCCGAGGATGGGCGCACTTGGGGACGGGGCCACCGCCTTTCCCCTCTTGCCGGTGAGCGCCATCTGCGCGGCGGAGGCGCGGATCGAGGAGCGAGAAGAGGCGGAGCTCGGAGAGGGGGTCGTGAGGAGCTGCGCGCGAGAAGGCAAGCACAAGGGGACGGAATGTGTGAAGGAAGGCAATGATGGCCTCGTGTCGCCCGCGGCAGGTTTTATGTTAGCGCGGGCGGTTACCGAGGCATTGTGGGAGAAGTGGGGGCGTCCCCCGTCACATCGTGCGCCACGCGTCGCGCGTGGCCACAGGCGGTTAGGGCCCGCGCCGTTTCGCCCCCCGGTAGGCGGGAACGTGCGCGCCGCGGGCCCGGGGGCTACTGTCGGGCCCATGGAACCCAGGGTATCCAGACACGTCTGCCTTTGGCCCAGGGCGCAACGCCTGGCATGGGCCCAGCAGGCCGTCATCACCAAGCACCTCACCAGGACTCTTCATGAGGCCTTGGCCTCCTGAGGCCCCCTCCTCAGGAAGTGGCGAGCAAGGCTCGGCATCCTCACCAACGGCCTCGCGAGGCCCACTCGCGAGGCGGCCTCCCGAGGTGGCCTCCCGAGGCCTCCTCCCGAAGGTGCCCAAGACGAAGGCCGTTCGGCATAGCCGCGCGGTCTGGGGCCCATCACATGGGTGATGCGCGCGACGACGACAGCGACAGAGGCCGTGCCAGCAGGCGTGGATGAAGATGGTTTCCTCTTTTGTGTTAAGGGAGCAAGGCCAGCTATCTACTCCCCAAAGCGACCCCAAAGGTTGCCTGATCGGATAAGGAAGACCAAGACGGCGGGCGCGCAGGGCGGAGGTCATCACCGAGCCCACCGGCGCATCATGGATCATGCTTTGGCAGGCGAAGACCGCCTTTAGTCAGGATAGCCTGAGCGACTGTCCCCTTTCAAAAACCACCGAGTGTGGCAACCCTTCCCACCTAAGTTTTCGAGGGGGAAGAGGACCAAGGCTGATATAAAGGGCAGTGCTGCCATTGTAGAGGGAGACCTCGGTTCAGTTCTGCCTCCTCCACCTTGTATGCAAGAACTCTCTTGCCCCTTGCAATCCCAACCACAAGCAGGAGTAGGGTTTTACACCACAAGGTGGCCCGAACCTGGGTAACGGCTGAGTCCACGGTCCGTTCCTCGCTAGCGCGCTCTCGCCATAGCCTCGCCGTCGCTTAGTCGTGGTAGGAGACAAAGTGGTAGAACGAGCTCACCCCAGTGTTTGAACCTTTGGGTCCCCGGAGCCCGACTTTCGACAAGCTCCAAGGCTTGCTGTTGTGCGTGCAATCTGTCCCAGCGCTTGCCGTAGCGGTCTTGCACATCCTTGAAGCCATTGGCCATCGTCATCAAGAAGACAAGATCCGCGGCACCATCGTTGGAACCATCTGATGCTGCGACACTGCTGGAGAAGGGCGCCAAGATCTCCGTGACGGCTTCGTCAAAAGTAAGCTCCCCGGCACCAGATGTGCTAGGGGCTTCCGATCCCTGCTGCTGATCGGTTGGCCCCAAGGTCCCCGTCAGAGCCTGTGCATCAGCCGCACTTGGGTGGACATCGACGCTTGGCCTATCATCGCTAGCCTCGCCCATCTCAGCGTCCGTTATGATGAGCCCAGATGCACTACCGGAGGGCACGGCAGGCCCTCTGGAGGTTTTCCTGGCCTCCTCAGTGGCGGATGCGGCGGCTTCCATGGTAGAAATCCTGGCGGCCTCATCAGCGGCGCTCTTCGCGATTTCCTCCACAGACACTTCCCTCTCTTCCGGAGGGGTTGGTTCTGCAAGATGGAGAAGAAGTGGAGAAAGGAGAAATTCAAGACTCAGATCGAGTTCAAGAAAACAAAAAAAAGAAAGATTGGCAAGGGATTCAGTGTGTTTGGGAAGAAAGTTACCTTGATGAACACGTGGAGGGGATGCCATTCTTCCTCCGGCAACTTTAGTTGCCGACGCTTGGTCTTCGGCAACATCGGTTGCCGGAGGGGCCTCTGCGCGGATGAGCCCTTCTTGGAGCTCCTCTGGGGGAGGGCTGCTCCTTGCCGGTGAAGATCTTGGCGACGGCCTAGGGGTCGAGGGCGCCGTCAAAGGGTCTACCCCTTGGCGCTCTCCTTCTGGCTGGCTGCTTTCCAACTCCTTGTTGGTCTCCATTGCGGAGGACTCGACGGTAGTGCTCGCCAGCGGAAACTGCACGTGAACCTCATGCGGGGGGCTCAAGCCGGCAACCTCAGATGAACTCACGCCTTGACCAGTGCCAGTTGCCGTCTCACCCTCTTCTCTAGTCCGGGGCTTCTTCTTGTGCCTCTCCGCCAGTGGCATTTCGTCCCTGCAAGACCAGAACAAGTAAAGAGATCAGTTCGACAACAGAGTTTGGATGATTACAAGAATAATATATGGAGATGGAGGTGCTTACTCTTCGTCCTCGTCGGGGTCGCTAAGGACCGATAAATCATAGAGAATTGTGCCCCCATCCCTGCAATCGTAGGTGATGGCGATGAACTCCTGGGACGCTTGAGGGGAGCTGGGGGCTGCGAAACACCCACCTCCTCCACAGTTGGCGGGATGGGTCAGCGTGGGGCAGTAGCGCGGGAAGGCTGTTGCCGGGAAGTGCCCGGGAAGCCGCGGCTGATACCTTGACGGCGGCGAGCTCTTGGCTTGCCGGCTCAGTATGCGCTGCCTTCTTTCGAGTGGGCTTCTTGGCGACGGCCATCTTCACGTTGGTGGGAGGAGCGCGAGGTGGCTCGTCTTCCTCTTCCTCCTCCTCTTCATCCGAAGACCCCTCGGGCTGCTCCTCCTCTTCTTCCCCCTCCTCGGACTCCTTAGCCTGCACTTCCCCTCTAGCATGCTCTTCGGCATGCTCTTGCGAGCGGCCTCCTCCGCTAGTTCCCGGAGCTGTGGACTGCTCTCCAGCCTGGCTTCCGGTACCATCTCCACTGCCGGTGCCCTTAGCTGCCCGGGAACGAGTTGTCTTCACTCTTTTGAGCTCCTTAGCTCTCAAGACCAGGAAGTCTTCCCGATCATACTTCGTCGGATGCATCATGTCATCCTCGGCTCCAATGGCCTCCTCCACCAGACCGGTAAACCAGCTATCCACATTTTCCTTGTTGGGTTCCTCCCATGTGCTCAGAACCATCCTGGCATCATAGTCTGGCATCATCGCCAAGATGGAAGCCTTGGCGGTATTGTTGCACAAGGAGATTACCTTCGCCGGCAAGTCGAAGATGCAACCCTTGTTGAAGAGCTGGAAAATAAGCCGGTAGTGCCCCATTACCATCAAGTTGTTGTCAGAGCCTAGATGCAGACGCATTGGATCAGTGGGGCCCTGGTAGTCCCACGCTCGCCGGCCTCCTCTGTGCTGCAGCGGGGCGATCCGGCGGCGAGTGGAGTCCGCCCCCACCATCTCAATCGTCAGGCCGCCCCCCTTGAGAGCAAGGATCCGGCGTAGCGCCACTCCCAGTTTGGCGTCGCTGGGGTTGACATTGTTCCAGCTGTCGGGCTTCTCAATCCTCTCGGTCCTGAGGTGGCAAAAGGCTGGAAAATCCTGCTGCTTGATCCAGCACCAGTCGGCCCGCCACTCGTCCCATTTGGTGTGCAACTTGCCATCCAAGTAGTGCCTCTTCGAGTTCCCCCTTGGGACCCAGGTGACACTACCAGAAAGGGCGCCCTCCTCGACACGGGGGATGAAGAAATGTCGGAACAGAGCAACATTTGGGGCTATTCCCGCAAAGTTCTCGCACAGATGCGCGAAGGTTGCCAGACAGGTGACCGTGTTGGGGGTGAAATCCAGCATTCTGAATTCGAAAGTGTTCATCACCTCAACAAAGAAATCAGAGCAAGTCGGGCACAAACCGCAGTAGAAGTACCCGGCGAAGAAGTGAAATCGATGGTCAGCAGGAGGAATGGATCCTGGGAGCCTGTTGTGGCCTCATGATCCTGCGTCTTGCTCGCATACACATGCGCGTAATCCTTCCTCAGGTTACCTTCTGTAAGCACCGGCGGGAAAACGGTGTGAGTCCGCCGCTGAGCAGCCTTGGCGGCTTTCTTCTCATCCGCTGCCGAACTCGGGGCCTTTCCGGCTCTCTTCGGTGCCATGGCAAGATTTGTGGGGGAGAGCTGCGCTGCGCGGCGGCAGAAGCAGAGGGCGTGCTCTTCTCTTGCGCGAGGAGTAAGACGAAGACAGTGGCGATGGCGAGATTGGGAGAAGGGGGGTAAATGAACAGCACCCTTCGTGAATTCCTCTTTATGGGGAAGGCGCGGGGGCTGGCTCTTTACCGTCCTACGTGGTTGCGCTTTTCAGGCGCACTACCTCCCCGCGCCCGTTCCATTCCACCTCTTCCACACCCCCATTTAATGCGCGTCGTGGGGGCGTGGTAACAGAGAAGATTACAACAATTATCCTCTGCGACGCGTGCGCCTGTGCACTGTTTGGGCCTAGCCCAACGACGCCTCGCATGCACGTGTGGCCCAGGCCCAGGTGCTCCTGTCGTTGTACTAAAGCATGGGTGCCCTCGTACCCTGACTTGTGCACAGGCAGTTGTAGCCTTCCTGATGGCAAGGGCTTGACGGAGGACATCTATGACTCAAGACTCAGATTAAACAAGACCGTGAAGAAAACCTCAAGGTAGGTCATCGAGAAGTACTATTCTAGTACTGAAGATCATGATTGCCCTTGCCGACAAACTTCGTACCGGCAAGGTGAAGACCAAGACTCTGGTTGCCGGCAAGCTCCTTGCCGGCAAGCAACGGCCCGGCAAGCACCGCACCGGCAAGCTCGTTCTGTCCCGTTACCGCTCCACCTCATCATCGGCTGGATAAGCACGGATGATAGGTGTCGAGCGGGCAGGCAGTCAACGCAGCTGGCCAAGGCACGTGTTAGCATGCCACGCTAGGATTAACTTTAATGACACCCGTCCCTGGGACGTGTCAAGGTTACAGGAGGGCGCCAGGACCGGTGGTACAGATCTTTTGCCCAAAGCCTAATGGTGCATTTAATGTGCTTGTCTTACCCCGTCTGGAGATAGACGTGGTGACAGTGCAAATCACTATTCATACCCTATAAATGACCGTATTAGCCACTATGGTAACCCCTTGGCCTATAAAAGGAGGCCCACGGCTACACTTAGAACGGTCAACTCTTAGTTCAAGTACACGATGTAGCTGCACTTCCCGTGCACCTTGCCGGCAAGCTACGCTCTTTGTAACCTTTGAGCTCACATACAATTAAACCACCAGAACAGGAGTAGGGTTTTACGCTCACAACGGCCCGAACCTAGATAAATCGTTGCATGTGCTCATATCTACTAGCCCTGCACTTTGTAGTATATAGATCCCACTTCCGAACCACAAAGGGATCCTTTCGATCCCATAGATCGTTGTTTTCCCACAACACTAGGCAAGAGGGACTCGTCCTCATGAAGTTCTTCTTGATGCGGGTCCATCCATTCTACCGTGAAGTCCGCCAAAGCGGCGCCTTTGATCGTCCTTGTGGTGAGGAATTCCAGCGCAAAGGTTTGCAGCTCGATGTTCCACTCGGCGACGCGGCCAGTGGCGTTGGGGCTGCGCACAACCTACTCCAGGGGATAAGAGGTGATCACCTTGATGGGATGGGCCTGGAAGTAGTGGCGCAGCTTCCTGGAGGCAATGAGGACCGTGAGGAGGAGCTTCTGTTGCATGGGGTACCGCTCGCGCGCATCCCGCAGCACCGAGCTGACGAAGTAGACGGGATGCTCGACGAGGCGCGTAGTCGTGGTTGTGGCAGCTTGTTCTTCGGGGAGCTCGGGAGGCAGCTCATCAGGGGCCCCTTGAAGAGAGTCTTCGGTAGGTGCTAGTGTGGGCTCGGGAAGTGCTGTTGCGGCCTCGGCAGGAGCAGGTGTAGCAGACTTCTTCTTGGTGATGATGGGCTCTTCCCGCTCTGCCACGAGAGCTGCACTAACTGTCTAGGGGGTGGCCGCTAAGTACAGGAGTAGAGGCTCACGTGGGCGCGCGGCGACCATGACAGGAGGGCTTGTCAGGTACCTCTTGAGGTCCTCGAATGCTGCGTCCGCTTCGGGAGTCCACTTGAAGGGGCCCGATCTCTTCATGAGCTTGAAGAACGGCAAGGCACATTCGCCGAACTTGGAGATGAAACGCCCAAGCGAGGTCATGCATCCCGCGAGGCGCTGCATTCCCTGAGGTTCTGGGGAGGCCTCATCCGCTCGATGGCCTTGATTTTCTCGGGGTTGGCCTTGATGCCACGGTGGGAGACCAGGAAGCCAAGCAGCTTGCCAGAAGGGACTCCAAAGAAGCACTTGGCGGGGTTGAGCTTGCGGAGGTTGGCGAAGGTTTCTTCGAGGTCTGCGATGAGGGAGCAGGACTTGCAGCTCTTCACGACGATGTCGTCAACATAGGCTTTGGCATTTCTTCCCATCTGGGGCCCCAGGGCGATACGCATCAGCCTCTAGAAGGTAGCCCCTGCACTCCTCAAGCCGAAGGGCATGCAGATGTAGCAGTATGTTCCGCAGGGGGGATGAAGGCCGTCCTCCCTTCATCTTCTATCGCCATCTTGATCTGGTGGTAGCCTGAGAAAGCTTCTAGGAAGCAGAGCAGCTCGCACCTAGTGGTGGAGTCTACGGTCTGGTCGATTCACGGCAACGGGAAGGGGTCTTGGGGGCAGGCCTTGTTGAGGCTGGTGAAGTCGACGCACATGCGGCTCTCGCCGCCTTTCTTGGGGACGATGACAGGGTTGGCAAGCAACTCGGGGTGACGCACCTCGCGGATGACTCCGGCCTCTTGCAGTTTCTGAACTTCTTGAACGATGAATTCTTGCTTCTCGGGTGCTTGGCGCCGTGCCTTTTGCTTGACGGGGCGCGCGTTAGGGCACACCGCTAAGTGGTGCTCGATCACCTTCCTCGGTACATCGGACAAATCTGATGTTGTCCATGCGAACACATCAGCATTTGCCCGAAGGTAGGTGACGAGCGCGTCTTCCTATTTAGGATCGAGGCCATTGCCGATGGTGATGGCGGGCTCGGAGCCACTGCCATCCACCGACACCTTCTTCGTCTCGAAGCGCGCCTGAGAGAACAACTGCTTCTTCTTCGCGGGTGTAGCCTCGGGAGGCTCGATGTCGTCCTCGTCAGCAGGGTACGTGGTAGCGGCAGCCTTGTAGGTGCGCTCGAGAGAGCGGATTGCATCCTTCTCATCGCAGTGGACAGTGATGATGCCGCTGCAGCCCGGCATCTTGAGGACATTGTAGGCGTGATGATTTACCACCATGAACTTGGCGAGCGCGGGGTATCCCAAGATGGCGTTGTAGGGTAGGCCAATGTGCGCCATGTCGAAGTCGATGAGCTCTGTGTGGTAGTTCTTGCGGGTGCCGAAAGTGACAGGAAGGCGCACTTGCCCCAAGGGCAAACTGGAGCCGTCAGTCACACATGAGAAGGGCCTCGTTGTGGGATCGAGGAGATAGGTCTAGAGGGGGGTGAATAGACCCTTAACCAGCCAAATTAGCAAAAATTAGTTTCTCTTGGAACTTAGTCAGATTTTGGCACAAGTTAAGATCACTCCAATACTTTCTACACATGCATATCTAGAGATTAAGCAGCGGAAATAGTAAAGCATGCAAGAGTATGGAAAGTAAAGGGGTAGAGTATGGAAGATCAAACGCAATGAAGACACGGTGGTTTTTGGCGTGGTTCCGATAGGTGGTGCTATCGTACGTCCACGTTGATGGATACTTCAACCCACGAAGGGTAACGGCTGCGCGAGTCCACGGAGGGCTCCACCCACGAAGGGTCCACGAAGAAGCAACCTTGTCTATTCCACCATGGCTTACGTCCACGAAGGACTAGCCTCACTCGGGGTAGATCTTCACGAAGTAGGCGATCTCCTTGCCCTTACAAACTCCTTGGTTCAACTCTACATCTGGTTGGAGGCTCCCAAGTGACACCTAACCAATCTAGGAGACACCACTCTCCAAAAGGTAATAGACGGTGTGTTGTTGATGAACTCCTTGCTCTTGTGCTTCAAATGATAGTCTTCCCAGCACTCAAACAACTCCTCATAGATTTGGCTATGGTGGAAGAAGGATTTGAGTGGAAAGCAACTTGGAAAAGGCTAGAGATCAAGGTTCAAATGGTAGGAATGGAATATCTTGATCTCAACACATGAGTAGGTGGTTCTCTCTCAGAAAATGTATGGTGGAAGTGTAGGCACGTTCTGATGGCTCTCCTTTCTGAGAAGGATGTGGTGGAGGGGTATATATAGCCTCCACACAAAATCCAACCGTTACACACTTTTGACCCAACTCGGTGGCACCGAAACAATCATCTCGGTAGCACCGAACTGTGTAAAAGATATGAACGTTAGGAATCTCGGTGGGACCGATATGAACAACTCGAATAGACCAAAGTGCAATGGCTTAGGGCAATCCTCATCTCGGTGGCACCAATTGCATCAACTCGGTTGGACCGAAGTGAAGCAATAAGGCAACAGAGACTTGGCAAGCCATCTCGGTGAGACCGATTTACAAACTCGGTGAGACCGAAGTGAATGCAACCGATTATAGAGAGTTGGCAAGGCCATCACGGTGGGACCGAGATCCATTTCGGTGGATCCGATTTGTTAGGGTTTTGGCAGTGGCTAAGTCTTGGATGAACTCGGTGGGGCCGGATTGGAAATATCGGTGGGGCCGAGTTGGACTGTAGGTTTAGGACATATTTGGTTAGAGAGAGTGATTGAGGGTTTAGGAATACTGTCACTAAGCACTTGAGCAAAAAGACCATTAAGCAACACCTCATCCCCTTTTAATAGTATTGGCTTTCCTATGGACTCAATGTGATCTTGGATCACTAAACCAAAAATGAAGAGTCTTGATCTTTTGCCAATCCTTGTCCTTAGCATTTTGAAGGGGTTCCACGTCCTCTTGTCCATGCCACACCATTGTTGAACTTGTCTGAAATTCACTAGATAAAAGCAATAGTCCAACAACATGTATGTTGGCATAAATTACCAAAACCACCAAGGGAGCAAATGTGCTTTCACTCGTCGGCATTAGGCGCTCGTAGGGTACTCGCAGCTTCTCGAAGGTCTCGATGGAGATCATGTTAAGGCCTGCGCCGCTGTCGACAAGCGTCTTGGTGACAGCGACGTTGTTGATCATGGGCATGCACAACATGGGGACGGTGCGCACCGCCGTCGTGGACTTGGGGTGGTCTGTGGAGTCGAAGGAGATCGCGTATTGTGACCACTTGAGGGGCTGAGAGGCCTCGGGAGGACCGCATTCACTTCGCGAGAGAACTGCTTGAAGTGGCGGTTGGATGGGGGAGCCTGAGCTCCGCCAAGGATGCACGCCACTCCACGAGGCTCCTGATAGCTCCCAGTGTTCTCTTCAAGCTGGTTACCATTGTTCCTCCCAGGTGGCTGCGGCGGCGGCGGCGGTAGTGCGGCATTGGCCTGAGGGTTGGCTTGCCGCAGCTGATCGCGCCAGCCTTGCCGAAAGTTGTTGTTGCCATTGTTGTTGCGATCGCCCCAGCGGTTGTTGCTGTGGCCGCCACCGCGGCCGGCGCCGCGATCGTTGCGGCCGCCGCGCCCGTCTTGGCGGCTCTCGCGAAGCAGCTTGACCTCATGGCAGTCTTCGATGCTGTGGGAGAACATGTTGTGGTAGGCACAGTACGAGCGGCCATCCTTCTTGGGCTTGTCGCGGTCGCGTCCGCGCTTCTGCTCAGGCTCCGCCGCAAGCACAGCAGGGCCCTTGCACTTGAAGTCCTTGCTCTTGGCCTTGGCAGCATCGGGCGCCACGTCTGGGTCGTTGTGGATGAAGAAGCGGCCCTCTTCAACCTTGGCGCACATGTCGGCGAGGTCGAACAGCTCAACCGCGGTGTCAAGCTCGTCGTTGGTGGCAAGATTCTCGCAGATCCGGACGTCCATGACGCCGGAAGAAACGCGGAGATGATGGCGGCATCGGAGGCGCATGGGATCTTGTTGCGCACTTGGCTGAAGCGCTGGATGTACTTGCGGAGAGTCTCGTCAGGGCGCTGGCGCACGACGCGCAAGTCGTTGAGCGTGAGGGGGCACTCGTGCGTGCCTTTGAAGTTGGCAACGAACTGCCGGCACAGCTTCGGGAAGGTTCATGAGCCACGAGCGCGGGGCGTCCTTGAGGGCCATGGGGAACCAGTTTGCCATGACCTTGTCATCACCGTTCGCGGCCTCGATGCTCAGGGTGTAGAGCTGCAGAAACTCCGTGGGGTTGGGAGTGCCGTCATAGTGAGGAGGCAGGTCCGGCTTGAACTTCGTAGGCCACACCACGCGGCGCAGCTCACGGATGAAGGCGCAGCAGACCCCGCTGCTGGAGGGGACGCCGCCAGCGAGGGCGGCACGATTTTGGCGACCAGCCATCGCGACCTCCTGCTTGATGGTGTGGTCCTGGCACTGGCGCTGCTGCTCGAGGAGCACACGCGCGTCAGGCGGCGCGCGCCAGATGATCTGGCAGCTTGCGTCGTCGGGGTCTGGTGAAGATGCGTTGCGGGACGGTTCCCGCGCGCATGCGCCACGGCGATGGCTCACGCCGTTGTTGCTCGGAGGAGGCGAAGGAGGTGCGTCGTGCTCTGCCTCCGCGCCACGCGGCGGCGGAGGTGGAAGAGAGCGGGAGAGCGCCGGAGCGGCCCCAACGGTGTTGACGAGCTCGGTGATGCACGCGAGCCAGGCGTCGTAGCCGACCTCGGTGGGGTGGGAGCGCAGCAGCTCCTGCGCCATGAGCAGCGCGGCCTATGGGTCTGGGCGCGTGAGCGAGGACACGGTGGCAGTGCGGCCAGGCGGCCGCACCGACGGGTGCAGGGAAGAAGCCTCCTCCTCACCCACCGCAGGGTCGGTGGTGGCACGGGCGCGAGGACGACGGTTGTCGTTGGCGACAGGCTCTGTCTGAGCCACCCTGGCGGCGCTGCGCAGAGCGCGCTCATGCCGGGCGTTGGCCATGGCGGTGTCGGAGTGGAAGGAGGGAAAGCAAGCCCCCTACCTGGCACGCCAAATATCGGAACTCGTGCTCCGGGGACCCTGGTTCGAACTATGGGGGCTAGCTCGCTCCTATCATCTAGACAGTGACCACGGCGAGGCTATGGCGAGAGCATGCTCACACACAAGGCACAACAGGGGACACAGCAACTACCCAGGTTTGGGCCACCATGCGGTGTAAAACCCTACTCCTACTTGTGTTTGGGATTATCGTGGGCAACAGAGTTCTTGCATACAAGGTTGAGGAGCGAGGAGTCAATCCCTCTCTATGGTGGCAGCGCTGCCCCTTTTATAGTCGCCTTGGTCCTCTTCCCCCGAAAATATTGGCGGGAAGGGTAGCCACACAACGGCAGTTCAAAGGGGGACGGCGCCCTGGCTTATCCTGACAAAAGGCAGTCTTCGTCTGCAAAGGCGCTATCCATGACACGCTGGTGGGCTCGGTGATGACCTCCGCCCTGCGCGCCCCATTGTCCTGGTCTTCATACACCAAACGGGCAAGCTTTGGGACTTGCTTTGCTGGAGGGGAGCTGGTGCTGCTCCTTTATCATCAAAGAGAAAACCCTCTCTGACCGCGCATGTTGGCACGGCCCTGCTGCTGTCGTCGTCTTGCGGGGGTGCGTCACCCATGTGGTGGGCACTTGATGCCAGGCTGGCGCCAGGCGACACCCCGCTTGAGTGGCTTCGGGAGGCTGCCTCGGGAGGCCGCCTCACGAGGGGACCTCGCGAGGCCTCCTGCTGATGTCGAGTCGTCGGTGTGCCCGCTCCTTGCGGAGAGGGTCCTCGTGAGACGTCTTGCTTCACGGCACCCGTGGTTGGGCCGCCTCTTGGGCCTTCGCCAGGCGTTGCTTCCTTGGCTGTAGGCAGATGGCCCGCGGTACCCTGGTTCCCACTGGGCCGACGGAAGCTTCCATCTCTTCTTGGTCTGAACTGTGCCGGCAGTTCGTCGCCAACTTCAAGGGCACGCATGAGCGCCCTCTCATGCTCAACGACCTGAGCGCCGTGCGCCAGCGGCTTGACGAGACTCTCCGCAAGTACATCCAGCGCTTCAGCCAAGTGCGTGCTACTTGTAGACTATGTTGGTATTTCACCGAAGAGGAGAGGATGATGTTGTATAGTAGAGATAAGTATTTCCCTCAGTTAAGAACCAAGATTATTAATCCAGTAGGAGAACCAAGCAAAATCCCGTTAAGCGCACCTGCACACACAAAAGCAAACACTTGCACCCAACGCAAATAAGAGGGTTGTCAATCCTCTTAGCGGTTATTTGCAAGGATTAATTCTGATAGTGGTAGATAGATAAACTAAAATACTAAATAAAATAAAAGTAAATAAATTGCAGCAAGGTATTTTTGATTTTAATATATGATAAAAGTAGACCCGGGGGCCATAGTTTTCACTAGAGGCTTCTCTCTCGAACGCATAGCATACGGTGGGTAAACAAATTACTGTTGGGCAATTGATAGAAAAGAAAATAATTATGATGGATTCACGGAAATGATCATGTATTTAGGCATCACGTCCGATACAAGTAGACCGACTCCTGCCTGCATCTAGTACTATTACTCCACCCATCGACCGCTATCCAGCATGCATCTAGGGTATTAAGTATGAAACAGAGTAACGCCTTAAGCAAGATGACATGATGTACACAAAGTAAACTCAAGCAATATGATTAAACCCCATCTTTTAATCCTTAATGGCAAAATACAAATATGTGTCATGTCCCTTTCTGTCTCTGGGATTGAGCACCGCAAGATTGAACCCATCACAAAGCACCTCTCCCATTGCAAGATAAACCAATCTAGTTGGCCAAACCAAATCGATAGATCGGAGAGATATATAAAGCTATAATAATCATGCATAAAAGAGTTCAGAGAAGACATATTTCTCATGAATAATTTGATCATAAACTCACAATTCATCGGATCCCAACAAACACACCGCAAAAGAAGATTACATCGGATAGACCTCCAAGATCAAAGAGAGAGAAGAAGCCATCTAGCTACTAGCTATGGACCCGTATGTCTGTGGTAAACTACTCACACATCATCGGAAGGGCAGCAAGGTTGATGTAGAAGCCCTCCGTGATCGATTCCCCCTCCGGCAGAGTACCAGAAAAGGCCTCCAGATGGGATCGCGGAAGAACAGAGGCTTGCGGCGGCGTAAAACTTATTCGGGGTGGCTCTCTGTTGGTTTCCCAATATTTGAGAATTTTTAGAAGTGGAATTAGGTCAAACGGAGCCACGAGGGCCCCACAAGGCATCAAGGCGCCCCCCTGGGGCCGCGCCATGTTGCCTTGTGGAGGCTTCGTGAACCTTCTGGCCTCCTCTCCAAGTCTCCAGGGTCTCTTTTGTCCAGAAAAAAATCTCCAAAAAGTTTCATGGCATTTGGACTTCGTTTGGTACTGATTTCCTGAAAAACCAAAAACAAGCAGAAAACAGCAACTGGCACTGGGCACTAGGTTAATAGGTTAGTCCCAAAAAATGATATATAATTGCATATAAAAACATCCAAGATTGATACTATAATAGCATGGAACAATCAAAAATTATAGATACGTTGGAGACGTATCAAGCATCCCCAAGCTTAATTCCTGCTCGTCCTCGAGTAGGTAAATGATAAAAACAGAATTTTTGATGTGGAATACTACCTAACATGTTTCATCATGTAATCTTTCTCTGACGGTATGAATAGTAAGATCTGAATGATTCAAAACAATAGTCTATAGTTTGACATAAAGACATCAATACTCAGGCATACTAATAAAGAATCATGTCTTTCAAAATAAAAATGCTAAAGAACGTTATCCCTACAAAATCATATAATCCTATCATGCTCCATCTTCTTAACACAAAATATTTATCATGCACTACCCCGATGACAAGCCGAGCAATTGGTTCATACTTTTTAACGTGCTTCAGCTTTTTCAACCCCCACGCAATACATGAGCGCAAGCCATGGATATAGCACTATGGGTGGAATAGAGTGTGGTGGTAGAGATCAATAAGGGGAAGTCAAAAATAAGAAGATAGTCTCACATCGACGAGGCTAATCAACGGGCTATGGAGATGCCCATCAATTGATGTCAATGTGAGGAGTAGGGATTGCCATGCAACGGATGCACTAAGAGCTATAAGTGTATGAAAGCTCAACATGAAAACTAAGTGGGTGTGCATCCAACTTGCTTGCTCATGAAGACCTCGGGCATTTGAGGAAGCCCATCATCGGAATATACAAGCCAAGTTCTATAATGAAAAATTCCCACTAGCATATGAAAGTGACTAAACAGGAGACTCTCTATATGAAAAACATGGCGCTACTTTGAAGCACAAGTATGGAAAAGGATAGTAACATTGCCCCTTCTCTCTTTTTCTCTCATAATTTTTTTTGGTGGACTCTTTTTGGCCTCTTTTTTTTATTTCCTCACTGGGACAATGCTCTAATAATGATGATCATCATACTTCTATTTACTTACAACTCAAAAGAAAATTACAACTCGAATCTAGAACAAAAATATGACTCTACATGAATGCCTCTGGCAGTGTACCAGGATGTGCAATGATACTAGTGTAACATGTATAAAAATGATGAATGGTGGCTGAGCCACAAATACTATGTCAGCTATATGATCATGCAAAGCAATATGACATTGATGATGTGTGTCATAAAAATGGAACGATGGAAGTTGCATGGCAATATATCTCGGAATGGCTATGGAAATGCCATGATAGGTAGGTATGGTGGCTGTTTTGAGGAAGATATAAGGAGGCTTATGTGTGATAGAGCGTATCATATCACGGGGTTTGGATGCACCGGCGAAGTTTGCACCAACTCTCGATGTGAGAAAGGGCAATGCACGGTACCGAAGAGGCTAGCAAATTGTGGAAAGGTGAGAGTGCGTATAATCCATGGACTCACATTAGTCATAAAGAACTCATATACTTATTGCGAAAGTTTATTAGCCCTCGAAGAAAAGTACTACTACGCATGCCCCTAGGGGGATAGATTGGTAGGAAAAGACCATCGCTCGTCCCCGACCGCCACTCATAAGGTAGACAATCAAAAATAAATCATGCTCCAACTTCTTAGCATAACGACAGATCATACGTGCATGCTTCGGGAATCACAAACCTTAACACCAATATTCTTACTAAACCACAATTATCTACTAGCACCTCCCACATATTACCATCTTAATATCGCAAAACTATTGAAAGGAATCAAAATTATCATATTCAGTGATCTACATGAAAGTGTTTATTATATCCCTCTTCAATACCTATCATATTAGGACCAAATTCATAACCCGTGCATATTACCATTGCTATTCATTAGACTCTCAAAAATATATAAGTGAAGCATGAGAGTGCAACTATTTCTTTAAAATATAACCACCGTCGTGCTCTAAAAGATATAAGTGAAGCACTAGAGCATTCTAACAAATCACGAATAATGTGTGTCCCTCTCAAAAAGATGTGTTAAGCAAAGATGATTGTGACAAACTAAAAAGAAAACAAACTATATCACAAGACGCTCCAAGTAAAACACATATCATGTGATGAATAAAAATATAGCTCCAAGTGAGTTACCGATAGATTGTAGACGAAAGAGGGGATGCCTTCTGGGGCATCCCCAAGCTTAGACGCTTGAGTCTTCCTTGAATATTACCTTGGCGTGCCTTGGGCATCCCCAAGCTTAGGCTTTTGCCACTCCTTATTCCTTTATCCATCGTAGTCTCACCCAAAACTTGAAAACTTCAGCACACAAAACTCAACAGAAACCTCGTGAGATCCGTTAGTATAACAAACAAATCTTAATGTTTAGGTACTGTTGTAAATTGATTAATATTTAATATTGGCATAATGCTACTGTACTCCAACTTCTCCATGACTCATACCCCCTGATACGATCCATAGATTCATCAAAATTATCAAACTATGAAACAAAAACAGAATCTGTCTAAAACAGAACAGTCTGTAAAGATCTGAATTAACGTCATACTTCTGTAACTCAAAAAATTCTGAAAAATTAGGACAACGTGGGAAATTCATATATAAATATTGTGTAAAAAATTCAGAAGACTCTGACGTCCAGCAAAAAATCAAAATTCAAGCACTCGACGCAAAAGTTTCTGTTTTCAAACAGCATCAATTATACTATCATCCAAATCATCCCAAAGGTATTACTTGGCACAAACACTAATTAAAATATAAAAACACAATCATAACAGAGGCTATAATTTTGTAAACACACAAAAACAGAAAGTAAAAACAAAAAATTATTTTATTCATTGGGTTGCCTCCCAACAAGCGCTATTGTTTTATGCCCCTAGCTAGGCATAATGCATAGTTTCAAGTGTTGTCATCCTTCAAGTTAATTCCATAGGTGGCCCTCATAATATATTCATAAGGTGCCTTAATTATATTTCAAGGGAAGTGTTCCATCCCTTTCTTTAATGGAAATTGAAATCTTATATTACCTTCTTTCATATCAATAATAGCACCTATTGTTCGTAGGAAAGGCCTACCAAGTATTATGGGGCAAGAAGGATTGCATTCAATATCAAGAACAATAAAATTCACGGGCACATAATTTCTATTTTCAAGAATAAGCACATCATTTATTCTACCCAATGGCTTTTTAATAGTGGAATCTGCAAGATGCAAATTGAGGGAACAAGGATCCATATCGGTGAGACCTAGCACATCACACAAAGATTTTGGTATAGTGGAAACGCTAGCACCAAGATCACATAGAGCATTACATTCATAATCTTTAATTTTGACTTTAATAGTGGGTTCCCATTCATCTTGTAATTTTCTAGGAATTGAAACTTCCAACTCAAATTTTTCTTCATGCGCTTTCATCATGGCTTCTACAATATGTTTAGTGAAAGCTTTATTTTGTTCATATGCATTTGGTGAATTAATCATGGATTGCAACAAGGAAATACACTCAATTAAAGAAAAACTATCATAATTAAAGTCCTTGTAATCCAAAGTAGTGGGTGCATTACTATTTAAACTTTTGACCTCTCCAAACCCACTTTTTTCATTTTTATCATTAAGATTATCACCCTCCAAGCAATTGGGAGTCCTTCTATCTAAAGTTGACTCTTCTCCAGTCCCTTTTTCATCAAGTTTTATATTACTAAATAGTGATTCAATAGGAGTGACACCAATCATTTTAATATCTTCATCATTACTACGATAGAAACCGGGTGGAATCGTTTTTTCTAGGAATTCTCGCTTAGCTCTCAACCTAGCGGTCCGTTCTTTACTTTCATTAATGGAGACATAGATAGCTTTAATAGACTCATTTACATCATGCTTGGGTGGAAAAAATTTAGTTTTGAGATTTTCAACATCATGAGCAATTATATCCATGTTCCTAGCCAATTCATCAACTCTATTCATTTTTTCTTCTATCATAGCATTGAAATTCTTTTGCGAATTAATAAACTCTTTAATATTAATTTCAAGATCAGTAGGTATCCTATTATTATTATTATAAGAATTACCATAGGGATTACCATAATTATTAGACGAATTTGCAGGAAACGGTCTAGGATTGAAATTATTTCTAGAGACAAAATTCACATCAATAGCATCATTATTTTGCTCAATAAAGGTAGACAATGGAACATCATTAGGATCAATATGAGCACTTTTACTAGCAACCAATTTCATAAGAGCATCCATCTTATCACTCAAAGTATTAATTTCTTCAATAAAATTTACCTTCTTACCAGTGGGAGTTTGTTCAGTGTGCCATTGAGAATAATTTGTCATGATATTATCAAGAAGTTTTGTAGCTTCTCCCAATGTAATTTCCATAAAAGTACCACCTACGGCAGAGTCTAGCAAATTTCTAGAAACAAAGTTTAGTCCCGCATAAAAAAACTGTATGATCATCCATAAATTTAAGCCATGTGTTGGGCAATTTCTTATCATTAATTTCATTCTCTCCCAAGATTGTGCAACATGCTCATGCTCGAGTTGCTTAAAATTCATAATTTGATTTCTTAAAGAAATAATCTTAGCGGGAGGAAAATTCTTGGTAATAAAAGCATCCTTACACTTATCCCAAGAATCAATACTATTTCTAGGCAAGGATGAAAACCAAGTTTTAGCGCGATCTCGTAGTGAGAACGGAAATAATTTTAATTTGACAATATCATTATCCACATCTTTTTTCTTTTGCATATCACAAAGCTCAACGAAAGTATCTAGATGGGATGCAGCATCTTCATTAGGACTACCAGAGAATTGTTCTTTCATAACAAGATTAAGTAAAGCAGCATTAATGTCACACGACTCCGCACTAGTGGCGGGAGGAGTAATAGGAGTACTAATAAAATCATTATTATTAGTATTAGAAAAATCACACAATTTTGTATTTTCTTGAGACATCGCGACGAGGCAAGCAAACTAGCAAACAAGCAAATAAAAATATTTTTGTGTTTTTGTAAAAAAAATTAGAAGTGGGGGAGATGAAAACGAGAGGCAAAAGCAAATGAAAAGGCAAATAAAATAAATGCAAGTGGATGATAGTTTGTGTGAAGGTACTTGGTAATTTTGATGATGTCTCCCTGGCAACGGTGCCAGAAATTCTTCCTGCTACTTGTAGACTGCGTTGGTATTTCCCCGAAGAGGAGAGGATGATGCAGTATAGTAGAGATAAGTATTTCCCTCAGTTAAGAACCAAGGTTATCAATCCAGTAGGAGAACCCAGCAAAATCCCGTTAAGCGCACCTGCACACACAAAAGCAAACACTTGCACCTAACGCAAATAAGAGGGTTGTCAATCCTCTTAGTGGTTATTTGCAAGGATTAATTCTGATAGAGGTAGATAGATAACATAAAATACTAAATAAAATAAAAGTAAATAAATTGCAGCAAGGTATTTTTGATTTTAATATATGATAAAAGTAGACCCGGGGGCCATAGTTTTCACTAGAGGCTGCTCTCTCGAACGCATAGCATACGGTGGGTAAACAAATTACTGTTGGGCAATTGATAGAAAAGCAAATAATTATGACGGATTCATGGCAATGATCATGTATATAGGCATCACGTCCGAGACAAGTATACCGACTCCTGCCTGCATCTACTACTATTACTCCACCCATCGACCGCTATCCAGCATGCATCTAGGGTATTAAATATGAAACAGAGTAACGCCTTAAGCAAGATGACATGATGTAGACAAAGTAAACTCAAGCAATATGATTAAACCCCATCTTTTTATCCTTAATGGCAACAATACAAATATGTGTCATGTCCCTTTCTGTCACTAGGATTGAGCACCGCAAGATTGAACCCATCACAAAGCACCTCTCCCAATGCAAGATAAACCAATCCAGTTGGCCAAACCAAATCGATAGATCGGAGAGAAATACAAAGCTATAATAATCATGCATAAAAGAGTTCAGAGAAGACTCAAATATTTCTCATGAATAATCTGATCATAAACTCACAATTCATCGGATCCCAACAAACACACCGCAAAAGAAGATTACATCGGATAGAACTCCAAGACCATCGAGGAGAACATGGTATTGAAGATCAAAGAGAGTGAAGAAGCCATCTAGCTACTAGTTATGGACCCGTATGTCTGTGGTAAGCTACTCACACATCATCGGAAGGGCAGCAAGGTTGATGTAGAAGCCCTCCATGATCGATTCCTCCTCCAGCAAAGTACCGGAAAAGGCCTCCAGATGGGATCGCGGAAGAACAGAGGCTTGCGGCAGCGTAAAAGTTATTCGGGGTGGCTCTCTATTGGTTTCCCAATATTTGAGAGTTTATAGAAGTGGAATTAGGTCAAACGGAGCCACGAGGGCCCCACAAGGCATCGGGGCGCCCCCCCCTGGGGTCGTGCCCTGTTGCCTTGTGGAGGCTTCATGAACCTTCTGGCCTCTTCTCCAAGTCTCCAGGATCTCTTTTGTCCAGAAAAAAATCTCCAAAAAGTTTCGTGGCATTTGGACATCGTTTGGTACTGATTTCCTGAAAAACGAAAAACAAGCAGAAAACAGCAACTAGCACTGGGCACTAGGTTAATAGGTTAGTCCCATAAAATGATATATAATTGCATATAAAAACATCCAAGATTGATACTATAATAGCATGGAACAATCAAAAATTATAGATACGTTGGAGACGTATCAGTGCGCAACAAGATCTCGGGCGCCTCCGACGCCGCGATCATCTCCACGTTCTCCTCCGGCGTCACTGACGTCCGGATGCACGAGAAGCTCGCCATCAATGACGAGCTCGACACCGCGGTCGAGCTGTTCGATCTCGCTGACAGGTGCGCCAAGGCCGAAGAGGGCCGCCTCTTCGCCCACAACGACCCAGATGCAGCACCTCACGCCGCCAAGGCCAGGAACAAAGACGCCAAGTGCAAGGGCCCTGCCATGCTTGTGGCGGAGCTCGAGTAGAAGCGCAGCCGCGATCGCGACGAGGCCAAGAAGGATGGTCGCGCCTTCTGCGCCTACCACAACATCCACTCCCACAGCACCGAGGACTGCCACAAGCTCAAGCTGCTTCGCGACAACCGCCAGGACGGGCGCGGCAACCGCAATGACCGCGGCGCTGGCCGTGGGGAGGCCGCAACAGCAACGGCAACAACAACTTCTGGCAAGGCTGGCAGAACCAGCCGCGGCAGGCCAACCGTCAAGCCAAGGCCGCCCTGCCGCCGCCGCCGCCTGGCAGGAACAACGGCAACCAGCCTGACGAGAACACTGGGGGCTACCAGGAGCCTCGCGGAGTGGCATCCATTCTTGGCGGGGCCCAGGCACCCTCATCCAACCGCCACTTCAAGCAGTTCTCTCGCAAGGTGAACGCGTCCCACCCGAGGCCCGAGGCTTCTCAGCCCCTCAAGTGGTCACAGTACGTGATCTCCTTCGACTCCACGGACCACCCCAAGTCCACAATGGCTGTGGGCACCATCCCCATGTTGTGCACGCCCACAATCAACAACGTCGCCGTCACCAAGATGCCTGTCGACGGTGGCGCAGGCCTCAACGTGATCTCCATCGAGACCTTCGAGAAGCTCCAAGTGCCCTACGAGCGCCTGATGCCGATGAGGCCCTTCTCAGGCATGACCGATGGCTCCACCCTGCCTCCGGGGCAGGTACGCCTTCCCGTCACCTTCGGCACCCACAAGAACTATCGCACCAAGCTCATCGACTTTGACGTGGCACACATCGGCCTACCCTACAAGGCCATCTTGGGCTACCCCGCGCTCACCAAGTTCATGGCGGTGACCCACCACACCTACAATGTCCTCAAGATGCCGGGATGCAGCGGTACCATCATCGTCCGCTGCGATGAGAAGGAAGCAGTACACTCCCGCGAGCGCGCCTACAAGGCTGCCGCCACAGCTCACCCCGCTAACAAGGATGACGTCGAGCCTCCCGAGGCCGCACCCGTGAAGAAGAAGCAGATGTTCTCTCAGGCACGCGCAGAGACGAAGAAAGTGTCGGTGGATGGCAGTGGCTCCGGGCCCACCTTCATCATCGGCAACGGCCTCGATCCCAAATAGGAAGGCGCGCTCGTCGCCTTCCTCCGGGCAAATGCTGATGTGTTCGCATGGACAGCATCAGATTTGTCCGGTGTGCCGAGGGAGGTGATCGAGCACCACTTAGCGGTGTGCCCCAACGCGCGCCCCGTCAAGCAAAAGGCACGGCGCCAAGTGCCCGAGAAGCAAGAGTTCATCGTCCAAGAAGTTCAGAAACTGCAAGTGGCAAGAGTCATCCACGAGGTGCGTCATCCCGAGTGGCTCGCCAACCCTGTCGTCGTCCCCAAGCACAACGGCGAGGGGCGGATGTGCGTCGACTTCACCAGCCTCAACAAGGCCTGCCCCCAGGATCCCTTCCCGCTGTCGCGAATCGACCAGATCGTGGACTCCACCACTGGGTGCGAGTTGCTTTGCTTCCTGGATGCCTTCTCAGGCTACCACCAGATCAAGATGGTGAAGGAAGACGAAGAAAGAACAGCCTTCATCACCCCCTGCGGAGTGTACTGCTACATCTGCATGACCTTCGGCCTGAGGAGCACGGGGGTTACCTTCCAGAGGCTGATGCGCATCGCGCATCGCCTTGGGACCCCAGATGGGAAGGAATGCAGAGGCCTAGGTTGACAATATCGTCGTGAAGAGCTGCAAGTCATGCTCAATCATCGCGGATCTCGAAGAAACCTTCGCCAACCTGCGCAATGTCAACCTCAAGCTCAACCCCTCCAAGTGCGTCTTCGGAGTCCCTTCCGGCAAGCTTCTTGGCTTCCTAGTCTCCCACCGCAGCATCGAAGCCAACCCTGAGAAGATCAAGGCCATCGAGCGGATGTGGCCTCCCCGGAACCTCAAAGAAATGTAGCGCCTCGCGGGTTGCATGCCCTTGCTTGGGCACTTTATCTCCAAGTTCGGCGAAAGAGCCCTACTGTTCTTCAAGCTCATGAAGAGATCGGGCCCCTTCAAGTGGACTCCTGAGGCTGACGCGGCCTTCGAGGACCTCAAGAGGTACTTGACAAGCCCCCTCGTCATGGTCGCCCCGCGCCCACCAGAGCCTCTGCTCCTCTACTTGGCGGCCACCCCCCATACGGTTAGCGCGGCCCTTGTGGCGGAACGAGAAGAGCCTACTTGCGCCAAGAAGAAGCTTGCCGCCCCTGCACCAGCCGAGGCCGCGCCAGCGCCTCCCGAGGCAGCGTCTTTGCCTACCGAGGACCCTCCTCAGGAGGCTGTAAGTGCATAAAGTGCCCCCTTAGTGGTTTTGGAGTATTGAAGACAAATAGATTAAGGGACTAATGTGTTTGTGAGTATACACAGGAGAAAATAATCCCTGAAGACTTGGTTTAACCACGGAAGGTGACCCCTAAAAATGTATTTCTTCAAGTGAAGAATTTGGTGTGGCCTGTCAAGAAATTGATGTGAAGACTTTGAAGCTTGAAGACTTTGTTTTCATAGTTTCTTTTCTTCTTATTTGAGTCATAGGAAAAATCGTGCTGCTAAAGGGGGTCTAGGTGAAACATTTATCATACTTCTAAGCGATGCTCAAACCTATACAAACCTAAGCCGCTTCGAGTGAAGCCTTTGGAAATCTCTGGAACAGCTGACGAATTTGCCAGTGACAGTGATGAAGTTCATCTGGTCTCTGACGAATTTGGTCAGCCTGAGGAGTTAGGATTTCGCCAGTGCGATCTACCTATCGTGAGGAAATAGAGTGCCCCGGCGAAATTGAGAGCTTAATTTCCGACCGTTGCTGCGCCGCGCGCCAGCTGTCGAGTGGATTCTTATCCTGACAACAGTCTTGTCTGAGAAGGGCATTTATGACAATTCATGTCGGGTTGCCCCTGGCTATAAATAGCCGCCCCCCACAACCACTAGTTTGTTGGCTGCTCTAGAGAGAGATTGACACTTGTCATTTGAGAGCAACCCTTCCTCTGACGACTTTGTCAGAACCCAAGTGAGGAAAAACCCAACCAGAGCCAAAGTGACTGAGCATCACTGAAGAAGTTGATCTGTGTGATCCGACGCTTATTACCTTTGAAGACTGTCATTCTTCCAGACGGTTAGGCGTCATGTTCTGAGCACCCAAGAGTAATTGTGGCGTGCCGGTGAACAAGTCTGTGAAGGTTTTGGAAGTCTACCTTGAAGACTTACCACAAGTGATTGGGGGAGGTCTAAGTGACCTTAGCTCAAGAGGAATACGGTGAGGACTAAGTGTCCTCCGAGGTAAGGCTCAGCAGCCTCAACCAGACGTACAGTTGATACAGCAACTGGAACTGGTCTACCAAATCGATGTGTCTTCATCGAGCCCAACCGGTTTCAAGTTCCTCACCCTTTACCTTTTCGCAATTCCGCCGCTGAAGAACTTGTGCTTTACTATTCTAAAGAATTTGAACTGAAAACTTTCATCATGCTGTTTTTCATTTCTTTAGTTCATCTTCTTCATGCATGTTCGCCTGTATGATTTCATGTTCTTCACTTATATGTATTTCATATGTATGCTACTTGTATCTGTGTCGATCTAGTTTCGTATCTGTTTCTATTTCGTAACTCTGATTTTTGTCAAAATCTTCGAAGTTTGAGAAATTTCTAAAAATCTCCCTTTCACCCCCCCCCCTCTGGGAGTAAACCTGCATTCAATTGGTATAAGAACAAGGTACTCCCTTGTTCTGTGTGATTTTGGTTTAACCACCTAGAGTTTTAGTTATGTCGACCGCATGTATGATCAAGGTATCCACTGTGTGCCCCATCTTTGATGGCACGCACTATCCCTACTGGAAGAACAAGATGCGTATGCATCTTGAGGCAATTAACAACGATCTCTGGTTCGTCGTTGAGAATGGAGGGCCTACCGTGGCTCCAAGCATCAACGCCACCGACGTGAAGAGATTCAGGCAACTCGACTCTCAAGCGAAGGATATCATATGTGGTCATCTGAACAAAGGCCATTATGTTAGAGTGAGTGCTTTGGAAACTTCAAAGCTGATCTGGGACCGGCTCTCCAAAGTCAATGAGGGAGTCTCCACTCAACGTGACTCCCGGGTCGACGTTTTTCGTAATCTCTTCAATCGCTTCAACAGGCTCGTCAATGAAAATGTGCAGCAAACCTTCGACCGCCTTATTGATATCTCCAATGAGCTTCAGGCTCTTGGTGGTGCTGACATCACCGATCATGAGGTGGTGAAGAAATTGCTGAGGTCATTGGACAGTTCCTTCGACACCTTGGCACTAATGATACAAGGGCGCCCTGACTATAAATCACTTGACCCGGCAAACATTCTTGAAAGGCTCAACACTCATGAATTTCAACAAGCAGAGAAGAGAGATATGTATGGTCCTAGCTATGGACGTCCTCGTGCTCTGAAGGCAAAAGAAAAAGCCAAGGCAATTTCTTCATCTGAAGAAGAAGAGGAATATGAGAGCGGTTCTGATGGTGCTGAGGAAATTGGCAGAGAACTGGCAATGCTTGTGAACAAGTTCCAGAAGTTTTCCAAGAAGAATCGCTTTGGAAAGTCTTCAAAGTATGACTCGAAGAACACTGGAGAAGCGTCTGCTCGAGACTACAACAAGAGAACCTGTCACAAATGCAAGAAGCCAGGCCACTACATCGCCGACTGCCCTCTATGGCTAAATAAGAAGAAGAAGAAGAAGAAGAAGAAGAAGAGCAGGGATGATGATGAATCTGATGGCAAAAAGAAGAAGTCTTCAAAGTCTTCAGCAAAGTCCTCATCTCGCAAGAAAGGCAGTTCCAGCAGAGCTCGTGCATTCATTGGGAAGGAAATGGATTCTGAGGAAGAATCTAATCATGAGGAAGCTGAGGAATCTGAGGAGGAGTCAGACTCTGGTGTGGCGAGCCTTGCCCTCGCTACGGAGTATGTCAGCAAGTCCATCTTCAACATTGAGGATAATGGTATCTCCACCAACAATGATGACTGTGCTGATGACTACACTCCCCTATTGCTTCATGGCAAGAGGTGCAAAGGTAACCTCATGAGAAGCTTACTTTGAAACTTCCAGTGATGACGACTCTGAGTGTGAATCTAAACCAAGCTATAAAAAACTTGCTAAAATTGCAACTGGACAACAACATGCTATGGAAAAGATACAAAAACTGCTAGACAAAAGCGATGACCTGTTGGACGAGGAAATGGATCGTAGTCAAGCCTTGTCTGAAGATCTCAGACGGCTTAAATCGCAGTATGACGAACTTCAAAGTCATCATGTGTCCCTCTCAGCCGAATATGAGAAGTTGTCCTATGAATTTCTTCAAAGGAAGCAAGATCTTGAAAAGCTGAGAGCGTCTCATGATGATCTTCAAAAAGAAAACGATTCACTCCTCGCTCAACAGATCAGTACCGCACAGGAAGAATTTGTTGCACCATGTCTAAAATGCCTTGAACGTGATAATGCAAATTCTTCAGCTGAATGTTCAAATGCGTCAGTACTTTCAATTGCTTCAACTGCTACGGTGGCCACTAACCCCTCATCTGAGGAAGCCATCTGTGATACTGATAAAAATGCAGGGCTGAAGGAATTGTATGTCACTGGCATGTACAAAAGCCTCAAAGGGCATCAAAACCTGTGTGACGTGCTCAAAAAGCAAATTCTTCACAGGAACCCTAGGAAAGAGGGTATTGCTTTTGAGAGAAAGCTCAACGTTGATGGTTCGTATTGGAAGCCTGAGCAGTATCCCAAAACCACATGGGTTGCTGCAAAGGGACCTCCAATAGATCCATCCACTTTATCTGGCTATACTTGTGATACTTCATACTCTTCAGATGACTCATTTGACTCCAACTACAAACTATTCAAAAATCAGAATGGTGAAGTATTTGCCAGATTCGTTGGTACTAACTGCAGGAACGATCCACCTGTGAAGAAAATATGGGTTCCCAAAAGCCTTCTGGAAAATCTTCAGGTGAATGTCATCATGACACCACCGATGAAGAAGAAACTTCCCAGGGCAAATTCTTCACAGGGATCAAAGTCGTCAAATGGACGCAGACCCACTTATGGTCGTGCTAATGCCTCTGTTTCGCAGGGAAACAAACAGCGATTTGATGAATATGAGCACTATTCTTCGAACCACTATGTTCACAAAACCTCAAAGAATTTCTCTGCTTATTCATTCAATTACTATAACCCTCCTGTGAAGAGAAATGCATATTCTTCAATGCCTAAGTTCTCCATTAATGCACTTCGTTACATTGCTTCTCAGCCACCCATTCAGATGTGGGTGGTTAAGAAGAAGAACTAATATCTTCCGCAGGGTCAGGTCTTCAGACAACTAAAATGTCTGATGAATTTGCTGAAGACCTGACAAAGTGCCTGTTGGGATGCAGGCTAATCATGATGAAATGAATTATTCATTTCACACATCCCTTATGCTGCTAGATATTATTCCTTGATGAAATTGTCTGACGAAATTGATCATCATCATATTCTTCACTTTGAAGTATATGAATTCGTAAGTCAGACTAATGCTTCTACAGGATGACACACCCTCAGCCACTGAATGGGTCTTGGATAGTGGCTGCACGAATCACATGACTAGTGATAGGAATCTCCTCACTGATGCTCCCCTTACTCCGTCTCATCTGAAGCATATCACATACGCCGACAAAGGAAAAAGCAAGGTATTGGGTGTAGGTAAGGTTGCTATCTCAAAGGATCGACACATGGAAAAGGTGATGCTTGTCGAGTCCCTTGGATACAACCTCATGTCTGTCTCAATGCTTTGTGATCTTGATATGATTGTCATCTTTGGCAAATATAGATGCATTGTGCTGATGGAATCTGACAAATCCAAAGTCTTCGAAGGCTTTAGGAAAGATGATTTGTATGTTGTAGATTTCTCTCTAGGTCCTTAGCCTGCCACGTGTCTACTGGCAAAAGCTTCAGAGTGCTGGCTATGGCATCGACGTCTTGGACATGCTGGCATGAGGAATTTGAGCACACTCGTCAAGAAGAAGCACATCATTGGCGTCGAAGGCATCAAATTCGTTAAAGATCATCTGTGTGGTGCTTGTGAGTCTAGAAAGATGACCAGATCCAAGCATACGGCTAAGACAGTCATGACCACTACTCGTCCCTTTGAATTACTTCATATGGATTTGTTTGGTCCCACACATTATGCCACACTAACCAATGCAGTATCTCTCTACGGATTCATCATAGTTGATGACTACTCTCGTTACACCTGGGGGCACATCATTTCCTTCAAGACTGAAGTACAGGATGTCTTCAGACGATTCTCCAATCGGGCCATGACGAATTATGGTCTCAAGATCAAGCACATCAGGAGCGACAACGGCACCGAGTTCAAGAACACAGGGCTTGATGATTATCTTGACGAACTTGGTATCACTCATGAGCTCTCTGCTCCTTACACGCCTCAGCAGAATGGAGTCGTGGAGCGCAACAATAGGACACTCATTGAGATGGCTCGCACAATTCTTGATGAATACAAGACCCCTCGTCGATTCTGGCCTGAAGCAATTGATATTGCATGTCACATCATCAACCGGGTATATCTTCACAAATTCCTCAAGAAGACCTCATATGAACTCCTCACTGACAAGAAACCCAATGTGAGTTATTTCAAAGTCTTCGGTGTTAAATGCTGGATTAGAGATCCTCATCACAGTTCTAAATTTGCACCGAAAGCACATGAGGGTTTTATGCTTGGTTACGGAAAGGACTCGCACACCTACAGAGTCTTCAACACCTACCACAACAAGGTTGTTGAAACTGTAGATGTGCAGTTCGATGAAACTAACGGCTCGCAAAGAGAGCACATGCCTCCTATGCTAGATGAAATGCCTCCTGAGGAATCGATCAAGCTTATGGGCACTGGTGAAATTGTGCCCAGTGAAGAAATAGCTGATGAAGAAGTATTGATTCCTCGTCATGAAGAAACTGCTAATCCTAAGGAAAATGATGCTGAGGATTCTGCATGGCAACAACAACAACAGCAAGGCCCTCGTCCAGCACATCCATGAGTGGCGAATGAAGTGCAGATTGAGAAGATCCTCGACAAGATCAATGCACCTAGTCCCCTCACTCGCTCAAGAGCTTCACATTTAGCTAACTTTTGTGGGCATTACGCGTTTATCTCAATTTTAGAGCCCACCAAAGTTGATGAAGCATTTCTTGAACCGGAATGGATTCAAGCTATGTAAGAAGAATTGCATCAATTCGAGCTCAACAATGTGTGGGAGCTAGTCAAGCGTCCCGATCCACGCAAGCACAATGTCATCAGCACCAAATGGATCTACCGCAACAAACAAGACGAAAATAGCCAAGTGGTGAGGAATAAGGCCCATCATGTAGCTCAAGGCTACACACAGGTTGAGGGTATTGACTTCGATGAAACATTTGCACCTGTTGCTAGGCTTGAAGCCATTCGTATTCTGCTTGCATATGCTAACCATCATGATATCTTCTTATATCAAATGGATGTGAAAAGTGCATTCCTCAATGGTAAGCTTGAGGAAGAAGTATATGTTGCTCAACCACGAGGTTTTGAGGACCCAAAGCATCCACACAAAGTCTTCAGACTCAACAAGGCTCTCTATGGCCTCAAGCAAGCCCTGAGGGCTTGGTATGATACACTAAAGGAGTTCCTGAAGAAAAAGGGTTTCAAACCCGGTTCACTTGACCCTACTCTTTTCACTAAATCTTATGATGGTGAACTGTTCATATGCCAAATATATGTTGATGATATTATCTTTGGTTGAACTAACAAGAAATACAGTGACGAATTTGCATATATGATGCAAGAAGAATATCAGATGTCTATGATGGGGGAGTTAAAATTCTTCCTCGGACTTCAAATTCGTCAACAACGAAATGGCATATTCATATCTCAGGAGAAATACCTCAAGGATTGCCTGAAGAAATTTGGCATGCAAGATTGCAAAGGCCTCAAGATACCAATGCCAACAAATGGTCAACTCTGCACTGACGAAAATGGTAAAGATTTCGATCAGAAGGTATATCGCTCCATCATTGGCTCGCTGCTTTACCAATGTGCATCTTGGCCAGATATTATGCTTAGCGTTTGCATCTGTGCCCGCTTTCAAGCGTCACCGAAGGAATCCCACCATCAGGCTGTGAAACGAATTCTTCGATATTTAGCTCACACACCAACGCTTGGATTATGGTATCCCAAGGGCTCATCATTTGATCTTGCTGGATTTTCTGATTCTGATTATGCTGGAGATCGTGTAGATCGCAAGTCAACATCAGGCACATGCCATTTCCTCGGACGATCTCTTGTTTGTTAGTCCTCGAAGAAGCAGAACATCGTCTCACTTTCCACAGCCAAGGCTGAATACATTGCCGCTGGTGCCTGCTGCTCACAGCTTCTATGGATGAAGCAAACCCTCAAGGACTATGGCATCAACGTGAAGAAAGTGCCACTCTACTGCGACAATGAGAGTGCCATCAAGATCGCCCACAACCCAGTGCAATACTCTAGGACGAAGCACATCCAGATTCATCACCATTTTCTTCGTGATCATGTGCTGAAGGGAGACATCGACATCAATCACGTGAAGATTGAAGACCAGCTTGCAGATATCTTCACTAAGCCCTTGGATGAGAGAAGGTTTTGCATGTTGCGGTGTGAGCTAAACATCCTAGAATCTTCGAATGTCCTTTGAAAAGGACACACATCCTAACGCTTATGCATTCTTGATGACTTTGATGCACAACACACGAAGTAACATTTTTCTTCAATTAATGAAGATTAACCCTCTAAGTGTAAAGAAATTAATGAAGAACTTGATTCTCATAACCCTACGACAATTGTACGCGGTGTCTGAAATCATCACAGTTCTTATACGGTGGGTAACGCCACCACCCTCTTCATGACGTTCTTTAGGCTTGAGTTTTTCATCATTTGCAATTTCGTCAAACTTTTCAAATTCGTCATTTGGGGTTGTTCTTCATTGTTTGAGCTAATCTTTCCTTATATTTATCTGAGTTTTTCATGTCCTCAACAGCATTCACATATTGCTAATTCTTCAAGTTGTTTTTCTGTCTATGTGAATGTGATCGGACCCGCTCCCTTCTATGCTAAACTCAAACCACTTTGTTCACAATCTCTTCATGTGCGTTCTAATTGACACCGTTCAAAGTCTTCACTGTGTCCTTGACAGCTGAAGAAATTGTGAACACATTTTAAAATCTTCTATTCAAATTTTTGGCGGTTGCCACAGTAACTTAATCCCGTGCATCCGACGCGTGGATAAGTGCACTCAAAATGCATGTGTGACGCGTGTCGATGAGATGCGAATCGCCAGGGGCTTATCCGTACAAAATGTTCGGACCGCTCAGTTTTCACTGCGCCTATATAAAGGCTTGACCGTGTCAAACCTAGTTCATTTCACTCTCGCGCCCCTGTCGCTCTCCCAAACCCTAGCGCCGCCACTGGAATTCATCGCTGCTGGAGAAGAAGAGCTTCACTGCCTCGACTTCTTCATCACCGTACTCGCGCTGGTCGGGAATTTCTTCACCTCCGCCACCGCCGTAGCTGTCTTTCGTCGCCAAGTTAGGGCACGAAAGATCTGAGCTGACGATTTCCTTCAACTCGTCGTCCAGTTCATTGAGTTTATCCTTGGGGTAATTAAAATTTATTTTTACTACCCAAGTTTGATCTTTTCACAGTCTAAAATTCTTCAAGTGTTGTTTCTACCACTTCTTTCCAAATCTTCAGCACTTCCTTTTGGCCAGTCTTGGTTATTTCATCTAAGTTACACTTCACGATTAGATTCCTCAGTTGTGCAATAGTCTCAATCTGTACAGCTCTGAAATCTGACTCAAGAACTCTTAGTGAATTTCTTCAAGACGATAAGGGTTAATTTCCTCAACTTGGTTTATTTTGAAAATCTCTGAGAACGCATGTGACTCTTCCCAGTTTCCTCGCAACTATACTCTGTTCACAGGTACCCATGTTTGTAGACGAATCTCTTGGTTCTCATCAACTTAATTCATTTGCAGCATTACTTGAGGAAAATCTTCAGACTTCTTCAGAAACATCGAAAGTTCAAAACCCTCAGTTGAAGAAAATGGCAGATGGCAAAAAGCCTCAGAAAGGAGGCAAGAGGAAAGAGGAACACATAGCATTTGAGATCCCTGATGATATTTATGCAGGGTATTGCACACCTAATGAAGAAATTCATGGGAAAGAAACAGAAAAACAGCGCAAGACACGCATGCAAAAGATCGAGAGGTTCTGGACCTATGAATGGCGGGGTTACAATTACGTCACTCCCAAATACATGAAGGATTTTGCTATTAAACCTCCTTGCAAAAGACCACAGTTGGCTCCTAGTCAAACAGCTGATCCCACAAACATCAGAAGGGGTGAAGAATTCCCCAAAGAGTGGGCCAAGCGTCAAGCAAAATTGCAGAAACAAGCTCAGAAGGCTGTTGAAGAATTCAACAGGGCTTCAAAGGCATCAGCTGATGCTAGTGCAGGCTCAAGTGGCAGCATGCCCAAGAAAGCCATGAAGAAGAAGCCGGCTCAAAAGCCAAAACCATCAACTGAAGTGCCCCCACGGCGAAAATCTTCAGCTTCAAAATCTTCTGCAAAGCCCTCAGAGACCAATCCATCATCTTCAAAGGCTTCAGTGCCCAAGGCACCTTCTGTTCCAAGTTCCTCAGTGCCTCTGCCAGCCAAAAGTTCCTCAATGGCCACAGCAAGAGCTTCAACGCCAGTTGTGCTAGCATCCTGCCAACGCACTTAAGGCTTTCAAACAGCCACAATAGCTGCATCAAGTGCCTCAGCATCAGGGCATATATCTTCAAACATGCCGATGCTGAAGAAAAAGGCCACAACAGGCCGTGGAACAAGACCCAGCCCCAGAAGCAAGGTTGTATTGCCTCTGGCTGATGAAAATGACTTGGCTGATGAAGATGAGATTGCTGAATATGTTCAGAGAAGAATGGAAGAAGCCGCTCGTGCCAAGAATACCTCCATTCCACTTCTTCTTAATCCCAAGAAGATTTTGGACTTTATTGAAATCTGGTGCAAGAAACCTGACACACCCCTTGATGACCTTGATTTGCCACCTGGTCCTAGTCATGTTTTGTCTGCATTTATTCTGAAAGAAAAACACAAAATTGAGCAGGCTAAACTGAAAGCACATTTGCTCCCTTGGTGGTTTTGGTAATTTATGCCAACATACATGTTGTTGGACTAATGCTTTTATCTAGTGAATTTCAGACAAGTTCAACAATGGCGTGGCGTGGACAAGAGGACGTGGAACCCCTTCAAAATGCTAAGGACAAGAATTGGCAAAGATCAAGACTCTACATTTTTGGTTTAGTGATCCAAGATCACATTGAGTCCATAGGAAAGCCAATACTATTAAAAGGGGATGAGGTGTTGCTTAATGGTCCTTTTGCTCAAGTGCTTAGTGACAGCATTCCTAAACCCTCAACCACTCTCTCAATCCCAAATATGTCTAAAACCCAAAGTCCAACTCGGCCCCACCGAAATTTCCAATCCGGCATCACCGAGTTCATCCAAGACTTAGCCACTGCCAAACCCTAAAAATCGGATCCACCGAAATGGATCTCGGTCTCACCGAGATGGCCTTGCCAACTCTCTGTAATCATTTGCATTTACTTCGGTCTCACCGAGTTTGCAAATCGGTCTCACCGAGATGGCTTGCCAACTCTCTGCTGCCTTATTGCTTCACTTCGGTCCTACCGAGTTGATGCAATCGGTGCCACCGAGATGAGGATTGCCCTAAGCCATTGCACTTCGGTCCATCCGAGTTGTTCGTATCGTTCCCACCGAGATTCCTAAAGTTCATATCTTTTACACAGTTCGGTGCTACCGAGATTATCGTTTCGGTGCCACCGAGTTGGGTCAAAAGTGTGTAACGATTGGATTTTGTGTGGAGGCTATATATACCCCTCCACCCCATCCTTCTCAGTAAGGAGAGCCATCAGAACGTGCCTACACTTCCACCATTCATTTTCTGAGAGAGAAACCACCTACTAATGTGTTGAGATCAAGATATTCCATTCCTACCATTTGAACCTTGATCTCTAGCCTTTCCCAAGTTGCTTTCCACTCAAATCCTTCTTCCACCATAGCCAAATCTATGAGGAGTGATTGAGTGCTGGGAAGACTATCATTTGAAGCACAAGAGCAAGGAGTTCATCAACAACACACCGTCTATTACCTTTTGAAGAGTGGTGTCTCCTAGATTGGTTAGGTGTCACTTGGGAGCCTCCAACCAGATGTGGAGTTGAACCAAGAAGTTTGTAAGGGCAAGGAGATTGCCTACTTCGTGAAGATCTACCCCGAGTGAGGCTAGTCCTTCGTGGACGTAAGCCATGGTGGAATAGACAAGGTTGCTTCTTCGTGGACCCTTCGTGGGTGGAGCCCTCCGTGGACTCGCGCAGCCGTTACCCTTCGTGGGTTGAAGTCTCCATCAACGTGGACGTACGATAGCACCACCTATCAGAACCACGCCAAAAACCACTGTGTCTTCATTGCGTTTGATCTTCCATACTCTACCCTTTACTTTCCGTACTATTGCATGCTTTACTATTTCCGCTGCTCAATCTCTAGATATGCATGTGTAGAAAGTATTGGAGTGATCTTAACTTGTGCAAAAATTTGCCTAAGTTCCAAGAGATATTAAAAACTGCTAATTTGGATGGTTAGGAGTCTATTCACCCCCCCTCTAGACCTATCTCCTCGATCCTACATAAACTTGTGAGGAAGCAAAAGCTTCAAACGGAGAAGGAGCTGAAGAAGAACATGCTAACCATATCTCCTCAGCAGCTGGTTGCACTTCAATCTGAGATCCAAAGGTTGTCTGATGAATATGAGTGGCAAGCCAACCATTGATGTGGTGTGCGTGACAGATTCATCAAAGCAACCAAGCAAGTGGTTGATGATAATAACAAAAGAGAGGCCGCCAAGCATGGTCATGTACCTCCATCAAGTTCCTCAGCTCCACCTCAAGCTCCACAGGCCAGTGAGACTGCACCTTCATCTCCTCCACTAGTCCAAGCCAGAGCAACTGAAGAAGTTGCGCCTGAAGAAACTGCCAGGGCGACTGCATCAGTCGCGCCTGAAGAAATTGTACGACCAAATTTCTCAGCAGCAGCGCCTGAACCGTGTTTGTCTCTGAAGCTTATCACACTTCCTTCTGCATCAGAAGTGAAGAAAACTGTGGGATCAAGGAGATAGGTCTAGAGGGGGGGTGAATAGACTCCTAACCAGCCAAAGGTGTAGTTTTTAATTTCTCTTGGAATTTAGGCAGATTTTGGCACAAGTTAAGATCACTCCAATACTTTCTACACATGCATATCTAGAGATTGAGCAGCGGAAATAGTAAAGCATGCAATAGTACGGAAAGTAAAGGGGTAGAGTATGGAAGATCAAACACAATGAAGACACGGTGGTTTTTGGCATGGTTCCGATAGGTGGTGCTTTCGTACGTCCACGTTGATGGAGACTTCAACCCACGAAGGGTAACGGTTGCGCGAGTCCACGGAGGGCTCCACCCACGAAGGGTCCACGAAGAAGCAACCTTGTCTATTCCACCATGGCTTACGTCCACGAAGGACTAGCCTCACTCGGGGTAGATCTTCACGAAGTAGGCGATCTCCTTGCCCTTACAAACTCCTTGGTTCAACTCCACATCATGTCGGAGGCTCCCAAGTGACACCTAACCAATCTAGGAGACACCACTCTCCAAAAGGTAATAGACGGTGTGTTGTTGATGAACTCCTTGCTCTTGTGCTTCAAATGATAGTCTTCCCAGCACTCAAACAACTCCTCACAGATTTGGCTATGGTGGAAGAAGGATTTGAGTGGAAAGCAACTTGGGAAAGGCTAGAGATCAAGATTCAAATGGTAGGAATGGAATAGCTTGATCTCAACACATGAGTAGGTAGCTCTCTCTTAGAAAATGTATGGTGGAAGTGTAGGCACGTTCTGATGGCTCTCCTTACTGAGAAGGAGGTGGTGGAGGGGTATATATAGTCTCCACGCAAAATCCAACCGTTACACACTTTTGACCTAACTCGGTGGCACCGAAACGATAATATCGGTAGCACCGAACTGTGTAAAAGATATGAACTTTAGGAATCTCGGTGGGACCGATACGAACAACTCGGATGGACCGAAGTGCAATGGCTAGGGCAAACCTCATCTTGGTGGCACCGATTGCATCAACTCGGTAAGACCGAAGTGAAGCAATAAGGCAACAGAGAGTTGGCAAGCCATCTCGGTGAGACCGATTTGCAAAACTCGGTGAGACCGAAGTAAGTGCAAACGATTACAGAGAGTTGGCAAGGCCATCTCGGTGAGACCGAGATCCATTTTGGTGGATCCGATTTTTAGGGTTTTGGCAGTGGCTAAGTCTTGGATGAATTCGGTGGGGCCGGATAGAGAATATCGGTGGGGCCGAGTTGGAATGTGGGTTTTGGACATATTTGGGTAGAGAGAGTAGTTGAGGGTTTTGGAGTACTGTCACTAAGCACTTTGAGCAAAAAGATCATTAAGGAACACCTCATCCCCTTTTAATAGTATTGGCTTTCCTATGGACTCAATGTGATCTTGGATCACTGAACCAAAAATGTAGTGTCTTGATCTTTTGCCAATCCTTGTCCTTAGCATTTTGAAGGGGTTCCACATCCTCTTGTCCCTGCCACGCCATTGTTGAACTTGTCTGAAATTCACTAGATGAAAGCATTAGTCCAACAACATGTATGTTGGCATAAATTACCAAAACCACCAAGGGAGCAAATGTGCTTTCAAAAACAAAGGCTGCTGAGAAGAGAAAAGCATCAGCACCATCTACCACTAAAACTGTGAAGAAGTTGAAGATGGCTCCAATGTCTTCAACTGCACCTATTGATGCTATCCCAATTTCATTGGCACCCCCGACTCAGAATGTTGAAGAATTCCAGATTGTTCCATATGGTGTGGATTATGTCATCCCACCATTTGATGAAGAAGAGACTACCCACTCTGTTGCTTCCACAGAGCTAGTGGATAAAGAAATTGAAGTTGAAGCAGATGCTTCACTTCATCAGGTATCATCGCCTCTGGTCTGTGTGACTGATGAAAATGCTGCTTCTCATAGAAGCAATGATGAAATTGATGAGGACGTGGATGTGGGCTCCACAACGCCAGTTATGCATGATGACTTCTGGGACGATGCTCATCCGAACTCACCCCTCACCACGCCTCTCACACAAGTACCTCAGTCGCCTGCAATCACTGAGGAAGTTCATACTGGTTCTGAAGGACTTCAACCATCCCTTCAGACCATCACTGAAGAAATTCCAGCTGCATCAGCTGAAGAAACCGTGCAACATGTGACTGATGAAGAAGTTGCACCTCCTCCACCTCAACAAGAAGAACCAGCTCCCTCAGCAAATTCTGAAATAGTTCCGTTTGCAACAGCTGAGGAAGTTGCTAAGTCTTTGGCCATCACGGATCCCAATGATTCAACGGGCTCTCTGAGACCCATCTTTGATGTGAAGCCAAAGAATATAAACCTTCAGCCTGTGCGTTCAATGCCCAAAGTTGGCAAAAGCATCAGAAGACCCAAGTTTGATAATGTTGCCTTCTTTGGAGAGAAGAATTTCTTCATAGGCGAGTCACCTTATGACTCTCCAAAAAATCAGGCGTCAGAGATTTTGGGCCAATGCTCAAATGAACTATTATTCATCACTCCTGTTTGACAAGAACAAAGTCTTCCCGCATCGCCATATTCCTCATGTGGATATGGAATCCCAACCGTGCTTTAGGCCAGTATTGGCTGTTCTTCACGATGCCGGGCTACTCAGTTTTGTCACTGATGTTTGTGGCTGGAATGAAGTGCTCATTCTTCAATTTTATGCCACATTGCATCTTTCTGGTGATGTTGACGACATTCATTCATGGGCTATCGACTGGATGAGTGAGAACACACACTATAAGGCTCCTGCTGGTGAATTGCTTCGAGCTCTTCCTGTTGATTTGCCCTCTACTGAAGCCAGAAAAATTTATGAAGAACATGAGCTGTCTAACCATCTGATGCAAGTGTTGATGAAGCCGTTGGCTGCAGGAGAAGCTCCAAGAACCACCTTCTTAGTGAAAGATTTGCTATTTGTGCCAAGGATAGTATATCGCATTTTGGCCAAAACCCTCAGTCCTATCAAAGGCCACAATTCTGAGACTGAAGAAGTTGTGGGAATCATGAAGAACTTGCTATTCAATATCATCCATGGTATTCCTATCAATATACATGATTTCTTCATGAGGACTTTGGCCACTGTCGCACAATCTCCGGTTGATTTGAAGCCTTATGCACCTTGGCTAATGAGATTCATCAGAATAAGGTCTTCAATCAATTACAAAGCTGACCGTCAAAAACATCTCAGCTTCCTGCTAGACATGGAAATTCTTCAAAGCACAATTGCTTCAGTTCCTGGCAAAGGCAAGGCTGTTATTGATGAAGGTGTTCGTCCCCTTGATGGCCAATTTCGTCAGCCTGTCTCACAATCCACAGGATATGATTCATCCAGCCATGACACTGGCGCAAATGCCACTCAGCAAAAACCTCAAGGTGAAGCTCCTCGAGTGATGACTGATCGATAGCTTGTTATAAGTCTTCATCAGATAGTGGACAAGAATCACAACTGGGTTAAGCGTCAACTACACGCAATCCTTGGCAATATGACAGTGACGCAAAATTCAGTCCGCAAAAATCATTATTATCTGCATGAGATCTTTGATAGAAGTTGGGCCATTCTCTCATATCTGAAGACCCCTGATGAACTAGAAAAAATGGAATTTCAAATGAACTTTGATTGGGCCAATCCGCCCAAGAATAAGTTCAAGAAAGTTCAAGTTCCTCCTATGGTCCCAAGCTCTGTGTCTTCTTCTTGAGCCACTAACGAAAATGAAGATGTTAAAGACACTGCTGCAAGCCCCTCTTCAACTCACAACCCCGAAAACGCTGGCGCTCCCTCAACTGCTTCATGATGATATTCTTCAGGGGCGTTAGTTCTCAGTTTCATCTCCTTTTGGTCATCTGATGACAAAGGGGGAGAAATTTGAGTTAGTCTTCAAGCGGGTCATATATCAGGCTGTTTCTTTTGCTAAGTTGCAACTCTTGGTTTCTCATTTGATTCGCTCCTTTGATGAGTTGTAACTTAATAACTGTTGGTGGTCCGACACTCTTCTGCGCAGTTTTATTTGCATGCGTGATTATGCTCTGATCCTCATATATATATGTGCATGCATGTTATAATTCGTCAGACACCAATTTTCATCATGCATTCAAATTCTTCAATATCTTATGATCATGCATGATTGGATTCCAATATATAGGGGGAGATCTCCAAAATTTCAACCTGCCATGTGCATTTGCAATCCAAAGCAAATTCTTCATATGCACATCTTCAGGGGGAGCTCCTCTTTATCATGTAACCAATGTCTTCACATTCTGTACTTACACTTCCATTTTTTTACTCCCGTTGAAAACTTAACTAATTTGTCATCAATCACCAAAAAGGGGGAGATTGTAAGTGCATGAAGTGCCCCCTTAGTGGTTTTGGAGTATTGAAGACAAATAGGTTGAGGGACTAATGTGTTTGTGAGTATACACAGGAGAAAATAGTCCCTGGAGACTTGGTTTAACCACGGAAGGTGACCCTTAAAAATGTATTTCTTCAAGTGAAGAATTTGGTGCGGCCTGTGAAGAAATTGATGTGAAGACTTTGAAGCTTGAAGACTTTGTTTTCATAGTTTATTTCCTTCTTATTTGAGTCATAGGAAAAACCGTACTGCTAAAGGGGGTCTAGGTGAAACATTTATCATACTTCTAAGCGATGCTCAAACCTATACAAACCTAAGCCGCTTCGAGTGAAGCCTTTGGAAATCTCCGGAGCAGCTGACGAATTTGCCAGTGACAGTGACGAAGTTCATCTGGTCTCTGACGAATTTGGTCAGGCTGAGGAGTTAGGATTTCGCCAGTGCGATCTGCCTATCGTGAGGAAATAGAGTGCCCCGACGAAATTGAGAGCTTAATTTCCGACCGTTGCTGCACCGTGTGCCAGCTATCGAGTGGATTCTTATCCTGACAACGGTCTTGTCTGAGAAGGGCATTTATGACAATTCATGTCGGGTTGCCCCCTGGCTATAAATAGCCGCCCCCCACAAACACTAGTTGGTTGGCTGCTCTAGAGAGAGATTGACACTTGTCATTTGAGAGCAACCCTTCCTCTGACGACTTTGTCAGAACCCAAGTGAGGAAAAACCCAACCAGAGCCAAAGTGACTGAGCATCACTGAAGAAGTTGATCTGTGTGATCCGACGTTTATTACCTTTGAACACTGTCATTCTTCCAGATGGTTAGGCGTCATGTTCTGAGCACCCAAGAGCAATTGTGCTGCTGAAGAACTTGTGCTTTACTTTTCTGAAGAATTTGAACTGAAGACTTTCATCATGTTGTTTTTCATTTCTTCAGTTCATCTTCCTCATGCATGTTCGCCTGTATGATTTCATGTTCTTCACTTGTATGTATTTCATATGCATGCTACTTGTATCTGTGTCGATCTAGTTTCGTATCTGTTTCTATTTCGTCACTCTGATTTTCGTCAAAATCTTTGGAGTTTGACGAATTTCTAAAAATCTCCCATTCACCCCCACCCCCCCCCCCCCCTGGGAGTAAACCTGCGCTTTCAGCAGGCCATTACACTGCACACGGTTTGCGAAAGCAAAACTTCTGTGATAAACGTCAAGATCAGGCACGTTTCTCAGATCAATACGTGTGCGATGAAACTCTACTGCACACACGACCAGACAAGAAAAAACGTGTGAGATTAACAACAACAGCGCACACAGTTCCTTCTTAATAAATGTTTCTGAAAGTCACCTTATCACACATGCTAGGCAATTATGAACTGTTTATGATGTCGTGTGCATCGTAAACGTTTGCTCATAGAAGAACGCGTGCGATAGGCCTTCATCCGACACGGTGTGGGGTCGAGGAGATAGGTCTAGAGGGGGAGAATAGACCCTTAACCAACCAAAGGTGCATATTTTTAGTTCACTTGAAATTTAGGTAGATTTTGGCACAAGTTAAGATAACACCAAGACTTCCTACACATGCATATCTAGAGATTGAGCAGTGGAAATAGTAAAGCATGCGAGTGTACAGAAAGTAAAAGGGGGTAGACTATGGAAGATCAAACGCAATGAAGACACGGTGGTTTTGGCGTGGTTCCGATATGTGGTGCTATCGTATGTCCACGTTGATGAAGACTTCAACCCACGGACGGTAACGGTTGCGCGAGTCCATGAAGGGCTCCACCCACAAAGGGTCCACGAAGAAGCAACCTTGTCTATTCCACCATGGCTTACGTCCACGATGGACTAGCCTCACTCAGGGTAGATCTTCACAAAGTAGGCGATCTCCTTGCCCTTACAAACTTCTTGGTTCAACTCCACATGATCTTGGAGGCTCCCAAGTGACACCTAACCAATCTAGGAGACACCACTCTCTAAAAGGTAATAGACGGTGTGTTGATGATGAACTCCTTGCTCTTGTGCTTCAAGTGATAGTCTCCCCAACACTCAAACACTCCCTCACAGATTTGGCTATGGTGGAAGAAAGATTTCAAATGATAGGATAGGAATATCTTGATCTCAACACATGAGTAGGTGGTTCTCTCTCAGAAAATGTATGGTGGAAATGTAGGCACGTTCTGATGGTTCTCTTACTTGGTAAGAGGGTGGTGGAGGGTATATATAGCCTCCACACGAAATCCAACCGTTACACACTTTTGACAAAACTCGGTGGCACCGACTGGAATTCTCGGTGAGACCGACCTGTGCAAAAGATGTGAACTTTTGAAGTTTCGGTGGGACCGAATGGAAACAACTCGGAGCGACCGATGTGCAATGGTAGGGCAAACCTCGTTTCGGTGGCACCGATTGCAACATCTCGGTGAGACCGAAATAATTGCAACAAGGCAACAGAAAGTTGGTCAAGCCATCTCGGTGGCACCGATTGCAAACTGGGTTAGATCAAAATAATTGCAATTGATGACAGAGAGTTGGCAAGGCCATCTCGGTGGGACCGAGATCCATATCGGTGGATCCGACTTGTTAGGGTTGGGCTAGTGGCACTATCCTTATGAACTCGGTGGGTCCAAAAGAATAGGATTTGGTGAGACCGAGTTTAACTTTGGAAATTAGGACAAGTTTGGATAGAGAAAGTGGCTGAGGGTTTTGGAGCAGTATCACTAAGCACTTGACCAATCAGATCATTATCAAAACCTCATCCCCTTTTAATAGTATTGGCTTTCCTATGGACTCAATGTGATCTTGGATCACTAAACCAAAAATGAAGAGTCTTGAGCTTTTGCCAATGTATGTCCTTAGCATTTTGAGGGGTTCCACATCTCCTTCTCCTTGCCATGCCATTGTTGAACTTGTCTGAAATTCACTAGATAGAGGCATTAGTCCAACAACATGTATGTTGGCATAAATTACCAAAACCACCAAGGGAGCAAATGTGCTTTCACACGGGTAATACGGATGAATCGTTTTGGATATTTTATACATCTCAAACGTTTATGTACATACAAATGTGTGGGATATATTCAAGCTTCGCGTACGGTGTACAATCATCAACTGTTTGTGATGGGGTGAGCATCATAAACGTTGCACCACAAAATACCGAGTGCGATGGTAATGCGAGCACACACGAGTAGCAAGCACGGAGCGTTTGTGAAAGATGCGGGCATCGCATAAGCTTAGTTCTACGAAACGTATGCTTGCGTGCTTGCCGACTGTTTCTGGGTCGTGTGGGAAGACCCCCCCCCCCTATCGCACACACAGGCAAGGCGACGGTTTAAAACTCTGTCGCGACAAGGGGGTAAAAACCGTTTGTATAGCAGGTCGCTGCACCAGTGATCACCTACCACCCTGACTGCATATCTCATGGAGGTGCCATTGACCACGTCGCTAACGCCATTCTCACCACTGAAGAAGGGTCCGTGAAGACTCGAGTCCAACTTCTCCCAGCTAGTACACTAATCAAGGTGCAAACATGTACACTGACTTGCGTCTAGAAGAAAACGTCTACAATAACATCCCTAGAGGTTAGGGCATCTCCAACAATAGCAGGAGAGGTGTTTAATGATGGTCGGCACAGGAACGGACGTGTGGCGTTCGGGGTGCCGGAGTAGGTTCCTCGGCATACACGCCGGTTAATGGAGGTAGGAGGGCAGACGGATGGCATTTCAGTGCAGAGAGAAGGCGTGGGCAGCGGGCGAGCAGTGGGCGGCGCTCTTGGTCGGCAAGCCGCTTCAATGCCGGCCCCAGTGAGCGGTCGGCGCTCTTGGCCGGCATGAATACGGGTAGCTAGCTTTGGGCGGGAAAGAGCGCGGACATGGAAGAGGAGTTTTTGGTGGGCCAGGTTAGTCAGAAGCAGGAGTGGCAGTAGTCCAGACGCCCGCACCTTCCCCCCCCCCCATTTCATCTCAGGTTTGCGGGAAAAAACACGTGCGGACTGGTCGGTGGACCGATGCAGGCCTGCATTAGATAGCAAAACACGTTCGGATAGTTGCGGGCGGTTTAAGGGTCGGCGATAAAAATGCCCTTACATCAGCATCAAGAAAAAGGGCACACTCAGCCGTGAAAAAATACACCAAGAAATAACAAGTGCCTAATCTATGGCTAGATTAGTCATTAATAATGGAGATGAGGAGGGATGCCACTGTCGGCTGCCTTCTCCTGGTCGCCATCAGAACAGGAAGTGCCTTCACAAAGGCCAATTCTGTCAAATTTTAAAATCCTGAACAAAGAGCCACCCCAATTATGTACAAAGACAGGGCAATTTTGTCAACAAGAAAACTTAGGTGAGTTGGTTGCTGTGTTGGCGCACGTCCAAGGGGTCGGTGGTTCGAATACCGCCCCGGCCATTTCTTTTTCTCGCCCACCCGCCCGAACTAGGAGTTTACTTCTTGCGCGAGATGTGCGGGCTGACAGTTGGCTCTGTGCATGCTGGCCGCCGTGCGATCCTGATCTGACGGTGTCGGGTGCATTCGGATCTGATCCTAAAAACAGAACGTTATATATATTCTGATAACGGGATGAGAATAATATTCTGATAACTAGTTGACCCGTCGCAGCAGTAGTAGTTGAACTTCACCAAGGGACAGATTGAACTTCCACAAACATTGTCCAAATGGGGCTTGTGATGTACCGTTGGAAAGCTATGGACACGTGGATCACAACCTATGTTAAACTTTTTGCAAAATCAACATGGTTTAAGAGCAGTTTTGCAAACCGTTTTTCTTCATACAAAAAAACATGAAAAGTATTTTCGAGCCCATTTCTAAACCATTTATTGAAATGAGGCAAATGACACGGCATTGGAAAGCTGCTGCAAATCCGCTCATTTCACATATATAAAGTTTTCCCTAATTCCATACGGTTAAAGAGTAATTTGAAAAATGGTGGATTTTCTCAAACCGAAAAGCCGAGCTCATTTTTAGTGCCATTTCCAAATGGCTCATACGATTGATGCAAATGGTATGGCATTGGAAAGCTTATGAAAATGCGCTTCTTTTTCATATAGAAAGTTTTTTCCAATTTTAAACGGTTTAAAAGTAATTTAGAAAACGGCCGAAGTTCCGCCGGGATCGTATTTTCGCATTCTTTTATCAACCGTTTGTCGGAATGCAGCAAATAATATGGCGTTGGAAAGCTTGAAGAAATGCGAAACTTTTATTTATATAATGTTTCTCCCAATTCTTTACAGTTTTATGTCAATTTTGAAAATGGCCGAAACCATTTTTTGGCCACCATTTGCGCAAAGTTTATCGGAACGAGGCAAATAATATACCGTCGGAAAGCTATCGAAAATGCGAAACTTTTCCATATAAAGAGTTTTCTCTAATTCCCAGCCGCTTTTAAGTAATTTTGAAAACAACGAGATCATGCGTTCTTCCTTCTTCGAGAAAACAGTGTCTTCGAAAACGCACTGCGTGAAGAAGTTGAACTTCTGGGGCATGTCTATTTGAACTTCACTCTGTTTTTCACGTGCTGTTTTTTGCCCGTAACTCACCAACCACTCGTCGGAATTGAGCAAATGATATACTGATGGAAAGTTGTTGAAAACACGTAACTTCCCCGTGTTGATCATTCTTTTCATATTGGCGTCGGTTCAAGAGATTTTTTTGAATACGTAAAAATGTATTTTTAACGGTATAGATGAAACTTTGAAACCGTTCATCAGAATGTAGCATATAATATACCGTTGGAAAGCTTATGAATAGGAGCAACTTTTTCTTGTAGACAGTTGTGACAAATTCCTTGCTGTTTGTGAGCAGTTTTAAAAATGGCAAAAGAACGTCGTTTTTGCCTTGTTTTGAACATGTAAATGAATGACGGACGTCTCAGACTAGAAATTTTGAACTATGCCGGGAGTAGCACATGAACTTCTGGCAACAAACCTTTTCGTCTTTTAGTTTTCTATTCTTTTATTGAATCTAAAACGCATTCCGTGTAGTAGTTGAACTGCTTGCTGTTTTCACTTTAAACTTCTATCACGTATTTGAACTTCTTGCAACAAACCTTTTAGGCTTTTAGTTTTCTATTATTTTTTTCTCATCTAAAATGCATTTCGTGTAGTTGAATTTCCCGCTGTTTTCACTTTGAACTTCTGTCACGTATTTTTGTTTGTAATTTTTCACCCGTTCGTCGGAGTTACACAAATGATATACCTTTTAGAAACATGTTGAAAAGACGCAATTTTTTTCCAATACGGTTAAACTTTTGTTTCAAACAACATACACCGATTTTTTAACCGTTTATTTTTGAATAGAGCATACAATATCCCCTCGGAAAGTTGTTGACTAGGAGGAACTTTTTTCACGTAGAGCATTTTGTTTCAAATTTGTAATGGATTGAGAGAATTATTTTAGAACACCAAAAACAATATCTCTTTTTGTGTGTTTTTGCACAAGTAAATACACGGTGAACCTCCTTTACAAGAATGTTTGAACTTTCCTGGGCCCACCACGTGAACTTCCAGCAAAAGTCTTTTTAGACCTTGCCTTTTTATTCCTTTTTCTTATATGAAACACACACTGCATGTAGTAGTTGAACCGCTGGTTGTTTAAATTTGAACTTCTTGGTTTATTTCTTTTAGTAACGGAAAAATCCTAGTTTGGTAATAAATATTGAACCGGTCTGTTATTTAAATTTGAACTTCTAGAATTTTTTTATTTAGAAATGGTGGAATCCTTTTTTATGAATTTTGAACTGCTCTATTTTTAAAATTTGAACTTCTTTTTTTATTATTTTTGAACTTCTCATTTTCATTCTTTCAATAACGAGGAAAATCTAAATTTTGTATAAACATCAAACTGCTCCCTTTTTTTAATTTGGACTTCTTTTGAACTCTCCAGTTTATTATATTTGAACTTTGAGAGTTAACATTTTCTAGGTGACACTTTTTTTTGTTTTCTTCATGAATTATAAAAATCACACTACTCTGTTATTTGAATTTGAACTTCTTGGTTTATTTTTTATTAAAGGGGAATTTCGAGTTTTGTAATCGCTTCGTTACTTAAATTTGAATTGCTTCGTTATTTAAAGATGAACATCTAGGTTTTTCCTAGAAACAGAGAAAATCTGTTTTTAATCCACTAGTTGAACTTCTCTATTATTTTAATTTGATATTCTTTGATTTATTCTTAGAAAAGGAAAAAAATCAATTTTTAAATAAACATCAAACATTTAAAAAAAATTGATCTTCATTCTTTTTTTCCCTAGAAACGAGAAGAATTTGAGATTTTCGTATACTTCGGACTACTTTGTTATTTTAATTTGAACTTTATAATTTTAATCTTTTAGTAACAAGGAAATTTCATTTTTTTGAATAACTCTTTTTTTTTTAATTTGAACTTCTCGGTTTATTTCTTTAGTAATGGGAAAAGTCCTAGGTTTGTAATAAACATCAAACCGCTCCGTTATTTAAATTTGAACTTCTAGTTTTTTAAGAAACAATGAAAAAACTGTTTTTATAAACTTTTTGAACTGCTCTATTTTTTCAATTTGACCTTCTTGGTTTTTTAATAGGGCCATTTGCATTTCTGTCCCTAACTCGAACCACCTACTCATATATGCCCCTAATTTCGAAGCCTGCTCAAATTTGCCCCACTGTCGTTATGTGCACTTATAGAAATGCCCTTCTGTGCCGTTACCGTCCGGTCAAAGGGCTTTGACCGTCCTGAAAAGATAGCAAAAAAATCTAAAAAATCTAAAATTTTGTGAGATCGAAGATACTCATGTGCGCAAGGTGCGTGCAAATTTTCGTGCTGTTTGGACATTCCAGGAGCTCGTGGCGAGGAAAAACAGTAAATCTGTACTCTTGTGAACAGTAAATTTGAAATAAAATAGCAAGAAAATTCAAAAAAATATGAAAATTGTTGGCATCAAAGAGGCTTGGGTGCACAAGGTGCTTGCAAGTTTTTGTGATCAAATGACATGCGAGGAGCTCTAGCAAAAAAACAAAATAGTCATTTTTTTCCATAGTTTTTTCCTGAGCCAAATTTTGTTTTTTCTCCATGAGCTCCTACAATGTCCAAACACAACAAAAAATTGCACGCACCTTGTGGACCCGAGCCTCTTTGATGCCAAAAAAATTCATATTTTTTGAATTTTCTTGCTATTTTTTTGAATTTACTGTTCACAGGCATACATATTTACTGTTTTTCCTTTGCCACGAGCTCCTGGAATGTCTAAACAGCACGAAAATTTGCACGCACCTTGCGAACCTGAGTATCTTTGATCCCACAAAATTTCAGATTTTTAAAAAAAAATTGCTATTTTTTTCAGGACGGTCAAAGCCCTTTGACCGGCTTTGACCGGACGATAACGGCACAGAAGGGCATTTCTATAAGTGCACATAACGGCAGAGGGGCAAATTTGAGCAGGCTTCGAAATTAGGGGCAAATATGAGTAGTGGGTTCCAGTTAGGGACACAGATGTAAAAGACCCTTTTGTAATAAACATTGAACTTCTCCGTTATGTAAATTTGAACCTCTAGTTTTTTTTCTAGAAATGGGGAAAATCTTCGCAAGGTTCACTCGTCAAGTGATATTTTTCTTGTGTTCAACTCTTTTTTTTGGACACCCAAGGTGTGTTGTTTTTTCGAAAGCGAATACTTTTGAACTATCAATGGCAGAAACTATGAACTTTTCATCCACAGAACGTATTTAGTATACCCCATACACACGGCACACACAGCTGAAGTATATCCTTTTTGCAGTTTGTGAATTCCTGCAACTGGTACACACACTGAACCTTCACAAGGACAAGGCTGAACTTCCTCATTTTTACAACGCACACCGGAACAGGAGCACACAAACACAACCCTGGGCACATGGTGCTTCAGAATTTCCATCCATGGTCACATGGTTCTTGAGAAGGATAGTGTAGAGGCGAGGAACAATTTTCCAACCCATGTTCCTCTCCCCTAAGTTGATTTTTTTTTGCAAACTATATGTTCTTTTTACCACTTGCTACCTTTAGTTTTATCTCAAAAAGTATATCGTCAATTATGCACATGCTTGCGAATTTGCATACATGCCGATTAGAGCAACAACAAAATTACACCAAAAAGACCACTTTCACTATGAAAAAAGCTCCATTTTTTTCATACCGAAGTCTTCACATATATTACAGAAAAAACAACTAGGAAAAAGCTCCATTTTCTCATGGCACTAGCACAACAGCAACTCTTACAGACATACACGAACAGTTTGTAGGCAAACTTTTGTTAAGAGAAGCGAAAAATTCACCAGAAAACTGAGACAAAATGCACCGTACAAATGTAGAATCAACAGTTAAGAAGAAACCACTCCCCCTTTGCTCACATGGGCGGAGTGGCATGGCCTGAGGCGGCGAAGTTGAACGGCTTGGGCGCTGCTCACACAGGCAGAGTTAAACCGTAGGCGGCAGGCGGAGGGGGACGCTGTTGGCGTGGGGTAGATTGGACTGAATCGTCAAGCCATGTCGAACTTCTCTCCCAGAGATGGCTGAACGCGGTGGGCCAGACCGGCGACGCATGGTAGGCTCTCGGCAGCGCTCATGTGGGAACGCGACCAGCTGCGCAGGGGGGGAGGCGACCGGCTACTGCATGTGTTGGTCTCGGACGGTGGTCGCGCGGGGACGAGCTCGTTCTAGCGGTGCACATGAGGGGCAAGGTGCCAAGGGGCGGCGGCCGGCGGGAGGATCCAGGGGCGCTCGCCGGAGGTAGAGAAGGAGAAGAGAAAGGTAGAGGGCGGGAGGAGGCTCGCCGGAGTGGATGGGTGGAACGGGGAGAGCAGCGGCGGTCTATTCTGCTAATATTAACATAATAGCTATTCTGCTAACACTTCCAAACTGCACGCTCAACGCGAGGGCACTGCACTTTCTAAAACAAAGGTACCGCAATACAAAGACTAGTGAACTTCGCGTCGCAAAAAACTGCACGCGGTGTTTTTTGGTACTATTTTTTATCCAGTTTTTTAACCGTTTGTCGAAACGAGGTGTGTAATATACCATTGGAAAGCTATGGATTAGGTGCAACTTCGCCATGTTGAACACTTTTCGAGATTCCTCGCGGTTTAAGAGTAGTTTCGAAAACGGTGGCCGCTCGACGAGTGGCAGCGAGCGTATGTTCGCGTTTTTTCACAAACCGCTTGTCAGAATGATGCAAATGATATGCCGTTGGAAAGATATCGTCGAGGCGCAACTTTTTCATATAAAACACGCTCTCTAATTCCTTACGGTTTAAGAGCAGTTTCAAAATTACTCAAACACGGAAATTCTGTTTTTGAAATTTTGTGATTTTTACGGTACTGTCTTTGCTCCAGTTTTTTAACCGTTTGTCAAAACGAAGCACGTGATACGCCGTTGGAAAGCTATGGGAGAGGCGCAACTTTCATATGTAGAACACATTTTGATATTCCTTACGGTTTTAAATTAATTTTGAAAATGGTGCAACAGCCGACGAGTGACAGCGGCCGTTTTTCGTGATTTTTTCCAAACCGATTGTCGGAATGATGCAAATGATATGCCGTTGGAAAGATATCGACGAGGCGCAACTTTTTCATGTAGAACACTCTCTCTAATTCCTTACGGTTTAGGAGCAGTTTTGATTTTACCGAAATGCGGACACTCTGTTTTTCGCGACACCAAAATCGACGAGTGAACCGCATCAAACAGAAAACCGCACTACCTCAGACTGAAAACCGCACTCCATCAGACGGGCAGACGAACTGCTTGATTTCATTTTGTTAGGCGGTAAATTTTCCCAGGCGAGGAAATGGACCGTGCTTCACATCGGGCGTAAGTGAACCGCAACACTATCGAGAAGTGAACCGCATTACTTTTTTTGTTGTTTCGGTAACATTTTTCTTGCACTTTGTATTTTGGGAGTAAGTGAACCGCGACACTACCGAAAGTGAACTTCATGATTTTTGTGTCCTTTATCTAACTTTATTTACACCATTTTTCTCTTTGTGCGATCTGAATTGCGAGGCCACGAGAGTAGTAAACCACATGAGGGGAAGTGAACCTCGGAGTGAATCAAAGTGAACCGCAATTTTTTGACATCATTTTTTCCTTGTGTTTTGCACTACAGGAGACGAGAGTAGCAAACCGCACGGACAAGAGTAGCGAACCGCACCATCGAGACTAGTGAACTTCATACTTTTTCCCGACAAAAAAACTACAATATGTTCGCTGTTAGTACAATAAGGTTCTCATATGGAACCAAGTTACATTTTTTTCTGAACAGCATTATTTTTAACCGGTTTTTCATGGGGAAGCGTGGTGAGGTGTCACTAGAGTTACACAAAGCCATACATCTCCCAAAAACAAAGTGAACTGCTCGTGTGAGTTTCTTTTTTCATTTTTTTAACAGAGTGAACCACACAACTATTTTTTGTTTTGAGACAAGAGTGAACCACACAACTTTTACAACGAACTGCACCAGATTCATCGTTCTCACAAACAGGCCTTAGAAATCCCCACCCAAAAAAACAGGTCCATCTGAACCGCGCATGCAGCCCATCTGAGCTGCACTCCAGGGCCATCTGAACCGCTCACGCACGCGGCATCTTTGGTCCAGAATCGCCAGCGAACCGCACGGCCACGACGCGTGTACTGCACGGCGGCCCTGCCGGACACAGCAGCCCGCCGAGAGCCGAACTGCACTCCTGAGAAGCTGCACGCAGCGATGACGAAAATGCAACTACAGGCCGTGATGACGAAACTGCAAGTGCACGCAAAAACTGTACACGTGAAGTTGCATCATGCGTGCCCCCGAGCTGCACGGCGATGGTCGCCGGACTGCATACGAGGAGATGGATCCGGGGAGGAGATGCTCGTCGGAGGTCTCACGGGAGTGTAGTGAGGCAGGCCGCCTGCTCTCCTCATCGGGCCTACCTGGGATTGACCCGAACACCGGCAAGATGCTGCCTGGAGCGAATAGGCTGACACCCTCCCCTTTGTCTTGTCGGATCTGGCCGGATCCCGACGCCTGCATGTGTGAACGAGGCAGAGGAGAAGAGGGGAGGCGGGCGGCGTGGAGCCGGTTGCTGCCGTGCGGGCTAGCAGCTCACCGTGGTAGACGCGGGTGCCGCCATGGGTGTCGATGCCTTCTTTCCGAGCGCAGCACCTCATGCGTGGGGAGGGATGCAGGGAGGCGTTGCTGGAGCAGAGGCCATCGAGGACGGGCTGGGACGATGCGCGGCGGCCGGCAACATGTAGATCTGGCGATGAGCCACCGTGGGGGGAATGGCGGCGCTCGGATCCATCAAGGGGGCGCGGGATGTAGCCGGAGGTGAGGTGTGCCGCCGCGGGTGGGAGGTAGCTGGGGGTGAGGAGCGCCGCCGCGGGTGGGAGGTAGTTGGGGTGTGGTGCGCCGCTGCGGGCAGGAGGTCGGTTGGGGCGCCGGTGGATCTCCAAAATTGGGGGCTGGAGGGTGGCTCGGATCCGGCGGCGCGGTTGAGGTGGGCTCGCCGGAAGGTAGCGGCACGGCGGCTAGGGGCGCGACAGTGGCGGAGGAAGGTGGAGGGAGTTGTGGTCTGGTTGGGTCGCCGGGGGTGGGGGTGCGGGAGGAAGAAGGTGGTGGGGGTGGGGTGGGTTCTTTTTCTGTATATATATAAAAGATACTTCAAGGTGCGTTACATGAAAAAATTGCAAGTTGGCCCATGGTTTTTATTATATTTATGAAATACGTACATATTTGTACGTAAAAATGAGCATACTCAAAATACGATACATACTATCTAAAGAATGAGATACATACTACCCAAATGTTCTTATATACTACATACTACGCATACATACTCTTGATTTTGACATATACTACATACAACATACAAAAGACAAATGGTGATAACTACCACTGGGTGGTAGAAAAAATAATATATATATATATATATATATATATATATATATATATATATCACTTAAGACCTTATTCTAGCAACACTATAGCTTATTCTGCTAACACCTTCCTCCCCCACCGCACCGCACACAGAAACAAAAATCAACCCACCCGACCGAAACCACCCCTCTCCTCCCACGTTCTGCTCGTTGCCCGACCCCCTCCCTCCCACCTTCTTCCTCCTCCGTCGTCTCGTCCCACCCCCTCCACCTTCCATTGCCGGCGCCGCCAGGGGCTCGTGCCAATGACGAGGCCTTCCCAGCCACTTCGCCTGCGCCCACAATCCTCCCAGCCCGACCGCCGAAACGGCCCACGACGCTGCGCCCAGGACCACCGAAGCCATCGGCTCGGCCGCACCACAACTCCCTCTGCCTCCTCTCCCCGACACGGATCCCCCTCTCCAACTTCCAGATCCACCGCCAATGCAGTAACACATCCCCGCTCCCCACGGATCCGCGCCCTCCCACGCATGGTGGCCGGCGAGGTCCAGCGTGCCGGGGACAGGAAGGAGCGGCCCGATTTGTCGATCCTGCGACCTCCTCTGTCGTCGAACTCGCCGGCCCACCACCCCTCCTCCCCCTACTTCCTCTCCTCGTTGGTCGACCCAGCTACAGGTTGCGGGGACGCGCGGGACGGCCACCTTTCTACCTGTTGCGGGACAGATGGGACGGCCACCGCAGTAAATGTTGCCGGGGCGCTGCAACCATCAGAATCCCAATTCATGGTGGTCGTGGACTCCAGTTGTCTCACTGGCGATCTCCTCTCCGGCGAGGTCAGCTGCCTTGACCTACCCCCAATCTGGCCAGGACGAGGTGCTCTCGTTCTGGCCGGGGATTCCCCCGCGATGGCCTCCCGGCAGGACGGTGATGGGGGCCAGGGCCACACATGTCTGCCTCCTTCTCTGGCCCCCTTCCATGGCCGTCGACCATGCACACCATCGGAACTGGCCGGACAACCACCGCATCTCCCTCTCCTCGAGCCTCTTCCTTTGCTGCCCACTGACGAACAGGGAAACATGGGAGAGGTGAGGTTGCTGTTTCCAATTCGCTCCCTCAGGCGTCTAGTTCGTCAGTGGAGTGCGGTTCATTTGTGCTCGGCGTGCAGTGCATCTAGATCCCTCGCGCAGTGCGCCGCCGCCCTCGTACCGATGGTGGAAGGCAGGTGATGGCACGATGAAGCCCCCATTGCTGTTTGCGGCATGTAGGCGTGCAGTACGGCATGCGCGTGGGTGAAGCCCCGTTGTTGATGTTCGATTGCACTGCAGTTCAGTTCGATAAAATTGCGGTTCGGTTTTGTTGTTTTTGCAGGAGGGGATATCATCAAAAAGCAAAAAAAAGTGAACTACACATAGTTGGTGCAGTTCTCTGCCTAGTGTGTGTGCAGGTGCAGTTTGCTGCTGCGGTGGCCAGCGTCAACAAGCCTCCAGATTCCAGAAGCGGCTCTAGTTGTTGTTCGCCGGCTCCAGATTCCAGAGGAAGCTCTCTCCTCAAGTAGTTGTTGTTCGTCGGCTGCAGGAGAGAAGTAGACTGCACTAGGGTCGCCGGCGTCATACTTTTTTTTTAATCATGTCATCTTGTTGTATGTTACAGTATAAAATGCAGTATAGTTTGCACGTGCATGAAGTACAACGGACATGATGAGGGGGATGACGCGTTGATATGCAGTACACCGGCACAACATGCGGTTCATGCTTGCAGTTTGCGATTGGATTTTCTCCATTTTCTCTTTGAATTAATCCTTCAAGAAACATGCTTGAAGTTCAGTGCACTGTAGTTCAACTAAGAGACTAGTGTAGACCAAAGTTATTTTAGCGTTTATATCTACAATGCAGTATGCAGTTCCACTGAAGGGGTTTCTGGTGCAGTTCCTTTATTCTGCCCTTAGTTTTTATTGTAAGTGTGTAGTGCTGAATGCTGCTGGGGTTGCAACAAAATGTTGACTTTGCTGGAAAAGATTGTGTTGTAATTATTATTTTAAAGGAGTTCGTTTGGGTGGCCTGTGGGAGCACATATTTGCCAACTACTGTGGTTTCACTCAAAAAAATCTTAACAAAAGCGTGGATTTCACTTTCGAAAGTTCGCTTCTTTTTTTTAATGTAGTTCACTAGTTTCTGCTGCCGCGGTTCACTTTCAAGAGCGACGTTGTTCACTTGCACCCAACGTGAAGTGCGAAAATGTTAGGGAAACAATGAGAAAATAATGTGGTTCACTTTTAAATAGTGTTGTGGTTCACTTGCCCTCGTCACTGCGGTCCACTCTCGTTCATAAAAAGTTAGAAAAAGGACAATAAAAACTCATGCAGTTCACTTTTGTTAGTGTCGCGGTTCACTTCCGGTAGTCTTGCGGTTCACTTACTCCCAAAATGTGTGAAGTGCAAAAATTGTTACGGAAACGACAAAAAAAGTAATGCGATTCACTTCTCTATAGTGTTGCGGTTCACTTACGCCCGATGTGAAGCATAATCCACTTCCCCGCCTGAGAAAATTACGTCTGAAAAAAAGAAATCATGCAGTTCGCTTGCCCGTCTGATGCAGTGCGGTTTTCAGTCTGAAGCAGTGCGTTTTCTATCTGATGCAATTCACGCGTCGATTTTGGTGTCGTGAAAAATAGTGTCCGCATTTCGGTAATTTCAAAACTGCTCTTAAACCGTAAGAAAATTAGAGAGAGTGTTCTACATGAAAAAGTTGCGCCTCGTCAATATCTTTCCAACGGCATATCATTTGCATCATTCCAATGAGCGGTTTGGAAAAAATCACGAAAAAACGGCCGCTGTCAATCATCGGCTGCCGGACCATTTTGAAAATTAATTTAAAACCGTAAGGAATCTCAAAACATGTTCTACATATGAAAGTTGCGCCTCTTCCATAGCTTTCCAACGGCGTATCACACGCCTCGTTTTGACAAATGGTTAAAAAACTGGAGCGAAAACAGTACCAAAAAAATCCCAAAATTTGAAAAACAGAATTTCCGCGTTTTGGTAAATTTGAAACTGCTCTTAAACCGTAAGGAATTAGAGAGGGTGTTCTATATGAGAACGTTATGCCTCGACGATATCTTTCCAACGACGTATCGTTTGCTTAATTCCGACAAGCGGTTTAGAAAAAATCATGAAAATACGCTCGCTGCCACTCGACATGCGCCGCACAATTTTTGAAACTGCTCTTAAACCGTGAGGAATCTCAAAAAGTGTTCAACATGGAGAAGTTGCATCTAATCCATAGCTTTCCAACGGTATATCGCACGCCTCGTTCCGACAAACAGTTTATAAACTGGATCAAAAATAGTACCAAAAAAGTCGCGTGTAGTTTTTTGCGACGGGAAGTTCACTCGTCTCAGTACTGCAGTACTCTTGCTTCAACAATGTCGTGCACTCGCGTTGAGCGTGCAGTTCGAAAGTGTGTGCAAAATAACTATTCTTATATATATATATATACAGCCGGTCTATTCTGCTAATATTAGAAGAATAATTATTCTGTCCACACTTCCGAACTGCACACTCAACGCGAGAGGACTGCACTTTCTGAAGCAAAGGTACTGCAATATAGAGACTAGTGAACTTCGCGTCGTAAAAAACTATACGTGGTGTTTTTCGATACTGTTTTCAAGCCAGTTTTTAAACCGTTTGTCAGAACAAGGCATGTAATATACCGTTGGAAAGCTATGGATTAGGCACAACTTTGCCATGTTGAACACTTTTCGAGATTCCTCGCGGTTTAAGAGCAGTTTCGAAAACGGTGGACGCCCGACGAGTGGCAGCGAGCGTATTTTCGCGTTTTTTCGCAAACCGTTTATCGGAATGAAGTAAATGATACGCCGTTGGAAAGATATTATCGAGGCGCAACTTTTTCATATATATTAATTTCTCTAATTCATTACGGTTTAAGAACAGTTTCAAATTTACTAAATCGCGGAATTCTGTTTTTCAAATTTTTTGCAATTTTTCGGTACTGTTTTCGCTCCAGTTTTTTAACCGTTTGTCAAAAGGAGGTGTATGATGCGCCATTGGAAAGCTACGGACGAGGCGCAACTTTCATATGTAGAAATTATTTTGAGATTCCTTACGGTTTTAAATTAATTTTGAAAATGGTGCGGCGGACGACGAGTGGCAGTGGCCGTTTTGTCGTGAATTTTTACAAACCACTGGTCGTAATGATTCAAATGATACGCTGTTGGAAAGATATCGACGAGGCGCAACTTTTTCATGTAGAACACTCCCTATAATTCCTTACGGTTTAAGACTAGTTTTGATTTTACCGAAATGCGGACACTTTGTTTTTCGCGACACCAAATCGACAAAGGGGACTGCATCGGACAGAAAACCGCACTGCTTCAGACCGAAAACCGCACTGCATTAGATGGGCAAATGAACTGCATGATTTCTTTTGTCATTTTTCTATCTTTTTTATGAACGGATTTTTTATGAATGAAAGTGGACCGCAAACACGAAGGCAAGTGAACCACAACACTATCGAAAAGTGAAACCGCATTATTCTTTTTGTTGTTTCCTAACATTTTCATCCTACTCTTTTTGTTGTTTCCCTAACATTTTTGTACTTCATGTTGGGCGCAAGTGAACCGCATCATCATTCTTTCAGATCCATTATTCTTCACACAATAAATTGCAAACAAAAAATTCAGCAAAACAGAACGGTGTGATCCATTTTTTGCCATGGAGGAACAAATGACTGTACACAACTCAAACTGAACTAAAAAGTGTGTACCGCACGCACTGAACATTTTTACCAAATCAAAATTACAATGAATGATGGGGAACAGAGAAAAAAATCAGCGGACTGCATGGTCGGCGGTGTGCACTTCAAACAAACAAGCAACCGAGCTCCTCGCCGATGCCGAGCTGCACGCGGGGTGCCAACATGTGTCGAGGGTGCCAATGTGGACTGCACTGCATGGATAGGAGGAAGGGGCGCCGAAGGGAGCTACAAGCAATCTGAAGAAAAAAAACCACGACGACGCTCGTCCGTGATGTGTGGCGTGTGAACTACATGGAGTCAACGAATGCTCTGCGCGTGTCCACTGAGTGGACTGCAAGGGGAGATGGTCAGCACAAGGGTGTCGGCGCGTGCTATTGCCCATAGTGCCCCGTCGTGGCGGCAGATGAGGATGGGTGGCGGAGTAGGGGTCAGTGAGGGAAGCCTGGGAGCTTTAAGCTCTTGTCGACGGTGGACCTTTGCGATTCGGCTCAAGGGGCATGTAAGGGACAAAGAGCAGGTTTTCAGTAAGTGCAAGAACACACGGGGCATTTATCCAGGTTCGGGCCGCTATGAGCGTAAAACCCTACTCCTGCTCTGTGGTTGATCGAATATGAACTCTGATTACAGGGAACGCAGTTTTTTGGCAAGGTGCTCGGGAAAATGCAGCTACGGCGTGCAATTGAACTGGGTGTCGACCGTTCTACCTGTAGCCGTGGGCCTCCTTTTATAGGCCAAGGCGTTGCCACAATGGCTACTATGGTCATTACAGAGTGTGAACATTGACTTGCACCGTCATCACGTTTATCTTCCAACGGGGTAAGACAAACGCATTTAATGCACCGTTCGGTGCTACATTGGGAAGGCGAGATCTTGGGCAAAAGATCTGCACCACCGGTCCTGGCGCCCTCTTGTAATCTTGACACGTCCCAGGGACGGGTGTCATTAAAGTTAATCCCGGGGCAGCGCGCTGACACGTGCCTTGGCGGGCCATGTTGACTGCCTGCCCGCTCGACACCTATCCCACGAGTCGATCTGGTCGATGGTGAGGTGGAGCGGTAACGGGAAAAAACAAACCTGCTGGCACGGAGCTTGCCGGGCCTTGCTTGCCGGCAAGGGAGCTTGCCGGCAACCATAGCCTCGGTCTTCACCTTGCCGGGACGGAGCTTGCCGGCAAGGACAGCGTCGATCTTTAGTACGAGAATAGTACTTCTCAACGACCTGCCATGAGGTCTTCTTCACGGTCTTGGTGTTGAGTCTTGAGTCGTAGTTCTCCTCTGTCAAGCCCTTGCCGGAAGGGAGGCTACAACTGCCTGTGCACAAGTCTTGGTACGAGGGCACCCATGTCTTAGTACACCGACAATAGGACTCCTCTTTTGTACTCCTGGGAGTACATACTCCCATCCCTTATCGGGTGCATTGAGTTTTTTTGTTTTGAGATATACCCAATAGGTACAATCCGGCCAACTAATAGAGAGAGAAAAAAAGGCAACGTGTGCAGTCTGTTGTTTGATCTTATAATTAAGAGAAGTTTGCTGGCGTGTCCATGCATGTGGTTTATCCTATAATTAAGAAATTTTTGAATGCAGAGAAGTTTCTTTTTAACAGAAAATCAAATCACATGCCTCATCTATACACATACTCCATGTCGCATATACTACTTTTATTATGGAGTATACAATTTTTTATGTAGTTTATACCTCATATTTATGATAGAGTATATACCACTTCCTTTTGACAGAGTACATACCACTAATTGCAATGGACTACATACCACTTCTTTTGCGATGGAGTATACCACATTTTTTTATGAACAATATAACAAAATTTCAACGGGTTAATCTTTTCTATGTACATTCACAACAAAGTAGTATGCACTGCGCTCTGTGTCAGGCAGCATGAAAATGAATGGTGGTAGTATGTATTTACTATTTACTGTATAGGATCATGAGTATACCCTATTTTTTCAACGAGCGAGTATATACCATATTTTCTTAATGAGCAAGTATATACTATATTTTCAATGAGCGATTATATACTATTTTTTGCGATTTGATTTTTTTTGTGAGGCAGTATATTACAAATGTTTTGGGAGTCAATACATAATACTTTTATTTGCCAGTATATTCTGCCTTTCAGTTTTTATATACTACTAGATCCTTTTTACTCTATGTATACTATTTGGTTTTTGCCAGACAACTAGAACCGGAGTGAGTATATACACACTTCCAATCAGATCGAAAGTATATACTACCTCTACAAAAATGAGTATATCTGTAACTTTATAGATCAAAATATATAGTGCTTACAACCTCTGAGCATGTACCTTTTTTCAACGAAACGTATACATGTACACTTCTCCAACCAAATTTTCAGGTACATCAGTATACATATACACTTTTCCAACCAAAATTTCAGTACATTAAATGATTCCGCCCATCTTAGATCAGAGAAAATGATGGATGACTTGCATTGATTTTCTATGGAGTATATACTTCATGCATCTGAGATCGAAACAAGTATATGATGGTAAAAAAGGAAATAGGTATATACTCTTTGTAAAGAAGAACTATGTGCCCAGTTGGATCACTGGCCATGTGAGATCCAAAGAACCACGGACGAGCTGCCATGCATGAACACTCGCTTAATGTTCAAGCCTTGGCCGCCAGCCCATGCAAAACACATCCATCATCGTCGGTGTGCAGCCACATGCATCTTTTCCACCATCATCTTCCAGCCGTCGTCGGACTCATATCATCGTCATCGCCACCACCAGCCGCATGTCATCGCCGTCGTGGAGCCTTCTCGTCGAGATACCGCAGGTCGCATCTCATCTCCGCTATCAAGCAGCCCAACCGCACGACTTCTCGATTGCGATCTGCAACGAGCGAGATAAGTAGGAAACAAATGCAGCGAATTATCAAAAACACTTCATGCGTCCAACCTACTCGATCGGAATTATGGGCAAGAATATTTCTCACGTCTTTAGACTGCAGCATCCGATCGGAATTTGCCATCCCAAGATATTTGTCGCCGCCACGGCTACCATCCCACTTGTACATGCCGACGGCCACAACATGAGGCGTGCACTGCTGGGTCTAACCGATGCCGCCTGAGATCACGTTGATGAGCACCATCGGTGGCAAACAATGCACACCAAGAATCCCTACTTTCACGAGACCAATCTTATAAGTCAGCCTTATCCATGCAAAGGAGACTTTGACCGTGGTTAATTATCTATTTTATAAAAAAAAACTCAATGGGCATGCATCCGGTGGTGTGTTGGCAAAAGCAGTTTGGTGGTGGGAGTATGTACTCCGAGGAGTATGGACCCATTTTCCTATATATATATATACTGCATGCTCAACGTAAGTGCACAACATTATTGAAGCAAGAGTACTGCAATACTGAGATGAGTGAACTTCTCGTCGCAAAAACTGCATGCGATTTTTCCTGTACTGTTTTTGATCCAATTTTTAAACTATTTGTCGGATCAAGGCATGCTATATATCGTTGGAAATCTATGGATTAGGTGCAACTTCGCCATGTTGAATACTTTTCGAGATTCCTCACGGTTTAATAGCAATTTCGAAAATTGTGCGACGCACGACGAGTGGCAGCGAGAGTATTTTCACAATTTTTTCTAAACCGTTCATCGGAATGAAGCAAACGATAAGCCGTTGGAAAGATATCATCGAGGCGCAATATTTTCATATAGAACACCGTCTCTAATTCCTTACGGTTTAAGAGCTGTTTCAAATTTACCAAATCGCGGAAAAAAAAATAACCGTTTGTCGAATTTCTGATTTCTGATTTTTTTCGGTACTGTTTTTGCTGTAGTTTTTTAACCGTTTGTCGAAATGAGGCATGTGATACGCTGTTGGAAAGCTATGGAAGAGGCGCAACTTTCATATGTAGAACATGTTTCGAGATTCCTTATGGTTTTAAATTAATTTGGAATATAGTGCGGCAGCCGACGAGTGACAGCCGCCGTTTTTTGTGATTTTTTTTCCAAACCGCTCGTCGAAATGATGCAAATGATACGCCATCAGAAAGATATCAACGAGGCACAACTTTTTCATGTAGAACACTCTCTCTAATTCCTTACGGTTTAAGAGCAGTTTTAAAATTACCGAAATGCGGACACTCTGTTTTTCGTGACACCAAAATCGAAGCATGAATTGCATCAGACAGAAAAACGCATTGCTTCAAATTGAAAACCGCACTGCATAAGACAGGCAAGTGAACTGCATAATTTGTTTTGTCGGACGTAAATTTTCTCAGACGAGGAAGTGGACCGCACTTCGCATCGAGCGCACATACATTTTCTTACAAAGGCAAGATTTCAAACTGCACCAAACAGAGAACTTCATCGTGGGTGCGGTCAACCTTTTTTGTTTTACGTGTCTCCTTCCCTGCAAAAACAACAAAAGTGAACCCGCATAGATGAGCGAGCGAACTGCATGTTGTCACTGGCCAACTGAACCTCAAAATTCTATTTTGACATGGGAGGAAACTTGTTTCTAGTGTGTCAAATCAAATGCAAGATGACTGCCAGCTGCATGGACGCGTTCTCCAGACCGCACACAAGGAGGATGCGAACTGCAATAAAGGGGTGTGGGCAGAAGCTGCACATCATCGGAGACGAGAGGCGAGCTCCCCATCTTCGACTACATAAATGTCGGTGGTGGACGAGGGAACAGTGAACTGCAAAAAAAGCCTTCTGGGCTGCGCGTACCCGCCATGAGGTGAAGCCTTCTTGGTGTTGAGTCTTGAGTCGTAGTTATCCTCTGTCAAGCCCTTGCCGGAAGGGAAGCTACAACTGCCTGTGCACAAGTCTGGGTACGAGGGCACCCATGTCTTAGTACACCGATAGGAGCCCCTGGGCCTGGGCCACGCGCGCATGCGAGGCGTCGTTGGGCTAGGCCCAAATAGTGCACAGGCAGCGCGTGGCAGAGGATAACTGTCATAATCTTCTCTTTTACCGCACCCGCCCACAATGTGCATTAAATGCGGGCATGGGAGAGATGGAGCGGAACGGCGGTAGGAGGTGGAGCGTCTGAAAAGTGTAGCCACGTAGGATGAAAAAGAGCCAGCCCTCGCGCCTTCCCCATAAAAAGGAAAAACGTGGAGGGCGCTGCTCATCTCGCCTGACTTCTCGCATCCCCTTCCTCGATTTCCACTATTAAGGGAGGCGAGGCGGCAGGGAGAGAAATCCCCCTAGGGCGCTATAAGAGAGGGCGGGGGGAGTGGCAATCTTCCCCACCCATCTTCTGCCTTTGCCATTTTCCTCCTCCAACCTTTCGCCCGTCCTTGCTTTCCTTGAGGTCTACCGCTGCGATGGCGAGGGGTGGAGGTCAAGCCCGCGCGTCTGCTTCCACCTCGAGGGTCCCCTCTCGGGGTCAGACGCGTTCCTCGGTGGTCGTCGTGAGCGCCAGCCCTAGTGCCCACAATAGGGCCGCCTCCCGCGGCCGCGGAGGGCGTGGTTCCCGTGGACGAGGCGGACGTGGTGGAGCGGCTTCCCTTCCCCCTCAGGCGGAAGCCCGCACGGCGGTGGCGGCGTAGGAGTCCCACATGGCGGTGGCAGCGCACGAGTTTGTCGTGGGATTACACCGCCGGCTTCGCAGTTGGCTCCGACTCCCAGACCCCTTCGCGAGGGTGATGGAGAGCAGTAGGCCCTCGGGCCTGTGGCTACAGGCGAATGGCTGCTGCAACGGCCCCTCCTGGGTGACGGCAGAGTTCTCCACCACCGGCTCTCTGTTCTTGACGCGGGGGTGGAAGTCGTTTGCCCGCTCCCGTGGTCTAGGGCCGGGGCAGCTTCTCCAGTTTAGGTACGACGGATCTGCCACACTCTTCGTGAAGTTCTTCGGGGTCTCCGGCTGCTGCATCAAATGCTACGCGGAAAGTGAGAGCAGCAGCGGCATCGACTCCAGCAGCGAGAGCAAGAGCGACGAAAGCTCCTCGCGTATCAAGAGCGAAGGCGACGACTCCGACTAGGCACATAGTATTGCCCCAGTCAAGCCTTGAAGATGAGCTGTGCTCCGCCTAGGCTCTTCCGTTTAGCTCCTGTATCAAAAACAATGTAGCCCCGTGGGGGCATGCAAGATAACTTTTGTATCTAAATGTTTAGCATTTGTTGTAGCTCGTACTTTAAATGGACGTATGCATGTTGTTCTCCTTATTCCATTCTGTCTTTGCATGATTTTCCGTACCCTACGCTTACCGGAGACTTGCCGGTGCGCACACCCTTACCGCAAGTACCCAAGGAGCAAGTCCCCAGTAGCTTGCCAGAAGTGCCGCTGCCGGCAAGATCACGCTTGCCGATCACAAGGCAGCTACTTAGGTTGTCGAGTGGACTCGAAGCAAAGTAAGAGCACAGTCGATTATGGCAAGGTTCCTTAGCGTGCAGGTTTCTCATGCAAAGGCCAGGATCGGTCAAGGAGAGCCATAACTACAACAAAGAATTTATTTCAAAGTTTTTGCAACTTAGCTCATTCCTTGCTATACTCCTTGCCATAGGGCGATATCTTGAACGCGTCCTTTGGTATCCATGACCGTCACTCTCCCCGGGAAGCTTGTATGCGAGGAATCCTTCCTTCCTTTAGGAAAAAAGAAAGAAGAGAAAAGAGGAGACTGGAACTGTGGCGCCCCGCCTGAATACCACTGTAGTCAGACGGTCGCTGCACACACCAGCCCAGGAAATCACTCTGGTGTGCGCGTTTACAACAAGTATCATGAACATAGGCACAACTGTAATAAGAATATATTTATTAGCCATTGTGGCTGGAATAAATACATCATGGTTACAAAGATGGGGCAGCGGAAAAACACTAACTAAGGCAGCACAGACTTGGAGAGGCTCCAATCCACAGGGACCTGACTGGGTTACTCTTCTAGCTCGCGAACGCTCCCACTCCTCGACGGATCCTTAGCTGAACCTGGCCACGTTCAAGGCCGCTGAGTACTTTTGAATGTACTCGCAAGCAAACCAAATAACATATACACCAAGCAATGTAATCCATGGCATTCAAGCATGCACTTATTATCTTAATGACATTAATCATCATGTTATAACAGGATTACCTAGCCTGGTAATTATCAAAGTAAATGTAGTAAGGTAAAGAATAACAGTGCGGGTATCTTATCAAGTTTCCTCCCATGATCCCTATGGACCATATCCAAGTTCTGACGGTCATCCGACCATTTATCCCAAAGCCATCGCATGGCTATCGTCCCATATTTCTGACATCATCCGATGTCCAGGCATCGGTACTGCAAATCTGACAAAGCTTACCTTATCTGGTTCATTCTTAGCAATCATTCGGTTAACTCCTCCAGACTCGACACAGACCAAATAGTGTGACCTAGTACGAACTGTGTCCCATGACCGAGGACGCGGCTATTCGAATAGATTTACACTCTGCAGAGGTCGCGCACTTTACCCACATTATGGAGCTCCCGGCCTCGTACTTTAGTACATGTTCCCATTCGGGTGGACCGGTGCTGCTCCAACAAAACCTGTTTATTGCCTGGCACTCTTACGATCCCACTGACAATCATACCCCTTCCGGGTCATGTCCTGGGTGGCCCATGTGTCACCCCTGACACCTGCCACCATCGTGGCCAAACAAAACTGTCCCAAATGGGGACCCTGGATCCATATAACTTGGGTTCACAAGGTTATCGCCGCCTACCGGGCCAGGGTAGCACGCACGCATAACCTTCCCTCTTTGGAGGTACCGATAAGAGGCAAGACAATAGACCAAGTTAGGGTCGTCCCATACCGGCAAATGTGGCTGCACTGATGAGCTCGGTTCAGTGGCACTATGACTCGATCCAGCCGACGGAGGAGGTTGTCATTATTAAGTCATATTCTTTATCATTGCAATAACAGTAACAATGCATGATGTAACAACTATGGAAACGTAACAACCTATCTTCATATAATATCACAATGAGTCATTACTGAAACAATGTTTAAATGGCAAGTTTATCACTTTACAAGTTCTAGCTGTAAGTTACGACCATCTGAACCCTTGCATGAAACCGGCAAATAAACCAGTAGCCACCAGAACGGTCTTTACAACTCAGATCTGGGACGTTACTGGAATAACTCAACCCCGGCTCAAGACGGCTGAAAAGCAGCTCGGAGCATGAGACGGTGTTGATAAAAAGAAAGTAGCAATTCCCTAAGACGGCTGGAAAGCAGCTCAGAGCATGGAGTCACTGCTACAAAAAGAAGTTCAACAACTGCACGAGACGGCCGAAAGCAGCCCAGAACTCGGTACAGTTGTTGAAAAGAGAAATATAAAGTCGGCATCCACCCCGGACGGTTGGAAGCAGCACAGAACACAGGCGTGGTGCCGTCACCAGAGAAAAGTAAGCAAGGGTTCATCAGAATCATATACCGCCTACTACTATGCACTTGAACATAAACATATTCATTAATTAAACACACAAGAATAACACAGAAGCAATGCTTTAGGGCATATATCAGATGGGCGGCTTGCCTGGGGGTTGAGGAATACTCCGGGAAGAAGTGCGATCATCTCGCGGAAGGATTCGTCGGAAAAGGTTCCCTCCGGAAAAAGGCTAAACAAAGAGCAGTGTCAAATGGTCATTTTCAGTATGTGTCAACATCATGAAAAAGATACCATCGGAACGGGCTCGACGAATAGAGAACATGGGCTTTGGAATCACCTGAATCGGAGTTGCGATTGCAAAGATACAGTCGTTCGTTCGCTAGGCAGAAAAACAAACAGAAACTGTGCTTTTCTGCCCCTAACGGGTGAACGTCGCAACTTAAGGGTTTCAGCGTCGGGCTGAAAATGAAAACGCAGTCCAGAGAATACGCTTTCAGAGAATAGAAAGCGTAGTCTGCAAAGTACGCTTCCACTTATCCGACGTGGCAGTGCCCCTCTCGTTGACGGCTGGGCCCCACGTGGCTTCTCTCTCCTCCCTCCATCTCCTTCTTCTTTCTCCCAACCGACAATAGAGGGTGGCCGGTCACCGCTGTTGCCGCGGCTCCGGTGGGCAAGGGCTTCGGCCGAGGGTGGGGATGGACGCGTCGGTCGATGCCGCGCCCACCCGTACCCGTAGTGGAGGCGGGGTTGGCTGGGAGTGCGGTGACGAGGGGAGACAGTGGGCGGTGGGTCCGGTCGATTGGGTGGCTATGGTGGTCTGTAGGGGTGGGCGACGGGCCAGGGAAGGTCGCCGGCGAGTGGCGCGTCTCATGGTGGGTAGCACGAGGTCCGGGGACGGCGGTGGCTCACGGGCCTACAATGCCGCGGCGGCACTCGCCGTGGCGCATCGAGAGGGAATAGGGAGGGGGAAAGAGCTAGAGAGAGGGCACGTGGATCCCGCAGAGCGGTTGTACATAGCCGGACGAGCCAAGGCTGGCTGGAAGTGACCGCACGGAGCTGGCCGAGCGCAGAGCGTGCCGGTGGCATGTTATCCACGCGGTCACCGCGTGCACCAGCACACCAAGGGCACGTAGGCCTGCCGAGCCTTGTCTGGGAGCTGGGTTCGTCCTCAAGTGAATGATCTGTGTGGTTGAAATGCAGTGGGCAACTAGGAGGTGATCGTTTCATCCAGAAATCAGTTCTGGTCTAAAACTTGCCTGGATTCTTGCGGAGAAACGGCTGAAGGGATTGAGCTTATTTTTGGTGTGTGTTGATGATCTACCAAGTTAAATGCCCTGGTAAATTTTGAGGCTATTCAGATAAGAACTGAAGGTACTTCCTTCATAAAGTTAGAATCTGGACAGAAGCTAGGTTCTGATACTGTGGTCAAATGGCTCAATATATTGGGCTCAAATCTGGTGGAGGGAGGTTATTTGGGTGTATGGAGGCACTGGTAAAATTTCATACCATTTGGATATGCCAAAATGGTACTTCCTTCACAGTGCTTCTCTCTGGACAGAATATTGGGAAAATTATTGAGAGAGATTGGATAAATTAATTGAGCTGATTTTTGGTTTACATGGGTTATTTGTCAATGTTAATCACCATGCAAAATTTCAGCTCCAAAGGATCAAGGGTTGAAGCACTTCCTTTGCAAATTGCCCAACTGGACAGAATTTGCAAATGGATGCTTTACTCAAAATTTAAACTATGGAATTTGGGTTCTTGATGTAAATGGTGAAGATATGGATAGGAGAAGCTCCAAAAATTATTTGGGATTTTTCCTGGCTACCAAAGTAGTAGCTCATTTGGAAAGTGCCCAAAATGCAATATTGGCTTTAAATAGGAAAATGCAATTTCCCTTATTTAATTATGGCCCATATTTTTGTGAGAGCTCAATATGGTCACAATGAATATCTCCACAAGTTTTCATGAACTTTGGAGATGGATAGATATTTTCCTGGATTTAATTTCTTCTTAAGGCAGAAAAGGAATTAATTTTAAATGAAAAATATTGCAAATGACTTGGCAATATTTTTGCATATCCAGGGTTTACAGAGATAGGATGATCACTGGGAAAAGTTTGGGAGACAACAGATCAAAGGAAATTAGGGTTCCTTTGTAACTGCAGGAATTAGGGTTTCCCTTCCGGTAACTCGGAAGGTAGGGTTTCGGCGGCAAAATCCTGAGAATATATCTTGGGTGGCAAGGTTGGACTGGAGAGAATCTCTGGTTGGATAGGAAAGGGAAGGCTAAATGACCATCTTCATATACCCAAGAGCGAGAGAAAATCCGATAACATCGGAAAAAAAGACGGGAGTTAAATCCCGTGAAGGAAGAAATCGGGGAGTGAAAACTAGGGTGTCACAGGAACCTTGACGGTTCGTTAACAACCTTATGCAAGACAAAGACTGTAACACAAGACTACATGCAACACATAAATAAATATGCATTTGGACAAATAGTTGTGAAACACTTAGTTTTATTTATTGTGCACGGGATCTGCGCCCGGCTTTGTACAAAGGTTTACATGCCTTGATGGCAAACTTGTACAAAATAGGTTGCCAGGCAGCCCAGCAACCACGCCTTACGGGTAGAACTTACGAAGATGCTCAATATTCCATGAGTTAAGCACCGGAGTGCCATCTTCGGTCTCTAGGCGGACTGCGCCGGGCCTAGAGACTCGTACTACCTGGTAAGGGCCCTCCCACTTCGGCTTCAACTTGTTTTTACCCTTCGTGGATTGAATCCGACAAAGAACAAGGTCGCCTTCCTCAAGGTTCCTGGCATTCACTTTGCGGCTATGGTAGCGGCGCAAAGCTTGCTGGTACCGTGCAGCACGGACAGCAGCCAAGAAACGATCTTCCTCAAGGAGCGTGGCATCATCATGCCGCATCTCATCTTGGTCCTCCTCATCGAAGGCCAAGACTCGAGGTGACCCGTATTTGAGTTCTGTGGGGAGTACCGCTTCTGCACCATACACAACAGAGAAGGGTGTCTGGCCGGTGGCTCGATTTGGTGTCGTTCTGATTGACCAAAGAACCGCCGGCAATTCTTCCACCCATCGCCTTCCAAACTGGTGCAGCTTGTCGAAAGTCCTAGTCTTTAGACCACACGACACTTATGCATTTGCCCTCTCTACTTGCCCATTGCTTCTTGGGTGAGCAACGGAGGCATAGCAGATCTTATTTCCAAGTTCCTGGCAATATGCTGTGAAGGCGCGACTCGTGAATTGGGTGCCGTTGTCGGTAATGATCCTGTTGGGTACACCAAAACGGGCAACCAATCCTTTGAGGAACTTGATAGCTGATTGTGCCGTCACCTTTCTCACTGGCTCTACTTCAGGCCACTTTGTAAACTTGTCGAGTGCAACGTACAAGAATTCAAAGCCCCCGGTAGCACGGGGGAAGGGGCCGACGATGTCGAGCCCCCAGACCGAGAAGGGCCAGGAAAGAGGGATGGTTTGGAGGGCTTGAGCTGGTTAGTGGATGTCCTTGGAGTGGAACTGGCACGCTTCGCACCTGATAATCACCGCCAAGGCGTCTTGAAGGGCTGTCGGCCAGTAGAATCCTTGACGAAATGCCTTGCCGACAAGCGTGCGTGACCCAATATGAGATCCGCACATCCCTTCATGTATCTCTTCCAACAGCCTTTGTCTATCTTCCCGGGAGATGCATTTCAATTTTACCTCGTTAGGTCTCTTCATGTACAAGGTGTCGTCAACAAACTTATACATCCTTGATTGACGGGCCACTCTTTCTGCATCTTCTTGCTCATCGGGAAGGTCTCCTGTCTGGAGGAATTGGACAATCGGCTGCGCCCATGCCGGAGCTTGTGGCTCGACGACAAGGACTAAAGGCATTTCTTCCTCTGCGGGAGCACTTGCTTCGATGGCAAGGATCTGGCTTGCCGGATGCTGTGGCTCACCGGCAAAGGGCGACTTGTCGGTGGTATCTGCTTTCTTGGTGGCTACGGGTAGCTCTGCCAGAATGTAGCCATCAACATCTTGTTTTCTTTTCTTCGCCAGCTTGGATGGTGTAACGGATGGCTGAGTTAGTTGGAGCACAAATGTTCCTGGTTCCACAGGCATCTTTTGGGTGGCAAGCTTTGACAGGTCATCGGCAATCTCATTCCGGGCATGAGGAACGTGCTCTGCTTGCAGACCGTCAAAGTGCTCTTCCAACTTTCTCACTTCATCGACATATGCCTCCATCAAAGGGCTTTGGTAATCTTTGTTGACCTGCCTCACCACAAGCTGCGAGTCACCTCTGATAATCAGTTTCCGGATACCGAGGTCGATTGCAATGCGCAGACCGGCAAGCAAACCCTCGTACTCAGTAGTGTTGTTGGTGGCCTGCTCCCTGGGGAAGTGCATCTAGACCACGTACTTGAGGTGCTCTCCGGTGGGTGCGATAAGCAGCACACCGGCACCGGCGCTTTTCAGCGTGAAAGCACCGTCAAAGTACATGACCCAATCGTCAACTATTTCCTTGCCGGGGAGAGAGGTCTCTGGTTTTTCTTCATCTGGCGTTGGAGTCCATTCTGCATTGAATTCCGCCAAGGCTCTACTCTGGATCGTCGAGGTGCTCTCAAATCTCAGATCAAAACTTGATAACTCCAGCGCCCACTCCACAATCCTTCCGGTTGCCTCTGGATTTCTCAAGATGCGTTCCAACGGAAAGCGAGTGACAACAGTGACTGGGTGTGCTTGAAAATAATGACGCGGCTTCCTTGAGCCCATGAGAAGGCCAAAAAGCAACCTTTACACACCAGAGTACCTTGACCTAGCCCCTTGCAGGAGGGAGCTGACAAAGTAGACTGGGCGCTGCACCATCTTCTTCTTCACAACTTGCTGATCTGGCTGGCTGGCTTGCATAACCTCTGTCTTGTTAGCACCTGACCTTGTCGAAGAAGACTCCGGCTTGTCGAGTCGTGGCTCTGCAGTTGCTACCTCTTCCTCATCGGCCTCTCTTTCGTCCACAAGTGCAGCACTAACCACTTGATTCGTTGCCGCTAAATATAGCAGCAACGTCTCTTGCGGCCTAGGCGCGACTAGGACTGGTGGAGAGGACAGGTACTCCTTCAAATCTTGGAGTGCGGCCTCCGCTTCCGGAGTCCAGTTTACTGGACCTGCCTTTTTCAATATCTTGAAAAACGGCAAGGCGCGCTCTGCTGATTTGGAGATGAACCTACTGAGGGTGGCAACGCAGCCGGCAAGGCGCCTGACATCCTTGACGCGTCTCGGTGCTTCCATCTGCTCAATTGCTCTGATCTTGTCGGGGTTGGCTTCAATCCTCCTCTGGGATACGAAGAAACCAAGAAGCTTGCCGGATGGAACACCGAACACACACTTCTCGGGGTTGAGCTTCAAGTTAAGCTTGCACAAGTTGGCAAAAGTTTCCTCGATATCATGGATCAATGTTGACTTGTCTCTGGTTTTGACCACAATGTCATCCATATAAGCTTCCACATTCCTGTGCAGTTGTGGGTCAAAACCAATCTGGACCGCTCTGGCAAAGGTCGCTCCGGCACTCTTCAGTCTAAAAGGCATACGCAAAAAGCAGTATGTGCCACATGGAGTGATGAATGCGGTCTTCTCCTCATCTTCCTTGGCCATAAAAATCTGATGATAACCAGAATAGACATCAAGGGAAAAAAGTAGGTCACAGCCGGCAGTGGAGTCTACAATCTGGTCAATGCGCGGCAAAGGGAAAGGGTCCTTGGGACAGGCTTTATTTATATCGGTGAAGTCGATACAAAGCCTCCACTTCCCGTTCACCTTGCGCACCACCACCGGATTGGCTAACCACGTAGGGCGTAGCACTCCTCTAACCAGGCCTACTGCTTCTAACTTCTTAATCTCCTTGGCAATGAACTCTTGCCGCTTCAAGGCTTGCTTCCTGATCTTCTGCTTGACGGGCCTTGCATGAGGGCAGACAGCAAGATGGTGCTCAATTACCTCCCTAGGAACACCAGGGATGTCAGATGCTTGCCAGGCAAATACATTGACATTCGCCCGTAGGAAAGCAACGAGCTCACTTTCCTGCTCGTCGCCGAGAGTGGCACTTATAGAGAAAGTGCCGCTCGTCCCACCTTCTTTCGCAGGGATTCGCTTGGTCGCCGGCGCAGAGGCCTTGGATCTCTTGCTCTTGCCGGCAGAGCTCTCTGGTATGTCCTCGACAGGCATGCTGCACTCTAAAGTGCGCTTCCCGGAGTCCTTCCCAGAGGTCTTGCCGATCTTCTTCTTCTTTCCTTCCCCGGGAGCTTTGACGGCAGGGGCAAGTGCTTCGATGGCAGACGCTGCCGCCGCCTCCCGATAAATCTTGTCAACACAGATGATTGCATCCTTGTGGTTTGACTTGATGGTGAGGACCCCCATCGGCCCCGGCATCTTGATGACGTTGTAAGCATAGTGCGACGCGGCCATAAACTTTGCCAGGGCTGGGCGGCCCAGAATCCCATTGTACGGTAGCGGCATCTTGACGACGTCGAAGGTAATCTTCTCCGTCCGATAGATGAGCTCGCCACCGAACGTGACCGGCAACGTGACTTGGCCCTTCGGCTTGTTCCTCCCCGGACTGATCCCTTGGAAACTGCCTGTTTCCTCGAGATCCTTGTCGGGGATCTGCAGCCTCTTGATCACATCTGGAGAGATCAAGTTCAAGCCAGCCCCACCGTCAACCAGCATCTTTGTCACCTTGAGGTTGCGAATCATTGGTGAGACCAACAACGGCAAACACCCGACCGCAGTGGTGCGATCAGGGTGGTCCTCGGCGTCAAAGATGATGGGCGAGTGCGACCACTTGAGTGGCTTCTATGCCTCCATCACCGGCTCTGCTGCATTGACTTCGCGGATCCACTACTTTAGTTGCCAGTGCGAGGAGTGCAATGATGCACACATGGCATCCACTGCATTTTGGAACTCCTTGCCGGACCCGCTTCCGTCCTCATCACTACCATCCTCTTCTTGCTGGCCATGAGCAGCCTTCTCTTTTGGCTGCTTGGCCTTGCAGCGGCGGCCTCCGCAGCCACCATGGTCTTGCTTGCCGGACCCACCAGCACCATCTTGGGCCTTCTCCTTGTCTCGCTTCTCGTACTCTTGCTTCTGCTTTTCGGCAAGTTGCTCTACTTGCCGGCAATGTCGTGGCCCTTGGTGCAGTGGATCTTGTAGTACGGCCCGCCGGTCTTGCCGGCCTTCTCGCCTACCGCAGCCTCCCGGCAAGCATCGCACCGGGCAACGTCCTTGCCAGGGATGTCTGCCTTTGACTTCTTGGTGGCGTTGGTGTCGCCGGAGCTCTCGACGGCCAGTACAGTCTTGTTCTTGCGCTTTCTGTTGCGCTTCCTGGTCTTCTTCTGTGGGGTTGATGCATCGTCGTCCTCGGAATCGACGTCGGCACCCGCATCTTCCCCGGGGAGTCCCCTCCCTTCCTCAGCACATGCACACCTATCCGCCAAGGCGTACAGATCGTTGATGGTCTTGACCTATTCGACATTCATCTCTGACCGCATCATGCGGTTGCGCACATTCGTGTGGAACGCGGCAACAACAGCTGCGGGATGGATGTCGGGGATGTTGTGGTGCACACGGCTAAACCGTTGTATGTACTTGTGGAGGTTCTCTCCATCCCTTTGGGGGATCACCTGCAAATCGCTGGGCTGACCCGGGAGCTTGTGGCCACCCTGGTAGGCACCAACGAAATGATGGCACAGATCCACCCAAGAAGAGATGGAGCCCTCAGGCAAGTTCATCAACCACGACCTGACGTTGGGCCGAAGCGCCAACGGGAAGTAGTTGGCGAGCACTTTCTCGTCCCGTCCCCCGGTAGCCTCCACCGTGATGGTGTAGATGCCAAGAAACTCGGCTGGGTTGAGCGTGCCGTCGTACTTGTCGGGCAGCTCTAGCTTGAAGGCTCGGGTGGACGGCCAGCGAACTTGCCGCAGCTCACGAGTAAACGCTGGGCACCCCACATCATAGGGCAAGTACCCAGCGGCTACCGGAGCGAGCACGTTCACCGCCGGCCTGGCACGGTTGTCAGATTGACGACGTGCTTCCCGGCGCCGTTCGATCTTCGTGCGGGCGTCTTCGTCGTACCGCTCGCGGAGCACTTGGCACTGATCTTGGCGGCACCGCGGATCTAACAAAGCCATGGGCAGCACGTCATGGTCGTCTGACCGGCGGGCTGGCCGCTGTGATGGTGGAGGATGGTGAGGTGACTGCACCATCTACGCGGCGTCTCTGGCAAGGTAGCCGGAGGGTCCTGCCGGCATGGTGGGTGGTCGTCGCGAGGGCCCCGCGTCTTGCGTCCTGCCGGGATCGGCAAAACTGATGAGGCTCTAAATGGTGGCTCTCCATTCGTCCATCTTGTCTGGGCTTGGTGGGAAGTTCAAAAGTATCTGAACCCGCTCCATGGCCTCGGCCGTCGTGGTTGGCATGGCTGGGAGCACAGAACGAGGCGTCGCTCAACTCCTGGCGGAGCCAGAAGGAGCTTCGTTATGTCCGTGCCGCCGTGGCTCATGCTCGCCACTAGGCGAACGTGGTGGTGGCGGCGGCGCTCTGTGAGCAATCGGAAGTTGCTGCATGGGGATCCCGTCTTGCGGTCGTCTGGAACCGCCAGCAATGTGGGGGAGCGTGTCGTGCCTATCTTGCGATGGTCGCGGCGTACGCCTCCCCGCACCGTTGTTGGACGTCGCCGCTACGTTCTGAGACGTTGCGGCGGCTGGGTTCTGGGTGGCAGCAGTATGAACTATGTTACTATGATGACTACGCTCACCAGAATGTCTTGGAAGTTGACCGGCTGCGACGTCGCCGGTCATGTGGCTAGGCTCAGCGTCGTGGCAGGGGTGCTGGGCACCCGTACCACTTGCGCCTCCTGCGCCGCCCGTCCCAACCATAGCGCCCGCGCCAGTTGCGCCGCCTGGGAAGGTGGCTTGGATGCGGTAGGAGCCTTCGTGGCTCCACTCTTCTTCTTTGGCGCCATCGGCGAAGATGGTGAAGTTGGTACTCACACTACCAAAGAGCTGATTTGTGACACACACTGCCCCTGCCTGGCGCGCCAAAGATGTTGTAGGAAACGACTATCTATGGGACCGAACGGGTCCCTTTGCGATTCGGCTCAAGGGGCATGTATGGGACAAAGAGCAGGTTTCCAGTAAGTGCAAGAACACACGGGAGATTTATCCAGGTTCGGGCCGCTATGAGCGTAAAACCCTACTCCTGCTCTGTGGTTGATCGAATATGAACTCTGATTACAGGGAGCGCAGTTTTCCGGCAAGGTGCTCGGGAAAATGCAGCTACGGCGTGCAATTGAACTGGGTGTCGACTGTTCTACCTGTAGCCGTGGGCCTTCTTTTATAGGCCAAGGGGTTGCCACAATGGCTAATACTGTCATTACAGAGTGTGAACAGTGACTTGCACCGTCATCACGTTTATCTTCCAACGGGGTAAGACAAACGCATTTAATGCACCGTTCGGTGCTACGTTGGGAAGGCGAGGTCTTGGGCAAAAGATCTGCACCACCGGTCCTCGCGCCCTCTTGTAATCTTGACACGTCCCAGGGACGGGTGTCATTAAAGTTAATCTTGGCGCAGCGCGCTGACACGTGCCTTGGCGGGCCATGTTGACTGCCTGCCCGCTCGACACCTAGCCCACGAGCCTATCTAGTCGATGGTGAGGTGGAGCGGTAACGAGACAAAACAAACCTGCTGGCACGGACCTTGCCGGGCCTTGCTTGCCGTCAACCATAGCCTCGGTCTTCACCTTGCCGGGACGGAGCTTGCCGGCAAGGATAGCGTCGATCTTTAGTACGAGAATAGTACTTCTCGACGACCTGTCTTGAGGTCTTCTTCACGGTCTTGGTGTTGAGTCTTGAGTCGTAGTTATCCTCTGTCAAGCCCTTGCCGGAAGGGAGGCTACAACTGCCTGTGCACAAGTCTTGGTACGAGGGCACCCATGTCTTAGTACACCGACAATAGGACTCCTCTTTTGTACTCCTGGGAGTACATACTCCCATCCCTTATCGGGTGCATTGAGTTTTTTTGTTTTGAGATATACCCAATAGGTACAATCCGGCCAACTAATAGAGAGAGAAAAAAAGGCAACGTGTGCAGTCTGTTGTTTGATCTTATAATTAAGAGAAGTTTGCTGGCGTGTCCATGCATGTGGTTTATCCTATAATTAAGAAATTTTTGAATGCAGAGAAGTTTCTTTTTAACAGAAAATCAAATCACATGCCTCATCTATACACATACTCCATGTCGCATATACTACTTTTATTATGGAGTATACAATTTTTTATGTAGTTTATACCTCATATTTATGATAGAGTATATACCACTTCCTTTTGACAGAGTACATACCACTAATTGCAATGGACTACATACCACTTCTTTTGCGATGGAGTATACCACATTTTTTTATGAACAATATAACAAAATTTCAACGGGTTAATCTTTTCTATGTACATTCACAACAAAGTAGTATGCACTGCGCTCTGTGTCAGGCAGCATGAAAATGAATGGTGGTAGTATGTATTTACTATTTACTGTATAGGATCATGAGTATACCCTATTTTTTCAACGAGCGAGTATATACCATATTTTCTTAATGAGCAAGTATATACTATATTTTCAATGAGCGATTATATACTATTTTTTGCGATTTGATTTTTTTTGTGAGGCAGTATATTACAAATGTTTTGGGAGTCAATACATAATACTTTTATTTGCCAGTATATTCTGCCTTTCAGTTTTTATATACTACTAGATCCTTTTTACTCTATGTATACTATTTGGTTTTTGCCAGACAACTAGAACCGGAGTGAGTATATACACACTTCCAATCAGATCGAAAGTATATACTACCTCTACAAAAATGAGTATATCTGTAACTTTATAGATCAAAATATATAGTGCTTAGAACCTCTGAGCATGTACCTTTTTTCAACGAAACGTATACATGTACACTTCTCCAACCAAATTTTCAGGTACATCAGTATACATATACACTTTTCCAACCAAAATTTCAGGTACATTAAATGATTCCGCCCATCTTAGATCAGAGAAAATGATGGATGACATGCATTGATTTTTTATGGAGTATATACTTCATGCATCTGAGATCGAAACAAGTATATGATGGTAAAAAAGGAAATAGGTATATACTCTTTGTAAAGAAGAACTATGTGCCCAGTTGGATCACTGGCCATGTGAGATCCAAAGAACCACGGACGAGCTGCCATGCATGAACACTCGCTTAATGTTCAAGCCTTGGCCGCCAGCCCATGCAAAACACATCCATCATCGTCGGTGTGCAGCCACATGCATCTTTTCCACCATCATCTTCCAGCCGTCGTCGGACTCATATCATCGTCATCGCCACCACCAGCCGCATGTCATCGCCGTCGTGGAGCCTTCTCGTCGAGATACCGCAGGTCGCATCTCATCTCCGCTATCAAGCAGCCCAACCGCACGACTTCTCGATTGCGATCTGCAACGAGCGAGATAAGTAGGAAACAAATGCAGCGAATTATCAAAAACACTTCATGCGTCCAACCTACTCGATCGGAATTATGGGCAAGAATATTTCTCACGTCTTTAGACTGCAGCATCCGATCGGAATTTGCCATCCCAAGATATTTGTCGCCGCCACGGCTACCATCCCACTTGTACATGCCGACGGCCACAACATGAGGCGTGCACTGCTGGGTCTAACCGATGCCGCCTGAGATCACGTTGATGAGCACCATCGGTGGCAAACAATGCACACCAAGAATCCCTACTTTCACGAGACCAATCTTATAAGTCAGCCTTATCCATGCAAAGGAGACTTTGACCGTGGTTAATTATCTAATTTATAAAAAAAAACTCAATGGGCATGCATCCGGTGGTGTGTTGGCAAAAGCAGTTTGGTGGTGGGAGTATGTACTCCTACGAGTATGGACCCATTTTCCTATATATATATATATATATATATATATATATATATATATATATATATATATATATATACATCCCAGCTATTCTGCAACTCATTTCTGAATAAGCTATTCAGAAACCGTTTCTAACTGTCCAAAAACAGATAAGCTAACTGTGTGTCATATTCTAGTTAACTGCCGAGCGGACTTTTTCTGGCATCGTTTTTTCGCACTGTTTTTTGATCGTAATTTTTGAACCGTTTATCGGAATGATGCAAATGATATATCGTTGGATAGCTATTGAATAGACGGAACTTCTATATGTTGATCATTTTCCCAAAATCCTTACAGTTTTTAAACAAAATTCAAAAAACTAAAAATTCTTCAAACGCGTTTTCGGTATTCTTGTGAAAGAAATTTTCAAACCGTTTGTCGGAATGATGCGTATGATACACCATTGGAAAGCTATGGATTAGCCTGAACTTTGGGATATAGAACTCGTTTTCAGATTCGCCACGGTTTAAGAGCGGTTTTAAAAAAACTACGACATTTTCGTCATTTTTTCCCCGAACTGCTACAGTACACGCTAACTGCCCGACCAGAATAGCTAACTGACGTATGATGACCAAGCTAACTGCCGTGACTTAAGACACTATTTTTTTTCCTGGTTTTTCTCGGATCAAGCTAACTGCCAGGAGTGAAATAGCTAACTGCCGGGAATCGCGGCAGTTAGCACCAAGTTAACTGCCAGTAGTACAAATTTTTCTTTCATTCTTTTTTCCATGGTCACGCTAACTGTCGAGACTGAATAGCTAACTGTGTCGTGGCGACCAAGCTAACTGCCGAAATTGTAAGTATTTTTCATTTTGTATTCCTTTTTGCCCGAATCACGCTAACCATCGATAGTGAAATAGTTAACTGCCCGACGCCGGTAAGCTAACTGTTTTGGATCTACAGTTTTTTGCAAGGTCACTCTCATTTTTTGGGAGTAGTTAGAAATAGATTTGGCGGACCGTTAGCAAAAAAATTGCTGAAATTAACCAAGGTTAACTACTCCAGGTGGACCACCTAACGTGATTTTGCAAGTGTACAAGTTTGTTTTGTAAGAGTTAACTTCTGGATTTTAAAACCGCAAAAGTGAAATCTTGTTTTTGGACGAGTGAACCGCTAAAGTATAGTATTTTAATTTTTAATATTAATGTTTTTGAATACCCGCTACGGCCACCGAAGTTAACTTTTCTCGTGTTTTTCAGCACATAGTCAACTCACATATTTTTCATAGCAATATTCGTTTCCTTTTCCCGTGTTTTTAATAACTGCTACAAAATACAAAATCAACTGATGTAAACTGCCAAGTTAACTTCCTTTATTATTTATAGCGAATTGTTTTTTCCTCTTTTAACCCGGGTTTTAAGTGTGCAAATGACAAAGTCAACTGCTGTAATTGTAAGTTAGCTTCCATATTTTTCTTTTTAACCGGGGTCTTAATAAGCTAATTGTTTGTTTTCCTAAGTAAGAAAATAATTGCTACTGCTTTTACAATGTCTTTTTCTTTTTGAACTGCTGGCTAACTACTACTGTTTTTATAATGTTTTCTTTTTAACAAGCTAACTGATGGTTTCTCCGAGTAAAAAAGAGTTTCTAAAAAAACTAACTATTGTTTTTGCTAACTGCTACACATACCCCCGAGTGAACCGCCACAACATCCAAAAGCTAACTGTTGTTTTTGCTCATATAATCAGACTTTTCATGCTGAAAAAAATCATAGAACAACTGCTGCAAATTTCTAAGTAAACTGCCATTTTTTTAATCAATAATGAACTGTATTCTTTCTGGGCTTTTTAGTTAACTACAAAAATTCCAAAGTTAACTTCCCAGGGTTTCCTTGTTTTTTATACATAACTGCTGAAACCACAGGAGTTAACGGAGCCACCACCAAAACTGGACTTAAAAAAGAGGAGCCACAGAGAGTGACATGATACTTTTTCAGAAAACTATCTAGTTTTACTTCTGGTGCACAAAAGAATAAGTATTGCAGTATACACTTAGAAAAAAAAATGAAGGAACTTCTCTCTACCACACGTAATCTTATCCTTTCACCTTGCTTGCTTTTTCCTTTTTTTCTAAATAACTGAAAGCACTAATACTCTTAACTGCAGTATGATAACTGAACCAAAAAGAACTCCATAGGTGCTGCCATCTCACCCATCATCGGCGACCCCGGAGGACGGAGCATGCGCGGGATTACCATAGCCAGCCATTGGTTTTCTGGAAGCGCCTTCTGCGCGGGAGCACTGGAGCCAGCCGTCGTCTTCTGGACGCAGAGCGTCGCACAACACAACATCCGACCATCATCTGCATTCCTGTTTTACCCTGCTAGTCAACTCGTATCAGTTAAATAGATAACTGAGATAATACAACAACGCCTCTCTGTTGCTCTTTCTTTCACTTTTTTGTGCTGTGTGCTCACTGATTTTGTGGTGTGGGGAGTTAACTGAACCGATCCAGAAACTGGTCCAAACTGCTTCCATGTTCAGTGTTCAGAAACTGAGACGGTCGACTGCACGAACTAGGGGAGTTAACTGAAGTTAACTGAACTGGAAACTGAGAAGAAGCAAGGAGTTAACCGAACCAGAAAAGTAAAGTTAACTGAACCAGGCAAGTTATTTACATAGTGTCCAGGATAAGATGCAAAGGCTCGGAAGAAGAGATAGGGAAACAACTTGCTATTTTGATAGTGGATTTTTCCACGACATATGGAGGAGCTAAATTTTGAAAAAGATGATGAAGCACACACACACAAGCTTGTTCTATTCTCTTTCCTAACTGCTCCCATGGCTGGAACCAACTGCCCCTATAGTGGATTTGCCGACATCATTTTTTTTCTGCTGTAGATAATTGCATCTGAAAAAGAAATGTCATGGACCTCCAATTTAACTGGAGCCATGCTGCGTGGTAACTGACTGAACGCAACTTTCTTTTGTGTTGTTGTGTGCACGGAGTACCCAATGGAACATGAGGTGACAAGAACTAAAAAACAATTTTTTCATCAAAAATAAATTAATACAGTAACAAGTTAAACACTACTAGCAACAATTAGAAGATTAAAAATTCAGAAATCATAACCATCCTTTTTACGAACTGCTCTCACTGCCTTTTGCTACCACTTTGTGTGTTTGGGAGAGAAGAGAATGGTGGATGGCTGGTTGCATCGGTTGCAATGGCTTGCTGCATCTGCACACAAATTAGTAGCAGTAGTTAATTGCAACTAGCAGCAGTAGTTAATGGCATCTAGCTACAGCACTGAGCAGCAACAGGTGCGACCGGATCAACACCTCTAGGATACCGTGGATGTGCTGCAGTTCACGCCGACTGCTCTCGATGGCTCGGGGCCTCCTGCACCTCGTCGATCCCCGGTGCGATGAAGCAGGTGGCTGGGGCTAGGGCGCTGACGGAGCCCTGCCTGTAGAAGTGAGCAGGCCCATGGGGCGGACCAAGCAAGGGTCGCCAACAGCAGCCATGGATCCACCACCATCAGTACACAGGAAGTGGCAGTGGCTCGTCGAGCTACAACTGCCGACTACTGGTGGTTCCTCGCTCGCCGGCGCCCCTGCGACCAGTGGTTCAGAAGGGGACAGGTGAGAGAAAGGAAAGGGAAGGGGAGGAATTCAGTTAGCTTGAAAGCTTACGGCAGTTAGAGATGTGGCATTAGCGACGGCAGTTAGAGATGTGGCAGTAGTAAATTGGAATTAGCATCAGCAGTTAACATCATTTTTCATAGTTAATTGCAATTAGCGGCGGCAGTTAGGAGCAGCAGTAAACTGCATCTAGCTATGGCAATTAGCAATAGCAGGAGCGGTCGAATGGGAGAGCTTGCGGCGGGCTCACCGAAGGCGTCGTCACTTGAGCAGGAGGCCGGAGGAGGAGGCCTCGTCGGAGATGCGGTGCGCCGGGCGAAGCAAGTCCTCCGCCGCGGACCTAGGCGAGCCAGCGGCGATGCTTACCTTCGACGGGCAGGTAGCCTCGTGCGGTGGATCTTTGACCGCTGCCAGTAATGGATCCCAGTGAGGTGTCTCACCGCGCCCCGCCGTCGCGCGTGAGTGGGATCCGCCTCCCTCAAGCACCTGCCACCAGGGTTGGGCCGCGTCGGCAGGGGAGGGGGGTTGGGGGCGACAGTCAGGTCCTCCCGCACATCGATCTACACCGGGGAAGGTGGGGCAGATGGATCCGTTGGTGGAGCGAACGGCGAGGAGGTGCTCGGGCCGGCGGTGGGCACAGGGGAAGTAGGGTAGGGGTCACGGGATGGGGAAGGTCTGGCGTGGGCACGAGCATGGGCGAAGTGGGGTGCGTGGGTTGCTGTGGAGTACGGGGCGGCCGAGGTCTGGTGGCGCAGGGCGCGGCGGCGGGAAGAAGGTTGAGGCAGGATCGCGGCTTGATGCGAGAGCAGAATTGCGCCGGGTATTTAACCACCGGCTCCGCTCGCCGCCGGTCGCTCCGCGGTAGCTACAAGGGGGGGGGGGAGGTTGCGGGGGGGTGTGTGTGTGTGTGGGTGGGGGGGGGGGGGGGGGGGGGGGTTTGCTGAATAAGCTTAAGAGGGGTTCCTAAATAGTCTCACCCTATAGCCGATCTATTCTCCTAACACTTCCGCACTGCACGCTCAACGCAAGTGCACGTCATTATTGAAGCAAGAGTACTGCAGTACTGAGGCGAGTGCACTTCCCGTTGGAAAGCTATGGATTAGGCGCTCTAGTTTTTAAACCGTTTGTCGGAAGAGGCGTGTAATATATCATTTGTCGCTCTAGTTTTTAAACCGTTTGTCGGAACGAGGCGTGTAATATACCATTGGAAAGCTATGGATTAGGCGCAACTTCGTCATGTAGAATTTTTTCCGAGATTCCTCACGGTTTAAGAGCAGTTTCAAAAACGGTGCGGCGCATGATGAATGGCAGCGAGTGTATTTTCATGATTTTTTCTAAACCGCTCGTTAGAATGAAGCAAATGATACGCCGTTGGAAAGATATCTTCGAGGCGCAACTTTTTCATATATATTTCTTTCTCTAATTCGTTACGGTTTAAGAGCAGTTTCAAATTTACTAAATCGCGGAATTTTGTTTTTCAAATTTTTGCAAAATTTTGGTACTGTTTTCGCTCCAGTTTTTTAACCATTTGTCGAAATGAGGCGTGTGATACGCCGTTGGAAAGCTACGGACGAGGCGCCTCTTTCATATGTAGAAATGTTTTTGAGATTTCTTACGGTTTTAAATGAATTTTGAATATGGTGCGGCGGACGACGAGTGGCAGCGACCATTTTATCGCGATTTTTTACAAACCGCTAGTCGGAATGATTCAAATGGTACGCCGTTGGAAAGATATCGACGAGGCGTAACTTTTTCATGTAGAACACTCTCTCTAATTCCTTATGGTTTAAGAGCAATTTTGTTTTTACCGAAATTCGGACACTGTTTTTCGCGACAACAAAATTGACGAAGGAACTGCATCAGACTGGAAACCGCACTGCTTCAGACTGAAAAACGCACTGCAATGTCTACAAAGGGAACTGCATTATCAATATTTTTTCTAACATTTTATTTTGTAGTTTCATCTAAACTACCAGACCGAGTGTAGTGAACCGCACGCGACGACGAAGTGCACTGCTACTCCCGATGCATTTTGCTTTTTTGAACACACGAGTGCAATTTAATTTTTTGGGAGAAGTGAACCACGGCATAAATCGAAGCGAGCTGCATGGTTTTTTCTTCTTGTTTTTTAAAAAAGTATAAAGGTTTTTTGGACTACACGGCTGAGGCCAGTGAACCTGCATGAACGGTTCAAGTGTACTGATTTTTTTTTTGCATAGTAAACCACACAGATTTTATAAAGCGAACCACACTGATTTTTAACAATGAACTACAATACTTTGAAAAAATGTACTTCTTCGGTTCACCGGGCGCACTGCTTTTACAAAGAAAGATTTTTACAAACTGAGCAATAACCCACAATTTTTCAACTGGCGCACGTTCTGCACTGTACAAACGAGACTAGTGAACCACATACGTTTTTTCCAACACTTTTGTATTTAACTTCTCTTCTTTTTTTTCCCATAAGTGAACCGAAGATGCACACAATATAAACTGAAGATGCGCACAACACGGAATGCACCCATATGCAAAGGGGTTCGGCTCTCCTGCTGGGAGCCCTGTACGCACTATTGTGCAGGGCCAACCAGTGGGCAGCACGTGGCCTGGTGGACCCCACCACTTAGTAAACAGATTTTTTTGTTTAATTTGCTGAAAAGTCCTTTACCTTGCCTTATCCGCCGCGGACACTTCGAGCTACTACCATTATTCCACTCAGCTGAGCTCCGTGAGAGAGAGGCTTCCAGAAAGTGAGGTCCGCCGTCCGTCGGTGGCCGTTGCGAGCGACAGAGGGAGCAGCCGCGGCTGCCGCTGCCTGACTCCGGCACGCCAGCTCCGGCATGCCCAAGCCCCGGCCAAGGCTGGAGTAGCTGCTCTGGCAGGCCGCCGTTCCCCTCCTGGACCGACCAGATCGGTGGGGAACTGCAGGGCGTGCGGCCGGCTGGGCGCAGCGCTGCTTCGCCGGGATGCCGCACGAGGTCGTGCAGGCGCACATCAAGACGGGAGCCCGATGCACACTCGTTGGACCGAGGTTAGTGCTAGCTGATTTCTTCATCTATCCTGTACTATTAGCTATCTTTCGATGGCTTCAAACTAGTACAGGGACTGTCCAATTAATTACTACTAGTAGTATATTGCTAAGATAACCATTAATTTGAGATTAAACTAGCTTTCGATGACTTCAAACTAGGCAGCCTCATTTTAGCTATGTTCTCTGTTTTTAGTCACACGACAGTCACAGAAATCTCAAATTGGTGAAAGATCCTTGTGGATTGAACCACGGAGAAATAACCAGCAACTAATCAGTACACTTATATATCTCCATTTAGAATAAATCCGTTATACATCTCACACCGAAAATAACAGTAAGATAAACTATTACATCGGGACGTAATTGTTTTGTAGACCAATCCTGAGAAGCAAAGTTTATATAGAGCTATTTAAAAGTGCTATCTTGTCCATGGCTTGATTGGCTACCCAAGTCCTGAAATAAGAAAGGAACTATTTTGTGTGAGAAATAAACTTGAATTTGAGAGTGTGACTTGTAAGTGAAACAATACCTTAGTCGGCAGCTGGTCATTTTGATATGCTGCCCATTCCGAGTTTGGTATCAATACAGAACTCTACATACAGTTTAAAGTTAATGGAAGTGAATGACCTATGCATGTTCATCTTAATTTTTAACAACTAACTAAATAAATATACCTGACTTGGTTGAGTGCCATAATACAAATATGGTTGTTGTGGTTGCAAGCCGAGTAACTGCTGAAAAGAAGTAGCATCTGCCTGCTGTAGTTGAGGCAGGCCGTGATGCAATACTTGCAAATTAAAATTCTCTGGCCGTGGTACTCATGTCAAAGTCTGTGGAAGTAGATGCAAATTGTAGTTATCTGCCTGTGGTTGTGTAGGCATAGCGCGCGGCAATACTTGCAAATTGGAGTTCGTAGCTTGTGGTTGTGGAGGCATAGCGCGCGTCAATACTTGCAAATTTTAGTTCGTAGCTTGTGGGTTTGGAGGCATAGCGTGCGGCAATACTTGGAAATTATAGTTCGTACCTTGTGGGTTGGGAGGCATAGCATGCGCCAGCAATTGCGAATTGTAGTTTGCAGCATGTGGTAGTGGAGGCATAGCATGCGACGGTACTTGCAAACTATAGTTCGTAGCTTGCAGTACTAGAGGCATAGCACCGTGCAGTACTTGCAAGTTGGAGTACTGATTTGACATGGTGAAGCTAGGATTTGCTTCAATTGAGGCAGAAGCACAATCACCATTCCTATTCTTGCATGTTGTTGCTTGACCTATTTGGAAACGAAATTGTTAGATCTATTTAAATAACATGAGCAGAAATTTATGTAGCCATTTCTTGTGCTATACCATACCTTTCTTCCGTGTATTCTTACTGTTTAGTTCCAATCCAGATTTAATCCTCTTACTGCTATTTCCTTTCTCTTTTCTCTTTATTCCATGTGCTTGGACAACGTTCTCATTATTGCATTCAACTGGTTGTTTCTCTGCTTGTTTCTTAGCTTGTTCATGATTAGATGGTATATCTTTCGACTGGTTGCTTCCATGTAAAATCTGGTCCACCTTTTCCATTAGTTCAATTGACATACTTTGCAGTAGTGCATATGCCTCTTTGTTTGCTGCTGCTTTGCTCAAAATATTATTGTAAGTGCGACATAGTGATCCATACTGCCTAGCTAGCACAACTCTAGCATCTTCATCATCAGCGCACTTTTGAAATGCATGTGATGGCCCTGATTTTGCTTGCCTTGTCCATCTTTTCAAGATATATTCCGGTGCCAACTCCTTAATATTGTTGTGGTCCAACACCTTCAATGCATGACGACACAATACCCCAACAAATTCAAACTTTTTGCATGAGCAGGAAACTTTTGATCCATTGTGATCAAATTTCACCGTATGACTATTTTGGCTAGCTGAATGGGTAACCTTGAATTCAGACATAGAGGCAGTACGACCACTTTCATACACACAATATCCCATTACCATGTCAAATTCTCCTTTAAATATCTCAAACATAGCAGGTGTATATACTTTGGAAGTTTGAATCAACATCTGCACATGTGGCACTTTTGGTGATGTTTGACTCGCATAGAAATCACTTTCCACTTCAGCATACCTTCTATCATCCACGGCCCTCTCATAGTGCTTGAAGAAATCTAATAAATCTAGGCGGACATGCAAGTATCGCTTCAATAGTGCATTCATACTCTCGCTTCTTTGCGTAGATTTCATATCCGCACAAAAGGTTTGTCACCCATAAACCAAAGCCCACTTCTCCCTGTTCTGGAATAATCTATGTAGCCAGTCATTGTCTTCCAAATTATATTTCACTAGCATATCATTCCAACCTGCTAAGAATTCATCAACTTCTTCAAAATCATAAACACACTTGACAAAATCTTTCTTAAATGTCTTCGAACCTTGGAAAACATGACTCAAATGTTTTGCAGCATTCTGATACATGTGCCACACACACAGACGATGTATTGAATTAGTAAAAACCTTGTCAATGGCACTAATAATGGCAGGACATTGGTCAGTCAATATTGTTTTTGGTTCTTTTCCTGACATGACCCTTTTGAATGTTTCAAATAACCACTCAAACGTATCAGCTGTTTCATCGTACAATAATGCAGCTCCAAAAACCACTGTTTGTTTATGATGGTTGACACCAACAAAAGGGGCAAACGGTCTGCCATAACTATTTGTCTTAAAGGTTGTGTCAAAGCATACCACATCACCAAAGTAGTGATAATCTAATATTGATCTTGCATCTGCCCAGAATATATTAGTCATCATATCCTCTTCATCTACTTGTATTGCATAAAAAAAGGATGGATTTTCCATTTGCTTATCCTGTAGGTATTGAAGAATGGCACCTGTATCGCCTTCTTGGATTGATTGCATACGCTTTGATCGGAGATAATTTTTATAATCTTTGTGACTGAAGCAAAGACTTTGTCGGCCCCCTGCTTGCCTACTCATCACTTCATGACCAGATTTTGGTCTAATACCTGAATCATTCAATATGTCAATCTGGGCCTTCTGAGCTTCTGTAATTCTTTGGGATCGCAGTAGATGAGCTTTGCTTGGAGTTACGAGTTCATGATTATGGACATCCTCAAAGCTGCTCACAACATATTTTCCGTTAGCACTTATTTTGATGGTCATTTCTACCAGACAACCAACTCTTGTATCTGCTCGCTTCCGTTGGCATTGTTCCTTGCTCTTGTCCTTGAAACCTGCCTTTGAGCATACAAATTTCTTTGTTCGGATAACATTCATTGAGGATTTATCATGCCAAAATTTCCTGACACTGAAACCTACATGTCCTGCATATGCATTATAAAACTGATATGCTATATCTTCATTCTCAAATTCCATTCCTATCTCTGGTTTTAACTTTTTGCTGTAATAATCTTCTGTGTTTTGACCTGCGTCTCCCACATCTGTGGTGTCATGATCTACACAACATAAAAATATCATATACTAATTAGTTCATGGAGACACATTTTTGTATAAAAACACACACAATATTCACAGTCCTGTTGTAGTGAAACCTGAACATCACTTGAAGATGGGACAACATATTTTCTGAAATATCACACTGTATCCATAGGAGCATTAGCAAAACATTGACCTTTTTTCTTAGATACAATAATCTCTATCATTACAATTGGCAAAAAAGACACAAGAAACAGACCTATGGAAGAAGTACGAGGAGCTAAGTCTCAAGGATTAATTTGCATGTCATAGATTAAGCTCTTTGTTTCTTTCTGTTTAATCTTGTCTCCTCCATATGACAAGAGTGTTGATAATTTGCAGATTCAAGGCACACCAACAAACCTATGGATGATGAACACGCGGGAGCTCCTTCCATGCCGAAGAACACCGTAGAAGCTGGTCCACGTGAGAGGGCAATTCTCTATCGATCCTGATGTATTCTCGTGTAATCCACAATGGAGTAGATAGATGGGAGAAAGGATGTTGGAGATTTTGGCGGCAATCTGTTGATACGCGGGGGGAAAGAAAAGTTGTTTTGCTGATTTTCTGTAATTAAGGAGATACGGAGATGTGGTTGTTTAAGTGCTGGGTCCACCAGGCCACGTGTTAGCCGCTGGTTGACCCTGCACGATAGTGCGTGCAGGGATCCCAGCAGGAGAGCCGAACCCTATGCAAAGGGGGTCGAGACAAGAAGTACATGGCCTGGGAAAATATCACAAAGCACCCCTCGAACCCAAAATAAAATTACAACCAGTTCCATCATTTTTCTTGCTCCTGCCACGCCGGCGGACTACACACATGCTCCTGCTGCACTGCACCCGTGCACGCCAGAAACTTCAATAGGCGCCGAAGTGCAAAACAATCTGCAGAAAAAGGGCACGACGACGCTCCTCGGTGATGTGTGGCGGAGCGAACTGCATGTAGTCAACGAATTCTCTCCGCGCGTCCTCTTTTGGACTGCACAGGGGGAGTCGGCGTGTGCTTTTGCCTTCGAGGGGAGGGTAATGGAGAAGGACCAGAGCTGCCGACGAACTGCGCAATCGCGAACGTGCGGACTGCACGGCGGCGCCGCCGGACATGGCAGCCCTCCGGCGAACTGCGCCCGCCCGCACGCAAGAAGTAGAAAATCAATCAGCCAACCAATCAATCACGAAACCCGGCGCAGAGCGAATCGATCCAATTGATCCCGGGAGGGAGGGAGGGTACCGGTGTGGCCGAGCTGCGCCGCGTAGAAGCGCTTGGCGGCGGCCAGGCGCGAGATCCAGTGCTCCGAGTCCATGCCGGCTTAGATAGATAGGTGTAGCCGGCTCTCGCGCGCGCCGCTCCTCCCCTACTCCTCCGCGCGGATCAGCTGGTGACGGAATGGGAGGAGACAGGGGAGGGAGGAGGAGGCGAGCCGGGAGCTTCTCTCTCGCGCGGTCGGTCGCTGTCCGCCGGAGGCCGTCTACACCTGCACCGGCGACGGCGGGGCTCCCCTACCGACGTGGACCTGGCACGCCTGATCTTGCCGGATCCGACGCGAGACAGGGGGTGGCGCGACGGAGCTGGCGGATCCACGCGCGTCAACGCGGATCTCGCCAGAATCCAGCACACCCGAGGCTGGGGAAGGAGGTGGATTGGTAGGGCTGGGCTGGGTAGGAGGTAGGAGGTGGTGGGGGGATGGTTTGCGCGCCGGCACGGGGAAGGCGGAGGCGTCCGGATCCAGCGACCACCGGGGGTGCGCCGGTGGCTGCCCCTGGCCAGAGGAGATGGGGGTGCGGTGGGGCTCCGACGGATCTGAAGGTGGGATGAGACGGTGCTCCGGCGGCGCGGGGGAGAAGGCAGGAGGAGGTGGGGGTTGTGCGCCCCGCTCAGGGGGTGGGAGAAAGTGAGATGGGTGGGGGAGGGTGGTCGGTTTTGCTGGTTTTGTACTGCGAAAGTGTTAGCAGAATAAGGTTGGGTGTTAGGAGAATAAAGGTCTTAAGGCTGTTATGAGAATAGACCAACCCTATATATATATATATATACTGCACGCTCAACGTAAGTGCACAACATTATTGAGCAAGAGTACTACAGTACTGAGATGAGTGAACTTCTCGTCGCAAAAAACTGCACGCGATTTTTCCTGTACTATTTTTGATCCAATTTTTAAACCGTTGGTCGGATTGAGGCATGTTATATATCGTTGGAAAGCTATGGATTAGGTGCAACTTCGCCATGTTGAACACTTTTCGAGATTCCTCACGGTTTAAGAACAATTTCGAAAATTGTGCGACGCACGACGAGTGGCAGCGAGAGTATTTTCACAATTTTTTCTAAACCATTCATCGGAATGAAGCAAACGATAAGCCGTTGGAAAGATATCGTCGAGGCGCAACATTTTCATATAGAACACCGTCTCTAATTCCTTACGGTTTAAGAGATGTTTCAAATTTACCAAATCGCGGAAATTTTGTTTTTCAAATTTTTGATTTTTTTTGTACTGTTTTCGCTGCAGTTTTTTAACCATTTTTCGAAATGAGGCATGTGATACGCCGTTGGAAAGCTATGGAAGAGGCGCAACTTTCATATGTAGAACATGTTTCGAGATTCCTTACGGTTTTAAATTAATTTGGAATATAGTGCGGCAGCCGACGAGTGGCAGCCGCCGTTTTTCATGATTTTTTTCCAAACCGCTCGTCGAAATGATGCAAATGATACGCCATTGGAAAGATATCGATGAGGCGCAACTTTTTCATGTAGAACACTCTCTCTAATTCCTTACGGTTTAAGAGCAGTTTTGAAATTACCGAAATGCGGACACTCTGTTTTTCGCGACACCAAAATCGAAGCGTGAATTGCATCAGACAGAAAAACGCACTGCTTCAAACTGAAAACCGCACTGCATAAGACAGGCAAGTGAACTGCATAATTTGTTTTGTCGGACGTAAATTTTCTCACACGAGGAAGTGGACCGCACTTCACATCGAGCGTAAGTGAATCGCAACACTATCGAGAAGTGAACCACATTATTAGTTTTGTAGTTTACGTAACACTTTTTCTGCACTTCATATTGAGAGTAAGTGAACCATGACACTACCAAAAATGAACCGCGAAACTACCGAAAGTGAACCGCATGAGTTTTTGTTCTCTTTTTTCATACTTATTTTTTTACGCGTATAGATCAGGTGAGTGGACCACAGGAACTGAGCGAGTGAACTACATCTAATAAGAAGCGAGCTTCTTTTGAGATGTTTTGGTTTCTGTTTATCAAATGAACCAAAGAGTTTTACAGTGAACTGCGTGAGAGAACAAAGCGAGCTTCAAAATATACATATTGCATAACCATGTGAACTTTTTCACGAAACAAACAATTTTGGACAAATTAAATACACATTTTTTCAAGTAAATTGGAACACACATGGACAAGCTGACTGCATATCCACGCAATGGACTATCGTCCTCGCAGGGACTGCTAGCACGGGCAAACTGCACTGGAGCACCAACCAGCAATGAACTACACCACCGTGGGAACAGTACTGCAGGCATGCACTCCGCAGTCCGCACCGCCAGCCGGCGGACTGCACCGAGATGAGCTCTGCACCGCACGGACGCGTCGACTGAACTACACGAGGGCTGGGGTGGAGAGTGAGCTTCTGATCAACCATAATACTGAACTTCTCAACACGCACATACATTTTCTTACAAAGGCAAGATTTCAAACTGCACCAAACAGAGAACTTCATCATGGGTGTGGTCAACCTTTTTTGTTTTACGTGTCTTCTTCCCTGCAAAAACAACAAAAGTGAACCTGCATAGATGAGCGAGCGAACTGCATGTTGTCACTGGCCAACTGAACCTCAAAATTCTATTTTGACATGGGAGGAAACTTGTTTCTAGTGTATCAAATCAAATGCAAGATGACTGCCAGCTGCATGGACGCGTTCTCCAGACCGCACACAAGGAGGATGCGAACTGCAAGAAAGGGGTGTGGGCAGAAGCTGCACATCATCGGAGACGAGAGGCGAGCTCCCCATCTTCGACTGCATAAATGTCGGTGGTGGACGAGGGAACAGTGAACTGCAAAAAAAGCCTTCTGGGTTGCGCGTGCCCGCCATGAGGTGGAGCAGGGCATGAGGTGGAGCACCCTCCCTCCCCCACGATGGTGAAGAAAACCCGGCGATGTCAGATCCGCACCCACCGAATCCGCGGCAGAGAGGAGTGGCTGGGGTCGTGCCCGCCGGATCAGCATCGGGGAAGGAGGCCGGTGGCAGCGGATCCAGTGGTCACCGCCGGCATGCACTGGATCCAGTGGTCACGACAATTTTTATCCTTGGCTCAGCCGCGTGCTTGGAGAAGGGAGGGGCGTCACGCAGGTTGCTGGCTTGGGAGGGTAGGGAGGGGCGTCCACCGGCGGTCAGCAGGAGGGAGGTGGGGGGCAGCCGGATCTCGCCGGATCCCGCCGGATCTGGTAGGGCGGTGGCGGTTGGAGAGCCTGGTCGCCTCAGGATGATGAACAGGGCGACGGCGGCGTGCGGGTCCACGTGGACGGCGGCGGCGCTGGTTGCGCCCGGGACTGGAGGTGGCTGGGCGGCGCGGGCAGCTAGTGGTGGTCAGCTGCGACGCCCGTGGTGGGAGGTGGTGGGGCGGGGGGGAGGTGGGATGAGGCGAGGAGTGGTGGCAGGCCGGGGCGGCGGAGATCCACGGACGGCGGCTCGGCCCCGGATGGCAGAAAGAAGTGGAGGTCGGGGCTGGAGCGGGAGGAAGGTGGGGGTCGTGGGGCACAGAGTGGGAGGGCGCCGGGGAGGTGGGAGGTGGGGTACGGCGGCGAGGCGCAGAGGGGAGTTGTCGTCGTGGCGATGGAAAGAGGAGGGGGAGTGGGTGGTTCGTGGGCACGAGGAAGAGATAAGGTGAGGGTGTTTTTTTTGGGATGCGTGCGGTTCAGGTTGAGGGAGGGCTGTTCGGTTTCTGTCCGGTGTTTTTCGAGTTTCGATCAATTCGGGGCAGGGGTGGGTGTTAGCAAAATAAGGAGAGGTGTTGTTAAAATAAGGTCTTAAGGATGTTGTTATATATATCCCAGCTATTCTGCAACCGATTCCTGAATAAGCTATTCAGGAACCGTTTCTAACCGTCACGAACAAATAAGTTAACTGCCCACTCTATACTAAATAACTACTAATAATCAGACATTTTGTTCCCGCTCCGCCCATTTTCCTCCATGCCGTCTCGCGCTGCCGTCCAACTTCCGGCCACCGCTTGCCTCCTCCGTCCCTCAACCTAGCAGCCCAGGTCACCGCGTGAACCCAGCCCCTGCTCAGGCCGTCTCCCTGCCTCCTTTCTTTAGGCCGCCGCCCCGCATCCTCGCTCAGGCCTTGCACGAGCTCCGCGATGGATCTAGCATCCCCCGACCACCCCTTGGTAAGAGCTCCTCGCCATGGATCCAGTAGCTCCGACGAGGCACAAGCTAGGAGGGATGCAGGATGTGGCCAAGATCCCAAGACTAGCGAGGTACTCTCCTCTCCGCGATTCTGTTTGTGGTGTTCCTCAACTTTGTTTCTCGCCGTTGCCCGAGTCGCTCCTCCCTACCTCCATGACCGCCGTGCTCGACGACCCTCGGAGGAGCTCCACGCCTCCACCCCCAATCACCACCAGCGGACGCCACATCTCCTCCCCGGGCTCCTGCACGCGACACCGCCATTCCTCTCCACGAGCAGCAGTCCGGGAACTCCGTCGTCGCGCCTCCCGCAAGCTAGCCCGCTCCTTCCTATGGCCTTCCAGCGCCGCCCCTCCCTATGTCCACATCTCACAACCTGTATCGACAGCCGCTCCCGGGTCTCAACTGCATCCTTGACATCACCTAATCGGCAGTCACGTCGGTGTGGACTGCAGCTCCCATCGTGACCCACAGGATACAGCTCCTCGAGACGACGTGGAGTGGCTGGTGAGCAGCCATGAGAGGCAGATGAGCGCGCTAGGGGTTCGTCCTACTCCCCTATTTCCCTACTTTTTACAGAGTGTTGTGTGTTTTGCCGTATTTTTAAGGGTAAATTTGATATATGCCACTACAAAGTTTCCAGTTTTGAGAAATGCCATTGCTATTCTCAGATTTCGAAATATGCCATTACAAAGTTTCCATACTTTGAAATATGCCATTGCATACCGTTTCAGACCATGATAAGACAATATGCCTGTATAGGGACGAAATTGCCCCTTGCTCTCGGCCGCTGCCTCCGCTCCCGGCAGCCGCCCCTGCTGCTAGCCGCTGCCTCCGCTGCTTGACCGGTGCGGCGAGATGCAGTTACCAAGGGCGAGTCCCTCGAAGGTGGGCCAGTCAAGGAGCGAGTCGGCGAGCGCGCCGTGGCACCGGCGGCGAGGTGCAGTCCGCCTCCTCCGCAGCTCCAGGCCGCCGCCGTCCCCGCCGCTCCCGACCGCCGCCGCCCTTGCCCGCCTCCACTGCTTGACCGATGCGGCGAGTTGCAGGCCGCGTCCTCCGCAGCTCCACGCCGCCGCCGCCCCCGCAGCTTCCGACCGCCGCCACCCCTGCCCGCCTCCGCTGCTTGACCGACGCGACGAGATGCAGGCCGCGTCCTCCGCAGTTCCACGCCGCCGCCACCCCCGCAGCTCCCGACCACCGCCGCCCCTGGCCGCCTCCGCTGCTTGACCGTTGCGACGAGATGCAGGCCGCGTCCTCCGCAGCGCCGCCGCCCCCGCAGCTTCCGACCGCCGCCGCCGCCGCTGCCCGGGGGAGCCTCCTTGAGAGCCGGGAGCAGCAGCCGGCCAAGAGCAGCAGAGCAGAAGGGGAGACGGCGGAGAGCAGCAGAGCAGCAGGCAGTTAGTAGAAGGAGAGTGAGGTGTCGGGACGAGCAGGTAAGGTTGGCCAAGGGGCAATTTCGTCCCTATACAAAATACGAGGTGTGATACGTATACATATTGCCTTATAATGGTCCGAAACGGTATGCAATGGCATATTCCAAAGTATGGAAACTTTGTAATGGCATATTTCGAAATCTGAGAATAGTAATGGCATTTCTCAAAACTGGAAACTTTGTAGTGGCATATATCAAATTTACCCTATTTTTAACTTCCACGGTTTTCTCTGAAGATAAGTACGCAGAGGTAGCAATTAGGGAAAACTGATGGTTTATGGGTTCATAACTTCTTGTTGTTTTCTATTGGTGTTTAGTCTGGTATGTACAGTTCAGCGGTTATCCGTTTTGAGAGAAAGGAAGTTGACTATGAATGTTGTCGATCTCCACGGGAGAGCTACCCAGCAAGCTCCCACATCCACAGCGCCAGCGAAGGGCTCCTACGTTCAGTGGCCACACCATCTTTCAACATGCTACTTGTTTTTGTGTTCTGAGGCTTCTTTGTTTGTGCTCGCTGTAGTTGATGCAGGTCGAGGAGGAGCTCGGCGACGCGGTGGTGTACGCCGGAGCAAACTTCAGGGTGCCGGTGGAGCCCTACTGAAAACCGTTCGTCAGATGGGGTCTGGAGCAAGAGCTGAACCATGATTTTTTGTGGTACTGCTAGTTCTTTTTGTTAATGTTGTATTTTGATCTGAAACTGGCAATGCCAGGCTAAACAAGAGTAGTTCTTGTTTACCCATCTCGTAATCAAGGAAGGTAACTGAACCAAGGAAGTTAATTGATCATTTTTTCCCATCTCGTAATCTCCACGAAAAGTTAACTTCTCGCGACCTTTAGGGAGTCTCCCTAGATCCGTTTTGCCTCTGCTAACTGCTGTTGTTGATCACTGTTAACTAATGATGTTAATCGATGCTAAGTGCATTATAATTGTTGCTGCCAAAATTGATGTTTCACTGCTTCCGCTTTTGTTTCTGAATTTTTGTATATTGCGCTGGGAAGTTAGGTGTGAAAAGTGCGTCAGTTAACTGTGCAAAACTACGGCCGTGATGGGGTCGGTGGCACTGGGAGGTTATGTGTATATTGCCCTGATGGATTCTACTTCTTCCCCAAGTTCCTCTTTGCTGATTGATTTTGTTGAATGATGAGCTCTCGTGGGTTTGTACAGCAGCAACCCAAGCATAGTTTCTCAAGCTTTGGAGAACCCCTCATAGCCTAGTGTCGACATGTACGATGGTTCGGTGGTGTTTTTTGGATGGTGACTAGCCTCGTTATCTATCCATGAGTAAAGCTTTGTAGGTGACTTTGCAAAATAAGTGGTGACAGTAATGTAATTTTTGATTGCCTTAGACATCACCAAATTTGCTGAAGAACTTTACATTAACTTGTTTGCCTGGGTCGCGCTAACTATCGAGTATGAAACAGCTAACTGCCTGGGGCTGACGATACTATTTTTTTAATTCGTTTTTTACCTGGGATACACTAACTACCATGAATATCAAGGTTAACTGCTCACCCGTCGATGTTAACTATCACTATGGCCGGATTTTTTTAGTTTCGGTATGAAATAGCTAACCGCCCGGGGCTGACGTCGCTAGCTTTTTTGTTCATTCGTTTTTTGCCAGGGACACACTAACTACCATGAATATCAATGTTAACTGCCACGCTCGTCGATGTTAACAGTTACTACAGCCGAACATTTTTGTTTTTTTAATTCAAACTACTACGGTTGTCACATTTAACTCCTATAACCATGCAATATTAACTACTACAGTCATTGAAGTTAACTGCTATTTTTTTTAAAAAAATAATATGTTATACTTGACTTTTTGATTTAATTTTTTTTATTAACCGATGCGGTTACTAAAGTTAACTGCCATTTTTTCTATTTTTTATTATATTGATTTTTTTTCTACCGGACTAGAGATACTAATTTTTTTGTTTATTTATTTTTTTCCTGGGTCATGCTAACTGCGGGGCCTGAAATAGCTAACTGTCGGGAGTGTGGCAGTTAGCACCAAGTTAACTTCCGTGACTGAAGATACTATTTTTTTTCTTTTTCATTCTTTTTCCCGGGTCACGCTAACTGTTGGGACTGATACTGCTAACTGACGGGACTGCGACAGTTAAAACACCAAGTTAACTGCCGGGATTGAAGATACTTTTTTTTGCTTGGGTCAAGCTAACTGCGAGGAATAAAATAGTTAATTGTCGGGACAGCGGCAGTTAGCACCAAGTTAACTGTCGAGTTTTAACTGCCACAGTCTGGAGACTTAACTGCCAAGGTAATATAAAGTTTATCTACCGTGAATTTTCCAAGTTAACTTTTTTCTTCATAGCCAACTTTTTCATGGTTTTAACTGTTGCATAATTATAAAGTTAACTTCTAAACATTTTTCTTTGTCAACTTTCAGATTTTTAACTACTGCAAATTATAAAGTTAACTGACCATTTTTTATAGCCAACTTTTCCTTTTTTAACTGTTGTAAATTATGAAGTAATTATTATAGAAACCATTTTAAAAATTTGCTTCTTTTAGTGCACAACTACTGAAAAAACAGGAAGTTAATTGCGCCAATATACAAAAGTTCCACACATTTTTTGTCGAGGTGAACTACACCACTAAAATTACTCCCATGTTTCCCAAAGATTTTTTAGTGAACTGCTATAAATTGCAAAGTCAACTATTGTAGATAACAAGTTAACTTCTTGTTTTTTTTTGCGTAACCAACTTTTCTCAGATTTTTTTAGTGAACCATTGTAAATGGCCAAGTCAACTGCTGTAATTTGCAAAGTTAACCGCCAGCTTTTTTTTAGTAGCCAATCTATTTTGTTAGATAACTAATGTAAATAGGAATGGAAGGGATTTTGATTCTTGACAGAATATTACTGCATGTACGAACAGAAGAGGCAACAAATGAGCATATATAGTTCCGTCTTTCCAAAGCAAATAAGAACGTATCCATTTGAGCTATACACATCACATCAGGTAGTACTGCAATTTAGATGTGCTGACTCCTCATCGCCCTTGCCACTAACATTCAGTGGCTCTGCGTATATCCAAATAGACAAGTAACACACAACTTTTTCTCAGTTAAGCAGACTACATTGGCCGGCTCAATCAACTGCTCAGTCAACTCTTTTGTTCAATTTAAACCAACTGCTAAGCACGTCTTCAAAAAGATTGCTAACTTCCTGAGACTGGATTTCTAACTTATGCAGTTGTAGTGGTTAACTGTCGGTGGACAGTGCCAAAGAAAACCACATGCATTTCCTACTAGAATTTTTTCAGAGTTATTACACATTAACAAAAAACTTCTATTTTTTGTTCAAAACAAAAACTGCTATAGTGTTGTAGAGCTAACTGTTGTAGTAGTAGAGGGGGTTAACTTTTTCTTGAGTACGTAGAGGGGGTTAACCGCGGCGCGTTTTCTAGGAGGAAACCAACATATATAGTACCTGACGCGCAGGGAAAACGGGCGACCATGGGCTTGGACGCCCAGGATCCCACACACCGGCGGCCATGAACACCGGCGCCCCTGTGCGGCTGGTTGCAAGGCATCCAATAGCCTGTGGCATTCTGCTCCTCTAGCCTGAATCAAGCACGCGTTAGCTAACTGACGACGCGGCCGTGTGGAACTGCAGACCAATAGCATGGGCACAGAGCAAAAATCCAGCCGCCCGTGGTGGAGCCATGTCTCACCACGCTGGCCTTGCTCGTCAAGTGAAGCGAGCCATCACCGGAATTTTTGCCGCTGCCAGGCTTTGAGCCAAATCTGGACTTGCAGCTGAGGGGCTCGGTTTGCCAGCGATATGGAGCACTAGCCGCAGCGGGGCACGCAAGGGAAGGGAGCCAGACAAGGCTCTGCTGCCGCCCTTACTCATCAGGTTGTGGCATCGCGGCCTCCGGCGATAGAGGTGAACGACGACCGGAGCAAGGAGCTTGGAGGCAGGATGGCGGCCCAAGCAGGGGATGGTGGGGGCCCGAGCAGGGGTTCACGGGGGCGGCAGGCTCGCAGCGGCCATCGGTTGTGGCGCGCGGCGGCCGTCGGTGAACGCGCCTGCCTGCACTAGGAAGCCGGGTCCGCCGGAATGCGTGGCTGGGGGACGGAGTCGGGGGTTGTTGCCGACGCTTGAGCGGCAGGTGGGAGGCTGAATCACAGGGATCTGGTGAAGTGATGTGAGAAGGAGGTAGGGGAAGAGGGCGGTGGCGCGCAGGAAGCATGGGAGGACAGTGGTTGCGCAGGAATGGGAGGTTGGTGACTGGGTTTGGCGGCGGCGCAAGGTACTGCATCTGGCAGCTGCACGCGGCGGCTCTTTTGCGGCGGAGACGCGCGGTTAGGGAAAGGGGATGGGTGCGGAGTAGGCCACAAGGGGCGCCGTAGGTCCGGGGAAGGTTGCCAGGAGGCGGCGCCGGTGCATGGAAGGCACGCTGCAGCCGCCGGCGGACCAGAGCTCGCTCGCTCGCTCCCTTGGGGAAAAGAAACAGGTAGGAGTGGGGGTGGTTCCTAAATAAGCTTATTTACGAACTCTTAAGGGGTTCCTAAATAATCCCACCCTATATATATATATCTCTACTTTTTTAATAATAAAGCAAATAGTGCTTCTGGCGGTAAGTCATTAAAATTGTCCCTAAAGTTGCAAAATATTACCCACCAATGTCACAAAAAACGTTTTGTAGGGAATCCCCGTCTGGGCCGGCCCACGCAGTAGGACCTCCTATACTGCGCTCTGTGCGCGGGAGAATATGCAGCACGCCTGTTTGGGCCGGCCGATGTGCGGGTGGCCTGTTTTTTATTTTTGTTTTTCTTTTTCGTTTTCGTGTTTTTTCTATTTTAAATAATTTGGTACTTTAAAAAACTTCTGACATTTAAAAAAACTGAGAATTTTGAAATAAAATGTTCAAGCAAACATAAAATGTTTCTGAATTCAAAAAATGCTCCGAATTTTTCTAAAAATGTTCGCATATTCATAAAAAAATCGCAATTTTGAAAAAAATGTTGGTAAAATCAAAAAAGTTCATGATTTTGAAAAAAGTCTGTGTATTAAAATTTTTTAATAAAATTAAAAAAAATATTTTCTAATTCAAAAATGTGCATGAATGTTAAAAAATGTACTAAAAATTTAAAAACAGTTCACGAATTACAAAAGAGTTTCTTGATTCTTATAATGTTTGCTGATTCAAAAGAAAATGTTCCCAAATTTGTAAAAATGTCCACAAATGATCGAAGGTATGTAGTTAAACAGTAATGTTTCTGAGTTTTTGTGACTATATACCCGCGTGAATTTTGAAGAATTAACTGTCGGGGTAGATCGGAATATTATAGTATGTTTTTTTTTAAATGTTTCTTGAAATTCAGAATAATCCTTTGAATTACCAAGTTTTTTGACAACCACAATATTTTTTTGAAAAAGTGAACATTACTTCAATTTGTGAATAAATTTAAAAGGGGTACATTTTCTTGCATTTGTGAACAAATTTTCAAAATCATGCGATGAGATGTGAACAAAATGTGGTCATAGCTATTGGAGATTATGATTTATTTTTTCTCCCGTTGCAACGCACGGGCCCTTTTGCTAGTATATATATATATATATATATATAGGGATCGACTATTCGTCACCCTGGGTGAAGAATACTTATTCTTCACCCCAGCCAACTCACGCATTGGGTCGGACCAGCTTTCATGCGGTGTAAGAATAAAATGGTTGGGAGGTAATCTTACCTTTCCTTAGAAATGGTCGTACGCTTGTATACAGCGGCTGTTGTTTGGTAAGATTTTATTGTTGGTGAAGTAAAATTACGGTCTATGACATAATAGAGAGGGTCGGCCGTAAAATTACTGTGTGTGTTTTTTTCCTAGTAAAGCTGCATGGCTAGACGAGGATATGCATTCGTGACTTTGTAATAGGATAAGGCTCAGTTCCTAAATTGTTGGTATTACTCATAGATCTATTAATAATCATATTAGACTGAGTACACCGGATCTGCTGCAGGAACGAAAGGCCTCCTTCGTTTTGGTTTGTTTTGCATGTCCGAAATAGCGCGTCTTGTTTACTGTGTCTCGGAGGAATTTCCATATATATATGATGTTGCAACGATAGAATCTATGATTCATTCATAATGGCCGATCGTCAGCAGGAGAGGGTGTGCCATTTATGTAAACACCCTATACAACTATGTGATCGTGGTCTCCCATTCTCCCAATTTCCGATCAGAGTATCGAGACAATTCAAATGCAGAATGGTAAGTCATTCGATCACAGATTTACACCAATTCTTATTTATTTATTTTAATGGTTTGTACAAATGGATAGGTGATACCTTGCACTCTAGGAGAAAGATTGACTCGATTTTGGAGAAGTGAGCTGAAATTGCAGATAGAGCCAACATATGAATGGTACGAGTTTGATGTTGTAAAGCGTGGATTGAAATACTACCTCGCCGGAGAATGGGAGATGTTTGCTAGTATATACGAGACCAACAATGGTGACACGCTGCATTTGAACGGTTGTTCACTTGTCCACGAACACCTGGTTTTTGGTCATTTATGCCGACCGTCCGGCGATATCGCAATGCCTAGATGTACAATAGGTCAGTTCTATTATTTTAGGTAACCAACATATGATGAAGTAAATCTCACACATTTTTGTGTTATGTTATGCAGATGAGTACGAGGCCGAACAAGGAATTGCGTAGGATGGAGTTATGTGCACACAAAAATCGATGCCCCTCGTGGATGTTGTGCAACCCAATTAATTATCGACTGTAGACATATTGAAAAATTTATGGTTCCCTGTGTTCTTGCATAACCATCTCATTTCGACCATTTAGTTAAATATATTATTTTTTTCCTATCTTTGTTTTACAACTTTCAGATTCAGCAAATGTAGAGCTGAATGTGCAGCACTACTGATGTATAAATCCACACTTAGTATATAACTCTAATATATCCTTATGGACTTACGATATGTAGTATCAAATAGCATACATATGATTTTTCCTGTATCTAAAATCTTAAACCAACCTCCCAAATTTGTCCTAACAGTAATGAAACCTACATGTTCTTCAGAGCATCTAATTCATCTTTCCTTTTCACTCCACAGAGCGATGAAGTTTACGGACAATACCAGTAATTTATCTTTCTCCCTCCCTCGTCGTGAAAACCCTCAGAGGCCGTCAAAAGTTCCCGTTGTTCCAAATAAGAATCATGGTAAAAAGAGAAAGAATAGGACAGCGACACCGCCGAGTGATGATGATTTTGTTGACCCCCAGCCCGTGTGACCAAGGCCTCTAAACCTGCTAGCAGGAAGTCCAAGAAGGTAAAATGTTGTCAGGCCCTGTTGTTTGTACTACGTTAATATTAGTGTTAGGTTGACGTAATGTTTCAACTATTTAGTCATGTCCAGCTGGTTGTAGGACCTTATTTTGTTGTTATTTTCTTCTGTCATCAGGGTAATATTAATAGTTCTAAAAAGATATCCCCGAACTATAAGTGTGCTCCCAACCAGATAATAGTGGCCAAGGAAAGTTTGTCTGACGCTGCGAAAGATAAACTTAAAGAATATGACTTTGGAGTTTTCTTGGACTTGAAATTGAGAAGTATCGAGAACACAAGGTTACTGATGTTCCTCATGGATAGGCTGGATCCTAGTACACTTACCTTGGGCATTACAACTGATAAGAGCCTGAAAATTACTAGGCACTCCATCCAATGCGTTCTTGGGTTGCCGGATAGGGGTACAAACATAGTTGTACCCGGCAAACTCATCCAAAAAAAAGCGTTATGCGAACTGAAGATGAAGCTTGGAGTCGATCAAAGTGAAGATGTGAAGGTTCAAGATTTGATTGCACAGATTGAGAAAGATAAAGAGGGAGATGATTTCACAATCAGGTGCTTCATGATGATCGTCTTGAACAAGTTACTCTTGCCAGGGACTTGTGATTACATCACAGGAAAGGAGGCTGCATTAACGGAGGACATCACTAAGCTGCGCTCGGTAAATTGGGCTCAATTAATCTTTGGTGACATTGTGAATGCCTCTAAATCATGGCACTCAAAGAAAACCGGAACCACCAGCCCCTCTATTCATGGATGTGTGTTGTTCCTAGTTGTGAGTATCCCATCCTTTCTTCACACTCAACCATGAAACCAATTTTATCCATGCATATCCTCTTGGTAGTGAAATTGTGAGTGTCTTAAGGTATGTTCTTTTGTAGGTCTATTATTTGGATAATTTGGTGGGACAGCCTTCTACCAATCCCATTGTCACACCACGAGTAAATAATATTACCAGGGACCAAATGTTGAGTCTCATCAACCAAGATAAGATAGTGCTTGACGGGGTTGAAACATTTGGTGCTTTGCCGGTCAGTTGATCAATTATTGCATTATGCGATGCATTTCTTTGATCGCATCTTCTAACATGTGTTTTTCTATTTTATGTTGTTGTACTAGTTGAGGAGTCAGGTGGGCACTTGCTACATGGACGGTGCAGCCCGTCGAACTGGTGGCACTCCTCCAAGTAGTTCAGATATACCGTATCGGTCCCATTCTTCTCCTCCTGCACCTATTGTTAGCATGCAGCGTCATCTTGCAGGTTGCTTTGATGATTTGTCTGAGGCACAACAGGATGCGGCCATGTCGGCGTTGCGAAGGTGCGATGACGACATCCATAGGATGGTGCTGAACATATGTGATCGTTAGATGGCGGCAGTTGAGGAAATCAAGTGCATTGTGCGGGATTCTCGATCCAAAGCAGCAGAATCACCACCACCACCACCACCACCACCACCACCACCACCACCATCAAGCGACAAGGCTGCTCCGACTGCTTCTCAATTTCCCCAGTCAGGTGTGGGAACAGATTCAAACCTGCATCAAGAGAAGCAGCACCCGTGCCCCACAACTGATGTTCATAACTCTGGAAATGTGAAGCTTAATGAGGGGTGCGACAATGTTTTAGATGCAGGCGACCTTAGTTACACTCAGATGCTTATGGCTGCTGAGTTTCCAAAATCTCAGGAAGGTACCACAATTATGGTATTGTGACCATTCTCAATTTATTTATCCTTTTTCTTAGTTTCTTAAAATGGTGGCATTATCACACAGGTCCAATTTTGGATGATGTATTTGGAAGCTGGTGGAATTCTCAGTGTATCTATAATGATCCCGATCACGAAGTTCTAACAAATGGCGTGTGCAAAACTTGCTATGATAATGGTATGTTCTTCTTCGTAAGGTGTCTGTTTTTACGTTTCATGCAGTTTTAACCATATCGTCTTCCTTATAGGTGAACTGGGCGACTTAGATGATGAAGGACGCACCGATGAAGATCCTGTGGATTCTTCTGCTAGTGTCGACGAAGGTGATCTTGTGCATCTTCCATCAAGTACAACATTTTTTAACATTGCCACGCTCTCTTTACATGACTAATGGACTCCGCACAATGGTACCTCGAACTCCATGGGCAGATACGGACGAGGAGGAAACTGAGCCCACTAATGAAATCATTTCAAGCAATATTGGTCATACAAATCTTAGTGTGGGTCAAAAACATGACAAGACACCAAAACAACAACATGCGGCATTGACCACATCTTCTTGTGGCACTGCAAGCTTGACACAAACGTGGGGGTCGTCTCAAAAACTTTCTGATGCTGAGGTAGAGTGGTTTAATGCTATAGATTCAAGTAAAATTCCTAAAATTATGTATGGTTCGCATGTTGCGTTACCTGTCTTTTGCCTTTTTGCACTTTCAGCATGTACCTCCTATTGTCTTCGACAAGACACCAGATCAGGTACACTGGTGCATATATGGAAACAACAAAATTCTTAACAAATTAAGTGTTGTAAGTTTGTTGTTACATGTTCTGCCTTTTTATTTTTGCGCTTTCAGCATGTACGTCTCCCTACGTTTGATCAGACACCGGAGCACCTACGTCCAGAAAACTCGGCACAAGTGTGGGAGTGGACTCCACAACATTCAGAAGTTAGTAACAAAATGACATTGCTTTAATGTTTTCAACTCTTATTTACTTGAACGTTATATGTTTTTGTACAATATGTTTGGCCAAAGTACTAAACTAAAGTGGCTTATTTTGGTTGGTTTTATCGGTGATCACAAATGATTGTTTCTTGTTCCGTGGCCCGTTTAACTAGAATGACATTTGTCCACTAAAATGATACCTCAATCAGTTTTATTCTCCTTATGTAGCTCATCTCGATTCCACTGAAAAAAATGGCTACTGCGAGAAAAACGCGGAGCAATGTTGATGGTTATCCAGATGTTTTCTTTGGAAGCCAACCACCAGTAACCAGGAGAAGACCCAAGCAATCGAAAAACAAACCACGTTCAGTTTTCATGTTCCCATTGAACTTTATAGATTGTTCTATTAGGATTGGCGACGTTGCTACAGTTCGTAATATAGTCATATCTGACATGAGTTTGACGAGGTAAGTATTTCAGTTGGCATTTGCTTAATATATTTACTAAATTGTCTGTTGTCCAACATTAATTTCATGCATTGGCAGAGTAAATCTTATATCCAATGCCTCTCTTGGCGTGTCAACGATTGGCGAGGATTTGGCTGATTGTTTTAGGGACAATGAAACGATCTTGGTAGAGATCATGAATATTTTCACCGAATGTCTTCGACAAGATGAGAAGCTACACCCAACACAGTGGAGAGGTCATACACTTTTTCTAAGTTGGACTCTTGGGGTATGTTAGATAGTCTCACCCTCTAACAACAACACACTTTTGATTTCATCTTCATATTTGATATATGAGGCCTGTGTGTATTTTGCTTTACATCAGTCCATGCTCAACTGTGAAGAGCTCCATAGGGGTCAGGAGTATGATAAACAGAAAGCAGCTACTTTTTTGGCAGAGCATCTCGATGGCATTGACCCTAAAGAGATTAATCAGGTTAGTATATGTAATGCCCTGCAAGTGAAGTTACTTTCAATGTGCCAGATTTAGCTTACTATTCATTTATCTCTGTACAGATCCTTTGGACATATCACCATAGTAACCACTTCTCAGTGTACTGCGTCAACTTGGAACACATCCGCATTGATGTTCTGGATTCGATTGACTGGTCTGAGAGAGGTAGCTCATTTGAAGAACGAAATTTTCCGTGGGGTCATAGATCGATTGTATGCCTGAGCGAGGCTTTTCAAACAATTACCCGCGGAGAGTTTCAAGATTTTTCTAAATGGCCAATCTGGAGCAAGGATGTTCCTCGACAACAAGGCAATGATTGCGCCATTTTCGCTACAAAGTTCTTGCGTCACTATGATGGCGAAGTTGGTCAGCTCCGGTGTACAATTAATCTGGTATTTTCCGTCAATTCCATTTGCTCTTGGATGATGTTACTTTGTTATTATTTCGAGTTCTAATACATAATTTATATCTTGCAGGCAAACGCTAGACAGTACAGGGATGAAGTTCTCTCCTATATTCTGTTCCATGAGTTGAATGAAATCAATCCCTTACCTGACCCGTTGGAGAAGTTCAGGCAACGATAAAACTGATGTAAATTACATAGCTCGTCGTATGTTTATAACAAAAAATGATCTTTCTTTTTCTCTGTGTTGTACCAAAAATGATCTTTCTTTCTGTCTGTGTTGTAATGTACTCGGAAGTACTTGTCTATGACTGCTTGGACGCTTCTTGTTACACTCAAATGAATGTATGTTACAATGTCACATTTATGCGTTCCACCCCTGCAGCCGCACGTCATGCACTCCCCAATTTTTGTGATATGAAGTTGATAACACAAACTTGTAAGGATTGACTGCGATTTCGTCCCAAACTCCCAATGTACAACCATTTAATATCATCTAAAAATTTGTGCACATAACCATAAACTCATAAATGTTCCCGTTGTTTACGAGTGAAAAATTAGATGTCCGACATACGGGTTTACAGATAATATATAATTTTCAGTTCGATGTTCATGTTTGAGATCAAAATTAGTACCTACTAGAATACTCACGAAAAACTAGGATACTCACGAAAATTCCAGTAATTCCAGAAATTTTGATGCAAGGTTTGTTTTCAGCTAGTTATGTTAAAATTCATAGTGCAAAATAAAAATTATGCTGGAGAAATTAAGAAGTAGGACAACAATTACTGTGTGTTCCCCACCAGCAACCTGGTAAAACAACAAATAAATTTGAAACAATGATCTTAGACATAATAACTTTCAAATATCTTTCAGACTACTAGGAATACACGAGTCATAATGAAAAACACAACTTAGAGTTCGCTTTCAAGTTATCTAGACATCACCAAACAGTACTAATCACTATCATCTGTTCCGCGAGATGATTCGCCATCTACCACGTCATCTTCACTCTGATCATCTTCCTCTTCTTCCACCTCATCATGTATTAAACGGCGGCGAGTTGCCGTTTCCCTTCCCCTTCCCCTGCCCCTGCCCGTCCTCCCCCTGCCCCTGCCCCTGCCTCCTCTGGTGCCACCAATCGCGAAGCTTTGTGGTTTTTCGGTGCATGACGCCTTATTGTGACCCTTCATAAGGCCACATTTGCCGCATCTTCTTGTGCACTTCTTTGGGCCGCGTGCGCCGATATGTCTTTCTCCTTCTTCTGACCTAGAACCCTTTGTTTTGGATATCGGCGGGGCTTTGAAATTAACCGTCTCATTGTCAGCAGGTGTTGGAAATATGCCCTAGAGGCAATAATAAATTGGTTATTATTATATTTCCTTGTTCATGATAATCGTTTATTATCCATGCTATAATTGTATTGATTGGAAACTCAAATACATGTGTGGGTACATAGACAACACTGTGTCCCTAGTAAGCCTCTAGTTGACTAGCTTGTTGATCAAAGATGGTTAAGGTTTCCTAGCCATGGACATGAGATGTCATTTGATAACGGGATCACATCATTAGGAGAATGATGTGATGGACAAGACCCAAACTGTAAACGTAGCATTTGATCGTGTCAGTTTATTGCTATTGTTTTCTGCATGTCAAGTATCTGTTCCTTTGACCATGAGATCATGCAACTCACTGACACCGGAGGAATACCTTGTGTGTATCAAACGTCGCAACGTAACTGGGTGACTATAAAGGTGCTCTACAGGTATCTCCGAGGGTGTCTGTTGGGTTGGCATGGATCAAGACTGGGATTTGTTACTCTGTGTGACGGAGAGGTATCTCAGGGCCCACTCGGTAATACAACATCACATTGAGCCTTGCAAGCAATGTGACTAAAGTGTTAGCCACGAGATCTTGTATTACGGAACGAGTAAAGAGACTTGCCGGTAACGAGATTGAACTAGGTATAGTGATACCGACGATCGAATCTCGGGCAAGTAACATACCGAAGAACAAAGGGAACAGCATACGGGATTAACTGAATCCTTGACATAGAGGTTCGACCGATAAAGATCTTCGTAGAATATGTAGGAGCCAATATGGGCATCCAGGTCCCGCTATTGGTTATTGGCCGTAGAGGTGTCTCGGTCATGTCTACATAGTTCTCGAACCCGCAGGGTCTACACACTTAACGTTTGGTGACGATTAGTATAATTGAGTTATTATGTTGGTGACCGAAAGTTGTTCGGAGTCCCGGATAAGATCCCGGACATGACGAGGATCTCCGGAAGAGTCCGGAGGTAAAGATTGATATATGTGATAATAGTGTTTCGATCTCCGGAAGAGTTCCGAAGTTCACCAGAAGGGGTTCCGGATGTTTACCGAAGTGTTCGGGTGCAGCAACACTTTATATGAGCCAAAGGGATAAAGCCCACAAGGTATTGGAAAGTGCAAAAGTAGTTTTGCTGCCGCGTAAGCGGTACTACCGCTTGGTGAAGCGGTACTACCGCCGGAGCGGTACTACCGCTTGTGTGAAGCGGTACTACCGCTTGTGCGCGGCTGTGCACGATTCGGCAGGGTCCGAATTGGACTCTTTCCCTGCGGGCCAAACCGACCTTGTGCGGGCAAAACCGACCCGGAGGAGGCTTTTACTCCAAGTTTAGACCCCAAGGCTCAACATATAAATAGAGGGGCAGGGCTAGCACACGGGACACATCAGGATTTCCCAAGCTGTGTGCCGGCAACCCTAGCCCTCTAGTTCCTCCGTCATAATCTCCGTAGTGCTTGGCGAAGCCCTGCAGAGATTGTTCCTCACCACCATCACCACGCCGTCGTGCTGCTGGAACTCAACCACTACTTCACCATCGCTCGCTGGATCGAGGAGGTGAAGGCGTCATCAAGCCGTACGTGTGTTGAACGCGGAGGTGCCGTCCGTTCGGCACTAGATCGGAAGGATCGTGATTGGATCGCGGGACGCTCGGCGATTTGGATCGCGAAGACGTTCGACTACATCAACCGCGTTTATTAACGCTTCCGCTTAGCGATCTACAAGGGTATGTAGATTCACTCTCCCTCTCGTAGATGCTCATCACCATGGATAGATCTTGCGTGTGCGTAGGAAAATTTTTGTTTCCCATGCAACGTTCCCCAACAGTGGTTTCAGAGCTAGGTCTATGCGTAGATGAGATCTCGAGTAGAACACAAACGAGTTGTGGGCGTGGGTGTATACATATTGCTTGCCGTTACTAGTTGATATTTGATTCGGCGGTACTGTGAGATGAAGCGGCCCGGACCGACATTACGCGTACACTTACGCGAGACAGGTTCCTTCAACTAAGATGTAACTTCGTTGCATAAAGATGGCTAGCGGGTGTCTGTCTCTCTCACTTTAGTTGAATCGATTTCAATGAAGAGGGTTCTTTTAGAAGATCAAAAAGCAATCACTACACCACGTTGTGGTTTTGCGTAGGTAAGAACGGTTCTTGCAAACCCGTAGCAGCCACGTAAAATTTGCAACAACAATTAGAGGACGTCTAACTTGTTTTTGCAGGGTATGTTGTGATGTGATATGGCCAATTACATGATGAGATATATGTGATGTATGAGATGATCATGTATTGTATAGAATATCACGACTTGCATGTCGATGAGTACGGCAACTGGCAGGAGCCATAGAGTTGTCTTTAATTATTGTATGACCTGCGTGTCAATCATTAAGCGCTATGTAATGCTTTACTTTATCGCTAAACGTTAGCTATAGTCGTGGAAGCAACAGTCGGCGCGACAACCTTATGGCGACACGTTGATGGAGATCAAGATGATGGAGATCATGGTGTCATGCCGGTGACGATGGAGATCATGCCGGTGCTTTGGAGATGGAGATCAAAAGCACAAGTTCATGGCCATATCATGTCACTTATGATTTGCATGTGATGTTAATCCTTTTATGCATCTTATTTTGCTTAGGACGACGGTAGCATTATAAGGTGATCCCTCACTTAAATTTCAAGATAAATTGTGTTCTCCCCAAGTGTGCACCGTTGCGAAAGTTCGTCGTTTCGAGACACGCCGTGATGATCGGGTGTGATAGACTCTACGTTCGCATACAACGGGTGTAAGCCATGTTACACGTGCGGAACACTCGGGTTAAACTTGACGAGCCTAGCATGTACAGACATGGCCTCGGAACACAAGAGACCGAAAGGTCGAACATGAGTCATATAGTAGATATGATCAACATGAAGATGTTCACCATTGAAACCACCTCAACTCACGTGATGATCGGACTTGAGTTGGTGGATTTGGATCATGTTACACTCGAATGACCGGAGGGATGTCAATTTGAGTGGGAGTTTTTAAGTAATATGATTAACTAAACTCATTATCTAGAACAATAGTCTAAGTTGTCTTTGCAATATTTATGTTGTAGATCATGGCTCGCGCAGTAGCACCCCTGAATTTTAATGCGTTCCTAGAGAAAGCTAAGTTGAAAGATGATGGAAGTAACTTTGTGGACTGGGCCCGTAATCTAAGGATTATCCTTACGGCTTCCCAGAAGGCTTATGTCCTTGATGCACCGCTTGGTGATCCACCCGCTCCAGTTGAGTCTCTAGACGTTGTGAACGCCTGGCAGGCTCGTTCTGATGATTACTCAATAGTTCAATGTGCAATGTTGTATGGCTTAGAACCGGGACTTCAAAGACGTTTTGAACGTCATGGAGCATATGAGATGTTCCAGGAGTTGAAGTTTATCTTTCAGAAGAATGCCCGGATCGAGAGATATGAGATCTCCGATAAGTTCTATGCTTGCAAGATGGAGGAGAACGGGTCTATCAGTGATCACGTGCTCAGAATGTCTGGGTACTCCACCCGTCTGGCTGAGTTAGGGATGCCCCTTCCGCCAGAGGCTATCACTGACAGAGTTCTTCAATCATTGCCGCCTAGCTACAAGAGCTTCGTGTTGAACTATAACATGCACGGGATGAACAAGTCAGTCGCCGAGCTGTTTGCGATGCTGAAAGTCGCTGAGTCTGAAATTCAGAAGGAGCATCAAGTGTTGATGGTCAATAAAACCACTAGTTTCAAGAAAAATGGCAAGGGTAAGAAGGGTAACTCTAAGAAGAGTGGCAAAGCAGTTGCTCCTCTCGTGAAGAAACCCAAGGCTGGACCCAAACCAGAAACTGAGTGTTTTCATTGCAAGGGAACTGGACACTGGAAGCGGAACTGCCCCAAGTATTTGGCTGACAAGAAGGCGGCCAACAACAAACAAGGTATATATGATATACATGTTATTGATGTGTACCTTACCAACTCTCGTTGTAGTGCCTGGGTATTTGATACCGGTGCGGTTGCTCATATTTGCAACTCAAAACAGGAACTGCGGAATAGACGGAGGCTGGCAAAGGACGAAGTGACGATGCGCGTGGGAAATGGTTCCAAGGTTGATGTGATCGCCGTCGGCACGCTCGCTCTTCGATTACCGTCGGGATTAGTGATGAACCTAAATAAGTGTTATTTGGTGCCTGCGTTAAGCATGAACATTATATCTGGATCTTGTTTATTGCGAGACGGTTACTCATTTAAATCAGAGAATAATGGTTGTTCTATTTATATGAGTAATATCTTTTATGGTCATGCACCCAATGTGAGGGGTTTATTCTTGTTGAATCTCGATAGTAATGATACACATGTTCATAACATTGATGCCAAAAGATGTAGAATTGATAATGATAATACCACTTTCTTGTGGCACTGCCGTTTAGGTCATATTGGCGTAAAACGCATGAGGAAGCTCCATGCTGATGGACTTTTGGAGTCACTTGATTTTGAATCACTTGACACATGTGAGCCATGCCTCATGGGCAAGATGACTAAAACGCCGTTCTCTGGAACAATGGAACGGGCAAGTGACTTATTGGAAATCATACATACGGATGTGTGCGGTCCGATGAGTATTGAGGCGCGCGGTGGTTATCGTTACTTTCTCACCTTCACTGATGACTTAAGTAGATATGGGTATATTTACTTAATGAAACACAAGTCTGAAACATTTGAAAAGTTCAAACAATTTCAGAGTGAAGTTGAGAATCATCGTAACAAGAAGATTAAATTCCTACGATCTGATCGAGGAGGAGAATATCTGAGTTATGAGTTTGGCAGTCACTTAAGACAGTGTGGAATTGTTTCACAATTAACACCGCCTGGAACACCACAGCGTAATGGTGTGTCCGAACGTCGTAATCGAACCTTATTGGATATGGTGCGATCTATGATGTCTCTTGCCAATTTGCCACTATCGTTTTGGGGTTATGCATTAGAGACAGCTGCATTCACTTTAAATAGGGCACCATCGAAATCCGTTGAGACGACGCCATATGAACTTTGGTTTGGCAAGAAGCCAAAGCTGTCGTTTCTTAAAGTTTGGGGATGTGATGCTTATGTCAAAAAGCTTCAGCCTGAAAAGCTGGAACCCAAAGCGGAGAAATGCGTCTTCATAGGATACCCAAAAGAGACAGTTGGGTATACCTTCTACCTCAGATCCGAAGGCAAAGTGTTTGTCGCTAAAAACGGAACATTTCTTGAGAAAGAGTTTCTCTCGAAAGAATTGAGTGGGAGGAAGATAGAACTTGATGAGGTTGTTGAACCTTTACTTCAACCTGAGAGTAGCGCAGCGCAGAAAGTTGTTTCTGTGGAGCCTACATTAGCTGAAGAGGAAGTTAATGATGATGATCATGAAGCTTTGGATCAAGTTGCTATCGAACCTCGTAGGTCGACAAGGACGCGTACTGCTCCTGAGTGGTACGGCAACCCTGTCTTAGAGGTCATGTTGTTAGACAACGATGAACCTACGAGCTATGGAGAAGCGATGATGGGCCCGGATTCCGAGAAGTGGTTAGAGGCCATGAAATCCGAGATGGGATCCATGTATGAAAACAAAGTATGGACTTTGGAAGTATTACCTGAAGGGCGTAAGGCCATTCAGAACAAATGGATCTTTAAGAGGAAGACGGACGCGGACGGTAATGTCACCGTCTATAAAGCTCGACTTGTGGCAAAGGGTTTTTCACAAGTTCAAGGAGTTGACTACGATGAGACCTTCTCACCCGTAGCGATGCTTAAGTCCGTCAGAATCATGTTAGCAATAGCTGCCTTTTTCGATTATGAAATTTGGCAGATGGATGTCAAAACAGCGTTCCTTAACGGTTTCCTTAAGGAAGAGTTGTATATGATGCAACCAGAAGGTTTTGTCGATCCAGAGAATGCTGACAAAGTTTGCAAACTCCAGCGATCCATTTATGGACTGGTGCAAGCATCTCGGAGTTGGAATCTTCGTTTTGATGAGGTGATCAAAGCGTTCGAGTTTATACAAGTTTACGGAGAAGCTTGTATTTACAAGAAAGTGAGTGGGAGCTCTATAGCGTTTCTAATATTATATGTGGATGACATATTGCTGATTGGAAACAATATAGAAATGCTGGAAAGCGTAAAGGAATATTTGAACAAGAGTTTTTCAATGAAGGACCTAGGAGAAGCTGCTTTCATATTAGGCATAAAGATCTATAGAGATAGATCAAGACGCTTAATAGGACTTTCACAAAGCACATACCTTGATAAGATTTTGAAGAAGTTCAAAATGGATCAGTCCAAGAAGGGGTTCTTGCCTGTTTTACAAGGTGTGAAGTTGAGTAAGACTCAATGCCCAGTGACTGCAGAAGATAGAGAAAAGATGAGTGTCATCCCCTATGCTTCAGCCATAGGCTCTATCATGTATGCAATGCTGTGCACAAGACCCGATGTCAGCCTTGCCATAAGTATGGTCGGAAGGTTTCAAAGTGATCCAGGAATGGAACACTGGACGGCGGTCAAGAATATCCTGAAGTACCTGAAAAGGACTAAGGATATGTTTCTCGTTTATGGAAGTGATCAAGAGCTCGTCGTAAAGGGTTACGTCGATGCAAGCTTTGACACTGATCCGGATGACTCTAAGTCTCAAACCGGATACGTGTTTATTCTTAATGGGGGTGCGGTTAGCTGGTGCAGTTCCAAGCAAAGCGTGGTAGCTGATTCTACATGCGAAGCGGAGTACATCGCAGCCTCGGAGGCGGCGAAGGAAGGTGTCTGGATGAAGGAGTTCATGACAGATCTTGGAGTAGTGCCTAGTGCACTTAACCCAATGACTCTGTTTTGTGATAATACTGGTGCCATTGCTCTAGCCAAGGAACCAAGATTTCACAAGAGGACCAGACACATAAAGCGACGTTTCAATTCCATCCGCGATTACATCAAGGAGGACGACATAAATATTTGCAAAGTACACACGGATCTAAATGTTACAGATCCGTTGACTAAACCTCTTCCAAGGGCTAAACATGAACAACACCAGAACTGCATGGGTGTTCGATTCATTACAATGTAAATCACATAGTGATGTGAACTAGATTATTGACTCTAGTGCAAGTGGGAGACTGTTGGAAATATGCCCTAGAGGCAATAATAAATTGGTTATTATTATATTTCCTTGTTCATGATAATCGTTTATTATCCATGCTATAATTGTATTGATTGGAAACTCAAATACATGTGTGGGTACATAGACAACACTGTGTCCCTAGTAAGCCTCTAGTTGACTAGCTTGTTGATCAAAGATGGTTAAGGTTTCCTAGCCATGGACATGAGATGTCATTTGATAACGGGATCACATCATTAGGAGAATGATGTGATGGACAAGACCCAAACTGTAAACGTAGCATTTGATCGTGTCAGTTTATTGCTATTGTTTTCTGCATGTCAAGTATCTGTTCCTTTGACCATGAGATCATGCAACTCACTGACACCGGAGGAATACCTTGTGTGTATCAAACGTCGCAACGTAACTGGGTGACTATAAAGGTGCTCTACAGGTATCTCCGAGGGTGTCTGTTGGGTTGGCATGGATCAAGACTGGGATTTGTTACTCTGTGTGACGGAGAGGTATCTCAGGGCCCACTCGGTAATACAACATCACATTGAGCCTTGCAAGCAATGTGACTAAAGTGTTAGCCACGAGATCTTGTATTACGGAACGAGTAAAGAGACTTGCCGGTAACGAGATTGAACTAGGTATAGTGATACCGACGATCGAATCTCGGGCAAGTAACATACCGAAGAACAAAGGGAACAGCATACGGGATTAACTGAATCCTTGACATAGAGGTTCGACCGATAAAGATCTTCGTAGAATATGTAGGAGCCAATATGGGCATCCAGGTCCCGCTATTGGTTATTGGCCGTAGAGGTGTCTCGGTCATGTCTACATAGTTCTCGAACCCGCAGGGTCTACACACTTAACGTTTGGTGACGATTAGTATAATTGAGTTATTATGTTGGTGACCGAAAGTTGTTCGGAGTCCCGGATAAGATCCCGGACATGACGAGGATCTCCGGAAGAGTCCGGAGGTAAAGATTGATATATGTGATAATAGTGTTTCGATCTCCGGAAGAGTTCCGAAGTTCACCGGAAGGGGTTCCGGATGTTTACCGAAGTGTTCGGGTGCAGCAACACTTTATATGAGCCAAAGGGATAAAGCCCACAAGGTATTGGAAAGTGCAAAAGTAGTTTTGCTGCCGCGTAAGCGGTACTACCGCTTGGTGAAGCGGTACTACCGCCGGAGCGGTACTACCGCTTGTGTGAAGCGGTACTACCGCCCAAGCGGTACTACCGCTTGTGTGAAGCGGTACTACCGCTTGTGCGCGGCTGTGCACGATTCGGCAGGGTCCGAATTGGACTCTTTCCCTGCGGGCCAAACCGACCTTGTGCGGGCAAAACCGACCCGGAGGAGGCTTTTACTCCAAGTTTAGACCCCAAGGCTCAACATATAAATAGAGGGGCAGGGCTAGCACACGGGACACATCAGGATTTCCCAAGCCGTGTGCCGGCAACCCTAGCCCTCTAGTTCCTCCGTCATAATCTCCGTAGTGCTTGGCGAAGCCCTGCAGAGATTGTTCCTCACCACCATCACCACGCCGTCGTGCTGCTGGAACTCAACCACTACTTCACCATCGCTCGCTGGATCGAGGAGGTGAAGGCGTCATCAAGCCGTACGTGTGTTGAACGCGGAGGTGCCGTCCGTTCGGCACTAGATCGGAAGGATCGTGATTGGATCGCGGGACGCTCGGCGATTTGGATCGCGAAGACGTTCGACTACATCAACCGCGTTTATTAACGCTTCCGCTTAGCGATCTACAAGGGTATGTAGATTCACTCTCCCTCTCGTAGATGCTCATCACCATGGATAGATCTTGCGTGTGCGTAGGAAAATTTTTGTTTCCCATGCAACGTTCCCCAACAGCAGGACCACTGCAACCTCCTTCATCAAACACGGGCATTACATCAGGAGGGAGTCCTTCGACCTGCACCCTAAGTTCCTTCAACACATCCATGACTCTTTCATATGCAACTGTTGATCTGTCCCCTGCTCTAACACAGGCGAAAGCCTCCCTGAGCATATTAAAGTGCTTCACACTAACTGCTGTCCCATCGGCTCCAACTTGGAGAGTGTCATTCCTGTCATAAGGAGGGTCAATCCGTGCATACCTTGTGTATCTTCTTAGCACATACTTGCTAGGAAACTTCTGAATCTGCTGATTTGTCATCACTATAATAAGGTGTGGGCATAGCAGTCCTGTGCAAAGTGGGATGACAAAGAATAACTTTATGTTGGTTATCCTGATAACTTTTCGCATTGACAGAATCAACAAACCACATGCTACTTACCTGTGTGCTCCCACTGCATGCACTCACATTTGTACTCTTCTTTTTCTTCATCACAAACCACTTTGAACTCATGTTGGGACCAAGAAAAAGCTGGACCATCTCTACCATACACCACAAGGAAACGACCAGCGTCCACTTTCTTGGTAAGGAAAGATGTTCCATAAACATATGCATCTTTGTATTTCTTGAATACGGCACGGGTATAGATCCTGCTCAACTGATGTTCCAGAGGGTAGTTTGTAATTGTTTCTGGACGTGCCTACATCAGCATGGATATGTCAAAGAATGAGATATATTCCGTTTTGTTTGTAGACCACCAACAATTTAACAATATAAATAACGCAGCTTCAAGATGGAAAGAATTTATATGATTGCAAGACAATCGTTACAAGTGTATAAATGACACGGCGATGTAAATTCATGTATGATGCGTACAACAGTGTATAATTATAAGAGATGTAATACCTGACATGCAATGGTCTCTCGGGCTTCTGCTTCTTTTCTCTTTTGCAACACCAGGTACATTTTTCTTGCAAACTCATGCAAAGGTGTCATAGGGTCAACGTGATTTCTTTTCACAAGTCTGTTCACACTCTCACTACGCTGCGTAGACGTCATTCTTCCACAGTAAACAGCCTTGAAGTATGCCGCGATCCAACGTGCACGTTGATCATACAAACTACTGATCGTAGGATCTGACTGAAGGCCATATTCATTCACCATATCCTTCCATGCAGACTCAAACTCTAGAGGGGTGAGTGGGTGATTTATTGCTGTTAAGAGCTTATCTTTCAAACCATCATGCAAGTTAAACAGTCCCTTCAAGTCATCTTTGTGCCTTTCCCATACATGCCATCTGCATAGCCTATGCAACGTGTTTGGGAACACTAGCGGAAGAGCCTTTTCCATTGCTACATCTTGATCTGCAAAAGAGGATGTTAGTCATTTAACAAGTTTTACCATATTCGCTGAAAACGACATGTATGTAGACACGAAATGCTCGACAAATACCTGTAAGTATGCAATGAGGTTCCTTGTCTCCCATGCATGCTTTGAAAGTCCGAAAAGCCCATTCAAATGTTTCCTCTGTCTCGTCACGGAGGAGTGCAAACCCAAAAATAACATTCTGCAAGTGGTGGTTGCTCCCAACAAACATCGCCAACGACATTTTGTAAAAATTACACTTATATGTTGTATCAAAAGTAATCACATCGCCAAACTCAGCATAGTTTGCCTGGCAGCTAGCATGACTCCAGAATATATTCTTCGTAACGCCCTCAGAGTCATCCTCTATATCATAATAGAATTTACTGTTATGTGCTCTGAACTCATTGAAGAAGGACCCGAGCTTCTTTACATCATCTGCTCGCTCCTTAAGTACATTGGATGCTCTTCTGAGATTGGTAATAAGACATGGAAGAAATAGCAGATATGTTACAACCACACGGATTGACATGGAAGAAACAACCGATATGTTACAACCACACGGATTTTATTCATGGACAGCTATATTGCAGAATGAAGTGTCATAAAATTACCTATTTCGCAAGTCACGTTCATTCATTGGTATGAGCTCATAGTCGCCATTAAACTTGGTCAACACATTCATGGTGGCATTAGGAGAGACGTCACAGGTCTGCAGATCATCAACGAGCTCCATGATAGCAGGATCTTTGTTCTTATGTGAATACATGTGCTTCAGTTCAGATGGATCAGGATTCATAGTATGATTATGCTCCAACATCACTTTCTCATATATCCATTCTTTCCCTCTTTTCTTGATTTTAACAGCTGCCTTACAGTTAACCCTCTTCGACATTTTCGCACGTTTGCGTTCCTCCCCGGGCTTGTAAAATGTACCGGCACCTCCCCGGGAGCATGCATAGAGACGCGACATCGGCTTCCGCTTGAGCTTCGTAATACCAAAACCTGCTGCTCTTGCATACTGCTGATAGAAGTCGTACCCTTCCTCATCGGTGACGAAAGCCATATTTTCCTTCGGGACAAAATCTTCACGGACTTGGTTACCCTGATATCATAATCATTGCGTACATTAGATACTCTTTGTCATTCATCAGAATGCCCATGCAGACGACTATATATCTCATAAAGAAGCATAACACTAGGCAAATCCGCCGCCTCCTTATACAGAACAACAAAAAAATAGAAGAAGACATCTACAGATTTGGACAAGTTTTGTTAGTTGCTCATATTCATTATCAGTATGGTCTAAAGAAGCCATTCAGCACAGTGTGCTAGCAAACAATAGAATGGCGCCACATCCTAAGAATGAATAAAATTGAATCATGATATATATGCTATCTAGTTCCTACACGTACTGAAGTTCAATCAACCTACAAGGCATCTTCCGTCGATCCGGCGGCCCCGAAAGTACTCAGCATCTAACACTGGATACTGAAACTACAGCAAGATATGTACAACAAGGTATGTACATCAGAAAATTCAGATACATATGTTCAGTGGTATAGCAAGATCAATCCATGCCAAGGGCCAGCCTATAGGTACAGTACCAAATACTGATCAACAGTGGTCAACAAATGAATTTATGTTCACACCCCACGCCATGGACTGGAGCCTGGGGCTTGTCTACACCACATCATAAGTTGGATACAGAAATTAAGAGGGGACGTACATGTGTGTATCTTGTGCTGGGATCTGGCGTCATCATCTCCCTTGGTTCAACAGCACACGGCGGCGTCAACATGGATGAGTGCATCGCAGGATGACGCACAGTGGTGTTCTCGCCAGTACTCGGAAAATTTGAGCCGCTGCCGGACGAAGTTCCAACACCACGGTCTGGCGTCGAGAAAGATGTTGGAGGAGGCGCATTATCAGGCAGGACAAAGCTGATCGGAGAAGGCTCGTTGTCCTCGGACTCTCGCCGGCGGAAGCTTGGAGACGAGTCCATGAGCGAAACCGCCGGGTGCGAACCCCCTCCCGCCCCCCTGAAAACTGAAACAATGCCACTCGCACGTCGTGGGTCAGCAAATGCCACTCACAGCAATATGGATTTTGGCAGGAACGTAAGTTTTTGGGAGAGTCTTACAGCTGGAAAATTCAGTAAACACTTCTAATTAAACAAATCCCAAAAAATAGATAATTGGGGATGCAATTCCATAACTTATCACTACCAAAAGAAAAAAAAATCCCCAAATCGGGAGGAGAAACAGAGGCAAATATTAACAAGCAGACATGGCTGGTAGGCACTCCCATCCCCGGCTACTTCGGGTGCCACGGTGGGATCCCGCGGAGGTGCCTCGTCGCCGGGATGGACTCACCTCACCGGAAGAGATCTCCCTCCGCCCGCCGATCCGCACCCTCGTCGGGGCCAGCTCTCCATGGCAGCCTCCTTAGGCCCTGTCGCCGGGAAGAGCTCTACCTCCGTCCGCCGAGTCCGCTTCCTCATCAGGGCGGCCTCGCCGGTGTCAGCCTCCCTGCGGCGATGGCCATGATGCGGTCTCCCATGGCAGCCACCCGCGAGACTACAAAAGAGGGGGTGGGGTAAAATTACCTCAGAGGGGGTGGGGTAAAATTACCTCAGAGGAGGTGCGATCTATAATAACCTGGCAGCCACCCGCGAGACTACAAAAGAGGGGGTGGGGTAAAATTACGTCAGAGGAGGTGCGTCAGATATGTATAATAACCTGTTTATTAGTAGGGTGTGAAGACAAAAGTAAATTTACCTCAGCAGGACAAATCTTACGGCAGAGCGCTGTATCGATGGGGTGGCGTGCGACCAAGCGTATACCAGCATACCGGCTCGGTCGTTCGACCAGGGTGAAGAATAAGTTATTCTTCACCCAGGGTTTTAAATAGACGTTCTATATATATATATATATATATATATATATATATATATATATATATATATATATATATATATATATATATATATATATATATATATAGGACCAATGTTTCCTACCACCCGATGGTAGTTACCACCACTTGCGTTTTGTATGTTGTATGTAGTATCTATCAAATCGGAGAGTATGTACGCGTAGTATGTAGTATATAAGAATGTTTAGATAGTATATATATACTACTTTTTTGGTAGTATGTATCGTATTTTGAGTATACTTTTTTTTACATACAAATATGTACATATTTCACAAATATAATAAAAATCATGGACCAACTTGCAATTTTTCCATGCAACTCACTTTGAAGTATCTTATATATAGTATATGAACATACTTACAATGATAAACTACTATATGTACTACTACATGATAGTATATGAGACATGAGGTTAACTACCCTCAGGTGGTAGGATGTATTTTCCATATATATATATATCCCCTTAAGACCTTATTCTACCCAAAAAAAGCTTATTCTGCCAACACCAGACGACCACCTGAGCGCACAAACCGCCCCACGCCGCCGCCGCCCACCGCCCGGCCACCACCTCCTACCGCGCCGCGCGCCCACCACCACGCAGCGCGCCGGCAGCCGATCTGCCACGGCCGCCCCTCCCCAAACCACCGCGCGCCGCCCCTCCCAAGGTCGCTGCTGCACCACCCCTCCCCAGGCCGCCGCCGCGCCCCTGCCCGCGAGCACCGTGGGCGTCGTCCACCTCTACCCCCCGCCGCCCTGATGACCTTCTTTTGCGCTGCGGTGGCTGGATCCACAACCCCCCGGCCCCGGTGACCTCCTGCCGCGCCGCCGCGACCGGATCCAGTCGACCTCCTGCCGGTGCCCCCCATCCCGACCCCGGCACCGCCCATGTCTCCTCCAACTTGGAGCTGCGCCGTCTTCGCCGCTCGGGGCAGCACCACCCCTCCCTCGCACCGAGGTCACCGTGGCCCTCTCCTCCCCAGATCAGGCGAGCCCCCCGTGGCCCTCTCCTCCCCAGCTCCTATGCAGTTCGCCTTATGGGCCCTCGCGGTTTCCGGCGAGTGTGGTGCAGTGCGGGGCGCGCATGCGTGCAGTCCGGGGGCGCGTGTCACCCAGGCCGATTTCGAGCACTACACTCCGGCAGGGCCCGACGAGCAGCTCCACCAGGTCAGTGCCGGATTCGTGGTACAGTTGGTGGGCTGATGCAGCTCCTTCCCCCCTGACGAGCAGTTCCAGGAGCGTTCCATGGGGGGTCGTTGACTCCAGCCAGTAGGGCGGAGCAGTCCGCTGCGTGACGAGCTGTACTGCACAGACGATGGCCCTTCCTGACCTTCAAGATCTAGCTCCTCCTCTCCACCACACCGGAGCAGGGGCGTCCACGTCGGTGGGTTACTCCATGCTGGCGACAAATTGTAGCGTGCAGTTCACTTTTTCGGCAGGATTTGCAGTTCGTTTTGCGGCACGCCGTGCGGTTTGTTTGTTTTTGTTTTGAAATTTTAATGCGCAGTACAGTTCGGTGCAGATCATAAATATGTGCGACGGGGGTTGCTCTCCCCGGGCTGGCGACCAGAAGAGGAAGGAGGCAGGAGGTACTGCCTCCCAGACGAGCACGTCAACGAAGAGCTCTATCCCCATCGCGTGTGCTGCAGTTTGACGTCACTGACGTTCAGATAGTGCGTCGCCGGTGTGCAGTTCGCCCGGGTCCCTCGATGCGGTGCGGCGCATCGCCGGCGTTCAGTTCGGGACATTTTTTTCTTCCAGATTTTGCTTGTGCACAACACTGCATTACGCTCGAGGCATCTGTGCACTGCGGCTGGGCGTTTTGTTGCAGTTCTTTTTTGTTGATTTTCCAGATATAGAAAGAAGTTGTAAGAAAAAAAATAAAAAATTGTAATTCATTGTAAAAAAAAAGCTCTGAATGCCATTTGATGCAGTTCGGCTAGGGGCGCTACAATGCAGTACCTCTCTATATTATCGAGAGGTTTGTAGTTCATTCTTACAAAATTGTGTGTGGTTCATTTTGTGGTGGTTAGTGGTTCACTTTGTGAAAAAAGAGAAAAAGAAATTCTGATGAGAGGTTCACTTCTTTTTCTAATGCACTTTGTTTCGACGATTGAAAAAAAAAGTTTTGAAGTCCACTAGTAAAAAATAATGCGGTTCACTTTCGAGTGTGTCGCGGTTCACTTTCGATAGTGTCGAAGTTCACTTATACCCGATGTGAAGTGCAAAAATAATGTTAAGGAAATGACAAAAAAAATAGTGTGGTTCACTTTTGATATTGTTGCGGTTCACTTGCCCTGTCTCTGCAGTACACTCTCATTTATAAAAAAGTTATAAAAAAGACAACAAAAACTCATGCGGTTCACTTTTGATAGTGTCGCGGTTCACTTATGCCCAATGTGAGGTGCAGAAAAATTGTTACGGAAATGACAAAAGAAAGTAATGCAGTTCACTTCTCGATAGTGTTGCGGTTCACTTACATCCCGACGTGAAGCGCGGTCCACTTCCTCGTCTGTGAAAATTTACGTCCGACAAAGGAACCCATGCAGTTCGCTTGCTCGTCTGATGCAGTGCGGTTTTCAGTCTGAAGCAGTGCGGTTTTCTATCCGATGCAGTTCCTTCGTCAATTTTCGTGTCGCGAAAAACAGAGTGTCCGCATTTCGGTAATTTCAAAACTACTCTTAAGCCGTAAGGAATTAGAGAGGGTGTTCTACATGAAAAAGTAGCGTCTCATCGATATCTTTCAAATGGCGTATTATTTGAATCATTCCGACCAGCGGTTTGTAAAAATTCGTGGGAAAACGTCCGCTGCCACCCGTCGTCCGCCGCACCATTTTCAAAATTAATTTAAAACCATAAGGAATCTCAAAAAATATTCTACATATGAAAGTTGCGTCTCGTCCGTAGCTTTCCAACGGCGTATCACATGCCTCGTTTCGACAAACGATTAAAAAACTAGAGCAAAAACAGTACCGAAAAATTGCAAAAAATTGAAAAAACAGAATTCCGCGATTTAGTAAATTTGAAACTGATCTTAAACTGTAAGGAATAAGAGAAAGTAATATATATGAAAAAGTTGCGCCCCGACGATATCTTTCCAACGGAGTATCATTTGCTTCATTCCGACTAGCGGTTTAGAAAAAATCGCGAAAACACGCTCGCTGCCACTCGTCGGGCGCTCACTGTTTTCGAAACTGCTCTTAAACCGCGAGGAATCTCGAAAAAAATTCAACATGGCGAAGTTGCGCCTAATCCATAGCTTTCCAACGGTATATTACATGCCTCCTTCCGACAAACGGTTTAAAAACTGGAGTGAAAACAGTACCGAAAAATACCGCGTACAGTTTTTTCGACGAGAAGTTCACTAATCTCAGTACTGCAGTGCGTTTGCTTCAGAAAGTGCAGTGCCCTCGCATTGAGCGTGCAGTTCAGAAGTGTGGGCAGAATAACTATTCTGCCAATATTGGCAGAATAGACCGGCTGTATATATATATATATATATATATATATATATATATATATATATATATATATATATATATATATATATATCTGATGAACTACTGAACAATTAATATATATTATGGATTTCATATTTCTATCTGTTTTCGTACTAATTTCAATCTAGTTGTTACCATCCACATGTACAGAATGGAAAGCATAAACACATTGAAAAAGAAGCTCTTGCCTACGGAAGCTCTTGGCTCTGCCTGAACTCATGCAGGTGTTCGTCCAAGCGGTTGACACGCTTGCGGTACATCTGGAGCGCGATCTCGAGCTCCAAGTTTGCTATTTCATCGGAGATCACCACCTCGAAGATGCGACGGCCATGTTCTTCTACTGCGCCTAGGTGGACACCTGGGCCAAGGAGGCGCTCGAGCCTAGCAACCAGCGCATTAGCATCGAGCGGGCCACGGACAAGGAGAACGGTGCGACCCATGCGAACGGCGCGGCTGGTGTCCGGTGCAAGTACGGCGCGGCCGGCCTCTAGTGCAAGTGAGGCACAGACGGCATCTGCTCACTATTGACGAGGAATGGGGCTACTGACGGGCCGTGTACCCAGCTGGAACGCCCTGTCGACAGCAGGCAAGCGCCGATGGATCCGCTCTTGCTGTGTGGCGCGCCGCGCCTCTCGCTCTGCGGAGCTCCATCGGTCTCGCTGTGCGGTGCACCGCAGCCTATCGACCCGGACGCGCCTATCTTGCTCTGTGGCGCATCACCGATCATGTTGTGTGGCGAGCTGCAGCCTCTCGGCGATGACGCGCCCTGCGCCAAGGGTCTGCTCAACCCTGGCGATGACACGTAGCACGGCGTCGTCCATCGCGTTGCCGGGGACGCCCTTGGCCTCGTCAAGGAGGTTGATGGCAGAGGCGGCGCTTCGGTGGGTTGGCATGCTTGGATAAGGTAGAGGGGCTATAGGTTGCGCTTGTGCCTCAATGTGTCGTGCACCGCCTAGGTTTATGCGCAATCGCTGGTGGCGGCGTGAAACCGATGGGAAAGTGGCGGGAAATGGTGGCGTGTTCATAAAACGTCATCAATTAATGGAAACTTAGCAAAGAAGGAAGCGCGAGCTACCACGACGCGTGCGCGCACATTGCTTACCCACGGGTGTGATCCATATACTCGTGTGCCCAATAGAGCACACAAGTCACACTAAAGAATATTGTTCTGTACACAGAGAGCGTAGATGTTGTGCAGACTGAGTAAATCACATCGCAAACGATTAAACTAAGGAACACGTCGATGATGATTTCAAGAATCACAGAGAATTATTTACGAGCAAGCGTTTGCCCGGAACACACACAGCTTATTAGCAGGAGTCGTCTGTGTTACTATCGATCTTCCCACACAGTTCTGATTACTGACCTGTTTGCCGGGTATCACACACATCTTGTTAAGCCGAATCGTTTGTGTTCTTATGGCTCATCGCAAACAGTTCATCCGAGTGACCTGTATGCCGTCTATCGCACACACCTTGATCTGGCTAACCGTTTCTTGTTTTCTAGCTAATCGTAACCAGTTCATCCGAGTGACCTTTATGCCGTCTATCGCACACATCTTGTCCTGGTTAACTGTTTGCGTTATTTTGCTCATCGCAAACAATTTGTATGGATCAATTATATGCCATGTATCACACACGCAACTCTTTTCTGAATCGTGCTTGATGGATCCGCCATCGCACACAGTTCATTTTATTGGTGACGGTTTTATTACCATACCGTTTGCGATTAATGCATCGCACACAGTTTAGTCGATTGGTCTCCTATACATGTATTGTCTTAGGACCTTCCTGCAGTAGTGTGGTTTCCAAAAGAATATGAGGGAGAAGCGGATTCAACGAAGAGTTGATGGTTGCTTCATCCGTCCAACATTACTGCTGGAAAACCGGGGCTTTGTGATTTGACGGCTCACACTATGACCATATTTCTTAGAGTCCATAAGATACCTAGCACTTTGATCCACAGCCCGTATCTCTTCTCGCTCCTCGTCTCTCTCAATGAACGGCGGCCTAGCGATTTTGCCGATCATTGATTTATTCAATTGCAGTCCCACATGTTAGTGAAAGCACAAGATAACACGTGCTCCCTTTGGTGAGCGACGTGCCCGACCGACCGTGTGGGGGTGCGACGTGACCGCGATAGGTATGCTGTAAGTCTACCGCCTTTTCCTTCTAAACTTGTTTTTTTAGGTTCCTTCTAAACTCGTAACGTGTACTAACATTTTGTTTTGCTTGTTCGCGTGATCGATCAATAGAAATCCAAACTAGAAAGGCGAGGGCGGGGCTTTCCTGCGCGTTAGACGGCCTAGTCGGTTTGCTCACACGCGCTCTCACATGTCAGTGATACGCCAAGAGGAAGCGCGTTGAGCGAAGGGCCGAACGCGACAGGAGTGCCGTGAGTGGTCCAGTTTCTCGTTTTGAACTTGTATAGTGTAACACTTGGTCTTGCACCTTCATATGAACGATCGATGCAAATCCCGGCTAAAAAGGTGTCGGCTTATCTCAAAATTTTAGTTTTTCCATTTTATAAGTCTCAATTTTATTGCTCCCCATCACATGTTTAGATTTCAACGTGCATTAAATCGTTGAATGCAAGAATTAAGAGAAAACTCACCAATGCATGTACATTTTTTGTCATTTATTGGTCACACATGCATGCATTGCAATTAATGCATTGGTAAACACAATATTTTGAACAAATTGAGTGCATTAATTGAGTACTTTTACAAACAACAAAAACTATTCCATCACTCACTATTTATCTTTGGTTGGTGAGATTTTTGAATTGAGCCCTATAAATAGGTTGATTTTTGAATTGAGCCCTATAAACCGGAAGGGAGGGAGTACTAACTTATGATACTACCCACTACGGGCAGCCAAGGCGCAAAGCAGTAGTACTAGTTGCATGCATATTAATTAGACATATCTATTAATTGGAGCGAGCAATGCATGCGATTTGTGCGGCACACTGATTGGGATTTGAAAAGGTCATGGGCTGCATGCAACAACTATCGACCATGACTTTAATCTTTCCAATTAATAGCAGGTTTTTCGTTGAGAAACGAATGGTGTGATTGGCTTCCTCTGCGGTTCAATTTTCCTCCTAGCCCAATCTCTATGCGCCAAGGTTGTGTTGCACCTCCTTAGATGACTAACGTACCGAGACAGAGGGATTAGAAGGTTCATATGCTGTGCTGCTAGAGTACCGTTCAATCTTCCCGTGTGCTAGTTTTCTTGAAGAAGAAGAAGGGGTACTAGAAGCGGATTCAACGAAGAGTGCAATGATGGTTGCTTCGTCCTTCCAACTTATTGTGGGAAAGGTGGGGCTTTGAGATTTGACAGCTCATTAGTCATTATTACTGCGGCGCTACGATCGAGGTGAGTCTTCCCTGTAGTTTTGCACTCTAATTTGGTGCATTGAGTGTATGAGTGCGATATCAATAAGAGATGGGATGAGTGTGTGTGTGTGTGTGTGTCCGAGTGCGTGCGTGTGAGAGACGGGGCAGGAGGCATGCATGGACGGGGAGAGGGGGAGAGGGACAATATGTGTGTGGTATGTAGACCTAACTAGATAGGTAGATCGGTCGGTGTGTGTGGGAAAGAGGGAGAGACGTAACTAGAGAGGTAGATCGATCAATGTGTAAGGGAAAAGAGGGATAGACTTAGCTATATATATAGGAAGATAGATCGGTGTACATGCATGTGTAAGGGACAAATAAGGCCCAGAGAGATGGAGAGAGGGAGGAGGGCTGCGGCTAGGAAGTGGTGCGAGAGGCTGATGGCTCTATATTTTACGCATTTTTAGAGCTCATTTGTTGCATGTTCTCTTTATATATCATGTCCCATTGGACCAAATAGTTGTCCATTATGCATGATTACCGGTTTTTGCACTTATCCATGTGAGCATTGCACATTTAGTATTTTATTTGGTTTTTATTAGTTTTCCTTGTTTTCTTGTGTCTATAGGTGTTTTGTAGCAACCTAGGACCAAGCACGATGAAAGGACCAAGGATGGGATCAATACAGAGTCAGCCAGGGGTGAGACTTAGCCATTTCAAAGGTCGGAAAACATCATTTTTCCAAAGTGCTCCAAATCAAGATCTAAGACCAGAAATGGATCGGCGTCGTTCATACGAATCCAACGAGCCCAAGAACGTCAAATTCCGAGTTTGTATGAAGAAATGGCCGCCGTTTTACCGCAGAAAAAAAGCACAAAAAGACGGCACGAAAGACAGCGTTTCAAATGACCGCGCGCGGTCGTTTGACGTGCAGACACCTCCAAAAGTTGCCCTTCCAGAAGGGATTCTTCACCGATTTCGTCCCCGTTCGATCCCACAAGATCCTTGGCTCGTAAAGAAGAGATTGGGAGAGGATTAGGCTCATCTTGAGTCCTTGCATGAAGCCCATCAAGAGAGGAGACTAGGAGGCTCTCCATATATACACCTCTTCAACCCTAGCCGCCGTTATCACACACCATTCATCTCCAAAACATCCATCTCCATCTCCATTGTTGCTCCATCACCACCATAGAGGAAGGGACAAGATCAAGGGAAGAAGAGAGGGCTCCATCACCGCGAGCACCGGCCTTCGGGCCGGTGCCATCTCCACCGGCGCCGCCCCCATCATGACCACCATGGCCGCCGCCGCCACCATCATCATCACCGGCGCCGCCATGCCTTCTCCCTTCACCGGCACTATGCCGGCTTGTAACTTGACCCTCATCTCTATGTGTACCATTAACTTGTTTGAGTAATTACATTAGTTCTTGAGGATATGGTTGAACCCTATGTGATACTTGATGTGATCCAATATCTTCTGTTCATGATTCGAGTTAGTGTTCTCATGAGTGTTGAGAGGAGGCCTCGCTCGCACTATTGCCATGATAGGTCGTAGAGGAACTACTGTCGTTGTGAAGGGTTGGGGCATTGGGGTAACTCGAGGTGACAGTAAAAGCCTTTGATTCCTCGCCGTCACAATTGATAGGGGAATAACGGAGAACCCTTAGAGAGGCTGCGTCCACAGGGTAACCCTTAATTATCATTAGTTGTAACCCTATGGGGGAGACTATGATGGTGGCGTGTGTGGCACGAAGTCTACTTCGAGTAGAACGTGTACTGTACCTGGCTCCGCCCACTTATGCATTTGACCAGTGAATAGAGGATTCAATAGTTCATATATGTGGTAGTGATTCCAGAACCCTCGAGAATGCTTTATTACTCAAGCACCGTCCTTACTAACTTAGCATCTTTTATTTCCTGTTTTTAGCTTCTTGTTAGTAGTTTAGTTGATTACCCTTTTATTCTAGTTTTCCTAGCAACGAATAATAGGCTATTTCCAAACTCCGATTTGGGTGCGTACGTGACTGCGTGAAAGTGACAACGTAGTTGCGGGGTTTGTGGTGCCTTCCTATTCACTCCCTATGGGTTCGACACTCTACTTATCACACGAAAGTGCTACAACAGCCCTGTGCACTTGCAGGTTATCAAGCATTTTCTGGCGCCGTTGCCGGGGAGCATAGCGCTTGGTTATTACTTACCCGCTCGCACATAGTTTATTTTTGTTTGTTGCTATTTATCTTACCGTTTTCCCCTTAACCCGAAAATACAAAAAAAATGTCTTGCTTTGAGATGTCAGATGAAGACATAGAGGCTGCAGTGGAATGATACCATGAGAAAAAGAGGATACTTAAAGAATACCGGAATACCGACAAAGGTAAAGAAATGGGTGAGAAATTTATGGAGTTAGTGATTATAGCTAATGATATCCCTAAAGGTTGCATACAGTGCCAATCTCTTCTCCACATGAGTTTTTATTGCAGAGATCACCCACATCCGGTTGTGAGATCATTCAACCATTTTGAACATCCTCTTGAAGATGTTGAGGTAATTGAGGAGATGATGTTAATGCTTAGATCACATGAGCTTTTAATGTGGATTGGCAAGTTTGCCGAAGAACATACTTCGTTAACTAAGCATGAGGACTTGGTGGGAGAAGTTTATAACTTTTGTCTAGATAATAATTTTGATGAAAACCCTTTGGTTATAAACTATGAGAAGCGGATGGCCGCCATCTCCCAAGTCAATATTTCCCAGGAAAATAACCTTATGCAGGAAAATGAAGAAAATATAATCGAGCCACAAGAAGAAGAAAATATGAAAAACAATGAGCCAGAGGAACACGGAGATAAAGGATGGAATGGCCATTGTCCAGAAACTCCCACCGATGGTAATTGTTTCAATATAATTAATGTATTGCTTGATGAAAATGATGAAGGTTATGACTTACCTGCAGCTCCTCATCCTCTTGGTTATAACATTACTGTGAAGTTGCAGCCACTAACGTTTCAGGCATCTCCACTTAGCTCGGTGCATCGGTACTCACCCAAGAGCGAGTACGAATTTACATATATGATGCCGATGCACCGTAAGCGAGTACGCCTCCGACCGAGCTATGCTATGAGGTGCTCCAAACCCCGGTCGGAGGTAGGCATCCAACTCGGGGTTGATATCCCTTGGGATCCGGGTGGATGACCTTACGGAGCACCGAAGCCTAGCTATATGGCTTTAAAGAAAGCATTGCCTGGGAGGTAACCCGGAAGTCCATAGGTGCCTTTCTTAGCTTTGTGTCTTGAGTCTAGTTGCATTCATGATTGCATTGGCACTTTTGTTTTTTTGCTTTGAGTAGTTGCTATTTGAGTTGGTTGCAATAGTTTTCATTGGTAAAATTTATAGCATGTCAGTAGCCTATTTTTGTTGCATGCCTCCTCCTATTTTTATTGCAATATTGCTATGTGCCTAACGTGAGGAGGAAGCACAATTTTTTCATGAAGTTCTGCAGCTCCAGGAGAAAAGACGGCGTTCCATACGACCGCCCTGGTCGTTTGAGCGCCCGTATGAGCTCGTGGACGCATGAGAGAAGAGGACCAGAGCAAAAGACGGCCTACCATACGAGCACTCGCCTCGTACGAGCAGTCGTTTCACCTGGTGTCCACAACGAGCATCTCCCAGAGCGAATGACGGCGTTCCATACGACCGCTACCGGCTGTTTGAGCGCCCGTATGAAGGCAAAAATACCTCCAATTGATTCTTTTTTGACGTCTGAGGTCGATGAGGTGTTTTCTAACCGATCATTTGCTTTGTAATCATTGTTAATTACCTATGAAACTTCGTAGCCAATAATTCTCCTTAGCAACTATGTTTTCTTTATTTCTTTTTGCCAGTTGGGTATACGAACTCCGTTCGTATGCCGAATCGATGTTTTGTTTCGTGTGTTATTTTTGCAGGGGCTTGGACCTTATGTGGTGACATGTATGGTATGGTGCCAACCATATGAAAGATCCACACAAGCCACTTGGTTGCTTCATCAAGATGAACTTCATCAACGAATGCCCGGTAAAGTTTTCCAATACGAACCTCGCTCAAATAAAAGTTGCTTAGTATCGAGTTTCTCACTTTAATGAGAATCTCCTCTTTTTAATTAGATACTTAGGAGCTACACACTTGTGTCATCCTGTCTCACACGCACTTCATCCACATCTAAGAGCAGTACTCTCTTAGACTTAGTTTGTTGACTTAAGCGAGGTGCTTAGGTTAATGAACCGATCATTGTGAGGCTTATTTTTTATCACTTGTGTTGCTAATCCTTTGTGCTACCAAAAAAAATGAAAAACACAAAAGCACAAAAATATTTCGTTTTCTTTTTAGTTTGTTTTCAGCAGGTTCTATTGGAGGGCAGCCACCGGACCACAACAAGGAAATTCATTGAGGCAAGGTCCATGTCTATTAAAAGAGAAGTCATGTGCACCATAACGGTAAAAGTTTCTAACCCTTGCTTAGACGTAAGCTTGGGGAGGTAACCACTTTTCGCGCTCTCTTTTAATAACTGCACTTTCTCTTTACTTTCGTAATTTTCCCTAGTTTAGTTCTAAGCGTGGGGAGGTTACTTTTGCACGTGTAGTGTCTTGTGCAATGCTCTTGATCATATGGTTTCGTGCATTAGCATGTCCCGCTGTTTTGACAAGCTTGCTTTGCACTTGTTTGACTTAGCTTGTGGGAATCTTGTTATCTTCTGAAAAACATTGCCATGTTCTTTTATCAAAAACCCAATAAAGGAGTCCTTTGAACTGTTGCCTTTCTTTCACCTAATTACTTAAGTTGTGGACTCTAGTGGTGGCTTGATTAGCGATTGAATGATTGTAGAGGCTTTTTGCTGATGAACCCAACATCTTTGGTTGATCCGGGACGCACAACGGGGTTTATCTCCGCCAAACTATCCCCTCGGGGTACTTAGCTTTTGAGTCTTATGCAACATGACACCGCGATACTCTTGTGTAGTGTAAACGTTGCACCACAGAATACCGAGTGCGATGGTAATGCGAGCACAGACGAGTAGCAAGGATGGAGCGTTTGGGATATTCGATAGATCACAAACAGTTGTGTGACGACTCGTGTTTGGGATAGATGCGGGCATCGCATACGCTTAGTTCTGCGAAACGTATGCTTGCGTGCTCCCTATCGCCGACGGTTTCTGGGTCGTGTGGGAAGGACCCCGCTATCGCACACACAGGCAAGGCGATGGTTTAAAACTCTATCGCGGAAAGGGGGTAAAAACCATTTGTATAGCAGGTCGCTGCACCAGTGATAGAACTTGGCTTGTATATTCCGATGACGGGCTTCCTCAAATGCCCGAGGTCTTTATGAGCAAGCAAGTTGGATGCATACCTACTTAGTTTCAGTAGTGAGCTTTCATACACTTATAGCTCTAGTGCATCTGTTGCATGGCAATCCCTACTCATCGCATTGATATCGATTGTAAGGCCTATTCATTGCCTAACGATCAGCCGCGTTGATGCGAGACTTTCTTCACTTTTGTGTTCCTTATAAACCTCTACCAACATACTCTATTTGACCCTGTAGTGCTAAGTCCATGTATCACGCTCATATATTGAGTGAAGTTGAAATGCTGAAGCGAGAAAAGGTATGATGCAATTGCTTGGTTTGGCACCGGGGTGCTCATGATTTGTACTTACGTTAGTAAGATGGAGTCATGCCATGCTTACATAATTCAATGAGTAGGGGTAACATTCGTTAAGCATCGTATATTTTGAAAAGTAATGATTGTTTTCTAGTATTCATGGATATTATTATGTTGATATCAATTACTTCATCGTTTCTCAATATTCATACCGTAAGAGATTACATGATAAGACATGTTAGGTGGCATTCAACATCAAAAATTCTGTTTTTATCACTTACCTACTCGAGGACGAGCAGGAATTAAGCTTGGGGATGCTGATACGTCTCCGATGTATCTATAATTTTTGATTGTTTCATGCTATTATATTATCAATCTCGTATGCTTTATATGCCATTTTATATCATTTTTGGGAACTAACCTATTAACCTAGTGCCTAGTGCGAGTTGTTGTTTTCCCCATGTTTTTGGTTTTACACAAAATCCCTACCAAACGAAGTCCAAACGCTACGAAACTTTTTGACGATTTTTTCTTGACAAGGAGGGACCCTAGAAGCTTTGGGGGAGGACCAGAAGCCAAACGAGGAGACGGCAAGGCACCATGGCGCGTCGTGGTGTCTTGTGGGCCCCTCGTGGCTCCGTCTGGCCTAATTCCAGCGCTATAAATTAAGAAATATTCCAAAACCCCCAGAGCGAGACCCGAAACAATTATTCCACCGCCGCAAGTCTTTGTTCTTCCGCGATCCGATCTGGAGGCCTTTTCCGGTACTCTGCCGGAGGGGGAATCGATCACGGAGGCCGTCTACATCAACCTTGATGCCTCCATGATGATGTGTGAGTAGTTCCTCACAGGACCTAAGGGTCCATAGTAGTAGCTAGATGGATCTCTTTCTCTCTCTCTTTTTGATCTTCAATACAATGTTCTCTTCGGAGATCGATTCGATGTAATCTTTTGCGGTGCGTTTGTTGGGATCCGATGAATTGTGGGTTTATGATCAGATTGTTCATTGAAAGTAATTGAGTTTTTTTGAACTTTATTATGTGCGATTGTTATAGCTTTGTATTTCTCTCTGATCTATCTGTTCAGTTTGGCCAACTAGATTGATTTATCTTCAGCGGGAGAGGTGCTTTGTGGTAGGTTGATACGTCCATTTTGCATCATGTTTTGCTATTGTTATTTATAGTGTTTTTAATCAATATAACACTTTGTGGAGCAATTCTAATGCCTTTTCTCTCTTAATATGCAAGATTTACACAAGGAGGGAGATTGCCGGCAGCTGGAATTCTGGACCTGAAAAAGCTATGTCAGAGATACCTATTCTGCACATCTCCAAATGAGCTGAAATTTCACGGAGATTTATTTTGGAATAAATAAAAAATACTAGAAGTAAGAAGTACCAGAGGGGGCCACCCAGGTGCCCACGAGGCACCAGGGCGCGCCACCCCTCCCCCCCAGGCGCGCCCTGGTGCCTCGTGGGGCCCCTGGCCAGCCTCTGGCCCCCATTTTCTGGTATATAAATCCATTTGCCCTAGAAAAAAAATATAGAGAAGACTTTTGGGATGGTGCGCCGCCGTCTCAAGGCGGAACTTGGGCAGGAGCACTTTTGCTCTCCGGCGGAGAGATTTTGCCGGGGATACTTCCTTCCGGGAGGGGGAAATCGTCGCCATCGACATCACCAGCGATCCTCTCATCGTGGGAGGACTAATCTTCATCAACATCTTCACCAGCACCATCTCATCTCAAACCCTAGTTCATCTCTTGTATTCAATCTTTGTCTCAAAACCTCAGATTGGTACCTATGGGTTGCTAGTAGTGTTGATTACACTTTGTAGTTGATGCTAGTTGGTTTATTTGGTGGAAGATTATATGTTTAGATCTATTATGCTATTCAACACCTCTCTGATCTTGGACATGAATATGATTTGTAAGTAGTTACTTTTGTTCTTGAGGACATGGGAGAAGTCTTGTCATAAGTAATCATGTGAATTTGGTATTCGTTCGATATTTTGATGATATGTATGTTGTTGATTCTCTTAGTGGTGTCGTGTGAACATCGACTACATGACACTTCACCATCTTTGGGCCTAATGGAATGCATTGTGGAGTAGTAATTAGATGATGGGTTGCTAGAGTGACAGAAGCTTGAACCCTAGTTTATGCGCTATTCCGTAAGGGGCTGATTTGGATCCATATGTTTAATGCTATGGTTAGAGTTATCTTAATTCTTCTTTCGTAGTTGCGGATGCTTGCGAGAGGGGGTAATCATAAGTGGGAGGCTTGTTCAAGTAAGAACAGCACCCAAGCACCGATCCACCCACATATCAAATTATCAAAGTAGCGAACGTGAATCAAACAAACATGATGAAAGTGACTAGATGAAATTCCCATGTGTCCTCGAGAACGCTTTGCTTACTATAAGAGATCGTTCCGGCTTGTCCTTTGCTATCAAAAGGATTGGGCCACCTCGCTGCACTCTTTGTTACTATTGCTACTTGTCACTTGTTACAAATTATCTTGCTATCAAACTACTCGTTACCGATAATTTCAGTGCTTGCAGAAAATACCTTGCTGAAAACCGCTTGTCATTTCCTTCTACTCCTCGTTGGGTTCGACACTCTTACTTATCGAAAGGACTACGATTGATCCCCTATACTTGTGGGTCATCAAGACTCTTTTCTGGCGCCATTTCCGGGGAGTGAAGCGCCTTTGGTGAGTGGAATTTGGGAAGGAAACATTTATATTACGTGCTGAAATTTACTGTTGCTTGTCACTATGGAAAGTAATCCTTTGAGGGGTTTGTTCGGGGTATCTTCACCTCGACCGGAAACACCAATAGTTGCTCCTCAACCTACTGCACCTACTGAAAATATTTATTATGAGATTCCTCCGGGTATGATAGAGAACCTGCTAGCTAATCCTTATGCTGGAGATGGAACGGTACATCCTGATATGCACTTGATCTATGTGGATGAAATTTGTGGATTGTTTAAGCTTGCAAGTTTATCCGGAGATGGAGTTAAGAAGAAAGTATTCCCTTTATCTTTGGAGGGAAAGGCATTAATGTGGTATAGGCTATGTGATGATACTGATACATGGGACTCGAACCGATTGAAACTAGAATTCTATCAGAAATTTTATCCTATGCATTTGGTTCATCGTGATCGGAATTATATATATAATTTTTGGCCTCGTGAAGGAGAAAGCATCGCTCAAGCTTGGGGGAGGCTTAAGTACATGATGTACACATGCCCCAATCATGAGCTCTCAAAAGAAATTATCTTACAGAATTTTTATGCTTGGCTTTCTCACGATAATCAAACTACGCTCGATTCTTCTTCGACTGGCTCCTTTATGAAGAAAACTATTGAATTCAGATGGGATCTTCTGGAAAGAATTAAATGCAACTCTGAAGATTGGGAACTCAACAAAGGTAATGAGTCAGGTATAACACTTAAGTTCGATTGTGTTAATTCTTTTATGGCCACCGATGCTTTTCATAAGTTTAGCACTAAATATGGACTTGACTCTGAGATAGTAGCTTCCTTTTGTGAATCATTTGCTACTCATGTTGATCTCCCTAAGGAGAAGTGGTTTAAATATCATCCCCCTGTTAAAGAAAATATTGAGGAACATGTTAGTGTTAAAGAAGAAACAATTGTTTACCATGTTGATCCAGTTGTGCCTGCTACTTATATTGAGAAACCACCTTTTCCTGTTAGGATTAAGGAACATGCTAAAGCTTCAACTGTGGTTAACAAAAGTAATATTAGAGCACCTAGACCCTCTAAACAAATTAAAGTTGAACCTGATTTTGCTATGGTTAAAGATCTCTTAGTCGATAATATAGATGGGCATGTTATTTACTTTTGTGATGAGGCTGCTAGAATTGCTAAACCTGTTAGAAATGAACGAGATATGTTAGACAAGAACAAGCCCGTAGTTGGCATGCCTGTTATTTCTGTTAAGATTGGAGATCATTGCTATCATGGTTTGTGTGATATGGGTGCTAGTGTGAGTGCTATTCCATTTTCCTTATATCAAGAAGTAATGCATGATATTGCACCTGTTGAAATTGAAGATATTGATGTTACTATTAAGCTAGCGAACAGAGATACTATTACACCACTTGGGATTGTTAGAGATGTTGAAGTCTTGTGTGGTAAAATCAAATACCGTACTGATTTCTTAGTACTTAGTTCACAACAAGATAATTTTTGTCCCATTATATTTGGTAGACCTTTCTTGAATACCGTTAATGCTGAAATTAATTGTGTTAAAGAAAAGGTTCGAGTCAAGTTTGGTGATATATCTCAAGAGTTTAATTTCTCCAAGTTTCGTAGACAACCTCATGATAAAGAATTGCCTAGTAAAGATGAAATTATTGGTCTTGCTTCTATTGCCGTACCTCCTACTGATCCGTTAGAATAATATTTGCTAGACCACGAAAACGATATGCATATGAATGAAAGAAATGAAATAGATAAGATGTTCTTTGATCAACCACCTATCCTTAAACATAATTTGCCTGTTGAAACTCTTGGAGGCCCTCCTCCACCTAAAGGTGATCCTGTATTTCAATTGAAGCAATTGCCTGATACATTGAAATATGCTTATCTTGATGAAAAGAAGATATATTCTGTTATTATTAGTGCTAACCTTTAAGCGCATGAAGAAAAGAGATTACTAAAAACTCCGAGGAAGCACCGTGCTGCTATTGGATATACTCTTGATGATCTTAAGGGCATTAGTCCCACTCTATGTCAGCCCAAAATTAATATGGAGCCTGATCCTAAACCAGTTGTCGACCACCAACAATGATTAAATCCTAAGATGAAAGAGTTCGTAAGAACCAAAATATTAAAACTTCTGGAAGCAGATATAATCTATCCCATAGCTGATAGTAGATGGGTAAGTCCCGTTCATTGTGTCCCTAAGAAAGGACGTATTACCGTTGTTCCTAATGATAAAAATGAACTCATTCCACAAAGAATTGTAACTGGTTATAGGATGGTAATTGATTTTAGAAAATTAAACAAAGCTCCTAGAAAAGTTCATTACCCCTTACCTTTTATTGATCAAATGTTAGAAAGATTATCTAAGCATACACACTTTTGTTTTCTAGATGGTTATTCTGTTTTTTCTCAAATACCCGTATCACAACCCGATCAAGAGTAAACCACCTTCACTTGTCCTTTTGGAACTTATGCTTATAGGCGTATGCCTTTTGGTTTATGCAATGCACCTGCTACCTTTCAAAGATGTATGACTGCTATATTCTCTGACTTTTGTGAAAAGATTGTTGAGGTGTTCATGGATGATTTTTCCGTTTACGGAACTTCTTTTGATGATTGCTTAAGCAACCTTGATCGAGTTTTGCAGAGATGTGAAGAAACTAATTATGTCTTGAACTGGGAGAAGTGCCACTTTATGGTGAATGAAGGCATTGTCTTAGGGCATAAAATTTCTGAAAAAGGTATTGAAGTTGATAAAGCTAAGGTTGATGCTATTGAGAAAATGCCATGTCCTAAAGATATTAAAGGGATAAGAAGTTTCCTAGGGCATGCTGGTTTCTATAGGAGATTTATTAAAGACTTCTCTAAAATTTCTAGGCCTCTTACCAATCTTTTGCAAAAAGATGTTCCATTTGTTTTTGATGATGATTGTCTAGAAGCCTTTGAAACACTTAAGAAAGCCTTAACCACTGCACCTATTGTGAAAGCACATTTGCTCCCTTGGTGGTTTTGGTAATTTATGCCAACATACATGTTGTTGGACTAATGCTTTTATCTAGTGAATTTCAGACAAGTTCAACAATGGCGTGGCAGGGACAAGAGGGCGTGGAACCCCTTCAAAATGCTGAGGACAAGGATTGGCAAAAGATCAAGACTCTACATTTTTGGTTTAGTGATCCCAGATCACATTGAGTCCATAGGAAAGCCAATACTATTAAAAGGGGATGAGGTGTTGCTTAATGGTCTTTTTGCTCAAGTGCTTAGTGACAGTACTCCTAAACCCTCAACCACTCTCTCTACCCAAAGATGTCCAAAACCCACATTCTAACTCGGCCCCACCGAAAATTCCTATCCGGACCCACCGAGTTCATTCAAGACTTAGCCACTGCCAAAACCCTAACAAATCGGATCCATCGAAATGGATCTCGGTCTCACCGAGATGGCCTTGCCAACTCTCTGTAATCGTTTGCATTCACTTCAGTCTCACCGAGTTTTGCAAATCGGTCTCACCGAGATGGCTTGCCAACTCTCTGTTGCCTTATTGCTTCACTTCGGTCCTACCGAGTTGATGCAATCGGTGCCACCGAGATGAGGTTTGCCCTAGCCATTGCACTTTGGTCCATCCGAGTTGTTCGTATCGGTCCCACCGAGATTCCTAACGTTCATATCTTTTACACAGTTCGGTGCTACCGAGATTATCGTTTCGGTGCCACCGAGTTGGGTCAAAAGTGTGTAACGGTTGGATTTTGTGTGGAGGCTATATATACCCCTCCACCACCTCCTTCTCAGTAAGCAGAGCCATCAGAACGTGCCTACACTTCCACCATACATTTTCTGAGAGAGAACCACCTACTCATGTGTTGAGATCAAGCTATTCCATTCCTACCATTTGAATCTTGATTTCTAGCCTTTCCCAAGTTGCTTTCCACTCAAATCCCTCTTCCACCATAGCCAAATCTGTGAGGAGTCGTTTGAGTGCTGGGAAGACTATCATTTGAAGCACAAGAGCAAGGAGTTCATCAACAACACACCGTCTATTACCTTTTGGAGAGTGGTGTCTCCTAGATTGGTTAGGTGTCACTTGGGAGCCTCCGACATGATGTGGAGTTGAACCAAGCAGTTTGTAAGGGCAAGGAGATCGCCTACTTCGTGAAGATCTACCCCGAGTGAGGCTAGTCCTTCGTGGACGTAAGCCATGGTGGAATAGACAAGGTTGCTTCTTCGTGGACCCTTCGTGGGTGGAGCCCTCCGTGGACTCGCGCAGCCGTTACCCTTCGTGGGTTGAGGTCTCTGTGGGATCGAGGAGATAGGTCTAGAGGGGGGTGAATAGACTCCTAACCAGCCAAAGGTGCAGTTTTTAATTTCTCTTGGAACTTAGGCAGATTTTGGCACAAGTTAAGATCACTCCAATACTTTCTACACATGCATATCTAGAGATTGAGCAGCGGAAATAGTAAAGCATGCAACAGTACGGAAAGTAAAGGGGTAGAGTATGGAAGATCAAACGCAATGAAGACACGGTGGTTTTTGGCGTGGTTCCGATAGGTGGTGCTATCGTACGTCCACGTTGATGGAGACTTCAACCCACGAAGGGTAACGGCTGCGCGAGTCCACGGAGGGCTCCACCCACGAAGGGTCCACGAAGAAGCAACCTTGTCTATTCCACCATGGCTTACGTCCACGAAGGACTAGCCTCACTCGGGGTAGATCTTCACGAAGTAGGCGATCTCCTTGCCCTTACAAACTCCTTGGTTCAACTCCATATCAGGTTGGAGGCTCCCAAGTGACACCTAACCAATCTAGGAGACACCACTCTCCAAAAGGTAATAGACGGTGTGTTGTTGATGAACTCCTTGCTCTTGTGCTTCAAATGATAGTCTTCCCAGCACTCAAACAACTCCTCACAGATTTGGCTATGGTGGAAGAAGGATTTGAGTGGAAAGCAACTTGGGAAAGGCTAGAGATCAAGGTTCAAATGGTAGGAATGGAATAGCTTGATCTCAACACATGAGTAGGTGGTTCTCTCTCAGAAAATGTGTGGTGGAAGTGTAGGCACGTTCTGATGGCTCTCCTTACTGAGAAGGATGTGGTGGAGGGGTATATATAGCCTCCACACGAAATCCAACCGTTACACACTTTTGACCCAACTCGGTGGCACCGAAACGATAATCTTGGTAGCACCGAACTGTGTAAAAGATATGAACGTTAGGCATTTCGGTGGGACAGATACGGACAACTCGGATGGACCGAAGTGCAATGGCTTAGGGCAAACCTCATCTCGGTGGCACCGATTGCATCAACTCGGTTGGACCGAAGTGAAGCAATAAGGCAACAAAGACTTGGCAAGCCATCTCGGTGAGACCGATTTGCATAACTCGGTGAGACCGAAGTGAATGCAACCGATTACAGAGAGTTGGCAAGGCCATCTCGGTGGGACCGAGATCCATTTCGGTGGATCCTATTTGTTAGGGTTTTGGCAGTGGCTAAGTCTTGGATGAACTTGGTGGGGCCGGATAGGAAATATCGGTGGGGCCGAGTTGGCCTGTAGGTTTAGGACATATTTGGTTAGAGAGAGTGGTTGTGGGTTTGGGAATACTGTCACTAAGCACTTGAGCAAAAAGACCATTAAGCAACACCTCATCCCCTTTTAATAGTATTGGCTTTCCTATGGACTCAATGTGATCTTGGATCACTAAACCAAAAATGTAGAGTCTTGATCGTTTGCCAATCCTTGTCCTTAGCATCTTGAAGGGGTTCCACGTCCTCTTGTCCATGCCACGCCATTGTTGAACTTGTCTGAAATTCACTAGATAAAAGCATTAGTCCAACACATGTATGTTGGCATAAATTACCAAAACCACCAAGGGAGCAAATGTGCTTTCAATCTCCCCCTTTTTGGTAATTGATGACAACATACATCAAAGCTTCAAATACATATATAGCAGAGGTATGTATGAAAGCTTTGAAGGAAACATGTATGAACTTCCTGAAGTCCCCCTGAAGATGTGCATATAAAATGATCATATCACATGGGAGATATACATGCAACATGTATCTTGGCTATATGCATCAGAGCAATATATATATAGCATTTAGGTATCCACGTGTCCATGATTGTCTTCTTGCAAACAATATATACTAGCAAGAGGTCAATCATGCACATGAGTGTGATGCATATACTTACCTTGAAGTTCTTGATCAAGTACCTGAAGAAATACACTTGAGAAAACAGGGTTAGATAACACAAGATAATTTCTTCAAGAAAAGACACAAGATCAACAAGAAGCCAAGATTGGGGTGACATGTAGAAGATAGTATCACTAGGTGAATACTTTCTTTGAAGCAGACATGTCCCCAAAAGAAATAGTTGTCTCCCCTTAAAGAACTTCCTCTCCCCCTGAATCTAACATTGGATATTGGGGGTAGGTAAGGTGAGAAAACTAGAACAACCAAAGAACAAACTAATCATGTTTCTCCCCTCTTAGAAACATGTAACATTCTCTCCTCTTGTAAGGTGCATCTCTTTTTTAGTGATAAGCTTTGATGTATTCCTCTCTCCCCCTTTGACATCAATTTCCAAGATGGGACTTCAAGGTTATTTGATCAAGTGGGTTTGGTCCTTGAGAAACACAGCTAGCCATGGAATGGCTCTAGATGCAGGTAGAGGATAAGAATCATTGAGTGGAGCTGGAGCAGAAAAACTCAAGAAATATTTGACAGAAATTCCCTTAGAGCAGCAAAATCGGTGACACCGAGTTCAGTCAATTCGATGGAACCGAGTTTGATGCAATGGAAAATTTTGTCAACTCAGCTCACTAGGCAAAGGAATTCTCACAGATTTGCAATGAATTAACTGCGAATCAAGCAAAAGATAATAAACACAGAAAAGAAGCAAAGAAACATCTAGAGAACTTCATCTAGATGGGTCGGCGACTAGGTCACCTATGTTAGAGTATATTGACTTAGGAGTCAAGTGAGAACACTTGATCATAGGTCATACTCATTGTTTAAGCTCAAAAATGGGATTGCCATTTTTCCTTTAAGAATTTCAATGTATTCACATCTTGTTGAGTTGCTTTAGCTCATATCTTTGAGTAAAGCTTCTCTAAGATGTGAGAACTTACATTGGGATTTTGTGGTGATGTCCATCATGTAGTTGAACTTGATGTAGATGCTCATGAGTTGAAGTTGAGAGCGATCCTATCTTTTGTAGTTCTTCTTCCTACATGGGTTAGCTTTGCGAGGAACAACTTGTATATCCAAAATGACAAGAATGAAGCATATCTAAAAAGTTTGTCAAAGGATATGTTTAAGTTGTCTTGTTCCTTGTTCCACCATCAATTGTTGATACTTGAGTTATACAAGATTGCTCAAGATAAGAGTGAGATGCAATATTGTGACATGAAGCTTGTCCAAGTACCTACAAAAGGTTAGATACCATACAAGGGAGCAAAATATCCAATATATATAAGATGATCATGAAAGATATCATGGATTAGTCAAGAATGCTCATGCCCTTCTATGCATCCACATGAACTTCTAGTTCACATTTGAAGCATCAATGATGTTCAACTCACTTCTCAAGTGACAAAACACTTTCTCATCAAGGGGTTTGGTAAAGATGTCCGCCAATTGTTTGTCGGTACGAACATGTTTAAGGTCAATGTCACCTTTCTCAACATGATCTCGAATGAAGTGGTGACGAACCTCAATATGCTTTGTTCGAGAATGTTGCACGGGATTGTGTGCTATCTTAATAGCACTCTCATTGTCACATAGTAATGGTACATGTCTCACATGCACACCATAGTCTTTAAGAGTTTGTGTCATCCATAGTAATTGAGCACAACATGATCCCGTGGCAATGTATTCCGCTTCGGCAGTAGATAGAGATACGGAATTTTGTTTCTTGGAGGACCAAGACACAAGAGATCTACCAAGAAATTGACATGTACCCGAAGTGGATTTTATGTCAACCTTGTCTCCGGCATAGTCTGAATCAGAGTAGCCAACAAGATTGAAATAAGATCCTTTGGGATACCATATGCCAAAGTTTGGTGTATGTATCAAGTATCTCACAATTCTTTTCACCGCCTTAAGGTGACACTCTTTTGGTGCCGCTTGGTATCGTGCACACATGCACACACTTAGCATAATGTCGGGACAGGAGGCACATAGATATAGTAATGAACCAATCATAGATCGATAAACCTTTTGATCAACAGGTTTGCCATCCTTGGCCAAGTCAAGATGTCCACTCGTGGGCATAGGAGTTTTCATACCTTTACTCTCTTGCATGTTGAACTTCTTGAATAAGTCCTTGGTATACTTTGTTTGAGAGACAAAGGTACCTTCCCTAGTTTGCTTGATTTGCAAACCAAGAAAGAATTTGAGTTCACACATCATAGACATCTCGAACTTTTCTGACATCAACCTTCCAAACTTTTCACTAAAAGAGGGGTTAGTAGATCCAAAGATAATATCATCAACATAAATTTGGCATACAAATAATTCTCCATTCACCCTCTTAGTGAACAAAGTTGAATCAATCTTCCCAATTTCAAAATCTTTTTCAAGAAGAAACTTTGTCAAGCATTTATACCAAGCTATAGGGGCTTGTTTAAGACCGTAAAGAGCTTTACGAAGTTTGTACACATGATTGGGTTTCTTAGGAATCTCAAAGCCGGGAGGTTGTTTAACATACACTTCCTCCTCAATTTCACCATTTAAGAAGGCACTTTTAATATCCATTTGGTAAAGAGTAATATCATGGTGATTGGCATAAGCAAGTAAAATGCGAATGGATTCAAGTCTTGCAACGGGGGCATAGGTCTCACCATAGTCCATACCTTCAACTTGTGTGTAACCTTGTGCTACGAGACGAGCCTTGCTGTGTACAACTTGTCCATCTTCATCTTGCTTATTCCGAAACACCCATTTGGTTCCAATGATGTTTTGCTCTTCCTTAGGCTTCTCGACCAATGTCCAAACTTGGTTCCTTTCAAAGTTGTGTAGCTCTTCATGCATCGCATTCACCCAATCGGGGTCCTTGAGAGCATCTTCTACCTTCAAGGGTTCAACACTAGAGATAAATGAGTAATGCTCACAAAAGTTAGCTAAACGAGATTTAGAGCGAGTGATTCTCCCGGATTGGATATCTCCAAGTATTTGTTCGACGAGATGATCCTTGTTGATTCTTGCTCTAACTCGAGGTAGCTTTTTCTTGGGTTGTGGTGAGGCTTCCTCATCATCATCATCTTCTTCTTCTTCGTTGATGTTGTCATTGTTCGCTTGTGGAGGTGGAGAGGGAGGTTGAGGTGGATCATCTTGTTGCACTTCCTCATTTCCATCGTCTTGACGTGTTCCACTTGTGGATGCCTCCATATCAACTTGTCGTTCACCTTGATGTGAAGTTGGGGCTTCCACTTGAATAGACGAGGTACTCTCCTTTACTTCCACGGGGCGAATCTTGCCAATGGGCAAGTCTTGGATTGCTTCCGATGGTTCTTGATCTCCTACATCAAGTGGCAATTGCTCGACTTGCGAGCCGTTAGTCTCATCAAACTTCACATCTACCGTCTCTTGAACTTTTCGAGTGAAGTTGTTGTAGACACGGTAAGTGTGAGATTTCGATCCATAACCGAGTAGGAAACCTTCATGAGATTTAGGAGCAAATTTTGAACGACGATGCTTATCAAGAATGTAACATTTTGAGCCAAATACTCGAAAGTATCCAACTTGTGGTTTGTTACCGGTGAGCAGTTCATATGCCGTTTTACCAAGAAGCTTGTGAAGGTAAAGTCGATTTGTTGCATGACAAGCTATTTCAACCGCTTCCGCCCAAAAATGTCTTGGCGTCTTGTATTCATCAAGCATTGTTCTTGCCATCTCAATAAGTGTCCGGTTCTTCCTCTCAACAACTCCATTTTGTTGAGGTGTGTACGTAGCCGAGAACTCATGTAAAATACCCTCCTCATCAAGAAAGGTGTCCACATTTGTGTTCTTAAACTCCGTTCCGTTGTCACTCCGAACCTTCTTGATCTTTACTTCAAATTGATTTTGAGCCTTTCTTGCGAAGTTCTTGAAGATCTTTTGTACCTACGATTTGTCATCAAGAAAGAACACCCACGTAAATCTGGAAAAATCATCAACAATGACCAAACCGAAAGAGTTACCACCAAGACTCTTATAGGAGTTGGGACCAAAAAGATCCATATGAAGTAGCTCGAGTGGTCTTCTTGTGGTCATAATGTTCTTTACGGGATGGCTTCCTCCAACTTGTTTTCCTGCTTGGCAAGCACTACAAAGTCGATCTTTGTCAAATATAACATCTTTTACTCCAAGAATGTGATCTCCTTTAACAAGTTTATCAAGGTTACGCATACCAACATGTCCAAGTCTTCTATGCCATAACCAACCTTTAGAAGATTTAGCAATTAAACAAGTACGATGTTGAGCTCTCTTAGTGAAATCAACAATGTATAAATTACCTCTACGAATGCCGGTAAAGACCATATTATGATTATCTTGACGAAACACTTGGCAATCTACTTTGGTAAATAGAACATTAAAACCAAAATCGGCTAGTCTAGATACGGAAAGAAGATTGTAACCAAGAGATTCAACAAGCATAACATTTTGTATGGAGCTATCATTGTATATGGCCACCTTACCAAGGCCAAGTACCTTACCCTTGGAGTTGTCTCCAAAAGTCACATACTTGCGTGGACCATCATTTTTAGTAAGCTCATGAAACATGTCTCTATCTCCGGTCATGTGATCGGTACAACCGCTATCAAGAATCCACTCTTTTCCTCCGGCCATATAATCTCAAAGATTTGCCATAAGACTGAGATTCCTCATGGTCTTCTCAAATTCAATATCAAATTCTTCATCCTCATCATAATAGCCATGCTCAACATCATCATTATCATGCATGTGATCATTACCCAGGGCAATAGATTCATTAGTTTCATGATCATGACAATGTTCAAGTTTATGGATTCTAATAGTTTCCATGATAATGTTGCTAATAGTTCTAACATCTCCTTTGGCACGCATGAGATCACGAAGCTCAAACAAGCAATCATCGAACTTAGGATCACTAGGACTCATCATGTGAAAAGCAACAGCCTTATGAAGAATCTTATCAAGACTCTTTAGAGAGTAATCGGGATATCGCTTTTCTAGATCATGCCATAGAGTATAAGCACATGCAAAGTTTCGCATACAACCAAGCACAACCTTAGGTAATCCTCTAATGATAAGATTGACGGTTCTAAGATTACGAAGCATGTCAATTTCCTCTTCATGAGTAGGATGCAAGGGATCAATCGGGGGCACATAAGGATTATGAATATACTTGCTCAAGTTAAATTCATCAAAGATATCAAGCATTTCATCCTTCCAAAAGTTGTAATACTCCCCATTGAGAATAGGCACTCTACGTCTAAGACTCCCCAATGTAGACACATCCATCTCCCTCCAATGGTGATGAAACCAAGGCAATGGAGACCAAAGCTCTGATACCAATTGTGGGATCGAGCAGATAGGTCTAGAGGGGGGTGAATAGACTCCTAACCAGCCAAAGGTGCAGTTTTTAATTTCTCTTGGAACTTAGGCAGATTTTGGCACAAGTTAAGATCACTCCAATACTTTCTACACATGCATATCTAGAGATTGAGCAGCGGAAATAGTAAAGCATGCAACAGTACGGAAAGTAAAGGGGTAGAGTATGGAAGATCAAACGCAATGAAGACACGGTGGTTTTTGGCGTGGTTCCGATAGGTGGTGCTATCGTACGTCCACGTTGATGGAGACTTCAACCCACGAAGGGTAACGGCTGAGCGAGTCCACGGAGGGCTCCATCCACGAAGGGTCAACTAAGAAGCAACCTTGTCTATTCCACCATGGCTTACATCCACGAAGACCTAGCCTCACTCGGGGTAGATCTTCACGAAGTAGGCGATCTCCTTGCCCTTACAAACTCCTTGGTTCAACTCCACATCAGGTTGGAGGCTCCCAAGTGACACCTAACCAATTTAGGAGACACCACTCTCCAAAAGGTAATAGACGGTGTGTTGTTGATGAACTCCTTGCTCTTGTGCTTCAAATGATAGTCTTCCCAGCACTCAAACAACTCCTCACATATTTGGCTATGGTGGAAGAAGGATTTGAGTGGAAAGCAACTTGGGAAAGGCTAGAGATCAAGGTTCAAATGGTAGGAATGGAATATCTTGATATCAACACATGAGTAGGTGGTTCTCTCTCGGAAAATTTATGGTGGAAGTGTAGGCACGTTCTGATGGCTCTCCTTACTGAGAAGGATGTGGTGGAGGGGTATATATAGCCTCCACACAAAATCCAACCGTTACACACTTTTGACCCAACTCGGTGGCACCGAAACGATAATCTCGGTAGCACCGAACTGTGTAAAAGATATGAACGTTAGGCATTTCGGTGGGACCGATACGGACAACTCGGATGGACCGAAGTGCAATGGCTTAGGGCAAACCTCATCTCGGTGGCACCGATTGCATCAACTCGGTTGGACCGAAGTGAAGCAATAAGGCAACAGAGACTTGGCAAGCCATCTCGGTGAGACCGATTTGCATAACTCGGTGAGACCGAAGTGAATGCAACCGATTACAGAGAGTTGGCAAGGCCATCTCGGTGGGACCGAGATCCATTTCGGTGGATCTGATTTGTTAGGGTTTTGGCAGTGGCTAAGTCTTGGATGAACTCGGTGGGGCCGGATAGGAAATATCGGTGGGGCCGAGTTGGACTGTAGGTTTAGGACATATTTGGTTAGAGAGAGTGGTTGAGGGTTTGGGAATACTGTCACTAAGCACTTGAGCAAAAAGACCATTAAGCAACACCTCATCCCCTTTTAATAGTTTTGGCTTTCCTATGGACTCAATGTGATCTTGGATCACTAAACCAAAACTGTAGAGTCTTGATCTTTTGCCAATCCTTGTCCTTAGCATCTTGAAGGGGTTCCACGTCCTCTTGTCCATGCCACGCCATTGTTGAACTTGTCTGAAATTCACTAGATAAAAGCATTAGTCCAACACATGTATGTTGGCATAAATTACCAAAACCACCAAGGGAGCAAATGTGCTTTCAATCTCCATCAACGTGGACGTACGATAGCACCACCTATCGGAACCACGCCAAAAACCACCGTGTCTTCATTGCGTTTAATCTTCCATACTCTACCCCTTTACTTTCCTTACTATTGCATGCTTTACTATTTCCGCTGCTCAATCTCTAGATATGCATGTGTAGAAAGTATTGGAGTGATCTTAACTTGTGCCAAAATCTGCCTAAATTCCAAGAGAAATTAAAAACTGCAACTTTGGTTGGTTAAGTGTCTATTCACCCCCCCTCTAGACCTATCTCCTCGATCCCACATATTATCCAACCACCTGATTGGAACTAGCCTTTTGAAATTATGTGTGATGCTAGTGACTATGATGTTGGTGTTGTTCTAGGACAGAGAGTTGATAAGAAATTAAATGTTATCCATTATGCTAGTAAAACTCTAGACAGTGCCCAAAGAAATTATGCTACTACTAAAAAAGAATTTCTAGCAGTTGTGTTTGCATGTGATAAATTCAGATCTTACATAGTGGATTCTAAAGTAACTGTTCACACCAATCATGCCGCTATTAAATATCTCATGGAAAAGAAAGATGTTAAACCTAGACTCATTAGGTGGGTTTTATTGCTACAAGAATTTGACTTGCATATTACTGATAGGAAGGGAGCTGAGAATCCCGTAGCAGATAATTTGTCTAGAATGGAAAATGTTCTTGATGACCCACTACCCATTAATGATGATTTTCCTGATGAACAATTAGCTGTCATAAATGCTTCTCGTAATACTCCTTGGTATGCAGACTATGCTAATTACATTGTTGCTAAATACATACCACCTAGTTTCACATACCAACAGAAGAAAAAGTTCTTCTTTGATTTAAGACATTACTTCTGGGATGACCCACATCTTTATAAAGAAGGAGTAGATGGTATTATTAGACGTTGTATACCTGAGCATGAACAGGAACAAATCCTACGGAAGTGTCATTCCGAAGCTTACGAAGGATACCATGCGGGAGACAGAACTGCACACAAGGTATTACAATCTGGTTTATATTGGCCTACTCTTTTCAAGGATGCTCCTAAGTTTGTCCTATCTTGTGATGAATGTCAAAGAATTGGTAATGTTGGTAGACGTCTGGAAATGCCTATGAATTATTCACTTGTTGTTGAACCATTTGATGTTTGGGGATTTGATTATATGGGACCTTTTCCTAAATCCAATGGGTATACACATATTTTAGTTGCTGTTGATTACGTTACTAAGTGGGTAGAAGCTATTCCAACTAGTAGTGCTGATCATAACACTTCTATTAAAATGCTTAAAGAAGTTATTTTCCCGAGATTTGGAGTTCCTAGATATTTAATGACCGATGGTGGTTCACATTTTATTCATGGTGCATTCCGTAAATTGCTCGCTAAATATGATGTCAATCATAGAATTGCATCTCCCTATCACCCTCAAACTAGTGGTCAAGTAGAATTGAGTAATAGAGAAATAAAATTAATTTTGCAAAAAACCGTCAATAGATCTAGAAAGAATTGGTCTAAGAAACTTGATGATGCATTATGGGCTTATAGAACTGCTTATAAAAATCCTATGGGTATGTCTCCTTATAACATGGTTTATGGAAAAGCATGTCATTTACCTCTTGAGTTAGAACATAAAGCATATTGGGCAATTAAAGAACTAATTAAACTTGCCGGTGAAAAGAGGTTATTTGATATTAGCTCATTAGATGAATGGAGAAGCCAAGCTTATGAAAATGCCAAATTGTTTAAAGAGAAAGTTAAAAGATGGCATGATAGAAGAATTCAAAAACGGGAATTTAAAGTAGGTGAGCAAGTTCTATTGTACAATTCTCGTTTGAGATTCTTTGCAGGAAAACTTCTCTCTAAATGGGAAGGACCGTATATCATCGAAGAAGTTTATCGCTCCGGAGCCATCAAAATAAACAACTCCGAAGGCACTAATCCGAGAGTGGTGAATGGGCAAAGAATTAAGCACTATATTTCAGGTACCCCCATTAATGTTGAAACTAATATTATTGAAACAATTACACCGAAGGAATACATAAGAGAGACCTTCCGGGACACTCCAGAACCCTGAAAAGAAAGAGGTATGTGATACGGTAAGTAAACCGACTCCAAAAATTCCATAAAAATATTTTATGTCAGTTTTGGAATATTAGAAAAAATACAAAAACAAGAAACAGCCGAGGGGACCCACCTGGTGCCCACGAGGCACCAGGGCGCGCCACCCCCCCCCCCCAGGCGCGCCCTGGTGGCTCGTGGGCCCCACGAGAGCCTTCCCGACTCCGTTTTCTTCTGGATTTCTTGTTTTGCAAGATAAAAAATCTTTATATATACTCCCGAACGTTTTGACCACTGATACGTCCATTTTGCATCATGTTTTGCTACTGTTATTTATAGTGTTTTTAATCAATATAACACTTTGTGGAGCAATTCTAATGCCTTTTCTCTCTTAATATGCAAGATTTACACAAGAAGGGAGATTGCCGGCAGCTGGAATTCTGGACCTGAAAAAGCTATGTCAGAGATACCAATTCTGCACATCTCCAAATGAGGTGAAATTTTACGGAGATTTATTTTGGAATAAATAAAAAATACTGGAAGCAAGAAGTACCAGAGGGGGCCACCCAGGTGCCCACGAGGCACCAGGGCGCGCCACCCCCCCCAGGCGCGCCCTGGTACCTCGTGGGGCCCCTGGCCAGCCTCTGGCCCCCATTTTCTGGTATATAAGTCCATTTGCCCTAGAAAAAATATAGAGAAGACTTTCGGGATGGTGCGCCGTCGTCTCGAGGCGGAACTTGGGCAGGAGCACTTTTGCTCTCCGGCGGAGAGATTCTGCCGGGGATACTTCCCTCCAGGAGGGGGAAATCGTCGCCATCGACATCACCAGCGATCCTCTCATCGTGGGAGGACTAATCTTCATCAACATCTTCACCAGCACCATCTCATCTCAAACCCTAGTTCATCTCTTGTATTCAATCTTTGTCTCAAAACCTCAGATTGGTACCTGTGGGTTGCTAGTAGTGTTGATTACATCTTGTAGTTGATGCTAGTTGGTTTATTTGGTGGAAGATTATATGTGCAGATCTATTATGCTATTCAACACCTCTCTGATCTTGGACGTGAATATGATTTGTGAGTAATTACTTTTGTTCTTGAGGGCATGGGAGAAGTCTTGTCATAAGTAATCATGTGAATTTGGTATTCGTTCGATATTTTGATGATATGTATGTTGTTGATTCTCTTAGTGGTGTCGTGTGAACGTTGACTACATGACACTTCACCATATTTGGGCCTAAGGGAATGCATTGTGGAGTAGTAATTAGATGATGGGTTGCTAGAGTGACAGGATCTTAAACCCTAGTTTATGCGCTATTCCGTAAGGGGATGATTTGGATCCATATGTTTAATGCTATGGTTAGAGTTATCTTAATTCTTCTTTCGTAGTTGCAGATGCTTGCGAGATGGGGTAATCATAAGTGGGAGGCTTGTTCAAGCAAGAACAACACCCAAGCACCGGTCCACCCACATATCAAATTATCAAAGTAGCGAACGCGAATCAAACAAACATGATGAAAATGACTAGATGAAATTCCCATGTGTCCTCGAGAACGCTTTGCTTACTATAAGAGATCGTTCCGGCTTGTCCTTTGCTACAAAAAGGATTGGGCCACCTTGCTGCACTCTTTGTTACTATTACTACTTGTCACTTGTTACAAGTTATCTTGCTATCAAACTACTCGTTACCGATAATTTCAGTGCTTGCAGAAAATACCTTGCTAAAAACCGCTTGTCATTTCCTTCTGCTCCTCGTTGGGTTCGACACTCTTACTTATCGAAAGGACTACGAGTGATCCCCTATACTTGTGGGTCATCAAGACTCTTTTCTAGCGCCATTTCCGGGGAGTGAAGCGCCTTTGGTGAGTGGAATTTGGTAAGGAAACATTTATATTATGTGCTGAAATTTACTGTCACTTGTCACTATGGACAGTAATCCTTTGAGGGGTTTGTTCGGGGTATCTTCACCTCGACCGGAAACACAAATAGTTGCTCCTCAACCTACTGCACCTACTGAAAATATTTATTATGAGATCCTTCGGGTATGATAGAGAAACTGCTAGCTAATCCTTATGCAGGAGATGGAACGGTACATCCTGATATGCACTTGATCTATGTGGATGAAATTTGTGGATTGTTTAAGCTTGCAGGTTTATCCGGAGATGGAGTTAAGAAGAAAGTATTCCCTTTATCTTTGAAGGGAAAGGCATTAATGTGGTATAGGCTATGTGATGATACTGATACATGGGACTGGAACCGATTGAAACTGGAATTCCATCAAAAAAATTATCCTATGCATTTGGTTCATCGTGATCGGAATTATATATATAATTTTTGGCCTCGTGAAGGAGAAAGCATCGCTCAAGCTTGGGGGAGGCTTAAGTACATGATGTACACATGCCCCAATCATGAGCTCTCAAAAGAAATTATCTTACAGAATTTTTATGCTCGGCTTTCTCACGATAATCAAACTATGCTCGATTCTTCTTCGACTAGCTCCTTTATGAAGAAAACTATTGAATTCAGATGGGATCTTCTGGAAAGAATTAAAGGCAACTCTGAAGATTGGGAACTCGACAAAGGTAATGAGTCAGGTATAATACTTGAGTTCGATTGTGTTAAATCTTTTATGGCCACCGATGCTTTTCATAAGTTTAGCACTAAATATGGATTTGACTCTGAGATAGTAGCTTCCTTTTGTGAATCATTTGCTACTCATGTTGATCTCCCTAAGGATAAGTGGTTTAAATATCATCCCCCTGTTAAAGAAAAGATTGAGGAACCTGTTAGTGTTAAAGAAGAAACAATTGTTTACCATGTTGATCCAGTTGTGCCTGCTACTTATATTGAGAAACCACCTTTTCCTGTTAGGATCAAGGAACATGCTAAAGCTTCAACTGTGGTTAACAAAAGTAATATTAGAGCACCTAGACCCTCTGAACAAATTAAAGTTGAACCTGATGTTGCTATGGTTAAAGATCTCTTAGTCGATAATATAGATGGGCATGTTATTTACTTTTGTGATGAGGCTGCTAGAATTGCTAAACCTGTTAGAAATGAACGAGATATGTTAGACAAGAACAAGCCTGCAGTTGGCATGCCTGTTATTTCTGTTAAGATTGGATATCATTGCTATCATGGTTTGTGTGATATGGGTGCTAGTGTGAGTGTTATTCCATTTTCTTTATATCAAGAAGTAATGCATGATATTGCACCTGTTGAAATTGAAGATATTGATGTTGCTATTAAGCTAGCGAACAGAGATACTATTACACCACTTGGGATTGTTAGAGATGTTGAAGTCTTGTGTGGTAAAATCAAATACCCTACTGATTTCTCAGTACTTGGTTCACAACAAGATAATTTTTGTCCCATTATATTTGGTAGACCTTTCTTGAATACCGTTAATGCTGAAATTGATTGTGTTAAAGAAAAGGTTCGAGTTAAGTTTGGTGATATATCTCATGAGTTTAATTTCTCCAAGTTTCGTAGACAACCTCATGATAAAGAATTGCCTAGTAAAGATGAAATTATTGGTCTTGCTTCTATTGCCGTACCTCCTACTGATCCGTTAGAACAATATTTGCTAGACCACAAAAACGATATGCATATGAATGAAAGAAATGAAATAGATAAGATGTTCTTTGATCAACCACCTATCCTTAAACATCATTTGCCTGTTGAAACTCTTGGAGGCCCTCCTCCACCTAAGGGTGATCCTGTATTTGAATTGAAGCAATTGCCTGATACATTGAAATATGCTTATCTTGATGAAAAGAAGATATATCCTGTTATTATTAGTGCTAACCTTTCTGCGCATGAAGAAAAGAGATTACTAAAAACTCTGAGGAAGCACCGTGCTGCTATTGGATATACTCTTGATGATCTTAAGGGCATTAGTCCCACTCTATGTCAGCACAAAATTAATATGGAGCCTGATGCTAAACCAGTTGTCGACCACCAACGACGATTAAATCCTAAGATGAAAGAGGTGGTAAGAACTGAAATATTAAAGCTTTTGGAAGCAGGTATAATCTATCCCATAGCTGATAGTAGATGGGTAAGTCCCGTTCATTGTGTCCCTAAGAAAGGAGGTATTACCGTTGTTCCTAATGATAAAAATGAACTCATTCCACAAAGAATTGTAACTGGTTATAGGATGGTAATGGATTTTAGAAAATTAAACAAAGCTACTAGAAAAGATCATTTCCCCTTACCTTTTATTGATCAAATGTTAGAAAGATTATCTAAGCATACACACTTTTGTTTTCTAGATGGTTTTTCTGGTTTTTCTCAAATACCCTTATCACAAACCGATCAAGAGAAAACCACCTTCACTTGTCCTTTTGGAACTTATGCTTATAGATGTATGCCTTTTGGTTTATGCAATGCACCTGCTACCTTTCAAAGATGTATGACTGCTATATTCTCTGACTTTTGTGAAAAGATTGTTGAGGTGTTCATGGATGATTTTTTCGTTTACGGAACTTCTTTTGATGATTGATTAAGCAACCTTGATCGAGTTTTGCAGAGATGTGAAGAAACTAATCTTGTCTTGAATTGGGAGAAGTGCCACTTTATGGTGAATGAAGGCATTGTCTTGGGGCATAAAATTTCTGAAAGAGGTATAGAAGTTGATAAAGCTAAGGTTGATGCTATTGAGAAAATGCCATGGACTAAAGATATTAAAGGCATAAGAAGTTTCCTAGGTCATGCTGGTTTCTATAGGAGATTTATTAAAGACTTCTCTAAAATCTCTAGGCCTCTTACCAATCTTTTGCAAAAAGATGTTCCATTTGTTTTTGATGATGATTGTCTAGAAGCCTTTGAAACACTTAAGAAAGCCTTAACCACTGCACCTATTCTCCAACCACCTGATTGGAACTTGCCTTTTGAAATAATGTGTGATGCTAGTGATTATGCTGTTGGTGCCGTTCTAGGACAGAGAGTTGATAAGAAATTAAATGTTATCCATTATGCTAGTAAAACTCTAGACAGTGCCCAAAGAAATTATGTACTACTGAAAAAGAATTTCTAGCAGTTGTGTTTGCATGTGATAAATTCAGATCTTACATAGTTGATTCTAAAGTAACTGTTCACACCGATCATGCTGCTATTAAATATTTTATGGAAAAGAAAGATGCTAAACCTAGACTCATTAGGTGGGTTCTATTGCTACAAGAATTTGACTTGCATATTACTGATAGGAAGGGAGCTGAGAATCCCGTAGCAGATAATTTTTTAGAATGGGAAATGTTCTTGATGACCCACTACCTATTAATGATGATTTTCCTGATTAACAATTAGCTATCATAAATGCTTCTCGTAATACTCTATGGTATGCAGACTATGGTAATTATATTGTTGCTAAATACATACCACCTAGTTTCACATACCAACAAAAGAAAAAGTTCTTCTATGATTTAAGACATTACTTTTGGGATGACCCGCATCTTTATAAAGAAGGAGTAGATGGTATTATTAGATGTTGTATACCTGAGCATGAACAGGAACAAATCCTACGGAAGTGTCATTCCGAGGCTTACGGAGGACACCATGCGGGAGACAGAACTGCACATAAGGTATTGCAATCTGGTTTTTATTGGCCTACTCTTTTCAAGGATGCTCGTAAGTTTGTCTTATCTTGTGATGAATGTCAAAGAATTGGTAATGTTGGTAGACGTCAAGAAATGCCTATGAATTATTCACTTGCTGTTGAACCATTTGATGTTTGGGGATTCGATTTTATGGGACCTTTTCCTAAATCCAATGGGTATACTCATATTTTAGTTGCTGTTGATTACGTTACTAAGTGGGTAGAAGCTATTCCAACTAGTAGTGTTGATCATAACACTTCTATTAAAATGCTTAAAGAAGTTATTTTCCCGAGGTTTGGAGTCCCTAGATATTTAATGACTGATGGTGGTTCACATTTTATTCATGGTGCATTCCGTAAATTGCTCGCTAAATATGATGTCAACCATAGAATTGCATTTCCCTATCACCCTCAAACTAGTGGTCAAGTTGAATTGAGCAATAGAGAAATAAAATTAATTTTGCAAAAAACCGTCAATAGATCTAGAAAGAATTGGTCTAAGAAACTTGACGATGCATTATGGGCTTATAGAACTGCTTATAAAAATCCTATGGGTATGTCTCCTTATAAAATGGTTTATGGAAAAGCATGTCATTTACCTCTTGAGTTAGAACATAAAGCATATTGGGCAATTAAAGAACTAAATTATGATTTTAAACTTGCCGGTGAAAAGAGGTTATTTGATATTAGCTCATTAGATGAATGGAGAACCCAAGCTTATGAAAATGCCAAATTGTTTAAAGAGAAAGTTAAAAGATGGCATGATAGAAGAATTCAAAAACGGGAATTTAAAGTAGGTGAGCAAGTTCTATTGTACAATTCTAGTTTGAGATTCTTTGCAGGAAAACTTCTCTCTAAATGGGAAGGACCGTATATCATCGAAGAAGTTTATCGCTCCGGAGCCATCAAAATAAACAACTCCGAAGGCACTAATCCGAGAGTGGTGAATGGGCAAAGAATCAAGCACTATATTTCAGGTACCCCCATTAATGTTGAAACTAATATTATTGAAACAATTACACCGGAGGAATACATAAGAGAGACCTTCCGAAACACTCCAGAACCCTGAAAAGGAAAAGGTATGTGATACGGTAAGTAAACTGACTCCAAAAATTCCATAAAAATATTTTCTGTCAGTTTTGGAATATTAGAAAAAATACAAAAATTAGAAACAGCCGAGGGGACCCACCTGGTGCCCATGAGGCACCAGGGCACGCCACCCCCCAGGCGCGCCCTGGTGGCTCGTGGGCCCCACGTGAGCCTTCCCGACTCCGTTTTCTCCTGGATTACTTGTTGTGCAAGATAAAAATTCTTTATATATACTCCCGGACGTTTTGACCACCGTATCGCAGAAATATCCTCTGTTCTTGTTTTGTGCTATTTTCCTGGCAGATCCGAAAGTATGTCGTCTCAAGACTCAGATGGGGAGAGCTTCGTATCACACTATGTTGCAAATCCAAAGATCTATGGGGATATAGACCCCTATGGATGGTCCGAGGAGGAGGAGCAATATGCCAACATAAAGGGGACGGAAGACGCGAGTTCGAATGAAGACGATGCCCCTCTACCTCAACCTGGAGATATGCATGTGGAGTTCAAGAAGTCGATCCTCCCAAACACAGTAAACAAGTCTAAGATCCAATTTATCCCATCCCGTTTTCTGCAGGAAAGCAAGGAGGCATTATGTAAAAAGGTATTGAAGCTTGAGCAAGAAGTCGATGATTTGAGGGAGGAAAATTTCATCCTCAAACGTAAGCTGGACAAGCTAGCCACTTCATCACCACCACCATCACCGAAGAGGGAGACTTGAGCACATGGGTATGGGCACTCCCCTTGGCTTGTGCCAAGCTTGGGGGAGGTGCCCCGGTATCGTATCACCATCACTTTTATTATTTTTACCTATTTTTAGTTCGATCCTTAGTTATTTCATGATTTAGTTGAATAAAAGTTTAGTATGACATATTTTCGAGTGTTAGCTTCGTGATCTATCTATCTATGTAATCGAGTTGAGAGTTATATAATAAAGAGTAGTTTGAGTTTTTGCTTCTTTACTTTCAAGTTCCAATCCTAGCAATGAAAATAATGAAAAAGATCATATGCTAATCTTATGGAAAGTAATGACATTACATAAAGAAAAGTATAAGTGGTAAAATTTATTGGAAGTTAACAAGCATAGCATTAGTCAATGATGCAATTCAAGAAAAAGTTAATAAGGGAAGAGAAGATTCACATGCAAATATACTATCTTGGACATCTTTTATGATTGTGAGCCCCCATTAAGTATTTTATGCCAAATTGTTGACGTTGGACAAGGAAGACAACGTAATGAATTATGTTTGTTCATATTCACATAGAAGTTATATTGTTATAGATCCTCCAACATGTGGTGCTTGCCCAATATCTTTGCTAGCCAAAAATCCGCACCAAGTAGGGATACTACTTGTGCATCCAAAACCTTTAAACCCAGTTTCATGTCATGAGAGTCCACTATATCTACCTATGGATTTAATAAGATCCTTCAAGTAAGTTGTCATCGGTGCAAAAAGCAATAAAATTTGCCTCTACATATGTCTGAACTTTTATTGTAAGGGAAATAAGCTTTGTACGAACTTGTGATGGTAAAGAAATAAAAGCGACAGACTGCATAATAAAGGTTGCTCTCACAAGGGGCAATATAAAGTGATGTTCCTTTGCATTAAGAGCTCTTGCATCCAACAACAAAAAGCGCATGACACACTACTGGAATCAGCAACTTTGTCGTCTGCCATGGCTGACGGCAAAGGCATGAATTGCGGACGGCAAAGGTCTTTGCCGTCAGCCAGCAGACGGCACCACATCCGGCTGAACAAGGTCCGGTAAAGGCCACTTTGCCGTCTGCTGGCCGACGGCAAAGAGGCAAAGGTCTTTGCCGTCTGCCAGCAGACGGCAAAGGGCATGGACGGCACACGTGGCAGCTTAGGTCCGTTAAGGGGTTAACGGCGTGCTTTGCCGTCTACTGGCTGACGGCAAAGATGCAAAGGTCTTTGTCGTCAGCCAGCAGATGGCAAAGCTGCCAAATAGGCCAGCCCAGTGCACCCCAGGTTGCACAGGTAGCTGCCACGTGGCATCTTTGCCGTCTGCTGGCTGATGGCAAAGCTCTTTGCCGTCTGCCAGCAGACGGCAAAGAGCCTGTACAGCCCTTGCTTTTTCTGTTTTTTCTTAAATTCATTCAATTTCACAGAATTTCACATATATATATACACACACACATTTGAAAATACTTTCAACAAGCATAACAACACATATACATACCAAATCATATCCCTGCCATATGGATATGATCATCCAACACATATACATACCAAATGAAAAGTCCATACGCAACATATATAGCTAGCCAACATATCCAACAACAAGCATACAATGGTTTCATCCATACATACATATATAGGTAGCAAGTTTCACATTGTTCATCCTACAAAATCAAAACAAAAAGGAAGCACAAGAAGAAGAGTAGACTCCATCAACGCAAGCTTCGTCATCGAAAGCAAATCTGCAAATTGGGAAAGAAGAAAGTTAGAAGAAGAAGAAGAAGAAGAAGAAGAAGACTAGAAGAAGAAGACTAGCTAGAAGAAGAAGAAGAAGAAGAAGAAGAAGACTAGAAGAAGAAGAAGAAGAAGAAGAAGAAGAAGAATTTTTCTTCTCTTTCTTTTTCTCCTCTCCTCTTCTTTATCTTCTTCTTCTTCTAACTAAGGTAGGTAAAAATGCCATTTTTTAGCTAAGCTAGGAAAAATGCTAAGTGTAGGTCATTTTAGAGCTAAGCTAGGTAAATAGGTCATTTTGGAGCTTAGTAAGGTTATTATGTCATTTTCGAGGATGATGCCATTTTTGAGCCAACTTACGTAAGTATAGCTCATTTTTTATCTAACTTAGGTAATTATGCCATTTAGGAGGAAAATAAGCTAAGTATGCATTTGTTAAGCAAAACACTAGAGAAAACGTACCCTCATCACAACAAATGCGATGAAGATCGCAACTAAGGTAACAATTGATCCAACGGCATAATGATACCAAGCCTCATTATCAATGGCATATTTTCTAATCTTCTTAATCTTCAAGCGCATTGCATCCATCTTCAAGCGCATTGCATTCATCTTCATCTTGTGATCATCGACGACATCGGCAACATACAACTCCAATGTCATCTTCTCTTTTTCAATTCTTTTAATTTTTTCTTTCAAATACTCATTTTCTTTTTCAACTAAATTTAACTTCTCGACAAGAGGGTCGGTTGCAAATTCCGGTTCACATACCTCCTAGATTAAAATATCTCTATGTCAACTTGATGGCCATAATTGTCATAAATGCGAAATGCAACAAATAGTTATAAAAGAGAATTTACCACATCCGAATCATAAAGCGGGCGAGGGCCGACGGGGACGGATATCAAGACCATGGCACTATGTATAAGAAACAATCATACAAAGTAAGAAAATTATACAAGTAACTATATAAATCATACAATCATACAAGAAAATGGCAAGTGTAGGTCATTTTAGAGCTATCCTAGTTAAAATCGGTCATTTTGGAGGTAGGTAAGGTTATTTTGTCATTTTGGAGGAAAATAAGCTAAGTCAATGTCATTTTGGAGCTAAACCAAGGTTATCATGCCATTTTTTACCTAAGTATGCTAAGTATGTCATAAATGAACTAAAGAAGCTAAGTATAGGTCATTTTGGAGCTATCCTAGGTAGTTATGCCATTTTTTAGCTAACTAAGCATATTAAGTCATTTAGGAGGAAAAATGCTAAGTATAGCTAGGTCATTTTATAGCTATCCTAGGTAAAGTATGTCAGTTTGGAGCTAAGTAAGGTTATTATGTCATTTTCAAGGAAAATAAGCTAAGTCAATGTCATTTTGTTGAATACCTAATAACATGAACTAATTAATAATATATATGTACATAATAATAATTGAATACCTGACATTACTAATATTAATCTTCATCGTCTATATATGCTCCGGGATCAATAAATGCAGAATCATCATCACTATCAGTAATGACGTGCTCATCAGCATCATCAATAAATGCATCAACACGTGGAAGGCCTCCTTTATGTAATCGGTCAAGCATTGACAGGTCATCCGCAGCAGTAACCTCTTCTTCTTCCGTCTCTTCTTGTTCCGGCTCAGGGGTGAAGTCGGATTCACTATCGCTGTCTACCTCAATGTTCTGGGGTGAAGTAGAGCGGTTCTTGAAACGTTTTTTGGAAACACGTGTTTCTTGGAAGAATTCTCCTTCATATGTGTCTGGGTTAATGTGAGGGTCATAATCATCTTCATTGAGGGGAGGTGGTCTAAAATGTGGCGGCACATCATAAACGACATCCCAACCATTCAGATTTGGATCAGTTTGGCAGGCCCACGGTAGATAGAAAACTTGGGTCGCCTGTTGAGCCGTAATATAGACATCGGGAACATCTAAATGGGTGCTTTGTTTGATTTCGACTAGCCCTATATGTTCATGAGTCCTTCTAGTCTCCTTCGTCTGGAACCAATAACATTTGAAGACTACGACGTTTGGTGGGTTTTCACCAAAGAATGTAAGTTCATAAATTGCTTCAACTCTTCCATAATACTCGACCCCTCCTTCGCCGACAGCGGAGACACAACAATTTGTAGACTTTCGGTCGGCCATAGATAGCTCTTTGCCAAAAGTACGAAAGCGATACCCGTTGATGTCGTATTTGTCAAATGAACGGACCTTATAGTCAAAACCATTAGCGACTTGTCTCAATTCGGAGTCCATAGACTCTGCATTAGCCTACAAGTTTAATACGAAAGGATTGTTGCATTAGCCGCAAACTAGACGAAGAAATGAAATGGTCTAATGGAAATTACCGTTTGTTTGAACCAAGAGATGAAACCGGGATAGCCTCCTCCATGCTTTGCCAGAAGCTCATACTCTTCGATGGAATCCTTTTGGATCACCGCTCCATCCGAGAATTTGGCGACGTATCGACTGTATCACATATCCGGGAATAAGAGCATTTCAAAGGAATTAGAAGTTGCGAAACAATGTACCGAGAACTTACTCGATGTACGGCCGCACTTCTGTTAGGTTGTTGAAGATATACAACGAAATGGTCCGCCATTCTTCGACATCCAACGGTAAGGAATTAGAAGCACCGGCTGGTGCGAGCTTCCCTTTGAATAGGCTGAGGTTGGATCCACCCTTTTTAGGGTCACCATCATTGTACCGAGGCTTCGGATTATGCAAATGTCGATTTTTGGCTTCGTAGTGTGCTGTCACGAAGTTTGCCGCCTCCTCAGTAATGAATGCCTCGGCCATCGATGCTTCAATTCTACGTTTATTTTTACATTTTGCTCGAAGCGTCTTCTGCATCCTCTCAGTTGCGTAGCACCAACGATTCTGCACGGGCCCCCCCAATCGTGCCTCGGTCGGGAGATGCAAAATCAAATGCTGCATTGGATTAAATAAGCCCGGTGGGAAGATCTTCTCTAACTTGCAGATCAACTCCGGCGCCAACTCTTCCATTTCATCTAGCAAGCCAGGCGATAGTTCTTTCGCACAAAGAACACGGAAGAAATAGCTCAGCTCTGCCAGTACTAGCCATTCATCCTCAGGGATAAAGCCACGCAACATCACCGGCATTACCCGCTCAAGCCATATGTGCTAATCATGACTCTTGAGACCAAATATTTTCAATTTTTCAAGACTCGCTCCCCTCTTTAGATTCGCTGCATACCCATCGGGGAACATCAACTCCTTTTTCACCCACAGGATAATTTCCTTCATATCTGGCCTTCCAAGATTGAACCATGCCTTTGGCTTCGTCCAGTTCTGCTTTCCTTTCGGTTGTCGCATGTTTTGTAACGGTCTATCACATAGAGCCTCCTGATCAACTCTAGCCTTAGGATTATCCTTTGACTTCCCCTCTATGCCGAACAATGTACCAAAGAGGGCCTCGGCGACATTCTTTTCAGTGTGCATCACATTGATGTTGTGTGGGCAAAGGAGGTCTGTGAAGTAAGGCAGATCCCACAAGCATGTCTTGCGAGTCCAGGCGTGTTCCGAATTATACCCCTTGAAATACCCTGGACGCTCTAGATCCGGCTCGAGAGCGTTTAACTGATCCAGGGTCTGTTGGCCTGTCAACGCAGGTGGTGCAGAGTTTTTGACAACTCTACCTTTGATGAATTTCTTCTTGTCTTTTCTGAACTTATGGCGAGGATCCAGGAACTGTCTATGCAAGTCGAAGCAAGAATACTTGCGACCCGCATCCAGCCAACGAAACTCAAGAGCTGCCTTGCATGTGGGGCACGAGAACCTTCCATGCACACACCAGCCAACGAATAGCGCATACGCCGGCAAGTCATGCATCGAGTGCATGTACCACACATGCATTAGGAAGTTTTTTTTGTAGCGGCGTCGTATGTCTTGATCCCATTATCCCAAGCTTCTTGCAATTCATCCTTAAGCGGCTGCATGTACACATTCATACTCTTCCCCGGATAGTTGGGCCCCGGAATTATCAACGTCAGGAAAATGTTCTTTCTTTGCATAATCTGTCCGGGGGGAGATTGAGTGGAATGACAAATACAGGCCAACAACTGTATTGGGCTGCCATCATACCAAACACATTGAACCCATCCGTGCTGATGGCGACTCGAGGATGCCTTGGATCTGCCGCTTTGTCCTTATGTAAAGCATCGAAGTGCTTCCACGCAAAAGCGTCCGATGTGTGTACCAACATCGGATTCCCATCTGCATCTACCTCGGTTCTTTTGCCCAATTTATGCCACGTCATCTGTCTGGCCGTCTCTTCGACCATGAAAAGACGTTGAAGTCTTGGTATGATTGGCATATACCGAAGAACATTAACTGGGATTTTTGTCTGACTCTTCTCACCCATACCGTTGTCTACCACAACATACCTGGAAGACTTGCAAATGGGACAATAGTTGAAGCCCGCATACTCAAGCCTAAATAAGGCACATCCATTCTCACAGGCATCTATCTTCTCATAGGGCATCTTAAGCGCACGGAGGATTTTGTCCGACTGGTACAGGTTTGCTGGCAATACATGGCCTTTGGGTAGAAAGCGTCCAAATATCGTCATCATCGCGTCGTAGCATTCTCTGCCCAGGTTGAATTGAGCCTTCAGAGCCATTACTTGTGCGATGGCATCCAGCTGACAAAGCTCAGTGTGCTCGTGGAGAGGACGTTTTGAAGACTCCAACATATCATTGAAGGCCTTTGCAGATTCCTCCATCTCATCATCCGAATCCCGAGCATCATCAAAGTCTTGCACCATGTCTTCGATCCCGGTACCATGCTCGTCGGTGCGACGATGAACCACCTCAGCTCTGGCACGTTGGGCAGACTCACCTTGAAATGTCCAGACCGTATAATTAGGCGTAAAACCCCACTTCTGCAGGTGTTTGATCATTTCAAACTCTGACCTCTTATGATAGTTGTCGCAATCGGCACAGGGGCACCAGGTTATTTTCTGTCCATTTGCAAATGCGGCTGTCACAAACCCCTTGGTTTTTGTTATCCATTCATGGGTCATGTATTTCTGACTAGTGTGACCGGTGTACATCCACGCACGATCACTCATCTTGCCTAGCTACTGGACACACAATAAATATATACATAATTCAGCAAACCATATTCATCAGTTAATAGAGTTTGTCAGTTTTATTACGTCCATGCAACCTAGACGCTAGTAGGTAAAGATAGGTCCTAATCCCACCCGAGTATGTGTAGATTGGGTTCGTTTTCCCATGCTCTGCTCCGGATCCGACGCAAAATTTTGGCAGCACCTCCCCGTTGTTCTCCTGATACACGTCTCGGCAATAAGCAGAGAGGATGTGTACCCGGAGAACAACACGGAGGCACTGACGAAATTCTGCATCGGATCCGGAGCAGAGCATATGGGAAAACGAACCCAATCTACACATACTCGGGCTGTCCATGGATAACGTTGGACAATTCGAAAGAATCACGGTTATAAATATGCTAATGCATGCATATTTATAGATGTAACCCTTTCGAACGGGAGACGCATAGTGGTCACGCATACTGATGATTGAAGACACCTATAGCTAGCAAGTTTCATCAGCACGAAGACCGGAACAGAGCAAATGAAGGGGGGAGGAGGAGATGTCATTTGTGCTCACCCACGAACGCAGGGGCGGAGCTCGTCGAATACTAGACCCTCGCACCGACGAAAAAACTGCACATTTTAATCGAAAGATGAGTAACATAGCAATATTGTTTTTTCCGTCAACCTAACTAAATATTTATAACAGGACGAGCGGGTTAGGGGGTTCCTCAACGTCGATGAAACCCTAAATAGCAAGTATCATCGGTCCGAGATACATGTGGCGCTCGGCGTTGAACACTAGATCCACATTACACAAGTAACGCCGGCGCCCGGTGTCCCGCGCGCAGCAATAGTTCTGGGGGCCGATGACGGTCGAACACCTTGGCAAATTTGTCTGGCAGCCTCTGCGACGAGGATTAAAGCCAAGTTTTGAAACTTCAAACAACCAAACCGACTTGAGTCAGTTTGGGTGTTTCAAGTTTCAACACTTTGCTTTTTTTCAACTTTTTTTCAACTTTCTTCTTCTTCTAATTATCTAAACCTAAACCTAGCACTAACCTAATCCTACCACTAACCTAAACCTATTAATAACACCTAAACCTAAACAGCAAATAACAGTAGAAAAAAACAAAAAAAAGTTCACCTTGGCTCCGGCGGTGGTGGAGGAGGCGGCGGGGCGCCGGGGCGGCGGGGCGGGGCGCCTAGGCGCCGGGGGCGGGGCGTCACCGGGGCAGCGGGGCGGGGCGTCGCCGGGGGTCGGGGCGGGGGCAGCTTGGGCCCGGGGGCGGCGGCGCGGGTGAGGTGAGGGCCGGGAGAGAAAGAGAGGGGAGAGAGAGAGGGGTGGGGCGCGGGTGAGGTGAGGGCCGGGAGAGAGAGAGAGGGGCGGCGGCGCGGGTGAGGTGAGGGCCGGGAGAGAGAGAGAGATCTAGAGGGGAGAGAGAGAGGGGTGGGGCGCGGGCGCCGGCCCCTTTTCAGTTAGGTCACAGCTCTTTGCCGTCTGCTAGCAGACGGCAAAGAGCCTAGCTAGTGGGGTGGGGCCAGGGGGAAACGGCCGTTAAAAGGGCCACTTTCTTTGCCGTCTGCTAGCGGACGGCAAAGAAGCTTTGCCGTCCGCCAGCAGACGACAAAGAAAGTGGCCGTTAGGTCGTTCTCGTTAGTGGGCCACCCACCCTCTTTGCCGTCTGCTAGCAGACGACAAAGCTTCGATGCCGTCAACTAGCTGACGGCAAAGCGAAGGCTGACGGTAAACACCTTCTTTGCCGTCAGCTAGTTCTTTGCCATGTGTTTTCTGGAAACGGATGGCAAAGAGCTTCTTTGCCGTCTGCCAGCTGACGGCAAAGAACTAGCAGACGGCAAATTTGCTGATTCCAGTAGTGACAACCTCTGCTTCCCTCTGCGAAGGGCCTATCCATTACTTTTATGTATTTACTTTTTATGCAAGAGTCAATAGTGTTTTCCTCTACTTCCTTTTTATTTTTCTCTTTTGTAAGCATCATGTGGTGGGGAAAGATCTAGGCATATATATCCAATTGGATATGAGTGATCATGAGTTATTATTGTTGACATCACCCTTGAGGTGAATAAGTTGGGAGGCGAACTCACAAGCCCCTATCTTTCTATGTGTCTGGCCGAAACTTTTTGCCCCATATATATGTCATGAGCGTTAGCAATCATAGAAGACTAAATGATAGTTGAGTATGTGGACTTGCTAAATAGCTCTTACATGAGACCCTTCCTGAAAATATGATGAATTGCAATTGCATTGTTGACTGAGAACATAGTTTGTTAGTTTTCAAGAAAGTTTATGCCTTATACTCCATTGTTGTGATGAATTGTTACTTGCTCATGAGAAGTTTTATGATAATAAATTTTGCTGTTATAATAATGATCATGATGCTACTATGTCCGTATTTTGTTTTTATCGACACCTCTCTCTCTAAACATGTGGACATGATTATCGATATCAGCTTTCGCTTGAGGACAAGCGAGGTCTAAGCTTGGGGGAGTTGATATGTCCCTTTTGCATCATGTTTTGCTACTGTTATTTATAGTGTTTTTAATCAATATAACACTTTGTGGAGCAATTCTAATGCCTTTTCTCTCTTAATATGCAAGATTTACACAAGGAGGGAGATTGCCGGCAGCTGGAATTCTGGACCTGAAAAAGCTATGTCAGAGATACCTATTCTGCACATCTCCAAATGAGCTGAAATTTTACGGAGATTTATTTTGGAATAAATAAAAAATACTGGAAGCAAGAAGTACTAGAGGGGGCCACCCAGGTGCCCATGAGGCACCAGGGCGCGCCACCCCCCAAGGTGCGCCCTAGTACCTCGTGGGGCCCCTGGCCCCCATTTTCTGGTATATAAGTCCATTTGCCCTAGAAAAAATATAGAGAAGACTTTCGGGATGGTGCGCCGCCGTCTCGAGGCAGAACTTGGGCAAGAGCACTTTTGCTCTCCGGCGGAGAGATTCTGCCGGGGATACTTCCCTCCGGGAGGGGGAAATCATCGTCATCGACATCACCAGCGATCCTCTCATCGTGGGAGGACTAATCTTCATCAACATCTTCACCAGCACCATCTCATCTCAAACCCTAGTTCATCTCTTGTATTCAATCTTTGTCTCAAAACCTCAGATTGGTACCTGTGGGTTGCTAGTAGTGTTGATTACACTTTGTAGTTGATGCTAGTTGGTTTATTTGGTGGAAGATTATATGTTCAGATCTATTATGCTATTCAACACCTCTCTGATCATGGACATGAATATGATTTGTGAGTAGTTACTTTTGTTCTTGAGGACATGGGAGAAGTCTTGTCATAAGTAATCATGTGAATTTGGTATTCGTTCGATAATTTGATGATATGTATGTTGTTGATTCTCTTAGTGGTGTCGTGTGAACGTCGACTACATGAAACTTCACCATCTTTGGGCCTAAGGGAATGCATTGTGGAGTAGTAATTAGATGATGGGTTGCTAGAGTGACAGAAGCTTAAACCCTAGTTTATGCGCTATTTCGTAAGGGGCTGATTTGGATCCATATGTTTAATGCTATGGTTAGAGTTATCTTAATTCTTCTTTCGTAGTTGCGGATGCTTGCGAGAGGGGGTAATCATAAGTGGGAGGCTTGTTCAAGTAAGAACAGCACCCAAGCACCGATCCACCCACATATCAAATTATTAAAGTAGCGAACGCGAATCAACAAACATGATGAAAGTGACTAGATGAAATTCCCATGTGTCCTCGAGAATGCTTTGCTTACTATAAGAGATCGTTCTGGCTTGTCCTTTGCTATCAAAAGGATTGGGCCACCTTGCTGCACTCTTTGTTACTATTGCTACTTGTCACTTGTTACAAATTATCTTGCTATCAAACTACTCGTTACCGATAATTTCAGTGCTTGCAGAAAATACCTTGCTGAAAACCGCTTGTCATTTCCTTCTGCTCCTCGTTGGGTTCGACACTCTTACTTATCGAAAGGACTACGATTGATCCCCTATACTTGTGGGTCATCATAGGTTCAATCTTGCGGTGTCCTCACTCTTTGACATGGGGAGTAGTGAGGCACGTATTTTTATTGTTGCTACCAAGGGTAAAATGACGGGGTTTGATCATATTGATTGGTTTTATTTTGTCTACATTATGTCATCATGCTTCATGCATTACTCTGTTTGTTATGAACTTAATACGTAGAGAGGCAAGCATAAAAGCACTCTCAAAGTGGAGTAATAGTAGTAGATGTAGAATTGTTTCGGTCTACTTGTCGTGGACGTAATGCCTATGTACTGATCATGCCATGAATAACGTCATAACTATGTGCTTTTCTATCAATTGCCCAACAGTAATTCGTGTACCCACCGTTGCTATGTTCTTGAGAGAAAGATGCCTCTAGTGAAAGCTGTGGCCCCCGGGTCCATTTAAATTATATTGCTAAAACCATAAAAACCTTGCTGAAATTTATTTACTTTTATTTAGTTTTGCAATTTATATATCTTCCACTATCAGAATTAATCCTTGCAATTAACGAGTACAAGGGGATTGATAACCCTCTTGCCCGCGTTGGGTGCAAGTATTTGTTTGTGCGTGCGCAGGTACTGCTAAAAGTCGTTTGCGTGGATCTCCTATTGGTTCGATAAACCTTGGTTCTTAACTGAAGGAAATACTTTCTACTACTATACTACTTCACCCTTCCTCTTTGGGGAAATCCCAATGCCTATCACAAGTAGCAATTATGCAATGCCATCTTGTTTAGCCAAACATCACATATGTGAATTATGCAATGCCATACTGTTTAGCCAGACATCATATATGTGAATTATATCATGCCATACTTTTTTTAGTTATGTATTCCATTTGTCGACAATGTTTTTTTACATTCAACTACTCTTCCTGTGCATCAGCCATTTGAGTCGGTGATGGAAAAATCTGGAGTGAAAACAAGGTCTTCAGAGCAGACAGTGCTACATGTCGAAGCAGATATTTTGTTGGTTACAGATAGCTCCTCACAGGAGGATTCAAAGACAGATGACCAATTCTATTTTCCCCTGAGGTGTATGCTCTAACTTGGCATGGTTATATTACTCATATCATGCATATGGTGTCTTGCATTGCTTAGTTTAGACATCATATACACAATATTTCAATGCCATCTGCTTAGTTTAGACATCATATATGGTAATGCCACCTGGTTAGTATAAAAATCATATATGTGAATTATATCATGCCCTCCTGTTTACTTAGACAATATGTGAATTATGTCATGCCAACCTATTTAGTAAATACATCATATAGCTATGTCATGTCATCCTATTTAGTTAGTCATCATATCTTTCAATTATGTCATTCTATCATGTTTAGTTAGCCATCATATATGTGAAATTATGTCATGCTATCCTGTTTGGTTAGACAACATATATGTGAATTATTTCATGCCCTCTTTTATTCCCCACTATCCATTGCATCTGTCTATCATACAATGTCTGTACATTCAATTACATTTCTTGTTAATAGGCCATTTGAATTGGAGGGGGTGATGGAAGTATCTAACGGAGTAAAAACACGGGCTTCGGAAAAGACAGTGCTACCCATCGATGCAGATAGAACCACGGTTGTACTTGCCCAAGAACCAGCCCCACCACACATAACCCAGACTCTCGCAGATTGTACCCCTAGTCCGTTGGACAGAGAACCAACTGCACCCATCTAACCACAACCCCAACATATAGTAACCTAGTTCCAGTTGACACAACACCATCTCCACCATAGAGCACCCAAACACGAGCAGTTAGTAAGGCAACCGCAATGCCCAAAGCACCAGGACCACCACAGCGAACCCTGACTCCACGCTTAAAGCCGAAGAACAACTGTTCTCAGGTTAGATTATGTAGCTATGGTGCATACTCCTTTACTCTTGCATCACTGTATTTACTCATACCAACTAATTTCAAATTTGAAGGATCCAATCGAAACTCCAATGGTGCAACATGTATGTTTTAAACATGTTTCTTTAATTGTTGTTGTAACTTCTTGCTCTATGTTGATTTCAGTTTCATTTGTATAAACAGTTATATTGTGATATCATGCACATTACTAGGATCAAAACAGAGCCAATAGTGTTGTTAGTGTTGTGTAGTTTCCCTCACTTATATTCTGTCTATGCTGCTTTGTCTTAAACATATATGATTTGAACTGTGTCTCTATTTGATTTGGCAACATAAAATAGGATGATATAGACAATACAGTGCCGATAGTATATGGATATATGTTTATTTCATGTTGTTATTATGTACTACTTTGCAATAAAAGACATGTTAGTATAATCCTATCCACCTTACTACTGAACTAGTTTACCAAAATGAGTTTCATATACTACATGCTAAACCTGTTAAGTGTCTGCTTGTTCCTCTTTTAGAATGCTGACAGAATATTAGAGAAGAGTGCCCCATTATGCAATGGTAAAGGAAGTAATGCAGATAAGGTTCAAGATAGTGAGACAACCCTGTTGGTCTCCAATAAAGCTGATAAAGCAGATAAGGAAAACTATCTTGAAGACAGTGAGACAACCCCAAAGTCCTGTCTTGATGTAGTGTTCGAATTACTGGCTCTACCGCCGGCACAAGCTCTTCGAACTCGCTGCCTAAATCAGTTCGGCTTCTTGAGTCACAACTACAAGCTGAAAGACATCGATCAGCTGTGCTGCAACAAAAAGCCGAAGGACTGAGGAAGTCCCTGCAGAATTCAGATGCATACTTTCTGTTGCAACAAGTGTTTGAGGATTTTAGCGCCAGACAAGAGAAAGCTAATAAGCTTGCTAAGCTTATTGTGGATACCCAGGATAACATTTCTTGAGCTTTGCTGAAGTGGTTTCGGTTCTGGACTTGTTTTCTTGCTGCGTTTATTTGCACCGGTGGCCAACTTTGACGCCGAGTGTATGTACTATGCTGCTTTGTTATTGCCTTTATTTAGCCGTAATAGCCTAACATAAGTTTCTTGCTTATTTATTTGCTTATAGTCACTGTAGTTTTATTTCTACGGTCTGCTAATGGGCCGTATTAACCATGGGCCACATACGTACTATTGTAACCATGGGCCTTGTACGGGCTGTAGTAACCATCGGCCTCCTACGAGCCGTAGGAACCATGGGCCGCATAGGGGTCGTACTATTTGTGGGCCACATACGGGTCGTAGTAACTATGGCCTGCAAACATGCCAACACAACATGGGCCACAAATGGGCCTTATAACCTCGTCCAACAAAAGGCCTTAACCACTATATGGGCCACAAAATGGCTAAAAGCAGAACGGCCCGTTTATGGGTCCAGAACAATGGGTCGTTAACACGCCGAATGACATTACATGCTTAAAAGAATCCACATGTATAACGGGCCGTTAATGGACCGAAATGCACGACGGGTGAGAAACGGCTCAAAGTTTTAACAGGCCATTAATGGGCTGAATGTAACCACGGGTTGAATTTTTCCCAGTAGCCGAACAAGCCGCTAATGGACCGAAAGTAATCGAGGGCCGGAAATAAGCCCAAGAAGTTATGGGCCCTTAATAGGCCAAAAGATAATATGGGCTGGAAACGGCCCAACCGGAGCATGGGCCTTTTATGGGTCCAAAGCCATTTACTGTTCTTGATGGGCTAGAATCACCACGGGCCGTTAAAGGGCCAAGAGATACAAAAGGCCTTATATGGGCCAAAAGACGTCACGGGCCACACATGGGCTGAAAGTATCACCGTGTTGGAACCATATTGGATGGCCCACATGACCCTAATGGTCTGAATTTAGACAGGCCATAACGGGTCATATGTCCCCGGGCCGTAAATGGGCTATATGCAAACAAGCTGTTAACAGGCTTTCAATGGGCCGGCCCGCTAAGTTTTGACCAAGTAAAGTGGGCCTTAAGTAGGCTTTAGAGTGGGCCGACCTTTTAAAATTAAATGGGCCACCGTTGGGTCATGCCACATGTCGACGTTTCATAGGCGCATCTCGTCCATTGGATGGGTGATACCTGTCAGTAAGCAGAGCTGACATGTGGTGGCTGCCATGTGTCGGTAACCCTTGACGAAAACACTTCCATGACGCGCCAATTATCATCACAGAAGTGGGCACTTCTGTGATGATAAATGGATTATTGTCATGGAACACTTCCACGACAGCACATGTATGACTATCTTGATTCTGTCATAAAATCGTCATGGATGTACATGCGTGACAGAAAATGTGACCTACTGTGACAAACGCGTATCATCACAGATGTTTTTTTTGTAGTGTATGCTCAAATTCAACAGAGAACAACAAAGATTCTTCTCCTGAAGTAACTGCAAAAAAGCAACATTTTTCTTCAAACTTAACTCCTAAACATTGTAATAAATGAAGTTCAATTATATACAGTTCAACATTCATCAACAAAATGAACTGCATTAATCATCTAACTACAGAGAAACATTAACTACATTTAGTAACTGAATCTAACATCTATATCTGAACTAATTAGTTTCGATTTAACTGAAATCAACAACAAACATGGCATAAAGTACACCAACTAAACAGAGCATTTTCTAATATTTTAACATCAATGTAAGCACTAATTCTACACACCTTGATTGACAGGGTTAATCCAACTAGTACGAAATTAACCCTAACTAAACCCCCAAATCCTAAATCATGATGACCCACCATAAATCATCCAACCCTAACATAAAAAAAGGAGCATAATGTTCCTTGAGTCTATTGAACTAACAAAACTACAACCTTTCCGTCCAGAACATGAAGATCACCACACGATCAACTAGTACAGAAAAGCCTAGGAAAAAGGGGCGCTGTTGCGGGGAGAAGAGGCACATGCCATACTCAGGAGGGAACAAAACGGGTTCCCGAAGGAGCGGCTCCATTGCGTGTCGATCACCGGCGGCGAGGTCCACGATGACGACGGAGAACGGTTGCGTCGGAGGCCTCAAGGCAGCGGCCATGTCGGAGGCCTCAAGACAGAATGCGAGGGGTTAGAAAGGGGTTTGCGACTACCATGATACTAATACAACAAGTCAGAGGGCTTTTTGCAAAACACCACGCGACAACGAACGTGAGGACCGCATAAAGCAAATACTGCACCACTCAGGGGGGTTTCTGCAAACTCTCCAGATGAGGGCGCGTGCCCCTTCGTATGTGGCAGCCGACTCATCTTGATTCGGACTCTTTTATATGTATATGTTACAACACGAGAGTTGGTGTACCATTTTATTGGGTTTTATTGTTCCTGTATGAATCTGTTATCGCGACGCAGGATTGTGTACCCCAGATAATTAATTTTTTTGGGAAACGTTTAACAACGTCCAGCCGGCCGAATGTTTGGCCGGCCGCTTCGTGCTGGCTGTGGCCCCTTCCTGTTTCCACATACACGACTCAATTCATCGCACGCCGCGTGTCCTGTGGACCCTCTCGACCGCTTTTCTACCTCGTCCTTATCTCTTTCTCTCCAGCCTCTACCACTCGTTCCTTCACCCATCGTCATCTCCTCCCCATCGTCTCCATCCCACAGCACACAACGACCACCACCGTTGCCCCTACCGCCGGCGCCTCCCCCAAATACCACCGCTGTCTTGCGAAACTCATCAGATGTTGCGCCCATCTAACCAGAAGCTGCAACCGCCCCGCAGGAAGCTGCAACCTCAAGTCCGGGGAGCTGCAAAACTTCCAAGCGTGACGACCTTTTTTTGATGTGTGGGGATGCTGCGACCGGCAATGGCCAGAGCTACATGGAGGCGATTCTCGTGTTGCAACCGCCACGGCAACGACCGACGAGCACCGGGACGGCGAGAGCAGATGCTGGAGACGGAGGCAACCTCTGCTGGTGACCATGGGTGGCGAGATGCTGCAACTGACATTCGTGGTGCTACAACGGGCACCACTGGAAGCTGGAACCAGGGTTTCCCGGTGCTGGAACCAGTGCGCCATTTTTTGCATTTTTGCTACCATCGTTTTGTGGTTTGCTGGAACCAGCGTCAAATTTTGCTACCACCGCCTTTTTGATTTTTCTAGAACCAGCGCTCAATTTTGCATTTTTGCTACCACTAGCGTTTTTGTTTGATGGAACAAGCTCCAATTTTTGCTACCACCAGGGTTTTTGGTTTGTTGGAACAACGCCCGATTTTCCAATTTTGCTACCAACGTTGTTTGGTATTTGCTAGAACTTCATGAATTTTCGCTACAACCGGCGGGAATTTTTGCTGCGATCAGCAAATTGAGGGCGAGGTACAGCGTGAGCTCGACGACAGGTGCTGCGGCCGGCGGCCGTCACCATCGGAGCTGCGGCCATCTCCGCCGGAGTTGCAACCGCGGGTGCACCATGCACATTGTTGCATGCATGGAGCCAGCGAGAAACGCAGGTCGTGACCGGCGGCGGCAGTTGCTTTGTGCTTTCCCTCTGCTTTTGTTGGATGTGATTTTTTTTTAAAGAAAATGATTCGGGACCATGATCTAACGGCCAGACGTGATCAAATCGGACGCCTGCACGGTGACCGGTCGAAAATTGGGCCGGCCGACCGGCGCCTACGAGCCACTTTTTTTTTTTTGTATATATGCTCCTCCAGCTCGAGGAGGGCCGGCATCTTATGTCCCGAGTGCTTTTTCTCCCCACCCCACCGACAGCTACTACTGCGTGCCCACGAACTCAATCACGCAATCAATCATTCCAACGTGAGCAGCTCCTCCCATTTCTTCTCTATATATCCCTCTTTCTCTCTTTCCATCTGGTAGATTCAGGTGCTTGCGCGCGCGCTCTATCTCTATATACCTCTTCGGTTGACTTGTTTGATTTCTTACTATTACCTTGTTTTCTTACCGAACTTGGTGTTGAGACATTTTAGCATTTAATTTGCGTTCTTGTTTGCGGGAAATTTAATATGCATTCAATGCTGTCGTACCGAGGAGTAATTGGTAGCGGGGTTGTAGTAGGTTGTTTCTGTTTTGCTTCTAGAACGCTTATACTTCGATCTTGGTGTTATTGTAGATAAATTTCCCGTCTTTTCTTCCTTGATGAAAAGGCGCCCATTTCTCCATACGGTTCCTTGATGCTTCTTTGTTCAACTTGTTGAAACTTTGAACATGGGGTGCTTGCCACATTCTGGTCAAAATCATATTCTTTCTCAGATCTCACCATGCTGGTAGCACCTTTCCCCCTTTTTTTAATCTGATTTTATTCTAGTATAGTTAAATTGCTGTGATTTGGAACGCGAAATGCATTTTGTTTCTGTCGTCTAATATTGCGCCGTTTTTGTTTCCTCTGTCAATCGTTGTCTTGCTTGATTAGTACGTATTCTGTTTTAGGGGTCTTGGCAAAAGTGCAGTTTTAGAGATCTTGCTTCAAATGCCGTTTTAGGGTGGCTTCTACAGTTTTTACCTAAATTTTGATCGCCTGGTGTTATTCCCGTGATACAGTGTTGCAAACTAGTTTTTCTTGTAGTCGTAAGTGTCATTTCTCGTAAAATTTGACTAATTGCATATAATTTCACATGCATCTTTTGTCGATTTTTCCACAGAGAATATATTCATCATCAGCATAACAGACTCTTTGTCTTTTATTTATTGTGCCATCAGTTGTATCTATGAGAGGTTTTCATCTTCATTCAATATTCAGATACCATCCATAAACTCCATCAGGTTCTAGTGTTTGAGCAATGGTGCTGGGCCTCCGTACTAAGGCAAAGAAGGATGCTGCCATCCATGTAGACTTCAACATCTTCATCCAGGAGATAAGCCCATGGCCCCCTTCTGAATCCCTCAAGTCTTTGCGTTCTGCGGTTCTTTTCTGGGAAAATGGTGAGCGCAATTCAGGGAAGACAAACACCGTTGCACCTTCAGTCTGCTCAGGTTCCACAGCGGGGAAGATCGAATTTAACGAGTTCATAAGCATACAGGTTGTTTTTCAGAAGGAGGGCTCATCGAAAAGTAGAAAGTGGCAAAAGAACTTGCTTGAGTTGAACTTATATGAACCAAGGAGGGATAAGCTGAAGGGACAGCATTTGGGGTCTGCAACACTAGACTTGGCAGAACATGCACTGTTTCTTGAGGACACTGCTGTTCCGGTGCCTCTCAACTCTAAGAGGAGCTTTAAAAGCAATGCACATCCTATGGTTTATCTTCGAATCCAGCCTTTGGATGGGGACAGCTCAAGCGTTTCCTCGAGAGATGCATTACCAAAAGAGGCATCAGTTGATAAGGATTCAAAGGACTTTATGTCGGCAACAATGAGTGAGGGCTACACTGAGGATGCTGGGTTTGCTTCCTTCACCGATGACGATGAGGAAGGAACTCCATATCCATACCACTCAGATGGAAATGTGCATACAGGTAGTAATAGATCTCAGGACTCTGTCAAGGTAAATACCAAATACAGATCCATATTTAGATGTAGATTGACTCGTGTAATAAACTAGAAACACTTGGGTAGGGCATAGAGAGCTTACTACTACCGTCTTGTTTCCACTTTCCATTACATTTATTAAGTTTTAACTGATATTTAAAGAGGCTTTTTGCAGTACCTTTTACTACTGGTGAGGGGTGAGTAGTATAGATAAAATCCGACTCTTGATTTCCATGGGTATTTTGTAGACCTTTTGAGTAGGAAATCGTTATTTGTGGCACTTGTTGCCCCATTCAGTATGGCATTTAATTAACCTTGAACCCTGATAACTGATTCGGAATTCCCTTCTTCTACGGCCATTCCTTTCTTTCCTTTACCATATTAAATTTTTGCAGAACAGATCGATTATGATTACAATCAGAGTACCATCTCCCTAGACATGTCAAGCTCTGAACTAACTGAACTAGAATTTGTACTGAAAGACTGAATTTAACAGCAAGTAGTGAACTTTAGGGGCGTGTTTGGTTGCCTGCACCAATTTTAGCCTCCTTGCATCTGTGGCCCGGTAGAGCTTGGCTGAGTAAAAACAAGCTCCAGGCCATGTTCTGCACCATGTTTGGTTGCCTGCATTAGGGCAACAACTTTCCCACAGGCGTTTAGTTGCCCACGTTCGTGATTTTTGGCTGGGCTGATGCAGCAGGCTGTGTTTGGTGGCACGCATTCGGCCCGATGTCATGTTCTTGCACCCCAATGTGGTGAGCTTACCAGCTACCACCCTAACCAGTCTTACATACAATCACAGGATAACAACAACACCATAATGACGATGAACTGCATGAAGATTATCAAGTTCTTCAGCCCACTCAACCCGATTTGATCTGCACCCTTGCCTACTTCATGATTGCTCTTCTCTTTGAGGACGAACTTGGAGTAATCATCCTCTGCCTCCTCCCTAGTCTTAACCCTTTGTAGCAGCTGTTTTTGTAACCGTTCACTTGTTCATGGCATGTCTGCCATGAACCGTAGACTCCTGGAACCCTCTATGAGTACACCACATACCACTTCATCTACCAAGACAGAAGAACAAGATTTCAACAAGCATGACAAGCAACACAAGTTGAGAAGCACACATGGAACATAAAGAACATAAAAATGCATGATTCATATACCAAAAACCATCACAAGTTCATCCTACCTACTATGGTGTCATTCTACCACCACATAAAAAGAGGGTGTAATCCTACCAAAGCAAGTTCACCATCACCATGAGGGGTGTATATATCACCTCATCAAAATATGCAGGCCATCAATAGTTTTCAAGCCCTATCTACCACAAAATATACATCATCATCATGCATGCCACCACCACCAGAGACCTTTGCACTAGTAGTAGTGCTTGCCCAGCCAGGTCCTAAGCTAGAGGGTCCTATGTTACGCTTCCATCCCAATAAACCCAAGACCCTATGCCCCATTGTCCAGGAGGTGGCTAAGCGCCACCATTAGAGCCTCCTCACTGAAACCAAATGATGTCCATGACAGTGCTGTAGAGGGAAGGGTGGACGTCGATGTGCTTGCTCTCCCTAATGGCAGATGCCACCTCCTTGGCGACATTTGTCATGATGCTAAAGACGCTCAGCTCCTCCTCCATCAAGGGGGCCCTCTTCCTCTTCCTCTCATGAGCAAGACCGTGGTCACCAACAGCAGCCTTCTCAGGGCCATCAAGGATGATGGTCTACAATTCCTGGGTATTTAGATACTCAGGCATAGGCGAACCAAGAGGCTCGCTAGAGCCCATGGCATGCTTGCTGGTACCCAGACCCCAGGAGAAGATGGGCTGCATCTGAGAGTAGTTCTGCTGGGCCTGTTGAGCTACTCAGCATCCTTGGGGTATCCTAAGAAAGGAAGACAACATTGTTAGTTGCCATTGGCATGTTTGATCAAGTGAAACAAGTGGTAGGTTAGCTATCCGCGATGTGGACTTGATAGTTGTAGGATCGAAAATATGTCTAGAGGGGGGGGGGGGGTGATTAGACTACTTTTGACCAAATAAAACCTAACCTTTTCCCAATTTTAGTTGTGGGCAGATTTTAGCAATAGTACATGTCAAGCATCACTCTACACATGCAATTCTAAGAGTATAGTAGCGGAAAATAAGCAATTGCATATGTATGTAAAGAGGGGATTGGAGATTTCAAACGCAATGAAGACACGGTGGTTTTTGGCGTGGTTCCGATAGGTGGTGCTATCGTACGTCCACGTTGATGGAGACTTCAACCCACGAAGGGTAACGGCTGCGCGAGTCCACGGAGGGCTCCACCCACGAAGGGTCCACGAAGAAGCAACCTTGTCTATTCCACCATGGCTTACGTCCACGAAGGACTAGCCTCACTCGGGGTAGATCTTCACGAAGTAGGCGATCTCCTTACCCTTACAAACTGCTTGGTTCAACTCCACATCATGTCGGAGGCTCCCAAGTGACACCTAACCAATCTAGGAGACACCACTCTCCAAAAGGTAATAGACGGTGTGTTGTTGATGAACTCCTTGCTCTTGTGCTTCAAATGATAGTCTTCCCAGCACTCAAACGACTCCTCACAGATTTGGCTATGGTGGAAGAGGGATTTGTGTGGAAAGCAACTTGGGAAAGGCTAGAAATCAAGATTCAAATGATAGGAATGGAATAGCTTTATCTCAACACATGAGTAGGTGATTCTCTCTCAGAAAATGTATGGTGGAAGTGTAGGCACGTTCTGATGGCTCTCCTTACTGAGAAGGAGGTGGTGGAGGGGTATATATAGCCTCCACACAAAATCCAACCGTTACACACTTTTGACCCAACTCGGTGGCACTGAAACCATAATCTCGGTAGCACCGAACTGTGTAAAAGATATGAACGTCAGGAATCTCGGTGGGACCGATACGAACAACTCGGATGGACCGAAGTGCAATGGCTAGGGCAAACCTCATCTCGGTGGTACCGATTGCATCAACTCGGTAGGACCGAAGTGAAGCAATAAGGCAACAGAGAGTTGGCAAGCCATCTCGGTGAGACCGATTTGCAAAACTCGGTGAGGCCGAAGTGAATGCAAACGATTACAGAGAGTTGGCAAGGCCATCTCGGTGGGACCGAGATCCATTTTGGTGGATCCGATTTGTTAGGGTTTTGGCAGTGGCTAAGTCTTGGATAAACTCGGTGGGGCCGGATAGGAATTTTCGGTGGGGCCGAGTTAGAATGTGGGTTTTGGACATCTTTGGGTAGAGAGAGTGGTTGAGGGTTTAGGAGTACTGTCACTAAGCACTTGAGCAAAAAGACCATTAAGCAACACCTCATCCCCTTTTAATAGTATTGGCTTTCCTATGTACTCAATGTGATCTTGGATCACTAAACCAAAAATGTAGAGTCTTGATCTTTTGCCAATCCTTGTCCTTAGCATCTTGAGGGGTCCACGTCTCTAGTCCATGCCATGCCAATCATTGAACATCCTGAAATCTTAATCTTGAATGGACATTAGTTCAATGAGATATATGTTGTTATGAATTACCAAAACCACCAAGGGAGCAAATGTGCTTTCAGTAGTGCTCTGCCTCCAACAGAATGGTGAAGGTGTCCTGATCCCAGTGTGCGCATTAAGGTCTCTAAGATTGGACACTTAGAATCATCCCGCTCTCCACTTCCTAAGATGGTTGTACACCTGTGTTGAGGTCACCTATGTGCCACAAAACTCAAAAACCTGCTTGGCAACAACGTTCAGGTGCACCTCCTTGAAGCCCTTATCAGTCCTCAAGCCACTCGCGATGATCTCACACATCTTGTTAAAGACGAAGGTGGGCAGGAAAGGCTGCATTTCATTGTGTTCCCCTTCATTTGATCCCCTCATCTGTGCCTTTCCAGCCTTAGTGGCCGCCTTAGTAGTTGTCGTAGGCATCACCACTAAAGATGGGTGCACAGGCCCCTCAAAAATATCTGAATCAGGAGGCATCAACTGAGATATCGGTTGGGAGTCCTCAACATAGGAGAGAAAGATATGGTTCTCGAACATAACAATGGCCTGACTAAGGTTATCATCAGTACTACTGAACAAAGACAGTGCATACTACACGTGGACTGATCATCAAGCTCAACACACTAGCACATCTAGCAAACTAGCATTGATTGATCATGAAGGTCAACACACTACCACGTCTACCATACTAGCATTGAAACCGACATGGAAAACATGTACATCTACCACAACAGCATGAACATCATCAGTGCCGAGAAGCAAAACCTACCAGGCTACCAAAACGGCACCACTAGCATCTAGTCTACCACATCCTCACACAACATCATGAAGCAACACTTGCAAAATCTACCATACTACCTGCAGATCTACTCCTACCATGCTCACAGATATAAGGTCTAACAAGTAGGGAGTGATTGAACTTGCAACCATCGGAGGAGCAGGGAGGAGGCAGGGAGCAACTCGGAGAAGAGGAGGACGAAGGATCGCTGCCGCCGACCGGAGAAGATGACACCTCTTACCTGCTCGTTGGTGAAGGAGAGCTCGAGGGGGGGGGGGGGGGGGGAATGCTGGCGGGGGTGCGGGCGGTGAGCCGAAGGGGGCTAAATAGGGTGAGGGAATTGGCGGGAGGTGATTGAATTCCTCCCGCCGCTTTTTTGGGGATGCGCGCAAGCTCACATCATCTCCCCGCTTGCACGAGCTCGGGGCCTCCGGCACAAGACTGAAGCAAGGATGGGCCAGCCCAGGTCAAGGCCACCCCGACCGGCCCGACCCGACCACCTATATAAGGCGAGCCAGGAACCCTAGGATGAGGAGGGGAAGAAAGTTGTAATAGTAGTGACCCCCCCCCAAAGATAAACTCAATAACAGAAGCAGGAGTAGGGTACTAATACTACCAACATTTTCAGCAGTAGTACAAACTAACCTGAACCTTTACGAAAATAAATGCCCCATAACGATTTGAGGGTACTGTATTAGTCCTCTATTTGACATTCCTTTGATTTTGTACACACTGTTACTCTCAAGTCAAGCCACAGGAATGGTTTTATTGTACATTCCATACTCTGTCTCTTGCTTTACTCAACTCCATTGAGTAAGCACCGTGTGAACACATCACGAGATTCACATATCTGCCTACTACTTTCAGTAAGAACAGTAATGGTGTAATTCAGTTCTGTTGTTCATTTTCTCTCCAATTAATTATATAATCTTCTTATTTGCACCATCTCAATGTAGTCTGAATTTTCCAGGGGAAGGATGCCAGGGTATTTGGCAATGAAGGCACCAGCTCATCATTAGATTCCCAACGTGAAGTGCCATCTTCCAGTACAAAAGTGCGGAGTGAAGAAGTTGAAAAGCATCCAATTCAAATGCAAAAGACAACCATCCATCCAGGGACAGATTTACCGGGAGAACAATTTCCATCTATTCCACAACACAATGCTCTCAGAACTGGTCGTAAAATGTCTTTTGCTTATGGTATGGCTGACTCCAACCAGAGGCAATTTGGCGAGAGAACTTACTGCACTTTAACTAGTGATAGAGCTAAGAATATGAGGTTTAGTATGAGACTTCCAGATATTAATGGAAGCACCATAAGTAAGAAAGTTGATTCCCAGAAGGAAGAAGTGAAGGAAGTTGATTCTAAAGATATCTTGATCGCTCATGATACTAAGAGCAGTGCTGGTAATGGAATGCAAGCCCAGGTACCAGTGCGTATTTCAAATAATCGAAGTGACAACAAAGTTCGAGAACTTGAACGTAAGGTTGAGTTGCTTGAAACTGAGCTGCAAGAAGCCGCTGCTTCTGAGATAGGCCTTTATTCTGTGGCTGCCGAACATGGCAGCTCGGCAAACAAGGTCCATACACCTGCACGAAGGCTCTCTAGGCATTTTGTCCATGCATTTAAAAACTGTCCGAGAGAAAAGATGGGAAGTGCAGCAAGGAGTGCTTCCTCTGGGCTGGTTTTTGTTGCAAAAGCTTGTGGATACGATGTCGCAAGGTATATAGAATTTTTCTCTTATGTTCAGGTCTTTATATTTCAAGGAATGGCTACTTTTTGGGGTGCAATATTTGATGAATTGATAACCTTCTGTGTGCATAACTTTATTCTCTTGCCATTATGTAGAATGCAGTACTGTGTTATTACTTCAGTAATTTTGAAATTTATAATGTATTTTGATATCTGTATTCTTCCATAATTTTTCCGATCAGGCTGAGTTTCTGGTTGTCAAACTGTGTGGTGCTGCGAGCAATTGTTACTGAAACTTCTAAGCAATCGGACATTGGAAATGACATTAATGCTACTGATTATAGTTCAAAAACAGCACCGAAGAGAAATTCCACATCGATGTGGGAATCACTTAATCGGAAGAAAGGGAATTTCCTTTCACCTGAGTCTGATAACTGGGAAGATATTGATACGTTTATAGCTGCACTAAAGAAGATTGAATCATGGATATTCTCACGGATTGTAGAGTGCATTTGGTGGCAGGTTTGTTTCCTTATTAGGTTGAATCTTTATTGCATGTACTTTTGTCTCTAGGAATTTCTCAAATTTTGTACACTACAAAATCTTACTTTGCAGGCATTTACACCACATATGCAATCTGCTTATATCAGTACTGAATCAAAGACTGGTTTGAATGCAAAGAAATGTTACGGAAGGATTACTGTTGTGGGCAATCAGCAACAAGCAACCCAGTCAATAGACATATGGAAGAAGGCTTTCAAACAGGCATCAGAGAAGATTTGCCCTGTAAGGGCAGCTGGACACGAGTGTGGGTGCCTGCCTATGTTGGCCAAGTTGGTGAGCTTCCTATAATTGATATGACTCGGCTCATATTTCTTGCTTTACGTATACAAATGCATATTTCTTGCCTTGGAAGGTACTTGTGATTATCAGATTGAATAATAAATTAGAATCAGAATTTCTGACTTTTCTGATGAGATATAGTTTTTAGAGCAAAAAATAAAATAAAAAACTATTACGTTTTTTAGTTTCACCACAACTCACGGTAAACAGACTCCAGCAACTGTGTGGGCATCATGTTTATTATCTTCAAACTTTGGATCTTGTCCAATCCGTATTTGTACATAATTTGACACTTCATTTCTTACGATGATACTTGCTGCTTTTCCAAAAATTGCTAGTTATATTGTTTATTTTTACATTTCATCCTAAATTATTTTATGACTGATTTAAATAAAACCACAACTTCACTAGGACTGTTAACGGTTTACCACATCTTTTGAACCTTTTTTTTACAAAACCATAACTTGTGTTCTAATTAATTCACACAACACCCAAACTACTCTTTGTTGGAACAAACTGGCATATTGGGCCCAGATGTCAGAGCCTACATGGACACATCTCCTGGTGAGGTGGATATGGGTCTCACTTGTCAGCCAATTCCTCCTTTTTTGGTAAAGGGCGATTTTATTAACTCAAAATTTAGCGTACAACTAATATCATACCAAATATCAAGGTTTGTGCTAATCACAAATTAATACGTAATTGATATCCTACCTAATAGTATAAACAAGCAATTCACGTAATTTATATCCTAACTAATATAAACGTGCAATTAATTCTCCTCTAATATTTACGTGCATTACACGTACATACTCCCTCCGTTCCTAAATATAAGTCTTTTTAGAGATTCTAATATGGACTACATACGAAGTAAGATGAGTGAATCTACACTTTAAAATACGTCTATATTCATCCGTATATAGTTCATATTCAAATCTCTAAAAAGACTTATATTTAGGAACGGAGGAAGTATTTACTAGTGGAAATCTATACCTACTAATAAAGGGACAAAAGTTTCTGCCCGTCTGTCATAGAATTGCCTCTAAAATTGACACAAATTACACCCAATGCCACCGATAAGTGAAAAAAAAATGATTCGGTTCACTGCATCCGCCACTGCCTTGGTTCATATTTCGCGACCTCCCTTATGAATCATAAGCCTATAGGCACTCTGCTGGTTGTAGCCGCACTCTTCAACATGGGAAACCAGGGTTTGATCCGTACTTCTCTCAATTTTCTTTTTCTCCATTTTCTCTTTGAATTGGGCTGGACAATGTTGCAATTTCGGCCCAACAACTCTCTGTTTAACATTTTTTTTCGGGTAGATTCAAATACTTTTCAAAATATTCATATCTTTCAAAGTCTAACTCCAAATCTAACATGTTATATATAGAAATCCCTCAGAAAAATATGAGATTCCAAATATGCTATTATCTTGCATGTTAATCATTTCTAAAATTATGTTTATGGTGCAACCTTAATTAGTACCGTCTTTATATGGGATATTTAAAAAATGTCTATTATATATGTTTCCTAGCCCATTTGAATTGAGTAGATATGATAGTTTGATGCTCTCGCAAAAGATATTATTGACACCATAGGGAATGTTGATTCCTACCAGCTACCATATGCTCTCTATTTCGCACAGTGCACAATAACCAATCCATATACAATGTTGTACACTAAACTGCTGATACGAGCTTTATGTAAACAAGTGGCTTAACGTTGATTTTCATATTGTTTGAGATTGTGCCTATAAAGATTTTTGGAAACACCTTGAGTACACTCAAAAATCACCCCACCTTTATGTTTTTGCGCAACACCGCTTATCATGTTGTTTGTTGTGTGGCATCGTGAAAGATTTCAATGGATTGTTGATGTCGTTGAGTGTGTTTATGAGGGGTGATATTTTTTTCTCCCGTTGCAACGCACGAACATGTTTGCTAGTAAAAAATAAAGGAATCACCGGACATAGTAAAATCCTAGAAGACCGAAACTAGCCTAAGACGAATAGGATGGAGAGCCCGCTTCCCATCTCTCTTTTCTCGTCTCCACAGAGTGCCATGGATGCCACGCTGTTGGCAAAGGTCGAGCAGTTAGTCGCCTGGCAGCCATGGGCCAGTCATGTACCTTGCTGCACGTGTCCTTGATACGGACTACCGCTCTGCAGACTCTGCCTCTCCCTTTTTCCATCGCTGCTATCAAACACTAGAGCTGGTCCAGTCCTGGTCAAGGCAGCGACTGTCAGTAACTGGATGAACACCAACGACTGATCTGGGCTGCATCGTGGACAGACGTTCAGGTCTCCTCATTGTGGTCAGATACCAGAGCGGCGTCCGTGCCAGGCCCAATCTCTAAATCTAAATGCAGATTTCAACACTTGTAGGGCGTGTTTGAAAGCCTAGGCTGCATCAAATTAGTGGCTCGCACGAACCTTAAAGCAGCCCTGGGTCTGGTTGAGGAGGAACGTGATGTAGGGTGAAACCCTAGTTCGTCGATCTTTTCACACTTGGAGGGGGAAAAGGCAAATTGAGAGAAGAACACAAGAACAAAACACTCAATTGACACAATCCAAATCACACATGCACTAGATCCACATACACATAGTAGAGATACAAGATCCAAAGTCAACACAAGAGGATACACGGTAGCTAGTTCATCCCAATCCGTGGAGGAGTTGAGGTCTTGAATCCGGAGTGGATCTTCTCACATGGGTCTCATGGAGGTCTTGATCTCCATGGGAGAGGTATGGATGAGCAAAGCTCTATCTCAAAGAGCCAACTACTTTGCTAACCCTAAAACATAGGTAGGAGGCGAGTATATATAGTCTAGGAGGGTGAAGGGGTACATGGGCCTCGGCCCGAGTGGTTGAGACAGTCAGGCGTCGGACGTCCGGACGCTACCGGTCGTCGGATGGCTCGTGAGGGTCCGGACGTCCGGTAGAGTCCGGACTTCCGGCGTTTTGGTTCTGTTGAGGTGGTGTCGGATTTCCGGAGATGGTCGGACGTCCGGGCGCTGTAGAGTGTCGGACGTCCGGTACTTGTCGGTCGTCCGGCCGCTGTAGCGTTCCTCGGCTGGGTCTTCTGGCTGGCTGGGCCTCCAGGCGTCGGACGTCCGGTGCTGTCCGGTCGTCCGGTGGCTGTAGCTCCCTGGCAGCCCTTTCTCTTGCTTCTCACACTTGGTGTCCTCGCCATCTTGCCCATTGGTGGTAGCAACTTCATGTCCTTCCTCCAAGTACCTAATCACACACAAGGTCTCCGTTTGAGGTAGTAGCCATGTCTCACATGTAGAATGTGTAAGTTTGGAAAGGAGCGAGTTCACCTCGGTTTCGATGGCTCTTGCACGTGCTCTAGTCATGGGTCCACGTGGTGTCTTGGGAGACGAAGGTACGTCCATGGGGATGACCGTAGGATGCTCCGCATCACCCCCCCCCCCCTCCCCCGGGAAAGATCCGTCCTCGGATCGAAATCCACATCACCATGGAAGGGAGATAAGTCCTTGATGATGAAGATGTCGCTCACGTTGTACTTGTCGCTTGGAATGTCGATCTTGTAGGCATTGTTGTTGTAGCGTGCGAGCACTTTGAATGGTCCATCGGCTCGAGGTAGTAGTTTGGACTTGCGCTCGTTGGGAAAGCGTTCTTTGCGTAAGTGTAGCCACACAAGATCTCCGGGGTTGAACACCATGGGGTGCTTGTTGATGTTAACCTTGGTCGCTAGTCGTTGTACTTGGCGCTCTATCGTGTGCCTTGTGTCTTCATGCACCTTCTTGAGGTAGGCGGCTCGTGCACTCGCGTCCATGTTGATGCGCTCTTGGAGGGGTAGCGGTAGGATGTCCAATGGCGACAATGGGTTGAACCCGTAGACGACCTCGAAGGGGGACTTGCCGGTAGTCGAATGTCTTGCTCGATTGTAGGCGTACTCGGCGATGGGTAAGCATTCCTCCCACTCCCTTATGTTCTTCTTGATCAACACGCGAAGGAGTGTGGATAGCGTCCGGTTTGTGACCTCCGTTTGGCCGTCGGATTGCGGATGATATGCCGAAGAGAATAGTAGCTTGATCCCGAGCTTGGCGCATAGGGTCTTCCAAAAGTAGCTTAGGAACTTGACGTCGCGGTCCGATACAATCGTCTTTGGCACTCCATGCAATCTCAAGATTTCCCTACAAAAGAGATTTGCAACATGTGAAACATCGTCTATCTTGGTGCAAGGAATGAAATGTGCCATCTTAGAGAAACGGTCCACAACAACAAATACCGAATCTTTGCCATTTTGAGTACGAGGCAAACCAAGCACAAAATCCATACTAATATCTTCCCATGGTTGGTATGGAATAGGTAGTGGCATATATAGACCATGAGATTGAGCTTTAGACTTAGCTTTGCGGCATGCAGAACACCGGATGGTGTAGCGTGAAAGGTCTCGAAACATCTTTGGCCAAAAATAGTTCTTGGAGAGCGTAGCGAAGGTCTTGTCGCGTCCAAAATGTCCCATGAGTCCTCCACCATGAGCTTCTTGCAAAAGTAGCAAACGAAGAGAAGACTCGGGAATACAAAGTTTGCTAGCTTTCATAAGATAACCATCCTTCAAGTAATATTGCTCCCAAGTTTTATGTGGTAAACATTTGGCATAAGGAATTGCAAATGATGGATCATGTTCATACAAGCCTTTAATGTGCTCGAATCCTATTACATTCAACTCAAGTTGAGTAACCGACATGCACTTGCGTGATAAAGCGTCCGCCACAACATTTTCCTTACCTTTGATGTACTTGATAACATAAGGAAATGACTCAATGAACTCACTCCACTTAGCATGACGCTTATTCAATTTAGTTTGACCTTTTAAGTACTTAAGCGTTTCATGATCCGTATGGATGACAAATTCACGTGGACGGAGATAATGTTCCCACACATGCAAGACTCTCACTAGAGCATATAACTCTTTGTCATAGATAGGATAGTTAAGTTGTGCGCCGGAGAGTTTTTCACTAAAATATGCAATAAGCCGCTTCTCTTGCATTAACACACCACCTATGCCATTACCACTAGCGTCACAATGCACTTCAAAAGTTTTCTCAAAGTTGGGTAATGCAAGTAATGGAGCATGTGTAAGCAAGTTCTTAAGCTCATGCAATGCGGTATCTTGGGAAGGACCCCAAACAAATGGTGCATTCTTACTCAATGCGTGCAATGGTGATGCAATAGTGCTAAAATCCTTCACAAAGCGTCTATAAAATCCGGCTAAGCCAAGGAAGCTACGCACTTGAAGCAAGTTGATTGGTTGTGGCCAATTTTTAATAGCATCAATTTTAGCTTCATCAACATGAACACTCTTAGATGAGACAACAAAGCCCAAGAAAACAAGCTTATCAACACCAAAAGTGCATTTTTCCATGTTGGCATAAAGTCGCTCGTCTCTAAGAACTTGCAATACGTCCCTAAGGTGTTTGACATGATCTTCAAGAGTCACTAAACACAAGGATGTCATCAAAGTAAACCACAACACAAATGCCAATATATTTGCGAAGAACATAATGCATCACACGCATAAAAGTGTTAGGAGCTTGCGATAAACCCATAGGCATGACTAACCATTCATACAAGCCAAATTTTGTTTTGAAAGCCGTTTTCCATTCATCACCTTCTTGCATGCGAATTTGATAATAGCCACTTTTAAGGTCAATTTTAGAGAAAATTGTGGCTCCACTAAGTTCATCTAGCATGTCATCTAGGCGTGGAATGGGATGGCGATATCTAACGGTGATAGCATTTATAGGACGGCAATTGGAACACATGCGATAGGAACCATCTTTCTTAGGCACAAGAATTACCGGAACGGCACATGGACTCAAGCTCTCGCGTACATACCCATTCTCCATGAGATGTTGGACTTGCCGTTGGATCTCTTTGGTCTCGTCGGGGTTGACGTGGTATGGTGCCTTGTTTGGTAGGGGTGCGCCGGGTATGAGGTCGATGCGGTGTTCGATTCCACGTAGAGGAGGAAGTCCGGGAGGTAGCTCATCGGGAAACACGTCCTTGTACTCCTGCAAGAGATGAGACAACACTAGAGGAAGATGTTGTGAAGTATTAGTTCGCTCAACTTCATCTTTGCATAAAAGCACAAAGTGAAGGACACTTGATGGGCTCTCACTCACATCCCTCAAATCTCTTTTGGTGGCTAAAAGCACTAAATCTTTCTTGTCGCTCGTCGTGGAGTCGCTCATTTTTGGCTTAGTGGCGCTCACTCTCTTTTTGGCGGTTCACTCGCTCACTAGTCTCTCCACGATTGGTAGATGCTTGTTTGTCGGCGATGACTTGACTTGGTGACATTGGTCGAAGTATGAATTCCTTGCCCTTCATCTTGAAGCTATAGTGATTGGTCCGTCCGTTGTGGGTGACTCTGCGATCAAATTGCCAAGGTCTTCCAAGGAGGAGATGGCATACGGACATGGGAACCACGTCACACTCCAATGTATCTTCATACGCTCCAATCTTGAAGGACACTTGAACGGTGTGCTCCACTTGAATGGTGCCGGAGTCGCTTAGCCATTGGACCTTGTAGGGCCGAGGGTGCTTCTTCTTGACCAATTGGAGCTTGAAACATAACTCTTCACTTGCCAAGTTGTGGCAACTTCCGCCGTCGATGATGACCTTGACGGAACGTCCTTGAATACCAGCCTTGGTATGAAAGATGTGGCAATGCTGGTCTTCATCTTGATGTTGTTGAAGTGTCAAGAACTTGGAGACAACAAGAGCAGGGCTTGAATCATTATCGCAAAAGATTTGGGCATCTTCATCTTCATTCACTTGGCGGTGCATGGCCACTTGCTCGAGGGCTTCCATTTCATCGTAGGTGCCGTCGGCGTTCATTATCATCGTGCGTCGTGTTGGGCACTCGAATGACTTGTGGCCTCGTCCTTTGCAAGTAAAGCACTTGATGTCACTTGTCTTGTCGGTGGCATTCGTATGAGTTGTTGATGACGAAGCTCTTGGCTTGGAGTTGCTTGTAGTAGTAGGAGGACAACTCGAAGATGTCGAAGGGTTCTTGTAGCTTGACTTGTCACCGGTACTTGGTGTAGCTCGAGTCGTTGGAGGAGGTGTCGTAGCCGTTGAAGCTTGATTGTAAGAACCGTAGGTCTTGGAAGAGTACTTGGAGTACTTGTAATCCTCTTGCACTTGACGCTCCGCTTTGGTGGCTTGGTGCACTAGCTCGAGGAGGTTGGAGTAAGGTTGGAAATCCGCAATTTTCTTGATGGGATGGTTGAGGCCATTCAAGAATCTCGCCATAGTTTGTTCATCATCTTCCTTGACATTGGCTCGTATCATTGCAATCTCCATTTCTTGATAGTATTCTTCAACGGACTTGGTGCCTTGCTTGAGGAGTTGGAGCTTCTTGAAGAGGTCACGGCTATAGTGTGTAGGCACAAAGCTAGCGCGCATTACATCTTTCATTTGATTCCTAGTGGTGATGGGTGGCTCGCCCTTCTCTTGACGTCGTTGGATCACTTGCTCCCACCAAATGAGAACATAATCTTGGAACTCAAGAGATGCCATGGCAATCTTCTTTTCTTCTTCGTAATTGTGAAGACGGAATATCTTGTCGACCTTCAATGCCCATGAAAGGTATTCTTCGGGATCATTTCCACCGGTGAATTTAGGCATGTTGAACTTGAGCTTGCCGTAGCGCTCCTCATTACGTTGTTGGCGGTGGCGATGACGCTCGTGTCGTGGAGGAGGGTCTTCTAGCTCTTGCTCCTCGTGCTCATCTTGATTGACTTGGCGGTTAGGGCGTGGAATTCGTGCACGGTTCCTCATCTCTTGGCGCTCCTCAAGTCGTGCGACATCGTCTTGTCGCTCTCGTCGTAGGGCCTCTTCTTGTTCGCGCACACGGTGGTTGCGTTCGGCGACGTTACGAGTTGCTTCGCGTAGGGCACGTTGAGCTTCAAGTGCTTGCTCCTCACGACGTTGTCGGTCTTGTTGTAGAGCGTCGTCGTCTTGGTGTACTTGACGTTGTCGTGGTGGAACTTGATCTTGGTTTCCGTTGGCTTGTGCTTGCCGGTTTTGTCGTTCGCGCTCTCGAAGGCGGTCTTGCAAACCATTGCCATGGAATGGGTTTCTTGTAGCTTGCCGATCGTCGTGTTCTTGGGAACGATGAGAGCGTGCTCGTGGAAGACTTGCATCCGAAGAAGTGTCCGAAGAGGTTCAGCTCGAATGGTGCCGTCTTGATCTTGAAGTAGATGAAGTAGAAGAATCGCGGTTGGCCAACATTGTGCGGAACTCTTCCATTTGAGATGATAGCTTGTCATCAAGTGTTTGTCGAAAGTTGGAGGCGAGTTGTTCAATTCGTTCGCCCAATGCTTCGCTCTCTTGATGTAATGCTCGTTGGACGCCAAAGAGGTGAGCCTTGGTGACGTAGTTGTTCGGTGCGTCTTCTTGCTCATCGAAGAGGGGGTTGATAGAAGTGCTCGGCCTATCCATGATTCTCAAACAAGTGTTAGTGGAAGAAAGAAACGAACTAGACCTATGTACCTTATCCAATGTTGAAGATGGATCAATGATCACCCAATATGGTATTATGGAAATAGTGCAATTGGTACCGGATCGTGTCAATCTCACACCTACACAAGTAAAGCTTTTGGAGGAGTTTGGTTAGGATGGTGGCACAAAATTTCTACAATTGTAAGCAAGATATCAATAATGTTGAAAAAGATTCACAAGTTCGCAAGTGTAACAAGTAGACCAATAGCAATAAGTAGCACACGGAAACACACGCACGGATAGATAAATGAGGTCGTGCAACCAAGAAATGAGCTCAAAATGTGGAATCCACGGAAAATGCTCTTGTTGCACAACACTAGAGAGATGCTAGCACGATTGCTCAATAGGCGGATACGAACTTGTGCACAACCTATAAGAGACAAAACGTATCGACTTTCTATCTCACTTATGCTATGTATGTATGATTCCCGGTGACTTCGTCACGATGATCCAAGATGATCAAATATGATATGTAATGTGTCGATGCTATGGCTATTGCTTACAAGCTTGTTGTTTCTCTTTTCTCTTTGCTTAAAAGCTTTTCTTTCTTTTGCTCTTTTTCTTTTGGCCACTTATGCGATATGCTCTCACGATGGTAGCAATGATGTATATGCGGGAACAAAATTTTGGCACACGAGATGATATGATGATATATGGTAACACTAGAGTGCACAAGTATCGTTGCCCGGCAATACTCAAATGGCTAGTCTTGTAGGAAAGCGACGCAAAAGAAGGCCTTTGGGTTACAATGCAATGGCAAGGGAAAGAACAAGTTGTCGTCGAGGTTACCGTCCTTGCTTACGGTGGTGTTGTCACAACGGTGTAGTGGTCGTTGTCGATGATGAGTTCCGTGGCGATGGTGAGCGGCGGTGATGTCGATGTCGAACCGTTCCTAAGTAGCCGAAACACGTTAGGAAACGGAAAACCGCGACTCAAAATCTCAAATGTCAAGTGGAACCAAATTGGTGGTGGTTGCGGAAGTCGGTGGTGGAGTCACACGAGGATGCGTGTTGCGGAAATGCGGTGGTAGAAATCGGAGGTGGCAATGCGGAAGTGGGGGCAGTGGCTGAAATTTTCTGTCAAAAAAAAAATCAGTTTCGTCAGGTTCGGCCGGACGTCCGGTAAGTTACGGTCGTCCGGTGTCTGGCGGCTTTCCGGACGTCCGGTAATGGACGGTCGTCCGGTGACTGGGCGAAACCTGGGCTGCGGGATGAACTCGTGGATATGAAGGTGGGGAAGAAAAATTGTGGCAAAATTCGTGGAATTTCGTGGATGGAAATGATGGAGAAGGTGAGGAAAAGCTAGATCCACTCGAAACCAAGCAAATCCATGGATCAAAATCAACAAAACATCATCAAACCAACAAATCACAAAATTTTTGGTAGGGCTATTTTTGTGGGGAATTTTCGAAATTGAGCAAAATCAAAAAAAATTGGGGCTAGAAAGTGAGGGGAAAGACTCCAAAGTGTGAATCAACGTGGCTCTGATCCAAGATGATGTAGGGTGAAACCCTAGTTCGTCGATCTTTTCACACTTGGAGGGGGAAAAGGCAAATTGAGAGAAGAACACAAGAACAAAACACTCAATTGACACAATCCAAATCACACATGCACTAGATCCACATACACATAGTAGAGATACAAGATCCAAAGTCAACACAAGAGGATATACGGTAGCTAGTTCATCCCAATCCGTGGAGGAGTTGAGGTCTTGAATCCGGAGTGGATCTTCTCACATGGGTCTCATGGAGGTCTTGATCTCCATGGGAGAGGTATGGATGAGCAAAGCTCTATCTCAAAGAGCCAACTACTTTGCTAACCCTAAAACATAGGTAGGAGACGAGTATATATAGTCTAGGAGAGTGAAGGGGTACATGGGCCTCGGCCCAAGTGGTTGAGACAGTCAAGCGTCGGACGTTCGGACGCTACCGGTCGTCCGGTGGTTCGTGAGGGTCCGGACATCCGGTAGAGTCCGGACTTCCGACGTTTTGGTTCTGTTGAGGTGGTGTCGGATTTCCGGAGATGGTCGGACGTCCGGGCGCTGTAGAGTGTCGGACGTCCGGTACTTGTCGGTCGTCCGGCCGCTGTAGCGTTCCTCGGCTGGGTCTTCTGGCTGGCTGGGCCTCCAGGCGTCGGACGTCCGGTGGCTGTAGCTCCCTGGCAGCCCTTTCTCTTGCTTCTCACACTTGGTGTCCTCGCCATCTTGCCCATTGGTGGTAGCAACTTCATGTCCTTCCTCCAAGTACCTAATCACACACAAGGTCTCCGTTTGAGGTAGTAGCCATGTCTCACATGTAGAATGTGTAAGTTTGGAAAGGAGCGAGTTCACCTCGGTTTCGATGGCTCTTGCACGTGCTCTAGTCATGGGTCCACGTGGTGTTTTGGGAGACGAAGGTATGTCCATGGGGATGACCGTAGGATGCTCCGCATCAGAACGGCTGAATCGACCATTTTCATAGATAGAGCCAGGCTCCCATGGGTGCAGCGTGGCACGAGGCTGCACCTCGGGAAGCATGGGAGACGCGGCTTATCGGCGTAAATTTCCGCCTCCACTTCACTCCACTCACCGCCCAAACCTCTCTTCGTTGCTCCTGATGGCCAGCTCTGCTCCACCCCCCTCCCCCCCAAATCAGTCGTGCTCACCTCCGTTGGCTCGCAGGCGTCGAGGCGAGCGGCTGCTCAAGGTTCCTTTCCCTTTCCCCATCTGCATGAAGCTGCGGTCGGAATCGGCGGCGAGGACCTCGACGGCTGCAAGCGGGACTTCGGCTGCGGCGGCAGGTACTTCGACGGTCGCTGCAACTACGACTTCCGATGCTATTGCATGAAATTCCTAGCTCTAGGATTGGCGATTTTGACGGCCGTCGTGGTTCCCACACTAGGAGTGTCTTCTTCCGCTCCGGTCGCATCAACTCTGCCTCAGGCGGATGATGTAAGTACATCCAACCTCAATCTTGCTTACATTGCTTCTCGATGTGGATTCAGGGACGCGGTTAGGTTTTTTAGGCCGGTTTGCGGCGGTCGCTGCTCCGGCGGCAATGTTGTTTTCCGGGTGAGGGTACGCCTCCGGTGAGGACACCTTTCGATATTTGGGGTCAATGCTGCAGAAGGATGGGATATTGATGAAGATGTAAACCATCGAATCAAAGCCGGATGGATGAAGTGGCGTCAAGCTTCTGGCATTCTCTGTGACAAGAGAGTGCCACAAAAGCTAAAAGGCAAGTTCTATAGGACGGCGGTTCGACCTGCAATGTTGTATGGCGCTGAGTGTTGGCCGACTAAAAGGTGACATGTTTAACAGTTAGGTGTGGTGGAGATGCGCATGTTGAGATGGATGTGTGGCCACACGAGGAAGGACCGAGTCCCGAATGATGATATACGAGATAGAGTTGGGGTAGCACCGATTGAAGAGAAGCTTGTCCAAGCGCAAGCCTCCAGAGGCTCCAGTGCATAGCGGACGGCTAAAGCGTGCTGATAATGTCAAGAGAGGTTGGGGTAGACCGAACTTGATATGGGAGGAGTCTGTAAAGAGAGATCTGAAGGATTGGAATATCACCAAAGAACTAGCCATGGATAGGGGAGCGTGGAAACTTGCTATCCATGTGCCAGAACCATGAGTTGGTCGCGAGATCTTATGGGTTTCACCTCTAGCCTACCCCAACTTGTATGGGACTAAAGGCTTTGTTGTTGTTGGTACGCCTCCGGTAGCTATACACGGTTAGGGTATTTTCGTGTCGTAGAATAGATTGATTCGATTTACATACCAAATTTGTGCATGTCAATGGCAATGGCAATGTGCATGTCAATGACATTGTGCAGATTCGATTAGAGTGTGCACTGACTTGATTTAGGTCATGCCTAGATTGTATGCTAGCTTGTGCAGTCGCTTGACTTGGATCATGCCAATGTGCATGTCAATGTTATGCTAACTTGTGCACCGACTTGATTTAGATCATGCCTACATTGTATGCTAGCTTGTGCCCTGATTTGATTTAGATCATGCCTAGATTGTTCCTAGCTTGTGCACCGACTTAACCTAGCTCATGCCAATGTGCATGTGAATGCTATGCTAGCTTGTGCAGTGACTTGATTTAGAACATGCCAATGTGCATGTGAATGCTATGCTTAGCTTGTGCACTTAGTTCATAGCAGTGTCCATCACTGTGCAATGCTAATGCTTATGCTTCAATAGTTCACCGCCTATGTCCATGATTGTGCACTTCATTTCTCCTCTCAGCCTGCGTTCTTCTTGAAGGTGATGCCACCATGCACCGGTTCCTCCTTTCAGCTTGTATGCGACCGAAGGAACTCTAAGATCTTCTGGAATCTCCATGACCTCAAAGAAAGTCTCCACTTCATATAACCAATCAAGACACCCTTCAATATCAATCTTTCCATGAAAAGTTGGGATCTCAGCTTTCACCTTGTATGTATCCCTTGCATATGTAGGGTTGGGCACCCTCCGATATGCACAGAGATCGGGTTCTTCAAGGACATCATCATACCCTTCACCTTTAGAAGCTTCAACATATGTCGGCCTTCCTGGAGTATGCTGAACTGCACGTTGTTGTAGTAGTCTTTCTCCAAGATTACCTCCCCTTCTTCGTCGTTGAACATCTTCTTCCTCTTTTGATGAATCTTCTTCATTGACAGCAGCCAGCAGGGGAACACCCTTTCTTATCATCTCAACCGGCTGATCGAATCTCTGGTTAAGATCTTCACACAACGCTTTGATCTGTTGTTCTGCAGCATCCATCCTCTTCTCCAATTGCTCCATTGTTTGCTGCAGCTTACTCTCAAAGAGGACAGCAAGAACTACTTTGGATCAATAGGGCTCCGGTACCACCTGAAGCAGCACAAGGTTGTGGTCTTGTGGAGGAGCAACTCCACCTTGCTGCTACGAAGTGTACAACACAATTGTTGAAGAAACTACTTCAACGTGCTGTGCTAGATATCGCTCTAGAGGCGAATATAGGCTGATATGCCAGCAGGAGTTAAATCCAAAACTCCTAGAGCACAAGATCTACTCCAAGATCTTAGATAAGAACACCAAGTTCTATTATAGGTGGTGGGGTACATAGTCTGGTTATAGGTGAGGACCTTTTTTTTTATAGGCTTTGGGAAGCCTTCGCACCTCAACTTCTATTTATACCTAGAACATGTTAGAGTTATATTTATGATGTTCTTTGGCCTTCTACATTCTAGCCTTTTGGCATCCCTCTTGTACATGTATATATGTTGGCTTTTGCCTCCCAATAATACAAGTTGCTTATCATTAACATGGTATTAGAGCTATAGGTTTTTTTTCCTCCCCTCCGGCATGCGCAACTCGTGCTATCAATCGAATTCGATCTTCTCGATCGAGCAGCCATGCTCGTGGTTCCCCGACGACCTGTTGCTCTCCCGTTGTTGCGCACTCGCATCCCCGCGTCCCCGCGTCATAGCTGCTTCTGGACGCGTCTCCCGTTGCAGCTGCTCCTGCGTCGCTTCCTCTTCAAGCTCCGGTCGCCGCCGCTGACGGCTGCTCCTCTACACCTCCCTTAGTGCCTCGTATTCCTACTCCTCATTCTCGTCCCACTATTGCAGATCTGACGCCGTCTTCTCCTACGGTTTCTTCTCCTCTCTTGTTGCATGATTCTCCACCTTCATCACCGATGTCTTCCCCATCTCCATCACCTCCGGTGGTTCCTTCTCGTCCCACTTTTCCTTTTTATTATACCCGTCGTCCACGTGTTGTGGATGCATCTACTGACGTGCCATCTACTTCTGGAGCGCCGTCTTCCTCGTCCCAGCCGACCTATGGTCTTCGGGCTCGGCATTGTCCTCCCCCCGACCGCTATTCTCCTAGTCGATATGGTCTTTCGGCTGTACTTGAGCCTACCTCTTATCGCGATGCTGTTGTTCATCCTGAATGGCAGCTTGCGATGGCAGAGGAGATTGCTGCACTTGAGCGCACTGGCACGTGGGATCTGGTTTCTCTTCCTCCCCGTGTTCTTCCTATCACGTGTAAGTGGGTCTATAAGATTAAGACCTGCTCTGATGGTTCTCTTGAGCGTTATAAAGCTCGTCTTGTGGCTCGTGGCTTTCAGCAGGAGCATGGTCGTGATTATGATGAGACTTTTGCTCCTGTGGCCCATATGACCACTGTCCGCGCACTTCTCTCCATGCCCTCTGTTCGCCACTGGTCTGTGTCTCAGCTTGATGTTAAGAATGCCTTTCTTAATGGTGAGTTGCGTGAGGAGGTTTATATGCAGCCACCACCTGGGTATTCAGTTCCAGATGACATGGTTTGCCGTCTTCGTCGCTCTCTCTATGGCTTGAAGCAAGCCCCCCGTGCTTGGTTTGAGCGTTTTGCCTCTATAGTGACTGCAGCTGGTTTTTCGCCTAGTGCTCATGATCTAGCGCTGTTTGTCCACCTTTCTGCTCGTGGCCGCACTCTTCTTCTTCTATATGTTGATGACATGATTATCACCGGTGACGATTCTGAGTACATTGCTTTTGCCAAGGCCCGTCTCAGTGAGCAGTTTCTTATGTCTGATCTTGGTCCTCTTCGTTACTTTCTTGGGATTGAGGTTTCCTCCACCTCTGATGGCATTTTTATTTCCGAAGAAAAGTATATCCAGGATCTTCTTGCTCGTGCGGCTCTTAGTGATGAGCACACTGTTGAGACTCCTATGGAGCTCAATGTTCACCTTCGGGCTTCTGATGGTGAGCCCTTGTCTGATCCGACGTGTTATCGTCATCTTGTTGGGAGTCTTGTCTATCTTGCTGTCACTCGTCTGGATATCTCCTGTCCTATCCATATTCTGAGTCAGTTTGTTTCTACTCCCACTTCAGTTCACTATAGTCACCTTCTCCGTGTTCTACGATATCTTCGTGGCACGATCTCTCACCGTCTCTTTTTTCCTCGTTTTAGCTCGTTACAACTCCAGGCCTATTCGGATGCTACGTGGGCTAGTGATCCTTCGGATCGCCGTTCACTTTCTGCTTACTGTGTTTTTCTTGGTGGTTCTCTCATTGCCTGGAAGACGAAGAAACATACTGCAGTTTCCCGTTCGAGTGCAGAGGCCGAGTTGCGAGCTATGGCTCTTCTGATGGCAGAGGTGACTTGGTTACGATGGTTACTGGAGGATTTTGGTGTTTTTGTTACTACACCTGCCACCCTCTTGTCAGACAGTACAGGTGCTATCAGTATTGCGCGGGACCCCATGAAGCATGAGCTTACCAAGCATATTGGTGTTGATGCTTCTTTTGTGCGCGCTGCTGTGCAGGATCATGTTATTGCTCTTCAGTATGTGTCTTCCGAGTTACAGCCGGCGGACTTCTTCACGAAGGCCCAGACTAGAGCGCAACATGGATTTTACCTCTCCAAACTCAGTGTTGTGGATCCACCATGAATTTGAGAGGGGGGGGGGGGGGGGTTAGAGTTATATTTATGATGTTCTTTGGCCTTCTACATTCTACCCTTTTGGCACCCTCTTGTACATGTATATATGTTGGCTTTTGCCTCCCAATAATACAAGTTGCTTATCATTAACAGAACACTCTAGAAAACATTACTTAAGATTGAGCATTCTACTCATAGCTAGAAGATTCTAGAAAACAGTAACTAAAGCTAAGAAAACAAGCAAATACTAGACTTGAGTAGAAGTATCTAGAAATAGTCAAATGGATTTGACTTCCGATTTCCTTTTTCTTTTCCTTCTCTCTATTGTTCCTCATCATTCCTCCAATGTTGATTTCCTATCGGACGGTCCAGATCACCGTGTAACAGTTCTCTCTAGTTGGCTACGCTCTCCTCGATCGATTGAAGATCTGACGGCTCCCAGACTCCGAGGTGTCGCTGTTCCAGCCTAACAACGGTCTGAAATGCTAGCTACTATGTTTACTCTACTTTTTACCTGCTCTTGTCTTGTGCCTATAAAGCCACAGTTTTCCTTCATTCTCAGACTCTTTGATGTAATTGGGTTAAACCCTAGCTGCCGGTGGTGTGCTTGAGTAAAGTTTTCCTCCTTGCGGAGCTAAACCCTAGATCCAGCTCTCTCATTCATTTATTCACTCTGAATTCAGTGTTAAATTCAGTCTCAGTAGTTCAGGTCCTGTTAGTCTGGACCGCCATGCACGGTGCTGCTCTGTAGGTTGTGCAGCTTGCCACCCCCGGCGCTGTGCCGGTGAAGCACATGTGGTCCTCAAGGGAATCTGTCAGGATTGCCCTGAATTGTCTGATTTGGGTTCCTGTGAAGAATTAGCGCATTAGCTGTGGTTTTGAGTAAAAATCCGACAGATGAGGCAAATGGTTATAATGCCTTGTATTCTTGATCGAAGCTCTAGGCACTCATAATGAGTACATACTGATTTCATATAGATCTTTTGTACCTGTACTAATTCCGAACAGTATTGCTATTTGATAGTTGATGGAACAGTGTATAGCTAGATTGGATATAGCAATGTTCAATGCTATTTTGCGGGAGTCAGAAGATGAGATACCGACAGATCCCATTTCTGACCCAATAACTGATCCTAAGGTTCTTCCCATCCCATCTGGGAAGTTTGGCTTCGGTGCTGGGGTCCAACTGAAAAATGCTGTAAGTACAATCATGGGCATATTCAGGTCATACCTAGATCAGTAGTTCTTGTTTATATGATTTATGACTTGCTATCAACATTCGAGAGCATCAACTTGTTTCTGTTCTGGTGGTGGTAGATCGGCAGCTGGTCCAGATGCCTTACCGACTTGTTTGGTATGGATATGGACGACTATCCAGAAGTTGAGAATTGGGATGGTGAAAATGGCATTGCTGAAACCCAGAAACTCTTCTATCTTCTAAATGCATTAAGTGATCTCCTAATGATCCCTAAGGATGTGCTCATGGAAACCAGTATCAGGAAGGAGGTATGAGTTCATTTCTTGTTAAAAAACATTAATTTAATAACAATTTATCTACATGAACAATTTAGTTGTCTGGTCAGTTTGAAGTTATTTTATTATAATGCTATCTACTATATTTTCACAGATTTGCCCCACCTTTAGTTCATCGATCGTCAGAAGCATACTTGTTGGCTTTGTACCTGATGAATTTTGCCCAGACCCAATTCAAGATTCCTTGCTTCAGGCTCTTGAATTGGAGGTTAGTTTGTTGGATCTTTTGATGCAATGAGAATTTAGGACATATGTTGCTAATAAGCGACTCAAAAGGTTAAAACCTTGCTTTGATTGCCTGCAATCTCAAAAAGCTGAAGAAATCATATAAATTACATGACTATAAATCCATCAAGCTCCTGTTTTGTGTGGGATAAGCAAACTAAGCAACTGCCGAGGGGGGGGGGGGGGGGGGGGAGGAGGGGTGTCCTTTCTTTTTCTTAGAGAAAAGGCCAGAGCCCAACTTTTTAGAGAGGGGGGGTTCCTTTCATACAACATGTGTACTTATAAATCTTCAAATTTATTGCTCACTTATATCATTAGAAATACTGGCATCGAGAAGAGTTTTGTTACGATGTACCACAGAAAGTCAGAGCCCCCAAAGTCCCAAACGATTGATCCATTTAAGTGAAGCTAAATATGAAAATGAGCTCCTTGGAAATTAATATTCCTTTTATGGGATTGGGAAATAATGTGTGGAAACTGTAGTTATTTCGGACAATGTAAATATGTTTTGTTTAAGTATGTAGCTTCAGATTATAAGTTGCTAGTTTCAGGAGGAACTACAACTAGGTTGGTAATTACCAGCATTGGAAGCATATTTAACAAACTAAAAATCGATCAAATTGTCGTCATCATCTCAATTTAGAGTATTGGGCCATTTAAAATTAGCAAACAATCTTTTGTGTTGGCAGGATCATCTGGAGAGCAGTGACAAGGGCATACGGGCGATACCATGCAGTGCTTCACCCATCTTGTACTCTTACCCTGCATCTGGCACAATCCTAAGCATCATTGGTGATCCTAGGAAGAGCGGATCGGCAGTCCTCCGCAAGTCTAACACGAGTGATGACGAGCTCGATGAGCTGAGCTCGCCACTGAGCTTCATCTCCAAGGCGCCAGCGAATCCGCTTGCCAAGCTGAAGCAGATCAGCGGCTCAAGCACGGCGAGGTACAGGCTCCTCCATGAGGTGTGGAAGCTAGACGACCAGTACTGACTTCCTCTTATGTCTCTGACGTACATATATAAGCTACCTTTTTGCCATATTGTATGTGTGATCTTTCGCAAGCACCAGAGTGGGTGTGATGGTACTACAAAGCTTGTTGTCAAAATAATTTTGGTGCATTTAGAACATAGTGTTTTTCTTCAAGTAGTAAGCTACATCTGAACATCAACGATAAATAGATGAATCAGGTTTGGTATAACTTGACACGCCGGAATTGGCAAAGGTAGCAAGACGCTTGTCTTCTGCCGTCATGTCGAGTCCATTAAACACCTACTCCCTCTGTAACTTTTTGTAAGATGTTTTTAGATTCCATCCTAGTGTAAAAAAAGTCATATATTAAGCTAGAGGGAATATTTTTGTAAGTGAGCTTGTATGCTGTGGGCCATAATTTAAATAGCTTCAAACCTTTACCCCTCGTAGTGCGCATAATTTAAATAGCTTCAAAAAGACGAGTAGGGCATTTTGGAGACCGAGCTCCATGGAGCCCTTTATTTTGAAATTTTTAAAAATCTCATTTTGAAGTTTCAAAAAAATCTAAAAGAATTCACACGTGTTCAGACGTATGTATAGCAACGAAAAAAATAGCGCGCTATTTCGGCGTTTTAGCGTCGCTATAGCATATTTGGGATGCTCACGTTACGTTTTAGAGAATTTGCTCGCTATGCCGCTAAATACGCTATAGCACGCTATTTACGCGCTAAACGAAAAAACGTTACAACGTTATAGCGTGGAATGGATCAAGATGGACCAAATTTGTGAGACAAACGGCAGGCTCAGCAGCCCATCGAGGCCGAAGTGTAGTTTCCTAGATCGACAGTTCTCTCTTCTCTGTTGTCGTGTAGTTCTCTATTGACATAATCCTATCTTCTGTCATATATTCATCTGTAGTTTTCTACTACTTGATGTCTTGAACATAAACTGTATAGATCTCATGCTGAGTTCATTTGCTATGCACAACGATTATGAGTTCATTTGCAAACAGAGGATGTCTAGTTTTGTACGGAGTACTTACTAATAGTAACTACACCTTTGACTCACATTAAACTACAGATGGGATTATGAATTTATGATCAACATGAACACATTACATCTACAAATCTCTTATATGTTGTCGCTATGTTGTATTGTTTACTTGTTGGCCTGTTGCAATGTTTGCTAGTTCCATCTTCAAACTGCCATGTTGTATTATTGTTGTTCTATTGGCTGCTGTTGTTGCCTGCTAGACTTTTGGACAAGTATTTTTGTATGTAGTTGTGTTGCTATGTTTCTCCATCTAGTTCATTTTATAACTGCTATGTTGTATTGTTGTTGTTGTTCATCTTAACCAATTGTTGCATGTATGGCTCCTAGACAAAATTTTAGATGTTTAAATCCTTAATTTCTGGTATATATTTGGCATTTTTTTGAAAACGCTATTTTGAATATAGCACGCTATAGCACGCAATAACTTGTATAGCATTTGAAGAAGGGCCACGCTATTTTAGATAGCACGTTATTTTTTTCGTTGATGTATAGTACATATGTATAAAAATTGAAGGTGATATGCATTATGGTGAGGGCTAAACAACAACAACAACAACAAAGCCTTTAGTCCCAAACAAGTTGGGTAGGCTAGAGGTGAAACCCATAAGATCTCGCGACCAACTCATGGTTCTGGCACATGGATAGCAAGCTTCCACGCATCCCTGTCCATGGCTAGTTCTTTGGTGATGCTCCAATCCTTCAGGTCTCTCTTTACGGACTCTTCCCATGTCAAGTTCGGTCTATCCCGGCCTCTTTTGACATTATCAGCACGCTTTAGCCGTCCGCTATGTACTGGGACTTCTGGAGGCCTGCGCTGAATATGTCCAAACCATCTCAGACGATGTTGGACAAGCTTCTCTTCAATTGGCGCTACACCAACTCTATCTCGTATATCATCATTCCGGATTCGGTCCTTCCTTGTGTGGCCACACATCCATCTCAACATGCGCATCTCCGCCACACCTAACTGTTGCACATGTCGCCTTTTAGTCGGCCAACACTCAGCGCCATACAACATTGCGGGTCGAACCGCCGTCCTATAGAACTTGCCTTTTAGCTTTTGTGGCACCCTCTTGTCACAGAGAATGCTAGAAGCTTGGCGCCACTTCATCCATCCGGCTTTAATTCGATGGTTCACATCTTCATCGATATCCCCATCCTTTTGCAACATTGACCCCAAATATCGAAAGGTGTCCTTTTGCGGCACCACCTGCCCATCAAGGCTAACATCCTCCTCCTCCTCGTGCCTAGTAGTACCGAAAGCGCACCTCATGTACTCGGTTTTAGTCCTACTAAGTCTAAAACCTTTCGATTCCAAAGTTTGCCTCCATAATAACTCCAACTTCCTGTTGACCCCCGTCCGACTCTCATCGACTAGCACCACATCGTCCGCAAAGAGCATACACCATGGGATATCTCCTTGTATATCCCTTGTGACCTCATCCATCACCAAGGCAAAAAGATAAGGGCTCAAAGCTGACCCTTGATGCAGTCCTATCTTAATCGGGAAGTCATCAGTGTCGCCATCACTTGTTCGAACACTTGTCACAACATTATCGTACATGTCCTTGATGAGGGTAATGTACTTTGCTGGGGCTTTGTGTTTCTCCAAGGCCCACCACATAACATTCCGCGGTATCTTATCATAGGCCTTCTCCAAGTCAATGAACACCATATGCAGGTCCTTCTTTTGCTCCCTATATCTCTCCATAAGTTGTCGTACCAAGAAAATGGCTTCCATGGTCGACCTCCCAGGCATGAAACCAAACTGATTTTTGGTCACGCTTGTCATTCTTCTTAAGCGGTGCTCAATGACTCTCTCCCATAGCTTCATTGTATGGCTCATCAGTTTAATTCCACGGTAATTAGTACAACTCTGAACATCCCCTCATCAAGGACATGCATATTCGTGCATTTTTTATAGCAAACAGTGCACATGCTGTTCATCATTTCAAAATCACGATTTTCGTTTTTGTGTGTAGTTCTCACCATAATGTATACCATCTTCAATTTTTACACACATGTACTGTACATCCGTATGAACGTGTGTGATTTTTTATAGATTTTTTTGAAACTTCAAAATGAGATTTTTAAAATTTTCAAAATAAAGGGCTCCATGGAGCTCGGTCTCCGTTTAGCATTTTCGCAAAAAGACGTCATATGTTGGGCAATTGGTTGTGCAGTGCTGGCACACAATTTCTGCAATATTTTTGGGGGTGTGTTAGCCTTATGTCGGGCTATGTGGTATACTAGAAATGATGTGGTTTAAAACAAATGTTTCATCTCATGTACTCCCTCTGTGAAGAAATATAAGAGTGTTTAGATCACTAAGAGGGAGTACAAGTTACTTCCACACATATTCGATGGCTCTGTACTTGGTCTATCTTCGGATAGGATCTATCCCATCTTAGGTTGGCCTTTATTTATTTATTTATTTATTTATTTATTTTGTAACATTATCTTTTCTTGTAGTGGACTTGTTGGCTGTGTGTGTCGTGTTATGATGAGACCGAACAAAATGTTCTTTAACAAAAAAATCAAACGTATATGTGCACCGTACACCCCCCCCCCCCCCCCCCCCCCCCCCGCGGTCGTTATGTCTATAGCATGTACTCGTATTTCTTTCCATATGTATCTCCTTATCAAAACCTAAACTACCAGCAGATGACATGACGCCTTTCTCCTCCATTCCTTTTGCTCTGCCCGCTCAATCTTTCATCCTCCCGCTCTATCACAGATGTCTGTTCCTCCAACTAATTGTCCATGTGTTTCTCCTACCGAAATCGTCAACATGGCCCGACCATTGTGATGTCCAAAAAAAAAAAAAAAACATGGCCCGACCATTGGCTTCGAATGATGGATGGCCACACTTTAAGCATCTCAAGAACACTAAAAATGAATAGAACATACAATGATGGCGAGCACTATAAATCATCGGATGATGTTTGCAAGTTATCAGCCGCCCTTGGAGTCGCCCGATGAAGCTTTGACCAACTGTCTGATTTATGCCTGCTTGGGTATGTGTTTGACCGAATCACGTGGAATGATTTGGCCCACAAAAATGGCTTCCACACACGACACATCGCTTAGCAAGCAAAAAAAAAAGAGGATCACAGCGCACGAGTTCTACAGCGATGCATTTTTTGACTAGCTACCACTCTACTCTCTGTATCGAAATAGTTGTCGTTTTAGAATATTAGTACAATTTCTGTCACGTAACAAGTTTTCTTCGCTTTTCCAAATTGCCCTCTCACTCACGAGTTTTTTGATTTTTAGCCACCACTTACTTTGCACTTTGATAATTTGCCACTCTTTATATTATAATTGATCTGTTTCCACTCAATACTTTGCACTTTGATTTTTTGCCCTCTGTCAAGTGGGTCCCATGTAAAATGACTAGAGCATCCCTGCCCTACAGATTGACTATCCCCACCCTCTCGCCCGCAACGACGGCAGAGACGGCGGCGGCGCTCGCCATCCCCGGCCAAGCCCCGTTCTGCCTCCTCCCTCCCTCGATCCGCGCCATGGCCGCGGCCCAGCAAGGCGGCAACCGTGAGTAATGACAGGCACTGGGCGGGCATCGGAGGGAGCGCACGCTGGCCCGGCGCGCGGTGCTTCAGCGACCGGAGCGCGCCCGTCAGCCGCGCTGGCGCGTGCGGAGTGGATCCCGCGGCCGTTGTCACGCGCACATCCACACTGCCTCGTCGCTGACAAGGCGACGATGGAAAGAGCTGCTACTGCCGCCGCACTCGACCACGTTGCTGCTCCTCTGCTGCTTCTCCATGGACTGTGGCGCCGCTCCCCTCTCCACTCCGTCGAGCACAAGCAGCAGCAGCATGCAGCAGCGAGCATGTGCACGCTACACATACACAAGCTAGCCAAGGTAAGCCATTGATCGATTCTTTGGAAGACAAGCACGTACACAAGCTACACGTACGCAACTGCCTAAGCTGCTTAATTGATTCTGGCGAGTAATGCAACACGCAGGCGACGCACGCGGAAACAGATCGATTCCGCCGAGACACGTACGCACGTGAAAAGAGATCGATTCAAGCTACAACTCCACTATGGAGAGGCAGAGGCGACGATCGTGAGCAGCCGACGGCCGGGAGCAGCAGCACGACCCACGTCACCGACCGCATATGGTACTCCGGCGGCGCGGCCGCTGAAGACTGGAGGAGAGCGGCGCGAGGGGGCGGCCCTCAGCAAAGGGCGGTGGCGTCGGGGGTGTACTGGTTCATCGCCTCTTTGTGAATCGGCTGGCACTGGTGAAACTAGCACAAAGGCTATTTTGGTCCACTGATTTATGTGTACATTATGTCAATCATTTTGAAGTATTGTTTTTTATGAAAAAAGGCAAAAGATCAAAGTCTAAAGTAAAGAGTGGCAACAGATCAATTACAATGTAAGAAGTGGCAAATTATTAAAGTGCAAAGTAAGCGGTGGGTAAAAATCAAAAAACCCCTCACTCGCACGCTTGCTCTCTCGCTCGCTCCCCACTCACTCGCCCTCTCCCCGCCCACCATTCGCTCTCTCGCTCGCTCGCCGGCCAGTCGCCGTCCTCTCCCTCTCGTCGGTGCCTTCCTCACCGCCGCCTCCTCACCACCCCGATTCGTACCCCTAACCCTAGCAACCCGCCTGCTAGCTCTTGGTCAAAGGTGACATTTTTACAACCGCGCTGCTCGATCTGTGGGCGGCGGTGCTCGATCTGTGCTAGAGCAGCGGGAGGAGGGCGGCGGTGCTGGATTGGAGACCGGAGCAGCGGGAGGAGGAGGACGGCGGTTCTGGATTGGAGACCGGAGCAACGGGCTTCTTCTGTTCTTCCCTGCTGTCGAGAAGCAGCCGCGGCCTGTTGACCCGCGCACCCTCGTCCTGGCCGTGGCCGCTACCTGAGCTGCCCGCGAGGCGGCGTAGCATGTCGGGGTCGCCGACGACCTTGAGGAGGAAGGCGAGCATGTGCTTGGGCCGGCGCTCCGTCTCCTGCACTCGCCGCCACATGGCCGCCACGCGCTCCTCGGTGGCCCTCTGCTCCCGCCTCCATGGCTAACATCGTGCTGCTGTCGTTTTCATCTTCGTGGTCGCCCTTGGCGCGCTTGCCTCCGGTGCCGCTGCTTCGCCGGACGATGTGGCGCAGGAGGTGCGTCTGGCCGCGGAGGAAGGAGGCGTGCGTCTGACCGAAGCAGAGGGAGGACACCGCCTGCGCCTGGAGCACCGGAGAAGCGTCACCGTCATCGTCCTCTCCATGCCCTGCGTCAGGTATAAGCCCTTGAGCATTACAGTACTGAATATCTTAGCATGACTGAATTTCTTAGCATGAGCACTCCTCCTTGCTTGCTTGTGTGTGCAAATCATTCCAAGCATGACTGAATTTCTTAGCATTACAGTACTTGCTGCAAATCATTCCAAGCATGACTGAATTTAGGATAACTGAATGCAACAATCAGTAAGATTGAGAAGATGATCTTGTCTACTCCTGAATTTAGGATAACTGAATTTAGGATGACTGGATTTAGGATAACTGAATTTACAGTAGTCAATTCTTTGCTGTAGAAGCTGATCTTGTCTACTCCTGAGAAGATGGTAGAAGCTGATGTACTGTAGTCAGCTTCAAGTGATGGTAGAAGCTGATGTAGTCAATTCTTTGGAGTAAATTACAGTATGGTGCTGTTCAATACGAATTGGATTTGTTGTAAATTTTACAGGTTGACTAAGGTGCTGTTGAGATGACTACGCTGCTGTCAATTCAAATAAACCTGAATTGACTTTGCCAGTGTTGTATTTGTCCCCTCGGAGTATTTGTAAATTTTATGTAGTCAAGCTTGCAAATTGGATGTGCTGTAGTCAACCTGTTACATTTGCCGGTTCTGAAAATTCAGTTAATTTGCTAGGTTATTAATTTCAGAGAAAGATGTAATTGGTCAGATGTTAATTCAGTTAAATTCAGAGATATTAATTTCAGAGATAGATGTAATTGGAGTAGATGGAGATAGATGTAAATGGTCAGAGCTAAATTCAGTTACTGAAAATTCAACTAATTCAGTTATGCACACAAATTTCAGTTAATGGCTTAATGCACACAAATTTCAGTTAATGGAGTAGTTAAAACTAAATGAATCTGTTGCATTAATAAATCTAAATGAAACCTTTTCAGTAAATTAAAATTAGGACTAGGAGTAGAACTTGGAGTAGGACTTGATAGTCTTCTTCTCTTTCTCTTCTTCTCTCTATCTTCTCTCCTCTTGCTCTCTTCTTCTCTCTTCTCTTTCTCTTCTCTTTCTCTTCTTGCATCTGTAGTTTCTCCATCTGGAGATTTGTAGTAGTTTAGTGTAGGACTTGCAAGTACTCCACTTGTGCCCTCCAGTACTGTACTCTTGTGCCCTCCAGTACTTTTCTTCTCTTCTTTTCTTGGATCTCTTCTCTTCTCCTCTTCTTCTCTTCTTTTCTTGGATCTCTTCTCTTCTCCTCTTCTCCTTTCTTTTCTTGGATTTCCAGTAGCAATTCTAGTAGGAGTAGTTCTGTAGCTCTTCTCTTCTCCTCTTCTCAGATAAACCTAAATGGAAATTCTAAGTTAATTTTAATTAACTAAATTTTTTCCTTTAATTTTAATTAACTGGAAATTTTCCTTTAATTTTAATTAACTAGAAATTTACCTTTTTAGATAAATAAAGCTAAATGAAACTTTTAAGTTAATTAAAGCTAAAAGAAACTTTTAAGTTAATTAAAGCTAAATAAAACTTTTAAGTTAATTAAAACTAAAATGAAAATTCTCCTCTTCTCTCCTCTCCTCTCCTCCAACATACTCCAACATAATTCAAAACTCAGTTAAATAAAACTAAATTCATAAACTTGGAGTAATTAAAACTAAATTCAGGGATGCATCAAGGAGTTACAATACTCCAACAAGGAGTTAGAAAGTGGAGTTACACATACAAATGGAGTAAAAAAAATCCAACATACTCCACACAAACAACATACTCCAACATACTCAAATACTCAACATACTCATCACAAGCATCACAGCCTCATCACAAGCATCACAGCCTCATCACAAGCATCATAGCCTCATAGCTTCTCAGTACACTCTCATCTTCCATTAGTGAACTCTCTCCATTAGCCCCAGATTGTGTAGGGCATTTGCATAAACCTCTTGAGGGCATGATAGTCTTGGAGGTACCACCCCAAGATTCTCAAGCCTTTCCTTGTTCACATGGGGTGTTTTATACCCATTGCCCCCTGCATGGTTCAGGATCTCAATCATGCAAGCCTGTAGAGTTAGGAAAATTCTGTTCAGCTTGTAAACCTCATAGCCTTCAAATTCCTCCAACACACCCTTAATAAGGTCTTGTAATGTTTTAGGGCTTAGACAAGCTATCAGAGATTGCAACGAGTTGAAAAACCCAAGGTCAAGCACATTCAAATCAAGACTGTTGGCAGGCTGTTGTATTATTCTGATGTCAAGTCCAGTTCTTGCAACAGCTGCTAAAAATTCTGGGTCATCAGGCAAGATATGGGGTTTAGCATTGTCCTGCTGTATGTAGATGGTCTACCTAGCATCACTTTCAGGCCAAGTAGCTTGTATTGCTGGCAAGACCTTCTCTATCAGGGACTCCCTCATCACTTTTCTGTCGACTTTTATTGACTTTGTCTCTATTGTACCTCTGGGCCTGTTGTCACTTCTCCTCTGAGCAGGAACTTCTTTCACAAATGGCCAAATACGAATTTTTCCAGAGAAGGTCACATTTCCTTCACTATCCCACCTTGGCCTAGCAACAGCCGTCAAGAACATGACCTTTCCAATACAGTTGCCATGTATAGGTCTCGTAGGCTCTTCCTCCTCATCCAGCAGATAATAGGTTTTATTCCTCTTGGTCATGTTAAACCATTTCTCATCAATATGCACAACATTATGCATAGTCTTGAATTTAGGCCTTGCAGTTTCTGTTGTTGCCTCATCAAGCATTGATAAGCAAAATTTCATCCTATCCTTCTTATTCTTTTCCTTTAGAGTTGGCTTCACACAGTTTGCATGCCTCCTTATCAACTTCAGCATGAACTTTCTGTGGAGTGTGGTAGGGCTGCATCCCAATTGCCAAGCTAGTGACATAATAGTAGACCTCTTGTTCAGTGGGATTGTTGGGATTTGTTCAGGTTGATGTCCTTATGCTTTCTTCCACAATTTCCTTTTTTCTGATTGGAAACATCCACCTCCTTACCTTGTTTAATTTGCAACATTGATTTCTTCCAAATTCTTTGTATATTCCAGACACCTACTCCAAAAAATCTGCAATGTCTTTAAAATTGCCTCCTCTACTCATACAGTGTATGAAATGCTACATAAGCAGCAAATTTTTGCTGGTCATTGAGGGTTTTATTTATTTTTAGCAACTTGCTCAACACCTGCACCAAGAAATACAACAAAGAAATGATGAAATGATGAAATGATCAAGTGATCAAATGAAATGCACTAGTTTTACTCTACTTCTTTGAACTGTAACTGTACCTGCATCTTGAACAATTTCATCTCCTTCCATTTCATCTCCTGCATCTCCTTCCATTTCATCTCCTGCATCTCCTTCCATTTCATTTCCTGCATCTTCATCCATTTCATCCCCATCTTCTGCATGTGGAGTTAGTTGAGGTCTGGGAGATCCATGTTCTCCTGAAGATATGAATATGCAAGATGAAGAAGAACAAGTACACGTAGAAGTAGAAGCAGAAGTTAAGTGCTTTTAATAGCACTTAACTGAATATATATGCACCTAGTGCTTTTACAAGCACTTTGCTGAATTTATATGCACCTAGATGCATATAAATTCAGTTAAGTGCTTTTAAGTGTACTTGTGTGGATGTGTATATTGACAATATTGCTTCATAATTGTTCTCCTAGTCAGCATCTCACCAACATTACAAACAGTTCAGAGTAACAGTAACAGCATGTTCATGTCAATTACTCCAAGTAAATAGCTTGTTCATCATGTTAGTAACAGCATGTTCTAACAGCAACAGTTTCAGAGTAACAGTTTGCTTAGCAAAAATTAAACTATGGCTTAGCAGAAAAATTAACAGCAACAGTTTCAGGACATACATTAAACAATGGCTTGGAGTATATCTTTACATGTTCAAAATAAGGAAGTTTTACAGATTCATGTCAGTACTCCAGTATAAATTAGGCACTGTCTAACTAATCATAGGCTAGAAGCACTTTATGCCATTATTGGTGCTGAATGTTGATCAGCCTGATGTACTTAATGAATTTCCATCTTTTGTGCAATTCATTCTGTTTTTTCTGTACTAACTGAAGGTTTGCTTATTTATGAACCTGACATTAGAGAAAAGCCTGCCACTTGACAAATGAAAAAGAAAACCAGTACTCCTGTTGGTAGAACCAATAAGGAGTGACACCAGTATGGTAGAACCAGACTTAGAATGAATGACTAATTTCAACATTCAGGCTATGTTTATGCTGTGATTCATTGAAACAAATAAACAAAATAGTGACACCGGTATGGTAAAGAAAATCAGAATGACTAATTTCAGACTAGCTGTGGCCTTAGACAGTAGAGTAATTCCCATTCAACAATATAGTCACACTAATTACTGTCACTGAAAATGGAGTAACTAGCTAACCTAGTATTTGCAGATTTGCTTGCTGATTTGTGAGTGTGATCTGACAGTCCTCAGAGTGTGATCTTCAGGGTGTGATCACCATTTCCTTGATGAACACAGCAGAGAGGAACCAGTCGAGAGGAACAGCAGAGGATCAAGAGGACAGTAGCCGCAGAACCAAGCTGAAGAGCGGCGCCCGATCCGCCCCGCTCCACAGGCAAAACAGATTTACTTTAGTTATACCTGCTCCTCTCAGATTTAGTTCAGTTTGAACTAATTCTCTACTTATGCGGGACTATGCGGGATGCCCGCTTGCATCCCTAAGTACAGGTATCGAGCAGCAGAGCAGCAGAACCTGCAGCAGTTACTCTCTTTTTGCACTTGCTTACGAGGGACGTGAAATTTTTAGTTCAAATCACTCCAATCTCGTGGGATTTAGAGCACATTCTCGGTCTCCAGCCAGGCGAAAGGGATACTACCGGCGGCAAGAGACACGGCTCCTCCCCATGCGGCGAGCACCATGTGCCGAGAGGAGCAGCGGTGGACTTCAGGCTCAAGGCGAGCAACAGAGGATCTGCAGCAGAGGATCAATTCGAGAAGGACACTGGAGCTGTGGTGGACGGTGAGGGAGCTGCGTACAGCGTAGCAGCGGCGGACCTCGGGCTCTTGATTGGAGCGGAGGAAGGCGGCCGGCGAGGGAGCTACGACCGTCGGGGAAGGACGCCGGAGCTGCGGATGGCGGAGGGGCGGAACCTGGCGGATGGAGGAAGATGACGATCGGAGATTTCCCCAATTACAAGTATTTTGTTTTCAAATTAGGGGTAGTTTTGTACTTTCCTTCGTTTTCACCTGGTCGGAGAATTCCCCAGCGACAAGTATTTCGGTACAGAGGGAGTAGTACATTTTTGCTTGTTGTACATACGACATCAACAAACAAAGCACAAAAGTGTAGCTAGCTGCTTGCGATCACGACAAATTAAATCAGACTGTTGATCTTTGCAACAATTTCTACGGTAAAAAATAAAAAATTATTCTTCTCAAATGTTTTTAAAAAAAGTATGGTGCATCCTAGGCATTAGGTTCCAAAAAAACGCATCGCCCCCGCGTCGTTCCTTGGGGCGGCTCGGGTAGAAAACCTAGCCACCGGCAGCAGCCCCCTCCTCCGCTCGCCGCTGCCGGCGCTTGTAGTCGGGCAAACGGCCGGTGGCGGCGGGTCTTCCCTCGCGTAGTCTGGCTCGGCTGCGTGCTCCTTGGTGGATGCGTTATGCGTGTGCTGGTCAAGCGTGGCTGCGCTGCGTGACTCCTTGGTAAATGTGTATGCTGGTCAAGCATGGCGGCTGCTTTGCTTCGGCGATCTGGCGTCCGTGGTCATGGCTGCGGTGTCGTGTATGCGACGATTGGAAGGTGTCCTGTTCGTTGGATACATGCGGCGACATCCAGTCGGCCGTGCACTTCTCGTCTGGTGGCAAGGCAGTTTGTGCTGCTCCAGCACGACGAGGGTGGTGGTTCCAAGGGGTTGTGGCCTCGAGCTCTCTTCTGCGGACTGTTAGAGTTAGAGTTTGATACCTATACGTGTAATCTCAACTATCTCCTTCTCCCGTATCCTTCTCTGTCTCTCTCTCTTTACCGACTTGATCGGCTTGTACTCTACGTAAGAACTTCAATATATAGCGACAGCTCTCCAGAGGAGAGTTGCAACGCCTTTACCAGATCAATCTTACATGGTATACAGAGCTAGCCTCTTCCCTATCATCTAGCAGGAACAAAACCAAACCCTAACGCCTCTCCATCGCCGTCGCCATGAGCTCCAGCGCCGTCGGCCTCAATCTCGGCGCTCCGCCAACAGAGAAGCTCGCAAGGGGGAATTACCTCCTATGGAAGGCGCAGGTTATGCCGGCACTGCGAGGCGCGCAAGTGACCGGTCTCCTCGACGGCAGCGACGCCGCGCCGTCGAAAACAGTGGAGATCGCCAAGGCGGACAAGTCCACGGCCATAGAGCCAAATCCTCTGTACAGTCAGTGGATTGCGAAGGATCAGCAGGTCCTAAGTTATCTGCTAAACTCTCTCACCCCAGAGATCCTTGCGCAGGTCATCGGTAAGGAGAATACCTTTGATCTTTGGACAGCCCTTACCACGTTGTTTGCTGCGCAGTCACAATCCAGAATAACCAATCTAAGGATTGCTATCTCCAACACCAAAAAGGGCAACATGTCCAGCAACGCTTTCATCGCCAAGATGAAGAGCCTTGGAGACGAACTTGCAGCAGCAGGTCGTCCAGTTTCAGATGGCGAGATGGTGGACTACATCCTCGCCGGACTCGATCGGGACTACGATCCCATCGTTGCAGCAGTTGGCGCAATCAAGAACTCCATCACCGTTGACGATCTTTTTTCACAGATTTCCGCGTTTGACCAAAGGATGGAGATGTTGGGCGATGGACCTACGGGTTTCCGCTCATCTGCCAATGCTATGTACAGGGGGCGCGGCCAGTACCGTAACAGAGGAAGTCGCGGACGAGGGAACAGAGGCCGCGGTCGCCCTGATCGCGCTTCCCCCTCTCCTGGTCGCACCGGTGGAAGCGGCGGCTATCAGCAACGTCAACGCCAGCAACCAGCACCACAGCAGCAGCAGCAGCAGCAGCACGAGGGAGACTACCCTGAGTGCCAGATATGCTATAAGTTCCATGCCGGCGGTGCTAGAGATTGCTGGCACCGGTATGACGAGGATCGTCAGGAGAAGAAAAAGGCAAATCTCATCACCAACTCCTATGGCATCGACACAAATTGGTATGCAGACTCCGGCGCCACCGAGCACATCACGGGGGAGCTTGATAAATTGACAATGCGAGAAAGGTACCACGGTGGTGACCAAGTGCACACGGCAAGTGGAACAGGTATGGATATTGCTCATATTGGTAACTCAATTGTTAGAACCCCCGAAAAAAAATTGCATCTAAATCATGTCCTACATGTTCCTCATGCATCAAAAAATCTTGTTTCAGTTCATCGTTTCACTCTTGACAACAATGTTCTCATAATATTCTATCCTTACTCTTTTGTTATCAAGGACTTGGCAACGAGGAGAGTAATATTTAGAGGAAGATGCGAGGGAGGTCTTTATCCAATCGTATCATCATCTCCTTCATCATGGTCAAATAAACAAGCTTGGAGTGTCACCAAACCATCTTCGGCAAAGTGGCATAGTCGTTTAGGTCATCCGTCTTCAACTATAGTTCAACATGTACTTAGTAGAAATAAACTTCCTTATGAGTCTAGTGTTGAGTCAGTTTGTGATGCGTGTCAACAAGCTAAAAGTCATCAATTGCCATATCCCATCTCCACCAGTGTATCCACAGCTCCTTTGCAACTTATTTTTTCAGATGTGTGGGGGCCAGCCCCTACTTCAGTTGGTAGATTTTCATACTATGTAAGCTTCATTGATGATTATAGTAAGTTTACTTGGATATATTTGCTAAAGAAACGGTCTGATGTTTTCCAAGTCTTCGGCAATTTTCAAAATCTTGTTGAACGCCAACTAAACTCCAAAATTCTTGCTATGCAAACTGACTGGGGTGGTGAGTATGAGAAACTTAATTCTTTTTTTCAAAAGATTGGAATTTCTCATCATGTCTCCTGCCCACATGCTCACCAACAGAACGGTTCTGCTGAGAGAAAGCACCGTCATGTTGTTGAAGTAGGACTATCATTGTTAGCCAATGCATCCATGCCTCTCAAATTCTGGGACGAAGCTTTTCTTACTGCCACTTATCTAATCAATATTCGTCCTAGCAAAGTCATCAAATTTGAGAATCCTATCACACGACTTTTTGGTGTCACTCCCGATTACACATCTCTTCGTATATTCGGGTGTGCTTGTTGGCCGAATCTTCGACCATACAATACACGCAAACTTGCTTTTCGCTCGAAAAGGTGTGTTTTTATTGGTTATAGTCCTATGCACAAAGGAGTTAAATGCCTTGATGTTTCCACCGGCAGGGTATACATATCTAGAGATGTTATTTTTGACGAATCAGTTTTCCCATTTGAGTCTCTTCATCCAAACGCCGGAGCCCTTCTTCGAAAAGAAATTCTTCTTCTTCCGGATTTTGATCAAGGGGGTGATAACAATTGTGCTAACCAATCTGACAATGTTCTTGCTCCTAGTATTATGCCTGTGCAGGTACCTGGAGAACACAGCAGAGAAAATGATCAAAATCATGAAAATTTGGCTCAAAACGAGCTATTATTTCATGTCAATGGAGAAGAAGGAGCCGACGCGGAACCCGAGGAAGATCTGCCTGCGCCTGCCACACCAGCGCGTCAGCCGGCCTTGGATCATGCGCGTGGATCCGCTTCGGATCGCACGCCGATGCAGCAGCCTGGTCGGGCGAGTCAGGCCGCATCGGGCCGAGCAACGGGCCCCTCCGCGAGCGCAGGCCACTCCGCGAGCACAGCGACAGCGACAGCGGTTTCGGGATCTTCTGCGGAAGGTTTTACTTCAGATTCGGCCACATCACTGTCCACAGGATCTACGTCGGCATCTGCAGGTTTGGAAGGATTTTCTGGATCTCCTGCGGCTGATCATATTGAGCAGCCTTCTGTGCAACTACAGCCACAACCAGTCACCACTTCAAGGGTTATGACTCGATTACAAAAAGGTATTAGAAATCCCAAAGTCAGAACAGATGGTACTATCCCGTTTGGCATGCTGTGTATTTCAGGTGAACCAACAAAGTTGAGTGATGCACTTGGAGATCCTAAGTGGAAAAGGGCTATGGATGAAGAATATGGTGCACTCATGAAGAATAAAACATGGCACTTGGTACCAAGTCAAAGAGGTAAAAATATTATTGATTGCAAATGGGTTTACAGAATCAAAAGAAAAGCAGATGGCTCTATTGATAGGTACAAGGCACGTCTGGTTGCAAAAGGCTTCAAGCAACGTTATGGTATTGATTATGAGGACACCTTTAGTCCCGTTGTGAAAGCTGCTACCATTAGACTTGTGCTAGCCATTGCTATTTCCAGAGGGTGGAGTCTGAGACAGCTAGATGTTCAGAATGCGTTTTTGCATGGTGTTCTGGAAGAGGAGGTCTATATGAGGCAACCACCAGGGTATGAAAATAAACAAACACCACACTATATTTGCAAGCTTGATAAAGCTCTTTATGGTCTGAAACAGTCTCCTAGAGCATGGTTCTCAAAGCTGAGCTCACAATTGAAGCATCTTGGTTTTGTTGCATCCAAGGCCGATACATCTCTCTTCATCTATAATAAGGCAAATACTGTCATGTTTGTGCTTATTTATGTTGATGACATCATAGTTGCAAGCTCCTCATCAAATGCTACTGATGCTCTTTTGCATGATTTAAGTTCAGAATTTGCCTTGAAGGATCTTGGTGATTTACACTTCTTCCTTGGTATTGAAGTTAAGAAGATTCAAGATGGCATAGTGTTGAGTCAGGAAAAATATGCCACTGAACTTCTAACTCGTATGGGAATGAAGGACTGCAAGCCTTCGCCCACACCTTTGTCTTCTTCAGAACAACTGTCAGCACATGAAGGAGAACCACTTAAGGAAGAGGAGAGCACAAAATATAGAAGCACTGTTGGAGCTCTACAGTACTTGACTTTGACACGGCCAGACATATCATTTGCTGTAAATAAGGTTTGTCAATATCTGCATGCTCCTACTTCCACCCATTGGACGGCTGTCAAAAGGATTGTGCGATACATTAAGCATACTGTGAGTTTGGGACTTCAGTTCAAACGCTCTAATTCTTCACTAGTTAGTGCTTTTTCTGACGCCGACTGGGCAGGATGTAGTGATGACAGAAAGTCAACAGGAGGATTTGCAGTGTTTTTTGGTTCAAACCTTATTTCTTGGAGTGCTAGGAAGCAAGCTACAGTGTCAAGATCAAGTACAGAAGCTGAATACAAGTCATTGGCAAATGCTACTGCTGAGATCATTTGGATGGAATCGTTACTTGATGAGTTGGGAATCAAGCAACGTCGTGTTCCATGTTTATGGTGTGACAATTTGGGGGCCACCTATCTCTCAGCTAATCCAGTTTTTCATGGCAGAACTAAACACATTGAAATTGATTTTCATTTTGTGCGAGAAAGAGTGACGGAGAAGAAGTTGGACATAAGGTTCATTCCGTCTAAGGATCAGGTAGCCGATGGGTTCACCAAAGCTTTGTCAGTCAAGCCTTTTGAAGAATTCAAAAGAAACCTCAATATAGGATAGTTTAGATTATGGGAGGGTGTTAGAGTTAGAGTTTGATACCTATACGTGTAATCTCAACTATCTCCTTCTCCCGTATCCTTCTCTGTCTCTCTCTCTTTACCGACTTGATCGGCTTGTACTCTACGTAAGAACTTCAATATATAGCGACAGCTCTCCAGAGGAGAGTTGCAACGCCTTTACCAGATCAATCTTACACGGACAACTAGGGCTTGACCCAGGTCCGGCGAGATGGTGGCGCGGGCATGGAGGAATCATCCCGCGATTGCTTGCTGGTGGACTAGTTGATGCATGGTGCGAGGCTTGCGAGGTTGATCCAGGCGAAAGCCTTGTGATGTAGGGTGGAACCCTAGTTCATGATCTTTTCACACTTGAAGGTGGGGAAAGGGGAAATCAAGAGAAGAACACAAAATGAACACTCAATTGACAAAGATCCAATCACACATGTACTAAATCCACATACACATAAAGGAGATACAGGGGTCCAAATCCAACAAGGTAGGCAAAAGAGGAACCATTTCATCCCAATCCTTAGAGAAATTGAGGGCTTGATATCCAAGGGGTCTTGAATCCACTAGGGGATCTTCTCACATGGAGGCCTTGATCTCCATGGGAGAGGGGTAGTGGATGAGCAAAACTCAATCTCAAATGAGCTAAACCTTTGCCAATCCTAGCTAGAGGTAGTAGGAGGACTATATATAGTCTTGGGCGGAATAAGAGAGAGGGAGGGGGATACATGGGCCTTTGGCCCGGTTGTGCATGCGCGCAGGCATTGGATGTCTGGAATGGACGTTGAATGTCCGGCCCTTCAGGAGGTGCCGAATGTCCGGCCTTGGGTCGGATGTCCGTCCTAGAGGAGGCCGGGACTTGACGCGGTACTGATGCCCTCGGGACGGATTTCCGGGCGCCGGTGCCGGATGTCCGGGGCACGGCCGGATGTCCGGCCGCTGTAGCTCCTTCAGGTACTGTCCAAGGGCGATCGTCTCCACCTTGGGGCGCCGGATATCCGGGCTGGGGCCGGATGTCCGGTCGCTGTAGCACTTCGCCGACTCCTCTCGTTGTGCTCCTTCGTCCACATCTGTGGTGGCTTGGCCTACATCCCCTACATCCCGAGTGTCTCCGAGGTTGCTTTCTTGGTACCTAAGCACACATAGCATTCCCGCTTGAGGTAGTAGCCATGTCTCACGTGGTTCACATGGAAGTTCATCAAGGAGAGATGTCATCTCGTTCTCGATAGCCCTTGCACGTGCTCTTGTCATTGGTCCACTTGGTGCTTGGGGTGACGATGGTGGGTCCATGGGATGATCGTGGGATGCTCCGCATCATCTCCCACCCCCTTGGGGAAGATCCGCTCTCGGATCGATAATCTCATCACCATGGAAGGGAGATGGTTCCTTGACATTGAAGATGTTGCTCACGTTGGACTTGTCGCGTGGGATGTCGATCTTGTAGGCATTGTCGTTGTAGCGTGCTAGCACCTTGAATGGTCCATCGGCGTGAGGTAGAACCTTTGACTTGCGCTCGGTGGGGAAGCAGTCTTTGCGTAGGTGTAGCCACACAAGATCTCCGGTGTTGAACACCATGGGGTGCTTGTTGGTGTTGAGCTTGGTGGCTAGGCGTTCTACTTGGCGTTCGATCGTGTGCCTTGTATCTTCATGCACCTTTTTGAGGTAACTTGCTCTTGCGCCCGCGTCCAAGTTCGTTCTCTCTTGTAGTGGTAGCGGGAGGATCTCCAATGGCGACAATGGGTTGAAGCCATAGACCACCACGAAGGGAGACTTGCCGGTTGTAGAGTGTCGTGCTCGATTGTAGGCGTACTCGGCGATGGGCAAGCATTCTTCCAACTCCTTGACGTTTTTCTTGATCAACACGCGGAGGAGTGTAGAGAGTGTCCGATTGGTGACCTCCGTTTGGCCGTCGGTTTGTGGGTGATATGCCGAAGAGAAGAGTAGCTTGATTCCTAGCTTGGTGCATAGTGTCTTCCAAAAGTAGCTTAGGAACTTGACGTCGCGGTCCGACACAATTGTCTTGGGCACACCATGCAATCGCAAGATTTCCCTACAAAATAGATTTGCAACATGTGAAGCATCGTCTATCTTGTTGCATGGAATAAAATGTGCCATCTTAGAGAAACGGTCCACAACGACAAATACCGAATCTTTGCCGTTTTGAGTTCTAGGCAAACCAAGCACAAAATCTACTAATGTCTTTCCATGGTTGGTACGGAATAGGAAGTGGCATATGTAGACCATGAGATTGAGCTTGTGACCTAGCTTTGCGGCATGTGGAGTACCGGTTGGTGTAGCACGCGACGTCACGAAACATCTTTTTTCCAATAGTACTTGTTGGAGAGCGTCGCGAAGGTCTTGTCGCGGCCGAAGTGTCCCATAAGTCCTCCCCCGTGAGCCTCTTGCAAAAGTAACAAACGAAGAGAAGACTCGGGTATACAAAGTTTGTTACCCCGCATAAGATAGTCATCCTTGAGATAATATTGCTCCCAATAATTTTTAGCTTGGCATTTGGCATAAGGAATCGCAAATGAAGTATCATGCGCATACAAGTTTTTAATGTGCTCAAAGCCAACAACATTGAATTCAAGTTGAGTAACTAACATGCACTTGCGGGAAAGAGCATCCGCCACTACATTCTCTTTACCCTTAATGTACTTAATGCCATAAGGAAAAGACTCAATGACTCCATTTGGCATGCCTTTTATTCAATTTGGTTTGACCTTTAAGGTACTTAAGCGTCTCGTGATCGGTATGTATTACAAACTCACGTGATCGAAGGTAATGCTCCCAAATATGCAAGACTCTTACCAAAGCATATAACTCTTTGTCATAGATGGAATAATTAAGTTGTGCTCTGGAACGTCGCAATGCACTTCAAATGTTTTGTCAAAATTTGGTAAAGCAAGTAATGGGGCATGTGTAAGCAAGGTTTTAAGCTCATTACATGTGGCATCTTGGGAGGGTCCCAAAAAAAATGGTGCATTCTTCTTACTCAAAGCATGCAAAGGTGATGCAATAGTACTAAAATCCTTAACGAAACGACGATAGAAACCGGCTAGGCCAAGGGAACTACGCACTTGTTGCAAGTTTGTTGGTTGAGTCCAAGTTTTAATTGCGTCAATTTTAGACTCATCAACCTCAATGCCCTTAGAGAAGACTACAAATCCCAAGAAAACGAGCTTGTCCACACCAAAAGTGCACTTTTCCATGTTCGCATAGAGTTGCTCATTCCTCAAAACTTGCAAGACTTCTCTAAGGTGTTTCACATGTTCCTTAAGAGATTTGTTAAAAACAAGGATATCGTCAAAGTATACCACAACACAAATGCCAACGAGTTTTCGAAGAACATAATACATCACGCGCATGAATGTGCTAGGCGCTTGAGATAAGCCGAAAGGCATGACTAACCATTCACAGAGGGCAAATTTGGTTTTAAAAGCCGTTTTTCATTCGTCACCTTTTGCATGCGAATTTGATAGTAGCCACTTTTAAGATCAATTTTGGAGAAAATGGTGGCTCCACTAAGTTCATCTAGCATGTCATCTAGGCGTGGAATGGGGTGACGGTATCTAACGGTGATAGCATTAATGGGGCGGCAATCGGAACACATACGCCAACTACCATCTTTCTTAGGCACAATAATTACTGGAACCGCACATGGGCTTAGGCTCTCGCGAACATACCCCTTTTTGAGAAGGTGTTGAACTTGACGCTGAATCTCTTTGGTCTCATCCGGGTTGACGCGATAAGGCGCCTTGTTTGATAATGGTGCGCCGGGAATGAGGTCGATGCGGTGCTTGATTCCACGAAGTGGAAGAAGTCCCGGAGGTAGCTCATCGGGGAAAACATCCGCGGATTCCTACAATAAATGAGACAAAACCAAAGGTAGATGTTGTGAAGCATTAGTCCCACGGCCTCATCTTTGCACACAAGTACAAAGTGAAGGACACTTGATGGGCTCTCACTCACATCCCTCGAGTCTCTTTTGGTGGCTACAAGCACTAAGTTTTTCTTGTCTCTCATCGTGGAGTCACTCATATTTGGCTTCTGGCGCTCACTCTCTTTTGGGTGGTTCACTCGCTCACTAGTCTCTCCTTGATGACTCGAAGCTTGCTTGTCGGCGATCACTTGACTTGGTGACGTGGGTCGAAGCACGTACTCCTTGCCCTTCATCTTGAAACTGTAGTGATTGGTCCGTCTGTTGTGGATGACGCCGCAATCGAATTGCCAAGCTCGTCCTAGGAGTAGATGGCACACGGACATTGGTACCTCATCACACTCCAAGGTGTCTTCGTATGCTCCAATCTTGAAGGACACTTGAAAGGTGTGCTCCACTTGAATGGTGCTGGAGTCACTTAGCCATTGGACCTTGTAGGGGCGAGGGTACTTCTTTTTGAGTAATTGTAGCTTGGAGCAAAGTTCTTCGCTTGCCAAATTGTGGCAACTTCCGCCGTTGATGATCACCTTGACAGAACGTCCTTGGATGCCCGCTTTTGTATGAAAGATGTGGCAACGTTGGTCTTCGTCTTATTGGTGTTGAAGTGTCAAGATCTTGGAGACAACGAGGGCGGGGCTCGGATCGTTGTTGCAAAAGATTTGCGCATCTTCATCTTCATTCACTTGGCGATGCATGGCCACATGTTCCAAAGATTCCATTTCTTCATCACTCATGGAGTTGTAGGTGCCGTCATCATTGGCAATCATGGTGCACTGTGTGGGGCATCCAAATGTCTTGTGGCCTCGGCCCTTGCAAGTGAAACATTGGATGGAACTTGTCTTGGCGGTAGCATCCGTTGTAGGAGTTGAATATGAAGCTCTTGGCTTGTAGGTGCTTGTAGGAGTACGACTCGAAGATGTCGTAGATTGCTTGGAGCTTGTCATTCCACCGGTAGTGGGTGTAGCTCGAGTAGTGTTCGTTGCCGTTGTAGTCGCTTGAGTAGTTGTGCCGTAGGTCTTGGAGGACTACTTTGAGAACTTTTAGTCGTCTTGCACTTGCCGCTTCGCTTTGGTTGCTTGGTGCACTAGCTCGAGGATGTTGGAGTAGGGTTGGAAATCCATAATCTTCTTGATTTGGTGGTTGAGGCCGTTCAATAAGCGCGTCATGGTTTACTCCTCGTCTTCCTTGACGTTGGCTCATATCATTGCAATCTCCATTTCTTGGTAGTAGTTCTCAACCAACTTTGTGCCTTGCTTAAGGAGTTGCCTCTTCTTGAATAGATCACGGTTGCAGTGGGTAGGCACGAAGCGAGCTCTCATGATTTCTTTCATTTGGTGCCAAGTCGTGATCGGTGGCTCACCTTTTTCCCTTCTTTGCTCGACCACTTATTCCCACCAAATGAGAACATAATCTTGGAACTCAAGGGAGGCCATTGCGATCTTCTTTTCCTCTTCATAGTTGTGAAGACGGAATATCTTGTTGACTTTTAAGGCCCATGAGAGGTAGTCTTCGGGATCGGTGCTACCGGAGAACTTAGGCATGTTGAACTTGAGCTTGCCGTAGCGTTACTCCTCATTGTGTTGGTGGCGATGGCGATGTCGCTCTTGTCTTGGAGGGGGGGGGGGGTCTTCAACCTCTTGCTCCTCAGGATTGACTTGATGTTGAGGACGAGGTATTCTTGCCCGGTTCCTCCTTTCTTGGTGCTCCTCAAGACGCGTGGCTTCATCTTGTCGCTCTTGTCGGAGTGCTGCTTCTTCCTCGCGCATGCGTCGATTGCGCTCTTGGACGGCGCGAGTGGCTTTGCGGAGGGATCGTTGTGCTTCAAGCGCTTGTTCCTCACAGCGTTGTTGTTCTTGCCGTAGTGCGTCGCCGTCTTGCTCTTCTTGGCGTTGGCATTGTCGAGCTTGCTCTTGGTCCATGTCATCTTGTTCTTTGCGACGATGTCGTTCGCGCTCCCGAAGGCGGTTTTGCAAACCATTGCCATGGAATGGGTTTTGTGAAGCTTGATGATCTTGATTGTCGTCTCAAAGATGAGAATGAGGTCGTGGAAGACTTGCGTCGGAAGAGGTGTCCTAAGAGTGTCGGCTTGAGTGGCGTCGTCTTGACGAAGAAGATGTGGAAGAAGCATGGTTGACCATCATGGCACGAAACTCTTCGATTTGGGTGGATAGTTTGGCGTCAAGGTAGTCCCGTGTTCTTGCTTCGGATTGGCGCAAGTCGGTGGCGACTTGTTCGATGCGGTTGCCCAAAGCTTCATTTTCTTGATGCAAAGCTCGTTGAACGCCAAAGAGTTGAACATTGGTGACGTAGTCGTTCGATTCGTCTTGCTCATCGAAGAATGGATTGGATGTGCTTGGCCTATCCATCATGCTCAAGCAAGTGTTAGTGGAAGAAAGAGAATAACTAGACCAAATTTACCTTTTCCAATGTTGAAGATGGATCAATGATCACTCAATATGGTATTGTGGAAGTAGGACAATCGGTACCAGATCTTGTCAATCTCACACCTACACAAATAAAGCTTTTCGAGTAGCTTGGTGAGGATAGGTGGTACAAAATTGATGCAATTGTTAGCAACATAACAATAATGTTGAGAAATATTCACAATTGAAGCAAATAGATCAATAGCATGGAGTGGTACACGGAAACACACACATGGATAGACTAGTGGGGTTGTGCAACCAAGGAATGAGCACAAAATGTGTTGTTCACGAAAAAAGCTTGTGTTGCACAACGCTAGAGAGACGTAGCATGATTGCTCAAAAGGGCGAGATACGAAACTTGTGCACAACCTATGAGAGACAAAACGTGTCGACTTTCTATCCCAAGTATGCTATGTATGTATGATTTTCGATGAACTCGCACACGATGATCCAAATGATCAATGATGTCAATATGCGATGCAATGTGGCGTGATGCTATTGTTATTGCTTACAAGCTCTTTGTTTCCTTTTTCTCTTTGCTTAAAAGCTTCTCTCTCTCTCTCTCTCTCTCTCTTTCTTGATATTTTCTTTGGCCACTATGCGAAATGCTCAAACTAAGATAGCAATTATGTATATGTGGGAACAATTGATGACACAAGAGATGATACGATGATATATGCACGCAATGATAGCTATGCGGAATATGTATCACTAAAGTGCACAAGTAGCGTTGCCCGACAATACTCAAACAGCTAGTCTCGGTAGGCAAAAGGCTCGGGGTTAACAATGCAATGGCAAGGGAGTGTACTAAGATGTCGTCTAAGTTACCGTCCTTGCTTACGGTCGGGGTGTCAATTGTTGGAGTGGTCGTTGTCAATGTCGAGTCCGTGGCGAAGTTGAGCGGCGGTAATATCAATGTTGAACCGTTCCTAATTAGCCAAAACACCTTAGGAAACGGAAAACCGCACATTCAAATTCTCAAATGGCAAAATAGTGCAAAACAAGTGGTGGTTGCGGAAGGTTGGTGGTATTGCGGAAGTTTGGTGGTGGTATTGCGGAAGTAATGTGGGCCAAGGTGGTCAAAATGGTGTAAAAATGGGGCGAAGTGGTGATTGTGGCTGCGTCGGGCCGGATGTCCGGGCTGGTACGGATGTCCGGGGGTCGGGCCGGATGTTCGGCGGCTGGAATCCGTGGCAGATCAGATCTCGGGGATTTGAAGATGGGGAAGAATTTTTTTGCGAAAATTGGCTGGAAATGGTGGGGAGGGTGTGGGTAAGTTAGATCCGCCCGCAACACTTCGAATCCATGGATAAAAATCAACAAAACACCATCAAAACCAACAAATCACAAAAAAATTGGTATGGCTATTTTTGTGGGGATTTTCGAATTTGGGCAAAAACAAGAAAATTAGGCTAGAAAGTTTGGGGGGGGGGGATGGGGCTCCAAGATGTGAATCAACCTTGCTCTGATCCAATATGATGTAGGGTGGAACCCTACTTCATGATCTTTTCACAGTTGGAGGTGGGGAAAGGGGAAATCAAGAGAAGAACACAAGATGAACACTCACTTGACAAAGATCCAATCACACATGTACTAAATCCACATACACATAAAGGAGATACAAGGGTCCAAATCCAAAAAAGTAGGCAAAAGAGGAACTAGTTCATCCCAATCCTTAGAGGAATTGAGGGTTTGATATCAAAGAGGATCTTCCATATAAGGGGTCTTGAATCCACTAGGGGATCTTCTCACATGGAGGCCTTGATCTCCATGGGAGAGGGGTAGTGGATGAGCAAAACTCAATCTCAAATGAGCCAAACCTTTGCTAACCCTAGCTAGAGGTAGGAGGAGGTCTATATGTAGTCTTGGGCGGAGTAATGACGCGGTACTGATGCCCTCGGGCCGGATTTCCGGGGAGGGGCCGGATGTCCGGGCGCCGGTGCCGGATGTCCGGGGCACGACCTGATGTCCGGCCGCTGTAGCTCCTTCAGGTGCTGTCCAGGGGCAATTGTCTCCACCTTGGGGGCGCTGAATATCCGGGCTGGGGACGGATGTCCGGCCGCTGTAGCACTTCGCCGACTCCTCTCGTCGTGCTCCTTCGTCTACATCCGTGGTGGCTTGGCCTTCATCCCGAGTGTCTCCGAGGTTGATTTCTTGGTACCTAAGCACACATAGCATTCCCGCTTGAGGTAGTAGCCATGTCTCACGTGGTTCACATGGAAGTTCATCAAGGAGAGATGTCACCTCGGTCTCGATAGCCCTTCCACGTGCTCTTGTCATCGGTCCACTTGGTGCTTGGGGTGACGATGGTGGGTCCATGGGGATGACCGTGGGATGCTCCGCATCACCTTGTCTCCGGTCATGGCCGGAGCCGACAATGACGACGCTCTCGCGCGCCATTTCCTTCTTGATGGCATCATCGAGGTGATGATCTTGGCCCTTCATCTAAGCAGCTTCAGGGGAAACCCTAGATCTGTGTGATCGGACGATGGCGGCGTGTTTACGTCGTGTCCCTCCTTGGGGGCATCGCTTTTCGAGTTGTGCATTGGCAAAAGGGACATGTGGAAGATGGTGGTGATGGTGTCAAGGCTTCTGGCTGGAGGTTGATGGAGAGGTAGGTGCTGCAGCCGCCGCTTCTCTGTCTCGCCGGTGCCATTTGAGTGGATGAGGCATGGTGGCGGTGTGAGGTGTGCGGGTAGCGATGATCCATCGCGGCGGTGTCACGAAGGTGTTGCACGGTGGCAGGGTTGGTGATGCTGGTCATATTGCAGATGGCCAGGACATGATCCGAAGCTCAACGGGGCTAGTGACGGCCGATTGCGGGCATGTCGGTGCAGTAACGGCTCATGGTGTTTTGTCTGGGGCGGTGGCCATGCTCGGATTTACCACCTATGTGCACTGTACGATGGAGTGGGATCGCCCGAGTGTCCCCAATGTGGGATTTTGGTGGTAACATCCTCTCTCGTTGGTTGTTCGACGAGATGCCTCACACCCTGCATCAACGGATTTGGTTCCACATACGACACTTGGCAGCTGGGTTGTTCGCTTGGTGTGTTCATGGTTTTCAGTTCACGTGGCCATGTCCACGTCTGAATCGTGTGTGCTTGCATTATCTTCGTTGGGTTATCAGCTCAGTGGGATCATCGTTGCTTTTTTCTTTTTCCTTTTATTTCTCCACCAAGACATAGCTTCGGTCTTGTATGACTTTGCTCAATGTCGGTGTGATCCTTTGTGTGTGTGCGTTGGTGTTAGCTGTGTGCATCTTAGCTATGCAGAGGCCAAGTGTGTGCTCAATGTGTTTGTATCCCCTTGATGCTTCATTTCGAGTTAATAAAATCCACCCTTTTTCGAAAACGACGTTAGGTTCCAAGGGATCAGTCGTGTCGCCGATCGTCAGATCGGACGCATCAAGCGGCCCTAGAATTACCTTCGCCTCGCACACGTACCCCTTCCAACTAGCAGCCTTGTCGCAACATCCCGTCCATGCCCCACCAGTCCCCGCTTCGCAACAACAGCACAACACCTTCGACCGCCGCCGAAACAACATTAGTCGCCACCTGTGCATTAGCCACAACACCTGCAACATGCCCTCAGCACCTGCAACATCAAGGATGCTCCTGAAGCACTGACACACTGGGTGAAGCTCCCAAAGCACCGACACCACTCCCGTAATGGCTGCAACACCAGCAACGGCGTCAACTATTCCAGCATCGCGCGACTGGCTTTGAAGAATGGTGCTCCGGCTTTGCAGCAAAAAAATAAAATAAAAAAGGGCGAGCAACTTGCAGTGGAAGCCGCTGTCCTTGCATCATCTCACACACGGCTTGCAAACAATGAGTGCCCCCTGTTGCGGAACCAATCGGTCTTACAGCGTTGCGCGACTTGTTTTGACGCGTCATATAGTTAATCTTTTGAAAAGATCGGCCGGGTCACGATCCGATCCACCGTGGGATAGTCGTCCGATCTAGCTGATGAGGTTTGCAACATGGGTCATATTGTGCTCAGTCACTGATGAGGTTACATGGGTCATGTTGTGCTCAATCACTAATGAGGTTTGCAACATGGATTATGTTGTTCTCAGAGGTATGTAAAAGCCTCAATTCTTCGCCTTTGCAATTGATAGGGGAATTACAGAGAACCCTTGGCAAGTCCGCGTCCACGGGGAAACCCTTAATTACCGTGGAGTGGGGTCACTACGGTAGTGGCGTGTGTGGTACAAAGTCTACCTAGAGTAGAACATATTTTGTACCTGGATCCGCACAGCTCAAACGGAGTGCTCAAGTATCCAACTAGTACTATGTTACTAGATAAGTCGCAATAGACACATACCAATGAGAATTCCAGACTCCCTGAGAACACCTTAGTCCTCTGCTGGTCTAAAGTGTTACTTGCTCCACTGCACTATTTTACTTTTGTTAATGTTATTTACTTTCCGTTCGCAACCTGCTCATAGTCACTATTTATTTCGGCCCTCACTTTGCCTTGAGTTTACAATTACTTGCAGGCACAATTCCATAAGTTTCTATAAGGGACAAAGTCTAATTCCTGTTCTCCCTGTGGGATCGATACTCTTACTTCGAAAAGGCTACAACTAAACCCTGTGCAATGCAGCACATCAAGATTTTCTGGCGCCGTTGCCGGGGAGCTGAGCACTTTTGGGATTTGTTTTCAGTTTTGACTTATCTGTGTTCTAACAGTTTTTGTAGGCTTTGAGCAACCATGGTCGCACAAGAACAACTTTGCCAGCCGGCTTCTATTAATGTTACAGGGCCTTGTCAAGGTGAAAATTTTGTATCTATTGGGCCAAGACCAGCTGGTGAAACATATGAAATTAACCCTCGACTACTTAGCATGTTGAAAGGTAGACATTCCAAGGTGATGTACGGAGAACCCGTATGAACATGTGCAAGAATTTGATGAGATATGTGGGACGTTTAAATTGCATGCTTTTTCTCATGAAGAAATGAAACTTAAATTGTTTTCTTATACTTTGCTAATGATGCAAAAGCATGGTTACGTGATCGGCCCGCAGGTACCTTTAACACCTGGGAGGAGTTATCTGCTGCCTTTTTAGCCTGCTATTTTCCAGCAAGCAAGACTTATAAGGTGAGGAGAAAAATTGGTAGCTTTGGACAAAACCTAGGTGAAAGTCTGGTCACTACTTATAAAAGGTACCGATCTCTTCTTAAAGAATGTCCTCATCATTATTATCCACCTTGAATGCTTTTACACTTCCTGAATCTTGATTAAAAGATTAAAAAAACTCTAATGGTAAAGCCTCCTGAATCTTGATTCACCCAGGGTATGCAAAGTTTTAGGCATAATAATCTGCTCATCAATGAACTGACTCAACAAGTCTGCAGCCAAGGGCCTCGACACACAAAAACAGCAAGAACAACGAACCTGCTCGAATTGCCAGACGGAATCCTGGGAGTTGCAGTTGGAGATCCTCTCGGCGCCAACGAGCTGCCCTTCCCGACCCCTCGCTCCAAGAAGCACAATCTGTGCACCAAACCAATCTCCTCTCCTCTGAACATGTCGCACATTCAATTTCACGAAATTATATTTCCAAAACATATCCGGAATATTTGATGATCTTGTATTAACTATATAGTACGATAGAATTACAAAAAGAAAAGCATGACACTGACGGACTGACCTGCACGTTCTTGGCTTGTTCACTCTGTTTGCTCTGCATTGCAGATTGCGTTTACAGCCACATAGTATCATGTCAAATGTCTCATGAGTTAAGATCACAAAACTTTTCTAAAAAAAAACATCACAAAACTCTCATGAACAATATTATGAGGTCATGCAGGATGCAACCAACCTTGGGTCGTTGGGGAAATCAAGCAACATGTGTTATCTGCGGCCATGTCCTTGGCCAGCCTCCTCTGTTGCTCCGCTCTCGCCCAATCGTCGGATAACTGCAACCACACCAACCCTCTTGAATCCCAACTCTGATCCACCACCATCCGTCACTGTGTGTGACTCGGCAAGTGATGGCGCGCGTCCAGCAGCTCCCTGCAGCCCGCCGACATAAAACCTGCCGCCACCGCCGCAATCTCCTAGCTGCACTTCCTGCATATATAGTCCAACAAATTAGAATCTCGCACCATGCGTACAGGAGCCGGAGAAGAAATCAAGAGCAGGGATACAGAAGAATTCAAATACTTGGGACTGGTGGACGACGGCAATCCTGATCCGAGACTTGGGCTTAGCGTCTTGCTTGGAAATGTCTATAAAAGAGCAACGATGGCAAGAAACGATATCTTATCAGTTATCGGCATGAAGCACTATCAATAAAAAAAACTTCAATGAGCAACAGACAATGAACATTTTGCAATACACAAATGACTAAACTTGATGGACATTGTCTTGAGATGCAGTTCAGTTACGGTTTCACTCTCACCTTCAAACGCCACACGCAGCAGCAAGCAGACCATGGCCATCAAATGCAGCACTGACATCACCTCGTACCATCCATCGACTATGGCCATTTCATGCTGTTTAGATAAGCACTAGCAGGTAATTATATAACAGAAAACCTGGCGCATGTCACTTAGCTTGGGCAAGCAACATACCTCGTCCTCTTGGTCAGTCCAAACTAACTGTACGCTGAGCCTCAACTCACACCTGCACATTTACAACATTCATGAAACGAAATAATAAACAGAATTGCCAACGAACAAAACCAAAACACTAACAGAAAATCAAATTCCAGAAATTACGCACCTTCTTTCACCAATCCTCTATAACACTAAGCTCCCTAGTTTTAAAGAGCCGACATTCAGTTGAGGTCTCCAATTAGAATTGGGTCACCCGATTTTGACCGGGTCAGCAATTTCTTAAAGCTTTCTCATTCAATTCTTTTATACCATACACTATGCTTCCTAATTTTTAAGGCCTCACAATTAATTTAGGTATTCAATTTAGAATTGGGTCAACCAATTTTGACCGGGTCAACACTTTCTCAAACTCTCCCGTTCAATTCGTTTAATTCATTATGTTCCCTAATTTTGAAGCTCTTTCATTCAATTGAGCTATTCAATTTTGGATTTGGTTTGCGATTTTGACCGAGCCAACGATTTTTCAAATCAATCAGCAGCAACTGGCCTATAAAAACATATCAACCCCGCGCACCCTCCCACCACCTGGAAAGAAAAGCGTCACCATGTGATATTGTAGCACCAATATAGTAGTACACGCGACCACCGATACATAAATTTTCTCACATAAATATAGGTTGGTTAGCGGATAACACAGAATCACACCACGAAAGGCCCACCAAATCACCGCATTATAAATAAAAATAAAACACACTCTATCATCTCCCCCACCCACCAAACTAAATATTCCATCAGTTCCAAAATATAAGGGGTATTAGTTTTGTGGAAAGTCAAATTTCTTTAACTTTGGCCAAGTTCAGAGCAAAAATATTGACAACCACAATATTAAACAAAAAAAAGTATGAAAATTCATTTCATGACGAATTTAAAAATACCGATTTGTTATTATGGATTTTGATATATTTCTCTACAAATTTGATCAAACATAATAGGTTTGACTTTTCAAAAAGTAATACTCCATATATTTTGAAACAGAGTGATTATTTTTTGAAGAAACCCACATCAACGGCGCAGCAAAGCGCGCCCAACCCTTCTAGTCCAAGAAGAACTGGCAAGTAGTCTTCTACTGCCTACAGAGCAGCGAAAGAGACAATCCAACCGAGAGTCAGTGACCAACAATGGACGAACCAATTGCCATCCCAATAGCCGCAAATCTCGCACAGGCGGACACGACAGACAATCCCGTGTCCTAGCAAGAGCAAACGGATGCAATCGCTAGCGCAATACCGATTCTAATCGCCACAAACAACAACATATGAAAGATCACCGGCGGCGACGAGAGCCGAGAAGCGGCATCATCGACGGCGAGCCCCATGTAAGCCCGCTGCAATCACACCCCAGTGCACCAAGGACACGGACACCACGAAACAAAAAAGAGATAATTAATTTTATGCCCCTAGTTGGGTCCCACTCGTCTGTTTTACCCCTAACTTCAGAAACTCACCTGTTCTGTACAAGCCACTTTGCAATTCTTATGCTTTTGCCCTTTGACCCTTTGACCGTCACTTTGAAAAAATCATAACAAATTCATACTAACTCAGAAAAATGCAAATAAGATATCAAAATGTTCACAAAAATACAATCTAAAAAAATTCAAAAAATTCTAAATTTTTTTGGTGGCAAACGTTGACCAATGTTTTGAGTGCTTGCCAAGTTTCATAATAGAATGACATTCGTGGAAGTCATGGCAAAAAAACAAGAGCGACCTTGTTGATAGGTACGCCTACATGTGGGGGAAGGAGACCAAGGATCACGGCGCGCCGCACGTGCTCCCCGGCGACATCAAGCCCTCCGCAGATAAATATCCCTTTTTCTGCGCCTATTTCTACTGTGGTCTTGTTGCCCATTTTTCTGATTTCTTCTATGAGCTCATGTGGACTTATGGATTCCGGCTTCTGGATTTTACTCCGAACGCCGTGACTTGTATGTCCATATTTGCCCACATGTGCGAAAACTTTGTTGGCATTGTGCCCAATGTTGCCCTATTCGGCCATTTCTTCATCCCTCGCATCGAAGGAGATGCTCTTTCCGGCAGCATAACTTGGATCCCTAGAGCCGGCAGCAAGCAAGTCTACCTCGAGGGTCAGCTGCATCTGAAGTGGGACGAATGGAGATGAGACTGGTGCTGGATTAAGGAAGAAAACTTCCTAGATTTCTATGCGCCCGGACGGAGAGAGTTCATCGCGGAGAGGACTGGAGCAACGTCAGCAAGTGTGATGGCAAGCTCACCCTCACGTTGGATCGCATCATCCGCCTCAGAGCCGCCGGCCTGACCATTGAAATGGTTGGCGCTGGTTTCCTTTGGCGCCGCATTGCACCTCTGCAGAAGAAGGAGCAGCACACTTGGGAGTACAAGAATGTTGCTGATGTTATGCGGCTGCATGCTGGGCCCGGCAACAACTTGATGGTGCTACAACATGCCAGCCTCTGCCACTAGCTCTTCCGTACTTCCGGCAAGTTCCACTTGCCGGCCAAAGTGGTTTCCTTGTGCATTAACTCCGCCAAGGATTCGATCTTGGCGATGATGCCGTCATGCAATGCCCAAGGAGTCGAAGGTGGCTGGCAGGAGCCATCCACCAACGATGTGAAGGCATGGCTCGATAACCTGGTGGAGAAGCCCACCAGGGAAGAGAAGGATATGATCCACGACACCACCGAGGAGGAATTAGCGTACATCGCTAGTAGAGCGGCAGAGGCGCGGATGACAGAGGGTGCCGGTGGTTCTCGATCCGCGGCATCCGCTGATGAAGAAGTTGATGAAGAGCCAGCCAAAGAGCTACGAGAAGAGCCTGCGGGAGAGCAAGACGATGAGGTTGCCGGAGAACAGGAGCAAGAGGAGCCCCCGATTCCTCCTATTCCGAAGAAGAAGACCCGAGTCCTCAGGAAGGCCGTCAGCTAGGAGCCAGTGCGCCCCTCATCATCAGGCGACGAGCCTGCCGACAAGGAAGCGACCGCCAGGATTACCCAACAACATGGTGCTCGATGACAAGCTTCCCAACAGCAACAGACTCGGCGCACCTCCTCAAGACGGCATACTGCATCTCCTGCCGGTGAAACAGGGTCTTCACAGCCCACGACTTCTTCGTCCGCCAAGCATGCTAGAGCACCTCGTTCGCCCTCGGCCTCTGGTGCCAGGAACGAGGCCGTCTGGGACCTCTCCGCCCTCAGCGATCGTGAGGAGGAGGAGTAAGTGCTCTTGTTTTTCTTCATCAATTCTTGATCTTTTGTAGTTATTGATTTGACTGATTTGATTTTGCAGAAACGAGGAGCCGCTGGTGCATAGGCTCTCGAAGAAGCCAAGTACCGCTGAAGAAGGGGAATCAGCGGCAAGCGCAGGGCGGAACATAGCATCTTCAGATGTTGTGGTCGTTAGCCTCCAGTCCAGCCCCCAGCGTGAGGCCACCGTCCATTATCCCTTGGCGGGCATCAGTGCTGACACCGTCGTCCCTGATGCCGACAAGGACGGATAAGCAGAACACCAAGAAGTTGATCCTTTGACTGCGCCTCTGACGTCTACCATCCCGGAGAGCAGCTCGCCGGTAAGGACTTCTACTAACGAGCCTGTCCGTGTTGATGACGTGCCAGCAAGCGAAGTTGCCGGCAGCCACACGATGACAGCTGAAGTTGTCGGAGAAGAGGCCATCCCTTCTCAACAGACACATATAGGTAATCCTTTCCCCTTGAGCTTTTGTTCTCCGCTGTTGGTTTCGTCTTATTTTCTTGATCTTAATTTTGATTTTGATTTTTCCTCCCTCCATCTTTGCAGATCCACCTCAACCTGAAGACATGGATGCCGATGTTGATGTTGAGGGGATCGCAAAGGACGCGATAGATGAGGCCGCCAAGGAAGCCGCCTATGCTGCCGCTGAGGAAGCTGCCAAGATTGCAGTTGAAGAAGCCGCCAAGAAATTGGCAGAGGAGGCCGCCAAGGTGGCCTCAGGAGAGGCCGCCAAGGCCACTGGCGACGCTTCCGTCCCAGGAGCGCCAAGCGCTGGCGTAGATGTGGACACGGAAGCAACCAACAACACTGTGCCAGAAACTATCAACTAGGCGCCAGCATCTGAAGCTTCTCCAACCAGGAATTTCTTGATGTTCTTGGAACCGCAATCAAATCTTGAAGCCCCCAGCTCATCAGGTGCAGTAGAGCCCATGCAGGAGGATGTGATCGACGACGAACTTGTTGTTCCTCCCTGCACCACCACTGAAGATGAGCGGGAGCGTAATATGGAAGCCGAAGATTATTACTTCCTCCGGGATCTGAGTGAAGGCTTCCAGAAGTTCCAGAAGCATTACAGTGATCGTGCGGATAGGCTTGATCGTCGCACCACCAAGATTGAGAAGGCGGAGCAAGATTTTCTGCTGAAGGCCAAGGAAGCACAAACTTGGTATGCTAAAAGCGTCCAGGATCTCAAGGACCGCCAAGACCAGCTTTCCCTTGACAGACAGAATTTTATACTTGAGAAGGCTGCAGCTGACATGGCGCAGGAAGAAGCCACCAAGAAGGCTGCGATAGTGCATGCTGATCTGACCAGGCGCAAGATTGGGCTTGACGCTCATGAAGAAGATCTTGCCGCTCGGGAAGCAGCACTGGCCGACAAGCTTCGCACCAAGGATGAAGAAATCCAGATTCTCCTCATGCGGCGGACCCAAGAGCTCGAGCAGACTCACAAGGAGATCATCCAAGCCCAGGCACTTGAACATGCTAATAAGCTCAAGGAGTCTGTTGACGCCACCGATGCCGCAGCTGCCGCCAAGATGGACCTGGAAGCCAAGGTGAAGAAGCTCGAAGAAGAACTTGCTGCCAACAACAAAGAGATCTTGGCTCTCCAAGAATCAGCGCGGAAAGCAGCTCACACTCTGGGAGAGCTGCAAACACTGCTATCATCCAAGAACCAAGAACTCAGCAAGGCTGCAGATGACAAGGCTGATCTCCAGTTGAAGCTTTCCACCATGGAGGAGAATCTTGAAGCTGCCAAGGCCAGAAATAAGATCTTGGTGGAAGAACTTGAAAAAGAGCGAGGCTTGCTGGCGGACGCTGAGGAGAAGTTCAACCAACTTAAAAGTTCTCTTTCCCTCTGGACCGGCAAGATCACTGATATCGCCGAGCGCCTCACTGTGCAGCTAGCTGCCATGGACATGAAGAGCTGGGGCTTCTTCGTCAATCTTCGAAGGGCTTATCGATGCGCTCAACGCACATCACAAGGAGCATGCTGCCTCGTTTGCCAACGGGTCTCGTAAGCTTGCCCGCGACATGCTCTTCAAAGTGCTCGTCAAGCTTGTGCATCGCAATCCTGGCATCGACCTCTCCAAGGCCTTCACGAGCTTGCCGGAAGGGACAAACACCAGCGCCGCTGAGGAGCTTGTGGCTCTAATCGCCGACAGGGTTGACAGAGTCTCCAGGACCCAAGGCCAGCATGGAAACTAGCCCTGATGCCACTCCTTGCCGCAAGTGCAATCCATGTAAAAGACAATTTATCTTAAGGTAGATTTGCACCGCGCCTTTGATGTAATATAATTTATGCTTGAATGGATATATGATGTTTTCCTTATATGATTCTGCCTTTGTATGTTTTGTTACCCTATGCTTGTTAGAAACTTGCCGATGCGCACACCCTTGTTGTCAGCGCTTGAGGAACGGATCCTTAGCAGCTTGCCGGAGGTGCCGCTTCCCGGCAAGATAACACTTATCGGTCTTGACGCAGCTAACTTATCCTGCTGAGCGGACTCGAAACAGAGATAAGAGCGCAACCAATCCCGACAAGGTTCCTTCGCGTGTAGGTTTTTCATACAAAGACGAAAATCGTTCAAGGAAAAGCAACTACAACAAACAAATTTTGTTTCAAAGTTTTGCAACTTGCTTTCTTTGTTGTACTTCTTGTCGTGTATGATATCTTGAACGTCATTTAGTATCCATACCGTCACTCCTCCCGGGAAACTTGTACGCGAGGAATCCTTCTGCCTTTATGTGACAAAGAAAGAAGAGAAAAGAGGAGGCTAGAAACCTTGACGGCTCGTTAATCATCTCTTACAAGGCAAGAATGTAACACAACAACACATGCAATATACATAAATATGTACTTTGACAAAGAGTTGTGAAACACTTAGCTTTATTCAACTATGCACAGGTTCTGCACCCGGCTCTGTACAAAGGTTTACATGCCTTACCGGCCTACTTGTACAAAAGAGGTTGCCGGGCAGCCCAGCAACCGCGCCTCACCGGTAGAACTTGTGAAGATGCTCAATATTCCATGAGTTTAGCACCGGGGTGCCATCTTCGGTCTCTAGACGGACTGAGACAGGTCTAGTGACTCGCACTACCCGATAAGGGCCTTCCCACTTCGGTGTCAACTTGTTTGATCCCTTCGCGGATTGGATCCGACGAAGAACAAGGTCGCCTTCTCAAGCTTCCTGGCATTCACTTTGCGGCTATGGTAGCGGCGCAAAGCTTGCTGGTAACGTGCAGCACGTACAACAGCCTAGAAACGGTCCTCCTCAAGGAGTGTGGCATCGTCTTGCCGGAGCTCTTCTTGATCATCTTCATCAAAGGCCAAGACTCGAGGTGATCCATATCTGAGTTCTGTGGGGAGCACCGCTTCTGCACCATATACAAGGGAGAAGGGTGTCTGGCCGGTAGCTCGATTTGGTGTCTTTCTGAGTGACCAAAGAACTGTCGGCAACTCTTCCACCCAGCATCTTCCACACTTGTGCAGCTTGTCGAAAGTTCTGGTCTTGAGACCTCACAACACTTCAGCATTTGCCCTCTCCGCCTGTCCATTGCTTCTCAGGTGAGCAACAGAGGCGTAGCAGATCTTGCTTCCAAGTTCTTGGCAGTATGCTATGAAGGCGCGACTCGTGAATTGGGTGCCGTTGTCGGTGATGATCCTGTTGGGTACGCCAAAACGAGCAGCCAATCCTTTGAGAAACTTGATAGCTGACTGTGCCGTCACCTTTCTCACTGGCTCCACCTCAGGCCACTTTGTAAACTTGTCGATTGCAACGTACAAGAATTCAAAGCCCCCGGTTGAATGGGGAAAGGGGCCGAGGATATCAAGCCCCCAGACCGAGAAGGGCCAGGAAAGAGGGATGGTTTGAAGAGCTTGAGCTGGCTGGTGTATGTTCTTGGCGTGGAACTGACATGCTTCACATCTAGTCACCACCGCCAATGCATCTTGAAGGGCTGTCGACTAGTAGAAACCTTGCCGGAATGCCTTGCCGACAAGCGCGTGTGACCCAATATGAGAGCCACACATCCCTTCATGTATCTCTGCCAACAGTTTATGTCCATCATCCTGGCAAATGCACTTCAATTTCACCCCGTTTGGCCTTCTCCTATATAGAATGTTGTCCAAAAACTGATACATACTTGACTGTCGGGCTACTCTTTCCGCTTCTTCTTGCTCATCGGGAAGCTCTCCTGTTTGGAGGTACTGGATGATCGGCTGCGCCCATGCCGGAGCCTGCGGCTCGACGACAAGGACTAAAGGCAATTCTTCTCCTGCGAGAGCGCTTGCCTCGACAGCAAGGACTTGACCTGCCGGAGACAGCTGCTCACCGGCAAGAGGTGTCTTGTCGGTGGTATTGCTTTTCTTGGCGGCTGCTGGCAGCCCTACAGGAAAATAACCACCAGTGTTTAGCTTTCTTTTCTTTGTTGCCCCTGTTGATGGAGTAACAGATGGCTGAGTCAGTTGTAGCACAAAAGTTCCCGGTTCCACATGAGATCTTTTGGCGGAAAGCTTTAATAGTTCATCAGCAGTGTCATTTTGAGCGCGAGGGACATGCTCCATTTGCAAACCGTCAAAGTGCTCTTCCAACTTCCTCACTTCATCGACATAAGCTTCCACCAATGGGCTCTGGTAATCTTTGTTGAGTTGTTTCACCACAAGCTGCGAGTCACCTCTGATAATCAATTTTCTGATACCAAGGTCGATTGCAATGCGCAGACCGGCAAGCAACCCCTCGTACTCAGCAGTGTTGTTGGTGGCCTTCTCCTTGGGAAAGTGCATTTGAACCACATATTTGAGATGCTCTCCGGTGGGTGCGACAAGCAGCATGCCAACACTGACGCCTTGCAGTGTGAAAGAACCATCAAAATACATGATCCAATCGTCAACATTTTCCTTGCCGTGGAGAGAGGTCTCTTGTACTTCTTCGTCTGGCGTTGGTGTCCATTCTGCAGTGAATGCCGCCAAGGCTCTACTCTGGATTGTTGAAGTGCTTTCAAAATTAAAATCAAATCTTGACAGCTCCAACGCCCACTCAACTATCCTGCGGGTGGCTTCCGGATTTCTCAGAATACGTTGGAAAGGAAAGTGAGTGACGGCAGTGATCTGATGTGCTTGAAAGTGATGGGGAACATTGCATGAAAATCAAAAAATTTCCTATGAAACACCCAAGATCTAATCTATGAGATGTATAGCAACAAGAGGGGAGTGTGTCTACATACCCTTGTAGACCGAAAGCGTTAGCGTCACCACGCGGTTGATGTAGTCGTACTCTTCACGATCCAATCGCGATCCAATCCGATCTAGTGCCGAAGGGACGACACCTCCGAGATTAGCACACGTTCAGCTCGATGGCGTCCTCTCCTTCTTGATCCAGCAAGCGAGGGACAAGAGGGAGATGAGATAGGAACCAGCATGGTGGTATGGTGGTGGTGGCAGCAGCGGAACTCTGGCAGGGCTTCTTGAAAGCACATTTGCTCCCTTGGTGGTTTTGCTAATTTATGCCAACATACATGTTGTTGGACTAATGCTTTTATCTAGTGAATTTCAGACAAGTTCAACAATGGCGTGGCAGGGACAACAGGACGTGGAACCCCTTCAAAATGCTAAGGACAAGGATTGGCAAAAGCTCAAGACTCTACATTTTTGGTTTAGTGATCCAAGATCACATTGAGTCCATAGGAAAGCAAATACTATTAAAAGGGGATGAGGTGTTGCTTAATGATCTTTTTGCTCAAGTGCTTAGTGACAGTACTCCTAAACCCTCATCCACTCTCTCTAACCAAATATGTCCTAAACCTACATTCCAACTCGGCCCCACCGATATTTCCTATCCGGCCCCACCGAGTTCATCCAAGACTTAGCCACTGCCAAAACCCTAACAAATCGGATCCACCAAAATGGATCTCGGTCCCACCGAGATGGCCTTGCCAACTCTCTGTAATCGTTTGCACTTACTTCAATCTCTCCGATTTTTGCAAATTGGTCTCACCGAGATGGCTTGCCAGTTCTCTGTTGCCTTATTGCTTCACTTCGGTCCTACCGAGTTGATGCAATCGGTGCCACCGAGATGAGGTTTGCCCTAGCCATTGCAGTTCGGTCCATCCGAGTTGTTCGTATCGGTCCCACCGAGATTCCTAAAGTTCATATCTTTTACACAGTTCGGTGCTACCGATATTATCGTTTCGGTGCCACCGAGTTGGGTCAAAAGTGTGTAACGGTTGGATTTTGTGTGGAGGCTATATATACCCCTCCACCACATCCTTCTCAGTAAGGGGAGCCATCAGAACGTGCCTACACTTCCACCATACATTTTCTGAGAGAGAACCACCTACTCATGTGTTGAGATCAAGCTATTCCATTCCTACCATTTGAATCTTGATCTCTAGCCTTTCCCAAGTTGCTTTCCACTCAAATCCTTCTTCCACCATAGCCAAATCTGTGAGGAGTTGTTTGAGTGCTGGGAAGACTATCATTTGAAGCACATGAACAAGGAGTTCATCAACAACACACCGTCTATTACCTTTTGGAGAGTGGTGTCTCCTAGATTGGTTAGGTGCCACCTGGGAGCCTCCAACATGATGTGGAGTTGAACCAAGGAGTTTGTAAGGGCAAGGAGATCGCCTACTTCGTGAAGATCTACCCCGAGTGAGGCTAGTCCTTTGTGGACGTAAGCCATGGTGGAATAGACAAGGTTGCTTCTTCGTGGACCCTTCGTGGATGGAGCCCTCTGTGGACTCGCGCAGCCGTTACCCTTCGTGGGTTGAAGTCTCCATGAACGTGGACGTACGATAGCACCACCTATCGGAACCACGCCAAAAACCACCGTGTCTTCATTGCGTTTGATCTTCCATACTCTACCCCTTTACTTTCCGCACTCTTGCATGCTTTACTATTTCTACTGCTCAATCTCTAGATATGCATGTGTAGAAAGTATTGGAGTGATCTTAACTTGTGCCAAAATCTGCCTAAATTCCAAGAGAAATTAAAAACTGCACCTTTGGCTGGGTAGGAGTCTATTCACCCCCCTCTAGACCTATCTCCTCGATCCCACAATTGGTATCAGAGCTTTGATCTCCATTGCCTTGGTTTCATCACCATTGAAGGGAGATGGATGTGTCTACGTTGGGGAGTCTTAGACGTAGAGTGCCTATTCTCGATGGGGAGTATTACAACTTTTGGAAGGATGAAATGCTTGATATCTTTGATGAATTTAACTTAAGCAAGTATATTCATAATCCTTATGTGCCCCCTATTGATCCCTTGCATCCTACCCATGAAGAGGAAATTGACATGCTTCGTAATCTTAGAACTGTCAATCTTATCATTAGAGGATTACCTAAGGTTGTGCTTGGTTGTATGTGAAACTTTGCATGTGCTTATACTCTATGGCATGATCTAGAAAAGCGATATCCTGATTACTCCTTAAAGAGTCTCGATAAGATTCTTCATAAGGCTGTTGCTTTTCACAAGATGAGTCCTAGTGATCCTAAGTTTGATGATTGCTTGTTTGAGCTTCGTGATCTTATGCGTGCCAAAGGAGATGTTAGAACTATTAGCAACATTATCATGGAAACTATTAGAACCCATAAACTTGAACATTGTCATGATCATGAAACTAATAAATTTGTTGCCCTTTGTGATGATTACATGCATGATGATGATGATGTTGAGCATGGATATTACGATAAAGACGAAGACCTTGATATTGAGTTTGAGAATACCATGAGGAATCTCAGTCTTATGGCAAATCTTCGAGATTATATGGCCGGAGGAAAAGAGTGGATTCTTGATAGTGGTTGTACCGATCACATGACCAGAGATAGAGACATGTTTCGTGAGCTTGCTAAAAATGATGGTCCACGCAAGTATGTGACTTTTGGAGACAACTCCAAGGGTAAGGTACTTGGCCTTGGTAAGGTGGCCATATCCAATGATAGCTCCATACAAAATGTTATGCTCGTTGAATCTCTTGGTTACAATCTTCTTTCCGTATCTAGACTAGCCGATTTTGGTTTTAATGTTCTATTTACCAAAGTAGATTGCCAAGTGTTTCGCCAAGATAATCATAATATGGTCTTTACCGGCATTCGTAGAGGTGATCTATACATTGTTGATTTCACTAAGAGAGCTCAACCTCGTACTTGTTTAATTGCTAAATCTTCTAAAGGTTGGTTATGGCATACAAGACTTGGACATGTTGGTATGCGTAACCTTGATAAACTTGTTAAAGGAGATCACATTCTTGGAGTAAAAGATGTTATATTTGACAAAGATCGACTTTGTAGTGCTTGCCAAGAAGGAAAACAAGTTGGAGGAAGCCATCCCGTGAAGAACATTATGACCACAAGGAAACCACTCGAGCTACTTCGTATGGATCTCTTTGGTCCCAACTCCTATAAGAGTCTTGGTGGTAACTCTTTCGGTTTGGTCATTGTTGATGATTTTTCTAGATTTACGTGGGTGTTCTTTCTTGATGACAAATCGCAGGTACAAAAGATCTTCAAGAACTTCGCAAGAAAGGCTCAAAATCAATTTGAAGTAAAGATCAAGAAGGTTCGGAGTGACAATGGAACGGAGTTCAAGAACATGAATGTGGACACCTTTCTTGATGAGGAGGGTATTTCACATGAGTTCTCGGCTACGTACACACCTCAACAAAATGGAGTTGTTGAGAGGAAGAACCGGACACATATTGAGATGGCAAGAACAATGCTTGATGAATACAAGACGCCAAGACATTTTTGGGCGGAAGCGGTTGAAACAGCTTGTCATGCAACAAATCGACTTTACCTTCACAAGCTTCTTGGTAAAACGGCGTATGAACTGCTCACCGGTAACAAACCACAAGTTGGATACTTTCGAGTATTTGGCTCAAAATGTTACATTCTTGATAAGCATCGTCGTTCAAAATTTGCTCCTAAATTTGAACATCAACGCCCACAACTTCTTTGTGTTCTACTCGTGCAAATACATCTACGCATAGACCTAGCTCATGATGCCACTGATGGGGAACGTTGCATGAAAATCAAAAAATTTCCTATGAAACACCCAAGATCTAATCTATGAGATGTATAGCAACGAGAGGGGAGTTTGTCTACATACCCTTGTAGACTGAAAGCGTTAGCGTCGCAACGCGGTTGATGTAGTCGTACTCTTCACGATCCAATCGCGATCTAGTGCCGAACGGACGGTACCTCCGAGATTAGCACACGTTCAGCTCAATGGCGTCCTCTCCATATTGATCCAGCAAGTGAGGAAGAAGAGGTAGATGAGATCGGAACCAGCACGGCGGTATGGTGGTGGTGGCAGCAGAGGAACTCCGGCAGGGCTTCGCCAAGCGCTGATGGAACGTAGAGGAGTATACGGGAGAGAGGGAGGCGCCACGAGAAATGGTGCGGCTGCCCTCCCTCTCCCCCACTATATATAGGGGCAAGGGGAAGGGGTCGCCAGCCCTAGCCCCTCCTCCAAGGGAGGGGCGACGGCCAAGGGGGAAACTTGGCCACCAAGCCAGGTGGAGGCGCCCCCACCTCCTAGGGTTTGGCCCCCCAGGCACATGGGCCTATGTGGGGCTGGTCCCCTTGGCCCAATAAGGCCAGGGTGCCCCCCACAGTCCATGCACGCCCTAGGGGCTGGTGGAAACCTTCCGTGGACTCCCGGACTCCTCTGGAACCTTCTGGAACCTTCCAGTGACTTCCCGGTACAATACCGAAAAAACCAAACTTTTTTCGTAACCCCCAAAACAACTTTCCATATATAAATCTTTACCTCTGGACTATTCCAGAGCTCCTCGTGATATCTGGGATCTCATCCGGGACTCCAAACAACCTTCAGACTTTCCGCTATTAATATCTCAATACTACCCTAGCGCTACCGAACGTTAAGCGTGCGACCCTACGGGTTCGGGAACATGTAGACATGACCGAGACACTTCTCCGGTCAATAATCAATAGCGGGATATGGATACCCATATTGATTCCCACATGTCCAACGAAGATCTTTATCGGTTGAACCACGATGTCGAGGATTCAATTAATCCCGTATACAATCCCTTTGTCCGGCGATATGTTACTTGCCCGAGATTCGATCGTCGGTATCTCCATACCTAGTTCAATCTCGTTACCGGTAAGTCTCTTTACTCGTTCCGTAATACAAGATCCCGTGACTAACTCATTAGCCACATTGCTTGCAAGCTCTTTACGATGTTGTATTACCGAGAGGGCCCAGAGATATCTCTCCATCATACGGAGTGACAAATCCCAGTCTCGATCCATGCAACCCAACAGACACCTTCGGATATACCTGTAGAGCACCTTTATGATCACCCAGTTACGAAGTGACGTTTGATAGCACACAAAGTATTCCTCCGGTATCCGGGAGTGGCATGATCTCATGGTCTAAGGAACTGATACTTGACATGAAGAAAGCTATAGCAATAAACTCAAGTGATACGTGATACGTCTCCGTCGTATCTATAATTTTTTATTGTTTCATACCAATATTTTACAACTTTTATATACTTTTGGCAACATTTTATATGATTTTCTTGGACTAACATATTGATCCAGTGCCCAGTGCCAGTTCCTGTTTGCTGGATGTTTTTTATTTCGAAAAAAATCCATATCAAACGAAGTCCAAAGGCGATAAAAATTTATGGAGATTTTTTTTGGAATATATGTGATTTTTGGGAAAAAGAATCAACGCGAGACGATGCCCGAGGACACGACAAGCCTGCAGGGCGCGGGCCCCTGGGTGCGCCTAGGGGGCTTGTGGCTCCCCTCTAGGTTGGTTGTGGGTGTCCTTCTGCCGCAAAGAAGCTAACATCCGGATAAAAATCCCCTCAAAATTTGAGCCCAATCGGAGTTACGGATCTCCGGGAATTTAAGAAACGGTTTTTGGCCAGAATACAGGAACGCGAAACAGAAGAGAACAGAGAGAGGTATCCAATCTCGGAGGGGCTCCTCCCCTCCGGGAGCCATGGCGGCCATGGACCAGAGGGGGAACTCTCCTCCCATATAGGGGGAGGCCAAGGAAGAAGAATAAGGAGGGGGGCTCTCTCCCCCTCTCTCCCGGTGGCGCCGGAATGCCGCCGGGGCAACCATCGTGATGGCGATCTACACAAACAACTTCGTCGCCGTCAACACCAACTCTCTCCCCCTCTATGCAGCCGTGTAACACCTCTTCTCCCCATTGTAATCTCTACTTAAACATGGTGCTTAACGCTATATATTATTATCCAATGATATGTGGCAATCCTACGATGTTTGAGTAGATTCGTTTTGTCCTATGGGTTGATTGATGATCGTGATTGGTTTGAGTTGTATGTTTTATTTTGGTGCTGTCCTATGGTGCCCTCCGTGTGGCGCAAGCGTGAGGGATTCCCGCTGTAGGGTTTGCAATACGTTCATAATTCTCTTATAGTGGGCGGCTAGAGTGACAGAAGCTTACACCTGAGTAAGGGGGTTGTTGCGTATGGGAGTAAAGAGGACTTGTTACTTAATGCTATGGTTGGGTTTTACCTTAATGATCTTTGGTAGTTGCGGATGCTTGCTAGAGTTCCAATCATAAGTGCATATGATCCAAGTACGGAAAGTATGTTAGCTCATGCCTCTCCCTCATATAAAATTGCAATAATGATTACCGGTCTAGTTATCGATTGCCTAGGGACAAATCCTTCTCTTGTGTTACAAAAGTTTTCTACTAAACAACTAACTTTTATTATCTTGCAAAGTACTCCTAGTTTTATTCTTGCAAAGTAGTTCTAGTATTACACCTACAAAGTACTTCTAGTTTCATACTTGTTCTAGGTAAAGCAAACGTTAAGTGTGCGTAGAATTGTATCGGTGGTCGATAGAACTTGAAGGGAATATTGATTCTACCTTTAGCTCCTCGTTGGGTTCGACACTCTTATTTATCGAGAAAGGGTACAACTGATCCCCTATACTTGTGGGTTATCAATACGATCAAATGCTAAGCTTACGGTTGGGTCTAGTCCATCACATCATTCTCCTAATGATGTGATCCCATTATCAAATGACATCTCATGTCTATGGTTAAGAAACCTTAACCATCTTTGATCAATGAGCTAGTCTAGTAGAGGCTTACTAGGGACACAGTGTTGTCTATCTATTCACACATGTATTTAAATTTCCGGTCAATACAATTCTAGCATGAATAATAAACATTTATCATGAACAAGGAAATATGATAATAACCAATTTATTATTGCCTCTAGCGCATATTTCCAACAGAAAGTAGTGGCGCAGCTTCCTTGAGGCCATGAGGAGACCAAAGAGCAAATTTTGCACACCAGAGTACCTTGACCTAGCGCCCTGCAGGAGAGAGCTGACAAAGTAAATTGGGCGCTGCACCATCTTCTTCTTCTGGATAACTTGTTATTCTGGCTCATTTGCTTGCACAAGTTCAGACTTGTTGGCACCTGACCTTGCCGGAGAAAATTCCGGCTTGTCGGCTTGTGGCTCTACGGTTGTTGCCTCTTCGTCATAAGCTTCTCTTTCAGTCACTAGTGCAACACTAACCACTTGATTGGTTGCCGCTAAATATAGCAGCAATGGCTCTTGTGGCTTAGGCGCAACTAGGACTGGTGGAGAGGAGAGGTATCCCTTCAAGTCTTGGAGCGTGGCCTCTGCTTCCGGAGTCCATTTTATTGGACCTGCCTTTTTCAAGATTCTGAAAAAGGCAAGGCGCGCTCAGCTGACTTAGAGATGAACCTGCTCAATGTGGCAACACAACCGGCACGACGCCTAACGTCCTTGACGTGCTTCAGTGCTTCGATTTGCTCAACTGCTTTGATCTTGTCGGGATTGGCTTCAATTCCTCTCTGAGATACAAAGAACCTAAGAAGCTTGCTAGATGGAACACCAAACACACACTTCTCGGGATTGAGCTTCAAGTTGATCTTGCGTAAACTTGCAAATGGTTCCTCCAGATCTTGTATGAGTGTTGATTTGTCCTTGGTTTTGACCACAATATCATCCATATAGGCTTCCACATTTCTGTGTAACAGGGTCTCTAAACCAATTTGGACTGCTCTTGCGAATGTTGCTCCGGCACTCTTCAATCCGAAAGGCATGCGTATGCAATACGTGCCACATGGAGTAATGAACGCCGTTTTCTCCTCATCTTCCTTGGCCATAAAAATCTGATGATAACCGGAGTAGGCGTCAAGAAAAGAGACTAGATCACAGCCGGCAGTAGAGTCCACAATTTGATCAATCCGCGGCAAAGGAAAAGGGTCTTTTGGACAAGTTTTATTTAGATCCGTGAAATCGATACAAAGCCTCCACTTTTCGTTTGCTTTTCGGATGACCACTGGGTTGGCTAACCAAGTTGGATGTAGCACACCTCTAACTAGACTTGCTGCTTCTAACTTTTGGATTTCTTGGGCAATAAACTCTTGCCGCTCCAAGGCTTGCTTCCTGACCTTCTGCTTGACGGGCTTTGCATGGGGACAGATGGCAAGGTGGTGCTCAATTACTTCCCTGGGAACGCCGGGGATGTCAGATGCTTGCTAGGCAAACAGATCGACATTCGCCCGCAGGAAAGCAATGAGCGCGCTTTCCTATTTGCTGTCAAGGGTGGCGCTTATCGTGAAAGCGCCTCCCGTCCCATCCTCCTTTGCAGGAACTTGCTTCATTGCAGGTGCAGAGGCCTTGGTCTTCTTGCTCTTGCTGGCAGAGCTCTCTGGCTCCTCTACGAACATGCTACACTCTAAAGTGCGCTTTCCAGAGGCCTTGCTGGAGGTCTTACCGGTCTTCTTCTTCTTTCCTCCCCCGGGAGCTTTGTTGGCAGGAGCAAGTGCCTTGCTGGCTGATGCTGCAACTGCTTCCCGGTAGAGCTTGTCAGCGCAAATAATTGAGTCTTTCTGGTTGGACTTGATGGTGATCACGCCCATTGGCCCTGGCATCTTCAAAGTATTGTAGGCGTAGTGCGACGCCCCCATGAACTTCGCCAGTGCTGGGCGTCCCAAAATCCCATTATATGGCAGTGGCATTTTGACGACATCGAAGACGATCTTCTCTATCCTGTAGTTGAGCTCGCTTCCAAACGTTACCCACAAAGTAATCTGGCCCTTGGGCTTGTTCCTTCTCGGATTGATCCCCTGAAATGTGCCTGTTTCTTTCAGATCTTCATCGGGAATTTGTAGCCTCTTGATCACTTTAGGTGAGATCAAGTTCAGGCCAGCCCCACCGCCAACCAATATTTTTGTGACCTTGAGGTTGCGGACCATTGGTGAAACCAACAGCGGCAAACACCCGACCGCGGTTGTGCGATCAGGGTGGTCCTCAGCATAAAAAATGATGGGCATGTGGGACCACTTGAGTGGCTTTTGTGCCTCTATTGCCGGTTCTGCCGCGTTGACCTCATGAACCCACTATTTAAGTTGCCGGTGCGAGGAGTGCAAAGATGCACCGCCGTCAACACACATGGCATCTACTGAATTCTGGAACTCATTTTCAAACTCCTCATCGTCGTCATCATCACCATCTTCCTCATCCTCTTTCTTATCGCGGCCTCGAGCAGGCTTCTCCTTCTGCTGTTTGGCCTTGCCGCGGCGGCCCCAGCGGGTGCCATGGTTTTTCTTGCCGAATCCGCCGGCACCGTCTTTGCCTTTCTCCTTGTAGCGCTTTTCATACTCAAGCTTCTATTTTTTGGCAAGTTGCTCAACTTGCCGGTACTCCTGGAGATCATGGCCTGCAGTGCAGTGAATCTTGAAGTACGGGCCATCAGTCTTCTCACAGGCAGCCGCCTCATGGCCACAGGTACAAGCGGCAACCTCCTTGCTGGTGTCCTCAGCCTTGAGCTTCTTGCCGGGATTCCCTGATCCCTCAACTGCTAAAACTGCTTTGCCCTTGCGCTTGCGGCCTTTCTTCTTTGAAGTGGATGCGTCGTCGTCTTCGAAATCAACCGCAGTTCCTGCATCCTCTCCGGGGAGTCGCCTTCCTTCCTCAGCCCTTGCACACTTGTCGGCCAAAGCATATAGCTCGGCAATATCCCTGACCTTGTTTATGGCCATCTCTTCACGCATCCTGCGATTGCGTACGTTCGTGTGGAACGAGGCAATCACAACAGCGGGATGTACGTCAGGGATATTGTGCTCTACGCGGCTGAATCTCTGAATGTATTTGCGAAGGGGTTCACCATCTCTTTGAGGGATCACATGCAAATCGCTAGGCTGACCAGGTAGCTTGTTGCCTCCCCGGTAAGCACCAACAAACTGGTGGCATAGATCCGCCCAAGAAGAAATGGAGCCCTCCGACAGGTTCATCAGCCAAGACCTCACGTTGGGCTTGAGCGCCAATGGAAAGTAATTGGCTAGAACCTTGTCGTCTCTTCCCCCAGCAGCCTGCACGGCGATGGTGTAGATGCCAAGGAACTCTGACGGGTTGAGCTTGCCGTTGTACTTGTTGGGGAGATCCGGCTTGAAGCTTCGTGAGGAGGGCCAACGAACTTGCCACAGCTCAGGGGTAAATGCTGGGTAACCGATGTCAGACGGCAAGCATCCAGGATACCCCGGCGCAGGCTCATTCACTACTGGCCCTGCACGGTCGTCTGATGTAACACCCAAAAATTTAACCACATGTTTATTAAGTAAAATTTGGCCAGAAATAAAATTTTGAATTATATTAGGTCTTTTATTAATTTCAGAGTATTTTATGTTTTCTATTTTTTCCAAAATTCTTCCCTCCATATAGAAATTTTTATAAAATATTGTGGGCTTTGGTAGTTGTCTTAAATCAATTCATTTATATTTTAAATAACAGTAGGAAATATTTTCATAATAAAATTTGCCCAAAATAATTATTTTAATAGCATTTTCAGACTTTAAAATGCTTCTGTTTCACTATAACTATTTTAAATAATTCTTTAAAAATTCTACAAAAATTATGAGAGGTCATGTGATGCCTATAGATCATTTTTATGCAAAAACCCAACTTGTTCTTTTGAAAATTTTGAGCACAACTTCCTCTTTTCAATTTTGTCCCATTCTTGAGTTTTAACTACAACCTCAATTTTTCTTGCTCCAAAAATTCTGAAATTATTCCACCTTATAGTCCTTCCAACTAAACCCTTAAGTCCAGAAGATCAACCCCATTTTCTTCTTGTAATACCACTAAATAAATCCTCCAAGTTTCTGTCCAGAACTGAATTCTGGTAAAACTTGCACTTGCAAGTTTCTCTTCTGGCCTATCCAACCCTACCACCTTCTTTCTCATCCAAAGAGGCACCAACCTGCTAAGTCTCACTTCCAACAAAATCACCTAGCCACCCCTGGCATTTCATCAGACACCTTGTAGGCATGACAGAATAGGGCAAGGTCTTAAACTTGCACTAGACACTTGCCCATTCTGCTAAAATAACTTGTCCACTATCCTCTTCATCCAAGGTAGCACTATCCTGCCAAATTTCATCCTGATTGGACCACTGTAGCCCACCCTGGCATTACATCGAGCAGCTGGTGTGCGTGTCCAGAGCGCGACCAGAGTGCGTGTATTGCACCACGTCGGCCTGAGCTCTAGCCACTCTGTTGCTGCCTCTCCCGCTCGCCCTAGCTCTCCCCTGGATCATCTGATCCTCCTCGAAGCCTGCCGACACCCTCCCCTGGCCGCTAGCGCCGGCCACCGCCGACCACCGCCATCCAAACCACCGCCCGACGAGTCCGTTTCTGCCACGTCTCTGCCTCCTTAATTGCCAACAACCCGAGCTCATCCACGGGCGGCCACCGTCCTCACCGACCACTCCACCACTCCTCACCGGCCTCGCCACCGCCTCTCCTCGCCATTAATGGCCGCCGACGAGTCGGTTGTCACAGCGCCGTGCGAACCGCCTCTCCACGGCTATATAAAGGCTTCCCGAGCTCACCTCGCTGCATACATCTCCCCTTCTCCCTCCGGTGAGCCTCCCCGAGCACTCAATCAACCGGAGAGGGTCACCTTCCTCCTCTCCGGCAGCTACGGCCACTGCTACGCTCCGGTCAAAACTGCCGCAACCATAGCCGTCCCTCCAAAACTTTCTTCACCAGAAGCTCTCCCTTGATCTCGCGAACCCGTTACACCTCCTAATTTCGCTCAAGATTGGCTGTGAGCGAAAGCCCCAACCTGGCTCCGTCGGAGATCTTCAGGAGAGCTCACCGCCGACGACGTAGGGCTCCATACGGGTCATACCGCACACCGGGGAGCTCGCCTCGGTCCACTGGTCACGCTCGTGTCTTCATCCCGGAGAGAGGCGCCGCCGTTCACCAGCACGGGTCGCCGGAGCTCCGCTCCGTTCGGCAAGAGGGAAAGGTGGGGTAGACCGCGGTCAAATCTGATCGATGGGCCAGGTGGGGCCCACTGTCAGCGACCGCGACCCGCGCCGCGCGGATAAGTGGAGACGGGTTTCTCCAGAAACCATGTTCGTGCGAAGAAAGCGTAAACCAAGGAATACGCCATCGACGTCATCCGCCCTCCCGCACGGCCGAACGGCTAGGCCTGGCCCAGTAGCGCTAGACGACTAAACAGCGCTCAGGGCGCAGCTCTGCTCTTTTCTTTTTCCTCTCCAACATATCTCAAATAATCCTACAACAGTCATTTCGAAACCAAATTTGGTGATTCAAATTACTGCATACTCCTAAAATCATTCCCTATTAATCCAGCTAGGGTGAACATTTTTCCTAAGCTTTGTCTCTACTAGATCAATTAAATAGTCTAATTCTTTAATTATTCCAGCTTAGAAATCCCCTAGGAAAATCATATGATCTCCAAATCATTTGATTCTTTTTCTGAAATTCATTATTCTTCCTCTAGTTTATTTTAGTATTTATTTCAAAATTTTCCAAACAACTTTTTGTTACTGTTTTCAAGTTAGGTGATATTTGCAATATTTTGAAAATAGGAAAATGGAGGGAAGATGAAAATTTTCAAAGTCTTGGAGTGCACCCAATCTTTCTGCATGCTCAAGGCAAGCATCTTGAACACTTGATATGGTGAATGCATGGTTAATTGTTGCCAGAATAATGGATTCATGAATATGTTGAATTCATATAAAGTTTGCATATTGCTAGCTATGCATGCATCATCCCCTGATAATATTTGATCTTCATTTAAATATGAGTGAATATGGTCATTTTCACATGTCATATATGCCTATGTTGGTCCGGACTAATTTACAGGAAAGAATCAGTCATGAGAAAAGTGACCGTGAGACTGAAATCTCGTTGTGACGAGAATGATCAGTGATGGCATGTTGGGACATGTCAGGTGGTGACCCTGTTGGGTACTACCAAGGAAATATATTGTGCTAACCACTGCAGGAAAACTTAAACCTCCCGAGTCGACCGTAGATCGAGTCTTGTTCCGGTAACCCCCATACTTGTTTCATGCTGCCACTGGTCCCTGCCACTGGTAGGGTATGGTTTAGTAAGTTGATAACCCCTTTCCGTGCACACACCATACAGAGAGGCCATGGTGAAAGATACCAGAGGCCTCTGGTAGGCATGTCACCTGGTCAGGGGGCATGGGTGTATCCGGCTGGGCCGAGAGGGGGGCACCCCTTGTAATCCGCGCATTATGAAATAGTGATCCCATGCTATTCGAGACGATGGTCTCCCCGTCTTAGAGTTTTTCTTGAACGATGCCTTGGGTGATTCCTGGAATCCGGAAAGTTAATCTGGTGTGTGCTAGTTAGGTGTGTTTTTAACCCAAAGGCCGTAATTGGAATTAGTCAGCAACTCGGTGTTGACTAAAGAAATCCTTTACTTGTGGGTAAAGAGTACACCCTCTGCAGAGTTATATCTATTCGAATAGCCGTGTCCGCGGTTAAGGACTACAGTCTGGGTTGGTCAAGTGTCGGTCTTAGTGTCGGTCTCCGGAGGAAATAAATAAATTGATCATGGTTCAATTTTGCAGGATAATTATTGACACTCCTGATGCTACCATGAATACTATTGTTGTCACGAATATTATTGTCATCATAACTATTATTGTGGACTAACCCGTTTCTCTTATATGAACTTTCTGAGTGTCACTTGGGCTGGCTAGACTACCCGGGCACTCAGTTTTATTTTCTTTTCTGAGTATCTCATGGGATGGCTAGACTACCCGGATACTCATTTCTTTTCAAGACCTCTCGAGGCGTCGCTTTTAGACACCTGTTTGGCATTTCTTTTCAAGACCTCTCGAGGCGTCGCTTTTAGACACCCGTTTGGCATTTCTTTTCAAGACCTCTCGAGGCGTCGCTTTTAGACACCCGTTTGGCATTTCTTTTCAAGACCTCTCGAGGCGTCGCTTTTAGACACCCGTTTGGCATTTCTTTTGGATTCTCGGGCGGTCCTGTCTCGCCCGATTCTCCAATTTTATATTTTCTTCTGGATTCTCGGGTGGTCCTGTCTCGCCCGATTCTCCACTTTTATATTTTCTTTTGGATTCTCGGGCGGTCCAGTCTCGCCCGATTCTCCACTTTTATATTTTTCTTTTGGATTCTCGGGCGGTCTTGTCTCGCCCGATTCTCCATTAACTTTCTTTGTTTGTCACTAAAATTTTATATTTATTCTTCCGCACCGTATTAATATTTATCATGCCATGATTAAATTTTGGTCAGCATATGCATAGCATTTAATCCAGCATGAGCATATGCATTCGGTATATCTTTTGTCCATGATGTTTGCGAGTACATTCAAACGTACTCACTGGCTTGTCCCTGGCTATTTAATTGGCCAGGTCAAGATTTCAACGAGGAGTACTACCGCGACGTCCATGCGGACTAGGAGCCTAAGATAGCAGCCACGTGAGATAGGAGTTATCCAGGTCAGATGTTCCTGTGGGAATGGAGCCCCATCAACATTGGAGAACCACGAGTCGCTTCCGTCACCCATCACTAGAAATCATTGTTGTATCATTAGACGTTTATGGTCTTGTATCCAATTCTTGTAATTGCTTGGTAATCTGTAACAAGGATGTGTCCACCAGTAACAGAAATCCTGGGGCTGGTGACGACACGAGGGGTTAATTTCTGGGATATTGTGTCCCGGAAATTTGGCCCCGACATCTGATTGACGGCATGCTTCCCGGTGCCGCTCTATGGTTGTGCGGGCGTCCTCAACTTGCCAGTCCCACAGTACTTGGCGTTGATCTTGGCGGCCCCGCGGATCCGAAGACGCCATGGACACCTCATCTGGCTTGTTGTTTCGGCTGGTTTGCCGCTGTTTTTTCTATCGTGGAGGTGACTGCACCGTTGGTGCAGTGTCTCCAACTCGACCGCCAGCCGGTCTTGCCGACGCCTTTGGTGGTCGCTGTGAAGGTCCCGCCTGCTGCATCTTGCCGGGGTCAGCAAAACTGTTGAGACTCTGGATGGTTGCCCTCCACTCGTCCATCTTGTCAACTGTTGGCGGAAAGTTCAACAGCATTTGTGCCCATGCCATGGCCTCAGCCGGCGTGCTTGGCATGGCCGGGATCAAGGAACGAGACGTTGCTCGACTTCTGACAGAGCCAGAAGGAGCTCCATCTCATGCCTACCGCCACGGCTCATGTTCGCCAGCAGGCTGACGCGGTGGTGGTGGCACTTGAGCATCTTGAGGACGATGCTCAGCGTTGTTCTCTCGTCGTTGTCCGGAGCTGCCGGCGTCGCGAGGAAGCGTTTCGTGCCCATCTTGTGATGGCCGTGGCGTGTGCCTCGTTGCGCCGTCCTTGGACGTTGCAACGCCAAGATCCTGGCTTGCATGGCCCCGAACTAGGAAGTTCTGGTGGCTAGGATCACCAGAACGACGGGTAACTTGGCCGCCTCCACCATCTCCAGTATGGTGACTGGGGTCACCAGAGCGACGGGGAAGCTGAGTGCCTCCACCGCCTCCGTCTGCACCGCCCGCGCCACCCGCGGACATCTGCGACGACAGCTTGGATGTGGAAGGAGCTGTAGCGGCCGCACACTTCTTCTTGGGTGCCATCGATGATGATGAAGAAGCTGTCGCTCACATTGCTGGATCGGATTCGCACAAGCAATCCCCTACCTGGCACGCCAAAGATGTCGTGCGTACAACAATCTTTGGGATCAGAAAGATACCTTTGCAGTTCGACTGTGGGAATCAAACGTATGCAAAGAGCGGATCCAGCAATGCAAACACACAAGCAAGTTTACCCAGGTTTGGGCCGCCGTGAGGAGTAAAACCCTACTCCTTCTTTGGTGTATTATCTGTGGAAGCACAAGTACAAGTGAGCGCAGCTTGCCGGCAAGGTGCGCGGGAAGTGCAGCTACTAAGTGCAATTGTGCAAAGTGTCGACCTTTCTTAAGGTTGCTATGGGCCTCCTTTTATAGACAAAAGGGGTCACCACGGTGGCAAAATAGTAATTATAGATGGTATATAGTGGCTACAGTGCTATCATACCTAACCCTGACGGGACATGACAAAAGCAATTAATGCGCCATTAGGTGTCACGCTAGGGACGAGCTCCGGCAAGGATCCTGCACCGCTCGCCCAACTGCCTTCTATTATCTTGACACGATCCAGGGACGGGTGTCATTAAAGTTGATTTTCAGGTGGCGTGCTGACACGTGCCCCAACAAGCCTCACATAACTACCTGCCCGCTTGACTCCTATTGACAAGTGACTAGCTGGTCGCTGAGGTGGAGTGGTGGAGCGGCAAAGGGAGCTTGCTGGGCCTTCTCTTGCCGGTGTGTAGCTTGCCAGCAAGTGTAGTTTTGATCATCAGTATGTCTTTAGTACTTCTCGATGACTTGTCTGGAGGTCTTCTTCATGGTCTTGTTAACCAAGTCTTGAATCTTGATATGAGCTATCCTCCAACATGCCCTTGCCATCGGGAAGGCTACTACTGTATGTGCATAAGTAAGGGAATGGAAACACCCATGTTTTTATACACCGACAGGGGGGAACAGAATAACCACACTGCGCCTGTCAACCAACTGCACCCCACTATCTATCTTAGGGGTGGGGATGCGTGGGGGGAAACAGAATAACCGCACTGCGCCTGTCAATCAAGCGCATTGCCGCATTAGCGCGAGGCCGAGCCGGGGGCCCCGCGGCGAGCGGATGCGAGTCCGCGGGGACCCCCCAGCGAGGCTGAGCCAGGTACGAGCCAGAATAGGCGACGACGCGGCATGCCGCGGCGTCGCATGCGGAGGCGAGTCCATGATGTAGTTTCGTTTCTATTGAAAGTTGGACTTAACGCGTCAGTGGATTTGAACATCTTTTATTTTGAGTTGGGGTGTCGGCGTAGTTGGACTTAACGCGCCGGTGAATTTGAACTTATTTGTTGTGTTTGTGTTTGATTTGTGTCTTTAGGTGTAGTTGGACTTCATTGTTTATAAATTTGAACTTCTTTAAGCCTTTTGTTCTTTGTCTTTATGTTTTGCCATCAGTGTAGTTTGACTTTTGCTTTGTTGGCGTGTTTGAACTTATTTGTGTCTTCTCCTTCTACGGTAGTGTGATGCCAACTCGGGTGTGCCCATGGGGACTGATAACCCATAAGTGTAGGGGATCAATTGTAGCTTTTTCGATGAATAAGAGTGTCGAACCCAACGAGGAGCTAAAGGTAGAATTTATATTCTCTCAAGTTCTGTCGACCACCGATACAACTCTCCGCACACTTAACGTTCGCTTTACCTAGAACAAGAAAAAAAACTACTTTGTAGGTGTAGTAGGATAAGTTTGCAAGAACAAAACTAGAAGTACTTGGCGGGAATAAAACTAGGAGTAATTGGCAAGATAATAAAAGTTAGTTGTTTAGTAGAGAGCTTTTTGTAACACAAAGAGAAAGATTGTCCATAGGCAATTGAATATGACATGTGTGATAGTTATTATATGCAATGAGGGAGAGGCATACGCTAACATACTTTCCGTACTTGGATCATATGCACTTATGATTGGAACTCTAGCAAGCATCCGCAACTACTAAAGATCATTAAGGTAAAACCCAACCATAGCATTAAGTAACAAGTCCCCTCTACCCCCGTACGCAACAACCCCCTTACTTGGGTGTAAGCTTCTGTCACTCTAGCCGCCCACTATAAGCGAATTATGAACGTATTGCAAACCCTACAGTGGTAATCCCACACACTTGCGTTACACGGAGGGCACCATAGGACAGCACCATATCAACGTAAAACTCATATCAATCACACCATACCACAATTAACCCGTAGGACAAAACAAATCTACTCAAACATCATAGGATTGCCACACATCATTGGATAATAATATATAGTGTTAAGCACCATGTTCAAGTAGAGAATTACAGCAGGAATAGAGAGGTTACACCGCTGCATAGAGGGGGAGAGAGTTGGTGTTGATGGCGATGAAGTTGTTGGTGTAGATCGCCGTCACGATGGTTCCCCCAGCGGCGCTCCGGCTCCACCGGAAGAGAGGGGGAGAGAGCCCCCCTCCTTCTTCTTCTTGCTTGGCCTCCCCCCAAGATGGGAGGAGAGTTTCCCCTCTGGTCCATTGCCGCCATGGCTCCCGGAGGGCAGGAGCCCCTCCGAGATTGGATCTCTCTCTCTGTTTCTCTTCTGTTTCGTGTTCTCCTTTTCTAGCCGAAAACCGTTTCTTATATTCCCGGAGATCCGTAACTCCGATTGGGCTGAAATTTTGAGGGGATTTTTATCCAGGTATTATCTTTCTTGCGGCCGAAGGAGACCTCCAACCGACTTACAGGGGCGCCACAAGCCTTCCCGGCGCGCCCAGGGTAGGGGGCGGGGCCCTTGAGCTTTTGGGCCCCTCGAGCATCGTCTCGCGTTGATTCTTTTTCCCAAAAATCACATATATTCCAAGATAAATCTTCGTAAATTTTTATCGCGTTTGGACTTCGTTTAATATGGATTTTCTGCGAAACAAAAAACATGCAACAAACAGGAACTGGCACTGGGCACTGGATCAATATGTTAGTCCCAAAAAATAATATAAAATGTTGCCAAAAGTATGTGAAAGTTGTAGAATATTGGCATGAAACAATAAAAAATTATAGATATGACAACGACATATCAGCATCCCCAAGCTTAATTCCTGCTCGTCCCGAGTAGGTAAATGATAAAAAGATAATTTTTGATGTGGAATGCTACCTAGCATAATCTTGATCATATAATCTAATCTTGTCATGGATACTAAGATACAAGTGATTCAAGGCAATAGTCTATCATTTTATATTGAAAGAATAATACAAAACATGCATGTATTTCATCATTGCCTTTCATAATAATGGAGCTAAAGGAAACAACCTCTATACACTTAGTTGTGGTAAGCATGACACGCTCGTTCTTCCCTGCATAGACATATCAAATCAAGAGTACCCCGGTGCCAAACCAAGCAAATGGATTATACTTTTTAACGCGCTTCAGCATTTTCAACTTCACGCAATACATGAGCATGAGCCATGGATATAGCACTATGGGTGGAATAGAATGCGGTGATAGAGATCAATAAGGGAAGTCAAAAAGGAAGAAAGTCTCGCATCAACTCGGCGGATCAATGGACTATGGAGATGTCCATCAATCGATATCAATGCGAGGAGTAGGGATTGCCATGCAACGGGTGCACTAAGAGCTATAAGTGTATGAAAGCTCAACTGAAACTAAGTGGGTGTGCATCCAACTTGCTTGCTCATGAAGACCTCGGGCATTTGAGGAAGCCCATCATCGGAATATACAAGTCAAGTTCTATAATGAAAAGTTCCCACTACTATATGAAAGTGACAACTCAGGAGACTCTCTATATGAAAAACATGGTGCTACTCTGAAGCAAAAGTGTGGAAAAGGATAGTAACATTGCCCCTTCTCTCTTTTTCTCTCATTTTTTTCTTTTTTTTTCTTTTTTTGATGGGCTCTTTTTGGCCTCCTTTTTTTCTTTTTTTCCATCCGGAGTCTCATCCCGACTTGTGGGGGAATCATGGTCTCCACCATCCTTTCCTCACTGGGACAATGCTCTAATAATGATGATCATCACACTTTTATTTACTAACAACTCAATATTACAACTCGATAAAAACTATACATGATGACTCTATATGAATGCCTCTGGCAGTGTACCAGGATGTGCAATGATCTAGCGTAGCAAAGATATCAAAAAATGGACAAGCCATGAAAATATCATGCTAGCTATCTTACGATCATGCAAAGCAATATGACAATGAATGCTCAAGTCATGTATATGATGATGATGGAAGTTTCATGGCAATATATCTCGGAATGGCTATGGAAATACCATGATAGGTAGGTATGGTGGCTGTTTTGAGGAAGATATAAGGAGGCTTATGTGTGATAGAGCATATCATATCACGGGGTTTGGATGCACTGACGAAGTTTGCACCAACTCTCGAGGTGAGAAAGGGCAATGCACGGTACCGAAGAGGCTAGCAATATGCGGAAGGGTGAGAGTGCGTATAATCCATGGACTCACATTAGTCATAAAGAACTCACATACTTATTGTAAAGCCTACTTGACCTCGAAGCAAAGTACTACTCGCATGCTCCTAGGGGGGAGGTTGGGAGGAGTTAACCATCGCGCGCCCCCGATCCGAATAGCACAAAGACTCAATCAACGATAAATCATGCTCCGACCTCACTGCTAATGTCAGCGGCCACCACTTTACATGCGTAAAGACTTACTTCCCTTAACACCATTATTAATACTCAACTTTAATTATTTTACTAGCATGCCCCAATATTACCATCTCAACATCACAAAACTATTGCAAGGAATCAAACATATCATATTCAGTGATCTACAAGTTTTATGTAGGATTTTATGACTAACCATGTGAATGACCAATTCCTGTTAACTCTCTAAATAGATATAAGTGAAGCATGAGAGTTTAATTCTTTCTACAAAAGACCATGCTCTAATAAATATAAGTGAAGCAAAAGAGCATTCTACAAATAACAGTTTTCCTATGTAGAGAAACAGGCATCCAAACTTCAAATGATATAAGTGAAGCACATGAAGCATTCTATAAAGCCATACTCAAAAGATATAAGTGAAGTGCAAAGAGCATTCTATAAATCACCCAAGGACTATATCATACCAGCATGGTGCATAAAATAAAAGGGAAAAAGAAACACAAAAGACGCTCCAAGAATTTACGCATATCATCTTAACGAAACAAAAACCGAGACATACCGATAATTGTCGAAGAAAGATGGGATGCCTTCCGGGGCATCCCCAAGCTTAGATGCTTGAGTCTCCTTGAATATTTACTTGGGGTGCCTTGGGCATTCCCAAGCTTGAACTCTTGTCTCTCCTTATTCTTCTCATATTGATACCTCCTCGATCTTCGAACACTTCATCCACACAAAACTTAACCAAACTTTTTACTAGAGAGGTTAGTACATATAACATCAAATCCCATCATGTCCTGCTATAAAATTATTGTATAATTATAATAAAACATTACCCACTGTATTCTATCAGAATTCTATGGCTCCCAAGTCAATGGGGCTCAACAAGATTTCAAACATACGCAAATAAAGAAACTATAACAGCAATCTGTGAAAACAGGACAGTCTGTAAAGATGTAGATGAAATATATACTTCTGTAACTCAAAAAATTCTGAAACATTAGGACGTAATAAAAAATTTGCATAGAAGTATTGTGTGAAAATTTCATAATTTTTTCATGCTCCAGTAAAATATGTAAATTCAAATACTACAGCAAAAGTTTCTGTTTTTGCACAGCACACACCAAACAAGCAATTTAAACACCCTAAAGGTAAATCTTGGCACATTATTTTTATAATAAAATGGATTTGTACAAGGGGATAATTATTATTTTTGAAATATTTTTGTAATCAAGATTCACAAAGTTTCCATGGGCATGAACAAAGTTCAAGGACGTCCCCCACTTCAACGGTGTTCGTCTTTGTCACTTTCACTTTTCTTTTTGAATAGTTTTAGGTTCTCCTCTATATTTTTTTGTTTTTAAACTTTTTAAAAGCACACAAAATAATAAAATGACTCTCTAAAACTTCCGGGTTGTCTCCTAGGCAGCGCTTTCTTTAAAGCCATTAAGCTAGGCATAAAGTGCTCAAGTAATTTATCCACCGGGATCCCAAGGTATATCAAAGCCAATTTTAATTAACAATGATTTGTGATTTAGTAGTGAGCACAAATCAATATATATCATGGAACAACGGAGTCTAACTCTCTTCCTATGCCTCAACATGTCATAAAAGAACAATTCATGCACATCAAGTAAAGGCCAATGCATAGTATAAACAGTTTCTTGCAATTTTATCGTATTGGAAACATAGAGAGGTGGAGATGTAGTTCCTCTCTCATAGTAATTGCAATTAGGAGCAGCAAGCACATGCATATTATATTCATCAAAATCATCATGTGTAATAGTAAAACGCAACCCATCAATATAATCCTTAATAAGCACAAACTTCTCCGATATAGTGTAGTTGGGAGAATTCAAAAAGATAATAGGACTATCATGTGTGGGTGCAACATCAACAATTTTATGTTTAACATAAGGAACTATAGCAAGTTCATCTCCATAAGCATCATTCATATTGGCATCATGGCCACAAGCATAGCAAGCATCAATTTCATCAAAAAGGGATATTTCAAACGAATCAAAGGGATCATAGCATTTATCATAGCATTCAACCTTCGGTAAGCACAAAGAGAAATTAAACAATGTATGAGTTGAAGAGTTACTCTCATTAGAAGGTGGACACGGGTAGCTAATCTGCTCTTCCTCCTTTTGTTCTTCGCTCTCCTCCTCATCTTTTTCATCTAATGAGCTCACAGTTTCAGCAATTTCTTCTTCCATAGACTCTGGCAAAATGTTAGTCTTCTCTTGGACATCGGGGACTTCCTCAATATATTCTTTAACATAAGCATTACAAGCATAGTTTTCATAGCAATATTTAAGTATGGCAAAAATTTCAGATTTGTAAAGAGTAGCATCACACTTTTCAATCAAAGAAGCAATTTCATAGGCACCCTTAAAAGAAACAAATTCTTCAATTTGTTCAATATCATAGTAACTATAAACACCTTTGGCATAAGAAGATAAAATTCCATTATCCTTAAACTCACATTGGTAGGGAAGGTGTTTTTTAGGGTCTTCAGAACAACAAGTAAAATCATATATTTCGCATAAATTCCAAGCATAACATTGCAAACAATTAATTTGATACCTTAAGAGTTTGAGACAACGGTGTCGCACAAAATAAGCATGCTCATCTAATGATTTTCCCTCAGCTAAGCTAGTTGGGTTTTCAGTACGAGCACAAAGGGATCGAAGATGATCCAAGTAGAAAGCTTCAGCAGTATAAAGATTTTGGGTGGTTCTTCAACCATTGGGTTAGCAAGTACAACTAATTTTTTTGGTATTTTACGTTTCCTACCCATAACTAAAGATAGAAAACAAGAGCACAAAATAAAAGGTACTTAGTGATAAAACAAACAAGCACACACGAGAATATCAACCCCACGCTATTGCTCCCCGGCAACGGCGCCAGAAAAAGGTCTTGATAACCCACAAGTGTAGGGGATCAATTGTAGCTTTTTCGATAAATAAGAGTGTCGAACCCAACGAGGAGCTAAAGGTAGAATTTATATTCTCTCAAGTTCTATCGACCACTGATACAACTCTCTCCACACTTAACGTTCGCTTTACCTAGAACAAGAATAATACTACTTTGTAGGTGTAGTAGGATAAGTTTGCAAGAACAAAACTAGAAGTACTTGGCGGGAATAAAACTAGGAGTAATTGGCAAGATAATAAAAGTTAGTTGTTTAGTAGAGAGCTTTTTGTAACACAAAGAGAAAGATTGTCCATAGGCAATTGAATATGACATGTGTGATAATTATTATATGCAATGAGGGAGAGGCATACGCTAACATACTTTCCATACTTGGATCATATGCACTTATGATTGGAACTCTAGCAAGCATCCGCAACTACTAAAGATCATTAAGGTCAAACCCAACCATAACATTAAGTAACAAGTCCCCTCTACTCCCATACGCAACAACCCCCTTACTCGGGTGTAAGCTTCTATCACTCTAGCCGCCCACTGTAAGTGAATTATGAACGTATTGCAAACCCTACAGCGGTAATCCCACATGCTTGCGCTACACGGAGGGCACCATAGGACAACACCATTTCAACATAAAACTCATATCAATCACACCATACCACAATTAACCCGTAGGACAAAAGAAATCTACTCAAACATCATAGGATTGCCACACATCATTGGATAATAATATATAGCGTTAAGCACCATGTTCAAGTAGAGAATTACAGCGGGAATAGAGAGGTTACATCTCTGCATAGAGAGGGAGAGAGTTGGTGTTGACGGCGGCGATGTTGTTGGTGTAGATCGCCGTCACGATGGTTCCCCCCGCGGCGCTCTGGCGCCACCGGAAGAGAGGGGAAGAGAGCCCCCTCCTCCTTCTTCTTGCTTGGCCTCCCCCCTAGATGGGAGGAGAGTTTCCCCTCTGGTCCATGGCTGCCATGGCTCCCGGAGGGCAGGAGCCCCTCCGAGATTGGATCTCTCTCTCTGTTTCTCTTCTGTTTCGCGTTCCCCTTTTCTGGCCGAAAACCGTTTCTTATATTCCCAGAGATCCGTAACTCCGATTGGGCTGAAATTTTGAGGCGATTTTTATCCGGATATTATCTTTCTTGCGGCCGAAGGACACTTCCAACCGACTTACAGGGGCGCCACAAGCCTGCCCGGCGCGCCCAGGGTAGGGGCGCGCCCCTTGAGCTTGTGGGCCCCTCAAGCATCGTCTCATGTTGATTCTTTTTCCCAAAAATCACATATATTCCAAAAAAAAATCTCCATAAATTTTTATCACGTTTGGACTTCGTTCGGTATGGATTTTCTGTGAAACAAAAACATGCAACAAACAGGAACTGACACTGGGCACTGGATCAATATGTTAGTCCCAAAAATAATATAAAATTTTGCCAAAAGTATGTGAAAGTTGTAGAATATTGGCATGAAACAATCAAAAATTATAGATACGACGGATACGTATCAGGGACGCATTGCGATGCTGAGCAGAGAATGAGTTGGAGTAGACGACGATGTGGCATGCTGCCGGCGTTGCATGCGGAGGCAAGTGCAAGGTTTTTGTTATTTGTTTTGAGTCCATGTAGTTTTTTTCTTTAGTTTTTTGTTATATCTTTTAGTAGTACATATATATTTTTGTTCAGCCTTGTCCTTTTTTCCCTTAAAGTTTGTGGCAGCAGTTTCTTGTATAGAGAGTTATTTATGAGCCAAAGTGAATTTCCGGTTATGTAAGCGTTTTCTTATTACATGTAGTTTGCTGTCTAATTGTTTTCTTAATTTTAATGAGTGTTTTATTGTAGCATTTATATTGTAGTGGATGTAGTAGCTTAATTTATATATCCACCGCCCCCTCCCCTTTTCCTTCTGCCCACTCTCAGAAATCTCCTCCATCTCTTCTTCCCCTCGCATCGCCCCTCCCCTACTGACGCCCCGCTTTCTCCCCAGCAACTTCTCCTATCGTCGTGGGGTTGAGGAACCACCGCCGCCTCCCCTATTTCTTCTCCCCCGTCCTATCTCTCCTCTCTTATCTCCCTCGAATCAGACCTCGCAATGGGCGCTCCGTGCGCAACTGCTGCTGGCATCGTGGGGTGGAGGAACTACCGTGCGCTCGTGCATTACTGCCGCCTAGATAGCAAGTTGAGGTAATTGCTGCTTCGCTCCCACGCCCCCTCTTATTTTCTCAGATCCATCTAGTTTCTTCTTCATTCTCCGCCCATGTGTGCCTGCGTTGTCCCATCCCCTTCCCCCTTTTTTTGCTGATGCTAGCATCCATGTCTCGGTAGGGTTCGTCTCCAGGCTTCTTAGATGCTGCGTATGCCTATCCTTCTCGAAGATTTTTGCTTCGGCATCTGCAGTTTTTCCATTTCCCGTGTGTTTGTAGTCATCACCTTGTAAGCTAGTGGTTGTCATGCTTTAATTTGAGCGGTGATTTAGTTCCTAGGCATCCCTGCGTGCGGATTTAGGTCTTAGACCATAGCCAACTCCCCTTATTGAAGTGGTTCGTGTTGTTATTTTGCTTCACTGGTATTTGTTTCTAACTTGAATGATTTTGTATGTTTGTGTTTGTCAGGTGGATCTAGGGTTTCGAATATCCTGCACCAGGAAGGGGTGTTGTGATGGCTTCAGGTCCTCCGTTAGGTGTTGTCCTGTCCTGATAGCTTTAACATAATGCATAGGCTTTTTTGTTTTTTGTGTGTTGGTACCATCTAGATTAGTTTCCATTATCTTTTCTATAGATGCATCTAAGTGTTGGCCCTGTCAGTGTGTAGTTTACATTTTGTTCAACCTTGTTCTTCTCTTGTTTGTCTAGTTGAACTGAGCATGTTTGTCATGTTGAACTGAGCATTTTTGTCAGTGTGAAGTGCTTATGTAGTTGCTGAGAAGTATTGTCCTAATTTGGGCAGGTCTTTTATGTTGTTTTTGTTTTACAGTTGTTATGCATTTTCTTTTGTAGTTGAACTAAGCAGTGTTTGTCATTAAATTTTGTATGTATTTTCTAATGAACTATCTCAACAAGTGTGTTTGGACTTCCCAATGTTTTAATATTTGTATATATCTTTGGCTTTGGGTTTTCATTTCTAAGGTCCTTTGTTTGTATTGAATTAAAACTCACCTGCCTTCTTTGTTTATGTAGTTGCTGATGGCAGTAAGAATTCTGAAAAATCTGCTTGTGATCAAGATGGTGGTTTGGAAGTAAATCGCGATGTTCCAAAATCTGATGCAACTGCATCGCCTGTGTCTTTGAGTGTTGTCACCGAGGTTGCTTGCAACCTTCAGAGATCCTTAAATCTTAGAGATCTTGCGTCTGCAACTCTTGCTTCATTTGGTAGGTGCAACTCCTTTTATCATCTTTCTTATTTTTATTTCTAGAGCTATGTTTTTGAACTTGTGCTTATCATGTGTTTTATATCTGGTAGATGCAGATAGACAAGAAGCTATTGATACCATCGACGGTGTTCTATCTGACTTGGCTGGGGCTGAGAACACTTCTGAGCCTGAGCAGGTGGCTCCAGCAGCTAAAGATTGCGATTCCATTCCAGAGCCTTTGTGCTCTCTCCAGTTGTCAGAGACGCAGTCCCAATCCGTTGATGGCACTGAACCTATCACACAAGTTCAGGATGTGCCCCTGCAGCTTCTTCTAGAGGATACACGCATGGCGAGAAAGCTAACAGCTTTTGAGAGGAAGAAGGCCATCCGCCACGAAAAAGATTCTCATGTTCCTGAATCTTTTGATCATGTTGAGGCCACATCTGGCCATGTGGCTGGTTTTGAAGAAGACGAGGCATGTGCCAGTCATAGCATTATTGCCCCTGTGAAGAAGAAAATCAAGCGGGCTATAATTAAGAAGCATCTTCTTGATGATGTTACCCCTCACAGGAGCCCACGTGTTTCTAAGGTTGCAGGACCAAGTGTAGGCGAACTTCCTGAAGTTGATGGCCAAGCTGCTGGTGGTACCCCATGCCGTAGTCCTCGTGTTCTATGCTATGCGAAGCCCACAACGTCTCAACTTGGTGTTGTTGTATCTGGGAAGGGCAAGAAATGTGGGATTAAGCGCAAGGGTGGGCCTACAAAACTTAACAAGGGCTGTAAGAAGCGTTCTCGTGTTAATGCAGATGACCAGGATGATGTTGATTTTGACACTGATGACGAGGATGCTGATGATGATGCTGCTGATCATGTATGAATCTTTTTTATTTCTTGTTGTTTTTGTTCTTTATCTTTAATTTTTCATTTTCTTAGTTGTTTTGTCTCATGCTCTATTTGTTTATGTAATACTGCTTGTTCTACATTGTTGAACTTCTGGTTTATTATTATTAACATGAAAAATAGTTGAACTTCTGGTTATACATTGTTATACTACCCTGTTATACATTGTTGAACTTCTGGTTATACATTGTTTATGTCATGCTCTATTTGTTTATGTAGTACTGCCTTGCTCTACATTGTTGAACTTCTGATTTATTATTATTAACATGTTGTTGTGCCATGGTTTCTTCTCTTGCATTTTGCAGCATGAATTTGTGAAGAGGCCTGTGAGAAGGAAAAGAGGAGGCAAGTTAGAGGAAGGAGCTGTTGAAGGAGAAGACGATGTGAAATGTTTTAACAAGACGGTTCACTGCTCACTGAAAGAGGTGAAGGTGTGCGCAAAATTGCTCGAGACTAGGCACAAGGAGAGGGTTGTCAATTCTGGTTTTGGTGTTGTTTTTTATTGGAAGGTTGATTCGAACATTTCTCGTCCTTTGATGGGCCACATTTACACCAAGATTAACCCTTTCATTCTGATTCTAGACATGGGCCAGCAAAATAAAGTTTTTCGTATTACAAGTGATGCTGTTCACCTTCTTTTTGGTTTGCCTCAAGGTGATCGTACCCCTTCTAGGCCATCAGGGGATGGATACGATGATGCTGTTATTAGGCTGAAGGGAAAACTTGGCTACCAGAGGAGTGAGGATATCAAGACAAAGGATATGCGTAAGATCCTTGAGGAACTTGTGTAGGATGACACGAAAGATGATCTGACTCTGTAGGTGTTTTACCTAATACTTTTCATGAAGGTTGTTATTCCTGGTACATCTACATGGGTGTCCAGGGAGGCAGCAATGACCGAGAATCTTGTTTTGTAAGATATGGCAGATATGGACTATTGCCAGTTGCTTGTTGATGATCTACGAAGGACTGTAATTAGGTATCGCGAAGGGACTAGCAGGGGAAAAGATGTTATAGGCTATGACATTGCACCCCTTCTTATGTATCTGGACTGCCTTATCCTTGGCCAGAAGCATGATGTTGATTAGAGAAGTCCTCGCATCAGTTTCATGGACCAGACCAAGCTGTCTGAGCTTGCTGCTGCTGACTTGATTAAGAAGGGTGATGATGACCCAACCAACTGGGTTTATGGGAAGCTATATGTGTGTTTTAGCATGCATTTTTCTTTCCTAGATAGTATAACTTGAACTTCTAATCATATCTTCACTTTTGTTGCTTGTCTCTTTATTATTTTTTGACCCTTTTACTTCTATTGTGTGTAGTCGAAGACACGGGCTAAGGTTGTGTTCTTTAGGTATATCGAATGACATGTTCTTACTATTCCTCGTGCCACCGCTTTTGGCAATGAAGCTGCCCCAGAATTGAATGCTCCTAGGATGTGAACACCGGTGCTCCCCCTGAAGTAGCTGGAGGTTCTTCTGCCCATAGGAATGCTGCAGCTGGCATTTCCTTGGAGTATGCGAAGGGTCCCTTTGATGCTGCTGCTACTTGTGATCTGCGTTGGGATTTCCCCGAAAAGGAGAGGATGATGCAGTATAGTAGAGATAAGTATTTCCCTCAGTAAAGAACCAAGGTTATCAATCCAGTAGGAGAACCACACAGAACCTCGTTAGCAGCACCTACACACACAAAAGCAAATACTTGCACCCAACGCAAACAATAGGGTTGTCAATCCCCTTGGCGGTTACTTGAAAGGATTAATTCTGATAGTGATAGATAGATAAGTAAATTACAAAACAAAATAAAAGAAGTAAAATTGCAGCAAGGTATTTTTGATTTTATATATGATGGATAAATGAACCGGGGGCCATAATTTTCACTAGAGGCTTCTCTCTCAAACACATAGCATACGATGGGTAAACAAATTACTGTTGGGCAATTGATAGAAAAGCGCATAGTTATGACGGATTCATGGCAATGATCAGGTATATAGGTATCACGTCTGAGACAAGTAGACCGACTCCTGCCTGCATCTCCTACTATTACTACACCCATCGACCGCTATCCAGCATGCATCTAGGGTATTAAGTTAATGAAAACAGAGTAACGCCTTAAGCAAGATGACATGATGTAGACAAAGTAAACTCAATCAATATGAATAAACCCCATCGTTTTATCCTTAATGGCAACAATACAAATACGTGTCTTGTCCCTTTCTGTCACTGGGATAGAGCACCGCAAGATTGAACCCATCACAAAGCACCTCTCCCATTGCAAGAGAAATCAATCTAGTTGGCCAAACCAAACGGATAGATCGGAGAGAAATAGAAAGCTATAACAATCATACATAAATAAGTTCAGAAAAGACTCAAATATTTCTCATGAATAATCTGGTCATAAACCCACAAAGAGAGAGAAGAAGCCATCTAGCTACTAGCTATGGACCCGTAGATCTGTGGTAAACTACTCACACATCATCGGAAGGGCAGCAAGGTTGATGTAGAAGCCCTCCGTGATCGATTCCCCCTCCAGTAGAATACCGGAAAAGGCCTCCAGATGGGATCGCGGAAGAACAGAGGCTTGCGGCGGCGGAAAAGTTATTCGAGGTGGCTCTCTGGTATATGGGGAATATTTGAGAATTTATAGCGGTGGAATTAGGTCAAGAGGTGCCACGAGGGGCCCACAAGCCTGGGGGCACGCCTACCCCCTGGGCGTGCCTCCCGAGCTTGTCGCTCCCTCGTGACTCCTCTGGTCTTCTCCCGAAGCTTCGAGGGTCCCTTCTGGTCCAGAAAAACTTAATCCAAAGTTTTTTTTCTCCGTTTGGACTCTGTTTGATATTGATTTTCTGAAAAGCCAAAAATAGGAAAAAACAGCAACTGGCACTAGGCACTAGGTTAATAGGTTAGTCCCAAAAAATGATATATAATAGCATAATAAACATCCAAGATTGATACTATAATAGCATGGAACAATCAAAATTTATAGATACGTTGGAGACGTATCAAGCAACCCCAAGCTTAATTCCTACTCGTCCTCGAGTAGGTAAATGATAAAAACAGAATTTTTGATGTGGAATGCTACCTAACATGTTCATCATGTAATCCTCTTTTACGGTATGAATATTAAGATCTGAATGACTCAAAGCAATAATCTATAATTTGATATAAAGACATCAATACTCGGGCATACTAACAAACAATCATGTCTTTCAAAATAAAAATGCTAAAGAAAGTTATCCCTACAAAATCATATAATCCTGTCATGCTCCATCTTCTTAACATAAAGTATTTATCATGCACAACCCCGGAGACAATCAAGCAATTGGTTCATACTTTTTAACGTGCTTCAGCTTTTTCAACCCCCACGCAATACATGAGCGCAAGCCATGGATATAACACTATGGGTGGAATAGAATATGATGATAGAGATTAATAAGGGGAAGTCAAAAAAAGCAACATAGTCTCACATCGACGCGGCTAATTAATGGGCTATGGAGATGCCCATCATTTGATGTCAATGCGAGGAGTAGGGTTTGCCATGCAACGGATGCATTGAGAGCTATAAGTGTATGAAAGCTCAAAATAAAAACTAAGTGGGTGCGCATCCAACTTGCTTGCTCATGAAGACCTTGGGCATTTGAGGAAGCCCATCATCGGAATATACAAGCCAAGTTCTATAATGAAAAATTCCCACTAGTATATGAAAGTGACAATATAGGAGACTCTCTATATGAAAAACATGGTGCTACTTTGAAGCACAAGCATGGAAAAGGATAGTAACACCGCCCCTTCTCTCTTTTTCTCTCATTTTTTTTGCTACGCTCTTTTTGGCATTTTTTTATTTCCTCACTGGGACAATGCTCTAATAATGATGATCATCACACTTCTATTTACTTACAACTCAAAAAATTACAACTCGATACTAGAACAAATATGACTCATTATGAATGCCTCTGGCAGTGTACTAGGACGTGCAATGATACTAGCATAACATGTATGAAAATGATGAACGGTGGCTGAGCCACAAATACTATGTCAGGTATACGATCATGCAAATTAATATGACAATGATGATGCATGTCATATGAAAAGAACGGTGGAAGTTGCATGGCAATATATCTTGGAATGGCTATGGAAATGCCATAATAGGTTGGTATGGTGGCTGTTTTGAGGATGATATAAAGAGGCTTATGTGTGATAGAGCATATCATATCATAGGGTTTGGATGCACCGGCGAAGTTTGCACCAACTCTCGAGGTGAGAAAGGGCAATGCACGGTACCGAAGAGGCTAGCAAATTGCGGAAGGGTGAGAGTGCATATAATCCATGGACTCACATTAGTCATAAAGAAGTCACATACTTATTGCGAAAGTTTATTAGCCCTCGAAGCAAAGTACTACTACGCATGCCCCTAGGGGGGAGGTTGGTAGGAGTTAACCATCGCGCGCCCCCGACCGCCATGCAAAGGAAGACAATCAAGAATAAATCATGCTCCAACTTCTTAGCATAACGACAGACCATACGTGCATGCTTCGGGTATCACAAACCTTAACACCAATATTTTTACTAAACCACAATTATCTACTAATACCTCCCACATATTACCATCTTAATATCGCAAAACTATTGCAAGGAATCAAACTTATCATATTCAGTGATCTACATGAAAGTTTTTATTATATCCCTCTTGAATACCTATCATATTAGGACCAAATTCATAACCCGTGCATGTTACCATTGCCATTTATAGACTCTCCAAAATATATAAGTGAAGCATGAGAGTGCAACTATTTTTTTAAAATATAAGCACCGCCGTGCTCTAAAAGATATAAGTGAAGCACTAGAGCAACTGCCTAGCTCAAAAGATATAAGTGAAGCACATAGAGTATTCTAACAAATCACGAATAATGTGTGTCCCTCTCAAAAAGGTGTGTTCAGAAAAGATGATTGTGGCAAACTAAAAAAGCAAACAAAGAAAAATAAAACTATGGTACAAGACGCTCCAAGTAAAACACATATCATGTGATGAATAAAAATATAGCTCCAAGTGATATACCGATAGATTGTAGACGAAAGAGGGGATGCCATCCGGGGCATCCCCAAGCTTAGACGCTTGGGCCTTCCATGAATATTACCTTGGGGTGCCTTGGGCATCCCCAAGATTAGGGTCTCCGCTCCTTATTCCTTCATCCATCGCGGTCTCACCCAAAACTTGAAAACTTCAGCACACAAAACTCACCAGAAACCTCGTGAGATCCGTTAGTATAACAAACAAATCTTAAAATTTACGTACTGTTATAAATTGATTCATATTTAATATTGGCATAACTCTACTGTACTCTAACTTCCCCATGGCTTATACCCCCCGATACAATCCATAGAATCATCAAAATAAGCAAACTATGCAACAAAAACAGAATCTGTCTAAAACAGAACAGTCTGTAAAGATCTATTTAAAAGCTATACTTCTGTAAATCCAAAAATTCTAAAAAACTAGGACAACGTAAAAACTTCATATACCAATACTGTGTAAAAAATTTAGAATTTTATCTCACTCCAGTACAGAACCAAAAATCCAGCACTGGACTCAAAACTTTCTGTTTTCAAACAACATCAATTATACTATCATCCAAATCATCCCAAAGGCATTACTTGGCACAAACACTAATTAAAAGATAAAAAAACAATCATAACAGAAGCTAAAATTGTGTAAAGACACAAAATGGAAAATAAAACAATTGGGTTGTCTCCCAACAAGCTCTTCCTTTATAGCCATTACGATAGGCTTTGAGATTTCAATGATGCTCACGTTAAAAACAAGCACAAAGAGAGCATCATAAAACATGTGACAAACACATTTAAGTCTAACGTACTTCCTATGCATAGGCATTTTATAGGAAAACAAATTATCAAGGCAAGCAATATCTAGTATATGCAAATAGGAAGAATAAAGCATTAAAAATTTCAACACAAAGAGAGGTAATTTAATAACATGAAGACTTCTATAACCATATTTTCCTCTCCCATAATAATTGCATGTAGGATCATAATCAAATTCAACAATATAGCTATCATATAAAATATTATATTCATGATCCACATGCATAAAAGTTTTATAATCTTCCAAGATAGTGGGATTAACATCAACTAAAGTCATGACCTCTCGAAACCCACATTTATCAAAAATTTCATAAGATTGAACACTCTCCGAATATGTGGGATTCTTTTTACCTAGATTTGACACTCTTCGAAACCCACTTTCAATATTATTGCAAACATTATTGTCAATAACATATTCATCATGAGGCTTAAATAAATTTTCAAGATCATAAGAAGCATTATCACCGCAATCATGATCATTGCAATAAGTAGTGGACATGACAAAATTATAATCCCCAAGCTTGTAGCTTTTCATATTATTAGCACAATTGACATTAATAGAATTTATAACAACATCATTGCAATCATGCTTTTCATTCAAGGAACTATCAAGTGTGGGTGCAACAGTAATAATTTCATTTTTAACATAAGGAACTATAGCAAGTTCATCTCTATAAGCATCATTAATATTGGCATCATGGCCATAAGAATAGCAAGCATCACATTCATCAAGAGGGGATATTTCAATCGAATCAACGAAATCATTATTATCTATGGATTCATGCATATCATTATTCTCTTCCAAAGCAGTAGACATTCTCTCAATAAATTCATTAACATAGGCATTAGGAGCATAGTTTTCATAGCAATATTTAAGTATGTCAAAATTTTCAGATTTGTAGAGAGTAGCATCATACTTTTCAATCAAAAAATCAACTTCATAAGCACCCTTAAAAGCAACAAATTCTTCAATTTGTTCGATATCATAGTAACTATAAACACCCTTGGCATAAGAAGATAAGATTTCGTTATGATTAAACTCACATAGGTAGGGGAGGTGTTTTTTAGGGTTCTTAGAGCAACAAGTAAAATCATAAATTTCACATAGATTCCAAGCATAACATAGCAAACAATTTATTTGATTCCATAAAAGTCTCCCTTTTTGAGACAAGCGGTGACACACAAAAGGAGCATGCTCATCTAATGATTTTCCCTCAACTAAAACTAGTTGGGGTTTCAGCACGAGCACAAATGAATCAAAGATGATCGAAGTAGAAAACTTTAAGTGGATCCATAGTCATCTTAAATTTTTTTTTGCTTTCATTTTCTGTTTTTGAGTGTTGACATGAAGGCGATAAAAGCAAGCAAGCAAACTAGCAAACAAGCTAATAAAATATTTTTGTGTTTTTGTAAAATTGTTTTAGAAGTGGGGGAGATGAAAACAAGAGGCAAATGCAAATAAAAAGGCAAATGAAAATAAGAGCAAGTAGATGATAGTTTATGCGAAGGTACTTGATAAGTTTCGGTGATGTCTCCCCGGCAACGGCGCCAGAAATTCTTCCTGCTACTTGTGATCTGCGTTGGGATTTTGTAGGGTCGAGAAGATAGGTCTAGAGGGGGGGGGGGTGAATAGACTCTTAACCAACCAAGGTGCAGTTTTTAAGTTCACTTGGAATTTAGGCAGATTTTGGCACTAGTTAAGATATCACCAAGACTTCCTACACATGCATATCTAGAGATAGAGCAGCGGAAATAGTAAAGCATGCAAATGTGCGGAAAGTAATGGGGTAGAGAAAGGAAGATCAAACACAATGAAGACATGGTGGTTTTTGGCGTGGTTTCAATAGGTGGTGCTATCGTACGTCCACGTTGATGGAGACTTCAACCCATGAAGGGTAACGGTTGCGCGAGTCCACGAAGGGCTCCACCCACGAAGGGTCCATGAAGAAGCAACCTTGCCTATTCCACCATGGCTTCCGTCCATGAAGGACTAGCCTCACTCGGGGTAGATCTTCACAAAGTAGGTGATCTCCCTGCCCTTACAAACTCCTTGGTTCAACTCCACAAGATCTTGGAGGCTCCCAAGTGACACCTAACCAATCTAGGAGACACCACTCTCCAAAAGGTAATAAATGGTGTGTTGATGATGAACTCCTTGCTCTTGTGCTTCAAATGATAGTCTCCTCAACACTCAATCTCTCTCTCACAGATTTGGCATGGGTAGGAGAAGGATTGGAGTGGAAAGCAACTTGAAGAGGCTAGAAATCAATGTTCAAATGGTTGGATTGGAATCTCTTGATCTCAACACATGAGTAGGTGGTTCTCTCTAAGAAAATGTATGGTGGAAATGTAGGCATGTTCTGATGGCTCTCTTAGAGAGTAAGTGGGGAAGGAGGGGTATAAATAGCCTTCACCAAAAATCCAACCGTTACACACTTTTGACCCAAATCGGTGAGACCGATTGTAAACTCGGTGAGACCGACTAGTGTAAAAGATGTGAACTTTAGGCTTTTCGGTGGGACTGAAGTGGAACAACTCGGTGGGACCGAAGTGCAATGGCTAGGGCAAAATCCAGTTTCGGAAATTCCGATTATTTCAACTCGGTGATTCCGAAGTGAAATAATGTCATAACAAAAACTTGGCAAGGCCATCTCGGTGGGACTGAGATCCTTTTCGGTCAAACCGAATTGCTAGGGTTTTGCAGTGGCAATATGAAGTGGTAATCTCGGTGGGTCTGGATGTAGTAGTTTCGGTGGGACCGAGATAGTGAATTAGGGTTTTGGACAGATGTGATTGTGAGAAAATGACTGAGGGTTTTCGAGCAATACCACTAAGCACTTGAGCAACAACCTCGTCATTAATACATCATCCCATTTTAATAGTATTGGCTTTCCTAAGGGACTCAATGTGATCTTGGATCACTAAATTGAAAATGTAGAGTCTTGTAGTTGCCAATCTTGTCCTTGACATTTTGAAGGGTCCACATCTTCTTGTCCTTGCCATGCTGCTACTTGTAGTCTGCGTTGGTATTTCCCCGAAGAGGAGAGGATGATGCAGTATAGTAGAGATAAGTATTTCCCTCAGTTAAGAACAAAGGTTATCAATCCAGTAGGAGAACCAAGCAAAATTCCGTTAAGCGCACCTGCACACACAATAGTAAACACTTGCACCCAACGCAAATAAGAGGGTTGTCAATCCTCTTAGCTGTTATTTGCAAGGATTAAATCTTATAGAGATAAATAGATAAACTAAAATACTAATTAAAATATAAGTAAATAAATTGCAGCAAGGTATTTTTAGGTTTTTAATATATGATAAAGTAGACCGGGGGCCGTAGTTTTCACTAGAGGCTTCTCTCTCGAACACATAGCATACGGTGGGTAAACAAATTACTGTTGGGCAATTGATAGAAAAGCAAATAATTATGACGGATTCATGGAAATGATCATGTATATAGGTATCACGTCTGAGACAAGTAGACCGACTCCTGCCTGCATCTACTACTATTACTCCACCCATCGACCGCTATCCAGCATGCATCTAGGGTATTAAGTATGAAACAGAGTAGCGCCTTAAGCAAGATGACATGATGTAGACAAAGTAAACTCAAGCAATATGATTAAACCCCATCTTTTTATCCTTAATGGCAACAATACAAATACGTGTCATGTCCCCTTCTGTCACTGGGATTGAGCACCGCAAGATTGAACCGATCACAAAGCACCTCTCCCATTGCAAGACAAATCAATCTAGTAGGCCAAACCAAATCGATAGATCGAAGAGAAATACAAAGCTATAATAATCATGCATAAAAGAGTTCAGAGAAGACTCAAATATTTCTCATGAATAATCTGATCATAAACTCACAATTCATCGGATCCCAACAAACACACCGCAAAAGAAGATTACATCAGATAGAACTCAAAGAACATCGAGGAGAACATGGTATTGAAGATCAAAGAGAGAGAAGAAGCCATCTAGCTACTAGCTATGGACCCGTAGGTCTGTGGTAAACTACTCACACATCATCGGAAGGGCAGCAAGGTTGATGAAGAAGCCCTCCTTGATCGATTCTCCCTCCGGCAGAGTACCGGAAAAGGCCTCCAGATGGGATCGCGGAAGAACAGAGGCTTGCGGCGGCGGAAAGGTTTTCTCTTCTGTCTCTCTGTTGGTTTGGGAATATTTGGGAATTTATAGCGTTGGAATTAGGTCAAGAGGTGCCACGAGGGGCCCACAAGCCTAGAGGGGCGCCCTCCAGGCTTGCCGCCTCCTTGTGGCTCTTCTGGTCTTCTCCCGAAGCTTCCTGGGTTTCTTCTGGTCCAGAAAAAATTAATCCAAAGTTTTTTCTCGTTTGGACACTTTTTGATAATGATTTTCTAAAAAGGCAAAAACAAGCAGAAAATATCAACTGGCACTGGGGACTGGGTTAATAGGTTAGTCCCAAAAAATGATATATAATGGCATATAATTGCATATAAAACATCCAAGATTGATACTATAATAGCATGGAACAATCAAAAATTATAGATACGTTGGAGACGTATCAAGCATCCCCAAGCTTAATTCCTGCTCGTCCTCGAGTAGGTAAATGATAAAAATAGAATTTTTGGTGTGGAATGCGACCTATCATGTTTCATCATGTAATCTCTCTCTTACGGTATGAATAATAAGATCTGAATGATTCAAAGCAATAGTCTATAATTTGATATAAAGACATCAATACTCAGGCATACTAATAAACAATCATGTCTTTCAAAATAAAAATGCTAAAGAACATTATCCCTACAAAATCATACAATCCTATCATGCTCCATCTTCTTAACACAAAATATTTATCATGAACAACCCCGGTTTTAGCCAAGCAATTGGTTCATACTTTTTAACACGCTTCAGCTTTTTCAACTCCCATGCAATACATGAGCGCAAGCCATGGATATAGCACTATAGGTGGAATAGAGTGTGGTGGTAGAGATCAATAAGGGGAAGTCAAAAATAAGAAGATAGTCTCACATCAACGGGGCTAATCAACGGGCTATGGAGATGCCCATCAATTGATGTCAATGCGAGGAGTAGGGATTACCATGCAACGGATGCACTAAGAGCTATAAGTGTATGGAAGCTCAACATGAAAACTAAGTGGGTGTGCATCCAACTTGCTTGCTCAAGAAGACCTCGGGCATTTGAGGAAGCCCATCATCGGAATATACAAGCCAAGTTCTATAATGAAAAATTCCCACTACTATATGAAAGTGACAAAATAGGAGACTCTCTATATGAAAAACATGGTGCTACTCTGAAGCATAATTGTGGAAAAAGGATAGTAACATTGCCCCTTCTCTCTTTTTCTCTCATTTTTTTTCATGGCTCTTTTTGGCCTCTTTTTTTTCTTTCTTTTTTCTCTCTTTTTTTTCGTCCGGAGTCTCATCCCGACTTGTGGGGGAATCATGGTCTCCATCATCCTTTCCTCACTGGGACAATGCTCTAATAATGATGATCATCATACTTTTATTTCCTTACAACTCAATATTACAACTCGATACTAGAACAAAAATATGACTCTATATGAATGCCTCTGGCAGTGTACCAGGATGTGCAATGATGCTAGCGTAACATGTATAAAAATGATGAACAGTGGCTGAGCCACAAATACTATGTCAGCTATATGATCATGCAAAGCAATATGACAATGACGATGTGTGTCATAAAAACGGAACGGTGGAAGTTGCATGGCAATATATCTTGGAATGGCTATGGAAATGCCATGATATGTAGGTATGGTAGCTGTTTTGAGGAAGATATAAAGAGGCTTATGTGTGATAGAGCATATCATATCACGGGGTTTGGATGCACCGGCGAAGTTTGCACCAACTCTCGATGTGAGAAAGGGCAATGCACGGTACCGAAGAGGCTAGCAAATTGCGGAAGGGTGAGAGTGCATATAATCCATGGACTCATTAGTCATAAAGAACTCGCATACTTATTACGAAAGTTTATTAGCCCTCGAAGCAAAGTACTACTATGCATGCCCCTAGGGAGGAGGTTGGTAGGAGTTAACCATCGCGCGCCCCCGACCGCCACACAAAGAAAGACAATCAATAATAAATCATGCTCCAACTTCTTAGCATAACGACAGATCATACGTGCATGCTTCAGGAATCACAAACCTTAACACCAATATTCTTACTAAACCACAATTATCTACTAATAACTCCCACATATTACCATCTTAATATCGCAAAACTATTGCAAGGAATCAAACTTATCATATTCAGTGATCTACATGAAAGTTTTTATTATATCCCTCTTGAATACCTATCATATCAAGACCAAATTCATAACCCGTGCATATTACCATTGCTATTCATTAGACTCTCAAAAATATATAAGTGAAGCATGAGAGTGAAACTATTTCTTTAAAATATAACCACCGCCGTGCTGTAAAAGATATAAGTGAAGCACTAGAGCAACTGCCTAGCTCAAAAAATATAAGTGAAGCACATAGAGTATTCTAACAAATCACGAATAATGTGTGTCCCTCTCAAAAAGGTGTGTTCAGAAAAGATGATTGTGACAAACTAAAAATCAAACCAAATCAAACAAAATATATCACAAGGCGCTCCAAGTAAAACACATATCATGTGATGAATAAAAATATAGCTCCAAGTGAGTTACCGATAGATTGTAGACGAAAGAGGATGCCTTCCGGGGCATCCCCAAGCTTAGACGCTTGAGTCTTCCTTGAATATTACCTTGGGGGTGCCCTGGGCATCCCCAAGCTTAGGCTCTTGCTGCTCCTTATTCCTTTATCCATCGTAGTCTCACCCAAAACTTGAAAACTTCAGCACACAAAACTCAACAGAAACCTCGTGAGATCCGTTAGTATAAAAAACAAATCTTAAACTTTAGGTACTGTTGTAAGTTGATTCATATTTAATATTGGCATAATGATACAGTACTCAAACTTCTCCATGACTCATACCCCCCGATACGATCCATAGATTCATCAAAATAAGCAAACTATGCAACAAAAACAGAATCTGTCTAAAACAGAATTGTCTGTAAAAATCTATTTAAAAGCCATACTTATGTGACTCCAAAAATTCTGAAAAATTAGAACAACGTGTGAAATTCATATACCAATACTGTGTAAAAATTGCAGATTTTTCTGACGCTCCAGTACAGAATTAAAATTCCAGCACTGGACGCAAAACTTTCTGTTTTCCAAACAGCATCAATTATACTATCATCAACATCATCCCAAAGGTATTACTTGGCACAAACACTAATTAAAATATAAAAACACAATCATAACAGAGGCTACAATTGTTTAAACACACAAGAACAGAAAGTAAAAACAAAAATTTATTTTATTCATTGGGTTGCCTCCCAACAAGCGCTATTGTTTTATGCCCCTAGCTAGGCTTTTGATTTTATTGATGCTCACATGAAAGACAAGAATTGAAGCACAAAGAGAGCATCTTAAAACATGTGACAAACACATTTAAGTCTAACATGCTTCCTATGCATAGGCATTTTATAGGAAAACAAATTATCAAGACAAGAAATATCTAGCATATGCAAATAGGAAGAATGAAGTATTAATAATTTCAGCACAAAGAGAGGTAATTTTGTGTCCTGAAAGTTTCTACAACCATATTTTCCTCTCTCATAATAATTACATGTACTATCATAATAAAATTCAACAATATAGCTATCATATAAAGTATTATCTTCATGATCCACATGCATAAAAGTTTTATAATATTCCAAGATAGTGGGATTAATATTAACTAAAGTCATGACCTCTCCAAACCCACTTTTATCAAAAATTTCATAAGATTGAACACTCTCCAAATATGTGGGATTCTTATTTCCTAAAGTTGACACTCTTCCAACCCCACTTTCAATAGTATTGCAATCATTATTATCAATATCATATTCATCATGAGGCTTAAATAAATTTTCAAGATCATAAGAAACATCACCCCAATCATGATCATTACAATAAGTAGTGGACATAACAAAATCATCATCTCCAAGCTTGTAGTTTTGCATATTATTAACACAATTGAAATTAATAGGATTTATAATAACATCATTGCAATCATGCTTTTCATTCAAGAAGCTATCATGAACCACTTTATAAATTTCTTCTTTTAACACTTCATCACAATTTTCAGATTCATGATTTTCAAGCAAAACTTCATAAAGATAATCAAGTGTACTCAACTCACTAGCAATTGGTTCATCATAATTGGATTTTTTGAAAAGATTAGCAAGTGGATGAGGATCCATATCAATAGATTTTTAGCAAGCGAAGATGCAAGCAAATAGAAGGCACATGGCAACACAAACAAAGATAGCACACAATTTTTTTTATTTTTTTTAGAGAAGTGGGGGAGATGAAAACGAGAGGCAAAAGCAAATAAAAAGCAAATAAAATAAATGCAAGTGGATGATAGTTTCTGCGAAGGTACTTGGTAATTTTGATGATGTCTCCCCGGCAAAGGCGCTAGAAATTCTTCCTGCTACTTGTAGTCTGCGTTGGTATTTCCCCGAAGAGAAGAGGATGATGCAGTATAGTAGAGATAAGTATTTCCCTCTGTTAAGAACCAAGGTTATCAATCCAGTAGGAGAACCAAGCAAATTTCCGTTAAGCGCACCTGCACACACAAGAGCAAACACTTGCACCCAATGCAAATAAGAGGGTTGTCAATCCTCTTAGCTGTTATTTGCAAGGATTAAATATTATAGAGATAAATAGATAAAATAAAATACTAATTAAAACAAAAGTAAATAAATTGCAACAAGGTATTTTTAGGTTTTTAATATATGATAAAGTAGACCGGGGGCCATAGTTTTCACTAGAGGCTTCTCTCTCGAACACATAGCATACGGTGGGTAAACAAATTACTGTTGGGCAATTGATAGAAAAGCAAATAATTATGACAGATTCATGGCAATGATCATGTATATAGGCATCATGTCCAAGACAAGTAGACCGACTCCTGCCTGCATCTACTACTATTACTCCACCCATCGACTGCTATCCAGCATGCATCTAGGGTATTAAGTATGAAACAGAGTAACGCCTTAAGCAAGATGACATGATGTAGACAAAGTAAACTCAAGCAATATGATTAAACCCCATCTTTTTATCCTTAATGGCAACAATACAAATACGTGTCATGTCCCCTTCTGTCACTGGGATTGAGCACCGCAAGATTGAACCCACCACAAAGCACCTTGATACGTCTCCGTTGTATATATAATTTTTGATTGTTTCATGACAATATTCTACAACTTTCATATACTTTTGGTAACATTTTATATTATTTTTGGGACTAACATATTGATCCAGTGCCCAGTGCCAGTTCCTGTTTTCTGCTTGTTTTTTGTTTCACAGAAAATCCATATCAAACGAAGTCCAAATGCAATAAAATTTTATGGAGAATTATTTTGGAATATATATGATTTTTGGGAGGTGGAATCAACGCAAACGGAGGCCCACAGCCTCCACAAGCCACCTTGGCGCGCCCCCCCTGGCCGCATGGTGGTGTCTCGTGGTCACACCGTAAGTCAGTTGTGGCTCTTCTTCAACAGCAAGGAAGCTTATATCGAGAAAAAAATCGTGTTAAAATTTCAGCGCAATCGGAGTTACGGATCTCCGGATATTTAAGAAACGGTGAAAGGCCAGAAAAGGGGGGACAAGAAACAGAAGAGAAACAGAGAGAGAGAGAGAGATCCAATCTCGGAGGGGCTCCTCTCCTCCGGGAGCCATGGTGGCCATGGACCATAGGGGGAACTCTCCTCCCATCTAGGGGGGACACCAAGGAAGAAGAAGAAGGAGGGGGGCTCTCTCCCCCTCTCTCCCAGTGGCGCCGGAACACCGCCGGGGCAACCATCGCGACGACGATCTACACCAACAACTTCGCCGCCGTCAACACCAACTCTCTCCCTCTCTATGTAGCAGTGTAACCTCTCTTTTCCCGCTGTAATTCTCTACTTAAACATGGTGCTTAACTCAATATATTCTTATCCAATGATGTGTGGCAATCCTATGATGTTTGAGTAGATTCTTTTTGTCCTATGGGTTGATTGATGATCGTGATTGGTTTGAGTTGTATGTTTTATTTTGGTGCTATCCTATGGTGCCCTCCGTGTCACGCAAATGTGAGGGATTCCCGCTATAGGGTTTGCAATACGATCATAATTCTCTTATAGTGGGCGGCTAGAGTGACAGAAGCTTACACCCGAGTAAGGGGGTTGTTGCGTATGGGAGTAAAGAGGACTTGTTACTTAATGCTATGGTTGGGTTTTACCTTAATGATCTTTGGTAGTTGCGGATGCTTGCTAGAGTTCCAATCATAAGTGCATATGATCCAAGTACGGAAAGTATGTTAGCTCATGGCTCTCCCTCATATAAAATTGCAATAATGATTACCGGTCTAGTTATCAATTGCCTAGGGACAAATCTTTCTCTTGTGTTACAAAAGCTTTCTACTAAACAACTAGCTTTTATTATCTTGCAAATTACTTGTAGTTTTATTCTCACAAAGTACTCCTAGTTTTATTCTTGCAAAGTAGTTCTAGCATTACACCTACAAAGTACTTCTAGTTTTATTCTTGTTCTAGGTAAAGCAAACGTTAAGTGTGCGTAGAGTTGTATCGGTGGTCGATAGAACTTGAAGGGAATATTGATTCTGCCTTTAGCTCCTCGTTGGGTTCGACACTCTTATTTATCGAAAAAGCTACAATTGATCCCCTATACTTGTGGGTTATCAAGACCTTTTTCTGGCGCCGTTGCCAGGGAGCAATAGCGTGGGATTGATATTCTCGTGTGTGCTTGTTTGCTTTATCACTAAGTAGTTTTTATTTTCTGTTCTAAGTTGTTCTCTATCTTTAGTTATGGATATGGAACACGAAACACCAAAAAAATTAGTTGTACTTGCTACTCATGGAGATGGGGAACCTCCTAAAACCCTCGATGCTGGTTATGTGAAAAATGTTAAATACTACTTTGATAATCCTGATAAATCTCCATTCAACTTGATAATGGGATATACTTTGGATCAACGGGAATACTTTAGGGATTATCGCTTGTCTCAAAAACGGAAACTCTTATGGGATCAAATTTATTATTTACATTGGTATGCTCGAAATTTATGCTTAAGATATGATTATACTTGTTGCTCTAAGATGAAGGCTCCACACCTTCCCTTTTCATGTAAATTTAATGATAATGAAACCTTGGCTTCTTATGCTAATGGTGTATATGATTACTATGATGTGGAACGAATAGAAGAATTTGTTGCTTTTAAGGGTGCTTATGAAATTGAATCTTTGTTTGAAAAGTATGAAAATTATGATGATGCTGTTTACAGATCTCAAAATTATGCTATACTTAAATATTGCTATGAGAATTATAAATACAATGCCTATATTGATGAATTTATTGAGAAAGTCTCCGCTGTCCAAGAAGAGACTAATATTTTGCAGGCTCCTATGGATGAAGAAATTGATGACACTGTGAGCTCATTAGATGAAAAAGATGACGAGGAGAGCGAGTAACAAAAGGAGGAAGAGCGGATTAGCTACCCGTGCCCACATTCTAATGAGAGTAACTCTTCAACTCATACATTGTTTAATTTCCCTTCGTGCTTACCGAAGGATGAATGCTATGATAATTGCTATGATCCCTTGGATTCGTCTGAAATATCCCTTTTTGATGAACTTGATGCTTGCTATGCTTGTGGCCATGATGCCAATATGAATGATGCTTATGGAGATGAACTTGCTATAGTTCCTTATGTTAATAATGAAATTGTTGCTATTGCACCCACACATGATAGTCCTATTATCTTTTTGAATTCTCCCAACTACACTATATCGGAGAAGTTTGCGCTTATTAAGGATTACATTGATGGGTTGCGTTTTACTATTGCACATGATAATTTTGATGAATATAATATGCATGTGCTTGCTGCTCCTACTTGCAATTATTATGAGAGAGGAACTACATCTCTACCTCTCTATGCTTCCAATACGATAAAATTGCAAGAAACTATTTATACTATGCATTGGCCTTTACTTGATGTGATTGAATTGTTCTTTTATGACATGCCGATGCATAGGAAGAGAGTTAGACTTCGTTGTTACATGATATATATTACTTTGTGCTCACTACAAAATTACAAATCATTGTTAATTAAAATTGGCTTTGATATACCTTGGGATCCGGGTGGATCGATTACTTGAGCACTTTATGCCTAGCTTAATGGCTTTAAAGAAAGCGTTGCCAGGGAGACAACCCAGAAGTTTTAGAGAGTCATTTTATTTCTATTGTGTGCTTTTAAAAAGTTTAAAAACAAATAAATATAGAGGGGAACTTAAAACTTTACAAAAAGAAAAGTGAAAGTGAGAAAGACGAGCACCGTTGAAGTGGGAGCATGCCTTGAACTTTGTTCATGCCCATGGAAACTTTGTGAATCTTGATTACAGAAACTTTTCAACAAAAATAATTATCCCCTTTTAAAAATCCATTGTATTATAAAAATAATGAGCCGAGATTTACCTTTAGGATGTTTAAATTGCTTGTTTGGTGTGTGCGGTGCAAAAACAGAAACTTTTGCTATAGTGCATGAATTTATATTTTTACTGAAACATGCAAAAATTCTGAAATTTTTACACAGTACTTCTATGCAATTTTTTTTATTTTGTCCTAATTTTTCATAATTGTTTGAGTTACAGAAGTATATGTACCATCTGCATCTTTACAGACTGTCTTGTTTGCACAGATTGCTGTTATAGTTTCGTTATTTGCGTATGTTTGAAATCTTGTTGAGCCCTGTTGACTTGGGAACCATAGAATTGTGATAGCATACAGTGGGTAATGTTTGATTATAATTATACAATAATGTTACGGCAGGACATGATGGGATTTTTTGTTATATGTACTAACCCCGCTAATAAAAAGTTCGGTTAAGTTTTGTGTGGATGAAGTGTTCGAAGATCGAGGTGGTATCGATATGAGGAGAATAAGGGGAGGCAAGAGTTCAATCTTGGGGATTCCCAAGGCACCCCAAGTAAATATTCAAGGAGACTCAATCATCTAAGCTTGGGGATGCCCCGGAAGGCATCCCATCTTTCTTCAACAAGTATCGGTATGTTTCGGTTTTTGTTTTGTTCACATGATATGCGTAAATTCTTGGAGCATCGTGTGCTTTTTATTTTTCTTTTAATAATGCACCATGCAGGTATAAGATAGTCCTTGGTTTATTTATAGAATGCTCTTTGCACTTCACTTATATCTTTTGAGTATGGCTTTATAGAATGCTTCATGTGCTTCACTTATATCATTTGAAGTTTGGATTGCCTGTTTCTCTACATATAGAAAACCGTTATTTGTAGAATGCTCTTTTGCTTCACTTATATTTATTAGAGCATGGGAAAGTCTTTTGTAGAAAGAATTAAACTCTCATGCTTCACTTATACCTATTTAGAGAGTCAACATGAATTGGTCATTCACATGGTTAGTCATAAAATCCTATATAAAACTTGTAGATCACTGAATATGATAAGTTTGATTCCTTGCAATAGTTTTGAGATATTAAGATGGTGATATGTGGGAGGTACTAGTGAATGATTGTGGTTTAGTAAGAATATTGGTGTTAAGGTTTGTGATTCCCGAAGCATGCACTTATGGTCTGTCGTTATGCTAAGAATTTGGAGCATGATTTATTATTGATTGTCTTCCTTTGTGTGGAGGTCGGGGGTGCGCGATGGTTAACTCCTACCAACCTCCCCCCTAGGGCCATGCTTAGTAGTACTTTGCTTTGAGGGCTAATAGACTTTCGTAATAAGTATGTGAGTTCTTTATGACTAATGTGAGTCCATGGATTATATGCACTCTCACCCTTCCACAATTTGCTAGCCTCTTCGGTACCGTGCATTGCCCTTTCTCACCTCGAGAGTTGGTTCAAACTTCGCCGGTGCATCCAAACCCCATGATATGATACGCTCTATGACACATAAGCCTCCTTATATCTTCCTCAAAACAGCCACCATACCTACCTATTATGGCATTTCCATAGCCATTCCGAGGTATATTGCCATGCAACTTCCATCGTTCTTTTTATATGACACACATCATCATTGTCATATTGCTTTGCATGATCATATTGCTGACATAGTATTTGTGGCTCAGCTACCATTCATTATTTTTTATACATGTTACGCTAGATCATTACACATCCTGGTACACCGCCAGAGGCATTCATATAGAGTCATACTTTGTTCTAGTATCGAGTTGTAATTTTTTGAGTTGTAAGTAAATAGAAGTATGATGATCATCATTATTCATAATTAGAGTATTGTGCCAGTGAGGAAAGGATGATGGAGACTATGATTCCTCCACAAGTCGGGATGCGATTCCGGACAAAATAAAAAAAAGAGGCCAAAAAGAGCCCAAGAAAAAAAAAAGAGAAAAAAAAACAAAAAAAATGAAAATGAGAGAAAAAGAGAGAAGGGGCAATGTTACTATCCTTTCCACACTTGTGCTTCAAAGTAGCACCATGTTTTTCATGTAGAGAGTCTCCTATGTTGTCACTTTCATATACTAGTGGGAATTTTTCATTATAGAACTTGGCTTGTATATTCCGATGATGGGCTTCCTCAAATGCCCGAGGTCTTCGAGCAAGCAAGTTGGATGCACACCCACTTAGTTTCATGCTGAGCTTTCATACACTTATAGCTCTTAGTGCATCCGTTGCATGGCAATCTCTACTCCTCGTATTGATATCAATTGATGGGCATCTCCATAGCCCGTTGATTAGCCGTGTCGATGTGAGACTTTCTTCCTTTTTGTTTTCTCCATATTAATCTCTACCACCGTATTCTATTCCACCCATAGTGCTATATCCATGGCTTGCGCTCATGTATTGCGTGGGGGTTAAAAAAGCTGAAGCGCATTAAAAAGTATGAACCAATTGCTTGGCTAAAACCGGGGTTGTTCATGATAAATATTTTGTGTTAAGAAGATGGAGCATGACAGGATCATATGATTTTGTAGGGATAACATTCTTTAGCATTTTTATTCTGAAAGGCATGATTGATTGTTGGTATGCCTGAGTATTGATGTCTTTATATCAAATTATAGACTATTGCTTTGAATCACTCGTGTCTTAATATTCATGCCATGATTAGATTATATGATCAAGATTATGCTAGGTAGCATTCCACATCAAAAATTATCTTTTTTATCATTTACCTACTCAAGGACGAGCAGGAATTAAGCTTGGGGATGCTGATACGTCTCTGTCGTATTTATAATTTTTGATTGTTTCATGCCAATATTCTACAACTTTCATATACTTTTGGCAACATTTTATATTATTTTTGGGACTAACATATTGATCCAGTGCCCAGTGCCAGTTCCTGTTTTCTGCTTGTTTTTTGTTTCACAGAAAATCCATATCAAACAAAGTCCAATTGCAATAAAATTTTACGGAGAATTATTTTGTAATATATGTGATTTTTGGGAGGTGGAATCAACGCAAACGGAGGCCCACAGCCTCCACAGCCACCTGGGCGCGCCCCCTGGCCACATGGTGGTGCCTTGTGGGCACACCGTAAGTCGGTTGGGGCTCTTCTTCGGCCGCAAGGAAGCTTATATCAATAAACAAATCGTGTTAAAATTTCAGCGCAATCGGAGTTATGGATCTCCGGATATTTAAGAAACGGTGAAAGTCCAGAAAAGGGGGGACACGAAACATAAGAGAAACAGAGAGAGAGATCCAATCTCGGAGGGGCTCCTCCCCTCCGGGAGCCATGGCGGCCATGGACCAGAGGGGGAACTCTCCTCCCATCTAGGGGGGAGACCAAGGAAGAAGAAGAAGGAGGGGGGCTCTCTGCCCCTCTCTCCCAGTGGCGCCGGAACGCCGCCGGGGCAACCATCGTGACGACGATCTACACCAACAACTTCGCGGCCGTCAACACCAATTCTCTCCCCCTCTATGCTACAGTGTAACCTCTCTTTTCCCACTATAATTATCTACTTAAACATGGTGCTTAACTCCATATATTATTATCCAATGATGTGTGGCAATCCTATGATGTTTGAGTAGATTCTTTTTGTCCTATGGGTTGATTGATGATCGTGATTGGTTTGAGTTGTATGTTTTATTTTGGTGCTGTCCTATGGTGCCCTCCGTGTCGCGCAAGCATGAGGGATTCCCGCTGTAGGGTTTGCAATACGTTCATAATTCTCTTATAGTGGGCGGGTAGAGTGACAGAAGCTTACACCCGAGTAAGGGGGTTGTTGCGTATGGGAGTAAAGAGGACTTGTTACTTAATGATATGGTTGGGTTTTACCTTAATGATCTTTGGTAGTTGCGGATGCTTGCTAGAGTTCTAATCATAAGGGCATATGATCCAAGTACGGAAAGTATGTTAGCTCATGCCTCTCCCTCATATAAAATTGCAATAATGATTACCGGTCTAGTTATCGATTGCCTAGGGACAAATCTTTCTCTTGTGTTACAAAAGCTTTCTACTAAACAACTAGCTTTTATTATCTTGCAAATTACTCATAGTTTTATTCTCGCAAAGTACTCCGAGTTTTATTCTTGCAAAGTAGTTCTAGCATTATACCTACAAAGTACTTCTAGTTTTATTCTTGTTCTAGGTAAAGCAAACGTTAAGTGTGCGTAGAGTTGTATCGGTGGTCGATAGAACTTGAAGGGAATATTGATTCTACCTTTAGCTCCTCGTTGGGTTCGACACTCTTATTTATCGAAAAAGCTACAATTGATCCCCTATACTTGTGGGTTATCATGCCTCTCCCATTGCAAGACAAATCAATCTAGTAGACCGAACGAAATTGATAGATCAGAGAGAAATGCAAAGCTATAATAATCATGCATAAAAGAGTTCAAAGAAGACTCAAATATTTCTCATGAATAATCTGATCATAAACTCACAATTCATCGGATCCCAACAAACACACTGCAAAAGAAGATTACATCGGATAGAACTCCAAGAACATCGAGGAGAACATGGTATTGAAGATCAAAGAGAGAGAAGAAGCCATCTAGCTACTAGCTATGGACCCGTAGGTCTGTTGTAAATTACTTACACATCATCGGAAGGGTAGCAAGGTTGATGAAGAAGCCCTCCTTGATCGATTCCCCCTCCAACAGAGTACCGGAAAAGGCCTCCAGATGGGATCGCGGAAGAACAGAGGCTTGCGGCGGTGGAAAGGTTTTCTCTTCTGTCTCTCTGTTGGTTTGGGAATATTTGGGAATTTATAGCATTGGAATTAGGTCAAGAGGTGCCACGAGGGGCCCACAAGCCTGGGGGGCGCGTCCTCCAGGCTTGCCGCCTCCTGGTGGCTCTTCTGAGCTTCTCCCGAAGCTTCCTGGGTTTCGTCTGGTCCAGAAAAAATTAATCCAAAGTTTTTCTTGTTTGGACACTTTTTGATAATGATTTTCTGAAAAGGCAAAAACAAGCAGAAAATAGCAACTGGCACTGGGTTAATAGGTTAGTCCCAAAAAATGATATATAATGGCATATAAAACATCCAAGATTGATACTATGATAGCATGGAACAATAAAAAATTATAGATACGTTGGAGACGTATCATATACCACTGTTGAACTTATCTGAAATGTACTAGATGAAAGTATTAGTCCAACAACATGTATGTTGACATTGATTACCAAAACCACCAAGGGAGCAAATGTGCTTTCAGATTTCCCCGAAGAGGAGAGGATGATGCAGTACAGTAGAGATAAGTATTTCCCTCAGTTAAGAACCAAGGTTATCAATCCAGTAGGAGAACCACACAGAACCTCATTAGCAGCACCTACACACACAAAGGCAAATACTTGCACCCAACGCAAACAAGAGGGTTGTCAATCCCCTTGGCGGTTACTCGCAAGGATTAATTCTGATAGTGATAGATAGATAAGTAAATTACAAAACAAAATAAAAAAAATAAAATTGCAGCAAGGTATTTTTGATTTTATATATGATGGATAAATGACCCGGGGGCCATAGTTTTCACTAGAGGCTTCTCTCTCGAACACATAGCATATGGTGGGTAAACAAATTACTATTGGGCAATTGATAGAAAAGCGCATGGTTATGACGGATTCATGGCAATGATCATGTATATAGGCATCACGTCCAAGACAAGTAGACCGACTCCTGCCTGCATCTACTACTATTACTCCACCCATAGACCGCTATCCAGCATGCATCTAGGATATTAAGTTAATGAAAACAGAGTAACGGCTTAAGCAAGATGACATGATGTTGACAAAGTAAACTCAATCAATATGAATAAACCCCATCATTTTATCCTTAATGGCAACAATACAGATACATGTCTTGTCCCTTTCTGTCACTGGGATAGAGCACCGCAAGATTGAACCCATCACAAAGCACCTCTCCCATTGCAAGATAAATCAATCTAGTTGGCCAAACCAAATGGATAGATCGGAGAGAAATACAAAGCGATAACAATCATGCATAAATAAGTTCAGAAAAGACTCAAATATTTCTCATGAATAATCTGACCATAAACCCACAATTCATCGGATCCCAACAAACAAATTTCAAAAGAAGATTACATCGAATAGAACTCCAAGGAGATCGAGGAGAACATTGTATTGAAGATCAAAGAGAGAGAAGAAGCCATATAGCTACTAGCTATGAACCCGTAGGTCTGTGGTAAACTACTCACACATCATCGGAAGGGCAGCAAGGTTGATGTAGAAGCCCTCCGTGATCGATTCCCCCTCCAGCAGAGTACCAGAAAAGGCCTCCAAATGGGGTCGCGGAAGAATAGAGCCGTGCGGCGGCGGAAAAGTTATTTTAGGTGGCTCTCTAGTATATGGGGAATATTTGAGAATTTATAGCGGCGGAATTAGGTCAAGAGGTGCCACGAGGGGCCCACAAGCCTGGGGGCGTGCCTACCCCCCTGGGCGCGCCTCCCGAGCTTGTCGCTCACTCGTGACTCTTCTGGTCTTCTCTCGAAGCTTCGAGGGTCCCTTCTGGTCCAGAAAAAATTAATCCAAAGTTTTTTTTCTCCGTTTGGACTCTGTTTGATATTGATTTTCTGAAAAGCCAAAAACAGGCAAAAAACAGCAACTGGCACTGGGCACTAGGTTAATAGGTTAGTCCTAAAAAATGATATATAATTGCATAATAAACATCCGAGATTGATACTATAATAGCATGGAACAATAAAAAATTATAGATATGTTGGAGACGTATCAGTTGCCAGTGTTTCGCTTAGTAGGATCGATGGTATTTTAAGCACTATTTACGGGGAGATTCCCCATGTTCCGACGATAGTTGAGAGTCTTAGTTGTGTCGACCGGATTCTTCCACCCATGCATGGTTTTGATGCGGAGTCTTCGAAGGAGGCTTTATCAGTGGAAGCTAAAATTCTTGCTTAGATTTGTCAGAGCACGGTTCACCTCCGTACTTGCTTTGGCTTGTTCGAGGATATGCAGGATGCTCGTTGCAAGCCTTTTGAATATGAGGCTAGTGTTGTTATCAAGAAGTTGGAAAGACATGATTCTGTTGACTTGGGTCGTGACGGAGGTAGTGAGGAGCGTGCTGAGGAGGTTTGTTTTCATGTTTATGATAGTTCTTTGTATTAGTATTTTGTATTAGTGTTCATAGATGACCTTTATTTATTGTATTTGAACTTCTTGTTCAGTATTAGTGTTTCATAGGTGACCTTGATTTCATGTCTTTCAACTTCTTGTTCAATATTAGTATTCTTAGTTGACTTTCTTATTTAATGTCTTTGAACTTCTTTTCAGTATCAGTGTTCTTACACTAGTGCAGGCGAGTGCTATACAAACGGTTTTTACCCCCTTTTCGTGACAAAGATTTAAACCGTCGCCTTGCCTGTGTGTGCGATAGGGGGTCCATCCCACACGACCCAGAAACCGTCGGCGATAGGTCCTCCGGTCACACACGCTGGGCAAAAAGAGCTTGTGTGCGATCGGGTGAGCCATCGCAGAGAATTATACATGCCCAATCGTGTGAGATATACGTAGCATCCCACACAGTGAATCCCATACAAATGTTTCCGTTCGTATGTACATCACACACAATTTACCGCATCACATCGTCTGTGATAGCGCTGACATCGCATACGATATTTATAATTTTATCGTTTGCGTTATTGAATGCATCACTCACGGTGCCTAGAAGAAACTGTATGCCATTGGCTATCCATCACACACACTATTTATGTGGAAAACGTTTGTGCAAGGTGGCCTAATGCAAACGGTTGTCCAGAGGAACTCGTATGTGATTGTTCATTGATCCAACACGTTTACTTCCTAGAAAGTGTGTGGGTTGTCTGAGGTCATCGCCCATGGTTTTGTCTCAATAACCATTTGCAATAGAAAAACCCAATAAGTAGTCTAATTGCCCTATTATTTTTAATCCATTTAGTAATCAAATTGACATTTCAGATTAAACACACAATATATTTCATTTTCCTATTATGGCCACTAGGATTTCATAATTGAAATACATCAGAGTACGTACAACATCATATAGCTTCAGCACTCAGTTACACCATATAGGCATATACCTAGCTACCCCATTACACAATAGCACCAAGTTTCAAATGCAACATCTAAAACCTTTGGAAATTAGCATCATAGACGGTAGATAGACAAATGAAACTCATCTGGAAAACTGCTGAAGCGGAAGGCGAATATTGAGCCTTCAATGATGTTGAAGGTCCTTGCAACTTTAGGCCAGTGCCTATGGATGATTGACCGCCCATCCTTCGTCGTCTTGAGGAAGACTTCAATATTGTACCATGGGTGTTGTATGAATACCTTCCTCACCTCTTGACCATACAGGTGGTTTGAGAGGTAATCATTTGTGAACTGCTTTGGAAAGGCCTGAAAACAAAGATATGCATAAATATCTTCTCTAAATTTTGAAATGGCACAAAGGAATAAAAAAAGGTATAAGAGTTAGTACCAGCCTGTAGTTGACTGATGTCTTCTTCATTGTGCAGACAAAGATCTAGTTGTTTTTCATCGCTAGTTTCTTTATCCGAACAATCTTTCTGAGTTTCTTGACTTGACTGATATTCATGGACATCTCATTTCCCCATATGGAAAATGGGTCGAACAGTGGGTCAAAACCTCTGACAGCAGGACCTACATGTGCAAGACCAAATTGTTAAAAACCTAAATATTAGAATGGTTCCTGCAATTGCACAATAATGTGCTATTAGCCAAAGGACCATGCATGTGCAAACCTCGATGGTAAACCTCAGTGCCTCCCATTGTTTACTTGCAACACATATAAGGTAGTTATTGATCAGGTTAAGTGAGAGTTGGCATACTATCAGTAAAACATGTTAATGAAAAATAAACACATTGCAGATCCAACAGATTAATTCGAGCCACATGGGAAAGCCAGTTATCCAAACCAGGCATGCTTAAGAACTAGGAAATATAGCAATTGTATATATTTGTCATGTATTTAGTACAACCAAATTCGATTTATTTTTCACATGCATAACAATACAAAGTTGTACCCACAACAATTGAACATCGCATTGCAGAATTGAACCAAACAGTTAACTGAACACCACAACAAATGAACCAAACAGTTAACTGACCACCACATTCACAATCGAACATACTAGAAGATCAGACAGTTAACCAAACCAAGCATGCTTAACAACTTTGAAATATAGCAATTGTACATGTTTCTCATGTATTTAGTACAGCCAAATTCAATTTATTTCTCACATGCTTAACAAGCCAAAATTGTACCCACAAGAATTGAACATGTCATTGCAGAATTGAACCAAACAGTTAACTAAACATCACAACTAATGAACCAAATAGTTAACTGAGCACCACATTGCACAATATATAGAACATATATACTAGAATATCAGATTGCATAGTATAACATTACATAGGACAATTCACTAGAATTTCTAAAGGAAAGGCAGGAGCAGCACATGCAACAGGTAAACCGAACATGCTTAACCGGCGTAGCTAGCTGAACATAGGTCCTTATAGTAAGCTAAAAAAAAGCTACTCCTCGTCGTCCGAGATATCGATGACGATGGGCTCCTTAAACTTGGAAGAGGATGAGGCCTCCACATCATGGGTGCCCTCCTCGTAGTGGTTAGTCAACTGAGCCGCTCTGGGCACCAACCTGCTGGCTCTGGAGTTGAGGTAAGCACGGGCACGCTGAGAAAACACCTCGTGGTCTTCCTCGAAGGCACCCGCGGTGGACTCGAGAAAACATCACGAACTGTCGTGTAAAGCAACCAACCGCGTGGTGGCGTTCGCGCGCGAGGCGTCGACGGTGGCCTCCACGGCGAGGTGCTCCTCCAAGATCTGGGGGTCGGCACGCATGGCAGCCTCCGCGACCTCATCCGCGCGTGCGGCCGCCATTTGCTTCTCCACTGCCAAATGCTCCTTGAGCTCCTGCCTATACTACGTGCACCATTGGTTTGGGCGACGCTTATTTGGAGGATGGGGCGGTGATTTGGGTGGAAGGTGTCGCGCCGGCGGTCGGGGCATGTTGGGATGGAGGAGGAGGAGGATGGGGGTCGGGTGTGGATTACCTGACTAGATCGACAAGGCCGAGCATCAGGAAGGAGCGCCGCCGGCGAGGAGGCGGCGCTGCAAGCAAGCAGTGAAGGTTTGAACTTGGAAAGAAAGGTGGAAACAGGGGAAATGTGGCTTTTGGTAGGGAGGAGGGGGCAGGGGAGGTAGATATTTCCGCGGATGTCGAAAAGTTTCACTCCGTGTAGCGAAAAACTGGCGCGCAAGGTGTCATCAGACACGGTTCCTTATTCAGCACTGTCTACAATATCTGAACATCACAAACAATTCATATGGCTTACCCCGTGTGTGATGAGTTTGAACGTGCAAATTTTGGTTCGAATTTCCCTGGTTACAGTGGTCATCCACGTCATTGCATAATTTGGGTACACAAAAGAGCCTACAACACACCCACACTTCTTAATCGAGCAAGTTCAGCAATTAAACAGAGCTAGCTGACCTAAACATTACTCTAACAAAAGACCGGCGCTCTGAACAAATACTACTACTCCGCCTGGCGCTCCTCGATCTCCTCCGCCTCCTCCATGTCCAGCTCGCGCTCGACGATCTCCTGGGGAAGGGGCTCCATGGCATCCATCGCAACGTACTCGGCAAGCATCTCGCCGTCCGCGTCCACCATTTCTTTGGAAAAGGCCGCAACGAGCTGGGCATGGGTGGCCGCGGGTCCAGGCTTGGACGGCCTCCATCTCGGCAAGGGATTCCGCGGACAAATGGACGGCTGCTCGAACGCTCTCGGCGATTGCCAACTCTTTGGACGTGGGTTGCCGACCGCTGTCGAAGAAGCTTCATCTGATTTGTGTGGTGACCACCATGAGCTGGGCATGGACAGCCTCAACATGGGCATGGGCGGCCTCCATCAGGCCTAAGGCGGCCGCCACGGAACGGACAGTTGCTGTGCCATTCTCGCCATTTGGTATCCCCGTGGCAGATGTTGTTGTCGCCATCTGAGCTGCAGCAGCTGCCTTTGTGGCTGCCACAGCCGCTCGGTTGCAGATTGCAGCTGCGCTCATGCAGGTTGTGAGCGCGCTCATGGCGGCTGCGGCTGCGCTCTGGCCGGAGTGGGCCACCGAAGTTGCCCTCACGACGCGGGTCCACATCCCCATCTTTGACCGGTGACGATTGAACAATAAAATGATATTGGAGATCTAGTGTGCTTGACGCTCCGGCGGTGGACTGTAGCCGACAAACCTTCTCGCGTAAGCCATATATGAGGGTGCTCCAAGATATTTTGTACAACATCTCACACGGTACGAGATAAAAAACTGTGTGTGATGTACTTGATTTTTCATTTTGATTTGAAATACAGAATGGGGTCACAGCGGGTAAGGATGGGGTTTGAATTGCTAGAACATTTATCTATAGTGAACAAGAAACTATATGAGTGTCGTGTTAAAATTTGGAATTATTCATGGTTCGTTTGGACATTTTTATACATTAACTGAGTTTTCTAGGCATTTAATGTGCATAATTCAAATTTGAACTACAGGCACATGCTCCAATGCACCAAAATGGGTTGAAAAATCATATATGTGTCCTTGGGTGCATGTTTAGGTCCCATGCAAGAAATGGGAATGAATTTCAAACACCTCGTCGTCGTGGATCGGCCGCAAACATTGAGAAACTTGGTTTTTAAATTCTTGTAAATCCAAAACTCGTCTGAAATTCATGAAACTTGGTATGGTGTCATGAAATAGCACCAGCATGCTGTGGTAATTTTTTTGTCCAATTTGGAACAAGTTTCGGTATAAGCTTCTTACAAACCAGAGCTTCTCACTAGAAGCTTCGTAGTTCCGATGGGGAATGTGTCACCTTTGTGGGCGAAACAACATCCGTTGCCTCTTCTCGCATTGAATATTTTTCCAGAGGCAACATGGATTAATAGGAGTGTCGTGTTAAAATTTGGAATTATTCAGGGTTCGTTTGGAAATTTTTATACATTAACTGGGTTTTCTAGGCATTTAATGTGCATAATTCAAATTTGAACTACAGGCACATGCTCTAGTCCACCAAAATGGGTTAAAAATCATATGTGTCTTTGGGTGCATGTTTAGGTCCCATGCAAGAAATGGGAATGAATTTCAAACACCTCGGCGGTGTGGAGCAGCCGCAAACATTGAGAAACTTGGTTTTTAAATTCCTGTAAATCCAAAACTCGTCCGAACTTCATGAAACTTGGCATGGTGTCATGAAATGGCACCAATATGTTGTGGTAATTTTTTTGTCCAATTTGGAACAAGTTTCGGTATAAGCTTCTTACAAACCAGAGCCTCTCACTAGAAGCCTCATGGTTCCGATGGGGAACGTGTCACCTTTGTGGACAGAACGACATCCGTTGCCTCTTCTCGCCTTGAATATTTTTCCTGAGGCAACATGGATTAGTAGGAGTGTCGTGTTAAAATTTGGAATTATTCAGGGTTCGTTTGGACATTTTTATACATTAACTAGGTTTTCTAGGCATTTAATGTGCATAATTCAAATTTGAACTATAGGCACATGCTCCAGTGCACCAAAATGTGTTGAAAAATCATATATGTGTCCTTGGGTGCATGTTTAGGTCCCATGCAAGAAATGGGAATGAATTTCAAACACCTCGGCGTCGTGGATCGGCCGCAAACATTGAGAAACTTGGTTTTTAAATTCCTGTAAATCCAAAACTCATTTGAAATTCATGAAACTTGGCATGGTGTCATGAAATGGCACCAACATGCTGTGGTAAATTTTTTGTCCAATTTGGAACAAGTTTCGGTATAAGCTTCTTATGAACCAGAGCTTCTCACTAGAAGCCTCGTGGTTCCGATGGGGAACGTGTCACCTTTCTGGACGAAACGACATTCGTTGCCTCTTCTCACCATGTATATTTTTCCAGAGGCAACATGGATTAATAGGAGTGTCGTCTTAAAATTTGGAATTATTCAGGGTTCGTTTGGACATTTTTATACATTAACTGAGTTTTCTAATCATTTACTGCATAATTCAAATTTGAACTACAGACACATGCTCCAGTGCACCAAAATGGGTTGAAAAATCATATATGTGTCCTTGGGTGCATGTTTAGGTCACATGCAAGAAATGGGAATGAATTTCAAACACCTGGCATCGTGGATCGGCCGCAAACATTGAGAAACTTGGTTTTTAAATTCCTGTAAATCCAAAACTTGTCTGAAATTCATGAAACTTGGCATGGTGTCATGATATGGCACCAACATGCTGTGGTAAATTGTTGTCCAATATGAGAGATGGCGCACACATTAACAGCCAACATAGTCATTTTGGAACAAATAGCTGTCACGTTATCATCACAAACGGTTGTACAATATTATTTAAATCATTGGCGTTCTACTGACCATTTACGTGCCGCCACATGTCCCACTTTTTATTGGCTAGGAGGTGCCGCACGGGCAACTATTTGAGTAGACGGGAGGCTGCGAGCGCAGTCCGCTGCGCAGGCTCATCGGGAGGCGTGCGAGCAGTACGTTGCGCAGGTTCACCGGGAAGCGAGCCCTTTGACCTCCATCGCCGCCCGCCTCGCTCCCAACTTCTCCATTAATGGCGCCCAAGCCGCTGTTTAATAGGCAGCGTTACTGATCTCTCTTCGCCTCCCATTCCCCTCTCGCCCGAATCCTATCTTCCAGAGCACCACCTACGCCATGGCGCACAAGGATCATCTGCCACTAGTCTTCCGGTTTGGTGAGGTTGACTCTGAGCCAGAGGAGATAGAATATAAGGAGGAATGGGACATCATGGACATGGCCCTGAACAAGCTGGCCGCGGCGGATGCTGCCCCCGCGCCCGTCCCAGCTCCCATCCCCGTGCCCGCGCCTGCGACCATCCCCGTGGCATTGACGGGTTGGTCGCCGAGCACCATCGCAGCACTGGAAGCCGCGGGCATCAGCGAGGTCCTCGCAGACCATCATGAGCTCGTGTACGTGCCAGCTGTTGGAGATATGCCCTAGAGGCAATCATGTATGATGATATTTCCTATGTGTTTATGAATAAAGATAGTCCTTGGACATTATCAATGATGTGTATCAGCAAGTACGTGACTTGTTTGTGGGACTATGCATTGTATGATGATTGTCCTAAAAGGTCCCTAGTCGAAATGGCTGTGTGGACGCGCAGCTAACTAGACTAGCATATGACACGGTGGATGCCACTTGTTACATATGTTATAGACATTTACCTTGCTGACATACCTAGTAGCTCTTGGGTATTTGATACCGAATCGGTTGTTCATATTTGCAACTCGATGCAGGGGCTGGTAAGAACTAGGCGTGTGGCACAAGGGGAGATTGACATTAGGGTCGGCAACAAAGCAAGAGTTGCTGCGTTGGAGGTCGGCACGATGTAGCTTCAGCTTCCTTCTGGATTTATTTTGGAATTGAATAATTGTTATTACATTCCTGCACTTAGTCGGAACATTATTTCTGCCTCATGCTTGATGAGTCAGGGTTATGAATTCAATTTAAAGGACAATGGTTGTTCATTTTATTTGAATGGTATGTTCCACGGCTATGCACCCATAGTTGATGGGTTATTTATTTTGAATCTGGAAACGGAACCTATCTATAATATGAATGTCAAGAGGCATAAGCCTAATGAGATAAATCCGACATGCTTCTGGCATTGCCGGCTTGGACATATTAGTCTGAAATGCATGAAGAAGCTCCATGATGATGGGCTCCTAACTTTGTCCGACTTCGAGTCATTCGAGACATGTGAATCATGCTTGCTCGGCAAGATGACTAAGTCTTCTTTTGCAAAGAGTTGCGAGAGGGCGTCCGAGATGTTGGAGCTTATACACAGCGATGTGTGTGGTCCAATGAGCACAACTGCCAGAGGTGGCTATCAGTACTTCACGCCTTTTACCGACGACTTGAGTAGATATGGATATATCTATTTGATGAGGCACAAGTCAGAAACTTTTGAAAAGTTCAAAGAGTTTCAGAATGAGGTAGAAAATCAGCTCGGCAAGACTATAAAGCTTCTATGATCTGATCATGGAGGTGAGTACATGAGCTAGGAGTTTGATGATCATCTGAAAAGCCGAGGTATAGTAGCTCAGCTCACACCTCCAGGAACACCACAGAGAAATGGTGTGTCGGAACGGAGGAATCGTACCTTGTTAGATATGGTTCGATCTATGATGAGCAAATCGGATTTACCCTTGTCATTCTGGGGACATGCTCTAGAAACTGCAGCTTTTACACTCAACAGAGTACCATCTAAATCCATAGACAAGACACCACATGAGATGTGGACTGGGAAGATTCCCAAGTTGTCTTTTCTAAAGATTTGGGGTTGTGAAGCATTCGTCAAGCGACTTATGTCGGACAAGCTTACACCCAAGTCAGATAAGTGCATATTTGTGGGATATCCGAGGGAAACCTTGGGATATAGCTTCTACAACCGCGAAGAGAACAAAGTGTTTGTTGCTCGGAATGGGGTCTTCCTTGAGAAAGAGTTTCTCGGGCGAGAAGCCAGTGGGAGGCAGGTGCAACTCGAAGAAGTTTGAGAACCACATGGGGAAAACTCGGCTGGTGATGTGATCATACCGGAGTCTGTCAGGGAACCCGAAGTGGAAGCGGCACCGGAACCACGGAGGTCGAAAAGATTGCGCAAAGCACGCGATGTGTTGTTGCTAGAAAGTGACGAGCCGACCACGTATGCGGAAGCGATAGTGAGCACAGATTCTGAGGCATGGCTAGAGGCCATGAGATCTGAGTTAAAGTCCAAGGATGAGAATCAAGTCTGGGACTTGGTTGATCCGCCACCTGGCGTAACAGCCATTGGTTGCAAATGGGTCTTTAATAAGAAAACCGATGTGGATGGAAATGTTCAGATCTACAAAGCTCGGCTTGTCTCTAAAGGTTATGGACAAGTTCAAGGAATTGACTACGACGAGACTTACTCGCCGGTAGTGATGCTGAAATCGGTGCGGATCGTGCTAGCTATAGCTGCATATTTCGATTACGAGATATGGCAGATGGATGTCAAAATGGCTTTCATTCACTGAAATTTAACCGAGGACATGTATATGATACAGCCCGAGGGTTTTGTCGATCCAACTAGCGCTAGTAAGGTATGCAAGCTCAAGAGATCCATTTATGGGTTGAGGCAAGCATCTCGGAGCTGGAATATTCATTTTGATGAGGTCGTCACTGGTCTCGGTTTCATCAAAAGCAAAGAGGACGCTTGTTTACACAAGCAGTTGAGCGGGAGCTCGGTAGTGTTTTTGATCCTGTATGTGGATGACATATTGTTTATCGGAAATGATGTTTCGATGCTGAACGCGGTCAAGGAATCATTGAATGGAAAGTTTTTGATGAAGTACCTCGGTGAAGCAGTTTACATATTGGGCATTAAAATCTATAGTGATAGATCGAGGAGGCTGCTTGGCTTAAGCCAGAGCACGTACATAGACAAGGTGTTGAAATGGTTCAACATGAGTGAGGCCAAGAAGGGGTTCTTGCCTGTCTCACATGGTATAAGGCTAAGCGAGACTCAGAGTCCTTCGACATCTGATGAGCGAAGCAGGACGAGTCGGATTTCGTATGCATCGGCAATCAGATCGATCATGTATGCCATGATATGTACATGGCCCGATGTTGGTTGTTGCAATAAGCTTAACAAGCAGATACCAGGTCAACCTAGGTGAGAGTCACTGGGCGGCGGTAAAGACTATTCTGAAGTACCTGAAAAGGACTAAAGAGATGTTCCTAGTTTATGGAGGTGAGGAACAGCTCGTCCTAAAGGGTTACGCCGATGCTAGTTTCCAAACCGACCGAGATGATTGTCGATCACAGTCCGGATTCGTGTACGTCATGAACGGAGGAGCAGTGAGCTGGATGAGTTCCAAGCAAGATACGGTGGCCGATTCTACCACAGAAGCCGAATACATTGCGACTTGTGAAGCTGCAAAGGAAGGTGTTTGGATCCGAAACTTTCTGGATGATCTTGGTGTTTTCCCAGCCTCGGTAAAACTGTTGGACCTTTATTGTGATAATTCTGGTGCCATCGCACAGGCCAAGGAGCCGAGGAATCACCACAAGTTTTATGAGATAATCCGGTTTGTGATAATTCTAGTGCCATCGCACAGGCCATGCGACAAGGATTATGAGATAATCCGGTTTGTGGTCGGCATCACTGGAACGAGAAAGAGGTCGGGCTAGCACATGGATGATAGACTCGCCTTGAGCCCGACAACATATATCGTGTGGCAAAGGGAATAGAAGTGTGACATGTTGTACAGGTTAGCCAACTGGCTTCATTGTCTACTTGGTGGTCGGCACGCCTTGCTAGAGGCCGCTACCAACCGAGCAGGTCAGAGGTGATCCGAACTGCGACCGAGTCGACTTGAACATAAGGGGTCACACGCTTAAGGGAAGGAACCTGTGAGGCTAGGTCTGACTCCACGAGTCAGATGTGATCCTACTCGGACTCGGATCCAGGCCGAACAGACTTTGGGCTTTAGGATTCGTGTGAGGCCCAAGTGTTGAGCCCGCAACAGATGCCTATATATAGTGGAGGTGCGTCACACTCATTTGGTTGATTGCTTTGGCGCTGTCATTAGGGTTTTGCATGTGTTGCAACTAGCCACCTCCACTCGCCGCCGGTTGTGTGATCGGACCTAGCAGTCCACTGCACGATGTTCCTCCTGCACGTGCGGATACCGTTAGAGGCGGTGCACTTGCGCCGCTCCGGCGAACCTGTTCGTGGGATCCGATCGGCTACGTGGGAGATCGACGAGGAGGAGACGACTCTGGAGACGTGCTGCCTCAACTCTACTTTCGCTGCACGGCACCCCGCGTCTAGTGGTTACGATCCGTGATCCATTCCCGTAGCATGTTCCTGGTTGTTCTGTGCGTAGGAAAATTTTAATTTGCAGTCGACGCACCCTACCGTAGATCCCAACAGTGGTATTAGCGCCCGCGCCTGTGCTCGTGCTTGCCCCTGCACCCACCGCGGCACCATTCCCCGTGAGCATGCCTGCACCCGCCGTGCCCATGCCCGTGCGCGCGCCTGCACCCGCCGCGCCCCCCTCAGCCTCATGGGACGCCGTCGTCGACCGCTATCTCGTAGCGCCGCGAACCGCCGTCCCCCCGCCCCGCGCCCATCGATCGCGCGACGACCGGCTCTTTGATTTGCAAGTCCAGAACATTTTGGGCTGCCTTGAAGACTTGAACAACGGCGTCCTGGAGGACAACAACACCAGCGCAGCATGCCGCCACCGCCGTCACAATTAGTTTTTTCTGTTTAATATTGTATCTCGATCGTATGAATGTAAAGGCACAGTGTGACTGAATGAAATATATGGTTTGATCAACTGAGTATTTTTCTCTGAATGTACAAACTTATCAAAGTAAAAAATAAAAAAACATCTTTTTTTTTCTCTCAATAAAACACTCATCGCAAACGTTTCAGATTGAACACCCGTATGCGAAGCCAGACCTAGGGTTCCTTCACCACTAAGCGAAGGGAAAAGTTGGCGCGAAGGATTTGTGCATAGCTTCATCGCAAACGATTTTGTATGATGACCCGTGTGCTTACTATAGACAATTTGGTCAGATTTGCATCTGTCAAATTGGGCATATTGCCATTTGTCAACTTGAAAACATTGGCATTTGTCAATCTAGTAACATTGCCATTTGTCAACCTTGTAACACTGACATTTGTCAAAATTTGCAGCTGAAATTCATTAGTGTTGTCTAATTTTGCAACTGAAATTCACTAACCATACATTTCATTCGTAGATTAAGTAGTTGTTCTTTATACAAACAGTTCAACTCGACAGCTGAACCGAACAAACTTTCCCCCAATTGTTGCCAACCACGTACTGAAATAGCTAGTTCAGCAATATATACTAGCTAATTTTAAGTACGAAGTACAATTCAATCATATCTATAGTCACATGAACTGAACAAAATAGCCCCTAAATACTACTACGGAGGGGCTTTGTACTACTTCCAGCAGCCTCTCCTCTGCTGAGCGCGCTCAGTAAGATGTAGAGAAGGAGGAGTCTACCAACAAGCTGGAGCAGTGGAATCCGGCGCGTGCCGCTGATGCAGCTTTAGCGACGCCCATCTCATACGCCCTCTGCCGCTCCTACCGCTCCTGCTCAAAGCAGCGGGACTCCGTGTAGAGCTCCGCATTCAGCGCCACTGCGGCGGCTTCTGCATTGGCCACAGTGACGGTAAGCCTCTTTGCGTGCTCGACCAAGCGCTCCTCCTCCCGTAGGAATTCGATGTAGCGCGCAAGGTCGCTGACGCAAATGCGGGCCTCCACCTCCCCCCTTCCGGCCGCGGTGGCAGAACAGGTGATGGCCACGGTGGCCAACGGTGGGGTGGCGGCCACGACGGCCACCTTCCGCCTTCGGGCCACGGTGGCGGAGCGGGTGATGGCCACGGCGGCCGATGGTGGGGTGGCGGCCACGACGGCCACCTTCCGCCTTCGGGCCGCGGTGGCGGAGCGGGTGATGGCCACGGCGGCTGACGGTGGGGTGGCGGCAACGGCAGCCGGCAACAGCTGCCGTCGGGCAGCTGTGGCGGAGCGTGTGGTGGGTGCTGTGCAAACACTCAACAGGGATGCCACGCGCCGGGGACTGCGCCGCCGCCGCGGTGTAGCCTCCCAGCTGGAGCTATCCATTGACGGTGGAGTGGCTAAGCGACGACGACGGACCGGTGCCATTGGCGACTGTGGGAGAAGTAGACGAGATAAGCTACGCGGAGGGAGGGGAAAATGCGATGCAGACTCGCCGGCCGTGAGGGTTTATATAGCAGGCCGGTAACCATTGGGGTTTTGGGGGATTTCGCCGAGTCGGGCGGGAAGCATGCGCGGTTGCGCACGGGAACCTGCGCGGTAGCGCGAGAACGGGCTCACCGACGATTCATTGGCACCTCTTCGAGCCAACATGTGGCCAAAAGAAATGCCTGTGCGGTGCTCAAGGTTGCACTCGAAGCCTTGGGCAGCAACACGGTGACAAGACCTACGAGAGGAGGACGAAATGACATGTACACATACAGTTAATAAAAAAAATGTTTGCAATTTAATTACCTAGCAAACGGCCATTCTCTATGCAGCGTCGTGAATGATTGTTCCCCCACGGTGTGATGTGAAACGCGACGTCGTTTCACATCACGCCGCCGGCCGGCTTGTAGACGACCATTCCCCGCGTGTTCATCTGCTCTATGCGTGTGGTTGCTCGCGATTGAGGCGGCCGCGGTGCGCTCTGCTCGCGTCCGTCCGCACACGCTCTCCTCGCCTACCTACACGTGCGCTCTCCTCGCGTCCCTCCGCGCGCGATTTGCCCGCGTCCCTCCATGGGCGCTGCCAGCGGTTGGGGCCGGCACACGATCATGTACGTTCAGGGTGCCATATGCAGGGGGTTGCGCCGGGCACGGCGCGACGATGCAGTTACGTGCGCCACAATGCAGTTACCCGCTGCAAAAACTACCATGCAGACATCCCGAGAATCCAGGCCGTCCGGCCCCCATTTATTCCCGCGGCCATTTACCTTAATCTCTCGTTCCCCACAACACAATAAGCACTCCCATGACGACACATACAGAGAGAATATCTAGCGGCTCCAATGGCGCTCCCAGCGGTTCCAATGGCGCTCCCAGTGGGTGACGACTACGACGGGCGGTAGTTCACCACGCCTCACGTAGTGGACACCCACGTGAGGTGGAAGGACCTCTCGGTGGTGTACACCAACGAGCCGGTCTCGGTGGAGAGCTCCATCCACACTATGGAGTAGTTGCTTGCTGAGGACAAGTACCAAGTGGTCGACTTCGACCTCAAGTTCACCGACGGTCGTGCCGGGTATGATCAGAAGGTTGACATCGCCCAGCTATGCGTGCGCCATCACGTCCTCGTCTACCACTACTCCCTGGCCACAAGGTCTTGCGAGCGTTTCGCCAGGTTTATCAAAAGCCCCGACTACTGGTTCGCTACGGTGGACACCTTCAATGATCTGAAGGTGCTCGAGACTACGGGCTTGGCTTGCCAGAAGCTTGTCAACATCCAAGGCCAGTACAGGGTCTGGGGTAGAAAGAAGCAGAAGGACTCCCTGGTTGACCTCGCCGTGGCCATCATCAACCCCTACTACAGAGACATGAAGGATGAGTGCAATAAGAACAAGGATGCCTGGCAGGAGGCCTGGGTGCGGAGACTGGACGAAGAACGCGTCAAGTACGCGGCCAAGGACGCATACACAAGCTACGAGATGTACAGGCGGATCGCTGACATGAGGAAGTGCCTCCTTCCTGTAGATGATGAGGGTTTAGATGACTAGGATGATCGTTTCTCCTAGATTAGTATGCATGTAATTGTTTATTGAGGTGTGTGTGGAAATGTTATGTATAGTAACTTATGTAATTGGATGTTTAATTTGGGTATGCAATCATGTTCTTATAAGTATATATGTTGTTGTTCTGTAGACAGAGCATAGATGTTGTGCAAACAGAGCAAATCACATCACACACGGACTAAACTACGAAACCCGTCGGTGATGATTTCATCAATCGCTGACAATTGTATACCAGCAAGCGTTTGCCCACAACACACACATCTTATTAGCAGGAATCGTCTGTGTTATTATCGGTCTTCCCACACAATTCTGATTACGAACCTGTTTGCCGGGTATCACACACATCTTGTCAAGCCGAATCGTTTGTGTTCTTCTAGATCATCACAAACAGTTCATCCGAGTGACCTGTATGCTGTATATCGCACACACCTTGATCTGCCTGACCGCTTCTGTTGTTTTGTCTCATCGCAAACGGTTCATCCGAGTGAATTGTATGCCCTCTATCGCACACACCTTGATCTAGCTGACCGTTTCTGTTGTTTTGGCTCATCGCAAAAAGTTTGTTGGATTAACTGTATGCCACAATTCGCACACACAAATCTTTTCTGAATCGTGCTTGATGGATCCTCCATCGTACACAGTTCATTTCATTGGTGACAGTTTTATTACGATACCGTTTGCGATTAATGCATCGCACACAGTTTGCTCGATTGGTCTCGTATACATGTGTCGCGTTAGGACCATCCTGCAGTAGTGTTAGGTGACCTTCTTATTTAATGTCTTTAAACTTCTTTTCAGTATCAGTGTTCATAGCTTAGTTTCTTTATTTACTGTATTTGAACTTCTTTGATATATTAGTGTTCATAGCTGAGTTTCTTTATTTAGTGTCTTTGAACTTCTTGTTATTACACATTGTTCTATGTTGTCTTCTAGTATTTTTAATTTTTATGTTTCGTATGATTTTGTAGGCTGTTGTCGATGGCACTAGTGACGATATTATTGTACCTGAAAGTGCAATTGTTCCTGTGCGTGACTCCGCTCCCCCAAGCGATTTCGTTGTGGCTGGGGTTGATGGCAATGTTTCCAAGGTACTATCTTTCTTGTCCGTTGTTTTCGTTGTCAAGTTTTTGAACCTACATTTGTTTGTTTCCTTTTTCTTTTACTATCTGTTTTTGTTGCTATATGCCCATTTTTATTAAGTTTTGTTGTTGTTGTTGTAGTTTGATGGTGTTAATGTTGATCCAGAAATGCTTCCAAACAAACATATATCAGGCATTGGCTGCTCTGATGGCCTGGATCGAACTGAACATCATTCGTCCATTGGCGATGCGGTTTTTTGATGTTAAGCAGGGCAAGTCGGTAGGAGGTGATACCATGTTGAATGCCATCAGTTCTGAGAAAGATTCCATGGAGGTAGCTGTTGAAACTGTTAGCGCTCATGCAGGACTAGTGAAGTCTCCTGCAGCACAGTGATAACCCACAATTATAGGGGATCACAACAGTTTTCGCGGGTAGTATTTCACCAAGATTTATTGATTCGACACATGGGGAGCCAACGAATATTTGTGAGTGTTAGCATTTCAGTTGTCAATTCAACCACACCTGGAAAACTAAATATCTGCAGCAAAGTGTTTCGTAGCACAGTAGTATGATAGTTTCAATAGCAGTAGTAGCAGTAACAGAAGCAATTTTGTAGCAATTGTAACAGCAGCAGCAACGAAAGTAACTTAGAAAGATCAATATGCGAAAAGCATAGGCATTGGATCGGTGATGGATACTTATGTTGGATGACATTCATCATGTAACAGTCCCAACCTAGGGCGATACACAATAGCTCCAATTCATCAATGTAATGTTGGCATGTATTCCGTATATAGTCATACGTGCTTATAGTAGACCTTGCATGACATCTTTTGTCCTACCCTCCCGTGGCAGCGGGAGCCTTAAGGAAACTATCGGAAGTGAGGCTCCGGGGACCCAAAGGTTCGAACACTAGGGTGAGCTTGTTCCTACCTCTTCGTCCCCTACCACGGCTAAGCTACGGCAGAGCAATGGCGGGAGCGGCTAGCGAGGAGTGGACCGTGGACTCAGCGGTTTACCCAGGTTTAGGCCACCTTGTAGTGTAAAACACTACTCCTGCTTGGTTTTGATTATAGAGAGCAAGAGAGCGTTCTTGCGTACAAGGTAGGAGAAGGAGTCGACTGAAGCGGATCCCGGATCCCCTACTACGATGGCAGCATTGTCCCTTTATACCCGCCTTGGTCCTCTTCCCCCTCAAAACCTAGGCGGGAAGGGTTGCCACACTAGGCGGGGTTTGAAAGGGGACAGGCGCTCAGGCTATCCTGACTAAAGGCGGTCTTCGCCTGCAAAAGCATGATCCATGACGCGCCGGTGGTCTCGGTGGTGACCTCCGCCCTATGCGCCCGCCGTTTTGGTCTTCCTTCGCCGATCGGGCAACCTTTGGGGTTGCTTTGGGAAGTGGACGGCTGGCCTTGCTCCCTTAACACAAAAGAGGAAACCATCTTCATGCGCGCCTGCTGGCGCGGCCTCTGTCGCCACTTGTTGCCGCGCGCGTCACCCACATGATGGGCACGGGACCGCGCAGCCGTGCCGAACAGCCTTCGTCTTGAGCGCCTTCGGGAGGAGGCCTCGGGACGCCGCCTCGCGAGGCTGCTGGTGAAGGTGCCGAGTCTTGTCCGCCACTCCCTGAGGAGGGGTCCTCAGGAGGCCCAGGCCTCATGAGGGGTCTTGGTGAGATGCTTGGTGATGACGGCCTGCTGGGCCCATGACAAACGTTGCGCCCTGGGCCAAAGGCAGACGGGTCTGGATACCCTGGGTTCCATGGGCCCGACAGTAGCTCACAGGCCCGCGGCGCGCACGTTCCCGCCTACTAGGGGGCGAAACGGCGCGGGCCCTAACCTCCTGCAGGCCAGGCGCGACGTGTGGCGCACGATGTGACGGGGGACGCCCCCACTTCTCCCACGATGCCTCGGTAACCGCCCGCGCTGACATAAAGCCTGCCGCGGGCGACGCAGGACCATCATTGCCTTCCTTCGCGCATTGCTGCTGCTTCGGTTCCCGACGCCGGAGAAGGCAGAACGATGAGAAGAGCCCCGCGTCGAGCATAAAGAGGGGAAGAGAGGAGTTGAAGGCTTCCACCCATCTTCTTCTTCCTCCAACCTTTCCTCCCTCGTCCTTGCCGGAGCCGCCGCAGAGATGGCGAGGGGAAGAGGGCGTGCCCGTGCTTCCGCTGCTGCGTCCCAGGTTCCTCCCCGGGGGCGCGGGCGCTCCCCAGCGGCTGCTGGCGCCGGTCCCAGCGGCTGTGGAAGGGGCGCCGCCCGCGGGCGCGGCGCGCGCGGCCGAGGTGGCCGTGGCGGGGCGGCCGCCCTGTCTCCCCAGGCAGGGAGCCATTCGGCGGAGGGGGCTCGCGAGGTCATAGTGAACATGCATCGCAGCCCCTGCACCTGGCTCCGGCTCCCGGACTCCTTCGCGGAGGCAATGGCGGAGCGCACGCCCTTGGGCCTATGGGTGCAGGCCGACGGCTGCTGCAACGGCCCCTCCTGGGTGGCGACGGAGTTCACCCCTTCGGGCTTCATGTTCTTGAAGCAGGGGTGGAAGTCGTTCGCCCTCGCCCGCGGCCTGAAGTGGGGGCATGTCCTCCAATTCAAGTACGCCGGGGCCGCCACGCTCTTCGTGAAGATCTTCGGGCTCTCCGGCAGCCGTCTGGAGTGCTGCGTGGAGAGCGAGGACGACAACTACAGTGGCTCCTCCAGCGAGGATGACAGCGGCAGCGGCGCCACCCCCTCCGGCGGAAGCGGAAGCGACGGCCGCTCCCCCCGCATCAAGAGCGAGGATGAGGACTCCGACTAGGCATGCGCACGGTGACGATTCCGGAACCCCTGGGGGCGGGCACCACGCGCACGGCGACGGAGCCGCACTTGCCCATGGCACCTTCTTGGGGATGCGCGCGGCGCCCGTGATGGAGTCTTGGGGCTGACGGCCCCCCGCCTAGGCCTTTTCCTTCTTTTTATTCTCCTGCACTGAATCGATGTAGCCCCGCGGGGGCGTGAAAACAATATCTTTCATGTTTTAATTTAATGCTTTTGCGATTCGGAATGTATGCGTTCCCTCCCGAAGTCTTCTCGTGAGACCCGTTTTTCTTTCTTGTTCGCCTTGGCGCTCTACACCGTCAGGACCCAGCCCCCGAGCGGGCCTCAACCATCGCTGGTATGTCCGGTCGCGATGCCGGGACAAGGCCAGGAGGTGAGGGGCACCGGGAGCTAGTGAGGGCTCCTGAGGCGCGATGCTCAGGGAGCCCCCTTTGGCATGCAAGCGGCTCACACGGAAGAAAAACACTAGCACTCAGCGGGATCACGAAGGGAGAGAGCATGAGTGGCGGCGAGGGCGTTTCGCGAGGCAGTAGACTGAGCTCTGTGCAAGGTAGTGTCTGGTGAGCCATCTCTTATAGGGTACGCCTCGTGAGGGTTCCGCTCGCGAGATCTCCTGCTGAGACGGCCGTCGTGGGTTAGCTCCCGAGGCAGTGCATGCGGGGCTTCCTGAGGCCCTGAGGGGGCCACCTCGCGAGGCATCCTCGCGAGGCCTTTCAGGGGACCTGCTCCTGAGATAACTGCATGCAGAATACTTAACAACAGGGGAGCAGCGCACGCTCGTCGATTCACTCATGGGCATTACACGAGGAGACAAGACACCTAGAACCTTGGTGGGGTGGTGTGCACGAGAGCAGGCCCGCGAGCCAAAGCCCGGTTGCTTGGGTTTTTCAGCGCTGCTGGGACTGACCCGAGCACAGACACCGTGTCCAGCCCCCACTCGCGTGAGGCTCATGAGGGACGCTGTGAGCGCGCGGGGCTCGTGAGGCAAGGACAAAACGAAACACCATGTGAAGAAACCGAAGCTTTACTGAAGCAAAATAGCAACCCATTACATAACCGAACAAGATGCGGCTGCCGTGTCTGGCACGGGTCAGCTTGAGGTTGGTGCAATCCGTGGGGCGCCCTCAGTTACACATCAAAACGAGAAAAAGGGTGCTGCCGTGTCTGGCACGGGTCAACTTGAGGTTGGTGCAGCCCGTGGGGCGCCCTCAGTTGATTGTTCCGCCAGCGCGGAGCATGGGCCTTCCACAGGGGTGTGGGTATGATCGCGGGTCGATCGTTCCGCCAGCACGGAGCATGGGGCTTCCACTTGGGCATGGGCGGGAGGTCTCGCGGGCCCATCAGGCGAACACAATGAGAGGCTCCGGGGCATGTACAGCCCCATTTTGTTTGTACGTGTGAGGGTCACGGGTAGAACTTGCGGAGGTGTTGGATGTTCCAGGCGTTAGACACAGGAACTCCGTCCTCCATCTCCAGCCGGGCTGAGCTGGGCCTGGAGACATGAGTAACCCTGAAAGGGCCTTCCCACATAGGTGAGAGTTTGTGAAGTCCCTCTCTAGAGAGGATCCTGCGCAGGACGAGGTCGCCGACCTCGAGAGTGCGATGGCGGACATTGCGGCTGTGGTAGCGACGCAAGGCCTGCTGGTACCTTGCGGCGCGAAGAGCGGCCTGGCGGCGGCCCTCCTCGAGGAGCAGCAGATCAGTCTCCCACGAGCCATCCTGATGCGCCTCGTCGAAGGCAAGGACTCGCGGGGAGCCGTGCTTGAGCTCCAATGGAAGGACCGCCTCAGCTCCGTAGACGAGGAAGAAAGGGGTCTCGCCGGTAGGCTTGCTTGCCGTCGTGCGGATGGACCACAGCATGGACTGCAGCTCATCGAGCCAGCCCTTGCCGCATGCCTCGAGCTTCTTCTTGATGCTCCTTGTTTTGAGGCCCTTGAGGACCTCGGCGTTGGCGCGCTCGGCCTGGCCATTGCTTCGCGGGTACGCCACCGAGGCGTAGCAGATCTGCATGCCAAGGCTAGCGCAGTAGGACCTGAAGAGGCCGCTCGTGAACTGGGAGCCATTGTCGGTGATGATGCGGTTGGGAACTCCAAAGCGTCTCACGAGGCCCTTGATGAACTTGACGGCAGAGCCTGCCGGGATGGTGCGTACAGGCTCGACCACTGCGCACTTGGTGAATTTGTCGATGGCGACGTAGAGGTAGCGGTAACCGCCAGCCGCGCGAGGGAAGGGCCCCAAGATATCCAGCCCCCAGACCGCGAAGGGCCATGAGAGGGGAATCGTCTGGAAGCCCTGCGCCGGCTGGTGGATCTGCTTGGTGTGGAACTGGCAGGCCTCGCAGGCTTGGACCAGCGCAGCAGTGTCATACAGCGCAGTGGGCCAGTAGAAGCCACTGCGGAACACCTTGCCGACGAGGGTGCGTGATGAGGAGTGGTGGCCGCATTCCCCTCCATGGATATCGGCGAGCAACTCGCGCCCTTGTTCTTCAGAGATGCACCATAGCGAGACGCCATTGGGGCGCCTGCGGTACAGCTCACCATCCTGAAAGCAGTAAGCGGTGGCCTGCTGGGCCACGCGCTCTGCTTCTGAGTCCTCCTCGGGGAGGGTGCCATGCAGCAAATAAGCCTTGAACTCCGCGGCCCAGCTATCCGCTTGAGGCTCCAGTGCCAGCAGCAGGCGGGCTCCTGAGGCTGGGCCGCAGTCTGGCGCGCCCGTGGGCGGTGCGGGCGGTAGTTCTTCGTGAAGGAGCGCTGTGCTCGCGGCGGGAGGTGCAGCTGATGGCTTGAGGAGCCTTTCCTAGAAGACGCCGGGGCTCTGAGGCTCACGGCGAGATGCTCGTTTGGCGATGTTGTCAGCCTCGTTGTTGCCGCTGCGGAGGACGTGCTGCAGCTCCAGGCCAAGAAAACGCTTCTCAAGTTTACGTACCTCGTCTAGGTAGGTGGCCATGTGCTCGTCTTTGGGCTTGTAGCTTTTGTTGGAGAAGTTGACGAGAAGTTGCGAATCGCCCTTGATGGTTAGACGCTTGATGCCCAGAGCGAACGCGGCCTTGAGGCCGGCGATGAGGCCCTCATATTCTGTGATGTTGTTGGAGACCTTGTCGGTGTGCCTGAAGCAGAGTTGCACGGCATAGTAGAGCCTGTCTTCTGTTGGCGAGGTGAGCATGACTCCAGCCCCCGCGCCCTGTCGGGAGAAGGCGCCGTCGAAGTGCATGGTCCAGCCACCAGGTGGCTCGTCCCCTGGCAGAAGGGATTTGGCCTTGTGGGTCTCCTCCTCATACGTGTCCGTCCACTCTGCCACGAAGTCGGCCAGAGCCGTGCCTTTGATGACTTTGGTGGTGGAGAACTCCAGGTGGAAGGTTTGTAGCTCGATGTTCCATTCGGCGATGCGGCCGACAGTGTTGGGTCTGCGCAGAACTTGCTCCAAGGGGTAGGAAGAGATGACCTTGATGGGATGACTCTGAAAGTAGTGGAGCAGCTTCCTGGAGGAGCTTCTGCTGCATGGGGTAGCGCTCGCGTGCATCTCTTAGCACGGTGCTGACGAAGTACACGGGGTGTTCGACAAGGCGTGTAGTTGTGGTGCCAGCTTGCTCTCCAGGCGCCTCGCGAGGCTCGGGGGGCTCGCGAGGCTCAGAAGGCTCACGAGGCTCACGAGGCTCGGGATGCTCACGAGGTTCGGAGGGCTCATGAGGCTCAAGAGGTGCGGAAAACTTGTCCTTAGCACATACACGCTCCTCTCGCACCGCCACCAGCGCCGCGCTAGCCGTGTGAGGGGTGGCCGCCAAGTACAGGAGCAAGGGCTCGCGAGAGCGCGGCGCGACCATGATGGGCGGGCTCGTGAGGTACCTCTTGAGGCCTTCAAAGTGGCGTCTGCCTCAGGAGTCCACTTGAAAGAGCTGGACCTCTTCAGGAGCTTGAAGAAAGGCAGGGCTCGCTCGCCAAACTTGGAGATGAAGCGTCCCAGGGAGGCTATGCATCCTGCCAAGCACTGCATTTCCTTGAGGGTCCGGGGGGACGCATTTTCTTGATGGCCTTGATCTTCTCAGGGTTGGCCTCGATGCCGCCGTGCGAGACCAGGAAGCCGAGGAGCTTGCTGGAGGGAACTCCGAAGACGCACTTCTCGGGGTTGAGCTTGAGGTTGACCTTGCGCAGGTTGGCGAACGTTTCCTTGAGGTCCGCAATGAGGGATCCAGCCTCGCGAGACTTGACCACGATGTCGTCGACGTAGGCCTCCGCGTTCCTCCCCATCTGAGGCCCCAGCGTGATGCGCATTAGCCGTTGGAAGGTGGCGCCCGCGCTCCTCAAGCCGAAGGGCATGCAGACATAGCAGTATATGCCGCAAGGGGTGATGAAGGCCGTCCTCTCCACGTCTTCGGCCACCATCTTGATCTGGTGATAGCCTGAAAAGGCATCTATGAAGCATAGCAAATCGCACCTGGCGGTGGAGTCCACGATCTGGTCGATGCGGAGCAGCGGGAATGGATCTTGAGGGCAGAACTTGTTGAGGCTGGTGAAGTCGACGCACATACGCTCCTTGCCGCCTTTCTTGGGGACGACAACTGGGTTGGCGAGCCATTCGGGATGGCGCACCTCGCGGATGATCCCAGCTTCTTGGAGCTTCTGAACTTCCTTGACGATGAAATCTTGCTTTTCTGGCGCCTGGCGCCGTGCTTTTTGCTTGACGGGGCGTGCATTGGGGCATACCGCTAAGTGGTGCTCGATCACCTCCCTCGGCACACCGGACAAGTTAGATGCTTTCCAGGCGAAAACATTCGAGTTTGCCCGAAGGAAGGTGACGAGCACGCTTTCCTATGCAGGAGGAAGGCCGGGGCCGATGGTGAAGGCAGGGCCGGAGCCGCTGCCGTCCACCGACACCTTCTTCGTCTTGGCGCGGTCCTGAGAGAACAGCTACTTCTTCTTCGCGGGCGCGGCCTCAGGAGGCTCGACCGCGTCCTCGTCAGCCGGATGCGCGACAGCGGCAGCCTTGTAGGCGTGCTCCAGGGAGCAGATCGCGTCCTTCTCGTCGCAGGTGACAGTGATGATGCTGCTACAGCTAGGCATCTTGAGGACGTTGTAGGCGTGGTGGGTCGCCGCCATGAACTTGGTAAGGGCTGGATAGCCCAAGATGGTGTTGTAAGGCAAGCCGATGTGCGCCACGTCAAAGTCGATGAGCTCAGTATGGTAGTTCTTGTGGGTGCCAAAGGTGACGGGGAGGCGCACTTGTCCCAGAGGGATGGTGGAGCCATCGGTCACTCCGGAGAAGGGCCTGGTCGGCATCAGCTGGTCATAGGGCACTTGGAGCGTGTCGAAGGTATCGATGGAGATCATGTTGAGGCCAGCGCCTCCGTCGATGAGGGTCTTGGTGACCACCATGTTGCTGATGGTGGGAGTGCACAGCATGGGGAGTGCGCCTGCGGAGGCCGTGGACTTGGGGTGGTCCTTAGAGTCAAAGGTGATGGCGTACTGCGACCACTTGAGGGGCCGCGCGACCTCAGGCCTCGGGAGGGCGGCATTCACCTCATGAGAGAGCTGCTTGAAGTGGCGGTTGGACACGGGGGCCTGAGCCCCGCCAAGAATGCAGGCGACCGCGCGAGGCTCCTGGTAGCCCCCAGCACCCTCATCAGGCTGGTTGACGTCGTTCCTCCGGGGTGGCGGCGCCAGCGGCGGGAGAGCGGCATTGGCCTGAGGGTTCGCCTCGCGAGGCTGGTCGCGCCAGGCGGCCTCACGAGGCTGGTCGCGCCAGTCCTGGCAGAAATTGCCGCTGCCGTTGCGGCCGTCCCAGCGGTTGCCGCCGCGGCCACCTCCGCGACCGGCACCGCGGCCATTACGGTCGTCTCGGCGGCCCTGGCGCTCATCGCAGAGCAGCTTGAGCTCCTGGCAGTCCTCGGTGCTGTGGGAGCACATGTTGTGGTAGGCGCAGAGCGGCCAGCCGTCTTTCCTGGGCTCGTCGTGGTCACAGCCGTGCTTCTGCTTGGGCTCCGCCGCAAGCACGGCAGGGCCCTTACGCTTGACGTCCTTGTTCTTGGTCTTCGCGGACTCGAGCACCGCATCGGGATCGTTGTGGACGAAGAGGCGACCTTCTTCAGCCTTGGCGCACTTGTCAGCGAGGTCGAACAGCTCAAGCACTGAGTCAAGCTCGTCGTTGATAGCGAGCTTCTCGCGCATCTTGACATCCGTGACACCGGTGGGGAACGCAGAGATGACGGCCGCGTCGGAGGCGCGCGGTATCTTGTTGCGCACTTGGCTGAAGTGCTGGATGTACTTGCGGAGGGTCTTGTCTGGGCGCTGCCGCATGTGCCGCAGGTCGTTGATGGTGAGGGAGCGGTCTTGCGTGCCCTTGAAGTTGGCGACGAACTGGCTGTAGAGCTCGGCCCACGATGAGATGGACGCCTCGGGGAGGTTCATGAGCCAGGAGCGCGGGCCGTCCTTAAGGACCATGGGGAACTAGTTCGCCATGACCTTGTCGTCGCCGTTCGCCGCCTCGACGCTCAGCGCGTAGAGCTGAAGGAACTCCGCAGGGTTGGGTGTGCCGTCGTAGCGCGGAGGCAGCTCAGGCTTCAACTTTGTGGGCCACACCACTCGACACAGCTCGCGGGTGAAGGCGCGGCAGCCCACACCGCTCGAGGGGACGCCGCCGGCGAGGGCGGCACGGTTCTGGCGCCCTGCCGCCGCAACATCCTGGACGGCCTGGTCCTGACGCTGGCGCTGCCGCTCGAGGAGCACTCGTGCAACGGGGGGCGCGCGTCGGATGATCTGGTAGCTGGCCTCGTCACGGGCTGGCGAGGACGCGCCGCGGGACGGCTCGCGCGCCCGTGCGCTGCGCTGGGGCCCGCCGAGTTCATCGCGCAGAGGAGGCGGCGGGGGAGCGTCGTGCGCCAGGTCCCCAGCGCGAGACGGTGGAGGGCAGAGCGAGTGGGAAGGCGCCGGAGCGTCCCTTGCGGCATTGACGAGCTTGGTGATGCGACCAAGCCAAGCGAGGGAGGAAGAAGCCATGGTGGTGTGGCCGTTCGCCTGCGCGGCAGGGTGCAGGGAGGAGTCCTGCTGCTCGCGGGCAGCGGGGTCGGTGGCGGCAGCAGCCTCGACAGGGCGGCGGCGGTTGCCGCGGGCCACCGGCTCCGTCTGAGCCACGCGGCCAGCCCTGCGCTCGGCACGCTCGCGACGTGCGTCGGCCATGATGCTGGTGGAACGGAGGGCGGAGCGGGAGAACAGTAGCACACCCCTACCTGGCACGCCAAATGTCAGAAGTGGGGCTCCGGGGACCCAAAGGTTTGAACACTGAGGTGAGCTTGTTCCTACCTCTTCGTCCCCTACCACGGCTAAGCTACGGCGGAGCAACGGCGGGAGCGCGCTAGCGAGGGGCGGACCATGGACTCAGCGGTTTACTCAGGTTCAGGCCACCTTGCGGTGTAAAACCCTACTCCTGCTTGGTTTTGATTGTAGAGAGCAAGAGAGCGTTCTTGCGTACAAGGTAGGAGAAGGAGTCGACTGAAGCGGATCCCAGATCCCCTACTACGATGGCAGCACTGTCCCTTTATACCCGCCTTGGTCCTCTTCCCCCTCAAAACTTATGCGGGAAGGGTTGCCACACTTGGCGGGATTTCAAAGGGGACAGGCGCTCTGGCTATCCTGACTAAAGGCGGTCTTCGCCTGCAAAAGCATGATCCATGACGTGCCGGTGGCCTCGGTGATGACCTCCGCCCTGCGCGCCCGCCGTCTTGGTCTTCCTTCGCCGATCGGGTAACCTTTGGGGTTGCTTTGGGAAGTGGACGGCTGGCCTTGCTCCCTTAACACAAAAGAGGAAACCATCTTCATCCGCGCCTGCTGGCGCGACCTCTATCGCCACTTGTCGCCGCGCGCGTCACCCACGTGATGGGCACGGGACCGCGCGGCTGTGCCGAATAGCCTTCGTCTTGGGCACCTTCGGGAGGAGGCCTCGGTCGCGAGGCTGCTGGTGAAGGTGCTGAGTCTTGTCCGCCGCTCCCTGAGGAGGGGTCCTCAGGAGGCCAAGGCCTCATGAGGGGTCTAGGTGAGATGCTTGGTGATGACGGCCTGCTGGGCCCATGCCAGGCGTTGCGCCCTGGGCCAAAGGCAGATGGGTCTGGATACCCAGGGTTCCATGGGCCCGACAGAAACTAAGGGATATTAAGGCCTCCTTTTAATAGAGAACCGGAACAAAGCATTAGCACATAGTGAATACATGAAATCCTCAAACTACGGCAATCACCAGAAAGAATCCCAATTATTGTCACCTTGGGGTATGCGGATCATGACACGTAACAGGTGCATATAACTTGCAAGATAGGATCAAGAACTCAAATATATTCATGAAAACATAGAGGGTTCAGATCTGAAATCATGGTACTCGGGCCCTAGTGACAAGCATTAAGCATAGCAAAGTCATAGCAACATCAATCTCAGAACATAGTGGATACTAGGGATCAAAGCCCTAACAAATTGACTCGATTACATGGTAAATCTCATCCAACCCATCACCATCTAGCAAGCCTACGAAGAAATTACTCACACACGGCGGTGAGCATCATGAAATTGGTGATGGAGGATGGTTGATGATGACGACGTCATTGAATCCCCCTCTCCGGAGCCCCGAACGGACTCTAGATCAGCCCTTCTGATGAAGAACATGAGGTGGCGGCGGCTCCGTATCGTAAAACGCGATGATTCTTTCCTTCTAATTTTTTCTCCACAAATTGGTACTTATAACGTTGGAATTAGGGCAAACGGAGTTGCCAGGGGCCCACAAGCCTGCCAGGCGCACCCTGGGAGGGTGGCCGCGCCCCCCAAGCTTGTGGTGCCTGGTGCCCCCCTCTGGTGGATCTTTGCGCCAGTATTTTTTATATATTCTGAAATAATTCTCCATAAATTTTCAGGTCCATCCGAGAACTTTTATTTCTGCACAAAAACAACACCATGGCAATTCTGCTGAAAACAACGTCAGTCCGGGTTAGTTCCATTCAAATCATGCAAATTAGAGTCCAAACTAGAGCAAAAGTGTTTGGAAAAGTAGATACGTTTGGGACGTATCAACTCCCCCAAGCTTAACTCATTGCTTGTCCTCAAGCAATTTAGTTCACAAACTGAAAGTGATAAAGAAAAACTTTTACAAACTCTTTTGCTCTTGTTGTCTGTATATATACTTAACTAGCATCCAAGTTTTCAGCAAAGATTATAAACTAACCATATTGATGATAACACTTAGGTCTCATACTTACTCATGGTAATAACATAACCAACTAGCGAGCAATAATAAGATATCTCGGATGCCAACACTTTGTCAAAATAATCATGATATAATATGACAACATGGTATCTCGCTAGCCCTTTCTAAGACCACAAAACATAAATGCAGAGCACCTCTGACATTCAAGCAACGACTAAACATTGTAATTCAGGGTAGAGGATATCCAGTCATGGTCACACCCCACATTAACTGTACTCAATGCATAAAAATGACAATAGTGCTATCCAACTGGTGCTAAAATGAGAGGGTGATGACTCAACAATAAAAGTAAAATAACATAAAAGTAAATGGATAGGCCCTTCGCAGAGGGAAGCATGGATTTGCAACGGTGCCAGAGCTCGAAGCTTAAATTAGAGATGAAAATAATTTTGGGAGGTATGCTTTTCCTGTCAACGTCACGACCGAGAGTTTTCAATATTTTCCATGCTAAACAAATTATAGGCGGTTCCCAAGCGGAAAGGTAAAGTTTACTTCCCCTCCACCGTACCAACACAAGCCATGGCTAGCCGAATTCACGGGTGCCCTCCATACCAACAACTTTTCGGGGGAGTTTGTTTGCATTATATGATTTCGATTTGAGCATAGGACTAGGCATCCCAATTACCATGCTCTCTCGTGCAATGACAAGTGAATAAACACTCATCTGAGAGTAACCCGCTTAGCATGGAAGATACTGACTGCCCCCTGTCGCTCCATGAGCGGTACGGGCACACAAAACAGATGTTCGTTTGAATATTTAGAGGTGGCACTTGCAAATTTACTTGGAACGGCAGGGTAATACCGCATATAGGTAGATATAGTGGACTCATCTGGAACAACTTTGGTTTAAGGATTTGGATGCACAAGAAGTATTCCCGCTTAGTACAGGCGAAGGCTAGCAAATAGATTGAGAAGCGACCAGCTAGAGAGCGAAAACGGTCATAGACATGCATTGTGAATAATTAACATTGAACACGAGCATGAGTAGGATATCAACACCCTGAACATAAATATCATGGAGGCTATGTTGGTTTTGATTCAACTACATGTATGAACATGTCCCAAGTCAAGCCACTCTAATTTCTCAGAGGAGGATACAATGCTAACATACTTCATCACAACCATTTTAATGCATGTTGACACTCAAGATAAATCATTATCCACTCCTAGCTATTTAAGCCTGGCATGAGCAACTATAATCTCTAATTGTCATCACAAATATGTTTACTCATAATAATGCTGAATCATGAATATTGAGCTAAACATATTTACAAAGACAAAAACAAGAAGAGTTCATACCAGCTTTTCTTCACCACAATCACTTCATCAAATATCGTCATTATTGCCTTTCACTTGCACGACCGAATGGTTCGATGATAATAATAATAGTGCAAGTGTGTCGTGGACTAAGCTGGAATCTGCAAACATTTATTCAAAGGAGAAGACAAAGTAATAGTGGCTCGTTGTTATGTCAACAATAAAGCATATGGGAGCCACTCAACATTTTCATCGTGGTCTTTCTCCTTGTGACGACTCAACGAAAAGAGATTCAGAGAAACACACTGAAATATTTTTGGAGTTTTTAGTTTTTCTGAAGAAAGCAAATTAACGAAGGAAAAACAAAAATGAGAAAACTATTTACACGAGAAAGCTCCCAACAAGCAAAAGAAGAAACAAGAAATCTTTTTGGTTTTTCTTTTACTACTACGAATTAACTAGACAGGAAAGAAACTACAACTAATTTTTTTTGATTTTCGAAAGTTTTTCAAACAAGAAGAAGAAAATGAAAATAAAACTAGCATGGATATACAATGAAAAAGGATGAACACCGACAACTGGAATGAGTGTGTAAACATGAATGTAATGTTGGTGAGAAATACGTACTCCCCCAAGCTTAGGCTTTTGGCCTAAGTTGGTCTACGGCCATTCCTGGCCTGGATAAGGTCCGTGATGGTAGTTCGGGTTATACTGAAATGCAGCTGCCACAACTTGGCGGGCTGCCTCGTTAAGGCGCTCGGTCTCCGCTGCCCTCTCGTACTCCTCAGCCTCCTCCTCAAGTATGAAATGTCTATGTTTTCCCTAGAAATCAAAGAAGGCAGGAGTAGGCAAAACAATGTGGAAAACACGACGCCTGTTAAAGATTAGCCTGTATCTGAACGGGGGTAGACCCCTCTCAAGGAACTGGTGGCGTTCCATAGCATCATAATCAAGAAAGCTAGGTGGCAAAAGGGTGTCTTTTTGTTTAATAGGCACACAAAGGTAGGTAGCTAAGCGAGTGGCATAAATTCCACCAAAGAAATCACCAACTAAGGCATTATTGTGTAGACGACTGATACGTCTCCAACGTATCTATAATTTTTGATTGTTCCATGCTATTATAGTATCAATCTTGGATGTTTTATATACATTTTCAAGCAATTATATATCATTTTTTGGGACTAACCTATTAACTTAGTGCCGAGTGCCAGTTGCTGTTTTTTGCCTGTTTTTGGTTTTCCAGAATATCAGTACCAAACGAAGTCCAAATGCCACGAAACTTTTTGGAGATTTTTTTCTGGACATAAGAGACACTAGAAGCTTCGGGAGGGGACGAGAAGATGAAGCAGTGGCCCACGAGGCACCACGGCGCGCCCCAGGGGGGGCACGCCCTGGTACCTCATGGGGCCCACAAGGCTCCATTTGACCTAATTCCACCTCTATAAATTCTCTAAAATCGGGAAACCAACAGAGGAGTCCACGAAATACTTTTTCTGCCACCGCAAGTTCCTGTTCTCGAGCGATCCCATCTGGGGGCCTTTTCCGACACTCCGCTGGAGGGGGATTCGATCACGGAGGGGCTCTACATCATCCTTGCTGCCCTTCGGATGATTCGTGAGTAGTTTACCACAGACCTTCGGGTCCATAGTTAGTAGCTAGATGGCTTCTTCTCTCTTTTTGATCTTCAATACAATGTTCTCCTCGATGTTCTTGGAGTTCTATCCGATGTAATCACTTTTTGCGGTGTGTTTGTTGGGATCCGATGAACTGTGAGTTTATGATCAGATTATCCATGAATATTATTTGAGTTTTCTCTGAACTCTTTTATGCATGATTGTTATAGCTTTGTATTTCTCTCTGATCTATTGATTTGGTTTGGCCAACTAGATTGATTTATCTTGCAATGGGAGAGGTGCTTTGTAATGGGTTCGATCTTGTGGTGCTCAATCCCAGTGACAGAAGGGGACATGACACGTATTGTATCGTTGCAATTAAGGGTAAAAAGATGGGGTTTATTCATGCGTGAGTTTACTTTGTCTACATCATGTCATCTTGCTTAAGGCGTTACTCCGTTCTTTATGAACTTAATACTCTAGATGCATGCTGGATAGCGGTCGATGTGTGGAGTAATAGTAGTAGATGTAGGCAGGAGTCGGTCTACTTGTCTTGGATGTGATGCCTATATACATGATCATTGCCTTGGATATCGTCATGATTATTTGCTTTTCTATCAATTGCCCAACAGTAATTTGTTTACCCACCGTATGCTATTTTCAAGAGAGAAGCCTCTAGTGAAAACTATGGCCCCCGGGTCTACCTTTATCATATATTAAAAGTCCCAAAAATACTTTACTGCAATTTTACGTTATTTATTTTATTTTGTATTTTTGTTTGATCTATCTATCTATCACCATACAATTTAATCTTGCAATTAACCGCCAAGGGATTGACAACCCCTTGTTTGCGTTGGGTGCGAGGATTTGTTGTTTTGTGTGCAGGTACTGCTAACGAGTTGTTGCATGATTCTCCTATTGGATTGATAACCTTGGTTTCATAACTGAGGGAAATACTTATCTCTGCTGTACTGCATTATCCCTTCCTCTTCGGGGAATAACCAATGCAAATCACAAGTAGCAGGAAGAATTTCTGGCGCCTTTGCCGGGGAGACATCATCAACATCTATCAAGTACCTACGCATAAAACTTTCATCTCCTTGCATTTATTTTATTTGCCTTTGCCTCTCATTTTCATCTCCCCCACTTCTAATTTTTTTTTACAAAAATACAAAAATATTTTCCGTTTGCCTTTTTCTTGTTTGCTTCTTTGCTTGCTTGTTATCTTTGATTGCCTAGTCGCGATGCCCCGAGAAAATTATCATGATAAATCTTATCATAAAATTTTGGCCGAAATCGAGAAAAAATACTAAAGATTACATGACTACACAGTTTGAGCACAACAATTTTTTTACCGAAGAACTCAAAGAACACTCTACTTTGTTGGATGCTATTGCAAAACAACTCGATGATGTTAGTAAAGAAGTTGCTAATCTTCAATCTCAATTTGCTCTTACTGAAAATTTGCTAGGAATTTTTTTGATGCGCAAGCTACACTAGTAAATCAAATGGCAGCTAAGCCGGAATCATTAGCACTTAGTAATGATGAGGATATTAAGATGATTGGTGTTTCATCTATTGATTCCTTGTTTAGCAATATAAAACATGATTAAAAGGGGACTGAAGAAGAGTCAACTTTAGCTAGAAGGCGTCCCCATAATTCGGAGGGTGAAAATCTTGTTGAAAAAATTGATAAAAGTGGGCTTGGAGAGGTAAAAACTTTAACTAGCGATGTGCCCACTCTCTTGGATTACAAAGACTTTAATTATGATAGTTGTTCTTTGATTGAGTGTATTTCTTTGTTACAATCCATGCTAAATTCACCCAACGCTTATGAGCAAAATAAGGCTTTTACTAAACACATCGTAGAAGCGATGATGAAAGCGCTAGAAGAAAAGCTAGAACTAGAAATTTCAATTCCTAGAAAATTATATGATGAGTGGGAACCCACCATTAAAGTCAAAATAAAAAATTATGAGTGCAATGCTTTATGTGATTTGGGTGCTAGCGTTTCCACAATTCCAAAATCTCTATGTGATGTGCTAGGATTTACCAATATAGATGAATGTTCCCTTAATTTGCACTTGGCGGATTCTACTATTAAAAAACCTTTGGGTAGAATTAACGATGTGCTTATTCTTGCAAATAGAAATTATGTGCCCGTGGACTTTATTGTTCTTGACATTGAATGCAATCCTTCTTGCCCAATAATACATGGTAGGCCTTTTCTTCGAACTATTGGTGCTATTATTGATATGAAAGAGGGTAATATAAGATTTCAATTTCCATTAAAGAAAGGGATGGAACACTTCCCTAGGAAAAGAATTAAAGCACCGTATGAATCCATTATGAGGGCTACTTATGGAATCAACTTGAAAGATGACAACACTTGAAAATATGCATTATGCCTAGCTAGGGGCATAAAACAATAGCGCTTGTTGGGAGGCAACCCAATGAATAAAATAATTTTTTTGCCTTTTATTTCTGTTCTTGTGTGGGCACACAATTATGCTACTGTTATGATTGTGTTTTCATGTTTTAATTAGTGTTTGTGCCAAGTAATGCCTTTGGGATGATTTGGAAGATAGTATAATTGATGTTGTTTGGAAAACAGAAAGTTTTGCGTCTAGTGCTGGAATTTTAGTTCTGTACTGGAGTGTTAGAAAAATCTAAAATTTTTACACAGTATTGGTATATGAATTTCCCACGTTGTCCTAATTTTCAGAATTTTTGGAGTTACAGAAGTATAGCTTATAAATAGATCTTTACAGACTGTTCTGTTTTAGACAGATTCTGTTTTTGTTGCATAGTTTGCTTATTTTGATGAATCTATGGATTGTATCGGGGGGAATAAGCCATGGAGAAGTTGGAGTACAGTAGCATTATGCCAATATTAAATATGAATCAATTTACTACAGTACTTAGAGTTAAGGATTTATTTGTTATACTAACGGATCTCATGAAGGTTTTGTTGAGTTTTGTGTGATTGAAGTTTTCAAGTTTTGGGTGAGATCACGATGGATGAAGGAATAAGGAGTGGCAAGAGCCTAAGCTTGGGGATTCCCAAGGCACCCCAAGGTAATATTCAAGGAAGACTCAAGCGTCTAAGCTTGGGGATGCCCCGGAAGGCATCCCCTCTTTCTTCTACCAACCATCGGTAATTTTACTTGGAGCTATATTTTTATTCGTCACATGATATGAGTTTTGCTTGGAGCGTCGTGTATTATATGAGTCTTTGCTTTGTTTGCTTTTTAGTTTGTCACAATCATCTTTGCTGGACACACCTATTTGAGAGAGCCACACGTTTATCATGATTTGTTAGAATACTCTATGTGCTTCACTTATATCATTTGAGCTAGGCAGGTGCTCTAGTGCTTCACTTAAATCTTTTTGAGCACGGCGGTGGCCATATTTTGAAGAAATATTTGAACTCTCATGCTTCACTTATATTATTTTGAGAGTTGATAAGATGAAATTTTGAAGAAATGTTTGCACTCTCATGCTTCACTTATGTCTTTTTGAGAGTTGATAATAGTAATGGTAATTTGCACAAGATATGAATTTGGTCCCAAAGTGATGAATATTCAAGAGGGATATAATAAAAACTTTCATGAAAGATCATCTGATATGATAAGTTTGATTCCTTGCAATAGTTTTGCGATATGGAGATGATAATATGTGAGTCATGTTAGTGAGTAATTGTGATTTAGTAAGAATATTGGTGTTAAGGTTTGTGATTCCCTATGCATGCACATAAATTCAATAGTTATGCAACGAAATTATATCCTACTTATGGTGCATTATTCAGTGTTAGTTATGTTCAATGCATGTTTATGACCGTTTTCGCTTTTTGGTTGGTCGCTCCTCAATCTATTTGCTAGCCTTCATTTGTACTAAGCAGGAATGCTGCTTGTGCATCCAACTCCTTAAACCTAAAGTTGTGCCAAATGAGTCCACCATACCTACCTATATGCGGTATTTCCATGCCATTCCAAGTAAATTTGCATGTGCCAACTCTAATTTTTCAAAATAATTTTCTGTTTTGTGTGCCCGTACCACTCATGAAGCGGCAGGGGGTGGCCAATATTTTCCATGCTAGGTGTGTTATTCTCACGATGAGTGTTTATTCACTTGTCATTGCACGAGAGAGTGGCAGGTAATAGGGATGCCCAGTCCCGAAATGCAAAAAATTTATATGATGATAATAATAAATTCCTTGGAAAGTGTTGGTATGGAAGGCACCCATGGATACGGCTAGCCATGGATTGTGAAAGAATGGTGGAAAGGAAATAAACTTTATTATCTGTTTGGGAACCACCTATAATGTGTCTAGCATGGAAGATATTGGGAATTCTCGGTCGTTTTCATTGACAGGAAAAGCATGCCTCTCAAAATAATTTTATCTCTCTAATTTAAGCCTTGAGCTCTGGCACCTCTACAAATCTCTGCTTCCCTCTGCGAAGGGCCTATCTGTTTACTTTTATGCATTTTTTATTTTTATTTTGAGTCTCCATCTTTTCTTATAAAGCACCAACTAGAGAGCACTATTGTCATACTTGTGCATTGTGTGTAGCTAATATTGAGTGTGTTTCATGAATGGATCAATGATTGAGCATAATGGGCTAGGGATAACTTTCTTTAGCGTTGATATTTTGAAAGACATGGTTGCTTGTTAGTATGCTTGAGTATTTATGTCTTCATGTCAAACTATAGACTATTGCTTTGAATCATTCAAATCCAAATGTCCATGCTACAAAAGAAAAGAATATTTGATGAATATGATAGGTAGCATTCCACATCAAAAATTCTGTTTTTATCAGTTACCTACTCGAGGACGAGCATAAATTAAGCTTGGGGATGCTTGATACGTCTCCAACGTATCTATAAGTTTTGATTGTTCCATGCTATTATAGTATCAATCTTGGATGTTTTATATACATTTTCAAGGAATTATATATCATTTTTTGGGATTAACCTATTAACTTAGTGCCCAGTGCCAGTTGCTGTTTTTTGCCTGTTTTTGGTTTTCCAGAATATTAGTACCAAACAAAGTCCAAATGCCACGAAACTTTTTGGAGGTTTTTTTCTGGACATAAGAGACACTAGAAGCTTCGGGAGGGGACGAGAAGATGAAGCAGTGGCCCACGAGGCACCACGACGCGCCCCAGGGGGGCGCGCCCTGGTACCTCGTGGGGCCCACAAGGCTCCGTTTGACCTAATTCCACCTCTATAAATTCTTTAAAATCGGGAAACCAACAGAGTAGTCCACGAAATACTTTTTCCGCCGCCGCAAGTTCCTGTTCTCGAGAGATCCCATCTGGGGGCCTTTTCCGGCACTCCGCTGGAGGGGGATTCGATCACGGAGGGGCTCTACATCATCCTTGCTACCCTTCCGATGATGCGTGAGTAGTTTACCACAGACTTTCGGGTCCATAGTTAGTAGCTAGATGGCTTCTTCTCTCTTTTTGATCTTCAATACAATGTTCTCCTTGATGTTCTTGGAGTTCTATCCGATGTAATCACTTTTTTGCGGTGTGTTTGTTGGGATCTGATGAATTGTGAGTTTATGATCAGATTATCCATGAATATTATTTGAGTTTTCTATGAACTCTTTTATGCATGATTGTTATAGCTTTGTATTTCTCTCCGATCTATTGATTTGGTTTGGCCAACTAGATTGATTTATCTTGCAATGGGGAAGGTGCTTTGTAATGGGTTCGATCTTGCGGTGCTCAATCCCAGTGACAGAAGGGGACATGACACGTATTGTATCATTGCTATTAAGGGTAAAAAGATGGGGTTTATTCATGCGTGAGTTTACTTTGTCTACATCATGTCATCTTGCTTAAGGCGTTACTCCGTTCTTTATGAACTTAATACTCTAGATGCATGCTGGATAGCGGTCGATGTGTGGAGTTATAGTAGTAGATGCAGGAAGGAGTTGGTCTACTTGTCTCGGACGTGATGCCTATATACATGATCATTGCCTTGGACATCGTCATGTTTATTTGCTTTTCTATCAATTGCCCAACAGTAATTTGTTCACCCACCATATGCTATTTTCAAGAGAGAAGCCTCTAGTGAAAACTATGGCCCCCGGGTCTACATTTATCATATATTAAAATCCCCAAAAATACTTTGCTGTAATTTTACCTTATTTATTTTATTTTGTATTTTTGTTCGATCTATCTATCTATCACAATACAATTTAATCTTGCAATTAACCGCCAAGGGATTGACAACCCCTTGTTTGCGTTGGGTGCGAGGATTTGTTGTTTTGTGTGCAAGTACTGCTAACGAGTTGTTGCGTGATTCTCCTTCTGGATTGATAACCTTGGTTTCATAACAAAGGGAAATACTTATCTCTACTATAGTGCATCATCCCTTCCTCTTCGGGGAATAACCAACGCAGATCATAAGTAGCAACGACGTGCAACAATAGCTCCCATGTTAAATTGTCTATCTCCTAGCACCGCACTCTTAAGAATGCTCAGTTCAGGGGCGCAAAGATGACTAGGATCATGTTTACCATTAATGCATCTACCAATGAACAGAGCAAAATAATGTATGGCTGGAAAATGAATGCTCCCCATGGTAGCCTGTGTGATGCCTCTAGTTTCACCCCTAGTAATGTTCATGAGAAATTCATTGCAATCTGATTTACGAGGTTGAGTGCAAGTCCCCCAGAATGGAATTTTGCATGCTTCACTAAATTCTTCAATAGTCATGCGAAAAGAATGTTCATACAGGTTGAAAATAACATCATGGGAAGTGCGCTGATATGTATACTTGAACCTTCACACAAAGGAGTCAGTGAGGTCATAGTATTGCGGGCACCTGTCTGCCAGGAACTCCGTAAGCTCGGCGTTGCGCACGTACATATCAAACTCTTCTTTGATGCCAGCTTGAATCATGAAGGCATCTGACGGCCACTCGCACGGTAGCACCGCGGCCTCTCGCGGCGGTTCGGTATCCTGCTCGCGTATTGCGGGCCTAGGAGCACTCTTGCTCAAGGAGCAACCATGGAACATCTTCCAAAACATTTTATTTTCTTTGAAAAAATTCTGAAATTTTTTAGTGACTCAAAATAAAAGTGAACGAAACTCAACAAAATTGATAGTAACTACTCCCACATGTATCTTGAAGTTATGTCATGCATCAAAACTACTTTGGACCATACAAATTCAACATGCAAGCTCATAAACATGGGCACCACATCAGCAAAAATTTCCAAAGTATAAAGCACTAGAACAAAAACTAATTGGAGCATTGGAGGAGTCACATACCAAGGAGTAATTCCTCAAAACAGTTTTGGAAATGGAGTTTCGAGCAAGGAGATCGAAAATCACAGCAATATGAGCAAGAACACGGGCTTGGGAGCAAGTTTGATTTTTTCTTGAGGAAGAAGAAGGAGATGGGTGGCTGGCATAAGTGAGTGGGTCCCTGTGGGACCCACAAGCCTGCTGGGCGAGCCCGGGGGGTGGGCGCGCCCTGTGGGCTTGTGGCTCACAGGTGCACCCCCCGGGGTGTGTTCAGTGCCAAAAATTCTTAAATATTCTGGAAAAATTCATACTAAATTTTCATGGCATTCTCAGAACTTTTATTTTTGGGCCATTTTTTATTGCACGGAAAATTCAAAAAATAGGATAATCATGGCATTTTATTTTATTCTACTAAAAATAATAGAGAGAAAAAGGTGCGTACAGAAGGTTGTGCTTACTAAATTCATCGACCACATGCCCCTCAAAAAGAATCCATTAATAAGGTTGATCAAGTCTTATTAACAAACTTTTTCCGAATGGCATGAAACCGAAGAATCTTCGTATAACACTAAGTTACCTCAACAGGGATACGCATCTCCCCAACAATAAGAATTTCATATTTCTTTTTGACAGTAGGAAGAGCAAATTTGAATCCCGCAATAGTGATTGTCGAAACTTTTTCAGTACAATTGATACCATTCACCGAACTTTGTTTCTTCGGAAAATAAACCGTATGCTCATTACCATTGACATGAAAAGTAACCTTGCTTTTGTTGCAATCAATAACAGCCCCTGCAGTATTCAAAAAGGGTCTTCCAAGGATACTCGACATGTTGTCGTCCTCGGGCATATCAAGTATAACAAAGTCTGTCAAGATAGTAACATTTGCAACTACAATGGGAACATCCTCACAAATTCCAATAGGTATAGCAGTGGATTTATCAGCCATTTGCAAAGATATTTCAGTAGGTGTGAGCTTATTCAAGTCAAGTCTTCTATATAAAGAGACAGGCATAACACTAACACCGGCTCCCAAATCACATAAAGCGGTTTTGACATAACTTCTTTTAATGGAGCAGGGTATAGTAGGTATTCCCGGATCTCCTAGTTTCTTAGGTATTCCACCCTTAAAATAATAATTAGTAAGCATGGTGGAAATTTCAGCTTTAGGTATCTTTCTTTTATTTGCGACAATATCTTTCATGTATTTAGCATAGGGAGACATTTTCAACATATCAATCAAGCGAGTGCGCAAAAAGACAGGTCTAAGCATTTCAACAAAGCGCTCAAAATCTTCATCATCCTTATTTTTAGATGGTTTAGCAGGGAAAGGCATAGGTTTTTGAACCCATGATTCTCTCTCCTTTCCATGTTTTCTAGCAACAAAATCTCTTTTATCATATCTTTTATTCTTAGGATGTGGGTTATCAAGATCAACAGCAGGTTCTATTTCTACATCATTATCTAGTTGAGCATCAACATGAACATCTTCATTATCATTATCACTAGGTGTATGTTCATTACTAGATTGTGTCTCAGCATCAGAAATAGAAGCATCATTATGATTCTCAGGAGGTTTTTCTATCCCAGGTACACTCGGAGCAGGCAAAGTTTTATCATTTTTCCCTTTCTTTTTCTTCTTAGATAGACTAGGTGCATCAATATTATTTCTTTTAGAATCTTGTTCAATTCTTTTAGGATGACCTTCAGGGTATAGAGGATCCTGAGTCATGCTACCTCCTCTAGTAACAACTCTAACAGCATGATCATTCTTTTTATTATTCATCTCATCAAGCAAATCATTTTGTGACTTAGCAATTTGTTCTAACTGGGTCTGGACCATAGAAGCATGTTTACTCAAGCATTTAACATCATTAGCAGTTCTAAACATCAAATCACTCAAGCATTCAATCATGATGGCATTCCTTTTTAGTTGATTGCTAACATACATATTAAAGTGTTCCTGTTTAATGATGTAATTATGAAACTCATACAGGCATTGACTAGCAGATTTATTATACGGAATATCACCTTCATCAAATCTAGTGAGAGAATTTACCTCTACTACCTATGTCGGGATATCGAGCCCATGTATTTCTTCAATAGGTGGTAAATTCTTAACATCTTCAGCTTTTATAACTTTTTCCTTCATAGATTTCTTAGCTTCTTGCATATCTTCTGGACTGAGGAATAGAATACCTCTCTTCTTCAGAGTTGGCTTAGGTGGTGGTTCAGGAAGTGTCCAATCATCGACATTTCTCAATATATTATTCAATAGTACTTCAGCCTGTCCAATAGTTCGTTCCCTAAAAACACAACCAGCACAACTATCTAGGTAGTCCCTAGAAGCATCGGTTAGTCCATTATAGAAGATATCAAGTATTTCGTTTTTCTTAAGAGGATGTCGGTGTATAAAACATGGGTGTTTTATACCCTGACTTATGCACAGACAGTAGTAGCCTTCCTGATGGCCAGGGCTTGCCGGGGATTACCAAGGTCAAGATTCAAGGCCTAGTTGCGAAGCCACTAGGGAGAAGCTCAAGACAAGATATCAAGGGGCACATGACTTGTGCTAGCCATCAAGATGATACTTGCCAGTAGGGTTCAAGGCGGCAAGATGAAGGCCCAGCAAGACCTCGCTAACTCGTCAGCGCTCCACTACACCGAGCAGCTAGTCGCTAATCGATGAGGTGTCGACCGCGCAGGCAGTTTGGTGAGATTTCTCGGGGCACGTGTCAGCCTGCTGGAAGGAGATTTAACTTTAATGACACCCGTCCAGGAGGCGTCTCAAGATAATAAGAGGTAGCTGGGCGAGCGGTGCAGAAACCTTGCCGGGGCTCCTCCTCCACATGACACGTAACGGATAAATGCTTTTGTCCTAAACCGGCAGAGTTAGGTATGATAGCACTATTTGCTATCTAATCAACTTGTAATGACTATTTTGCCACTGTGGTTACCCCTTGAGCTATAAAAGGAGGGCCAGGGCAACCTTTACAAGGATCGACACTTTGCACATTCTGCATGTGTAGCTGCTCTTCCTGCACCTTGCCGACAAGAAGCGCTCCTTGTACTTGTGCCTAAACACATCCAATACACAAAGCAGGAGTAGGGTTTTACACCTCATGGTGGCCCGAACCTGGGTAAATCTTTGCATTTCTGCTGGTTCTGCTCTTTGTGCTTGCGCATCTCCCTAGTTGAACCACAAAGGGGCTAGATGGCCCAATAGATGGTCGTACGCACGACATCTTTGGCGCGCCAGGTAGGGGTATCGCTTGCATGAACCTGAATCAGTAGTTTGCGCATCAACTTCATCTTCATCATCTGTGATGGCGCCCAAGAAGAAGGGCGCGTCTGCAGTAGCTCCATCGACCTCCAAGGTTCCGTCACACACGCTCGCAAGCGGTGGAGATGATCCGGCCGGCGCAGGTGGAGCGGAAGGCGTCACCGGTGTAGGCGGCGCGGGCGGCATAGCTAGCACTGGTGGCGCGGGTGGAGCGCGCAACACCAACTCTCAACTTCCTCGCCATTCTGGCGATCGAAGTCACAACGGTGCAGGCGGCGCGGATGGCCAACTCCCGCGTCCTCGACGTACCGACGAGTGAAGACACCGGAGCAACACCGTCCAGTCCAGCGCGAGTCAAGACCCTGCTGCTGCAGCATCCAAGGATGCTGCGTCGGGTCACACACCGTGACCATCGCAAGATGGGCGCGACGTGGCTCCGAACAGCGCAGGCAGCTCCGGTCGGCGGCATCCGCATGGCAAAACGCCTGTTGATCAGCCTCAAGATTTCCAGGCAGCACCTCCACCACGTCAGCCCACTGCTGGACATGAGCCGCGACAGCAAGATCGCAATGGTGCTCCTACTGGCTCTGCTAGGAGTCGAGCGATGTCGCGTTCTTCACTTCCAGCCATGCCAGCCACAGCAGCAGAGGCAATGGCGCGGGCCCAGATGCTGTTAAACTTTCCTCCAGTGGCAAACAAGATGGATGAGTGGAGAGCCACCATCCAGAGCCTCATTGGATTTGCCGAAGCTAGCAAGTCATAGCAAGCGGGACCATCTCAGTGCTCGCAAACAGCACCAGTAGCTCCAACATGTGGCCGTGTCGAAGGTGCTGCGCCAACGGTACAGTCACCTCCACGGCAACAACATCAACAGCAGCAACAACAGTAGCCGTGGCAAACTCGCCGATCCGTTGAGCCCGACGAGATGTCGATGGCCTCTTCAGATCCGCTAGCGCGGCAAGATCAGCGATGAGTGCTACAAGATAGGCGGGTAGAGGACGCTCGTACTACCATTGAACGGTGTCGGGAGGTGCGCCGTCAGTCTGACGTGCGCAACGGCCCAATCGTCGATGAGCCTGCGCCCGAGGCTGGTGGGTATCTGCCTTACGAGGTTGGGTGCCCAGCCTTCACTCGCGAGCTGCGGCAAGTCCGCTGGCCGTCTGTCCAGGCCTTCAAGCCGGAAGTACCAAAAAAGTACGATGGCAAGCTGAACCCGGCAGAGTTTTTAGGCATCTACACGATTGCTGTGGAAGCTGCCGGGGGAAGAGATGAGAAGATTCTCGCCAACTACTTTCCATTGGTGCTTAAGCCCAATGTGAGGTCTTGGCTGATGAACTTGTCGAAGAACTCTATTTCCTCATGGTCTGATCTTTGCAACGAGTTTGTTGGTGCTTTTACTGGAGGCCACAAGGCTCCTGGTCAGCCCAGCGATTTGCAAGTGATCCTGCAAAGAGATGGCAAATCTTTGCGCAAGTATATCCAGAGATTCAGCCGCGTGCACCACAACATTCCAGATGTACACCCTGCAGCCGTGATTGCTGCCTTTCACACAAATGTGCGCAATCGGAGGATGCGGGAAAAGATGAACAATAAGCTGCCGAAGACCGTCAATGAGTTTTATACGTTGGCGGATAAGTGTGCGCGTGCCGAAGAAGGAAGGAGACTTCCCGGGGAGGACGCTGGTGCCAAGGTAGATTCCAAGGATGATGATGCTGCCACCCCGAAGAAGAAAGGCCGAAAGCGCAACAGGAAGCGCAAAGGCAAAACTGTTATGGCTATTGAAGGTTCCGGCAACTCCGATGCCGCCAAGAAGGTGAAAACAGAGAACTCCGGCAAAGAGGCTGCTGTATGCGCCGCTTGTCAGGAGGCGGCGGCAAACGAGAAGGCCGGCAAGTCTGACGGGCCATACTGTAAGATTCACCGCACTAAAGGCCATGACCTCCAAGAGTGTCGGCAAGTTGAGCAGCTTGCCGAGAAGCAAAAGGCTGAATATGAAAAGCGCGACAAGGAGAAGGGCCAGGATGATGCTGGCGGATCTAGCAAGAGAGGCCGTGGTGGTCGAGGAGGCCGCCGCGGCAAGGCCAAGCAGTAGAAAGAGAAGCCTGCTAGAGGTTGAGAAAAGAAAGAGGATGATGATGGAAGTGATGAAGAGGACGACGGAGAGTCCAGTGAACAGGATTTCCAGAAAGCAACTAAGGCTATGTGTATTGACGGGGGTGCATCCCTGCACTCCTCTCACCGCCAACTCAAGCAGTGGGCGCGTGAAGTCAACGCAGCTGAACCGGCAATAGGCGCTCAGAAGCCGCTCAAATGGTCACACACGCCTATCATTTTTTATGCCTAGGACCACCCTGATCGCACAACTGCGGTTGGGTGTTTGCCGTTGTTGGTTTCACTAACAATACGCAACCTCAAGGTCACGAAAATGTTAGTTGACAGTGGGGCTGGCCTGAATTTGATTTCACCAAAGGTAATCAAGAGGCTGCAGATTCGTAATGAGGAACTCGAGAAAACTGGTACGTTTCAAGGAGTAAACCCGGGAAGAAGCCAGACCAAGGGGAAGATCACTTTGCCGGTGACGTTTGGCGGGGAACTGAACTATAGGACAAAGAAAATTGTTTTCGATGTTGTGAAGATCCCTTTGCCGTATAATGGAATTCTCGGTCGCCCTGCCTTGGAGAAATTCATGGCAGCATCACACTATGCTTACAACACGCTGAAGATGCCAGGGACGATGGGTGTCATAACCATCAACTCTGACAAGAAGGATGCAGTTATCTGCGTTGACAAGCTATATAGGGAAGTGGTTGCAGCATCTGCCGTCAAGGCACCAGCTCCCGCTGAGAAAAAGAAAAGCAAGAAGAAGGGCAAGACCTCTGATAAGTCTTCCAGAAAGCGCGCCTCTTCGGAGTGCTGCGCACCCGTTGAGGACTTGACGGAGAGCTCTACCGCCAAGAAGTCCAAAGCTACTCCACCAGTAACCAAGAAGGTGCCGGCAAAGGAGAACAGCACGCGCGGTACCTTCACCGTCAGTGCCTCCCTTGACAGAAAATAGGAAAGCGCGCTCATTGCCTTCCTGCGGGCGAATGTCGATGTGTTTGCATGGCAACCATCTGACTTCCCCGGCGTTCCCAGGGAGGTAATCGAGCACCACCTTGCTGTCTGCCCTCATGCTCGGCCCGTCAAGCAAAAGGTCAGGAAGCAAGCTTTGGAACGACAAGAATTCATTGCAGAAGAAATAAAGAAGTTAGAAGCGGCAGGCTTAGTTAGAGGTGTGCTACATCCAACATGGTTAGCAAATCCAGTTGTAGTACGCAAAGCAAATGGAAAGTGGAGACTTTGTATTGACTATACTGATATCAACAAAGCATGTCCAAAGGATCCTTTTCCTTTGCCGTGCATCAATCAAATTGTAGACTCTACTGCCGGCTGCGATCTACTCTCCTTTCTTGACACATATTCTGGTTATCATCAGATTTTCATGGCTAAGGAGGATGAGGAGAAAACCGCATTCATTACTCCATGTGGCACATACTGCTTCGTGTGTATGCCTTTCATATTAAAGAGTGCTGGTTCAACCTTTGCAAGAGCTGTCCAAATTGGTTTTGAGCCGCAGCTGCACAGAAACGTGGAAGCATATATGGATGATATAGTGGTTAAAACCAAGGGCAAATCAACCCTCATTCAAGATTTAGAAGAAACATTTGCAAATTTGCGCAAGATCAATCTGAAGCTCAATCCCGAGAAATGTGTGTTTGGTGTTCCGTCCGGCAAGCTTCTCGGGTTCTTTGTGTCTCAACGTGGAGTTGAAGCTAATCCCGACAAGATCAAAGCTATTGAGCAAATTGAAGCACCCAAGCGCGTCAAAGATGTGCGGCTCCTTGCCGGCTGTGTTGCAGCATTAAGTAGGTTCATTTCAAAGTCTGCCAAGAGTGCCTTGCCGTTTTTCAAGATTTTGAAAAAGGCAGGTCCAATGAAATGGACTCCGGAAGCGGAGGCCGTGCTGCAGGATTTGAAAAGATACCTCTCCTTTGCACCAACACTAGTTGCGCCTAAGCCACAAGAACCGTTGTTCCTATACTTGGCGGCAACAAATCAAGTGGTCACTACTGCATTAGTGGCGCAGAGGGAAGCTGATGACGAAGAAGCAACAGCGGCAAGCCAATCAAGCGACAAGCCGGAATCTTCTCCGACAGAGTTTGGTGCCAACAGATCAGAAGCGGCGCAAGCAAATGAAGCAAATTAGTAGATAGTGCCCAAGAAGAAATTGGTGCAGCGCCCAGTTTACTTTGTAAGCTCCCTTTTGCAGGGGGCTAGGTCAAGGTACTCTGGTGTGCAAAAATTTCTTTTCGGCCTTCTCATGGCCTCGAGAAAGCTGTGCAATTACTTTCAAGCACATGAGATTACCGTCGTCACTCGCTTTCCGTTACAGCGCATTTTGAGAAATCCAGATGCAACCAGCAGGATAGTGGAGTGGGTGTTGGAGCTGTCGAGCTTTGCACTTAAGTTTGAAAGCACTTCAACTATTCAGAGCAGAGGCTTGGCGGAGTTCATTGCAGAATGGACGCCAATGCAAGACGAAGAGATTCAAGAGTTAGCTCTCCCCGGCAAAGAAACAGCTAAGGAATGGATTATGTACTTTGATGGTGCCTTCTCGCTGCAAGGCGCCGGTGCCGGAGTGGTTCTTGTCGCACCCACCAGAGAGCACCTCAAGTATGTAATTCAAATGCATTTTCCTAGGGAGAAAGCTACAAACAACACTGCTGAGTATGAAGGACTCCTTGCCGGTCTCAGGATCGCAGTGGACCTTGGAATCAGAAAATTGATCATCCGTGGCAACTCACAGCTTGTTGTAAAACAGGTCAATAAAGATTATCAGAGCCCGTTGATGGAAACATATGTGGAAGAAGTGAGGAAATTGGAAGAGCACTTTGACGGATTACGAACAGACCACATTCCTCGTGCGAAAAATAGCATTGCTAATCATCTGTCAAAGTGTGCCGCTCAGAAGCTACCTGTGGAACCAGGAACTTTTGTGCTCCATTTGAATCAACCATCAGTCACTCCATCAACGCAGGCGAGCAAAAGAAGAAAGTTGAACACCGGCAAGTATTTTCCGGCAGAGCTTCCAGAAGCCACCGGCAAGAATGTTGTCGGGAACAACACCGCGGTCGTTAGTGAGTAGCAACCTCCAGCAGAACGTCAAGTTCTTGCCGTTGAGACAGGCGCTCATACACCCGAAGAGATGCCTTTGACCCTTGTCGTCGAGCCTCAGGCTCCAACTTGGGCACATCAAATAGTTCATTTCCTTCAAACAGGAGAACTTCTCGATGAACAAGAAGAAGCTGAGAAAGTAGCCCGTCAGTCAATTATGTATCAGTTTGTGGATAACATTCTACACAGAAAGAGAACAAACGAAGTGAAATTGAAGTGTATTTGCCGGGAAGATGGATTAAAGCTGTTGGCGGAAATACATGGAGGCATATGTGGCTCTCACATAGGATCAAGAGCACTTGCCAGCAAAGCTTTCTGGCAAGGCTTCTATTGGCCCACTGCCCTCCAGGATGCAACTGAGCTAGTAACCAAGTGTGAAGCATGCCAGTTTCATTCAAAGAATATACATCAGCAAGCTCAAGCTCTTCAAACAATACCTCTCTCCTGGCCCTTCTCGATCCGGGGCTCGATATCTTGGGCCCCTTTCCCCGTGCTACCGGGGGCTTTGAGTTCTTGTACGTTGCAATCGACAAGTTCACAAAGTGGCCTGAAGTGGAAGCAGTGAGGAAGGTGACAGCACAGTCAGCCGTCAAGTTCTTTAAAGGATTAGTATACCGTTTTGGTGTTCCCAACAGGGTCATTACCGACAACGGCACACAATTCACGAGCCGCGCCTTCATGCAGTACATCCAAGACCTTGGCAGCAAAATCTGTTTTGCATCTGTTGCTCACCCGAGAGGCAACAGTCAAGCGGAAAGGGCAAATGCTGAAGTGCTACAAGGCCTCAAGACAAGAACATTTGACAGGCTGCACAGGTGTGGAAGACGCTGGATTGATGAATTGCCGGCAGTTCTTTGGTCACTCAGGACGACACCAATCGAGCCACTGGCCAAACGCCCTTCTCCCTAGTCTATGGTGCAGAAGCGGTGCTCCCCACAGAACTCACATACGGGTCACCTCGAGTGCTCGCCTACGATGAGGCAGATCAAGAGAAGTTGCGGCAAGATGACGCCATGCTCCTTGAGGAAGATCATCTTCGGGCAGCTGTGCGAGCTGCACGATACCAGCAAGCCTTGCACCGTTATCACAGCCGCAAAGTGCATGCCCGAAGCCTTGAGGAAGGCGACCTTGTTCTTCGGCGCATTCAGTCCACCAAGAATTCAAACAAGTTGACGCCGAAGTGGGAAGGCCCTTATCGGGTAGCACGAGTCACCAGGCCTAGCACAGTCCGTCTGGAGACCGAAGATGGCATCCCGGTACAAAACTCATGGAATATTGTGCATCTTCGCAAGTTCTACCCGTAAGGCGCGGTTGCCGGGCCTCCTGGCAACCCCTTTTGTACAAGCTTTGTCGGCAAGACTTGTAACCCTTTGTACAAAGCCAGGCGCAGATACTGTGCATAAGTGAAATAAATCTAAGTGTTTCGCAACTCTTTGTACATATTTGTTTGTGTATAAATGCATGTGATGTTGTGATTACGCTTTGACTTGTATGAAATGGTTAATGAACCGTCAAGGTTTCCAAACCACTCTTTTCTCTTCTTTCTTTTTCTCAAAGGACAGAAGGATTCTTTGCGTGCAAGTTTCCCGGGGGGAGTGACGATGAGGAAACCACTTAATGACGTTCAAGTGATCATTTTATGCGACAAGAAAAACAGTACAAGGAAAAGCTAAGTTGAAAAACTTTGAAACAAATTCCTTGTTACATTTGCAATTTCCCTTGAACGATTCTGTGTTTGTATGAAAAACCTGCACGCGAAGGAACCTTGTCATAATCAGTTGCACTCTTACTTTGTTTCGAGTCCGCTCAACAATTTAAGTAGCTGCATTTGAAAACGTCAAAGGAAAACTTGTCGGCAGCGACAATACCAGTAGGCTGCTAAGGTCCCGTTCCTCAAGCGCTCGTGGCAAGTGCACGCACCGGCAAGCTTCTGTTATGCGTTGGGTGTAAAATCAAATCATACAAAGACAAAGTGAAACAAGGGAGATGGCATACATTCATTCATCAGGACAAGTTATATTACATCACAAAATCAGTGCAGATCTATCATAAGATCAAATGTATCATTTACATGACAGCACTATAGCAAATGCAAAGGCAAGCATAATCTTGACGATCGCCTTGGATCCTGGGAACGTGGAGAACCTTGTCGGCAAGAGGCCTAGCAATCTTGTCCGCGGCGGAGACGTCGGTGTTCTGCGGCAACTTCCTGAAGATCCCGGAGAGATCGAGATCAGGATGGCGATGTGCAAGCTTGAGCAGTACCTTATAAAGGACGTTGCGCGCAAACTTCCAAGATTCATCAGCAAACGAGGCAGATCTATCTTTATGATATGTCTTCAAGGCGTCAATAAGACCCTCGAAGAACTTGGTTAGCCTGACGCTGGTGGCCTCCTTGTTGTTGACGGTGAAGCCCCAGCTCCTCATATCCATGACGGCGATTTGGGAGGTGCTGCGCTCAGCAATATTGATAAGACTGTTGGTCCAGAGGGAGAGGTTTTCCTGCAGCTGATTGAACCTATTCTCAACATCTACGCGCAAGGCCTCCTCTATTCCCAACTTCTCCATCAAGATTCTTTCCCGCTCCTTGGCAGACTCGAGATCTGTTTCCAGGCCGGCAAGTTTAGAATTCAAATCCTCGGCTACCTTGTTGGCGGTATTGAGATCTTGATTCTTGGACGAGAGCTGCATTTGCAGTTCCCCTAAGGTGAGGGCTGCTTTCTGCGCTTCGCCCTTGAGAGTCTCGACCTCTTTACTATTGCCGGCGAGCTCTTCTTTCAACTTGGCCAACTGGGAATCAAGATCCGCCTTGGTGGCGGTGGCTGCGGCAGCTTCATCAGTAGCCTCCTTGAGCTTGGTGGCATTTTCTTGAGCTTGGGTCTCAATAAAATCCTTATGGTTCTTTTCCAGCTCTTGCGTCCTTTGCTCAAGGAGTTTCTCAATTTCTTCATCCTTGCCGCAAAGTTTGGCGGCAAGGGCCTCCTCTTGTGCGGCAAGATTCTTCTCCCGGGCATTAAGCTGTGCTTCGCGCTCTGCCAGCTTGCCGTCCAAGGCTGTCGCCTTCTCTTGGGCGGCGGCAAGGTTTTCCTCTTGCCTCCTCAAATTGAGAGATTGGTTGTTATACCAAGTGCGGATATCTTCCGCCTTCTTCTTCAACTTCTCCTCGATTACCTCCAGAGCCGTGTGTTCATCTTGGAGCTTATCCCATCACTTACCGTAGTGCTCTTGCACATCCCTGAGGCCAGCAGCCATGGTTTCTAGGAAGGCAAGATCCGCTGTGCTATCGGCAGCGTTGTCAGATTCAAGGGTACTCTTGGGTATGGAGGCAAGGATGCGAGCAATTTCCTCATCAAATTTTAACTCCCCAGTACCTGATGTACTAGGGGCTTCAGACCCTTGTTGAGGAGCGGCAAGGATAAGTGCGTCCGTCAAGGTTTGGGCAGTTGGTGCAGCTGGTGGAGCGGCAGAGTCTGGCTTGTCAGCGGCAACCACCACCATCTCTGTGCTCGCTTGAATGGGAGCAGGTGTGTCGCCGGAAGAATCCCTTATGTCTCTGGCAACTTCCCTTACTTCCTCAATGACAGAATTGGTGGCCTCTTCAGCAGCTATCTTGACGGTCTCATCAGCAGCTTCCTTTGTGATATCTGCCACTTCTACAAGAATTTCCCCTTCTTTGGGAGAGGTGAGATCTGCAGAGTGGAACAAAAGCAAAGGATAAAATGAAGATCAGTTTACAAGTCAAGTTCAAGAAAACAAAAAATTTGGGAAGTGCTCAGAAGCAAGTGGATTACCTGTTGACGCTTGTTGAGGAAGGACAGTTCCTTCCCCGGCAACTACGGTTGCCGCCGCACGGTCTCTGGCAGCCTCGCTTGCCGGGACTACTTCAGTGTGGATGGGCTCATGAGTGGAGGCCCTTGCCGGAGGAGCGCTCTCCGGGACGGTGGTTGACGGAGGAACCACGGTGGGATCTGCCTCTTGGGGCTCTTCCTCCTGGTGGCCTTCTCCTACCCCCTTGGGGAACCGCGTCACGGCCTCGCGCAGGGGGCTGGGCTGGGGGCTGATGACGATGGTATCAGCAGATACGCCCCCTTGCCCAGTGCTTGCCGTGGGCTCACCTTCCGCTGCGGCTTTGGCTCGCTTGGCCCGCTGCACAAGTCGCTATGTGCCTCTGCAAAAATAGAAGAAAATCAAGTCAAAAATCATAATTAAGATGAAGTCAAGACTTGGTGAATATGAGACAATTGTGCTTACTCCTCGTCTTCTGGCTCACTGAGGATGGAGAGGTCATATCTCGCCGGCGAGGGCGATTCCCTGGCCCTTTTGAGTGCCAGAGGGGACGAACTTGCGGGCTGAGAAGACCCAACTTTCCCGACAACTTCTTGCTGGGGAGATGGACGCTGAGCTCGTGGACGTCGAGTCTGTTGCCGGCGCACTTCTTCTTGATGGCTAGTTTTGGTGGTCGTCTTCTTCATGACAGGACTAGCCTTTGGCGAAGAAGCGTGCACTGGCTCCTTGCTAGCAGTCTTCCGAAGAATGTGTGTCCTCTTCTTTGGAGCCCGAGGACCTTCTTCTTCTTCATCTTCGGGTTCCCTGGCAACCTCATCCCCGGCAGGCTCTTCTTGGTGTTCCTCGGCAACCTCCTCTTCGGGATGTTCTTCTTCATCATCTTCGGTTGCCGCAACCTAAGAACCGCCAGCTCTGCTAATTCTGGCAACTTCTGCGGCCTTGCTGGCGATGTATGCCAGCTCTTTGTCTTTGGTGGCCTTGATGGGATCCCTCTCTTTCCGGGTGGCCTTCTCCGTCAAGTTTGAAGCCCAGGACATCTCATTCTCCAGAGTAGGCATTGGCCAGAGGGGTTCAACTCCTTGAGCATTGCACTCTGGCATCATCGCCAAGATGGAATCCTTGGCGGAATTGATATGCAATGGGATGATCTGGTCCGGCAGGTGGAAGGTGCCAGTGGTTCTGAACAGTTGCTCACAGAGGCAGGGTGCTCCATGATAGTCAAATTGTTGCCGAGCCCTGGATACAGTCACATGATATCACCTGCATTCTGGTATTCCCAGGTGAACCTCTCTCTTTTCTGCAACGGCGCAATTTCATCGCTGGAGGAAATCAGCACCCACCATCTCTATAGTCAACTTGTCGCTGGCACCCAAGTTGCTCCAGTCGTCATCGCGTATGACTCTCTCTATGCGCGGCAGGCAGAAACTGGGGAAACCCTTCTCCTGGATCCAACACCACTCAGCCCGCCATTCTTCCCACTTCAAGTGCAGCTGCCCGGGAAGATACTGGTCCTTGGTCTTGGCCCTGGGGATCCATGTGATGCTGCCGGAGAGCGCTTTACCCTCAATGCGAGGGATGAAGAAATGGCGGAACAGATCAACATTGGGGGCAACTCCAATGAAATTCTCGCAGAAATGGGCGAAGACTGACATGCACGTCATGGCGTTCGGAGTAAAATCCAACAGTCTGAACCCGAAGCTGTACATCATTGCGCTGAAGAAATCCGAGAAAGGAGGAACTAGCCCGTAATAAAAGTACGCGCAGAAAAATAGATATGAATCTGACGGGGTTTTGCCTCTGGCGGGGAGCACTACTGGGGCCTTGTGGTCTTTGGTGTCTCGTCCCCACATATAGGCATACTTCTCGATCAAGGTATTCTCATCCAAAGCCGGCGGCGAGAACACCACGTTCTCCCTCCGCCACTTCTCCAGTTCCTCCAGTTCCTTCTTCTTCTTCTCCGCCTTGGGGTCAATGGGCTTGGCGGGCTTCTTCCCCGCTATGTCGGCCTTCTTGGGTGCCATAAGGGCTCAGGGAGAGAAGAGGGAGTCGAGGTGAGGTGTGAATCGGCGGCAGCCGCGGCGGAAGCTGTCCTGGCTAGAGGAAGAAGATGAAGCAGAGGGGGGCAAGGGTGAATGAGCAGTGTCCCCTCGCGCTTGCCTTTTTATGGGAAAACGTGAGGAGGCTGGCTCTTTACTGTTGGCTTCAGCGGCGCCTTTGCAGGCGCACTACCACGGAATAACCGCTACAGTCCACCACTCCTGCATCTCGCATTTAATGCGCGACATGGGCGTGCTTGGAGGGAAATCATCAATGCAAAAATTACGACGGTAACCTCTCACCACGTGTCTGTGCATTGTTTGGGCCTCGCCCAACGACGCTTCGGACGCGCGTATGGCCCAGTCCCGGGGGCTCCTTTTGGTGTATAAAACATGGGTATTTTATACCCTGACTTATGCACAGACAGTAGTAGCCTTCCTGATGGCTAGGGCTTGCCGGGGATTACCAAGGTCAAGATTCAAGGCCTAGTTGCGAAGCCACTAGGGAGAAGATCAAGACAAGATATCAAGGGGCAGATGACTTGTGCTAGCCATTAAGATGATACTTGCTGGCAGGGCTCGAGCCGGCAAGATGAAGGCCCGGCAAGACCTCGCTAACTCGTCAGCGCTCCACTACACCGAGCAGCTAGTCGCTAATCGATGAGGTGTCGACCGCGCAGGCAGTTTGGTGAGATTTGTCGGGGCACGTGTCAGCCTGCTGGAAGGAGATTTAACTTTAATGACACCCGTCCAGGAGGCGTGTCAAGATAATAAGAGGTAGCTGGGGCGAGCAGTGCAGAAACCTTGCCGAGGCTCCTCCTCCACATGACACCTAATGGCGCAATAAATGCTTTTGTCCTAAACCGGCAGATTTAGGTATGATAGCACTGTTTGCTATCTAATCAACTTGTAATGACTGTTTTGCCACTATGGTTACCCCTTGAGCTATAAAAGGAGAGCCAGGGCAACCTTTACAAGGATCAACACTTTGCACATTCTGCATGCGTAGCTGCTCTTCCTGCACCTTGCCGGCAAGAAGCGCTCCTTGTACTTGTGCCTAAACACATCCAATACACAAAGCAGGAGTAGGGTTTTACACCTCACGGTGGCCCGAACCTGGGTAAATCCTTTGTGTTTCTGGTGGTTCTGCTCTTTGTGCTTGCGCATCTCCCTAGTCAAACCGCAAAGGGGCTAGACGGCCCCATAGATGGTCGTACGCACGACAGACGATGATTAGGCAAAGCATTAAGTAGTTGGAGAAGCCTCCCCCAAGCTTGAGGGAGATTCTCTTCTTCAATTTGCACAAAGTTAAATATTTCCTGTAAGGCAGCTTGTTTCTTATGGGCAGGAAAATATTTTTCAGAGAAGTAATATATCATATCCTGGGGTCTATGCACACAACCAGGAGCAAGAGTATTAAACCATTTCTTAGCATCACCCTTTAATGAGAAAGTAAACAACTTAAGAATATAGTAATAGCGAATTTTTTCCTCATGAGCAAATAGGGTGGCAATATCATTCAACTTAGTAAGGTGTGCCACAACAGTTTCAGTTTCATAACCATGAAAAGGATCAGATTCAACCAAAGTAATTAACTCAGGATCGACCGAGAATTCATAATCCTTCTCAGTAACAAATATGGGAGAGGTAGCAAACTTAGGATCATATTTCATTCTCTCCCTCATAGATTTTTCTTTCAACTCAGCAAGCAATTTTCTAACCTCATCTCTATCATTACAAGCAAGAATTGCCCTAGCTGTCTCCCTATCCAAAACATGACCATCATATGTTTAAGGCATTTCAACTCTAGTAGGAGATCTAGGTATAATAGGTGAATCATAATTTTCAAGAGTTTCAACATTTTTCAGTTTCTTTAGCTTTAGCAATTTGTTCATCAAGAAATTCACCAAGTGGCACAGTACTATCAAGCATAGTACTAGCATCATCAATAGTTTCATTCATAGCAGAAGTAGTATCATCAATAACTTGCGACATACCAGAATGAATAACAGGTGGTGGTGTCGCAAGTCTACTCAAAATAGAAGGTGAATCAAGTGCAGAGTGTGATGGCAGTTCCTTACCTCCTCTAGTCATAGAGGGGACGATCTTGGTCTTAGCGTCTTTCAGATTCTTCATAGTGATCAATAGATATAAATTCCAAGTGACTCAACAAATAGAGCTATGCTCCCCGGCAATGGTGCCAGAAAAAGGTCTTGATAACCCACAAGTATAGGGGATCGCAACAATTTTCGCGGGTAGTATTTCACCTAGATTTATTGATTCGACACAAGGGGAGCCAAAGAATATTTGTGAGTATTAGCAGTTGAGTTCTCAATTCAACCACACCTGGAGAACTAAATATCTGCAGCAAAGTGTTTAGTAGCACAGTAGTATGATAGTTTTAATAGTAGTAGTAGCAGTAACAGAAGCAGTTTTGTAGCAATTGTAATAGCAGCAGCAACGAAAGTAACTTAGCAAAGATCAATATGCGAAAAGCGTAGGCATTGGATCGGTGATGGATAATTATGTTGGATGACATTCATCGTGTAACAGTCACAACCTAGGGCGATACACAATAGCTCCAATTCATCAATGTAATGTAGGCATGTATTCCATATATAGTCATACGTGCTTATAGTAAGAACTTGCATGACATCTTTTGTTCTACCCTCCTGTGGAAGTGGGGCCCTTAAGGAAACTAAGGGATATTAAGGCCTCCTTTTAATAGAGAACCGGAACAAAGCATTAGCACATAGTGAATACATGAACTCCTCAAACTACGGCAATCACCGGAAAGAATCCCAATTATTGTCACCTTGGGGTATGCAGATCATGACACGTAACAGGTGCATATAACTTGCAAGATAGGATCAAGAACTCAAATATATTCATGAAAACATAGAGGGTTCAGTTCTGAAATCATGGCACTCGGGCCCTAGTGACAAGCATTAAGCATAGCAAAGTCATAGCAACATCAATCTCAGAACATAGTGGATACTCGGGATCAAAGCCCTAACAAATTGACTCGATTACATGGTAAATCTCATCCAACCCATCATCGTCCAGCAAGCCTATGAAGAAATTACTCACACACGGCAGTGAGCATCATGAAATTGGTGATGGAGGATGGTTGATGATGATGACAGTGTCGAACCCCCCTCTCTGGAGCCCCGAACGGACTCCAGATCAACCCTCCTGATGAAGCACAGGAGGTGGTGGCGGCTCCGTGTCGTAAAACACGATGATTCTTTATCTCTGATTTTTTTCTCCACGAATAGGTACTTATAGCGTTGGAATTAGGGCAAACGGAGTTGCCAGGGGCCCACAAGCCTGCCAGGCGTGCCCTGGGGGGGTGGCCGCGCCCCCCAGGCTTGTGGCGCCTGGTGGCCCCCCTCTGGTGGATCTTTGCGCCAGTATTTTTTATATATTCTGAAATAATTCTCCATAAATTTTCAGGTCCATCCGAGAACTTTTATTTCTGCACAAAAACAACACCATGGCAATTCTGCTGAAAACAGCGTCAGTCCGGGTTAGTTCCATTCAAATCATGCAAATTAGAGTCCAAACTAGAGCAGAAGTGTTTGGAAAAGTAGATACGTTTGGAACGTATCACACAGCCATCAGTGGTTGTTGTTGCTGATTCTCCAGCTCCTCCTACTGCAGCACAACCAACAGTGTTTGTTGTTTCAGATTCTCCAGCTCCTCCTACTGCCCATTCTCCTGTCAGTGCCCCATCTGCTGGTGTACACGAAGAGGATAATGTAATATCTATTGGAGATGGCGATGATTCAGAAACTAAAACTGAAAGTGACGGAATGGAGCAGGATCTGTCCAGTTCTGCTCCGGCTTTAGGCAAGAACCCATAAAAGAGAGGACCAGGCTTCTCTCTTCTTTGCACATCCCATCCCTTTAGTTTTATGTGCCTTTTGATATCCATATGTGATGTCTATGGGCTACAAGTTGAACTTCTTCCTAGTCCTACTATGTGAAATGTGTTATGTGATGTAAATAAAATGAAGTGCTGTTGATTTTATGTGGGGGAAAGTGTGTATTGCATGGGATGTGATGTTTTTTATCTTGTGGGTTCTCTTTGATATAGCACCTGAATGTTTTTGTGTTGTTTGTATCTGTGTATTTTGGTATATCCCCTTGGTATGTCATGATCTATGTGTGTGAAACTGATTTTGTTACTTGTGAGTATGGCAATATCTTCATTTTCACGGAACTCGTGTGTTTATGTGGTGTTCGGGTTTTCCCATACCGGCAAATCATTTATATATTTTTGTGTTTTGTGTTTTATATTCAACCCTTCTTCCTAAATCCTGTGTATATTCGACCCTTCTTCCTTTGATCCTATATATATTTATGTATTATTGTATCATACTCTTATTCTATTCTTCTCCCAGCAGATAGTGAAATTGCAGTCGTTCCAAAGAAGGTTGATGACTTTTATTTCAGTGTAACTAGGCTTAAGAATGATCGTTCTAAGAGGTCAGTCGAATCATACTTTCTGTGCATCTAACTTTTGCATTGCCTGTGGTGCTATAGCTGAACATCTGGACTATTTTGGTTGCTAGTATGTAGTTGTTATTAAAGCACATGTAGAGTATAAGGGAAGCTGCATAGTTCAATGAATCCACATTTCATGTTATTGTTTTTGTTTTAGATCAAAGGTTATGTTCCGAAACAATGAGTGTGAAGTTACTGTTGAAGATGTTGCATCATCTTTTGTTTCTCGCGGAATGCTTCGATCTACTGTCGTAGAGGTTGCCCTTTATTGCCTACGTTGCAAATACCAGGGGCCAGACAAGCTTATTCTGCCGTATTGGGTTTGTGTAAGTCAACCCTATACCTTTTTATTTTCTCTTGTTCTTTTCCAAATTAGTTTAATGTTGTTGGTCTTGTTATATTTATAGGTATCCTTTTATTACCCCTTAAGTTTTATTTGCTATTGTCTATTTATTAGGACAAGATTTACATAGGACAGTTTGATTCTAGTGTGAGGAAGTTTTTCAATGCGACTGGTCCTGATAGTATGGATGCCCATGAATCTGTAAGCAAATTTTGTACTTGTCTGTATATTTGTTTGCACTTTGAACATCTCTCTTTGTACTGTTTAGTTGTGTTATTATTATTAATTTTAATAATTGTGTGTGTATCTTTTTTATTGTTTGCCTCGGGTTATTTTCCCTACTTTTGGTCCACCTATAATTGCTCCTCACATGGGTGGTGTTGGGCATTGGGTTGCAATTTTTCTTGACTTGAAGAATCAAAGGTGTGAGCTTCTCGACTCCTACTATAGACCAACCGATGAATGTGTTGTGCATCTTTTTTCAGTGGATGACTGATAACATCAAGAGGCTTTGGAGCGATGCCAGCAATGACAGGGAGACACCCTTCAGTCCTATTTCTGTTGACCACTTCCCGTTGGATTGGATTGATGCCCCCCAATAGAATAACAAGTATGAATGCCAGTTTCTTTCTATTATTTTTGTTTATATGTAGGAGTATATAAGTTGCACCGTTTTGCTATGCGTTGGCTTTTTTTGTGTTTACAATGTTTGCTTGTTCCTTTGAAGTATCGACTACGGGTTCCACATGCTTACGAATGTTAATTCGTTTCATGATGGGGTTCTCATGAATTATTCCCATGAGAATATATTGGATATCAGGAAGACATGGTTGTATTCAATTGCATCTTCTAACTTATTTGAAACTGATTTCATGGATCTATTAGGCTACTATACATGTATGTCTTGAAACTTCCAGTTTTGGCTATTTTATATATTTTTTCTTACTGTATCCTGATACATGGTCTTTTATTTACTTGTTTATTTCTTTTTTACTTGATTTTCATGTCATAACTTTCTTGAACTGAAGCTTGTATTGTACCTGAACTTCAATGATAAAAGTTTTTATGTATTGTACCTGAACTTGAATGATTTTCATGTGATCACTTTTTCTTGAACTGAAGCTTGTGTTGTACCTGAACTTCAATTGTTTTTTAGTTATCACTTTCTTTTAATTGAAAATTTGTATTGGTAGCTGAACTTGAATGATTTTGTTGTCATCACTTTTTCTTGAACTGGAGCTTGTGTTGTACCTGAACTTCAATTTTTTGTTGTTTTTGACAGTGAGCAGTTGGATTTTAACGACTACCATTACGCATTCCTCGGGACACAGGTTTACCAGCCAAGGGAGGAATTGATGAGTTCAAGCCATGATGAGAGTGCTCGAATGCAGGTTCCTTGCAAGGCTGGCAAGCAGCCTGTCGGTATTGGTGTGGCTAAAGCCTCAGAGAGTGCCGCTCCAAAGACCCCTTGCACTAGGAAGTTGGATGCATTCCAAGCTGAAGAGATTTCATTCGATGATGATTTCGAGAAGATTGCTGGGATGAGGAAGGGTAAATCTGCTGCTACTATTGTTGTTGGGAGAGGTGCCAAGAATGATGTCATCACTAGGAGGAATCTGGCACTTGAGTCTGGAAATATCACTTCCTCAAAGAGAGCAGCAAGATTATCTCTGAAGTGGCATTCTCCAGTTCGTCCCCTATAGAAATACAGATACCCACATCTATCTAAGGCCCGAAAGTTGAAAGAGTTTGTGCTCAGTGAATATGGTCTGAAGCAGCATATGGAGTGGGTTTTGTTATTTGTTTTCTGCCTGATATGCGCATGTTGGTTACTCAACTTGAGTTAAATGTTATAGGATTTGAGCACATTAAAGACTTGTATGCGCATGATGTTTCATTTTCGATTCCTTATGCCAAATGCCTAACTCACAATTCTTGGGAGTGATATTATGTGAAGGATGGTTATCTTATGAGAGCTAACAAACTTTGTACCCCCGAGTCTTCTCTTTGTTTGTTGCTTTTGCGAGAGGCTCACGGTGGAGGACTCATGAGACATTTTGGACGCGACAAGACATTCGCCACGCTCTCCAAGAACTATTTTTGGCCAAAGATGTTTCACGACATCTCACGCTACACCAACCGGTGCCCTACATGCCGCAAAGCTAAGTCTAAAGCTCAATCTCATGGTCTATATATGCCACTTCCTATTCCATATCAACCATGGGAAGATATTAGTATGGATTTTATGCTTGGTTTGCCTCGAACTCAAAACGGCAAAGATTCAGTTTTTTTTGTTGTGGACCGTTTCTCTAGGATGGCACATTTTATCCCATGTAACAAGATCGATGATGCTTCACATGTTGCAAATCTCTTTTGTAGGGAAATCTTGTGATTGCATGGAGTGCCCAAGACGATTGTATCAGACCGCGACGTCAAGTTCCTTAGCTACTTTTGGAAGACACTATGCGCCAAGCTCGGAATCAAGCTACTATTCTCTTCGGCATATCATCCACAAACCGACGGCTTAACGGAGGTCACCAACCAGACGCTATCCACACTCCTACGCGTGTTGATCAAGAGGAATATCAAGGAGTGGGAGGAATGTTTGCCTATCGCCGAGTATGCCTACAATCGAGCAAGACATTCGACCACCGGCAAGTCCCCCTTCGAGGTCATCTACGGCTTCAACCCATTGTCTCCATTGGACATCCTACCGCTACCTCTGCAAGTGCGCATCAACATGGATGCGAGTGCACAAGCAACATACCTCAAGAAGGTGCATGAAGATACATGGCACACGATCAAGCGCCAAGTACAACGCCTCGCGACCAAGCTCAACTTCAACAAACACCCCATGGTGTTCAACCCCAGAGATCTTGTGTAGCTACACCTACGCAAAGAGCGCTTCCCCCATGAGCGCAAGTCCAAACTCCTACCTCGAGCCGATGGACCATTCAAGGTGCTAGCACGCTACAACAATAATGCCTACAAGATCGACATCCCGTGCAACAAGTACAACGTGAGCGACATCTTCAACGTCAAAGACCTATCTCCCTTCCATGGTGATGTGGATTTTGATCTGAGGACGGATCTTTCCCAAGGGGGGGAGATGATGCGGAGCATCCTACGGTCATCCCCATGGACCTACCTTCATCTGCCCAAGTGCCGAGTGGACCGATGACACAAGCATGTGCAAGAGCTATTGAGACGTAGGTGACATCTCTCCTTAGTGACATTCCGTATGACCCACATGAGACATGGCTACTACCTCAATCTGGAACGCTATGTGAGCTTAGGTATCAAGAAGACCCTCTCGGAGATGCTTGGGATCACGGACAAGTCTACAAGTTCACGGACGGAGAAGCACGACGAGAGGAACTGCTGAAAGTCTACAGCGGCCGGACATCCGGCACATGGCCCGGACATCCGGCGCCTGGAGCCAGTAGCCACAGCAGTAGATCAGCAAATGAGGAACTACAGGCCCCGGACATCTGGCCCGTTAGCCCCGGACATCCGGCCCGAGGCCACAGAACCTGGCCAGAGGCCAGCCCAGACATCCGACCTCCAACCCGGACATCCGGCACCTGCCTGTGCGCAGAGAACGGGCCAAAGGCCCATGTACCCCTCCACTTCGTCCCAACTTATACTAGCACTATAAATAGACTACCTCCTCCTCCTAGCTAGGGTTAGCAAAGTGATAGCTCATTAGAGATTGAGTTTTGCTCATCCACCTACCTCTCCCATGGAGATCAAGACCTCCATGTGAGCACGTGAGAAGATCCCCAAGTGGATTCAAGACCCCCTTGTGGGAAGATCCTCCTAGGATTCAAGACCTCTCTCCTTCAAGGATTGGGATGAACTAGCTACCCTTGTTACATTCTTGTGTCGGATTTGGACCCTTGTATCCTCTTATGTCTATGTGGATTTAGCACATGTGTGATTGGATTTGTGTCAATTGAGTGTTTGCTTTGTGTTCTTTTCTCAATTTGCCCTTTTCCCCCTCCAAGTGTGAAAAGATCACCACATTAGGGTTCCACCCTACATCACCGTGGCTACTGGAAATTTTAGTAATGGTGGGTGGAGATGGTGGTGGACGACGGAGGGCGACGGTTGAAATGCCTCGGCTACTGAAAATTTTACTATAAGGTCGGTGGTGGAGGAGTGAGGGCGATGGGCAAACTTTTACAGGATCAACGGAGTGGGTTAGTTGGCATGTTTTAATTGGCTAGAAATAAGGTGAGGGGCCCACCCCCACTGAAAATCAGAGGGGGGGAGAGAAGATTAGTTTGGAAGATCCCTGTAAAACTCTGTAACCAGCTCGTGTATCTAGGATTTTCGCGGTTGAAATACTGCGGCTACCAAAATTTGGGTAAAGGAATTGAAGCGGGGCGGGAGCAACCAAGATCGCACACGGTCCAAACATAATAATTGTGTACGTTAATAAAGAAAAGCCGCGAAACCACCAATTTTTGCATCGCTCAAGGCGGGTAGCTTTTTTTCAGATTTCTAGCTAGCTAGTTCACCGCACACGGTTCATCCTAATTTTCATACGCAGACGTGGAATTCATCCTAAATTTCCAGTGCACATTACCCCTTTACCCTAGCTGGCGCTTACGAGGTCGTGGCCAGTTGCCACGAGTGCACTGTGCTGATTTTACAGGGCATGAGCATTGCACACGGTTAGTCCGGTGCACTCGTGTCCGTTGCGTATACATTCGCAAACCGTTTTTCATCTGAGTCGTCTAATATTTTATATAGCACCATTTGGCAACAAAAAAAGCCAAAAAACGTGGCCCAAATATATATGTATGAAAAGGGTGGTGTGTGATGTTCAAATTACCAATGCACAACTTTGATGTGGCACATGATGCACATATATGGATGCATAAAAGCGTCCAGTGCGACAGAAAAGGGTTCATGACATGAACGTAGGGTGCTGGCCCCTCCACTTCTTGCCGGAGCAGGGAATACTATATATGAACACATGTACATGAGCTAGCTCAAACATTGTCTGGCATTTAGCCATGACCTGCCGTAACACAACCAAGGGAGTCTATCTTTTGGTCAAACTACACCCTGTCGATGACGGTCATGAGAGATAGACCGCGCAGGCCCACTGGTGGGCGCGCCGTCGAAGATCGGGTGAGATAGGCCAGAATGCCACCACAACTTGGCCGGAAGTGGCCATATATATGTATGAAAAGGGTGGTGTGATGTTTAAATATACAATTCCCAACTTTGATGTGGCACCTGCCTCGCAGACCGAAAAGCCCCCTTGGATATGTATAATGGCAAGTTAAGGTCGTAGGGTGCCTCCCCCACCCCCACTTCGTGTCGGCGGGACGCATGCACTCATACTTTGGTTGGACATGCATGTCACCATGACCTACCATAACATGGACCAAGTGAAGCTATCTAGCTTGGTCAAGTGACCACTGTTGTTATTGGTCAAAAAGGGATATAATAGACCGTGCGGGCCCACAGATGGGACCACCATCGAAAACCGCACGAGAGGGGCCAGAAGACCAGCACCACCTGCATGCGGCCCAAATTAATGTACATAGGAAGGGGTAATGTGTTTTAAATATACTATGTACAATTTTGATGTGGCACCTACCTCATGAACCGGACAATGTGCATGAAAGCTATGTAATTAAGGACGACGTGCGTAGGGTGTCGGTCCACCCACCTATTTGAGCACGTGGGAGGGAATCCTGAGAATGCGTGAGTTCGAACTTTGCTCGGGCATGTCACCATGACCCATCGTAACACGAACCAAGAGGAATCCATTCATGGTTATCAAAACCCCCTCTCGTTGTCGGTCAAAGGGATGATATATATAGACCCTAGGGGCCCACAAATAGGCGTGTCATCGAAAACCGCATAAGGGGAACAGGATCGATCATAAGACCTATACCATGCATGCGCCCCAAATATATGTATGGGTGGCGTGATGTGTTCAAATCCCCAAGGCACAACTTTGATGTGGCACCAACTGCCTCACAAACCGAACACCCTACCCCCGAGGAAGCCAGGTTCAAGATGTAGGGTGCCGGTCCCCCCCCCCTTTGAGCCGGCGGGAGGGAATCCAACGCATGTGCTCAAACTTAATTTGGTTCGACATGCCACCATGACCTATCGTACGTAACACAGACCAAGAGGAACCCGTCATGGTCAAAACCTTCTCGTATGTGGTGGGTCAAAGGGATAGACCGTGCGGACCCACAGATCTATTGCCATGGAAAGCCGCACGATGGGGTGGATTAGAAAACCACGTACTGACGCCACCTGCGTGTGACCAAAATATATATACATGTAAGTATATGATAGGGTGGTGCGATGTTTAAATAGCCAATGCAACTTAATTTGATGTGGCACTGCCTCACAAAAAGAGACCCTCGAGGAAAGCTATGGTAAAGGACACACGGTGCCGGGATATGTTGAAATAACTAAATTTCATACTCAAAATTTTCAAAACAACAAATAACAAACCTTATTGAAATCAACTAAAAAGCGCATTATATGTTTAAATACAAAAATAATTCTCCAAATCTATAAAACAAGGACCACAAGGTTTATTTAATCGATATGACAGGGCACTACAGACACATTTAGATGTTAAATGTATGTAATGACCATATCATATCGCTTAAATGAAGCTTGAGATATAGAAACTTCTCATCCGGTCACCCATCCTTACACTGCTCCAGCCACAACACGCTTAACCTGTGCATTCTATTCGAATCAGCTAGCGAAAGGGAAGCTACACCTTGCTGATAAGAGTTGCCTCCTCGCGTTAAAGACGTATCCCGATGGTCACCGTGTGGGACCTACTCCCCACATGTTTGTGCTTTTGGAAACTATGTGCAATCTTGGTGGTCGGGGTTGTGCAACCGGGATGCTTACCGGCCCTGGAAACGGCCTCTCGACTGGTTGAGTCAACATGATGTTGACACGGCTCCGCTCAAATAGTGCAGTGCACCGCACCTGATGCGCGGCGGTGCTCTCCTGCTCTTGCGCGGCATCGCTTTCCGCTCTTGCTATCCTCCGCTCCATAGGCGGTGATGAACACATGTGTAGACATCGGCCCTCCCAAGCACTGGGGCGCGATGATACCGCTCATGCTCGATGGCGCACTGCCTCTCTTGCTCGGCAGCACGCGGTCGTTCCTGCTCTCTGGCCTGCTCCGGATCGTTCTCCTCGTCGAGGAGGTTGATGACGAGGGCGGTGCTTCGCCGGATTGGCATGCTTGGAATGGTATACAGCGGTATGGCGTACTGACAGTGATGGCGGGAAACCGACGGGGGGGAGTGGCGGGAAACTGATTGGGGGAGTGGCGGGAAACGGTAGCGTGTTTGGATAAATAACTCCATTAATATGGAAAACTTAGGAAAGAAGGAAACGCAAGCTCAGCACGACGCGTGCGCACACAGTGCTTACCCACGGGTGCCAGACGGTTGTCCAGAACTGCTTTAAATCATTCATGGTTCATTTGGCCTTTTTTATAGATTAATTGAGTTTTCTAGGAATTTATTGTGCAGAATTCAAATTTGAATCACAAGCACATGCTCCAATGCACCAAAATGAGTTGAAAAATCATTTTTGTGTCCTTGAGTGCATGTTTAGGTCCCATGCAAGAAATGGGAATGAATTACAAACATCAAGGCATCGTGGCTCGGCCGCAAACATTGAGAAACTTGGATTTTAAATCCCTGTAAATCCAAAACTCGCCTGAAATTCATGAAACTTGGCATGGTGTCATGACATGGCACGTATATGCCGTGGTAAATTTTTTGTCCAATTTGGGGCAAGTTTTGGTACAAGCCTCTTACAAACCGGAGCTTCTCACAAGAAGCCTCATAGTTCCGATAGGGAACGTGTCACCCTTGTGGGCGAAACGACATTCCCTGCATCTTCTCGCCTTGGATTTTTTTCTAGAGGCAACATAGACCAATAGGAGTGTCGTGCTGAAATATGGAATTTTTCAGGGTTCGTTTGGACTTTTTATAGATTAATTGAGTTTTCTAGGCATTTAATGTGCAAAATTAAAATTTGAGCTACAAGCACTTGCTCCAGTGCACCAAAATGGGCTGGAAAATCATTTTTGTGTCCTTTGGTGCATGTTTAGGTCCCATGCAAGAAATGGGAATGAATTACAAACATCTCGGCGTCGCGGCTCGCCCGCAAACATTGAGAAACTTGGTTTTTAAATCCCCGTAAATCCAAAACTCGCCTGAAAATCATGAAACTTGGCATGGTGTCATGACATGGCACATGTATGCCGTGGTAAAAAAAATTGTCCAATTTGGGGCTATTTTTGGTACAAGCCTCTTACAAACCGGAGCTTCTCACAAAGAAGCCTCGTGGTTCCGATAGGGAATGTGTCACCCTTGTTGGCGAAATGACATTCGCTGCCTCTTCTCACCTCGGGTTTTTTTCTAGAGACAACATAGACCAATATGAGTGTCGTGCCAAAATATGGATTTTTTCAGGGTTTGTTTGGACTTTTTTATATATTAATTGAGTTTTCTAGGCATTTAATGTGCAAAATTCAAATTTGAACAACAAGCACATGCTCCAGTGCACCAAAATGGGCTGAAAAATCATTTTTGTGTCCTTGGGTGCATGTTTAGGTCCCATGCAAGAAATGGGAATCAATTACAAACATCTCGGCGTCGCGGCTCGACCGCAAACATTGAGAAACTTTGTTTTTAAATTCCCGAAAATCCAATATCACCTGAAATTCAAGAAACTTGGCATGGTGTCATGACATGGCACATATATGCCGTGGTACAAAAATTTGTCCAATTTGGGGCAAGTTTTGGTACAAGCCTCTTACAAACCGGAGCTTCTTGCAAGAAGCCTCATGGTTTCGATAGGGAACATGTCACCCTTGTGGGCAAAATGACATTCCCTCTATATTTTCGCCTAGAATTTTTTTTCTAGAGGCAACATAGACCAATATGAGTGTCGTGCTGCAATATGGAATTTTTTAGGGTTCGTTTGGACTTTTTTATAGATTAATTGAGTTTTCTAGGCGTTTAATATGCAAAATTCTAATTTGAACTACAAGCACATGCTCTAGTGCACCAAAATGGGTTGAAAAATCATTTTTGTGTCCTTGGGTGCATGTTTAGGTCCCATGCAAGAAATGGGATTGAATTGCAAACATCTAGGTGTCGTGGCTCGGTGGCAAACAGTGAGAAACTTGGTTTTTAAATCCTCGTAAATCCAAAACTCGCCTGAAATTCATGAAACTTGGCATGGTGTCATGACATGGCACATATATGCCGTGGTAAAAAAATTGTCCAATTTGGGGCAAGTTTTGGTACAAGCCTCTTACAAACCGGAGCTTCTCACAAAGAAGCCTCGTGGTTCCGATAGGGAATGTGTCACCCTTGTGGGCGAAATGACATTCGTTGCCTCTTCTTGCCTTGGATTTTTTAACAGAGACAACCTAGACCAATAGGAGTATCGTGCCGAAATATTGAATTTTTCAGTGTTCATTTGGACTTTTTTATAGATTAATTGAGGTTTCTAGGCATTTAATGTGCAAAATTCAAATTTGAACTACAGGCACATGCTCCATTGCACCAAAATGGGTTAAAAAATCATTTTTGTGTCCTTGGGTGCATGTTTAGGTCCCATGAAACAAATGGAAATGAATTACAAAAATCTCGGCGTCACGGCTCGGCCGCAAACATTGAGAAACTTTGTCACAGCCCTAGCATTAGCCTTGCTTGTCTTTGCATAATCATCCATGCATCATGTTAAATTTCATTTAAATTTGAAATGGGGATGATAAACCCTAGCACCCAAAATAACTCAAACAGGTTAAACCTAAAAATATTTTCAATGAACCCAAAATGCCCTTTAGAAAAGTTCATCATTTTTGAATTGGTTGGAAACCTCTGCCAAAAATGGTCTACATTTTTCTAGGTCATTCTGGATTTTTGAATTAATTCATAAGTTATTTGAGTTTGGGCATTTAAATGTTATAAATATTACAAAATGCTCAAATAATTCTGATAATAGTTGAGGGCAGTTGGAAATATTGCAACATGTGCCCACAACTATTTTCAGGAGTTTTGAAAATGTTTTGGTATCTTATTTAAATCAAAACCGAGTTGCAATATTAGAAAACAGAAATAAATGAAGAAAAGAGAGGAAGAGGCTTACCTGGCGCCTACTGTGCGGCCCAGCACTGTGCGGCCCACTGGCCCACAGTGCCAGCCATCCCCAACCTCTGCCAGAAGGCAGAGGCGAAGGAGGGCACGGCGCGCGCGCGAGGGCGCCACGCCACCTGCCTGCTTCACGCCGCCTCGGGTCTACTAGCCGCGCCGCGGAGACGGCCACGACAACCCCAGCTGACCCCCCCTCTCTCCCGCGTCTCTCCTCTCCTCTGCTCGCTCTCTCTCGCCGAATCCGAACACGCCCGAGAGCGCCGTCGGGCACTGCCGTGGCCACAGCCACCCCCTCGCCTCCTCTTCATGTCCAGAAGCTCTGCCTCGACCTCCTCTTTGTCCTCACCGAGCCACGCGAGCCGGGAAGCTCTGTTTCCTCCTCAGCGCTGTCGTCTTCACCCTTCGGCACCTGAGATCGCCACCGGCCGTACGTCGCCGTCCGTGCCTCCCCGAGCTGTATGAGACCACCTACGAGACCGCCGTGAGCTCCTGCACCTTCCCCCCCCCCCAACACCATGCTTTATTACCCACCATAGCCGTCGCTCCCTTGCTGACCGAACGCGCCGCCGCCGAGCACGTCGCCGACGATGCTCCAGTGACCATATGGTCACGCGCCGGTGCCTAATGTGATCACCGCATCGAGTAGAGCCCCGCTAGTGCAAAACATCGCGCGTTTGCATGCTGCGGCCATAAACCCGAGTAGACCCGAGCACCGGCCGCCACTGCGGTCGTCGCCGGCGACGCTACAGGCCACCCCAGGCCCGGAGACCACCGCCATCCGACGCGCCGCATCGCCAGTGTCCCAGAGCTGCCTTTAGCGCATCCAGCCGTGCTCTGTGGTGCTTTCCCGAAGCCCTGGCCGCCGCTGCCCTCACCGGCGGCTAAACGCTGGCGGGTTTGACCCCGTTTTGACTGGGTTTGACCCAGCTTTTGTAACACCCCAAAAATCGGGTTATCGATTTTCGTGCTGTTATTCCTTCCTAGCTTTCCTCTCCCAAATTTTTCCCCTGGAATCTGGTAGGTGACCAGGTGAATCTAGACAATCCTCAGCCTCTCAGTACCTTTCCCATGCTCTGGTGCCAGCCAAGCTACCGTCAGTAAATCCCGAAACTCATTCAAACCCTAGTTCCAAAATATTGGAACTGGAAATCCTGCCTTTGTGTTTACAAAGGAGCTATCATTTTCCTTGCTCTGTTGATCCTCCAGAAATTTCTAGAGATCCTCCTTCATTCATAAACCCTAGATGTGCAAAAATATTGCCAAGTCATATGCAATATTTTTCATCTAGAATTATTTCCTTTTTTTGCCTTTCTGAGGAATTAAATCCAGGAAAATATCTATCCATCTCCAAAGTTCATGAAAACTTGTGGAGATATTCATTGTGATTATATTGAGCTCTCACAAAAATATTGGCCATAATTAAATAAGGGGAATTGCATTTTCCTATTTAAAGCCAATATTGCAATTTGGGGCCTTTCCAAAGGAACTACCATTTTGGGAGCTAGGAAAAATACCAAATAATTTGTGGAGCTTATCCTATCCATATATTCACCATTTCCATCAAAATCTCAAGTTCCACAATTCAAATTTTGAGCACAATATCCATTTGCAAATTCTGTCCAGATTTCCAGTTTGCAAAGGAAGTGCTTGAACCCTTGATATTTTTGGGCTGAAACTTTTCAGGGTGATTAACAATGATAAATCACCTCTGGATACCAAAAACCAGCCCATTTCATCGAGCCAATTTTCCCCGGTAAATTATCTAAGTTTCTGTCCAGATTGCATCTCTGTGAAGGAAGCACCTTCATAGATGATCAAACTGAGCTGAAAATTTTCCAGCCAGATCTCATAAGCATATCATCACCCTACACCAAAAATCAGCTAATTCTATCAAGCCATTCTCTCCCAGCAACCTCATTTTCATTTCTGGTCAGATTGCAAGATTACAAAGGAAGTACTATCTAGAGTTGCCCATTTGTGCTGGAATTTTGTCAGCATGGCTACCTTAGTAGATGACTCACCCATGCCAGAGATCAGGCCAAGACGAGCGCTGTGTTGACCACACCACATGTCAACAGTTTGCTGCTGGAAACTGTTTGACCTTGGTGCAGTCACACCAGAGCTCTCCCGTGCTATCCTGCTGCATAGGTCAACTCAGTGAAGAGTGGAGAACACGGTAGACACGGTTTGGCATGGAGTGCGGCATGGCAACGCCGTGGCCATGCGGTGACCACGTACAGAGCGTGCCAAACCGGAGCTGTGTGCATTGGAGTCTTTGGGAGGGCGCCTCCAGCGGTTCCAGCTCGTCCGCGAGCGCCGGCGAGCTGCCCACCGCACGCGTGGACCGCCTGGAGTCTTCTGCCCCTCGTCCCCTAGCCGTAGATGCTTCTGCCGACCGCCGGAGTGCCTCCACCTCGCTGCGCGTCCAGAAGCTCCGTCCACCGTCGGCTAGCTCCTTCCGCGGCTATTTAAGCGAGCCCCGAGCTCCTCCCGACCACCACCAGCCCCAGCCCCCTTCCAGTTCTCCCCACCCGAGCCCAGAGCTCCCTTCTCTTCCTAATGGCTGAGGCTCTGCCGCCGGCGCCCGCGAACAATTCCAGCTCCCCGGCCACTCCTCTCCCTTCCATTCACGCCCGCGACCTCCTTTGTGGCCTGCGGAGACGCCGCCGCCCTCCATTCCTCCAGGGAGGTACTGCCGGAGTAGCTCCTCTGGTGGCCGTCCGCCGCCGCCTCCCGGTCAGTGGCTGCGGCTCTACCGGCCGGCTCTCGAGCCCTAGCGACTACCCGCGGGCGCAGGGCAGCACCACGTGCTCGCCTAGCTCTTCGGAAGGCGCGGCCGTGTAGGGGAGCACCGGCAGCCAACGAGGCCCGAGCCGCCGCGGCACCCTCCTCTGTTCTGTCGGGACGAAGAAGAGAAGGGAGGAGAGAGAGAAGGAGATAAGCCGGGCCCCACTCGTCAGCCGGAGGGAGAAAACTCAACCCGGGCCCGCTCGCTGTTAAGTGGAAGCGCACTGGTGAAAATACGCCTTTCATTGGTCAAAGCGTACTTCACCGTGTTATTTACAGAGAATGCGCTTTTCTGTCATCGAAAGTGTAATCTGTAAAATGCGCCTTCATTTTCTCAGCCGCGGCCGAAAGGGTTATTTGACGGACATTCACCCGTTAAGGCCCAAAACGGACAGTTTTCTGTCTGTTTTAACGCTTAACGAACGAATGGCCGTTTCTCCGCGACCGTAACTCCGATTGAGGTAAATCCAATGCCCACATTTTCAGCTCGTCGAGCCTGTTCTGATGGTACCATTTTCATAATGTGTTTACATTGTGAAAATGACCATTTTGCCCTTGCCCTTCAATCAGCCCCTTTGAGAGGGAAACTTTTCCGGTAAATCTTCCCGCGAGCTCATCGCACTTCTTCCCAGTGACTCCGTCAACCCCAAGGCAAGCCAACCTCTTATCATGAGCTCCGGACTTGCGTGATGACTTTGCTTGCACCCTGTGTGTTTATTGCAGTAGGTTTCAGATCATCTGCAATGGCATAGTCCTGTTAGTTCATCTGTGCCAGATACTAGTGTTATTTACCATGTGATATCATGAATTGCTTTCATGTCATATTTTCCCATGCTAGTAACAACACTTGTAATACCATTATCATGTTAGTGCTATGATTTGATCTCATGCCATGATTGTTAATACTGTTATGATTTTGCCATACTGTAGTTGAGTGATTATTCTTCCTCATAAGTGTTGATGTTATGGTACGATGATGGACATGTTAAATTGAACCTATAAACTAAACCTCCTCCATAATCGATGGGATCGAGTCATAGTGCCACCGAACCGAGCTTACCCGTGCAGCCACATTTGCCATTATGGGACGGCCTTGACTTGGTCTAAGCTTTGTGCTCTCTTATCAGTACCACCAAAGAGGGAAGGTTATGCGTGCGCGCTACCCTGGCCCGGTAGGTGGCGATAACCTTGTGAGCCCAGTTGATTGTTTAACCCAGGAGTCCCCGTTTGGGACAGTTTAGTTTGGCCACGACGGTGGCAGGTGTCAAGAGTGACACAGGGGCCACCCAGGGCATGACTCCGGGGGAGGATGATTGTCGGTGGTACGGGAGAGGAGTCACGAGTTAGGCAAGTTTCGTTGGAGCAGCACCGGTCCTCCCAGAAGGGAAGTGTACCGAGGTACGGGACCAGGAGCTCCATAGTGTGGGTAAAGTGCGCAACCTCTGCAGAGTGTACGAATCTATTCGAATAGCCGAGCCCACGGTATTGGACACAGTTCGTACTAGGTCACACTATTTGGTCTTTGTCGATCCGGAGGACAAACCTGGTATTATAAACTTGTTAAGGAATGTGCTACTAAGTAAATGTGGTAACTTGGACTATGGGATAATCATGAGCAGTCACCATGTTGTTCTGACATGATCACGAGATGAGATCTCGGTGAGTCATGAGTTAGCCCAGAAGGGCAGTGAAATTGAATGATGTTACTACATGTTACGTTAATGCTTCACGAGAGGTAAGTGTAGGGTAGGTTCCAGTTTGATTGTGGATACCATGCTTCGTAGAAATAGCCATGCCATGCCATGATATATAGTTGATATGCCTGATCCATGTTTTACTGTTAATTCCATGCCATGTTTAGAATAAATTCTTATGTAAGCATAGGGCTTGCTTGGTCATCTGCTTGTTTGGATGCTATGTATCTGGTTGTCTTGCGAGTACATTCAAAGTACTCACCTGGCCTTGCACGTGGCCAGTTGCAGGAGAAGATCCGTCATGCTAGATCATAACCCAGCCAGTCCTGTGAGTTGTGGAGCCCAGCCAGAGACGTCGTTGCCGCTGAACCAAGACCTCCGCTGCCATGTAGTTAAGCCTTGGATCCATGTAATATTGTTGTAAGCAACAATGTTGTAATACTCCATGTCATATAATAAAGCCATTTTGTGCCTGGAATTGCTGTATCATGTCTCAGTCTTGCGCCAGGTCTTATCCTGGGACTGGTGTGCGTCGGCCCTCTATCGGGGTGCCACAGGACGTGGTATCAGAGCCAGGCTGGCTGTAGGTTACCCTAGCCTCAAACCACCCCTATTTTCAACCGGTAGTGAGCCCAATAGATTTGACCCATCACTGGCGTCCTACATGGTCACTGTTGATCAACAGATGGCGTAGTCGGAATTGACGTACCCCTACCCAGCTGTCCGCCCACCCAACCATCCCTGGATTGGACCGCGACCCTACCCAGTTGTCGGCCGTGCCGGCATATCCTCTACCCGGCACGAGAAGGATTCACGCCATGCTGGTATGTCCCAGCCTGGCTGCCTATTTAAAACCCCTCCCACCTGCGAGTCGCAGCCCTCTCCGTTCAGTAAGCCAGATCCCCGCAAGAGAACCAAGCCAGTATCCTCAAACCAGCAGCCATGGCTAGTTCTTCCAGAGTACCCACTTTTCATAGCCGAACCTTGGCTAATGGTTATCCTGGCTTTCCGCCCATCCTTTCGAGTATGCTCACCCAAGCCCTTGGCTGTAGTACTAGCCCGGTGTATTTGGTGTTCCAATCGGAACCCGTCCCTCACCTTTGCCGATTCTATGCGAATGCGCATATCTGCCCAGGTCCAGCAAAGGATGGGAAGCCCTTGACTTTTCAGGGCAAACCCATGCGCACCCCCACATTGGCTGTCCAGACAGCTGCTGTGGAAGCCATCGCCCGTCTTCGTTTCCAGTTCTCGCAAGTAGCAGAGATGCGGGAGTTCCGCTACTTTCCCTCTGCATCCAGCGAAGGCTGCGAGTTCTCTAGTGCAGTCCAAGATGCCGACCCGGCAATGGCTCGCCTGGTTCAGTTCATTGCTACCCAGGGACTGCTGCTCTCCAGCATTTTTGGAGAGTTTAAAGCCATAGACCGTGACACCATTCGGGTTGTTACGGAAGCATACCATGAGGTCAGTCAAACTACATCTCAGGCCACCAGTTCCCTGATACCAAACCCAGTGCCACCTTCGCAGCTAGTGCCACCCTCGCAACTCGAGAAACCATATCGACCAGGCATCATTTCCCCAAGTTCCTTCTTTCAAGCTTTTTGGCGTCTTCGTCGTTGGGATGTGCTTCGTCAAGTTCTAGCCGTAGCTCCAGCAGTTGAGCCCCAACCCATAGAGGTGTCCGATGATGAAGACGGAAGTTGGCTCAGCCTACGTCCCCCAGGAGAGCCCCAGCAAGAGTAGAACCCTGTAGCCGGGAGTGAGTTGTTGCAGTTAGGTGCCTAGTAAGGTTGCTTGTTGTTGTATGCTTGTATGCTTATAACTTGTGTGTTGTTGTAATGTTATGCATGCCTTTTGCTCTGTGTGTTCGGTTCATCTGTCTCTCTATTAAGCAGAAATATTTAGCAGCGCTAGCAGTGGATTCTTAACAAGATTTTAGTCAGTAGAGCACTTACACCTAATAATAATGGACTCGCCCGGAGTCCCTAATGAAATGCGAGCTAGTGCAGGTGTATGCATACCAGGAGTACATACACCCACTAGCATTAAAACACCCTAGTGTAATTTGCTGGATGTGTTCTTTTTCCTTTGCATGTATTTTGCTCCCTTATGCCTTCCGCATTTGCTTGCATATTTGTTTGAATAGATTGCACGTTTTTCGTGTGAGCAATGTCTGCACAACAAGTTCATCCTCCTGAGTACAGTCGCAGCAGTACTTGAGTCGTATGCAAAGCCGCATACCCATACCCATATGTTCTTACTCCACTTGCCAGTTTTCCGAACCCAGCATTCTGGGAAACCAACTCTACTCGATAATTCCCCGATCCCAAAATTCTTTTTCCCCAGAGCCCAGCTGCAATCTCAGAGAAATTCAGAGAAATTTTATTGCAGCATAAACCGTTACAGCCCCTCCAGTCCAAGATTTAAACCTCGATTTGACCCTAACACCCACTTGTACCCGGCATAGATGCCTAGTCCTCATGATCACCGCCGCCTCGGAAAGTCATCACTCGAGTAGCGGCATCATGGCGATCATCGAGGATCATCACACACAGCAGCAGTGAGAAGCCAACCAATGCTGCCAGCAGACCAACCAAGAGGATTGTGATCAGCTCCGAACCCACGTCCTCCATTAATGCCTTGCCTTGAGCTCCTGCAACCAAGAGAAGAAGGAGAAGGAGAAGAAGAAGAGGTGAGGTGAGGTGCGAGGTAGGGGGAAGGAGGAAACCGCGGCTGTTTTTATAACCCAAGTCCGTTGTACGGTGAGCAAGGTCCAGGAGAACCGCGCGTCGCTCGATCACCGGCGTCCAGGAGGCGAATCCGCGAGCAGTGCCGACCGGCGCTAGCCCACGATGGGAGTGCTCTCTGCGTCGGCATCGTGCAGGCCGCGCACTATCGCCGTAGGGTGCTTTATGCCCTAGGAGCTAAGCGCGCGCTGTGCCCAGCCACACGCGGAACAGCGCGGGAGCGAGAGAGAACCGTTGGCCGGAGAAAGAAGAAGGAGGCTGCCAGTGGGCCCTAGGCCCACCTATCAGCGAGAAAGGCCACATCTCATTTGCGGTGCCCCTAGCATTTTTGGAAAAAGGAAATTTTGCTTTTCCTAAAAATGTCAAGGCCACGAGAGCAACCCAGCGACCCCTACCCGTGGAGTAGATCCCGCGATATCCGTATCTCGATCTGGGTGTACCAATTATCGGTACTCTCAACTCGTTTCTTTCCAACCAAAGGGTTAAAATCCAACCTGTAGGTTTTTCCAGGAGGTGTAGTATTTGTTTTGAGATAACCCTAGGAATCTCGAGGGCGAGATTCTCTTAAGGGGGGAAGGTTTGTAACACCCCAAAAATCGGGTTATCGATTTTTGTGTTGTTATTCCTTCCTAGCTTTCCTCTTCCAAAATTTTCCTCTAGAATCTGGTAAGTGACCAGGTGAATCCAGACAATCCTCAACCTCTCAGTACCTTTCCCATGCTCTGGTGCTAGCCAAGCTACCGTCAGTAAATCCCGAAGCTCATTCAAACCCTAGTTCCAAAATATTGGAACTGGAAATCCTGCCTTTGTGTTTACAAAGGAGCTATCATTTTCCTTGCTCTGTTGATCCTCCAAAAATTTCTAGAGATCCTCCTTCATTCATAAACCCTAGATGTGCAAAAATATTGCCAAGTCATATGAAATATTTTCCATCTAGAATTATTTCCTTTTTCTGCCTTTCTGAGGAATTAAAACCAGGAAAATATCTATCCATCTCTAAAATTCATGAAAACTTGTGGAGATATTCATTGTGATTATATTGAGCTCTCACAAAAATATTGGCCATAATTAAATAAGGGGAATTGCATTTTCCTATTTAAAGCCAATATTGCAATTTGGGGCCTTTCCAAAGGAACTACCATTTTGGTAGCCAGGAAAAATACCAAATAATTTGTGGAGCTTATCCTATCCATATATTCACCATTTCCATCAAAATCTCAAGTTCCACAATTCAAATTTTGAGCGCAACATCCATTTGCAAATTCTGTCCAGATTTCCAGTTTGCAAATGAAGTGCTTGAACCCTTGATCTTTTTGGGCTGAAACTTTTCAGGGTGATTAACAATGATAAATCACCTCTGGATACCAAAAACCAGCCCATTTCATCTAGCCAATTTTCCCCAGTAAATTATCTAAGTTTCTGTCCAGATTGCATCTCTGTGAAGGAAGCACCTTCATAGATGATCAAATTGAGCTGAAAATTTTCCAGCTAGCTCTCATAACCATATCATCACCCTACACCAAAAATCAGCTAATTCTATCTAGCCATTCTCTCCCAGCAACCTCATTTTCATTTCTGGTCAGATTGCAAGATTACAAAGGAAGTACCATCTAGAGTTGCCCATTTGTGCTGGAATTTTGTCAGCATGGCTACCTTAGTAGATGACTCACCCATGCCAGAGATCAGGCCAAGAGGAGCACTGTGTTGACCACACCACATGTCAACAGTTTGCTGCTGGAAACTGTTTGACCTTGGTGCAGTCACACCAGAGCTCTCCCGTGCTATCCAGCTGCATAGGTCAACTCACTGAAGAGTGGAGAACACGGTAGACACGGTTTGGCATGGAGTGCGGCGTGGCAGCGTCGTGGCCACGCGGTGACCACGTACAGAGCGTGCCAAACCGGAGCTCTGTGCATTGGAGTCTTCGGGAGGGCGCCTCCAGCGGGTTCCAGCTCGTCTGCGACCACCGGCGAGCTGCCCACCGCATGCGTGGACCGCCTGGAGTCTTCTCCCCCTTGTCCCATAGCCGTGGACGCTTCTGCCGACCTCCGGAGTGCTGCCACCTCGCCGCGCGTCCAGAAGCTCCGTCCACCGTCGGCTAGCTCCTTCCGCGGCTATTGAAGCGAGCCCCGAGCTCCTCCTGACAACCAGCAGCCCCAGCCCCCTTCCAGTCCTCCCCACCCGAGCCCGGAGCTCCCTTCTCTTCCTAATGGCTGAGGCTCTGCCGCCGGCACCCGCGAGCAATTCCAGCTCCCCGGCCACTCCTCTCCCTTCCATTCACGCCCGCGACCTCCTTTGTGGACTGCGGACACGCCGCCGCCCTCCATTCCTCCGGGGAGGTACTGCCGGAGCAGCTCCTCTGGTGGCCATCCGCCGCCGCCTCCCGGTCAGCGGCTGCGGCGCTACCGGCCCGCTCCCGAGCCCTGGCGACTACCCGCGGGCGCAGGGTAGCACCACGTGCTCGCCTAGCTCGTCGGAAGGCGCGGCTGTGTAGGGGATCACCGGCAGCCGGCGAGGCCCGAGCCGCCGCGGCACCCTCCTCTGTTCTGTCGGGACGAAGAAGAGAAGGGAGGAGAGAGAGAAGGAGATAAGCCGGGCCCCACTCGTCAGCCGGAGGGAGAAAACTGGTGAAAATACGCCTTTCATTGGTCAAAGCTTACTTCACCGTGTTATTTACAGAGAATGCGCTTTTTGTCATCGAAAGTATAATCTGTAAAATGTGCCTTTATTTTATCAGCCACGGCCGAATGGGTTATTTGACGGACATTCACCCGTTAAGGCCCAAAACGGACAGTTTTCTGTCTGTTTTATCGCTTAACGAACGAACGGCCATTTCTCCGCGAACGTAACTCTGATTGAGGTAAATCCAACGCCCACGTTTTCAGCTCGTCGAGCCCGTTCCGATGGTATCATTTTCATAATGTGTTTGCACTATGAAAATGACCATTTTGCCCTTGCCCTTCAATCAGCCCCTTCGAGAGGGAAACTTTTCCGGCAAATCTTCCCGCGAGCTCATCGCACTTCTTCCCGGTGACTCCGTCAACCCCAAGGCAAGCCAACCTCTTATCAAGAGCTTCGGACTTGCGTGATGACTTTGCTTGCACCCTGTGTGTTTATTGCAGTAGGTTTTAGATCATCTGCAATGGCATAGTCCTGTTAGTTCATCAGTGCCAGATACTAGTGTTATTTACCATGTGATATCATGAATTGCTTTCATGTCATATTTTCCCATGCTAGTAACAATACTTGTAATACCATTATCATGTTAGTGCTTTGATTTGATCTCATGCCATGGTTGTCAATACTGTTATGATTTTGCCATACTGTAGTTGAGTGATTATTCTTCCTCATAAGTGTTGATGTTATGGTACGATGATGGACATGTTAAATTGAACCTATAAACTAAACCTCCTCCGTCATCGATGGGATCGAGTCATAGTGCCACCGAACCGAGCTTACCCGTGCAGCCACATTTGCCATTATGGGATGGCCTTGACTTGGTCTAAGCTTTGTGCTCTCTTATCGGTACCACCAAAGAGGGAAGGTTATGCGTGCGCGCTACCCTGGCCCGGTAGGCGGCGATAACCTTGTGAGCCCAGTTGATTGTTTAACCCGGGAGTCCCCGTTTGGGACAGTTTAGTTTGGCCACGACGGTGGCAGGTGTCAAGAGTGACACAGGGGCCACCCAGGGCATGACTCCGGGGGAGGATGATTGTCAGTGGTGCGGTAGAGGTGTCACGAGTTAGGCAAGTTTTGTTGGAGCAGCACCGGTCCACCCGGAAGGGAATTGTACCGAGGTACGGGACCAGGAGCTCCATAGTGTGGGTAAAGTGTGCAACCTCTGCAGAGTGTATGAATCTATTCGAATAGCCAAGTCCACGGTATTGGACACAGTTCGTACTAGGTCACACTATTTGGTCTTTGTTGATCTGGAGGACTAACCTGGTATTATAAACTTGTTAAGGAATGTGCTACTAAGTAAATGTGGTAACTTGGACTATGGGATAATCGTGAGCAGTCACCATGTTGTTCTGACATGATCCCGAGATGAGATCTCGGTGAGTCATGAGTTAGCCCAGAAGGGCAGTGAAATTGAATGATGTTACTACATGGTACGTTAATGCTTCACGAGAGGTAAGTGTAGGGTAGGTTCCAGTTTGATTGTGGATACCATGCTTCATAGAAATAACCATGCCATGCCATGATATATAGTTGATATGCCTGATCCATGTTTTACTGTTAATTCCATGCCATGTTTAGAATAAATTCTTATGTAAGCATAGGGCTTGCTTGGTCATCTGCTTGTTTGGATGCTATGTATCTGGTTGTCTTGCGAGTACATTCAAAGTACTCACCTGGCCTTGCACGTGGCCAGCTGCAGGAGAAGATCCATCGTGCTAGATCGTAACCCAGCCAGTCCTGTGAGTTGTGGAGCCCAGCCAGAGACGTCATTGCTGCTGAACCAAGACCTCCGCTGCCATGTAGTTAAGCCTTGGAGCCATGTAATATTGTTGTAAGCAACCATGTTATAATACTCCATGTCATATAATAAAGCCATTTTGTGCCTGGAATTGCTGTATCATGTCTCAGACGTGCGCCAGGTCTTATCCTGGGACTGGCGTGCGTCGGCCCTCTATCGGGGTGCCACAGGACCAGGTTTGACCACCCCTTTGGTCAATGACATGTGGGCCCTGACCCTGACTAATTTTAGTTAGGGATAGTTTTAACACTAATTGCCTCTGTTAACTAATGAGCCACTGACCAGTGGGTCCCATGTGTCAGGTTTGACCTTGGTCAACCCTGTTGACTTGCTGACGTCAGCCTGACGTCATGCTGACGCAATAAACCCTTTTCTAGATTAAATATAAACTAGGAAATTCCAGAAAATTGTTTAAACTTCAAAAAATCATAGTAATTCAACCGTAACTCAGATTGAAATAATTTATATATGAAAAATTATCAGAAAAATATGAAGAATTTGTTTATGACACTTTCATGCATGCTTGAACAAGTTAACCCCACTGAATAGGACAAATGATGATTAGGGCAATTCTGGAAATAACATTTGGAGTTGGAATTTGACCCTGTTTGGAGTCCACTTCAATTAATTTGGCTAAATAATGCATTAGGTGAATTCAGTACCTTAATATGGCATGTCATTCATGTGATTGTGCATTGCATTGATTGTGTTCCTTCTTTGCTAGTCAGTGTTGTTCCTTCTCGGTAGCCGATGTTTCTGATGTTGTGATCGTTGTCACTGATGGAGAGTAGTACTATCTTCAGAAGTGCCAGGCAAGCAACCCCCCTTTGATCATTCCGATACAATCCCACTCTCTCGCTCCTGCTCTCTTTTATTGCATTAGGACAACAACGATTCAACTGTTACCTATTCTCGGTAGTTGAACCCATTCCTTTGCATGACCTGTCGTTGTCACCAAATAGCTAAACCATCCTAGCATGCTTAGGAGTTGCTTGAGCTTTGTTGTGACCTCATCCATGCTATGCTTGCTATTCTTAGAGTCGTGTCGGGTCTGATCCATCTGGGTGATGAATTGGAATGATCATGTCCTAATGATGAGACTTAAGTGTCTTGACCTATTTTGGTTAGGATAGTGATGAGAGGCCGTGTTGGAGAACATGGTGGATTGTGTTGTGATACGGCTCATAGGAACTGGGTTTTGTGGCTATCAGAACCTACCTTGCGGTTACACGGACATGTGCGGGTCAGGTGTGCAGGCAGGTGGTGCATGGCGCGTGTGCCCGGGTGGCACACGGCATGGCACATTGTTCGAGCTGGACGCAGATATGTGTTCCAAGAGGGAACGTTGCTGATGGGACGAGGACGGGTTCCTTTGAGTCATGGTTGTTAATGATCTATTCGAATAGCCGCGTCCGCGGATATGGACTACTTGGAAGACTTATATGGTTCATAGATAACTTGAAGTGGATACTCTAAAATGCGCCAGATAAGTGTGAGTGCTATGGATGGCCTTCTCATAGGGAGACATGAGCGGATCCATAGTGGTGTATTGTTATGGTGAATATGTGGACTCGTGTGCGCTTTCTCACCTCAAGGAAAATACTGGTAGTCGTAGTACAGGATAGCCACTGAGTCAAAGCTGGCTTGCTGCAGTTAAACTCCACAACCCCATTGTTGATACTGATGCATATGTAGATAGTTCTGATGTAAGTCTTGCTGAGTACATTTGTACTCACGTTTGCTTAATTTATACTTTGCAGAGGAGACTTCAGTCTCACTTTAGATTCCTGCGATGAGTTCGACGTTGACCGATTAGCTTGGGTATCCCAGACAGAGGTCTGGCTCCTATGGAGGGTCTTGTAGATAGACAGGCTTTCTAGCCTTCTTTCTTTTCATCTGTCTGTACTCAGACAGGTTTATGCTTCCGCTTGTTGCTTGTATGCCTTGAATGTTGGGTCATGAGACCCATGTTTGTAATATCATGCTATGTAAGGCTCCTCGGAGCCCTTTTAAATAAATACTTTGAGTCATAGAGTTATGTTGTGATGCCATGTTGTATTTACACATATCGTGCATATTGTGTGTATGTTTGAAATGCACTGGTATGTGTGGGATCCGACACCTAGCTGTTTATTCTTGGTAGCCTTCCTTATGGGGAAATGCCTCCTAGTGCTTCCATCCAGAACACCTGGATTGACCGGCATGTGTCCTTCTTTGCTCCTGTGTCTGTCCCTACGGGGAAATGTCACGCGGTGTTTTACTGGAGTACTTGTAGCTTGCTACGACTCGGTTACACTCGCTGCTGACCGACACGTGCATTGCTGGGTCATGTATGCCTGTCCCTGTAAGTTTGTGCCACCTTGGTTTACGACTAGTCATGTCGGCCCGGGTTCTTTGTCACATGGATGCTAGCAACTCAATCATATACGTGAGCCAAAAGGCGCAAATGGTCCCGGCCAGGTAAAGGCGGCAGCCGTGGGTTACCGTGCGTGAGGCCGCAAAGTGATATGATGTGTTACATGCTAGACCGGTGTGACTTAGGATCGGGGTCTTGACAAACTTGGTTTTTAAATCCCTGAAAATCCAAAACTCGCCTGAAATTCATGAAACTTAGCATAGCGTCATGACATGGCACATATATGTCGTGGTACAAAAATTTGTCCAATTTGGGGCAAGTTTTGGTACAAGCTTCTCACAAACTGGGGCTTCTCACAAGAAGCCTTGTGGTTCCGATAGGGAACATGTCACCCTTGTGGGCGAAACGACATTCCCTCTATCTTCTCGCCTTGGATTTTTTTCTAGAGGCAACATAGACCAATAGGAGTGTCGCGCTGAAATATGGAATTTTTCAGGGTTCGTTTGGACTTTTTTATAGATTAATTGAGTTTTCTAGGCATTTAATATGGAAAATTCAAATTTGAACTACAAGCACATGCTCCAGTGCACCAAAATGGGTTGAAAAATCATTTTTGTGTCCTTTGGTGCATGGTTAGGTCCCATGCAAGAAATGGGAATGAATTACAAACATCTAGGTGTCGTGGCTAAGCGGCAAACATTGAGAAACTTGGTTTTTAAATCCCCATAAATCCAAAACTCGCCTGAAATTCATGAAATTTGGCATGGTGTCATGACATGGCACATATATGCCGTGGTAAAAAAATTGTCCAATTTGGGGCTAGTTTCCGTACAAGCCTCTTACAAACCGGAGCTACTCACAAAGAAGCCTCGTCGTTCCGATAGGGAATGTGTCACCCTTGTGGGCGAAACGACATTCATTGGCTCTTCTTGTCTTGGATTTTTTAGAGACAACATATACCACTAGGAGTATCGTGCCGAAATATGGAATTTTTCAGGGTTCGTTTGGACCTTTTTATAGATTAATTGAGTTTTCTAGCCATTTAATGTGCAAAATGCAAATTTGAACTACAAGCACATGCTCCAGTGCACCAAAATGGGCGGAATATTTATTTTTGTGTCCTTGGGTGCATGTTTAGGTCCCATGCAAGAAATGGGAATGAGTTACAAACATATAACCACCGCGGCTCGGCCGCAAACATTAAGAAACTTGGCTTTTATATCCCCATAAATCCTAAACTCGCCTGAAATTCATGAAACTTGGCATGGTGTCATGACATGGCACGTATATGCCGTGATACAAAAATTTGTCCAATTTGGGGCAAGTTTTGGTACAAGCCTCTTACAAACTGCAGCTTCTCACAAGAAGCCTCGTGGTTCTGATAGGGAACGTGTCACCCTTGTGTGAGAAACGATATTCCCTCCATCTTCTCGCCTTGGATTTTTTTTCTAGAGGCAACATAGACCAATAGGAGTGTCGTGCTGAAATATGGTATTTCTTAGGGTTCATTTGGACTTTTTTATAGATAATTGAGTTTTCTAGGCATTTAATGTGCAAAATTCAAATTTGAACTACAAGCACATGCTCTAGTGCACCAAAATGGGCTGAAAAATCATTTTTGTGTCCTTGGGTGCATGTTTAGGTCCCATGCAAGAAATGGGAATGAATTACAAACATCTCGGCGTTGCGGCTCGGCCGCAAACATTGAGAAACTTGGTTTTTAAATACCCGTAAATCCAAAACTCGCCTGAAATTCATGAAACGTGGCATGGTGTCATGACATGGCACATATATGCAGTGGTACAAAAAATTGTCCAATTTGGGGCAAGTTATGGTACAAGCCTCTTACAAACCGGAGCTTCTCACAAGAAGCCTCGTGCTTCCGATAGGGAACGTGTCACCCTTGTGGGCGAAACGACATTCCGTCCATCTTCTCACCTTGTATTTTTTTTCTAGAGGCAACATAGACCAATAGGAGTGTCGTGCTGAAATATGGAATTTTTCAGGGTTTGTTTGGACTTTTTTTATAGATTAATTGAGTTTTCTAGGCATTTAATATGCAAAATTCAAATTTGAACTACAAGCACATCCTCCATTGCACCAAAATGGGTTGAAAAATCATTTTTGTGTCCTTGGGTGCATTTTTAGGTCCCATGCAAGAAATGGGAATGAATTACAAACATCTAGGCGTCGTGGCTCGGTGGCAAACATTGAGAAACTTGGTCTTTAAATCCCCGTAAATCCAAAATAGGCCTGAAATTCATGAAACTTGTCATGGTGTCATGACATGGCACATATATACTGTGGTAAAAAAATTGTCCAATTTGGGGCAAGTTTTGGTACAACCCTCTTACAATCCGGAGCTTCTCACAAAGAAGGCTTGAGGTTCCGATTGGGAATGTGTCACCTTGTGGGCGAAATGACATTCGCTGCCTCTTCTCGCCTTGGATTTTTTTTCTAAATTCAACATAGACCAATAGGAGTGTCGTGCGGAAATATGGAATTTTTTAGGGTTCGTTTGGACTATTTTATAGATTAATTGAGTTTTCTAGGCATTTAATGTGTAAAATTCAAATTTGAACTACGAGCACATGCTCCAATGCACCAAAATGGGCAGAAAAATCATTTTTGTGTCCTTGGGTGCATGATTAGGTCCCATGCAAGAAATGGGAATGAATTACAAACATCTCGGCGTCACGGCTCGGCCGCAAACATTGAGAAACCTGGTTTTTAAATCCCCGAAAATCCAAAACTCGCCTGAAATTCATGAAACTTAGCACGGTGTCATGACATGGCACATATATGCCATGGTACAATTTTTTTTCCAATTTGGGGCAAGTTTTGGTACAAGGTTCTTACAAACCGGAGCTTCTCACAAGAACCCTTGTGGTTCCGATAGGGAACATGTCACCCTTGTGGGCGAAACAACATTCCCTCTATCTTCTCGCCTTGGATTTTTTTTCTAGAGGCAACATAGACCAATAGGAGTGTCGCGCTAAAATATGAAACATTTTAGGGTTCGTTTGGACTTTTTTATAAATTAATTGAGTTTTCTACGCATTTAATATGCAAAATGCAAATTTGAACTACAAGCACATGCCCCAGTGCACCAAAATGAGTTGAAAAATTATTTTTGTGTCCTTGCGTGTATACTTAGGTCCCATGCAAGAAATGGCAATGAATTACAAACATATAGGTGTCGTGGCTAAGTGGCAAACATTGAGAAACTTGGTTTATAAATCCCTGTAAATGCAAAACTCGCCTGAAATTCATGAAACTTGGCATGGTGTCATGACATGGCACATATATGCCGTGGTCAAAAATTTGTCCAATTTGGGGCTAGTTTTCATACAAGCCTCTTACAAACCGGAGCTACTCACAACGAAGCCTCGTGGTTCCGATAGGGAATGTGTCACCCTTGTGGGCAAAACGACATTCGTTGCCTCTTCTCGCCTTGGATTTTTTTTAGAGACAACATAGACCAATAGGAGTATCGTGTCGAAATATGGAATTTTTCAGGGTTCATTTGGACCTTTTTATAGATTAATTGAGTTTTCTAGGCATTTAATGTGCAAAATTCAAATTTGAACTACAAGCACATTCTCCAGTGCACCAAAATGGGCTGAAAAATCATTTTTGTGTCCTTGGGTGCATGTTTAGGTCCCTTGCAAGAAATGGGAATGAATTACAAACATATCAGCGCCGCAGCTCGGCCGCAAACATTGAGAAACTTGGTTTTTATATCCCCATGAATCCTAAACTCGCCTGAAATTCATGAAACTTGGTATGGTGTCATGACATGGCACGTATATGCCGTGGTACAAAAATTTGTCCAATTTGGGGCAAGTTTTGGTACAAGCCTCTTACAAACCAGAGCTTCTCACAAGAAGCCTCGCGGTTCTGATAGGGAACGTGTCACCTTTGTGGGCGAAACGACATTCCCTCTATCTTCTCGCCTTGGATTTTTTTTCTAGAGGCAACATAGACCAATAGGAGTGTCATACTGAAATATGGAATTTTTCAGGGTTTGTTTGGACTTTTTTTATAGATTAATTGAGTTTTCTAGGCATTTAATATGCAAAATTCAAATTTGAAAAACAAACACATGCTCCATAGCACCAAAATGGGTTGAAAATCATTTTTGTGTCCATGGGTGCATGTTTAGGTCCCTTGCAAGAAATGGGAATGAATTACAAACATCTAGGCATCGTGGCTCGGCAGCAAACATTGAGAAACTTGGTTTTTAAATCCCCATAAATCCAAAACTCGCCTGAAATTCATGAAACTTGGCATGGTGTCATGACATGGCACATATATTCCGTGGTAAAAAAATTGTCCAATTTGGGGCAAGTTTTGGTACAAGCCTCTTACAAACCCGAGCTTCTCAAAAAGAAGCCTCGTGGTTCCAATAGGGAATGTGTCACCCTTATGGGCGAAACGACATTCGCTGCCTCTTCTCATCTCGGATTTTTTTTGTAGAGACAACATAGACCAATAGGAGTGTCGTGCTGAAATATGGAATTTTTCAGGGTTTGTTTGGACTTTTTTATAGATTAATTGTGTTTTCTAGGCATTTAATGTGCAAATTTCAAATTTGAACTACAAGCACATGCTCCAATGCACCAAAATGGGTAGAAAAATCGTTTTTGTGTCCTTGGGTGCATGTTTAGGTCCCATGCATGAAATGAGAATGAATTACAAACATCTCGGCGTTGTGGCTCGGCCGCAAACATTGAGAAACTTGTTTTTTAAATCCCCGTAAATCCAAAACTCGCCTGAAATTCACGAAACGTGGCATGGTGTCATGTCATGGCACATATATGCCGTGGTAAACAATTTGTCCAATTTGGGGCAAGTTTTAGTACAAGCCTCTTACAAACCGAAGCTTCTCATAAGAAGCCTCGTGGTTCCGATTGGGAACGTGTCACCCTTGTGGGTGAAACGACTTTCCCTGCATCTTCTCGCCTTGGATTTTTTTTCTAGAGGCAACATAGACCAATAGGAGTGTCATCCTGAAATATGGAATTTTTTCAGGGTTCGTTTGGACTTTTTTAAAGACTAGCAAAAGGGCCCGTGCGTTGCAACGGGAGATAAAATTGGCGTGATTGTATGTACGAACATATTGTTGGTTGTGTTACAATGAGAGAGAAAATTTGATCATATGAGTCCACTACACGCTTACCACTGATTCAAGTTTACGATCCCGCCTGGGAGACCACAATTCCCGTTTTCAAATCAATAGTGCAAGGTCCTCCCTTATCATGCAGGAGGGGGCACGTCCTCATTTAATTCTGCATAATCATGCGATTAACGGCCAATCGATGATGCACCTCCTCCATTCTCATTCTCTGCTCGTTATTTCCAAGGCGGCTTGTTAATATTTCAAACAATTTATGAACGTATATAAATTGATGATATTTAGTGTAAGAAACCGATGTGGTACTATTTAACTGTGAGTAGTCGTGTGTTCTACAATATGTCTTTCCTTGCACTGCCTTCAGGTGGGTATATTAGTCGGGTAGTCATCACAAGATATTCCCCTTTTTTAGTCAGCTAGGCACTAAATTGATGTGGTAATTGAAGCAACTTTCCTCTTTTTCCTGTGGTATGTGGGCTTCATTGGCTGATTCCATGCGAATCATTAATCACGTATATATTAACTCCCGATTATAGCGCTAGCAATTTTCTCCTCCCATTCCCTGGTTGGCTAAGGAATTAATAACAGACCCGCCTAAGTTCAAAAAATATTTAACGGACTCACCTGCTCGCTGGCTGATTTAATTAGGGAAATCAACCACGATATTCAATTGCTATATATACAGAAAGCTCTACCTTTTGTACATAACAACTGCTTGGGTAAGGTGGCCAGCATGCAACAACTACAGTGCTAAGGTTGTTTGTTAGAATCACGACTTTAGCATTTAATTTTTAGTTTGGGCGAGTGGACCGCGGGTTGATTCGTGAAAAATTTAGGGGGTTCTGCAAAAAACGAAACATCTTCTTAGACTCATTAAACCTGGACCGCGGGTATATGTCCAGAAAACTTGGGGGCTTTATGTAAATTCGAAACATTTTCCTGACTAAAACATGTAGTGCGGGTTGATTTCAGGGAACTGTAGGGGGTTTTCAGTTAATATGCGCGACGGACCGCCAGAAGCAATATCCCCATTATTATTAGGGATTTCTATTTTCATTCCCCTGGTTCCTTAGTTGTGCTCAGTTTTGCCCAAGCCAACTAACTTTGCTCACTTTTCCCCTCCCCCCTCCCCCACCAGCTCGCGAAAGCCCAAACGGAGCCTTGCCGTCGGGTCAAAGCAGTTGACCATTACCTGCTCAGTTACTGATGTGTGGGAGACGGAGAGCTTCGGACATGTCGGCCGCGTATGACAGGTGGGCTGTGGCCGTGACTTCCTATGATGAGTGGGACCTGGGCAGGGTGAGCTATCACTTTCTTTTGCGTAAATTAGCCTGACCCAGGCGACCAACCGCATCCCCCACACAGACCCACGCAGCAGCGGCCGCCGTGCCCCTAGCAGCCCCGCCGCCAACTCCGACCGTCCGCCTGAGCTCCGATGGCGAAGCGACCGGGTGCTACGACGCAGCCCTTCGGCACATCTGCAGGTACCGGGCATGATAATTGGGCGGCCGGTACATTTCGATTCAAAACCCTAGCAATTAGGATTCTATTATCAGTCGATTGAATGGGCAATTGAGCAATTGAATTTTTGTCATTGAGTTGCTTTAGTTTGCAATCAGTATCGACGTTTATTTAGGATTGGATTTGTGCGTTTGAAACTCGTGGCTGCTAGTTTGGAAACAGAAAACCCTAGAAATTAGGATTATTTCATCTTTAGTTATTTGTGTGTTTGGAATTCTAGTTCATTTTTAATTATTTGTTTTGCAAATTTCAACTTTGATTGATGGCTAGTAGTTCCTGGATGGAAGAGGGCGATAGTAGAGTTCTGCGCTGGAGAGAGAAGCTAATGGCAAAGTGCAAGGAAATATGCTCCTGGTTTCTGAGCATGGACGCTCTCGTCATGCACGCGCTGGGCCTAACCTTGGAAGTGACCAAGGGTGAGCTAAAGCGGATGGGTCCTGGAGACAAGCGGGCAATCTCAATGAAGATTCTCCTCTGGGCAATGGCAGAGGCGATGGAGTCGCCAGATCCTCGATAGCGAGCTCGCCGGTACGAGTACCGCTCCCGCCCCACGTCGCTGAATCCAGAGGCAGAAGGGCAGGTTAATTTGCGTATTATTGAGGTCGTCGATGACGAACCAGAAGAGGAGGATGCAGATGTTGAGGAGGAGGATGCTGACGAGGAGGATGGTTCTAACAAGGAGGAGGGTGTAACACCCCAAAAATTTAACCATAATTTTACTAAGTAAAATTTGGCCAGAAATAAAATTTTGAATTATTTCAGGTCTTTTATTAATTTCAGAGTATTTTCTGTTCCCGTTTTCCAAAAATCTTCCCTCCATATAGAATTTTTTTTTTGTAAAATATTATGGGCTTTGGTAGTTTTCTTAAATCAATTTAATTATATTTTAATAACAGTAGGAAATATTTTCATAATAAAATTTTGCCCAAGATAATCATTTTTATAGCTTTTTCAATTCTTTAATTGCCTCTGTTGCACTACAACTATTTTAAATAATTCTTTAAAAATTCCACAAAAATTATGAGGGGTCATGTGAGGCCTATAGATCACTTTTATGCAAAAACCCAACTTGGTATTTTGGAAAATTTGAGTAAAACATCCTCTTTTCAATTCTGTCCCATTCTTGAGTTTCAACTACAACCCAATTTTCTATTGCTCAAACAATTCTGCAATTATTCACACTTATAGGCCTTCCAACCAAACCCTTAAGTCCAGAAGATCATCTCCAATTGCCTCACTTTGGTTCACCAAATATGTCCTCCAAGTTTCTGTCCAGAATAGAATTTCTCCAAAATTTGCACTAGCAAGTTTCTCTTATGGTCTATCCAACCCTACCACCTTCTTTCTCATCCAAAGAGGCCCTAACCTGCTAAGTCTCACTTCCAACAAAATCACCTAGCCACCCCTAGCATTTCATCAGACACCTTGCAGACATGACAGAATTTGGCAACTTCCAAAGCTATCATATGGAGCTTGATCCTCTTGCCAATAGAGCATGTCCACTAGCTTTGCATTCCTAAGGGTCCTAATCATGGTAAGTCTCACTTGTAGAAAACCTCTGCGGACCCCTTTAACATTTCGTCGAGCAGCCTGTGGGCGTGCTCTATGCGCGAGCAGAGCGCCCGAGCTGCAGCTATTGGCAATCGAGCCCTGCCGCGTCCTTGCTGCCTCCCCTTGCGCGTGACCTATCCAGATGGCTTCGTGGAGAAGCCACAGCGCGCGCCGAAACACTCCCCTGGCCACTAGTGCGGCCATCACTGACGCCGCCGCCATTCATCACCGCCGTCTCTGCCACGTCTCTGCCGAGACGTGTGGCTCGCCCACAAGTCGCCGACACCACCTGAGCTTATCCACGAAGCACCAACCCCGCCAACTACCTCACCGACCACTCCACCGCCCCTCACCGGCCACATCTACCTCCGCGGCGCAGTAATGGCCGTCCGCCTCCATGACTTCTCCTGGAAGCCACGGGAGGGGTTTCCCTGTGCTATAAAAGACCCCGAGCTCGCTCAGCCCCTCCACACATCACTCCTCTCCTCTCTACATGCCACCCCGGGCAGCTAAAAGGCCGGGAGAGGCCGTCTTTCTCGTCTCCGATAACCACGGCCGCCGTCTCTTCTCCGATGATTCCCACCTCTACAGTGCCTCCCCCTTCCCGCTTTCTTCACTAGTGGCCCCCCTAGATCCCATGAATCCAACCCCCCACCCAATCTTGCTCGGGAGCCACCGTAGGCAAAGCCCCCTTCCTGTCCGACGGCCACCGTCCGCTGCGGGTCATGCCGCATACCGGGGAGATCGCCTCGATCCGCTGGTCTCGCTCATGTGCTCAGCTTTCCAAGAAGCGCCGTCGTTTGCTGGCGCCGATCGCCGGAAACCACGGCCAGAGGAGGGAGACGACGGTTTGACCCAGGGTCAAACCCGACCCATGGGCCCCGCCTGTCAAAGGCTCAGCGAGGGGGCCGGGCCGCTGACGGGTGGGCCCTGCCCCTGTTAAGTGGAGACGGGCTACCACAGAAGCTGCCTTCGCGCGTGGAAAGCGGAAACCCAGAAATACGCTTTCGACATCTCAATCCTTCCGCGTGGCCGAACGGCTGGGCTTGGCCCAGTAGCGCCGTGCAACTAAATCGCGCTCAGGGCGCGCCTCTGCCCTTTTCCCTTTTCTTTTTTAGAAGTTTTCAAACAATTCTACAGTAGCCATTTCAAATCCAAATTTGATGATTCAAATTTCTGCATACTTATAAAATCATGCTCTATTAATTCAGCTAGGGTGAACTTTTTTCCCAAGCTCTGTCTCTGTTGAATCAATTAAATAGTCCACATCTTCAATTGTTCCTTCTTAGAAATTCCCTAGATAAATCATATGAACTCCAAAAAAATTGATTCTTTTTCTGAAATTCCTTATTAGTCATCTAGTTTATTTTAGTATTTGTTTAAAAAATTTCCAAACAACTTTTTAGCACTGTTTTGGCTTCATGTGGTAATTGCAATATTTTTGAAAATAGGAAATGGAGGGAAGATATAATTTTCAAAATTTTGGAGTGCACCCAACACTTCTGCATGATCAAGGCAAGCATCTTGAACACTTGATATGGTGATTGCATGGTTAAATATTTGCAAGAATAATTGAAATCATGCATATGTCGAATTCAAATAAAATTTGCATGCATGTAGTGTTGGCATGTTTCTCCCGTACCGTGCAACATGTGTTTGTCATGACTAACTTGCAGGAGCAGGTATAAGAGAAATACCATTCACGGCAGAAGGGTGATCACGTCGGAGCATGATCATGCCTTGTTGGTTATGCATGTTGGGACATGCAGGGGTTGTGGCCCTATTTTGGTGTTACCGTTGAAAGAACACTTTATTGTGCTAATCACTGCAGAAAAATATAAGCCTCCTGAGTTGACCGTAGATCGAGTCTTGTTCCGGTAACCCCCAAACTTGATCAGTGCTACCACATGTCCCTGCCATAGGTAGGGTATGGTTCAGTAAGTTGTTAACCCCTTTCCCGCACACACCGTACAGAGAGGCCATAGTGAAAGATACCATTGATCACTGGTAGGCTTGTCACTTGGTCAGGGGGCATGGGTGTATTCGGTTGTAGCCGAGAGGGGTAGTGCCCCTAATCTTTGCGCACGTTATATATGAGATTGTGATCCCATGCTATTCGAGATTGTAGTCTCCCCGCCTTAGAGTTTTTCTTGAACGATGCTTTGGGTGATTCCTGGCATCAGGAAAGTTAATCTGGTGTGTGTTGGTTAGGTGTGTTTTCAACCCAAAGACCGTAATGGGAATTAGTCAGCGTCTCGGTGTTGGCTAAGGAAATCCTATACTTGTGGGTAAAGAGTACACCCTCTACAGAGTTATACCTATTCGAATAGCCGTGTCCACGGTTAAGGACTACAGTCTGGGTTGGTCAAGTGTCGGTCTCCGGAGGAAATAATTAAATTGAGCATGAATTATTTTGCAGGATAATTATTGCCACTACTGATATTATCATGAATATTATAGATGATATGAATATTATTGTGGACTAACCCGTTTCTCTTATTTTATTTCCCGAGTGTCTCAGGGGCTGGCTGGACTACCCCGGACACTCGGTTTTATTTCTTTTCAAGACCTCTCGTGGCGTCGCTTGAGTTCTCGGGCGGTCCTGTCTCCCCCGATTCTCTTTTAGACACCCGTTTGGTATTTCTTTTCAAGACCTCTCATGGCGTCGCTTGAGTTCTCGGGCGATCCTGTCTCGCCCGATTCTCTTTTAGACACCCGTTTGACATTTCTTTTCAAGACCTCTCGTGGCGTCGCTTGAGCTCTCGGACGGTCCTGTCTCGCCCGATTCTCTTTTAGACACCCGTTTGGCATTTCTTTTCAAGACCTCTCGTGGCATCGCTTGAGTTCTCGGGCGGTCCTATCTCGCCCGACTCTCTTTTAGACACCCGTTTGGCATTTCTCTTGGATTCTCGGGCGGTCCTGTCTCGCCCGATTCTCCAATTTTATATTTCCTTTTGGATTCTCGGGCAATCCTGTCTCGCCCGATTCTCCATTGACTTTCTTTGTTTGTCACTAACATTTGATATTTATTCTTCAGCACCGTAGTAATATTCATCATGCCATGTTTTCATTTCGTTCAGCATAAGCAAATAATTTAACCCATCATGATCATATGCATTTCGGTATATCTTTTGTTCATTATGTTTGCGAGTACATTCAAACGTACTCACAGGCTTGTCCCTGGATATTTAATTGGCCAGGTCAGGAATTCAATGGGGAGTACCACAACGACGTGCATGTGGAGCCTAGGATAGCAGCCACGCGGGATAGGAGTTATCCGGGTCAGCTGTCCCTATGGGAATGGAGCCCCACCGGCGTTGGAGAACCATGAGTCGCTTCCGTCACCCGTCACTAGAAATCATTGTTGTATCATTAGACCTTTATGGTCTTGTATCCAATTCTTGTAATTGCTTGGTAATCTGTAACAAGGACGTGTCCACCAGTAATAGTAATCCTGGGCTGGTGACGACACGAGGGGTTAATTTCTGGGATATTGTACCCCGGAAATCCGGCCCCTACAGCCTTGGTATCAGAGCCAGGCTGACCATTGGCTAATCCTATCTTAGCCTGGTCATTATCCTTAGGTTTCCTCACCGTCCAAATCTTTCCTGTCTGTAGCCAAGCCCATATCATTCGATAAGCCTACACAGTGACCAGCCGACACCTTTTGACAGTCGGTGCCCAACCCATCAGCCCTGCCCATAGGCCGTGTGCCTGTGGCCAACACCTGAGTTGTCCCATCCACAAGCGTGTGATGGAAGACTCTGCTGGCTTATAAAGGAAGCCTTGCCCCAACTCAGCACATCACAACCTCACTCTCAGTTCGATATCCAACCACCAAGATGCCTGGCCCCATCGTTCACAACGAGACCACCGCAGCCGAGCTTGGTGACTTTGTGGTCATCCTCGCAAATCTCACCCGTCGTGCTTTCGGTATCGAAGAGCCACCTGAGTATGTTGTGTACCAGGATCACACGAGTGATGCCTTCCACCACTTCTGGGCCACGGTGCACATCTACGGGAGGGGCACCGCATCGGAATGCCCCTACCGGTTCACCGGGAGGACGACCTCCGACGAGCCCCAAGCCATCCAACTTGCAGCCCGAGAGGCTGTCGTTCAACTCCGGCATCTATCGCCGAGCATTAACATCCGCCCCTTCTACTACTACCCTAGCCGTGAAGGCTATGGTAGCCCGACCCAGGTTGCCAACGGAGACCATGAGTCGGATCCTGCCCTGGTGCATCTGGTGCGCTACCTGAGATCGCAAGAGGCACTATTCGATCAGGTCACCCTTGATCTGATTGCGACCCGCAGGACGCTCGCTCTCCTGACCCCGGTGAGAAGTGAAGCTGCACCCACCACCGACACCCCGATAGTGCTGCTTGGGAGGCCTGTTGATCCCCCAAGTTCCGCCCCTCTTATCTACCCGGGCAGTGTCTTCGCCTCCCCCGAGGAACTCCGTCGTCTCTTGGAGACCCACTCCAACGGGACGGTGACCTCGACACCCCGCGAAGGGCACCACCGCTACCCCAACCCTATAGCTCCCCATCCGACCCCGGTCAACTCTGACACCGAAGCACACGGAGAGGCCTCGACATCTACAAGACGCGCCCGGCTAGATGTCGATGAGGTGGACTGAGTCCACCAGTATTGTTGTAGAGCCTTAGTGGCCCTGTTACCCTGTATTTTCGTAGTAGCAGTTGTATGGTGTAGTAAGTTTGTAAACCACTTGTGTGCCAATGGTAGTATGCGTGCCCAATCATAAATTGTTAACGTGTGGTGACTGAGTAAATTCTGGACGTGACTGCCGAACCCCCCTAACCGACACGCACAATAATACGTCACATTCCTTGTTGGGATCGAGGTCTGAGTTTTTGACCAGACAGCCCTGCGCCGGAACCGGTGCACAAGTCGTGCTGGCGCCGCTTCATGTTTCCTCACCCAGGCACCCTATAAGAGGCCATATCCGCAAACCACACCGGCCATCTTCACCTCGAGCACTGCTTTTCCCCATCCACCCATCCATGTCTCACCCCGGAGCTTACCTGAGAACCCCCGATGCAAGCCCTGGTAGTTTTGTTAGGATTTTGTGGGATTTTACCCGCAATACCCTTGGTTCCATCCACCCACCCTGGTATGAGTTGTACAAGATGAGGATCACCGCTGATTGCTCGAAATACTGGGCAGTTGTGCACATCCCACCAGCAGATTTGAACCAAGGCCCTCCGTATGTTGTCTTCATCGGGAGATCCATGCCAACCTCAGGCATGGCCATCGAGGCTGCTGCTTACGAAGCAGTTACCCGTCTTCGATTTGCGGTACCCTGTGCCAGTGCAAGGGAATACTGCTATTTCCTGAGCCGCGCAACTTTTGGAGCAGAAGCTATGTTCCGCTGTGAACGTATAGAGAGCGATCCAGCTCTGGTCTATCTCGTTCAGTATGTGATGGCCCAGGAAGGCTTCACCCAGCAACTACTGGAGTATCTCCACTATCTTGCTGTTTTGAATCCCCAGATCACCATTGGCGGACCACCTCTACCAACTCAGGAGGGACGCGCTCTTCGTCTGCTTCCTCCACTTCCTCCACTCCCTCCGGAAGAAGAAGAATGTGCTCCAGCACCCGGAACCCTTCCGCAAGACCCCGTAGATCTTACCTTCGAAACGTAGACGGTTATGAGCATGGTTGCAGCTGCCTTCGCGCGTGGAAAGCGGAAACCCAGAAATATGCTTTCGACGTCGTAATCCTTCCGCGCGGCCAAATAGCTGGGCTTGGCCCAGTAGCGCCGTGCGACTAAATCGCGCTCAGGGCGCGCCTCTGCCCTTTTCCCTTTTCTTTTTCAGAAGATTTCAAACAATTCTACAGTAGCCATTTCAAATCCAAATTTGATGATTCAAATTTCTGCATACTTATAAAACCATGCTCTATTAATTCAGCTAGGGTGAACTTTTTTCCCAAGCTCTGTCTCTGTTGAATCAATTAAATAGTCCACATCTTCAATTATTCCATCTTAGAAATTCCCAAGATAAATCATATGAACTCCAAATAAATTGATTCTTTTTCTGAAATTCCTTATTAGTCATCTAGTTTATTTTAGTATTTGTTTAAAAAAAATTCCAAACAACTTTTTCGCACTGTTTTGGCTTCATGTGGTAATTGCAATATTTTTGAAAATAGGAAATGGAGGGAAGATATAATTTTCAAAATTTTGGAGTGCACCCAACACTTCTGCATGATCAAGGCAAGCATCTTGAACACTTGATATGGTGATTGCATGGTTAAATATTTGCAAGAATAATTGAAATCATGCATATGTCGAATTCAAATAAAATTTGCATGCATGTAGTGTTGGCATGTTTTTCCCGTACCGTGCAACATGTGTTTGTCATGACTAACTTGCAGGAGCAGGTATAAGAGAAATACCATTAACGGCAGAAGGGTGATCACGTTAAAGCGTGATCATGCCTTGTTGGTTATGCATGTTGGGACATGCAGGGGCTATGGCCCTGTTTTGGTGTTACCGTTGAAAGAACACTTTATTGTGCTAACCACTGCAGAAAAATATAAGCCTCCTGAGTCGACCGTAGATCGAGTCTTGTTCCAGTAACCCCCAAACTTGATCAGTGCTACCACATGTCCCTGCCGCAGGTAGGGTATGGTTCAGTAAGTTGTTAACCCCTTTCCCGCACACACCGTACAGAGAGGCCATAGTGAAAGATACCATTGATCACTGGTAGGCATGTCACTTGGTCAGGGGGCATGGGTGTATTCGGTTGTAGCCGAGAGGGGTAGCGCCCCTGATCTTTGCGCACGTTATATATGAGATTGTGATCCCATGCTATTCGAGATTGTAGTCTCCCCGCCTTAGAGTTTTTCTTGAACGATGCTTTGGGTGATTCCTGGCATCAGGAAAGTTAATCTGGTGTGTGCTGGTTAGGTGTGTTTTCAACCCAAAGACCGTAATGGGAATTAGTCAGCGTCTCGGTGTTGGCTAAGGAAATCCTATACTTGTGGGTAAAGAGTACACCCTCTGCAGAGTTATACCTATTCGAATAGCCGTGTCCGCGGTTAAGGACTACAGTCTGGGTTGGTCAAGTGTCGGTCTTAGTGTCGGTCTCCAGAGGAAATAATTAAATTGAGCAAGAATTATTTTGCAGGATAATTATTGCCACTACTGATATTATCATGAATATTATAGATGATATGAATATTATTGTGGACTAACCCGTTTCTCTTATTTTATTTCCTGAGTGTCTCAGGGGCTAGCTGGACTACCCCGGACACTCGGTTTTATTTCTTTTCAAGACCTCTCGTGGCGTCGCTTGAGTTCTCGGGCGGTCCTTGTCGGTACCAAAACTGTCAGATCTCGGGTAGGGGATCCGAACTGTGGGTCTAGGAATCAATGGGTAACAGGGAGCGTAGAGACAGCGATTTACCCAGGTTTGGGCCCTCTCGAAGAGGTAATACCCTACGTCCTGCTAGATTGTATTGATGTGATTCTATAAAGGTTACAGAGTTGATCTACCTCGAGATCGGATGGGCTAAACCCTAGGCAATGATCTGATGATCCTCTACGGACTAAACCCTCGGGCTTATATAGACACCAGAGGGTCCTAGGGTTACATATAGTCGGTTTTTATCAGGGGATAAACACACCAGCCACGCCAATTATTGCTTGGAGGAGACGCCAAGTCTTCGGAGATTTCCTTCTGATGCACGGGGTCGCCCACAGTCCGGCCTTCCATCGACGAGTAGAGGGCGGCCCACCAGCCCAACCTATGAGAGATAGGCCGGCAGCCCTAGCAACCCCAGTCCGGGACACCCTCAGTAGCCCCCGAACTAGTCTTCGAAGCCGAGGTAGACGCCGGACACCATCGGCTTTGTGGACCAGTTCCCTTCCTTCCGTGGCATTGACGACCGGTCTGCGTCTCCTTCTGAGTCGAGTCCTTACGTGTTGCCTGGCCGTGCCCGCACCGAAATATACTTCGATCGCCAAGGGGTATCAATAACTTAGCCTCGAAGGCCAGTCACCTCGGTATGAACAGCACCCCCATCTGACAACTTTTCACCGATGGGTCACAATGCGCCAAGACCACGAGTTGTTTTATGAGAAACTTGATTCGCGGTTCGAGGCTGTTTTTTCATTGGCACGTCCCATCAATATGGAGATCGTGCCCTGGTTTTAAGGGATATGATCAATAATCCACCTCATCCCACGCGCATAATGGCACGGTTACATGGGGAAACGGCGAGGACTGGGGCGCAGTAAAAGGACCGTGGGTTTTACAGCCCATAAAAGGGGGAGCGATTTCCATTTCCTTTACACGCTCTCACTCCTGCCCTCGCCGCTGCCTTCTCCATCTTTGAGCTCCAGCGCACAGATCCATTTTCCCATCTGAAAACCTCCCCGGCCGCTAGTTCCAATCCAGGAAATGGCGGGCTCTGGGTCCAAAGGCAAGTGGGAGGCATCCGTCGTTACTGAGAGCGCCATCCTGGAGCTAAAGGGCGCGGGCTATCTTCCCGCCAACGTCGCCCACCGAGCCCCAGAGGCTGGCCAGGTCGTCCCCACGCCGCGACAGGGCCAGCGGGTGGTATTCCTGCCCCACTTTATTCGAGGTCTGGGCTTTCCCCTTCACCCCTTCGTCAGGGGCCTCATGTTCTTCTATGGACTGGACTTCCACGACCTCACGCCGAACTCCTTCCTCCACATCTCGGACTTCATCGTCATCTGCGAGGCCTTCCTTCGGATCCGGCCACACTTCGGCCTATGGCTGAAGATCTTCAACATCAAGCCGAAGATCGTCGACGGCCAGCAGGCGGACTGCGGGGGTGCGATGGTCAGCAAACTCCCCCAAGTGGAGTGGCCAGAGGGCGCCTTCATCGAGACCGTCAAGGTCTGGCAGAAGGAATGGTTCTACATCACCGAGCCATGGAGCGCAGATTGGGGGGCGATTCCAGCCTTCCGATCCGGACCCCCTACGAGGCTGGTCTCATGGACCAAGAAGGGCCTCGACTGGGGGGGTGAACAAGGAGGTGGCGCAACTGCAAAGCCGGATCGCCAAGATGATAGAGCAGGGCGTCGAGCTGCCCAACGTGATCCAGATCATGCTCGGCCGCCGAATCCTCCCATGCCAGGACAGGGCCTCCCCCATGTGGGCCTACAAGTCCGAAGACCCGGCCACCGTGCGCAACTTCTACCGCACCTCCCACGCTCAACTGTTGAGGGCACTGTTCAAGCCGCAGAAGGACTGGCTGGCCAAGGAGGAAGACATCGGACTCGACGCCGCAAATCCCCCACAGGAGGTATGAATAATTTTGTACTTATATCGAACTGTTCCCTTTTAACAAGGTACTCAGCTTTTTCACTTTTCATCCGCAGAATTGGCTGAAGAAGGCCGAGCGGATCGACAGTCCGGCGCCGCTGCCAGAGGGGCCCAGGACACCACTGCTGACGGCCATGTTGGCCGTGGAGCCATACGAGGCGCCGGAGAGGAAGGAGAAGAAGAAAGACCATAGGAAGGAGGCCAAAGAGGGCCTCCGTTCCCGAGGTCCCCCGGACACTAGATCCGGGGACACCCATGCTCCCTCCGCACAAGAGGAAGAGAAGGAGCAGGGAGGAGAAGGGGAGGAGGACGATTCCTCCCGAATAGGGAAAAGGGCGGCGTCCGAAGACGTCGAGGAGGAACCGCTTCGCCCTCCCCTCAAGAGGGCATGCAGGGCCAAGGTGGCCCTATCCGACCACAGCTCGGCTTCTGCCAAGGACTCCGATCCCTCCGAAGAGGTTCCCCAGAGGATCCCCAGGGCCAAACCACAGGCCCAAAGGTACGCATTGCGGTATCCTCGGAAGTGTTTTCGGCCGAACTAAGCCCAACATTGATCACTTTTTACTTTTAATATCGCAGCCCGCCACGCGACCTCCCCACCGACCGAGTCTCGGAGGAGGATTCTCCATCGGCCGCGCTGGCGGAGAGCGGGACCGAATCGCGTGCCTCGCCTCCCCCAATCGCCGAGGAGGCCGAGGAGGTCCTGTCGAGGAGGACCCCCCCCCCCCCCGTGCCGCACACAAGGAGAGGGGGCGACGTTATCATGGCCGAGGCGAACACCTCGGTCGCCGAAGACCAGGAGGGGCCCCTCTGGTTCACGAAGAGGAGGAGCCCGGACAATCCGAGCTCTCTCCGAGAGCGGCTCCGGAGTCGTCAAGACGTCCGGAGTCGGGCACGTCAGTCCCCGAGAGGGAAGAAGCCGAAGTGCCCCCACCACCCCCGTCTGCAATAGAGCGGGCGTCGACTGGGTGGCCGGATGAGATGGAGGATGCTCTAAGCAGCTCCTCTATCGCCGAAGAGCACCGTGCCCTTATGGGCGCGGTGCTGCAAAGTCTTCGGTCTGTTGATAGCGGACTGAAGGAGGCTTTCAATGGCCTTCTCACAGGCTTCAAGGTGAGCCAAGTAATTTTTTCCCTTAAAGAATTTCTTTCGTATAAATTTATGGCCTTATACACAGTAGCCCCCGAAACTCTGGCTGGCTGGACCAAAGCCGGTCAGAGGATCAAAAATCCACATCTCGGATACTAACGTGTGCAGAGTGATGCGCAGGCGTTGTCTTCGGCAACAGCCGCCAACGCCGAGGAGTTGGCCGAGCTGAATCGGAAGCTCAAAAGCTCCGAGGACGACCTCAGCCTGGTGAACAAGAGGTTCGACGAGGCGCAAGGCAAGTCCGGACTGCGGTATTTACTTACAGCCATATGCATTTGTGTTAAGTAAGGTTTATATTAGCCTAATCAGAATCAACTGGTATGATTGCAGCTGCTGCCGTGGAGGTTGAGAACCTCAAGGCCGCGCTGAGGACGGCTCAGCTAGAAGCGGCGGAGCAGAGGTCGGCAGCCGAACAAGCGGCTGCCGAACTGATTTTGGCGAGAACCGCTAGTCAGAAGCACGAAGCCAGAGTGGCGGAAGTGCAACAAGAGCTCGCGGATGCCATCACAAAGTGTGAGGCTCTCGAGCAGAAGAATAAAGAGCAGGCCTCCGAGCTAACCTCACTGGGGTCAGTGGGCAAGGAAGCGCGGACAGAGGCGCACGGCTACCAGGAAGAACTCCACCAAGTGAAGCTCACGGATGGTAAGTCATATTTTGCTGCAGAGTGTCTTTGGAGGTAACAGGTTCGCTTTGCTCACGCGGGTGTTGCGTTCCGCAGGCGCCTTTGCGGACCTCCTGAAGAGTATGGCCGACGCGGCGAGGTTCTTTGCCGCTCAAGAGGGTCGGGCCGAGCAGAGGTTATTCTGGGCGCAATTTCAAGTGCCCGAACACCCTCCCCTCCTCAACAACGAAATGAAGCAGCTGATGGAGCTGCATCGGATGGCGGAGCCGGCGATGAAGGACCTCTGCGTCAAGCTATGGCCATTGGAGCCGCTGCCGAGCAGCTACTTCGGTCTGGTGCAGAGGCTGTATGACGCCACTTCCCGGATCGACGCCTGGAAGCGCTCCTCATGCATTGTGGGGGCTCGGATGGCCTTTGGCAAAACAATGGTACATTGACCGAAGATAAAGCCAGCCGAGATGGCCACAGGATCTCCGCCGCCAGGGAAGGAGCATAGGCGCCCCGAGCAATACTTTCCCATCGTGATGGATGGTGCTCGTGCAGTAGAGGCCCAGTGGTCAAAAGATGTAATTTATGAGTAGATTTGGTTTCCTTGTAACCAAGGAGTTGAAACTTTTGTTTTATTGTAATGCAAGTTGTTTGGCTGTGAACAGAGTGCCTGCGTATGTTAATTTTGACTCCTGAGTGGCCGTTTGTAAACTGAAAGTTACCAGTCGTCCGCTTCAGCCCCCTTGCAGATACTGCATGGGGTGTTTTCTTGTAATACTTGAAACCTTAGCCGACGTCTCGGTGCCCGGAGGCGGTTGTATGTACGGAAAACCAGGCAATCAGACTATGTGGTTTTAGTGTTTTCACTTAGCCAGAGGAGCTTGACTGTGGGGGCTGGTGACGAGCCCCCAGTGTTTGTGATATTCGGACAAGCCGCGGTTGATACCATCATCACATGGTTTCTGTAACAGAGAACCCTTCGTTTAACACGGACTAACCTCCAACGATTTGAGTTTGACATGAGTCGTCGGATCGCCGACCAGTTCTTGCTTATTGGGACAGTCAGTTTTCGGCTTTCTCCACTGAGGTACTTAACCAGGCTAGCTAGAAGTACAATCGCAGTGGTTCTCCCTTTACCCTCTTAGCCTAACAGTGCGGAGCATAAGAGGGTAAACACAGGAGCTGGGCAACCCAACTATTGACCAAAGACGCAATTTGGAACTGATTCATATAGTGCAATATCCGCGACGCCGAGCACATAAAAAATAAGTGCTGGGATAAAGTTTGAGGCAAGGTTGATGTTCGAGCCCCCGGTCTATTAGCCGGTTACCAAAAAAAAGGCGTATCGTAATAGTTTACTTCGGCTTAAAAAAGCGGAAAGGAATATGCAACATGAATGACTGCACAAGTACCATAGAAGAATTGGTCTTTATTTCCTTTGAGTATGTGACGTCCAACCGTACAATCCGGATTGCCGAAGTAACTTTGATAGATACTTTAAAAGAAATGAATTCGTGAGAGTAAAGGTTTACACAGGGCCTTCATGAGTGGTTTGACGTCCCCACCACGCCCTGCTGCACGTCTGCGCCTTTGCTCTTCAAGAAACTTCTGTGTGAGCGAAGCTGTCGACTGTATGTTCGGCGGAAGTAGTAATGTTCGGCGGACAAGCCCTTGAAGAAGGGTTTTGAGAAGTCGCCGTGGTACATCAGTTTGACACTGATCAGGCCCCAGATGGTGCCCATTGCCGATGTTGATTTGAAGACATCCGTAGGCCATTGCTCGGTCGAACCGGGCTCCCGGTCTTTGTGCCATGTGTCCCCACAGCTGCCCATGGAATTTTGAGCGCGAAATTGTGTACTCGAGGTACGTATTGCGTGACTAGGTGGGCCGTGTTGTGGGGCACGTACCCCTATTTAGAGTGAGCAGGGGAGTGCTCCGGGACCAAGGCTGCAGCTCGGGAGCGCTTGCGTGCGTCCAGTGTCTTGACAGTAGACCGGACTTGTGACGCTTCTTCGGCGGCTTGGACTTCGGCGGCTAGAGCCGCCGTGTGTTCCTCTGTTCGGAGCGAGCGCTCGGTATTACCGTTGATGGTAATAACGCCCTTTTGGCCCTGGCATCTTGAGCTTCGGGTATGCATAGTGCGGGACGGCGTTGAAGCGGGCGAACGCAGTCCGGCCGAGGAGTGCGTGGTAACCGCTGCGGAAGGGGACAATATCGAAGATTAAGTCCTCGCTGCGGAAGTTATCGGGCGAGCCGAAGACAACTTCCAATGTCACAGATCCCGAGCAGCGTGCCTCGACACCTGGGATTACACCTTTAAAGGTGGTATTGCTGGGTTTAATTCTTGACGGGTCAATCCCCATTTTCTTCACTGTATCTGAGTAAATCAGATTGAGGCTGCTACCTCCGTCCATAAGGACTCTGGTGAGGTGGAATCCGTCCACGATGGGGTCGAGCACCAAAGCCGCCGTTCCTCCATGGCGTATACTGGTCGGATCGTCTCGACGGTCGAAAGTGATCGGGCAAGCAGACCATGGGTTGAATTTCGGGGCTACCGGCTCTAAGGTGTAGACGTCCCGAAGAGCGTGTTTCCGCCCTTTCTTTGGTATGTGCGTGACATAGATCATGTTCACGGTTTTGACCTCTAGAGGGAACTCTTTTTGGCCTCCGTTGTTCGGTCTGCAAGGTTCGTCGTCGTCCTCGCTACGGGGGCCCTTTCCCTGTTCTTCGGCTGAGACTTTGCCGGCCTGTTTAATTACCCAACAGTTACGGTTGGTGTGGTTAGCTGGCTTGTCAGGGGTGCCGTGAATCTGGCAGGGCCTATCCAATATTCTATCCAGCGTAGACGGGCCGTTGCGGTTCCCTTTAGAGGGTTTTTTCCGCGGTCCCAATTTTGAGCTGCTGAATCCGGCGTTTACTGCCGTGTCGTCGGCTTCACCGCCATTGTTTGAGTGCCGGCGCTTATTATTCCTATTGCGCCGGGGTTTTCTATTCCCGTCCCGGGCCTCTGAAGTGCCGGGGTCTTCAGGGTGGTTGCTTCGACGAGCCAACCAGCTATCCTCACCCGCGCAAAAGCGGGTCATTAGGGAGGTAAGGGCCGACATTGTTCTCGGCTTGTCCTGGCCGAGCTGACGGGCGAGCCACTCGTCCCGAATACTGTGTTTGAATGCCGCAATCGCTTCGGCGTCCGGACAGTCGACGATCTGGTTCTTCTTGGTCAAAAACCGGTTCCAGAATTGCCGGGCTGACTCCCCGGGCTGCTGAATAACATGGCTCAGGTCATCAGCGTGTGGCGGCCAAATGTAGGTGCCTTGAAAGTTAGCTCGGAATGCATCCTCGAGCTCTTCCCAGCTCCCGATGGAGTTTTCGGGTAGGCCGTTCAGCCAATGCCTTGCTGGTCCCTTGAGTTTCAGCGGTAGGTACTTAATAGCGTGGAGATCATCTCCTCGGGCCATGTGTATGTGGAGGAGAAAGTCCTCAATCCAAATGGCTGGGTTAGTTGTCCCATCATAGGATTCTATATTAACGGGTTTAAACCCCTCGGGGAACTGATGCTGCATCACTTCATCAGTGAAACACATTGGGTGTGCGGCGCCCCTGGCCCGGGCTACATCGCGCCGGAGATCGGTTATCATCCGGGCATGGTGCTGCTCCCGAGCTCTGTCATTTCTATCGCGTCAGGCTTGATATCCATCCTGTCCGGCGGGTGCGTATCCTGTGGATCCATAGATGGATCTCGACTGGATTCCTCGTGCGTTCAGGTCGTGGCGCAGATCGTGTTGGTCGTCCGGTTGAACCGGGTCTTTGCCTGCTCGGCGAGGTGGCGTGGGTGCGTATTCGGCTTCTCCGGCCTCCCTATCCCGTCCTCGAAGGGGCGCGAGTGGGAGTTCGGCTTCCCCGGCCGACCTATTCTGTCCTCGAGGGGGCGCGGGTGGGTAGTCGGCTTCTCGGGCCGCCCTGTCCCATCCTCGAGGGGGTGCGGGTGGGAGTTCGGTTTCCACAGCCGGCCTATCTCATCCTCGAGGGGGGCGGTCGGGTTGGTATGCGTAAGTTCGTCTAGGAGGCATGGGCTCGAAGGCCTCATCCTCAAATTCTGGGAGTAGGCGCCGCCATGGGTAACTCTTGTATTGGCCCTGACGTTGATCGTCAAGGCCTTCTTCGACGGCCAAGACAATCGTCCATCTGTCGTTGAGCATATCCTGCTTGGCTTTTAGCTGCTGTTGTTTTTTCTTCAAGCTTCAGGCAATGGCGATGAGTTGCCGCTTGAATTTCTCTTGTTCCAGGGGATCCTCAGGGACGATAAAGTCTTCGGGTCCGAGGCTATCTTCTTCTTCGGACGGAGGGAGGTAATTGCTGTCCTCGGAATCATCGAGGTCCTCGGGGTCACCCTGGTCCTCATGCCCTTCAGGGGCGTCGGGTTGCTGCTCGGGAGTGTTATCGCCGAGCTCCCCCATGTTTTCCGGAGTCTCATTATCTCTGGTGCCGTTCGTGTCTGTGTGATTTTCCTTGCCCTTTCCCCGCCCTCTGGCTCGCCGTCGTCGGCGCCTGGGCGGTTCTTCGGCGGGATCGTCGCCGTCCTTTCTGGTTGTGTCACCGTCCTTCATGGGGGTGTCAACCATGTAAACGTCATAGGTGGAGGTGGCGGTCCACTTTCCGGTATTGGAAGTGGCAAGGGAAAGATCTGTGTAGGGCGGGATGTCGATATCCTCGTCCATGTCGTCGGCCTCCTCGGATGCGTAGTCCAGCATGTCGGTTAAATCTTCGACAGTGGCTACCAAGTGGGTGGTGGGTGGGACGCAAAATTCCCCGAGGCTGGCCTCCCGTCCGACCTACTCCTGGTCCGAGGACGGGCCATCCGCAATATTCATCATCTGGATCCGATCTGACATCTCGCTTAAAAACGACAGGTCAACCGGATTCATGTTCGGGCATCCGTCGGAGTTGAGCTCCGGTGCACCAATACTATGAATGTGTCCGGCCAAGGGTGACCCTTGGTTTTCGGGTGCTGGGGTTGGATCTGAGCTCAAGGCCAGATCCGAGCTGAGGCCCGGCCTAGGGATAGGGACGGGGAGGGGATCCGAGGTCAAGGCCTCGGGATCGGTAGGCTCCCCGGGTAAAGCTGAGAACCCGGTGAGGACCAGATCGCCCCGAGCATCGGCGACGTCCTCAAGGCCGCCGAACCTGATTTCCTCTCAGGGGCAAAGTTACCGACCTGGTCGAGGTGACCGGTCGGATCGGCGTGCAGCACCATGTTGCCGAACGCGAAGAGCTGTCCGGGGACGAAGATGTCCCCGCTGCGGATTCTGTCACTGATTGAAAGGCGAGCCATTGATCCTTGGCGACCCACGGCGGAACTCTCAATGAAAGCACCAATGTCGGTACCAAAACCGGCAGATCTCGGGTAGGGGATCCGAACAGTGGGTCTAGGAATCAATGGGTAACAGGGAGCGTAGAGACAGCGATTTACCCAGGTTCGGGCCCTCTCGAAGAGGTAATACCCTACGTCCTGCTAGATTGTATTGATGTGATTGTATAAAGGTTACAGAGTTGATCTACCTCGAGATCGGATGGGCTAAACCCTAGGCAATGATCTGATGATCCTCTACGGACTAAACCCTTGGGCTTATATAGACAGCAGAGGGTCCTAGGGTTACATATAGTTGGTTATTATCAGGGGATAAACACACCAGCCACGCCAATTATTGCTTGGAGGAGACGCCAAGTCTTCGGAGATTTCCTTCTGATGCACGAGGTCGCCCACAGTCTGGCCTTCCATCGACGAGTAGAGGGCGACCCACCAGCCCGGCCTATGAGAGATAGGCCGGTAGCCCGAGTACCCCCTAGTCTGGGACACCCTCAGTCCTGTCTCGCCCGATTCTCTTTTAGACACCCGTTTGGCATTTCTTTTCAAGACCTCTCGTGGCGTCGCTTGAGTTCTTGGGCGGTCCTGTCTCGCCCGATTCTCTTTTAGACACCCGTTTGGCATTTCTTTTTAATACCTCTCGTGGCATCGCTTGAGCTCTCGGACGGTCCTGTCTCGCCCGATTCTCTTTTAGACACCCGTTTGGCATTTCTTTTCAAGACCTCTCGTGGCGTCGCTTGAGTTCTCGTGCAGTCCTGTCTCGCCTGACTCTCTTTTAGACACCTGTTTGGCATTTCTCTTGGATTCTCGGGTGGTCCTGTCTCGCCCGATTCTCCAATTTTATATTTCCTTTTGGATTCTTGGGCGGTCCTGTCTCGCCCGATTCTCCATTGACTTTCTTTGTTTGTCACTAACATTTCATATTTATTCTTCAGCACCGTAGTAATATTCATCATGCCATGTTTTAATTTCGTTCAGCATAAGCATATAATTTAACCCATCATGATCATATGCATTTCGGTATATCTTTTGTTCATTATGTTTGCGAGTACATTCAAACGTACTCACAGGCTTGTCCCTGGCTATTTAATTGGCCAGGTCAGGAATTCAACGGGGAGTACCACAACGACGTCCATGTGGAGCCTAGGATAGCAGCCACACGGGATAGGAGTTATCTGGGTCAGCTGTCCCTATGGGAATGGAGCCCCACCGGCGTTGGAGAACCACGAGTCACTTCCGTCACCCGTCACTAGAAATCATTGTTGTATCATTAGACCTTTATGGTCTTGTATCCAATTCTTGTAATTGCTTGGTAATATGTAACAAGGACGTGTCCACCAGTAACAGTAATCCTGGGCTGGTGACGACACGAGGGGTTAATTTCTGGGATATTGTACCCCGGAAATCCGGCCCCTACAGAGGGTTCTGACGATGAGGAGGAAGATGAGGATTCTGATGAGGAGGAGAAGGAAGATGATTCTGACAAGGAGGATGAGCAGCTGGAGGATTCTGATGAGGTGCAGGAGGAGGATGCAGAAGATGATAGCTACCAGGGTGTCTACAGATCATCACACAGGAGGAGGTTTCAGAATAGGTGGGCAATCTGGGGGGTATGGAGATCATCGCTTCGCCTGCTGACATGAATCTGTCGATTCCAGTGGACGACTGGGATGAGCAGATGGATGACCAAGTGTTGTTGGATGCTGATGCTAGGGAGGATCTGCCGCTACTCACTTTGGAGACCAAGCCGGGTTGCAAGACTGCCCCAATAGTGGTGGAGCAGTATGAGCTCTCGGCTCAGTTCGAGCAGAATGATGAACGGTCCCACCGCCGCCTGGCTCGCCATCTGAAGCGTCTCCCGCCCCCTACTCGCTAGTGCTGAGGATCTGACAAGTGGATGCCTAGCATTTAATGAAAACAGTATGTTGTTGCCATACTAAGAATTGCTAAGCTTAACCATGCCATTAACTTTTGTTTGAATGTGGTTACTAAGTTGGTGTATGCTACGTTTTGGATTTCCTACGTGGAGTGCCTTTTGCATGTTGAAAAATAGTGCAGCATGCAAAGTTACCTAAAATAGCGACATGCAAAACTTACTTAAAAAGGTGCAACATTCAAAAATAACCAAAAATAGGTCAACATAGAATGAGAGTATCATGCACCTGCGGAGATTACCCAAATAAATTACAACATGTACATAAGTAGTCCAAAAATGTGCAACTGTACGTAAGTAGTCCAAAAAAGTGCAACCTGTACATCCACCAAATTTTCAAACTACTGGTATTGCACGTCTATGATTTTCCCAATAACTAGTTCACAGAAAAGGGCTCCATGCACAAGGATTTCATTTTTTGAGGCTTTTTTCATTTTCTTTGATTTTTTTTCAAAATGAGGTCAAACTTGCAAGGTTGACCAATCCTACAAGATGGTTGGGAATTTCAACTTTGGTTGTGCCCAGTGCCTACACCACCAATTAAAAAGCTTAAAATGATTTTTGCCAATTTTCAGGACTAACATACATCAGACTTGTAGTTCAAATCTGAGCAATTCCTCATAAATCTCTAGAAATTCACTAAATGGATGAAATATAGGAAAAAAATATAAAATTCATGAAACTTGGGCATTGTGCATCAAATGTGGACTACTTTGGCTGAAAAATTAAAGGGACCCATTTTCAAACTTATTTCAGGCACTTACTTCACAAAAAATGTCATTTCTTGCACCAGAAACATGGAAAAATAAGTTTTTATTCAAAAAATATATATAATTGCTATGCAAACATTGTCCACAATGGTAACACCCATGGTTGTGACAAATTTGGACATGTTATTATGAACTATGCCATGGATTTGGCCATGACCATGGGCATCTGCCTTGAAATCCAGACAAGTTCATAGTAGATATGCCATTCTGTGAAGGGTTTTTTTTTCAAACTTGTGGTATTGCAAGTCTATGATTCTTCCCAGTAACTAGTTCACACAAAAGGGCTCCATGCACAAGGATTTCATTTTTTGAGGCTTTTTTTTATTTTCTTTGATTTTTTTTTCAAAATGAGGTCAAACTTGCAAGGTTGACCAATCCTAAGACGATTGGGAATTTCAACTTTGGTTGTGCCCAGTGCCTACACCACGAATTCAAAAGCTTAAAATGATTTTTGCCAATTTTCAGGACCAACATACATCACACTTGTAGTTCAAATATGAGCAACTCCTCATAAATCTCTAGAAATTCACAAAATGTATGAAATATAGGAAAAAACTAGAAAATTCATGAAACTTGGGCATTGTCCATCAAATGTGGGGATGAAAAATTAAAGGGACCCATTTTCAAACTTATTTCAGACACTTACTTCACAAAAAATGTCATTTCTTGCACCAGAAAAATGGAAAAATAAGTTTTTATTCAAAAAATATATATAATTGCAATGCTAACATTGTCCACAATGGTAACACCCATGGTTGTGCCAAATTTGGACATGTTATTATGAACTATGCCATGGATTTGACCATGACCATGGGCATCTGCCTTGAAATCCAGACAAGTTCATAGTAGATAGGCCATTCTATGAAGGTTTTTTTTTCAAACTTGTGGTATTGCAAGTCTATGATTTTTCCCAGTAACTAGTTCACACAAAAGGGGTCCATGCACAAGGATTTCATTTTTGACGCTTTTTTCATTTTCTTTGATTTTTTTCAAAATGAGGTCAAACTTGTAAGGTTGACCAATGCTACAAGATGATTGGGAATTCCAACTTTGGTTGTGCCCAGTGCCTACACCACCAATTCAAAAGCTTAAAATGATTTTTGCCAATTTTTAGGACCAACATACATCACACTTGTAGTTCAAATCTGAGCAATTCCTCATAAATCTCTAGAAATTCACTAAATGGATGAAATATAGGAAAAAAACTAGAAAATTCATGAAACTTGGGCATTGTGCATCAAATGTGATCTACTTTTTTCAAACTTATTTCAGGCACTTACTTCACAACCAGCAAATCTTTTCAAAAGTAACCGGTCTATCTGGGCTCTAGTTATATGCTGTTCGGTCAACAAGGGGTCTTTTGCAAAAGTTGCAACTCTCTCTGCTCCGCCGCCGCCCGTACGCCTATCGCCTGCCATCAAGAGGGCAGAGCCATGCGGTGGTGCGGCATTTCCACCACCATCGCCCTTCCCGCCACCAGGCACTCCCGCCAATTCTAGATGCCGCGGAAAAAACCTCCCGCCAACGACGCTCCACCCCCCGCACTCCCCTGATTAAATACCGGCGTGCGGTAATTGTTCCACCGACGCTTCAATCCATTGCTTCCACGCGCCGCGCAATCCAACGCTAGTTCAACCGCCATGGTGAGGCAGCGACAGACTACAAGGATCTGCACGGGAGGTCTCTGCCCTAGGGCACCAGTACCCGGCACTGGCGGCAGCTCCAACACCGGAGTGGTTGCGGGCTCCAACTCCGGCATGGGGGCCAACCCTGCCGCTAGCTTCTACTACGGCGCATCCTTGGTGGGGTCGGGCTCCTACTCCAACTACTCCGAGCTCGACCCCACGCCGTCCGAGCTGTCTCGTAACCGCAGGGAGCTCAAGGAGGAGGACTCTGAGGAGGAGGTGGCCTTCGAGGTGATGTAGGAGCACCTCGACGTCTACGGCGTCGAAGATGCGGCCGAGGAAGACATACCGGCTCCTGCGTACGATGCTGCCGTGCTCACTGCCTAGGCCGAGGAGGCCCTGTGCGCGGCGCAGCAGCAGCTCGACCAGGCGGTGTTAGCCGCGTCTCTGTCCACGGCGCAGGCAGAGGCTGTCAGGCGCCGGGCGGCTGAAAAAGAGGCCGCAGCTCGAGAGCAGAGGAGGGCGGCTACTCTGCGTGCAGCAGTCGCTATCGAGGCGGAAGGCGAGGGACTAGACGTCGTCGTCCTATCCACCTCCAACGACGAACAACACAATGACGACGACGGCACCATCGTCCTTTCGGATGATGAAGACAAGTAGCTGTCCATCTGTTCTCGATGTCGCCGCCGGCCGGCTATCTTATGTTGACCCTGTTAAAATATCGTATTAGTGTAGTGTCACTATGTCAGTTCCCTTTGTTAAGCGTTGAACAAATCTAAGAGGGTGGTTATTAAGCTTATTCGAATCTCCGAATCTCTGAATCTGCTGTGTTTTACACCGCCGTGTTCTATCTTTCTAGTGTCATTGACTCGTGGGCCCTTCTCTAATGTAGAAAATATCAGGTCAAATAGCCCCGGCTCTGCCCATAAGCAAACAGACACACACAGCTGAAATGGCTCGCACGATGCATAAACAAGCGTTGGTCCCGAGTTCGACCCCCGCGGGCGGAATTATATTCCACCCTTCTTTTGCAAATAAATCAGACACTGACATGTGGCTCCTACGGTGTCCCAAGCGTCAGTATATTTCACTATTTTTCCTAATATACTAGACACTGACAGGTCCGTCCTGGGTGTCCCAAGCGTCAGTATATTTCACTATTTTTTTCCTAATATACTAGACACTGACAGGTGGGTCCTGGGTGTCCCACGCGACATTATATGCGCCAGGTAACGGTCAACTACATTGACCCGATGGAAACGCTCTCTTTTGGGCATATTTGAGTGTCGGGCAAGTGGTGGAGGGGAAAAGTGAGGGACGTTTCTTGGATGGGGCAAAACTGAGTAGTACTAAGAAACCGAGGGCACAGAAAAAGAAATCCCTTATTATTAGGTAGAGATTAATTGAGTTTTCTAGGCATTTAATGTGCAAAATTCAAATTTGAACTACAAGCACATGCTCCAGTGCAACAAATTGGGTTGAAAAACATTTTTGTGTCATTGGGTGCATGTTTAGGTCCCATGCAAGAAATGTGAATGAATTACAAACATCTCGGGGTCGCGGCATGGCTGCAAACATTGAGAAACTTGGTTTTTAAATCCCCGTAAATCCAAAACTCGCCTGAAATTCATGAAACTTGGCATGGTGTCATGACATGGCACATATATGCGGTGGTAAAAAAAATTCCAATTTGGAGCAAGTTTTGGTACAAGCCTTTTACAAACGGAGCTTCTCACAAGAAGCCTCGTGCTTTCGATAGCGAACGTGTCACCCTTGTGGGCGAAACGACATTCCCTCCATCTTCTCGCATTGGATTTTTTTCTAGAGGTAACATAACCAATAGGAGTGTCGTGCTAAAATATGAAATTTTTCTGGGTTCGTTTGGACTTTTTTATAGATTAATTTAGTTTTATAGGCATTTAATATGCAAAATTCAAATTTGAACTACAAGCACATGCTCTGGTGCACCAAAATGGGTTGAAAAATCATTTTTGAGTCATTGGGTGCATGTTTAGGTCCCACGCAAGAAATGAGAATGAATTACAAACATCTATGCATCGTGGCTCGGCGGCAAACATTGAGAAACTTGGTTTTTAAATCGCCGTATATCCAAAACTCGCCTGAAATTCATGAAACTTGGCATGGTGTCGTGGCATGGCACATATATGCCGTGGCAAAAAAAATGTCCAATTTGGGGCAAGTTTTGGTACAAGCCTCTTACAAATCGGAGCTTGTCACAAAGAAGCCTCCTGGTTCCGATAGGGAATGTGTCACCTTTGTGGGTGAAACAACATTCGCTACCTCTTCTCGCCTTGGATTTTTTTTCTAGAGACAACATAGATCAATAGGAGTATCGTGCCGAAATATGGAATTTTTCAGGGTTCGTTTGGACTTTTTATATAGATTAATTGAGTTTTCTAGGCATTTAATGTGCAAAATTCAAATTTGAACTACAAGCACATGCTCCAGTCCATCAAAATGGGCTGAAAAATCATTTTTGTGTCCTTGGGTGCATGTTTAGGTCCCATGCAAGATATGGGAATGAATTACAAACATCTCGGCATCGCGGCTCGGCCGCAAACATTGAGAAACTTGGTTTTTAAATCCCTGTAAATTCTAAACTCGCCTGAAATTCATGAAACTTGGCATGGTGTCATGACATGGCACATATATACCGTGGTACAAAAAATTGTCCAATTTGGGGCAAGTTTTGGTACAAGCCTCTTAGAAACCGGAGCTTCTCACAAGAAGCCTCATGGTTCCAATAGGGAACGTGTCACCCTTGTGGGCGAAACGACATTCCCTCCATCTTCTCGCCTTGGATTTTTTTTCCAGAGGCAACATAGACCAATAGGAGTGTCACGCTGAAATATGAAATTTTTCAGAGTTCATTTGGACTATTTTATAGATTAATTGAGTTTTCTAGGCATTTAATGTGCAAAATTCAAATTTGAACTAAAAGCACATGCTCCAGTCCACCAAAATGGGTTGAAAAATCATTTTTGTGTCCTTGGGTGCATGTTTAGGTCCCACGCAAGAAATGAGAATGAATTACAAACATCTATGCATCGTGGCTCGGCGGCAAACATTGAGAAACTTGGTTTTTAAATCGCCGTATATCCAAAACTCGCCTGAAATTCATGAAACTTGGCATGGTGTCGTGGCATGGCACATATATGCCGTGGCAAAAAAAATGTCCAATTTGGGGCAAGTTTTGGTACAAGCCTATTACAAATCGGAGCTTGTCACAAAGAAGCCTCGTAGTTCCGATAGGGAATGTGTCACCCTTGTGGGCGAAACGACATTCACTGCCTCTTCTCGCCTTGGATTTTTTTTCTAGAGACAACATAGACCAATAGGAGTGTTGTGCCAAAATATGGAATTTTTCAGGGTTTGTTTGGACTTTTTTATATATTAATAGAGTTTTCTAGGCATTTAATGTGCAAAATTCAAATTTGAACTACAAGCACATGCTCCAGTGCACCAAAATGGGCTGAAAAATCATTTTTGTATCCTTGGGTGCATGTTTAGGTCCCATGCAAGAAATGAGAATGAATTACAAACATCTCGGAGTCGCGGCTCGACCGCAAACATTGTGAAACTTGGTTTTTAAATCCCCGTAAATCCAAAACTCACCTGAAATTCATGAAAGTTGGCATGGTGTCATGACATGGCACATATATGCAGCGGTACAAAAATTTGTCCAATTTGGGGCAAGTTTTGGTACAAGCCTCTTACAAACCGGAGCTTCTCATAAGATGCCTCGTGGTTCCGATAGGAAACGTGTCACCCTTGTGGGCGAAACGACATTCCCTCCATCTTCTTGCCTTGGATATTTTTTTTAGAGGCAACATAGACCAATAGGAGTGTCGTGCTGAAATATGGAATTTTTTAGGGTTTGTTTGGACTTTTTTGTAGATTAATTGAGTTTTGTAGGCATTTAATATGTAAAATTCAAATTTGAAATACAAGCACATGCTCCAGTGCACCAAAATGGGTTGAAAAATCATTTTTGTGTCCTTGGGTGCATGTTTAGGTCCCTTGCAAGAAATGGGAATGAATTACAAACATCCAGGCATCGTGGCTCTGCGGCAAACATTGAGAAACTTGGTTTTTAAATCCCCGTAAATCCAAAACTCGCCTGAAATTGATGAAACTTGGCATGGTGTCATGACATGGCACATATATGCCGTGGTAAAAAATTTGTGCAATTTGGGGCAAGTTTTGGTACAAGCCTCTTACAAACCGGAGCTTCTCACAAAGAAGCCTTGTGGTTCCGATAGAGAATGTCTCACCCTTGTGGGCAAATTGACATTCCCTGCCTCTTCTCGCCTTGGATTTTTTTCCTAGAGACAACATAGACCAATAGGAGTGTTGTGCCAAAATATGGAATTTTTCAGGGTTCGTTTCGACTTTTTTGTAGATTAATTGAGTTTTCTAGGCATTTAATGTGCAAAATTCAAATTTGAACTACAAGCACATGCTCCAGTGCACAAAAATGGGTTGAAAAATCATTTTTGTGTCATTGGGTGCATGTTTAGGTCCCATGAAAGAAATGGGAATGAATTACAAACATCTCGGGGACGCGGCTCGACCGCAAACATTGAGAAACTTGGTTTTTAAATCCCCGTAAATCCAAAACTCGCCTGAAATTCATGAAACTTGGCATGGTTTCATGAAATGGCAAATATATGCTGTGGTAAAAAAATTGTACAATTTGGGGCAAGTTTTTGTACAAGCCTCTTACAGACCGGAGCTTCTCACAAGAAGCCTCGTGGTTCCGATCGGGAACATGTCACCCTTGTGGGCAAAACAACATTCCCTCTATCTTCTCGTCGTGGATTTTTTTTCTAGAGGCAACATTGACCAATAGGAGTGTCGTGCTGAAATATGGAATTTTTCAGGGTCCGTTTGGACTTTTTTATAGATTAATTGAGTTTGCTAGGTATTTAATGTGCAAAATTAAAATTGGAACTACAAGCACATGCTCCAATGCACCAAAATAGGTTTAAAAATCATTTTTGTTTCCTTGGGTGCATGTTTAGGTCCCATGCAAGAAATGGGAAAGAATTACAAACATCTAGGCATCGTGGCTCAGTGGCAAACATTGAGAAACTTGGTTTTAAAATCCCCGTAAATCCAAAACTCGCCTGAAATCCATGAAACTTGGCATGGTGTCATGACATGGCACATATATGCCGTGGTAAATGATTTGTCCAATTTGGGGCAAGTTTTGGTACAAGCCTCTTACAAACCGGAGCTTCTCACAAAGAAGCCTCATGGTTCCGATAGGGAATGTGTCACCCTTGTGGGTGAAACGACATTCGCTGCCTCTTCTCGCCTTGGATTTTTTTCCCAAGACAACATGGACCAATAGGACTGTTGTGCCGAAATATGGAATTTTTCTGGGTTCATTTGGACTTTTTTTATAGATTAATTGAGTTTTCTAGGCATTTAATGTGCAAATTTATAATTTTAACTACAAGCACATGCTCCAGTGCACCAAAATGGGTTGAAAAATCATTTTTGTGTCCTTGGGTGCATCTTTAGGTCCCATGCAAGAAATGGGAATGAATTACAAACATCTCGGCGTCGCGGCTCGGCCGCAAACATTGAGAAACTTGGTTTTTAAATCCCCGTAAATCCAAAACTCGCCTAAAATTCATAAAACTTGGCATGGTGTCATCACATGGCACATATATGTCGTGGTAAATTCTTTGTCCAATTTGAGACAAGGCACACACATTAACATCAAACATAGGCATTTTGGCACAAATAGCTGCCACATTATTATCGCAAACGGTTGTATTATTTGAACCGTGGGCATTCCTCTAACCATATATGTGCCGCCACTCGTCCCACTATTTATTGGAATGGGGGTGCCGTGCGGGCAGCTGTTTGATTAGACGGGATGAGTGCTACAAGTCCGCAGCACAGGCTCGACGGGACGCGTGCGAGCAGTCCGCCGCGAAGGCTCGATGGGACGCATGCGAGGAATCTGCCGCGCAGGCTCGACGGGACGCGTGCGAGCAGTCCGCCGTGCAGGCTCGACGGGACGTGTACGAGCAGTCCGCTGTGCAGACTCAGCGCAACGCGTGGAGGCTCACCGGGAAGTGAGCACTTTGACCTCTTCCCGCCGCTTGATAACCCACAAGTATAGGGGATCGCGACAGTCTTCGAGGGTAGTACTTCACCCAAATTTATTGATTCGACACAAGGGGAGAAAAAGAATATTTGCGAGTATTGCAGTTGAGTTGTTAATTCAACCACACCAGGAGAACTAAATATCTGCAGCAAAGTATTTAGTAGCACAGTAGTATGATAGTTTTGATAGTAGTAGTAATAGTAGCAACAGTAACAGTAGCAGTTTTGTAGTGATTGTAATGGCAGCAGCAACGAAAGTAACTTAGCAAAGATTAATATGCGAAAAGCGTAGGCATTGGATCAGTGATGGATAATTATGTTGGATGAAATTCACCATATAACAGTCACAACCTAGGGCGATACACAATAGCTCCAATTCATCAATGTAACGTAGGCATGTATTCCGTATATAGTCATACGTGCTTATAGTAAGAACTTGCATGACATCTTTTGTCCTACCCTCCTGTGGCAGCTGGGTCCATAAGGAAACTAAGGGAAATTAAGGCCTCCTTTTAATAGAGAACTGGAACAAAGCATTAGCACTTAGTGAATACATGAACTCCTCAAACTACGGTAATCACCAAAAAGAATCCCAATTATTGTCAGCTTGGGGTATGCGGATCATAACACATAATAGGTGCATATAACTTGCAAGATAGGATCAAGAACACAACTATATTCATGCAAACATAAAGGGTTCAGATCTGAAATCATGGCACTTGGGCCCTAGTGACAAACATTAAGCATAGCAAAGTCATAGCAACATCAATCTCAGAACATAGTGGATACTAGGGATCAAAACCCTAACAAATTGACTCAATTACATAATAAATCTCATCCAACCCATCACCGTCCAGGAAGCCTACGGAGAAATTACTCATGCTCGGTGGTGAGCATCATGAAATTGGTGATGGAGGATGGTTGATGATGACGACGGCGACGAATCCCCCTCTCCGGAGCCCCGAACGGACTCCAGAACAGCCCTCCCGATGAAGAATAGGAGGTGGCGGCGGCTCCATATCGTAAAACACGATGAAACTTCTTCTTCTATTTTTTTTCATGGGGAAAGTGAATTTATAGCATTGGAATTAGGTCAGACGGACCTCTGTGGGCCCCACAAGGCATCAGGGCGCGCCCTAGGGGGGGTCGCTCCCTGTTGCCTTGTGGGTAACAGGTGGCCCCACTTCTGTTGATTCTTGCGCCAATAATTTTTATATATTCCATAAAAATTCTCGAAAAAGTTCCGTCCAATTCTGAGAACTTTGATTTCTGCACAAAAACAACATCATGGTAGTTCTGCTGAAAACAACGTCAGTCCGGGTTAGTTTCATTCAAATCATGAAAATTAGAGTCCAAAACAAGAGCAAAAGTGTTTGGAAAAGTAGATACGACGGAGACGTATCAACACCCCCAAGCTTAACTCATTGCTTGTCCTCAAGCAATTCAGTTGACAAACTGAAAGTGATAAAGAAAAACTTTTACGAACTCTTTTGTTCTTGTATCCGTATATAAGCTTAAATAGTACCCAAGTTTTCAGCAAAGATCATGAACTAACCATGCAAATGATAACACTTCGAAACTACATTCACTCATATCAATGTCATAATAAACTAGCGAGCAATAATAACATATCTCAAATGCTAACAATTTGTCAAAACAATCATGATATAATATGACAACATGGTATCTCACTAGTCCTTTCTGAGACCGCAAAACATAAATGTAGAGCACCTCCAAAGTTCAAGCAGCGACTAAACATTGTAATTCAGGGTAGAGGAGATCCAGTCATGGTGCACACAACATTAATTATACTCAATGCATAAGAATGAAAATAGTGCTCTCAGGATTGGTGCTTATAATGAGAAGGTGAGACTCAACAGTAAAATTAAATAACATGAAAGTAAATAGATAGGCCCTTCGCAGAGGGAAGCATGGATTTGCAGAGGTGCCAGAGCTCAAAGCTTAAATCAGGGATGAAAATAATTTTGGGAGGTGTACTTTTCCTGTCAATGTCACGACCAAGGATTTTCAATATCTTCCATGCTAAACACATTATCGGCGGTTCCCAAGCGGAAAGGTAAAGTTTAGTCCCCCTCCACCATACAAACACAAGCCATGGCTAGCCGAATTCATGGGTGCCCTCCATACTGGGCATCCCGAATACCAGCCTCTCTCGTGTAGTGACAAGTGAATAAACACTCATCTTGAGAATAACCCGCTTAGCATGGAAGATACTTACTGCCCCCTGTCGCTCCATGAGCGGTACGGGCACACAAAACAGATGTTTATTTGAATGATTAGAGGTGGTACATGCAAATTTACTTGGTACCGCAGAGTAATACCGCATATAGGTACATATAGTGGACTCATCTGGAACAACTTTGGTTTAAGGATTTTGAATGCACAAGTAGTATTCCCGCTTAGTAAAGGCGAAAGCTAGTAATAGATTGAGAAGGGACCAACTAGAGAGCGAAAACGGTCATAATCATGCATTGAGAATAATTAACATTGAATACTAGCATGAGTAGGATATAAACACCCTAAACATAAATATCATGGAGGCTATGTTAGTTTTGAATCAACTACATGTATGAACATGTGCCAAGTCAAGCCACTCGAAACATTCAGAGGAGGATACCATATTAACATACTACATCATAACCATTTTAATGCATGTTGACATCTAAAATATATCATTATCCACTGCTAGCTACTTAAGCATGGCGTGAGCAACTATAATCTCTAATTGTCATCACAAACATGTTTACTCATAATATGCTGAATCATGGATACTGAGTTAAACATATTTACAAAAACAAAAACAAGAAGAGTTCATACCAGCTTATCTTTGCCACAGTCACTTAATCAAATCATCGTCATTATTGCCTTTCACTTGCATGACCAAATGATGTGAAAATAATAATAGTGCAAGAGTGCCGTGGACTAAGCTGGAATCTGCAAACATTTTATTTAAGGGAGAAGACAAGGTAATATTGGCTCTTTGTTAGATCAATTAATAAAGCATGTGAGAGCCACTCAACATTTTCATCGTGGTCTTCTCCCTACGACGACTCAATGAAAAGAAAAGAAATTCAGAGAAACACACTGAAATATTTTTGGAGTTTTTGGTTTTTCTGAAGAAAGCAAATTAAAGAAGAAAAACGAAAAGCGAGAAAAACTATTCACACGGGAGAACTCCCAACAAAAAAGAAAAGAAGAAACAAGAAATCTTTTGGGGTTTTCTTTTAATACTACAAACTAACAACCGAGAAAGAAAAACCGAAAAGAAGCGAGAAATATTTTTGGATTTCAAAGTTTAACAAACACACAAGAAGAAAGCGAAAATAAAACGAACATGGATAATACAATGAAAAAGGATAAACACCGAAAATTGGAATGAATATGTGAACATGAATGTCGGTGAGAAGTACATACTCCCCCAAGCTTAGGCTTTTGGCCTAACTTGGTAATCACCACCCGTAGTATCCATCAGAACCGGGCGGATAGTACTGAGGCGGAGGCACTTGAGCGTCCCACTCCTGGACCTCGTTCTCCGCTGCAGCCACCTTGTTCCTGTAAGCTGTGATGTCTGCCGGCATGATGGTGTATCCGTTCCTGGCATGAAAGTCAAACAAAGAGGGTGCAGGCAACGGAATAATATCGCGAGTTCTCTCGCTGAAAATCAGGTTATAACAAATGTAGTGAGGAGGCTCAGGTTCATCAATAAAGTGGTGATCGATCATGCACTGTTAGTCTAAATAAACCTTAGGCTTCAGATAATCATTTGGACGGATAGCAACATTAAAGCATTTCGCGAGGCGCCATGAATTTTACCCCTAGTCCTATTAATGTGCAGGCGGCGTGCAATGATAGCGCCCCAGCTAAAAGTGTTCTCGCCATGAATGGCACGACATAAGATGGTGAGGTCAGGGGCACTGAGCGTACCACCTTCCTCCCTGGCAGTCAAGCATTTCCCTATGAATAAAGCAAAGTAGTGCATAGCAGGAAACTGCAAGCTAGTTACACGGGCTTTCGACACGCCCCTAAATTCTCTCACAGTCAAAGTGCGAAGGAAGTCCTCGAACTCCTCAGGCCGAGGCTCCCTCAAATCCCCATCAGAAGGGATCAAGCATATCTCACAAAACTCAGCTAGCGTTAACTCATTATGTTCAGCATATAAATCAAAACGCACCATGGGGATATCGAGCCTAGGCATAAAACAAAAATTTTGCACAAAGGAATTTGTAAGGATGTGGTGCTGGTCTCACTCATCTGCGAGGAAGTCAGTCAGCCCGGCATTCGCAACAAATTGTGCAAACTCTTGGCGGAACCCGGCTTCATTCATGAAGACATTGTGCGGCCATTCGCACGGTCGGACCTCCGTCCTACGCGGAATGTTGAGGTCACGGTCATGGGCATCCCCAAGGACACCCTTGGAGCTCTGGCTCGAAGAACCTCTCCGGAGGAAGTTCATTTTCCTAAGAACAAATTTCTGAAATTTTTGGACCACAAAAAGATGATAACAAAACTTCACAAAATTGATAGCAACTACTCATACAAGTGCCTAAAGGCTATATCAAGCATTCAAACTACTTAGAACTCAAAGAATTCAACATGCAGGCTCATTTTCAGTAGCACCAATAGCAGCAATTTATGCAAAATATAATCCACTAAAGCAAAAACTAATTGGAGCAATGGAGGAGTCACATACCAAGGAATAATCCCCCAAAATAGTTTTGGAAACGGAGCTCCGAGCAAAGAGATTGAAAATCTCAGGTTTGGGAGCAAGAACACGAGAGAGAGAGCTACCACGATTTTTTCTGGAGGTAGAAGATGAAGTGGGCTGAACTTGTCACGCCCAATATGCGATCCTATCCTCGAGGAAATCGGAGGTCCCACCAGGGATAGAAGCGCATATTGAAGACGCTTGCAAGGTGGATATCATTACATCGTACCATGTACATAATAGATGGGGATACAGACAAATACATACAATCATCACGTGAATACATCAATACATAGCAAACACCATACAAAAGAGCAGAATTAGACTACGGATGAAAACAAACGAAAAACACGAACGACATCCACCCTGCTAGCCCAGGCTGCCGACCAGGAACCTAACCCAAGATTGATGAAGAAGAAGCAGAAGAAGAACTCCAAAAGCAAACAAGCATCGCTCTCACGTCAGATCATCGCATTACCTGTACCTGCACCTGTTGTTGTAGTAATCTGTGAGCCATGAGGACTCAGCAATCCCATAACCATGGATAGCAAGACTATCAAAGCTTAAATGGGTATGGAAGGGTAAGGTGGTGAGGTTGCAGCAAGCACTAAGCATTGTATGGTGGCTAACTTACGAGTACAAGAATAAGAAGAGTAACTATGCATAACGGTCGCAAACTAATAATGATCACGAAGTGATCTTGAACACCTACTTATGAGTCAAGCATAACCCCACCGTGTTCTCTTCCCGAACTCCCTCGAAAAGAGACGATCACGGTTATGCACGCGGTTGGTGTATTTCAATTAGAATTTAGTGTCAAGTTCTCTACAACCGGAGGTTATAAATTTCCAAGTCATCACATAACCGCGGGCACGGCTTCGCAAAAGATTTAACCCTGCAGGGGTGCTCCAAGTAGTCCATTATAAATTACCACACGCATCCGATGGAACATCCTCACACCATGATAACACGATGATTACGATAAGGAATCCCGGTGGACAAGCCACTCGTAGCAGTCAAAACTAAACCAGCAAGACCTCCCGGTGAGCCAGATCCGTGTCTAGAGCCGCGCGCTCTCTATCTACGGGCATCATCCGTCTATGCATAGTGGACGGTAGCCAAAAGAACCCGAGTTGCCCTAAGGCGACTCCGCCGACTGCTAGGTAGGTGGACCAACGGTTGTGTTTTGCCGCTGGCCCGAGTTATGTTGGAATTAAAAGAGTCCCCGAGGTGGCGACCCTCTATGCATTAATTATTAGGTTCGTGTTGGCAAATGTTAAAATCAATGTTGGGCCTTGCTGGAGAAGTCTTATCCTAAAACAAGTGATCAGGGGGGTTCCCATATGCCCCACATGTGTTAGAAGCGCTCATCAAGGAACATAACACTGGTATTACGGAAACTAGGGTGGCATGAGTGGAACAAAACACTAGGCAAAAGGCCGAGCCTTCCACCCACAACCAAGTGTATAGATGCATTAATTAAATAAGAGATATTGTGATATCCCATTATATACATGTCCCAACATGGAACAACCTGCAACTAGCAACGCTATAAGAAAGGGACTGAGCAAAGCGGTAACATAGCCAAACAACGGTTTGCTGGGTAAGGGTGGTTAGAGGCTGTATCATGGCATATGGGAGGCTGACATATATGTGGTAGGAAGCGCGACATAGCGATAGCAACGAGACAACTAGCAAGCAAAGATAGTAGAGATATCCAAGGTCATGATCATCTTGCCTGGAATCCCGCTCGGAAGAAGATCGAGTCCATGAAGTAGACGAACAAGCGTAGTCGAACAAATCCTCACAATCGCAACGAAACCAGAACTATCGAGAAGAAGCACAACCGGAAAGAAGCAAACAACATGGTAAACACACAAGCATAAACATGGCATGATGCACAACCAAATATGATGCATTACAAGTTTAAATGTTGTTAAACATGGCAAGAGATGAAGCATAAGCAATCCATACAACTAGACAAGTTTAAATGAGGCCAGAAACACAAACAACAATTTTGGTAATTCCCCATATGCAAATTTCGAAATTGGTACTGATCTGAGTTAAACACAATGTTAAAGTTGTTAAACAGCAAGTTAACATGCATCATGATGATCTACACGTTTTTCTAATCAATTTACATATGTAGATCATTTAATTCGGAGCTACGGTCTAGAAGATATGAGCTAAACAAGTTTAACATGGCAATAATGCAAAATGCATGCAAACATCAACCACGAACACTCAAATCAATGATGCAACATGACAATATGAAACTACACACAAATCTAAGCAAGTTTCATGTAGGACATGATCAAAACGGAGCAACGGTTCAACAATTAAAATCAACACAAGTTATAATAAAAATCTGCCAAAACAGCAACATAGTACTTTGCAAACATCTAAACAGCAAGCTACAGTAACATGATGGGCACAAACTTGATATGCACTTAAAGTAGAGATAACATGCTTCAATTCATCTTTAAGGTTCAGGTTCATAGGCATCAAGGTTAAGTCAATATGATCCATGCAAAATGCAATGTTCTGCTACAGATTATGACGGTGGAAAACAGAGCATATGCATGAGCAGAGTTAATATGATGGCATGTTGGAGGCAAGAAACAAATATGCTACAATGCAAGAACATGGCATCCAATGGCACCTCATGGTAGTACATAACATGTAGATCAAATCATTCAACATGGGCATAATCATAGGAGCAACAGATTCATGGCAATCATCAATACAATATCCAACTATGAAACATGCTGATTCTAGAAAGTCTGGGATTGCAACAGTTATATCATGATGCTGACTTGGGATGCACATAACAGCAAGCAAAGCAATTTTAATATTTATGAAATTGATATGGGCATGCTGTAGACATGGCAATCTGCAAATTACTCCATTGGCACAAATTCATAGGATGCACATACTAATTATTATGATTTTTACAAAATGGAACATACTGTTAACAGGTTGACAGTATTATCATGATAGCAACTTGAGAGCAACAGAGACATGCTACAGGAACTTTACATGGCAACCAAAGGCATGGCATAAAAGTACACATTACATAGGCCAAATCACATGAAGGAATCACATGCATATGAGCTCTAGATTAGTGGCAACCATCAAGCAAAGTTGGCAAGTTTTATCACACAGTTTTGACTTAAAACAGCAACATAGACTAGGCATGTTTACAAGCTCATGGCAGTCACATCAAGTCATATCATGGCATGAAATAAATACTAACAGCAAGAAGACATGAAAATGATCCAAAGACATGTTGACAAGATGCTCATATGACATTTGCATTAAATCACACAAAAATGACAAAATGACAAGTATTAACAGTTTTCTGCAGCTAACATCATGAGGCACTTTTGCAACAGATATTACATGTTGTAGATGAATCCTAATATGCATGAAACAGCAACCATCATGTATAGCACGGAGAGTAGATCATTTTACATATAAAGATCATCATCATCGGACAAACATGCACAAAGATACAAGCTCCACAAAATGCAATATGATGCTGAAATAACAGGGACTTGGTGGAATCTAGACCTCACGGAGAAACGGGATGGGACGGTGTGGGATGAGCCGGTGCAGGGGCGGCGTTTGGTTATGGGTGCCCGCAGATCCAGGGACGCGGCGGTCCCGGCGGGGCAGAGGAGGGCCGGTCATGGCGGCGCCGGCGGAGCAGGCCGGGACGGGCAAGACGAGGCGAGAGAGGCCGGGATCCGGCGGATCCTGGCCAGATCTGGGAGGCGGCCACGGAGAAGCAGACGGGCGGCGCGGGGCTGCGGCCGAGCGAGCGCGGGGCTCGGCCCGGTTCGGGCCCGGGGTGGGTCCAGATGGGCTCCGCGGGCCGGCGGTGGCCGGTGGGTGGACAGGGGCGAGGTGGCGCGCTGCGAGTGGCTGCAGCCGGTGGCTGGTGGCGGTGCTGGCGGTGGTGGAGCGCCAAGTGGTGGCGGTGGATTAGGCCGGCGCGGAAAATGAGGGAGGGGTGGCGGCTGGTGGGTGGACAGGGGCGAGGTGGCACGGAAAATGAGGCAGGGGTCTAGGGTTGGGGGTTTGAGGTCGTTTTCGGACCGTTTGATCTCGATCAGACGGTCCAAAACGGAGGGGGTAGCTAGGTGGGCTAGATGGGCTGTGTGGGAGTGGTTTGGGCTGAGAGAAGAGAGAGGTTGGCAGCCCGGCATGGTTTTCGGAACACCGAAAACGTCCGACGTATATCCGGCTATAGTGCCGCTATAGTTATCAGTTGGGGCATCAAACGACCTCCGAATGGGACGAAATTTGACAGGTGGTCTACCTACAATATAATAAGACCGCACGCTAACTTTCAACCCATTCCGTGAACATTTTATTCCTACTTATAAAATAATATTTCGGAGGTGCCGCGGGCGTGTGCGAGTGTGTCTGGACTCAGAATGGTCAACGGAAGGAACGGGGAGGAGCCGGCAACTACGAACGGATGCAAGTTTTATGAAAACATGCGGATGAAAAGCACACAATGACATGGCGAAGTCCAACAAGCAAACGAATCACACAACAATGATGAAAAATAAATGGAAGTCATTTTTTATTGCACAGATAATTCAGAAAACAAGATAATCATGGCATTTTGCTTTATTAAACTATAAATAACACAGAGCAAACTAAGATTACAGAAAGTTGTGCTTACTAACTTCATCAACCACATGCCCCTCAAAAAGAATCCATTAATAAGGTTGATCAAGTCTTATTAACAAACTATTTCCGAGTGACATGAAACCGAAGAATTTTCGTATAGCACTAAGTTACCTCAATGGGGATATGCATCTCCCCAACAATAAGAATTTCATATTTCTTTTTGATAGTAGGAAGAGGAAATTTGTATCCTCCAATAGTGATTGTCGAAACCTTTTCAATACAATTGATACCATTCACTGAATTTTGCTTCCTCGGAAAATAAACCGTATGCTCATTACCATTGACATGAAAAGTGACCTTGCTTTTGTTGCAATCAATAACAGCCCCTGCAGTGTTCAAAAAGGGTCTACCAAGGATAATCGACATGTTGTCGTCCTTGGGCATATCAAGAATAACAAAGTCCGTTAAGATAATAACATTTGCAACAACAACGGGCACATCCTCACAAATTCCAATAGGTATAGCAGTTGATTTATCAGCCATTTGCAAAGATATTTCAGTAGGTGTGAGCTTATTCAAATCAAGTCTTCTATATAAAGAGAAAGACATAACACTAACACCAGCTCCCAAATCACATAGAGCAATTTTAACATACCTTCTTTTAATGGAGGATGGTATAGTAGGTATTCCCGGATCTCCTAGCTTTTTAGGTACTCAACCCTTAAAAGAGTAATTTGCAAGCATGGTAGAAATTTCAGCTTTAGGTATCTTTCTTTTATTAGTGACAATATCTTTCATATATTTAGCGTATGGAGACATTTTCAACATATCAATCAAGCGAGTGCGCAAAAAGACAGGTCTAAGCATTTCAACAAAGCGCTGAAAGTCTTCCTCATCCTTGTTTTTAGATGGTTAAGTAGGAAAAGGCATAGGTTTTTGGACCCATGGTTCTCTTTCTTTTCCTTGTTTTCTAGCAATGAATTCACTTTTATCATATCTTTTATTCTTAGGAGGTGGGTTATCAAGATCAACCGCAGGTTCTATTTCTACATCATTATTTGGTTGAGCCTCAACATGAACATCATCATTATCATTATCATTATCACTAGGTGGATGTTCATTACCAGATTGTGTCTCAGCATCAGAAATAGAAACATCATTATGATTCTCAGGAGGTTTTTCTATGTCAAGTTCACTAGGAGCATGCAAAGTCCTATCATTTTTCTTTTTCTTTTTCTTCTTAGATGAACTAGGTATGTCAATATTAATTCTTTGAGAATCTTGTTCAATTCTTTTAGGATGACCTTCAGGATATAGAGGATCCTAAGTCATTCTACCTTCTCTAGTAACAACTCTAACAGCATGATCATTCATTATTATTCATCTCATCGAGCAAATCATTTTGTTACTTAGCTATTTGTTCTAACTGAGTCTGAACCATAGAAGCATGTTTACTCAAGCCCTTAATATCATTGGCAGTTCTAAACATCAAATGACTCAAGCAATCAATCATGATGGCATTTCGTTTTAATTGATTGCTAACATACATATTGAAATTCTCTTGCTTAACAATGTAGTTATCAAATTCATCCAAGCATTGACTAGCAGATTTATTATAGGGAATATCACCTTCATTGAATCTACGAAGAGAATTTACCTCTACTACCTGTGTCGGGATATCAAGTCCATGTATTTCTTCAATGGGTGGTAGATTCTTAACATCTTTGGCTGATTTCTTAGCTTCTTGCATATCTTCTAGACTGAGGAATAGAATACCTCTCTTCTTTGGAGTTGGCTTAGGAGGTCGTTCAGGAAGTGTCCAATCATTATCATTTTTTAGTATATTATTCAACAGTTCTTCAGCCTGTTCAACAGTTCGTTCCCTGAAAACACTACCAGCACAACTATCTAGTTAGTCCCTAGAAGCATCGGTTAGTCCATTATAAAAGATATCAAGTATTTCATTTTTTTAAGAGGATGATCAAGCAAAGCATTAAGTAATTGGAGAAGCCTCCCCAAAGCTTGAGGGGGATTCTCTTCTTAATTTGCACAAAGTTAAATATTTCCTGTAAGGCAGCTTGTTTCTTATGAGCAGGAAAATATTTTTCAGAGAAATAATATATCATATCCTGGGGACTACGCACACAACCAGGAGCAAGAGTATTAAACCATATCTTAGCATCACCTTTTAATGAGAAAGGAAACAACTTAAGAATATAGTACTAGCGAATTTTTTCCTCATGAGCAAATAGGGTGGCAATATCATTCAATTTAGTAAGGTGTGCTACAACAGTTTCAGTTTCATAACCATGAAAAGGATCAGATTCAACCAAAGTAATTAACTCAGGATCAACAGAGAATTCATAATCCTTATCAGTAACAAATATAGGAGAGGTAGCAAACTTAGGATCATATTTCATTGTCTCCATCATAGACTTTTCTTTCAGCTTGGCCAGTAATTTTCTAGCATCATCTCTATCATTACAAGCAAGGATCTCTCTAGCTATTTCTCCATCTAAAACATAGCCCTCAGGTATCTTAGGCATTTCAACTCTAGCAGGAGGACTAGGCATAATAGGTGAATCATAATTTTCAAGAGTTTCAACATTTTGAATTTCTTTAGCTTTAGCAATTTGTTCATCAAGAAATTCACATAATGGCACAGTATCATCAAGCATAGTACTAGCATCATCAATAGTTTCATTTATAGCAGAAGTTGTATCATCAATTACTTGTGACATATCAGAATGAATACCAGGTGGTGGTGTCGCAAGCCTACTCAAAACAGAAGGTGAATCAAGTGCAGAGTGTGATGGCAGTTCCTTACCTCCGCTAGTCCTAGAGAGAACGATCTTGGTCTTAGCGTCTTTCAGATTCTTCATAATGATCAACAGATATAAATCCCAAGTGACTCAACAAATAAAGCTATGCTCCCCGGCAACGGCGCCAGAAAAAGGTCTTGATAACCCACAAGTATAGGGGATCACGACAGTCTTCGAGGGTAGTATTTCACCCAAATTTATTGATTCGACACAAGGGGAGCCAAAGAATATTTACGAGTATTAGTAGTTGAGTTGTCAATTCAACCACACCTAGAGAACTAAATATCTGCAGCAAAGTATTTAGTAGCACAGCAGTATGATAGTTTTGATAGTAGTAGTAACAGTAGCAACAGTAACAGTAACAGTAACAGTAGCAGTTTTGTAGTGATTGTAACGGCAGCAGCAACGAAAGTAACTTAGCAGAGATCAATATGCGAAAAGCGTAGGCATTGGATCAGTGATGGATAATTATGTTGGATGACATTCACCAAATAATAGTCACAACCTAGGGCGATGCACAATAGCTCCAATTCATCAATGTAACGTAGGCATGTATTCCATATATAGTCATATGTGCTTATAGTAAGAACTTGCATGACATCTTTTGTCCTACCCTCCCGTGGCAGCGGGGTCCATAAGGAAACTAAGAGAAATTAAGGCCTCCTTTTAATAGAGAACCGGAACAAAGCATTAGCACTTAGTGAATACATGAACTCCACAAACTACGGTAATCACCGGAAATAACCCAAATTATTGTCACCTTCGGGTATGCGGATCATAACACGTAATAGGTGCATATAACTTGCAAGATAGGATCAAGAACACAACTATATTCATGCAAACATAAAAGGTTTAGATCTGAAATCATGGCACTCAGGCCCTAGTGACAAGCATTAAGCATAGCAAAGTCATAGCAACATCAATCTCAGAACATAGTGGATACTAGGGATCAAAACCCTAACAAATTAACTCGATTACATGATAAATCTCATCCAACCCATCACCGTCCAACAAGCCTACGGAGAAATTACTCACGCCCGGTGGTGAGCATCATGAAATTGGTGATGGAGGATGGTTGATGATGATGACGGCGATGAATCCCCCTCTCCGGAGCCCCGAACGGACTCCCGATCAGCCCTCCCGATGAAGAATAGGAGGTGGCGGCGGCTCCGTATCATAAAACGCAATGAAACTTCTTCTTCTATTTTTTTCTCGGAAAGTGAATTTATAGCATTGGAATTAGGTCAGACGGGCCTCTGTGGGCCCCACAAGGCATCAAGGCGAGCCCTAGGGGGGTCGCGACCTGTTGCCTTGTGGGCAACAGGTGGCCCCACTTCTGTTGATTCTTGCGCCAATAATTTTTATATATTACATAAAAATTCTCCAAAAAGTTTTGTCCAATTCCGAGAACTTTGATTTCTGCACAAAAAACAACATCATGGTAGTTCTGCTGAAAACAGCGTCAGTCCGGGTTAGTTTCATTCAAATCATGCAACTTAGAGTCCAAAATAAGAGCAAAAGTTTTTGGAAAAGTTGATATGACGAAGACGTATCACCGCCCGTCTCGCTCCCAATTTCTCCATTAATGGCAGCCGAGCCGCTGTTTAACATGCGGTTAATGCACCTGGATGGAGATAGTTTGCTTGTGATCCCATGGCCCCACTCAACATTTAGCATTGTTTTGTTCATGCCTCGCTGAGAATGCGCCTTTTAGCCTGTTTTCGACTCGTATACATGTACAGTACCTACGAACGAAATAATATGATGACAAATTTACAATGGAAATGGATAATAATTGTCTTACATATTCAAGATAATTCAAAATGCCACATGCGGCAACGCCCGAAATACACATGGGCAAGAGCAGAAGGAAGACACAGAAGAAGGAAGACGCAGAGAACGATCTGGGTCCCTACTCTCTACTTCTTGATGTGTTGCTGGGCGCGAAGTTCCTCCATCTCCTTGTTCACTGCCTCCAGGACCTTCTTCTACTCTCGCCTGTGCCCCGCCATCTTCCGCGGTGCCTCCATGGCACGGGATTTCTCGTGGAGAGCTTCGATGCTCTACTTCACATCCGCATGACTTTGCTTGACAGCAGCCATGGATTCCTCCACCAGCAGCTCGTGCTCGATGCGGAGCTTCGCCATGTCATCCGGCAGTTTCTCAATGAGGGCTCTCAGAATCTTCCTCGAGGCACTGCTCTTCTCATGCTGCTTCTTCCAGCCGGCGGTCAGCTCCCTCTGCTTCTCGTACACATCGAGCAGCTTCGCATTGTGACCCAGTTTTTGCTCGATGAGGTCGGTCGCCTTCTCAACCGAGGCATTGGTCTCCTCCAGCAGCTTCACCAAGTAGGCATTCGCCTCCTTCTGCTTATTGAGCTCAGCGCGCATGTCGTCGCTGGCTAAGGAATCCACCACTTCCTGCTCATCCAGTTCACCTCCGCGGTGAATGCGCTTGTGTGAGGCTTGCCTTTCTGTGAGAGATCGTTCGAGGCCTCTGCGGCGCTGCAGGACATCTCTGCCGTGGCTAACGCGGCGCGGCGGGACCTCTCTGTTGCTTCCGCGGGCTTGGTCTTTTTTCCCTTGTTATATGTCAACCCAGAACTCCTCGTACCGGCCATGGCAGACGCAAGGTACGACTAACAAGAAAGACTTATTTGTTTGGTAATGAGGAGAGGAATGTGCAGTAATTTTTGAGTGGGTAGTTTTTATAGTCGACTAGTAAACAACTGCTAAGTGGGAACACGTTTTGGTTTCATAGGTGTGAACAGATTTGCAATTAATTATAGCGTGGTAATTTGGAATGTGACGGGAAACAAGCTCAAAATTTATGGATTGTTTTGGTTTTGAAGCCCGAAACAGTTCCCGGATGGCGTACGTGGGCCCGCATTCTCGGATGTGTACGTGTCTGCCCACTATCACACACGGTCAACATATCATCATCGTGCCTAATGGATGGGCCGTCGCGCCTCCCACGGGAGCCAAACAGTAGACCAAAACTGGCTTTATAAACTAAAAGATAGAAATGATCAAACAAACGTTGGTACTTCCTATAAATTAGGGGGGAAATTTGTCGCCTTTACATATGATTAGGGACTTAAAATGTCGATAAGCGACATTTCCATACAATTAAACTAAAATATAGGCTAAAAGGCTGCGTTGGTGGCCTTCCGACGATGGTCTTCTCAGACTCCATGATCAGCATTGAGCAGCACCCTTATGGCCATTCATTCCGACTGTCCGGACCCGTGGCCACGGTACCCGTTGCCGCCTACGGAGCTGCTGGCGCTGGGAGGCTCTTGGGGCTGCTGGGCCTCGTCCAGTAGAGCTTGACAGTGTGCAATCGCGTGCATGACACGCCTGCGGCACCGCTCCATCTCCATGTCTCTTCCCTGGTAGCAAATTCCATCCATGACCTGCATCCCCAAGATATTACGGTGGTGTTGCTCTACTTCGTCGGGGACATCATCTCCGCCAACGAGGTGCTCGAGCCTGGCCACCAGATCATCGGGATCGAGGATGACACGGCCGCCGGCGGCAATGATGAGGCGGCCGACAGGCTTTCTCATAACTGAATCGCAGAGGACCTCGGCCCATTCCTGGTGGGGCATCAGGCTCTTGATGGGAACCGGTGATGATGGCTCTTCGGGTGGGTCGTCGATCATGCTGCCTGGCAGCTCTAGATCTTTTGCGTGATGGATGGCAAACTGCTCTTCCCACTTCCTCTGCAATACATCCATTGTGCGCCCAAGGAACAACATGGCGATATCACTGCCGATGGGCCATGGCGCCTGCACCGGCCGACGAAGCTCTTGCTCCCCGACTTGCTCCGACTCGTTCTCCTCGTCGAAGATGTATTCCATGAAGGGGCCGACATCGAAGCTTTGGTTGCCTGGCATGCTTGGAATAATTAATGGTAGATGGGTGTGGACTAGATCTGCGCACAGTGTCGCTACGGTGCGTTGCTGCCTGGGTCATATAGAGCTAGCCACTCGCTGGTGGTAGGAAACCGATGGGGGAAGAGGCGGGAAGCGTTGTCGTGGATCACGGGACACGTCTGTGTTGGTACGTACGAGTTGGTGCACGCACAGTTTGGTCGAATGGTGTGATGTGAACCGCAACATTGTCGTTCCCAGGACACCGCCGGCTCGCATCCGCTGGCTTGTGGACAACTATTCCCTGTGTGCTCAACTTCTATATGCATGTGGTTGCTCGTGGTTGAGGCGGCCGCGGCGTGCTCTGCTCGCGTCCCTCTGCGCATGCTCTGCTCTGGCGTCCCTCCGCGCGCTCTGCTCGCGTCCCTCCGCATGCGCTCTTTCAACGGTTGGAGCCGGCTCACGATCACATTTTGGGCGCCATATGCATGCGGTTGCGCCGCGCGCGTCGCCACGATGCAGTTAATACGTGCGGCATGATGGAGTTATGTGCTGCAACAACTGCCATCCGGACGTGTCGATACTCCAGGCTGTTCGGCCTCCTCATTTATTCCTGCGGCCATTATAACCTTAGTCTCTTCAACCTTTCGATCGCGCCCCACAACACAACAAGCACACCCACGACGACACATACAGAGAGGATATCTAGCGGCACTCCAATGGAGTTCGGCGTGTATCCTGTCGACACCCACATGAGGTTGAAGGACCTCTTGGTGGTGTACACCAATGACCCGGTCGTGGTGGAGGAGAACATCAACACCATGGAGCAGTTGCTTGCTGAGGATGACAAGTACAAAGTGGTTGGCTTTGACCTCTAGTACACCGGCGGTCGTCCCGGGTATGATCAGAAGGTTGTCGTCGCGTAGTTGTGTGTGCGCCATCACGTCCTTGTCTACCACTACTACCTGGCCACAAGGCCATGCGAGCGTTTTGCCAAGTTTGTCAATAGCTCTGACTACATGTTCGCTACGGTGGACACCATCGATGATGTAAAAGTGCTCACGACTTCGGCTTGGCCTGCGAGAAGCTTGTCAACATCCGTGGCCACTACAGGGTCTGGGGCAACATTAAGCGGAAGGCATCCCTAGTTGACCTCGCTGAGGCCATCATTGACCCCTACTACAGTAACATGAAGCATGCCTCCAAGATCGATCCTTTACTCTGGCACAGGGCCTGGGTGCGGATGCTGGATGAAGATCACCTCAAGTTCACGGGCAAGAATGCATACACATGCTATGAGATGTACAAGCAGATCCTTCACATGAGGAAGTGCCTCCTTGATGTAGACGACGAGGGATAGAGCCACAAGCAGAGCAGTGGCGGCAAGCATCACAAGAAGAAGTAGATGATGATTAGATTATTGTTTCTCCTAGTTTATTATGCATGTAATTGTTTACTTTGGTGTGTGCAAATGTTCTGTGTGTAGTCACTTATGTAATTGGATGTTTAATTTGGTTATGCAATCATGTTCTTATAAGTATACATGTTGTCATTATGTAGACAGAGCATAGATGTTGTGCAGACAGAGCAAATCACATCACACACGGACTAAACTACGGAACCCATCGGTGACAATTGTATACCAGCAAGCGTTTGCCCACAACACACACCTCTTATTAGCAGGAATCGTCTGTGTTATTATTGGTCTTCCCACACAATTCTGATTACTAACCTGTTTGCCGGGTATCACACACATCTTGTTAAGTTGAATCATTTGTGTTTATTTTGGCTTATCGCAAACAGTTCATTCGATTGACCTGTATGCCGTCTATCACACACACCTTGGTCTGGCAAATCGTTTGTGTTCTTCTGGATCATCGCAAACGGTTCATCCGAGTGAACTCTATGTCATCTATCCACTACAAAAAAAACACTTCCGTGATGATACGTCTTTGTCACAGTAGGTCACGTTTTCTGTCATGCATGTACATCCGTGACGATTTTATGACAGAATCAAGATAGTCATACCTGTGCTATCGTAGAAGTGTTCCATGACAATACTGAAATTACTTTCCTCGTATGATTATCAATCACCTTAGTTTACTTATAACATGGACAAATTCCACTGCAATTTAGTTAGCAAACTTCTCATCAAAATATGACACAAATCACGAGCACGGATTGAGAAAGTTTTACTCACATTAATATGGTCAGGTAAATCACAAGCTAATGTACCATTATACTAATATTTATATCCCGTTGCAAAAGGTGGAGTACATATCCGAAGAGTAGAGACGCACACACCCACTCCGTCTCTCAGAATCTCACACACATGCGAGTTACGTGACGCACCCAAAACACACCCATATGTGTACAATTTCTGCATGTGCGGGTACACGTGATGGAGCACATTTATTTAAGCCGGACGGCGAACCCAAACAGGAGACGCATTCATTCCCCGCTACCTCTTCTCCGCTCACCGTCGCCTGATAGCCATGGATCGGCAGAATGTAACGACATACGCCATGGTCACGTCGGAGCGGCGCTTTGAGCTGCTTCTGGAGATCTGGAGGCGACGCAAAGCCCCGATCGCAATCGGCCTGCCTCCAGACTCGCTGGAGCCAGAGGAGGAGGCGGGGGAGGCGGAGCAGGACGCGGCCATAGAGGACGCGGAGCTGGAGGAGGAGAACGACGACACGAAGCTGGAATAGGTGGACGGCGACGTGGGTGTAGTGGAGCCGGAGGAGGAGGATGACGACGACGTGGCCGAGGCGGAGCTGGCTCCACCGGCTGCAGGCTTCGCCATGGCCGACACCATGGCGGAGTTGTCCGAAGCGGAGTGGGCGGCGAAATAGCATGCCATCCTCGAGTCCATCTAGACGGAGGCCGAGGTGGAGGCCAACCGCCGCTTCCTCCGCCAGCGGGAGGGGGGATCAACGAAATGTTCCCCAAACTGGAGGATGAGCAGGAGGAGCTAGAGTTGCAGCATGCGTCCGCCTACTCTTCGATGACGAGTAGTGTGGTCTAGCTTAGGTTATGTGTGTAGTACTACGTAATAGTGCATGCTTTGTATGGATTTGAGATATCTAATAAACGTGGTACTCCCTCTTTCCAGTTTAAAGGGCTCATCTAAAAAAATAGATTTCCATTATATTAGGCTCATGTTAAGTCCAATTAAGTTAAAAGGGCTCTGAGTCTCACGCCACATTTAATTAATATAGATAAGAGAAAGGAAATTAATGGTCATGCATGCATCTTTTTGTAGTACTGTACTGTACTTGGATGTGATGAAGGAAATACTCCCTCCATTTTTATTTAGTACGCATATTAGGTTTGTCTAAAGTCAAACTTTATGTACTTTCAACAAGTTTGTAGAAAAATATCTTAACATATACACCACCAAATCAATAGCAGTGCATTCATCATTTCATATATTTTCACATCATATAAATTTGTCACTGTAAATGTTCATATTGTTTTCTATTAAAAACTTGGTCAAACTTTACAAAGTTTGACTTCAGTCAAAGCTAATATGCAGAGTAAATAAAAACGGAGGGAGTACTATCTTAAGGTAGTTCATCGCCATTGCCATGGATTCTGTAACACCCCAAAATTTTCTCTCTGGATTTTCAAATCTTTTTATTGAAATAAAATGCTTTGAATTATTTTGGCCCTATTTTTCTTTTTCTCTTTCTTCTGTTCTGAAATTCATTTTTTAATTTTAATTGAGGTTTCAAAAAATTTGCATGTTTCTGTTTTGAAGGTTTAATGATTTGGTAATTATTTTTGAGAGATCAAAAATATTTTTCTCTTTAGAAAAATTTCTGGAATACTAAAACTATTCCATGAAAATAGCCCTTTTCACTTCTTCCTAGCACCTCTAAAATCCTCCAATAATTTTTCTATCACAACCAAATTATCCCTCAAGTCACTCACACCTTCTAGGACATTATCCAACTCCTTCCCACCTTACAAAAATATTTCTGCAATATTTATTAAATTCCAAAGTTGGAATTTATATTATTCATAGTTTCTTGGAATTACAAAGGAACCATATCTTCTGTAATTCTTCTGCCTCCACCAAAATTTCCCCAACAACTAGACAGTACCCAGAACCCATTTCACCAAAAACATTGGGTTCCACAGTTCAAAAATTACAAGCCTATTTTTAATTGCTCCAAAAATTCTGAAACTTTGCCAAGCCCTCTTTTATGCATCAACACCTCACCACAAAAATTCCCTAAAATCCTAAAATCCCTAGCTCCCTCTGGCATTTCATCATATAGGTGGTGTGCGCACTGTTCATCGCTGAATAAAATTCAGTTAACTGAACCTGGTTCAGTGACAGAGGCGATCGACGCCGTGCCCCTCACTCCACCACCTCTCCTTCTCATCCACGCCTCTCTCAGTCATCAATGAGCCGCCGTAGCCCCCTGGTCAGTAACTCCACCGACGAAACAGTGACTGGCCGGTGCAGCTACCTCCGAGCTCACCCACGGCGGCCGAGCGGATTGGCTCGACCCCGCCCGCCATCTTCACTCCTCCTGCTGCTCCCTCCACCTAATCTTCCTCCACGCGTCGATCCTCTCCGTGTCTCCAGGCATTGACCGCACCGTCCAAACCATCTGGAGCCCACTGTCAGTCGCCGGAGTAGGACGGCGTCCGCCATGGCCGTATCCAGCTCTTCGGTGGAGGGAACGGATAGAGCCGAGCTCGTCCACACAGAGGCTTCTGGAGAGCTTCATTCATCTCCACGATCATGCGCTGAACCTGCCCACCGTCCACAACCTACCTCGCCGGCGGAGTTACTCCGGCGTCAGCCGCAAGCCACTGGCCTCCCCCGATCACCTAGAAAAAGAGGCCCCCGAGCTCCGTTCTCTCCTCGTACCACCCACACCACATCCCAATCGAGCTCCCATGCACTCGCTCGACCTCGAGGAGGTCACCTTCCCCGTCTCCGGTCACCGAGCCGCCGCCAACCTCCCCGATCACCACAACACCTATACTCCACCTCCGCCGCTGAAACTTTGCCAGTAGCTCTCTCTCGCACCAACTCGTCGATCCCGCGCTCCAATTTCACCTCCCGAGCTCTCTCCGGCGAGACCCGACCACACCCGAATCACCGTCCGCCGCCGTCGACCTCGCCGCCGTTCAAGTGCTCGCCGGCGACCACCACCGCCACCCACCGACGCGGAACTCCACCCCGAACACTCTCCGATCATCGCCGCCTCCCAAAACCCTGGCGATCGTCACCGGTGATCACCGCCGCCCTCTGTGCACGCGTGCGAGCGCTTTCGAAATTAAACCTAACGGGTGGACCCCACCCGTCAGCGTTTTCTTTTTTCTGCGTTTTAACTAAAGGTGTATTCTGCTGTTTACGCCTTCTCTGCTGAAAGGCGTATATCGCCCGAAGCGTTTTCCTTTTTTCTGGTTTTAAACCGAAAGCGTACTCTGGCGCTTTACGCTTTCCACGCTGGGAAGTGTATTCCCTCCCGAAGCGTTTTCTTTATAAACGCACAGGGACTGGAATTTTTACAGAAAAACCCCTGGAATTGAAAGTTGAATAACTTTTAAACTACAACTTTGATTGAGTTGAATCTTTTTTTTGAAATTCTTATTTTTCTCTCTAGTTTTTTTTAGTATTTATTTAAAAATATTTTGAGACAAGTTTTGGTACTGTTGCCAAATTTTTAATTGGAGTTTGAATTTGAATTTTTCAGAAAAAGAAGAGGGGAACTTTGCCGGGAATTTTGAGTGTTCTTCTTCTGACTACTTTGGACAAGGCAAGCATTTTGAACTTGGGATATGGTGATTGCATTTTCATTACATGGTTGCATCGGTTGGAATTGCACCGTATGTGTAGTTTATCGCAAGTGCATGCATGCATGGTCATATTATTTCTTGTGCATGACTTGCACTTCACTCAAGCATCTGACATGGGGAAAGGCTGTGAGCACTAGGAGTGCAGCTCCTGACTTGGACGTGCTGGTGAGCACGGTCCCGTTGTGACACGACGGTGTCACCGTGGCATGTGAGACATGCCTGTCATAATAACAACACCTCCTGAGTCGACCTAGATCGAGTCTTGTTCCGTCACACCTAGCTAAACACCGTGCTGCCACGGGTCTTCCCGCGAGGGAAGTTTGGTTTAGTAAGTTGCTAACCCCTGTCTGTGTACACACCACATAGAGGGCCATGATGAGGGTTTCCACGGCCATGGACTAATGCCCGTCATCAGGTCAGGGGGCATGGGTGTTTCCCGCTGGGCCGAGAGGGGGGCACCCCTTGTAATCCGCGCGTATGAATAATGATCCCATGCTAATCGAGATTGTAGTCTCCCCGACTTAGAGTTTTTCTTGAATGGTGCTTTGGGTGATTCCTGGCATCCGGAAAGTTAATATGGTGTGTGCTGGTCAGGTGTGTTTTCAACCCAAAGACCGTAGTGGGAATTAGTCTGTGCCACGGTGTTAACTAAAGAAATCCCATGCACGTGGGTAAAGAGTACACCCTCTGCAGAGTTATACCTATTCGAATAGCCGTGACCGCGGTCAAGGACGTTAGCTGGGAAGGGTCAAGTGTCGGTCCGGTGTCGGTCTTCGGAGGAAATAATTAATTTGAGCATCAAATATTTTGCAGAATATTATTATTGCATCACTAACGCTGTCATGGATATTTTGTTATCAAGAATACTATGGTTGTGAATATTATTGTTACTATGCATATTATTGTGGACTAACCCGTTTCTCTTATTTTATTTTTCCTGAGTGTCTCAGGGGCTGGCTAGACTACCCCGGGCACCCAGTTTTATTTTCAAGACCTCTCGTGGCGTCGCTTGAGTATTTGGGCGGTCTGTCTCGCCCGGTTCTCTTTTAGACACCCGTTTGGCATTTCTTTTCAAGACCTCTCGTGGCGTCGCTTGAGTATTTGGGCGGTCTGTCTCGCCCGGTTCTCTTTTCGACACCCGTTTGGCATTTCTTTTCAAGACCTCTCGTGGCGTCGCTTGAGTTCTCGGGTGGTCTGTCTCGCCCGATTCTCTTTTAGACACCCGTTTGGCATTTCTTTTGGATTCTCGGGCGGTTCAGTCTCGCCCGTTTACCCACTTTTAACTTTCTTGGTTTGTCACTAACAATTTAATTTATCTGCACATGCTAATATTTGTCATGCCATGTTTTATATTTCAGTCAGCATGAGCATATCATTTAAACCATCATGAGCATATGCATTCGGTATATCTTTTGTTCATAATATTTGCGAGTATATTCCAACGTACTCACTGGCTTGTCCCTGGCTATTTCATTGGCCAGACCTGGAGGAGGATGAGCTTGTGGAAGGAGATTGCGCTAGCGAGCCCGACGCTTAGAGGATTCCCAGTCAGTCAACCTGTGATCTTGGAGTCTGCCACATGTATCATCCGCTGTGTTTCCGCTACACCAATAAAATAGTCAAGCCTCACACTGACGCTTGACTCTATTTTATTGTATCAGTGTTGTCTACCACCACACCACTGTATTATTCCACCATCGTAGTATATTGGCAAGCTTGTAATAATTGTTGAGCACTCTGACTCAACCCTGTGTAATATTATATTCGTACTGGCTATCTATATCAAGGAAGTCTACCAGTTGTTCTTGGGGCTGGTATGACTTGAGGCTCTTCTGAGATTTATCCCAGAAATGGGCCTGACAGATTCCCAAGGCGATGGTGTTTCTCGTCCTCGTCGAGGTTGGGAGACCTTGGATGACGATGCTTTGGGGGAAATCGTAAGTCGCTCCGACTTCCTTACATCCGCAAGACTCAGCGGTGCTTGCACCAAATATTTTAAGACGGTGCATAAATATGTGTGGGAGAAGGCCATGCTAGTTGGTCTGCCATGCATCCTTGAGGACGAGGATGTTTCTTGCAGGGTCTCTCCAGCGTGGCGTGGCCGTTGTTGCAAGTTGACGCCCCTTGAGATGCCGACGTTGAGGGGCACTCACATTTTTTCTGATGCGCAGGTCAGTGATGAGTTTGATCACGTAAATGTATTCTAAAGACTACTTCCGTGTTCCATTTCATAATTACCCCGCTGCCCACTTTTGCACAAGTTAGGCTTGGTGCCAAGGGAGATTGGCTTGCATACGTACGGGAGGGTACCAACATCAATTTGCACAACATTCACACCGGTGAGACCATTCCCGCCGAACCTTTGTCCAGCATTGGGATCGGCCATGGAATGGGGCACCTCCTGAATTGGTACAATGGAACCACGGTGAGTTTGAAGAAGATAGCAATCCCGGAAGCCCCGATAAAGTCGTGCGGCAACAAAGGTTACTCTATCATCGCGGTGTTCGACATCGCGATTGCTTTCACGAAACATCCTGCACGTGGCGGTCAAAGCTGGACCATGTTGTCTGCGGCCGATTTGTTACCGTACGAGTATGAAGATGTCGTGCTCCTTTTAAACCGCATCTTCGTGGTGACAAACCAGGGGACTTGTTTCATTTGGCACACATCCTACGGTATACTCCCACTCTTTCAATTTAATATGTTTAGTTTTTCCGTTTTATAAGTTTCAAATTTATTGCTCCCCGTCACATGTTCAGATTTCATGGTGCATTAAATCGTTGCATGCAAGGATTAAGAGAAAACTCACCAATGCATGTACTAGTTTTTGTGGTCATTTATTGGTCACGCATGCATGCATGCATGCATTGCAATTAACGTTTTTAACCACAATTGTTTAGAAAATTGAGTGTGTTAACTGAGTACTTTTGCAAACTACAAAATCAATACCACCACCCCGCGTCTGACCGCCCTAGCCCACCCAAACCCCCTCCCTTGCCCGCGCGCGCTTCCCTCCTGAAACGTTCAGTGCCGCTCCAGACCAGAGTGCCAGTGCCGCATTCATGCCCGGGCAGAGCAGACGCGGCCTCTCACTGGCGCTGGCTTTGAAGCAGTGTGACGGCCGAGAGAGCACCGCTTCCCGGTGCATGCGACTGCTCCGCTTTGAAACGACACCACGGTCGGCCATCCGTCCATCCGCCGCCCACATTAATGACACGCGGTTGCCGAGGAACCTACTCCGGCGCCACCCGTCCGTCCGCCTGCCGCCGCTCATTGCCATTCGCCCGCTATATAAACTTCAGCCCCGGCCATAGCCGCAGTCATCCTCCTCCGGTCCCTTTCTCCTCTCGGCACCACTCCCATCATGGCCTCCTCGCGCTCCAAAGCTCTCTGGGACGGACTGTCGCCGGAGGAGAAGAAGGACATTGCTAGCTCCACACCGGCCATCCTCCGCTTCCACGATCACGAAGCCGGCACGTCTGCGCGGGCGCCGCCGGCAGCGAGGAAGAGTAGCGCATGGTAGGTCACCGCCGCTCGGGTCCCAAGAAGGCCACCGCTTCTCCCCTCCCATTGAAGCTAAGCTCGTTGGGCACAACAACGAGGGCCGATTTTCCAATTGGTGGCGACGTGGAGGCGGAAATCTTCACTTCCTGGAGCTTCGGAGGAGGAGGTTATGGAGGCGGAGCTGGGGAGCGCCGACTCAGAACAGCAGAAGGCCAAGGCAATAGCCGGAGCTTCAGTTCTCGGGGTCATGGCCGGACATGGGGGAGGGGCGCCGGCGATCATTTAGAATAGGTTTAGAGTAAGTTTTAGTCCGGTTTGTATGAAAAATGTAATAAATTTCGTCCGGTTTATATGAAAAGTTTTCGAAATGTAATGAATTTCATGCGGTTATTCATATAGTTGTCGAAAGGTATGCCGGCAGCGTTGGATGGCAGCCTCCGGCATCAGTGTCCGCAGACAAATGCCGGAGTAAATTTGGGGGGGTCAGCGTTGGAGATGCCCTAACCATCACGGTGTAATCCCTAACAGTGCTCCACTATTTTGCAGGGAAAAATCATCCCCTGATCAAAATCAGATCGCCAATCGTGGATGTGCATGGGCCATTTGGTCTCACTTGGAACCTTGTAACTGACGACACCGAGTTGGGACGTACTATCTTAGCAGTCGTTACCCATGGTACCATTGAAGGGCAGCAAGGTGCCACGATCTATCATGATCGGACCCTGATCATGTACCCAGGTAATCCATTATCTCTGATCTAAGACTAGTAGAGCCAGGAGCTAGAGTATATCTTATTGCCATGTCATCTTATAACATTTCAGTACATGTCTCGTTATACTCCATGAGGAGTAGTTCTTTTATATTTTTTTGATTGATTGGGATAGTCATCGACGCAACATTATAATACAAGTTATAATTAGCAATTTCAGTTCCGCAATGTACTAGCTAGTGAGCCTGAATCCCATCTAATAAAAAAGGTTACTACTACTACTAGGACTCCTCCTACTTTAATTAATATACATCACCCACGTCACACTCTAAAATTGTTTCTTCTAGCCCGTGCCACAGCTGGGTCTAATCTACTCCTATTAGACTGCTTCCCTTCCCTATCATAGTAATAATCAAATATAGAATATATTATTTTAATCCTTATCCTCTGCTTACATCACCTTATTGTACTTGCTGCACAACATTATCCTGCATGGACCTTGACCATGCCCGTCACCATGTATCCAGGTTTGAGATGCCAGGTGTACCAGATGAACGGCTGTGTGTTCGACCCCCGTGATGCTACCTGGGTGCGGAGGAACACACTTGGAGAGTACTCAGTTTTCATTGGGGACAGCTACCCCATAGTGAAAATGATGCCACCTTCCGTGCACAACGCCGACGGCCTGCCGTTCATGAAGGGTGAGTGCATTTTCATTGCGCACCACCGGATTAATATCTTGAACGCCCCTATCCCTGACTTATGCCACTTCAGCTTGGATGAGTCTCCATCGTGGGGAGCCACACTAAAAAGCTGCGATGATATGTATTCCCGTTGCCCTCCGTTATGGATCATGCCATCTATGAAGAACACCGAGGACTGGAACTACGAAATGGACATGTACCCAGGCACGTACGAACCTGAGTAATGTACCGTAGTAAATATAGGTGAAGTAGCCAGGCACAAATAGTATGAACCTACATGGCATGTTGGCATTTGTCTTTTAGAACTTACTAGCACAAAATGTTATGTGCAATGCACGTTGATATTATGATGTATGTGCCTAAGTACTCTACTATATTAATTGCAGGCACATACTCCGTATTAGGTTGGATATTTGTTTACGTATATGGTCCGAGACCTTCCAACTAGACGCGTCTGTCTCTCCGGGTCGCACTTTGTATCATTATGTACTATGTGTAGTCTCCGACCCTCCAACTACACAGTCAGATCACCCTCAAAGAAAAACCGGACGGTCATACCACCTGTGCTGCCGTGTTTCGCACTCCTCCCACGTAGATTGGAAACGCTTGCTTTCATAAAAATGGAAGAAGGTGAGACGCCCTCCCACGCTGTTCCTGTCCTTGTCCTTTCGCTAACGTGTGGGACATCTAGCACGTGCCAAGCAGCAATGTATCCCCGTATCTTGATCTCTAGGCTACGTGCCGGACTTAACACAAGCCTGCCATATGAACCACTGCACACCAAGCAGCAGGCGTGGTGAGCAATCTTCAAATCATCAAATCATTAAAAGAACAGTATGAACCACTGCACATGCAAGTTCACTGGGCTGCCGTGTTTCGCACTCCTCCGTCATAACAGTGGAAACGCTAAAAATAAGAAATAAATATAAAACAACAGTGACACTCTATCGCGCCATTTCCTTGCTTCTCCTCCATAGCGGCCAGAATACTTTTGTTCGCCGACATGTGGGACATCCACCATTCGGGTCCACTTGCCATGCACCAAAATTAGAGTGCATCAAGAAGAACTGCAGGGGAGACTCACCCCGGTCATAGCGCCGCAGTAATAATGACTAATGAGCCGTCAAATCACAAGGCCCCACCTATCCAACTGTAAGTTGCTCGGACGAAGCAACCATCATTTCACTCTTCGTTGAATCCGCTTCTTCAAGAAAGCTACTATAGCATCAATATCGCTAGCACACGCCAAGACTGGACGGCACTATGGCAGCACGGCATATGAATATTGTCCGTGACGTGAAGGGAGGATGGTTCTAGAAAATAATATTCCCTCACTCGTCTTTTCTAACCGGGTTTTGCATCGATCGTTCATATGAAGGTGCTAAACCAAGTGTTGCACTTACAAGTTCAAAACGACAAAGTGGACCACTCACGGCACGCCTGTCACGTCTGACCCATCGCTCAACGCGCTTCCTCACGGCATATCACTGACACGTGGGAACGTATGTGAGCAAACCGACTAGGACAAACTAGCCCGCCTAACGCGCGGGAAAGCCCCGCGCTCGTCTTTTCTATCTGGATTTCTACCGATCGATCGCAAAGAAAATGTTACACTTTACAAGTTCAAAAGGAAAAGGTGGCACACTTAAAGCACGCCTATCGCGTTCGCGTCGCACCCCCCACGCTCGGTCTGGCACGCCACTCACCAAAGGGAACATGCATGCGTTGTCTTGCATTTTCAATGACATGTGGGACTGCAATTGAATAAATCGACGATACCCAAAATCTAATCGTCCGCCGAGTGTTGGCTGAGAAGAGAGAGACGAGTAGGGAGAAGAGATCGCCCGCCTTTGTACTACTTGCAGAGTTGATTTGACGCATGTCCAGATTAGACGGAAATGTGTTAGTATAAAATGCACCATTTGAAAGTTTTTGTATGCCAATGTTCTAGGATTCGTACGTTTCTGTATGATTTTGTTACCGACTAAAAATAAATGGAGGGCCTTTCTCTCTCTCGGGTCTCTCTTCATGCCACAACCACTCTCTAACACACGTACACACACTCTGTAGGCACTACAAAAGTACTACTCGTTCACGCTTACTCCAAAAGATCGACGGCCAAACCTATTTGTATATTTGCAAAGTGGAGAGGCCACTTGCTATAATTTTACAAAGCCTACTAAAGTGGTCCTAGTCATATTTTTGTCTCAATGGCCGGTGGGCCATGTATGCCGCGCGCGTGTGTGTGCTGTGTACGTGTGCTGTGTGTATTTTTTGCATGCCGCATGTGTGCTGTGTTGTATACGTTTTTTTGCATGGATTTTTTGCGTGGAGTGTGTACATGTACGTGTACACGTGTGTGTTGTGTGTGTATGTGACGTGTACGGTGGCGAGTTGTGGTATTATATGTATTCATGTACGTAAGCTAGTGTGTATGGCAAACTGTCCCCACATGTCATTGTCTGTTTTGTACAAATATAGCAATCCAATATACAAAGGCTGCGAAAGCAAAAACATGTTGGCTTTGTAAACCTTCTCTCTCCTCTTGCTATAACAAATTTTTAGTAATCCAATATACAAAGGGTGTTGGAGATGCTCTTAGTGTAGAACGAGTTGATCAGCCCCAATGTTTCTGTAACAGCCCAAGAGTGATGCTTCCCATTTTGTACCTCAACCATCCTTGCCATGTATGCATTTCCATGTTGCCATAATGATTGTTGCATCATGATCATTGTTTTGCATTGGTTCATTTATTATTGTTGCATCATGTTCTAATTGTGCCTTGCAACCATCATTTATGTTTGTGATTGCTTCGTGTGCTCTTGTGTGCATTCAACACCCTACTTTGCTATCTCTCTCAAGATCATTGTGGTTACACGCAATCCATTCTCGATGCATGATCTTCACCTTCTTCTTCTTTTCCATTTTATTCCATGTGGATATAAATTTGTCCCAATTTAATATCCACTATATTTCTAAATTCTCAAAGCCATGCCATTACCCTCTCTGTCAAATTTCGGCTCTTTTGGACTTGATTTGGTTGGGTTCAAAAATGGCTCAAGTTTGAATTAAATTCAAACTTGTTTTATTTTACAATCTCTAAAAATTGCCAGATCAATTTATTCAAACTGTGCATAAAACCAGAATCCCGGGGATATTTTTATCTCCTCCTTGGCCTTCCCCAAACTCCCTGTGCTTTTCTCTTTGTTTGTTTTTTGTCTGAAGAAATTCCGAATAAAGAAAGAGACAGAGGAGAGGGAGCAGCAGCAGCCCAGCAGAGCAGCCCACTTACCTGGCCAAGGCCCAGCAGCGCCCGCAGCCCAGCCGTTCTACGTGCGCCTCCCTCTCTCTCTCTCTCTTTCTTTCTCACCCACGCGCCCGCATACCCCTGCTAGCACGCGCCCACGTGGCATCTGCGGCCCCACCTGTTGGTCTCGGTGAACAGCGCCCCTGCACCCACCTTTTCGTCCACCTCTAGCCGAGCTCGCGCACATGGCCGCGGCAGAGAGCACGCGAGCCATGCCCGAATCCTTCTCGTCCTTATCTTCTCCACCCACGCGCCAGGAGCCTCCTCAATCACCCACTCACCTTTTCCCTCTCTCAAGAAAAACCCTAGCCGCCTCTGGATCGAGATCCAGGCGAGACCCGATCGCCTCAGGGAGCATAGCCATGGCGTCGCCGTGACCTCCGACCTCCTCCGCCTCGCAGAAAGTGTCCGGCAAGTTCCCCGTCGTCGTCTACGTCGACTCCGACCCCTACATCATCGCGGGACGCCAAGGATGCGTCGTCTTCTTCCTTTTCTTCCGCGACACCGACCTCCTCTCGACCAACGGAGCTCACCTCCGAGCTCCTGGTGAGCAAACGAACCTCCCGCCCGCTTTCCCTTCGTTGATTGCATGCCGTATCGTCGATTCCATCATGAGCCCGAGCGCGCCGCCGCGGGACCTCGTCGCAGACGAGCCTCCCGAGCTTTCCGTGTTGCATGCTTAGCACCTATAGGTTTGCCCCGTCGATCAGGGTCGATTCGTGCCTTCCTCCGCTCGTTTTGGTCATCGGAGCCCACTCCGGTAGCGCCACCGCCGCGCCGGCCTCGTCGCTGGCAGGGGCTCCCCTGTTCTACTCTGCTTTTGCACGCGCGCGCACTACCACCGTCGGATCTGGCCGGGACGCTCCAGATTAGATCCCCCCTTCTGTGCCGCTGACGTGCCGGCCCCACCCGTCACACACACACACCCCCACACCCCTGCCAAGTGGTGTTTGGCCCCACCAGTCACTCACACGACTGGGGATCCCCTGGGTCCCCCTAGCCTTCCTCTACCTTTTCTGTTTTTATGCCAGTTTCGGCATATGCCAATTCTGGCAAGTCCCACAATTCCATTTTAGGCAGTTTTATGTTTTTAAACTTGTGTCATTCTTTTCATCAGTACTATATGCATATTATATATCAAATTGGGGTAGAAAAATCCAACTAATCCATCAGTGGCATTATTTCTATCATTTGAGAAAGTTTTCGTATATGCCATTTTAACAGCAAGTTGCATACTGTGATTTTTGTGTGATTTAATCCAAGCATCATATGGATAAACTTTGTATAGCTTTTAGGAGCATTTTCATGCCTACTTTCTGCTAGAATTATTGCCTTGCCATGATAAACATGATAGATCACTGTAACAAACTTGCAAACATGCTACGGTAATGTTACTGTTTTCACATGCTTGAATTTCACCGTCATCTATTTGTTTTAAAAACATTGCATATTGTCTTGATGAAAGCCATGAATTTGTAGCTCCTATGGAGATTCCCATGTTGAATGATTTAGTCTCCATGATTTGTACTACCATGTTGTGCATTTTGATGCCATGATGAACTCTGTAGCATAATTATTTCTTGCCTCCAACATGCCATCATATTAACTCTGTGCATTTCTTTAAGTCACAATCTGTAACAGCATCTTTGCATCTTGTAGCCTCCATACCAATTAATCCATGATGCTAATGAACTTGAACCTTTTGGATCAAATATTATTCTTCCAGCATACTACAGCCACATATCTTGGTTGGGCATATTAGCTTCCTGTAGCTTGCTGTTTTGATGCTTGCAAGTTGGTGATACGTCCCAAACGTATCTACTTTTCCAAACACTTTTGCTCTAGTTTGGACTCTAATTTGCATGATTTGAATGGAACTAACCCGGACAGACGCTGTTTTCAGCAGAATTGCCATGGTGTTGTTTTTGTGCAGAAATAAAAGTTCCTGAAAACTTACGAAGAATTATTTCAGAATATATAAAAAATACTGGCGCAAAGATCCACCAGAGGGGGGGGCCACAGGCACCACAAGCCTAGGGGGCGCCGCCACCCCCCAGGGCGCGCCTAGCAGGCTTGTGGGCCCCTGGCACTCCATTTACCCTAATTCCAACCCTATAACTACCTATTCATGGAGAAAAAAATAAGAGAGAAAGAATCATCGCGTTTTACGATATGGAGCCGCCGCCACTGATACGTCTCCAACGTATCTATAATTTATGAAGTATTCATGCCATGTTTATTATAGTTTTGTATGATTTTGGTACACTTTTATATGGCTTTTATATGATTTTCATGGACTAACATATTGACCTAGTGCCCAGTGCCAGTTGTTGTTTTCTGCCCTGTTTTTGTTTTACAGAAAATCAATACCAAACGAAGTCCAAATGCCACGAAACTTTTTGGAGATTTTTTATTGGACATAACAAGTACTAGAAGCTTCGGGAGGAGGCCAGAAGACCCACAGGGGCTCCATGAGCCACCAGGGCGCGCCACCCCCTAGGCACGCCCTGGTGCCTCGTGGGCCCCCTGTGGCCCTTCTTCGCGTGATTCCAACGCCAAAAAATCATATATATTCAGGAACCCCCGAAAGTTAACCGAGACGAGTTTTTACGCCGCTGCAAGCCTCTGTACCAGAGAGATCCCATCTATAGCCCTTTTCCGGCACCCTGCCAGAGAGGGGGAAGGCATCACCGGAGGCCATCTTCATCATCCCGGCGGTCTCCATGACGAGGAGGGAGTAGTTCACCCTTGGGGCTGAGGGTTTGTACCAGTAGCTTTGTGTTTGATCTCTCTCTCTCTCGTGTTCTTGAGATGGCACGATCTTGATGTATCGCGAGCTTTGTTGATATAGATGAATCATATGGAGTTTTCCCCTCTCTATCTTCTTGTGATGAATTGAGTTTTTCCTTTGAAGTTTTCTTATCGGATTGAGTCTTTAAGGATTTGAGAACACTTGATGTATGTCTTGCATATGGATATCTGTAGTGACAATGGGATATTCACTTGAGTCACTTGATGTATGTTTTGGTGATCAACTTGCGGGTTCTGTGACCTTGGGGATTTATGCATAAGGGTTGGCACACGTTTTCGTCTTGACTTTCCGGTAGAAACTTTGGGGCACTCTTTGAAGTTCTTTGTGTTGGTTTGAATAGATGAATCTGAGATTGTGTGATGCATATCATATAATCAAACCCGTGGGTACTCGTGGTGACATTGTAGTGCCTAGGTGACATTAGGGTTTTGGTTGATGTGTATCTTAAGGTGTTATTCTAGTACGAACTCTAGGGCTGTTCGTGATCATCAATGGGGATGGCTCCTAAGATTGATCGGGAAGGATAACTTTGAGCTGGTTTCGTACCCTACAACAATTTCTTCGTTTGTTCTCCGCTATTTGTGACTTTGGAGTGAACTCTTTGTCGCACGTGAGGGATTTACATATGATTCAACTATGTCAACAATGTTGAGAGATCGCACTAGTGAAAGTATGAACCCTAGGCCTTGTTTCTAAGCATTGCAATACCGTTTTTATTCCCGTTTACTTTTCGTTACCTTGCTGTTTTTATATTTTCAGATTACAAAAACCTATATCTACTATCCATACTACACTTTTATCACCATCTCTTCGCCGAACTAGTGCACCTATACAATTTACCATTGTATTGGGTGTGTTGGGGACACAAGAGATTTCTTGTATTTGGTTGCAGGGTTGTTTGAGAGATACCATCTTCAACCTACGCCTCCCACGGATTGATAAACCTTAGGTCATCCACTTGAGGTAAAATTGCTACTGTCCTACAAAACTCTGCGCTTGGAGGCCCAACACGAGTCTACAAGAATAAGTTGTGTAGTAGACATCAGCCACCTTCTGTTCTTCATCGGGAGGGCTGATCTGGAGTCCGTTCAGGGCTCTGGAGAGGGGGATTCGACGCCGTCATCATCATCAACCATCCTCCATCACCAATTTCATGATGCTCACCGCCGTGTGTGAGTAATTTCTTCGTAGGCTTGCTGGACGGTGATGGGTTGGATGAGATTTATCATGTAATCGAGTCAATTTGTTAGGGCTTTGATCCCTAGTATCCACTATGTTCTGAGATTGATGTTGCTATGACTTTGCTATGCTTAATGCTTGTCACTAGGGCCCGAGTGCCATGATTTCAGATCTGAACTCTTATATTTTCATGAATATATTTGAGTTCTTGATCCTATCTTGCAAGTTATGTGCACCTGTTACGTGTCATGATCCGCATACCCCAAGGTGACAATAATTGGGATTCTTTTCGGTGATTGCCGTAGTTTGAGGAGTTCATGTATTCACTATGTGCTAATGCTTTGTTCCAGTTCTCTATTAAAAGGAGGCCTTAATATCCCTTAGTTTCCTTAAGGACCCCGCTGCCACGGGAGGGTAGGACAAAAGATGTCATGCAAGTTCTTACTATAAGCACGTATGACTATATACGGAATACATGCCTACATTACATTGATGAATTGGAGCTATTGTGTATCGCCCTAGGTTGTGACTGTTACATGATGAATGTCATCCAACATAATTATTCCTCACCGATCCAATGCCTATGCTTGTCGCATATTGATCTTTGCTAAGTTACTTTCGTTGCTGCTGCTGTTACAATTACTACAAAATTGCTTCTGTTACTGTTACTACTGTTACTATTGCTCTTGAAACTATCATACTACTGTGCTACTAAACACTTTGCTACAGATATTTAGTTCTCCAGGTGTGGTTGAATTGACAACTCAACTTCTAATATTTGCAAATATTCTTTGGCTCCCCTTGTGTCTAATCAATAAATCTGGGTGAAATACTACCCACGAAAACTGTTGCGATCCCCTATACTTGTGGGTTATCAAGAACTTTTTCTGGCGCCGTTGCCGGGGAGCATAGCTCTATTTGTTGAGTCACTTGGGATTTATATCTATTGATCGCTATGAAGAATCTGAAAGACGCTAAGACCAAGAACATCCCCTCTATGACTAGAGGAGGTAAGGAACTGCCATCACACTCTGCACTTGATTCACCTTATGTTTTGAGTAGGCTTGCGACACCACCACCTGCTATTCATTCTGATATGTCGCAAGTTATTGATGATACTATTTCTGCTATGAATGAAACTGTTGATGATGCTAGTACTATGCTTGATAATACTGTGCCACTTGGTGAATTTCTTGATGAACAAATTGCTAAAGCTAAAGGAATTGAAAATGTTGAAACTCTTGAAAATTATGATTCACCTATTATGCCTAGCTCTCCTACTAGAGTTGAAATGCCTGAAACATCTGATGGTCATGTTTTTGATAGGGAGACAGATAGGGCAATTCTTGCTTGTAATGATAGAGATGAGATTATAAAATTGCTTGCTGAAATGAAAGAAAAATCTATGAGGGAGAGAATGAAATATGATCCTAAGTTTGCTACCTCTCCCATATTTGTTACTGATAAGGATTATGAATTCTCTATCGATCCTGAGTTAATTACTTTGGTTGAATCTGATCCATTTCATGGTTATGAAACTGAAACTGTTGTGGCACACCTTACTAAGTTGAATGATATTGCCACCCTATTTGCTCATGAGGAAAAATTCATTACTACTATATTCTTAAGTTGTTTCCTTTCTCATTAAAGGGTGATGCTAAGAAATGGTTTAATACTCTTGCTCCTAGTTGTGTGCCTAGTCCCCAGGATATGATATATTACTTCTCTGAAAAATATTTTCCCACTCATAAGAAACAAGCTGCCTTACAGGAAATATTTAACTTTGTGCAAATTGAAGAAGAGAATCTCCCTCAAGCTTGGGGGAGGCTTCTCCAACTACTTAATGCTTTGCCTGATCATCCTCTTAAGAAAAATGAAATACTTGATATCTTTTATAATGGACTAATCGATGCTTCTAGGGACTACCTAGATAGTTGTGCTAGTTGTGTTTTCAGGGAACGAACTGTTGGACGGGTTGAAGTACTATTGAATAATATATTGAGAAATGCCGATGATTGGACACTTCCTGAACCACCACCTAAACCAACTCCGAAGAAGAGAAGTATTTTATTCCTCAGTCCAGAAGATATGCAAGAAGCTAAGAAATTTATGAAGGAAAAAGGTATTAAAGCTGAAGATGTTAAGAATTTACCAACTATTGAAGAAATACATGGGCTCGACAACCTGACACAGGTAGTGTAGGTAAATTCTCTCACTAGATTCGATGAAGGTGATATTCCGTATAATAAATCTGCTAGTCAATGCATGTATGAGTTTGATAATTACATCATTAAACAAGAACACTTCAATTTATATGTTAGCAATCAACTAAAACGGAATGCCATCATGATTGAACGCTTGAGTGATTTGATGTTTAGATCTACTAATGATGTTAAATGCTTGAGTAAACATGCTTCTATGGTTTAGACCCAGTTAGAATAAATTGCTAAGTCACAAAATGATTTGCTTGATGAAATGAACAATAAAAAGAATGACCATGTTGTTAGAGTTGTTACTAGAGGAGATAGCATGACTCGGAATCCTCTATATCCTGAAGGTCATCCTAAAAGAATTGAACAAGATTCTCAGAGAAATAATATTGATGCACCTAGTCCATCTAAGAAGAAAAAGAAAAAGAAAAATGATAGGACTCTGCATGCTGCTAGTGAACCTGAGATAGAAAAACCTCCTGAGAATCAGAATGATGCTTCTATTTCTGATGCTGAGACACAATCTGGTAATGAACAAACACCTAATGATAATGATAATGAAGATGTTCATGTTGATGCTCAACCAGATAATGATGTAGAAATAAAACCTGCTATTGATCTTGATAACCCACCTCCTAAGAATAAAAGATATGATAAAAGAGACTTTGTTGCTAGAAAACATGGAAAGGAGAGAGAACCATGGGTTCAAAAACCTATGCCTTTCCCTACTAAACCATCTAAAAACAAAGATGATGAAGATTTTGAGCGCTTTGTTGAAATGCTTAGACTTGTCTTTTTGCGCACTCGCTTGATTGATATGTTGAAAATGTCTCCCTATGCTAAATACATGAAAGATATTGTCACTAATAAAAGAAAGATACCTGAAGCTGAAATTTCCACCATGCTTGCTAATTATTCTTTTAAGGGTGGAATACCTAAGAAACTAGGAGATCCGGGAATACCTACTATACCATGCTCCATCAAAAGAAGTTATGTTAAAACTACTTTATGTGATCTAGGAGCCGGTGTAAGTGTTATGCCTTTCTCCTTATATAGAAGACTTGATTTGAATAAGCTCACACCTACTGAAATATCTTTGCAAATGGCTGATAAATCCACTGCTATACCTATTGGAATTTGCGAGGATGTTCCCGTTGTAGTTGCAAATGTTACTAACTTAACAGACTTTGTTATACTTGATATGCCCGAGGACGACAACATGTCGATTATCCTTGGAAGACCCTTTTTGAATACTGCAGGGGTTGTTATTGATTGCAACAAAAGCAAGGTTACTTTTCATGTCAATGGTAATGAGCATGCGGTTTATTTTCCAAAGAAACAAAGTTCGGTGAATGGTATCAATTGTATTGAAAAAGTTTCGACAATCACTATTGGGGGATTCAAATTTCCTCTTCCTACTGTCAAAAAGAAATATGTCATTCTTATTGTTGGGGAGATGCATATCCCCGTTGATGTAACTTAGTGTTATACTAAAATTATTCGGTTTCATGTCACTCGGAAATAGTTTGTTAATAAGACTTGATCAACCTTATTAATGGATTCTTTTTGCGGAGCATGTGGTCGATGAATTTAGTAAGCACAACTTTCTGTACCCACATTTTGCTCTCTGTTATTTTTAGTAGAACAAAATAAAATGCCATGATTATCCTATTTTCTGAATTTTCCGTGCAATAAAAAATGGCCCAAAAATAAAAGTTCTCAGAATGCCATGAAAATTTAGTATGATTTAGGAAGATTTTCCATGGTGGTTCCTCGAGCAGGAGTGCTCCTAGGCCCGCAATACGCGAGCAGGATACCGAACCACCGCGAGAGGCCACGGTGCTACCGTGCGAGTGGCCATCGGACGCCTTCATGATTCGAGCCGGCATCAAAGAAGAGTTTGATATGTACGTGCGCAACGCCGAGCTCACGGAGTTCCTGGCAGACAGGTGCCCGCAATACTATGATCTCACTGATTCCTTTGTGCGAAGATTTTAGTATGTATATCAGCGCACTTCCCATGACATTATTTTCAACCTATATGAACATCCTTTTCGCATGTCTGTTGAAGAATTTAGTGAAGTATGCAAAATTCCATTTTGGGGGCCTTGCATGGAACCTCGTAAATCTGATTGCAATGAATTTCTCATGAACATCACTAAGGGTGAAACTAGGGGCATCACACAAGCTACTATGGGGAGCATTCATTTTCTTGCCATACATTATTTTGCTCTGTTCATTGGTAGATGCATCAATGGTAAATAGGACCCTAGTCATTTATGTGCACCTGAATTGAGCATCCTTAAAAGTGCAGTACTAGGAGATAGATGATTTAACATGGGGGCTATTGTTGCACGTCGTTTACATAATAATGCCCTAGTTGGTGATTTCTTTGGTGGAATTTATGCCACTCGCTTAGCTACCTACCTAGGTGTGCCCATTAAACAAAATGACACCCTTTTGCCACCTAGCTTTCTTGATTATGATGCTATGGAACGCCACCAGTTCCTTGAGAGGGGTCTACCCCCGTTCAGATACAGGCTAATCTTTAACAGGCGTCACATTTTCCATATTGTTTTGCCTGCACCTACTTTGTTTGATATTCACAGGGGCGGATACATCATCATGCCGGAGGACATTTATGCTTATTGGGGCTTGGACCAGCCCCAAGCACCTGTGCCAGAGCCGTACCAGGAGCCCATCTATCAGTGGGAGCCTCAGGAGGCCATTTACCAGTGGGATCCTCAGCAGCCTCCGCACTATCCGGGAGGAGCTGATTTCGACCCATGACCGTAGACCAACTTAGGCCAAAAGCCTAAGCTTGGCGGAGTACGTATTTTTCACCGATATTACATTCATGTTCACACATTCATTCCAGTTGTCGGTGTTCATCCTTTTTCATTGTATATCCATGCTAGTTTTATTTTCACTTTCTTCTTGTGTGTTTGAAAAACTTTCGAAAATCCAAAAAAATTAGTTGTAGTTTCTTTCCTGTCTAGTTAATTCGTAGTAGTAAAAGAAAACCCAAAAAGATTTCCCGTTTCTTCTTTTGCTTGTTGGGAGCTTTCCCGTGTAAATAATTTTTCTCGTTTTTGTTTTTCCTTCGTTAATTTGCTTTCTTCAGAAAAACCAAAAACTTCAAAAAATATTTCAGTGTGTTTCTCTGAATTTCTTTTCTTTTTTTTGAGTCGTCACAAGGAGAAAGACCACGATGAAAATGTTGAGTGGCACCCATATGCTTTATTCTTGATCTAACAAAGAGCCACCATTACTTTGTCTTCTCCTTTGAATAAATGTTTGCAGATTCCAGCTTAGTCCACGGCACACTTGCACTATTATTATCACATCATTCAGTCATGCAAGTGAAAGGAAATAATGACTATATTTGACGAAGTGATTGCGGTGAAGAAAAGCTGGTATGAACTCTTCTTGTTCTTGTCTTTGTAAATATGTTTAGCTCAGTATTCATGATTCGGCATTATTATGAGTAAACATATTTGTGATGACAATTAGAGACTATAGTTGCTCATGCCATGCTTAAATAGCTAGGAGAGGATAATGATTTATCTTGAGTGTCAACATGCATTAAAATGGTTGTGATGTAGTATGTTAGCATGGTATCCTCCTCTGGGTAATTCGAGTGGCTTGACTTGGCACATGTACATACATGTAGTTGAATCAAAACCAACATAGCCTCCATGATATTTATGTTCAGGGTGTTGATATCCTACTCATGCTCGTGTTCAATGTTAATTATTCGCAACGCATGTCTATGACTGTTTTCACTCTCTAGCTGGTCGCTTCTCAATCTATTTGCTAGCCTTCGCCTGTACTAAGCGGGAATATTGCTTGTGCATCCAAATCCCTAAACCAAAGTTGTTCTAGATGAGTCCACTATATCTACCTATATGCGGTATTACTCTGCCGTTCCAAGTAAATTTGCAAGTGACACCTCTAAATATTCAAACGAATATCTGTTTTGTGTGCCCATACTGCTCATGGAGCGACAGGGGGCGGTCAGTATCTTCCATGCTAAGCGGGTTACTCTCAGATGAGTGTTTATTCACTTGTCATTGCACGAGAGAGGATGGTAATTGGGATGCCCAGTCCTATGCTCAAATCGAAATCATATAATGCAAACAAACTCCCCCGAAAAGTTGTTGGTATGGAGGGCACCCGTGAATTCGGCTAGCCATGGCTTGTGTTGGTACGGTGGAGAGGGAGTAAACTTTACCTTTCCGCTTGGGAACCGCCTATAATGTGTTTAGCATAGAAGATATTGAAAACTCTCGGTCATGACGTTGACAGGAAAAGCATACCTCCCAAAATTATTTTTCATCTCTAATTTAAGCTTCGAGGTCTGGCACCACTACAAATCCATGCTTCCCTCTGTGAAGGGCCTATCCATTACTTTTATGTTATTTTATTTTTATTGTTGAGTCATCACCCTCTCATTTAAGCACCAGTTGGAGAGCACTATTGTCATTTTTATGCATTGAGTATAGTTAATGTTGGGTGTGACCATGACTGGATATCCTCTACCCTGAATTACAATGTTTAGTCGTTGCTTGAATCTCAGAGTTGCTCTGCATTTATGTTTTGCGGTCTCAGAAAGGGCTAGCGAGATACCATGTTATCATATTATATCATGATTGTTTCGACAAAGTGTTGGCATCCGAGATATCTTATTATTGCTCGCTAGTTGGTTATGTTATTGCCATGAGTAAATGTGAGACCTAAGTGTTATCATCAATATGGTTAGTTCATAATTTTTGCTGAAAACTGGAACGCTAGTTAAGCATATATACAGACAACAAGAACAAAAGAGTTTGTAAAAGTTTTTCTTTATCACTTTCAGTTTGTCAACTGAATTGCTTGAGGACAAGCAATGAGTTAAGCTTGGGGGAGTTGATACGTCCCAAACGTATCTACTTTTCCAAACACTTTTGCTCTAGTTTGGACTCTAATTTGCATGATATGAATGGAACTAACCCGGACTGACGTTGTTTTCAGCAGAATTGCCATGGTGTTGTTTTTGGGCAGAAATAAAAGTTCTCGGATGGACCTGAAAGTTTACGAAGAATTATTTCAGAATATATAAAAAATACTGGCGCAAAGATCCACCAGAGGGGGGCCCACAGGCGCCACAAGCCTAAGGGGCGCGACCACCCCCAGGGCGCACCTAGCAGGCTTGTGGGCCCCTGGCAACTCCGTTTACCCGAATTCCAACGCTATAAGTACCTATTTACGATACGGAGCCGCCACCACCTCCTGTTCTTCATCGGGAGGGCTGATCTGGAGTCCGTTCGGGGCTCCGGAGAGGGGGATTCGATGCCGTCGTCATCATCAACCATCCTCCATCACCAATTTCATGATGCTCACCACCGTGTGTGAGTAATTTCTTCGTAGGCTTGCTGGACGATGATGGGTTGGATGAGATTTATCATGTAATCGAGTCAATTTGTTAGGGCTTTCATCCCTAGTATCCACTATGTTCTGAGATTGATGTTGCTATGACTTTGCTATGCTTAATGCTTGTCACTAGGGCCTGAGTGCCATGATTTCTGATCTGAACCCTTTATGTTTTCATGAATATATTTGAGTTCTTGATCCTATCTTGCAAGTTATATGCACCTGTTACGTGTCATGATCTGCATACCCCAAGGTGACAATAATTGGGATTCTTTCCGGTGATTGCCGTAGTTTGAGGAGTTCATGTATTCACTATGTGCTATTGCTTTGTTCTGGTTCTCTATTAAAAGGAGGCCTTAATATCCATTAGTTTCCTTAAGGACCCCGCTGCCACGGGAGGGTAGGACAAAAGATGTCATGCAAGTTCTTACTATAAGCATGTATGACTATATACGGAATACATGCCTACATTACATTGATGAATTGGAGCTATTGTGTATCGCCCTAGGTTGTGACTGTTACATGATGAATGTCATCCAACATAATTATTCATCACCGATCCAATGCCTACGCTTGTTGCATATTGATCTTTGCTAAGTTACTTTCATTGTTGCTGCTGTTACAATTACTACAAAACTGCTTCTGTTACTGTTACTACTGTTACTATTGCTCTTGAAACTATCATACTACTATGCTACTAAACACTTTGCTGCAGATATTTAGTTCTCCAGGTGTGGTTGAATTGACAACTCAACTGCTAATACTCGCAAATATTCTTTGGCTCCCCTTGTGTCGAATCAATAAATCTGGGTGAAATACTACCCGTGAAAACTGTTGTGATCCCCTATACTTGTGGGTTATCAGTTGGCATGTTGCTGTTAGTGGCAGATTGCATTGTATTTTGTTCTGCTCACCGTTTGAGTTTTGTGCATTCGATTGCCATGATCTTTATATCCATTTCATCTAGAATTTCCCCTTCTTTCCAGTGGCATACTTGGGCGAAGCCGCCGAGTGTGAGGATCGTTCATCACTCGGAGTAGAGTTTTAACTTGGGCGAAGCGGATTCGCAGCCAAGCCCCCGAGTGAGAGGATCGCTCATCACTCGGAGTAACGTTTTAACTTGGACGAAGCGGATTCGCAGCCAAGCCCCCGAGTGAGAGGATCGCTCGTCACTCGGAGTACGATTTAACTTGGGCGAAGCGGATTCGCAGCCAAGCCCCCGAGTGAGAGGATCGCTCATCACTCGGAGTAGCGTTTTAACTTGGGCGAAGCGGATTCGCAGCCAAGCTCTCGAGTGAATGCGATGCTATTCACCCAACGAGGTTCTGAACTTAGGCGACACGGAGTCGCAGCTAAGCCCCCGAGTGTGAGGATCGCCCATCACTCGGAGTAGATTTAAACTTAGGCGATGCGGAACCGCGGCTAAGCTTTCGAGTGATGCTATTCACTCGACGAGGTTCTGAACTTAGGCGACACGGAGTCGCAGCTAAGCCCCCGAGTGTGAGGATCGCCCATCACTCGGAGTAGATTTAAACTTAGGCGATGCGGAATCGCGGCTAAGCTTTCGAGTGAATGCGATGTTGTTCACTCGACGAGGTTCTGAACTTAGGCGACACGGAGTCGCAGCTAAGCCCCCGAGTGTGAGGATCGCCCATCACTCGGAGTAGATTTAAACTTAGGCGATGCGGAATCGTGGCTAAGCTTTTGAGTGAATGCGATGCTGTTCACTCGACAAGGTTCTGAACTTAGGCGACACGGAGTCACAGCTAAGCCCCCGAGTGAGAGGATCGCCCATTACTCAGAGTAGATTTAAACTTAGGCGATGTGGAATCGCGGCTAAGCCCCCGAGTGGAAAATCGCTCGCACTCGGAGTATTCTTGAACTCAGAATTGTGCGATCAGAATCGACAAAAGACTGCAGGAGTCGTATCCTTGATAATCAAAACAGTTTACTCTTATTACATCAGACAGATCAACCTTCAGGTGTAGAACCGACGAAGCAGATCCGCGTTCCAGGCCCGTGGCTCGTCAGCGTTCTTCTTGAGATTGAAGAGGTGGTAGGCTCCATTGTTCAGCACCTTGGTGACGACGAAAGGGCCTTCCCACGCGGGGGCTAGCTTGTGAGGCCGCTGCTGATCCACTCGGAGCACGAGGTCACCTTCGTGGAAGGTCCGACTCCTGACGTGCCTTGCATGAAAGCGACACAGATCTTGCTGGTATGCAGTCGACCGGATCAAAGCCATTTCCCGCTCTTCTTCAAGGAGATCCACAGCATCCTGGCGTGCTTGCTCAGCTTCAACCTCCGAGTAAAGGTCCACCCGAGGAGAATTGTGAAGAACATCACTCGGCAGGACAGCTTCAGCCCCATACACCATGAAGAAAGGAGTGCAATCAGTTGACCGATTTGGAGTTGTCCTCAAGCCCCACAGAACAGACGGTAATTCTGTAACCCAAGCTCCAGCTACGTGATCGAGTTCGCGCATGAGTCGAGGCTTCAACCCTTGAAGGATAAGGCCATTTGCTCGCTCGGCCTGACCGTTTGACTGGGGGTGCGCAACGGATGCGTAATCCACCCGAGTGCCTTGAGAGGAGCAAAAGGCTCTGAACTCTTCCGAATCAAAATTAGAACCATTGTCCGTGATGATACTATGGGGAACTCCGTATCTGAATATTATTTCCCTCATGAATTTGATGGCTGTGTGAGAATTCAGCTTCCTGATAGGCTTGGCCTCAATCCATTTAGTGAACTTGTCGACTGCTACCAGAAGGTGCGTGAAACCACTCTGGCCCGTGCGGAGAGGTCCGATCATATCCAATCCCCATACAGCGAACGGCCAGACGAGTGGGATGGTCTTCAAGGCAGACGCAGGCTTGTGCGACAAGTTTGCATAGAATTGGCATCCTTCACAGTGCTGCACAATATCCTTAGCCATCTCATTGGCGCGCGGCCAGAAGAAACCAGCTCGGTAGGCCTTGGCAACAATCGTCCGAGAGGATGCATGATGGCCGCAAGTTCCCGAGTGAAATTCCTCCAGAATCAGTCGACCTTCTTCGGGAGAAATGCATCGCTGAGCCACGCCGGTTACGCTCTCTCTGTAGAGTTGCCCATTCATAACAGTGAAAGCTTTGGATCTATGGACAATCTGTCGAGCTTCAACTTCGTCTTCTGGAAGTTCTCGCCTGAGGATGTACGCGATGTAGGGCACCGTCCAATCGGGAGTTATCACCAGAATCTCACTGACCAGATCTATGACTGCTGGGACATCAACTTCAGTCGGATTGGAGGCGCTTATAGGCTGCGGGGGCTCTTCGGTGAAGGGATCCTCTTGTACCGAAGGAGAGTGCAAATGCTCCAGGAACACATTGCTGGGCACAGGCTTCCGAGTGGAACCGATTTTTGCCAGTTCGCCAGCTGCCTGATTCTTCACTCGGGGAATGTGATGGAGTTCCAAACCATCAAACTTCTTCTCAAGCTTTCTTACTGCATTGCAATATCCGGTCATGGCGGGGTTTCTGACATCCCACTCCTTCATCACTTGATTGACCACCAAATCCGAGTCACCGTATACCATCAGGCGACGGACGCCGAGCGAGATGGCCATACGCAACCCGTAAAGGAGTGCTTCGTACTCAGCTTCATTATTGGAGGAATCAAAGTGAATCTGGAGGACATAGCTGAGTTTATCGCCCTTGGGAGACACCAATACCACACCAGCACTAGAACCGTTCAGCATCTTCGAGCCGTCAAAGAACATGGTCCAGTGTTCCGAGTGGATCCGGACTGGCTGCTGCTGTTCTATCCACTCGGCCATGAAGTCAGCAAGTGCTTGAGATTTAATGGCTTTCTTCGCTTCAAACTTGATATCAAAATAAAGAAGTTCAATGGCCCATTTGGCCACTTGACCAGCCGCGTCTCGATTGTTGAGGATTTCATTCAAAGGCGCATCACTGACGACTGAGACTGAGTGATCTTGAAAATAGTGCGCCACTTTCTTCGCTGATAGATATATACCATAGACAAGCTTCTGGTAATGTGGGTACCTTCGCTTAGAAGGAGTCAACACTTCAGAGATGTAATAAACTGGGCGCTGGACTTTGTAGGCCTTGCCCTCTTCTTCTCGCTCGACAGTAAGAACTGTACTGACAACCTGATTGGTGGATGCAATGTATAGGAGCAGGGGTTCTTTGCTGTGTGGAGCGGCAAGCACCGGCTGGGTGGAGAGCAGGGCTTTGAGCTGGACAAACGCTGCTTCTACCTCTGAATTCCACTCGAACGTATCGGATTTCTTCATCAGTCGGTACAAAGGGAGTGCCTTCTCTCCGAGACGAGAAATGAATCTGCTCAGCGCTGCCAGGCAACCAGTAAACTTCTGGACATCGTGAATACGCTCGGGGCGTTTCATTCGGACGATGGCACCGATCTTCTCGGGGTTGACGTCGATTCCTCGTTCGGAAACGAGATAACCGAGTAACTTTCCACCCGGAACTCCAAAAGTACACTTGGTTGGATTCAGCTTGAGGTCATATCTTCTTAAGTTGGCGAATGTTTCCGCCAAGTCAGACAGCAGGTCGGAACCTTTGCGAGACTTGACTACGATATCATCCATGTAGGCCTCGACATTCCGACTGATCTGGTCGAGGAGACACTTCTGAATCATGCGCATGAAAGTAGCGCCAGCATTCTTCAGACCAAAAGGCATGGTGATGTAACAGAAACACCCGAAAGGGGTGATGAAGGCCGTTTTTATTTCATCTGGACCAAACAGACGGATCTGATGGTAGCCAGAGTATGCATCGAGAAAAGACAAACGCTCGCACCCCGCAGTCGAGTCCACAATCTGGTCGATGCGGGGGAGCGGGAAATGATCTTTCGGGCAGGCCCGATTGATATGCTTGAAGTCTATACACATTCGGAGCGACTTGTCCTTCTTGGGGACCATGATGACATTCGCAAGCCACTCGGAGTGGTAGACCTCGCGAATGAACTTGGCCTCCAAGAGTCGAGCCACCTCCTCGCCGATTGCCTTCCGCTTCTCTGTTGCCGACCGGCGCAAGTGTTCTTTTACAGGCTTGGCCTTCGGATCAACTCTCAGACGGTGCTCAGCCAATCCCCTGGGTACACCAGGCATGTTAGCGGGCTTCCATGCAAAGATGTCCCAGTTCTCACGGAGGAACTGGATGAGCTCGGCTTCCTATTTGCTGTCGAGTGTGATTGAGATGTTGGTCGGAGCAGCAGTAGGATCTGTGGGGTTAATGTGCACTTGCTTCAAGTCTCCTGCCGACTGAAAAGCTGACTCGGTGGTGGGCTTCTTGGAACGCAACAGATCAGCGGGATCAGCAGTCTTCTTGTACTCTTCTAACTCGACTACAGCCATCTGCATGTCGGCGATCTTGGAGCCCTGTTGGAGGCACTCCTCAGCCCTCTGTCGATTGCCTGTGACTGTGATCACACCCTTGGGCCCGGGCATCTTCAGCTTGAGATACATGTAACACGGGCGGGCCATGAAACGTGCATACGCTGGACGGCCAAGGATGGCATGATATGCACTCTTGAAGTCTACAACCTCAAATGTCAGCTTTTCTTTGCGAAAGTTCTTGTCAGTGCCGAACACCACATCCAGCGCAATCTGTCCGAGTGACTTGGCCTTCTTCCCAGGGATGACCCCGTGGAATTGCATATTGCTTTCGCTGAGCCTGGACATCGGAATGCCCATCCCTTTGAGGGTATCAGCGTACAGAATATTCAGGCCACTTCCTCCATCCATGAGAACTTTGCGGAGCCGAGTGCCTCCTACCACCGGATCCACCACCAGCGCCTGTCGACCTGGGGTAGGGACATGAGCGGGATGGTCCGACTGATCGAAGGTGATAGCTGTCTGGGACCACTTGAGGTACTCGGGGGTAGCTGGAGCAGCCATGTTGACCTCCATGTTGATGACCTTCAATCGACTCTTGCTTTCTACATCGGCAAAAATCATCAATGTGGCATTGATCTCAAGAAAGTCTTCTTTATCTTCGTCTTCTTCTTTCTCAGGATCTTTGTCACTCGACTGCTCTCCCTTGAACCCTTGGATCAGCAATCGGCACTGTCGAGTGGTATGCTTTGACAGGATCAAGTTGCCTTCTTCATCCTTCCGTGAGTGAATGGGACATGGCATATCCAGGACATCTGTCGACTGGTTCTTGGACTTCTTCTGAACAAACTGCCCCTTTGGCTTCACTTTCCCTTTCGCCGCCAGAGCGGCTACTTCTGCCTGGACAGGGCCGTCAGCTTTACGCTTTTGCTTCCGACTGGAATTTCCGCCACCGGGATTACTGTCGACTGCTTTACCCTTGCCACTGCGGAGGCGATCCTCCTCCTCGCCGTTGGCGTATCGGGTGGCAATCTCCATCATCTTGCTCAGGGACATATCTCCTGTCCGACCAAACTTCAAATAGAGCTCTCTGTATCTGACTCCGGCCTTGAAGGCGCAAACAGCATGGTGCTCGGAAACACCTTCCACCGTGTGATGAAGAGTGGTCCACCGCTGAATGTAATCCCTCAAGGTCTCATTCGGCTTCTGGACACAGTGCTGCAACTCGAGCAAACCGACAGGGCGCTTGAAGGTGCCTTCAAAGATCTTGACAAACACTCGGGCAAGATCCTCCCAGCAATAGATGCTAGAAGGAGCCAACTGATTAAGCCACGCCCGGGCCGGACCATCCAACATCAGGGGCAGATGCTTCATAGCCACGTTGTCGTTGCCTCCGCCGATCTGAATAGCCACTCAGTAATCGTCTAGCCATGTTTCCGGCTTCGACTCGCCAGTGAATTTGCTAATCCCAGCCGCCAACCTGAAATTGGGGGGGATCTCAGCAGATCGGATGGCTCTGCTGAAACACTCTGGACCAGAAACAGCTGTACCACTGCCACTCGGAAAATCTCTGTCATAGCCACCTCTGTTGTATCTGCCTCTGTCGACCCGGTTCTGAACGAGAATGGATCTCGCGTCAAACCCAGGGTCCCGCTCATCACCGTACGGGCGCCTGTCATCATAGTGCCGGGGCACGTATGGACCACTCCGCGGAGGAGTAGGCACTCGACGGTGGTCATCACGGTGATGCCGAGGAGCAAACTGATCTCGCCCCTGATCTCTGTACTGATCGTTGCGGTAATCTCTGCCTCTGCGACGCTGAGGTGACCCTGGACTGTGGGCCGATTGGACTGTGTCTACTCTAACTGATTTGCTGTGAATCCTGTTGCGCGACTGAGAGACAGCGGAGTTCTGCTGTCGAGCCGCCCCAAGCAGGGTTCGGATCTGCTCGAGTCCTCTGCCGGCCTCTGAATCGGACGGCTGTATAGAATCTGCAATCCTAGCCGCCGCCGCAACATTCTGGATCGGAGTACGGTATACCTGACGATTGTCGTCGACTGGAGGGAACAACTGACGCTCGCGGCGCTGTCGAGTGCGCTCGTCGAGTGACCTCTGCATCTCCTCGAGGCGCGTGCGCTCTGCCAAGGTGGCGAGACGCGCAGCCTCCAGAGCCTGGGCTTCTGCAGTCGTGCCGACGATGGGGGTTTGGAGGACCTCCTCATCCCTGCGCTGCTGATCATTCGACGGGCCGCCACGGCCATAGCCGGGTGGACTCTGATGAGAACCCGCCATGAAAACTTCTGCTGCAGGATCGCAGTTCTCGCACTCGGAAGGGAGCTCGGATGAATCTGATGCCGAGTCGAACGCGCCGTGAAGTGGCTCGGCGGGCTCGATAGCCGCGATCTGCGGAGTCGACGCCTGGCGCGCCGCCGCGTGCCTCACCCATCGCTGGAGCCGCGAACGACCGGATCGCTTGCGGCGACGAACAGCGGGGAGAGTGGACGACGCTGGAGCCGACATGTACGGGGTCGACGGCTGACGAAGGAGAACGCCGCACGAACTCGCGCTGAAGTGCGTCGCCCCGCGGACGGGGAGAGCCTCAACGTCGAGAGGGGCTTCCTGGAGCCATGCGGAGTCGTCGGCGATGAAGGTGAATGCACCGAGACGGATCTCGCAGCCCAGGATCAAACCGCCATCGGGAGACATGGTGAACATGAAAAACTGCAACCTCGCCGGAAGTCGCTTAGACGCCTGCCCCACGGTGGGCGCCAACTGTCGTGGGAACGTGCCTGACAGTAGATGGTAGGGGTACGAAAGGAGAGGGCAGAGTCCTAGCTACGGCGAGGGTGTACACACAAATGTATGAGTTCAGGCCTCACTCGGAAGTGATAACAGCCCTACGTCTCAGGTGCTCCGGGGAGCTTACTCTGTCGAGTGATACGTGCGTTGTGTTTACAAAGGATTGCGAACCCTTGTGCCAGTGGGGAGGGGTGGCTTATATAGAGTGCGCTGCCCCTCATAAACGTCTGGCATTTAGGGGTTTGATTGTAGGTAATAAAAGGGGGGGACGTTACTGGTAACGTATACAATAAATGCCAGTTAAGGCGGCGAGCGTAACGTCTGCCCGTTGGCCTCCCTGGGGAGACTCTTGGTCTTCTGCGGTCGAGTGATTGGCGGCCCCTCCGAGTGAGAGCTGACCGTCGAGTGGAGGGGGGGGGGTCTTCCGAGTGACTCATACGGCATGGCTAGTTCAGTCGGAATCTCTCTCGTAGTCTTGTAGTCCTCCAATGTGGCGTCCTTAGGTGGGGTATGTAGGACGGGCCTAGCACCCTACCCTAAGTACATATCCTCGTCACCTTCACCATACCCTCTATCCCCCAAATCCTCTCTCTGGCGCCTCCCATTCCCATCTCCAATCCACCAGCACTCCCTCGTCAATGGCGCAACCGGAGGAGCACCCACTCGTGTTCAATTTTGGAGAGGAGGAGGATGAGCATCCCGTGAATCCTCAGGATCCGTTATGGGATGAGATGGACCTGGGCTTGGAGATAGTTGCCCAGAAGAAGGCGGAGGCGGAGCAGCTGTTTGGGGCCCCCGCGCCCGCCACGGACGAATGGCCTACCTTGGATGCTGACGCCGCCGAGGCGTATTTGTAGGGTCGAAAGTATGTCTAGAGGGGGGGTGATTAGACTACTTGACCAAATAAAAATCTATCATTTTCCCAATTTTAGTTGTGAGCAGATTTTAGCAAGTACACCAAGTCAAGTATCACCCTACACATGCAATTCTAAGAGTGTAGCTGCGGAAAGTAAAACATTGCATATGTAAGTAAAGGAGGGGTTTGGAGATTTCAAACGCAATGAAGACACAATGATTTTTGGTGTGGTTCTGATAGGTGGTGCTATCGTACGTCCACGTTGGTGGAGGCTTCAACCCACGAAGGGTAACGGCTGTGCGAGTCCACGGAGGGCTCCACCCACAAAGGGTCCACTAAGAAGCAACCTTGCCTATTCCACCATGGCTTCCGTCCACGAAGGACTAGCCTCACTCGGGTAGATCTTCACAAAGTAGGCGATCTTCTTGCCCTTACAAACTCCTTGGTTCAACTCCACATGATCTCAACACATGAGTAGGTGGTTCTCTCTCAGAAAATGTATGGTGGAAGTGTAGACACGTTCTGATGGCTCTCTTACTAGGTAAGAGGGGGTGGAGGGGTATATATAGCCTTCACCTAAAATCCAACCATTACACACTTTTGACCCATCTCGGTGGCACCGACAATAAATCTCGGTGAGACCGATCTGTGTAAAAGATATGAACGTTGGGCTTTTCGGTGGGACCGAACAAAACATCTCGGTGAGACCGAAGTGCAATGGCTAGGGCAAGACCACGTTTCAGTGAGACTGAAAATTTCATCTCGGAAATTCCGAAGTGAAGTGACATCGTTACAGCAACTTGGTCAAGCCGTCTCGGTGAGACCGAGAACCATTTCGGTTGCGCCAAAGTGTTAGGGTTTTGGCTGTGGCAGTGGAATGATCATCTCGGTGAGTCTAGAGTAGGTGATATCGGTGGGACCTAAATGATGAATTAGGGTTTTGTATAGATGTGTTTTGGGAAAGTGATTGAGGGTTTTTGGAGCAATATCACTGAGCACTTTGAGAAACAACCTCATCAACAATACCTCATCCCCTTTTAATAGTATTGGCTTTCCTAAGGGACTCCATGCGGTCTTGGATCACTAAAATGAAAATGAAGAGTCTTGTGGATGCCAAACTTGTTCTTGACATTTTGAGGGATCCACATCCATTAGTCCTTGCCATGCCAATCATTGATCTTTTCTGAAATTTACTAGCAATAAGAATTAGATCAATGATGTATATGTTGTTATTGATTACCAAAACCACCCGGGTTTTAGTTGCACTTTCAATCTCTCCCTTTTTTGTAATTGATGACAACATATAGATCAAAGCTTCGACAAAAGATATAATCAATGAAATACATTGTTGCTTTGAGAAGTGTGTGAAAAGTAAGAGCTCCCCCTAAATTTGTGCATTATTAAAGATTTGCGTTTGAATGCAAATGCACAATCGATTAGGATCACGGGTTACTCTTCCATGTCACATACATCTTGGTGGAGCGCTCAAAATGATATGATTGCATAGTAATTAGCACTCATCACCAAACAACCAAGTGAATGATCATACAAGAGCATATAAATGGATATCCAAGCAAGCATAGCATTAAGGTACGGTATGATCAAGCACACAATAAAGTAGTCTCATACAAGCATCAAGCAAAAAGGTAACTCAAAAACAAGTATCTCAAGAAGAACCAAATGAACAAAAGGCAAAACACTCTCTCTCGAAGCCTAATGATCTATACAAATTCTCCCCCTTTGGTAACAAGTACCAAAAAGTTCAAATAAGTATAGAGCTAAACGTCGCTCTAGGCTTGATCTCCTGTAGCTCCTGGCGATGAAGTCCTCTGGCTGGCAGCGCCGGTGTGCGTCGATGTTGGAGTGGAGATAAGAGCATCTGCAAAAGCCTAAAAAAAGACTGCGGGACTGGAGGAGTGGAGACGGCAGGAGCAACTGATGGAGCAACAGAGGGGGCAGCAGCTGGAGCTGAAACTATGGCTTTGGAAGTGACTAGTACAGCAGCTGATCTAGGCATCCTCTGGAACTGGGTAGTCGTGGAAAGTACAGGACTATGATGCTCGTCATCCTCATCAGTGCTGGCACGCTTTACCTTATCCACCTCTTGCTGCAGGCTCTCAACAGTGGTCTAAATCTCTGTCACCTTGATATCCAGGTCATAGAATTTAGTCTCAACAATCCTCTCAAGACTCTTCTGGTTTGCAGCTAGGTCGGCCAAACTCTTCTCAATCCTTTGAGTGGCTCGAAGAAGATGGTTCATCTGGTCGGTCCGAGAAGTATTCGGCGGAAACTTAAACCTAAAATTTTACTCGCATCTAATCTATGGAATTCATATAGGGAATAGAGTATTTGCAAACTGTGGCAAGAATCATGGCGAAAACCCTAGTGCATTGAATCAGAAGTAGAAGAACAAGGGGATCGGATTTTACCCTAACTTGGCGCAAATCCTCTATGGCGGCAACGAAGGGTGATATTTCCGTTGACGGCGACGGAATCCAATGGTGAGGGCGCGCTAGACGGAATGGTGACTGTCCGGAGACTGAGGCGACGGTAGCTGTGGGGTGCGGCGACGAAACGATTGAGAAAATTTCAACCGTACAAGCATGCAAGATATATATACCCATCAGTTGTCGGTGAGACCGAGCGAGACGAATCGGTGGTACCAAGATGTGTAACTGCTAGCAGTACCACATATCGGTGACTCCGAGAAGGTTTAGTTCGGTTGCTCCGAGATGAAAAGCCAGATCAATCCAAATGGTTTCAGTGAGACCGAATGAGAGTGGGTTGGTCAGACCGAAAAACATTTAGAAGGTTTTGGAATTCAGTCTTTGACAGATCGGTGGCTTGGAGTGCTCCTGATACCACTTGTAGGGTTGAAAGTATGTCTAGAGGGGGGGTTATTAGACTACTTGACCAAATAAAAATCTATCATTTTCCCAATTTTAGTTGTGAGCAGATTTTAGCAAGTACACCAAGTCAAGTATCACCAAACACATGCAATTCTAAGAGTGTAGCAGTGGAAAGTAAAACATTGCATATGTAAGTAAAGGAGGGGTTTGGAGATTTCAAACGCAATGAAGACACGATGATTTTTGGCGTGGTTCCGATAGGTGGTGCTATCATACGTCCACGTTGGTGGAGGCTTCAACCCACGAAGGGTAACGACTGCGCGAGTCCATGGAGGGCTCCACCCACAAAGGGTCCACGAAGAAGCAACCTTGCCTATTCCACCATGGCTTCCGTCCATGAAGGACTAGCCTCACTCGGGTAGATCTTCACGAAGTAGGCGATCTCCTTGCCCTTACAAACTCCTTGGTTCAACTCCACATGATCTTGGAGGCTCCCAAGTGACACCTAACCAATCTAGGAGACACCACTCTCCAAAAGGTAATAAATGGTGTGTTGATGATGAACTCCTTGATCTTGTGCTTCAAATGATAGTCTCCTCAACACTCAATCTCTCTCTCACAAATTTGGCTTGGGTAGGAGAAGGATTGGAGTGGAAAGCAACTTGAAGAGGCTAGAAATCAAGGTTCAAATGGTTGGATTGGAATCTCTTGATCTCAACACATGAGTAGGTGGTTCTCTCTCAGAAAATGTATGGTGGAAGTGTAGACACGTTCTGATGGCTCTCTTACTAGGTAAGAGGGGGTGGAGGCGTATATATAGCCTTCACCTAAAATCCAACCGTTACACACTTTTGACCCATCTCGGTGGCACCGACGATAAATCTAGGTGAGACCGATCTGTGTAAAAGATATGAGTGTTGGGCTTTTTGGTGGGACCGAACAAAACATCTCGATGATACCGAAGTGGAATGGCTAGGGCAAGACCACGTTTCGGTGAGACCAAAAATTTCATCTCGGAAATTCCGAAGTGAAGTGACATCGTTACAACAACTTGGTCAAGCCGTCTCGGTGAGACCGAGAACCATTTCGGTTGCACTGAAGTGTTAGGGTTTTGGTTGTGGTAGTGGAATGATCATCTCGGTGAGTCCGGAGTAGGTGATATCGGTGGGACCGAAATGATGAATTAGGGTTTTGGACAGATGTGTTTTGGGAAAGTAATTGAGGGTTTTTGGAGCAATATCACTGAGCACTTCGAGCAACAACCTCATCAACAATACCTCATCCCCTTTTAATAGTATTGGCTTTCCTAAGGGACTCAATGTGATCTTGGATCACTAAAATGAAAATGAAGAGTCTTGTGGACGCCAAACTTGTTCTTGACATTTTGAGGGGTCCACATCCATTAGTCCTTGCCATGCCAATCATTGATCTTTTCTGAAATTTACTAGCAATAAGAATTAGATCAATGATGTATATGTTGTTATTGATTACCAAAACCACCCGGGGATTAGTTGCACTTTCAGTATTTCCACGCCCTCCACTCCAACTTTGCTCAATTCCACGCATTTTACCATGACGGTGGCGGTCTTCGTGGCCGTGGGGGTGGCACTGGCCACGGCCGCGGCGGTGGTGGAGGTCGCGGACATGGGGGTGGCGCTGGCGGTGGCGGAGGTCGCGGCCGTGGGGGTGGCACTGGCGGTGACCGTGGTGGTGGCGGTGACCGCAGCCGTGGCGATGGCGGATGTCGTGGCCGTGGGGGTGGCGCTGGCCAGGGCCGTGCGGGTGGCGCTTGAAAGTGCTAGTTATTGACTAGAGGGGGGTGAATAGGCGATTTTTATGAAAGGCTTCAAAAACAAGCAATGTCTTCGAAGTAAGCAGAAGCCAGACAAAATCTAACAAAGATTATGAATATGATGATCAGATATAATAGGCATAGACATCATACATACATGCATGCGTTGAACATAAACACAAGAAGCATGAAGACAAATGGGCAAACAGATGAATGGCTTCAGGGAATATCTTCAAACACAGACAAGCATGCAAAGGCTTCACAGTATGAAACAGTAAGTATGGAAGTGAAAAGATAGAACCAGTAGCTCGGTGAAGACAATGATTTGTTTGACCAGTTCCAACTGCTGTGACAGTTGTACATCTGGTTAGGGAGGCTGAGATTGAACTCAGAAGACCACGTCTTCACCTTATTCCCTTGAGCTAAGACCCGCAGATCTCGCCCAATCACTCTGGTAAGTCAACAAGGTAGACTTCCAAACCTTCACAGACTTCGTTCACCGGCCATCCACAATGACTCTTGGATGCTCATAAAGCGACGCCTAACCGGCTGGAAGATCACAGTCTTCAAGTGTAATAAGTCTTCGGTTCACTTGGAACAGAATGTCTTCAGTGATGCTCAATCACTTTGGGCTCTGGGTGTTTTGGGTTTGTCGTCGCAAGGATTCTCTCTCAAAGGCTTCGGAGGTGGGTTGCTCTCAAACGACAAAAGTCGTGCACTAACTCGGAGCAGCCGCCAACTTATGGTGGAGGGGGTGGCTATTTATAGCCAGGAGGCAACCCGACATGATTTGTCCAAAATGACCCTGGGTCATAGAGGAACTAACACGTGTCCAACGGTCGGATCCCAACTCACGCGGCAGCTTTACTTGGGCTCCAAGTAAAGCTGACTCAACCAGCTCTGGAAGAGGTTTTCTCTCATTTGTATTCGCTCGAAGACATAGTGACGGTGTCCTGGATTAGGGGGTGCTAACCGGGCCGACCCGTCTCCTCGGATGGGCCGGTGTACCCCCGTACGTGACCAAGATGGACTCCGGAGGCTGTACGTGGGAGGCGTGATCAACATTGTCTCTGCCGAAGACTTGTAGTACACTTCAAGATTTGTCCAGCCGCCTTATTCCTAGATACTGACATTGTAACCCTAGATACCCTCCCTGGCGTGTATATAAGCCATAGGGTTTAGCCCGTAGGGGGGACATCAACGCAACATTGCTTACCTAGCCATAGAAGTTAGACTCATATCACGATCTTGAGGTAGATCAACTCTGTACTCGATACATCTTCATCAATATAACAGAAGCAGGACGTAGGGTTTTACCTCCATTAAGAGGGCCCGAACCTGGGTAAACATCGTCTCCATTGTCTCTGTTACCATCGATCCTAGATCCGCAGCTCGGGACCCCCTACCCCGAGGTCTGCCAGTTTTTACACCGACACTGGTGCTTTCATTGAGAGTTCCACTGCACGATCACAGGAAGGGTCGATGGCTCACCTGCGGATCAATCACACTAACGGCTGTGGGGACGTCTACGTCCCCGGACAGCTCTTCGTCTTCGGCAACATGATGTTCTGCGCCGATTCGATGGGACACTTGACTTCCGTCGAGAACTACACCCCAGGACGGGTCATAACCTTCGGTGGCCTCGAGTACACTGCCGATCCCCGCGGCGAACACGTCCTATCGGGATGGACACCCGGCCTGATCGAAAGCTCGGCCGGTTCTGGAGGCTCGACCTCGGAACCGAACTCTGTCATGACGTCTTTTGAGACTACCGACGCCGCCACTCCAGCTAATCCCCCCTCAACCAATGGTTCAGAGAGAGATCTGGCTCCCACTCCCGAAGCGGTGCCAGAGGTGATTTCGAATCAAAACTCCGAACTATGTTCAGATTCCTTTCGCTCCAAAGACACGCCTGGTCACATACCGGATGTGCTTCGAATCAGCCCTGCCTACGGCACATCCATGGATCCCGAAGAGTTATCTCACCTTGATGAGATGCTTTGCCGCATCCAGAGCATGTCCATCTCGGACGGCAAGACTTCGGTTTACGATCAGATCGGACTTAAAGCCGACGATAGGGAAATTTACATCAAACCCACCACCCACCTAGTCGCCACGATCGATGACTTAACCGACGTGTTGGACTAAGCGAACCCTCAGATATGGAGGAAGACGCCGACGGCCCCATCGAGAACACCTTGCCCTCGGTCAACACGGGCAGGTGGACCGCCACATCCACCTACGATGTCTATATGGTGGACACCCCCAACTCCCCTCCAAGACGCCGGCGATGGCGCCGAAGGGGTAATAATGGGGAACCTAGTGGCAATGACGCAACAACCAATAACGGCAATGAGGAGGACGGCGACGTCGATAAACCTGAGGAGGACATTCAAGCCTCCCCAGTAAGGAACGGCACACCAGACCGACCTCTTGTGGACTCTGATCCCGATGACCTCTTCGAAGGGGCCGATGACAATTACATGCCAGAGTCCGAGGAAGACGACAGCCTCGGTATTAAGGACTTTATCGTCCCCGAGGACCCCTTCGAACAAGAACGCTTCCGGCGATGCCTCGTCGCGACGGCCCGGAGCTTAAAATGCAAGCAGCAGCTGCTGCAGGAAAATACTGACGCGCTAAATGAAAAGTGGGTTGAAGTGCTTTCCGCCGAGCAGGATATGGAGAACCGACGCCATAGTGCGCCGAAGTCTTACCCACGCAGGCGCCTCCTACCAGAATTCGACGAAGAGCTTGCTGACGACCTCGATCGGCCCCCTAGAGGCCGGGACAGGCCAAGACAAGAAGACCATAATGAAAGGCCACCCCCACGCCGTCATGGTAAAGACCCCGTGGATCACTTGGATCCTCGCGACGCTAGACATCGTATTGAAGAAAATAGGGCTCCCCCACGGTCCATCTATGGATCCAGGGGACGCGCCCCCGCTGGGCCCAATGGCTACGATGCCTGGATGGACAGGAACGGCCGTGCCCGAGATCAAGCTTACTCACGGCTCTCTCCTGAGACCTGACGAGATCCTCCTCGGCCCCGAGGTCCAGCTCACCCAATCTGCTTTACAGACCTGGTGATGGAACATCAGTTCCCAGAAGGATTTAAACCCATTAACACATACGATGGTACCACGGACCCAACAGTCTGGATCGAGGATTTTCTCCTACACATACATATGGCCAATGGAGAAGACCTCCATGCCATCAAATATCTGCCGCTCAAGTTAAAGGGGCCGGCGAGACACTGGCTTAATAGCCTCCCTCCTCACTCTATCGGCAGCTGGGAGGCCCTAGAAGACGCTTTTCGGGCAAACTTCCAGGGCACGTATGTCCGACCTCCGGATGCTGATGACCTCAGCCGTGTTACCCAGCAGCCAGGCGAATCAGCCCGGAAATTCTGGAACAGGTTCCTCACCAAGAAGAACCAGATTATAGACTGTTCCGATGCCGAGGCCATCGCCGCCTTCAAAAATAATATTCGGGATGAATGGCTAGCCCGACAGCTCGGCCAGGATAAGCCGAGGACTATGGCCGCCCTGACATCTCTGATGACCCGCTTTTGCGTGGGAGAGGATAGCTGGCTCGCCCGAAGTACTCATAACGGCGAGGTAGGCACCTCGGAAACCCGCGACGCCAATGGAAAACCGAAGCGCAATAAAAATAAGCGCAGGTATAAAAACGGCGGAAGCAACACTGAATACGCCGCGGTCAATGCTGGATTCGCCGGACCTAAATCCGGGCAGAAGAGAAAACCCTATAAGGGGAACAAAGACGGACCTAGCCAGCTTGACAGGCTCCTGGACCGCCCATGTGGGATTCACAGTACTCAGGAAAAACCAGCAACACACACCAATAGGAATTGCTGGGTCTTCAAACAAGCTGGCAAGATAGCGGCGGAGGGTCAGAATAAAACCCAACACCGCAGCGACGACGAGGATGAACCTCGATAGCCCAATAATGGAGGGCAAAAGAAATTTCCAAATGAGGTAACAGAGGTCAATATGATCTATGTCACCCACATCCCTAAACGGGAGAGAAAGCATGTGCTTCGGGACATATATGCGTTGGAGCCAGTCGCCCCGAAGTATAACCCATGGTCGGCCTACCCGATCACCTTCGACAAGCATGATCATCCGACCAGCATCCGGCATGGCGGATCTGCGGCGCTCATTCTGGACCCTATTGTTGATGGTTATCATCTAACACACGTCCTGATGGATGGAGGAAGCAGTCTTAACCTCATCTACGAGGACACGGTTCGGAAGATGGGAATTGACTCATCTCGGATAAAGCCGAGCTCTACCACCTTTAAAGGTGTTATTCCGGGCATCGAAGCCCATTGTACCGGGACAGTCACCCTCGAGGTAGTCTTCGTTTCGCCCGAGAACTTCAGAAGCGAAGAGTTAATCTTCAACATTGTGCCCTTCCGGAGTGGATACCATGCGCTATTAGGATGCACGGCCTTTGCACGCTTCAACGCAGTCCCCCATTACGCCTACCTCAAGCTCAAAATGCCGGGACCCAACGGTGTCATCACAGTCAATGGCAACACCGAGCATTCACTCCAGACAGAGGAACAGACCACGGCTTTTGCGGCCGAGGTCCAAGCGTCCGAGGAGGCAGCCCGCAGCGATAAACACGCCACTCGCTCTTTGAAGCGAGCCCGGGCTGCACAAGTCGACCTTGGCCAGCTACCCCCGCACCCGAAATAGGGATGCGAGCTCCTCGCGTGCCCTAGCTGTGGGCACTACGTCCCCAGGGTGCACAACTTCGCACTCAAAATCCCCTGGGATACCGAGGAGCCAGTACAACTACTCACGCGTCACGCACGGATCAACCACGTGAGGACAAGGCTTAGCGCCCCTGCATAGACAGGCATCTATAAAAGAAGTAGCCGAGCGTCACTACGTCTCTATGGCCTTAACCACAGAACGATGCCGGCAAACACCTCCCTTTGGGGAACTCGGTTATTAAACACTTCGAGTGTATAAAGGGCCGGTCAGGCATCAGGCTTCACAAATCAGCCGTCGCCAATTAAGAGCGATCTATTCAACAGTTCGGAAACGCAGACGTGCGGCAGGCTTCGGTCCGGATCCTTTAAAATCCGTCAGTAATTATCTGACATGTTTTTTCCTCTTTCTTCCTTACTATTCACGTTGTGCTCTTTAGACTACTCTCGTCACAACCGGGCTTGTACATAATTGACATTATGATATACAGAAACCAGGCCCTTTCAAGGTCTTTATTGTATTTCTTTATCAGCATAGCTCCGGGACGATGAAGTATTTAAAAAAAAGATGCAATTGTATATGAAAGTCCGATGTATTCAGCGTCCCAGATTTTTGGCCTTATATGCATCAGTTTCGAACCTAGATTTCGGTCAATAGTTGGGTTGCCCGGCTCCTATGTGTACCCCTTACGTTCCCGATGTATTCGGCTAAGGGTGTAACGGGAGAACCGCTGCGATTGCGCTGCCAGGTTAATTGGCATGGCGCCTCAGTGGAGAAAGCCGAAAACTGACAATCTGGGTAAGCGCAAACTAGTCTGCCATCCGGCGACCGCGTCAAGCGATGTGACGATAGAGATCACCCGTGTCAAACGAAGGGCTTTTATTTCTAGCCGAAGTGTGCCATGGCCTAGACCTCGGCCGCGTTGCCGCACACTCCCTACGCCGGGGGCTGGTCCTCAGCCCCCACAGTCAAACTCCTATGACTAAATGAAAGATGTCAAGCCACTATAGTCCGATTGCCTAGTTCCTTTAAGTCATTGACCGCCTCCGGGTACCGAGACGTCGGCCAAGGGTCAGATATGCCTTAAGGAGCACCCTCTGTATAACCTACACTGGGGCTGAAGCCGACGACTGGCCACTCTCATTTTGAACAGTCATATTGGAGGCATCATTGAATTATAAAATAAAAACGTATGGAATCTCAAGCCATCTTCATTCAAACACGGGATAGAGTCTTTACATTATACACTCCGGCATTCCGAAGCATCACCTAAAAATACAGCGTGTCCTGGGGGCACATGGCCTCGGTTGCCCGAGCTCCGGCCTCGACCTCGGCGAAGAACTGCTCGGCAGTCCGCGGCTTGTCGGTAGGAGGGCCAGCGGCACACGTCTCCGCGTCAACCTTGTGGAAGTGAGTCTTCACGCAAGCGTATGCCCTCCGCGCCCCTTCGAAGCATGCGGACCTCTTCCAGTGCTCAACGCAGGGCACGGCGTTTTGGAGCCGGGCTGTTAGGCCGAAGAGACCCTTCGGCATGGCTTCAGCAGGCCACAAAGTGACGCAGAGGTCCTGGAGTGCCGGCCTTGTCATGCGGAATAGCTCGACTAGCTGCTTCACTCGATGATTCAGCAGCTATGCAGATGGCGACCCCGGGAATTGACCCCAGAAGGCCTTCTCTGCCTCATGGCCCGCCAGCTGGCCGAAATATGCCACCGCATCCTCCGCGCTCTGTGGGAGATCCTCGAAGACCTCTGCGGAACGCCATAATTGGGTGAGCTTGACACACCCTTTGCTGCCAAATGCACACTGCAGCAAGAATTTCTTACCCGAGGCGATTTGCTCCACTTGCTGGAGCACCTCGTGATCCGCTCGGGCCGAGGTCTTGAGCTCGGCGTGGACGCGCTGCAGCTTCTCGAGCTCTTCCTTCGTCCGCTGCCCCTCCTCCTGAAGTTTGTCGCGTGCTTCAAACACGCCCTTCAGGGTCTCCTCTACTTCCAGCACCCGTGCCTGGTGCTTCTCTCCGGCCGCCTTCTCGGCAGCCCGGGCCTTCTCGGCCGCGGCGGCAGCATTCTCCTGCTGCCGCACCTCTTTCCGAACTCTGTCAAGCTCGGCCTTGAGCATCTCCAGCTCCGCTATCAACACAGTTCGGACTTAGTTATTTTCCTTAACACACATTACACATATATAGCAAATATGCACGGCAAGTTTCCACTTGCTTACCTTGAGACTGCTCAAGTTTCCGGTTCATCTCCGCCATCTCTTCGGAGACGGAGTCCGTGGTCGAGGTCGCAACCTGGAACAAAATGGATCCTTATTGTCAAGAGAATAATTAAGATCACTTATCGGCTCCTACTACGTCAAGCGACCCCGATGCCGGTTTCTGGAAACCGACTTCAGGCTCGGGGCTACTCACTCACTATGCCGTTTAGAAGGCTATACTCTTATGTCCTCGGACAAAACGCACAAAAACAAAAAGCTTAATGCGCAGACATCGTACCTCGAAACCTGCTGTGAGGTTCTTAAAAACCTCATGCAGGACGGCCTCTGCGGACCGGTAGCTCTCCAGCGTCGTGCCCATCAAGGCACGATGCTCCTCCTTGATGGAAGAACCCCTCAGGGTCTCCTCCACCTCCTTGGTCCACCCCACGCCAGCCCGTCCCTGGGCAGTAGGCTGGGGCGATGGAATGACCTCGGGTGTCTCCACCCGAGTGGCCTCTGCCCGTTGTGGAGCCAAGGTAGACTCCGGCCGGGCCAACGACTGGCCCAGCAATTCTTTGATGACCTCGGGGCGCTCCATCCCCGGCTCTTGTCGGGCCGAGGTGTTGTCCTCGGCCGGGGTCCCCACCTCGTCGGCCCCCGTCAAGTTGACTTCAGGGACCATGGTGGACGTCGCCTCCCCCAGACCGTCATGCTTTGGGGGAGAAGCAGCGGGCTCTGGAGTCCCGCTGGTTGATGGCAGCCCATCTGAAGAGCCACTGGGGATTACCCTCGGCGGACTGCGCATGAAAAACTACTTGTGTAAGATTCCCCCTTACTGAAAAAAGTGACTTAAGGAAAGACGATAGAGACAAGGGCTTACCCTCGAGGTGCCGGTTTCTTCCTCCCCATTGCGAGGGGGTCTTCCTCTGAGTCACCAGAGAGTTCGGCCCTCTCCGATGACTTGTTGACGGCCTCGGATGAGGCTCGCCTCGGCCTCTTTGAGCCCTTCGGTGGCATGACCACGTCGGCGTCTTCTATCGCCAACCTCTTCCCCTTCGGGGGGGGGGGGGGAATCTCCTCCTCGCCCTCCTCGGCGCCGCCGTCTTGAGCGGCGGAGGTGTGGGTCTCTTCTGACCGGGTGACCAAGGTCCCCCTGGTCCGAGCACTGGACCTCCCCATCTGGGGCTTCGTCCCTTTGGAGGCCACCACATGTGGCTCCTCGGTCAGAAGCGCTGAGAGCAGGGGAGTTGGGGGCTGCTCCGGCAGTGGGGGTGGGCATCGTACCCCTTTCACCCAGGCCGACCACTTCTGCAAAATGTCAAAACACAATGATTCAAGTAAAAAACTTTCATCCTCGACAAAATTAACAAAGCACAGAGATTGAAGGGCAAAATTACTTACCGGGGGGCCTCATAGCCGTGCTCGAGGCCGCGGTCCTCTCCCGCCTGGGGGATCTTATCCTTGGCCAGCTTCATGAGCTTTGTCCACACGGTGGCCAAGGTGAAGCGGAAGAAGGTGTTGATGGTGTCCATGTCTTCGGGCTTTTGTGCCCACATCGGTTTGGCCCGAAACTGGAGGGGAAGTATACGGCGGTTGAGCATGACATTGATGACGTCGGCGAGCTCAACCTTCCCCATCGTGGACCACCATAGGACCCTGTCGATCAGGGTCTCCACCTCTTCTGGCTTCCCCCAAGCAACGCCCTTCTCCTTCCAGGACTTGAGTTTCTTGGGTGGCCCGGCCGAGAAGGCCGGGACTTCAGTTTGACCAGGGGCAAGAGGTTCAGTGATATAAAACCACTCCCTCTGCCATTCCTTCACCGTTTCGATGAAGGTTCCTTTGAACCAGATGGCCCCCTGGTTCTTGCTGACCATGGCTCCCCCACACTCCACGAGATCCTGTCCGCTGGATTTCGGTTTGACCCCGAAAAGCTTCAGCCACAGGACGAAGTGTGGTTCGCAGCGGAGAAAAGCCTCACAAACTGTGATGAAAGCGGCGAGATGGAGAATAGAGTTGGGGGCCATGTGTGGAAGTCTAACCCGTAGTAGAACATTACCCCGCGCACAAAGGGGTGCAGCGGGAACCCCAGGCCTCGGATGAGGTGGGGGACGAAGACTACCCGCTCCCCGACGTTGGGAGCGGGCACCAGTTGGTCGGCCGATGGAGCGCGGGCAGCGATGGTGGGGGGTAGGTACCCCGCATCGCGCAGCTCGGCGATAGTCGCCGCTGTCACCGTGGAGCCGCCCCAGTGCCCCTTGAGGGTGTCGGCCATGGCTGGTTGAGAAGACTGAGTTCGCGAAAAGGGCGGACGTGCTGGTTGGATCTGGGCGTTGGAGCTAGACGGCGTTGCAGTAGGGAAGGAATGGGAGCGTGCGTCGTTGCGTTGTTCTCCCTTTGATTCTTATAGACCTATAAAAGGCCAAGAGTCCCCTGCTGCGCCGATAAATTCGTGGTCACTATCAAAAATGCCGTTGAAACATATGGGGGGAAACAAAATCTTGATGATATCCCTAAGAAAGCGGGCACGATTTCTGTTTCGAAGGGACGTGCCAGTAAACAACTTGCCTCGAACCGCGATTTGAGGATGAGGCAGTAACTGCTCAACTCATCATGGAGCGAGCCTCTCCGTTAAAGTTGTCAGGCAGGATTGGATTGTTCATACCTGTACGATCAGCCTTTGAGGCTAAGATACTTACACCCCTAGGGTAGGGTACCAGCTCGGTTGGACCACGGATATCGATGTCCTCTTAAAGAGAATCCGAAATGTAAAGTGGAACTCGTCTGTCAAGCCAAAGACTCCGGATCCGAAGTGGTATCTGTCGACCATCGTCCTCGGCGTAGAAGACCAGTTCGGGGGCTACTGACGGTGTCCTGGATTAGGGGGTGCTAACCGGGCCGACCCGTCTCCTCGGATGGGCCGGTGTACCCCCGTACGTGACCAAGATGGACTCCGGAGGCTGTACGTGGGAGGCGTGATCAACGCTGTCTCTGCCGAAGACTTGTAGTACACTTCAAGATTTGTCCAGCCACCTTATTCCTAGATACCGACATTGTAACCCTAGATACCCTCCCTGGCGTGTATATAAGCCATAGGGTTTAGCCCGTAGGGGGGACATCAACGCAACATTGCTTACCTAGCCATAGAAGTTAGACTCATATCACGATCTCGAGGTAGATCAACTCTGTACTCGATATATCTTCATCAATATAACAGAAGCAGGACGTAGGGTTTTACCTCCATTAAGAGGGCCCAAACCTGGGTAAACATCGTCTCCATTGTCTCTGTTACCATCGATCCTAGATCCGCAGCTCGGGACCCCCTACCCCGAGGTCTGCCGGTTTTTACACCGACACATAGGTTTTTAGGTTGAGCATCACGTCAGTTTCTGACTTCGTTTACCTCAACCCCACTTAATAGTACGGTGGTTCCTGTGACTCAAGAAAGAAGAAAATGAAACTACCAAAAGACTAAGTCTTCACGTTCTATTGACTTCAAGTGAATGTCTTCGTGAGCCTTTATCTTCAACACGAATGTCTTCATAAACCACCATTGTCTTCAATGTCTTCATACATTTTTAGGGGTCATCTTTGATGGGTAAACCGAATCAATAGGGACTTGTACCTGTGTTGTCCTGTGAATCTCACAAACACATTAGTCCCACAACGAAGTTTGTCGTCAATACTCCAAAACCAACAAGGGGTGGCACTAGATGCACTTACAATCTCCCCTTTTTGGTGATTGATGACAAACTGGTTGAAGTTTTCAACGGGGATAATAATATATGAAAGTTAAGGAACAAAGTGTTTGGCTTCATGCATTTGAAGGGGCTCCCCCTGAAGATGTGCATATAAGTAATTTGCTTTTGAATGCAAATGCACATGGCAGGTTTCACTTGGTGGAGATCTCCCTCTTTTCATGAAGTCAAACCATAGTGCATACAAAGAAATACTTTGAAGATAATGGAATGCACAATGGGATATGGGCGTCTCTGAAACGATTTCATGCGCATAAAGATCAAAGTTAAGTAGTGCGCAAAAGAAACTGCAGCAAATGTAGCAGACATCCATCAGGACATAAGTTTACAACCCAAATACCAAATGTTCAAGAACGAGACTTCCAAACTTAACAAAAAATATCCAGCCCAACCCAATATGCCCACTTGAAGACTATCAACCCATATGCTTCTCCCCCTTTTGTCAGCGAATGACCAAAAAGGTGTGAAGACATAGGGTGTCTAAACGTCCCGAGACGGCGGTGAAGATGTTGGTGCAGGTGGGTCGATGCTGGAGTTGGGCGGTGCAGACGGGCCTGACGCAACATCGTGATGCAGTGAAGTCATCGCTGGAGAAGTGGCATCATCTTCTCCATCAACAACCAGAGCATGAACTGTAGGGGCTGATGAAGAATAATCTGAATCTTCAATAGATGGCGTAGCATGCCACTTCTCAGTTTCCGGGGGCTTGGAGTCGAATCTGAAGCTTTCTGTGAAGCCATTTGTTGCAAGATCATCTTCAGAGCAGAGTAGCGTGAGGCTCTTCCAAGCACGGCGACTGGCTTCATGAGCAACAAACGCATTTTTGGTCGATAAGTTTCTGATGCGATTGATGTCACTGAAGAGACTCTGCATCTGATGCTTTTGCCATAAATGGTGCTTGTCTTGTTTTTGATGAAGGGACACAAGCAGTCCCCTATCTGTCATCACCCTGGGACGCTTATGAGGCCTTTGAGGGACTGTGCTGGTAGTGGCTTCAGTATTTGCTTGACGTGGTTGCCGAAACTGACCAGCAAGTTCAGAAGTAGTGGCCACATTTGGAAGATGAATAGCTTCCATATAAGCAGAGTGGCTTGCCTCCACCAGTCTTGGATCTTTGTCTACAGAAGGATAAATGACTTCATGTGGTGCATCAACTTCAGGCAGAAAGATGTGATGTGTGCGGCCAGAGGGTTCATATTGCACAGTGGAGCAGATCTTGATGAGGCGCATGATCCAGGGCGCATAAAACTTGAGGCCAAATGGATCCATCCCAGAAGCAGCAAGCTGTCTGGGGAAGAAATCATGAGTGTTGAATCTGATGCCATTGACGACATAGTAGACCAATGTCTTCATGGTGCCTTCAAGCTTGACTGAAGATGAATGCCCTTTAATTGGCCATAGAGTGTTGCGAAGAATGTGATAGACAGTGCGAGGCAAGTACTCAAGGTCTTTGACAAGAAATTCCTTGGGGCAATCAGCTTCAATAGGCAATGGCTTCATCATGGTGAGCATCTCAGTCATGTTGGGCTCTGGCTTGTGGAAGGTGCTCTCAACTTCCTTCTCATAGGCTTCACAACCTGGATTGTAATTGTCACCAGGAGTGGGCAGGTTGGTGAGCTCAAGCAGCTCGCGAGTGTGAGCCTTGTGGTGTACATTCCCTGTCATCCACTCAAGAACCCAAGTGTTTGGATCCCGGTTGAAGCCTAAGATGTGAAGCGTTGCATAAAATTGGAGAATTAACTCCTCATTCCAATGTTCCTTGTCCACGACAAAGGGCAATAGTCCAACATCTCTGAAGCAGTCCAAAGCTTGATCAAGGCATGGTAGATCGAACATAGCTTCAAAACTGAGTTGCTTGTGAGGATGAATTATGTCTTGATTGTATAGAACACTATAAGTGCATCTAGTGCCACCCCTTGTTGGTTTTGGAGTATTGACGACAAACTTGGTTGAGGGACTAATGTGTTTGTGAGATTCACAGGAGAACACAGGTAGAAGTCCCTATTGATTCGGTTTACCCATCAAAGATGACCCCTAAAAATGTATGAAGACATTGAAGACAATGGTGGTTCTTGAAGACATTCGTGTTGAAGATAATGGTTCACGAAGACATTCACTTCAAGCCAATGGAACGCGAAGACTTAGTTTTTTGGTAGTTTCATTTTCTTCTTTCTTGAGTCATAGGAACCACTGTACTGTTAAGTGGGGTTGCGGTAAACGAAGTCAGAAACTGACGTGATGCTCAACCTAAAATCCTATGTCTTCGAGTGAAGACAAATGAGAGAAAATCTCTTCCAGAATTGGTTGAGTCAGCTTTGATTGGAGCCCAAGTAAAGTTGCCGCGTGTGTTGGGATCCGACCGTTAGACACGTGCCTGTTCCCCAATGACCCAAGGTCATTTCGGACAAATCATGTCGGGTTGCCTCCTGGCTATAAATAGCCACCCCCCCTCCACCATAAGTTGGTGGCTGCTCTGAGTTAGTGCACGGCTTTTATCGTTTGAGAGCAACCCACCTCGAAGCCTTTGAGAGAGAATCCTTGCGAGGACAAACCTAAAACACCCAGAGCCCAAAGTGATTGAGCATCACTGAAGACATTCTGTTCTGAGTGAACCGAAGACTTATTACACTTGAAGATTGTGATCTTCCAGCCGGTTAGGCGTCGTGTTTTGAGCATCCAAGAGTCATTGTGGATTGCCGGTGAATGAAGTCTGTGAAGGTTTGGAAGTCTACCTTGAAGACTTACTAGAGTGATTGGGCGAGATCTGCAGGTCTTAGCTCAAGGGGAATAAGGTGAAGACATGGTCTGCTGAGTTCAATCTCAGCCTCCCTAACCAGACGTATAACTTTCACAACAGTTGGAACTGGTCAAACAAATCATTGTCTACTCCGAGCTACTGGTTCTATCCTTTCACTCCCTTACTCACTATTTCATACTGTGAAGCCTCTGCTTGCCTGTTTGCGTTTGAAGATATTCCTTGAAGCTATTCATCGGTTTACCTTTCTATCTTCATGCTTCTTGTGTTTATGTTCAACGCATGCATGTATGTATGATGTCTATGCCTGCCATATCTGTTCATCTTATCCATAATCATTGATAGATCTAGTCTTGCTTCCGCTTACTTCGAAGACATTGCTTATTTTCGAAGTCTTTCATAAAAATCACCTACTCACCCCCCCCCCCCCTCTAGTCGATAACTAGCACTTTCAATTGGTATCAGAGCAATGTGCTCCCTTGTTCTGTGTGATTTGGTTTAACCACCTGGAGTTTTAGCTATGTCGACTACAGGGATAATCAAGGTTTCCGCTGCGTGCCCCGTCTTTGATGGCACTGATTACCCCTACTGGAAGAATAAGATGCGCATTCATCTTGAAACCATTGACAACGACCTCTGGTATGTCGTCAAGACTGGTGTTCCCAAGGTCGGTGAAGGTATCACCGCTGCTGATGTGAATAGGTTCGCGCAATTGGACTCAACTGCCAAGAACATCATCTGTGGTCATCTGACCAAAGGACAGTATGGTCGTGTGAGTGCACTGGAGTCTGCGAAGCTAGTCTGGGACTGGCTCTCCAAGGTCAACGAGGGCGTCTCATCGCAACGAGACTCCCGAATCAATGTTCTTCGCAATCTCTTCAACCGCTTCAAGAGGCTCGAGAATGAAAATGTTCAGCTCACCTTCGATCGTCTCACTGATATCACCAATGAGATTCATGCTCTCGGCGCCATTGACATCACCAAGCATGAAGTTGTGAAGAAGCTATTGAGATCCCTTGATAGTTCATTTGACACCTTATCACTGATGATTGAAGAACGTCCGGATTTCAAGCAATTGGATCCTGCTGATATTCTTGAGAGGCTCAATAGTCATGAATTCTAGTTGTCTGAGAAGAGAGATGTCTATGGTCCTAGCTATGGACGTGCCCGTGCTCTGAAAGCAAAGGCTGTGTCTTCGTCTGAAGACTCTGACTGCAGTTCTGGTGGCCCTGAAGAATTTGGTAGAGAACTTGCAATGCTTGTGAAGAAGTTCCAGAAGTTCACCAAGAAGAACCGTTTTGGAAATCCTCAAAGTATGATTCCAAGAAGGCAGAGGCTTCCACTCGTGACTACAAGAAGAGAACTTGCCACAAATGCAAGAAGCCAGGCCACTATATGGCTGAATGTCCTCAATGGGAAAAGGAATCAAAGAAGAAGAAGAAGAGCCAGGATTATGACTTTGATGAGAAGAAGAAGAAATACTCAAAGTCTTCATCAAAATCTTCATCGCACAAACGGAGTTCCTCTGGCAAAGCTCGTGCATTCATCGGCAAGGAAATGGAGTCAGAGGAGGAGTCTGATTCAGGCGTGGCGAGCCTGGCATTAGCTTCAGCATTCGTCGCCAAGTCTATCTTCAACAATGAAGACAATGGCTACGTCTCCGACACTGAAGCCAACAATGACGACGACTCTGCTCCTACCTACTGCTTCATGGCTAAAGGCACTAAGGTAACATCTCATGCTGCCTACTTTGAAACCTCAAGTGAAGATGAGTCTGAATGTGAATCCAAACCTAGTTATAAGACACTTGCTAAAATTGCAACTGAACAACAACATGCCATGGAAAAGATTCAAAAACTGTTAGACAAAAGCGATGATCTGTTGGACGAGGAAATGAATCGAAGTCAATCCTTAATTGAAGACATAAAAAATCTTCAAGTTAAGTATGACGGGCTTCTAAGTCGTCATGATACCCTCTCAGCTAATCATGAGAAGCTCTCCTATGAATATCTTCAAAGGAAGCAAGAGCTTGAGAAGCTGAGAGCGTCTCATGATGATCTTCGAACAGAAAACGATTCACTACTCACTCAACTGATCAGTACTGCTCAGGATGAATTTATGCCACCTTGCTTGAAATGCCTTGAGCGTGATAATGCTAATTCTTCTACTGAATGCTCCACTATTTCTGAAACTACAATATCTTCAACTATTGATGTGACAACTAACCCCTCATCTGAGGAAGCCACTGCAATTACTGATGAGAATGCTAGGTTGAAGACATTGCTCGAGACAGGCATGTACAAGAGTCTCAAAGGGCATCAAACTCTTTGTGATGTCCTCAAGAAACAGATCCTGAACAAAAACCCTAGGAAAGAGGGCATTGGTTTCAAAAGAAACATGAATGTTGATGGTACATATTGGAAGCCTGAGCAGTATCCCAAAACCACTTGGGTTGCCACAAAGGGAACCCGAATAGACCCATCTACATTATCTGGCTATACCTATGCTAACCCCATCATCATTGATGGGTCATTTGACTCAAACTATAAACTGTTCAAAAATCGGAATGGCGAAGTGTTTGCCAGGTTTATTGGAACTAACTGCAGGAATGGTCCTCCCATGAAGAAGATCTGGGTTCCTAAAAGTCGCCTTAAGAATCTTCCCGTGAATGTCATCATGACACCACCAGGGAAGAAGACAAACACCAGGGAAAAAGCTTCAAATGGACCTAAGTCTTCATATAGACAATGGTCAACATATGATCGTACTACCACTCGTGTTTCGCAGGGTTACAATGATCAGACTCATGAATATGAGCATTATTCTTCAAACCATTATGTTCACAAATCGAAGAATTTTTCTGCATATTCTTTTGAGTACTCTAACCCCCCTGTGAAGCTATTTGCTAGGGATTCAAAGCCAAAATTCTCAGATGCTGCACTTAGACTTATTGCTTCTAAGCCACCCCTTCAGATGTGGGTGGTTAAGAAGAACTGATTTCTCTTGCAGGGTCGGGTCTCCAGCCGAAATGCATTGGGTTTTGAAGACAATGCTGGGGACCTGAAAAATCTTGTCGAACGCAAGATAAAATGTCCAAATGGTCTTACCATTTATTTCGTCCATGGATTTCTTGATGATGAAACTTATTTTCTCTGAAAGTCTTCACCGTCAAATGTTTGATCTTCACAATTGTCTTGGTGAAGCCTATCCTACTAACTGCACTGTAGGGTACACGTCCGAAAGCTACTGATTGGATCCTGGACAGTGGCTACACTAACCATATGACTGGTGACCGAAGCTTGCTCATGGACTCTACACTTCGGCCATCTTCGCAATCTCACATCACATTTGCTGATACTGGTAAAAGCAAGGTATTGGGTCTAGGTAGGGTTGCTATCTCAAAGGATCGGCACATGGATAAAGTGATGCTTGTCGAATCCCTTGGTTACAACCTCATGTCAGTCTCAATGCTTTGTGATCTTGATATGATTGTCATCTTTGGAAAATTTCACTGTCTTGTACTAATGGCTTCTAACAAATGTCAAGTTTTCGAAGGTTATCTAAAAGGTGACCTGTACATGGCAGGATTTTTCCTCAGGGCCACAGCTTGCCACATGTCTCCTAGCAAAAGCTTCAGAGTGCTGGCTTTGGCATGGACGGCTAGGACATGCAGGCATAAGGAACTTGCACACCCTTGTGAAGAAGAAGCACATCATTGGGATCAAGGGCGTCAAGTTCAAGAAGGATCACCTATGTGGTGCCTGCGAAGCTGGGAAGATGACTAGGGCGAAACACCCCTCGAAGACAATCATGATGACCACTCGTCCCTTCGAGCTGCTACACATGGACTTATTCGGCCCTACTCATTACTCTACTCTTACTACCTCTGCACATCTATATGGCTTCGTGATTGTTGATGATTATTCTAGATATACCTGGGTGCACATAATCCTGTATAAGAATGAAGTACAGGATGTATTCAGGCAATTCGCAAACCGTGCCATGACCAACTATGGCGTCAAGATCAAGCACATCAGGAGTGACAACGGCACCGAATTCAAGAACACTGGGCTCGACAACTATCTTGACGTCCTTGGCATCACTCATGAGATATATGCTCCATACACTCCTCATTAGAATGGCGTCATGGAGCGCAAGAACCAGACTCTCATTGAGATGGCTCGCACTATGCTTGATGAATACAAGACACCACGCAAGTGGTGGCCTGAAGCCATTGATACTGCATGCCACATCATCAACAGAGTATATCTTCACAAGTTCTTCAAGAAGACATCTTATGAACTAATCACTGGTAAGAAGCCAAATGTAAGGTATTTCAAAGTCTTCGGTGCTAGGTGCTGGATACGGGATCCACATCACACTTCCAAATTTGCACCGAAAGCTGAGGGTTTTATGCTTGGCTATGGAAAGGATTCGCACACCTACAAAGTCTTCAACCTCTTTCACCATAAAGTGGTTGAAACTATAGATGTGCGGTTCGATGAGACTAACGGCTCGCAAAGAGAGCACGTGCCACATGTGCTAGATGAACTTCCTCCTAGTGAATCTATCAAGCTTATGGGTATTGGAGATATAATACCCACAGAGGAACCTAGAGATGAAGAGGTCGTGATACCTGCTCCCGTCCAGCGTGAATACAATGATCAGCCTGGAGATAATGCTGAGCATGAAGACAATGCTTCTGAAGATAATGCTCAGCAACAGCAAAGTCTTCGCCCTGTTCATCCTCGTGTGGCCAATGAAGTTCAGATTGAGAAGATACTTGACATCATAAATGCACCTGGCCCTCTCACTCGATCAAGAGCTACGCAGCTATCAAATTTTTGTGGGCACTTCGCTTTCGTCTCCATCACTGAACTCACCAAAGTAGATGAAGCCTTCATGGAACCAGAATGGATTCAAGCTATGCAAGAAGAGCTTCAGCAATTTGAGCTCAACAATGTGTGGGAACTTGTCAAGCGTCCTGACCCTTGCAAGCACAACATTATTGGAACCAAATGGATCTACCGCAACAAGCAAGATGAACATGGTCAAGTTGTCAGAAACAAAGCCCGTCTTGTTGCTCAAGGTTACACTCAAGTGGAAGGGATTGACTTCGATGAAACTTTTGCTCCTGTGGCTAGGCTTGAAGCCATCCGCATACTTCTTGCTTACGCCAATCATCATGATATCCTCTTATATCAAATGAATGTGAAGAGTGCCTTTCTCAACGGCAAGATTGAAGAGGAAGTCTATGTTGCTCAACCACCTGGCTTTGAAGATCCCAAACACCCTGACAAGGTCTATAGGCTCAACAAGGCGCTGTATGGCCTCAAACAAGCTCCACGATCCTGGTATGACACACTCAAGGAATTCCTAAAAAGCAAAGGCTTCAAACCCGGTTCACTTGATCCCACTCTCTTCACCAAATCATATGACGGTGAACTGTTTGTATGCCAAATCTATGTTGATGACATTATCTTCGGCTGCACCAACAAAAGATATAGTGATGAATTCAGTCATATGATGCAAGAGTAATATCAAATGTCCATGATGGGAGAGCTGAAATTCTTCCTTGGTTTTCAAATTCGGCAACAACACAATGGCATCTTCATCTCACAAGAGAAGTATCTCAAACATTGTTTGAAGAAGTTTGGTATTCAAGATTGCAAGGGTTACAAGACGCCAATGCCAACCAATGGCCATCTGAGCTCCGACGACAATGGTAAAGAGTTTGATCAAAAGGCATACCGCTCATTGATTGGTTCTTTATTGTACTTATGTGCATCTAGGCTAGATATAATGCTTAGCGTTTGCATGTGTCCCGATTCCAAGCGGCACCAAAGGAATTGCATCACCTCGCAGTGAAGCGAATACTTCAATATTTGGCTCACACCCCAATGGTAGGATTATGGTATTCAAAGGGCTCAGAGTTTGATCTAGTTGGATTCTCCGATGCTGATTATGCTGGTGATAAGGTGGATCGCAAGTCTACATCAGGCACTTGTCACTTTCTCGGTCGTTCACTTGTATGTTGGTCTTCAAAGAAGCAGAACTGCGTATCACTCTCCACTGCTGAAGCCGAATACATTGCTGCTGGATCCTGCTGTGCTCAGCTTCTATGGATGAAGCATACCCTGAAGGACTACGGCATCAACAAGAAGAAGGTGCCTCTATTCTGTGACAATGAGAGCACAATCAAGATCGCCCACAACCCTGTGCAGCACTCCAAGACGAAGCATATTCAGATTCGACATCATTTCCTTCGTGACCATGTGCTCAAAGAAGACATTGACATCATTCACATCAACACTGAAGATCAGCTGGCAGATACCTTCATGAAGCCTTTGGATGATAAGAGGTTTTGCAACTTGCGGTGTGAGCTAAATATCTTAGAATCCTCGAATGTCCAGTGAATGGACACACATCCTAACGCTTATGCATTGTTGATGACTATGATGTACAACACATGAAGTAAAGTATGTCTTCAATTCATGAAGATATACACTCTAAGTGTGAAGATATTAACGTGGAATTTGACTTCGGAGCGCCATGATAATTGTGCGACGTGTCTGGGTCAAATAATTCCTATGCGGTGGGTAACGCCACCACCAAACTTTCTTGAAGATTTTCTTTGGGTGTCACATTTATTGCATTATCTTCTTGACTTTGGCTGTCTTCAACACTGATTTTATCTTCGCACTTTATTTGATCTCATTGCCTATACTATATATATATATATATATATATATATATATATATATATATATATATATATATATATATATATATATATATATATATATACATACATACATACATAAACACTATTCTGATCACGGGATGGGAATAATATTCTGATAACTAGTCGACCCGTCGCAGCAGTAGTAATTGAACTGCACCTAGTGACAGGTTGAACTTCCGCAAACATTGTCCAAATGAGGCTTGCGATATACCGTTGGAAAGCTGTGAAAACGTGCATCACAACCCATGTTAGATTTTTCACAAAATCTACACGGTTTAAGAGCAGTTTTGCAAACCATTTTTCTTCATAAATCTCATATATTCCAAAATAATTCTCCGTAAAATTTTATTGCATTTGGACTTCGTTCGATATGGATTTTCTGTGAAACAAAAAACAAGCAGAAAACAGGAACTGGCACTGGGCACTGGATCAATATTTAGTCCCAAAAATAATATAAAATGTTGCCAAAAGTATATGAAAGTTGTATAATATTGGCATGAAACAATCAAAAATTATAGATACGACGAAGACGTATCAGCATCCCCAAGCTTAATTCCTCCTTGTCCTCGAGTAGGTAAATGATAAAAAAGATAATTTTTGATGTGGAATGCTACCTAGCATAATCTTGATCATATAATCTAATCATGGCATGAATATTAAGATCCGAATGATTCAAAGCAATAGTATATAATTTGATATAAAGACATCAATACTCAGGCATCCCAACAAACAATCATGCCTTTCAGAATAAAAATGCTAAAGAACGCTATCCCTACAAAATCATATAGCCTTGTCATGCTCCATCTTCTTAACACAAAATATAAATCATGTACTACCCCGGTGTCAGCCAAGCAATTGGTTCATACTTTTTAACGCGCTTCAGCTTTTTCAACCCCCACGCAATACATGAGCGCAAGCCATGGATATAGCACTATAGGTGGAATAGAATGATGATAGAGATTAATAAGAAGAAGTCAAAAAGAAAGAAAGTCTCACATCGACGTGGCTCATCAACGGGCTATGGAGATGCCCATCAATTGATATCAATGCGAGGAGTAGGGATTGCCATGCAACAGATGCACTAAGAGCTATAAGTGTATGAAAGCTCAACATGAAACTAAGTGGGTGTGCATCCAACTTGCTTGCTCAAAGACCTCGGGCATTTGAAGAAGCCCATCATCGGAATATACAAGCCAAGTTCTATAATGAAAAATTCCCACTAGTATATGAAAGTGACTACATAGGAGACTCTCTATATGAAAAATATGGTGCTACTTTGAAGCACAAGTGTGGAAAAGGATAGTAACATTGCCCTTCTCTCTTTTTCTCTCATTTCATTTTCTTTTGGTGGGCTCTTTTTTTTCTTTTTTTTCTTTTTTTTTCTTGGGCTCTTTTTGGCCTCTCTTTTTTCTTTTTTTTATTTTGTCCGGAGTCTCATCCCGACTTGTGGGGGAATCATGGTCTCCATCATCCTTTCCTCACTGGGACAATGCTCTAATAATGGATATGATGATCATCACACTTCTATTTACTTACAACTCAAAATTACAACTCGATACTAGAACAAAATATGACTCTACATGAATGCCTCTGGCGGTGTACCAGGATGTGCAATGATGCTAGCGTAACATGTATGATAATGATGAACGGTGGCTGAGCCACAAATACTATGTCAGCTATATGATCATGCAAAGCAATATGACAATGAATGCTCAAGTCATGTATATGATGATGATGGAAGTTGCATGGCAATATATCTCGGAATGGCTATGGAAATGCCATAATAGGTAGGTATGGTGGCTGTTTTGAGGAAGATATAAGAAAGCTTATGTGTGATAGAGCGTATCATATCACGGGGTTTGGATGCACCAGCGAAGTTTGCACCACATCTCAAGGTGAGAAAGGGCAATGCACGGTACCATAGAGGCTAGCAAACTGCGGAAGGGTGAGAGTGCGTATAATCCATGGACTCACATTAGTCATAAAGAACTCACATACTTATTCGAAAGTTTATTAGCCCTCGAAGCAAAGTACTACTACGCATGCCCCTAGGGGGGAGGTTGGTAGGAGTTAACCATCGCGCGCCCCCGACCTCCACGCAAAGGAAGACAATCAATAATAAATCATGCTCCAACTTCTTAGCATAACGAGAGACTATACGTGCATGCTTCGGGAATCACAAACCTTAACACCAATATTCTTACTAAACCACAATCATTCACTAGTACCTCCCACATATTACTATCTCTATATCGCAAAACTATTGCAAGGAATCAAACATATCATATTCAGTGATCTACAAGTTTTATGTAGGGTTTTATGACTAACCATGTGAATGACCAGTTCCTGTTGACTCTCTAAATAGATATAAGTGAAGCAAGAGAGTTTAATTCTTTCTACAAAAGACCATGCTCTAATAAATATAAGTGAAGCAAAAGAGCATTCTATAAATAACGGTTTTCTATATGAAGAGAAACACGATCCAAACTTCAAATGATATAAGTGAAGCACATGAAGCATTCTATAAAGCCATACTCAAAAGATATAAGTGAAGTGCAATGAGCATTCCATAAATCAACCAAGGAATATCTCATACCAGCATGGTGCATTTATTAAAAGAAAAATAAAAAGCACACGACGCTCCAAGAATTTACGCATGTCATGTGAACAAAACAAAAACCGAGACATACCGATAATTGTTGAATAAAGATGGGATGCCTTCCGGGGCATCCCCAAGCTTAGACGCTTGAGTCTCCTTGAATATTTACTTGGGGTGCCTTGGGCATCCCCAAGATTGAGCTCTTGCCTCTCCTCATTCTTCTCATATCAATACCTCATCGATCTTTGAACACTTCATCCACACAAAACTTAACAAAACCTTCGTGAGATCCGTTAGTATAATAAAGCAAATCACTACTTTAAGTACTGTTGCAAACCCATTCATATTTTATTTTTGCATTATACCTACTGTATTCTAACTTCTCCATGGCTTATACCTTCCGATACAATCCATAGTTTCATCAAAACAAGCAAAACAATGCATCAAAAACAGAATCTGTCAAAAACAGAACAGTCTGTAGTAATCTGAACATTAACCATACTTCTGTAACTCCAAAAATTCTGAAAAATTAGGAACAAATAAAAAATTTCATATCAGTATTGTGTAAAAATTTCGGAATTTTTGCACGTTCCAGTAAAAAATGTAAATTCACGCACTACAGCAAAAGTTTCTGTTTTTGCACCGCACACACCAAACAAGCAATTTAAACATCCTAACGGTAAATCTTGGCACATTATTTTTATAATACAATGGATTTGTACTAGGGGATAATTATTTTTGTTGAAAAGTTTCTGTAATTCAAGATTCACAAAGTTTCCGTGGGCATGAACAAAGTTCAAGGAGCTCCCCCACTTCAACGGTGCTCGTCCTTCTTACTTTCAATTTCCTTTTTGAAAAGTTTTAGATTCCCCTGTATATATTTTTTTTTTGAAACTTTATAAAAGCACTCAACAAAAATAAATGGCTCTCTAAAACTTCTGGGTTGTCTCCCTAGCAGCGCTTTCTTTAAAGCCATTAAGCTAGGCATAAAGTGCTCAAGTAATCGATCCACCCGGATCCCAAGGTATATCAAAGCCAATTTTAATTAACAATGATTTGTAATTTAGTAGTGAGCACCAAGCAACATATATCATGCAATGACGAAGTCTAACTCTCTTCCTATGCATCGGCATGTCATAAAAGAACAATTCATGCACATCAAGTAAAGGCCAATGCATAGTATAAACAGTTTCTTGCAATTTTATCGCATTGGAAACATAAAGAGGCGGAGATGTAGTTCCTCTCTCATAATAATTGCAAGTAGGAGAAGCAAGCACATGCATATTATATTCATCAAAATCATCATGTGTAGTAGTAAAACGCAACCCATCAATATAATCCTTAATAAGTACAAACTTCTCTGATACAGTGTAGTTTGGAGAATTCAAAAGGATAATAGGACTATCATGTGTGGGTGCAATAGCAACAATTTCATTTTTAACATAAGGAACTATAGCAAGTTCATCTCCATAAGCATCATTCATATTGGCATCATGGCCACAAGCATAGCAAGCATCAATTTCATCAAAAAGGGATATTTCAAACGAATCCAAGGGATCATAGCATTCATCCTTCGGTAAGCACGAAGGGAAATTAAAAAATGTATGAGTTGAAGAGTTACTCTCATTAGAAGGTGGGCATGGGTAGCTAATCCGCTCTTCCTCCTTTTGTTCTTCGCTCTCCTTGTCATCTTTTTCATCTAATGAGCTCACAGTGTCATCAATTTCTTCTTCCATAGATTCCTGCAAAATATTAGTCTCTTCTCAGATAGCGGAGACTTTCTCAATAAATTGATCAATATAGGCATTGTATTCATAATTCTCATAGCAATATTTAAGTATAGCAAAATTTTCAGATTGGTAAACAGCATCATCATAATTTTCATACTTTTCAAACAAAGATTCAATTTCATAAGCACCCTTAAAAGCAACAAATTCTTTTATTTGTTCCACATCATAGTAATCATATATACCATTAGCATAAGAAGCCAAGGTTTCATTATCATTAAATTCACATGAAAAGGGAAGGTGTGGAGCCTTCATCCTAGAGCAGCAAGTATAATCATATCTTAAGCATAAGTTCCGAGCATACCAATGCAAATAATAAATTTGATCCCATAAGAGTTTCCCTTTTTGAGACAAGCGATAATCCCTAAAGTATTCCCGTTGATCCAAAGTAACTCCCATTATCAAGTTGAATGGAGTTTTATCGGGATTATCAAAGTAGTATTTAATGTTTTCCACATGACGAGCATCAAGGGTTTTAGGAGGTTCCCCATCTCCATGAGTAGCAAGTACAACTATTTTTTTTGGTGTTTCATGTTCCATATCCATAACTAAAGATATAAAACAACTTAGAACAGAAAATAAAATCTACTTAGTGATAAAGCAAACAAGCACACACGAGAATATCAACCCCACGCTATTGCTCTCCGGCAACGGCGCCAGAAAAAGATCTTGATAACCCACAAGTATAGGGGATCAATTGTAGCTTTTTCGATAAATAAGAGTGTCGAACCCAACGAGGAGCTAAAGGTAGAATTAATATTCCCTTCAAGTTCTATCGACCACCGATACAACTCTACGCACGCTTAACGTTCGCTTTACCTAGAATAAGTATAAAACTATTTTCTAGGTGATAGGATAGGTTTGCAAGAATAAAACTAGGAGTAATTTGTGAGATAATAAAAGTTAGTTGTTTAGTAGAAAGCTTTTGTAACACAAGAGAATGATTTGTCCATAGGCAATCGATAACTAGACCGGTAATCATTATTGTAATTTTATATGAGGGAGAGGCATGAGCTAACATACTTTTCGTACTTGGATCATATACACTTATGATTGGAACTCTAGCAAGCATCCGCAACTACCAAAGATCATTAAGGTAAAACCCAACCATAGCATTAAGTATCAAGTCCTCTTTACTCCCATATGCAACAACCCCCTTACTCGGGTGTAAGCTTCTGTCACTCTAGCCGCCCACCATAAGAGAATTATGAACGTATTGCAAACCCTACGGCGGGGATCCCTCACGCTTGCACGACACGGAGGGCACCATAGGACAGCACCAAAATAAAACATACAACACAAACCAATCACGATCATCAATCAACCCATAGGACAAAAAGAATCTACTCAAACATCATAGGATGGCCACAAATCATTGGATAATAATATGTAGCATTAAGCACCATGTTTAAATAGAGAATTACAGCGGGAAAAGAGAGGTTACACCGCTGCATAGAGGGGGAGAGAGTTGGTGTTGACAGCGGTGAAGTTGTTGGTGTAGATCGCCGTCACGATGTTTCCCCCGGCGGCGCTCCGGCGCCACCGGAAGAGAGGGGGAGAGAGCCCCCCTCCTTCTTCTTCTTCCTTGGCCTCCCCCTAGATGGGAGGAAGTTTTCCCCTCTGGTCCTTGGCCTCCATGGCACCCGAAGGGGCGGGAGCCCCTCCGAGATTGGATATCTCTCTCTGTTCTCTTCTGTTTCGCGTTCCTGTTTTCTGGTCTTTCACCGTTTCTTAAATTCCCGGAGATCCGTAACTCCGATTGCGCTGAAATTTTAACACGATTTTTTTCTAGATATTAGCTTCCTTGCGGCTGAAGAAGAGCCCCAACCGACTTACGGTGTGCCCACGAGGCACCACACCGCGCTTGGGGGGGGGCACGCCCATGTGGCTTGTGGAGGCCGTGGGCCTCCGTTTGTGTTGATTCCACCTGCCAAAAATCACATATATTCTAAAATAATTCTCCGTAAAATTTTATTAAATTTGGACTTCGTTCGATATGGATTTTCTATGAAACAAAAAACAAGCAAAAAACAGGAACTGGCACTGGGCACTGGATCAATATGTTAGTCCCAAAAATAATATAAAATGTTGCCAAAAGTATATGAAAGTTGTATAATATTGGCATGAAACAATCAAAAATTATAGATACGACGGAGACGTATCATAAAGCATTCATCAAATATGAGCAAATGATACCGTTAGAAAGCTATTGGAAAACATTTTATTTTACAAAATCATGACGTGTTAAGAGCATCTTTTGAAAACGCTAAAACTTGTTTTGAACGATATACACAAAACATTCAAATTATATTATGGGAATAACGCGTATGATATACCGTTCGAAAGCTTATGTTTTAGAAGCATTTTTTTCAAATTCTTCACATTTATGGGTAGTTTTTCAAATGTTAAAAATTTGCATCGATTTTTTTAACTTGTAAATTCTAGGTTTTTATAAACTTCGAATTTCTATGTTATTTTAATTTGAACTTCTTAGTTTTATTTTTAGAAAAAAAAATGATTTATTAAAGTATACATCAAAAAAAATCTTGAATTGAATTAAATACTTTTTTTTCTAGAAACGAGTAGAATCTGAGTTTTTTGTATACTTCGAGCTGCTCCTTTAATTTAATTTGAACTTCTTGGTTTATTCTTTAGTAACGAGGGAAATCTGAGTTTTTTATAAACCTTGAACTTCTCTGTTATTTAAATTTGAACTTCTAGGTTTTTTTTATAAATGGGAAAAACCTTTTTTTATTAAAAAAAATTGAACCGCTCTATTTTTTTATTTTTTGACCTTCTTGGTTTGTAATAAACATTGAACTTCTATGTTATTTAAATTCGATCCTCTAGCTTTCCAAGAAACGGGAAAATCTATTTTTTCTTATAAATTTTGAAATGATCTTTGTTTTTAATTTGAACTTCTTGGTTTATTCTTTAGTTACAAGGAAAATCTTAGGTTTGTAATAAACATCGAACCGCTCTGTGATTTAATTTTGAACCTCTAGTTTTTTTTCTATTAATGGGGTAATTTGTGTTTTAATAAACATTGAACTACTAACATTTTAAATTTGAAATTATTTGTTTATTTTTAGAAACTAAACTACACATTTTGCATGTAGAGGGTTTTTAAAAAATTCATCGCCGTTTACGAGTTGTTTTTAAAAACGACAAAAATGACGTTGTTCTTTTTGTTTTTCGAACACGTAAATCCTAGGTTTTAATAAACTTCAAACTTCTCTGTTATTTTAGTTTGAACTTCACATTTTTTCCATTTTTTAGTAAAGATTTATTTTTAAATAAACATCGAATTTGACTGTTTTTTCAATTTGAACTTCATGGTTTATTCTTTAATAACAAGGGATATCTGAGTTTTTTAATAACGGTAAAATCCAATATTTTTTTAATAAACATCGAATCACTTCAGTATTTTAGTTTGAGCTTCTTTTAAAAAAACAGAGAAAATCTATTTTAACTTTTTTTGTTGTTCCTTTATTTGAATTTGAATTTCTTCGTTTTATTTCGAACTTCTCTATTATTTTAATTTGAACTTATTACTTTATTCTTTGAAAAATATGGCTTTTAAATAAGAAACAAACAATTAAAAAAATTGAAGTTCATATTTTATTTTGCCTAGAAACAAGAAGAATTTGAGTTTTTGGTATACATTGAACTACTTTGTTATTTTTAATTTGGACTTCTTGGTTTTATTTCGTTGGTGACGATGGAAATCTGAGTATCTTATAAGCACCGAACTGCATCGTTTTTTTAATTTTGACTTCTTGGTTTTATTTCTTTTAGTGACGAAAAAATCCTAGTTTTGTAATAGGCATTGAACCGACCAGCTATTTAAATTTGAACTTCTAGGTTTTTTTTTTTAGAAATTCTGAAAAGCTTGTTATTTTTAATTTTTGAACTTTTTTTATCCTAGTTTTTAATAAACATCAGATTTGCTCTGTTATTTTAATTTGGACTTCTTGGTTTTAATTATTAGTAACGGGAAAAATCCTATGTTCTTTATAACATCGAACCGCTTCGTTATTTTAATTTGAACTTCTAGGATTTGTAAGGGGAAATCATTTTTTTATACTTTTTTGCACTTTTCTTTTTTTTTTAAATTTGAACTTCTTCGTTTTATTCTTTTTATTAGTAACGAGGAAATATGAGTTTTTTTATAAACACGAACCGCTCCTTTTTTTAATTCATACTTCTTGGTTTTATTTTTAAATAACAGGGAAAATCCTAGGTTTGTAATAAATATCAAACTGCTACGTTATTTTAATATGAACTTCTATGTTTTTATTTAAACTTCTATGTTTATTTTAAAAAAGGCGAAATCCATTTTTGTAGAAACATTGAACTTTTTTTTAATTTGACGTTCTTGCTTTTATTTTTAGAAACGGGAAAATTCAATTTAAAAAACATTGAAATATCTATTTTTTTTTATTTAACTACTTGGTTTTGTTGTTAGAAATGAAAAATCCTTTTTTTATAAACGTCAAAGTGTTATTTTTATTTTTTTAATTTGAACTTCTATGCTTTGTTCAAAAAAGTGGTAAGCGTAAGCGGAGCGGAAGGCCACAGCTTAGAGCAATGGCCGCTTAAGCGCAGCTTAACCGGGATTTAGGGTTTTTTTTAAATTGGCCATAATTTGGCTGTTTTTGAATAATATGCACAAGAAAATAGGAAACATAGCACATATAGATATCTGAAAGTCTGAAATAGCATATAAGGATAAGGTTTAGTGGTTCACACAGCAAGCATAAATGCATAAGTGCATATAATGTCTTAATAGCATATAAGATAAATGACAGCAGCTCAAGCAGCAGCTGCTCAAGCACCAGTTCATGCCCTCATGGATCAGTCCTCATCCACAGAAGTGCGTCCAGTCATCTATAGATAGTGGATCAATGGATCAGAGGTGGGGGAGGAGAGGAGAGGAGAGCAGGAGATCATCACATGAATCTGTAGGGGTGGATGTCCAAGAGGAGGAGGAGGAGCTGTCGGCAGTAGGGGTGGACATTCAGGAGGGGCAGGAACTGTCGTCGCTGGATGCAGAGCAGGAGCCGCCGCCACTGGAGCTCTCTTCTCCCTCCCTTCTAACTGAGTAACCCTAGCCGAACAGGCCAGTTTTGGGCCAGGCCTTTATACCCCCTTTTCCCTCGCGCCTGTGGTCCAGGCTTCGCTTTTTTATCGCTTAAGCGCACCTAGCGCTCGCTTAACCAACGCTTAGCGCTAAAGCGGTCGCTAAATCTCGCTTTTTTCGCTCAACGCTAAAAGTTGCGCCTAGGGCAGAAGTGAAGCGTTTAGCTGTCGCTCAGCGCTTAAGCGCCGCCTAAAAACGCTTTCTTGAACCCTGCTTCTATGTTTCATTTTTTTAGAAACAGGGAAATACAATTTTTTTTACAATTTGAACTTTAATTTTGTTACAATTTGGACTTCTCGAAATTTTCTCGACGGACATCAAGTCAAGTTTTTCATAAGCCAAATACAGAAAAAAAATCAAACAAGAAAAAGACATACTTTCAATTTTTTTTCTTTCGAGGCATAAACACTGTATCTTGAATTTTGGACTAGGCTTCATCGGACTGAGCAGCTGGTTTTCACTGACACCTGAGCCAATGATTTTTACCCTATAAACATGGTTGGTTTTAGTCTCTGAACTTCCAAACACGGTAGATACAAATGGTCGTGAGAACTTTCTTCTCCAGCATCATACTAATTTCTCAAGCAATGTATCCACATCAGTAGATAAATCTCAAATTTTGATTTATATAAAGTACATAGAAACACAGATATTTGCATGGGTGTACTGGTCAACCAATTCATCATCACACGTGCATACAAAAGCACTAGATCTGCACCAACGTACTCATGAACAACCAATTCATCATTAAAGTACGAGGCTCCTCGTTGCACGGATCCGAGAGAAGAGGCAGGGTACGTAACTCGCGTTCTCGTAGCACTAGCAGGCAGCAGCACCTCACGAGCTGGCGAGCACGAGATGTTGCTCGACGCAACCATGGGTGGGCAGCAGGTCACGGCGGCGTCGCGTATGTAGGTGCAAAATCTGAATTGTTCAGACAAAAGTGAGAACGCTGAACTTGTAGCTTCATAGAATCTGAACTTCACCATTTTTCATTTCCACATCCGAAGGCTCCTCTAGGGTAACATCTTTAGGATATGTACTGGCAAACTCAGTCACAACATCCTCTACAGATGTGCTCATTCAGGAAGGCTCAGGAGGTGCTAGGAGCTAGGTTGAGCATGAACAACTAAAGTTTCCATGCAAGTTAATTGAGAAACAGACTCCATAAGATTTCCTACAGGACAAGAAATATCATCGCTTTTTTCAGTGCGTGCAAGGAATAAATTTTATTTTGCATTATAAAGAACATATAGTGCTCTAGTGAAAAGAGCACAAGCATATGCACATGAAAGGATGAAACCGTCACCAAACTCAGAGTTATAATTAGTATAGGAGAATTACCAGTGGCATCGTGTGTTAATTTCCCTGGTGAAGTGAACTGAGTAAGAAAAGAGGAGCTCTCCATTCTGCTTGCTAGATCAATCTCTAGGCCAAACATACATTCTCTCCGACTGACCAAAACTTCTCTGTCTGGATTTCTGCAGAGAAAAATATACGAAGAGCAAGAATGAGTATCTCCATTTTTGCTTGCTAAAATCCGTAGTTGGCAGTCAGGCAAGTCGAACAAGGAAGCGAAAAAATAATCTCTGGCCTCGTCAATCTCAGTCCTTGACGACTTCTGTCATTGACGAAGGTCGAAGCGACCTACCGAGAAGGTCAACTAAAACAGAGATTGCAATGGCAGAGCATGGCCATGGGAATTTGTTTTGGATGAGGCGGCCGGCTAGGGCGAGCTCGGTGGCTGGCAACGTAGTGGCAGGCGGCGCAGCGAGGCCCCGGTGGCCGGGGAACACAGGAGGTAGGCGGCGGTTTGCAGGGGAGGAGGCTCGGTGGATCGATGGCTGGGCTGACGGGTCTCGCTCCGGCGGGTTGAGGCAGGGCAGGGCGCAGCGGGATCCGGCGGGCCAGGGTAGGGAGCAGGTGGCGAGGGCGCGGGGCTGGGCAGGCGGCGGCCGGAGAAGGTGGCAGGAGGCCGCGCCAGTGGGAGAAGGTGGCGGGAGGCGCGGCGGCCGGAGAAGGTGGCGGGTGGCTGCGGCGGCCGGAGAAGGTGAAGAGAGGTCGCGCCGGCCGGAGAAGGTGGCGGGAGCCGGGGAAGAGGCCATGGCAGAGCGAGAGATCGGCGGGGGTGTTGGGGATCGGGGGTGGACGAGTGGTCGTGGGTGGGCTTTTTTTTTTCTGCGGGTTCGGGAGTTCAGGAACATCCATCGGGCCCTATATACGTATATACGGCTAGCTGTTATCAGAATAATATTCTGATCCCACGATCGTAATAGTGCTCCTGTCGTAGTAGTAGTAATTGAACACGATCATAATAGTGCTCCCACGATCATATATATATATATATAAACACTACTTTGATCACGGGATCAGAATAATATTTTGATAACTACTCGACCCGTTGTAGTAGTAGTAATTGAATTTCACCCAAAGAGAGGTTAAACTTTCGCGAACATTGTCCAAATGGGTCTTGCGATATACCGTTGGAAAGCTGTCGACACGTGAATCACAACCTAAGTTAAATTTTTATCAAAATCTACACGGATTAAGAGCAGTTTTACAAACCGTTTTTCTTCATACAAAAAAATGTGAATCGTATTTTCGAGACCATTTCTAAACCGTTTATCGGAATGAGGCAAATAATACGGCGTTGGAAAGCTGTTGCAAAACCGCTCATTCCACATATATAAAGTTTTCCCAAATTCCCTACGGTTAAAGAGTAATTTGAAAAATGGCAGACTTTCTCCAACCGAACAGCCGAGCTCGTGTTTTTGCTGTAATTTGAAAACGGCAAGTCGGATTGATGCAAATTATATGACGTTGGAAAGCTTATGAAAATGCGCTTATTTTTCATATAGAAAGTTTTTTCTAATTTTGAACGGTTTTAAAGTAATTTAGAAAACGGTCGAAGTTTCTCCAAGTTCATATTTTCGGGTTTTTTTCTAAATGGTTTGTCGAACTGCAGCAAATGATATGGCGTTGGAAAGCTTGAACAAATGCAAAACTTTTTTGTATATAATGTTTCTCCCAATTCTTTACGGTTTTAAGACAATTTTGAAAATGGCTAAAAAGGTTTTTTTGCCGTAATTTTCGCAAACTTTGTCGGAATGGGGCAAATAATATACCCCTGGATAGCTATATAAAATGCGAAACTTTTTCATATAGAAAGTTTTCTCTGAGTCCTAGCCATTTTTAAGTAATTTTGAAAACGGCGAGATCATGCGTTCTGTCTTCATCGCGAAAACAGAGTCTTCGAAAATGCACTGCGTGAAGAGGTTGAACTTCTGGGGCAGTTCTGTTTGAACTTCACTCTGTTTTTCACGTGCTGTTTTTTGCCCGTAACTCCTCAACCACTTACCAGAATTGAGCAAATGATATACCGATGGAAAGCTGTTGAAAACACGCAACTTTCCCGTGTTGATCATTTCTTTCATACTCGCATCGGTTTGAAAGTTTTTTTTTAATACGTAAAAACGTGTTTTTAATGGTATACATGAAACTTTTAAACCGTTTATCGGAATGTAGCATATAATATACCGTTGGAAAGCTTATAAATAGGAGCAACTTTTTCTTGTAGACAGTTGTTACAAATTCATTGCCGTTTGCGTGCAGTTTTAAAAATAGCAAAAACAACGATGTTTTTGCCTTTTTTTGAACATGTAAATGAATGACGGATGTATCGCACTAGAAATTTTGAACCGTGCGGGGACAAGAACGTGAACTTCTTGCAACAACCCTTTTAGGCTTTTATTTTTTATTCTTTTATTCTCTTCCGAAACGCATTCCATGTAGTAGTTGAACTGCTCCTTGTTTTCACTTTGAACTTCTGTCACGTATTATTTGCTCATGATTCCTCACCCGTTCGTATTGGTAAAATCCTAGATTTTTTAATAAACATCGAACCACTTCGTTATTTTAGTTTGAACTTCTAGTTTTCTAAAAAATTGGAAAATTCCTTTTAAACTTTTTTTAGTTGTTCCTTTTATTTTAATTTGAACTTCTTCATTTTATTCTTCAGTAACGAGAAAAAATCCGAGTTATTTATGAACTTCGAACTTCTCTGTTATTCTAATTTGAACTTCACATTTTTATTTCGAATAAAGAGTTGTTTTTTTTAATAAACTTCAAACTCCTAGGTTATTTTAATTTGAACTTCTTAGTTTTATTCCTAAAATAATATGGTTTTTAAATAAGCATCAAACATTTTTTTTAAAATTGAACTTCATACTTTTATTTTTCTTTGGAACGGAAAGAATTTGAGTTTTCCGTATACCTCGAACTACTCCATTTTTTTTAATTTGAACTTCTTTATTTTATTTCTTTAGTAACAAGAAAAATCTGAGTTTTTTATAAATATTGAACTGCACTATTTTGTAATTTGGACTTCTTGGTTTATTTCTTAGAAAAGAAAAACATTATTTTTAAGTAAACTTCCGACAACTTTTTTTAAAAAAAATAGAACTTCATATTTGTATTTTGCCTAGAAATAGGGAGAATTTGAGTTTTGTTATGCATTGAATTTCTCTGCTATTTCAATTTGAACTTCTTGCTTGTATTATTTGGTAAAGAGAAAAATCTAAGTTTTTTATAAATATCGAACTGCTCTATTTTCTTAATTTGGACTTCTTGGTTTTATGTTTTATTAGGAACAAGGAAATCCATGGGAAAAAATCTGTACAAACATCTGGGTGTCTCTTTTTTTATTTTTATATTATTCTGTTTATTTGAACCTTCTATTTATTTAATTTGATTTGACCTTCTTGGTTTTGTAATAAACATTGAACTTCTTAGTTTTTTAAATTTGAACCTCTAGGTTTCTTTAGAAACTTGGAAAATCCATTTTTTTATAATTTTTGAACTTTTTAGGTATGCGTACAACGACGTGTTTGCTCAGCAGTACCAAAAAAGAGAAACGGTGTGTACATACCTACAAAAATCCTCTCTGAACCTTGTCCCCAACCTCTTTGTACTTTCTATATTTTTCCCCATGATTTTCTCGGGGGTTTTGGATTTGTTGTAGTGCTGAAAACACACACTTTTTGAGAGAAAAAAAATAGTGGTACATCTTGTGAAGACATGAACGTGCGTGGCAATAATATCTGAACTTCTTTTGTACAGCTTGTCTCTGTCAACATGCACATACTTTTCAAACGAAAATCCGAAACAGAGTACGAATCAAAGTGTGTGTTTCTCCATAAAAATACAAGTCTACAAGCGCATTGGGTTTTATCAAACCACAAGCGCATGCTCTCACTGGAAGAACGCAAACACATGTAGAAGTAGTACTGTTTTGCTGGGAATAAAAAAGTGAAATCCACAACAGCACTTTGACCTCTCTCTTTCTCTCTCTCTCTCTCTCGTTTTTGCTTTTTACTTTCTTCTGTACTCACCTACATCCACAACAGCAGCTTGGCGTCACGAGCGAGCAGCATGGCAGAGCTTCACACAACCTGCTGCGGAGATTGGGCACGGACTGAGGCAACATTCCGCCGTGCGTAGCAGAGCTTGGAGCGGGAGGAGGATGGCTTGGAGAACGCTCAGCAGCAGAGCTCCTCTGTCCATGGCCCTCTGACACAACGGCTGCTAGTCTCATCAGTTTGGATAGATTTGCGGGTACGGAATAATACACGAGGGTAGTGGGATTTTCACGGGAAGGAGGTGCGATTGCAAGGCACGCTGCTGCTGCAAGAACTGGGTTGCGGTGCGAGAGGCAGGGGCGCTGGCATAAAGACAGGATGTTCAGAGCAGCGGGGCTGCAAGGTCACCTCCTCCGTTTGCTGCGCTCGGAAACTTGAATCGGCGACGAGAAGCACGGGGGCCGGAGGCACCGCTGCAGGATGTCAAGGGAGCAGGTGCGGGACCGGAGATAGCAACGATCTAGTGGGGGTGGGGGAGGAGATGAGCCATGAGGAGAGACGGGCAGATGGAAGTCCATGATGGGGAGGCGGCATGGTTCGCCAATGGGATCCACGGTGGAGAGTGGCGATGTGCCGGATGAGGGAGAATGGCGTGACGGCGCGCTGGGTGGAGCGATTTGCTCAACGGTGTCGTCGGGCGAGGCGCCTGAGCACGGCAGAGGGTCGCGAGGTCGGGGACGACGGCGGTGCGCTAGCTTCGGGTCGGCGGCAGCGCACGAGCTCCGGCAGGCGGCGGCGCTCGAACTCCGACCGGCGGTGGCGCCCGAACCCGCGATCGGCGGCGGAAGCGAGGCGGTGTCGAGGGATGTGGGACATCGATGGAAGGATGGGCTTTTTGTTTGGGGGGCCGGCTTTTGAGTTTGGGAACACGTCGTCGCACCTATATAGGGCCGCGTGGGATTAGAATATTATTCTGATTCTGGGATCAGAACAGTGTTACTCGATCCCAGAATCAGAATAATATTCAGATCACAGCGCGCCCTATATAGAGCGCGATCAGATGTTTCCGAACTAGTCGAAACGGTAGCGAAAAAAGAAAGAAAAAACCACCCTCCCCGATCCCATCGCCAGCAACTTCCTGCCCCGTCCCAGATCCCTCCCACCCCGCGCGACCCTTCCCGGCCCCCCGTAGCCGCCGTGGCCGGCCACCTTCTCCCACCGCTCCGGCCACACGCCACCTTCTCCCACCGCCGCGGCCACCCACCGGCGCAACCATCTTCTTCCCAGATCACGGCGCGCCGCCGCCCCATCCCACCATCCCCGCGCGACTCCGCCGCCCCACCCCCGCCCCACCCAGCCATCCACCCGCGCCGCCGCCGCCCCACCCCGCCATTCCCCGATCGACGTCGCCGCCCCACCCCGCGATCCCCTGATCGACGCCGGTGACGAGGCGACTCCGGTGGATCTCCGGGGACTGGTGACCTTCTCGCCACTGCCGGCTTGACCTCCCCAAAAAAAGTTTCTCCCTCGAGCGGCGTTCTTGCCGCATCCACCGGAGTTGAGCTGGAGCGTCTCGGTGGACGACGAGCATGACGCTGCAGCCATCGGCCTCCTACCGCAGCAAGCGACCGCCACGACCGTCCTCCACCTTCCGCTGTAGCCTTCCTCCCCGACCGCCTCCACCACACGCTGGCCTTCGTCTACCTCTAGCTCTGCTGCCGCCCAAGGCCGCGCGCGCGACGGCGGCCCATGTCTTTTACTGTCCCGGTCGCCCACACACTGACGAGTGATGCCCCAATCCAGTTCCTCCATCCTACAGCCACGGCAAGACCAAAAGAAAGACGTTCAGATTCTATCAAGCTACAAGTTCAGACTTCTCATTTTTCTGAACAATTCAGATTTCTGCACCTACACATGCGTCCAGTAAAGTTCACTTGTGCGAGAGATGCATCCAGTTCAGTTGCAAACCGTCCTCTGATTTCTACTCCGAAGTGAGGATGCGAACGCTTCAGTGGCAAGCCGTCCAGTTCAGGAACGACATGAGTATTCAGATTTCTGAAACAACATGAAGCAGTTCAGTTGCAAACGACATGAAGTAGACCGTCGTGTGTTTGTACCACACGAGATGCTGCTTGACACAAACTGCTTCCTCATGTCCGCGTGCTGCCCACCGGCGGTTGTGTCAAGCAACATCTTGTGCTCGCTAGCGCGCGAGGTACCGCCATAGCAACCACTGATCTGGGCTCGGTTGCGCCCGCTGATGATGCACAGTAGCAGTAGTTCGTGGCCGCGGTTGTACGTGCTCCACACTGCCAATGATTTGAGGTCTGAGTTGTATGGGAATAACATGTTTCATTGTGTTCATGAGAGTGCAACGGCTTTATTTTGGTTTGCTGGATGGATGATGGATAATGAACAAACACGCTGTACTTTAGCTCGTCAATGCTATTTGATTCAAGAAAAGAGAAAAGGTTCCAGTGCTGTTTGATACCGATCATCTACATGAAGTTGTTTATTCTTGTGCCAGGAGAAAAAGTTTATGTAAAAAAAAGAGAGTTCACTTAATAAAAAGTGTTTCATTAAAGAAAATGTACTGGAAGTTCAATTACTAGCAATGGAGAAAATTCAAACACTTTGTGTTACATAGTGCGCATCATGCCGAGAAAAACATGGGAAAGTTCATAGACAGAAATACCGGAAGTTCACAAAATCGAGAAAAACATTAATGTGCAGTAGAAGCCATGCCTACGATGCACCAGAAAGTATGGTTGGTTTTTAAAATTCATTTTGTACTGAAAATGATCATTGGAGACATTAAGTATTTGTCCTGTTGTTGCTCACTACACTTATTTTGAGGGAGTTGATGTGCAGCAGAAACCATCGGGGGAGTTCCACACGAAAAACATTGGTGGATGCACATTTAAAGAAAAAACGAGAAAGTTTCATCGAGAAATAAAGCTAGCAAAAAAAGAAGAAGTTCAAATTAAAAATTAAAACCAAGAAATTCAAACTAAATTAACAAACCAAGAAACTCAAAGATTGTCGCAGACGACCGCCTTCTGCTACTACCACCGACCGATGCTCGCTGCACAACGCGCCGACGAGCCCCTGCACCCATGTTGCCATCTCAAAAAATGGATACAGAGAATGCACTGTTTGTCTTGTACTGTGCTCAAATTTTTATTTGTGAAGGTCAAGATGTTGTGTTCAAGAAGGTCAAGTGTGTTATGTGTATCTCAGCAAGTTCAAATAATTTAAACACGCAACGAAAAACATGGGAGATTTGCGATTTTTTAGAACTTGAAGTGACAAACAAATTTAAAAGAGCACAAACAAAAATTAAGTCTAGAAAATTCACTTCAAAACATTAACAAGAAAAATAATGTTCTCTTTGTTCTCGAACGCAAAAACAAAATTTAATAAAAGGGGGAATATAGTTTACGCATTTTGTAAAAGAACCAAGAAATTCAAATTAAACTAACAGAGTAGTTCGATCTTAATAAAAAAATCAGTTTTTTTTCGTTACTACAAATAAAACCAAGAAGTTCAAATAAAAATAAAGGAGTAGTTCAATCTTAATAAAAATAACAGTTTTTTCTGTTTCTAATAATAAAACCAAGAAGCTCACATTAAAAAAAACTTATCATTTTGGTGTTAAAAAATTCAAATTTTCCCTGTTCTAAAAAATCCTAGCAATTTCAAAAAGTTTATAAAACAAAATTTTCCCTTTTTTAAAAAAGACCTAGAAATTCAAATTTAAATAACTGAGCGGTTCTATGTTTATTGCATAACTAGAACTTTTCCCGTTACTAAGGAAAACCTATATTTTCTGAATGTCAGCCTGGAGGATCATATGTGCTTCTATGGGAAAATGTGTGCGTGCGTGCGTGCTGGCGTTTGTGTGTGCGCTGGAAAGTCAGGAAGGTGAAACTAAAAATATAGTGCAGTTTAAAATGTTTTTTAAAAAACAAAATTTTCCCGTTTCTAAAAAACCTAGAAGTTCAAATTAAAATAACGGAGCGGTTCAATGTTTACAAGAAAAGTTGGATTTTTTCAGTTCCTAAAGAATAAATACCAAGAAGTTAAAATTAAGATGACACGGAAGTTCGATGGTTATATACCATGAAGAAAAACAAAGCTTCAACTATAAAAGTGTTAACTTGAGAAGTTCAAATTTGATAAAATAGCGAGTTCGAAGAAAATGTTATCACTGTACAAAAAAATAACCCTGAGAAGGTCAAATTAAAATAACATTTTATTCATGGTTTTAAATAACCCTGAGAAGGTCAAATTAAAATAACAGAGCAGTTCAAAAATAGTTTATAAAAAACAGATTTTCTCCGTTTCTAGGAAAAACCTAGAAGTTCAAATTTATAAAATGAAGTGGTTCAATGCTTATTTACAAAAAAAAAAGAATTTCCTTGTTACCAAATAATAAAGCTAAGAAGTTCACTTTAAAAAAATGGAGGGTCTGATGTATAAAAAAAATCAGATTCTTCTCGTTTCTCGAAAAAGTAAAGTATGAAGTTCAATTTGAAAAAGTAAAGTATAAAGGATTTTCACCGTTTCTAAGTAAAAAACTCTCGAAGTTCAAATTAAAATAATGGAGAGGTTCGAAGTTAATTAAAAACTAGGTTTCTTCCCATTATTAAAAAAAACAGGAAGTCCAAATTTAAAAAATGGGGAAGATCGGTGTGAATAAAATACTCAGATTTTTTCTTGTTACTAAAGAATAAAATGAAGAAGTTCAAATTTAAATAAAGAAACAACTAAAAAAATTAAATAGAATATGAAAAGTGTGATATTACATTGCATTAAAAAAATAGAGGTTTACAAAAACTTATGAGGATGTTGATATTTTAAAAATCTGGAAGTTGGAAAAAAATTGTGCAAGAAGTTCGAATAAAAAAAGTACTTCAAAAATCTCTATAAAAATGGAATTTCCCTATGTGAAAAATTAAGAGAAGTTCAAATTAAAAAGAGACATTTTAAAATAATTTATAAAAAAAATTACTTTCCACGTTCTAAAAAAACTAGAAGTTCAAATTAAAATAACGGTGTGATTCAATGTTTATAAAAAAGGATTTTCCCGTTAATAACAAATAAAACTAAGAAGTTCAAATTTTAAAAATGGTGAAGTTCGAAGTCTATAAAAAATAAAAAATGTGGAGGCAAATTAAGAAGGTCAAATTGAAATAGCAGAGCAGTTCAAATATTTCTAAAAAAAGATTTCCCCATTACTAAAGAATAAAACAAAGAAGTTCAAATTTTAAAACCTCTGCAGTTCAAATTAAAATAGCAGAGCAATTCGAAGTTTATACAAAAACAGATTTATCCCACGCCTAAAGAGTAAAAGCCAAGAAGTTCAATTTTTTAAACGAGAACAGTTTGAACATTAGAACAAAAATTGGATTTATCATTTTTCTTAGAAAAAACAAGAAGTTCAAATTTAAAAAATGGAGCGGTTTTATTTTTATAAAAAAATCAAGAAGTTCAAATTACAAAAATGGAGTAGTTCGGTGAATACAAAAAACTCAAAATGTTTTTGGTTCTAGCAAAATAAACATATGAAGTTCAAAGAATACAAGCAAGAAGTTCGAATTAAAATAGCAGAGAAGTTCGATGCATAACAAAACTCAAATTCTCCCTATTTCTAGGCAAAATACAAATATGAAGTTCTATTTTTTTTAAAAAAGTTGTCGAAAGTTTATTTAAAAATCATGTTTTTCTTTTCTAAGAAATAAACCAAGAAGTCCAAATTAAAAAAATAGTGCAGTTCAATATTTATAAAAAACTCAGATTTTTTTTGCTACTAAAGAAATAAAATCAAGAAGTTCAAATTAAAAAAGAAGTAGTTTGATGTATACGGGAAACTCAAATTCTTTCCATTCCAAGGAAAAATAAAAGTATGAAGTTCAATTTTTAAAAAATGTTTGATGCTTATTTAAAAAACCATATTATTTTAGGAATAAAACTAAGAAGTTCAAATTAAAATAACAGAGAAGTTCGAAGTTTATTAAAATAGAAAACAACTCTTTTCAAAATAAAAATTTGAAGTTCAAATTAGAATACCAAAGAAGTTCAAAGTTCATAAACACCTCGGATTTTTTCTCGTTACTCAAGAATAAAATGAAGAAGTTCAAATTAAAATAAAAGGAATAACTAAAAAAAGTTTAAAAGGAATTTTCCAATTTTTTAGAAAACTAGAAGTTCAAACTAAAATAACGAAGTGGTTCGATGTTTATTTAAAAATCTAGGATTTTACCAATACGAACGGGTGAGGAATCACGAGCAAAAAAGACGTGACAGAAGTTCAAAGTGAAAACAACGAGCAGTTCAACTACTACACGGAATGCGTTTCGGAAGAGAATAAAAGAATAAAAAGTAAAAGCCTAAAAGGGTTATTGCAGGAAGTTCATGTTCTTGTCCCTGCATGGTTCAAAATTTCTAGGGCGAGACATCCGTCATTCATTTACATGTTCAAAAAAAGGTAAAAAACATCGTTGTTTTCGCTATTTTTAAAACTGCTCGCAAACGTCAATGAATTTGTAACAACTGTTTACAAGAAAAAGTTGCTCCTATTCATACCTGGCCATGGGCCGGGCCGGGCCGGGCTTGGGCCTGGCCCTAAAAAGCCCACGGCAGAAAACTGAGGCCCAGGCCCGGCCCAGGCCCTGCCATAAAGCCTACTTCGAAGCCCAAGCCCGGCCCAAGCCCTGAAAAGCCCGTCGGGCCTGGGGCCGTGGGCCGGGCCTCTTCCTTAAATTTCCAATTAGCCAAGCCCAAGCCCGGCCCGGCCCTGCTGGTGGGCTCAAAACTCAGGCCCAAGCCCGGCCCACGGGCAAGCCCGTCGGGCCTAGGCCCTGGATTTTAGGGCCGGGCCTGGGAGGGCCAGCCGGGCCGGGCCTGAGATGGCCACATATACTCCTATTCATAACCTTTCGAACGGTATATTATATGCTACATTCCGGTAAACGGTTTAAAAGTTTCATGTATACCGTTAAAAACACGTTTTTACGTATTCAAAAAAACTTTCAAACTGATGCGAGTATGAAAAAATGATCAATACGGGAAAGTTGCGTGTTTTCAACAGCTTTCCATCGGTATATCATTTGCTCAATTCCGGTAAGTGGTTGGGGAGTTACGGGCAAAAAACAACACGTGAAAAACAGAGTGAAGTTCAAACAGAACTGCCCCAGAAGTTCAACCTCTTCACGCAGTGCATTTTCGGAGACTCTGTTTTCGCGATGAAGGCAGAACGCATGATCTCGCCGTTTTCAAAATTACTTTAAAATGGCTAGGAATCAGAGAAAACTTTCTATATTAAAAAGTTTCGCATTTTTCATAGCTATCCAGGGGTATATTATTTGCCCCATTCCGACAAAGTTTGCGAAAATTACGGCCAAAAAACGTTTTTAGCCATTTTCAAAATTGACTTAAAACCGTAATGAATTGGGAGAAACATTATATACAAAAAAGTTTCGCATTTGTTCAGGCTTTCCAACGCCATATCATTTGCTGCATTCCTACAAACCATTTAGAAAAAAAAAACCCGAAAATACGAACTCGGAGGAACTTCGACCGTTTTCTAAATTACTTTTAAACCATAAAAAATTAGAAAAAACTTTCTATATGAAAAAGAAGCGCATTTTCATAAGATTTCCAACGCCATATCATTTGCATCAATCCGACTTGCCGTTCTCAAATTACGCTAAAAAACAAGCTCGGCTGTTTGGTTTGAGAAATGCCGCCATTTTTCAAATTGCTCTTTAACCGTAGGGAATATATGTGGGATGAGCGAGTTTGCAGTAGATTTCCAACGCCATATTATTTGCCTCATTCCGATAAATGGTTTAGAAATGAGCTCGAAAATACGATTCTCATTTTTTTGTATGAAGAAAAACGGTTTTTAAACTGCTCTTAATCCGTGTAGATTTTGACAAAAATTTAACTTAGGTTGTGATCCATGTGTCGATAGCTTTCCAATGGTATATCGCAAGACCCATTTGGACAATGTTCGCGGAAGTTCAACCTCTCCTTTGGTGAAGTTCAACTACTACTACTACGACGGGTCGGGTAGTTATCAGAATATTATTCTGATCCCGTGATCAGAATAGTGTTATATATATATATATATATATATATATATATATATATATATATATATATATATATATATATACCAGCTATTCTGCAACCCATTCCTGAATAAGCTATTCAGAAACCGTTCCTAACTGCCAGAAACAGATAAGCTAACTGAGCGTCCTATACTAGTTAACTGTCAGGCGGCCATTTTCTGGCACCGTTTTTTCGCACTGTTTTTTGGTCATAATTATTGAGCCGTTAATCAAAATGATGCAAATGATTTACCGTTAGATAGCTATTGAAAAGGAGCAAAAAACTCATGTTGATTGTTTTCCCAAAATTGATTTGGTTTTTGAACAAAATTCAAAAAACTAAAAATTCATCAAACGAGTTTTCAATGTTTTTGTGAAAGAAATTTTCAAACCTTTTGTCGGAATGATGTGTATGATATACCGTTAGAAAGCTACCGATTAGCCTGAACTTTGGCATATATAACGCGTTTTTAGATTTGCTACGGTTTAAGAGCAGTTTTCAAAAAACTAACATCATTTTCGACATTTTTTGCCCGAACTGCTACAATACACACTAACTGCTCATGCGGAATAGCTAACTGACATATGCTGACAAGCTAACTGCTGAGATTGAAGAAATTGTTTTTTCCTTCTATACTTTTATCGTCGGGTCAAGTTAACCACCGGGAGTGAAATAGCTAACTGCCAGGAATCGCGGCAGTTAGCACCAAGTTAACTGTCGGGACTGAAAATGTTTCTTTTTCTTTTTTGATTGGGTCACGCTAACTGCGGGTATGAAATACCTAACTGCCCGGCGATGAGCAAGCTAACTACCAGGGCTGATGATACTATTTTTTTGCTTCTTTTGTTTTTTATTCTTTTTTTCTATTTTTCCCTGGTCAAGTTAACCGCCGGGATTGAAATAGCTAACTATCGGGGCTGCGACAGTTTACACCAAGTTAACTGCCAGGATTGAAAATACTTTTTTTTCATTGTTTTTTTGCCCGGTTCAAGCTAACGGCTCGGGGTTAAATAGCTAACGGTCAGGGATTGCGGCAGTTAACACTGAGTTAACTGCCGAGATTAAAGATATAATTTTTTTGTTTAATTTCCTTTTTGCCCTGGTCACGCTACCTGTCGGGAATGAAATAGCTAACTGTCCCGCGATGAGCAAGCTAACTGCCCTTTTTCCTTCTCTCCGCGATAGCAATCAACGACAAATTAGCAGTCAACCCTTTTTCCTTCTCTTTTTCTCCATTTTTTACACACCAGTTTTTTTGGGGGATTGTTTAAATGTGGATGCAACTCGTGGAGCGAAATCAACTCTCGCTTTTTCCTAACTGCATAGGCCCGCTTGGCTAACTTATTTTTTCAGATAAATTAACTGCTAACTGCAGTTACTAGCTGCTAATTACATCAAAAACATTGTTAACTGCAGAGGTTGGCATCGGAGGAGCACGGAGTTGGCCGGATGGTTGCCCGCGGTGGAGGCCAGCACATGGGCGGATGGATCCTGTAGCCTGCTTGCAATCTGATGAAGCGGGAGGGAGAAGAGTTGATTCCCTGCAGCCATCTGCTCTATGGCTTCACGCGGTGACTCGGGAATGTCTCCATGACAACCGACGGGAAGAAGGGTAGGCGAGGCGACCTTGGCGGCGGCTGGTGGGGGTGCTAGGATGGCATCTAATGGTGGAAGTGTGAGGCAATCGGTTCATAATTTATCTAAACTGCTTGCATGTTCATGTTTTAGAGACTGAGAAGATGGACTCCACAAACCAAGGGAGTTAACTGAAGTTAACTGAACTAGAAACTGAGAAGAAGTAGGGAGTTAACTGAACCAGGAAGTAACCTCCACGAACCAAGAACCATGAGCGGCTGGGAGCAGGCGTGGGGTGCGGCTGGAGGCCAGAGAAACGAAAGGAGAGCACACGGACCACAGATGGAGCTCCTCCACCTCTGTCCGTCGGTGTCCCATGCGCTAACTGCTCCGGTCGTCCCAATCCAGGCCATTCCGACCACAAGGAGCACGCACGCGCGCAGATCCTGTGCTCCCAGGAGACTGAGCCGAGGTGGAGCGAGCGAGGTCGTCATGTGTCGCTCGAGAAGCGCACCATAAGGGGAGGCTGGCGGCCACGAAGCAGAGCATGTCGGCAGCGGCGTCTCCGCGCGGGATCTGTGGTAGGAGGCCGGAGGCGTGCGTCCGGGGAGGGGAGGCTCTCGTCCAGGGTGGGTGCTCGGCTGGATCCAGTTTGCACGACCACTCCGGTTGAGAGGAGGTCAGCCGGCGGAGGCTAGTAGCTCCCTGGCCGTTGGGGGTGTTGTGCGGGGGCACGCATATGGTGGTTTGAGGGTGGATCGATGCGGCCCGCGGTTTGGGTAGTGGGGTTGGAGGCGGCGCGGCTGGGTAGTAGAGCCCGACCAGAGTCGAGGGAAATGAGGGGCTTCCATGGAGCTGAGCAAGGTTGTGGCGACGTTGTGCAAGGGAGGCGGGACGGCGTGCGGGAGCTGGGAGGCGCGCGGGCGACACTGATAGGTGCTTGGGGCACGGCGGTGGCGGCGGCCCGAGCATGCACTTGGGGGGGCGGGGGGCGGGGGGCGACGGAGGCCCGAGTATGGGCTGCGTGAGCACGGCGACGGACTGGGGAAGAAGGTGAGTAGGATTTGTGAGGAGTCGCCGGAGAAGAAGGTAAGTAAGATTGGGGAGGAGTCGCCGAGGAAGATGGTGGGTGGGTGGGTGGAGCGTGCCTTCACCGCCGGCTCCGCTCACTGCCGCTCGCTCCGCGGTAGAAACAGGTAGGGGAGGGGAGGGGTGGTTCCTAAATAAGCTTATTTAGGAACTCTAGAGGGGGGTTGCAGAATAGTCTCACCCTATATATATATATATATATATATATATATATATATATATATATATATATATATATATATATATATATATATATATATATATATATATATATATATGAGTTTGTCCTCAACAACATTCACTTGTAGCTATGTCTTCAAGTTGAACTTTTTCTGATCTAAGTGAATGTGATCGGACCCTTACCTCTCTGTGCTCATCTCTTCCAATCTCTCTAAATCTTCATATGCATTCTACTTGACACATGTCGATTGTCTTCACTGTGTCCTTGTCAGTCGAAGATTTTGAGACCAATATCTAAAATGTTTTTAATATCCTTATCCACTTTGCCAGTCGCCGTAGAAGCCGGAACGACCACCCGCCAAAACTGCTTGGTAGTGGGGTCAAGGCGTGGCAGTAAAACTGCGCATGCATGCCACGCGTCAAGCAAATAAGTATCGCCAGGGGCAACACGGTAATTTCAACGTGCCGAACTCCTCCTTATAAATACTTCGCCCCCTGGGATCATTTATTTCTTTCACACCTGTCGCTCTCGCCTTCGCAAACCCTAGCACCGTCGCTAGCTTCCATCGTCGCCGGAGAAGAAGCGCTTCGCTGCCGCGACTCTTTCGACGACGTACTCATGCCGGCTTCGGACATCTTCACTCCGCTGTCGCCGTAGCTGTCTTCCACTGCCAAGTTAGGGCGTGGGAGATCGAACTGCTCAACTTCCTCCTTGCTTCGTTGAGCTGTTCTTCGTCTGTTCATCGTGCGGTAAATAAAAGTTCACTTTTTACCATTCATTTGATCTGATAAATTTTCAGATATCTTCAGAAGTTGTTCAATCACTCAAATCTTTATCTTCAATCATTCACACCTCACATCTTGCAAAGTTACTTCACTTATGTTACATGAATCGTATGATTCCTCACTTGTACCTATTCTCGAATTCGTACAAATCTGGAACCAACCTTTCACGATAAGTGAATGTCTTCGCAGTATGAGGTCATTGTCTTCAAAATGATTTACTTCAAAACTTCTCTGAAAATGCATATGACCTCTCCTCCTTCCCTCGCATCTCTAATTCTTTCATAGGTACATGTCTGTGGCCGAGTCGCTTAGTTCTCATAGTCTGAATTCATTTGCAGACTTCTTACAGCTTCATCTTGACTCTCCTGAAGCTAGTTCCTGTCATATCTACAAAGCGAAACCAATCAGTGTTGTGAAGCCAATGGCTGATTAGAGTACCTCCAAGAAGGGAGGAAGACAAAGGCGAGCTAACACAGCTCTAGACCTCCCTCCTGATCTGTATGAGTTGTACAAGTCAGATCTAGAAGAGACATATGGTCAGCGCAAATCCCGAGTTCAATGGATTCGAAGATACTGGCCAGAACGATGGTTCTTTTATCACTTTGTCACTCCTGAATACTCTACCAAGAATGCTGTCAAGCCCCCATGGGTAGATATTGTATACAGAAAGCTGATACCGAAGACAAAGGCTGATGCCATTGCTCAAAACTTCTATCCTTGCATGGTCAGAGGAGTCATGCCTCCAAATCCTGATCCATCCAGTATTTGATGGAGTCGAGAAGATGATCTATTTGAAGCCAACTATCTGTTTGCAAGGGGTTCTTGTCGGTGTATGTCGGAAGTCGGGCTCCAGGGACCCAAAGGTTCGAACACTGGGGTGAGCTTGTTCCTACCTCTTCGTCCCCTACCACGACTAAGCTACGGCGAAGCTACGGTGGGAGCGTGCTAGCGAGGAGCGGACCGTGGACTCAGCGGTTTACCCAGGTTCGGGCCACCTTGCAGTGTAAAACCCTACTCCTGCTTGGTTTTGATTGTAGTGAGCAAGAGAGTGTTCTCGCGTACAAGGTAGGAGAAGAAGGAGTCGACTGAATCCGATCCCTCTACCACGATGGGAGCACTATCCCTTTATACCTGCCTTGGTCCTCTTCCCCCTCAAAACTTAGGCGGGAAGGGTTGCCACACTTGGCAGGTTTTGAAGGGGGACAGGCGCTCAGGTTATCCTGACTAAAGGCGGTCTTCGCCTGCAAAAGCATGATCCATGACGCGCCGGTGGGCTCGGTGATGACCTCCGCCCCGCGCGCCCGCCGTCTTGGTCTTCTTTCACCGATCGGGCAACCTTTGGGGTTGCTTTGGGAAGTGGACTGTTGGCCTTGCTCCCTTAACACAAAAGGGGAAACCCTCTTCATCCACGCCTGCTGGCACGGCCTCTGTCGCCGTTCGTCGCCGCACGCGTCACCCACGTGATGGGCACGAGACCACGCGGCCGAGCCGAACAGCCCTTGCCTTGAGCGCCTTCGGGAGGGTGCCTCAGGAGGCCGCCTCGCGAGAGAGCCTCGCGAGGCTGCTGGTGAAGATGCTGTCTTGTTCGCCGCTCCCTGAGGAGGGATCCTCAGGAGGCCAAGGCCTCATGAAGGGTCTTGGTGAGATGCTTGATGATGACGGCCTGCTGGGCCCACGCCAGGCATTGCGCCCTGGGCCAAAGGCAGACGGGCCAGGATACCCCGGGTTCCATGGGCCCGACAGTAGCCCCCAGGCCCGTGGAGCACACGTTCCCGCCTACTAGGGGGCGAAACGGCGTGGGTCCTAACCGCTTGCGGGCCAGGCGCGACGCATGGCGCATGATGCGACGGGGGACGCCCCCACTTCTCCCATGACGCCTCGGTAACCGCTCACGCTGACATAAAGCCTGCCGCGGGCGACGCGAGACCATCATTGCCTTCCTTCGCGCACTGCTGCTGCTTCGATTCCCGACGCCGAAGAAGGCGGAGCGACGAGAAGAGCCCCGCGCCGAGCATAAAGGGGGGAAGAGAGGAGTCGAAGTCCTCCACCCATCTTCTTCTTCCTCCAACCTTCCTTCCTCGTCTTGCCAGAGCCGCTGCAGAGATGGCGAGGGGAAGAGGGCATGCCCGTGCTTCTGCTGCTGCATCCAAGGTTCCGCCCCGGGGGCGCGAGCGCTTCCCGGCGGCTCTCGGCGCCGGGCCCAGCGGCCGTGGAAGGGGCATCGCCCGCGGGCGCGGAGGGCGCGGCGCGCGCGGCCGAGGTGGCCGTGGCGGGGCGGCCGCGCTACCGCCCTAGGCAGGGAGCCATTCGGCAGAGGCGGCTCACGAGTTCATAGTGAACATGCATCGCCGGCCCTGCACCTGGCTCCAGCTCCCGGACTCCTTCGCGGAGGCGATGGCGGACCGCGCGCCCTTGGGCCTGTGGGTGCAGGCCAACGGCTGCTGCAACGGCCCCTCCTGGGTGGCGACGGAGTTCACCCCTTCGGGTTTCATGTTCTTGAAGCAGGGGTGGAAGTCGTTCGCCCTCGCCCACGGCCTGAAGCGGGGGCGCGTCCTCCAATTCAAGTACGACGGGGCCGCCACGCTCTTCGTGAAGATCTTCGGGATCTCTAGCAGCCATCTGGAGTGCTGCGCGGAGAGCGAGGACGGCAGCTACAGCGGCTCCTCCAGCGAGGATGACAGCGACAGCGGTGCCACCCCCTCCGGCGGAAGTGGAAGCAACGACAGCTCCCCCCGCGTCAAGAGCGAGGATGAGGACTCCGACTATGCGCATGCGGCGTCCATGTTGGAGTCTTGGGGGTGATGGCACCCCGCCTAGGCCTTTTTCTTCTTTTTATTCTCCTGCACTGAATCAATGTAGCCCCGCGGGGGCGTGAAAACAATATATTTTATGTTTTAATTTAATGCTTTTGCGATTTGGAATGTACGCGTCCCCTCCCGAAGTCCTCTCGCGAGGCCGGTTTTTTTTCCTTGTTTGCCTCAGCGCTGTACGCCGTCAGGACCCAGCCCCCGAGCGGGCCTCAGCCGCTGCTGGTATGTCCGGTCGCGATGCCGGGACAAGGCCAAGGGGTGAGGGGCACCGGGAGCTAGTGAGGGCTCCTGAGGCGCGATGCTCTGGGAGTCCCCCTTTGGCGTGTGATACGTCTCCAACGTATCTATAATTTTTGATTGTTCCATGCTGTTATAATATCAATCTTGGATGTTTTTATAATCATTTGCAACAATTTTATATCATTTTTGGAGACTAACCTATTAACCTAGTGCCCAGTGCCAGTTGTTGTTTTCTGTCCTGTTTTTGTTTCACAAAAAATCAATATCAAACGAAGTCCAAATACAGTGAAACTTTTTGGAGATTTTTTCTTGGGCAAGAAGAATACTGGAAGCTTCGGGAGAGGGCCAGAAGAAGAAGAGGTGGGCCACGAGGCACCAGGGCGCGCCCCAGGGGGGTGGCGCGCCCTGGTACCTCGTGGGCCCACCCCAGCTCCGTTTGACCTAATTCCAGCACTATAAATTCAGGAAAAATCAGAAACCCTCAAGGGAGTCCACGAAATACTTTTTACACCGCCGCAAGCTTCTGTTCCAGAGAGATCCCATCTTGGGTCCTTCTCCGGTAATCTGCCGGACGGGGAATCGATCACGGAGGGGCTCTTCATCAACCTTGCTGCCTCTCCGATGATGCGTGAGTAGTCTACCACAGACCTTTGGGTCCATAGGCAGTAGCTAGATGACTTCTTCTCTCTTTTTGATGTTCAATACAATGTTCTCCTTGATGTTCTTGGAGATCTATCCGATGTAATCTTTCTTTGCGGTGTGTTTGTTGGGATCCGATGAATTGTGAGTTTATGATCAGATTATCCATGAATATTATTTGAGTCTTCTCTGATCTCTTTTATGCATGATTATTATAGCCTCGTATTTCTTCTCCGATCTATTGATTTGGTTTGGCCAACTAAGTTGATTTATCTTGCCATGGGAAGAGGTGCTTTGTAGTGGGTTCGATCTTGCGGTGCTCAATCCCAGTGACAGAAAGGGACATGACACGTATGTATCGTTGCTACTAAGGGTAAAAAGATGGGATCTATTCATTGGGTTTATTAATTCGTGAGTTTGTCTTGTCTACATCATGTCATCGTTCTTAAAGCATTACTCCGTTCTATTGGACTTAATTCACTAGATGCATGCTGGATAGCCCATCGATGTGTGGAGTAATAGAAGTAGATGCAGGCAGGAGTCGGTCTACTAATCTTGGACGTGATGCCTATATACATGATCATTGCCTTGGATATCGTCATGATTATTTGCTTTTCTATCAATTGCCCAACAGTAATTTGTCTACCCACCGTATGCTATTTTCTCGAGAGAAGCCTCTAGTGAAATCTATGGCCCCCGGGTCTATCAAAATCATATTACTAAAACCCTAAGAATATTGCTGCTATTTTCTTTTATTTATTTTATTTAGTATTTTTGCTGCAATCTATCAATCTATCAAATACAATTTAATCTTGCAATCTTACCGCCAAGGGATTGACAACCTCTTGTTTGCGTTGGGTGTAAGGATTTGTTGTTTGTGTGCAGGTACTGCTTACTAGGTGTTGTGTGATTCTCCTACTGGTTCGATAACCTTGGTTTCATAACTGAGGGAAATACTTATCTCTACTATGCTGCATCATCCCTTCCTCTTCGGGGAAATACCAACGCAAGCTACAAGTAGCAGGAAGAATTTCTGGCGCCGTTGCCGGGGAGACATCATCAACATTTATCAAGTACCTTTGCACAAACTCTCATCTCCTTGCATTTACTTTATTTGCCATTTGCCTCTTGTTTTCATCTCCCCCACTTCTAAAACGTTTTTACAAAAATACAAAAATATTTTCCGTTTGCCCTTTTGCTTGTTTGCTATCTTTGCTTGTGTTGCCATGTGCCTTCTATTTGCTTGCATCTTCGCTTGCTAAAAATCTATTGATATGGATCCTCATCCACTTGATAATCTTTTCAAAAGACCCAATTATGATGAACCAATTGCTAGTGAGTTGAGTGCACTTGATTTCCTCTATGAAGTTTTGCTTGAAAATCATGAATCTGAAAATTGTGATGAAGTGCTGAAAGAAGAAATTTATAAAGTGATTCATGATAGCTCCTTCAATGAAAAGCATGATTGCAATAATGTTATTATAAATTCTATTAATGTCAATTGTGCTAATAATATACAAAAATACGAGCTTGGGGATGATAATTTTGTTATATCCACTACTTATTGCAATGATCATGATTGGGGTGATGATGCTTCTTATGATCTTGAAAATTTATTTAAGCCTCATGATGAATATGCTATTGATAATAATGTTTGCAATAATATTGAAAGTGGGTTTGGAAGAGTGTCAACTCTAGGTAAAAATAATCCCACATATTTGGAGAGTGTTCAATCTTATGAAATTTTTGATAAAAGTGGGTTTGGAGAGGTCATGACTTTAGTTGACGTTAATCCCACTATTTTGGAAGACTATAACATGATGAATATGCTATTGATAATAATGTTTGCAATAATATTGAAAGTGGGTTTAGAAGAGTGTCAACTCTAGGTAAAAATAATCCCACATATTTGGAGAGTGTTCAATCTTATGAATTTTTTGATAAAAGTGGGTTTGGAGAGGTCATGACTTTAGTTGACGTTAATCCCACTATTTTGGAAGACTATAAGAATTTTATGCATGTGGATCATGGAGAGAAAATTTTATATGATAGCTATATTGTTGAATTTGATTATGATCCTACATGTAATTATTATGAGAGATGAAAATATGGTTGTAGAAATTTTCATGTTACTAAATTACCTCTCGTTTTGTTGAGATTGTCAATGTTTTATTCCTCTCCTTTGCATATGCTAGATATTTCTCGTCTTGATAATTTGTTTGCATATAAAATGCATATGCATAGGAAGTATGTTAGACTTAAATGTGTTTGTCACATGTATTATGATGCTCTCTTTGTGCTTCAACTCTTATCTTTCATGTGAGTGTCATTGAAATCTCAAAGCCTATCTTAATGGCTATAAAGAAAGAGCTTCTTGGGAGGCAACCCAATGAATAAAATAAATTTTTGTTATAAGTTTATGTTATGGTGTGTTTTTACTGTCATGCTACTGGTATGATAGTATTTTTATGTTTTTAATTAGTGTTTGTGCCAAGTAAAGCCTTTGGGATGATTTGGAAGATAGTATAATTGATGCTGTTTGGAAAACAGAAAGTTTTGCATCCAGTGCCCGAATTTTGTTTCTGTACTGGAGCGTCAGAAAAATCTGAAATTTTTACACAGTATTGGTATATGAATTGTCCACGTTCTACGAAGTTTTCAGAATTTTTGGAGTTACATAAGTATGGCTTTTAAATAGATTTCTACAGACTGTTCTGTTTTTGACAGATTCTGTTTTTGATGCACTGCTTGCTTGTTTTGATGAATCTATGGATTGTATCGGGGGGTATAAGCCATGGTGAAGTTAGAGTACAGTAGGTATAATGCAAAAATAAAATATGAATGGGTTTGGAACAGTACTTATAGTAGTGATTTGTTTTGTTATACTAACGGATCTCACGAAGGTTTTGTTGAGTTTTGTGTGATTGAAGTTTTCAAGTTTTGGGTGAGATCACGATGGATGAAGGAATACGGAGTAGCAAAAGCCTAAGATTGGGGATGCCCAAGGCACCCCAAGGTAATATTCAAGGAAGACTCAAGCGTCTAAGCTTGGGGATGCCCCGGAAGGCATCCCCTCTTTATTCTACCGACCATCGGTAATTTTAGTTGGAGCTATATTTTTATTCGTCACATAATATGTGTTTTGCTTGGAGCGTCTTGTATGATATGAGTCTTTGCTTTGTTTGTTTTTTAGTTTGTCACAATCATCTTTGCTGCACACACCTATTTTGAGAGAGCCACACGTTATCATCATAATTTGTAGAATACTCTATGTGCTTCACTTAAATTTTTTGAGCTAGGCAGTTGCTCTAGTGCTTCACTTAAATCCTTTTGAGCACGGTGGTGGCTGAAATTTTGTAGAAATAAACTCTCATGCTTCACTTATATTATTTTGAGAGTTGGCTGAAATTTTGTAGAAATAAACTCTCATGCTTCACTTATATTATTTTGAGAGTTGATTGAAATTTTGTAGAAATAAATTCTCATGCTTCACTTATATCATTTTGAGAATTGACTTGATTGAAATTTTGAAGAAATGAATTCTCATGCTTCACTTATATTATTTTGAGAATTGTTAAGACTGAAATTTTGAAGAAATATTTGCACTCTCATGCTTCACTTAAATCTTTTTGAGAGATGATGATAGTAACGGTAATTTGCACATGTTATGCAATTGGTCCCAAAGTGATGAATATTCAAGAGGGATATAGATAAAAACTTTCATATAGATCATTGGATATGACAAGTGTGATTCCTTGCAATAGTTTTGTGATATGGAAATGATGATATGTGATGCCATGTTAGTGAGTAATTGTGCTTAAGTAAGAATATTAGTGTTAAGGTTTGTGATTCCCTATGCAAGCACGTTAAGTCAATAGTTATGCAATGAAGTTATATCCTACTATGGTGCATTATTCGGTGTTAGTTATGTTCAATGCATGTTTATGACCGTTTTCATTTTTTTGGTTGGTTGCTTCTCAATCTTTTGCTAGCCTTCATTTGTACTAAGCGGAAATACTGATTGTGCATCCAAAATCCTTAAAACCAGGTTTGCCTTATGAGTCCACTATATCTACCTATATGCGGTATTCCAATGCCGTTCCAAGTAAATTTGCGTGTGCCAACTCTAAAATTCAAAATAATTTTTCTGTTTTGTGTGCCCGTACCGCTCATGAAGTGGAAGGGGGTAGCCAATATCTTCCATGCTAGGTGTGTTATTCTCAAGATGAGTGTTTATTCACTTGTCATTGCACGAGAGTGTGGCGGTAATAGGGATGCCCAGTCCCGAATTGTGAAATGAAAAATCTTATGTGATCACAATAATAAATTCCTTGGAAAGTGATGGTATGGAGGGCACCCGTGGATACGGCTAGCCATGGATTGTGAAAGAATTGGTGGAAAGGAATAAAATTTATTTTCTGTTTGGGAACCGCCTATGATGTATGTAGCATGGAAGATATTGGGAATTCTCATTCGTTTTCATTGATAGGAAAAGCATGCCTCCCAAAATATTTTTTATCTCTTTAATTTCAGCTTTGAGCTCTGGCACATTTGACAAATCTCTGCTTCCCTCTGCGAAGGGCCTATCTATTTACTTTTATGCAATTTTTATTTTTTGAGTCTCCATCTTCTCTTACAAAAGCACCAACTAGAGAACACTATTGTCATACTTGTGCATTGGTTGTAGCTAATATTTGAGTGTGTTTCATAAATGGATCAATGATTGAGCATAATGGGCTAGGGATAACTTTCTTTAGCGTTGATATTTTAAAAGACATGGTTGCTTGTTAGCATGCTTGAGTATTTATATCTTCATGTCAAACTATAGACTCTTGCTTTGAATCATTCAAGTCCAAATGTCCATGCTATAAAAAAAAGAATATATGATGAATATGATAGGTAGCATTCCACATCAAAAATTCTGTTTTTATCATTTACCTACTCGAGGACGAGCAGGAATTAAGCTTGGGGATGCTGATACGTCTCCAACGTATCTATAATTTTTTATTGTTCCATGCTATTATATTATCAATCTTGGATGTTTTTATATACATTTACAGCAATTATATATCATTTTTATATACATTTACAGCAATTATACATTTACAGCTACTCGTCGCGAAGTAGCTTGAGCTCCTGGCAGTCTTCAGTGCTGTGGGAGGGCACGTTGTGGTAGGCGCAGAGCGGCCGGCCGTCTTTCCTGGGCTCGTCATGGCCACGGCCGCGCTTCTGCTCGGGCTCCGCCGCAAGCACGACAGGGCCCTTATGTTTGATGTCCTTGTTCTTGGTCTTGGCGGCCTCGAGCGCCGCGTCGGGGCCGTTGTGGACGATGAGGCGGCCTTCTTCAGCCTTGGCGCACTTGTCGGCGAGGTCGAAGAGTTCAAGCACCGAGTCTAGCTCGTCATTGATGGCGAGCTTCTCGCGCATCTTGACGTCCGTGATGCCGGTGGAGAACGCAGAGATGACGGCCGCGTCGGAGGCGCGCGGTATCTTGTTGCGCACTTGGCTGAAGCGCTGGATGTACTTGCGGAGGGTCTCGTCTGGGCGCTGCCACACGTGCCGCAGGTCGTTGATGGTGAGGGAGCGGTCCTGCGTGCCCTTGAAGTTGGCGACGAACTGGCTGCAGAGCTCGGCCCACGATGAGATGGATGCCTCGGGGAGGTTCATGAGCCAGGAGCGCGGGCCGTCCTTAAGGGCCACGGGGAACCAGTTCGCCATGACCTTGTCATCGCCGTTCGCCGCCTCGACGCTCAGCGCATAGAGCTGAAGGAACTCCGCAGGGTTGGGGGTGCCGTCGTAGCGCGGAGGCAGCTCAGGCTTGAACTTCGCGGGCCACACCACCCGACGTAGCTCGCGGGTGAAGGCGCGGCAGCCCACACCGCTCAAGGGGACGCCGCCGGTGAGGGCGGCGTGGTTCTGGCACCCTGCCGCCGCGACCTCCTGGACGGCCTGGTCCTGGCGCTAGCGCTGCCGCTCGAGGAGCACTCGAGCATCGGGGGGTGCGCGTCGGATGATCTGGCAGCTGGCCTCGTCACGGACTGGCGGGGACGCGCCACGGGACGGCTCGCGCGCCCGCGCGTTGCACTGGGGCCCGCCGAGTTCGTCACGCAGAGGAGGCGGGGGGGAGCGCCGTGCACCAGGTCCCCAGCGCGGGACGGCGGAGGGCGGAGCGAGTGGGAAGGCGTCGGAGCGTCCCCGGCGGCGTTGACGAACTCGGTGATGCGACCAAGCCGGGCGTCGTAGCCGGCGTCAGCTGGACGGTAGCAGAGCAGCTCGCACGCCATTAGTAGCGCGGCCCGTGCATTCGGCGGCCCACGGTGGGCGAGGGAGGAAAAGGCCGTGGCGGTGTGGCCGTTCACCTGCATGGAGGGGTGCAGGGAGGAGTCCCGCTGCTCGCGGGGAGCGGGGTCGGTGGCGGCGGCAGCCTCGACAGGGCGGTGGCGGTTGCCGCGGACCACCGGCTCCGTCTGAGCCACGCGGCCAACCCAGCGCTCGGTGCGCTCGCGACGTGCCTCGGCCATGAAGCTAGTGGAACGGATGGCAGAGCGGAAGAACAGTAGCGCACCCCTACCTGGCACGCCAAATGTCGGAAGTCGGGCTCCGGGGACCCAAAGGTTCGAACACTGGGGTGAGCTTGTTCCTACCTCTTCGTCCCCTACCACGGCGAAGCTACGGTGGGAGCGCGCTAGCGAGGAGCGGACCGTGGACTCAGCGGTTTACCCAGGTTCGGGCCACCTTGCAGTGTAAAACCCTACTCCTGCTTGGTTTTGATTGTAGTGAGCAAGAGAGTGTTCTCGCGTACAAGGTAGGAGAAGAAGGAGTCGACTGAATCCGATCCCTCTACCATGATGGCAGCACTGTCCCTTTATACCTGCCTTGGTCCTCTTCCCCCTCAAAACTTAGGTGGGAAGGGTTGCCACACTTGGTGGGTTTTGAAGGGGGACAGGCGCTCAGGCTATCCTGACTAAAGGCGGTCTTCGCCAGCAAAAGCATGATCTATGACGCGCCGGTGGGCTCGGTGATGACCTCCGCCCCGCGCACCCGCCGTCTTGGTCTTCTTTCGCCAATCGGGCAACCTTTGGGGTTGCTTTGGGAAGTGGACTGCTAGCCTTGCTCCCTTAACACAAAAGGGGAAACCCTCTTCATCCGTGCCTGCTGGCACGGCCTCTGTCGCCGTTCGTCGCCGCGCGTGTCACCCACGTGATGGGCACGAGACCACGCGGCCGAGCCGAACAGCCCTTGCCTTGAGCGCCTTCGGGAGGGTGCCTCGCGAGAGCGCCTCGCGAGAGAGCCTCGCGAGGCTGCTGGTGAAGATGCTGTCTTGTTCGCCGCTCCCTGAGGAGGGGTCCTCAGGAGGCCAAGGCCTCATGAAGGGTCTTAGTGAGATGCTTGATGATGACGGCCTGCTGGGCCCACTGAGGGTGTCCCGGACTAGGGTGTACTCGGGCTGCCGGCCTATCTCTCATAGGCTAGGCTGGTGGGCCGCCCTCTACTCGTTGATGGAAGACCGGATTGTGGGCGACCCCGTGTATCAGAAGGAAACCTTCGAAGACTTGGCGTCTCTTCCAAGGAATGATTGGCATAACCGGCATGCTTGTCCCCTGATGGTAACCGACCTTGTGTAACCCTAGGACCTCCTGGTGTCTATATAAACCAGAAGGCCTAGTCCGTAGAGGGGGATCATATCCATTACCTAGGGTTTAGCCTAGTCGATCTCGCGGTAGATCAACTCTGTAACCTTCATACAATCACATCAATACAATCAAGCAGGACGTAGGGTTTTACCTCCTCAAGAGGGCCCGAACCTGGGTAAATCGATGTCTCTATGTTCCCTGTTACCATCGACTCCTTGACCCATAGTTCGGATCCCCTACCCGAGATCTACCGGTTTTGGTACCGACATTGGTGCTTTCATTGAGAGCTCCGCCGTGGGTCATCAAGGATCAATGGCTTGCCTAATCATTAGCAATAGCGCTAGCCGCAGGGACACTTTTGTTCCCGGCCAACTCTTCACGTTCGGAAGCATCGTGCTACATGCCGATCCGGCCGGTCACCTTGGCTGGGTCGACAGCTTCACCCCCGACCAGGAGATCAGGTTTGGAAACTTAGAATTCATCGCCGACTGCCGGGGAGATCTTATCCTCATGGGGTCCTCAGCTTTGCCTGACGGACCCATGAATCCTGAAGCGCCGACTTCGAGTACGGCCAACCCCACTGCCGAGACGGCAGTCGCTGCAGATCCAACCTTGAGCCCGGATCTGACCTCTGCGCTCGGTTGCCGAACTCCAGCCTCGGCCAAACATAACTTTGGGGCAAATTCTGACACCCCCGTCACGGCCATACTGCGGGTTGACCTCGCAAATTTCCCGAACCTGGAATCAACCGATCTCTCGTCATTAAACGGGATACTAGATCGGATCCAAGCTCTGGGAATCGCCGATGGCCAGTCCTCGGTATACGATCAGATCGGGCTTAAAACCGACGACAGGGAAATTTATGCCCCTGCCACTACTCACTTGGTCGCCACTATCGAAGGCCCCTCAGAGGCCTCACCCGTTACCTCTGAACCAAAAACGCATGAGGTGCAAGTTTCCGACCAGCAGGCTTCGCCTTCCAGCTCGGCAACCGAATTCCGCTCCGGAGAGGGTTTAGAGTCGGAGTCCGGCTCAACATGCAAGTCCGGATCCGCTCACCCGTACCCGGTCTATTATCCAGAGCTCGGCGCACCGGATTCCATGACAATCCAGGACGCGGCCCCCAAAACTCCGGACTCACACCCCGCTGGGATCAAGTTTTTTATCCCGCCCACCCCCCACATTGAGTATTGTCCGGACAACACAGGACGTCCCGACATATGGGACCTGATGTACGTTAAGCAGCAGCCCGGAGAGACAGTCCGACACTTCTGGGCCAGATTCCTTATCGTCAAAAATAAGATGGCGGACGGCTGCGACAAGGACATTCTAGAGATCTTCCGACAGAACTGCAGAGACGAGGGCGTCTTAAACGCCCTCGCCCGCCACCACATCCTAAACTTCTCTGATTTATCGGATCTGGTGTCCAAATATTGCGCCATGGAGTACGCATGGCAGGCCCAGCTCGAGCAAATGGAGTCAACCTACACGGAGAAACTAAACCAAGCTTGGGCGAAACGCGCGCTCCCTCACCGGACACGCCAATACGAGCCATCGGAGAAAAAGATGAAACCCCTGACGAGATCCAGAACGGTCCTTGACGGAATACTGGATAAACCATGCCCCATACACTCCACAAATCCAACCCACAGCCTTCGAGCTTGCTGGGTGGTCAGGCAAGTCGCCAAGAGCGGCGAGGTCATTCTCGGAGGCCCGTACTCACTAAAAGTCCAGTAATGCCCCTCGATGACGACGCCAAAATCTTAACAATCTACGAGATTTACTCTTCGAAGAATCAGAGGAAGAGAGCCCCTTGAGAGCTCGCTCAAATTCACCACGTGGCAGAGACAGACTCCTGGACAGAGACACCCATCACTTTTAGTGAACAAGACCAGCCGAGGTCCTGCCCTACCCGGGCCGCTGCCGCCCTTGTCCTTGATCCCATAGTGGATGGATTCCGACTCCAAAAGGTGTTGATGGACGGCGGTAGCGGGCTAAACCTCATTTATGAGGACACCTTGGATAAAATGCAGTTTGACAGATCCCGCATAGAGCAAAGTCACACTACCTTTCGAGGGATCATCCCCGGAAAGGAGGCGCGGGCCAGTGGCCGCGTGACTCTTGATGTGGTCTTCGGAACTCCCGAGAACTACCGATCCGAAGAACTGCTTTTCCACATCGTGCCCTTCCGCAGCGGCTATCATGCCTTACTAGGGCGCGATGCCTTCGCACGATTCCATGCTGTACCACATTACGGGTACATGAAGCTTAAAATGCCAGGACCAAACAGTATAATCACGGTCATAAGTGATCCGGACAGAGCCCTGCGAGCCGAGAATAAAACGGTATCGCTCGCCCTCGAAGCATTGTCCGAAGCCCTCGCGGCCGAAGAATTAACCGCGCTCCGCTCAACGGTGGACAAGGACGACATCATCCTTGATAAAAGGCAAAAATCCACGTCCTTTAAACCAGCGGATGAAATCATCAAATTCCAAGTACACCCAACAGATCCCAACAAGACGGCGTCCATCGGAGCTCAGCTGGACCCCGCGGTCGATGAAGAATTGCGTCAATTTCTGCGTGCAAACTGGGATATCTTCGCCTGGCACCCTTCAGACATGCCAGGGATCCCGCGTAGATTAGCCGAGCACAGCCTGAACATAATCAAAGGTTTCAAGCCAGTTAAACAGACTCTCCGTCGGTTTTCCGAACCCAAGCATCAAGCCATGGGTGAGGAACTGGCCAAGTTGCTCGAAGCCAGATTCATCCGGGACATCAAACATCCTGAGTGGTTGGCCAACCTGGTCATGGTGCCGAAGAAGGATAAGTCCTGGCGTTTGTGCGTCGATTTCAAGGATTTGAACAAGGCCTGCCCTAAGGATCCTTTCCCCTTGCCCTGCATCGACCAGATCATCGATGCCACCGCAGGACACGACTCGCTGTGTTTCCTCGACGCTTACTCCGGATACCATCAAATCAAAATGAAGGAGTCCGACCAAGCGGCCACAACATTCATTACCCCCTATGGACCATTCTATTTCAACACAATGCCCTTCGGATTAAAGAACGTAGGGGCTACATACCAACGCATGATTCAAACATGTTTGGAAAAACAAATCGGCAAAACGGTCGAAGCATATGTGGACGACGTGGTCGTTAAGACCAAACACGTCAGTCAGCTGGTGGACGATCTCCGGCAAACCTTCGATAATCTTCGGATCTTTGATATACGGCTCAATCCGGAAAAGTGCATTTTCGGAGTGCCGGCCGGTAAGCTGCTCGGGTTCATCGTTTCCCATAGAGGAATAGAGGCCAACCCGGCGAAAATATGGGCACTGTCCGAGCTGGCGATCCCCACTGAGCTAAAGCACGTCCAGAAACTGGCCGGCCGTGTCATAGCCTTGAGCCGCTTCATCTCACGCCTCGGAGAAAAAGCCTTACCGATCTACAAATTGCTCAAACGGACGAAGAACTTCGACTGGACCAGCGAGGCGGCGGAAGCACTTGAGGAAATAAAAACTCTGCTGGCCAGCAACCCGATCTTAACAGCACCTAGCCCGGGCGAGCCAATGCTACTATATATCTTGGCCACGAATCAGGTGGTCAGCGCGGTTCTCGTCGTCGAACGAGAGACAGAGGGTCACAAGATCCAGGTGCAGAAACCTGTGTATTACGTATCCGAAGTGCTCACCCTGTGTAAAACGAGGTACCCGCACTATCAGAAGATCGCCTACGCAGTTTTCATGGCATCCCGCAAGCTCCGCCATTATTTTCAAGAGTGCTCGGTCATGGTTGCATCCGAAGTACCGCTCAACGACATAATTAACAATCGAGATGCTACCGGCCGCATAGCCAAATGGGCTATAGAACTCCTTCCCTTCGAAATCATATATCGACCGCTCCGAGCTATTAAATCTCAGGTTTTGGCTGATTTCGTCGCGGAATGGACGGAAGCCGAACTCCCTAGGGAGTACAGTACATACTCACATTGGACGATGTACTTCGATGGCTCCAAAATGCTCGCCGGGCTGGGGGCTGGCGTGGTCCTCACATCACCCACTGGCGATAATATTCGGTACATTCTCCAGATCATGTACACCGATTCCAACAACGCAGCCGAATACGAAGCTCTGCTGCATGGACTTCGGATTGCGGTGTCAATGGGCATACAGCGGCTCGAGGTACGGGGAGATTCTAATCTCGCCATCTCTCAAGTCAACGGCGAATTCGACGCAAAAGACCCAAAAATGACAGCATACCGCAACGCCGTCCTGAAAATCTCTGCCCGCTTTGAAGGACTGGAGTTTCACCATATACCTCGTGACAACAATCAAGCTGCGGATATCCTTGCTCGAATGGGCGCTAAGCGCGACCGCGTCCCCGAAAACACCTTTTTGGAACGACTTTTCAAGCCGTCCGTGGTGTGGCAGGAGGAAGCCCAGGGCTCGGAAACCAATACCTCAGGAGAGCTCGTCCCTCCGCCTATTGAACCAGATAATGGAATTATCAGGGGCTCGACCATCGAAATGACATCTTCGGCTCACGAAGTCATGGCGGTAATTGCGCCATGGACGAAGCCCTTCCTCGCCTACCTCCTCCGCCAAGAATTACCGGCTGACCAGACTGAGGCCAGGCGTATCATTCGACGATCTAAAGCCTATAAAGTCCACGAGGGAGAGCTATATAAGAAAAGCACTACTGGCGTCCTCCAGAGATGTATATCCGAAGAGGAGGGAAGGCAGCTTCCAGCCGAGATTCACGCTGGCATGGGCGGTCACCACGCGGCAGCTCGGGCCCTGGTCAGCAAGGCTTTCCGAGCAGGGTTCTTTTGGCCCACTTCCCGAACAGATGCCCAGACATTGGTCCAACATTGCGTTGGATGCCAGCTCTTTGCAAATCAGAGTCATATGCCCCCCACGGCCCTTCGGACGATCCCCATTACTTGGCCTTTCGCGGTCTGGGGGCTGGACATGGTTGGACCACTTAAAGGGGGGACCAGGAAAAAGAAATATCTACTCGTCATGGTAGATAAATTCACTAAATGGATTGAGGCAAAGCCGGTAACTTCGGCCAAGTCTAAGCCGGTCATCGATTTTATATCCGGCGTCGTACACCGTTATGGTGTCCCCCATAGCATAATAACGGATAATGGATCCAATTTTACTGCCCAGGAAGTCAAAGACTGGTGCGCTAATTTAGGCATTAAGCTTGATTATGCCTCGGTATATCACCCACAGTCCAATGGACAGGTCGAACGAGCTAACGGACTAATCTTGAGCGGCATCAAGCCCCGTTTGGTCCGATCCTTAAAAGAGTCCGACTGCCATTGGGTTGAGGAGCTCGACTCCATATTGTGGGGATTGCGCACCACTCCTAATCGCTCCACGGGCTATACACCCTTCTTCATGGTGTACGGGGCAGAGGCTGTCCTCCCCAACGATCTTATTCATGACGCACCTTGCGTGCATATGTATGAAGAAAGGGAGGCCGAGTTGGATCGACAGGATGACCTGGACGCCCTAGAGGGCGAGCGCGACATAGCTCGGGCTCGGTCTGCTTTTTATCAGCAGCAGGCCAGACATTATCAAAGCAGGGAAGTACAGGCCAAGGCCTACAACGTCGGCGACCTAGTCCTGCGCCTCCCGGAGAAGCGGAAGCACAAGCTGTCGCCCAAGTGGGACGGGCCCTTCATAATCGACCAAGTACTCACGGGTGGGGCGTACCGCCTCCGCGACCCAACGGACGATCGCCTCGAACCAAACCCATGGAATGCAGCTCGGCTGCGACGTTTCTACGGCTAGTCCCGCAAACTTACCTTGTTCGATTTATCCTTTTAGGATCTTTATCTTTCTAGTCAATAGTCTCTCCCGGGTTGTGTTCGGAAATGCCGAATTACGTTAAGTTCTTCTTTGGCAAACATCTTTGAATGTACCACACTTTGTTACCTGGGGGCTTCTTTTACGAAGCTCGTCAAATTTCATTTATGCAATCATCCATTTTTTACGTGTTTGCAACCTTCCTGTGTCATTCTAAAGACACCATATGCATCAACTTGACTTAAGATTAGTCCAAGCTGGGTTGCCTCGCTCCTGTGTTTACCCCCTACGTTCCCGATTGTTCGGCTAGGGAGTAAAGGGAGCACCTCTGTGATTGTTACGTCCGGATTTCCCGGGTACGTACCTCAGACGGGTGAAGCCGAAAGCTAGCGTTCTTAAGACCACAAGTTGGTCGGCCACGGGGGAAGTGAAAATAATTGGTACCTATCACCAAGTTTCCGGGGTATTTTCCCGAAGTAACCATCCCCGTCTAATTCGGGTACTCGGTTATCCATCCACGGCTAACGTGGTCACCTGGCGAAGGGAACCCATAGCGGAACTATTTTCGTCGGAAGATGTTTCTTACGTTATTCAGTAATATAACATAACTCCCCGACCACGTTTTTGTCTGTTTGCACCAAATGGCCGGATTGCCTAGTTTTCTGAAGTATCTTTCCGATGTTCTCGGATCGCATAGTAGGAACCACTCCTTGGCCCCTGGTCGAGGAGGTGAAGCCGATGGCCGGTTAAGACAACGTTTTTATGCGCGGTTTGGAGACTATCCGATGTAAAGTACATAGGTACATAGAATCGACCTGTCAATCTTGATCTAGACCATCTATTATGGTCTCCAGAGCACAATCTGCTTGGGACAGCCGAGCTGCGGGCATGACCTGGTCATATACCAGATGCACGGGCACTTCCTGCCCATCTAGCCCTACCGGCCCAACTCTCGCTAAATGCTCCGGTTCCAGCTTGGTGAAACGGGTCTTGATCATCGCCCACGCTTCTCGTGCTCCTTCACGACAAGATGACATCTTCCATAACTCAAAGCAGCGCCGAGCTCCTTTGAAGCGACTCGCGAGTTTGGCCATCCCTTCCGTAGCCACTTCTCCAGGCCACAGTGCTTTGAACATGCTCTTCATGGCTCTCCAGGCCCGCTCGTGTAGAGCGGATAGCTCCTTCAGCAGGTCCCGCCTGAAGGAGCCGGCTTCCTCTTCGGGATGCCCGGTCAGCAGAACTATAATGAGACGTGGCGTTGTTCATATTGCTGCCTAATACGTTCAGTTATTGAACGGACAAATTAGATTGCACTTACCGAACATGCCTGCTTTCAGACTCTGGTTCTCCTCTTGGGTTACAGTCAGTTGAGCTTTCAAGCTTTTGATTTCTTGGACCTGTTGTTCGCCTTCCGCCTTAAGCTTATCCCTCTCCTCATGACTTCGGGACAGCACCCGGTAGCCAGCCTCTTGCTGTGACTCCACATATCTTTGAGCTTTCATGGCCATATCCAGGTCCTTCTGCAGCTGATTTATCGACTCGGCTGCTATGGAATCATTTTTCATTAGTAGAGGTGTTCCACCACATTTTCTCTTTAATGAATTTTAAAGTTCGGCACTTACCATGTGCCTCTCTGGTGAATTTCTTCACCCCCTCTAGCTCGGCTTTCACAGACTCTAACTCTGTTTGCGCCAGCTTGATGTCCTCGGACAGCTTTTTGTTTTGCTCCCGAACAGTCTGCACAATAGCAGGGCAGCATGGATATCAGACCCTTAACTCGGCCGTCCCGCCCAAATTAAGGCTCGGGGGCTACTGGGTTAGATACTAGTTGTCAAAACTATTACTATACCTGCACATTCGTGGACATGAGCCTCACTATGCCTTCAAGTCCCGTTCGGGCAGCGCCGAGGTACGCATCTACCAAGCTAAGAGCATTGAACTCCTGGTTAGACAATGCGGAGTGACGCCTTGCGCCACCGATGATTCATCACACTTTCAACTTCGGAATTAGTGACCAAGACGCCTCCCGAGTCCTCGGGATTTTGGTCCTCGGCAGGGGCTCCCGGAGTAACTCCGGTTACAGCTGGCGATCTCGGGTTTGAGTCACCCCTTGGCACCTCTTCGTCATCCTCGGCCGCAGGCGGTTCCACACATCGTCTACAGAACACCATGGAGCAAATTATTGGCATATGCGGTGGATGTTGAAGATAGAGGCCATAACAGTACGGTGAATGCATTACCTCTTCGGGCGGGGCGCTGATGATGTAGCTCCCGTTGGGGCCGTGCGTGGGGTCACCCCATGACTACTTGTCGTCGGGGCCGCTGGTACCGCTCTTGCGGCTCTTCGGCGCGTCATGCGGCGGCCCTTGGGAGTAGGTGTCAGTGTGTTCGGGCCTGCAGCGGCTGAGCGTTTCTTTCGAGAGGAAGCCCGTTGGCCACTTACCGCGGAGGAGGGAAGCGCCCCAGGATGATCGGCCAACAGGGCCACCTTGGAGCCATCGAGGCTCTCCTGGTAGAAGACCCCGTCCTCAAAATTAATCGATGTTTCAGGGTCGTCATGGAACCCAGGATCGTCATCACGAGAGTAATTCTCCGGTTGAGGAGCCGGGCAACTCACCGTCTCGATCCATCGCCTCCAACTCTGTTCGGACAAGGTGAAGATCCGATTATGAAAAATCTGGCGTGATATCCGAACTATAAAGAGTGATCGAACTCACCATTTCGATGGGCTCATACATCGAGAAGCCTTTCTTGAGCTTTAGCCGAGCGAACTCTTGCTCTTCCCCCTTGAACAAATCGGCTAGTATGACGGCTATCGCCGCCTAGTTGGCGGGCCCCTTCTTGGTGTACCGGGCTGCGCCGTCCTCTCCGTTGTAGTTCCATAGCGGATGAATTCTCTGTTGGAGAGGCTGGACACATCGAGCGATGGCTAGTGCCATCACGTCAACAATGGTTAGTCCATTATGGGCTAACCACCTCACTTGAGCAGCCAGTCGAGCTACTTCGGCACTTTCCTCTTGAGAAGGACTCTTCGAGCGCCAGTTGAACCGCTTCGTTGGAGAAGCCAATGAAAATTCCGGTAGACCCCTTCGAACTGGATCGAATAAAGGGACGTCTTCGATATAAAACCATTCCGAAGTCCACTCTTCGGCATCCTTCTTCGGAGTCCCAACGGGGTATCCGGTCCCGGCGATGCGCCATACTTCGGCTCCGCCGACCTCATAGATAACCCCTTCCCGGGTGCGGGGGACTAGGAAGAAGAATTTCCTCCACAACTCGAAGTGCGCCTCGTAGCCCAGGAACATCTCGCATAAAGCGACGAAGCCCGAAATATGGAGGATCGATCCGGGGGTAAGGTGGTGGAGCTGAATCCCGTAGAACTCTAGTAAACCCCTCAAGAAGGGATGGATGGGAAAACCCAGGCCTCGCAGAATGAAGGGCACGAAGCAAACCCTCTCCTCCCCGTGAGGGGAAGGAAAATTCTCCGCAAGGGCCTTTCCATCTGCGGAAGTTAATCCAGGGCGGGTGGATGTGAGATCTGAAGCGGGCAGATACCCCTGCGCCTCGAGCCTACGTAGTCGCATGCAAGATACGGAGCAACTCGCCCAATCACCTTGACGGGGGCCATGAGGACGTGAGGAAGAGCCTGGGACGCTCGCCATTGTTTGTTGACTATGGCTTTGCGAGGATGTGGAGAAGAATGGCAGGGGGTGGGGAGCGTTAACCTCCACGCCCTTGGCTTATTAAAGGGACATTATCTCCCCCCAGGGAGGGACATTTTTGTAAAAACCCATCGGGCCACTCGCATTCCGAGGGTGCGCAGAGATCGAGGGTCGTCATTTAATTCTAAGCAAAGAAAGGCGGTATGGCGGGCCCCACAGGGCCTCTCTGAGGATACCTCGGTAACCGATCTATTGGTGGCCGAATTATTGTTAATCCAAATACAGGTAACGGGAGGAACTCGCCACCCAAGCCGAAGACCTTTGAAGCATGAAGCTGCCGAAGACCGTAGACCTCGGCATTGGAGGCTAGTTCGGGGGCTACTGAGGGTGTCCCGGACTAGGGGGTACTCGGGCTGCCGGCCTATCTCTCATAGGCCGGGCTGGTGGGCCGCCCTCTACTCGTTGATGGAAGACCGGATTGTGGGCGACCCCGTGTATCAGAAGGAAACCTCCGAAGACTTGGCGTCTCTTCCAAGGAACGATTGGCATAACCGGCATGCTTGTCCCCTGATGGTAACCGACCTTGTGTAACCCTAGGACCTCCTGGTGTCTATATAAACCAGAAGGCCTAGTCCGTAGAGGGGGATCATATCCATTACCTAGGGTTTAGCCTAGTCGATCTCGAGGTAGATCAACTCTGTAACCTTCATACAATCACATCAATACAATCAAGCAGGACGTAGGTTTTACCTCCTCAAGAGGGCCCAAACCTGGGTAAATCGCTGTCTCTACGTTCCCTATTACCATCGACTCCTTGACCCATAGTTCGAATCCCCTACCCGAGATTTGCCGGTTTTGGTACCGACACCCACGCCAGGCGTTGCACCCTGGGCCAAAGGCAGACGGGCCTGGATACCCCGGGTTCCATGGGCCCGACAGTGTATAAAAATATGGGCATTTTATACCCTGACTTATGCACAGATAGTAGTAGCGTTCCTGATAGCCAGGGCTTGCCGGAAGATTACTAATATCAAGACTCAAGACTTGGTTGCAGAACCATGGAGAAGATATCAAGATAAACTATCGAGGAGTACTCAGCTAGTACTGAAGATGAAGGCAACACTTGTCGTCAAGATACACGCCGACAAGCTGAAGGCCCGACAAACTCCGTGCCGGCAAGCCTTTGCTATTCCTTCCTCGCTCCACCTCATCGGGCAGCTAGTCGCTAATCGATGAGGTGTCGAGCGGGCAGGTGGTTTGGTGAGACTTGTCGGGGCACGTGTCAGCGCGCTGGAAGGAGAATTAGCTTTAATGACACCCGTCCGGGAGGCGTGTCCAAATTATTGGAGGTAGCTGGGCGAGCAGTGCAGGAACCTTGCCAGGGCCCCTCCTCCACATGACACCTAACGGCGCATTTATTGCGTTTGTCCTAATCCGGCAAAGTTAGGTATGATAGCACTGTTAGCTATCTAATCAACATGTAAAGACTGTTTTGCCACTGTGGTTACCCCTTGATCTATAAAAGGAGGGCCAGGGCAACCTTTACAAGGGACGACACTTTGCTCATTCTGCATGCGTAGCTACACTTCCCGCATCTTTCCCGACAAGTAGCGCTCCTTGTACTTGAGCTCAAACACATCCAATACAACAAAGCAGGAGTAGGGTTTTACACCTCACGGTGGCCCGAACCTGGGTAAATCTCTTGTGTTGATTGTTGAATCTGCTCTTTGTGCTTGCGCATCCCCACAGTTGAACCGCAAAGGGGCCTCGATGGTCCCATAGATCGTCGTGCCAGGCATCTATGTCGTGCCAGGCAGGGGGATCGCTTGCGTGAACCTGATTCAGCAGTCTACGCGTCAGTTTCTCTTCTTCATCATCACCATCGATGGCGCCCAAGAAGGAGGGCGCGGCCGCGGGAGCTCCTTCCACGTCCAAGCTACCATCCCAAGTGTCCACGGGTGGCACAGGCGGCGCCGGCGGCGTAGGCGGAGCGGGCAGCGCGGACAGCGGTGGTGGAGCTAGTCAGCTTCCTCACCGCGATGGCGATCCGAGCCATCACACTGGAGATGGCGGAGGCGGCCACCATCAGCGACGCTCTGGCAAACAAAGTCGCCACAGCAACACCATTCGGAGCAGTGCGAGCAAGGATCCAGTCGACTTGACGTCTAAGGACGGAGCGGCGGTGTCCAAGAACGCCGCGATGGGACGCACACCGCGACCATCGCAAGATGGGCGCGGCGCGCTTCCTCAGGACGCCGGTGGCTCCGGACGACCACATGGCAAGACCCCGGTGCAGCACACCCAAGGTGCTCACGGGCCAACACCACGCCATCCCGCTGGTGGGCATGAGCCATGGCAGCAAGTTCATGATGGTGCTCCTGCTGGTTTTGCCAGGAGTCGAGCGACATCCCGTTCTTCGCTCCCGGCCATGCCAGCCACGGCAGCGGAGGCCATGGCGCGGGCGCAGATGCTGTTGAATTTCCCTCCAGCTGCTGACAAGATGGATGAGTTGAGAGCCACCATCCAGAGCCTCATTGGATTTGTGGAAGCCAGCAGATCACAGCAGGCGGGACCTTCATAGCATCCATTGATGGCACCGGCACCTCCAGCTAGTGGTCGTGCCGGAGATGCGGCGCCAACGGTGCAGTCACCTCCGCGGCAACAACTCCAACAATAGCAGCAAACTCACCGATCCGTCGAGCCCGACAGAGTGTTGATGGCCTCTTCGGAACCGCGGGCGCGACAAGACTAACATCAAGTGCTGCGTGATAGGCGGGTGGAAGATGCCCGCACTACCATTGAACGGCACCGGGAGGCGCGCCATCAATCCGACGTACGCAACGGTCCAGTCATTGATGAGCCTGCGCCCGGGGTTGGCGGGTATCTACATTACGAGGTTGGGTGCCCGGCCTTCACTCCTGAGCTACGGCAAGTCCGCTGGCCGTCAACCCAGGCCTTCAAGCCAGAGTTGCCAGAGAAATACGACGGCAAACTCAACCCGACAGAGTTCTTGGGCATCTACACGATCGCCGTACAGGCTACTGGGGGATGGGATGAGAAAGTTCTTGCCAACTATTTTCCATTGGTTCTCAAACCCAATGTGAGATCTTGGCTGATGAACCTGCCAGAAGGCTCCATTTCTTCATGGTCCGATTTGTGCAATGAGTTCATTGGTGCTTACACCGGAGGCCACAAGCTTCCTAGCCAGCCCAGTGATTTGCACGTAATCCCACAAAGAGATGGCGAGTCTTTGCGGAAGTATATCTAGAGATTCAGTCGCGTGCACCACAACATTCCTGATGTTCACCCCGCTGCCGTGATTCCTGCATTTCACACAAATGTGCGCAATCATAAGATGCGGGAGGAGATGAACATCCGGCAAGTCAAGACCATCAACGAGCTTTATGCATTGGCAGACAGATGTGCACGGGCGTAGGAAGGAAGGAGGCTTCTCGGGGAGGATGCTGGCGCTGAAGTTGACTCCGAAGACAACGGTGCCACCACCCCGAAGAAAAAGGGCTAAAAGCGCAACAGGAAGTGCAAGGGCAAGACAGTAATGGCCGTTGAGGATTCCGGCAATGCTACCGCCGCCAAGAAGGCCAAGACAGAGAGCTCCGGCAAGGAAGCTGCCAGGTGCGCTGATTGTCAGGAAGCTGTGGCAGGCGAAAAAGCCGGCAAGACCGACGGGCCATATTGCAAGATTCACCACACCAAGGGCCATGATCTCCAGAAGTGCCGGTAGGTTGAACAACTTGCCGAGAAGCAGAAGGCTGAATATGAAAAGCGCGACAAGGAGAAGAGCCAAGACGGTGCTGGAGGATCCGGCAAGAAGGGTCATGGTGGCTGAGGAGGTCACCGCGGCAAGGCCAAACAGCAGAAAGAGAAACCTGCTCAAGGCCGTGATAAGGAGGAGGATGATGACGAGGATGAAGATGAGTCCAACGAACAGGAATTCCAGAAAGCAACCGAAGCCATGTGCATTGACGGAGGCGCATCTTTGTACTCCTCTCACCACCAACTCAAGCAGTGGGCTCGTGAGGTAAACGCGGCAGAACCAGCAATAGGGGCTCAGAAACCACTCAAGTGGTCCCACACGCCCATCATTTTCGATGCTAAGGATCACCCTGATCGCACAACTGCGGTCGGATGTTTGCCATTGTTGGTTTCACCAACGATCCGCAACCTCCAAGTCAGGAAAATGTTGGTTGACGGTGGAGCCGACCTGAATTTGATTTCACCAGATGTCATTAAGAGGCTATAGATCCCTGATGAAGATCTCAAGTAAACGGGTTTGTTTCAAGGCGTCAATCCAGGAAGGAGCGAGCCTAAAGGGAAAATTACTCTGCCGGTAACATTTGGTGGAGAATTTAATTATAGGACAGAGAAGATTGTCTTCGACGTTGTTAAGATTCCTCTGCCATACAATGGGATTCTTGGCCGTCCAGCTCTGGCAAAGTTTATGGCAGCATCACACTATGCCTACAACACACTCAAGATGCCAGGGCCGATGGGCGTCATCACTATCAACTCCGACAAGAAAGATGAAGTCATTTGCGTCGACAAGCTTTACAGAGAAGCAGTTGCAGCATCAGCCGCCAAGGCATCTGCCCCTGCAGGTAAAGCTGAGAAGAGCAAGAAAACTGGCGAGACCTCTGACAAGGCTTCTGGGAAGCGCACCTGTCGATGACGTGCCGGAGAGCTCTACCGACAAAGGCAAGAAATCCAGAGCTACTATCGTGGGAAAACGATGATCTATGGGATTGAGAGGATCCTTTTGTGGTTCGGCTATGGGATCAATATACTACAAAGAGCAGGGCTAGTAGATATGAGAACATGCAACAATTTATCCCGATTCGGGCCGCTGTGAGCATAAAACCCTACTCCTGTTCTAGTGGTTTGATTGTACGTGAGCTCAAAGGTTACAAAGAGCGCAGCTTGCCGGCAAGGTGCGTAGGAAATGCAGCTACAATGTGTAGTTGAGCTAGCAGTCGACCATTCTAAGTGTAGCCGTGGGCCTCCTTTTATAGGCCAAGGGGTTACCACAGTGGCTAATATGGTCATTTACAGAGTATGAATAGTAACTTGCATTGTCACCACGTCTATCTCCAGACGGGGTAGGACAAGCGCATTAAATGCACCGTTAGGTGCTACGTCGGGGAGGCGAGGCTTTGGGCAAAAGATCTGTACCACCGGTCCTGGGGCCCTCTTGTCACCTTGACACGTCCCAAGGACGGGTGTCGTTAAAGTTAATCCTGGCGTGGCATGCTGACACGTGCCTTGGCCAGCTGCGTTGACTGCCTGCCCGCTCGACAGCTATCATGCGTGCTTATCTAGCCGATGATGAGGTGGAGCGGTAACGGGACATAATGAGCTTGCCGGCGTGGAGCTTGCCGGGCTGTTGCTTGCCGACAAGGAGCTTGCTGGCAACCAGAGTCTTGGTCTTCACCTTGCCAGTACGGAGCTTGCCGGCAAGGGCAATCTTGATCTTCAGTAGTAGAGTAGTACTTCTCGATGACCTGCCTTGAGGTCTTCTTCACGGTCTTGTTTATTATAAGTCTTAGGTCACAGCAACCTCCGGCAAGCCCTTGCCGTCAGGAAGGCTACAACCGCCTGTGCACAAGTCAGGGTACGAGGGCACCCATGCTTTAGTACACCGACAGGAGCCCCTGGGCCTGAGCCACACGCGCATGCGAGGCGTCATTGGGCTAGGCCCAAACAGTGCACAGGCATGCGTGGCAGAGGATAACTGTCGTAATCTTCTCTGTTACCACGCCCCCCCCACGATGCGCATTAAATGCGGGCGTGGGAGAGGTGGAATGGAACGGGCGCGGGGAGGTAGTGCGCCTGAAAAAGCGCAGCCACGTAGGACGGTAAAGAGCCAGCAACCGCGCCTTCCCCATAAAAAGGAATCTGCGAGGGGCACTGCTCATTTACTCCTCCTTCTCCCAATCTCGCCATTGCCGTCGCCTTCTTCCTCGCGCAAGAGCAGAGTGCACCCTCTGCTTCCGCCGCCGTGCCGCGCCCCCGCCTGCTCCCACATCCACCCTCCCCAGCATAGCCATGGCTCCCAAGAGGAACCGAAACAAGCCGGGGAAGGCGATCGACCCCGAGGCAGATACGAGGGAGGAGGAGCTGGCATCGGCGCAAAGAAACAGTGTCATCTTCAAGCCGGTGCTGGATCAGAGCGACTTGGTGAGTCGATATTCAATCATGTAGGGTAAGGGGACGACCGCCCACACCGTGCCAGAGGTCCTTCCCGGCTCCATCAGGCCTGGACCAGACAAGTACCCCTTCTTCGCTGCATATTTTTACTGTGGGCTCGTTCCTCCCTTCTCTGAGTTCTTCGTAGAAATGATGTATACCTACAGGTTTCGCCTTCTAGACTTCAACCCCAACGCCATGACTTGTATGGCCGTCTTCGCGCATATGTGCGAAAACTTTGTTGGGGTAATGCCTAGTGTAGCTCTCTTCCGCCATTACCTCACTCCACGCATCGAAGCAGATGTCCTCTCCGGCTGCATCACTTGGATCCCCAGGGACGAGAACGCCTACCTTCCGGGGCTGCCCTATCAGCAGTGGAACGAGTGGCGCGGGGAGTGGTGTTGGATCAAGGAAAAAGATTTTCCGGAGTTCTGCCAGCCCAGGAAAACAAGGGTGGAGCGCGGCACAGATTGGAGCTCTTTTGCTACTGACGACAAGAAGCTCACAATCGCCACCACGCGCATCCTCCGCCTCAAAGCTGCCGGCCTCACCGTTGAAATGGTGGGGGCTGATTTCCTTCACTACCGCATTGCTCCTCTCCAGAACAAGGGCAGGTCCACCTAGGACTACAAGAACACAGTAGATATCATGCGGGTCCGGACTGGACTTCACGCCAATCTGACAGTGCTGCAGCACAGGGCCCTCTGCGAGCACCTCTTCCGCCCCAGCGGCAACTTCAAGCTGCCGGCAAGGGTGGTGCCTTTATGCAACAGCTCCGCCAAGGATTCCGTCATCGTGGTGATGCCATCCTGCAATGCCCATGGCATCGAAGCGCTTTGGCAGGAGCCGCCCGAAGACAGGTGCAAGAGTGGTTCGACACCTTGGTGGAGAGGCCCGTCAGAGAGGAAAAAGATCTCTTCCGCGATACCACACCCGAAGAACTGGAGCATATCGCCAACAGGGTGGTAGAGGCCAGAATGGCTGGAGGTGTCAGCGGCTTTGGGTCCGCGGCAGCCAATGTCAATGAGGAATCTGGTGATGGAACGGCAAGGGAACCGTCGGAGGAACTTGCTGAAGAGTAGGAAGAACCTGCCGGGGAACGGGGCGGGGAGACTGTTGTAGAACAAGTACCCAAAGAATCCCCTGCTCCTCCCGTTCTGGCAAGGAGAACTCATGTCCTTCGGAGAGCTGCCTCCGGAGAGCCAGTCCACGGAGTACCCTCAGGTGAGGAAGTTGCCAGCGAGGAGGTAACCGGCAAGGTTGCCGAACGGCAAGGAACTTAACGCCAAGCCCCTCAGCAGCAGTGAACACGGCGTACCTCTACGAGGAGTACGGCCGTGCCGGATGCCGGAGCGGGCGGGTCGTCTCTGTCGGGCCATTGGGAACCAGGGTACCCCGGCCCGTCTGCCTGCGGCCCAGGAAACGACGCCTGGCGAAAGCCCAAGACGCGGCCCGTCTAAGGGCGCCGCAAAGCGAAGACGCCTCGCGAGGTGCCAGCCCCGCGAGGACCCCTCCTCACGACACGACCTACCAGCACTTAGCCGCGACAGCGGCAGGGGCCTCGCGAGGTTGCCTCCCGAGGCGGCCCCCCGAGGCGGCCGCCCGAAGCCACCCGAGCCCGACGTCGGCTGCGCGGTCCTGTGCCCATCACGTGGGTGACGCGCGTAGCGACGAAGGGTGGTAGAGGCTGCGCCAGCGGGCGCGGATAGAGAAGCTTTCCACTTTGGTGCTAAAGGGGCAGTCCCAGTTACCCACCCCCAAAGCGAGTCCCAAGGATTACCCGTTTGGTAATAGAAGACCGAGACACCAAGGCGCGCAGGGCGGAGGTCATCACCGAGCCCACCGGCGCGTCATAGATCATGCTTTTGTAGGCGAAGACCGCCTTTAGTCAGGATAGACTGAGCGCATGTCCCCTTTCAAAACCCGCCAAGTGTGGCAACCCTTCCCGCCTAAGTTTTTGGGGGAAGAGGACCAGGGCGGCTATAAAAGGGACAGAGCTGCCATTGTATGGGGGATCGATTCCTCTGCTTCCTACCTTGTACGCGAGACATCTTCTCACCCACAACAATCCCAACCACAAGCAGGAGTAGGGTTTTACACCACAAGGTGGCCCGAACCTGGGTAACCGTCGTGTCCCCTGTCATGCTCCCGCGTAGCGCTCTCGCCGTAGCCTCGACGTGGTTACCTCTGGTCGGAAAGAACTAGCTCGCCCCCAGTGTTCAAACCTCTAGATCCCCGGAGTCTCGGCTCCGACATTTGGCTCGCCAGGTAGGGGGCCCGCTTCGGTTCTTTCCACCTCCTCGCCGCCATGGCCGACGCTCGCCGTGAGCGCTACGCGCGCCAAGCTGCCAGGATGGCCCAGACGGAGCCCGTCGCTCGTGACGACTGTCGACGCCGCGCCGCCGGCGCTGCTACCGACCCCGCTGCGAGGGAACAGCAGGCCTCTTCCCTCCACCCATCCGTGCAGGCGGATGGCCACACCGCTACGGCCTCGTCGCTCGCTCGCCATGACGCGCCGGCCCCGCAGGCCGCGCTGCTGATGGCGCACGAGCTCCTGCGCTACCACCCCACTGACGCCGGCTACGATGCCTAGCTCGGCCGCATTACCGAGCTTGTCAACGCCGCAGGTGACGCCCCGGTGCCCTCTCACTTGCTCCGTCCTCTGTCGTCTCGCGCCGGGGACATGGCACATGATGCGCCCCCTTCGCCTCCTCTGCACGGCGAGGGCGCCCGGCGCCGCCACGACGCGCGGGCGCGCGAGCCATCCCGCGGCGCGTCCTCTCCGGACCACGGCGAGCCCGGCTGCTAGATAGTTCGGCGCGTGCCTCTTGATGTACGTGTGCTCCTCGAGCAGCAGTGCCAGTGCCAAGACAGGACCATCCAGGAAGTCACGGCGGCCGGTCGCCAGAACAGCACCGCCCTCGCCGGTGGCGTCCCCTCCCAGCTGCGTGGGCTGCCGCGCCTTCACCCGCGATCTGCGCCGTGTGGTGTGGCCCACCAAGTTCAAGCCAGACCTGCCTCCGCGCTATGACGGCACCCCCAACCCCGCAGAGTTCCTACAGCTCTATGGCCTGAGCATCGAGGCAGCGAACGGCGACGACAAGGTCATGGCGAACTGGTTCCCCATGGCCCTCAAGAACGGCCCGTGCTCCTGTCTCATGAACCTCCCCGAGGCGTCCATCTCTTCGTGGGGTGAGCTCTGCCAACAATTCGTCGCCAACTTCAAGGGCACGCACGAGCGCTCCTTCACGCTCAACGACCTGCGCGCTGTGCACCAACGCCCTGACGAGACCCTCCGCAAGTACATCCAGCGCTTCAGCCAAGTGCGCAACAAGATTCCGCACGTCTCCGAGGCCACCATCGTCTCCGCGTTCTCCAACGGCGTCACGGACATCCGGATGCGCGAGAAGCTCGCCATCAACGACGAGATCGATTCCGTGCTCGAGCTGTTCGGCCTCACTGACAAGTGTGCCAAGGCCAAGGAAGGCCGCCTCTTCGTCCACGACGACCCCAACGAGGCGCCGGACACCGCCAAGGCAAAGAGCAAGAACACCAAGCGCAAGGGCCCTGCTGTGCTCGCGGCGGAGCCCGAGCAGAAGTGCGGCCGTGAGCGCGACGAGCCCAAGAGGGACAGCCGCCCTCTCTGTGCCTACCACAACTCGCACTCCCACAGCACCGAGGACTGCCATGAGCTCAAGCTGCTTCACGACGAGCGCCTTGGCCGCCGCGACGACCGCAACGACCGCGGCACCGGCCGCGGAGGTGGCCGTAACGGCGGCCGCTGGGGAGACTACAACAACAACGGCAACTTCCGCCAGCCCTGGCGTGACCAGCCTCATGAGGCCAACCCTCAGGCCAACGACGCCCTTCCACCACTGCCGCTGCCAGCACGATGGAACGACGGCAACCAGCCTGACGAGGGCGTTGGGGGCTACCAGGAGCCTCGCGGTGTGGCTTGCATCCTTGGTGAAGCCCAGGCTCCCGCATCCAACCGCCACTTCAAGCTGTTTTCTCGCAAGGTGAATGCCGCCCTCCCGAGGCCTAAAGCTTCTTGTCCCCTCAAGTGGTCGTAGTACCCAATCACCTTCGACTCCAGCGATCACCCCAAGTCCTCAAGCGCTGTGGGCACAGTCCCCATGTTGTGTACCCCCACCATCAGCAACGTCGCCGTCACCAAGACACTCATCGACGGAGGTGCCGGCCTCAACGTGATCTCCATCGAGACCTTCAAGCAGCTCCAAGTGCCCTACGACCAGCTAATGCCGACCATGCCCTTCTCCCGAGTGACTGATGGCTCCACCATCCCTCTGGGGCAAGTGCGCCTCACCGTCACCTTTGGCACCCGCAAGAACTACCATACTGAGCTCATCGACTTCGACGTGGCGCACATCGGCCTGCCGTACAACGCCATCTTGGGCTACCCAGCTCTCGCCAAGTTCATGGCGGTGACCCACCACGCCTACAACGTCCTCAAGATGCCGGGCTGCAGCGGCATCATCACCGTCTGCTACGACGAGAAGGACACCGTCCGCTCCCTCAAGAGCGCCTACAAGGCCGCCGCCACCGCCTACCCTGCCGACGAGGATGCCGCCGAGCCTCATGAGGCCGCACCCACGAAGAAGAAGCAGCTGTTCTCTCAGGACCGCGCCGAGATGAAGAAGGTGTCGGTGGACGGCAGCGGCTCAGGCCCTGCCTTCACCATCGGCACTGGCCTCTCTCCTGCATAGGAAGAGGCGCTCGTCACCTTCCTTCGGGCAAATTCGGATGTATTCGCCTGGACGGCATCTGATTTGTCCGGTGTGCCGAGGGAGGTGATCGAGCACCACTTAGCGGTGTGCCCCAACGCACGCCCCGTGAAACAGAAGGCACGACGCCAGGCGCCAGAGAAGCAAGATTTCATCATCAAGGAAGTTCAGAAGCTCCAAGAAGCTGGAGTCATCCGAGAGGTGCGCCATCCCGAATGGTTTGCCAACCCCGTCGTGGTGCCCAAGAAGTGCGGCAAGGAGCGCATGTGCGTCGACTTCACGAGCCTCAACAAGTTCTGCCCTTGTCACAGCCCTAGCTTAGTCTTTGTCTGTCAGTGCATGATCATCATGTCATCATGTTTAAATTTCAATTTAATTTGAAATGGGGAACTAACAAACCCTAGCACCCTTTGAATTACTAGGTTCAAGTGAAATATTTTTCAATGAACCCAAAATGCCCTTCAGAAAAGTTCATCATTTTTGAATTGGTTGGAAACCTCTGCCAAAAATGGTCTACATTTTCCTAGGTCATTCTGGATTTTTGAATTAATTCATAAGTTATTTGAGTTTGGGCATTTAAATGTTATAAATATTATAAAATGCTCAAATAATTCTGATAATAGTTGAGGGCTATTGGGAATACTGCAACATGTGCCCACAATTATTTTCAGGAGTTTTGAAAATGTTTTGGTATTTTATTTAAATCAAAACAGAGTTGCAATATTAGAGAACAGAAAACTAAATTGTAAAAACTGAGAGGAGAGAGAAGAGCTCACCTGACCCAGTACTGTAGCTGGTGGCTTAGCCCAGCCGCACCTGCCAGTCGGCTTCCTCCTTCAGCAAGAAGGATGGAAGCGCGTGGCCGCCGCACGCCAGCACGCGCCCGGCCACGTCCTGCTTGCCGTCGACGCGCTGAACCGGCTAAAGCCGCCACGCAACCTCCCTGCCTCTCTCCCTCTCTCTCTCCCGTGCCTATTGCCTCCTCTATCTCTCTTTCTCTCGCATAGCCGAGCACCACCGTCGCCGCTGCTCACCGCCGTCTTAGCCACCGGCCTCTGCTCGTCTCTCCGTCATGTCCAACGGCTCGGTCTTGACGCCACGAAGCTCCGCACCGAAGCACGCAAGCGCGGGCACCCTGTGATGTCGTCCCCGAGCTCGTCTTCGTCCTCTGCATCCGATGGCCGTCGTCTCCGATTCGCCGTCGTCAGCGCCTCCCCCGAGCCGCCGACCAGCCCATCGGAACCGCAGTGAGCCCCTCCCCCTTTCCCCTAACCCCTCGTCCTCACGCGAGACCTCTAGCCACCGTTTCCGCCACACTTGACCGAGCTCCGGCCGCCACTGTCGTCGTTGCCGTTGCCGCTGTAGTCCGCCCCAGCTCCAGCCACCACCACCATCGGACGCTCCTCTCTGCAGGAGTACCAACGAGCCTAGCTGCGCAACCTCTCGTCGCCGGAGTTGGCCGGACGGGCAACGCCGCCGTGCCCCGGTTAGCCACCGGCTAATCCGCCACTAGCGCCTAATTAATCACCCCTTTAGTTAACCACACAGACGCTGACACCGGGCCCCACACACTAATTAACCTCTGGTTAATTATAGTTAGGTTTAATTAATCGGGTTAACTCACCGTGCCACTGACGTGTGGGTCCCACCGGTCAGGTTTGACCCGGTTGACTCTACTGACCAGCTAACACAAGGATGACACAATGCTGATGTCATAATGCTTTTCTGGATTTTAAATAAATCTAAATGATTTATTTATTTTCAGAAAATTGCTAAAACTTCAGAAAATCATAGAAATTAATCTATAACTCAGATGAAAATAATTTATATATGAAAAATTATCAGAAAAATATGAAGAATCTGTTTATGGCACTTTCATGCATGTTTGAACAAGTTAACCTCACTGAATAGGACAAATGATGATTAGGCCAATTTTTGAAATAACATTTGGAGTTGGAATTTGATCCTGTTTGAATTCCACTTCAATTAATTTGGCTAAATATTGCATTAGGTGAATTCAGTACCTTAATATGACATGTCATTCATTGGGATGTGCATTGCATTGAATGTGCTCTTTTTCCTTGTTTGCCGATGTGTGCCCCCCCTCGGTATGCGTTGTTCTGACAATGTGATCGTTGACACCGATGAAGAGAATTACTATCTTCAGAAGTGCTAGGCAAGCAAACCCCCATTGAGCATTCCGATACAATCCCACTCTCTCGCTCTCGCTCTCTTTTACTACATTAGGGCAACAATGATTCAACTGTTACTTGTTGCGGTAGTTGAACCCATTCCTCTGCATGACCTGTCTTTGCCACAGTAAATAGTTGAAACCCACTAGCATGAGTAGGAGTTGTTTGAGCCATGATGTGCCTACTCTTTCATGCTTGTTTGTTATGCCTGCTACTGCTGAGAGTTGTGTCAGGTCTGATTCATCTGGGAATGAATTGGAATGTTGCGATCATGTTATGATGATGAGAGCAAAGTGTGTGTGAACACGATTTGGTAAAGGTAGCGATGAGAGGCCATGTAGGAGTACATGGTGGGTTGTCTCATTGAGACCGTCCTTAAGAACTGAGTTCTGTGTATGTTATCCAAGACAGTTACTACCACACATTGGTTTCCGGTAACTCGACCCCTCTCGACTTATTAATCGCCTTGATCTCTGTCCAGGAGTTGCAACTAGTTTCTGGTGTTTGTAGGTTGTGTTAGTAGTCTACCAAGTGGCACCCGGTACAAGTGGGCTTGGGACAGACTAGGCACCGTGGCCCGGTGTACCAAGTGGCACCCAGATTGTGGACTTGGGAACCCTGCACACATCATTTGGGGCCGTAGTGGAAACCTCGGCCGGACTTCCTTGTGGGTCAGACTCAAATAGGCGATAAACCTGGACTAGAGTCTTGCGTGGTTAGTCAGGTTGTGGCCGACACCCTCGCCAGGCTTCTGCTTGAAGGTTGCCAAGATACATGACGTGTATATGGTGGTAAGCGGTGAGAGCGTGTGTGAAGAAGTACACCCCTGCAGGGTATTGTGATCTATTCGAATAGCCGTGTCCACGGATATGGACTACTTGGAGACTTACATTGTTCATAGACAAGTTGAAATGGATACTCTAAAATGCGCAAGATTAAGTGTGAGTACTATGGATGGCCTTCTCGTAGGGAGACGGGAGCGGATCCATAGTGGTGTATTGATATGGTGAATATGTGGACTCGTGTGCGATCTCTCGCCTCAAAGAAATACTGGTAGTCGTAGTATAGGATAGCCACTGAGTCAAAGCTGGCTTGCTGCAGTTAAACTCCACCACCCCCTTGTTGATACTGATGCTTAGGTAGCTAGTTCTGATGTAAGTCTTGCTGAGTACATTTGTACTCACGTTTGCTTAATTTATGTTTTTGCTGAGGAGACTTCAGTCTCACATTAGATTCCTGCGATGAGTTCGACATTGACCGATTAGCTTGGGAATCCCAGACAGAGGTGTGGTTCCTTTGGAGGGTCTTGTAGATAGACAGGCTTCCTAGCCTACTTTCTTTCAGCTATCTGTACTCAGACAGGTTTATGCTTCCGCTTGTTGCTTGTATGACTTTGTATGTTGGGTCATGAGACCCATGGTTGTAATATCATGCTATGTATGGCTCCTTGGAGCCTCTTAAAGAAATACTTTGAGTCGTAGAGTTATGTTGTGATGCCATGTTGTATCTACACATATCGAGCATATTGTGTGTATGTTATTGAAATGCTTTGGTATGTGTGGGATCCGACACCTAGTTGTTTATTCTTGGTAGCCTTCCTTATGGGGAAATGCCTCCTAGTGCTTCCATCCGGAACACATGGATTGACCGGCATGTGTCCTTCTTTGCTCCTGTGTCTGTCCCTATGGGGAAATGTCATGCGGTGTTCCTTTAAGTCCTTGTAGCTTGCTACGACTTGGGTTCATACATTGATGACCGACACGTGCATTGCTGGGTCATGTATGCCTGTCCCTATAAGTTTGTGCCACCTTGGTTTACGACAAGTCATGTCAGCCCGGGTTCTCTGTCACATGGATGCTAGTGACACAATCATATATGAGAGCCAAAAGGCGCAAATGGTCCCGGCCCAGGTAAAGGCGGCAGCCGTGGGTTACCGTGCGTGAGGCCGCAAAGTGATATGATGTGTTACATGCTAGACTGATGTGACTTAGGATCTGGGTCCTGACAGTTTTGGTATCAAAGCCTGACTGCCTGTAGGATTACCAAGCCAAACTGGTTGAAGTTGAGTCTAGAAATGCTTTAGTTATATAGGGGAATTGATTGTGGAAGGGAACGTAAGGCTCTTTTTACTCCTTACCTTATGTCATTCTAATTCTGAGTCACCCTCTTCTTTTCTACGGGGTTAAGAAAGTAGGCTTTCTCATCTATCTATCAGGATGACGAGTTACTATGCTGGAGACTTACAGGAAAGGTGTTGTCTTCTTGGATCGGTGTTTTCCATAGGTTTCAGTTGTTATGTTGTCAGTTGTCATGCAGGTTGTGTCATTTTTCATGCCCGTACAGTCATTATGATGTCCGAGTTGTTCCAGGTTTCTAAATAATCTGATGTATTTGCAAACTCTTTCTCCCTATTTCCGATGTCCCTTTGGGCCAGATTAACCACACTAATCGATGTGTTGAGTTACTCTGTTGCCTCGACATATATGTTGAAGGTGCTAGGAAACCATGTTAACCTAGAGAACCACCCAGAGATTCAGCCTTTGTGTTGTATCCCCAGTGTGATAATTCTGGCCATCATTCTCGAAAGCATCTCATGATGCCATTTAGTTAGTAGGTATTCTATTCCCGGGTTCTGGACCCAAGATTCGATCTGCTTATTCTGTTGATAGTGTTTGCTCGATCTTTTAGGATATTAGTAACCTTTGCTCTAGTCTTCGAGGTCCGTGGTATATCATTCTTCCAATACCATGAACCATCCATGGCAGGCGTTCACCTTGAACGAAAAGATCACAATAAGAGTGCTCTTGATGAGTTCTCCATTATGTTTGCGACCCTGCCAGTCCTACCTTTCTGCATAGCTTATCCGGAAGAAATATGTCGTGCCCTGCTCGACATGTTAGTCTATGCATCCACAACTCAGAAAATCATATGTTTCTTTGAGTTGTCCGTCCTTAATTGTATTCCGACCTTCGTCTATCAGTTGATAGTTAAGAGTATGTCATGCATTCGTGTCATCGATGCATATTATCCTTGTGGTCCATCAAGTCATTCTATTTCGGAATGACTAGGAGAAACAAACTCCAGTACCCCATCCATATCTAGGATTGGGTGAAAGTAGTTGTATTCCGCAGATCAGAAAACCAATCCAGCTTCCAGTTTGCTCTACCCTGGAGTGTTACCCTCTTTCATGTCAAGAATGTCATAGGAATTGCACACCATCTTATGAATTCTTTATATAGTGATACTTCTCCCCATCATCATTTATTTCTCGGTCTCCGTGTCGTTGCAACCGGAATGCTGACAAATAAATCGTGATGCGTGAAATCAATACTCCTAGCAACCCTGTTGCTTGGAAGTTAATGGACGATAATTTCATTCTTAGTGTGTTGGTTACTGAATCATCATTTTAAGATTGATCGTGCTACCTAGTCCACCTTTCCTGGTGTACTTCTCGATCGATGAGTTAGGATTATTTCAATCCATCGCTCTTTTGATCATATCGATTTGCCCTGAAAAGCAAGATTGTTCTCGAGCTTAGTAGCATATCTGTGGTTTGTGATTTTATGAATATCTTCTCGGAAGTTTCACCAGGTTGTCCCCTGACTGCTATGTTGAGTTCGTGATCAAGTTGGTTTTCCCAATAAACCACCCCTTCTCCAAGAATCTGTGTTGGATACCCCTGAAACTAGTTGGTTAAGCTAAACAACAACTTGGAGAGTTGGAAGATAAAGCTTTATCTGACTTAGTTCATTCCGAAGGGATATCTTTTGTGTTTGTGTGTGTGTTGAAGAAAGATGATACCTTCATCGATTGATCTTCGTGACCAGCTGTTGGATCTATTGTCTTATCCAATCATTGATTTGAGTATGGGCTATCGTCAAATCAAATCAGAACCAACGATTTTCGTAATGTTGTTCTACTCATGGTTGTTTCCTCGAGCATACATCATTATATCTTTTGGTCTGACCAATGCTATCACCTCGTTCACTTGATTGTGGATTTCCATCTATATGGAAACCTAGATGAATTGTTGTTGAGCCCATCAGCAGCATTTTTATCCTCTCCATGATGTTGGTGAACATTAAGGCTAGTGTTGGAAACTTGTGTAAGCATTGCCTTCGTGCCAGTTCACAAGGTATATGTTTTGGTGAAAGGAGTGACTTCCTCTAAGTTCACGTGCATTTGATGCAAGTTGCCGCCGTGAATTCGAGAAAGTTATTTTTGCTTCCTCTGGAATCATCCCAAGTCAGTCATGCACGTGCAAAGTATACTATGGTCTGGTAGATTTGCAACCTCCATTCCATATGTATTCCCGAGCACCCCAAGCCACTGATTGATTTTTTCAAGGAAAAGGAGTTGTTGTGCTAATCCTAGGTCATGCACAAGACATCGATACCCTCGATAATGGTTCCCAACCAGAACTCGGTAGAGTTTTGTTGTAAGATCTCTACGTGATCACGTTTGACTTGGACAATGTGTTCACATGTGTCTTGCATCCAGCTCATGTTTTGGAGCTTGCTTCCGTAGTTCATTTCTTGAGAATCTCGCAAAGTCATCTCGTCGATTTGTGTTGCACACTTTCTTTTCTAGACATGCTGAGTCTGAAACATCCTGTCACCAACCATATCTGAATTCCAGGCAGATATGATGGTTGGAACGATTTCCAAGAACTATAATATCGGTCTCCCCGTAACCCGGTAAAGTGATGTTGTGGCTAACACACCTAGCCAGAAGACCTATTATTATAGTATCTTGTATCAGTTATATTAGCCACTACCCCATGAGGATTCCGTATGATTTATTCTAGAAGTTGATCTTTATGGATTCTTTGTGTTTCCGAAGTCTGACCTTTACTTGATGTTCTAGATACCAAACTAATTGGTTACGCTAGTACATCGAGGAGAACATTAGAAGCGGAGTGCTGAATGTCTCTCGGTCGATCATCCAGATTTCTTTTCCTTGGGCCAATCAAGGTAAAATCTGAGAAAATGTTGTCTTCCTTTGCATCTGCATCCTCCATCATTATTCATCATGGTAGTATGAAGTGTTGCCAGGATCTTGGCATAGATGTTGGTAAAACCCTGATGAATATGGAAATGTTCAAGTTCTTGAAAGCACGCTCAGGCACTAGGTTTTACTGTCGGCATTAATTGGAATGTGCCCTTAGTTTTTTTGATTATTCTATAGCCATTCAAACAGTGGAATCACTCTCTACTGTTGAGCCTTCTCCCAGTTGCCAGGATCATTCCCAGCATTTGCATTTTGTTCCCAGCTTGCACCCGCCATTGTGCCATTTTCCCATGGGCTGCCTTCTCAGTAATTGCTGTTCAGGATCAGCTTCAAAAGTGGGCTTACCATGGGTCCCATCCATTTCCGATGATAAGCAAATATCATCCATTGTGTTGTCTTCAACAAGGTAGCCCACATCATCCATTCTAGTCTGAGTATGCCATTCGTTCGAACTCCTTCAAATGATCGTTTATGAATTGCCTTGGGATGGTATAGAGAGTTTCAATTATCTATGTATCAAAAGTAATTCTTTTTGCCACTTAAGGGATTAATTCTATGAGTCACCTCTTCTAAGGTGCCCCATTGGGATGAAGGGCAATCAACTCCTCGCTACTTTGAAACCCATTCACCATCTTACATAAGCGTGGAATTGTTGCCTACCAAATTGAACCTTCGTCGTCTAATTTCTTCCCTTGTTCTTGATGGGTGTTTTGTGTCTCAGCTCAAGAGATGTTCAACGCCTCATTCCATGAGTTGATCATGAGTTGCTCGGTCTTCGAGAAGATCGATTCATGTAAAGTTTCTTTCTATCAACATCGTGTTGGATGAAGTTCTCAGAGCAAGACATCAAGATCAACATGATGCAATGAATCAACATCCCCGAGAAGGGAAGTTGGATCATGAAGATTGTGACAGTTAGTGTCCCCTCTTCCTCTTTCCCTATGCCTGAATCTCGGGACGAGATTCTTGTTTAGTGGGGGTGAGTTGTCACAGCCCTAGCTTAGTCTTTGTCTGTCAGTGCATGATCATCATGTCATCATGTTTAAATTTCAATTTAATTTGAAATGGGGAACTAACAAACCCTAGCACACATTGAATTACTAGGTTCAAGTGAAATATTTTTCAATGAACCCAAAATGCCCTTCAGAAAAGTTCATCATTTTTGAATTGGTTGGAAACCTTTGCCAAAAATGGTCTACATTTTCCTAGGTCATTCTGGATTTTTGAATTAATTCATAAGTTGTTTGAGTTTGGGAATTTAAATGTTATAAATATTATAAAATGCTCAAATAATTCTGATAATAGTTGAGGCCTGTTGGGAATATTGCAACATGTGCCCACAATTATTTTCAGGAGTTTTGAAAATGTTTTGGTATTTTATTTAAATCAAAACAGAGTTCCAATATTAGAGAACAGAAAACTAAATTGTAAAAATTGAGAGGAGAGAGAAAAGCTCACCTGGCCCAGTAATGTAGCTGGTGGCCCAGCCCAGCCACACCTGCCAGTCGGCTTCCTCCTTCAGCCAGAAGGATGGAAGCGCGTGGCCGCCGCACGCCAGCATGCGCCCGGCCACGTCCTGCTTGCCATCGATGCCCTGAACCGGTTAAAGCCGCCACGCAACCTCACTGCCTCTCTCCCTCTCTCTCCCATGCCTATTCCCTCCTCTATCACTCTCTCTCTCTCGCATAGTCGAGCGCCACCGTCGCCGCTGCTCATTACCATTGTAGCCACCGGCCTCTACTCGTCTCTCCGTCATGTCCAACGGCTCCGTCTTGACGCCACGAAGCTCCGCACCGAAGCACGCAAGTGCGGGCACCCTGTGATATCGTCCCCGAGCTCGTCTTCGTTCTCTGCATCCGACGGCCATCGTCTCCGATTCGCCATCCTCAGCGCCTCCCCCGAGCCGCCGACCAGTCCATCGGAACCGCAGTGAGCCCCTTCCCCTTTCCCCTAACCCCTCGTCCTCGCGCGTGACCTCTAGCCACCATTTCCACCGCACTTGACCGAGCTCCGGCCGCCGCTGTCGTCGTTGCCGTTGCCGCTGTAGTCCGCCCTAGCTCCAGCCACCACCACCATCGGACGCGCCTCTCTGCGGGCGTACCAACGCGCCCAGCCGCGCGACCTCTCATTGCCGAAGTTGGCCGGACGGGCAACGCCACCGTGCCCCGGTTAGCCGCTGGCTAATCCGCCACTAGTGCCTAATTAATCACCCCTTTAGCTAACCACACAGCCGCTGACACCGGGCCCCACACACTAATTAACCTCTAGTTAATTATAGTTAGGTTTAATTAATCGGGTTAACTCACCGTGCCACTGACGTGTGGGTCCCACCGGTCAGGTTTAACCTGTTGACCAGCTGACGCAAGGATGACACAATGCTGATATCATAATGCTTTTCTGGATTTTAAATAAAGCTAAATGATTTATTTATTTTCAGAAAATTGCTAAAACTTCAGAAAATCATAGAAAATAATCTATAACTCAGATGAAAATAATTTATATATGAAAGATTATCGGAAAAATATGAAGAATCTGTTTATGGCACTTTCATGCATGTTTGAACAAGTTAACCTCACTGAATAGGAAAAATGATGATTAGGGCAATTTTTGAAATAACATTTGGAGTTGGAATTTGATCCTGTTTGAATTCCACTTCAATTAATTTGGCTAAATATTGCATTAGGTGAATTCACTACCTTAATACGACATGTCATTCATTGGGATGTGCATTGCATTGAATGTGCTCTTTTTCCTTGTTTGTCGGTGTGTGTTCCCCCTCGGTAGGCGTTGTTCCGACAATGTGATCGTTGACACCGATGAAGAAAATTACTATCTTTAGAAGTGCCAGGCAAGCAAACCCCCATTGAGCATTCTGATACAATCCCACTCTCTCGCTCTCGCTCTCTTTTACTGCATTAGGGCAACAATGATTCAACTATTACTTGTTGCGGTAGTTGAACCCATTCCTCTGCATGACCTGTCTTTGCCATAGTAAATAGTTGAAACCCACTAGCATGAGTAGGAGTTGTTTGAGCCATGATGTGCCTACTCTTTCATGCTTGTTTGTTATGCCTGCTACTGCTTAGAGTTGTGTCAGGTCTGATTCATCTGGGAATGAATTGGAATGTTACAATCATGTTCTGATGATGAGAGCAAAGTGTGTGTGAACACGATTTGGTAAAGGTAGCGATGAGAGGCCATGTAGGAGTACATGGTGGGTTGTCTCATTGAGACCGTCCTTAAGAACTGAGTTCTGTGTATGTTATCCAAGACAGTTACTACCACACATTGGGTTCTGGTAACTCGACCCCTCTCGACTTATTAATCGCCTTGATCTCTGTCCAGGAGTTGCAACTAGTTTCTGGTGTTTGTAGGTTGTGTTAGTAGTCTACCAAGTGGCACCCGGTACAAGTGAGCTTGGGATAGACTAGGCACCATGGCCCGGTGTACCAAGTGGCACCCGGATGGTGGAATTGGGAACCCTGCACACATCATTTGGGGCCGAAGTGGAAACCTCGGCCGGACTTCCTTGCGGGTCGGACTCAAATAGGCGATAAACCTGGACTAGAGTCTTGCGTGGTTAGTCAGGTTGTGGCCGACACCCTCGCCAGGCTTCCGCTTGAAGGTTGCCGAGATACATGACGTGTATATGGTGGTAAGCGGTGAGAGCGTGTGTGAAGAAGTACACCCCTGCAGGGTATTATGATCTATTCGAATAGCCGTGTCCACGGATATGGACTACTTGGAGACTTACATTGTTCATAGACAAGTTGAAATGGATACTCTAAAATGCGCAAGATAAGTGTGAGTACTATGGATGGCCTTCTCGTAGGGAGACGGGAGCGGATCCATAGTGGTGTATTTATATGGTGAATGTGTGGACTCGTGTGCGATCTCTCACCTCAAAGAAATACTGGTAGTCGTAGTACAGGATAGCCACTGAGTCAAAGCTGGCTTGCTGCAGTTAAACTCCACCACCTACTTGTTGATACTGATGCATATGTAGCTAGTTCTAATGTAAGTCTTGCTGAGTACATTTGTACTCACGTTTGCGTAATTTATGTTTTTGCAGAGGAGACTTCAGTCTCACATTAGATTCCTGCGATGAGTTCGACGTTGACCGATTAGCTTGGGAATCCCAGATAGAGGTCTGGTTTCTTTGGAGGGTATTGTAGATAGACAGACTTCCTAGCCTACTTTCTTTCAGCTGTCTGTACTCAGACAGGTTTATGCTTCCGCTTGTTGCTTGTATGACTTTGTATGTTGGGTCATGAGACCCATGGTTGTAATATCATGCTATGTATGGCTCCTTGGAGCATCTTAAAGAAATACTTTGAGTCGTAGAGTTATGTTGTGATGCCATGTTGTATCTACACATATCGAGCATATTGTGTGTATGTTATTGAAATGCTTTGGTATGTGTGGGATCCAACACCTAGTTGTTTATTCTTGGTAGCCTTCCTTATGGGGAAATGCCTCCTAGTGCTTCCATCCGGAACATATGGATTGACCGGCATGTGTCCTTCTTAGCTCCGGTGTCTGTCCCTATGGGGAAATGTCATGTGGTGTTCCTTATGTCCTTGTAGCTTGCTACGACTTGGGGTTCATACGTTGATGACCGACACGTGCATTGATGGGCTATGTATGCTTGTCCCTGTAAGTTTGTGCCACCTTGGTTTACGACTAGTCATGTCAGCCCGGGTTCTCTGTCACATGGATGCTAGCGACACAATCATATACGTGAGCCAAAAGGCGCAAACGGTCCCGGCCCAGGTAAAGGCGGCAGCCGTGGGTTACCGTGCGTGAGGCCGCAAAGTGATATGATGTGTTACATGCTAGACCGGTGTGACTTAGGATCGGGGTCCTGGCAGCCCTCAAGATCCTTTCCCGCTGCCCCGCATCGACCAGATTGTGGACTCCACCGCCGGGTGCGAGTTGCTATGCTTCCTAGATGCCTTCTCAGGCTATCACCAGATCAAGATGGCGGCTGAAGATGTGGAGAAAACGGCCTTCATCACCCCCTGCGGCATATTCTGCTACATCTGCATGCCCTTCGTCCTCAGGAGTGCCGGGGCCACCTTCCAGAGGCTGATGCACATCGCCTTGGGGCCCCAGATGGGAAGAAATGCCGAGGCCTACATCGATGACATCGTCCTCAAGACCCGCGAGGCCTGGTCCCTCCTCGCGGACCTCCAGGAGACGTTTGACAACCTGCGCAAGGTCAACCTCAAGCTCAACCCAGACAAGTGCATCTTCGGAGTCCCCTTCGGCAAGCTGCTTGGCTTCCTGGTCTCCCACCATGGCATTGAGGCCAACCCCGAGAAGATCAAGGCTATCGAGAGGATGCGTCCTCCCCAGAGCCTCAAGGAGATGCAGCGCCTGGTGGGATGCATGGCCTCGCTCGGGCGATTCATCTCCAAGTTCGGCGAGCGAGCCCTACCGTTCTTCAAGCTCATGAAGAGATCCGGCCCCTTCAAGTGGACTCCCGAGGCCGACGCTGGCTTCAAAGACCTCAAGAGGTACCTCACGAGCCCGCCCATCATGGTCGCGCCACGCTCTCGCGAGCCCTTGCTCCTATACTTGGCGGCTACTCCCCAGACGACCAGCGCGGCCCTGGTGGCAGTTCGGGAAGAGCATGTCTGCGCACAGAAGAAGCCCGCCGTGCCGGCGCCTCGTGAGGTCACGCCGTCGCCTGCTGAGATCCCGCCTCAAGAGGCCCTTGGCGCGTCGCCTCCCGGGGCCGCGCTGTCACCTGCCGAGGCCTTGCCTCAGGAGGCCTCCAGTGAGCCGCCTCGCGAGCCGCCTTCCGAGCCTCCCAAGCCTCATGAGCCCCTCGGCCCTCCCTGAAGACCAAGCTGCTGCAACAACTACCCGCCTCGTCGAGCACCCCGTGTACTTCGTCAGCACGGTGCTGCAAGATGCGCGCGAGCGCTACCCTATTGAAAGCGCAGGTTATCTCCCAGAGGGGGGTGAATGGGAGATTATTATAAATTCGTCAAACTCTGATGAATTTGACGAAGATCAGAGTGAAGAAATAGAAACGCAAGGGAAACTAAGTCATCACAGAATCAGAGTACATGCGAACAGAATATATAAGGGTGAAGAACATGCAATCATACAATCATACACGCATGAAGAATATGAACTGAGGAAATAAACGATAGCATGATCAAATACTTCAGTTCAAATTCGTCAGAGGACAGATCACAAATTCTTCAGCAGCGGAATAAAGTAAGGGAGGGTGAGGAATTTGAAACCAGGTTGGCTCGGTGAAGACAATGGAATTTGGTAGACCAGTTCCAGTTGCTGCATCAACTGTACGTCTGGTTGAGGCGGCTGAGTCGCAACTCAGAGAACACTTAGTCCTCACCATATTCCTCTTGAGCTAAGGTCACTTAGACCTCGCCCAATCACTCGTGGTAAGTCTTCAAGGTAGACTTCCAAAACCTTCACAGACTTGTTCACAGGCACGCCACAATTACTCTTGGGTGCTCAGAACATGACGCCTAACCGTTTGGAGGAATGACAGTCCTCAAAGGTAACAAGCGTCGGATCACACAGATCAATCTCTTCAGTGATGCTCAATCACTTAGGCTCTCGTTGGGTTTTTCCTCACTTGGGTTCTTACAAAGTCGTCAGAGGATGGGTTGCTCTCAAATGACAAGTGTCAAGTTCTCTCGGAGCAGCCAACCAACAAGTGGTTGGGGGGCGGCTATTTATAGCCAGGGGCAACCCGACATGAATTGTCATAAATGCCCTTGTCTGATTCGACCGTTGTCAGGATAAGGATCCACTTGACAGCTGGCACGCGGCGCAGCAACGGTCTGAACATCGAACTCTCAATTTCGTCGGGGCACTCAATTTCCTCACGATAGGCAGCTCGCACTAGCGAACTCCTAACTCCTCAGCCTGACCATATTCGTCAGCGACCAGATGAACTTCGTCACTGTCGCTAGCAAATGCGTCAGCTGTACTGGAGATTTCCAAAGGCTTCACTCGAAGCGGCTTGTGTATGAGTTTCAGTAAGTTTGAGCATCACTTTGGAAATGTGAAATATGTTTCACCTAGACCCCCTTTAACAGTACGGTTTTTCCTATGACTCAAATAAGAAGAAAAGAACTACGAAAACCAAAGTCTTCAAGCTTCAAAGTCTTCACATCAATTTCTTCAAAGGCCATACCAATTTCATCATCAAATTCTTCACGTGAAGAAATCTATTTTTAGGGGTCGTCTTCCATGTGTTAAACAAAATCCTCAGGGACTCTGTCTCCTGTGTATACTCACAAACACATTAGTTCCTCAACCTATTTGTCTTCAATACTCCAAAACCACTAAGGGGGCACTTGATGCACTTACAATCTCCCCCTTTTTGGTGATTGATGACAAATTGGTTAGGCTTTCAACGGGAGTAAAAATAATTGAAGAGTAAGTACACAGTTTGAAGAAATTGATTACAAGATATTGAGGAACTCCCCCTGAAGATGTGCATATGAGGAATTTGCTTTGGATTGCAAATGCACATGGCAGGTTGAAATTGTGGAGATCTCCCCCTATATCTTGGAATCCAATCATGCATGATCATAAGATACTTGAAGAATATGAATGCATGATGAAAATTGGTGTCTGACGAAATTGTGCATGCATGATGAACAGATATATTAGGATCAGAGCACACATAATAAATGTAGCAAAAGAGTCAGACGACCAACAGTTATTTAAGTTACAACTCGTCAAAGAGCGAATCAAATGAAGTCCAAGAGCTGCAACTCAGCAAAAACAGCCCAGATAACGACCTGCTTGAAAACTAACTCACACTTCTCCCCCTTTGTCATCAGATGACCAAAAGGAGACAAGGTGAGGACTAACGCCCCGGAAGAAAATCAGCGAGGAGATGTCGAGGGAGCGCCAGCGGTGTTGGGGTCGCGTGAAGCAGAAGGACCAGCCGCAGTATCTTCGACAGCTTCATTTTCATCTGTCCTGCGCGATGAAGACTCTGAACTTGGCATGAGGGGAGGAACTTTGGTATTCTTGAACTTCTTCCTTGGCGGTTCTACCCAATCAAAGTTCATCTAGAAGTCCAAATCAGCAAGTTCTTCATCTGTCTTGAGGTGAGAAAGGATGGCCCATGATCTGTCAAAAATCTCATGAAGATAATAGCGGTTTTTGCGGACTGTGTTATGCGTCACAATCATGTTGGCTTGTACAGCAGCAAAATGACGCTTAACCCATCTGTAATTCCTGTCCACTTTCTGGTGAAGACTAATGAGCAGCTCACGGTTCGTCATGACATGTGGTGCTTCTGGTGAAGAAGTTGGCCTTGTAGCTTTTGCTGCAGTATCCTGGCTAGCAGATTCATCAGCATTGGAGCTGGAGATTGGTTGACGAAATTGTCCATCAAGGGGACGAATTCCTTCATCTACGGGTGTCTTGCCCTTGCCAGGAACTGAGGAGATGGTACTCTGAAGAACTTTGACTTCAGGCAAATAGCTCAAATGATTCTGACTGTCAGCCTTGTAGGGAATGGCAGATCGGGATCTGATGAATCTTGTGATCCACGGAGCATATGGCTTCAGATGAAAAGGCGACTGTGCCACTGTGACCAATGTCCTCAGAAAGAAATCGTGAATGTTAATGGGAGTGCCATGAATTATATGGAACAGCAGATTCTTCATAATTCCCACAACTTCTTCAGTGTTGGAGTTGTGTCCTTTGATTGGACTGAGGGTTTTGGACAGAATGCGAAAAACGGTCCTTGGCACATATAGCAAATCCTTCACTAAGAAGGTTGTCCTTTGAGCTTCTCCTTCAGCAATTGGCTTCATAAGCACTTGCATCAGGTGGTCGGGCAGCTCAGGTTCTTCATATATTCTTTTTGCGTCTTTGTGGGGTGGATCAACTGGGAGAGCATGGAGAAGTTCTTCAATAGGTGCTTTATAGTGAGTGTCTTCACTCATCCATTCCAGAGCCCATGTAGCAATGTCTTCAGCCTCTCCTGAGAAATGCACTGTGGCATAGAACTGAAGAATGAGTTCTTCATTCTAGTCGCAGACGTCAGAGCAGAAGCTAAGTAATCCTGCATCGTGAAGAACAACCAGAACTGGCCGAAAGCACAGTAGAGACTCCATATCCACATGAGGAATATGGCGATGAGGAAATACTTTGTTCTTGTCGAATAGCAGTGATGCATAGAAATTCATCTGCGTCCTTATCCAGAATCGCAGGCGCCTGATCTTGGCTGAGTCATATGGTGACTCACCAATGAAGAAATTCTTCTCTTTGAAGAATTTGGCATTATCAAACTGAGGCCGCCTGAGGGTTCTGCCAATCTTAGGCATCACTGGCACTGGGTGAAGGTTATGCATCTTCTTGAGTACATCAAACACTGGTCATGGGGACCCAGTGGAATCATTGGGATCGGTGACAGCAAGGGACTTGGCAATTTCCTCAGCAGTTGTAGTGGGAACAGTATCGGTGTCTGCTGAAGGAATTGAGTCTGCACGAGGAGGGGATGTATTGACGACATCAACTGTGGGCTCATCTTGAGCAGTTTCATCAGCTGCTGCAGCTGGTATTTCTTCAGCAATGGTTTGAAGTGGTGATGGTTGTTTTTCCTCAGAGCCCGTATGAATTTCTTCTGTGACGGCGGGTGACTGTGGCACTTGCGTCAGAGGTGTGGTGAGGGGCGAATTTGGACGGAAAGCTTCCCAAAATTCATCGATGATCGGAGGGGTAGTAGCACCATCAATATCCAGATCCTCTTCTATTTCTTCACTACTTCTAGACGAAGCAGTGTCATTCTCTTCAGTCACAGGAACCTGTGAAGGCTTTCGAGACAAGACTTGGTGAAGCGAAGCATCTTCTTCGACTTCGATATCTTCATCCACTTGCTCTGTGGTAGCAGCAGAGTGGTTCTCTTCATCGTCATCAGCCTGAGGGATTTCATAATCCACCCCATATGGAACTATTTGAAGATCATCATCGGTAGGAGCTGGGGGCGCTGATGAGATAGGTATAGCATCAATTGGAACATCTGAAGACATTGGAGTCGTCTTCACTTTCTTCACTAGTGCAGTGATGGCAGGAGGGGCTGAAGCTTTTCTCTTCTTTGCTTCCTTCTCAGAAGCCTTGGTTTTCTTCACTTCTGATACAGAAGGAAGTGTGATATACTTCACAGGTGAAGACGCGGGTGGTGCTGCTGCTGAGGAACTTGGTGGTACATTTTCTTCAGGGTCGACTGTTGCAGTCGCCCTTGCAATTTCTTCATACACAACATTGTCAGTTGCTCTGTCTTGTTCTTGCGGAGATGATGGCGCAGTCTCACTAGCCGGGGCTGTTGGTGGTGAAGCTGAAGAACTTGTGGATGGCACTGTACCAAACTTGGCTGCCTCACGCTTGCTGTGGTCTTCCACAACCTGGTTGGTTGCAGCGATGAGTCTGTCACGCACTCCACAACAGTGACTTGACTGGTGTTCAAATTCTTCAGACAGCTATTGAATTTCAGTCTGCAAAGACACAAGCTGCTGAGGAGAAATTGAAAGCATGTTCTTCCATAGCTCCTTCTCTTTCTGCAACTGCTGTTTCCTCACCAGTTTTGCTTGAGCAATTTTATGCTTCTCATTCAGAATGAAAGCTGATAACACATGACTCGGACCAGGAGGTAGATTCAATTCGTCAAGAGGCGTGTCTGGCTTGGTGCACGAGATGTTGATGAAGTCTAGAAGCTTCTTGGGGTCCAGCAGCATAGGGACTGAAGAATTCTTAGCAACTGCTACTTGCTCTTGCATTCGTCTGAGGAACTCAGCAAGCTCATCTTCGTCAGCCAGCCCTTGTTTGTCAGCCTGAGGCACGACGGCCTTGCTCTTGGGACTTGGCCTAGTTCCACGGCCAGCTGTTGCCTTTTTCTTCAGCATGGGCAGTGAAGACAATGGTTACCCACACGCTGAGGCACTTGATGCAGCGATAGAGGCTATTGGAAAGCCCTCGGTGCGCTGGCAAGATGCGAGCACGACCGGTGTTGAAGCTTTTGCTGCTGCCATTGAAGAACTTGTAGCAGGAGGAGGCACTAAAGATTTTGAGATCTTACGTGCTGAAGCCTTTGAAGCAGCTGGCTGGGCCACTGAGGGCTTTGGGACAGTCGGCTTCGTCTTGGAGGCATGCTTCTTTTGCATTGCCTTCTTCGGAGCACTGGCACTGCCACTTGCACCAGCTTCAGCTGAGGCCATTGCGGCCTTGTTGAATTCATCAACGGCCTTTTTCGCCTGTTTCTGCAACTTTGCTTGTTGCTTTGCCCATTCTTTGGGGAATTCTTCACCCCTTCGAATGCTGGTAGGATGAGCAGTTTGGCCTTCAGCAAGTGGTGGCCTGTTGCACGGTGGCTTCACGGCAAAGTCCTTCATGTACTTGGAGGAGACGAAATTGTAATCCCTCCACTGATATGTCCAGTACCTCTTGATCTTTTGCATGCAAATTTTGCGCTGCTCCTTTGTTTCTTTTCCATGAGTTTCCTCATCTGGAGTGCAATATCCATCATACAGGTCATCAGGAATCTCAAATGCTGTATGTTCCTCTTTCCGCTTGCCTCCCTTCCGAGGCCTTTTCCCATCAGCCATTTTCTTCAGTTGAGGTTTTTGAACTTTTGAGGACTCTGAAGAAGTTTGAAGGTTTTCCTCAAGCAATGCTGCAAATGAATTAATTTGATGAGAACCTAGTGATTCGTCGGCAGACATTGTACCTGTGAATAGAATATAGTTGCGAGGAAATAGGGAAGAGTCACATGCGTTCTCAGAGATTTTTCAAAATAAACCAGGTGAAGAAATTGACCCTTATCGTCTTGACGCATTTCACTAAGTGTTCTTGACAAAGGTTCCAGAGTTATACAGATTGAAGCAATTGCACAATTGAGGAATCTCTTTGTTAAGTGTAACTTAGGTGAAAATACTCAAGACTGGCCAGAAGGAAGTGTTGAAGAATTGGAAGAGTGGTAAAAACAACACTTGAAGATTTTGTGGCAGTAAAAAGATCAAACTTGGGCGGTAAAAATAAATTTTAATTACCCCAAGGATGAACTCGACGAACTGGACGATGGGGAGATGGAAATTGTCAGTTCAGATCTTCCGTGCCCTAACTTGGCGACGAAAGACAGCTACGGCAGGGGCGCAGGTGAAGAAATCCGCGGCCGGCACGAGTACGACGGCGAAGAAATCAAGGCATTGAAGCTCTTCCTCTCCGACGACGATGAGATCCAGCGGCGGCGCTAGGGTTTGAGAGCGACAAGGGCGCGAGAGTGAAAGGAGTTGAGGTTGACGGGGTGAAGCGTTTATATAGGCGCGGTAAAAACTGAGTGGCCCAATTTTTTTGGACGGATAAGGCCCTGGCGATTCGCATCTGAGTGACACGCGTCACACATGCATTTTCATCTTAATCCACGCGTGCGAAGCACAGGATGAAGTTACTGTGGCAACCGCCAAAAATTGATTAGAAGATTTTCAAACTGTGTTCGCAATTTCTTCAGCTGTCAAGGACACAGTGAAGACTTTGAACAGTGTCAAGTAGAACGCATATGAAGAGATTGTGAACAGAGTGGGTTGAGCTTAGCACAGAGGGGAGCGGGTCCGATCACATCCACATAGATGACGAAAAACTCCGAATGAAGAAATAGCTATATGTGGATGATGTTGAGGACATGAAAAGCTCAAATCAAGATAAGCAGTGAAGAATAACCTCAAATGACGAAATTGAAAAGATTGACGAAATTGCAAATGACGAACAACTCAAATTTGAAGAACGTCAAAAAGAGGTGGTGGCGTTACCCACCGTATAAGAACTATGATGATTTCAGACACCGCGTACAATTGTCATAGGGTTCTGAGAATCAAGTTCTTCATTAATTTCTTCACACTTAGAGGGTTAGTCTTCATTGATTGAAGAAAAACGTTACTTCGTGTGTTGTGCATCAAAGTCATCAAGAATGCATAAGCGTTAGGATGTGTGTCCTTTTCAAAGGACATTCGAAGATTCTAAGATGTTTAGCTCACACCGCAACATGCAAAACCTTCTCTCATCCAAGGGCTTAGTGAAGATATCTGCAAGCTGGTCTTCAGTCTTCACGTGGTCGATGACGATGTCTCCCTTCAGCACATGATCACGAAGAAAATGGTGACGAATCTCAATATGCTTCGTCCTTGAGTGTTGCACAGGGTTGTGGGCGATCTTGATGGCGCTCTCATTGTCGCAGAAGAGTGGCACTTTCTTCACGTTGACGCCATAGTCCTTGAGGGTTTGCTTCATCCATAGTAACTGAGAGCAGCAGGCGCCAGCAGCAATGTACTCAGCCTCGGCAGTAGAAAGTAAAACACAGTTCTGCTTCATCGAGGACCAACATACAAGAGATCGTCCGAGGAAATGGCATGTGCCTGATGTTGACTTGCGATCCACTCGATCACCAACATAATCAGAATCGGAATATCCAGCAAGATCAAGTGATGAGCCCTTGGGATACCATAATCCAAGCGTTGGGGTGTGAACCAAATATCGAAGAATTCGTTTCACAGCCTGGTGGTGTGATTCCTTCGGTGACGCTTGAAAGCGGGCACACATGCAAATGCTAAGCATAATATCTGGCCTAGATGCACATAGGTAAACTAGCGAACCAATGATGGAGCGATATACCTTCTGATCGAAATCTTTACCATTTTCATCAGTGTTGAGTTGGCCATTTGTTGGCATTGGTATCTTGAGGCCTTTGCAATCTTGCATTCCGAATTTCTTCAGGCAGTCTTTGAGGTATTTCTCCTGAGATATGAAGATGCCATTGGGTTGTTGACGAATTTGAAGCCCGTGGAAGAATTTCAACTCCCCCATCATAGACATCTGATGTTCTTCTTGCATCATATGAGCAAATTCATCACTGTATTTCTTGTTAGTGCAACCAAAGATAATATCATCAACATATATTTGGCATATGAATAGTTCACCATCATAAGATTTAATGAAAAGAGTAGGGTCAAGTGAACCGGGCTTGAACCCCTTTTTCTTCAGGAATTCCTTCAGTGTGTCATACCAAGCCCTCGGGGCCTGCTTGAGGCCATAGAGAGCCTTGTTGAGTCTGAAGACTTTGTCAGGATGCTTTGGGTCCTCAAAACCTGGTGGTTGAGCAACATATACTTCTTCCTCAAGCTTACCATTGAGGAATGCACTTTTCCCATCCATTTGATATAAGAGGATATCATGATGGTTAGCATATGCAAGCAATATACGAATGGCTTCAAGCCTAGCAACAGGTGCAAATGTTTCATCGAAATCAATGCCCTCAACCTGTGTGTAGCCTTGAGCTACAAGACGGGCCTTATTCCTCACCACTTGGCCATTTTCGTCTTGTTTGTTGCGGTAGATCCACTTTGTGCCGATGATATTGTGCTTGCGTGAATCAGGACACTTGACAAGCTCCCACACATCGTTGAGCTCGAATTGACGCAATTCATCTTGCATCGCTTGAATCCATTCAGGTTCCAGAAAGGCTTCATCAACTTTGGTGGGCTCTGAAATAGAGACAAACGCGTAATGCCCACAAAAGTTAGCCAAATGTGAAGCTCTTGAGCGAGTGAGGGGACCAGGTGCATTGATGTTGTCGAGGATCTTCTCAATCTGCACTTCATTTGTCACTCGTGGATGTGCTAGACGAGAGCCTTGTTGTTGTTGTTGCCATGCAGAATCCTCAGCATCATTTTCGTCAGAATGTTCATTTTCTTCACGACGAGGAACAACCACTTCTTCATCAGCAGCTATTTCTTCACTGGGCACAATTTCACCCGTGCCCATCAGCTTGATAGATTCCTCAGGTGGCATTTCATCTAGCACAGGAGGCAGGTGCTCTCTTTGCGAGCCATTAGTTTCATCGAACTGCACATCTACAGTTTCAACAACCTTGTGGTGGAAGGAGTTGAAGACTCTGTAGGTGTGCGAGTCCTTTCCGTAACCAAGCATAAAACCTTCATGTGCTTTCGGTGCAAATTTAGAATTGTGATGAGGATCTCTAATCCAACATTTTGCACCGAAGACTTTGAAATAACTCACATTGGGTTTCTTGTCAGTGAGGAGTTCATATGAAGTCTTCTTGAGGAATTTGTGAAGATATACCCGGTTGATGATGTGGCATGCAGTGTCAATTGCCTCAGGCCAGAAGTGACGAGGTGTCTTGTATTCATCAAGCATAGTGCGCGCCATCACGATGAGGGTTCTGTTCTTGCACTCCATGACTCCATTCTGCTGAGGAGTGTAGGAAGCAGAGAGCTCATGAGTAATACCAAGTTCATCAAGATAGTCATCGAGGCCTGTGTTCTTGAACTCAGTGCCATTGTCACTCCTGATGTGCTTGATCTTGAGACCATAATTCGTCATGGCCCGATTGGAGAATCGTCTGAAGACATTCTGAACTTCAGTCTTGTAGGTAATGATGTGCACCCAGGTGTAGCGAGAGTAGTCATCAACAATGACGAATCCATAGAGAGATGCTGCATTGGTTAGTGTGGCATAATGTGTGGGACGAAACAAATCCATGTGAAGTAATTCAAAAGGATGAGTAGTGGTCATGATTGTCTTCACATGGTGCTTGGCTCTGGTCATCTTTCCAGACTCACAAGCACCACAGAGGTGATCCTTGACGAATTTGACACCCTCGATGCCAATGATATGCTTCTTCTTGACAAGAGTGCTCAAATTCCTCATTCCAGCATGTCCAGGTCGTCGATGCCATAGCCAGCATTCCGAAGCTTTTGCCATTAGACATGTTGCTGGCTGAGGACCTGTAGAGAAATCTACAATATACAAGTCACCTCTCCTAAAGCCTTCAAAGACTTTGGATTTGTCAGATTCCAACAGCACAATGCATCTATATTTGCCAAAGATGACAATCATATCAAGATCACAAAGCATTGAGATAGACATGAGGTTGAATCCAAGGGACTCGACAAGCATCACCTTTTCCATGTGTCGATCCTTTGAAATGGCAACCTTACCTAGACCCAATACCTTGCTTTTTTCCTTTGTCAGCGTAAGTGATATGCTTCAGATGAGACGGAGTAAGGGGAGCATCAGTGAGGAGATTCCTATCTCCAATCATATGATTCGTGCAGCCACTGTCCAAGACCCATTCAGTGGCTGAAGGTGTTTCATCCTTTGCGCCTCGAGCCATGAAGCAATAGGTGGGAGTGTAGTCATCAGCACAGTTATCATTGTTGTGGAGATACCATTATCCTCAGTGTTGAAGATGGACTTGCTGACATACTCAGTAGCGAGTGCAAGGCTTGCCACACCAGTGTCTGACTCCTCAGATTCCTCAGCTTGCTGATCATCAGATTCTTCGTCAGAATCCATTTCCTTCCCAAGGAATGCACGAGCTTTGCTAGAACTAGATTTCTTGTGAGATGAGGACTTTGATGAAGACTTTGAGGACTTCTTTTTCTTCCCATCAGACTCATCATCATCCATGCTCTTCTTCTTTTTCTGCCAAAGAGAGCAGTCGGCGATGTAGTGGCCTGACTTCTTGCATTTGTGACAGGTTCTTTTGTTGTAGTCTCGAGCAGACGCTTCTCCAGTGTTCTTCGAGTCATACTTTGAAGATTTTCCGAATCTGTTCTTCTTGGAAAACTTCTGGAACTTCTTCACCAGCATAGCCAGTTCTCTGTCAATTTCCTCAGCACCGTCAGAACTGCTCTCATATTCCTCTTCTTCTTCTTCAGATGAAGAAATTGCCTTGGCTTTTGCTTTAGCTTCAGAGCGCGGGGGCGACCATAGCTGGGTCCATACATGTCTCTCTTCTCTGCTTGCTGAAATTCATGTGTGTTGAGCCTCTCAAGAATGTCAGCAGGATCCAGTGACTTGTAATCTGGGCGCTCTTGAATCATCAGTGCCAAAGTGTCGAAGGAACTGTCCAGAAACCTCAGCAATTTCTTCACCACCTCATGATCGGTGATGTCAGTAACACCAAGAGCTTGAAGCTCATTGGAAATATCAGTGAGGCGGTCGAAGGTTTGCTGTACATTTTCATTGTCGAGTCTTTTGAAGCGATTGAAGAGATTGCGCAAAATATCAACTCGGGAGTCACGTTGAGTGGAAACATCCACATTCACTTTTGAAAGCCGGTCCCAGATAAGTTTCGAGGTTCCAGTGCACTCACTCTGCCATACAGTCCTTTGTTGAGATGACCACAAATGATGTTCTTCGCTTGAGAGTCCAGTTGCTTGAATCTCTTCACATCAGCAGCATTGATACTTGGTGAAATGGTGGGGACGCCGTTCTCAACGACGAACCAGAGATCATTGTCAATAGCCTCAAGATGCATTCGCATCTTGTTCTTCCAGTAGGGATAGTCTGTGCCATTGAAGATGGGGCACGCAGCGGAGACCTTGATCATACCTGCGGTCGACATAACTAAAACTCCAGGTGGTTAAACCAAAATTACACAGAACAAGGGAGCACCTTGCTCTGATACCAATTCAAAGCGCAGGTTATCTCCCAGAGGGGGGGTGAATGGGAGATTATTAGAAATTCGTCAAACTCTGATGAATTTGACGAAGATCGGAGTGAAGAAATAGAAACGCAAGGGAAACTAAGTCATCACAGAATCATAGTACGTGCGAACATAATATATAAGGGTGAAGAACATGCAATCATACAATCATACATGCATGAAGAATATGAACTGAGGAAATAAACGATAGCATGATCAAATACTTTAGTTCAAATTCGTCAGAGGATAGATCACAAATTCTTCAGCAGCGGAATAAAGTAAGGGAGGGTGAGGAATTTGAAACCAGGTTGGCTCGGTGAAGACAATGGAATTTGGTAGACCAGTTCCAATTGCTGCATCAATTGTATGTCTGGTTGAGGCGGCTGAGTCTCAACTCAGAGAACACTTAGTCCTCACCATATTCCTCTTGAGCTAAGGTCACTTAGACCTCGCCCAATCACTCGTGGTAAGTATTCAAGGTAGACTTCCAAAACCTTCACAGACTTGTTCACCGGCACGCCACAATTACTCTTGGGTGCTCAGAACATGATGCCTAACCGTCTGGAGGACTGACAGTCCTCAAAGGTAACAAGCGTCGGATCACACAGATCAATCTCTTTAGTGATGCTCAATCACTTAGGCTCTGGTTGGGTTTTTCCTCACTTGGGTTCTTACAAAGTCGTCAGAGAATGGGTTGCTCTCAAATGACAAGTGTCAAGTTCTCTCGGAGCAGCCAACCAACAAGTGGTTGGGGGGGGCGGCTATTTATAGCCAGGGGGCAACCCGACATGAATTGTCATAAATGCCCTTGTCTGATTCGACCGTTGTCAGGATAAGGATCCACTCGACAGTTGGCATGCGGCGCAGCAACGGTCTAAAAATCGAACTCTCAATTTCGTTGGGGCGCTCAATTTCCTCATGATAGGCAGCTCGCACTGGCGAACTCCTAACTCCTCAGCCTGACCAAATTCATCAGCGACCAGATGAACTTCGTCACTGTCACTAGCAAATGCGTCAGCTGTACTGGAGATTTCCAAAGGCTTCACTCGAAGCGGCTTGTGTATGGGTTTCAGTAAGTTTGAGCATCACTTTGGAAATGTGAAATATGTTTCACCTAGACCCCCTTTAACAGTACGGTTTTTCCTATGACTCAAATAAGAAGAAAAGAAACTACGAAAACCAAATTCTTCAAGCTTCAAAGTCTTCACATCAATTTCTTCAAAGGCCGTACCAATTTCATCATCAAATTCTTCACTTGAAGAAATCTATTTTTAGGGGTCGTCTTCCATGTGTTAAACCAAATCCTCAGGGACTCTGTCTCCTGTGTATACTCACAAACACAATAGTTCCTCAACCTATTTGTCTTCAATACTCCAAAACCACTAAGGGGGCACTTGATGCACTTACACCTATGCAGCAGAAGCTCCTCCTTGCGCTCCTCATCGCCTCCAGGAAGCTGGGCCACTACTTCCAGGGCCATCCCATCAAGGTGATCTCGTCTTACCCCCTGGAGCAGGTCTTGCGCATCCCCAACGCCGCCGGCCACGTCGCCGAGTGGAACATCAAGCTGCCGGCCTTCGAGCTGGAGTTCTGCACCACAAGGGTGATCAAGGGCGCAGCCCTGGCGGACTTCGTAGCAGAATGGACGGACCCACCCTAGGAGGAGCCTCACGAGGCTGAATCCCTCTTGCTTGGGGATGAAGCACCTGGCGGATGGTCCATGCGCTTCAATGGCGCCTTCTCCCGACAGGGTGCGGGGGTTGGCGTCGTGCTCACCTCGCCAATGGGAGACAAGCTCTACTACGCCGTCCAACTCTGCTTCAAGAGCGACGACAAGGTCTCCAACAACATCGCAGAGTATGAGGGCCTCATCGCCGGCCTCAAGGCCGCCTCTGCCCTGGGCATCAAGCGCCTCACCATAAAGGGTGATTCACAGCTCCTCGTCAACTTCTCCAACAAAATCTACAAGCCCAAGGACGAGCATATAGCCACCTATCTAGAAGAGGTACGTAAGCTCGATAAGCGTTTCCTTGGCCTAGAACTCCAGCATGTTCCTCGCGGCGGCAACAAGGAGGCCGACGACATCGCCAAGCGAGCATCCCGCCGCGAGCCTCAGAGCCCCGGCATCTTCGAGGAAAGGCTCCTCAAGCGATCAGCTGCACCACCTGCCGTGGGCACCACGCTGCTTCACGAGGAACTCCCGCCCGCACCACCCACGGGTGCACCAGATTGCGGCCCAACCTCAGGAGCCCGCCTGCTGCTGGCGCTCAAACCCCAAGCGAACAGCTGGACCATGGAGTTCAAGGCCTACTTGCTTCACGGCACCCTTCCAGAGAAGGACTCAGAAGCAGAGTGCGTGGCTCGCCAGGCCACCGCTTACTGCTTGCAAGACGGCGAGCTGTACTGCAGGCGCTCCAATGGCGTCTCGCTGCGGTGCATCTCTGAAGAACAGGGTCGTGAGCTGCTCGCCGACATCCATGGAGGGGACTGCGGCCACCATTCTTCATCACGCACCCTTGCCGGCAAGGTGTTCCGCAGCGGCTTCTACTGGCCCACCGCGCTCCACGACGCCACCGAGCTGGTCCAATCCTGCGAAGCTTGTCAATTCCACGCCAAGCAAATCCACCAGCCGGTGCAAGGCCACCAAACGATTCCCCTCTTGTGGCCCTTCATGGTCTGGGGGCTGGATATCTTGGGGCCCTTCCCTCGCGCAGCTGGAGGTTACCGCTACCTCTACGTCGCCATCGACAAGTTCACCAAATGGGCGGAGGTCGAGCCCGTGCGCACCGTCCCAGCATGCTCTGCCGTCAAGTTCATCAAGGGCCTCGTGAGTCGCTTTGGCGTCCCCAACTGCATCATCACTGACAATGGCTCCTAGTTCACAAGCGGCCTCTTCAAGTCATACTGCGCCAGCCTCGGCACACAGATCTGCTATGCCTCTGTGGCACACCCACGAAGCAACGGCCAAGCCGAGCGTGCGAACGCTGAGGTCCTCAAGGGCCTCAAGATGACAAGCTTCAAGAAAAAGCTCGAAGCCTGCGGCAAGGGCTGGCTTGATGAGCTACAGTCCGTGTTGTGGTCCATCCGCACAACGGCAACCAAGCCTACCGGCGAGACTCCCTTCTTCCTCGTCTACGGAGCCGAAGCAGTCCTCCCGTTTGAGCTCCGGCATGGCTCTCTGCGAGTCCTTGCCTTCGGTGAGGCTCGTCAGGACGCCTCGCGAGAGGCCGACCTGCTGCTCCTCGAAGAAGCACGTCGCCAGGTCGCCCTGCGTGCCGCCAGATACCAGTAGGCTCTGCGTCGCTATCATAGCCGCAACATACGCCCATGCACCCTCGAAGTCGGTGATCTCGTCCTGAGAAGGATCCTCTCCAGAGAGGGACTCCACAAGCTCTCACCCATGTGGGAAGGCCCTTTCAGTGTTGCTCATGTCTCCAGGCCCGACGCCGCCCGGCTGGAGACGGAGGACGGAGTTCCTGTGCCTAACGCCTGGAACATCCAAGACCTCCGCAAGTTCTACCCGTGACCCTCACATGCACGAACGAAGTGAGGCTATACACGCCCTGGAGCCTCTCATTGCGTTCGCCTGATGGGCCCGCGAGAGCTCCCGCCCATGTCTTAGTGGAAGCCCCTTGCTCCGCGCTGGCGGAACGATCGAATCGCGATCATGCCCACGCCTAGTGGAAGCCCCATGCTCCGCGCTGGCGGAACAATCACCTGAGGGCGCCCCACGGGCTGCACCAACCTCACGCTGATCCATGCCGGACATGGCAGCCTCATCTCTTTTTGGTTGTGTAATGAACTTATTACTATGTTTCAGTAAAGCTCTATTTCCTAAGATATCTTATGTGTTGCTAAGTTGCTTGCCTCAGGAGCTGTGCACGCTCGCGACCTTCCTCCTGCGCATCTCGCGAGCGGGTTTGGACACGGTGCTTGTGCTCGGGTCAGTCCCAGCAGCGCTGCAAAAACCCAAGTGATCGAGCTCTAGCTCGCGGGCCTGCTCCCATGCACGCCACCTCACCAAGGTCCTTGGTGTCTCGTCTCCTCGTGTGATACCCACGAGCAAGCTAGCAAGCGCACACCACTCCCCCCATTTCATGAAATCAATATAAAGTGATCATAGGAACAAGGCACTCAAAGGCCTCGCGAGGTGACTCACAACAAGACGCCTTCATAAACCCTCAGGGAGCCTCGCGAGCGCTGCCTCGCGAGCCAACCTGCGGCGACCGCCTCCGCCAAGTGCTAGCAGGAGGACTCACGAGTAGGAGCCTCACGAGGCACGCCCCGCAGCCACAACACAGCTCGACACTCGCAAGAGCTAAGTACAAAAACACCTCACGAGCCGCTCTCGGCGCCTCTCAAGTTTCCTCTCCCCGCGACCTCGCTGAGTGCTGATGTTCTCTCCTCCGCGCAAGCCACTTGCACGTCAAGGGGGACTTCCTAAGCATCGCGCCTCAGGAGTCCTTACCGCCTCTCAGTGCCCTACACCTCCTGGCCTTGTCCAGGCAGCGTGACCTGACATACCAGCGATGGTTGTAGCCCGCTCGGGGGCTGGGTCCTGACGACATAGAGCACTAAGGCGAACAAGGAAAGAGAAATAGGCCTCACGAGAAAACATGCATTACGACGAGTCATAAAATACTTAAGACAAAAGACATTGTTTTTCACGCCATCGGGGGAGGCATCGGCCTATTACAGGAACAAAGGAGAGAGGGGTCAAGGGGGAGCACGGCGCGCCTTCAAGATCCGACACGGGCGCCGCCTGCGCCTAGTCGGAGTCTTCGTCTTCGCTCTTGATGCGTGTGGAGCCTTCGCCGCTCTCGCCCCCGCTGCTGGAGTATCTGCTGCTACCGCTGTCGCTCCTGCCGGAGGAGTCGGAGCCGCTGTCATCCTCGCTCTCCACCCAGCACTCCAGGCGGGCACCGGAGGCCCCAAAGAACTTCACGAAGAGGGTGGCGGCTCCATCGTACTTGAATTGAAGGAGATGCCCCTACTTCAGGCCACGGGCGAGGGCCAAGGACTTCCACCCCCGCTTCAGGAACATGAAGCCAGCGAGGGTGAACTCCACCGCCACCCAGGAGGGCCCGTTGCAACAGCCGTCCGCTTGCACCCACAGCCCCAAGGGCTCCTTTCCCTCCATCGCTCTCGCAAAGGAATCGGGGAGCTGGAGCCAGCTGCAAGGCTGGCGATGCATCCCCATGATGAACTTGTGTGTTGCCTCTGCCATGTGAAATCCCGCCTGGGGAGGACGGGCGGCCGCCCCAGCGCGCCCGCCTCGACCACGGGTGCCAGCCCTTCTGCGAGCGCTTGGGCCGGCTTCGGTGGCCGCCGAGGGGCGCCCACGGCCCCGGGGCGGAACCCTCGTGGGGGCGGCGGACGCACGAGCTCGCCCTCTACCCCTCGCCATCGCAATAGTGGTTCCGGAAGGACGAGAAGTGGAAGAAGGGAAGGGGCGGAGGAAGGAGATGGGAGAGGGATCTCTACCTCCCGTCCCTCTTTATACCCGATGGGGGCGCTCTCCATGTCACTCCGCCATCTTTAACATCAGGAATCGAGGCAGCAGCAGAAGGGAAGCAATGATGGCCTACGCCACGCGCGGGCAGGCTTTATGGTAGGCGTGGGCGGTTACCGAGGCATAGTGGGGAAGTGGGGGCGTCCCATGTCCCATCGTGCACCACGCGTCGAGCCTCGGCCCCGCAATCTGTCAGGGCCCGCGCCGTTTCACTCCCAACGGGCGGGAACGTGCGTGTCACGGGTCCGGGGGCTACTGTCGGGCCATTGGGAACCAGGGTACCCCAGCTTGTCTGCCTGCGGCCCAGGAAACGACGCCTGGCGAAGGCCCAAGACGCGGCACGTCTAAGGGCGCCGCGAAGCGAAGACACCTCGCGAGGTGCCAGCCCCGTGAGGACCCCTCCTCAGGACACAACCTACCAGCACTTAGCCGCAGCAGCGGCAGGGGCCTCGCGAGGTTGCCTCGCGAGGCGGCCCCCTCCGAGGCCACCCGAGCCTGACGTCGGCTGCGCGGTCCTGTGCCCATCACGTGGGTGATGCGCGTAGCGACGAATGGCGGCAGAGGCTGCACCAGCGAGCGCGGATAGAGAAGCTTTCCTCTTTGGTGCTAAAGGTTGAGTCCCAGCTGCCCACCCCCAAAGCGAGTCCCAAGGATTACCCGTTTGGTAATAGAAGACCGAGACAACAAGGCGTGCAGGGCGGAGGTCATCACCAAGCCCACCGGTGCGTCATAGATCATGCTTTTGTAGGCGAAGACCACCTTTAGTCAGGATAGACTAAGCGCCTGTCCCCTTTCAAAACCCACCAAGTGTGGCAACCCTTCCTGCCTAAGTTTTTGGGGGAAGAGGACCAGGGCGGCTATAAAAGGGACAGAGCTGCCATTGTATGGGGGATTGATTCCTCTGCTTCCTACCTTGTACGCGAGACATCTTCTCGCCCCCAGCAATCCCAACCACAAGCAGGAGTAGGGTTTTCCACCGCAAGGTAGCCCAAACCTGGGTAACCGTAATGTCCCCTGTCGTGCTCCCGCGTAGCGCTCTCGTCGTAGCCTCGCCGTGGTTACCTCTGGTCGGAAAGAACTAGCTCACCCCCAGTGTTCGAACCTCTAGATCCCCGGAGTCTCGGCTCCGACAGTCTCGTCTTGCTATGCCTGCGGCAACCAAGCGGGCCAGGACTTCTACCCCGCCGCCTTCTTCCAGCACCAGGCCTGAGGGCTTTTATGACCTCTCCATCTTTAGTGACGACGAGGAGGAAGAAGAGTATGCATCTCCAATTTTCTTTGTTAACTCTTGATTTCTTGCTTATGTTAATCTGACTTGCCTTGTCTTGCCTTGACTTGACAGCCACAGGGAGACCTTGGCGCAGAGGACGGCCAAGAGGATGAGGACCACGGAAGGGGTTGAGCCGGCAATGAGCACGGCACCGGGTGATGACACCGTGGACATCAGCCCGGACCGCAGCCCCCAACATGAGGCCACTACCCAGTTTCCTTTGGCAAGCACTGGTGTTGAGATATTCACCGCTAACATCAACACGGGAGCAGGAGAAGAATGCCATGAGGAGGAGCGCCCGGAGGCAGATCCAACTGGGGCGTCTCCATCAACCACTGCTCTAGCAAGCGGCTCTCCGGCAAGGGCCTCCACAGACGAGCCCGTTTGCATTGATGAAGTGCCGGCAACTGAGGCCACCGGCAACCAGGCGACGACAACTGAAGTTGTCAGAGAGGAGTCTGTCCCCCCTCAACAGTCACAATCCAGTAAGTCTTCTGCCATCGAGTATCTTTCTCTCTTAATCTTCTTTTTTGTTTTCTTGAACTTGATCTGAGTCTTGATTTTCTCTCTTCTCCATCCTTTCAGATCTTCCTTCATCTGACGAAAAGGACATCGATTCCACCATTGAGGAGATCACGAGGGACGCTGCCGATGAGGCCAGCAACATTGCTGTCGGTGAGGCCGTCGCGGGGACTGATGAGGAGGCTGCCAAGGTAACTCCTGAAGAGGCCGCCAAAGACGCTGCTGAGGAGGGCGGCAACAATAGTGCCGAGGCCACTGGAGACATCTCAGTCCCAGGAGCGCCAAGCACTGACTCGGCCATGAGGGCGATCTTGACCGGCAAGGCGGCCACGGACGACCACCCTTCAACACCCGAAGAGCCCTTCTCAAGCAAGTATCTGAAGGTTGGTGACGACTTGTTTGTCAGCCTTCCTAGGACGTCAAGCATCGGGGCTCCCGTGGAAGGAGAAGCCTTGGACGATGAGATCATTGCCGCTGCTGGGCTCGAGGTTGTCGATGAACCGCACGACAACAGCAGCAAGACCAAAGAACAACAGCTCTGCAAGGCCATGAGCGTGAACTTCCAGAAGCTTCAAGCATGCCACCTCAGCCGCACCGAAAGGCTGGATTCCAGGGCTTTTGTCCTTGACAAGGCGGAGGAGGAGTTCAAGAAGCGGGTGGAGGAAACATAGATCTGGTATGCAGAATGCCTCCAAGACCTCCAAGAGCAGCACATCCAGCTCACCAAGGCCAAGGAGGAATTTGTCTTGGAAAAGGCCGAGGCTGACAAGGCGCACGAGGAGGCTGCGCAGAAGGTAGCAGCAGAGGAAGCAAAGCTGAATGAGCGCAAGATCGACCTTGACGCTTATGAAGAAGAGCTTGCCGCCACACTTTGTGGCAAGGATAATGAGATCTAGGCCCTCGTCTCACAGCAAACCCAGGAGCTGGAGCGCAAGCACAAGGAGGCCATCGAGGCTCAAGCTACAGAGCATGCCAAGAGGATTAAGGAGGCTGTCGATGCTGCCAAAGCCGCAGAGGTCGCCAAGATCGAGCTGGAAGGCAAGGTGCAAGTGCTCGAGGCAAATATCGCCGCCAACGGCAAGGAGATCCCGGCGCTCAAAGCAGAGGCAGAGAAGGCAACTCACACATTGGCAGAGCTACAAACTTCAATGTCTGCCAAGAGCCAAGAGCTCACCAAGGCCAACGATACCATCGAGGATCACAAAATGAAGCTGACCGCCCTGGAGAAGTCTCTCGACGAAGCCAGAAAATGCGAGAAGATCTTGACGAAGGACCTCCAAGACGAGAAAGCCTTGGTCGCGAGCACCGCCAGAACTTTCAATGAGCTCAAGGGTGCCTACAAGCTTTGGATTGACCGTCTCGTGGTTGCCACAGAGAGCATTTCTACCCAGCTGTCCGCCATGGGCTTGCCGGAATACCACTAGTCCACCACCGAAGGGGACACCGCCAGCACCAGGCTCACTATCTTCTTCGAATGCTTGATCGAGGCGCTAGGGAAGCATCGCGGGGCTCGAGCTGCATACCTTGCCAGCAAATCCTGCAAGCTTTGACGTGAAGTCCTCTTCAAGGTACTCGTCAAAGTGGTGTACCGGAACCCAGGCATTGATCTCTCCAAGGTTTTCACCAGTCTGCCACGCGGAGCCGACACTAAAACCGCCGAAGTGCTCGTCACGCCCATCACCGACATGGTTGGCCAGATCCCCCGGACAGAGGGTGGAGTTACCCACTAATCTTGTAGCCATATCTTGTCACGTGCATGATCATGTAAAAGACAGATTTATCTTAAATTAGATCTGCAGAGCATTTTGATGTAATATAACTTGTGTTTTGGATGGATGTATGCATGCTATCTCTCTTGTCTTATTCTGTCTTTGCATGATTCTTGTACCCTACGCTTGCTGGAAACTTGCTGGTGCGCACACTCTTGCCGCGAGCGCTTGAGGAATGGGTCCTTAACAGCTTGCCGCAAGTGCTGCTGCTGGCAAGGATACACTTGACGATCACAACGTAACCACTTAAGTTGTTGAGCGGACTCAAAACAAAGTAAGGGCATAGCTGATCATGACAAGGTTCCTTAGCATGCCGGTTTCTCATACAAAGGCCAAAATCGTTCAAGGAGAAGTTGCACTACAACAAAGAATTTACTTCAAAGTTTTTCAACTTAGCTTTTTCTTTGCTGTACTTCTTGCCGTAGGACGATACCATGAACGTCATTTGGTATCCATACCATCACTCCCCCCAGGAAACTTGCACGCGAGGAACCCTTCTGTCCTTTGAGAAAAAGAAAGAAGAGAAAAGAGGAGGTTGGAACCTTGATGGTTCATTAATCATCCTATGCAAGGGAAAATGTAACACAAGACTGCCTACAACACATAAACAAATATGTACTTTGACAAAGAGTTGTGAAACACTTAGCTTTATTTATGTGCACGGGATCTGCGCCCGGCTCTGTACAAAGGTTTACATGCCTTTCCGGCAAACTTGTACAAAAGAGGTTGCCGGGTAGCCCGGCAACCGCGCCTTACGGGTAAAACTTGCGAAGATGCTCAATATTCCATGAGTTGAGCACCGGAGTGCCATCTTCGGTCTCTAGGCGGACTGCACCGGGCCTAGTGACTCGTACCACCCGGTAAGGGCCTTCCCACTTCGGTGTCAACTTGTTTTGACCCTTCGTGGACTGAATCCGATGAAGAACAAGGTCGCCTTCCTCAAGGTTCCTAGCATTCACTTTGCGGCTGTGGTAGCGGTGCAATGCTTACTGGTACCGTGTAGCACGAATAGCAGCCCGGAAACAATCTTCCTCAAGGAGCGCGGCATCATCTTGCCGCAACTCATCTTGATCATCCTCATTGAAGGCCAAGACTCAAGGTGACTCGTATTTGAGTTCTGTGGGGAGCACCGCTTCTGCACCATAAACAAGGGAGAAGGGTGTCTGGCCAGTGGCTTGACTTGGCGTCGTTCTGATCGACCAAAGAACCACCGGCAACTCTTCCACCCAGCGCCTTCCACACTTGTGCAGCCTGTCAAAAGTTCTGGTCTTGAGACCACGCAGCTCTTCTGCATTTGCCATCTCTACTTGCCCATTGCTCCTTGGGTGAGCAACAGAGACGTAGCAAATCTTATTTCCAAGTTCTTGGCAATATGCTGTGAAGGCGCGGCTCATGAATTGGGTGCCGTTCTCAGTGATGATCCTATTGGGGACACCAAAATGAGCAACCAATCCTTTGAGGAACTTGATGGCTGACTGTGCCGTCACCTTCCTCACTGGCTCCACCTCAGGCCACTTTGTAAACTTGTCGATTGCAACGTACAAGAATTCAAAGCCCCCGGTAGCACGGTTGAAGGGGCTCAACATCGACCGAGAAAGGCCAGGAGAGAGGGATGGTTTGGAGGGCATGAGCTGGCTGGTGTATGTCCTTGGAGTGGAACTAGCATGCTTCGCATCTGATGACCACCGCCAATGCATCTTGAAGGGCTGTCGGCCAGTAGAATCCTTGATCGAACACCTTGCCGACAAGCGTGCGTGACCCAATGTGAGAGCCACACATCCCTTCATGCATTTCTTCCAGCAGCCTCTGTCCATCTTCCCGGCAGATGCACTTCAATTTCACCCCATTTGGTCCCATTCTGTACAGAATGTTGTCAACAAACTTGTACATCCTTGATTAATGGGCTATTCTTTCTGTGTCCTCTTGCTCATCGAGAATATCTCCTATCTGAAGGAACTGGACAATTGGCTGTGCCCATGCCGGAGCTTGTGGCTCGACGATGAGGACTAAAGGCACTTCTTCCTCTGCGGGAGCGGTTGCTTCGACGGCAAGGATCTGGCTTGCCGGAAACTGTGGCTCACCGGCCGAGGGTATCTTGTTGGAGGTATCCACTTTCTTTGCGGCTGCCGGCAGCTCTGTCAGAAAGTAACCACCAAGATCTTGCTTTCTCTTCTTCACCAGCCTTGATGGTGTAACGGATGGCTGAGTCAGATGGAGCACAAAAGTTCCTGGTTCCACATGCATCTTTTGGGTAGCAAGCTTTGACAGGTCGTCGGCAATCCAATTCTGGGCACGGGGAACGTGCTCTGCTTGTAGACCGTCAAAGTGCTCTTCCAACTTCCTCACCTCATCAACGTACGCCTCCATCAAAGGGCTCTGGTAATCCTTGTTGACTTGCCTCACCGTTAACTGCGAGTTGCCTCTGATAATTAGCTTCCGAATACCAAGGTCGATTGCAATGCGCAGACCGGCAAGCAATCCTTCATACTCAGCAGTGTTGTTGGTGGCCTGCTCCCTGGGAAATTGCATCTGAAGCACGTACTTGAGGTGCTCTTCGGTGGGTGCTATAAGCAGCACACCGGCACCGGCACCTTTCAGCGTGAAAGCCCCATCAAAGTACATGATTCAATCATCAACAGTTTCCTTGCCGGGGAGAGAGGTCTCTGGAACTTCTTCGTCTAGCGTTGGGGCCCATTCTGTAATGAATTCTGCCAAGGCTCTGCTCTGAATTGTTGAGGTACTCTCAAACTTCAAATCAAAGCATGACAACTCCAACGCCCACTCCACAATCCTGCCGGTTGCTTCTGGATTTCTCAAGATGCGTTGCAACGGAAAGTGAGTGACGACGGTGACTGGGTGTGCTTGAAAATAATGGCGCGGCTTCCTTGAGCTCATGAGAAGGCCAAAGAGCAACTTTTGCACACTAGAGTACCTTGACCTAGCCCCTTGCAGGAGGGAGCTGACAAAGTAAACTGGGCGCTGCACCATCTTCTTCTTCATAACTTGTTGGTCTTGTTTATTGGCTTGCACAATCTCTGGCTTGTCGGCACCTGACCTTGCCGGAGAAGATTCCGGCTCATTGGGTCGTGACTCTGCGGCTCCTACCTCTTCCTCATCTACCTCTCTTTCAGCCACAAGTGCAGCACTAACCACTTGATTCGTTGCCGCTAAGTATAGCAACAACGTCTCTTGTGGCCTAGGCGCAACTAGGATTGGCGGAGAGGACAGGTGCTCCTTCAAATCTTGGAGCACGGCCTCCACTTCCGGAGTTCGGTTCACTAGACCTGCCTTTTTCAATATCTTGAAAAACGGCAAGGCGCGCACTGCCAATTTGGAGATGAACCTGCTGAGGGCAGCAACGTAGCCGGCAAGACGCCTAACATCCTTGACGCATCTTGGTGCTTCAATCTGCTCAATTGCTTTGATCTTGTCGGGGTTGGCTTCAATCCCTCTATGAGACACAAAGAACCCAAGAAGCTTGCCTTACAGAACACCGAACACACACTTCTTGGGGTTGAGCTTCAAGTTGAGCTTGCGCAAGTTCGCAAACATCTCTTCCAAATCTTGGATCAGGGTTGACTTGTGTCTGGTTTTGACCATAATGTCATCCATGTAGGCTTCCACATTTCTGTGCAACTGTGACTCAAAACCAATCTGGACTGCTCTGGCAAAAGTTGCCTCGGCACTCTTCAATCTGAAAGGCATACGCAAAAAGCAGTATGTGCCACATGGAGTGATGAATGCGGTTTTCTCCTCATCTTTCTTGGCCATAAAGATCTGATCATAACCAGAATAGGCATCAAGGACAGAGAGTAACTCACAGCCGGCAGTGGAGTATACAATCTGGTCGATGCGCGTCAAAGGGAAAGGGTCCTTCGGACATGCTTTATTTATATCGGTGAAGTCTATACAAAGCCTCCACTTCCCGTTCGCCTTGCGCACTACGACTGGATTGGCTAACCACGTAGGGTGTAGCACTCCTCTGACTAGACCTGCTGCTTCCAACTTCTTGATTTCCTCGGCAATGAACTCTTGCTGCTCCAAGGCTTGTTTCCTGACCTTCTACTTGATGGGTCTCGCATGAGGGAAGACAGCAAGGTGGTGCTCAATTACCTCCCTAGGAACACCAGGGATGTCAGATGCTTGCCAAGCAAACACATCGACATTCGTCCGTAGGAAGGCAATGGGCTCGCTTTCCTATTTATCACCTAGAGTGGCACTTACAGAAAAAGTGCCACTCGTCCCATCCTCTCTCGCAGAAACTTGCTTGGTCGCCGGCACAGAGGCCTTGGCTTTCTTGCTCTTGCCTGTAGAGCTCTCTGGTATGTCCTCGACGGGCGTGCTGCACTCTAAGGTGCGCTTCCCGGAGTCCGTATCGGGGGTCTTGCTGGACTTCTTCTTCATCTTTCCTCCCCCAGGAGCTTTGCCGGTAGGAGCAGGTGCCTTGTCGGCAGGTGCTGCAACTGCCTCCCTATAGAGCTTGTCGGCGCAGATGATTGTGTCTCTCTGGTTGGACTTGATGGTGAGGACGCCCATCGGCCCCGGCATCTTGATGACATTGTAGGCGAAGTACGACGCGGCCATGAACTTGGCTGGCGCCGGACGGCCCAGAATGCCATTGTATGGCAGGGGCATCTTGACGACGTCGAAGACGATCTTCTCCGTCCGGTAGTTGAGGTCGTTGCCGAATGTGACCGGCAGCGTGATCTGGCCCTTCAGCTTGTTCCTCCCTGGACTGATCCCTTGGAACGTGCCAGTCTCCTCAAGATCCTTGTTGGGGATCTGCAGCCTCTTGATCACATCGGGAGAGATCAAGTTCAAGCCGGGCCCACCGTCAACCAACATCTTTGTCACCTTGAGGTTGCGGATTGTTGGCAAAACCAACAACGGCAAATAGCCGACCACAGTGGGGCGATCAGGGTGATCCTCGACATCAAAGACGATGGGCATGTGCGACCACTTGAGTGGCTTCTGCGCTCCCATCATGGGCTCCGCGACATTCACCTCACGGATCCACTGCTTTAGTTGCCGGTGCGAGGAGTGCAAAGATGCACCTCCGTCAACACACATGGCTTCCACCGTGTTCTGGAACTCATTCTCTGACCCATCTACGTCCTCATCACCCTCATCTTGGCCCAGAGCGGCCTTCTCTTTTGGCTGATTGGCCTTGCCGTGGCGCCCTCCTCTGCCACCACGGTTCTGATTGCCGGATCCATCGGCACCATCCTGGCCCTTCTCCTTGTCGCGCTTCTCGTATTCTTGCTTCTGCTTCTCGGCAAGCTGCTCCACTTGCCGGCACTCCTGGAGATCGTGGCCCTTGGTACGGTGGATCTTGCAGTACGGCTCACCGGTCTTGCCGCTCTTGTCGCCCACCGCAGCCTCCCGGCAGTCAGCGCATCCGGCAACCTCCTTTCCGGGGCTTTCTACCTTGGACTTCTTGGCGGCGTTGGCGTCACCGGGGCTCTCAACTGCCATCACTGACTTGCTTTTGCGCTTCCAATTGCGCTTCCGGCTCTTCTTCTGCGAGGTCGATGCATCATCTGCGTCGTCATCTTTGGAGTCGACTTTGGCGCCAGCATCTTCCCTAGGGAGCCACCTCCCTTCCTCAGCACGTGCACACTTGTCTGCCAAGGCGTACAACTCGTTGATGATCCTGACCTTCACGATATTCATCTCAGACCGCATTCTGCGGTTGTGCACATTCATGTGGAATGCGGTGCAAACAGCTGCGGGATGAACGTCGGGGATGTTGTGGTGCACACGGCTGAACCTCTGTATATACTTGCGGAGGGTCTCCCCATCTCTCTGGGGATCACATGCAAATCGCTCTCTTGACCAGGGAGCTTGTGGCCACCCTGGTAGGCATCCACGAATTGATGGCATAGATTCGACCAAGAAGAAATGGAGCCCTCCGGCAAGTTCATCAACCACGATCAGACGTTGGGCCTGAGCGCCAACAGAAAGTAGTTGGCCAGCAGCTTATCGTCGCGTCCCGCGACAGCCTGCACCGCGATGGTGTAGATCTCAAGGAACTCTGCTGGGCTGAGCGTGCCGTCGTACTTGTCGGGCAGCTCTGGCTTGAAGGGGGGGGGGGACGGCCAGCAAACTTGCCGCAGCTCATGAGGAAACGTTGGGTAGCCCACCTCGTAAGGTAAGCACCTAGGGTACCCTGGCGCTCGCACGTATGCTACCGGCCCGGCACGGTCGTCTGATAGACGACGTGCTTCCCGTCGCTGCTCAATCTTCATATGGGCGTCTTCATCGCGCCGTTCGTGGAGCACTTGGCGCTGGTCTCGGCGGCCCCGCAGATCTAACGACGCCATGGACATGGTGTCCTGGTCATCCGATCGGCGAGCCTGCCGCCGTGGTGGTTGTTGATGTGGAGGCGACTGCACCGTTGGTGCACCGTCTCCGGCACGGCAGCCAGATGGTCCTGCCGGCACTGTGGGTGGTCATCTGGAGGGGTCCTCTGGATAGTGGCCCTCCATTCTTCCATTTTGTCAGGGCTGGCGGCAAGTTCAAAAGCATTTGAACTCGCGCCATAGCCTCTGTCACCGTGGTTGGCATGGCGGGAAACACAGAACAGGACGGCGTTCGACTCCTGGCAGGGCCAGGAGGGAGCTCATCGTGCACCTGCTGCCGCGGCGCATGCCCACCAACGGGCTGGCATGGTGGTGGAACCTGAGCATCATGAGGATGATGCTCAGGGCCGGCCTGACGCCGTCCAGGACCACCAGTGTCGCGGGGAAGCGTGGCGCGCCCATGTTGCGATGGTCGCTTCACACGTCCCGCCGCAGCGTTGTTGGACATCGCCGCTCCGTCCTTGGACGTCGCGGCGGTGGGGTCCTGGTTCATACCGGTCCGAATTGTAATACTGGGATGATCGTGCTCACTAGCGGGTTGTTGGAGTTGGCCGTCTGTGCCATCTCCGGTGTGCTGACTGCGATCGCCGGCACGGTGGGGAGGCTAAACATCCACACCGCCGGTGCCTCCTGCTGTCATGTGAAAATGATGATCTATGGGATTGAGAGTATCCCTTTGCGGTTCGGAAGTGGGATCTATATACTACAAAGAGTAGGGCTAGTGGATATGAGCACAGGTGACGATTTATCCAGGTTCGAGCTGCTGTGAGCATAAAACCCTACTCCTGTTCTGGTGGTTTGATTGTATGTGAGTTCAAAGGTTACAAAGAGCGCAGCTTGCCAGCCAAGTGCGCGGGAAGTGTAGCTACATCGTGTCCTTGAACTAAGACTCGACCGTTCTAAGTGTAGCCGTGGGCCTCCTTTTATAGGCCAAGGGGTTACCACAGTGTCTAATACGGTCATTTACAGGGTATGAATAGTGACTTGAACCGTCACCACGTCTATCTCCAGACGGGGTAGGACAAGCGCATTAAATGCACCGTTCGGTGCTACGTCGGGGAGGCGAGGCTTTGGGCAAAAGATCTGACCACCGGTCCTGGCGCCCTCCTGTAATCTTGACACGTCCCAGGGATGGGTGTCATTAAAGTTAAACCTGGCATGGCATGCTGACACATGCCTTGGCCAGCTGCGTTGACTGCCTGCCCGCTCGACACCTATCATGCGTGCTTATCCAGCCGATGATGAGGTGGAGTGGTAACGGGACAGAACGAGCTTGAAGGCGCGGAGCTTGCCGGGCCGTTTCTTGCCGGCAAGGAGCTTGCCAGCAACCAGAGTCTTGGTCTTCACCTTGCCGGAACGAAGTTTGCCGGCAAGGGCAATCTTGATCTTCAGTACTAGAATAGTACTTCTCAATGACCTGCCTTGAGGTCTTCTTCACGGTCTTGTTTAATCTGAGTCTTGAGTCATAGTTATTCTCCGTCAAGCCCTTGCCGTCAGGAAGGCTACAAGTGCCTGTGCACAAGTCAGGGTACGAGGGCACCCATGCTTTAGTACACCGACAGGAGCCCCTGGGCCTGGGCCACACGCACATGCGAGGCGTCGTTGAGCTAGGCCCAAATAGTGCACTGGCGCACGCGTGGCAGAGGATAACTGCCGTAATCTTCTCTGTTACCACGCCCCCCATGACGCGCATTAAATGCGGCCGTGGGGGAGGTGGAATGGAACGGGCGCGGGGAGATAGTGCGCCTGAAAAAGCGCAGCCCGGTAGGACGGTAAAGAGCCAGCCCCCGCGCCTTCCCCATAAAAAGGAATCCGCGAGGGGCGCTGCTCATTTACCCCCTTCCCCGCAATCTCGCTATTGCCATTGTATTCTTCCTTCCCGCCTCCTTGCGCCTGACTCCTCGCATCTCCTTCCTCGATTCCTGCTATTGAAGAAGGCAAAGCGGCAGGGAGAGTGACCCCCTAGGGTGCTATAAAAAGGGCGGGGGGTTGGAGATCTCCCCCACTCATCTTCTACCCTTGCCTCTCTCCTCCTTCAAGCTTTCACCCATCTTTGCTTTCCCCGAGGTCCACCGCCGCGATGGCGAGGGTTGGAGGTCGGGCCCGCGCATCTGCTGCTGCCACGAGGGCCCCCCTCGGGGCCGAACGCGTTCCTCAATGGCTGCCGCAGAGGCCAGCCCTAGCGCCCGCGGAAGGGTCGCCCCCTGCGGCCATGGAGGACGCGGCGCTCGTGGTCGAGGCGGGCGTGGTGGAGCGGCCGCCCTTCCCCCTCAGACGGAGGCCCACATGGTGGTGGCGGCGCACGAGTTCGTCGTGGGGCTGCACCATCGGCCCCGCAGTTGGCTCCGGCTCCCAGACTCCTTTGTGAGGGCGATGGAGGACAAGAGGCCCTCGGGGCTGTGGCTACAGGCGGATGGCTGCTGCAACGGCCCCTCCTGGGTGGCGGCTGAGTTCTCCACCGCCGGCTTCTTGTTCCTGATGCGGGGGTGGAAGTCGTTCGGCCGCTACCACGGTCTAAGGCGGGGGCAGCTCCTCCAATTTAGGTACGACGAAGCCGCCACACTCTTTGTGAAGTTCTTCGGGGTCTCCGGTGGCCGTATGGAGTGCTGCGCGGAGAGCGAGAGCAGCAGCGGCACCGACTCCACCAGCGAGAGCGAAAGCGACGAAAGCTCCCCGTGCATCAAGAGTGAAGGCGACGATTCCGACTAGGCGCAAGTAGCGCCCGAGTCGTATCTTGAAGACGAGCTGCGCTCCGCCTAGGCTCCTCTCTTTTGCTCCTGTATCAGAACCGATGTAGCCCCGTGCGGGCGTGAAAAATGGCTTTTGCATTTAAGTGCTTAATGGTTGCTGTAATTTGTGTTTTGGATGAATGTATGCATGGTATCTCTCTTGTCCTATTCTGTCTTTGCATGATTTTTGTACTCTACACTTGCCAGAAACTTGCCGGTGCACGCACTCTTGCCGCGATCACTTGAGGAAGAGGTCCTTAGCAGCCTGCCGGAAGTGCCGCTGCCGGCAAGGTCACACTTGACGATCACAACGCAGCTACTTAAGTTGCCAAGCGGACTCGAAACAAAGTAAGAGCACAGTTTGTCGGGCCATTGGGAACCAGGGTACCTCGGTCCGTTTGCCTGCGGCCCACCCAACGCCTGGAGAAGGCCCAAGACGCGGCCCATCGAAGGATGTCGCGAAGCGAAGACATCTCGCGAGGCGGCTGCCTCCCGAGAACCCCACCTCAAGGCACGAGCCACCCACACTTAGCCGCAGCAGTGGCGGAAGCCTCGCGAGGCTGCCTCCCGAGGCGGGCGCCCGAGGCCATAGGGCCTGACGTCAATTGCTTGGTCCTGTGCCCATCACGTGGGTGACGCGCGTGGCGACGAACGGTAGCAGAGGCTGCGCCAGCCAGTGCGGACAGAGGGACTTTCCTCTTTGGTGCCAAAGGGGCAGCCCCAGCTGCCCACCCCCAAAGCAAGTCCCAAGGACTGCCCGTTTGGTGAAAGAAGACCGAGACAGCAAGGCGCGCAGGGCGAAGGTCACCACCGAGCCCACCGGCGCATCATAGATCATGCTTTTGCAGGCGAAGACCGCCTTTAGTTTGGATAGCCTGAGCGCTTGTCCCCTTTCAAAACCCGCCAAGTGTGGCAACCCTTCCCGCCTAAGTTTTCAGGGGAAGAGGACCAAGGCGGCTATAAAAGGGGGCAGAGCTACCATCGTAGGGGGGGATTCGTCCATCTCCTATCTTGTACGCGAGAACACATCCTTGCCACAGCAATCCCAAACCACAAGCAGGAGTAGGGTTTTACACCGCAAGGTGGCCCGAACCTGGGTAATCGTCGTGTCTCCTGTCGTGCTCCCGCGTAGCGCTCTCACCGTAGTCTCGTCGTGGACACCCTTGGTCGGGAAGAACTAGCTAGCCCCCAGTGTTCAAACCTCTAGTTCCCCGGAGCCACGGTTCCGACATTTGGCGCACCAGGTAGGGGGCTTCACCGGTTCTTCCCACCTCCTCGCCGCCATGGCCGACGCTCCCCATGAGCGCTACGCGCGCCGAGCCGCCAGGGTGGCCCAGGCAGAGCCCGTCGCCTGCGACGACCGTCGACGCCGTGCCGCCGGCGCTATCAACGACCCCGCTGCGAGGGAGCAGCAGGCTTCTTCCCTCCACCCGTCCGTGTGGGCGGACGGCCACACCGCCACGGCCTCGTCGCTTGGTCGCCTCGACGCGCCAGCCCCGCAGGCCGCACAGCTCATGGCGCGTGAGCTCCTACGCTACCGCCCCACCGACGCCGGCTACGATGCCTGGCTCGGCTGCATCACCGAGCTCGTCAACGCCGCAGGCAACGCCCCGGTGCCCTCTCACTCGCTCCGTCCTCCACCGTCTCGCACCGGGGACGTGGCGCACGATGCGGCCCCTCCGCCTCCTCTGCATGGCGAGGACGCCCGGCACCACCACGGTGCGCGGGCGTGCGAGCCATCCCGCGGCGCGTCCTCTCCGGACCACGACGAGCCCAGCTGCCAGATCGTCCGGCGAGCGCCTCCTAACGCGCACGTGCTCCTCGAGCAGCAGCGCCAGCGGCAAGACAGAACCGCACCACCCTCGCCGGCGGCGTCCCCTCCAGCTGCGTGGTCTCCCACGCCTTCACCCGCGATCTGCGCCGTGTGGTGTGGCCCACCAAGTTCAAGCCGGGCCTGCCTCCGCACTACGACGGCACCCCCAACCCCGCAGAGTTCCTATAGCTCTATGTCCTTAGCATCGAGGCAGCGAACGGCGACGACAAGGTCATGGCGAACTAGTTCCCCATGGCCCTCAAGGAAAGCCCGCGCTCCTAGCTCATGAACCTCCCCGAGGCGTCCATCTCTCCGTGGGGCGAGCTCTGCCAACAATTCATCGCCAACTTCAAGGGCACACACGAGCGCTCCCTCACGCTCAACGACCTGCGCGCTGTGCGCCAGCGCCCTGACGAGACCCTCCGCAAGTACATCCAGCGCTTCAGCCAAGTGCGCAACAAGATCCCACGCGCCTCCGAGGCCACCATCGTCTCCGCGTTCTCCAACGGCGTCACAGACGTCCGGATGCGCGAGAAGCTCGCCATCAACGATGAGCTCGATTCTGTGCTCAAGTTGTTCAACCTCGCTGACAAGTGCGCCAAGGCCGAGGAAGGCCGCCTCTTCGTCCACAACGACCCTGACGCAGCGCTAGACGCTGCCAAGGCCAAGGGCAAGGACGCCAAGCGCAAGGGCCCTGTCGTGCTCGCGGCGAAGCCCGAGCAGAAGCTCGGCCGCGAGCACGACGAGCCCAAGAGGGACAGCCGCCCTATCTGCGCCTACCACAACTCGCACTCCCACAGCATTGAGGACTGCCACGAGCTCAAGCTGCTTCGCGACGAGCGCCTTGGCCGCCGCAGCGACCGCAACGACCGCGGCACCGGCCGTGGAGGTGACCATAACGGCAACCGCTGGGGAGACCGCAACGGCAACGGCAACTTCCGCCAGGGCTGGCACGACCAGCCTCGTGAGGCCAACCCTCAGGCCAACGCCGCTCTTCCACCGCTACCACCGCCACCCCGAAGGAACGACGGCAACCAGCCTGACAAGGGCGCTGGGGGCTACCAGGAGCCTCGCGGCGTGGCTTGCATCCTTGGTGGAGCCCAGGCTCCCGCGTCCAACCGCCACTTCAAGCTGTTCTCTCGGGAGGTGAATGCCGCCCTCCCGAGGCCTGAAGCTTCTCGTCCCCTCAAGTGGTCACAGTACGCGATCACCTTCGACTCCAATGATCACCCCAAGTCCTCAAGCGCTGCGGGCACGGTCCCCATGCTGTGTACCCCCACCACCAGCAACGTCGCCATCACCAAGACTCTCATCGACGGAGGTGCCGGCCTCAACGTGATCTCCATCGAGACCTTCGAGCACCTCCAAGTGCCCTACGACCAGCTGATGCCGACCAGGCCCTTCTCCGGAGTGACTGATGGTTCCACCATCCCTCTGGGGCAAGTGCGCCTCCTCGTCACCTTTGGCACCCGCAAGAACTACCACACCGAGCTCATCGACTTTGACGTGGCGCACATCGGCCTGCCGTACAATGCCATCCTGGACTACCCGGCACTCGCCAAGTTCATGGCGGCGACCCACCACGCCTACAACGTCCTCAAGATGCCGGGCTGCAGCGGTATCATCACTATCTGCTGCGACGAGAAGGACGCGGTCCGCTCCCTCGAAAACGCCTACAAGGCTGCCGCCACCACCTACCCTGCCGACGAAGACGTCGCCGAGCCTCATGAGGCTGCTCCCGCGAAGAAGAAGCAGCTGTTCTCTCAGGACCGCGCCGAGACGAAGAAGGTGTCGGTGGACGGCAGCGGCTCAGGCCCCGCATTCACCATCGGCACTGGCCTCTCTCCTACATAGGAAGAAGCCCTCGTCACCTTCCTTCAGGAAAATTCGGATGTGTTCGCCTGGACGGCATCTGATTTGTCTGGTGTGCCGAGGGAGGTGATCGAGCACCACTTAGCGGTGTGCCCCAACGCACGCCCCGAGAAACAGAAGGCACGGCACCAGGCGCCAGAGTAGCAAGATTTCATCGTCAAGGAAGTTCAGAAGCTCCAAGAAGCTGGAGTCATCCAAGAGGTGCGCCATCCCGAATGGCTCGCCAACCCAGTCGTGGTGCCCAAGAAGGGCAGCAAGGAGCGAATGTGCGTCGACTTCACGAGCCTCAACAAGTTCTGCCCTCAAGATCCATTTCCGCTACCCCGTATCGACTAGATCGTGGACTCCACCGCTGGGTGCGAGTTGCTATGCTTCCTAGATGCCTTCTCAGGCTATCACCAGATCAAGATGGCGACCGAAGATGTGGAGAAAACGGCCTTCATCACCTCCTGCGGCATATTCTTCTACATCTGCATGCCCTTCGGCCTCAGGAGCGCCGGCGCCACCTTCCAGAGGCTGATGCGCATCGCCTTGGGGCCCCAGATGGGAAGAAACGCCGAGGCCTACGTCGATGACATCGTCGTCAAGACTCACGAGGCCTTGTCCCTCCTCACGGATCTCCAAGAGACATTCGACAACCTGCGCAAGGGCAACCTCAAGCTCAACCCAGACAAGTGTGTCTTCGGAGTCCCTCCGGCAAGCTGCTCGGCTTCCTGGTCTCCCACCGCAGCATCGAGGCCAACCCTGAGAAGATCAAGGCCATCGAGAAGATGCGTCCCCCCAGAGCCTCAAGGAGATGCAGTGCCTGGCGGGATGCATGGCCTCCCTTGGGTGATTCATCTCCAAGTTCGGCGAGCGAGCCCTGCCGTTCTTCAAGCTCATGAAGAGATCTGGCCCCTTTAAGTGGACTCCCGAGGCCGACGCTGCCTTTGAAGACCTCAAGAGGTACCTCACGAGCCCGCCCATCATGGTCGCGCCACGCTCCCGCGAGCCCTTGCTCCTATACTTGGCGGCTACTCCCATGATGGCCAGCACGACCCTCATGGCTGTTCGAGAAGAGCGCATCTATGCGCAGAAGAGGCCCGCCGTGCCGACGCCTCGTGAGATCCCGCCTCAGAAGGCCCTTGGCGTGTCGCCTCCCAAGGCCGTGCCGTCACCTGCTGAGGCCTTGCCTCAGGAGGCCCCCAGTGAGCCTCCTCGCGAGCCGCCTCCCGAGCCTCCTGAGCCTCATGAGCCCCTAGGGCCCCTGAAGACCAAGCTGCTGCAACAACTACCCGCCTCGTCGAGCACCCCGTATACTTCGTCAGCACAGTGCTGCGAGATGCGTGCGAGCGCTACCCCATGCAGCAGAAGCTCCTCCTCGCGCTCCTCGTTGCCTCCAGGAAGCCGCACCACTACTTCCAAGGTGATCTCGTCTTACCCCCTGGAGCAGGTCCTGCGCAGCCCCAACACCGCCGGCTATATCGCCGAGTGGAACATCGAGCCGCAGGCCTTTGAGCTGGAATTCTGCACCACAAGGGTGATCAAGGGTGCAGCCCTGGCTGACTTCGTAGCAGAATGGACGAACCCACCCAGGAGGAGCCTCACGAGGCTGAATCCCTCTTTCCCGGGGATGAAGCGCCTGGCAGATGGTCCATGCACTTTGATGGCGCCTTCTCCTGACAGGGCGCGGGGGCTGGCGTCGTGCTCACCTCGCCAACGGGAGACAAGCTCTACTATGCCGTCTAGCTCTGCTTCAAGCGCGATGACAAGGTCTCCAAGAACATCGCAGACTCCTCGTCAACTTCTCCAACAAAAGCTAAAAGCCCAAGGACAAGCATATGGCCGCCTATCTAGAAGAGGTACGTAAGCTCGAGAAGCGTTTCCTTGGCCTAGTACTCCATCATGTTCCTCGCAGCAGCAACAAGGAGGCCGACGACATCACCAAGCGAGCATCTCGCCGCGAGCCTCAGAGCCCCGGCATCTTCGAGGAGAGGCTCTTCAAGCCATCAGCTGCACCACCTGCCATGGGCACCACATTGCTTCATGAAGAGCTCCCACCCGCACCGCCCACAGGCGCGCCAGACTGCGGCCCAGCCTCAGGAGCCCACCTGCTGCTGGCGCTAGAGCCTCAAGTGGACTGCTGGGCCACTGAATTCAAGGCCTACCTGCTTCACAGCACCCTCCCGGAGAAGGATTCAGAGGCAGAGCGTGTGGCTCGCTAGGCCACCGCCTACTGCTTGAAGGACGGCGAGCTGTACCGCAGGCACCCCAATGGTGTCTCACTGCGGTGCATCTCTGAAGAACAAGGTCGCGAGCTGCTCGCCGACATCCATGGAGGGGACTGTGGTCACCACTCCTCATCGCGCACCCTGGCCGGCAAGGTGTTCCGCAACGGCTTCTACTGGCCCACCGCGTTTCACGATGCCACCGAGCTGGTCCAATCCTGTGAGGCCTGTCAGTTCCACGCCAAGCAAATCCACCAACCAGCTCAAGACCTCCAGACGATTCCTCTCTCATGGCCCTTCGCAATCTAGGGGCTGGACATCTTGGGACCCTTCCCTCGCGCAGCTGGCGGCTACCGCTACCTCTACGTCGCCATCAACAAGTTCACCAAGTGGGCAGAGGTCGAGCCCGTGCGTACCATCCCGGCAAGCTCTACCGTCAAGTTCATCAAGGGCCTTGTGAGCCGCTTTGGCGTTCCTAACCGCATCATCACCGACAACGGCTCCCAGTTCACAAGCGGCCTCTTCAAGTCATACTACGCCAGCCTCGACACACAGATCTGCTACGCCTCCGTGGCGCACCCACGAAGCAACGGCCAGGCTGAGCGCACCAACACCGAGGTCCTCAAGGGCCTCAAGACAAGAAGCTTCAAGAAAAAGCTCGAAGCCTGCGGCAAGGGCTGGCTTGATGAGCTACAATCCGTGCTGTGGTCCATCCGCACAACGGCAACCAAGCCTACCGGCGAGACTCCTTTCTTACTCATCTACGGAGCCAAAGCAGTCCTCCCTTCTGAGCTCAAGTATGGCTCTCCGCGCGTCCTTGCCATCGACGAGGCTCATTAGGACGGCTCGCGAGAGGCTGACCTGCTGCTCCTCAAGGAAGCCCGCCGCCAGGCCGCCCTCCGCGCCGCCAGATACCAGCAGGCTTTGCGTTGCTATCATAGCCGCAACATACGCCCGCGCACCCTCGAGGTCGGCGATCTTGTCCTGAGAAGGATCCTCTCCAGAGAGGGACTGCACAAGCTCTCACCCATGTGGGAAGGCCCTTTCAAGGAAGCTCAAGTCTCTAGGCCTGGCGCTACCCGGCTGGAGACGAAGGACGGAGTTCCTGTGCCTGACGCCTGGAACATCCAACACCTCCATAAGTTCTACCCGTGACCCTCACGCGTACGAACGAAGTGGGGCTGTACACGCCCCGGAGCCTCTCATTGCGTTCGCCTGATGGGCCCATGAGAGCTCGCGCCCACATCTCAGTGGAAGCCCCATGCTCCGCGCTGGCAGAATGTTCCCATCCCTAGTGGAAGCCCCATGCTCCGCGCTGGCGGAACAATCACCTGAAGGCGCCCCACGGGCTGCACCAACCTCACGCTGACCCGAGCCGGACACGGCAGCCCCTACTCCTTTTGGATGTGAAAACTGAGGGCGCCCCATGGGCTGCACCAACCTCAAGCTGACCCATGCCGGACACGGCAGCCACATCTATTTTTGGTTGTGTAATGAACTTATTACTACGTTTCAGTAGAGCTCTATTTCCTAAGATATCTTATGTGTTGCTAAGTTGCTTGCCTCAGGAGTTATGCACGCTCGCGACCTTCCTCCTGTGCATCTCGCGAGTGGGGGCTGGACACGGTGCATGTGCTCGGGTTAGTCCCAGCAGCGCTGCAAAACCCAAGCGATCGAGCTCTGGCTCGCGGGCCTGCTCCCATGCATGCCACCTCACCAAGGTCCTTGGTGTCTCGTCTCCTCGCGTGACGCTCACGAGCAAGCTAGGAAGCGCGCACCACTCCCCCGTCTTGTGAAATTGATGTAAAGGTATCACAGGAACAAGGCACTCAAAGGCCTCGCGAGGCGACTCACGACAAGACGCCTTCGTAGACCCTCGGGGAGCCTCGTGAGCACTGCCTCGCGAGCCAACCTGCGGCGACCGTCTCTGCCAAGTGCAAGCGGGAGGCCTCACGAGCAGGAGCCTCGCAAGGCGCGCCTCACAGCCACGACACGGCAATTGACACTCGCAAGAGCTAAGTACAAAAACACCTGACGAGCCGCTCTCGACGCCTCTCAAGTTTCCTCTCCCCGCGACCTCGCTGAGTGCTGATGTTCTCTCCACCACGCAAGCCGCTTGCACGTCAAAGGGGGACTTCCTGAGCATCGCGCCTCAGGAGTCCTTATCGCCTCTTAGTGCCCTACACCTCCTGGCCTTGTCCAGGCAACGCGACCTGACATACCAGCGACGGCTGTCGCCCGCTCGGGGGCTGGGTCCTGACGACGTAGAGCACCAAGGCAAACAAGGAAAGGGAAATAGGCCTCACGAGAGAGCCTCATGAGGAAACACACATCACAGCAGATCATAATGTACTAAGGACAAAAGACATTGTTTTCACGCCATCGGGGGCCACATCGGCCTATTACAGGAACAAAAGAGAGAGGGGCCAAGCAGGAGCACGGCGCGCCTCCAAGATCCGACACGGGCGCCTCCTGCGCCTAATCGGAATCTTCATCTTCGCTCTTGATGCGCGGGGAGCCTTCGCGGCTCTCGCAACCGCTGCTAGAGTCACCGCTGCTTCCGCTGTTGCTCTCGCCGGAGGAGTCGGAGCCGATGTCGTCCTAGCTCTCCGCGCAACACTCCAGGCGGGCACCGGAGGCCCCGAAGAACTTCACGAAGAGGGTGGCGGCTCCGTCGTACTTGAATTGAAGGAGATGCCCCGCTTCAGGCCGCTAGCGAGGGCAAAGGACTTCCACCCCTGCTTCAGGAACATGAAGCCTGTGGGGGTGAACTCTGTCGCCACCCAGGAGGGCCCGTTACAGCAACCGTCCGCTTGCAGCCACAGCCCCAAGGGCTCGTTGCCCTCCATCGCTCTCGCGAAGGAGTCGGGGAGCCGGAGCCAACTGCAAGGCCGGCGATGCAGCCCCACGATGAACTTGTGCACCGCCTATGCCATGTGAAATCCCGCCTGGGGAGGACGGGCGGCCGCCCCGCCTCGGCAACGGGCGCCGTGCCCTCCACGGCCACGAGTGCCAGCCCTTCCACGAGCGCTTGGGCCGGCTTCGGTGGCCGCCGAGGGGCGCCCCCGGCCCCGGGGCGGGACCCTCGTGGTGACGGCGGATGCACGAGCTCGCCCTCTGCACCTCGCCATCGCAACGGTGGTTCCGGAAGGACGAGAAGTGGAAGAAGGGAAGGGGGCAGAGGAAGAAGATGGGTGAGGGATCTCTACTTTCCGTCCCCCTTTATACCCGATGGGGGCGCTCTCCCTGTCGCTCCGCCTTCTTCGACGTCGGTAATCTAGGCAGCTGAAAGGAAGCAATGATGGCCTGCGCCCCGCGCGGGCAGGCTTTATGGCAGGCGCAGGCGGTTACCGAGGCATAGTGGGGAAGTGGGGGCGTCCCACGTCCCGTCGTGCGCCACGCGTTGAGCCTGGGCCCCACAGTCTGTCAGGGCCCGCGCCGTTTCGGTCCCAACAGGCGGGAACGTGTGCGCCATAGGCCCGGGGGCTATTGTCGTGCTATTGGGAACCAGGGTACCTCGGCCCGTCTGCCTGCGGCCTAGGACCCGACGCCTGGCGAAGGACCAAGACGCGGCCCATCGAAGGACGTCACGAAGCGAAGACATCTCGCGACGCAGCTGCCTCCCAAGGACCCCATCTCAAGGCATGAGCCACCCGCACTTAGCTACAGGAGCGGCGGAAGCCTCGCGAGGCCCTCTCGCGAGCTGCCTCCCGAGGCAGGCGCCCGAGGCCATAGGGCCTGACGTCAGGTGTGCGGTCCTGTGCCCATCACGTGGGTGCCGCGCGTGGCGACGAACGGCAGCAGAGGCTGCGCCAGCGGGCGTGGACAGAGGGACTTTCCTCTTTGGTGCTAAAGGGGCAGCCCCAGCTTCCCACCCCCAAAGGAAGTCCCAAGGACTGCCCGTTTGGTGAAAGAAGACTGAGACAGCAAGGCACATAGGGCAGAGGTCACCACCGAGCCCACCGGTGCGTCATAGATCATGCTTTTGCAGGCGAAGATCGCCTTTAGTCAGGATAGCCTGAGCGCCTGTCCCCTTTCAAAACCCACCAAGTGTGGCAACCCTTCCCGCCTAAGTTTTCAGGGGAAGAGGACCAAGGCGGCTATAAAAGGGGGCAGAGCAGCCATCGTAGGGGCCGATTCCTCCATCTCCTATCTTGTACGTGAGAACACATCCTTGCCACAACAATCCCAAACCACAAGCAGGAGTAGGGTTTTACACCGCAAGGTGGCCTGAACCTGGGTAACCGTCGTGTCTCCTGTCGTGCTCTCGCGTAGCGCTCTCGCCGTAGTCTCGCCGTGGACACCCTTGGTCGGGAAGAACTAGCTAGCCCCCAGTGTTTGAACCTCTAGATCCCCAAAGCCACAGTTCCGACACAGTTGATCACAACAAGGTTCCTTAGCGTGCAGGTTTCTCATACAAAGGCCAAAATCATTCAAGGAGAAGTTGCAACTACAACAAAGAATTTATTTCAAAGTTTTGCAACTTAGCCTTTTCTTTGCTGTGCTTCTTGCCGTAGGACGATGTCTTGAACGTCATTTGGTATCCATACCATCACTCCCCCCCCCCCCCCCGGGAAACTTGCACGTGAGGAACCCTTCTATCCTTTTGAGAAAAATAAAGAAGAGAAAAGAGGAGGCTGGAACCTTGACGGTTCGTTAATCATCTTATGCAAGGGAAAATGTAACACAAAACTGCCTGCAACACATAAACAAATATGTACTTGGACAAAGAATTGTGAAACACTTATCTTTATTTATGTGCACGGGATCTGCGCCCGGCTCTGTACAAAGGTTTACATGCCTTTCTGGCAAACTTGTACAAAAGAGGTTGCCGGGCATCCCAGCAACCGCGCCTTATGGGTAAAACTTGCGAAGATGCTCAATATTCCATGAGTTGAGCACCAGAGTGCCATCTTCGGTCCCTAGGTGGGCTGCGCCGGGCCTAGTGACTCATACCACCCGGTAAGGGCCCTCCCATTTTGGCGTCAACTTGTTTTGACCCTTCGTGGAGTGAATCCGACGAAGAACAAGGTCGCCTTCCTCAAGATTCCTGGCGTTCACTTTTCGGCTGTGGTAGCGGCGCAAAGCTTGCTGGTACCGTGCAGCATGGACAGCAGCCCGGAAACAATCTTCCTCAAGGAGCGTGGCATCATCTTGCCGCAGCTCATCTTGATCCTCCTCATCGAAGGCCATGACTTGAGGTGACCCGTATTTGAGTTCTGTGGGGAGCACCGCTTCTGCACCATAAACAAGGGAGAAGGGTGTCTGGCCAGTGGCTTGACTTGGCGTCATTCTGATCGACCAAAGAATCGCCGGCAACTCTTCCACCCAGCGCCTTCCACACTTGTGCAGCCTGTCGAAAGTTCTGGTTTTGAGACCACGTAGCACTTCTGCATTTGCCCTTTCTACTTGTCCATTGCTCCTTGGGTGAGCAACAGACGCGTAGCAAATCTTATTTCCAAGCTCTTGGCAATATGTTGTGAAGGCGTGGCTCGTGAATTGGGTGCCGTTGTCGGTGATGATCCTATTGGGGACACCAAAACGGGCAACCAATCCTTTGAGGAACTTGATGGCTGACTGTGCCGTCACCTTCCTCACTGGTCTACCTCAGGCCACTTTGTAAACTTGTCAATTGCAACGTACAAGAATTCAAAGTCCCCGATAGCACGGGGGAAGGGGATGACGATGTCGAGCCCCCAGACCGAGAAAGGCCAGGAGAGAGCGATGGTTTAGAGGGCTTGAGCTGGCTGGTGTATGTCCTTGGAGTGGAACTGGCATGCATCGCATCTGATGACCACCGCCAAGGAGTCTTGAAGGGCAGTCGGCCAATAGAATCCTTGACGGAACACCTTGCTGACAAGCGCGCGTGACCCAATGTGAGAGCCACACATCCCTTCATGCATCTCTTCCAACAGCCTCTGTCCATCTTCCCGGCAGATGCACTTCAATTTCACCCCATTTGGTCTCTTTCTGTACAGAATGTTGTCCACAAACCTATACATCCTTGATTGACAGTGTCGGTGTACTAAAGTATGGGTCTTTTAGTACCCCTTACTTGTGCACGGGCAGTTGTAGCCGTACCGTGGCAAGCCTTGCCGGGGAATAGCTAGGAGTAATCACGAGACTAAGACGCCAAGGAGACGTTCAAGTCAACGGTCAGACCAGAAGACAGAGAACCAAAGGGTTGCGGAGGCCCGGCAAGACCCTTGCCGGCAAGGCCTCGCACCCGGCAAGACCCGGTCCCGGCAAGCCCCGGGCCCGGCAAGGATTCACCCCCGGCAAGGATTCACCCCCGGCAAGGCTCTGCACAGTGCAGCGCTATCGCTCCAGTGCAGCGGCCAGCCTTGTCGTTTAGGGCTTGTCCTCATGGTGACGTGGCGTAATGCTGGCCACGAGATGCTTAAGCGGTGCTGATGGGATGGCTGCTTTTGCCCATCCCCTGTAAAGCTTTTCCAAGCCCAAGACGCTGAGGGACACCTCGACGGACACCTCACGGTGCATTTAATGAGTTTGTCCTAGGCCGTCAGTGTTAGGTATGACAACACTGTGATAACACTGTAGCTACTTTCCACCTCATGCCTTATCTCGTACGCCATTGTGGTAGGCCCTTTGACTTATATAAAAGGAGGCCCGAGGCGTACAGGAGGACACTTTTGGGGGGATAGCACTTCTGAGGGTCCGTTCTGCATGCGCAGCTACCGAGTACTGTAGCTCCCAGAACTTGGCCAAGAACATCCACAGTAATACAATCAAAGCAGGAGTAGGGTTTTATGCATCTGTGCGGCCCGAACCTGGGTAAAATCCCCCGTGCGCTGTTCGTTAGATCTGCTCTTTGTGCAATCCTCTCCCCTTGCTGAACCGTAAAGGGATCTCCTTGATCCCATAGGTGTCCGTTTCCCACGACATCTTTGGCGCGCCAGGTAGGGGGTCGAGGTTGTGCGAACCTGATCTCGCGATCAGCGCGTCAGATCTTCGATCATCTTCACCACCATGGCTCCCAAGAAGAAGGGTTTCATGGCGGTTGGTCCATCTGCATCCGTCGTGCCTGATGCTGCGCGCACAGGCGACGGGGTAGTCGCGGGTGGGGGAGGTGGAGGCTCCGAGCTTCCACGGCGTTCCGGCGATCCGAGCCGGACGAGCAACAGGTCCAAGGATGGAGCTGCGCAACCTGTGGGTGGTGCAGCGACTTCCAAGGATGGAGCGGCGCCTTCCAGGACGAATACGCCGGCGCATGCACCGCGACCTTCTCAGGACGCGCATGACGTGCGGCCTCAAGAAGTTGGTGGTTCTAGGCGTCTGCATGGAAAGACCCCTGCGCATCACTCTCAGGGTGCGCAGGGCCAAGATCCGCGCCAGCGCGCTGGTGGAAGCCGCGCGCGGGTGCAGAGTCGTGATGATGCTCCTTCTAACCCTGTTAGGAGTTTGAGCACCTCACGTTCTTCGCACCTGTCGCCGCCGCCTACGCCAGCAGAGGCGTTGGCGCGAGCTCAGCTGCTCCTAGACTTCCCTCCTGCCGCGGAGAAGCTGGACGAGTGGCGAGCTGCTATCCAGAGCCTCATCGGCCTAGCCAACAACGACGTACTGTAGCAGGGTGAACCCTCGCGGCTGCAGTCGTCTAGGCTGGTGCGTGGCGATGGAGAGAAGACCGGAGGCGGAACCACCACGTTGCGTTCCCCTCCGCTGCATCAAGAGCGGTCGTTAACTCGACGGACCAGCGCCCGTGAGGATGGTTCCACGGCGTCATCTGATCCGCGGGTTCGCCGCGATCAACGTCACGTCCTTCGGGAACGAAAGAAGGAGGACTCTCGAACCACCATCGAGCGCCGAAGGGAAGCGCGTCGCCAGTCTGACAAGCGCGCTGGGACCGCTGTTGACGAGCCCGCGCCAGGGTACCCTGGCTTCCTACCTTACGAGGTGGGTTGTCCAGCGTTTACTCGTGAGCTGCGGCAAGTCCAGTGGCCTAGCTCCCGCTCCTTCAAGCCGGAAGTACCGGAGAAGTACGACGGCAAGACCCATCCGTCCGAGTTCTTGAGCATCTACACCATCGCGGTGCAGGCTGCCGGGGCTCGTGACGATAAGGTACTGGCCAACTACTTTCCGTTGGTGCTGAAGCCCAACGTGAGATCGTGGTTGATGCACCTGCCCGAGAATTCCATCTCTTCTTGGTCCGACCTGTGCCACCAGTTTGTTGGCGCCTTCACCGGCGGCCATCAAGCTCCTGGCCAGGAGAGTGATCTGCACATCATTCCCCAGAAGGAGGGCGAAACCTTGCGCAAGTATATCCAGAGGTTCAGCCGCATCCAGCACAACATTCCTGACGTTCATCCCGCCGCCGTCATCAGCGCCTTTCATCAGAATGTGCGCAATCGTAAGATGCGGGAGGAGCTGGCGATGAACAAAGTCAGGGATGTCGCCGAGCTCTATACTTTGGCCGATAAATGTGCTCGGGCAGAGGAAGGAAGGAGACTCCCCGGCGAGAACGCTGGTGCCGGAGTCGACTCCGAGAGCGAAGACGCTCCTGCCCCGGCAAAGAAGGGGCGGCGGAAGAACAAGAAGCGCAAGGGCAAGGCCGTACTTGCCGTCGAAGGTTCCGGCAACCCCGGCACCACCAAGAAGGCCAAGACCAACGACCCCAGCAAGGAGGTTGCCGGGTGTGCGGCGTGTCAGGCCTTGGCGGCTGCCGACAAGCTGGAAGGGTCCGACAAGCAGTACTGCAAGATCCACCGTACCAAGGGCCATGATCTCCAAGACTGCCGGCAAGTTGAGGAACTTGCCGAGAAGCAGCGCGCCGAGTACGAAAGGCGCGACGAGGAAAGAGCCCAAGATGGTACCGGAGGGTCTGGCAGGAAACGCGGTCGAGGAGGTCGCCGCAGCAAGCCCAGGCAGCAGCAAGAGAAGCCTGCCCGGGGCCGCGCCAAAGAGCAAGGAGATGATGATGATGATGCAGAGGGCGACGAGTCCAGCGAACACGAGTTCCAGAAGGCTACAGAGGCCATGTGCGTCGACGGGGGCGCTTCGTTGCATTCCTCTCACCGCCAACTCAAGTAGTGGGCGCGCGAGATTAATGCGGCAGAACCATCCCTCGATGCCCGGAAGCCACTGAAGTGGTCCCACACACCTATCATTTTTGACGCCGAGGATCACCCTGATCGCACAACTGCGGTCGGGTGTTTGCCGTTGTTGGTTTCACCAACGATCCGCAACCTCCAGGTGACGAAAATGTTAGTTGACGGTGGGGCCGGCCTGAACTTGATCTCGCCAGACGTCATCAAGAGGCTGCAGATTCCTGACGAGGACCTTGAGGAGACAGGCTCATTCCAAGGGGTCAATCCGGGAAGGAACCAGCCGAAAGGCAAGATCACGCTGCCGGTGACATTCGGCAGCGAGCTGAACTTTAGGACGGAGAAGGTCGTTTTCAACGTCGCCAAGATTCCGTTACCTTATAATGGAATCCTTGGCCGCCCAGCACTGGCTAAGTTCATGGCGGCCTCGCACTACGCCTACAACGTCTTGAAGATGCCCGGTCCAATGAGCGTCATCACTGTCCACTCCGACAAGAAAGACACGCTCATTTGCACCGACAAGCTCTACCGGGAAGCAGTTGCAGCGTCCGCCGCCAAGGCGCACGCTCCTGCCGCTCAAGATCCGGGCAAGAAGAAGAAGCCCGGCAAGACCTCTGGGACAAACCCCGGCAAGCGCGCCTCTCCGGAGTACTGCGCTACCGTCGAGGATGCACCGGAAAGCTCTGCCGGCCAGACCAAGAAATCCAAGGCTACTCCACCTGAGACCAAGAAGGTGCCCGCCAAGGAGGACGGGACGGGGGGAACTTTCACCATAAGTTCCACCCTTAATGGCAAATAGGAAAGCGCGCTCGTTGCTTTCCTGCGGGCGAATGTCGATGTGTTTGCATGGCAACCATCTGACATCCCCGGTGTTCCCAGGGAGGTAATTGAGCACCACCTAGCTGTCTGTCCTCATGCGCGGACCGTCAAGCAGAAGGTGCGGAAGCAAGCTTTGGAGCGGCAAGAATTCATTGCAGAAGAGATTAAGAAGCTTGAGGCGGCAGGCCTGGTTAGAGGAGTCCTCCATCCTACGTGGTTGGCCAATCCAGTTGTTGTGCGCAAGGCGAATGGTAAATGGAGGCTATGTATTGACTTTACAGATATCAATAAAGCCTGTCCAAAAGATCCTTTTCCCTTGCCGCGCATCGACCAGATTGTGGATTCCACTGCCGGCTGCGATCTGTTGTCATTCCTTGACGCATACTCAGGCTATCACCAGATCTTCATGGCGAAAGAAGACGAAGAGAAGACCGCATTTATCACCCCGTGTGGCACATACTGCTTCTTGCGTATGCCTTTCGGGTTGAAAAGTGCTGGGTCGACCTTCGCAAGAGCTGTCCAGATTGGTTTCGGGGCCCATCTGCATAGAAATATGGAAGCTTACATGGATGACATAGTGGTCAAAACCAAGGACAAGGCAACGCTCATTCAAGATCTGGAGGAGACAATTGCAAATCTGCGTAGGATCAACCTGAAGCTCAATCCCGAGAAGTGCGTGTTTGGCGTCCCATCCGGCAAGCTTCTCGGGTTCTTTGTATCTCAGCGTGGAATTGAAGCCAATCCCGACAAGATCAAGGCAATTGAGCAGATTGAAGCGCCAAGACGAGTTAAGGATGTGCGCCGCCTTGCCGGCTGCGTCGCTGCTTTGAGTAGGTTCATCTCAAAGTCTGCTGAGCGCGCCCTGCCGTTTTTCAAAATTTTGAAGAAGGCAGGTCCAATGAAATGGACTCCAGAAGCGGAGGCAGCGCTGCAGGATTTGAAGAAGTACCTCTCCTCTCCGCCAGTACTAGTCGCGCCTAGACCACAAGAGCCGTTGATGCTATATCTGGCGGCAACGAATCAAGTGGTTAGTGCTGCGCTGGTGGCAGAGAGAGAAGCAGAGGGAGATGTAGCGGAAACGGCAGGCCCACCAAGCGACTTACCGGAGCTAGCCCCGGCAGAGTCTGGCGCCGACAAAGAAAGATCCGCGCAGTCAAGTCAAGCAGTGCAGAAGAAGAAGATGGTGCAGCGCCCAGTCTATTTCGTCAGCTCCCTGTTACAGGGGGCTAGGTCGAGATATTCTGGTGTGCAGAAGTTGCTCTTCGGCCTTCTCATGGCCTCGAGGAAGCTGCGCCATTACTTCCAAGCACATGAGATCACCGTCGTCACTCGCTTTCCGCTGCAACGGATTCTCCGGAACCCAGAAGCAACCGGCAGGATCGTGGAGTGGGCGTTGGAGCTGTCATGCTTTGGTCTCAAGTTTGAAAGTTCTTCAACTATCCAGAGCAGAGCCTTGGCAGAGTTCATTGCAGAATGGACCCCAACGCCAGACGACGAAGTTCAAGAATCAGCGATTCCCGGCAAGGAAACAGATCGCGAATGGATCATGTACTTTGATGGAGCCTTTTTGCTGCAAGGCGCCGATGCCGGCGTGCTGCTTGTCGCACCCACCGGAGAGCACCTCAAGTACGTCATCCAGATGCATTTTCCCCGGGAGAGATTGACCAACAACACAGCAGAGTATGAAGGACTGCTTGCCGGTCTCAGGATCGCGGCAGACCTTGGGATCAAGAAGCTCATCGTCAGAGGTGACTCCCAGCTCGTCGTGAGGCAGGTCAACAAAGATTATCAGAGCCCGTTGATGGAAGCGTATGTCGATGAAGTGAGGAAGCTGGAGGAGCGCTTTGACAGTCTTTAGACAGAGCATGTTCCTCGATCAGAGAACAGCATTGCCGACGACCTGTCGAAGCGTGCCGCACTCAAGCTGCCTGTGGAACCAGGGACTTTTGTGCTCCGCTTGACTCAACCATCCGTGTCGCCATCGACAAGGCCTGATAAGAGAAGAAAGTTAAGTACCGGTGAGTACTTCCCGACAGGGCTTCCCGAAGCCCCCGGCAAGGATCTTGCCGGGAACGACACGGTTGCCGGTGAGCAGCGGCTTCACGCAGAACCTCAGGTTCTTGCCGCCGAAGCAAGCGCCCCTGTTGCCGAAGAAATACTGGTTGCCGGTGAGCAGCGGCTTCGCGCAGAACCTCAGGTTCTTGCCGCCGAAGCAAGCGCCCCTACTGTCGAAGAAATACCGGTTGCCGGTGAGCAGCGGCTTCGCGCAGAACCTCGGGTTCTTGCCGCCGAAGCAAGCGCCCCTGCTGCCGAAGAAATACCGGTTGCCGGTGAGCAGCGGCTTCGCGCAGAACCTCGGGTTCTTGCCGCCGAAGCAAGCGCCCCTGCTGCCGAAGAAATACCAGTTGCCGGTGAGCAGCTGCTCCGCCAAGAACCTCAGGTTTTTGCCGTAGAAGCAAATGTTCCCGCAGCTGAAGAGTCGCCTTTAGTCCTTGTCGTCGAACCACAGGCTCCGGCATGGGCACAGCAAATAGTCCATTTCCTTCAGACAGGAGAACTCCCTGAGGAGCAGGAAGAAGCTGAAAAAGTAGCCCGTCAGTCAAGTATGTACCAGTTCGTCGATGACGTTCTGTACAGAAAGAGACCGAACGGGGTGAAATTGAAGTGTATTCCTCGGGAGGATGGACTAGAGTTGTTGACAGAGATTCATGGGGGCATATGTGGATCCCACATAGGCTCAAGAGCCCTTGTCGGCAAAGCATTCCGGCAGGGATTCTTCTGGCCTACTGCTCTCCAGGATGCAACTGCACTAGTAACCAAGTGTGAAGCGTGCCAGTTTCATTCAAAGCAACTTCATCAGCCAGCTCAAGCGCTCCAGACGATTCCTCTCTCTTGGCCCTTCTCTGTCTGGGGGCTCGGCATACTAGGTCCCTTCCCCCGCGCTGCCGGGGGCTTCGAGTACTTGTACGTTGCCATCGACAAGTTCACGAAGTGGCCAGAAGTGGAGGCAGTGAGGAAGGTGACAGCACAGTCAGCACTCAAGTTCTTCAAGGGGATTGTGTGCCGTTTTGGTGTGCCGAACAGGATCATCACCGACAATGGTACGCAGTTCACTAGTCACACCTTCATGCAGTACGTCCAAGACCTTGGCGGCAAGATTTGTTTTGCCTCTGTTGCTCACCCGAGAAGCAATGGCCAAGCGGAAAGGGCGAACGCTGAAGTGCTGCGTGGTCTCCGGACCAGAACTTTCGACAAGCTGCACAAGCATGGAAGACGCTGGATTGATGAGCTGCCGGCGGTTCTTTGATCGATCAGGACGACGCCAAATCGAGCCACCGGCCAGACGCCCTTCGCTCTGGTCTACGGAGCGGAAGCAGTTCTCCCCACGGAACTCATATACGGGTCACCTCGAGTGCTCGCTTCTGGTGAGCTCGAGCAAGAGCAGCTGCGGCAAGATGACGTGCTGCTCCTTGAGGAGAACCGTCTTCGGGCTGCTGTGCGAGCCGCTCGCTACCAGCAAGCTTTGCGCCGCTACCATAGCCGCAAGGTTCGCGCCCGGAGTCTTGAGGAAGGCGACCTTGTTCTTCGGCGTGTTCAGTCGGCCAAGAATTCCAACAAGTTGACGCCGATGTGGGAAGGCCCTTACTGGGTAGTGCGAGTCACCAGGCCAGGCGCTGTCCGCCTGGAGACCGAAGAGGGCTTGCCAGTGAGCAACTCCTGGAACATCGAGCACCTTCGCAAGTTCTACCCGTAAGGCGCAGTTGTTCGGGTTTCTTGCTGTGATAGCGGTACGGCCAGCAGGCTGCTAACGACCCGAATCCAGTGCTCGCGGCAGCGTAACGCTCCGGCAAGATCCCGGCAACGCCATTCTGTACAAGTGTTGCCGGATGGCATGTAATCCTTTGTACAGAGCAGGCGCATCCTTTGTGCATATTTAATAAGATCTGTGTGCTTTACATTTCTTGTTGATTCCATGTCATTATATATGCATGTATTATCTGAGATGTGTATTGCACTCGATCCCGGTAAGAGCTAACGAACCGTCAAGGTTCCATACCTTTATTTTCTCTTCTTTCTTTTTCTCAAGAGACAGAAGATTCCCTCGCGCGCAAGTTTGCCGGGGGGGGGAAGGAATGGTGGTATGGATACCAGACGGCGTTCAAGGTTGGCGCCTGGCCGGAAGAAGAAGAATAGCGATGAAAAGCAGAGCTAAGTTGCTGAACCCCTTAAGCAGATTTTTGATTTTTGTAAGGCTGTATTCCCTTGAACGATTTCGGCTTTGTATGGAAAACCTGCACGCGATGGAATCTTGTCGTGATCGGCTACGCCCTTACTCTGTTTCGAGTCCGCTCAACAGTCTAGGTGGCCGCTCTGAAAGCGTCGAGATTTCTTGTCGTGAGCAGCACCGCCCGCAAGCTGCTGACGACCCGAATCCAGCGCTCGCGACGGGGTTATGCTCCGGCAAGTTCCCAGCAAAACGTAGGGTATACGCCATACAGAAAGAAATTGAACAAAGGGAATAGCATGCCATAATTCAAATAGAGCAAGTTATATTACATCCAGTGCTTGCCGCGTTTTTGACATAAGACAAATTGTCTTTTACATGGAATGCTGGCAGCAAGATGAGGAAGAGATGAGGCAGATGTGGCTAGTCCCGGCGATTGCCCTCGACCCTCTTCACCTGGCTCACCCGATCGACGATGGGCGCGACAAGCTCCTCGAGAGCCCTGACGTCCGCGTCCTTCGGCAAGCTCTTCGAGGCTTTGGAGAGGTCGATGCCAGGGTTCCTGTACGCCACCTTCATCAACACCTTCCGGAGGACGAGCTGGCAGAGTTTCCGGGATTCGTCGGCCAGCTTGCTTGTTTGGTTTGCCTGGAGTAGCTTGAGGGCGTCGACGAGCTTCTCGAAAAACATGGTTAGCCTGGCGCTTGAGGATATGTTGTCGTCGACAGAGTATCCGAAGCCCGGCAAGTCCATGGCCTCCAGCTCCGCGCCAAGCTTCTCGGCGACGTCCGCCAGCCTGGCAGTCCAGAGCTTCACGCTAGAAGTGTACTCGTTGTGGGTGGTGGCGGCATTCTGGAGCAACTCCTGTTCGTCGTGGAGGTCTTTGATAAGAGTCCTCTCGCGAACTCGGGCAGCCTCAAGAGACTCCTCCAGCGTGGATAGCTTCAGCTTCAGATCTTCAATGGAATCCTTGGCGGAGGAAAGCTGCTGGACCTTCTCGGATGCGGCAGCCTGCGTCTCCATCAGGCTGTGGAGAGCTTTGTCTCTCTCGGCCTCGAGTGTTGAGACCTTCTTGCCGTGGTCCTCGAGAGCGGCCTCCAGCTGCTTCGTTTTCTCCTCCAGCAAGTTCTTGGCGGCCTCTGCAGCTCCGGCAGCGTCGAGGGCCTCTTTGAGCTTGCCGGCGTGGTCTTCAGTTAGAGCTCTGAGCGTCTTCAACTGTTTCTGCTCAAGCTCCTGGACCCGCCGCGCGACAAGACTTTCGAGCTCGTCATCCTTGTTGCGAAGCTTGGTGGCAAGCGCCGCCTCGCGCGCGGCAAGGTCCTCTTCTTGGGCGTCAAGGCCGATGCGGCGCTGCGTCAAGAGGGCTCCTGCCGCGGCGGCTTGCTGGGCGGCCTCCTCCTGCGCTTTCTCGTTGTCTGATTGCTTCAGCAGGAGGGCGTTCCGCTCTTCCGCCAGCTGTTCCCGATAAACATTCAGCTCTTGGAGGGCCTCGCCATACCAAGCCTGTGTCTCCGTGACGCGTTGTTGGAAGTCTCCTTTCGCTGCCTCGACGAGCGCTGCCCGGGAGTCCAGTTTCTCCTTCCGGGCACGGTAGAGCGTTTGGAGCTTCTAATAGTTGTCATTCATGGCTTGAAGTAGCTGCTCCTCCTTGAGCTCACTGGCGGCAGCGACGGTGATTTCCCCGTCAAGATTTTCTCCTTCAACCAGCTCTTCGATGCTTGCCGACCCCGGCATGCTGACAATGTTTTTGCCGGCCCTGATGTATTGGCTTGAGGAAGGGGCCTGGGACGACGAGGGTTGGTCTTCGGCGGTTGAGGGCCCCGCGGCAGTAGAAGCGCCTGGCGCTCCTGCGGCGGAAGCGCCGTCAGTATGGCCGCGGGTCTCCTCGCCGGCTCCCTCGGCGGGCATCTTGGCGGCCTCCCCTTGCGCGGCCTTGGCGGCCTCAGCAGCAGCGGCCTTGGCGGCCTCGACGGCAGCAGCCTCGGCGGCAGCAGCTTTGGCGGCCTCGGCGGCGGCATGCTTGGCGGCCTCCTCGGCGGCAACCTTGTCGGCTTCAGTGGCGGCATCCTTGGCGGTCTCTTCAATGACAACGTCAGTGTCCATGAGCTCTGTCAGAAGAAGATTGAAAGCCAAGGGGTTGATTAAGATAAAGCTGAGAAGGAAGTTCAAGAAGACAAAAAGAATAAAAACCAAAGCGACAAGAATTCTGGGCTGAGTCGTTTACCTGCGTCAAGGAAAGGGTTGCCGGAGCTTGCGCTTGCCGGCCCCTCCTCATCGTCGCGGTAGAGCTTGCCCGAAGACTCGTTCCTCGGCGGTGTGGACGACGGAGGAGGCATGGCAGAGGCAGCTCCCGCTGTTGCTTCTCGCTGTTGCTCCGCTCCTGCACGCCTGGAGATGTCAGCAGAGAAGATGCACACCCCGGCACGCGCCAGTGGGTAGTGAGCAGAAGACTCACGTTGGGGGCTGCGCCGGGGACTGCGTCGAGGGCTGCATCGAGGGTTGCGTTCTGGGCTTGACTCCGAGCTGACGAGAACCGTTTCCGGCGCGCCCGAGGTGCTTGCCGGCGGCTCGACGCTTGTTGAGGTCTTGGCCCTCTTCGCCATCCTCTGCACCAGAGTCTCCGTATCCCTGAGGAGGCAAAAACAGAGCAAGTTAATCAAGCAAAACTAGAAGGATAAGAATCAAAGCTGTGGCGGGACTTTTACTCTTCTTCTTCGACCTCGGAGCTGATGGCGGAGAGGTCGAAGCCGACCCCCGCCGCGGTGCCTGACGGAGGAGGAGGAGGAGTGGTCCTGGGCCGCTTGGCAGCGGCAGGTTGCGGTGCGGCCTCGCCGGCCGCCCCTTTGCCGGAAGCCTCGCCACTTGAGGAAGGTTGGCGGGCTGGAGCACCAGTGGTGTTCTTCCGGAGGACGCGCCTCTTCCTGTGTTGAAGAGCTAGGGGCTCTTCCTCCTCTTCTTCCTCTTCGGTAGTGCCTCCGGCAGAAGAGCTCCCGGTAGCAGCTCCGCTCGGCTCCCCGGCAACCTTATCTCGCCCGGCAAGATCTTCCCGCAGCAAGTCCTCGCCTTCGCTGGACTCAGCGCTGCCGGCTTCTTCGGCAAGGTTCACCTCTTCCGCCCTGCTGGCAATGTAGGCGAGCTCCTCCTCCGTGGTGGCGCGGACAAGGTTCTCCTCGCGGATGGCCTTCTCCGTCAAGTTGTCGAAGAACGCCAGCGCCTGCTCCGCGGACGGCTCGATCCACCTCTCGTCGATGCTATGGGCATTGAGCACCGGCATCATGGCGATGATGGAGGTCAGCGACGAGTTGTTGCACAGTGGGACGACGCCTGCCGGCAACTCTCCCACTGCGCCGGATTTGAACAGCTGTTGGCAGAGGGCTGCGTGCCCCATGGCTGTCAGATCATTATCCAGCCCAGGCCGCACCCTCATGACGTCGGCAGCGTTCATGTACTCCCAGGCGGGGCGCCCCTTGTTCTGCAGTGGGGCGATGCGCCGGCGAAGGAAGTCTGAAGCAATCATCTCCACCTTCAACCCGGCAGCCCTGAGGCGCTGTATCCTAGTGATGGCGATGGTGAGCTTGCTGTCGTCAGGGTCTGCGGCGCTCCAATCCTTGCCGCGGACCACCTTCTGCTTCCGCACCTCGCAGAACGGTTGGGGCTCCTTTTCCCAGACCCAGCACCACTTGCCGCGCCACTCATCCCATCTCTCGCGGTAGAGCCCCTCTGGGTACGTCTCCTTGGTTGCCGTCCTCGGAATCCAAGTGATGCTGCCAGAGAGGGCGTCGCCCTTTTGGATGCGGGGGTAGAAGTAGTGCTGGAAAAGTGCCGTGCTCGGGATGACCCCGACAAAATTCTCGCAAAGGTGCGCGAAGACGGACATACAAGTCACGGCATTCGGCGTGAAATCAAGCAGCTGGAAGCCGTAGGTGAGCATGATATCTACGAAGAAATCCGAGTACGGAGGACAGAGGCCGCACCAGAAGTAATCGGCAAAGAAAGGATAATCTCCTGGCTCTACCCTGCGAGAAGCTACACTCACTCTGGTGGCTGGATGCGCCGTGGTCTCCTTCGCCCATGCGAACTGGTACCTCTTCTTCAAGGTCTCCGCATCAAGCGTCGAGGGGAAGACAGCGCGTTCCTTCCGCATCTTCGCCAACCTACTCTCCGCGGCGGCCGCTTCCGCCGCCTTGCCCTTGCTCGGCTTGGGCGGCATGGTGGCTATGGAGGTGGGCGCTGAAGACGTCGAGAGCGCGGTGGAGGCAGGTGGAGGGAGAAAAGCTCTGCTTTGGGCGCGAGGAAGAAGACGATGGCGACGGCTCTGAGATTGAGATTGGAAAGGCGGAGGGGGTAAATGAGCAGTGCCCTCTGCGATTCCCTTTTTATGGGGAAGGCGCGAGGCAGGCTCTTTACCGCCCGCTTTTGCAGCGGGGTTTCCGCCCACGTCTCTCACTTCGCGCGATTAATGCGCGTAGTGGAGGGGCATGGTAAAAGAGATAATGATTGCGAGCAGTTATTCCCTGCCACACGTGCCCGTGCACTGTTTTGGGCCTAGCCCAACAGGCCTGACACCCGTGTATGGCCTAGGCCCGGGGGCTCCTGTCGGTGTACTAAAGTATGGGTCTTTTAGTACCCCTTACTTGTGCATGGGCAGTTGTAGCCGTACCGTGGCAAGCCTTGCCGGGGAATAGCTAGGAGTAATCACGAGACTAAGACGCCAAGGAGACGTTCAAGTCACGGTCAGACCAGAAGACAGAGGAACAAAGGGTTGCGGAGGCCCGGCAAGACCCTTGCCGGCAAGGCCTCGCACCCGGCAAGACCCGGTCCCGGCAAGCCCCGGGCCCGGCAAGGATTCACCCCCGGCAAGGCTCTGCACAGTGCAGCGCTATCGCTCCAGTGCAGCGGCCAGCCTTGTCGTTTAGGGCTTGTCCTCATGGTGACGTGGCGTAATGCTGGCCACGAGATGCTTAAGCGGTGTTGATGGGATGGCTGCTTTTGCCCATCCCCTGTAAAGCTTTTCCAAGCCCAAGACGCTGAGAGACACCTCGACGGACACCTCACGGTGCATTTAATGAGTTTGTCCTAGGCCGTCAGGGTTAGGTATGACAACACTGTGATAACACTGTAGCTACTTTCCACCTCATGCCTTATCTCGTACGCCATTGTGGTAGGCCCTTTGACTTATATAAAAGGAGGCCCGAGGTGTACAGGAGGACACTTTTGGGGGGATAGCACTTCTGAGGTTCCATTCTGCATGCGCAGCTACCGAGTATTGTAGCTCCCAGAACTTGGCCAAGAACATCCACAGTAATACAATCAAAGCAGGAGTAGGGTTTTACGCATCCGTGCGGCCCGAACCTGGGTAAAATCCCCCGTGCGCTGTTCGTTAGATCTGCTCTTTGTGCAATCCTCTCCCCTTGCCGAGCCATAAAGGGATCTCCTTGATCCCATAGGTGTCCGTTTCCCACGATAGACAGGCTACTCTTTCTGCGTTTTCTTGTTTATCGGGAAGATCTCTTGTCTGAAGGAACTGGACAATTGGCTGCACCAATGCCGGAGCTTGTGGCTCGACGACAAAGACTAAAGGCATTTCTTCCTCTGCGGGAGCGCTTGCTTCGACAGCAAGGATCTGGCTTGCCGGAAGCTGCAGCTCACCGGCCAAGGGTATCTTGTCAGCGGTATTCACTTTATTGGCGGCTGCCGGCAGCTCTACCAGAAAGTAACCACCAACATCTTGTTTTTTCATCTTCGCCAGCCTTGATGGTGTAACGGATGGCTGAGTCAGATGGAGCACAAAAGTCCCTGGTTCCACAGGCATGTTTTGTGCGGCAAGCTTTGACAGGTCATCGGCAATCTAATTCTGGGCACGGGGAACGTGCTCTGCTTGTAGACCGTCAAAGTGCTCTTCCAACTTTCTCACCTCATCGACGTATGCCTCCATCAAAGGGCTCTGGTAATCCTTGTTGACCTGCCTCACCACTAGCTGCGAGTCGCCTCTGATAATCAGCTTCCGAATACCAAGGTCGATTGCAATGCGCAGACCGGCAAGCAATCCTTCGTACTCAGTAGTGTTGTTGGTGGCCAGCTCCCAGGGAAAGTGCATCTGAAGCACGTACTTGAGGTGCTCTCCGGTGGGTGCTATAAGCAGCATGCTGGCACCGGCGCCTTTCAGCATAAAAGCACCGTCAAAGTACATGATCCAATCGTAAACGGTTTCATTGCCGGGGAGAGAGGTCTCTGGAACTTCTTCGTCTGGCGTTGGTGTCCATTCTGCAATGAATTCCGCCAAGGCTCTGCTCTGAATTGTTGAGGTACTCTCAAACTTCAAATCAAAGCTTGACAACTCCAATGCCCACTCCACAATCCTGCCGGTTGCTTCTGGATTTCTCAAGATGTGTTGCAACGGAAAGGGAGTGACGACGGTGACTGGGTGTGCTTGAAAATAATGGCGCAACTTCCTTGAGCCCATGAGAACGCCAACGAGCAGCTTCTGCACACTAGAGTACCTTGACCTAGCCCCTTGCAGGAGGCAGCTCACAAAGTAGACTTGGCGCTGCTCCATCTTCTTCTTCACAACTTGTTGATCTGGCTGTCTAGCTTGCACAATTTCTGGTTTGTCGGCACCTGACCTTGCCGGAGAAGATTCCGGCTCGTCGGGTCGTGGCTCTGCGGCTGCTACCTACTCCCCATCTGCCTCTCTTTTAGCCACAAGTGCAGCACTAACCACTTGATTCATTGCCGCTAAGTATAGCAGCAACGTTTCTTGCGGCCTAGGCGCAATTAGGACTGGCAGAGAAGACAAGTGCTCCTTCAAATCTTGGAGCACGGCCTCCGCTTCTGGAGTCCAGTTTACTAGACCTGCCTTTTTCAATATCTTGAAAACAGCAAGGCGTCCTCTGTTGATTTGGAGATGAACCTGCTGAGGGTGGCAATGCATCCAGCAAGACGCCTGACATCCTTGATGCGTCTCGGTGCTTCTATCTGCTCAATTGCTTTGATCTTGTCGGGGTTGGCTTCAATCCCTCTCTGAGACACAAAGAAACCAAGAAGCTTGCCGGACAGAACACCGAACACACACTTCTCGGGGTTGAGCTTCAAGTTGAGCTTGCGCAAGTTCGCAAATGTCTCTTCCAAATCCTGGATCAGGGTTGACTTGTCTCTGGTCTTGACCACAATATCATCCATGTAGGCTTCCACATTTTCGTGCAGCTGTGGCTCAAAACCGATCTGGATTGCTCTGGCAAAGGTTGCCCCAGCACTCTTCAATCCGAAAGTCATACGCAAAAAGCAGTATGTGCCACATGGAGTGATGAATGCGGTTTTCTCCTCATCTTCCTTGGCCATAAAGATCTGATGATAACCAGAATAGGCGTTAAGGAAAGAGAGTTAATCACAGCCGGCAGTGGAGTCTACAATCTGGTCGATGCGCGGCAAAGGGAAAAGGTCCTTTGGACAGGCTTTAAATATATTAGTGAACTCTATACAAAGCCTCCACTTCCCATTCGCCTTGCGCACTACGACTGGATTGGCTAACCACGTAGGGTGTAGCACTCCTCTGACTAGACCTGATGCTTCCAACTTCTTGATTTCCTCGGCAATGAACTCTTGATGCTCCAAGGCTTGCTACCTGACCTTCTGCTTGAAGGGTCTTGCATGAGGGCAGACAGCAAGGTGGTGCTCAATTACCTCCCTAGGAACACCGGGGATGTCAGATGCTTGCCAAGCAAACAAATCGACATTCACCCGTAGGAAGGCAACGAGCTCGCTTTCCTATTTGTCACCGAGAGTGGCAATTACAGAAAAAGTGCATTCGTCCCATCCTCTCTCGCAGAAAATTGCTTAGTCGCCGGCGCGGAGGCCTTGGACTTCTTGCTCTTGCCGGTAGAGCTCTCTGGTATGTCCTCGACGGGCGTGCTGCACTCTAAAGTTTGCTTCCCGGAGTCCGTATCAAATGTCTTGTCGGACTTCTTCTTCTTCTTTCCTCCCCCGGGAGCTTTGCCGGCAGGAGCAGGTGCCTTATCGGCAGATGCTGCCACTGCCTCCCAGTAGACTTTGTCGGCGCAAATGATTGCGTCCTGTAGGATCGAAAGTATGTCTAGAGGGGGGGTGATTAGACTACTTGACCAATTAAAACCTAACCTTTTCCCAGATTTTAGTTGTAGGCAGATTTTAGCAATAGTACATGTCAAGCATCATCCTACACATGCAATCCTAAGAGTATAGCAGCGGAATATAAGCAATTGCATATGTATGTAAAGGAGGGATTGGAGATTTCAAACGCAATGAAGACACGGTGGTTTTTGGCGTGGTTCCGATAGGTGGTGCTATCGTACGTCCACGTTGATGGAGGCTTCAACCCACGAAGGGTAACGGCTGCGCGAGTCCACGGAGGGCTCCACCCACGAAGGGTCCACGAAGAAGCAACCTTGCCTATTCCACCATGGCTTACGTCCATGAAGGACTAGCCTCACTCGGGGTAGATCTTCACGAAGTAGGCGATCTCCTTGCCCTTACAAACTTCTTGGTTCAACTCCACATCTGGTTGGAGGCTCCCAAGCGACACCTAACCAATCTAGGAGACACCACTCTCCAAAAGGTAATAGACGGTGTGTTGTTGATGAACTCCTTGCTCTTGTGCTTCAACTGATAGTCTTCCCAGCACTCAATCAACTCCTCACAGATTTGGCTATGGTGGAAGAGAGATTTGAGTGGAAAGCAACTTGGGAAAGGCTAGAGATCAAGGTTCAAATGGTAGGAATGGAATATCTCGATCTCAACACATGAGTAGGTGGTTCTCTCTCAGAAAATGTATGGTGGAAGTGTAGGCACGTTCTGATGGCTCTCCTTACTAAGAAGGATGGGGTGGAGGGGTATATATAGCCTCCACACAAAATCCAACCGTTACACACTTTTGACCCAACTCGGTGGCACCGAAACGATAATCTCGGTAGCACCGAACTGTGTAAAAGATATGAACTTTAGGAATCTCGGTGGGACCGATACGAACAACTCGGATGGACCGAAGTGCAATGGCTTAGGGAAATCCTCATCTCGGTGGCACCGATTGCATCAACTCGCTAGGACCGAAGTGAAGCAATAAGGCAACAGAGAATTGGCAAGCCATCTCGGTGAGACCGATTTGCAAACTCGGTGAGACCGAAGTAAATGCAAACGATTACAGAGAGTTGGCAAGGCCATCTCGGTGGGACCGAGATCCATTTCGGTGGATCCGATTTGTTAGTGTTTGGCAGTGGCTAAGTCTTGGATGAACTCGGTGGGGCCGGATTGGAAATTTCGGTGGGGCCGAGTTGGACTTTAGGTTTAGGACATATTTGGGTAGAGAGAGTGGTTGAGGGTTTAGGAATACTGTCACTAAGCACTTGAGCAAAAAGACCATTAAGCAACACCTCATCCCCTTTTAATAGTATTGGCTTTCCTATGGACTCAATGTGATCTTGGATCACTAAACCAAAAATGTAGAGTCTTGATCTTTTGCCAATCCTTGTCCTTAGCATTTTGAGGGGTCCACATCTCTAGTCCATGCCATGCCAATCATTGAACATCCTGAAATCTTAATCTTGAATGGACATTAGTTCAATGAGATATATGTTGTTATGAATTACCAAAACCACCAAGGGAGCAAATGTGCTTTCAATCTCCCCCTTTTTGGTAATTGATGACAACATATAGATCAAAGCTTAGACAAATGATTAAGTTAATGAAATACATCGTCGCTTTGAGAAGTATGTGATAAGCAAGAGCTCCCCCTAAATTTGTGCATTATTAAAAATTTGCGTTTGAATGCAAATGCACAATCGATTAGGCTCATGGGTCACTCTTCCATGTCACATACATCTTGGTGGAGCGCGCAAAATGATAAGACTGGAATAATAGGCACGCATCACCAACATAAGTAATTGATCATACAAGATAGTGGTAGAGATAAACATGGAATATCACAATAGGCATAATATGATCAATCAACATCGTATCTCACAAACATAAACGACAGAATACTGTAACAAGCACACATAAAACAGAGTAGCACCAAACAAACAAGTAGCACAAGAAACTCTCGAAGCAAATCAAAAGCAAGAAACTCTCTCTCTCTCTCTCTCGAAGCCTATGATCTATACAGATTCTCCCCCTTTGGCAACAAGTACCAAAAAGTTCAAATGAGTATAGCTCTAATCGACTCTCTAGGCACGGTCCTCCGAAGCTCCTGAAGGCGACCTCCTGCTGGCAGCTCCGGTGTGCGTAGATGGCGTTGAGAGAAGAGCGTCCGCGAATGCTTCTGCTGACGACTGCTGGACTGGTGGAGTGGAGACCTGCTGTGGCACTGTGGCTGTGGCGGCTGGTGCAGATACTGTGGTCCGTGGATCCACAACTGGTATCGCAGCTGACCTGGCAGCCCTAGGCACTTGCTGAAACTGCTCTGTAGTCGGTCTTTCATCTTCACTGTCATCTGATCTGGCTTGCTTGACAGCATCAACATCACCTTGCAGCGGTTCCACTTTGGTTTGAATCTCAGTCACTTTGACATCCAAATTGTGAAATTTGGTCTCAATGATCCGCTCAAAACTAGCCTGGGTCTGGGTGAGGTTGGCCAGACTTCGCTCAATCCTCAGAGTGGCTTCAAGCAGATATTGCATTTGATCCTTTGGTGTCTTGAGATTCGCAATTGGAGCATTGGGAGCTGCTGCTTCCTGAGCTGCTTTAGCTTCTTGGGCTTTGCGGATTTCCTCTTGAGCTTGTGCAGAAGTGGGATGCGAAGGATCCATCACGATGACATTGTCCTCAAAATCTGGACGCAAAGGCAAATGCTCTCGATCAAGAAGATACGTGCTGGTTCCAACCTTGGAATTGATCAACAACTGAATATGTGGAGTATAACCACACAATCTCTTCTGATCTGCTGCTGTCCTCTTGATAGTCTCAACTATCAGGCTCATCACCTTGAATTTCTGAGGGGTGTCGAATAAATGCAGCAAATTTATGGAGTGGCCACGAATCATCTTGTCATCTCCTGACTTGGGTAGCAGAGTGTACCGCAGTATAGTGTTCGTTGTGGCCAGACCTGGTAGCAAATGCTTCATTGATCCAAGCTTGTGAGTCTCAAGATCCTCCTGGGGAATAGCAGTGTACATGTTCTTCATGGAATTGTGATCAAACTTGAGCTTGGCATAAACATCATAATCATCATCCTCTTCCTTGAGTGCTCCAAGAAGATTTGCCCACTCAGAAATGGTTGATTGATATCTGATTCCTTCAGTCATCCACACTATGCGACCATCTGGATAGAAGTGTGTTGTGGAGTAGAATTGCATGACCATTTCGTCATTCCACTTGGTCAACTTTTGTCCGACAAACTCGTCAACTCCTGCAATTCTGAAGCTTTCATGTACATGGGGGAAATAATCTTCATTGGCATCAATATATTTCCAGTCCACCCACCTCATGTCACTGACTATGGGCTTCTTGTCAAGCAAAACTGTCTCGTAGAAATCTTGTTGTTCACGGGTGTGAAAACGATAATCACATGCTGTTCTCCTCCTCACAGCATATGGATCTGACAATCTCCATTGACGCAGTCCTTTGTCCTTTCGCAACATCATGTTTTCAGCTACTGGGTGTGCATTGTCATGTTCTGGTATCTTTGGCTTCAATTTTCTGAGCACTAGAGGCTCTTCATCAACATTTGATTCAGGCACTGGGGCCTTGTTCTTCTCTGCAGCAGATATGTTTCTGGTTGATCTCTTGGGAGCTGGTGCATTAGCCTTTGACTTGGGAGGTGCAGCAGTCTTGATTGCATCAGACATGAGCTTCTGAGCTTTTGCAGGGGGTGCATTATCTGGCTCATCCTCCTCCTCTTCTTCCTCATCAATCATCATAGAAGGTCTACCAATCACACGGGCAGTAGTTTTTCTTATCCACTTTTCTTAGCACCTGCAGCTGCCTCACTAGGCTCTTCAAGAGTGAATTGTATGGATTGTTTTGGCACTTTCCTTACAGCAGTTCTTTCTTTGGCAGATGTAGGCTTTGTGCTGTACTCCTTAGCAAGCACAACTCTTTTCTTCTTAGATGCAGCTTCACTTGCAACAAAATCCTCATCCTCACTGTCTGAGGTTTTTTCTTCCTTGTTTTAGTTGCAGCTTTTGGAAGATCTGGAGAGCTCCTCTCTCCCTCATAGAAACTTTTAGCTGGGCTTGACCCTTCACTCATCTCTGCCTGCTGTTCAGATCTGTACTGACTGTCACTGTTGTTTGACATCTTGCTGAGCTGACCCTGTGAATAGATAGGTATGGGTAGAGTAGATGAGTCATCACAAAAAGCAGATAGTTTTTCATAAAAATGAGTTCAAACTTTAGTTCTAGGTTTTCACAGAATGCAGTTCGGATGGACCGAGTTGGTAATCTCGGTGACACCGAAGCACACTACAGAGACATGGCACGCGATTTCGGTCAGACCGAGATGGGTTTCGGTGGCTCCGAGATGCTAGGGTTTCACTAAGACATTACTTTCGGTCGTACCGATTCTCACATCTCGGTGGCACCGAGATGTACTAGTGCTATGGCCAGGGCCAAATCGGTGGGACCGAAAATTCCTATTCGGTCGGTCCGAGATGCATTCGGCGGAAACCTAACCCTAAAATTTTTGCTCGAATCTCGTTCAAACGAACTAATCTGGTGGAAAGAGTATTGCATTCGTGGCAAGATTACAGGCAATCCAATCGTGCATTGAATCGGAAAAGAGAAGCACGAAAGGGATTGAAACTCACCCTAACTCGGTGGAGTTTCTCTACGGTGGCAACGGCGGTGGAGATTACCGTTGACGGCGACGGAGTCCTGCGGCGAAGGCGCACAGGAGACGACAGCGACGATCCAAAGACCAAAGGGGCGGCAGCAATGGGGCGCGGGCGCGTGACGTTTGAAGAAATTTTCAATCGCACGGTTCGCTGGGAATATATACCCATGTGCTGTCGGTGGCACCGAGTGGAACAAATCGGTAGCACCGAGACGTGCAACTGCTTGCAGTTACATCAACTCGGTCCAACCGAGTTGGTCTAATCGGTAGCACCGAGATGAAAACCTAGATCAATCTAAATCCTTTCGGTTCGACCGAGTTTGAGTAGGTTGGCCTGACCGAAATCAATTAGAAGGTTTTGGAGGTTCAGCCCTTTCAGATCGGTGGCTCCGAGTGCTCCTCACCCGGAGGGTCCGAAAAAGACTTGTTCAATTTTTGTGATGCAGCAAGAATAGAATTTGAGACAAGAAAGCATAGATAGCTAGAGAAGGTTCTTAGGCATTCTTGTACATCCACTTGGCCAGAAAAACCAAGACAATCAAAACAACAAATGGATGTCCTCGAATGATGAAAACATGCAAATCAACATGCTCACACAATAAGATAGCAAATGAAATATGTGTCAAACATGCACAACCAATTCTAGCATCTATCAAGCAATGGCGATGACTAGGTCATCTATATATGAGTATATTGACTTAGGAGCCAAATGAGAACATTTGATCATAGGTCATACTCATCGTTTAAGCACAAGTGGGGTTACCACTTTTACATAAAGCATTGATGTGTTCACACCATTAGAGTTGCTTTAGCTCAATTTTTGGAGCAAAGCTCCCCATAGATGTGATATCCCCCCTAAGAGGGTTGAACTAACCTTGGGTTTTGTCGATGATGACTTCATGTAGATGTTGAAGATGTGGATGCTCAATGTTGATGTAGACCATCAAGAGTTGGGAGCAATCCTTTGGAGTTTTGTGCTTTCAATACCTACATGGGTTAGTCCCACACAAGGAACATACAAGGATATCCATAGACATAGAGTGAAATACACATATGATGATGTCCATGAATGCATTGATTACCTTGTCCCTTGCCTTACCAACAAGAGGGTTTGTGACTCCATGAACTAGTGCAAAATGTGGAAGTTGGTTGCACAAGTCCTTGCCATAAAGAATGTGAGTGAAGTTTGTTGGCGGAGTCACCCTCAAGAACTCTCTAGTTCTTCTTCTTTTGGACCCACATCAACTTGATGGGAATCCTTGGAGTCGTAGTAGCACTTGATGAAGTAGAACTTGATGAAGTCTTGGGAACCCACTTGACCATGGCTTGAGGAGCTTCTTCAAATGAGTCAATCTCTTCTTGAAGCTTGTCCTTGCCTTTTAGCTTCTGGTCTTGTGGTGGAAGGTCTTCTTGAGCTTGTGTTCCCTTGAAGGAAGTAGGATCATACTTCTCTTGTTGAGGAACGAACTTCGTCTTGGGGTATTGACCTTCTTCCCACTCAACTCCATCGGCATTGAACTTTCGTTCAAATCCAACACCTTGGTTCTTCCGATGCCTTCCTTGCTTGCGTACAATTTCCTCAAATTGTTTACTCCCGGCAAGACTCTTGTAGACACCTTTTTCTATAATTCCTTTCAATAGCATATTTTCTTGCTCAAGTGTAACTTGGCTAAGAGAATCATTAGTGGAATCAATAGAACTACTAGAAGCAACAACATTGGATTTAGCATTGTTATTGTTTCTACTAGAAGTAGAACCATTTTTACCCTTGTTGCTAATTTGCTTAGGTTTAACTTGTGGCATAAAGGTAGACAAGAGTAAACGTTTGGCAAGATATGAAGAACTCTTCTTTCGAAGATCGTCATTGATAGCTTTAAGAAACTCATGCTCTTGCTCTAAATTTAGCTTCTCGAAGCGTAGCTTCTCATGAGTTCTTAGAAGTTCTCTATGATCCTCTTGAGTTGTTTCATGAGCTAACTTAAGAGCATTTAGTTCTTTAGTTAGACGCTCAATCTCCTTCATAGCATTGTCACTCGTTTCCTCTTGACTATCATGATTACTAGCATTTTCATTATAGCTCACATCACTAGCCCTATAAACAAGTAAATCATCATCACCAAGCAAATCATCTTCATCACTATTAAAATCAAGATACTTGGGGTGTGATACCTTAGGGCCTTTTGCCATGAAGCATCTTCCAATTCCTTCATTTGGTGAGTCAAATAGATCGTAGGAGTTGGATGACACAAGTGCAAGTCCTGCAACACCTTCATCTTGACTGTAGTCGGAGTTGGAGTGATAACTTCTCTCGGAGTGGTTGTCGGAGTCGGAGCCGGAAACCCATTCACCAACATGAGCTTGATGTCTTCTTCTTGTGTAGCTCCTTGATGACTTGTCCTTCCTCTCTGAATCCTTACTTCTTCGAGAGTGTCTTCGTTCATAATAATCATCTCTACTCCTTCTCTCTTTATGAGGTGATTCATCTCTTCTATGTCTTCCTCTTGGTGATTCGTCTCTTTTCTTGTAGGGAGCCGTGCACTCATTTGAGTAGTGTCCGGGCTTTCCACAATTGTAACAATTCCGGTCACGACTTGATGATCTTCTCTCATAGTGTCTTGAGCTAGAGCTTCTTTCTTTTCCTTTGTTCTTGTAGAACTTGTTGAACATTTTCACCATTAGGCTTATCTCTTCATTGGATACTAGCTTGTCACTTGGAGTTGTTGGAGCATCGATTGAGGCTTTGTAAGCACCACTTGACTTGTTGTGCAGCTCCTCTTTGTCCTTGAGTGACATTTCATGAACGACAATCCTTCCAATGACTTCCGTGGGCTTGAGATCTTTGTAATTTGGCATCATTTGGATCAATGTGCAGACGGTATCATATTTTCCATCCAAAGCTCTAAGTATCTTCTTGATGATTAATTTGTCGGTCATCTCTTCACTTCCTAACCCGGCAATCTCATTTGTGATGAGAGCAAGCCTAGAGTACATCTCAGCGACTCCTTCACCATCCTTCATCTTGAACTTGTCAAGTTGGCTTTGAAGCACATCCAGCTTAGATTCCTTGACAGATTCGGTACCCTCATGCATATCAACCAAAGTATCCCAAATTTCCTTTGCATTCTCGAGGCGGCTAATTTTGTTGAATTCTTCGGGACATAAACCGTTGAATAGAATGTCACAAGCTTGAGCATTGTATTGCAACATCTTTAATTCTTCCGGGGTTGCCTCACGATCCGGTTCCTTGCCATCCTCAAAGAAGTCACCTTGCAAGCCAACACGAACAACAGCCCAAATGGCGGGGTTATGACCAAGAATATGCATTTTCATCTTATGTTTCCAACTAGCAAAGTTTGTACCATCAAAATATGGACCTCTACGGTGATAGTTACCCTCACTAGACGCCATACTCTCCTAGGTTGTGAAACCATGGCTATGATCACCAAAGCTATGGAAATCAAGGCTTACGGAGACCAAAGCTCTGATACCACTTATAGGATCGAAAGTATGTCTAGAGGGGGGGTGATTAGACTACTTAACCAATTAAAACCTAGCCTTTTCGCAGATTTTAGTTGTAGGCAGATTTTAGCAATAGTACATGTCAAGCATCACCCTACACATGCAATCCTAAGAGTATAGAAGCGGAATATAAGCGATTGCATATGTATGTAAAGGAGGGATTGGAGATTTCAAACACAATGAAGACACGGTGGTTTTTGGCGTGGTTCCGATAGGTGGTGCTATCGTACGTCCATGTTGATGGAGGCTTCAACCCACGAAGGGTAACGGCTGCGCGAGTCCACGGAGGGCTCCACCCACGAAGGGTCCATGAAGAAGCAACCTTGCCTATTCCACCATGGCTTACGTCCATGAAGGACTAGCCTCACTTGGGGTAGATCTTCACAAAGTAGGCGATCTCCTTGCCCTTACAAACTTCTTGGTTCAACTCCACATCTGGTTGGAGGCTCCCAAGCGACACCTAACCAATCTAGGAGACACCACTCTCCAAAAGGTAATAGACGGTGTGTTGTTGATGAACTCCTTGCTCTTGTGCTTCAAATGATAGTCTTCCCAGCACTCAATCAACTCCCCACAGATTTGGCTATGGTGGAAGAGAGATTTGAGTGGAAAGCAACTTGGGAAAGGCTAGAGATCAAGGTTCAAATGGTAGGAATGGAATATCTTGATCTCAACACATGAGTAGGTGGTTCTCTCTCAGAAAATGTATGGTGGAAGTGTAGGCACGTTCTGATGGCTCTCCTTACTGAGAAGGATGGGGTGTAGGGGTATATATAGCCTCCACACAAAATCCAACCGTTACACACTTTTGACCCAACTTAGTGGCACCGAAACGATAATCTCGGTAGCACCGAACTGTGTAAAAGATATGACCTTTAGGAATCTCGGTGGGACCGATACGAACAACTCAGATGGACCGAAGTGCAATGGCTTAGGGCAATCCTCATCTCGGTGGCACCGATTGCATCAACTCGGTAGGACCGAAGTGAAGCAATAAGGCAACAGAGAGTTGGCAAGCCATCTTGGTGAGACCGATTTGCAAACTCGGTGAGACCGAAGTAAACGCAAACGATTACAGAGAGTTGGCAAGGCCATCTTGGTGGGACCGAGATCCATTTCGGTGGATCCGATTTGTTAGGGTTTGGCAGTGGCTAAGTCTTGGATGAACTCGGTGGGGCCGGATTGGAAATTTCGGTGGGGCCGAGTTGGACTTTAGGTTTAGGACATATTTGGGTAGAGAGAGTGGTTGAGGGTTTAGGAATACTGTCACTAAGCACTTGAGCAAAAAGACCATTAAGCAACACCTCATCCCCTTTTAATAGTATTGGCTTTCCTATGGACTCAATGTGATCTTGGATCACTAAACCAAAAATGTAGAGTCTTGATCTTTTGCCAATCCTTGTCCTTAGCATTTTGAGGTGTCCACATCTCTAGTCCATGCCATGCCAATCATTGAACATCCTGAAATCTTAATCTCGAATGGACATTAGTTCAATGAGATATATGTTGTTATGAATTACCAAAACCACCAAGGGAGCAAATGTGCTTTCACGTCCTTGTGGTTCGACTTGATGGTGAGGACCCCCATCGGCCCTGGCATCTTGATGACATTGTAGGCGAAGTGGGATGCGGCCATGAACTTGTCCAGCGCCAGTCGGCCCAGAATGCCATTGTAGGGCAGGGGCATCTTGACGACGTCGAAGACAATCTTCTCCGTCCTGTAGTTGTGGTCGCTGCCGAATGTGACCGGCAGCGTGATCTGGCCCTTCGGCTTGTTCCTCCCTGGACTGATCCCTTAGAACGTGCCGGTCTCCTCAAGATCCTTGTCAGGGATCTGCAGCCTCTTGATCACGTCGGGAGAGATCAAGTTGAAGCCGGCCCCACCGTCAACCAACATCTTCGTCACCCTGAGGTTGCGGATTGTTGGCGAAACCAACAACGGCAAACACCCGACCGCAATGGTGTGATCAGGGTGATCCTCGGCGTCAAAGACGATGGGCGTGTGCGACCACTTGACTGGCTTCTGCACTCCCATCACGGGCTCCGTGGAATTCACCTCGCGGATCCATTGCTTCAGTTGCCGGTGTGAGGAGTGCAAAGATGTACCTCCGTCAACACACATGGCGTCCACTGAATTCTGGAACTCCTTCTCGGACTCGTCTTCGTCCTCATCACCATCATCTTGGCCTTGTGCAGCCTTCTCTTTCGGCTACTAGGCCTTGCCGCGGCGGCCCCCTCGGCCACCACGGTTCTGCTTGCCGGATCCACCGGCACCATCCTGGCCCTTCTCCTTGTCGCGCTTCTCGTACTCTTGCTTCTGCTTCTCGGCAAGCTGCTCCACTTGCCGGCACTCCTAGAGATTGTGGCCCTTGGTATGGTGGATCTTGCAGTACGGCCCACCGGTCTTGCCGCTCTTGTCACCTGCCGCAGCCTCCCGGCAGTCAGCTCACCCGGCAACCTCCTTGCTGGGGCTTTCTACCTTAGACTTCTTGGCAGCGTTGGCATCACCAGGGCTCTCAACTGCCATCACTAACTTGCCTTTGCGCTTCCGATTGCGCTTCCGGCTCTTCTTCTGTGGAGTCGATGCATCATCTGCGTCGTCGTCTTCAAAACTGACGTCGGCGCCAGTGTCTTACCCCGGGAGTCACCTCCCTTCCTCAGCACATGCACACTTGTCCACCAAGGTGTACAACTCGTTGATGGTCCTGACCATCACGATGTTCATCTCAGACCGCATTCTGCTATTGCGCACATTCATGTGGAATGCAGTGCAAACAGCTGCGGGATGAACATCGGGGATGTTGTGGTGCACACGGCTAAACCTCTGTATGTACTTGTGGAGGGTTTCGCCATCTCTCTGGGGGATCACATGCAAATCGCTCTCCTGACCAGGGAGCTTGTGGCCACCCTGGTAGGCACCCACGAATTGATGGCATAGATCCGCCCAGGAAGAAATGGAGCCTTCCGGCAAGTTCATCAACCATGATCTGACATTGGGCCGAAGCACCAACGGAAATTAGTCGGCTAAAAGCTTGTCGTCGTGCCCCCTAGCAGCCTGCACAGCGATGGTCTAGATGCCAAGGAACTCTGCTGGATTGAGCGTGCCATAGTACTTGTCGGGCAGCTCAGGTTTGAAGGGGTGGGCAGACAGCCAGCAAACTTGCCGCAGCTCATGAGTAAATGCTGGGCAACCCACCTCGTAAGGTAGGCACCCAGGATACCCTGGCGCTGGCACGTATGCTGCCGGCCCGGCACGGTTGTCTGATAGACGGCATGCTTCCCGGCGCCACTCAATCTTCGAACGGGCGTCCTCGTCACGCCGATCGTGGGGCACTTGGCGCTGGTCTCGGCGGCTCCGCGGATCTGACGACGCCATGGACATAGTGTCCTGGTCATTCGATCGGCAAGCTTGCCACCGCTATGGTTGTTGGCGTGGAGGCGACTGCACCGTTGGTGCACCGTCTCCGGCACGGCAGCCAGATGGTCCTGTCGGCACTGAGAATGGTCGTCTGGAGGGGCCCACATCCTGTGCCTTGCCGGGATAGGCAAAACTAATGAGGCTCTGAATGGTGGCCCTCCATTCGTCCATCTTGTCTGGGGCTGGCGGGAAGTTCAAAAGCATTTGAACCCGCGCCATAGCCTCTGCCGCCGTGGTTGGCATGGCGGGGAACACGGAATGGGGTGGCATTCGACTCCTGGCAGGGCCAGGAGGGAGCTCATCACGTACCTGCTGCCGCGGAGCATGTTCACCAATGGGTTGGCATGGTGGTGGTGAAACCTGAGCATCGTGAGGACGATGCTCAAGGCCGGCTTGACGCCACCTAGGACCACCAGCGCCGCGGGGAAGCGTGGCACGCCCATCTTGCGATGGTCGCTACACACGTCCCGCCGCAGCGTTGTTGGACGTCGCCGCTCCATCCTTGGACATCGCGGCTGTGGGGTCCTGGTTTACACCTGTCCGAATATTAATACTGGGATGATCGTGCTCACCAGCAGGTTGTTGGAGTTGACCGTCTGCGCCATCTCCGATGTGCTGACTGCGATCGCCGGCACGGTGGGGTGCTAGACACCCGCACCGCCGGCGCCTCCTACCCCGGCCGTCGCAACCACAGCGTCCGCACCGACTGTGCTGCCTGCGCCGTCTCCGGACGCCTGGGAAGGCAGCTTGGAGGTGGTGGGAGCCGTCGTGGCTCCAATCTTCTTCTTCGGCGCCATCGATGAAGGTGATGGAGTCGGTACTCAAACTACGAACACTGATTCGTAATATAAGAGCCTCTACCTGGCGAGCCAAAGATGTCATGGGAAAACGACGATCTATGGGATCGAGAGGATCCCTTTGCGGTTCGAAAGTGGGATCTATATACTACAAAGAGCAGGGCTAGTAGATATGAGCACAGGTAATGATTTATCCAGGTTCGGGCCGCTGTGAGCGTAAAACCCTACTCCAGTTCTGGTGCTTTGATTGTATGTGAGTTCAAAGGTTACAAAGAGCGCAGCTTGCCGGCCAGGTGCGCGGGAAGTGCAGCTACAGCGTGTCCTTGAACTAAGAGTCGACCGTTCTAAGTGTAGCCGTGGGCCTCCTTTTATAGGCCAAGGGGTAACCACAGTGGCTAATACGGTCATTTACAGGGTATGAATAGTGATTTGCACCGTCACCACGTCTATCTCCAGACGGGGTAAGACAAGCGCATTTAATGCACCGTTAGGTGCTACATCGGGGAGGCGAGGCTTTGGGGTAAAAGATCTGTACCACCGGTCCTGGCGCCCTCCTGTTATCTTGACACGTCCCAGGGATGGGTGTCGTTAAAGTTAATCCTGGCGTGGCATGCTGACACGCGCCTTGGCCAGCTGCGGTGACTGCCTGCCCATTCGACACCTATCATGCGTGCTTATCTAGCCAATGATGAGGTGGAGCGGTAACGGGACAGAACGAGCTTGCCGGCACAGAGCTTGCCGGGCCATTGCTTGCCGGCAAGGAGCTTGCCAGCAACCAGAGTCTTGGTCTTCACCTTGCCAGTACGGAGCTTGCCAGCAAGGGCAATCTTGATCTTCAGTACTAGAGTAGTACTTCTCCATGACCTGCCTTGAGGTCTTCTTCACGGTCTTGTTTATTCTAAGTCTTGGGTCACAGCAACCCTCCGGCAAGCCCTTGCCGTCAGGAAGGCTACAACCGCCTGCGCACAAGTCAGGGTACGAGGGCACCCATGCTTTAGTACACCGACGGCTACTCAACCAGAGACCAAGAAGGTGTCGGCGAAGGAGGACGGCACGGGCAGTACGTTCACCGTCAGTGCCACCCTTGGCAGCAAATAGGAAAGTGCGCTCGTTACCTTCCTGCGGGCGAATGTCGATGTGTTTGCATGGCAACCATTTGACAACCCCGGTGTTCCCAGGGAGGTAATTGAGCACAACCTTGCCGTCTGTCCTCACGCGCAGCCCGTCAAGCAGAAGGTCAGGAAGCAAGCTCTAGAACGGCAACAATTCATTGCCGAAGAAATTAAAAAGTTAGAAGCGGCAGGCTTGGTTAGAGGAGTACTTCATCCAACATGCACTACTACAGGCGACCGCTAACGCGACACATGAATCAGAGACCCCGCGACCAAACTGTGTGCGATGCATGCATCGCAAACGGTGTCATAATAAAATCGTTGCCAATAAGACGAATTGTGTGCGATGGCGGAGACATCAAGCACGATTCAGATTACAGGCGCGTGTGCGATACATGGCATACAATTGATCCATGCGAACTGTTTGCGATAAGCCAGAACAACAGAAATGGGCAGCCAGTACGAGGTGTATGCTGTCGGGCCATTGGGAACCAGGGTACCCCGGCCCATCTGCCTGCGGCCCAGGAAACGACGCCTGGCGAGGGCCCAAGACACGACCCATCTAAGGGCGCCGCGAAGCGAAGACATCTCCCGAGGCGCCGGCCTCCTGAGGACCCCTCCTCAGGACACGACCTACCAGCACTTAGCCGCGACAGCAGCAAGGGCCTCGCGAGGTTGCCTCCCGAGGCGGCCCCCCGAGGCGGCCGCCCGAGGCCACCCGAGCCTGACGTCGGCTGCGCGGTCCTGTGCCCATCACGTGGGTGACGCGCGTAGCGATGAAGGGCGGCAAAGGCCGCGCCAGTAGGCGCGAATAGAGAAGCTTTCCTTTTGGCAGCCCCAGCTGCCCATCCCCGAAGCAAGTCCCAAGGACTGCCATTTGGTGAAAGAGGACCGAGACAGCAAGGCGCGCAGGGCGGAGGTCATCACCAAGCCCACCGGGGCGTCATAGGCGAAGACCGCCTTTAGTCAGGATAGACAGAGCGCCTGTCCCCTTTCAAAATCCGCCAAGTGTGGCAACCCTTCCCGCCTAAGTTTTTGGGGGAAGAGGACCAGGGCGGCTATAAAGGGGGCAGAGCTGCCATTGTAGAGGGGATCGATTCCTCTGCTTCCTACCTTGTACGCGAGAGCATCTTCTCGCCCACAGATATTCCAACCACAAGCAGGAGTAGGGTTTTACACCGCAAGGTGGCCCGAACCTGGGTAACCGTCGTGCCCCCTGCCGTGCTCCCGCGTAGCGCTCTCGCTATAGCCTCGCCGTGGTCACCTTTGGTCGGAAAGAACTATCTTGCCCCTAGTGTTCAAACCTCTAGATCCCCGGAGTCCCGGCTCCGACATTTGGCGCGCCAGCTAGGGGCCAGCTTCGGTTCTTTCCACCTCCTCGCCGCCATGGCCGACGCTCACCGTGAGCGTTACGCGCGCCGAGCTGCCAGGGTGGCCCAGACAGAGCCTGTCGCCCGCGACGACCGTCGATGCTGCGCCGCCGGCGAGGGAATAGCAGGTCTCTTCCCTCCACCCATCCGTGCAGGTGGATGGCCACACCGCTATGGCCTCGTCACTCGCTCCCTGTGACACGCCAGCCCCGCAGGCCGCGCTGCTCATGGCGCGCAAGCTCCTGCGCTACCGCCCCACCGACGCCGGCTACGACGCCTGGCTCGGCCGCATCACCGAGCTCGTCAATGCCGCAGGTGACGCCCCGGTGCCCTCTCACTCGCTCTATCCTCCGCCGTCTCGCGCTGGGGACGTGGCGCACGATGCGCCCCCTACGCCACCTCTGCACGGCGAAGACGCCCGGCGCCATCGCGGCGCGCGAGCCATCCCACGGCGTGTACTCTCCGGACCACGGCGAGCCCACCTGCCAGATCGTCCAGCGCGTGCCTCCTGACGCGCGCGTGCTCCTCGAGCAGCAGTGCCAGCGCCAAGACAGGAACATCCAAGAAGTCACGGTGGCCGGTCGCCAGAACCGCGTCGCCCTCGCCGGTGGCATCCACTCCAGCTGCGTGGGCTGCCGCGCCTTCACCTGCGACCTGCGCCGTGTGGTGTGGCCCACCAAGTTCAAGCCGGACCTGCCTCCGCACTATGACGGCACCCCCAACCCAGCGGAGTTCCTGCAGCTCTATGCCCTGAGCATCGAGGCAGCGAACGGCGACGACAAGGTCATGGCGAACTGGTTCCCCATGGCCCTCAAGGATGACCCGCGCTCCTGGCTCATGAACCTTCCCGAGGCGTCCATCTCTTCATGGGGCGAGCTCTGCCAGCAATTCGTCGCCAACTTCATGGGCATGCACGAGCACTCCCTCACGCTCAACGACCTGCGCGCTATGTGCCAGCGCCCCGACGAGACCCTTCGCAAGTACATCCAGTGCTTCAGCCAAGTGCGCAACAAGATTCCGCGCGCCTACGAGGCCGCCATCGTCTCCGCGTTCTCCAACGGTGTCACGGACGTCCGGATGCGTGAGAACCTTGCCATCAATGATGAGCTCGATTCCATGCTTGAGTTGTTCGATCTCGCTGACAAGTGCGCCAAGGCCGAGGAAGGCCACCTCTTCGTCCACAACGACCCCGACGCGGCGCCGGACACCGCCAAGGCCAAGAGCAAGGACGCCAAGCGCAAGGGCCCTGCCGTGCTCACGGCGGAGCCCGAGCAGAAGCGCGGCCGTGAGCGTGACGAGCCCAAGAGAGATAACCGCCCTCTCTGCGCCTACCACAACTCGCACTCCCACAACACTGAGTACTGCCATGAGCTCAAGCTGCTTCGCGACGAGCGCCTTGGCCGCCGCGGCGACCGCAACGACCGCGGCACCGGCCGTGGAGGTGGCCGTAACGGCGGCCGTTGGGGAGACCCCAACAACAATGGCAGCTTCCGCCAGGGCTGGCACGACCAGCCTCGTGAGGCCAACCCTCAGGCCAACGCTGCCCTTCCACCACTGCCGCCGCCACCACGACGGAATGATGGCAACCAGCCCGACCAAGACGCCAGGGGCTACCAAGAGCCTCGCGGAGTGGCCTGCATCCTAGGCGGAGCTCAGGCTCCCGCAGGCACTGCCACTTCAAGTTGTTCTCTCGCGAGGTGAACGCTGCCCTCCCGAGGCCTGAGGCTTCTTGCCCCCTCAAGTGGTCCCAATACGCCATCACCTTCGACTCCAACGATCACCCTAAGTCTTCAAGCGCTGCTGGCACGGTCCCCATGTTGTGCACCCCCACCATCAGCAATGTCGCCGTCACCAAGACACTCATCGACGGAGGCGCCGGCCTCAATGTGATCTCCATCGAGACCTTCGAGCAACTCCAAGTGCCTTACGACCAGCTGATGCCAACCAGGCCCTTCTCCGGAGTGACCGATGGCTCCACCATTCATCTGGGCCAAGTGCGCCTCCGTGTCACCTACGGCACCCACAAGAACTATCATACTAAGCTCATCGACTTTGACGTGGCGCACATCGGCCTGCCGTACAACTCCATCCTGGGCTACCTAGCTCTCGCCAAGTTCATGGCGGCGACCCACCACGCCTACAATGTCCTCAAGATGTCGGGCTGCAGTGGCATCATCACCCTGCCGACGAGGATGCCACCGAGCCTCATGAGGCTGCACTCACGAAGAAGAAGCAGTTGTTCTCTCAGGACCACGCCAAGACGAAGAAGGTGTCGGTGGACGGCAGCGGCTCAGGCCCTGCCTTCACCATCGGCACTGGTCTCTCTCCTGCATAGGAAGACGCGCTTGTCACCTTCCTTCAGGCAAATTCAGATGTGTTCGCTTGGCCGGCATCTAATTTTTCCGGTGTGTCGAGGGAGGTGATCGAGCACCACTTAGCGGTGTGCCCCAATGCACGCCCCGTGAAACAGAAGGCACGGCGCCAGGCACCAGAGAAGCAAGATTTCATCGTCAAGGAAGTTTAGAAGCTCCAAGAAGCTGGAGTCATCCGTGAGGTGCGCCATCCTGAATGGCTCACCAACCCCGTCATGGTGCCCAAGAAGTGCGGCAAGGAGCGCATGTGCGTCGACTTCACGAGCCTCAACAAGTTCTGCCCTCAAGATCCATTTCCACTGCCCCGCATCGACCAGATCGTGGACTCCATCGCCGGGTGCGAGTTGCTATGCTTCCTAGATGCCTTCTTAGGCTATCACCAGATCAAGATGGCGACTGAAGACGTGGAGAAAACGGCCTTCATCACCCCCTGCGGCATATTCTTCTACATCTGCATGCTGTTCGGCCTCCGAAGCGCCGGAGCCACCTTCCAGAGGCTGATGCGCATCGCCTTGGGACCCCAGATGGGAAGACACGCCGAGGCTTACGTCGACGACATCGTTGTCACGATTCGCGAGGCCTGGTCCCTCCTCGTGGACCTCCAGGAGACGTTCGACAATCTTCGCAAGGTCAACCTCAAGCTCAACCCAGACAAGTGCGTCTTTGGAGTGCCCTCCAGAAGCTGCTCGGCTTCCTGATCTCCCGCCATGGCATCGAGGCCGATCCCGAGAAGATTAAGGCCATTGAGAAGATGCATCCTCCCCAGAGCCTCAAGGAGATGCAGCGCCTGGCGGGATGCAGGGCCTCCCTTGGGTGATTCATTTCCAAGGTCAGCGAGCGAGCCCTGCCATTCTTCAAGCTCATGAAGAGATCCGGCCCCTTCAAGTGGACTCCCGAGGCCAACGCTGCCTTCGAAGACCTCAAGAGGTACCTCACGAGCCCGCCCATCATGGTCACGCCATGCTCTCACGAGCCCTTGCTCCTATACTTGGCGGTTACTCCCTAGACGGCCAGCGTGGCCCTAGTGGCAGTTCGAGAAGAGCACGTCTGCACACAGACGAAGCCCGCCGTGCCGGCGCCTCGCGAGGTCATGCCGTCACCTGCTGAGATCCCGCCTCAAGAGGCCCTTGGCGCGTCGCCTCCCGAGGCCGCGCTGTCACCTGCCGAGGCCTTGCCTCGGGGGGCCTCCAGTGAGCCGCCCCTCGAGCCTCCTGAGCCTCATGAGCCCCTCGGCCCCCCTAAAGACCAAGCTGATGCAACAACTACCCGCCTCGTCGAGCATCCCATGTACTTCGTCAGCACGGTGCTGCGAGATGCGCGCGAGCGCTACCCCATGCAACAAAAGCTCCTCCTTGCGCTGCTCGTCGCCTCCAGGAAGCTGTGCCACTACTTTAGGGCCATCCCATCAAGGTGATCTCGTCTTACCCCTTGGAGCAGGTCCTGCGCAGCCCCAACGCCGCCAGCCGCGTCGCCGAGTGGAACATCGAGCTGCAGGCCTTCGAGCTGGAGTTTTGCACCACAAGGGTGATCAAGGGGGCAGCCCTGGCTGACTTTGTAGCAGAATGGACGGACCCACCCTAGGAGGAGCCTCGCGAGTCTGAATCCCTCTTGCCTGGGGACGAAGCACCTGGCGGATGGTCCATGCACTTCGATGGCACCTTCTCCCGACACGGCGCGGGGGCTGGCGTCATGCTAACCTCACCAACGGGAGACAAGCTCTACTATGGCGTCCAGCTCTGCTTCAAGCGCGACGACAAAGTCTCCAACAACATCACAGGGTACGAGGGCCTCATCGCCGGCCTCAAGGCCGCCTCTGCCCTGGGCATCAAGCGCCTCACCATCAAGGGTGATTCACAGCTCCTCGTCAACTTCTCGAACAAAAGCTACAAGCCCAAGGACGAGCATATGGCCGCCTACCTGGAAGAGGTACGTATACTCGAGAAGCGTTTCCTTGGCCTAGAGCTGCAGCATGTTCCTCGCGGCGGCAACAAGGAGGCCGACAACATCGCCAAGCGAACATCTCGCCGCGAGCCCCAGGGCCCTGGCATCTTTGAGTAAAGGCTCCTCAAGCCATCAGCTACTCCGCCAACCGCGAGCACCACGCTGCTTCATGAGGAACTCCCGCCCGCACCACCCATGGGCGCACCAGATTGCGGCCCAGGATCAGGAGCCCGCCTGCTGCTGGCGCTCGAACCCCAAGCGGACAGCTGGGCCTCGGAGTTCAAGGCCTACTTGCTTCACGGCACCCTTCTAGAGAAGGATTCAGAAGTAGAGCGCGTGGCTCGCTAGGCCACCACTTACTGCTTGCAAGACGGCGAGCTGTACCGCAGGTGCCCCAATGGCGTCTCGCTGCGGTGCAACTCTGAAGAACAAGGGCGCGAGCTACTCACCGACATCCATGGAGGAGACTGCGGCCACCACTCCTCGTCGCGCACCCTTGCCGGCAAGGAGTTCCGCAACGGCTTCTACTGGCCCACCGCGCTCCACGACGCCACTGAGCTGGTCCAATCCTGCAAAGCTTGTCAATTCCACGCCAAGCAAATCCACCAGCCGGCGCAAGGCCTCCAGACGATTCCCCTCTTGTGGCCCTTCGCGGTCTGGGGGCTGGATATCTTGGGACCCTTCCCTCGCGCAGCTGGCGGCTACCGATACCTCTACGTCGCCATAGACAAGTTCACCAAGTGGGCGGAGGTCGAGCCCGTGCGCACCATCCCAGCAGGCTCCGCCGTTAAGTTCATCAAAGGCCTCGTGAGCCGCTTTGGCGTTCCCAACCGCATTATCACCGACAACGGCTCCCAGTTCACAAGCGGCCTCTTCAAGTCATACTGCGCCAGCCTCGGCGCGCAGATCTGCTATGCCTCTGTGGCGCACCCACGAAGCAACGGCCAGGCCGAGCGTGCCAACGCCGAGGTCCTCAAGGGCCTCAAGACGAGAAGCTTCAAGAAAAAGCTCGAAGCCTGCGGCAAGGGCTAGCTTGACGAGCCACAGTCCTTGCTGTGGTCCATCCGAACAACGGCAACCAAGCCAACAGGCGAGACTCCCTTCTTCCTCGTCTACGGAGCCGAAGCAGTGTTCCCTTCTAAGCTCAAGCATGGCTCTCCGCAAGTCCTTGCCTTCGATGAGGCTCGTCAGGACGTCTCGCAAGAGGCCGACATGCTGCTCCTCGAAGAAGCGCGTCGCCAAGCTGCCCTCCGCGCCGCCAGATACCAGCAGGCCTTGCATCGCTATCACAGCCGCAACATACGCCCACACACCCTCGAAGTCGGCGATCTCATCCTAAGAAGGATCTTCTCCAGAGAGGGACTCCACAAGCTCTCACCCATGTGGGAAGGCCCCTTCAGGGTTGCTCATGTCTCTAGGCCCGGCGCCGCCCGCCTAGAGACGGAGGACGGAGTTCCTGTGCCTAACGCCTGGAACATCCAACGCCTCCGCAAGTTCTACCTGTGACCCTCATGCGTATGAATGAAGTGGGGCTATACATGCCCCGGAGCCTCTCATTGCGTCCGCCTGATGGGCCCGCGAGAGCTCCCGCCCACGTCTCAGTGGAAGCCCCATGCTCCGCGCTGGCGGAACGATCGAACCGCGATCATGCCCACACCTTGTGGAAGCTCCATGCTCCGCACAGGCAGAACAATCACCTGAGGGCACCCCACGGGCTGCACCAACCTCACGCTGATCCATGCCGGACGTGGCAGCCCCATCTCTTTTTGGTTATGTAATGAACTTATTACTACGTTTCAGTAAAGCTCTATTTCCTAAGATATCTTATGTGTTGCTAAGTTGCTTGCCTCAAGAGTTGTGCACGCTCGCGACCTTCCTCCTGCGCATCTCGTGAGCGGGGCCTGGACACGGTGCCTGTGCTCGGGTCAGTCCCAGCAGTGCTGCAAAAACCCAAGTGATCGAGCTCTAGCTCGCGGGCCTGGTCCCGTGCATGCCACCTCACCAAGGTCCTTGGTGTCTCGTCTCCTCGCGTGATACCCACGAGCAAGCAAGCAAGCATGCACTGCTCCCCCCCCCCCCCCCCGCTTTATGAAATCAATGTAAAGTTATCACGGGAACAAGGCACTCAAAGGCCTTGCGAGCGCTGCCTCGCGAGGCGACTCACGACAAGACGCCTTCGTAAACCCCCGGGGAGCCTCGCGAGCCAACCTACGGCGACCATCTCCGCCGAATGCTAGCGGGAGACCTCACGAGCAAGAGCCTTGCGAGGTGCGCCCCCCAGCCACGACACGGCAAGCAACACCCGCAAAAGAGCTAAGTACAAAAACACTTCACGAGCCGCTCTCGGCGCCTCTCAAGTTTCCTCTCCCCGCGACCCCGCTAAGTGCTGATGTTCTATCCTTCGCGCAAGCCGCTTGCATGTCAAGGGGGACTTCCTGAGCATCACGCCTCAGGAGTCCTTACCGCCCCTCAGTGCCCTACACCTCCTGGCCATGTCCAGGCAACGTGACCTGACATACCAGCGACGGCTGTGGCCCGCTCGGGGGCTGGGTCCTGACGACGTAGAGCACTAAGGTGAACAAGGAAAGGGAAATAGGCCTCACGGGAGAGCCTCACGAGGAAACATGCATTACGGCGAGTCATAAAATACTTAAGACAAAAGACATTGTTTTTCACGCCATCGGGGGCTGCATCAACCTATTACAGGAACAAAAGAGAGAGGGGGAACACGGCGCGCCTTCAAGATCCGACACGGGCGCCGCCTGCGCCTAATCGGAGTCTTCGTCCTCGCTCTTGATGCGTAGGGAGCCTTCGCCGCTCTCGCCCCCGCTGCTGGAGTCTCCGCTGCTGCCACTGCCGCTTCCGCCAGAGGAGTCGGAGCCGCTATCGTCCTCGCTCTCCGCGTAGCACTCCAGGCGGGCACCGGAGGCACCGAAGAACTTCACGAAGAGGGTGGCGGCTCCATCGTACTTGAATTGAAGGAGATGCCCCCGCTTCAGGCCGCGGGTGAGGGCAAAGGACTTCCACCCCCACTTCAGGAACATGAAGCCGATGGGGGTGAACTCCGTCGCCACGCAGGAGGGCCCGTTGCAGCAGCCGTCCGCTTGCACCCACGGCCCCAAGGGCTCCTTGCCCTCCATTGCTCTCGCAAAGGAGTCGAGGAGCCGGAGCTAGCTGCAAGGCTGGTGATGCATCCCCACGATGAACTCGTGCACTGCCTCTGCCGTGTCAAATCCCGCCTGGGGAGGACGGGCGGATGCCCCGCCGCGCCCGCCTCGGCCACGGGCACCGCGCCCTCCGCGGCCACGAGTACCAGCCCGTCCACGAGCGCTTGGGCCGGCTTCGGTGGCCGCCGAGGGGCGCCCATGGCCCTGGGGCGGAACCCTCGTGGCCGCGGCGGATGCACGAGCTCGCCCTCTGCCCCTCGCCATCGCAACGGTGGCTCCAGAAGGACGAGAAATGGAAGAAGGGAAGGAGCAAAGGAAGAAGACGGGCGAAGGATCTCTGCTTTCCGTCCCCCCTTCTTATACCCGATGGAGGCGCTCTCCCTGTCGCACCGCCTTCTTCGACGTCGGGAATCGAGGAAGCAATGATGGCCTGCGCTCCGCGCGGGCAGGCTTGATGGCAGGCGCAGGCGGTTACCGAGGCGTAGTGGGGAAGTGGGGGCATCCCATGTCCGTCGTGCGCCACGCGTCGATCCTGGGCCTCGTAGTCTATCAGGGCCAGCGCCATTTCGCTCCCAACGGGTGGGAATGTACGCGCCACAGGCCTGGGGGCTACTGTCGGGCCATTGGGAACCAGGGTACCCCGGCCCGTCTACCTGTGGCCTAGGAAACGATGCTTGGCGAAGGCCCAAGACACGGCCCATCTGAGGGCGCCGCGAAGCGAAGACATCTCCCGAGGCGCCGGCCTCCTGAGGACCCCTCCTCAGGACACAACCTGCCAGCACTTAGCCGCGGCAGCAGCAAGGGCCTCGCGAGGTCCTCTCGCTTGGCTGCCTCCCAAGGCGGCCGCCCGAGGCCACCCGAGCCTGACGTCGGCTGCGCGGTCCTGTGCCCATCACGTGGGTGACGCGCGTAGCGACGAAGGGCGACAAAGGCCGCGCCAGCAGGCGCGAATAGAGAAGCTTTCCTCTTTGGTGCTAAGGGGGCAGCCCCAGCTGCCCATCCCCAAAGCAAGTCCCAAGGACTGCCCATTTGGTGAAAGAGGACTGAGACAGCAAGGCACGCAGGGCAGAGGTCATCACCGAGCCCACCGGCGAGTCATAGATCAACTTTTGCAGGCGAAGACTGCCATTAGTCAGGATAGACTTAGCGCCTGTCCCCTTTCAAAATCCACCAAGTGTGGCAACCCTTCCCGCCTAAGTTTTTGGGGGAAGAGGACCAGGGCGTCTATAAAAGGGGCAGAGGTGCCATTGTAGAGGGGATCGACTCCTCTGCTTCCTACCTTGTACGCGAGAGCATCCTCTCACCCACAGCAATTCCAACCACAAGCAGGAGTAGGGTTTTACACCGCAAGGTGGCCCGAACCTGGGTAACCGTCGTGTCCCCTGCCGTGCTCCTGCGTAGCGCTCTCGTCGTAGCCTCGCCGTGGTCACCTTTGGTTGGAAAGAACTAGCTCGCCCCCAGTGTTCGAACCTCTAGATCCCCGGAGTCCCGGCTCCGACATATGCGATACACGGCATACAGTTCACTCGGATGAACTGTTTGTGATTACCCAACACAACAGAAACGGTCAGGCAGATCAAGGTGTGTGCGATATACGGCATGTGGTTCACTCGGATGAACTGTTTGCGATTACCCAACACAACAGAAATGGTTCAACTTAACAAGATGTGTGTGATATGCGGCAAACAGGTCAGTAATCAGAAATGTGTGGGAAGACCGATAACAACATAGACGATTCCTGCTAATAACCCGTGTGTGTTGTGGGCAAACGCTTGCTGGTAAACAGTAGTCAGTGATTGATGAAATCATCACCGACGGGTTTCGTAGTTTAATCCGTGTGCGATGTGATTTGCTCAGTGTGCACAACATCTACGCTCTCTGTCTACAGAACAACAACATATATACTTATAAGGACATGATTGCGTAACCAAATTAAACATCCAATTACATAACTGACTACACACAGAACATTTGCACACACCAAAGTAAACAATTACATGCATAATAAACTAGGATAAACGATCATATCTAATCATCATCTACTTCTTCTTGTGACGCTTGCCGCTGCTGCTCTGCTAGTGGCTCGATCCCTCGTCGTCTACAGGAAGGAGGCACTCCCTCATGTCGACGATCCGCCTGTGCATCTCGTAGCATGTGTACACGTTCTTGGCTACAAACTTGAGGTGAGGTTCATCCAGTCTCCGCACCCAGGCACCGTGCCAGGATCCAGGATTTCTCTTGGAACCTTCCTTCATGTTTTCGTAGTAGGAGTCGATGATGGCCGCGGTGAGTTCAACCAGGGAGTCCTTCTTCGTGCTGCCCCAGACCCTGTAGTGGCCACGGATGTCGACAAGCTTCGGGCAGGCCAAGCCCGAAATCTGGAGCGCTTTTACATTGTCGACGGTGTCCACTATAGCGAACTTGTAGTCAGAGCTCTTAACAAACTTGGCAAAACTCTCGCAAGGCCTTGTGGCCAGGCAGTAGTGGTAGACGAGGACGTGATGGCACACGCACAACTGGGCGACGGCAACCGCCTGATCAACCCCAGGACGACCGGCGGTGTACTCAAGGTCGAAGCCAACCACTTTGTACTTGTCTTCCTTAGCAAGCAACTGCTCCATGGTGTTGATGGAGTCCTCCACCACGGCCGGGTCGATGGTGTACACCACCGTGAGTTCCTTCCCCCTCACGTGGGTATCCACACGATGCACGCCGAACTCCATTGGAGCGCCGCTGGATATCCTCTCTCTATGTGTCGTCGTGGGTGTGCTTGTTGTGTTGTGGGGCACGATCGAAAGGTCGAAGAGACTAAGGTTATAATGGCCGTGGGAATAAATGGGGAGGCCGAACGGCCTGGAGTATTGGCGCGCGTGGTTGGCAGTTGTTGCAGCGTGTAACTGCATCGTGCCACACGTATTAACTGCACCGTGGCGACGCGCGCGGCCCCAACCGCTGAAAGAGCGCACGCGGAGGGACGCGAGCAGAGCGCGCCGCGGCCGCCTCAACGTCGAGCAGAGCGCGCGAAGGGACGCGAGCAGAGCGCGCCGCAGCCACCTCAACGGCGAGCAACCACCTACATATAGCAGTTCTAGTCAACCGTCTGGCACGCGTGGGACGTGAGACGGCCCATCCATCGGACACGCTGACACACCGATCAAACCTAAACATGTTCACACCGATCAAATCACCACGCAATAAGTAATTGCAAATCTGTTCACACCGCTCAAACCTAAACGTGTTCCCACTTAGCACTGGGCTATAAAAACTACCCACTTGAAAATTACTGCACATTCCTCTCCTCATCACCAAAAAAACAGGTCTTTCCTCTTAAGTCGTTCCTTGTGTCTGTCATGGCCGGTAGGAGGAGTTCTGGGTCGACATATAACCAGGGAGCAAAGACCAAGGCCACGGAATCACAAAAGAGGTCCCGCTGCAACACGGCAGCTGCAGCAGAGATGTCCGGCCGCATCGTGGAGCCCTCGAACGAGCTCTCATGGGCAGGCGAGGGCTCTCACAAGCGCACTCACCGCATCGGCAAACTCGATGAGCTGGCGGGGCTGAAGTCCTTAGCCAGCAACGACGACATTCTCGCTGGCCTAATTAACCAGCAGGAGCTGCTCGCTAGCTTGGAGAAGCTGCTTGAGATTAGCGATGCCTCTGTTGATAAGGTGACCAGCCTCATCATGCAACTCATGGGTGACAATGCGAAGCTCCACAAGGAGCTCGACAAGCAGAAGGAGGAGGTCACTGGCTGGAGGGAGCTGTATGAGAAGAGCAATGCCTCGTGGATGACGCTGACAGCCATCGTCCATGAACTTGGGGATGACTTGAAGAAGCTCTGCATCGAGCGCGAGCTGCAGGTGGAGGAATCTGTGGCTGCTGTCAAGCAAAGTCATGAGGATGTGAAGAAGGAGCTAGAAGAACTCCTTGCCCAGCGATCCATCGAGAAGTAGAGAGCAGCGACTTTCTTCTTCTCTTGCCCCTATGTCTTTCGGGCGTTGCCGCATGTGGCATTTTAAATTATCCGGGATATGTAAGACAATTATTATCCGTTGCCATTGTCAATTTGTCATTGTATTATTTCATTCGTAACCTCGTAGGTACATGTATACGAGTCGAAAACAGGCTAAAAGTCACGTTCTCAGCGAGGCTTGGACAAAACAATGCTAGCTAGCGTTGAGCGGGGCCATGGGATCACAAGCTAGCACCCTCCGTTTAGGTGCATCAACCGCATGTTAAACAGCGGCTCGGCCGCCATTAATGGAGAAGTTGGGAGCGAGGCGACGGGTGGAGGTCAAAGAGCTCGCTTCCCGGTGAGCCTGCGCGGCAGACAGCTCTCACGGGTCCCGTTGAGCCTGTGCGGCGGACTGCTCGCACACGTCCCGTCGAGCCGCGCGGCGGACTTCTCGCACTCGACCCGTCTAATCAAACAGCTGCACGCACGCCACCTAATATGGTCAAATTTTTGCACAAAATACAAAGAGGACCAATAAACCAGGACCGAGGTAGTACTCTCCAATGAAAAGAGGATGCGTGGCCGCACGTAAATGGTTACTGGAACGCCCACGGTTCAAACTACAACCGTTTGCGATATTAACATGTCATCTATTTGTTCCAAAATGCCTACGTTGGCTATTAATGTGTGCGCCTTGTCTCAAATTGGACAATTTTTTTACCACGGCATATATGTGCCATATAATGACACTATGCCAAGTTTCATGAATTTCGGGTGAGTTTTGGATTTACGAGGATTTAAAAACCGAGATTCTCAATGTTTGAACCTGAGCCGGGACGCCGAGATGTTTGTAATTCATTCCCATTTCTTGCATGGGACCTAAACATGCACCCAAGGACACATGTATGGTATTTGAAGCCATTTTGGTGCACTAGAGCATGTGCTTATAATTCAAATTTGAATTATGGAGATTAAATGCATAGAAAACTCAATTAATGTATAAAAAGGCCAAACGAACCCTGAATAATTCCATATTTCAGCGCGAATCTCCTGTTGGTCTATGTTGCCTGTAGAAAAAAATACAAGGCGACAAGAGGCAGCGACGATTGTCGTTTCGCCCACAAGGGTGACACATTCCCTATCGGAACCACGAGGCTTCTTGCTAGAAGCTCCGGTTTGTAAGAGGCTTGTACCAAAACTTGCCCCAAATTGGACAGATTTTTTACCACGGCATATATGTGACATGTCATGACACGATGCCAAGTTTCATGATTTTCGGGTGAGTCTTGGATTTACGGGGATTTAAGAATCGATATTCTCAATGTTTGAGGCCGAGCCAGTACGCCGAGATGTTTGTAATTCATCCCCATTTCTTGCATGGGACCTAAACATACACCCAAGGACACATGTATGGTTTTTGAAGCCATTTTGGTGCACTGGAGCATGTGCTTGTAGTTGAAATTTGAATTATGTGCCTAGAAAACTCAATTAATATATGTATAAAAAGGCCAGATGAACCCTGAATAATTCAATATTTCAGCGCGAATCTCCTGTTGGTCTATGTTGCTTGTAGAAGAAAAATACAAGGCGAGAAGAGGCATCGATTGTCATTTCGCCCACAGGGGTGACACGTTCCCTATCGGAACCACGAGACTTCTTGCTAAAAGCTCCGGTTTGCAAGAGGCGTGTACCAAAACTTGCCCCAAATTGGACAAATTTTTTACCATGGCATATATGTGCCATGTCATGACACGATGCCAAGTTTCATGAATTTCGGGTGAGTTTTGGATTTACATGGATTTAAAAACTGATATTCTCAATGTTTGAGGCCGAGCCAGTACACAGAGATGTTTGTAATTCATCCCCATTTCTTGCATGGGACCCAAACATGCACCCAAGGACACATGTATGGTTTTTGAAGCCATTTTGGTGCACTGGATCATGTGCTTGTAGTTCAAATTTGAATTATGGACAATAAATGCCTAGAAACTCAATTAATGTATAAAAAAGGCCAAACGAACCCTGAATAATTCCATATTTCAGCACAAATCTCCTATTGGTCTATGTTACCCATAGAAAAAAATACAAGGCGAGAAGAGGCAGCGATTGTCGTTTCGTCCACAAGGATGACACGTTCCCTATCGGAGGCTTCTTGCGAGAAGCTCCGGTTTGTAAGCGGCTTGTACCAAACCTTGCCCCAAATTGGTCAGTTTTTTTACAATGGCATATATGTGCCATGTCATGACACCATGTAAAGTTTCATGAATTTTAGGTGAGTTTTGGATTTATGGGGATTTAAAAACCAAGATTCTCAATGTTTGAGGCTGAGCCAGGACGCCGAGATGTTTGTAATTCATCCCCATTCCTTGCATGGGACCTAAACATGCACCCAAGGACACATATATGATTTTTCAACCCATTTTGGTGCACTGGAGCATGTATTTGTAGTTCAAATTTGAATTTTGCACATTAAATGCCTAGAAAACTCTATTATAATGTATAAAAAATGCCAAACGAACCCTGAATAATTTAAAGCAGTTATGTTCAACCGTCTGGCACCCGTGGGAAAGCACTGTGCGCACGTGTCGTGCTAGCTCGCGCTTCCTTCTTTCCCAAGTTTTCCATATTAATGGTGTTATATATCCAAACACGCTACCGTTTCCCGCCACGTCCCCAATCGGTTTCCCGCCACTCCCCCCCCCATCGGTTTCCCGCTGCCAGTGTCAGTGGGCATAGAAGGCTAGGCGGTGACACACCGGCCATACCGCAGCATACCATTCCAAACATGCCAATCCGGCGAAGCGCCGCCGCCATCATCAACCTCCTCGACAAGGAGAACGAGCCGGAGCAGGCCGGAGAGCCAAAACGGCCGTGCGCCGCCGAGCGTGAGCGGTATCATCGCGCCCCAGTGCTTGAGCGGGCCAATGTCTACACATGTATTCGCGCCGCCCATGGAGCGGAGCGGGGCAAGAGTGGCAAAGCGCTGCCGCGCAAGAGCAGGAGAACGTCGCCGCGCATCAGGTGCGATGCGCTGCACTATCTGAGCGGAGCCGTGTCAGCATCCTGTTGACTCAACCACTCGAGAGGCCGTTTCCAGGGCCGGTAAGCATCCTGATTCCCCGCCAGGAATGGGCAGAAGCTGTTAGCGCCATAATTGTGCCGGACGAAGTTCACACTGCCAGAATCCGCCGCCACAACGCCAACGGGCTGGTCGATTGGCTCTTCGACCTCCTCGGCCCCCCAGGTGCTGCCAACGACGAAGCAGAGCAAAATACTCGTCGCGGCTTGGAATCGACCGTCGCCGATGAAATATCCTGGGCGGAGATCGATATTGCGGTACAGCAGTTCCGCGAGCGTATCAAACGCGTGGACAAAGGCATGTACCAATTCATGCTCAGCAAAGAGTTCCCGTAGGTTTAGGCCCTATTTGTATCGGTTTTTGCCCGGTTTTCCGCAATTAAATGGGCAGCTATCTTGTTCTTAATTAATGAAAAGGCAAAGCTTTTGCTTCTTCCGGCTAGTTTTAAGTAGTAAAAAAATAATGTAAGTTTGAATGGAAGTGGTATGGTATGTAAAGATTGCACACAATTTCTAAAAGAACAAACGTGTGTGATAGTAAGGAGTAGGTCCCACACGGTGACCATCGGTAAACGCCTTAAACGCGAGGAGGCAACTCTTATCAGCAAGGGTCAGCTTCCCATCCACTAGCCTAGTTGAATAGAATGCACAAGTTAAGCGAGCTTGGGGCTGGAGTAGTCTAAGGATGGGTGACCGGGTGGGAAGTTGCTATATCTCAAGCTTCATTTAAGCGCCATGATACGGTCATTACAGACATTTAGCATCTAAATGTGTCTGTAGTGACCTGTCATGTCGATTAAATAAACCTTGAGATCCTTGTTTTGAAAATTTGGAGAATGATGTTTTTTGTTATTTGTTGTTTTGAAAAATCGAAGAATGATCGAGATTGATCTGTGGGCCCACCACATTCTATCCTTTGACCCACAATGTTCGAGATCTGTGAGCTCGCACGTTCTATCCTTTGACCCACAACATACGAGAAGGGTTTGACCATGACGGGTTCCTCTTGGTATAGGTCACGACATGTCAGACCAAATTTAGTTGGGGAACATTTGTTCGATTCCCTCCCGTTGGCTCAAAGTTGGGGAACCGACATCATACGTAACGTGGCTTCCTCGGGGTATGATGTTCAGTTTGTAATGCAGCTGGTGCCCCATCGAAGTTGTGCATTGGGGATTTGATCACATCACACACCACCCATATATACATATATTTGGGCCGCATGCAGGGTATAGGGTCTTCTGATCGACCCCATCTCCCATGTCTGGTTTTCAACGACATGCCTATCTGTGGGCCTGGTCTGTATATATCATCCCTTTGGCCGACAACGAGGGGGTTTGGCCATGAATGGATTCCTCCTGGTTCGTGTTACTGTGGGTCATGGTGACATGTCCAAGCAAAGTTCGAGCTCATGCGTTCTCAGGATTCCCTCCCATGCGCTCGAAATGGTGGGTTGGATCGACACCCTACGTACGTCGACGTCGTCCTTAATTACTACCTACCTTTCATGGGGGTTGTCCATTTCATGAGGTAGGCGCCACATCAAAATTGTACATTATTGGGTATTTAAAACACATCACCCTTCCAACGTACATCAATTTGGGCCCCATGCAGGTGGTGCTGGTTTTGTGGCCCCTCTCGTGCTGTTTACGGTGATGGTCCAATCTATGGGCCCGAGCGGTCTATTATATCCCTTTTTGACTGACAACAACAGTGGTTGTTTGGCCAAGATAGATTCACTTGGTCCGTCTTATGGTAGGTCATGGTGACATGCATGCATGTCCGACCAAAGTATGAGTACGTACATGCGTCCCGCCGTCACGAAGTGGGGGTGGGGCAGGCACCTAGCTACGACCTTAACCTGTCATTATAGATATCCAAGGGGGCTTTCCGGTTTGCGAGGGAGGTGCCACATCAAAGTTGTGCATTGTGTATTTAAACATCACACCCTTTATTCCTACATATATTTGGCCACTTCCAGGTGGTTGTTGTCTTCTGGCCCCTCTCACCCGATCTTCGACGACGCGCCCACCCATGGGCCCACGCATCAAAGTTGTGCATTGGGACTTTGAACATCACACACCACCCTTTTCATACATATATATATTTGGGCCACATGCTGTCGTGGTTGTGTTCTTACCCTCTCTCGCGTTTTTTTGTTGCCAAATGGTGCTATATAAAGTAGCAGACGCCTCGGATGAAAAACTACGTGTGAACGTACACGCAACGGACACGGGTGCACTGGCTTAACCATGTGCGAAGCTCGTGCCCTGTAAAATCGCCACAACTTCACAAGCGCCAGCAAGGGTGAAGGGGTAATGTGTACAGGATATTTAGGATGAATTCCATGTATGCGTCTGAAATTAGGATGAACCATGTGCGATAAACCAGCTAGCTAGAAATCTCAAAAAATGCTACCTGCCTTGAGCGATGCAAAAATTGGTGGTTCTGCGGCTTTTCCTTATTATCATACACAATTATTATGTTTGGACCGTGTGTGATCTGGTTGCTCCCGCCCTGCTTCATTTCCTTTACCCAAATTTTAGTTGTTGTGGTATTTCAACCGTCGCCCTCACTCCTCCACCACCGACCTCATAGTAAAATTCCAGTAACCGAGGCATTTGAACCATCGCCCTCCCTCGTCCACCACCGTCTCCACCCACCATTACTAAAAAAATTAGTAGCCGCGGCATATCCTCAAACACCACCCGCCCTAACCCCATCCCCCTCCACAGTCTACACCCCCCTCGCTCGAACCCTAGCTCGCCGCCGCCGCCGAAGCCGCCGCCGCCGCCACCAACCCCTGCCGGTCTGCCCGTGCCTCCTAGCTTAGATAAGTTCAGGTTACCCACCGATTCCCATACCCTCGCCGCCCTAAGTTTTTAGATGAGGCCTACGGTGTCCCTCCCCCCCCCAGATCCCCATCCCCTACTCCAGAGAGTCGAAGCCTAAGCCAGACCACATATCCCGGGGAGCCCGAGGAGCGTACAGCCAAAAGGAGGTTTATCATGGCCTCTCCGCCGGACGATGTCGAGGTGGCCGCCGTTCGTGCCGACCTATCGATCCCGGAGGAACACCTCACCGCGGAAACCGGCGAGGACATTGACTACATCGCCATGGCGAAGTCTTCATGTCAGCGGGCTCACGTATTACTGAATCTCAGGATAGCCGGCTGCGACATAAAGCTCATCGACAGTGAAGGCTTCACGCGGGCCATGTCATAGGTTAAGTGGTCCATCCCCAACGCCTCTGGTTCAACTGCCGTCGATCTCTTCGAAGGCCCCGCCGCTGATCTCCTCCACCTCGCGATCAAGGATTTGCGATCCTTGTACGCCATCGAGCCCATTATGTCATTTCTGAAGGACACGTTCTACGGCGGTGGCTTGGGATCCTCAGCTGCCAAGTCAGATCTCATCGACCACGACCACACGAAGGGCACCCACTACGGCTCTTCCAAGGTGAGACAGCCCATCTGCGACATCAGGGATCGCACCCTGGGTCTGTGCCCTTCCAAGTGGAAAGATCCCGTCCATGACAAGTGAGGCAATATCCTATAAGCAAATCTTACTTTTTCTAGCTAGCCAACTCGTACCCATTGTTGTAGTAGCTTTTGCCATGCGATGTTTTAACTATGCCGTGTTTAATTATTTCAGTTATGCAAAAATGTAATGTTCAATAGGGCTATCTGATGTTTAAGTATGAATTGTCCACTTCAGTTTCACGAATGGCTATATTTGGTTGTTTATAGTGAGTAGATGCCTAGTTTATCTGTTTTTGGTTGTTAGGTTGGTTGAAGTGAGCATTTGCCCAGTTTTCAAGCAGATGCCATGTTTATCTATATTTGGTTGTTAGGTTGGTTGCAGTGAGCATTTGTCTAGTTTTCAAGCAGATGCCTTATTTATCTGTATTTGCTTGTTAGGTTGGTTGCAGTGAGCCTTTGTCCAGTTTTCAAGCAGATGCCTTGTTTTATCTGTATTTGCTTGTTAGCTAGGTTGGTTGCAGTGAGCCTTTGTCCAGTTTTCAAGCATGTACCTTGTTTATCTGTATTTGCTTGTTAGGTTGGTTGCAATGAGCCTCTGTCTAGTTTTCAATGGCTATATTAGGTTGTTATAGTGAGCATATATGCCTTTTTTATTTCAGTTATTCACAATGTGATGTTCATTATGTGCAAGTATGAACTGTGCAGTTCGATTTCATCAATACCAGTTTGAACGGCTATATTTGGTTCCTGTTATGCCTGGTGAAGTTAACACATGCCCTTTATTTCAGTTTTACACATTTATGCAGTGTGATGTTTAAGCATGAGCTATGTTCTATTCATTTTCAACAGTACCAGTTTGAATTACAATATTTGGTCCCTGTTAAGCCTGTTATAGTTAACATTCCCTTCCATTTTTTATCTGCTTTAACATCATGCTGAAACCAACACATTCAAGCTGTCATTTTGAGATGTTGTTGTTTACCATGGCTATATTTGGTTGATGTTAAGCATGTAGTACTTATCACGCCTTTCCATGTACTTACGCAGGACAACAACGGGAGTGGCCAGCATTTTCCACCGAGGTTAGTTTCATCCCTCGGCTTATACTGCCTCTGTTCCATAATGTAGTGCATACAAATCCACGGCTGGACACTTTTTAGCTTCTAATATTGACTTCTTGCTTGTAGGTACATATGTCCTAGGCAAAGATCCACGCCTCGACCCTTTTTGCCTATGGGGCAATGAGATATTTATGAACCGGCATCAAGTGAGGAAACTGATAAGAATTATTAGCAAAAAGATATGACCGATGGCAATTAAATTATTTGTCTACGCTCTATCCAACACAACAGTGAGCTGTTGGATGGTAACTACGAAATCTGTAGCCTTCTCTTTTTACTGCCCATAATGAGTTGTTAGACAACAATATCTGAATCTTTTTCGTTTGCAGTGGTTCCCAAAGTAGTTTACTCAAGATTACCTCGCAAAGTACATGATTGGTGGACATGCAATGAAGGTTAAAGTATTTCATCGAGACTACAATGAGCATCAAGAAGTCCTAATGAAGACAGTGAAGGATGGGCGGGCGGCCATCACAAGGGGTTGGCCTAGAGTCATGCACACATTAGGCATGGAGGAGGGCACAATATGGGCATTCCGCTTCACCTTCTCCAGCAACCAGAATGTCTTCCACCTCTCTCTTTATAGTCTTTAGTACAACTGTGGTTCATCATTCTTTCCTTGCTGCTTCTGTAGTTCTTCAGTATATGTACCTGTGCATCGAATTATTCATTCGTCCTTGAACTTGTATTTGTAATAAACATGGTTCGATATGAAATAAGTGATTGCCTACTTTCATATTGAAAATCTGTTTCAATTTCAAATTTTGTGAATTTTAAATGCAGGGATTAAATTAGGGATAAATTATGATCTGCAGGCCATTACACTGCACACGGTTTGCGAAAGCAAAACGTCTATGATAAACGTCAAAATCAGACACGTTTCTCAGATCAGTACATGTGCGATGAAACTCTACTGCACACACGATCAGACAAGAAAAAACGTGTGAGATTAACAACAACAATAACAACAACAACAACAACAACGCACACAGTTCCTTCTTAATAAATGTTTGTGAAAGTCACCTTATCACACACGCTAGGCAATTATGAACTATTTATGATGTCGTGTGCATCGTAAATGTTTGCTCATAGATGAACGCGTGCGATAGGCCTTCATCCGACACGGGTAATACGGATGAATACTTTGGGACATTTTATACATCTCAAACGTTTATGTACATACAAATGTGTGGGATATTCAAGCTTCGCATACGGTGTACAATTGTGAACTGTTTGTGATGGGGTGAGCATCACAAACATTGTAGCACAGAATACCGAGTGTGATGGTAATGTGAGCACACACGAGTAGCAAGGACGGAGTGTTTGGGAAAGATGCGGGCATCGCATATGCTTAGTTCTGCGAAACGTATGCTTGTGTGCTCCCTATCGCCGACGGTTTCTGGGTCGTGTGGGAAGACCCCCCCTATCGCACACACGGGCAAGGCGACGGTTTAAAACTCCGTCACGGAAAGGGGGTAAAAACTGTTTGTATAGCAGGTCGCTGCACCAGTGATGGTTGGCCAATCCAGTTGTTGTACGCAAAGCAAATGGGAACTGGAGGCTCTGTATTGACTACACTGGTATCAATAAATCTTGTCCAAAAGATCCTTTCCCTTTGCCGCGCATCGACCAGATTGTTAACTCCACTGCCGGCTGTGATTTACTCTCCTTTCTTGATGCATATCTGGTTACCATCAGATTTTCATGGCCAAGGAAGATGAAGAGAAAACCGCATTCATCACTCCATGTGGCACATACTGCTTCGTGCGTATGCCTTTCGGATTGAAGAGTGCTGGTTCAACATTTGCAAGAGCGGTCCAGATTGGTTTTGAGCCCTAGCTACATAGAAATGTGGAAGCATATATGGATGATATAGTGGTTAAAACCAAGGACAAATCAACCCTCATTCAAGATTTAGAAGAAACATTTGCAAATCTGCGCAAGATTAACTTGAAGCTCAATCCCGAGAAGTGTGTGTTTGGCGTTCCATCCGGCAAGCTTCTCGGGTTCTTTGTATCTCAGCGAGGAATTGAAGCCAATCCCGACAAGATCAAAGCTATTGAGCAGATAGAAGCACCAAAGCGCGTCAAGGATGTGCGATGTCTTGCCGGCTGTGTAGCTGCATTGGGCAGGTTCATCTCCAAATCTACTGAGCGTGCCTTGCTGTTTTTCAATATTTTGAAAAAGGCAGGTCCAATGAAATGGACTCCGGAAGTGGAGGACGCGCTGCAAGATTTGAAGAAGTACCTCTCCTCTCCGCCAACACTAGTTGCGCCTAAACCACAAGAGCCATTGCTGCTGTACTTGGCGGCAACAAATCAAGTGGTCAGTGCTGCATTAGTGGCAGAGAGAGAAGCTGACGATGAAGAAGCAGCAGTTGCAAGCCCATCAAGCGACAAACCGGAATCTTCTCCTTCAGAGTCTGGTGCCGACAAGTCAGAAACAGTCCAAGCAAATGATACAAGCCAACAAGTGGTGCCGAAGAAGAAAATGGTGCGGCACCCGGTTTACTTTTTTAGTTCCCTTCTTCAAGGGGCTAGATCAAGGTACTCTGGTGTACAAAAGCTGTTTTCGGCCTTCTCATGGCCTCGAGAAAGCTGCGCCATTACTTCCAAGCACACGAGATCAATGTTGTCACTCGCTTTCTGTTGCAACGCATTTTGATAAATCCATATGCCACCGGCAGGATAGTAGAGTGGGCGTTGGAATTGTCAAGTTTTGCGCTTAAGTTTGAAAGCACTTCAACCATTCAGAGCAGAGCCTTGGCGGAGTTCATTGCAGAATGGACACCAACGCAAGACAAAGAAATTCAAGAAACTTCTCTCCCCGGCAAAGAAACAGCTAAAGAATGGATCATGTATTTTGATGGTGCCTTCTCTCTGCAAGGCGCCGGTGCCGGAGTGCTGCTTGTCGCACCCACTGGAGAGCACCTCAAATATGTGGTACAAATGCACTTTCCCAGGGAGAAAGCTACAAACAACACTACTGGGTATGAAGGGCTCCTTCCGGTCTTAGGATCACAGTGGACCTTGGAATCAGAAAGTTGATTATCCATGGTGACTCGCAGCTTGTTGTGAAGCAAGTTAACAAAGATTATCAGAGCCCATTGATGGAAGCTTATGTGGAAGAAGTGAGAAAATTGGAAGAACACTTTGACGGATTACAAACAGAGCACATCCCTCGTGCGGAAAACAGCATTGGTGATGATTTGTCAAAGCGTGTCGCCCAAAAGCTACCTATGGAACCGGGAACTTTTGTGCTCCATTTGACTCAACCCTCTGTGACACCATCGATGCGGCCAAGCAAAGGAAGAAAATGGAACACCGGCAAGTACTTCCCGGCGGAGCTCCCAGAAGCCATCGACAAGGAAGTTGCCGGAGACAACAATGCATTTGCCGGTGAGCAGCAGCCTCCAGCGGGACCCCAAGTCCTTGTCGTCGAAGCAAGCGCTCCCGCAGCCGAAGAGATGCCTTTAGTCCTTGTCGTTGAGCCGCAGGCTCCGGCATGGGCACAGCAGATCGTCCATTTCCTTCAAACAGGAGAACTTCCCGATGACCAAGAAGAAGCTGAAAAAGTAGCCCGACAGTCAAGTATGTATCAATTTGTTGATAACATTCTGCACAGAAAGAGGCCAAATGGGGTGAAATGGAGGTGCATTTGCCGGGAAGATGGACTGAAGCTGTTGGCGGAGATACATGGAGGCATGTGTAGTTCTCACATAGGATCAAGGGCCGTTGTCGGCAAAGCTTTCCGGCAAGGCTTCTATTGGCCCACTACTCTCCAGGATGCAACTGCACTAGTAACCAAGTGTGAAGCGTGTCAGTTTCATTCCAAGAATATACATCAGCCAGCTCAAGCACTTCAAACAATCCCTCTCTCCTAGCCCTTCTTGGTCTGGGGGCTTGACATTTTGGGTCCCTTTCCCCGTGCTACCGGGGGCTTTGAGTTCTTGTACCTTGCAATCGACAAGTTCACAAAGTGGCCTGAGGTAGAGCCAGTGAGGAAGGTGACAGCACAGTCAGCCGTCAAGTTCTTCAAAGGATTAGTTTGTCGTTTTGGTGTTCCCAACAGGGTCATCACCGACAACGACACATAGTTCATGAGCCGCACCTTCATGCAGTACATCCAAGACCTTGGAAGCAAGATCTTTTTTGCGTCTGTTGCTCACCCGAGGAATAACGGCCAAGTGGAAAGGGCAAATGCTGAAGTGTTGCGAGGCCTCAAGACAAGAACTTTCGACAAGCTGCATGGGTGCGCAAAGCGATGGATTGATGAGTTGTTGGCGGTTCTTTGGTCACTCAGGACGACACCAAATCGAGCCACCGACCAGACACCCTCCTCCCTAGTCTATGGTGCAGAGGCGGTGCTCCCCACGGAACTCATGTACGGGTCACCTCGAGTGCTTGCCTATGATGAAGATGAGCAAGAGCAATTGTGGCAAGATGATGCCATGCTCCTCGAGGAAGATCGTCTTCGGGCTACTGTGCGAGCTGCACACTACCAGCAAGCTTTGCGCCGCTACCATAGCCGCAAAGTTCATGCCCGAAGCCTTGAGGAAGGTGACCTTGTTCTTCGGCGCATCCAGTCCGCCAAGAAATCAAACAAGTTGACGCCAAAGTGGGAAGGCCCTTATCAGGTAGTGCGAGTCACCAGACCTGGCACAGTTCGTTTGGAGACCGAGGATGGCACTCCAGTGCAAAACTCATGGAACATTGAGCATCTTCGCAAGTTCTACCCGTAAGGCGCAGTTGCCGGGCCCCCTGGCAACACCTTTTGTACGAGCCTTATCGGCAAGACATGTAACCCTTTGTACAAAGCCAGGCGCAGATCCTGTGCATAAGTGAAATATAGCTAAGTGTTTTGCAACTCTTTGTTAAAGTACATTTTCACTTGTGTAGGATTACATGTGATGTTGTGTTACACTTTGCCTTGTATGAAATGATTAACGGGCCGTCAAGGCATCCAACCACCTCTTTCTCTTCTTTCTTTTTCTCAAAGGACAGAAGGTTCGCTCGCATGCAAATTTCCCGGGGGGAGTGGATGGTGTGCCAAATGATGTTCAAGTGATCATTTTTTACAACAAGAAGTACAGCAAAGAAAAAGCTAAGTTGAAAAACTTTAAAACAAATTCTTTGTTGTAATTGCAATCTTCCTTGAATGATTTTTGTCTTTGTATGAGAAACCTGCACGCTAAGGAACCTTGTCGTGATCAGTTGCGCTCTTATTTTGTATCGAGTCCACTCAAAAATTTAAGTAGCTGCATTGAGAGCGTCAAAGGTAAACTTGCCGGCAGCGGCACTTCCGGTAGGCTGCTAAGGATCCGTTCCTCAAGCACTCGCGGCAAGAGTGTGCACACCGGCAAGCGTCCAGCAAGCGTAGGGTATAAGACATCATGCAAAGACAAGATAAAACAAGGAAAATAGCATACATATACTCCATCAGCATGAGTAGCATTACATTACAAACATAGTGCAGATCTAACTTAAGATCAAATTTGTCTTTTACATGACAGCACTAATGACAAATGCAATGACAAGGCTAATTCTGAAGATCGCCTTGATGCTTGGGAACGAGGAGAACTTTGTCAGCTATTGGAGCGACGACCTTGTCGATAGCTGTGATGTCAGTGTTTTGCGGCAAAGTCTTGAATACCCCGGAGAGATCAACATCGGGATTGCGATATGCGACTTTGATGAGCACCTTATAAAGGACGTCGAGGCCAAACTTCCGGGATTCATTGGCAAATGAAGCAGACCTGTCTTCGTGATAAGTTTTCAAGGCATCAACGAGACCATCGAAGAATTTAGTCAATCTAGCACTGGGAGCCTCCTTGTCGTTGACTGTGAAGCTCCAACTCCTCATATCCATGACAGCAAGTTGAGCAGTTATGCCTTCGGCAATGTTGATGAGCCTGTTGGTCCAGAGGGAGAGAACATCTTGCAGCCTGGTGAACTGGTTTTCAACATCTATTCATGAGGCCTCCTCTGTTTCAAGCTTTTCCGTCAAGATTATCTCTTTTTCCTTGGCGGATTCAAGATCTTTCTCCAGCATGGCAAGTTTAGCTTTTTGATCGTCTATTGCTTTGGCGGCTTTGTTAAGATCTTGGATTTGGGATGTCAGTTGCGTCTGCAGCTCCCCTAGGGTATGACCTGCTTTCTGCGCTTCATCTTTGAGAGTCTCGATCTCTTTATTGTTGCCGGCAAGATCTTCCTTCAACTTGTTCACTTGTGATTCCAAATCTGCCTTGGTGGAAGCGGCAGCAGTAACTTCATCAGTGGCTTCCTTGAGCTTGGTGGCACTTTCTCGAGCTTGAGTTTCGATAGATTCCTTGTGATTCTTTTCCAGCTCTTGCGTCCTTTGCTCAAGGAGCTTTTCAATCTCTTCGTCCTTGCTGCGGAGTTTGGCGGCAAGGGTGTCTTCCTGTGCGGCAAGATCCTTTTCCCTGGCGTTGAGCTGCACCTCGCGCTCTGCCAGTTTGCCGTCAAAAGCTGTTGCTTTCTCATTAGCAGCGGCAAGTTTTTCTTCCTGCCTTCTAAGATTGCGAAACTGCTCTTTATACCATGTGCGGATATCCTCCGCCTTCTTCTTCAACTTCTCTTCGGCCAGCCCCAAGGCTTTGTGCTCTTCTTGAAGTTTGTCCCAACGCCTGCTGTAGCAGTCTTGCACATCTTTAAAACTGGCAGCAATGGTTTTTAGGAAGGCAAGATCTGCCACGCTGTCGGTAGTGTTGTCTGCTTCAGTAGTACTTTGGGAGAAGGGGATCAAAATCTAAGCAATCTCGTCGTCAAAGTTTGGCCCTCCAGTACCAGATGAGCTGGGGGCTCCAGATTCTTGCTGAGAAACGACAAGTGCCAAGGGGTCCGTCAAGACTTGCGAGCTTGGTGCCGCGGGATGGTCATCGGGATTCGACTTGTCGTCACCAGTCACCACCATTTTTGTATCCGTTTGGGCGGGGCCAGATGTGTTACCGGAGGGCTTCTCTAGTTCTTCGGGAGCTTTCCTAGCCTCCTCAACGACAGACTTGGCGGCCTCTTCAACAGAAATCTTGGCGGCCTCATCAGCAGCACTCTTTGCAATTTCTGCTACATCTGCGATAATTTCCCCTTCTTCAGGAGAAGCTGGATCTGCAAGATAGTATAGAAGCAAGGAGCAGAAAGAAATTCAATTTACAAGTCAAGTTCAAGAAAACAAAGATTTGGAGAGTGCTTGGAAGCAAGTGGATTACTTGTTGGTTCTTGTTGAGGAAGGGTGATTCCTTCCCCGGCAACCTTAGTTGCCGGCGCACGGTCATCGGCAGCTTCGCTCGCCGGGACGATCTCAATGCGGACAGACTCATCAGCGGAGGCCCTTGCCGGTGAAGCGCTTTTCGGGACAATGGTTGATGGAGGAGCCATGGCGGGATCCGCCTTCGGGTGCCCTTCCTCCTGGCGAACTTCTCCCATCTCTTTGTCAGGCTCAGAAGAAGGAACATCAGCACCAGTGCTCGCGAGCAGGAACTGCAACACGGCCTCGTGCTGGGGGCTGGGCTGGGGGCTGGTAACAGCAGCATCAGCGGATGTCACCCCTTGTCCAGCACTTGTGGCTGGCTCGTGTCCCGTTGCAGCTTTGGTTCACTTCGCCCTGTGCATGAGTGTTTCTGTATCTCTGCGAAGGCAAAGGAAATCAAGTTAAAATGACAGATAAGATAACATCAAGATTTGACAAAGACAGATGATTATACTTACTCCTCGTCTTCGGGCTCACTGAGGACGGAGAGGTCATATCTCACTGGCGGAGGCGAATCCCTGGCCCTCTTAATTGCCGGTGGAGGCGAAGATGCCAGTTGAGAAGACCCAACTTCTCCGACAACTTCTTGCCGGGAAGAAGGACGTTGAGCTCGAGGACGCCGAGTTGATTGCTGGCGAACTTCTTGTTGCTGGCCGGTTTTGGTGGTCGTCTTCTTCACAACAGGACCTGTACTTGATGAAGAGGGACGCACTATCTCCTGGCTGGCTGTTTTCCGAAGAACACGTGCTTTCTTCTTCGGGGCTTGGGGTTCTCCTTCTTCCTCGAGCTCACCGGCAACTTCTTCCCCAGGAGGCTCTTCTTGATGCTCTTCGGCGATTTCTTCATCGGGGTTCTCTTCCTCCTCTTCGGTTGCCGCGGCCCATGAACCACTAGCCTTGCTGGCTCTCAAGGCTTCCTCGGCCTTGCTGGCGATGTACGCCAGATCCTCGTCTCTGGTGGCACGGATGAGATCTTTCTCTTCTCGAGTGGCTCTCTCCGTCAAGTTGGTAGCCCAAGCCATTTCATCTTCAAGCGAAGGTTCTTGCCAGTTAGCTTCAACTCCTTGAGCGTTGCATTCCGGCATCATCGCCAAGATGGAATCGTTGGCAGAATTGATGCACAGTGGAATAACCTGGGCTGGCAAGTGAAATTTGTCGGAAGTTCTGAATAGCTGATGGCAAAGACTGATGTGCTCCATGACTGTCAGATTGTTACCCAGCGCTGGGTATAGCTGCATGATGTCAGCAGCATTCTGATATTCCCAGGTATACATCTGTCTCTTCTGCAGCGGCGCGATGTGTCGCCGAAGGAAATCGGCTCCTACCATCTCAATGGTTAGGCCGACAGCTTTAAGGCGAACAATCCGATTCAGTGTCAGGGTGAGTTTCTTTTCGCTGGCACCATAGTCACTCCAATCCTTGCCACGCTCGATCTTCTTCATCCGAGGCACATAGAAGCTGGGGAAGTCCTTCTCCTTAATCCAGCACCACTCTACCCACCATTCTTCCCACTTCAGATGCAGCAGACCGGTAAGGTATTTCCCTTTGGCCTTGGCCCGAGGAATCCATGTCACGCTGCCAGAGAGTGCATTGCCCTCGATGCGGGGAATGAAGAAATGGTGGAAAAGAGCGACATTGGGGACGACTCCAATGAAATTCTCACACATATGAGCAAAGACTGACATGGAAGTCATGGCATTCAGAGTGAAATCCAGAAGCCAGAACCCAAATGTGTACATCAACTCAGTGAAGAAATCAGAATAAGGGGGCACCAGACCGCAATAGAAATATGCGCAGAAGAATGGATACGCATCTCCGGAAACCTTGGTGTCAGCAGGGAGCACTACTGGAGCTATGTGATCCTGGGTGTCTCTCCCCCACATATACGCATACCTATCAATGAGGGTGTTCTTGTCCAGAGCCGGCGGCGAGAAGACCGCATTTTCCCTTTGTCGTTGCTCCAAATCCGCCTTCCTCTTCTCTGCTTTTGGATCGACGGGCTACGCGGGTTTCTTTCCCTCCGTCTCGGTCTTTTTGGGTGCCATGAGGGCTCAGAAGAGCAGGGAGGAGTGTGGAAGAGATGCAAATTGGCGGCGGCGGTGGCGGAATCTGTTCTGGCGAGAGAAAGAAGACGATGGAGCGAAGGGCAAGGGTAAATGAGCAGCGCCTCCTCGCGGTTGCCTTTTTATTGGGAAGGCGCGGGGAGGCTGGCTCTTTACAATTCAATGTGGCAACGCTTTTTGCAGGCGCACTACCACAAACCGCCGCTCCAACCCACCTCTCCTACGACTCGCATTAAATGTGCGATGTGGGCGTGCAAAGGGAAATCGCCATCACAATATTTATGGCAGTAATTCTTCACCACGTGTCTGCGCATTGTTTGGGCCTAGCCCCTTCGGACGCACGTGTGGCCCAGGCCCAGGGGCTCCTGTCGGTGTATACCATAAAACTTCAAAACTTCTCTGAGAATGCATATGACCTCTCATCCTTCCCTCGCATCTCTAATTCTTTCATAGGTACATGTCTGTGGCCGAGTCGCTTGGTTCTCATAGTCTGAATTCATTTGCAGACTTCTTACAGCTTCATCTTGACTCTCCTGAAGCCAGTTCCTGTTGTACCTACAAAGCGAAACCAATCAGTGTTGTGAAGCCAATGGCTGATCAGAGTACCTCCAAGAAGGGAGGAAGACAAAGGCGAGCTAGCACAACTCTAGACCTCCCTCCTGAACTGTATGAGTTGTACAAGTCAGATCCAGAAGAGACATATGGTCAGTGCAAATCCCGAGTTCAATGGATTCAAAGATACTGGGCAGAACGATGGTTCTTTTATCACTTTGTCACTCCTGAATACTCTACCAAGAATGCTGTCAGGCCCCCATGGGCAGATATTGTATACAGAAAGCTGATACCGAAGACAAAGGCTGACGCCATTGCTCAAAACTTCAATCCTTGCATGGTCAGAGGAGTCATGCCTCCAAATCCTGATCCATCCAGTATTTGATGGAGTCGAGAAGATGATCTGTTTGAAGCCAACTATCTGTTTGCAAGGGGTTCTTGTCAGTGTATAAAAATATGGGCATTTTATACCCTGACTTATGCACAGATAGTAGTAGCGTTCCTGATAGCCATGGCTTGCCAGAAGATTACCAATATCAAGACTCAAGACTCAAGACTTGGTTGCAGAACCATGGAGAAGATATCAAGATAACCCGTCGAGGAGTACTCAGCTAGTACTGAAGATGAAGGCAACACTTGTCGGCAAGATACACGTCGGCAAGCTGAAGGCCCGGCAAGCTCCGTGCCGGCAAGACTTTGCTATCCCTTCCTCGCTCCAGCTCATCGGGTAGCTAGTCGCTAATCGATGAGGTGTCGAGCGGGCAGGTGGTTTGGTGAGACTTGTCAGGGCATGTGTCAGCGCGCTGGAAGGAGAATTAGCTTTAATGACACCCGTCTGGGAGGCGTGTCCAAATTATAGGAGGTAGCTGAGCGAGCGGTGTAGGAACCTTGCCGGAGCTCCTCCTCCACATGACACCTAACAGCGCATTTATTGCGTTTGTCCTAATCCGGCAGAGTTAGGTATGATAGCACTGTTAGCTATCTAATCAACATGTAAAGACTGTTTTGCCACTGTGGTTATCCCTTGATCTATAAAAGGAGGGCCAGGGCAACCTTTACAAGGGACGACACTTTGCTCATTCTGCATGCGTAGCTGCACTTCCCGCATCTTTGCTGACAAGTAGTGCTCCTTGTACTTGAGCTCAAACACATCCAATACAACAAAGCAGGAGTAGGGTTTTACACCTCACGGTGGCCCGAACCTGGGTAAATCTCTTGTGTTGATTGTTGAATCTGCTCTTTGTGCTTGCGCATCCTCACAGTTGAACCGCAAAGGGGCCTCGATGGTCCCATAGATCGTCGTATGCATGACAGTTCTGCAGATCGAAACAAGAAGGAGTTTGGGATTGATTTGAATCCAGATCCTGCCGAGCCGAGGCCCGATGGCTCATGCGAAGCTAATCCAAATCTGACTGGACCATGGGATAGTCTTCAAGCATACATAGAGCATCTTAACGCTCTTCGTACTGCTGCTGCTGCCGCTTGAGGAGAAGCTCATGCTGAAGATACTACTCCTGCCTCTCCCAAGCCTTAGCGCAAGCCAAAAGCTTCAAAGGCTAAAGCTGCACAAGCTTCAAAGCCTACTGTAGCACCAACAGCTTCAAAGGTGAAGCCTATGAGATCTACACCTCCTGAATCCAGTGTGCATTCTGAAGATGTGTCTCGCAATTCTCCAAAGACAAGGAAATCTGCAGGGCGCGGCCCTAAACCAACCAGCACTTTGCGCGATGATGAAGACATCATTGATCTCTTTGATGATGAATTCAATGATGATGCCCTTGAGCAGCTTATCAAGAACAAGCAGGAAGAGGCTAATATCTTCAAGGACCTGCCTCTATTCGATGATGATATCTTGAACAATTTTATTGATGAATGGTTTCAAGATCCCTCTCTGTCTCTTGACGATCTACAACTGCCCATTGACATCAGCGTCACATTTCAAGGTTTTGTTGCCCAAGAAATGGTTGCTGTCCAAAAAGTCATTGAACAGAAAAACAAGATTCAGCATGAGAAGAAGCTTTTTAAGAAGCATGTTGAGAAGTTCAGCGTCCAGAAAATCAAGGGCTTCAAGAAAATGATGTCTGAACTGAAAGAAGAGTTTCAGAGACGCCGTGATGATGCTAAAGGCGCTAGAGATCAACTCAAGAAATATGCTGAGAAGACTGTGCAAGCTCACAATGAGGGCTTGAAGAGGAAAGCTCTTGGTCGCCCAGCTCTTGCTCTGTAGCTGATCAAGAAGAAGAAGGAGAAGCCAATCACATCTGCTGCTAAGGCTTCACGGCAAGATGTACCAAAGATTATCTTCTCGCCAAGCTTTTCTGGCTCGAAGCCATCTGCCCCCTCAATTGCTTCAGAAAGGAAGAAGACCTAGCAAGCTGAAGCCGAAGCTCGCAAGCTCAAGCAATCAGTTGCCTTTGCTACTTCTCCTTCTCAGAAGCGCCAAAAGACAAAGTCTTCAAAGGCTTCACGTAGGGCACAAGCATCAACCGCTCCATCTGCTCATCAAAAGCCGCTGCTTGTGACGCCTATTTCTGTTGCTCCCCTGCCTCCGCAAATACTGAAAGAAGAATCGTTGTGCATGAACCTGCTTCCACAGAGGTTCCTTTCACTGAAGAGATTCAAGCTATTGACCCCACCACAGCTGAAGACATTGGTACTGAAGCCAATGTGCACACAAATGATGATGAAGTCCTTGCTCAAATCACACAAGATGTGGTATCATCGCCTGTTCAAGAGAACAGTGAGCCTATCAGCATTGTCAATCCTCTGACGCCAATGGTACATGTAACACCCCCTTGTAATTTGCTATAGTGGTCCATCATGATCAATGCCAAGTCAGCATCTTTTGTAAAGCACAAGTGCCACTTGTCTTAGAATTCAAACTCAAAATCCAATTTGAATTGCAAGGCAAATATTTACATTTTCAAACATGCAAACAAAATAGTTCATAATGTTGCAAATAATCCCAAAGCAATTATAAAAATAAAACCAACATTATTGGAATTCCCAAATTGACCATAACATCCGAAAACAGTGACAAAACATCACTATTAAATCCATTTCTATTTATATATAATTCAAATGAATTCATCTAAATCCCAAACTCATTGTGGCAGTGCAGAATATTGCAGAGTAATTATTGAGGCAAGTACCATATTTTACAAAAAGCATTTGATAACAAAACTTAGTGCAAAACAAGAGCTATAAATATAATCAGAAAATAGAAAAGGAAAAACGGAGAAGACCTACTGTTCATTTGGGCTCTAGTGAAACAGTATCAGGACCAACCCACCTAACCCCCCTCATCCCCTACCTCTGTTCATAGAACAGAGGCGTGGCAGCCATCCACGGCCATGGCCGCGCCTTGGCGTGCGTGGCGGCCATCCGTGCCCCCCCTCGGCCTATTAAGGTGTCCCCCAAAAACCCGAGCTCGCCCTCGTTCATCCCCCCCTCGATCCCCATCGTCCCCCCTCTCCTCTGGCTCGAATTCGAGCTCGCAAGCTCACGCGGTGACCACTGCCTCACCATCGTTGCCGCGGCCACCGGCGTCTCCGTCGCGCAGGAGGATGTCCAGGAGCTCCACCGCGCTCGACCGCATCCGTACAGGGCATCGGAGCAAGGAAGGGTGCTATGTAGTCGGCGCTGTCGTCTCCTTCTTCGTCCGGCCGTCGCCATCTTGCCGTCACCACCGCTGCTCCGGGCCACCCCGGCCTTCACCGAGGCCACCACCGGACCCGCGGTGAGCCCCTCCACCGGATCCACCCTTTTCCTGCCTCGATCTCTCGTCGTTGAGGCCGCCCCCGCGCTCGGCCGCAGTGGCCAGAGCTCGAGCTCCCCGCGTTGCTCACTGCTGCTCTGCGTACTGCCTGCTGCTCCTTGTTGTGCTAGCTGCTGCTGCCGCGCCATGCTCTGCTGCTTGCTGCTTAGCTACGGCGCCGCTGCTAGCTGCTGCTCCATGTGCTGCTGCGCTGCTTGATGCTACTGCTGCTGTGTGGCTGCACCGCTGCTCCCTGCCGCTAGTGCTGCTAGCTGCCGCTGCTGCTGCCGCATGTTGCTGCTTCTTGCGGCTAGCCATGGCCAAGGCCATGGCCGGGTGTGCCTGCGTATGTGTGTTCTGTGAGTGTGTGTTTGCGTGTGTCCACCGGCCGGCCCTGAACTAATTAGTTTAGGTTAGATTAGGTGTTAATTAGTCTAGGCTAAGTGGGCCCCCTTTAGTTAGTAGTTTAATTATTTATTTTAGTTAGCCTTGGCCCAATGAAATGTAGGCCCCCATTAAATAAGTTAGATTTATTTATTTGTTTAGGTATAATCTATGACATGTGGGCCACCCCCCTCTCTATTTGACCAGTCATTTTGACTTGGTCAAACCCGTATTAAAACAATTTCAGAAATTTCAGAAAATCGAATAAACTTCGGAAAATCATAACTAATTCATACTAATTCGGATGAAAATAATTTATATATGAAAAACGATCAGAAAAATATGATGAATCCGAATATGTCATTTGTTTGCATGACAAACACTCCTAGCATGATGAACATGGAATAATTGCCTCCGGATCAAAATACTGATGATCACCTGGAGCTGGGAAAACATCCCCGGATATTTTCCCGCTCCGTCTAAAATACTTAGTACCGCATTACAACACCCCTAGCACACATTTTGCCATGCCATGCATTGTGTTGCATTTGTATGTCTTAGATTTATTTATTTTTCCCCCTCTTTCTTCTCCGGTAGACCCTGAGACCGCTGTTGAACCGGTGATCGACTACTTCACCGTCGAGGATCCGTATCTGTCTGCAGAGCAACCAGGCAAGCAAAACCCCCTTGATCATTCCTATATCGCCTAGTCTTTCTCTCCCATGCTTGCATTAGATTTTGCTACTGTAATTGATTGCTCCTATTCTGATGCATAGCCTGATTTTGTAACCTGTTGTTGATACTTTACCTGTTGACCTAAATGCTTAGTATAGGCTGGTTAGTAATCCATCAATGGCCCCACACCCTTGTCCTTGTTGCCATGCTTTACCACCGGTGACTTGATCAGTATGATCGATGTGCAGAGACCGACACAGCACCGCACACCCCCTTAGTTGTGCGACTCTGCAGAGCTACTATCGAGTGCCGAGGGTGATACCTCCTACCTCACTCCTGATGATATCTCTGTAGCGTAGCTAGTCGGTTGTGGGTTATCGAGGGTGATTCCTCTTTCACCACCTCCGATGATGTCTCTGTCGTGCAGCCCCTCAAGTGTGAACTTATCGAGGGTGATTCCTCCAAGTTCACCTTGACGGTTACATCGAGTGGGAATCCATCGAGGGTGATTCCTCGGATTCCCCACGATGTTATGGACACACGGGTACTTTGACCTCACCTCAGTCCTTTGGGAAGTCGGGTTGGCCAGGAGGGCACCCGCGAGGGATTATTGTGGCGGAACGATAGGGCAGGCGGAGACCACATAGGAGAGAGGTGGGCCTGGTCCCTGGTCGTTGGACCGCGGATTACCAAGTCGGTGCGACAGGATGTCGGAGGTGAGCCTTGAGCCCTGTTCGTGTCCGCGAGTTACTAATGATACGCTTAACGGATTTGGGTATTTGATCTGAGTTGGCCACTGGCCTATACGCACTACCACCATGCGGGATAATGATTTAATGGGGCCCTCGACGCCGTATGTATCAGCCGAAAGCTCTGTTAGACGTCCAGTTCAGCATTGCGGCCGGGACGGACTGGCGCCATCCAGGACAGGGGTGGTGCCTGGCTTCACCCTACACGTAACGACCCGGAGTGCAAAGGGTGATGGGCCCAAGACCCCTGAGCACTTAGGATGTAGACCGACGGGGACCTCTCTGCGGAGCCTAAGTAGGACTACGTCATGTCGATCAGCCAAGGCCGGGCATGACCGAGAAAAGTGTGTCCAGCCAGAGTTAATAGAGCGTGTTGGGTAATAGTAGTGCACCCCTGCAGGGAAGTTATCTATTCGAATAGCCGTGTCCATGGTAACAGGACACTCAGTGTAGTATCCCGATCTACTATAACTTGAACTGAATACATGTTACTTTATTTAATATGTTAGCTCTGGGATCGCTTTCTTGCAGGGAGTCGAGGAAGGATCTCTGGGCTTTGCTACTACATGCTTGTTGCTTTATTATATGATACTAATCTGCACTCTTCTAATGCTGCAAGACGCTGCAAGATGCTAGTCTTCGATAGGCTAGGCCCTCCCCTCTATTCTGGCATTTCTGCAGTCTAGTCTACAGATACAGCTCCTTCATTTGATACCGATGCATAAATAGAATAGATCTGATGCAAGTCTTGCGAGTACTTTGGATGAGTACTCATGGTTGCTTTGCTACCCCTTTTCCCCTCTACCCGATTGTTGCGATCAGATGACGGAGCCCTGGAGCCAGCTGTCCCCGTCGACGACTATTACTACCACGGTGGAGCCTACTGCTATGTGGAGACCGACGACCAGGAGTAGAAAGGAGGCTCCCAGGCAGGAGGTCTGCACCATTTCGATCTAGATGTCGTTGTTTTGCTCAGCCTTCTTAAGGCAACCTTATTTAACTTTATGTCTGTTCTCATATGCTAATGCTTCCGCTGATGCTTGTATGACTCGAGCTTATGTATTCGAGCCCTCGAGGCCCCTGGCTTGTAATATAAAGCTTGCATGACTTTTATTTGTGTCTAGAGTTGTGTTGTGATATCTTCCCGTGAGTCCCTTGGCTTGATCGTGCGCATTTGCGTGTATGATTAGTGCACGGTCGAGTCAGGGGCGTCACAAGTTGGTATCAGAGCCGACTGCCTGTAGGAAGCCCTTTTCCAACTCCTTGGCCGAAGTTGAGTCTAGTCTTGGAAAAACTGTTTTACTAACATGTCTGTGTGGCTTACGGGCCCACGTCGCCAATGGGTGGTATTAGGATCTTTTATTCCTCTCCTTTACTCTGGGACTCTAATGTCTCTTCTATTCGGGTTAAAAATTTTGCTAACTCAAACATTAGGTTCTCGTGATCACATCCACCCGGAGATTTTAATTAACCCTTCTTTGAATTGTGGGCCAGGTTCTGCTTCACAGTGTTCACGGACCGCAGGATCCTTTTATCGAGGGCACCCTATGTTGTCACTTGCAGATTCCTCGCTCCAGTAGTTTTCTCCGATGTTATGTAGCCATTGCTATGTCTCATTGTTGTATCTCTCCACCGTGTGATGCGTGCCGCCTAGTTTGTCTAGTTGCGAGTGTTTCCGAACTCGTGTTGTCCGTTTGTATCCAACTCTGTGCATAGATTTGTATGTCTTTAAAGACTACTAATATGTATCTAATGCACTTCTTGTTCATTGCTCATGTTACATCATGAATAACTCCTTACACACTCAGTTGTTCTTGCTAAACTGCCCCTGTTGTTTTAGCAGGATGGCTGACGATCCTCCACCTCCACCCTATATTGCCGCAATGATGCACCAGTTTGAATTGAACCGTCAGCTCAATGAGAGTCTGGTAAACCGATTAGAACGCAACGATGCTCGTCAGGAGCCTGGCCCGATATCACTTCAAGATTTCGTGCGCCTCAACCCGTCTATTTTCCGCAACTCCACCAATCCTATGGATGTTGATGATTGGCTTCGTGACATCCTGTTTGAGATGGAGTCAGCTAATGTTGCCCCTGACAGTTACGTCACCTTTGCGGCATTTCACCTGAAGGGTCCAGCTGCTCAATGGTGGGAAAGTCACAGGGGTATACTGCCTACTGGAACTGTAACCACTTGGCAGGAATTTCAGTCAGCCTTTCGTGCACGACACTTTCCTCAAGGTCTGATGGACCAGAAGAAGAAGGAGTTCTGCAAACTCTCACAGGGCAACATGACTGTGGATGAATATCAGAGGAAATTTCTTGAATTATCCCGCTATGCTGAAGATGACGTCTGCACTGACGCATGCAAGCAAGAGAAATTCCGTGAAGGACTGCGTCCTGATATAAAGCTCGCACTTGTTGTCCATGATTGCACGGACTTTGCGATGCTGGTCAGCCAAGCTTTCCGAGCTGAAACTGGTCTGACTGAGTACCAGGAATCGCTCAAGCGTACTCGAGATAGTTCCTCAAGGATATCTAAATACCTTGGTTGTTGAACCAGATCTCGAGCACAACATCAAGACAAGGCAGAAGTATGATTCTGAAGTCGAGAAGATTAAGAGCTATCTCTCCAAAGGAAATTCATCGTTCTTCACTATTGATGATGATGGTACCTTCTTCTTCAGAGGCCGCCTAGTGGTCCCCAGAAAGCAAAATCTCAACTCACGCTCGGATGTCATGAAAGAAGCACATGACACACCTTTGTCTATTCATCCGGGTAGTACCAAGATGTACCAAGACATTCGTCAGCGGTACTGGTGGCCTGATATGAAGCGAGACATTGCTCGTTATGTTGCTGAGTGTGACGTTTGCCGTCGCATTAAAGCCGAACATCAAAGACCTGCTGGAACTCTGCAACCACTTGCTATTCCCGAATGGAAATGGGACAAATTTGAAATGGATTTCACTACTGGATTTCCCAGATCACAGAAGGGTCATGATGCTATTCTTGTCGTCATTGACCGATTCTCAACGGTTGCTCATTTTCTGCCAGTCAAGGAGACAATCACTGCTAGTCAGTTAGCAGACTTGTATGTTTCCAGAATTGTGTCACTCCACGGTGTTCCGTTGGAGATCAGTTCAGACCGTGGCAGCCTCTTTACCTCAAGGTTCTGGGAAAGTTTCCAAGAAGCTATGGGAACTCATCTGTCCTTTAGCACCGCTTTTCACCCCCGGTCCCAGGGTCAAGTTGAACGAGTCAACCAAGTGCTAGAAGATATGCTTCACGCATGTGTCATCTCCTTTGGCAAGAAATGGGAGGAATCTCTCCCGTATGCTGAATTCTCTTACAACAATAGCTATCAAGCTAGTCTGAAGATGGCACCATTTGAAGTTCTTTATGGACGTAAGTGCCGAACTCCTCTGAATTGGTCAGAAACTGGGGAACGGCAACTCTTCGGTCCGGACATTATCCAACACGCTGAAGAGCAAGTCCGTATCATTCGTGAACATCTGAAGACTGCTCAGTCTCGACAGAAGAACAATTATGACCGTAAACACAAGGTAATGATCTATCAACCTGGCGAACAGGCTTATCTTCGTGTCACCCCGATGAAGGGCACTCACTGCTTCGGAATCAAGGGCAAGTTAGCTCCTCGCTACATTAGCCCATTCCGTATTCTCGCCAGACGTGGAGAAGTGACATATCAGTTGGAACTACCGTCGACCCTTCCTCAGGTTCACGATGTTTTCCATGTGTCGCAACTCCGTCGCTGTTACAAGGATCCGATCCGAGCAATGGATCATGAAGTGCTTGAATTGTAGGATGACATGTCTTATAAGGAGCATCCGATCCACATTCTTGATCAAGCTGAACGTCGAAGCCGTCAGAAGGCAATCAAGTTCCTTAAAGTTCAGTGGTCAAATCATTCAGAAAATGAAGCCACTTGGGAACGTGAAGATCGCCTTCATGAAGAATACCCCGACCTTTTTCCTTCTACCACTTAATTCTCGGGATGAGAATTTCTTTTAGACGGGGAGAGTTGTAACACCCCCTTGTAATTTGCTACAGTGGTCCATCATGATCAATGCCAAGTCAGCATCTTTTGTAAAGCACAAGTGCCACTTGTCTTAGAATTCAAACTCAAAATCCAATTTTAATTGCAAGGCAAATATTTACATTTTCAAACATGCAAACAAAATAGTTCATAATGTTGCAAATAATCCGAAAGCAATTATAAAAATAAAACCAACATTATTGGAATTCCCAAATTGACCATAACATCCGAAAACAGTGACAAAACATCACTATTAAATCCATTTCTATTTATATATAATTCAAATGAATTCATCTAAATCCCAAACTCATTGTGGCAGTGCAGAATATTGCAGAGTATTTATTGAGGCAAGTACCATATTTTACAAAAAGCATTTCATGACAAAACTTAGTGCAAAACAGGAGCTAGAAATATAATCAGAAAATAGAAAAGGAAAAACGGAGAAGACCTACTGTTCATTTGGGCTCTAGTGAAACAGTATCAGGCCCAGCCCACCTAACCCCCCTCATCCCCTACCTCTGTTCATAGAACAGAGGCGTGGCAGCCATCCACGGCCATGGCCGCGCCTTGGCGTGCGTGGCGGCCATCCGTGCCCTCCCTCGGCCTATTAAGGTGTCCCCCAGAAACCCAAGCTCGCCCTCGTTCGTCCCCCCCCCCCTCGATCCCCATCGTTCCCCCTCTCCTCTGGCTCGAATTCGAGCTCGCAAGCTCACGCGGTGACCACTGCCTCACCATTGTTGCCGCGGCCACCGGCGTCTCCGTCGCGCAGGAGGACGTCCAGGAGCTCCACCGCGCTCGACCGCATCCATACAGGGCATCGGAGCAAGGAGGGGTGCTGCGTAGTCGGCGCTATCGTCTCCTTCTTTGTCCGGCCGTCGCCATCTTGCCGTCACCACCGCTGCTCCAAGCCACCCCGGCCTTCACCGAGGCCACCACCGGACCCGCGGTGAGCCCCTCCACCGGATCCACCCTTTTCCTGCCTCGATCTGTCGCCGTTGAGGCCGCCCCAGCGCTCGGCCGCTGTGGCCGGAGCTCGAGCTCCCCGCGCTGCTCACTGCTGCTCTGTGTACTGCCTGCTGCTCCTTGTTGCGCTAGCTGTTGCTGCCGCGCCATGCTCTGCTGCTTGCTGCTTAGATACGGCGCCGCTGCTAACCGCTGCTCCATGTGCTGCCGCGCTGCTTGATTCTACTGCTGCTGTGCGGCTGCACCGCTGCTCCCTGCCGCAAGTGCTGCTAGCTGCCGCTGCTCTGCTAACTAGCTGCCGCTGCTGCTGCCGCATGTTGCTGCTTCTTGCGGCTGGCCATGGCCGGGTGTGCCTGCGTATGTGTGTTCTGTGAGTGTGTGTTTGCGTGTGTCCACCGGCCGGCCCTGAACTAATTAGTTTAGGTTAGATTAGCTGTTAATTAGTCTAGGCTAAGTGGGGCCCCTTTAGTTAGTAGTTTAATTATTTATTTTAGTTAGCCTTGGCCCAATGACATGTAGGCTCCCATTAAATAAGTTAGATTTATTTATTTGTTTAGGTATAATCTATGACATGTGGGCCACCCCCCTCTCTATTTGACCAGTCATTTTGACTTGGTCAAACCCGTATTAAAACAATTTCAAAAATTTCAGAAAATCGAATAAACTTCGGAAAATCATAACTAATTCATACTAATTCGGATGAAAATAATTTATATATGAAAAACGATCAGAAAAATATGATGAATCCGAATATGTCATTTGTTTGCATGACAAACACTCCTAGCATGATGAACATGGAACAATTGCCTCCGGATCAAAATACCGATGATCACCTGGAGCTGGGAAAACATCTCCGGATATTTTCCCGCTCCGTCTAAAATACTTAGTACCGCATTAGAACACCCCTAGCAAACATTTTGCCATGCCATGCATTGTGCTGCATTTGTATGCCTTATATTTATTTGTTTCTTCCCCCTCTTTCTTCTCCGGTAGACCCTGAGACCGTTGTTGATCCGGTGATCGACTACTTCACCGTCGAGGATCCGTATCTGTCTGCAGAGCAACCAGGCAAGCAAAACCCCCTTGATCATTCCTATATCACCCATTCTTTCTCTCCCATGCTTGCATTAGATTTTGCTACTGTAATTGATTGCTCCTATTCTGATGCATAGCCTGATTTTGTAACCTGCTGTTGATACTTTACCTGTTGACCTAAATGCTTAGTATAGGCTGGTTAGTAATCCATCAATGGCCCCACACCCTTGTCCTTGTTGCCATGCTTTACCACCGGGGACTCGATCAGTATGATCGATGTGCAGAGACCGACATAGCACCGCACACCCCCTTAGTTGTGCGACTCTGCAGAGCTACTATCGAGTGCCGAGGGTGATACCTCCTACCTCACTCCTGATGATATCTCTGTAGCGTGGCTAGTCGGTTGTGGGTTATCGAGGGTGATTCCTCTTTCACCACCTCCGATGATGTCTCTGTCGTGCAGCCCCTCAAGTGTGAACTTATCGAGGGTGATTCCTCCAAGTTCACCTTGACGGTTACATCGAGTGGGAATCCATCAAGGGTGATTCCTCGGATTCCCCACGATGTTATGGACACACGGGTACTTTGACCTCTCCTCAATCCTTTGGGAAATCGGGTTGGCCAGGAGGGCACCCGCGAGAGATTGTTGTGGCGGAACGACAGGGCAGGCGGAGACAACCTAGGAGAGAGGTGGGACTGGTCCTTGGTTGTTGGACCACGGATTACCAAGTCGGTGCGACAGGGTGTCGGAGGTGAGCCTTGAGCCCTGTTCGTGTCCGCGAGTTACTAATGACACGCTTAACGGATTTGGGTATTTGATCTGAGTTGGCCACTGGCCTATACGCACTACCACCACGCGGGATAATGGTTTAATGGGGCCCTCGGCGCCGTATGTATCAGCCGAAAGCTCTGTCAGACGTCTAGTTCAGCATTGCGACCGGGACGGACCGGCGCCATCCAGGACAAGGGTGGTGCCTGGCTTCACCCTGCACGCAACGACCCGGAGTGCAAAGGGCGATGGGCCCAAGACCCCTGAGCACTTAGGATGTAGACCGGCGGGGACCTCTCTGTGGAGCCTAAGTAGGACTACGTCGTGTCGATCAGCTGAGGCCGGGCATGACCGAGAAAAGTGTGTCCGGCCAGAGTTAATCGAGCGTGTTGGGTAACAGTAGTGCACCCCTGCAGGGAAGTTATCTATTCGAATAGCCGTGTCCACGATAACAGGACACTCAGTGTAGTATCCCGATCTACTACAACTTGAACTGGATACATGTTACTTTATTTAATATGTTAGCTCTGGGATCGCTTTCTCGCAGGGAGTCGAGGAAGGATCTCTGGGCTTTGCTACTACATGCTTGTTGTTTTATTATATGATACTAATATGCACTCTTCTAATGCTGCAAGACGCTGCAAGATGCTAGTCTTCGATAGGCTAGGCCCTCCCCTCTATTCTGGCATTTCTGCAGTCTAGTCCACAGATACAGCTCCTTCATTTGATACCGATGCATAAATAGAATAGATCTGATGTAAGTCTTGCGAGTACTTTGGATGAGTACTCATGGTTGCTTTGCTACCCCTTTTCCCCTCTACCCGATTGTTGCGATCAGATGACGGAGCCCTGGAGCCAGCTGTCCCCGTCGACAACTACTACTACCATGGTGGAGCCTACTGCTACGTGGAGACCGACGACCAGGAGTAGAAAGGAGGCTCCCAGGCAGGAGGCCTGCACCATTTCGATCTAGATGTCGTTGTTTTGCTCAGCCTTCTTAAGGCAACCTTGTTTAACTTTATGTCTTTTCTCAGATGCTAATGCTTCCACTGATGCTTGTATGACTCGAGCTTATGTATTTGAGCCCTCGAGGCCCCTGGCTTGTAATATAAAGCTTGCATGACTTTTATTTGTGTCTAGAGTTGTGTTGTGATATCTTCCCGTGAATCCCTTGGCTTGATCGTGCACATTTGCGTGTATGATTAGTGCACGGTCGAGTCGGGGGCGTCACAGTACAAGATGAGTTCTGGGATGAACAGCACCCAAACTCTCCATTGCATGAAGTGATTCCCACTACTCCACCTCCTCAAGTAGCAATGCCTGTGCTGGACACGCCACAAGGCACACCAGAAGCCATGGAGGAAGACATTCCGTCTCCAATTGCATCGCCCTCATTCCGAAGGCTTCGCCGTGGCCCGAAACCCTCGTCCTCCATGTCTAGCATTCCTGAAGAGGCAGTGCATCAAGAATCCTCTATCTCTCAAGAGGTTATACAAGAAGATGTCCCCCCCAACACCACCACACAACCTGAAGATGTTTCAGTTAAACTTGTCCAGACTGACTCCACTATAGCCCATCATGAGCGAGAAGCGAAACAGTCTGAGGACATTCCGGCTGCAATAGCCGAAGCTATTCAGGAGACAATACTTGAAACTGCTGCTACTTCTGCCACTGTGGCCCTTGTGCCTGAAGTCACTGTGACTGAAACTCATGAAGCTCCTGCTCCTGAAGCCAATCTGGCCAACACTGTTATGGCCTACAATCGAGAGGGTGAGCTTGTTCCAGTCTTGTGGCCAACTCTCACTCCTCCTGTGCTGCATGGCCCACAATATGAATTCAATATTCACAACAGGCCTCAGGTCCAGAAGCCAATGCCCAGAATGCCAAGGCTTCGCAGCACTCCATCTACCAACTACAACTTCAGTGTGGCCAGCTTCCGAAATGAGAATACGTTCTTTGATCGCTCCAAGAACCCTTACACCATGCCAAGAATATCTTCTAACTTGTTCTGGAGTCATCATCAGCGAAGTTATTACATGTGTGTTCTGTATAATCAAGACAGGATTCATCCACACAAGTGTCTTGGCTTTGAAGCCATGTTGGATCTGCCTTGCCTTGATCAAGCTTTGGACTGCTTCAGAGATGTTGGACTGTTGCCCTTTGTCGTGGACAAGGAACATTGGAATGAGGAGTTAATTCTCCAATTTTATGCAACGCTTCACATCTCAGGCTACAACAGGGATCCAAACACTTGGGTTCTTGAGTGGATGTCAGGAGATGTACACCATAAGGTTCACACTAGTGAGCTACTTGAACTCACCAACCTGCCCACTCCTAGTGATAATTACAATCCAGGTTGTGAAGCCTATGAAAAGGAAGTTGAAAGCATCTTCCATAAGCCTGAGCCGAACATGACAGAGATGCTCACCATGATGAAGCCATTACCATTTGAAGCTGATTGCCCCAGTGAATTTCTGGTTAAGGACCTCGAGTATTGCACGATTTATCATATACTTCGGCACACTCTATGGTCTATCAAAGGGCATTCATCTTCAGCCAAGCTTCAAGGAGCCATGAAGACAATGGTCTACTATGTCCTCAATGGCATATGATTCAATATGCATGACTTCTTCATCCGACAACTTGCGGCCTCTGGCATGGATCTGTTTGGCCTCAAGTTTTATGCACCATGGATAATGCGCCTTATCAAACTCAGATCCTCGGTGCAATATGAACCCTCTGGCGGCACACATCACATCTTTTTGCCTGAAGTTGATGCACCACATGAAGTCATTTATCCTTCAGCAGACAAAGATCCAAGACTTGTGGAGGCAAGCCACTCTGCTTATATGGAATCTATTCATCTTCCTAATGTGGCCACTCCTTTTGCACTTGCTAGTCAGTTTCGGCAACCACGACAAGCAAACACTGAAGCCACTACCAACATAGTTCCTCAACGGCCTCAAAAGCGTGCGCGTGTCCTGACAGATAGAGAACTGATTGTCTCTCTTCGCCAGAAGCTAGATAAGCATCATATATGGCTGAAGCGTCAAATGCAAAGTCTCCTCACTGATGTCAATCGCATTAGAAATCTGTCTACCAAGAATGCGTTTGTTGCTCATGAAGCCAGTCGCCGTGCTTGGAAAAGCCTTACACTTCTATGCTCTGAAGATGATCTTGCTGCTGATGGCTTCAAGGAAGGCTTCAAGTTTGACTCCAAGCCCCCAGCAACTGAGAGGTGGCGTGCTACACCATCGCTTGAAGATTCAGATTATTCTTCATCGGCCCCTACAGTTCATGCTCGGGTTGTTGATGAAGAAGATGATGCCACTTCTCCTGCTATGACTTCACTGCATCACGATGCTGCGTTAGGCCCGTCTGCACCACCCAACTCCAGCGTCGACCCTTCTGCACCAACATCTTCACCGTCGTCTCGGGATGTTTAGACACCCTATGTCTTCACACCTTTTTGGTCATTCGATGACAAAAGGAGGAGAAGCATATGGGTTGATAGTCTTCAAGCGGGCATATTGGGTTGGGCCTGGATATTTTGTTAAGTTTGCAACTCTCGTTCTCAAACATTTGGCATTTGGGTTGTAAACTTAAGTCCTGATGGACGTCTGCTACATTCGTTGTTGTTCTTTTGCGCGCGCTACTTAACTTTGATCTTATGCGCATGAAGTCATTTCGCAGACGCCCATATTCCATTGTGCATTTCATTATCTTCAAAGTATTATTTTTATGCACTATGTTTTGACCTCGTGAAAAGAGGGAAATCTCCACAAAGTGAAACCTGCCATGTGCATTTGCATTCAAAAGAAAATTACTTATATGCACATCTTCAGGGGGATCCCCTTAAAATTCATGAAGCCAAATACCTTGTTCCTTAACTTTCACATACTTTTATCCCCGTTGAAAACTTCAACCAGTTTGTCATCAATCACCAAAAAGGGGGAGATTGTAAGTGCATCTAGTGCCACCCCTTGTTGGTTTTGGAGTATTGACGACAAACTTGGTTGAGGGACTCGTGTGTTTGTGAGATTCACAGGAGAACACAGGTAGAAGTCCCTATTGATTCAGTTTACCCATCAAAGATGACCCCTTAAAATGTATGAAGACATTGAAGACAATGGTGGTTCTCAAAGACATTCGTGTTGAAGATAATGGTTCACGAAGACATTCACTTGAAGCCATTGGAATGTGAAGACTTAGTCTTTTGGTAGTTTCATTTTCTTCTTTCTTGAGTCATAGGAACCACCGTACTGTTAAGTGGAGTCGAGGTAAATGAAGTCAGAAACTGACGTGATGCTCAACCTAAAATCCTATGTCTTCGAGTGAAGACAAATGAGAGAAAATCTCTTCCAGAGTTGGTTGAGTCAGCTTTGCTTGGAGCCCAAGTAAAGTTGCCGCGTATGTTGGGATCCGACCGTTAGACACGTGTCTGTTCCCCAATGACCCAAGGTCATTTCGGACAAATCATGTCGGGTTGCCTCCTGGCTATAAATAGCCACCCCCCTCCACCATAAGTTGGTGACTGCTCTGAGTTAGTGCACGACTTTTGTCGTTTGAGAGCAACCCACCTCGAAGCCTTTGAGAGAGAATCCTTGCGAGGACAAACCCAAAACACCCAGATCCCAAAGTGATTGAGCATCACTGAAGACATTCTGTTCTGAGTGAACCAAAGACTTATTACACTTGAAGACTGTGATCTTCCAGCCAGTTAGGCGTCGCGTTCTGAGCATCCAAGAGTCATTGTGGATTGCTAGTGAACGAAGTCTGTGAATGTTTGGAAGTCTACCTTGAATACTTACTAGAGTGATTGGGCGAGATCTGCGGGTCTTAGCTCAAGGGGAATAAGGTGAAGACGTGGTCTTCTGAGTTCAATCTCAGCCTCCCTAACCAGACGTACAACTGTCACAGCAGTTGGAACTGGTCAAACAAATCATTGTCTTCTCCGAGCTACTGGTTCTATCCTTTCACTCCTGATACGTCTCCAACGTATCTATAATTTTTTATTGTTCCATGCTATTATATTATCAATCTTGGATGTTTTTATATACATTTACAGCAATTATATATCATTTTTTCGGACTAACCTATTAACTAAGTGCCCAGTGCCAGTTGCTGTTTTTTGCTTGTTTTTGGTTTTCTAGAATATCAGTACCAAACGAAGTCCAAATGCCATGAAACTTTTTGGAGATTTTTTTCTGGACATAACAAGTATTGGAAGCTTCGGGAGAGGGCCAGAAGATGGAGCAGTGGCCCACGAGGCACCAGGGCGCGCCCTAGGGGGGTGGCGCGCCCTGGTGGCTTGTGGGGCCCACACAGCTCCGTTTGACCTAATTCCACCACTATAAATTCTCTAAAATCGGGAAACCAACAGAGGAGTCCATGAAATACTTTTTCCGCCACCGCAAGCTTCTGTTCTCGAGAGATCCCATCTGCAGGCCTTTTTCGATACTCCGCCGGAGGGGGAATCAATCACGGAGGGGCTCTCCATCAACCTTGCTGCCCTTCCGATGATGCGTGAGTAGTTTACCACAGACCTTCGGGTCCATAGTTAGTAGCTAGATGGCTTCTTCTCTCTTTTTGATCTTCAATACAATGTTCTCCTCGATGTTCTTGGAGTTCTATCCGATGTAATCACTTTTTGCGGTGTGTTTGTTGGGATCCGATGAATTGTGAGTTTATGATCAGATTATCCATGAATATTATTTGAGTGTTCTCTGAACTCTTTTATGCATGATTATTATAGCTTCGTATTTCTTCTCCGATCTATTGATTTGGTTTGGCCAACTAGATTGATTTATCTTGCCATGGGAAGAGGTGCTTTGTAATGGGTTCGATCTTGCGGTGCTCAATCTCAGTGACAAAAAGGGATATGACACGTATGTATCATTGCTATTAAGGGTAAAAAGATGGGGTTTATTCATGCGTGAGTTTACTTTGTCTACATCATGTCATCTTGCTTAAGGCGTTACTCCGTTCTTTATGGACTTAATACACTAGATGCATGCTGGATAGCGGTCGATGTGTGGAGTAATAGTAGTAGATGCAGGCAGGAGTCGGTCTACTTGTCTCGGACGTGATGCCTATATATATGATCATTGCCTTGGATATCGTCATGATTATTTGCTTTTCTATCAATTGCCCAACAGTAATTTGTTTACCCACCGTATGCTATTTTCTTGAGAGAAGCCTCTAGTGAAAACTATGGCCCCGGGGTCTATCTAAATCATTTATTAAAAATCCTAAAAATACCTTGCTGCACTTTTTCTTTCTTTATTTTATTTTATATTTTAGTTTAATCTATCTATCTATCACATACAATTTAATCTTGCAATTAACCACCGAGGGATTGACATCCCCTTGTTTGCGTTGGGTGCAAGGATTTGTTGTTTTGTGTGCAGGTGCTGCTAACGAGGTATTGCGTGATTCTCCTACTGGATTGATAACCTTGGTTTCATAACTGAGGAAAATACTTATCTCTACTGTACTGCATCTCCCTTCCTCTTCAGGGAATTACCAACGCAGCTCACAAGTAGCAACTCCCTTACTCACTGTTTCATACTGTGAAGCCTCTGCTTGCCTGTTTGCGTTTGAAGATATTCCTTGAAGCTATTCATCTGTTTACATTTCTATCTTCATGCTTCTTGTGTTTATGTTCAACGCATGCATGTATGTATGATGTCTATGCCTGCCATATCTATTCATCTTATCCATAATAATTGATAGATCTGGTCTTGCTTCCGCTTACTTCGAAGACATTGCTTGTTTTCGAAGTCTTTCATAAAAATCGCCTATTCACCCCCCTCTAGTCGATAACTAGCACTTTCAATCACACATGTAATAGCTTCTCTGATGATGACTCAAGAACCAGTCTGAAGATATTCTTGGCTTGGTGTAAGGGTTCTTGGAGCTGTCAAAGAAGATATTCTCATTTCTGAAGCTGGCCACACTGAAGTTGCAGTCGGTGGAGGGAGCGCTGCGAAGCCTTGGCATCCTTGGCATTGGCTTCTGGATTTGAGGCTTGTTGTGGATGTTGAACTCATACTATGCCCCATGCTACGCAGGAGGAGTGAGAGTTAGCCATAAAAGAGGAATCAACTCACTAGCTCGACTATAGACTAAAGCAGTATTGGCCGCATTGGCTTCAGGGGCAGGAGCTTCATGTGTTTCAGTCAAATTGACTTCAGCAGTGGTGACTTCAGGCACAAGGGCCACAGTGGCAGCAGTTTCAAACACCGGCTCTTGAATAGCTTCAGTCGTTGCAGCCGGAATGTCTTCAGACTATTTGGCTTCGAGCTCCTGACGGGCTTCAGTTGATGCAGTCTGGACAGGTTCAACTTGTGCATCTTCTTGCATGACCTTGTGAGAGACAGAGGTTTCTTGATGTACTACCTCTTCAAGAATGCTAGACATAGAGGACGAGGGCCTCGGGCCACGGCGAAGCCTTCGGAACGAGGGCGACGCGGTTGGAGAGGAGATGTCTTCCTCCATGACTTCAGGTGTTCCTTGAGGCGTTTGCAGCACGGGCGTTTCAACTTGAGGGAGTGGAGTAGTGGGAACCACTTCATGCAGGGGTGAGTTTGGATGCTGCTCATCCCAGAACTCATCTTGTATCATTGGCGTCGGGGGGTTGCCAATGCTGATAGGCTCACTGTTCTCTTGAACAGGCGATGATACCACATCTTGTGTGATTTGAGGAAGGACTTCATCATCATTTGTATGCACATTGGCTTCAGTACCAATGTCTTCAGCTGTGGTGGGGTCAACAGCTAGAATCTCTTCAATGTTAGGAACCTCTGTGGAAGCAGGTCCATGAACAACAATTCTCCTTTCAGCGTTTTCGGAGGCAGGGGAGCAACAGAAATGGGCGTCACAAGCAACGGCTCTTGATGAGTAGATGGAGCGGTTGATGCTTGTGCCCTCTGTGAAGCCTTTGAAGACTTTGTCTTCTGGCACTTCTGAGAAGGAGAGGCAGCAGAGGCATCGGATTGCTTGCGCTTGTGAGCTTCGGCTTCAGCTTGCTGGGTCTTCTTCCTTTCGGATGCAATTGAGGGGGCTGATGGCTTCGGGCCACAAAAGCTTGGTGGGAAAATGATCTTGGGCGCATCTTGCCTGGAAGGCTCAGTAGCAGGTGTGACTGGCTTCTTCTTCTTTTTCTTGACCAGCTGCGGAGCAAGAGTGGGGCGGCCAAGTGCTTTTCTCTTCAAGCCCTCATTGTGAGCTTGCACAGTCTTCTCAGCATATTTCTTGAGACGATCTCTGGCGCCTTTAGCATCATCACGGCGTCTCTGAAACTCTTCTTTCAGTTCAGCCATCATTTTCTCGAAGCTTTGGATTTCCTGGACGCTGAACTTCTCAACATGCTTCTTAAAAAGCTTCTTCTCATGCTGGATCTTGTTCTTTTGTTCAATGACTTTCTGAACAACAACCATTTCTTGGGTAACAAAACCTTGAAACGTGACGCTAATATCAATGGGCAGTTGTAGATCGTTAAGAGACAGAGAGGGATCTTGAAACCATTCATCAATAAAGTTGTTCAGGATATCAACATCGAACAGAGGCAGGTCCTTGAAGATATCGGTCTCTTCCTGCTTGTTCTTGATAAGCTGCTCAAGGGCATCATCATTGAATTCATCATCAGATAGGTCAATGATGTTTTCATCATCTCACAAAGTACTGGTTGGTTTGGGGCCACGCCTTGCAGATTGCTTTCTCTTTGGAGAATTTCGAGACACAGCTTCAGGAGGTGCAGATCTCATAGGCTTCACTCTTGAAGCTTTTGGTGCAGCAGCTGCCTTTGAAGATTGTCCCCCTTTAGCTTTGGAAGCTATTGACTTGCGTTGGGGCTTGGGTGAAACAGGAGCAATGTCTTCAGCTGGAGCTTCACCACGAGCAGCAGCTGCGGCAATACGAAGAGCGTCAAGATGTTCAACGTACACCTTGAGGCTATCCCAAGGTCCAGTGAGATTTGGATTGGCTTCACGAGAGCCATCAGGCCTTGGTTCAGCCGGACCTGGGTTGAAGTCAACTCCAAACTCCTTGTTGTTGGAATCTGCTGAAGCCTTTGCAAACTGGTAGTGGGCTTCAAACAGATTGTCTTCACGACACCATCTAATGCTTGATGGGTCAACATCTTGAGGCTTGACACCTCTGACCATGCATGGATAAAAGTTTTGAGCAATGGCGTCAACCTTTGTCTTCAGTATCAGCTTTCTATACACAATATCTGCCCATGGGGGCCTGACAACATTCTTGTCAGCATACTCAGGAGTAACAAAGTGATAATAAAACCATTCTTCTGCCCAATATCTCTGAATCCATTGTACGCGCGATTTGCGCTCTCCATAAGTTTCATCAGGATCAGACTTGTATATCTCGTATAGATCTGGAGGGAGATCCAGAGTAGTGTTTGCTCGCCTTTGTCTTCCTCCCTTCTTTGAAGGTTTATCTCTAGCCATTGGCTTCACAGAACTAATTGGCTTTGCTCTGCTGATTCGACAGGAACTGGCTTCAGGAGAGTCAAAATGAAGCTCTAAGAAGTCTGCAAATGAATTCAGACTATGAGAACCAAGTGACTCGCCCACGGACATGTACCTGTGAAAGAATTAGAGATGCGAGGGAGGGAGGAGAGGTCATATGCATTCTCAGAATATTTTGAAGTTAAATCAGTTTGAAGACAATGACCTCATACTGCGAAGACATTCACTTATCATGAGAGGTTGGTTCCAGATTTGTACGAATTCGAGAATAGGTACAAGTGAGGAATCATACGAGTCATGTAACATAAGTGAAATAACTTTGCAAGATGTGAGATGTGAGTGACTGGAGATAAAGATTGGAAGTGAAAGAACAACTTTTGAAGATATTCGAAAATTTATCGGATCAAACGAACGGTAAAAAGTGAACTTTTATTTACCGCACGATGAACAGACGAAGAACAGCTCAACGAGGCGGGGAGGAAGCTGAGCAGTTCGATCTCCCACACCCTAACTTGGCAGTGGAAGACAGCTATGGCGGCGGCGGAGTGAAGATATCCGCAGCTGGCGTGAGTACAGCGTCGAAGAGGTCGCGGAAGCGAATTGCTTCTTCTCCAGCGTCGATAGAAGCTAGCGACGGCGCTAGGGTTTGCGAAGGCGAGAGCGACAGGTGTGAAAGAAATAAATGACCGCGGGGGCAAAGTATTTATAAGGAGGAGTTCGACATGGTAAATTTACTGTGTTGCCCCTGGCGATACATATTTGCTTGACGCGTGGCATGCATGCACAATTTTACTGCCATGCCTTGACCCCACTACCAAGCAGTTTTGGTGGGAGGTCGTTCCAGCTACTACGGGGACCGGCAAAGTGGATAAGGATAATAAAACGTTTTAAATATTGGTCTCAAAATCTTTGACTGACAAGGACACAGTGAAGACAATCGACACGTGTCAAGTAGAATGCATATGAAGATTTAGAGAGATTGGAAGAGATAAGCGCAGAGAGGTAAGGGTCCGATCACATTCACTTAGTTCAGAAAAATTCAACTTGAAGACATAGCTATAAGTGAATGTTGTTGAGGACAAACTCATATATATATATATATATATATATATATATATAGTAGCACTATTCTGATCCCAGGATCAGAATAGTATTCCGATCACCGCATGCCTATATAGGAGCCGAGGAGGTCCTCCCGAACTCCGGAACCGATAGGAACAGAAGAAGGGAAACAAAAAACTCAGCCACCCCACGATCTCTCTCTTCCCTAACCTCCCGACTCCCTCCCCACCAGTGCATCGCCGCCGGCCCCCTCCACCTGTTTCCACCGCCCAGCCCCCAACCGGCGCCGGCGCCGCTACCCCGTCCCCAAGCGGGACGCTGCCACTGCCCCACCTTCAACCGCGCGTGACACCCCAACCCCACCCCTAATCAGCGCCGCCAACACCACCTTGCCCCCAACCGGCGCCGCCGTCTCCGCCCCGCCCCCAACAGGCGACGACGCCGCAGTCCCGCCCCAAACCGCCGCCTCGTACCCTCACCTTCCACCGCATGGCGACGGCTGCCGGCATCCCCATCGTCGGAGGACAGCACCGCCACCCAGATGCGGCCAGCGCCAACGGGGGTTCCCTGGATCCCGGTGACCACCACCACCCATTGCCGGCCATCGAGGTATGGGAGGATTTGAGCTGAGCCGCTCCTCTACAATGGTGTTTGAACTGCAGCATGGGAGGATTTGAGCCGCGTCGGCCATCGAGGTACAAAGGGGCGTCCGGCCCCAGGCTTCATGCCACGGCCACTGTGTGTTGTGCACCCACGAGTCCCAACGCCACCACCACTGACCTCCTACTGCTACGCTGGTCGCCCCACCATCGCTGGTAGCTCTAGCTCCGACCGTCCCTGGGTACCTGCTCCAGCGGAAGAAGAAAACAAGCCGTCCCAGGGAGAGGTAGAGCATGAGCACGAGCAGCAGGAAGTAGCAGGTGCACCTCTTGTTGATTTCCACAGGGAGAGGTCGCCACACCCTTGCTGATTTCCCCTCTGTCTGTCCTAGCTACAGGTAGCATCAGGTGCATCTCTCTCAACACAACTCTCTGTTCTCTCTGTATGTTTCAGTTAGCAAAATAAATAAAAGGATGACTATCTACTGATTTTAGGAAAAAAATGAGCAAAAAAAGGAAGTTCAACAACATACAACCAGGGGATGTTTTTGTCAGGAACCTTAGTAATTAGTGGACAGATTCACACAGATTTTAGTTTAGTGAGATGTTGCAAGATAGTATGAGCCATTTTCAGTTCAGGCATATGTTCAACACTACTGAATTTTAGTCCAGGCTTTTTGATTCTGCCCTTTCTGTGGCACCATTAATTTCCATACAGATGTGGGCAAAAGTTATATCTTCTTGCAAGTTCGGAAAGAAGAAGAAATGTAGTTCAACTGTATAGGAGAGTTGATGCTCTTCCTGTATGTTACATCGTATAGAGGAGTTCTCACCTACACATTTTGCTCTCGGTGGAGCTGATACATTTTTTGTGTTCAAATGACGTGTAGGTTCAAGTTCTGTGTGATTTTGTGTTCTTCTATTTCAGTCCAGATTCTCTCTCTCTCTCTCTCTCATTTGTTATTAACTCCAGTCTTTAGCTTTGCATTTTTTGTTAATTCCTATCAAATTCCCTCATGTATTTTGGTGAGGGATACAGAGATTCACGTAAATTATTCTGAAGTTCAAATTCAAAAAAACTGGTGGTTTGATGTATAAAATTTTTGGAAGCAACTTCACTATGCTCTCCAGCTATGGCAGCCTGTGGATCTGCTGCTGCGTGAGCCCCTGGTGCCCTGCTGCAGCCTGTGGATTTTTGGTGAATGCGTGAAGTCCTGATACTACCAACAGAGAAGGAAAAATCGCCATTGAACCTCATTTTGAGATAAATGGAACCAATTTAGTAAACTTGGGAAGCACACAGTGTGTCGCCACCCATTTCTTTTATAAGATGGTCGTGTGGTGGTCGTGTGCTCGTGATATGGGTATGCTTTTCCTTTATTTTTTGAATAAATCAGAAGTTCATACATACAAAAAATAGAAGTTCAAAATATCTTATAAAAGAAATATTAGTATGCAAAATTCACATGCGAGAAAATGTGTGTGCGTGTGTGCGCGCCAACACCACAAGTTCGGATGAGGAAAAGTAATAATATGAAACCTAAAAATGTTCATTGCAACACGTTCGAATAAAAAGAGGAACACACCATCAAAATATCTCACAAATGGAAGGTCAAATTAAAATAACAAAAATAGTTCAAAAAACTTTAATTAGAAAACAGATTTCCCTCGTTTAAAAAAGAACCTACAAGTTCAAATTAAAATAACGAAGCGGTTCAATGTTAACAAAAAACTCAGATTTTAACCGTAATTAAAAAATAAAACCAAGAAGTTCAAATAAAAAATGGAGCGGTTCAAAATTTATATAAAAAAGGATTTTCCTCGTTTCTAAAAAGACGTAGAAGGTCAAATTAAAATAACCAAAAAAGGCTTGATATTTACTAGAAAACCTCGTATTTTTTCCTGGTACTAAAGAAAAAAAATTCAGAAGTTCAAATTAAAAACAAATCAAATGATTTTTTCCCATTTCTGAAAAACTAGAAGTCCATATAAAAAAATGGAGCAGTTCGGTGTTTACTGTAAAACTCATATATTTCGGCTACTAAAGAACATAACCAAGAAGTTCAAATAAAAAAACAAAGTAGTTCGAGGTTAATGGAAAACCCAGATTTTCCCCATTTCTAAAGAAACCTAGAAGTTCAAATTAAAATAACGAAGCGGTTCGATGTTTATAACAAAACTCGAATTTCTTCCACTACCAAAGAATAGATCAAGAAGTTCAATTTAAAATAGCAAAGTAGTTCGGTGTATAAACACCAAGAACAAAACAAGCATCTCCAAATTCTTCTGCTCTTAGGAAAAATAAAAGTATGAAGTTCAATTTCAAAAAATATGTTTGTTGCTTATTTAAAAATCATATTTCTTCTAAGAATGAAACGAAGAAGTTCAAATTAAAAAAACAGAGAAGTTTAAAGTTCATAAAAAACTTAGATTTTTTCTCGTTACTAAAGAATAAAACAAAGAAGGTCAAATTAAAATAATGGAACAACTAAAAAACGTTTAAAAAGATTTTCCCTGCTTTTTGAAAAACTAGAAGTTCAAACTAAAATAACGAAGTGGTTCGATGTTTATTAAAAATAAGGATTTTACCGTTATTAAAAAACTTAGATATCCCTTGTTATTAAAGAATCAACCATGAAGTTCAAATTGAAAAAAAAACAGTCAAATTCGATGTTTATTTAAAAATCGAAAACAATTCTTTACTCAAAAATAAAAATGTGAAGTTCAAATTAAAAAAACACAGAAGTTCAAAGTATATTAAAACCTTGGATTTATAAGTTCAAAAAACAAAAAAAAAACAACATAAAAAGCATAGAGAAGTTCAAAGTGAAAACAAGTAGTGGTTCAACTACTATATGGAGTGTGTTTCATATAAGAAAATAAAGAATAACAAGGCAAAGTCTAAAAAGAGTTTTGCTAGAAGTTCATGTGGTCGGCCCAAGAAATTCAAAAATTCTTGTAAAGGTGGTTCGCCGTGTATTTACTTGTGCAAAAACCAAATAAGGTCAAATTAAAACAAATAGAATATTTAAAAAAGTTTTAAAAGAAAAAGGATTTTCCTCCTTTCCTAGAAGTTCAAATTTTAATAACGGGGCGGTTCGATGTTTATTACAACACAAAGGATTTCCTCCGTTACTAAATAATAAACAAAGAAGTTCACATTAAAAAGATAGAGAAGTTCAAAAATTATAGAAAAAGTGGATTTTCCCCGTTTCTGGGAAAAAAACTAGAGGTTCAAATCTAAAGAACGGTGAAGTTCAATGTTTGTTACAAACGCAAGAAGGTCAAATTAAAAAAATAGAGTAGTTCAAAAAGTTTACGAAAAGGAATTTTCCTTGTTTCTAAAAAAATCCTACAAGTTCAAATTCAAATAATAGAGCGGTACGATGTTTAATAAAAAAAAAGGATTCTCCCACATTATTAAAGAATAACCCAAGAAGTTCAAATTAACAAAACAGAGCACTTCAAAATTTATTAAAAAGAATTTCCCCGTTTATAAAAAAACTCATCGGTTCAAATTTAAAAACCGCAGAAGTACAAATGTTTATTACGAAAGAAAGAAGGTCAAATTAAAAAAACAACGTAGTTCATTTTTTTACATAAAAACGGGTTTATCCTTTTCTAATAAAACCAGAAGTTCAAATTTAAAAAACGGAGAAGTTCAATATTTATTACAAAACTAAGAATGTCAAATTAAGAAATAGAGCAGTTCAAAAAATTTATCAAAAAGGGGTTACACCGTTACTAAATAAAAAATACTCTAGAAGTTCAAATTTAAATAACGGGTCGGTTCAATATTTATTACAAAACTTTTTTCATTAATAAAAGAAATAAACCAAGAAGTCCAAATTAAGAAAATAGAGTAGTTCAATATTTATAAAAAACTCAGATTTTTCTCTTTACCAAAGAATACAAGCAAGACGTTCAAAATAAAATAGCAGAGAAGTTCAGTGCATAACAAAACTCAAATTCTCCCTATTCTCTAGGCAAAATACAAATATAAAGTTCTATTTTAAAAAAAAAAGTTGTCGGAAGTTAACTTAAAAATCATGTTTTTCTTTTTTAAGAAATAAACCAAGAAGTCCAAATTTAAAAAATAGTGCAGTTCAATATTTCTAAAAAACTTAGATTTTTCTTGTTACTAAAGAAATAAAATCAAGAAGTTCAAATTTAAAAAACAGACTAGTTCGATGTATACGGGAAACTCAAATTCTTTCCGTTCCAAGGAAAAACAAAAGTATGAAGTTCAATTTTAAAAAAATGTTTGATGCTTATTTAAAAACCATATTATTTTAGGAATAAAACTAAGAAGTTCAAATTAAAATAACAGAGAAGTTCAAAGTTTATTAAAATAAAAATAAACTCTTTAAATAAAAATGTGAAGTTCAAATTAGAATAACCGAGAAGTTCAAAGTTTATAAACAACTCGGATTTTTTTCTCGTTACTAAAGAATAAAATGAAGAAGTTCAAATTAAAATAAAAGGAACAGCTAAAAAAAGTTTAAAAGGAATTTTCCAATTTTTTAGAAAACTAGAAGTTCAAACTAAAATAACGAAGTGGTTTGATGTTTATTAAAAAATCTAGGATTTTACCAATACGAACGGGTGAGGAATCACGAGCAAAAAATACGTGACAGAAGTTCAAAGTGAAAACAACAAGCAGTTCAACTACTACACGGAATGCGTTTAGGAAGAGAATAAAAGAATAAAAAATAAAAGCCTAAAAGGGTTGTTGCAAGAAGTTCACGTTCTTGTCCCTGCATGGTTCAAAATTTCTAGGGCGAGACATTCGTCGTTCATTTACATGTTCAAAAAAAGGCAAAAACATCGTTGTTTTCGCTATTTTTAAAACTACTCGCAAACGGCAATTAATTTGTAACAATTGTCTACAAGAAAAAGTTGCTCCTATTCATAAGCTTTCCAACGGTATATTATATGCTACATTCCAATAAACGGTTTAAAAGTTTCATGTATACCGTTAAAAACACGTTTTTACGTATTCAAAAATAACTTTCAAACTGATGCGAGTATGAAAAAAATGATCAAACGGGAAAGTTGCGTGTTTTCAACAGCTTTCCATCGGTATATCATTTGCTCAATTCCGGTAAGTGGTTTGGGAGTTACAGGCAAAAAACAGCACGTGAAAAACAGAGTGAAGTTCAAACAGAACTGCCCCAGAAGTTCAACCTCTTCATGCAGTGCATTTTCGGAGACTCTGTTTTCGCGATGAAGGCAGAACGCATGATCTCGCCGTTTTCAAAATTATTTAAAAACGGCTAGGAATCAGAGAAAACTTTATATATGAAAAAGTTTCGCATTTTATATAGCTATCCAGGGGTATATTATTTGCCCCATTTCGACAAAGTTTGCGAAAATTACGGCCAAAAAACGTTTTTAGCCATTTTCCAAATTGACTTAAAACCATAAAGAATTGGGAGAAACATTATATACAAAAAAGTTTCGCATTTGTTCAGGCTTTCCAACGCCATATCATTTGTTGCATTCCAACAAACCATTTAGAAAAAAACCTGAAAATACGAACTCGGAGGAACTTCGACCGTTTTCTAAATTACTTTTAAACCGTTCAAAATTAGAAAAAACTTTCTATATGAAAAAGAAGTGCATTTTCATAAGCTTTCCAACGCCATATCATTTGCATCAATCCGACTTGCCATTTTCAAATTACGTCAAAAAAAAACGAGCTCAGTTGTTCGGTTTGAGAAATTCCACCATTTTTCAAATTGCTCTTTAACCGTACGGAATTTGGGAAAACTTTATATATGTGGAATGAGCGGATTTGCAGCAACTTTCCAACGCCATATTATTTGTCTCATTCTGATAAATGGTTTAGAAATGGGCTCGAAAATATGATTCGCTTTTTTTTGTATGAACAAAAACGGTTTGTAAAACTGCTCTTAATCCGTGTAGATTTTGACAAAAATTTAACTTAGGTTGTTATCCATGTGTCCATAGCTTTCCAATGGTATATCGCAAGACCCATTTGGGCAATCTTTGCAGAAGTTCAACCTGTCCCTGGGTGAAGTTCAAGTACTACTGCGGTGACGGGTCGACTAGTTATCAGAATATTATTCTCATCCCGTGATCAGAATAGTGTTTATGTATATATATATATATATATATATATATATATATATATATATATATATATATATATATATATATATATATATAGTATAGGCAATGAGGTCAAGTAAAATGCGAAGATGAAACCAGTGTTGAAGACAAACAAAGTCAAGAAGATGATGCAATAGATGTGACGCCAAATGAAAAATCTTCAAGAAAGTTTGGTGGTGGCGTTACCCACCGTATAGGAAGTATTAGACCCAGACACGGCGCACAATTATCGTGGCGCTCTGAAGTCAAATTCCGCGTTAATATCTTCACACTTAGAGTGTGTATCTTCATGAATTGAAGACATACGTTACTTTGTGTGTTGTACATCATAGTCATCAACAATGCATAAGCGTTAGGATGTGTGTCCATTCACTGGACATTTGAGGATTCTAAGATATTTAGCTCACACCGCAACTTGCAAAACCTCTTCTCATCCAATGGCTTCGTGAAGATATCTGCCAGCTGATCTTCAGTGTTGACGTGAATGATGTCAATGTCTTCTTTGAGCCCATGGTCACGAAGGAAATGATGTCGAATCTGAATGTGCTTCGTCTTGGAGTGCTGAACTAGATTGTGAGAAATCTTGATGGCGCTCTCATTGTCACAGAATAGAGGTACTTTCTTCTTGTTGATGCCGTAGTCCTTAAGGATTTGCTTCATCCAGAGAAGCTGAGCACAGCAGGATCCAACAACAATGTATTCAGCTTCAGCAGTGGAGAGTGATACATAGTTCTGCTTCTTTGAGGACCAACATACAAGTGAACGGCCAAGAAAGTGACATGTGCCTGATGTGGATTTGCGGTTAACCCTATCTCTAGCATAGTCAGAATCAGAGAATCCAACTAGATCAAACTCTGAGCCCTTTGGATACCATAATCCTAGCGTTAGGGTGTGAGCCAAATATCGAAGTATTCGCTTCACCGTGAGGTGATGCGATTCCTTTGGTGCCGCTTGGAATCGGGCACACATGCAAACGCTAAGCATTATATCTGGCCTAGATGCACATAAGTACAATAAAGAACCAATCATGGAGCGGTATACCTTTTGATCGAACTCTTTACCATTGTCGTCGGAGCTCAGTTGACCATTGGTTGGCATTGGCATCTTGTAACCCTTGTAGTCTTGCATACCAAACTTCTTCAAGCAGTCCTTGAGATACTTCTCTTGTGATATGAAGATGCCATTGCGTTGTTGGCGAAATTGAAGACCAAGAAAGAATTTCAGCTCTCCCATCATGGACATTTGATGTTGCTCTTACATCATGTGACTGAACTCATCACTATATCTTTTGTCAGTGCAGCCGAAGATAATGTCATCCACATAGATTTGGCATACAAACAGTTCACCATCATATGATTTGGTGAAGAGAGTGGGATCAAGTGAACCAGGTTTGAAGCCTTTGCTTTTCCGGAATTCCTTGAGTGTGTCATACCAGGCTCGTGGAGCTTGTTTGAGGCCATACAGTGCCTTGTTGAGCCTATAGACCTTGTCAGGGTGTTTGGGATCTTCAAACCCAGGTGGTTGAGCAACATAGGCTTCTTCTTCAATTTTGCCATTGAGAAAGGCACTCTTCACATCCATTTGATACAGAAGGATATGATGATGATTGGCATATGCTAGCAATATACGAATGGCTTCAAGTCTAGCCACGGGAGCAAAGGTTTCATCGAAGTCAATGCCTTCAACTTGAGTATAGCCTTGAGCAACAAGACGGGCTTTGTTTATAACAACTTGACCATGTTCATCTTCCTTGTTGCGGTAGATCCATTTGGTTCCAATGATGTTATGCTTGCGAGGGTTAGGACGCTTGACAAGTTCCCACACATTGTTGAGCTCAAATTGCTGAAGCTCTTCTTGCATAGCTTGAATCCATTCTGGTTCCATGAAAGCTTCGGTGACTTTGGTGGGTTCTGTGATGGAGACGAAAGCAAAGTTTTCACAAAAGTTTGCTAGTTGTGTGGCTCAAGAGCGAGTGAGAGGGCCTGGTGCATTGATGTTGTCAAGTATCTTCTCGATCTGAACTTCATTGGCCACACGAGGGTGAATAGGGCGAAGACTTTGCTGTTGCTGAGCATTATCTTCAGAAGCATTGTCTTCAGGCTCAGCATTATCTTCAGGCTAATCATTGTCTTCATGCTGGACAGGAGCAGGTATCACAACCTCTTCATCTCCAGGTTCCTCGGTGGGTATTATATCTACAGTACCCATTAGCTTGATGGATTCACTTGGAGGAAGTTCATCTAGCACATGTGGCAGGTGCTCTCTTTGCGAGCCGTTAGTCTCATCGAACCACACATCTACAGTTTCAACCACTTTATGGTGAAAGAGGTTGAAGACTTTGTAGGTGTGCGAATCCTTTCAATAGCCAAGCATAAAACCCTCATGTGCTTTCGGTGCAAATTTAGAAGTGTGATATGGATCCCGTATCCAGCACCTAGCACCGAAAGACTTTAAAATAACTTACATTTGGCTTCTTACCAGTGATTAGTTCATAAGATGTCTTCTTGAAGAACTTGGGAAGATATACTATGTTGATGATGTGGCTATGCTGTGGCCAGACCAACATTAATATTTAACCCAGAGAAGCAAATGTGTGTATTTCTAAAAAAAAGGTAATGGTTGTAAATTATCTGAAAATATTAAATGGGGCTTGTCCGCAACATTATTTTTTAATCCAGCCAAGAAATCAGTGTATTTCAAAAAAACAATTGGGCTTTAAATTCTACTAAAAAGTTAATCGGTTGCAGTCCGCAACATTATTTTTTCAGCCATCCTGTAAAATATTAAAGAAAATCTCTTGTGCAAACGAAATGCCCAGCCTAGTTTTATTTTTTTATATCATTGCTCTGTCCAGCCAGCCCAGCAAATGCGTGTATTTAGAAAAGAAGCAAATGGGCTGTAAGTTCTAAGAAAAAAAGAATTATTGGTTGCAACATGCCCGCAACATTATTTTTTCACCCAGTCCAGCAAATGGGTGTATTTTGATTTTTTAACAAATGGGTTGTCAATTTTAAAAAATATGAAATGAGCTGAATGTCAAGCACAGAATAGGAAGCTCACATTGTGGGCCCACGAGGGTGAAGCCCACGCAAGGCGTTGTCAACTTGGTCAACAAAACGATTCTGATAGTTGAGGCGTTGGATGTAAATCAAATGGCCAACGTGCTTCTTCAATCTCTCGTCCTCTTCCTCCCGCGCTGGCGGGACCGTGCTGGGCTGCAATTTCTTTTTGCGAATTGCTGGGCTGCAAATCTAGACAAGGAGGCATGCATTCGGCTTGCCCAGAAAATTGTTTGAAATAACTAATAAGAAAAAGGTTGTAAATATATAAAAAACACAGGAAACTGGCAATTAGTTTCAAATTTAGGCTTTTTTCTTCGGATTTTGAGATTTTAAATATCATTGGATTTTATTTAATCTAATTTAATTTTATTTTAAAATTAGTTTGAATCTAACGCAAAATTTCGGGATTAAAATAGTTCGGACTACACCGAAGTATGCGAAATTTCGTTGAATTTATTGACTGTGGTACTGGGCAGAAAATGGGCTATAATAAATTCCTTAAGAATTAGCAAATGGGTTGTAAATTATTTACAAAATAGCAAATGGGCTGTATGCTATCTACCACACATTTGGAGGCTGACTTGTGGGCCTACGAAGTTGACGGGTACGCAAGGCTTTGTCAACTTAGTCAACAATCGATTCTACCAGCGTGACCATTCGATGTTAATCCAACGGCCGCTGTGCTTCTTCAATCTCTGATTTCTTGCTCCGGCTACCGAAACCAGCGCCGACGGGACCGCCTGCTCCCGACTCCGATGGACAGCTGTGCTGCCGCGAAGGACTCACCGCCCCATCCTACTCCCACCGCTGGCCAGTCCATCCCTCTACTCACCCACACCTTCTATTGTTCTCCGGCGATGGCAGCCTCACACCGCAGCCGAACCAGTCAACCCTCGTACTCCTCTCCCTGTGGGCATCCATTGCCGAGTCTTCCCCGGCTCTGGATCGTTCCCACCCTTAGCCTAGCCGTCGTCCACCACCTTGGTGCTCTCGGCACGGCGTCGTCAACGCGGTCAACGAACGACACCCATCGGAAGAGGACTGTATGTGGAGAGGCTGACAGCTGGGACCCACATGGTCCATGGTCACACGCCATGAAGTGCCTCCTTATCACGTGCAAGAAAAATGATTCCTCCCCCTGACAGCTTGGACCCACCAGCTACATCTTCGCACGCAAGGAAGTACCTCCTTATTACGCGCAAAAAAATGACTCCCCCCCAGACATCCGGGACCCACAAGCTACATCTTCGCACGGAAGGAAGTACCTCCTTATTACGCGAAAAATAAATGATTCCTCCACCTCACACCTGGGACCCACTAGCTATATCTTTGCACGGAAGGAAGTGCCTCCTTATTACGCGAAAAAATGATTCCTCCCCATGACAACTGGGACCCACCAGATTTGGAGGCTGACTTGTTGGCCTACTAAGTTGACGCGTGCGCAGGGCTTTGTCAACTTAGTCAACAAACGATTCTAGCAGCAGTGACCGTAGGATGTTAATCCAACGGCCGTGCTGCTTCTTCAGTCTCTAATCTTCTTGCTCCAGCCGCTCAACCAAGCGCCGGCGGGACCGCCTGCTCTTGCCTCCCATTGCCGGTTGTGTTGCCGCACAGGCCTCACCACCCCACTCTACTCCCACCTCTGGCCATGCCTTCCCTCTACTCACCCACACCTCCTGTTATTTTCTGGCGACGACAGCCTCACACCGGCACACCACAGCCAAACCAGTCAACCATCGTACTCTCCTCTGTGTGGTCATCCACTGCCGCGTCTTCCCCGGCTCCGTGTCGTTCCCTTCCTAGGCCTCGTCGTCGTCCACCGCCTTGGTGCTCTCGGCGCGTCATGGTCAACGAACGACAGCCATCGGAAGAGGACTGTACGCGGTGAGGCTGACAGCTGGACCCACCAGCTACATCTTCTCACACAAGTAAGTGCCTCCTTATTACGCGCAAAAAAATGATTCCTTCCTCTGACAGCTGGGATCCACCTGCTATATCTTTGCACGCAAGGAAGTGCCTCCTTATCCTCCCTGACAGCTGGGACCCACCCAGTCAAAGCGTACGTAGCGTTGTCTGTCTGGTCACGAACGTGTCCGTACATACTGGTCGATCGGTCTCTCTGCAATGATGAACGGTGGGCGTCTAAGGAGTGGCACGTATTGTAGTAGCGCCCCCGACGTAGCAGTTCAGGCAGCCCCGTCTAAATCGTGTACACGTACGTACAGCCACACAGCAAAAAATACGGCCATGTACATACATATACGGGCGGGGTCTCGAACGCATACTCGCGCATACGTACGGCCAGGGCTCGTGTACATGGTGAGAGGCAATGGACGGCAGCAATGGCCTCCTGTTCATCGGCAGCCAACCGGTTGGGTCGGAACGGAGGAAACAGTGTCATGTTCATCGGAAGCTAAGCGACTGGGTTGGAACGCGTCCTGTTCATCGGGAGCCAACCGGCTTGGACGGAACAGCCAAAACGGGGTCTTGTTCATCGACTCGGGGTCTGGCGTACCGCAAAACAGAGGAAACGGCCTTCTGTTCGACCGCCTATGGTCGAAACGGGGTCCTGTTCATCGGGAGGGGTGTGGCGTACCGCAAAATGGAGGAAACGGACTTCTGTTCAACCGCCTACGGTCGAAACGGGGTCCTGTTGATTGGGAGGGCTCTGGCGTACCTCAATACGGAGGAAACAGACTTCTCCCCAATTGCTTATGGTCGAAACGAGGTCCTGTTCATCGGGAGGGGTGTGGCGTATTGCAAAACGGGACTCCACGGGCTACTGTTCATCCACCGTCGACTTCCTTCAGCCTTCACCGGCTACTGTTCATCCAGCCTCCACGGGGTCCTGTTCATCCACCCCCAACCGGCTGGGGTGTGGTGGCCTCCTCTCGGGATCCTGTTCATCCAGCGCCAACCACCTTCACACGGCCAGGGTACTGTTCATCCACAGCCAACCCACCGGCTGGGGTGGGGCGTACGAGCGGGCGGCAGCACTGTTCATCAACAGCTAACCAACCGGCTAGATCGATGCAAGTCTCGACTCGTTCTACGTGTATTGCGCGCGGCAGCAACGGGCACTGTTTATCGAGAGGCAACCCAGCACCGGCTGGCTACGTCTCGCACGGGGGCTTGATCGGCTTCAGTAAGCAGCGAGAAGGATCGATTGGGTTCAGTTAGCAGCGAATGGATCGCTCGGGTTCAGTTAGCAGTGAAGTGATCGCTCGGGTTCAGTTAGTAGTGAAGGGATCGATCGGGTTCAGTACGTATAGTGCGAGGGATCGATCGCTCCTGTTCAGTACATAGTGCGAGGGCGATCGATCGCTCGGGTTCAGTAAGCGGATGTACGCCTCACTCGGGTTCAGTTAGCGAGCGCCTCGCACACACGCACGTGTACGAGAGAAGCGCGCAAACCACACTGCATCGCTCGGCCCCGACCACCCACCGTAACCGGGAACTCCCTGAAAATTTCCCCGCCCTCAGTTCTACAACAATATTTTACGTCATGGACGGCCCAAAGAATGTCATGCGGGTACGTCTCCGGCCCGCCCAGGACGAAAAGCCCATTTTCTGTCATAATTTTTTGTCATAGAAGTAGGAGCCCACCACATCTATGATGATACGTGTTTTTGTCACGATTATTGTCATAGAATTTTTTTTCGTTCGGGCCATGCTACTTGTGAATTGCGTTGGGATTTCCCCGAAGAGGAGAGGATGATGCAGTACAGTAGAGATAAGTATTTCCCTCAGTTAAGAACCAAGGTTATCAATCTAGTACGAGAACCACACAGAACCTCGTTAGCAGCACCTACACACACAAAAGCAAATACTTGCACCCTACGCAAACAAGAGGGTTGTCAATCCCCTTGGCGGTTACTTGCAAGGATTGATTCTGATAGTGATAGATAGATAAATAAATTACAAAATAAAATATAGGAAATAAAATTGCAGCAAGATATTTTCGGATTTTATATATGATAAAAGTAGACCCGGGGGCCATAGTTTTCACTAGAGGGTTCTCTCTCGAACGTATAGCATACGGTGGGTAAACAAATTACTGTTGGGCAATTGATAGAAAAGCGCATAGTTATAACGGATTCATGGAGATGATCATGTATATAGGCATCACGTCCGAGACAAGTAGACCGACTCCTGCCTGCATCTACTACTATTACTCCACCCATCGACCGCTATCCAGCATGCATCTAGGGTATTAAGTTAATGAAAACAGAGTAACGCCTTAAGCAAGATGACATGATGTCGACAAAGTAAACTCAAATAATATGATTAAACCCCATCTTTTTATCCTTAATGGTAACAATACAAATACGTGTCTTGTCCCTTTCTATCACTGGGATAGAGCACCGCAAGATTGAACCCATCACAAAGCGCCTCTCCCATTTCAAGATAAATCAATCTAGTTGGCCAAACCAAACGGATAGATAGGAGAGAAATACAAAGCTATAACAATCATGCATAAATAAGTTCAGAAAAGACTCAAATATTTCTCATGAATAATCTGATCATAAACCCACAATTCATTGGATCCCAACAAACACATTGCAAAACAAGATTACATCGGATAGAACTCCAAAGAGATTGAGGAGAACATTGTATTGAAGATCAAAGAGATAGAAGAAGCCATCTAGCTACTAGCTATGGACCCGTAGGTCTGTGGTAAACTACTCACATATCATCGGAAGGGCAGCAAGGTTGATGAAGAACCCCTCCGTGATCGATTCCCCCTCCGGCAGATTGCCGGAAAAGGCCTCCAGATGGGATCACGAAAGAACAGAAGCTTGCAGCAGCGCAAAAGTTATTTGAGATGGCTCTCTGGTATATGGGGAATATTTGAGAATTTATAGGCTTGGAATTAGGTCAAGAGGTGCCACGAGGGGCCCACAAGCCTGGGGGGCGCGCCTCCCCCCTGGGCGCGCCTCCCGAGCTTGTCGCTCCCTCGTGACTCGTCTGGTCTTCTCCCGAACCTTCTAGGGTCCCTTCTGGTTCAGAAAAAATTAATCCAAAGTTTTTTCTCCGTTTGGACTCGGTTTGATATTGATTTTCTGAAAAGCCAAAAACAGGCAAAAAGCAGCAACTGGCACTGGGCACTAGGTTAATAGGTTAGTCCCAAAAAAATGATATATAATTGCATATAATTGCATAATAAACATCCAAGATTGATACTATAATAGCATGAAACAATCAAAAAATATGGATACTATAATAGCATTGCAATCCCTACTCCTCTCATGGACATATCAATTGATGGGCATCTCCATAGCCCGTTGATTAGCCGCGTTGATTTGAGACTATCTTCTTTTTTGGCTTCCCCTTATTAATCTCTATCATCATATTCTATTTCACAAATAGTGCTATGTCCATGGCTTGCGCTCATGTATTGCGTGGGGGTTGAAAAAGCTGAAGCGCGTTAAAAAGTATGAACCAATTGCTTGATTGTCTCCGGGATTGTGCATGATAAATACTTTATGTTAAGAAGATGGAGCATGACATGATTATATGATTTTGTAGGGATAACTTTCTTTAGCATTTTTATTTTGAAAGACATGATTGTTTGTTAGTATGCCTGAGTATTAATGTCTTTATATCAAATTATAGACTATTGCTTTGAATCATTCGGATCTTAATATTCATACTGTAAAGGAGAATTACATGATGAACATGTTAGGTAGCATTCCACATCAAAAATTTTGTTTTATCATTTACCTACTCGAGGACGAGCAGTAATTAAGCTTGGGGATGCTTGATACGTCTCCAACGTATCTATAATTTTTTATTGTTCCATGCTATTATAGTATCAATCTTTGATGTTTTATATGCCATTATATGCAATTATATATCAATTTTTGGGACTAACATATTAACCTAGTGCCCAGTGCCATTTGCTGTTTTTTGCTTGTTTTTGGCTTTACAGAAAATCAATATCAAACGGAGTCCAAACGAAGAAAAAACTTTGGATTAATTTTTTCTGGACCAAGATAGACCATAGAAGGTTCGGGAGAAGACCAGACGAGTCACGAGGGAGCGACAAGCTCGGGAGGCGCGCCCAGGGGGGTAGGCACGCCCCCAGTCTTGTGGGCCCCTCGTGGCACCTCTTGACCTAATTCCAAGCCTATAAATTCTCAAATATTCCCCGTATACCAGAGAGCCACCTCGAATAACTTTTCCGCCGCCGCAAGCTTCCGTTCTTCCGCGATCCCATCTGGAGGCCTTTTCCGGTACTCTGCTGGAGGGGGAATCGATCACAGAGGGCTTCTACATCAACCTTGCTGCCCTTCCGATGATGTGTGAGTAGTTTACCACAGACCTATGGGTCCATAGCTAGTAGCTAGATGGCTTCTTCTCTCTCTTTGATCTTCAATACAATGTTCTCCTCGATCTCCTTGGAGTTCTATTCGATGTAATCTTCTTTTGCGGTGTGTTTGTTGGGATCCGATGAATTATGGGTTTATGATCAGATTATTCATGAGAAATATTTGAGTCTTTTTTGAACTTATTTATGCATGATTGTTATAGCTTTGTATTTCTCTCCAATCTATCTGTTTGGTTTGGCCAACTAGATTGATTTATCTTGCAATGGGAGAGGTGCTTTGTAATGGGTTCAATCTTGCGGTGTTCTATCCCAGTGACAAAATAGGTGATAAGACACATATTTGTATTGTTTCCTTTAAGGATAAAACGATGGGATTTATTCATATTGCTTGAGTTTACTTTGTCTACATCATGTCATCTTGCTTAAGGCGTTACTCTGTTTTTATTAACTTAATACCCTAGATGCATGCTGGATAGCGGTCGATGGGTGGAGTAATAGTAGTAGATGCAGTCAGGAGTCGGTCTACTTGTCTCGGACGTGATGCCTATATAAACGATCATTGCAATGAATCCGTCATAACTATGCGCTTTTCTATCAATTGCACAACAGTAATTTGTTTACCCACCGTATGCTAGCTGTTCGAGAGAGAAGCCTCTAGTGAAAACTATGGCCCCGAGGTAAATTATTCATCATATATAAAATCCAAAAATACCTTGCTGCAATTTTATTTCCTTGATTTTGTTTTGCAATTTATTTATCTATCTATCACTATCAGAATTAATCCTTGCAAGTAACCGCCAAGGGGATTGACAACCCTGTTGTTCGCGTTGGGTGCAAGTATTTGCTTTTGTGTGTGTATGTGCTGCTAACGAGGTTCTGTGTGGTTCTCCTACTGGATTGAGAACCTTGGTTCTTAACTGAGGGAAATACTTATCTCTACTGTACTGCATCATCCTCTCCTCTTCGAGGAAATCCCAACGCAGCTCACAAGTAGCAGGAAGAATTTCTGGTGCCGTTGCCGGGGAGACATCACCAAAACCTATCAAGTACCTTCGCACAAACTATCATCTACTTGCTCTTATTTTATTTGCCTTTTTATTTGCATTTGCCTCTCATTTTCATCTCCCTCATTTCTCTTAAAAATACAAAAATATTTTGTGTGCTATCTTTGTTTGTGTTGCCATGTGCCTTTTATCTGCTTGCACCTTCGCTTGCTAAAAATCTATTGATATGGATCCTCATCCACTTGCTAATCTTTTCAAAAGATCCAATTATGATGAACCAATTGCTAGTGAGTTGAGTGCTCTTGATTATCTTTATGAAGTTTTGCTTGAAAATCATGAATCTGAAAATTGTGATGAAGTGTTAAAAGAAGAGGTTTATAGAGTGATTCATGATAGCTCGTTGAATGAAAAGCATGATTGCAATGATGTTATTATAAATTCTATTAATGTCAATTGTGCTAATAATATGCGAAGCTACAAGCTTGGGGATGATAATTTTGTCATGTCCATTACTTATTGCAATGATCATGATTGGGGTGATAATGCTTCTTACGATCTTGAAAATTTATTTAAGCCTCATGATGAATATGTCATTGATAATAATGTTTGCAATAATATTGAAAGTGGGTTTGTAAGAGTGTCAACTTTAGGTAGAAAGAATCCCACATATTTGGAGAGTGTTCAATCTTATGAATTTTTTGATAAATGTGGGTTTGGAGAGGTCATGACTTTAGTTGATGTTAATCCCACTATCTTGGAAGATTATAAAACTTTTATGCATGTGGATCATGAAGAGAATATTTTATATGATAGTTATATTGTTAAATTTGATTATGATCCTACATGTAATTATTATGAGAGAGGAAAATATAGTTGTAGAAATCTTCATGTCACTAAATTACCTCTCTTTGTGTTGAATTTATTAATGTTTCATTCTTCCTATTTGCATATGCTAGGTATTGCTTGTCTTGATAATTTGTTTTCTTATAAAATGCCTATGCATAGGAAGTATGTTAGACTTAAATGTGGTTGTTACATGTTATATGACGCTCTCTTTTGTTTCAATTATTATCCTTCATGTGAGCATCATTGAAATATCAAGCCTATCTTAATGGCTATAAAGAAAGAGCTTGTTGGGAGGCAACCCAATAGTTATCTTAAATTTTTGCTTCAGTTTTGTGTGTTCACACAATTTTAGCTTCTGTTATAATTATGTTTTTATCTTTTAATTAGTGTTTGTGCCAAGTAATGCCTTTGGGATGATTTGGATGATAGTATAACTAGCGGTTGCACCCGCGCATTTGCACGGCTAGATTAATATTTATCTTTTTTTACCTCTTGTCTATTTAACGCCTTTATAATGTTTTCATAATATTTCCATTTTTATTATATTATTTCAATATTTATTGTTCCTTTGTTTTTTGTAGTTCAAGGTATTTATCATAAGAGGATGACATATGCCATCATCGTGATGTTATTTTGTTAGAAAACTATATCGTTTTGTCCATATAAAATCACTGTTTTCATCCCAGAAAAAAAGTGTTGATTATGACATTCATGGTACTTCCGTGAGATATCACATGTACACTTCTTAATCATGGCGATGTGAGCTTCATCACGAAGAATAACTATTTTGTCCGGTTTGATATTATTTCATTGGCAGAAAGCCATATCAGATGGTGATAAATGGTAACTAATCATAATTAGATTGATAAAGACTTTTAAATTGTGAAAGGTGTTGGCAATATAATGTAGATTTGATTTTTTAATATATTTTTTCTTAATTTTCTTCATTTACTTTTTCAAACATGTTGAATTTTTCTTGTGACATTGCATGTAAGATTTAAATTATTGTTTTTTTTTGGAAACCTTTTTATGTATTTTTTAATCTTCATATATGCTGTTCTTTTTCTTTAAATTACCTACTCCCTTCATTCCATAATATAAGATGTTATTACATCACTTACATATTCGATGTAATAATGTCTTATAATATGAGACGGAGGGAGTATCTATTATATCTTAGATCTTTCATCCATTTATTTCTTATTTCCTGTAGAAGTAGATGCTTCTGATCCATGTAATTTGTATCCAATTATGAAGCAAATGGACCCAATCGTATAGGAAATGAAATATAAAGTCACATTTTTATTTTTTTACCCCTCTCAGTTTAGGCAAATCAATGTACAACGTGCTTCCCTTCCAACCATGCGTACTTTTTTACCTAAAAAAACCATGCGTATTTTTTAGAAGGATTGTGTACGCCCGAAAGTGATCTTCTGCTCCCGGGCTCACATGAGCCCGGATGAACAGTAAAATCGAAAAAAATAGAAAAAAATTTCAAAAAAATCTGAATTTTTTTTGTGTAAAACATTGATGTTTTCTCCACATGCCTGCAAAATTTCATCACCAGATGACATCCGAGGAAAATGTGGCAAAAAAAACAAAATCGATGCTCCAAAAAGTCTGTTTTTTGTAGCATTTTGGAGCATCGATTTTGATTTTTTTGCCACATTTTCCTCGTAGCATTTTGGAGCATCGATTTTGTTTTTTTTGCCACATTTTCCTCGAATGTCATCTGGTGATGAAATTTTGCAGGCATGTGGGGAAAACATCAACGTTTCACACAAAAAAAATTCAGATTTTTTTGAATTTTTTTTCTATTTTTTTCTATTTTACTGTTCATTCGGGCTCATGTGAGCCCGGGAGCAGAAGAGCTGCGTCTACGCCTCTCTTTTTTCTTTTTCTTTTCAAGGGATGTACGCCGCTTCTTCTTAGTTTTGTGAGTGGAAAAACACATTTCCTTTCTTCTTCGCCTTTGAAGGGTAATTGAAAGAAATTGAGGATGGCCGTCCATGGGGTGATTCTGCCCCAAATCTGAGTGCCCTGCCCGTCCATGGGGCGATCCTGTAGCAAATCGCAAGGGGAAAAAGAAATCGAGGCTGCTGCCGCAAATCTGATTGCCATGCCCGTCCATGGGGATATGTTGTACCAAGTTGCAAGTGGAGTTGTTGTACCAGATTGATTTGCTTGCCCATCCATGGCCGAAGCTTGGAGGAGGTGATGTTGGTGGCCATTTTTTGCCCAGGCCGGGACATGCGCTGCGGATCAGGCGTCGCCCACCAGCGAGGCGGCATCTCACGGTCGTTTATGTTGGAACTCCATTGGCGCTGGGCCATTTTGTGTGTGCCGTTCCTGTCGTCTTAGGCTGCGGACGTGCTGACAGTGACAGGTATGAATCCCTCTGTACTCTCAGATTTGCCTCTTGCTTTCCATAATGTGCATCATGATTTCATTTATTTTTTCTGTTAAAAGTTAATTCAGATATTTGGCTATACTTTTTTCAAAATTTGAAGCATTCGTGTTTACATCCTAGCACAGATTATGCCATTGTAATTTTAACTTATTAGATAATCTCGTACATAATTTTGTTGTTAATACATGGATTTAGGTTCAGCTCTGCAATATATGTACCTTGCATTTTTTAGGGAATTGAAATGACATTAGGGAAAAAGTTATGATGGATGAACTTCTAATATATTCTGATAGAATTGACATTCAAGTTTTACCAACTTCTAGATTTCTGAGAATCATGTTTATCAGAGTGGTTATTATTCCAGATCTGCAATGAGATTTTGAAACTTTTGCCCATGCAGAAAGTCAGGTAGCTGTACACACTTTTTAACATCTCTATTCATGAAAGCAGTGTATGGGAATAATAATCTGCATTGTTATGTTCTTATTTCCTGTTACGAAATAATGAGAAATCCAAACTATAATATCCTTTTGTATACATTATTTCCGGCCATATCTAACACATGGACGTCACGCTTTTGAACCACACATTGTATTTTTTAATCATGATTTGGCCCTCATATGCATTTACTTGAATAGTAAAAAATTAGAAGATCTCTTTGTATACTATACTATATTCTTTGCGCTATCTTCGCTTGGGCACTCCGTGTCGTCAATCAGCACCTTTAATCCTTCTCTGCTTGTGACTCTTGATAATGCCACATATAGTTGCCCATGGCAGAAGACCTGCTTAGGCAAATATAGACCCACCTTGTTTAGGGATTGACCTTGGCTTTTATTTATGGTCATTGCAAAACAAACTGATAGAGGATATTGCCTTCTTTTCAGCACGAAGGGCCACTTGGAGTCGCTTGGTGACATAATTATTTTAGGTATGTACACCTTGTCACCGACGTGTGTTCCTGTGATTATTTGTGCCTCAATGTACCTGTTTCCCAGCTGTGTGATAGTCTTTCTTGTACCATTGCATAAACCTGCTGCTTGATTGATGTTGCGTAGGAGCATCACCGGCAAACCTACCTTCAGTTTTAGCTCGTGGTTTGGAATTCCTGGGAAGGTCAATTTGTTAAGGAACTCTGTTGGACACATATTCTCCATTGTGTTGTACTTTGTTGTTGCCTTGCATACAGTGTCCAAGCTTAGGTATGTCACCTCTTCACCTTGTATTTGGCTCATTACGTAGTCATTTATCTTCTCAACTGTTTCGTTCCTTGGACATAGTATTGCTCTTTCTTCGAGGAATTCACGGTCACGATAGTTTTGTTGCAAGTTTGGGTACGTGCTTTTCACTATCTCTTCTTTCGGATCTTCTCCCTTTTGTAGAATTATGTCTTTAGGTATTTTTACCCAATCATCTCCTTCATCGTTTATTTGTTTTCCATCGCCAATTTGTAATATCCATTCTGCAAATTCAGCCACATTTTGCTTTTGTATTGGATCTTCTGACAGGCACTTCAACCGCATGTTCTCAGTTAGGCTAAATATTTCGAAGTGCTTCCATAGGTATGACCTTTTGACCGAGGCATTTACTATCTGCTCTCTCTTTCCCTTTGTAATCACTGGAAGTATTTGTCTGAAGTCGCCTCCTAGCACAACTGTCATGCCACCAAATGGCCTTTCGTCACTGTTTTGGTTTTTGAACCTTAGAATATCCCTAAGGCTTTTGTCTAGTGCCTCGAAGCAGTGTTTGTGTGCCATAGGAGCCTCGTCCCACAGTATCAGTGAGGTCTTGTTTACCAGTTCAGCCAAATGCGAGCCTTGTTTTATTTCACATGTTGATTCTTCTGTGATATTTATTGGAATGTGGAATCTTGAGTGCGCTGTTCTTCCACCTTGGAGCAGCAACGCTGCAATGCCAGATGATGCTACTGCAAGCACTATTTTCCCCTCTGATCGTAGCTTCGTTGTGATTGCTTTCCATAGATAAGTTTTGCCTGTGCCACCATAGCCCTCTACAAATATCTGTTTTCCAAGTCCTCTCTCAGCTGATTCCATTATTGCATCAAAGGCCATTTTCTGGCCATGGTTAAGATTGCTAACTATGGTTTGGTGCTCAATCTTTAGTGCTTCCATGTCGTAGCTAAGTTCTTCATTTATCATTCTGTTCCCAAGTTGTTCAAGTTCAGTAGCATTTGGTAGTTCCATGCCTGGATAGTCGTTTAGTGTCTTTCCGGCTTGCCTCATTAGTTTCTCTATCTCGATCAGAGCATATGCTTTTTTTTGTGAATCAGTCAGCTGCAGCGTAGGAAAGTTTAGGATAATTCTTCTTTTGTACTGGATATCTTCAGATAGTGCCTCCCATGTTGAGTCCCACAACATCTTTGGGCTGGTCACCTCACAATGGCATAAAATTGTGGTGAATAGCTGCCTTAATTGTGTCCCTGATCCCCAGCTTGACGCTTCATTGATGCATTCAATCCACTCACTGTCGTCATCAAGAAATCCAAGCGCTTGGCATGCTGATTTGTATGTTGGGTGAACTACTCCATGAACTATTCTAATATCCTCAAATGATGTGCATCCTTTCTTGGTGTTTAGAAGCATTCTCATATAATACCGGTCACCACTTGCAGGGTGTGCATAGTAGATTCTTCCAATCGCAAAGCCCCTTTTCCGCTCCTCCCAAGTTTTGGTGTCGCTTTTCCATACAAATTTTGATGGGAATTCTGCATAGGTTAATTCTTTTCCCACCTCATGTATTTTGTTTGCCTCCATCCACTCAGTGAATTTAGTACTTGCGGTTCCTGGCCTTCTTACTATCTTCTCAATGTCAGTCGAGTCCGGAAAAATAACTTGTTGCTCATTTTCAATGTGGAATGGCAGTCTCTCTACTGGTGGATCACGATGGTGTAGATCAAACTGGAATATCCGCCAGCATGCTTCGGTTGTTGATATGTATCTCATCTCTAGGTATTTCTTGATTTCATCATAGTCGTTTGTCGCATCCCTTTCTTTCAGTAAGGCTGTTACTTGGTCGTCGTCTTTATGGATGTACTTAAATAGGTACTTGATTGACCTGGACCTGTTGCACCACTCGACATTTATGTGAGCTTGGAATTTGACCAAAAGGTTTCGGTTGTATGGCACGACAAATCTATTGTCGAGCATTGCTCCTCCCTTTTTGATCTTCCTTCCATTGTCTCGCCATCTATATACTGGAAAGCCATCCTCATCGATTGTCGTATCGACATTGTATCGTTTTGGGAAGTGTTTAATGCATCTATTGTCCATCATGCATGGTGATTTTGTATTTGCCTCTCCGCAAGGCCCGTGCATCATGAAGTTTTCAACAGCTTCATATCCGTCTGGATCGACATCTTTGTCTGGGATCTCCGCACTGATTATTTGGTCGATTTCTGATGGTCCTTTGCACTTGTAATTCTCCTTGAGAAATACCAATATGTGAGCATGCGGGAGTCCCCTCTTCTGGAACTCTATTGTGTAGATAACTGCATTGATTGAATATATAGTTTTATTTTGTTAAATTTCAGAAGCATTTTAGTAAATAGACGAAGGCTATTGTGTGCTTAAAAATTGAAACTTTAGGTGCTATTAGTTAGCGATGAGTAGTCGACTGATCTTACTTGATATAGTTTCTCCAAAGTGTTTCTTCACAATGATGTCTCTCATTAACTCCTTCAGTTTTATCATGAATACTCGGTCAACAATATCTGGTCGGTCGGCTGGCTTGAGGCCTCCTCCTGCTTCATCTAGCATGTATTGGATCTCGGGCCACTTCGCATTGCATGTGAATGTTATAAACAGATCTGGATATCCTGCCCAACGGCATATTGCAAATGCGTCTTGCAAGTTCTGTGCCTTGTTTCTTCTGCCTCCTGTGTAAGATGAAGGTACAATTATCCTCTTTCCAATCTGCTCTGTTCTGGTGTCCCCTCGCTCAATCGCGTCCTGCGGTCCACTGTAAAGTTCAGTTTGTAGCTTCCCTTGATTATTCCTGATCCAGTTTAGTCTGTTTTGCTCAATGCATGTGTAAACATCTACCCAAAATTGCAGCGATAGATGTCTAGACGTTAGCAGTGACATTCCTTGCTCGGGTCTTTGCTGTAGGTAGTATGCGTAGTAGTCCAGCATAGTTACATATTTCCTGCTTTTGTCACCTTCTTTTGTTCGCTTGTAAGGTATTTCAAGCTTAAGCCATCTTCTCCATATGGAAACAACAATGGGTATTGCATCGACATTAATTTTGGATGGATTTCGGATATTCTGTGAGGCTCCATATTTTTGTACTCGACAACGATGTCTCGTCCTTCGCTCTCTCCAGTTGGGTCTCTTACAACCAATGCTGCAACTTCCGATGCAGATGGAAGGTTGTGTGTTCCGTTCCTTTTCCCAAGTATTCTAAGTGTGTAATCATGGTAGTCTTCTTCTTTGAATCTATCTCTTGCCATTCTGAAAGATTTTGCGAGGATGTTGTTCTCATCAAGCATCTTTTGTAGTTCTTTGACAATGGCAGGGTCCACCGTTGATTTATTATCATTGCATCTTGAAGCATCTATCCTGTTTTGCACCTCATTTTCTGTCTGATAGATGTATAGCTGGGCAAATCGAGGTTTGTTACCTTCTTCTGGTAGAAGAGTTCCAATATGGTGGTAGTTCTCGCCATGCAGTCTAAAAACATATGGTCCTTTGCCTTTGTTTATTTCTTTGTCAACAGCTCCTCCCATTGATGTGAATGAGAACATTGAGTTGTATGACCTGATATTTTCTCTGAAGTTTGTTGCATCACTTCCTTCACCTGTTAATAGTCCTGCAAGGTAAGGTGGAGGATATGCTATCTTTGGTAGGTCAATTTTACCTTGTTTGCAGCAAATTCCGAAAGAAGGTTTTTTGGTTCCTCTATGAGAATTTAATCTTTCTTCACACCATAGTATTGCATTGCAATGTTCGCATCTATATGTTGGCTTTCCAAAGTTCCATATCGTGCTATAATAACTTCCGGACGTAGTGCTGCTGTTTGTTTCTATGATGTTGCTTTCAAGGTCATTGTCGCTCCTATTTGTTCTTGCACGCTTGACATCTCTTCTTTCTTTGATTTGTTCCTTTCTCTTACGTGATGCATCTTCTTCTTTATTATTGGTTGTTTCCTGTGTATCCCTGCATCTCGTACTCCTTTTTTCTTGGAGTTGTTGTTTCCTCCTGATAATAGCTTCTCTAGCTTCTTTTGTAAGTTGGCCTGCTGATTTTGACGTGTACTGTCCCTTCATTTCTGCATTCGATATTGTTTTAGCAATATAGTATCATATATTTGTTAGCTACTTTATGCACAATGTCGTCAAGAGACTAATAATATATGCCCTAAATAGGAGATCAAACAACCTATAATACTTATCGATCATGCTTTCAGGATTATCGTGTTGTGTGGTTCGAGCTGCGGTGGATGGCATTATTGCTGTGACAGTGTGCTTGTTTCTCAGTGAATGACAGTTGCTCCATGGGAATTACTACGGAGAAGTACTCTCTAAAATCATTTTTAGCACTATACATAAAATTATTAGGTTCTGCAAATTTCCAAAGGACAATCTTTTAAATATATATGTTAGAAAAGTACCAAAAAACAGTGTGCATTACATGAAGATAGAGAAAGCTCAATGATATACCTGATAGTGTTTTCTTGTCTTTTTAAAAAATTTTGTAAAGCTTCACACGCCTGTGCTAATTATTGTTGTAATTGTATCTTTGCTTCAAAGCAAATCCTGTAGCGATCCTGGAAAATATTTTGTACCATGTACAAATTATTAGAGCATATCTTTGTATTGCTGCCATGACTTTATCAGTCTGTGTGTCAGTTTCAGTTCATCACAGAAGCTGGTACTGTTTTCTCAAAGAAAAAAGAGTTTATGTCAAGAGCCAAGGCAATGTGTGTGAGAATAGTTTATTTGAGTCAGTATTATATGCCTAAATGTAAAACAATGTAATCATGAATTAAAAAATCATGAGGTTGCTTTGAATTGCTGATAGTAGTAGTTTTCCACGGAGAGCATTTACCTTCTAATCTGAAGTCTGGCAAGCCTGATTTGTGTGCAAGTTCTTCCAGCGATTCAATCTAGGTCGATTCTAACTAATGTTGTTGACTTTTGTTTTTGACGGGTCGATAATCCAAAGGTCTAGATGATACGATCCCTTGGTTAATCGAAGTGTATGTTCCAGCTATTTAAGGGCAGTAGCTAACGCGTGCTCGTATCAGCCTATTCGATAAGGAGTAGGAACTGAGTTGGTAACGATTACGGTATAGAGAGATAAATTCCAAACCCAAGTTTACATACCCCACGTATGAATCCTATTCAGGCCCAGCAGTTTTGATGCAGGCCCATGTTTTTTTTTGGAAAATGAAGCCCATGTTAGTCATTTAGAAAATGAGCACCCCGTATAAACAACCCGTATAGGTCATCATCTACGTAGAACTCTCCTTTTTTATAAAAGGAAAAAAATCTCTCAGCTCAGTCGATCCCCACCAGCAACCTTATCCATCCGCCTGCACCACCTCTTCCATTATCCGGCTGATGAAGATCTCACCACTTGCCATCCCCGAACTAATTCCCAATCCATCGCGACTGCACTTCTCGATTCATTTCTTCCAATTTCTCTTTGGCACTGGCGCAGTTTGCCGTTGCGCGGACGCGCTTGTCACGTTCTCAAGGATGTGGATCCTTGACGACCTCGTGGAGTCCGGCGGAGCGTTCTCAAGGGTTTCGGCCAAGATGACGGCCAGAGAACCATGGCGGAGGTGTTGTAGTTTGGCCCAGTGGAGGAGGCTGTGAGGGAACTCATTGAGTCACCTGCTGATGGATTATTTGATCTGACTACCGTGAGATGCTGGCCTCCTCATTGTTCTTGCTGTCAGACTACTACTAAATGTAAGTGCAAACTGATGATATGCATCCTTTGTATTATTTCTTGTTTATTTTCTTAAACTGGGCCTTACCTTCTCTGTGTAAATATGTCACCTTGGATATTAATTTTGGTATAGGTTTGTTGAGCAAAAGGCCACTTGTTGAATTTTCTCAAGTAACGGTAACCACATCAAGTAACGAATAAACATATTCCAGTTGCCAGCAAGATGCCATTGATTTGCTTATATCCAGTTCTGCTATTAATTTACTGAAGCAAGGCATGTTCCTCTATATTGTGCTAGTCTCATATAGATTTGCCAAAGTACAATTTCTTCAAATTGTGAAGTGAATCCTAATGTGGAAACTCTGGTCTTGTATTATGTTCCTGCCTTTTGTGCTGGCCTTGTACTGATTTGCCGAAAATAGCATGTACGTAAAGGAAACTACATGAAGAAAGTTATTAATCTGTTTTAGAACATTGGTAACATTCACACCCTTAATCTAATAAGTATCCTTCTTATGTCGATGTCAAGTACTCATACTTATCTTGGTCGATACAAATAGACTGTCGTACTATTTATTTTATAAGCTACTGATCCACTAATTATCTAGATAACATCCTTTGATAGAGTACTAGTAGTCTCGATCTAATTAGGCTCTCCGAAGTAGTAGCTCATACAGATCATTACAGAAATTGGTAGTCTCTCTCGCTCTCTCTCTCGATACAGGAAGAAGTAGCCGCCGCCTTCCGATGCCGTGATCCTCTGGATGCCTTCTCCTTGCGCGTGGGGGGTTGAAGTAGTCGTCGTAGGGTTTCAGCTGTTGGGCTTCACTTGGCCCAGAGAGGCCCGTGGACTCGAGGGTTGGGCTTCTTCTGTCGAACCGGTCGAGGGGCAGCGTGCGAGTTGGAGGAGCCGCTGCTCCCTGGGTCCCCTTTGTCAGGCGTGCTGACATCCCTCCCTTCTTGAGACGAGGCTTGTCCCCAAGCCTCAGCATGAGGAAAACGTGCGACGAGGCTGGCCTTGTCTTCCCATGTTGTGCCCATAGTGTCAGAATTGGACCAGCGCACCTTGATCTGCTCGCAAACACCGCCGTTCTTCTTGCGCCATCGGCTTTGCAGCACTGCTACTGGGACAGCCAAATCATCAGTACAGTGCGGAAGTTGAGCTTCAGCGGACGTACCCGGTGAGAGAGCGCGACGGAGCAATGAGACGTGGAAGACTGGGTGGACTGTTGCTTGCGGTGGTAGCTGGAGCTTGAAGGCGACGTCGTTGATCTTGTCGACGATAGGAAACGGCCCATAGAACTTGTACGCCAGCTTGTGGTTGGCTCGTGGCGCGATCGATGACTGGATGTAGGGTTGCAACTTGAGGTAGACGTGCTCACCAATCTCGAAGGACCTGTACGAACGCTTCTTGTCTGCTTGAATCTTCATGAGCTGCCGGGCACGGTTGAGGTGCTGCTGAAGCAGCTGTTGCACTGTGTCGCGTTCCTCGAGCCAAGAGTGCAGCGCGGGGACCGAGCAAGTCTGAAGTTATTCCCCAGTGCCTGGGTTCGTACCCGAACATTGCCTTGAAAGGTGTCATCCCAATCGCTGAGTGGTGTGCATTGTTGTACCAAAACTGAGCCAGCGGAATCCAGAAGCTCCAGCGCCGCGGGCACGCCTGAGTGAAGCATCGGAGGAAAGTTTCCACACATTGATTCACTCGTTCTGTTTGGCCGTCCGTTTGCGGGTGGTTAGCAGTACTGAGCCGTAGTTCCGTCCCTGCCGAACGAAATAGTTCCTGCCAGAAGTGACTGGTGAACACGGGATCTCTGTCAGACACAATGGATCCCGGTAGCCCGTGAATTTTGTAAATCTGCTGCATATAGAGCTGGGCGACCGTCGCTGCTGTGTATGGGTGCGCCAGGGGAAGAAAGTAACTGAATTTGGTGCGCTTGTCCACTATCACGAGCAGGCAATTGAATCTGCTGGACTGTGGGAGGCCGTCCACAAAATCCATGGAAATCATCTCCCAAGGCTGGGTTGGCACTGGCAAGGGAAGAAGCAAACCCGGCGAAGCAGCGCGATCTGGTTTGGCTTGTTGACATATCTGGCAGCAGCGGACATAATGTTGAATCTGTGTTTTCATCTTTGGCCAGCGAACAGTCGTCTGATGCGTCGGTAGGTGACCGGGAACCCCGAGTGCCCTCCCACCGGGCTGTCATGGAAGGCTTGGATGATTTTTTGCTGTACTTGTGTGCCTCCACCGAGCCAGATTCTTCCACGGAAACGGAGGATGCCCTGCTGGAGTTGAAATCGCCCTTTTGGATCATCCCGAATAGCTAGTCGCTCCAGCAGGCGTTGCGCCTGTGGGTTGCTGTTGTAACTGTTGATGATGTCGTCGAGCCAAGCGGGCTGGCAGGAGGTGACCACTGAAAGGGTGTCAGTGGGCAGGGCTCGCGACAAAGCATCTGCGCCACTGTTCTCCACGCCCTTCTTGTATCTGATACGGTAGCGCAAGCCGAGCAGCTTTGTAAAAGCTTTTTGTTGCCATGGCGTTGTCAGCCTTTGCTCCTCCAGGTGCGTCAGACTCTTCTGATCTGTGTAGATGTCGAATTCAGCGTGTTGCAGGTAGGGACGCCACTGATCCACAGCCACTATGATGGCGAGGTACTCTTTCTCGTAGGTTGATAGCCCCTGGTAGCGTGGGCTAAGGGCTTTGCTCATGAAGGCAATAGGATGGCCTTTTTGTTGCAAGATTGCCCCAATGCCACGGTCACTTGCGTCTGTCTCAACTGTGAAAGGGTGCCCAAAGTCTGGCAGAGCCAGCACCGGCGCCGATATGAGCTGTTGCTTCAGGACCTGGAAAGCCGTTTCCGTGGTTGGTGTCCACAAGAATGGCACGCCCTTTTTGAGGAGATTGAAAAGGGGGCGAGCAATCACACCAAAGTTCCGGACGAAGCGGCGATAGTAACCTGCGAGTCCAAGGAAACTGCGCACGCCTTTGGTGTTAGTGGGGGTAACCCAATTGGCCACTGCTGCAATCTTTGTTGGATCGGTGGCAACGCCCTGGGCGCTAATGACATGGCCCGGGTAGGACACCTGCTGCTGACCGAAAGCACATTTGCTGAATTTGACCTTCCAACTGTCTTTGCGTAGCAGTTCCAGGACTTGTCGCACGTGGCGGATGTGGTCTTCGAGTGTGGCACTGAAAATCAGAATGTCGTCGAAGAAGACCAGCACGCACACCCTGAGAACAGGTTTGAGTGTAGTGTTCATTGCGCCGAGGAAGGTGGGTGGGGCGCTTGCCAGCCCAAATGAGACCACCTTGAACTCAAAGTGCCCTTGATGAGTTTGAAAAGCTGTTTTGTGTTCTTCACCAAGCGCCAGGCGGATCTGATGGTAGCCGGCGCGGAGATCCAGCTTGGAGAACCACAACGCGCCGTGCAGCTCGTCCAGGAGCTCCTCTATGACGGGCACGGGGTACTTGCTGACCACTGTGATGGCGTTGAGGTGGCTATGCACAGACGCCAGGTGCCGTCTTTTTTCTTGACCAGAATAACCGGTGAGGAGAAGGGACTTGTGCTGCGCTGGATAACTCCGGATCGTAACAGTGCTTCCACTTGAGCTTCGATCTCCGTCTTGTGGTCGGGTTTGTGGCGGTAGGGTCTGACATTGACTGGTTGGGCGCCCGGTATGAGCGGAATGTGGTGGTCGCAGGCACGGCGTGGAGGTAGCCCTGTTGGCTCTTCGAACACATCGGGGAAATCGTCCAGGACTTGCTCAATGCAGTCAGGGATTGGAGCCGTTGCGTCCGGCGCTGGGCTGACCACACACAGATGCACGATGTGCGTGATGCTCCCTTTGCTGCAGAGCCCCTGCATTTGAATGCTGTTGATGGTGCTGCAAGTAGTTGATGACGCGTCGTGGCCAAGGAGACGGAGTGGGCCGGCAGGAGTAGGGATTTCAATGAATCTGGCACGCCAGTCGACGGTCATGGGGCTGTGCTCCTCGAGCCAGTCCATGCCCAAGATGACGTCGTAGGTGCCCAATGCCAGGACCTTCAAGTCAGTGTAGAACTCATGGCCTTGTGAGTACCATGGGCATTGGGAAACCATGGCAGAGCAGATCAGTTCTCCGCCATCAGCCAAACGGACCCGCGAAGCTTGGCGAAGAGGTTGAACGCCGGAGAGACGCTCCGCGAGCTGCTCGTTGATGAAGGAATTTGAGCTGCCGGAGTCGACCAGCATCAGAACCTCACGACCTTGTATCCATGCTCGCAGCTGAAAAGCCTTGGACGAAACTCCCCCGGTCACCGCTGAGACGGAGATGGCCATGACCGTGTCATTTGCACCATCGCCGTGCGGTAGCTGTGTGTCGATGACGTTGTCGATGCCGAACAGGTCGAGCAGTTCCTCGACGACGTGTAGTTGTACTGAGGTGGGGCACACATGGTCGTGCCCCCACCGTTCGCCGCACTTGAAGCGGAGGCCGCGGGCACGGCGGTAGTCCCGCAGCGTCTTGAGCTTGGCGGAGTCGGCGCGGGCTGCGTCCGTGCCGCGGCGATCCGTAGCTTGCGCCGGTGGTGGTTGACGTACTGGCGGCGGTGGAAGAGGCAGAGGCGTGGCCGCCCGTGGCACATTCTCCGGTGGGCGAGGTAGGGTGCCAAACGTGCCCTCCGCCACCTCCTCTTGCAACCTCCTCTTGCAGTAAGGCGAGCGCGCACGCCGTGTCCAGGTCGGGCGGCCTCTGCACGAGCACCACCACGCGTATGTCCTTCCGCAAGCCCTCGACAAAACGGGTAAAAAAATAGTATGGATGAATGGTGTCTGAATATGAACTTAAATGATTAATAATCAACTCAAATTGCTCAATATAATCAGCTACAGTAGTTGTCTGACGAACTGTGTAAAACTGCCGTATGAGCATTTGATGGCGATCGCGGCCAAAACGAGTGCTCAAGAGGGAATTGAAGGAATCCTAGTCGAACTCGCTCAAGCGCTTTTGGATCGATTGCAACCAAATAGCTGCCGATCCAGAGAAATTGAGGGCGGCCATGGGTACCCAGAAGGAAGGTGTGATTCCGAACATAGTAAAATATTGCTCGCACAATGTTTTCCACAGATTGGGATTTTCGCCCGAAAATTGGGGAAACGTGATGGATGGGTGTGCTTGACCCAGACCGGTGAGCATCTGGCTGGTGTGGCCGAATGGAGACAGGGGGGCGGGCGAGGGAGGAGCTGCGAGCTGACCTTTGGCCGGGAGCTGCGGCGGCGTCACGAGGGACGCCGTCGATGGCCCCCGTTGAATTTGAAACTCGCCGTGGCCATCGGGCCCGTGGTGGTCAGTCGCTGCGCCCGCCGCGGTGCTGATGTGGTCACCGGGTTGCGCCAGCGTGGAGGAGCGAGCCTGCTCGTCCTCGTTGCTCTTCGGTGGAGGTGGTGGCGCCGTTTGGAGCGCGGCCACCGCGTCGCCCAGATCCGAGACCCGACGCTCGAGATCGGGCCGCCACGAGAGGAGGTCGTCGATCTTCGTGGATTGGGCCTGCATCGCCGCTGTGTTGGCGTCGAGGGAGTTCTTCAGCGAGTCGAGGTAGGTCTTGATGGCCGGATCCATGGCCTCCAGTTGCTGTCGACCTTGACGAAACCGGCGAGTTTCGATGATTTTCGCCAGCGAACCCCGTGGGATCGGTGTCTCTGATACCAGATGATAGAGTACTAGTAGTCTCGATCTAATTAGGCTCTCCGAAGTAGTAGCTCATACAGATCATTACAGAAATTGGTAGTCTCTCTCGCTCTCTCTCTCGATACAGGAAGAAGTAGCCGCCGCCTTCCGATGCCGTGATCCTCTGGATGCCTTCTCCTTACGCGTGGGGGGTTGAAGTAGTCGTCGTAGGGTTTCAGCTGTTGGGCTTCACTTGGCCCAGAGAGGCCCGTGGACTCGAGGGTTGGGCTTCTTCTGTCGAACCGGTCGAAGGGCAGCGTGCGAGTTGGAGGAGCCGCTGCTCCCTGGGTCCCCTTCGTCAGGCGTGCTGACATCCTTGTTCTCTTGGGCTTTGCTTTCTGCACTTCATCTTCAAGCATTAAAGTTTTGTTTTTTGCTTTAACATGTTTCTTGTTCCCACGGACACCTTTTTCCTTTTGTTCAGGCATATTCGTCTCAGTGCATTCATCCTCTGAGCCATCTGATATTACAACAGATCTCAGTCTCCTTTTATTGCCACTGCGGAGCTCACGTGATGATGATGATATTTTCTCTTGACGCTTATCTTTGTTTAATGTCCCATTGCTGTCATGTGGCTCCTCTTTCACAGGCACCAGTTCGCATGAAAGTTTTTTGCCAGGTGAAACTTTATTATTCTTTGACTGCAAACATATAAATTTTAAAAATTAGGCACATCTCTAAAATCTGAAGTGTGTGTATAATTTTAAAAAACCAATCACCTTTCTATCTGGCTTGTTCTGCTTCTTCATTAACACGGTGTCAACCTCATCATCCATCAGTTCCTGTGCAACATATGTAAGATGAATTAGTTAAGGAATTCTGAAAATGGTAAAAAGTTAATGCAACTTTACCTCCTCGGCTTTATTGTCCAAGTAGAGCATCTCAAGCTTATCATCAGGCACAAATGTTCTTTTTACTGCATAGTTTTGTGTGCCAAATGTGAGGTTACTATCATTGAGCTTGAATCGAAATATAAGTTTTCTTCCACATAATTGTTGAATAATCTTTGGCGCTTCTTCCGATTTCCCATCCAGTGTGTCCAGCAACTTAGATGCAGATGTATTAAGCAATCTTGCAGCCTCCTCGTCAAATAAAGTGCAACTTGTAGTAGATGTATGGTCACTAATTTGGAGTCGTACATGATACCTAACATACCATTCATGTTAGTGGAGAGTAAATATAATATAACAGTTCTTGTTCATATTTTATAGTAATATAATATGCTTACCGAGGTGTGACCTTTTCTGGATATATACCACAACTCTTGCAATAATACCTGTCGGTTTCTTTGGTAGCCAATTTGTCACACTTATCACATGACATGTACCACCATTGAATATTTTCTTGCAAACGATCTACTGTAGCAATTGCTGTGAACACAAAATCCTAAAAAAATCAATGTTAGCATTTAGGTGGGGATGGGGGATTAAGAGACATATATAAGTACATTATAGTTTCATTGTAAGTAATATTGAATGAATTGTCGATGCAGGTCTTAACTCATATCACGAAGATTGATGACATCATTTATTGGAATTCCAATGCATTACCTGGTCTAGCTGGGTTTCGTGCCTCATTGTAGTAAGTTCTTGTAATGTTCTCCTCCTATAAAACATTTGTTCTTCTAGTGTTCCTTGATTACTTCTATCTATACCGATCATTTTTGGTAAGGTTTCCTCTGTTGAGTCCCTCCACATGTATAAAGTAAATAAGAATATGCAATCTTGAATGAACGTGAGTCACTATCTATGAGTGGAAAAATATAAATTGGTGGTGTTTCATACCTATCAAGAAGTTCTTTTGTTTCTGGTATATCCAGATCTATATATATTCTCGTGGCACTGGTTGACTTTAGGCACAGACCTATTTAATCAATCAGTTAGAATATGTAAATGATAAGAATAGCGTGTAAGATTTATGGACTTACCATTGAATCTCTGCACCATCGTTGATGTAATAATAAGGACAGTTTGGCTGCCGATTACATCCTCGGTCAAAAAATAAGCAAACTTACCCCACAACGTGATTCTGATTTTATCACCCCTAAAGAATTTAATCCGAGAAGTTAGTGCTAACCACATGGGGGAGGTTTAGTTTAATTTCAGACATGCATATGCGTATGCACTTACTCTGGCATTAGGATTTCAATCTCGCGGATATATGAAGGCTCTGGTTTCTTTTTTGTTATTCTTGTCTCCACAGGCTTCATTTGTGTTAGTAGTCCAATGACATCTGTATATTTGGATATTAGTGATATAACAATTAGAAATATCAATTATTTGGAAGTCAAAATTACTACTATACTGTAAACATACCTGAGCATTGTGTATCTTTTTCCGCCCTTTCTTCTAGTGTGTCCATGGTAGCAAACTCGAAGCAATAATCTGGGAAAACTTCTGAAGATCCTTTTATCTCCTTTACCTTTGTATTGTATGCAAAAAATATTTTAATTTCATTGCTCACTGGCCTATATTTTGTGGATTCCACGACCTTAAAATTGCTGAATGCATAAATAGGTTTCTCATTGATCTTTGATCTAAAAGTGTCTATAAGATTCTTCCAGATAGTAGCATGGATTGTTTCACCCTGTCGAAAGGATCAAATATGGTTAGTAATTGTTGCTTCATCTGACAGAAAGATTCCAATTAAATATATTAAAAAACCGACCTGCTCATCCATCAGTATCATATCTAGGCTAATAAGCTCATCGGTCGTAGGATTGACCGAATCCCACATTCTCATTACTTTCACTTGAATGTTCCAATTCTGTCCCATTGTAGTTAAGTCGCTCAACTTCTTGTATGCCATAGTGTTATGTCTTCAAAATTAACCTGGAACAATTTGTCAGTTGATATAGTATTTACAGTATTTATGAAGATTCTATCGAGAAAAAGTAAGATTACTAAATAACAATTACCAATCTGATGATTCAGGCCAGAAGTGCTTTGGCGTAACTTCGTCGGGCGTCGAGTGTGCTTTGGCGTGACTTCGTTGGAAGAGTGAAGCGGCTGGACGTGACTTATGGCTTTTGGTGTGGACGTCGAGTCGCGTGTGGCCTGTTGAAGTCGTCGTGGTTGCCGACTTCTAATTGTTTGGTGGGTGCTTGTGCGGCCGGCTGTTCTTGTTTATATAATGGGTTGAGGTGTCTAGGTTGAGGTGGCCGAGACCGTGTGGAGATCAGATTGTAAACTTGTCTTATTTGCATCTATTCGTTCCTGTTGTTCTGGAACTTCCCTCACGTGAGTCTGGTGGTTGTCCTTATTTGTTTAGGTTTGACTACTATTTTTTTACTATCCTTGACCCACCGATGGAAAGATTTTTTTTTGTTTGAGCGCGGTAGTTGATGTTTCGATGGACATGGACACGTTTTTTTTAAACATGTGCACTATTTGTACGTGCCATGTTCTAACAATTGTACGTGTACTATTTTTTATGTAACGTTTGCATCTTTTAATCTCAGCTATCAATAGATAAAATAAAGGATCAAGATAATTTAATCTATGTGGACGCGCGTGGTGTCTTGTTTTACTTCTGTTTTAAGTAAATATAATAGATAGATTGATGTTGTTTGAAAACGGAAAGTTTTGAGTTCAGTGCTGGATTTTTGGTTCTGTACTGGCGCATGATAAAATTCTGAATTTTTTACACAGTATTGGTATATGAATTGTTTATGTTGTTCTAATGTTTTAGAATTTTTGGAGTTACAAAAGTATAGTTTTTAAATAAATCTTTACTGACTGTTCTGTTTTAGATAGATTCTGTTTTTGTTGCATAGTTCGCTTATTTCGATGAATCTATGGATTGTATCGGGGGTATAAGCCATGAGGAAGTTGGAGTACAGTAGCATTATGTCAATATTAAATATGAATCAATTTATAACAGTACCTAAAGTTTAAGATTTGTTTGTTATACTAATGTCTCACGAGGTTTCTGTTGAGTTTTATGTGCTGAAGTTTTCAAGTTTTGGGTGAGACCACGATGGATGAAGGAATAAGGAGCGGCGAGACCCTAAGCTTGGGGATTCCCAAGGCACTCCAAGGTAATATTCAAGGAAGACCCAAGCGTCTAAGCTTGGGGATGCCCCGGATGGCATCCCCTCTTTCGTCTACAATCTATCGGTATATCACTTGGAGCTATATTTTTATTCATCACATGATATGTGTTTTACATGGAGCGTCTTGTGCCATAGTTTTCTTTTCTTTGTTTGCTTTTTAGTTTGCCACAATCATCTTTGCTGAATACACCTTTTTGAGTGGGACACACATTTTTCGTGACTTGTTAGAATACTCTATGTGTTTCACTTATATCTTTTGAGCTAGGCAGTTGCTCTAGTGCTTCACTTATATCTTTTAGAGCACGGCGGTGGTTATATTTTAAAGAAATAGTTGCACTCTCATGCTTCACTTATATCTTTTTGAGAGTCTAATAAATAGTAATGGTAATATGCACGTGTTATGAATTTGGTCCTAATATGATAGGTATTCAAGAGGGATATAATAAAAACTTTCATGAAGATCACTGAATATGATAAGTTTGATTTCTTACAATAGTTTTGCGATATTAAGATGGTAATATGTGGGAGGTACTAGTGGATAATTGTGGTTTAGTAAGAATATTAGTGTTAAGGTTTGTGATTCCCGAAGCATGCACGTATGGTCTTTCGTTATGCTAAGAAGTTGGAGCATGATTTATTATTGATTGTCTTCCTTTGCGTGGCGGTCGGGGGCGCGCGATGGTTAACTCCTACCAACCTCCCCCTAGGGGCATGCGTAGTAGTACTTTGCTTCGAGGGCTAATAAACTTTTACAATAAGTATGTGAGTTCTTTATGAATAATGTGAGTCCATGGATTATACGCACTCTCTCACCTTTCCGCAATTTGCTAGCCTCTTCGGTACCGTGCATTGCCCTTTCTCACCTCGAGAGTCGGTGCAAACTTCGCCGGTGCATCCAAACCCCATGATATGATACACTCTATCACACATAAGCCTCTTTATATCTTCCTCAAAACAGCCACCATACCTACCTATTATGGCATTTCCATAGCCATTCCGAGATATATTGCCATGCAACTTCCACCGTTCCGTTTATATGACACACATCATCATTGTCATATTGCTTTGCATGATCATATAGCTGACATACTATTTGTGGCTCAGCCACCGTTCATCATTTTCATACATGTTACGCTAGCATCATTGCACATCCTGGTACACTGCCAGAGGCATTCATATAGAGTCATATTTGTTCTAGTATCGAGTTGTAATTTTGAGTTGTAAGTAAATAGAAATGTGATGATCATCATTATTAGAGCATTGTTCCAGTGAGGAAAAAAATAGAAAAAAGGCCAAAAAGAGCCCACCAAAAGAAAATGAAATGAGAGAAAAAGAGAGAAGGGCAATGTTACTATCCTTTTCCACACTTGTGCTTCAAAGTAGCACCATATTTTTCATATAGAGAGTCTCCTATGTAGTCACTTTCATATACTAGTGGGAATTTTTCATTATAGAACTTGGCTTGTATATTCCGATGATGGCTTCCTCAAATGCCCGAGGTCTTCATGAGCAAGCAAGTTGGATGCACACCCACTTAGTTTTTATTTTGAGCTTTCATACACTTATAGCTCCTAGTGCATCCGTTGCATGACAATCCCTACTCCTCTCATTGACATCAATTGATGGGCATCTCCATAGCCCGTTGATTAGCCGTGTCGATGTGAGACTATCTTCTTTTTTGACTTCCCCTTATTAATCTCTATCATCATATTCTATTCCACCCATAGTGCTATGTCCATGGCTTGCGCTCATGTATTGCGTGGGGGTTGAAAAAGCTGAAGCGCGTTAAAAAGTATGAACCAATTGCTTGATTGTCTCCGGGTTGTGCATGATAAATACTTTATGTTAAGAAGATGGAGCATGACAGGATTATATGATTTTGTAGGGATAACTTTCTTTAGCATTTTTATTTTGAAAGACATGATTGTTTGTTAGTATGCCTGAGTATTGATGTCTTTATATCAAATTATAGACTATTGCTTTGAATCATTTGGATCTTAATATTCATACCGTAATGGAGAATTACATGATGAACATGTTAGGTTGCATTCCACATCAAAAATTCTGTTTTATCATTTACCTACTCGAGGACGAGCAGGAATTAAGCTTGGGGATGCTTGATACGTCTCCAACGTATCTATAATTTTTGATTGTTCCATGCTATTATAGTATCAATCTTTGATGTTTTATATTCCATTATATGCAATTATATATCATTTTTTGGGACTAACATATTAACCTAGTGCCCAGTGCCATTTGCTGTTTTTTGCTTGTTTTTGGCTTTACAGAAAATCAATATCAAACGGAGTCCAAACGAAGAAAACACTTTGGATTAATTTTTCCTGGACCAAGAGAGACCCTAGAAGGTTCGGGAGAAGACCAGACGAGTCACGAGGGAGCGACAAGCTCGGGAGGCGCGCCCAGGGGGAGGGAAGGGTAGGCGCGCCCCCCAGGCTTGTGGGCCCCTCGTGGCACCTCTTGACCTAATTCCAAGCCTATAAATTCTCAAATATTCCCCGTATACCAGAGAGCCACCTCGAATAACTTTTCCGCCGCCGCAAGCTTCTGTTCTTCCGCGATCCCATCTGGAGGCCTTTTCCGGTACTCTGCCAGAGGGGGAATCGATCACAGAGGGCTTCTACATCAACCTTGTTGCCCTTCCGATGATGTGTGAGTAGTTTACCACAGACCTGCGGTTCCATAGCTAGTAGCTAGATGGCTTCTTCTCTCTCTTTGATCTTCAATACAATGTTCTCCTTGATCTCCTTGGAATTCTATTCGATGTAATCTTCTTTTGCGGTGTGTTTGTTGGGATCCGATGAATTGTGGGTTTATGATCAGATTATTCATGAGAAATATTTGAGTCTTTTCTGAACTTATTTATGCATGATTGTTATAGCTTTGTATTTCTCTCCGATCTATCTGTTTGGTTTGGCCAACTAGATTGATTTATCTTGCAATGGGAGAGGTGCTTTGTAATGGGTTCAATCTTGCGGTGCTCTATCCCAGTGACAAAGTAGGGGACAAGACACGTATTTGTATTGTTTCCTTTAAGGATAAAACGATGGGGTTTATTCATATTGCTTGAGTTTACTTTGTCTACATCATGTCATCTTGCTTAAGGCGTTACTCTGTTTTTATTAACTTAATACCCTAGATGCATGCTGGATAGCGGTCGATGGGTGGATTAATAGTAGTAGATGCAGGCAGGAGTCGGTCTACTTGTCTCGGACGTGATGCCTATATACACGATCATTGCCATGAATCCGTCATAACTATGCGCTTTTCTATCAATTGCACAACAGTAATTTGTTTACCCACCGTATGCTATGTGTTCGAGAGAGAAGCCTCTAGTGAAAACTATGGCCTCGGGTCAATTATCAATCATATATAAAATCCAAAAATACCTTGCTGCAATTTTATTTCCTTTATTTTGTTTTGCAATTTATTTATCTATCTATCACTATCAGAATTAATCCTTGCAAGTAACCGCCAAGGGGATTGACAACCCTCTTGTTCGCGTTGGGTGCAAGTATTTGCTTTTGTGTGTATAGGTGCTGCTAACGAGGTTCTGTGTGGTTCTCCTACTGGATTGATAACCTTGGTTCTTAACAGAGGGAAATACTTATCTCTTCTATACTGCATTATCCTCTCCTCTTCGAGGAAATCCCAACGCAGCTCACAAGTAGCAGGTATTCATGGATAATTTCTCCGTTTACGGAACCTCTTTTGATGATTGCTTAAGCAACCTTGACCAAGTTTTGCAGAGATGTGAAGAGACTAATCTTGTCTTGAATTGGGAGAAGTGCCACTTTATGGTGAACGAAGGTATAATCCTTGGGTATAAAATTTCTGGAAGAGGTATTGAGGTAGATAAAGCTAAAGTTGATGCAATTGAGAAAATGCCATGTCCTAAAGATATCAAAGGTATAAGAAGTTTCGTAGGTCATGCTGGTTTTTGTAGGAGGTTCATAAAAGACTTCTCTAAAATTTCTAGGCCTCTTACTATTCTTTTGCAAAAAGATGTCCCATTTATTTTTGATGATGATTGTGTAGAAGCCTTTGAAATACTTAAGAAAGCCTTAATTTCTGCACCCATTGTTCAAGCACCTGATTGGAACCTACCCTTTGAAATCATGCGTGATGCTAGTGATTATGTTATTACTGCTGTTCTAGGTCATAGAGTTGATAAGAAACTGAATGTTATTCATTATGCTAGTAAGACCTTGGATAGTGCTCAAAAAAATTATGCTACTACTGAGAAACAATTTTTAGCAGTTGTGTTTGCATGTGATAAATTCAGACCTTATATTGTTGATTCTAAAGTTACCATTCACACCGATCATGCTGCTATTAAATATCTTATGGAAAGAAAGATGCTAAACCTAGACTGATTAGGTGGGTTTTATTACTACAAGAGTTTGATTTGCATATTGTTGATAGAAAAGGAGCTGAAAACCCTGTAGCAAATAATTTGTCTAGAATGGAAAATGTTCTTGATGACCCACTTCCTATTAATGATAATTTTCCTGATGAGCAATTAGCTGTTATAAATGCTTCTACTTCTCTAATAATCCCTGGTATGCAGACTATGCTAATTACATTGTCGCTAAATATATACCACATAGTTTCACATACCAACAAAAGAAAAAGTTCTTCTTTGATTTAAGATATTATTTTTGGGATGACCCACATTTATATAATGGAGTAGATGGTGTTATTAGACGTTGTGTACCTGAGCATGAACAGGAACAAATCCTATGGAAGTGTCATTACGAGGCATACGGAGGACACCATGCGGGAGACAGAACTGCACATATGGTTTTACAGTCTGGTTTTTATTGGCCTACTCTCTTCAAGGATGTACGTAAGTTTGTCCTTTTTTGTGATGAATTTCAAAGAATTGGTAATATTGGTAGACGTCAGGAAATGCCTATGAACTATTCACTTGTTATTGAACAATTTGATGTTTGGGGATTTGATTATATGGGATCTTTTCCTAAATCTAATGGATACACTCATATTTTAGTTGCTGTCGATTATGTTACTAAGTGGGTAGAAGCTATTCCAACTAGTAGTGCCGATCACAACACATCTATTAAAATGCTTAAAGAGGTTATTTTTCCAAGGTTTGGAGTCCCTAGATATTTAATGACTGATGGTGGTTCACATTTTATTGATGGTGCATTTCGTAAACTCCTAGCTAAATATGATGTCAACCATAGAATTGCATCACCTTATCATCCTCAGTCTAGCGGTCAAGTTGAATTGAGTAATAGGAAAATAAAATTAATTTTGCAAAAGACTGTTAATAGATCCAGAAAGAATTGGTCTAAGAAACTTGATAATGCATTATGGGATTATAGAACTGCTTATAAAAATCCTATGGGTATGTCTCCATATAAAATGGTCTATGGAAAAGCATGTCATTTACCTCTTGAATTGGAACATAAAGCTTATTGGGCAATTAAAGAACTTAACTATGATTTTAAACTTGCCAGTGAAAAGAGGTTATTTGATATTAGCTCCCTAGATGAATGGAGAACCAAAGCTTATGAAAATGCCAAGTTGTTTAAAGAAAAAGTTAAAAGATGGCATGAGAAAAGGACCCAAAGACGGGAATTTAAAGTAGGTGATCAAGTTCTATTGTACAACTCTCATTTCAGATTCTTTGCAGGAAAACTTCTCTCTAAATGGGAAGGACCATATATCGTCAAAGAAGTTTATTGCTCCGGAGCTATTAAAATCAACAACACCGAAGGCACTAATCCGAGAGTGGTTAATGGGCAAAGAATTAAACATTATATCTCAGGTACGCCCATTAATATGGAAACAAATATTATTCAAACTATGACACCGGAGGAACACATAAAAGAGACCTTCTGTAACGCTCCAGAATCCTGAAAAGGAGTAGGTATGTGATACGGTAAGTAAACCGACTCCAAAAGTTCCATAAAAGTAATTTTTTGTTTCGGAATATATAAAAAAATAGAAAAATAATAAACAATCAGGAAAGTGCACGAGGGAGCGACAAGCTCAGGGGCACGCCCTACCCCCTGGGCACGCCGTGTGAGCTTGTGGCTCCCCCGTGGACTTTCCCGACTCCGTTTTCTTTCCATATTACTTGTGGCTCCCTCGGGTGTTTTGACCACCGTACCGCAAGTTTCTCCTCTGTTCTTGTTTCGTGCTATTTTTCTGACAGATTTGGAGCATTATGTCGTCGCAAGAATTGGATGGGGAGAGCCATGTCTCCCACACTACTGCAAATCCAAAGATCTACTGTGATGTTGACCCCTATGGGTGGTCGACCGATGAGGAGGTAGAGGCCGACTCGGAAAGGATGGATTCCGCGAGCGGGGAGGAAGAGGAAACCTCTTTGCCCCAACCTAGAGATATGCATGTGGAATTCAACAGATCAAGCCTGCCAGACACGGCTAAACCTCCCAACACCCGATTTACTTCTTATCGTAATTTGCAAAAGAGTGTTGCTTCATCCTCTTCAGCCAAGCTGCATCCTTGGGTTGATGGTGCATTGACTGTCACCGGCAAGCTCCAAAAGGAAATTATGGATTTTAAACGCCAAGTCAATAAGCTTGAAGAGGAAAATCACATCCTTAGAGGAATCATCGCCAAGAATATTGCACCACCACCACCGAAGAAGGAAACTTGAGTACACGTGTATGAGCACCACCCTTGGCTTGTTCCAAGCTTTGGGGAGGTGCCCCGGTATCGTATCACCATCACTTTTACAATCATTATCTATCTTAGTTTGATCCTTAGCTGTTTCATGATTTAGAATAATAAAGTTTTAGTATGATCTAGTTTCGAGTGTTTGTTTCGTGATCTATCTATCTATGTAACCGAGTGTGAGAGTTATATAATAAAGAGTAGTTTGAGTTTGGTTGCTTTACTTTCTTGTTCAAATCCTAGCAATGAAAAGAATAAAAAGATCATATGCTAATCCCATGGGGAGTGATGTCTTCACATAAAATAAGTATAAGTGATGAAATTTGTTGGAGGTTAACAAACATAGCATTGGTCATTAATGCAATTCATGAAAAAGTGATGAAGAAAGAGAGGTCTCACATATAAATATACTATCTTGGACATCTTTTATGACTGTGAGCCCCCATTAAATATTCTATGCTTGATCAAATAGTTGATGTTGGACAAGGAAGACAACATAATGGGTTATGTTTGCTTTTATTCACATAGAAGTTATATTGTCATGGATCCTCTAACATGTGGTGCTTGCTCATAATCTTTTGCTAGCCAAAAATTCGCACTAAGTAGAGATACTACTTGTGCATCCAAAAACCCTTGAACCCAGTTTCTTGCCATGAGAGTCCACCATATCTACCTATGAATTGAATAAGATCCTTCAAGTAACTTGTCATCGGTGCATAAAGCAATACAAATTGCTCCTAAATATGTATAATCTTTTATTGTAAGGGAAAATAAGCTTTGTACGAACTTGTGATGGTAAAGAAATAAAAGTGACGGACTGCATAATAAAGTTTGCTATCAGAACGGGCAATATAAAGTGACGTTCCTTTCCATTAAGAGCTTGCACATCCTAAAATAAAAAGCGCATGACAACCTCTGCTTCCCTCTGTGAAGGGCCTATCTTTTACTTTTCTGTACTTACTTTTATGCAAGAGTCAATAATGTTCATCCTTATTCCGTTCTTATTTATTCTCCACTTGGCAAGCATCATGTGGTGGGAAAAGATTCAGGCATATATATCCCGTTGGATGTAGGTGATCATGAGTTATTATTGTTAGCATTATCCTCGAGATAAATCAGTTGGGAGGTGAAAACCATAAACCCCCATCTTCCTATGTGTTTGACTGAAACTTTTGCTCCATAAATATACTGTGAGTGTTAGCAATCATGGAAGACTAAATGATAGTTGAGTATGTGAACTTGCTAAACAAAGCTCTTACATAGATTCTTTCTGAAAATATGATGAGCTGCAATTGTTTCAATGACTGAGATCATAGTTTGTTAGTTTTCAATGAAGTTTGTGGTTCATACTTTAGCTTGTGAAGGAATTGTTACTTGATCATGAGAAATTTTATGATGATATATTGCTGCTATGATAATGATCATGATGCTCTCATGCACGTATTTTGTTTTATCGACACCTCTCTCTCTAAACATGTGGTCATGATTATCGATTTCGGCTTTCGTTTGAGGACAAGCGAGGTCTAAGCTTGGGGGGAGTTGATACGCCCATTTTGCATCATGTTTTCGTACTATTACTTATTATGTTTTGGGTCATTATTTCACTTTATGATACAATCCTAATGCCTTTTCTCTCTTATTTTGCAAGTTTCACATGAAGAGGGAGATTGCCGGCAGCTGGAATTCAGGACCTGAAAAAGCTATAGTAGAGATAGATATTCTGCACAACTCCAAATGACCTGAAAATTTACGGAGAATTTTTTTGGAATATATAAAAAATATTGGCGGAAGAAATACCAGGAGGGGGCCCACCAGAGAGCCACAAGCTCAGGGGGCACGCCTCTAGGGCCCATCTTCTCCTATAAGATGCTATTTACCCTAGAAAAAAAAATCAAAAGTAGACTTTCGGGACGAAGCGCCGCTGTCTCGAGGCGGAACCTCGGCAGGAGCACTTTTGCTCTCCGGCGGAGCGATTCCGCCGGGGATACTTCCCTCCGGGAGGGGGAAATCGAAGCCATCAACATCACCAACGATCCTCTCATCGTGAGAGGACCAATCTTCATCAACATCTTCACCACCACCATCTCCTCTCAAATCCTAGTTCATCTCTTGTATTCAATCTTTGTCTCAAAACCTCAGATTGGTACATGTGGGTTGCTAGTAGTGTTGATTACATCTAGTAGTTGATGCTAGTTGGTTTATTTGGTGGAAGATTATATGTTCAGATCCTCAAGCATATTCAATACACATCTGATCTTGAACATGAATATGATTTGTGAGTAGCTACTTTTGTTCTTGAGGACATGGGAGAAGTCTTGTTATAAGTAATCATGTGAAGTTGGTATTCGTTCGATATTTTGATGATGTGTATGTTGTTATTCTTCTAGTGGTGTCATGTGAATGTCGACTACATGACACTTCACCATATTTGGGCCTAGGAGAATGCATTGGGGAGTAATAAGTAGATGATGGGTTGCGAGAGTGACAGAAGCTTAAACCCTAGTTTATGCGTTATTCCATAAGGGGCTGATTTGGATCCATATGTTTCATGCTATGGTTAGATTTATCTTAGTTCTTCTTTCGTAGTTGCGGATGCTTGCTAGAGGGGGTAATCATACGAGGGTTTCTTGTTCAAGTAAGAATGGCACCCTAGCACCGGTCCACCCACATATCAAATTATCAAAGTAGCTAAAGCGAATCAATTAAACATGATGAACATGACTAGACGACAATTCCCATGTGTCCTCGAGAACGCTTTGCTTACTATAAGAGAACGTTCCGGTTTGTCCTCTGCTATAATAAGGATTGGGCCACCTTGCTGCACCTTGGTTACTATTGTTACTTGTTACTTGTTACTTGTTACGAATTGCCTTGTTACAAAACTACCTGTTACCGCTACTTTCAGTACTTGCAGAGAATACCTTGCTGAAAATCGCTTGTCATTTCCTTCTGCTCCTCGTTGGGTTCGACACTCTTACTTATCGAAAGGACTACGATTGATCCCCTATACTTGTGGGTCATCTGTCGATTGGTCTCGTATACATGTGTCGTGTTAGGACCATCCTGCAGTAGTGAGGAGTGGATCACGAGGAGGTAGGAGGGTTGAAGTTGGCCACTCTCTTGTTTGCGTCCTCTTGGCTTGTGGTGATTGTGGGGGTACACCAATCCTGGTATTAGTTTGCTCTTTTCTTTTAGGAAGCAATCCATCAATCTCATGTCCCGTACGCTCATGAGTTGTAGCAGCAGCATCCCTTGGCGGTAGTGTGCACAACACTTTCCTCCGTATGTGTGTTTTTGTTGTAATTGTCCTAACATTTGGTTCACTTGCAGCTCGCTCACATTGACTGTCCACACCAGGATAACCTAGAGTTATATGCTGAACCTGAGCTAACATCCTCCTCCATCAGTGTGCTTGGGAGTTTGCTAGTGGATACAAAGAATCCGCGGGGGATTTCCGGTGTCACCCAATTATATGGATGTGCGTACTAGTGAGGATGGGGGTTTAGGTTTTCAGGCGTCACCCATTTGGGGTGTGGAGCAGATTGGGAATGGTGAGTTTGTGTTTCAGGTGTGATCCATTCAGGGGGCGGCGTAATGCGTACAGGCTGAGGGTTGTATACTTGATGCTGCTGGGAAGTTCTACCCCTTTTTCTGCGTCTCTCATCCTGCAAAGATTACATTTGCATGAAATAATTTTGTTAGCACAAGTAATATCTATACTACTGTAGCTGAACTGAGCATTTTTTCAAGTCTGAACTTCTTGTGTGCACAGAGAAATCTGAAATTATATTGAGAGGGATCCCCACCAAGTTGATATAGTCAAACTTGAACTGAGAGTGTTTACATGGTTGAACTTCCAATCAGAACAATCATTTTTTTTGGAATTGGTATACAGTCAGATTTTTTTCCAACCTGAACCGAGGCTCAGTTACTAGTAGAACTTCACATGGTGTTTTTTCTTTCATCAGTTTTTGTGAACCAATGTATACCATCAGCTATTTTTTTCCCAACCTGAACTGAGGCTCATTTAGTATTTGAACTTCACATTGTGTTTTGTCTTGCACATGTTATTTTTTGAACAAATGTATGCCATCAGCTTGTTGTCCCAACCTGAACTGAGGCTCAGTTACTAGTAGAACTTCACATGGTGTAGAGAAACGAAAGGTAAGATCATGTAGAAAAACAAATGCAAGGATAAAGAAGGAAGTCCAACCACACCTTGCTTAGAAGTTCAGCTAGTCATTTTCCAGCAGCAGATAGGCCACCTTGGGAGCAAAGCGCCGGCGTGTTGGAACAAAAATCCCACGACATTCCATGGCTGACAGAAGGCGCCACGTTCAAATGGTTTTCATTTTGGATCAAAGGGAGCAGCAAGAAGTTCAGATGCAGTAAGATGGCAGTAGGATGCAGCAAGAAGATCATCGATGGCAGTAGGAGGTGGGGGAAAATAGTACCTGCGATGCTGTAGGCCTTTCTAGATCTGTCAAATCCGGCAACTCTGCCGCCGCCCTGTCGTCGCATCCACCCTCTCTCTGGCCTTCGCCGTCATTCGCTTGGCCGCGCCGTCGGTAGGAGGCATGGAGGGAGTGAGGAAGGCGGCGGTTGTCCATGGCGTGAGCAGGAACTCCGACGGCTCTGTCGCGTCCAGTTGATGTGGACTCCCTTGCTCCGGCGTCCGTCGTCGCTCGCTCACCTGCGCCGTTGGTAGCAGGTGCCGACGGAGGGGGTGGGGTGGATCCGGCGGGTGGATGGGAGGGGAGATTCCGGCGGCGGACGGGGGTCGGATCCGGCAGCGGGGGGTGGGGGTAGATTCCTGCGTGGAGGTGGATCGGGATCGGGATCGGGGTGCCCGGATTTTTCGGCACCTGGTCCTGGCACCTGGTCGCACGTGAGTTCAGGAGGATCTTGTCGGCTCTATATAGGGGCGGGAGTTTTTAGAATATTATTATGATCCTATGATCATAATAGTGTCACTATATATATACTATCAAACATGCCCGTGCATTGCAACGGGAGACAAAAACACATGCATCTAGTTCAATAAACATGGCTCAAGACCCCAAAGGTCGACATCCTTTATTTCAACACATCATGACACCCGTGTCACCGCTTATCCTCTTTCGCGCCCTTGTCGACAATGGCCGTGGTGTTCACCTGATCACAACATGTAAGAACGTGGTCAATCCAAACGTGACGAGCTCAATCACCGCACGACACACCTACCATTGAACCATGCCAACACAGGGTGACGTTTAAAAATTTAAAAAGCAATATTGTCATGTAAACCTCTCTATCTCGTTCTTTCGCCCCTTCTACATATCTCCTGTCTCCACTTTTCCACGTTCTCCCTTCCTCCCACCCTCTAACTCCTTGTCTCTATCGGAGCGAACAGACACGGAAGTCGAGCATGTCACACGGGTAGGGTTGAGGGAAGGGTCGCAGTGGTGCAGGGCGGATGTGGAGATCTCATGGCTAGGTAGGAGAGACGATGATGGTGTGGGCTTCGTCGTCAATCTCGGCACAACTTTTCCTCCATGGCAGCCACGCCAGCCGGCCCTGCTTCGTGCCATGCTTCCACGCTCTCCGTGCCGGCAAACGACCGGTCCGCAGGTACCCAGATGAATCGCCTCATTGGATCGTCGCGAGATTACTAACCTCCTCATTCAGCGGTTGTCTTTGTTGCTCCTCTGTCTCGCGACATATTTATGGGAGAGCTTAGGGAAGGTTCGACTTTGGTGAGAGTCTAGATCGAGATCCATAGAGACGATGTACGAAAAAATATCCTAATATCGGATGGCGTACGAACAAAACACGGACATGGGCATATTCTAGGTTGGCTCGATCAGCAAGGCCGCATCCCAGCACTTGTGCGCCTCCACATTTGATTGATGATCATAAGCATGGTATCCGCTTATTTATGGGCGTACTGGACATGCTAAAAAGTTACATCCGACGACACATTTTGATCTCAAATATGATCTGATGTACGAAGCAAGGAAGGACGGACGAAACAGATGGTCCATGTAGAAGAAAAAATCATGGACTGTGAGTTGATGCTCGAAAAGGTCTGGGGGTTTACTGCAAAAGTGTGTGACAGACTAAGAATATTACCCGCCCTTTATTAGTAGGTAAATGAAGAGATATAGATAGATTTATTATTAAAAAAATTGGTATATAAGAAAAAAATGAAGGTTTTCTCACTTATGGGTGGCAGAGTGGGTAATTTACTTCAACTTTAATATCAGTTTAGGATATGATGGGTGGACGAACCAAAAAACGGAGAAACGCACCTCCCTTTAATATTAGGTATAGATATGGATATATAGCTAGCTTGTGTCAAATAACCAACCATTCTCACTCGACAACTCCGTGTTTGGCTCCCCATCGAAAATTTCATCATTTTTTTGGTATTTTTCAAATATTATGTTAATAAACTGTTAAGTATATAATGAAACTATTAATTCATATAAATCGGAAGGCAAAAGACAAATGGTTGTGCTTAAACACCTAAAATGTTGAAACAACATCATCAGCGTTTCATAGAAATTAAACGCAGCTAGTAATCTTGTTAGCAGCGTCTACTTTGTACCAGACACTGCTAAACTGCAAATTATACTTATTATATTGTGTGTGACCTTTTTATTTAAGAGCAACCTCAGATAAATCCATGATTAGATATGTAAATGTTAAAGTGTGTACATTACTTATATACAATTTTTTATACCACGTGAACTATATACCTGGTTTATTTGCTGTCTCCTCAACACCCCCGGCCCGGACAACTCCGCCGTGTTGGCCCCCCATCGAAACTTTCATAATGTTTTTGGTATTTTTCAAATATTATGTTAATAAACTATTAAGTAAATACTAAAACTATTTGTTCACATGAATTGGAAGGCAAAAGACAAATGGTTGTGCTTATAAACACCTAAAATATTGAAACTGCACCCACAGCGTCCGTTCGCTAGGAAACGCAGCTAGTACTCACATTAGCAACGTCTACAACTTACGAGACGCTGCTAAACTACAAATTATACTTATTGTATTGTGTGTGACCTTTTTATTTAGGAGCAATCTTAAATAAATCCATGATTAGATATGTAAATGTTAAATTGTGCAGGCAAAAGGCAAACGGATGTGCTTAAACACCTAAATTGCATAAAAAATACTAGCAGCATTTACAAACGGTCACACGCTGCAGACATACTTCATCGGCAGCATCCGAATGGGACGAGTGCTAGTAGTATTTTTTCCGCAGCGTCCTGTCTGTTCCTGAACGATGCTAAGTAATTTATTTGTATTACGACAGAGTTTTTACCATCTAAGCACTGGAATTTTATTTATTATATTTTATTACATCTTAGCAGCGTTTAGGACACCCGAACGCTGCTAATGTTGAACATATGAACCTTCACATCTCCCCCGCGCTATTAACTCCCTGCTCTCTCTCACTTCACTTCGCTCTCTCCCTCCCAGTCGTCATCTCTCTCCCCCCTGGTGTCTCTCTCTTCCCCCGTTGCCCTCTATCTCAATCTCTCTCTGGCCGTCGATTGCTGCCCCGACCCCTACCCCGTCGCTGCGCCGGCGCATCTGTAAACAATTATGATTTGTGGGAAACTGCTCGACACCCATAACGGGTGTGGCTATCTCATATATATAAAGGGGTACACGAAGTGTACAATACAATATACAAGACATATACAGAAGCCACGTACAAATACAGTCTAACACCCTCCCTCAATCTTAACTATGTCCGGAGGTACAGAGCAAGTTAAGATTGCGCCTACAACCTACAAACTGAGGTTGTGGTAGAGGCTTCGTGAAGATGTCAGCAAGTTGATCTTTGGAGAAGATGAACTTGATATGAAGAAGCTTCTGTGCAACACGTTCCCTCACAAAGTGATAGTCAACTTCGATGTACTTGGTACGAGCATGGAAAACTGGATTAGATGAAAGATACGTCGCACCAATGTTATCACACCAAAGAACCGGTGGCTGCTCTTGAGAGACTCCCAACTCTCTCAACAGAGACTATACCCAAATGAGCTCAGCCGTGGCATTGGCAATCGCCTTGTACTCTGCTTCAGTGCTACTCCGAGATACTGTGGCCTGGTTGCGCGCACTCCAGGCGATCAAGTTGTGACCAAAGAAGACAGCATAGCCCCCCGTTGATCGCCGATCATCCAGGCTCCCAGCCCAATCTGCATCAGAGAACGCCGAGAGAGCACTCGAGGAGGTAGACCGAAGATGCAAGCCATATGAGACAGTATAAGAGAGATAACGCAGTATACGCTTCACAGCTGACCAGTGTGAAGTCCGAGGAGCATGAAGATACTGGCACACACGGTTTACCGCATAAGAGATGTCCGGCCGTGTGATAGTGAAGTACTGCAAGCCACCAATAATACTGCGGTACTCTGTAGCATCATCTGAAGGAAGCAAGGCACCATCCAAGGCTGATAACCGATCAGTCGCAGACATAGAGGTGGTAGCATGCTTGCACTGCAACATACCAGCACGTCGTAGCAAGTCCAAGGAATACTTATGCTGAGTGAGAGTCAGGCCAGTAGAGGACCGTGAAACCTCCAGACCAAGGAAGTAATGGAGAGCACCCAGATCCTTGACAGCAAAATGACCACTCAGAGCAGACACCAGACGATCAGCAGCAGTCACTAAGGAGCTGATAAGAATAATGTCATCAACATAAACCAACAGGTACATAGTAACCTTAGGACGCTGGAACATGAACAGAGACGTGTCAGCAGTGGACGGAGCAAATCCAAGACGTCGAAGAACCGAGCCAAGTCGGGCATGCCATGCACGAGGAGCCTTCTTAAGTCCATAAAGCGCCTTAACAAGACGACACAAATGATGTGGACGAGCAGGATCAACAAAACCTGGAGGTTGCCGCATGTAAACCTCTTCCTCCAAGACCCCATGGAGAAAAGCATTCTGAACATCAAGCTGACGCAGAGACCACCCTTTGGCAACAACCAAGGACAGAAGCAGACAAATGGTGGTAGGTTTGACAACCGGACTGAAGGTATCCTCATAATCAAGACCATACCGTTGTTTAAACCCCTTAGCCACCAACCGTGCCTTGTACCGCTCAATAGATCCATCAGCATGCTTCTTTACCTTAAACACCCACTTGGAGTCAATGATGTTGACACCAGACACTGGAGGAACCAAGCGCCAAGTATCATTCCTCTGTAGTGCCTGAAACTCCTGCTCGATGGCACTGCGCCAATGAGGAATCCGAAGAGCCGCCTGAAAATGCCGAGGCTCAGCAGTGGGGTCATCATCTGTCTGGGCCATACACGCCGCAATCCACGCAACCGTGCCGTCAGTGCGCTCCTTCGGCCGAACAATACCACTCTGACTGCGCGTACGAGGATGCAGAACAGCGGTAGGCGGCGGAGGTGGCGGCGGAGACGGGGTCGATGAAGATGACGATGACGACGCAGACTGCTCCCCAGACGCAGAACCAGTCACACCAGGCGACCGTCCGGGCGAGGAAGGAGTGGACGCCCGCTCAGCCGACGCGAGTGGGGACGCCGGCTCGAGCAAGGACGCCGGCTCGGGCGAGGACGCAGGCTCGGCCGGCGCGTCGGGAAGCCCTGTAGTGCCAGGCTCGGCCAGCCCCATCGGCAGGCCAGGTGACGGAGGGACGTCGCGAGCGGGCTCGGCAGACATCCGAGGGGACGCGGGCAGCTTCTCATCCAGAAGCTCGAGGCGTGCTCCGCGCCCAGTACCTGCACCATGGTTAGGTAGCAACAAGGGGGTATATGCAGCATCAACAAATTGACCAGGCAAAGGCAAAGTAGATTTCTCAGGTGCAGTGGGAGTGGTGGAGGTGACCGGAAGTGCGGAAAAAGGAAAAACATTCTCATCAAACACCACATCACGTGAGATGTAGACGCGGTTAGAGGGAACATGAAGACACTTGTACCCTTTATGAAGAGAACTATAACCAAGAAATACACACTGTTTAGACCGAAACTCCAACTTGCGTTTGTTATATGGACGAAGATGTGGCCAACACGCGCACCCAAAGACCTTGAGAAACATATAATCAGGAACTTCATTCAGCAAGAGCTCAAGTGGTGTTTTCATCTGACGGAGTCGTGTAGGGAGTCTGTTAATGAGAAAGCATGCGGTGGAAAACGCATCACTCCAAAACCGGAAAGGGACGGAGGCATGGGCAAGCAAAGCAAGACCAGTCTCAACTATATGACGATGCTTACGCTCAGCTACACCGTTTTGCTGATGTGTATGAGGACAAGACACACGATGTGTAATTCCAAGCTTATTAAAGAATGCATTGAGGTTGTGATACTCACCCCCCAATCGGATTGCACATGAATGATTTTATGATTGAGCAAATGCTCAACATGCGCTTGGAATTGCAAGAAAACATTAAACACATCAGACTTGCGTTTAAGAAGATAAAGCCAAGTGAACCGACTGTAAGCATCAATGAAACTGACATAGTAATTATGACCACTAACAGAGGTTTGGGCATGGCCCCATACATCCGAAAACACAAGTTCAAGCGGTTTATTGACTACACGACTCGACTCAGAAAAAGGAAGCTGATGACTCTTGCCTTGCTGACAGGCATCACAAACTGCATCAACATGTTTATTTGACACTACTGGAAGTTCATGACGATGAAGTACATGGCGAACGATGGGAGTGGCAGGATGACCAAGGCGCGCATGCCAATGTGATGGAGACACACGAACACCGCTGAAAGCACTAGGAGCTGGTGGCACATCAAGTGCATAGAGACCATTATTGCGCAGTCGACCTCTAAGGAGTACGTCCCTCGTGTCCCGGTCCTTAACAAAAAAATGAAAATGATGAAATTCAGCAAGAACATTATTATCACGAGTAAGTTTAGGAACTGAAAGCAAACTACGTGAAACAGAGAGAACACGAAGGACATTAAGAAGACGTAATTGTGTGGATCGACGTGTAAGAAGTGATGCCTGACCAATATGTGAGATGTGCATACCTTCCCCATTAGCGGTGCGAACCTGATCGTGTCCACGGTACGGCTCCTGTGTAGAGAGCTTGCCCATCTCACTCGTCAGGTGATTGGTAGCTCCCGTATCCATGTACCAAGATGCATCAACTGGAAAGGAAGGAGTATGCCCCTGCTCATGACTCGCCAGGGCAGCCTGCTTCTCATTGCCCTTGCCATTGTTCCCGATCCCCAAGAAATCCTGCTTGAAGCGACGATGACAACGGGAGGCAAGGTGACCATCAAGCCCACACAGCTGGCAGGGGACCTGAGCACCGCATGAAGGACAGCAGGCACGGACTCGACCGCCCGTGGAGGTAGTGGTGTTCTGCGAACTAGGCGCGGTCGACGGAGGTTTGCCACCAGTTGGTGGCTTGTAGGGCTTGCCCTTCCCACGCGTTGCAGCATTGGCGGAAGGGAAACTCGGCGTAGAGCGACGAGCCTGGATGCGCTGTTCCGTGGCAAGAAGGCGCGCATACAACTCACGCGGCTGGATGGGAGTGTCACGACCATTGATATTCTCCACCAAATTATCATAGTCGTCACTCAGTCCATTGAGCACATAGGAGGTGAACTCCTCCGGACCAAGCGCCATGCCGATGGAGGCAAGTGTGTCAGCCCTACCCGTCACCTTGTTGAAGTAGTCGGTGACGGTGAGGTCATGAAGCTTCACCTCCCCAAGCGCGGTGCGAATAGCATGAGCACGCGCCTGGGACTGCGAAGCAAAACTGGTATGAAGAGCCGTCCACGCGTCCCGAGACGTAGCGGCAAAGATAACCAGCGACGAGACTCCCTCCGTGAGAGAGGACTGGATAGCAGATAGGATGGCTTGATCTTGAGCCACCCACGCATGATGCCCCGGATGATATGGCGGGGGACACGACAGAGTACCATCAACAAAGCCCTCCAAGTAGCGACTGCGGAGAAGCGGCAGCACCTGTGCACGCCACGACAGATAGTTATCCGTCGTGAGCTTCACCGGGATGAGGTTCGCGAAGTAGAACGGCGCGATCGGAGGAGCCGGCTGGTACCCGCCGTAGATCGTCGGTGCAGCGCTGTAGGGCGCCGCAGCAGCCACAGGTACGTCAGGATCCGCGGGCGACGCGTTATACGCGGCCGCGGTCAACGCGTTGGACGCAGTCGGGGGCGGGGCGCCGTACGCGCCGTATGTGGCTGGAGGCGACGCGCCGTACGCAGCTGGAGGCAGAGCGCTGTACGCGGCTGGAGGCGGGGCGCCGTACGCGGCTGAATCCGCGGGCTACGCGCCTGGAGGCGGGGCGCCGTACGCGCCGTACGTGGGCGACGCGCCTGGAGGCGGGGCGCCATACGCGCCGTAGCCAGCCGCGTAGGACGCAGAAGGCACCGCGGGCGCGGGTTGGAACTCCGCGGGAGCAGCAAAGGCTGGCGGCTGGCCATGCAGGGAAGTAGCGGCCTGCATGGCGGCCTGCCCAGCAGCCTGCGCGGCGGCGGCCGAAGCGGCAGCACCCGCCATGGAAGCCAGTGGGGGCGACGCCAGGAACGGAGAGACCGCGCCGGCCCGAGCGCCGTGGACCGGAGCAGCGGGCGGGGCGTCGGCGGCGGCCAGTGCGGCACCGGCCGAGGCAGATGGGATCGGGACAGTAGCGGCGGCGGAAGACATGTTCGTAACCTAAACTGATACCATGTAAACAATTATGATTTGTGGGAAACTGCTCGACACCCATAACGGGTGTGGCTATCTCATATATATAAAGGGGTACACGAAGTGTACAATACAACATACAAGACATATACAGAAGCCACGTACAAATACAGTCTAACAGCATCCAGCGCGACGTACGGCCGGCACACGCGTGGAGCTGATCACACACACGCACAAGGCCCTTCGCCGCCCCTCGATCTACGCTGATGCCGCCCCTCCCCGCACCGACGCCGACAACGTGCCGGTGAGAGAAATTTTTGTCACTTATTTGTTTTATTTTATTTTGCATTTTTGAACTAGCTAGCTATAGGTAATTAACTTTCATATAGGAAGAAAATGTAGTGTTTTTTCGTAATTAGTTCTTACATATAGACACACACATATATATATATTGAATATATATAGGTGTATTTTGCATTTATATATATAGATACACACATATATATAGTTCTTACATATTGAATAGGTGAATTTGTACTTCTAATATATGCATGTGTGTGTGTGTGTGTTTGTGCAGTGTAATGTAGGAAGAAAATGTAGTGTTTCTTCGTAATTAGTTAGTACATTTTTTAAACTACCCTAGGCCTAGGGTTAGAGCTCTTATATATATACATTGAATTGTTTAATTAATTATTTATTACATTAAAATAATAGGTCAGTAAGTAGATTTCCCCCCTAGTTTTTTATTTGGAATGATGATGTCTAAATAGGTTGAATAGGGTTATTAATTTGTAATGAATAGGTTAATTTGATAAGTGTGCATTGGTGTTCTTAATTACATTGGTGATGAATGTAGCACATTGTTTAGAATGACACACATTTTTGAACAAGTTAGGGTCAATTTGTTCTTACATTTGAATATAAAATCAGTTTGATTTATATGTTTAAATTACTTCTAAGTAGTAATTATAGAACATGTGCACCTTATTACAATCTTGATTGTAATGGTTTTGAACGCAGAAATGGCACTGGTGTCTCGTAGGTGTGGCGACACCCGGGTTTGCCGGTGCAACCCGCTGGTCCGACAGGGGCTGAGGTGGATGACTACTAACCGCTGCTCACTAGTGCCGCCAGAGGACTTCGACGAGCATACGGTATGTTTGTTGTAAGAAAAGATGATTTCATAATTAACGTATCGGTTGATGTTTCTTAATTACATGCATGCATAGATGTGATGACTTGAAATGTCTTATTTGCCCTATATTTTTTTGTTAGACTAGTAAGATGCCCGTGCTATGCTACGGAACCACATGAAAGTAGAGCCAAAAGTATTTTATCCTCATTTACTTGTTCAAAAAATCAAATCAAGATATTCCAAAGTTACACAAGAAACAACTGGTTATTTGTTTCCTTATCGCATGTATTAGACATTTCTTCTAATGCTACAATACATAGTGTTGTTCTAGTTTGCAAGGTAAGACAAAACACTAACAATATGTTTGCTTGCTGCATATTAGATCATCATTTTATCTTTGTCCTATGTTGTAATGTTGGAGTGTAGAACTATAGTATGTTTAGGTGACGAGAATCAATATTTAATATCTCTCCATATTTAACTGTATCCCAGTTTAAATGGTATGCCCAATTAACAACATTCTTAAAAAAGCCACACGTATAGATTTGAGCGGATTTGAAATCAACATAAGCCACAACCTGCCAAAATGATGTCGAAATGTAGTTAAAAGAACTTGAGGATGGGTAGCATGAGATAATACACGGAGTTTTGTAAACATGTGAAAGATTCGATGCCCGACATAATATTTCACATCATTGTCACCCCTAGGCTGCACAGAAGATTGATAAAATATGCAAAGAAAAAAGAAGAGAAATAAAGCATGTTAATGCAAGACATGGGATGATAAGCAAAGATTTGCATCGCTCGCGCCGACGTCAGTGGCAAGGCCGATATGCAGGATGCCATGAACCGGGTGCTCATGCTCGATGCACCCTGCCCACTGCCCATTGCCTCTGCTCCCCAATGTTGTCAAGCCTTTGCATTGGTGGCACTGCTCCTCAATCTCACCGATCTCACATCCAGATGGGCTGCTTCGCGAAGTATTCCTCGCCAAGGCTGCATTGGTTGTTGTCGCCCAGGATGACATCGCTCCTCCTAGCTTCTTATTGGTACTGCATGTGGACTAGGTTGGACGGGCTGGGCGGGCTTTTGGGCTCACTCGGAGCTCGCTCCAACTCGGCCCTAAGGGGATAAAAAGGCTGAGCCAAGCTGGCAAAGTAGTCCTGAAGCGCAACCAGGCCGAGCCGCAGTTTGTCCGGTTTAGCTCAGAGGCCCGTCGGAGCCCAACCCATCTACACGAGAGGAGCGAATTAATAAGAGCAGCACAATTACGTTGCTTGAAAAAAACAGCCGAATTATGTACTTTCTCCGTTCCTAAATATAAGTCTTTTTAAAGATTTCAATATGGACTACATACGGATGAATATAGATGTATTTTAGAGTGTAGATTCACTTATTTTGCTCCGTATGTCGACTATATTAGAATCTCTAAAAAGACATATATTTAGAAACGGAGGGAGTACAAAGCTTGAAAGAAAAAGCAACAACGTACGCTCGCACATTTGTCTAAAAGAAAAGAAAAACATATGCTCGCGCGCATCCATCCACCATGCCGGCTGCCGCCGCTGCCCGCTTGCCTACGCACGCTGCGCGCACACATCCATCCACCACGCCGCTGGACGCTGCCACCCTGCCACACTGTCGTCATCCTCTTCCAGACAATGCCGTCTCCCCTCGCCATGCGCCACCGCGCACACCCCAGCCTCCCACCGCGCTGAGCCCGGCCACGCCGAGCACACGCACACGCACGCCGCTGCGCCCACTCTCTGAGACCAGCTACGTCGAGCTCCCATGCTGCTCGTGCTCGGGGTGTGTGTCCACGCTAGCGAGTGCTTTTCCTCCTCCACCATCTCGATCACGTCCAAGAGCATGCCTCCCTAACGTCCCGACGCTCAGGCGCTCTGCCTCCACGACCACGTTTCCGGTGCCGCCGCCGCTACCTAGGTCCACCCGGCAGTAACCAGTGCCGCCAGGGCCGGCAAGCCAACCGACTGGCCCGTGCCAAAGGGCTGTTCGGTCTGAGCCTCGTATTGGGTCTCACCGGAGCACCAAGCTGAGCCCGACCCGACTCATCGCCGGCGAGCTTTTGGTTGGCTCAGTCCGGTTCTTGTCCAGCATAACCTGTGAAGTTTTGGGTGAACAGTTGTTGCCGCTGTCGTGGTCTGGTAGAAACTGAAGGGACATGGAAGGTTCAAAATTTGAAATGCCAGGGCATGGCAATTGGGCAGCAGGCTGGAGGATGGCCATCGGGAAAGAGTAGCGGTCGACTTCACTACCGAGTTTGAGTCCCAACGTTTGCTTCTTATTTTAATTGGATGGACCCCACATGTAGGTGGAGGTTGCATGGGTGAGTGAACTCACCACCAACTTGAATCTTTAGAAGTAGGAAAGATTATCCCTTGCTTTGCGAGGCTGGAGGTCCTCGAGATGCTACACGTTCCTATCGAGCAGCCAACCATGGTTTAGGTTGATACATCTCCAACGTATCTATAATTTGTGAAGTATTCATGCCATGTTTACAACAATTTTACATGGTTTTGGTGCACTTTTATATGATTTGAATGAAACTAACCCGGACTGATGTTGTTTTTAGCAGAACTACCATGATGTTATTTTTGTCCAGAAATAAAAGTTCTCAGATTGAGCTGAAAATTTACGGTGATTTTTTATGTACCAGAAGAGACCTCCGAAGCCTGAGAGGTGGACCAGACGAAGTCCAGGGGGGCCACGAGCTCAGGGGGCGCCCCCCTAGGTTTTGGTGACTGAGCTCGTGGGTCCCTCGGGACTCCCGCTGACGTGAAACCAACGCCAAAAATTCTTATAAATAGGGAAACCTCCAGAAAGAAACCTAGAACTCCCACGTCGTCGCCGCAAGCCTCTGTTCCGAAGCGGTCTCATCTGGAGGCCTTTTCCGGCACCCTGCCGGAGGGGGAAATCATCACCAGAGGCCATCTTCATCATCCCGGCGGTCTCCATGGCGAGGAGGGAGTAGTTCACCCTCGGGGCTGAGGGTATGTACCAGTAGCTATGTGTTTGATCTCTCTCTCTCTCTGTCTCTCTCTCGTGTTCTTGATTTGACACGATCTTGATGTACCATGATCTTTGTTAATATAGTTGGATCATATGGTGTTTTTCCCTCTCTATCATTGTTGTGATGGATTGAGTCTTGCCCTTTGAGGTTTCATTATTATCGGATTGAATATTTGGATTTGAGATCACTTGATGTATGTATTGCATATGGATAGCCGTGGTGACAATGGGGTATTCTAATGAGCCACTTGATATATATTTTGGTAATCAACTTGCAGATTCCCGAGGTGACATTGGGGTAATCTAGGCACATAGGTTGATACATGTTTTCATCCTACTTTCTCCGATAAAAACTTTGGGGTACTCTTTGAAGTTCTTTGTGTTGGATTGAATATTATGAATCTGAAATTGCTTGATGCATATCGAATAATTGACTCACGAATACTTGTGGTGACATTGGAGTATCTAGGTGACATTAGAGTTGATTGATGCGTATCATATGGTGTTATTTTAGTATGAACTCTAGGGGTGTTTGTGACACTTATAGGGATGGCTCAATAGATTGATCAGAAATGATAACTTTGAGGTGGTTTTGCTACCAACAACAATTTCTTCTTATGTTCTCCGTTTGCTAGGAACTTTGGAGTGATTCTTTGTTGCACGTTGAGGGATTGTTATATGATTCAATTATGTTCGCGTTGTTGAGAGATTGCACTAGTGAAAGTATGAACCCTAGGCCTTGTTTCCAAGCATTGCAATACCGTTTGTGCTCACTTTTACTACTTGCTACCTTGCTGTCTTTATTATTTCAGATTACAAAAATCTATATCTACTATCCATACTACACTTGTATCACCATCTCTTAGCCGAACTAGTGCACCTATACAATTTACCATTGTATTGGGTGTGTTGGGGACACAAGAGATTGTTTGTGTTTGATTGCAGGGTTGTTTGAGAGAGACCATCTTCATCGTACACCTCCCACGGATTGATAAATCTTAGGTCATCCAATTGAGGGAAATTTGCTGCTATCCTACAAAACTCTGCGCTTGGAGGCCCAACCGAGTCTACAAGAATAAAGTTGTGTAGTAGACATCAAGCTCTTTTCTGGCGCCGTTGCCGGGGAGGTGAGTGCTTGAAGGTATATCTTTAGATCTTGCAATTGAATCTTTTAGTTTCTTGTTTTATCACTAGTTTGGTTTATAAAAGAAAACTACCAAAAAATGGAATTGAAGTTGCATCAAATGCTTTACCTTTATGAAGTCTTTCTTGAAAATGATGGATCGGAAAATTGTGCCAAAGTGTTAGAAGAAGAATTCAATAAAATGTTTGGCATAAAACCCTTGAATGATAAGAATGATTGCAATGTTGTTAGTATGCTTTCTATTAATATCCATGATTGTCGGTGTCAAAACCGGCAGATCTCGGGTAGGGGGGGCCGAGCTGTGAGATCGGATCGATGGGTAACAGGAGACGAGGGACACGAAGATTTACCCAGGTTCGGGCCCTCTCTGAGGAGGTAAAACCCTATGTCCTGCTCTTGTTTATATGATGGATGTATCAAGGTACAGATTTGATCTACCTCAATACCGTAAGATGTGGTCTAAACCTAGGGGATGATGTGAGTATCTATGGCTCTACGGACTAAACCCTCTGGTTTATATATAAGTACCAGGGGTATCCAGGGTTACACATGGTCGGTTACAATCAAGGGAATACATGCCGAATCTTGCATCCTTGGGGTACACGCCAAGTCTTCGGTGAGGCCCGATATGTCGGTTCTTCAAGTTGGAAGCCTCCGGAGTCCCTGCTCTATGACGGGCCTTGAGTCCGGCCCATGGACTAGATCAGGTAGGCCGGGACCCCCTAATCCAGGACACCGTCAGTAGCCCCCGAACTTGTGTTCAAAGCCGAGGATGGCCACCTTCTTTGGATAAATGTCTTCGGCTTAGCAGGCAAGTTCCATGCTCTAAGTTAAGAAATTGCCCGAGGCTCGTAAATCCCCAATTGAAAGACACCTCCCATGCAAATAGGAGATGAGGCCAGCCGACCATGTGTCGCCTACAATGTATCTTCGTCCATTCGAGGTGCACGGCTTACTTAGTCCCGAAGGCTAGCAGCGCAAATGTGCTCGGCGGTCAATTACTGACAACTTTACCGAAACGTCATGACCCATGACATCATGCACATCAGTTATTACTTATTCGAATCGCGGTTCGAGGTAACCCTCTCATTGACACGTCTCATCAAAACAGAGATCGTGCCCCGCATTCTAGGGGATATCATTAATCAATTGTTTCACCTCATGCAGCCACAACGGCATAATAGGCCGAAACGTGGCGATTTTTACGGTGCTACGGAGGGACGCTTCGCCTTTTTACCGACTTATAAAGAGTAGGGGCGGTGAATCTATCTTCCCACGCTCTCCTGTCGATCTAGCGCCCAAACCCTCCAAGCTCTCTCACACTCGATCCCCTTTCCAAGCCTAAAGCCCTCTCCAATCCTCCACGTTCCATAGCCATGGCCGACGCAGATCTGAAGGGAAGGTGGGTGGCCTCCAAGGTCACCGACGCCACCATTGAGGAGCTCCGAACGGCGGGGTACATCCCCGCCGATGCCTTGCAGGGCCCCTGAGCCAGGCCAGTGCGTCCCCACGCCCAAGCAAGGGGAGCGAGTCATCTTCATCCCTCACCTCATCCGAGGTCTGGGGTTCCCCATGCACCCCTTCGTGCGGGGGATCCTTTTCTTCTACGGGCTAGATTTCCACAATCTATCCCCAAACTCCATTCTGCATCTCACCACCTTCCTCATCATCTGCGAAGCGTTCTTACGCATGGAACCCCACTTCGGCTTATGGTTGAAGACGTTTTGCGTGAAGCCGAAGAGTAGCGGCGCCGAGCTCGCCGAGTGTGGGGGCGCCATGATCAGCAAGCTCTAGAAGCCGGAGTGGCTGGAGGGCACCTTCATCGAGACCGCGAAGCTTTGGCAGCGCGAGTGGTTCTACATCACGGAGCCGCTCGCCATGGGCCAGACCGAGGTCCCCGCCTTCACAGGTACGCTTCCGAGGAAGTTGGTGTCCTGGTAGAAGCAGGGCCTGGAGTGGGGGAGCCCGGATGAAGTCACCTCTCTCCAGGAGAGGATCCGGTCTCTGCAGAAGAAGTTCAAGCTGCCGGAGGTGGTGGATGTATTGCTCAACCGCCGCATCCTCCCACTCTAGCTTTGGGCTATCCCCATGTGGCTATACAAGCCTGAGGACGCACCAACAATGCATCTTTTCTTCCGCACTACCCTAGATGGGATGTGGACGGCTCTCTTCAAGTCGTCCCAAAATCTGTTTCCGAAGGCCGGGCCTGATAGCGGCTACAGCGCCACCTGCGCCCCGTCCGAGGTATAATCATCTCATTCTTAGTAAGATTCTGTTTACTGTATTCATCTGAAAGTTTCTCTATTGTAATCAGAGATGGGCGCAAAAGGCAGCACTCATCAAGTGCCCGGCACCGCTCCCCGAAGATGCCCGAACCCCAGAACTATAGGCCCTCCTAGCCGTAGTTCCCCCAAAAGCTCCCGCAAAGGCAAAGAAGGAGCTGGGGAAGAAGAGGACGGGTCTTCGAATCCGTGATCCCTCAGATGCTAAGTCCGAGGAAGTCCAAGCTCTCTCCTCTGACGAGGAGAAAAAGGAGGGCAGATATGAGGAGGCGGAGAGCGCTTCCTCTCCGAAGAGGAAAGGGCGGCGTCCGAGGATGTCGGGGAGGCCAACGCCCCTCGAATGCGAAGGCGCCTCATAAAGGCCGCCGACGCTGCCCCCAACAAGGCCCCTTCCGAGGCCGAGGTCATCCCCTCCGAGTCAGAGGATGACATCTTTGGGCCGCGCAGGGAGAGACCCCCGCCGAGGAGGTACATAATTTACTCCTTACTTTCTTGCATATTGCACTTGCCTTTCTCCCCTAATTCTAACTCGATCGATCAAATTTTATAGCCCACAACGCTCCCGCCTTAGCGACAAGGAGTCGTCGAGCGGGCTCCCTCCTCCCAGCGCCTCGGAGGAGCATCACCCCTCCCCTATTGCCCACGACGGGCTGGGGGAGACGACTTCTCAGCCGACCCCACCAGTACCTACCACGGGGGGTGGTGCCGATGCCTCCATGGCCGAGGCCTCAGCCTTGGCCTCCAAAGGTGCGTCGGAGAAGACCCCCTCCTCGAAGGGAGGGGAGGAGCGGGAACAGCCGATAATCTCGGCTCCCGTTGACCCAGAGCCACCTCGGCAGCCGACCATGACGGCGCCTCCTCCATCGACGGAGAGGGACGAGGTGGCCCATCCATCCCGACCTGCTGAAGGGTAGGTGTCCACGGGATGGACAGAAGAGTTGGAGGCGACCCTGACGGGCTCCTCTATCGTTGCCGAGCACCGCGTCCTTCTGGGCGCAGCGCTAAAGAACTACCGGTCCGCTGAGGCCGGTATAAGGGAGGCCTTCAAGGGCATCTATGAAGGCTTCGAGGTAAGCTCGAATCAACTTTTGGAATTTCGTTAATACGTAGAACTTATTAGCACTAGATGTGTCCAATAGTTATGAAAAAGTGCAATTTGTCCGAAGACGTTTACTACTGTTAGTACTTATTACAAGTGTATGACCACAGTCGCCCCCAAGCCCCGAGGTAGATTTGATAATCTTGCGCGGGGATTACAGGGAAAGGTAGTATAGTAAAGCGAATAGACAGTAGCCCCCGAGACCCTGGTCGGACGCACAAGGCCGACCAGGGGATCAATTCGTCCGAGGAAGCTAACAATGCCATTTGCAGGTTTCGGCCTCGGTTTCAGCATCCAGCTCAAGGGAGTTGGAGGAACTGAACCATAAGCTCGACCGGTCCGAGAAGGACGTGGACCTGCTTAAGAAGCAGATGGAGCAATCTCAAGGTAAAGAAGAGCTCAAATACCTTAATCCTATGCTCTTAATGATGATGCAGTTGTTTTGAGCTCTAAAGCGTGTTGTACTGTGCTACAGCTGCCTCCATGGAGCTTGAGAAACTCCGGTCCGAGCTGCAAAGAGCTCGGAAGGAAGCCGAACATCAGAAGGCTGTGGCAAAGCGGGCCAGCGAAGAGCTAGCCAAAGAAAAAGAGGCCGGTGCGAAGCATGCGGCCCGGGTCGTGGAGGTTCAAGGCGACCTGGAGGGGCTGGTCAAGTAGCGTGATGCCCTCCAGGAAGAGAAGAACAAGCTAACCTCCGAGCTCGAAACAGCGAGTTTGGCCTGCAAGGAGGCCACGACAGACGAGGGATGATCGCGAAGTGCTTCAACAAGTGAGGCACATCGCCGCTGGTAAGCCATACCTGCTCCACTGCGTTTTTGGTGACCGTTGGTTTGCCCATCTTACGCAACTCTGGCGTTCTTCAGAAGCCTTCAGGGACCTGCCACGGAGCGCTTCGGACGCCGGCGCCTACTTCACTGCCCACCCTGAGGAGTCTACAGAGAAGACCTTCTGGGCCCAATTCCAGGGGCCCGGGCATCCACCTCTGTTGAACAATCAAATGAAGCAGCTGGGCGAATTGATTCGTAGAGTTTGGCCAGTGATGGAGGATATTTGCGTCAATCTTTGGCCGCAGGAGCCGCTACCCTCCAGCTTATTTGGCTTGGTGCAGAGATTGTGGGGCGCGACCCTCTAGGTTGAAAACTAGAAGCGGCCGGCTTGCCTGGAAGGCGCGAAGTGAGCCTATGCGTCAATCATGGCGCATTACCCGAAGATCAAGCCGCTTACGCTCACGTCAGGGCCTCCGGAAGGGAAGAAGCAGACGCCTGAGCAGTTCCTATCCGAGGTCCATGAGGGGGCTCGGGTGACTGAAGCGCAATGCTTGAAGTCCGAGCTCCGGTTCTAAAAAACCTTTCTGTATGCCGTGCCAACTTTTTTTTAAACAATTATTATTTATGCTGATTAGTTGTCTACATCCGACGTGTTTTATCTATTCCCGTGCGACCATTTATACTGAAAGTGGCCGGTCGTCGGCTTCTACCCCCTTTGTAGATACTACGCGGGGTGTTCCTCGAAAATGCGTGAACTTTTATCCAACGTCTCGGCGCACTTAGGCGGTTGCGTATTGGAGGAACGAGGCAATCAGACCATATCGGCTTTACAACTTTCACGTAGTCATAGGAATTCAAATTGTGGGGTAGGTGACCTAGCCCCCAGTGTAGTGGATACGCCAAAGTGCACCAGTTATAACACCTTGGTTCTTATAGAAAAAACCCTTCATTTATCATGGCTTAACCACTAACGGTTTATAGTTTGACACTATCTTCGGATAGCCGACCAGTTTACGCCTATCGTGACAGTCGATTTTCGTCTTTCTCCACTGAGGTGTTTGACCAGGCCGAGTTGGAAGCACAATCGCAGTGGTGCTCCGTTTGCGCTCCTAGCCGAACAGAGCGGAACATAGGAGGCACGCACAAGAGCCGGGCAACCCAATCATTGACCAAAATCATGATTCGAAAATGATGCATATAATGCAATGTCCGAGACACCGAACAGATATCGGACTTAGACATAGGCTCGATTTCACATTCGAGCCCTCGGTCGAGAGCCGGACTCATCTATATAGTTCTATCGGTATCCGTGTTGCTACAAGGCACAAACAGAAAAAAAACGACACGTAATTTTGTGTAAAGAGCGAAAAAGGTCTGTTCTTTCATTCATTATGGCCTAGCCATGTATGCCGAGCTGATATCAAGAGGAACCTTACAAAATATAGAGAGTATGTAAAAAGAAGAATCAGAGGTATTTGGTACAGGGCTTTAAAAAGCGGGGACTGTTCCCCATGCCTTCCCTACCGCACGTCTGCGCCTCCTTGTTGTGGAACAGGCATCCCTTGTCTAATCCAAGGCTTGATGAATACTGTCGGCTACTCCGCCATGACTACGTTGAACGCATCCGAGAAGCGGGGCCCCTGACGAGGCTGGTGCCGGAGTGTGGCTGCCTGACGCTGCCGAGATGTAAATCCTGGTTGGCTTGTTGTGCTGCCGAAGAGATAACCAGGGTTTGGGTGTTCGGCCCATCCAAGAAGGCACATCCTTTTTATAGATTTTTGCTCCTCGGTCTCCCATGGGATTTTAAGTGCAAAATTATGTATGCGAGGTACGTAGTCTGCTACCAGGAGAGGGGAACTGGGGAGTGCGCGTCCCTATTTGGGATTGATGCGGGCTTGGCCAGGGGCCGAGGTGACGGTACGTACGCACTTGGAAGAGCTTAGTAGCGTCTGCTGTGCTGTACGTCGGGCAGCTTCCTCGGCCGCCTGGAAATCAGCCGTGAAAGCCGCTGTCTTCTCCTCTGTACGGAGGGATGTCTTTGTGTTACCATTAATGGTAATGACGCCGTGGGGCCCCGGCATCTTGAGCTTCATGTAGGCGTAGTGCGGCACCGCATTAAAGCAGGCGAACGCAGTATTGCCGAGCAAGGCGTGGTAACTGCTGCGGAAGGGGACGATGTCGAAGATCAAATCCTCACTTTGGAAGTTCTCGGGTGAGCCGAAGACCACTTCCAGTGTTACGGTGCCTGTGCATTGAGCTTCCACGCCAGGTATAATGCCCTTGAATGTGGTGCTGCTGGGTTTGATTCATGATGAATCGGTGCCCATCTTCCTGACAGTGTCAGCATAGATCGGGTTCAGACTGCTTCCGCCGTCCATTAGGACGCAGGTTAGGTGGAACCCATCGACAATGGGGTCCAGGACTAAGGCTGCCGACTCGCCATGATGGATACTGGTCGGATGGTCCTTCTTGTCGAAAGTGATTGGGTAAGCCGACCAAGGGTTGTACTTTGGTGCCACAGGCTCTATGGCGTAGACGTCTCGAAGTACTCGCTTCCATTCCTTCTTGGGGATATGCGTGACATAGATCATGTTCACATTTTTAACGTCGAAAGGGAACTGCTTTTGGCCGCCGCTGCTTGGTCTGCGAGGTTCATCCTCATCATCGCTGTGGGACCTGCTCCTGGTTGGTTCCTCGGTAACTGCTTTCCCGGCCTGCTTGAACACCCAACAATTTCGATTGGTGTGGTTGGCGGGCTTGTCCGAGGTGCCATGAATATGGCAATACCTATTCAGTATTCTGTCCAAGGCGCTAGGGCCATCCTTGTTCCCTTTAAAGGGCCTTTTCTTGGGTCTGGCTCATGAGCCGCTGAACCCTGCATTGACTGCTGGGTCCTCGGTATCGCTGCCACCATGCTTATTTCGGCGCTTGTTTCTGTTGCGCCTGGGATTTCTGTTTCCATCGCGTGCCTCTGAGGTGCCGGGGTCGTTCCTGTGGGAACTGCGGGCAAGCCAGCTGTCCTCGCCCGCGCAAAAATGGGTCATTAAGGAGGTAAGAGCTGCCATAGTTCTCGGCTTGTCTTGCCCGAGCCGTCGGGCGAGCCACTCATCCCGAATGCTGCGCTTGAATGCGGCAATAGCTTTGGCTTCGGGGCAATCGGCGATCTGGTTCTTTTTAGTTAAGAACCGATTCCAAAATTTCCGAGCTGATTCGCCCTCCTGCTGGACAACATGACTGAGGTCGTCGGCGTCCGGGGGCCAAACATAGGTGCCCTGGAAGTTTGCCCCGAAGGCTTCATCAAGTTCTTCCCAGCTCCCGATAGAGTTGCTGGGTAGGCTGTTAAGCTAGTGCCTTGCCGATCCTTTAAGTTTGAGCGGCAGGTATTTTATGGCATGGAGGTCATCACCTCGGGCCATATGTATGTGGAGGAGAAAATCCTCAATCCAGACAGCCGGGTCGGTTGTTCCGTCGTATTGTGCAATGTTGATGGGTTTAAACCCCTCTGAGAACTAATGCTCCATGACCTCATCGGTAAAACAGACCAGATGGGCGGGTCCTCGGAATCGAGCCGCCTCTGGTCGCGCAATGGCCGTTCTACTCCCGAGCTCCGTCGTGCCTGTCTAACCAGGCATCGTAGCCCTCAAAGCCGGCGGGCTCACGATCCCGGGATCCATAGATGGATCGGGTAGGGGTATTATTGGCCTGTATCTTGTCGCGGGGGTCATAAGGCTCATTGAATGCTACCGCACTTTTTCCGTGAGGGCGGGTTTTTGCAGGGGGCTCTGTGTTTGCCCCTGCTGACCGGCCTCACCCTCTAGGGGGGCGGTCAGCCTGTCCTTCAGTGCCGTGCGTGAACAGCTCGTCGTTTGCTGCCTCGTCATCGAAGTCGGGCAGCAGTCGCCTTTTAGGGTATGTTTTGGCGGCAATACGTCGGGCCTCGAGGTCCGCTTCGGTAGTGAGGACTTTTACCCACTTTTCATTGAGCACGTTCTCATGAGTGTACAACTCTTGCTGCTTCCTCTTCATGCTTCGTGCCGTTGCGATTAACCGCCATTGAAACCGTGCCTGCTCGGATGGACTTATGGGTACCACGAAGTCTTCGGGTCCGAGGCTAAGATCATCCTCGGACTCCGGCAGGTAATCCTCGTCCTACACATTGTTGAAAGTGCCCATGTCCTCAGGATCATCCTTCGCAGGTGCCTCTACGGGCTCTTTGGGCGAGGCTTGGTTGTCCTCGCCCCGGTTCTCAGCGGTGTCGGGAGCAGCGCCGTTATCGGTGTCGCCCGTGTTGTTGGTCGCACTTCTGCTTCTGTTACCTCCCTTTGATCGCCTCTTTGGGCGACGGTGCTTAATGTTCTCCTTGGGTTTATCCTGAGGGCTGTCTTTGGGAAGTGGGTGGTGGGTGGGACGAAAATTTCCCGATCGTCGGCTTTACATCCGATCTGATCGTAGACGGCGGATGAGATCGCCAGGTTTTCAATTCGGTCCAGCACCTCATTTATCTGCGAAAGCTCCTCCGTGTTACGGACCTGGCTGTAGGTCGAACCGATCTGGAGTAGCTTGTTCGGGCTGCTTGACGCAGCGCTGTAACCCTGCTCGTCTGGGGTTGATCCCTGGTTGGCGGGAGGTGGGGTCTCGTCGGCCGTAGGTGACGAGATAGTCACTACCGGGCCCATTGGCGAGCTCGGCTTGAAGCCAGCGTCCGAGAACGCTGCGACTGGGCTGGAAGCGACGATCGCCGGATCGACCTCCGGGATCGGATTTGCTAAAAGGTCAGATCTGAGAGTTGGATCGAGAACGTACTCCAGAGCCTCCGCGCCGGAGGGATCTTCAAGCCGATCTTAGGTCCATCCCGAGAAGACCAGATCACCTCGGGTGTCAGTGACGTACTCCAGGTTCCCGAACGTGATGACCCAATCTGGGGCGAAGTTGTCGACGCATCATAGATGGCCAGTCAAGTCGGCGTGCAGCACGATGCTGCCGAAGACAAAAAGCTGTCCGGGGACGAAGATGTCACCACAGCCGGTACCGCTGTCAATCTGCAAGCGAGCCATCAATCTTTTGGGATCAACACATCGAGCTCTTAATGAAAACACCAATGTCGGTGTCAAAACCGGCAGATCCCGGGTAGGGTGTGAGATCGGATTGACGGGTAAGAGGAGACGAGGGACATGAAGATTTACCCAGGTTCGGGCCCTCTCTGAGGAGGTAAAACCCTTCGTCCTGCTCTTGTTTATATTATGGATGTATCAAGGTACATAGTTGATCTACCTCGAGATTGTAAGATGTGGTCTAAACCTAGGGGATGATGTGAGTATCTATGGCTCTACGGACTAAACCCTCTGGTTTATATATAAGCACCAGGGGTATCTAGGGTTACACATGGTCGGTTACAATCAAGGGAATACATGCCGAATCTCGCATCCTTGGGGTACACACCAAGTCTTCGGTGAGGCCCGATATGTCGGTTCTTCAAGTTGGAAGCTTCCGGAGTCCCTGCTCTATGACGGGCCTTGAGTCCGGCCCATGGACTAGATCAGCTAGGCTAGGACCGCCTAATCCAGGACACCGTCAATGATGCTAATGATATGCAAAGCCATAACCTTGGGGATGCTATGTTTCATGAAGATGATCTTTTTATTCCCCCTACTTTTGATGAGCAAATTTGTTATGATGAAAGCATGCCTCCTATTTATGATGATTATACTGATGAAAGTGGGTTTGGAAGAGTATCAACTCTAGGTAACAATGATCCCACTAATTTGGAGGATGTTGAATCTTATTACAATATTGATAAAAGTGGATTTGGAGAGGTCTGGACTTTATTTAGTGATGATTCCACTATTTCGAAAGAGATTCTAATTGATTATGACAACAAAGCTGCTATCTATGATGATTATTGTGATGACATGTATGCTATAAAGAATAATGATAACTATGGAACTTGTCATCATGATTTTAATTTTCCATTGGATTATACCAATCAAGTTTCATATGATAGTTATTTCATTGAATTTTCTCCCACTACTATTGATGAGAATAAATTTGCTTATGTGGAGGGTAATAAAAAATTTATGCTTGTGGATCATGAAAAGAATGATTGCCTTTGTTGACATTGCCAGCACTAGTAAGGTACACATCAATAACATGTATATCAAATATACCTTTGTTGACATTGCCAGCCTTCTTATCTGCCAAATACTTGGGGCAGTTACACTTCCAGTGGCCATTCCCCTAGTAGAAACACTCAGTGTCAGGTTTAGGTCCAGCCTTGGGCTTCTTCACGGGAGTAGCAACTTGCTTGCAATACTTCTTGAAGTTCCCTTTATTTCCCTTAGCCTTTTTGAAAATGGTTGTCTTTTGGACCATCAGCACTTGATGCTCTTTCTTGATTTCTACTTCTGCGGTTTTAAGCATCGCGAAAAGCTCAGGGAGTGTCTTCTCCAACCTTTGCAGGGAATCTGCATCTGGTCAAAATCCTTCGTGAGGAGGACGTTCAGCCCGGCTCCTCCATCGACAAGGGTCTTTGTGACCTTGACATTGTGGATGGCGGGTGAGACCACAATGGGGACAATCCCTACTGCCTTCATGCTTGATGGGTGATCGGTGATGTCGAAGGTTACCAGGACTCAAAACCACTTAAGGGGCTTGGGGGCCCCTCCCCCAGGAAGAGCAGCGTTGACTTCCCGGGTGAGCTTCTTGAAGTGCCGATTTGAATGTGGAGTTTGCGCACCTCCGTGAATACATGCCACGGCCTTTGGCTCCTGGAAGCCCCCGCCACTTTCCTAGTCAGAATCCGGGCCGCCTCCAACATTGTCAGCATTCGCTTGGTCACGGCCCCGAGGGGGACAGTCATGGCTGCCTCCGCGGTTGCCGGCGCGCCCGCCTCATCTGTCACCTTCCCACCTGTCTTCACCACGTCTCTTCTCATGCCACTCCTTTTGGCGGTCCTCCCCCATCTTCTTGATCTCAAGATAGTAGGCCGTGTCATGCGAGTGCGAGTTGTGTAGGATGCAATACGGCCTATCGACCTGATGACCCACAAGTATAGGGGATCAATCGTAGTCCTTTTGATAAGTAAGAGTGTCGAACCCAACGAGGAGCAGCAGGAAATGACAAGCGGTTTTCGGCAAGGTATTCTCTGCAAGTGCTGTAAGTAGTGATAACAGATAGTTTTGTAGCAAGGTGAATCGTAACAAGTATCAAGTAACAATAGTAACAGGAGTGCAGCAAGGTGTCCCAATACTTTTTATAGAAAAGGACAAGCCGATAGTACTTCTTATAGTGATTAAAGCATTCTCGAGGACACATTTGAATGCTCGTCTAGTCACGTTCATCATGTTTAGTTGATTCGTGTTCATTACTTTGATAATTTCATATGTGGGTGGACCAGTGCTAGGGTGATGTTCTTACTTGAACAAGCAACCCTCTTATGATTACCCCCTCTCGCAAGCATCCACAACTATGAAAGAAGAATTAAGATAAATCTAACCATAGCATGAAACATATGGATCCAAATCAACCCCTTACGGAATAACGCATAAACTAGGGTTTATGCTTCTGTCACTCTCGCAACCCATCATCTACTTATTACTCCCCAATGCTTTCCCCTGGGCCCAAATATGGTGAAGTGTCATGTAGTCGACGTTCACATGACACCACTAGAGGAAGAACAACAAACATATCATCAAAATATTGAACGAATACCAAATTCACATGATTAGTTATAACAAGACCTCTCCCATGTCCTCAAGAACAAAAGTAACTACTCACAAATAATATTCATGTTCAAGATCAGAGGGGTATTGTATATGATTAAGGATCTGAACATATAATCTTCCACCAAATAAACCAACTAGCATCAACTACAAGATGTAAACCACAGGTACCAATCTGAGGTTTTGACACAAAGATTGAATACAAGAGATGAACTAGGGTTTGAGAGGAGATGGTGCTGGTGAAGATGTTGATGAAGGTTGGTCCTCCCATGATGAGAGGAACGTTGGTGATGTCGATGGCTTCGATTTCCCCCTCTCGGAGGGAAGTATCCCCGGCGGAATCGCTCCGCCAGAGAGCAAAAGTGCTCCTGCTGTGGTTCCGCCTCGAGACGGCAGCGCTTCGTCCCGAAACTCTTCATCCTATTTTTTCTAGCGCAAAAGGCCTCATATAGCAGAAGGAGGGCACCGGAGGGCTACTGTGGGCCCCACAAAGCATCAGGGCGCGCCCTGGGGGGGGAGGGGGTAGGCGCGCCCTGTTGCCTTTTGGGTAGCAGGTGCCCCCCTCTAGTGGTTCTTCATTCCAGTAATTTTTTAACATTCGATAAAAACTCCGTGAAGTTTCAGGTCATTTGGAGCTCCATAGAATATCTATCTCTGTTGTAGCTCTTTTAGGTCCAGAATTCCAGCTGTCGGTAATTTCCCTCTTCATGTAGATCTTGCAAATTAAGAGAGAAAAGGCATTAGAATTGCATCATAAAGTGAAATAATGACCAAAAAAATTATAAATACCAGTAAGAAAACATGATGCAAAATGGAGATATCAACTCCCCCAAGCTTAGACCTCGCTTATCCTCAAGCGAAAGCCGAACTCAACAATCATGACCACATGTTTAGAGAGAGAGGTGTCGATAAAACAAAATACAGACATGGAAGCATCATGATCATTATCACAACATCAATTATTCGTCATATAACTTCTCATAATCAAGTAACAATTCATCCACGATATTGAAGTATGAAGCATAAACATTCTTGAAAACAAACAAACTGTGTTCTTAATCATTGAAACAATTACAATCCATCATATTTCCAGGAAGAGTCTATGTAAGAGCTTCTGTTTTAGCAAGTCCCACATACTCAACTATCATAGAGTCTTCTATGATTGCTAATACTCAAAGCATATTTTTGGAACAAACGTTTCCATCAGACACATAGGAAGATGGGGGTTTATTGTTTTCACCTCCCAACTCATTTACCTGAAGGAGAATGTCAACAATAATCACTCATGATTACCTACATCCAACTGGATATATGTGCCTGGATCTTTCCCCACCACATGATGCTTGCCAAGTGGAGAATAGTTGAGTATGGAATATGGATGAACATTATTGACTCTTGCATGAAAGTAAAGACTGAAAAGTAAAAGATAGGCCCTTCGCAGAGGGAAGAAGTTGTCATGCGCTTTTTCATTGGGATGTGCAAACTCTTAGGGCATGTAAAATGGTGGCATATGGATACAGATGCCCCATGAGAAAAAGTAGCTTGAGGCATCTATATTGATTTTTTCTCCCCAACGCAAGCTACTACTAGTGGGCCATCAAAGAATAGAAAGTAGACTCTCACTACACATGCATCCATACTCTTCACTTTAACTTTTTCAGCTTTATGCACCGGATCACATTTTTTCTCCCCAACCACCCGCCCCCTGCCGAGGATCCCGCTACACCATCCGAACCTACTTTTCCTGAAATCCGATCCTACATGGCCTGCGGGGCATCACCCTAGGGATATGCATTAGCCATGCCGTTAATGTAAAGGAACGTCACTTTATATTGCCCCTTGTGATAGCAACCTTTATTATGCACTCCGTCGCTTTTATTTATTTACCATCACAAGTTCGTACAAAGATTATTTTCCCTTACAATAAAAGATCATACATATTTAGGAGCAATTTTTATTGCTTTTTGCACCGATGAAAACTTACTTGAAGGATCTTATTCAATCCATAGGTAGATATGGTGGATTCTCATGGCAAGAAACTAGGTTTAAGGGGGTTTGGATGTACAAGTAGTATTAGTACAAAGTTTGGCTAGCAAAAGATTATAAGCAAGCACCACATGTTAGAGGATCCATGACAATATAACTTCTATGTGAATATAAGCAAACATAACTTGTTACGTTGTCTTCCTTGTCCAACATCAACTATTTGGCCAAACTGAAAATATTTGATGGGGGCTCACAATCCTAAAAGATGTCCAAGATAGTGTATTTATATGTGAATCATCTCTTCCTTTATTAACCTTTCATGAATTGCATCAATGACCAATGTTATGTTTGTTAATCTCCAATAAATTTTATCAACTATACTTCTTCTACGTGAAGTCATTACTCCCCATGGGATTAGCATATGATCTTTTATTATTTTCATTGCTAAGATTGAAACAAAGAAGTAAAGTATCAAAACTCAAACTACTCTTTATTATATAACTCTCACACACGATTACATAGATAGATAGATCATGAAACAAGCACTCAAAACTAATTCATACTAAAGCTTTATTCTCCTAGATCACGAAATACTAAGGATCGAACTAAGATAGATAATGATGATAAAAGTGATGATGATACGATACCGGGGCACCTCCCCTAATCCTGGAACAAGCTAAGGGTGGTGCCCATACCCGTGTACTCAAGTTTCCTTCTTCGGTGATGGTGGTGATGAAGTGGTGGGCTTATTCTCCGCCCTCCAAGTGTCTAACTCATGCCTCTTCTTAATGATCTCATAAAGAACGTGATTCTGTTCCTCTAGGGCAATAACCTTCTTGAGTGAGTGTCCTGTTTTGAGCGCAAATTGCCTCAATAGCCTTTAGTGCATTTACATCAGATAAAGTAAGATTAGGAAAAAGAGAATAAAAGGAGTCTCCCTCTTCCTTAGCTTTGAAAGGGGACACCGGTTTATTCCCTTCATCTCCATCGATCTTGCCTCCGGTAGCCTCCTTAGTTTCCTCTTCCCCGACAACGTCTTGTTCACCGGATGACCACTCATAGCAAACCTCGCTGAAGGGCGTTTGCTCGGAGAAGGTTGTACGATCCAGTGCTTGGTACGAAGCTTTGGGGAGCCATGGAGAACTTCATGATCTGGATATGCCAGAAAAACAGCCCGAAACAAGAACAGAGGAGAAACTTACGATATGGTGGTCAGAACATCCGGGAGTATATATAATGAATTTTTATCTTGCGAAACAAGTATTCGAGAAGAAAACGGAGTCAGGAAGGCACAAGAGGGGCCCACAAGCCAACATGGCGCGCCCAGGGGGTAGGGCGCACCCTGTTACCTTGTGGTCTCCTTGTGGGCCCCCTCGGCTATTTCTTATTTTCCTAATTTTCTAATATTCCAAAACAGACAGCAAATATTTTTATGGGATTTTTGGAGTCGGTTTACTTACCGTATCACATACCTACTCTTTTTCAGGATGCTGTAGTGTTCCGGAAGGCCTCTTTTAGGTGTTCCTCTGATGTAATTATTTGAATAATATTGGTTTCAACATTAATGGGCGTACCTGCAATATAATGTTTAATTCTTTGCCCATTAACCACCTTCAGATTAGAGCCCTCGGCATTATTAATCTTGATAGCTCCGGAATAATAAACTTCTTCGACGATGTACAGTCCTTCCCATTTAGAGAGAAGTTTTCCTGCAAAGAATCTAAAACGAGAATTGTATAATAGAACTTGATCACTAATTTTAAATTCTCATTTTTGAATTCTTTTATCATGCTATCTTCTAACCTTTTCTTTAATTAACTTAGCATTTTTCATAAGCTTGTGTTCTCCACTCATCTAGAGAACTAATGTCAAACAACCTCTTTTCACTGGCAAGTTTGAAATCATAGTTGAGCTCTTTAATTGCCCAATAAGCTTTATGTTCTAATTCAAGAGGTAAATGACATGCTTTTCCATAGATCATTTTATATGGGGACATACCCATAGGGTTTTTATAAGAAGTTCTATATGCCCACAATGCGTCATCAAGTTTCTTAGACCAATTCTTCCTAGATCGGTTAACGGTCTTTTGCAAAATTAACTTTATTTCTCTATTGCTCAATTCAACTTGACCACTAGACTGAGGATGATAAGATGATGCAATTCTATGGTTGACATCATATTTAGCTAAGATCTTACGGAATGCACCATGAATAAAATGTGAGCCACCATCAGTCATTAAATATCTAGGGACTCCAAACCTCGGAAAGATAACCTCTTTAAGCATTTTAATAGATGTGTGGTGATCAACACTACTAGTTGGAATAGCTTCTACCGACTTAGTGACATAATCAACAACAACTAAAATATGAGTGTATCCATTAGATGAAGGAGAAGGTCCCATATAATCAAAGCCCCAAACATCAAATGGTTCAATAACAAGTGAATAATTCATAGGCATTTCCTAACGTCTACAAATATTACCAATTATTTAACATTCATCACAAGAGAGGACAAACTTACATGCATCCTTGAAGAGAGTAGGCCAGTAAAAACCAGATTGTAATACCTTATGTGCAGTTCTGTCTCCCGCGTGGTGCCCTCCGTATGCCTCGGAATGACACTTCCATAGGATTTGTTCCTATTCATGCTCAGGTACACAATGCCTAATAACACCATCTACTCCTTCTTTATATAAATGTGGGTCATCCCAAAAGTAATGTCTTAAATCAAAGAAAAACTTTTGCTTTTGTTGATATGTGTAACTAGGTGGTATATATTTGGCAACAATGAAATTAGTATAGTCTGCATACCAAGGATTATTGCGTGAAGTAGAAGCATTTATAACAGCTAATTGTTCATCAGGAAAACTATCATCAATAGGCGGTGGGTCATCAAGAACATTCTCCATCCTAGAAAACCTATCTGCTACAGGGTTTTCAGCTCCTTTTCTATCAACAATATGCAAGTCAAATTCTTGTAGGAAAAGAACCCACCTAATCAATCTAGGTCTAGCATCTTTCTTTTCCATAAGATATTTAATAGCAGCATGATCAGTGTGAATAGTAACTTTAGAGTCAACAATATAAGGTCTGAATTTATCACGTGCAAACACAACTGCTAAAAATTCTTTCTCAGTAGTAGCATAATTCCTTTGAGCACTATCCAAGGTCTTACTAGCATAATGAATAACATTTAGCTTATTATCAACTCTTTGACCTAGAACAGCACCAATAGCATAATCACTAGCATCACACATAATTTCAAAGGGAAGGTTCCAGTCAGGTGGTTGAACAATAGGTGCAGAAATTAAGGCTTTCTTAAGTATTTCAAAGGCTTCTACACAATCATCATCAAAAACAAATGGAACATCTTTTTGTAGGAGATTAGTGAGAGGCCTATAAATTTTAGAGAAGTTTTTAATGAACCTCCTATAAAAACCAGCATGACCAAGGAAACTTATTATACCTTTGATATCTTTAGGATATGGCATTTTCTCAATTGCATCAACTTTAGCTTTATCTACCTTGATACCTCTTTTGAAATTTATGGCCAAGGACTATACCTTCATTCACCATAAAGTGGCACTTCTCCCAGTTCAAGACGAGATTGGTCTCTTCACATCTCTACAAAACTCGGTCAAGGTTGCTCAAGCAATCATCAAAAGAAGTTCCATAAACGGAAAAATCATCCACGAATATCTCAACAATCTTTTCACAAAAATCAGAGAATATAGCAGTCATACATCTTTGAAAGGTAGCATGTGCAATACATAAACCAAAAGGCATGTCTATAGGCATAAGTTCCAAATGGACAAGTAAAAGTAGTTTTCTCTTGATCTTCTTGTGAAACAGGTATTTGAGAAAAAACAGAATATCCATCTAGAAAGCAAAAATGTGTGTTCTTAGACAACCTTTCTAAGATTTGATCAATAAAAGGCAACGGGTAATGATCTTTTCTAGTAGCTTTGGTTAACTCTCTAAACTCAATCACCATCCTATAACCGGTTACAATTCTTTGTGGGATAAGTTCATTTTTATCATTTGGAACAACAGTAATTCTTCCTTTCTTAGGAACACAATGAACAGGACTTACCCATCTACTATCAGTTATAGGATAAATTATACCTACCTCTAGAAGCTTTAATATTTTAGTTCTTACCACATCCTTCATTTTAGGATTCAGACGACGTTGATGATCAACTACTGGCTTAGCGTTAGGCTCCATATTGATCTTGTGTTGACATAAAGTAGGACTAATGCCCTTAAGATCATCAAGAGTATATCCAATTGCAACATGATGCTTCCTTAAAGTTTTAAGTAATCTCTTTTCTTCGTGCACTGAAAGGTTAGCATTGATCATAACAGGATATATCTTCTTTTCATCAAGATAAGCATATTTCAATGTATCAGGGAGTTTCTTTAATTCAAACACAGGATCACTCTTAGGTGGGAGAGGATCTCTGAAAGTTTCGACAGGTAAATTATGTTTAAGGATAGGTGTTTGCCTAAAGAATATCTCGTCTATTTCATTTCTTTCATTCATTCATATGCATATTATTTTCGTGGTCTAGCAGGTATTGTTCTAATGGATCAGTAGGAGGCATGGCAATAGAAGTAAGACCAATAATTTCATCTTTACTAGGTAATTCTTTATCATGAGGTTGTCTACGAAACTTGGAGAAATTAAATTCATGAGATACATCACTAAATTTAACACTGACCTTCTCTTTACCACAATCAATTTCAGCATTAATAGTATTCAAGAAAGGTATACCGAATATAATAGGACAAAAATCATCTTGCGGTGATCCATGAACTAGGAAATCAGTAGGGTATTTGATCTTACCACACAAGACTTCAACATCTCTAACGATGCCAAGTGGTGAAATAGTATCTTTGTTTGCAAGCTTAATAGAGACATCAATATCTTCTATCTCAGCAGGTGCAATATCATGCATAACTTCTTGATATAAAGTAGATGGAATAGCACTTATGCTAGCACCCATATCACATAAACCATGATAGCAATGATCTCCAATCTTAACTGAAACAACAGGCATGCCAACTACAGGTTTGCTCTTATCTATTTTATCTTGTTTTGTACTAACTTGTTTAGCAATCCTAGTTTCCTCCTCACAGAAACAAATGACATGACCATCAATATTATCAACCAATAGATCTTTAATGATTGCAATATTAGGTTCCACTTTAATTTGTTCAGAGGGTTTAGGAGATTTAACATTACTCTTATGAACTATAGTTGTAGCTTTAGCATGTTCCTTTATCCTAACAGGGAAAGGAGGTTTCTCAATATAAGCAATGCGTACAACTGGATTAACATTACAATTAATTGTTTCAGTTTTAGCTATAACAAGTTCATCACAAATTTCTTCAATAGGTGGATGAAAATTAAACCACTTCTCCTTAGAGAGATCAACATGAGCATCAAATGATTCACACAAAGTAGCCACTATCTCAGAGTCAAGTCCATATTTTGCGCTAAGCTTATGAAATACATCTGTTTCTATAAGAGACTTAACACAATCAAACTCAAGATTTATACCTGACTCATTACCTTTGTTGATTTCTACTACTTGTGAGCTGCATTGGGATTTTCCCCGAATAGGAAGGGTGAAGCAATATAGTAGCGGATAGTATTTCCCTCAGTGAGAACCAAGGTTATCGAACCAATAGGAGAACCAGGCAAATCCTAGTCAAGCAGTACCTACACACACAAGAGCAAACACTTGCACCCAACGCGGGCAAGAGGGTTGTCAATCCCCTTGAACTCGTTACTTGCAAGGACTAAATCTGATAGTGATAGATATATAAATTGAAAAGTAAATAAAAAGTAAAATAATTGCAGCAAAGTAATTTAGGATTTTCTAATAAAATTAAAGTAGACCCGGGGGCCATAGTTTTCACTAGATGCTTCTCTCTCGAAACATAGCATACGGTGGGTGAACAAATTACTGTTGGGCAACTGATAGAAAAGCGCATAGTTATGATGTTATTCATGGCAATGATCATGTATATAGGCATCATGTCCGTGACAAGTAGACCGACTCCTGCCTGCATCTAGTACTATTACTCCACCAATCGACCGCTATCTAGCATGCATCTATGGTATTAAGTTCATGACAAACAGAGTAATGCTTTAAGCAAGATGACATGATGTAGACAGAATAAAGTCAAGCAATATGAATAAACCCCGTCGTTTTACCCTTAATGGAAACAATACAAATACGTGCCTCGCTACCCCTACTGTCACTAGGTGAGGACACCGCAAGATTGAACCCATCACAAAGCACCTCTCCCACTGAAGATAAATCAATCTAGTTGGCCAAACCAAACAGATAGATCGGAGAGAAATAAAAAGCTATAACAATCATGCATAATAAAGTTCAGAAAAGACTCAATTACTTTCAACAAATAATCTGATCATAAACCCACAATTCATTGGATCCCAACCAATACACTGCAAAAGAAGATTACATTGGATAGAACTCCACAGAGATCATGGAGAACTTTGTATTGAAGATCAAAGAGAGAGAAGAAGCCATCTAGCTACTAGCTATGGACCCATAGGTCTGTGGTAAACTACTCACACATCATCTGAAGGGCAGCAAGGTTGATGTAGAAGCCCTCCTTGATCGATTCCCCCTCCGGCAGATCACCGAAAAAGGCCTCCAGATGGGATCGCAGAAGAACAGAAGCTTGCGGCGGCGGAAAAGTTATTTCGGGTGGCACTTTGTTGGTTTTGGGATTTATGGGAATTTATAGAAGTGGAATTAGGTCAAACGGAGCTGCGTGGGACCCATGAGTTCAGGTGGCGCCCCCCCAGGGGTGCGTCAGGTGAGCTCGTGGCTCTCCCGTAGGGCTTCTAGCCTCCTCCCGAATCTTCTAGGGTCCCTTCTGGTCCAAAAAAAATCATCGTAAAGTTTTATTCCGTTTGGACTTCGTTTGGTACTGATTTCCTAAAAAACCAAAAACAACAACTGGCATTGGCCACTGAGTTAAAAGGTTAGTTCCCAAAAATGATATAAAATTGCATATAAAGTATATAAAGTATCCAAGATTGATAATATAATAGCATGAAACAATAAAAAATTATAGATACGTTGGAGAGGTATCAGCATCCCCAAGCTTAATTCCTGCTCATCCTCGAGTAGGTATAGGATAAAAACAGAATTTTTGATGTTGAATGCTACCTAGAATGTTTATCATGTAATCTCTTTTATGGTGTAAACATTGAAAAACGATGAAGTAATTGATATCAAAATAATAATATCCATGAATACAAGAACATAATTATTAAAGTTTGAAAATATACGATGCTCAACGAATGTTATCCCTACTCATTGAATTATGTAAGCATGGCATGACTCCGCCTTCACCTCATAAATATAAATCATGAGCACCCCGGTGTCAAACCAGGAAATTGTATCATAATTTTTAACGCGCTTCAGCATTTTCAACTCCACTCAATACATGAGCGTGAGACATGGACATTAGCCCTATAGGTGGAATATAATGCGGTGGTAGAGATATATAGGAGAAGTCAAAAAAGAAGAAAGGCTCGCATCAACTCGGCGGATCAATAGGCAATGGAGAAGCCCATCAGTCGATATCAATGCGAGGAGTAGGGATTGCCATGCAACGGATGCACTAAGAGCTATAAGTGTATGAAAGCTCAACGGAAACTAAGTGGGTGTGCATCCAACTTGCTTGCTCATGAAGACCTCGGGCATTTGAGGAAGCCCATCATCGGAATATACAAGCCAAGTTCTATAATGAAAAATTCTCACTAGTATATGAAAGTGATATCTTAGGAGAATCTCTATATGAAGAACGTGGTGCTACTTTGAAGCACAAGTGTGGTAAAAGGATAGTAGCATTGTCCCTTCTCTCTTTTTCTCTCATTTTTTTCTTTTCTCTTTTTTTGGGAACAATCTCATGGACCTCATCCCCTCATTTTGGAGGACTCATCAGTCTCCATCATTCTTTTCCTCACTAGGACAATGCTCTAATAATGATGATCATCACACTTTTATTTACTTACAGCTCGATATTACAACTCGATAAACTGATACAAGATGACTCTATATGAATGCCTCTGGCAGTGTACTAGGATGTGCAATGATCTAGCATAACATGTATAACAATGATGAATGGTGGCTTTGCCACAAATATCATGCCAGCTCTATATGATCATGCAAAGCAATATGATGATGAACACACATGTCATAAGACGGAACGGTGGAAGTTGCATGCCAATATATCTCGGAATGGCTATGGAAATGCCATGATAGGTAGGTATGATGGCTGTTTTGAGGAAGATATAAGGAGGCTTATGTGTGATAGAGCGTATCATATCACGGGGTTTGGATGCACCGGCGAAGTTTGCACTGACTCTCGAGGTGAGAAAGGGCAATGCACGGTAGTGAAGAGGCTAGCAAATTGCGGAAAGGTGGAAGTGCGTAATTGTCCATGAACTCACATTAGTCATAAAGAACTCATATACTTATTTTGAAAGTTTTATTAGCCCTCGAAGCAAAGTACTACTCGCATGCCCCTAGGTAAGAGGTTGGTAGGAGTTAACCATCGCGCACCCCCGATTATGACAGCACTCAAGGATTTCAATCAGACATAAAAATGCTCAAACATCCCCACCATGCCATAACGGACACTTAAATGAGTAGTGCATAAAAAGCTTTAATATTGATATTTCTACTAGCCAATGATCATGAACCAATACCCTTTCATATTACAACATCAATATAATTAAAACATACGTTTCATATGTAGTGATCTACATGAAAGTTTTTATTATACCACTCTCGAATACCTATCCTTTTTGGTCTAATCTCATAACTCGTGCACATTACCACTTCCTATTTAAGACTCTCAAAAATATTTAAGTGAAGCATGAGAGTGCAATCATTTCTATAAAATATAACCACCGCCGTGCTCTAACAAGTATAAGTAAAGCACAAGAGCAACTGCCTAGCTCAAAAGATATAAGTGAAGCATATAGAGTATTCTAACAAATCACGATAAATGTGTCTCCCCCTAAAAAGGTATGTCCAGCAAGGAATGATTGGGGCAAACTAAAAGCAAAACAAAACTATGTCACAAGCCGCTCCAAGTAAAACTCATATCATGTGATGAATAAAAATATAGCTCCAAGTAAAATACCGATAGATTGTAGACGAAAGAGGGGATGCCATCCGGGGCATCCCCAAGCTTAGACGCTTGGGTCTTCCTTGAATATTACCTTGGGGTGCCTTGGGCATCCCCAAGCTTAGGGTCTTGCCGCTCCTTATTCCTTCATCCATCGTGATCTCACCCAAAACTTGAAAACTTCAGCACACAAATCTCAACAGAAACTTCGTGAGATCCGTTATTATAATAAATCAATCATCCACTTTAGGTACTGTTCTAAACTCATTCATAATTGTTCTTCCATAATACCAACTGTATTCTAACTTCTCCATGACTTTTACCCCCCGATATAATCCATAGTTTCATTAAAACAAGCACACTATGCAATAAAAACAGAATCTGTCTAAAACAGAACAGTATGCAATGCCAGAATATTTATCCATACTTTTGTAACTCAAATATTCTGAAAAATCAGGACAACGTAAAAAATTTGTACCCCAACTATGTAAAAATTGCAGATTTTTCTGACGTTCCAGTAATAAATGAAAAATTAAATACTGAACGCAAAACTTTCTGTTTTCAAACAACATCAATTATACTATCATTTAAATCATCCCAAAGACATTACTTGGCACAAACACTAATTAAAAGATAAAAACACAATCATTACAGTAGTAATAATCATGTTTGCACACAAAAACATAAATGATAACTATTGGGTTGTCTCCCAACAAGCTCTTTCTTTATAGTCATTAAGTTAGGCTTGAGATTTCAATGATGCTCACATAAAAGGCAAGAATTGAAGCACAAAGGGAGCATCATATAACATGTCACAAACTCATTTAAGTCTAACATATTTCCTATTCATAGGCATTTTATAATGAAATAAATTATCAAAACAAGTAATATCTAGAATATGCAAATAGGAAGAATGAAGCATTAATAATTTCATAACAAAGTGAGGTAGTTTAGTAACATGAAAATTCCTATAACCATATTTGCTTCTCTCATAATAATTACATGTAGGATCATATTCAAATTTAACAATATAGCTATCATAAACAATATTCTCTTTATGATCCACATGCATAAAAATATATAATCTTCCGAGATAGTGGGATTAATATTAACTAAAGTCATGACCTCTCCAAACCCACTTTTATCAAAAAATTCATAAGATTGATTATTCATTAAAATAGTGGGATTTTGTAAAGTTGGCACTCTTCCAAACCCATTTTTAATATTCATAGCATTATAATCACCCCAATCATGATCATTATAATAAGTATTAAGCATAATAAAATCATCATGTATAATGGTAAAACACAACTCATCAAAATAATCCCAAGTAAGTGCAAACTTCTCCGATATAGTGTTGTTGGGAGATTCAAAAAGATAATAGGATTATCAAGCGTGGGTGCAATAGCAACAATTTCATTTTTAACATAAGGAACTATAGCAAGTTCATCTCCATAAGCATCATTATTGTTGGCATCATGGCCATAAGCATAACAAGCATCAAGTTCATCAAAAAGGATATTTCAAATGAATCAACGGGATCATAACAATTATCTATAGATTCCTACATATTATTCTCTTCTTGGGCAGCGGAGATTTTCTTAATATAATCTTTAATATAGGCATTAGAATCATAATTTTCATAGCAATCTTTAATCAAAGAAGCAATTTCAGATTTGTAAAGAGTAGCATCATACTTTTCAATCAAAGAAGCAATTTCATAGGCACCCTTAAAAGCAACAAATTCTTCGATTTGTTCAATATCATAATAACTATAAACACCCTTGACATAAGAAGATGATTTCATTATCATTAAACTCACATTGGTAGGGAAGGTGTTTTTTAGGGTCCTTAGAGCAACAAGTAAAATCATGTTTTTCACATAAATTCCAAGCATAGCATTCCAAACGACATATTTGATCCCATAAGTGTATCCCTTTTTGAGACAAGCGGTGACGCACAAAATAAGCATGCTCATCTAATGATTTTCCCTCAACTAAGCTAGTTGGGGTTTCAGCACAAGCACAAATGGATCGAAGATGACCCAAGTAGAAAACTTGAAGGTGATCCATATTTTAGCAAGCGAAGATGCAAGCACATAGAAGGCACATGTCAACATAAGCACACAAGATAAATAATTATTTTGTATATTTGAATTTTTTAACAAGACTAATAAAAGAAAATAATGGCAAATAAAAAGTAGAACAAGTAAATGATAATTTGTGTGAAGGGACCTGTAGGTATTTGATGATGTCTCCCCGGTAACGGTGCCAGAAATTCTTTCTGCTACTTGTGAGCTGCGTTGGGATTTTCCCCGAAGAGGAAGGATGAAGCAATATAGTAGCGAATAGTATTCCCCTCCCTTCCCTCAGTGAGAACCAAGGTTATCGAACCAATAAGAGAACCAAGCAAATCCTAGTCAAGTAGTACATACACACACAATAGCAAATACTTGCACCCAACGCGGGCAAGAGGGTTGTCAATCCCCTTGAACTCGTTACTTGCAAGCATTAAATCTGATAGTGATATATATATATAAATTGAAAAGTAAATAAAAAGTAAAATAATTGCAACAAAGTAATTTAGGGTTTTCTAATATAATTAAAGTAGACCCCGGGGCCATAGTTTTCACTAGAGGCTTCTCTCTCGAAACATAGCATACGGTGGGTGAACAAATTACTGTTGGGCAATTGATAGAAAAGCGCATAGTTATGATGTTATTCATGGCATTGATCATGCATATAGGCATCACGTATGTGACAAGTAGACCGACTCCTGCCTGCATCTACTACTATTACTCCACCAATCGACCACTATCCAGCATGCATCTATGGTATTAAGTTCATGACAAACAGAGTAACGCTTTAAGCAAGATGACATGATGTCGACAGAATAAAGTCAAGCAATATGAATAAACCCCATTGTTTTACCCTTAATGGTTAGAATACAAATACGTGCCTCGATACCCCTACTGTCACTGGGTGAGGACACCGTAAGATTGAACCCATCACAAAGTACCTCTCCCACTGAAGATAAATCAATCTAGTTGGTCAAACCAAACGGATAGATAGGAGAGAAATACAAAGCTATAACAATCATGCATAATAAAGTTCAGAAAAGACTCAATTACTTTCAATGAATAATCTGATCATAAACCCACAATTCATTGGATCCCAACAAACACACCGCAAAAGAAGATTACATCGGATAGAACTCCATGGAGATCATGGAGAACTTTGTATTGAAGATCAAAGAGAGAGAAGAAGCCATCTAGCTACTAGCTATGGACCCGTAGGTCTGTGGTAAACTACTCACACATCATCGGAAGGGCAGCAAGGTTGATGTAGAAGCCCTCCGTGATCGATTCCCCCTCCGGCAGATCACCGGAAAAGCCCTCCAGATGGGATCATGGAAGAACAGAAGCTTGCGGCGGCGGAAAAGTTATTTCGGGTGTTCTCTGTTGGTTTTGGGATTTATGGGAACTTATAGAAGTGTAATTAGGTCAAACGGAGCTGCGTGGGACCCAAGAGCTCAGGTGGCGCCCCCCAGGGGGCATGCCAGGTGAGCTCATGGCTCTCCCGTAGGGCTTCTGGCCTCCTCCCGAACCTTCTAGGGTCCCTTCTGGTCCAGAAAAAATCATCGTAAAGTTTTATTCCGTTTGTACTTCGTTTGGTACCGATTTCCTAAAAAACCAAAAACAAGCAAAAAACAGCAACTGGCATTGGGCACTGAGTTAATAGGTTAGTTCCCAAAAATGATATAAAATTGCATATAAAGCATATAAAGTATCCAAGATTGATAATATAATAGCATGAAACAATAAAAAATTATAGATATGTTGGAGACGTATCAATTTCCCAATCTTCAGAGTTTTGTTTAATTCTTTCAAGAAGATCCTAGTTGAATTCAATAGTTTTCTTCATGAAGGAACCAGTAGAAGAAGTATCAAGCATTGATCGATCATTATGAGAAAGCCGATCATAGAAGTTTTGTATAATCATCTCTCTTGCAAGCTCATGATTGGGGCATGTGTGCATCATATATTTAAGCCCCCCCCAAGCTTGAGCGGTACTTTCTCCTTCACGTGGCAAAAAATTATATATATAATTCCGATCACGATGAACCAAATGCATAGGATAAAATTTCTGATGAAATTCCAGCTTCAATCGTTTCCAATCCCATGTTTCCGTGTCATCCAATAGCAGTACCAAGATAATGCCTTTTCCCTCAAAGATAAGGGAAATACCTTCTTCTTAACTCCATTCTCTGATAAACCTGCAAGGTTAAACAATCCACAAATTTCATCTATATAGATTAAGTGCATATCAGGATGTATTGTTCCATCTCCAAGGCAGGGATTAGCAAGCAGTTCTTCCATAATACCCGAAGGAATTTCATAATAAATATTTTCAGTAGCTTCGGTAGGCTGAGGAGGGGCTCTTACCACTTTCAGTCGCGGTGAAGATACCCCGAACAAGCCCCTCAAAGGATTACTTTCCATAGTGACAAGTAACAGTAAATTTCAGCACGTAATAAAAATGTTTCCTTACCAAATTCCACTTCCAAAGGCGCTTCACTCCCCAGCAACGGCGTCAGAAAAGAGTCTTGATGACCCACAAGTATAGGGGATCAATCGTAGTCCTTTCGATAAGTAAGAGTGTCGAACCCAACGAGGAGCAGAAGGAAATGACAAGCAGTTTTTAGCAAGGTATTCTCTGCAAGTGCTGTAAGTAGTGATAACAGATAGTTTTGTAGCAAGGTGATTCATAACAAGTATCAAGTAACGATAGTAACAAGAGTGCATCAAGGTGGCCCAATCCTTTTTATAGCAAACGACAAGCCAAAAGTACTTCTTATAGTGATCAAAGCGTTCTCGAGGACACATGGGAATTCTCGTCTAGTCACGTTCATCATGTTTAGTTGATTCGCGTTCATTACTTTGATAATTTGAAATGTGGGTGGACCGATGCTAGGGTGCTGTTCTTACTTGAACAAGCAACCCTCTTATGATTACCCCCTCTAGCAAGGATCCGTAACTACAAAAGAAGAATTTAAGATAAATGTAACCATAGCATGAAACATATGGATCCAAATCAGCCCCTTACGGAATAACGCATAAACTAGGGTTTAAGCTTCTGTCACTCTTGCAACCCATCTGAAAGAACATGTGCTGCCCCCATGTTTGGTTTTGGTAATTGATGACAATCTCTATGGACTAATGGTTGCCTTGAGTTATATTTGAAGAGTTTGTCCATTGGCATTGCTTGGAGACCATTTGTTGGTTTTAAGGCTATTAGAAGAAGAATATGTGTTGACCAAGGTGCTATTCAAGGATTTATCCAAAGATTGGTCATGTGAGTGTTGAGCCTATTGCAAGCATGTCTTGAAGAAGAAGATTGTGTGAACATTCATGTTTACCTTCAAGACATCATCCTAATGAAGAGAGTTGGAAAGATTCAAGGTTGATCAAGACTACATATGAAGAGTGATTCAAGTTGATCAACACACGAAGCGTAGAAGATGTACCAAGCGAGATCAAGTGATCTCATGGTATGGTAAGCATTGTCCATTACGCTTTGTGTACTAACCCGTGTTCTATGCGAGAGTTCTTTGTGGGGTTAGGTTTGTTTCCATGAGCGTGCATCAAAAGGAAGATATCACACAACCCATGGAGGATGACATCAAGTGGTGATCGTCATCAAGATTGCGGTGTGCAAGTTCAAGTGGAGCATCATGAAGAGATCACTGCTTGAAGCTTGCCGTCCATTGTGGTGACAATGGACTTGTGAAGATATGCTGAAGAGCGGCTCACCCATAGTGGAGTATGGGGGAGCAATCAACTAGTCTTCATCGAGCCGGCGCATTCAAGAAAGGTGGTCCAACTTGAGGAGGTCAAGATCGTCATCATCTAGCTCAAGTGGACTGTGCGCAAGGCAAAGGTTTGCCCTTGATAGGTTTTCTATTTTACCGGTCTCATAGTGGTAGTTGGGAGACCGGGTTATAGGATCGATAGCCGTACTATCAAGGGGGGCTCTCAAGTGAGTAGCTTTATCGTATCATTCGTCGAGAGCTCAAACCTTTGCATCCTTGCATCATCTTTCTTGGTTCTTGTTCGGTGTTTCTCTTGGTGAGTCTTTGAGCTTTTGGTCATCTTCATGCCGGTTCATCTATGCATCTTCTATGATGTTTTCGGTGTTGGAGTTTATGCCGGTTCTTCATTCATAGAGGTTTCTCATCTCTATATGTTAGGCATATCTCCCCTGTCGTTGTTGGATAGTATTTGTCGTCATCTATCCAACAAGCTTGAGTTTGCTCAATTCGGAGCTCATTTGCCGAAGTTATGGCAGTTCTGGTTTTATTTGTTTCCTCTGTTTTCTGTGGATTTTCTGTGGCATGCAAGCGGTAGTACCGCTGGTGCCCACGGTAGTACCGCTTATGCGGTAGTACCGCTGGGTACTTCCGTGGCACTGCCGCTTGGGGTTTCCCCGAGCGTGCAACTCTCTGTTGCCAGTTTGCCATTCACGGTAGTTGCACGGTAGTAGCACGGTAGTACCGCTCTGGCGGTACTACCGCCCTTACTACCGCCGCCACTACCGCTTGCGGGGTTTTCCTCAGTGCACGCTTCTATTTCCTTTTTCCCTTTAGCGGTAGTAGAGCGGTACTAGGACGGTAGTACCGCTTCGCACGGTACTGCCGCCCTGGCTGCCTCTACTACTGCTGCCTCTCCTGGTCTAAACCCCCTAAGCGGTAGTACTGCCAGGGGCAGCGGTAGTACCGCTCCGGCGGCACTACCGTGGTACACTTAGTGTGTTTCAGGCCAGTGTTTGGTTGTACCGCCTAAGCGGTAGTACCGCTCTGTGCGGGCTGAGACAGGTAACGGTTGGATTTGGGGTGGCCTTTAAAAGGGGGTCTTCTTCCCCCTTGCCCCCAACGGTTTTTTTATCCCCTTGCAGCTCTCTCTCCTCCATTGTTGACCTTCTAGAGCTTTGCTATCTCTCCATCCCTCCAATGATTCTTGCTCCTTCTTGAGGGAATAGAGAGAGGAGATCTAGATCCATCTTTCCACCAATCACTTTCTCCTCTATGTGAGGGAAACCTTGTGGATCTAGATCTTGGAGTTCTTGGTGTTCTCCTTGTTCTTCCTCTCACTTTCCTCCATAGCTTTTGTTGCTTTGGTGGGATTTGAGAGAGAGGGACTTGAGCACTTTGTGTGTTCTTGCCATTGCATTAGTTGCATCGGTTTGAGTTCTCCACGGTGATACGTGGAAGTTAGTAGTTGAGAAGCTTATTACTCTTGGGTGTTTGAGCACCCTAGAGCTTGTTCCTCTTGGGTGCCTTGGCGCCCTAGATGGCTTGGTGGTGCCTCAGAGTTCAATCATTGTGGTGTAAAGCTCCGGGCAAGCGTCGGGATCTCCAATTAGGTTGTGGAGATCGCCCCGAGCAATTTGACGGGTACCGGTGACCGCCCCCAAGGGTTGCCAAAGTGTACGGGTTCGGTGACCGCCCTCAAGGGTTGCCATTTGTACGGGTTCGGTGACCGCCCTCAAGGGTCCCTTAGTGGAATCACGGCACCTTGCATTGTGCGAGGGCTTGAGGAGAATACGGTGGCCCTAGTGGCATTGTTGGGGAGCATTGTGCCTCCACACCGCTCTAACGGAGATTAGCATCCGCAAGGGTGTGAACTTCGGGATACATCGTCGTCTCCGCATGCCTCGGTTATCTCTTACCCGAGCCCTTTACTTATGCACTTTACTTTGTGATAGCCATATTGTTTCTAGTTATATATCTTGCTATCACTTAGTTGTTTATCTTGCTTAGCATAAGTTGTTGGTGCACATAGGTGAGCCTAGTCGATTTAGGTTTTGTGCTTGACAAATTAAACGCTAGTTTTATTCCGCATTTGTTCAAGCCTAAACCGTAATTATTTTAAAGCGCCTATTCACCCCCCTCTAGGCGACATCCACGATCTTTCACCATCAACTACTTATTACTCCCCAATGCTCTCACCTAGGCCCAAATATGGTGAAGTGTCATGTAGTCGACGTTCACATGATACCACTAGAGGAGGAACAACATACATATCATCAAAATATTGAACAAATACAAACTTCACATGATTACTTATAACAAGACTTCTCCCATGTCCTCAAGAACAAAAGTAACTACTTACAAATCATATTCATATTCAAGATCAGAGGGGTATTGTATATGATTAAGGATCTGAACATATAATCTTCCACCAAATAAACCAACTAGCATCAACTACAAGATCTAATCAACACTACTAGCAACCCACAGGTACCAACCTGAGGTTTTGAGACAAAGATTGAATACAAGAGATGAACTAGGGTTTGAGAGGAGATGGTTCTGGTGAAGATGTTGATGAAGATTGGTCCTCCCATGATGAGAGGAACATTGGTGATGTCAATGGCTTCGATTTCCCCCTCCCGAAGGGAAGTATCCCTGGCAGACACGCTCCGCCGGAGAGCAAAAGTGCTCCTGCTGTGGTTCCACCTCGAGACGGCGATGCTTTGTCCCGAAAGTCTTCCTCCTATTTTTTCTAGGGAAAAAGGTCTCATATAGCAGAAGGAGGGCACTGGAGGGCTGTTGTGGGCCCCACAAGGCATCAGGGCATGCCCTGGGGGGTAGGCGTGCCATGTTGCCTTGTGGGCAGCAGGTGGCCCCCCTCTGGTGGTTCTTCGTTCCAGTATTTTTTATATGTTCGATAAAAAATCTCCGCGAAGTTTCAGGTCATTTGGACCTCCGTAGAATAGCTATCTCTGATGTAGCTCTTTTAGGTCCAGAATTCCAGCTGCCAGTAATTTCCCTCTTCATGTAGATCTTGCAAATTAAGAGAGAAAAGGCATTAGAATTGCATCATAGAGTGAAATAATAACCAAAAACATTATAAATAACAGTAGGAAAACATGATGCAAAATGGACGTATCACGCCCGAGCCTCCAGAGGTCGTGTCCTCTCTCCTCTTCTGCCGCTTCCATTCAGGCTCTGTTGCCAGGACTGCCGGGGCTTGCACTTCTGGCCCTTCTTGTCACGGGAGGGCCCGGCCTCTGAGTCGCCAGCCCGGGGAGTGCGGTCCCGGGCCTCAGCCGCCCGGGCACACTTGTTGTCCAACTCGAAAAGCTGCACAGTTGTGCGCATGTCATGGACCGCCATCTTCTAGCGCATCTTAAGATCCCCAACTCCGTTGCGGAAAGCCGCAATGACCTCAGCATTGTTGATGCGGGGGATCTTGTTACGAACTTGGCTGAAATGCTGGATAAATTGGCACAGCGTTTCCCCCTCCTTCTGCTAGATGGAGTTCAGGTCAGTGATCGTGCTTGGTCGATCGAAGGTCCCCCGGAAGTTGGCGACGAACAGTTCGCACTGCTCATCCCAGGATGGATGGAGTTTCACAGGAGGTTCATGAGCCATGAACGCCCCGAGTTCATGAGGGCCATCGCGAAACCGTTCACCATGACATCGGTTTGACCGTGCGTAGCCTGAATTCCCGTGGTGTAGAGCTGTAGGAACTCAACAGGGTTGGTGGTACTGTCGCATCACGGCGGCAAATCTGGCTTGAACCGCAGGGGCCAGACCACCTCACGCAATTCGGGTGTGAACGCGTGGCACCCCACGCCCACGGGCGTGTCCCGATCACCGGGAGCGCCCCGGGCGGCGCGCCCCACCTCCGCGATCTCCCGAGCAAAGAGTTCCTGCCGCTCGCGCCGATGCTCGATGGCGACACGAGTGTCCTCCGCCGGACGACGAGTCACCGGACTGTAGTCATCGCCCTGACCCGGGGAGAAGGCCACAGAATACCGCACCCCCTCCACGCGGCGCTCGCGGTCCAGGTGCGGCTCGCCTTCTTGCGGACGCTGGGGCGGCGACGTGTGCTCCGGCACACGCGTACGCTCAGGGTTTCGCCGTGATGGCGTCCGTGATTGCGACCGTGCCTGCCCAGCGATGCCGAGCGGGTGAGTAATCCACGCAAGCCAGGGGCCATGTTCGACTTCTGGCGGTGGGTACCACTGGAGTTCACGTGCCGCTTGAAGCGCAACGGCCGGCGTGTAGATGGTGTGAGTCGTGGCCGCCGACGGGGCGAAGGAGACGTGAGTCCGCCCCTCCTATCGTGGAGGAGTCAGGGCACGAACGGGGCCTGCCGGAGCGGCATGGCCATCGGCCCCGCCGCCTACACCGTCTGCCATGCCCACCTCACGGTACCGCTGAGAGGCGCGATCTCCTTTTCCTGGGGGAGCGGGAGGTGGAGGCTGAAGCGGGGGTGCCTGCTGGGCGGTGTCCAGAGCCTCCTGACGCTGACGCCGCAACAAGGAGCGTGCCTCCCTGCTGCTCACTGGGGCGAAGGACGCCTTGGACTATTTTGAAGTCATGAATGAGCTAGGCTTAGGGCTCTGAGGAGAAGGATCAACAAAGACGACACAAGACGAGAGGACGAAATGCTTTGGTCCCCTACCAGGTGCGCCAAATGTCGGTGTCTAAGAACCAGAAATTGGGTTGTCAGACACAACCCTTGGTGAGTTCGGCCAGGGACTGAACGCACCTAGATTCCTAAGTCATCAATCGTCGGAAGAAGAAGAACAGAAAGTAGAACACACTGGAGTTACCCAGGTTCAGGCTGCCGTGTTGGTGTAATACCCTACTCCTTCTCTAGACTGATATTTCTCTGTGAATTGGCTACAATGTAGGTATTGAGTTGTGAATGAATTGACCCCCTCCCAGGTCCTAGCTTCCTCCTATTTATACTACTCCTAGCCCTGTCTCCTCTCAATGCCTACTGTCATTCGTCCAGCCTCGTCCTGAGAGAGAGAGGGAGAGAAACCGATTGATGCTCCCTTTGCCCCGACGGATAAAGAGGGGCATGCCTTTTGACCATCCCGCGCTTGGTGCTACAGGACAGCCCTGTACCACCACGCTGGACAGGTGAATCTTCTGAGGACACTGTGGATGACCCCCAGACACAGCATCCCATCATGCCATTAAAAATCAAAAAGCGCCACTGTCACGTCCCATCCTGGTCGCTGACACCTCCCATGTTAGGGACTTCCGTCAAACTTCCCCTTCCCTTGCCGTCTCGGAGTCACCAGGGACAGGAGGCCTTCCCAGGACAGTCCCGGGGAAGCTTCTCCTTGGTTATATTCCCACACTCCTACGCTTCTTGACAAGCCAATGCAGCATGCAAGAAACCAACCTCCTTGTGGGAGGCTACCGTCAGGCCTTGGTCTGCCGACCCTAGGTACCCCGATTCCCACTAGGCCGACAAAAATATTAGGTCTCTCTTGCTTCACTTATACCCTTTTACAGAGTTGAATAGTAATTGGTAATTTGCTTGGGTTATATGTTGGTCCTTAAAATGATAGGTATACATTAGTGGTATAATAAAAACTTGCGTAAGACTTGTAGATCATTGATTATGATACATTTGATTCTTCGCAATAGTTTTGCGATATTGAGTTAGTGATGTATGACTGTGTAGGTAAATGACCAACATTTAGTACTTAATATCATTGTTAAAGTTTGTGGGGTCGTACACTCATTAATTTGCATAGAAGTGGAAGCCGCTGGTATTAGTGGTGAGGTCAGAGTGTAAGGGCATCTTAAAGTGACACTCATGTTGTGTTCTGATCGGAGAGCACATGATGGTTAACTCCTCCCAACCTCTTTCCCTTGGGGTGTGGGGGTTGCGTTTTCTTTGGGTCAGTTGTTAATTCTTGGCAATAAGTGCTTGAGTTTGTATGACTAATGTGAGATATTGGCCTTTTACGCACTTCCACCTATCCATATATTTGCTAGCCTCTTCGGTATAGTGCATTGCCCACTCTCACCTCGAGACTTGGTGCAAGACTTCACCGGTGCATCCAAACCCCGCAGGAGGATTTATTCACCTACATATAAGACATCATATATCTTCCTCAAAACAGCCACCATACCTACCTATCATGGCATTTCCATAGCCATTACGAGATATATTGCCATGCAACTTTGATTGTTACTATTCATTACATGACTTGAGTTTCATTGTCATTCTACTTTGCATGATCATATAGAGTTGGCATGATATTTGTGGCAAAGCCACCATTCATCATTGTTTACATGTTACGCTAGATCATTGCACATCCTGGTACACTGCCAGAGGCATACGAGGCATACTTATATAGTCATCATTTACATTCTGAGTTATGAGTAAATAAAGTTGTGATGCATTCTAGAGTGTTGCCCCTACCTGGTGAGGAATAAAAAAAGAGAGAGAAAATAGGCCAAGGCGCCCAACAAAATAAAGAGAGAGAATAAAGAGAGTGGGTACACATTTATGCTTCAAAGTAGCACCATGTTCTTCATATAGAGAATTTTCATATTTATCATTGTCATACTAGTGGGGATTTTTTACATTATAGAACTTGGCTTGTATATTCCGATGATGAGCTTCCTCAAATGCTCGAGGTCTTCATGAGCAAGCAAGTTGGATGCACACCCCATTTTAGTTCATTTGGAGAGCTTTAATACATTCATAGCTCTAGTGCATCTGTTGCATGGGAATCACTACTCCTCGCATTAATATCGACTAAAAGCCTCTTCATTGCCTAACGGTCATTAGTGTGAGGCTTTCTTACACTAGTGCAGGCGACTGCTAACGCGACACATGAATCAGAGACTCCTCGACCAAACTGTGTGCTATGCATGAATCACAAACGGTATCGTAATAGAACTATCACCAATAAGACGAACTGTGTGCGATGGCGGAGACATCAAGCACGATTCAGATTAGAGCTGCGTGTGCGATACGTGGCATACAGTTGATCCATGCAAACTATTTGCGATGAGCCAGAACAACAGAAATTGTCAGCCAGATCGAGGTGTGTGCGATATACGGCATACAGTTCACTCGGATGAACTGTTTGCGATTACCCAACACAACAGAAATGGTCAACCAGATAAAGGTGTGTGCGATATACGGCATACAGGTCACTCGGATGAACTGTTTGTGATTAGCCAACACAACAGAAACGGTCAGCCAGATCAAGGTGTGTGCGATATACGGCATATAGTTCACTCGGATGAACTATTTGTGTTGAGAGAAAACAACAGAAACGGTTGAACTTAACAAGATGTGTGTGATACGCGGCAAACAGGTCAGTAATCAGAAATGTGTGGGAAGACGGATAACAACACAGACGATTCCTGCTAATAAGCTCTGTGTGTTCTCGGCAAACGATTGCCATGTGATTTGCTCAGTCTGCACAACATCTACGCTCTCTGTGTACAGAACAATATTCTTTAGTGTGAATAGTGTGCTATCTTGGGCTGGCACACGAGTATATGGATCACACCCGTGAGTGAGCAAATGTGCGCGCACGCGTCGTGCTAGCTCGTGCTTCCTTCTATGCTAAGTTTACAATAATTGATGGCGTTTTATGAACACGCAATCGTTTCCCACCGCTTCCTCATCGGTTTCCCGCCATCACCCAGCGCTTGCGCATAAGCCTAGGCGGCGCACGACACACCGAGGCACAAGCACAGCCTATAGCCCCTCTACCTTTTCCAAGCATGCCAACCCACCGAACCGCCGCCTCTGCCATCAACCTCCTTGACGAGGAAAACGAGCAGGCGCCACGGCCAGTCGAGGCCGAGGGCGTCCCCGGCAACGCGATGGACGCACCGTGCTGCAACTCATCGCCAGGGTTGAGCAGACCCTTGGCGCAGGGCGCGCCCGCGCCATGGATCAAGATAGCCGTGTCAGTGCCGAGAGGCTGCAGCTCGCCGCACGACATGATCGGCGGTGCGCTACAGAGCGAGATAGGTGCGTCCGTGCCGATAGGCTGTGGCGCGACGCATAGCAAGACCGATGGAGCACCGCAGAGCGAGAGGCACGGCGCGCTGCACAGCAAGAGCGGTTCCATCGGCGCTTGCCCGCTATCGATAGGGTGTTTCAGCTGGGTACACGTCCCGTCAGTAGCCCCATTCCTCGCCAGGAGTGGGCAGAGGCTGTCTGCGCCGTACTTGGACCAGAGGCCGGCCGCACCGTACTTGCACCGGATGCTGGCCGCGCCGTTCGGATGGGTCGCGCCGTTCGCCTTGTCCGCGGCCTGCTCGATGCCAACGCGTTGGTCGCTAGGCTCGAGCGCCTCCTTGGCCCAGGTGTCCGCCTAGGCGCAATAGAGGAACATGGCCGTCGCATCCTCGAGCTGGTGATCTCCGATGAAATAGCCAACTTGGAGCTCGAGATCGCGCTCCAGATGTACCGCGAGCGTGTCAACCGCTTGGACGAACGCCTGCACGAGTTCAGGCAGAGCCAAGAGCTACCGCAGGCAAGGGTTGGTGGTCATGGGTGCGTTTTATTTTGTTGAGTCGTTTCGACGTTGATCGCTATGTATTCACAACAATCATAATATTGCTCTATTTATTGCTCTTATTGCTCTGTTTCAATGTGTGTACTCTGTTTTCCGCTCTTATATATTGTTTTGTTTCAATGTGTCTATGCTTTCCATTATGTACATGTGGATGGTAATAGCTAGATAGAAATTAGTACGAAAACAGACAGAAATATGAAATTCATAACATATACATGATGATACTTAACTACTACGTACAATGCATAAAACTAAAAATGAACGATACTAAAACTCCTGACTAATAATCCCTCCTTAGGGGGCCAGTATTCCGGCAGCCCCTCATTAGCAGCTCCCTGGTGCGTGGCGGCTTCCCAGCGCGGATGGAGTTCCCTGCCTCCTCTGCCTCGCAGTGCTCGACATGCCGATCTGCCTCTTGCTGGCGGACGCGCGCGAACGATCTTGCCATTTTGGTGGGCGCCCACCGGAGCTCCTCGTCGGTAGCAGGCTGGAGCTTATCGGCCCACCTCCACGCAGCGATGAAGTGCCTAGCGCCTTTGGCCTTCATGGCGAAGTAACGGCCCTCTTCGTACACCTCCTCTACACGTCGACGCACCCGCTGCCAAAGCTCCAGCGCCTCCTTTTCCCAGGCGGCCTCACAGGCTTCACGGGCCGCTTGGTACCTGGCTTCCTCCTCCGCCATCTCCTTCTTCAACGCCACTTGCCTGGCTTTCTCAGTCGGCGGCAGCGCCTTCCACAGACAAAGATTGTACTGGCCCCAAAACCAATCCAAAGTTGGGGGGTCTGGCGCAACTTCATCTGGTGGTGCATAGGGGTCCTCCTCGTCGCTGCTCTGCGCCTTGACGTCCTCGCGGGGCAGCGCCTCCTCCTCGGTGCTTGTGCAGATCGGCGGCACCATGGCAGAGTTTTGTGAGAGAGAGAGAGGGAGGCGAGTGAGGAGAGAATGTAGATGAGAATGCAGGCGGGACGACGTGGGCGGGGTAGTATTTATTGGCGGCCGGAATCTAGATCGACGGGAGCAGTACACGCGCCGGTCACCGGAATTTACAAGTGCTAAAGCTTGAATTGCACATGATTCCCAGAGCAAAAGCCGTGTGTGAAATAAATCGCTGACGGTTCCCATGCCTGAACCGCGTCTGATTAATAACCCGCGCCACTCACCTTCCAAACCTCGGGGCGCGAAACAGAGTGCCAATCAAGTGGGGCCCAGTTGTCTTGCCAGATATTTACATTTTCTTTCCAAATGTTCTGCATGAATGCTTATTTTGTGTTACCATGATATTATTGTAAAATGTAATACATAAATGATATTTCCAACCCATGATGATATGTTGTTGCATGTACATGTAGTTCAAATTTGAATTACAGCCATTAAATGGTTACAAACTCACTTAATGTCTTAAAAATGTCAAACGACCCCTGAAAATTTCCAAATTTAAACATGAAAGTTGTATTCATGCATGTTAACGGTAGAAAAAATGCCAAGCCATAAGAGGAAGCGACTGTTGGTTCGTCATCAAACATGCATATTCTTCCTTCTCGGAACGACGAGTCTTCTCGTGAGATGCTCCGATTTGTGAGAGGTGTGTGCCAAAACTTTCAACAAACATGCCAATTTTTTTACCACAGCATACTGGTGCCATTTCATGAAATCAAGCAAGGTTTCATGTATTTCTGATCATTTTTGAATTTTCTGGAATTTAAAAGACATGGTTCTCAATGTTTGTGTCCAAGGCATGACACCAATATGTTTGAAAATTCCTTCCAATTTACTACACAGGGATTAACTCGCACGCAAGTACACAAATATGATTTTCCAACCCATGATGGTTTGCTGTTGCATGTACATGTAGTTCAAATTTGAATTACGGCCATTAAATTGCTAGAAACTCACTTATTGTCTTAAAAAGGTCAAATGAACCCTGAAAATTTCCAAAATTTAACATATCCATTGTATTAGTGCATGTTAACGATACAAAAAAAATGCAGGGTCCTACGAGGAAGCGAGCGCCGGTTCGTCATCAAACATGCATTGTCGTTCCCTCTCGAAACCACATGTCTTCTCGTGAGATGCTCCGATTTCTGAGAGGTGTGTGTCAAAACTTTTGTCAAAATGACCAATTCTTTTACCACATCATCTTGGTGCCATGACATGAAATCAAGCAAGGTTTCATGTATTTCTGATCATTTTTTATTTTTTTGGAATTTAAAAGCATTGGTTCTCAATGTTTGTGTACAAGCCATGACACCAATATGTTTGAAAATTCCTTCCAATTTACTACACAGGGCATTAACTTGCACACAAGGACACAAATATGATTTTCCAACCCATGATGGTGATGGGGAACGTTGCATGAAAATAAAAAAAATTCCTACGAAACACCCAAGATCTAATCTAGGAGATGCATAGCAATGAGAGGGGAGTGTGTCTACGTACCCTTGTAGACCGAAATCGTTAGCGTCGTAACGCGGTTGATGTAGTCGTACTCTTCATGATCCAATCGCGATCCAATCCGATCTAGTGCTGAATGGATGACACCTCCGAGATTAGCACACGTTCAGCTCGATCGCGTCCTCTCCTACTTGATCCAGCAAGAGAGGGGGAGGAGGTAGATGAGATTGGAACCAGCACGGCGGTATGGTGGTGGTGGCAGTAGCGGAACTCCGGCAGGGCTTCACCAAGCACTGACGTAACGTGGAGGAGTATACGGGAGAGAGGGAGGCACCAGGAGAAAAGGGTGCGGCTGCCCTCCCTCTCCCCCACTATATATAGGGGGGAGGGGGAGGGGGCACCGGCCCTAGCCCCTCCTCCAAGGGAGGGGGCGGCGGCCAAGTGGGAAACTTGGCCCCCAAGCCAGGTGGAGGTGCCCCCACCTCCTAGGGTTTGCCCCCCAGGCGCATGCGCCTATGTAGGGTTGGTCCCCTTGGTTTCTTGCCAAACCATAACTCATATGGTGTCATCTCAATGGATTTAGATGGTGCCCTGTTTAAAGTGAATGCAGCTGTCTCTAATGCATAACCCCAAAACGATAGTGGCAAATCGGTAAGAGACATCATAGAATGCACCATATCCAATAGAGTACAATTATGACGTTCGGACACACCATTACGCTGTGGTGTTCCAGGTGGCGTGAGCTGTGAAACAATTCCACATTATCTTAAATGCATACCAAACTCGTAACTCAAATATTGACCTCCACGATCAGATCGTAGAAATTTAATTTTCTTATTACGATGATTCTCTACCTCACTCTGAAACTCCTTCAACTTTTCAAATGTTTCAGACTTGTGTCTCAATAAGTAAATATACCCATATCTAGTCAAATCATCTGTGAAGGTAAGAAAATAACGATATCCACCGCGTGCTTCAACACTCATCTGACCGCATACATCGGTATGTATTATTTCCAACAAGTCACTTGCCCGCTCCATTGTTCCGGAAAATGGGGTTTTAGTCATCTTGCCCATGAGGCATGGATCACATGTCTCAAATGATTCATAATCAAGAGATTCCAAAAGTCCATTAGCATGGAGTTTCTTCATGCGCTTTACACCAATATGACCTAAGCGGCAGTGCCACAAGTATGTGGTACTATCATCATTAACTTTGCATCTTTTGGCATCAATATTATGAATATGTGTATCACTACGATTGAGATTCAACAGAAATAAACCATTCACAAGGGGTGCATGACCATAAAAGATATTATCCATATAAATAGAACAACCATTATTCTCTGACTTAACTGAATAACCGTCTCGCAATAAACAAGATCCAGATATAATGTTCATGCTTAACGCAGGCACCAAATAACAATTATTCAGGTTCAAAACTAATCCCGAAGGTAAACATAGAGGGAGCGTGTCGACGGCGATCACATCAACCTTGGAACCATTTCCGACGCGCATCGTCACCTCGTCCTTAGCTAGTCTTTGTTTATTCCGCAGCTCCTGTGTCGAGTTACAAATATTAGCAACCGAACCAGTATCAAATACCCAGGCACTACTACGAGCACTAGTAAGGTACACATCAATAACATGTATATCAAATATACCTTTGTTGACGTTGCCAGCCTTCTTATCTGCCTAGTACTTGGGGCAGTTCCGCCTCAAGTGACCATTCCCCTTGCAATAGAAGCACTCAGTCTCAGGTTTGGCTCCAGCCTTGGGTTTCTTCACGGGAGCAGCAACTGGCTTGCCATTCTTCTTGAAGTTCCCTTTCTTTCCCTTGCCTTTCTTCTTGAAATTGGTGGTCTTGTTGACCATCAACACTTGACGTTCTTTCTTGATTTCTACCTCCGCGGCCTTAAGCATCGCGAAGAGCTCAGGGATCGTCTTTTCCATCCCTTGCATGTTATAGTTCATCACAAAGCTCTTGTAGCTCGGTGGCAGTGAGTGGAGAACTCTGTCAATCGCTACTTCATCCGGAAGATTAACTCCCAAGTGATTCAAGTGGTTGAAGTACCCAGACATCTTGAGTACGTGCTCACTAATGGAGCCGTTGTGATAGCCTGGCTTAATAGGGATGATAGACTACTCATATAAATAAGGAATTCCTTCTTTTCCGGGAGCCCATTCGGAAAGAACTCCAAAGTTAAGCGTGCTCAGCTTGGAGTAATTTCAGGATGGGTGACCGACCGGGAAGTTGGTCCCGGGTGCGCACGAGTGAGGACAAAGTGCGCAGGAAAGACTAGTGTTGATCTGTGGGGCCAGTCTAGATCCCGCCAGGAGTAACGACAGCCGGCGGGTGTGTCCGGGGCATTACAAGTTGGTATCAGAGCCGACCCTCGCGGCTACACGGATGTTTGCGGACAGGTGATTGGTCATGTTGTTCATGACGTTTGTGACCCGTCGTGGCACACGGCATGGCACATGTACTGGACTGGATGCACAGACGTATGTGCCAAGAGGGAACGTTCCTGTGGCCTGACGAGGACGTCGGTTCCTTTGAGTGGGGATGTATGTGATAGCCTGGCTTAATAGGGATGATAGACTACTCATATCAATAAGGAATTCCTTCTTTTCCGGAAGCCCATTCGGAAAGAACTCCAAAGTTAAGCATGCTCAGCTTGGAGTAATTTCAGGATGGGTGACCGACCGGGAAGTTGGTCCCGGGTGCGCACGAGTGAGGACAAAGTGCGCAGGAAAGACTAGTATTGATCTGTGGGGCCAGTCTAGATCTCGCCAGGAGTAACGACCGCCGGCGGGTGTGTCTGGGGCGTTACAGCTGTTCTCCTCCATCTTCCAGCTAAAGAACTTGCCAGAGGTTTCATACCTCTCGACTCAGGCGTGAGCCTGAAATACCAATTTCAGCTCCTGGAACATCTCATATGCTCCGTGGTGCTCAAAACGTCTTTGGAGCCCCGGTTCTAAGCCGTAATGCATGGCGCACTGAACTATCGAGTAGTCATCAGAACATGCCTGCCAGACATTCATAACATCCGTAGGCGATGCTTGAGGGGGTGCATCACCAAGCGGTGCATCAAGGACATAAACTTTCTATGCAGCAGTGAGGATAATCCTCAAATTACAGAGCCAGTCCGCATAGTTGCTTCCATCATCTTTCAACTTAGCTTTCTCTAGGAACGCATTAAAATTCAGGGGAGCTACAGCGCGAGCCATTGATCTACAACATTAATTTGCAAAGACAATTAGACTAAGTTCATGATAATTGGTTCTGTTAATCAAATTACTACAGAACTCCCACTTAAATCAACATCCCTCAAGTTGTCTAAGTGTTACATGATCCAAATCAACTGACCCATGTCCGATCATCACGTGAGATGGGGCAGTCATCAATGGTGAACATCTCCATGTTGATCATATCTACTATATGACCCATGTTCGACCTTTCGGGTCCTCCGTGCTCCGAGGCCATGTCTGTACATGCTAGGCTCGTCAAGTTTAACCCAGGTATTCTGCATGTGGAAAACTGGCTTACACCAATTGTATGTGAACGTAGGGTCTATCACACCCGATCATCACGAGGTGCTTCGAAACGATGAACTTTCGCAACGGTGCATACTTAGGGAGAACACTTTTTATCTTGAAATTAAGTGAAGGGATCATCTTATAATGCTACCGTCGTCCTAAGCAAAATAAGATGCATAAAAAGATAAACATCACATGCAATCAATATGTGACATGATATGGCCATTATCATCTTGTGCCTTTGATCTCCATCTACAAAGCACCGGCATGATCTCCATCGTCACCGGCATGACACCATGATCTCCATCATCATGATCTCCATCATCGTGCCATCATGTGGTTGTCTCCGCCAACTATTGCTTCAACAACTATTGCTAACGCATAGCGATAAAGTAAAGCAATTACATGGCGGTTAATAGTTGACACGCAGGTCATACAATAAATTAAAGACAACCCTATGGCTCCTGCCGGTTGTCGTACTCATCGACATGCAAGTCGTGAACCTATTACAAAACATGATCATCTCATACATCAACATATATCACATCACGTTTTGGCCATACCACATCACAACATGCCCTGCAAAAACAAGTTAGACGTCCTCTACTTTGTTGTTGCAAATTTTACGTGGCTGCTATGGGCAACTAGCAAGAACCGTTCTTACCTACGCAAAGCCACAATGGTGATAGTCAAGTTGCCTTTTAACCTTCTACAAGGACCACCCTTATCAAATCAGATTCAACTAAAGTGGGAGAGACAGACACCCGCAAAGCCACTTTTATGCAATACAAGTTGCATGTCAATCAATGGAACCGGTCTCTTGTGCGAGGACAAGTAAGGTTGGTCCGAGCCGCTTCATCCCACAATACTGCCGAATCCAAATAAGACAAAGGAAGTAAGCAATTTGAACATCAACGCCCACAACTTCTTTGTGTTCAACTCGTGCAAATACATCTACGCATAGACCTAGCTCATGATGCCACTGATGGGGAACGTTGCATGAAAATCAAAAAATTTCCTACGAAACACCCAAGATCTAATCTAGGAGATTCATAGCAACGAGAGGGGATTGTATCTATGTACCCTTCTGTGACACCCTGGTTTTTGGCAACTTTTTCTTTTCGAAATCTTTCTGGCTTTATTTGCAATTTGGATGGATTTTGAACCTTTTCAGTTGACTTTGGACTTATGAATTCCTCTCAGTGATCCAGAGCCCTCAGCATCTTGCCAAAATCTTGTCACTCACCATCTGGATCAATTTCCAATTCTTTATCTTTCCCAAATATTCATTTTCTTCCTTTGGGAAAATCTGTCATCACTATGGGTTACAAAGCAACCTATAGTTCTGGTGATCAGAAAAATCCCAAATTAATCCCACACTTTATTGTCATCATCTACTCCCACAATCTTCAAAAACATTTCATGGTCCAGTACAAAGTTTAGTCCAGAAAACTCCATTTGCTCTCTGGACAGTACTGGTCATTTGTGAAGGAGCTCATATTTTCCCTACTCAGTTAATTCCCAGAAAATTCCCTGAGATATTAGGGAACCTTTCTTTCCACAATATCCAAAAATATCATCTTGTCCAGTACAAATTTTCATCACCAATATTCTGCCAAGTTTCTGTCCAATTGGAACCTCTGTAAAGGAAGTACCAGCTAGAGGTATCCAATTGAGCTGAAATTTTTATGGCATCTTCTCCGCACCAAATAACCCTGCCACACCAAAATTCAGCTCCAGCAGATCAACCAGATGAGTGCTACAAGCTCATCTCTGTTTCTGGTTCAGTACAGCACTTGTACATGAACTATATTCAATTTTTGATGAAATTCTTTCAAATTTGGTCAGGTTGGAGTCCTTCCAACATAGATCATCCCAGACATCTCCACTGGCTCCATCCCCAGCTCACGTCTTCTCTAGATCTCTCTCAAGTTTCCTGTCAGGAACTGTAGCTGAAGCTACACTTCAACTCAGTATGTGTCTAGCCAAACCTTGTGCACAAAGGAGCTAAATGACCAAGGGAGAACACCCCAGACATGGTGCGCTGGACTTGACAGCCTCGACACATCACTTCCCGTGGTGAGCACGGTACTGGCATGCCAGTATGCGTGCTCTGCATCTCGCCGGCGACGGCCGAGGTCATTCCAGAGGCCTCGTGCTGCCATTTGATGTCCTGAGGTGCCGACTTCGCTGCTGCCGTCCACGTACCCCTCTCCCGACCCCTCCCCTCGCCGGAGAAGCCCTCGCCGGCCGCCACGGCACACGCGCACTGTGCCGCCCATGCGGGCAAAGTGGCTGTGCGGCGCGTCGTCTTCCTCCGCTACCAGCCACTACCCGCCATTACTCCTCCTGCCCTCCTCCATCCCGTCGCTGCTCCCAGCCAGCCAGTGCATCGTACTCGTGCCGGCGACGTGGCCGAGTCCCGCCGTTTCCAGAGAGCTCGCCCGAACTCCTCCCCCTGCTATAAATACTCCTCCCCGGCCTCTCTCGAGCTCCTCACCCCACTCCTCCTACTCCTAATCGCCTCCCCGAGCACCGAGCCAGGGCCGAGAGGCCCTCTGGCCTCTCATCTCACCGGAGCACCGCCGCCACCCGAGCTCTGCCTCCCCGCCGACTCGCCCCTCCCCGAGCTCCACCGACTGCACCCGCGAGTTCACCTCGCTCCACTTCCCCCGCCCAAGCTCTTCCCGAGCCGAATCGCTGCCGGAACCGCCGTCTCCGACGACACCCGAGCGCCGCCGCCGCCGGAGAGGAAGGGGACGACGTCGTCCGGCCACCGTTCGCCAATCCACGGGTACGTGCGTGTTCATCTCGAAGCGCTCGATCCGTTCCCGCAGTCACCGGACCTCGCCGCCGTCTGCATCGCCGGCGAGCGTCGCCGGAGCCCCGCCTCCCTCTGTTTCCCTCCTCCCCCGTTTAAATCTGACGAAGGGGCCCGCTCGTCAGCGGCTTACCGAAGCGGTAAGTGGAGACGCCCGGGCGGTTTACGCCTTCGACGTGGCCCCCTGTCAGTTTTTCTATTTTCTGTTTAATTCCAGAGTTGACCAGGAACTTTGACCGTTCATAACTTTTTAACCATAAGTCCAAATCAATTGATTCTTTTTGCTCTGAGTTTGTCTTGAGCTCCTTTATTTTCTGGCAAATTTTGGTATTTTTCTCTTGTTCACAGAATTTCTGGTGCACAAAACAGTAATATGTGACATTTTCAATTGCATTTTTAAAATATTTTCAGAAGGGAATACTTTTGGATTTGAAGCCCAGGAGTTTGTGGACAACCCAACAGAGCAAGGCAAGCCATGTCATCCATTGCATGAAGCATTTCAATAGTGTTGGTTATTTAATTGAATTTCATGCATTATTTTAATATGTGTTAATTCTAAGTAATTTATTTTATAGCTACTGCCATGTTAAAATAATCTTGATGAATATCCATGATGGTTAATTGCCTGATAATATTAAACTTAGTTGCTTGATCAAGAGCCACCTACCCGGACTTATCCGTGCAGCCACATTTGCCGGTATGGGATGGCCTTGACTTGGTCTGGCTTTGTGCTCTTTTATCGGTACCACCAAACTAGGGAGGGTTATGCGTGCGTGCTGCCCTGATCAGGTAGACGACGATAATCCTGTGAGCCCAGTTGAGTTATTTTGCCGGCATCCCCGTTTGGGACAGTTAGTGGCCACGACGGTGGCAGGTGTCATGGGGTGACACAGGGGCTACCCAGGACATGACCCTGGGAGGGTATGATTGTCAGTGGTACGGTAGAGGAGTCACGGGTCAGGCAGGTTTTGTTGGAGCACCACTGGTCCACCCGAATGGAATCACGAGGCCAGGGGCTCCATGGTGTGGGTAAAGTGCGCAACCTCTGCAGAGTGTAAAACCTATTCGAATAGCCGCGTCCACGGTATTGGACAGTCCGTTTAGGCCTCTCTAGGATGGTCAACCGTGATAAAGATGATAATGATGGAAGAACTTGTCTTATGTTCGGAAGTGCTCTATGGATTGTGAGCATTCCGAGGGTTGTGGTACAACCCAGATGAGAGTAAGTTGGTACTGGGTACCAGTAAGTGAGCAATCTAAGCACTTAATCTGTTATTGCCATGCTATTGTTTGCTGCATTGTTTTGGTTGCCATGAGCTTGCGAGTACATTCCAAGTACTCACCTGGCGTATCATGCCAGATGCAGGAGAAGCCGAGGACGGAGGTCCCGAAGGTTCGTGCTATGCTAACTAGGCCGTGTCCACAGCAGTGTCCCTATGGTTGGAGTTTCCCGCTCTATGTTCCGCTACGCCCTAGTTCTACCCAGTAGTATCGAGGCCCTGCTATGTTCCATAAATAATGTAGATATTGTCATAGCACGTGCAGTGCTTCTGGCCTCGCTATCATGTAAATTATGAGCTTGTACTCAAGATATTTCAATAAAGTTCAGTTCAGTTCTGTTCCAAGTTATTGTGTGTTTCCAGAAGACATGATCTCTGGGTTGGAAACACTGGTAAACCGGTTCTCTGAGCCGGGGTGCCACAACGCTTGGTATCAGAGCCGCGCTGACTGTAGGACACCCTAGTTAACCCTGCGCTAGAACCGCGAGTAGTTTAGAGTCTTGGGATGTGCCTTGCTTGCTGCATCTGTGTCTTGGGATGGCATGCATATAGTTTTTATTGTGCTAACTGCTGGTTTGATGAGTGTAGATGGCACCAGTTCCGTACCACTACCATCATGAGCCGGCACCGTTCACTTTTCCAGTACTGCTTCGTAGCGTCTGGCTTCGGTTGTATCCCAACGGCGAAGAACCAGTGTACCAGGTGTTTCGAGAGAAGCTTGCTGGTTCAGTATTCGAGTATCATGCGGAAGCCTTTCTCACTACGAGTTCAGATATTGGCAGCTACTCCTGTTCTTCCAAGGGCGGAACTGCTTCTACTCCGGAGTTGGCGATCCAGTTTGTTGCGATGGAGGCTCTCACTGACTTGCTCTTCCACGAGGTCGAGATGCAGACTCATCCAGGTTTCTTTCACTACCCCACCTTGTCGCCTACGACAGGGTGAGTCCTTTTCGCACCTGTTGATCCGGCGAGTGATCGTGCTACTGGTGTTTTATCTCGTTATATGAACGCCAGTTACCGTATGATCACTTCTCTAGCTGAGGAGCTGACTTCTGCTCGCGAGGCACTTGCGGCTGTTGCGGCAGCACAGTCTCCTCCTCCACCTCCGTTTTCACCGGTGTATACTCCGCCCGTTCCACCTTCCGACACTCCTTCTAGTTCGTTCGGACCGCCAGGCTTTTTGTCTGGTAGCCGACGTGAGACCCCGTTAGAGTGGGCCTCACTCCTAGCTACTCCAGCTGCTCCGATGCTGCGACGTCGTGCTTCTTCCCCTTCAGAGGGAGAACCTTCCCGTCAGCGTCGTCGTGTTTCCTTTGATCCGGAGGCCGAGGTGCACATCATCAGCTCAGATTCCGAGTCAGAGTCAGACAACGAGGAGTCTTCAGTGTACCAGTGTTCGTGCCACCGGCGTCACTAGAGCTGAGGCTTGAGTCTTAGTGCATGCATCATAGCATCCCTGCATATGTCAACTGCCGTATGAGCAGTCTAGTCATGATCATCCCCCTACTAGCTTGTCATGTATGATGTTGGGTTGCCTTGTATAATTATGTTGCTTTCTTTATTCGCTCTTTTTATTTGGCTTCTTTTCTGGTGTCATACTACCCTGCTTTCCCTTATGGATGTTTCTCATCGATTCGGTATTTTGCAATGGGAACAAATTTAGGATGAAGAGGTGTAGTACTCAAGGCGGCGATGGAACTCCCGTTCGTCGATCCGCCAGACAGGCAGGACAGTCACCAGAAGATTTACCACCTCCACCCCCACAGACACCGACCACTGATCAGATTATGAGGATGTTTGAAGAGAAAATAAACCAAGATCTCATGGAATTTCTGAAGAGTATGCAGACTATGGTGGGTCAGAACAACCACAATGGGACACACTCTAAGCTGTCTGATTTTCAGCGGACAAAGCCACCCAGTTTTGGTCAAGCTGTGGATCTGATGGAAGCCAATGACTGGTTGAGGACCATGGAAAAGAAGTTGGACATAGCCCGCTGTGATGAGTCAGACAAGGTTCCTTTTGTTACTCACTACCTAGAGGGACCAGCAGCTATATGGTGGGAAAACACAAAAATGTTATGGCCTTCTAGAGAAGATATTTCTTGGGAAAAATTCAAAGAGGTATTCCGCAAGTATCATATTCCTGCTGGCATAATGAAAGTGAAGCAGAGGGAATTTCTTGCTCTTACTCAAGGGAATATGTCAGTGGGTGAGTATCTGAACAAGTTCAATAATCTGGCACGGTACTCTACCCATGATGTGTCCACTGAAGAAAGGAAGATTGACCGATTTCTAGGAGGGCTTAATCATACCCTCCGCTGTCAGCTTTGTATGCTGGACTTTCCTGACTTCCAGACTCTGGTAAACAAGGCCTTCATAGCTGAACGCGAGCTTAAGTCAGGAAACGATGATCGCAAGTGGAAGTTTGAACCCAAGAAGGACAACCGTGAGCAGTTTGTGCAGAAGCCATGTATCTGGCAGCCAAGTTCATCTGAGTACAAGCCTGCCTGGAACAATGGCAACAACAACAATAAGCCTGTCAGCCAGGATAAGACCTTCGGCAAATAGCGAGTGCTGGAGGATTGCCGCCGCAACAACACAGGCTTTACTTGCGGCCAGAGCGGGCACTACTCCAAGCAATGCCCCGCAAGAAATGGGAAGCCATCATCCGACTTCAAGCCACAAGTCAACAGTGTTGGACGCCGCCCCAATACGAACTTCTATCGCGGCCAAGTCCACCATATCTCCGCTAAGGAAGCCCGCGAAGCACCAGATGTGGTCCTTGGTATGTTTTCTGTTAACAACATACATGCAATAATTTTATTTGATTCTGGGGCTTCTCATTCGTTTATTTCGCGGAGTTTTGCCACCTTGCACAAATTTTCTCCTTCCCTTTTGGACAAAATCATGGTGGTACAATCCCCTGGCTCCATGCTCAGAACAAATGTGATATACAAGAATCTGGAAATCTTGATACACGATGTGAAGTTTCCAGCCACTCTCGTTGCCATTGAATCCCCTGGACTGGATATAATACTGGGAATGGATTGGTTGGTACCACACCAGGTGTGTATCAACTGTGCCACCAGGAAGGTGACATTGGTTAACCCGGGAGGCCAAACAGTGCAATTCACTGCTAGTAGAGTGATGTCAAAGAAAGGAATGGCATTCAAAGCCACAGCTACAGACATAAGTCTGATTCCGGTAGTCAGCGAATTTCCGGACGTATTTCCAGAAGAGATATCGGGAATGCCACCTGATCGGGAACTAGAGTTTGCTATTGATGTTGTTCCCGGAACTGCTCCAATATACAAGAAGTGCTACCGCATGCCTTCCCCAGAGCTGGTGGAATTGAAGAAACAGTTGGATGAATTATTACAGAAAGGGTATATTCGTCCAAGCACTTCACCGTGGGGATCACCCGTGCTGTTTGTCAAGAAGAAGGATGGCAGCCTACGAATGTGCGTGGACTACCACCAACTGAATGAGGTCACCATCAAAAATAAATATCCACTCCCTCGCATTGATGACTTGTTCGACCAGTTGAACGGAGCCCGGGTATTTTCCAAGATTGACCTCCGAACGGGGTATCATCAGCTAAAAATCAGAAAAAAGGATATCCCCAAGACAGCCTTTACTACCAAATATGGTCTGTATGAGTTTACAGTCATGTCGTTCGGGCTGACAAATGCTCCAGCATATTTCATGAGCATGATGAATAAGGTCTTCATGGACTTTATGGACAAATTTGTGGTAGTATTCATCGATGATATTCTCATCTACTCCAGAGATGAAGAGGAGCACACGCAACATCTCCATACTGTCTTGGAAAGACTAAGGACCCATCGTTTGTATGCCAAATTCAGTAAATGCGAATTTTGGCTAAGAGAGGTGGGATTTCTGGGACATATTCTGTCCGAACAAGGTGTGGCTGTCGACCCCAGCAAAGTGACTGCTGTATTAAACTGGAAGACCCCAGCCACAGTAACGGAAGTCCGTAGCTTTCTGGGATTGGCAGGCTACTACCGTCGCTTCATCGAAGGCTTCTCAAAAATAGCCAAGCCATTGACAGAACTGTTGAAAAAGAACCACAAATTTGCCTGGACGAAAGAATGTGACAGCAATTTCATGGAATTAAAGACGAGGCTGACTACAGCTCCTGTCTTAGTTCTTCCAGACATTCACAAGAGCTTTGACATATATTGCGATGCTTCCAGACGAGGAATCGGCTGCGTTCTAATGCAAGAAGGAAAGGTTGTGGCATATGCATCCAGGCAGCTATGACCTCATGAAGAGAACTATCCCACTCATGATTTGGAATTGGTAGCCGTGGTTCATGCATTAAAAATTTGGAGGCATTATCTCATTGGGCAGCGATGTGAAATATACACGTACCATAAGAGTCTCAAGTATATCTTCACCCAACCTGACCGGAATCTCAGGCAGAGAAGATGGCTTGAATTGGTCAAGGATTATGACCTTGGGATTAATTATCATCCGGGAAAAGCCAATGTAGTCGCCGATGCCCTCAGCAGAAAACAAGGTACCCTAAATGCACTAATGGAGGGAATGCATCAGAGGCTACGAGAAGAGTTTGCCAAGCTGAATATGGTGTTATGCGGCCCAATCAGCCCGGATACAATGGAAATTACTCCAACACTTATGGAAGAAATTAAAGCAGCTCAGAAATCAGACCAAGAAATACAAGAGATCAAAGAGCGCATTCCGCTAGGAAAGGCCAAGTCCTTCCGAATTGATGACCAGAACACTGTATGGTTTGAGAACCGAATATGTGTGCCTGACCAAGAAAACTTGAGATAGCAAATACTCAGAGAGGCACATGAATCTGCATATTCTATCCATCCAGGAGGAACAAAAATGTACCAGGACTTGCGAGAAACCTTTTGGTGGCCAGGAATGCGAAGGGACATTGCATACTATGTCGCCTGTTGTGACATCTACAACAGAGTCAAGGCTGAGCACCAGAAACCCGCTGGGCTACTGCAACCTTTACCAGTTCCCCAGTGGAAATGGGATGACATATGCATGGACTTCATTGTTGGACTACCCAAGTCAATAAGAGGCCATGATGCTATCTGGGTCATCGTGGATACACTTACGAAAGTGGCTCACTTCCTTCTGGTAAAGACCACTTTCAACGCTCACCAACTGGCACAGCTCTACATGTCCCGGATAGTCAGCCTTCATGGAGTACCCAAGTCTATCACGTCAGATAGAGGCTCCTTGTTCACTTCAGCATTTTGGCTGCGACTGCACCAAGCCCTGGGCACTGTGCTAAAGCATAGTACGGCATATCATCCACAGACAGATGGACAGACCGAGCGTGTGAACCAGATATTGGAAGATATGCTTCGGTCATGTGCTCTCACCTATGGACCCAAATGGGAGGATAGCCTACCTTATGCAGAATTCTCCTACAATAACAGTTATCAGTCAAGTCTCAAGATGTCACCGTTTGAAGCTCTGTACGGACGGAAATGCCGCACTCCTTTAAATTGTTCTCAGACAGGAGACAGCCGTATCTTCGGCACGGATTTGATGCTCGAGGCTGAAAAACAAGTCAAGGATATCCAGGAGCGTGTTCGAGCAGCCAAGTCCCGTCAAAAGAGCTATTATGACCCGAAGCATCGGGAAGTAACTTTTGAGCCCGGAGAATATGCCTATCTCCGAGTTACCCCCATGAAAGGAATAAAAAGGTTTCACACCCGAGGAAAGCTTGCACCGAGATATATCAGTCCCTTTCCAGTCATGGCTAGAAGAGGCAGAGTGGCATATCAGCTAGAGTTACCACCAGAGTTGTCAGACGTTCACGATGTCTTCCACATATCACAGCTAAGAAAGTGCATTGCACCTCCGATCAAGCAGGCAGATATGAGTGAGCTAGAGCTGACTAAGGATTTGACCTACGAGGAAAGACCTATCAGAATATTAGATGGGATGGAAAGAACTACCAGGAGTAAGACAATTAAGTTTTACAAGGTATTGTGGGATCATCATACTGAGGAAGAGGCTACCTGGGAAAGAGAGGATTTTCTGAGATCAGCATATCCCCACTTGTTCCCTGAGCAACCGAATCTCGAGGACGAGATTCATTCTAAGGGGGGTAGGTTTGTGACACCCTGGTTTTTGGCAACTCTTCCTTTTCGAAATCTTTCTGGCTTTATTTGCAATTTGGATGGATTTTGAACCTTTTCAGTTGACTTTGGACTTATGAATTCCTCTCAGTGATCCAGAGCCCTCAGCATCTTGCCAAAATCTTGTCACTCACCATTTGGATCAATTTCTAATTCTTTATCTTTCCCAAATATTCATTTTCTTCCTTTGGGAAAATCTGTCATCACTATGGGTTACAAAGCAACCTATAGTTCTGGTGATCAGAAAAATACCAAATTAATCCTGCACTTTCTTGTCATCATCTACTCCCACAATCTTCAAAAACATTTCATGGTTCAGTACAAAGTATAGTCTAGAAAACTCCATTTGCTCTCTGGATAGTACTGGTCATTTGTGAAGGAGCTCATATTTTCCCTACTCAGTTAATTCCCAGAAAACTCCCTGAGATATTAGGGAACCTTTCTTTCCACAATATCCAAAAATATCATCTTGTCCAGTACAAATTTTCATCACCAATATTCTGCCAAGTTTCTGTCCAATTGGAACCTCTGTAAAGGAAGTACCAGCTAGAGGTATCCAATTGAGCTGAAATTTTTATGGCATCTTCTCCTCACCAAATAACTCTGCCACACCAAAATTCAGCTCCAGCAGATCAACCAGATGAGTGCTACAAGCTCATCTCTGTTTCTGGTTCAGTACAGCACTTGTACATGAACTATATTCAATTCTTGATGAAATTCTTTCAAATTTTGTCAGGTTGGAGTCCTTCCAACATAGATCATCCCAGACATCTCCACTGGCTCCATCTCCAGCTCACGTCTTCTCTAGATCTCTCTCAAGTTTCCTGTCAGGAACTGTAGCTGAAGCTACACTTCAACTCAGTCTGTGTCTAGCCAAACCTTGTGCACAGAGGAGCTAAATGACCAAGGGAGAACACCCTAGACATGGTGCGTTGGACTTGGACAGCCTCGAGACATCACTTCCCATGGTGAGCACGGTACTGGCATGCCAGTATGCGTGCTCTGCATCTCGCCGGCGACGGCCGAGGTCATTCCAGAGGCCTCGTGCTGCCATTTGATGTCCTGAGGTGCCGACTTCGCTGCTGCCGTCCACGTACCCCTCTCCCTACCCCTCCCCTCGCCGAAGAAGCCCTCGCCGGCCGCCACGGCACACGCGCACTGTGTCGCCCGTGCAGGCACAGTGGTTGTGCGGCGCGTCGTCTTCCTCCGCTACCAGCCACTGGCCGCCATTACTCCTCCTGCCCTCCTCCGTCCCGTCGCCGCTCCCAGCCAGCCAGCGCATCGTCCTCGCGCCGGCGACGTGGCCGAGTCCCGTCGTTTCCAGAGAGCTCGCCCGAACTCCTCCCCCTGCTATAAATACTCCTCCCCGGCCTCTCCCGAGCTCCTCACCCCACTCCTCCTACTCCTAATCGCCTCCCCGAGCAGCGAGCCATGGCCGAGAGGCCCTCTGGCCTCGCATCTCGCCGGAGCACCACCGCCACCCGAGCTCTGCCTCCCCGCCGACTCGCCCCTCCCCGAGCTCCACCGACTGCACCCGCGAGTTCACCTCGCTCCACTTCCCCCGCCCAAGCTCTTCCTGAGCCGAATTGCTGCCGGAACCGCCGTCTCCGACGACACCCGAGCGCCGCCGCCGCCGGAGAGGAAGTGGACAACGTCGTCCGACCACCGTTCGCCAATCCATGGGTACGTGTGTGTTCATCTCGAAGCGCTCGATCCGTTCCTGCAGTCACCAGACCTCGCCGCCGTCTGCATCGCCAGCGAGCGTCGCCGGAGCCCCGCCTCCCTCTGTTTTCCTCCTCCCCCATTTAAATCTGATGAAGGGGCCCGCTCGTCAGCGGCTTACTGAAGCGGTAAGTGGAGACGCCCAGGCGGTTTACGCCTTCGACGTGGCCCCCTGTCAGTTTTTCTATTTTCTGTTTAATTCCAGAGTTGACCAGGAACTTTGACCGTTCATAACTTTTTAACCATAAGTCCAAATCAATTGATTCTTTTTCTCTGAGTTTGTCTTGAGCTCCTTTATTTTTTGGAAAATTTTGGTATTTTTCTCTTGTTCACAGAATTTCTGGTGCACAAAACAACAGTAATATGTGACATTTTCAATTGCATTTTTTAAAATATTTTCAGAAGGGAATACTTTTGGATTTGAAGCCCAGGAGTTTGTGGACAACCCAACAGAGCAAGGCAAGCCATGTCATCCATTGCATGAAGCATTTCAATAGTGTTGGTTATTTAATTGAATTTCATGCATTATTTTAATATGTGTTAATTCTAAGTAATTTATTTTATAGCTACTACCATGTTAAAATAATCTTGATGAATATCCATGATGGTTAATTGCCTGACAATATTAAACTTAGTTGGTTGATCAAGAGCCACCTACCCGGACTTATCCGTGCAGCCACATTTGCCGGTATGGGATGGCCTTGACTTGGTCTGGCTTTGTGCTCTTTTATCGGTACCACCAAACTAGGGAGGGTTATGCGTGCGTGCTGCCCTGATCAGGTAGACGACGATAATCCTGTGAGCCCAGTTGAGTTATTTTGCCGGCGTCCCCGTTTGGGACAGTTAGTGGCCACGACGGTGGCAGGTGTCACGGGGTGACACAGGGGCCACCCAGGACATGACCCTGGGAGGGTATGATTGTCGGTGGTACGATAGAGGAGTCATGGGTCACGCAGGTTTCGTTGGAGCACCACTGGTCCACCCGAATGGGATCACGAGGCCAGGGGCTCCATGGTGTGGGTAAAGTGCGCAACCTCTGCAGAGTGTAAAACCTATTCGAATAGCCGCGTCCACGGTATTGGACAGTCCGTTTAGGCCTCTCTAGGATGGTCAACCGTGATAAAGATGATAATGATGGAAGAACTTGTCTTATGTTCGGAAGTGCTCTGTGGATTGTGAGCATTCCGAGGGTTGTGGGACAACCCAGATGAGAGTAAGTTGGTACTGGGTACCAGTAAGTGAGCAATCTAAGCACTTAATCTATTATTGCCATGCTATTGTTTGCTGCATTGTTTTGGTTGCCATGAGCTTGCGAGTACATTCCAAGTACTCACCTGGCGTATCATGCCAGATGCAGGAGAAGCCGAGGACGGAGGTCCCGAAGGTTCGTGCTACGCTAACTAGGCCGTGTCCACAGCAGTGTCCCTGTGGATGGAGTTTCCTGCGCTATGTTCTGCTACGCCTTAGTTCTACCCAGTAGTATCGAGGCCCTGCTATGTTCCATAAATAATGTAGATATTGTCATAGCACATGCAGTGCTTCTGGCCTCGCTATCATGTAAATTATGAGCTTGTACTCGAGATATTTCAATAAAATTCAGTTGTGTTCTGTTCCAAGTTGTTGTGTGTTTCCAGAAGACATGATCTCTGGGTTGGAAACACTGGTAAACCAGTTCTCTGAGCCGGGGTGCCACACCTTCTAGACCGAAAGCATCAGCATCGTAACGCGATTGATGTAGTCGTACTCTTCACGATCCAATCGTGATCCAATCCGATCTAGTGCCGAACGGACGGCACCTTCGAGATTAGCACACGTTCAGCTCGATGGCGTCTTCTCCTTTTTAATCCAGCAAGTGAGGGGGGAGGTAGATGAGATCGGAACCAGCATGGTGGTATGGTGGTGGTGGCAGCAGCGGAACTCTGGCAGGGCTTCTCCAAGCGCTGACGGAACGTGGAGGAGTATATGGGAGAGAGGGAGGTGCCAGGAGAAAAGGGTGCGGCTGCCCTCCCTCTCCCCCACTATATATAGGGGCAAGGGGGAGGGGGCACCGGCCCTAGCTCCTCCTCCAAGGGAGGGGGCGGCGGCCAAGGGGGAAACTTGGCCCCCAAGCCAGGTGGAGGCGCCCCCACCTCCTAGGGTTTGCCCCCCAGGCACATGGGCCTATGTGGGGCTGGTCCCCTTGGCCCAATAAGGCCAGGGCGCCCCCCACAGCGCATGCACACCCTAGGGGCTGGTGGAAACCTTCCGTGGACTCCCGGCTCCTCCGGAACCTTCTGGAACCTTCCGGTGACTTCTCGGTACAATACCAAAAAAACCGAACTTTTTCCGTAACCCTGAAAACAACTTTCCATATATAAATCTTTACCTCCGGACTATTCCGGAGCTCCTCGTAATATCCCGGATCCCATCCAAGACTCCAAACAACCTTCGGACTTTCCACTATTAACATCTCAATACTACCCTAGCACTACCGAACGTTAAGCGTGCGACCCTACGGGTTCGGGAACATGTAGACATGACCGAGACACTTCTCTGGTCAATAATAAATAGTGGGATCTGGATACCCATATTGATTCCCACATGTCCAACGAAGATCTTTATCGGTTGAACCATGATGTCGAGGATTCAATTAATCCCGTATACAATTCCCTTTGTCCGGCGATATGTTACTTGCCCGAGATTCGATCGTCGGTATCTCCATACCTAGTTCAATCTCATTACCGGCAAGTCTCTTTACTCATTCCGTAATACAAGATCCCGTGACTAACTCATTAGCCACATTGCTTGCAAGATCTTTATGATGTTGTATTACCGAGAGGGCCCAGAGATATCTCTTCGTCATACGGAGCAACAAATCCCAGTCTCGATCCATGCAACCCAACAGACACCTTCGGAGATACCTGTAGAGCACCTTTATGATCACCCAGTTACGAAGTGACTTTTGATAGCACATAAAGTATTTCTTCGGTATCCGGGAGTGACATGATCTCATGGTCGAAGGAACAGATACTTGACATGAGGAAAGCTATAGCAAATAAACTAAACGATCTGATGCTAAGCTTACGGTTGGGTCTTGTCCATCACATCATTCTCCTAATGATGTGATCCCATTATTAAATGACAACTCATGTCTATGGTTAGGAAACCTTAACCATCTTTGATCAACGAGCTAGTCTAGTAGAGGTTCACTAGGGACATAGTGTTGTGTATGTATTCACACATGTATTTAAGTTTCCGGTCAATACAATTCTAGCATGAATAATAAACATTTATCATGAACAAGGAAATATGATAATAACCAATTTATTATTGCCTCTAGGGCATATTTCCAACAGATGGTTTGCTGTTGCATGTACATGTACTTCAAATTTGAATTACGGCCATTGTATGGCTAGAAAATCGCTGAATGTCTTAAAAAGGTCAAATGAACACTGAAAATTTTCAAAATTTAACATGTCCATTGTATTAATGCATGTTAAAGATACAAAAAATCAGGGTCATACGGCGAAGCGAGCGCAGGTTCGTCATCAAGCATGCATTGTTCCCTCTCGGAACCACGTGTCTTCTCATGAGATGCTCCGATTTGTGAGAGGTGTGTGTCAAAACTTTCGCCTAAGTGGCCAATTCTTTTACCACAGCATCTTGGTGCCATGACATGACATCAAGCAAGGTTTCATGTATTTATGATCATTTTTGAATTTTCTGGAATTTAAAAGCCATGGTTCTCAATGTTTGTGTCCAAGCCATGACACCAATATGTTTGAAAATTCCTTCCAATTTACTGCACACGGCATTAACTCGCACACAAGTACACAAATATGATTTTCCAACCAATGATGGTTTGCTGTAGCATGTACATGCAGTTCAAATTTGAATTACGACCATTATATGGCTAGAAACTCACTTAATGTCTTAAAAAGGTCAAATGAACCCTGAAAAATTCCAAAATTTAACATGTCCGTTGTATTACTGCATGTTAACGATACAAAAAAATCAGGGTCATACGACGAAGCGTGCACCGATTCGTCATCAAACATGCATTGTTCCCTCTCGAAACCACGTGTCTTCTCGTGAGATGCTCCGATTTGTGAGAGGTGTGTGTCAAAACTTTCGTCAAAGTGGCCAATTCTTTTACCACAGCATCCAGGTGCCATGACATGAAATCAAGCAAGGTTTCATGTATTTCTAATCATTTTTGAAATTTTCTGAAATTTAAAAGCCATGGTTCTCAATGTTTGTGTCCAAGCCATGACACCAATATGTTTGAAAATTCCTTCCAATTTACTGCACAGGGCATTAACTTGCACACAAGGACACAAATATGATTTTCCAACCCATGATGGTTTGCTGTTGCATGTACATATAGTTCAAATTTGAATTACGACCATTATATGGCTAGAAACTCAGTTAATGTCTCAAAAAGGTCAAATGAACCCTGAAAATTTCCAAATTTTAACATGATAGTTGTATTAGTGCATGTTAACGGTACAAAAAATTTCGTACAATTTCCATCACCATCCGTTGCCACTGTACTCCAAATTAGTCTTTCACAGCTAATAAAAAAATGGACTACATCGCACACAGTTGGTTATGGGAACCATTTGCGATGAAAATTCGTGGGTCTTTTTATGTCTTCCTCCATAAGCTTCGCCGGATTCGTCTGCTCAAGCGCCATTCACCCCCAAATCCTCGAGTCCCTGATACCCTATCCCCAACCCCTTCTTGCAAAGAATGATGCCGTGGAGACGCTTTGTGAGGGCCCGTACGGTCACCGGGTCCGCCCCGAGCGGCTCCGCCTACGCCGAGAGCGCGGCCGTAGCCGCATTGAGCGCGGCCGCATCCGCCGAGAGGGTGTCTGCGGTAGCTAATAGGGCAGCTGCATCAGTCGAGACAGCTGCAGCAGCTGCTGCGACAGCGGCTGCAAATGCCGAGGGCACTCGAGCAGCCGTCCATGCCGCGGAGGTCACCCTGGCCCGGGTCAAGGCCATCCACGCCCAGATCGAGGACGCTCACGCCAAGATATTCCAGGCCTCCTCGGAATCCAGCATGCACCCCACGTCCGAAAAGGTGGTGGAGATGCTTCTCGACGATGTGGTGGCGGAGGCCATGGAGCCCTTGCTTCCTCATGAGATCGCCGAGAGGGAGCTGGAGATGCAGGAGGCGGTGGAGATCGAGGAGCGCTGGGACGAGGAGTTGCGCGTGGCTAAGGAGGAGGTAGAGAGGCGCCTGTCCATCGAGGAATCGGCGGTGGAGTACCAACATGAGCTCTGGCGCCGCCACTACTACGAGTACTACAACCTTGAGGGCAGCGCCGAGGATGAGGACGACGACGCAGTCGACTTCAGCCTGGGGGACGCGGAGTCCACCAGCGGCGGCATGTTGCCATAACAAGTCATCGACATCTCATCTTACACCGGCGAGGCATAGGGCAGCGCGTCGGCGTCTTTGTTTAAATTATGCGTACTTAGCCTTTGTTTATAACGTTGGTCTTTTGTTAAAGCAATGTTTAGGTCAACTGGCTCTGTTTAATTACTAAAATTGCTCGATTTAGTAAGTGTGGTCTCTGTGCTGTAGGCTCATTTGTGTACCCAAATTAGCAAGTGATGTTAAATTATGCAATGACGTGGATGAGCTATGTACCCAGGGAAATTTCACCAAAATTTGAGTGCTCAAACTCATCGCATGCACGTAAAGCAGAAGAATTGTTTGCGATGCACACATTTGTTCAAATTGAATGGTGTCCGATGACACTGCGTGCCAAGTTTCCCTCCAACTTTCGAATTTTTTTGCCTACCGCCGAAATATCTAACTCTTCCCCTCCTTCCCACCCCCTTTTCTCCCCGACCACGAGCCACATTTTCTCTATTTACTCATTCCTTCCTTCGTAAGCTATATCCGCTTCCTCGCTTGCTTCCTCGCTCTCGCCGTCTCCCGTTTGACCGCCGCGGACGCCATGGTCTTCTTCAATGCCCTCTCCAGCGGTTCCTCCTCCGACGACGACTATGTCACCAGCCAGGTATGCCTCTCTCCTCTCTCTCGCCCCCTAGGCATAGGGTTCTGATTTGTAATAAAGAATTTTAACCCGGCGGCCGATTTGAGCCATTTGTTCCTCTTGTAGCTGCCTACGACCATCACTTGCAAGGAATGGAGCGGGGTAGCTGAAGATCTGCCTGCTTGTTGTCACCATCAATCTCCATGAGTGAAGTTAGTGGCTTTTGAATCTGTGGATAGTGGGAGGAAGTTTCTGGCATGTGCAAAGAAGGTTAACCCCACTTTCGTTGTTACAAATCATTTGTTAGATGTTTTTCAGACACTGTCACTGTGCTATGTTAATCTGGATGTGATTAAGACAATGTCACAGTTTCTACCTAGTATCTAAAAATGTTGCCATCTCATCAGCGATGCCCTGAGAAAATTATTTGGCACCGCTGCAGCAGTTTGTGCACCCAACTTTGCTCCACACATCCGAGCAGCTAAGCAGTAAAATACTAATACTTTATGGCACGAAGGAACTGGGCATCGGAGCAACTAGGTGCTCTGGTTCCCTGAATTTTTCCTTTGGCATCGACTCGGCAGTGCATGGCACCGGTGCCAAATGTAGCAACAGTTGATTTGACACCGGTTTTAGCCTACATAGTGGAGAGCCTTAGTGCTATTAGTTCTATGTTATTAAATTTGTGCATGTACATACCTGTTAGTATTAATTTGATGTCATTGAAACACTATCACTGTGCTATTGCAGTTATATTTAGCTTCCTCATAAAATGGTTAATTTGTTGTTATAGTACATGACTAAGAACTTGTAGCATTGTTGCAGTTAATTATAACTTGTGATGTTCCTGAATTTGGTCGTTGTCTCAGTAGCAATTAATTCATTTGCCATTGATCTTTTTGAGAAGATATGTCATAATTAACGTGTTTCTTCAGTTTTTCAAAATATGTATGTGGTGATTTTCTATGTTGCTAGAAACCCATTTTCCCTACAATTGTAACTGATTTAGTTTTAAATATTATAGGATGAACGGAAGTGTTCTTACCTGGAGTGGGGTGATCAAGAGTGGCCAACGTCTTTGAAGATGTGCCTAGCAAAGCTATGGAGCATGTATGAGGAAGAGAATAGAGATAGGCTTAGAGAAAATGTTGTCAACGCTGAAGAATATTTCAAGATACAGGAAAAAAAGAGGAAGATTGAGAATGAGCTTAGATTTAAATTAGACTTTGCTAAGATGGTGTTTGCGAAGGAGGATGCACTTTCCCAGTTGGTCAGTGCAAAACAGGTTCTTACTGAACTGAAAGCAGAGGTGGAGAAGACGAATTTGGCTGATCATGCATCATTCGATTAGGGAAATGAATATATTGTTATAATATTGTGCTCAACATACTTTATGCTTATGAAGGTGAACTAGCTATATGTTGTACTGTGTTGTATTCTCGTAGTCATCGTACAGTGATGTTAAAATATATTTGTGTGCCTGATATGAAAGTGCTAAACAGCTATTCGATATGAAATTGGAATTTGCTTAATACAGGAGGTATTAATAGTAAACTAATATACCTGTTAAATGGGTCAGGGATTTTACAAACGTTTCTAGCAGTAAAAGCGTGTGTGATGGATAGCCCAATGTCATGCAGTTTTCTTCATCGAATCGTGTGTGATATACTTGAACAATGCAAACGGTTAACCGAGGCAGAGCACCTGTGATGTGGTATGCCACACAAACGTTTGTTCCATAATTACTGTGTGGGATGGCAAGGCGATCTCCCACGGCTTGTCCTACAAAAGCGTCTGCGTTATCTGCCCCGATCACACACGAACGGAAAATTGTGTGTGACGTACATATGAACGGAAACGTTTGTCTGGGATTCACTGTGTGGGATTGATACGTCTCCAACGTATCTATAATTTATGAAGTCTTCATGCCATGTTTACAACAATTTTTTATGGTTTTGGTATGATTTGATTAGAACTAACCCGGACTGACGCTGTTTTCAGCAGAACTACCGTGGTGTTGTTTTTTGTGTAGAATTAAAAGTTCTCGGAATTGGCTGAAACTTTTTGGTGATTTTTTTTGGAACATAAGAGACCCCCGAAGCTTCGTGGAAGGACCAGAAGAGTCACGAGGAAGCGACAAGCCTGCTAGGCACGCCCTGGGGGTAGGGAGGGCCTAGCGAGCTTATCGCTCCCTCGTGGGCCCCCTTGACGTGAAACCAACGCCAAAAATTCCTATAAATACCAAAAACCCCAGAAAGAAACCTAAAACTTCGACGATGCCGCCGCAAGCCTCTGTACCGAAGAAAATCCATCTGGAGTTCCGTTCCGGCACCCTGCGGGAGGGGGGAATCATCACAGGAGGCCATCTTCATCATCCCGGCGGTCTCCATGACGAGGAGGGAGTAGTTCACCCTCGGGGCTGAGGGTATGTACTAGTAGCTATGTGTTTGATCTCTCTCTCTCTCTCTCTCTCTCTCTCTCGTGTTCTTGATTTGGCACGATCTTGATGTAGCACGAGCTTTGTTAATATAGTTGGATCATATGGTGTTTCTTCCCTATCTATCTTCTTGTGATGAATTGAGTCTTTCCCTTTGAGGTTTAGTTATTGTCGGATTGAATATTTCAGATTTGAGAACACTTTATGTATGTCTTGCATGTGGATACCCATGGTGACAATGGGGTATACTATTGATTCACTTGATGTATGTTTTGGTGATCAACTCGCGGATTCCCGTGACCTTGGGGTGATCTAGGCATAGTGGTTGGTTGCACGTTTTCATTATCTTTTCTCTGATAAGAAACTTTGGGGTACTCTTTGAAGTTCTTTGTGTGGATTGAATATTATGAATCTGAAGTTGTTTGATGCATATCGAATAATCAACTCACGGATACTTGTGGTGACATTGGAGTATCTAGGTGACATTAGAGTTGGTTGATGCGTATCATATCGTGTTATTTTAGTACGAACTCTAGGGCTGTTTGTGACACTTATAGGGATGGCTCAATAGATTGATCGGAAAGGATAACTTTGAGGTGGTTTCGTACCCTACAACAATTTCTATCTTATGTTCTCCGCTAATAGGAACTTTGGAGTGATTCTTTGTCGCATGTTGAGGGATTGTTATATGATTCGACTATGCTAGCACTGTTGAGAGATTGCACTAGTGAAAGTATGAACCCTAGGCCTTGTTTTCAAGCATTGCAATACCGTTTGTGCTCACTTTTGTCACTTGCTACCTTGCTGTTTTTATATTTTCAGATTACAAAAACCTATATCCACTATCCATACTACACTTGTATCACCATCTCTTCGCCGAACTAGTGCACCTATACAATTTACCATTGTATTGGGTGTGTTGGGGACACAAGAGATTTCTTGTATTTGATTGCAGGGTTGTTTGAGAGAGACCATCTTCATCCTACGCCTCCCACGGATTGATAAACCTTAGGTCATCCACTTGAGGGAAATTTGCTACTGTCCTACAAAACTCTGCACTTGGAGTCCCAACAACGTCTACAAGAATAAAAGTTGTGTAGTAGACATCAAGCTCTTTTCTCGCGCCGTTGCCGGGGAGGTGAGTGCTTGAAGGTATATCTTTAGATCTTGCAATTGAATCTTTTAGTTTCTTGTTTATTCACTAGTTTGGTTTTATAAAAATAAAACTACAAAAAAAATGGAATTGCGGTTGCCTCAAATGCTTTATCTTTATAATGTCTTTCTTGAAAATAAGGATTCCGATAATTGTGCTCAATTGTTAGAGGAAGAATTTAATAAAATGTTTAATGTGAGTCCTTTGAATGATGAGCATGATTGCAATGTTGTTAGTATGCTTTCTATGAATATCCATGATGCTAATGATATGCAAAGCTACAAGCTTGGGGATGCTATGTTTGATGAAGATGATATATTTAGTCCCCCAAGTTTTGATGAGCAAATTTATTATGATGATAGCATGCCTCCTATTTATGATTACATTGATGAAAGTGGGTTTGGAAGAGTGTCAACTCTTGGTACTAATTATCCCACTATTTTGGAGGGTGTTGAATCTTATTGGAATAATGATAAAAGTGGATTTAGAGAGGTCATGACTTTATTTAGTGAGGATTCCACTATTTCGGAAGAGGTTTCAATTGATTATGACAACAAAGTTGCTATCTATGATGATTATGGTGATGACATGTATGATATAAAGATTAATGATAACCATGAAAATTGTCATCATGATTTTAATGTTCAATTTGGTTATGTCAACCAAGTACCTCATGATAGTTATTTTGTTGAGTTTGCTCCCACTATTATGAATGAGAAGAAATTTGCTTATGTAGAGAGTAATAAAATTTCTACGCTTGTGAATCATGAAAACAATGCTTTATGTGATATTTATATTGTTGAATTCATCATGATGCTACTGAAAATTATTATGAGAGAGGAACATGTTCTTTTACATATCTCAATAATATCAAGTTCCCTCTCTATGTGTTGAAAGTTTTGAAGTTATACTTGTTTTGCCTTCCTATGCTAGTTGATTCTTGCTCCCATAAATTATTTGCTCACAAAATCCCTATGCATAGGAAGTGGGTTAGTCATAAATATGCTTGTCATATGTTTCATGATGCTCCCATTATGTCTCAATTCTTTACTCTTATGTGAGCATCATTAAAATCATCATGCCTAGCTAAAAGGCATTAAAGAAAAGCGCTTGTTGGGAGACAACCCAATATTTATACCTACTGTTTTTGTGTGCCCACATGATTAAGATACTGTATTAATCATGTTTTATATGTTTTCTTTCAATAATGTGCCAAGTAAAGCCTTTGGGATAGTGTGGATACTTGTTGATTTGATTCTGTGCAAAAACAGAAACTTTTTTGTCCAGTGCTGGAATTTCTATTCTGTACTGGAGCGTGATAAAATTCTAAAAAATTTACACAGTATTGGCTTACAAATTTTTTACTTTTTCCTAATTTTTCAGAATTTTTGGAGGTACAGAAGTATGCTTTTTAATTTGCTCATTACATGCTGTTCTGTTTTTGACAGATTCTGTTTTCAACGCATAGTTTGCTTGTTTTATAGTTTCTATGGCTTATATTGGTCAATATAAATTGTGGAAATGATAGGTTACAGTAGGTATTATGTGGGAACAATTATGAATCTTGTCTTTACAGTACCAAAGTGAATGATTTATTTTCATACTAACCTATCTCACGGAGTTCCGTTAAGTTTTGTGTGATTGAAGTTTTCAAGTTTTGGGTGAGATATCGATATGAGGAGAATAAGGAGTGGAAAGACCCTAAGCTTGGGGATGACCAAGGCACCCCATGGTAATATTCAAGGAAGACTCAAGCGTCTAAGCTTGGGGATGCCCCGGAAGGCATCCCCTCTTTCGTCTTCAACACTAGCGGTATATCTTACTTGGAGCTATATTTTTATTCATCACATAATATGGGTTTTGCTTGGAGCATCATTTTATTTTAGTTTTCTTTGATTGATGTTATCAATAATCATGTTTTGTATCTTTTAGTTCAATAAAGTGCCAATTATAGCCTTTACCATGCTCAGTTTGCAAGTTTATGTGTTGCTGTTTGGAAACAGAAAGTTTTTTGTTATGTCCTGAATTTATGTGAATTGTCAGAACATGATAAAAATCTGAAATTTTTACACAGTAATAATGCATGAGTTCTCTCTCACGTGGTAATTTTTCAGAATTTTTCGAGTTAGGGAAGTATGAATTCTTATTCGCCCTTTACAGACTGTTCTGTTTAGACAGATTTCGATTATAGTTGCATTGTTTGCATATGTTGCTTGTTTAATGTTTCTATTTGTGGATAGGAGTATTAAATATGCAGAGGCATTTAGTATGCAATGTTTAATTATAATTTTAGTGATTTGTTACAGTAGAGAATGTTAAGGTTTTGAGTTGATTTATACTAACTTATCTCACGAGTTCTTGTTGAGTTTTGTGTGGATGAAGTTTTTAAGATTTAGGAAAAGGCATGATATGAGAGGACTTAAGGAGACACAAGAGCTGAAGCTTGGGGATGCCCAAGGTACCCCAAGATAACATTCCAAGAAGTCTCAAGCAATTAAGCTTGGGGATGCCCCTGTAGGCATCCCACCTTTCTTCATCAACGCCTATCGGTTAGCCTAAGTTTTTTACTTGTTCACATGATATGTGCTATTCTTGGAATGTCCTTTTATTTTCATTTTGTTTGCTATTTGAATAAAATTATCAAGATCTGAAATATTTATTGAGAGAAAGTCTTCACATAGCTACTTAATTGTTTAACTACTCATTAATCTTCACTTATATCTTTTGGACTAGTTTCTCGTTTACTCTTGTGCTTCACTTATATCCTAAGAGTAAATTGTTGAATGAACTGAATATCATAAAGTTGAAACTATATGTGCTTCATATGCTTGTCCCATGGGGAGTAGTGACTTCACAAATAAGAAGTATAAGTGGTAAAATTTATTGAAAGTTAGCAAACACAGCATTGGTCACTTGAAAAATTCATGAAAGAATATTGAAGGAAGAGAGATTTCACATATAAATATACTATCTTGGACATCTTCTATGATTGTGAGCCCTCATTAATTATTTTCAACCTTGATCAAGTAGTTGATGTTGGACAAGGAAGACAACGTAATGAGTTATGTTTGTTTATATTCACATAGAAGTTATATGTTCTTGGATCCTCTAACATGTGGTGCTTGCCCCCTAATATTTTGCTAACCAAAATCTCGTACTAAGTAGAGATACTACTTGTGCATCCAAAAACCCTTAAACCCAGTTTCTTGCCATGAGAGTCCACTATATCTACCTATGGATTGAACAAGATCCTTCAAGTAAGTTGTCATCGGTGCAAAAAGCAATAAAAATTGCTCCTAAATATGTATGATCTTTTATTGTAAGGGAAAATAAGCTTTGTATGAACTTGTGATGGTGAAGAAATAAAAGCGACGGACTGCATAATAAAGGTTGCTATCACAAGGGGCAATATAAAGTGACGTTCCTTTGCATTAAGAGCTTGCACATCCAAAAATAAAAAGCGTGTGACAACCTCTGCTTCCCTCTGCGAAGGGCCTATCTTTACTTTATGTATTTACTTTTATGCAAGAGTCAATAGTGTTCTTCTCTATTCCGTTTTTATTTTCTCTCTTGGCAAGCATCATGTGGTGGGGAAAGATCCAGGCACATATATCCAGTTGAATATAGGTGATCACGAGTTATTATTGTTGACATTATCCCTGAGATAAATAAGTTGGGAGGCAAAACATTAAGCCCCTATCTTCCTATGTGTTTGACTGAAACGGTTTGTTCTAAAAATATGCTTTGAGTGTCAGCAATCATGGAAGACTAGATGATAGTTGAGTATGTGGAATTTGCTAAATCAAAGCTCTTACATAGACCCTTCCTGAAAATAACATGAATTGCAATTGTTTGATGACTGAGAACATAGTTTGTTAGTTTTCAAGAAAGTTTATGATCTATACTTTAACATGTGAATAGCTTGCTACTTGATCATGAGAAGTTCTATGAGATGAGCTACTGTTTATGATATATAATGATGCTGAAAAAAGTGATTGAAATTATCATTGATCAAACTTGTGCACTATGCTAGCATTCACACTTCATAAATTATTTCTTTTATCATTTACCTACTCGACGACGAGCAGGAATTAAGCTTGGGGATGCTGATATGTCTCCAACGTATCTATAATTTATGAAGTATTCATGCCATGTTTACAACAATTTTATATGGTTTTGGTATGATTTGATTAGAACTAACCCGGACTGACGTTGTTTTCAGCAGAACTACCGTGGTGTTGTTTTTTGTGCAGAATTAAAAGTTCTCGGAATTGGCTGGAACTTTTTGGTGATTTTTTTGGAACATAAGAGACCCCCGAAGCTTCATGGAAGGACCAGAAGAGTCACGAGGAAGCGACAAGCCTGCTAGGCACGCCCTGGGGGTAGGGAGGGCCTAGCGAGCTTGTCACTCCCTCGTGGGCCCCCTTGACGTGAAACCAACGCCAAAAATTCCTATAAATACCAAAAACCCCAGAAAGAAACCTAGAACTTCACCGTCGCCGCCCCAAGCCTCTGTACCAAAGAAAACCCATCTGGAGCTCCGTTCCGGCACCCTGCCGGAGGGGGGAATCATCACCGGAGGCCATCTTCATCATCCCGGCGGTCTCCATGACGAGGAGGGAGTAGTTCACCCTTGGGGCTGAGGGTATGTACCAGTAGCTATGTGTTTGATCTCTCTCTCTCGTGTTCTTGATTTGGCACGATCTTGATGTACCGTGAGCTTTGTTAATATAGTTGGATCATATGGTGTTTCTTCCCTCTCTATCTTCTTGCGATGAATTGAGTCTTTCCCTTTGAGGTTTCGTTATTGTCAGATTGAATATTTCAGATTTGAGAACACTTGATGTATGTCTTGCATGTGGATACCCGTGGTAACAATGGGGTATTCTATTGAGTCACTTGATGTATGTTTTGGTGATCAAGTCGCGGATACTCGTGACCTTGGGGTGATCTAGGCATAGGGGTTGGTTGCACGTTTTCATTATTTTTTCTCCGATAAGAAACTTTGGGGTACTCTTTGAAGTTCTTTGTGTGGATTGAATATTATGAATCTAAAGTTGTTTGATGCATATCGAATAATCAACTCACGGATACTTGTGGTGACATTGGAGTATCTAGGTGACATTAGAGTTGGTTGATGCGTATCATATCGTGTTATTTTAGTACGAACTCTAGGGCTGTTTGTGACACTTATAGGGATGGCTCAATAAATTGATCGGAAAGGATAACTTTGAGGTGGTTTCGTACCCTACAACAATTTCTATCTTATGTTCTCTGCTAATAGGAACTTTGGAGTGATTCTTTGTCGCACGTTGAGGGATTGTTATATGATTCAACTATGTTAGCACTATTGAGAGATTGCACTAGTGAAAGTATGAACCCTAGGCCTTGTTTTCAAGCATTGCAATACCGTTTGTGCTCACTTTTGTCACTTGCTACCTTGCTGTTTTTATATTTTCAGATTACAAAAACCTATATCCACTATCCATACTACACTTGTATCACCATCTCTTCGCCGAACTAGTGCACCTATACAATTTACCATTGTATTGGGTGTGTTGGGGACACAAGAGATTTCTTGTATTTGATTGCAGGGTTGTTTGAGAGAGACCATCTTCATCCTACGCCTCCCACGGATTGATAAACCTTAGGTCATCCACTTGAGGGAAATTTGCTACTGTCCTACAAAATTCTGCACTTGGAGGCCCAACAACGTCTACAAGAATAAAAGTTGCGTAGTAGACATCAGGGATCTACATACGAACAGAAACGTTTGTCTAGGATTCACCATGTGGGATGTACATACGAACGGAAATGATTGGGCCTGTATAATTGTTTGCGATGGCTCACCCGATCGCACACGTGCTCTTTTTGCCCCGCGTGTGTGACCAGAGGACCTATCGCCGACGGTTTCTGGGTCATGTGGGTTGGATCCCCCTATCGCACACATAGGCAAGGCGACGGTTTAAAACTCTGTCGCGGAAAGGGGGTAAAAACCGTTTGTATAGCACGTCGCTGCACCTGTGTTATATTGTTTGTCTTCTTTAAATATCTATCACCACTCTATTTGCCATCCAAAGTGCTAAAGGGTCTCAGCTCACGCTCAAGTATTGCATTGGGGGTTAATAGTTGGTTCGAGGTGAGCGTAGCCTCTATGCCTGGTCATGCACCTGGGTTAGCTCACGGTTTGATTGTTTTTACTAGGAAGACTTAGTGATGGCGTCCTGGACTAAGGGGTACTAATCAGTACAGCCCGCAGTCCATGGGCTGGGCTCTTGGCCTAGACGATCACTAAAGAGTAGGATAACCGAGGCCATGGACCCCGGCATAATCAGGATGGAGACCTCCGAAGACTTGGCGTGTACTTTAAGGATTTCTCTATAGCCGACGTATGGACAACCGACCATGTGTGTAACCTAGGTATCTCCGGTTCGTATATAAGCTGAGGGGTTTACTCTTTAGAGACACAATTATCAGTCTTAGGGTTTAGAATACAATCATAGGATCTCGAGGTAGATCATCTTGTACTCTGTACCACATCACATCAATACAATCAAAGCAGGACGTAGGGTTTTACCTCTTCGAGAGGGCCCGAACCTGGGTAAATATTGTCTCCCTTCGTATACTATTACCATCATTCTCAGACTCACAACTCGGGACCCCCTACCCGATATCCGCCGGTTTTAGTACCGACATTTGTGGCCCATGCAGGTCCTGCCGTGTGGTCAAACCAGATCGATGGCTCGTCTTCAGATCAACAGTGACATCGGTTGCGGTGACATCTTCATCCCCGGCTAGCTTTTTGCGTTCGGCAGTATAATCCTTCACGCCGATTCGGCCAGCCACCTCGGCCGCGTCGAGAACTTTTTCCCGGATCAGATCATCAGATTAGGGAGCCTGGAGTACACCACCGATTCACGAGGTGATCTCGCCCTCTCTGGCTGGAGGCCAGATCGGCTTGAGAATCTCGCAAACACCGTGGCCTTAACCCAAGATCAATTCTTAATTTGGACCCGACCTTGAGTTCGGATCCGATCACTTCATCGCCAGACCAGGCTTTAGCTCTGGCCGATCAAAGCTCCGAGGCCGTGTCAAACGCCCCGTCGAATGCTACAGGCCAGCCTTGCCTACTATCAAGAGATGGGCCCTGCAGACCCCTCGCTTTTGAACGAGATGCTGGACCGAATCCAGAGCCTAGGGATCTTGGACGGTCAGTCTTCAGTCTACGACCAGATCTGATGTAAAGCCAACAACAGGGAAATTTACATCCCACGCGCCACCCACCTAGTCGCTGCAATCGAGGATTTAACACATGTACTTGACTACGCCTCCGAAGAGGCAACCGACATGGACGAGGATGTCGCTGATCTCACTGGTGCTACACCATCCAGGGTAGGCAACTGGACGGCAACCTCCACCTACGACGTCTACATGGTAGATACCCCAAGGGCGATGACGAGGAGGAGAAAAAGGATCCTCCCAAACACCGACGAAGGAAGAAGCGATCTAAACGCGTCGGGGATGGGAACACCATCAACAACAACGCTAACAATGACGCCTCCGGCGACAACACCACCCCAGACAGTGCCGAGGACCAGGAGAACGGCGACAACGTTGCACATGATCAGATCGACAGCGCTGCAAGAACGGAGGATCTTGACGATCCCGACGATAGCAACTACATGGCCGAATCGAAGGATGATATAAGCCTCGGACCCGATGAATTTGAAGTCCCTGAGGACATCCTCGATTTGGAAGCCTTCCGACGATGACTTATTGCCTCCGCCCAAAGTATAAAACGAGGGCGTGAGAAGCTTAAAGCCGATCAAGACACTCTGAATGCCAAATGGGTGGAAGTTCTGGCCACCGAGCAGGACCTCGAGCTACGATGCACAGAACAAACTAAATCCTACCCAAAACGGCGCTTGCTTCCAGCATTCGATGACGAAGCTGAAGGAAACCTACATTTTAAGGATAATCGAGCCGACCAGCCTGACCGCCCTCCTCGGGGGCGAGACAGGCCAAAGGAAGGGCCTCTGGCCTCCCTTGTAATCCCTCGTCGTGAAGGCAAAGACCCAGTCATGTCTGCTCCGCCGTACGACTTGCGAGGAAAATTGACCGCACAGCCTGCTCCATTGCGTTCCATAAACGGATCAAGGGATCGCTCGCCTGCTGGACAGGCTGAATATCAGGCTTTACTGGATAAGCATGACAGGGCTCGTTATGAAACCTGTGTTTGGACAGCAACAAACATCCGACAAACAGTTGCTCGGGTCAGAGGAGCTGCACACCCGATGTGCTTTACAGACGAGGTCATGCAGCACCAGTTCCCGGAAGGGTTTAAACCTGTAAATATCGAACAATGCGATGGAACTACTGACCCGACTATGTGGATCGAGGATTTCCTTCTCCACATCCATTCGGCTAGAGGAGATGATCTCCATGCCATTAAATACCTGCCCTTAAAGCTTAAAGGACCAACAAGGCACTGGCTGAACAGCCTGCCCGAGAACTCCACCAGGAGCTGGGAGGACCTTTAGGAGGCTTTTCGAGCGAACTTTCAGGGCACTTATGTTCGGCACCCGTGTCGGTGTAAAAACCGGCAGACCTCGGGGTAGGGGGTCCCGAGCTGTGGATCTTGGATCGGTGGTAACAGAGATGAGGGAGACGATGTTTTACCCAGGTTCGGGCCCTCTTGATGGAGGTAAAACCCTACGTCCTGCTTCTGTTTATATTGATGGAGATGTATCAAGTACAGAGTTGATCTACCTCGAGATCGTAATATGTGTCTAACTTCTAGGGCTAGGTGAATGGTATTGTGTTGTTGTTTCCCTACGGGCTAAACCCTATGGCTTATATACACGCCAGGGAGGGTATCTAGGGTTACAAGGTCAGTATCTTTAGGAGAGAGGCGGCAGGAGAGATCTTGGAGTATACGCCAAGTCTTCGGGAGAGACAGTCCTGATCATGCTTCCTGTATACAGCCTCCGGAGTCCATCTTAATCACGTACGAGGGCTCATCGGCCCAACCAAGGAGACGGGCCGGCTAGGTTGGCACTTCGGCCTGTGGCTGAAGCTCTTCGGGATCAAACCGAAGTCCTGCGGATCGGATCTCGCGGAGTGCGGGGGAGCCATGATCAGCAAGAACCAGGGGGCTATCTGGTTCAAAGGAACCTTCATTGAGATGGTGAAGGAGTGGCAGAGGGAGTGGTTTTACATCACCGAACCTCTCGCCCCTGGTCAGACCGAGGTCCCGGCTTTCTTAACCGGGCCTCCCAAGAAGCTCAAATCCTGGAAGGAGAAGGGCGTCTCCTGGGGGAACCTAGAAGAGGTGGAGACCCTGATCGACAGGATCTTGTGGTGGTCCACCACGGGGAAGGTTGAGCTCGCCGACGTCATAAACGTCATGCTCAACCGCCGCATACTCCCCCTCCAACTTCGGGCTACCCCGATGTGGGCACAAAAGCCCGAGGACATGGACACCATCACCACCTTCTTCCGCTCCACCTTGGCTACCATGTGGACGAAGCTCATGAAGCTGGCCAAGGACAAAATCCCCAAGGCAGGGGAGGACCGCGGCCTCGAGCACGGCTATGAAGCCCCCCCCCCGGTGAGTGGTCCCTTAATCGTTATTCTTTAGTCCATCGTGTCGGGGAGTAGTATTTCGCTTGAATCAACGTGTTTGATGTTTTTGCAGAAGTGGTTGGCATGGGTACAAGGAGTGCAATGCCCGGCCCCACTGCCAGAGGAGCCCCAGACTCCCCTACTCTCAGCGCTCCTTACCGAGGAGCCGCACGTGGTGGCCCCCAAAGGGACGAATTCCCAGAGGGGGAGGTCAAGTGCTCGGACTCGCGGGACTTCAGTCACCCGGTCCGAGGAGACCCACACCTCTGCCGCCCAAGATGGCGACGCAGAGGAGGGCGAGGAGGAGGAGGTCCCCCCCCCCCCAGGGGAAGAGGTCGGCGTTGGAAGACGCCGACGTAGGCATGCCACCGAAGGCTCCAAAGAAGCCGAGGCGAACCTCGCCCGGGGCTGCCAACAAGTCACCTGAGAGAGCCGAACTCTCCGATGACTCAGAAGAAGACCTCCTCGCCATGGGGAGAAAGAAGCTGGCACCCCAAGGGTAAGCCGTTGTCTCTGTCTCCCGTTTTTCAATCTGACAAGTTATTGTTTTAGCGAGGGAAATCTTTACCAAAGTGACTTTTCCTCATGCAGTCCGCCGAGGGTAATCCCCAGCGGTTCCTCAAACGGGTTGCCCTCCGCCAGCGGGACTCCAGAGCCCGCCGCTCCTTCCCCGACGCACGACGGGCTAGGGGAGGCCACATCCACCCTGTTCCCCGACGTCAACACGGCGGGGACCAACGAGGTGGCGATCATGGCCGAGGTCGATACCTCGGCCCAACAAGACCCGGGGAGGGAGCGCCCCGCAGTCACTGAAGAAGGACTGGGCCAATCATTGGCCCAGCCGGCGTCTACCTCGGCTTCGCCGCCCCAGGTGGAGGCTGCCCGGGTGGATGCATCCGAGATCATCCCTCCATCCCAGCCAACTGCCCAAGGAGGAGCACCGTGCCTTGATAGGCGCGGCGCTGCAAGGCTACCGGTCCGCCGGGGCCGGCCTACATGAGGTTTTTAAGAACCTCATAGCAGGTTTAGAGGTATGCTTCTTATCTGCGCATCAAGACTACTTTGTTTATTCTTTAAGTTATGCCTTTGTCCGAGGATATAAGAGAACAGCTTGCAAAACAGCCTAGTGAGTGAGTAGCCCCCGAGCCCGAAGTCGGTTTCAGGAAACCGGCATTGGGGTCGTTTGATAAATTAGGAGCCCGTTAAGTAGCCCCCAGGGTGCTGCTTGAGGCAGCCGTCCTGGAGTCTTTTAGTGTTGAAATTTTCTCTTTACAATGAGTATCTCTGTTTTTGTGCCAGGTTTCGACCTCGGTTCCGGACTCCGGCTCCGAAGAGATGGCGGAGATGAACTGAAAACTTGAGCAGTCTCAAGGTAAGCAAGTTGAAATTTGCCTTATATTTGGGATGAAAGAGGTATAATGTGTTTTAAAGAAAACAACTAAGGCCGAACTGTTTTAACAGCGGAGTTGGAGACGCTCAAGGCCGAGCTCAAAAGGGCTCGGAAGGAGGTGCGGCAGTAGGAGGTTGCTGCCGCCGCGGCTGAGAAGGCCCGCGCCGCCGAGAAGGCAGCCGGGGAGAAGCACCAAGCGCGGGTGCTGGAGGTCGAGGAGACCCTGAAGGGCATGTTCGAAGCACGCGACAAGCTTCAGGAGGAGGGGCGACGAACGAAGGAGGAGCTCGAGAAGATGCAACGTGCCCACTCCGAGCTCAAGACCTCGGCCCGTGCTGACCGCGAGGTGCTCTAGCAAGTGGAGCAAATCGCTTCGGGTAAGATATTTTTGCTGCAGTGTTCGTTTGGCAGCAAAGGGTGTGTCGAGCTCACCCAGTTATGGCGTTCCGTAGAGGTCTTTGCGGATCTCCCGCGGAGCGCGGCGGATGCGGTGGCATACTTCGGCCCGCTAGCGGGCCACGAGGCAGAGAAGGCCTTCTGGGGGCAGTTTCCAGGGTCGCCGTCCGCACAGCTGCTGAATCATCGAGTGAAGCAGCTGGTGGAGCTGTTTCGCATGACGAGACTGGCGCTCCAGGATCTCTGCATCGCGCTGTGGCCTGCCGAAGCCATGCCGAAGAGCCTCTTCGGCCTTACGGCCCGTCTCCGAGACGTCGTGCCCTGCGTGAATCGCTAGAAGAGGCCCACGTGCTTCGAAGGGGCACGGAGGGCGTATGCCTATGTGAAGATGCACTTCTGCAAGGTTGATGCGGAGACATGTGCCGCAGGCCCTCCTATCGACAAGCCGCGCACCGCCGAGCAGTTTTTCGCCGAGGTGGAAGCGGGAGCTCGGACCACAGAAGCGATGTGTCCCAAGGACAGTATGTATTTTTAGATAGTACTTTGGAATGCCAAAGTTTATGATGTAAAAAACTTGATCTTTTGGTTGAGATGAAAATGGCTTGAAATTCCATATGTGTTGTTTTATAATTTAATTATTCCTCTGATATGACTGTTTAAAATGAGAGTGGCCAGTCGTCGGCTTCAGCCCCAGTGTAGGTCATACAAAGGGTGTTCCTTAAGGCACACTGGACCCTTAGCCGACGTCTCGGTACCCGGAGGCGGTCGGTGACTTATAGGAACTAGGCAATCGGACTATAGTGGCTTGATATCTTTCACTTAGTCATAGGAGTTTGACTGTGGGCGCTGATGACCAGCCCCCGGTGTGGGAAGTGTTAGGCCGGGTCGGCCGAGGTCGATACAATGACACACTTCGACTAGGAATAAAAGCCTTTCGTTTAACACGGGTGATCTCTAACGTCACATCGCTTGATGCGGTCTACGGATGGCGGACCAGTTTGCGCATACCTAGATAGTCAGTTTTCGGCTTTCTCCACTGAGGCGCTATGCCAATTGACCTGGCAGCGCAATCGCAGTGGTTCTCCCGTTACGCCCTTAGCCGAATTTGTCGGAAACGTAAGGGGTACACATAGGAGCAGGGCAACCCAACTATTGACCGAAATCCAGGTTCGAAACTGATGCATATAAGGCCAAAAATTCGAGACGCCAAGTACTTCGGACTTGTTATACAATTGCATCTTTTTTTAAAGAACTTCTTCATCCCAGAGGGGCTATGCTGATAAAGAAATACAATAGAGACCTTGAAAGGGCATAGTTTCTTTATTTCATGATATCAATGGTGTACATGCCCAGCTGTGACGAGAGTAATTGAAAAGAGTACAATGTAAATGGTAAAGAAGGAGGAGGAAGAAACAGGGCGGGTAATTACTAACGGATTTTAAAGAACCCGGGCTGCTACCTGCCGCACGTCTGCATTTCCGAACTGTTGACCAGATGTTCACCATTAATGGTGAGGAATTTGTGAAGGTTGATGCCTTTCCGGCCCTTTATGCACTTTAAGTGTTTGATTGACCGAGTTCCTTTAAAGGAGGTGTTGCCAAAGTCACTCTGTGGTTAAAACCACATAGATGTAGTCATGCTTGGCTGTTTCTTTTACAGATACTTGCCTGTGCAGAGGCTCGAAGCCACGTCTTTGCTTGGTTGATCCACGCCGACATTTGAGTATATTTTCGGCTCCTCGACGGCCCAGGGAATATTCAATGCGAAATTATGCACCCTTGGGACGTAGTGCCCACTCCAAAGAGGGCACCCGAGGAGCCCGTATCCCTATTTCGGGTGCAGGGGTACCTGGCCGAGGTCGATCTGTGCAGCCCGGGCGTGCTTTAACGAGCGGGCGGCGCGTTGATCGCTGTGGGCTGCCTCCTCGGACGCCTGTGCCTCGGCTACGAAAGCCGCAGTCTGTTCCTCTGTCCGAAGTGAACGTTCGGTGTTACCATTAACTGTGATCACACCGTTAGGTCCCGGCATCTTGAGCTTGAGGTAGGCATAATGTGGGACTGCATTAAAGCGTGCAAAGGCCATGCGCCCTAGGAGCGCGTGATATCCACTTCGGAATGGGACAATGTCGAAGATTAACTCCTCGCTTCTGAAGTTCTCTGGTGAGCCGAAGACTACCTCTAAGGTGACCGCTCCGGTACAGCTGGCTTCGACGCCCGGAATGACACCTTTAAAGATGGTAGAGCTCGGCTTGATCCGAGATGAGTCGATGCCCATCTTCCAAACTGTGTCCTCGTAGATGAGGTTAAGGCTGCTCCCTCCGTCCATGAGGACGCGTGTTAGATGATAACCATCAACGATGGGGTCCAGGATGAGTGCCACCGATCCGCCGTGCCTGATGCTGGTCGGATGATCGTGCTTGTCAAACGTGATCGGGTAAGCCGACCATGGGTTATACTTTGGGGCGACTGGCTCCAGCGCGTATACGTCCCGAAGCACACGCTTCCTCTCCCTTTTAGGGATATGGGTGACATAGATCATGTTGACCTCTGTTACCTCGTCAGGAAACTTATTTTGGCCTCCATTATTGGGCCGCCAAGGTTCATCCTCGTCTTCGCTGCGGTGTTGGGTTTTACTCTGACCCTCTGTCGCTATCTTACCGGCTTGTTTAAAGACCCAGCAATTCCTGTTAGTGTGGGTTGCTGGTTTTTCCTGAGTGCCGTGAATTCCACATGGGCGGTCCAGGAGCCTATCAAGCTGGCTAGGTCCGTCTTTGTTCCCTTTAAAGGGTTTTCTTCTCTGCCCCGATTTAGGTCCGGTGAACCCTGCGTTGACCGCGGCGTCTTCAGTGTCGCTTCCGCCATTTTTATACCTGCGCTTTTTTTTTGCGCTTTGGTTTTCCATTGGCGTCGTGAGTTTCCGAGGTGCCTGCCTCGCCGTTATGAGTACTTCGGGCGAGCCAGCTATCCTCTCCCGCACAGAAGCGAGTCATCAGTGAGGTCAGGGCTGCCATAGTCCTCGGCTTATCCTGGCCGAGTTGTCGAGCCAACCATTCATCTCGGATATTGTTTTTAAAGGCAGCGATGGCCTCGGCTTCGGAGCAGTCTATAATCTGGTTCTTCTTGGTGAGAAACCTGTTCCAGAATTTTCGGGCTGATTCACCTAGCTGCTGGGTGACATGGCTGAGGTCGTCAGCGTCCGGAGGTCGGACATATGTGCCCTGGAAGTTTGCTCGAAAAGCGTCTTCTAGGGCCTCCCAGCTGCCGATAGAGTGAGGAGGAAGGTTGTTAAGCCAATGCCTTGCCGGCCCCTTTAGCTTAAGCGGCAGGTACTTAATGGTGTGGAGATCATCTCCGTTGGCCGTGTGTATGTGTAAGAGGAAATCTTTGATCCAAACTGCCGGGTCCGTGGTGCCATCGTATGATTCGATGTTAATGGGTTTAAACCCTTCCGGGAATTGATGTTCCATTACCCTGTCTGTAAAGCAGATTGGGTGAGCCGGACCTCGGGACCGAGGAGCATCTCGTCGGAGGTCGGGGGAGAGCCGTGAGTAGGCGTGATCTCGGGCGCGGCCGTTCCTGTCCAACCAGGCATCGTAGCCGTCGAGCCCAGCGGGCGCACGTCCCCTTGATCCATAGATGGACCGAGGGGGAGCCCTGTTTTCCTCAATGCGACATCGAGTGTCGTGAGGATCTAGATAATCCACGGGGTCCTTGCCGTAATGGCGTCGAGGTGGTCGTTCGTTGAGGTCTTCCCGTCTTGGCCTGTCCCGGCCTCTAGGGGGTCGGTCGAGGTCGTCCGCGAGCTCCTCGTCGAATTCCGGCAAGAGACGCCGACGTGGGTATGATTTCGGCGCACTATGGCGCTGGTTCTCCATTTCTTGCTCAGCTGAGAGCACTTCGATCCACTTTTCATTTAGTGCATCGGTATTGGCCTGCAGTTGTTGCTGCTTGCATTTCATGCTCCGGGCGGTTGCAACAAGGCGCCGCCGGAATCTTTCTTGTTCGAAGGGGTCTTCGGGGACGATGTAGTCCTCGGTACCGAGGCTCTCGTCCTCCTCGGATTCTGGCATGTAGTTGTCATCGGCCCCTTCGAAGAGGTCATCGGGATCTGAGTCCCTGAGAGGTCGGTCTGGTGTGCCATTCCTTACGGGGGAGGCTCGAACGTCCTCTTCACGGTTACCGGCATCGCCGTCCACCGCGTCACCGTTATTGGCTGTCGCATCATTGCGACTGGGTGCCCCGTTAGGGCCCCTTCGGCGTCTTCGCCGACGTCTTGGAGGGGATTTGGGGGTGTCCACCATGTAAACATCATAGGTGGACGTGGCGGTCCACTTGCCCGCGTTTACCGGGGGCAAGGCGTTCTCGGTGGGGTCATCAGCATCTTCCTCCATATCCGAGGCTTCGCCGTAGTCCAACACGTCGGTTAAATCATCGATCGTGGCGACTAGGTGGGTGGTGGGTGGGATGTAAATTTCCCTATCGTCGGCTTTAAGTCCGATCTGATTGTAAACCGAAGTCTTGCCATCCGAGATGGACATGCTTCGGATGTGGTCAAGCATCTCATCGAGGTGAGATAATTCCTCGGGATTCATGGATGCGCCATAGGCATGGCTGATTCGAAGTACACCCGGCGTGTAACCGGATGTGTTTTCGGAGCGAAGGGAATCTGAACATAATTCCTGGTTCTGCGCCGAAATCAATTCTGTCACCGGCGCAATTTCAGGAGTGGGAGCCGGATCTATCTCCGGACTGGCGATCGGGGAGAGACTGGCCGGAGTAGAGGCGTCAGGGGTCTCAAGAGGCGCCGTGACAGAGTTCAGTTCCGGAGTCGAGCCTCCAGAACCGGCCGAGCTCTCGATCCGACCGGGAGTCCATCCCCATAGGATGAGTTCGCCACGGGAATCCGCAGTGTACTCAAGGCCACCGAAAGTCACGATCCGACCTGGGGCATAGTTCTCGACAGTGGTCAGGTGACCCGTCGAGTCGGTGCGAAATACCATGCTGCCGAAGACGAAAAGTTGGCCGGGGGCGTAAATGTCCCCGTGGCCGTTGGCGTAGTTGATCTGCAGGTGAGCCATCAATCCTTCTGGTGATCACGCAGCGGAACTCTCAATGAAAGCACCAGTGTCGGTGTAAAAACCGGCAGACCTCGGGGTAGGGGGTCCCGAGCTGTGGATCTTGGATCGGTGGTAACAGAGACGAGGGAGATGATGTTTTACCCAGGTTCGGGCCCTCTTGATGGAGGTAAAACCCTACGTCCTGCTTCTGTTTATATTGATGGAGATGTATCAAGTACAGAGTTGATCTACCTCGAGATCGTAATATGTGTCTAACTTCTAGGGCTAGGTGAACGGTATTGTGTTGTTGTTTCCCTAAGGGCTAAACCCTATGGCTTATATACACGCCAGGGAGGGTATCTAGGGTTACAAGGTCGGTATCTTTAGGAGAGAGGAGGCAGGAGAGATCTTGGAGTATACGCCAAGTCTTCGGGAGAGACAGTCCTGATCATGCTTCCTGTATACAGCCTCCGGAGTCCATCTTGATCACGTACGAGGGCTCATCGGCCCAACCGAGGAGACGGGCCGGCTAGGTTGGCACCCCCTAATCCAGGACACCGTCACGCTGGATGCTGACGACCTCAGTCATGTCGTCCAACAGCCTGGCGAGTCAGCTAGGAAATTTTGGAATCGGTTCTTGACCAAGAAGAACCAAATCGTTGATTGTCCAGACACTGAGGTAATCGCTGCTTTCCGGCATAGCATTCGCGATGAATGGCTAGCGCAACAGCTCGGGCAGGACAAGCCGAAGACTATGGCGGCTCTTACCTCCGTCATGACCCAATTCTGTGCTGGAGAAAACAGCTGGCTGGCTCATAGTTCCAACCACAGCAGTGACCCTGGTACCTCGGAAGTGCGCGACGGGAACGAGAGGCCTCGACGTAGTAAAAATAATTAGCGTTGCCATAAAGGCAACGACAGTGACGCCGAGGAGGCCACCATTAACGCCAGATTCAGTTATCAATGCAGTCGCCAGAAGAAAAAAAAACCTTTAAAGGGAATAGAGACGGCCCATCTACATTGGATAAAATCCTCGACAAGCCCTGCCAAATTCATGGAACTTTGGATAAACCTGCCAACCATACAAACCGGAACTGCTGGGTCATAAAGCAGGCCGGCAAGATCGGAGCCGAGAACCTGGGCAAGAGCTAGCCTCGTAGCGAGGATGAGGATGAACCTCCTCGGCCAAATAATGGAGGCCAAAAACAGTTCCCCTCCTCGGTAAAGGATGTGAATATGATCTATGTCACCCACATCCCTAAGAAAGAAAGGAAGCGCGCGCTATGTGATGTCTACGCACTAGAGCCCGTAGCGCCGAAGTACAACCCGTGGTCGGCTTGCCCGATCACCTTCGATCTAAGTGACCATCCAACCAGTATCCGTCATGGAGGAACTAGTACTCGATCCCATAGTGGATGGTTTCCATCTCACAAGGGTCCTTATGGATGTACGAAGCAGCCTTAACCTGATCTACGCTGACACTGTCAGAAAGATGGGCATTGATCCATCAAGGATTAAACCCAGTAACACCACTTTCAAGGGTATCATACCAAGAGTCGAGGCACAGTGCACTGGCACTTTAACTTTGGAGGTGGTCTTCGGTTCTCCTGAGAAATTCCAAAGCGAGGACTTGATCTTTGATATCGTGCCTTTCCGCAGTGGCTATCACGCACTGCTCGGGCGAGCTGCTTTCGCTTGATTTAACGCCATCCCACATTATGCCTATCTAAAGCTAAAAATGCCAGGTCCTAATGGCATTATAACAGTCAATGGCAACACAGAGTGCTCCCTCCGTACTGAGAAGCAAACTGCCGCTCTTGTAGCCGAAGCGTAGTCTGCGGAGGAGGCATCAAGGCTGGATAGAGCACCCACTAGACGGAACCCTCTCAAGTGTTTCCATGGTGTTACCTTTGCCTCCACGCAGTCAAGCGGCAACCTCAAATAGGGGTGCGCGCTCCACGGCTCTCCTTATTTGACCGAGGACTATGTACCTCGGGTACATAATTTTGCACTTAAAATTCCATGGGAGCCGTGGAGCAATAATATAAGAGTTCACTGTTCAGCTCAACCGGACAGTGGCCGAGATATATCCTGGTTGTATCAAGGGCATTGTTAAAGGCCCACCATGTTCTCATAAAAGAAACAACATTTAAGCTAACATCCTTTGACTACTTGGCACATCCTCTTTAAAGGATCCGCCACTCAAACGCTCTGTTAGAGCGCAGAAATGGTGTCGTAGCAGTCATCGACGAAAACACCTTAGTTTGGAAAAGGACTCGCCGGCTCACAGCAGGAAGGCACGGACGTGCAGCAGAGCTTGGATCAGATATCGAGTCCAATTACAGATGCTTTGCGTAAACCTTCCCACTTTTTTTTCTGTATCCGTAGTAGTTTATTTCGGTCGCTCAAATTGTTAGGCTTGACCTTATCAATAAATTAACAGAAGACCCACGAGGTCGGTTCCCATTTTATGCGTGATACCTATCTTTTCTCTCTTAAGTATGCACTGAGGATAACTTTCTATGATACACATACTACATGATTTCAGAAGTCGTCGGTTTTAGACCGGGGGCTAGGACTTAAAATAGTCCCACTTGCTTGCCACAACACTCATATTGAAGTCCTCGGCCTCTTGTTCTTGGATATTGCTTTATATGCATCAGTTTCGAATTGCGTCTTTGGTCAATAGCTGGGTTGCCCGGCTCCTGTGCTTACTCCTTAAGTTTCCAATTATTCGGCTAAGGGTAAAGGGAGCACCACTGCGATTGCACTTCCGGTTTAACTAGTCAAGTGCCTCAGTGGAGAAAGCCGAAAGCTAACTATCACAATAAGCGTAAACTGGTCGGCGATCCGATGATTGTGTTAAACTATGAATCATTCGAGATTACACCATGTTAAACGATGGGCCTTTTCCTAACATCGACCAAAGTGTCAACGGCTGGACCTCGTCTAGGTCCGAATACTAAAACACCGGGGGCTAGTCACTGGCCCCCAAACTTAAAGCTCCTATGACTAAGTGAAAATTATAAAGCCGCATAGTCTGATTGCCTTGTTTCTGCTAACATAGCCGCCTCCGGGCACCGATACGTCGGCTAAGGGCTATACTGTTAGCATGGAAACACCCTGCGTAGCATCTGTGCTGGGGCGGAAGCCGACGACTGGCCATTTTTAGGTTATAAACAGTCCCAAAGGAGTCAAAATAAGCATTCAAGCATAAACTGATTCATTCAAATAGAACTTAAAGCTTGTCTTTAAAACATAATACACCTCGGCATACCAAGGGAGCCTACTCAATAATAGTGTCCTTGGGACATTTGGCCCCGGATATCCGGGCACCCGGCATCACGTTTTCAAAATAGTGCTCGGGCTTTCGATCCTTCCCCTCTAGGCCACCCTGCACCATTACTTCAGGGTTGACCACAGGGTAGTGCGTCTTCACAGACGCATACGCCTGCTGAGTACCCTTCAAGCAAGCCGATCGCTTCCATTCCTAGAACCGGGGGCTGGCGCTTTGCAGCTTTTGGACTAAACCAAAAAAACTGCTCGGCAGAGGTTCAGTAGGCCACAAGGCGATGTAGAGGTCCTCCATGGCCGGCTTGGCGACGCGGTGCAGCAACACTAGCTGCTTCATCTGGTTACCGACGATGGGCAGATGCGACGGCACCTGGAATTGCGCCCAAAATGCCTTCTGTACGGCCGCGTCTTCACCCCCGCCGAAATACTGGCATGCATCCGCGATGCTCCTCGACAGGTTCGCAAAGGCACCTGAGACACGCTGGATTTACGTCAGCTCGGCGAAGTCGCCTGATGTCTACTACACAACTTTATTCTTGTAGACTTGGTTGGGTCTCCAAGCGTAGAGTTTTGTAGAACAGCAGCAAATTTCCCTCAAGTGGATGACCTAAGGTTTATCAATCTATGGGACGTGTAGGATGAAGATGGTCTCTCTCAAACAACCCTGCAATCAAACACAAGCAATCTCTTGTGTCCTCAACACACCCAATACAATGGTAAATTGTATAGGTGCACTAGTTCGGCGAAGAGATGGTGATACAAGTGTAGTATGGATAGTAGATATAGGTCTTGTAATCTGAAATAATAAAAACAGCAAGGTAGCAATTGATAAAAGTGAGCACAAACGGTATTGCCATGCTTAGAAACAAGGCCTAGGGTTCATACTTTCACTAGTGCAATCTCTCAACGGTGCTAACATAATTGAATCATATAACAATCCCTCAATGTGCGACAAAGAATCACTCCAAAGTTCCTATCAATAGCGGAGAACATAAGATGAAATTGTTGTAGGTAGCAAAACCACCTCAAAGTTATCTTTCCGATCAATCTATTGAGCCATCCATATAAGTGTCACCAACAGCCCTAGAGATCATACTAAAATAACACCATATGATACGCATCAATCAACTCTAATGTCACCACAAGTATCCGTGAGTTAATTATTTAATATGCATCAAACAATTTCAGATTCATAATATTCAGTCCAACACAAAGAACTTCAAAGATTGCCCCAAAGTTTCTATCGGAGAAAGTAGGATGAAAACATGTATCAACCTATGTGCCTAGATTACCCCAATGTCACCTCGGGAATCTGCAAGTTGATTACCAAAATATATATCAAGTGGCTCATTAGAATACCCCATTGTCACCACGGGTATCCATATGCAAGACATACATCAAGTGATCTCAAATCCAAATATTCAATTTGATAATAATGAAACCTCAAAGGTCAAGACTCAATCCATCACAACAATGATAGAGAGGGAAGAAAACCATATGATCCAACTATATTAGCAAAGCTCACGGTACATCAAGATCGTGCCAAATCAAGAACACGAGAGAGAGATCAAACACATAGCTACTAGTACATACCCTCAGCCTCGAGAATGAACGACTCACATATCACCATGAGAACGGAGGAGAAGTTGGTGGTGATGGTGACGGAGGAGATGTTCCCGGCGACATTCCGGCGCAACCGGAGGAGAGGGGGAAGGGCCCCCATCCTCCTTCTTCTTCTTCTTCTTCTTCCTTGGCCCTACAGGGAGAGAGGGAGCTCTCCCCTAGATTGGATCTCTCTGTTATCTTCCATTTTTCGCTACTATTTTCGGAGCCCTTCACCGTTTCTTTAATAGCCGGAGATCCGTAACTCCGATTGGGCTAAAATTTTGAGGGGATTTTTATCTGGAAATTATCTTTCTTATGGCGAAAAAGGGCTCCAACCGACCTACGAGGTGCCCACAAGGCATCAAGGCGCGCCCAGGGGGTGAGCGCGTGTAACATCCCAAATTTTCTAAATTTGGAATGTTAATAGATCATTCATATTTTGATACATTGTTTGTCTTTTTGTTAATATTTAGTTCATTATTCAACTCAAGGAAAAATATTGGAGAGGATATAATATGACTTATCCCCTGTTAAAAAAAGTTGATAATGTTCAGAATATTATTTGGGGTTCAAAGGATTTATTTTGGTAACTATAGAATCTCAAACTATTTTATATATTGTTGCATTGCTCATATTACCTCCTAGTGCATAAAATCTATTTTCAAAATTTCATTTAGAGCTGGAACTATTTTCCCTGTACTCTGTTCTGTTTCTTTTAGGATGTCTTTGGTATTTTGTTTGTTAGCTGGAAATATTCCCTGTACAATATTTTCTTACTAGCCATACTTTACTGTGCGTTTGGGCTATACAGTAGCAACCCAGCGGTGTTTCCAAACGGCGCACACCCCTCGTTACATTTGGGCCGGCCCATTTCACCTTTTTTCTGTTTTCTAAACTGCAAAAAAAAGGCGCGGAAGTTGGGATTCAAACCCGCGTTGCTCTAGTTCTGTGATAGACGCAATAACCACCCGACCTGCTCATGTACATGTGATTAAGTACATGTTTTTCGTTCCTTTCTTCTTTCTTCAATTTTCATTTTTTTTCTCTTTATCCTTTTTTTCATATTATTCAAATAGATGAACTTTTTTTCAAACTTGTGAACTTTTTTTTAAACGATGAACTTTTTCTTAAACTCGTGAGTTTCTAACAAAACGATAAACTTTTTCCAAATTCGAAGAATTTTTTTCAAATTTTGTTAAAAAAAACAGAAATGATGAACTTTTTTTCCAAAATCTATGAACTTTTTTCAATTTTGTGAACTTTTTTTCAAAATCGATGAACATTTTTCAAAATTGATGAACTTTTTTAAGTTTGTTTTCAAAATTTATGAACCTTTTTCCCAAAATCAATGAACTTTTTTCAGAATCGATGAACTTTTTTTCAAAATTGATGAACTTTTTTTAAATCGATGAACTTTTCTTCAAATTTATGAACATTTTTTTCCAAAATTGTTGAACTTTTTTTTAAAATCGATGAACTTTTTTCCAAATTTGTGAACTTTTTTTTAAGTTTGTGTTCTAATTTTCAAAAATCCATGAACATTTTTTACTTCAGGAGCTTTTTCGAATTTTATGAATTTTTCGTTTTTCATATTTATTCAAAAGTCAACAGTTGAACCGGTGAACCGTCACGAATAAAAAAAGGAAAAAAAAGGAAAACAACTAGTTTTTTTACGGGTTGCATTTTAAGAACAACAAAAGGAATCCAGCACGTCAAGTGTGCTGGATGAGTTGGTCAGTGCGCTCGTTGTTTGAAGTGGAGCATCGTGGTTCGAATCATGGTGTGCATACCTTTTTTGGGGTTTTGAAGGGAGAAAAAAAGAAGTAATAACGTTCGCACGTGAATAGTAGAACAGCAATCGAAACAGTCGAAGCGAGCGAACGACTATGGGCCTGCGTAGAAACAGCCCATAGAAGGACGCTGTAGGCGCCAGTTCTCTTTGCTGGCGCTGAAGGCGCCAGTTAGGACCTCCCCAACCCAGCCGCGGCCCTTCTTTTTCCACGCTCAGCGCAGGCAGCGCAGCAGCAGCCATTTCGGCCCAGCGAGAGCCCACCCCGCAGGCCTCTCCTTCTTCTGTTTTTTTCTCTCTCTGCCACTGACTCTGGGTCCTCCCTGCCATCCCGTTCTTCCACCCGTGTTCTTCCTGGAGACCACTCCCGATCCAAATCCTCGTCGATTCGGCTTGGATCTTGTCCCTCCCGCACGGTCGACTACCTATAAATATTGCCCTACCTCTTCTCTTTCGATTTTTCACAAAATTTTCATCTACCGTGCCCTAGACCGCCCGGTCGGATCTCGCCAGAGTCCGCTGCCGCAGGAGCAACTCCGCCCCTCGTTTCCGTCACCACCAGAAGGTTTCCGCCCCAATATTTCCTTCTGTTCTGATCGCCTTTTGATAATCTCTCTTCCTCACCTATTAGTTCTCGCAGGGAAGCACTAAACCGAGCTCACCGGGCTCAACCCAAAGCTCAACTCCACTGCCGCCGCTCCAGCCGAATGGTTCGGTCGCGGGAGCAAGCGTCGGTCGTATCCGTGGATGTTTTCGAGCTCGCAGTCGCGGCCTCACCCCGTACACTTACCTCTGAGCTCCGGTGACCACCTTGGATGACGCCAGCATCAAGTCCGAGCCGCCCCACGCCCTTCTTCTCCAACTCCGGCGCCCTGTTGCTGTGATTCTCCGGTGAGCATCCCCGTCCGTCCGATCAAAGTTGGACTGCCCAGATTAGATCCTGTTTTTTTATTTCCTTCGAACCGGTATGCACTAGTATTCGGCCATCCGCCGTTTAGACACGGGAGCAAACGGTTTGCAGCCAATAACAGCACGCCACGTGGCACCCGCATAGCAGCAGCGGCAACACAGTTTTGGGAGATTTTAGCATAACTAGCAAAAGGGCCCGTGCGTTGCAACGGGTGAACAACAAAAGGTTAAAACTTACAACCCAAAATAAAACAATTCAAATTTAGTGAAATTGCACCAATCTGTCATTAATTTTACAAATCAATAATTAATAAGAATAACTCATGCAAGAAAGCGAAGAACAATAGAGATCAGATCGGCGAATAATGGATTAAGGATTTTTATTGACGTATATATTCAATCCTCCATTCTCGTAACACGGTTTTAATTTATGATCCCAAGGAAATGCTCCTCCTTTAATTATGCATACATCTCAAGAATTATGATTCTCTTTCCTTTCTTATTTTTCTATTACGCTGCGCTTTGCATATTTAATCGGCAGGTAGACGGCTCCTTATACCTAAAAACATAAATATGTATATAAACTGATACAAAGGAATGTAAGGGTGCGAGGTGAGGCTATTTAGTAAGACTAATTAATTTTTCTGTGAGGTTCAATAACATCCGTGTGACGAGTCGATGCCCACAAATATAAGCGGGTGCATGAAAATTTCAATCATTATATAAATCAGTGCGAACGATAAAAAAAATCGGAGAAATTCGCCATCCTTTATTATAGCTATTCACCACACAAGAACCCCTCAAAACAGATTCCAAAGAGATTAATACTAATGGTCAATCGCCCCAAGGACACCTATACAATCCCCTAGAGCCCGTCTAATTAGAGCTAACCCAGCACGACATCATCTTGCGCGTGTATTTTTTTTCCTTCAATAATACGCATGTCTAGTATCCTGTTTAATTTCCCACCGAACATTATGCTCCTCTCCTATTTTTTTTCCTTCAATAATACGCATGTCTAGTATCCTGTTTAATTTCCCACCGGCATCGATTTGCATTGGCCCATATGCAGCTGTGGTCCTTTATCATAGCTCATCCTGCATGCATGTGTGCTTTCCTCCCGCTCTTTTTTCACATCTCATCTGCTACGTAAGTGCAAGTTACGTAGTTGCATGCATGCCAGCTTTTCCCCACTGTTTTGCCACATCTTATCTGCCACATGAGTGCAAGTAACATAGACATATATTAACTGGTCTGGATGGACGAGAGGGACCAAGGTGGTACTATTTAAAACCGGGGAAGCAATCGATACAGGGAGAGATAATAGTTTTGGGCTGGATTAGTTGATAGTTGATTAGCGCTAAGGCCCATGACGTACGAGACAGCAGAAAAATACATGGCAACGTAGCGACGGACGAAGACTTGACGGACGGACGAAGACGGACGAAATTAATGAAGTAAGAAGCGATAAGTCCTTTATTAATAGGTATAGATTTTTGTTTCATTATAATTTTTTATCCGTATATCCAAATTCATCGATTCTTTTTCCTGTGTGTTCATATTGACCAGGAGAATCCAGTAGAAACCAAATTCCACACTTTTGAACTATTCAAATTTGAATTTGTTTAAATTTGAATTTAACCTTTCGGAGGCCATATCTTTCAAACCGTTTATCCAATTTAATTGATTCATTTTGCGTTGCGATCCTAATAGAATGTAGGTTATATTTACCTAATGATATGTTTCTGTTATTGGAGTTTTATTTGAATTCTTTGATGTTGACTTTATTTTAGTGTTACGTGAGTACGGTTATTTATCGATGTCTTCATTAAACGTATAGATTGTCCGGAGTGCGAAGCGGATCAGAATTAAGCGTTAGAGTACTTCAGCACCGTTCAAGGCAAGTTGCACTTTTGATTATGCTCATCCTATATTTCTACTATGCATGTGTAGTTGTCGTGCTATGATATATGTTTGGTTGATCATTATATCCCGTACTGTCATGTTTTGGTATTGATTGTATTATGTGATGGTGTGATTAGCTTGCTATGGTAGACGTGGGCATGTGTCGAGCAATTCATGAAAGTGGTGAGTGTTTATATCTGTAGGCTCGGGACTTTTTACCAGGTGAATGCGTAACTGGCAGAGCGCTCTATTGTCCCTAGAGAATGCGCCACTGACAGAGCGCACTTGAGGCAAGGTGTAGTTTCGGAACATAAATCAGGTGAATGCGTCCTTGGCAGAGCGCTCTATTGTTCCTAGAGAATGCGCCACTGACAAAGCGCACTTGAGAGACTTCTGAAGTTCTTGTTATGTCAACCTAGGATCCTCGGGGTTCTCACGGGATGGTCTAGTTTAGCCATGTGTTTGATGATTGTGTGTAAACCTTGACCCCTTAGTGAAGGTAGGTGAAGTTAGCTTTATGCCATACCAAACTTGAGTGTTCTTTTTGTCATACCTTATTACTTGTGGATGTAGGTTTGCTATATCATTATGTGTGATTTTCTAATACATTCAATGTATTGACCCTTTGTGGCTGCAACTTATCATGTTGCAGGATATTCAGACGATCAGTGAGATACAGTAGGGTCGCGAGTCTTCACTCAGCATTTTCGCCAGTGGGCATTGATGGGACTCGTCGTTTATTTATGCTACCACTACTGCAGGCGACCGCTAACGCGACACATGAATCAGAGACCCCGCGACCAAACTGTGTGTGATGCATGAATCGCAAACGGTGTCGTAATAAAACCATCGCCAATAAGACGAACTATGTGCGATGGCGGAGACATCAAGCACGATTCAGATTAGAGACGCGTGTGCGATACGTGGCATACAGTTGATCCATACGAACTGTTTGCGATAAGACAGAACAACAAACACGGCCAGCTAAATCGAGGTGTGTGCGATACACGGCATACAGTTCACTCGGATGAACTGTTTGCGATTACCCAACACAACAAAAATGGTCAGGCAGATCAAGGCGTGTGCGATAGACGGCATACAGTTCACTTGGATGAATTGTTTGCGATGAGCCAAAACAACAGAAACGGTTCAACTTAACAAGATGTGTGTGATACACGGCAAACAGGTCAGTAATCAGACATGTGTGGGAAGAATGATAACAACATAGACGATTCCTGCTAATAAGCCATGTGTGTTGTGGGCAAACGCTTGCTGGTATACAATTGTCAGCGATTGATGAAATCATCACCGATGGGTTCCCTAGTTTAGTCCGTCTGCGATGTAATTTGCTCTGTCTACAGAAGAACAACATATATAACCAAATTAAACATCCAATTACATAGGTCACTATACAAAACATTCGCACACACCTCAATAAACAATTACATGCATTCTAAACTAGGAGAAATGATCATCTAATCATCTACTTCTTGTGACGATGCCGCCATTGCTCTACTTGTGGCTCGATCCTCGTCGTCCACAGGAAGGAGGCATTTCCTCATGTCAACGATCCACCTGTACATCTCGTAGCTTGTGTACGCGTCCTTGGCCATGTACTTGATGTGTTCTTCATCCAGTCTCCGCACCCATACCTCGTGCCAGGCATCCTTGTTCTTGTTGCACTCATCCTTCATGCCTCTGTAGTAGGGGTCAATGATAACCATGGCTAGGTCAACCAGGGAGTCCTTCGCCTTCTTTCTGCCCCAGACCATGTACTGGCCTTGGATGTCGACAAGCTTCTGGCAGGCCAAGCCCGTAGTCTCGAGCACCTTTAGATCGTTCAAGGTGTCCACCGTAGCGAACCTGTAGTCGGGGCTGTTGATAAACCTGGCAAAACACTCGCAAGGCCTTGTGGTCAGGAAGTAGTGGTAGACGAGGACGTGATGGCGCACGGACAACTGGGCGACGGCAACCTTCTGATCATACCCGGCACGACCGCTGGTGAACTCGAGGTCGAAGCCGACCACTTGGTAATGGTCCTCAGCAAGCAACTGCTCCATAGTGTGGATGGAGCTTTCCACCGAGACCGGCTCGTTGGTGTACACCACCAAGAGGTCCTTCCCCCTCACGTGGGTGTCCACTACGTGAGGCGTGGTGAACTGCCGCCCGTCGTCGTCAGCCGCTGGGAGCGCCATTGGAGCCGGAGCCGCTGGATATCCTCTCTGTATGTGTCGTCGCGGGTGTGCTTATTGTGTCGTGGGGTGCGGGAGATGAAGGTAAATGGCCGCAGGAATAAATGAGGGCCGGGCGGCCGGGATTCTCGGCACGTCCACATGGCAGTTTTTGCCATACGTAACTGCGTCGTGGCACCGCGTCCAGCGTAACCGCATGCATATGGCCCCCCGAACGTACGTGATCGTGCGCCGGCCTGAAACGCTTGTAGCGCGCAGAGGGACGCGAACAGAGAGCGCGCGACGGGACGTGAGCAGAGCGCACCGCGGCCGCCTCAACCGCGAGCAACCACACGCATAGAGCAGTTGAACACACGGGGAATGGCCATCTACAAGCCAGCTGGCAGTTGCGAACCGGCGGCGTGATGTGAAACTACGTCGCGTTCCACATCACACAGTGGGCGAACAATCGTTCGCGACGCTGCGTAGAGAGTGGCCATGTGCTAGGTAATTAAACCGCAAACATTTATTTTTTATTAACCGTATGTGTACATGTCATTTTGTCCTCCTCTCGTACGTCTTGTCACCACGCTGCCACAGAAGGCTTCGAGCGCAAGCTTGAGCACTGCACATGCGTTCTTTTGGCCAAACGTTAGCTCGAAGAGGCGTCAATGAATCGTCGGTGAGCCCGTTCCCGCTCAACCACGCAGGTTCCCGCGCACAACCGTGCAAGCTTCCCGCCTGACTCGGCAAAATCCCCCAAAACCCTAGTGCTTACCGGCCTGCTATATAAACAGTCGCGGCCGGCGAGTCGGCATCGCATTTTCCCCTCCCTCCCCGTAGCTTATCTCGTCTGCTTCTCCCGCCATCGCCAATGGCACCGGTCCGTCGTCGTCGCTCAGCCACTCCGCCGTCATCTGAGGACAGCTCCAGCTGGGAGGCTACACCGCGGCGGCGGCGCAGTCCCCGGCGGCGTGTACTGCCCGTGGCATCCCTGTTGGGTGTGCGCACAACACCCGCCACCTGCTCTGCCGCCACTGCCCGACGGCAGCTGTTGCCGGCCGCCGTTGCCGCCACCCCACCGTCGCCCGCCGTGGCCGCCACACCACCGTCGGCCGCCAGGGCCATCGCCCGCTCCGCCACCGCGGCCCGAAGGCGGGTGGTGGCCGTCTTGGCCGCCACCCCACCGTTGGCCGCCGTGGCCATCACCCGCTCCGCCACTGCGGCCCAAAGGCGGGAGGTGGCCGCCACCCCACCGTCGGCCGCCGTGGCCATCACCCGCTCCGCCACTGCGGCCCGAAGGAGGGAGGTGGCCGCCACCCCACCATCGGACGCTGTGGCCGCCACCCCACTGTCGACCGCCGGGGTCATCACCCGTTCCGCCACCGCGGCCCGAAGGCGGGATGTGGAGGCCCGCACGAGCATCAACGACCTTGCCGCGCGCTACATCGAGTTCCTGCGGGAGGAGGAGGAGCGCCTGGTCGAGCACGCAAAGCGTCTTACCGCCGCCGTGGCCGCAGCAGAAGCCGCCGCAGTGGCGTGGAATGCGGAGATATACGAGGAGTCCCGCCGCTTTGAGAGGGATCGTCTCGAGCGGCAGAGGGCGTTTGAGCTGGGCGTCGCTAAAGGTGTAGCAGCGGCAGGCACCGGATTCCACTTCTCCAGCTCGTCGGTAGGCTCCTCCTCCTCGGCCTCTTACTGAGCGCGCTCGGCAGAGGAGAGGCTGCTGGAAGTAGTACAAAAGCCCCTCCGTAGTAGTAGTATTTAGGGGCTATTTTGTTCAGTTCATCTGACTATAGATATGGTTGAACTATACTACGTACTTAAATTTAGCTAGTATATATAGTTGAACTAGCTATTTCAGTACGTGGTTGGCAATAGTTGGATAAAAGTTTGTTTGGTTCAGCTGTCGAGTTGAACTGTTTGTATAAAGAACGACTGCTTAATCTATGAATGAAATCTATGCTTACTGAATTTCATTTGCAAAAATTACAGTACTAGTGATTTTTAGCTGCAAAATTTGACAAATGGTAGTGTTTTTTTTGTGAGGATCACAAATAGCAGTGTTACAAGGTTGACAAATGGCAATGTTACTAGATTGACAAATGCCAATTTTTCCAATTTGACAAATGGCAAATATACCCAATATGACAGATGGAAATCTTACCACATTGTTTGTACGTCGTTACACATGGGTCAACATGCAAAATCATTTGCGATGAAGAGATTCACAAAACCTATGCGCCACATTTTCCCTTGGCTTCGTTGCGAAGGAACCCAGCTCTCGCTTTGCATACGGCTGTTCATTCTGAAACGTTTGCGATGAAGAGATGCACAAAACCTGCGCGCCACATTTTTCCCTTGGCTTAGCTGCGAAGGAACCCAGCTCTCGCTTTGCATATGGGTGTTCAATCTGAAACGTTTGCGATGAGTGTTTTATTCAGAGAAAAACATTGATGTTTTTTTTACTTTGATAGATGTCGTGGGAAAACGACGATCTATGGGATCGTGAGGATCCCTTTGCGGTTCGGCTGTGGGATCAATATACTACAAAGAGCAGGGCTAGTAGATGTGAGTACAAGCAAGGATTTATCCAGGTTCGGGCCGCTGTGAGCGTAAAACCCTAGTCATGTTCTAGTGGTTTGATTGTATGTGAGCTCAAAGGTTACAAAGAGCGCAGCTTGCCGGCCAGGTGCGCGGGAAATGCAGCTACAGTGTGTAGTTGAGGTAGGAGTCGACCGTTCTAAGTGTAGCCGTGGGCCTCCTTTTATAGGCCAAGGGGTTACCACAGTGGCTAATATGGTCATTTACAGAGTATGAATAGTAACTTGCACTGTCACCACGTCTATCTCCTAACGAGGTAAGACAAGCGCATTTAATGCACCGTTAGGTGCTACATCGGGGAGGCGAGGTTTTGGGGCAAAAGATCTGTACCACCGGTCCTGGCGCCCTCCTGTTATCTTGACACGTCCCAGGGATGGGTGTCATTAAAGTTAATCCTGGCGTGGCATGCTGACACGCGCCTTGGCCAGCTGCGTTGACTGCCTGCCCGCTCGACACCTATCATGCGTGCTTATCTAGCCAATGATGAGGTGGAGTGGTAATGGGACAGAACGAGCTTGCTGGCGCGGAGCTTGCCGGGTCGTTGCTTGCCGGCAAGGAGCTTGTCGGCAACCAGAGTCTTGGTCTTCACCTTGCCGGTAAGGAGTTTGCCGGCAAGGGCAATCTTGATCTTTAGTAATAGAATAGTACTTCTCAATGACCTGCCTTGAGGTCTTCGTCACGTCTTGTTTATTCTAAGTCTTGGGTCACAGCAACCCTCCGGCAAGCCCTTGCCGTCAGGAAGGCTACAACTACCTGTGCACAAGTCAGGGTATGAGGGCACCCATGCTTTAGTACACTGACAGGAGCCCCTGGGCCTGGGCCACACGCGCATGTGAGGCGTCGTTGGGCTAGGCCCAAATAGTGCACAGGCACGCGTGGCAGAGGATAACTGTTGTAATCTTCTCTGTTACCACGCCCCCCATGACGCGCATTAAATGCGGGCGTGGGAGAGGTGGAATGGAACGGGCGCGGGGAGGTAGTGCGCCTGAAATAGCGCAGCCACGTAGGACGGGAAAGAGCCAACCCCCGCGCCTTCCCCATAAAAAGGAATCCACGAGGGGCGCTGCTCATTTACCCCCCCTTCTCCCAATCTCGCCATTGCCGTCACCTTCTTCCTCGCGCAAGAGCAGAGTGCACCCTCTGCTCCCGCCACCGCGCCGTGCCCCCGCCTGTTCCCACATCCACCCTCCCCAGCGCAGCCATGGCTCCCAAGAGGAACCGAAACAAGCCGGGGAAGGCGATCGACCCCGAGGCAGATACGAGGGAGGAGGAGCTGGCAGCGGCGTGAAGAAACAGTGTCGTCTTCGAGCCGGTGCTAGATCAGAGCGACTTGGTGAGTCGGTACTCGATCATGTGGGGGAAGAGAACGAGCGCCCACACCGCGCCAGAGGTTCTTCCTGGCTCCATTAGGCCCGGTCCAGACAAGTACCCTTTCTTTGCTGCCTATTTTTACTGTGGGCTCGATCCTCCCTTCTCTGAATTCTTCGTAGAAATGATGTATACCTACGGGTTTCGCCTTCTAGACTTCACCCCCAATGCCATGACTTGTATGGCTATTTTCGCGCATATGTGCGAAAACTTTGTTGGGGTAATGCCTAGTGTAGCTCTCTTCCGCCACTACTTCACCCCATGCATTAAAGCGGATGTCCTCTCCGGCTGCATCACTTGGATCCCCAGGGACGAGAATGCCTACCTTCCGGGGCTGCCCTATCGGCAGTGGAACGAGTGGTGCGGGGAATGGTGTTGGATCAAGGAAAAAGGTTTCCCGGTCTTCTGCCAGCCTAGGACGACAAGGGTGGAGCGCGGCATGGATTGGAGCTCTTTCGCTGCTGACGATAAGAAGCTCACAATCGCCACCACGCGCATCCTCCGCCTCAAAGCTGCCGGCCTCACCGTTGAAATGGTGGGGGCTGTTTTCCTTCACCGCCGCATTGCTCCTCACCAGAACTAAGGCAGGCCCGCCTGGGACTACAAGAACGCAGCAGATATCATGCGGGTCCGGACTGGACTTCATGCCAATCTGTAGCACAGGTCCCTCTGCGAGCACCTCTTCTGCCCCAGCGGCAACTTCAAGCTGCCGGCAAGGATGGTGCCTTTATGCAACAGCTCCGCCAAGGATTCCGTCATCGTGGTGATGCCATCCTGCAACGCCCATGGTGTCGAAGCACTTTGGCAGGAGCCGCCCAAAGACGCGGTGCAAGAGTGGTTCGACACCCTGGTGGAGAGGCCCGTCAGAGAGGAAAAAGATCTCTTCTGCGACACCACACCCGAAGAACTAGAGCATATCGCCAACAGGGCGGTAGAGGCCAGAATGGCTGGAGGCGTCAGCGGCTCTGGGTCCATGGCAGCCAATGTCGATGAGGAATCTGGTGATGGAACGGCAAGGGAGCTGCCGGAGGAACTTGCTGAAGAGCAGGAAGAACCTGCCGGGGAATGGGGCGGGGAGACTGTTGCAGAACAAGTACCCGAAGAATCCCCTGCTCCTCCCATTCCGGCAAGGAGAACTCGTGTCCTTCGGAGAGCTGCCTCCGGAGAGCCAGTCCGCGGCGTACCCTCAGGTGAGGAAGTTGTCAGCGAGGAGGTAACTGGCAAGGTTGCCGGATGGCAAGGAACTCAACGCCAAGCCCCTCAGCAGCAGCGAACACGGCGTACCTCTACGAGGAGTACGGCCGTGCCGGCTGCCGGAGCGGGCGGGTCGTCTCGTCCTGCTACGCCTGCGGCAACCAAGCGGGCCAGGACTTCTACCCCGCCGCCTTCTTCCGGCACTAGGCCTGAGAGCTTGTATGACCTCTCCATCTTTAGCGACTAGGAGGAGGAAGAAGAGTATGCATCTCCAATTTTCTTTGTTACCTCTTGATTTCTTGCTTGTGTTAATCTGACTTGCCTCGTCTTGCCTTGCCTTGACAGCGATGGGGAAACCTTGGCGCAGAGGATGGCTAAGAGGGCGAGGATCGTGGCAGGGGATGAGCCGGCAATGAGCACGGCGCCGGGTGACGACATCGTGGACATTAGCCCGGACTGCAGCCCCCAGCATGAGGCCACTACCCAGTTTCCTTTGGCAAGCACTGGTGTTGAGATATTCACCGCTAACATCGGCACGGGAGCAGGAGAAGAACACCACGAGGAGCCCGGAGGAAGATCCAACTAGGGCGTCTCCGTCGACCGCTGCTCCAGCAAGCGGCTCTCCGGCAAGGGCCTCCACAGACGAGCCCGTTCGCCCTGATGAAGTGCCGGCAACTGAGGTCACTCGCAACCAGGCGACGACAACCGAGGTTGTCGGAGAGGAGACTGTCCCCCACCCAACGGTCTCAGTCCAGTAAGTTTTCTGCCATCAAGTACTCTTCTCTCTTAACCTCCTTTTTTGTTTTCTTGAACTTGTCCTGAGTCTTGATTTTCTCTCTTCTCTCTCCTTTCAAATCTTCCTTCATCTGACGAAATGGACATCGATTCCACCATTGAGGAGATCGCGAGGGACGCCACCGAAGAGGCCAGCAACATTGCTGCTGGTGAGGCCATCGTGGGGGCTGATGAGGAGGCCACTAAAGCAGCTCCCGAAGAGGCCGCCAAGGACGCCGCCGAGGAGGGCGGCAACAATAGTGCCGAGGCCACTGGAGACATCTCTGTCCGAGGAGCGCTAAGCATTGGCTCGTCCATGAGGGCGATCCTGGCCGGCAAGGCGGCCACGGACGACCACCCTTCGACACCCGAAGAGCCCTTCTCGAGCAAGTATCTGAAGGTTGGCGACGACTTGTTCGTCAGCCTTCCTGGGACGTCAAGCATCGGGGCGCCCGTGGAAGGAGAAGCCTTGGACGACGAAATCATTGCCGTTGCTAGGCTCGAGGTCATTGACGAACCACACGCCGGCAGCAGCAAGACCAAAGAATAGCAGCTCCTCAAGGCTATGAGCGTGAACTTCCAGAAGCTTCAAGCATGCCACCTCAGCCGCACCGAAAGGCTGGATTCCAGGGTTGCCATTCTTGACAAGGCGGAGGAGGAGTTCAAGAAGCGGGTGGAGGAAACACAGATCTGGTATGCAGAATGCCTCCAAGACCTCCAAGAGCAGCACATCCAGCTTGCCAAGGCCAAGGAGGAATTTGTCTTGGAAAAGGCTGAGGCTGACAAGGTGCATGAGGAGGCTGCGCAGAAAGTAGCGGCAGAGGAAGCAAAGTTAAATTAGCGCAAAGTTGGCCTTGACGCTCATGAAGAAGAGCTTGCCACTCATGAAGCGGACCTTGCCGCCACACTTCACGGCAAGGATAATGAGATCCAGGCCCTCGTCTCACAGCAAACCCAAGAGCTGGAGCGCAAGCACAAGGAGGCCATCAAGGCTCAAGCTACAGAGCATGCCAAAAGGATCAAGGAGGCCGTCGATGCTGCCGAAGCCGCAGAGGTCGCCAAGACCGAACTGGAAGGCAAGGTGCGAGCGCTTGAGGCAAATATCTCCGCCAACGGCAAGGAGATCTTGGCGCTCAAAGCAGAGGTAGAGAAGGCAACTCACACCTTGGCGGAGCTGCAAACTTCAATGTCCGCTAAGAGCCAAGAGCTCACCAAGGCCAACGACACCATCGAGGATCACAAAATGAAGCTGATTGCCCTGGAGAAGTCTCTTGATGAAGCCAGGAAGCGCGAGAAGATCTTGACGAAGGACCTCCAAGATGAGAAGGCCTTGGTCGCGAGCACCTCCAGGACTTTCAATGAGCTCAAGGGCGCCTACAAGCCTTGGACTGACCGTCTCGTGGTTGCCACGAAGAGCATTTCTGCCCAGCTGTCCTCCATGGGCTTGCCGGAATATCACTACTCCACCGCCGAAGGGGACACCGCCAACACCAGGCTCACTATCTTCTTCGAAAGCTTGATCGAGGCATTGGAGAAGCATCGCGGGGCTCGAGCTGCATACCTTGCCAGTGAATCCCGCAAGCTTTGTCGGGATGTCCTCTTCAAAGTACTCGTCAAAGTGGTGTGCCGGAACCCAGGCATTGATCTCTCCAAGGTTTTCGCCAGTCTACTGCGGGGAGCTGACACCAAGACCGCCGAAGAGCTCATCACGCCCATCGCCGACAGGGTTGGCCAGATTCCCAGGACAGAGGGTGGAGTTACCCACTAATCTTGTAGCCATATCTTGTCGCGCGCATGATCATGTAAAAGATAGATTTATCTTAAATTAGATCTGCACTGCGTTTTGATGTAATATAACTTGTGTTTTGGATGGATGTATGCATGCTATCTCTTGTTTTATCTTGTCTTTGCATGATTCTTGTACCCTATGCTTGTCGGAAACTTGCCGGTGCGCGCACTCTTGCCGCGAGCGCTTGAGGAACGGGTCCTTAGCAGCTTGCCGGAAGTGCCGCTGCTGGCAAGGATACACTTGACGATCACAACGTAACCACTTAAGTTGTTGAGCGGACTCGAAACAAAGTAAGGGCATAGCTGATCACGACAAGGTTCCTTAACATGCAGGTTTCTCATACAAAGGCCAAAATCGTTCAAGGAGAAGTTGCAACTACAACAAAGAATTTACTTCCAACTTAGCTTTTTCTTTGTTGTACTTCTTGCCATAGGACGGTATCTTGAACGTCATTTGGTATCCATACCATCACTCCCCCCGGGAAACTTGTACGCGAGGAACCCTTCTGTCCTTTCAGAAAAAGAAAGAAGAGAAAAGAGGAGGCTGGAACCTTGACGGTTCATTAATCATCCTATACAAGGGAAAATGTAACACAAGACTGCATGCAACACATAAACAAATATGTACTTTGACAAAGAGTTGTGAAACACTTAGCTTCATTTATGTGCACGGGATCTGCGCCCGGCTCTGTACAAAGGTTTACATGCCTTTCCGGCAAACTTGTACAAAAGAGGTTGCCGGGCAGCCCGGCAACCACGCCTTATGGGTAAAACTTGCGAAGATGCTCAATATTCCATGAGTTGAGCACCGGAGTGCCATCTTTGGACTCTAGGCGGACTGCGCCGGGCCTAGTGACTCGTACCACCCGGTAAGGGCCCTCCCACTTTGGCGTCAACTTGTTTTGACCCTTCGTGGACTGAATCCGATGAAGAACAAGGTCGCCTTCCTCAAGGTTCCTGGTGTTCACTTTGCGGCTATGGTAGCGGCACAAAGCTTGCTGGTACCGTGCAGCACGGACAGTAGCCCAGAAACAATCTTCCTCAAGGAGCGTGGCATCATCTTGCCGCAGCTCATCTTGATCCTCCTCATCGAAGGCCAAGACTCGAGGTGACCCGTATCTGAGTTCTGTGGGGAGCACCGCTTCTGCACCATAAACAAGGGAGAAGGGTGTCTGGCCAGTGGCTCGACTTGGCGTCATTCTGATCGACCAAAGAACCGCCGACAACTCTTCCACCCAGCGCCTTCCACACTTGTGCAGTCTGTCGAAAGTTCTGGTCTTGAGACCAGGCAACACTTCTGCATTTGCCCTCTCTACTTGCCCATTGCTCCTTGGGTGAGCAATAGACACATAGCAAATCTTATTTCCAAGTTCCTGGCAATATGCTGTGAAGGCGCGGCTCGTGAATTGGGTGCCATTGTTGGTGATGATCCTGTTGGGGACACCAAAATGGGTAACCAATCCTTTGAGGAACTTGATGGTTGACTGTGCCGTCACCTTCCTCACTGGCCCCACCTCAGGCCACTTTGTAAACTTGTCGATTGCAACGTACAAGAATTCAAAGCACCCGGTAGCACGGGGGAAGAGGCTGACGATGTTGAGCCCCCAGACCGAGAAAGGCCTGGAGAGAGGGATGATTTGGAGGGCTTGAGCTGGCTGGTGAATGTCCTTGGAGTGGAACTGGCATGCTTCGCATCTGATGACCACCGCCAAGGCGTCTTGAAGGGCTGTCGGCCAGTAGAATCCTTGACGGAACGCCTTGCCAACAAGTAGGCGCGACCCAATGTGAGAGCCACACATCCCTTCATGCATCTCTTCCAACAGCCTCTGTCCATCTTCCCGGTAGATGCACTTCAATTTCACCCCCTTTGGTCTCTTTCTGTACAGAATGTTGTCAACAAACTTGTACATCCTTGATTTACGGGCTACTCTTTCTGCGTCCTCTTACTCATCGGGAAGATCTCCTGTCTGAAGGAACTGGACAATTGGCTGCACCCATGCCGGAGCTTGTGCCTCGAGGACAAGGACTAATGGCATTTCTTCCTCTACGGGAGCACTTGCTTCGACGGCAATGATCTGGCTTGCCGGAAACTGTGGCTCACCGGCCAAGGGTATCTTGTCAGCGGTATCTACTTTCTTGGCGGCTGCCGGCAGCTCTGCCGGAAAGTAACCACCAACATCTTGTTTTCTCTTCTTCGCCAGCCTTGACGGTGTAACGGATGGCCGAGTCAGATGGAGCACAAAAGTTCCTGGTTCCACAGGCATCTTTTGGGCGGCAAGCTTTGACAGGTCGTCGGCAATCCAATTCTGGGCACGTGGAACGTGCTCTGCTTGCAGACCGTCAAAGTGCTCTTCCAACTTCCTCACCTCATCAACGTACGCCTCCATCAAAGGGCTCTGGTAATCCTTGTTGACCTACCTCACCACTAGCTGCGAGTCGCCTCTGATAATCAGCTTTCGAATACCAAGGTCGATTGCAATGCGCAGACCGGCAAGCAATCCTTCATACTCAGCAGTGTTTTTGGTGGCCTGCTCCCTGGGAAAGTGCATCTAAAGCACATACTTGAGGTGCTCTCCGGTGGGTGCTATAAGCAGCACGCCGGCACCGGCGCCTTTCAGTGTGAAAGCACCGTCAAAGTACATGATCCAGTCGTCAACAGTTTCCTTGCCGGGGAGAGAGGTCTCTGGAACTTCTTCGTCTGGCGTTGGGGTCCATTCTGCAATGAATTCCGCCAAGGCTCTGCTCTGAATTGTTGAGGTACTCTCAAACTTCAAATCAAAGCTTGACAACTCCAATGCCCACTCCACAATCATGTCGGTTGCTTCTGGATTTCTCAACATGCGTTGCAACGGAAAGCGAGTGACGATGGTGATTGGGTGTGCTTGAAAATAATGGCACATCTTCCTTGAACCCATGAGAAGGCCAAACAGTAGCTTCTGCACACCAGAGTACCTTGATCTAGCCCCTTGCAGGAGGGAGCTGACAAAGTAGACTGGGCGCTGCACCATCTTCTTCTTCACAACTTGCTGATCTGGCTGGCTGGCTTGCACAATCTCTGGCTTGTCGGCACCTGAACTTGCCAGAGAAGATTCCAGCTCGTCGGGTCATGGCTCTGTGACTGCTACCTCCTCCTCATCGGCCTCTCTTTCAGCCACAAGTGCAGCACTAACCACTTGCTTCGTTGCCGCTAAGTATAGCAGCAACGTCTCTCGCGGCCTATGCGCAACTAGGACTGGCGGAGAGGACAAGTACTCCTTCAAATCTTGGAGCGCGGCCTCCTCTTCCGGAGTCCAGTTTACTGGACCTGCCTTTTTCAATATCTTGAAAAATGGCAAGGCGCGCTCTGCCGATTTGGAGATGAACCTGCTGAGGGCGGCAATGCAGCCGGCAAGACGCCTGACATCCTTGACGCGTCTTGGTGCTTTAATCTGCTCAATTGCTTTGATCTTGTCGGGGTTGGCTTCAATCCCTCTCTGAGACACAAAGAACCCAAGAAGCTTGCCGGATGGAACACCGAACACACACTTCTCGGGGTTGAGCTTCAAGTTGAGCTTGCGCAAGTTCGCAAATGTCTCTTCCAAATCCTGGATCAGGGTTGACTTGTCTCTGGTTTTGACCACAATGTCATCCATGTAGGCCTCCACATTTCTATGCAGCTGTGGCTCAAAAACCGATCTGAACTGCTCTAGCAAAGGTTGCCCCGACACTCTTCAATCCGAAAGGCATACGCAAAAAGCAGTATGTGCCACATGGAGTGATGGATGCAGTTTTCTCCTCATCTTCCTTGGCCACAAAGATCTGATGATAACCAGAATAGGCGTCAAGGAAAGAGAGTAAGTCACAGCTGGCAGTGGAGTCTACAATCTGGTCGATGCGCGGCAAAGGGAAAGGGTCCTTTGGACAGGCTTTATTTATATAGGTGAAGTATATACAAAGCCTCCACTTCCCGTTCGCCTTGCGCACTACGACTGGATTGGCTAACCACATAGGGTGTAGCACTCCTCTGACTAGACCTGCTGCTTCCAATTTCTTGATCTCTTCGGCAATGAACTCTTGCCGCTCCAAGGCTTGCTTCCTGGCCTTCTGCTTGACGGGTCTTGCATGAGGGCAGACAACAAGGTGGTGCTCAATTACCTCCCTAGGAACACCGGGGATGTCAGATGCTTGCCAAGCAAACACATCGACATTCACCGTAGGAAGGCAACGAGCTCGCTTTCCTATTTGTCATTGAGAGTGGCACTTACAGAAAAAGTGCCGCTCGTCCCATCCTCTCTCGTAGAAACTTGCTTGGTCGCCAGCGCGGAGGCCTTGGCTTTCTTGCTCTTGCCGGTAGAGCTCTCTGGTATGTCCTTGACGGACGTGCTGCACTCTAAAGTGCGCTTCCGGAGTCCGTATCAGGGGTCTTGCCGGACTTCTTCTTCTTGTTTCCTCCCCCGGGAGCTTTGCCGACAGGAGCAGGTGCCTTGTCGGTAGGTGCTGCAACTGCCTCCTAGTAGAGCTTGTCGGCGCAGATGATTGCGTCTCTTTGGTTGGACTTGATGGTGAGGACGCCCATCGGCCCTGGCATCTTGATGACATTATAGGCGAAGTGCGACGCGGCCATGAACTTGGCCAGCGCCGGACAGCCCAGAATACCATTGTATGGCAGGGGCATCTTGCCGACGTCAAAGACGATCTTCTCCGTCCGGTAGTTGAGGTCGCTGCCAAATGTGACCGACAGCGTGATCTGGCCCTTCGGCTTATTCCTCCCTGGATTGATCCCTTGGAACGTGTCGGTCGCCTCAAGATCCTTGTCGGGGATATGCAGCCTCTTGATCACGTTAGGGGAGATCAAGTTCAAGCCGGCCCCACCGTCAACCAACATCTTTGTCACCCTGAGGTTGCGGATTGTTGGCAAAACCAACAGCGGCAAGCACCCGACCACAGTGGTGCGATCAGGGTGATCCTCGGCGTCAAACACGATGGGCATGGGCGACCACTTGAGTGGCTTCTGCGCTCCCATCATAGGCTCCGCGGCATTCACCTCGCGGATCCATTGCTTCAGTTGCCGGTGCGAGGAGTGCAAAGATGCGCCTCCGTCAACACACATGGCCTCCACCGCATTCTGGAACTCATTCTCCGACCCATCTTTGTCCTCATCTCCATCATCCTGGCCCTGAGCAACCTTCTCTTTTGGCTGCTTGGCCTTGCCGCGGTGGCCCCCTCGGCCACCACGGTTCTGCTTGCCGGATCCACCGGCACCATCCTGGCCCTTCTCCTTGTCGCGCTTCTCGTACTCTTGCTTCTGCTTCTCGGCAAGCTACTCCACTTGCCAGCAATCCTGGAGATCGTGGCCCTTGGTACGGTGGATCTTGCAGTACGGCCCACCGGTCTTGCCACTCTTGTCGCCCGCCGCAGCCTCCCGGCAGTCAGTGCATCCGGCAACCTCCTTGCCGGGGCTTTCTGCCTTAGACTTCTTGGCGGCGTTGGTGTCGCCGGGGCTCTTGATATGTCCAATTTGCATCATGATTTCCTACTGTTATTTATTATGTTTTTGATCATTATTAAACTTTATGATGCAGTTCTCATGCCTTTTCTCTCTTAATTTGCAAGGTTTACATGAAGAGGGGGAATACCGGCAGCTGGAATTCTGGACCTGAAATAGCCACATCAGAGATACCTATTCTACAGAGCTCCAATTGACCTGAAACTTCATGGAGATTTTTTATTGAATATATAAAAAATACTGGAGAAAAGAAATACCAGAGGGGACCTACCAGTTGCCCACAAGGCAACAGGGCGCGGCCCCCCTGGGTGCACCCTAATGCCCTGTGGGGCCCCTGGCTGGCGTCTGGCCCCCTCCTTCTGCTATATAGGCTCTTTTGCCCTAAAAAATAGAGAGAAGACTTTCGGGACGAAGTGCCGCCATCTCGAGGCGGAACCTGGGCAGGAGCACTTTTGCTCTCCGGCGGAGCGATTCCGCCGGGGATACTTCCCTCCGGGAGAGGGATATCGAAGCCATCGACATCACCAACGATCCTCTCATCGTGGGAGGACCAATCTTCATCAACATCTTCACCAGCACCATCTCATCTCAAACCCTAGTTCATCTCTTGTATTCAATCTTTGTCTCAAAACCTCAGATTGGTACATGTGGGTTGCTAGTAGTGTTGATTACTCTCTGTAGTTGATGCTAGTTGGTTTATTTGATGGAAGATTATATGTTCAGATCCTTAATGCTATTCAATACCCCTCTGATCTTGAACATGAATATGATTTGTGAGTAGTTACTTTTGTTCTTGAGGACATGGGAGAAGTCTTGTCATCAGTAATCATGTGAATTTGGTATTCGTTCGATATTTTGATGAAATGTATGTTGTTGCTTCCTTTAGTGGTGTCGTGTGAACGTCGACTACATGACACTTCACCATCTTTGGGCCTAAGGGAAGGCATTGTGGAGTAGTAATTAGATGATGGGTTGCTAGAGTGACAGAAGCTTAAACCCTAGTTTATGCGCTATTCCGTGAGGGGCTGATTTGGATCCATATGTTTCATGCTATGGTTAGAGTTATCTTAATTCTTCTTTCGTAGTTGCGGATGCTTGCGAGAGGGGGTAATCATAAGTGGGAGGCTTGTTCAAGTAAGAACAGCACCCAAGCACCAGTCCACCCACATATCAAATTATCAAAGTAGCGAACGCGAATCAAACAAACATGATGAAAGTGACTAGATGAAATTCCCATGTGTCCTCGAGAACGTGTTGCCTATTATAAGAAATCATTCCGGCTTGTCCTTTGCTACAAAAAGGATTGGGCCACCTTGCTGCACTTTTGTTACCGTTACTACTTGTTACTTGTTACGAATTATCTTGCTATCAAAACTATCTGTTACCGCTACTTTCAGTACTTGCAGAGAATACCTTGCTGAAAACCGCTTGTCATTTCCTTCTGGTCCTAGTTGGGTTCGACACTCTTACTTATCTAAAGGACTACGATTGATCCCCTATACTTTTGGGTCACCAAGACTCTTTTCTGGCGTCGTTGCCGGGGAGTGAAGCGCCTTTGGTAAGTGGAATTTGGTAAGGAAACACTTATATTACGTGCTGAAATTTATTGTCACTTGTCACTATGGAAAGTAATCCTTTGAGGGGTTTGTTAGGGGTATCTTCACCTCGACCGGAAGCAATAAGAGTTGCTCCTCAACCTATTGAACCTACACAAAATATTTATTATGAAATTCTTCGGGTATGGTAGAGAAACTGCTATCTAATCCTTATGCAGGAGATGGAACGGTGCATCCTGATATGCACTTGATATATGTGGATGAAATTTGTGGATTGTTTAAGCTTGCAGGTTTATCCGGAGATGGAGTTAAGAAGAAAGTATTCCCTTTATCTTTGGAGGGAAAGGCATTGACATGGTATAGGCTATGTGATGATACTGAAACATGGGACGGAACCGGTTGAAGCTGGAATTCCACCAGAAATTTTATCCTATGCATTTGGTTCATTGTGATCGGAAATATATATATAATTTTTGGCCTCATGAAGGAGAAAGTATCGCTCAAGCTTGGGGGAGGCCTAAGTATATGTTGCACACATGCCCCAATCATGAGCTCTCAAGAGAAATAATTCTTCAAAACTTTTATGCTCGGCTTTCTTATAATGATCGATCCATGCTCGATACTTCTTCTACTAGTTCCTTTATGAAGAGAACTATTGAATCCAGATGGGATCTTCTAGAAAGAATTAAATGCAACTCTGAAGATTGGGAAATCGACAAAGGTAACGAGTCAGGTATAAATCTTGAGTTTGATTGTGTTAAATCTTTTATGGAAACTGATGCTTTTCATAAGTTTAGTACTAAATATGGACTTGACTCTGAGATAGTAGCTACCTTTTGTAAATCTTTTGCTGCTCATGTTGATCTCCCTAAGGAGAAATGGTTTAAATATCATCCACCTATTGAATTGAATGAAGAACCTGTTAGTGTTAAAGAAGAAACAATTGTTTACCATGTTGATCCAGTTGTGCCTACTGCTTATATTGAGAAACCTCCTTTCCCTGTTAGGATTAAGGAACATGGTAAAGCTTCAACTGTGGTTAATAAGAGTAATATTAGAGCACCTAGACCTTCTGAACAAATTAAAGTTGAACCAAGTGTTGCAATGGTTAAAGATCTTTTGGTTGATAATATTGATGGACATGTCATATATTTCTGTGATGAAGCAACTAGAATTGCTAAGCCAGACACTAAAGATAAAAATAAACCTGTAATTGGCATGCCTGTTATTTCTGTTAAAATTGGAGATCATTGCTATCATGGTTTATGTGATATTGGTGCTAGTGTGAGTGCTATTCCGTTTACTCTCTATGAAGAAGTTATGAATGATATTGCACATGTTGAGATTGAGGATATTGATGTTACTATTAAGCTTGCAAATAGAGATACTATTTCACCGCTTGGGATTGTTAGAGATGTTGAAGTCTTGTGTGGTAAGATCAAATACCCTACTGATTTTCTTGTTCTTGGATCACCACAAGATGATGTTTGTCCTATTATATTTGGTAGACCTTTCTTGAATACAGTTAATGCCAAGATTGATTGCACTAAAGAAATTGCCAGTGTTAATTTTGGTGAGATGCCTCATGAGTTTAATTTCTCTAAGTTTCGTAGACAACCTCATGATAAAGAATTACCTAGTAAGGATGAAATTGTTGGTCTTGCTTCTATTGCTGTGCCTCCTACTGATCCTTTAGAACAATATTTGCTAGACCATGAGAATGATATGAATATGAATGAAAGAAATGAAATAGACGAGTTGTTCTTTAAACAAGCACCTATCCTTAAACATAATTTGCCTGTTGAAACCTTGGGGGATCCACCTCCACCCAAGGGTGATCCTATGTTTGAATTAAAGCAATTACCTGATACTCTTAAATATGCTTATCTTGATGAAAAGAAAATATATCCTGTTATTATTAGTGCTAACCTTTCAGAGCATGACGAAAAGAGATTACTTAAAACTCTGAAGAAGCATCGTGCAGCTATTGGATATACTCTTGATGATCTTAAGAGCATTAGTCCCACTTTATGCCAGCATAAAATTCATATGGAGCCAGATGCTAAACCCGTTGTTGATCATCAAATAAGGCTGAATCCTAGAATAAAGGATGTGGTAAGAACTGAAATATTAAAGCTTCTGGAAGCAGGTATAATTTATCCCATAGTTGATAGTAGATGGGTAAGTCCTGTTCATTGTGTTCCTAAGAAAGGAGGTATTACCGTTGTTCCTAATGATAAAAATGAACTTATCCCGCAAAGAATTGTAACTGGTTATAGGATGGTAATTGATTTCAGGAAATTAAATAAAGCTACTAGAAAAGATCATTACCCCTTGCCTTTTATTGATCAAATGTTAGAAAGATTGTCTAAGCATACACACTTTTGTTTCCTAGATGGTTATTCCGGTTTCTCTCAAATACCTGTGTCACCTGAAGATCAAGAGAAAACCACCTTTACTTGTCCTTTTGTAACTTATGCTTATCGTCATATGCCTTTTGGTTTATGTAATGCACCTGCTACCTTTCAAAGATGTATGACTGCTATATTCTCTGACTTTTGTGAAAAGATTGTTGAGGTTTTCATCGATGATTTCTCCGTTTACGGAACTTCTTTTGATGATTGCTTGAGAAACCTTGATCGAGTTTTGCGGAGATGTGAAGAAACTAATCTTGTCTTGAATTGGGAGAAGTGCCACTTTATGGTGAATGAAGGTATAGTCCTTGGGCATAAAATTTCTGAAAGAGGTATTGAAGTTGATAAAGCTAAAGTTGATGCTATTGAGAAAATGCCATGCCCTAAAGATATCAAAGGTATAAGAAGTTTCCTCGGTCATGCTGGCTTCTATAGAAGGTTTATAAAAGACTTCTCTAAAATTTCTAGACCTCTTACCAATCTCTTGCAAAAAGATGTTCCATTTGTTTTTGATGATGATTTTGTAGAAGCCTTTGAAGTACTTAAGAAAGCCTTAATTTCTGCACCTATTGTTCAACCACCTGATTGGAACCTACCCTTTGAAATTATGTGTGATGCTAGTGATTATGCTGTTGGTGCTGTTCTAGGACAAAGAGTTGATAAGAAATTAAATGTTATCCATTATGCTAGTAAAACTCTAGACAGTGCTCAAAGAAATTATGCTACTACTGAGAAAGAATTTTTAGCAGTTGTGTTTGCATGTGATAAATTCAGATCTTACATTGTTGATTCCAAAGTTACTATTCACACTGATCATGCTGCTATTAAATATCTTATGGAAAATAAATATGCTAAACCTAGACTTATTAGGTGGGTTCTTTTGCTACAAGAATTTGATTTGCATATTGTTGATAGAAAAGAGCTGAGAATCCCGTAGCAGATAATCTGTCTAGAATGGAAAATGTTCTTGATGACCCACTTCCTATTAATGATGATTTCCCTGATGAACAATTAGCTGTGATAAATGCTTCTCGTAATACTCCTTGGTATGCAGACTATGCTAATTATATTGTTGCTAAATATATACCACCTAGTTTTACATATCAACAAAAGAAAAAGTTCTTCTTTGATTTAAGACATTACTTTTGGGATGACCCACACTTATATAAAGAAGGAGTAGATGGTGTTATTAGACGTTGTGTACCTAAGCATGAACAGGAACAAATCCTACGCAAGTGTCACTCCGAGGCATATGGAGGACACCATGCGGGAGACAGAACTGCACACAAGGTATTACAATCTGTTTTTATTGGCCTACTCTTTTTAAAGATGCACGTAAGTTTGTCCTTTCTTGTGATGAATGTCAAAGAATTGCTAATGTTGGTAGACGTCAGGAAATGCCTATGAATTATTCACTTGTTATTGAACCATTTGATGTTTGGGGTTTTGATTATATGGGACCTTTTCCTAAATCCAATGGGTATACTCATATTCTAGTTGCTGTTGATTACGTTACTAAGTGGGTAGAAGCTATTCCCACTAGTAGTGCTGACCATAACACATCTATTAAAATGCTTAAAGAAATTATTTTCCCAAGGTTTGGAGTCCCTAGATATTTAATGACTGATGGTGGTTCACATTTTATTCATGGTGCTTTCCGTAAATAGCTTGCTAAATATGATGTTAACCATAGAATTGCATATCCTTATCATCCTCAGTCTAGTGGTCAAGTTGAATTAACTAATAGAGAAATAAAATTGATTTTGCAAAAGACCGTTAATAGATCTAGAAAGAATTGGTCTAAGAAACTTGATGATGCATTATGGGCTTATAGAACTGCTTATAGAAATCCTATGGGTATGTCTCCATATAAAATGGTTTATGGAAAAGCATGTCATTTATCTCTTGAGTTAGAACATAAAGCATATTGGGCAATTAAAGAACTTAACTATGATTTTAAACTTGCCGGTGAAAAGAGGTTATTTGATATTAGCTCTCTAGATGAATGGAGAACCCAAGCTTATGAAAATGCCAAGTTGTTTAAAGAAAAAGTCAAAAGATGGCATGATAAGAGAATTCAAAAACAGGAATTCAACATAGGTGATCATGTTCTATTATACAATTATTGTTTAAGATTTTTTGCAGGAAAACTTCTCTCTAAATGGGAAGGACCGTATATCATCGAAGAAGTTTATCGCTCCGGAGTCATTAAAATAAACAGCTCCGAAGGCAATAATCAGAGAGTGGTTAATGGGCAAAGAATTAAACATTATATCTCAGGTACGCCCATTAATGTTGAAACTAATATTATTGAAACAATTACACCGGAAGAGCACATAGAAGAAATCTTCCGGAACGCTCCAGAAGCCTGAAAAGGGGTAGGTATGTGATACAGTAAGTAAACCGACTCCAAAAATTCCATAAAAATTATTTCTGTCAGTTTTGGAATATTAGAAAAGTTACAAAAATAAGAAATAGCCGAGAGGACCCACAGGGTGCTCACAAGGCAATAGGACGCGGCCACCCCCCTGGGGCGCGCCCTGATGCCCCGTGGGCCCCACGTGTGCCTTCCCGACTCCGTTTTCTTCCCGTATGCTTGTTTTGCAAGATAAAAATTCTTTATATATACTCCCGTATGTTTTGACCACCGTATCGCAAGTTTCTCCTCTGTTCTTGTTTTGGGCTATTTTTCTGACAGATCTAGATCGCCATGGCTCCGCGGAAGCTCCGCACCAAGCACTGGATTGTTCAACCTTCACCCGGGAAACGTCCGTTCAGTGAAGTATATTATGAGTGGTCGTCCGGAGAGGAGGATGCTGCTATGGAGGAGGAGCCCGGGAAGGTCATGGAGGATCAGATTCAAGGAACAGAAGATCGAGCCACACGCACAGAGGAGATAACAAAAAAAGGGAGACATATTACAAACTCTTCATCACAACCTCTCTTTGTCTGAAATTAATGCATTAAAGGCTGTTGAAGCAATTTGTGCCCAAAATACTTCGCTCACTCATGAGGTTATTTTGTTGGAAGAGCAAAATCGTGCCCTTCGGAGACTCAATAGCAATCTAGAGTACTTGCTAAAGCTGAAGGACAAGCCTACCTCATCATCACCACCATCACCGAAGAAGGAGACTTAAGTACATGGGTATGGGCACTCCCCTTGGCTTGTGCCAAGCTTGGGGGAGGCGCCCCGCTATCGTATCACCATCACTTTTTATCACCATTATCTATCTTAGTTCGATCATTAGTTATTTCGTGATTTAGAGGAATAAAGTTTTAGTATGATTTAGTTTCGAGTGCTAGCTTTGTGATCTATCTATCTATGTAATCGTGTGTGAAAGTTATATAATAAAAGAGTAGTTTGAGTTGAGTGTTTTGCTTTTGATGATCCAATCTTAGAAATAAAGAAAGAATAAAAATAAAATCATATGCTAATCCTATGGGGAGTGATGACTTCACATAAAAGAAGTATAATTGATAAAACTTGTTGGAAGTTGACAAACATAGCATTGGTCATTGTAGCAATTCATGAAAAAGTAATAAAGGAAGAGAGATCTCACATATAAATACACTATCTTGGACATCTTTTATGATTGTGAGCCCCCATCAAATATTCCATGTCAATTAGTTGACGTTGGACAAGGAAGACAATGTAATGGGTTATGTTTGCTTATATTCACATAGAAGTTATATTGTTTTGGATCCTCTAACATGTGGTGTTTTCCCCCTATCTTTCGCTAGCCAAAATTCTGTACTAAGTAGAGATACTACTTGTGCATCCAAAAACCCTTAAACCCAGTTTCATGCCATGAGAGTCCAGTATATCTACCTATGGATTGAATAAGATCCTTCAAGTAAGTTGTCATCGGTGCAAAAGCAATAAAAATTGCTCCTAAATATGTATGAACTTTTATTGTAAGGGAAAATAAGCTTTGTACGATCTTGTGATGGTGGAGCAATAAAAGCGACAGACTGCATAATAAAGGTCGCTATCACAAGGGGCAATATAAAGTGACGTTCCTTTACATTAAGAGTTTGCACATCCAAAAACAAAAGCGCATGACAACCTCTGCTTCCCTCTGCGAAGGGCCTATCTTTTACTTTATGTATTTACTTTCATGCAAGAGTCAATAGTATTCTCTTCTATTCCGTTTTTATTTTCTCTTTTGGCAAACATCATGTGGTGGGGATTGATCCATGTATATATATCCAGTTGAATGTAGGTGATCATGAGTTATTATTGTTGACATTACCCTTGAGGTAAATACGTTGGGAGGCGAAATTATAAGCCCCTATCTTTCTATGTGTTCGATTGAAACTTTTGCTCCATAAGTATGACGTGAGTGTCAGCAATCATAGAAGACTAAATGATAGTTGAGTATGTGAACTTGCTAAACAAAGCTCTTACATAGACTCTTTCTGATAATATGATGGATTGCAATTGCTTCAGTGACTGAGATCATAGTTTGTTAGTTTTCAATTTGGTTTATGGTTCATACTTTAACTTGTGGATGAATTGTCACTTTTTCATGAGAAGTTTTATGATGATATATTGCTGTTATAATAAAGATCATGATGCTATATGTCCGTATTTTATTTTTATCGACACCTCTCTCTCTCTAAACATGTGGTCATGATTATCGATTTCGGTTTTTCGCTTGAGGACAAGCGAGGTCTAAGCTTGGGGGAGTTGATACATTCAATTTGCATCATGATTTCCTACTGTTATTTATTATATTTTTGATCATTATTAAACTTTATGATGCAATTCTCATGCCTTTTCTCTCTTAATTTGCAAGGTTTACATGAAGAGGGGGAATACCGGCAGCTGGAATTTTGGACCTGAAATAGCCACATCAGAGATACCTATTCTACAGAGCTCCAATTGACCTGAAACTTCACGGAGATTTTTTATTGAATATATAAAAAATACTAGAGAAAAGAAATACCAGAGGGGACCTACCAGTTGCCCACAAGTCAACAGGGCACGCCCCCCTGGGCGCGCCCTGATGCCCTGTGGGGCCCCTGGCTGGCGTTTGGCTCCCTCCTTCTGCTATATAGGCTCTTTTGCCCTAAAAATATAGAGAAGTCTTTCGGGACGAAGCGCCGCCGTCTCAAGGCGGAACCTGGGCAGGAGCACTTTTGCTCTCCGGAGGGGGAAATCGAAGCCATCGACATCACCAACGATCCTCTCATCGTGGGAGGACCAACTTCATCAACATCTTCACTAGCACCATCTCATCTCAAATTCATCTCTTGTATTCAATCTTTGTCTCAAAACCTCAGATTGGTACCCGTGGGTTGCTAGTAGTGTTGATTACTCTCTGTAGTTGAGGCTAGTTGGTTTATTTGGTGGAAGATTATATGTTCAGATCCTTAATGCTATTCAATACCCCTCTGATCTTGAACATGAATATTATTTGTGAGTAGTTACTTTTGTTCTTGAGGACATGGGAGAAGTCTTGTCATAAGTAATCATGTGAATTTGGTATTCGTTCGATATTTTGATGATATGTATGTTGTTGCTTCCTTTAGTGGTGTCGTGTGAACGGCGGCTACATGACACTTCACCATCTTTGGTCCTAAGGGAAGGCATTGTGGAGTAGTAATTAGATGATGGGTTGCTAGAGTGACAGAAGCTTAAACCCTAGTTTATGCGCTATTCCGTGAGGGGCTGATTTGGATCCATATGTTTCATGCTATGGTTAGAGTTATCTTAATTCTTCTTTCGTAGTTGTGGATGCTTGCGAGAGGGGGTAATCATAAGTGGGAGGCTTGTTCAAGTAAGAACAGCACCCAAGCACCGGTCCACCCACATATCAAATTATCAAAGTAGCAAACGCGAATCAAACAAACATGATGAAAGTGACTAGATGAAATTCCCATGTGTCCTCGAGAACGTGTTACCTATTATAAGAAATTGTTCCGGCTTGTCCTTTGCTACAAAAAGGATTGGGCCACCTTGCTGCACTTTTGTTACCGTTACTAGTTATTTTTACGAATTATCTTGCTATCAAAATTATCTGTTACCACTACTTTCAGTACTTGCAGAGAATACCTTGCTGAAAACCGCTTGTCATTTCCTTTTGCTCCTCGTTGGGTTCGATACTCTTACTTATCGAAAGGACTACGATTGATCCCCTATACTTGTGGGTCATCAGCTCTCCACTGCCATCACTGTCTTGTCTTTGCGCTTCCGATTGCGCTTCCGGCTCTTCTTCTGCGGGGTTGATGCATCATCTGCGTCATCGTCTTCGGAGTCGACTTCGGCGCCAGCATCTTCCCCAGGGAGTCGCCTCCCTTCCTCAGCACATGCACACTTGTCCGCCAAGCCATACAACTCGTTGATGGTTCTGACCTTCATGATATTCATCTCAGACCGCATTCTACGGTTGCGCACATTCGTGTGGAATGCAGTGCAAACAGCTACGGGATGAACATCAAGGATGTTGTGGTGCACACGGCTGAACCTCTGTATATACTTGCGGAGGGTCTCGCCATCTCTTTGGGGGATCACATGCAAATCGCTCTCCTGACCAGAGAGCTTGTGGCCTCCCTTGTAGGTACCCACGAATTGATGGCATAGATCCGACCAAGAGGAAATGGAGCCCTCGGGCAAGTTCATCAACCACGATCTGACGTTGGGCCTGAGCGCCAACGGAAAGTAGTTGGCCAGCAGCTTGTCGTCGTGCCCCCCAACAACTTGCACCGTGATGGTGTAGATGCCAAGGAACTCTGCTGGACTGAGCGTGCCGTCGTACTTGTCAGGCAACTCTGGCTTGAAGGGGCGGGCGGACGGCCAACAAACTTGCCGCAGCTCACGAGTAAACGCTGGGCAGCCCACCTCGTAAGGTAGGCACCCAGGGTACCCAGGCACTGGCACGTATGCTGCCGGCCCGGCACGGTCGTCTGATAGACGGCGTGCCTCCCGGCGCCGCTCAATCTTCGTACGGGCGTCTTCGTCACGCCATTTGTGGAGCACTCGGCGCTGGTCTTGGCAGCCCCGCGGATCCGACGACGCCATGGACATGGTGTCCTGGTTATCCGATTGGCGAGCTTGCCGCCGCGGTGGTTGTTGACGTGGAGGCGATTGCATCGTTGGTGCACCGTCTCCGGCACGGCAGCCAGACGGTCCTGCTGGCACTGCGGGTGGTCGTCTAGAGGGGCCCACATCCAGTGTTTTGCCGGGATTGGCAAAACTGATGAGACTCTGGATAGTGGCCCTCCATTCTTCCATTTTGTCTTGGGCTGGCGGGAGGTTCAAAAGCATTTGAACTCGCGCCATAGCCTCTGCCGGCGTGGTTGGCATGGCGGGAAACATGGAACGAGACGGCGTTCGACTCCTGGCAGGGCCAGGAGGGAGCTCGTCGCGTACCTGCTGCCGCGACGCATGCCCACCAACGGGCTGGCATGGTTGTGGTGGATCCTGAGCATCGTGAGGATGATGCTCAGGGCCGGCTTGACGCTGTCCAGGACCACCAGCGCCGCGGGGAAGCGTGGCGCGCCCATCTTGCGATGGTCACTGCACACGTCCCGCCGCAGCGTTGTTGGACGTCGCAGCTCCGTCCTTGGACGTCGCGGCGACGGGGTCCTGGTTCACACCGGTCCTAATTGTAATACTAGGATGATCGTGCTCACCAGCGGGTTGTTGGAGTTGGCCGTCTGCGCCATCTCCGGTGTGCAGACTGCGATCGCCGGCACGGTACGGAGGCTGGACATCCGCACCGCCGGCGCCTCCTGCCTCGGCCATCCCAACCGTAGCGCCCGCTCCAACTGTGCCGCCTGCGCCATCTCCGGACGCCTGGGAAGACTGCTTGGAGGTGGTGGGAGCCGTCGTGGCTCCGGTCTTCTTCTTCGGCGCCATCGATGAAGGTGATGGAGTCGGTACTCAAACTATGAACATTGATTCGTAATATAAGACCCCCCTGCCTGGCGCGCCAAAGATGTCGTGGGAAAACGATGATCTATGGGATCGTGAGGATCCCTTTGCGGTTCGGCTGTGGGATCAATATACTACAAAGAGCAGGGCTAGTAGATGTGAGTACAAGCAAGGATTTATCTAGGTTCGGGCCGCTGTGAGCATAAAACCCTACTCCCGTTCTAGTGGTTTGATTGTATGTGAGCTCAAAGGTTACAAAGAGCGCAGCTTGCCGGCCAGGTGCGTGGGAAGTGCAGCTACAACGTGTAGTTGAGCTAGGAGTCGACCGTTCTAAGTGTAGCCGTGGGCCTCCTTTTATAGGCCAAGGGGTTACCACAGTGGCTAATATGGTCATTTACAGAGTATGAATAGTAACTTGCACTGTCACCACGTCTATCTCCTAACGGGGTAAGACAAGCGCATTTAATGCACCGTTAGGTGCTACGTCGGGGAGGCGAGGCTTTGGGGCAAAAGATCTGTACCACCGGTCCTGGCGCCCTCCTGTTATCTTGACACGTCCTAGGGACGAGTGTCGTTAAAGTTAATCCTGGCGTGGCATGCTGACACGCGCCTTGGCCAGCTGCGTTGACTGCCTGCCCGCTCGACACCTATCATGCGTGCTTATCTAGCCAATGATGAGGTGGAGCGGTAACGGGACAAAACGAGCTTGCCAGCGCGGAGCTTGCCGAGTCGTTGCTTGCCGGCAAGGAGCTTGCCGGCAACCAGAGTCTTGGTCTTCACCTTGCCGGTACGGAGCTTGCCGGCAAGGGCAATCTTGATCTTCAGTAATAGAATAGCACTTCTCAATGACCTGCCTTGAGTTCTTCTTCACGTCTTGTTTATTCTAAGTCTTGGGTCACAACAACCCTCCGGCAAGCCCTTGCCGTCAGGAAGGCTACAACTGTCTGTGCAAGTCAGGGTACGAGGGCACCCATGCTTTAGTACACCGACAATAAGTCTGTACATTCAGAGAAAAAACGCTAAGTTGATCAAAACCATAGATTTCATTCAGTGGCACTGTGATTTTACATTCATACGATCGAGTTACAATATTAAACTAAAAAACTAATTGCGGCAGCGGCGGCAACGGCGGCGGCGGCGTGCTACGCCGGCGTTGTCGTCCTCCGGGACGCCGTTGTTCAAGTCTTCGAGCCATCCCAGAATGTTCTGGACTTGCAAATCCAAGAGCCGTTTGTCACGTGATCGACGGGCGGGGGCGGGTGGACGGCGACTCGCGGCGCTGCGAGGTAGCGGTCGACGGTGGCGTCCCGTGACGCTGAGGGGGGGGGCGGTGGGTGCCGGCGCACACACGGGCATGGGCGCGGCGGGTGGAGGCAAGCGCACGGGGACCGGCTCCGCGGTGGGTGCCGGGGCGCGCACGAGCACAGGCGGGGGCGCTGGCGCTGGCACGTACACGAGCTCGCGTGGGTCCGCGGGGACCTCGCTGACACCCGCAGCTTCCAGCGCTGCGATGGTGCTTGGCGACTAGCCCGTCAATGCCACGGGGATGGTCGCTGGCACGGGGGCAGCATCCTCCACGGCCAGCTCGTTCAGGGCCATGTCCCTGAGGTCCCATTCCTCCTTATTTTCTATCTCCTCCGGCTCGGAGTCGACTTCACCAAACCGGAAGACTAGTGGTAGATGATCCTTGTGCGCCATGGCATAGGTGGAGCTCTGGAAAATAGGATTCGGGCGAGATGGGAATGTGAGGCGAAGAGAGACCAATAAGGCTGCCTATTAAACAGCGGTTCGGGCGCCATTAATGGAGAGGTTGAGAGGGAGGCGGGCGGCGATGGAGGTCAAAGGGCTCGCTTCCCGGTGAGCCTGCGCAGCGTACTGGTCGCATGCCTCCCGGTGAGCATGTGCAGCGTACTGGTCGCACGCCTCCCGGTGAGCCTACGCAGCGGAGGACTGGTCGCATGCCTCCCGGTCAGCCTACGCAGCGCAGGACTAGTCGGACGCCTCCCGGTCAGCCTGCGCCGCGGACTTCGCTCGCACGTCTCCCGTCTACTCAAACAGCTGCCCGCACGGCACCTCCTTGCCAATAAAAAAGTGGGACGCATGGTGGCACGTAAATGGTCAGTAGAACGCCCACGATTTAAATAATACTGTACAACCGTTTGTGATGATAACGTGACAGCTATTTGTTCCAAAATGTCTATGTTGGCTATGGCTGTTTGTATGTGCGCCCTCTGTCATATTGGACAATTTTTTTACCACAGCATGTTGGTGCCATTTCATGACACCATGTGATGCGGAGCATCCCACGGTCATCCCCATGGACCTACCTACGTCTCCTCAAGTGCCAAGTGGACCTATGACACAAGCACGTGCAAGAGCTCTCAAAACCGAGGTGACATCTCTCCTAAGTGAACTTCCTTTTGACTCGAGTGAGGCATGGCTACTACCTCAAACCAAAGTGCTATGTGTGATCAGGTAACCGCCTCGGGAATGCTCGGAACGAAGGCCAAGTCGACAAGTACACGAAGGGACGTGCGCGAGGAGGAAGATCGCTGGAAAGCTTCAGCGACCGGACATTCGGCCCCTGAAGAGATGCCCACCAGCAGCAGCAGCCCAGCCACGAACGCTACAGGGCCCGGACATCCGGCCCGTACAAGCCGGATATCCGGCCTCTGCCCGGAAATCCGGCCCTGCATCATAGTAACTTGACCCCTTCAGGCCGGACATCCGGCACCCCCGCGAACCGCCGGACATCCGGCCCGACGCCCAGACATCCGGCCCCCCCTGACAGCAGCTTGAGGCCTTTCGGCCGTGTAATCTCGTCCACTCGTCCCCACTTCGTCCTAGACTATAAATAGACCTCCTCCTCATCCTTTCTAGGGTTAGCAAAGTATTTTGAGACATCTAGTTGAGCTTTGCTCCTTGTATCTCCTCTTGGGGAATCAAGACCTCTCTAGGGAGAAGGATCCCCATCATAGGATCAACAAGACCTCCTAAGGGAGAAGGATCTCATCTAGATCATCAAGACCTCACCTCCTCCGGAGTGGGAAGAACTTTACCTTGTGCTTGTTTTCCTTGGATTGTCCTTGTATACTTGTGGATCTCATGTATGCTGTAACACCCCAAAAATTTAATCATATTTTTATTAAGTAAAATTTGGCCAGAAATAAAATTTTGAATTATATTAGGTCTTTTATTAATTTTAGAGTATTTTCTGTTTTCTGTTTTCCAAAATTCTTCCCTCCATATAGAAATTTTGGGAAAAATATTATGGGCTTTGGTAGTTTTCTTAAATCATTTCATTTATATTTTAATAACAATAGGAATTATTTTCATAATAAAATTTTGCCCAAGATAATCATTTTAATAGCATTTTCAATCCTTGAAATGCTTCTGTTGCACTACAACCATTTTAAACAATTCTTTAAAAATTCCACAAAAATTATGAGGGGTCATGTGATGCCTACAGATCACTTTTATGCAAAAACCCAACTTGGTCTTTTGCAAAATTTGAGTGAAACATCCTCTTCTCAATTCTGTTCCATTTTTGAGTTTTAACTACAACCTCAATTTTTATTGCTCCAAAAATTCTGCAATTATTCCACTTTATAGTCCTTCCTAAGAAACCCTTAAGTACAGAGGATCAGCTCCAATTACCTCTTTTTAGTTCTCCAAATAAATCCTTCAAATTTCTGTCCAGAACTGAAATTCTTCCAAACTTGCACTAGCAAGTTTCCCCTTTTCACAAACCAACTCCACCATCCTCACTATCATCTAAGGAGACACCATCCTGGCAATTTTTACAACCAACAAAGGTTCATGGCTAGCCCTAGCATTTCATCAAGCACATTGTGTGCATGACAGAAATTCTGCTCCTTCCTAAACTGCACTGGACACTTGGTCATTTGGCCAAACCATCATGTCCAACATCTCTGGAATCTCCGGGAGCATTCGCCTGCCAAAATCTAGCTTGATAGGATCACTATAGCTACCTCTGGCATTTCATCGAGCAGCTGGTCGGCGTGTCAAGTGCGTGGCCAGAGTGCCCGTTTGGCACTGTCGGCATCGCCGCCACACCGCGGCTCTACTACCGCTCCAGCACGGGAGCCATCCCATCTAGCTTCGCGAGGAAGTAAAGAAGCGCGCCGACACCCTCGCTCGTCTCCTAGCGCCGACCACCGCCGCCCCCCCCCCCCACCGGCCTCAACCGCCGCAGTAAAGGCCGCCACCGCAATCCACTCAGGGACGGCACCGACCGGACCACCTGGTGCTTCTCGAGCTCATCCACACCGCACCGACCCCGACGACCGCCTCACCTGCCCAACGGCCTCGCCACCGTCCTCTTCTGCCATTAATGGCTGCCGCCACCTCGGCCACCTTCTGGAAGCCACCAACTGACCTCCTCCTCCCTATAAGAAGCCACCCCGAGCTCTTCCAACTAACCACCCCGCTCCCCTCCTTCCTTGTGAGCTCCCCCGAGCAGCAAGCGACCGGAAACGGTCATCTTCCCCACCTCCAGTAGCCACGGCCGCCGCCGTTTTCCGGTTGATTCCGACGCCAACAGGACTTCCCCCTCCTCCATTTCTTCTCCAACCACCTCCACTCGACCCCACAGATCCATACCCGCCGCCAATTTTGTCGGAAGTGGCCCGTAGACGACACGCCCAATTCGCCGTCGCTGGAGTTCCGCGGGAGAGCTCGCCGCCGACGATTGGGTGGACTCCGGAGACCGTGCCGCTGCTCACCGGGATCGCCAGGAGTCCCTGATCACGGCGGTGTGCTCACCCTCCGGCGCCGCGCCCCCAATCGCCGGCGAGGATTGCCGGGAGCCTCGCCTCCGCTCGGTCAGAGGAGGGAGAAGGCCGGATTGACCAGGGTCAAACCCGACAGGCGGGCCCCTCTGTCAGTGACCCTGGCCACACTGTTTCGGCTGTTAAGTGGAGGCGTAACTCTGGGATTATGTTTTCTCCTCCGGATAGTGTATTCCTGCAGTACGCCTTCGATGTCAGCAGCTTCTTCGCGCAGCCGAACGGCTGGGCCAGGCCCAGTGGCACCGCACGGCTATACTACGCCCAGACCGCACCTCTGCCTTTCCTCTTTTCTTTTCCCAGCAAAACTCAAATAATTCTACAGCAACCATTTCAAATCCAAATCTGATGATTCAAATTTCTACCTACTTCTAAAATCATTCTCTATTAATCTAGCTAGGGTGAACATTTTTCCTAAGCTTGTCTCTACTGAATCAATTAAATAGTCCAATTCTTTAATTATTCCAGCTTAGAAATCCCCTAGGAAAATCATCTGATCTACAAATCATTTGATTCTTTTTCTGAAATTCATTATTATTCCTCTAGTTTATTTTAGTATTTATTTCAAAATTTTCCAAACAACGTTTTGTTACTATTTTCAAATTAGGTGATATTTGCAATATTTTGAAAATAGGAAAATGGAGGGAAGATGAAAATTTTCACAGTCTTGGAGTGCACCCAATATTTCTGCATGATCAAGGCAAGCATCTTGAACACTTGATATGGTGATTGCATGGTTAAATGTTTGCAAGAATAATTGAAATCATGCATATGTCGAATTCAAATAAAATTTACATGCATGTAGTGTTGGCATGTTTTTTCCCGTACCGTGCAACGTGTGTTTGTCATGACTAACTTGCAGGAGCAGGTATAAGAGAAATACCAGTAGAAGGGTGATCACGTTGGAGCGTGATCATGCATTGTTGGTTATGCATGTTGGGATATGCAAGGGCTGTGGCCCTGTTTTTTTGGTGTTACTGTTGAAAGAACACTTTATTGTGCTAACCACTGCAGGGAATACATAAGCCTCCTGAGTCGACCGTAGATCGAGTCTTGTTCCGGTAACCCCCAAACTTGATCAGTGCTACCACATGTCCCTGCCGCAGGTAGGGTATGGTTCAGTAAGTTATTAACCCCTTTCCCGCACACACCGTACAGAGAGGCCATAGTGAAAGATACCATTGATCACTGGTAGGCATGTCACTTGGTCAGGGGGCATGGGTGTATTCAATTGTAGCCGAGAGGGGTAGCGCCCCTGATCTTTGCGCACGTTATATATGAGATTGTGATCCCATGCTATTCGAGATTGTAGTCTCCCCGCCTTAGAGTTTTTCTTGAACGATGCTTTGGGTGATTCCTGGCATCAGGAAAGTTAATCTGGTGTGTGCTGGTTAGGTGTGTTTTCAACCCAAAGACCGTAATGGGAATTAGTCAGCGTCACGGTGCTGACTAAAGAAATCCTTAAATTGTGGGTAAAGAGTCCCTCTGCAGAGTTTTAAAACCTATTCGAATAGCCGTGTCCGCGGTTAAGGACTATAGTCTGGGTTGGTCAAGTGTCGGTCTTAGTGTCGGTCTCCGGAGGAAATAATTAAATTGAGCATGAATTATTTTGCAGGATAATTATTGCCACTACTGATATTGTCATGAATATTATTGATGATATGAAGATTATTATGGACTAACCCTGTCATTTTATTTTATTTTCTGAGGGTCTCATGGGCTGGCTAGACTACCCGGGATGCTCATTTCTTTTCAAGACCTCTCGTGGCGTCGCTTGAGTTCTCGGGCGGTCCTGTCTCGCCCGATTCTCTTTTAGACACCCGTTTGGCATTTCTTTTCAAGACCTCTCGTGGCGTCGCTTGAGTTCTCGGGCGGTCCTGTCTCGCCCGATTCTCTTTTAGACACCCGTTTGGCATTTCTCTTGGATACTCGGGCGGTCTTGTCTCGCCCGATTCTCCACTTTATATTTTCTTTTGGATTCTCGGGCGGTCCTGTCTCGCCCGATTATCCACTTTTAACTTTCTTGGTTTGTCACTAACATTTTATTTACTCATACTTCTGCACATGCTAATATTTATCATGCCATAATTTAATTTTCAGCCAACATATGCATCTCATTTAATCCAGCATGAACATATGCATTCGGTATATCTTTTGTTCATAATGTTTGCGAGTACATTCAAACGTACTCACTGGCTTGTCCCTGGCTATTTAATTGGCCAGGTCAGGATTTCAACAAGGAGTACTGCAACGACGTCCGTGCAAAGCCTAGGATAGCAGCCACGCTGGATAGGAATTATCCGGGTCTGCTGTTCCTGTGGGAATGGAGCCCCATCGACGTTGGAGAACCACGAGTCGCTTCCGTCATCCTCACTAGACATCATTGTTGTATCAATAGACCTTTATGGTCTTGTATCCAATTCTTGTAATTGCTTGATAATCTGTAACAAGGACGTGTCCACCAGTAACAGTAACCCTGGACTGGTGACGACACGAGGGGTTAATTTCTGGGATATCATGTCCTGGAAATCCGGCCCTGACATATGCTATCCTAGTGGATGTGTGATTTGGGTTTGTTTGAGTGATTTCCTTGGTTGACTTTGTGGTTCCTCTCTTTTCCCCCTCCTAAAGTGTGAAAAGATCGTCAATTAGGGTTCCACCCTACATCATCTTGGATCAGAGCCACGTTGATTCACACTTTGGAGTCTTTCCCCTCCACTTTCTAGCCTTGATTTTGTGTTTTTTGCCCAATTTCGAAAATTCACCACAAAAATAGCCATACCAAAAATTTTGTGATTTGTTGGTTTGATGATGTTTTGTTGATTTTGATCCATGGATTTGCTTGTTTTCGAGTGGATCTAGCTTTCCCCCATCTTCTCCATCGATTCCATCCACAAAATCGTCCGAATTTTGCCCTAAATTTTTCTTTTCCCCACCTGTTCTTCGAGTTCATCCACGGATCCAGTAGCCCGGACATCCGGCCCACGTGCCCAGACATCCAGCGCCCCGGCCATCCAGCCAGAAGGCCCGGTCATCCGGCCCCTGGGAAACCAGCATGCCAACACTTCACACTTTCGTCAATTTTCGCCTTTTTCCCACCGTTTCTTCCGCAATCCCGTGAGCCACTCCATCAGAAATTTCCTCCAACCACCACTTCGTGCCATTTGAGTTTTTGAGTCGCGGATTTGCCGTTTCCTAACGTGTTTCGGCTACTTAGGAACGGTTCGACATCGACATCACCGCCGCTCATCATCGCCACGGAACTCGTCATCGACAACACCAACTCCACCATCGTGACACCCTCACCGTAAGCAAGGACGGTAACATCGACGACATCTTTTTCATATCCTTCCCATTGCATTGTGAAACCCCAAGACCATCTTTTGCGTAGCTTTCCTACGAGACTAGCCATTTGAGTATTGCCGGGCAACGCTACTTGTGCACTTTAGTGATACCTATCCGCATAGCTATCCTCGCGTGCATACATACATATATCAACTCTTGTGCCAAGATTTTGTTCTCGCATATACATCATCGCTATCCTCGTACAAGCATTTCGCATAAGTGGCCAAAGGAAAGCATCAAAAGAACGAGAAGCTTTTAAGCAAAAGAGAAAGAGCAACAAGCTTGTAAGCAATAGCCATAGCATCGCCACATTACATAGCACATTTGATCATCTTGGATCATTGTGACAAGTTCACCGGGAATCATACATACATAGCATAAGTGAGATAGAAAGCATTACGTTTTGTCTCTTATAGGTTGTGCACAAGTTCGTATCCGCCTATTGAGCAAGCGTGCTAGTGTCTCTCTAGTGTTGTGCAACAAGAGCATTTTCCGTGGATCCCACATTTTGAGCTCATTCCTTGGTTGCACGACCTCATTTATCTATCCGTGCGTGTGTTTCCGTGTCCCACTTATTGCTATTGGTCTACTCATTACACTTGCGAACTTGTGAATCTTTTTCAACATTATTGATATCTTGCTTGCAAATTGCAATTATTTTGTGCCACCATCCTAACCAAGCTACTCCATAAGCCTTTTGTGTAGGTGTGAGAAACGAACCCGGTACCAATTCTACTATCATAGCAATACATTGAGTGATACTCGATACATCTTCAATCTTCGGAAAAGGTAACTTGGTTTTGTTCTTTCACTTCCTACTCACCTCTACTTGACAATGATGGATAGGCCGGGTACATCTTCGAATCCTCTCTTCGACGAGCACGAAGCACCGAACGACTACGTATCCAAAAGCCATCTCTTTGGGGTACAACGAGCCTTGCATCAAGAAAATGAAGCTTTGGGCGATCGCATCGAGCAACTTGCCACCGACTTGCGTCATTCCGAAATACGAACAAGAGACTACCTCGACACCAAGCTTACTACACAAATGGAAGAATTTCGTGCCATGATGATTGACCGCGCTTCTACAACTTCGTCATCGACAAGGTGAACACGGTCAAGACACCATTCTTCGGATTCATCATCGGATGCAAGTCTTCCTCGAGCTCGTCTACATCCTCAGCAAGAACATCAAGCTCGCCAAAATCCATCACATGGCAATGGTTTGCAACAACGACTTCAAGAGCGCGAACGTCAACGCCATCAAGTTCAAGGCGCTACGCACCAAGAGCAAGTTCCACGACGTCAACAACAAGACGCCCAAGACGGCGATCCACTTCGGCAAGAGCAACAACATCACGAACAACAAGCCCTCGAAGCACAACGTGCCCTTCGCGAAGCCACTCGTGCTCTAGAAGAACACAACCGTTGCGTGCGTGAAGAATAAGAGGCACGTCTCCAAGAAGAAGCCGCACACCAAGAAGAGAATCAAGAAAGGAGGAACTGGGCAAGAATACCTTGTCACCACCGTCAAGCCAATCACGTGGACCAAGAAGAAAACGAGGATGACGACCCACCTCCAAGACAAGAACGATGACAACATCGGCATAATGATGAACAACGCTACGGCAAGCTCAAGTTTAACATGCCCAAGTTTTCCGGAAGCAACGACCCCGAAGACTACCTCTCATGGGCCTTAAAGGTTGACAAGATTTTCCGTCTACAAGACTACGATGAAGAAGAAAAGGTAGCCATGGCATCGCTTGAGTTCCAAGACTATGTTCTCATTTGGTGGGAGCAAGTGGTCGAGAGACGCCAAGAGAAAGGCGAACCACCTATCACAACGTGGACTCAAATGAAGGATGTCATGAGAGTTCGCTTTGTGCCTACACACTATAGCCGCGACCTCTTCAAGAAACTCCAACTCCTCAAGCAAGGAACCAAGTCGGTTGAAGAATACTACAAAGAAATGGAGATTGCAATGATACGAGCCAACGTCAAGGAAGATGATGAACAAACGATGGCGTGTTTCTTAAATGGTCTCAACCATCCAATCAAGAAAATTGCGGACTTTCAACCTCACTCCAACCTCCTCGAGCTAGTGCACCAAGCCACCAAAGCGAAGCGTCAAGTGCAAGATGATTACAAGTACTCCAAGTACTCTTCCAAGACCTACGGTTCGTACAATCAAGCATCAACAACTACGATACCTCCTCCAACGACTCGTGCTACACCAAGTACCGGTGACAAGTCAAGCCACAAGAACCCTTCGACATCTTCAAGTCGTCCTCCTCCTACTACAAGCAACTCCAAGCCAAGAGCTTCGTCATCAACAACTCCTACGGATGCCAACGACAAGATAAGTGACATCAAGTGCTTTACTTGCAAGGGCCGAGGCCACAAGTCTTTCGAATGCCCAACACGACGCACTATGATCCTCAACGCCGACGGCACCTATGACTCTATGAGTGAAGGCGAAATGGAAGTACTTGAGCACGTGGCAATGCTTTGACAAGTGAATGAAGAAGAAGATGATCAAGTGTTTTGCGACAATGATTCGAGCCCCACTCTTGTTGTCTCCAAGGTCTTGACACTTCAACAACATCAAGATGAAGACCAACGTTGCCACATCTTCCACTCCAAAGCGGGTATCCAAGGACGTTCCGTCAAGGTCATCATCGACGGCGGAAGTTGCCACAACTTGGCAAGTGAAGAGTTATGTACCAAGCTCCAATTAGTCAAGAAGAAGCACCCTCGCCCATACAAGGTCCAATGGCTTAGCGACTCCGGCACCATTCAAGTGGAGCACACCGTCCAAGTGTCCTTCAAGATTGGAGCCTACGAAGACAACTTGGAGTTTGATGTGGTTCCTATGTCCGTGTGCCATCTCCTCCTTGGAAGACCTTGGCAATTTGACCGTGGCGTCATCCACAACGGACGGACCAATCACTATAGCTTCAAGCTCAAGGGCAAGGAATTCGTTCTTCGACCTATGACACCAAGTCAAGTCATCGCGGACAAGCAAGCATCTACCCATCGTGGAGAGACAAGTGAGCGAGTGAACCACCAAAAAGACAGTGAGCGCCACAAGCCAAAAATGAGCGACTCCACGATGAGCGACAAGAGAGACCTATTTCTTTTAGCCACCAAAAGAGATTTGAGGGATGTGAGTGAGAGCCCATCAAGTGTTCTTCACTTTGTGCTTGTGTGCAAAGATGAAGTGGTGCGGACTAATACTTCACAACATCTTCCTTTGGTATTATCTCATTTATTGCAGGAATTCGCGGACGTGTTTCCTGATGAGCTACCTCCCGGAATTCCTCCACTTCGCGGAATCGAACACCACATAGACCTCATCCCTGGCGCACCTCTACCAAACAAGGCACCTTACCGCGTCAACCCTGAAGAGACCAAAGAGATACAAAGGCAAGTGCAACATCTCATGAAGAATGGGTATGTACGCGAAAGCTTGAGCCCTTGTACCGTTCCGGTCATTCTTGTGCCTAAGAAAGATGGCACCTATCGCATGTGTTCCGATTGCCGTCCCATTAATGCTATCACCGTTAGATATAGACATCCCATTCCACGCCTTGATGACATGCTTGATGAACTTAGTGGAGCCACCATTTTCTCCAAAATTGATCTTAAAAGTGGCTACTATCAAATACGCATGCAAGAAGGTGACGAATGGAAAACCGCTTTCAAAACCAAATTTGGCTTGTATGAATGGTTAGTCATGCCTATGGGTTTGTCGCAAGCTCCTAGCACTTTTATGCATGTGATGCATTATGTTCTTCGCAAATATATTGGCATTTGTGTTGTGGTTTACTTTGATGACATCCTTGTGTTTAGTGAAACTCTTGAAGATCATGTCAAACACCTTAGAGATGTATTGCAAGTTCTTAGAGACGAGCGACTTTATGCTAACATGGAAAAATGCACTTTTGGTGTTGATAAGCTTGTTTTCTTGGGCTTTGTCGTCTCCTCCAAGGGTGTTCAAGTGGATGAAACTAAAATTGATGCTATTAAGAATTGGCCACAACCAACCAATTTGCTTCAAGTGCGTAGTTTCCTTGGCTTAGCCGGCTTTTATCGTCGCTTTGTAAAGGATTTTAGCACCATTGCATCACCATTGCATGCATTGAGTAAGAAGAATGCACCATTTGTTTGGGGTCCATCTCAAGATGCCGCATTTCATGAGCTTAAAACCTTGCTTACACATGCTCCATTACTTGCATTACCCAACTTTGAGAAAACTTTTGAAGTGCATTGTGACGCTAGTGGTAATGGTATTGGTGGTGTGTTGATGCAAGAGAAGCAACCTATTGCATACTTTAGCGAAAAACTTTCCGGCGCGCAACTTAACTACCCCATCTATGACAAAGAGCTATATGCTTTAGTGCGCGTCTTGCATGTGTGGGAACATTACCTTCGCCCTCGTGAATTTGTTATCCATACGGATCATGAAACGCTTAAGTACCTTAAGGGTCAAACCAAATTGAATAAGCGTCATGCTAAATGGAGTGAGTTCATTGAGTCATTTCCTTATATTATCAAGTATATCAAAGGTAAGGAAAATGTTGTGGCGGACGCTCTCTCACGCAAATGCATGCTAGTTACTAAACTTGAATTGAATGTTATAGGATTTGAGCACATTAAAGACTTATATGTGCATGATGCATCATTTTCGATTCCTTATGCCAAATGTTTACCACATAAAACTTGGGAGCAATATTACTTGAAGGATGGTTACCTTATGAAAGCTAACAAACTTTGTATTCCCGAGTCTTCTCTTCGTTTGTTACTTTTGCAAGAAGCTCATGGTGGAGGACTCATGGGACATTTTGGACGCGACAAGACCTTCGCTACGCTCTCCAAGAACTACTTTTGGCCAAAGATGTTTCGAGACGTTTCTCGCTACACCAACCAGTGCTCTACATGCCGCAATGCTAAGTCCAAAGCTCAATCTCATGGTCTATATATGCCACTTCCTATTCCATATCACCCATGGGAAGATATTAGTATGGATTTCGTCCTTGGTTTGCCTCGAACTCAAAACGGCAAAGATTCCGTATTTGTTGTTGTCGACCGTTTCTCTAAGATGGCACATTTCATTCCTTGTAACAAGATAGACGATGCTTCACATGTTGCAAATCTCTTTTGTAGGGAAATCTTACGTTTGCATGGAGTGCCAAAGACGATCGTGTCGGATCGAGATGTCAAGTTCCTTAGCTACTTTTGGAAGACACTATGCGCCAAGCTCGGAATCAAGCTCCTATTCTCATCGGCATATCACCCTCAAACCGACGGCCAAACGGAGGTCACGAACCAGACTCTTTCCACACTACTCCGCGTGTTGATCAAGAAGAACATAAGGGAGTGGGAGGAATGTTTACCCATCGCCGAGTATGCCTACAATCGAGCACGACACTCTACTACCGGCAAGTCCCCCTTCGAGGTCATCTATGGCTTCAATCCATTGTCTCCGTTGGACATTCTACCACTACCTCTACAAGAGCGCATCGACATGGACGCGAGTGCACGAGCGAGCTACCTCAAGAAGATGCACGAAGATACAAGGCATGCGATCGAGCTCCAAGTACAACGACTCGCGACCAAGGTCAACATCAACAAGCAACCCATGGTGTTCAATCCCAGAGATCTTGTGTGGCTACACCTTTGCAAAGACCGCTTCCCCAACGAACGCAAGTCCAAACTACTACCGCGAGCCGACGGACCTTTCAAGGTGCTAGCACGCTACAATAACAATGCCTACAAGATCGACATCCCTCGCGACAAGTACAATGTGAGCGACACATTCAACGTCACGGACTTATCTCCCTTCCATGGTGATGTGGATTCCGATCCGAGGACGGATCTTTTTCAAGGGGGGGGGATGATGCGGAGCATCCCATGGTCATCCCCATGGACCTACCTACGTCTCCTCAAGTGCCAAGTGGACCTATGACACGAGCACGTGCAAGAGCTCTTGAAACCGAGGTGACATCTCTCCTAAGTGAACTTCCTTTTGACTCGAGTGAGGCATGGCTACTACCTCAAGCCGAAGTGCTATGTGTGATCAGGTATGAAGAGGACCGCCTCGGGAATGCTCAGAACGAAGGCCAAGTCGACAAGTACACGGAGGGACGTGCGCGAGGAGGAAGACCGCTGGAAAGCTTCAGCGGCCGGACATCTGCCCTTGAAGAGATGCCCACCAGCAGCAGCAGCCCATCCACGAACGCTACAGGGCCCGGACATACGGCCAGAGGCCCGGACATCCAGCCCGTACAGGCCGGATATCCGACCTCTGCCCGGAAATCCGGCCCTGCATCACAGTAACTTGACCCCTTCAGGCCGAACATCTGGCGCCAGGGCCGGACATCCGGCACCCCCGCGAACCGCCGGACATCCGGCCCGACGCCCGGACATCCGTCCCCCCCTGACAGCAGCTTGAGGCCTTTCGGCCGTGTAATCTCGTCCACTCATCCCCACTTCGTCCTAGACTATAAATAGACCTCCTCCTCATCCTTTCTAGGGTTAGCAAAGTATTTTGAGACATCTAATTGAGATTTGCTCCTTGTATCTCCTCTTGGGGAATCAAGACCTCTCTAGGGAGAAGGATCCCCATCATAGGATCATCAAGACCTCCTAAGGGAGAAGGATCTCATCTAGATCATCAAGACCTCACCTCCTCTGGAGTGGGAAGAACTTTACCTTGTGCTTGTTTTCCTTGGATTGTCCTTGTATACTTGTGGATCTCATGTATGAAAGATCTACAGGAAATAAGAAATAAATGGATGAAAGATCTAAGATACTCAAGTATGAAAGATCTAACATTTTTTAGGGAATTGCATTTTTTAGGGAATTGAAATGACATTAGGGAAAAAGTTATGATGGATGAACTTCTAATATATTCTGATAGAATTGACATTCAAGTTTTACCAACTTCTAGATATCTAAGAATCATGTTTATCAGAGTGGTTATTATTCCAGATCTGCAATGAGATTTTGAAACTTTTGCCCATGCAGAAAGTCAGGTAGCTGTACACACTTTTTAACATCTCTATTCATGAAAGCAGTGTATGGGAATAATAATCTGCATTGTTATGTTCTTATTTCCTGTTACGAAATAATGAGAAATCCAAACTATAATATCCTTTTGTATACATTATTTCCGGCCATATCTAACACATGGACGTCACGCTTTTGAACCATACATTGCATTTTTTAATCATGATTTGGCCCTCATATGCATTTACTTGAATAGTAAAAAAATTAGAAGATCTCTTTGTATACTATACTATATTCTTTGCGCTATCTTCGCTTGGGCACTCCGTGTCGTCAATCAGCACCTTTAATCCTTCTCTGCTTGTGACTCTTGATAATGCCACATATAGTTGCCCATGGCAGAAGACCTGCTTAGGCAAATATAGACCCACCTTGTTTAAGGATTGACCTTGGCTTTTATTTATGGTCATTGCAAAACAAACTGATAGAGGATATTGCCTTCTTTTCAGCACGAAGGGCCACTTGGAGTCGCTTGGTGACATAATTATTTTAGGTATGTATACCTTGTCACCGACGTGTGTTCCTGTGATTATTTCTGCCTCAATGTACCTGTTTCCCAGCTGTGTGATAGTCTTTCTTGTACCATTGCATAAACCTGCTGCTTGATTGATGTTGCGTAGGAGCATCACCGGCAAAACCTACCTTCAGTTTTAGCTCATGGTTTGGAATTCCTGGGAAGGTCAATTTGTTAAGGAACTCTGTTGGACACATATTCTCCATTGTGTTGTACTTTGTTGTTGCCTTGCATACAGTGTCCAAGCTTAGGTATGTCACCTCTTCACCTTGTATTTGGCTCATTACGCAGTCATTTATCTTCTCAACTATTTCTGTCGGCGTACGACACCTATGAGATCGCGTGGATCCCTTTACGGTTCGGCAAGGGGAAAAGATTTGCACAAAGAGCGGAACCAACGATCAACGCGAGGATCTTTACCCAGGTTCGGGCCGCTAAGAAGCGTAAAACCCTACTCCTGTTGTTGTTTATTGTGGATGTTCTTGGCTCAAGTACACGGAGCGCTTGTGGTGAGAAAGCAGCTACGCATGCAGAATGGGCCGGAATGTCCTCCTCCTCCGTAGCTTCACCTTGGGCCTCCTTTTATATGTCCAAGGGGTCACCAACAGTGGCAGACAGGAGTACAAGAGGTGGAAAGTTACTACAGTGTTACATGATTATCACTGACGGATTAGGACAAACGCATTTAATGCTCCGTTTAGGTGTCCCTTACTTTCTCGGGGGCGGAAAAAGGGCCCGTCCCATCAGCACCGCTTAACCCCATTTGCGGTCGACGCCGTGACACGCAACCAGGAGGACAAGCCCTAAACGACAGGCTACTCGCTGCGCTGGAGCGGCGGCACTGTGCTGAAGTGGTGGGATCTTGCCGGGTGCGAGGCCTTGTCGGGCGCGAGGCCTTGCCGGGCCTTCGCGAGCCTTCCCGGCAAGGATCTTGCCGGGAACCTAGCCTTCGGTCTTCTGTCTTCTGATCATTAGCTTGAACGCCTTCTTGATATCTTGTATCCGTTTCCAGCTGTCCTCCGGCAGGCCTTGCCACTGGTATGGCTACAACCGTCCGTGCACAAGTATGGGGTACTAAAATGACCCAAACTTTAGTACACCGACAGGAGCCCCCGGGCCTAGGCCATACACGGGTGCGAGGCGTTGTTGGGCTAGGCCCAAACAGTGCACGGGCACGCGTGGCAGGAGTTAACTATCATAATCTTCTTATTTACCGCGCCCCCCCATGATGCGCATTAAATGCGGGACGTGGGAGACGTGCGCGGAACGGCCACAGTAGTGCGCTTGTAAAAGTGCATTCCCATTGATTAGTAAAGAGGTAGCCTCCGCTCCTTCCCCATAAAAAAGGAATCCGCAGAGGCGCTGCTCATTTACCTCTCATCTTTTCCAATCTGGAAACCGCCATTGCCTTCTTCCTCGAGCTCGGAACAGAGCCTATCCCATTCATCCGCCACCCCCACGCTCGCATTAGTCTCGGCCTCCGCTTCCACAGTCGCCATGCCGCCCAAAGGAAGCAAGGGCAAAGCAGCGAAAGCCGTCGACTCGGATGCAGAGGCGGACAAGGCCGATTTGGTGGAGATGCGGAAGAAACACGTCGTCTTCGCCCCGACGCTCGACAGGCACGCCCTGATTGAGCGGTACCTGTGTATGTGGGGGAAGAAGACGAAGGCTCACCCTGCAACCCGCGTACTCCCAGCTTCCGCCGAGGGCGGCCCAGATAAATTCCCTTTCTTCGCCGCTTACTTTTACTGCGGGCTCTGTCCTCCATTTTCTGATTTCTTCATCGACATCATGTACACATACGGCTTCCGCCTCTTGGATTTCACGCCGAATGCCGTGACATGCATGTCAGTCTTTGCTCATCTTTGTGAAAACTTCGCCGGAGTAGCTCCCAGCACAGCCCTCTTCCGCCATTATTTCATTCCCCGTATCGAAACGGGAGACGCCCTTTCTGGTTCTATCACTTGGATTCCAAGGGCGTGGAATAAGGATATATACCCAGACGGTCTCTACCGTAAGAAGTGGGAAGAATGGCGGGCCGAGTGGTGCTGGGTTAGGGAGAAAGATCCTCAGCCATTCTGTTCGCTCCGACAAACGAAGGTGGTTCGCGGCAAGGACTGGAGCGGCCTCGATCCCCAGGATGAGAAGCTCGCAATCGCAATCACTAGGATCCATCGTCTCAAGGTTGCCGGGCTCACAATAGAAATGGTTGGCGCCGATTTTCTCCGTCGCCGCATCGCCCCTCTGCATAACAAATGGAGACCAGCTTGGGACTTCAAGAATGTGGCAGATATCATGAGGTTGCGCCCTGGTCTGAACAACAACCTGATAGTCTTCCAGCACACAGCTCTCTGCCACAAGCTATTCAGGCCTGACCGGAAATACAAGTTGCCGGCTGGCGTAATTCCCTTGTGCAACAACTCTGCTCTGAGCCCAATCATCGCCATGATGCCGGCGTTTAACGCCCACGGCCTTGACGGAACTTGGGTCGAGCCGCCTAAAGAGTGCGTGCAGGAATTCTTCGACAATTTGTCGGAGAGAGCCGTCCGGGAAGAGTCAATCCTCATCCGCCCCACCACTGATGAAGAAGTGGCGTACATCGCCAGCAGGGCGGAAGAAGCGAACCTAGCCGCGGAGGCCGGCAACTTCGGCTTCGCGGAAGAGGAAGCCAGCGCAGAAGGAATGGTGTCGGAGGAGATCCTTGCCGAGCAAGGTGAAGTCGCCGGGGAACAGAGTGGCATGATTGCCGGGGGCTCTACTGTCGAAGACACGGCCGAGGAGCAGCTGCACGAGGAGCCCCCAGTTCCGGAAAAGAAGAAACGTGTTCTTCGGAAAGCCGTCTCTGGCGTCCCAGCACATCAGCCTCCCTCGAGAGATGAGGTTCCCGGCAAGGAGGCGGCCGGCAAGGCTGCGCGGCGGCAAGAGGCCCAACAGCCACCCGTGCGACGTACGACACACTCGACCGCGGCAACAACTGGTGCAGCGGGAGCATCCCATACGACGGCACCAGCGGCTGGAGCAGTAGGGTCACATCAACCTACTGCTTTTGCCGCAGCCAAGCGTCCCAGGACCCCTTCTCCACCTCCTTGCCCGGACACCGAAGCGGAGGTCGACTTCGACATCTCCTCTTTTAGTCCGAGTAGAGAAGAGTAAGGGCCCTCGCCGTATCCTTCAACTTTTGAATTCCTGGTTCTGCTTAACTCATTTGTTTTGCTTTGGCCTGTCCCCGCAGAGATACAGAGACGTTGGCGCAAAGGTTGGCGAAGAGGGCGAAGACTTCTACGGGCGATGAGCCTTCGGCAAGCACCGTAGGTGCGCCAGAGACCATCGTCATCAGCCCGGAGCCCAGCCCTCAACACAGTCTCCAACCCAGCCCCCAGCGTGAGTCCACTACTCATTTTCCGCTGGCGGGCGTTGGGGAGATTATCTTCGCTATTGACATCACCGGGCTTGTAGGAGAAGGACGGCAACAAGGAGAGCCATTGGAGGCCGTCCCTGAAGTGCCGCCTCCGTCGACCACGCCGCCCAGAGATGAACCTTCGGCAGGGGGTTCCACTGGCGAGCCCATCCGCATTGAAGAGGAGCCGGCAAGCACAGGCGTTGGCCATCCTACATCGGCAACTAATGTTGCCGGGAAAGGAGAAGCCACCTCTCAATAGCTCAACACAGGTAAACCGCATGCCTTGGCACTTGTTATTCTTTCTTCATTTCTGTTTTCTGGAACTCCAACTTTGGTCTCATCTTGTTTCCTTTCTTGGCTTTCAGATCTCCCCTTGACGAAACAAATGGATGTTGATGCTGTCATCGAAGAGACCGCCAGGGATGCTGCCGCCGAGGCCGACAGGGTCGCAGCTGACGAGGCCGCCAAGGCCGCACAGGAAGAAATCGCCAAGGGATCTGCTGAGGGGGCCGGCAAGGAGACCGGCGACCACACTGATGGCATTCCTGCCGCAGGAGCGTCTGGCGCTACACCGGTCGCGGAGCCCCCGGCTGCCAGTGAGGCGGTTGTCGAGGATCAACCGTCAACATCCGACGTGCCCCCGTCAAGCAGTTACCTCAAGGTCGGCGACAACCTGTTCGTTAGCGTACCGGGGACGGCGAACATTGGGGTGCTAGTCGAAGGAGAAACCTTTGATGAAGACGTTGTTAGCGCCGCTAGCAGCAGCGGGCTCAAGGAAGAGCAGCTCCTCCAAGCCATGGGCTATAACTTTCAGAAGCTCCAGGCGCTTCACCGCACCCGAAAGGAGAAGTTGGACTCCAGGGCGGCAGTTGTTGAAGCAGCGGAGGCATATTTCCAAAAGCGCGTCGAGGAGACGCAAGTCTGGTATGCCGAGGCTTTCCAAGAGCTGACGGCTGGTCGTGAGCAGCTGAATCAGAGTTGGAACGAGCTCCTCATGAAGCAATCCGATGTCGAGAAGGCACAGGAGGAGGCTGCGCAGCAGGCCGCTGCAGAGGAAGCCCGCTTGACGGAACGCCGCGTTGGGCTTGATGCTCATGAAGAAGACCTTGCTGCTCGCGAGGAGGCGCTTGCCGCCAAGCTTCGCAGCAAGGACGAAGAGATCGAGAAGCTTGTCGTGCGGCGAACACAGGAGCTGGAGCAGAGGCACAAGGAAGCACTCGAAGCTCTGGTCGTAGACCACGCCGGCAGGCTAAAGGAAGCCATCGATGCCGCCGAAGCTGCAGAGGCCGCCAAGAGCGAGCTGGGCGATAAGGTAAAGATGCTGGAAGCGGATCTTGAGGGCCACGGCAAGGAGATCTCAACGCTCAAAGCCGACAGAGATAAGACTCTCTTTAGCTTGGCGGAGATGCAAGCCGCCATGTCCGACAAGATCAAAGAGCTCTCTTCAGCCAATGAATCCATTGCCGATCTGACATTGAAGCTGACAACGCTGGAGGAGTCCCTTGAGGGCAGCAAGGCTCGTGAGAGGGCTCTGACCAAGGATCTCCAGGCTGAGAAGAGCCTACTCAACAGCGCCGCCGCCACCAATAATGACTTCGAGAAAGGTGTGACGATCTGGACTAAGCGCCTCGTCGACGTCGCGGAAAGGCTTGCCGCAGAACTGTCCACCATGGGCTTGGATAACTTCGGCTACTCTTCTGACGAGCGGGTGTCTTCGAGTGCCAAGCTGACCATGTTCTTCGAGGGCGTCGTTGATGCTCTCAAGCTGCTCCAGGCTAACCGAGCAACCCATCTGGCCAACGAGTCTCGCAAACTCTGTCGAGCCGTCCTCCGCAAGGTGCTCATCAAAGTGGTGCACAAGAACCCTAGCATCAACCTCACCAATGTCCTTGCTAGCTTGCCGGAGGATGCAGATCTCAAGGCGCTCGAAGAGCTTGTCGCGCCCATCGTTGACAGAGTGAGCCACGTCAAGCGGGTCGAAGGCCAGCGCAGGGACTAGCCGCTTCGCTTCATCTTGTCGCCACCATTCCATGCCAAAGATAGTTTTATCTTATGTTAGAATCGCGGCGACCGTCAATGTAATATAACTTGCTATGTTTTGGATGAATGTATGTTATTTCCCTCGTCTGATTTCTTTCTGTATGGTTTTTGCCCTACGCTTATTGGGATCTTGCCGGTGCGCGTGGCCTTGCCGCGAGCGCTTTGAGGAACGGGTCCTTAGCAGCCTGCTGGGGGTGTCGCTACCGACAAGATACCTTGACGCTTTCAGTGCAGCCACTTAAGTTGTTGAGCGGACTCGAAACAAAGCAAGGGCGCAACCAATCACGACAAGGTTCCTTCGCGTGCAGGTTTTCCATACAAAGGCCAAAATCGTTCAAGGGGAATAATTCTACAATAAAAATTTGCTTAGAAGTTTTGCAACTTAGCTCTTCGTTGCTGTACTCCTTATTGCAAAACGTCAACTTGAACGTCGCCTGTCGGTATCCATACCATCATTCCCCCCCCCCCTCGGCAAACGTGTACGCGAGGGAACCTTCTGTCCTTTGAGAAAAAGAAAGAAGAGAAAATAGAGATATGGAACCTTGGCGGTTCATTAGTGCTTACCGGAAGCAAGTGCAATACAATATCTCAGACAAGCATGCATATAAAATAACATGAAAATCGACAAGAATTGTAAAACACTTAAGTTTATTCAACTGTGCACAGGGTCTGCGCCTGGCTTTGTACAAAGGATCGCATGCCTTGTCGGCAAAACTCGTACAAAAGGTGGTTGCCGGGAGACCCGGCAACCGCGCCTTATGGGTAGAACTTACGAAGGTGTTCGATATTCCAGGAGTTGCTCACTGGAACGCCATTTTCGGTCTCCAGGCGGACTGCGCCAGGCCTGGTGACTCGTACTACCCGATAAGGGCCTTCCCACTTCGGCGTCAACTTGTTGGAATTCTTGGCCGACTGAACGCGCCGAAGAACAAGGTCACCTTCCTCAAGGCTTCGGGCATCAACTTTGCGGCTATGATAGCGGCGCAAAGCTTGCTGGTAGCGTGCAGCTCGCACAGCAGCCCGAAGACGATCTTCCTCAAGGAGCGTGGCGTCATCTTGGCGCAACTGCTCTTGCTCAAGCTCATCATAAGCGAGCACTCGAGGTGACCCGTATATGAGTTCTGTGGGGAGAACTGCTTCTGCCACGTAGACCAGGGAGAAGGGGGTCTAGCCAGTAGCTCGATTTGGTGTCGTTCTGATTGACCAAAGAACCGCGGCAGCTCATCAATCCAGCGTCTTCCGCACTTGTGCAGCTTGTCGAAAGTTCTTGTTCTGAGACCTCGCAGCACTTCAGCATTTGCCCTCTCCGCTTGGCCGTTGCTTCTCGGGTGAGTAACAGAGGCAAAACAGATTTTGCAGCCAAGGTCTTGGACGTACTGCATGAAGGTGCGGCTCGTGAACTGCGTGCCATTGTCGGTGATGATCCTGTTTGGCACACCAAAACGGCACTATTCCCTTGAAGAACTTGACGGCTGACTGTGTTGTCACCTTTCTCACTGCTTCCACTTCCGGCCACTTCGTGAACTTGTCGATAGCAACGTACAAGTACTCGAAGCCCCCGGCAGCGCGGGGAAAGGGGCCCAATATGTCAAGCCCCCAGATCGAAAATGGCCAGGAAAGAGGGATTGTCTGAAGAGCTTGAGCTGGTTGATGCAATTGCTTTGAATGGAACTGGCACGCTTCACACTTGGTTACTAGTGCAGTTGCATCCTGGAGAGCAGTGGGCCAGAACAAACCTTGCCGGAATGCCTTGCCGACAAGAGCTCTCGAGCCTATGTGGGAGCCACATATGCCTCCATGTATCTCTGCCAACAGCTCCAGTCCATCCTCCCGAGGAATGCACTTCAATTTCACACCGTTCGGTCTCTTTCTGTACAGGACACTGTCCACGAACTGGTACATACTAGACTGACGGGCTACTTTCTCTGCTTCTTCCTGTTCTTCAGGGAGTTCTCCTGTTTGAAGGAATTGGACAATGTGCTGTGCCCATGTCGGAGCCTGTGGCTCGACAACAAGGACTAAAGGCATATCTTCGGCTGCGGGAGCGCTTGCTTCTGCGGCAAGAACCTGAGGTTCTGCGCGAAGCTGCTGCTCACCGGCAACCGTGTCGTTCCCGGCAACTTCCTTGCCGGTGGCTTCTGGAAGCTCTGCCGGAAAGTACTTGCCGGTACTTAACTTCCTTCGTTTGTCTTGCCTCGTCGATGGTGTTACGGATGGCTGAGTTAAGCGGAGCACAAAAGTTCCTGGTTCCACAGGTAACTTGAGGGCAGCACGCTTTGACAGGTCATCGGCAATGTTGTTCTCCGCACGAGGAACATGCTCTGTTTGCAAACCGTCAAAACGCTCCTCCAACTTTCTCACTTCATCTACATATTCTTCCATCAACGGGCTCTGATAGTCTTTGTTAACTTGCCTGACGACAAGCTGTGAGTCACCTCTGACGATGAGCTTCTTAATTCCAAGGTCTGCCGCGATCCTGAGACCGGCAAGCAGTCCTTCATATTCTGCAGTGTTGTTTGTTGATCTCTCCCGGGGAAAGTGCATCTGAATCACATACTTGAGGTGCTCTCCGGTGGGTGCGATAAGCAGCACGCCAGCACCGGCGCCTTGCAGCGAAAAAGCCCCATCAAAGTACATAATCCATTCTCGATCTGTTTCCTTGCCGGGGATAGTTGTCTCTTGAACTTCTTCGTCTGGCGTCGGTGTCCATTCTGCAATGAATTCTGCCAAGGCTCTGCTCTGAATAGTTGAAGTGCTTTCAAATTTGAGACCAAAACTTGATAGTTCCAACGCCCACTCCACTATTCTGCCGGTCGCATCTGGATTTCGTAAAATCCACTGCAACGGGAAGCGAGTGACGACGGTGATTTCATGTGCCTGGAAATAGTGGCGCAGCTTCCTCGAGGCCATAAGGAGGCCGAAGAGCAGCTTCTGCACGCCAGAATATATTGACCTGGCCCCCTGCAACAGGAAGCTGACAAAATAGACTGGGCGCTGCACCATCTTCTTCTTCTGCACTGCTTCATTTGACTGCGCAGATCCTGTCTTGTCGGCACCAGACCCTGCCGGGGAGAATCCCAGCTTGTCGCTTGACGGGCTTGCCGCTGCCGCTGCTTCTTCATCGACTTCTCTCTGCGCCACTAACGCAGCACTAACCACTTGATTCGTCGCCGCTAGATATAGCAGCAACGGTTCTTGCGGTTTAGGCGAGACTAGTGTTGGCGGAGAGGAGAGGTACCTTTTCAAGTCCTGCAGCGCTGCCTCCGCTTCCGGAGTCCATTTCATTGGACCGGCCTTTTTCAAGATTTTGAAAAAAGGCAGGGCGCGCTCAGCGGATTTGGAGATGAACCTGCTCAGAGCAGCAACGCAGCCGGCAAGTCGACGCACATCTTTGACACGTCTCGGTGCCTCAATCTGCTCAATTGCCTTGATCTTGTCGGGATTTGCTTCGATTCCACGTTGAGACACAAAGAACCCGAGAAGCTTGCCGGATGGAACGCCAAACACACACTTCTCAGGATTGAGCTTCAGATTGATTCTGCGCAGATTTGCAAATGTCTCTTCTAAATCTTGTATGAGTGTTGCCTTGTCCTTGGTTTTGACCACTATGTCATCCATATAAGCTTCCATATTTCTATGTAGCTGGGGCTCAAAACCAATCTGGACTGCTCTTGCAAACGTTGAACCAGCACTTTTCAACCCGAAAGGCATGCGTATGAAGCAATACGTGCCACATGGGGTGATAAATGCGGTTTTCTCTTCGTCTTCCTTCGACATGAAAATCTAATGGTAGCCTGAATACGCGTCAAGAAATGACAGCAAATCGCAGCCAGCAGTGGAGTCCACAATCTGGTCGATGCGCGGCAAGGGAAAAGGATCTTTTGGACAGGATTTATTGATATCAGTATAGTCGATACATAGCCTCCATTTTCCATTCGCCTTGCGCACTACAACTGGATTGGCCAACCATGTTGGATGGAGGACTCCTCTAACTAGACCTGCTGCTTCAAGCTTCCTGATTTCTTCGGCGATAAACTCTTGCCGCTCCAAGGCTTGCTTCCTGACCTTCTGCTTGACGGGCCGCGCGTGAGGACAGACAGCAAGGTGGTGCTCGATTACCTCCCTGGGAACACCGGGGATATCAGATGGTTACCATGCAAACACATCGACATTCGCCCGCAGGAAGGCAATGAGCGCGCTTTCCTATTTGTCATCGAGGGTGGAACTTATGGTGAAAGTTCCTCCCGTACCATCCTCCTTGGCGGGCACCTTCTTAGTTTCTGGTGGAGCTGCCTTGGATTTCTTGCTCTTGCCGGTGGAGCTCTCTGGCACTTCCTCGACGGGAGCGCAGCACTCCGAGGAGGTGCGCTTGCCGGAGTGTGTGTTAGAGGTCTTGCCGGTCTTCTTCTTCCCCCCGGGAGCTTCAGCGGCAGGAGCAAGTGCCTTGGCGGCAGGTGCTGCAACTGCCTCCCGGTAGAGTTGGTCGGTGCAGATAAGCGCATCCTTCTTGTCGGAGTTGATAGTGATGACACTCATCGGCCCGGGCATCTTCAGTGTATTATAGGCATAGTGTGATGCTGCCATGAACTTGGCCAGCGCCGTGCGACCAAGAATCCCATTATATGGCAATGGAATCTTGGCGACATCGAAGACAATCTTCTCCGTTCTGTAGTTCAGCTCACTACCAAACGTCACTGGCAGGATGATCTTGCCCTTCGGCTGGCTCCTTCCTGGATTGATCCCTTGGAACGTGTCCGTTTCCTCGAGATCTTCATCAGGAATTTGCAATCTTTTGATCACATCAGGCGAGATCAAGTTCAAACCGGCCCCACCGTCAACTAACATTTTTGTCACCTTGAGGTTGCGGATAGTTGGTGAAACCAACAATGGCAAACACCCGACCGCAGTTGTGCGATCAGGGTGATCCTCAGCGTCAAAAATGATAGGCGTGTGGGACCATTTCAGTGGTTTCCGGGCATCGACCGAGGGCTCTGCCGCATTAATCTCGCGCGCCCACTGTTTGAGTCGGCAGTGAGAGGAATGCAACGAGGCGCCTCCGTCAACGCACATGGCTTCTGTAGCTTTCTGGAACTCGTGCTCGCTGGACTCGTCGCCCTCTTCATCATCATCATCACCCCCTTGCTCTTTGTCGCGGCCTCGAGCGGGCCTCTCCTTTTGTTGCTTGGCCTTACCGCGGCGACCTCCTCGGCCACCGCGTTTCTTGCCAGACCCCCCAGCGCCATCCTGGGCCTTCTCCTTGTCTCGCCTTTCATACTCGGCTTTCTGCTTTTCGACAAGCTCCTCAACTTTCCGGCAGTTTTGGAGATCATGGCCCTTGGTGCGGTGGATCTTGCAGTACTGCTTGGCGGAGCCCTCCGGCTTGTCGGCAGCCGCCAAGGCCTGACAGGCGGCACACCCGACAACCTCCTTGCCGGGGCCATCAGTCTTGACCTTCTTGGCGGTGCTGGTGTTGCTGGATCCCTCGACGGCAAGCACGGCCTTGCCCTTGCGCTTCCTGTTCCTCCGTCGGCCTTTCTTCGCCGGGGTGGCGGCGTCTTCGCTTTCAGAATCGACTCCTGCACCAGCGTCCTCGCCGGGGAGTCTCCTTCCCTCTTCGGCCCGAGCACATCTGTCAGCCAGAGCATAGAGCTCGACGACATCCCTGACCTTGTTCATCGCCAGCTCTTCCCGCATCTTGCGGTTGCGCACATTCTGGTGAAAGGCGCTGATAACAGCGGCAGGATGAACGTCTGGGATGTTATGCTGTATACGGCTGAATCTCTGTATGTACTTGCGCAAGGTTTCGCCATCTTTCTGGGGAATGAGATGTAAATCACTTTCTTGGCCAGGAGCTTGGTGGCCTCCAGTAAAGGCGCCAACAAACTCATGACATAAATCTGCCCAGGAGGAAATGGAGTTCTCCGGCAGATGCATCAACCAGGACCTGACGTTGGGCTTAAGCACCAACGGGAAGTAGTTCGCGAGTATCTTATCGTCTCGAGCCCCGGCAGCCTGCACCGCAATGGTGTAGATGCTCAGGAACTCTGATGGGTGAGTCTTGCCGTCGTATTTCTCCGGCACCTCCGGCTTGAAAGATCGGGAATTGGGCCACTGGACTCGCCGCAGCTCCCGAGTAAACGCTGGACAGCCCACCTCGTAAGGCAGGCTACCAGGATACCCTGGCGCAGGTTCGTCGACAGTGGGTCCCGCGCGCCTGTCGGATTGACGGCGCGCTTCCCGTCGCCGCTCGATGGTAGTTCGAGCGTCTTCCTTGTTCCGTTCCCGAAGAACTTGACGTTGGTCGCGGCGAACCCGCGGATCAGACGACGCCGTGGAATCGTCATCACGGGTGTCGATCCGCCGAGTTAGCAACCGCTGTTGTCGTGGCGGAGGGGAGCGCATCGTAGTCGTACCGCCTCCGGTCTTCTCGCCATCGGCACGCACCGGCCCAGTGGACTGCCGCCGCGAAGGCTCTGCCTGCTGCAGCCTGTCGTCATTAGCAAAGCCGATGAGGCTCTGAATGGCAGATCTCCACTCATCAAGCTTATCCGCAGCGGGAGGGAAGTCTAGGAGCAGCTGAGCTCGCGCCAACGCTTCTGCTGGTGTAGGCGGCGGCGAAAGATGCGAAGAACGTGAGGTGCTCCGACTCCTAACGGAGTTAGAAGGAGCACCGTCACGGTCCCGCAACCGTGCGCGGCTTCCACCGGCGTGTTGGCGTGGATCTTGGCCCCGCGCATCTTGGGAGTGATGCGCAGGGGTTTTTCCATGGGGATGCCTGGAACCACCAACGTCGCGGCGCTGCATGTCGCGCGCGACCTGAGAAGGCCGCGGCGCATGCGCCGGCGTGGGTGTCTTGGAAGGCGCCGTCCCGCCCTTGGAGTTCGCTGCGCCACCCGTAGGTAGCACGGCTCCGTCCTTAGACCTGGCGCTCGCCTGGCTCGGATCGCCAGAACGTCGCGGAGGCTCAAGACCTCCATCTCCTCCACCAGCGCCCGCGCCGTCACCTGTCTGTGCGGGTACGGGGAGGCTGGACGCAGATGGATCAACCGCCGTAGCGCCCTTCTTCTTGGGAGCCATGGCGATGAAAGGTGATCAAGAACTGGCGCGCTGACCGCTAGATCGGGTTCGCGCAATCTTACCCCCTACCTGGCGCGCCAAAGATGTCGGCGTACGACACCTATGGGATCGCGTGGATCCCTTTACGATTCGGCAAGGGGAAAAGATTTGCACAAAGAGCGGAACCAATGATCAACGCGAGGATCTTTACCCAGGTTCGGGCCGCTGAGAAGCGTAAAACCCTACTCCTGCTGTTGTTTATTGTGGATGTTCTTGGCTCAAGTACACGGAGCGCTTGTGGTGGGAAAGCAGCTACGCATGCAGAATGGGCCGGAAGGTCCTCCTCCTCCGTAGCTTCGCCTTGGGCCTCCTTTTATATGTCCAAGGGGTCACCAACAGTGGCAGACAGGAGTACAAGAGGTGGAAAGTTACTACAGTGTTACATGATTATCACTGACGGATTAGGACAAACGCATTTAATGCTCCGTTTAGGTGTCCCTTACTTTCTCGGGGGCGGAAAAAGGGCCCGTCCCATCAGCACCGCTTAACCCCATTTGCGGTCGACGCCGTGACACGCAACCAGGAGGACAAGCCCTAAACGACAGGCTAGTCGCTGCGCTGGAGCGGCGGCACTGTGCTGAAGCGGTGGGATCTTGCCGGGTGCGAGGCCTTGCCGGGCGCGAGGCCTTGCTGGGCCTTCGCGAGCCTTCCCGGCAAGGATCTTGCCGGGAACCTAGCCTTCGGTCTTCCGTCTTCTGATCATTAGCTTGAACGCCTTCTTGATATCTTGTATCCGTTTCCAACTGTCCTCCAGCAGGCCTTGCCACTGGTATGGCTATAACCGTCCGTGCACAAGTATGGGGTACTAAAATGACCCAAACTTTAGTACACCGGCAGTTTCGTTCCTTGGACATAGTATTGCTCTTTCTTCGAGGAATTCACGGTCACGATAGTTTTGTTGCAAGTTTGGGTACGTGCTTTTCACTATCTCTTCTTTCGGATCTTCTCCCTTTTGTAGAATTATGTCTTTAGGTATTTTTACCCAATCATCTCCTTCATCGTTTGTTTGTTTTCCATCGCCAATTTGTAATATCCATTCTGCAAATTCAGCCACATTTTGCTTTTGTATTGGATCTTCTGACAGGCACTTCAACCGCATGTTCTCAGTTAGGCTAAATATTTCGAAGTGCTGCCATAGGTATGACCTTTTGACCGAGGCATTTACTATCTGCTCTCTCTTTCCCTTTGTAATCACTGGAAGTATTTGTCTGAAGTCGCCTCCTAGCACAACTGTCATGCCACCAAATGGCCTTTCGTCACTGTTTTGGTTTTTGAACCTTAGAATATCCCTAAGGCTTTTGTCTACTGCCTCGAAGCAGTGTTTGTGTGCCATAGGAGCCTCGTCCCACAGTATCAGTGAGGTCTTATTTACCAGTTCAGCCAAATGCGAGCCTTGTTTTATTTCACATGTTGATTGTTCTATCAGTTCTATGATATTTATTGGAATGTGGAATCTTGAGTGCGCTGTTCTTCCACCTTGGAGCAGCAACGCTGCAATGCCAGATGATGCTACTGCAAGCACTATTTTTCCCTCTGATCGTAGCTTCGTTGTGATTGCTTTCCATAGATAAGTTTTGCCTGTGCCACCGTAGCCCTCTACAAATATCTGTTTTCCAAGTCCTCTCTCAGCTGATTCCATTATTGCATCAAAGGCCAGTTTCTGGCCATGGTTAAGATTGCTAACTATGGTTTGGTGCTCAATCTTTAGTGCTTCCATGTCGTAGCTAAGTTCTTCATTTATCATTCTGTTCCCAAGTTGTTCAAGTTCAGTAGCATTTGGTAGTTCCATGCCTGGATAGTCGTTTAGTGTCTTTCCGGCTTGCCTCATTAGTTTCTCTATCTCGATCAGAGCATATGCTTTTTTCTGTGAATCAGTCAGCTGCAGCGTAGGAAAGTTTAGGATAATTCTTCTTTTGTACTGGATATCTTCAGATAGTGCCTCCCATGTTGAGTCCCACAACATCTTTGGGCTGGTCACCTCACAATGGCATAAAATTGTGGTGAATAGCTGCCTTAATTGTGTCCCTGATCCCCAGCTTGATGCTTCATTGATGCATTCAATCCACTCACTGTCGTCATCAAGAAATCCAAGCGCTTGGCATGCTGATTTGTATGTTGGGTGAACTACTCCATGAACTATTCTAATATCCTCAAATGATATGCATCCTTTCTTGGTGTTTAGAAGCATTCTCATATAATACCGGTCACCACTTGCAGGGTGTGCATAGTAGATTCTTCCAATCGCAAAGCCCCTTTTCCGCTCCTCCCAAGTTTTGGTGTCGCTTTTCCATACAAATTTTGATGGGAATTCTGCATAGGTTAATTCTTTTCCCACCTCATGTATTTTGTTTGCCTCCATCCACTCAGTGAACTTAGTACTTGCGGTTCCTGGCCTTCTTACTATCTTCTCAATGTCAGTCGAGTCCGGAAAAATAACTTGTTGCTCATTTTCAATGTGGAATGGCAGTCTCTCTACTGGTGGATCACGATGGTGTAGATCAAACTGGAATATCCGCCAGCATGCTTCGGTTGTTGATATGTATCTCATCTCTAGGTATTTCTTGATTTCATCATAGTCGTTTGTCGCATCCCTTTCTTTCAGTAAGGCTGTTACTTGGTCGTCGTCTTTATGGATGTACTTAAATAGGTACTTGATTGACCTGGACCTGTTGCACCACTCGACATTTATGTGAGCTTGGAATTTGACCAAAAGGTTTCGGTTGTATGGCACGACAAATCTATTGTCGAGCATTGCTCCTCCCTTTTTGATCTTCCTTCCATTGTCTCGCCGTCTATATACTGGAAAGCCATCCTCATCGATTGTCGTATCGACATTGTATCGTTTTGGGAAGTGTTTAATGCATCTATTGTCCATCATGCATGGTGATTTTGTATTTGCCTCTCCGCAAGGCCCGTGCATCATGAAGTTTTCAATAGCTTCATATCCGTCTGGATCGACATCTTTGTCTGGGATCTCCGCACTGATTATTTGGTCGATTTCTGATGGTCCTTTGCACTTGTAATTCTCCTTGAGAAATACCAATATGTGAGCATGCGGGAGTCCCCTCTTCTGGAACTCTATTGTGTAGATAACTGCATTGATTGAATATATAGTTTTATTTTGTTAAATTTCAGAAGCATTTTAGTAAATAGACAAAGGCTATTGTGTGCTTAAAAATTGAAACTTTAGGTGCTATTAGTTAGCGATGAGTAGTCGACTGATCTTACTTGATATAGTTTCTCCAAAGTGTTTCTTCAAAACGATGTCTCTCATTAACTCCTTCAGTTTTATCATGAATACTCGGTCAGCAATATCTGGCCGGTCGGCTGGCTTGAGGCCTCCTCCTGCTTCATCTAGCATGTATTGGATCTCGGGCCACTTCGCATTGCATGTGAATGTTATAAACAGATCTGGATATCCTGCCCAACGGCATATTGCAAATACGTCTTGCAAGTTCTGTGCCTTGTTTCTTCTACCCCCTGTGTAAGATGAAGGTACAATTATCCTCTTTCCAACCTGCTCTATTCTAGTGTCCCCTCGCTCAATCGCGTCCTGCAGTCCACTGTAAAGTTCAGTTCGTAGCTTCCCTTGATTATTCCTGATCCAGTTTAGTCTGTTTTGCTCAATGCATGTGTAAACATCTACCCAAAATTGCAGCGATAGATGTCTAGACGTTAGCAGTGACATTCCTTGGTCGGGTCTTTGCTGTAGGTAGTATGCGTAGTAGTCCAGCATAGTTACATATTTCCTGCTTTTGTCACCTTCTTTTGTTCACTTGTAAGGTATTTCAAGCTTGAAGCCATCTTCTCCGTATGGAAACAACAATGGGTATTGCATCGACATTAATTTTGGATGGATTTCCGATATTCTGTGAGGCTCCATATTTTTGTACTCGACAACGATGTCTCGTCCTTCGCTCTCTCCAGTTGGGTCTCTTACAACCAATGCTGCAACTTCCGATGCAGATGGAAGGTTGTGTGTTCCGTTCCTTTTCCCAAGTATTCTAAGTGTGTAATCATGGTATTCTTCTTCTTTGAATCTATCTCTTGCCATTCTGAAAGATTTTGCGAGGATGTTGTTCTCATCAAGCATCTTTTGTAGTTCTTTGACAATGGCAGGGTCCACCGTTGATTTATTATCATTGCATCTTGAAGCATCTATCCTGTTTTGCACCTCATTTTCTGTCTGATAGATGTATAGCTGGGCAAATCGAGGTTTGTTACCTTCTTCTGGTAGAAGAGTTCCAATATGGTGGTAGTTCTGGCCATGCAGTCTAAAAACATATGGTCCTTTGCCTTTGTTTATTTCTTTGTCAACAGCTCCTCCCATTGATGTGAATGCGAACATTGAGTTGTATGACCTGATATTTTCTCTGAAGTTTGTTGCATCACTTCCTTCACCTGTTAATAGTCCTGCAAGGTAAGGTGGAGGATATGCTATCTTTGGTAGGTCAATTTTACCTTGTTTGCAGCAAATTCTGAAAGAAGGTTTTTTGGTTCCTCTATGAGAATTTAATCTTTCTTCACACCATAGTATTGCATTGCAATGTTCGCATCTATATGTTGGCTTTCCAAAGTTCCATATCGTGCTATAATAACTTCCGGACGTAGTGCTGCTGTTTGTTTCTATGATGTTGCTTTCAAGGTCATTGTCGCTCCCATTTGTTCTTGCACGCTTGCCATCTCTTCTTTCTTTGATTTGTTCCTTTCTCTTACGTGGTGCATCTTCTTCTTTATTATTGGTTGTTTCCTGTGTATCCCTGTATCTCTTACTCCTTTTTTCTTGGAGTTGTTGTTTCCTCCTGATAATAGCTTCTCTAGCTTCTTTTGTAAGTTGGCCTGCTGATTTTGACGTGTACTGTCCCTTCATTTCTGCATTCGATATTGTTTTAGCAATATAGTATCATATATTTGTTAGCTACTTTATGCACAATGTCGTCAAGAGACTAATAATATATGCCCTAAATAGGAGATCAAACAACCTATAATACTTATCGATCATGCTTTCAGGATTATCGTGTTGTGTGGTTCGAGCTGTGGTGGATGGCATTATTGCTGTGACAGTGTGCTTGTTTCTCAGTGAATGACAGTTGCTCCATGGGAATTACTACGGAGAAGTACTCTCTAAAATCATTTTTAGCACTATACGTAAAATTATTAGGTTCTGCAAATTTCCAAAGGACAATCTTTCAAATATATATGTTAGAAAAGTACCAAAAAATAGTGTGCATTACATGAAGATAGAGAAAGCTCAATGATATACCTGATAGTGTTTTCTTGTCTTTTAAAAAAAATTGTAAAGCTTCACACGCCTGTGCTAATTATTGTTGTAATTCTATCTTTGCTTCAAAGCAAATCCTGTAGCGATCCTGGAAAATATTTTGTACCATGTACAAATTATTAGAGCATATCTTTGTATTGCTGCCATGACTTTATCAGTCTGTGTGTCAGTTTCAGTTCATCACAGAAGCTGGTACTGTTTTCTCAAAGAAAAAATAGTTTATGTCAAGAGCCAAGGCAATGCGTGTGAGAATAGTTTATTTGAGTCAGTATTATATGCCTAAATGTAAAACAATGTAATCATAATTAAAAAATCATGAGGTTGCTTTGAATTGCTGATAGTAGTAGTTTTCCACGGAGAGCATTTACCTTCTAATCTGAAGTCTGGCAAGCCTGATTCGTGTGCAAGTTCTTCCAGCGATTCAATTTAGGTCGATTCTAACTAATGTTGTTGACTTTTGTTTTTGACGTGTCGATAATCCAAAGGTCTAGATGATACGATCCCTTGGTTAATCGAAGTGTATGTTCCAGCTATTTAAGGGCAGTATGCTAACGCGTGCTCGTATCAGCCTATTCGATAAGGAGTAGGAACTGAGTTGGTAACGATTACGGTATAGAGAGATAAATTCCAAACCCAAGTTTACATACCCCACGTATGAATCCTATTCAGGCCCAGCAGTTTTGATGCAGGCCCATGTTTTTTTTTTTGGAAAATGAAGCCCATGTTAGTCATTTAAGAAAATGACCACCCCGTATAAACAACCCGTATAGGTCATCATCTACGTAGAACTCTCCTTTTTTATAAAAGGAAAAAAATCTCTCAGCTCAGTCGATCCCCACCTGCAACCTTATCCATCCGCCTGCACCACCTCTTCCATTATCCGGCTGATGAAGATCTCACCACTTGCCATCCCCGAACTAATTCCCAATCCATCGTGACTGCACTTCTCGATTCATTTCTTCCAATTTCTCTTTGGCACTGGCGCAGTTTGCCGTTGCGCGGACGCGCTTGTCACGTTCTCAAGGATGTGGATCCTCGACGACCTCGTGGAGTCCGGCGGAGCGTTCTCAAGGGTTTCGGCCAAGATGACGGCCAGAGAACCATGGCGGAGGTGTTGTAGTTTGGCCCAGTGGAGGAGGTTGTGAGGGAACTCATTGCCTGCTGATGGTGGATTATTGGATCTGACTACCGTGAGATGCTGGCCTCCTCATTGTTCTTGCTGTCAGACTACTACTAAATGTAAGTGCAAACTGATGATATGCATCCTTTGTAATGAAGATTATTTCTTGTTTATTTTCTTAAACTGGGCCTTACCTTCTCTGTGTAAATATGTCACCTTGGATATTAATTTTGGTATAGGTTTGTTGAGCAAAAGGCCACTTGTTGAATTTTCTCAAGTAACGGTAACCACATCAAGTAACGAATAAACATATTCCAGTTGCCAGCAAGACGCCATTGATTTGCTTATATCCAGTTCTGCTATTAATTTACTGAAGCAAGGTATGTTCATTGTGCTAGTCTCATATAGATTTGCCAAAGTACAATTTCTTCAAATTGTGAAGTGAATCCTAATGTGGAAACTCTGGTCTTGTATTATGTTCCTGCCTTTTGTGCTGGCCTTATACTGATTTGCCGAAAATAGCATGTACGTAAAGGAAACTACATGAAGAAAGTTATTAATCTGTTTTAGAACATTGGTAACATTCACACCCTTAATCTAATAAGTATCCTTCTTATGTCGATGTCAAGTACTCATACTTATCTTGGTCGATACAAATAGACTGTCGTACTATTTATTTCATAAGCTACTGATGCACTAATTATCTAGATGACATCCTTGTTCTCTTGGGCTTTGCTTTCTGCAAAGCATCTTCAAGCATTAAAGTTTTGGCTTTTGCTTTAACATGTTTCTTGTTCCCGCGGACACCTTTCTCCTTTTGTTCAGGCATATTCGTCTTAGTGCATTCATCCTCTGAGCCATCTGATATTACAACAGATCTCAGTCTCCTTTTATTGCCACTGCGGAGCTCACGTGATGATGATGATATTTTCTCTTGACGCTTATCTTTGTTTAATGTAGTCCCATTGCTGTCATGTGGCTCCTCTTTCACAGGCACCAGTTCGCATGAAAGTTTTTTGCCAGGTGAAACTTTATTATTCTTTGACTGCAAACATATAAATTTTAAAAATTAGGCACATCTCTAAAATCTGAAGTGTGTATATAATTTTAAAAAACCAATCACCTTTCTATCTGGCTTGTTCTGCTTCTTCATTAACACGGTGTCAACCTCATCATCCATCAGTTCCTGTGCAACATATGTAAGATGAATTAGTTAAGGAATTCTGAAAATGGTAAAAAGTTAATGCAACTTTACCTCCTCGGCTTTATTGTCCAAGTAGAGCATCTCAAGCTTATCATCAGGCACAAATGTTCTTTTTACTGCAAAGTTTTGTGTGCCAAATGTGAGGTTACTATCATTGAGCTTGAATCGAAATATAAGTCTTCTTCCACATAATTGTTGAATAATCTTTGGCGCTTCTTCCGATTTCCCATCCAGTGTGTCCAGCAACTTAGATGCAGATGTATTAAGCAATCTTGCAGCCTCCTCGTCAAATAAAGTGCAACTTGTAGTAGATGTATGGTCACTAATTTGGAGTCGTACATGATACCTAACATACCATTCATGTTAGTGGAGAGTAAATATAATATAACAGTTCTTGTTCAGCCGGATGGATGAAGTGGCGCCAAGCTTCTAGCATTCTCTGTGACAAGAGGGTGCCACAAAAGCTAAAAGGCAAGTTCTATAGGACGGTGGTTCGACCCGCAATGTTGTATGGCGCTGAGTGTTGGCCGACTAAAAGGTGACATGTGCAACAGTTAGGTGTGGCGGAGATGCGCATGTTGAGATGGATGTGTGGCCACACAAGGAAGGACCGAATCCGGAATGATGATATACGAGATAGAGTTGGGGTAGCGCCAATTGAAGAGAAGCTTGTCCAACATCGTCTGAGATGGTTTGGACATATTCAGCGCAGGCCTCCAGAAGCCCCAGTACATAGCGGACGGCTAAAGCGTGCTGATATTGTCAAAAGAGGCCGGGGTAGACCGAACTTGACATGGGAAGAGTCCGTAAAGAGAGACCTGAAGGATTGGAGCATCACCAAAGAACTAGCCATGGACAGGGGTGCGTGGAAGCTTGCTATCCATGTGCCAGAACCATGAGTTGGTCGCGAGATCTTATGGGTTTCACCTCTAGCCTACCCCAACTTGTTTGGGACTAAAGGCTTTGTTTGTTGTTTTGTTGTAGTTCTTGTTCATATTTTAGTAATATAATATGCTTACCGAGGTGTGACCTTTTCTGGATATATACCACAACTCTTGCAATAATACCTGTCGGTTTCTTTGGTAGCCAATTTGTGACACTTATCACATGACATGTACCACCATTGAATATTTTCTTGCAAACGATCTACTGTAGCAATTGCTGTGAACACAAAATCCTAAAAAAAATCAACGTTAGCATTTGGGTGGGGATGGGGGGGTTAAGAGACATATATAAGTACATTATAGTTTCATTGTAAGTAATATTGAATGAATTGTCGATGCAGGTCTTAACTCATATCACGAAGATTGATGACATCATTTATTGGAATTCCGATGCATTACCTGGTCTAGCTGGTTTTCGTGCCTCATTGTAGTAAGTTCTTGTAATGTTCTCCTCCTATAAAACATTTGTTCTTCTAGTGTTCCTTGATTACTTCTATCTATACTGATCATTTTTGGTAAGGTTTCCTCTGTTGAGTCCCTGCACATGTATGAAGTAAATAAGAATATGCAATCTTGAATGAACGTGAGTCACTATCTATGAGTGGTAAAATATAAATTGGTGGTGTTTCATACCTATCAAGAAGTTCTTTTGTTTCTGGTATATCCAGATCTATATATATTCTCGTGGCACTGGTTGACTTTAGGCACAGACCTATTTAATCAATCAGTTAGAATATGTAAATGATAAGAATAGCGTGTAAGATTTATGGACTTACCATTGAATCTCTGCACCATCGTTGTTGTAATAATAAGGACAGTTTGGCTGCCGATTACATCCTTGGTCAAAAAATAAGCAAACTTACCCCACAACGTGATTCTGATTTTATCACCCCTAAAGAATTTAATCCGAGAAGTTAGTGCTAACCACATGGGGGAGGTTTAGTTTAATTTCAGACATGCATATGTGTATGCACTTACTCTGGCATTAGGATTTCAATCTCGCGGATATATGAAGGCTCTGGGTTCTTTTTTGTTATTCTTGTCTCCACAGGCTTCATTTGTGTTAGTAGTCCAATGACATCTGTATATTTGGATATTAGTGATATAACAATTAGAAATATCAATTATTTGGAAGTCGAAATTACAACTATACTGTAAACATACCTGAGCATTGTGTATCTTTTTCCACCCTTTCTTCTAGTGTGTCCATGGTAGCAAACTCGAAGCAATAATCTGGGAAAACTTCTGAAGATCCTTTTATCTCCTTTACCTTTGTATTGTATGCAAAAAATATTTTAATTTCATTGCTCACTGGCCTATATTTTGTGGATTCCACGACCTTAAAATTGCTGAATGCATAAATAGATTTCTCATTGATCTTTGATCTAAAAGTGTCTATAAGATTCTTCCAGATAGTAGCATAGATTGTTTCACCCTGTCGAAAGGATCAAATATGGTTAGTAATTGTTGCTTCATCTGACAGAAAAATTCCAATTAAATATATTAAAAAACAGACCTGCTCATCCATCAGTATCATATCTAGGCTAATAAGCTCATCGGTCGTAGGATTGACCGAATCCCACATTCTCATTACTTTCACTTGAATGTTCCAATTCTGTCCCCTTGTAGTTAAGTCGCTCAACTTCTTGTATGCCATAGTGTTATGTCTTCAAAATTAACCTGGAACAATTTGTCAATTGATATAGTATTTACAGTATTTATGAAGATTCTATCGAGAAAAAGTAAGATTACTAAATAACAATTACCAATCTGATGATTCAGGCCAGAAGTGCTTTGGCGTAACTTCTTCTGACGTGAACAATTGGGCGTGACTTCATCGGGCGTCGAGTGTGCTTTGGCGTGACTTCGTCAGAAAAGTGAAGCGGCTGGACGTGACTTACGGCTTTTGGTGTGGACGTCGAGTCGCATGTGGCCTGTTGAAGTCGTCGTGGTTGCCGACTTCTAATTGTTTGGTGGGTGCTTGTGCGGCCGACTGTACTTGTTTATATAATGGGTTGAGGTGTCTAGGTTGAGGTGGCCGAGACCGTGTGGAGATCAGATTGTAAACTTGTCTTATTTGCATGTATTCGTTCCTGTTCTGGAACTTCCCTCACTAGAGTCTGGTGGTTGTCCTTATTTGTTTAGGTTTGACTACTATTTTTTGACTATCCTTGACTCACCGATGGAAAGAATTTTTTTTGTTTGAGCGGGGTAGTTGATGTTTCGATGGACATGGACACGTTTTTTTTAAACATGTGCACTATTTGTACGTGCCATGTTCTAACAATTGTACGTGTACTATTTTTTACGTAACGTTTGCATCTTTTAATCTCAGCCATCAATAGATAAAATAAAGGATCAGGATAATTTAATCTATGTGGGCGCGCGTGGTGTCTTGTTTTACTTCTGTTTTAAGTAAATAATAGATAATAGATAATAGATGTCCAAACGAACCCTGAATAATTTTAAAATTTAACACGACACTCTAATTGGCCTATGTTGCCTCTACAAAAAAATCAAGTCAAGAGGAGGCAACGAATGTTGTTTCGTCCACAAAGGTGACACGTTCTTTACTGGAACCATGAGGCTTCTTGTGAGAAGCTCTGGTTTGTGAGAAGCTTATACCAAAACCTGTCCCAAATGGGACAAAGTTTTACCACGGCATGTTGTGCCACTTCATGATAGCATGCTAAGTTTCATGAATTTCAGACGAGTTTTGGATTTACTAGAATTTCAAAACCAAGTATCTCAACGTTTGCGCCGAGCCACGATGCCAAGGTGTTTGAAATTCAATCCCATTTCTTGCATGGGACCTAAGCATGCACCCAAGGACACACATATGATTTTTTAACCCATTTTGGTGCACCGGAGCATGTACCTGTAGTTCAAATTTGAATTATGCACATAAAATGCTTGGAAAACTCAGTTAATGTATAAAAATGTCCAAACGAACCCCGAATAATTCAAAATTTTAACACGACACTCCTATTGGTCTATGTTGCATCTAGAAAAAAAATCAAGGCGGGAAGAGGCAACGATTGTCGTTTCGTCCACAAAGGTGACACACGTTCCCTACCGGAACCATGAGGCTTCTTGTGAGAAGTTATGGTTGGTGAGAAGCTTATACCAAAACCTGCCCCAAATTGTATAAAAAATTTACCACACCATCTTGGTGCAATTCCATGATAGCATGCCAAGTTTCATCAATTTCAAACGAGTTTTGGATTTACTAGAATTTCAAAACCAAGTATCTCAACGTTTGCGGTGGAGCCACGATGCCGAGGTGTTTGAAATTCACTCTCATTTCTTGCATGAGACCTAAGCATGCACCCAAGGACACACATATGATTTTTCAACCCATTTTGGTGCACCGGAGCATGTGCCTGTAGTTCAAATTTGAATTATGCATATAAAATGCCTAGAAAGCTCAGTTAATGTATAAAAATGTCCAAACGAACCCCGAATAACTCCAAATTTTAACACGACACTCCTATTGGTCGATGTTGCATCTAGAAAAAAATTCAAGGTGGGAAGAGGCAACGATTGTCATTTCGTCTACAAAGGTGACACATGTTCCCTACCGGAATCATGAGGCTTCTTGTGAGAAGCTATGGTTTGTGAGAAGCTTACACCAAAACTTGCCCCAAATGGGACAAAAACTTTACCACACCATGTTGGTGTCATTCCATGATAGCATGTTCATCGGGAGGGGTGTGGCGTACCGCAAAACGGGACTCCACGGGCTACTGTTCATCCACCGTCGACTTCCTCCAGCCCCCACCGGCTACTGTTTATCCAGCCTCCACGGGGTCCTGTTCATCCAGCCTTCACCGTCTACTGTTCATCCAGCCTTCACCGGCTACTGTTCATCCAGCCTCCACGGGGTCCTGTTCATCCACCCCCAACCGGCTGGGGTATGGCGTACCGCAGCACGGCCTCCTCGGGGTCTTGTTCATCCAGCGCCAACCGCCTACACGGCCGGGGTCCTGTTCATCCAACCCCCACCGGCTGGGGTGGGGCGTACGAGCGGGCGGCAGCAACAGGAACTGTTCATCCACAGCCAACCAACCGGCTCGATCGATGCGTCTCGACTCGTGTCTACGTGTATCACACGCGCGGCAGCAACGGTCACTGTTCATCGAGAGGCAACCCTGCACCGGCTGGCTACGTCTCGCACGGGGACTCGATCGGCTTCCGTAAGCAGCGACAAGAGATCGATCGGGTTCAGTTAGCAGCGAAGGGATCGCTCGGGTTCAGTTAGCAGCGAAGGGATCGATCGGCTTCAGTTAGCAGTGAAGAGATCGCTCGGGTTCAGTTAGCAACGAAAGGGATCGATCGGGTTCAGTACGTAGTGCGAGGGATCGATCGCTCGTGTTCAGTACGTAGTGCGAGGGCGATTGATCGCTCGGGTTCAGTAAGCGAACGCATCGCATCGGGTTCAGTTAGCGAGCGCCACGCACACACGCGCGCGTACGAGAGAAACGCGCAAACTACACTGCATCGCTCGGCCCTGACCACCCACCGTAACCGGGAACTCCCCAAAAATTTCCTCGCCCTCAGTTCTACCACGATTTTTTACGTCATGGACGGCCCAAAGAATGTCAATGGGTGCGTCTCCGGCCCGCCCAGGACGAAAAGCACATTTTCTGTCATAGAAGTAGGAGGCCACCACATCTATGATGATACGTGTTTTTGTCACAATTATTGTCATAGAAATGTCACAACCATGATAGAAAAAGTTTTCGTTCGGGCCATAATGTCACGGATGTGTGTTTTTTTGTAGTGAAACCATGATTCATTATAAATTGCATTCAAATATTTGAATTGGAGAACATGGTGTTTGCAATTCACACATGAACGGAGATAGGTGTATCAAACATGTTTATTGATTTGACTTTGAGCATGTTCTTCAATTGAGGTGTTCAATTTTGGATTTAGTCCACAATGTTGACCGGGTCAACGAGCTATTTCATTGAATTGAGTATTTCATTTTTGGTTTGATTCACGTTTTTAGTGGGTCAACTATTTATCAAATTAATCGGTAGCAACGAGTATGTAAAAACACATTAGTCCCGTGCATCATCTCACCATCTAAAAAAGAAGTGGCAAGATGCGACACTATAGAACTAATATTTCAAAATTTGATTCGAATTGGCTTGGTACGGTAGACGTGGATGCTTGTTCTCCCAAAATTTGAACGAACCGCCCGAGCAAAGAAACGGGAGATGTGAAATTACCGGCCTATCTGGGACCCGCATCAATTGGCTCATTGTATATCGAGGGTAGGTTCGTAACTTCATCCAAGCGTGCCCTCTCCTCGGCCGAAATCGCAGGCGCCCAATATCATAAACCATGGGCAGCAAAACACCCTCTCCTCGACCGAAATCGCTCGCGCCCACTATTTCAAAGCATGCCCTCCTCGCCCGAAATCGCCGGCGCCCATTAATTTGGGAGAAGCAAAGTTACCCTACTATCCCCGACCCTCAAGACTCAGACCCAAGCCCACAAGTCAAAAGACAGGGGTAGAATTGTAACTTTCCCTAGATTTCAGACAAATTCATTCGTAAGACAAGGCTCCCCCTCCTAATTCCCCATTCATACACTATGGGCGCCAAATCACCTTCTCCCCAGCCGCGAAACCTCAGCCCCTCCTCCATGGCCCCCCACCGCACCAGATTCACCGCTGCCCTCCTCCCCAATGTCGGAGCCGCTGTCCGTTTGCCGTCGTGCACTGGGCCGTGTGCCTCTTACTCTGTGCTGCCAGAGCTACCTCGACGACGACCGCGTGAACCGTACTGGAGCCGATTCAACCACGCCGTCGTGCACGGCGCCGGAGCGGCTCCAACTTCGGACGCGTCCAGCGCCCCGGTGCTGGTCCCCCATAGCCGTCGACCACCGCCACATATCTGATTTCCCGCCGCCAGGAGCCATCGCAACCGCGCCGGCCTCACCGACTCGGCAGATGGAGCGGCCTACTTCACCGGGCCGCAAGATAGGTCGTACACTCATCTTATTCACTTCACCTAGGCGTCAGTCGGCGTCAGTCGCCTGAATTTTTATTATGGGTCAGTTGATTCCTAATGGAAGGAAGCAGCACCCCTCGAGGCGGCGGAGCTCCTAGGCTGCCGGTTGGCCGGGGAAGCGGTGCCTCGGTGTTTATCGTAGGGGTGTGGGCAGGGGGTGCAGGTTCGCCGCGGAAGCAGCGCTTCGGTGCCTATCTTAGGGTTGCGTGGGGTCAAGGTACTGCTGGCACCGGATCTGGATGACGGCGAGTCTTTGAGGTATGGTCGGGGGCGGCGCAACCACGGCAGTGCGGTGGGGCGGGGGGCAGGGTCGAGGTCAGAGCTGTCGCGGCCAAGGACGGCGGAGGCAGGCTGCTCTGCCGGTGGTCGCTGGCTGTTCGAGGAAGATCCTGAACAGTGATAGCCGGGAGGCACAAGACGGACATCCAGCCATCCGGCGTAGATCGGACAGTGCAAAAAAAAGCGTGTGACCCCAATTTAGTTTTTAGTGGACTGACGTGTGACTAGTCTCGTACCTTAGTGTTGATCGTATTTTTTCAGATCAGAGATATGTGTCATTCTTAACATTGTGTGTTTTCTGCATCTTCACCCACACCGTCTTCCTTCTCACCGGAGCTGCTCCAATAAGGGAAGCATGCACCAGAAGGGAGCTATACTCCCCACTCAAGAGTTCCCTGCCTTGAATGTGCCAGCCAGACATGGACAACCACAACAACCGCAGCGCCATCAATGAGTCAGCAGATGATGCTCACTCCTACGGATGGCGGCAAGATAGGTTGTACCCTCATCTTGCTTGTGTGCAGCATTTATGGTTTCGTTCTTCATCTAAGCATGGAAAATAGATTATCACTGGTCATTGTACATCCATGTTGATCTCTTAGAGTCTTACTTCAGATAAGAGACTTGTGCAGGAGTTAACGTTGTTCCATAGTTATCGTCCCTCAGCCAAAGCTGTCCCACAGGCTGGTGATTATACCCCTTCTAGTATTACCTATGTTGTTGTTCTGTAGTACTTTTGTGTGCCATTTTGTTAATCTCAAGTACAAACAGTATATATTTTGTAGCTATCATGTGTGCTCTCACTTTAGTCTTTGAGGTATCAACCTGTTGCTGCTATTTGAAAGCACATTTGCTCCCTTGGTGGTTTTGGTAATTCATGTCAACATACATATTATTGGACTAACACTTTTACCTAGTATATTTCAAAAAAGTTCAACAGTGGCATGGCAAGGGCATGATGGATGTAGACCCTTTCAAAATGCTAAGGACATGGATTGGCATAAGCTTCAAGACTCTACATTTTGGTTAAGTGATCCAAGATCACATTGAGTCCTATAGGAAAGCCAATACTATTAAAAGGGGATGAGGTTTTGATGATGAGTTTGTTGCTCAAGTGATTGAAGATATTGCTCCAACCACATTCTCCAAATCCCATCAAGTCCAAACCCTAAAAGTCCATCTCGGTCCCACCAAAACCTTTCCATCCGGACCCACCGAGATGATCCCATACACTGCCACAGCCAAACCCTAACGCTTCGGTACTACCGAAACGGATCTCGGTCTCACTGAGATGGCATGATCAAGTTTCTGTGATGCCATCGCTTCACTTCGGATTCACCGAGATGAAACGATCGGAATTACCGAGACGAAGTTCTTCCCTAGCCATTGCAATTCGGTCACTCCGTTCGGTCTCACCGAAAAGCCTAATGGTCAAGCCTTTTGCACAGGTCGGTCTCATCGAGATTTCTGATCGGTGTCACCGAGTTGAGTCAAAAGCTTGTAACGGTTGGATTTTTTGTGTTGCCTATTTATACCCTTCCACCCCCACCTACTCTCTAAGAGAGCCATCAGAACGAACCTACACTTCCACCATTTGTTTTCTGAGAGAGAACCACCTACTCATGTGTTGAGATCAAGTCACTTCATTCCAATCATTTGAAACCTTGATTTCTAGCCTTCCCCAAGTTGCTTTCCACTCAAATCCTTCTCCTACCAAAGCCAAATCTGTGAGAGAGTGATTGAGTGTTGGGGATACTATCTTTTGAAGCACAAGAGCAAGGATTTCATCATCAACAACACATCTATTACCTTTTGGAGAGTGGTGTCTCCTAGATTGGTTAGGTGTTACTTGGGAGCCTCCAAGATCATGTGGAGTTGAACCAAGGAGTTTGTAAGGGCAAGGAGACCGCCTACTTCGTGAAGATCTACCCAAGTGAGGCTAGTCCTTCGTGGACGTAAGCCATGGTGGAATAGACAAGGTTGCTTCTTCGTGGACCCTTCGTGGGTGGAGTCCTCCGTGGACTCGCACAACTGTTACCCTCCATGGGTTGAAGTCTCCATCAACGTGGACGTACGATAGCACCATCTATCGGAACCACGCCAAAAATCACCGTGTCTTCATTGCATTTGATCTTCTCTTCTCTGCCCCATTACTTTCCGCACAATTGCATGTTGTACTATTTCCGCTGCTCTATCTCTAGATATGCATGTGTAGGAAGTATTGGTTGCATCTTAACTAGTGCTAAAATCTGCCCAAACTTCAAGAAAACTAAAAACTGCACCTTTGGCTGGTTAAGTGTCTATTCACCCACCCCCTCTAGACCTATCTTCTCAACCCTACACTATTTAACTCGACTCCTACTATAAGTCGTCACCTACAGGCACTCATTACATAATCTCACTACTAGTTGTCTTCCATGCATGTCAGATATTATTGCACACAATGATATTGAATATCAGAACAAATCCACTAAAAGATACTCGCGGAGCAATGCAATGGCCAACAAACTCGATGTCAATGATATTCAATATGATGGAACAGTTAAATGTAGTTCTTCAGAAGAGTTGCAGAGAGATAATGATTCCTGTTTACCCCACAAGGTCTTTGCTCTAACTTGACACGTGATATGGGTAGCATCATGCATATAATGTCTTGCAATGCATCTACTCTGTTGCAATGCCATGTGCTTAGCCTGCTGATCATACATGTGAATATGTCATGCCTTCCGGTTTGTCTGTACCTATTCCATTCATGATAACATCTTTTCAAATTCAAGTACTGTCATTCTACTCTGTTGCAATGCCATCTGCTTAGTTTGGACATCATCCTTCTGAATATCTTATGCATTGTTGTTCATCAGTATGTACTCCATCCGTCTACCATACCATGGTTTTTTACATTGATGTGCTGTTCTACTGTTCTGTTGCAATGCGATCTTAGTTTGCCCATCAGACATGTGAATATGTTGCCTTGCTGTTTTTCTGTACCTATTCCAGCTATCATACGGTTTTACATTCAACTATTGTTTCTTTTACTCTGTTGTCCTGTCATATCCTTAGCTTATACTCCCTTTGTAAAGAAATATAAGAGTGTTTAGATCACTAAAGTAGTGATCTAAACAGTCTTATATTTCTTTACGGAGGGAGTACATCATACTCCTTCCGTCTGTATTACTTGTGGCAGAAATGGATAAAAATGGATGTATCTAGAACTAAAATACGTCTAGACACATCCATTTATTTCTGGATGGAGGGAGTACATGTCAATATGTCATGCCTTTATATTCTTCAGTACCTATTCCATCTCTCTACCATAGCATGTTTTATAACTGAAGCACCATTCTTCTGTACAAGGCATGTAAGCGGAAGAGGGCTATGTTAGAATCTGAAGGGGTACAAACAAGTTCTTTGCAAAAGATCCAAACTCTAGGAGATAGTAACCCAACTCCAGTGTTCATAGGAATTACTCCAGCACAGAGAAACCCAAGTCCTCCAGATAATAACCAGATTCCAGTGGCCAAAGAACCAGCCTGCTCCAGTCCAACAAAAATATGTCAACTCCTTTCTAGGAAGCATGTGCGTATCCTCGCATCATGAAATTTTATAGCATTCAGATCACATTTGATCTTATATTTTCTACATCTGTCTTATGCATCTTTATTGTAGAAAATATGCTTAAAGGATAACAAACGTTCTAAACTGGGATCATGTTCGAGGAAAGTATCTTGCAGCAATGCTCTGTGCTCCAATGCTGATGTAAGTACCTGTTGTATATCACTATATTTTTACATTAGTATGTAGTTTATTAAGTAGCATCGGCGTGAATCCAACCTTCAGTACCCTACACCAATTATCTGTTCTAAATTTACTTTTAGCAAAATGTATAATTAAGGTGCTAATACAGATTTTTGTAAGGGAAACTGCCTGGTAGTTTTGCATACTGAGCTGCATGATTGTACTATCTCATATATTCCACATTACTAAAATCTAGTGGTGTGGTCTGGTTGCCCAATCGTTCATTGTGTCAATGTTGCTTTCCTATTAACTTACCTGGCTGATGATATTAGTGCCATATCGTGTTAATTTGTTGTAGGCTGGTGTGGTCTGGTTGCCCAAATGTTCATTGTGTCAATGTTGCTTTCCTATTAACTGACCTGGACGATAATTTGGTGCAGGCTGCTGAAGATAATACGACAAAGTCTCAAGACAGCAAGGCAACCCCATTGTTTCTCTCCAATAAATCTAGTGAAGGTGATATGGTAATAACTCTTGATTAATCTGTTCAGTTTCCTCTTTAATTTAAGTTATGATGCAGTGGTCGAGACACTTTCCACTATCATTGATACAAGCTGTCGGCGTTAGTAAAACTGGGGAATTACTAGCCTGGTAAGAAGAGCCGTGGAGACGAAGACATGGACTTTTCTCCACCCAGGGGACGCTGGACGGATGCCTTGATATGACCGCCGAACTAAGCACCGTCTCTGCAAGGGATGGAATGTGAGGGCACAACCCTCGTGGAAGGACTTTGCGAGGCTTTCCCGGGAAGTCACCCAGGTTTGCCCAGGCCGAGTCAAGAAGATCAAGTCTGTGCTTTGAAGACTTTGCGAGGATCCGTATCGAGAAGACCCATCACCAGGGACAGAAGGAGGACGGGAGACGAATGACTAGACTCTACACAAAGCCTCCAGAAGGACCCGTGCGACCCAAGCAATCTACGGCGACTACAGTGGGATTCGCCTACCACCCACGCTGCTACAGTGGCGGTACCTCGTCACCGCCCGACGAATGCCGAAGAAGGAAGCGAGGTGTCCGGAGGGTAATACGCTGCCCTGGAAGGACGTCATCATCATGGGTACTAGCGTGCAATGGGTAACCATGCCACCGAAGTACAGGCTACACTAGCCTACCATAATGTTTATTCAACCTATAGAGCTCCGGCAAGGCCTCTCCCGACGCTATAAATAGAGGAGGCCGAAGCCTCACCAAGGGGGGACTTATCATCTTGTAACAGACACATTGTAGCTCTCTCCATTGAAATACAAGCAAGGAAGGAGTAGGGTATTACACCAAGAAGCTGGCCCGAACCTGGGTAGCTCTTTGTGTTCTTCTGTAGTTCATCCACTTCTCTCACTCATGACTTACGATTGCTGGACATGTTCAGTCCCTGGCCGAATCTCAAAGAGTTGTTACTCTACGACTCATATGTAGGTTGTTAGAAACCGACATTTGGCACGCCAGGTAGGGGGCTAAGACGTTTCCAGCGATCTCGGTCGTCTTTCCTTGTTCACCTAAGCACTTGCCTCGACAAGTGTTCCGCTGAAGATGGTCCGGAGCAGGATCCCTCGTCCTACGGTGCGTGCCTAGGTGCCTCGACCTGGGCACCAGGGTCCTTTCCCACTATGCCGCGATGTCGTGCTACCCACCTGGGCGGCGCGGGGTCGTAGGGGCGCTACGGGGGGGGGGGGGGTCCCAAGCTCGAGGAACGACAGGCCGTTAAGGCCCTCGCAGACTTCCCTCCTTCACCTTCGTCAGAGGGCCGGGGAGCAGCTTAGAAGCTATGTCACCCGTTTCCGCCAGCTCCACACACGGACCCGAGGCATTTCGGAGGCTGTAGTTGTCGCGGCATTCTTCGAGAACGTCAATAGCCTTGGGGTCCGCGCGGAGCTTGCGGCGCAGGTGGTGACCACTGTGGCGGATCTCTACCACGTGGCGCGTCAGTGCGTCCGTTCACTGGAGGTCAGCATCCTTCCGGGCTCCCACCGTTTTCGTCGAACTAGGCCAGTTCTCCCGGGAGCGGTCATCCCCGCGAATGGGATTGAGCAGGCCTTGTCGGCGTCACCAGAGGGACCCGTCGTCTCGAGCACCCCTACTCGGGCTGGGTCGGTCGCCGTGCCAGTCCTCCCGGGGGGGGGACCGGCTGTGGCAGCGCCTCCCAAGGAGCTGGAGAAGACCACGTTCGCCGTCGAGATTGCCATCAGTGGGGACATCTCCCGCAACGTGTCCGTCAAGACGGCCCTTACCGTTGCGTCGGCTTAGGGGCTGCGCACGGCCTCCTGGAATGTAGTGCCCTGCCGCGTTACTAGACGACGCACCACCGGGAGGCCGCGAACCATCGGGTATCCAGCTGCCCGGGGCAAGTCCAGAACAGGACTCGTTGTTTTGTGTCTAAAAAGCTAAGTACTCTACTGGCCATGTACTCGGGTTCTCCCCTGTCAAAAGGAGCGTCATGGCATACCCTAGTTATGTACTATTGTAGCCTTGTTCACTTTCCCCGCACTTGCACACCCCGCGTGTTATCACCGAGTTGGGAAAAAGGGGCACAAGCACCCTAGCGCTCTCGCACTTATGTTGTTTCCTTTCCGAATTCCTTCAACATGTAATCAGTCCCGACCGTTAAACGGGGGCTTCCCAGGAAACTCACCACGTGACCCGCTCCCGGGAACGCTCTGTCATCTCGAGAAGCAAAACATACACGATGCATTCCGGACCTGCTCCAACGTATCTGCGTTGCATTGTTCTTGTCATCGGTGGCAGTTACTCTGGCTACGTGGGATCATACTGGTTACGCTACGGGTTTCGAAAATAGCAACATACACACGCACTTAGTCCAAGATATTCAGGATTCCAAAAAATAATCCTTTAAACTCTTACAAATTAAGACAAGCGTACTTAACAAAACATGCTATACTACTATGCAGCACTGCTACAGAACCTGCCTCCAGGACCGACGAAGATCTCGCCCCAATGCGAGGATTGCGTCCTAGCCAAAGATAAAGGATTTACTCTAGCTCAGCTCAGAGACCACTGTAGTCCCCGCTCTTCTCCTCGCGAACCACCGCGGATACGTGGCTTGCCATGGCCCTCAATGATCGCGCCCGATCCTCGGGTGCCAGGTCCTCCATGATGGCTTCGACAGGGAAGAAGGGATATCAGTGATGAAGCGACGAGAGGATGCGCGAGGCCACCTCCACGGCAGCTCAGGATTTCTCCCTCTCCAGGTTCGCCCCCATTTCCTCGCGGAGGTGGGAGAGCTCATTGCCAAGATGGTGAAAGAAACTGACAAGATCCGCCACCCGATGCTTATTGAAGGCATTGCCGTGGTGGTACGGATTGAGATCAAGGGCGGGCATCAGCCTGCTAATGAGGCGGTAGACCTCACCCAAGGATGTGTGATGCTTACCGATCTCCCCCAATGTGCTGCTGAGACGCTCCTAGACTTCTTCCCATAGGCGGTTCTCTCACGCCGCCAGACAGGCCATCCAGAGTGTCTCCTGGGTGAGGTCGTCCCTCACCTCCCAAAGCTCGTCCGTAGTCTTGTGAAGCCAGGCGCGAAGCTCCCCGATCTCCTGCTCATGCCGCGTCAGCACGTCGAGAGCACGGGAGCGAACGTCCGCCAGGACGGCGTAATTCTCCGCCAACGCGTCGTCCTTCGCTATCAGCTCACCTTCCTTGGCGGCCAGCTCACGATTAAGCCGCTCCACCTCGCAAGCAAGAAGACGAGCGGTCGACATGGCTATTAAAGTCTGAGCTGGGGGTGCAGGCTGATACGTCTCCAACATATCTATAATTTGTGAAGTATTCATGCCATGTTTATAACAATTCTATATGGTTTTGGTATGATTTGATTAGAACTAACCCGGACCGACGCTGTTTTCAGCAGAATTGCCATGGTGTTGTTTTTTGTGCAGAAATAAAAGTTCTTGGAATTGGATGAACCTTTTTGAAGATTTTTTATGGAATAAATAAAAAATACTGGAACCAAGACCCACTGGAGGGGGGCCACCCAGTGCCCACGAGGCACCAGGGCGCGCCACCCCCAGACGCGCCCTGGTACCTCGTGGGGCCCACGTGGCTCCGTCTGACCCGATTCCAACGTTGAAAAATCCTATAAATAGAGAAACCCCCAGAAATAACCCTAGAACTTCGACTCCGCCGCCGCAAGCCTCTGTACCTCCACGATCTCATCTACAGCCCTTTTCCGGCACCCTGCCGGAGGGGGGAAATCATCACCGGAGGCCATATTCATCATCTCAGCGGTCTCCATGACGAGGAGGGAGTAGTTCACCCTCGGGGCTGAGGGTTTGTACCAGTAGCTATGTGTTTTATCTCTCTCTCTCTCGCGCGTTCTTGATTTGGCACGATCTTGATGTACCGCGAGCTTTGTTAATATAGTTGGATCATATGGTGTTTCTTCCCTCTCTATCCTTGTTGCGATGAATCGAATCTTTTCCCTTTGAGGTTTCGTTATTGTTGGATTGAATATTTCAGATTTGAGAACACTTGATGTATGTCTTGCATATGAATACCCGTGGTGACAATGGGGTATTATATTGATTCACTTGATATATGTTTTGGCACTCAACTCGCGGATTCCCGAGGTGACATTGGGGTAATCTATGCATAGGGGTTGATGCACGTTTTCATTATCTTTTCTCCGATAGAAACTTTGGGGTGCTCCTTGGAGTTCTTTGTGTGGATTGAATATTATGATTATGAAGTTGTTTGATGCATATCGTATAATCAACTCACGGATAATTGTGGTGACATTGGAGTATCTAGGTGACACTAGAGTTGGTTGATGTGTATCATATGGTGTTATTTTAGTACGAACTCTAGGGCTGTTCGTGACACTTATAGGAATAGCTCAATAGATCGATCGGAAAGGATAACTTTGAGGTGGTTTTGTACCCTACAAACAATTTCTATCTTATGTTCTCCGCTAATAGGAACTTGGGAGTGATTCTTTGTCGCACGTAAAGGGGTAGAGTATGGAAGATCAAACACAATGAAGACATGGTGGTTTTTGGCGTTGTTCCGATAGGTGGTGCTATCGTACGTCCACGTTGATGGAGACTTCAACCCACGAAGGGTAACAACTGCGCGAGTCCACGGAGGGCTCCACCCACGAAGGGTCCACGAAGAAGCAACCTTGTCTATTCCACCATGGCTTACGTCCACGAAGGACTAGCCTCACTCGGGATAGATCTTCACGAAGTAGGCGATCTCCTTGCCCTTACAAACTGCTTGGTTCAACTCCACATCATGTCGGAGGCTCCCAAGTGACACCTAACCAATCTAGGAGACACCACTCTACAAAAGGTAATAGACGGTGTGTTGTTGATGAACTCCTTGCTCTTGTGCTTCAAATGATAGTCTTCCCAGCACTCAAATGACTCCTCACAGATTTGGCTATGGTGGAAGAGGGATTTAAGTGGAAAGCAACTTGGGAAAGGCTAGAAATCAAGATTCAAATGGTAGGAATGGAATAGCTTGATCTCAACACATGAGTAGGTGGTTCTCTCTCAGAAAATGTATGGTGGAAGTGTAGGCACGTTCTGATGGCTCCCCTTACTGAGAAGGAGGTGGTGGAGGGGTATATATAGCCTCCACACAAAATCCAACCGTTACACACTTTTGACCCAACTCGGTGGCACCGCAACCATAATCTCGGTAGCACCGAACTGTGTAGAAGATATGAACGTTAGGAATCTCGGTGGGACCGATATGAACAACTCGGATGGACCGAAGTGCAATGGCTAGGGCAAACCTCATCTCGGTGGCACCGATTGCATCAACTTGGTAGGACCGAAGTGAAGCAATAAGGGAACAGAGAGTTGGCAAGCCATCTCGGTGAGACCGATTTGCAAAACTCGATGATACTGAAGTGAATGCAAACGATTACAGAGAGTTGGCAAGGCCATCTCAGTGAGAACGAGATCCATTTCGGTGGATCCGATTTGTTAGGGTTTTGGCAGTGGCTAAGTCTTGGATGAACTCGGTGGGTCCGGATAGGAATTTTCGGTGGGGCCGAGTTAGAATGTGGGTTTTGGACATCTTTGGGTAGAGAGAGTGGTTGAGGGTTTAGGAGTACTGTCACTAAGCACTTGAGCAAAAAGACCATTAAGCAACACCTCATCCCCTTTTAATAGTATTGGCTTTCCTATGGACTCAATGTGATCTTGGATCACTAAACCAAAAATGTAGAGTCTTGATCTTTTGCCAATCCTTGTCCTCAGCATTTTGAAGGGGTTCCACGTCCTCTTGTCCCTGCCACGCCATTGTTGAACTTGTCTAAAATTCACTAGATAAAAGCATTAGTCCAACAACATATATGTTGGCATAAATTACCAAAACCACCAAGGGAGCAAATGTGCTTTCAGAGGCCCAACATGAGTCTACAAGAATAAGTTGTGTAGTAGACATCAAGCTCTTTTCTGGCGCCGTTGCCGGGGAGGTGAGTGCTTGAAGGTATATCTTTAGATCTTGCAATTGAATCTTTTAGTTTCTTGTTTTATCACTAGTTTGGTTTATAAAAGAAAACTACAAAAAAATATATGGAATTGAGGTTGCCTCATATTATTCGTCTTTATCATGTCTTTCTTGAAAATGATGGAGCAGAAAATTGTGCTCAATTGATAGAAGAAGAATTCAATAAAATGTTTGGCCTAAAATCTTTGAATGATGAGCATGATTGCAATGTTGTTACTATGAATTCTATGAGTATCCATGATGCTAATGATATGCAAATCCACAAGCTTGGGGATGCTATGTTTGATGAAGATGATATTTTTAGTCCCCCAAGTTTTGACGAGAAAATTTATTATGATGATTGCATGCCTCCTATCTATGATGATTATTGTGATGACATGTATGCTATAACGAATAATGATAAATATGAAACTTGTCATCATGATTTTAATTTTCAATTGGATTATGCCAATCAAGTATCTCATGATAGTTATTTTGTTGAGTTTGCTCCCACTATTATTGATGAGAACAAATTTGCTTATGTGGAGAGTAATAAAATTTCTATGCTTGTAGATCATGGAAAGAATGCTTTATGTGATAGCTATATTGTTGAATTCATTCATGATGCCAAAGAAAATTATTTTGAGAGAGGAATACATGCTTCTACATATCTCAATAATATCAGGTTTCCTCTCTTTGTGTTGAAAGTTTTGAAGTCATGCTTGTTTTGCCTTCCTATGCTAGTTGATTCTTGCTCCCATAAACTATTTGCTCACAAAATCCCTATGCATAGGAAGTGGGTAAGGCTTAAATGTGCTAGTCATATGCTTCATGATGCTCTCTTTGCGTTTCAATTCTTTACTTTTATGCGAGCATCATTGAAATCATCATGCCTAGCTAAAAGGCATTAAAGAAAAGCGCTTGTTGGGAGACAACCCACTACTTATACCTACTGTTTTTGTGTGTCCACATGATTAAGCTACTGTATTAATCATGTTTTATATGTTTTCTTTCAATAATGTGCCAAGTAAAGCCTTTGGGATAGTGTGGATGCTTGTTGATTTGATTCTGTGCAAAAAATAGAAACATTTGTGTCCAGTGCTGGAATTTCTATTCTTTACTAGAGCATGAAAAAATTCTGAAATTTATACACAGTATTGGGTTACAAATTGTTTACGTTTTCCTAATTTTTCAGAATTTTTGGAGGTACAGAAGTATGGTTTTTAACTCGCTTACTACACACTGTTCTGTTTTTGACAGATTCTGTTTTCGATTCATAGTTTGCTTGTTTTAGTGTTTCCATAGCTTATATTGAGTAGTATAAATTGTGGAAATGATAGAATACAGTAGGAATTGTGTGAGAAAATTATGAATCTTGTCTTGACAGTACCTATGTGGATGATTTATGTTTATCATACTAACCTATCTCACGAAGTTCCGTTAAGTTTTGTGTGATTGAAGTTTTCAAGTTTTGGGTGAGATATCGATATGAGGAGAATAAGGAGTGGCAAGACCCTAAGCTTGGGGATTCCCAAGGCACCCCAAAGTAATATTCAAGGAATACCCAAGCAAATAAGCTTGGGGATGCCCCGGAAGGCATCCCCTCTTTCGTCTTCAACATTATCGGTAACCTCACTCGGAGCTATATTTTTATTCGTCACATAATATGAGTTTTCCTTGGAGCATCATTTTCTTCTGTTTATATTTGCTTTGTGTTATCAATAATCATGTTTTGTATCTTTTAGTTCAATAAAATGCCAATTATAGCCTTTACCATGCTCAGTTTGCAAGTTTATGTGTTGCTGTTTGAAAACAGAAAGTTTTCTATTATGTCCAGAATATTCCTGAATAGTCAGAACATAATAAAAATCTGAAATTTTTACACAGTAAGCATGCATGAGTTCTCTATCACATGGTAATTTTTCAGAATTTTTGGAGTTAGGGAATTATGGATTCTTATTCCCCTTTTACAAACTGTTCTGTTTTGGCAGATTGCTGTTATAGTTGCATTGTTTGCATATGTTTGCTTGTTTAATGTTTCTATTTGTGGATAAGAGTATTAAATATGAAGAGGCATTTAGTATGCAATGTTTAATTATATTTTAGTAATTTTCTACAGTAGAGAATGTTAAGGTTTTGAGTTGATTTATACTAACTTATCTCACGAGTTCTTGTTGAGTTTTGTGTGGATGAAGTTTTTAAGATTTAGAGAAACCGTGATATGAGAGGAATTAAGGAGACACAAGAGCTCAAACTTGGGGATGCCCAAGGCATCCCAAGTTAATATTTCAAGAAGTCTCAAGCAACTAAGCTTGGGGATGCCCCGGTTGGCATCCCACCTTTCTTCATCAACACCTATCGGTTAGCCTAAGTTTTTTGCTTCTTCACATGATATGTGCTATCCTTGGTATATCATTTTATTTTCATCTTGTTGCTGTTTGAATAAAATAATAAGATCTGAAATTTTCAAATGAGAGAGAGTCCTCACATAGCTATCTATTTACTTAACTACTCATTTGGTCTTCACTTATATCTTTTTGGAGTAGTTTGTCATTTACTCTTGTTCTTCACTTATATCCTATGAGTAAATTGTTGAAATGAATTGAATATCATAAAGTTGAAATTTATATGCTTCATTTGCTTGTCCCATGGGGAGTAGTGACTTCACATACAAGAAGTATAAGTGGTAAAATTTATTGAAAGTTAACAAACATAGCATTGGTCACTTGAACAATTCATGAAAGAATTTTGAAGGAAGTGAAATTTCACATATAAATATACCATCTTGGACATCTTCTATGATTGTGAGCCCCCATTAATTATTTTCAAGCTTGATCAAGTAGTTGACGTTGGACAAGGAAGACAACGTAATGAGTTATGTTTGTTTATATTCACATAGAAGTTATATTGTCATGGATCCTCTAACATGTGGTGCTTGCTTAGGATCTTTTGCTAGCAAAAAATTCGTACTAAGTAGAGATACTACTTGTGCATCCAAAAACCCTTAAACCCAGTTTTTTGCCATGAGTGTCCACCATACCTACCTATGGATTGAATAAGATCCTTCAAGTAAGTTGTCATCGGTGCAAAAAGCAATAAACATTGCTCCTAAAATATGTATGATCTTTTATTGTAAGGAAAAATAAGCGTTGTACGAACTTGTGATGGCAAAGAAATAAAAGCGATGGACTGCATAATAAAGGTTGCTATCACAAGGGGCAATATAATGTGACATTCCTTTGCATTAAGGGCTTGTGCATCCAACAACAAAAAGCTCATGGCAACCTCTGCTTCCCTCTGCGAAGGGCCTATCTTTTACTTTTATGCATTTACTTTTCTGTATTTACTTTTATGCAAGAGTCATTAATGTTCATCCCTATTCCGCTCTTTTTATTCTTTAGTTGGCAAGCATTATGTGGTAGGGAAAGATCCAGGCACATATATCCAGTTGAATATAGGTGATCATGAGTTATTATTGTTGACATTATCCCTGAGATAAATAAGTTGGGAGGCGAAACATTAAGCCCCTATCTTCCTATGTGTTTGACTGAAACGGTTTGTTCTAAAAATATGCTTTGAGTGTCAGCAATCATGGAAGACTAAAAGATGGTTGAGTATGTGGAATTTGCTAGATCAAAGCTCTTACATAGACCCTTCCTGAAAATAAGATGAATTGCAATTGTTTGATGACTGAGAACATAGTTTGTTAGTTTTCAAGAAAGTTTATGGCCTATACTTTAAACATGTGAATAGCTTGCTACTTGATCATGAGAAGTTTTATGAGATGGGCTACTGATTATGATATATATTGATGCTAGAAAAAGTGATTGAAATTATTATTGATCAAACTTATGCATTATGCTAGCATTCACACTTCATAAATTATTTCTTTTATCATTTACCTACTCGAGGACGAGCAGGAATTAAGCTTGGGGATGCTGATACGTCTCCAACGTATCTATAATTTATGAAGTATTCATGCCATGTTTATAACAATTCTATATGGTTTTGGTGTATGATTTGATTAGAACTAACCCGGACTGACGCTGTTTTCAGCAGAATTGCCATGGTGTTGTTTTTTGTGCAGAAATAAAAGTTCTTGGAATTGGATGAAACTTTTTGGAGATTTTTTATGGAATAAATAAAAAATACTGGAACCAAGACCCACTGGAGGGGGGCCACCCAGTGCCCACAAGGCACCAGGGCGCGCCACCCCCCCTTCCAGGCACGCCCTGGTACCTCATGGGGCCCACGTGGCTCCGTCTGACCTGATTCCAACGCTGAAAAATCCTATAAATAGAGAAACCCCTAGAAATAACCCTAGAACTTCGACTCCACCGCCGCAAGCCTCTGTACCTCCACAATCTCATCTACAGCCCTTTTCCAGCACCCTACCGGAGGGGGGAAATCATCACCGGAGGCCATCTTCATCATCCCGGCGGTCTCCATGACGAGGAGGGAGTAGTTCACCCTCGGGGCTAAGGGTTTGTACCAGTAGCTATGTGTTTTTATCTCTCTCTCTCTCGCGTTCTTGATTTGGCACGATCTTGATGTACCACGAGCTTTGTTAATATAGTTGGATCATATGGTGTTTCTTCCCTCTCTATCCTTGTTGTGATGAATCAAATCTTTTCCCTTTGAGGTTTCGTTATTGTTGGATTGAATATTTCAGATTTGAGAACACTTGATGTATGTCTTGCATATGAATACCCGTGGTGAGAATGGGGTATTATATTGATTCACTTGATATATGTTTTGGCACTCAACTCGCGGATTCCCGAGGTGACATTGGGGTAATCTATGCATAGGGGTTGATGCACGTTTTCATTATCTTTTCTCCGATAGAAACTTTGGGGTGCTCCTTGGAGTTCTTTGTGTGGATTGAATATTATGATTATGAAGTTGTTTGATGCATATCATATAATCAACTCACGGATACTTGTGGTGACATTGGAGTATCTAGGTGACATTAGAGTTGGTTGATGTGTATCATATGGTGTTATTTTAGTACGAACTCTAGGGCTGTTCATGACACTTATAGGAATAGCTCAATAGATCGATCGGAAAGGATAACTTTGAGGTGGTTTTGTACCCTACAAACAATTTCTATCTTATGTTCTCCGCTAATAGGAACTTGGGAGTGATTCTTTGTCGCACGTCGAGGGATTGTTATATGATCCAACTATGTTAGCATTGTTGAGAGATTGCACTAGTGAAAGTATGAACCCTAGGCCTTGTTTTTAAGCATTGCAATACCGTTTGTGCTCACTTTTGTTACTTGCTACCTTGCTGTTTTTATATTTTCAGATTACAAAAACCTATATCTACTATCCATACTACACTTTTATCACCATCTCTTCGCCGAACTAGTGCACCTATACAATTTACCATTGTATTGGGTGTGTTGGGGACACAAGAGATTTCTTGTATTTGATTGCAGGGTTGTTTGAGAGATACCATCTTCAACCTATGCCTCCCACGGATTGATAAACCTTAGGTCATCCACTTGAGGGAAAATTGCTACTGTCCTACAAAACTCTGCGCTTGGAGGCCCAACACGAGTCTACAAGAATAAGTTGTGTAGTAGACATCACAGGCCAAGGAAGTTGGGCGGATGGAAGAAGAAGAAGAAGTGGCTACGGTGCGAAAACTCCCCTCCCCGCATTCTTATAGGCGGCGAGGGGGGAAACGGCCACAACCCAGGAGTTACTACGCGGCATCCCACCCGCCCGCTTCCCCAAGCATCAAAGCGCGGGAACCAAGGAGCCGCTTGATTTTCCCGAAGTTTTATTACGGTCGTAAATCCGACGCGACCGGGCGACGACGTGACAAGACTACAGGGCTGCGTTTCCCCATTAAAGGGCAGAGGGCGCCACATGTTTTATCTCTGTGGTCTCTAGGCCCCACCCCCTCCGACGACTCCTTGCTCGTCACTTGCAGGGCCTGGGACCGGGGGCTGCACGGGATGACCACAGACCCAAGGACGGACCAGCCGGACACGTGAAGAAGGATCATCTCTTCCCGGCAATATACGCTAACAAGCAGAAAATAAATAATGCAGCTCAAGGGCGGGCTCCGCAAGCATGTAAAAAGAAGCACCAAAGTACATGATTACAAAGACAAGGCCCGGGGGCTCTGGACGGACAACCTATGGATCCGCACCCTCATCAGTAGGGCTGGCAGCATGCGCATTCTCTTCCAGAGACTCCTCCTCCTCATCTTCGCCTCGGACGTACAGGCCGACAAGCTCCTCTACAAAGCCGGCCACCGCGGTCCGGGAAGCTTGCACCTGCGAAGATTCCCCCAGCGGCCGCAACACGTCGCCGAAAGGGAATTTAGCGTTGATAAGATGGAGGTTGGCCAGGACGTGTTCACCGACCTTTGTTCCTAACGCCCGACACTCTTCCTCGATGGTCTTCTCGAAGTCCTTCGCAGCCTCGTCCAACTTGTCGATGAACTTCTCGAAGAACACGGCATAGCTCCCCACATCATCATCCAGAAAGTTGTCGGGGGCTAAGAGGGTCATGCCGAACGACCCGGCAGCCTCAAAGATGCGGGCGTAAGTCCCCTTGAAGATCCAGCATTGCGACCTCCACTGCCCTCCGAGCCTAAGGATCTCCCCCTCGTGCTGAGACGTGGACTCCACTAGCTGGGCCTTCAATCCTTCGAGGTGCTTCACCTCGTCCTGGAGCTTCCCACGCCTCTCCTCGGCTGCGGTCCGTGCCCTGTCACTCTCGGCCGCGAGGGATCGAGCTTCATCAAGGGAGCTCTTTGCAGCCTTGAGCTCCTCTTCCAGTAACGCGCATTTTGCTTCAATGGTCTGCTTCTCCTTCGAGAAGCCCAACTCCTGGAGGTCTAGCCGCTGCTGGAACTCGGCACGGGCCTCCTCCTGCTGCTTCTAAAGAGACTCCGCGAGGACCTTCGCGTTCTTCGCCTCTAGCGCCTACTGCTCCCACGCAAGCTCGGTGGCCACCCTCTCGTGGGCCTCATCCTAGGCATGGTCCAGAATCGCCTTGGCCTCCATCAGGACCCAGGACACTTGCCCGCGGGTCTCCTCGTTCTTATGCTCAGCCTGGATGGACTGGGCGAGGAGAACCCCCCATGCTCCAGCAAGGGCTTGCCACCCTTGGGCCAGGGCCGCCCTCTTGTTTGCCAGCTTGGCCTCCAAATAGTCAATAGCCCGGTGTACCGAACGGAAGGACCTGCCGGTGGATGCATCAGCACCAACAGCTCCCGCCGGATGAAGCACTGGCCCTAGGGCCCAGTTCGAACCGCCAACAGGAGGCGGCTCACAGATGATCTCCTCCATTACGGAGGTAGCCGCGCGGCGCGCGGCGCTATACGGTGAGTTGTCATGCTCCACCGTGGTGGGGGCGACACTTGTGAGACCCCTTGCTGAAGCCGCAGGGGCAAAAGACTGCTGCTGGAGGTGTTTCCAGAAAAATTCCCGGGCCCCCCCGTAGACCCAATAACGGGGGCCTCCAGGGTCTGTGTATCTGGGCTGATGGCCCCCTCTCGGGCATTCCCTGGTGGGGCCACGAGGCTCCCCGTAGACCCAATAATGGGGGCCTCTGAGGCCTGGACCCCCAGGTCATCAACACCTCTCGGGACATCGCCTCGCGGGGTCCTGGAATCCCCCGTAAACCCAATAACGGGGCGCTCCAGGGTCGGGAGGTCTTCCGCGGGGCTCTCTTCCAGGATCTCCCAGACGACTCGGTAGGCGCCCTCATCCTTCCCAACGTTGCAGTCGAGGGCCGTCTCCGCTAAGAAACAACCCTCTCGCGCGGGCTCGCTCACCGCGGGATAGTCCGTCTCGCCTTGGGCTTCCCGAGAAGCCTCCCGGGACACCACCGCGTCCTCGGACTGATGGCCCGCCAGCCGGTCTCCTGCCTCGGCACCCATTGCCACGGCGACGTTTGGATCTTCGCTGGCTGTCCTCTTGGACAACGTCTGCTTCGCTCTCTTCAACGGGCAACCAAAGGGCGATGGGCTGCACGCGCAATGAAGCAATAGTCAAAAAACGGCTCGGGGGCTGTGGCCTACGCCTCCAAGGAATTCTCTACGTACTCATCTTTGGCAGTCCATGACCTCTTGAGTCGGTCTTGGTGGAAGGAGACGCTCGGGACCGACCCTCTTGCGGGGACACCGGTGTTCTCCTGCGAAGTATGGGCCTGCCCAGGCTCGGGGGCTGCCGGAATCTCCACCGCCTCCTCCGGGGGGAACGTGTCGGCCAAGAGAGGTGCTACCTCCACCACATCATCTTCAGCGGTCGATGAACTACTGACAAAGGACAACAGTAAACAAGGCTGTGTCTATAAACAAACAACAAATTCCGGTACCTACCTGGCACTGGCAGCTCGGTGTCGTCGACGGGCTCGGGTATCAGGACCGGGTGTTGCAGGAGATAAGGCACGTTTCCGGCTAGGTGGTGGAGGTGCGCCCCCCCTGATCGGTGTGCTGGAGGAGCCCTTGGAGTCATTTCCGTCCTCCTCCTTCTCCGCCGCATCCCCCTCGGCTGCCTCCTCTAAGGCATTAGACGACAAGAAGGGGTTTACCCTCACGGGGTTCACCTGGCCCGCGGGAACAAGCCCCCACTGATCACACATTGGCTTCAGCTTCAGAATATCGCCGTGGGACGAGTTGTTATGCAGCAGCCTGATCGAGGCCGGCAGGCCAGGGACCTCGTCGGAGTTGAACAAGATCTCCATCACCCATGATAGTTTCTCCTTCGAAAGGGTGCCCTGGTGCAGCCGTTGGCCATTGTCCGCGCCCGAGAGCATCCAGGTTGGCTCTTTTCGGGACTGGAGAGGGGCAATTCGGAGGCGGGCAAAGCTGCTTGCCACCATGCGACCGTCCAATCCCCAGTCGACAAATGATTTGAAGCGCCAGAGAACAGGATCAAAGGCCTTGCCGGTGGTGCGTCTCGCCCATCCGGGACACTTCACCACGGGCGGCGGGGTCTTCGCTTCCCGCAACCGGGCAAAGCCCCGCAAGGCCTTCACCAACAACCAGCTTCGGCGCCACTCCTCCACATGTGATGAGGACATCACTACCACAGTTACACCCACAACCCCTGCTGTTACATATATGGGACCAATTACTAGAGCTCGCGCAGGCCAATTAAATTACCAGGTACTTTCGTTTCTTGGTAACGATTCTAATGTTCATGAGAATATGATGCTGCCTAAATTGGATACGTTTTGCTTACAAATGAAGGGCCTAGCATGGACAAGAAGGATGAACATTGGAGCATGATCAAGCATAGAGAGGATGGCGCGCGCAAGGGGAACAAGAACAGAGTTTCTTGTGGAGTTTTCAACACTTTGGAGCCACCATGATGACGTACAAGGACATGGACGAAATATACAAGATGCCCTTTCATAAATTTCGTCCATAGCTTAATATAGGTGCCGCGCCACCTTATTTTGGGCCAGGCCCATGTAATTTCGAAATACATCAGTATAGGCTGTTTTTAGTGTCCGTATGTGTGGGGAAACAGAGTTAGGGTTGGTTTCGGACCCCTCCTCCAAGGGGTCACGAAATTCCCCCCTATTCCCCCATATATACAGCCCTTAGGGCGTTGTTTAGACCTTGGGTTTTGTTTAGATTAAAAATTCGCCATAGTTGCAACTTCGCGTACTTTGTTTGTGTTCAACAACCAGACCAAGACGTCATAGAACCCCACTTTCATTAATAAAGCTTTCCTCTTATATTCGCAATATCCAGATTGCAATTTCAGTTTCTTGCTTGTTCTTCGTTTGCGTGCAGGAAACAGACCCTCGTGGTCAGGTTGATCGTGCTTCGGCGTGGTCAATAACCCCTCGGAGTTGGTTGTGCGATTGCTAAGGCGCGACGTCTCGCACGTTCGTAGTCGGATCGTCAAAGTTTACTCCACCGAAAACGATAGCCACCTTCTCATCGAAACATCGGGACACCTTTGCCTCTATCAAGTGGTATCAGATTTCCAGGTTGCTCGGTGAGATTTTCTAGTTTTTCGTACTTTAGATCGCATCTGTCTTCATTCCTACAATCCACGAAAAAGCCACAAAAAAATATTAGGGTTAGTTCATCATATCCGAACCAATCTGAGCCTTTGCATAATCTTTTCATTGTTTTGCTTTGTTGAATTTGCGGTTGCATCATCGTGTCGAGTTGCTGGTCTTAGAGTCTAGTCCTTTAGAGTTTCAAGTTCTGTTCACAGGTTGTCATGCCGCCGCCGCACCAACGTCATCACCGCTGTCATATACCACCACCGCAATATTTTCATCACCGCTGCCGTATACCACCACCGCATCATATTCATCACCGCTGCCATATACCACCACCGCAAGATATTCATCACCGCTGCCATATACCACCACCGCACCACCAATCCGAGTCCATCTATACCACCGCATATACGCCACCAATCCGAGTCCATCTATACCACCACATATACGCCACCAATCTGAGTCCACATATACCACTGCATATCCGCCCCAATTCGAGTCCATCCCATCTTCGGCTTGGTTTCGTGTTCCATCTGTCGCCAGATTCGAGTTGCCTTGTCTGAGTAGGTTTCGGATTTCATCAATCTTGCCCTGTCCGTAGAAGAGAGGTGATATCCAAAAAAAGAGTCTGGAAACCACCATCCGTTTAGGCCCAAAATTTTCCAAAAACGCACCTGTCAAAAAATTCTGGCTATCCTAATTTTTGGTGTTTGCGAGCGTTTTGAGACAGTTCCCATTATAGAAAGTTTTTTTTGAGCAGTTTCAAATTTTTGGTCCGTGCAATCGAAAAAAAAATTGTCAAAAAATTGCCTATCCTATTTTTAGACCTCGGGAAGAGTTTTAAGACACTCGCCATTATAGCGATTTTTCGCTGAAAAAAAGAGCACAAAAAAAGAGCGCCAAAAAAAAGAGAAAAAAAATTCAGAGTGTGCTTTTCCCTTGATTACGTGCCGCGCCATGATTTTGTTGGTGTTCTAGGCTCGCGTCTCTAGTACGGTCTAGCCTAGGACCAGCACAGTACCATCGTTGAGCGTTTATTCAACTTTGCATATCTGAATTGATTATTGCTGACCCCTTTTTGCTACCATATTATAAGCCTTCCCAGCTACACATACATCTACGTCGTGCATTTGACACCACCTGGCCATCGCTCTATCCAAGCTTTGAGGCATTTTTTGACTACAACGGTTGCCGCTCACCGCCTGCTGCTTGGTATGAACTGGTAAGAATTTGAGATTCGCTTGACGGATTTGTGACACCACACCAGATCCTATTAGTAGTCTGTAGGACATATTCTTGTGTGTTTCTATTGCTGCTAACCATGACAGGATCACAAGCCGACGAGGTTGATTGGGAGAACATGACGAACCAGGAATTACATGATAAATTTCAGCAAATGATGAGTGGACAGGTGCAAGATGTGCTGAACAGATTTGAAGAGGCCATGGAGAAGATAGATGGCATTGAGAAGACGTTCGAAACAAAGCTAGATGATAAGTTTAATGAACTACTTGCGCATCTTCCACAACCACCACCGGCTGCACATGTCGCACCTCTGCAACAACGACAACAGCAACAACAGCGTCACCTTCCAAATCAGGTGGGACGAGCACAACGTGTGCCTCTCGAGCCAGGCCAACATTCTGGTGCCGCTGCAACTGCTGTTGATGCTTCTGTGGCTCCTGCTACTACTGCCGAGGAGGACGATGATTACGAGGAAGAGGTTGCTCAAAATCAGAACTACGTGCAACCACCACCACCACCACCACCAGGTCGTCCACATGCATATGATCGCAATGGTAGGGCTGCACCACCCCCTCAGGTACGAGATAATGACCATATCCCTAAACTGAAATTGAACATTCCGCCATTTGAGGGTAGATATATTCTTGATGTATACCTTACTTGGGAGTTAGAAACTAAAAAACGCTTTACATGCTTACAATATCTTGAGGATAGACGTGTTGTTGCTGCTGTTTGTGCATTCACTAGTTTTGCTTGTGTTTGGTGGTATGAACATTGTCGATTATATCATGATAATATTCCCACTACATGGGCTGCTTTGAAAATTGCTATGCGTACTCGTTGGGTTCCACCATATTATCAACGTGAATTACTTCAAAAATTGCAGCGTTTAAGACAAGGGAAAAATTCTGTAGAAGAATATTATCAGGAATTACAAACTAGCATGAATAGATGTGGTATTGTTGAGGATAATGAAGCTATGCTTGCACGTTTTATGGGTGGACTAAACAGAGAAATTCAAACCATCTTAGAGTATAAGGAGTATAACAATATCACTCGTTTATTCCATCCTGCTTGCAAAGCTGAACGTGAAGTGCAGGATCGACAGGCATTTGCACGAACTAACTTTTCTGTAGGTCGATCTTCATCATGGACACAGCGTACATCTTCTACTTCCACACGTCCTACTGCAACACTACCTACTTCCTTCGCCAACTCCAACCGGGATACAAGAAAACAGGCACCACCACAACCATCCGCCAAGAGCACACTTTCTGGTCCCGCACACAGCTCTTCTTCATCCATGGCATCAACAGGGCAAACACATGATGTTATATGTCGTTGTTGCAAGGGCGGAGGTCACTATGCGAGCAAATGTCGATCTCCGCGTGTGATGATTGTTACTGAGGATGGTGGGTATGAGTCCGCTAGTGACTATGATGAGGAGACTTTGGCTCTTATTGCTAGTGAAGAGTAGGGAGGACATGATTCTGAATGAGAGACACAATACATGGCTGCTGCAGACGCTGACAGGTATGAAAGTTTAGTTGCTCAATGTGTTTTGAGTGTGCAGGTAACACAGGCTGAGCAAAATCAGAGGCACAATTTGTTCCATACAAAGGGAGTTGTGAAGGAACGTTCTATTCGCGTCATCATAGATGGAGGGAGTTGTAACAACTTGGCTAGCATGGATATGGTGGAGAAGCTGTCTCTCACCACAAGATCACATCCGCATCCTTACTACATCCAATGGTTCAACAACAGCGGCAAGGTTAAGGTAACACGTACTGTTCGTGTGCATTTTAGTATCGCTACATATGCTGATTCTGTTGATTGTGATGTGGTACCCATGCAAGCATGTTCCCTATTACTTGGTAGACCTTGGCAATTCGATAAAAAATCTGTACACCATGGTAGGAACAATCAGTATACTTTTGTTCATAAGGATAAACATATTACTTTGCTTCCTATGTCTCCTGATTCCATTTTGAAAGATGATATTAATAGAGCTAGTAAAGCAAAACAGGAGCAAATTAAGAGTGAAAATCAGATTATGGCAAAAGAATTTGAGCAACAAATTCAGCCTAATAACAAACCATCTAGTGTTGCTTCTGAAATTAAATTGAAAAGTGGATGTTTACTTGCCACCAAATCTGATATTGATGATCTAGATTTCAGCAAATCTGTTTGCTATGCTTTTGTGTGCAAAGAGGCATTATTTTCATTCGAGGACGTGCCACCTTCTTTGCCTCCTGCTGTTACTAACATTTTGCAGGAGTTCACTAACGTATTTCCACAAGACGTGCCACCGGGATTACCACCCATTCGAGGGATTGAGCATCAGATTGACTTAATTCCCAGTGCTTCGCTGCCCAACCGTGCGCCATACCGTACCAATCCAGAGGAGACAAAGGAGATTATGCATCAAGTACAGGAGCTTCTCGACAAAGGTTATATACGTGAATCTCTTAGTCCTTGTGTTGTTCCTATTATACTAGTGCCAAAAAAGGATGGTATATCGCGTATGTGTGTTGATTGTAGAGGCATTAATAATATTACTATTCGCTATCGTCATCCTATTCCTAAGCTAGATGATATGCTTGATGAATTAAGTGGCTCCACCATTTTCTTCAAAGTTGATTTGCATAGTGGATACCATCAAATTCGGATGAAATTGGGAGATGAATGGAAAACAACATTTAAAACTAAGTTTGGCTTATATGAGTGGTTAGTCATGCCTTTTGGGTTAACTAATGCACCTAGTACTTTCATGAGATTAATGAACGAGGTTTTACGTGCTTTTATTGGACGATTTGTGGTAGTCTATTTTGATGATATACTGATTTATAGCAGATCTTTGGAGGAACATTTGGAACATTTACGTGATGTTTTTATTGCGCTACATGATGCACGTTTGTTTGGTAACCTTGGGAAGTGCACCTTTTGCACCGGCCGAGTATCTTTTCTTGGCAATGTTGTTACTCCATAGGGAATTGAAGTTGATAAAGCCAAGATTGATGCTATTGAGAGTTGGCCGTAGCCCAAAACAGTCACACAAGTGAGGAGTTTTCTTGGCCTCGCTGGTTTCTATAGGCATTTTGTCAGAGATTTCAGCACCATTGCTACACCTCTCAATGAGCTTACAAAGAAGGATGTGCCTTTTGTTTGGGGTACCGCACAGGAAGAAGCCTTCACGGTATTGAAAGATAAGTTGACACATGCTCCTTTACTCCAACTTCCTGTTTTTAATAAGACTTTTGAGCTTGAATGTGATGCTAGTGGAATTGGATTAGGAGGTGTGTTATTACAAGATGGTAAACCTGTTGCATATTTCTCTGAAAAATGGAGTGGGCCCAGTCTGAACTATTCTACTTATGATAAGGAATTATATGCTCTTGTTCGGACTTTAGAAACATGGCAACATTATTTATGGCCCAAAGAATTTGTTATACATTCTGATCATGAATCTTTGAAACATATTAAAAGTCAAGCAAAACTGAACCATAGACATGCTAAATGGGTTGAATTCATTGAGACTTTCCCTTATGCCATTAAACACAAGAAGGGTAAAGAAAATGTTATTGCTGATGCATTGTCTCGTCGTTATACTATGCTTTCACAACTTGATTTTAAAATATTTGGTTTGGAGACCATCGAAGATCAATATGTGCATGATGCTGAATTTAAAGATGTGATGCAGAATTGTAAGGAAGGAAGAACATGGAACAAGTTCGTCATTAATGATGGATTGGTGTTCCGTGCTAACAAGCTATGCATTCCAGCTAGCTCCGTTCGTCTTTTGTTGTTGCAGGAGCCGCATGGAGGAGGACTAATGGGACACTTTGGCATGAAGAAGACGGAGGATGTACTTGCTACACATTTCTTTTGGCCAAAGATGAGATGGGATGTTGAGCGTTTTGTTGCTCGCTGCACTACATGTCAAAAAGCTAAGTCACGACTCAATCGTCATGGTTTATATATGCCTTTGCCTGTACCTAGTGTTCTTTGGGAGGATATATCTATGGACTTTGTTTTAGATTTACCTCGAACAAAGAAGGGGAGGGATAGCATATTTGTTGTCGTCGATAGATTTTCGAAAATGGCACACTTTATACCATGTCATAAAAGTGATGATGCTGCAAATGTTGCTGATTTGTTTTTTCGTGAAATTATTCGCTTGCATGGTGTGCCAAATACAATTGTTTCAGATCGTGATACTAAATTTCTTAGCCACTTTTGGAGATGTTTATGGGCTAAGTTGGGGACGAAATTGCTTTTTAGTACTACATGTCACCCCCAAACTGATGGACAAACTGAAGTAGTCAATAGAACATTGTCTACTATGCTTAGGGCTGTTTTAAAGACTAATCTAAAAATGTGGGAAGAATGCTTGCCTCATATTGAATTTGCTTATAATCGTTCCTAGAATTCTACTACTAAGATGTGCCCTTTTGAAGTTGTGTATGGTTTCCTACCTCGTGCACCTATTGATTTGTTACCTCTTCCATCTTCGAAGAAGGCTAATTTTGATGCTAAACAACATGCTGAATTGATCTTAAAAATGCATGTGTTAACTAAGGAAAACATTGAGCGTATGAATGCTAAATATAAACTTGCTAGAGATAAGGGTAGAAAACATGTTGTCTTCGCACTTGGAGATCTTGTTTGGTTACATTTGCGTAAGGATAGGTTTCCTGATTTGTGCAAGTCAAAGTTAATGCCACGTGCTAATGGTCCTTTTAAGGTGTTAAAGAGAATAAATGATAATGCATATAAACTTGAGCTGCCTGCAGATTTTGGGGTTAGTCCCACTTTTAACATTGCAGATTTGAAGCCTTATGTGGGTGAGGAATATGAGCTTCCATCGAGGACGACTTCAATTCAAGAAGGGGAGGATGATGAGGACATCGCTACCACAGTTACACCCATAGCCCCTGCTGTTACATATATGGGACCAATTACTAGAGCTCGCGCATGCCAATTAAATTACCAGGTACTTTCGTTTCTTGGTAACGATTCTAATGTTCATGAGAGTATGATGCTGCCTAAATTGGATATGTTTGTTTTGCTTACAAATGAAGGGCCTAGCATGGACAAGAAGGATGAACATTGGAGCATGATCAAGCATAGAGAGGATGGCACACGCAAGGGGAACAAGAACGGAGTTTCTGGTGGAGTTTTCAGCACTTTGGAGCTACCATGATGACGTACAAGAACATGGACGAAATATACAAGATGCCCTTTCATATATTTCGCCCATAGCTTAATATAGGTGCCGCGCCACCTTATTTTTGGGCCAGGCCCATGTAATTTCAAAATACATCAATATAGGTTGTTTTTAGAGTCCGTATGTGTGGGGAAACAGAGTTAGGGTTGGTTTCGGACCCCTCCTCCAAGGGGTCACGAAATTCCCCCTATTCTCCCATATATACAGCCCTTAGGGCGTCGTTTAGACCTTGGGTTTTGTTTAGATTAAAAGTTCGCCATAGCTGCAACTTCACGTACTTCGTTTGTGTTCAACGACCAGACCAAGACGTCACAGAACCCCACTTTCATTAATAAAGCTTTCCTCTTATATTCGCAATATCCAGATTGCAATTTTAGTTTCTTGCTTGTTCTTTGTTTGCGTGCAGGAAACAGACCCTCGTGGCCAGGTTGATCATGCTCCGGTGTGGTCAATAACCCCTCGGAGTTGGTTTAGCGATTGCTAAGGTGCGACGTCTCGCACGTTCATAGTCGGATCGTCAAAGTCTACTCCACTGAAAACGATAGCCACCTTCTCATCGAAACATCGGGACACCTTTGCCTCTATCAACATGGGAATACAAGTCCACGGGGATGTAATCCTTGTCCGCCTTCTTTATCGCAAGGCGAAAGGTTACGCACCCCGAGGTCTGCCTGTCGACGGAGTTCAGACGCGGGGAATAAAAGTGCCAGAAAAACTCTAGAGATGGCCGCACCCCGACGAAGCCCTCGCAGAAGTGGGCGAAGATAGCTAGAACCGTCACCGCATTCGGATGAAGATGCAGCATATGGAGCCCGTAATGCTCTAGCACGGCTATGAAGAAATCGGAAAAGGGAGGAAGATGGGGACTGCATCCTCATCTGCTGGCCAGAACTTCGTGAGCCCCCACTCGTTCCCATCATCACCAACAATGAAGCAAAGAACCTCCGTGCTGTCGGAGCCCGTGAAATCTAACTCATGCAAAGCTGGCTCCGGCGGCAGCGGCACTGCCGTCTCCTTGCCCTTTTTCCGCTTGCCGGCAGTAGGTTTCGACCCGCGCGGCTCCATGGGGATAGATCCCGGACGAGGAAGGGGTAGATGCGAAGGGGAGAAGAGGAACTTTGGCGGCGGGGGAAGATTGGATGGGGCACAAAGAAAACAGAACGGACTGACACCACCCCTCTTTATAAATCAAGGGGCAGGCGAAAGCAAAACCGTCGACCTCTCGGCAATAACTGCTCACACGTTCTGCTTCCTTAGAATGCGCCGCGAGCAGGGGCGAGGATCGAGGCGCTCCTGTGATCTGACAACGGCGCCCCCCTAGCCATCCTTCAATACAACGCAGGAAGTCTTCGGCGTCCGGCCCAGCCATGAGCGACCGGTCTCCATGCGCCAAGGCCCTGGAAAATTGTGGCCCTGTCCCCTGTCTCGTCCACCTCGATCGGCCAGGCGGGTAACGGGCCCGGGGCTACTGTCGGTGTCAGTAAAACTGGGGTATTACTGGCTTGGTAAGAAGAGCCGCGGAGACGAAGACATGGACTTTTCTCCACCCAGGGGACGCTAGACGGATGCCTTGATATGACCGCCGAACTAAGCACCGTCTCTGCAAGGGATGGAACATGAGGGCACAACACCCGTGGAAGGACTTCGCGAGGCTTTCTCGAGAAGTCATGCAGGTTTGCCCAGGCCGAGTCAAAAAGATCAAGTATGTGCTTCGATGACTTTGCGAGCATCCGTATCGAGAAGACCCATCACCAGGGATAGAAGGAGGATGGGAGACGAATGACTAGACTCTACACAAAGCCTCCGGAAGGACCCATGTGACCCAAGCAATCTATGGCGACTACAGTGGGATTCGCCTACCACCCACGCTGCTACAGTGGCGGTACCTCGTCACCGCCCGACGAATGCCGAAGAAGGAAGCGAGGTGTCCGGAGGGTAATACGCTGTCCTGGAAGGACGTCATCATCACGGGTACAAGCATGCAATGGGTAACCATGCCACCGAAGTACAGGCTACACTAGCCTACCACAATGTTTATTCAACCTATAAAGCCCCGGCAAGGCCTCTCCAGCGCTATAAATAGGGGAGGCCGAAGCCTCACAAAGGGGGGACTTATCATCTTGTAACAGACACATTGTAGCTCTCTCCGTTGAAATACAAGCAAGGCAGAAGTAGGGTATTACACCAAGAAGGTGGCCCGAACCTGGGTAGCTCTTTGTGTTCTTCTGTAGTTCATCCACTTCTCTCACTCATGACTTAGGATTGCTGGATGTGTTCAGTCCCTGGCCGAATCTCAAAGAGTTGTTACTCTACGACTCATATGTAGGTTGTTAGAAACCGACACAAGCCTACCCAAATCGCCATCTGAATCTGTTCAGTTTCCTCTATCTCGAATCCAACGGAAAATATGTACGTTTGTGAACCAATTAGTGGCTGAAGCAATGATGGAAATCATGGACGAATCAGAGGTGCACATTCTTGCACAACAACAATAGATCGATGACTTCAGTGACAGCATATCAAAGAAGAAAGAACTTGCTCACAAGCTTATGGGCGTCATCCGTGCTGAGGTTGTAGATCGTTAAGCTCTGTTCGTTTATTTGCACTGGTATCAATCTTTGATTGCCCAGTGGATGTAATTCCCTGTAATATATGCTTTGATGTGCTACGCTTTTCCTTTTATGCGTATATTTGCTTAGCGTGGGGTCGTACCCCAGCTTTCTGGGTCGAAAGCTCAACTGGCGGCAATCAAGCCAAAATATGCACTGAAATTAATAACTGGAGCAAAGAGACGTGGGCCCTTCTTCTAGGGGAATGGCCCACTGCCTGTAATGGTCTCGTAATGGGCATGCAGTTACTAGATGGGCTCTGCCGCAGTCCATAATTGTTCCTCGTAATGGGCTCAAAGTAATTGCTGGGCCTAAATCGACGTGGGCCTTTGATGGACTGTTTGGCCCTGTCCTTCAATGGGCCTAGAGCCATGCAGGAAATTTAGCAGGCCCAAATGTAAGGTAGGCCCAATTACTTGACGGGCCGTTAACAGGCCAAAACCTTGATTGGGCTCCAATAGTGGAAACGGGCCAACGGGGCCTTAGCAGGCCGAAATAGATCAAAATTAATGCTTGGCCCATTTCCATGTCGGGCCGTTAACAGGCCGAAAGCCAATCGGGCCATAAGTGGGCCCATATACAAAATGGGCCTTTAACAGGCCGAAAGTCATGTCGGGCTGGAATTGTGCCATGGAGAACATGGGGCGCTAAGAGGTCGAAAGTCAGGTCGGACTGTAAATGGCCCAACTGCGGTGTGGGCCGTTAATAGGCCAAAAGACACACCGGGCTGGAAGTTGGCCCAAATCCCAAATGGGCCACTAAAAGGCTGAAATACGTACCGCCTAGAAATTGTCTCATCTCTATAATGGGCCGCTAACAGGCCGAAAGACATATAGCCTGGAAATTGGCCCATCTCTATAATGGGCCTCTAACAGCTCGAAAGAACCTCGGGCGCCAAATGAGCCCAAAGACATAGTGGGCTGTTAACGGGCTAGAACTGACTATGGGCTATAATGGTGTCAAATCATTAACGGGCCTTTGACGGGTCAAATTGGCAGAACTCGTATGGGCCGTTTTTGTAAATGGGCCAGATGAAAGTAGGCCGTAAATGGGCCAGCCCGCTTATTTTGACCGGGCCAGCCTTTTTAGCTAAATGGGCCTGTTTTGGGCCGTGCCACGTGTCACTGTTCCATAGGCACGTCTCGTCCAGTGGATGGATGATATCTGTCACGATGACGAGCTGACACGTGGTTCTGTTGGCGAATGAGAATTTTACACGTGGAAAATCGCCATTGGTCAGGGTTGTTAACGGGTTATCAGATCCAAACCGGAACCCGATAGCTTAACGGCGACCCGTTATGGTGGATGCCACATGTCGGTGATGGTGTCCTGGATTAGGGGGTCCCGGCCTAGCTGATCTAGTCCATGGGCCGGACTCAAGGCCCGTCAAAGAGCAAGGATTCCGGAAGCTTCCAACTTGAAGATCCAGCACATTGAGCCTCACCGAAGACTTGGCGTGCACCCCAAGGATACGAGATTCGGCATATATGCCCTTAATTGTAACCGACCATGTGTAATCATAGATACCCCTGGTGCCTATATAAACCAAAATGTTTAGTCCGTAGAGGCAAGGTCATTCATCATACCCCTAGGTTTAGACCACATCTTACAATCTCGAGGTAGATCAACTCTGTACCTTGATACATCCATCAATCTAAGGGCCCGAACCAGGGTAAATCTTTGTGTCCCTCATCTCCTGTTAACCCATCGATCGGATCTCACAGCTCGGGCCCCCTACTCGAGATCTGCCGGTTTTGACACCGACATTGGTGCTTTCATTGAGAGCTCGATGTGTGATCACCTTGGAATGATGGCCTCACCAACGGGCAGTCCATGTCCCCTTAGCACCATAGGTGCACCCATGATCTTCATCAATGGGCCATCTGATGACCCCGTAAATTTCGGATCGCTCTCCCCCTTTAAGGCAGCGGGATGTGATCGGGAAACCTCTTTGGAGATCTCCGCTCCCACTACGGGCTCGGCCGGTGGAGTCCGAATGGAGGAAACATTGGATCCGAGCTCCCTCCCTAGGGACGAGCATGTGCTCGAACGACTCAAAGAAATTAACACATCGGATTTTAAGCCGAGCCAGGATACTTCCGTGCATCACCTCTGCAAGGAACATGGGGAAACCTTGGAGTCCCCCCCCGATCGGATTAAAGTTTTTGATCCCACCCACCCCCCATGTCGAATATTGCCCAAGTAATTTGAGGCCTCCTGACGTCTGGGATTTGATTTATATAAAATAGCAAGCCGACGAGACAGTTCGGCAGTTTTGGTCAAGATTCCTGTTCGTCAAGAACAAGATAAATGACTGCTCGGATGAGGAAGCACTTGCGGCTTTCCGACACAACTGTCACGATGAGGGTGTACTAAACGCCCTCTCTCGGCGATGAGTTCAGACTTTCTCAGAGCTCTTAGAACCGGTGTCAAAATTTTGCACCATCGAAGATGCCTGGCTGGCTCCAGAACCAACTCGCACAAGCAACTCAACGGAATACGACCTTGCACATGGGCAGACATTAAAATGCCCTAGGCTAGCAGAGTCATTACAAAAAAGAAGAAAGACGGCGTCCCCGACCGTCCTTGATGGACTACTGGATCAACCATGTCCTATACACTCCGTCAAGTCAAACAGGAATCCAATGCATAGCCTTCGAGCTTGTTGGGTCGTAAGACAGGTGGCCAAGGGTGGCGAGGCTATCCTAGCAAATAAGCCCACTATCAATCATGCCACAGAATCCTCGGTCAAAGCCGAGGTCCTGACGATTTACCAAACATATGCATCCAAAAATCAAAGGAAAAGGGCTCTTCACGAGCTCGGCCCCGCCCAGATGCGCGCACCTCGGGCTGCGTGGTTAGACACGCCGATCACATTCAAGGAATACGATCAGCCGGCAGTCGACCTAAGCCGGTACCAGCCGCCCTGGTCCTCGACCCAATAGTTGACGGATGCCGGCTACATAAAGTGCTAATGGACAGGGGCAGCAGCTTGAATCTCATCTATAGAGACACTCTGGAAAAGATGCAATTAGATAAAACCCGCGTACAGCATAGCTTCATCACTTTCAAGGGAGTCATCCCCAGAAAAGAGGCGCGATGTGAGGGAAAGATCACTCTCGACGTAGTCTTCGGGACTCCCGAGAACTATCAGTCTGAGGAGTTAACATTCCACATCGTACCCTTCCGAAGTGGTTATCATGCCCTTTTAGGGCGGGAGGCATTCATCAAATTCTGCGCCATACCTCACTATGGGTACATGAAATTAAAGATGTTGGGCCCCAATGGAGTGATAACCGTCACAAGCAATCTGGAGAGAGCACTCAGGGCCGAAAATAAAACGGCTTTGTTGGCCCTTGAATCACTGGCAGAGGCCTTTGCGGCCAAAGAGTTGACGGCACTCCGGGCCACGGTCAATTCGGACGATGTCATTCTGGACAAGAGGTCCAAATCAACATCATTCAAACTAGCTGATGAAATTGTTAAATTTCAAGTACACCCAACAGACCCGAGTAAAACGGCGTCCATTGGTGCTCAGCTGGACCCAGAAATTGACGAAGCCCTTCGAAACTTCCTTCGGGAAAATTGGGACATCTTTGCCTGGCATCCCTCAGACATGCCCGACATCCCAAGAAATTTAGCCGAACACAGCTTGAACATTATCAAAGGATTTAAACCAGTCAAGCAAGCACTTCGGCGATTCTCCGAGCCCAAGCGTCAAGCTATGGGGGAAGAACCGGCTAAGCTATTAGAAGCCGGATTCATCCGTGAGATCAAACACCCTGAATGGTTGGCTAACCTGGTCATGGTACCAAAGAAGGATAAGTCCTGGCGGCTCTGCGTCGATTTCAAGGACGTTAACAAGGCCTGCCCCAAGGACCCCTTCCCACTACCACGCATCGACCAGATCATCGACGCCACAGCTGGACATGACTCTCTCTGCTTCCTGGATACATATTTAGGATATCATCAGATAAAAATGAAGGAATCCGACCAGGAGGCAACAACCTTTATAACACCCTACGGGTTGTTCTGCTTCAACACAATGCCGTTCGGATTAAAAAACGCCGGCGCAACATATCAACGCATGATCCAAACATGCCTAGAAAAACACATCGGCAAAACAGCCGAGGCCTATGTCGACGACGTGGTTGTAAAAACCAGGGACGTCCGTCAGCTAGTACAGGACCTCGGCGAAATATTCGCCAGTCTCCGGGTCTATCACATAAAGCTGAATCCAGAGAAGTGGGTCTTCGGAGTACCAGCAGGTAAGCTGCTCGGATTCATTGTCTCCCATGGAGGAATTGAGGGTACTCCGGCAAAAATTCGCGCTCTGGCAGCACTAGAAATCCCCACCGAGGTCAAGCACGTCCAGAAACTCATTGGCTGCGTAGCCGCTGTCAGCCGCTTCATCTCTCGACTCGGGCAAAAGGCTTTACCACTGTATAAACTACTGAAGCAAACAAAGAACTTCAAATGGACCAGTGAGGCAGGAGACACTTTTGAAGAGATCAAAAGGCTTCTTGCCACCAACCCCATATTGGCAGCACCAGGAATACGCGAGCCGATGTTGCTATATATCTCGGCAACACACCAAGTGGTCAGTGTAGTCCTCATAGTCGAACGAGACAACGAAGGCCACAAATTCCAGGTGCAGCGGCCCGTATACTATGTTTCTGAGGTGTTAACCCCGTGTAAAACAAGGTATCCTCACTATCAGAAGATCGCCTATGCAGTTTTTATGGCATCTCGGAAACTACGACACTACTTTCAGGAGTGTTCTATCACCGTGGCATCCGAGGTCCCCCTGGGCGACATAGTCAACAATAGGGACGCAACTAGTCGTATTGCCAAATGGGCAATTGAACTCCTCCCTTTCAAAATCTCATTTCGCCCATGCCGAGCTACTAAATCTCAGGTGCTAGCAGATTTCGTGGCCAAATGGACAGAGGCCAAACTCCCTAGAGAGTACAGTACATACTCACATTGGACAATGTACTTCGACGCAGTGGCGGAACCAGCGGGTGTGCCAGGTGTGCCGTGGCACACCCAGAATTCTGGGGTTTTATTTTTTACCATTTAATATTTTGCTGATTTCCAGGCCTAGCCAAGCTAATTGAGTGAGCCCAAGCCCAGCAGTTCACCTCCTCTCCCCCCAGAGGCCAGGCGCCAGAGAATGCCGTCGCTCCACTCCCGGTTGCCAATCGACGAGTCGCCGCCATCCGGCCGCCCGCTCCCCTCCCCGCCGCTGCGCCACCAGACGCCAGTGACGCCAGCGCTAGTACTGGCTCGCCACCCCGGCTCCCCGACGCGCCCTGCCGGTGGCGCCCGACTGATTCGCCGATCCACGCACCACCCGAATGGAGCCGGCGGAGCCATGGAGGAGCCCGGCCGCTGTACATGCCACCAACGATGACGCCACGACGAGCAAGCTGTAACGCCCCCATCTCCTCTCCCTCCCCTGCCCGCCCCTTCCTTCCTTCCCCACCCCACCGCTAGTTTGTCGGATGCTCAGTTTGTGTGTGGGTGCGCTTTCGGTTGCAACAGATCGAGGTTAGGAGAATGTTGCGGCCAGGGTTTACTTCGTGCGACATGCTGTTTCATCTAGTTGGCTAGTCTTATTTTCATATGAATCTACTCTTAGGTTATTTTCCCCCATTTCCCTTTTAGCTGTCCTCTTTCTGCAATGGATTATACAATGAGACAAATGTCATTATATAAGTAAAACTATGTTTGTGCTATGAATCAGATTGAGTCAATTAATGGCCTAAATAGAGGTTATGCATAGTGGGCACTTCGTGTCTAGGTGCTTGAGCTAGTGGCTTTTATCTGTAGAGCAGACATTTTAGGCTGCAGACTTGGTGTTAACTAATGTTACTAGTGTGACATAATCAATTAATATCTTCATTTGCAGGTCCTGCGTTACCAAAGGATACATGACTACGTCCTCTGGTCCGGGAGACACGCTCCGTCGCTCGGTCGCTCCTCGTAGGACTCAGGCTGTCAGGTAGTCACCATGTCGCCGCTGAGCTCTGCCCCGAGCCCCCGAGGCCCCGAGGCATCCATCCATTCACTAGTTCAGCAAGACAACAAGGTAGAACCGGTGCCATTGCTTACTGCTTATATACAATTGATTGATGCCACTGAATTGTAGAATTGCTTCCTGCTTATATACAATTGATGTCATTGCTTATATATTTTTGTAAGTACTAGAATGTTGTGAGACTTGAATTGACCTATTTATGTTATTTTTTTGCCATATATTGTATGACACTTGGATTTGGTAGATTTTTTTTAGTGTGCACACCCTCCATTTTATTCCTGGGTCCGCCACTGCTCCGACGGCTCTAAGATGCTGGCCGGACTGGGGCCTGGAGTAGTCCTCACCTCACCTACTGGTGACAACATATGATACGTACTACAAATCATGTACGCAGACTCAAATAATGCGGCTGAATATGAGGCCTTGCTACATGGACTGCGGATTGCAACATCCATGGGGATCCAACGCTTGGAGGTCTGAGGCGACTCCAATTTAGCGATATCACAAGTTAATGGTGAGTTCGACGCGAAGGACCCAAAAATGACGGCGTATCGGAATGCTGTTCTAGCCATCTCAGCTCGCTTTGAAGGTTTGGAATTCCGTCATATCCCACGTGATAGTAATCAAGCCGCCGACGTTCTCGCTAGAATGGGCGCCAAACGCGACCCGGTTCCAGAAAACACGTTCTTAGAACGGCTTTTTAAGCCGTCCGTGATCTGACAGGACGGGAATGAGATGTCGGCCGCCTCGGGCTCCGGAAGGGTCAACCCTCCGGCAACCAAGGACGAGGGAATAGTTGGAGGCTCAACTGTTGAAGAAACATGTTCGGCTCATGTAGTCATGGCAGTTATCGCACCATGGACCGAGCCCTTCCTCGGATATCTGCTCCATAACTAGTTACCCGAGGACCAAACCGAAGCACGAACAATAGTTCGCCGATCAATGGCCTATCGGGTCCATGAAGGAGAGCTTTACAATAGAAGCGTCACCGGTGTCCTCCAGAGGTGTATATCCGAAGAGGAAGGGCGCAAGCTCCTCGCCGAAATTCATTCCAGCATGAGCGGCCATCACACCGTGTGGGATCGAAAGTATGTCTAGAGGGGGGGTGATTAGACTACTTGACCAAATAAAACTTAACCTTTTCCCAGATTTTAGTTGTAGGCAGATTTTAGCAATAGTACATGTCAAGCATCACCCTACACATGCAATTCTAAGAGTATAGCAGCGGAATGTAAGAAATTGCATATGTATGTAGAGAGGGGGTAGGAGATTTCAAACGCAATGAAGACACGGCGGTTTTTGGCGTGGTTCCGATAGGTGGTGCTATCGTACGTCCACATTGATGGAGGCTTCAACCCACGAAGGGTAACGGCTGCGCGAGTCCACGGAGGGCTCCACCCACGAAGGGTCCACGAAGAAGCAACCTTGCCTATTCCACCATGGCTTACGTCCACGAAGGACTAGCCTCACTCGGGGTAGATCTTCACGAAGTAGGCGATCTCCTTGCCCTTACAAACTTCTTGGTTCAACTCCACATCTGGTTGGAGGCTCCCAAGCGACACCTAACCAATCTAGGAGACACCACTCTCCAAAAGGTAATAGACGGTGTGTTGTTGATGAACTCCTTGCTCTTGTGCTTCAAATGATAGTCTTCCCAGCACTCAATCACTCCTCTCAGATTTGGCTATGGTGGAAGAAGGATTTGAGTGGAAAGCAACTTGGGAAAGGCTAGAGATCAAGGTTCAAATGGTAGGAGTGGAATATCTTGATCTCAACACATGAGTAGGTGGTTCTCTCTCAGAAAATGAATGGTGGAAGTGTAGGCATGTTCTGATGGCTCTCCTTGCTGAGAAGGATGGGGTGGAGGTGGTATATATTGCCTCCACACAAAATCCAACCGTTACACACTTTTGACCCAACTCGGTGGCACCGAAACGATAATCTCGGTAGCACCGAACTGTGTAAAAGATATGAACTTTAGGAGTCTCGGTGGGACCGATACGAACAACTCGGATGGACCAAAGTGCAATGGCTTAGGGCAATCCTCATCTCGGTGGCATCGATTGCATCAACTCGGTAGGACCGAAGTGAAGCAATAAGGCAACAGAGAGTTGGCAAGCCATCTCGGTGAGACCGATTTGCAAACTCGGTGAGACCGAAGTAAATGCAAACGATTACAGAGAGTTGGCAAGGCCATCTCGGTGAGACCGAGATCCATTTTGGTGGATCCGATTTGTTAGGGTTTGGCAGTGGCTAAGTCTTGGATGAACTCGGTGGGGCCGGATTGGAAATTTCGGTGGGGCCGAGTTGGACTTTGGGTTTAGGACATATTTGGGTAGAGTGAGTGGTTGAGGGTTTAGGAATGCTGTTACTAAGCACTTTGAGCAAAAAGACCATTAAGCAACACCTCATCCCCTTTTAATAGTATTGGCTTTCCTATGGACTCAATGTGATCTTGGATCACTAAACCAAAAATGTAGAGTCTTGATCCTTGCCAATTCTTGTCCTTAGCATTTTGAGGGGTCCACATCTCTAGTCCATGCCATAACAATCATTGAACATCCTGAAATCTTAATCTTGAATGGATATTAGTTCAATGAGATATATGTTGTTATGAATTACCAAAACCACCAAGGGAGCAAATGTGCTTTCACACCGCAGCTCGGGCCCTGGTCAGCAAGGCTTTCTGAGCCAGATTGTACTGGCCTACCGCCAAGGAAGACGCAAAAACTCTGGTTCAGCGATGCCTGGTTGCCAGGTTTTTGCCAACCAAAGTCACATGCCCCCCACGGCTCTTCGGACCATTCTGATCACTTGGCCTTTCGCGGTCTGGGGGCTGGACATGGTCGGCCCTCTTAAAGGGGGATTGCACAATAAGAAATACTTACTCGTCATGATAGATAAATTCACAAAATGGATTGAGGCAAGGCCGATAACTACAGCCGAGGCTGCGCCAGTCATGGAATTCATCTCAAGTGTAGTACACCGTTATGGTGTTCCTCAAGTATAATTACAGATAATGCCAGTAATTTCACCGCCAACGAGGTACAGGCGTGGTGCGCCAAAATGGGCATTCAGCTCAATTACGCCTCTGTCTACCACCCCCAAACCAATGGACAAGTTGAGCGTGCCAATGGGCTCGTTTTGAGTGGCATCAAGCCACGCATAGTCCGATCCTTGAAGGAAGCTTACTCTCATTGGGTAGAGGAGCTCGACTCCGTATTGTGGGGCTTACGCACCATGCCCAACCGGTCTACAGGTTACACACCCTTTTTTATGGTGTATGGAGCCAAGGTCGTCCTACCATGTGACCTCATTCACGACGCACCTCGGGTGCGGATGTACGAAGAGAGGGAGGCCGAGTTGGATCAGTAGGACGACCTTGACGTCCTCGAAGAGGAAAGGGACGTTGCTCGGGCACGTTCCACATTCTACCAACAGCAAGCACGGCACTACCAGAGTAGGGAGGTCAGGACAAAGGCATTTAATAAAGGTGACTTGGTCATGAGGTTTAATCCAGAGAAGCAAAAGGACAAGCTGTCCCCTAAGTGGGACGGACCGTTCATCATCGACCAAGTACTCACCGGAGGTGCATATCGTATTCGAGACCCCGAAGACAACAGATTGGTGCCACATCCCTGGAATGCCGCCCTGCTTCGACGCTTTTATGGTTAATTACAGCCGTGCTTGGGTTACCTTTCTGGTTGCCCTTCTATTTAGCATACAATAGCTAGAAATTTTTCCTTTCAAAGTTGTTAAAACTCTTTACCTAGTTGTGTTCGGTAAAGCTGAAATGATTAGGTTCCTTCGGCCACATTTTATCTGTACAACACACAATACGCTTGCCGCTCCTTTTTTGAAGCCACATGTATCCTTGAAGCACTTTCGGTGCCTCCTTCACATAAAATTGTTGTACGCCTTTATATGCATCAACTTGCCTTAAGATTTTGCCAAGCTGGGTTGCCTGGCTCCTGTGCTTACCCCCTACGTTCTTGATAGTTCGGCTAGGGGGTAAAGGGAGCACCTCTGCGATTGTTGCCTCCGTGTCAGCCGGATACGCACCTCAGACGGGTGAAGCCGAAAGCTAGCGTTCTTAAGAAAATAGTTGATCGGCTCCGATGGAAGTAGATTTAATTGGTTTTATATAATCAATCACTGGGGGCTTTACGCTCACCTCAGACATATGTCCCGACCTATTTCAAAATGGGCCAAACATTTCACCCGAGGAAAGGAACCGATAGCGGAACTATTTTTCTTGGAGGGTGTTTCTTACGCTTTGACGTAATATAACACAAGCTCTGGCACACTTTGCTTTTCGAGTCCCATAGCCGGATTTCCTTGCTATCCGAAATATTTGGTTCGGTTTCCGGATCAGAAGTAGGAAGCACTCCTCGGCTAATGGCCCAGGAGGGAGAAGCCAAAGGCTGGCTAGCAAAGTTCGTATAACAACAATTTTTGTAATACCGTAAAGTACTTAGAGACATAGAGTAATTACAACATATCTTAAAGCTTATCTAGACCATCTATCAATGACTTGAGAGAACAGTCCTGCTGAGAGAAGCGCGCGGCGGCCATAACATCGTCATAGACTAAAGAGGTCGACACCTCCTTGCCATAGGCACCAAATGGGCCGACCTCGGCGAGATGCTCTGTCTTCACTTTTGTGTAGCGAGTCTTGACCATGGCCCACGCTTCCTTCGCGCCTTCCCTACAAGCCGAAATCTTCCAGGCCAATATTCGGTGCCGAGCCCCTTTAAGGCGGTCAGCAAGCTCGGTCATGTCCTCGGGCACACTATCTTCGGGCCATAGAGCCTTAAAAACAACTTTCATCGCCGTCCGGGCCCGCTCATGCACCTCGGTCAGCTCCGTCAGGGCACCTTCGGTCGGGGGGCTACTGGCATCTTTCAGCCGACCTGTCAGCAACACTATGTGAAATGCATATTAGCATATGACAGGACTCAAATCTTTTGTCGCAAGATGGAGGATACTCACCAGATATTTCTTCCTCCGTTTCCTTATTTTGCTCCTCGGCAACGGCCAATTGAGCCTTGAGGCGGTCAATCTCCTCGGCTTGCTGAGAATTCTTTGCTTTCAGCTCCTTTGTTTCCTCCTTGCTTCGAGACAAAACAAGGTGCTCGGCCTACCGCTGTGATTCTACATATACCAAGTCCTCGCGGGCCTGTTTTAGATCCTTTTCCATCTGACCGATGACTGCCGTTGCTATTAATTATAAGGTCATTAGTCTTAGAACTAATGTGCTCTCCAAATAATGTGCCATAAACCAAATGCACTTACCGTGCGCTTCTCTGGTAAAGGTTTTGGCATGCGTAACCTCAGCCTACGCAGCGTCAAGTTGTGTCTTGGCCTGGGTCAGCTCCGTGGAGAGGCTCACATTTTTCTCCCGAGTAGCCTACAAATTGAAAGTAGGGACTATTAAACCTATATATGGCCACTCATGCCCACATTATGGCTTGGGGCTGCGGGCTCTAAAGCTCATACTCTATGGCTGAAACGAATCCACCTGTCGGATGTACCATTCGACAAGTGTCTTGGGGGATCCTGCTTAGTCGATGGTCGGATTATCGTAAGCCAAAAGAAGGATTTAAAAATAAAATTACCCGCAGGCCTGTGGAAAGGATGTCCACCGCTTTCTCAAACATGTTATGGGTTGCACTAAGGTAGGCGTCCACCGAACTGAGGGCATTGAACTCTTGACTCGAAAAGAAGGGACTCCTTAGAGAGGCTCTTCGACGTCTATGGTTCATTGCGCTTTCGACCTCAAAGGTGGTTGCTGAGCAGGTCCCCAAGGTGGCTGGTTGCGGTACTTCGGGAACGTCCCTTGCGGGTGAAGGCGGCTCCGTGTTGGTCATCGGGGCTGAGGTGTTGGCTCCCTCTGCTAACGGTGTGTCGGCGGAGGGTCTGTGTAGGGAAATAAATTGTCAGCTTTGTGACCGTCGATCTTGGACGAATAGCGTAATAAGAGCATAGGTTACCTGCTTTGGGGAGGGGCGGCATGTTCTGCTTCCATGACTACTTCTGTTTCAGGGGTCTTTTGTGCGACAGCCGGAGGGCCCCTTGCGGAACCGTGCTACTATGCGCGCGCTTTGAGCATTGGCCCTTAGGAAGAGGAGTCAGGGTGCCCGGGGTTCTGCGAATTGAAGCTCTCTTTCGAGAGGAAGGAGGAGGAGGCTTTACCGATGAGGATGGATGCATCCCCGGCAGGTCGGGGATGATGGCCACTCTTGAGCCGTCAAGGCTCTCCTGATAGAAGGTACCCTCTTCATACAGGGTGGATATCTCTTCGTCTTCATGAAAGGCGGGGTCATCGTCTCGCTGATATCTTTCCGGCTCAGGTGCCGGGCTGTTCAGGGTCTCAACCCATCTCCTCCATTTCTGTTCAGATGAAATGAATAGTTGTCATGAAAGAATGAAATCAACCTGCTCAGATGGACAAGGAAATGTTATCGAACTTACCAGTTTGGCTGGATTGTAGTAAGACAAGCCGTCTATTAACTTTCGCTTAGCGAAGTCCGCGGCTTCTCCCTTGTATATACCGGCCAAGGCTGCGCCAAAGATCGCGTCATCTCGGAAGCTCTTCCGGATGGATCGTGTGGCATCATCGTCACCATTGTACGTAAACAATGGGTGATGACGCTGCCGAAGAGGCTGAACTCTTCGGTTGATGGTCGTTGCCATCACGTCGATGATGGTGAGGCCGGTGCTCGTCAGACACCTCACCTTGGCGGCTAGGGAAGCTACTTCCGAGTCGTCTTGCTGGGCGGGGCTCCACGGTCTCCGGCTAAACTGCTTCTTCGGAGGATCCAAAGAAAAGATCGGGAGCCCGGGCCGAATTGGATCGTGCAGCAGGATGTCTTCCATATAAAACAATTCGGACGACCACATGTCAGTGTCCTCTCGAGGGTCCCTATAGGGTAGCCGGTTCCGGCTATGTGGCAGACCTCGGCTGCCCCTATTTCGTGTAGCTTCCCATCACGGGAATAGGGCATGATGCAGAAATATTTTCTCCACAGCTCGGAATGAGCCTCGCACCCGAGGTACATCTCGCAGAGGGCAACGTACCCCGCGATGTGCAGAATCGAGTTGGGAGTTAGGTGGTGGAGTTGAATCCCGTAAAATTCAAGGAGACCTCTGAGAAAAGGATGGATTGGAAACCCCAGGCCGCGCAGGAGGAACGGAACAAAATACACCGGCTCATCCCCGTGAGGGATGGGGTGGCTGTCGGCATGCGCTTGCCCGTCTACGAATATCAAGCCGGGGCGAGTGGAAGCTAAATCTGAACCAGGCAGATAACCCTGGGTGGATAATCGATCTAGTTGGAGACGTGTGATGGAGCAGCTACCCCAGTCGCCCTGGAGAGGGCCATGGGGGCGCTTGGAAGAACCCGCACCGCTCGCCATTTGTGGGGTTTTTGTCACGGCAAGATGTCCTCGCGAAAGGACTTAGTGGTGAGGCCATCGCACCTAGGTGGTAGCTTGAACGGGGTTGATCGGAATCGAGAGACGCGAGTTTTACCCAGGTTCGGCCCCTCACGGTGGAGGTAAAAGCCTACATCCTGCTTGATTGCTATTGATGATGAAGATCTCGGTTACAAGGGTGCTATTTCACTACCTCTAATCTCGAGAGCTTCTACTTTGATCTTGTCTAAAACTTGTATGTCTATATTGACTTGTCCCTCTTCGGGTGCCTTGCCCCTCCTTATGTAAGTTGAAGGGGCCGGCTTACATGTAGAGTCCTAGTAGGACTACAACTAGTCTATTTTCTATTACAAGTCGGATCCTAGTACAGGTCTTTTCTTCCGAACTGATCTACCCAGGCCGGGTCTTCTCTCCGAGCCGGGTCTACCCAGGCCGGGTCTTGCTTCTCTTACCAGGTTCCTTCCAGGGTCCAGTCACATAGAGAGCCGACCAGTTTAATGCCACACGTGACCCGGTTATGGGCCCTTTGGTCCTGCCGGGTTATGCCTTGGGATGCCGGGTCTAGCCACGGGTAATTCCCCAGACATTAGCCCCCAGGTTACCTTGAATTTATTCATGCTAAGCTCCTGAAATAAGAATAATTAATATGTTAAAGGACCAGCGTGCTCAGCTTGCCGGTTCACTCAATGAACCGACTCCTCGAAAAATCCAGGTCTCTTTGTCATATCAACATGCCGGCTTCAGAATCAAATTGCTGACGCTAGTTCCATGCAGAAAAATATTGAGAAAAATAACCCATCTGACGTTGAGTCGGTTTCCAGTGCTTCGTCTTGATAGAAATATTGGGAAATAAGAAATCCATCTGACGTTGAGTCGGTTTCCAGTGCTTCGTCTTGATAGAAATATTGGGAAACAAGAAATCCATCTGACGTTGAGTCGGTTTCCAGTGCTTCGTCTTGATAGAAATATTGGGAAATAAGAAATCCATCTGATGTTGAGTCGGCCTTCAATGCTTCTGGGCCTTCTATGAATAACTTGGAGGAGATGAACTTTGCAAGCCTCCACCAAGAAAATGAGACCCGGCTCGCTTCAAAATTAACAGCTTGAAGGTGTTCTTTTGTTTTTTATCTCCATATTACTTGCATCCCCAAGCTCCGAGTTTATCAGTTCATGATGACTTGGTGCTTTGCATAAAAATAATATCTTGACTGTGTAGCCCCCAAGTGCCGGGTCGCATGCCTGCAGCGACTTGGGACTTTTAGAAATTTTGTAGATGTTAAACTAAGTAGTGTAGTCCCCAAGTGCCGGGTCGCATGCCTGCAGCGACTTGGGACTTTTAGAAAATTTGTAGATCTTGAACTAAGTAGTGTAGTCCCCAAGTGCCGGGTCGTATGCCTGCAGTGACTCGGGACTTACATGTACTTCTCCTTTGAAAAGAATAACATCATATGATGTAGCCCCCAAGGTCCGGGTCACTATTGATATAGTAGATTGGAGCTTGTGTCTTTGAACTTTTGAAATTTGACAGGAGCAATTAGTAGCCCCCAAGGGCCGGCTCATCATTATTTGATGGGCCGAGTCTTCAATGAAACCAGTACAAATGACCATGCATTAGCCCCCAAGTGCCATGTCAGCAACCTTTGGTGACTTGGGACATCCAATAAAGTATGTAATGTTGTAAACATCTTATGTAGGATATGTTGAATCAAGCCGAATCGCAAATTGCCGACTTGAAGAAAGAAGTGAGCTCGGAAAAGAAACTCCGAGAGGAGAGCAAACCAATATCAACCCGGAAGATCCAATTGCCGCGTCTCAACCATCAACCACTCCGCAAGTTTGAATTTACTTTGAAAAACTTGATAGAAAATAGCCCAGTCGTGGCTTGTAATAGCTTTTGAGCTGAAGCTCCATAGTCTGCTAGTGCCATCAAGCACTTAGTATTTTGCCTGTGAACTGATGATGCTTTTGCAATGAAAGAAATCCTTGGCCATGATTGCAGTGCAACCTAACAATTTATGCTCTGTATTTGACTTCACAAGCTTGCTTTGATTGGAATAGAAAACCATAAACCCTGGTTGTCATGCAACCCGGCAATTCATGTTGCTGTTGTATTAAAATCATAATTGATGAGACCCGGCCTTTCTGAAAAGAAGGCCGGTTTATGCAAAAAAGAAGCAATATGTACAAATAATTGTAATATAAATGCAAAGTACTATATAACACGATAATTATAGTAATGCAAACTGTAAAATAAAAAGCCGGCTTTCGAGGCACGACATAAAGACCGGCTTTCGAGGCTCGAGTCTAATTTGCTTCGGTGAAGCAGGCTTTTTGGCCTCTTTTGGTTTGTCCTAGCTCTCTGAAAGCCGGCTCTTACGTGACTTAACCAGTGTTTTAACTTTGATGAGTTCAGGGTCACCTCTGTGATTGACTCATCAGGCGTTCACCGGGTCACCTTTTCGGAGTAGCATCTTGCTAACAGGCAGGTATAACCAAGTATATAATGGCATATGCCACGTTAAGATGGATGTTAATAGCTAAACTCGATGAGGTGGAAGACCCCAAGTAACCAATGATCAAAGAATAAAGACTCAACACACAACATTGGAGGCGAAACGACAAAACTCTGGGGTCCAGAGATGCCGGCTTTATTCCATTGATCACTATTGAGCAGGATACACATGTTTAGACCGTGCATCATGGCAACTAGTCTCCTTTGGTAACCTTTCTTTTCGCCAATATGGCAGGGTACCCATGTTTGAACTGCGCATCATGGTAGCTAGTTCTCTTTGGCAACCTATACTTTTTCGCCAATAAGGCAGGATACCTATGTTTGAACTGTGCATCGTGGCAGCTAGTCCTCTTTGGCAACCTTTACTTTTTCGCCAACAAGGCAGCAGCCCCAGGGACCGGGTTGTCTTCCCTGCAACGATCCGGGGTTCTTGTATTTGTTGAAACCGGCCAAGTCTGCCGAGTCATGTCTGTGAAGCCCCCGAGTCTTAAGTCGACTCGAGGAGCCGGCTTGAGATTCTTTATACTTGATAGCTGAAATCTGGAATTAATTGAAGCCGGAGGCGATGTGGCGAGTTGATGATCTTGGCGATGCTCGTTGTATGTCCTCCAATTCCTTGCTATTCTCTCTTGGTCCGGCTCTCCTGGCTCTTTCAGGGCCATTTTCTTTTTTGTTTCTTTGCTGCCGGCTTTTGAATTGCCGGCTCAACGGTGGTCGGCTCACCTAGCTTCTCCAGGGACGGTTCCTCCGTGGCCGACTCTCCTGTTTCCTTGATGTGCTGAAGCAGACCAGACCGTGGGGATGGCAGGCCAATGCGCCTATCCATTGGGCAACCCGGCGCGGGTGGAGGCGACGTCGTGCAAGACTAACAATATTTTTTTTGCTCCAGCGTTGTTGGAGTAGACTGGGCCGCAGGGGCGGCAGCCTGCACGCGTCTGTTGGGCAGCTCGTACGGGCGGGCGTGGCCCCCGCGTGTTGATGTAGACTGAACTGTAGGGGCGGCGGCCTGCGCGCGTCCGTTAGGCAGCTCGTACGGGCGGGCGCGGCCCCCACATGTTGATGTAGACTGGACCGCAGGGGCGGCGGCCTGCACGCGTCCGTTGGGCAGCTCGTACGGGCGGGCGCGGCCCCGGCGTGTTGATGTAGACCGGACCACAAGGCGACAGCCTGCGCGCGTGTCCGTCGAGTAGTGCAGCACGGACGGACGCTGGCGAATGATGATGTTGGCGCGAGCTCCATATTTGTGGTATAACACCTCTGATATTTTTGTCGGATGAACGCGAATGTTGGTGCTGGATAATGCTGGACGTAGTCGGGCGAAAAGATAGCCAGCACAGATGCACGTCTAGCTCGGATGATCTGATGTAGGATTAGCACCCACGTTGGTCTTTTTTTTGAGTCCGTGCATAAAGCCTGACAGATAGTAGTAGTATTGGTATAGCACTACTGTTTTGCTTGGAAATCTGGCATTGAGTACTAATCGGTGTTGAGTACTAGTTGGTGTTGACCTCCATATATGCAAGCCGTAGTGCTGCCTTCCTTTTGAACAGAAAAATTGATCCGATTGGGTTTAGATGCATCAATTGGAGACCAGAAACTGATCCGACCACTTGGAAGCTTCATGTGAGATCAAATTTTAAATAATGATTGGCCTGGGAACTTGTGCCCTTGAGAGATTTGTCTCTTCATGTAGCAAACGGAGATTAAGAAAAAAGAAACTGAAAATTGACTTGTAGGCCTCAGTCTTCACGCCTGGGAGTAGTAGCGGCAGATTACTATTTTACCTCGGGACTTAATCCTCTCGTGGGAAGCTGATGTGGACACGAAGAGCAGTACCAGTCAGACCCAGCTGCCAAATCCCAGCAGCTGATGTACACTGCAGTACGTTTGCTGCGATGGAAAATCCTGTCAATGTCGGCGGCTTGCGGCGGCGCACATACGCAGCCCGAACTTTCGATCTCAATCTCGTATCGGTTCTGCCCAAGATTGTCCCATGCCGGGTTATCATGTGTGATTGTTTCGTTCTGGCTCTCCTTCATCCGGCCAATCGCGAGCTTCTCGATCCCTGAAGAGCTCCCTTCAAGAACACAACACCACCGTGCGCTGGCCCCACGGTGGGCGCCAACTGTCGGGGTTTTGTCACGGCAAGATGTCCTGGGGCTTTCAAAGCTGGGATTCAAGAGCGAGGGTTTGTGGCACGCAGGGGAAGAGAGAAGGCCAAGATGCCTGTTAATGTAACTTTGAGTCAGGAGCTCGTTAATGTGACATCTCTCTCGAAAGCATAACAACGGCGGCTAAACAAATTACTGTTGGGCAATTGATAGAATTTCGCATAGTTATGATGATCATTCATGTCATAATCATTACATATGCATTACCTCCGTGACAAGTAGACCGTTAAACTTACTGATGTCTACTACAATTACTCCACCCCAAGACCGCTATCCAGCATGCATCTCAAAGTATTAAGGTCATACAAATAGAGAAATGCAATAAGCATGATGACTTAATGTAGACAGAATAAGATCAATTAATATGACCGAACCCCATCGTTTTATCCTTAGTGGCAACAATACAATACGTGCATTTGCCGTTTCTGTCACTGGGCAAGACCACAGAAAGGTTGAACCCACTACTATGCACCACTCCCTCTGAAGATCTACTCGTCCAATTGGCCAAAGAAGACTTATAGATCGGAAAGCATACATAGCTATAAAGTTACACATAAGAAAGGATTCAAGAGATTCAAAATAGTTCAATGAATAATCTGATCATAAACCCAAAATTCATCTGATCCCAACAAACACATCGCAAAAGATTACATCAAATTGATCTTAGAGAAGATAATTGTATTGGAGATCAAAAGAGAGAGAGATAGGGATGGCAGTTTTACCCATGGATATGGGTACCCGCGGGTACCCTACCCAAAATCAATGGGCATGGGCATGACTTGGGGAGGTTTTGTACCCATGGGTAATGGGTATCCATACCCGCAAAATACATGGGCAGGGTATGGATATGAAATTACGCCCATGGGTAACCCAATGGATACCCAGATAAAGTTAATAGAAGAAAATAAATCCTATGACATGTGGGGTCAACATCCAACTCCTTGGCACACCCTAAGTCTCGATTCCTTAAATCGGTCATAGCTCATAGGCCCGTAATCACATGCTCGCCACTCCTCTTACAACCTATGGGACCCTCAAAAAGATGAAATCTCGACTCTTCGCTATTGGATTCCTGTCCAACTCTCGATCCAACGACCCCCCACTCCCACCACCACCTCCCATTGCGTCAGGCTCATACTCCCTTAATGCCTCCAAGAGGCCACCACCGTAGAAGTTTGTGTTAGTGCTATACTGCTCGCCCATCATCACTTGAATTTCAAAGCCATTTATCTACCTTTAAAAAAATTAAATGCTATATATTGTACCCACTGGATACCCATTGGGTATAGGATACCTGATGGGTATGGGCATGGGTGCCAATTTATGCCCATGGGTATTGAAATGGGTGGGTACAGAAAGTTTCTGTGGGTATGGGTTTGGGCAGAAAAAGGTTGTACCCGCCCATACCCTACCCATTGCCATCCCTAGAGAGAGAAAGCCATCTGGCTACTGCTATGGACCCGTAGGTCCTGAAGGAACTACTCACATATCATCATGGAGGCAGCAAGGTTGATGAAGATAGCCTCCCCAATGATTTCCCCCTCTGGCGGAGTACCCAAAAAGGGCTCCAGATGGGATCGCGGAAGAACAGAGACTTGCAGCGGCAGAAGAATTGTTTCGGGTCTCACTCTGAGAGTTTCGGAATACATGTGAATTTATAGGCCAAGAATTAGGTCAATCAGAGCTACGTGGGGCCCACAAGTTAGGGAGGCACGCCGACCTGGATTGTGGGGCCCACGTGGGTCTCTCGTCCTCCCCCGAAGCTTCTAGGGTCTCTTATGTTTCAGAAAAAATCTCCATAAAGTTTCATCGTGTTTGCACTTCGGTAGGTATGGTTTTTCTGCAAAACAAAAAACATGCAGAAAACAGGAACAAGCACTGGGCACTAAATTAATAGGTTAGTCCATAAAAATTAATATAAAATGGCATATAAAGCATACAAAAGTGATAATATAATAGCATGAAACAATCAAAAATTATAGATACGTTGGAGACGTATCATTCGTCCATAACGTCCATGACATCGCCGCAAATATAAGCCAGAATTGGCGGCGGTTCCGCCCTGTCTGGGTAGATCTAGTCTGAAGGAACTCTGCAAAGTCTAGGGCCTCCCAGTCGGGTCCCAGGGCTTCGCGGACGAAACTCCAGAGGGCAGGCTCAGCCGTGCGCGAGAACAATATGTGCTTCCCGGTCTCCGAGACAGCACAAAGGGGGGCATATGCCATTACCCGCCCCTTGCCGCTTAAGCACCTCCATCCCAGAGGGAAGGCAGTCACGCAATAATTGCCACACAATGATCTTGATTTTCAGGGGCAACGGAGCCTTCCAAAGAGGGGAAGTCCAGGGAATGGTGGGTGAACGGCATAATGCATGATATGGTGAGCTCACAGAGAACTTACCGGATGGTGAAAGACTCCAAGAAACAGTGTCTGGATAACTCAACGAAAATCTATATGCAACTTTACCCTACTTTTGTTACATACATCATTCTTATGTATTAGCGTATTTGTATAAAGCAAAAGTTTGGTGCATGGAGTCCAAAGTGAAGTCCTAACTGAAATTCTCGTGTTTTTGGTAGGTATGAAGGTCATCTAAAGAGCTCATCTTCTACCCAATCTGCAAATTCAGAACACCCACCGACAGCATCTCTGAAAGTTCAGATTTTCCTTTGTAATTTATAAAAAGAGATGCATTATTCATGCACATCCAATGCCCTGAGAGAACACTACTACTACTCTTTAAAAACATATATGCTTCTTCACATGTTTCTTTTTTCTAATTACATATATATATATAGGGTGGGTCTATTCTACGAACACCCTTAACACCTTATTCTACCATCAAAAACGCTTATTCTGCCAACATTTGTTCCTACCGCACCGAGCCCACCCGGACCGAAGACACAAGCAAAACAGCCAGCCCACCCACCGAAACCTCACCTCTCCTCGTAATCTCTTCGTTCCCGAAACCCCTCCATCCAACCTTCTTCCTCCTCCGCCGCCTCCTCCCACCTCCCCTCCACCTTCCACTGCCGCCCCAGCGCCCGACCAACTCCCTCCTCCGCCCTCGACGCCGACAGAACCAACCCTCTGCTCCCCGGCGTCTCCCGATCCGCAGCTCCCCCATCGCCCCTGCCTTCCTCTGTGCGCCGCCTCTCCGGGTCGCGGCCGCCGCGTTCCACAACCACCAGCAGCACGACAGCAGTGCGGCCCCGCTTCCCTTCCCTCCATGGCCGACCCCCCTACCTCCCACCTTCTACCTCCCGCCGCCCCGGCCGTGTTGCGCCCATCGTGCTGCCCCTCCCAACCCCGCGCTGCCAGATCCGGGCAACCACGCCGACGTGCCCTTTCACGAGCTTCCCCAGCGTGACCCTACCACGAGCTGCTCCGGCCCAACCCTGCTTCTTCAACAATGGCACGGTGGCAATTCCCCCCAGTGCTCTCCTGCACCGGAGTCGCGAGCTCCGTTCACGGGCTCTTCGGATCTCGTGATTGGGGCGCTGGCGACATGCTCTCCTGCTCCTCCCCCACTGTCCTCGCGAGCACTACACCAGCGCCTCGGTTGCCGGCCATAGTACCCCCTTTCCCCCAGGTGAGAACCCGTCGGGAGAGGCAACCGCCACGGCGCGCCACTCCCCCAGTGCTATCCTGCAGTCCACATCGCACAACGGCGTGCCCCATTTTCTCTTCTCCATGCAGTCCACTGTCACAGCCAAGGGAGAGTGCTGCAGAGAACAACAGAGTAGGACTCGCAGGTGAGGGAGGTGCAAAGGGGAGGAAGACGCCCCGTTGGTAGGGAGACACTTTTGCCCGTGACTTTGCAGTTCAGAACTTTTTTTTGCAGATTTGTGTTTTTGTTTGTGCAGGTCGCATCCGTGCCGAGTCGCAGTTCATTCTTTGACCCGTGCTGATCGAGGTCATCGCCGTCCAATGGCTCATCCGCCCCCACGCCGGCGAACCGAAGAAACACCATCACCCCCCTTGCAGCTGGCCCGCTCGTAGTCCACCGGTGTGCGGCATGCAGTCTGCCTGCTCGTGGCATGCTGTTCTGTACCGCGGGCGTGCAGCTCACCAGCGTCAGGCTCACAGTTCGTTTGGCGCTGGCAGGGTCAACAGAATTGGACCCAGGACATAAGGCTTTGATTTCATTTTTCATTTTGTTTTGATTGGTTTTCACGTAAATTTGTAGGGCTATTTTTTGGCAAGTTAAATTGGTGGTTCACTCAAGAGTTCTCCTTTGCTGCTTTGGAAAAAACAACATGAAGTTCGCTAGCCTCGTCCATGTAGTCTGGATGTTGTTATAAACAAACTTAAAAAGAAGAAAAATAATATAGCAGTTCTCTCGACTCGACTAGAATAAAAAGAAAATTGTAGTGCTCTTAACTCGACTATACAGTGTAGACCGATGCACTCTTTTCAGAAAAATGTTCGCTTAGTAGAAAGAGAAAAAAGAAAAACACAAAGAAGTTTGTTTTTTTAGATGTAGTTCACTAGTTTCTGTCTTGCGGTTCACCTTCGAGTGTGATGTTGATCACTTGCACCCAATGTGAAGTGCGCAAATGTTAAGGAACGACAAAAATGGTAATGCAAAAAATGAAGTGCAAAAAAATGTTAGGGAGACGACAAAAAAATAATGCGGTTCACTTTCGGTAGTGTCGCGGTTCATTTTCGTCTCAATGTGAAGTGCAAAAAAATGTGAGGGAAACAACAAAAAAAGGTAATGCGGTTCACTTTTGATAGTGTTGTGGTTCAATTGCCCTCGTCTCTACGGTCCACTCTCGTTCATAAAAAAATTGAAAAAATGACAAAAAAGGAAATGATGCAGTTTGCTTGCCCGTCGGATGCAGTGCGGTTATCCGTCTAAAGTAGTGCAGTTATTCGGTCTACGCACATAAGTAATAATAAGTATGAAAAAAGATGACAAAAACTCATGCGGTTCACTTTCGGTAGCGTCACGGTTCACTTACTCCCAATATGAAGTACAGGAAAAATGTTACGGAGATGACAAAAAAAAAGATAGTGTTGCGGTTCACTTACGCCCGACGTGAAGCGCGGTTCACTTCCTTGTCTTGAAAATTTTATGCCTGACAAAAGAAACCATGACGTTCACTTGCCCGTCTGATGCAGTGTGGTTTTCAGTCTGAAGCAGTGCGGTTTTCTGTCCGATGCAGTTCCCTCGTCGATTTTGGTGTCGCGAAAAACAGAGTGTCCGCATTTCGGTAAAATCCAAACTACTCTTAAACCGTAAAGAATTAGAGAGAGTGTTCTACATGAAAAAGTTGCGCCTCGTCGATATCTTTCCAACGGCGTATCATTTGAATCATTCTGACCAGCGGTTTGTAAAAAATCGCGAAAAAACGGCCGCTGCCACCCGTCGTCCGCCACACCATTTTCAAAATTAATTTAAAACCGTAAGCAATCTCAAAAACATTTCTGCATATGAAAGTTGCGCCTCGTCCATAGCTTTCCAACGGCATATTACACGCCTCATTTTGACAAACGGTTAAAAAACTGGAGCGAAAACAGTACCAAAAAATTGCAAAAATTTGAAAAAACAGAATTCCACAATTTAGTAAATTTGAAACTGCTCTTAAACTGTAAGTAATTAGAGAAAGTAATATATATATGAAAAAGTTGCGCCTCGACGATATCTTTCCAACGGCGTATCATTTGCTTCATTCCGACAAGCGGTTTGCGAAAATACACTCGCTGCCACTCGTCGGGCGCCCACCGTTTTCGAAACTGCTCTTAAACCGCGAGGAATCTCGAAAACATTTCAACATGGCGAAGTTGCGCCTAATCCATAGCTTTCCAATGGCGTTTTACACGCCTCGTTCCGACAAACGGTTAAAAAACTGGATCAAAAACAGTACCGAAAAACACCGCGTGCAGTTTTTTCGACGAGAAGTTCACTAGTCTCTGTATTGCAGTGCGCTTGTTTCAGAAAGTGCAGTGCCCTCGCATTGAGCGTACAGTTCGGAAGTGTGGGCAGAATAACTATTCTACCAATATTGGCAGAATAGACAGGCTGTATATATAACTCAAGTACTCAACAGTATGATATCTAGCTAGCTGGTTGTTTCCTCTCCATGTTTATCTTGTGATCTTGTCAAAAAAGATAAGTTTATTACTAATGGTAATTACTCTTATCAAGGATGCTGGAGTACCCGTCTCCTCGGGGCATCCTCGCTCGCTCCGCATTGTCCGATCCACGCGTTCCTCGCACCAATGCCTGCTCGGTGCCCTCCCCGCAGCCCGATCGGACCCGAGCGTTCCGAACCGAGCCGGCATCTTTGAGGGTCCATGATGCATGGCCCCGAGGCATGCGCGGGGCCGCCCCATCTGTCGCCGGTTGTAGGTGCTAAAACCGGCAGATCTCGAGTAGTGGGTCCCAAGTTTGGTGATCTGAGCTAGATGGTAACATGAAGAGTAGGGACACGATGTTTTACCCAGGTTCGGGCCCTCTTAATGAGGTAAAACCCTACGTCCTGCTTCTTGTATATTGATTGTGATGGGGTACAAAGTACAGATTGATCTACCTCAAGATCGTATGAGTTTTTCTAAGCTCCAAACCTTGCGAATGTGTCTAGGCCTCTACAGACTAAACCCCATGGCTTATATAGGCACCGAGGGTATCTAGGGTTTACAAATGGACGGTTACAATATGGAGATAAGTATGTCGGTTAAAATACGCTTGAAGTATATGCCAAGTCTTCAGGAGATCTTCATCTTGATCGCGCTGAGCGCCAGGGCCAGCATGGCCATTTCATCAATCTACAGTGGGTCCTCGGCCCGGTCCATTACCGGCGGGCTGACGTGGCAAGCACCCCCTAATCCAGGACACCAACAGTAGCCCCTGAACTAGTCTTCCAGCCGAGGACATTGGATATCCTCCTCAGAATGGCTCCACAATCTTTAGGTCTTCGGCTTCATAGGCAAGTTACATCCTCCACATCAGCTTACGGTTCCGAGGTCACTCTTGGTTCCGAGGTCTTCTTGGCTCTCCTGACTGCAACCTTAAACCCCTGGGATTTATAAAATAAGGGTGTATATCTCATGACAAGACCTCCTCCTCAGCGCACTTTATTAATCCAGCAGGGCCGAGGTAGTGCTCTAGCTTAGCCAGAAAGGCTTGTCACGAGAGGCTTGACCAGGTCAAACCCTGACAACCCTTCTGGCCAGGAGCTAAAGCGTCACCTCCCGTGGCAGAGTCAAACCATCTAATCCACATTCTTTATGAGGGACACCGTGGCCCAAGGCCATTTTTATTGGCACGTCCTATCAACAAGGGGATCATGCTTCCGGTCTTCTAGCGGTACCATTAATACATGCTTGATTTTTACGCACGCAGACTGTGTAGTGCATTGGGAAGCAACGCTTCGTTCCCCGTAGCAAGGCGACCCCTGGTCTTCGATTACCCTATAGAAAGGTGGGGGGGAGCCAAGAAATCTACTTCACTTGCATCCTTGCCCTCTGCTCCGACGCACAGAACTCGTCACCGATACAATCGTCTTGAGACCCATCTCTTTTTCCTCCTCCTCTGCTCAAGATGGATAGCATAGAAAGGAACCAATGTCAAAACCATCGGTGGAGGGGGGCGGTGGATGCGCTCCATCGTCACCGCCAGCACCATCGATAGGCTCAAAGCTGCCGGGTACCTTTCCACCATGGCCCAATGCCGCTACCCCGTAGAGGAGGGCGAGAGTTGCTTGACATCTTCGTCCCTGCTCCTCGCGAAGGAGAGCGGCTGATTTTCATTTCACATCATGTCCGTGGTTTGGGATTTCCCCTTCACCCCTTTGCTCAGGGCCTCCTTTTCTATTACGAGATTGATTTTCATCATCTGGCCCCAAACTCTATCATCCACATCGCTTCTTTCATATATTTTTTGCGAAGCCTTCCTTCACATCGAGCCCCACTTTGGGTTGTGGCTGAAGGCGTTCTGCGTTAAGATGTATTGTGTTGGTCATGAACTTGTGGAGTGCAGAGGGGCTATGATTAGCTATCTCTTATACGCGATTTGGCCCGAGGGATCCTTTGCCGAAGCGGTGGAGGCCTGGCAAAAAGAGTGGTTTTACATGGTGGATCCCTCTACCGGCGGCCACCGAGGGTCTCCCTTATTCTCGGCGAACCCGCTGAGGAGGCTAACCTCCTGGACGACCGAGAATCTCGACTGGGATCCAGATGATGAAAATCTATCTCGTATGGGCATCAGTGGTGTAGTCCAAGCTCCCGAACGTGATGACTTGGTTCGGGGTGAAGCTCTCGACGTGGCTGAGAAGGTAGGTCAAGTCGGTGTGTAGCACAACGCTGCCGAATGCGAAGAGCTAGCCGGGGACGAAGATGTCACCACAACCGATGTTGTTGTTGATCTGAAGACGAGCCATCGATCCTTTTTGACCATACAGCAGGACCTGTATGGGCCACCAACGTCGGTACTAAAACCGGCAGATATTGGGTAGGGGGTCCCGAGCTGTGGATCTTGGAACGATGGTGAATAGGAGACAAGGGAGGCAGTGTTTACCCAGGTCTGGGCCCTCTCAAAGAGGTAAAACCCTATGTCCTACTTGATTATATTGATGATGGAGTATCGAGTATAGGTTGATCTACCTCGAGATCGTATGTTGTGTTCTAAACCCTAAGGCTGGTAATTGTGATTGTGTCTCTATGAACTAAACCCTATGGTTTATATAGGCACCAGGGGTATCTAGGGTTAGACATGGTCGGTTGCCAACTAGGAATAAACACGCCGACATTTGGAGTTGTCCTTGAAGTGCATGCCAAGTCTTCGGCAACATCCATCTTGATCACGACTGGGTTTGAGGCTTTCGGAGTCCTTCCTTGTTGAGATCGGTGGGCCGTAGGCTCAACCCAGGGACTGCAGGTCACCCAGGTGGGGACCCCCTAGTCCAGGACACCATCGGTAGCCCCTGAACTTGTCTTCGAAGCCGAGGATGGTAGCTCCATCTTCGGGCTAATGCTTGCGGTCTATAGTCTTCGGCATGGCAGGCGAGTTCTCTTCCCTAGCTAGCTTTCGTTTAGATCCAAGATCCTTCTTGCTCAAAGCAATTCCTGAGCCTCTCCTTGAATGGATGCCCGCCGACCATATGCCCTTGAAGGCCACACTTCGATATCCGAGGTCTTGAGATAGCTTAGCCTCAAAGGCTTGCCGCTCAGGTGTAAATAGTGGCCCTCGCCTGACAGCTTTTACGGAACCGTCACCACCTATGACGCTAGGCGTGCCTGTTATTGTAACTCAAATCGCGGCCCGAGGCAGCTCTTTCATCAGCACATCTCATCAATGCAGAGACCGTGCCCCGTTTTTTAGGGGATATGATCAACAAACTGTTTCACCCCATGCGCGCATAATGACACGGATGACAGGAACGTGGTGATTTATCCGACGCAGTAAGGGGACTCTTGGCCTTTCACTGACCTATAAAAGCAAAGGGTGGTAATCCCATTTACCCCTACGCTTCCCTCTCTTGCGCCATTGCTCAAAGCTTCCAGAGCTCCAGCGCCCCAGATCCATTCCAAACCTCCGAGCCTTCTCCTGCGCCCACACCCCCTCTCTAGCGATGGCCGACGCCGATCTTAAGGGCAAGTGGGTGGCCTCCAACGTCACGGAGGGCACCATCCAGGAGCTCAGGAGCACGGGTTACCATCCCAGCCGAAGCCGCCTGCCGGACCCCCGAGCCCAATCAGTGCATCCCTACTCCCAGGAAAGGGGAGAGTGTTGTCTTTGTCTCCCACCTCATCCGAGGCTTGGGGTTCCCCTAGCACCCCTTTGTGAGGGGAATTCTCTTTTTCTACGGGCTAGATTTTCATCATCTAGCCCCAAATAGGGATGGCAATGGGTCGGGTTTGGGGCGGGTGGAGCTGGTCCAAATCCAACCCATGACCCATCTTCCTGCCCTCTGCCCATCCACCAAAGTATCCATGGGCACAACTTGTGCCCATGCCCAAACCCATTGGATACCCAGATACCCATGGAGCTCCATGGGCATAGAAAAATCAGCATGAAGCCTTCCTAAAGATCAAATTAATTCATCATCGTTCATTCACAAATGACAACATAAGCTACAAGAATAAGTAGACAGCAAGTACACTATTCAGGAGGAGATCGGTCGCCGATTGGGGAAGGGAGAGAGGGAGTGGGACGGGGGTCATCGACCTTGGAGTTGTTGCCGCCTGCCGGTCGCCGATATTGGTCATCGAGGCCGGTCGCTGATGCTGGTGGCCGAGGCCGGTCTCCGATGCTGGTCGCCGAGGCCGGTCGCCGATATGGGGTGGATGGCTAGGGAGAGGCGACGGGGCGATGATTGTGAGGTGCAGAGGGCCGCCGCGCTGGGGAGGGAGCTGGACTCGGGAGGATTGGGAGTTGACGCAAGGTATCCAGATTAGATTAGGTTTAATAATTAGGTTAGTGGAATTGTGGGGGATTAGGGAACATGGGCCAGGCTTTGACCTTCTATGACCGCGAGCGACTTGGGGTTGGATGTTTGCTTAGTCCAGTGTCACTGCCATATGGCACCACCTGTCATACGGGTATCCATTGGATATCCATGGAGCAGAAATTATAACCGTGCCCAACCCAGCTGTTCGCGGGTATCCAGATCCACGGATCCATGGGTAGAAATACGCTCCATATCCTTGCCCAACCGGGTCGGATATCCGCGGGTATCCGGATCCATGGATAAAATTGCCATCCCTAGCCCCAAACTCAATCCTGCACCTTGTCGCGTTCATCACCGTATGCGAGGCATTTCTACGCGTCGAGCCACACTTCGGCTTATAGCTGAAGACATTCAGCATCAAGCCGAAGAGTAGCGGCACCCAATTGGCCGACTACGGCGGGGCCATGATCAGCAAGCTCCAAAAGGTGACCTGGCCAGAAGTCGTCTTTGTGGAGACCATTAAAGTATGGCAGCGAGAGTGGTTTTATATCACCGAGCTGCCCGCTGAAGGCAAAACAGAGATCCCGGTTTTCTCGGCCGCGCCCCCGAAGAGGTTCGTCTCCTGGAAGGAGAAAGGCCTAACCTGGGGTAATCCAGCAGAGGTCGAGTTGCTCTAGAAGAGGACCCAGGGCATGAAGAACAAGAGCATCAAGCTGGTGGACGTGATCCAAGTCATCCTCCCCCTCCAACTCTGGACTAGTCCGATGTGGCTTTACAAGCCCGAGGATGTAGTGACAGTACGGAAATTTTTCCATACTGATCTAGACGGGATGTGGAAGACACTCTTCAAGCCGTCCAAGAATGAGTTCCCCACCGAGGGGGAAGACTGCAGCCTTGGCGTCGAGAATCCCCCATCCTCGGTAACAACAGTTTTTCTCATGCCGTTTTATTTTAAGTATTCCCCAATTTCTTTATTCAGAGTTATCACTCTCGCCCTTCCTTTCTCAGAAATGGCTTGCCAAGGCGTTGAGGATGAACTGCCTGGTGCCATTGCCCGAAGAGGCACGGACTCCTCAGCTTGAGGCTCTTTTGGCCAAGGCACCGTACGTGGTCCCGGCCAAGGAGAAGGAGCCAAAGAGGAGGGAGGGTCTGCGCATCCGAGGTACTTCGGATGCCAGATCCGAAGACACTCACGCCTCCTCCATCCGTGAAGAAGAGGAGGCAAAGGAGGAAGAGAAGGAGGATGAGGGTGAAGGAGTGCCTTCCTTGAAGAGGAAAAGGGCGGCGTTCAAAGATGTCAAGGAGGATGACCCTCCTCGGGCCCACAGAAGGCGTCGAAAAGCCTCTGCGGACCAACTTGGCCTGCTGTCCATCCCCGCCAAGGTCGTGATCTTTGATTCTTCAGAGGATGACCTCCTAGCGCCACGCAGGGAGAAACCGTTGCCGAGGGGGTAACTAGATTAACATGCTATGCACAATACATTTTTGAATATATATCCTTGATACGTGACCGCCTACTTTTACAGCTCGCAGCATGCCTTCCTCGGCAATAGGTCATCGGAGAACAAGCTCCCTCCGCCTGAAATGGCGGAGAGCGGGACGGACAAGCACACCCATCGTCCCCCTACTCATGAAGAGCTGGGGGAGGTGTCATCGCACCTGGCCACCTCCTCTGTCAATACAGAGGGCGGCACTGGTGCTCTTACGACTGAGGTCACTACCACGGTCGCCGAGGACCAGAGGGAGAAAATCCCTTTGGTCGGAGAAGGAGAAGGGCTCGGATGACCCGAGTCCTCGGCCCCGGCAGCCTCGGAGCCACTACGGCAGCCGAAGACAGCCAACCCCACCTCGAGGGGAGGTGGAGCCAAGTGCCACGCCCAATATGTGATCCTATCTTCAAGGAACTCGAAAGTCCCGCCAAGGATAGAAGCGCATATCGGAGACGCTTCGCAAGGTGGATATCATTACAACATACCATGTACTGAATAGATGAGAATACCAGATAAAGGCTTACACTCGCCACAAGCTACAGAATGAATACATCAATACATAGCAATCATCATACAGAAGAGCAGGATCCGACTACGGATGAAATCAAATGAAAAAGAAGAACGACATCCACCCTGCTAGTCCCAGGCTGCTAACCGGGAACCCATCCTATGATCGACGAAGAAGAAGAAGAAGCAGAAGAAGAAGAACTCCAAAAGCAAACATGCATCGCTCTCACGTCAAATCATCGCTTTACATGTACCTGCACCTGTTGTTGTAGTAAACTGTGAGCCACGAGGACTCAGTAATCCCATTACCATGGGTATCAAGACTAGCAAAGCTTAATGGGTATGGAATGGTTAAGTGGTGAGGTTGCAGCAAGCACTAAGCATTGTATAGTGGCTAAGTTACGAGTACAAGGATAAGAAGAGTAACTAAGCATAAATGGGCACAAATTAATATGATCAAGAAGTGATCCTGAACACCTACTTACGAGTCAAACATAACCCCACCGTGTTCACTTCCCGAACTCCCTCGAAAAGAGACGATCACGGTTACACACGCGATTGGTGTATTTTAATTAGATTTAGTGTCAAGTTCTCTACAACCGGAGGTTATAAATTTCCAAGTCGCCACATAACCACGGGCATGGCTTTCCGAAAGATTTAACCCTGCAGGGGTGTCCCAACTTAGTCCATCACAAACTCTCACGATCAACATTGGAAAGACCTCAACCTCGAGATAGCCTGATCAACCTCGAGATAGCCTGAAGTATCCTCAGAATCCCGGTGCACAAGACATTTCGATAATGGTAAAACAAAACCAGCAAGACCTCCTGACGTGCCGACCACCCGATAGGAGCCGTGCGTATCTCAATATCAGGCCACGACGGATAAGCGAAGCTTAAGGTTAGTTGTGACCCAAGTTTCCAAGGGGGCGCCGCAAGGTGCTCTATTTTGGACCAGCACCATCAGCACTGGCCCACTTGTATTATGTTGAATTAAGAATCCACGGGGACACGACCCCCTATGCTAATTAATTATTTAATTCAGTATTATTATGTTGGAAAATTTTAAAACCAATGTTGGGCCTTGCTGGAAGAGTTTTATTCAAAGCGAACTGTCAAGGGGGGCCCATAAACCCCAACCATGTAAGGAACACAAATCAAGGAACATAACACCGGTATTACGGAAACTAGGGCGGCATGAGTGGAACAAAACACCAGGCAAAGGCCGAGCCTTCCACACACAACCAAGTATATAGATGCATTAATTAAATAAGAGATATTGTGATATCCCATGATATCCATGTCCCAACATGGAACAACCTGCACTGCACCTGCAACTAGCAACGCTATAAGAGGGGCTGAGCAAGCGGCAACATAGCCAAACATCGGTTTGCTGGGATGGTGGAAGGTTAGAGGCTGTATCATAGCAATTTAGGAGGCTAACAAACAAGTGATAGGTAGTGAGACATAGAGATAGCATCGAGACAACTAGCAAGCAAAGATAGTAGTGATATCCAAGGTAATGGTCATCTTGCCTGGAATCCCGCTAGGAAGAAGATCGAATCCATGAAGTAGTCAAACAAGCGTAGTCGAACGAATCCTCACAACTCCGGAACGAAACCAGACTATCGAGAAGAAGCATAACCGGAAAGAAGCAAACAACATGGTAAACAAACAAGCATAACCATGGCATGATGCACAACCAAGTATGATGCATGTCAAGTTTAAAGATGCATGGCATGGCAACTGCAACAATCAAATACTACACATTAAGTGAAGCCCAATATGCAACGAGTTGCATATTGACGAAACTCCACATTCAAATGTTTAGTTCACTCCCGTTTATTCTATTCAACAATATTAAATGTTGTTAATCGTGGCAAGGGGTGAAGCATACTTAAACTATCTATCTAGGCAATTTAAATGAGGCCGGAAACAACAAATAACAATTTTGGAAAATGCCCATATGCAATTTTCGAATTTGGTACTGTTCTGAATAAAACACAATTTTAACGTTATTTAACAGCAAAAGAAAGTGCACCATGTTAATCTACACATTTTTCTAGACATTTACATATATAGTTCATTTAATTCGGAGCTACGGTTATTTAGTTATGAAATAAACCATTTTAGCATGTCATTTATGCAAATTAATGCAAACAACAATTTTGGACATTTTTAACATGGATGAAAGTTGCATATTGTGAAACTACATGAAAATCTGAGAATTTTACATATATAAAAAAATTACATATGATGCACGGTTATTTTAATATGAATTTTACAAGATGCTATATTAACCTGTAAAAAAAATGTGCAGATATGCATGCAACAGCAAGGAACAAGGGCTGGGCTAAATGCAGCGCAGTGGGTGAGCCCAGTGGCAGATTTGACCCAAGGCGGCTGTGTGTGTGCAAAAATATGAGGAAACAGGACAAAAATTGACAGCGCCAGGGACTCGAACCCACGACCTCCCGCTTGCAAACCAGTGCTCTGACCACTGCGCTGGATGCGCTGCCGTACAGGAAAGAGGAAGAACAGAGGCGGATCATGCTGGAGGGCTGGCTGGGCTGAAAGAGGTAAGTGAGGTGGGCTGTGGCACTATGGGCTTTCTGGCTCTCTCTCTCTTGCTACATTTCTTTTCCTTCTTTTTTCTTCAGACAGAAAACTTCGAAGAAAAGAAAGGCAAGGGTAGATATGGAATTTGGCAGAGATGAAGATATTTATGGAGTCTTGGAAATATGTACAATTTGAATAAAATGTCCTGGTAATATTTAAAGACAGAAAATTAAATCAAGTTTGAATTTAATTCAAACTTGAACTAATTTTGAGTTTGTCCAGAACATCTCCAAATGAGCTGAAAATTTAAGGAGAAGGTCTTGGAATGATTTAGGGATTTAAGGAAAATAGTGAACATTATCTGCAACCGAAAATGCCACTAGAGAAATAATTGAAAGAAATAAGGAGAATGGAGAAGTCCTTGTTGGATTTGAAAACTTGGTGAAAACAAGTTGGAAGAGCTTGGGCATGGGGCGTTGGAAGGATCAAAAGAGAAGAAGAGGATGAGGAGGCAATGCACATGAACAAGTAAAAGAAAACAATCACAACAATAATATGGAGATGATGCATGATGCAAAATAATTAACATGGAGTCACAACAAACATCAACATAACATCCAAGCAAGAACATATCACAAAATAATGGAGGTCTGGTTCTTCGATTGTTACACCGAGGTGATCCCGCCATCCCCTCCTGCTCAAGAGCAGGTCTTCATGGGATGGCCTGAGGAGATGGAGGCAGCTATGACGAGCTCCTCCATCATCATCGAGCATCATGCACTTCTTGGCACGGCGCTGAATAGCTTCCAGTCCGCAGAGACCGGAATGAGGGAGGCCTTCAAAGGCCTTTTTACAGGTTTTGAGGTATGGCCTATATCCCTGTTATTGCTTTGCATTGTTCTAAAGCTTTTAATACGCCCAGTAGCCCTTGACGGACAAGTGAGGAAAGTAATTTTGTTCGAAGACTTTTATTTGTTGAACTACTAATGTATGCTTAAGAGTGTAGTACTAGTAGCCCCTGAGCCCTAAGTTAGTTTGAAAAATGGACTTGGGGGTCGATCATGAGTAGTATTAATGCATGCAGTAGCCCTCGAGACTTTGGTCGGATCCAAGGATCCGATCAAAGGATCGATATCGGTGTCAAGGACTAACAGTTAATTTACAAGCCTTGTCCTCTGCTTCAACGTCCAACTCCAAAGAGTTGGAAGAGCTGAACTACAAGCTGAAGTGGTCAGAACAGGACATGGAGCTGGTCCGAAAGCAAATGGACCGGGCAGAAGGTAAGCCGGGACTTGATACGTCTCCGTCATATTTATAATTTTTTATTGTTTCATGCCAATATTTGACTACTTTCACATACTTTTGGCAACAATTTATATGATTTTCTTGGACTAACATATTGATCCAGTGCCCAGTGCCAGTTCTTGTTTGTTGCATGTTTTTTGTTTCGCAGAAAATCCATATCAAATGAAGTCCAAATGCAATAAAATTTTACGAAGATTTTTTTTGGAATATATGTGATTTTTGGGAAAAAGAATCTATGCGAGACGATGCTCGAGGGGGGCACAACTCAGGAGGCGCGCCCTACCCCCAGGGCGCGCCGGGCAGGCTTGTGGCTCCTCCTTAAATCACCTGGGGCCTTCTTTCACCGTAAGAAAGATAATTTCTGGATAAAAATCCCCTCAAAATTTCAGTCCAATCAGAGTTACGGATCTCCGGGAATATAAGAAACGGTGAAAGGCCAAAAAACAGGAACGCGAAACAGAAAAGAACAGAGAGAGAGTTCCAATCTCGGAGGGGCTCCTGCCCTCCAGGAGACATGGCAGCCAAGGACCAGAGGGGAAACCCTCCACCCATCTAGGAGGGAGGCCAAGGAAGAAGAAGAAGGAGCGGGGCTCTCTCCCCCTCTCTTCCGGTGGCGCCGGAACACCGCCGGGGGAAACATCATGTGACGGTGATCTACTCCAACAACTCCGTCATCTTCATCAACACCTCCATCACCTTCCCTCATCTATTTTCAGTGGTCCACTCTCCCACAACCCACTGTACCCCCTAGTTGAACATGGTGATTTATGCTTCATATTATTTTCCAATGATGTGTTACCATCCTATGATGTTTGAGTAGATTTTTGTTGTCCTATGAGTAATCGGTGAATTGCTATGATTGGTTTAAATTGCTTGTGGTTGTGTTGCTGTCCTTTGGTGCCCATCATATGAGCGCGTGCGTGGGTCACACCATAGGGTTAGTTGTATGTTGATAGGACTATGCATTGGAGGGCAAGAGTGACAGAAGCTTCTTCCTACCATAGAAATTGATTCATACGGGATTGAAGGCGGACCAATATATCTTAATGCTATGGTTGGGTTTTACCTTAATGAACTTTAGTAGTTGTGGATGCTTGCTAATAGTTCCAATCATAAGTGCATAGAATTCCAAGTAAGGGATGACATGCTAGCAGTGGCCTCTCCCACATAAAAACTTGCTATCGGTCTAGTAACTTAGCCAATTGCTTAGGGACAATTCCGCAAATCCTACCACCACTTTTCAACACCTGCTATACTAACTTAATTGTATTTTTATTAAAACAGCACCTAACTTTTATTTTCACGTTCTTTATTATCTTGCAAACTTATCCTACTACACCTACAAAGTACTTCTAGTTTTATTACTTGTTTCTAGGTAAAGCAAATGTTGGTGTGCGTAGAGTTGTATCGGTGGTCGATAGAACTTGAGAGAATATTAATTCTACCTTTAGCTCCTCGTTGGGTTCGACACTCTTACTTATCGAAAAAGGCTACAAACGATCCCCTATACTTGTGGGTTATCAAGAGGACCCTTTATCCAAATGTTGGAATCGGCATATTAATTTGTTTTGCTTTAAGTGTCCATTATGCAACGTCGCTTGACAGCTGCCACCAAGGAGGTCAAGGCCCTCCGTGCTGAACTTAAGACAGCTCGGCAGGAGGCCGAGCAACAAAAGGCTGCGGCCTCAATGGCTAGCAAGGAGCTAGCCGAGGAGAAGGCCGCCCGTGGCAAGGACCAGGCCTGAGTTCTTGAGGTTGAAGAAGATCTGAAGGGTTTGTATGCGCAATGCGAGACCACTACAAAAAAACACTTCCATGATGATACGTCTTTGTGACAGTTGGTCACGTTTTCTGTCATGCATGTACATCCGTGATGATTTTATGACAGAATCAAGATAGTCATACCTGTGCTGTCATAGAAGTGTTCCATGACAATACTCAAATTATCATCACAGAAGTGTCCACTTCCATGACGATAAAGGATGTGTCATGGAAGTGTTTTCGTCAAGGGTGACCGACATGTGGCATCCACCGTAACGGGTCGCCGTTAAGCTATCGGGTTCCGGTTTGGATCCGATAACCCGTTAACAGCTCTGACCAATGGGGATTTTCCATGTGTAAAATTCTCATTGGCCGAAGGAACCACGTGTCAGCTCGGCATCGCGACAGATGTCATTCCTCCAATGGACGAGACGGGCCTATGGAAATATTACACGTGGCACGGCCCAACAATGGCCCATTTAGGTTTAAAAGGCCGGCCCAGTTAAAGGCCCATAAGATTTACTGAGGTACTAGTGGGCCGGCCCACTAGCGGCCTCCTTAAACATGGCCCATTTACGGCCCACCGCCAGATTGGGCCTGTTTATTGTTCGCTCAGTCTTTGGGCCCCATTACGGCCCAGTGAGTTTTCAGCCTGTTAAAGGCCCGATGTAGAAATGGGCCCATTTCAGCCCGGTGTGCCTTTCGGCCAGTTAATGGCCCGTGCTGCACATGGGCCATATATGGTTCAACGCGACATTCGACCCCTTAACGGCCCGTGATCTCAGTGGCAAAATTCCATCCCAACCTGACTTTGGGCCTGTTAAAGGCATGTCATACAATTCGGCCCGTTGCTCCTCTACTAAGCTTTTGGCCTACTAAAGGCCCATGATATGATTGGGCCAAGCAAGGCCCAAGATATGTTTCGGCCTGGTAATGGCCCAACATGTAACTGGGCTAATAATGGCCCAAGGTATATTTCAGCCTGCTAAAGTCCCGTGGTCGACTCATGAAAATTGAGGCCCAACAAGCTTTTCGGCCTGCTAAAGGCCCCTGATGTCTTCTGGGCCATAACAGGCCAGCAGAATATTTAGCCTATTAATGGCCCGAAGCTACATGGGCCCAACTAAACTTTGGGCCCACTAAAGGCCCATGTGAGTTAAGGGCCTGGGCATACCGTGTCCATGAAGGGCCCATACGGCAGGTCCGCGCAGACCCGAGTAAAGCCTGTTGTGGGCCGGCTCATTAATGGCCCACTGAAATGCAGGCCCGTTAGAGGCGCATGTTTCGGCCCGTTCACCTGAATCAGATTTTCACCCTTTTTCTGATAGCGAATGATGACATATATGGTAACTAGGAATTAAGAACAAACCTACACTATACAATAAAGAAACTACGACATAGTAACTTAGAATAAACCTACACTATACAATAAAGGAATTAGGGCATATTACATCCACTGGGCATCAAAGTTCGCCACCAGTGATCATAAAGCGCAACCAAGAAGCAGATTACAAAACCTGGGCATCAAAGGCCCTGCCATTGCAGCGCAACAAAATAATACTGAACCAAGACCACTTGAACATAGTTCAAGAAACGTTAGCCTTGCGCGGGAGCTGCTGCGCACGCAGCTGAGCAAGACAGTGAGAATGGCCTAGCATGTCGGTCATATCTTCCAGCTCTAGCGATGAGGTTCTCATTGGAGTTCTTTGCGATCTTCCTTAGAGATTGGACTTCAAGTCGAAGTTGAGTTGCACTATGCCTTTCTGCTTGAAGTTGAGACTGAAGAAGTCGAACTGATTCAGGCAGCGACTTCTGTGAGCTTGTGTGACTGCTAGTCTCGAGTAACTTGAACACTGCATCAAGACATGACTTTGGGGTTGTCTCACTATCTTCAAGATGTTTTGCCTTCTTTGCTGCAATATACGTTGGGTTTGTCTTAGAGTCTTCAGCAGACTTGTGCGTGCCATCAGGCATATCACCCTGAAATAATAAGACAAATGATAGGTTTTGCACGTATATAAACAAAGATGGTAACTGCGCTGTCAATTCCATCCAGTTTCATATTACAAAATAAAGAGACAATTCAAAATGTCAAGAGCATAATTTGGCATTGTTCATAATGCGGGGAGCTACACCACACTACTGGATTACAGATCAACAACACAAGCATAGATGCAAGGGAAAAGAAAATCATTGTATCTCTTTTCGTTAACATGCATGCCATGTTCATATCATCAGCAAAATCAGTTAGGACAAAGCAGGAAATGACAAGGTGCAAATGTGGGCAGCTTCACCACACATTGGATTACAGTTCAACAACACAAGCATACAGGCAGGGCTAAAGAAAATCAATGGATCTGTATTGAATAATGTGCATGGTATGAATAAGGAATTTGGTTTCATGACTAAAACTTGAAACTTGCAGTTGTTGCGAACATGCATTTTGATAGAAATAGCAAACTAAACAGCAGTTGGCGATAGGGAGTATGAGCAAATTAAACAGTTGTTGAGGATAAAGGCTTTAGAAGGACGGACTTGCATTAACAGTTAACACCGGCTCTATAATGTCCTTCTCCATGTCAAGGGAGGGATAACTCAAGAATTTCAGCACAGAAACTTCTTCATAAGCATTGCCTATACTCTACATTTTGTAGAGAGTAATTATTGATATGATAATACTGGAAGGGATAGAGGATAATGAAGATAAGATGCACAGTGATGCTACATAATCAACTACCTATCCATGTAAGTACAACATTACAGGACAAAATGTACTGACAAGAGAAATGGGTTACATTTCTGCACTGGCATTGTCTGTGTATTCAACTTTTTGGTAAGATTAAGTATAGATCTGATAATTTTTAGGAAATGGTGGGTGAGGGAGATAAGATGCAGAGTAATGCAACACAATGAACTACTCACTCCGTCCCATAATATAAGTGTTTTGTACACTAGTGTAGTGTACAAAACGCTCTTATATTATGGGACGGATGGAGTAGCTGTTAATGTAAGTACAGTGATAAAAGACGTTCGGTCCTTACAAGAGGACTGCAGAGCTAAACTTCTTTAGAAGCATTGGGTTGATTCTAAATTTATGTAAGAGTCAATACGAATCTTATAATGTTCAACAAATGGAGGATAAGGAGGCTAACATGTGCAGTGATGCTACATAATCAACCAGCTATGAAAGTAAGTATGGTGATACAGGGCAAGAGGTACTCACAAGAGCAATGCAGTGTGCAGTATAGTTGCGAGATCCTGTGGTCCCTTGAGAATGGATATTCTTCTGCAAACAGTTTTCGTACAAGTGAGATGGTAAGGCACATGCAGAAATGTAGTTCAAATTGTGATGTGATATCATAGACAGTACCTTGGGTTGCAGACGAGACCAGTGTGTAACAAGCTTATTCCAGTCACTGTCTAGTAAATGAAGCACCGGGGACTTTACAGAAATTTCATTTAGAGGCTTGCCATCGAATTGTGCTTGCCTCAGGTAGCAACGATACTTCCTCAAAGCGTGCTTGAAAAGCGCAACCAAGCTTAGCTCGTCTTGACTATCTAGTTTGGTCCTCGCCTATTTAAAAGAAGGAAATATTTTGTGTTCTGTCAGCAGAAACATAGGCACTAATTACCATGAATAACATTAGTACATTACTTACACGAAAGTTGTGGAGGAAGATTGGAAATTGTTGTTTGTCTGTAGTATAATCTTTCCATGAAGGAAAGATACACACAAAGTTCCTGACAACAATAAAAGCATAGTCTTCTAAACTGGAAAGAAGTGGAACATGGGTCCTATTTGCTGCAATTGGGGCTCTCTCCAGTTTGAAAAGGGATTTGGCAACTGGAGTTGGTGTACTCTTTGCTGGAATGGGGGTTTTGCGTCGTAGAGCTGGTGCTATGTTAACTAGAATCGTCATACTTTTTGCTACAGTTGGGGTCTGCTAAGTTGGGGCATCTGAGATGGCCAGTAGGGTAGGGGTAGAGTCTGCTAGAGTTGGGGCTGTGTTTTTGTGGGTCTGGTGATATTGCCACTACACCTAATGGGCTATTTGATTTATCAGGTGTCACTACCTTTTCCAAATACTTTGTTCGTGCTCCATCATGGTCAGCAATTGCCCTCTTCCTTTTGAACGTTTGATACACAAGAACAACATTTGAATGGAGAAATTTGGTATGATGACAGATGGAATATGTACTGAAAATGGATAGGCATGGCATATTCACATATATGATGTGTAAACTAAGCAAATGGCGGTGTAACAAAGTAGAAGCAATGCAAAGCATCATTTGCAAGATATGTGCGACCAATATAACCTTGCCAAGTTAGAGCAAGCACCTTGATGGGTGAATAAGATAGGGCATCTGCCTCTGACTCCTCCACTAGGGAGCTACATTGACTTAGGTCTCCCTCTAGCTCAGAATCAATGTTAGGATCATATTCTAAACATGAATCTGTAGGTGGAGAGTGTGTGCATTCCATTGCATCCAGACTGGATCTCAGTCCCTTAACGCCAAGTTTGATAGCCATGGCATTGTTCTGCTTTATTCTTCTCATGCGCCCAAGCTCATAATCTTTATGATGATGTTCAGTATCTGAGATTCATGAAAACATAAAAAGTAGTCAGATTATCTTTGGAATGCATTGCGGATTCTACTCCAATAGTGTCTCCCTACAAATCCCTGCATATACAAAGTTCATCCCCCAACTGTGCTGACCAGACCACACACAGAAATACAAACCTCTTATGTCTCTATAAGGGGCGGACACACATTTCAAAACTGAAGTAGGAACATTAGCATCATATCAAATTCGTATTTGAACAAATAAACTTTGGAATTATGAGTGGCATAATGTTTAGCTTCAAGGGTGGAGTGCTGGTAGTGCGACACAAAGCACGTAGGCAGATTGTATTCCATGTAAAAGATTGTAGTCTATGTAAAAGGTGGATATAACACTTTTCTTTCTATACAATGCAGTGTTCGTTGCCCACACATGATGGAAGAGATCACACAGAGAAATACTATTCACTCATGTCTGCGGTTCCAGGATTTTGAAACTGGGTGGTCCACCCTAAAAACTATTGACAACAAATATGACAAGGCAAGCATAAAGCTAGTGAATCAATCATTACTTGAGCTTACTAGGACAAGTATGCAGAATCGTAACTGTAGTAAGAGACCGTCCAAAATCTGAATCAAGAAGTTGGGCTAGCACTTCTTGTTTGCAATTAATCGAAGTGAATAATTGGATATCATATCAAATGAGTAACAAAGACTAGTAAAATTGTCAACAAACCTGGCCTGCGGTAGTAATCTGGGTCAATGTCACTATGACCAACTATCCAACATGACTAGTGTTTGTTCCTAGGCGAGGAATTTTGAAACCCTGTCAACTCTATAGGTACTAAAGATTATTGGAACATCTGAACCATTAAATGTAGGTAGCACTCAGTACACAACAAACCCTAATGAGAGTCCTGCCTAATGAGTAATGAATCAATTAGAAAATGGGTGATGGGAAGTGGCCGCTGAGTGTTGAGGACGGCGTATCTCAGGATAATTTGGGTTGGCTGAGTGGGTGTTGCACGCCTGAGCCCTGAGCGGACTGGGAAGCTAGGCACGGCAGCACGGCCAGGCAGTGGTAACGCTGTTGGGCGAGCGGCTCCTGACCTCCTGTTAGTCCAGCGTCTCCTCCTGAAGTCATGGCATCCGGCGACGGCAAGTCGCCAGCGAGGCAGCCAGCTGGCGGCGAGTAGTGATCGAAAGCGGAGCAGAATAGAGGGGAATCGGGGTCTGGAGGCATTGGCTTTTTTTTAGCAAAGGCATTGGCTGGCTTACCATGTTCTAATCACTTATGGTATACAGGCCGACCCAAAATCCCAGGGTGGGCCGCGGCCCACGCTGGCCACCCTGTAGATCTGCCCCAGCGGCGCACATGCATTTCGAAATTAAATTAGGAACACTTAGCTGACCAATTAAACGACTCTATTTTACTAATATCAGCATCATATCAGATTCGTATTTGAACAACTAAGCTTGTTTAGCTTGATGGGTGGAGCAATGCTATTATGACACGAAGCACATAGGCTAATCGTATAGTGATCATAAAAGGGGGGAAACCCTAAGCATGATCAATTAAACCCTATTATGACTGTGCCATGGCAGATCTAAAGCTGCAAACCGCACAAAGGCTACTTAGCAACCAATATTTGCGTTGAACTAACAACTAAGATTCTAAGAGCTAAAAAGAAAGTACAGTAAACAAGTGAGGATCTATTTTCTGGTTGAGATCAAAAAGTCGAGCAGATATGAAAGAGTACCACCTCTCTTGCGGCGCCGTGTAGGCATCGGTGGTGCGATGGCTGTCGGCAGTGTGGAAGCAGATCTGCGATGGTAGACGGAGGCATCGGGGCATAAGTCTCGTTGAGGTGGACGAGAAGGTCGTCGGAGCAGCCCCGGCAAGGTGGACGACGGCGCGGATGAAGCGAGAGGACGCGATGCAAGGCTCCTGGTCTGGCGCGGTGGATGTGGAAGGTCGATCTCTTGCAGTGGACGACGCGGTCTGGGTAGGCACTCTGGCATGGTGAAGGAGGGCGGCGATGGATGGGGTGGCGGACGGAGGAGGCTGATGTGGAGATGGTGTTCTGGCGCCGACGGTGTATGAATGGGAAAATGGAGGGAGAGGGGGAACCATGTCTTTGGGACGCGCTTGTCTGAAATGTGGGAAAGTTACAAACTTAGCCCCCGTTTAAAATTTCGGACGCCTCGTCGGTTGGGGATAGGACGGTAATCTCGCATCTCCCCAATATTTGCCGAGAGTGATTTCGGGCGAGGAGAGGGTGTTTTGGCGCCCACGGTGTATGAACGGGGCTGACAGGTAGGGCAGTTGTGTCACGTATGAGTGAAGTTACAAACCTGCCCCTACTTAAAATATTTACCTAGATCGATTTCAGCCGGGGAGAGTTTGTTTTGCCACCCACCGTGTATGAATGGGGAAATGGAGGGGGAGAGAGAGGTCTTTGGGATGAGCTTGAATCAAATGTGTTTTGCTGCCCACGTTTGGCGCCCACCGTGTCTGAATGGGGTGAGAGGCAGTCGTGTCACGTCTGAGTGAAGTTACAAACCTACCCCTATTTATAGCAGTGGAAATCGGGCTGATAGGTTGTGCGTGTCAGGGGTAGACAGTAATTTCCATCTCCCAAACACTGGTTTCGGGCAGCCGACGTGGGAGTGGGTGTTTTGCCACTTCTTTTGAATCTTGGGAGAATAAGCATTCACGTTTACCCTGTCAACTAAATTCGAATCCATTTTGTATTCGATTACGGATCTTTATAAATCATTCTATGTTTTTTTATATATCTTCAAAAGCACAACAAAGATGTATTCCACCATTATATAAATATATGATTTACAAATGCCATGATACTCGAATTCAGAAGGTTGAATCCAGTTTAAGGTCAATACGAATATTTGAAACCACTTTATGTTCAACTCAAGTGTAACATGTATGACACAAGCAGCATATAGTGTACTCCCCTTTAGATATGAATTTCAGAAGCCAAGCGATGTCTCAAAATTCAAAATACTGAGCCAACCAACCAATAATATAGAAAACTAACAGACATATGACCACATATAGAGTATATGGATCAATAATATGAACTAACATACATAAGCCAGGCCATCGTACTGTTTTTGGCTAGAAGAGCATCTTTTTTTGTTCCAAAGCTAGTACAACATCTTGGCCCTTTCAGATGCGTGCCACTTAAGGCCCATCTAACTACTAATTTGCTAAATGCACAATCAGCCCGATTGGCATATTTTGTAGGCCTGGCATAGCAAACAAAATGAAATGTCTTTGCCTCAACAAAAAAAATGAAATGTCTCATGTTCTTATCAATTCTTACAGACTCGTGCTCAAAAAAAATACAGACCAAAAAACAATTATTACATGATCTCTAAAACAAATGGTTCCAATCTATTACGTGAACAAACAACACAAAGGTCATTCAACGATGGAAAAAACATTTCACCTATGATTTACCAAGTGGGATTTTAATTTCCTTTTTTCCTCTAGGACCTTAACAATGCGGTCAGTCTCAGCTTGCTTCGTTGTGAAATCCACCAAATATTTAATGGTTTTCATGAGTACTGCTTCTGATTGTGCTGTTTGCTTCCTCAACATGTCAACTTCATCTCTAAGTGCAGAAGCAGACTCTCTTTCTACTAATAGTTTAGCCTCTAGAGCATCAGCAGTTGGCAATTCACGATGCATGATTGGGCCAGTGCAACTGCTCTGGGATGATCCAACATCCATGGGGACCTCGCTCTTTGATCTTGGGCTAACCTGTTTTGCCATTACAGTTCTGATTGGATTTGGAAAAGTTGAAGTTAGCAAAACATCTCAACTGGGAGTTAGAACAGCAACCCAGTTAAACAAACAAGGATTTAAAGAGTTTCGATTGGATGCTGAAAAGTATAAGTTGTTAACATCATTAGAGCAACCAGTTGCAGCAGCAAAGCAGTTAAACAAACAAGTTTTTCAAAAGGGACATGTTGTGCCATTGGAGTTTCTCTTGGATCCTGAAAAGTTGAGTAGTCAGTAACTTGATTAGAGCAACAAGTTACAGCAGCAAACCTGTTACACAAATAAGTTTTCAAAAATGTACCTGCTGTGCAATTGGAGTTCCAATTGGATCCTGAGAAGTTGAAGCTGGTAACATGATTAGAGCAACAAGTTACAGCAACAAACCAGTTAAACAAGGAAGTTTTTCAAAACATACATGTTGTGCCATCGGAGTTTCAATTGGATCCTCAAAACTTGATAGTTAGCAAGCATAAATAAAGTGTTGCAAGAGCCATAAGAAACTAACATCAAACTAGTAAAACTAACCAGTTTTGGCAATGTATTTAATTACACATGAACTAGTAAAACTAACAAGTTTTTGGCAACGTATTAAAGTAACAAGTCGGTAGAGTTTACCAGCAACACATACATCTCTAAATTTTATTCATGTAAGCAAACTGATTCTGACACATATATATAAGTTAAAAAGCTGGTGTCCCTCATATAAACCTGACAGTTGTCTCTCCATGAACATGCAAACATTACTAGTGCTAGGAGTCATAACACTAACAGCAAACAAGATAAACAAACAGGGTATCAGAAGGTAAATTACACATGAATTTTGTTGCACCCTAGAAGTAGATATGACCAGCTATCTACGTGCTTAAGTAGCTATTGAAGTTCAGGCACAGGTAGTTCTATAAACAATAAGTAACAAACACATAGATAGGCGCAGTCTATAATAGGATTAACAGGCTATGGCATTATGTAATCAGTAGCAAACTAAATTAAGGCAAGCAAGGTAATTGAACAATTTTTTAATCAGTGGCTAACTAAAATTCCGAGAAGCAGATAACTGAACTTACGCTAGCTCTTTGTACAGGCACACTGCAACTTCTTTTTCGCTTACGAAGTTCTATGAAGGAGTCCATGACATCACTTGCTTGGATACGCAGTTCCAATACTCCTTCCTTCCCACACTGCATTTTGGTAAGTCAAATGGTTAATCTTATAAGATGGTGCGGCCTTGTTATATTATATGAGGAGAGGTTGTCAGACTAGTTGTAGCAATACACACCACACTGGCTTTTACTGTATAATTCATGCGATTATATTTGGCCTATCGAGATCTAAGCAATCTACAATAGGATGAAAACACTGACATCCTTCTCATTATTGGCCAACTCAGTTCATAGAAACAAGCATCAACCATTATGTGGGTAAATCAAAAGCGCCACTGGAATACATTTCACTACCCCAATCATACACGCAGGCTAGTACGAATTAAATGAAATAAAGGGACTTACGCTAGCTCATTGTATAGGCTCACTGCAGCTCTGCTTGCACTTGGGATGTTCCATGAAGAAGTACATGTTACCACTTGCTTGGATGTGCCGGCCCTGTACTCCTTCCTTCCCCCTCAGCATTTTTGGCACGGCAAATGGTTGATCTAATGAGAGGAATCGATCTTGCTGTTGTACCGGAGGATAGGTACTTACAAGGTTATACGAGCATGCAGGATGTGTACCAGATCCCGTAGCACCGTCATGCTTCCCTAAAAAATGGTTTTGCTTGTTTCAGATGATAGCTCCAGAAGAAATAAGAGTTGAAGTCAGAGTTGCATAGGCGTATAAGCTAAGAGAGCAGTAAAAGGATATCCAAGCATCGTCGGAACAGTGCACAACGCAGTGATATGTGGATACCTAGTTCGGGCCGGCGTTTGGGCATACTCGCCTAGAGTGCGGGTCACTTCAGAGTCGTTGATGGTGATGCACTTGCGCTGGCTGGCCGCCTACGGAAGCAGATCTTGAGTGGCGGTAGAGCGCTACGATGCGGTGGACGAGGCCATTGGTGAAGCACCAGCGGGGGGTGGAGGTGCGACGATGTGCTCGGTAAAGTAGCCCCGGTATGGTGGAAGACGGCGTCGGTGAAGCAGATCTGATGTGGTGGAAGTCGGTGTCTGTGAAGCACGTCGGCTGCGGCGGCAGACGTTGTCGGTGGACTACCCAGTGCGGTGGACGAGGGCGTAGATGAGGCAGCTCCAGTGCGGTGGTTCAGCGCGACCGTCGTCTTCGTCGTCGTCGTCCGGTACAGAGGTGGGGAACGAGACGAGACGAGGGGCGATTCAAATTTTGCTTGGGTGGTGGCGAATTAGGAATTTGAGCGCTCTGGGCGCGGAAGGGGGTGGGGAGAAGGGGGATTTTGCAGGGCTGGAATTCGGGCCACCAAATATTTCAATCCGAAACGTGGAGGTGCGAAGTTTTTAACGTCCGTACGACACACACCACCACCACGACACGACCGTGGTCTACCTGGTGCGCCTACATTTGAGAATGCAAACGAATCTTTCTTCATTGGCAAACGAATCTGTATGTATTACCATGCCCGTGTTTTCCTTGCAAATAATTAGTCCTTCCAAACAAGATACTAGGAATTAATTAGTGATGAGTTCTTTGAATTAGAGTGTGTTTGTGACATGGCGATCTCCAATTCTAACGTGGATTTTCGCATTTCATGGTATCCACGCTAAGTTTTTTAATGCAAATTCATATGTATAAGATAAACACTATGGTGGTGAGAAAACTTTGGATGTATTAAAGCATATGACCACACACATACAAAATACCACAACAATCGAGTCAATATTAGTGCATCAACTTTTCCAAACCATGCATGTATGGCATGAATTCGAAATAATTACAGAAGCCATATGCATGGTCCTCAATTCAAATTTTACAATGTGCACTAAATTGAAATGTCAATATTAAGTCTATTACTATCTACATTCAAATGTTGTGTTTAGCCCCCCCCCCCGGCACACACACTACATACTTCCTCTATCGATCAATCTTCCACTCTTAACCACCTTATATAGCTATTGGTTTCCGACACCCGCTCATTCTTTCTCTCCATGTTTCGATCTCTAATTCTCTCAAATACACAAACCCCTTTCCCCCACTCTCTCAACAAACATATTTCTCTCACACACCCACCATTGCACTCCATGCCGAGCTATCTCTCTCTCCCTCCCATCCTCTCTCGCTAGATACATACATTGGCTCTCTAGACCTCCCCTCTTGCGCACATGCACGCACATTGTCTACGTGGTCACTCTCTCCACACCGTCTCACTCTTTCGAACACACAACGGCCCACACTCTCTCAATCTCTCTCTCTCTTTATCTAAGTCTCGATTAAGCTCACTTTCTGTCACACACAAATGTTATATTTCCCTGTTTGGGCCTCGATCGACACGCTCCATACTCTATCACGCAGATTATCTATCTAGGTCACTCTCACCAAACCGTCTCACACTTTCGACCATCTGGTGGCCCACACTCGCTCAATCTCTCCCTCTCTCTTTATGTATGTCTCTATTGACCTCGCTTTCTCTCATACACAAACGATATATCTCCTTCTTTGGGCCTAGTTCGACATATTGTATATACTCTCTCACGCACATTATCTATCTAGGTCACTCTCTCCAACCCGTACTTCTCACTCTTTCGACCGCATGGTAGCCCACACTCGCTCAATCTCTCTCTCTTTATCTATGTCTCGATTGACCTTGCTTTCTCTCACACACAAACGATATATCTCCCTGTTTGGGCCTCGATCCACACTCTGTATACTCTGTCACGCACATTGTCTATGTAGGTGAATCTCTCAAGATCTCTCTTATAGCCCTCACCCTCCCCAAAAGCTCAATCGAACAATATCTCTCCAGAGCATATCTCTCTTTTGACCAAATGTCGTGTCACGCTCACCCTATCTTCCTGTCTATCTATGTCTCGATTGACCTCGCTTTCTCGCGTCGTCTCTCCCACACATAGACGCTACCTCTCCATCTCTCGCAGGGCCGGAGCTATTTACATTGCTAGGGGGACTATGCCTCCATCCTTGGATTAATTTGTGAAGGCGTTTATTTTAGAGGGTTTAGGTTAGTTTTTTTCTCTAGCATTTTCCCACAACTACTCCAAACACCGTTGCCCCCCCCCTGCGGCCCTGCCCCTCCCCCAATTATTTCTGTCTAGCTCTATGACCGCTCTCTCGCACGCTCTTTCTCACCTTTCCCATCGCACCATGGTATTTTTGCAAAAAAAACTCTCATGTTTTCTTTAATTATTACAAACAAGCTACAAAACTACACACCGGGGGTCCACCTGTAATTGAACAAATTTCGACCCATAAATTGAAATGCTACAAACTACACACCGGGGGACCCACCTGTCATGGAACAATTTTGGACCCATATAAAGTAAAAATGAAAGGGACAAGGATCGAACAGGCGACCAGGTCCTTCCAGGCGCACATCAGTGATTCAGTGCCCAGGCTCATCTACACCCGGTCAAGAAAAAATTCACAAAAAATTCAAAAAAATTCAAAAAATTCACAAAAAATTCAAAAAAAATCTAAAAATTCCATTTTTTTATGCGTGCTAGATAATTTGTTGTGTGAGGTCCGCTCCAATTTTAAGAGCATTTGAACATCTTAGTAGCTCTCAGCAAAAAAGACAAATTGGGTCAGAACGGTACATGAATAGTACACTCTTTTACAGACCCCAAATCTGTCTTTTTTGCCGAGAGCTACTCAGATGTCCAAATTATATGAAATTGGAGTGGACATCACGCACCAAATTGTCTACCATGCAAAAAAATGGAATTTTTTGAATTTTTCTAGTATTTGTTTTCATTTTGTTCTTCAGCGTGGGTGCAGATGAGCCTAGGCTCAGAAATGGATTGTCGCATTTGTTGTATCTTTAATGGATAACATGTTTTTATATTACTTTCAGTAGATTAGTGGGACCAGCTCGTCAGCACGTACTACTCCCCTTCGTTGAGCCACTTACTGGTGGGTCCCATGTCTGCTCTCTCTCTCTCCTCCCCTTCTACGTTTAGATGCACGGGCAAATACGAAGAACGTGCGAGCTAGTAAACATGGCGCGCCACCCGAGGCAGATGCCCGATGCCGTCGACCGTATCTGGACGCGTTCACAAGTTACGGCACCAGTTTCACCTACTAGTATTTTACAAGTATAGGAAAAAAGTGACCGTGACGGACAAGTTCAGGCACCCGTGGTGTATTTAACTACTAGTAGTAATAATTAAATGCGTGGATAAATATATGTATCGCCTAGTGCTCGAAGGGACCTGCTCGCGCCCTACAAGTATTTGGAATTGACGCAGGTATTTAATATGAAATGTTTGCGATGAGAAGGAATACATGTCACTCGATGACTTATTTTATTTAATTTGATAGGGCTCTAGCAGAACACTCAATCGATCAAACCATAGATTTCATTCAGTCTGACTGTGACATTACATTCATACCACGATTGAACTAAAAAATAAATGAATAAAACTAATTGCAATGACGGCGGGTGCGTCTTGTGGCAGGAAGCGGCTCCTCTGCCGTGCCCTGTGTGCCGTTAGGCCACTAGCCGGCGGCGACAGTGGCGTCTTGCGCCGGCATTGGCATACTCCTGGACGTTGGCCCAAGCTTCAAGGAAGGCCAGAATGTTCTGGACTTTGGTCTCCAGGAGCTAGTCAACCAGTGGGAGGCGGCGACTGGCGTCGCTGCAAGGAAGCGGTCGACGGCGGCGACCCATGCCGCCGAGGGGGGCACTGGCACCGACGCGGAGACAGGCACTGGCAACGGCGCGGCAGAGACATTCGTGCGCACGGGCACTGGCACTGGTACGTGCATCAGTGCACGCGCAGGCGCATGCGCTGGCAGGTGCATGGGCACGTGCAAGTCAACAGGAACCTCATGGATCCCCGCGGCTTCAAGCTGGGCAACAGTGTGCGGCTCCCAACCCATCAATGCCACGAGGATGGGCGCTGGCGTGGTGACAGGAGCTGGAATGGGCGCGGGAACAGACGCGGCGACTTCCCGCACGGCCAGGTCAAGCTCGTCCGAAACCTCCTTAGGGTCTTCCTCAGGAAACTGGAAGACTAGGGGCAGCCCATCGTGATACGCCATGGCAGACGGCGAGGTCAGGCTGATTGGAGGCAGACGACAGGAGAATCGGAGAGGCAGAGATAAGATTGTAGCAAGAGCAGGAAGTGCGGCGGTGATTTAAACTGCAGCGCGGGCGCCATTAAAAGTGGGTGTAGTTGGGATGAAGGTGGGTGGTGGAGGCTGGCCAAAGGGCTCGCCTCCCGGTGAGCCTACGCAGCGGCCTGCTCGCATGCCTCCTGTCAACTCACACGCTTGCTCAGACGGCACCTGCCTATGAGAAGCGGGGCACGTGGCAACACACTGGTCTAACGCCCATGGTTTGAATACAATAGTGAACCATTCGCGTTAATGTGATAGCTCTTTGTTCCAAAATACCTTGGTTGTTCATGTGTGCAACTTTTCATAAGCAGCTTGTCTCAAATTGAACAAAAAAAATTACCACAGCTTATTTGTGCCGTATCACGAGACCATGCATAGTTTCATGAATTTCAGGTGAGTTTTTGGATTTTCTGGAATTTAAAAACTAGGATTCGAAATAGTATCATTACATGCATCATGAAATAAACTATCAGGCGATACATCTTTAGTGTTGTAGTAGATGTTCATATTTTTTAAGATAGAATTTGGTCAAACATTGCTTAGTTAGACTTCAAACAAATTATATATGCAGAGTAAAAAAGATATTCCCTCCGTACCAGTGCATTGCATCATACTCTATTAGGCACGAACAAACGAAGCTCCATTCTATACTCATCCTAGTGTAGTAGGCAATGGAGTTGACGGGTGACCGTGGGTAGCGGCGACCGAGGGACTTGAACGTGCTCAGCACGGTAGGTAATGTGGGTTAGTTACTAAAGCATCCCTCCAGTGTTCATCGGTAGTAGTCATTATGGATCGGGGACATAAGGGGAATTTCGCAGGGCTGGAATTCTGGCCGCCAGATATTTCGATTCGAAACGCGGAGGCTCGAGTGGAGGCGTGAAGTTTTTATCGCGGTTCTTTTGGTTGGGGTTGGCTAATGTGCGTACCACGCACGCCACCACCACGACACGAACCCGGTCTGGCTGGTACGTCGTCGGGTGCTACCATTCGAGAATGCAAAAGGAATCTTTTTTAAAATTGGCGAACGAATCTATATGTATTACAATGCCCGTATTTTCCTTGCAAATAATTGGTCATTCCAAAAGGGACGGTAATTGACTTATGACGAGTTCTGGAATTAGAGTGAGTTTGTGATATAGTGATCTCAACATGGATTTCACTTTTCATGGTATCCACACTAAGTTTTTGAATGCAATTCAAATTTAAAAGATGAACGGTATGGTGGTGAGAAAACTTTGTTTGTATTCAAGCATATGACCACACACACACAAATACAACAACAAACAATTCAGTATAGTGCATCTACTTTTCCAATCCATGCATGTATGGCACGAATTCAAAAATAAAATGTAAGCCATGCATGGTCCTCAATTCAATGTTTACAATGTACACTAAACTGAAACGTGAATATTAAGTCCACTACTATGTACACTCAAATGGTGTGTTTAGGTCTCTCCATCGACCCCCCCCCCCCCCACCTTAACCACACATACTTCCTGCATCGATCGATCTTCATCTCTTTGTTAATAGAGCTATTGGTATCCGACACACGCTCATTATTTTTCTTCTTGTTTCGATCTCCATTTATCTCACACCCGCCCTCATGCTCTCAACAAATGTATTTCTCACACACAACCTCATCGTGCCCTCCATGATGAGCTCTCTCTCTCTCCCTCTCTATCTCTCTCCCTCTCTCCCTCTAGACACATACGTTGCCTCTGTAAAAAAAACTTCATGCACGCCGCGCACACAAACACAAAGTCTATCTAGGCCACTCTCTCGGTAAGTATCTCCCTCCAGCCCTCACTATAGCTTCGTCGCACGATATCTCTCTGTATCGTCTTTCACATTCGAGTGTACGCTAGCCCACACTCACTCGATCTCTCCCTCTATATATGACTCAATTGACCTCGCGTCATCTCTCTCACACATAAATGCTCGCTCTACGCCTCTTCCATAGGCGGAGCTATGTAAATTGTCGGGGGGGGGGGGGGGGGTAACCCCCCAACCTTAGATAAAATTGTGAAGGTCTTTTTTAGGAGGGTTTAGATATTTTTTTAACATTTGGCCCCACCCTTCCAAACACCGATGGGTTGTGCCCCCACCCCCCCAGGGAGAATATCAGGTGCTCCCACACCTTAGATGTTATATGGTCATACGAGTTCTTGTGAGCCGTTAGATCTGAGAACCAACGGCTCACACGAGGTCTGAATATTTTTGCAAAAAAACGTTAATGAGTTTGGGAATTGCACACAATTAGTACAAAAACTACTTAGATGCCATTGGATCCCAGATCCAACGGCCTCGAAGCTCGTATCACCGTAGCATCTAAGATGTGGGAGCACTTAATATTCTCTCGTCTATAAGAATATCACGTGCTACCACACCTTAGATGCTGTGGTGATACGAGCTCCTCGGAGCCGTTGGATCTGAGATCCAACAACTCCTAGTAGGTCCGAATGGTTTTTGCAAAAAAGCCCTCAAAGAGTTTGGGAACAGCTCACAAGTACAAAGACTATACTCAGATGCCATTGGATCTCGATCGAACCGCCTCGAAGTTCGTATCACCGTAGCATCCAAGCAGTGAGAGCACCTGATGTTCTCTCACGTGGGAGAATATGAGGTGCTCCCATACCATAGATACTACGGTGATACGAGCTCCCGGGAGATCAAACGGCTCCCATTAGGAGGTCTGAATGTTTTTGCAATATAGGCCTCAAAGAGTTTGGGAATTGCGCATAAGTACAAATACTAGGCACATGGCATTGGATCTCAGATCCAACGGCTGCTAGAAGCTAGTATCATCGTAGCAGCTAAGCTGCGGGGAGCAGCTTATATTCTCTCATATGTGAGAATATCGGCTGCTCGCACACCTTAGATGCTACCGTGATACGAGCTCCTGGGAGCCGTTGGATCCAAGATCCAGCGGCTCACAGGATGTGATGCGGAGCATCCTATGGTCATCCCCATGTACACTACGACAACTCCCCAAGCCCCAAGTGGACATACGATGAGACACCGAGCATACGCCGTTGGACACAAGGTGAAATCGCTCCGTAATGCTCCCCTTCTCCATTTATGCAAGACATGGTCGCTACCTAATGCAAAGACACTACACGTGCTTAGGTACCGAGAAGACCCTCTCGGAGATGCCCGGAACAATGGACAAGTCGCCAAGTTCACGGATGCGAAGGACCAGCGAAGAAGGTCACCGGAGGTCTACAGGACCCGGACATCCGGCCCTTGGCCCGGACGTCCGGCCCCTGGGAGAAACAGCAGCAGCAGCAGCCCTACAACAGAGGAGCTATAGGCGCCGGACATCCGGCCCGTGCAGCCCGAACATCCGGCACCCCCCCCCCCAGAAATCCGGCGTCCCAGTACTGAAGACTATAGAAACCAGACCCTCGACAGCCCGGACATCTGGCCCCATGCCCCGGACATCCGGCACCCCCTCGAAGGCCCGGACATCCGGCCCCCCCAGCCGGACATCCGGCCCTGTCTGCGCACAGTGCAATGGGCCTATGGCCCGTGTACCCCCTCATCTCGCCCGAACTTGTACTAGCACTATATATATACCTCCTCCTCCTCCTAGCTAGGGTTAGCATTATGTTAGCTCATTCATAGTTGAGCTTTGCTCCTACCTTCTCCTCTTGAGAGAGAGAGAGAGAGAGAGACCACTCCCATGGAGTTCAAGACCTCCATGTGAGTATGTGAGAAGATCTCACGGGATATCAAGACCTCGACTCCTCTCCGAATCGGGATGAACTAGCTACCCTATCTATCTCTTGTGTTGGATTTGGACCCGTGTAGCCCTTATGTGTATGTGGATCTAGCACATGTGTGATTGGATCTTGTTGATTGAGTGTTTGTTCTTGTGTTCTTCTCTCAATTTGCCCTTTCCCCCCTCCAAGTGTGAAAAGATCGTCACCATAGGGTTCCACCCTACATCATCTTGGATCAGAGCCACGTTGATTCACACTTTGGAGTTCTTCCCCTCCACTTTCTAGCCCCAATTTTGTTGATTTTGCCCAATTTCAAAAATTCCCCACGAAAATAGCCATACCAAATTTTTTGTGATTTGTTGGTTTGATGATGTTTTGTTGATTTTGATCCATGGATTTGTTGTGTTTCGAGTGGATCTATCTTCCCTCATCTTCCCCATCATTTCCATCCGCAAAATTCGTCCAATTTTGACCTTGGAATCATCTATTTCCGCCCCAATTGAGTTTTCGAGCCCCAAATCAGATCTGGAAATTTTCGGGCCGGACATCCGGCACCTGGACAAAGGCCCCCGGAAATCCGGCCTTGACCCCGGACATCCGGCCCCTGTAGCATCAGCCTTCTGTGTTTCACCGTTTCGGCTATAACTAATTCATCCGGAGTCCGATTTTGACGTTCTTTAGCTCGTTTTGTAGCTATTAACATCCCCCATCACCCAAAATTAATCCCACCACCATTTGACTCCATAAAATATTTAGCAAGTTTACCAAGGCCCTCCACCATAACTTCCGCAATACCACCACCGACTTATGCAACCTAACCCTTTTTGATACCCGTTGCATTTGAGGTTGTTTGAGTGGTAGTTTGTGTCTCCTAAGGTGCTTCGGCTACTTAGGGACGGTGACTTCAACTCCAATTCCACATTGCCAACTCCGCAACCACCGCCGCTTTCCGCTACACCATTTGACAATTGCCGTTGAGATTTTGAGTTCGCGGTTTTTCCGTTTTCTAGGGTATTTCGGCTAACTAGGAACGGTTCGACATCGACATCACCGCCTCTCATCATCGCCACGGACTCGACATCGCCATTGTCCACTTCATCATCATCTGTCCTTGCTTACAAACGAGAACCCAATGACGGTAACCTCGATGACATCATTGTACATTCTCCTTGCCATTGCATTGTTAACCCCCGAGCCAATTTTGCATCACTTGCCTACCGAGACTAGCCATTTGAGTATTGTCGGGCAACGCTACTTGTGCACTTTAGTGATACACATACGCCGCATAGCTTTCATAGCATGCATATATCACCGTATCATCTCTTGTGTCATCAATTGTTCCCGCATATACAAAATTGCTATATTGGTTTGAGCATTTCACATAGTGGCCATATCAAAAAAAAGAGTGCAAAAAGCTTTTAAGCAAAGAGAAAAAAGAAAGCAAAGAGCTTGCAAGCAATAGCCATAGCATCACACCCATAGTTTTAAATAGCCGGCTATAGCCAGGCTATAGCCCCGCTATAGCCTTTGGCACATGCTGCGGCTAAGTGCATTAGCCCAGCTATGTAGTGTTAGAACTTTTAAATAGCCGGCTATAGCCAGGCTATAGCTGTTTTCACAGGGTGCGGCTATTTGGCTTAGCCGGCTATTTAAAACTTTGATCACACCACATTGCATATCATACACCATCATTGATCATCTTGGATCATTGTGTGCGAGACACCGGGAACCATACATACATAGCATACTTGGGATAGAAGTCGACACGTTTTGTTTCTATAGGTTGTGCACAAGTTCATATCATGCCCAATAGTGCAATCGTGCTAGCGTCTCTCTAGAGTTGTGCAACACGAGCATTTTCCGTGGATATCACATTTTGAGCTCATTCCTTGGTTGCACAACCCCATCTATCTATCTGTGTGTGTGTTTCCGTGTGCCACCCTCTAGCTATTGGCTACTTGTTGCATTTGCGAATTTGTGAATCTTTTTCAACATTATTGACACTTGCTAACAATTGCATCAAATTTTGTGCCACTATCCTCACCAAGCTACTCCATAAGCTTTATTGTGTAGGTGTGAGAATTGACAAGATCCGGTACCAATTGTGCTATTTCCATAATACCATATTGGGTGATCATTGATCCATCTTCAACATTGGAAAGGTACATTTGGTCTAGTTCTTCCCTTTCTTCCACTCACATTTGCTCTAGTCTTGTGATGGATAGGCAAAGCACATCATCTTCGGTCTTCGACGACAACGACGGCGCGAACAACTACAACACCAAAACACCCCGCTATGGACTACAACGACAAATGCAAGGTGCACAACATGCCTTGCGAGAGCGCATCGAAAACCTCACCACGACATACGAAACTCCGAGGCGCGGAAAAGGGACTACATCTACAACAAGTTGGACGCACACATGGATGACATCTGACACGTGTTGGTCAACTACAAGTCTTCTTCCCCTTCGTCATCTTCAAGGCGGCGGCGACCAAGTAGCAGATCCTCGAAGCGCCCAACCGACACAAGCACAATTCGACCACGTCCTCATCTTCAAGACATCGCACACCTTCGACATCAAGGTCAAGTGTGGCAACGTTACCATCAACACGAAGACGCTCACGATGCGAACACCAACAAGTTCCAACAAGCTCTACATCAAGCTATGAGAAGACCGCGAGACGACCACCACCTAGACGAAGCTTCGGCGCCAAGTCCAAGGCGACCAAGTACAAGCGAGGGTGACCCTTCCATCTTCAGAATACCCTCAAGGAAGATGGCCGAGCATGGGAAATTCCCTTCGGTCATGGAGACGAGCAATGAGGTGCCACATCATATGGGCCTCCTACAAGACGGCGACAAGACGGTCGAGCATGGGCCATCCCCTTCGACCACGGCGACGAGAACGAACCTCTTCGACAACATGAAGACGATGCCCACATGGGACTCATACTCTGAGTCAAGCTACGAGACCGCACATGAGACCCTCTCTTTGGTCTTGGAGGAGAGCGATGATTTGCCACATCCTATGGCATTCATCTTTGGAGGCGTTATGGATGAGGAGGTTGACGATGGGACTACTCCCACAACCACGGCGGCAGAAGAAGTTGAGTTTGGAGACGCTTGCACCTACATCTCTCCGACACCCCCATATGACGAGATGACCCAATTGCCATGTGAGGAGAGCCACCACCATATAAGTGATATGAGTGACTCCACCATATGTGACATTGAGTGCATTTCCTACGAGAGGTTGAGAGTGACCACCACTAGCCCCACACATGAGTACATGACACATATCCTATGTGAGGTTGAGAGCCATCACCACCCTTTGAGTGACTCGACCAACCATATGAGTGAAAGCATCATAGCCGGAGTGAGTGAGCCACAACACTTAGTGAGTGAGGTAGTTGATAGGGCACGTGAGGCCACTATGATTTCTAACGACTTAACCTCTACTCCGAGTGTATTTTCTTGTTTGGTGCTAGATCTCCTACAAGACGAAGCGCCAATCCTCGATGAGTCCATACCTCCTATGGGCAATACGATGGCCATGGTGGACGATGATGCACCCCCCCCCCACATGGTTCCATCCAGACGACCATGTTGATCAAGCTTCGATTTTTGCCACCTCACCTACACCACATGAGTGGAGCTCCAAAGGTAACATAGGTGAAGGTGCTTCACTTGTCCCACTAGTGGACCATCTTGACATCGATTGCTTGCATGATGTTGATCACCTTATGGATTCACCACATACTATGTCTTCTACATGCTTAGATATGCCACCCATTTATGATGAATATGATGATGAGCATGTCGAATTACCTAGTTGTGATACTATGCTCCATAGGATAACATGTGAAATGCTCCATAGGATAACATGTGAAAATTCTATTGGTCACATCATGTTTGACAATCCATTAAACTTGTCATATCCTATGAGTGAAATTTCCCATATTGCATCATTGAAAACTCACCGTAGTAACTATGCATACCCCATTAAAATCAATCCCGTTTGTACTTATGGCATAGATGACGAGATCATGGTCACTGGAATTTGTTTCTCTTGTGATGATATTGCTATGCTCCCTTTGCATAATTTGTGCAATTCATCTACTATGCCATGCCATGAACATAATTGTAGATCGCATGATTCCATCCCTTGTGTGCACCATATGTTTCACATTCATGACAATGCTCTAGATATTACTCGTGATGCATTACACAATTTGAGTCTCCATTATGCTATACATAACAAGAATCCTATCATGATGGATGACATGTTTCTATATCATGCATCTCATTTATTTGAGCATTGGATATTTTGTGCTAACCAACACATGCACGTGCGCATCATAATGGATGATGTGTACATATACCACATGCACACAATTTTCCCTTTGCCTTTGTTTTGTGTAGGTACTCATGAATATTTGTCAACTTCACAATCCCATGAGTTGACGAAACGAGCTCTTGAGAGCAACGATGCTTTGGGATTCCTTGGAATGCTTATCCGACCGTTTACCTCGTGCAAGGACTACGCGCTTTGCTTTTACTTGGCTCTCACATGGCTATGGGCTATTTACCACTTGTCACCCTATGCTCATTTTACCGTGTTCACTTTGCATGTTATGCCTCCTTCTATGCCCTTGTCATGCAATTGTGACCCTTGCTTGCATTTACTCATGATTCACAATTCTACTCATACTATGTGTATTTGCATGCTTGGTGGAGATACTTGTTGCTATTGCCATGCTCTATGTGCGCCCTATGCTATTGTTGCTTATTGTGTTGGGAGAGTCATGTTGTTCAAGTGCTATTTACATAGGACTTCTTGCCAATACAATGATGATACTTTACTCATATCTTGTTCTCATGCTTGTGATATGTCATGCGCATTATGTATGCCCACTATTTGCACACATGACATGCTTGCCATGATTACCTATAGTATGTTGCATCTTCGCACTACTAGCTTGCATGACTTGATTCATATGATCACTTGCTTTGTTGCATCACCCATGATTCATACTTGCTCGTTTCATTGGGTTGATGACTTATATGTTCATGCCTCTCACATGATTTATTTTGATCATTGTCAATTGTCTCCGTTAGTTGCATCTCTCATATCCACTTGTAGTGAGTGCAAACATGCTATGCTTATTGATCTTGGAGACTTGGACATCTTACTTATGATGCATGCTTGTTTGATTGAGCTTAATGTCTTTGGTTGTACTCGCATCATATGCTTCCAAGCGATGCCACATTCTCTTGTCCCTTCTTATGATAAGAATGATGACGACACTTGTTGGGTATCTCACCACACGAATGATAGGTTTTGCATTCATGCTAACCTCATTTGTTTTTCTGAGTGTTTGTCATGTTCTTTCGTTTTGAAGGATTCACAAGGCGGTACCGCCATGAGAAATATTGGTCATGCGAAGACGTACACGACGCGCAACACCAACAATTTCAAGAAACTCGTAAAGGTGAACTCCTTACCTTTGAGCCACCCTCACATATACATATCGAATGGGCCACACTTTCATGCTTGTTTGCTCCTTCTTGTCTACATGATACATCTATTGGATGGAAGACCGACATTGGAGATGGGCCCTATGGACCTTCAAGTTGAGGAGCGCTCGGAAATAGTGGATGCACCACCGGACCACAACTCATGCCACGACATCGAGCAATGGTATGACACGAAACTTTTGCCATCTTGCACCAACACCTACATATTTGTTGATGAGCATGCTAATTGGACACATCACACCCATGACAAATTTGCACCTTATGCATGGATTGACTTACATTATGATTGCCTTGTTGCATCTTGTATTCCCATGTCATCCATGATATATGAGCTTGTGCACTTTCTTAGCAAATTTGTTGTGATCTCCCTTGATGGCATATTCATATATACTGATCATATTGCCCACCATCAATTGCATGATAACATAACCACATTGAGCACCACTTGCCATGTTCATGCTTTTGATAAACCGTCCCATTTTGACATCATTTTGCACAATGGTTGCATTATTCACTTTCACAACAACTTTGTGGGCACAACGAATGAATTTGATCCCATGAATGCTTTACATCTCATTCTATATCATTTTGTGAAGCATCATGTGCCTTGTCGGACGACCTCATGCTTACTTGATGGACACCTTGTGTGCGCTAACCATTATATTTCCAAGTGTACCTTGTGTTTGCTCCTTTTGCATGTATACCTTTCCGGAGACACCTTGGAGTATTTGGATTGCGCCATGACTTCCACTCCGTCCAACTACAAGTCCGTCCACGACGACCGCTTCCATGGTGATGAGGTTTTTGATCCGAGGACGGATCTTTCCCAAGGGGGGGGGAGATGATGCGGAGCATCCTATGGTCATCCCCATGTACACTACGACAACTCCCCAATCCCCAAGTGGACATACGACGAGACACCGAGCATACGCCGTTGGACACAAGGTGAATTCGCTTCGTAATGCTCCCCTTCTCCATTTATGCAAGACATGGTCGCTACCTAATGCAAAGACACTACACGTGCTTAGGTACCGAGAAGACCCTCTCGGAGATGCCCGGAACAATGGACAAGTCGCCAAGTTCACGGATGCGAAGGACCAGCGAAGAAGGTCACCGGAGGTCTACAGGACCCGGACATCCGGCCCCTAGGAGCAGCAGCAGCAGCAGCCCTACATCAGAGGAGCTATAGGTGCCGGACATCCGGCCGGCCGCTCGGACATCCGGCCCGTGCAGCCCGGACATCCGGCACCCCCCCCCCCCAGAAATCCGGCGTCCCAGTACCGAAGACTATAGAAACCGTACCCCCGACAGCCCAGACATCCGGCCCCATGCCCCGGACATCCGGCACCCCCTCGAAGGCCCGGACATCCAGCCCTGTCTGCGCACAATGTAATGGGCCTACGGCCCGTGTACCCCCTCATCTCGCCCCAACTTGTACTAGCACTATATATATACCTCCTCCTCCTAGCTAGGGTTAGCATTATGTTAGCTCATTCATAGTTGAGCTTTGCTCCTACCTTCTCCTCTTGAGAGAGAGAGAGAGAGAGAGAGAGACCACTCCCATGGAGTTCAAGACCTCCATGTCAGCATGTGAGAAGATCCCACGGGATATCAAGACCTCGACTCTTCTCTGGATCGGGATGAACTATCTACCCTATGTATCTCTTGTGTTGGATTTGGACCCGTGTAGCCCTTATGTGTATGTGGATCTAGCACATGTGTGATTGGATCTTGTTGATTGAGTGTTTGTTCTTGTGTTCTTCTCTCAATTTGCCCTTTTCCCCCTCCAAGTGTGAAAAGATCGTCAACATAGGGTTCCACCCTACATCAGGATGTCTGTATGTTTTTTTGCAAAAAAGACCTCGAAGAGTTTGGGAATTGCGCAAAAGTACAAAGACTACTCACATGCCATTGGATCTCAGATCCAATGACGTAGAATCTCGTATCACCGTAGCATCTAAGCTGTGGGGAGCACGTGATATTCTCCGCCGCTGTCACTTTTGTTCCTAAACTTGTAAAATACATGTAACTGGTGTCGTAACTTGTCTAACCGCGCAAAGTGTTTATGCAAAAAATCCCTCATACACAGAAATATCGGAACAACACACGGGGGTCCCACTCATCATGGAACAAATTTGGACCTAAAAATAAAAAATCAGAAGGATGATATTCGAGCCGGCAACCTGGACTACAAAGCATACGTTGATAGCCAGAAATAGCAACGGTTGTTGGCTTTGTCACATAACTTGATTTTATATTGTATCACGTTGAGTAGAGTAGAGGGAGTGGCTCGTCAGCACATGCATGAATTTTTTTTTGCGGGGGAGCACGTGCATGAACGTTGACTCACTTACTGGCTGGTCCCATGCCAGCGATCTCTCTCTCCTCTCCATCTACAACCTTTAGAGGCACGAGCAAACACGAAGAGCGGTGCGAGCTGGCCGTGGTGTTATTATAACTAAAAAATGCTTGGAAAATAGATGAATCGCCTAGGAACAAGAGACCTCGTGGCTGGTCGAGACGGAGCTAACCACACCTATCCTCCGTACCACGTTAGCATGATGAAGCTGTGTGGTTAGTGGGGTGTTTTGGACCGACTGGCTAGGTCCCGAGTTCTTACCATAGCTACGTCTCATATATTTTTACATGCACATTTTCCTCCGTGTTGAGACGTGGCACACCCTACCGCACGGTTTCTGGGTCCTCCCCGGTGGTGCACGCATATTTTCTTCCTTGCTGAGATGTGGGAGTGTGGGACGCCCTACCGCGCGGTTTCTGTGTCCTCCTCGGTCGTAGCGCTGAAGTAATGAGTCGTCAAATCACAAAACCCCGCCTTTCCCACCTAGTACAAGCACGGTGGCTAGCTAGTTGGGCTAGTGCGACCGATCAGCTAGGTCGCCGCCACATTTGTTTTTTCAAGCATTTTTTCCCTCCTTGCCGCTAGGTAAATTAAAATACTATCCACCGCTGTGTTGCTTTGGCCCTTGGGTGCGGCAGGATTTTTTTTGTTTGACGGGAGCAGGCGCGGCAGGAATTAGTCATGATGACTCCGCCAGTAAAACCCACTGCTCCCTGATGTGAAAAGGCATCGACTGGGGTTACCCATGGTCAAAACCAAAAGATTTACCCCGCTCCCTATGCCTTCCCATAGATTGCATTGCCTTCCAGCCATTTCCCCCCATTTGCTTCCTTTCCCCATTGCTTCTACCGGGTTCCATGGAGGCGCACCAGATCACGGAGTCTGAGGTGAGGCGCCTGACAGAGGAGCTCCAGGCCAAGGATGCGGAGCTCAGGGCCAAGGACGTGGAGATCCGTGAGCTCAGGGAGGAGAAGAGTGCCATGCTCCTCCCTTATGGGCGGGAGTTCACGGAGCTTCAAAAGCGGCAGGAGTCCACCACAAAGATGCTTGAGGCGTCGGCGGCATTGTTGCAGAAAGCGGGAGATACCCTAGGCGGCCAGGTTGCCCTGATGGTGAGCCGGCTGGAGCGTGAGCGGGCTGATTGTGACGAGGTCCAGGATCGCCTCAACCACTTGCTGGACCATGTTGCCACGCAAGTGTTGCAGCTGCGCGATGCCTACCGTCGTGCCAGCACGACCATGCCGGCCGTCGGGCTAAACCTGTTCGACCACCCCGTCGACTTCAACAAGCTGCGGCTTCCTAACCTGGTCTCCTTCTTCACCTATATCTCTGAGGAGCTGAACCGTCTCCGCACAGTGGTGGGGGCGGTGCTGGACAAGGAGGGGGTGCGGGCGGCCGTCTCCGTTGTCGGGCGAATCCTCTCCTGGTTTCGTCACCGGAATCCATTTGTGCCATTGGACGCCGTCTTTGACGAGCTAGCTCCCGTCGACCGGGAGTGGGCTCTACAGGCAGTGGTACCCTGCATCACCACCGTCGTGCGCCTGGAGAAGCAGAGGGACTTCGGTGCTATTTAGGCGTCCTCTGCATGGGCATGTCACGGCGTAACATGACTGTTGGATCAAACTCAGACGGTCCAGAACAGTCACTGTAGCACAGAGCACTATAGAGGCATGCTTCATATGGTTCCTGTTCGGGCGAGTACTGTAGCAGCATACTCTCCATGCACTGTAGCCCGAGTACTGTTGACATTGATCTCACCGTTCATTCTCGATCGGACGTTAAAAAATGGGCATGTTACACTACTATTCATAGGTGACATGCGCACAGCATGCCACTGGATGTCAATCCTCCGGAGACACCCTTCCGGAGCGACTGCCGCCTCCATCCCTTGATTCTACTTCTCCGGTTGGCTTGTCTGCTAAAAATAATAGTACTCCACCACCGGTCGACTATACGCCGAGGTAGCACGGGATGGAAGGCACGTACATGCAGGGAACCCACCCAGGACCATATTCATGAATACTAGCCGCGATGTAAACCAAAAATATGCTGAAACACTCGCAACAATATCCCTCACAACAGATTTATTTATAATCAGTTACTTTTCTTTGGGTGGTATAATCAGTTTACTATACATCATTTTTTATCGTCATATCTTACTACACTGGCAACAAGATAAGACTGTTGTATGAACCACTGCACATGCCTAGTAGTAGGAGTACTAGCAGTGTAAGTTCAAGTGGCTGCCGTGTTTTGCACTCCTCCGTCGTAAGAGTGGAAATGCTTGTTGTAATCAAAAAATATTTTTTTAAGAAATAGTGGAGACGCTCTACCGCGCGGATCCTCCTCCATGATCGTCGGGAACCTTGCTACTCACTTTCGCCGACGTGTGGGACAGCCAACTCGGGGTCCACTTGCCATGCACCAAATTACTCCGCACAAGAGTGCACAACTGCATGGTGGACTTACCGCAGTCGTAGCGCCACAGTAATGCCCCATGAGGCGTCAAATCACAAAACCCCACCTTTCCAGCTGTAAGTTGGATGGATGAAGCAACCATCATTTCACTCTTCTTCCTCATCTTCCTCTCTTCAAGAAAACCCCAACTCGCTTCTCCCTCATCTTGTTCCTCATTTCTTCAAGAAAACCCCAACTCGCTTTTGCCATTGTTCTTCTCTCCCAAAGAAGGAAAGGTGAGCGCATCAATGGTGATGTTATACTTCCGTTCCAGTCATCTTTTGCAACCCCGCAACCGACCCTAACTCCCTCTCTGTTCTTCTTTTGGGTTTTTGATTATCGTTTTCTTTCCCTTTATTTCTATTTGACAGTTTCTTGATGGACCCTGGAGCACCGGCCAAAGTGATGTCTATGGCTCTGGCCAAAACCGTCGAGGCTCAGAGTCTGAAGAAGCGCAAGCACCCCACCGAGATGACCATAGACAAGCTCAAGGCCATCGCCTTGGCCAAGGCCACCTCTCCGGGATCCCTTGTTAAGCCGGTCGAGGTAATATCTCTTGTTGACGATCTTTTTGGCGATCTTGATCATGTTTTTTATATAACTTACAAAGTGCTTGCTAATATGCGATGTTTGTGTAATGTACACGTAGTACTAGTAGTATAGCTTTCTGGGCGATCTTGCATGTGATTTTTGTGTGCCAAATTACGGTTCTAAATGTCTCTTTTGACCAAAACATGCGAGAGGTTGACATGCATATGATTTTTCCACATAACACATATTTCTTATAGATTACTTTCAACTACTTTATGAACATCAATGCTAGCTGTAGGAACAGAATATAGTACCCTCAGTAACTTGTGTTATGGGTATTGTAAGTAATTGCTCTGTTCACAAATATAAGATGTTCTAACTTTTTTGTGTATCTGATCTAGACATGTTTTAGTGTCTTTGTTCACTCATTTGTGTGCTTATATGTAGTCTTATATGGAGTAAAATATAGAAAATCATCTTATATTTGTGAACGGAGGCAGTAATAAAATATTGGTTTCTGTTTGAATTAGAACCAGGTCCGTTGTGGAGATGAAGTTCTCAAAGTCATGCTGTGTGAACTGGAAGACCTGAGGATGTGCACTACTAAACTATCCAGCTGCCGTGTCCTTGTAGCCAATTGTCGTGAACAAGTGTTTTCCTGTAGCATTGTTGTCAGGCGTGTTCTCGAGGGTGTACTTCACCACAACAAATTCGTAGTTGTGCCTGTGATTACGAAGGGTGTGGTTCTTGTAAAGCTTCCCAACAAATCTGATGCGGCCTATCTTCATCGTCATGTTTATGAGTGGAAAGACCACACTGTTAGATTCTCCAAGGTTGACGGGATGGCGAAGGTGCCGATAGACATCTCTCACGATGTCCATGGCCTGGTCAGTTTTGTGGGGCACATCCCGTAGGTCGGTGGCAATAAATAGTCTGCAGAGTTTAATTAGTGAAACTTTGCTTGTGTGTAGTAAGTAATATCGTTCAATACTTGATTTGTGTGTGTGAACCATGTATGGGTTAGTACTGCCGCTTTTGTTTTGTGGTGAATCCTGAGAACACTCTATGTTAATGTTTTAGAAATGGTGAACCTATAATACCAATTTCGGTTGTTTGATATCTGTGTTTTTTCATGCCGGTACAGTACTCCCTCTGTTCAAAGACATAAGACGTTTACATTTTTTATGAATCAGATGTATATAGAGTTAGACACGTTTTGGTGTGTTTGTCCACTCAATTCAGTTCGTATATTTTGAAATATCCAGATCATCTTATTTTTGTGGACGGCGGGAGTATATATCAGTTATGGTTACACTCCAATATATGTATGCATTGCAGGGTTTATCGCACCCACCAGGATTTCCATTCCCACGGATGTTCGCTCCATACGAGTTGTCACGACCTTTGGACTGTCCTACTTGTGGGAGTAAGGAGGGGCCCTGCATGCCACCCACAATTGGACGAACAACCTTCAATTTAGAACTTGAAGATAGTGATTTCCTGGTAAGGATTAAGTCGTGTCACATAAAGTAAATCTTATTGATTAACTGTCATGTTTTCTTACTTTTGCTGCAATTTTACGATGCAGGTTTTGCCATGTCACATTCGTTATAGAATAAATCATTTGGTTTGTTCTATGATGGTTATTTTAGCGGGTTTCACTTCTTATGATGTGTCAATAACGAAGGCACTGTCCATCACTTATATTAGTGGACACAATTGGATTCGTCTGTTGTATGAGTACAATCTGAAGCCCTCTGATCAACTGCAGTTTACTTTAACAAACACGCCAGAATTAGTCCTTGTTGCCTTTAAAAGAAGGAAAGAAAAAGACCGGATCTGGGTCACGGAGCCAGAGGAAGTTCGAATTGCTCACGTGCACTCTCGCTTAAGAAGGATGCGTAGCAAAGTTACAAAGCTGCAGTCTGAAATCAAAGCAGACCAGAGATGAGCGCTGCTGTCTCACACATTGGTACCACCTCCAGCATCGGCAGCCGCAGCGGATCGAGCACCGGCACCTACTCCGACACCGGCACTGGCTTTAGCACTGTCAGCGGCAGCATCTCAGTCTGATCTAGCAGAGGATTGGGCACCGACCATGTTAGCGGATCAGGCTGATGTACTAGAGGATTGGGCACCGACACCGGCACCAGCTCCAGAAGGAGCACCGTCTCCGGCAGCAGCAGTGGCACTACCAGTCGCACCGCCACAGGCACCAGCAATGGCTCCGACACCTGCACCAACACTTGAACTTGCACTTGCATCTGCTCCGGCCCGTGCAGCGGCAACGGATCCAGCACTTGCACCGGCAACAGACTGGGCTGCAGTTCGCACTACATATACCAAAGTCCTTACAAAAACTGACGTCTCCACCTTTTTTGTAAGTATTGGCAGCCCAAGTGCTTCATTCTTTTGTCTTTCCATGTTGTTTCACAGGATTCACCGTGTTGATCTAACTGTTTGCGTATTTCCTCTTGTTTGAAAACAGAAAATTCCTAGAGCAATGAGGGAGTCGTTCAATAATCCGGGCGACCGTGGCCAAGTTTCTCTTACCATGCGCAACCTTGGTGTGAATGAACCGGTGCAATATACCGTAAGTAGAAAGGATGGTCGCATGATGATTGATGCTAAAGGATGGTCAAGGTTCAAAACTCAATCAAATCTTGCGGTTGGGGATGATGTCAGAATCGAAGTTTCTCTGCAAGGAGATCTGGTCCTAATCAACTTTGAAATTCTTCAGTAGCAGCACGCAACTGCCGAACTGATCTATCCTCCGAGAGCTTTTGATGTAATATATGCCATGGTGAAACAAGTGTCCTATGTATAAGTAGTACTAGCGTATATCACGTAGGACATCCTAAAAGAATTGCAACTATGATTGCTGGTTAGGAACTGTCGTTCGATTTCAGTCTAACAACTGTCGTGATTTATTCAATTTTCTGTCTTCTCCTTGCGACAGCATCTAAAACCAGCGCCGTCCCGATCGAATGCAATATTTATTGGATGAAATGCACTGACTAAGAACACATGGGCTCCCAAACATGCAGGCCCACCGGCTTGTGGCCTATCTCCGTCATAAAGAAGGACAAAAAGTTCATTTGATATGAACGTTGCGTTTGCAAGAGCGAAGTATTAGCGGAGGTTTATCGGCATAGGCTGTGAAGGCCGTATTCAAATAGCCCCCGACCAAATTCCTTATGCTGTAATGGCAGGGCTCGAGTCGGCCATTGGGGGCATGGATGCACTTATCAGTTTACCTGAACCTTGCTTCTTCATGATCCGCTCCACCACTGCCCATGGAATTTTTAGCGCAAAGTTATGCACCCGAGGAACGAAATCCTCGGTCATGGGAATGGTGCGGTGGAGTGCGTATCCCTATTTGAGGCTACCGTTTGTGCGATCCGGGGTGGAGTTTATGCTTCTTGATGCTTCCTGAAGCTCATGCCGCTTGACGCCGCTCGTGCTCTTGATGCTTCCTCGGCCGCCTGTACTTTGGCTGCAAAAGTCGCCTTCTACTCCTCGGTCCTGAGGGAGCGCTCTGTGTTTCCATTTACTGTGATGATGTTGTTCGGCCCCCGCATCTTAAGCTTTAGATAAGCATAGTGGGGGACGGCGTGGAATCGGGCGAAAGCGGTTTGTCCGAGGAGCGCGTGGTAACCACTACGAAAGGGTACGATGTCAAAGATTAACTCTTCGTTGTGGAAGTTATCCGGGGTGCCGAAGACCATGTCCAAGGTGACGCTGCCCGAGCAATGCGTCTGAACTCTCGGTATGATTCCTTTAAAGGTGGTAGTACTGGGCTTGATTCTGGCCGGATCCATATGCATTTTGTCGGTGCACTAAAACATGGGTGTTTTGTACCTTTGACTTATGCACAGACAGTAGCAGCCTTCCCGACGACAAAGTCCTTGCCGGAGGATGGCTATTATCAGTGCTCAAGACTTGATTAATAAAACCATGAAGAAGACTTCCAGGCAACTCATCGAGAAGTACTAAGGAAGTACTGAAGATCAAGACTATAGTTGCCGGCAAGCCACACACCGGCAAGAGACGGCTCGGCAAGCTCCATCCCGGCAAGTTTCCTTTGCCTTTCCACTGCTCCACCTCATCGACCAGCTAGTCGCTTGTCAATAGGTGTCGAGCGGGCAGGCAGTTAGGTGACGCTTGTCGGGGCACGTGTCAGCACGCCGCCTGAAGATCAACTTTAATGACACCCGTCCCAGAGGTGTGTCAATAGAGTAGAAGGTAGCTGGGCAAGCAGTGCAGGATCCTTGTCGGCATTCCTCCTCAGCTTGACACCTAACGGCGCAATAAATGCTTTTGTCCTAACACATTAGAGTTAGGTATTTAGCATTGTAGCCACTATCCACCTCATGTAATTATCATTTTGCTATTGCGGTGACCCCTTGGTCTATTAAAGGAGGCCCATGGCTACCTTAACAAAGGTCGACACTTTGCATAATTACACTAAGTAGCTGCACTTCCCGCGCACCTTGCCGGCAAGCTGCGCTCTCTTGTAACTTGTGCTTCCACAATTAATCCACCAAAGGAGGAGTAGGGTTTTACGCCTCGCGGCGGCCTGAACCTGGGTAAACTTGTGTGTGTGCTTGCATTGCTAGATCTGCTCTTTGCATGTGTTGATTCCCACAGTCGAACCACAAAGGGATCTTGTTGATCCCAAAGATTGTCGTGCGTGCAACATCTTTGGCGCGCCAGGTAGGGGATCGCGTGCGCGAATCTGCTCCATCAGTGTGAGGGCCAACTTTTTCATCGGCATCGATGGCGCCCAAGAAGAAGGGCGCGGCCGCTACAGCTCCTTCCACGTCCAAGCTGCCGTCGCAGACGTCCGCGGGCGGCGCGGGCGACACAGGCGGAGGCGGTGGAGGCAGTCAACTTCCCCATCACTCTGGTGATCCCAGTCACCATAGCGGAGATGGCGGAGGTGGCCAAATTCCTCGTCGCTCTGGTGATCCTAGCCACATGAGCGGTGTAGTTCGGAGTCATGCGAGCCAGGATCTCGGCGCTGCGACGCCCAAGAATGTTGCACCAAAGCATACGCCGGGACCATCGCAAGATGGACACGGCATGCGTCATCGCGACGCTGGTGGCTCCGGATGCCACCACGACAAGAGACCTGAGCATCATCCTCAAGATGCTCATGGACAGCCACCGCACCAACCCGCCGGCGAAAACCGACCGCGGCAGCACGAGAGAGACAGTGCTCCTTCTGGCTCTATCAGGAGTCGAGGTAGCTCTCGTTCCTCACTCCCAGCCATGCCAAGCATGCCGGCGGAGGCCATGGCACGGGCCCAGATGTTGTTGAACTTCCCGCCAACAGCTGACAAGATGGAGGAGTGGAGATCCACCATCCAAAGTCTCATCAGCTTCTCCAACAACGATGGCGCGGAGTTGGTGGGACCTTCACGGCAACCACCAGCGGTGCCGGCAAGGCCAGTTGGCGAACGTACGGGGCGTTGCACCAACGGTGCAATCTCCTCCTTAACAGCAGCGGCAAACTCACCGAAACGACGAGCCAGATGAGGCGTCCATGGCGTTGTTTGATCCGCGGGGCCGCCAAGATCAGCGCCGAGTACTCCAAGACCGGCGCATTGAAGATGCTCGTACCATCATCGAGCGGCGCCGGGAAGCACGTCGTCAGTCCGATGACCGTGTCGGGCCAGCAACAAACAAGCCTGCGCCAGGGTACCCTGGATGCTTGCCGTATGACATCGGCTGCCCAGCGTTTACTCGTGATCTACGGCAAGTTCACTGGCCGTCCTCCCGAAGCTTCAAGCCTGAGCTCCCAGACAAGTACGATGGCAAGCTCAACCCGTCAGAATTCCTTGGCATCTACACCATCGCTGTGCAGGCTGCCGGGGGAAGAGACGACAAGATTCTCGCCAACTACTTTTCGTTGGCGCTCAAGCCCAACGTGAGGTCTTGGCTGATGAACTTGTCAGAGGGCTCCATTTCTTCTTGGTCAGACTTATGCCATCAGTTCGTTGGCGCTTACCAAGGAGGCCACAAGCTTCCTGGTCAGCCTAGCGATCTGCATGTGCTTCCCTAGAGAGATGGTGAGCCCCTCCGCAAGTATATCCAGAGATTCAACCGCATGCATCACAATATCCCTGATGTCCACCCTGCTGTTGTGATTGCTTCATTCCACATGAACGTACGCAATCCTAGGATGTGAGGAGAGATGGCCATTAACAAGGTCAGGGATATCGCTGAGCTATACGCTCTGGCCGACAAGTGTGCATGGGCTGAGGAAGGGAGGCGACTCCCCGTAGAGGATGCAGGAGCTGCATTTGACTCAGAAGACGACGATGCATCCACTCCGAAGAAGAAGGGCCGCAAGCGCAACAACAAGCGCAAGGGCAAAGCAGTTCTAGCGGTAGAGTGATCAGGGAATCCCGGCAAGAACCCAAGGCTGAGGGCACCGGCAAGGAGGTTGATGTCTGTACCTGTGGCCATGAGGCTGCTGCCGGTGAGAAGACTGATGGCCCATACTGTAAGATTCATCGCACTACAGGCCATGATCTCCAAGGATGCTGGCAAGTTGAGCATCTTGCCGAGAAGCAGAAGCTTGAATATGAGAAGCGAGATAAAGAGAAGGGCCAAAACAGTGCTGGTGAATCCAGCAAGAAAAACCGTGGCGCCCGTAGGGGCCGCCGCGACAAGGCCAAGCAGCAGAAGGAAAAGCCTGCACGAGGCCGCGACAAGAAGGAGGACGAGAAAGATGGTGATGATGATGAGGAAGAGTCAGAGAATGAGTTCCAGAATGCGGTGGACGCCATGTGTGTTGTCGGTGGTGCGTCTTTGCACTCCTCGCACCGATAACTGAAGCAGTGGGTTCGTGAAGTCAACGCAGTGGAACCAGCAGTAGAGGCATAGAAGCCACTCAAGTGGTCCCACACGCCCCTCATTTTCGATGCTGAGGACCACCCTGATCGCACAACTGCGGTCGAGTGTTTGCCGTTGTTGGTTTCACCAACAATTCGCAACCTCAAAGTCACTAAAATGTTGGTTGACGGTGGAGCTGGCCTGAACTTGATTTCACCTGATGTGATCAAGAGGCTGCAAATTCCCGATGAAGATCTGAAGGAAACAGGCACATTCCAAGGGATCAATCCGGGAAGGAGCAAGCCCAAGGGCCAGATTACTTTGCCGGTCATGTTTGGAAGCGAGCCAAACTACAGGACAGAGAAGATTGTCTTCGATGTCGTTAAAATGCCACTGCCATACAATGGAATTCTTGGCCGCCCAGCACTGGCGAATTTTATGGCAGCATCACACTACCCCTACAACACACTCAAGATACCAGGGCCAATGGGCATGATCACCATTAAGTCCAATCAGAAAGACGCAATCATCTGTGCCGACAAGCTCCACCGGGAGGCAGTTGCAGCATCTGCCGGCAAGGCACTTGCTCCTACCGACAAAGGTCCCGGGGGAAAGAAGAAGAAGACCGGTAAGACCACCCGCAAGACCTCTGGAAAGCGAACTGCAGAGTGCGGCATGTCCGTTGAGGAGCCCGAGAGCTCTGTCGGCAAGAGCAAAAAGACCAAGGCGACTGCACCTACTGCCAAGCAAGTATCTGCAAAGGAGGATGGGATGGGAGGCACTTTCACCATAAGTGCCACCCTTGACAGCAAATAGGAAAGCGCGCTCATTGCTTTCCTGTGGGCGAATGTTGATGTGTTTGCCTAGCAAGCATCTGGCATCCCCAGTGTTCCCATGGAAGTAATTGAGCACCACCTTGCCGTCTGTCCCCATGCGAAGCCCGTCAAGCAGAAGGTCAGAAAGCAAGCCTTGGAGCGGCAAGAGTTTATTGCCCAAGAAACCCAAAAGTTAGAAGCAGCAGGTTTAGTGAGAGGAGTGCTACATCCAACTTGGTTAGCAAACCCAGTGGTTGTCCGAAAAGCAAATGGGAAATGGAGGCTTTGTATTAATTTCACTGATCTAAATAAAGCATGTCCAAAAGACCCTTTTCCCTTGCCGCGGATTGATCAAATTGTGGGCTCCACTGCTGGTTGTGATCTACTCTCTTTTCTTGACGCCTACTCTGGTTATCATCAGATTTTTATGGCCAAGGAAGATGAGGAGAAAACGGCATTTATTACTCCATGCGGCATGTATTGCTTTATACGTATGCCTTTCGGACTAAAGAGTGTTGGTGCAACATTTGCAAGAGCAGTCCAAATTGGTTTTGAGACCCAGTTACACAGAAATGTGGAAGCCTATATGGATGATATTGTGGTCAAAACCAAGGACAAATCAACACTCATACAAGATCTGGAAGAAACATTTGCAAGTTTCCGCAAGATCAACTTAAAGCTCAATCCCGAGAAGTGTGTGTTTGGTGTTCCATCCGGCAAACTTCTCGGGTTCTTTGTATCTCAGAGAGAAATTGAAGCCAATCCCCACAAGATCAAAGCAATTGAGCAAATAGAAGCACCGAAGCGCGTCAAGGACATCAGGCGTCTTGCCGGTTGCGTTGCCGCATTGAGCAGGTTCATATCCAAGTCAGCTGAGTGCGCCTTGCCATTTTTCAAAATCTTGAAAAAGGCAGGTCCAATGAAATGGACCCTGGAAGCGGAGGCCGCACTCCATGATTTGAAGGCATACCTCTCCTCTCCACCAGTCTTAGTTGCGCCTAAACCACAAGAGTCGTTGCTGCTATATTTGGCGGCAACCAATCAAGTGGTCAGTGCTGCACTAGTGGCTGAGAGAGAAGCTGATGACGAAGAGGCAGCAACCGCAGAGCCACAAGCCGACAAGCTGTAATCTTCTCCGGCAAGGTCAGGTGCTGACAAGTCTGAACTTGTGCAAGCAAATGAGCCAGAACAACAACTTGTGCAGAAAAAGAAGATGGTGCAGCACCCAGTTTATTTTGTTAGTTCTCTCTTGCAGGGGGCTAGATCAAGGTATTCCGGTGTGCAGGAATTGCTCTTTGGTCTCCTTATGGCCTCAAGGAAGCTGCGCCATTACTTTCAAGCACATTAGATCACCGTCGTCACTCGCTCTCCAATGCAACGTATTCTGAGAAATCTAGAAGCCACCGGCAAGATAGTGGAGTGGGCGTTCGTGCTGTCAAGCTTTGACTTGAAATTTGAAAGTACATCAACAATCCAGAGCAAAGCCTTGGCAGAGTTCATTGCATAATGGACACCAACGCCAGATGAAGAAGTACAAGAGACCTCTCTCCCTGGCAAAGAAACTGTTGACGATTGGATGTACTTTGACGGTGCTTTCACGCTGCAAGGTGCCGGTGCTGGCGTGCTGCTTATCGCACCCACCAGAGAGCATCTCAAGTATATGGTTCAAATGCATTTTCCCAGGGAGAAAGCCACCAACAAACTGCTGAGTACGAAGGATTGCTTGCCGGTCTATGCATTGCAATTAACCTTGGTATCGGAAAGTTGATTATCAGAGGTGACTCACAACTGGTGGTGAAACAAGTCAACAAAGATTACCAGAGTCCGTTGATGGAGGCGTATGTGGATGAAGTGAGAAAGTTGGAAGAGCACTTTGACGGTCTGCAAATGGAGCACATCCCCCGTGCCCAAAATGACATTGCTGACGAACTGTCAAAGCTTGCCGCTAAGAGATCTCCCGTGGAACCGGGAACTTTTTTGCTACAACTGACTCGGCCGTCAGTTACACCGTCAACAGGGCTAGCAAAGAAAAGAAAGTTGAACAGTGGTGGATATTTTCTGGCAGAGCTGCCAGCAGCCAAGAAGAAAAGCGACACCACCGACAAGACATCTCTTGCCGGTGAGTAGCAGCCTCCGGCAAAGCAAGTTCTAGCCGTCGAAGCGAGCGCTCCCGCAGAGGAAGAAGTGCCTTTAGTCCTTGTCATTAAGCCACAAGCTCTGGCATGGGCGCAGTCAATTGTCCAGTACCTCCAAACAGGAGAACTTCCCGAAGTACAAGAAGAAGTTGAAAGAGTAGCCCGTCAATCAAGTATGTATCAATTTTTTGACAACATCTTGTACAGAAAGAGACCAAATGGGGTGAAATTGAAGTGCATTTGCCAGGTAGATGGCCACAAGCTATTGGCAGAGATACATGAGATGTGTGGCTCTCATATTGGGTCACGCGCACTTGTCGGCAAGGTTTCTACTAGTCGACAGCCCTTCCAGATGCATTGGCGGTGGTGACCGGATGTGAAGCATGTCAGTTCCATGCCAAGAACATACACCAGCCAGCTCAAGCTCTTCAAACTATCCCTCTTTCCTGGCCCTTCACGGTCTGGGGGATCGACATCCTCGGCCCCTTTCCCCGTGCAACCGGGGGCTTTGAGTTCGTGTACGTAGCAATCGACAAGTTCACAAAGTGGCCTGAAGTGGAGCCAGTAAGAAAGGTGACATGAAAGCACATTTGCTCCCTTGGTGGTTTTGGTAATCAATGTCAACATACATGTTGTTGGACTAATGCTTTTATCTAGTGTATTTCAGACAAGTTCAACAATGGCATGGCAAGGACAAGAAGATGTGGAACCCTTCAAAATGTCAAGGACAAGTTTCGCATCTACAAGACTCTTCATTTTCATTTTAGTGATTCAATATCACATTGAGTCCCTTAGGAAAGCCAATACTATTAAAAGGGGATGAGGTGTTAATGATGAGGTTGTTGCTCAAAGTGCTTAGTGGTATTGCTCCAAAAACCCTCAATCATTCTCCCACAATCACATCTGTCAAAACCCTAAATTTATATCTCGGTCCCACCGAAACTACTTCATCCGGACTCACCGAGACCATCACTCATATTGCCACTGCCAAACCCTAGCAATTCGGTTTCACCGAAAAGGATCTCGGTCTCACCGAGATGGCTTTGCCAAGTTTCTGTAACGCCATTATTTCACTTCGGAATCACCGAGTTGAAATAATCAGAATTTTCGAAACTGAGTTCTACCCTGGCCTTTGCACTTTGGTCTCACGGAGTTGTTCCACTTCGGTCCCACCGAAAAGCCTAAAGTTCACACTTTTTACACTAGTCGGTCGCACCAAGTTTATGTTCGGTCTCACCGAGTTGGGTCAAAAAGTGTGTAATGGTTGGATTTTTGGTGAAGGCTATTTATACCCCTCCACCCCACTTACTCTAAGAGAGAGCCATCAGAACGTGCCAACACTTCCACCATACATTTTTTGAGAGAGAACCACCTACTCATGTGTTGAGATCAAGAGATTCCAATCCAACCATTTGAACCTTGATTTCTAGCCTCTTCAAGTTGCTTTCCACTCCAATCCTTCTCCTACCCAAGTCAAATCTGTGAGAGAGAGATTGAGTGTTGAGGAGACTATAATTTGAAGCACAAGAGCAAGGAGTTCATCATAAACACACCATTTTTTACCTTTTGGAGAGTGGTGTCTCCTAGATTGGTTCGGTGTAACTTGGGAGCCTCCAAGATCATGTGGAGTTGAACCAAGGAGTTTGTAAGGGCAAGGAGATCGCCTACTTCATGAAGATCTACCCCGGGTGAGGCTAGTCCTTCGTGGAGGGAAGCCATGGTGGAATAGGCAAGGTTGCTTCTTCGTGGACCCTTCGTGGGTGGAGCCCTTCATGGACTCGCGCAACCGTTACCCTTCGTGGGTTGAAGCCTCCATCAACGTGGACGTACGATAGCACCACCTATCGGAACCACGCCAAAAACCACCGTGTCTTCATTGCGTTTGATCTTCTTTTCTCTACCCCATTACTTTCTGCACAATTGCATGCTTTACTTTTTCCGCTGCTCTATCTCTAGATATGCATGTGTAGGAAGTTTTGGTGATATCTTAACTAGTGCCAAAATCTGCCTAAATTCCAAGAGAACTTAAAACCTCATCTTTGGTTGGTTAAGAGTCTATTCACCCCCCCCCCCTCTCTAGACCTATCTTCTCGACCCTACAATTGGTATCAGAGCTTTGGTCTCCATTGCTTTGGTTTAATCACCATTGGAGGAAGATGGATGTGTCTACTTTGGGGAGTCTTAGACGTAGAGTGCCTATTCTCAATGGGGAGTATTATGACTTTTGGAAGGATGAGATGCTTGATATCTTTGATGAATTTAACTTGACCAAGTACATTCATAGTCCTTATGTGCCTCCCATTCACCCCTTGCATCCCACTCATGAAGAGGAAATTGACATGCTTCGTAATCTTAGAACCATCAATCTTATCATTAGAGGATTACCTAAAATTGTGCTTGGTTGTATGCAAAACTTTGAGTGCGCCTATACTCTATGGAGTGACTTGGAAAAGCGATATCCCAACTACTCTTTAAAGAATCTTGATGAGATTCTTCATAAGACTATTGCTTTTCACAAGATGAAGCCTAGTGATCCTAACTTTGATGATTGCTTATTTGAGCTTCGTGATCTTATGCGTGCTAAAGGAGATGTTAGAACTATTAGTAACATTATCACGGAAGCCATTAGAATTCATAAACTTGAACATTGTCATGATCATGAAATTAATAAATCCATTTCCCTAGGTGATGATCACATACATGCTGATGATGATGTTGAGCATGGCTATTATGATGAGGACGAGGAATTTGATATCGAATATGAGAAGACTATGAGGAATCTTAGTCTCATGGCAAATCTTAGAGATTATATGGCCGGAGGAAAAGAGTGGATTCTCGATAGTGGATGTACCGATCACATGACCGAAGATAGAGACATGTTTCGTGAGCTTGCAAAAAACGATGGTCCACGCAAGTATGTGACTTTTGGAGACAACTCCAAGGGTAAGGTACTTGGCCTTGGTAAGGTGGCCATATCCAATGATAGCTCCATTCAAAATATTATGTTTGTTGAATCTCTTGGTTACAATCTTCCTTCCGTATCTAGACTAGCCGATTTTGGTTTCAATGTTCTATTTATCAAAGTAGATTGCCAAGTGTTTCGTCGAGATAATCATAATATGGTCTTTACCAGCATTCGTAGAGGTGATCTATACATTGTTGATTTCACTAAGAGAGCCCAACCTCATACATGTTTAATTGCTAAATCTTCTAAAGGTTGGTTAAGGGAGATCATATTCTTGGTGTGAAAGATGTTATCTTTGACAAGGATAGACTTTGCAGTGCTTGCCAAGCAGGAAAACAAGTTGGAGGAAGCCATCTCGTGAAGAACATCATGACCACAAGAAGACCACTTGAACTACTACACATGGTTCTTTTCGGTCCCAATGCCTATAAAAGTCTTGGTGGTAACTCTTTCGGTTTGGTCATTGTTGATGATTTTTCAAGATTTACGTGGGTGTTCTTTCTCGATGACAAATCGCAGGTACAAAAGATCTTCAAAAACTTCACTAGGAAGGCCCAAAATCAATTTGAAGTGAAGATCAAGAAGGTTCGGAGTGACAATGGAACGAAGTTCAAGAACGCCAATGTGGATACCTTTCTTGATGAAGAAGGCATCTCACATGAGTTCTCGGCTACGTACACACCTCAATAAAATGGAGTTGTTGAGAGGAAGAACCAGAATCTTATTGAAATGGAAAGGACAATGCTAGATGAATACAAGACGCCAAAACACTTTTGGGCGGAAGTGGTTGAGATGGCTTGTCATGCTACAAATCGACTTTATCTTCACAAGCTTCTTGGAAAAACAGCGTATGAACTACTCACCGGTAACAAGCCACAAGTTGGATACTTTCGAGTATTTGGCTCAAAATGTTACACTCTTGATAAGCATCATCATTCAAAATTTGCTCCTAAATATCATGAAGGTTTTATACTTGGTTACGGATCGAACTCTCGCACATACCGTGTCTATAACAACTTCACTCGAAAAGTTGAAGAGACGGTAGATGTGAAGTTTGATGAGACTAACAGCTCGCAAGTCGAGCAATTGCCAATTGATGTAGGAGATCAAGAACCATCGGAAGCAATCCAAGACTTGTCTGTTGGCAAGATTCGTCCATTGGAGGTGAAGGAGAGTACTTCGTCCATTCAAGTGGAAGCCCCAACCTCACGTCAAGGTGAACCACAAGTTGACATGGAGGCATCCACAAGTGGAACCCGTCAAGACGAAGGGAATGAAGAAGTGCAACAAGATGATCCACCTCAACCTCCTTCTTCACCACCTCAAGCGAACAACGATAATAACAACGATGAGGAAGACAATGATGATGACGATGAGGAAGCCTCACCATAACCCAAGCAAAAGCTACCTTGAGTTAGAGCAAGAATTGAAAAGAATCATCCTGTCGAACAAATTCTTGGCGACATCAAATCCGGGAGAATCACTCGCTCTAAATCTCATTTAGCTAACTTTTGTGAACATTACTCATTCATCTCTAGTGTTGAACCTTTGAAGGTAGAAGAAGCTCTCGAGGACCCCGATTGGGTAAATGCTATGCATGAGGAGCTACACAACTTCAAGAGGAATCAAGTTTGGACGTTGGTTGAGAAGCCTAAGGATGAGCAAAACATCATTGGAACCAAATGGGTGTTTCGGAATAAGCAAGATGAAGATGGACAAGTCGTACGCAACAAGGCTCGTCTCGTAGCACAAGGTTACACACAAGTCGAATGTATGGACTATGGTGAGACCTATGCCCCCGTTGCTAGACTTGAGTCCATTCGCATCTTACTTGCTTATGCCAATCACCATGATATCACTCTTTACCAAATGGACATTAAAAGTGCTTTCTTAAACAATGAAATTGAGGAGGAGGTCTATGTTAAACAACCTCCCGGCTTTGTTAATCCCAAGAAACCTAACCACATTTATAAACTCCGTAAAGCCCTTTATGGTCTCAAACAAGCCCCTAGAGCTTGGTACAAATGCTTGACAAAGTTTCTTCTTGAAAAGGGTTTCGAAATTGGGAAAATTGATTCAACCTTGTTCACTAAGAGGGTTAATGGAGAATTATTTGTATGCCAAATATATGTTGATGACATTATCTTTGGATCTACTAATCCCTCTTTTAGTGAAAAGTTTGGAAGGTTGATGTCGGAGAAGTATGAGATGTCTATGATGTGTGAACTCAAATTATTTCTTGGTTTGCAAATCAAGCAAACTAAGGAGGGCACCTTTGTTTCTCAAGCAATGTATACCAAGGACTTATTCAAGAAGTTCAACATGCAAGAGAGTAAAGGTATGAAAACCCCCATGCCCACAAGTGGACATCTTGACTTGACTAAGGATGGCAAACCGGTTGATCAAAAGGTTTATCGGTCTATGATTGGTTCATTGCTATATCTATGTGCCTCCCGTCCCGACATTATGCTAAGTGTGTGCATGTGTGCACGATATCAAGAGGCACCAAAAGAGTGTCATCTTAAGGCCGTGAAAAGAATTGTGAGATACTTGTTACATAGACCAAACTTTGGCATTTGGTATCCCAAAGGATCTTCTTTCAATATTGTTGGCTATTCTGATTCGGACTATGCCGGAGACGAGGTTGATAGAAAATCCACTTCGGGTACATGTCAATTTCTTGGTAGATCACTTGTGTCTTGGTCCTCCAAGAAACAAAAATCGGTATCTCTATCTACCACCGAAGCGGGATACATTGCCGCGGGATCATGTTGTGCTCAATTACTATGGATGACACAAACTCTCAAGGACTATGGTGTGCATGTGAGACATGTTCCATTACTATGTGACAATGGGAGTGCTATTAAGATTGCACACAATCCCGTGCAACATTCTCAAACTAAGCATATTGAGATTCGTCACCATTTCATTCGAGATCATGTTGCTAAAGGTGACATTGACCTCAAGCATGTTTATACCGACAAGCAATTGGCGGATATCTTCACTAAACCTCTTGATGAGAAGGTATTTTGTCACTTGAGAAGTGAGCTGAACATCATTGATGCTTCAAACGTGAACTAGAAACTCACTTGGATGCATGCAAGGGCATGAGCATTCTTGACTAATCCTTGATACTTCCATGATCATATCATATCTTGGACACTTTGCTCCCTTGTATTGCATCTAACCTTTTTAGGTACTTGGATGAACATCATTCCATAAGGTTGCTCACAAACTCCCATCTTGAGCAAGAAAATTGGACCAAGTATCTAAAATATTTGGTGTGCCAAGGAACAAGACAACTCAAACATATCCTTTGACAACATTTGATTCTATGCTTCATTCATGTCATTTTGGATACATATGTTGTTCCTTGCAAATCTAACCCATGTAGGAAGATGAACTACAAATGATAGGATTGCTCCCAACTTCACTTCATGAGCATCCACTTCAAGTTCAACTACATGATGGACACCAACACCAAAAAAAAACCAATTTAAGTTCTTACATCTTAGAGAAACTTTACTCAAAGTCATGAGCTAAAGTAACTCAACAAGATGTGAATACATTGAAATGCTTGAACGAAAAATGGCAACCGCATTTTGAGCTTAACGATGAGTATGACCTATGATCAAGTGTTCTCACTTGAATCCTAAGTCAATATACTCTAACATAGGTGACCTAGTCGCCGATCCCTCTAGATGAAGTTCTCTAGTGTTTCTCTTGTGTCTTTTGAGTGTTTCTTTTTCCAAAAATAAACTTCATCTAGATGTATCTTTGTTTCCTTCTTTTCGGTGTTCTTTTTCTTTAGCTAGGTTCTTAGCAAATTCATTGCAAATCTTTGTAAGAGATTCTTTGCCTAGTGAGCTAAGTTGACAAAATCTTCCATTAGCACTAAACTCGGTCACACCGAATTGTTCCAACTCGGAGCCACCGACTTTATTGCTCAAAGGAACTTTAAGTCAAACATTTACTGTGTTTTCTGCTCCAGCTCCACTCAATGATTCTTTCCCTCTGCTTGCATCTGGAACTACATCATGGCTAGTTGTGTTTCTCAAGGACCACACCCATTTGACCAATAACCTTGAAACTATCCCTTCTTGGGAATTGATGTCAAAGGGGGAGAGAGATGCACATCAAAGCTTATCACCATAACCTCTTCCATGTCAAAAGGTATATCCTAAGGGAGAGTGATGCATTTTACAAGAGGAGAGAACTCTACATGTTTCTAAGAGGGGAGAAACATGATATGCTTTTGTTTGCTCTAGTTTTCTCACCCTACCTACTCCCAATATCCAATGTTAGATTCAGGGGGAGAGGAAGTTCAAGTTCTTTTAGGGGGAGACAACTAATTCTATTTGATCTTTCTTTTGGGGACATGTCTGCTTCTGAAAGAAGTATTCACTCAGTGATACTCTCTTCTACATGTCATCCCAATCTTGGTTTCTTGTGGATCTTGTGTCTTTTCTTGGAGAAGTTATCTTGTATTATCGAACCCTGTTTTCTCAAGTGTATTTCTTCAGGAATATGATCAAGAACTTCGAGGTAAGTATGTGCATGATGACTTCTTGCTTTTGCACATATTGTTTGCAAGAAGACAGTCATGGACATGAGGGTACTTCAACTTCATTTTGTTGCTCTGATGCATATAGCCAAGATACATGTTACATGTGCACTTCCATTACTTTGTGCTTCTACTTTTCATTAGCTATCATCATCTACTAGCTGCACATCTATAGGGGGGCTCATACATGTTACATGTCTTCTTCAAAGCTTTCATACAATCTTCTGTTACATCTTTATTTGAAGCTTTCATGTATGTTGTCATCAATTACCAAAAAGGGGGGATTGAAAGCACATTTGCTCCCTTGGTGGTTTTGGTAATCAATGTCAACATACATGTTGTTGGACTAATGCTTTTATCTAGTGTATTTCAGACAAGTTCAACAATGGCATGGCAAGGACAAGAAGATGTGGAACCCTTCAAAATGTCAAGGACAAGTTTGGCATCTACAAGACTCTTCATTTTTATTTTAGTGATCCAAGATCACAATGAGTCCCTTAGGAAAGCCAATACTATTAAAAGGGGATAATTAGATTTATGCCCCTAGTTGGGTCCCACTTGTCTGTTTTACCCCTAACTTCAGAAACTCACCTGTTCTATACAAGCCACTTTGCAATTCTTATGCTTTTGCCCTTTGACCCTTTGACCGTCACTTTGAAAAAATCATAACAAATTCATACTAACTCAGAAAAATGCAAATAAGATATCAAAATGTTCACAAAAACATCACCTATATGTGCATCTCATTTTCATTCTTGACAAAAGTGTTGGAAAGTCCTCATCTCAGTTTTAGCTCATATGACCTTAGCATGAATAGTACAATCTAAAAAAATTCAAAAAATTCTAATTTTTTTTGGTGGCAAACATTGACCAATGTTTTGAGTGCTTGCCAAGTTTCATAACAGAATGACATCCGAGGAAGTCATGGCAAAAAAAATCAATGCTTCAAAATTTTGTTTTTTTGCCACGACTTCCACTAATGTCATTCTGTTATGAAACTTGGCAAGCACTCAAAACATTGGTCAATGTTTGCCACCAGCAAAATTTAGAATTTTTTGAATTTTTTTAGATTGTACTGTTCATGCTAAGGTCATATGAGCTAAAACTGATATGAGGACTTTCCAACACTTTTGTTAAGAATGAAAATGACATGCACATATAGGTGATGTTTTGTGAACATTTTGATATCTTATTTGCATTTTTCTGAGTTAGTATGAATTTGTTATGATTTTTTCAAAGTGACGGTCAAAGGGTCAAAGGGCAAAAGCATAAGAATTGCAAAGTGGCTTGTACAGAACAGGTGAGTTTCTGAAGTTAGGGGTAAAACAGATGAGTGGGACCCAACTAGGGGCATAAAATTAATTATCCATATTAAAAGGGGATGAGGTGTTAATGATGAGGTTGTTGCTCAAAGTGCTTAGTGGTATTGCTCCAAAAACCCTCAATCATTCTCTCACAATCACATCTGTCGAAACCCTAAATTTCTATCTCGGTCCGACCGAAACTACTTCATCCGGACTCACCAAGACCATCACTCATATTGCCACTGCCAAACCCTAGCAATTCGGTTTCACCAAAAAGGATCTCGATCTCACCGAGATGGCTTTGCCAAGTTTCTGTAACGCCATTATTTCACTTTGGAATCACCGAGTTGAAATAATCAGAATTTTCGAAACTGAGTTCTGCCCTAGCCTTAGCACTTCGGCCTCACCGAGTTGTTCCACTTCAGTCCCACCGAAAAGCCTAAAGTTCACACTTTTTTACACTAGTCGGTCGCACCGAGTTTATGTTTGGTCTCACCGAGTTGGGTCAAAAAGTGTGTAACGGTTGGATTTTTGGTGAAGGCTATTTATACCCCTCCACCCCACTTACTCTAAGAGAGAGCCATCAGAACGTGCCAACACTTCCACCATACATTTTCTGAGAGAGAACCACCTACTCATGTGTTGAGATCAAGAGATTCCAATCCAACCATTTGAACCTTGATTTCTAGCCTCTTCAAGTTGCTTTCCACTCCAATCCTTCTCCTACCCAAGTCAAATCTATGAGAGAGAGATTGAGTGTTGAGGAGACTATCATTTGAAACACAAGAGCAAGGAGTTCATCATCAACACACCATTTGTTACCTTTTGGAGAGTGGTGTCTCCTAGATTGGTTAGGTGTCACTTGGGCGCCTCCAAGATCATGTGGAGTTGAACCAAGGAGTTTGTAAGGGCAAGGAGATCTCCTACTTCATGAAGATCTACCCCGAGTGAGGCTAGTCCTACATGGACGGAAGCCATGGTGGAATAGGCAAGGTAGCTTCTTTGTGGACCCTTCATGGGTGGAGCCCTCCGTGGACTTGCGCAACCGTTACCCTTCGTGGGTTGAATCCTCCATCAACATGGACGTACGATAGCACCACCTATCGGAACCACACCAAAAACCACCGTGTCTTCATTGCGTTTGATCTTCTTTTCTCTACCCCATTACTTTCCGCACAATTGCATGCTTTACTTTTTCCGCTGCTCTATCTCTAGATATGCTTGTGTAGGAAGTTGTGGTGATATCTTAACTAGTGCCAAAATCTGCCTAAATTCCAAGAGAACTTAAAAACTGCACCTTTGGTTCGTTAAGAGTCTATTCACCCCCCCCCCTCTAGACCTATCTTCTCGACCCTACATGACAGCACAGTCAGCTATCAAGTTTCTCAAAGGATTGGTTGCTCGTTTTGGCGTACCCAATAGGATTATCACCGACAACGGCACCCAATTCATGAGTCGTACCTTCACAGGATATTGCCAAGAGCTTGGAAGCAAGATCTGCTACACCTCTGTTGCTCACCCGAGAAGCAATGGGCAGGCAGAGATGGTAAATGCTGAAGTGCTGCGAGGTCTCAAGACCAGAACTTTCGACAAGCTGCACAAATGTGGAAGAAGCTGGGTGGAAGAGTTGCCGGCAGTTCTTTGGTCACTCAGAACGACACCAAATCGAGCTACCGGCTAGACACCCTTATCCCTTGTAAATGGTGCAGAAGCGGTGCTCCCCACAGAACTCAGATATGGATCACCTCGAGTCTTGGCCTTTGACGAAGAAGATCAAGAAGAGCTGCGGCAAGATGATGCCACGCTCCTCGAGGAGGACCGTTTCCGGGCTGCTGTACGTGTTGCATGTTACCAGCAAGCTTTGCACCGCTACCACAGCCACAAAGTACATGCCAGGAAGCTTGAGGAAGGCGACATTGTTCTTCGTCGTATCCAGTCCGCGAAGGGAACAAACAAGTTGACGCCGAAGTGGGAAGGCCCTTATCGGGTAGTACGAGCCACTAGACCTGGCTCAGTCCGTTTAGAGACCGAAGATGGCACTCCCGTGCTTAACTCATGGAATATTGAGCATCTTTGCAAGTTCTACCCGTGAGGCGCGGTTGCCGGGCTGCCCGACAACCTCTTTTGTACAAGTAGGCCGGCAAGGCATGTAATCCTTTGTACAGAGCCATCCGCAGAACCTGTGCGTAGTGAAATAAAGCTAAGTGTTTCACAACTCTTTGTCAAAGTACATATTTATATGTGTATATTGCATGCAATGTTGTGTTACATCCTTGCCTTGTATGAGATGATTAACAAACCATCAAGGTTTCTAGCCTCCTCTTTTCTCTTCTTTCTTTTTTGCAAAGGACAGAAGGGTTCCTCGCGTGCAAGTTTCCCAGGGGGAGTGATGGTATGGATACCAAATGGCGTTCGAGTTATCATTTACGACAAGAAGTACAGGAAAGAAAGCTAAGTTGCAAAACTTTAAAACAGAATTTCTTTGTTGTAGTTGCTACTTTTCCTTGAACGATTTTTGTCTTTGTATGAAAAACCTGCACGCGAAGGAACCTAGTCGGGATTGGTTGCGCTCTTATTTCTGCTTCGAGTCCACTCAGTAGTATAAGTAAGTTGCGCCAAAACCGATAAGTGTTATCTTGTCAGGAAGCGGCACCTCCGGCGAGCTGCTAAGGATCCGTTCCTCAAGCGCTAACTGCAAGGGTGTGCGCACCGGTAAGTTTCCGGCAAGCGTAGGGTAAAAATAAATACAAGGGCAGAATCGCATAAGTGTCGGTGTAATAATGCATGGGTGCCCTCGTACCCTGACTTGTGCATAGGCAGTTGTAGCCTTCCTGATGGCAAGGGCTTGCCGGAGGGATACTGTGACTCAAGACTTGGATTAAACAAGACCGTGAAGAAGACCTCCACGCAGGTCATTGAGAAGTACTATTCTCGTACTGAAGATCAAGATTGCCCTTGCCGGCAAGCTTCGTACCAGCAAGGTGAAGACCAAGACTCTGGTTGCCGGCAAGCTCCTTGCCAGCAAGCAAAGGCCCGGCAAGCTCCGCGTCAGCAGGCTCGTTCTGTCACGTTACCACTCCACCTCATCATCGGCTAGATAAGCATGCATGATAGGTGTCGAGCGGGCAGGCAGTCAACATAGCTGGCCAAGGCATGTGTCGGCATGCCACGCAAGGATTAACTTTAATGACACCCGTCCCTGGGATGTGTCAAGATAATAGGGGGGTGCCAGGACGGGTGGTACAGATCTTTTACCCAAAGCCTCGCCTCCCCGACGTAGCACCTAACGGTGCATTCAATGCGCTTGTCCTACCCCGTCTGGAGATAGACGTGGTGACGGTGCAAGTCACTATTCATACCCTGTAAATGACCGTATTAGCCACGGTGGTAACCCCTTGGCCTATAAAAGGAGGCCCACGGCTACAGTTAGAACGGTCGACTCTTAGTTCAATTACACGTTGTAGTTGCACTTCCCGCGCACCTTGCCGGCAAGTTACCCTCCTTGTAACCTTTGAGCTTGAATCGCAAACGGTGTCGTAAAAAAAACCCGTCCCCAATAAGACGAACTGTTTGCGATGCTGGAGACACCAAAAACGATTCAGATTAGAGACGCGTGTGCGATATGTGGCATACAGTTGATCCATACGAATTGTTTGCGATAAGCCAGAATAACAAACACGGTCAGCCAGTTCGTGGTGTGTGCGATACGCGGCATACAGTTCACTCAGATGAACTGTTTGTGATTACCCAACACAACAGAAACGGGCAGCCAGTTCATGGTGTGTGCGATACATGGCATACAGTTCACTCGGATGAACTGTTTGTGATTACCCAACACAACAGAAACGGTCAGGCAGATCAAGGTGTGTGCGATATACAGCATGCGGTTCACTCGGATGAACTATTTGCGATTACCCAACACAACAAAAACGGTTCAACTTAACAAGATGTGTGTGATACGCGGCAAATAGGTCAGTAATCAGAAATGTGTGGGAAGACCGATAACAACATAGACGATTCCTGCTAATAACTCGTGTGTGTTGTGGGCAAACGCTTGCTGGTAAACAATTGTCAGCGATTGATGAAATCATCACCAACGGGTTCACTAGTTTAATCCGTGTGTGATGTGATTTGCTCAGTCTGCACAACATCTACGCTCTCTGTCTACAGAACAACAACGTATATACTTATAAGGACATGATTGCATAACCAAATTAAACATCCAATTACATATCTGACTACACACATAACATTTGCACACACCAAAGTAAACAATTACATGCATAATAATCTAGGATAAACGATCATATCTAATCATCATCTACTTCTTCTTGTGACGCTTGCCGCTGTTGCTCTGCTGGTGGCTCGATCCCTCGTCGTCTACAGGAAGGAGGCACTCCCTCATGTCGACGATCCGCCTGTGCATCTCGTGGCATGTGTATACGCTCTTGGCTGCAAACTTGAGGTGAGGTTCATCCAGTCTCCGCACCCAGGCACCGTGCCAGGATCCAGGATTTCTCTTGGAACCTTCCTTCATGTTTTCGTAGTAGGGGTCGATGATGGCCACGGCGAGTTCAACCAGGGAGTCCATCTTCGTGCTGCCCCAAACCCTGTAGTGGCCACGGATGTCAACAAGCTTCGGGCAGGCCAAGCCCGAAATCTGGAGCGCTTTTACATCATTGATGGTGTCCACCGTAGCGAACTTGTAGTCGGGACTCTTGACAAACCTGGTGAAACGCTCGCAAGCACTTGTGGCCAGGAAGTAGTGGTAGATGAGGACGTGATAGCCCACACACAACTGGGCAACGGCAACCGCCTGGTCAACCCCGGGACGACCGCCGGTGTACTGGAAGTCGAAGCCGACCACTTTGTACTTGTCGTCCTTAGCAAGCAACTGCTCCATGGTGTTGATGGATTCCTCCACCACGGCCGGGTCGATGGTGTACACCACCGTGAGTTCCTTTTCCCTCACGTGGGTGTCCACATGATGCACGCTGTACTCCATTGGAGCACCGCTGGATATCCTCTCTCTCTATGTGTCATCGTGGGTGTGCTTGTTGTGTTATGGGGCGCGATCGAAAGGTTGAAGAGACTAAGGTTATAATGGCCATGGGAATAAATGGGGAGGCCGAACGGCCTGGAGTATCGGCGTGCGTGGATGGCAGTTGTTGCAGCGCATAACTGCATCATGCCGCACGTATTAACTGCATCATGGCGACGCGCGCGGATGCAACCGCATGCATATGGCACCCAAAACGTGATCGTGTGCCGGCCCCAACCGCTGAAAGAGCGCGCCGCGGCCGCCTCAACGTCGAGCAGAGCGCGTGAAGGGACGCGAGCATAGCGCGCCGCGGCCGCCTAAACGGTGAGCAACCACCTGCGTATAGCAGTTCTGGTCAACCGTTTGGCACGCGTGGGAGGTGAGATGGCCCATCCATCGGACACGCTGACACACCGATCAAACCTAAACGTGTTCACACCGATCAAATTACCACGCAATGAGTAAATGCAAATCTGTTCACACCGATCAAACCTAAACGTGTTCCCACTTAGCACTGGGCTATAAAAACTAGTACCCACTCAAAAATTACTGCACATTCCTCTCCTCATCACCAAAAAAACAGGTATTTCCTCTTAAGTCGTTCCTTGCGTCTGCCATGGCTGGTAGGAGGAGTTCTAGGTCGACATATAACTAGGGAGCAAAGACCAAGGCCGCGGAAGCACTAGAGAGGTCCCGCCGCAACTCGGCAGCCGCAGCAGAGATGTCCTGCCACGCCGTGGGGCCCTCGAACGAGCTCTCACGGGCAGGCGAGGGCTCTCACAAGCGCACTCGCCGCGTCGGCGAACTCGACGAGCTGGTGGGGCTGAAGTCCTTAGCCAGCGATGACGACATTCTCGCTGGCCTAATTAACCAGCAGGAGCTGCTCGCCGGCCTGGAGAAGCTGCTTGATATTAGCGATGCCTCGGTTGATAAGGCGACCGGCCTCGTCGTGAAACTCATGGGTGAAAATGTGAAACTCCACGAGGAGCTCGACAAGCAGAAGGAGGAGGCCGCCAGCTAGAGGGAGCTGTATGAGAAGAGCGTTGCCTCGCGGATGATGCTGATAGCCGTCGTCCATGACTTGGGGATGACTTGAAGAAGCTCCGCATCGAGCGCGAGCTGCAAGTGGAGGAATCCATGGATGCTATCAAGCAAAGTCATGAGGATGTGAAGAAGGAGCTGGAAGAACTCCTCGCCAAGCGATCCATCAAGAAGTAGAGAGCAGCGACTTCCTTCTTCCTCTTTTTTTTCTTCTTCTATTGCCCCTGTTCTTTCGAGAGTTGCCGCATGTGGCATTTTAAATTGGAAATTATCTGGGATATGTAAGACAATTATTATCCGTTGCCATTGTCAATTTGTCATCGTATTATTTCGTTCGTAACCTCGTAGGTACATGTATACGAGTCGAAAACAGGCTAAAATTCACGTTCTCAGCGAGGCACAAACAAAACAATGCTAGCTATCATTGAGCGAGGCCATGGGATCACAAGCTAACACCTTCCGTCCAGGTGCATTAACTGCATGTTAAACAGTGGCTCGGCCGCCATTAATGGAGAAGTTGGGAGTGAGGCGGCGGCTGGAGGTCAAAGAGCTCGCTTCCCGGTGAGCCAGCTCGGCCGCCATTAATGGAGAAGTTGGGAGCGAGGCGGCGGGTGGAGGTCAAAGAGCTAGCTTCCCGATGAGCCTGCGCGGCAGACAGCTCGCACGGGTCCCATCGAGCCTGCGTGGCGGACTGCTCACACGCGTCCCATCGAGCCTGCGCGGCGGACTGCTCGCACGCGTCCCGTCGAGCCTGCGCGGCGGACTTCTCACACTCGACCCGTCTAATCAAACAGCTGCACGCACGCCACCTAGTATGGTCAAATTTTTGCACAAAATACAAAGAGGACCAATAAACCAGGACCGAGGTAGTACTCTCCAATAAAAAGAGGGACGCGTGGCCGCACATAAATGGTTAGTGGAATGCCCACGGTTCAAACAATACAACCGTTTGCGATATTTAAGGTGTCATCTATTTGTTCCAAAATGCCTACGTTGGCTATTAATGTGTGCGCCTTGTCTCAAATTGGACAATTTTTTTACCACGGCATATATGTGCCATATAATGACACTATGCCAAGTTTCATGAATTTCGGGTGAGTTTTGGATTTATGGGGATTTAAAAACCGAGATTCTCAATGTTTGAAGCCGAGCTAGGACGTCGAGATGTTTGTAATTCATTCCCATTTCTTGCATGGGACCTAAACATGCACCCAAGGACACATGTATGGTATTTGAAGCCATTTTGGTGCACTAGAGCATGTGCTTGTAATTCAAATTTGAATTATGGGGATTAAATGCCTAGAAAACTCAATTAATGTATAAAAAGGCCAAACGAACCCTGAATAATTCCATATTTCAGCGCGAATGTCCTGTTGGTCTACGTTGCCTGTAGAAAAAAATACATGGCGAGAAGAGGCAGCGACGATTGTCGTTTCGCCCACAAGGGTGACACGTTCCCTATCGGAACCACGAGGCTTCTTGCTAGAAGCTCCGGTTTGTAAGAGGCTTGTACCAAAACTTGCCCCAAATTGGACAAAAAAATTTACCACGGCATATATGTGACATGTCATGACACGATGCCAAGTTTCACGATTTTCGGGTGAGTTTTTGATTTATGGGGATTTAAAAACCGAGATTCTCAATGTTTGAGGCCGAGCCAATACGTCGAGATGTTTCTAATTCATCCCCATTTCTTGCATGGGACCTAAACATACACCCAAGGACACATGTATGGTTTTTGAAGCCATTTTGGTGCACTGGAGCATGTGCTTGTAGTTCAAATTTGAATTATGTGCCTAGAAAACTCAATTAATATATGTATTAACAGGTCAAACGAACCCTGAATAATTCAATATTTCAGCACGAATCTCCTGTTGGTCTATGTTGCCTGTAGAAGAAAAATACAAGGCGAGAAGAGGCAGCGATTGTCATTTCGCCCACAGGGGTGACACGTTCCCTATCGGAACCACGAGGCTTCTTGCTAGAAGCTCTGGTTTGTAAGAGGAGTGTACCAAAACTTGCCCCAAATTGGACAAAAATTTTACCATGGCATATATGTGCCATGTCATGACACGATGCCAAGTTTCATGAATTTCGAGTGAGTTTTGGATTTACTGGGATTTAAAAACCGATATTCTCAATGTTTGAGGCCGAACCAGTACACCGAGATGTTTGTAATTCATACCCATTTCTTTCATGGGACCCAAACATGCACCCAAGGACACATGTATGGTTTTTGAAGCCATTTTGGTGCACTGGATCATGTGCTTGTAGTTCAAATTTGAATTATGGACATTAAATGCCTAGAAAACTCAATTAATGTATAAAAAGGCCAAACGAACCCTGAATAATTCCATATTTCAGCACAAATCTCCTATTGGTCTATGTTGCCCCTAGAAAAAAAATACAAGGCGAGAAGAGGCAGCGATTGTCATTTCGCCCACAAGGGTGACACGTTCCCTATCGAAGGCTTCTTGCGAGAAGCTCCGGTTTGTAAGAGTCTTGTACCAAAACTTGCCCCAAATTGGTCAATTTTTTTACCATGGCATATATGTGCCATGTCATGACACCATGTAAAGTTTCATGAATTTCAGGTGAGTTTTGGATTTATGGGGATTTAAAAACCAAGATTCTCAATGTTTGAGGCCAAGCCAGGACGCCGAGATGTTTGTAATTCATCCCCATTCCTTGCATGGGACCTAAACATGCACCCATGGACACATATATGATTTTTCAACCCATTTTGGTGCACTGGAGCATGTATTTGTAGTTCAAATTTGAATTTTGCACTTTAAATGCCTAGAAAACTCTATTATAATGTATAAAAAATGCCAAACGAACCCTGAATAATTTAAAGCAGTTCTATTCAACCGTGTGGCACCCGTGGGTAAGCACTGTGCGCACGCGTCGTGCTAGCTCGTGCTTCCTTCTTTCCCAAGTTTTCCATATTAATGGTGTTATATATGCAAACACGCTACCGTTTCCCGCCACTCCCCCAATCGGTTTCCCGCCACTCCCCCCAAATCGGTTTCCCGCCACTCCCCCCCATCGGTTTCCCGCTGCCAGTGTCAGTGGGCATAGAAGGCTAGGCGGCGACACACCGGCCATACCACAGTATACCATTCCAAGCATGCCAATCAGGCGAAGCGCCGCCGCCGTCATCAACCTCCTCGATGAGGAGAACGAGCTGGAGCAGGCCGGAGAGCCAGAACGGCCATGCGCCGCCGAGCAAGAGAGGCAGCGCGCCACCGAGCAAGAGCGGCAGCGCGCCGCCGAGCGTGAACGGTATCATCGCGCCCCAGTGCTTGAGCGGGCCAATGTCTACACATGTGTTCGTTGCCGCCCATGGAGCGGAGCGGAGCAAGAGTGGCAAAGCGCTGCCACGCAAGAGCGGGAGAACACCCCCGCGCATCAGGTGCGGTGCGCCGCACTATCTGAGCGGAGCCGTGTAAGCATCATGTTGACTCAACCACTCGAGAGGCCGTTTCCAGGCCAGTAAGCATCCCGATTCCCCGCCAGGAATGGGCAGACGCTGTGAGCGCCATAATTGCGCCGGACGAAGTTCGCACTGCCAGAATCCGCCGCCACGACACCAACGGGCTGGTCGATTGGTTCTTCGACCTCCTTGGCCCCCCAGGTACCGCCAACGACGAAGCAGAGCAAAATACTCGTCGCGGCTTGGAATCGACTGTCGCCGATGAAATATCCTAGGCGGATATCGATATTGCGGTACAGCAGTTCCGCGAGCGTATCAGACGCGTGGACGAAGGCATGTACTAATTCATGCTCAGCCAAGAGTTCCCGTTCGGTTTTAGCCCGGTTTTCCGCAATTAACTAGGAAACTATCTTGTTCTTAGTTAATGAAAAGGCAAAGCTTTTGCTTCTTCCGGCTAGTGGTTTTAAGTAGTAAAAAAATAATGTAAGTTTGAATGGAAGTGGTCCGGTATGTAAAGATTGCACACAGTTTCTAAAAGCACAAACGTGTGTGATAGTAAGGAGTAGGTCCCACGCGGTGACCATCGGTAAACGCCTTAAACGCGAGGAGGCAACTCTTATCAGCAAGGGGCAGCTTCCCATCCGCTAGCCTAGTCGAATAGAACGCACAAGTTAAGCGAGCTTGGGGCTGGAGCAGTCTAAGGATGGGTGACCGGGTGGGAAGTTGCTATATCCCAAGCTTCATTTAAGTGCCATGATACGGCCATTACAGACATTTAGCATCTAAATGTGTTCGTAGTGACCTGTCATGTCGATTAAATAAATCTTGAGATACTTGTTTTGAAAATTTGGAGAATGATGTTTTTTGTTATTTGTTGTTTTGAAAAATCGGAGAATGATCGAGATTGATCTGTGGGCCCGCCACGTTCTATCCTTTGACACACAACGTTCGAGATCTGTGGGCCCACACGTTCTATCCTTTGACCCACAACGTACTTGTTTTGAAAATTTGGAGAATGATGTTTTTTGTTATTTGTTGTTTTGAAAAATCGGAGAATGATCGAGATTGATCTGTGGGCCCGCCATGTTCTATCCTTTGACCCACCACGTTCGAGATCTATGGGCCCGCACGTTCTATCCTTTGACCCACAACGTACTTGTTTTGAAAATTTGTCTGTAGTGACCTGTCAACGTACGAGAAGGGTTTGACCATGACTGTTTCCTCTTGGTATAGGTCACGACATGTCAGACCAAATTTAGTTGGGGAACATTTGTTTGATTCCCTCCCGCCGGCTCGAAGTTGGGGAACTGACATCATACGTAACGTGGCTTCCTCGGGGTACGGTGTTCGGTTTGTAATGCAGCTGGTGCCCCATCGAAGTTGTGCATTGGGGATTTGAACACATCACACACCACCCATATATACATATATTTGGGCCGCATGCAAGGTACGTATAGGGTCTTCTGATCGACCCCGTCTCCCATGTGCGGTTTTCAACGACACGCCTATCTATGGGCCTGGTCTATATATATCATCCCTTTGGCCGACAACGAGGGGGTTTGGCCATGAATGGATTCCTCCTGGTTCGTGTTACCGCGGGTCATGGTGACATGTCCGAGCAAAATTCGAGCTCATGCGTTCTCAGGATTCCCTCCCATGCACTCGAAATGGTGGGTTGGATCGACACCCTACGTACGTCGACGTCGTCCTTAATTACTACCTACCTTTCATGGGGGTTGTCCATTTCGTGAGGTAGGCGCCACATCAAAATTGTACATTAATGGATATTTAAAACACATCACCCTTCCAACGTACATCAATTTGGGCCCCATGCAGGTGGTGCTGGTTTTGTGGCCCCTCTCGTGTGGTTTACGGTGATGGTCCAATCTATGGGCCCGAGCGGTCTATTATATCCCTTTTTGACTGACAACAACAGTGGTTGTTTGGCCAAGATAGATTCACTTGGTCCGTCTTATGGTACGTCATGCATGCATGTCCGACCAAAGTATGAGTACGTGCATGCGTCCCGCCGACACGAAGTGGGGGTGGGGCAGGCACCTAGCTACGACCTTAACCCGTCATTATAGATATCCAAGGGGGCTTTCCGGTTTGCGAGGGAGGTGCCACATCAAAGTTGTGCATTGTGTATTTAAACATCACACCCTTTATTCCTACATATATTTGGCCACTTCCAAGTGGTTGTTGTCTTCTGGCCCCTCTCACCCGATCTTCGACGACGCGCCTACCCATGGGCCCGCGCGTCAAAGTTGTGCATTGGGAGTTTGAACATCACACACCACCCTTTTCATACATATATATTTGGGCCACATGCTGTTGTGGTTGTCTTCTTACCCTCTCTCGCATTTTTTTGTTGCCAAATGGTGCTATATAAAATAGCGAACGCCTCGGATGAAAAACTGCATGCGAACGTACGCGCAACGGACACGGGTGCACTGGCTTAACCATGTGCGGAGCTCCTGCCCTGTAAAATCGCCACGACTTCGCAAGCGCCAGCAAGGGTGAAGGGTACTGTGTACAGGATATTTAGGATGAGAATTCCACGTATGCATCTGAAAATTAGGACGAACCGTGTGCGATAAACCAGCTAGCTAGAAATCTCAAAAAAAAACTACCCGACTTGAGCGATGCAAAAATTGGTGGTTCCGCGACTTTTCCTTATTATCATACACAATTATTATGTTTGTACCGTGTGCGATCCGGTTGCTTCCGCCCCGCTTCATTTCCTTTACCCAAATTTTAGTTGCCGCGGTATTTCAACCGTCGCCCTCACACCTCCACCACCGACCTCATAGTAAAATTCCAGTAGCCGAGGCATTTGAACCGTCGCCCTCCCTCGTCCACCACCATCTCCACCCACCATTACTAAAAAATTTAGTAGCCGCGGCATATCCTCAAACACCACCCGCCCTAACCCCGTCCCCCCTCCACACTCTACACCCCCCACCCCCCTGCTCGAACCCTAGCTCACCGCCGTCGCCACCGCCGCCACCAACCCCTGCCGGTCTGCCCGTGCCTCCTAGCTTAGATAAGTTCAGGTTACCCACCGATTCCCATACCCTCGCTGCCCTGAGTTTTTAGATGAGGCCTGCGGTGTCCCTCCCCCAGATCCCCATCCACTACTCCAGAGAGTCGCAGCCTAAGCCCGACCACATATCTCGGGGAGCCCGAGGAGCGTACGGCCAAAAGGAGGTCTATCATGGCCTCTCCGCCGGACGATGTCGAGGTGGCCACCGTTCGTGCCGACCTGTCGACCCCGGAGGAACACCTTGCCGTGGAAGCCGGCAAGGACGTTGACTACGTCGCCATGGCGAAGGCTTCACGTCAGCGGGCTCATGTATTACTGAATCTTAGGACAGCCGGCTACGACATCAAGCTCGTCAACAGCGAAGGCTTAACGTGGGCCATGTCACAGGTTAAGTGGTCCATCCCCAACGCATCTGGTTCAACCGCCGTCGATCTCTTCGAAGGCCCCGCCGCTTATCTCCTCCACCTCGCGGTCAAAGATTTGCGATCCTTGTACGCCATCGAGCCCATTATGTCATTTCTAAAGGACACGTTCTACGGCGGTGGCTTGGGATCCTCAGCTACCAAGTCAGATCTCATCGACGACGACCACGCAAAGGGCACCCACTACGGCTCTTCCAAGGTGAGACAGCCCATCTGCGACATCAGGGATCGCACCCTGGGTCTGTGCTCTTCCAAGTGAAAGGATCCCGTTCATGACAAGTGAGGCAATATCCTATAAGCGAATCTTACTTTTTCTAGCTAGTCAACTCGTACCCATTGTTGTAGTAGCTTTTGCCATGCGATGTTTTAACTGTGTCGTGTTTAATTATTTCAGTTATGCAAAAATGTAATGTTCAATATGGCTATCTGATGTTTAAGTATGAATTGTCCACTTCAGTTTCACGAATGGCTATATTTGGTTGTTTATAGTGAGCAGATGCCTTGTTTATCTGTATTTGGTTGTTAGGTTGGTTGCAGTGAGCATTTGCCCAGTTTTCAAGCAGATGCCCTGTTTATCTGTATTTGGTTGTTAGGTTGGTTGCAGTGAGCATTTGTCCAGTTTTCAAGCAGATGCCATGTTTATCTGTATTTGCTTGTTAGGTTGGTTGCAGTGAGCCTTTGTCCAGTTTTCAAGCAGATGCCTTGTTTATCTGTATTTGCTTGTTAGCTAGGTTGGTTGCAGTGAGCCTTTGTCTAGTTTTCAAGCAGGTGCCTTGTTTATCTGTATTTGCTTGTTAGGTTGGTTGCAGTGAGCCTCTGTCCAGTTTTCAATGGCTATATTAGGTTGTTATAGTGAGCATATATGCCTTGTTTATTTCAGTTATTCACAATGTGATATTCATTATGTGCAAGTATGAACTGTGCAGTTCAATTTCATCAATACCAGTTTGAACGGCCATATTTGGTTCCTGTTATGCCTGGTGAAGTTAACACATGCCCTTTATTTCAGTTTTACACATTTATGCAGTGTGATGTTTAAGCATGAGCTATGTTCTATTCATTTTCAACAGTACCAGTTTGAATTACAATATTTGGTCCCTGTTAAGCCTGTTGTAGTTAACATTCCCTTCCATTTTTTATCTGCTTTAACATCATGCTGAAACCAACACATTCAAGCTATCATTTTGAGATGTTGTTGTTTACCATGGCTATATTTGGTTGATGTTAAGCATGTAGTACTTATCACGCCTTTCCATGTACTTACGCAGGACAACAACGGGAGTGGCCAGCATTTTCCACCGAGGTTAGTTTCATCCCTCGGCTTATACTGCCTCCGTTCCATAATGTAGTGCATACAAATCCATGGCTGGACACTTTTTAGCTTCTAATATTGACTTGTTACTTGTAGGTACATATGTCCTAGGCAAAGATCCATGCCTCGACCCTTTTTGCATATGGGGCAATGAGATATTCATGAACCAGCATCAAGTGAGGAAACTGATAAGAATTATTAGCAAAAAGATACGACCGATGGCAATTAAATTATTTGTCTACACTCTATCCAACACAACAGTGAGCTGTAGGATGGTAACTACGAACTCTGTAGCCTTCTCTTTTTACTGCCCATAATGAGTTGTTAGACAACAATGTCTGAATCTTTTTTGTTTGCAGTGGTTCCCAAAGCAGTTTACTCAAGATTACCTCGCAAAGTACATGATTGGTGGACATGCAATGAAGGTTAAAGTATTTCATCGAGACTACAATGAGCATCGAGAAGTCCTAATGAAGACAGTGAAGGATGGGTGGGCGGCCATCACAAGGGGTTCGCCTAGAGTAGTGCGCACATTAGGCATGGAGGAGGGCACAATATGGTCATTCCGCTTCACCTTCTCCAGCAATCATAATGTCTTCCACCTATGTGGCACCCTGGCTCAGAGTCACCGGAGCACCCCGTATTCCAGCCCAGAGATCAAGTCTTCTGGAATACGGCACTGCTTGGCATAGAACAAATCAGCTATTTATTACAAATAGTTGGGGTACAAGGGTTTGAGATATTACAAAGGGTTGCCTCGGCAAAGCTACGCTTGCTATAATAGTTCTATGCTAGTAGCGGCTTGAATCCTAGCAGCAGAATTACAGTGTCAAAATGGACTCCACTCCGCAGGGACTCTGGTTGGGACACGTCCTAGCTCGCAACTCGAACATCTCCAATATGCAAACATGGCAGCACCTGCAAACTGGCATGACACTCCAGGTGAGTACTTTGAATGTACTCGCAAGCTCGCAACAATCAAGAGCATCAAGGCATAACAATGTCATAGCAATCATGATTAAATCAGATTTAGATGTTACTAAAAGGGTGGAAGAAAATAATAACATGCTGTTGCTACAAATATCAACCTTGCTACTACTATGAAACCACTTTGTCCGGAGCCACATAATTGAACCACTTGCTCTTGTGACCAACCCATGTCACCTTAAGAACTTCTGACTAGGCAATATGATCCTGAGAATTTCACACTGCTCAACTTGACCTCCAAGTACTTGCAATCCTCATTATCTCTTCGTGTCCGATAGTTAAGGAGCAACTTCCATAGAGAAGGTAGTATGACACCGAAGAACCAAAGAAGAGCAAATAAGACTACTCAAGGAAAAAAACACCAAACTTGCAAAAACCACACTTTATTGCTACTCAGGGTAATTTACAGCACTTGGCACTACCACAAGTCATGCAATATGAACCTCGCAGATACTTAGGCACTAGGGTTGGAGGGTGGGTTGCTGGAGAGCGAAGGAGCTGGCGGAGAGGTTGACGGAGCTAAAGCCATACCAAGGGCTCTCCAGGCACGAGTTGCATCTCGGACTAGCTCAGCGATGAGGACATACTCGGCGACCATGTAACGAGACATGTATGCCACAGCGACATCGTCATCTGAGCGGACAGGAGGAAATCTAATCCGTCTAGGAGTGGTGGACATGGTGGGATAGTACTGGAATGCACGATTCTCTTGCATCGCATTTTCCTGATGGCGAAGAATTGTGAGGCCTGCCAGAGCGGCAAGTTGGATAGCGCGATCCGGGGTAGAGGCATAACCACCATGGAGACTATAGATGCGCTTCCCCAAAGGTAGGTCGACTGACAGAATGACATTGGCATGATACTCAAGCACCATTCCTGCAAGCAAGGTCTGGAACACTTGGTACCTTGGCATCTCTCCACTGGGATAGAGAAGACGCCAGACATCCCAAAGCAGGGATGCAAAGCTGAGGGGTGCAGGGGCTGAGTTGTAGGCAACTGCAACGGATGCCATCTACAAAATCAACTGATTAGTGAACCAAATCTATATGCATGCCACGCAACAAACAAATGCATCAACCAAGTGCAGCACTCAGATGCAACACACAAGCAAGCTGGGCTCTAAACTAACGGTTTCTAACGTCCGGGTTAACTAGCGTGTCCTATAGCCAGACCTGTTCTGATACCAAACCTTGTGGCACCCCGTCTCAGAGTCACTGGAGCACCCCATATTCCAGCCCAGAGATCAAGTCTTCTGGAATACGGCACTGCTTGGCATAGAACAAATCAGCTCTTTATTACAAATAGTTGGGGTACAAGGGTTTGAGATATTACAAAGGGTTGCCTCGGCAAAGCTACGCTTGCTATAATAGTTCTATGCTAGCAGCGGCTCGAATCCTAGCAGCAGAATTACAGCGTCAAAATGGACTCCACTCCGCAGGGACTCTGGCTGGGACACGTCCTAGCTCGCAACTCGAACATCTCCACTATGCAAACATGGCAGCACCTGCAAGCTGGCATGACACGCCAGGTCAGTACTTTGAATATACTCGCAAGCTCACAACAATCAAGAGCATCAAGGCATAACAATGTCATAGCAATTATGATTAAATCAGATTTAGATGTTACTAAAAGGGTGGAAGAAAATAATAACATGTTGTTGCTACAAATATCAACCTTGCTACTACTATGAAACCACTTTGTCCTGAGCCACATAATTGAACCACTTGCTCTCGTGACCAACCCATGTCACCTTAAGAACTTCTGACAATCATCCCCGAGAATCATCCTCAACAGTTACCAGGGGTCCTCAATAATCGGTCACTTAACTACACCAGGACGAGTTCTTCCATCATTAACACGTCATTCCCTCATTGGTGTTGATCAGACAGTGTGACTTAATACGAACTGTGTCCAATACCATGGACTCGGCTATTCGAATAGATTCTTACACTCTGCAGAGGTTGCGCACTTTACCCACACTATGAAGCTCCTGGTCCCGTACCTCGGTACACTTCCCTTTAGGGTGGACCGGTGGTGCTCCAACGAAACTTGCCTAACCCGTGACCCCTCCATCGTACCACCGACAATCATCCTCCCCCGGAGTCCTGCCCTGGGTGGCCCCTGTGTCACTCTTGACACCTGCCACCGTCGTGGCCAACCAACTGTCCCAAATGGGGACCTGAGCTCAAAAACCAAACTGGGCTCACAAGGTTATCGTCGTCTACCTGATCAGGGCAGCACGCACGCATAACCTCCCCTCTTTGGTGGTACCGATAAAAGAGCACGTTGTTAGACCAAGCCAAGGCCGTCCCATTCCGGCAGGTGTGGCTGCACTGGAAAGTTCGGTTCAGTGGCACTTGATCAACGAAGAAGGAATTTATCCCCGAGTAATCATAGTCATCACTGACACTCCGATATACAAGTAATCCAGGTTATCACAATAACCAACTAGAAATCCAATGAGCAATTTGATCATCTTCTACTACTGATCCCATGTATGTAGTACCGGCGGAATCACAAAATAATCATAGACGGTAATCTCACAGTCCAACAGCATTACCACATAAATCTGGAAATCTACTATTATCCTATAATCCCATCATCATCATGACAGTAACTTATCCAAGATCCTCAAAGTATTGCATGAATTAATCCATTCATAAATAATTCATATTTGGCATTAAAATAATTAATTAAGCCATGATATTGCAATGCAATTATGCAAATGAGAGTTGTGGCTTGCCTTGCACCAATAGAGTGTGGGAGTACTCCTGGCCTTCACCAACTAGGCAAAACAATCTGAAAAGCATTTTTGAAAGCATTTTCAAATACCACACAAATCATTTTCTTTTGACCAGAAATTCTAGACAGCAGAGAAAAATACCAAATTTTTACAGCAGAAATAGGAGCTCATAAGAAAAATAATGCAAAAAGAATGAACTCATTTGGACTTATGGTTTAAAAGATATTGATGGTCAAAGTTCAGTCAAAGTTTCTGGAATTATTTGAATTTAACTGAAAAACAGAAAAACCCAGGGGAGGCCACGTCGAAGGCGTAAACCAGCCGAGCGCCTCCACTTACATACCGGTTCGAGCGCGCGTGGAGATGCCGACAGGTGGGGTCCGCCTGTCATATTTGAAAAGGAGAGAGAGGAACAGAAGCAGGGCGGCTCACTGGCGAGGGTTGCCGGCGATAGCGACGGCGGCGTGCTTCGGGGACGGCAGGGATGGATCGGGCAGACGCTGACGAGCACTCTCGTACCCGCAGCTCATTGGGAGATGGCCGGACGGCGTCGCCCCCTACGTCTCAGGCGGCGGCGTGCTTCTGGGGTCGACGGATCCGGCGACTCCGGCGAGTACTCGGGCAGAGGAAGGGCTGGGGATGGTCAGTGGAGCTCCACGAGCTCACTGGTGGTCTCAGCTGGGCCTGGGGTGGACGGAGGCGAGCGGACGGAGCTAGGGCAGAGTGGCGGAGCTCTTCGTTGGAGACGGAGAAGGAGGGCTCTCCGGCCTGCCCCGGCGCTGCTGGTGGCGATTGAGAGGGAGAGGAGTGGAGTGGTGCAGCGAGACGAGGCTGGGGAGGGCCTTTTATAGGTGAACGAGGGATGGCCGAGCCGGATCCCGCCACGGTTGAGCTGGCCGGGCGAGGACGGCGAGCTGGCCGTCGCGGCGTGGGCTGAAGTGATCAGAGAGGTGGGAGAAGTCAATGCGACGGCGACGGCTCGAGGCAGAAGACGCCAGCCAGCTAGGCCACAGTGCCCGTACGGTGCACAGCGGCGGAGCTTGGCCGTGTCTGCCGGCGAGCTTCGTCGGAGGGGGAGGGGGTTCCAGGCAGGCCAGGTGGACGGCGGCGACGCAGTCGGCACGTTTGGACAAGGAGAGGCATCATGAAGTGGCCGGAGCAGTCGCGTCCGACGCGGTCGACGTGCAGAGCACGGTTTTGGCTCGCCCAGACATGTGGTCACCGCGTGCACTGGCGCACGCGGCGCGCTCTGTCCCGAACGATCATGTCTACGCGGGAGTCCTCTCAACCTGAGTCCTTCCCATGCCTTTGGTTTGACAAGAGCTGACTAGGACAGCTGCATAGCTTCCATGAAAATTTCTGGACAGAAACTTGTGCAGCAAGTTGGGGAGAAATGGCTAGGGCTTTGGGAGTGAAAGTTTGCCATTCTGGAATGCAGTAGGAAGGTGCACATGCTGGGAAAAATTCAGACCAAATGGATCAATGTAGAGCATGGTTGCTTCACAACTGCCTCTCTGGTCCAGAAATCTTGCAGAGGATGTTGCACTCACTTGGGTGGGTTCCTGGAGCTGAAACTTGGTATTTGTGGGTGATTTGCGGATGCCAACATGCTATAAAAATTTCAGTCCAATTGGGTTAGTGTACAGGGTACTTCCTTCACAACACTTCCCACTGGACAGAAACTTGGAGGAATTTTGTGGAGAAATTGGCTGAATGAAATGAGCCCAAAATTTGTGGAGAATGATAATATGGGTAGGAGAATGACCTGGATTAATGTCAGAATTTTTGAAGTAATATAAAATATAGTTGCCTCACAAACTGAAATTATGACCAGAATCAAAGATTGGATGCTGTGCTCACCATGAGGATTAAATCTTGAATATTTTCACATATCCAAGGTTCACATGATGCAAAGGATTTATGAGAATTTTCTTGGGATTTTTGGAAGAACAGAAATATAGGTTGCTTCACAAGCTAGAGCTCAAAGGGTTATTCCTTTAATGGAAAAAGGAATATTAGATTGGAATAAAATTGAGATTGAGCAAGAGTGGCAGTGACATGACTTGTGAGAAGTTTTTGAGAGCCTGGGTCACTTGGGAAAGAAAATCAAGAAAATATTCCCAAGTTTTAAGTCCATAGAGCCATTCAGAAACAAATCCAAGCCAAATTCCAAATAAAGTTTTCAAATAAACCTTGAAAAGAAAAGCTGGAAAAAAAAACCAGGGTGTCACAAACCTACCCCCCTTAGGATAAATCTCGTCCTCGAGATTTGGTTGCTCAGGGAACCAGTATGAATATTCTGCCTTTAACGAAAACCGGTTCCAACTCGGGTATCCGTTTTCTTGGTATAATGCTTTCCCACGAATCTCATAGAACCTGACTTTCTTACTCTGGGGTGGTTTGCTTTACCACACCCACATTCTGACAAATCTTGCCTCGCATATCCGACATTATGTTGACTTCATTATTACCATGTCTACTGGTTCATCCGGCATATTTTCCTGACTGTAGTAAGTCACCTTCCCATAAGTCCGGGAACGATATTTGATGAGCATGTCATGCTCATGTCTGGTACCAATAAGGATTATGAACAACTTTCCTTAGTGGACACAACCCAACTGGTTATGGTATTGAGTTACAATGCTGAAAATCACAATGTTTTTCCGGGTGGGGTCTGACTACTTGCAGGGTGGCTGAATCCTCTGAGCTAACTGTTTTGTCTCCATTCTGTATTGACAATTTGACTGATGCTCATCATGTCCAAAGGAGTAATACTTTATAGTAATACCTTGACTGACGGTGGTTCTGGCAGACTAACCTTGCTCATGATAGGGTAGCACCTGCGTGGGTCTATGATCCAAAATTGTTGTGTAGCATTGCAAGTGCCCATCCTGTCGAGATATCCATAAGTCTTGCGATGCCTGATATGAAATCCTTCCATACAGAGCGAAACGGACCACTTGGTGGTGTATTCATGATGATTGATGCAAAATCAGCCCATCTTAGGTATTCGTATCATGTGATTTCTGTAATGATCATCATACTTACATTTCCAATCTTGCTCTTCTTTACTGTTCTCTTTCTGGATTCCTGTGCCACAGGAAATTTGTCACGTATCCTCAACTCTTCATATGACGATAGGTGTTATCAGGTGCAAAATTTCGGCAAGCATGCCTGGTCCTCAACCTAGTGCAGTCACACTTATCTGACAAGTTGTTCATCTCACAAGCTGTAGTGGTAAGGCAATGGTCCTCCGAACCCCTTGCATAAAATCGGCAGATAAACCAGTGGCCACCAGAACGGTCTTTACAACTCAGATCTGGGACTTTACTGGAATAACTCAATCATGGCTCAAGACGGCTGGAAAGCAGCTCAGAGCATGAGACCATGTTGATAAAAGAATGTAGCGTCTCCCTAAGATGGTCGAAGAACAGCTCAGAACGTAGAGTCACCACTACCAAAAGAAACTCAACAGCTGCCTGAGACGGCCGAAAAACAGCTCAGAACACAGGACAGTTGTTGAAAAGAGAAAATATAATGTCGGCATCCACCCCAAACGGCCGAAAAACAGCTCAGTACACGGGCATGGTGCCGTTTCCAAGAAAAGCAGGCAAGGGTTCATCGGGACCATATACCAAGTTCATAAGTACCTTGGTGTCCGCTGCCCAAATTGTAGTTCCAAGCTTGTGAGTCCTCCTAACATGTTGATGGTTATACTGGCCTTCGCTCACTTGCATAACTTATGTAGGTGTTGGATTCCTTACCTCCCTTTGGTAGCCCGGCTTCAGCATAGTTGCTTCGGTACGAGTGACTGTCATGATTCAGGCAATACTCCACCATGTATATAGAAGCATGTGTAGCTGATCATCTGATTTCCCAAGGCCGACTTTTGTGTCCTGGCCAGCTCATATTTCTGCCGGGACGATTATGGCTTAGCTTCTCGAAATGTACTGCCAATACACCGTGTGCTAACTTATACCAATGTTGCCAACTGTTTGTGGTACCGTGCTGAAGAAGATTGGATAGCTTGTGTTGGAAGCCATCGGGTATCGTGCTGAGGAAGACTGGGTACCTTGTGCTCGAAGCTTCTGCCGGAATAGCGTGTGGAAGAAGGCTGGGTAGCGTTCCCCAGAAGTTTTCCCTCCTGGTTACTTGTCGAGGAAGATTATGTACCTTATGCTGGAAGCTTTCCCACGGTAGCTTATGGAAGAAGACAGGGTATCTTGTGCTGGAAGTTTTCCCATGGTAGCTTATCGAGGAAGACAGGGTATCTTGGGCTGGAAGCCATCCATATATCGTACTGAGGAAGACTCGAAGAGCCTTGCCTCGTAAGTTTCTCCGGTGGCGTGCAGTGAAAAACTGGGTTACTTACGCCAGAAGTTTCTTGATGTGCCATGCTGCTACATATATACATCCTCACAACTCCGCTTGTTGGTTACCTATGGAAAAGTTGGCCGACTATCCTTCTTGAATTTCAACTGTAAACATATGACTGGCCTTGCACACTACTGGTCTTCCTGCTTGCTTAACCATTACTGCTATGACAATTGCATCGCTGACATAAACTTGACACTGATAGTCAATTCAGAATGATGTTTGCTTTCAACCAAATGTTCCCTCCAGGCAATATGATCCTGAGAATTTCACACTGCTCAACTTGACCTCCAAGTACTTGCAATCCTCATTATCTCTTCGTGTCCGATAGTTAAGGAGCAACTTCCATAGAGAAGGTAGTATGACACCGAAGAACCAAAGAAGAGCAAATAAGACTACTCAAGGAAAAAAAACACCAAACTTGCAAAAACCACACTTTATTGCTACTCAGGGTAATTTACAGCACTTGGCACTACCACAAGTCATGCAATATGAACCTCGCAGATACTTAGGCACTAGGGTTGGAGGGTGGGTTGCTGGAGAGCGAAGGAGCTGGCGGAGAGGTTGACGGAGCTAAAGCCATACCAAGGGCTCTCCAGGCACGAGTTGCATCTCGGACTAGCTCAGCGATGAGGACATACTCGGCGACCATGTAACGAGACATGTATGCCACAGCGACATCGTCATCTGAGCGGACAGGAGGAAATCTAATCCGTCTAGGAGTGGTGGACATGGTGGGATAGTACTGGAATGCACGATTCTCTTGCATCGCATTTTCCTGATGGCGAAGAATTGTGAGGCCTGCCAGAGCGGCAAGTTGGATAGCGCGATCCGGGGTAGAGGCATAACCACCATGGAGACTATAGATGCGCTTCCCCAAAGGTAGGTCGACTGACAGAATGACATTGGCATGATACTCAAGCACCATTCCTGCAAGCAAGGTCTGGAACACTTGGTACCTTGGCATCTCTCCACTGGGATAGAGAAGACGCCAGACATCCCAAAGCAGGGATGCAAAGCTGAGGGGTGCAGGGGCTGAGTTGTAGGCAACTGCAACGGATGCCATCTACAAAATCAACTGATTAGTGAACCAAATCTATATGCATGCCACGCAACAAACAAATGCATCAACCAAGTGCAGCACTCAGATGCAACACACAAGCAAGCTGGGCTCTAAACTAACGGTTTCTAACGTCCGGGTTAACTAGCGTGTCCTATAGCCAGACCTGTTCTGATACCAAACCTTGTGGCACCCCGTCTCAGAGTCACTGGAGCACCCCATATTCCAGCCCAGAGATCAAGTCTTCTGGAATACGGCACTGCTTGGCATAGAACAAATCAGCTCTTTATTACAAATAGTTGGGGTACAAGGGTTTGAGATATTACAAAGGGTTGCCTCGGCAAAGCTACGCTTGCTATAATAGTTCTATGCTAGCAGCGGCTCGAATCCTAGCAGCAGAATTACAGCGTCAAAATGGACTCCACTCCGCAGGGACTCTGGCTGGGACACGTCCTAGCTCGCAACTCGAACATCTCCACTATGCAAACATGGCAGCACCTGCAAGCTGGCATGACACGCCAGGTCAGTACTTTGAATATACTCGCAAGCTCACAACAATCAAGAGCATCAAGGCATAACAATGTCATAGCAATTATGATTAAATCAGATTTAGATGTTACTAAAAGGGTGGAAGAAAATAATAACATGTTGTTGCTACAAATATCAACCTTGCTACTACTATGAAACCACTTTGTCCTGAGCCACATAATTGAACCACTTGCTCTCGTGACCAACCCATGTCACCTTAAGAACTTCTGACAATCATCCCCGAGAATCATCCTCAACAGTTACCAGGGGTCCTCAATAATCGGTCACTTAACTACACCAGGACGAGTTCTTCCATCATTAACACGTCATTCCCTCATTGGTGTTGATCAGACAGTGTGACTTAATACGAACTGTGTCCAATACCATGGACTCGGCTATTCGAATAGATTCTTACACTCTGCAGAGGTTGCGCACTTTACCCACACTATGAAGCTCCTGGTCCCGTACCTCGGTACACTTCCCTTTAGGGTGGACCGGTGGTGCTCCAACGAAACTTGCCTAACCCGTGACCCCTCCATCGTACCACCGACAATCATCCTCCCCCGGAGTCCTGCCCTGGGTGGCCCCTGTGTCACTCTTGACACCTGCCACCGTCGTGGCCAACCAACTGTCCCAAATGGGGACCTGAGCTCAAAAACCAAACTGGGCTCACAAGGTTATCGTCGTCTACCTGATCAGGGCAGCACGCACGCATAACCTCCCCTCTTTGGTGGTACCGATAAAAGAGCACGTTGTTAGACCAAGCCAAGGCCGTCCCATTCCGGCAGGTGTGGCTGCACTGGAAAGTTCGGTTCAGTGGCACTTGATCAACGAAGAAGGAATTTATCCCCGAGTAATCATAGTCATCACTGACACTCCGATATACAAGTAATCCAGGTTATCACAATAACCAACTAGAAATCCAATGAGCAATTTGATCATCTTCTACTACTGATCCCATGTATGTAGTACCGGCGGAATCACAAAATAATCATAGACGGTAATCTCACAGTCCAACAGCATTACCACATAAATCTGGAAATCTACTATTATCCTATAATCCCATCATCATCATGACAGTAACTTATCCAAGATCCTCAAAGTATTGCATGAATTAATCCATTCATAAATAATTCATATTTGGCATTAAAATAATTAATTAAGCCATGATATTGCAATGCAATTATGCAAATGAGAGTTGTGGCTTGCCTTGCACCAATAGAGTGTGGGAGTACTCCTGGCCTTCACCAACTAGGCAAAACAATCTGAAAAGCATTTTTGAAAGCATTTTCAAATACCACACAAATCATTTTCTTTTGACCAGAAATTCTAGACAGCAGAGAAAAATACCAAATTTTTACAGCAGAAATAGGAGCTCATAAGAAAAATAATGCAAAAAGAATGAACTCATTTGGACTTATGGTTTAAAAGATATTGATGGTCAAAGTTCAGTCAAAGTTTCTAGAATTATTTGAATTTAACTAAAAAACAGAAAAACCCAGGGGAGGCCACGTCGAAGGCGTAAACCAGCTGGGCTCCTCCACTTACATACTGGTTCGGGCGCGCGTGGAGTCACCGACAGGTGGGGTCCGCCTGTCATATTTGAAGAGGAGAGAGAGGAACAGAAGCAGGGCGGCTCACCGGCGAGGGTTGCCGGCGATAGCGACGGCGGCGAGCTTCGGGGACGGCGGGGATGGATCGGGCAGACGCTGACGAGCACTCTCGTACCCGCAGCTCGTCGGGAGATGGCCGCGGCGTCGCCCCCTTCGTCTCAGGCGGCGGCGTGCTTCGGGGGTCGACGGATCCAGCGACTCCGGCGAGTACTCGGGCAGAGGAAGGGCTGGGGATGGTCAGTGGAGCTTCACGAGCTCACTGGTGGTCTCAGCTGGGCCTGGGGTGGACGGAGGCGAGCGGACGGAGCTAGGGCAGAGTGGCGGAGCTCTTCGCCGGAGACGGAGAAGGAGGGCTCTCTGGCCTGCCCTGGCGCTGTTGGTGGCGATTGAGAGGGAGAGGAGTGGAGTGGTGCAGCGAGACGAGGCCGGGGAGGACCTTTTATAGGTGAACGAGGGGTGGCCGAGCCGGATCCCGCAACGGTTGAGCTGGCCGAGCGAGGACGGCGAGCTGGCCGTCGCGGCGTGGGCTGAAGTGACGAGAAAGGTGGGAGAAGTCAATGCGACGGCGATGGCTCGAGGCAGAAGACGCCAGCCAGCTAGGCCACAGTGCCCGTACGGTGCACAGCGGGGGAGCTTGGCCATGTCTGTGGGCGAGCTTTGCCGGAGGGGGAGAGGGTTCCAGGCGGGCCAGGTGGACGGCGGCGACGCAGTCGGCATGTTTGGACAAGGAGAGGCATCGCGAAGTGGCCGGAGCAGTCGCGTCCGACGCGGTCGACGTGCAGAGCACGGTTTTGGCTGGGCTAGACACGCGGTCACCGCGTGCACTAGCGCACGCGGCGCGCTCTGTCCCGAACGATCATGTATACGCGGTTGTCCTCTCAACCTGAGTCCTTCCTGTGCCTTTGGTTTGACAAGATCTGACTAGGACAGCTGGATAGCTTCCATGAAAGGTTCTGGACAGAAACTTGTGCAGCAAGTTGGGGAGAAATGGCTAAGGCTTTGGGAGTGAAAGTTTGCCATTCTGGAATGCAGTAGGAAGGTGCACATGCTGGGAAAACTTCAGACCAAATGGATCAGTGTAGAGCATGGTTGCTTCACAACTTCCTCTCTTGTCCAGAAATCTTGCAGAGGATGTTGCACTCACTTGGGTGGGTTCCTAGAGCTGAAACTTGGTATTTGTGGGTGATTTGGGGATGCCAACATGCTATAAAAATTTCAGTCCAATTGGGTTAGTGTACAGGGTACTTCCTTCACAACACTTCCCACTGGACAGAAACTTGGAGGAATTTTGTGGAGAAATTGGCTGAATGAAATGAGCCCAAAATTTGTGGAGAATTATAATATGGGTAGGAGAATGTCCTGGATTAATGTCAGAATTTTTGAAGCAATATAAAATATAGTTGCCTCACAAACTGAAATTAATAACAAGAATCAAAGATTGGATGCTATGCTCACCATGAGGAGTAAATCTTGAATATTTTCACATATCCAAGGTTCACATGGTGCAAAGGATTTATGAGAATTTTCTTGGGATTTTTGGAAGAACAGAAATATAGGTTGCTTCACAACCTAGAGCTCAAAGGGTTATTCCTTTAATGGAAAAAGGAATATTAGATTGGAATAAAATTGAGATTGACCGAGCGTGGAAGTGACATGACTTGAGAGAAATTTTTGAGAGCCTGGGTCACTTGGGAAAGAAAATCAAAAAAATATTCCCAAGTTTTAAGTCCATAGAGCCATTCAGAAACAAATCCAAGCCAAATTCCAAATAAAGTTTTCAAGTAAACCTTGAAAAGAAAAGCTGAAAAAAAAACCAGGGTGTCACAACCTCTCTCTTTACAGTCTTTAGTACAACTGTGGTTCATCATTCTTTCCTTGCTGCTTCTTTAGTTCTTCAGTACATGTACCTGTGCATCGAATTATTCATTCGTCCTTGAACTTGTATTTGTAATAAACATGGTTCGATGTGAAATAAGTGATTGCCTACTTCATATTGAAAATCTGTTTCAATTTCAAATTCTATGAATTTTAAATGCAGGGATTAAATTAGGGATAAATTATGATCTGCAGGCCACTACACTGCACACGGTTTGCGAAAGCAAAACGTCTGTGATAAACGTCAAGATCAGACACGTTTCTCAGATCAGTACATGTGTGATGAAACTCTACTGCACACACGATCACACAAGAAAAAATGTGTGAGATTAACAACAAGAACGCACACAGTTCCTTCTTAATAATTGTTTGTGAAAGTGACCTTATCTCACACGCTAGGAAATTATGAACTGTTTATGATGTCGTGTGCATCGTAAACGTTTGCTCATAAAAGAACGCATGCGATAGGCCTTCATCCGACACGGGTAATACGGATGAATCATTTGGGACATTTTATACATCTCAAATGTTTATGTACATACAAATGTGTGGGATATTCAAGCTTCGCATATGGTGTACAATTGTGAACTGTTTGTGATGGGGTGAGCATCGCAAACGTTGCAGCACAGAATACCGAGTGCGATGGTAATGCGAGCACAAAGGAGTAGCAAGGACGGAGCGTTTGGGAAAGATGCGGGCATCGCATACGCTTAGTTCTGCGAAACGTATGCTTGCGTGCTCCCTATCGCGGACGGTTTCTGGGTTGTGTGGGAAGACCCCCCCCCCCCCCCTATCGCACACACAGGCAAGGCGACGGTTTAAAACTCTGTCGCGGAAAGGGGTTAAAAACCGTTTGTATAGCAGCTCGCTGTACCAGTGCCAGCATCCCCACCGTTCCGGCGATCGCAGTCCGCACACCGGAGATGGCGCAGACGGCCAACTCCAACAACGCTCAGGTGAGCATAATCATCGCAGTAATACAATTCGGACCGGTGCAAGCCAGGACCCCGTCGCCGCGACGTCCAAGGACAGAGCGGCGACGTCCAACAACGTTGCGGCAGGACGTGTGCTGCGACCATCGCAAGATGGGCACGCCACACTTCCCCGCGGTGCTGGTGGTCCTGGATGGCATCAAGCCAGCCCTGAGCATCGTCCTCACGATGTTCAGGTACCACCACCACGCCAACCCGTTGGTGAACATGCGCTACGGCAACCGGTACATGACGAGCTCCCTCCTAGACCTGCCAGGAGTCGAACGCCGTCCCGTTCCGTGTTCCCCGCCATGCCAACCATGGCGGCAGAAGCCATGGCGCGGGTTCAAATGCTTTTGAACCACCCGCCAGCTCCTGACAAGATGGACGAATGGAGGGCCACCATTCAGAGCCTCATCAGTTTTGCCGATCCCGGCAAAACACAAGATGTGGGCCCCTCCAGACGACCACTCGCAGTGCCGGCAGGACCAACTGGCTGTCATGCCGGAGACGGTGCACCAACGGTGCAGTCGCCTCCACGCCAACAACCACAGCGGCGGCAAGCTCGCCGATCGGATGACCAGGACACTATGTCCATGGCATCGTCAGATCCGCGGGGCCGCCGAGACAAGCGCCAAGTGCTCCACGAACGGCGTGACGAAGAAGCCCGTACGAAGATTGAGCGGCGCCGGGAGGCACGCCATCTATCGGACGACCGTGCTGGGCCGGCAGCATACATGCTAGCGATAGGGTACCCTGGGTGCTTACTTTACGAGGTGGGCTGCCCAGCGTTTACTCGTGAGCTGCGACAGGTTTGTTGGCCGTCCGCCCGTCCCTTCAAGCTAGAGCTGCCCGACAGATACGACGGCACGCTCAGTCCAGCAGAGTTCCTTGGCATCTACACCATCGCGGTGCAAGCTGCCGGGGGGCGCGACGACAAGCTGTTGGCCAACTACTTTCCGTTGGCGCTCAAGCCCAACGTCAGATCGTGGTTGATGAACTTGCCGGAGGGCTCCATTTCTTCTTGGTCAGATCTATGCCATCAATTCATGGGTGCCTACCAGGGTGGCCACAAGCTCCCTGGTCAGGAGAGCGATTTGCATGTGATCCCCCAGAGAGATGGCGAGCCCCTCCGCAAGTATATACAAACATGTTCCATTACTTTGTGACAATGAGAGTGCTATTAAGATTACACACAATCCCGTGCAACATTCTCGAACTAAGCACATTGAAGTTCGTCATCACTTTATTTGAGATCATGTGGCTAAAGGTGACATTGACCTTAAGCATGTTCGTACCGACAAACAATTGGCGGATATCTTCACTAAACCTCTTGATGAGAAGATATTTTGCCACTTGAGAAGTGAGTTGAATATCATTGATGCCTCCAACGTGAACTAAAAACTCACTTGGATACATGCAAGGGCATGAGTTTTCACGACTAATCCTTGATATTTCTCTTATGATGATCATTTAACATCTTGGATACATTGCTCCCTTGTATTGCATTTAACCTCCTTGTAGGTACTTGGATAAGCTTCTTGTCACAAGAATGCATCCCACTCTTATCTTGAGCAATCTTGTATGAACCAAGTATCAAGGACCTATCTTGGTGTGCCCAAGGAACAAGACAACTTAAACATATCCTTTGACAACATTTGATAATTCACTTTCACTCTTGTCATTTTGGATATACATGTTGTTCCTTGCAAGACTAACCCATGTAGGAAGATGAACTACAAAATAAGAAGGATTGCTCCCAACTTCCATCATGAGCATCCACAACAAGTTCAACTACATGACAAAGTCAACAACGACCAAACCCAATGTAAGTAAGTACATCTTAGAGAAGCTTTACTCAAAGACATGAGCCCAAGCAACTCAACAAGATGTGAATACATTGAAATGCTTAAACGAAAAATGGCAACCCCATTTTGAGCTTAACTGTGAGTATGACCTATGATCAAGTGCTCTCACTTGACTCCTAAGTCAATCTACTCTAACATAGGTGACCAAGTCGCCGACCCACCTAGATGAAGTTCACTAAGTGCTTTCTTGACTTAACTCGGGTGAAACCTTCATCTCGTTGTTCTTTTTCTTTTTCCAGTCAATTCATTGCAGATCTTACTCGAATTCATTGAATATCCTTGTGAAATCTTATTGCTAAGTGAGATGAGTTGACAAAACTTTCCCTTCTGCTTCGAATTCGGTCTCACCAATCCGAAATGCACCGGTGCCACCGAGACGCAATCTACATTGCATACATGTTCATCGTACAACCTGATGTCTACTACGCAACTTTATTCTTGTAGACTCGTGTTGGGCCTCCAAGCGCAGAGTTTTGTAGGACAGTAGAAAATTTCCCTCAAGTGGATGACCTAAGGTTTATCAATCCGTGGGAGGTGTAGGATGAAGATGATCTCTCTCAAACAACCCTGCAACCAAATACAAGAAATCTCTTGTGTCCCCAACACACCCAATACAATGGTAAATTGTATAGGTGCACTAGTTCGGCGAAGAGATGGTGATACAAGTGTAGTATGGATAGTAGATATAGATTTTTGTAATCTGAAAATATAAAAACAGCAAGGTAGCAAGTAACAAAAGTGAGCATAAACGGTATTACAATGCTTAGAAACAAGGCCTAGGGTTCATACTTTCGCTAGTGCAATCTCTCAACAATGCTAATATAATTGGCTCATATAACCATCCCTCAACGTGCGATAAAGAATCACTCCCAAGTTCCTATTAGCGGAGAACATAAGATAGAAATTGTTTGTAGGGTACGAAACCACCTCAAAGTTATCCTTTCCGATCAATCTATTGAGCTATTCCTATAAGTGTCACAAACAGCCCTAGAGTTCGTACTAGAATAACACCATATGATACACATCAACCAACCCTAATGTCACCTAGATACTCCAATGTCACCACGAGTATCCGTGAGTTGATTATACGATATGCATCAAACAACTTCATAATCATAATATTCAATCCACACAAAGAACTCCAAGGAGCACCCCAAAGTTTCTATCGGAGAAAAGATAATGAAAACGTGCATCGACCCCTATGCATAGATTACCCCAACGTCACCTCGGGAATCCGCGAGTTGAGTGCCAAAACATACATCAAGTGAATCAATATAATACCCCATTGTCACCACGGGTATTCAAATGCAAGACATACATCAAGTGTTCTCAAATCTGAAATATTCAATCCGACAATAACGAAACCTCAAAGGGAAAAGATTCGATTCATCACAACAAAGATAGAGAGGGAGGAAACACCATATGATCCAACTATATTAACAAAGCTCGTGATACATCAAGATCGTGCATATCAAGAACACGAGAGAGAGAGATCAAACACATAGTTACTAGTACATACCCTCAGCCCCGAGGGTGAACTACTCCCTCATCATCATGGAGACCGCCGGGATGATGAAGATGGCCTCCGGTGATGATTCCCCCCCCCCTCCGGCAGGGTGCCGGAAAAGGGCTCCAGATGGGATCTCCTTGGTACAGAAGCTTGCGGCGGCGTAAAAACTCATCTAGGTTAACTTTCAGGGGTTTCTGAATATATATGATTTTTCAGCGTTGGAATCATGCAAAGAAGGGCCACAGGGGGGCCACGAGGCACCAGGGCGCGCCTGGGGGGTGGCGCGCCCTGGTGGCTTGTGGGGCCCCTGTGGCTCTTCTGTTGCTCCCCCGAAGCTTCCTGGGTCTGTTTCCTTCCAGAAAAAATCGTCAAAAAGTTTCGCTGCATTTGGACTTCATTTGATATGGATTTTCTGGAAAATCAAAAACAAGCAGAAAACAACAACTGGCACTGGGCACTAGGTCAATATGTTAGTCCATAAAAATCATATAAAAGCCATATAAAAGTGCACCAAAATCATACAAAACTATAATAAACATGGCATGAATACTTCATAAATTATAAATACGTTGGAGACGTATCAGCATCCCCAAGCTTAATTCCTGCTCGTCCTCGAGTAGGTAAATGATAAAAGAAATAATTTATGAAGTGTGAATGCTAGCATAGTGCATAAGTTTGATCAATGATAATTTCAATCACTTTTTCTAGCATCAATATATATCATAATCAGTAGCTCATCTCATAAAACTTCTCATGATCAAGTAGCAAGCTATTCACATGTTTAAAGTATAGGCCATAAACTTTCTTGAAAACTAACAAACTATGTTCTCAGTCATCAAACAATTGCAATTCATCTTATTTTCAGGAAGGGTCTATGTAAGAGCTTTGACATAGCAAATTCCACATACTCAACCATCATTTAGTCTTCCATGATTGCTGACACTCAAAGCATATTTTTAGAACAAACCGTTTCAGTCAAACACATAGGAAGATAGGGGCTTAATGTTTCGCCTCCCGACTTATTTATCTCAGGGATAATGTCAACAATAATAACTCATGATCACCTTTATTCAACTGGATATATGTGCCTGGATCTTTCCCTACCACACAATGCTTGCCAACTAAAGAATAAATAGAGCGGAATAGGGATGAACATTAATGACTCTTGCATAAAAGTAAATACAGAAAAGTAAATATAGAAAAGTAAAAGATAGGCCCTTCGCAGAGGGAAGCAGAGGTTGTCATGCGCTTTTTGTTGTTGGATGCACAAGCCCTTAATGCAAAGGAACATCATGTTATATTGCCCCTTGTGATAGCAACCTTTATTATGCAGTCCGTCGCTTTTATTTCTTTACCATCACAAGTTCATACAACATTTATTTTCCCTTGCAATAAAAGATCATACATATTTTAGGAGCAATTTTTATTGCTTTTTGCACCGATGACAACTTACTTGAAGGATCTTATTCAATCCATAGGTAGATATGGTGGACACTCATGGCAAGAAACTAGGTTTAAGGGTTTTTGGATGCACAAGTAGTATCTCTACTTAGTACGAATTTTTGGCTAGCAAAAGATCCTAAGCAAGCACCACATGTTAGAGGATCCATGACAATATAAATTCTATGTGAATATAAACAAACATAACTCATTACGTTGTCTTCCTTGTCCAACGTCAACTACTTGATCAAGCTTGAAAATAATTAATGGGGGCTCACAATCATAGAAGATGTCCAAGATAGTATATTTATATGTGAAAATTTTCTTCCTTCAAAATTATTTCATGAATTGTTCAAGTGACCAATGCTATGTTTGTTAACTTTCAATAAATTTTACCACTTATACTTCTTGTATGTGAAGTCACTACTCCTCATGGGACAAGCATATGAAGCATATAAATTTCAAATTTATGATATTAAATTCATTTCAACAATTTAATCATAGGATATAAGTGAAGAACAAGAGTAAATGACAAACTACTCCAAAAAGATATAAGTGAAGACCAAATGAGTAGTTAAGTAAATAGGTAGCTATGTGAGGACTCTCTCTCATTTAAAAATTTCAGATATTAAGTATTTTATTCAAACAGCAAAGAAAACAAAATAAAATGGCATTCCAAGAATAGCACATCTCATGTGAAGAAGCAAAACTTAGGCTCTACCAAAACTGACCGATAATTGTTGATGAAGAAAGGTGGGATGCCTACCGGGGCATCCCCAAGCTTAGATGCTTGAGACTTATTGAAATATTAATTTGGGATGCCTTGGGCATCCCCAAGCTTGAGCTCTTGTGTCTCCTTAATTCCTCTCATATCATGGCTTCTCCTAAATCTTTAAAAACTTCATCCACACAAAACTCAACAAGAACTCGTGAGATAAGCTAGTATAAATCAACACAAAACCTTAACATTCTCTACTGTATAAAATCACTAAAATTATAATTTAACATTTCATACTAAATGCCTCTGCATATTTAATACTCCTATCCTCAAATAGAATCATTAAACAAGCAAACATATGCAAACAATGCAACTATAACAGCAATCTGCCAAAACAGAACAGTATGTAAAGGGGGATTTCAAATTCATACTTCCCTAACTCCAAAAATTCTGAAAAATTACTACGTGACAGAGAACTCATGCATGCTTACTGTGTAAAAATATAAGATTTTTATCATGTTCTGACTATTCAGGAATATTCTGGACATAACAGAAAACTTTCTGTTTTCAAACAGCAACACATGAACTTGCAAACTGAGCATGGTAAAGGCTATAATTGGCATTTTATTGAACTAAAAGATACAAAACATGCTTATTTATAACACCAAGCAAATATCAACATAAGAAAATGATGCTCCAAGCAAAACTCATATTATGTGACGAATAAAAATATAGCTCCAAGTAAGGTTACCGATAATGTTGAAGACGAAAGAGGGGATGCCTTCCGGGGCATCCCCAAGCTTAGACGCTTGAGTATTCCTTGAGTATTACCTTGGGGTGCCTTGGGCATCCCCAAGCTTAGGGTCTTTCCGCTCCTTATTCTCCTCATATCGATATCTCACCCAAAACTTGAAAACTTCAATCACACAAAACTTAACGGAACTTGTGAGATAGGTTAGTATGATAAAAATAAATCATCCACTTAGGTACTGTCAAGACAAGATTCATAATTGTTCACACATAATTTATACTGTATTATATCATTTCCACAATTTATATTACTCAATATAAGCTATGGAAACACTAAAACAAGCAAACTATGCACCGAAAACAGAATCTGTCAAAAACAGAACAGCATGTAGTGAGCGATTTAAAAACCATACTTATGTACCTCCAAAAATTCTGAAAATTTAGGAAAACGTAAAAACTTTGTAGTCCAATACTCTGTAAAAATTTCAGAATTTTCTTACGCTCCAGTAAAGAACAGAAATTACAGCACTGGATGCAAAAGTTTCTGTTTTTGCACAGAATCGAATCAACAAGTATCCACACTATCCCAAAGGCTTTACTTGGCACATTATTGAAAGAAAACATATAAAACATGATTACTACAGTAGCTTAATCATGTGAACACAAGAAAAACAGTAGGGGTAAATGTTGGGTTGTCTCCCAACAAGCGCTTTTCTTTAATGCCTTTTTAGCTAGGCATGATGATTTCAATGATGCTCGCATAAAATTAAAGAATTGAATCACAAAAAGAGCATCATGAATCATATGACAAGAACATTTAAGCCTAACCCACTTCCTATGCATAGGAATTTTGTGAGCAAACAATTTAGGGGAGCAAGAATCAACTAGCATAGGAAGGCAAAACAAGCATAACTTCAAAACTTTCAACATATAGAGAGGAAACTTGATATTAATGCAACATCTACAAGCATATGATCCTCTCTCATAATAATTTTCAGTAGCATCATGAATGAATTCAACAATATAACTATCACATAAAGCATTCTTTTCATGACCTACAAGCATAGAAACTTTATTACTCTCCACATAAGCAAATTTGTTCTCATCAAAACTTGGGGGACTAAAAATTTCATCATCATCAAACATAGCATCCCCAAGCTTATGGCTTTGCATATCACTAGCATCATGGATTTTCAAAGATTTCATACTAGCAACATTGCAATCATGCTCATCATTCATGGACTTTATGCCAAACATTTTATTGAATTCTTCTTCTATCAATTGAGCACAATTTTCCGATCCATCATTTTCAAGAAAGACATTATAAAGATGAATAATATGTGGCAACCTCAATTCCATTTTTTGTAGTTTTCTTTTATAAACCAAACTAGTGATAAAACAAGAAACTAAAAGATTCGATTGCAAGATCTAAAGATATACCTTCAAGCACTCACCTCCCGGCAACGGCGCCAGAAAAGAGCTTGATGTCTACTACGCAACTTTATTCTTGTAGACTCGTGTTGGGCCTCCAAGCGGAGAGTTTTGTAGGACAGTAGCAAATTTCCCTCAAGTGGATGACCTAAGGTTTATCAATCCATGGGAGGCGTAGGATGAAGATGGTCTCTCTCAAACAACCCTGCAATCAAATACAAGAAATCTCTTGTGTCCCCAACACACCCAATACAATGGTAAATTGTATAGGTGCACTAGTTCGGCGAAGAGATGGTGATACAAGTGTAGTATGGATAGTAGATATAGGTTTTTGTAATCTGAAAATATAAAAACAGCAAGGTAGCAAGTAACAAAAGTGAGCATAAACAGTATTGCAATGCTTAGAAACAAGGCCTAGGGTTCATACTTTGGCTAGTGCAATCTCTCAACAATGCTAATATAATTGGATCATATAACCATCCCTCAACGTGCGATAAAGAATCACTCCCAAGTTCCTATTAGCGGAGAACATAAGATAGAAATTGTTTGTAGGGTACAAAACCACCTCAAAGTTATCCTTTCCGATCAATCTATTGAGCTATTCCTATAAGTGTCACAAACAGCCCTAGAGTTCGTACTAGAATAACACCATATGATACACATCAACCAACCCTAACGTCACCTAGATACTCCAATGTCACCACAAGTATCCGTGAGTTGATTATACGATATGCATCAAACAACTTCATAATCATAATATTCAATCCACACAAAGAACTCCAAGGAGCACTCCAAAGTTTCTATCGGAGAAAAGATAATGAAAACGTGCATCAACCCCTATGCATAGATTACCCCAATGTCACCTCGGGAATCCGCGAGTTGAGTGCCAAAACATACATCAAGTGAATCAATATAATACCCCATTGTCACCACGGGTATTCATATGCAAGACATACATCAACTGTTCTCAAATCTGAAATATTCAATCCGACAATAACGAAACCTCAAAGGGAAAAGATTCGATTCATCACAACAAAGATAGAGAGGGAGGAAACACCATATGATCCAACTATATTAACAAAGATCGCGATACATCAAGACTGTGCCATATCAAGAACACGAGAGAGAGATCAAACACATAGCTACTAGTACATACCCTCAGCCCCGAGGGTGAACTACTACTTCCTTGTCATGGAGACCGCCGGGATGATGAAGATGACCTCCGGTGATGATTCCCCCCCCCCTCCGGTAGGGTGCCGGAAAAGGGCTCCAGATGGGATCTCCTTGGTACAGAAGCTTGCGGCGGCGTAAAAACTCATCTAGGTTAACTTTCGGGGGTTTCTGAATATATATGATTTTTCAGCGCTGGAATCACGCAAAGAAGGGCCACAGGGGGCCCACGAGGCACCAGGGCACGCCTGGGGGGGTGGCGCGCCCTGGCGGCTTGTGGGGCCCCTGTGGCTCTTCTGTTGCTCCCCCGAAGCTTCCTGGGTCTGTTTCCTTCCAGAAAAAATCGTCAAAAAGTTTCGCTGCATTTGGACTTCATTTGATATTGATTTTCTGGAAAACCAAAAACAAGCAGAAAACAGGAACTGGCACTGGGCACTAGGTCAATATGTTAGTCCATAAAAATCATATAAAAGCCATATAAAAGTGCACCAAAATCATACAAAACTATAATAAACATGGCATGAATATTTCATAAATTATAGATACGTTGGAGACGTATCACAACCGAAGAGGACAAACTCAGACACACCGATGTGATCACTCAGTGACATCAGAATCACCAATTGATACTACTTGGAGACACCGATTTCGCTGCATAAAGGAACTTTTTCCCAAGATCTGTTTGTTCTTATATTTCCAGCTCCACTCAATGATTCTTTATCCTCTACCTGCATCTCAAGCAAAATTCCAGCTAGTTGTGCCTCTCAAGGACCATACTCACCTGACCAACGACCTTGAAGCTAGACCCTTCTTGGAAATTGATGTCAAAGGGGGAGAGAGAGATGCACATCAAAGCTTATCTACGACACCCTAAAGGGAGAAAGATGTATTTTATAAGAGGAGAGAACTCTACATGCTTCTAAGAGGGGAGAAACATGTATTTGATCCTAGTTGATTTACTCTGTTGTTATTTTGTGTGTTTGCTCTGATTTTGTCTCACCCTACCCACTCCCAATATCTAACTCTAAGATTCAGGGGGAGAGGAAGCTCAAAGTCAAGTTTAGGGGAGAAAAATCCTTGGAAATTCATTGCAAATTCTTAGTTGATCTTTTGGGGACATGCTTGCACTTAAGGAAGTATTCACTCTGTGATACCATTTCCTACATGTCATCCCAATTGTAAGTGCATCAAGTGCCCCCTTAGTGGTTTTGGAGTATTGAAGACAAATAGGTTGAGGAACTAATGTGTTTGTGAGTATACACAGGAGACAGAGTCCCTGAGGATTTGGTTTAACACATGGAAGACGACCCCTAAAAATAGATTTCTTCAAGTGAAGAATTTGATGATGAAATTGGTACGACCTTTGAAGAAATTGATGTGAAGACTTTGAAGCTTGAAGACTTTGGTTTTCGTAGTTTCTTTTCTTCTTATTTGAGTCATAGGAAAAATTGTACTGTTAAAGGGGGTCTAGGTGAAACATATTTCACATTTCCAAAGCGATGCTCAAACTTACTGAAACCCATACACAAGCCGCTTCGAGTGAAGCCTTTGGAAATCTCTAGTACAGCTGACGCATTTTCTAGTGACAGTGACGAAGTTCATCTGGTCGCTGACGAATTTGGTCAGGCTGAGGAGTTAGGAGTTCGCCAGTGCGATCTGCCTAAAGTGAGGAAATTGAGTGCCCCGACGAAATTGAGAGTTCGATTTTCAGACCGTTGCTGCGTCGCGTGCCAGCTGTCGAGTGGATCCTTATCCTGACAATGGTCGAATCAGACAAGGGCATTTATGACATTTTATGTCGGGTTGCCCCCTGGCTATAAATAGCCCCCCCCCCCAACCACTTGTTGGTTGGCTGCTCCGAGAGAACTTGACACTTGTCATTTGAGAGCAACCCGTCCTCTGACGACTTTGTGAGAACCCAAGTGAGGAAAAACCCAACCAGAGCCTAAGTGATTGAGCATCACTGAAGAGATTGATCTGTGTGATCCGACGCTTGTTATCTTGGAGGACTGTCATTCCTCCAGACGGTTAGGCATCATGTTCTGAGCACCCAAGAGTAATTGCGGCGTGCCGGTGAACAAGTCTGTGAAGGTTTTGGAAGTCTACCTTGAAGACTTACCACGAGTGATTGGGTGAGGTCTAAGTGACCTTATCTCAAGAGGAATACGGTGAGTACTAAGTGTTCTCTGAGTTGCGACTCAGCCGCCTCAACCAGACGTACAGTTGATGCAGCAACTGGAACTGGTCTACCAAATTCCAGTGTCTTCACCGAGCCAACCTGGTTTCAAATTCCTCACCCTCCCTTACTTTATTCCGCTCCTGAAGAATTTGTGATCTATCCTCTGACGAATTTGAACTGAAGTATTTGATCATGCTATCGTTTACTTCCTCAGTTCATATTCTTCATGTGTGTATGATTGTATGATTGCATGTTCTTCACCCTTATATATTCTGTTCGCATGTACTCTGATTCTGTGATGACTTAGTTTCCCTTGCGTTTGTATTTCTTCACTCTGATCTTCGTCAAATACATCAGAGTTTGACGAATTTCTAATAATCTCCCATTCACCCCCCCCCCCCTCCCCTCTGGGAGATAACCTGCGCTTTCACCAATCTTGGTAATCTTGTTGTTCTTGTTTCCTTTCTTGAAGAAATTCTCTTGTGTTATCTAACCTTGTTTTCTCAAGCTTATTTCTTCAGGCAAAATGCTCAAGCACCTCAAGGTAAGTACATGCATCTCACTCATGCACTTGATGATCTCTTGCATGTTGCACATATTGTTTGCAAGAGAGAATTGGGAACATGAAGGTACTTCATTCCCATTTCTTTTATTCTGATGCATGTGGCCAAGATACATGTAACTCATCAAGTTTTCCATCATGTTTTGCACTTGCATTCCAAAATCTATTACTCTTTTAAAAGACTGCACACTTGTAGGGGGAGCTTATGCATGTTACATGTCTTCCAAAGTCTTCATATACCTTGTGATATATTCTTATTTTAAGCTTTGATGTATGTTGTCATCAATTACCAAAAAGGGGGAGATTGAAAGCACATTTGCTCCCTTGGTGGTTTTGGTAATTCATGTCAACATGCATATTGTTGGACTAACACTTTCATCTAGTATATTTCAGAAAAGTTCAACATTGGCATGGCAATGACATGAGATTGTGGACCCCTTCAAAATACTAAGGACATGGATTGGCAAAGCTTCAAGACTCTACATTTTTGGTTAAGTGATCCAAGATCACATTGAGTCCATAGGAAAGCCAATACTATTCAAAGGGGATGAGGTTTTGATCATGACTTAATTGCTCAAGTGCTTGATGATATTGCTCCAAAAACCCTCAACCATTTTCTCCAACTCATATATGTCCAAACCCTAAAAGTCCATCTCGGTCCCACCAAAATACTTCCATCCGGACCCACCGAGATGATCCTATACACTGCCACAGCCAAACCCTAGACTTTCGGTCTCACCGAGATGACAATCGGTCTCACCGATTTGCACTGGCCAAGTTTCTGTAAGCCAGTTGTTTCACTTCGGAATTACCGAAATGAAGTCTTGCTTGATTCATCACATTTTGGTCCCACCGAGATTCTTGATTCGGTCTCACCGAAACGCCAAACGGTCAAGTCTTTTACACAGGTCGGTCTCACCGAGATTTCTGATCGGTGTCACCGAGTTAGGTCAAAAGCTTGTAACGGTTGGATTTTTGGTGCTGCCTATTTATACCCCTCCACCACCACTCACTCTCTAAGAGAGCCATCAGAACGAACCTACACTTCCACCATTCATTTTCTGAGAGAGAACCACCTACTCATGTGTTGAGATCAAGAGATTCCAATCCAACCATTTGAACCTTGATTTCTAGCCTCCCCAAGTTGCTTTCCACTTCAATCCCCTCTCCTACCAAAGCCAAATTTGTGAGAGAGTGATTGAGTGTTGAGGAGACTATCATTTTAAGCACAAGAGCAAGGAGTTCATCATCAACAACATCGTCTATTACCTTTTGGAGAGTGGTGTCTCCTAGATTGGTTAGGTGTCACTTGGGAGCCTCCAAGATCATGTGGAGTTGAACCAAGGAGTTTGTAAGGGCAAGGAGATTGCCTACTTCGTGAAGATCTACCCGAGTGAGGCTAGTCCTTCGTGGACGTAAGCCATGGTGGAATAGACAAGGTTGCTTCTTCGTGGACCCTTCGTGGGTGGAGCCCTCCGTGGACTCGCGCAGCCGTTACCCTCCGTGGGTTGAAGTCTCCATCAATGTGGACGTACGATAACACCACCTATCGGAACCACGCCAAAAACCACCATGTCTTCATTGCGTTTGATCTTCTCATCTCTACCCCATTACTTTCCGCACTTGCATGTTGTACTATTTCCATTGCTCTATCTCTAGATATGCATGTGTAGAGAGTATTGGTTGTATCTTAACTAGTGCCAAAATCTGCCTAAACTTCAAGAAAATTAAAAACTGCACCTTTGGCTCGTTAAGTGTCTATTCACCCCCCCCCCTCTAGACCTATCTTCTCGATCCTACAACCCCCTAGTCCAGGACACCAACCGTAGACCCCTGAACCGGTCTTCAAGTTGGGGACGCTCCTCGGTTCTTCCAAACTATTCTTCATCTTCGGTCATCGGTCTTGAAAGCTGGTTCAAAAAAATTCTCATCTCCGATCTCGAGGATCATCGAGGTGTATCCGAAGAGTTCACACGTCGGGCATCCGAGGAGCCCCTTTAAGTTCTCGGCCTTTATCAATTCCTTGTTATTTTACGCCACCCCTTGGGTTCAAAGTTTTTTCCATGCGGCGATGTCCTCTTGCAGCCGAGCTCCAACGCGGGACTGCATTCGAGGTGTCTTTTTGCAGCCGAGCTCCAATGCCGGTCTGTATCTGATGTGTCATAGATTACCTCGGTCTTGAAAAAGTTGAAGGGGTTTAGCCGAGCTTAATGCCAGAAACGTCCTCTATGGAGTCAGCCACTCGCCTCCGAGCTTTATGCCGGACTGCTTCCGAGGTGGTGCACCACCTCGGCCTTGGGCTGATTTTTTATGGATTTTTCTTTACTATTGGTGCAATTTTATTCTCTGCCGAGATGTATAACCAGTAGCCCTCAAGGTGCGTACCGGCCTAAAATCTGAGATGCACCTGAAGGTTAACATAAAACCGCTGATCTTAGTAGCCCCTGAGACTCAGGTCGATTTGCGAAATCGGCCCAAGGATCAAGTCCTTGCTCAGCAGCATACATAGGAATGGAAACGCGGTGCGCAATAGTTCCCGAGACTCAGGTTGGGTGCGGCCGACCAACCTGAGGATCATAATCTCCTAGAAAATCGTTTTGCACTTTGAATTTTTCTGCATTGAATCATCAATGCACCCCCGAGCCACTGGTCGGGTGGCAACACCTGATCAGGGGATCGATTTACGCCTTTAATGGCTTTTAATTGAGAAGCGCGAAGTCCAGTAGCCCCCGAGCCTTAATTTGGGCACGGGTGGCCGAATTAAGGATCTACATGCGTTTGACACAAGGTTTTGTTACGTTTAACATAGACTTCTTGGCAAGAGAATAAAGATCTCTTAAAGGAGCTGGAGCTAACGAAAGCCAAGCTTGCCGAGTTGCAGAAAAAATTGCCCGATGTTAAGAAATTCACCCGCGAGGCACATGGTAAGTTTAATACTTGACCTATGCTACCAATATGATGATTGCCTGTGCTCAAGAAGCATGGGCCATGGCTAAGACGCACTATCGTCTGTTGAAGACCGAAGTGCTTTCCAAGGTCGGCCCCAAGGGTATTGATGGAAAGGAAATTAAGGCGAACGGTAATTATGAGAACGTCATGCTCGCTGCTCGGCTAACCGAACAGGATTGTCTCCTCGATACCCTTATAGATGGCCTTGAATAAATTTGTAAACAGTTAATGATGAAGGATGACTTTATGTATCTACGTACTTTTGTCATTTTGAACGCTCATATCCGCAGATTTCATACTCCGTTAACCAACCATCGGCTTCTACCTCCTCGGCCAGAGGACGAGGAGTGTTCCCAATGTTGGCATGAGTCCTCATGCAATGTTTGTAGGGAACGAGGCAATCCGGCAAGAAGTTCAAAATGAAAGACTTGCAGAGAGTTATGTTATATTGCTATTTAACGCAAGTCACATCTTCGGCGAAAAATAGTTCCTCTAGCAGTTCCTTTTCCCGGGGTGTCATGTTAATCACGACAAATTAGCCGATATCCCAATATACTTGCTCGAAGGCCTCGACTTGGAAATATCCTCGGCGTAATAGGTCGGCTTTATACCCTACGTCTAGCACCCTTCAAAAAGGCCTTGATTTTCACTTCCTCCATTGCCGACCAATTGTATTCTTGTGACCGCTAGCTTTCGGCTTCACCCATCTGAGTTACTTGCCAGGTTGACCCGAAAGTAACAATCGCAGAGGTGCTCCCTTTACCCCTTAGCCGAATTCGTCCGAAACGTAAGGTGTAAGCACAGGAGCCAGGCAACCTAGCTTGGCAAAAAATCTCAAGTCAAATTGATGCACATTGTGGTTTTATAACGATCTGTGGTGAGGCAGCGCTCGTATATCAAATACAAATGTTGAGCATATGTTGGGCTCTCCAGGAGTCCCGAGGTAGCTGCGCCGAGGTGCCTCAAAGAGCTCCCGGTACAGTTTGTTGGACTCTTTTATAGGTCCGAAGTATTTTATACCAAAAAATCGAGGTGAGTATTGCGCAGTTTTTTCAAAGATGGTCGAACTTGTTTTCTATTAGTGACCTCGTACAAGCCGAGCACGTTTATGAAAGCAAGCTTTGTGACTTATCGAAAAGTCTTTTGTTTTACACAGGCAACCTTTATGGTTAATATTTCTGATCGGCTGATCGAATTTGCGCATGTTTGTGACAGTCAGCTGTCGGCTATACTTTGCAGCTTTATGCTATATGTTATTTTGACTCAACCATGACTGTGTAAGATGTGTAGTTGGCCAGTCGTCGGCTTCTACCCCTTAGTAAAGTATACTCAGGGTGTTTCTTGTTGATATATAACCCTTAGCCGACATCTCGGTGCCCGGAGGTGGTTGTATCAAGAGAAACAAGGCAATCGGACCATGAGGCTGAAACGTACACTTAGTCGTAGGAGCGTATGTTTGGGGGCAACTTAATAGCCCCCGGTATACGTCGAGTCTTCAGATCATCCGAGGTTGAACCACCTACACTTTAGCTCTTTCGAAAAAGAAAATACCTTCATTTTACACGGATAGCCGCTATCGGCTATATATAGTTTAACACTGCCTACGGTTCGCCGACCGATTTACGCGTATTGTGACAGTCAGCTTTCGGCTTTATCCATCTGAGGTACTTGACCAGTTAAACCAGAAGTAACAATCGCAGTGGTTCTCCCTTTACACCCTTAGTCGAACAAAGCGGAAACGTAAGGGGTAAGCACAGGAACCGGGCAACCCAGCTGTTGACCAAAGACACAAGTTGAAATCAATGCATATAAGTGCGAAATACCGAGGACGTTTTGCCGAGGACTCCATGACCACCTTGGCTTTTGGTGGGTTCGGCTCTAGTCGCATCCCCCCGTTAGTATTGTCAAAGCTTCAAAGGCGTCTGGCGTTGCATCAAGTTTTTTGGTGCCAATCCGAAATTGGTCTTAAAATTAATTTGTGCTTCCGTCGTGCTTTAATTTGACACATCCGATCTCTAGACTTCAAGTGGGTCAGCCTTCGGCTTCAACCCCCTTTTCCTAAAGGCGGGGTGCTTCTCAAGCTAGTTCGGCGAACTAAACTCGAGAGGCTTTAGAGAGAAACAAGGCTATCCGGCTATTTGGCCATACACTCAGGTCGAAAAATGAGTGGTAGAAAAAGACTTTGCAACGACTAGGAAGAAAACATTTAAAAACGGTGCATATTAATTTAAGAGCCCCTAGTTAACTTGGGAAAATAAAGTTGTTTTTAACAAACCAGTTTTTAACAAACAGAATTTTTGTTTAAGACAAATATAATGCTTGGTTGAACCGAACAAAAATTAAAAAATTGAAAAAAAAATTGAGCATCAAAGCAACTTAGCTGGTTAATGTGCTCGGTGTTGATGACGTGATCGGGCTTGTGGCGGGACGAAGACGCCCATTGATCTTTGACAAATCCGAGATGGTGCATAGTCCTCGGCCTGACCGAGGTCCCAGGCCCCAAGCCGGTTCCGAGGTGGCCAAGTGGGGAGCTTGGCTTGACGAGGTGGCGATGTAGCACGGTCGATGTGGCGAGGCGAAGCCCCCGGTCCAGCTGTCCTGACGAAGCTAGTTAGCTGGTGATGATGAAGCTCCGGAGTATGTTGATGAAGCGATGGTGAAGCCCCCGATCTAGCCGAGGCGACGGAGCAGGTCGGTAAGGTGACGTTGAAGCCCTCATGCCAGCCGAGGTGTCGAAGCGGTTCGGCGTGGTGGACATGGGCTTGAAGAAGCGACTGCGCGGCGATGCCGACGCAGGTCGGTATTTGTGACGCGGTCAATGCCGGCTTGATGAAATGACCGTGCGGCGATGCCGGTGCGCCCGACTCATGCAATCCGTCGGGCAACGATTTTGTCTTGATGATTATTTGGTCTTCGCGATGTTGAACTCTTGGTTGGCTCGCTGAGGTGATGATCTGAGGTGGTTGTTGTCGGCTCGATGAAGCGACGGCGCAATCGATGCTGTCGCAGGTCGGCATCTATGGAGCAACGTAGTCGGGCTGTTTTGACACCGGCGCGACGATGAAGATCACCTCGTAAAAGGCTTAAAATTTGTAGGCACGTATTTGAGAACAAAACACAATACTCCAAAAAAAATTCTTCAAAAAGGGCGTCGATAACCCGTTCATGAAAAAGATGAACTTGGGTCAGATTCGTTTTCGCGTAGCAAACAGATCCGAAAATTGATGCACTCCTCGGACTCGTCCCGAAGTTTGTACGGTCGAATCGAGCTGAAATTTTGAGGGGTGGCCGATATGAGAATTCCGCAGCCAATGAACGGTTGGATCTTCCAAAGGATGTCTGAGCTGACTGCTGGACTCCTCTCCCTAAACTTCGTCTAGATTTCCGTCCAGATTCGACAAGGCTCCGGTATATCGGAGATTGCTGGAGATTCCTCCATCGGAACGTGATGAAATTTTACAAGGTTGTTCTATACTAAATTCCTCACAATCCCTCCTAAGCAATCGTTAAAACGATGCTCGAGGGGGCAGGGACGGTGAACACGAATCTGCTGTCCAGAAAAACTGCATGGTCACCTGAGGGCAATGTCGACGTTGAGCCCCCGAGCTCCATGGATGATTTTCCCATGATCCCAATTGAGATTGGAGTTGATGTTGATGAAGGCACTCGTCCGATCTTGACGATCCGACACGGAGCGAAGTCCTCGGTCCAGCCGAGGCGACCAGTCGAGCCGGCGACGAAGATGCCGACGCCGAGGATGAAGATTCGTTTCGGCGCGTAGATCGATCTGAATTCCAATCGCGCCGCGGCGACTACCAGCAGGGACCTGCATGGGCCACCAATGTCGGTGCTATGTCCGGCATATCTCAAGGTAGGGGTCCTAAGCTAGGCGTCTTGGAGCGAGTAACATGGACACGGGATTTTACCCAGGTTCGGGCTCTCTCGAAGAGATGATACCCTACGTCCTGCTTTTGATTGTATTGATATGGGGTATAGTACAGAGTACATGTATCTATCACGAGATTGTTGTGATTCTAATGATCTAGAATATTGTCTATCAACTAGCCTAGCCTCGGTTTATATAATGCACCAGAGGCCTAGGGTTTAGAAGAGTCCTCGTCTTGCGCACCAAGTCTTGTGGGATCTTCCTTGTATACGTCATGGGCTGCCCGAAGAAGCCCATTAGTGAACCGCCATGGGGTCCTCGGCCCGACCCACCTGGTCGGGAGATGACGTGGTGAGTACCCCCTAGTCCAGGACACCAACACCGCCTAACACCTGGCTGGTTCTTTGGGTCGGCACGTTCAGAGACATTGCAGAGTCGGCGTCTTAATGGGCGGATAAGGTGGGTTCGTTCCTTTGGTTCGTGTCCGGCTGTTTCCCTTTGGTTCCTCCTTAATAGTCTAGCTAGTCCTATCAGCCAGTGTCCGCGTGGAGCTGTCTGTTCCGTTCGGCAGGTTTTATCCGACTGGTGTCCAAGTGGAGTTGTGTCCGCTCCGTCCGGCTAGTGCTATCTGGTTGGTGTCCACGTGGAGTTGTGTTCGTTCTGTACTTCTTTAGTCGGTAGACGGTTCGTATGCTTTTGGGGTGTTTTGTTGGGTTACGTGCTTGCTGGTTCTCGGCATTGGACCCGTGTGGCTCCTTCCTTGTGTACCGAGTCGTTGTCCGGCGGTAGCCTCCTGTTGGCCCCGTGCGAGTGGCTTGGGTTAGCGCTTAGCGGTGAGCGCGGGTGACTCCGTTGGCTGGTAGGCCTATGATGCTCGCTCCGCTGGGTAAAAGCATGTGCTCGCCTTGGCTTTGTACTGTGCGATGTCGCTCTTTTTACACGGCTTTCATCACCCGGTCTTTTGATGCTTTTGGGTCAGTGTCCACACGTGTGCCTCCGTGTAATGGGTTTTGTTAGTTTGTTGTCGTTTGCTTTTCTCCTCCTTCTTTCTCTTTCCCTTCGCCATCACCGCCTTATGCTTCGCCTCACACGTCCCTCACTACGATCCACTGGAGGTGCTCTTCGAACTCATCTCATCTATCCGTCTGCATCGTCCTGCTTTGTTTGCCTGCGGTATGGCCTTCGTCCTTCCTACTAGCTAGGGTTCTTCCTCTTTCCTCTCTTCCGTCTCTTTTCTTGCCTAATTGTGCTCTCTCTTTCCGTTCGTTCTCTCAGGTCTTTCGAGCTTCTTCTTGTCATTGTTGGGCGCCTGTATTGTTGCTTTAGGTGAGCTGATTCTTTTTTGTACATTCCGTTCTTGCTCTTTTGACCTTGCTTCCCAATCTTTCTTGTCTATTTCATTTTCTTCCCGAGTCCCTTCTGTTTAGATATGTTCCAAAAAAAATTCATAATTTTGATGCTTGAGATTGTGGTTCGTTGGTTGACCGTGTGTCAGTTTCATGTTGTAGGCTCCGGTTTTATGTGAACCATGTGAAGGAACGCATAAAAAGGAAATGTAATCGAGGAAAGTCTATTTTTTGTCACTGCCAGTCTGCTCATATGACATCTTCATCTCTTGCCCACACTCAGATAGGATTTGGCAAAGGATTGGTATCTCTCCCGGCACCTCCATCCAGGAAATTTGGGAGTGTAGCATTCTTAATGGACTTGACCGAGATATTCGGCCCTTCGTTATAAAGGGCTGACTCAAACCAGCATAATTATATTTCCCCTAGAATTTACTCATAGCTTCCACAACCTAAAAATGCAATATATGGTACGTACAAATCATACAATTGACGGTTTAATGCATTTACATGTAGCTTGTCACTGATTGCAACTAAATTTCAGAAGAAAAAAATAGAATTAGAGTACACAAAATAGCATAAAAAGGAATCAATCTGTCACTGCAACTTGATTGGATTTTCATCGAACACCTTGTAAGCATATACACAAAAGTAGCTCTACAAATAAAGATGAGAAATTCTAGATGTTAAATCAAATGAGAGGGGTGGATGAGAGAGAAAAGCGGGTTAATCACGAGGAAGAAAGGAAGTGGGCATTTGAACCTCATCCTACTCTTCTTATCTCCCCCTTCGCTCCCGCTCAGTCAAGTCCCCGAGCTTCTCGCTCTCACCCTCTTTATTTTCCCTGCCGCGCAGGTCCAAATCAGACGAAGAGGCCACAAAACCTACAAAATAAGAATGGCAAACAAATAAAAAGTGCATATCACATGAATCAAAATTAGGAAGGAAAGGAAAACTAAAACACGGTTGTGCCAGCAGCCTCCCGCCCTAAATCAACACCAAACCGAGGAAGAAAAGAAAGAGTACCTCACCTGAATTTGGCCACTCTTCTCGTCTTCGCGCAGTCGGTTCCTGCGTCCAGCCATGACTTCAGCTTCAGCAAGGACGAAGGCATGGTAGCGGCGACCGATTGGGGAGACGTTGAGATAGCAAGCCGCGTCACAGTGTAAACGACCGAGTGCTGGGATAGGCGCTGTAATGTCTCCACCCCTCCACCCCCTGCGTCCGGCGTGAGGATGGTTTTTTTTATGGGAACGCCTCATGGCAATTTATTCAATTTGGGGTAGTTCATAGTAGTTTTAGTTTTAGTAAAATAGGTTGTCTTGCCTCAGTGGCGTCCGACGCTATGCCGTCGTCTGGTGGTCGCCTCCCAGGCTTGTCGTCCATTGTGGACGGAGGCAGTTGGGGGCGGATCTGGCGCGAGCTCTCTTCCCTCAATAAGCCTGAGGTCTTCCCTGATCTAGAGGATAGCCCGAATGGCGGCCGACTCCATTCCTGCCGGCGTGTGTGCCTTATGGGAGGCAGTTCCAGCTGCAGTTCGGAGGCCATGGCGATTTCGTCACGCCAGGTGGTTCAATCCAGCGGCGGCAAGGTTCAATCCAGGCAGCGAGGTTCTCCAACCAAACGGGCCATTCGATACGGGAAACTGTACACATAGAAACCAACACCTGCGAAAGCAGCGCTTCCGTAGTTAAAGCTGTCCCCTCGGCCGTCTGCAGGTTTACCCGATCAAGAGTGGAAATAATTAACACGAGATTTGTGCATGAAAAGAAACAACCTGATCTGGCTCGGAGAATCAAATGGCTATAACATTCTCAGTCGCTACTGTCGAAGTTCAGATCTGGTCAAGGTATAACATTGCACCTTGATTAAAGGGCTATAATAAACGCAAAACACAAAAATAAATCAATTCTTTCCAACTTTGCTTTGTAGTGACATTCCATCATGGGTCTTAGAAGAGTGAAAATGTACACATGACAAACCAAACACCTGCAAAAGCAGAGGGCCCTATTCGCTTTCGTAGTCATCTTCATCTCCAAATGAGAAGACCGAAGCGTCTGCGGCGATGGCCTTGAACTCGCTCAAGCTTGATGATTCCACAGCAGGGGGTTGTGCTTTGGTGGAGCCGCTCTTGCTGCTAGCTTCAGTTTTGAGAGAGGTAGCGTCAGATGCCCTTGCAATTCCTTGGTCGCCCGAAATGGTTATTTTCTCGATTCCGCTAGCAGCAGCTGATGGCTCCTGTTGTGCAACACTTGTTTCAGAAGCTTTGGCTCCATTTGCTCCACCTTGACCACTGCTGGAGACCTCCTCCTTCCTGCCCTTGGATGATCCATCTTCTGCTTCATTGTCAGAAAAAACATCATCCTTATCATCACTTCCAGTTTCTTTGTTGGACTCTACAGGTCCAGCATTGCTGTCTTTGGCATTGCTGCTCGTAGAGGAATCAGCATCAGACTTCTTATCAGCAGATCCATCAGCTGGTTTTTGTTTTGGTGGTTGTGAACCACTATAATCTACCAGAACGATCTCAACCTGGAATCCTGGTGACGGCAATTTTCTCTGGATACCATAATAGTTAGTTAAGAGTCTGAACAAAGGGCAACAAGATGAACTCAAGATAAATGACTCATCACTGGGCTCACTTACTAGTAATAATATAAATCATTTTCATCAATGACATACATAAAATGTACCAAGTCTGCTACAGCTCGACTAGAGCCAACCTTGCATTACACAGGGCAACTCATGGAATAAGGGTGCATTTGTTCCTGTGGGAATGTTTTCCAACCTAAAGTTTGGGAGAAAGGAAAGACGTGCATCTACTCCATGCCAGTGGGAGAAAGGAAAGGCAAATAAAATATTCATGGAACCGTGATTAATAACAGGTGCAACAGTACCATTCCTTCGTTTCTCCTGCAACCACCCATCGCACGCTCCTTATGTTTTCCTGTGGTTTTTCGGCTCCTTTATTTTGCAATCCTTCCCTATTCCTACACTTGCTCATATTCCTATGTTTTACACAACCATGTCCCGAACAGGGCCTATAACTGTTGAAGCAAATTCCACATACGACTCAACAATATAAAGTGGATATTTAGCGTGCATCTTATTGAATAGTACAATATTTTTATTTTTGAAATAAACTTCCGTTAATGTATTAACAACTTTGAATATTGGACGTTGGATGAAGATAATCCGACGATACAGAGGTGGTAAATCCGAGCACTATTGGCCGTTGGATATCATCTTCACTGCATCGGATTCTACCACGTGCACTGACGAGGACATCCCCTACTACAGTTACACCCACAGATCTCACAGCTACACCTGCTCAAGTAACAAAGAGACAAGGACCAATCACCAGAGTTCGCACACGTCATTTCAGGACTTCGAGGGAGCCATAATGACACATGAAGGCATGGACAAAGCACACACGATAACACTTCATAATTTCATCCATAATCATCCTTAGGTATTGCGCCACCTCACTTTTGGGCCAGACCCATGTAAAATCGAAATAAAGGGCAATAGGCAGTTTTTCGAGTTCGTATTAGTGGAGAAACCGACTTAGGGTTGATCCCCCCCCCCCCCCCCCCAAAACCCCTCCAGGGCATCGTTTAGACTTGGGTTTTGTTTAGGTACAAATTCACCATAGTTGCAAATTCATATATTTCATTTGTGTAACAACCAAGCCAAGACCGCTTACGGAAACCCAACATTCAGCAGTTTATATTGCAAATCATAGTTCTTGCTTGTTATTCGACTGCTTACAGGGACTGGAACTTTGTGATCAGGTTGACCGTGCCCTGGTGTGGTCAATAACAACTCCGGAATTGATTTAGCAATTACATAGGCACAACCTCGTCTCATGTTGTAGTTTAATTATCCAAACTTTTTTTCTTGTAGATGAATTGCCATTCTTTTTTACTTTATGATTTAGAGTGCACAATATGCACAAATTCTAAAACACCAAGCACTTTTTTGTTCTAGAATCTTCCATACTTTAACTATCCAAACTTTTTTTCGAATGAATTGCCATTCCTTTTTTTACTATATATGATTTACAATGCGCAAAATGCACAAACCTCACTTCACAGGCACTTTTCATTTGTTCTAGATTCTTCCATACTTTAATTCCCCCAAGTTTATTTCTTCAAAAATAATTCCATTCACTCTTACTTTACAAAAAAAACTCAAAGTTATGACAACACGTTCATAATTCCATTTGTCTTTGAAGATGCAATACTAGCTACTCAAAACTGCAATGCGAGATACCTAAGGACAAATGTGCTGGATATTGACATTTTCATGTACTATTATACCTTGCAGTATTCAAATATTCTCTAGTTATAATTTGATTTTCAATGGGATGAACTACGAGAACTAAATCTACATCTACGCCATGCATATATGACTCCAAACTAACATGTTTACCTGTTATCATGTGGTATGTCGATATTCATTCATACTTTGGTTATCTATAAGCTCCTACGTACAATTTGCACGTGTACCTACCTAGTCAAAATAATCAGTTACCTTGTCAAAATCAGCAATGAAGCATCGATTACCTTGTCAAAATCATCAAAATCAGTTGGATTCAGTGTCACTCTGTTCTCCATCATTGTTGTGTTTAGCCAGCTGAAAAAGACAAGTGTAAAATATAATTAAGAATATAATTTATTTCCAGTTTCCTATGTAAGATTTTGATGCCATCAGATATATATCATATATATATGTAGATTTCTGCAACTAAAGCAAGATACTTATGTAAAGGAATGATACATTATTAGAAAAAAGGAGCTTACCAGTAGAAATCTCCTTGCCGATCATGAAACTGAATCTTGAAATCACCAGCTACCTCTGCTAATCCAGGCTCCCCGGGCAACGCGAAAACCATAATTCCCTTCTTTGGTGCACTAAACCAGAAATCTTCTGGCTGAAAATGGGTTGAAAATTAAGTTTCCAAATGAGAGCAGAGAGAGACTTCCCACACATTTAGAGAATAGATCAAATATATAAATAATTAGAAACAGCTTTTCTAGGTCATAGTGAAATAAGAGAGTTTGGAATATCTTTTGAGGTTCTTGGTACTTTGTTTTACGGAATGTCATGTGGTGGGCCTTGGAGAAACACAAAGTCCCAACAAAGTACATTAACCTCATCAAGGACATGTACGATAATGTTGGGACAAGTGTTTGAACAAGCGATGGCGACACTGATGACTTCCCGATTAAAATAGGACTGCACCAAGGGTCAGCTTTGAGCCCTTATCTTTTTGCTTTGGTGATGGATGAGGTCACAAGGGATATACAAGGAGATATCCCATGGTGTATGCTCTTTGCGGATGATGTGGTGCTAGTCGATGATAGTCGGACGGGGGTTAACAGAAAGTTAGAGCTATGGAGACAAACCTTGGAATCGGAAGGTTTTAGGCTTAGTAGAACTAAAACTGAGTACATGAGGTGCGGTTTCAGTACTACTAGGCACGAGGAGGAGGTTAGCCTTGATGGGTAGGTGGTACCTCAGAAGGACACCTTCGGATATTTGGGGTCAATGCTGCAGAAGGATGGTGATATCGATGAAGATGTGAGACAACGGATCAAAGCCGGATGGATGAAGTGGTGCCAAGCTTCTGGCGTTCTCTGTGACAAGAGTGCCACAAAAGCTAAAACCTTTGGCCGACTAAAAGGCTAGTCCTAGACCAAGGGGCAGATATATATATTACACAAGACTTGGGGTACAAGGAACGACGACATAGCACGACGACATAGATTTTTTTTTTAAAATATATTATTTTTTTAATAACAAATTTCGAAAATGTATGACCTAATTTGTAAATTACAAATATATGACCATGTCAGCTTCGTGTAGGCCGAAAAGTCACTCTTCGGCCTCGCTTAGGCCGAAGAGGCTTTTCGGTCACGTATAGGGCCGAAGACCACATGGGCTGGGCCGAAGAGACACTCTTCGGTGTTTTGTGGGCCGAAGAGATCTTCGGTTTTCTAGCGACCGAAGAGTTCGCGATGGCAGGCCGTCAAGCGACCGAGACATGCACTTTTCTTCTTATTCTTCTTCTTAATCGTCGTTCTGGAAAAGGACACCCGCCGGCCTATATATACATATACGTACACACTAGGTACAATACTGTACCACCGTAGGATGTCAAAAACAAAAATACTGTACCTCCGTACGTGTTCGAGTAATAAATAACCAATTCGCAAAAAAAAGTAATAAATAACCATGAATCGACGGATCCATCCATCTATTAAAAACGCCTACCCTTAAACCGCCCGCATATGTCCGGACCACGCTGTCCGGACGTGTTGTGCCATCCAACGCGGGCCTGTATCAGTCCGTCGAGCAGTCCAGACGTACTTTTATCCGCATACCGGAGGTGGGGCTTGGCGGGCGTCCAGACGCTGCCACGTCCGCTCCTGACGGCCTGACCCACAAAACCCCCTTCCATCGCCCGCGCGCACTTCCTGCCCGAAACGGCCAGCGCCGCTCCAGAGCGTCAGTGCCGCATTCATGCCCGGCCAGAGTGGACGCGACCTCTCACTGGCGCCGACATTGAAGTGGCGTGCCGGCCGAGAGAGCGCCGCCCGCGCCGCTTCCCGGTGCACGCGACTACTCCGCGCTCAAACGACACTACGGCCGCCCGTCCGTCCGTCTGCCGCTCACATTTATTATACGCGGTTGCCGAGGAACCTACTCCGGCGCCACCCGTCCGTCCGTCTGCCGCCCACCACTGCCACTCGCCCGCTATATAAACTGCAGCCCCGGCCATAGCCGCAGTCATCCGTCTCCGGTCCCTTTCTCCTCTCCGCATGACTCCCACCACTCCGACCACTCCGGATCCATCGACTAGGGTGTCGTCCCATGCAGGTTGGAGGAGGCAATGGCCGTCCACATTGCCCTCCGCCGCTCCCGGGAGGACTGCGCCCGGCCAACAGCGGGATTTGTCCGGCGCGAATCCATTGCGTCGGAGAAGGCATCCGCGGCTGCATCGTAAAGAAACGACAGCGGAGGAACACGCGTGCCCTCGCCCAAGAGCAGAATCAGGCAGTTCGTGCCATGGCCGGATTGCCCCCCAAAGAGGAGAAGAAGGACAACGACGGGTCAGACAGCTCCGGCGAAGAGCAGATCTGGCTTGATCCATATTGCATTTTTGACCGCTATTTCCGCGGGAAGGACGGCAAGGGCGCCGAGAAGGGCAAGGGCAGCCATGGATCTTCTCCATAGCTAGTACGTAGTTAGAACATGCCAAATTTTGGTAGTCCGATGACATGTTCTGATGTAGGAGCCGGACGATGTGTGATGTATTGTTTACGTAACATTGCATGTCTTTATATGGATTTGAGGTGTGCTAATTGAGGTGTCCGGTTGTGCGAAGTAAAATTTGAGATGTGCTCGGTCAGTGCACGCGGACGCGTCCGGCACGTCCGCAGACGTTTAGAGGTTCAAATTAGCAATTTCTGGCTCTAAGCTGGCTAGTTTCAAGCAGACAAAAGTGGCCATGCATTTACTTTTGTGCGCCGTCAACATATTGGATGGATAAGCTTGACGACGTCTGCCTGCAATCGCGATTGCCGTGGTGACCAGGATCGCCAGGACATCCGTCTTGGTCGCATGGCGTCTCACGTGGCTGGCGGGAAAGGCTGCGCCTGATGCGCTGGCCCCACCCACGTCCTCTCCGGGACATTGGTCGCTATTCATCTACGAAGTCTTCGGTCGCCAGAAAACCGAAGATCACTCTTCGGTCTTGACGCGTTTGAAGATAATCTCTTCGGCCCACCAAACGCCGAAGAGTGTGTCTTCGGCCCAGGCCTTCTAGTCTTCGGCTTACACGCGTCCGAAAATAGTTCTTCGGCCTACAGAAGCCCGAAGATTGCCTCTTCGGCCTAAACAAGGCCGACAGGGTCATATATTTGTAATTTACAAATTAGGTCATATATTTTCGGAATTTGTTAACAAAAAGGTAATATTTTGGAAAAAAAAAATCGACGACATAGACATCATACTTGTTTTTATTTCTGAACAAATCAAGGTCAACCCTCGAACCAGCGAACCAAGCAGCTGGAGGCTACCGATCTGTCAAATCAGTCCGCAGCCCACACAGGACGGAGGCGGTGGCGGCTTAACAGCAAACCGAGCCCCACGAGTGGATGGGGAGCCGAACAGGTACAGCTGGTCAGCAGGCCGGCGGATCGAGGCGGAGGATCGGTGAATCGGGGTGGAGCAGAGGTGGAGGGCCGGTGGATCGGGGCGGAGCAAAGGCCGGCTAGGCGAAGCAGAAGCCAGCAGGTCGATTGTTTGGCGGTGTGCAGTGGCACGTGGTAGAGGCATTGACTAAGGGGAGCAGCACGTGGCGTGCGCGGAAGCAGCAGCGACCAGAGGCAGGCACGCGTGTGGACAGGAGAAGAAAGAAATCAGCAGCCGGCCAAGAGGATTATGGCGGCGCAAGATTGGATGGAGCACGAGTTGTGCATGCGATTTTTTTACCTAGGCTCTAATACCATGTTATGGATGCACCTTATCTCGATTGCATAGCCCAAGGGGCGTATATATATTACACAAGACTTGGGGTACAAGGAAAGAGACATAGCCTAATAAGAACTCCTAGACCAATACTAATACTCCTTAACAGGTCTGTCCTTTTTTATACAGGAAAATGGGGAGCAATACGAGACCAGTTAGTTAAGCAAGAAATATTGCAAAATATTATAAGCCATCGGTATATTAGAGGAGGCATGTATCTATTGTTGAGGAAGCAAAGAATCAACAACAAAAAAATAGTGTTTAATATTTGTTAGTTTCATTTCTCTCTTGGACCTAGTATCATTTACAGTATGATATAACAACCATTACATTTCTTTACCCATGTAACACCCCATTGGTACTGAACATGTTGGGCATACAACTGCTTCAAGCTATAGAAGACGGTACTAGGCTATGTTCATACAACTGCTTCAAGCTATAGAAGACAGTACTAGGCCACTGATTTTTTTAAGAACCTTCTTTAACACTATGCGGTTTCCGCTACGAACTTACAAAAACAAAGTGGGCGCAATCAATAATATGAACAACCAGCACAGATATTCGTGATACTCAACCGATAATTTTCAGAGTAAGCAGAAAGCCACAAACTACTGAACATAAACAAGAATGTTTCATTAATGAACAGAAACCAGAGTGGTTTATTGATGGAAAGGCATACCATTAGTTCTTTCGTTCTTGGATGCTTCTTCGTAGAAAAAAGAACACCTGCATAATAGGTTATTACTCAATGCAGGAGAAAAACTGCTAATCATAGAAAAAGAACAAGCTACTCTTTTACTATATGATATGTGAGATGAACATTTCAAGTTCAATTCATGATGTAAGATACCATTGTGATTGGACACAGTAATTGATGGCCTGATCCAATAGGGGCACCTATGAAGGCGAAATCCCCTAAGCATGCACCTGGAAAGTGTGGCACATGCTTAATTATTAACAAATGAGATACATGCAGATCATACTGAAATCATGGAGGAAGTAGTGTGAACACCTGCGAGGCGGCTGATTTTCACCATTGAAGTAAGTTAAGATACGCTCAAAGTACTTCACATATCTCTGTAATTTTTTCCAGCGCATTAAGAATAATAAACTGTTATATAAATAAATTAAAATAATCCGAGGGTTACTCACAATCTGGCTTGGAAGAATAAGCCCTTTTCCATCTACACATCTTTTCTGATTGTAGTATTCAATGGACTCCTCCGCAGTAGGAAAGAACTGTCCATACATATGATGCACAAGCTTCCAATCTTATTAACCCTCAAAATTGGTAGGAGAATTGGCATGGCTAATTTTAATTAGCATGTAATGCAAATACTGATTTTACCTTTAGGTATACTAGAAGGCTGGAGATCATCAACCCTGTTCTTGCTTTCCCAGCTTTGCAATGGACAACCACCACATTTTCTATGTCTTCCTTCAACCATGAGTATGCACTTTGGCAAAATGATATGACAAGTTGTATCGGAGGACAATTATGATCGTCAAAAGGAAAGCATGCAACCTAAAATATACACATCAAATATGAATATCGAACAAAAATGATTATATCATTATCAAACTGTGAAGGAAACTGAAGCAAGTGATGGGAAATTTTTAAATTATTTCTTGGTGGTGACAGGACAGGGACCTACACAGATATATAAGCTGCCCATACCTTTCCCTCAAAAAGAGATGCATCATACAGCCTTTCTGAGCAAAGGTTATACACCTTATATTTCCCCTGTAACATAATGATAAATATAGAGGTTAAAAGGCACAAATAGTTCAAGTAACATTTGTAAATGAACTTTGTAATTGATGTAAACGAAGATCAACTAGAAAACGTAAGTCTGGAGCCAAGTGGCTTCAATAGTAAAATTTAACTACCCCAATGACATTTCACGAGATCTACCGAACTTCAAGAAACATGTGTTATAGGTTTGATCCACAGGAGTCCTTAACCGCAAAACTTTCAGTAGTATTGCACATTCAATAATAAAATTTAACTACCCCAATGACATTTCACGAGATCTACCGAACTTCAAGAAACATGTGTTATAGGTTTGATCCACAGGAGTCCTTAACTGCAAAACTTCCAGTAGTATTGCACATTGGTAAAAATAGAGAAGATAGGTCTAACAATACATAGAAGCAAAATATCATAGATGAATTACCACCCTCAAGCAAATGAAAAAGGCATACTCATCACCTTAACAAAGATATGCATTGTACAACAGATGAAAAAGTTAACTTGCACATCCATCATAATAGAAACGCTAAAACCCATTGCTTTTATGCGACGCTTTGGCGTCAGGGTGCCCCCCGAGCCCAGGGCGTCGAGCCGCCTTTGACATCTACGGAAGGCATCCGCCTTGTCAATGTAATAGATATGTGTAGTTCCTCCTTTATATAGGGGTATATTTGCATATATAGCATGTGTATATTCTGGCCTCTTTGGCCCATAGCAATACGGGGTCAGTGGAGGATGCCGTCGCGGCTGCTTCCTCATTAGATGACGACACTCAGGCAACTGCCTCACCAGACTGCATCGCCTCTACTGTCGCCTCCACTGTCTCGTCTTGGTCTCCTATGGCCTGATAGTGGATTATGCTGCTGTTGCTCCCAAGCTAGTAGCACCTCATGCACCCCAGCCTGCTCGGCTCTCCAACTCACCATGGCCTCCCATAGTGAACAAGAGAGCATTTGTTACCAACATGTCAGCAAAAGGCAAGTCCGCTGCTGCTGCTGCCAATAGTTCCAAGCCAATTGTTGCCATGTTTCGAAGAACACCTGAGGATCTTGTAGATGAAAGGCGCTTTGGGTGTTCTCAGAGCACTATGGAGTCCAGCACAAAGACTAAGGAAGAGAGGCACTATGTGAATATGCAGTGAGCATTTGTTCTTCCTGTTCAATGAAATGAAACGCAAACTCTTTTGCGTTTTCTCGAAGAAAAAAAAAGTGTGGCATACCATTTAATGCTACAAGCAGTAGACAATTTGAGATTGCAATTGAAGCCCCTTGCCAATATGGTTCAGGGTACAAGCCTCCTAGTGCCTATGAACTGAGACCTGAGAGAGAGCCATTGCTTAATGATTGTGTCAAGGAAACAAGTAGGAAGCAACATGAGGCAGCATGGAAATAATATAGAAGGAAACTCATGTCGGATGGCTGGTTGGATAGAAGGGGGCGCCATTTGATTAACTTCCTTGTTAATAATCCAGAGGGCACTTTCTTCTTGGAGTTGGCTGATGTGTCACTCAATCCGGGCGTTGCATGTTGCATTGTAGCTCAAATAAATAGAGGAGAACGAAGTAGAAAAGTCGCAAGTATGCACATGGCGCAAAACATTGTCTGTGTGTGTGTGAGTGTTGAGTTCATCGTGTGCTCAGCTCCCGTGAGCTCTTCCAGCCGACAATTGGCATCAGAGCCTTGTTAACCGGTGACCGGCAGACATGTCGAGCAGCGGAGGGAAGACGAACTCTCCCTCCCATGCCTCCAAGTCGCAGCCACCGAGGCCACGGGACGTGAGCCGCGACCACAGCAGAGTGCGGCGAGGGGGGAGCTGGTCATGCAGCAGGTCGTCCGGGGGATCGGCGGCGGCAGGAGTGGACTCTCCTTCCCCATGCTGAACAGGACAAATTACACCGATTGGGCCCTGGTCATGCAGGTGAATATGCAAGCACCCGTGTAACGCCATCGAGGGCGACGATATCCCGCACCGTGAGGATCAGCAGGCGATGGCGGCGCTCCTAGGATGTGTGCCATGGCAACGTTTTTCGCTGCCATGGCAGCACTATTAGGCTGCCACGGCGCCATTTCGGTTTTTCCATTATTTCCCGTTTCTGTTAGAGCTTAGCTAGGGTTTCTAACAAACTTTGAGTGATTCTTGTACTCAAGCACGATTCATTCGTGGGATAGCACGAACGCCACGGATCGTGGGCGTTGCAGCTCGAATAGATTCGAAACAAGATTGATCAACATGGAGAAAAGAAACCCACGTAAGTCATGTTAAATGCAGCATGTTAATTTTTGCAAGGTAATTCCAGCAATGTAATTTATATACAAACTCTTCATATACGTTTATTTTTACATGTTAATTGTTTGGTGGTGTGCATATTGTGGTCAGGCCATTGAGCTACAAAGGTTTGAAAAGCGTATTGTTAGTCTTTGTGCTTCATCATTCGGTTGTGACAGAAATCGGAGCACATTTGAGTTTGTGAGTCAACTAGTAAACTCTTTGTGTTTATTCAATAGTAATTTCAGCAAGCAAGTTATTCATTTTATTTGCTATTTGTAGATCCATATAAAGAAAAGAAACACGTTACAATGGAAAAGAATGAATGATGTGTCTTGGTTTCATATAAACAGAAGATGCATAGGTTTCAAAAGAGGTGTGAGAAGGCGGTCGACAAAAGCTGAGGATTTTGATTGGGGCAATGAATGGGTTGACGCAACAATGTCACCACCAAAGGTGCTCGAGGGTGTCCTGATGACATTACATGGGAGGACGTTGATGTGGCTATTGGTGCATCTTCGAACCTTCGAGGTCGCAATCTTCCTAGGACAGCTACTACACTTCATAGGGGGGGCGTCAAGCGTCTGTGTGGCATACATAAGGCAGCACAAGAGACCTACACCAACACGGCCAACAATTCTTGCAAAAGATGAGGAAGGGGAGTTAGAGCAATACTCAAGTATCCCCAACACGGAGGAGGATGATTCAGACTGTGATTGATGATGATAATGTGAGCAATGATGATGATCCAACCAATGTTGACCAAGATGGTGGAGAAAACACCAATGTCACCATGGATGAGTTTAATGATGGTTATTGAGACTTGGAGATGAAAGTTGAGAGTTGAGAGACATGAGAGAGTTGACCAGCCTTAAGCCTTTTGCTATGCTGGTATTATGTGGACCTTTTTTATGCCATTGTAGTAATGTTTAAGAATCAGGATTCATGACTAATGTCATGTGGTTAACTGGTTGTGTAATATATCATGCACTGCAGTCATGCTAGTTATCTTGTTTTTTTCACTTTTGCAGTTTTGCTCGCGCTTAGTTCTCTGTTTTTTTCATTATTTGTGGACAAGTTATTAAGTTATAGCATATTTGTTCATGTTCATGCAGCTTTCTGTTTTGGAGAAGAGCAAGTGCAAAGAGGATGGGAGGGATGGATGCTATGTGGGCTCTACAACCAGCAATTTCAAGGTGTGTATCTACCAAATTCTTCTCTATTCTGCTGCTCATAGTAGTTCAGAATTGTCTAATTGTGTCGCCTCACCTTACGCTTTAAGCGACTAAAAGGTGAGGCGGTACTAGGGCGCCTCGCCTCGCCTTACCGCCTTAAAAACATTGATCAAACCCCTTGATATTTAGATAGATACTTGATGTGAACAAGTTATCAACTGTTCTGGCACTAGTGTCTTCGAGAAGTTATTCCCGTGTCATATTCAGAGGGCATGCCTACACTGAAGCAAGCTGCTTCTTTTTGCGAGAAAGAGAAGCGAACTCATGTTATTAAGTTAGTGCAGCATGGTCAAGGTAGCAAGAAACATATGGAAGCATAAACAAGTAAATATCAGACATATATCTGTAAGGCACTCTTAAAAACCTGAAATGTATCGTGTATGTTAAGAAACTTAATAGATAGTAAAAGCTACCTTGTGATGCATTTCAAAGAACCTGATGACTTCCTCCATGTGGTTGCGATAGAAGCCCTGCAGTAGAGGTATTGATGTGTTTAATTCTAGAGACAATACAAAGGAGCTCAAACTTCAAAGTGACACTGACCTCAAAATATCCGAAAATCCCTGAGCTCAAATCACCGGCAGGAAAACCCATAGCAATTATGTTCTCTGTAATATATGTCATGTCTAAATCAAATCCTCCTTCCTATTATAAGAACGAGAAATTTGTCAACATCTATTGTCTTGCTGCTATGGCTACAAAAGCTAAATTATTGAGTGAAACCATCCTGCCTACTGTTTTTCATATAGTTTCTTAAGGTGTTCGAGAAAATAACTGATTACCAAGGATCTTCTAAAGATAATCACACAGATCATTACTCTAATTCTCCAAAATAGTAAAGTTCGACCCTCCTATCCATATAGCATTCTTGATTGTCCTTGCTATTATATCAACGTAGCAAAAGACTAATGAATTATCATAATCATGAGGCATGACACTGCTTACCGAACCCAGCTAAGAACATGCAAATATGAACCTTGATCCAAACGACATGTGACTTGTGAGAAGATGCATGCTAAATATGAACACATATTAATGTCTAAAGCCTCCTAACATGGATGACTTGGTGCTGGAAGAAGGCATTTTCAACGACACACATCATCATTTTTCGGAAGTCAGAAGCGAGTAATGGAGCAAACATAGCATTCAAGGAATTGTGTGCGGACTATTAGAGTTTCCATGATGAAAGAGGAACAACATTGTTACTCAATTAGAGGCATGTATGCTTGTCCTGATCATGTTAGTGCAATACTATAAGAACTGAAAAAGACAAGAAACACGTTTGAAAGATATAAAGGTTCACCCAAGATTTCAGATTCGAACACCTATAAATGTACCTGATATCGTCTCTTATTCTGTGAGACCATGTGGCGAGCCTTAACTTGCACTGCCTTAACAGCATTCTTAGAGGAATCCACAATGCCTCTTGTCAAGGAACCAAAAACACCAGCTTGTGCAGTAGTTGGGGTTGTGCTGCCTTCAGCACTCTCATCTTGCTGTGGATCTTTTGGAGACAAGCGCAATCCAAGGCCACTAGCGAGACGGGAAACGGTATTTTTTCCTGTTGGTGATTCTTGACCTGAAGAAGGCTGAGGGATTTTCAGATTTTTCGCCCAGGAAGATAAGCCTGATGTAGAAAACATGGATGATGGTGCCTCGCGTCCTGCAGCATCTTGTGTGGTGGCAGAAGTTGGAGCAGAAGGAGATGAAGGGGTAACAGGATTTGGACTGGCAGCCTGTGTTGCAGAATCATTTGAAAGAGCACGTGGAACAGGATCAGCAGTAGTAACGGCAGGAGGTGGAGATGAATCCTGGTTATCCATAGGAGTATCAGACGGGGGGAGAGATGGCTTGACTTGTTGTTGTTCCATGATTGACTAACGAAGTTTATTAATCTCAGGTGAACGAATGACAAGCCACATCTGCAAGACCATCATCATACATGGTTATAAGAAAGCAGCTCAATCTGCAAGTACAAATCATGTCCTCGACTAACTGCATATATTTTATTTACACAGAATTTGAGTGCATAACTACAATTTCACTCTTAACAAGCGCAAAAGATCTCATTCTGAACAATATGTTATGTTGCATCAACACATCAGCCAAGCAATGTATCACTTTACACATTCACATATCTAACAAGAAGACAGCTTAGAATAATTATCATCTTATCGATATCACTGATTACTTGCAACTGGGCAGGTTATTCCACATGTACAAGAACTGAAAATACAAATGAGAGCTCGTCCACACTAAAACTAACACAGGAACAAGAACTGCAACCTGAGCTACCACGGCAGCGAGACACGTAGCTAACAAGAGCCTAACAAGAAATTCACGACGAGCTCGGACAAAGGTACGTGTGAAAGAACCGCTCTGAAGGGGATCTCTCGGGTCGGCTACGGACTCGAGAACTTAATAATAGCGTGTGGCATACCAGCAAGGTCCGGATCTGTTGTGTCGTTCCTCTTCGAGGCTCCGCGGGGGGGGGGGGGGGGGGGGCGGTTCAGCGGAGGTCTGTGTGCGAAACAGAGATGGGGGTCGCGGCCGGGTTTGGTGGGAGGAGACGACCTAGGGGGTTAACTGGATCTGTGTAAAAGAAAGGGTAAGAGCATCTCCAGCAGATCCCGTACCTCTCCGATCTGTGTAAAAGAAAGGGTAAGAGCATCTCCAGCAGATCCCGTATCTCTCCGTCCCCTAATTTTCGTTTGCAGGATCCTGTAAAACCAATTTGCGGAACGCACAAGCTCGCGCAGAACAGATCCGGTATAAACATACTACAAATTTAAACTTCGATAAAACTAGATAGTTCGCGCCACATAGTTCGCCGGAGTTCATACAAACGTATACACAAACTAGATAAAACTTAGATAGAACATAGATTAAACTAGCTAGATAAACTCGCCGGAGCCACCGTCTACTCCTCGCCGGAGCAGCTGTCGTCGCACTCGTCGTCCTCATCGCTGGTTATGACCTCGGCGGGCAGCGGCTCGCCTCCGTGCAGCGTATTGTAGATCAGCGAACCGGGGAGCCGGGTTTGGAGATGGTACTCCCCCCGGAGCGCCGGCAGCTGCGCAGCAGCAGCTGCATCTCCGGCGTCGGCGGCGACCCTTGCCTCAAACCACGCCCGCTGGGCCGCGCGCTGCCCCTGGATCGCCGGGTCGAAGAGACGGTTGCAGCGCCAGAAGATCTTCCACGCCGGCGAACTCGCTCTGCGGGACTTCGCGCCGCGCTTGCGCGCCGCCTCCCTTTGCTTGTCCGACACGAGAGGGCGGAGGCCGGAGCCGCCTGCCTCGTCGTCGTCGCGGCGCTTGCGGGCGGCGCCGCCGCGCGCGCCGCCTCCACCGCGGCAACCGAAGCCCCCGAAGCCCCCGCGACGACCGAAACCATCGCCGCCGCCACGCCCTGCACCCACGGTCGACATCCCCGGAGGTTTTCTGTGGCCGGAGGCACCGGAATAGGCTGCCGGAGAGGAGTGGATTTGTCGCCGGAGAGGAGTGGATTCGCGACGGAGGAGGGTTCGGGATATGTGGGACGGCAACCCTAAAAATCGACGGCGCCCGGATATATAGTGGAATCGGGGGCAGTTTACGGGCCTCCTGTAAAAAATTTACGAGTCGGCCCATTTTTAGCGGATCTGGTCGGGCCGTTTTTTCGGCCCGTCCCGTAACCCGCCCCGTATAACGCAGTTCGCCGGAGTTTTGCGGGATCTGCTAGAGATGCTCTAAGGGCATCTTCGAAGCGGTCCCTTGATGTCTACTACGCAACTTTTATTCTTGTAGACGTTGTTGGGCTTTCAAATGCAGAGTTTTGTAGGACAGTAGCAAATTTTCCTCAAGTGGATGACCTAAAATTTATCAATCCGTGGGAGGCGTAGGATGAAGATGGTCTCTCTCAAACAACCCTGCAATCAAATACAAGAAATCTCTTGTGTCCCCAACACACCCAATACAATGATAAATTGTATAGGTGCACTAGTTCGGCGAAGAGATGGTGATACAAGTGTAGTATGGATAGTAGATATAGGTTTTTGTAATCTGAAAATATAAAAATAGCAAGGTAGCAAGTAGTAAAAGTGAGCACAAACGGTATTGCAATGCTTGAAAACAAGGCCTAGGGTTCATACTTTCACTAGTGCAATCTCTCAACAATGCTAACATAATTGGATCATATAACAATCCCTCAACGTGCGATAAAGAATCACGCCAAAGTTCCTATTAGTGGAGAACATAAGATAGAAATTGTTGTAGGGTACGAAACCACCTCAAAGTTATCCTTTTCGATCAATCTATTGAGCCATCCCTATAAGTGTCACAAACAGCCCTAGAGTTCGTACTAAAATAACACCATATGATACGCATCAACCAACTCTAATGTCACATAGATACTCCAATGTCACCACAAGTATCCGTGAGTTGATTATTCGATATGCATCAAACAACTTCAAATTCATAATATTCAATCCACACAAAGAACTTCAAAGAGTACCCCAAAGTTTCTTATCGGAGAAAAGATAATGAAAACGTGCAACCAACCCCTATGCCTAGATCACCCCAAGGTCATGGGAATCCGCGAGTTGATTACCAAAACATACATCAAGTGAATCAATAGAATACCCCATTGTCACCACGGTTATCCACATGCAAGACATACATCAAGTGTTCTCAAATCTGAAATATTCAATCCGACAATAATGAAACCTCAAAGGGAAAAGACTCAATTCATCACAAGAAGATAGAGAGGGAAGAAACACCATATGATCCAACTATATTAACAAAGCTCGCGATACATCAAGATCGTGCCAAATCAAGAACACGAGAGAGAGAGAGATCAAACACATAGCTACTGGTACATACCCTCAGCCCCGAGGGTGAACTACTCCCTCCTCGTCATGGAGACCGCTGGGATGATGAAGATGGCCTCCAGTGATGATTTCCCCCTCCGGCAGATTGCGGCGGCGGCGTTTAAGTTCTAGGTTTAATTCTGGGGTTTGGGTATTTATAGGATTTATTGGCGTTGGAATCACGTCAGGGGGATGCCCGAGGGTCCCACAAGCTCAGGGGGCACGCCCTAGGGGGCGCCCCCCAGGCTTGTGGTGCCCTCGGCCACATCCTGGTCCATCTCTGGTGCTCCGTGGGTCTCTTCTGGTCCATAAAAAATCACCGTAAATTTTGGGCCCATTCTGAGAATTTTTATTTCTGCACAAAAAACAACACCACGGTAGTTCTGCTGAAAACAGTGTCAGTCCGGGTTAGTTCTAATCAAATCATACCAAAACCATATAAAACTTTTGTAAACATGGCATGGATACTTCATAAATTATAGATACATTGGAGACGTATCAGCATCCCCAAGCTTAATCCCTGCTCGTCCTCGGGTAGGTAAATGATAAAAGAAATAATTTATGAAGTGTGAATGCTAGCATAGTGCATAATTTGATCAATGATAATTTCAATCACTTTTCCTAGCATCATAACAGCAACTCTTTCTCATAAAACTCATCATGATAAAGTAGCAATCAATTCACATGTTATGGTTTAAACAATGCATTCTCTTGAAACTTAACAACCTATATTCTTAGCCACCAAACAATTGCAATTCAACTTATCTTCAACAAAGTCTAAGTAAGAGCTCTACATACTCAATTATCATATAGTCTTCTATGATTGCTAGTACTCAAAGCATGTTTTTAGAACAAATGGCATCCATCGAACACAGAGAAAGATAGGGGCTTAATGTTTCGCCTCCGAACTCATTTATCATAGAGATAATTGTCAACAATAATAAATCATGATCAGATATATTTGAATGGATATATGTGCCCGGATCTATCCCCACCACATGATGCTTGCCAACTAGAGAATAGGTTGGAATAAGAAGTTGACTCAACAAAAATAAATAACATGAAAGTAAATAGCATAAAAGTAAATAGAATGTCCCTTCGCAGAGGGAAGCATGGATTTGCAGAGGTGCCAGAGCTCATAGCTTAAAACATAGATGAATACATTTTGAGAGGCATGCCTTTCCTGTCAATGTCATGACCGAGAGTTCTCAATATCTTCCATGCTAAACACATTATAGGCGGTTCCCAAGCGGAAAGGTAAAGTTTACTCCCCCTCAATCATTTAAACACAAGCCATGGCTAGCCGAATCCTCGGGTGCCCTCCATACAATCAACTTTCCGGGGGGAATTTGTTTACTTATTTTGTTTTGCGGGACTGGGCATCCCAATTACCGCCATCTCTCGTGCAATGACAAGTGAATAAACACTCATCATGAGAATAACTCGCTTAACATGGAAGATACTGACCACCCACTGCCGCTTCATGAGCGGTACGGGCACACAAAATAGATGCTTATTTGAATGATTAGAGGTGGCACATGCAAATTTACTTGGAACGGCAGGGTAATACCGTATATAGGTAGGTATGGTGGACACTCATGGAAGAAACTTGGCTCAAGGATTTTGGATGCACAAGCAGTATTCCCGCTTAGTACAGAAATTTAGGCTAGCAAAAGATTTTAAACAAGCACCACATGTTAGAGGATCCATAACAATATAACTTCGATGCAAATATACCCAACCATAACTCATTACGTTGTCTTCCTTGTCCAACTTCAACTAATTTGCTCAAATTTAAAAATAATTAATGGGTATTCACAATCATAAAAGATGTCCAAGATAATATATTTGTATGTGAAAGTTCTCTTCCATATACTATCTTTCATGAATTGCTCGTATGACTAATATTATGATTGTCAAACTTCAATAGATTTTACCGAATGTGAAATATTACTAAGCATATGGAACATATATAATTTCAAATTTATGAGATTCAATCCATTCAATAATTTACTCTTAGGATATAAGTGAAGAACGGGAGTAAATGACAAACTACTCCAAAAGATATAAGCGAAGATCAATGAGTAGTCAAACAATTAAGTAGCTATATGAGGACTCTCTCTCATTCAAGATTTCTGATCTTGATAATTTTATTCAAATAGCAAACAAAATGAAAATAAAAGGACAATCCAAGAATAGCACATATCATGTGAACAAGTAAAAACTTAGGCTAACCGATAGGTGTTGATGAAGAAAGGTGGGATGCCTACCGTGGCATCCCCAAGCTTAGTTGCTGGAGACTTCTTGGAATGTTATCTTGGGGTTCCTTGGGCATCCCCAAGCTTGAGCTCTTGTGTCTCCTTAATTCCTCTCATATCCTGGCTTCTCCTAAATCTTAAAAACTTCATCCACACAAAACTCAACAAGAACTCGTGAGATAAGTTAGTATAAATCAACTCAAAACCTTAACATTCTCTACTGTAGCAAATAACTAAAATTATAATTAAACATTGCATACTAAATTCCTCTACACATTTAATACTCCTATCCACAAATAGAAACATTAAACAAGCAAACATATGCAAATAATGCAACTATAACCGAAATCTGCCAAAACAGAACAATCTGTAAAGGGGGAATAAGAATTCATACTTACCTAACTCCAAAAATCCTGAAAAATTACCACGTGATAGAGAACTCATGCATTCTTACTGTGTAAAAATTTCAGATTTTTATCATGTTCTGACTATTCACAAAAATTCAGGACATAACAGAAAACTTTCTGTCTTCAAACAGCAACACATAAACTCGCAAACTGAGCATGGTAAAGGCTATAATTGGCATTTTATTGAACTAAAAGATACAAAACATAATTATTGATAACAGCAAGAAAATCTGAACAAAATAAAATGACCCTCCAAGCAAAACACATATCATGTGACGAATAAAAATATAGCTCCAAGTAAGGTTACCGATAATGTTGAAGACGAAAGAGGGGATGCCTTCCGGGGCATCCCCAAGCTTAGACGCTTGAGTATTCCTTGAATATTACCTTGGGGTGCCTTGGGCATCCCCAAGCTTAGGGTCTTGCCACTCCTTATTCTCCACATATCGATATCTCACCCAAAACTTGAAAACTCCAATCACACAAAACTTAACGGAACTTGTGAGATGGGTTAGTATGATAAAAATAAATCAACCACTTAGGTACTGTCAAGACAAGATTCATAATGGTTCTCAAATAATTCCTACTGTATTCTATCATTTCCAGAATTTATATTACTCAATATAAGCTATGGAAACACTAAAACAAGCAAACTATGCACTAAAAACAGAATCTGTCAAAAACAGAACAGCATGTAGTGAGCGATTTAAAAACCATACTTCTGTACCTTCAAAAATTCTGAAAAAATAGGACAATGTAAAAAAATTGTAGCCTAATACTGTGTAAAAATTTCAGAATTTTCTCACGCTCTAGTACAGAATAGAAATTCCAGCACTGGACACAAAATTTTCTGTTTTTGCACAGAATCAAATCAACAAGTATCCACACTATCCCAAAGGCTTTACTTGGCACATTATTGAAAGAAAACATATAAAACATGATTAATACAGTATCTTAATCAATTGAACACATAAAAACAGTAGGTATAAGTATTGGGTTGCCTCCCAACAAGCGCTTTTCTTTAATGCCTTTTAGCTAGGCATGATGATTTCAATGATGCTCGCATAAAAGTAAAGAATTGAAACACAAAGAGAGAATCATGAAGCATATGACTAGCACATTTAAGTCTAACACACTTCCTATGCATAGGGATTTTGTGAACAAACAATTTATGGGAGCAAGAATCAACTAGCATAGGAAGGCAAAACAAGCATGACTTTAAAACTTTCAACACATAGAGAGCAAACTTGATATTATTGCAACACCTACAAGCATATGATCCTTTCTCATAATAATTTTTAGTAACATCATGAATGAATTCAACAATATATATATCACATAAAGCATTATTTTCATGATCCACAAGCATAGAATTTTTTTTATTCTCCACATAAGCAAATTTATTCTCATTCATAATAGTGGGTGTATCATATGAAACTTAAATACTATAAATTGTTTCCACATTAAAAGAGTAATGTTCAAAAAATGGTATTCATAATTATGACAAGTTTTATTATAATAATCATCACTACTTTTTATAACATAAGTATCATCACAATAATCATCATAAGTAGCAACTTTGTTCTCATCATAATCAATTGAAACCTCTTCCAAAGTAGTGGATTCATCACTAAATAAAGTCATGACCTCTCTAAATCCACTTTTATCATTTTTATAAGATTGAACACCCTCCAAAATAGTGGAATAATTATTACCTAAAGTTGACACTCTTCCAAACCTACTTTCATTATTGTTGCAATCATCATAGATAGGAGGCATGCTATCATCATAACAAATCATCTTCATTAAGCATAACATCCCCAAGCTTTGGATAAACATTATTTGCAGCAAATAAATTTTCAAACATGTCATTTCAATCAAACATAGCATCCCCAAGCTTGTGGGTTTGCATATCATTAGCATAATCACTATATTCATCAATAGTATGAATAGCACCAATAGTATAACAATTATTATCATCATAATTTCCCAAGTTGGTGCCAGAAAGATTTTCAAGATCATAAGAGGTACCATTATCTTCCCAATCATAATCATCACAGCAAGCAATAGGCATAACAAAATCATCATCAAGTGTATCATCTTCCACAATCATTTTTGATTCATTCTCATGAGGCATAACAATAATAGGAGCAACATTATTTGGGAGAGATACCTATTTACCTCTACTTTTCCTTCTTTTCTTCTTCTTCACCACATTATGTGTGGGTTTATTTAATTTTTTTGAGCTTTTTATTGAAGAGATTGGTTGGATAGGAAGCTCCTTCTCATCACCTGTTTCATCACGAGAGACAATAGGAGGAAAAGTGGAAATCTTTACCCTTTCATTAGTATTCCTCTTATATTCTATTGGTTTCCCTGTCTTTCTGTAGTTGGTAATATAAGCATTCTCATTGCAATTTACCACACAAAACATATAGATTTCTCTTAAGTTACATTCAGTATGGTCCGTGAATATGAATGCTTCAAACCAACTATTTTTATATGACAATTCTTCACACCCCAAAAATAGAAAAAGTTCATTATAAATTTCAAGGGTGGTCAAGTTATTGCAATTTTTGGACATGATTCGATCATGAAAGAGTATGCATTGGAAATTAAGATGACCAGTCTTATTGCAAAGTTCACAAGTAATGGGATGAAGAGAGCATAATTTTGTAGCAAATTCATCTATCACTTTAAGCCACCAATTGGTTTTATCATGTTTATGCTTCTTACAAAATCTATCATCCCTATATGGCATGTCTTCACAAATTTTATTCACTCCGCAAAAATTGACATGCTTATAAGAAACCTTTTTATCATGACTAGTGCAATCATCATTAGCATTATGGATATTCAAAGAATTCATACTAACAACATTGCAATCATGCTTATCATTCAAAGGTTTTATGCCAAACATTTTATTGAATTCTTCTTCTAACACTTTGGCACAATTTTCCGATCCATCATTTTCAAGAAAGACATTATAAAGATGAAGCATATGAGGCAACCTCAACTCCATTTTTTTGTAGTTTTCTTTTATAAAACCAAACTAGTGAATAAACAAGAAACTAAAAGATTCAATTGCAAGATCTAAAGATATACCTTCAAGCACTCACCTCCCCGGCAACGGTGCCAGAAAAGAGTTTGATGTCTACTACGCAACTTTTATTCTTGTAGACGTTGTTGGGCTTCCAAGTGCAGAGTTTTGTAGGACAGTAGCAAATTTCCCTCAAGTGGATGACCTAAGGTTTATCAATCCATGGGAGGCGTAGGATGAAGATGGTCTCTCTCAAACAACCCTGCAATCAAATACAAGAAATATCTTATGTCCCCAACACACCCAATACAATGGTAAATTGTATAGGTGCACTAGTTCGGCGAAGAGATGGTGATACAAGTGTAGTATGGATAGTAGATATAGGTTTTTGTAATCTGAAAATATAAAAACAGTAAGGTAGCAAGTAGTAAAAGTGAGCACAAACGGTATTGCAATGCTTGAAAACAAGGCCTAGGGTTCATACTTTCACTAGTGCAATCTCTCAACAATGCTAACATAATTGGATCATATAACAATCCCTCAACGTGCGATAAAGAATCACTCCAAAGTTCCTATTAGCGGAGAACATAAGATAGAAATTGTTGTAGGGTACGAAACCACCTCAAAGTTATCTGTTTCGATCAATCTATTGAGCCATCCCTATAAGTGTCACAAATAGCCCTAGAGTTCGTACTAAAATAACACCATATGATACACATCAACCAACTCTAATGTCACCTAGATACTCCAATGTCACCACAAGTATCCGTGAGTTGATTATTCGATATGCATCAAACAACTTCAAATTCATAATATTCAATCCACACAAAGAACTTCAAAGAGTACCCCAAAGTTTCTTATCGGAGAAAAGATAATGAAAACGTGCAACCAACCCCTATGCCTAGATCACCCCAAGGTCACGGGAATCCGCGAGTTGATTACCAAAACATACATCAAGTGAATCAATAGAATACCCCATTGTCACCACGGGTATCCACATGTAAGACGTACATCAAGTGTTCTCAAATCTGAAATATTCAATCCGACAATAATGAAACCTCAAAGGGAAAAGACTCAATTCATCACAAGAAGATAGAGAGGGAAGAAACACCATATGATCCAACTATATTAACAAAGCTCGCGATACATCAAGATCGTGCCAAATCAAGAACACGAGAGAGAGAGATCAAACACATAGTTACTGGTACATACCCTCAGCCCCGAGGGTGAACTACTCCCTCCTCGTCATGGAGACCGCCGGGATGATGAAGATGGCCTCCGGTGATGATTTCCCCCTCCGACAGAGTGCTGAAACAGGGCTCCGGATGAGATCGCTTCGGTACAGAGGCTTGCGGCGGTGGCGTTGAAGTTCTAGGTTTAATTCTAGGGTTTTGGGTATTTATAGGATTTATTGGCGTTGGAATCACGTCAGGGGGATGCCCGAGGGTCCCACAAGCTCGGGGGGCGCGCCCTAGGGGGGGGCCCCCAGGCTTGTGGTGCCCTCGGCCACATCCTGGTCCATCTCTGGTGCTCTGTGGGTCTCTTCTGGTCCATAAAAAATCACCATAAATTTTGGGCCCATTCCGAGAACTTTTATTTCTGCACAAAAAACAACACCACGGTAGTGCTGCTGAAAACAGCGGCAGTCCGGGTTAGTTCAAATCAAATCATACCAAAACCATATAAAATTGTTCTAAACATGGCATGAATACTTCATAAATTATAGATATGTTGGAGACGTATCATCCCTCAAACCATCCGGACGACGTGGTCCGAACATGTTTAGCCATCCAACACGGACTTGTATCGGTCCGCCGACCGATCCGAACGCTCTTTTTCGGGAAAAGTCAAAACAAACTTGAAGACTTTGCGGGAGTTCGGACAGCAGCCACGTAGAACTCTGAAACCCCTGGCCCACCCAAAACCCCTCCCGGACCCCGCGCCTCGATCCTCCCATCTTTCTTTGCATCCGTTTTCTCTCTTGCCTTTACCGCCGCTCCACCACCTCGGCTGCCCTGCTACACCCATGACGGAACTCAACGACCCCATCTCCTCCGGCGCTACACCCGGCTCCAGGCCGCTTCTCCTCCGCCGTCGTTCCATACCTCTCCTTCATACTCCCACAGGTACCATCCGTCCCTATCGTACTGACCATGGCCGGCAAGTGTTCGCTGAAATTCCCGTACTAATTTTTGTGTCCCTTCTTCTATGAAGCAATGGATTCGGATATGGAGTACATATAGGAGCACTCCGTTGAGTCGTTGGACAGCTCATCTGTTGGGGTTAAATTCGCAGATCTCGGGTAGGGGGTCCCGAGCTGGTGATCTTAGCTAGATGGTAACAGGATGAACAAGGGAGACGGTGCTTACCCAGGTTCGGGCCCTCTCAAAGAGGTAAAACCCTACGCCCTGCTTTTGTTGTATTGATTGTGTTGGAGTACAAAGTACAGGATGATCTACCTCCAGATCGTATGTGAATGTCTAATTCTCTACCCTATGAGCTAAAACCCCTCGGCTTATATAGGGACCGGGGGTATCTAGAGTTTACATAAGGTCGGTTACATCTAGGGATAAACATGCTGAAGATTCAAATGTGTCTTGGAGTATGCAACAAGTCTTCGGAGGATTCCATCTTGAGTACGCCTTGGGGCATGGAAGTCTTGGCCCATTCGTTGGCTAATAGAGGCGAGGGTCCCGATCTTTCGATGAGATGATAACTATCGATTTGGTGGAGACGACTTTGACGATCCGACTTTGAACGTGCACGACGTTGCGCCTTAGCAATCGCTAAACCAATCTCCAAGAGGTTATTGACCACGCCGGAGCACGATCAACCTGACCACGAAGGTCTATTCCTGCAAGCAATCGAAGAACAAGCAAGAATATGATAATGCAATCTGAATATTGCGAATATAGATGAAGTATTGATAATGGTGGGGTTCCGAAAGCGGTCTTGGTCTGGTCGTTGGACACAAACGAAGTACACGAAGTTGCAATGGCTAACTTTTAACTAAACAAAACCCAAAGGAAAAGCTACTAGATTGATCTACTTATATAGGAGCAAGGGGTGGCGGCCAAGGAGGTGGGAGGACGTCCCAAGGCAGCCTAAAACTAACCCTAGGTCGTACAAGGCCTATGGGCCAAAGTGGAGGTGATGCAACACCTTTGGACTTGTAGTTTGATTCGGATTCTGGTGCAACGTCATATTGTTTCGTCAATATCTCCACGCTACGGACGAATTTGAAGGTGATTCCAATTGGTACGGAAAGCAGATAAAATCTAATTTTCAGCAAAAAAAGAATCACCCAATTCGGTGTCCGGATGAAAAAGTTATTGCCGTTTTGGTACAGGTATGTCTGTGCAGTCCGAATCTGAGTCCAGAACGTGAGAGACTTGGACTCTATCTTCTCTTGGCCAAAAAGTGACGTGAGAGAACTTGTTGAATAGCACCTAATTGTTTCCTTTGACATGAGAGGACCTCTTGAATAGCACCCAACCATTTCCTCTTCTTTTGTCATCACACGTGGTTCATACAAGTGTTCGTCCATCCTGCATTTAGGCATAACATAAAAATAGGTGAAGTATTTTTGTTCCGGATAACATATATAAATTATTGCATAACTCTTATAAGAAATCACCTCACAAATATGCATGTATGCAATATTTTTGGTCGTATCCAAGGTAGTCATGTCCTCATCATTGGCGATCCAGGGGTCCTAGGCCTAGCCCACTACAATGAGGCCGACATGGTTAGCACCCCCTATACCAGGACACCGTAAGCATCCGATGGGGAGGACTACATGGATGAGACAGCGATGATGCAGGCGGTCCTTGTTGATGACCCACAAGTATAAGGGATCAATCGTTGTCCTTTCGATAAGTAAGAGTGTCAAACCCAACGAGGAGCAGAAGGAATCGATAAGCGGTTTTCAGCGAGGTATTCTCTACAAGTGTTGTAAGATAGTTTGATAGCAAGATAATTGGTAACAAGTGACAAGTAACAAAAGTAACAAGGTGCAGCAAGATGGCCTGTGACGCCCCCGAAATTAATCGTGCACTAAACATCCACGCAGCATGCACGATCAAGATCAGTGACTCACGGTATAATATCATAACACAACTCTACGACTCAAATTTAAACAAAAAAACAATAAATTACAAGCCAGGGTCGTAAGACCCGATATTACATCAAGAGTTAGGTCTGACTACAGACAATTACAAGGGTGCCTTAAGAAGGCTGAGCAAAACAACGACACTAGATCAAAAAGGCAAAGCCTCCTGCCTGGGACCTCCGAACTACTCCTCGACGTTGAACTCCACATAGCAATCATCATCGGGATCCTCTGACTCCTGGACTCCACCATCTGATCGCAGCAACCGGGTAGAGGGAAAAGGGAAGCAAAGCAACGGTGAGTACTCATCCAAAGTACTCGCAAGACTTACATCAGATCTATGCTACATATGCATCGGTATCAAGGAATGGGGTATATCAGTGGACTATACTACAGAAAGCCAGAACCAGAGGGGGAAGTACTATTTCACACAAGGGCCACCATCTTGCAGCAATATACGAGAGGAGAGCAGATCATCTTGCAGCAAGGGAAGGAGTATGAGCGCATACGATACCAACTTGTAATTAACACAACAAGACAATACCCTGAGATCCTTCCTCGTCTCCCTGCGAGAATAGATCCGCGGGCATCCCATTTTTATTGAGTAATGTATTTCATCAAGTATGTGGTTCAAGTTGTATAAGATCGGGATACTCTCATATATCCAAGCGTCCTGTTACCGTGGACACGACTATTCGAATAGATTACTTCCCTGCAGGGGTGCACCACATTTCCCGACACGCTCCATTACCTCTGGCCGGACACACTTTTCTAGGTAATGCCCGGCCTCGGATAATCAACACGCCGTAGTCCTACCTAGACTCCGCAGAGAGGTCCCCGCCGGTCTACATCCTAAGCGTGAAGGGGTTGTTCGGCCGCTCACCCCTAAGCACTTTGGGTCGTTGGGAGCAGGGTCGGGTCCAAGCACCACCTCTATCCTGGATGGCACCTGCCCGGCCGTGCCACAATGCTGAACTGGACGTCTGACAGAGCTTTCAGGAGAATCGTACGACACCGAGGGCCCCATAAACCGTTATCCCGCGTGGCGGTTAGTGCGTATATGCCAATGGCAGTCTCGGATCAAATACCCAAATCTCGTTAAGCGTGTTATTATTTCATTCACTTGCGCACTACGCCCAGGGCCCAGGCCCACCTCTCTCCTAGGTGGTCTCTACCTGCCCTGCCGCTCCGACGCAATGGATGTTTTCGTGTCGGTTGTCGGGACAGATCCTGAGCTACCACCACATCCTGGGTGATACCGCTAACAGCCAGCCGCCATAGTGAATCACTCGCGGGTGCTATCCGAGCCGACCCGACTCCAACATATCAACACTCGCGGGTGCTCTCCGAGCTGACCCGACTTTTATATGAACATGTTTAGTGTAGTAGTATAAGTATATCCGTGATTATCGCCCGAAGGGATCACGGCCCGATAGTATAGCATGGCAAACGGACAATGGTGTAGGACCAACTGATGGAACACCAGCATAGCTAAACTAGGCATGCTAGGACAACACGTAAGCATGTATAACAGGCGACAAAATCAAGCTATGCATCAGAATAGGATCTATCGAACAACAACGGTAATAATACCTAATGCATGAAGTAGAGAGAAAGAATTAGGCGATATAGAAATGATCAAGGGGGTTTTGCTTGTCTGGAAGCTCTGCTGAGAAGGACGGGTCGTCGTTGACGTAGTCGTACTCGGCGGCAGCGGCAGTCTCGGGGTCTACCGAAAGAATAGAGGAGAGGGGGGAAACAGATAAATAACATAGCAATCAAATGCAACACAATGCATGTCATGGCAAAGTGTGTTGATGACATGCTCTAATGCATCCCTAAACGTTTTTAAAAGAGGAGGGAAAACATCTAGCAATGTTTTCCCAGCTCCAGGTATTATTCGGCCAAATGATCCCGATGCAAAATGTTTAGGTTCATTATGTTAGAGGGGTCTGACATGTAAGTGGATGGCATATTCAGATTCGTCATATTTTTCTGAGCAACTTTCATATATAAATTATTTCCATCTGAATTACGGATTATTTTATATGATTTTTCAAAGTTCAATGATTTTCTGGAATTTCCGGATTTTAATAATTCGAAATACTAAATAGTTAAATTGCTGTGGGTACACTGAAGTGTACCTAGTAGTTTGCACATGTGGCTGACATGTGGGGCCAGTCAACTGCCCAGTCAGCAGTTGACTGGTCAGACATTGACTGGTCAAAAGTTGATTGGGGGTCTACCTGTCAGTGACCAGACTTAGTTAGACTTGATTAAATTAGATGAATTAGCAGTGGGGGCCACTATTAGTGTCACCTAGGGTTTGGTTAATGCTAATTAAGGGGGTTAGTGCCCTAATTAATTGGGTCGGCCCCATGTGGCATTGGCCCAGCCGGCTGTGGCCATGGCTGTGCGCGTGCACAAGCACACACAGCGGGCGCCGGCGGGCGTAGGGGCCACGCACGGGCGGCCACGGGCAGGGGCAGCAGCGCGGCGCTAGCAGCGGCAGCAGGCAGCAGCGTAGTAGGCAGCAGCAGCGGCGCAGTAGTAGGCAGTAGCAGGAAGCAGCGGCAGCAGCAGACAGAGATAGCAGCAGCGGCAGCGGCGCTAGAGGTAGCAGCGGCGGCGGCGGCGACAGCAGTAGCCGGCAACAGCAGCGCGGGCAGCGGCGAGCGGCTGTAGGCGGGCGCGGCCAGGGGCGCGCGAGCGCGCGTGCAGGCGGCACAGGGTGCGGCCGGGCGCGGGTAGGAGCGGCAGGCAGCGGCGGGCGGAGCCAAGCTCACTGCCATGGCGGCCGAGCACGGGGGCAGCGCTACGACGGCGGGTCCGAAGGGGAAAAAAGGGGGGGAACGGAACGAGGAGCTCACCGCGAAGGCACACGACGACCCGACGAGAGGTTAGGAGCAGCAGAGGCGACGAATCCGCGATGGTCAACGGCGGCACCGAGGTTGAAGACGACGTCGATCCACTCGATGTGGAGCTCTCCGGCTCGAGCTCGAAGGCGTTGACGACGAAGAAGGTCACGGCGGAGCTTCTGGACACCTTGGCGGTGCGCGGGGACGACGGTGGCCGCGGGATCGATGGCGGCACGCACGGTGGTGGTTCGGCCGTGTATGCGGGAGACGAAAGCGGCGTGAGGGGAAGAGGGAATGGAAGCTAGGGTTCGGCCGAGGGGGTTGCGGCGACTTGTAGGGCGTCGAGGAGGGGCTGGATGACCGGCACGTCATCCAGGGCGTGGCCATGGCGTGGATGGCCGCCACGATCCCCCCTGCCTCCTGTAGCGGGAGGTGGGAGAAGAGCTAGGTGGGCTGGGCCTCTCTTGTGGCTTCGGTCGGGCCTAAGTGCACAATAGCACTTCTCTATTTTCCCTTTTCTTTTTCTGTCAATTGAATCAGCTACTGTTTTCCATTTATTTAAAACTAGCGGGTGTACCCGCGCAATTGCGCGGCTAGGTTTTGATATATTTATATTTTTGATAAATAATTTGTGTTTTGTCTGTGTACCATTTTTTGAAATTTATGATTATTGTCTATTGAAATTCATCATCTGAGCCATCCAATAATACAATAGATCTCTATCTTTTTCCCAGCGTACATCTTTCTCCTTTATGATTACCTATTAAAATGTCTATTGATATATTTATACTTGTATGTTGATATATTTATCTATTGAAATGTCTTTCTACCTTTTTTTCTACTTGAAGGTCCTGTCACTATTAGTGTGACCCTGCTACCGTCCCATTTTTTATCAAAGAGAAGGAGTTGCTGCATGGCAGTTGGTACACTAATTCATTTTAGAAAATTAGATTTGAGACAATATGTGAAAGTATAAGGATGCAACGAATATTTACAAAGACAAACCTTAAAATCTTAGTTAGGAGCTTACAAAGAAGTTAGCCTGTCAAAGAAGAGGTCAATAATATGCTTGATAGTGCGAGCCTTGTTTTGACAGATTAAATTATTAGCTTATACTCCATATTGCTTTCATGACTATTAGTGTGTGTGTTTTGACTTGTACTAGTGGTTGGGGCGCACCCTGGTGCGCCTCGTGAGAGAAAGTTGGAGCGGTGCCAGGTTGGGTGCGCCCCTTTCACTTTCTTAGCTATACTAAATAGTGTTATTGGATCAGAATCGGAGCAATGTAGATGCAACACATTGAGAGAATGGACTGAAAGGACTCGGCGGTGCCAGGTAAGGGAACGACCCTTTCGGTTTCCTTTTTGGATCTGGATAACACATACATGCAATTCTTGATAAACTTATTATATTGATGCCTCGCGTGAGAAAAAAAACTAAAATGCCATCACAGGCAACGCACAACAATATAATACCATCGACAGAAGCATCTTGCTGCATGGCAACATAAGATACAACAATAGAAATTGCCGCACGTGTCGGTGGCGGCGTGTCTCTGATGCCTTTCTCCGACCGTGTGGCGAGTACGAGAGGAGTGCGCTCACTTTATCTGCTATGCGCTTCATAAAAATATGTACATTCGGACGAGTCATCGCGGACGGCAACGACCCTTCGGGACACGTTGTCGATGAAGGCGGCAGAGATGTTGAGCTTGGTTCGGAGGTCCCTGATGGCAGCCCTGATCCTCTCGATGGTGAACGGGTCCACATCATTGGCATCCTGGGTCCTCAGCTACACGCACTTCTTCTCATACGACAGCCGGACGTGCTCCCCTGCCTGCAAATGCACTCTAGTTCCTGAAGGCACCGTCTTGGAGCTCACGGTTCGTCGTATGTGGCTTCATTTCTTCGCGGTGGCGTGGTCACTGTTGGAGTCCCCGGTTGCTCTTGTAGTGCTTGGGGTCGTGTTGCTGCGCTCAGCGCCTATGTATCCTGCCTTGGGTGTGTGCGTGTGTGGTGATGGCGTGCGTTTGTACCGGGTTGTTGTCGGACGTTGCTTTATATATAAAGCGGGGCGGAAGCCTTTTTCGGTAAGTAGAAGTACTCGGTAACAAGTCATCAACAGCTAACAACTAATGCTAGAGCTGTCATTGCCATATAACAAGGATCAGGTGTATTTCCAATAAGAATTCACTTTTATTTCATTTGTCAAGTCGAACTGAAGAGGAGAATATCTCTTATATTACATATTTCTTCACCAAGCGTTCTAACATGCAATGCAAGCAAGAGATAGTTGATCTCCTTGCACCAAAAGTTCAACAAATCAATTTGCAAACAAAAAAGCTGAGATAAAGTTCCAAATAATATGGTATAACCTTTTCTTAATTAACACAAGAATAAAAATAAGGGATATCCTCATGAACAGCAGCAGAAGGGAAAGCCTAAAATGTTTTCTCCAAACTAATGACCAAAAGTACTGAAGTAACCTCTAAAATTCTTCTTGGACAACTGAATTGTCATATCTTTTAACCGCAAAAAGAAAAATGGCAGTACAGACTATACTTTGACTACAATATGCTACCAAATATGGCTAGGACCATACATAATTACCAACATTAAAATCTTGGCGTGGTCACTCTCATGATATTTGTTGCACAACACATAACTGATTTTAATCTCATTGCTTGAGGCAAAAAATTTGATAGTATATATGAAATATCAAGACTACATAGCTGATTTATCTGGACATCAGCATGTACAGAAATTGTCATATATAAAACATTCAGATGAAAATCATAGCTATTGATCTCAAAACTTAAGCGGCAAACACAAACACGTTAATGCTAGCTAGTACCTTTGAAATGCAGAGAGGGGTATTCAAGATGGGATGAGACTCATCATCATTCATCAAATGGTCTATACATGCATCATGATTGACCAACCTCGCTCTTCTTGTTTAATGAGACGGAAGTTCAGATTCTGAAACTGCATGGGCACTTGTCCAGTTCAGTGCAAGACAAGTCACAATCGACTTAGCAAAAGCCAATCAGAGGTAGTACATGTTATCTATCTATCTATCCTAGTTTTACTCGAACACTAAATCTATCAATCCCCTTTTTTCTTTCGAGTGAATTCCATTTTCGCCTCCTCGATCGACACGGAGTCTACACGTACCACCTCGGCCTCAACCACTTCCCCGATTTCAAGGTAGTCTAATCAGCTATATCTGTTATATTACAGTATATTACATTGATATAGAAGCCATCTTGGTTTAAAGTTGCACCTTCCATTCGTTGTGTGAGCATAATATCAGTTGGTTCTTTTCTGCAACTGATTCTAAACCCACCTGATTGTCGCTAGGTATTAGTAGGTAGAACATGATTTCAGGTAGTTCTCCTTTCTTGCAACTCTTTGAATCTGGTTTGAGCGGCCTAGGAAAACAAATAAATTTAGATGGCCACATGCTAAGAATTTTTCACAGATAATTAATATCTGGTAGATATTTGGAACTCTATCCAAAATACTGGAAATCAGATGAGTCAGTTTTGCAAGTACCTGTCATGTGCCATCTGCATCATCAGGCCAATCCTCGTTTGATCTTTAAAAGTTATGTGAAAAGGCAAAACTGAAACTTGCGGCTTTTGATTTGATTATGATATGCATGCCCGTGGAAGGTCAACTTGCCCAATTTTTCCTTTGTGGAGATCGTCTCTAGATCAGCCGCAACCTGTGTACAAGAAAATTATTTAACAAACCATCAAAATTAGCAGGATGCTGCATCTTAGAGAGGAAAATAGCAGGATATTATTCAAAAAAGGGATTGCTTAGGATTAGGATTAGTTACAGACCGCATTGTGAGGCACCTACAGTATGCAGTCCCCCTCCTGTATGGATTGTGAAGCGAACGAGGACCTGACGAACAAGACCAAACAATCAGTACCACTATGAGGATGGGTGCTGCTGCTGTGCCCAAAACTCTGGGCGAAGCACAAGGACGGCGAGATTGTGGGTAAGGATTGGCCTTTCGAAGGGCGAGCTCCCGACACGCAGTGTCAAGTTCCAAACTCAGCGTCCCAAAAAGCATCAGAAACAGCGGCTAATCGAACAGTTCGTCTGCTTCAGAACAAAACCAAAAGGGAAAACACAGGAGTGGAAACTTACATGCTGGCGTCCTCGCGGCCGAGAAGCTTATCCGGCGTGCCGAACCTTGGAGACATGATCAGCGACGGCGGCAACTCGCCTTGGCCCAAGATCCTGTCAGAGCCACCAGTAGCCGTTCCTCTGCCGCACCCACACATGGTCCCCGGCGAGGTGTCCCCGACGCTGCAGCAGTCCTCATCCGCGTCCCCTCCTCCCTCGGAACCTCCCCCAATCCGGCCCCGCCTCCCAACACCAGGCCAGACCCTAAGGGCCTAACCACGCCTCCTCAGCCCGCTTCTAGAAGCTTCCCTCGCTCTCGAGCGCCGGCATCCGGGAGCGGCTGTCTAGGGCGAGGCAAGGAATGGCGAAGAAAGGACGAGGAGAGGAAGAGGTTTGCGTGAGCGGCAGAGAAAGAACGAGCAGAGGAAAGGAGAAGGCTTCGACTGGAAGGAAACATACGGGATAACCATGCATCGCTATTTTTAACCGAGGGAGGTGTTACCTAGGAAGCTTTTATCGCACAGAAAAAACATATTTTCTATCGGCACAATAAAACGCCAGGTGGATCACCCAGCGATCGCCCTTCTCCCGTAGCTTGATGTGTTTGATGTCATTGGCACCATATTTTTCGCAAAAAAAGGTCATGGCGAGTGGTTTGAAGTTGTCAGCGTTTCTCAAAGAAAAGAAGCAATTCAGGAGAAGAGACACCTCAAGACATGTGAGAATATTTGTAACACAAACTTTTAGATGTTAACTACTCCTATTAAACTACTAAAAAATGTATATTTTTTCGGGGAAAGATCACAGTACAAAAGAAATTAGTTTGTAATGCACGCGGATAAAAGAAGAGGTTAAAAATAATACCTTAATAATGCATGTTTGTTCTTCTCAGTTGTTGAGTAACTGTTTTGAGAGGGTTCGCAAATATTTGTTTTGAGAGGGTCCAAGCAAAATTTTATGTATTTCTTGCTTTTGAATCAATATTAGTTACGGTACCTTGTAAGAAGCCTTAGTTTTTTTTCTGAGAGCCTGGTGTGATGTGATTTTCAATTTTTTTTGAAACTGGGATTTTTTAATTTGATATGCAGAAGTAACTGACTTAGTACTTCCTATATTTTTTTAGACTCGACTTACTTCCTTTTTTTTGGGGAAACTCCTATATTTTTTTTGAGGCAACGACTTACTTCCTATTAATTTTTTTTTTGAGAAATACTTACTTCCTATATGAAACACCCAACTTTGCCTTGCCCATGTACGGGTGGTAGAGGCCCAGCAGTCGTGATTCAGGCCCATGTGAGTCTTTTTTTTTTGAGAATCACGGGGGGGGGGGGGGGGGGGGGGGAGCTCCCCACCTGAATATATTACTCAAAAGGCTGTCGAGGCAGCAAGTACAGAATTACATAGGCACGACGCAGCGTGCAGAAAGGTAGGAACGCCACGAGAAGACGTCCTCCTTGTCACTTGTCTCCATGAGACGATGTGACCATAGATCCAAGTCAGAAATAAGGGACCTGAGGGTTATTACAGAACATTGATCAACACTTCTAAACATCATATCATTACGCGCTGCCCAAATCTTCCATAGTAGTGACATGAGAACCAATGACCATGCTTTATGGGGAAGCTGATGGGGCAGTGGTGAATCCCATAACTCAGAGATGTCGGTGATCTGGGGCAAAGTACCAATGCGCTGCCATATCCGGTTGGCGAGTGGACAGGTGACGAAGAGGTGCATGGAGTCCTAGGGTAACAGAGCACATCGAGGGCATATGTCGGTGGAGATGATATGCTTGTGGGCGAGGTTGACCCTAGTGTTGAGACGATCTTTGAAGAGGAGCCAAGCAAAAAATTTGATCTTGCGTGGAGCCTTGGAACACCATATGAGAGGGGCAAGGGGATCTTTATCAGGCCGAGACATGAGAGCGCCGTATGCGTGCTTGGTGGAGAAGTCATAACCTCCAAGTAGGAACCTTTGGTCTTCTTCCGCCGAAGGTAAGAAGTCCTGCAAAATAGCCAAAAGCGAAACAAGCTCTTGTTCTGCCGCAAGGGAGAGACGATTACAAAGGTTAGCATTTATACCGTAACGCAGAATATTAGCCACTTTTACTAGCTCGAGGGTGGAGTGTGAGAAGAGGTGGGGGAAGGTGGTAGCTAGAGGTCTTGGGGTCAACCAAGTGTCGAGCCAAAAGTATGTGTGTGAACCACTATTTGTTAATACGAAGGAGATTTTCTGGATGGTGGGGATTTGTTGGGAGATGGTGCGGCAGAGAAAAGAGGTTTGGTGGGAGGAGGAGACTAGTGCGTTTGGATGTTGAAGGTCTAACCATTCCAACCAAGGTGTCGGAGAAGAGGATAAAGCCTTAGCTGAGAATTTCATGAGTAGGCAATTGTTTTGAACATGCAGGTTTTTTAGCCCTAAACCACCATACATTTTGGGTGTACACACATTTTTCCATGCAATAAGGCATTGAGCTCCTGAACAAGAATCCTCTCCTGCCCAAAAGAAAGCCCTACGGAGGGAGTCAATGGTTTTGAGGACCTTTTTAGGGATGCGAAAGACCGACATGAAATAGGTAAGGAGGGAATCTAAAACCGCAGAGATGAGGATGAGACGATCTCCTTTGTCTAGCAGTTTGGCACGCCAACCAGTCATTAATTTGCGAGAGCGTTCTACCAAGGGAGCGAAGGCATTGGATGGAGGTTTGGTGGGGGCAAGAGGTAGGCCGAGGTAAGTTTGAGGGAAGGGGGCGCGGGGGCAGCCCATGGCAAGGGCAATGGCAGAGGCCATGGTGTCATCTATGTGGAGTGTGGCTAGAGTGGTTTGGAGAAGTTGATGGTCAGGCCTGTAGCTTGAGCAAAGTTGTTTAGGATTACTTTGAGAGCTGCGGCGGCGACAGAGGAGGCGGCAGCAATGATGAGCGTATCGTCGGCGTACTGTAGTACGGTAGGAGGTAAGTGAGAGAAGATGGGGTGGTGGAGAGCAACATCTGAATTCTGGAAGATGAGCTGCTGGAGTAGGTCAGCTACGATGAGAAAAAGGTAGGGAGAAGCCGGGTCACCTTGCCTAAGGCCATTCTTGCATTCAATCCAGTTGCCTGGAACACCATTCAGTAGGATGGCAGTTTTGCCCGTGTGTAGTATGTTTTGGATCCAATTACGGAAGGTTTGGGAGAAACCACGAATGAGCAGAATCTTATCTAGGGCAGGCCATGCCACGGAATCGAAGGCTTTTCTAAAGTTGAGCTTGAAGACCATGGTGGGTCGTTTGCGTGTGTGGCAAGAGCTAATAAGGTCTGCTGCAAAAACATAGTTCTCAACAATATTCCTTCCGGAGATGAACCCAGTCTGGTTACCATGTACGAGCATAGGTATGAGTGGCTTAAGGCGAGAGGTTAAGACTTTTGCAACAGCTTTGATCGGGCAGTTCTGGAGGGAGATGGGTCTGAAGGCATCGGGTGAGGTTGGCGTTTCTTTTTTAGGGAGAAGGACGATGTGAGCACGGTTTATACGTTCCGTATCTGCCACGCCTTGATGAAATTGAGAAAAGAAAGGTAGGACGAGCCGTTTAACTAGGGGCCAGTATTTTCTATAAAAGAAGGGCCCGAAGCCGTCAGGCCCAGGGCTGGCTTGGGGGTTCATTTGGAAGAAAGCAAGCTTGATTTCATCTTCCGAAATTTTTTCATCTAGGACGTGGAGGCCGGTAACAGGCTGTGGGTAGATTGCGTTCAGGTCAAAGGCCCAAGATGTATTTGCTGGTGTACCAATGAGGGAGACGAAAAAATCCCGTAAGATCGCGGCTTTGTGGTGGTGAGAGGTGAAATCAATACCGTCGTGCGTGAGTGAGAAAATTTTGTTCTTCCTCATACGTTGGGAGGCAGACATATGGAAGAATTTTGTGTTGTCCCCTCCATGGATGGCCCGAGAAACTTTAGCACGCCATCTCCAATACGTCATTTTTTCCTAGATTGTGCATTTAAGGATCGAGATGATGATCTTGCGAGTGAGAAGTTCTGATTGGGAGAGAGCCCTAGATTCCTCAGCGTGGTCTAGGGCAGAGATCGCAGTTTTGCAACGTAATTCGCGGAGGGGTGTAGGAACGCGTGAACGTGCCCATTTTTTGAGGCAGGCCCGTGATTTTTTGAGCGAGGAAGCAAGGGTGGCTGCCGTGTTGGCCGTCGTGGACAGGTTTGAGGTCCAGCATCTCTTGACAATATCATTACATGAGCGGAAATTGGCCCAACCAGGCTCAAGTCTTTTTCTTTCTCGAAATTAAAGCACTGGTGCCTCTTCGTCTCTATCATCTCCGTCAATCCCCTTGTTGAGACATATATTGCATGTATATTTCTTATACAACAAGCCCTCCTCTTTCCTTGTATAGTTGAGGACGTGGCTACCTCTTGTACCTATATATGTACATGCATATGCACCCGATGAATACATTGTGAGTTGCATCTATTCTCTATATGGTATCAGCCTATTCACGATCCCTCCCTCTACCCTAGCCATGCCGCCGCCGTAGATTCCTAAGCCGCCGCCGCCGCTCCAACTCACCCTGCCGCGACGCCGCCGCAGCTCCCCCAGCCGCCGTCGCCGCTCCCTCCCTCCCTCCCCACCCCGTTCCTAGCCCGCTGCTCCCTCTCCCTGCCTCGCGCTAGCTGCCACCGCCCCACGCACCACTAAACCCTAACCCTAGTTGCGCCGCTCCACCTAGCCAACACCATGTCGCACTCTTCCCTATCCCACGGCAGCAACCCGTTCACCTCCTCCGCCTCCGGTTCCTCCGTTCCCGATCCAACCTACATCCGTGATGTGCCCATCTTCGAGCGCGTCCCCATCAAGCTTTCCCACACAAAGGCGAACTTCTATGCGTGGAAGACATACTTCAACCTTCTTTTCCGTGAGTACAATCTCCGGGATCACATCGACGGCACCACCGACTTCCTCGCCATGCGCCGCGACGACGACTGGATGGCGATCGACGCCACCATCATCCAGTGGCTCTTCCTCACCGTGTCCAAGGACATCTTCCACACCGTCGTTCACGATGGCGATGATGCCTACACGGTCTGGACCAAGATCGTTGGCCTCTTCACCGACAACAAGCTCCAACGGATCGTCTTCTTGCAGCAGGAGTTTTTTGGTTGCCACCAAAACGACTCCTCCATCGACGCCTACTGCATGCGCCTCAAGACCCTCTCCGACGAGCTGAACGTAGTCGGCTTCAAGGTTGGGGATGAGCTCCTCCTCTCCACCCTCACCGCCGGCCTCAATGAGGATCTCGGTAATGCCGCTTCCAATCTCACTCTTATGGCTAACCCTACCTATGAGCGGGCGGTGGCCTATCTTCGTCTCGAGGAACGCCGGTTGAAGAACTTGCGCTCCCGTACCGTCCACACCGCCCTCGCCGCCGGCTACTCGCGTGGCGCTCCTGCACTGACCCCTTCGGCGCCCGCCGGCGCCTACGGCGCTCCTCTTCAGCAGCCGCGCCCGTTGGTGCCTCCTGCGCCCGCCGGCGCCTACGGCGTCTCCTACCAGGCGCGCCCTCCGGCGCCCATGGCGCCCCCTCCGCGGCAGCCACCGGCCGATCGGAGTCGGCAACGCCGTGGCGGCCAGCAGCGCAACACCAATGGCGGCGCCAACCAGGGGAACCAGCAGCACTCGCCGTTCCCGACGCCACCTTGGAGCACCGGCCACAACCCCTGGACTGGGGTGGTGCATGCCTACACGATGCCGGTTTTGCGTCCCCCCGCCCCGGGTCTTCTCGGGCCGCGGCCGTCGGGTCCCCAGGCCCTCTACGGGGCGCCCCAACCGGGGTCTGCAGCTCCACCGCCGGCCTACTACCCCGCTGCACCCTTCGGCTATGGCGGGCCGAACCCTAGCGGCGGGGTAGCGGGCTACACTGGCTATCCAGCGCCGTCGGCCCCGCCGGTCCCCTGCGACCCGGCTCTCCTCACCGCGCTGCAGTACGCGCCTCCTTCCGGTTCCTATACCGGCAGTGGGGATTGGTTCATGGACACCGGTGCATCATCGCATATGGCAGCCTACCCGAGTAACCTCTCCTCCGCATCTCCCGTTCACACTTCCTCCCGTATCATCGTCGGTAATGGTGCCGGTCTCGCTATTACTCATGTCGGTTCTACTAATTTTCCTTCCACCTCTAGACCACTGTTTCTCAATAATGCTCTTGTGTCTCCTGAACTTATTCAGAATTTAGTCTTTGTTCGCTCTCTCTCGTGATAATTCGGTAACTGTGGAATTTGACAAAGTTCGTTTTTCTGTTAAGGACGCCCGCACCCGGATGGTTCTTCACCGATGTGACAGTCCCGGCGACATGTACCCCGTCCAGTCTTCATCATCATCCCGTGCTGGACCTCTCGCTTTTTCCGCCAGCGTTGATCTTTGGCATGCCGGCCTCAGCCATCCTAGCTCCACCGCTCTTGTCAAGCATGCCGTATGGGCAAACATGTTAGACTTCCTTTTAGTTCCTCATCCACAGTTGCGTCTTATCCTTTTGAATTAATTCATAGTGATGTATGGACGTTGCCTCTACCCAGTAACTCCGGTTGTTTATACTACCTTGTTATTCTGGATGATTATTCTCACTTTGTGTGGACTTTTCCGCTTCATAGGAAATCTGATGTTCCCGCCACACTCATTGCATTCTACTCCTATGTGTCCACTCAGTTTGGTCGTCCTATCCTTGCTTTTCAGACTGACAATGGGAAATAATTTGATAACATCACCATCCACACTCTCCTCTCCAACCACGGTACAATCTTCCGCCTCACCTGTCTATACACCTCGCAACAAAACGGTAGAGCAGAACGCATCCTTCGTACTCTCAATGACTGTGTTCGTACCCTTCTCTTTCATGCCTACACGCCACCTCGTTTTTGGCCCGACGCCCTCACCACCACCACCCTTCTTATTAACCTTCGTCCTTGTCGTGTTCGTTGGAATTATACTCCACACCACCTTCTCTTCGGTGCTCCTCCATCCTACGATGGTCTTCGGATCTTTGGTTGTCTTTGTTATCCTAGTATTGCCGCCACCCCCCCTCATAAACTCGCTCCCTGGTCCCTACCTTGTGTCTTCCTCGGTTACCCGGCTAACACTAAAGGCTACTGTTGCTATGACCCGGTCTCTCATCGTGTCATCACCTCACGACACGTTTATTTTGACAAGCAGTGTTTTCCTTTTTCACAGGAACAGGTGGTGGCTTCTTCGTCGACGGTCAGTCCTCCTTTGGCTGGCCCTCCTCGCCATCGAGTGGCACCGGGGCTTGTTGCGCCCCCGGTCCTCGCGGCCTTGCCAACGCCCGTTGCGGCCTCGCCGGCCTCTACGCCGGCCCCTACGCCGGCCTCGTCGGCCTCTACGCTGGCCTCTTCGCTGGCTACGCTGGGCCCCTCGTCGGCCTCTTCCGAGTCGCCGGCCCACTCGCCGCTTTCAGGCGGGACAACTACACCTTCGCCCTCTGTTGCTGCCCCGTTGCTCGCCGGTCCTGTTACCCGCGCGCGCACGGGCATTCGCCGGGCAAGCCTGCGGTACTCCACCGACGAGTATGCTTGCGCTGCTTCTGCCGCGCCTCCGTCACCCCTGTCGGCTTCAGCTCGTGCGGCTCTTCATGACCCACTGTGGTTTGCAGCGATGCAGGAGGAATTTGATGCCCTGCAGCGCAATCAGACGTGGCAACTTGTCCCACGTCCCCCTTGCTACTTGTAGACTGCGTTGGTATTTCCCCGAAGAGGAGAGGATGATGCAGTATAGTAGAGATAAGTATTTCCCTCAGTTAAGAACCAAGGTTATCAATCCAGTAGGAGAACCACGCAAAATCCCGTTAGCAGCACCTGCACACACAAAATCAAACACTTGCACCCAACGCAAATAAGAGGGTTGTCAATCCTCTTAGCGGTTATTTGCAAGGATTAATTCTGATAGTGATAGATAGATAAACTAAAATACTAAATAGAATAAAAGTAAATAAATTGCAGCAAGGTATTTTTGGTTTTAATATATGATAAAAGTAGACCCGGGGGCCATAGTTTTCACTAGAGGCTTCTCTCTCGAACACATAGCATACGGTGGGTAAACAAATTACTTCCCGAGCCGCACAGCTTTTGGAGCAGAAGCTACGTTCCGCTGTGAACGTATAGAGAGCGATCCAGCTCTGGTCTATCTCATTCAGTACGTGATGGCCCAAGAGCGTTTCACTCAGCAACTAATGGAGTATCTCCATTATCTTGCTGTTCTGAATCCCCGGATCACCATTGGCGGACCACCTCTGCCAACTCAGGAGGGACGCGTTCTTCGTCTGCTTCCTCCACTTCCTCCACTCCCTCCGGAAGAAGAAGAATGTGCTCCAGCACCCGGAACCCTTCCGCAAGACCCCGTAGATCTTACCTTCGAAACATAGACGGTTATGAGCGTGGTTGCTGCTGCATCCAGCACTTATTTTTGTGATGCGATCTTTGCGATGTATTTTAGGGCGTATGTCATAAGTGCATTGCTATGTTTGCATTCTGCATAATATTGTTTGTTGTGATATGCATTTAATTCTTCCGCCCTTAACAAATCTCGAGGACGAGATTTTCTTAAGGGGGGTCGAGTTTGTAACACCCCAAAAATTTAACCATGTTTTTATTAAGTAAAATTTGGCCAGAAATAAAATTTTGGAATTTTATTTGGTCTTTTATTATTTCAGAGTATTTTCTGTTCTGTTTTCCAAAATTCTTCCCTCCATATAGATTTTTTTTTAAAAAATATTGTGGGCTGTGGTAGTTTCCTTAAATCATTTCATTTATATTTTAAATAACAGTAGGAAATATTTTCATAATAACATTTACCCTAAAATAATTCTTTTAACATCATTTTCAATACTTTAAATGCCTCTGTTGCACTACAACTATTTTAAATAATTCTTTAAAAATTCCACAAAAATTATGAGGGGTCATGTGATACCTATAGATCACTTTTGTGCAAAAACCCATCATGGTCCTTTGTAAATTTTGAGCCCAACTTCCTCTTTTCTATTCTGTCCTATTCCTAGGTTACAACTACAACTCCAATTTTTCTTGCTCCAATAATTCTGAAATTACTCCAGCTTATTGTCCTTCCAACCAAACTCTTAAGTCCAGTAGATCAGCTCCAATTACCCATTTTTACTTGACCAAATAAATCCTCCAAGTTACTGTCCAGAACTGAATTCTAGTAAAACTTGCACTATCAAGTCTTTCTGTTTGCCAAACCAACCCCACCATCATCTCTATCATCTAAAGAGGCACCATCCTGCCAAGTATCATTCCCAACAAAGTTCCCTACCTAGCTCTATCATTTTGTCAAACAGATTATGTGCATGGCAGAAAACTTTGCATTTATCTAACTTGCATTGCACATTAGCTTCTCTGGCCAAACCAACCTGTCTAGTAGCTCACACACACCCTAGTCAATGACTCTGTTAAGAATCACTTGCATTAGAGCTACCTAGGGCACCCTGGCTTTCGGTCGAACACCCAGCGTGCACGTCCAGAGCACGAGCAGAGTGCTCGTTGTGCAAGCTCTGGCATCGATCTGCTGCTGCTCCTCTGCTGCTGCCCTTGCTCGTCTTGGTCTTCCCTTGGATCACCCGATCACTCCTGAGCCTCGCCGACACCTCCTCTTGTCGCCTGGTGCCGGCCAGTGCCGACAACCGCCGACCACAGTCGCCGCCGCCGTCTTTCACCTGCTTACGGCACCGCCAAGATGCGTGCTCGCCCCCTCGCCAGCCAGCGCGACCCTGGCGTAAATACGGACGGCTACCGTCCTCATCTACCACGCCGACCTCCACCAACGCTCTAACGGCCTCAACCACCGTGGTAATGGCGATTGCCGCCATGGTTATCCTCGGGAGCCCGCGGAACCGACGTCGCACAGCTATATAAAGGCCTCCCGAGCTCGCTGCACCCTGGACGATGCCTCCTCTCCTCTCTGTGAATCACCCCGAGCAGCCAATCAAGCCGAGGTGGCCGTCTCCCTCGTCTCCAGCAACCACTGCCGCCACCACCTCCTCGATGGTTTCCACCTCTCCAGTGCCTCCCGTCCCCAATTTCTTTGACCAATAGACTTCTGGAGCACCCACGAATCCATCCCCGTCTTCAATTCCACCAGAGGAACTCCGTGGGCAAAATCCCCAAATTAGCCGTCGCCGCCGTCCGCTGCGGAGCTCACCGCCGGTGACTCGGTGGTCTCCAGTGGTCGAGACGCAGCTCTCTGGACATGCCTCGGTGAGGGGAGCACACTCATGAGCTTGACACCTCGAGCGGCGCCGCCATTCGCCGGCGAGAGCCACCGGAGCCGCGCCACCGTTCTGGCAGGAGAGAGAGAACGCGGGCGACCCGGGTCAAACCTGACCTGTGGGCCAGGTAGGGCCCACTGTCAGCGACTCCCGGGTCACGCCGCGGTGTTTTCAGTGGAGACGGATTCCGTCGAAGCCGTCTACGCGCGGGGAAAGCGTATTCCCTGGAATACGCCTTCGACGTCGGCAGCTTCTCCGCGCGCCCGGGCGGCTGGGTCGGCCCAATAGCACCTCACGGCTAAGCAACGCTCAGGGCGCGCTTCCGCTCCTTTCTCTTTTTTCTTTTTCTGCATATTTCAAATAATTCCACAACAACCAATTCAAATCCAAATCTGATGATTCAAATTTCTAAATACTCCTAAAATCACTCTCTATTAAAACAGCTAGGGTGAACATTTTTCCTAAGCTTTGTCTCTACTGGATCAATTAAATAGTCAAATTCTTTAATTTTTCCAGCTTAGAAATCCCCTAGGAAAATCATCTGATCTCCAAATCATTTGATTCTTTTTCTGAAATTCATTATTATTCCTCTAGTTTATTTTAGTATTTATTTCAAAATTTTCCAAACAACTTTTTGTTACTATTTTCAAATTAGGTGATATTTGCAATATTTTGAAAATAAGAAAATGGAGGGAAGATGAAATTTTTCAAAGTCTTGGAGTGCACCCAATATTTCTGCATGATCAAGGCAAGCATATTGAACACTTGATATGGTGATTGCATGGTTAAATGTTTTCAAGAATAATTGAAATCATGCATATGTCGAATTCAAATAAAATTTGCATGCATGTAGTGTTGGCATGTTTTTTCCCGTACCGTGCAACGTGTGTTTGTCATGACTAACTTGCAGGAGCAGGTATAAGAGAAATACCAGTAGAAGGGTGATCACGTTGGAGGGTGATCATGCCTTGTTGGTTATGCATGTTGGGACATGCAAGGGCTGTGGCCCTGTTTTTTTGGTGTTACTGTTGAAAGAACACTTTATTGTGCTAACCACTGCAGAGAATACATAAGCCTCCTGAGTCGACCGTAGATCGAGTCTTGTTCCGGTAACCCCCAAACTTGATCAGTGCTACCACATGTCCCTGCCGCAGGTAGGGTATGGTTTAGTAAGTTATTAACCCCTTTCCCGCACACACCGTACAGAGAGGCCATAGTGAAAGATACCATTGATCACTGGTAGGCATGTCACTTGGTCAGGGGGCATGGGTGTATTCGGTTGTAGCCGAGAGGGGTAGCGCCCCTGATCTTTGCGCACATTATATATGAGATTGTGATCCCATGCTATTCGAGATTGTAGTCTCCCCGCCATAGAGTTTTTCTTGAACGATGCTTTGGGTGATTCCTGGCATCAGGAAAGTTAATCTGGTGTGTGCTGGTTAGGTGTGTTTTCAACCCAAAGACCGTAATGGGAATTAGTCAGAGTCACGGTGCTGACTAAAGAAATCCTTAACTTGTGGGTAAAGAGTACACCCTCTGCAGAGTTTTAAAACCTATTCGAATAGCCGTGTCCGCGGTTAAGGACTATAGTCTGGGTTGGTCAAGTGTCGGTCTTAGTGTCGGTCTCCGGAGGAAATAATTAAATTGAGCATGAATTATTTTGCAGGATAATTATTGCCACTACTGATATTGTCATGAATATTATTGATGATATGAAGATTATTATGGACTAACCCTGCCATTTTATTTTATTTTCTGAGTGTCTCATGGGCTGGCTAGACTACCCGGGATGCTCATTTCTTTTCAAGACCTCTCGTGGCGTCGCTTGAGTTCTCGGGCGGTCCTGTCTCGCCCGATTCTCTTTTAGACACCCGTTTGGCATTTCTTTTCAAGACCTCTCGTGGCGTCGCTTGAGTTCTCGGGCGGTCCTGTCTCGCCCGATTCTCTTTTAGACACCCGTTTGGCATTTCTTTTCAAGACCTCTCGTGGCGTCGCTTGAGTTCTCGGGCGGTCCTGTCTCGCCCGATTCTCTTTTAGACACCCGTTTGGCATTTCTTTTCAAGATCTCTCGTGGCGTCGCTTGAGTTCTCGGGCGGTCCTGTCTCGCCCGATTCTCTTTTAGACACCCGTTTGGCATTTCTTTTCAAGACCTCTCGTGGCGTCGCTTGAGTTCTCGGGCGGTCCTGTCTCGCCCGATTCTCTTTTAGACACCCGTTTGGCATTTCTTTTCAAGACCTCTCGTGGCGTCGCTTGAGTTCTCGGGCGGTCCTGTCTCGCCCGATTCTCTTTTAGACACCCGTTTGGCATTTCTCTTGGATACTCGGGCAGTCTTGTCTCGCCTGATTCTCCACTTTATATTTTCTTTTGGATTCTCGGGCGGTCCTGTCTCGCCCGATTATCCACTTTTAACTTTCCTTGTTTGTCACTAACATTTCATATTTATTCTTTAGTACCGTATTAATATTCATCATGCCATGCTTTAATTTCGTTCAGCATATGCATATAATTTAACCCATCATGATCATATGCATTCGGTATATCTTTTGTTCATTATGTTTGCGAGTACATTCCAACATACTCATAGGCTTGTCCCTGGCTATTTAATTGGCCAGGTCAGGATTTCAATGAGGAGTACTACAAAGACGTCCATGCAGAGCCTAGGATAGCAGCCACGCGGGATAGGAGTTATCCGGGTCAGCTGATCCTATGGTAATGTTGCCCCATCGACGTTGGAGAACCACGAGTCGCTTCCGTCATCCTCACTAGAAATCATTGTTGTATCATTAGGCCTTGATGGTCTCGTATCCAATTCTTGTAATTGCTTGGTAATCTGTAACAAGGACGTGTCCACCAGTAACATTAATCCTGGGCTGGTGACGACACGAGGGGTTAATTTCTGGGATATCATGTCCCGAAAATCCGGCCCCGACAGTGTACCAGGATGTGTAATGATACTAGCGTAACATGTATACAAATGATGAATGGTGGCTGAGCCACAAATACTATGTTAGCTATATGATCATGCAAAGCAATATGACAATGACGATGTGTGTCATAAAGACGGAACGGTGGAAGTTGCATGGCAATATATCTCGGAATGGCTATGGAAATGCCATGATAAGTAGGTATGGTGGCTGTTTTGAGGAAGATATAAGGAGGCTTATGTGTGATAGAGCGTATCATATCACGGGGTTTGGATGCACCGGCGAAGTTTGCACCGACTCTCGATGTGAGAAAGGGCAATGCACGGTACCGAAGAGGCTAGCAAATTGCGGAAAGGTGAGAGTGCGTATAATCCATGGACTCACATTAGTCATAAAGAACTCATATACTTATTGCGAAAGTTTATTAGCCCTCGAAGCAAAGTACTACTACGCATGCCCCTAGGGGGATAGATTGGTAGGAAAAAACCATCGCTTGTCCCCGACCGCCACTCATAAGGTAGACAATCAATAATAAATCATGCTCCAACTTCTTAGCATAACGACGGATCATGCGTGCATGCTTCGGGAATCACAAACCTTAACACCAATATTCTTACTAAACCACAATTATCTGCTAGCACCTCAAACATAGTACCATCTTAATATCGCAAAACTATTGCAAGGAATCAAACTTATCATATTCAGTGATCTACATGAAAGTTTTTATTATATCCCTCTTGAATACCTATCATATTAGGACCAAATTCATAACCCGTGCATATTACCATTGCTATTCATTAGACTCTCAAGAAGATATAAGTGAAGCATGAGAGTGCAACTATTTCTTTAAAATATAACCACCGCCGTGCTCTAAAAGATATAAGTGAAGCACTAGAGCAACTGTCTAGCTCAAAAGATATAAGTGAAGCACATAGAGTATTCTAACAAATCACGAATAATGTGTGTCCCTCTCAAAAAGGTGTGTTCAGAAAAGATGACTGTGACAAACTAAAAGGCAAACAAACTATATCACAAGATGCTCCAAGTAAAACACATATCATGTGATGAATAAAAATATAGCTCCAAGTGAGTTACCGATAGATTGTAGACAAAAGAGGGGATGCCTTCCGGGGCATCCCCAAGCTTAGACACTTGAGTCTTCCTTGAATATTACCTTGGGGTGCCTTGGGCATCTCCAAGCTTAGGCTCTTGCCACTCCTTATTCCTTTATCCATCGTAGTCTCACCCAAAACTTGAAAACTTCAGCACACAAAACTCAACAGAAACCTCGTGAGATCCGTTAGTATAACAAACAAATCTTAAACTTTAGGTACTATTGTAAATTGATTCATATTTAATATTGGCATAATGCTACTGTACTCCAACTTCTCCATGACTCATACCCCCCGATACGATCCATAGATTCATCAAAATAAGCAAACTATGCAACAAAAACAGAATCTGTCTAAAACAGAACAGTCTGTAAAGATCTATTTAAAAGCCATACTTATGTAACTCCGAAAATTCTGAAAAATTAGGACAACGTGGGAACTTCATATATAAATACTGTGTAAAAAGTTCAGAATTTTATCACGCTCCAGCAAAAAATCAAAATTCCAGCACTGGACGTGAAAGTTTCTGTTTTCCAACATCATCAATCATACGATCTTCCAAATCACCCCAAAGGCATTACTTGGCACAAACACTAATTAAAAGATAAAAACACAATCATAACAGAGGCTATATTCGTGTAAACACACAAAAACAGAAATAAAAAGTTTATTGGGCTGTCTCCCAACAAGCTCTTTATTTATAGCCATTAAGATAGGGTTGAGATTTCAATGATGCTCTCATGAAAGATAATAATTGAAACAAAAGAGAACATCATGTAGCATGTGAAAAACACATTTAAGTCTAACATACTTCCTATGCATAGGCATTTTATAAGAAAACAAATTATCAAGACAAGCAATATCTAGCATATGCAAATAGGAAGAATGGAGCATTAATAATTTTAGCACAAAGAGAGGTAATTTAGTGACATGAAAGTTTCTACAACCATATTTTCCTCTCTCATAATAATTACATGTAGAATAATAATAAAATTCAAAAATATAACTATCATATAAAATTTTATCTTCATGATCCACATGCATAAAAATTTTATAATCTTCCAAGATAGTGGGATTAACATCAACTAAAGTCATGACCTCTCCAAACCCACTTTTATCAAAAATTTCATAAAATTGAACACTCTCCAAATATCTGGGATTATTATTACCTAAAGTTGACACTCTTCCAAACCCACTTTCAATACTATTGCAATCATTATTATCAATATCATAATCATCATGAGGCTTAAATAAATTTTCAAGATCATAAGAAGCATCACCCCAATCATGATCATTACAATAAGTAGTGGACATAACAAAATCATCATCCCCAAGCTTGTAGTTTTGCATATTATTAACACAATTGACATTAATAGAATTTATAATAAAATCATTGCAATCATGCTTTTCATTCAAGGAGCTATCATGAATCACTTTATAAATTTCTTCTTTCAACACTTCATCACAATTTTTAGATTCATGATTTTCAAGCAAAACTTCATAGAGATAATCAAGTGCACTCAACTCACTAGCAATTTGTTCATCATAATTGGATCTTTCGAAAAGATTAGCTAGTGGATGAGGATCCATATCAATAGATTTTTAGCAAGCGAAGATGCAAGCAAATAGAAGGCACATGGCAACACAAGCAAAGATAGCACACAAAATATTTTTGTATTTTTTTTTGTAAAATTGTTTTAGAAGCGGGGGACATGAAAACAAGAGGAAAATGCAAATAAAATAAATGCAAGTGGATGATAGTTTGTGCGAAGGTACTTGGTAATTTTGATGATGTCTCCCCAGCAACGACGCCAGCAATTCTTTCTGCTACTTCTAGACTGCGTTGGTATTTCCCCGAAGAGGAGAGGATGATGCAGTATATTAGAGATAAGTATTTCCCTCAGTTAAGAACCAAGGTTATCAATCTAGTAGGAGAACCACGCAAAATCCCGTTAGCAGCACCTGCACACACAAAAGCAAACACTTGCACCCAATGCAAATAAGAGGGTTGTCAATCCTCTTAGCGGTTATTTGCAAGGATTAATTCTGACAGTGATAGATAGATAAACTAAAATATTAAATAAAATAAAAGTAAATAAATTGCAGCAAGGTATTTTTGGTTTTAATATATGATAAAAGTAGACCCGGGGGCCATAGTTTTCACTAGAGGCTTCTCTCTCGAACACATAGCATACAGTGGGTAAACAAATTACTGTTGGGCAATTGATAGAAAAGCAAATAATTATGACGGATTCATGGCAATGATCATGTATATAGGCATCTGATAACCCACAAGTATAGGGGATCAATCGTAGTCCTTTCGATAAGTAAGAGTGTCGAACCCAACGAGGAGCAGAAGGAAATGACAAGCGATTTTCAGCAAGGTATTTTCTGCAAGCACTGAAATTATTGGTAACGAGTAGTTTGATAGCAAGATAATTTGTAACAAGTGACAAGTAGCAATACTAACAAAGAGTGCAGCAAGGTTGCCCAATCCTTTTTGTAGCAAAGGACAGGCCGGAACAATCTCTTATAGTAAGCAAAGCGTTCTCGAGGACACATGGGAATTTCATCTAGTCACTTTCATCATGTTTGTTTGATTCGCGTTCGCTACTTTGATAATTTGATATGTGGGTGGACCGGTGCTTGGGTGCTGTTCTTACTTGAACAAGCCTCCCACTTATGATTACCCCCTCTCGCAAGCATCCACAACTACGAAAGAAGAATTAAGATAACTCTAACCATAGCATTAAACATATGGATCCAAATCGGCCCCTTACGGAATAGCGCAAACTAGGGTTTAAGCTTCTGTCACTCTAGCAACCCATCATCTAATTACTACTCCACAATGCATTCCCTTAGGCCCAAAGATGGTGAAGTGTCATGTAGTCGACGTTCACATAACACCACTAAGAGAATCAACAACATACATATCATCAAAATATCGAACGAATACCAAATTCACATGATTACTTATGACAAGACTTCTCCCATGTCCTCAAGAACAAAAGTAACTACACACAAATCATATTCATGTCCAAGATCAGAGGGGTATTGAATAGCATATTGGATCTGAACATATAATCTTCCACCAAATACATCAACTACAAGATGTAATCAACACTACTAGCAACCCACAGGTACCAATCTGAGGTTTTGAGACAAAGATTGAATACAAGAGATGAACTAGGGTTTGAGATGAGATGGTGTTGTTGAAGATGTTGATGAAGATTGGTCCTCCCACGATGAGAGGATCGTTGGTGATGTCGAAGACTCCGATTTCCCCCTCCCGGAGGGAAGTATCCCCGGCGGAATCGCTCCACCGGAGAGCAAAAGTGCTCCTGCCCAAGTTCCGCCTCGAGACGGCGGTGCACCGTCCCAAAAGTCTTCTCCTTATTTTTTCTAGGGCAAATGGGCTTATATACCAGAAAATGGGCACCGGAGGCTGGCCAGGTGGCCCCCTCTGGTACTTCTTTCTTCCAATATTTTTTATTTATTCCAAAATAAATCTCCATGAAATTTCAGCTGATTTGGAGATGTGCAGAATAGGTATCTCTGACATAGCTTTTTCAGGTCCAGAATTCCAGCTGCCGGCAATCTCCCTCCTGATGTAAATCTTGCATATTAAGAGAGAAAAGGCATTAGAATTGCTCCACAAAGTGTTATATTGATTAAAGACACTATAAATAACAGTAGTAAAACATGATGCAAAATGGACGTATCAGCATCACGTCCGAGACAAGTAGACCGACTCCTGCCTGCATCTACTACTATTACTCCACCCATCGACCGCTATCCAGCATGCATCTAGGGTATTAAGTATGACACAGAGTAACGCCTTAAGCAAGATGACATGATGTAGACAAAGTAAACTCAAGCAATATGATTAAACCCCATCTTTTTATCCTTAATGACAACAATACAAATACGTATCATGTCCCTTTCTATCACTGGGATTGAGCACCGCAAGATTGAACCCATCATAAAGCACCTCTCCCATTGCAAGATAAACCAATCTAGTTGGCCAAACCAAATCGATAGATCGGAGAGAAATACAAAGCTATAGTAATCATGCATAAAAGAGTTCAGAGAAGACTCAAATATTTCTCATGAATAATCTGATCATAAACTCATAATTCATCGGATCCCAACAAACACACCGCAAAAGAAGATTATATCGGATAGAACTCCAAGAACATCGAGGAGAACATGGTATTGAAGATCAAAGAGGGAGAAGAAGCCATCTAGCTACTAGCTATGGACCCGTAGGTCTGTGGTAAACTACTCACACATCATCGGAAGGGCAGCAAGGTTGATGTAGAAGCCCTCCGTGATCGATTCCCCCTCCGGCAGAGTACCGGAAAAGGCCTCCAGATGGGATCGCGGAAGAACAGAGGCTTGCAGCGGCGTAAAAGTTATTCGGGGTGGTTCTCTGGTGGTTTCCAAATATTTGAGAATTTATAGAAGTGGAATTAGGTCAAACGGAGCCACGGGGGCCCCACAAGGCATCAGGGCGCGCCCCACCCCTAGGGCCACGCCCTGTTGCCTTGTGGGGGCTTCGTGAACCTTCTGGCCTCCTCTCCAAGTCTCTAGGGTCTCTTTTGCCCAGAAAAAAATCTCCAAAAAGTTTCGTGGCATTTGGACTTCGTTTGGAACTGATTTCCTGAAAAACCAAAAACAAGCAGAAAACAACAACTGGCACTGGGCACTAGTTTAATAGGTTAGTCCCAAAAAAGATCTATAATTGCATATAAAAATATCCAAGATTGATACTATAATAGCATGGAACAATCAAAAATTATAGATATGTTGGAGACGTATCACCCCTCACGCCAAACATCATTACCGGGAAGTGGGTGTTCAAGCACAAGCTTCGTCCCGCCGGTACATTCGATCGCTACAAAGCACGTTGGGTGGTTCGTGGCTTCCGTCAGCGCGCTGGCGTTGACTTCACGGATACGTTTGCCCCGATTGTCAAACCCGGGATGATTCGTACCGTACTCCAGCTCGCTGTCTCCCGCGCCTGGCTGGTGCACCAGATGGACGTCTCCAACGCCTTCCTGCATGGTCATCTCGAGGAGCAGGTGTATTGTCAGTAGCCCACAGGGTTCGTCGACGCCACTTACCCGGAGCATGTATGCCTGCTTTCACGCTCGTTGTACGGGCTCAAGCAGGCTCCCCGCGCCTGGTACCAGCGCATCGCAACGTTTCTTCATCAGCTCGGCTTCCGCTCCACACGCTCCGATGCTTCGCTGTTCGTCTATCGCCAGGGCGATGCTACCGCCAGGGCGATGCTACCGCCTACCTGCTCCTCTACGTCGATGACATCATCCTGACAGCTTGCTCCACTGCTCTTCTTCGACAGCTCACTGACCGCCTTCGCGCTGAGTTTGCCATTAAGGACTTGGGTCCTCTGCACTACTTCCTCGGGATTGAGGTGGTGCGTCGTCCGGATGGCTTCTTTCTTCATCAGCGGAAGTATGCTCATGAGCTTCTTGATCGCGCTGGGATGCTTAATTGCAAACCCGCGGCCACGCCTGTCGACACGAAGGCCAAGCTCTCTGCCACAGATGGGTCCCTGGCTCCGGATGCTTCGTTCTACCGGTCGATTGTTGGTGCTCTCCAGTATCTCACTCTTACACGACCGGAGCTCCAGTACGCCGTCCAGCAGGTCTGCCTCCATATGCATGCTCCCCGCGATGCTCACTGGACTTCAGTGAAGCGGATTCTTCGCTACATCCGCGGCACCCTGGATCTCGGGCTCTCTCTTCACGCCTCTGCCGCCATGGACATCATCGCCTACTCTGATGCAGACTGGGCCGGCTGCCCTGACACGCGCCGCTCCACTTCGGGCTATTGCGTCTATCTTGGACCGTCGCTCATCTCTTGGTCGTCTAAACGGCAGCCCACCGTCTCTCGCTCTAGTGCCGAGGCGGAATATCGTGCGGTGGCTAATGTGGTTGCAGAGTGTTCGTGGCTTCGCCAGCTTCTTCATGAGCTTTCGTGTCCTGTTGACAAGGCCACCGTGGTGTATTGTGACAATGTCTCCGCCGTCTATCTCTCCGCTAATCCGGTTCATCATCGCCGCACCAAGCACATTGAGCTTGACATCCATTTTGTTCGGGAACAGGTGGCTCTCGGCCGCATCCGTGTTCTACACGTACCCACCTCCCAACATTTTGCGGACATCATGTCCAAGGGATTACCTACGGCGTCCTTCGAGGAGTTTCGATCCAGCCTCTGCGTCGGCCATGGCGACGCTTCGACTGCGCGGGGGGGGGGGGGGGGGGGGGGTGTTGAGACATATATTGCATGTATATTTCTTGTACAACAAGCCCTCCTCTTTCCTTGAATAGTTGAGAACGTGCCTACCTCTTGTACCTATATATGTACATGCATATGCACCCGATGAATACATTGTGAGTTGCATCTATTCTCTACACCCCTCCAGCCTCCTCATGACCTCGTACACATACACCATTGCCTTCAATTAGCATCCAGTGAAGGAAGATGTCGCTGCTGGCTTATGCGAAAGTAATTCCCGACCTATCCAGGCGCTACTTCTTGTCTCTTATCTTCCAATTTGTTTTTTGTTTTGGTGCTGTCCTCAAACCCTAGCTCTGCTGATCTTAGTTTGGGCATATAGCAACGACGAACTCTTATCTTCCAATGTAAGTCCTACTGCTTTGCATAGTCCCTAGTACTGATCGTCTCCTGTACTCTGTCCATCGCACTATACAGTACATTGTGTTTTATTTGTTATTATCACCATGCCCTGTCAAATTAGATTATTTATACATAAATAAGTGAATGCAAGAAGGTTTGTATTTATTAATTGAAATTTATGGTCGTGAGAATGAAGCAGAAGTGCCGAAGCAGATTTTGAAGAAATAGTAAGACAGGAGATGTGTCCGCTGGCTGAGTCGAGTTGTGGGCCTCCTCGTTGTTTGTGATGTCGGGTTTCCACCTATGTAATTTGCTACAGCTTCACATCATTCCTACTTCCTCCATAGCGGGTGATTCTTCGCATGTATGTTTTCCCCCTCAAACCGAGCTAAAAGGATATAATGGTTTTATTTGTTGTTACCATATATTAGCAAGTTATATTACTTGTACATGTATTTAACCCGAAGCAATATACATCTGTTATTTGACATAGAATGGGTTTTCTATGCGATGAATATAATGTTGGAGCTTCTCTAATGTTTCTCTTGAGCTGAAAAGACTGTAGGATAGAAGAGTTGGTATATGAAAAGCAGAAAACTCATATTCAAATAAACACTATATGGCTTGCTTCTGGTAGTGCTAACTTCAGAGCCTTCATCAGCCTCTTTGGTATTTTTTTGTGCTCTCCTTACGGCTGCAGTAAAGTACATATTATTTTGCCACAACGGCAACTGAGTCTTCATCTTCAAGCATCGTAGTTTTTACTTTTGCTTCAACACGTTTCTTGTTCCCAGCGTTACAATCTTTCTCCTTTCGTTTTGGCACACTTATCTCGGTGCATTCATCCTCTGAGCCATCCGATAATACAATAGATCTCTATATTTTTATTTTTTCATTGCAGAGTCCATGTGATTCTAACATTTTTCTTCACACCCATCATCATTTAATATAGCCCCATTTGTATTGTGGGGTTCTTCTTCCGTATGCACCAGTTGACATCTTTTTCTGAGGTGAAGCTCTGTTGTTATTTGTCTGCGAAATAAAAATACATTTCAAAGATTAGGCCCATCTCTAAAAAATGAGAAGTATGTACGCTGAGAAAATCAGTCACCCTTTTATCCTCCATGTTATGCTTCTTCGTTGCTTTTTTTTAACACGGCGTCCACATTATCATCCATCAAAATCTATGCAAAATATCTGATGTATTAGTTAGGAAATTACAAAAACAGTACTTTTTTTGTAATGAATTAAATGCAACTTTACCTTGGTTTTATCTTCAAGTACAACATCTCAAGACTATTAATTATCAGGCATAAATGTTCATTTTACTGCATAGTTTCTGTTTCGAAAGTGAGATTGCCATCGTGCGTTTAATTGAAAATAAGTCTTCGTCGACATTATTGCTGTATAATCTTTGGCGCTTCTTCATATTTCTCATCCAATGAGTTCAGCAAGTGGGAGACATAATTAAGTAAAATATGGTTCCATTATAACTGATATTGACTTGTTTTCACTGCAGGTATTAACATTGTTTTTGTCGTAAAAAAGTGGTGCTTTCATATCTTAGAAGAAGTCTCATGCATTACCTCACTTGCCTAGTTTTCGTTCCTCATTTCAGTAAGTTCTTGTAATGTTCTCCTCTTGTAAAACACTTGTTCTTCTAGTGTTCCTTGCGTACTTCTATCTATCTCTATTAATTTTGGTAAAGCTTCTTCTCATGAGTTCCTGCACATATGAAGTGAGTCAAGTAAAATAATTATCTTACATTGGTGAATAAAGATGAGTCAAGATAAATTAGCTGATTAATAGTAAAAAATGGTCTTCCATGCATGTCAAGAATTTCCCATGTTTTGGTATATCTAGATCTGTATGTATTCTTGTGGCACTGGTTGACTTTAAGCTCAACCATGTTTATCAATGAAAAATCTGTTAGATATATTTTTGGTAAATAATAGAAGAGTTTGTAACATTACTGAACTTATGATTGAACTTCTGCACCATTGTGAGGTCACAATAAGGACAGTTTGGTTTCTAGTTACATCCTCGTTCAAAAAATTAGAAAACTTTCCCCATAAAGTAACGCCACTTTTCTCACTCCCAAAGAGTATAAGCCGACAAATTGATGCTAACCACAATGAAGTTAGTCCAATTAAAATTTGATGGGTATGAATTATGCACTTACTCTGATATTAGATTTAATCTGGCGGAAAACGAAGGTTGTGAGTTATTTCCTTTTATTCTTGATTCCACATGCTTCATTTGGGTGAGTAATCCAATGACATCTGTAAAATTGGAGATTAATTATTTGAAGGTCTGAAATATTAATATCTTGAAAATCTTATTTACAAATATAAACTATAGAGATACCTTAGCATTCTTCATCTTTCTCTGCATGTGTTCTTCTAATATTTCCTTTGTAGCAAACTCGAAGTAGTAATCTAACCTTTAGATGATCCTTTCACCTCCTTTATTTTTGTATTGTATGCAAAAATAATTATATTTCACTACTCAGTTGGTAATACTTTGTGCAATCCGCAAACTTAAAATTGCTAAATGCATAAATTGATTCTATCAACTTCTTCCCGATAGTAGCATGAATTGTTTGGCCCTGTCAGAACATTCAAAATATAGTTAGTAGTTATTCCATAAAAAAATAGAAAAATTTGCAAGTAAATATGTAATGACAAAACCTTATCATCCATGAATATCATATCGGCAAAATATAGTTGTTGTATAAAACAAAATAGAACAATCTGCAAGTAGATACATAATGACTAAACCTTTTCATCCTTGAATCATCATATCGAGGCTCCTAAGCCAATTACTTGTAAAATTGATTGAATCTCATATTCTCATTACTTGCACTTGTATGCCCTTGCTGCAAAAGGATCATACAATCGCTAGTCAATTAATACTGAACCTATGAAGATTGTATCTAGAATAACAATTACAAACCTTGATGATCCAGATGAGAGACCACTCGGAAGATAGATTGGATCTAGAATAAAAGTTATGAACCTTGATGATTCAGGTGAGAGGCCACTCAGAAGGTTGCTTGGTGTGACTTCGTCTGGCGGTGTGACGTTGGTAGTGTGCTGGCTAGGCAGCAGATTGTATGTCTTCTTATGTGTTGTGGTTAACTTGGCAAGTAGTACGTTGTCGGTGTCAAAACCGGCAGACTTCGGGGTAGGGGGTTCCAAGCTGTGGATCTCGGATCGGTGGTAACAAGGACAAGGGAGACGATGTTTACCCAGGTTCGGGCCCTCTTGATGGAGGTAATACCCTACGTCCTGCTTCTGTTTATATTGATGGAGATGTATTGAATACAGAGTTGATCTACCTCGAGATCGTAATGTGTGTCTAACTTCTAGGGCTAGGTGAGCGATATTGCCTTCTCCCCCCCCCCCTACGGGCTAAACCCTATGGCTTATATACACGCCAGAGAGGGTATCTAGGGTTACAAAGTCGGTATCTAGGAGAGAGGCGGCAGGAGAGATCTTGGAGTATACGTCAAGTCTTCGGTAGAGACAGTCTCGATCACGCTTCCTGTGTACGGCCTCCGGAGTCCATCTTGATCACGTACGAGGCCCCCCCGGCCCATCCGAGAAGACGGGCCGGCTGGGCTAGCACCCCCTAATCCAGGACACCGTCATACGTGTTGAGTAATTTTGGTCGAGTCCGTGTGGAGTTCTATATGTAGTCCATGTACGTGTCTTATTTGTATGTGTGTGTTCACGTTTGACTCTCTTTTTTTGACGCGGCGTCCACGTTTGGAATTGGCTGCACGTGAGCTTCCATATTTTAAACGGTTTATGTCTCATGTATTTATGCTTTGGGAAACGTTTCCCTGCGGACTACCGGCCGAGCGCTCGGCCGGTCGCCGCTCGCTCGCTCGCGTTTCCAGGCGGAAGCGGACTGGGCCACGTGAGTTTTGACGGGCCTTATGTCCCTTTTCTTATCTCTTTCGGGTAACTTTTTTTTCCTCTGCTTTCTTCTTCCTCTTGCCTTATTGCTTCTCTCCTCTCTCTTTATCACTGCCGACAGCACGACCTCCTGCTACTTCTGTGAGCACCCCCTCCCCCAACGCTGCAAGCATCTCCTTCCCCACGCACCTCATACTGCTCCGCCGCCGATGCTACAACCGGAGAGATCTTTTGCTGGAACCGGTGGCAATTTTTGCTAGAATTAGCGTTGCTTTTTTTTTTTGCTGCGTGTGTGCTACAACCAGCTCTGTGCAACCGCAAAGCTGCAACCAGCACCTGAGAAAGCTAAAACCATCCATGAAAAAGCTTCAACCGGATATGGCGGGAGCTGGGGGTGCAGCCAGTGCTGCAACCGTTGACAGAAAAAGGTTCAACCGTATATGAAAAAAGCTTCAATCAGGCACTATGCAATGGAAAAGGTTGCAACCGTTGACAGAAAAGCTTCAACCCTAGATGAAAAAAGCTTCAACCAGACAGTTAGAAACAGAAAAAGTTACAACCATTGATAGAAAAAGCTTCAACCGTAGATGAAAAAAGCTTCAACCGATGACCAGCAATGGATAAAAGCTTCATAGAGCCTCGCGTTTCCACGGAAGCTGAAACCGGCATTGGCGGGTACTGACTGGTGAAGACCAATGCTACAACCGACGATGATGCTTCGGCCGGCGATGGCGAAGCTGCAACCATGCAATTCATAGCTACAACCCGGCATGAAAAATGTTGTGACCAGCGAGCACGGAAGCTGCGACCGGTGACGAAAAAAGCTACAAAGCACGAAAGCTGCAACCAGCGACAAAAAAGCTACCACCGACGAGCCCAGAAGCTACGACCGGCGTGCAAAAAAGCTGCAACCGTGATCTTGTTGTAGCCAGCCCAGGTCTGTTTACGAGAGCTTCCGCCTAGAGTTTCCAACGATCGACTCGAATCCAGTCGAAGCTAGCTCGTCGTGCATGTGGTACTGTAGATCAATTAAGCTGCTTGCCTGCTTGCTTGCAAGTTAGCTTTTGCACGTAGGACCTACACTCCGACGATTTGATCTACGTTCTAATCCAACATGGAGCATGGTGTTGGGCGAGTGCGGGCGGCGCGGCTAGTCAAGGACGAGCGCTGGCGGGCGCCGGTGGCCGACAAGAGCGGGCGGCGCATTGGACCGGTGAGCTGTGCAGTTTTTTTGTTGCATGCATTCAGATCAGAGGTTCAGGACGGGGAGACGAGGAAATCTAAAGACGCAGGGCGTTGTGATCCAACATGTGCGCACAGACCGGCCGAAATTTGGGCCAATCCGCAGGCGCCTATCGTTGCCCTTATGCTTTTGCCATGAATCCCTAAATCACGTACGTGGTCATGATTGTCGCTTAAAGCCTCATTTTTTTCCTGAAGTTAGCCTAGCCTCGTGTCTTTCCTTAAACCATATACGTGACAATGTGATGGTCCAATATGTTCTTACGTACATTGTTCCCCTAAAAAACCATGTTACGTAAAAACTTTAAATCTTAGCCATTATTTTTCTAATCAGACGGTGCAAATAATATTAGTAGATGTGGACGAACGTGATGGCTTATTTGTCTCTTGTTTTAATAATATAATAGATAGCAAATGATTTTTGTTTGAGTTGAAACTTGTCACATAAATCCAGTACAACATTTCAAGACCACACACAAGGTTTCATATCATTTGCAAATGTATAGATATTTGTTTATTTTGAAAAGGCCAAAATAATTGCTACTGGACCATTCATTAATTTCCTAGGAATTTATTTGTGAGCCAAATGGAGTTGGTTTCAACATGACCAGCATTTTTGTTTAGCTATTTAAAGAAATAGTATTTTTGACTTTATTCTAAATTTGAATTTGAACTGGGTTTGGAACTTTGGATCAAGTGAAGTTTAGCAAAACTAATTGTGATGACATGGCACCATTAGCATGAGTTTACTGTAGCATGACGTCAGGGGTGTTACAAATCTCCTCCACTAAAAGAAATCTCGTCCCGAGATTTAAGAGGTCGAGTAAGGGGAAAAGGTCTTGTTACGAAATTCTAACGGGTCTTCTTGTTCCTTGTTGCTCTTCACGAAGAGGTGAATCCTTATGTTGATGTCTTCATTTCTCTACTCCAGTCATCATGATGAAGTCGTCATCCTTCCTTTGGAATCTTCATCATACTTACGAATAGGGTAAGAGGGGAAACTCTATAGGGACGGACGTCTGGAAGGATTGGCATCCGGTAATTATCTCAGGGGATGAAGGTATACAGTATCTCTCGAATTGGAACACAGGAATTATATCGAGAGCAATATAATAAGGTGAAAGAAGTTTCAAACGGATAGGCAATCATTTGATACGGGAATAACATTGCATATGATACTGGAATGAATTATGTTAAGGAAAGTGGCTCAGGAATTACATACAAAGCCAAGTGTAAAGGATAACATTGGAAACAAGGATGTGTAGGAGAGGCAGGTTTTGGTCCTGTGGACCTGTGAGTTAGGCTGGATTATGAATAAGAAGGGTGGTGGCATCTTGTGCGATCACGATACAAGGTTTGTCAAAAGAACAGCTTTTCAACTATGTTGGCAACAATGTCGGTACCAAGGGCAGGGACGAAGAGAACCATTTTCCTGCTCGTTGAAACGAGGCGGACCAATAGGCAAAGTTCTCGTCCACCGGTGGTTACCGGAAAGTTAACAACAATAGTAACAGGGTCTTACTGACAGGGTTGTACACCAGGGTGTTTACATAAGCAGGGGATTATTACTGCTTAGATCATATAAATTACAAGGAAGGTTATACAGACCAATGAAAAGGAAAATGTGTTTATACACAAGTATTAGGAGTATATCCTTCCCAAGAACAAGCAGAGCATGATATACATGACAGAACATCAAGTATGTAACCCTTTAGATAAAGGGGCAAGGAAATCATGGTGTTTACCCATACAACGGTGTTTGGATAATCGATCAAGAAACATTTAGCATTGTGCTTACAATGTTCTTGTTGATATTCGAAGTACCACAGTCATTGCTTCGGGGTAGCGATGATATGGTGTTTAAGTAAGGGTGGGTTTGAAGATCACAAGAAATACGCAAGGAGCAATTTCAAGAATACAAAGGGGCACGGATGGTATTAAGTATTATGAATTCAATTCACAACTTGGGATAAGTCAAAGATGTTGACAATGATCACAACACAATTTATCGAGAGGTTTCATGAAGATGTAATTGATCAATAATATGATCAAGCAGAAGAAATGGGGAAGCAGAAGGTCAATGCATTATAGGGTGGATTCGATTCGCTTATCGGTGTTCTCGAGTGACAAACAACTCAGAACCCGTGGAAAGACTGAAATTGGTGAGAAGTAATACTTGATGAAGAACTCCTAACAAGTAATGCAGTTCCATAATGTCCTCGAGATACTAGAGGGTAATACTCGAAGGTAGATTAGAGTAGATGTTGGACTGGTTTATTGATCTGCGGAGCACAAATACTTTAACCTTGTTTGAGAAATGGACAAGATTCCGGGATGGATTTCTCCAAGACATATCAAATGAGATCAACAGGGTCAGAACCATAATTGCACGGGGTTCAAAATGAGGAGACACCGAATGGTTATACAAAGAGGACGGTTATTCTGGTGAGAAGCTTTCATGATAAGATTTACATTGTTCCCATGGGCATGAACATAAATGTTCGAGGTCGACCCCCACTTCTCCAATGTATTTCTTTCCAGTCACTTCTCTTTTTGAGAATGTTTTAGCATTGAAAATTTTTCTGGTAAAATGCCATAAGAATATGATCCGTGACATATTTTGGGTTCACACAGATTGCAGAAAACATGGATACAACTCCACAGAGGATTTTCCACGAACCTATACATCAAACAACAGGAATAAGGGATATAACTCGATAGTAGGAGTACAGATGGCAAGAAGCAGAGGATACAACTCGCCGAAGGCATTTTGTATCAGGGGAAATTCATCAATGATTTAAAATATCAAGGTGTTGTCGGATAGCTATCCACCAAAGATCAGGTGGTCTACAAAGAATCTGGTGTGAGTATCGGTACTCAACCAGAAGAATGCAAGCGCATTGTTTTATGGAATTATCTGAATAATTCTAAGCTTAAATACAAATTGATTGTGATTTCCACAACGGGGGATCAAAAGATGAGTAAGTTGAACAGACTTAGAGGCACAATCGACCAAGGCTCGATTGGCTGAGAATCAGCTCATGTCCAAAATGACGTCCGAGCCGGAAGGACGAATTCTAGTTTCGACTGATGATTGCGAGCATTCGCAAACATATTGAATCAAAGGCTCAAAATGACAATCACAAAGGATGTTAATGCATAATGCTAGACATATGGAATTAACCATAATGTAGGCAGGCAAGACTTTCCAGAGCAATAGGTTGCAAAGGATTCTCGGAAGATCGGATAGTATTTCAAAGTATTTTGGGAAACACGTGAACAACTGGGGATGAACGGATCCCGGGTAAGTGCGAGGAATTATTCATAAGGGCATTCATGCGGTAATGAACTGCAAGGCAGTAGGCACAAAGAATTCTCAGAAAATATCGGAGAGTATTTTGGAACGTCTTGAGGCATCAAGAGGTCACCTGGAATGAGCGGCTCTCCGAAAGGAAGTAATCACGAGAACCTAGGGTTAGAGTTAGTAAAATCTCTAACCTGAAAAGACGAGAGATCAGAACCCAGAGTAAAGATGCGGAATAAAAGATTCTAATCCCATCCATAGGTGATGTGGGCCCGTAAGCCACACAACACAGTTAGTTGTTTGGAAAATAGTTTTTCAAGTCTAGACTCAACATCGACCAAGGAGTTTGAAAGGGGGTTCCTACAGGCAGTCGGCTCTGATACCAACTTGTGACGCCCCCGAAATTAATCGTGCACTAAACATCCACGCAGCATGCACGATCAAGATCAGTGACTCAAGATATAATATCACAACACAACTCTACGACTCAAATTTAAACAAAAAAACAATACATTACAAGCCAGGGTCGTAAGACCCGATATTACATCAAGAGTAAGGTCTGACTACAGACAATTACAAGGGTGCCTTAAGAAGGCTGAGCAAAACAATGACACTAGATCAAAAAGGCAAAGCCTCCTGCCTGGGACCTCCGAACTACTCCTCGACGTCGAACTCCACGCAACAATCATCATCGGGATCCTCTGACTCCTGGACTCCACCATCTGATCGCAGCAACCGGGTAGAGGGAAAAGGGAAGCAAAGCAACGGTGAGTACTCATCCAAAGTACTCACAAGACTTACATCAGATCTATGCTACATATGCATCGGTATCAAGGAATGGGGTATATCAGTGGACTATACTGCAGAAAGCCAGAACCATAGGGGGGAGTACTATTTCACACAAGGGCCACCATCTTGCAGCAATAGATGAGAGGAGAGCAGATCATCTTGCAGCAAGGGAAGGAGTATGAGCGCATACAATACCAACTTGTAATTAACACAACAAGACAATACCCTGAGATCCTTCCTCGTCTCCCTGCGAGAAAAAAATCCGCGGGCATCCCATTTTTATTGAGTAATGTATTTCATCAAGTATCTGGTTCAAGTTGTATAAGATTAGGATACTCTCATATATCCAAGGGTCCTGTTACCATGGACACGGCTATTCGAATAGATTACTTCCCTACAGGGGTGCACCACATTTCCCGACACGCTCCATTACCTCTGGCCGGACACACTTTTCTGGTTAATGCCTGGCCTCGGATAATCAACACACCGTAGTCCTACCTAGACTCCGCAGAGAGGTCCCCGCCGGTCTACATCCTAAGCGCGAAGGGGTTGTTCGGCCGCTCACCCCTAAGCACTCCGGGTCGTTGCGAGCAGGGTCGGGTCCAAGCACCACCTCTGTCCTGGATGACACCTGCCCGGCCGTGCCACAATGCTGAACTAGACGTCTGACAGAGCTTTCAGGAGAATCGTACGACCCCGAGGGCCCCATAAACCGTTATCCCGCGTGGCGGTTAGTGCGTATATGCCAATGGCAGTCTCGGATCAAATACCCAAATCTCGTCAAGCGTGTTATTATTTCATTCACTTGGGGACTACGCCCAGGGCCCAGGCCCACCTCTCTCCTAGGTGGTCTCTACCTCCCCTGCCACTCCGACGCAATGAATGTTTTCGTGTCGGCTGTCGGGACAGATCCCGAGCTACCACCACATCCTGGGTGATACCGCTAACAGCCAGCCGCCATAGTGAATCACTCGCGGGTGCTATCCGAGTCGACCCGACTCCAACATATCATCACTCGCGGGTGCTCTCCGAGCCGACCCGACTTTAATATGAACATGTTTAGTGTAGTAGTATAAGTATATCCGTGATCATCGCCCGAAGGGATCACGACCCAATAGTATAGCATGGCAAACAGACAATGGTGTAGGGTCAACTGATGGAAAACCAGCATAGGTAAACTAGGCATGCTAGGACAACAGGTAAGCATGTATAACAGGCGACAAAATCAAACTAAGCATCAGAATAGGATCTACCAAACAACAACGGTAATAATACCAAATGCATGAAGTAGAGAGAAAGAATTAGGCGATATAGAAATGATCAAGGGGGTTTTGCTTGCCTGGAAGCACTGCTGAGAAGGACGGGTCGTCATTGATGTTGTCGTACTCGGGGGCAGCGGCAGTCTCGGGGTCTACCGAAAGAAAAGAGGAGAGGGGGGAAACAGATAAATAACAGAGCAATCAAATGCAACACAATGCATGTCATGGCAAAGTGTGTTGATGACATGCTCTAATGCATCCCTAAACATTTTTAAAAGAGGAGGGAAAACATCTGGCAATGTTTTCCCAGCTCCAGGTATTATTCGGTCAGATGATCCTGATGCAAAATGTTCAGGTTCATTATGTTAGAGGGGTCTGACATGTAAGTGGGTGGCATATTCAGATTCGTCATATTTTTCTGAGCAACTTTCATATATAAATTATTTTCATCCGAATTATGGATTATTTTATATGATTTTTCAAAGTTCAATGATTTTTTGGAATTTCTGGATTTTAATAATTCGAAATACTAAATAGTTAAATTGCTGTGGGTACACAGAAGTGTACCCAGTAGTTTGCACATGTGGCTGACATGTGGGGCCAGTCAACTGCCCAGTCAGCAGTTCACTGGTCAGACATTGACTGGTCAAAGGTTGACTGGGGGTCCACTTGTCAGTGACTAGACTTAGTTAGACTTGATTAAATGAGATGAATTAGCAGTGGGGGCTACTGTCAGTGTCACCTAGGGGTTTGGTTAGTGCTAATTAGGGGGGTTAGTTCCCTAATTAATTGGGTCGGCCCCATGTGGCATTGGCCCAGCCGGCTGTGGCCATGGCTGTGCGCGTGCACAAGCACACACGGCGGGCGCCGTCGGGCGTAGAGGCCACACACGGGCGGCCACGGGCAGGGGCAGCAGCGCGGCGCTAGCAGCGGCAGCAGGCAGCAGCAGCGGCGCAGTAGCAGAAAGCAGCGGCAGCAGCAGCGACATCGGCGCTGGAGGTAGCAGCAGCGGCAGCGGCGACAGCAGTAGCCGGCAGCAGCAGCGCACGGGCAGCGGCGAGCGGCTGCAGGCGGGCGCGGCCAGGGGCGCGCGAGCACGCGTGCAGGTGGCACAGGGTGCTGCCAGGCGCGGGTAGGAGCGGCAGGCAACGGCGGACGGAGCCAAGCTCACTGCCATGGCGGCCGAGCACGGGGGCAGCGCTACGACGGTGGGTCCGAAGGAAAAAAAAAGGGGGGAACAGAATGAGGAGCTCACCACAAAGGCATACGATGGCCCGGTGAGAGGTTAGGAGCAGCAGAGGCGACGAATCCGCGATGGTCGACGGTGGCACCGAGGTTGAAGACGACGTCGATCCACTCGATGTGGAGCTCTCCGACTAGATCTCGAAGGCGTTGACGACGAAGAAGGTCATGGCGGAGCTTCTGGACACCTTGGCGGTGCGCGAGGACGACGGTGGCCGCGGGATCGATGGTGGCACACGCGGTTGTGGTTCGGCCGTGTATGCGGGAGACGAAAGTGGCGCGAGGGGAAGAGGGAATGGAAGCTAGGGTTCGGCGAGGGGGGTTGCGGCGACTTGTAGGGCGTCGAGGAGGGGCTGGATGACCGGCATGTCATCCAGGGCGTGGCCATGGCGTGGATGGCCGCCACGATCCCCCTGCCTCCTGTAGCGGGAGGTGGGAGAAGAGCTAGGTGGGCTGGGCCTCTCCTATGGCTTTGGTCGGGCCTAAGTGCACAATAGCACTTCTCTATTTTCTCTTTTCTTTTTCTGTCAATTGAATCAGCTACTGTTTTCCATTTATTTAAAATAGCAAATGATTTTTGTTTGAGTTGAAACTTGTCACATAAATCCAGTACAACATTTCAAGACCACACACAAGGTTTCATATCATTTGCAAATGTATAGATATTTGTTTATTTTGAAAAGGCCAAAATAATTGCTACTGGACCATTCATTAATTTCCTAGGAATTTATTTGTGAGCCAAATGGAGTTGGTTTCAACATGACCAGCATTTTTGTTTAGCTATTTAAAGAAATAGTATTTTTGACTTTATTCTAAGATTGAATTTGAACTGGGTTTGGAACTTTGGATCAAGTGAAGTTTAGGAAAACTAATTGTGATGACATGGCACCATTAGCATGAGTTTACTGTAGCATGACGTTAGGGGTGTTACGTGGCCCAATCCTTATTATTGCTAAGAACAAGTTGGAAGTACTTCTTATAGTGATTACAGCGTTCTCGAGGACACACGGGAAATTCATCTAGTTACTTTCACCACGATTCATTGACCCGCATTCATTGCTTTGATAAGTTGTTATGTGAGCTAAGGTGATTTTCTTATTTGAACAAACAACCTACTTATGATTACCCCCTCTCGCAAGCATCCGCAACTACAAGAGAAGAATTAAGATAAATCTAACCATATCATTAAACAAAAGGATCCAAAAGAGCCCCTTACGGAACGGAACAACTCATAAACTTGGGTTTAGGTTTCTGTCACTCCCGCAACCCATCATCTACAAACTAATTCCACAACGCCTTCCCCTAGGCCCAAACATGGTGAAGTGTCATGTAGTTGTCATTCACACGACACCACTAGAGGAGGAACAACATAACACATCATCAAAACATTGAACGAAAACCAACTTCACATGATTACTTATAACAAGACTTCTCCCATGTCCTCAAGAACAAACGGAACTACTCACAAATCATATTCATGTTCATGATCAAAGGAGATAAAAAAGTGATTAACAATCTGAACATATAATCTTCCACCAAGTAAACCAACTAGCATCAACTACAAGATGTAATCAACACTACTAGCACCCCCCAGGTACCAATCTGAGGTTTGATACAAAGATTGAAAGCAAGGGAAGAACTAGGGTTTGGAGATGAGATGGTGCTGATGAAAATGTTGATGGAGATGAGTCCTCCCACGATGAGAGGAACGTTGGTGATGACAATGGCTTCGATTTTCCCCTCCTGGAGCGCCTCTGATTCCGCCTCGAGACGGCGGTGGCTGGTCCTGAAAGTCTTCCCCTTATTTTTTTCTAGGGTAATTGGCTTCATATAGTAGAAGATGGATATCGGTGGACCTCCGTGGGCCCCACAAGCTCAGCCAGCGCGCCCCCTGGGCTTGTGGGCCCACGAAGGGTCTTCTCTGGTATCTTTTTCTTACAGTATTTTTTATATATTCTAAAACAAATCTCCATAAATTTCAGGTCATTTGGAGCTCCGATGAATAGCTTGCTTGTGTACTGCCATGACCCTGGTGGGTACCTACTGTCATCCTCTCCACGTACAGTCATCTCCTAATTCCTCTCGGTTGTTGACCATGTTGACAACGCCAGAGGGCGGCGCCGCGACATGCGAACCAAGGCGGAGAATGACGGTGAGGCCTCGGACGGGAACGAACAGGAGCTGGGGAAGATGCGGCAGTGTAGTTGCAGGTGGAGGGGAGTATGAGGGTTGACTGGTTCGAGTGCGGGGTGGGGCTGACTTCGCCGGAGAATAACAGGAGGTGTGTGGGGTCGAGGGATGGCCTGGCCAGAGTTTTAGGGTGCGATGGGGCGGTGATGCATGCGCGGCAGCGCAGCCAGTCGTGGGAGGCGGTCCCGCCGGCGCTGGTTTGGTTTTAGCGGTTGGAGGAAGAAGAGACTGAAGAAACACGACAGACGTTGGATGTCAATCCAACGGTCAAGGTTGGCAGAATCGTTTGTTGACTAAGCCGACACCATGTTGCATATGTTTTTCGCAAGAAAAGAAAAACTGGGCTCGCTCGCCAGATAACATTCCCGAAAGTGCCACCGTTTGATCTTGCATCGCAACTAAAACTGCCAGGAAAATGCATTCGTTTGCCACCCTCCTCCCAGGGAACGTTCGCCAGATAACATTCCTGAAAATCGAAGACTTGAGAAGGCGTATAGAACAAACTAGTCTTACCAGTAAAGAGATGTTGCTGTCTGTTAGAAAAAGAGAGACGTGCTGATGTAACTGGTTCGAATCCAAACCTAGACTATATATAGTGTTATACTACTCTGCCAGTAATGAAACTGACATATCCAATGTTCGCTTCTCCTCTTCTCTAGTTACTCTGCCTAGCTCCAGAAGCTCCGGCCGCAGCAACCATGTCCGCTGGCTCGTTCACCTGCTCTTCAGCAGGGAATCGAGCCAACAAATAGATGTGTGCGAAGTCACCACCCGTACCACCGCCTGTGGGTCTCATGACACCCCCGCCGGCACACTCACCACAGCCGGTTGCTTATCGCACCCCGCTGTCGTTGGTGTGGTTCCACTGCTGCAAATCACGCAGAGTCATCCGTCGCGTCTCAACTACAATCCTCGACCCTGGCCGAGTCTTCTACAAATGCCCAAATCATGGGGTAATATGTTTAAGTTGTTTGCCTGCTTTAAGTTGCTGATTTTTTTAAGAGTTTGGTTGATGATCTTCCAATTTGATTCGTGCAGAAAAGGGAGGATTCTTGTGATTTGTATTTCTGGGAAGTTGCTAATGTGGGGGAATGGAACTACGCGGATAATTTGGTTAGCCGAGGAATCCCAATACCAGCAGACTGGGGTGTTGGACAAGTAACTGAAGGAACGACAGAAGAGGAAGATGCAGAGTAGAAGGTTAAAGATGCAGTTCATCAGATTATGGCCAAGCAACAGCTGCTGAACGACCTTGGCAGCAATGAGGAGATGAAAGAGCTTGTGAAGATAATGGGCAAGATCGTTGTGCTCTATAGGATGATTGTCTCTTTATTTATAGTGTATGTAGCACTCGTGATGTATTCAGTGGCTCTGACATGAGCACTTTGTTGAAACTAGTAATGAATGAAACACTTGTAGACCGTAACACTTGGTTTTGGTGCTTTGCGCGATCCATCGATACAAATCCCGACTAAAACGGCGCGGACGGGTCTTTTCCCGTGCGATTTGCTGGGAGTTTGGCTTAGTTGGTTTGACAGACAGAGCGAGAGAAAGACGTGAAATGCGTGAATGTGTAGTGGACGTACTTTTGGAGGGCCTAAGAGAAATTGTGTATGTAAACCCTCGGTTTTTATTTACTTCGCATATTAGCTTTGTCTCGGGTCAAACTTTCTAAACTTTGACCAAGTTTATACATACAAAACAATGACAACCACAATACCAAGTAAATACGATTAGAATCATCATTCAATATATTTTAATACAATATATCTTTTTATTGTGAAAGTTCATATAATCGGACGAGATTCATGCAAACACGGCAGATTTTCATTACATTCCGAACCTTTAGGACAAAAAAAGAAAAGAAACCTGACCCTAAACCTATCCTATGGCGGCGGCCGACGTCCACTTTCCTTTGTATTCCGCATCGGTGACCACATCCTCCATCTGCCGTCTCCATGAACGGCGGCGGGGTTCAAGACCCGTGAAGTGAAAGTGCGGTCTCCAGGAAGGAAGAGTAGAACACGGGAGACGGACCGGCCCATTTGGGACACCATGCCCTGCTGCCTCTCATGCCCTACTCATCCTCGGAGGAGTCTGGGACCTCGGCGGTGCCGGTGGACGTGAGGTCGATGATGGACGTGGACGGTCCATCGTTGTTCACCTGCCACATGCGCCCCCGAATGTTGGATGGCGGCGCATACGATGCGTGGCTGGCGGCGCTCTCGTCCTTGGCCACCGGCGTGGCCGCGTCCACGTCCGGCTACGCCGACATTGTGTTGCGAGCGGCGACCTCGAGCTTCATCTTCGAAGACAAGCTCTCCCGCAGAGCGTTCCCGCTCACTGTCATGGTGGATGTGGTGCCAGGGAGGAGGATGTGCTCTGGTGTGGAGTTTAGCTAGGTGTTGCCGCCTTTAAGTAGCGCATTCCGGTGAGGCCAAGCGTCCGGGTGCGTCAATGAGTTGCCGGAGTTCATTCCTTGGGCGGCGAGCCTGCTTAATTGCGGCATACGGACGGATGGCATGAATGCGGGCAGCTGGCGCTGGGCGGGAACGCATGTGGGTGAGGGACGAGGTTTTTTGTGGGCCAGGGTAGTCAGCTATGGGCGTGGCAATGTTGCAGATGCCCTTTGCTCACATGCGATCCCACATGTCAGTTTAAAAGCAAGATGACCCACGTTCCCTTGGGTCAGAAGCATGCCGTACCGATCGTCTGGGGGTGCGACGTGAACGCGACAGGGGTGCTATCTGTAACACCCCGATAATCATGCTACAGTAATTCCAACCTAATGATGCCAAGTCACCATGTTTGCTAAGCCAAATTGCCACTCGATAAAAATAAAGTCAAATTCAAATTCGAATCGCAAGTCAAAATATTACTTCTTCAAACAGTCAAACAAAAATGTACGTGATGTTTCAAATAATCTCCTAGTAATTATCATGTAAAATCCAACATTATTTGAATTACTAAAATGCCCTTTACCTATTTAAAACTGTTGCAGCAGCAAATTGCCTGACCTTTTCAAATTTCTAAAAATATTTATACAAGTCCAAATGACCTCAAACTTTGTGGGCCTCTTCAATATATTGCCTAGCAATTATGTGCCAAGTTTCATAACTAACTAAAATCATTTAGTAGTAAAATTAAATGTAAAGCCGAGGAGAAAATACAAAATAGAAAAGAAAAAGAATAAATAGAGAAAACCCCCTGTGCACTTGAGCCCACTGGCTACTGTGCCTGGCCCAGCCCACCTCCACCTGTCCTTCAACCTCCCGCTACAGTGAGGCAGGGAGGCCGTGGCAGGCATCCACCGGCACCATGGCCGCGCCTGGCCACGTGCCGGCCATCCGGCACCCCCTGGCCGCCTACAAGATGCCGGCACCCCTCCCCCAAAACCCTAGCCTCGCATTCCCTCACTCGCTCGCTCGTCCTCGCCGATTCCGCTCGCGCCCGAGCTTCGCCGTCACCATGTCATCGTCGATGTCGCGGCCACCGTGCTCCCCGTGCCGTGAGAAGACATCCAGGAGAAACGCCACGGTCCACTTCGTCCATCCCGAGCACCAGATCAAGCCAGCACGCCCCACATCTACCGGATCGAGTCGTCTTCAACCTCGGGACACCGCCGCTCCGCTGCGTCGATCCGCTCCGTTCTGCTGCTCCTAAGCCCCCAACGACCTTTCTTGGGCTCTTGGTGAGCTCCTCTTCCGAATCCTCCTTTCCTCCCTGTCGATCCGTCGCCGTAGACCCGTGCCCGCCCGAGGCCGCCATGGACGGGAGCTTCGCTTCTGTGTGCGCCCGCGCTGTGCTGCTGCGGTTGCTTGCTTCCTGCTGCTTGCTCTGCTTGCTAGCTGCGCTGCCCCACTGCTCGCCCCGCCGCTACTTGCTGCTCTCTACTCCTGCTGCCTTGCGCGCTGCTCGCTAGCTGCTCTGCCGCCGCCGCTGGTCCGCTGCTGCTACTTTGCTGCTGCCGCTGCTTACTGCTGTTGCCTGCTGCCTTGGCCGCCCTTGCGCGCGCCGCACCGCAGCCGCCCGCGCCCACCCGCTGCCGTGCTCGCCTAGCCGCCGCCGCTGCAGGCTGTGGCCGAGGCCGCCGGCGCCCTCCTGTGCGTGCGTGCGTGCTTCTGGCCAGCCAGAGTGGCCTGCTGTGCCACTGCCTGGTAGGGCCGGCCCAATTAGTTTAGTTGCTAAACTTAGTTAGGGTTAAATTAATTGCTTAGTTAGCCTAGTGTCCCTATGACACGTGGGTCCCACCTAATTAGCAGTCTAAATAAATCCTTAAATAAAACTACTGTCCATGACACACGGGACCCACCGCTCTATTCACTGTTGACCCAGTCAACAGCTGACTTGGCTGTTGACTTTGACCTGGCCCCACTTGTCATTGACTGTGGCTGGCACTGCACTAGGTGACAAAAGTAATTTTACTGTTTTAATTTCGAAATTAAATAAATTCTAGAAAGTCATTTAAACTTTGGAAAATCATATAAAATAATTCGTAGCTCGGATGAAAATAATTTATATATGAAAAATGATCAGAAAAATAAGACGAATCCGAATATGCCATCCACATACCTGCCACACCCCTCTAACATAGTGAACCTGGACATTTTGCATCTGGATCATCTGACCGAAAAATACCTGGAGCTGGGAAAATATTACCAGATATTTTCCCTCTTCTTTTAAGATGCTTAGCACTGCATTAGGTCACCCCTAGCATAGCATACTACCATGTCATGCAATGTGATGCATTTGTTTGCTTTGTATTTATTGTTTCTTCCCCCTCTTCTTCTTCGGTAGACCCCGAGACTGCCGACGACACCGGGTACGACTACGCCGCAGATGACCAGCCCCTTTCCGCAGAGCTTCTAGGCAAGCAAAACCCCCTTGATCATTCCTATATCGCCCATTCTTTCTCTCTCGTGCTTGCATTAGATTTTGCTACTGTATTTGATAGCTCCTATTCTGATGCATAGCCTGATTTTGTAACATGCTGTTGATACTTTACCTGTTGTCCTAAATGCTTAGTATAGACTGATTAGTGATCCATCAGTGGCCCCACACCCTTGTCCCTGTTGCCATGCTTTACTACCATGACTCGATCAGTGTGATCGTTGTACAAAGACCGAACACACCACCAGCACCCCCTTAGTTGTACGACTCTGCATAGCTACTATCGAGTGCCGAGGGTGATGCCTCGTATCTCACTTCCGATGATATCTCTGTAGTGTAGCACATTGGGTGTGGTTTACCGAGGGTGATTCCTCGCTCACCACTCTCGATGATGACTCTGTCGTGCAGCACCTCAAGCGTGAACCTATTGAGGGTGATTCCTCCAAGTTCACCTTGACATTTTACCTCAGGTGTGAACCTACCGAGGGTGATTCCTCTGAGTTTGCCTTGATGGTATGGACCCACAACTACTTTAACTGTCCCCCCTTTAACTGCTACTGCGGGACTGAAGGGACAGGCGGTACCACCCCGGTAAAGGTGGACCTGAGTTCCCGACAGTCTCTTGATAAGTCGGGTTGACCAGGAGGATACCCGCGAGATAATTACGGGGCATGACGGGGCAGGCAGAGACCGCCACAGGAGAGGGATGGGCCTGGCCCTTGTCATAAGACCGCGAGACGGGGTGACAGGAGCACTGATCGTCACCGCGAGCTCCCAACACACTAATGGGTTTGGATATATGATCTGAGTAGGCCTCTGGCCTTTTCGCACTGACCACCACACGTGAATAAGTATGGGCACTCGGCGTCGTACGATTCTCCCGAAATCTCTTCAGATGTCAACAGTTGTGCGGCGCGCGCCTGGTTGAACTGGAACGCCTGCGTGTGTATACAGGGGCTAGGTTTGTTCTGGGCCGCGTACGCAACGCGCAGGAGTGCTTAGGACGATTGGCTCATGACCCCTTCGCACTTAGGATGTAGACTGGCGTGCTGACCTCTCTGCTGAGCCTAGGTAGGACTACGGCGTGTCGATCAGCCGAGGCCGGGCATGACCCAGAAAAGTGTGTCCGGCCAGAGTTAATCGAGCGTGTTGGGTAAGTTGGTGCACCCCTGCAGGGAAGTTATCCATTCGAATAGCCGTGTCCACGGTAACGGACGCTCGGAGTTGTATCCCGATCTACTACAACTAGAACTGGATACTTGTGATACTAAACTGATATGATGGCTCCGGGATCGCTTCCTCGCGGGGGTAGACGAGGAAGGATCTCTGGGCGTTACTAATATATATTTGTTACTACATGTTATGTTATTATACTCTCTTCTTTTGCTGCAAGACGCTGCAAGATGCTAGTCTTCGATAGGCTAGGCCTTTCCTCTATTCTGGCATTTCTGCAGTTTAATCCACAGATACAGCCCCTGCCCTTTGATACCGATGCATACTTAGCATAGATCTGATGTAAGTCTTGCGAGTACTTTGGATGAGTACTCACGGTTGCTTTGCTACCTTTTCCCCCCTACATGATTGCTGCGATCAGATGACGGAGTCCCGGAGACAGCTGATCCCGCCGATGACTACTACTACCCCGACGGAGCCTACTACTACGTGGAGACTGACGACCAGGAGTAGTTAGGAGGCCCCAGGCAGGAGGCCTGTGCCTTTTTGATCTAGATGTCGTTGTTTTGCTCAGCCTTCTGAAGGCAAACTTGTCTAATTATGTCTGTGCTTAGATACTGATGCTTTCGCTGACTTATGTATTCGAGCCTTCGTGGCCCCTGGCTTGTAATATAAAGCTTTATGTTTGAATTTGTGTCTAGAGTTGTGTTGTGATATCTTCCCGTGAGTCTCTGATCTTGATCGTGAGCATTTGCGTGTATGATTGGTGCACGATTGAGTCGGGGGCGTCACACTGTCAGTGTACCACCTTTTCATTTCGAACTTGTAAACCGTAACACTTGTAGAGCGTAACACCGAAAGCATATATGAAGTTGGCACCTCACCTATAGCCAGCCTAGTAGCCCACATGTACAATATTTATTCATACTAAGATATCCATATTAGTAAAGAGGAGGTGCTTTTGCCACGCGGAAGGCGGGGGAGGTTGGCCTCACGGTTTGCTAACATGCGGTCCCACGTGTCAGTGATGTACCAAGCCGATCCGCGTCCCACATGAGGCAGAACAACGGCAGAAGCAACTTCAGCGAAGAGTGAAATGATGGTTGCTTCATCCCTCCAACTTATACTGCAGGAAAGGTGCAGCTTCATGATTTGATGCCTCATTGCTCATTACTACTGCTGCGCCACGACCGGGTTACTGCGGGAAAGGTGCAGCTTTGTGATTTGACGCCTCATTGCTCATTACTACTGCGGCGCCACAACCGGGGTGCATCCCCCTGCTGCTCTGCACTGTTATTTGGTGCATGCCACGTGGACCTGGATGCTGGATGTACCACATGTCGGCAAAATGGAGTAGAACATTTATGAAAGCGAGCGCTCCACTCTTACAACGGAGGAGTACATGACACGGTGGCCCAGTGAACTGTAACTTGTACTGTACTACTGTAGTATGTGGTAGTCTTGTACTCTTGTACCACTTGGTTTTGCTATTTTGCACGATCCATCGATACAAACCCGATTAAACAGGTGAGGGTGGGTCTTTTCCCGCGCGGTAGGCAGGGTAGTTTGGCATAGTCGGTTTGACAGAGAGGCCGAGAGAAAGATGTGAAATGCTTGAATGTATAGTGGGCCCTTTTTTGTGTCATGTGTGTGTGTAGTCAGACCTTTCAGATCACTAGATGATACTAACCATACATTTCAACACAATTTTAATGTATGCAACATGAATAATTGAAGTAACAGTATGAGATCTAAAACTAAAAATACATATGATTTATTGTGTTAGAGTATAGTAGTACTATATTGCATAGTTGTTAGATGTAACATGCGAGAACGTGTAGGGACGTACTTTTGGAGGGCCTACAGAGAGAAATTGGGCATAAAGTGGATTCAAATATTCGTATTCGTCATCATAGCATTTGTAACTCATATCTAGAGTTTATATGGTAGACGTGAATGCTTGTTCGCTCTTACGAAACCAGTACAACAATATTGGGGTGGCGTGCGCCAATTTAGGCGTGGGAGGTTGGCCTAGTCGGCTCCACTGAGAGAGCGAGAGAAGAGATAAATACACTGGCGGTCACTGTATTTGAAGCGAAAGCATAATACGGTCACCGGACTTCAGAATACGCTCATTACGGTCACTATATACATTTTGCGGTGATTATATGGTCACTCGCTCACCGTTCAGCATCGTATTGCACTCTGTTGACCTGCTGAATAGTCTACGTGGCACTATGTTGACTGGTTAAATTGGCCACGTTCCTTGTGGGTCCCACCTGTCAGTTGGCAGAGGAAAGAGATAAACAAAAATTTACGCAGGCGCGACAAGACTCAAACCCTTGCGCTCGAACCACCAGGCTGTGTATGTGTGTGTCAGGGCCTGATGTGTGTGCATGCACGTGTAGGTTGAGCACTTGAGCGTGAGCGTGTGTGTTGGTTGTGTGGTGTGTGCATGCATGCGTGCGTGTGAGTGTTACGTGCATGCGTGTCTGCGTGCGTGTGCATGCATGCGTGCGTGTGAGTGTTGCATGCATGCAGTTCGTGTACATGCGTGCGTGTGTGTATAATCACCACACTAGATCATGTGTATTAAAAGAACCAGCTCAACATACCAATACAAGGCCACCTTGTCCGCTATGGTTAGCGCGCGCGGGTGCGAACCCGAGGCCACCACTTCGAATCCCTTCTACTAGTAATACCCACCGTGCAATATTTTATTTTCGTTTGTTTTCATTCTTATACCCACTGATAGGTGGGCCGTATGGTAGTGAGATAATGTGCGCTGATGATGCAACACTAGATGCGCCACGTGGACTGTTTAACTGGTCAACTAATCATGGCTTCAACAAATACAGAGCTCTACGGTGAGCCTGTGACTGTATAACAACCACAAAACGTATATGGTGACCGTAATGAGTGTATTCTTAAGTCCAGTGAATGTATCGTTCTTTCGCTTCAAATACAGTGATCATCGGTGTATATCTCGCGAGAGAAAGATGGAACATGCGTGAATGTGACGGGGCATACTTTTAGAGGGCCTAGTGATAGTTTGTGTGCGTAAGTGAAAGGGGCGTAGAGAGAGGGGGGGGGGGCGATGGAGAGGGAGAGAGATACTCTTCGTTTCTCTTTATTATGACTAATTAACTTTATAGTATAAAAATATAAACATTCACAATGCAGAATAAATATCATTGGATGCACCATGCAATTAACTTTCATACTCCATATAACTTTGTAATATTGTATAGATGTAGATTTTCTAAAATAAAATTTTGGCCACACTTTGTGTAGTTTTAATTCAAAAGGAATCTTGTATGCGAAGTAAAAGTGAACAGAGGGCTTTTTAGATCAATGGAGCACATGATAAGATGCAACATGTGTGAATGTGTAGTTGACGTATTTGTCAGGGCCTAGAGAGGGTATGTGTATGTATTCGAGAGAGGCGTGGATAGAGGGGGAGGTGCGATGAGAGATAGATAGCACGAGAAATGAGAGAGGTCTAGAGAGGAGAGAGACGAATAGGATGTCTCGACGAGAGATGGCCTTGAGTGTGTGTATGCAAGGGAGAAGGGGAGAGAGACATGAGCAGAAATAGTGTGTGGAGTGTGTGTGTTGGTATGTGTGGGTGTGAGAAGATACCGAGACCTAGGGGTAGGGGTGTGTGAGGTCTGGTGGGCCGAGGTGAAGCCCCTAGGTCGGTTACGTCCTGCGACGCATTGGTCGGCCCGTGACGCATTATACGGAGACCCATGGAGGACTAGTCACACAAGACAAAGATACCAGAGCTGTGAAGGACTCTGTGTCCACTGACAAAGTCCTAGGATTTGTAACCCTAGGCCCCGGGTATGTTATACAAGCCCGGGGCCTAGTTCATCGATAGCATACACAGAATCCCTTGGTATTCACGTAGTGTACTTTCTACGCACCCTACTCAAAAAATATACATGATCGGGAGTAGGGTATTTCCTGGATCGCAAGGGCCCGAACTAAGGTAAATCCTTGTCTCTTATTACCATGCATCCAACCTAACTCTAAGGGATATCCTACTTGTTAGGGCATATTTCTCCCTTAGTGGTTTTGGTGATTGATGACAATGCACTTTGCGGACTAACCGTGTGCATCAAGCTTTCAGAGATTATCAGGTGGCACGAGATGGTTTATTTCCCCTCGGTGTTTGAAAGAGAAGATGGTTATTTTTCCGACGATTTCTTTTTGGTGGATTTGAGTCATAGGAAATCCATACCATCAAGAGGGGGTCCGCATTTGGAAAGGTTAGGGTGGAATCAAACATGTACACAGTCGCTTTGCACCCCCACTTTCCTTCCCGGCACTTGGAGCCCTTTCCTCCTTATGCTTGTGCTTGCTAGAGGCAGCTAAGCGGTAGTACCGCATTGACCAGCGGTAGTACTGCTCCGGCGGTAATGCCGCAATTCAGTGCTACGGGCACATCCACTTATATTTTTCTCTCTGTGCTTCCAGCAGAAGTTGAGCGGTAGTAGAGAGCGGTAGTACCGCTCAGGCGGTTCTGCGGCTCGATCTACCGCCCCCCTATCGCTGTTCGAACTACAGGCACAAATCTTGAGTGGAAGTACCGCTCCACCAGAGCGGTTGTACCGCTCGTGCGGTACTACTGGGTTCCTCTACCGCGTGGAGTACCGCTTATTTTCTGTGTTCTGTACAGCGCATTCCTTCGAGCGGAAGTAGAGCGGTAGTAACGGGCGGTAGTACCGCTCTGTGTGGTACTATCGCGTTGTCCAACTCTACTACCATGGTTTAGCGTGTACTCACAACACCTCGCGGTAGTACCGCTGGTGGGAGCGGTAGTACCGCTCCGGCGGCACTACCACCTCCTTGATCTGCTCAGTTGCACGTTACGGCTGGAACTTCCGTGCCAACGGAAGTACCGCTCGCCTGAGTGGTACTACCGCTTATGAATGGGCTGAAGGGGCATAACAGTTGGATCTTTCCCCCACTATATAAGTGAGTCTTCTTCTCCAGGTGGACTCACCTCTTATCCTCCCCAAAGCTCCATTGTTGCTCAAAGCTCCATTTTTGCCCGATCTCTCTCCCTAGCCAACAACTCTTGTTGATTTTCTAGGGTCTGCTTGAGAGGGCCCCGATCTACACTTCCACCAAGAGATATTTGATTCCCCCCACTAATCCCTTGTGGATCTTGTTACTCTTGGGTGTTTGAGCACCCTAGACGGGAGAGGTTGATACGTCTCCTACGTATCTATAATTTTTTATTGTTCCATGCTATTATATTATCAATCTTGGATGTTTTTATATGCATTTACAGCAATTATATATCATTTTTGGAGACTAACCTATTAACTTAGTGCCCAGTGCCAGTTGCTGTTTTCTGCCCTGTTTTTGTTTTACAGAAAATCAATACCAACTGAAGTCCAAATGCCACGAAACTTTTTGGAGATTTTTTCTGGACAAGATAAACACTAGAAGCTTCGGGAGAAGACCAGACGCCAGAGGAGGTGGCCACGAGCCACCAGGGCGCGCCTAGGGGGGGGGGCAGGCGCGCCGTGGTGCCTCGTGGGCCCACCCCAGCTTCGTTTGACATAATTCCACCACTATAAATTCAGGAAAAATTAGAAACCCTCGGGGGAGTCCACTAAATACTTTTTCCACCACTGCAAGTTTCTGTTCTCAAGAGATCCCATCTGGAGGCCTTCTCCGGTACTCCGCCGGAGGGGGAATCGATCACGGAGGGGCTCTACATCAACCTTGCTGCCCTTCCGATGATGCGTGAGTAGTTTACCACAGACCTTCGGGTCCATGTTAGTAGCTAGATGGCTTCTTCTCTCATTTTGATCTTCAATACAATGTCCTCCTCGATGTTCTTGGAGTTCTATCCGATGTAATCACTTTTTGCGGTGTGTTTGTTGGGATCTGATGAATTGTGAGTTTATGATCAGATTATCCATGAATATTCTTTGAGTCTTTGCTGCACTCTTTTATGCATGATTATTATAGCCTTTTATTTCTTCTCCGATCTATTGATTTGGTTTGGCCAACTGAGTTGATTTATCTTGCCATGGGAAGAGCTGCTTTGTAATGGGTTCGATCTTGCGGTGCTCAATCCCAATGACAAAAAGGGACATGACACGGATGTATCGTTGCTATTAAGGGTAAAAATATGGGGTTTATTCATACGTGAGTTTATCTTGTCTACATCATGTCATCGTTCTTAAGGCGTTACTCCGTTCTTTATGGACTTAATACACTAGATGCATGCTGGATAGCGGTCGATGTGTGGAGTAATAGTAGTAGATGCAGGCAGGAGTCGGTCTACTTGTCTCAGACGTGATGCCTATATACATGATCATTGCCTTGGATATCGTCATGATTATTTGCTTTTCTATCAATTGCCCAACAGTAATTTGTCTACCCACCGTATGCTATTTTCTTGAGAGAAGCCTCTAGTGAAAACTATGGCCCCGGGTCTATCTAAATCATATTACTAAAACCCTAAAAATATTGCTGCCATTTTCTTTTATTTATTTTATTTTGTATTTTTGTTTCAATCTATCTATCTATCATATACAATTTAATCTTGCAATTGACCGCCGAGGGATTGACAACCCCTCGTTTGCGTTGGGTGCAAGGATTTGTTGTTTGTGTGCAGGTGCTGCTAACGGGGTGTTGCGTGATTCTCCTACTAGTTTGATAACCTTGGTTTAATAACTGAGGGAAATACTTATCTCTACTGTGCTGCATCATCCCTTCCTCTTCGGGGATGAAACCAACGCAAGCTACAAGTAGCAGGAATAATTTCTGGCGCCGTTGCCGGGGAGACATCATCAACATCTATCAAGTACCTTTGCATAAACTCTCATCTCCTTGCATTTATTTTATTTGCCATTTGCCTCTCGTTTTCATCTCCCCCACTTCTAAAACATTTTTACAAAAATACAAAAATATTTTTCGTTTGCCTTTTTCCCGTTTCATTGTTTGCTTGCTTGTTATCTTGTTTGCGTAGTCACGATGTCTCAAGAAAATACAAAATTGTGTGATTTTTCCAATACTAATAATAATGATTTTATTAGTACTCCAATTGCTTTTCCCGCCGCTAGTGCGAAGACTTGTGATATTAATGCCGCTTTGCTAAATCTTGTTATGAAAGAACAATGTTCCGGTAGTCCTAATGAAGATGCTGCATCCCATCTTAACACTTTCATAGAATTGTGTGACATGCAAAAGAAAAAAATATGTGGATAATGATATTGTGAAATTAAAATTATTCCCATTCTCATTGCGGGATTGTGCAAAAATTTGGTTTTCATCTTTACCACGAAATAGTATCGATTCTTGGGATAGGTGTAAAGATGCTTTTATTACTAAGTATTTTCCTCCCGCGAAAATTATTTCTCTTAGAAATCAAATTATGAATTTCAAGCAACTTGATCATGAACATGTTGCCCAATCTTGGGAGAGGATGAAATTAATGATAAGAAATTGCCCTACTCATGGTTTAAATTTATGGATGATCATACAAAAAATTTATGCGGGGTTGAATTTTGTTTCTAGAAATCTTTTAGATTCCGCCGCGGGTGGTACTTTTATGGAAATTACTTTGGGGGAAGTGACTAAATTGCTTGATAATATTATGGCAAATTATTCACAATGGCATACTGTAAGAACTCCTACTAGTAAAAAGGTGAATTCTATTGAAGAAATTAGTACTTTGAGTGATAAAGTCGATGCACTTATGAAATTGGTTGCTAGTAAAAATGCTCATATTGATCCTAATGATGTGCCATTGTCTACTTTGATTGAGCAAAATAATGATCCCGTAGATGTGAATTTTGTCTCGTGAAATAATTTCAATAATAATGCTTATAGAGGTAATTTCAACGCTAGACCGTTTCTTGGAAATTCCTCTAATAATTATGGCAATCCTTATGGCAATTCCTATAATAATAATAATAGGATGCCCTCTGATCTTGAAATTAATATTAAAGAATTTATTAATGCTCAAAAAGTTTTCAACACTACGATAGAAGAAAAATTGAGTAAAATTGATGATATGTCTAGGAGCATTGATAGAATTATTCATGATGTGGAAAATCTTAAGACTAAAATTTTGCCACCCAAAATTGATATTAGTGAATCAATTAAAGCTTTATATGTCTCCATGGATGAGAGTAAGAAAAGAACCGCCATGCTAAAAGCTAAACGAGAATTTCTAGAAAAAGCGATTCCTCCCGGTTTTTATCGTAGTAATGATGAAGATATTAAAATGATTGGTGTTTCATCTATTGATTTTTTGTTTAGCAATATAAAACTTGATGAAAAGGGGACTGAAGAAGAGTCAACTTTAGCTAAAGAGCGTCCCCATAATTCGGAGGGTGAAAATCTTAATGAAAAAATTGCTAAAAATGGGTTTGGAGAGGTAAAAACTTTAAATAGCGATGTGCCCACTCTCTTCGATTACAAAGATTTTAATTATGATAATTGTTCTTTGATTGAGTGCATTTATTTGTTACAATCCAAGTTAAATTCACCCAACGCTTATGAGCAAAACAAGGCATTTACTAAACACATCGTAGAAGCAATGATGAAAGCGTTAGAAGAAAAGCAAGAACTAGAAATTTCAATTCCTAGAAAATTTTATGATGAATGGGAACCCACCATTAAAGTTAAAATAAAAAATTATGAGTGCAATGCTTTATGTGATTTGGGTGCTAGCGTTTCCACAATTCCAAAATCTCTATGTGATGTGCTAGGTTTTACCAATATAGATGAATGTTCTCTTAATTTGCATCTTGCGGATTATACTACTAAAAACCAATGGGTAGAATTAATGACGTTCTTATTCTTGCAAATAGAAATTATGTGCCCGTTGATTTTATTGTTCTTGATATTGAATGCAATTCTTCTTGCCCCATAATACTTGGTAGACCGTTCTTACGAACTATAGGTGCCGTTATTGATATAAAAGAAGGGAATATAAAATTTCAGTTTCTACTAAAAAAGGGTATGGAACATTTCCCTAGGAAGAAAATTAAAGCACCATATGAATCAATTATGAGGGCCACTTATGGAATCAACTTGAAAGATGACAATAATTGAAACTATGCATTATGCCTAGCTAGGGGCATAAAACAATAGCGCTTGTTGGGAGGCAACCCAATGAATAAAATAAATTTTTATTATTTGTTTCTGTTATTGTGTGTTTTCACAATTATTCTACTGGTATGATTCTGTTTTTGTGTTCTTAATTAGTGTTTGTGCCAAGTAAAGCCTTTAGGATGATTTGGAAGATACTATAATTGATGCTGTTTGGAAAACAGAAAGTTTTGCGTCCAGTGCCCGAATTTTGTTTCTGTACAGGAACGTCAGAAAAATCTGAAATTTTTACACAGTATTTTTATATGAATTTCCCACCTTGTCCTAATTTTTCAGAATTTTTGGAATTATAGAAGTATGGCTTTTAAATAGATTGCTACAGACTGTTCTGTTTTTGACAGATTCTGTTTTTGATGCACTACTTGCTTGTTTTGATGAATCTATGGATTGTATCGGGGGGTATAAGCCATGGTGAAGTTAGAGTAAAGTAGGTATAATGCAAAAATAAAATATGAATGGGTTTGCAACAGTACTTAGAGTAGTGATTTATTTTGTTATGCTAACGGATCTCACGATGGTTTTGTTGAGTTTTGTGTGATTGAAGTTTTCAAGTTTTGGGTGAGATCACGATGGATGAAGGAATAAGGAGTAGCAAATGATGGAAATATGCCCTAGAGGCAATAATAAAGTTGTTATTATTTTATATTTCCTTGTTCATGATAAAGGTTTATTATTCATGCTAGAATTGTATTGACCGGAAACTTAAATACATGTGTGAATACATAAACAAATACCGTGTCCCTAGTGAGCCTCTACTAGACTAGCTCGTTGATCAAAGATGGTTAAGGTTTCCTAACCATAGACATGAGTTGTCATTTGATAATGGGATCACATCATTAGGAGAATGATGTGATGGACAAGACCCATCCGTTAGCTTAGCATATGATCGTTCTGTTTATTGCTACTGCTTTCTTGAATGTCAAATACATGTTCCTCAGACCATGAGATCATGCAACTCCCGGATACCGGAGGAATACCTTGTGTGCTATCAAACGTCACAACGTAACTGGGTGATCATAAAGATGCTCTACAGCTATCTCCGAAGGTGTCCGTTGAGTTGGCATGGATCGAGACTGGGATTTGTCACTCCGTGTTTCGGAGAGGTATCTCTGGGCCCTCTCGGTAATGCACATCATAAGAAGCTTGCAAGCAAAGTGCCTAAGGAGTTAGTTACGGGATGATGTATTACGGAACGAGTAAAGAGACTTGCCGGTAATGAGATTGAACTAGGTATGGAGATACCGACGATCAAATCTCGGGCAAGTAAACATACCGACGGACAAAGGGAATTACGTATGTTGTCATTGCGGTTCGACCGATAAGATCTTCGTGGAATATGTAGGAACCAATATGGGCATCCAGGTTCCGCTATTGGTTATTGACCAGAGAGGCGTCTCGGTCATGTCTACATCATTCCCGAACCCGTAGGGTCCGCACGCTTAACGTTCGTTGACGATATAGTGTTATATGAGTTATGTGAATTGGTAACCGAATGTTGGACGGAGTCCCGGATGAGATCCCGGACGTCACGAGGAGTCTCGGAATGGTCGAGAAGTAAAGATTTATATATGGGAAGTCATATTTTGGGTTCCGGAAAAAGGTGCAGTTTTTTTCGGTATTGTACCGGGAAGCTTCCAGAAGGTTCCGGAGGGGTCCGGAAGTCCACAAATGGGTCCACCACGTCCCAAGGGCTGGCATGGGCTAAGGGGAGGCACCCTGGCCTTATTGGGCCAGGCGCACCAAGTCCTCAAAAGCCCACGCAGCTAGGGAAGGAAAAAGGGAGAGTCCTAGTAGGAATAGGATTGGACTTTGGAGTCCAAGTCCACGTGTGTACTTTTCACGGTTACTGTTCACGTGGCACTATTCTTTCTACTCCAAACCCCTTCACATATATAAATAGAGGAGAGGGGGCACCCCAAAGGAGATACAACATTGTCTTAGTCGTGTGCGGCGCCCCCCTCCACAGTTCCGTCCCTCGGTCATATTTTCGCAGTGCTTGGGCGAAGCCCTGCGGAGATAGCATCAGCATCACCGTCACCACGCCATCATGCTGCCGGAACTCATCCACTACCTCACCGTCTTGCTGGATCAAGAAGTCGAGGACGTCACCGAGCTGAACGTGTGCTGAACGCGGAGGTGCCGTACGTTCGGTACTCGGTCGGTTGGATCATGAAGTTGTTCGACGACATCAACCGCGTTGTTCTAACGCTTCCACTTACGGTCTACGAGGGTACGTAGACACACTCCCCCTCTCGTAGCTATGCATCTCCATGGATAGATCTTGCGTGTGCGTAGAATTTTTTTTGTTTTCCATGCAACGTTCACAACAGTGGCATCATGAGCCAGGTCTATGCGTAGATGATATGGACGAGTAGAACACAAAGAGTTGTGGGCGGTGATCGTCATACTGCTTACCACCAATGTCTTATTTTGATTCGGCGGTATTGTAAGATGAAGCGTCCTGGACCAACCTTACATGTCCACATACATGAGACCGGTTCCACCGACAGACATGCAACTTGTTTTGCATAAAGGTGGCTGGCGGGTGTCTGTTTCTCTTACTTTAGTTGAATCGAATTTGACTGCGGCCGGTCCTTGTTGAAGGTTAAAACAGCAAACTTAATAAATCACCGTTGTGGTTTTGTGCCGTAGGTAAGAACGGTTCTTGCTAGAAGCCCGTAGCAGCCACGTAAAACTTGCAACTACAAAGTAGAGGACGTCTAACTTGTTTTTGCAGGGTATGCTGTGATGTGATATGGTCAAGACATGATGTGATATACGTTGTTGTATGAGATGAACATGTTTTGTAATTTATCGGCAACCGGCAGGAGCCTTATGGTTGTCTCTTTATTGTATGAAATGCAAGCGCCATGTAATTGCTTTACTTTATCGCTATGCGTTAGCAATAGTTGTAGAAGCAATAGTTGGCGAGACGACCACGACGCAACGATGGAGATCAAGGTGTCGAGCCGGTGACGATGGAGATCATGACGATGCTTTGGAGATGGAGATCAAAAGCACAAGATGATGGCCATATCATGTCACATATTTTGATTGCATGTGATGTTTATCCTTTATGCATCTTATTTTGCTTAGAACGACGGTAGCATTATAAGATGATCCCTTCACTAAATTTCAAGATAAAAGTGTTCTCCCCGAGTATGCACCGTTGCTAAAGTTCGTCGTTTCGAAGCACCTCGTGATGATCGGGTGTGATAGATTCTACGTTCACATACAACGGGTGTAAGCCAGTTTTACACAAGCAGAATACTTGGGTTAAACTTGACGAGCCTAGCATGTACAGACATGGTCTCGGAACACTGGAGACCGAAAGGTCGAACATGAGTCATATAGTAGATATGATCAACATGGAGATGTTCACCATTGATGACTATCCCATCTCACGTGATGATCGGACATGGGCTAGTTGATTTGGATCTTGTATCACTTAGTTAACTTGAGGGATGTTAATTTAAGTGGGAGTAAATTAGTAATTTGATTAATTGAACTTAATTTATCATGAACTTAGTCTTGATGGTTTCTTTGCATATCTATGTTGTAGATAAATGGCCCGTGCTACTGTTCCGTTGAATTTTAATGCGTTCCTAGAGAAAGCTAAGTTGAAAGATGATGGTAGCAACTACACGGACTGGGTCCGTAACTTGAGGATTATCCTCATTGATGCACAGAAGAATTATGTCCTTGATGCACGGCTAGGTGATGGACCTGCTGCAGGAGCTGCTGCAGACGTTGTGAACGCCTGGCAGGCTCGATCTGATGACTACTTGATAGTTCAGTGTGCCATGCTCTACGGCTTAGAACCGGGACTACAAAAGCGTTTTGAACGCCACGGAGCATATGAGATGTTCCAAGAGCTGAAATTGATATTTCAAGCTAATGCCCGGGTTGAGAGATATGAAGTCTCCAACAAGTTCTTCAGCTGTAAGATGGAGGAGAACAGTTCTGTCAGTGAATACATACTCAGAATGTCTGGGTACCACAACCACTTGACTCAGCTGGGAATTGATCTTCCGGTTGAGAGTGTTATTGACAGAGTTCTTCAGTCACTGCCACCAAGCTATAAAGGATTCGTGATGAACTATAATATGCAAGGGATGGAGAAGACAATTCCCGAGCTCTTCGCGATGCTGAAATCAGCGGAGGTAGAAATCAAGAAGGACCATCAAGTGTTGATGGTTAACAAGACCACTAGCTTCAAGGAAAAGGGCAAGGGAAAGAAGGGGAACTTCAAGAAGAACGGCAAGCAAGTTGCCGCTCCCACGAAGAAACCCAAAGCTGGACCCAGGCCTGAAACAGAGTGCTTCTACTGCAAAGGGACTGGTCACTGGAAGCGGAACTGCCCCAAGTATTTGGCGGATAAGAAGGATGGCAAAGTGAGCAAAGGTATATTTGATATACATGTTATTGATGTGTTCCTCACTAATGCTCGCAGTAGTGCCTGGGTATTTGATACTGGTTCGGTTGCTCATATTTGTAACTCGAAATAGGAGCTACGGAATAAGCGAAGATTGGCTAAGGACGAGGTGACGATGCGCGTCGGGAATGGTTCCAAGGTTGATGTGATCGCCGTCGGCACGCTACCTCTACATCTACCTTTGGGATTAGTTTTAGACCTCAATAATTGTTATTTGGTGCCAGCGTTGAGCATGAGCATTATATCTGGATCTTGTTGATTGCGAGACGGTTATTCATTTAAGTCAGAGAATAATGGTTGTTCTATTTATATGAGTAACATCTTTTATGGTCACGCACCTTTTGTGAATGGTCTATTCTTGTTGAATCTCGATCGTAGTGATACACATATTCATAATATTGATGCCAAAAGATGCAAAGTTGATAATGATAGTGCAACATACTTGTGGCACTGCCGTTTAGGTCATATTGGTGTAAAGCGCATGAAGAAACTCCATGCAGATGGACTTTTGGAATCTCTTGATTATGAATCATTTGATACTTGCGAACCATGCCTTATGGGCAAGATGACTAAAACTCCATTCTCCCGAACAATGTAGCGAGCTACTGATTTGTTGGAAATAATACATACCGATGTATGCGGTCCGATGAATGTTGAAGCACGCGGCGGGTTTCGTTATTTTCTAACCTTCACAGATGATTTGAGTAGATATGGGTATATCTACTTGATGAAACACAAGTCTGAAACATTTGAAAAGTTCAAAGAATTTCAGAGTGAAGTAGAGAATCATTGTAACAAGAAAATAAAGTTTCTACGATCTAATCGCGGAGGCGAATATTTGAGTTACGAGTTTGGCCTTCATTTAAGAAAATGTGGAATTGTTTCACAACTCACGCCACCTGGAACACCACAGCGTAATGGTGTGTCCGAACGTTGTAACCGTACTTTATTGGATATGGTGCATTCTATGATGTCTCTTACCGATTTTCCACTATCGTTTTGGGGTTATGCATTAGAGACAGCTGCATTCACGTTAAATAGGGCACCGTCTAAATCCGTTGAGACGACACCGTATGAACTATGGTTTGGCAAGAAACCTAAGCTGTCGTTTCTTAAAGTTTGGGGATGTGATGCTTATGTGAAAAAGCTTCAACCTGATAAGCTCGAACCCAAAGCGGAGAAGTGCGTCTTCATAGGATACCCTAAAGAAACAATTGGGTACACCTTCTACCACAGATCAGAAGGCAAGGTCTTTGTTGCCAAGAATGGGTCCTTTCTAGAGAAGGAGTTTCTCTCGAAAGAAGTGAGTGGGAGGAAAGTAGAACTTGATGAGGTAATTGTACCTTCTCTCGAATTGGAAAGTAGCTCATCAGAGAAAACCGTTCCCGTGATGTCTACACCAATAAGAGAGGAAGATAATGATAAAAATCATGAAACTTCAGATCAAGTTACTACTGAACTTCGTAGGTCGACCAGAGTACGTTCCGCACCAGAGTGGTACGGTAATCCTGTTCTAGAAGTTATGTTGTTAGACAACGGCGAACCTACGAACTATGAAGAAGCTATGATAAGCCCGGATTCCGACAAATGGCTTGAGGCCATGAAATCTGAGATAAGATCCATGTATGAGAACAAAGTGTGGACTTTGGTGGACTTGCCCGATGATCGGCAAGCCATTGAGAATAAATGGATTTTTAAGAGGAAGACGGATGCTGATGGTAATATCACTGTCTACAAAGCTCGACTTGTCGCAAAAGGTTTTCGACAAGTTCAAGGGGTTGACTACGATGAGACTTTCTCACCCGTAGCGATGCTTAAGTCTGTTCGAATCATGTTAGCAATTGCCGCATTTTATGATTATGAAATCTGGCAAATGGATGTCAAAACTGCATTCCTTAATGGTTTTCTCAAAGAAGAGTTGTATATGATGCAACCAGAAGGTTTTGTCGATCCTAAGGGTGCTAACAAAGTGTGCAAGCTCCAGCGATCCACCTATGGACTGGTGCAAGCATCTCGGAGTTGGAATATACACTTTGATGAGGTGATCAAAGCATATGGTTTTGTACAGACTTACGGTGAAGCCTGTATTTACAAGAAAGTGAGTGGGAGCTCTGTAGCATTTCTAATATTATATGTGGATGACATATTGTTGATTGGAAATGATATAGAATTTTTGGATGGCATAAAGGGATACTTGAATAAGAATTTTTCAATGAAAGACCTCGGTGAAGCTGCTTATATATTGGGCATCAAGATCTATAGGGATAGATCAAGACGCTTGATAGGACTTTCACAAAGCACATAGCTTGACAAAGTTTTGAAGAAGTTCAAAATGGATCAGTCAAAGAAAGGGTTCTTGCCTGTCTTGCAAGGTGTGAAGTTGAGTCAGACTCAATGCCCGACCACGGCAGAAGATATAGTGAAAATGAAAGTCATTCCCTATGCCTCAGCCATAGGTTCTATTATGTATGCCATGCTGTGTACCAGACCTGATGTGTGCCTTGCCATAAGTTTGGCAGGGAGGTACCAGAGTAATCCAGGAGTGGATCACTGCATAGCGGTCAAGAATATCCTGAAGTACCTGAAAAGGACCAAGGACATGTTTCTCGTTTATGGAGGTGACGAAGAGCTCGCCGTAAAGGGTTATGTCGATGCAAGCTTCGACACTGATCCGGATGACTCTAAGTCACAAATCGGATACGTATTTATATTAAATGGTGGAGCTGTCAATTGGTGCAGTTCTAAGCAGAGCGTCGTGGCGGGATCTACGTGTGAAGCGGAATACATAGCTGCTTCGGAAGCAGCACATGAATGAGTCTGGATGAAGGAGTTCATATCCGATCTAGGTGTAATACCTAGTGCATCGGGTCCAATGACAATCTTTTGTGACAACACTGGAGCAATTGCCATAGCCAAGGAGCCCAGGTTTCACAAGAAGACCAAACACATCAAGAGACGCTTCAACTCCATTCGTGAATATGTCAAGGATGGAGACATAAAAATTTGCAAAGTACACATGGATCTGAATGTGGCAGACCCGTTGACTAAGCCTCTTCCACGAGCAAAACATGACCAGCACCAAGACTCCATGGGTGTTAGATTCATTACTATGTAATCTAGATTATTGACTCTAGTGCAAGTGGGAGACTGATGGAAATATGCCCTAGAGGCAATAATAAAGTTGTTATTATTTTATATTTCCTTGTTCATGATAAAGGTTTATTATTCATGCTAGAATTGTATTGACCGGAAACTTAAATACATGTGTGAATACATAAACAAATACCGTGTCCCTAGTGAGCCTCTACTAGACTAGCTCGTTGATCAAAGATGGTTAAGGTTTCCTAACCATAGACATGAGTTGTCATTTGATAACGAGATCACATCATTAGGAGAATGATGTGATGGACAAGACCCATCCGTTAGCTTAGCATATGATCGTTCTGTTTATTGCTACTGCTTTCTTGAATGTCAAATACATGTTCCTCAGACCATGAGATCATGCAACTCCTAGATACCGGAGGAATACCTTGTGTTCTATCAAACGTCACAACGTAACTGGGCGATCATAAAGATGCTCTACAGGTATCTCCAAAGGTGTCCGTTGAGTTGGCATGGATCGAGACTGGGATTTGTCACTCCTTGTTTCGGAGAGGTATCTCTGGGCCCTCTCGGTAATGCACATCATAAGAAGCTTGCAAGAAAAGTGACTAAAGAGTTAGTTACGGGATGATGTATTACGGAACGAGTAAAGAGACTTGCCGGTAACGAGATTGAACTAGGTATGGAGATACCGACGATCGAATCTCGGGCAAGTAAACATACCGACGGACAAAGGGAATTACGTATGTTGTCATTGCAGTTCGACCGATAAGATCTTCGTGGAATATGTAGGAACCAATATGGGCATCCAGGTTCCGCTATTGGTTATTGACCGGAGAGGCGTCTCGGTCATGTCTACATCATTCCCGAACCCGTAGGGTCCGCACGCTTAACGTTCGTTGACGATATAGTGTTATATGAGTTATGTGAATTGGTAACCGAATGTTGTTCGGAGTCCCGGATGAGATCCCGGACGTCACGAGGAGTCTTGGAATGGTCGAGAGGTAAATATTTATATATGGGAAATCATATTTTGGGTTCCGGAAAAAGGTGCAGTTTTTTTCGGTATTGTACCGGGAAGCTTCCAAAAGGTTCCGGAGGGGTCCGGAAGTCCACAAGTGGGTCCACCGCGTCCCAAGGGCTGGCATGGGCTAAGGGGAGGTGCCTTGGCCTTATTGGGCCAGGCGCACCAAGTCCTCAAAAGCCCACGCAGCTAGGGAAGGAAAAAGGGAGAGTCCTAGTAGGAATAGGATTGGACTTTGGAGTCCAAGTCCACGTGTGTACTATTCACGGTTACTGTTCACGTGGCACTATTCCTTCTACTCCAAACCCCTACACATATATAAATAGAGGAGAGGGGGCGCCCCAAAGGAGATACAACATTGTCTAGCCGTGTGCGGCGCCCCCCTCCACAGTTCCGTCCCTCGGTCATATTTTCGAAGTGCTTGGGCGAAGCCCTGCGGAGATAGCATCACCATCACCGTCACCACGCCGTCGTGCTGCCGGAACTCATCCACTACCTTGCCGTCTTGCTGGATCAAGAAGTCGAGGACGTCACCGAGCTGAACGTGTGCTAAACGTGGAGGTGCCATACGTTCGGTACTCGGTCGGTTGGATCGTGAAGTTGTTCGATGACATCAACCGCGTTGTTCTAACGCTTCCGGTTACGGTCTACGAGGGTACGTAGACACACTCCCCCTCTCGTAGCTATGCATCTCCATGGATAGATCTTGCGTGTGCGTAGAATTTTTTTTGTTTTCCATGCAACGTTCCCAACAGCAAAAGCCTAAGCTTGGGGATGCCCGAGGCACCCCAAGGTAATATTCAAGGAAGACTCAAGCGTCTAAGTTTGGGGATGCCCCGGAAGGCATCCCCTCTTTCTTCTACCAACCATCGGTAATTTTACTTGGAGCTATATTTTTATTCGTCACATGATATGTGTTTTGCTTGGAGCGTCTTGTATTATATGAGTCTTTGCTTTGTTTGCTTTTTAGTTTGTCACAATCATCTTTGCTGAACACACCTATCTTGAGAGAGCCACACGTTTATCATCATTTGTTAGAATACTCTATATGCTTCACTTAAATTTTTTGAGCTAGGCAGTTGCTCTAGTGCTTCACTTAAATTTTTTTGAGCACGGTGGTGGCTATATTTTGAAGAAATAAACTCTCATGCTTCACTTATATTATTTTGAGAGTTGATTGAAATTTTGAAGAAATGAATTCTCATGCTTCACTTATATTATTTTGAGAGTTGATAGGATTGAAATTTCGAAGAAATATTTGCACTCTCATGCTTCACTTAAATCTTTTTGAGAGTTGATAATAGTAACGGTAATTTGCACAAAATATGAATTTGGTCCCAAAGTGATGAATATTCAAGAGGGATATAATAAAAACTTTCATATAGATCATTGGATATGATAAGTGTGATTACTTGCAATAGTTTTGCGATATGGAAATGATAATATGTGAGTCATGTTAGTGAGTAATTGTGATTTAGTAAGAATATTAGTGTTAAGGTTTGTGATTCCCTATGCATGCACATCAAGTCAATAGTTATGCAAAGAAATTATATCCTACTTATGGTGCATTATTCGGTGTTAGTTATGTTCAATGCATGTTTATGACCGTTTTCGTTTTTTGGTTGGTTGCTTCTCAATTTATTTGCTAGCCTTCATTTGTATTAAGCGGAAATACTGCTTGTGCATCCAAAATCCTTAAACCCAAGTTGTGCCAAATGAGTCCACACCTTGTACTCAAGTGAAGTGTTGGATGAATTCATTGCAATGAACATTTTGAACAAGACCGCCGACAACGCTCTAGCTCGTGTCCAACGGTCAAAGAAGATCAACCTTGCTTTGAAGGCCAAGGCCATGCCAGAAGAAGAAGAAGAGGAAGAAGAGTAGTGTTGTCCCGAAGACACCAAATATGCATACCACGAGCACATGGCTCTTGTGTCAAGGCAATTTTGGGGCAACAAGAGAAACTCAAGGCCCAATTTCTCCAAGAACAACTCAAGTGGCTCCAAGGGCAAGCAATGTGTGAGAACTTGCTACAATTGTGGCAATGTGAGTCATTTCGTGGTGGATTGCCCTTACGAGAAGAGGGAAGACAATGGTGGCAAGCTCATTCACAAAGACAAGGCCAAGTCCTTCCCCAACAAGAACAACTTCACGAAGAAGGTGCCACAAAAGGGGTTGGTGGCGCAAGAAGAGTACAACTCCGATGATGATGACGCAAGTGGTGAAGGGTTTGCAACGGCCACCGTGGCCATTGCCGCTTCTTCCCCAACCTTGGTGTCTCTCTTCGACTCCCCCAACGAGAACCTCATCCCGAAGTGCCTCATGGCAAGAGGCATCAACAAGGTAACCTCCAACATCAAAACTTCCTTCACTACTAATCCTCCTTTGTCAGATTGTGTGGATGAAAATGAGGAGGTTAAGGTGGATGAGAATGAGTTCGACAAGTTCTTGGGTAAGCTCAAAGGTGAGACCAAGAAGCACTTTGTTGCTCTCTTAGAACAACTTGGTGAGGCCAATGATATCATTGAGTCTCACAAAGAGACTATCACTAACTTGGAAGGCCATAGCTGACTATGCCGATGATATTGCGGATCTTTCCATTGCTCTTGAGGAAGAGCGAGGTCTTCGTTCGGCTCTTGAGGAGTTGCAAAACGTTGATATCGCTAAATTAAAGAAAGATCATGATCATGCTCAAGTCCTTGCTCGTGTGCTTAAATTCGAGAATGTTGAGCTTGGGGTTGGCCATGCTAGACTCAAAGAGGAGTTTGAGCTACTTGACAAGGCTCACAAGGCCTTGAAAAGTGCACATGCTACACTCAAGGAGTCTCATGATCAACTCCAAGTGAAACTCACTAAGGAGATAGCCACATGTCCTCCTTTTGTGCTAATTGATAATGCTCATACTACTAACCCTTGTTGTGAGCATATTCACCTTGTGGAGGAGAATGCCAAGTTGAAGGAGCAAACTGAGAAGGGCCTTGTGAGTTGCATACAAGGCAAGAAGAATCTCAACGAACTTTTGAGCAATAAAAAGGAAGTTGTGGCTAAGGAGGGACTTGGGTTTGCACCCAAGTCAAAGAAGAAGAAGAAAAGCAAGACCAAGAAACCTCTCCCTCTCAAAGAGGTATTTGTCAAGGAGGGAGAGGGTGCTCACAAGGAGAAGAAGAACAAGGTGGTGGGTGGTGATGCCAAGAAGGGCAAAACCACTCCCCCCAACAAAGCCGGCGATTTTAACCCATCTTATGTTTTATGCTGTGCTAGTGATGGGCATGTTTATGCCAGATTTGTTGGTTCTTCTTATGAGTACATTGAATGGTCTATTTGGGTTCCTAAGACCCTTGTTACTAACATCAAAGGGCCCATTCAAAAATGGGTACCTAAAACCAAGCATTGATCTTATGTAGGAGTTTGCTTTCGGTGGGGGATCATGGTTGCTCGATAGTGGAGCAACAAATGATATGACCGGGAGCAAGGACATGGTGGTGAACGTGCAACCAAGCTCATCTATGCCCACTCATGTCCAATTCGGTGATGCTTCAACATCTAAGGTATTGGGTCTTGGCAAGGTTGTGATTTCTCATGATTTATTGATCGAGAAGGTCATGCTTGTTGAGACCCTTGCATACAATTTACTTTTCGTTCGTCAACTTGCACTCAAGGGCTTTGCTACATTCTTTGATCTTGATATCGTGGCCCTTTTGTGGAGCAAGACTCTTAAAGTAGCCTTTGTTGGGCATGTCGAGAACGGTCTCTATGTGGTTAACTTCTCGGAGCGACCCACTAAGACCGCGACTTGCCTAATGGCTAAAGTTGACGTGGGGTGGCTTTGGCATCGCCGTTTAGCCCACGTCAATATGAGATCTTTGCAAAGTCTCCTCAAGGGGGACCATGTCCGTGGACTAACAAATGTTAGTTTTGCTAAAGATTGTGCTTGTAGTGCTTGTATCGAAGGAAAGCTACATGAAACGGCTCACCGATCCATGACTGTTATCTACTCGAAGAGGCCCTTGGAGCTCCTTCAAATGGATCTCTTCGGTCCTCCATCATTTGATATTCTTGGGGGAAGAAAGTATTGCTTGGTGATTGTGGATGATTATTCAAGATACACATGGGTATATTTCTTCAAGAGGAAGAGCGAGACCCAACAAACCATCATCGACTTTGCAAATAAAGCTCAACATCAACATGATGCAAATATTTTGATGATTAGAAGTGACAACGGCACCGAGTTCAAGAACTACACCTTGGATGAGTTCCTTAGTGATGAGGGGATCAAGCATCAATACTCCGCACCATATACCCCTCAACAAAATGGTGTTGCGGAGAGGAAGAACCGGACGTTGATGGACGCGGCAAGGACCATGATGGCGGAATTCAAGTCTCCATACAACTTTTGGGCCAAAGCCATCAACACCGCATGTCATGCATCCAATCGGCTCTACCTCTGCAAAGGCTTGAACAAGACTCCATATGAGATACTTACCGGTAACAATCCCAACCTCAAGCACTTCCGGGTGTTCGGGTGTACGTGTTTCATTCTCAAGAAAGGTGTTCGTTTATCTAAATTCGAACCTAGAGCTCAAGAGGGCATATTTGTTGGTTATGCTACAAACTCTCATGCTTACCGTGTCCTCAACAAGTCCAATGGACTCATTAAGGAGACATGTAATGTGGAGTTTGATGAAAATAATGGCTCCCAAGTGGAGCAAAGTGGTCTTTGTGATGTAGGTGATGAAATTCCTCCCCAAGCCATAAGAAGAAAGGGGATTGGTCAAATCCTCCCCATTGAGGAACCCCTTGTGGCCGAAGGAGAAGGACAATATTCTACGCAAGTGGAACCATCACCAACACTTGACCCACACGCTTCCGAAGAACAAAGTGAGGACCCTCAATCAAGTGAACAAGATCAAGGGCAAGATCAACCCCATGATGATGGTGATGCACCAAGAGATGCCCAAGATCAAGTTCATGACTCCGAGCAAGCTCAAGATCAAGAGCAAGTTCAAGACGGCGCTCAAGATAATCAAGATAGTGCTCCTCAAATGCCTATGGAGGAGCTATTCACTACAAAAAAAACACTTCCGTGATGATACGTCTTTGTCACAGTAGGTCAAGTTTTCTGTCATGCATGTACATCCGTGACGATTTTATGACAGAATCAAGATAGTCATACCTGTGCTGTCGTAGAAGTGTTCCGTGACAATACTGAAATTATCATCACGAAAGTGTCCACTTCCATGACGATAAATGTCGCGTCATGGAAGTGTTTTCATCAAGGGTAACCGACACGTGGCATCCACCGTAACGGGTTGCCGTTAAGCTATCAGGTTCCGGTTTGGATCCGATAACCCGTTAACAGCCCTGACCAATGGGGATTTTCCACGTGTAAAATTCTCATAGGCCAACTGATCCACGTGTCAGCTCGGCGTGGCGACAGATGTCATTGCTCCAATGGACGAGACGGGCCGATGGAAATGTTACACGTGGCATGGCCCAACAGTGGCCCATTGTGGTTTAAAAGGTCGGCCCAGTCGAAATAAGCGGGCCGGCCCATTTACGGCCTACTTTTGTCTGGCCCATTTACAAAAACGGCCCATAAGAGATATTCCAATTCGGCCCGTCAATGTCCCGTTAATGATTTGACACCACTGCGGCCGATCGTCTGTTCCAGCCCGTTAACATCCCGCTATGTCTTTGGGCTCATTTGCCAGCCGAGGTTCTTTCGGCTTGTTAGAGGCCCATTATAGAGAAGGGCCAATTTCCAGGCTGTTCGACTTTCGGCCCGTTATAGGCCCATTATAGGCATGGGCCAATTTCCTGGTGGTATGTATTTCGGCCTTTTAGCGGCCCATTAGGGATTTGGGCCAACTTCCAGCCCGGTGTACCTTTCGGTGTGTTAATGGCCCACACCGTAGTTGGGCCATTTACATTCCGACCTGACTTTCGGCCTGTTAGTGGCCCATGTTCTCCATGGCCCAATTCCAGCCTGACATGACTTTCGGCCTGTTAAAGGCCCGTTTTGTATATGGGCCCACTTATGGCCCAAATGGCTTTCGGCCTGTTAGCGGCCCGACATCGAAATGGGCCAAGCAGTAATTTTGATCAATTTCGGCCCGCTAACGGCCCGTAGGCCCGTTTCCACTGTTGGAGCCCAATCGAGGTTTCGGCCTTCTAACGGCCTGTCAACTAATTGGGCGTACTTTAGATTTGGGCCTACTAAGGGCCCGTCTAATAATTAGGCCTACCTTTCATTTGCGCCTTCTAACGGCCCGTCAATTAATTGGGCCTAACTTACATTTGGGCCTGCTAAATTTCCTGCATGGCTACATGCCCATTGAATGACAGGGCCAAATACAGTCCATCAAAGGCCCACGACGATTTAGGCCCAGCTATTACTTTCAGCCCATTAAGAGGAACAATTATGGCCTGTGGCAAAGCCCATCTAGTAACTGCAGGCCCACTACGGGGCCATTACAGGCCATGGGCCGTTCCCTTAGAAGAAGGGCCCACGTCGCTTTGTTCCAGTTATTAATTTCACTGCATATTTTGGCTTGTTTGCCGCCAGTTGAGGTTTTGGCCCAGAAAGCTCGGGTGCAACCCCGCGCTAAGTAAATATACGCATAAAATGAAAAATGTAGCACATCGAAGCATATATTACAGGAAATTACATCCACTGGGCAATCAAAGATTGATGCTAGTGCAAATAAACGAACAGAGCTTAACGATCGACAACCTCACAATCTGCAACCTCAGCGCGGATGACGCCCATAAGCATGTGAGCAAGTTCTTTCTTCTTTGCTATACTGACACTGAAATCGTCGATCAGTTGTTGTTGCGCAAGAATGTGCACCTCTGATTCCTCCACGATTTCCATCATTGCTTCAGCCAGTAATTGGTTCACAAACGTACATATTTTCCGTTGGATTCGAGACAGAGAAAACTGAACAGATTCATATGGGGATTTTGGCAAGCCTGTATCAATGATAGTGGAAAGTGTCTCGACCACTGCATCATAACTTAAATTAGAGGGGAAACTGAACAGATTAATCAAGAGTTATTGCCATATTACCTTTGCTAGATTTATTGGAGAGAAACAATGGGGTTGCCTTGCTGTCTTGAGACTTTGTCGTATTATCTTCAGCAGCCTGCACCAAATCATCGGCCAGGTCAGTTAATACTTAATAGGAAAGCAACATTGACACAATGAACGTTTGGGCAACCAAACCACACCAGCCTACACCGAACTAACACAACATGGCACTGCTATCATCAACCAGGTAAGTTAATAGGAAAGCAACATTGACACAATGAACGATTGGGCAAACAGACCACACCACTAGATTTTAGTAATGTGCAATATATGAGATAGTACAATCATGCGGCTCAATATGCAAAACTACCAGGCAGTTTCCCTTACAAAAATCTACATTAGCGCCTTAATTATACATTTTGCTACAAGTAAATTTAGATCAAATAATTGGTGTAGGGTACTGAAGGTTGGATTCACGCCCATGCTACTTAATAAAATACATATTGATGTAAAATTATAGTGATATACAACAGGTACTTACATCAGCATTGGAGCGCGGAGCATTGCTGCAAGATACTTTCCTCGACCATGATCCCAGTTTAGAACGTTTGTTGTCCTTTAAGCATATTTTCTACAACAAAGATGCGTAAGACATATGTAGAATATATAAGATCAAATGTGATCTGAATGCTATAAAATTTCATGATGGGAGGATACGCACACGCTTCCTAGCAAGGAGTTGACATGTTTTTGTTGAATTGGAGCTGACTTGTTCTTTGGCCACTGGAATCTGGTTATTATCTGGAGGACTTGCGTTTCTCTGTGCTGGAGCAGTTCCGATGAACACTTGAGTTGGGTTACTATCTCCTGGAGTTTGGATCTTTTTGCAAAGAACTTGTTTGTACCCCTTCAGATTCTAACATAGCCCTCTTCCGCTTACATGCCTTGTACAGAAGAATGGTGCTTCGGTTATAAAACATGCTATGGCAGAGAGATGGAATAGGTACTGAAAATAGAAAGGCATGACATATTGACATGTACTCCCTCCATCCGGAAATAAATGGATGTGTCTAGACATATTGTAGTTCTAGATACTTCCATTTTTATGCATTTCTGCCACAAGTAATACAGACGGAGGGTGTATGATGTACTCCCTCCGTAAAGAAATATAAGAGTGCTTAGATCACTATTTCTTTATAGAGGGAGTATAAGCTAAGGATACGACAGGACAACAGAGTAAAAGAAACAGTAGTTGAATGTAAAAGTGTATGATAGCTGGAATAGGTACAGAAAAACAGCAAGGCAGCATATTCACATGTCTGATGGGCAAACTAAGATCACATTGCAACAGAACAGTAGAACATCACTTCAATGTATAAAACCATGATATGGTAGACGAATGGAGTACATACTGACGAACAACAATACATGAGATATTCAGATGCATGATGTCCAAACTAAGCAGATGGTATTGCAGCAGAGTAGAATGATAGTACTTGAATTTGAAAAGATGTTATCATGAATGGAATAGGTACAGACAAACCGGAAGGCATGACATATTCACATGTATGATTAGCGGGCTAAGCACATGGCATTGCAATAGAGTAGATGCATTGCAAGACATTATATGCATGATGCTACCGATATCACGGGTAAAGTTAGAGAAAAGACCTTCTAGGGTGAATAGGAATCATTATCTCTCTGCAACTCTTCTGAAGAACTACATTTAACTGTTCCATCATATTGAATATCATCGATGTCGAGTATGTTGGCCATTGCATTGCTCCGCAAGTTTCTTTTAGTGGATTTGTTCTCATATTCAATATCACTTTGTGCAATAATATCTGATATGCATGGAAAACAACTAGTAGTGAGATTATGTAATGAGTGCCTGTAGGAGACGACATAAATAGTAGGAGTCAACTTAAATAGCAGCAACATGTTGATACCTCAAAGACTAAAGAGAGAGCACACATGATAGCTAAAAAATATATACTGCTTGTACTCGAGATTAACTAAATGGCACACAAAAGTACTACATAACAACAGTATAGGTAATACTAGAAGGGGTATAATCACCAGCCTTTGGGATAACTTTGGCTGAGGGACGATAACTATGGAACACCATTAACTATTTCACAAGTCTCTTATCTGAAGACTAAGAGATCAACATGAATGTACAGTGACAAGTGATAATCTATTTTCCATGCTTAGATGAAGAACAAAAGCCATAAATGCTGCACACAAGTAAGATGAGGGTACAACCTATCTTGTCGCCCTCCATAGGAGTGAGCATCATCTGCTGAATCGTCGATGGCGCTGCGGTTGTTGTGGCTGTCCATGTCTGGCTGGCACATTTGAGGCAGGGAACTCTTAAGTGGGGAGTATAGCTCCCATCTGGTGCATGCTTCCCTTGTTGGAGCAGCTCCGGTGAGAAGGAAGACGGTGTGGCTGAAGATGCAGAAAACACACAATGTTAAGAATGACAGATATCTCTGATCTGAAGAAATACGATCAACACTCAGATACGAGACTGGTCACACGTCAGTTCACTGAAAACTAAATTGGTTACACACTTTTTTTTTCACTGTCCGATCTATGCCGGATGGCTGGATAGCCGTCTTGTGCCTCCCGGCTGTCACTGTTCAGGATCTTCCTCGAACAGCCAGCGAGAACCGGCAGAGCAGCCTGCCTCCACCGTCCCTGGCCACGGCAGCTCCGACCTCGACCCCGCCCCCGCCCCACCGCACTGTCGTGGTTGCACCGCCAAAGCTATACCTCAAAGACTGGCCGTCATCCAGATCCCACGCCAGCAGTACCTTGACCCCACGCAACCCTAAGATAGGCATCGAAGCGCTGCTTCCGCGGCGAACCTGCGACCTCTACCCACACCCCTATGATAGACACCGAGGAACTCATTCCCCGGCCAACCGACAGCCTAGGAGCTCCGCCGCCTCGAGGGGAGTTGTTTCCTTCCATTTGGAACCGACTGACCCAGAATAAAAATCTAGGCGACTGACGCCTAGGTAAAGTGAATAAGATGAGTGTACGACCTATCTTGCAGCCCGGTGAAGTAGGCAGCTCCATCTGCCGAGTCGGTGAGGCCGGCGCAGTTGCGGTGACTCCCGGTGGTGGGAAACCAGATATGTGGTGGTGGTTGACGACTACGGGGAACCAGCGCCGGTGCGCTGGACGCATCCGAAGTACGAGCCGCTCCGGCACCGTGCACGACGGCGCGGTTGAATTGGCTCCTGCACGGTTCACGCGGTCGTCGTCGAGGCAACTCTGGCAGCACGGAGTAAGAGGCACACGGCCCAGTGCCCGACGGCAAACGGACTGCAGCTCGGGCATTGGGGAGGAGGGCGGCGGTGAATCTAGTGCGGTGGGGGGGGGGGGCATGGAGGAGGGGCTGAGGTTTCGCGGCAGGGGAGAAGGTGATTTGGCGCCCACGGTGTATCAATAGGGAATGGGGAGAAGGTGATTTCGCGGCAGGGGGAACCATGTCTTATGGACGCATTTGTCTGAAATGTGGGGGAAGTTACAATTCTACCCCTGTCTTTTGGCTTGTGGGCTTGGGTCTGAGTCTTGAGGGTCGGGGATAGTAGGGTAACTTTCCTTCTCCCAAATGGTGGGCGCCAGCAATTTCGGGCGAGGAGGGCGTGCTTTGAAATAGTGGGCGAGAGCGATTTCGGCTAAGGAAAGGGTGTTTTGCCACCCATGGTTTATGAATTATTTGGCGCCTGCGATTTCGGCCGAGGAAAGGGTGTTTTGCCGCCCATGGTTTATGAATTATTCGGCGCCTGTCATTTCGGCCGATGAGTGGGCGCGCTTGGATGAAGTTACAAACCTACCCTCGGTATACACCTGGCCATTTGATGTGGGTCCCAGATAGGCTGGTAAATTCACATCTCCCGTTTATTTGCTCGGGCGAATTCCATCGACCAGAGGGTGTTTTAGCGGTTCATTCAAATTTTGGGAGAACAAGCATCCACGTCTACCGTACCAAGTCGATCCGAATCAAATTTAGAAATATTAGTTCTATAGTGTCACATCTTGCCACTTCTTTTTTAGATGGTGAGATGATGCTCGGGACTAATGTGTTTTCACATGCTCGTTGCTACCGATTAATTTGACAAATAGTTGACCCACTCAAAAACGGGAATCAAACCAGAAATGAAATAGCTCAATTCAATGAAATAGCTCTTTGACCCGGTCAAAATTGTGGACTAAATCCAAAATTGAACACATCAATTGAATAGCATGTTGTATTATAGTACTCCATGAACATGCTCAAAGTCAAATTAATGAACCTGTTTGATACGCATATCTCCGTTCATGTGTAAATTGCAAATACCATGTTCTCCAATTCAAACATTTGAATACAATTTTATACTAAATCATGGTTAATATTAGTCTTTGATGCAAAAACACAACCTCTCCCCTCTCCCGCACTCCCGTTCTCTCTCTAGCCGACACTCTTTGTTTCTATCGCGCGCGTACGAACACAAACCTTATCTGTCTCTCTCTCTCTCTCTCTAGATCTTTCAAGTTCGCATGAACACTATGTATAGGTCTCCCTCGCACACAATGTATGACTCTCTGGTCTAAGCTAAATAGCTAGGGTGCACTCATAGTACACACACCAAGTCTGTCGCTCGTTGTCCATAACTCTCTCGCGCACCACTCTGCCGTCTCCCGGCTCTTCTCTCTCTCTCAAACATTCTATCTCCCTAGGTCACACATACACATATCTCACTCGCACTAGATAGACCCATCTAACACTCTCTCTTCCTCGTTCTCTCTCTATCTCACGCGCACACACACACACACACACACACACACACACACACACACACACAAAATCTCCCCCTAGCTAAGTACGAGTATCTCTCACTCCATCATAGGCACACGCACTCCCCCCTAGGAATGACTATCTCTCACTCTCCATCAAAGACACATGCATTGTCTCTTTCGCTCCCTAGGTCTATCTCGATCTCTCTCGGGGCATCTTTCTATCGCACACACACCCTTGTCTCTCGATCTCCCACCCATATAGCCCCCTCACGATCTCGAGGGGATCTCTCTATCACAAACACACCCTCTCTCCCTCGCCATGCCTCCATTTTCTCCATACGTCCCTCTTGACCTCTGTCCCTTGTTTGCCAGACCACTCTTGGACACGTGCTATAGGGGTCTTTCTCTCCGTTGCAAACGACCACACAATATATCTTCGTGTATCTCCTCACCTGGCTTTCTCTCTCGGAGATGCATGCGTGGTATTTTTTCATAAGGCACACACACTTTCTCTCTAATTTATCGTGTGTTGTCCCTTTCTCTTTCACACACACACTCTCTCTTTTTGCACACTCACTCTTTCTCCTTCACACACACTTGATCTCTCTCTAGTTATGTACTCTCTTCGGTCCATAGCATATTGATTTTTTGAAAAGTCAAAACTCACAAAGTTTGACCAGGAATGTGGAGAAAAACATTTACATCTAGAACAGGAAACATATATATATATATATATATATATATATATATATATATCATTAGATTCATCACAAGATGTAGTATCATATTATATATACATCTTTGGTATTGTAGATATAAATTATTTCCTCTGTAAACTTGGTCAAAGTTTGCAAAGTTTGACTTTTCAAAAATTTATAGGCACTACATTATCGAACGGAGGGAGTATCTCTCTCTCTCTCAACTCTCTCACGCACCACTCCGCTGTCTTGGGGCTCTGCTCTCTCTATTTCAAACTTTCTATCTCCCTATGTCACACATACACATATCTCGTTTGCACTAGATAGACCCATCTAACGCTTTCTCTCCCTCGTTCTCTCTCTATCTCACACGCATGCACACGCCCCCCTAAGTACAATTATCTCTCACTCCATCACACGCATATGCACTTACCCCTAGGTATGACCATCTCTCACTCTCCATCACAAACACACACATTTTATCCTTCCCTCCCTAGCTAAGTCTATCTCGATCTCTTTCGGGGTATCTTTCTATCGCACACACACCTTGTCTCGCGATCTCCCACCCATATAGTCCCCTCACGATCTCGAGGGGATCTCTCTATCACAAACACACCCTCTCCCCCCATGCCTCCATTTTATCCATACGTCTCTCTCGACCTCTCTCGCTTGTTTGCCAAACCTTTGTTGGCCACGTGCTAGGGGTCTCTCTCTCTCCGTTGCAAACAACCACACAATATATCTCCGTGTATATCCTCACCCCGCTTTCTCTCTCGGAGATGCATGCGTGATATTTTTTCATAAGACACACACACTTTCTCTCTAATTTATCATGTGTTGTCCCTTTCTCTTTCACACACACTCTCTCTTTTTGCACACTCACTCTTTCTCCTTCACACACACTTGATCTCTCTCTCTAGTTATGTACTCTCTCCAGTCCATAGCATATATAAATTTATTGAAAAGTCAAACCTCACAAAGTTTGACCAGGTATATGTGGAGAAAAACATTTACATCTGGAAGGACAAACATACATCATTAGATTCATCACAAGATGTAGTTTCATATCATATATCTTTGGTATTGTAGATATAAGTAATTTTCTCTATAAACTTTGTCAAAGTTTCAAAAGTATGACTTTTCAAAAATTTATAGGCACTACATTATCGAACGGAGTGAGTATCTCTTTCTCTATCTCTACCTCTCACGGGCCTCCCCTCTCACTCGATCTCTCTTTACCGAGGGATTATACGGTCACTGGCTCAGCGTACAGCTCCGTATATTGTCTAGTTGACCAGTCAACCAGTCTACATGGTGCCTTGTCAGCTCGTGTTCTCTATGGGTGTGCTGGCCCATGTGGCAGTGGGTGAAATTAAATAAACTAGAGGCCCATCTGCCACGGTGTGAAATAAACAAACTATAAACCACTTAAGGTAGAACCCCACACGCTACTAAATTGAGTGCACACTTCTTCCGCGTTAAAACAGTACTGTAGTATGCCCTCTGTTTCTTTTTAGTCTGCATATAAAATTTGGTCAAAGTCAAACTTCGTAAACTTTGACGAACTTTATAGGAGAATATCAACATTCACAGTATGAAATCAATATATTTAGATGCATCTTGAAATTAATTTTCGTAGCATACAACTTTAGTATTGTAAATGTTGATATCTTTTGATATAAAGTTGGTCAAACTTTGCATAGTTAGACTTTGACCAAATTTTATATGCGGACTAAAAAGAAACGGAGGGAGTACTAGATTATCACCTTCTTAGACGCCACCACGGAGGCACGGATACACACTACGACAACGCACATACACCACTGCGCGGCATGCACGCAAGGATGCACTCGCGCACACCCAGCACACAATACACACCAGAACACGTGTACACCGGCGTCACCGCCGGCTGAGATGGAGGACGAGGCAGCCAACAAGCGGAGGTGGCTCGAGCCAGAACCGCATCCGGCGTGCCTGGACTTCATCAGCAGCCTCCCTGACGACATGCTGCTCGTCATCATCGCCCTCCTCCCCACCAAATCTGGCGTGCGAACCACGCTGCTCTCCCTGTGGTGGCGCCCCTCTAGTGCTGCGTCCCCCTCAACCTCACCGTCGATAGCTGCCTCTGTGATGGGGATTGCAAACGCATGGCCGCAGTCTCCAAGATCCTTACATCGCACCCTAGGCTAGCCAGACGCCTTGACATCTGCCTGTTCAGTACCACTGCAATGTCCAAACGAAGTTTGACGAGTGGTTCTTATCCCCCGCCCTAGATCAGCTCGAGGAGCTCAGTTTTGAAGGTGGACGATGTCGCTCTCTGGCGCCGTCCGAGCTCCGCCTCGCGCCAACGCTGCACCGCGCCAGGTTCAGCTCCTGCTATTTTCCCTAGATTAATGCCGCGCCCGCTCTTCTTCTCCCTCAACTCAAGCAGCTCAGCCTCTTCAACATTGGTATCTCAAAGGAGGCTATGGAGCGGCTGCTCCGCGGCTGTACAGCGCTCGAGTACCTTTGTCTTCAACAAATCCATGGGTTCATTAGCCTCCACATCGCCTCGACGAATCTCCGAAGGATTTATGTGTCTTGCTGGCCCCACAACAGGACATTACTTGGGAAGAGATTAGTTGAGCTGTTTCACGATATGGTCATTGAGAATGCGCCTTTCCTTGAGAGATTGCTTGTATCTGATTTAGAAGGTCCAACAAAAATCAGGGTCATTGACGCGCCGAAATTGACAGCGTTGGCCTACTCGTCTGCCAAATTCTCCGAACTTGTTATTGGATCCATAACTATTCAGGTACAACACTCTTGTTCTTCTCCTTCTTCTTCTTGAAATTCACATTTTAATTATTGTTCTTGATGTATGTCCTACTGTCATCCAGAAAATGATTCCCACAAGCTTGACCCAGTCTGTGCGCATAGTGAAGATTTTGGCAATAAAATCTATCGGCCCCAATCTGGATCAAGTTGTTGGATTCCTTAGATGCTTTCCGTGCACGGAGAAGCTACTCATCGAGGTGAAACTCCTTTCCTATTAAATGTGAACCACAACGGAGCTCAATTTTTTCGTAGTTTTTCTCAAGTTACAATGACAAATGTAGTGTTCAAAAATGCATGTAGGCACTATAGTGAAAGAAATGTTTTTAGTATTTTTTCTCACGTGATCACCTGCATGGTTTTGTTGTTGTTGTAGCCAAGGCTAGTCATAGTGGGAAGTAACTTGTTATCCTAAGTGTAAGTACTACCTCCGTCCTGGTTTACTAGTCCCCTTCGTATTTTGGAGTATCAAATTTTGACCATAGATTTAACTAACAAAATGTTAATGCATGTCACTAAAAATTATATCGTTGGATTCATATTTGAACATAACTTCCAATGGTATATTTTTTTGTGACATGCATTGACATTTTGTTAGGTAAAATAGTGGGCTATAAGCCCGCTTACATGGCATTTTCGCCTATGTGGAGGAGAGAGACAAGCAAAAAAGGAGGAAGTGGGCTGTAAGAGCATCCACAGGCAAGTTTGCCTCTAACCTGGGACCCACTGACCTGCCATTAAGCTTATATGAAAGTTTCGCAGTGTGCTACCTCTAGTATAGTTTTAAAGTTGGACCCACAACTGAATAAAATGTAGTACTAGTACTAGAGTACTCCTATCCTATGGGAAATTAGAGGCAAGTATAGAGGCAACAAATGCTCACACTATGGCCAACCTCTTCACGTGCTCCTAGGTAAAATGAGTAAATGAGAGGAAAGAGAAAGAGAGAGAGAGTGAAAATTATCACCAGCCTTAGAGCCAACCCTATTGTATGAGCGAATGATATTGGTAGCTCTTGATGACACGGCAATCTTATACTGTATAGCTAGCTGCTCTAAGAGCAAGTACAATAAGGTGATGTAGGCTGGCTGTAAGACTTTAAATAATATATTTTTGCTAAGTTGGATGAGAGAGAAGAGGAGAGAGAAGAGAAGCGGACTACAAACTTACAGTCGGCTGTAGCACGAGCTCCAACACACTTTGTTATAGCATACTAGTATGACTAACCATTGTAGTATGAGTGGGCTATAAGGTTGGCTATAAGTGACATGGAAAATTCATATAGCCGAGTGTTGGCTATACTATTAACCATGCTCTAATATGCTCTCTTCTTTTGCGGATAAAAAAGACCCGAAAGTGAAAAATGTGCTGCAATATAACAACCTCATCGAATGCCTTGATCTCCATCTTATAGAAATTGATTTGATCGACTACCGAGGCACCACATCCGAGATTAAATTGGCCAGGTTCTTGTTTCTGAAGGCAAGTGTGCTCAAGGTAATGAGGTTTGGCGTTCTCTGGCGCAACAATGAATGGTGTGCTGATCACCGCAAGCGTCTAAAGCTGAATGAGAAAGGCTCTGCAGAAGCTGAATTTGTTTTTGAAAGATCAAGTAAAGAGAGACGCGCAAGTTTATTTGCCGATTAGTGACTTGTAAGGGTCGATGGATTTTAGCCTGTATGATAATGCTGTTGTTGGTATTTCCAATAGCTGCATCCACCTAAAGTAACTAAACTTCTTACGTAAACTTCCTAATAATTCCCTTCGTAGGTGCAACATTACTCCTAGCATTTGTAATATCAGTTTGAACCTTGTAAAATTACGACTATCTAGCAAGTGGTACTATCTTATGATTAATGTTCGCGTGCATAGGTGCGGCAACGATGTAACCAATATACCCATTACAATATTTATTCTAACTCGTCGCAACGCAAGGGAAAATATCTAGAACACGGCTAGTTGTACGTAGGGTAGCTCTACAGCCTTGATAATAGTGACTGCACACGGTGAGGCTAACTTTGGTAACCCGAACACGCCGCCTGCACTCTGGTGTCATCTCCGGCGCAGGGTCTTGTCACTTCACTGTGAGGAGCAGCATGTAATAATTTGACCAGTAGTACTACTACAACCACCGTCAGGATTTAGTAGTACTACCACCTCCGTTTGGATTTTGTATTTGACTAGCATGTCACAAAAAATATACTACTCTCTCCGTAAATAATACACGGAGTATTGTTTTATTCGTATTAGAGTGTAGTTTCTGATGATATTATACACTCTACCTTCCGGTTGAGGGCTCAAATATAAAATCTCATCAACCACACTAGTACTTGCACCGCATTCGCCCCGCATTAATTGCGGCAGCTTCCAACATAATTACACGCTGAATTTACCTCAATCTCCTCGTTACTATGCGTGCATGCAGCGAGACAGGGAGCAGTGCGTGCATGCGGAGCGGGATTTGAGGCAGCAGCAGGCATGCGATACTATTCAAATGCAAGGGCAATTTTGTCCAGAAAAAACAGACTGAGTCTTCCCTTGGTATGCGCGCTCGACCTTAGGCGCAGAGAAAAAAGGACCAGAGGGAGTAGTAAGGACCGAGGAGTAGATAGCCAACACACACATGAATGCAAACGCAGTCTGCACTTCTCATATAAAGGCTCCCCGCCAGTCCAATCCATCTACGAAATCCTACGCACCTACGCACCCTAACCAAGGGCAAGAGTGATCACTCCAATCACAAGATCAATTGACCAGAAGATAGAGCCGTGGAGACGATGAGCACGAGCATGAGCCGGTTGTGCCAGATGGTCCACGATGCCGGCCTGTGGCCCGGCACCGAGGAACGTATCCAGGTCATGCTTGAGGCCGCCAGGGCGAGAGGACAAGGGGACGACAGCTTCGTCCCCTTGTTCGACGAGGCCCTCGTCGGCTTCCTCGACAAGTTCACTGTCGTCAAGAAGCTCGCGGACGACCTTGACGTATGCCTCCAACCCACGTGCCCATGCTCTACGATGCCCGCCACCCTCACCGGCCTCTATGGTGACAACCTCTTCAATGCACTGGTGGCCCTGCGACTGCCCACCATTGCGCCGGAGAATGTCCACCTCGAGGTCGCGCTCGCCGCACAGCGCCTTGCCTAGCAAGACACCATCGACATAATCACCCACGTTTACGAGGAAATCGTCCACAAGGACCACTACGTGCCAGAGGAGGACGATAGGACGGTGGCCTTCTTGGACCGTAGAGCTACCTTGGACGGCATTGTTCAGAAGTACGTTGACCTCGCCGCCAACGCCGCTGCTCCTCACCCATCGGTTGGTGGCCCGGCGCACTTGGGCGAGAGGATGTCGTTTATGGATCCTTATGCATATTAATATTGACGTGTAAATTATGGGCTGACATACGTACTGAGAATATATATAGCTCGTTGCAATGCTCGGGCAATTATCTATTGCGCTAGAAAATATTTGGCCGCGTGGCACCACCCACTCTGATAAACGACTCAGGAGGGAGGGAGGATTCATCGGTCTTGCGTCCCACAAGTAGTAGTACGTGCAAAAGCTTGGCTCTACGTGCAATAAATCCTTGTCCTAGGGGATGGAGGCTACCTCCAATCTAACGTCTTATCACCCAATAAACAAATCAAATGTCCCACTTGTGCACATGCAAGAAAATGGAGAAGGGCAGATGGTTATATTATAGGAGTAGTACTCTTTTTTTTAGTGAAGGAGGATCACCCCTGCCCTCTAGAAGCCTCCAAACTTTGCAAGATTTTCCCCAGTACAACTACCACCGTCTGGATTATTAGTCTCATCTTATTTTGGGTCAACGATGGACAAACGTACTACTACTCCAATGACATTACGTAGGAGTATTTGAGTAGCATGTCGCACATTTTTTTGTTCGATTCGTATTTGAATATGTTTTCCAATGACATTATATTGGTCACACTATTTTATTAGTTAGATTAAGGGCCAAAATATAACACAAAATACAAGGGGGACTAGTAAACGAGTACGGTTCCTGATACGGCTTGAATGCAAATAAAGTAGAGGGTAGCGGTTCCCGATGAACGGCCATTGATGTTTATCCTCCTTCAATTCGCATGCTGAGGGAATTAGCACTACTAAATGGGAGAAGCGGCATGCAACCAGCAACCCAGCATTGGGCGTGTTTGGTTGGGTCGCTCAGAAGTTTCATTTGGCCTTGTGTAACCACCATTGCATCGCGTCATCGTGGCCTTGATTCTTACTGTATTGCATTCTCATTCCAGATGATAAAGACGAGTGTGATCCCTTGCTCACCTTTTGTAAGATGGCTTATAATAAGTGTTAGACTTCACAACTTCAAAATGAGAAACTGAAACACGTACAGTCCCGTTCGAGTCGCACCCCAGACGGTCATTCCGACCCGCCGCTCAACGCACAGTGGCTAGGCATATCACTTACATGTTGGACCGCATGCAAGGAAAGCGATGATGGCCGAAATTGGCAAAACTCCCCCGCTTATCGTGCGGGAAAAGCCCAGCGCTAGCGTTTTTAATCATTATTTCTAATTTTTGAGGGAAAATCGTTATTTCTATCTATCGGTCGCCAAGGAGCAGAACCAAATGTTACAACTTACAAGTTCAAAAGGAAAAGCCTGTCGTGTTCGCGTCGCACCCCCACACGGATGGTGCGGCACGGCGCTCAAGGGGGAACACGCGATGTCTTGCATTTTCACTTACAAGTGGGACCATAGTTGAGCAAACCGACTATCGGCAAACCCCCACCCCGCCCGCCGCACGATGGCTGAGTTAGAGAAACGAGGAGGGAGAAGAGATAGCTGTAGCACGGACTCCAAGAAATATAGTGTCAGATGGGACTCATGGTGGTGGCGTGTGCCGTACTCCTGGACGTGAATGCTTGTTCTGGCCCATGCCACCCAACTATATCGAGGTGCTGGTTACATAGAGCGAGGCTAGAGTGAGCACATCAGTATCTCTCCTAGAGTACGGTACCACTAGTAGTAGTACTAGTTTTATTAACATATGTCCCACCTCACACTGTCGCCAAATTTCCTGGAGTCCGTGCTCGGCCCTCCTCTCTCTCTCCTCAGCCGGCAAGCAGACGCGCGGAGTGTGCCCATTGTTGGTTTGCTCACATTCGGTCCCACATGTCAGTGAAAACGCAAGACGACACACATTTGCTGGGTGGGCGGCATGCCTGAGCCACCGTGTGCGGTGCGACGTGACAGGCTGGAGGTTTAGGAAGATGATCCCGCCGTCCATTTTTCATCCAATGGCCCAAGCCAAATTGACTGGCCACAAAAAATATTCAGGCGACTGTCATCTAGCCACGCCCCTTGTTTCCAAAGGGAAATATCAGTGCAGTCCATTTTTTTTGGCGAGTATACTAGAATATATATATAACCTGTTGCAATGCACTGACAATTATGTATGGTGGTACAAAATATTTTGCCGCGTCGCAGCACCCACTCTGAGAAGTGACTCGAAAACCAATCATAAATTAAGTAAGTTTATAACATGCATATGCAAATATGCCATTTATTACATACAACAAGTCAGCAACGCACAACCATAACGAGGATACATTCTAAATACTAAAGTTTTTATCACACAACAAATAACAAGCAATGAAATGAACTTCAGTTCAACCAATCCTCGGCGTTGGAAATGCTTGCTTTGAACCACAAGTGAACCTCTGGGTAGGGCCAGCTATTGTCAATATCGAGACCAACGCCAGACCCACCATCCAGGCTGAAGCGGCCTATATTAGGAGTATAGAAATTGTGATAGCCAGCGTAGGGAATTGTACCAATGTGCGAGGTATAGATACAGTTGCTTCTCATAAATGGTAACATTGTGCCAACAGCAGCCGGATCGCCTATCACCATAATTGGATAGTTTAGTACAAGGAAAAGCAAGTATTCTCCAACACTATCAATATTGAACCAGGGAGAAGGTTTTGGTGCTAGCACACTAGTATCCATTCTGAATACCCTGCAACGGATGTTGGAATGGGTCTGGAGACGACTGCGACCATGGTAGACAACACCAGCTTCTCTGTAACATCATCAGTGCCCTGTATACAGACAAGAAGAGGTGATCCATCGGAATAAGTAGCTAGGCGCCACTGAGTAGGTAGGTACTGCGCGTCTTCATGCTCGTGATCATCACCATCGTCTTCTCCACCTTGGTTATAAAAGTTTCCAAGTAGCGGTGGGGGGATGTTGACAGGACCTTGGAAACACAAGAAGGTTAATTAGTACGGGACCCCACAAAAAAAGGTTAATTAGTACGGGGATAACTGGCATGCATGGTGAATGAAACAATTATAATTATGGTGGAAGACAAACAGCGTACCGAAACAATCAGGATCCCATGCAAAAACAGTGCCAGAAGTGGTGGCAGCAAACACAAGACGATCGTATTGAATTGCATCACAGTACACATGCGTGCCCAGAAACTGGTTTTCAAGCAATATCCATTGAGGCACAGAAGTAAGGACGGCAACAAGCTTGTCGAAGATAGCGACAACATAATAGTTCGCATAACTCCAAGAGCGATTGGGAACTCGACAAATTGCTATCTTCTGTAGACGACAGTCACGATGATCGTATTTGAACATATGTAGAGTATCGATGTGCTCAACCTTAGGTCAGTATGAGATTTTCGGAAGTGGAATCCGGTGACGAGTGTACACATTCACAAGCTCCCACTCGCAGTTGTCCCCAATATAAACAACCCAATCTCCATTTGCGCCTGCCCAGGCCTTATGCTGAAGTGATGGCATCTTAACATCACACGGATCATTATTGCCAAGTGGCATCAACTTACACAAGGCGAGCCTTCCGTCGTCCCCGCGCCATCGAGCAGGGTCATAGCGTAGAAGATAGGGGAGATCAAACTGCTCTTGAACCCTTGGGTTGTTTGTAATGATCTTATTTGTTGAGTCGAGAATGTTCTTGAACGAACCTGCCATGCTAGCCGCGGTGATGACGTTGCACCGATCAATGATTTCCTCCACCGCGTTGCTACTTGTGAGCTGCGTTGGTAATTCCCTGAAGAGGAAGGGAGATGCAGTACAGTAGAGATAAGTATTTCCCTTAGTTATGAAACCAAGGTTATCAATCCAGTAGGAGAATCACGCAACACCTTGTTAGCAGCACCTGCACACAAAACAACAAATCCTTGCACCCAACGTAAACAAGGGGTTGTCAATCCATCGGCGGTTAATTGCAAGATTAAATTGTATGTGATAGATAGATAGATTGAACTAAAATATAAAATAAAATAAATAAAGTAAAAATGCAGCAAGGTATTTTTCGGGTTTTTAATATATGATTTAGATAGACCCGGGGGCCATAGTTTTCACTAGAGGCTTCTATCAAGAAAATAGCATACGGTGGGTAAACAAATTACTGTTGGGCAATTGATAGAAAAGCAAATAATCATGACGATATCCAAGGCAATGATCATGTATATAGGCATCACGTCCAAGACAAGTAGACCGACTCCTGCCTGCATCTACTACTATTACTCCACACATCGACCGCTATCCAGCATGCATCTAGTGTATTAAGTCCATAAAGAACGGAGTAACGCCTTAAGCAAGATGACATGATGTAGACAAAGTAAACTCACGCATGAATAAACCCCATATTTTTACCCTTAATAGCAACAATACATACGTGTCATGTCCCTTTCTGTCACTGGGATTGAGCACCTCAAGATCGAACCCATTACAAAGCACCTCTTCCCATGGCAAGATAAATCAATCTAGTTGGCCAAACCAAATCAATAGATCGGAGAAGAAATACGAAGCTATAATAATCATTCATAAAAGAGTTCAGAGAAGACTCAAATAATATTCATGGATAATCTGATCATAAACTCACAATTCATCGGATCCCAACAAACACACCGCCAAAAGTGATTACATCAGATAGAACTCCAAGAACATCGAGGAGAACATTGTATTGAAGATCAAAAAGAGAGAAGAAGCCATCTAGCTACTAACTATGGACCCGAAGGTCTGTGGTAAACTACTCACGCATCATCGGAAGGGAAGCAAGGTTGATGTAGAGCCCCTCCGTGATCGATTCCCCCGCCGGCGGAGTACCGGAAAAGGTCCCCAGATGGGATCTCTCGAGAACAGAAGCTTGCGGCGGCGGAAAAAGTATTTCGTGGACTCCTCTGTTGGTTTCCTGATTTTTTAGAATTTATAGTGGTGGAATTAGGTCAAAAGGGGCAGAGGTGGGCCCACGAGGCACCAGGGCGCGCCTGCCCCCCCCCCCCAGGCACGCCCTGGTGGCTCGTGGCCACCTCCTGGGTCTTGTGGCCTTCTCCTGAAGATTCTAGTTTTTGTTATGTCCAGAAAAAAATCTCTAAAAATTTCATGGCATTTGGACTTCGTTTGGTATTGATATTCTGTAAAACCAAAAACAGGAAAAAAACATCAACTGGCACTGGGCACTAAGTTAATAGGTTAGTCCCAAAAAATGATATATAATTGCTGTAAATGTATATAAAAACATGCAAGATTGATAATATAATAGCATGGAACAATCAAAAATTATAGATACGTTGGAGACGTATCAGCATCCCAAGCTTAATTACTGCTCGTCCTCGAGTAGGTAAATGATAAAAACAGAATTTTTGATGTGGAATGCTACCTATCATATTCATCTTATATTCTTTTCTTTTCTTGCATGGACGTTTGGACTTGAATGATTCAAAGCAATAGTCTATAGTTTGACATGCAGATATAAATACTCAAGCATACTAACAAGCAACCATGTCTTTCAAAATAACAACGCTAAAGAAAGTTATCCCGAGCCCATTATGCTCAATCATTGATCCATTCATGAAACACACTCAATATTACCTACACGCAATGCATAAGTATGACAATAGTGCTCTCTAGTTGGTGCTTTATAAGAGAAGATGGAGACTCAAAATAAAAATAAAAATTGCATAAAAGTAAATAGATAGGCCCTTCGCAGAGGGAAGCAGAGATTTGCAAATGTGCCAGAGCTCAAAGCTTATATTAGAGAGATAAAAATATTTTGAGAGGCATGCTTTTCCTGTCAACGAAAACGACCAAGAATTCCCAATATCTTCCATGCTAGATACATCATAGGCGGTTCCCAAACAGATAATAAAGTTTAGTTCCTTCCCACCATTCTTTCACAATCCATGGCTAGCCCTATCCACGGGTGCCCTCCATACCAACACTTTCCAAGGAATTTTGTTGTTGTTAATTTTGATTTCATTGTGAGACTGGGCATGCCTATTACCAGCCACTCTCTCGTGCAATGACAAGTGAATAAACACTCATCGTGAGAATAACACACCTAGCATGGAAAATATTGGCCACCCCCTGCCGCTTCATGAGCGGTACGGGCACACAAAACGGAAAAATTATTTTGAAAATTAGAGTTGGCACACGCAAATTTACTTGGAACGGCATGGAAATACCGCATATAGGTAGATATGGTGGACTCATTTGGCACAACTTGGGTTTAAGGAGTTTGGATGCACAAGCAGTATTTCCGCTTAGTACAAATGAAGGCTAGCAAATAGATTGAGAAGCAACCAACCAAAAAGCGAAAACGGTCATAAACATGCATTGAACATAACTAACACCGAATAATGCACCATAAGTAGGATATAATTTCTTTGCATAACTATTGACTCAACGTGCATGCATAGGGAATCACAAACCTTAACACTAATATTCTTTCTAAATCACAATTACTCACTAACATGACTCACAGATTATCATCTCCATATCGCAAAACTATTGCAAGGAATCACACTTATCATATCCAATGATCTATATGAAAGTTTTTATTATATCCCTCTTGAATATTCATCACTTTGGGACCAAATTCATATCTTGTGAAAATTACCATTACTATTATCAACTCTCAAAAAGATATAAGTGAAGCATGAGAGTGCATATATTTCTTCAAAATTTTAATCTTATCAACTCTCAAAATAATATAAGTGAAGCACGAGTGTTCAAATATTTCTTCAAAATTTTAGTCTTATCAACTCTCAAAATAATATAAGTGAAGCAGGAGAGTTCAAATATTTCTTCAAAATATAGCCACCACCGTGCTCAAAAAAATTTAAGTGAAGCACTAGAGCATCTGCCTAGCTCAAAAAATTTAAGTGAAGCACATAGAGTATTCTAACAAATCATGATGAACGTGTGGTTCTCTCAAATAGGTGTGTCCAGCAAGAATGATTGTGACAAACTAAAAAGCAAACAAAGCAAGGACTCATATAATACACGAGGCTCCAAGCAAAACACATATCATGTGACGAATAAAAATATAGCTCCAAGTAAAATTACCGATGGTTGGTAGAAGAAAGAGGGGATGCCTTCCGGGGCATCCCCAAGCTTAGACGCTTGAGTCTTCCTTGAATATTACCTTGGGGTGCCTCGGGCATCCCCAAGCTTAGGCTCTTGCCACTCCTTATTCCTTCATCCATCGTGATCTCACCCAAAACTTCAAAACTTCAATCACACAAAACTCAACAAAACCTTCGTGAGATCCGTTAGTATAACAAAACAAATCATTACTTTAAGTACTGTTGCAAACCCATTCATATTTTATTTTTGCATTATACCTACTGTATTCTAACTTCTCCATGGCTTATACCCCCCGATACAATCCATAGTTTCATCAAAACAAGCAAGCAGTGCATCAAAAACAGAATCTGTCAAAAACAGAACAGTCTGTAGAAATCTATTGAAAATCTATACTTCTGTAACTCCAAAAATTCTGACAAATTAGGAAGACGTGGGTAATTGACATACCAATAGTGTGTAAAAATTTCAGATTTTTCTGACAATCCAGTACAGAACCAAAATTCCAGCACTGGACGCAAAACTTTCTGTTTTCCAAACAACATCAATTATACTATCTTCCAAATCATCCCAAAGGTTTTACTTGGCACAAACACTAATTAAAATATGAAAACTCAATCATAACAGTAGCATAATTGTGAAAACACACAATAACAGAAACAAAAAAGTAAAAATTTATTTTATTCATTGGGTTGCCTCCCAACAAGCGCTATTGTTTTATGCCCCTAGCTAGGCATAATGCATAATTTCAAGTATTATCATCCTTGGTTTCCAACTCCTCAATCACACATCCATTTTTTCTAATAGATTTAACATAGGTGTTTCTCATCATCACACTTCTAGGCACAAAATCAAGAATTTTACTTTTGTGAATAGGTTCCTTAATTATATCAATGAAATTGGGGTGCACGCTAATCATTTTAAGATCCTTGTTTCCCTTACTAGAAGTAGCACCATTGGTTTTAGGAACATACATGAACTTGCAATTATTATTGGGAGGAGTTCTATCAATATTCTTAACGGAGGAAAAAGCCAAGCCCAAATTATTAATAATTTCTTCTATCTTATCGATTCTAGCGGGGCTTTGTTCTATTCTTTCATTAACTACCGGTTCCTTTTCCTTTAAGGTTTTCAATGCGATTCCTACCTTAGAACCAAATTGAGTGATATGATTATGATTTTTTTTATCTAAATTCTCAAGATGTTCAATAGTAGGCATTTTACTTTCAATAGCTTCTAACCTTTGCATAACATGTCCCAAAGTCAAAGTGGTTTCATTAATAGTGATAGGTGGTGATCCCACTAAATTTCCCATAGCATTGAAAGCATCTATAGAGGGACACATCAAGAAATTCCCTCCGGTAATAGTGTCAAGTACGAATCTATACCAAGTAGTAATACCGACATAAAAATTGCGAAGAAGGATTGTGGTGGATTGCTTATGAGTTGATCTATTATGAGCATCACAAATGCTATACCAAGAATCTTTTAAAGTCTCTCCTCCCCTTTGTTTAAAATTAAGTACTTCATTTTCAGGGGTAATAGTAATGAGCGAAGAACTAGTCATAATGATAGAGCAAGCAATCAAACAAGCAAACAAGAAAAAAGGCAAACAGAAAATATTTTTGTATTTTTGTAAAAACTTTTTAGAAGTGGGGGAGATGAAAACGAGAGGCAAATGCAAATAAAAGATAAATAAAGTAAATGCAAGGAGATGAAAGTTTTATGCATAGGTACTTGATAGATGTTGATGATGTCTCTCCGGCAACGGCGCCAGAAATTCTTCCTGCTACTTGTGAGCTGCGTTGGTAATTCCCTGAAGAGGAAGGGAGATGCAGTACAGTAGAGATAAGTATTTCCCTCAGTTATGAAACCAAGGTTATCAATCCAGTAGGAGAATCACGCAACACCTCGTTAGCAACACCTGCACACAAAACAACAAATCCTTGCACCCAACGCAAACAAGGGGTTGTCAATCCCTCGGCGGTTAATTGCAAGATTAAATTGTATGTGATAGATAGATAGATTGAACTAAAATATAAAATAAAATAAATAAAGTAAAAGTGCAGCAAGGTATTTTTAGGGTTTTTAATATATGATTTAGATAGACCCGGGGGCCATAGTTTTCACTAGAGGCTTGTCTCAAGAAAATAGCATACGGTGGGTAAACAAATTACTGTTGGGCAATTGATAGAAAATCAAATAATCATGACGATATCCAAGGCAATGATCATGTATATAGGCATCATGTCTGAGACAAGTAGACCGACTCCTGCCTGCATCTACTACTATTACTCCACACATCGACCGCTATCCAGCATGCATCTAGTGTATTAAGTCCATAAAGAACGGAGTAACGCCTTAAGCAAGATGACATGATGTAGACAAAGTAAACTCACGCATGAATAAACCCCATCTTTTTACCCTTAATAGCAACGATACATACGTGTCATGTCCCTTTCTGCCACTAGGATTGAGCACCGCAAGATCGAACCCATTACAAAGCACCTCTTCCCATGGCAAGATAAATCAATCTAGTTGGCAAAACCAAATCAATAGATTGGAGAAGAAATATGAAGCTATGATAATCATGCATGAAAGAGTTCAGAGAAGACTCAAATAATATTCATGGATAATCTGATCATAAACTCACAATTCATCGGATCCCAACAAACACACCGCAAAAAGTGATTACATCAGATAGAACTCCAAGAACATCGAGGAGAACATTGTATTGAAGATCAAAAAGAGATAAGAAGCCATCTAGATACTAACTATGGACCCGAAGGTCTATGGTAAACTACTCACGCATCATCGGAAGGGCAGCAAGGTTGATGTAGAGCCCCTCCGTGATCGATTCCCTCTCTGGCGGAGTACCGGAAAAGGCCCCCAGATGGGATCTCTCGAGAATAGAAGCTTGCGGCGGCGGAAAAATTATTTCATGGACTCCTCTATTGGTTTCCCGATTTTTGAGAATTTATAGTGGTGGAATTAGGTCAAAAGGGGCAGAGGTGGGCCCACGAGGCACCAGGGCGCGCCTGCCCCCCCAGGCGCGCCCTGGTGGCTCGTGGCCACCTCCTGGGTCTTCTGGCCTTCTCCCAAAGCTTCTAGTGTTTGTTATTTCCAGAAAAAAATCTCCAAAAAGTTTCGTGGCATTTGGACTTCGTTTGGTATTGATATTCTGTAAAACCAAAAACATGCAAAAAACAGCAACTGGCACTGGGCACTAAGTTAATAGGTTAGTCCCAAAAAATGATATATAATTGCTGTAAATGTAAAAACATCCAAGATTGATAATATAATAGCATGGAACAATCAAAAATTATAGATACGTTGGAGACGTATCAGCATCCCAAGCTTAATTATACAAAAGGACTCAGTGTCTTCTCACTGACATGTTAGAACGGGACCCTCTCCAGATCTAAAAAAATATGGCGGTAGCCCAGCGATAGCGTTTTTAATCGTTATTTCTAATTTTTGAGGTAAAATCGTTATATTTGTATCTATCGGTCGCGCCAAGGAGCAGAACCAAATGTTACAGCTTACAAGTTCAAAAGAACCTGCACACGGTTCGCGTCGTACCCCCTCATGGTTGGTCTGGCACGCCGCTCAAGGATGAACGCTTGCTGTCTTGCATTTTGACTAACAAGTGGGACCGCAGTTCAGCAAACCGACTATCGGCAAACAAACTTGTCCATGCTCCCATGATACCGGCTTCTGAGAGCCCTTGGATCTGAGATCGAACGGTCGCATGCCGAGATTCTAGACCTGTGCGTAAATATCAGATCCTTGTGGCCTTTTTTGCAAACTTGCAGGAGCTCAGCATGCAACCGTTCGATCTCAAATCCAAGGGCTTTCAAAAGCCCGTATCATGGGAGCATGGGCAGCTTCGTATCACCTGAAACTCCCCCCCCGGCCGCCGCGCGATGGTTGAGTTAGAGAAACAATGAGAGAGAAGAGCTAGGTGTAGCACGGGATCTAAGAAATTTGGTGTCAGATGGGACTCTTGGTGGTGGCGTGTGCCATACTCCTAGACATGAATGCTTTTTTTGGCCCATGCCACCCCACTATATTGAGGTGCTGGTTACGTAGAGCGAACACATTATCTCTCCAACTTGCAAAAAGAAAAACACATTATTTCTCCAGGAGTTCGGTACCACTAGTACTAGGCCCACCTCACACTGTTGGCAAATTTCCTGGAGTCCGTGCTTGGCCCTCCTCTCCCTCTCTTATCAGCCAGCCAGCAGACGCACGGAGTGTGCCCATCATCGGTTTGCTCACATTCGGTCCAACATACTATTAGTGAAAAGTATTTTGCCGCGTCGTAGCACACACTCTGATAAGTGACTCAAAATCCATTCATAAATTAAGTAAGTTTATCACATGCATACGCAAATATACCATTCACACTACATACAACAAGTCTACAACGCACAACAACAACGAGGATACATTGTAAATACTAAAGTTTTTCTCACACAACACATACAAGAAATGAAAACAACCTTCACGTCAACCAATCCTCGGTGTTGGAAATGCTTGCTTTGAACCAGAAGCGAGTCTCTGACCAGGGCCCGGTGGTATTGTCAATCTTGAGACCAATGCAAGACTCACCATCCGGTCTGAAGCGGCCAATATCAGGAGCAATACTTGCATTGGAGTAGTGAGCAACAACAACAATGTCGGTGGTATAGATAGAGTTGCTTCTCATAAATGGCAAGGTTGTTTGAAAGCACATTTGCTCCCTTGGTGGTTTTGGTAATTTATAACAACATATATCTCATTGAACTAATAAACATTCAAGTGAAAGATTTCAGGAAGTTCAATGATTGGCATGGCAAGGACTAGGGAATGTGGACCCCTCAAAATGCTAAGGACACACATTGGCAAAAGCTCAAGACTCTTCATTTTTGGTTTAGTGATCCAAGATCACATTGAGTCCATAGGAAAGCCAATACTACTAAAAGGGGATGAGGTTTTGATAATGATCTGATTGCTCAAGTGCTTAGTGATACTGCTCCGAAACCCTCAGCCACTTTCTCTATCCAAACTTGTCCAAATTTCCAAAGTCAAAGTCGGTCTCACTGAATCCCATCCTTCCGGACCCACCGAGTTCATAAGGTCAGTGCCACAAGCCAAACCCTAACAAGTCAGATCCACCGATATGGATCTCGGTCCCACCGAGATGGCCTTGCCAACTCTCTGTCATCAATTGCAATTATTTCGGTCTAACCGAGTTTGCAATCGGTGCCACTGAGATGGCTTGACCAACTTTCTGTTGCCTTGTTGCCATTATTTCGGTCTGACCAAGATGTTGCAATCGGTGCCACCGAAACAAGGTTTGCCCTACCATTGCACATCGGTCGCTCCGAGTTGTTTCCATTCGGTCCCGCCGAAACTTCGAAAGTTCACATCTTTTGCATAGGTCGGTCTCACCGATAATTCCAGTCGGTGCCACCGAGTTTGTTCAAAAGTGTGTAACGGTTGGATTTCATGTGGACGCTATATATACCCCTCCACCACCCTCTTACCAAGTAAGAGAGCCATCAGAACAGGCCTACATTTCCACCATACATTTTCTGAGAGAGAACCACCTACTCATGTGTCGAGATCAAGATATTCCAATCCTACCATTTGAACCTTGATTTCTAGCCTTTCCCAAGTTGCTTTCCACTCAAATCTTTCTTCCACCATAGCCAAATTTGTGAGGGAGTGTTTGAGTGGTGGGGAGACTATCACTTGAAGCACAAGAGCAAGGAGTTCATCATCAACACACCGTCTATTATCTTTTGGAGAGTGGTGTCTCCTAGATTGGTTAGGTGTCACTTGGGAGCCTCCAAGCTCATGTGGAGTTGAACCAAGGAGTTTGTAAGGGCAAGGAGATCGCCTACTTCGTGAAGATCTAGCCCGAGTGAGGCTAGTCCTTCGTGGATGGAAGCCATGGTGGAATAGGCAAGGTTGCTTCTTTGTGGACCCTTTGTGGGTGGAGCCCTCCGTGGACTCGCGCAACCGTTACCCTTCGTGGGTTGAAGCCTCCATCAACATGGACTCATGATAGCACCACCTATCGGAAGCACACCAAAAATCATCGTGTCTTCATTGCATTTGAAATCTCCAATCCCCTCCTTTACTTACATGTGCAATGTTTTACTTTCCGCTGCTATACTCTTAGAATTGCATGTGTAGGGTGTTACTTGACTTGGTATACTTGCTAAAATCTACCCACAACTAAAATTGGGAAAATGATAGTTTTTATTTGGTCAAGTAGTCTAATCACTCCCCCTCTAGACATACTTTCGATCCTACAAGTGGTATCAGAGCTTTGGTCTCCATTGCATTGGTTTCACAACCTAGGAGAGTATGGCGTCTAGTGAGGGTAACTATCACCGTAGAGGTCCATATTTTGATGGTACAAACTTTGCTAGTTGGAAGCATAAGATGAAAATGCATATTCTTGGTCATAACCCCACCGTTTGGGCTGTTGTTCGTGTTGGCTTGCAAGGTGAATTCTATGAGGATGGTAAGGAACCGGATCGTGAAGCAACCGTGGAAGAATTGAAGATGTTGCAATACAATGCTCAAGCTTGTGACATTCTCTTCAATGGTTTGTGCCCCGAGGAGTTCAACAAGATCAGCCGCCTCCAGAATGCAAAGGAAATTTGGGATACTTTGGTTGATATGCACGAGGGTGCTGAGTCCGTCACGGAATCTAAGTTGGATGTGCTTCAAAGTCAACTTGACAAGTTCAAGATGAAGGATGGTGAAGGAGTCGCCGAAATGTACTCTAGGCTTGCTCTCATCACAAATGAGATTGCCAGCTTTGGAAGGGAAGAGATGACCGACAAATTCATCATCAAGAAGATCCTTAGAGATTTGGATGGAAAATATGATATCGTGTGCACATTGATCCAAATGATGCCAAATTACAAAGATCTCAACCCTCGGAAGTCATTGGAAGGATTGTTGCTCTTGAGATGTCACTCAAGGACAAAGAGGAGCTACACAACAAATCTAGTGGTGCTTACAAAGGCTCAACCGATGCTCCCGCAACTTCAAGCGACAAGCTAGTATCCAATGAAGAGATAAGCCTAATGGTGAAAAGATTCAACAAGTTTTACAAGAACAAAGGAAAAGAAAGAAGCTCAAGCTCAAGACACTATGAGAAAAGATCATCAAGTCGTGACCGTAATTGCTACAATTGTGGAAGACCCGGACACTATTCCAATGAGTGTACGGCACCTCACAAGAGAAGAGACGAATCACCAAGAGGAAGACATAGAAGAGATGAATCACCTCACAAGGAGAGAAGGAGTAGGGATGATCGTTATGAACGAAGATCCTCTCGAAGAAGCAAGGATTCGGAAAGGAAGGACAAGTCATCCAAGAGATACACTAGAAGAAGACATCAAGCTCATGTTGGTGAATGGATTTCTGGTTTCGACTCCGACAACCACTCCGAGAGAAGCTATCACTCCAACTCCGACTATAGTCAAGATGAAGGTGTTGTCGGACTTGCTCTTGTGTCATCCAACTTGTATGATCTATTTGATTCACCAAATGAAGGAATTGGAAGATGCTTCATGGCAAATGGCCCCAAGGTATCACACCCCGAATACTTTGACTTCAATAGTGATGATGATGATTTGCTTGGTGATGATGATTTACTTGTTGATAAGACTAATGATGTGAGCTACAATGAAAATGCTAGTAATCATAGTCAAGAGGAAACGAATGACAATGCTATGAAGTAGATTGAACGTCTAACTAAAGAACTAAATGCTCTTAAGTTAGCTCATGAAACAACTCAAGAGGATCATAGAGAGCTTTTAAGATCTCATGAGAAGCTACGCTTCGAGAAGCTAAATTTAGAGCAAGAGCATGAGTTTCTTAAAGCTATCAATGATGATCTTCTTAAAGCTACCTTAATGCCCCAAGTTAAATCTAAGCAAACTAGTAACAAGTGTAAAAAGGGTCCTACCTCTAGTAGTAACAATAACAATGCTAAATCCAATGTTGTTGCTTCTAGTAGTTCTATTGATTCCACTAATGATTCTCTTAGCCAAGGTACACTTGAGCAATAAAACAATTTATTGAAAGGAATTATAGAAAAGGGTGTCTACAAGAGCCTTGCCGGGAGTAAGCAATTTGAGGAAATTGTGCGCAAGCAAGGAAGGCACCGGAAGAACCATGGTGTTGGTTTTGAACAAAAGTTCAATGCCAATGGAGTTGAGTGGGAAGAAGATCAATGCCCCAAGACGAAGTTTGTTCCTCAACAAGAGAAGTATGATCCTACTTCCTTCAAGGGAACACAAGCTCAAGATGATCTTCCACCACAAGACCACAAGCTAAAAGGCAAGGACAAGCTTCAAGAGGAGATTGACTCATTTGAAGAAGCACCTCAAGCCTTGGTCAAGTGGGTTCCCAAGACTTCATCAAGTTCTACTTCATCAAGTGCTACCACAACTCCAAGGATTCCCATCAAGTTGACGTGGGTCCCAAAGAAGAAGAACTAGAGAGTTCTTGAGGGTGACTCCGCCAACAAACTTCACTCACATTCATTTATGGCAAGAACTTGTGAAACCAACTTCAACATCTTGCACTAGTTCATGGAGTCACAAACCTTCTTGTTGGTAAGGCAAGGAACAAGGTATTAAATGCATTCATGGACATCATCATATGTGCATTTCACTCTATGTCCATGTATATCTTTGTATGTTCCTTGTGTGGGACTAACCCATGTAGGTATTGAAAGTGCAAAACTCCAAGGATTGCTCCCAACTCTTGATGGTCTACATCAACATTGAGCATCCACATCTTCAACATCTACATGAAGTCACCATCGACAAAACCCAAGGTTAGTTCATCCCTCCTTGGGGGGATCACATCTAGGGGGAGCTTTGCTCTAAGACTTGAGCTAAAGCAACTCTAATGGTGTGAACACATTAATGGTTTAGGTAAAAGTGGTAACCCCACTTGTGCTTAAATGATGAGTATGACCTATGATCAAATGTTCTCATTTGGCTCCTAAGTCAATATACTCATATATAGATGACTATGTCATCGCCCATTGCTTGATAAATGCTAGAATTGGTCGTGCATGTTTGACACATATTTCATTTGCTATCTTATTGTGTGAGCATTATGCTATGCATATTTTTCTTCATTCAAGGACATCCATTTGTTGTTTTGATTGTCTTGGTTTTTCTGGCCAAGTGGATGTACAAGAATGCCTAAGAACCTTCTCTAGCTATCTCTTCTTTCTTGTCTCAAATTCTATTCTTGCTATATCACAAAAAGTTGAACAAGTCTTTTTCGGACCCTCCGGGTGAGGCGCACTCGGAGTCACCGATCTGACAAGGACTGAACTCCAAAACATTCTGGATGTTTTTCGGTTAGACCAACCCACTCTTATTCGGTCTCACCAAAACCATTTAGACTGATCAGATTTTCTATCTCGGTGCAACCGACATGAATCGTCTCGGAGCCACCGATACGCCTAACTGCAAGCAGTTGCACGTCTCGGTGCCACCGATTCGCTTCAATAGGAGCCACCGACAGCCAGTGGGTATATATATCCAGCGGGTCCGTTTGATTGAAATTTCTCAAAACCCTTCTAACCCGCGCCCCACCGCTGCCGTCGCCAGGTCTCTGGACTATCGCCTTTGCGTCCAGCGCGCCCTCACCGTTGGATTCCGTCGCCATCAACGGGAATCTCTTCCTCCGTTGCCGTCGTAGAGGATTTGCGCCAAGTTAGGGTAAAATCCGATCCCCTTTGTGCTTCAAATTCTGATTCAATGCACTAGGGTATTCGCCATGATTCATGCCACAGTTTGCTATATTATTTCCTCATATAAAATTCCTTAGAATAGATTTGAGCAAAAATTTTAGGTTTAAGTTTTCGCAGAATGGATCTCGGACCAACCAAATTGAAATTTTCGGAGTCACCGATTTGGCTTTAGCCATTGCACTAGTACACCTCGGTGCCACCGAGTTGTCCGAATCAGTGAGACCGAAAGTAAGTTTCTATGAAACCCTAGCATATCGGAGACACCGAGCCACAAATCGGTCTGACCGAAACTGTGTGCCCAGTTTCTGTTGAGTGCTTCGGTATCACTGAAATGATCAACTTAGATGATCCAAAATCCCTTCTGTGAAAAGTTGAAACTAAGATTTGAACTCACATTTTCAAAAACCGGCTGTCTTTTTGTGATGACTCATCTACTCTGCCCATACCCAACTATTCACAGGTTTGTTTGCAAGATGTCTGAAGCAAGTGACAGCCAGAACATGTCAGAGCAAGCAGCAGAGCTAAGTGCATGGTCAAGCCCTGAGGAAAGTTTCTATGAAGGAGAAAGGAGCTCTCCAGAGTTGCCTAAGGCAGCCACCATATGAAGGAAGAAGAAAAATTCTGATGATGATGATGAGGATTTTGCTGCTGAGGAAGCTACCTCCAAAAAGAGGAAGCCAGCTGTTGTAGCCAAGTAATATGGCACAAGGAAGGAAAGAGGAGTCACAAGAAAGATTTCAGAATCAACTGCAGCCAAGCAAGGAATGACACTCACTCTTGAGGAGCCAAGTGGCTCAAAAGCAAAAGTTGCAGGCAAGAAGAGAGAGAGAAAACAAACTGCCCATGTGATCTTTGATACGCCCATTTTGCATCATGTTTTATTACTGTTATTTATAGTGTTTTTAATCAATATAAAACTTTTTGGAGCAATTCTAATGCCTTTTCTCTCTTAATATGCAAGATCTACACAAGGAGGGAGAATGCCGGCAGCTGGAATTCTGGACCTGAAAAAGCTATGTCAGAGATACCTATTCTGCACATCTCCAAATGAGCTGAAATTTCACGGAGAATTATTTTGGAATAAATAAAAACTATTGGAATAAAGAAGTACCAGAGGGGGCCACCCAGGAGCCCACGAGGCACCAGGGTGCGCCACCCCCCAAGGCGCGCCCTGGTACCTCGTGGGGCCCCTGGCCAGCCTCTGGCCCCCATTTTCTGGTATATAAGTGCATTTGACCTAGAAAAAATATAGAGAAGACTTTGGGGACGGTGCGCTGCCATCTTGAGGCGGAACTTGGGCAGGAGCACTTTTGCTCTCCGGTGGAGAGATTCTGTCGGGGATACTTCCCTCCGGGAGGGGGAAATCGTCGCCATCGACATCACCAGCGATCCTCTCATCATGGGAGGACTAATCTTCATCAACATCTTCACCAGCACCATCTCATCTCAAACCCTAGTTCATCTCTTGTATTCAATCTTTGTCTCAAAACCTCAGATTGGTACCTGTGGGTTGCCAGTAGTGTTGATTACACCTTGTAGTTGATGCTAGTTGGTTTATTTGGTGGAAGATTATTTGTTCAGATCTATTATGCTATTCAACACCTCTCTAATCTTGGACATGAATATGATTTGTGAGTAGTTACTTTTGTTCTTGAGGACATGGGAGAAGTCTTGTCATAAGTAATCATGTGAATTTGGTATTCGTTCGATATTTTTGATGATATGTATGTTGTTGATTCCCTTAGTGGTGTCGTGTGAACATCGACTACATGACACTTCACCATATTTGGGCCTAAGGGAATGCATTGTGGAGTATTAATTAGATGATGGGTTGCTAGAGTGATAGAAGCTTAAACCCTAGTTTATGCGCTATTCCGTAAGGGGCTGATTTGGATCCATATGTTTAATGCTATGGTTAGAGTTATCTTAATTCTTCTTTCGTAGTTGCGGATGCTTGCGAGAGGTGGTAATCATAAGTGGGAGGCTTGTTCAAGTAAGAACAGCACCCAAGCACCGGTCCACCCACATATCAAATTATCAAAGTAGCAAACGCGAATCAAACAAACATGATGAAAGTGACTAGGTGAAATTCCCATGTGTCCTCGAGAACGCTTTACTTACTATAAGAGATCATTTCGGCTTGTCCTTTGATATAAAAAGGATTGGGACACCTTGCTGCACTCTTTGTTACTATTGCTACTTGTCACTTGTTACAAATTATCTTGCTATCAAACTACTAGTTACCGATAATTTCAGTGCTTGCAGAAAATACCTTGCTGAAAACCGCTTGTCATTTCCTTCTGCTCCTCGTTGGGTTCGACACTCCTACTTATCGAAAGGACTACGATTAATTTCCTATACTTGTGGGTCATCAAGACTCTTTTCTGGCGCCGTTGCCGGGGAGTGAAGCGCCTTTGGTGAGTGGAATTTGGTAAGGAAACATTTATATTACGTGCTGAAATTTACTGTCACTTGTCACTATGGAAAGTAATCCTTTGAGGGGTTTGTTCGGGGTATCTTTCCCTTGACCGGAAACACAAATAGTTGCTCCTCAACCTACTGCACCTACTGAAAATATTTATTTTGAAATTCCTCCGGGTATGATAGAGAAACTGCTAGCTAATCCTTATGCAGGAGATGGAACGGTACATCCCGATATGCACTTGATCTATGTGGATGAAATTTGTGGATTGTTTAAGCTTGCAGGTTTATCCGGAGATGGAGTTAAGAAGAAAGTGTTCCCTTTATCTTTGGAGGGAAAGGCATTAATGTGGTATAGGCTATGTGATGATACTGATACATGGGACTGGAACCGATTAAACTGGAATTCCATCAAAAAATTTATCCTATGTATTTGGTTCATCGTGATCGGAATTATATATATAATTTTTGGCCGCGTGAAGGAGAAAGCATCGCTCAAGCTTGGGGGAGGCTTAAGTACATGATGTACACATGCCCCAATCATGAGCTCTCAAAAGAAATTATCTTACAGAATTTTTATGCTCGGCTTTCTCATGATAATCAAACTACGCTCGATTCTTCTTTGACTGGCTCCTTCATGAAGAAAACTATTGAATTCAGATGGGATCTTCTGGAAAGAATTAAACGCAACTCTGAAGTTTGGGAACTCGGCAAAGGTAATAAGTCAGGTATAATACTAGAGTTCGATTGTATTAAATCTTTTATGGCCACCGATGCTTTTCATAAGTTTAGCACTAAATATGGACTTGACTCTGAGATAGTAGCTTCCTTTTGTGAATCATTTGCTACTCATGTTGATCTCCCTAAGGAGAAGTGGTTTAAATATCATCCCCCTGTTAAAGAAAAGATTGAGGAACCCGTTAGTGTTAAAGAAGAAACAATTGTTTACCATGTTGATCCATTTGTGCCTACTGCTTATATTGAGAAACCACCTTTTCCTGTTAGGATTAAGGAACATGCTAAAGCTTCAACTGTGGTTAACAAAAGTAATATTAGAGCACCTGGACCCTCTAAACAAATTAAAGTTGAACCTGATGTTGCTATGGTTAAAGATCTCTTAGTCGATAATATAGATGGGCATGTTATTTACTTTTGAGAGGAGGCTGCTAGAATTGCTAAACCTGTTAGAAATGAATGAGATAAGTTAGACAAGAACAAGCCCGTAGTTGGTATGCCTGTTGTTTCTGTTAAGATTGGAGATCATTGCTGTCATGGTTTGTGTGATATGGGTGCTAGTGTGAGTGCTATTCCATTTTCTTTATATCAAGAAATAATGCATGAAATTGCACCTGTTGAGATTGAAGATATTGATGTTACTATTAAGCTTGCAAATAGAGATACTATTACACCACTTGGGATTGTTAGAGATGTTGAAGTCTTGTGTGGCAAAATCAAATACCCTACTGATTTCTTAGTACTTGGTTCACAACAAGATAATTTTTGTCCCATTATATTTGGTAGACCTTTCTTGAATACCGTTAATGCTGAAATTGATTGTGTTAAAGAAAAGGTTCGAGTTAAGTTTGGTGATATATCTTATGAGTTTAATTTCTCCAAGTTTCGTAGACAACCTCATGATAAAGAATTGCCTAGTAAAGATGAAAGTATTGGTCTTGCTTGTATTGCCGTACCTCCTACTGATCCGTTAGAACAATATTTGCTAGACCACGAAAACTATATGCATATGAATGAAAGAAATGAAATAGATAGGATGTTCTTTGATCACCCACCTATCCTTAAACACAATTTGCCTGTTGAAACTCTTGGAGGCCCTCCTCCACCTAAAGGTGATCCTGTATTTGAATTGAAGCAATTGCCCGATACATTGAAATATGCTTATCTTGATGAAAAGAAGATATATCCTGTTATTATTAGTGCTAACCTTTCAGCGCATGAAGAAAAGAGATTACTGAAAACTCTAAGGAAGCACCGAGCTGCTATTGGATATACTCTTGATGATCTTAAGGGCATTAGTCCCACTCTATGTCAGCACAAAATTAATATGGAGCCTGATGCTAAACCAGTTGTCGATCACCAACGACGATTAAATCCTAAGATGAAAGAGGTGGTAAGAACTAAAATATTAAAGCTTCTGGAAGCAGGTATAATCTATCCCATAACTGATAGTAGATGGGTAAGTCCCGTTCATTGTGTCCCTAAGAAAGGAGGTATTACCGTAGTTCCTAATGACAAAAATGAACTCATTGCACAAAGAATTGTAACTGGTTATAGGATGGTAATTGATTTTATAAAATTAAACAAAGCTAGTAGAAAAGATCATTACCCCTTATCTTTTATTGATCAAATGTTAGAAAGATTATCTAAGCATACACACTTTTGTTTTCTAGATGGTTATTCTGGTTTTTCTCAAATACCCGTATCACAACCCGATCAAGAGAAAACCACCTTTACTTGTCCTTTTGGAACTTATGCTTATAGACGTATGCCTTTTGGTTTATGCAATGCACCTGCTACCTTTCAAAGATGTATGACTGCTATATTCTCTGACTTTTGAGAAAATATTGTTGAGGTGTTCATGGATGATTTTTCCGTTTACGGAACTTCTTTTGATGATTGCTTAAGCAACCTTGATCGAGTTTTGCAGAGATGTGAAGAAACTAATCTTGTCTTGAATTGGGAGAAGTGCCACTTTATGGTGAATGAAGGCATTGTCTTGGGGCATAAAATTTCTGAAAGAGGTATTGAAGTTGATAAAGCTAAGGTTGATGCTATTGAGAAAATGCCATGTCCTAAAGATATTAAAGGTATAAGAAGTTTCCTTGGTCATGCTGGTTTCTATAGGAGATTTATTAAAGACTTCTCTAAAATTTCTAGGCCTCTTACCAATCTTTTGCAAAAAGATGTTCCATTTGTTTTTGATGATGATTGTCTAGAAGCCTTTGAAACACTAAAGAAAGCCTTAACCACTGCACCTATTGTCCAACCACCTGATTGGAACTTGCCTTTTGAAATTATGTGTGATGCTAGTGACTATGCTATTGGTGCTGTTCTAGGACAAAGAGTTGACAAGAAATTAAATGTTATCCATTATGCTAGTAAAACTCTAGACAGTGCCCAAAGAAATTATGCTACTACTGAGAAAGAATTTCTAGCAGTTGTGTTTGCTTGTGATAAATTCAGATCTTACATAGTTGATTCTAAAGTAACTGTTCACACCGATCATGCTGCTATTAAATATCTTATGGAAAAGAAAGATGCTAAACCTAGACTCATTAGGTGGGTTCTATTGCTACAAGAATTTTACTTGCATATATTGATAGAAAGGGAGCTGAGAATCCCGTAGCAGATAATTTGTCTAGAATGGAAAATGTTCTTGATGACCCACTTCCTATTAATGATGATTTTCTTGATGAACAATTAGCTGTCATAAATGCTTATCGTACCACTCCATGGTATGCGGACTATGCTAATTACATTGTTGCTAAATTTATACCACCTAGTTTCACATACCAACAAAAGAAAAAGTTCTTCTTTGATTTAAGACATTACTTCTGGGATGACCCACATCTTTATAAAGAAGGGGTAGATGGTATTATTAGACGTTGTATACCTGAGCATGAACAGGAACAAATCCTACGGAAGTGTCATTCCGAAGCTTACGGAGGACACCATGCGGGAGACAGAACTGCACACAAGGTATTGCAATCTGGTTTTTATTGGCCTACTCTTTTCAAGGATGCTCGTAAGTTTGTCCTATCATGTGATGAATGTCAAAGAATTGGTAATGTTGGTAGACGTCAGGAAATGCCTATGAATTATTCACTTGCTGTTGAACCATTCGATGTTTGGGGATTTGATTATATGGGACCTTTTCCTAAATCCAATGGGTATACTCATATTTTAGTTGCTGTTGATTACGTTACTAAGTGGGTAGAAGCTATTCCAACTAGTAGTGCCGATCAAAACACTTCTATTAAAATGCTTAAATAAGTTATTTTCCCGAGGTTTGGAGTCCCTAGATATTTGATGACTGATGGTGGTTCACATTTTATTCATGGTGCATTCCGTAAATTGCTTGCTAAATATGATGTCAACCATAGAATTGCATCTCCCTATCACCCTCAAACTAGTGGTCAAGTTGAATTGAGCAATAGAGAATTAAAATTAATTTTGCAAAAAACCGTCAATAGATCTAGAAAGAATTGGTCTAAGAAACTTGACGATGCATTATTGGCATATAGAACTGCTTATAAAAATCCTATGGGTATGTCTCCTTATAAAATGGTTTATGGAAAAGCATGTCATTTACCTCTTGAGTTAGAACATAAAGCGTATTGGGCAATTAAAGAACTAAATTGTGATTTTAAACTTGCCGGTGAAAAGAGGTTATTTGATATTAGCTCATTAGATGAATGGAGAACCCAAGCTTATGAAAATGCCAAATTATTTAAAGAAAAAGTTAAAAGATGGCATGATAGAAGAATTCAAAAACGGGAATTTAAAGTAGGTGAGCAAGTTCTATTGTACAATTCTCGTTTGAGATTCTTTGCAGGAAAACTTCTCTCTAAATGGGAAGGATCGTATATCATCGAAGAAGTTTATCGCTTCGGAGCCATCAAAATAAATAACTCCGAAGGCACTAATCCGAGAGTGGTGAATGGGCAAAGAATTAAGCACTATATTTCAGTTACTCCCATTAATGTTGAAACTAATATTATTGAAACAATTACACCGGAGGAATACATAAGAGAGACCTTCCGGAACACTACAGAACCCTGAAAAGGAAGAGGTATGTGATACGGTAAGTAAACCGACTCCAAAAATTCCATAAAAATACTTTCTGTTAGTTTTGGAATATTAGAAAAAATACAAAAATAAGAAACAGCCGAGGGGACCCACCTGGTGCCCACGAGGCACCAGGGCGCGCCTGGCGCGCCCTGGTGGCTCGTGGGCCCCACGTGAGCCTTCCCGACTCCGTTTTCTTCTGGATTACTTGTTTTGCAAGATAAAAAAAATCTTTGTATATACTCTCGGATGTTTTGACCACTGCATCGCAGAAATATCTTCTGTTCTTGTTTCGTGCTGTTTTCCTGGCAGATCCGAAAGTATGTCGTCTCAAGACTAAGATGGGGAGAGCTTCGTATCAGACTATGTTGCAAATCCAAAGATCTATGGGGATATAGACCCCTATGGATGGTCCGAGGAGGAGGAGCAAGATGCCAACATAAAGGGGACGGAAGACGCGAGTTCGGTTGAAGACGATGCCCCTCTACCTCAACCTGGAGATATGCATGTGGAGTTCAAGAAGTCGAGCCTCCCAAGCACAGTAAACAAGTCTAAGATCCAATTTATCCCGTCCCATTTTCTGCAGTAAAGCAAGGAGGCATTAGGTAAAAAGGTATTGAAGCTTGAGCAAGAAGTCGATGATTTGAGGGAGGAAAATTTCATCCTCAAACGTAAGCTAGACAAGCTCGCCACTTCATCACCACCATCATCACCGAAGAAGGAGACTTGAGCACATGGGTATGGGCACTCCCCTTGGCTTGTGCCAAGCTTGGGGGAGGTGCCCCGGTATCGTATCACCATCACTTTTATTATCTTTACCTATTTTTAGTTTGATCCTTAGTTATTTCATGATCTAGTTGAATAAAAGTTTAGTATGATCTATTTTCGAGTGTTAGCTTCGTGATCTATCTATCTATGTAATCGAGTTGAGAGTTATATAATAAAGAGTAGTTTGAGTTTTTGCTTCTTTACTTTCATGTTCCAATTCTAGCAATAAAAATAATGAAAAAGATCATATGCTAATCCTATGGAAAGTAATGACATTACATAAAGAAAAGTGTAAGTGGTAAAATTTATTGGTAGTTAACAAACATAGCATTAGTCAATGATGCAATTCATGAAAGAATTAATAAGTGAAGAGAAGATTCACATGCAAATATACTATCTTGGACGTATTTTATGATTGTGAGCCCCCATTAAGTATTTTATGAAAAATTGTTGACGTTGGACAAGGAAGACAACGCAATGAGTTATGTTTGTTCATATTCACATAGAAGTTATATTGTTATAGATCCTCCAACATGTGGTGCTTGCCCAATATCTTTGCTAGCCAAAAATCTGCACCAAGTAGAGATACTACTTGTGCATCCAAAACCTTTAAACCCAGTTTCATGTCATGAGAGTCCACTATATATACCTATGGATTGAATAAGATCCTTCAAGTAAGTTATCATCGGTGCAAAAAGCAATAAAAATTGCCTCTAAATATGTCTGAATTTTTATTGTAAGGGAAATAAGCTTTGTACGAACTTGTGATGGTAAAGAAATATAAGTGACAGACTGCATAATAAAGGTTGCTATCACAAGGTGCAATATAAAGTGACGTTCCTTTGCATTAAGAGCTCTTGCATCCAACAACAAAAAGCGCATGACAACCTCTACTTCCCTCTGCGAAGGGCCTATCCTTTACTTTTATGTATTTACTTTTTATGCAAGAGTCAATAGTGTTCTCCTCTACTTCCTTTTTATTTTTTCTCTTTTATAAGCATCATGTGGTGGGGAAAGATCTAAGCATATATATCCAGTTGGATATGAGTGATCATGAGTTATTATTGTTGACATCACCCTCGAGGTGAATAAGTTGGGAGGCAAACTCACAAGCCCCTATCTTTCTATGTGTCTGGCTGAATTTTTTTGCTCCATATATATGTCGTGAGTGTTAGCAATCATAGAAGACTAAATGATGGTTGAGTATGTGGACTTGCTGAAAAGCTCCTAGATGAGACCCTTCCTGAAAATATGATGAATTGCAATTGCATTGTTGACTGAGAACATAGTTTGTTAGTTTTCAAGAAAGTTTATGCCTTATACTCCATTGTTGTGATGAATTGTTACTTGCTCATGAGAAGTTTATGATAATAAATATTGCTGTTATAATAATGATCATGATGCTACTATGTCCGTATTTTGTTTTTATCGACACCTCTCTCTCTAAACATGTGGACATGATTATCGATATCGGCTTTTGCTTGAGGACAAGCGAGGTCTAAGCTTGGGGGAGTTGATACGTCCATTTTGCATCATGTTTTGTTACTGTTATTTATAGTGTTTTTAATCAATATAACACTTTTTGGAGCAATTCTAATGCCTTTTCTCTCTTAATATGCAAGATCTACACAAGGAGGGAGAATGCCGGCAGCTGGAATTCTGGACCTGAAAAAGCTATGTCAGAGATACCTATTCTGCACATCTCCAAATGAGCTGAAATTTCACGGAGAATTATTTTGGAATAAATAAAAAATATTGGAATCAAGAAGTACCAGAGGGGGCCACCCAGGAGCCCACGAGGCACCAGGGTGCGCCACCCCCCCAGGCGCGCCCTGGTACCTTGTGGGGCCCCTGGCCAGCCTCTGGCCCCCATTTTCTGGTATATAAGTGCATTTTCCCTAGAAAAAATATAGAGAAGACTTTGGGGATGGTGCGCCGCCGTCTCGAGGCGGAACTTGGGCAGGAGCACTTTTGCTCTCCGGCGGAGAGATTCTGCCGGGGATACTTCCCTCCAGGAGGGGGAAATCGTCGCCATCGACATCACCAGCGATCCTCTCATCGTGGGAGGACTAATCTTCATCAACATCTTCACCAGCACCATCTCATCTCAAACCCTAGTTCATCTCTTGTATTCAATCTTTGTCTCAAAACCTCAGATTGGTTCCTGTGGGTTGCTAGTAGTGTTGATTACACCTTGTAGTTGATGCTAGTTGGTTTATTTGGTGGAAGATTATATGTTCAGATCTATTATGCTATTCAACACCTCTCTGATCTTGAACATGAATATGATTTGTGAGTAGTTACTTTTGTTCTTGAGGACATGGGAGAAGTCTTGTCATAAGTAATCATGTGAATTTGGTATTCGTTTGATATTTTGATGATATGTATGTTGTTGATTCCCTTAGTGGTGTCGTGTGAACGTCGACTACATGACACTTCACCATCTTTGGGCCTAAGGAAATGCATTGTGGAGTAGTAATTAGATGATGGGTTGCTAGAGTGACAGAAGGTTAAACCCTAGTTTATGCGCTATTCCGTAAGGGGCTGATTTGGATCCATATGTTTAATGCTATGGTTAGAGTTATCTTAATTCTTCTTTCATAGCTGCGGATGCTTGCGAGAGGGGGTAATCATAAGTGGGTGGCTTGTTCAAGTAAGAACAGCACCCAAGCACCGGTTCACCCACATATCAAATTATTAAAGTAGCGAATGCGAATCAAACTAACATGTTGAAAGTGACTAGATGAAATTCCCATGTGTCCTCAAGAACGCTTTACTTACTATAAGAGATCGTTCCGGCTTGTCCTTTGCTATAAAAAGGATTGGGCCACCTTACTGCACTCTTTGTTACTATTGCTACTTGTTACTTGTTACAAATTATCTTGCTATCAAACTACTCGTTATCGATAATTTCAATGCTTGCAGAAAATACCTTGCTGAAAACCGCTTGTCATTTTCTTCTGCTCCTCGTTGGGTTCGACACTCTTACTTATCGAAAGGACTACGATTGATCCCCTATACTTGTGGGTCATCAATCTTCAAGCCAACCTCCATGAGGAGAGATGATGCAACTGATGAGGAAGAGGAAGAACCAGCAAATCCACCTCCTGCAAAGCAACAGAAGCTTATGGCAAGTGCAATGAAATCCAGCACCTCCTCCAAGACAAAGAAAGCTACAACTACCAGACCCAAGAGAACCACAAGAGATGTTTCAGCTAAGGAGAAGAGCAAGGCCCCAGTGCCTGAAGCTGAGGTTGATGATGAGCCACTAGTGCTCAAGAAGCTAAGGCCAAAGTTGCCTGATCAGGATGATACTCACCCTGTTGCAGAAGATATGAAAGCAAGAAGGGACAATGGTCTGAGGAAATAGAGAGAGAATGATCCTTATTCAATCAGGAGAAAAACAACATGTGACTATAGGTTTCACACTCGAGAGCACCAAGACTTCTATGAGACAGTGCTGCTAGACAAGAAACCAATAGTCAGTGACATGAGATGGGTCAAATGGGAGTACATTGATGAGAATGAAGACTATTTTCCTAATGTTCATGAGAGTTTCAAGCTTTCTGGGATTGATACCTTCATTGGAAGGAAACTTACATCATGGAGTGATGAAATGATCAGGCAATTCTATTCCACAACACATTTTTATCCAAATGGAAAGATTGTGTGGATGACTGAGGGAGTGAGATACTAGTCTTCTATCACTGAGTGGGCTACTCTTCTTGATGCTCCTAAGGAAGAAGAGGATGATATTGATGTTTATGCTAAGCCCAAGGAAGACTACAATTCCATGAAGAACATGTACAAGCCTATTCCAGAGAAGGATCTTGAGACACACAAGCTAGGGTCAGTGAAGCATTTGCTACCTGGTTTGGCCACCACCAACACTATTTTGAGGTATACCTTGATGCCCAAATCTGGAGAACAAGATGATACGTGGCCACTCCATCAACTTGCTGCACTTGTTTGATGTTCCACAGAAGTTCAAGGTTATGAGTCTGATTGTAGAGACCATAAAGAGGACAGCAGCTGGCCAAAAGAGGTCATGTGGTTTTGCTCTGCACATTCAGTTGCTCATCAATTCCAAGGTTGGAACGAGCACATATCTTCTTGACTGAGAGCACCTTCCACTGTTTCCCGAGTTCGAGGACAATGTAGTGGTGATGGATCCTTCTCACCCTACTTCTGCTGAGGCACAGGCAAAGATTGAAGCAGCTAAAGCAGCTAAAGGAGCCAAGGAAGCATCAGCTCCTAGCTCATCCACAGCTCAGCTCAAGACCAAGTCTGATCAAATGACTTATCTGCTAGAAGCTACCCAGAGGATTGAACAAAGTCTGGCCAACCTTGTCAAGAATCAGGCAAGCTTAGAGCAGATTGTGGAAACAAAGTTTTATGATCTTGATGTGAAAGTCACAGAAATCCAGACGATAGTGGAGAAGCTCCAAAGAGACGTGGATAGAGTCATACAGTCTGATGAGGATAGTGGTGATGAGATACCTACCACCAACAGGTTTCATACAGTGCCTAGGGCACCAAGGTCTGCCGCCGTACCTACTGCAGATGTGAGAACTACAGTTTCCGCCCCAGCTGCTGCTCCATTCGTTACACCGCTAGTGTCTACTCCACCAACATAGCAGACTTCAGCCGAAGCTTTTGCAGACGCAGTTATCTCAATGCTGTCGACGCACACCGGAGCTGCCAGCTAGAGATCTTCACCTCTAGGAGCTGCCGAAGATCGTGCCTAGAGTGACGAGTAGCTCTATACCTATTCAAGCTTTTTGGTACTTGTTGCCAAAGGGGGAGAATTTGTATAGATCTTTAGGCATCGAGAGAGAGCATTTTTTCTTTTGCTTCGTTTGATTTTCTTTGAGAGTGCTTGGTTCATGCTTGCTAGACTTTGTTTGTTATGCTTGAGACTACATTGGTTGATTGTGTGTGCTTGATCATACAATGCTTCATGTTATGCACATTGGTTATCTTTATCTCTAATCTATGTATGATCATTCACATGTGCTTTTGGTGATGCGTGCTTACTATTCCACTCATATCATTTTGTGCGCTCCACCAAGTTGTATGTGACATGGAAGAGTTACCCATGATCCTAATCGATTGTGCATTTGCATTCAAACGCAAATTCTAAATAATGCACAAATTTAGGGGGAGCACTTGCTTATCACATACTTCTCAAAGCGAGGATACTATTCATTAATTATATCCTCTATCGAAGCTTTGATCTATATGTCGTCATCAATTACCAAAAAGGGGAGATTGAAGGCACATTTGCTCCCTTGGTGGTTTTGGTAATTTATAACAACATATATCTCATTAAACTAATAAACATTCAAGTGAAAGATTTCAGGAAGTTCAATGATTGGTATGGCAAGGACTAGGGAATGTGGACCCCTCAAAATGCTAAGGACACACATTGGCAAAAGCTCAAGACTCTTTATTTTTGGTTTAGTGATCCAAGATCACATTGAGTCCATAGGAAATCCAATACTATTAAAAGGGGATGAGGTTTTGATAATGATCTGATTGCTCAAGTGCTTAGTGATACTGCTCCAAAACCCTCAGCCACTTTCTCTATCCAAACTTGTCCAAATTTCCAAAGTCAAACTCGGTCTCACCGAATCCCATCCTTCTGGACCCACCGAGTTCATAAGGACAGTGCCACAAGCCAAACCCTAAAGTCGGATCCACCGATATGGATCTCGGTCCCACCGAGATGGCCTTGCCAACTCTCTGTCATCAATTGCAATTATTTCGGTCTAACTGAGTTTGCAATCGGTGCCACCGAGATGGCTTGACCAACTTTTTGTTGCCTTGTTGTAATTATTTCGGTCTCACCGAGATGTTGCAATCGGTGCCACCGAAACGAGGTTTGCCCTACCATTGCACATCGGTCACTCCGAGTTGTTTCCATTCGGTCCCACCGAAACTTCAAAAGTTCACATCTTTTGCACAGGTCGGTCTCACCGAGAATTCCAGTCGGTGCCACCGAGTTTGTTCAAAAGTGTGTAACGGTTGGATTTCGTGTGGAGGCTATATATACCCCTCCACCACCCTCTTACCAAGTAAGAGAGCCATCAGAACGTGCCTACATTTCCACCATACATTTTTTGAGAGAGAACCACCTACTCATGTGTTGAGATCAAGATATTCCAATCCTACCATTTGAACCTTGATTTCTAGCCTTTCCCAAGTTGCTTTCCACTCAAATCTTTCTTCCACCATAGCCAAATCTGTGAGGGCGTGTTTGAGTGTTGGGGAGACTATCACTTGAAGCACAAGAGCAAGGAGTTCATCATCAACACACCGTCTATTACCTTTTGGAGAGTGGTGTCTCCTAGATTGGTTAGGTGTCACTTGGGAGCCTCCAAGATCATGTGAAGTTGAACCAAGGAGTTTGTAAGGGCAAGGAGATCGCCTACTTCGTGAAGGTTAACCCCGTGTGAGGCTAGTCCTTCATGGACGGAAGCCATGGTGGAATAGGCAAGATTGCTTCTTTGTGGACCCTGTGTGGGTGGAGCCCTCCATGGACTCGTGCAACCGTTACCATTCGTGGGTCGAAGCCTCCATCAATGTGGACATACGATAGCACCACCTATCAAAACCATGCCAAAAATCATCGTGTCTTCATTGCGTTTAAAATCTCCAATCCCCTCCTTTACTTACATGTGCAATGTTTTACTTTCCGCTACTATACTCTTAGAATTGCATGTGTAGGGTGTTACTTGACTTGGTATACTTGCTAAAATCTGCCCACAACTAAAATTGGGAAAAGGATAGTTTTTATTTGGTCAAGTAGTCTAATCACCCCCCTCTAGACATACTTTCGATCCTACATTGTTCCAACAGGCGCTGGATCGCCTTTCACCATCATTGGATAGTTTAGTCCAAGGAAAAGCGAGTGTTCTCCAAGACTGTCAATATTGAACCAGGGATAGGTCCGTAGAGTACGACCATGCGAGACAATACTACTACCTGCTTCCTCTATAACTTTAGCAATGCCCTGTATACAAACAAGAAGAGGTGATCCATCAAAATAAGTAGCTAGGTACTATCTAGTTGGTAGGTATTGCTCATCTTCTTGCTCGTGATCATCACCATCGTCATCATCATCATCACCATCGTCATCTCCCCCTTGGTTATAAAAGTTTCCAAGTAACGGTGGCGGAATGTTGACAGGACCTTGAAAATTTTGAAGGTTAATTAGTAAAGGGATAACTCGCATGCATGGTGAATGAAACAATTCTAATTAAGGTGGAAGACAAACGTACCGAAGCAAAAACGATCCCAAGCAAAAACAGTGCCACAAGTGGTGACAGCAAACACAAGACGCTCGTATTGAATTGCATCACAGTACTCCCTCGTGTATAGAAACTGGTTTTTAAGCAATGTCCATCCAATCCCTCCAGGAGTAAAGACGGCAACAAGCTTGTCGAAGACAGCGACAACACAATAGTTCCTATAACTCCAAGAGCGTGTGGGAACTCGACAAATTGCTATCTTCTGTAGACGACAGTCACCATGATCGTATTTGAACATATGTAGAGTATCGGTGTGCTTAACCTCAGGGCAGTCTGAGATTTTTGGAATTGGAATCTGGTGTCGAGTGTACACATTCACAAGCTCCCACTCGTAGTTGTCCCCAATATAAACAACCCAATCTCCATTTGCACCTGCCCAATCCTGACGCTGAAGCGATGGCATCTTAACATCACACGGATCATTATCAAGTGGCATCAACTTGCACAAGGCAAGCCTTCCGTCATCCCCGGACTAGGGAGCAGGGTCATAGCGAAGAAGATAGGGGAGATCAAACCGCTCTTGAACCCTTGGGCTGTTTGTACTGATCTTATTTGTTGAGTCGAGAATGTTCTTGAACGAACCTGCCATGCTAGCCGCGATGATGACGTCGCGCCGATCAATGATTTCCTCCACCGCGTCATCTGTCAGATTGGGGCAAGAATAACGGGGTCGGGTCCTGCTACTTCCCTCCATCGAGAAGACGAACAATGGCAGAAGGAAGAGTCAAGGCAAATCGAAGGAGGAAGAGCATGCGATAGTAGTTCCAACTCCCAAATCAAGAGGGAAAGGGGAAGAGGCGGTGGACGATTGCCATGGTACAGGAAGAGGCGAGTGGGGAGCGGACGGTTGCCACGGTATAGGAAGAGGCGACCCGGCCGTACATAGACGTCCGTTCAGAAATTATACAAAAGAACTCGCCGTCTTCTCACTGACACGTTGGAACGGGACAACACGTCAACGGAACATGGTTTGTCATTTCTCGTGCAAAATGCGATCGGGCCGCGTTATTTCTCGACTTAATTTTTTTTAATGGCATGCCGTTCAATTTTGAAGCATTACTACACATCGTCCCGATTTATTAGGCCGGACGTTACATGCATGCTATCCATTGGGTGCACGCAGGAGAGAGAAAAGTGCATGCATGGGAGAGAGATCGAAGACCTTAATTTGCCCCTTTTATTGGTCCTGTTGCTCCGGCTCGCGGGACTTAGAAAACCTTGACGGAGGTACTCTACCAAGTATAATATAGTACTACCTCCGTCCTGGTTTATTGGTCCTCTTCGTATTTTGTGTCAAATTTTGACCATAAATTTAACTAACAAAATATTAATGCATGTCATAAAAAATAATATCATCGAAAACTATGCTCAAATACGAATCCAATGATATAATTCTTGGTGACATGCATTAACATTTTATTAGTTAAATCTTTGGTCAAAATTTGGCACGAAATACAATGAGGACCAATAAACCAGGATGGAGGTAGTAGTATATAGGTTGGAGCTTCAGCGCTTGCTTGCTAGGGCTGCGCGCTTTCTTCTCACACTATCACCCTCTCCAGATCTAAAAAAGGCGGCGGTGGCCACTCTCTCTCCCTCCTCACCGGTGGCCATAGATCCGGCCTAATCCCATCCGCCGGGGAAGAGGAGGACATGCACTGACGACAAGGCCGTCTTCTCAGACCTAGCACCGGCGAGGGATGGCCTCCGTCTCCAAGCTCGCTGCCGTAGTGTCGGCGGAGGAGGACGATGACGAGAGAAGCCGCTTCCCGCCGACCCTCTAGTATGCTACCTCTTTTAGAACCATACCCTTGTGCTATTGCCCCATCTGCCCACGTCGCTGCATGCGGTTGTTTTTCCACTGCCCCATCTCCCCAAGTTACTAGCCTCTGCTAGTCATGCAGACGAAAACCTTAATTTGCACTATTAAAGAAAACCCTACTTCATGTAGACTAATCCATGTCTGGGTTGAATAAGGAAAGAAAGGGGTGAAAGTAGTACTGCAGAAGCGACTTGGTATTGAACCTGCATCTTGGTTGAAAAGGGGAAAAGCAGTAGTAGCTGAGGAACTAGTCTCTTGTCTCTTGGTTGAAAAAGGAAAGAAAGGCAGGACAACGCAATAGAGAATGACCAGGTCGATAGGTTTGTTGTCCTCACATAGGTAAAAGGTGGCTAAAGAGAACAAAAATGGGACGTAATCTAGATATGCTGCTTGGATATTTGTTGCTCTGGGCAACCATCCCTGCTTTTTCGACAAAGGGTGGATTTTATTGGCTCAAAACGGAGCATCAAGAAGATACATAACACAGTGAGCACACACCCGGCCTCTGCACAGCTAGGATGCACACAGCCAACACCATGCTATTATTGCCACTTTTTTTTGTTAGTGTCACGCCACCGGTAAAATTATGCTACTGCTAAAGTGATGCCACATTTAAGTAATGCTACAGTCAGTCAAATGCCACCGATAAATTGAAAAAGGAAAGAAAGGGAGGAAAACTACTACCTCTCTTTCAAAATACAAGATGTTTTGGTACATTAAATTGAACTGCGAAAACGTCTTATATTAAGGAACAGAGAGTGTAGAATTCTTCAAATTATGCCGGCAAAGCTAGTCACACCTTTGTTAAAATTAATGTTCATTATGTTATCGGAGGAGGTCTGCATTTTTGTCTCTATTGCCTGTTGATTACATATCTAACATCATGATGTAATGGTAAGTCAATTTTTTTGTACAGTTTCATCGAAATTTCAAGGCGGTGATGGCATTTTATTTTAGTTGAACTGCACCAAAAATTCTTAAAAGAAGAGGAAAGGTCTACAATGGTTCAATCTTTCACAAGATACTATGTATGCCTTCATGACATCCGTCGCTGTTGCCTTCTTTATTCCTTTGAACGGGTGGTTAGAAACTGTCTTGCTACCTTTTCCCATTAAGAAATTTGGAATGCTTAAATTTGTGAGTCTATGCTTCAACTAGTGCCACTTTTAATCACACTTTCAATATCTGTGCAAACAGGGATGCTCGATTTTAGTGGAACTGCACAAAAGTCCAGATGCTTCAACATTATGACCATTATTTTCTGCAAACAATTATATCCAATCGGTGGCACTATGAGCTGTTCATTACCAAGGTACATGGTTTGCTGCTATCTTGCTACTATCTTGCTTCTGTTTTTGTACTGTCATTAGATAGTAATGTTAGTGGTTTGCATGTAAATTTATTGCCAGGGTGGACCTCCATTGGTGGTGTAGGACATGAATCAATGATTGGATGCTCACTTTCGGTTGTATCGATTTCACCTCTTCCATCCCTGCAAACATGGATATCCTTGGTCTGATGAAGAATAGGCGCTATATTTCTGCTCTATACCAGCAAATCAATTCAGTATCAAATTGTCCACTGCAAAACATGATAGATGCTAGGCGGAAACGACTAGCAGAGACATGGTTAAACCAAAAATACAAGGTGTAGTATATGTTAACTAGCTGCTTCATATTTGTGCAAACTGATGTCTGCTTGTTGCTATTTGGCAAACAAACATAGGGACCTCAAGTTTTGTGGAACTACACAAAAGAATAGGATAGTCACTGCATGCAGTGCCATTTGAAAATAGACACAGAAGGATTGGATAGTCACTGCATGGACTGCACAAAAGTAGTACTGTAATATTTATTAGCCAACACTAGGTGCTTCAGTGCTCTGGTCTGATTATCCAATGGGCATCATCTTGCCAAACTTAAAGTTAATAGTCTCGCCGTGTGATCGACAGATGACCGTAACATATTTCAGTGGACGTTCCTCCATCATGCGTGGTTGATTCTCATGGTTCCATCTGTTGGTGAAACCACTTACGTTTGCAAGAGGAAATGTAGACTTTACAAACAAATTTGTCATTCACTCTGTACTGAATGTTGGCCCTGAGAAGCATCCATGTTAGTAGCAAGAACAGATATATTGTGTATGATCTGTGAATCATTGAGATGCATAAACATGTTGATCTTATGTATGGCAATCCTACTAGTTGGTTGTGAATTTGGGCTATTAATGTGAACATATTACTAAGCCAGGCCCGTGAGTCTGGTGTGAACATTTAGAGCGGATCGGCTCTTACTACTGTGCACAATAGTTCCTTTTTTCTCTTCGTTCTGTGTTTTTTTTTAAACGGAGGCAAAAGATTTGCCTCATGCATTAATTAAGAAGGAGTTCACAGTTGCTTTTACAAAGAAAAGCAAGACAAAAATTACAAAGACACTACTCTCCCGACATGATGTGACCCAAATGTTTTGCGCCCGCGGTGACCCAAAGTTTTGCCTTAGACTGGATGTTGAACAACAGGATGGACGGAAGAGTAGACTTGTGCCAGAACACCCTAGCATTCCTCTCGCACCAAATGGTCCAACATGTTCCTTATTTCTCTTCGCTCAGTGTTTACAAGTTACTGACCGATCACTAGCTAGCCTACTAATACACTCCTGGTAGTTTTAGTTGCGACGCAAGATCCAAGGGTGGCAGTTTTTAGAATAAAAATGCCTTCCTCTGAAGAAACTGACATGTTGTTCTGAAGAAAATGCCATGCGAATCTGAAGAAACTGCCAGCAAAAACGTTCGCAAATGCCTTCTCTCCCAGCGAACGTTCATTAGCTATTGCGATCCTACACGTACACTATCCGACCGACTCGATCCTACACGAATAACCAGCGGATCACACACGTACCTCATCTGGATGAATCGAGTGCACTCATTTGACTGTCGTGCCGATGTGCGACCCAGCACTGACGGGACGGGACGAGAGTACGGTACAATCATAATTTCAGTTTTTCCAGTTTTCCACGGCAAGCTGGCGTGCTAAGCCATGCCTGCTTATGCATTGAATTCCGATGACCATCGCGTTTCCCGCGACACGCCGGTTTACCTACCGTCCACCTATAATTACTGGTTCCCGGCATGCTCCGGTGGCACCTTCACCCAACGCACCTATCCTCACAAGACCCCACCGGCCCGACATCGCTCGCCACTTTCCCTCGCTCTCGCCACGTCCGTGATGCCCCCGCGCGGCAGCAATAGGCACCGCCACAGGCGCTCACTGCCGGAGTTAGTGTTCGGTTTTTCACAGGAAGGCAGACGGAGGGAGGAGGCATTCTGGCGGTCCTTAGATGGCAATGCTGAGTATGAGGATGCCTTGGAGCGCGACCGCATGGCGGAGGAGTAGCGTACCACCGATTTGCGCCGGCAGCAGAGCATGGAGGAGGAGCAGCGTACCGCTGCTCTGCGTCGCGAGCAGAGCGCCCGCAACTGGGCCGACTACTTGGAGGCCGGCGCCCGGCAAATAGCCCTAGAGGCTGTCGGGCACGCACGCATGCGCGACGCTGAATTTTACTACCAGCTCGTCAAGTGGGTTTCCCGCTTAGAAGCCGAAGCTTCGGTGGACCACGCCGGCATGAAAAGGGCCAACGGGCACGAGCAATGCGCCCTATCGCACCTCTGCCAAGTCCGAGGCGAGGAGGAGGACGTCGGTGCCGGTGTTTAGCGTGTGCCGCAGATGGCGGCCGGTATCGTCTAGTTAGCTAAGAGTATGTTAGTTGTTCTAAACTCGAGTATTAGTGGGAGTAGATAGTTAAGTTGGCTATGATGGTTTTCAGCGTGGAAGTTCAGTACTCTATCTCTGAATTAGTCCTGTTACTTTGCTCTGAATGTTGAACTTTCCAATGGAATGTTTGGAATGGGCTGCTATTTTTTTTAATGGGCAGTATTTGTCTGCCACGGATTTAGAGGCTGACTTGTGGGCCTACTAGGTTGACGCGCACACAAGGCTTTGTCAACTTAGTCAACAAACGATTGTGGCAGCCTAAGCCGTTGGATGTCAATCCAACGCCGGTCATGCTTTTTGAATCTCTTGTCTTCTTCCTCCAGGCTCCAGCCGCCCAAACCAAACCAACGCCGGCTCCTGCCTTCCGCGGCTTGCTACGCAGCCGCGCACGCATGGCTGTCCCACCGTATCCTAACCGGTGCCAGGCCATCCCTCTACAGCCCCCCTCCCCCACCCACCCACCCCCACCTCCTGTTATTTTTCGGCGACGGCATCCCCACCCCGCACCAACCCTCGTACTCCCATCCGTTTCTGACCACACTACCGCATCTTCCACGGCTCCTTTTTGTTCCAGTCCGAGGCCTCACCGTCGTCCTCCGCCTTGGTTCCCTTGCCACGGCACCGCCTTATGGCGTTGTCATCATGGTCAACACCCGAGAGGAATCAGGAGATGATTGTACATGGAGAGGATGACAGTAGGGACCCACCACGGTCATGGCAGTACGCAAGCAAGTGCCTCCTTATTACAAGCCAAAAAAATGCTTCCTCCTAATGGTTTCCCGACATCTTCATCCCACCCCATTGTCACCATAGTCAATAAATGAGAGAATTGCACAATGAGCGATTGTCAACAAACGACAGGAATCGGTGAGGACTGTACGTGGAGAGGATGACAGTGGGGACCCCCAGGTCCATAGCCGTACGCAAGCAAGTTCCTCCTTATTACATGAAAAAAATTCTTCCTCCTAATGGTTTGCTGACATCCGGGACCTACGACATTGTCAATGTAGTCAATAAATGAAAGAATTGCACAAGGAGCGGCTGACACCAGGGACCCAGTAGCTCGAGCAGTTTTTTTGTTGTTGTTGTTGTTGTTGTTGTTGTTGTTGTTGTTGTTGTTGTTGTTGTTGTTGAGACAGAGCAGGTTATCAACTGGGCTGTGCGGCATCTGTGGCCCATCTAGCCCAGGCTTTATTTACAACATGACGAGGCCAACTATTTTTTTGTCTGTGAAAATGACTAGCGCACCTTTTTTTTCTTTCCGCACAATACCCTACACAGGCCGATTTCCTTTTCCCCGCCCTGCTGGGCTGCAAATCTTTCAAGACGACGAGGGATACATTCGGCCTGGCCATAAAAAAGGCTATAAATTTTGTGAGTAATATGAAATGGGGTGTAAATATATAAAAAACACATCAAATGGGCAATTAGTTTCAAATTGCGAATTTTATTTTATTTTTTCATATTTCATATTTCATTGGATTTTATCATAATTTAAATATATTTTAAAATTTGTTTTTATCAGGCTCGAAATTTCGGGATTAAAAATAGTTCGAAAATTTCAATGACCAGTCTTTTATTTTATGTTTACCACATCACCAGCCCAGTTTTGTTTTCTTTCTTGAAACGGCTAGCCCAGTCCTATTTTCTTTTGCACAATAGCCAACTGAGGCCTACTTGCTTTTCTCAGCCCTGCTGGGCTTCAAATCTTTCAAGACGAGGAGGGATGCATTCGGCTTGCCCACAAAATGGCCTATTTCCCTAAAAAAATAAAATGGCCTATAAGCAATAAGAAATGGGCTGTAAATTTTAAAAAACACAGCAAACCGGTAATTAGTTTCAAATTTTGTTTCATCCGGATTTTGAAATTTTAAATTTCATTCGATTTTTCTGCGGTGAAAATATCATCGGATTATAATTAATATAATTTTATTTTTCAAATTAGTCTGAATCAGACTCGAAACATCGGGATTAAAAACAGTTCAGAGCCCACAAAAATATGCAAAATTTCATTGAAATTTTTAACCGTGGCCAGAATATTGGCTGTAATGCTAACAAAAAGAATATGTGCTGCAAAAAAATCCTTAAGAAAGAGCAAATGGGTTGTAAATTATTAAAAATAATAGCAAATGTGCTGTATGATCTTTGCCATAGATTTGAAGGCTGACTTGGGCCTACTAAGTTGACGCGTACGCAAGGCTTTGTCAACTTAGTCAACAAACGATTCTAGCAGCAGTGACCGTTGGATTTTAATCCAATGGCCGTGCTACTTCTTCAATCTCTGATCTTCTTGCTCCAGCCGCCCAAACCAGCGCCGGCTAGACCGCCTTCTCCCGCCTCCCGTGGCCGGCTATGCTACCGCGCAGGCCTCACCGCCCCACCCTACTCCCATCGCTGGCCAGGCCATCCCTCTACTCACCCACATCTCCTGTTATTCTCCGGCGACGGCAGCGTCACACCGCAGCCGAACCAGTAAACCCTCGTACTCCCCTCCGCATGGGCAACCACTGCCAAGTCTTCCTCATCTCCGGGTCATTCCCTTACTAGGCCTCGCCATTGTCCACCGCCTTGGTGCTCTCGGCACGGTGTCGTCAACGCAGTCAACGAACGGTAGCCATCGAAAGAGGACTGTACGTGCAGAGGCTGACAGCTGGGACCCACGAGGTCCATGGTCGCACGCAAGGAAGTGCCTCCTTGTTACACGCAAGAAAAATGATTCCTCCCCCTGTTAGCTAGGACCCACCTGATTTGGAGGCTGACTTGTGGGCCTACCAAGTTGACGCGTACGCAGGGCTTTGTCAACTTAGTCAACAAATGATTCTAGCAGCAGTGACTATTGGATGTTAATCCAACGACCGTGCTGCTTCTTCAATCTCTGATCTTCTTGCTCCAGCCGCCCAAACCAGCGCCGGCGAGACCGCCTGCTCCTGCCTCCCGTGGCCGGTTGTGATGCCGCGCAGGCCTCACTGCCAAACCCTACTCCCACCGCTGGCCAGGCCATCCCTCTACTCACCCCCACCTCCTGTTATTCTCCGGCGACGGCAGCCTCACACTTCAGCCAAACCAGTAAACCCTCGTACTTCCCTCCGCGTGGGAAACTAGTGCCTTGTCTTCCCCGGCTCTGGGTCGTTCCCTTCCTAGGCCTCGCGATCGTCCACCGCCTTGCTGCACTCGGTACGGCATTGTCAACACGGTCAACGAACGACAGCCATCGGAGGAGGACTATACGTGGAGAGGCTGACAGCTGGGACCCACGAGGTCCATGGTCACACGCAAGGAAGTGCCTCCTTATTATGCGAAAAAAAATGTTTCCTCCCCCTGACAGCTGGGTCCCACCAGCTACATCTTCGCACGCAAGGAAGAGCCTCCTTATTACGCGCAAAAAAAATGATTCCTTCCCTCTGATAGCTGGGACCCAGTAGCTATATATTCGCACGCAAGGAAGTGCCTCCTAATCCTCCCTGACAGCTGGGACCCACCCGGTCGAAGCGTACGTAGCGTTGTCTGTCTGGTCGCCAACGTGTACATACATACTGGTCGATCGGTCTCTCTGCAACGATGAACCGTGGGCGTGTAAGGAGCGGCACATGTCATAGTAGAGCCCGCAACGTAGCAGTACAGGCAGCCCCGTCTAAATCGTGTACACGTACGTACTGCCACACAGCAAAAAATACGGCCACGTACGTATATATACGGGCGGGGTCTCGAACGTGTACTCGCACATACGTATGACCAGGGCTCGTGTACAGGGAGAGAGGCAACGGACGGCAGCAACGGCCTCCTATTCATCGGCAGCCAACCGGCTGGGTTGAAATGGAGGAAACAATGTCGTGTTCATCGGGAGCCAATTGACTGGGTCGGAACGCGTCCTGTTCATCGGGAGCCAACCAGCTTGGATGGAACAGCCGAAACGGGGTCCTGTTCACTGACTCGGGGTCTGGCGTACCGCAAAACGGAGGAAACGGCCTTCTGTTCAAGTGCCTACGGTCAAAACGGGGTCCTGTTCATCGACTGGGGGTCTGGCGTGCCGCAAAACGGAGGAAACGGACTTCTGTTCGAGTGCCTACGGTCGAAACGGGGTCCTGTTGATCGGGAGGGCTCTAGCGTACCGCAAAACGGAGGAAACAGACTTCTCCCCAACCGCCTACGATCGAAACGGGGGTCCTGTTCATCGGGAGGGGTGTGGCGTACCGCAAAACGGGACTCCACGGGCTACTGTTCATCCACGGTCGACCTCCCTCCAGTCTCCACCAGCTACTGTTCATCCACCGTCGACTTCCTCCAGCCTCCACCGGCTACTATTCATCCAGCCTCCACAAGGTCCTGTTCATCCACCCCCAACCGGCTGGGGTGTGGCGGCCTCCTCGGGGTCCTGTTCATCCAGCGCCAACCACCTTCACACGGCCAGGGTACTGTTCATCCACAGCCAACCCATCGGCTGGGGTGGGGTGTATGAGCGGGCTGCAGCAACGAGAACTATTCATCCATGGCCAACCAACTGGCTAGGTCAACTCACCACGTCTCGCGCAAGGGGCTCGATCGATGCGTCTCGACTCGTTCTACATATCGCGCGCGCGGCAGCAATGGGCACTGTTCATTGAGAGGCAACCCAACCGGCTACGTCTCGCACGTATGGGGGCTCAACTGGCTTTAGTTAGCAGCGAAGGAATCACTCGGGTTCAGTTAGCAGCGAAGGAATCGCTCGGGTTCAGTTAGCAGTGATGGGATCGATCGGCTTTGGTATGTAGCTAGTGCGATTGCTCGGGTTCAGTAAGCGAACGCCTTGCTTGGGTTCAGTTAGTGAACGCCTCGCACACGCACACGCGTACAAGAGAAACGGGCAAACCACACTGCATCACTCGGCCCCGACCACCCACTGTAACCGGGAATTCCCCAAAAATTTCCTCAGCCTCACTTGTACCATGATTTTTTACGTCATGGACGGCCCAAAGAATGTCATGCGGGCGCGTCTCCGGCCCGCCCAGGATGAAAAGCCCATTTTCTGTCATAATTTTTGTCATAGAAGTAGGAGCCCACCACATCTATGATGATACGTGTTTTTGTCACAATTATTGTCATAGAAGTGTCACAACCATGACAGAAAAAGTTTTCGTTCGGGCCATAATGTCACGGATGTGTCTTTTTTTTGTAGTGATTGGAGCGTCGTGCCGCCAAGATTGCTTCCAAACTCAAACATCAAGGACATGTCATGGAGAATGTTTATGGAAGCTTAAAAAAGGGGGTAACCACTTGTAGACAATTATCAAACTTTTGTGAGCATCATGCGTTTGTTTCTTGTGTTGAACCCCAAAAGGTACATGAGGCGCTCGAGGACACGGATTGGCTTGAAGCCATGCATGATGAACTCAACAACTTCGAGCGCAACAAGGTGTGGCAATTGGTGCCAAGACCAAAGGAGAACCGCAATGTCATTGGAACCAAATGGATCTTCAAGAACAAGCAAGATGCGAACGGTGTTGTTGTTCGAAACAAGGCAAGATTGGTGGCTCAAGGCTACTCCCAAGTCGAGGGTATCGACTATGGTGAAACCTTTGCCCCCGTTGCTCACCTTGAATCTATTCACCTGTTGCTTGCATATGCATCTCATCATGACTTTAAGTTGCAACAAATGGATGTGAAAAGTGTATTTCTTAATGGTCCTCATAATGAGTTGGTATATGTCAAACAACCTCCGAGGTTCGAGGATCCCAAGTTCCCCAATCATGTATACAAGCTCAATAAGGCACTCTATGGCCTTAAACAAGCCCCATGTGCGTGGTATGAGCACCTTACCGAGTTGTTGCAAGACCGTGGGTTTGAAATTGGGAAAATCGATCCCACTCTTTTTAGTAAGAGGGTTAAAGGGGATTTGTTCATATGCTAACTATATGTTGATGATATTATCTTTGGTTCTCCTAACAAAGCTTTCTATGATGAGTTTTCCGCACTCATGACCGAGAAGTTTGAGATGTCCATGATGGGAGAGTTGAAGTTCTTTATCGGGTTCGAAGTCAGGCAAAGAAGAGAAGGAACCTTCATCAACCAAGCCAAATATACCCAAGACATGCTCAAGAGATTCAAGTTGGATGAAGTCAAGCCGGCCAAGGCTCCAATGCCCACCAAGTGCCAACTTGACATTGATCCCAATGGTAAAGCGGTGGATCAAAAGGTATATCGCTCCATGATTGGATCCTTACTTTACCTTTGTGCATCTAAGCTGATATCATGTTGAGTGTGGAAATGTGTGCAAGGTTTCAAGCCGCACCTAAGGAAATCCAATATATGGCGGTCAAGCGAATCTTTCGATATTTGGCTCATACCCCAAACTTTGGCTTATGGTACGCCAAAGGTCCAAGCTTTGATCTCATGGGATACTCGGACGCGGATTGGGCGGGAGACCGTGTGGATAGGAAGTCAACTTCCGGAGGGTGCCAATTCCTTGGTCGCTCTTTTGTTAGTTGGTCTTCGAAGAAGCAAAATTGTGTGTCTCTCTCCACCACCGAGGCAGAGTATGTGGCCGCCGCAAGTTGTTGTGCACAATTGCTATGGATGAGGCAAACTTTAAAGGATTACGGTGTCACTTGTGATAAAGTGCCGCTTCTATGTGACAATGAAAGTGCGATCAAGATCTCCTACAATCGGTGCAACATAGCAAGACGAAGCATATTGAGATTCGTCATCATTTCATCCGGGATGACATCAAGCATGGAGAGATTGATCTTATCTATGTTGGTACACAAGAGCAGCTTGTGGATATATTCACGAAGCCTTTGGATGAAGCAAGATTTTGCGAGTTAAGGCATGAACTAAATATCATTGATTCGAGCAATGTGGCTTGAAACTAGACACACCCCACCGCATTCATCATGTTATCTTGTTCTAGATGTAGGCATGGACATATGGGGAGTGTTGTTCTCTCAATGAACTCTCCCTCCCCCCCCATTATGCATAAATCGACCAAGTCTTTCACATTAGCCATTTTTGATGGTACTTGTGCTTCAAAGACGAGTTTTGGTCATGGACCCACGGTTAAAATCTTTGCGGTCCCATACCAATTGACTCAAACATAGGTGACTTCGGTCACCGCCCTCTCCTTGGGAGATTTGGTTCCATTTGGTTTGAGTTATGCTTTCTCGGTTTTAGGCTTTAGGGTGTTGGATTACTCCATGTGTTCTCTCGTTTTTGTTGCTTTTGACCTTGGAGTATCCCTTCCCATTTGCTAGTTTTCTTGCCTCCAAACCACTTAGAATTGCATAAGCCCCAATCTCCAAACTTGATCTTGGCAGTTTTCTGGGTAGCAGGTGGTACTACCGTTGGTAATGACCGGTACTACCGCTCAGGCCTCCGGTACTACTGCTGAGTGCAGTGCTGCCGGCCTCCTGCCGTAGCACTAGGGTGGTACTACTGCTGGGTGGTGACCAGTACTACCGCGCAAGCGGTACTACCGCTCCCACCTGCGGTACTACCACTCCGAGGATTCTCAGACGGGATAAGTGGTGGGCACGGGGAGTTCTAACTCCCCCATACCCATTCACTTCTCCTTCTCTTGAGTTCTCTCTCTCAGGCGACCAAGAACTGCTCCGGAGGCCGGCTCCGGCCCTCTGATTCCATGCCGTCTTCCGCCATTCCGACCGGTGGGATCGATCCCCACATCTCCTCTTGCCATGGACACCGATATTGCCCTCGCTTTCCTGTCCTACGGTTCTATGTTTTGAATCTTGGTTCTAAGGCAATGCATGTGGTGTTCATAGATTTTTGGCTAAATCTTGGCATGAGTAGGACGTGGAATGACTACTAGATAGGAGAATAGGCGGTCTTTGCCGAAAGTTTGAATTTTTGCGTCACCGGTACTACCGAATCCATGTCGCGGATGTATCCCCGCAGGATGGGCGGTACTACCGCTGGAACCCAAATGGTACTACCGCTTGTTGTGGTACTACCGCTCGTGCTCCGCGGTACTACCGCTTGTCCTCTGCGGTACTACCGCTGGTGACACAGAATTCAACTTTCTGCACTGTCTCCTTTATTCTCAGTTTGTGTCTCTTGGCTTATGCATTGGCTTTACACCTGCTTTTCCCTTGTTCTTTTGTTTGGTTCAGGTGGTAGTTCCTCCGGTCCGCACAAAGAACGTCACAAGAATCCCGATCGCCAGACAAACAAGAGGTACCGCACAGATGAGGCTGCAGAGGGTTCGACTTAGAGGTAGCCTGCCAAGTCAGTGGCCAAGAAACAAAAGGAGAAGAGCACACCACCCAATGAGATGCCTGCTAAGGAGTTTGTCCTCTTTCGTCAGCGCAACCCGTATCGCTGCCCTCAGGATGCAGCTTTGGTTGGTCACCCCTTCTGGACCAAGGAGCAATCTCTTATCTATGTGGACATTTTGAAGGCCAAGAAGAATCTGTATGTGGATGTCAAGTCTATCGACATTCATCACATGGAGTCTGATCGCAACTACTTTGGAGAGGCTCTTGCTCTGTGCCAGTAGTGGGGTCTTGTTCCTATCATTTCGTACAACAAGGACTTTGACTCCGAGATCGTGGCTCAATTTTATGCCACTGTTCACTTCCACTCTGATGATTCAAGGACTATGACTTGGATGACACATGGGAGGAGACTCAAGGCCGAATGGAAGACGTTCATGAACAGTCTGGGATATGCTGATGAGGGGCTGGACAACCCACTTGGTCTCCGGCCTCACAAGGATACTATTGCTCAACACAAGTCCAAGTTGATTCGCTACTCCAGGACGACGACCACAAGGGGTGCTCGCACTGAGGTAGTTCCTTTCCTGGACATTATGCATCGCATCTTGCGCAACACTCTTTTCCTTCGCATTGGGAACCTGGATCAGGTACACTCGTATCTGGTGGACATGCTGCTGCTATGCATGAAGGAGAAGGGAAGGAGCTTTACTTTGGATGTTTCTCACATTATGTGGCCTGAGCTCCGTTCAGCAGTTCTTGACAGGAAGGTGCCCATCTATGGCCCTTATCTCTTTAAGCTGATTGAGGAGACGTGGGCTGCAGAGCTTCCAATGGAGCCCCTTGACACTGAGCATATGGGTTTTCATGGTGTGCTCAAGCTGCGTCAGAAGGAGAATTGGGGAACTGCACCTGCCAAACCTGAGATGGAGATTGCTCCCACTGACTCTGATGATGAGGCTGAGCCAGACTACGACTTTGTTCCTCCTGCTGAGACAGAACCATCATGGGCTTCTAAGCTCAAGTCAAAGATGAAGAGACTTTTCTGTCTTCAGGCACAGGGTCACTACAAGGCGCATGTGGCAGAGAAGAAGGCTCGCAGTCGCGACAAAGTTATCATGATGCATCTTGGCCTAGAGATCACCAGCGGGTCTAAGGACAAGATCACGGATGAGGAGGAGTGGACCGCGAAGCATTGCAAGTGGACAGACTCAGAGGATGATCAACCTGCTGGAGATGAGGAGTCCGACGATCACAAGGAGTGGTGATGAGGAGTCTGACTACCACCCTAGACCGTTCTAGTGCCCTTTGCCCTTTTGGTGTCTTGATGCCAAAGGGGGAGAGAGAATAGGGATTTGCTGAGTCACGAGTGTGTCTTATTTGTCTTTGCTTTCTTCGCTTGTGAACTCTTTTATCGTTTGCTTTGGTTTGTGGTTGTGAGACCTTTTAGTTTCTGTCATATGGTGTGAGACATATGCTACCCTTGGTATACTATCTATGTCTTATTAGTATGTGAGTTCATGCATTAATGTTGCCCTTCATATCTTGCTCTCATACTTGTTACTTGCTACCGTGCCTAGATTATTTAGTTTGTGTATTGCAAGTATTGCATCATCTATAAAATCTAGGGGGAGTGTTGATCCTAGTGTGTGGACTTTGCATTCCAAAAGCAAACTCAAATAGTGCAAACATCTAGGGGGGCTCGTCTATATTTTGTAGATGTTGGGTTTGCATAAGTCTCTACTTACATCTTATCTGCAAATCCCGTGTTGTCCTCAATCCACCAAAAAGGGGGAGATTGTTAGGGCATATTTCTCCCTTAGTGGTTTTGGTGATTGATGACAATGCGCTTTGCGGACTAACCGTGTGCATTAAGCTTTCAGAGATTATCAGGTGGCATGAGACGGTTTACTTCCCCTCGGTGTTTAAAAGAGAAGATGATTATTTTTCCAATGATTTCTTTTTGGTGGATTTGAATCATAGGAAATCTGTACTATCAAGAGGGGGTCCGCATTTGGAAAGGTTAGGGTGGAATCAAACACGTACACAATCGCTTTGTGCCCCCACTTTCCTTCCCGGCACTTGGAGCCCTTTCCTCCTTATGCTTGTGCTTGCTAGAGGCAGCTAAGCGGTAGTACCACACTGACCAGCGGTAGTACCGCTCCGGTGATACTGCCGTAGTTCAGTGCTACGGGCACCTCCGCTTATTGCTCTCTGTGCTTCCAGCGGAATTTGAGCGGTAGTAGAGAGCGGTAGTACCACTCGGGCGGTTCTGTGGCTCGATCTACCGCCCCCCTACCGCTGTTCGAACTACAGGGGCAAATGCTGAGTAGAAGTACCGCTCCACTAGAGAGGTAGTACCGCTCGTGCGGTACTACCGGGTTCCTCTGCCGCGTGGAGTACCGCTTATTTTCTGTGTTCTGTACAACACATTCCTTCGAGCGGAATTAGAGCGGTAGTAACGGGCGGTAGTACCGCTCCGCGTAGTACTACCATGTTGTCCAATTCTACTACCGTGGTTTAGCATGTACTCGCAACACCTCGCGGTAGTACCGCTCCGGCGGCACTACCACCTCCTTGATCTGTCAGTTGCACGTTACGGCTGGAACTTCCGTGCCAGCAGAAGTATCGCTCGCCTGAGCGGTACTACCGCTTGTGCACGGGCTGAAGGGGCATAATGGTTGGATCTTTCCCCCACTATATAAGTGAGTCTTCTTCTCCAAGAGGACTCACCTCTTATCCTCCCCAAAGCTCCATTGTTGCTCAAAGCTCCATTTTCGCCCAATCTCTCTCCCTAGCCAACAACTCTTGTTGATTTTCTAGGGTCTTCTTGAGAGGGCCCCGATCTACACTTCCACCAAGAGATATTTGATTCCCCCCACTAATCCCATGCGGATCTTGTTACTCTTGGGTGTTTGAGCACCCTAGACGGAAGAGGTCACCTCGGAGCCACATTCCATTGTGGTGAAGCTTCGTGGTGGTGCTGGGAGCCTCCAATTAAGTTGTGGAGAGAGACCCAACCTTCTTTGTAAAGGTCCGGTTGCCGCCTTCAAGGGCACCACTAGTGGAATCACGGCATCTTGCATTGTGCGAGGGCGTGAGGAGAATACGGTGGCCCTAGTGGCTTCTTGGGGAGCATTGTGCCTCCACATTGCTCCAACGGAGACGTACTTCCCCTCAAAGGGAAGGAACTTCGGGAACACATCCTCGTCTTCACCGGCTCCACTTTTGGTTACTTCTTACCTTTACTTTGTGCAAGCTATTTTTGTGTTGTATCATTTGCTTGCTTGCTTGCTTGTGTTGTTGTTGTTAGCATCATATAGGTTGCTCACCTAGTTGCATATCTAGACAACCTATTTGTTGCTAAACCTAATTTGTTAAGAAAAGCTAAAAATTGGTAGTTGCCTATTCACCTCCCTCTAGTCAACCATATCGATCCTTTCACTACTGAATGCTCTGCTGGAATCATATTCGTCAACTAGTAAGAGAGCTGGAGACAATGCGTGCGAGATAGGCCTAAAGATAATGTGTGTGCGGGAGACACGTAGGCAGGTATATGTATAGAGAAAAGGGTCGATGGAGATCGTGCGTGCGTATGCGTGTGAGAGAAAGAGTGCTTGTTTCAGAGATTAGTGAAAAGAGTCGTAGATAGTTGTGAGAGAGAGGGAGGGAGGGTGATATAGAGAGTGTGTGTGTGCGAGAGACACCTCGGGAGAGAGTGTGAGCATGTGTGAGAGAGAAGGCCGATGGATATATAGTGTGTGCGTGTATGTGTGAGAGAGAAAGATAATGCGTGTGTGAGTAGGGGCCGAGGGAGAGTGAATCTACGCGTAAAAGACTGATGTACACATTAATTTAAAATATAAATTGTATCCAAATATTTGGATAGGATCATGATATTTGCAATTCGCGTATGGAACAATCATTGGTCTATCAAACATCCATATTCTATCGAATTTGAGCATGTGTATGGTATTATTCGACATAATTGATCCATAGAGTCAGTATTTTGAAATCCAGACAATGCATGGCTTTAGCAATTCAAATATAAACGTGATTATAGTTTATGTTGTGTGTGTAAAGCACATTATACATACAACAGATACATAGTGAACATTCTAAATAGCTAGCTAGGAACTAGCATACATTTGAATTCAACTTAAGGTGGTTTCAAATATTCGAATTCAACATGAAGTGCATTCAATTATTTGAATTCGAGATCATGGCATTTGTAAATCATACCTAAATAAGGGGCATCAATCTTTGCTTTGCTTTTGTACATAATAACATATAGTCGTGTACAAAATAGATTCAAATTTACCACCTCCATTCCAAAATAATAGTAGTTACAGGATTTTCAAGAGTCAAAATTTCAAAAGAATTGCATAATTTAATGAGGTTTTCAAACATACAAGGACAAATTTAACGAGGTCTATTTAGGTCAATCCTAAAAGTTCAAGAGTACTCTAAACGTGAATGCTTCTGGTTCAAAATTTTGAACGAAGCACCAAAAGAGCCTGTCCTGGCCTGAAACCATGCGAGACAAATGTTTGGTAGAAGGAAATTACTGTTCTAATAACTCTGACCCGTGAAACCTACCGGCCCGACGTCCAGCTGTCTAAACCGGGGTAGGTTTTTAACTTCCGCTAGACGCCACACAACCGCCTCCGAAAAACATTCATACACCGTGGGCGCCTAAACACCCATGCGCTCGGCCGAAATCACTCCCGCCCATGATTTGAGACACCTGAGATTACCATCCTAGCCCCGACCAGCAACATGACCGAAATTTAAGAGGGGGGCAAAGTTTGTACTTTCCCCAAATTTCAAACAAGCGCATCCCAAAACGAAACATGGTTACCCCTTACCTCCCTCCCCTCCCCCCATCTGATTCCCCATTCATAGTCCATGGGCGCCAAAACTCCCTCTCCACCAGCCGCGAAACCCCAGCCTCCTCCGTTCGCCACCCCATCGCACCGATCAACCGTCGCCCTTCTCCGTCACGCCGGAGCCAATACCCCGACGTCGTCGTCCACCACAACCGCAACGCCCTCCATGACTTAGCAGTTGAAGCTGAGGCAGAGCTGCCTCCAGGACGCCGACATGCGCCGTACCCGAGCCAGTTCAACCACACCGTCCCGCGCCTCACCACTGCCGCTCCAACATCGCAACCGTCCTCCGCACCGGAGTTGTTCCCGCTACGCCATCGTTCGCCACCTCGGATCTGCTTCCTCTCCGCCGACAGACCACCACCACAACACACTCAACAACTTGGCCATGGGTCCGTCCAAGCCTCGACTGTCCTCCACAACATTGGCTACCCAGACAAAAACAAGAAGATCAACGCAAAATCAGGAGGACACATCACTGCTAGCTGAAATCGGTACTCCTCTTCCCTTATTCATGCAAATCTTACGTGTCTGCTCGCACGGTATTCATCCCACAGAAGACACTAGTTGACCGCTTACTGCACCTTCTTCCTGATACTAGATGTTCCTAGTAACTCGCGATCCACAAGGTTTCCCCATTTACTATTTCGCCTTAGCTAGAGGTCCGTCACCCGCCTGGATTTCAATTCAGGGTCAGTTGATTCCCAATTAAAGGAAGCACCACCCGCGGAGGTGCTAGTCCACCTGTTCGCCGGGGAAGCAGCGCCTCGGTGTCTATCTTAGGGGTGTGTGGGGTGCAGGAGCTGCTGGCACCCAATCTGGAGGTCGGCCGGGCTTAAACGGATGGCGGGGGGGCGGTGCCAAGCACAGCGGTGGGGTGAGGTTGAGGGTAGGGCGGGGCGGCGGAGGCAGGGGTCTGGGCCAGTGGTCGCTGGTGGTTCAAGAAAGATCGTCAACAGTGACTGGCGGGAGGTAGACGAAGGCCATCTGCCTATTCCTTTTAGAACGGACGGTCCCAAAAAAAATCAACTGACCTATTTGTTTTCAGTCGACTGTTATTTTCATAGGACCACATGTGGTGGTTTGCTTGAGGAGTACCTGCACTTCCCAGCCATCCCTATGCTCATATTTCAAAAGCCTAGAATCTAATTTCGTGTGCCATGCATGTTGTAGAGCTATCATATGTCTGTCATCATTTATTTTTGACCCACCTATTATCTAATACTTTTACATTCCACTACTTTTGCACACACTTCACCCATACTCTCACTATTGTTTTTTTATGCATGTGTATTTTAGACTCTGACGCACTGTTGTCAAATTCACGAAAGAAAAGAGAGAAGTACACTATTGCAGGCGACTGCTAATGCGACACATGTTTCAGAGATCCTTCGAGCAAACTGTGTGCGATGCATGAATCACAAACGGTATCGTAATAAAACCATTACCAATAAGATGAACTGTGTGCGATGGCGGAGACATCAAGCACGATTCAGATTTGAGCTGTGTGTGTGATCCGTGGCATACAGTTGATCCGTACGAACTGTTTGCGATAAGCCAGAACAACAGAAACGGTCAGCCAGATCGAGGTGTGTGGGATATACGGCATACAGTTCACTCGGATGAACTGTTTTCGATTACCCAACACAACAGAAACGGTCAGCCAGATCAAGGTGTGTGCGATAGACGGCATATAGTTCACTCAGATGAACTGTTTGCGATTACCCAACACAACAGAAACGGTTCAACTTAACAAGGTGTGTGTGATACACGGTAAACAGGTCAGTAATGAGAAATGTGTGGGAAGACCGATAACAACACAGACGATTCCTGCTAATAAGCCGTGTGTATTGTGGGCAAACGCTTGCTGGTATACAATTGTCAGTGATTGATGAAATCATCACCGACAGGTTCCCTAGTTTAGCCCGTGGGCGATGTGATTTGCTCTATCTGCACAACATCTATGCTCTGTCTACACAACAACAACATATATACTTATAAGAACATGATTGCATAACCAAATTAAACATCCAATTACATAAGTGACTATACACACCAAAGTAAACAATTACATGCATACTAAACTAGGAGAAACGATCATCTAATCATCTACTTGTTGTGACGACGCTTGCCATTGCTCTGCTTCTCGTTGGATCCCTGGCCGTTTTGGGGAAAAAGAAGGCACTTCCTCATGTCAACGATCCGCCTGTACATCTCGTAGCTCGTGTACGCCTCCTTGGCCGCGTACACGACGTGAGCTTCATCGAGTTTCTCCATCCAGGCTGAGTGCCAGGCACGCTTGTCCTTGTTGCAGGAATCCTTCATGTCTCTGTAGTAGGTTGGCCTCGGCGAGGTGAACCAGTGAGTCCTTCTCATGCTTCTTGCTACCCAAGATCTTGTATTGGCCCTGGATGTCAACAAGATTCTGGCAGGCGATGCCCGAATTCTTGATCACCTTTACATCATTGGTGATGTCCACCGTAGCGAACATGTAGTGGGGGCTGTTGACAAACCCGGCGAAATGCTCGCAAGGCCTTGTGGCCAGGCGGTAGTGGTAGACGAGGACGTGATTGTGCACGCACATCTGGGCGACGGCGACCTTGTGACGAGACCCGTCACGAGCGCGGGTGTACTCGAGGTCGAACCCGACCACCTTGTACTTCTCCGCAGCAAGCAACCATTTTTTCAAATAGCGGAGATAGCATCCGCTATTGCGTCTGCAATAGTGCTAGCGCAATAGCGTCTGCAATAGCGCTAGCGCAATAGCGTCTGCTACTGCTCAAATTAAATGTCATTACTTTTTGTTAATGATATAGAAATATACACAATAATCTAGTGTTTTTACAAATCCTCTACGCGGACATAGCGCCCGCAATATCGCCCGCTATCTGCATTCCGCTACGCGGACCCCAATCCGCTACCAGCCCGCTATCCGCTATTTAAAACTATGCAAGCAACAGCTCCATAGTGTGGATGGAGTTCTCCACCCAGATCGGGTTGTTGGTGTACACCACCGAGAGGTCCGTGAACCTTCTATGGGTGTCCACTACGGCATGCATGGTGAACTGCCGCTCGTCGTCGGCAGCCGTTGGGAGCGCCATTGGACCCGCGCAGGATACCCTCTCTGTATTTGTCCTCGTGGGTGTGCTTCTTGCAATACTGGGGCGCGATCGAAAGGTTGAAGAGACACAAGGGTTAAATGGCCGCTGTAATAAATGGGGGCCGAACGGCCTGTAATCATCATGTCATTTCACCGTGTTCCTAGCGGAGGATTCCAGTGCATGCTTCAGCACCCCACACGTGTTTCGTTTGACCACGCGTGGGCTCGAAGAGGCTCCAAGTTTACCCGTGGGTGATGAGGTCAAAGTTACACAGACGGGTAATGATGGACACTCGAGTGCGATAATTCTGGGCACACAGTTGAAGAAACCAACTGTGTACAATAATGTCGAAGATCACTGTCGAGTCTGCAATATAGATCGTTTGCGATGAGATTGACAGGGGAAACACATTCAAGAATGGTAAATAAAATCAAGTACATTGAGGTCCAGATACTAATCGTCCATTGCATATTAATGTCAAAATAGTACTACCAATATACGAGTCTCATATACGATGCCATTTCAATGATTGTACCACAAAAGCCCGAAATATTACAAGGTTCAAATTCCAGAGTTTGAAGGCTCAAATTCAAAGATTACAAGGTTCAAACTGATATTAGAAATAAAATTCAGCTCATGCAGCTGCAGACGCCCGCGCTGATCAGCTGAACATGGACATATGAGAGGCTCAAACTGATATTGCAACTTGTAACACCCGTTTCGAAACCTCAACATTTCTGCAGAGGGCTCAACCACTGACAAGTCATGTATGGGCTTGACATAATGACTTTCGATTACTCTGTCAACTAAACTTCCAAAATGAAATTCAGCTTCTGCAGAGCCTTTTCCATTTTTCCATAGCCGCCAGCGCTGATCAGCAAACCATTCAGTTTTGCGAAGCAAATGTAGGGCAAACCTCATTACCTTTAGCACCCTTGCTCTCACAACAAAGAACCTGGCGAATATAATCTCCGGTAAGGTCCCTCGGTAGGAGTTCAAAGTAATTTTTGAGAGATGCAGATCAAGGCATTCGATGTGATTGTTATATTGTATCACATTATCCACTACCGGGCCTAATCTTATCTGCAAAAGAAGAGAACGTATTAGTGCCTACATGCAGTTTTGAACACTACTACATGCCTCTTTGATTTGCAGGATTTCTAAAATACACGAATAGAGTGACATGCCATCTTCGATCCTACATGATTAACATGGGCATTTGATTACAATCTAGAAAAACGTAGGCTTCTTCCCAAGAGGTTGGAGTGGATGGAAATTTCCCTAGGAGAACTAGTATAGATGAATCCAAAGGAGAAATGCATATGGATTGTAACCTTATGAATCAAGCAACCACTATAGGGAAAAAAACATCTATGTACTAAAATCCTCCAAAATTCCTTCAGAAATCATAGTACATTCGTCATTGTAAACTTGGGAAAAGGTACCAAAAAACCGAACTCCCATATGGTTAACATTTAACAGGAAAGGAGCATCACCTCGATATATAGCTTCTCCAGGCACGGAAAGCATCTCAGGAAACTGACAACTTCGTCCAGGTTGGGGCCGATAGATTCTAGTGCGAAGACCTTCACTGTGCGCAGATACGGGGTCAAGCTTGTCGGGTTCATTTTCTGGATGATAGACGAACATACATCTTCAAAATTAGAAAAAAATGTCAATTTCAAGAAGGAGAAGAAGAAGGCGACTGTTGTACCTGAATGAGTGTGGATCCAATAACAAGTTCAGAGAATTTAACAGACGAGTAGACCACCACTGTCAATTTCGGCGCAGAAATGACACTGATTCTTGTTGGACCTTGCTGATCAACTATAAGTAATCTCTCAAGTAAAGGTGTGTCCTCAATGACCATACTGTGATACACCTTATGTGATCTCTTGTTGCAGCACCAGCAACACACATAAATTTTCTCGAGAGTCATGGAGGTGATGTGGAAGCTACTCAACCCATTGATCACCTGAAGACGAAGGTACTCGAGTGCAGTACAGCCGCGGAGCAGGCGCTCCATGTCATCCTTGGGGATGCAGACGGCGACAAGCTCGAGGTGCTTCAGTCAAGGGAGAAAAGAGCGGGTGTGTCATTAATCGGGGGCAAATGGCAGTTCCTGAACCCGGCGAGCCACAACGTGGGCGCGAGGCGGAGCACGGACGGTGGCAGCAAGCACATATGTCCATCATTAAAACTGAGCTCCTCGAGGTGATCTAGTGCGGAGGATCGGAACCACTCGTCAAGCTTGGTTCGGTCCTTGCCGTTGGAACGGAACTTGCCCGTGATAAGGCTTCTGATTGGGCCAAGCTGCCTGCCGAGGATCTGGGACAATGCGTCCAAGCTTTTGCGATAGCCAGGGCAGAGCTTGTGGACGTCGATGAGGTCGAGAGGGGTGGAGGGCCACAGGGGGCGCCATTGTCGGGAAAGGACGGTTGTCCACGCTCCATATTTAATTGGGAGGAGGGAGATGATGACGATCAACATATCATCGGGGAGGCTGCTGATGAAGTCTAGGCCCGCCGGAGTCGCTTGAAGTTCTTGCTTGACCTGCCTCCGCTTGTTGGCAGCCTCGTCCTCCACCTCTGGAGTCTCCTTGGCGGCGACGCTATCTGATAGGAGTGGAGGAGCGTGAGGATAGGGAATATTTAGTTAGAACAGGAGAGAAGAAAAGTGTATTGGTAACTAGAAGTTACTTGGTAGGAACAGACTTAATAGAGTCAGGAAATGGAATCCCAATTGGTTGCTTAAATACTACACAACTACTTTGATATTGCTAGGTAAGTCATCATGCAGATACTTGAAAAAGAACACTTACTTCGAACAAAGTCTGGACGGATGATATCGTCGGGGAAGTTAGCATATATCATATGACCAGGCTCTTTTAGGTGGAGTGCAATTTTAGTGCCAGCTTTCAATATGTAAAACTTAGAAATTTCTGTCCAAAGGCCCACGCCAAAATAGGAGTGACCATGTTCATCAAATTTTACAGAAGCAACGATTGTAAATCCATGGTTTGTGTTCAATATGACATTCCTGGAGTCTTCAGTTATGTAAAGGCCAAGATTGTGTACTATAGTTGTTGTTGCAAAGCAAGGGATGTACTACAGGAAATGATAAGATTTTTAAAGAATAGGGTAACATGCAAATATGGGAGTAATTGAAAGAACAGTACACAATAGTTGAAATCAAAGGACACAAATTTATAATTAAACAGATAGTGTAACCATGATGTCATGCAAATATGAGAGTAATCGAAAGAATATTACAACATTAATTTGCCTAATATAGAAAGAAGAAAAATCCCCTTTGACGTATATGCTGCATGTGGCACCTTTTATCCAAATGTAGCAATATATAGTATATGTTCAGAAAAGTAGGCCATGCCAACCGAGGTAGGGTGAGATTGAACATACCGTGCACTTCCTGAAGTCATCTGGTACGGTGAGATGGAACTCCTCGGCTGTCTGGCCGAGGCCGCATAGGCCCGTTGTCTCCTTGCACTGTACACTCTATGAATGAAAGAAAACCCTCGAATCAGCTAGAAGAAAAATGAATTCATGGCGATTTCGGACGGGTGATTAAAAGGGGCAGACGGACTGGGATAAGAGATGAGCGAATATATCAGTAAATTAGTTACCTGGTTCTCCATGAGAAAAACCTCCAATACCGTAGATTCCCCACTCAGGCGGAGCTGGGTCGACGGCGAGCAGCATCGATAAAGTCAGTGGCGATATGCGGCGGCAAGCGGTACTGGCGAAATGCGATGGGGTTTGCCGGCAGCTGGCGGCGGCGAGCTAAGTGGTTGGCGCGGCGATAGGCGGTGACATGCAGAGTCGCGGAGGAGTGTAGGTGTGACTGGGGATGGGGGGGTGAGGGTTTTGTGATCTGGGGGTGGTGAGGGTTTTCTTCTTTCCTTTTTGAATTGGGTGGTGACGGTTTTCTGTCCCAGAATGCATTTCGGAGGCAACGGTTTGGTACACCCAACCGTGTGTGTTAACATCACTCCGGTGTGAGGGCGATACGGACTGCCATTTGATCTGTGTACATCCTACAGTGCAGAAGTGCGATCCGTGGGGATGCGTTCTGGCCAATCAGAACACACGTGCCATGGCACAATAAAAGTCATCACACACGGTTCCAAGGTCCACATTTCCTTCGTCGGTTGACCCTGAAATTTTTACCCATGCTAAACATTCACCCTAATATGCACCGAATGTGTTCAATTTTTTTGCCAACTCTCCACACGTAGCTGTGCGTGTTCTGGGCAAACGGTTGCTAGTATAAAATTGTGTGGGAAGACCAAAAGTAACACAGACGATTCGCGCTAATAAGCTGTGTGTGCTGTGGGCAATCATAGGTTGGTCTAAGAGAAGCATAAAATTCCATCAACCAAACTGATTGCATACTCATCCCACATCTAGATATAATTAAGCATAGATATAAACATACTCAAGCATAGATAATAAATGTACTCAAGCATAGCTCAACCATAGTTGCACCGATAATAATATGCATACTCAAGCCTAGATATAATTAATACGCACACACTAGATAGCTAGGGTACTTCTGAACATAACCATAGTTCAATGGGTCTCCAGGCCTGCACGAATGTGAAGTTTCTCCAGGTACTCAGCGTACGCGGCGTGCGCCACCCTGCGAGAATACTTCTGCTTGAAGGAGCCAACGACTCTTCCTCTTGCATGCGCCAGAACACTTTCAAACGCGTCATGAAGGATTTGGTTGCAGAACGGGCATCCAAAGCCCCCATTCCAGGTCCTAACACGCCTGTTATGCTCTCCAGCATAAAGCTCCCTGAGCTTTTGATTCTTGAACTTCCTCTGGTTATCTTCATCCTCGCTGTTGACATAGTCAGATAGCACCTATACATATAGTAGAAAATGTGGCGTCAGTATATTTTATAATGCAAATTCGAGAGGCGGAGTTTATGAAACATAGTATATCCTGTGATAGCGTGAACCCTAAATCATCAAGTGATCTTGATGAAAGAAATGCATAAATTGAGAGCACACAACTTAGTGCAACAAAATTAAGAGGCTGGTTGGTTTGCTACCAACATTTGGCAAAATCAAAAGTTGCCAACATTTCTGAGATTGGCAATGAATATTGGTATATGCAACCAATCTCTAGCCAACATTTGGCAGTTGCCAAAATTAGGCATGCCAACTTTTGGCATCAAACCAATTTACATGCCGTAAAGTAGGATTAGGATTTGATGGCTATTATTCTAGACAGATCCAACGATTTTGGTTCGGTTTTTTTAGCACAATCATCTATGTACATTCAAAATCTTTTATAGGACATATATGTAGGACATTAAAAATCAATTCTCAAGATCTAGCTACGAAATATTAGCAGAAACACTAACCCTAGTCGGATTAATAGCAAAAATCATTTGTACAGATCAAACAATTAATCACTAACCCTAGACGTGTTATTAGCAAGATTTTGGTTCGATTTCTTTAGCAAAATCATATATGTTCAAACCAATCTGGATTTTTTTTGGCACAAACATATATATAGGACATTAAAAATCAATTCTCAAGATCTGGCTATGAAATATTAGCAGAAACACTAACCCTAGTCGGATTAATAGCAAAAATCATTTGTACGGAACTAACAATTAATCACTTACCATAGACGGAGGATTATATTTGGAGAGAACATATAACCATAGGATTTATATTCCAAATAGGGGGGCAGGACTAACAAGAGAAAACTTAGGGTTAAATTTGCCAAAAAATGGGTATAGATGACTATCCGGTTCTCCGTCGTCGTCGGAGTCGTTGCCGGAGTGGTCGTCGGGGTCACTGTGGACCTCCAGCTCCGGCTTGGGAAGCACGACGGCGGTGCCGACTTCAAGGCCGCGCTGCTGCCCGCGCGAGACCTCGTCCGCGGCGACGGCAACCTCTGTGCCCGGCTTCACGCGGTACTGTGCTTCACCAGCCCCGGCATCCCCACTCCCTCCCATGGTGCGCTTCGTCGGCATCCTGATACACTTCAGACGGCGCTGATGACTGAGAAAGGCATCAAGGATGCAGGCGGAGAGAGAGGATTGTGTTTGTAGCCAGAATGGGGGGGGTGCGGCCGCCTATTATAACGAGCGGCAGGGCGCACCATTAATATGGAGCAGTGGGAGCGAGGCGGGCACCAGTCAAAGGGGTGGCTCGCCTCCTGGCGAGCCAACATAGCGGACTTCTTGCATGCCTACCGTCATTTCACATAGCTGCTCTCATGTCTCCCGATGACACTGCACAACGAACATGCCTCCCATCAATTCACACACCTGCTTGCACGCCTCCGGTGTGCCTGCGCGGCGGATGCTACTTGTGAGCTGCGTTGGGATTTTCAGTGAAGAGGAGAGGAGATGAAACACAATAGAGATAAGTATTTCCCTCAGTGAGAACCATGGTATCAATCCAGTAGGAGAATCACGCAAAGCCTCGTGAACAGCACCTGCACACACAAAAGTAAATACTTGCACCAAACGCGGGCAAGAGGGTCGTCAATCCCCTTGAACTTGTTACTTGAAAGGATTAAATCTTGTAGTGGTAGATAGATAAATTGCAAAAGAAAATAAAAGAAAGAAAATTGCAGCAAAGTATTTTTAGTTTTCTTTTTATAATTAAAGTAGACCCGGGGGCCATAGTTTTCACTTGGGGATTCTCTCTTGAACACATAGCATACGGTGGGTAGACAAATTATTGTTGGTCAATTGATAGAAAAGCGCATAGTTATGATGATATTCAAGGCAATGATCATGTATATAGGCATCACGTCCAAGACAAGTAGACTGACTCCTGCCTGCATCTACTACTGTTACTCCACCCATCGACCGCTATCCAGCATGCATCTAGGTTATTAAGTTAATGAAAACGGAGCAACGCCTTAAGCAAGATGACATGATGTAGACAAAGTAAACCCAATCAATATGAATAAACCCCATCGTTTTACCCTTAATGGCAACAATACAAATACGTGTCTTGTCCCTTTCTGTCACTGGGATATAGAACACCGCAAGATTGAACCCATTACAAAGCACCTCTCCCACTGAAGATAAATCAATCTAGTTGGTCAAACCAAACGGATAGATCAGAGAGAAATACAAAGCTATCAAAATCATGCATAATAAAGTTCAGAAAAGACTCAATTACTTCTCATGAATAATCTGATCATAAACCCACAATTCATCAGATCCCAACAAACACACCACAAAAGAAGATTACATCGAATAGAACTCCAAGTAGATCGAGGAGAACAGTGTATTAAAGATCAAAGAGAGAGAAGAAGCCATCTAGCTACTAGCTATGGACCCGTAGGTCCGTGGTAAAATACTCACACATCATCGGAAGGGCAGCAAGGTTGATGTAGATGCCCTCCGTGATCGATTCCCCCTCCGACAGGGTGCCGAAAAAGGCCTCCAGATGGGATCGCGGAAGAATAGAAGCTTGCGGCGGCGGAAAAGTTATTTGAGGTGGTTCTCTATTGGTTTCCCAATATTTGAGAATTTATAGAAGTGGAATTAGGTCAAAAGGAGCCACGGGGGGCCCACAAGGCATCAGGGCGCGTCCCCCTGGGGCTAACCCTGTTGCCTTGTCACCTCCTTGTGAGGCTCTGGTCTCCTCCCAAAGCTTCTAGGGGCTCTTTTGTCCAGAAAAAATTTATCAAAAAGTTTCATAGCGTTTGTACTCCGTTTCGTACTGATTTCCTGAAAAACCAAAAACAAGCAGAAAACCGCAACTGGCACTGGGCACTAGGTTAATAGGTTAGTCCCAAAAAATGATATAAAATAGCATATAATTGCATATAAAACATCCAAGATTGATACTATAATAGCATGGAACAATAAAAAAAATTATAGATACGTTGGAGACGTATCAGCATCCCCAAGTTTAATTCCTGCTCGTCCTCGAGTAGGTAAATGATAAAAATAGAATTTTTGATGTGTAATGCTACCTAACATGTTTATCATGTAATCTCTTTACGGTATAAATATTGATAAATGCTGAATTAACAATATCAACATAATAATATCCATGAACATAAGAAGCATAATCATTAAACTTTCAAAATATACGATCCGTAACGAATGTTATTCCCTACTCATTTTATCATGTTAGCATGGCATGACTCCGCCTTCGCCGCATAAATATAAATCATGAGCACCCCGATGTCAAACCAGGCAATTGGATCGTACTTCTAACGCACTTCAGCATTTTGAACTTCACGCAATACATGAGCGTGAGCCATGGATATAGCATAAGGTGGAATAGAATGCGGTGGTAGGGATTAATATGGAGAAGTCAAAAAGGAAGAAAGTCTCGCATCAACTCAGCGGATCAACGGACTATGGAGATGTCCATCAATCGATATCAATGTGAGGAGTAGGGATTGCCATGCAACGGATGCACTAAGAGCTATATGTATATGAAAGCTCAAACTAAAACTAAGTGGGTGTGCATCCAACTTGCTTGCTCATGAAGACCTCGGGCATTTGAGGAAGCCCATCATCTGAATATACAAGCCAAGTTCTATAATGAAAAATTCCCACTAGTATATGAAAGTGATAACTCAGGAGACTCTCTATATGAAAAACATGGTGCTACTCTGAAGCACAAGTGTGGAAAAGGATAGTAACATTGCCCCTTCTCTCTTTTTCTCTCATTTTTTTGCTGGGCTCTTTTTGGCCTCTTTTTTTTCATCCGGAGTCTCATCCCGACTTGTGGGGGAGTCATAGTCTCCATCTGTCGGAAGTCGGGCTGCGGGGACCCAAAGGTTCGAACACTGGGGTGAGCTCGTTCTACCACTTCGTCTCCTACCACGGCTAAGCGATGGCGAGGCTACGGCAAGAGCGCGCTAGCGAGGGATAGACCGTGGACTCAGCGGTTTACCCAGGTTCGGGCCACCTTGCGGTGTAAGACCCTACTCCTGCTTGGTTGGTATTGCTCTGGTGCGAGAGAGAGAGTACAAGGTCGAGGGTGATGGGAACCGGAGTCGATCGGGTCCCTTCTACAAAGGCAGCTCTGCCCCCCTTATACCCGCATTGGTCCTCTTCCCCCTCGAAACTTAGACGGGAAGGGCTGCCACACTTGGCGGGTTTTGAAAGGGGACAAGCGCTCAGGCTATCCTGACTAAAGGCGGTCTTCGCCTGCCAAAGCGTGATCCATGATGCGCCGGTGGGCTCGGTGATGACCTCCGCCCTGCGTGCCCGCCGTCTTGGTCTTCCTTCGCCGATCGGGCAACCTTTGGGGTTGCTTTGGGAGGTAGATATCTGGCCCTGCTCCCTTAACACAAAAGAGGAAACCATCATCATCCGCGCCTGCTGGCGCGGCCTCTGTCGCCGCTCGTCGCCGCGTGCGTCACCCACGTGATGGGCCCCAGACCGCACAGCTCCGCTGAACGGCCTTCGTCTCGTGCGCCCTCGGGAGGGGGCCTCGGGAGGCCACCTCAGGAGGTCGCCTTGCGAGAGGACCTCGCGAGGCCGCTGGTGGAGGTGCTGAGCCTCGCTCGCCCGCTCCCTGAGGAGGGGGCCTCGAGAGGCCAAGGCCTCATGAGGAGCCCTGGTGAGGTGCTTGGTGATGATGGCCTGCTGGGCCCATGCCAGGTGTTGCGCCCTGGGCCAAAGGTAGACGGGCTTGGATACCCCGGGTTCCATGGGCCCGATAGTAGCGCCCGGGCCCGCGGCACGCACGTTCCCGCCTACAGGGGGCGAAACGGCACGGGCCCTAATTGCCTGCGGCCAGGCGCGATGCGTGGCGCACGATGTGACTGGGGACGCCTCCACTTCTCCCACAACACCTTGGTAACCGCCCGCGCTGACATAAGGCCTGTTCGCACTCGGCGCGGGGCCATCATTGTCTCACCCGTGTGTTCCGCCTTGATTCCTTGTGCGTATTGAAGGCGAGGCGGCGCCGAGGGCACCCTTCTTCCTTTTATTCCTGTAACAAGTCAACGTAGCCCCTGATGGCGTGAGGAAAAACGATGTCCTTTGCATTAAGTATCTTATGACTTGCTGTAATGCATGCTTATTTCCTCTTGAAGTCCTCTCGTGAGGCCTCGCTTTTCTTTCTTGTTTGCCTTGGTGCTCTACGCCGTCAGGACCCAGCCCCCGAGCGGGCCTACATCCGTCGCTGGTATGTCCGGTCGCGATGCCTAGACAAGAACAGGAGGTGAGGGGCCCGGGAGCTAGTAAGGGCTCCTGGGGCGCGATGCCCAGGAAGCCCCCCTTTGGCGTGCAAGTGGCTCACGCAAAAGAGAAAACGTGGGCGCTCGGTGAGATCGCAAAAAGAAAGAGAGAGCTTGAAAAACGATGAGAGCGGCTCACGAGACCTCCTCGTGAGGCTTATCTCCCTTTCTTTGCTTGCCTTGTCGCTCTACGTCGTCAGGACCCAGCCCCCGGGCGGGCTACAGGCGTCGCTGGTATGTCTGGTCGCAATGCCTGGACAAGGCCAGGAGGTGTAGGGCACTGCAAGAGGGTAGCCCCCCTTTGACATGCAAGCGGCTCGCGCAGAAGAAGGAAACTCAGCGCTCAGCGCGGCAGCGGTGAGAGGAGAGCTTGACGGGCGGTGAAAATATCTCGTGAGGTGTTTATGATACTTAGCTTTTTCGGAGGGCGGCGTCAGGCGAGCCGCCACTTGTAGGGTGTGCCTCGCGAGGTCTCCGCTCGTGAGGCCTCCGGCTGGCGTGGCTCTGTTGGGCTTGGCTCCGGAAGCCGTACTCCTGAGGCTCCGAGGGGCATCCTGCCGCCGGGTTACCTCGCGAGGCACGCTCGCAAGGCCTTCCGTGTGACCTGCTCCTGAGACAATTGCAAGGCGCAAGGTCTCGTGATGGGGGAGCCGTGCGCGGTCGCTGACCCACTCATGGGCGTCATGCCAGAAGATAAGGCACCAAGGACCTTGGTGAGGTGGCGTGCATGGGAGCAGGCCCGTGAGCCAGAGCTCGATCACTTGGGTTTAGCGGCGCTGCAGGGACGGACCCGAGCACAGGCACCGTGCCTATCATGCGAGAAGATGAGACACCAAGGACCTTGGTGAGGTGACGTGCACGGGAGCAGGCCCGCGAGCCAGAGCTCGATCACTTGGGTTTTTCAGCGCTGCTGGGACTGACCCGAGCACAGGCACGGTGTCCATCCCCCGTTCGCGTGAAGGTCAGGAGGGACGCCATGAGCACGCACGGCTCGCCATCAACGAACTGACAAAATAATAAGGTTGATTACACAACCAGAAGGAGATGCGGCTGCCGTGTCCGGCACGGGTCAGCTTGAGGTTGGTGCAGCCCATGGGGCGCCCTCAGCTGATTGTTCCGCCAGCGCGGAGCATGGGGCTTCCACTTGGGCGTGGGCATGATCGTGGCTCGATCGTTCTGCCAGCGCGGAGCATGGGGCTTCCACTTGGGCATGGAATGGAGCTCTCGCGGGCCCATCAGGCTTACGCAATGAGAGTCTCCGGGGCGTGTACAGCCCTGTTTCATTCATACTCGTGGGGGCCACGAGCGGAACTTGCGGAGGGGTCGGATGTTCCACGCGTCATACGCTGAAACTCCTTCCTCCGTCCCCAGCGTGGAGCATGGGGCTTCCACTTGGGCGTGGGCATGATCGCGGTTCGATCGTTCCGCCAGCGCAGAGCATGGGGCTTCCACTTGGGCGTGGGCTAGAGCTCTCGCGGGCCCATCAAGCTTAGGCAATGAGAGTCTCCGGGGCGTGTACCGCCCCATTTCATTCGTACACGTGAGGGTCACGGGTAGAACTTGCGGAGGGGTTGGATGTTCCAGGCGTTAGGCACAGGAACTCCGTCCTCCGTCTCCAGTCGGACGACGCCGGGCTCGGAGACATGAGCAACCCTGAAAGGACCTTCGCACATTGGTGAGAGTTTGTGGAGTCCCTCTCTAGAGAGGGTCCTCCGTAGGACGAGGTCACCGACCTCGAGAGTGCGAGGGCGGATGTTGCGGCTGAGGTAGCGACGCAGGGCCTGCGGGTACCTCGCGGCGCGAAGAGCGGCCTGGCGGCGGCCCTCCTCGAGGAGCAGCAGATCAGTCTCCCGCGAGCCATCCTGACACACCTCGTCGAAGGCAAGGACTCATGGGGAGCCGTGCTTAAGCTCTGAATGAAGGACCGCCTCAGCTTCGTAGACGAGGACACGGGAGCCTGAGCCCCGCCGAGGATGCAGGCAACTGCACGAGGCTCCTGGTAGCCCCCAGTGCCCTTGTCAGGCTGGTTGACGTCGTTCTTCGGGGGTGGCGGCGGTAGCAGCGGTAGAGCGGCGTTGGCCTGCTGGTTTACCTCACGAGGCTGATCGCGCCAGGCAGCCTCATGAGGCTGTTCACGCCAGGTGGCCTCACGAGGCTGGTCGCGCCAGATGGCCTCACGAGGCTGGTCCCGCCAACCCTGGCAGAAGTTGCCGCTGCCGTTGCGACTGTCCCAACGGTTGCTACCGCGGTCACCTCCACGGCCGGCGCCGCGGCCATTGCAGTCGTCTCGGCGGCCCTGGCACTCATCACGGAGCAGCTTGAGCTCCTAACAGTCTTCAGTGTTGTGGGAGCGCACGTTGTGGAAGGCGCAGAGCGGCCGGCCGTCCTTCCTAGGCTCGTCGTGGTCACGGCCACGCTTCTGCTCGAGCTCCGCCGCGAGCACGGCCGGGCCCTTGTGCTTGACGTCCTTGTTCTTGGTCTTGGTGGCGTCGAGCGCCGCGTCAGGGTCGTTGTGGACGAAGAGGCGGCGTTCTTCAACCTTGGCGCACTTGTCGGCGAGGTCGAGCAGCTCAAGCACGGAGTCGAGCTCACTATTGATGGCGAGCTTCTCGCGCATCTTGACGTCCATGACGCTGGTGGAGAACGCAGAGATGACGGCCGCGTCGGAGGCGCGCGGGATCTTGTTGCGCACCTGGCTGAAGCGCTGGATGTACTTGCGGAGGGTCTTGTCCGGGCGCTGCTGCAAACGCCGCAGGTCGTTGATGGTGAGGGAGCGGTCCTGTGTGCCCTTGAAGTTGGCGACAAACTGGCTGCAGTGCTCGGCCCATGAGGAGATGGACGCCTCGAGGAGGTTCATGAGCCAGGAGCGCGGGCCATCCTTGAGGGCCATGGGGAACCAGTTTGCCATGACCTTGTCGTCGCCGTTCGCCGCCTCGACGCTCAGCGCGTAGAGCTGAAGGAACTCCATGGGGATGGGGGTGCCGTCGTAGCGCGGAGGCAGCTTAGGCTTGAACTTCGCAGGCCAGACCACGCGATGCAGCTCGCGAGTGAAGGCACGGCAACCCACGCCGCTTGAGGGGACGCCGCCAGCGAGGGCGGCGCGGTTTCGACGCCCAGCCGCCGCAACGTCTTGAACGGCCTGGTCCTGGCGCCGGCGCTGCCGCTCGAGGAGCATAGGCCATCAGGGGGCGCGCGACGAATGATCTGGCAGCTGGCCTCGTCTTGGTCCGGCGAGGATGCGCCGCAGGACGGCTCGCGAGCCCACGCGCCGCGCCGAGGCCCGCCGTGCTCGTAACGCAGAGGAGGCGGCAAAGGGAGCGCCGTGCGTCAGGTCCCTAGCGCGAGACGGCGGAGGGCGAAGTGAGTGGGAAGGCGCCGGAGCGTCCCCGGCGGCGTTGACAAGCTCGGTGATGCGACCTAGCCAGGCGTCGTAGCCGGCGTCAGCTGGATGGTAACGGAGCAGCTCGCGTGCCATGAGCAGCGCGGCCTGCGGGTTCGGCGGCCCGCGGTGGGCGAGGGAGGAGGCAGTGGTGGTGTGGCCGTTCGCCTGCACGGAGGGCAGCAGGGAGGAGTCCTGCTACTCGCGGGCAGTGGGGTCGGTGGCGGCAGCAGCCTTGGCTTCGGGGCGGCGGCAATTGCCGCGGGCCACTGGCTCCGTCTGAGCCACGCGGCCAGCCCTGCGCTCGGCGCGCTCGCGATGTGCGTTGGCCATGGGGTTGGTGGAGCAGAGGGCGGAGCGGAAGAACAGTAGCGCACCCCTACCTGGCGCGCCAAATGTCGGAAGTCGGGCTCCGGGGGCCCAAAGGTTCGAACACTGGGGTGCGCTCGTTCTACCACTTCGTCTCCTACCACGGCTATGCGACGGCGAGGCTACAGCGAGAGCGCGCTAGCGAGGGACAGACCGTGGACTCAGCGGTTTACCCAGGTTCGGGCCACCTTGCGGTGTAAGACCCTACTCCTGCTTGGTTGGTATTGCTCTGGTGCGAGAGAGAGAGTACATGGTCGAGGGTGATGGGAACCGGAGTCGATCGGGTCCCTTCTACAAAGGCAACTCTGCCCCCCTTATACCCGCATTGGTCCTCTCCCCCCTCGAAACTTAGGCGGGAAGGGCTGCCACACTTGGCGGGTTCTGAAAGGGGACAGGCGCTCAGGCTATCCTGACTAAAGGCGGTCTTCGCCTGCCAAAGCGTGATCCATGACGCGCCGGTGGGCTCGGTGATGACCTCCGCCCTGCGCGCCCGCCGTCTTGGTCTTCCTTCGCCGATCGGGCAACCTTTGGGGTTGCTTTGGGGGGTAGATATATGGCCCTGCTCCCTTAACACAAAAGAGGAAACCATCTTCATCCGCGCCTGCTGGCGCGGCCTCTGGCGCCGCTCGTCGCCGCGCACGTCACCCACGTGATGGGCCCCAGACCGCGCGGCTCCGCTGAACGGCCTTCGTCTCGTGCGCCCTCAGGAGGGGGCCTCGGGAGGCCACCTCAGGAGGTCGCCTCTGGAGAGGACCTCACGAGGCCGCTGGTGGAGGTGCTGAGCCTCGCTCGCCCGCTCCCTGAGGAGGGGGCCTCGGGAGGCCAAGGCCTCATGAGGAGCCCTGGTGAGGTGCTTGGTGATGATGGCCTGCTGGGCCCACGCCAGGCGTTGCGCCCTGGGCCAAAGGCAGACGGGCCTGGATACCCCGGGTTCCATGGGCCCGACACCATCATCCTTTCCTCACTGGGACAATGCTCTAATGATAATGATCATCACACTTTTATTTACTTACAACTCGATATTACAAATCGATACTGGAACAATATGACTCTATATGAATGCCTCTGGCAGTGTACCAGGATGTGCAATGATCTAGCGTAACATGTATAAAAGATGATGAACAGTGGCTGAGCCACAAATACTATGTCAGCTATATGATCATGCAAAGCAATATGACAATGAAGATGTGTGTCATATAAACGGAACGGTGGAAGTTGCATGGCAATATATCTCGGAATGGCTATGGAAATGCCATAATAGGTAGGTATGGTGGTTATTTTGAGGAAGATATAAGGAGGCTTATGTGTGATAGAGCGTATCATATCACGGGGTTTGGATGCACCAGCGAAGTTTGCACCAACTCTCGAGGTGAGAAAGGGGAATGCACGGTACCGAAGAGGCTAGCAAATTGCGGAAAGGTAAGAGTGCGTATAATCCATGGACTCACATTAGTCATAAAGAACTCACATACTTATTGCAAAGCCTATTAGCCCTCGAAGCAAAGTACTACTTGCATGCCCCTAGGGAGGAGGTTGGCAGGACTTAATCATCGCGCACCCCCGATTGTAACAGCACTCAAGGATTTCATTTCACACATAAAAATGCTCAAACCTCCCCACCATGCCATGACCAACACTTAGATGAGAATTCAATAACAAGATTTAATACTGATATTTCTACTAACCAATGATCATGAACCTATATCCTTTCATATTACGACATCAATATCATTAAACCACACGTTTCATATTTAGTGATCTACATGAAAGTTTTTATTATATCCCTCTTGAATACCTATCCTTTATGGACTAATCTTATAACCCGTGCAAATTGCCATTACTATTTATTAGACTCTCAAAAATATTTAAGTGAAGCATGAGAGTGCAACTATTTCTTTAAAATATAACCACCGCGTCTTCTAAAAGATATAAGTGAAGCACTAGACTGCCTAGCTCAATAGATATAAGTGAAGCACATAGAGTATTCTAACAAATCACGATAAATGTGTGTTCCTCTCAAAAAGGTGTGTTGAGCAAAATATGATTGTGGCAAACTAAAAAGCAAATAAAGAAAAGAAAACTATAGCACACGACGCTCCAAGCAAAACTCATATCATGTGATGAATAAAAATATAGCACCAAGTGATATACCGATATATTGCAGACGAAAGAGGGGATGCCATCCGGGGTATCCCCAAGCTTAGACGCTTGGGTCTTCCTTGAATATTACCTTGGGGTGCCTTGGGCATCCCCAAGCTTAGGGTCTTGCCGCTCCTTATTCCTTCATCCATCGTGATCTCACCCAAAACTTGAAAACTTCAGCACACAAAACTCAACAGAAACCTCGTGAGATCCGTTAGTATAACAAAAAGATCTTAAACTTTAGGTACTGTTATAAATTGATTCATATTTAATTCTTGCATAATTCTACTGTACTCTAACTTCTCCATAACTTATACCCCCCGATATAATCCATAGCATCATTAAAATAACCGAACTATGCAATAGAAAACAGAATCTATCTAAAACAGAATAGTCTGTAAAGATCTGAATAAAAATCATACTTCTGTAACTCCAAAAATTCTGAACAATTAGGACAACGTAAACAATTCTTATAACAATACTGTGTAAAAAATTCAGGATGTTATCACGTTCCAGTACAGAATAGAAATTCCTGAACTGGGTGCAAAACTTTCTGTTTTTCAAACAGCATCAATTATACTATAATTCAAATCATCCTAAAGGCATTACTTGGCACAAACACTAATTAAAAGATAAAAACACAATCATAACAGAAGCTAAAATTGTGTGACACAATAAAAATAAAAATTGCAATAAAGATAAATATTGGGTTGCCTCCCAACAAGCGCTATTGTTTTATGCCCCTAGCTAGGCATAATGCATTGTTTCAAGTATTATCATCCTTAGTTTCGAAATCCAATTTGGGTGAGCTATTCTTAGTGGTTGTCTCATCATTAGTTTTAACCCCTTGAGATTCATATTCATCAAAAGACTTTTCATAAGTAATGGTAAACTCATCAGTTATTAAAATTTTAGCATTTTCAAGACAACCTTCTTCAAAACCTTGTTGATTTCCCTTTACAATCCAAGAATATTGATGATTAATACCATTGAACACTTGTTGAATTATATGTAAAGGGGGGACTTTCTTTTTAGCATTTTGCTCAAAAGCACGGTGATCACGGGACATATGTTTTCTCAAAAAATCTCTATCACATAATATTTCATCTATCCTAGGACATTCATAACTCTCGTTGTAAAAATCAAAGATTTCTCTAGCTTCTTGTACTATATAGTCAAATTCATTCATGAGAATAAGAGTGGTTATTTTCTTAGCCTTAGGATTGGTTATGACATGTAGCTCATAGAACAATCTTTGCAAAGTGGGATGAGTACGCATGAATCTTCTTTCAAGTTTAACAATCAGTGCAGAAATAGCTTGGGCATAACTGTTGGTTCTTTTAAGAATAGGAATATCATTGCAAGCCAAAGTTCCCGTACAAGCGAAGAATTCTTGAATAACACTTTTTCCTATTATATTCCCACTTCCCATCACAAAGGTTTTAGTATCCAAATTTAAGGAGGTGTCCATATTAGAAGCCTTACGGTCCTCACCTTTACCCTTAGCGATAACAAATTCAGACTTGGTAGCAACTTAAAGCAAGCAAACGAGCAAATAAAAATATTTTTGTGTTTTTTATGAGAAGAGGGGGGATGAAAACGGGAGGAAAATGCAAATAGAAAGGCAAATAAAAAGTAGAGCAAGTATATGATAGTTTATGCGAAGGTACTTGATAGGTTTTGATGATGTCTCCCCGGCAACGGTGCCAGAAATTCTTCCTGCTACTTGTGAGCTGCATTGGGATTTTCCCCGAAGAGGAGAGGAGATGCAACACAGTAGAGATAAGTATTTCCCTCAGTGAGAACCAAGGTATCAATCCAGTAGGAGAATCACGCAAAGCCTCGTGAACAACACCTGCACACACAAAAGCAAATACTTGCACCCAACGTGGGCAAGAGGGTCGTCAATCTCCTTGAACTCGTTACTTGAAAGGATTAAATCTTGTAGTGGTAGATAGATAAATTGAAAAAGAAAATAAAAGAAAGAAAATTGCAGCAAAGAATTTTTAGTTTTCTTTTTATGATTAAAGTAGACCCGGGGGCCATAGTTTTCACTCGTGGCTTCTCTCTTGAACACATAGCATACGGTGGGTAGACAAATTACTGTTGGGCAATTGATAGAAAAGTGCATAGTTATGACAATATTCAAGGCAATGATCATGTATATAAGCATCACGTCCGAGACAAGTAGACCGACTCCTGCCTACATCTACTACTATTACTCCACCCATCGACCGCTATCCAGCATGCATCTAGGGTATTAAGTTAATGAAAACGGAGTAATGCCTTAAGCAAGATGACATGATGTAGACAAAGTAAACCTAATCAATATGAATAAACCCCATCATTTTACCCTTAATGGCAACAATACAAATACGTGTCTTATCCCTTTCTGTCACTGGGATATAGAACACCGCAAGATTGAAGCCATTACAAAGCACCTCCCCCGCTGAAGATAAATCAATCTAGTTGGCCAAACCAAACGGATAGATCAGAGAGAAATACAAAGCTATCAAAATCATGCATAATAAAGTTTATTAAAGACTCAATTACTTCTCATGAATAATCTGATCATAAACCCACAATTCATCAGATCCCAACAAACACACCACAAAAGAAGATTACATCGAATAGAACTCCAAGAAGATCAAGGAGAACATTGTATTGAAGATCAAAGAGAGGGAAGAAGCCATATAGCTACTAGCTATGGACCCATAGGTCTATGGTAAACTACTCACACATTATCGGAAGGGCAGCAAGGTTGATGTAGATGCCCTCCGTGATCGATTCCCCCTCTGGCAGGGTGCCGGAAGAGGCCTCCATATGGGATCGCGGAAGAACAGAAGCTTGCAACGGTGAAAAAGTTATTCGAGGTGGTTATCTGTTGGTTTCCCAATATTTGAGAATTTATAGAAGTGGAATTAGGCCAAAAGGAGCCACGAGGGGCCCACAAGGCATCAGGGCGTGCCCTGTTGCCTTGTCACCTCCTCGTGAGGCTTCTAGTCTCCGCCCGAAGCTTCTAGGGTCTCTTTTGTCCAGAAAAAAATTGTCAAAAAGTTTCGTAGCGTTTGGACTTCGTTTGGTACTGATTTCCTGAAAACCAAAAACAAGCAGAAAACAACAACTGGCACTGGTCACTAGGTTAATAGGTTAGTATCAAAAAATGATATAAAATAGCATATAATTGCATATAAAGCATCCAAGATTGATACTATAATAGCATGGAACAATGAAAAATTATAGATACGTTGGAGACATATCAGCGGACTGCTCGCATGTGTCTCGTCAGCTCACGCCTGCTCGCACGGCACATGGAGGCACATATATTGTTTTTCTTTTTTGAGGATTAATTTTGTCACTTTATTAATTAACCAAAGCATGGCCCGTACATTGTTAGCCTAATACCCACGGTTCGAATAAATAAACCGTTTGCGATATTGTGTTCCAACTATTAATAATCTCCCACTTGCAAGAAACTTATATCAAAACTTGTCTCGAATTTGACCAAAAAAACAATATCACAGTCTATTGGTGTCATATCATGACACCACGACATGTTTCATGAATTTCAACTAAGTCTTGGAATTACTGGAATTTAAAAATCAAGATTCTCAATGTTTGAAATTTCTTGCCATTTCTTGCATGGGGACTAAACATGCACCCAAGGACACGCATATGATTTTCCAATCCATTTTGGTGCACTATCGCATGTGCATGTAGTTCAAATATGATATTTACACATTAAATCCCTAGGAAATCAATCAATGTATAAAAACGTCTAAATGATCTCTGAAGTTTTTTTAAATTTTAACACGACACTCCTTTGGTCACATGTTCACTGCAGAAAAAGTTTGACATGCCTTGAAGTGGCGGCGGTGGTGCGGTGGGTGGGGGGGGGTCCGGCACACTATGCGTCGTGAGCCTCCATGTGGGATTGACCGGTTTGTGAGGTAGGTGCCACGTAAAAGTCATGAATTGGGTATTTAAACATTACACAAACCTTTCACACATATGTTTGGGCCACATGCATGCAGTGGTGGTCCTCGGACACTCCCTCGTGCGGTTATCAGCGATGTGCCCATTTGTTAGCCCGCGCAGGTTATCACTTTGACCGACAGCGAGAGGCATTTGACCAAAGGTGGATTCATGTTGGCCTGTGTTACGGTGTAGATCATGGTGAGATTCCAGACCAAAGTTCGAGTGCGTGCGTACACATGAATCCATCCCACCCGGCTCGAAGTGAGGGGAACTACGCGTCGTGAACCTCCATGTGGGGCGTTTCCAGTTTGCGAAGCAGGTGCCACATCAAAGTTGTGCATTGGGTATTGAAACATCACACAACACCTCTTTGGGCCACATGCAGGCGGTGGTTATCCTATAGCTATCTCGCGCGGTTTATCGGCGATGCTTCCATCCGTGGGCCTGTGAGGCCCATCACTTTAACCTATAGCAAGAGAAGTTAATTTGACCAAGGAGGATTCCTTTTGGTTTGTGTTACGGTAGGAGTATATATATAGCACGCGCAGAAGGGGGGGCATCATATACTACGCGTAGTGAACCTCGCTCCGTGTGGGACTTTATGGTTTCCGAGGCAGGCGCCACATCAAAGTTGTGCATTGGGTTTTCAAAGATCACACAACACCTCCAATACATATGTTTGGCCCACACATGCAAGCGGTGGTTGTCCTCTGGCACTCACTCACGTGGTTGTCGGCGATGCTTCCATCTGTGTGCGCGCTTGGTCCGTCACTTTGACCGACAGCAAGAGATGTTAATTTGACATAGGAGGGGACTAAATTTTAGTTTCTCTTGCGTATAGGTCATGCTAAGATTACATATATAGTATAGTTTGAGCGCATGTGTATGCATGAATCCCTCCCAACGGATCGAAGTGGGGGGGGGGGGGGGCAGCACACGATGCGTCATGGACCTCGCTCCGTATGGGGACTTTACGGTTTGTGAGGCAGGTGACACATCAACATTGTGCATTGGGTACATTCAAACATCACACAACACCTCCATACATATGTTTGGGACACATGCATGCAGGCGATGGTTGTCTTTGGACACTATCTCCCTCGCGTGGTTATCGGCGGCAAGCCCATATTCATGGGCCAGCGTGGACGTCCATCACTTCGACCGATGACGAGAGAGGTTACCAAGGTGGATTAATTCTTCTTGGTTCGTTTTATGGTAGGTCATGGTGAGATTCCAGACCAAAGTTTGAGTGCACTCGTACGTATGCATAAATCCCTCTCACCGGTTCGAAGTGGGGCTGGGGGACTAGCATACTACGCGTCATGAACCATCGCTCCATGTGGGGACTTTCCGGTTCCAAAGCACGCGCCACATCAAAGTTGTGCATTAGGTATATATATATGATTCATACATGAGACAACACTTCCATACATTTTATCCCACATGCATGTGGTGGTTGTCTTTGAACATTCCCTCGCGTGCTATCGGCGGCAAGCCCATTCGTGGGCCCGCATGGACGTCCATCACTTTGACCGACAAAGAGAGAGGTTACCAAGGTGGATTCTTCTTGGCTCGTGTTACCGTAGGCTCGAGGTGGGGGGAGCGACATACTGCATGTCGTGAACCCTCGCACCGTGTGGGGACTTTCCGGTTCCAAAGCACGGTGCCACATCAAAGTTGTGCATTGGGTATTCAAACACCACACAACACTTCCATACATATGTTTGGGCCACATGCAAGTGGTGGTTGTCTTCGGGCACTCCCTCGCGTGGTTATTGGCGGCAAGCCCATTTGTGGGGCCGCGTGGACGTCGATCACTTCGACCGACAACAAGAGAGATTACCAAGGTGGATTCTTCTCGGTCCTTGTTACAGTAGGTGTTGGTGAGATGCCCTCCCACCGACTCGAAGTGTGCGTGCGTGTGTGTGTGTGGGGGGGGGGCACTACTCCATATGTCCCGAACCTCCGTGGGTCGGGGATGTCCAGATTGCGAGGCGCATGTGCCACATCAAAGTTGTGAAATGGGTATTTAAGTATCACACCACCCTTTTCATACATATAGTTGTGCCACCGGCAGGTGGTTCATGGTCTCACCCATCCCGCGCGCACAAGCACATTTGTGGGCCCGCACGGTCCACCTTGTTAACCGGAAGCAAGAGGGGGGGGGGGTGACCATGATGGATTCCTATAGGTTTTGTGTTACGGTAGGGTGAGATGCCAGACCTAGCTATTTGGGAGCATGCTTTCATAGCTATGATTCCCCTCCTGCCGACACGAAGTGGGGGCCGGATGAGCAATACTATGCACTTTGTCAGACAGATGCCACATCAAAGTTGTGCATTGGATATTTGAACATCAAACCACCCTTTTCATACATATATTTGGTCCACATGTAGGTGTGTTTGTGTTCTGACCCTTTCCCACGTTTTTTTTGCCAAATTTATAGATGCAACAGACACGGTTCCCTCAGAGTACCCGTGTGCCACGCCCGTGCCCGTGTCACATAAGCATAGTTGATTGGGCTCCATGAGGCTTCCCTCGCAATCTCAAAAATATCTACCCGCCTGGAGGGTTTTTCTGTTTGATAGCACATGATTATCATGTTTGGGCCGTGTGCGATGTTTGTTGCTCCCGCTCCGCTGCAATCCCTTCATCCAAATTTTCAGTAGCCCCGACATTTTACTCCCGCCTGCATCCCTTGCAATCTCAGAAATATCTACCCGCCTGGAGGGTTTTTCTGTCTGATAGCACACGATTATCATGTTTGGGCCGTGTGCGATGTTTGTTGCTCCCGCTCCGCTTAAAAATATCTACCCGCCTGGAGGGTTTTTCTGTTTGATAGAACATGATTATTATGTTTGGGCCGTGTGCGATGTTTGTTGCTCCCACTCTACTTCAATCCCTTCATCCAAATTTTCAGTAGCCCCGGCATTTTATTCCCGCCTAGTAAATTTTCACTAGCCGCGGCATTTCCTCAAACACCACCTTGCCCCCCCTCCACACACACACCCCCCTGCCAAAACCTCTGCTCACACACACCACCCCTCCCTCGCTCATAACCCTAGCTAGCCCGCCGCCGCCGCCTCGCCTCGACCGTCAACCTCTGCCATTCTGCCTGTGTAGGTTACCCACCGATCTCTATGCCTCGCTACCCTGAGTTTCTTAGATGACGCCTGCGAAACACCCCCTTTCCCACAGATCCCCATCCCCATCCCCCAATCCAGAGCGTCGCAACCTAAGCCCGGCTACGCTTCCCGGGAAGCTCGAGGAGCGAATGGCCAAAAAGAGGTTTATCGCGGCCTCTTCGCCCGACGATGGAGAGGTGGCCGCCGAGGCCACCGAGGAAGCTAACGACGATGACTCACCGGAGGCTTTCCATCAGTGGTGTCGCGTATATTGGCATCTCATAGATGCCGGCTATGACATCGAGGTCGTCGACAAAGGCGACTTGATGCGGGCTATGTCACAGGTTAAGTGGCCCACCCCCAACCCCTCGGGTTCAACTGCCGTCGATCTCACCCATGGCCCCGCCGCTGATCTCCTATGCCTCGCTATCAAGAATTTGCCATCCTTCATCGCCATCAAGCCCCTTTTGTCATATCTGAAGGACACGTTCTGCGCTGCTGGCTTGGGATCCTCAACTGCCAAGTCAGACCTCATCGACGGCGACCATAAGGAGGGCACCCTCTCCGGCTCTTCCAAGGGGAAAGAGCCCATCTGCGACATCAGGGAGGGCACCCTGCAGCCATGCTCTTCCAAGAGGAAGGAGCCCATCTGTGACAAGTGAGGAAACCCATGATTTCTTTTGTTGTGACTCTTCCAAGGGGGAAACATCATATGATCGCGCTCGTAGCTTTTGCCATGCTATGTTTTAACCATGCCGTGTTTCAATTGCTATATTTGGTTGTTTGTAGTATGCCTTGTTTTTTTCAGTTATTCACAATGTGATGTTCTATATGTGCAAGAATGTACTGTGCTGTTCAATTTTATCAACACCAGTTTCAACGGCCAAAATTGGTTCCTGTTGAAGTTGGTGTAGTTAACATGCCCCATGTTTATTTCAGTTTTCTCACAATGTGATGTGCAATCATACAATTTGATGTTTAAGTACAAGCTTAGTTCTGTGGAATTTCAACAATACCACTATGAGTGACTATATTTGGTTGCTGTTAAGCCTGTTGTAGTGAGCATATGCATTGTTTAATGGTTTTTGGTTGTTAGGTTGTTTGTACTGAGCATATGTCCAGTTTCAATTGCTATATTTGGTTGTTTGTAGTATGCCTTGTTTATTTCAGTTATTCTCAATGTGATGTTCTATATGTGCAAGAATGTACTGTGCAATTCAATTTCATCAACACCAGTTACAACGGCCAAAATTGGTTCATGTTAAAGCTGGTGTAGTTAACACGCCTCCTGTCTATTTTAGTTTTCTCAAAATGTGATGTGCAATCATACAATTTGATGTTTAAGCACGAGCTTAGTTCAATGCAATTTCAACTATACCACTATTAGTGACTATATTTGGTTGCTGTTAAGCCTGTTGTAGTGAGCATATGCCTTGTTTAACGGTTTTTGGTTGTTTGTACTGAGCATATGTCCAGTTTCAATTGCTATATTTGGTTGTTTGTAGTATGCCTTGTTTATTTTAGTTACTCACAATGTGACGCTCTATATGTGCAAGTATTGACCGCACAGTACAATTTCATCATTACCACTTCAACGACCATATTTGTTTCCTATTAAGCCTGGTGTAGGTAATATGCCCCCTGTTTTTTCACATTGTGATGTTCAATTATACAATTTGATGTTTAAGCACAAGCTACGTTCTATGCAATTTCAACAATACCACTATGAATGACTATATTTGGTTGCTGTTAAGCCTGTTGCAGCGAGCATATGCCCCTTTTAACGGTTTGTGGTTGTTCGGTGGTTTGTAGTTAGCATATGTCCAATTTCAATTGCTATATTTAGTTGTTCGTAGTATGCCTTGTTTATTTCATTTATGCACAATGTGATGTTCTATATGTGCAAGCATGAACTGTGTAGTTCAATTTCATCATTACCAGTTTCAACGGCCATATTTTGTTCCTGTTTAGCCTGGTATTGTTAACACACCCGCTGTTTATTTTAGTCTTTTTGCAATGTGATGATCAATTGTACAATTTGATGTTTAAGCACAAGCTACGATCTATGCAATTTCAACAATACCACTATGCATGACTATATTTGGTTGTTGTTAATCCTGTTGTAGTTAACACCCCTTTCCATTTTTATTTTACAATAACTAGTGTGCATAAACCTGCACAATACCAGTTTCAATGACTATATTTGGTTGTTGTTAATTGTTAGGCCTGTTGCAGTTAACAAACCTTTCCACTTGTTTGCTTAACTAGCGTGCTTATACCTGCACATTGAAGCTATCATTTGAAGATTACGTTGTCTACCATGGATATATTTGGTTGATGTTTAGCCTCCTGTGCTTAACATGCCTTTCGATGTACTTACACAGGACAATATTGGGAACTACTGTTGTTGTCCATCGAGGTTAGTTTCATCCCATGGCTTATATATACTCCCTCCGCCCCATAATATAAGATGTTAATTCATCCAATATGTGAGTATATATTGGATGTAATAAGATCTTATATAATGGGACGGAGGGAGAATTGTACTACATCATTGTGCAATTGTAGTTTAGCTTCTAATATTGACTTGGTGCTTGTAGGTACATATGTCATTGGTAAAGATCCGCGCTTCGACCCTTTTTGCGTATGGGGCAATGAGATATTCATGAACTAGCATCAAGTGAGGAAACTAATAAAGATTGTTAGTAAAATGGGTCAAAAGATGGCAATTAAACTATTTGTTTGCACTTTATCCAAGACAATAGTGAACTGCAGGATGGTAAGTAAGAACTCTGCAGGCTTCTTTTTACTGCCCATAATGAGTTGTGTTAGATGACAATGTCTAAATATTTTTCCTTTGCAGTGGTTCCCAAAGCAGTTTTCTCAAGATTACCTCTCAAACTACATGATTGGTGGGCATGCAAAGATTAAAGTATTTGTACCAGACTACAATGACTATCTAGAAGTCCTCATGAAGACAATGAAGGATGGGCGGTTGGCCATCACAAGGGGTAGGACTAGAGTCGTGCGTGCCTTCGGCATGGAGGACGGCACAATATGGGCATTCTGCTTCACCTTGTTTGGCAACTAAAATGTCTTTCGCCTCTTTCTTTACCGTCTTTAATACAAGTATACAACCCTGGTTCATCATTCTTTATTTGGTGCTTATGTAATTCTTTTTTTTTTTGATGTAATTCTTGAACATATGTACCTGTGAATCGAATAATGCATTTGTTGTAGAACCTAATGGATATGAATAAAGTTATTGCCTACTTTCATATTCAAATTCAAATTTGGTACAATTTTAAATTGCAGCGATTAAATTAGGGTGAAAATGCGCTCTGCATGTCATTACGCCGCACACGGTCTGTAAAGCACAACGTGTGTGATATACCTCATAATCCGACATGTTTCATAGAGAGAAAATGTGTGCGACCATGCACACAATTGATGTTTGCAAAGCGTGTCTGATGTCAGACAATATCACAAACAGTGCGAGCAAACCAAATGTTTGTGATAGTCGCCTTATCGTACATGCTTTACAATCATCAACTGTTTCTGATGTCGAACGCATCATAAATGTTGCACCACAGAATAGCGTGTGCGATAGTTATCCCGTCCGACACTCGTACGACAATCGGATGTTTCGTAAACTCATCTGAGATATGTACAATGATTAACTTATCTTCTTAATTATATAATCGCATACGGTTTGGGAAAAGTGAATGTGTGTGATAGTCTCCTTATCATACACGTTTTACAATCGTGAACTATTTGTGATGGGGCGCGCATCGTAAATGTTGCACCACAGAATACTGAGTGCGATGGTAATGCGAGCACACACGAGTAGCAAGGATGGAGCGTTTGGGATATTCGATAGATCACAAACAGTTGTGTGACGACTCATGTTTGGGAAAGATGCGGGCATCGCATACGCTTAGTTCTGCGAAACGTATGCTTGCGTGCTCCCTATCACCGACGGTTTCTGGGTCGTGTGGGAAGGACCCCCCTATCGCACACACGTGCAAGGCGATGGTTTAAAACTCTGTCGCGGAAAGGGGGTAAAAACCGTTTGTATAGCACTTTGCTGCACCAGTGGTCGCTCTAGAATAATTCGTGGATAATCCCGAAGCATTTGAGCGCTCTAAAGGTTGTAGTGTCAGTAGATGGAGACAGTAAACATAGCTCTGTAGTTCATGATCTCATTCGCCATAAACCACCATCCCAGGTGCTTGCTTTAACTTCGCGGTGTCATACTAAATCTGTCTATTAACCATGTTCTTACATAAAACTACTGTTCTTGTGTATCCCGCATCAGTCACTTATAAAGATACAGTCACACCCGTTTGTTAGTTTGAGAGAAGCTACTCTTTTAAAGAGTGCAATGTCATCCTCCCCACATGATTCCCAAGAAACAGCAAGGCTAGATGAAGATAGTCAATGTAGCTCTGTAGTAGATGACCGCATTTCCCCTACACCACCATAGCAGGTGCTTGCTCTAACTTGGCAGTGTGATATGTGGTTGCATGTTGCATATGGTGTATAGCTTGTAGATCTTCTAATTTGGTTAAATTGCATCTGCTATTCTGCTTAGTTTACATATTATACCTGTTAATGTGACATGCCTTCCTGTTTTTGGTACATACTAGATCTGTCTATTAACCATGTTCTTACATAAAACTACTATTCTTGTGTATCCCACATCAATCACTTATGATGAGACACCTTTAGTATATGCAGCGTGATATTTGTTGCATCTTGTATATGATTTATAGCATGTACTGCTTCTAATTTGTTGAAACACCATTTATGAGACGCTTTTAACTTGGCAGAGTCGTGGTGTCTACCTTGCATTGCTTCTAATTTGTTGAAATGGCTTCTGCTTAGTTTACACAAATAGGCATGAATATGCCATTCCATCCTATTTTTCGTACATATTCCATCCTCGTATCATGTGTTTGCCTTACATAAAAGTAGTGTTCATCAGTATCATGCATGAATGAGTTCTGAAGAGTGATTTTTATTCCTTTTTCTTGTCGTTTGACTTGATAATGCAAAATCAATAAAGCGGAAGGAAATTAGCAAGGCAGTGGATGATGGTGCTCCTTCCGACCAACTGAAATGGAGGGTCTCTACAGATTCTACTCCGACATCCTCCAAACAAGATTTGCAAGACAACACATACATAGACAGTCAACGTAGTTGTGGTGATGATGAGCACATCTCCCCTACCCCACCATCACAGGTGCTTGCTCTAACTTGGCACTGTTATATGTGGTTGCATGTTACGTATGATGTCTAGCTTGTATTGCTTCTAATTTTGTTGAATTGCATCGGCTTAGTTTACGCATTATACTTGTGAATAAGACACGTGTTCCTGTTTCTAGAACATACAATATCTGTCTATCACGCCATGTTCTTACATCAAAGTACTATTGTTGTGTATCCTGCAACAATCACTTATCATAAGACACATTTAACTTGGGAGTGTGATATAGGTTGCATCGTGCATTGTTTTCTAGCTTGTACTTCTTCTAATTTGTTGAAATGGCACTTATGACGAGACAGTTTTAACTTGGTAGAGTGACATCCGTTGCATCTTTCATATGGTGTCTATCTTTCATTGCTTCTAATTTGTTGAAATGCCTGCTGCTTAGTTTCACATCATAGGTGTGAATATGCAATGCTGTCCTTTTTTCTTACATATTCAATCCTCCTATCATGCGGTCGCCTTACATGAAAGTAGTGTTCGTCAGCATCATGCATCAATGAGTTCTGAAAAGCAAATTTTATTCATTTTTCTTGTGGGTTTGACTTGACAAGGCAATAAAAATAAGAGAGAGGAAGGAAAAAAGTAAGGCAGGGGCTGATGGTGGTCATCTGGCGCCACCGGTAAGGAGGCGCTCTAGAGATTCTACTACTACTGCTAGTGTAGTAGAAGTTCCAAGTAAATATGATGGGCCCAACAACCCTACTCCAGCATCTCAGGTGCTTTCTCTAGCTTGGCAGTGTGATATTTGCTTGCATGTTGCATACAGTGTCTAGCTTGTATTGCTTCTAATTTGATTAAATTGCATCTGCTTAGTTTACACATTATACATGTGAACATGGCATGTCTTCCTTTTTTGCATATACTACATCTATCTAATACATGTTCTAACATCGAAGTATTGTTCGTGTCTATCCTACATCAATCACTTACGACGAGACACCTTTAACTTGGTAGTGTGATATTGTTTGGATCTTGCATATGATTTATTGCTTGTACTGCTTGACATTTGTTTAAATGCAACATATGACGAGACACTATTAACTTGGCAGAGTGATATTTGTAGCATTTTTCATACCGTGTCTAGCTTCCATTGCATTGCTTCTAATTTATTGAAATGCCTTCTGCTTAGTTTACACATCATAGGTCTGATTATCTCATGCCATCTTGTTTTTCGTACATATTACATCCTCTTATCATGCGGTTGTCTAACATCAAAGTTCAGTTCGTCTGTATCACGCATCAATTAGTTCTAAAGAACTAAATTTTAATTCCTTTTTCTTGTGGGTTTGATTGACATGGAAAAAAGAGAGGAAGGAACACAAAATGGTAGGGATGGTGTTAGTACTTGGGAGGCACGGAAACGGAAGCGGAACAGCTCTGCAGATTCTGCTAGTACTGATAGTGCAATAGAAGGTAGAAGACCACCGGATAAATGTACAAACACAGTATCCCCTGCTACACCACCTGCAACGACAGCCCTAGTGGTTGCAGCACCTTCTTCCACAGTTCCAACATGTGCACGAGTCACTCGTTCGTCAACTCTACTAGTGGCAAGTTCCCAAGCTCCCTTGCCACCTGACACTACTTCTGAAGCACTCTTCACACAAGAGAACCTGGCAAGATTAGATGAACCTTGTGAGCTTCAACACCAAGAAGGTAGTTGATCGAGTCAAGTTACAGTTGCATGCTTCTTTATATGTAGTCTCACAGTTTGATGTACACTAACACTTCCCATGTTCGTTTTTGAACTAGCACCTAGGCGCAAGAGGAAACAGACAGCAGGGATAATGCTCAATAGGTTAACTAAATCTAAAGGAGGAAGAATGGAGATCCATTTTGAGGTAGGTTTAAAAAAGCCACGTGATGCTATAGAGTCAGCCAAGTTAGTATCAGAGGCAGCCGTTACCGTTAGGTGTCATGCACGTATCCTCCCAACATGGATTCAGTACAGGAATGACAAAGACAAAACCCAGTTTAACACCTTCCTCGACCATTTATCTGTAAGTATGGTTATTTATGGAACTTAGTAATATCATCTTGTTCTGTCCCTTACTTTCTAGGTTGCTGGTAAGGAGACTCCTATAATTTTGAACAGATGAGGTTCAAGTTGGATCAGCAAGATGATGCAACCAGACGAGCATGCACTCATGTTTTCAAGTCTGCTCTACGACAGTATCGGTATAACCTGAGGAAAACTCACTTTAAAGGCAAGGCTAACAATGAACTTGCCCAAACATCTCCAGTGGAAAATATAACGGATGAAGACTGGACAGCCCTTGTTAAACACTGGTCTGATCCAAAGTATCAAGTACGTTATATATATGTGATCAGATCACATGTTGAACACCTATTTACGCATGTGCCTTACAAATCGATATTCTTCTGGGTGAACTGTTCAAAGAACAAGGCCAACCATACGAAAGTGAAATTCTAACAGACGACAAGATCCCATAGCTATATTGCACACTGCGAGGCTATTGTAACTAGCTACTGTTTCACTCTTTTGGCTGTGCCATATTATAGATCTATATTGACTTGTTCCAAATCCAAAGGAAAGCCTGCATGGACCAAAAAGAACCTGAACCAAATGCGGTGGAAATCTTCAAGGACTGTCACATCAGCAAGACGAAGGGCATGACTACACTAGTCAAAGCCGCTGTTGTAAGTCCTTAATCCTCAGGCCTTTGAACTACTGGTTACTCTGACTTGTGCATTGAACTGCATGGTTTGCAGCCAATGTCTATTACTCTTTTCAATTTTATACACAGTTGTCTTAACGTATCATTGCACCTTACAAGGTTTAAAAGAGAGGAACGATGTTCCTTTGCTCTTGATCTGTAATCTAGTTCCATGCTGGACTTGCCCACACAACGTTACAATTGCCTGTTTGTCTAATCTCACTTGTTTTCTGATATGAATGATGTCATACTATGCTCACCGTATTATAAACTTTTGTCTCTTTATCCTTAGCTGTCAATACAATGTGAAGAAATAGACAATACATTAGCCATGGTACATGGTCATATGTTTGGAACCTGGTTTTATTATGTACTTTGCAGTAAAATACAACTAATATTTTACATGGGCTCACCAAAATAAGTTCTGTATATAGACCAAAGCTATTCTGTTAGGTTTTGCTGCCTCATTAATAACTTCTGTTCTGGTACTACTAATGTACAAACTCAACTTTTCAGCAAGCTATGGAACAAATGGTGGAACCACCACAACCTCCTGAAGGTGACAAGGCAACCATAACCACAATGTCACCTCTTGCTGTAGTCGGTCAGTATCTCTCCACTAACAGTGCCAAAAGCACCTTCCTGCGTAATACTAGGTTGGTTGTTAAGGCAACCTCGTCCAAACTGCCTCATGAACAAGATCTGCAAGCTCGACAAAATGATATATATGCGCTCCAGACACAAGTCGAATCCCAAACAGAGACCCTTTGTGAAACAAGAACAACCATTGTTCGATATTGTCAAGATATGCATGGTTTTGAAACCAGACTATCAGACATTTGCTGTGTTGTTCAGGAGCCTAGGAGAAATGACAACGAAGGTTATGGTGCTCCATCAGACACTACAGCATGAAAACATAACAGTCAGGTCAAATCATCTGAGCTTCTGAACTTCTGATGGCGCATTTACTTTTATGCCAACCCTCCCTTTGTTATATGGCTGTAATTTGTTTTGTTGCGATACAACATTTGTTCCTAATAGGCAGCGGCCGGCTGAAGAAAACAACAAGCCATTTTTGTATAGTGTAGAGTGTTCCCTATATTTGCACGGGTGGCGAACTTTGATTCCCAGTGGATGTTGTGCAATCGCCATAATAGCCTAGCGTTAGTTGCTTGCTTATTTATTTCCTTGTAGTCTTCTTTTTCCTCGGTTTGCTAGTGGCCCCAATAACCATGGGCCACATACGGACCGTGGTAACCATGGGCCTGCTACCTGCTGTATTGACCATGGGCCATCTACGGGCCGTAGGATCCGTTGGCCACCTACTATTCATGGGCCAAAACCGGACCGCAATAAGGGCCGTAAACGGGCCATATTGGGAATGGTCCGTTTAAGGGCCCGTAGCATAACGGGCCGTTAACAGGCCGAAAGTCATCACAGGCTTAATTCTATCGACAGGCATAACGGGTCGTTAATGGGCCAGAATACATGATGGGTTGAAAATGGCCCAATGGGTTAACAGACCACGAACGGGCCGATTGTAACCACGGGCTGAATTTGGCCCATTAATATAACAGGCCAGTGACAGACCGTAAGTAATATAGGGCTCGAAATGAGCCCAAGAATTTATGGCCCCTTAGAAGGCCGAAAGAGAGCACGGGCTGGAAACGGCCCAACTGAATCATGTACCGTTAATGGGATCAAAGTAGTTTACTGCTCATGATGGGCCAGAATCACCACGGGCCATCAATGGGCCCAGAGATACAAAAGGCCTCATATGGGCCGAAAGACGTCACGGGCGATAGATGGGCCAAAAGTGACAATGGGCTGGAATCATATGGGACGGCCCACATGACGCTACTGGGCCAAATTTTGAAAGGCCATAACAGGCCATGAGTACCCGGGCCGTAAATGGGTTGTATGCGAACAGGCCGTTAACAGGCTTTCCATGGGCCGGCCCGCTAACTTTTGACCAAGTCAAACAGGCCAGGCTTTTTAACCTAAATGGGCCACTATTGGGCCATGCCACGTGTCGACGTATCATAGGCGTCTCTCGTCTAATGAATGGATGACATCTGTCCCAACGCCGAGCTGACACGTGGTTCCGTTGGTGAATGAGAATTTTATACGTGGAAAATCGCCATTGGTCTGGGTTGATAATGGGTTATCGCATCCAAACTCGCACCCGATAGCTTAATGGCGACCCGTTACGGGGGATGCCACATGTCGGTTACCCTTGACGAAAACACTTCCAGGACGCGGCATTTATCATCATAGAAGTGGACACTTCCGTGATGATAATTTGAGTATTGTCATGGAACACTTCTACGACAACACATGTATGACTATCTTGATTCTGTCATAAAATCGTCACGGATGTACATGCATGACAGAAAACGTGACCTACTGTGACAAAGACGTTTCATCACGGAAGTGTTTTTTTGTAGTGAAGGAAAGTAAAGGGGGTAGATATAGGAAGATCAAGCGCAATGAAGACACAGTGATTTTTGGCATGGTTCCGATAGGTAGTGCTATCGTACATCCATGTTGATGGAGACTTCAACCCACGGAGGGTAACGGCTGCGCGAGTCCATGGAGGGCTCCACCCACGAAGGGTCCACGAAGAAGCAACCTTGTCTATTCCATCATGGCTTACGACCACGAAGGACTAGCCTCACTCGGGTAGATCTTCACGAAATAGGCAATCTCCTGCCCTTATGAACTGCTTGGTTCAACTCCACATGATCTTGGAGGCTCCCAAGTGACACCTAACCAATCTAGGAGACACCACTCTCCAAAAGGTAATAGATGGTGTTGTTGATGATGAAATCCCTGCACTTGTGCTTCAAAAGATAGTATCCTCAACACTCAATCACTCTCTCACAGATTTGGCTTTGGTAGGAGAGCGGATTGAAGTGGAAAGCAACTTGTGGAGGCTAGAAATCAACGTTCAAATGGTTGGATTGGAATGCCTTGATCTCAACATAAGTGTAGGTGGTTCTCTCTCAGAAACTGGATATGGGAAGTGTAGCTTTGTCCTGGTTGCTCTCTCTAAGAGTAGGTGGTGGTGGAGGGGTATATATAGCCTTCACCAAAAATCCAACCGTTACAAACTTTATGCACAACTCGGTGACACCGAAATGAAATCTCGATGAGACTGAACAGTGTAAAAGATTTGAACATTAGGATTTTCGGTGGGACCGGATGAATCCACTCGATGAGACCGATTCATGATGACCTAAGCAGATTCCTCATCTCGGTAGTTTTGATCAGTTCATCTCGGTGATTGCGAAATGAATTTTACTGGGTATAGAAACTTGGTCACTACACGGTGGGACCGAATGCCATCTCGGTTGTACCAAGTTTCTAGGGTTTGGCTTTATGGCTCTGTCTTGGTTGACTCGGTGGGTCCGGATGTGAATGTTTCGGTGGGACCGAGTTTGACTTAGGGATTTGGACAGATGGAATGTGGGAAGGTGGTTGAGGGTTTTTAGAGCAATATCTTTAAGCACTTGAGCAAATGACTCGTGATCAAAACCTCATCCCCTTTTAATAGTATTGGCTTTCCTATGGACTCAATGTGATCTTTTATCAGTTAACCAAAAATGTAGAGTCTTGAAGCTTTTGCGAATGTGTTTCCTTAGCATTTTGAGGGGTCCACAATCACATTTCCTAGCCATGCCAACATTGAACTTTCCTGAAATTTGCTAGATGAAATGTTAGTCCAACAACATGTATGTTGACATGAATTACCAAAACCACCAAGGGAGCAAATGTGCTTCCAGTATCCCCTTTTTTGGTAATTGATGACAACATACATTAAAGCTTCAAATAAGAATATACCATAGAATATATGAAAGCTTTGAGAGACATATAACATGTATAAGCTCCCCCTACAAGTGTGCAGACTTTTAAAAGGATAATTGCTTTTGGAATGCAAGTGCACAATAGGGTAGGAAACTTGATGTGTTACATGTATCTTGGCTAAATGCATTAGAGCAAAACAAATGAGAATGAAATATATTCATGTTCATGAATCTCTCTTGCAAACAATATGTGCAAGAAGCAAGAGATCATCAAGCACATGAATGAGATGCATATACTTACCTTGAGGTGCTTGAGCATTTTACTTGAAGAAATAAACTTGAGAAAATAAGGTTAGATAACACAAGAGAATTTCTTCAAGAGGAAATGCAAGAACAACAAGGATACCAAGATTTGGATGACATGTATATGAGATAGTATCACTAAGTGAATACTTCCTTGAGTGCAAACATGTCCCCAAGAGGTCAGAAAAGATTTGCAATAGAATTTCAAGGATTTTTCTCCCCTAAACTTTTGAACTTCCTCTCCCCCTGAATCTGAGATAATAGATATTGGGAGTAGGTAGGGTGAGACAAAATCAGAGCAGAAAGGCTTAGAGCTCAAAAGATCGAACATATGTTTCTTCTCACTTAGAAACATATAGAAATCTCTCCTCTTATAAGATGCATTGTCTCAATCTTTATTTGACAGATGAGAGTTAGAAGAGCTTTGATGTGCACAACTCTCTCCCCCTTTGACATCAATTTCCAAGAAGGGTTTAGTTTCAAGGTCATAGGTCAAATGGTAGGGTCCTTGAGTGTAACATCGAGCTGTGATGATATCGAATGCATTAGAGGGGAATGAATCATTGAGTGGAGCTGGACAAAATCTAAAGGAGATATTTGGCAAACGGTTCTTTGGGTAATGAAGTCGATGTCTCCGAGTTTTATCAATTGATGAGTACGAGAAGCGAAGCATCACATATTGATTACATCGGTGTGTCCGATGCAGTTCTTGTCGGTGGAACCGAAGAACATATAAGCAGTGCTAATTGTAGCTCGGTGACACCGGTGAGGGACCGAGTTCAAGACAGAAAGAAAGTTTTGTCAAATTCAGCTTGCTTGACAATAAGATCTCACAAGGATTTTCAATGAATTCGAATAAGATTTGCAAGGAATTAACTAGAAGAGAGAAACTAGCTAAGACAAGAAAAGAAAAGAAATACAAGAAAGGAACATCTAGATGAAGTTTTTTTTGAAAGGGAACAAAGCAACTAAAACACAAGAGAAATGCAAGAAAGGGAAACCCAAGGGAACTTCATCTAGGAAAGGGTCGGCGACTAGGTCACCTATGTTAGAGTATATTGACTTAGGAGTCAAGTGAGAGCACTTGATCATAGGTCATACTCATCGTTAAGCTCAAAATGGGGTTGCCATTTTTCATTTAAGCATTTCAATGTATTCACATCTTGTGAAGTTGCTTTAGATCAAGTATTTGAGTAAAGCTACTCTAAGATTTGATCACTTACATTAGGTTTTGTTGTTGACTCCATCATGTAGTTGAACTTGTTGTGGATGCTCGTGTGATGGAATTTTGGAGCTATCCTTCTTCTCTTGTAGTTCATCTTCCTACATGGCTTAGTCACGCAAGGAACAACATGTATATCCAAAATGACAAGATTGAAGAGAATTTAACATATATTGTCAAAGGATATTTTGGTGTTGTCTTGTTCCTTGAACACAACAATCAACTTGTAGATACTTGGTTTGTGCATGATTGCTCAAGATAAGAGTTGGGAGCAATCTTTCGAAGTGAAGCTTATCCAAGTACCTACAATGGGGTTAGATGCAATACAAGGGAGCAATGTATCCAAGATGTAATATGGTCATCATAAAAGATATATCAAGGATTAGTCATGAAAGCTCATGCCCTTGCTTGGATCCAAGTGAGTTTCTAGTTCACATTGGAAGCATCAATGACATTCAACTCACTTCTCAATCGACAAAATATCTTCTCATCAAGTGGCTTAGTGAAGATATCCGCCAATTGCTTATCAGTGCGAACATGCTTAAGGTTAATGTCACCTTTAGCAACATGATCTCGAATGAAATGATGACGAACTTCAATATGCTTAGTTCAAGAATGTTGCACGGGATTGTGTGCAATCTTAATAGCACTCTCATTGTCACAAAGCAATGGAACATGTCTCACATGTATCTCATAATCTTTGAGAGTTTGTGTCATCCATAGTACTTGAGCACAACATAATTCGGCGGCAATGTATTCCGCTTCGGCGGTAGATAGAGATACCGAGTTTTGTTTCCTGGACGACCAAGACACAAGAGCTCTCCCAAGAAATTGACAAGTACCCGAAGTGGACTTTCTATCAATCTTGTCTCCGGCATAATCCGAATCGGAGTAGCCAACAAGATTAAAAGTAGATCCTTTGTGATACCAAATGCCAAAGTTTGGTGTATGTAACAAATATCTCACAATTCTTTTTATGGCCTTAAGATGACACTCTTTTGGTGCCGCTTGGTATCGCGCACACATGCACACACTTAGCATAATGTCGGGACGGGAGGCACATAGATATAACAATGAACCAATCATGGATCGGTAACCCTTTTGGTCAAGTGGTTTGCCATCCTTTGTCAAGTCAAGATGTCCACTAGTAGGCATGGGAGTTTTCATACCTTTACTCTCTTGCATGTTGAACTTCTTAAAAAAGTCCTTGGTATACTTCGTTTGAGAACCAAAGGTACCCTACCTAGTTTGCTTGATTTGCAAACCAAGGAAGAATTTGAGTTCACACATCATAGACATCTCATACTTTTCCGACATCAACCTTCCAAACTTTTCACTAAAAGAAGGGTTAGTAGATCCAAATATGATATCATCAACATATATTTGGCATACAAATAGTTCACCATTAAATCTCTTAGTGAATAAGGTTGAATCAAATTTCCCAATTTCAAAACCTTTTTCAAGAAGAAACTTTGTTAAGCATTTGTACCAAGCTTTAGCACTACAAAAAAAACACTTCTGTGATGATACGTGTTTGTCACAGTAGGTCACGTTTTCTGTCATGCATGTAAATCCGTGACGATTTTATGACAGAATCAAGATAGTCATACCTGTGCTGTCGTCGAAGTGTTCCATGACAATACTCAAATTATCATCACGGAAGTGTCCACTTCCATGATGATAAATGGCGTGTCACAGAAGTGTTTTCGTCAAGGGTAACCAACACATGGCATCCACCGTAACGGGTCGCCGTTAAGCTATCGGGTTCCGGTTTGGATCCGATAACCCGTTAACACCCTGACCAATGGCGATTTTCCAATTACAGTGGATGCCTTGTCTATTCCATCATGGCTTACGCCCACGAAGGACTAGCCTCACTCGGGTAGATCTTCACGAAATAGGCGATCTCCTGCCCTTATGAACTCCTTGGTTCAACTCCACAAGATCTTGGAGGCTCCCAAATGACACCTAACCAATCTAGGAGACACCACTCTCCAAAAGGTAATAGATGGTGTTGTTGATGATGAACTCCTTGCACTTGTTCTTCAAAAGATAATCTCCTCAACACTTAATCACTCTCTCACAGATTTGGCTTGGGTAGGAGAAGGATTGGAGTGGAAAGCAACTTGGGGAGGCTAGAAATCAACGTTCAAATGGTTGGATTGGAATGCCTCAATCTCAACTCAAGTGTAGGTGGTTCTCTCTTTGAAACTGGATATGGGAAGTGTAGTTTTGTCCTGGTTCCTCTATCTGAGAGTAGGTGGTGGTGGAGGGGTATATATAGCCTTCACCAAAAATCCAACCTTTACAAACTTTATGCACAACTCGGTGACACCAAAATGAAATCTCGGTGAGACCGAACAGTGTAAAAGATTCAAACGTTAGGCTTTTCGGTGGGACCGGATGAATCCACTCGGTGAGACCGATTCATGATGACCTAAGCAGATTCCTCATCTCGGTAGTTCTGATCGGTTCATCTCGGTGATTGCAAAATGAATTTGACTGGGTATAGAAACTTGGTCACTACACGGTGGGACCGAATGCCATCTCGGTTGTACCAAGTTTCTAGGGTTTGGCTTTATGGCTCTATCATGGTTGACTCGGTGAGTCCGAATGTGACGGTGGGACCGAGTTTGACTTAGGGTTTTGGACAGATGGAATGTGGGAAGGTGGTTGAGGGTTTTTGGAGCAATATATTTAAGCACTTGAGCAAATGACTCATGATCAAAACCTCATCCCCTTTTAATAGTATTGGCTTTCCTATCGACTCAATGTGATCTTTTATCACTTAACCAAAAATGTAGAGTCCTAAAGCTTTTGCCAATGTGTTTCCTTAGCATTTTGAGGGGTCCACAATCACATTTCCTAGCCATGCCAACATTGAACTTTCTTGAAATTTGCTAGATGAAAATGTTAGTCCAATAACAAGAAAAGAAAAGAAATACAAGAAAGGAACATCTAGATGAAGTTTTTTTTTGAAAGGGAACGAAGCAACTAAAACACAAGAGAAATGCAAGAAAGGGAAACCCAAGGGAACTTCATCTAGGAAAGGGTCGGCGACTAGGTCACCTATGTTAGAGTATATTGACTTAGGAGTCAAGTGAGAACACTTGATCATAGGTCATACTCATCGTTAAGCTCAAAATGGGGTTGTCATTTTTCATTTAAGCATTTCAATGTATTCACATCTTGTGTAGTTGCTTTAGCTCATGTCTTTGAGTAAAGCTTCTCTAAGATGTGATCACTTACATTGGGTTTTGTTGTTGACTCTGTCATGTAGTTGAACTTGTAGTGGATGCTCATGTGATGGAATTTTGGAGCTATCCTTCTTCTTTTGTAGTTCATCTTTGTCGGAATCGGGGCTCCGGCAGACCCAAAGGTTCGAACACTAGGGGCGAGCTAGTTCTTTCCTACCCGACGGTGACCACGGTGAGGCTATGGCGAGAGCGCTAGCACGGGGCATGACAGGGGACACGACGGTTACCCAGGTTCAGGCCACCTTGCGGTGTAAAACCCTACTCCTGCTTGTGGTTTGGGATTGCAGTGGGCAAGAAGGTGTTCTCGCGTACAAGGTAGGAGATGAAGGAAGCGATCCCCCCTACAGTGGCAGCACTGCCCCTTTTATCTCCGCCTTGGTCCTCTTCCCCTGAAAATATAGGCGGGAAGGGATGCCACACTTGGCGGATTTTGAAAGGGGACAGGCGCACAGGCTATCCTGACTAAAGTCAGTCTTCGCCTGCAAAAGCGTGATCCATGACGCGCCGGTGGGCTCGGTGGTGATCTCCGCCCTGCGCACCTTGCTGTCTTGGTCTTCTTTCACCAAACGGGCAGTCCTTGGGACTTGCTTTGGAGGAGGGCAGCTGGGGCTGTCCCTTTAGCACCACAGAGGAAAACCTCTCTGTCCGTGCCCGCTGGCACGGCCTCTGCCGCCGTTCGTCGCCACGTGCGTCACCCACGTGGTGGGCACAGGACCGCGCGGCTGGCGTCAGGCTCGGTCGACCTCGGGCAGCCGCCTCAGGGGGGGGGGCGCCTCACGAGGCTTCCGCCGCTGCTACGACTAAGTCTTGGTGGTTCCCACCTCAAGGAGGGGTCCTCGGGAGGTTGGTGCCTCGCGAGATGTCTTCGCTCTGTGGTGCCCGTAGATGGGCTGCGTCTTGGGATTTTGCCAAGCGTCGTCTTTTGGGCCGCAGGCAGACGGGCCGAGGTACCCTGGTTCCCAATGGCCCGACAGTAGCCCCCGGGCCCGTGGTGCGCATGTTCCCAGCCGTTGGGAGCGAAACGGCGCAGGTCCTGACAGACTGCGGGGCCCAGGTTCAATGTGTGGCGCACGACAGGATGTGGGACGCCCCCACTTCCCCACTATGCCTCGGTAACCGCCTGCGCCTGCCATAAAGCCTGCCAGCGCGGGGCGCAGGCCATCATCGCTTCCCTTCTGCTTCCCTGCCTCTATTCCCGGTGTCGAAGAAGGTGGAACGACAGGGAGGGCGCCCTCATAGGGTGCTATAAAAGGAGAGGGGGGCAGAGGCCTCCCCCACTCGTTCTCTGCCCTTGCTTCTCCCCTTCTTCAACCTTTCTCCCTTCCTTCCCTCCTCCGAAGAACGCCGCGCCGATGGTGAGGGGTAGGGGCCGAGCCCGCGCATCCTCCGCCACTATGAGGGTCCCTCCTCGGGGCCGAGCACGCTCGTCGGTGATCGCCACGGAGGCCACCCCTAGCGCTGTGGAAGGGGTGGCGCCCGCGGCCGTCGGGGCTGTAGGATCGAAAGTATGTCTAGAGGGGGGGGGGGGTGATTAGACTACTTGACCAAATAAGAACCTAACCTTTTCCCAATTTTAGTTGTAGGCAGATTTTAGCAAGTATACAAGTCAAGTATCACCCTACACATGCAATTCTAAGAGTGTGGCAGCGGAAAGTTAGCAATTGCACATGTAAGTAAAGGAGGGGATTGGAGATTTCAAATGCAATGAAGACACGGTGATTTTTGGCGTCGTTCCGATAGGAGGTGCTATCGTACGTCCACGTTGATGGAGACTTCAACCCACGAAGGGTAACGGCTGCGCGAGTCCACGGAGGGCTCCACCCCCGAAGGGTCCACGAAGAAGCAACCTTGTCTATTCCACCATGGCTTACGTCCACGAAGGACTAGCCTCACTCGGGTAGATCTTCACGAAGTAGGCGATCTCCTTGCCCTTACAAACTCCTTGGTTCAACTCTACATCACGTCGGAGGCTCCCAAGTACCACCTAACCAATCTAGGAGACACCATTCTCCAAAAGGTAATAGGCGGTGTGTTGTTGATGAACTCCTTGCTCTTGTGCTTCAAATGATAGTCTTCCCAACACTCAAACAACTCCTCACAGATTTGGCTATGGTGGAAGAAGGACTTGAGTGCAAAGCAACTTGGGAAAGGCTAGAAATCAAGGTTCAAATGGTAGGAATGGAATGTCTTGATCTCAAAACATGAGTAGGTGATTCTCTCTCAGAAAATGTATGGTGGAAGTGTAGGCACGTTCTGATGGCTCTCCTTACTAAGGAAGGAAGGGTGGAGGGGTATATATAGTCTTCACACAAAATCCAACCATTACACACTTTTGACCCAACTCGGTGGCACCGATCAGAAATCTCAGTAGCACCGAACTGTGTAAAAGATATGAACGTTAGGAGTCTCGATGGGACCGATCAGAACAACTTGGATGGACCGATGTGCAATGGTTAGGGCAAACCTCGTCTCGGTGGCACCGATTGCATCAACTCGGTGGGACCGAAGTGAAGCAATAAGGCAACAGAGAGTTGGCAAGCCATCTCGGTGAGACCAATTTGCAAATCTCGGTGGGACCGAAGTAATTGCAAATGATTACAGAGAGTAGGCAAGGCCATCTCGGTGGGACCGAGATCCATATCGGTGGATCCAATTTGTTAGGGTTTTGGCAGTGGCTAATTCCAGATGAACTCGGTGGCTCTGGATAGGAAATTTCGGTGGGGCCGAGTTGGAATGTAGGTTTTGGACATATTTGGATGGAGAAAGTGGTTGAGGGTTTTGAAGCACTGTCACTAAGCACTTGAGCAAAAAGACCATTAAGCAACACCTCATCCCCTTTTAATAGTATTGGCTTTCCTATGGACTCAATGTGATCTTGGATCACTTAACAAAAAATGTAGAGTCTTGAGCTTTTGCCAATCCATGTCCTTAGCACTTTGAGGGGTCCACATCTCTAGTCCTTGCCATGCCAATCATTGAGCATCCTGAAATCTTTATCTTGAATGGACATTAGTTCAATGAGATATATATGTTGTTACAAATTACCAAAACCACCAAGGGAGCAAATGTGCTTTCAATCTCCCCCTTTTTGGTAATTGATGACAACATATAGATCAAAGCTTCGACAAATGATTAAATGAATGAAGTACATCGTCTCTTTGAGAAGTATGTGATAAGCAAGAGCTCCCCCTAAATTTGTGCATTATTAATAATTTGCGTTTGAATGCAAATGCACAATCGATTAGGATCATGGGTCACTCTTCCATGTCACATACAAATTGGTGGAGCGCGCAAAATGATATGAATGGAATAGTAAGCACGCATCAGCAAAAAAACAAGTGAATGAACATACAAGATAATGATAAGGATAAGCATTAATCATCACATGAAGCATAGTATGATACATCACACATATAGTATCTCACAAACACATAGTATCAAGCACATCAAACCGAAGTAGCATAAACCAAATAGTAGCAGAAACTCAAGAAAAACAACGAGCAAAAGCAAGACACTCTCTCTCTCGAAGCCTAATGATCTATACAAATTCTCCCCCTTTGGCAACAAGTACCAAAAAGTTCGAATAGGTATAGGACTATGCGTCTCTCTAGGCACGATCATCGGCAGCTCCTGAAGGTGATCTCTGGCTGGCAGCTCCGGTGTGCGTAGATGGCATTGAGAGAAGTGCATCTGCGAAGGCTTCAGCTGACGTCTGTTGGGCTGGTGGAGTAGAGACTGGAGGTGGCACTATAGCAGCAGCAGCAGGTGCAGAGACTATGGTCCTCGTATCTGCAACAAGCACTGCAGCAGACCTGGATGCCCTAGGCACTGTCTGGAATCTCTCAGTCGTCGGTCTGTCATCTCCATTATCATCAGTAGCAGCACTAGCTGCGTCAACATCATCTTTCAGCTTCTCCACTATAGTCTATGCCTCAGTGATCTTCACATCAAGATCATGAATCTTTGTCTTGACTATCCGCTCTAGGCTCGCCTGGTTCTTGGTGAGTATCGGGCCTATGGAACCCAGGGTATCCAAACCCGTCTGCCTTTGCCCAGGGCGATCTCACCAAGACTCCTCATGAGGCCTTGCCCTCCTGAGGCCCCCTCCTCAGGGAGCGGGCGAGGAAGGCTCGGCATCTTCACCAACGGCCTCGCGAGGCCCTCTCGCGAGGCGGCCTCCCAAGGCCTCCTCCCGAAGGTGCCCAAGACGAAGGGTACTCGGCTCGGCCGCGAGGTCTCGTGCCCATCACGTGGGTGACGCGCGCGGCAACGAGTGGCGACAGAGACCGCGCCAGCAGGCGCGGATGAGGATGGTTTCCTCTTTGGTGTTAAGGGAGTAGGGCCAGCAGTCTACTCCCCAAAGCAACCCCAAAGGTTGCCCGATCGGCGAAAGAAGACCAAGATGGCGGGCGCGAAGGGCGGAGGTCATCACCGAGCCCACCGGCGCATCATGGATCATGCTTTGGCAAGCGAAGACCACCTTTAGTCAGGATAGCCTGAGTGCCTGTCCCCTTTTGAAACCGCCAAGTGTGGCAACCCTTCCCGCCTAAGTTTTCGAGGGGGAAGAGGACCAAGGCGGGTATAAAGGGACAGTGCTGCCGTTGTGGTAGAGGATCGATTCGACCACCTCCTACCTTGTACGCGAGAACACTCTCTTGCCAATTGCAATCCCAACCAAGCAGGAGTAGGGTTTTACACCGCAAGGTGGCCCAAACCTGGGTAAACCGCTGAGTCCACGGTCCGCCCTTCGCCAACGCGCTCTCGCCGTAGCCTCGCCGTAGCTTAGCCGTGGTAGGAGACGAGAGGTAGAACAAGCTCTCGCCAGTGTTCGAACCTTTGGGTCCCCGGAGCCCCGCTTCCGACATTTGGCGCGCCAGGTAGGGGAGCGCTGCTGTTCTCCCGCTCCGCCCTCCGTTCCACCAGCCTCATGGCCGACGAACGCCACGAGCGCGCCGAGTGCAGGGCTGGCCGCGTGGCTCAGACGGAGCCGGTGGCCCGCGGCAATCGCCGCCACCCCGACGCCGAAGCTTCTGCCGCCACTGACCCCGCGGCTCGTGAGCAGCAGGACTCCTCCCTGCACCCCTCCGTGCAGGCGAACGGCCACACCACCACGGCCTCCTCCCTTGCCCACCGTGGGCCGCCGAACCAGAAGGCCGCGCTGCTCATGGCGCGCGAGCTGCTCCGCTACCGTCCAGCTGACGCTGGCTATGACGCCTGGCTTGGTCGCATCACCGAGCTCAGCCGGAGACGCTCCGGCGCCTTCCCATTCGCTCCGCCCTCCGCCGTCTCACGCTGGGGAACTGGCGCATGGCGCTCCCCCGCCGCCTCCTCTGCGCGACGAGCATGGCGGGCCCCAGTGCAACGCGCGGGCACGTGAGCCGTCCCGTGGCGCGTCCTCGTCGGTCCGAGACGAGGCCAGCTGCCAGATCATCCGACGCGCGCCCCCTGATGCGCGAGTACTCCTCGAGCGGCAGCGCCAGCGCCAGGACCAGGCCGTTCAGGAGGTCACCGTGGCAGGGCGTCAAAACCGTGTTGCCCTCGCTGGCGGCGTCCCCTCAAGCGGCGTGGGCTGCCGTGCCTTCACTCGCAAGCTGCGTCGCGTGGTGTGGCCCACGAAGTTCAAGCCTGAGCTGCCTCCACGCTACGATGGCACCCCCAACCCTGCAGAGTTCCTTCAGCTCTACGCGCTGAGCGTCAAGGCGGCGAACGGCGATGACAAGGTCATGGCGAACTGGTTCCCCATGGCCTTGAAGGACGGCCCGTGCTCCTGGCTCATGAACCTCCCTAAGGCGTCCATCTCATCGTGGGCCGAGCTCTGCAGCTAGTTCGTCGCCAACTTCAAGGGCACGCAGGACCGCTCTCTCACCATCAATGACCTGCGGCGTGTGCGGCAGCGCCCAGACGAGACCCTCCGCAAGTACATCCAGCGCTTCAGCCAAGTGCACAACAAGATCCCGCGCGCCTCCGACGCGGCCGTCATCTCTGTGTTCTCCACCGGCGTCATGGACATCAAGATGCGCGAGAAGCTCACCATCAACGGCGAGCATGACTCAGTCCTTGAGATGCTCGACCTCGCTGACAAGTGCGCCAAGGCCAAAGAAGGTCGCCTCTTCGTTCACAACGATCCCGACGCGGTGCTCGATGCCGCCAAGACCAAGAACAAGGACGCTAAGAGCAAGGGCCCTGCCGTGCTTGCGGCGGAGCCCGAGCAGAAGCGCAGCCACGACCGCGACGAGCCCAGGAAAGACAGCCGGCCGCTCTGCGCCTATCACAACGTGAGCTCCCACAGCACCGAGGACTGCCAGGAGCTCAAGCTGCTCCGCGACGAGCGCTAAGGCCGCCGAGACAACCGCAATGGCCGCGGCGCCAGCCGCGGAGGCGGCCACGGCGGCAACCGTTGGGACAGCCAAAACAGCAATGGCAACTTCCGCCAGGGCTGGCGTGACCGGCCTCGCGAGGCTGCCTGGCGCGACCAGTCTCATGAGGCAAATCCTCAGGCCAATGCCTCTCTCTAGCCGCTGTCGTGCCACCTCGGAGGGACGATGTCAACCAGCCTGATGAGGGCGCTGGAGGCTACCAGGAGCCTCACGTGGTCGCCTGCATCCTCGGTGGGGCTCAAGCCCCCGCGTCCAACCGCCACTTGAAGCAGCTCTCTCGCGAGGTGAATGCCGCTCTCCCGAGGCCTGAGGCCACGTGGCCCCTCAAGTGGTCGCAGTACGCCATCACCTTCGACTCCAAGGACCACCCCAAATCCACGGCCTCCGCAGGCGCACTCCCCATGCTGTGCACTCCAACCATCAGCAACGTCGTGGTCACCAAGACCCTCATCGACAGGGGCGCCGGCCTCAACGTGATCTCCATCGAGACCTTCGAGACGCTCCAAGTGCCCTATGACCAGCTGATTCCGACCAGGCCCTTCTCCGGAGTGTCCGATGGCTCCACCATCCCTCTAGGCAAGTGCGCCTCCTCGTCACCTTTGGCACCCGCAAGAACTACCACATCGAGCTCATCGACTTCGACGTGGCGCACATCGGCCTGCCTTACAATGCCATCTTGGGCTACCCGGCTCTCACCAAGTTCATGACGGCGACCCACCACGCCTACAACGTCCTCAAGATGCCTGGCTGCAGCGGCATCATCACTATCACCTGCGACGAGAAGGACGTGATCTGCTCTCTAGAGCACGCCTACAAGGCTGCCGCTGTCGCGCATCCGGCTGACGAGGACGCGGCCGAGCCTCCTGAGGCCGCGCCCGCAAAGAAGAAGCAGCTGTTCTCTCAGGACTGCGCCGAGATGGAGAAGGTGTAGGTGGACGGCAGCGGCTCCGGCCCTACCTTCACCATCGGCGCCGGCCTTCCTCCTGCATAGGAAAGCGTGCTCGTCACCTTCCTTCGGGCAAACTCGGATGTTTTTGCCTGGAAAGCATCTGACTTGTCTGGTGTGCCGAGGGAGGTGATCGAGCACCACTTAGCGGTGTGCCCCAATGCACGCCCCGTGAACCAAAAAGCACGGCGCCAGGCGCCAGAGAAGCAAGATTTCATCGTCAGGGAAGTTCAGAAGCTCTAGGAAGCTGGGGTCATTCACGAGGTGAGCCATCCCGAATGGCTCGCCAACCCAGTCGTCGTCCCCAAGAAGGGTGGCAAGGAGCGCATGTGCGTCGACTTCACCAGCCTCAACAAGTCGTCGTTCCTCAGGACCCCTTCTTGCTGCCGCGAGTCAGCCAGGGCGCTGGCCCCGCCGTTGGCGGCATGCGCATGCCCTTCGGCCTGAGGAATGCCGACGCCTCCTTCCAGAGGCTGGCGCCCCTCGTGCTGGGGCCTCGTGAGGCCCCTGCTCCTCGCGAGCCCCTAGGGCCTCGCGAGCCCCCTGGCCTCGGAGGAGCTGTCCTCCTTGCCGCGCCCCGCCAGGCGATCTGACGACTCCCCGGCATGGTCCTACCAGACGCGTCCGGGGCATCACCTCGCGCGGCCCACGTTCCTTCTCACCGCGTCTTCCGTGCCTTCGCTCCTGGAGCCCTTCCGCCAAGGTGATGTGGTTTAACGCGGCTGAGGGCGCCCCACGGGCTGCACCAACCTCAAGCTGATCCGTGCCGGACACGACAGCCTCGCCTCTCCTCTTTTGGTTGTGTAATAGATTTTGCTGATTTCACCCTGATGAGTTAAGTTGCCTACTTAATTGCGTGTTACATGCGATGCCGCCTCGAGAGCGCCACGCGCTCGCGACCCCTCCCCTGACCGATTCCGTGAGCGGGGGCTAGGCACGGCGCCTGTGCTCGGGTCCGTCCCTACAGCGCCGCCAAATCCAAGCGACTGAGCTCTGGCTCGCGGGCCTGCTCCCATGCACGTCACCTCACCAAGGTCCTTGGTGCCTTATCTCCTCACGCAACTGCCACGGACGAGCTAGCGAGCGCGTGTCGCTCCCCCCATTGTGAAATTCGTCGACATGCAGTGTCTCAGGGACCAAGCCGCACGGGGACCTCGCGGGCGCCCTCTCGCGAGGCAACCTATGGTGGTCGCCTAATCAAACGACCTCGCGAGACGAAGATACTTCGAAGGCCGGGCCTCGTGAGCACGCCTCATGAGCACGCCTCGTGAGCCGCATGAGCTCCTCACGAGCTGTGGCTCGTCCGACACCACGTTCCGCCAAAAGCTAAGTCTAACTACCTCATGAGACGCCCTTGCCGTTGCTCAAGCTCTCTCCCTTCACGATCCTGCTGAGCGCTAGCGTTTTTCTTCTTCTACGTGAGCCGCTTGCACGCCAAAGGGGGGCTCCCTGAGCATCGCGCCTCAGGAGCCCTCACTAGCTCCCGGTGCCCCTCACCTCCTGGCCTTGTCCCGGCATCGCGACCGGACATACCAGCAGCGGCTGAGGCCCGCTCGGGGGCTAGGTGCTGACGGCGTAGAGCGCTGAGGCAAACAAGGAAAAGAAAACCAGCCTCACGAGAGGACTTCGGGAGGGAACACATACACCCCAAATCACAAAAGCATTAAGTTAAACATAAAAGATATTGTTTTCACGCCCCTGTTGAGCTACATCGGTTCGGTGTAGGAGGATGAAAAAGAAAGAAAGGGCCTAGGCAGGGCGCCGTCACCCCCAAGACTCCAGCGCGGACGCCGCACGCGTCTCCGAGAAGGCGTTGCAGGCAAGTGCGGCTCCGTCACCATGCGCACGGTGCCCGCCGCCAGGGGTTCCGGAATCGTCGCCGCGCGCGCCTAGTCGGAGTCCTCGTCCTCGCTCTTGACGCGGGGGGAGCTGTCGTCGCTTCCGCTTCCGCCGGAGGGGGTGGCACCGCTGCCGCTGTCGTCCTCGCTGGAGGAGCCGCTATAGCTGCCGTCTTCGCTCTCCGCGCAGCACTCCAGACAGGTGCCGGAGATCCCAAAGATCTTCACGAAGAGCGTGGCGGCCCCGTCGTACTTGAATTGGAGGACATGCCCCCTCTTCAGGCCGTGGGCGAGGGCGAACGACTTCCACCCCTGCTTCAAGAACATGAAGCCCGAAGGGGTGAACTCCGTCACAACCCTGGAGGGGCCGTTGTAGCAGCCGGTAGCCTGCACCCACAAGCCCAAGGGCGCACGGTCCGCCATCGCCGCCACGAAGGAGTCCGGGAGCCGGAGCCAGGTGCAGGGGCTGCGGTGCATGTTCACGATGAACTCGTGCGCCGCCTCCGCCGAATGGCTCCCCGCCTGGGGTGGTAGTGCGGCCGCCCCGCCACGGCCACCTCGGCCGCGCGCGCCTCGCCCCCCATGCCCGCAAGCGGCGCCCCTTCCACGACCGCTGGGCCCGGCGCTGGCAGCCGTCGGGGAGCGCCCGCGCCCCCGGGGCGGAACCTTGGATGCGGCAACGGAAGCACGGCCACTCCATCTCTGCGGCAGCTCTGGTAGGAGACGCAGAAGAGTGGAGGAAGAAGAAGATGGGTGGAGGACTTCGCTCGTCTCTCCCCCTCTTTATGCTCGGCGCGGGGCTCTTCTCATCGCTCCGCCTTCTCTGGCGTTGGGAATTGAAGCAGCAACAATGTGCGAGGGAAGGCAATGATGGTCTCGTGGCGCGCGACAGGTTTTATGTCAGCGTGGGCGGTTACCGAGGCGTCGTGGGAGAAGTGGGGGCGTCCCCCATCACATCGTGCGCCACGTGTCACGCCTGGCCCGCAGGCGGTTAGGGCCCGCGCCGTTTCGCCCCCTTAGGCGGGAACGTGTGCGCCGCGGGCCCGGGGGCTACTATCGGGCCCATGGAACCCAGGGTATCCAGACCCGTCTGCCTTTGGCCCAGGGCGCAACGCCTGGTGTGGGCCCAGCAGGCCATCATCATCGACCATCTCACCAAGACTCCTCATGAGCCCTTGCCCTCCTGAGGCCCCCTCCTTAGGGAGCGGGCGAGGAAGGCTCGGCATCTTCACCAACGGCCTCGCGAGGCCCACTTGCGATGTGGCCTCCCGAGGCCTCCTCCCGAAGGTGCCCAAGACGAAGGCTACTCGGCTCGGCCGCCCGATCTCGTGCCCATCACGTGGGTGACGCGCGCGGCAACGAGTGGCGACAGAGGCCGCGCCAGCAGGCGTGGATGAGGATGGTTTCCTCTTTGGTGTTAAGGGAGCAGGACCAGCAGTCTACTCCCCAAAGCAACCCCAAAGGTTGCCCGATCAGTGAAAGAAGACCAAGACGGCGGGCGTGAAGGGCGGAGGTCATCACCGAGCCCACCGGTGCATCATGGATCATGCTTTGGCAGGCGAAGACCACCTTTAGTCAGGATAGCCTGAGCGCCTGTCCCCTTTCGAAACCGCCAAGTCTGGCAACCCTTCCGGCCTAAGTTTTCGAGGGGGAAGAGGACCAAGGCGGGTATAAAGGGACAGTGCTGCCATTGTGGTAGAGGATCGATTCGACCACCTCCAACCTTGTACGCGAGAACACTCTCTTGCCAATTGCAATCCCAACCAAGCAGGAGTAGGGTTTTACACCGCAAGGTGGCCCGAACCTGGGTAAACCGCTGAGTCCACGGTCCGCCCCTCGCCAGCGTGCTCTCGCCGTAGCTTAGCCATGGTAGGAGACGAGAGGTAGAATGAGCTCACCCCAGTGTTTGAACCTTTGGGTCCCTGGAGCCTCGCTTCCGACAGTGAGGTTGGCCAGACTTCGCTCAATCCTCAGGGTGGCTTCCAGCAGATAAGTTATTTGATCATTCTTTGCCTTGAGGTTAGCAATAGGTGCATTGGGAGCAGATGCCTTCTGGGATTCTTTTGCTGCCTCAGCTGCCCGGATCCTCTCTTGAGCTTGGGCAGATGTAGGGTGTGAAGGGTCCATCACCACTACGTTGTCCTCGAACTCAGGACGGAATGGGAGATGCTCACGAGCAAGTAGATATGTGCTCGTTCCAACCTTGGAGTTGATGAGCATCTGAATGTGTGGAGCATATCCGCAAGATCTCTTCTCGTCAACTGCGGTTCTCTTGATAGTTTCAACAATAAGGCTCATAACTTTGAACTTCTGTGGTGTGTCAAACAAGTGTAGCAAGTTGATGGAGTGGCCACGTATCATCTTGTCATCTCCAGACTTGGGCAAAAGAGTGTACCTCAAGATTGTGTTAGTGGTGGCCAAACCAGGTAGCAAGTGCTTCACTGAACCTAGCTTGTGAGTCTCAATATATTTCTCAGGAATTGTTGTGTACATATTTGCCATGGAATTGTGGTCCATCTTGAGCTTGGCATATATGTCAATGTCATCCTCTTCCTCCTTTGGAGCACCAAGAAGAGCAGCCCCTTCAGAGATGGTTGACTGGTATTTGGATCCCTCAGTCAGCCACACAACTCTACCATCTGGATAAAAGTGTGCTGTCGAATAAAATTGCATGATCATCTCATCATTCCATTTGGTAAGCTTCTGTCCAACGAAATCATCAACACCAGCAATTCTGAAGCTTTCATGAATATGGGGGAAATAGTCTTCATTTGCATCAATATATTTCCAATCCACCCACTTCATATCACTGACAATAGGCTTCTTGTCAAGCAACACAGTCTCATAGAAATCTTGTTGCTCTCGTGTTAGAAAGCGGTAATCACAAGTAGTCCTTCTCCTTGCAGCATATGGATCTGATAATCTCCACTGACGCAATCCTTTGTCCTTCCTGAGCATCATGTTCTCTGCAACTGGATGGGCATTGTCATGATCTGGAATCTTGGGTTTGAACTTTTTGAGCACTAGTGGCTCCTCATCAGCATCAACTTCAGGCACTGGGGCCTTGTTCTTCTCAGTGGCAGGGATGTTTCTTGTAGATCTCTTGGGTGCTGGCGCTTTGGGCTTGGATTTGGTGGAAGCAGCAGACCACATAGCATCAGACATGAGCTTCTGAGTCTTGGCAGGAGGTGCATCAGCTGCTGGTTCCTCCTCTTCCTCTTCATCAGCCATGGAGGGTTTGCCTATAACACGAGCAACAGTTTTCCTTGGCCTCTTCTTCTTTCCTGCAGCAGCTTCCTCTGTATCACTTGGTTCCTCAAGTGTAAATGTCATGGTTTTCTTTGGCACTTTCTTCACTGCTGTTTTGTCCTTGGCAGAAAATTTTGAGCTAGCTGCTTTGCCATACTCCTTAGCAACCACTTTCTTCTTCTTTGAAGTGGCCTCACTAGCCACAAAGTCCTCATCCTCATCATCTGAGGTTCTCTTCTTTCTTGCCCTAGTAGTTGCTTTGGGCAATTCTGGAGAACTCCTCTCTCCCTCATAGTAGCTGCCCTCAGGGCTAGAGCCTGAACTGAGATCAGTGTGTGCTTCTGAGACATTCTGACTATCATTGGCATCTGACATCTTGCAAAGCTAACCCTGTGAATAGATGGGTATGGGCAGAGTAGATGAGTCATCACAAAAAGCAGACATTTTTCATGAAAATTGAGTTCAAATCTTAGTTTTAAGTTTTCACAGAAGGCATTTCGGATCCACCGAGTTGATAATCTAGGTGATACTAAAGCACTCAATAGAAACTTTACACTCCATTTCAGTCGGACCGAGATGTGGTTCGGTGTCTCCGAGATGCTAGGGTTTCACTGAAACACTACATTTGGTCTCACCAATTCGTACTTCTCGGTAGCACCGAGATGTACTAGTGCAATGGCCTGGGGCCAAATCGGTGACTCAGAAAATCTCAATTCGGTCGGTCCGAGATGCTTACGGCGGAAACTTAAACCTAAATTTTTTGCTCGAATCTAGTCTACGGAATTTTATTCGTGGAATAAGCATTGCAATCTGTGGCAAGAATAATGGCAATCCAACTGTGTATTGAATCAGAAAGAGGAACACGGAGGGGGTCGAATCTCACCCTAACTTGGTGGAGATCCTCTACGGTGGCAACGGCGGGGAAGATTCCCATTGACGGTGACGGATTCCAGCGGCGAGGGCGCGCTGGACGCAACGTTGAAGTCCGGAGATGAGGCCAACGGCAGCAGAGGGGGTGCGCGAGTCATGATGTTTGAGAAATTTCAATCGTACGGGCCCGCTGAGTATATATACCCAACTGCTGTCGGTGGCTCCGAGTGGAACAACTCGGTGGCACTGATATGTGTAACTGCAAGCAGTATAGCAAATTGGTGACTCAAAAACGTTCAACTCGGTGACACCGAGATTGAAACCTAGATCAATCTAAATGATTTCGGTTTGACCGAGTTTGAGTGGATTGGTCCAACCGAAATGCATAAAGAAGGTTTTGGAAGTTCAACCCTTTCAGATCGGTGACTCCGAGTGCGCCTCACCCAGAGGGTCCGAAAATGACTTGTTCAATTTTTGTGATGTAGCAAGAATAGAATTTGAGACAAGAAAGCATAGATAGCTAGAGAAGGTACTTAGGCATTCTTGTACATCCACTTGGCCAGAAAAACCAAGACAATCAAAACAACAAATGGATGTCCTCGAATGAAGAAAACATGCAAATCAACATGCTCACACAATAAGATAGCAAATGAAATATGTGTCAAACATGCACAGCCAATTCTAGCATCTATCAAGTAATGGCGATGACTAGGTCATCTATATATGAGTATATTGACTTAGGACTCAAATGAGAACATTTGATCATATGTCATACTCATCGTTTAAGCACAAGTGGGGTTGCCACTTTTACATAAAGCATTGATGTGTTCACACCATTAGAGTTGCTTTTAGCTCAAGTCTTAGAGCAAAGCTCCCCCTAGATGTGATATCCCCCCAAAGAGGGATGAACTAACCTTGGGTTTTGTCGATGATGAATTCATGTAGATGTTGAAGATGTGGATGCTCAATGTTGATGTAGACCATTAAGAGTTGGGAGCAATCCTTTGGAGTTTTGTGCTTTCAATACCTACATGGGTTAGTCCCACACTAGGAACATACAAGAATATCCATAGACATAGAGTGAAATACACATATGATGATGTCCATGAATGCAATGACTACCTTGTCCCTTGCCTTAGCAACAAGAGGGTTTGTGATTCCATGAACTAGTGCAAGATGTGGAAGTTGATTGGACAAGTTCTTGCCATAAATGAATGTGAGTGAAGTTTGTTGGCGGAGTCACCCTCAAGAGCTCTCTAGTTCTTCTTCTTTTGGACCCACATCAACTTGATGGGAATCCTTGGAGTTGTAGTAGCACTTGATGAAGTAGAACTTGATGAAGTCTTGGGAACCCACTTGACCAAGGCTTGAGGAGCTTCTTCAAATGAATCAATCTCTTCTTGAAGCTTGTCCTTGCCTTTTAGCTTGTGGTCTTGTGGTGGAACATCTTCTTGATCTTGTGTTCCCTTGAAGGAAGTAGGATCATACTTCTCTTGTTGAGGAACAAACTTCGTCTTGGGGTATTGATCTTCTTCCCACTCAACTCCATTGGCATTGAACTTTCGTTCAAAACCAACACCTTGGTTCTTTCGGTGCCTTCCTTGCTTGCGTACAATTTCCTCAAATTGCTTACTCCCGGCAAGGCTCTTGTAGACACCTTTTTCTATAATTCCTTTCAATAGATTGTTTTCTTGCTCAAGTCTCGGTCATCTCTTCACTTTCGAAGCCGGCAATCTCATTTGTGATGAGAGCAAGCCTAGAGTACATTTCAGCGACTCCTTCACCATCCTTCATCTTGAACTTGTCAAGTTGACTTTGAAGCACATCCAACTTAGATTCCTTGACGGACTCGGTACCCTCATGCATATCAACCAAAGTATCCCAAATTTCCATTGCATTCTCGAGGCGGCTGATTTTGTTGAATTCCTCGGGACACAAACCGTTGAAGAGAATGTCACAAGCTTGAGCATTGTATTGCAACATCTTCAATTCTTCCGCGGTTGCTTCATGATCCGGTTCCTTGCCATCCTCAAAGAATTTACCTTGCAAGCCAACACGAACAACAGCTCAAACGGCAGGGTTATGACCAAGAATATGCATTTTCATCTTATGTTTCCAACTAGCAAAGTTTGTACCATCAAAATATTTACCTCTACGGTGATAATTACCCTCACTAGACGCCATACTCTCCTAGGTTGTGAAACCAAAGCTATGATCACCAAAGCATTGGAAATCAAGGCTTACGGAGACCAAAGCTCTGATACCACTTGTAGGATCGAAAGTATGTCTAGAGGGGGGGTGATTAGACTACTTGAAGAAATAAGAACCTAACCTTTTCCCAATTTTAGTTGTAGGCAGATTTTAGCAAGTATACAAGTCAAGTATCACCCTACACATGCAATTCTAAGAGTGTGGCAGCAAAAAGTAAGCAATTGCACATGTAAGTAAAGGAGGGGATTGGAGATTTCAAACACAATGAAGACATGGTGATTTTTGGCGTGGTTCCGATAGGTGGTGCTATCGTACGTCCATGTTGATGGAGACTTCAAACCACGAAGGGTAACGGCTACACGAGTCCACGGAGGGCTCCAGCCACGAAGGGTCCACGAAGAAGCAACCGTGCCTATTCCACCATGGCTTACGTCCACGAAGGACTAGCCTCACTCGGGTAGATCTTCACGAAGTAGGCGATCTCCTTGCCCTTACAAACTCCTTGGTTCAACTCCACATCATGTCGGAGGCTCCCAAGTGACACCTAACCAATCTAGGAGACACCACTCTCCAAAAGGTAATAGACGGTGTGTTGTTGATGAACTCCTTGCTCTTGTGCTTCAAATGATAGTCTCCCCAACACTCAAACAACTCCTCACGGATTTGGCTATGGTGGAAGAAGGATTTGAGTGGAAAGCAACTTGGGAAAGGCTAGAAATCAAGGTTCAAATGGTAGGAATGGAATGTCTTCATCTCAACACATGAGTAGGTGGTTCTCTCTCAGAAAATGTATGGTGGAAGTGTAGGCACGTTCTGATGGCTCTACTTACTAAGGAAGGAAGGGTGGAGGGGTATATATAGTCTCCACACAAAATCCAACCATTACACACTTTTGACCCAACTCGGTGGCACCGATCAGAAATCTCGGTAGCACCGAACTGTGTAAAAGATATGAACGTTAGGAATCTCGGTGGGACCGATCAGAACTGTCGGAAGTCGGGCTCCGGGGACCCAAAGGTTCGAACACTGGGGTGAGCTCGTTCTACCACTTCGTCTCCTACCACGACTAAGCGACGGCGAGGCTATGGCGAGAGCGCGCTAGCGAGGAACGGACCGTGGACTCAGCGGTTACCCAGGTTCGGGCCACCTTGCGGTGTAAAACCCTACTCCTGCTTGTGGTTGGGATTGCGAGGGGCAAGAGAGTTCTTGCGTACAAGGTGGAGGAGGCAGAACTCAACCGAGGTCTCGAGTGTCTCTCCCGTCTCCCCTCTACAACGGCAGCACTGCCCTTTATACCAGCCTTGGTCCTCTTCCCCCTCGAAAACTTAGGCGGGAAGGGTTGCCACACTTGGCGGTTTTGAAAGGGGACAGGCGCTCAGGCTATCCTGACTAAAGGCGGTCTTTGCCTGCCAAAGCATGATCCATGATGCGCCGGTGGGCTCGGTGATGACCTCCGCCCTGTGCGCCCACCGTCTTGGTCTAACTTCGCCGATCGGGCAACCTTTGGGGTCGCTTTGGGGGAGTAGATAGCTGGCCCTGCTCCCTTAACACAAAAGAGGAAACCATCTTCATCCGCGCCTGCTAGCGCGGCCTCTGTCGCTGCTCGTTGCCGCGCACGTCACCCACGTGATGGGCCCCAGACCGCGCGGCTGTGCCGAACGACCTTCGTCTTGGGCGCCTTCGGGAGGAGGCCTCGGGAGGCCACCTCGCGAGGCCGTTGGTGCGGATGCCGAGCCTTGCTCGCCACTTCCTGAGGAGGGGGCCTCATGTGGCCAAGGCCTCATGAAGAGCCCTGGTGAGGTGCTTGGTGATGATGGCTTGCTGGGCCCACGCTAGGCGTTGCGCCCTGGGCCAAAGGCAGACGGGTCTGGATACCATGGGTTCCAAGGTTCCGACAGTAGCCCCCGGGCCCGCGGCGCGCACGTTCCCGCCTATTGGGGGGCGAAACGGCGCGGGCCCTAACCGCCTGCGGCCAGGTGCGACGCGTGGCGCACGATGTGACGGGGGACGCCCCCACTTCTCCCACGACGCCTCGGTAAACGCCCGCGCTGACATAAAACCTGCCGCGGGCGAAGCGAGGCCATCATTGCCTTCCTTCGCACGTTCCATCTCCCTGCGCCTTCCTTCCCGCGCACAGCTCCTTCTACCTCTCCCAAAACTCCGCCGCCCGGAACCCTTGCTGTGCCGCCATGTCGCCCCTCGGCAGGGAGGAAGAGGCGGCGGACATGGTGGTTGCGGGGTGGTGCCAGAGCCTGCTCTGGGTAGGCCCACGATCGTCAATGCCGAGGGGCTCAGCAAGGTGCTTCCAATGACTGCAGCTGCTTCCAACGAGTGGGGGGCCACTCGCATCTGGCCGGCTTCGCGCCCGACCGCCGACCTCGACGCCACCTCTGCCATCCTCTTCCTTCCCGCGCTCTTCGCGGGCCTGCTACCTCCATTCTCCGATTTCTTCAACGCCGCCCTTTCCCACTACCAGGTCCATGCGCTGCATCTCGAGCCGAACTCTGTCCTTATTCTTTCTGCCTTTGCCTTTCTATCGGAGGCCTTCCTGGGCGTGACGCCCTCAGTGGCGCTCTTCCGCCACTTCTTCAGCCTGCGGCTGACCGCGGCGAACCAATGTTCCGGGTGTGTCTCATTCCGCATCGCAGACGAGACGGCGGGCGACGGTATTGACATGAGGCTTACCAAGGAGGTCAAGGCCTTCAGGCGGCAATGGGTGTACGTGGACACGGCCCAATTCAGCCACCTGCTGCAGCTGCCGGCATCCCCGGCGGCAAGCATCTCCGGGTGGGGGCATGAAAGGCTTACCGACCCAAGGCTGGCGCGGGTATGGAGGAGGTTGGCCGAGCTGAGGGCCGCGAAAGTAACGGTGGTCATGGTCGTGAGGGAGTTCCTCCGGCGCCGCATAGCTCCCCTCCAGCGACACTCCCACCCGATGTGGGCCTTTACCGGTCCGGAGGACCCGATGCAGTTGAGCGCGGACAGCTTGCTGCCAGAGGTGCTGAACGGGGTGCTCCATACCCTGACCGGCGAAGAGGCGAGTGAGACACCCATGGATGGGCTTCCCTTGTATCGCTACAAAAACAAGGAGGCACTGGCCGGCTCAATGCCGCGTTTCGACCAGTGGGGACCGCTTCCAGAGGGCCTCGAAGGGCCTCGGGACAACCCCTTTCTGGTGGTTCCTGGTTCAGGCGACCATGGCGATGCCGGGGCCTCGACAGGCGCTGCGGAGGGCGGAGGCGGCCCGGTTCGGTGGACCCGCCGCCGGCTCGTCCGCGGGCTTGGAGACGATGATGACGTCACCCCGCCTGAGGCCTCGCCCGCCGCACCCGACCAGGCGGGAAGCCCTCGTGTGGCAGCTGCGAAGCTGCGGGGCTCCAGAAGCGGCATCGAGGGCGGATCCCATGGCCTTCCCGCGAGGGGGGCCGGTCGCGAGAAAGGGCCCCGCGAAGGCGGCGGCAGTAACGATCCTCCGTGGCCTCTGAAGAAGAGGAGATGGTTTGCCAGGGACCAGTAAGCGTTCGCCTTCCTTTCTCCTGCGCCCGGCGTGTTGCGCGCGGCTAAGCCCTTGTTTCTCTTCCCTTTTTCAGGACCTCCTCGAGCAAGAAGAGGAAGAAGGAGGAGAGGTCCCCCGGCCTGGCGGGGGCTACACTGCCGGTTGCTAGGGCCGGGGGGCATGGAGAGAACACCAGCAGCCTCGATGCTGAGGCTGGCCTCGCGAGGGCAGAGGGACAGGCGGCCCCTCCTGAGCCGCAGGACGTGGTTCGGGGGACCCAAGCAGGCGAGCCTCAGGAGGTGTCGTCAGGAGGCGGCTCCGCAGTTCCTGGGGCGCCCACTGCCAGGGCGGACGTTGCGGCGACAGAGGCGGAGACGCCGGTTCTCTCACCCCGCACCACCGGTGGCGGCGGCGTCATGGGGGGCCGGACGGACTCGCCAGCGTGTGGGGCCCCTTTCGGGGGGTCGCCGAGCCCGCGGGGTGTGTCGCCACGGCTGGACGAAGAGGGGGCCCCCCGCAAGCTCTCCGCTCCTGACCGGCGGCGCCGGGCCCTCGCAAGAGGGCGGCACTGGGGCACACACCGGCTAGGCCCTGCAGCTCGTGAGTAGCAGCGCCGTGCTCAAGCGCGGGGCCCTGCAAGGCGCCAGGGCTGCCCTTGATAGCTAGAAGCAGACCTCCGGGTGGAGGAGGCACGCATCATCGAGGAGCGCCAGCGCCTCGCGGAGAGGTGGTGCCAGCTTGATGTGGCCATCAAACTGGGCCGCCGTCAAGATGCCACCACGCGGGAGAAGCGCGAGAAGGCCGCCCAGGATGCGAAGGAAATCTTCGAGAACGCTGTCAGGGAGGCCGATGAGGCCGATAGGCAGCGCGAGGCGGCGGAGGCCCGCAGGAAGGAGCTCCAGGACTAGAACACCTTGCTGGAGCGACAACTCCAGGCGTAGAGAGACGCCATCTCCGCCCTTGAAGAGGGGCTGGCGGCCCGTGAGGCGGACCTTGGCATCCGTGAGTGGGCGCTCGCGCGGTCGGCATCCGCGCAGGACTTGGAGCGCGAGCGGCTGGAGACGTTGGAGCGAGAGGTGTCCGCTGCCCAAGGTTCCTACGCCGAGCGCCTAGACAAGGCCAACGCGAATCTTCAGCCATCTTCTCAACGCCGACCCCAACTTTGACTTCGGCAAGGTGATAGCCCCCGTGCCGGAGGAGGTCCGCGACACCCTTGGGAAGGCGGTGGAGGATCACGTGGACGCCTTTCACGAGCACTTCGCCCCTGGCGACAGCGAGAGCTCAGGCGGAGTCGAGGGAGATGATGATGACGGTGGCAGCAGCGGTGATGGCGACACGTCTTCTTAGGCCCTTCCCTGTATCCTGCATATAGTTGATCGTGACCCCATGGGGGCGTGAGGACAATGCTTTTACATTTTAAGTACTTTGCTCCTGGTTGTATCGAATGCCCGTGCCCTCGTAACGCTCTCTCTTGAAGCCTGTTTTGCCCTTTTTGCTTGCCATGGTGCTCTGCGTCGTCAGGACCTAGCCCCCGAGTGGGCCATAGCCATCGCTGGTATGTCAGGTCGTGATGCCTGGACAAGGCCAGGAGGTGAGGGGCACCGGGGGCTAGTTAGGGCTCCTGAGGCGCGATGCTCAGGGAGCCCCCCTTTGACGTGCAAGCGGCTTGCGCCAAGAGAAACGCTTGCGCTCGTGGGGCTGCCGGAGGGGAAGGCTTGAGAGATGGTGCGGGCGGCTCGCGAGGCGGGAGACTTAGCTCTGTGCAAGGTAGTGTCCGGTGGGCCATCTCTCGTAGCGTACGCCTCGTGAGGGTTCCGCTCACGCAATCTCCCGCTGAGACGGCCGCCGAGGGTTAGCTCCCGAGGCGGGGCCTGCTGGCTTCCTGAGGCCCTGACGGGGCCACCTCGCGAGGCATCCTCGCGAGGCCTTTCCGGGAACCAGCTCCTGAGATAACTGCATGCAAAGTACTTAACGACAGGGGAGCAGCGCACGCTCGCCGATTCGCTCATGGGCATTATGCGAGGAGACAAGACACCAAGAACCTTGGTGGGGTGGCGTGCACGGGAGCGGACCCGCGAGCCAGAGCCCGGTTGCTTGGGTTTTTCAGCACTGCTGGGACTGACCCGAGCACAGACACCGTGTCCAGCCCCCACTCGTGTGAGGCTCATGAGGGACGTCGTGAGCGCGCGAGGCTCGTGAGGCAAGGACAAAACGAAAGGCCATGTAATAAACCGAGCTTTACTGAAGTAAGATAGCAACCCATTACATAACTAAAACAAGATGCGGCTGCCGTGTCTGGCACGGGTCAGCTTGAGGTTGGTGCAACCTGTGGGGCGCCCTCAATTACACATGGAAATGAGAAAAAGAGTGCTGCCGTGTCCGGCACGGGTCAGCTTGAGGTTGGTGCAGCCCGTGGGGCGCCCTCAGTTGATAGTTCTGCCAGCGCGGAGCATGGGGCTTCCACAGGGGTGTGGGTATGATCGCGGGTCGATCGTTCCACCAGCGCGGAGCATGGGGCTTCCACCTGGGCGCGGGCGGGAGCTCTCGCGGGCCCATCAGGCGAACGCAATGAGAGGCTCCGGGGCGTGTACAGCCCCATTTCGTTCGTACGTATGAGGGTCACGGGTAGAACTTGCGGAGGTGTTGGATGTTCCAGGCATTAGGCACAGGAACTCCGTCCTCCGTCTCCAGCCGGGCTGAGCCGGGCCTGGAGACATGAGTAACCCTGAAAGGGCCTTCCCACATAGGTGACAGTTTGTGGAGCCCCTCTCTGGAGAGGATTCTGCGTAGGACGAGGTCACCGACTCCGAGAGTGCGAGCGCGGACGCTGCGGCTGTGGTAGCGACGCAAGGTCTGCTGGTACCTCGCGGCACGAATGGCGGCCTGGCTGTGGCCCTCCTCGAGGAGCAGCAGATCGGTCTCCCGCGAGCCGTCCTGACGCGCCTTGTTGAAGGCAAGGGCTCGCGGGGAGCCGTGCTTAAGCTCCAGTGGGAGGACCGCCTCAGCGCCGTAGACGAGGAAGAAGGGGGTCTCGCCGGTAGGCTTGCTTGCCGTCGTGCGAATGGACCATAGCACGGACTGTAGCTCATCGAGCCAGCCCTTGCCACTCACGAGTCGTGCTCACGAGGCTCGGCGTTCGAGGTGTCTTCGCCTCGCGAGGCCGGCTCGCGAGAGGCCGCCCGCGAGGTCCTCGCGCAGCTCGCCTCCTGAGGGACTGCATGTCGACAGATTTCACAATGGGTGGAGTGGCACGCGCTCGCTAACTCGCCCGTGGCCGTTGCGTGAGGAGGTAAGGCACCAAGGACCTTGGTGTGGTGACGTGCACGGGAGCAGGCCCGCGAGCCAGAGCTCAGTCGCTTGGATTTGGCGGCACTGCAGGGATGGACTTGAGCACAGGTACCGTGCCTAGCCCCCGCTCACGGAATCGGCCAGGGGAGGGGTCGCGAGCATGTGGCGCTCTCCGGTCGGCATCGAACTTAACAGGCAATTAAGCAGGTAACATAACTCATCAGGGTGAAATCAGCAATAATCCATTACACAACCAAAAGGATAGGGGCTAGGCTGCCGTGTCCGGCACGGATCAGCTTGAGGTTGGTGCAGCCCGTGGGGCGCCCTCAACCGCATTTAAACAAAATCACCTTGGCGGGAGTGAGAGCGCGGGAGGCGCGGCGAGAAAGAGTGTGGGCCGCGCGAGGCGACGCGTCGGACGCATCTGGCAGGACCGTGCTGGGGTGACGTCAGACTGCTTGGCGAGGCACGCCAAGGGAGTCCGCTCCTCCGGGGCCAGTGGGCTCGCGAGGCCCTGGGGGCTCACGAGGAGCAGGGGGCTCACGAGGCACTGGCACGAGGGGTGCCAACCTCTGGAAAGAGGCGCCGGCGTTCCTCAGGCCGAAGGGCATGCGCATGCCGCCGACGGCGGGGCCAACGCCCTGGCCGATTCGCGGCAGATGGAAGGGGTCCTGAGGGCAGAACTTGTTGAGGCTGGTGAAGTCGACGCACATGCGCTCCTTGCCGCCCTTCTTCGGGACGACGACTGGGTTGGCGAGCCATTCGGGATGGCGCACCTCGCGAACGACCCCAGCTTCCTGGAGTTTCTGAACTTCCTTGACGATGGAATCTTGCTTCTCTGGCGCCTGGCACCGTGCTTTCTGCTTGACGGGGCGTGCATTGGGGCACACCGCTAAGTGGTGCTCGATCACCTCCCTCGGCACACTGGACAAGTCAAATGCTTTCCAGGCGAAAACATCTGAGTTTGCCCGAAGGAAGGTGACGAGCGCGCTTTCCTATGCTGGAGGGAGGCCTGTGCCGATGGTGAAGGCAGGGCCGGAGCCGCTGCCGTCCACCGACACCTTCTTCGTCTCGGCGCGATCCTGAGAGAATAACTGCTTTTTCTTCACGGGCGCGGCCTCAGGAGGCTCGGCCGCGTCCTCGTCGGCCGGGTGTGCGACCGCGACGGCCTTGTAGGCACGCTCGAGGGTGCTGGCCGTGTCCTTCTCGTCGCAGGTGACGGTGATGATGCCGCTACAGCTGGGCATCTTGAGGATGTTGTAGGCGTGATGGGTGGCCGCCATGAACTTGGTGAGAGCTGGGTAGCCCAAGATGGCATTGTAAGGCAGGCCGATGTGCACCACGTCGAAGTCGATGAGCTCAGTGTGGTAGTTCTTGCGGGTGACAAAGGTGACGGGGAGGCGCACTTGCCCCAGTGGGATGGTGGAGCCATCGGTCACTCCGGAGAAGGGCCTGGTCGGCATCAGCTGGTCGTAGGGCACTTGGAGCGTTTCAAAGGTCTCGATGGAGATCATGTTGAGGCCGGCTCCCCCGTCGATGAGGATCTTGGTGACCGCGACGTTGCTGATGGTGGGAGTGCACATCATGGGGAGCACGCCTGCGGAGGCTGTGGACTTGGGGTGGTCCTTGGAGTTGAAGGTGATGGCGTACTGCGACCACTTGAGGGGCCACGCGGCCTCAGGCCTAGGGAGGGCGGCATACACCTCGCGAGAGAGTTGCTTGAAGTGGCGGATGGACGTGGGGCTTGGGACCCGCCAAGGATGCAGGCGACCGTGCGAGGCTCCTGGTAGCCCCCAGCGCCCTCGTCGGGCTGGTTGATGTCATTCCTCCGGGGTGGCGGCGGCAGCGCGGAAGAGTGGCATTGGCCTGGGGATTCACCTCACGAGGCTTGTCGCGCCAGGCGGCCTCACGAGGCTAGTCGCGCCAGCCGTGGCGAAAGTTGTCGTTGTCGTTGCGGACGTCCCAACGGTTGCCGCCGCGAAAACCTCCACGGCCGACGCCGCGGCGATTGCGGTCGTCTCTGCGGCCCTGGCGCTCATCGCGGAGCAGCTTGAGCTCCTGGCAGTCCTCGGTGCTGTGGGAGCGCATATTGTCGAAGGCGCAGAGCGGCCGGCCGTCCTTCCTGGGCTCGTCGTGGTCATGATGACGGTGGCAGCTAGCCTCGTCTCGGACCGGCGAGGACGTGCCACATGACGGCTCACGAGCCCGCGCACTGCGCTGGGGCCTGCCATGCTCGTCGCGCAGAGGAGGTGGCGGGGGAGCGCCATGCGCCAGGTCCCCAGCGCGTGACGGCGGAGGGCGGAGCGAGTGGGAAGGCGCCGGAGCATCCTCGACGGCGTTGACGAACTCGGTGATGCGGCCAAGCCAGGCGTCATAGCCGGCGTCAGCTGGACGGTAGCGGAGCAGCTCGCGCGCCATGAGCAGCGCGGCCTGCGGGTTCGGCGGCCCACGGTGGGCAAGGGAGGAGGCCATGGCGGTGTGGCCGTTCGCCTGCACGGAGGGGTGCGGGGAGGCGTCCTGCTGCTCACGGGCAGCGGGGTCGGTGGCGGCAGCAGCCTCGGCATCGGGGCGGCGGCGATTGCCGCGGGCCACCGGCTCCGTCTGAGCCACGCGGCCAGCCCTGCGCTCGGTGCGCTCGCGACGTGCGTTGGCCATGAGGTTGGTGGAGCGGAAGAACAGTAGCGCACCCCTACCTGGCGCACCAAATATCGGAAGTCGGGCTCCGGGGACCCAAAGGTTCGAACACTGGGGTGAGCTCGTTCTACCACTTCGTCTCCTACCACGACTAAGCGACGGCGAGGCTACGGCGAGAGCGCGCTAGCGAGGAACGGACCATGGACTCAGCGGTTACCCAGGTTCGGGCCACCTTGCGGTGTAAAACCCTACTCCTGCTTGTGGTTGGGATTGCAAGGGGCAAGAGAGTTCTTGCGTACAAGGTGGAGGAGGCAGAACTCAACGGAGGTCTCGAGTGTCTCTCCCGTCTCCCCTCTACAACGGCAGCATTGCCCTTTATACCAGCCTTGGTCCTCTTCCCCCTCGAAAATTTAGGCGGGAAGGGTTGCCACACTTGGCGGTTTTGAAAGGGGACAGGCGCTCAGGCTATCCTGACTAAAGGCGGTTTTTGCCTGCCAAAGCATGATCCATGACACGCCGGTGGGCTCGGTGATGACCTCCGCCCTGCGCGCCCTCCGTCTTTGTCTTCCTTCGCCGATCGGGCAACCTTTGGGGTCACTTTGGGGGAGTAGATAGCTGGCCCTGCTCCCTTAACACAAAAGAGGAAACCATCTTCATCCGCGCCTGCTGGCGCGGCCTCTGTCGCCGCTCGTCGCCGCGCGCGTCACCCACGTGATGGGCCCCAGACCGCGCGGCTGTGCCGAACGACCATCGTCTTGGGCGCCTTCGGGAGGAGGCCTCGGGAGGGCGCCTCACAAGAGGGACTCGCGAGGCCGTTGGTACGGATGCCGAGCTTTCCTCGCCACTTCCTGAGGAGGGGGCCTCATGAGGCCAAGGCCTCATGAAGAGCCCTGGTGAGGTTCTTGGTGATGACGGCCTACTGGGCCCACGCCAGGCGTTGCGCCCTGGGCCAAAGGCAGACGGGTCTAGATACCCTGGGTTCCATGGGCCTGACAAGAACAACTCAGATGGACCGATGTGCAATGGTTAGGGCAAACCTCGTCTCGGTGGCATCGATTGCATCAACTCGGTGGGACCGAAGTGAAGCAACAAGGCAACAGAGAGTTGGCAAGCCATCTTGGTGAGACCGATTTGCAAATCTCGGTGGGACCGAAGTAATTGCAAACGATTATAGAGCGTTGGCAAGGCCATCTCGGTGGGACCGCGATCCATATCGGTGGATCCGATTTGTTAGGGTTTTGGCAGTGGCTAAGTCCAGATGAACTCGGTGGCTCTGGATAGGAAATTTCGGTGGGGCCGAGTTGGAATGTAGGTTTTGGACATATTTGGATGGAGAAAGTGGTTGAGGGTTTTGGAGCACTGTCACTAAGTACATGAGCAAAAAGACCATTAAGCAACACCTCATCCCCTTTTAATAGTATTGGCTTTCCTATGGACTCAATGTGATCTTGGATCACTTAACAAAAAATGTAGAGTCTTGAGCTTTTGCCAATCCATGTCCTTAGCATTTTGAGGGGTCCACATCTCTAGTCCTTGCCATGCCAATCATTGAACATCCTGAAATCTTTATCTTGAATGGACATTAGTTCAATGAGATATATGTTGTTACAAATTACCAAAGCCACCAAGGGAGCAAATGTGCTTTCAGGGGCGCGGCGCCCGTGGCCGAGGCGGACGCGGCGGGGCAGCAATCCTCCTCCCTCGGGCGGGGGCCCACTCGGCGGAGGCGGCGCACGAGTTCATCATGGGGCTGCATCGCTGGCCCTGCAGCTGGCTCCAGCTTCTAGACTCCTTTGCGAGGGCGATGGAAGACTGCGGGCCCTTGGGCCTGTGGCTATAGGCGGATGGCTCCTGCAACGGCCCCTCCTGGGTGGCGACCGAGTTCTCCCCCGCCGGCTTCATGTTCCTGAAGCAGGGGTGGAAGTCGTTCGCCCTCGCCCGCGGCCTGAAGCGGGGGCATCTTCTTCAGTTCAAGTATGACGGAGCCGCCACACTCTTCGTGAAGTTCTTCGGGGCCTCCGGTAGCCGCCTGGAGTGTTGCGTGGAGAGCGAGAGCGGTAGCGGCTCCGGCTCCTCCTGCGGGGATGGGAGCGACGGCGACTCCGATTCCAGCAGCGAGGGAGGAAGCGGCGAGAGCTCATCGTGCATCAAGAGCGAGGAAGAAGATTCTGACTAGGCATGGGAGCGCTCGAGTCGGGTCCTGAAGACGTGCCGTGGTTCACCTAGGCTCCTCTTTTATGTTTCTTTCTCTTTCTTCCTGCATCGGATCGATGTAGCCCCATGGGGGCGTAAAAAAATATCTTCTATTTAAGTACTTTATGATTTGCTGCAATGTATGTGATGTGTGCTCCTCTTTAGGTCCTCTCGTGAGGCCTATTTCCCTTCTTCGGTTGCCATGGTGCTCTACGTCGTCAGGACCCAGCCCCCGAGCGGGCTACAGCCGTCGCTGGTATGTCATGTCACGTTACCTGGACAAGGCCAGGAGGTGTAGGGCACTGAGAGGCGGTAAGGGCTCCTGAGGCGCGATGCTCAGAGAGCCCCCCTTTGACTTGCAAGCGGCTTCCGCGGAGGAGAGAACGTCAGCACACAGCGAGGTTGCGGAGAGAGGAGAGCTTGAGGGGCACCGAGAGCGGCTCGTGAGGCATTTTTGTACTTAGCTTTTTTGCGAGTGTCAGTTGCCGTATCGTGGCTGCAGAGTGCACCTTGCGAGGCTCTTGCTCGTGAGGCCTCCCACTAACACTTGGTGGAGACAGCCACCGCAGGTAGGCTCGCGAGGCAGCGCTCGCGAAGTTCTCTGAGGGCTTACGGAGGTGTCTTGTCATGAGTCACCTCGCGAGGCAGCGCTCGCGAGGCCTTTGAGTGCCTCATTCCTGTGACAACTTCATATTGATTTCACAAAGGGGGGAGCGGTGCGCGCTTGCAAGCTTGCTCATGGGCGTCACGCGAGGAGACGAGATACCAAGGACCTTGGTGAGGTGGAGTGCATGGGAGCAGGCCCGCGAGCCAGAGCTCGATCACTTGGGTTTTGCAGCGCGGCTGGGACTGACTCGAGTACATGCACCGTGTCCAGCCCCCGCTCGCGAGATGCACAAGAGGAAGGTCACGAGCGTACACAGCTCCTGAGGCAAGCAACTTAGCAACACATAAAATATCTCAGGAAATAAAGCTTTACTACAGCATAATAGCAAGTTCATTACACAACCAAAAAGAGATGCGGCTGCCGTGTACGGCACGGGTCAGCTTGAGGTTGGTGCAGCCCGTGGGGCGCCCTCAGTTTCACATCCAAAAAAAGGGCTACCGTGTCCGGCACGGGTCAGCTTGAGGTTGGTGCAGCCCGTGGGGCGCCCTCAGTTGATTGTTCCGCCAGCGCTGTGTGACGCCCCGAGACCGATGCTCCAGATGCCTTCCATTTATTTCCGTTGTTGCCGTGTGATTCTTTTGCTTGTTGCACTTCGCCATGTCATCGTCTGCATTTCATCCGCATGTTTTTCATAAAACTTGCATCCGTTTGTAGTTGCCGGCCCCTCCCCGTTCCTTCTGTTGTCCGTTCTGAGTCCCGACACACTCGCACGCGCCCGCGGCACCTCCGAATTACTATTTTATAAGTGGAAATAAAATGTTCTCGGAATGGGTTGAAAGTTGGCGTGCGGTCTTATTATATTGTAGGTAGACCACCTGCCAAATTTCGTCCCATTCAGAGGTCGTTTGATGCCCCAACGAATAACTATAGCGGCACTATAGCCGGATAAAACGTCGAACGTTTTCGGTGTTTCGAAAACCCTGCCGGGCTGCACCACTTCCCTCTCTTCTTAGCCCAACCCCCTCTAAACAGCCCATCTAGCCCACCTAGCTACCCCCTCCACTTCGGACCGTCCGATGGCGATCGGAGGGCTCCGAAACACCCCACAACCCCTCCATCTAACCCTCCTGCCTATAAAAGGAAGACCTAGCCCTCCATTTCTGGAAACCCTAGGCTCCTTCCTCGAAATCCTTGCCTCCCAAGTGCCCAGCCACCACTTGGCGCCTCGTCCTCCACCTCCCAGTCGCCGCGGCCCACGGAGCCCATCCGGGGCCCGCCCGGGCCCAAACCGCCACCGCCGCCCGAGCCCCGCAGCCCCTGCTCGATCGGATCGGGCTGATCCCGAGCGCCACCGCGTCCGCCGTCCGCCAACGCCTGCCTCGCGCGTCGTCGCCCGTTGCTCTCTGCCACCTCCGCCTCGCCCTCGCCGCACCTCACCTCCGGCAGCCGCGCCGGCGAGCGCTGCCGCCGTACCAGCAGCAGCCAGGGGCAAGGAGGCCGCCGCCATGGACGACCTCCAGCCCCACCGTCGCCGGTTCGCGCCTCCGCCACCGGGAACGGGCTCCCCTTCCCCGGATCTGCCCCTCCGCGACTCCTGCGCCCCTCCCGACCTTCCCGCTGCCGTGCCGTTGTTCTGCGCCGCCGCCATGTCCTTCTGCCCGTGCGGGTGCACAGGGAGGACGACAAGCCCCTGTCTAGCTCGGCCACGCGGACCGCGCCGGCGCCCAAGGCCCAGCCCATGCCTCCTGGCCTGCCCAGCAACCTCTCCACTGCCTGGGCTGAGCCCAATGGTGAGAAGCCCGAGCCTTCCTCTATAACTCACCCTGAGCGTCTTTTAGTTATCTTGCGCCCGTGCGATTTCTACAGTCTGAAGTTCCAGCATCATATGATCATTTTGAGAGGGCTATAACTTTGTGCATGTTCATCCTATGAAAATGTGCCATATATGAAAAATGCTCTACTCTCTATGCTCTACATGATGGTGTCATTTACATTCATGTTAGGATCCATATACATGTCATAATCTCTGTTGCAAAAGTGCATCATGCTGTTACCTGCATAAAGCTGTTAATATTTGTCACTTTGTCATTTTTGTGTGATTTAAATGTCATACGAGCATCTTGTCAACATGTCTTTATAGCATTTTCATGTCTTCTTGCTGCTAGTATTTATTCCATGCCATGATATGCCATGATGTGATTGCCATGAGCTTGCAAACATGCCTAGTCAATGTTGTTGTTTGAAATCAAAGCTGTCTGTTAAAAACTTGCCAACTTTGCTTTATGGTTGCCACTAATCTAGAGCTCATATGTATTTGATTCCTTCATGTGTTTTAGCCTATGTGATGTGTACTTTGATGCCATGCCTTTGGTTGCCATGTAAAGTTCCTGTAGCATGTCTCTTTCTTGCTCTCAAGTTGCCATCATATTAACCCTGCTCATGTTTATGCTTTGTCATAATCTGTAGCAGAACATTGCATTTTGCATGGATCATATTGACTTAACCTTGATGCCTATGAACCTGAACCTTAAAGATGATTTGAAGTATGTCATGTCTACTTTAAGTGCATATCAAGTTTGTGCCCATCATGTTACTGTAGTTTGCTGTTTTGATGTTGGCAAAGTGTTATGTTGCTGTTTTGGGGCAGTTTGCTATTATAACTTGTGTTGATTGTAATTGTTGAACCGTTGCTCTGTTTTAATCATGTTCTATATGAAACTTGATTAGAATTGTGTGTAGTTTCACATTATCATGTTGCATCCTCTATTTGAGTGTTGTGGTTGATGTTTGCATGCCTTTTGCATTATTGCCATGTTAAACTTGTTTAGCTCATATCTTCTAAACCGTAGTTCCGAATTAAATGTTCTACATATGTAACTTGATTAGAAAAATGTGTAGATCATTATGATGCATCTTAACTTGCTGTTTAACAACTTTAACATTGTATTTAATTAAGATCAGTACCAATTTCGAAATTTGCATATGAGGATTTTCCGGAATTGTTATTTATGTTTCCGGCCTCATTTAAACTTGCCTAGATGTATAGATTGCTTATGCTTCATCTCTTGCCATGTTTAACAACATTTAGTCTTGTCATGCATCATATTTGGTTGTGCATCATGCCATGTTTATGCTGGTGTGTTTACCATGTTGTTTGTTTCTTTCCGGTTGTGCTTCTTCTCGATAGTTCCGGTTTCATTGCGATTGTGAGGTTTCGTTCGACTACGTTGGTTCACCTTCTTCATGGACTCGACCTTCTTCCGAGCGGGATTTCTGGCAAGATGATCATGACCTTGGATATCTTTACTATCTTTGCTTGCTAGTTGTCTCGATGCTATCTCTATGTCGCACTTCCTACCACACATATGTCAGCCTCCCATATGCCATGATATAGCCTCTAACCACCCTTACCCAGCAAACCGTTGTTTGGCTATGTTACCGCTTTGCTCAGCCCTTTCTTATAGCGTTGTTGGTTGCAGGTTGTTCCATGTTGGGACATGGATATCTTGGGATATCACAATATCTCTTATTTAATTAATGCATCTATATACTTGGTTTTGGGTGGAAGGCTCGGCCTTTGCGTGGTGTTTTGTTCCACTCATGCCGCCCTAGTTTCCGTAATACCGGTGTTATGATACTTGATTAGCGTTCCTAACATGCTCAGGGGAATGGGACCCTCTTGACAGTTCGCTTTGAATAACCACTTCCAGCAAGTCCCAACATTGGTTTTAACATTTGCCAACATAATAATACTGAATTGAATAATTAATTTGCATAGGGAGTTAGCGCTACCCGAGGATTCTTAATTCAACATAATACAAGTGGGCCAGTGCTGATGGTGTTGGTCCAAACTGGGCGATGTCCAGCGCCCCCTGGGCAACCAGGGTCTCAGCTAACCCAACGTCTTGCCCATCCGGTGTGCCCTGAGAACGAGATACGTGCGATTCCTATCAGGATTGTCGGTAAACCGGGTGGTCTTGCTGGACTTGTGTTACCATTGTCGAAATGTCTTGTGCACCGGGATTCCGAGGACACTTCGGGCTAACTCGAGGTTGATCGGGTTTTCTTGAGGTTGAGGTTTTCCACCACAGCTTGTGTTGGTTTGTGATGGACCAGGTTGGAACACCCCTGCAGGGTTAAATCTTACGCGAAGCCGTGCCCGCGGTTATGTGGCGACTTGGATATTTATAACCTCCGGTTGTAGAGAACTTGACACTAATTCTAATTTAAATACACCAACCGCGTGCGTAACCGTGATCGTCTCTTTTCGAGGGAGTTCGGGAAGAGAACACGGTGGGGTTATGTTTGACTCGTAAGTAGGTGTTCTGGATCACTTCTTGATCATTATTAGTATGCGTCCGTTATGCGTAGTTTGCTCTTCTTATTCTTGTACTCGTAAGTTCGCCACCATACAATGCTTAGTGCTTGCTGCAACCTCACCACCTTACCCTTCCATACCCATTAAGCTTTGATAGTCTTGCTACCCATGGTTATGGGATTGTTGAGTCCTCGTGGCTCACAGATTACTACAACAACAGATGCAAGTACTGGTAATGCGATGATTTGACGTGAGAGCGATGCGCGTCTGCTTTTGGAGTTCTTCTTCTTCGTCGATCTTGGGATAGGTTCCTGGTCGGCAGCCTGGGCTAGCAGGGTGGATGTTGTTCGTGTTTTTCGTTTGTGTTTCATCCGTAGTCGGATTCTGCTCTTCTGTATGGTGTTTGCTATGTATTCATGTATTCCCGTGATGACTGTATGTAATTTTATGTATCCCCATCTATTATGTACATGGTACGATGTAATGATATCCACCTTGCAAGGGTCTTGGATATGCGCTTCTATCCCTGGTGGGGCCTCCGAGTCCCTTGAGGATAGGATTGCATATTGGGCGTGACAAGTTGGTATCAGAGCCTCGACCGACCGTAGGAGCCCCCTTGATTGATCAAACCGTTGACGAGTCTAGAAGAAAAACTATTTTGAGTCCTAGTTATATATAGGAGAGTAGGAATTCTTTTTACTCCTTATCCCCTCCGTCGCTCTGGTGAGGAATTGTGACGTAGGTGTTTTGATTCTACTACTCTTCTCACTTCATTTTTTTTAGGATCACGCTGGTATTTTCGGAATTGTTGCGATATCGGTGTGACAGAATTCTGTTCTTGGTACCTCCTGACCGTATGGATTGGACCCGGGGAGTTGAGCTCCAAGGTGTTCTTGTCACATTCGCCATCATTTCAGTTCCTGGAAACCAGAGGACGCCGACATCGAAATGCTTCTATACTTTTTGTGGTGGCAAATAGTGCCGTGACTTTTCCCCAGTACTGGAGGAGATAGCTCGGATGATCCACCGTGACTAGTATCGCTGTGTTTTCGAAGGTCTGAGGTAGACGAATTTGTGAGGTTTCTCGATTGTGTGTTAAGGGTTGTGGATGCAGTTGCAGCTGATTAGGTTGTTGATTGCTGAGTAGGTTCCTAGACCCGCAACCTGATCGCATAATCAAGAAGTTTCGGGAGTTCTTAGGTGGGAATTCAAGTATTTACCTAGGATATCTTTCCGGCAGATGCATGATATGAGATTGGGGTTCGACGTCTAGTGGTCCGCCTGCTCACGGTCGTTTTTACAGTGGGTCTCGTTGTGTCTTAAAGAGCCCTTGTAGCTTTGCTACGGTTCGGGGACGCTTCGTAAGCCATGTACACTGCCTTGTACGTGATGGTCACTGTACGATCGAACCCGTGTGGGCCCCACCACGAAAATTTCGGATGAAATCTCTGTCATATGTTTGTTCCGCCTTATTCTGCAAGCCACAACCCTTGTTTTGTTTTGAGTTGCGGTATTCGAGTTGCTTCGAAGTCAAGTGTGGATTACATACCTTTCCTAAGCGGTGTTCTCGTATTTCTATGGGAGTGCTAATCCTTTTGATCATCGAGATTGTCATGACAATTCTTTTGCAACCGGCGTGCTTCTCTTCAAGTTAATCCGACCCTTTCAACATTGCACGATCAATTCTCAGTTTTCTCAACGGAGTTCATTTCATCCATCTAAGTTGTCTTTATTTTCCCCACCCTCCCACCCTTTTTCTTTGCGGAGTCTAAATTCTCAAATCAAGTATCCATTTTATTCATGAGAAGTCTCTCCATTCTTTTCCTTCAATGTTCTTAACCGGCGATTCTCATGAAGATGCTCGGGAGCTACAAGTTCATCATTCTTCATTCTCGTTTCTTCTCCGATGGATTTAATTCAAGCTTTCGGTGTTGATCATTTCCCTTTCATTGATTCAAATATTTCCCATGTTGGAAATTCTTATTCAAGCCTCTCTTGTTTATTCACCTCTATCTATTCATATCCGGAGTGCAGAAAATTATCCCAGAAGATTCATCTTTCCATTCAAGATCCGTTCGACATATTTCAAGGTTGTTATTTCGTTCAAGCCATTTAAATCAACCGGTGCATCATCTATTTCAAGCAACCATTCCAACGGTGTTTCTTTTGAGTGGGCCTTAAAGCACGGGTCTTTTCCCAGGATCTTACCCGACTCTTCTAATTTTTCCCGGAGTTATTCTCAAATTCTTTCAAAGTTTGACGTAAGAATGGATTCCATCAGTCAATTGCCTTCTCCAAGATCGCTTCCTAATTCTTTTCAAATTTGGCTCACTTTTCTATTCATTATTATTCCAGAGTATCTCATAAATTCTTCATGGTGGTTCTCATCGTCATTCTCAGCATTGGAAGACCGAAGAAGAATTTCTCTCATCCGTTCTCTTGAAGATTCGTGGTTCTAGATGCTTGACATCCTCACAATTGTTTTCGATACTGAGAAATCCCTTTCATACCCACCCAGAGCATTTCATGAGTTCTTTCCATTTTAATTCTCCGAAGGTCATCATTACAAGAGAATTCTTCGTTCTCAACGTTCAACTCTCATTCCCCAATTCTTTCGGTGCATCGTTCAAGTATTCTCCAATAAGCTCGTGATCGCTTTGTTCTCTTGTAATTAATTTCCCTCAAGTATCCTCGTTCATTTTCTAATTCTTCCCGGCGATTCGTTCTCTTTTCTTCGTTCGTTTTCAATTCTTACGGTGGTTCATTCAAAATTCCACTTCCTTTGTTATCGCATCAATTCATTCGTTCTTTACAAATAGTAACGGTGGTTCGTTGAAGACCTTCCCAAGTCTGCACTATATCACTCTTCAATCTTTTTCAAGAAGAATTAATAGTATACCAAATCCATTGTTTTCATCAATTTAAGTTGATGAAGGATAAGCATAACATAATTCTTATTCTTGTTTCCTCATGGTGATTTAATTCCCTCTTCCGGAATTTTGTTCATCATGGATAAATTTTCGGTTCCAAGTTATTCATCCTTCTTTCCGGAGTTCCTAGCATATGGATGATCTCGTCAACAAGCTCGATCTCTCTTCTTTATCGGTGATCGAATGAAATCATAGCAAGGCTTCATCATGTTCTTCAGTCTTCACTTCTTTTCTAGCATCCTTTCTATCCGGAGTTCTTCGAGAGTTTCTTCTTCGTGGCTTGTTAAGGATTTAATTCATTCTCGAAGTGTTCTTCAAGATTCTTGTTGGAGCTCAAGTACTCTTTGTCTTGCATTTCAAAGTGCAAATCCTTTGTACCTTATCTTTTGAGGTGGTATTATGTCCTACTTGACAATTTGCCTTCGTGTTTCATGATTCACAAGTTGTCAGGAATGAAATATTTAAACCCATCATTTTTCCCTTCGTTCAGGAGATCCTTTTCAACCTATCAATCTCTTCGTTGGAGTGTCTTGGTATAGATTTCACCTAAATCCTTTCCTAAGGATTGTTGCTATTGTGGTGCTTATCAATGATCCAAGTTTTCTCCTCTCTTCTCGCTGGAAGAAGTTTTCATCTCTGTGTTGCTCTCGAGCAATCAGTTGTTTCCGTTAGTGGCCGGTTGTCACCTCATAATATTAAGATGTTTTCCATAAGTCCACAACAAGCTTATTCTTTTTGTTGTTGATTTTCCAACAGCTCCGTTCAATCCTTCTTTGTAAGGATGTTTTTCAAATTCAATTGTGGGAGAAGTTGTCATTTTCTTCTCCGTTCTTTTCTTTTCAACGATCTAGTTCTCTTCTTTCGTTCCGGAGGCGTTGTGATGTTCCTCTCTTTGAACCGTTATCTCGTTTCACCAAGATCATGTTCTTTCTTTGCTTATCCATTTTACCAGAGTGTTGTGCCCTATTTTCAAGTCCTTTTCTTCTTGTCAAGTTTTGCTTCTCTTTCCTACCGGAGTGCTGCCAAATTCTTTCCTTCTCATTCGTTGTCTATCTCGTTTAAACCTGAGTGGTTTCAAATTCTATCTTGTCTTTGTGTCCTTTTATCATGTCTTTGCAACTTCAAAGGTTTTTTTTGGTTTCGCTCGCTTGTCATAGAAGCAACTTTGTTTTACCTCTTCCTCTTCCTCTTCCGTTCCTCTCCTAAGATCTCGGGTCGAGATCTTCTGTTAGTGGGGGAGAGTTGTGACGCCTCGAGACCGATGCTCTAGATGCCTTCCATTTATTTCCGTTGTTGCCGTGTGATTCTTTTGCTTGTTGCACTTTGCCATGTCATCATCTGCATTTCATCCGCATGTTTTTCATAAAACTTGCATCCGTTCATAGTTGCCGGCCCTTCCCCGTTCCTTCTGTTGTCCGTTTTGAGTCCCGACACACTTGCACACGCCCGCGGCACCTCCAAATTACTATTTTATAAGTGGAGATAAAATGTTCTCGGAATGGGTTGAAAGTTGGCGTGCGGTATTATTATATTGTAGGTAGACCGCCTGCCAAATTTTGTCCCATTCGGAGGTCGTTTGATACCCAAACGAATAACTATAGCGACACTATAGCCGGATAAAACGTCGGACGTTTTCGGTGTTCTGAAAACCCTGCAGGGCTGCACCACTTCCCTCTCTTCTTAGCCCAACCCCCTCTACATAGCCCATCTAGCCCACCTAGCTACCCCCTCCACTCTGGACCGTCCGATGGTGATCGGAGGGCTCTGAAACACCCCACAACCCCTCCATCTAACCCTCCTGCCTATAAAAGGAAGACCTAGCCCTCCATTTCTGGAAACCCTAGCCTCCCTCCTCGAAATCCGCGCCTCCCAAGTGCCCAACCGCCACTTGGCGCCTCCTCCTCCACCTCCCAGCCGCCGCGGCCCGCGGAGCCCATCCGGGGCCTGCCCGGCCCCAAACCGCCACCGCCGCCCGAGCCGCGCGCCGCCCGAGCCCCGCAGCCCCCACTCGATCGGATCGGGCCGATCCCGAGCGCCACCGCGTCCGCCGTCCGCCGCCGCCTGCCTCGCCCTCACCGCACCTCACCTCAGGCAACCGCGCCGGCGAGCGCCGCCGCCGGACCAGCAGCAGCCAGGGGTAAGGAGGCCGCCACCATCGACGACCTCAAGCCCCACCGTCGCCGGTTTGCGCCTCCGCCACAGGGAACGGGCTCCCCTTCCCCGGATCTGCCCCTCCATGACTCCTGCTTCCCTCCCGACCTTCCCGCTGCCACGCCGGAGTTCCGCGCCGCCGCCATGTCCTTCTGCCCGTGCGGGCGCACATGGAGGACGACGAGCCCCTGTCCAGCTCGTCCACGTGGGCCGCGCCGGCGCCCAAGGCCCAGCCCATGTCTCCTGGCCTGCCCAGCAGCCTCTCCATCGCCTGGGCCAAGCCCAATGGTGAGAAGCCTGAGCCTTCCTTTATAACTCGCCCTGAGTGTCTTTTAGTTATCTTGCGCCCGTGCGATTTCTGCAGTCTGAGGTTCCAGCATCATATGATTATTTTGAGAGGGCTATAATTTTGTGCATGTTCATCCTATGAAATTGTGCCATATATGAAAAATGCTCTACTCTCTGTGCTCTACATGATGGTGTCATTTACATTCATGTTAGGATCCATCTACATGTCATAATCTCTATTGCAAAAGTGCATCATGCTGTTACCTGCAGAAAGCTGTTAATATTTGTCACTTTGTCATTTTTGTGTGATTTAATGCAAATGTCATACGAGCATCTTGTCAACATGTCTTTGGAGCATTTTCATGTCTTCTTGCTGCTAGTATTTATTCCATGCCATGATATGCCATGATGTGACTTCCATGAGCTTGCAAACATGCCTAGTCAATGTTGTTTTATTTAAATCAAAGCTGTCTGTTAAAAACTAGCCAACTTTGCTTTATGGTTGCCACTAATCTAGAGCTCATATGTATTTAATTCCTTCATGTGTTTTGTCCTATGTGATGTGTACTTTGATGCCATGCCTTTGGTTGCCATGTAAAGTTCCTGTAGCATGTCTCTTTCTGGCTCTCAAGTTGCCATCATATTAACCCTGCTCATGTATATGCTCTGTCATAATCTGTAGCAGAACATTGCATTTTGCATGGATCATATTGACTTAACCTTGATGCCTATGAACCTGAACCTTAAAGATGATTTGAAGTATGTCATGTCTACTTTAAGTGCATATCAAGTTTGTGCCCATCATGTTACTGTAGCTTGCTGTTTTGATTTTGGCAAAGTGCTATGTTGCTGTTTTCGGGCAGTTTGCTATTATAACTTGTGTTGATTGTAATTGTTGAACCGTTGCTCCGTTTTAATCATGTTCTATATGAAACTTGATTAGAATTGTGTGTAGTTTCACATTATCATGTTGCATCCTCTATTTGAGTGTTGTGGTTGATGTTTGCATGTCTTTTGCATTATTGCCATGTTAAACTTGTTTAGCTCATATCTTCTAGACCGTAGCTCCGAATTAAATGTTCTACATATGTAACTTGATTAGAAAAACGTGTAGATCATCATGATGCATGTTAACCTGCTGTTTAACAACTTTAACATTGTATTTAAATCAGATCAGTACCAATTTCGAAATTTGCATATGAGGATTTTCCGGAATTGTTATTTATGTTTCCGGCCTCATTTAAACTTGCCTAGATGTATGGATTGCTTATGCTTCATCTCTTGCCATGTTTATCAACATTTAGTCTTGTCATGCATCATATTTGGTTGTGCATCATGCCATGTTTATGTTGGTGTGTTTACCATGTTGTTTGCTTCTTTCCGGTTGTGCTTCTTCTCGATAGTTCCGGTTACGTTGCGATTGTGAGGATTCGTTCGACTATGTTGGTTCGTCTTCTTCGTGGACTCGATCTTCTTCCGAGCGGGATTTCAGGCAAGATGATCATGACCTTGGATATCTTTACTATCTTTGCTTGCTAGTTGTCTCGATGCTATCGCTATGTCGCGCTTCCTACCACACATATGTCAACCTCCCATATGCCATGATATAGCCTCTAACCACCCTTACCCAGCAAACCGTTGTTTGGCTATGTTACCGCTTTGCTCAGCCCTTTCTTATAGCGTTGCTAGTTGCAGGTGCAGTTGCAGGTTGTTCCATGTTGGGACATGGATATCTTGGGATATCACAACATCTCTTATTTAATTACTGCATCTATATACTTGGTTTTGGGTGGAAGGCTCGGCCATTGCCTGGTGTTTTGTTTCACTCATGCCACCCTAGTTTCCGTAATACCGGTGTTATGATCCTTGATTAGCGTTCCTAACATGCTCAGGGGAATGGGACCCTCTTGACAGTTCGCTTTGAATAACCTCTTCTAGCAAGGCCCAACATTGGTTTTAACATTTGCCAACATAATAATACTGAATTGAATAATTAATTTGCATAGGGAGTTAGCGCTACCCGAGGATTCTTAATTCAACATAATACAGCTGGGCCAGTGCTGATGGTGTTGGTCCAAACTGGGCGATGTCCGGCGCCCCCTGGGCAACTAGGGTATCAGCTAACCCGACGTCTTGCCCATCCGGTGTGCCCTGAGAACGAGATACGTGCGACTCCTATCAGGATTGTCAGTATACCGGGAGGTCTTGCTGGACTTGTGTTACCATTGTCGAAATGTCTTGTGCACCGGGATTCCGAGGACACTTCGGGCTAACTCGAGGTTGATCGGGTTTTCTTGAGGTTGAGGTTTTCCACCGCAGCTTGTGTTGGTTTGTGATGGACCAGGTTGGAACACCCCTGCAGGGTTAAATCTTACGCGAAGCCATGCCCGCGGTTATGTGGCAACTTGGATATTTATAACCTCCGGTTGTAGAGAACTTGACACTAATTCTAATTCAAATACACCAACCGCGTGCATAACCGTGATCGTCTCTTTTCGAGGGAGTTCGGGATGAGAACACGGTGGGGTTATGTTTGACTCGTAAGTAGGTGTTCAGGATCACTTCTTGATCATTATTAGTATGCGACCGTTATGCGTAGTTTACTCTTCTTATTCTTGTACTCATAAGTTAGCCACCATACAATGCTTAGTGCTTGCTGCAACCTCACCACCTTACCCTTCCATACCCATTAAGCTTTGGTAGTCTTGCTACCCATGGTTATGGGATTGCTGAGTCCTCGTGGCTCATAGATTACTACAACAACAGATGCAGGTACAGGTAATGCGATGATTTGACGTGAGAGCGATGCGCGTCTGCTTTTCGAGTTCTTCTTCTTCGTCGATCTTGGGATAGGTTCCTGGTCGCCAGCCTGGGCTAGCAGGGTGGATGTCATTCGTGTTTTTCGTTTGTGTTTCATCCATAGTCGGATTCTGCTCTTCTGTATGGTGTTTGCTATGTATTGATGTATTCCCGTGATGACTGTATGTAATTGTATGTATCCCCATATATTATGTACATGGTATGATGTAATGATATCCACCTTGCAAGCGTCTTCGATATGCGCTTCTATCCCTGGTGGGGCCTCCGAGTCGCTTGAGGATAGGATCGCATATTGGGCGTGACAAGCTGAGCATGGGGCTTCCACCGGGGTGTGGGCATGATCGCGGTTCGATAGTTCCGCCAGCGCGGAGCATGGGGCTTCCACTGAGACGTGGGCGGGAGCTCTCGCGGGCCCATCAGGTGAACGCAATGAGAGGCTCTGGAGCATGTATAGCTCCACTTCGTTCATACGCGTGAGGGTCACGGGTAGAACTTGCGGAGGTGTTGGCTCTTCCATGCTTTAGGCACAGGAACTCCGTCTTCCGTCTCCAGCCAGGCGGCGCCGGGCCTGGAAACATGTGCAACCCTGAAAGGGCCTTCCCACATGGGTGAGAGTTTGTGGAGTCCCTCTCTGGAGAGGATCCTTCTCAGGACGAGATCGCCAACCTCGAGGGTGCGCGGGCGTATGTTGCGGCTATGATAGAGACGCAAAGCCTGCTGGTATCTGGCGGCACGGAGGGCGGCCTGGCGACGGGCTTCCTCGAGGAGCAGCAGGTTGGCCTCTCGCGAGCCGTCCTGACGAGCCTCATCGAAGGCGAGGACTCGCGGAGAGCCATGCTTGAGCTCAGAAGGGAGGACTGCTTCAGTTCCGTAGACGAGGAAGAAAGGAGTCTCGCCATTAGGCTTGGTTGATGTCGTGCAGATCGACCACAGCACAGACTGTACCTCATGAAGCTAGCCCTTGCCGCAGGCTTCGAGCTTTTTCTTGAAGCTTCTTGTCTTGAGGCCCTTGAGGACCTTAGCGTTGGCATGCTCGGCCTGGCCGTTGCTTCGTGGGTGTGCCAGAGAGGCGTAGCAGATCTGTGTGTCATGGCTGGCGCAGTATGACTTGAAGAGACCGCTTATGAACTGGGAGCTGTTGTCGGTGATGATGCGGTTGGGGATGCCAAAGCGGCTCATGAGGCCCTTGATGAACTTGACAGCAGATCCTGTCGGGATGGTGCGCACGGGCTCGACCTCCGCCCACTTCGTGAAGTTGTCGATGGCGACATAGAGGTAGCGGTATCCGCCACCTGCACGAGGGGAAGGCCCCAAGATGTCCAGCCCCCAGACCGTGAAGGGCCACGAAAGAGGAATCGTCTGCAGGTCTTGCGCCGGCTGGTGGATTTGCTTGGCGTGGAATTGACAAGCTTCACAAGATTGGACCAGCTCAGTGGCGTCGTGGAGCGCGGTGGGCCAGTAGAAGCCACTGTGGAAGACCTTGCCGGCGAGGGTGTGTGATGAGGAGTGGTGACCACAGTCTCCCCCATGGATGTCGGCAAGCAGCTCGCGACCTTGTTCTTCAGAAATGCACCGTAGAGAGACACCGTTGGGGCGCCTGCGGTACAGCTCGCCGTCCTTCATGCAGTAAGCGGTGGCCTGGCGAGTCACACGTTCTGCCTCTGAGTCCTTCTCCGGGAGGGTGCCATGAAGCAAGTAGGCCTTGAACTCAGCAGCCCAGCAGTCTGCTTGAGGCTCCAGCGCCAGCAGCAGGCGGGTGCCTGAGGCTGGGCCGCAGTCTGGCGCGCCCGTGGGCGGTGCGGGTGGGAGCTCCTCGTGAAGCAGCGTGGTGCCCACGGCAGGTGGTGCAGCCGATGGCTTGAGGAGCCTTTCCTCGAAGATGCCGGGGTTCTGAGGCTCGCGGCAAGATGCTCGCTTGGCGATGTCATCGGCCTCCTTGTTACCACCGCAGGGAACGTGCTGGAGCTCTAGGCCAAGGAAACGCTTCTCGAGCTTACGTACCTCTTCCAGATAGGCGGCCATGTGCTCGTCCTTGGGCCTGTAGCTTTTGTTGGAGAAATTGATGAGGAGCTGCGAATCGCCCTTGATGGTGAGGCGTTTGATGCCCAGAGCAGAGGCAGCCTTGAGTCCGGCGATGAGGCCTTCGTCCTCTGCGATGTTGTTGGAGACCTTGTCGTCGTGCTTGAATCAGAGCTGGACGGCGTAGTAGAGCTTGTCTCATGTTGGCGAGGTGAGCATGACGCCAGCCCCTGCGCCCTGTCGGGAGAAGGCGCCAGCGAAGTGCATAGACCATCCGCCAGGTGCCTCGTCCCCTGGCAAGAGAGACTCAGCCTCGCGAGGCTCCTCCTGGGGCAGATCCATCCATTATGCTATGAAGTCAGCCAGGGCTGCGCCCTTGATTACCCTTGTGGTGCAGAATTCCAGCTTGAAGGCCTGTAGCTCGATGTTCCACTCAACGACACGGCCAGCGGCGTTGGGGCTGCACAGGACTTGCTCCAGGGGGTAAGACGAGATCACCTTGATGGGATGGCCTTGGAAGTGGTGGTGCAGCTTCCTGGAGGCGAGGAGGAGCGCGAGGAGGAGCTTCTGCTGCATGGGATAGTGCTCGCGCGCATCTCTCAGTACTGTGCTGACGAAGTACATGGGGTGCTCGACGAGGCGTGTAGTTGCCGTGGTAGCTTGGTCTTCAGGGGGCCCGAGGGGCTCATGAGGCTGAGGGGGCTTAGTGGGCGGCTCGCGAGGTGGCTCACTGGAGGCCTCCTGAGGAGGGCCCTCAGCAGGAGGAGGCGCGGCCTCAGGAGGCGACGTGCCAAGGGCCTCCTGAGGCTGGATCTCAGCAGGCGACGGCGCGACCTCGGGAGGTGCCGGCGCTGCAAGCTTCTTCTGTGCGCAGACGCGCTCCTATGAAACTGCCACCAGGGCCGCGCTGGCCGTCTGGGGAGTGGCTGCCAAGTATAGGAGCAAGGGCTCGCGAGAGCACAGCGCGACATGATGGGTGGGCTCGTGAGGTACCTCTTGAGGTCTTCGAAGGCAGCGTCAGCCTCGGGAGTCCACTTGAAGGGGCCAGATCTCTTCATGAGCTTGAAGAATGGAAGGGCTTGCTCGCCGAACTTGCAGATGAATCGCCCAAGTGAGGCCATGCATCCTGCCAGGCACTGCATCTCCTTGAGGCTCTGGGGGGGACGCATCTTCATGATGGCCTTGATCTTCTCAGGGTTGGCCTCGATGTCGCGGTGGGAGACCAGGAAGCCAAGCAGCTTGCTAGAGGGAACCCCGAAGACGCACTTGTCTGGGTTGAGCTTGAGATTGACCTTGCATAGATTGTCGAACGTTTCCTTGAGGTCCGCGAGGAGGGACCAGGCCTCGCGAGTCTTGACAACGATGTCATCGACGTAGGCCTCGGCGTTTCTTCCCATCTGGGGTCCCAAGGCGATGCGCATCAGCCTCTGGAAGGTGGCTCCGGTGCTCCTGAGACCATAGGGCATGCAGATGTAGCAGAATATGCCGCAAGGTGTGATGAAGGCCGTTTTCTCCATATCTTCCGTCGCCATCTTTGTCTGCATACGACACCTATGGGATCGCGTGGATCCCTTTTACGGTTCGGCTAGGGAGAAGTTGTACACAAAGAGCGGATCCAACGATCAACACGGGGATTTTTTACCCAGGTTCAGGCCGCTGGGTAGCGTAAAACCCTACTCCTGCTTTGGTTTATTGTGGGTGTTTAAGCTCAGATACACGGAGCACTTCTTGGTGAACAGTACGCAAGAAGGGCGGCTACGCATGCAACTGGGCTCGAAAGCCTTTTTTTTCTGTAGCTTCGCCTTGGGCCTCCTTTTATATGACAAAGGGGTCACCAACAGTGGCGAACAGTACGCACAAGAGGTGTAAAGTTACTACAGTGTTTACATGCTTATCACTGACGACTTAGGACAAACGCATTAAATGCTCCACTTAGGTGTCCCTTACTTTCTTGGGGATGGAAAAAGAGCCCGTCCCATCAACGCCGCTTAACCCCATCTGCCGCTAGTGCCATGACACGCATCCAGGAGGACAAACCCTAAATGACAGGCTGGTCGCTGCGCTGGAGCGGTGGCAGGGCGGTGGGACCTTGCCGGGTGCGAGGCCTTGCCGGGCCTTCGCGAGCCTTCCCGGCAAGTATCTTGCTGGGAATCCAGCCTTCGATCTTTTGTCTTCTGATCATTGGCTTGAATGCCTTCTTGATATTCTTGTGTTTGTTCCTAGCTGTCCCCTGGCAAGCCTTGCCGGGTCTTGTCTTGCTAGGAGATCATGCCGCTGGGAAGAAGCTTCTCCCCAACGAGCTCTTGTTCTTGCTTGTTAATATAATGCTTGCCAGATATGGTATTCGCCGGGAAGCTTGGCCTTGCCGGGGTTGCCAGGCAACAATCCTGGACAGGAATGATCCATGCTAAGAAGGTTGATAAGAACCTGGTTCTCATTACACCGACAGGAGCCGCCGGGCCCGCCTACAGCAGAGAACTCAAAGATCTCGATGCTGGAGGTGGGGCCAAATTTGGCGTGGGTCATGACTGCCATGCCCTTTCCTTCTGGAAGTATAGTTGTTTAAGAAAAACAGCCCTTGTCGGAGTGCATGGCTCGACGACAAGGTTGAAAGCCCCCTTGTCGGAGCGCATGACTCGACGACAAGGTTGAAAGCCCCCTTGTCGGAGCGGATGGCTCGACGACAAGGTTGAAAGCCCCCTTGTCGGAGCGCATGACTCGACGACAAGGTTGAAAGCCCCCTTGTCGGAGCGCATGACTCGACGACAAGGTTGAAAGCCCCCTTGTCGGAGCGCATGACTCGACGTCAAGGTTGAAAGCCCCCTTGTCGGAGCGCATGACTTGACGACAAGGTTGAAAGCCCCCTTGTCGGAGCACATGGCTCGACGACAAGGTTGAAAGCCCCCTTGTCGGAGCGCATGACTCGATGACAAGGTTGAAAGCCCCTTTGTCGGAGCGCATGGCTCATGGCTCGACGACAAGGTTTTCTATTCTTCCGCCGAAGAATATTTCTGGAAAAGTTTGCGATTTCAGCAAAGAACTTTGACGTTCTCGATGCCGGCCTCCGGCAAAGATGTTGTCGGGAAGGCTTATGACTTCAGCGGAGAACTTTGACGTTCTCGATGCCGGCTTTCGGCAAGGATGTTGCCGGGAAGGCTTATGACTTAAGCGAAGAACTTTGACGTTCTCGACGCCGGCTTCCGGCAAGAATGTTACCGGGAAGGCTAATGACTTCAGCGGAGAACTTTGACGTTCTCGACGCCGGCTTCCGGCAATGATGTTGCCGAGAAGGATGCAAAGTAATCGCCCACCTGTATACCTGCAACACTGATTCGGACATGTAATGCCACGACAGCGTTTTAACACAACAAATTAATTAGCTTCTGGCTTTATGACTAATTTGTTGTAATTTTGACTTCTGCCGAATATTCCCTTGCTTGCCGGAACACTTTCCGGTGCGCACGATCTAGTCAGCAGCGCTTTGAGGAGCGAGTCCTTAGCGGCTTTCTGGGAACGCCGCCTCCCGAAAAAGGTTTTTCCTTCCCAGCTTTAGTGCAGCTGCTCACATCGCCGAGCAGACTCGAGGCGACAAGGAGAGCAACAAGCCCCGGGAAGGCTCCTCAGCATACGGGTTTACGCAGAAACCATAAAATAAAACTTGCTAAGCCCTTTTCTTAAATGATTGCATTTTTGTACAAGGAATCCCTATGCTTGCCGGAATACCTCCCGAATGCGCACGTCCTGGTCAATGGCGGTTAGGACCGGGTCCTGTCTAGCAGCCTATCGAGAACGCCGCCTCTTTGGGAGCTTAACGCTCTAGAAACAACTACAGCTGCATCTGTGTTGCTGGGCGGACCCAGAACAACCAGGAGCGCAGAGTGTTTTAAGAGCGCTCCCCCGCGCACAGGTTATACAAAAACACCATCAAGGATAAGACTACGTAGCAGAAAGTGATTAAAGTTTTAGGACTTAGCTTTCGCAAGGAATTTCAGCCGCCCCCGCTTCTTCTTGGGCGCCATGACGATGAAGACAATCAAAAACTGACGCGCTGACCACTAGATCGGGTTCGTGCAACCTCTCCCCCTACCTGGGGCGCCAAAGATGTCGGCGTACGACACCTATGGGACCGTGTGGATCCCTTTTACGGTTCGGCTGGGGAAAAGATGTACACAAAGAGCGGATCCAACGATCAACGCGGGGATTTTTTTCCCAGGTTCGGGCCGCTGAGTAGCGTAAAACCCTACTCCTGCTTTGGTTTATTGTGGGTGTTTAAGCTCAGATACACGGAGCGCTTCTTGGTGAACAGTACGCAAGAAGGGCGGCTACGCATGCAACTGGGCTCGAAAGCCTTTTTTCTGTAGCTTCGCCTTGGGCCTCCTTTTATATGACAAAGGGGTCACCAACAGTGGCGAACAATATGCACAAGAGGTGTAAAGTTACTACAGTGTTTACATGCTTATCACTGACGACTTAGGACAAACGCATTAAATGCTCCACTTAGGTGTCCCTTACTTTCTTGGGGACGGAAAAAGAGCCCGTCCCATCAGCGCCGCTTAACCCCATCCGCCGCTAGTGCCATGACACGCATCCAGGAGGACAAACCCTAAACGACTGGCTGGTCGCTGCGCTGGAGCGGTGGCAGGGCGGTGGGACCTTGCCGGGTGCGAGGCCTTGCCGGGCCTTCGCGAGCCTTCCCGGCAAGTATCTTGCCGGGAATCCAGCCTTCGATCTTCTGTCTTCTGATCATCGGCTTGAATGCCTTCTTGATATTCTTGTGTTTGTTCCCAGCTGTCCCCCGGCAAGCCTTGCCGGGTCTTGTCTTGCTAGGAGATCATGCCGCTGGGAAGAAGCTTCTCCCCAACGAGCTCTTGTTCTTGCTTGTTAATATAATGCTTGCCAGATATGGTATTCGCCGAGAAGCTTGGCCTTGCCGGGGTTGCCAGGCAACGATCCTGGACGGGAATGACCCATGCTAAGAAGGTTGATGAGACCCTGGTTCTCATTACACCAACAATCTTGATCTGGTGATAGCCTGAGAAGGCATTTAGGAAGCACAGCAACTCACACCCGGCGGTTGAGTCCACAATCTGGTCGATGCGGGGCAGTGGAAAAGGATCTTGAGGACAAAACTTGTTAAGGCTCGTGAACTCGACGCACATTCGCTCTTTGCCGCACTTCTTGGGCACCACGACTGGGTTGGCGAGCCATTCGAGATGGCGCACCTCACGTATGACTCCAGCTTCTTAGAGCTTCTGAACTTCCTTGACGATGAAATCTTGCTTCTCTGGCGCCTGGCGCCGTGCCTTCTGTTTCATGGGGCGTGCGTTGGAGCACACCACTAAGTGGTGCTCGATCACCTCCCTTGGCACACCGGACAAATCAGATGCCGTCCAGGCGAACACATCTGAATTTGCCCGAAGGAAGGTGACGAGCACGTCTTCCTACGCAGGAGAGAGGCTGGTGCCAGTGGTGAAGGCAGGGCCTGAACCACTACCGTCCACCGACACTTTCTTCGTCTCGGCGCGGTCCTGAGAGAACAGCCGCTTCTTCTTCGTGGGTCCGGCCTCATGAGGCTCGGCGACTTCTTCGTCGGCAGGGTAGGCGGCGGCGGCAGCCTTGTAGGCGCTCTCGAGGGAGCGGACCGCGTCCTTCTTGTCACAACAGACGGTGATGATGCCGCTGCAGCCGGGCATCTTGAGGACGTTGTAGGCATGGTGGGTCGCCGCCATGAACTTGGCGAGGGCCGGGTAGCCCAGGATGGCGTTGTACGGCAAGCCGATGTGCGCCACGTCAAAGTCGATGAGCTCGGTGTGGTAGTTTTTGCGGGTGCCAAAGGTGACGGGGAGGCGCACTTGCCCCAGAGGGATGGTGGAGCCATCAGTCACTCCGGAGAAGGGCCTGGTCGGCATCAGCTGGTCGTAGGGCACTTGGAGCTGCTCGAAGGTCTCGATGGAGATCACGTTAAGGCCGGCACCTCCGTCGATGAGCGTCTTGGTGACGGAGACGTTGCTGATGGTGGGGGTGCATAGCATGGGGACCGTGCTCGCGGCGCTTGAAGACTTGGGGTGATCGTTGGAGTCGAAGGTGATTGCGTACTTCGACCACTTGAGGGGCCGAGCGGACTCGGGCCTCGGGAGGGCAGCGTTCACCTCGCGAGAGAACAACTTGAAGTGGCGGTTGGACGCAGGAGCCTGGGCCCCGCCAAGGATGCAAGCCACGTCACGAGGCTCCTGGTAGCCCCCAGTGCCCTCGTCAGGCTGGTTGCCGTCGTTCCTTCGGGGTGGCGACGACAGCGGTGGGAGAGCGGCGTTGGCTTGAGGGTTGGCCTCGCGAGGCTGGTCGCGCCAGGCAGCCTCGCGAGGCTAGTCGCGCCAGCCCTGCCGGAAGTTGCCGTTGCCATTGCAGTCTCCCCAGCGATTGCCATTGCGGCCACCTCCACGGCCGGTGCCGCGGTCGCTGCGGCGGCCCAGGCACTCGTAGTGGAGCAGCTTGAGCTCGTGGCAGTCCTCAGTGCTGTGGGAGTGCGAGTTGTGGTAGGCGCAGAGAGGGCGGTTGTCTTTCCTGGGCTCGTCGCGATCACGGCCACGCTTCTGCTCAGGCTCCGCCGCGAGCACGGCAGGGCCCATGCACTTGGCGTCATTGGTTTTGGCCTTCGCGGCGTCTGGCGCCGTGTTAGGGACGTTGTGGATGAAGAGGCGACCTTCCTCGGCCTTGGCGCACTTGTCGGCGAGGTCGAACAGCTCGAGCATGGAATCGAGCTCATCGTTGATGGCGAGCTTCTCGCGCATCCGGACGTCTGTGACGCCGTTGGAGAATGCGGAGACGATGGCGGCCTCAGAGGCACGCGGGATCTTGTTACGCACTTGGATGAAGCGCTGGATGTACTTGTGGAGAGTCTCGTCAGGGCGCTGGCGCACGGCGCGCAAGTCGTTGAGCGTGAGGGAGCGCTCGTGCGTGCCCTTGAAGTTGGCGACGAATTGCCGGCAGAGCTCGCCCCACGAAGAGATGGATGCCTCGGGGAGATTCATGAGCCACGAGCGCGGGCCGTCCTTGAGGGCCATGGGAAACCAGTTTACCATGACCTTGTCATAGCCGTTCGCTGCCTCAATGCTCATTGCATAGAGCTGCAGGAACTCTGTGGGGTTGGGCGTGCCGTCGTAGCGCGGGGGCAGGTCCGGCTTGAATTTGGTGGGCCACACCACGCGGCGCAGCTCGCGGGTGAAGGCGCGGCAGCCCACGCAGCTGGAGGGAACACCGCCGGTGAGGGTGGCGTGGTTCTGGCGACCGTCCACAACGACTTCCTGGACGGTCCTGTCTTGGCGCTGGCGCCACTGCTCGAGGAGCACGCGTGCGTCGGGAGGCGCGCGCCGGACAATCTGGCAGCTGGCCTCGTCACGGACCGGTGAGGACGCGCCGCGGGACGCATCACATAGCCGTGCGTCACCCCGGCGTCTGGCAACCTTGTTGGACGGAGGAGGCGGCGGAGGAGCGCCATGCGCTACGTCTCCGGCGCGGGAAGGCGGATGGGGGAGCGAGTGGGAAGGCGCTGGAGCTTCTCCCGTGGCGTTGACGAGCTCGGTGATGCGGCCGAGCCAGGCGTCGTAGCCAGCGTCGGCGGGGCGGTAGCGCAGGAGATCGCGTGCCATGAGCAACGCGGCCTGCGGGGCCGGCGCATTGCGCCGGGCGAGCGAAGAGTCCGTGGCGGTGTGGCCGTTCGCTTGCACAGATGGGTGGAGGGAAGAAGCCTGCTGCTCCCTCGCAGCGGGGTCGGTGGTGGCGCCGGCGGCGCGGCATTGACGGTCGTCATGGGCGACGGGCTCCGTCTGGGCCACCCTGGCAGCTCGGCCCGTGTAGCGCTCATGGCGAGCGTCGGCCATGGCGGTGAGGAGGCAAGAAGAACTGAAGTCGGGCCCCCTACTAGGCGCGCCAAATGTCAGAATCGGGGCTCCGGCAGACCCAAAGGTTCGAACACTGGGGGCGAGCTAGTTCTTTCCTACCCGACGGTGACCACGGTGAGGCTACGGCGAGAGCGCTAGTGCGGAGCATGACAGGGGACACGACGGTTACCCAGGTTCAGGCCACCTTGCGGTGTAAAACCCTACTCCTGCTTGTGGTTTGGGATTGCAGTGGGCAAGAAGGTGTTCTCGCGTACAAGGTAGGAGATGAAGGAACCGATCACCTCTACAGTGGCAGCACTGCCCCTTTTATCTGCGCCTTGGTCCTCTTCCCCTGAAAATATAGGCGGGAAGGGATGCCACACTTGGCGGGTTTTGAAAGGGGACAGGCGCTCAGGCTATCCTGACTAAAGTCGGTCTTCGCCTGCAAAAGTGTGATCCATGACGCGCCGGTGGGCTCGGTGGTGACCTCCGCCCTGCGCGCCTTGCTGTTGTGGTCTTCTTTCACCAAACGGGCAGTCCTTGGGACTTGCTTTGGAGGAGGGCAGCTGGGGCTGTCCCTTGAGCACCAAAGAGGAAAACCTCTCTGTCCGCGCCTGCTGGCACGGCCTCTGCCGCCGTTCGTCGCCACACGCGTCACCCACGTGGTGGGCACAGGACCGCGCGGCTGGCGTCAGGTTCGGTCGACCTCGGGCAGCCGCCTCGGGGGGGCGCCTCGCGAGGCTTCTGCCGCTGCTACGGCTAAGTCTTGGTGGTTTGCACCTCAAGGAGGGATCCTCGGGAGGCTGGTGCCTCGCGACATGTCTTCACTCTATGGCGTCCGTTGGTGGGCCGCGTCTTGGGCTTTAGCCAAGTGTCGTCTTCTGGGCCGCAGGCAGACGGGCCGAGGTACCCTGGTTCCCAATGGCCCGACAATCTTCCTACATGGGTTAGTCATGCAAGGATCAACATGTATATCCAAAATGACAAGATTGAAGAGAATTTAACATATATTGTCAAAGGATATTTTAGTGTTTTCTTGTTCCTTGAACACAACAATCAAGATGTAGATACTTGGTTTGTGCATGATTGCTCAAGATAAGAGTTGGGAGCAATCTTTCGAAGTGAAGCTTATCCAAGTACCTACAATGGGGTTAGATGCAATACAACGGAGCAATGTATCCAAGATGTAATATGGTCAGCATAAGAGATATATCAAGGATTAGTCATGAAAGCTCCTGCCCTTGCAGGGATCCAAGTGAGTTTCTAGTTCACGTTGGAAGCATCAATGACATTCAACTCACTTCTCAATTGACAAAATATCTTCTCATCAAGTGGCTTAGTGAAGATATCCGCCAATTGCTTATCAGTATGAACATGCTTAAGGTTAATGTCACCTTTAGCAACATGATCTCGAATGAAATGATGACGAACTTCCATATGCTTAGTTCAAGAATGTTGCACGGGATTGTGTGCAATCTTAATAGCACTCTTATTGTCACAAAGCAATGGAACATGTCTCACATGTATCCCATAATCTTTCAGAGTTTGTGTCATCCATAGTAATTGAGCAGAACATGATCCGGCGGCAATGTATTCCGCTTCGGCGGTAGATAGCGATACCGAGTTTTGTTTCCTGGAGGACCAATACACAAGAGATCTCCCAAGAAATTTACAAGTACCCGAAGTGGACTTTCTATCAATCTTGTCTCTGGCATAATCCAAATCGGAGTAGCCAACAAGATTAAAAGTAGATCCTTTGGGATACCAAATGCCAAAGTTTTGTGTATGTAACAAGTATCTCACAATTCTTTTTACGGCCTTAAGATGACACTCTTTTGGTGCCACTTGGTATCGCGCACACATGCACACACTTAGCATAATGTCGGGATGGGAGGCACATAGATATAACAATGAACCAATCATGGATCAGTAACCCTTTTGGTCAACCGGTTTACCATCCTTTGTCAAGTCAAGATGTCCACTAGTAGGCATGGGAGTTTTCATACCTTTACTCTCTTGCATGTTGAACTTCTTAAAAAAGTCCTTGGTATACTTCGTTTGAGAAACAAAGGTACCCTATCTAGTTTGCTTGATTTGCAAACCAAGGAAGAATTTGAGTTCACACATCATAGACATCTCATACTTTTTCGACATGAACCTTCCAAACTTTTCACTAAAAGAAGGGTTAGTAGATCGAAATATGATATCATCAACATATATTTGGCATACAAATAGTTCACCATTAACTCTCTTAGTGAATAAGGTTGAATCAATTTTCCCAATTTCAAAACCTTTTTCAAGAAGAAACTTCGTTAAGCATTTGTACCAAGCTCTAGCACTACAAAAAAAACACTTCCATGATGATACGTGTTTGTCATAGTTGGTCACGTTTTCTGTCATGCATGTACATCTGTGACGATTTTATGACAGAATCAAGATAGCCATACATGTACTGTCGTCGAAGTGTTCCATGACAATACTCAAATTATCATCACGGAAGTGTCCACTTCCATGACGATAAATGGCGCGTCACAGAAGTGTTTTCGTCAAGGGTAACCGACACATGGCATCCACTGTAACGGGTCGCCGTTAAGCTATCGGGTTCCGGTTTGGATCCAATAACCCATTAACACCCTGACCAATGGCGATTTTCCAATTACGGTGGATGCCTTGTCTATTCCATCATGGCTTACTCCCACGAAAGACTAGCCTCACTCGGGTAGATCTTCACAAAATAGGCGATCTCCTGCCCTTATGAACTCCTTGGTTCAACTCCACATGATCTTGGAGGCTCCCAAGTGACACCTAACCAATCCAGGAGACACCACTCTCCAAAAGGTAATACATGGTGTTGTTGATGATGAACTCCTTGCACTTGTGCTTCAAAAGATAGTCTCCTCAACACTCAATCACTCTCTCACAGATTTGGCTTGGCTAGGAGAAGGATTAGAGTGGAAAGCAACTTGGGAGGCTAGAAATCAACGTTCAAATGGTTGGATTGGAATGCCTTGATCTCAACACAAGTGTAGGTGGTTCTCTCTCAGAAACTGGATATGGGAAGTGTAGTTTTGTCCTGGTTGCTCTCTCTAAGAGTAGGTGTTGGTGGAGGGGTATATATAGCCTTCACCAAAAATCCAACCGTTACAAACTTTATGCAGAACTCGGTGACACCGAAATGAAATCTCGGTGAGACCGAACAGTGTAAAAGATTCAAACGTTAGGCTTTTCGGTGGGACCGGATTAATCCACTCGGTGAGACCAATTCATGATGACCTAAGCAGATTCCTCATCTCGGTAGTTTCGATCGGTTCATCTCTGTCATCCATCCACTGGACGATACGTGCCTATGGAAGAGTGACACATGGCACGACCCAACAGTATCCCATTTAGGTTAAAAGGCCAGCCCAGTCAAAGTTAGCAGGCTGGCCAATTAACGGCCTGCTTGCACACAACCCATTTGCAGGTAAGGCCTGTAGGAATAGTGTCAAATCGGCCCGTCACCGGCCCGTTGTGGATTTCGCATCATTGCAACCCATGGTCACTTCTGGCCCGTTAACAGTCCGCTATGTATTTGGGCCCAATTACGGACCGGTGTGTTTCCGGCCTGTTTAAGGTCCTGCTACATTTGGGCCCATTTGCTGCCTGATGAAACTTTCGGCCCATAAACATACCGTGTTGGAATTGGGCCATTTTTGGCCAGGTCTGACTTTCGGCCAGGTCTGACTTTCGGCCTGTTAACGGCCGACACAACCCATGGGCCATATGTGGCCCGACGTCACATCGGGCCTATTAACAGCCCATATTCTCGATGACACAAATCTAGCCCATTCTCACTTTCGGCCTACTAAAGCCCCGTGTAGTAGGTCGCCGCAATTACGGCCCGTGCTGGCTTTCGGCCTGTTAACGATCCGCCATGTAAATGGGCCACCATGGGCAGAGATACATTTCAACCTACTAATGACCAGTGGGCTATTTGGCACATTTTAGGCCGAATCATCTTTCGGCCTGCTACAAGCCATGGGTATATTCTGGCCCAATGAAGGCCCAATATGTGTTTCGGCCTGTTAACGGCCTGTGTCATTTATGGGCCAAATAAGGCATGTGAGATATTTAGACATGTTAACAACCTGTTATTACTATGGGCCCATATTATGTTTAGGCCCATATTATGTCACGGGCCTACCAATGGAACGATCAGAAATAAGAAGAGCTTACGCTGATTTAGGCCCAGTTATTTTCTGTGGACTACATACCGATTACGGCCCATAATCGTTTTTAGCTCCATTCGAGTTGTGGGACGGACGAATATTGGCCCTTTGGGCTCCTACGATGCTTTCAGCCTAAAGGTGACCGATGATACCAAATACATTACTAAGAATAAACCTACACTATACAAAAATAGTTTGCTAATTTCTACGGCCTTTGGCAGCACGATAAATGTTATACCGCAACAAAATAAATTATAGCCATACAACAAAAGGCCTGTTGGCATAAAAGATTACAGTCCTTGCTGATAAATGCACCATGAGGTGTATAGTAGCAGTGATCATTTGACCAGAGTGGTAATGTTTTAGGCTGTAGAATCTGATGGAGCAGCATGACCTTCTCCTTTTTTCCGCCATTGCTCAAACCACGAAGCAAATGTCTGATAGTCTAGTTTCAAAACCATTCATATCTTGACGACATTTTTCAACCAATATTCTTGTTTCAGAAACGACCTCCATTAGGGACTGGACTTTGTCTGGAGCACAGATATATCACTCTGTCTAGATGGAAGATTTTGTTCAGTAGGTAGTTTCGACGAGGTTACCTTAACAACCAACCCAGAATTACTCAAGAAGGTGCTTTTTGCGCTGTTAGTGGAGAGACGCACTGCAGCAAGAGGTGACATTATGCCTGTGGGTCAGGACCCCGATCCTAAGTCACACCGATCTAGCATAAGACACATCATATCACTTTGCGGCCTCACGCACAGTAACCCACGGCTGCCGCCTTTACCTTGGCCAGGACCGTTTGCGTCTTTTGGCTCACGTATGTGATTGTGATGCTAGCATCCATATGACAGAGAACCCAGGCCGACATGACTAGTCGTAAACCAAGGTGGCAAAAATTACAGGGACAGGCATACATGACCCAGCAATGCACATGTCGGTCAGCAGCGAGTGTAACCGAGTCGTAGCAAGCTACAAGGACTCCAGTAAAACACCGCGTGACATTTCCCCGTAGGGACAGACACAGGAGCAAAGAAGGACACATGCCGGTCAATCCATGTGTTCCAGTGGAAGAACTAGGAGGCATTTCCCCATAAGGAAGGCTACCAAGAATAAACAACTAGGCGTCGGATCCCACACATACCAGTGCATTTCAAACATACACACAATATGCACGATATGTGTAAATACAACATGGCATCACAACATAACTCTATGACTCAAAGTATTCATTTAAAAGGGCTCCGAGGGGCCTTACATAGCATGATATTACAAACATAGGTCTCATGACCCAACATTCAAGTCATACAAGCAACAAGCGGAAGCATAACCTGTCTGAGTACAGACAGGTAAAAGAAAGAAGGCTAGGAAGCCTGTCTATCTACAAGACCCTCCAGAGGAGCCAGACCTCTGTCTGGGATTCCCAAGCTAATCGGTCAACGTCGAACTCATCGCACGAATCTAAAGTGAGACTGAAGTCTCCTCTGCAAAACATAAATTAGGCAAACGTGAGTACAATTGTACTCAACAAGACTTACATCAGAACTAACTACATATGCATCAGTATCAACAATGGGGTTGTGGAGCTTAACTGCAGCAAGCCAGCTTTGACTCAGTGGCTATCCTGTACTACGACTACCAGTAACTTCTTTGAGGTGAGAAAGCGCACACGAGTCCACATATTCACCATATCAATACACCACTATGGATCTGCTCCCGTCTCCCTACGAGAAGGCCATCCATAGCACTCACACTTATCTTGTGCTTTTTACAGTATCCACTTCAAGTTGTCTATGAACAATGTAAGCTTCCAAGTAGTCCATATCCGCGGACGCGGCTATTCGAATAGATCTTTAACCATGACTCAAAGGAACCAACTTCCTCGTCCCATCAGCAACGTTCCCTCGTCGAGGATGCGGATTCATTGCATCATGTTGATCTTGACATCCTTGCCTTTGAGAACTTCACCCAACATGATGACAAGGGAGACAAACTCTATAGGAATCGCTCTTCTCGAAGATCGAGCAACTCACGATCAACTCATGGAATTTGACGTAAAAACATCTCCTGAGCTGAGGCACAAAACACACATTGTGGCGATGGAAAGAAGTAGATGACGAAGGCTCAATTTGGTAGGCAACAATTCCACGCCTAAGTATGATGGTGTATGGTTTCAAAGTAGCGAGAAAATAATTGCCATGATTTCATAACGGGGCACCCTAGCGAAGGTGACTCGTAGAATTATTCCCTTAAGTGGCAAAAAGAATTACTTTTTATATATAGATCATTGGAACTCTCTATACCAGCCCAAGGCAATTCACAAACGATCATTTGAAGGAGTTCGAAAGAATGGCATACTCGGACTAGAATGGATGATGTGGACTACCTTGTTGAAGACAACGCAATGGATGTTTTTTGCTTATCATCGGAAATGGATGGGACCCATGGTAAGACCACCTTTGAAGATGATCCTGAACAGCAATTACTGAGAAGGGCGGCCCATGGGAAAATGGCACAATGGTGTGTGCCAGCTGGGAACAAAGTGCAAATGCTGGGAATGATTCTAGTAACTGGGGAGAAGGCTAAACAGTAGAGAATGATTCCATTGATTGAATGGCTATAGAATAACCAAAAGAACTGAGGGTACATTCCAATTAATGCCGACGATAAAACCTAGTACCTAAGCATGCTCAGAAGAACTTGAGCATTTCCATACTCATTAGGGTTTTACCAGCAACTATGCCAAGGATTCTGGTAACACCTCATATTACCACGATGGATATAGATGGAGGATGCAGATGCAAAGGAAGACAACACTTTCTCAAATTTCACCCTGGCTAAGCCTAGAGAACGAAATCTGGATGATCGACCGAGAGACATTTAGCACTCTGTTTCTAATGTTCTCCTTGACGTACTAGCGTAACCTGACTATAGGAGTCATTTGGTATCAACAACGTCAAGTAAAGGTCGGACTTCGGAAGTACAAGAATCCATAAGGATCAATTTCTAGAATAAGCCATACGAAATCCTCATGGGGAGTGGCTAATCTTGTTGAACAAGATACTACATCAACGGGTCTTCCGGGGAAGTGTGTTAGCCACAACATCACTCTACCATTTTAGAATACCAATATTATAATTCTTGGGAAATGTTCCAACCATCATATCTGCCTGAGATTCAGATCTGGTTGGTGACAAGATGCTTCGGAATCAGCATGTCCGAGAGAAGGTTTGCAACACAAATTGACGAGATGACATTGCGAGACTCTCAGGAAATGAACTATAGAAGAAAGCTCCAAAACATGAGCCGGTTTGCAAAATACATGTGAGCAGAATGTCCATGACAATCATGTCCACATGGAGATCTTACAACAAAACACTACCGAGTTCCGGTTGGGAACCATCATCGAGGATATCGATGTCTTGTGCATGAACTAGTATTAGCACTTGAACTTCTTATCTTTGAACAAATCGATCACTGGCTTGGTGTGCTAGGGAGTACATATGGAATGGAGATGATCAGTCTACAAATCCACAGAATACTTCGCACATGCATGACTGACTTGGGATGATTCCAATGGAAGCAAAACAAACTTTCTCAAATTCACAGCGGCAACTTGCATCAAATGCACATGAACTTAGAGGAAGTCACTTCTTATATCAAACATATACCTCATGGCTAGCACAAAGATAATGTTTACGAAAGTTTCCAACACTAGCTTGGTATTCAACAAAATCATGGAGAAGATAAAAATGTTGCCGATGGGCTCAACAACAATTCATCTAGGTTTCCATATAGATGGAATTCCACAATTAAGTGAACACGGTGATAGCATTGGTCAGACCCAAAAGAATATAATGGTGCATACTCGAGGAACAACCACGAGTAAGACAACATTACGAACATCGTTGGTTCAGATTTGATTTGACGATAGCCCACACTCAAATCAAAGATTGGATAAGTCGATAGATCCAGCAACTGAACATGAAGGTCAATCGGTGGAGATATCATTTTTCTTCAACACACACACAAACACAAAGATATCCCTTTAGGATGAACTAAGTTAGATCAAGCTTTTATCTTCCAACTCTCCAAGTTGTTGTTTAGCTTAACAAACTAGTTCAGGGTATCCAACACAGATTCTTGGAGAAGGGGTGGTTTATAGGAAAACCCACTTGATCACGAACTCAACATAACGGTCAGGGGACAACCTAGTGATACTTCCGAGGAGATATCCGGAAACTCACGAACCACCAATATGTTACTAAGCTCGAGAACAATCTTGCTTTTTAGGGCAAGACGATATGATCAACAGAGCGAGAGATTGACACAATCCTAACTCATTGATCGAAAAGTGCACCAAGAAAAATGGGCTAGGTAGCACGATCAATCCTAGAATGATGATTGATAACCAACACGCTAAGAATAAAATTATTGACCATTAACTACCAAGCAACAGGGTTGCTAGGAGTATTGATTTCACGCATCACAGTTCACTTGTCGGCATTCCGGTTAGAACAACACGGAGACCAAGAAATAAATGATGATGGTGAGAAGTATCACTATACCAAGAAGTCATAAGAGGTGGTGCAATTCCCATGAAATTCATGACATAAAGACGATAATACTTCAGGGTAGAACAGAACAAAAGCTGGATTGGCATTTTGATCTGTGGAATACAATTACTTTGACCCAATCCTCGAAATGGATGAGGTACTGGAGTTTGTTTCTCCTGGTCATTCCGAAATAGAATGGCTTGATGGACCACAAGAATATGAGGCATCGGTGAGGATGAATGCAGGACATACTCTTGATTATCAATTGGTTGATGAAAGTCAGAATACAACTGAAGAAGGACAACTCAAAGGAACATATGATTTTCTGAGTTGTAGATTCATAGATTAGCATGTCGAGTAAGGCTCAACATAATTCTTCTGGATAACCTATGCAGAAAGGTAGGACTGGCAGAGTCACAATGTAGAATGGAGAACTCATCAGGAGCACTCTTGTTGTGATCTTTTGGTTCAAAAGAACTTCTGCCATGGATGGTTCATGGTATTAGGAAGAATGATATACCACGGACCTTGAGGACTAAGCAAGGTTACTAACCAACCTAAAGGAGCTACAATCTCTATCAACATGAAATAAGTAGAGTGAATCTTGGGTTCAAGAACCCAGAGATAGAATACCTACTAATAAATGACATCACACTGGGGATACAACACAAAGGCTGAACCTCTGGGTGGTTCAGTTAAGATAAGATGGATTCCTATTAACTTCAACAGATATATTAAGGTAATGGAATACCTCAACACAATAATTAGTGTGTCTCGTCTGGCCAAAAGACATCAAATTAGGATGAAAGAATTTGCAAATGCATCAGATTATTTAGAAACCTGGGATAACTCGGACAGCACTACGGATGTACGAACATGAAAAATGAAACAACCTGCAAGACAACTGACAACATAACAACTGAATTATTATGAAAACACTGATCCGAGATGACAACACCTTTCCTATAAGTCTCCAGTATAGTAACTCATCATCCTGATAGATAGATGAGAAAGCCTAGTTTCTTAACCCCGTAGAAAAGAAGAGGGTGACTCAGAATCAGAAGGACACATGATAAGGAGTAAAAAGAGCCTTACGTTCCCTTCCACAATCAATTCCCTTGTATAACTAAAGCATTTCTAGACTCGACTTCGACCAGTTTGGCTTGGTAATCCTACAGGCAGTCAGGCTCTGATACCAAAGCTGTCAAGACCCCGATCCTAAGTCACACCGATCTAGCATAAGACACATCATATCACTTTGTGGCCTCACGCACGGTAACCCACGGCTGCCGCCTTTACCTTGGCCAGAACCGTTTGCGTCTTTTGGCTCATGTATATGATTGTGATGCTAGCATCCATATGACAGAGAACCCGGGCCGACATGACTAGTCGTAAACCAAGGTGGCACAAACTTACAGGGACAGGCATACATGACCCAACAATGCACGTGTCGGTCAGCAGCGAGTGTAACCGAGTCGTAGCAAGCTACAAGGACTCCAGTAAAACACCACGTGACATTTCCCCGTAGCGACAGACACAGGAGCAAAGAAGGACACATGCCGGTCAATCCATGTGTTCCGGTGGAAGCACTAGGAGGCATTTCCCCATAAGGAAGGCTACCAAGAATAAACAACTAGGTGTCGGATCCCACACATACCAGTGCATTTCAAACATACACACAATATGCACGATATGTGTAAATACAACATGGCATCACAACATAACTCTATGACTCAAAGTATTCATTTAAAAGGGCTCCGAGGAGCCTTACATAGCATGATATTACAAACATGGGTTTCATGACCCAGCATTCAAGTGATACAAGCTACAAGCGGAAGCATAACCTGTCTGAGTATAGACAGCTAAAATAAAGAAGGCTAGGAAGCATGTCTATCTACAAGACCCTCCAGAGGAGCCAGACCTCTGTCTGGGATTCCCAAGCTAATCGGTCAACGTCAAACTCATTGCACGAATCTAAAGTGAGACTGAAGTCTCCTCTGCAAAACATAAATTAGGCAAACATGAGTACAATTGTACTCAGCAAGACTTACCTGAGAACTAACTACGTATTCATCAGTATCAACAATGGGGTTGTGGAGTTTAACTACAGCAAGCCAGCTTTGACTCATTGGCTATCCTGTACTACGACTACCAGTAACTTCTTTGAGGTGAGAAAGCGCACACGAGTCCACATATTCACCATATCAATACACCACTATGGATCTGCTCCCGTCTCCCTACGAGAAGGCCATCCATAGCACTCACACTTATCTTGCGCTTTTTACAGTATCCACTTCAAGTTGTCTATGAACAATGTAAGCTTCCAAGTAGTCCATATCCGCGGACGCGGCTATTCAAATAGATCTTTAACCATGACTCAAAGGAACCAACGTCCTCGTCCCATCAGCAACGTTCCCTCTTGGAACACGTACCCGCGTCCAGTCCGGACACAGTGCCATGCCGTGTATTACCCGGACACACGCGCTATGCGCCACCTGCCCGCACACCTGACCCGCAAATGTCCGTGTAACCGCAAGGTTGGCTCTGATAAACACGAAACCCAGTTCCTATGAATCGTATCACAAGACAATCCACCATGTTCTCCAACATGGCCTCTCATCACTATCCTGACCAAAACAGGTCAAGACACTTAAGTCTCATCATTAGGACATGATCATTCCAATTCATCACCCAGATGGATCAGACCCGACACGACTCTAAGCATAGCAAGCAAGCATGAATGAGTAGGCACATCATGGCTCAAACAACTCCTACTCATGCTAGTGGGTTTCAACTATTTACTATGGCAAAGACAGGTCATGCAGAGGAATGGGTTCAACTACCGCAACAAGTAACAGTTGAATCGTTGTTGTCCTAATGTAGTAAAAGAGAGCAAGAGTGAGAGAATGGGATTGTATCGAAATGTTCAATGGGGGTTGCTTGCCTGGCACTTCTGAAGATAGTATAGCTCTTCGTCAGTGTCAACGATCACATCGTCGGAATAACGTCTACTGAGGGAGAACAAACACCGGCAAACAAGAAAAAGGAACACATTCAATGCAATGCACATCCGAATGAATGACATGACAGGTTAAAGTGCTGAATTGACCTAATGCAACAGTAAGTCATTTTTAATTGAAGAGGAATTCAACCAAGATCAAATTCCAACTCCAAATGCTATTTCATAAATTGCCCTAATCATGAATTGTCCTAGTTGGTGATGTTAACTTGCTCAAACATGCATGATAATGGCATAAACAGATTCTTTGGATTTTTATGATAATTTTTCATATATAAATTATTTCCATCTGAGTTACTGTTTAAATTCTATGAATTTTAAAAGTTTTAAACATTTTCTGAAATAAATAAATCATTTCTGATTTATTTAAAATCCAGAAAAGTAATTATGACGTCATCTCTGCGTCAGCCTTACGTTAGCAAGTCAACTGGGTTGACCAGGGTCAAACTTGACGAGCGGGGCCCACACGTCAGTGTAACAGGGTCAGCTACAGAGACTGACCAGTGGGCCAAGTCAACGCTGACGTGGCCAGGTCAAAGCTGACGTGCGGGGTCCAGACGTCAGTGTAATAGTGCCTAATTAGGTGTTAATTAAATCTTAACTAAAAGTCATTAGGGCACTGGGCCCACTTGTCAGTTTCACTGGTGGTTAATTAAGGCGTCATTAGCAACTAATGACGGTGCCACGTCGGCAGTCACCGGAGTTTGGCCGGCGACGACCAAAACCACGGCTGACGGCTTCGAAAATCGCCGTCCGGGGGCGGTTGGATGCGTGACTGGGTGCGTTGGAGAGCTGAGGAACACGCGCGTCTAACGGGAGCTGCGGCTAGTGCTGGGGCGGCCCTCAGCGACGGCGGCAACGACAAAGTCGGCGGCCGGAGCTATGATAGTTGTGGCCGGGGTGGTTGGAGCATGCGTGCGAGCAAGAGAGCGAGCTAGGCGTCCTCTCTGGAACACCAGGAGCATGATAGGCAGAATAGCTGGGCGAGAGGAGCTCGGCAATGAGCAGTTCATCATTCATGGCGGACCACGGCTTCGGGTGCTCGCGCAAGGCGGCGCTAAGGCACGGGTTCAAGCAGGGGGCAGAGGGGAATAGTAGAGGAGCTCACAGCGGTGACTAGCGATGGCTTGACGAGCTCGGGGAAGCACTGGAGGCGCCGAATCGAAGATGGCGAGCGGCGGACAGGGGCGATGAAGACGGCGTCGATGCCATCGATTCCGTGATCTTCCGGATGCGTCCTTTAGCATGGGGAGGAAGAGGAGCTCGACGGGCCGCTGGACAAGCTGGCGCGGGGTGTAGTCATCGTTGGCCACGCGGGAGGGCAGCCATGGCTGGCAGGAGCGCTCGGGGTCGCTCGGATTCGAGGGCTAGAGGAGAGGGAGGGAGTTCCAGAGCGAGGGGCGAGACAGAGGAATTCGGGCACGTCTCCAGGCGAGTAGAATAGGTGGACGGGGGTCGGAACGCGGCAAGCAGGAGCTGGCAGGGGCTCTCTCGTGCGCGCACCACGGCGTCATCCTCCTGGCCAGAGGAAAGGGACGACTGGCACTTGGCCCAGTTGGGCCGTGGGCTGCTAGGTGAGCGCCAGGTAAGTTCTTCCCCTTTCTTTTATTTTCTGTTTTCTATTTATTTGCTTCTGTTTGATTTAGTTTAACACCAAATCATTTTATAAACTTCTGAAATTTAATATGTGGACTTATGGAACTAGTCCAAAACCACATACAAACTTTCACAATTATTGGACTTATATTTATTCTATAGTAAATATAAATCCAATTTAAATAGCTAGTGAATTAATTAAAAGGCCCAAAATAAATATTTCTGAGATTCCAGAAATATTGGTTTGAATTTTAGCTCTTGCCAATATTTTCATAGATTAACAGGAACATTTTCTTGGACTTGTTTGAAGAGATTTTTAATGTTGATCATTTTTAAAAGGTTTCTGAGGCTTTGAGAATCCCTCAATTCGATTTCCTTTGAACTTAAGATGATGCATGGATGATTATGCAAAGACAAGCAAAGCCTAAGCTAGGGCTGTGACACTATGGTATAGCCTCGTCACCTTCAGGAGGTTGTGCCTGTTCAATCATTTGTTCCATAACTTGCTGAAAGTTTGAATTTGTAGATTAGTGTACCCGATAAGTTACTAATGAGACAAAAAAAACAAAATAGCTTTCATGTTTATACATAACTTATTTTAATGAACCACTGTAATACATTAGCATGTATTTTAGTGCTAAGTACATAATAAAATCACGTTCGGAACATATGTCCATGTAGCATGCCTAATGTATTGTCCATTTCCTCACATTTATTGACATCTAAGGATAAAGAGACACTGTTTAAAATACAATGAACATAGTATGACATCATTCATATCATGGGCAAATGGATATCAAACAAACATGCTATTTGTATCATTGTGTGGGCAGGTGAACATCACAACTAGATTACAGATCAAGACCAAAAGATTATCCTTGCAGACCATGTAAGGTGAAATGGTATGTTAAGACAACTGTGTATAAAATCGAACAATGTAACTGACATTGGCTGCAAACCAAGCAGTTAAATGAACACGTCACAGTAACAAGCAGTTCAAAGGTGTGAGGAGTAAGGACTTACAACAACGGCTTGGACTGGTGTAGTCATGCCCTTCATCTTACTGGTGTGACAATCCTTAAAGATTTGCACTACATTTGGTTCAGGTTCTCTTTGGTCCGCATGGGCTTTCCTCTGTGTTTGGAACAAGTCAATATAGATACGATAATATGGCACAGCAAAAAGCAGGAAATAGCAGCTATTTGCAAGAGCCTCGCAGTGTGCAATATAGCTACGAGATCCTGTTGTCTGTTGGAATTTCACTTTAGAACGGTTGGTCTTGTTCTTCAAATAGTTAGCCTAGAAGAAGATAGACTTGTAAGGCACATACATAAATACGAGTTCAATATGTGATCTGATCACATACATATGCCCTACCTGATACTTCGGATCAGACCAGTTGTTGGGGATGTTTCCCAGCGTGGAGACCCGCCAGGAGGATGACCCGGATATAGAACCATGAGGCTCAGCGAGCCACCACTGTCGGGCCTTGAAGATACATAATGGGCCGGTTTTGGTGAGACCCGGCGCAGAGGCCGGCTCAACATATGGGCCGGCTCGTGAAGAAAGGTTCAGATGAGGAGATTCATCTTGGAGAACAAGATAAGTCAAATTAGAATAAGAAACGGGTTAGCAATGCGACCCGGACTCTCCTGTAAACCTAGGGCTCAACCTGTTATATAAAGGGGAGCACCTAGGGCAGAAAAGACTAAGTTCCAATCCCTCGAAAGCTAGGTTAGCGAATCCGTATCCTTGTAATCGAGATCCAAGCAATACAATCAAGCAGGACATAGGCTTTTACCTCCATCGTGAGGGGCTGAACCTGGGTAAACTCTATGTCTCTCGCTTCCTGATCAACCCCGTTAAGCTTCCACCTTTGTGCAATGGCCTCATCACTAAGTCCTTTCACAAGGGCATCTGCTGTGATAAAACCATGACATTTGGCGCCCACCGTGGGGCCTATGCACGGTGGAGTTGAGTTCTTGGCGGGAGCTTCGACAGGGATTGAGGGATACATGATCGGTCATATGACCAAGAGTCGCCGTGGCAAGCTCTACATCGACGACTCAAGCTGGGGTCCCGAGGCCGACTCGATTGAGTATGGGTATCGGGTCCCCTTCGGCAAGATCCATGTCTTCATCGGTATCGTCGGCGGATCAGCCGCCGGGTTGGGAATCAGCCCGTCGCGCCAGTCCTCGCCAGGCAAGACCCGGCCCACCGAGAGCCGGCCAGACGCACGCCTTCGTGGGTTTTACCCAGGCGGTGGCCTTGTTAGAAAATTCCATGTCTGGAGATGAAACACTCATCCAATCGGATGGCGAGTCATCAATGGGAGAGACTGAGTCGATCCATCCGCGGTATGACGGAAGGCTTGGAGGATACACTGACGAATCTTTTCCTGAGAACTTCGAGCCGCTCCAATTTTCTGCGGCCTACATGGCAGGGAGACAGGATCCCCTCCATGACCCGGCCGATCACGCGGTAGGGCAGAACCTCACTATTGCTGGCTCAGGAGGAGCCGGCGCAGCCGCCGTTGGCTCTCAGAGAACCGGGGCGCAGGCACTCGCTGAGATGATGGCTAATCTGGTGGCTCTATTGGCTGAGCCAGTGACTGCGGAGAACGCCGCGGAACATAACAAGGAAATTACGAAGTGTCGCGAGCAGTTGGCCAAGATCCAGGAGGATATCAACGCAGAGAACACCCGTATGGCAGAAAAACAGGCTCGGCTCATCTAGGAGACAAAGCGTTTGGAAGAGGAGGCTCTTTATTTAAGCCGCCATCAGAGCGAGTCAGAAGTTGTTCACCGGAGAAGGCACCAAAGCAGGCTTCCGGCTCCGATCGAGCCAACCCAGCTGTTTTCTACGCCACGTGATCCGCTCGCCCCGGTGAACCCGGGGGCTGGTGTGGTGACCCCAAATGGGCCACCATTATAACAGCCGGCTCAGCAGCAGCAGCCGGCTCAACAAAGTCCGTCGGCTCAGCAGCAGCCGCTAGTTCAGTCACCACCATGGGTCCAGTAGCAACAGCAGTTCTCGTCTTGCCGTTTCCAGACCCCAATTGGACATTACTCTAACCCAGTGGATAATGTATTAGCAGAAACTCATAACCTAGCGGCAATACCGATTGAAGGAAACAACCCTATCGAGGTTGAGGCTAGGAATGCCATCAAGATGCTGAAAACAGCAGTCACTCAATAGGCAAACTACTCCCATAGTCAACATCGGCTGCACTCTACGCCCCATCAGAGCCGCAGCAGGAGCCGATGTCCTAAATCGCTGGTAGTTTCTAGTAGTGCGTAGTGCAGAAGGGCTGCACAACCACTCTTAAATCAGCAACAGCCGGAGATCCCAAATGCACAGGCGATTGTGGATGCTGCTCGGGCTTTGCGAGCGTTAGAAGAGGGGAACACAGGCACAGCGTATAATCAGCCAATTGTGCAAACCCCACCCGCCGCAACCCGGACAGCTGCTCACGCAGGTGGCCTATCAAGCCGGATAATTGGAACTCCCTGTTTAGTCCCGGCGTTGCGAGATGCGCGGATGCCGCTGAATTTCAAGGGTCCTCGCAAGGTTCCTAATTACACAGCTGATCTGGAGCCGGCCGAATGGATAGAGAGTTATGAGTTAGCTATGGATCTGATGGAGGCTAGTGAGGCGGTCTGTGCGCACTATCTGCCTCTCATGTTGGAAGGTCCAGCGCGTACTTGGTTGAAAAACTTGCCAGTAAATTCTACTAACACCTGGCAGGAGTTGAAAGAGCGCTTCATCAAGAATTTCCAAGGAACCTGCAAGCATCCGACCACCATTGTCGATCTTGAGCACTGTGTTCAGCGTGAAGATGAGTCGGCACATCATTGGTCTCGCCGAGTGGCAGAGGTCATACACTCTTCCGATAGCATCATAGCCCAGCAAGCAGTACTTGTCCTGGAATGAAACTACAAGTTCCAGCCTTTAGTGCAGAAGTTGTGGCGGCTCAAACGGAAAGTCCAGGATATGGGCAATCTCATGGATGTTTTAACTAGGTATGCCGTGTCAGATAGTACAAAGGATCCAACGTCTGATGATGAGAAATCAGGCAAAGGCAAGAAAAATGGTGGCAAGAGTCACCAACAGAACAATGGCAATGGGCAGGCCAATAGCAGCAACAAGCGTAAGAATTATGAGGGAGGCTCTGATCTGGTGGCAAATACTAATACTGGCGGTAAAAATCAGCGTCAGAACAATGGTTCCCGGAAGCCTTTTTCTGGTAATCGCCCTCGTAGCTTCGAGGAGGCTCTCAAGGGTTCGTGTCCCAAACACAGTTTTGATGGTAAGCCATCTACCCATTCATGGGAAAACTATTACATTATGCAAGAGTTCTCCAAGCGGATATTTCAGAATCATCACAATGGAGGCGGCAATGGAGGACACCCTGGCAACCCTGGACCCGGCAACCAGGGAGCCGGCATTCAGGGAGCCGGCTCACAGGGGCACTTCGCAGGCCCTGGCTTCCAGGGGAACAATGGTCAGAATCCCGGATTTCAGGGGGCTGGCAATGGTGGAGGTAACAACCAGTGGAATAACCAAGGAAATTAGAATCAGGGTGGTCAGTCTGGATTTCAGAGCAATCCTAAACAGCTAAATAGTGGTCAGTACCACGTCTTCACCACCAGCACTTGCAAACATGATCGAAAGGTGCAGTGGAGAGCTGTTAAAATAGTTGAGCCAGCAGTCCCCTATTATCTGAAGTGGTCTGAGCAACCAATTACTTGGAGTAGGGCAGATCATCCTGAGTATATTGATCACCCAGGCGGTGTTGCTCTGGTCGTCGCTCCGCAAGTCGGTGGCTATACGTTGACCAAAGTGCTCATGGATGGCGGCAACTGCATTAATATTCTTTACTATGATACTTTCAGACGGATGAACTTGTCCAAGAAGCAGCTCACCCCTTCCACTACAGTCTTTCATGGCATTGTCCCTGGCAAGTCGGCTTATCCCATCAGCGGGATTTCTCTGGAAGTGTCCTTTGGCACTAAATTTAATTATCGCTCGGAGTTCTTGTCTTTTGAAGTGGTCAAGCTCAAAAGTAACTATCATGCCCTCTTTGGGAGGCCAGCTTATGCGCAGTTCATGGCATGTCCGTGCTATGCTTATCTGAAATTAAAAATGCCTGGTCCAGAGGGTACCATCACTGTCAATGGCAACAGAAAAATTGCCTTGGAGTGCGAAGTGGGAGATGCAGCTTATGCTGAGATGGCTTCTGCTGCGGAGGAGCTTAAATATTACAAGGACAATGTTGACCCGGCTGACAGGACCTCTCTGAAGAAGCCGACGACTGAGTCTGACCCATTACTCAAGTTCAAGTCGGCCAGAAACACCAAGCAGGTTGATTTCACCCCTGGTAATTCTTCTGAGCAGTTTACCATCGGGGCGAATATGGATCCAAAATAGGAAAGCGTGCTCATCGAGTTCATCTGTGAGAACTGGGAATTTTTTGCATGGGAACCTTCTGACATGCCAGGTGTACCAAGAGAACTCGCTGAGCACTCCCTTAATGTGGATCCTATGTTTAAACCCGTTCGACAACATCTCCGTTGTTTTAATGAAGAGAGGCGGAAAGATATTGGCGAAGAAGTAGCTCAGCTCCTAGCTGCCAGGTTCATCATTGAAGTTTTTCATCCAGAGTGGTTGGCCAACCCTGTGCTTGTTCTGAAGAAAAATGGGACTTGGCGAATGTGTGTTGATTACACAGGCCTGAATAAGGCTTGTCCCAGTGATCCCTTTGCTCTGCCCCGTATTGACCAGATCATTGATGCCACGGTGGGTTGTGAGTGTTTATGCTTTCTGGATGCCTATTCCGGTTATCATCAGATCAAGAGGAAGTAGGAGAACCAGGAAAAGACAGCTTTCATGACACCTTTCGGAGCTTTCGGTTATACGTCCATGCCGTTTGGTCTGAAGTGTGCGCAGGCGACTTATCAGCACTGTGTCCAAAATTGTTTCCACAAGCAGATTGGGCGTAATGGTCATGCATATGTTGATGACATCGTGGTCAAATCTCGGAAGAAGGAAACCTTGTTGGATGATCTCAAGGAAATGTTTGATAACCTCCGAGTTTACCAGATGAAGCTCAACCCGGAGAAGTCAGTCTTCGGTGTTCCTGCAGGGAAGTTATTGGGCTTTCTAGTTTCTGAGCGTGGAATTGAGGCCAACCCAGAAAAAATTAAAGCCATCATGACCTTGGCCAAGCTGGCTAATCTTAACGCTGTCCAGAATCTCGCAGGGCGGGTCGCGGCATTGAGCCAGTTCATCAGCCGGCTTGGGGAGAAGGCGATTCCACTTTACCAGTTGCTCCGGAAGTCAGACAATTTTGTATGGAGTGATGCTGCAGATCAAGCCTTTGAGTCCCTCAAGAAGCAGTTGTCTGAGCCACCCATCCTTGCTGCCCCTCAGGAGAAGGAGCCAATGTTATTATATATCGCAGCCAACAGCAAAGCGGTCAGTGTTGCAGTTGTTGTGGAGCGCAAGGAGGCAGGCAAAGAGTACCCAGTTCAGCGCCCGGTGTATTATATCAGTGAAGTTTTAACAGAGTCCAAGCAGCAGTATCTGCATTGGCAAAAACTGGTATATGGTGTGTTCATGGCAAGCCGCAAGTTCAAGCACTATTTCCATTAGGACCCAATTACTGTGGTCAGTTCAGCACCTCTTGGAGACATAATTCAGAACAGGGAGGCTACTGGCCGGGTTGCCAAGTGGGCTATTGAGCTTGGGCCACATCATCTCAAATATGTGCCACGGACTACTTGATGGGGTCACCTACCACCGGTAGGGACAAGGACCTAACATCTAGGGCCCACCTAAGGCCCACACTATTATTCAGAGACCCCTGGGTCACAAGTGCAACCGGATGCACACTACAAAGGATTCACTCGGACCCTGCACAGACATCCCTCGGACGGACATCTACTCCCTAGTCGGCCAGACACCCTCACTCGGACATAGGAGACACACGAATGGCGTGGAGCTACAACGGTCGAGTAGTCCTCAATTATACTTTAAGCATAGTTATGACTACCGTTACCAGTAACTGCCATAGTCATGACTGTGTTAAACAGAGTTAAACGCCATTAACCGCTGTACTTATTTTCATTAATGCCCGGCGACGTGGTGGCTGAGAGGCTGTGGCACACTCCTATATAAGCTGCCCTCTCCCTCCGTTGCCAGGGTTAAGCACTCATTGTAATCAGATACCCCCAGAGAAAACAAGCCTCAGGGCACGAGACGTAGGGCTTTTACCTCCTCTGAGAGGGCTGCTCCTCATTTGTACCCCCAGTACTTATTGTCAGACTAGTAACCACGACAGTTGGCGCCACCGTGGGGCTGAGCGTCTAGCGACTTTAGCAGTTCAGGTGGAATTCCATCATCACCATGTTAGTCGGCGGCGAGATCCGTTTCGGGGCTCTTAGCTTCATCGCCGATGACTCAGCATGGCTCCCGAAGGCCCCGCTGGATGTCGAGTCATTGCCCATCCGTGGCGCGGTGCACTTCCATGCATCTTCATTCGGAGTTCTCCTTTGACAGCCATCGGTTTCGTACCAAGTGGCTTCTGTCCTTTCCGCTGGATGTCATCGCAAGCGCTCCGGACGCTCGCGGCTCCAGAGCTGGATCAAGCACGCGCTGGCCGTCCAAGCCGCGGCGGAGCATGTGGCGGCTCTTGATCCTGACGAGCCTGCCCTAGACCTCTTCGTTGAGCTCCACAAGGACTCTGTCAGCGAGTCCGAGTGCGAGAGCTTAGAATCCACCACCGAGGTTCTCATAGCCGGCACAGAGCCGCGCGGCCCTCCGGGTTATTCCGGTACCTGCGACGGGCACGTGGGCACTTCGCGCGGGAACAACAACGACGATCACGGGAACGACCTTTCGCCCCACCACGATCCTTATGTCCCGCAAGCTCTCACTCGGGAGCAGAGTGACGAGCTTTGGCGGATAAACGAACAAGCTCTGCACACTCCCGTCACCGGGACGACTCCTGAGGCCCTGGCCATGGAGTCGGCGCGTTTGGCCACTCTGGCCGAACGAGACCACCTAGAGCGGCTGCAGAGGGAGTTGGACAACCGCACTCACCAACAACCCAGTTCCAGTCGGCACAAGCGCCGACTGTTCCCGAGTGATCAACCTCGGAAGTACCAGGTGCTGAACACTCCCATGCAGAACCTGGCGGCAGCTACCAGGATTGCTGATTCCATTAAGCCCACCAATTCCGCGGCTAGGGAAGGGATCCGACAGATCCAAGCGTTCCTGAAGACGGCCATGTCGCAGAATGCGGTAGTGTCACAGTCCCGCGATCGCATCCACAGCGCATCAGTGCACGCCGAGACTATCCAGTCGGCTCATAGCCCGCTGGGTTCGGGAAGACGCCAAGCTTCACCTTCCTCCAGAGATCACCACGGGGAGCGGAGGCACGACCGAGTCATTTCGCCCCGGTGATATGATGATTATGATCGGACCCGAATGCCCCCTCTGCGGGACGTCTCATACGGGCACCAGCCCTATGGCGACAGGCTCTCTCCCGGGAATGATCGCCTGCCGAGTCCTTCGTATCGTCCGGGTAACCTCCAGGACCCCAAGTTCAATGCGAGATCTATCCTCACCCAGAACTTGGTCAATAGAGGAAAGGCCCTGAGGGAAGGTCTTGACGCCAATGTTCCGAGTGGTTCCGCGCCCTCCGGACCCGAGTGTTTCAGTCGGTATATTCGAGCAGCAGATATCCTGCACAACTTCAGATTGGCTGTGGGCATCAGCAAGTTCACTGGCAAGTCAAAGCCAGAGATTTGGTTAGAGGACTATCGAGTGGCCGTCCAGATCGGCGGTGCCAACAATAGTGTGGATATGAAGCATTTGCCACTGATGCTTGAGGGGTCGGCCAGAACATGGCTCAACCAGTTAGTACCCGGCAGCATATACTGTTGGGATGATCTAGCCCGAGTCTTCATCAAAACTTTCAAGGGCACGTACAAACGCCCGGGTGGATTGTCAGAACTGCAACATTGCGTCTAGAAGCAGAATGAAACTCTCCGAGAGTACATCCAGGGATGAACCACCCTTCATAACATGGTGGAAAACGTCACTGAGCACCAGGCCATCTGCGCCTTCAAGGCTGGTGTCAGGTACCGTGAGTTGGCCCTGAAGTTCGGCCGCACTGAGATCCCTACTCTTAGTCGGGCGATGGAAATAGCCAACCGGTACGCCAACGGCGAAGAGGAAGACCGACTGAGAAGCGGCAAGGGCCGCGCAGGAGATGCGAATCAGTCGGACTACAACAAGAACAAGAAGCAGAAGCGCAAAGCCGAGGCGGCCAGCAATGCGGAGGCTGCGGCTCTGGCCGATCAAAGTAAAGGTAAGGGCCCGCCGAAGTAGACGAAGGAGTGGGCCAGCAAAAAGAAAGCCACCCCAAAAAATGACATCCTTGATCAGCCCTGTCAGATTCACACGAAGAAAGATGAAGAAGGCAACTTGATCCTGCTGAAGCATACCACTCGGGAATGCCGGCTACTCAAGCAAGAGATGCGGCAAGACCCTTCCGAGGGGAAGGATGAGGACGAGGACGACGATGGGGATAAAGGCACCTCTGGGTACCCCCATGTTTAGAAGGTTCTCATGATTTTTGCTGACGTTGAAAGCAAGAGTCACCTCAAGGTGATTAACCAAGAGGTCAATATGGCAGTTCTGACTGTCACCAAGCTCCTAGTCTGGGCCCAGACCCCTATCACCTTCGATCAGTCGGATCACCCAGCTCACATACCGACCCTCGGGCAGCAAGCGCTGGTAGTCGATCCTGCTGTTGGAGGAGTCCAACTGCGTAAATTCCTCATGGACGGCGGCAGCGGGCTCAACATCATTTATGCTGATACTCTGGAGGCGATGGGCATTCCGATGTCTCGACTGAGTAAGAGCAATATGCAGTTCCACGGGGTTATTCCCGGGAAAAAAGTGAAGTCACTTGGGCAAATTGCCCTCGACGTCGTATTCGGCGGAGAAAAGAACTTCAGAAAAGAGAGGTTAACCTTTGAGGTGGTGGACTTCAAGAGTGCCTATCATGCCATCCTGGGTAGGCCCGCCTATGCACGATTCATGGCCAGACCATGTTACGTGTATCTTAAGTTTAAGATGCCAGGCCCGAAGGGCATGATCACCATCACAGGGAATCGGAAGATAGCTGATGAGTGCTTGCAGAAAGGCTCTCAGATCGCTGACAAGCAGATGGCGTTGGCGGAGTTAGACGAGTACAAGAAGACGGCTGATTCGAGTGATTTGCTCAAGAGCAAGAAGCCGACTGTGGAATCTGCTTTCCAGTCAGCTGGTGACTCGAAGCAGGTTCAGATTCACCCAGAAGACCCGAACGCTACTCCGACCAACATATCGACGACGCTCGACAGCAAATAGGAAAGTGAGCTCATCCAGTTCCTCCATGAGAACCGGGACATCTTCGCATGGAAACCCTTTGACATGCCGGGTGTTCCCAGGGGACTGGCTGATCATCATCTCAGAGTTGACACAAAAGCGAAGCCTGTTAAAGAGCATCTCCGACGCTCCACTACGGAGAAATGCAAGGCGATTGGCGAGGAGATCACGCGGCTCTTGGCCACCGAGTTCATCCGTGAAATATACCACTCCGAGTTGCTTGCCAATGCCATGTTAGTCCCCGAGAAAGATAAATCTCTCCGAATGTGTATTGACTTCAAACACATCAATCGGGCCTGCCTGAAGGATCACTTCCCTCTCCCCCGCATAAGATCAAATCGTAGACTCTACTGCGGGGTGTGAGCGTTTATCGTTTCTGGGTTCATACTCCGGGTACCACCAGATCCGAATGTATGGTCCGGATGAAATAAAGACTGCGTTCATCACCCCATTTGGGTGTTTCTGTTATACCACAATGCCTTTCGGATTGAAGAACGCCGGAGCAACTTTCATGCGCATGATACAGAAATGCTTGTAGAAGCAGATCAGTCGGAACGAGGAGGCTTATATGGATGACATCGTGGTCAAGTCATGGAAGAGTTCTGACCTCCTGACCGACCTCGCCGAAACCTTCACAATCTTGCGCCAATACGACATCAAACTCAATCCAGCCAAGTGTACTTTCGGAGTGCGCGCAGGCAAGTTACTCGGCTTCCTTGTTTCCGAACAAGGGATCGATGCTAACCCCGAGAAGATCGGCGCTATAATCCGAATGAAGTAGCCACAACGCCTACATGATGTTCAAAAGCTCACGGGTTGTCTGGCAGCCCTGAGCAGATTCATCTTGCGACTCGGCGAGAAGGCCCTGCCGCTCTACTGACTCATGAAGAAGTCAGAGAAGTTCGAGTGGACGACAAAAGCGCAGGCCGCGTTCCAAGAACTCAAAGCCCTACTCTCCACCCAGCCGGTGCTTGCTGCTCTGGGCAGCCAAGAGCCCTTGCTCTTGTACATCACGGCCACAAGCCAAGTTGTGAGCACTGTGCTCACCGTGGAGCGCGAGGAACAAGGCAAAGCTTACAAAGTCCAAAGGCTAGTTTATTACATCTCTGAAGTTCTGACCCCTTCCAAGCAGAGATATCCACACTACCAGAAGCTGGTGTACGGGATTTACTTGACTGCGAAGAAGGTGGCTCATTACTTTCAAGAGCACTCGGTCACAGTGACAAGCAACGCTCCCCTGTCGGAGATAATGAACAACAGAGACGCCACGGGCCGAGTGGCAAAGTGGACCATCGAACTCCTCCCTTTGGACATCAAGTTTGAGGCCAAGAAAGCTATCAAATCACAGGCCCTGGTGGATTTCTTAGCCGAATGGATTGAACAGGAACAGCCGGCCCCGAGTGTCCCTGAGCACTGGACTTTGTTCTTCGATGGCTCTAAAATGCTGAATGGCTCAGGAGCTGGTGTTGTCCTAGTGTCTCCCAAGGGCGACAGGCTCAACTATGTTCTTTAGATCCACATTGACTCCTCGAACAATGAGGCAGAGTACGAAGCCCTCCTACACGGTTTGCGTATGGCGATCTCCCTGGGAATCTGCCGACTGATGGTCTACGGTGACTCGGATCTAGTGGTGAACCAGGTGATGAAGGAGTGGGATATCCAGAGCCCAGCTATGACAGGCTATTGCAATGCCGTCCGTAAGCTGGAGAAGAACTTTGAAGGACTGGAGCTCCACCACATCCCACGAATCAAAAACCAGGCGACTGATGACTTGGCCAAGATTGGTTCCACTCGGAAAGCGGTCCCGAAGAATGTGTTCCTAGAGCACTTGCACTCGCCCACAATCAAGGAAGCCCCTTTTGTGGAGGAGCCCCCACAACCAGTTGGACCGTCGAATCCAACTGAAGTTGACATCCCAACGGTGTTGGATCTGGTCCAAGAGGTGCTCGTCATCACTCCCGAGTGGACCGAGCCATACCTCACATATCTGCTCAGGCAGGAGCTCCCTGAAGACGAAGAAGAAGCTCGTCAGATCGTCTGCCAATCAAAAGCCTTTACCGTCATGGGAGATCAACTTTACAAGAAGAGCGCCACTGGCGTCACTCAGCATTGGATCACGCCGGAGGAAGGGCAGCAGATCCTACAGGAGATTCATTCAGGAACTTGGGGTCACCATGCTTCCTCTCGGACCTTGGTCGCCAAAGCATTTCGGGCAGGTTTCTATTGGCCCAGAGCCAACGAAGCCGCTCGTGATATCGTTGACCAGTGGGTCGGGTGTCAGTTCTACGCTAATCAATCGCACAAGCTAGCGTCCGCGCTGAAGACAATCCCGCTCGCGTGGCCGTTCGTAGTCTGCGGGCTAGACATGGTCGGTCCACTCCGGACCGGGGCCAAAAATCAAGAGTGATCACCTCTTGTTCTATCAAGGGTTTACACATCTGCTGCTCGCAGTGGATAAGTTCACCAAGTGGATCGAAGCGAAGCCCATAAAGAAGCTAGACTCCTCGACTGCGATCAAGTTCATCAAGGAAATAGTCTTCCGGTTTGGAGTCCCTCATAGCATCATCACGGATAATGGGTCAAACTTCGACTCGGACGAGTTCCGTGAATTCTGTTATTCCCAGGGCACTCGGGTCGATTACGCCTTCGTGGCTCACCCGCAGTCGAATGGACAAGCAGAGAGGGCAAATGGATTGATACTCCAGGGGCTCAAGCCACGTCTCATGCGAGACCTGAATCATGCAGCAGGAGCCTGGGTCATCGAGCTGCTGTTGGTCCTCTAGGGCTTGCGGACGACCCCGTACCGATCCACGAAGCACACTCCGTTCTTCTTGGTGTATGGCTCGGAGGCCGTTCTGCCGAGTGATCTACTCCACAACTCTCCCCGAGTGCATCTATACTCGGAGGCGAAGGCAGAGGAAGCACGTCAAGATGGCCTCGACCTGCTGGAGGAAGAGCGCGAGTTGGCTCTTATTAGGATGACTGCGTATCAGCAAGACCTACGCCGTTATCACAAAAGACATGTCAGGGGATGCGCTTTCCAGGAAGGCGACCTAGTCCTCCGACTGGACCAGCAGAAACATCACAAGCTGGCGCCTCCGTGGCATGGACCCTTCGCGATATCCAAAGTGCTAAACAATGGAGCCTATCGGCTCTACAATTTCATGAAGAGTGAGGAAGATCCCAGAGCTTGGAACGCAGATTATGGCTACTATTTACTAGGTGCTCCCAGTTCTTCTATAATCCATTGAATTACTACATGCTCTCAACTCATCTAGACAAAGTTCAAAGCATGCGCACATTTAAAACTTGGACATGATCAGCTACTGCAGTAGTGCTACAAATTTTCATACTGGAAATTGGAACTGAGCTCAAGACGCAATCATGAGAATATCTTCTATAAATAATCGAGTCATCATATGTAGTGTACTATTACTATTGTAAGGAGGGCATGAGTTTCTTCCTCAATAAAAGATGCAACTAACATTGTCTTGGTGTTCTATATCTAATGCAAGACTTAATTATTTTCTTAGAAGTACAAGGAAAGGGAATCCAGAAATTAGATCAAACAAGAGTGAACATTTCACCACTGATATTGTCAAGTTTCACTATCAGGAACAAATTACATCACATTGTAGATATGTTTCTTTTATCACCACAGATTTTCACATATGATGGGTATTGAAATAATAGAAGACCTTGGATAGGGAAAAAAATGTGTACTAATAGCAGCAAATATATCTACACGTAGCTGCATCTGGATTTCAATTGCAATTTCGTTTCAAATACTTCGCAAAACATGTGTGGACTGTGAATTCATCAAGGCTTGCACTTCCAATCCGTTCGGAAATCATTGAAGACATAAACTAGCAATTTGTGTTAATTTCTATGCCTTTATTCATACTTTTAAAATTTATCATACAAGGTTGTGGAAGTAGTACTATGAGCTTACTGGAATTATTACTCGAGTCTCAGTGCCTTTGGTCTCAGTTTTTACCTACTCTCAGTTTCATCAATCTTCCGTCAAGTGTACTTGGCCATTTGTGTTTTTCTGTCTTGTTCAGCGCCTCTCCTATTTCAGTGAGCAGAACCACGCTATTAATGAGCCCTGACAAGTACATAGAGGAAGACCAGATTGACTTATTGACATGCTAATGAATCGGTAATCAGCCTTTCTTGCTCAAGTGCTACAGTTTTCAGTCCCGACCAAGTAGTATTGTATGAACATAGAACTAGCGACCGATGTAGAATTAACATGCCATTGACCAAGGATTTTAGATTTTTGGCAAAAAGCAAGAGTGATCACCTCTTGTTCTATCAAGGGTTTACACATCTGCTGGTCGCAGTGGATAAGTTCACCAAGTGGATCGAAGCGAAGCCCATAAAGAAGCTAGACTCCTCGACTGCGATCAAGTTCATCAAGGAAATAGTCTTCCGGTTTGGAGTCCCTCACAGCATCATCACGGATAATGGGTCAAACTTCGACTCGGACGAGTTCCGTGAATTCTGTTATTCCCAGGGCACTCGGGTTGATTACGCCTCCGTGGCTCACCCGCAGTCGAATGGACAAGCAGAGAGGGCGAATGGATTGATACTCCAGGGGCTCAAGCCGTGTCTCATGCGTGACCTGAATCATGCAGCAGGAGCCTGGGTCACCGAGATGCCGTTGGTCCACTAGGGCTTGCGGACGACCCTGAACCGATCCACGAAGTGCACTCGTTCTTCTTGGTGTATGGCTCGGAGGCCGTTCTGCCGAGTGATCTGCTCCACAACTCTCCCCGAGTGGATCTATACTCAGAGGCGGAGGCAGAGGAAGCACGTCAAGATGGCCTCGACCTGCTGGAGGAAGAGCGCGAGTTGGCTCTTATTAGGATGACTGCGTATCAGCAAAACCTGTGCCGTTATCACGATAGACATGTCAGGGGACGCGCTTTCCAGGAAGGCGACCTAGGCCTCCGACTAGACCAGCGAAAACCTCACAAGCTGGTGCCTCCGTGGCAAGGACCCTTCGCGATATCCAAAGTGCTAAACAATGGAGCCTATCGGCTCTACAATTTCACCAAGAGTGAGGAAGATCCCAGAGCTTGGAACACGGATCTGCTCCGCAAATTCTTTACTGAGAATAAATTTCTCACCATTGTAATAGTGTTCCGAATGAAATTAGATGAATACAAGTCTTACTTTTTCTGTATTTCGTCTAATTTCGGCCAACACCATGTTTTCACTCCGGTGACTAACAGCATTCTGAAATTAACAACATGCCCCTAGTGGGTGCATGGGCTTAGCTGCGAACCAGATTTCGCCTAAGTTAAAAACTATCCGAGTGCGGACGTGCTCCACACTCGGGGGCCTAGCCACGAACCAGATTTCGCCTAAGTTAAAAACTAACCGAGTGCGGACACGCTACAGACTCGGAGGCTTAGCCACGAACCAGATTTCGCCTAAGTTAAAAACTATCCGAGTGAGGACACGCTCCACACTCGGGGGCTTAGCCGCGGACCGGCCTTTGCCTAAGTTAAAAACTATCCAAGTGCGGACACGCTCCACACTCGGGGGCTTAGCCATGAACCAGATTTCGCCTAAGTTAAAAACTATCCGAGTGCAGACACGCTCCACACTCGGGGGCTTAGCCGCGAACCAGCCTTCGCCTAAGTTAAAAACTATCCGAGTGAGGGCATGCTCCACTCTCGGGGGCTTAGCCGCGAACCAGATTTCGCCAAAGTTAAAAACCATCCGAGTGTGGACATGCTCCACACTCGGGGGCTTAGCCGCGAACCATCCTTCGCCTAAGTTATAAATTATCCGAGTGCGGACACGCTCCACACTCGGGGGCTTAGCTGCGAACCAGATTTCGCCTAAGTTAAAAACTATCTGAGTGCGGACACGCTCCACACTCGGGGGCTTAGCTTCGAACTAGATTTCGCCTAAGTTAAAAATTATCCGAGTGCGGACATGCTCTACACTCGGGGGCTTAGCCGCGAACCAGCCTTCACATAAGTTAGAAAAAACAACATTGGCAAACGGTATAAGAATTTAAGCATTCGAGTAAAGCTCCGATCCATTCGAGTTTCTCCTAGCAAAAAGCGAAGTACGCGAGCCCAAGGCTCGTTAAAGTTTAACGGTTACAGCAACCACTCGACATTCCGAGGCAAATCAGGACTTAAATGTTTTTTACTCCACTGTGGGAGGATTGGCCGGCTCGATGAAGATGTCCAGGTCAATGCCGTCTGCATTCCGAGTCGCGGCCTCGATGAACGTCTCCATGAAGTCCTCAAACTTGAGCTTCTTCTTGTTGGCGACCTTCAACGACTTTAGCTTCTCCTGGTCCACATCAGCGAGAGGTAGTGGACTTTAGCTTCTCCTGGACCACATTAGCTTCAGCGACTTTATCTGAGTGCGGACATCCTTGCAGTGGACGCAGACGAGTGCGAGAGCCACGTCAGCGCCACAGCGAGCAGCGGACTTCTTCCAGGCTTGCACACGGCTTGGGATATCCTTCAGCCGAGTCATCATGGACTCCACATCATTCTGAAGCTCTTCGCTGGGGATTAGTTCTTGATCGATCTTGGACAGGGTGGATCCCAGTCAGATAATGTGCCCCACGGCACTTTCGAGACGCTCCTCCAGACGGAGAATGGCCATGGCGGCACTGTCCTTGAGGATCTATCTGGAAGGGTCCAGAGTCTTCTCCACTCGATCCGTCTCTAGCTCAATGTTATAGCAGAATTCTGTCAAAGGAAAATGGCTTGAGTCAGGGAAGGCGGAAGACACTGGAGCAAACAGATAAAATCCACTCAGCAGCGCGGCTTACCTTCAAGTTTTTTGCCCATGTCCTAACCAAACTTTTGGATGTATTGCTCCACCTCACCCTTCTTCTCAAGAAGCTTCGTGATCTGGTCATTCAGGGTTTTCTTCTCCTCTTCAAAGACGCTCGCTTGGGTGTTGTGCTTCACCTCCCACTCGGTGTTGGCCTTCCTGAGCTCGAACATTTCATTCTTGGCTGTTTCAGCAGCAGCCTTCAGGGTCCTAATCTCCTCCTCAAGCTTGCTGATCGAAGCCAGCTTCTCTTCAGTAGCCTTGGTCTTGCCCCTAGCTTCCTTATGCGCCAGCGCCAGTTCCTTGTCCTTGTCCTCCAGGGCCTGCTTCATGGTGTCTAAAGAAATAGAAGTCCTCAGCCTCATTACAAGTTGAGCATTCTCACCACGGACATCTGAAGAAGCAACCGACTCGGATCAAAAGAAAAACACGACTCGGCTAATGGTCAAACAACAGGGCTTACCTCCAAGGGTATTCTTCTCTTTCTCAAGGCGACTGCTCCTGTGCTTCTCCGCATCCAAGTCCACTCTGAGCTGCACCACCTCCTTCTCCAAGTCGGCATAGCGGGTTCCCAGCTCACAGGCCCTCTGTCGCAAAACAAGGACGTTATCAGTCGGGTGAAGGAATAAGCTTGACCAGTATCAGACCCTGAAGTACCCTCTTACAACCGAGTCAGCAATGAAGAAGATCGAAGACAACAACACACTGGTCTTCATCATCGACCTCAAGGCAGACAAGCTCGATCAGCTCAAAGCTTCATAGTTCGTCAAGCGTCCCACTCGGCCCGCCGAGTGAGGAAGGACACTCCGGGTGTCACATATATAATTTTTTTTTCTAAGACTATCACCGACTGCTTCCAGTCGACGGTAACCTCAGGGACTACACCCAGTGGGTGCACTCAGCGTGCCCTCACTAGAAAACGACTTGTGTTGAGCTAAAAAAAAAGAGAGCTTATGTGTGGATTCTATCAGACCCCCACCGATTGCCCGCAATCGATAGCAGTCTCGGGGACTACACCCAGTGGGTGCACTCAGCGTGCCCCCACTAGAGAAAACACACTCGGTAAAGACTCCGGTCGACCCAAGTGGAAATAACGACACTATAGAGTTCTAAGACTCCCGCCGACTGTCTCCAGTCAACGGGAGCCTCGGGGACTACACCCAGTGGGTGCACTCAGCGTGCCCCCACTGGAGAAAAACGAACACCCAGTGGGTGTGCCCCGCACAAACCCACTGATGGAAGTTTAGTTTCAAATTCAAAACAAAAACTTCAAGCAACACTTACAATGGTACTTACTCGGACGTTGGTCTTCAGAGCCTCGCTGGCGTCGTACGCTTCCCTCAGCAGATTGTTCATCACCTCCACCTGGATCAAAGCTTCCTTACTCGCTCCCACCTGGTCTTCTAGGACCCTGTGCAAGGCGAAAGCAGTAGCAGGAGCCGAGTGTGGCATGGATATGGGCATAGGAGGCGGCGTAGTGAGCACCAACGAAGAGCTGGCCTGCGCCGGAGGACTTGGACCAGCGGGCTTCCTGGCGGCCTTAGCAGGAGAAACTCGGGTCTTCTGGCCGGGCGAAGCCTCTTGCATCTTGATGTCCGTTCCAGTCGGCGCCACCTTGTCGACCTCTGGGGTTGGCAGGTTGGCCTTGTCGTCCTCGTCCAGGTGGATGACTTCGGTTGGGGCTGTGAGAACATTCGGGAGACAATGTCGAGTTATAAACCACCCAGTCAAGATTCAAGTCGAATGACAATCAGAAAAACCTTACCCTTAGAAGTAGCAGCGTCGGTAGCATCACCCTCAGTCTGGCCTCGCTTTGGAGCGTCCGGGTCTGGTGAAGTCGTTGATGTCTCATTGATGCAAGATAGGAGATCACTCGGTAACTCAGACGACTGAAAATTACGCGGGAAAGAGAGCTGGTCCCAAGTACTTACGTTGAAGCCAGTGGCACCACCACTTTGATCTTCGGCACCGCCACCTTCCGGGGCTTGGCAAAGACTTGTTTCAGCTGTTTGGGCTGTTTCTCTGCCGAGTCAGCATCCTCCGCCCTCAGGCGCTTCGTTCTGCACGAAGAAGCCGATGCAGTCGACCTTGAATCACTCGGCGCCCGAGTGCCCTTCCCAGCCACCTTGTCGACCTCTGGGGTCGGCGGGTTGGCCTTGTCGACCTCTCGTGGCCCTTCGCGGTCTGGGGGCTGGATATCTTGGGACCCTTCCCTCGTGCAGCCGGCGGCTACCCCTACCTCTACGCTGCCATCGACAAGTTCACCAAGTGGGTGGAGGTCGAGCCCGTGTGCACCATCCCGGCAGGCTCCGCCGTCAAGTTCATCAAGGGCCTCGTGAGCCGCTTTGGCATCCCCAAATGCATCATCATCGACAACGGCTCCCAATTCACGAGCGGCCTCTTCAAGTCATACTGTGCCAGCCTCGGCACGCAGATCTGCTACGCCTCTATGGCACTCCCACGAAGCAACGGCTAGGCCGAGCGTGCCAACGCTGAGGTCCTCAAGGGCCTCAAGACAAGAAGCTTCAAGAAAAAGCTCGAAGCCTGCTACAAGGGCTGGCTTGACTTGCTGCAGTCTGTGCTATGGTCGATCCGCACGACAGCAACCAAGCCGACCGGCGAGACTCCCTTCTTCCTCGTCTACGGAGCTGAAGCAGTCCTCCCTTCTGAGCTCAAGCACGGCTCTCCGGGAGTCCTCGCCTTCGATGAGGCTTGTCAGGACGGCTCGCGAGAGGCCGACCTGCTGCTCCTCAAGGAAGCCCATCGCCAGGCCGCCTTGCGCGCCGCCAGATACCAGCAGGCTTTGCGTCACTATCATAGCTGCAACATACGCCCGCGCACCCTCGAAGCTGGCGATCTCGTCCTGAGAAGGATCCTCTCCAGAGAAGGACTCCACAAACTCTCACCCATGTGGGAAGGCCCTTTCAAGGTTTCTCATGTTTCCAGGCCCGGCGGCACCCGGCTGGAGACAGAGGACGGAGTTTGTTGGGGATATTCCCCATGGTTATAACCCAGCTAAGGGTTTGACCCGGCCTAGAGCTTGAAGGCTCTATGGGTCGCCCCGTTGTCTGGGTTAAGATAAGATGAAAAGGAGGAATCTAGAGCCCAGTGATGAGACCCGGCAGGAGGCCGGCTTGACAGGAGCCCAATGGGCCGGCTCTTAGATAAGGTCCAAGAAGCGGAAAGTTCCCTGACAAGGGAAGCGAGACCCGGCCTGGGTAGACCCGGCCCGGAGAGAAGACCCGGCCTGGGTAGATCAGTTCAGAAGGAAAGACCCGGACTAGGATCCGACTTGTAATAGGAAATATACTAGTTGTAGTCCTACTAGGACTCTACATGTAAGCCAGCCCCTTCAACTTATATAAGTAGGGGTAAGGCACCCCAAGAGGGACGGGTAAAGACAGACAGATCGATAGCTCTCGAGATTAGAGGTAGCAAATAGCACCCTTGTAATCGAGATGATCATCATCATCAATATCAATTAAGCAGGATGTAGGCTTTACCTCCACCATGAGGGGCCGAACCTGGGTAAAACTCACGTCTCTTGATTCCGACCAACCCTGTTCATGCTACCACCTAGTTGCGATGGCCTCACACCTAAGTTCTCCTATGAGGACATCTATCATGACAAAACCACGACAGTTGGCGCCCACCGTGGGGCGGCTCGCGCGGTGGTATTGTTTTGTTGGAGGGAGCACTCCCAGGGGTCAAGGAGCTCGCGATTCGTAGGATAAAAGATGAGCCGGCACAGAGGAGTTCATCAGTTGAGATTGAAAAAAGTTTCAGAGGCAGCATACATCAGATCAGAGAAAGTTTTTAGCGAATCTTCGTAGTTGAAACGATCAACCATCTCGAAGGCCGGCTATACTCGCGTACAAGACGTCCTTGGCTTCGCTGTCTATGTGTACGCTCAGATCCAGAAGTACACGCGCGAGAAGATTAGCCACAGGCCCCAAAGAAATCGATCAGGTGCCAACCCGTCGAGTGCAGGCAAGCTGTCCCAAAATACTACTGCATTGACAAGAACGAGCCCCGCACGATCGAATTGCTATGGTTTTCCCAATCAACCAAAAGAAAAAAAAAGGAAAAAGAAGCACTACGTGGGGGAAGCTCCACATGGGAAGTCAAGTCACAATCAGATACCTCAATCTTGCACGTGAAGCAAGTAGTACTTACGAGGGCAACCAGCTTTGTTGTTTACCTCACCATGCGATGCACCAAAAAAAAGGGGTCCGCCCGCAGCACTTCGGGCGACTTGTCCGTCTGCAAGCAGTACTCCGAGTACCAGCCCATATTTTGAGTATAGAACAACAATTCATCAGATGAGAATGTACATCTGCGTCTGGATACGCCCGGTATTATCCAGTACCAGCGTCCGCGTTCATCCGACAAAACATCAGGTGCTATCCTTCCCATGTATTTTATCAGCACATATTAATTCATCCGAGACCAATTACTCAGGACTGTAATATTTTTTATGCAGGACAATTGTTCATTACAAAAGTGGCGTTATACCGTGGATACAGAGCGCGCGCCAGCATGTTCTGTACTGGCATTCGTCCGTGCCGAGCTGCCCAACGGACTCGCGCAAGCTGCCGCCCCCCGCGGTCTGGTCTACATCAACACGCCGAGGTTGCGCCTGCCCGTACGAGCCGTAGAACGGATGCGTGCAGGTCACCGCCCCCGCAGTTCAGTCTACATCAACATGCCAGGCGACTCCCTCGCCCGCACCGGTTTACAACGCCGTGGCCGACTCGCGCGCCCGCGCCGGCTTACAACGCCGCGCCCGACTCGCGTGCCCGCGCCGGCTTACAACGCCGCGGCCGACTCGCGCGCCCGCGCCGGCTTACAACGCTGCGGCCGACTCGCGCGCCCGCGCCGGCTTACAACGCCGTGGCCGACTCGCACGCCTGCGCCGGCTTACAACGTCGCGGCCAACTCGCGCGCCCCCACCGGTTTACAACGCCGTGGCCGACTCACGCGTCCGCTCCCGCTTACAATGCCGCGGCCGACTCTCGCGTCCGCACCGGCTTCAAAACGTCGCGGCCGACTCCTGCATCCACATCAATTTATCAGGCAGCTCTCGCGTCTACATCAAAACACCGGGGCCTCGCCCGCCCGTACGAGCTGCCCAACGGACACGCGCAGGACACCGTCCTCACGGTCCGGTCTACATCAACGCGCCAGGGCCGCGCCCGCTCGCGTGAGTTGCCCATTGGACACCCGCGCGAGCTGCCGCTACCGTGGTCCAATTTACATCAACATACCAAAGCATGCCAGAGTCCGCTCTGTCGACTGGCCCACACCAAGCTATCCGGCATAACACGCAGCTCACCATCTCACGGTCTGGTCTAATTCACCACATCAAAAGAAACAGAAGAGTTGGCCATGGAGGAAACATCCCCGAAAGAACAAAGAGAGCCGGTCTCAGTAGAGCCAGCAATTCAAAAACCGGCAGTGAAGAAACAGAAAAGAAAATGACCCTGTAAGAGACATGAGAGCCAGACTAAAAGAGAATATCAAGGAATGGGAGGACATACGACGAGCATCGCGAAGATCATCAACTCGCCACATCGCCTCCGGTTTCAATAAATTCCAGCTTTCAGCTGTCAACTCTACTCCGGCTTATACCATAGCCAATTATAGAGAATCTCAAGCCAACTCCTTGAGTCGACTTAAGACTCGGGGGCTACACAGATATGACTCGGCGGATTTGGCCGGTTTTTACAAATACAAGAACCCCGGGTCGTTGAAGGGAAGACAAACCGGTGCCGGGGACTGCTGCTTTATTTGCGAAAAGGTAAAGGTTGCCAAAGAGGACTAGCTGCCATGATGCACAGTTCAAACATAGGTATCCTGCCATACTGGCGAAACATAAAAAAATAGGGGGTTACCAAAGAAGACTAGTCGCCATGATGCACAGTCTAAACATGGGTATCCTCATATATTATGATCAATGGAATAAAGCCGGCTTATCTGGACCCCAGATGTTTTGCAGTAGTAGCATTGTCGCCTGTATATCCTATGCTGAACTTTTCCATGGTCATATGGTTACTTGGGGGCTTCCAACTCATCGAGTTTAGCTTTTCACCACCCTCTTAACCCGGCAATAAACACCACTATCATTCTTGGTTATACATGCCTGTTCGCTGATTGGTACTCCCCTATGTGACCCGTCATACTCTTGATAAAAGTCAATCACACTGATGCCTATTACGGCCTGTGTTGACCCTGAACTTTTCAAGGTTAAAATGCCGGCTTAAGTCACGTGAGACCCGGCCCTCAGAAAGATAGGACAAACCAAAAGAGGCCTCTCAAGCTTGCTTCCACTGGAAGCGAAGAAGACTCGAGCCTCGAAAGCCGGTCTTTCTGGGATATATATATCTTTATATGTTTCTTTTTTATATTTTTTGTTATGTATTTTTTCTATCTATATATATTCTTGCTGCTCTTTTTTGCAGGGATCAATTTTCTGTCAAGCCTGAGTCACAAAGATGACCGGGTTATTAATAAAACCGGGTCACAAAGATGACCTGGATCTTGATAACATCTGTGTCACATGTATGACCAGGTGCCCAGTACAAACCGGGTCACACGTATGACCGGGCGATGGGAATATCAATTTGCTCAAGTATATTGCAGCATTCTTGGATTTCTTACAAACATCTGTTTACTGGGTCATACATAATTCGGGTCACAAGAATGACCAGATTATTGGAATTTCCTCTTGTGCCTTAATATATTTCAGCACTTATGAATTTCTTAGGACATATATTTGTCGGGTTATCATACATACAAAGCCAAAAGACTTGATTCCAGAATATCCGAAGCATAATTGCCGGGTTGAGGAGCAGTTATGGTTTGGCACATTGTCAAAAATTTGGCCATCAGATCAAACACACTATACTCAATGCACGATGGCATTGCCAGATGATGGAATTTATCTACAGAACATATTACAAAAGGCCACATTTGGGCAAATTTTCAATAAGTTTTTATCAAAATGGGTTGAGCCGGCGAATTTCATGGCAGAATGCCGACAACTAGATTGTCTGGGTTGATGTTTGCTTGATTTGTCTCAGCATCAGTGGTCACCAGCATTTATATCTCAAGTGTCGAGCCTCGAAAGCCGGCTTTTATTTGGTTAAGTTGCACCTCCAGTCAAGGATTCATATTGAGCAAATCAATATAACAAGTTTTGAGGATGATCTTTGGCACAAATATTTCAAAAGTGCATGATGGCACTGCCAGATAAAGCAACAAGTCCTGCTCTTTCAACTCGGCAATTTTTGAGCTGGCTTGTGTCAACATAGCCTGTATAAAATAAGAATCAAGGTTATATAATTTCTTCAAACAGTCCCAAGTTGCTGCAGGCTTGCGACCCGGCACTTGGGGGCTACATCATATGATGTTATTATTTTGAAAGGAGAAACACATGTAAGTCCCAAGTCGCTGTAGGCAAACGACCCGACACTTGGGGGCTATACTACTCAGTTCAAAATCTATGACCCATCACATACTGATGAGCCGGACCTTGGGGGCTACAGTGGATCTGATTTTATTATACAATGGAAGGAAAAGTTCCGAGTCACCGCAGGCAATCGACCCGGCACTTGGGGGCTACATCAGTCAGTTTTTTCTGTCCGACTTTTCATCATAAGTCCCGAGCTGCCACAAGCAATCGACCTGGCACTTGGGGGCCAATGCGTTGATTTTCTTATATGATTAATTAAAGACCCGACACATCATACTTGATGAGCCGGCCCTTGCGGGCTACATGTGTCACGCCCAATATGCGATCCTATTCTCGAGGAACTCGGAGGCCCCACCAAGAGTAGAAACGCATATTGGAGACGCTTGCAAGGTGGATATCATTACATCGTACCACATACATAATAGATGGGGATACATACCAATACATACAATCATCACATGAATACATCAATACATAACAAACATCATACAGAAGGGCAGCATCCGACTACGGATGAAATCAAACGAAAAGAAGAACGACATCCACCCTGCTAGCCCAGGCTGCTGACCAGGAACCTATCCCCAGATCGACGAAGAAGAAGAAGAACTCCATAAGCTAATGAACATCGCTCTCACATCAGATCATCGCATTACCTGTACCTGCAACTGTTGTTGTAGTAATCTGTGAGCCACGAGGACTCAGCAATCCCATAACCATGGGTAGCAAGACTATCAAAGCTTAAATGGGTATGGAAGGGGTAAAGTGGTGAGGTTGCGGCAAGCACTAAGCATTGTATGGTGGCTAACTTACGAGTACAAGAGTAAGAAGAGTAAAACTACGCAAAACGGTCGCAAACTACAAATGATCACTAAGTAATCCTGAACACCTACTTACGAGTCAAACATAACCCCACCGTGTTCTCTTCTCAAACTTCCTCGAAAAGAGACGGTCACGGTTACGCACACGGTTGGTGTATTATAATTAGGATTTAGTGTCAAGTTCTCTACAACCGGAGGTTATAAATATTCAAGCGCCACATAACCGCGGGCACGGCTTCACGTAAGATTTAACCCTGCAGGGGTGTTCCAACCTGGCCCATCATAAGCCTACACAAGCTGCGGTGGAAATACCTCAACCTCGAGATAGCCCAAAGTATCCTTGGAATCCTGGTGCACAAGACATTTCGACAATGGTAACGCAATTCCAGCAAGACCTCCCGGCATGCCGACACCCTGATAGTAGCCGCGCGTATCTCGTCTCAGGCCACAACCAGATAGGTCAGCCTACGAGTTAAACCAGATCCTCGAGTTTCCTCGTGGTGGCCCTGCAGTCGGCCCGGTTCGGACCAACACCATCGACACTGGCCCACCTGTTTATGTTGAATTAATTAAAAAAATCATCGGGTTCATGACGCCCTATGCCAATTAATTATTTAATTCAGTATTATTATGTTGGCAAATGTTAAAACCAATGTTGTGCCTTGCTGGAAGCGGTTATTCAAAGCGAACTGTCAAGAGGGTCCCATTCCCCTGAGCATGTTAGGAACGGTAAACATGGATCATAACACCAGCATTACGGAAACTAGGGCGGCTTGAGTGGAACAAAACACTAGGCAAAAGGCCGAGCCTTCCACCCAATACCAAGTATATAGATGCATTAATTAATTAAGAGATATTGTGATATCCCAACATATCCATGTCCCAACATGGAACAACCTGCAAGAGCGCCTGCAACTAGCAACGCTATAAGAAAAAGGGGCTGAGAAAAGTGGTAACATAGCCAAACAACGGTTTGCTGGGTAAGGGTGGTTAGAGGTTGTATCATGGCATATGGGAGGCAGACATATGTGTGGTAGGAAGTGCGACATAGCGGTAGCAACGAGACAACTAGCGAGCAAAGATAGTAAAGATATCCAAGGTCATGATCATCTTGCCTGAAATCCCGCTCGGAAGAAGACCCGAGTCCATGAAGAAGACGAACCACGTAGTCGAACGAATCCTCACAATCTGAACGAAACCGGAACTATCGAGACGAAGCACAACCGGAAAGAAGCAAAGAATATGGTAAACACACAAGCATAAACATGGCATGATGCACAATCCACATATGATGCATGACAATATTAAATGTTGTTAAACATGGCAAGAGATGAAGCATAAGCAATCCATACAACTAGGCAAGGCTAAATGAGGCCGGAAACACAAACAACAATTCCGGTATCTCCCCATATGCAAATTTCGAAATTAGTACTGATATGAACTAAACACAATGTTAAAGTGGTTAAACAGAAAGTTTACATGCATCATGATGATCTACGCATTTTTCTAGTCAAGTTACATATGTAGATCATTTAATTCGGAGCTACGGTCTTGAAGATATGAGCTAAACCAGTTTAACATGGCATATGGTACAAAATGCATGGAAACATCAACAACACACTCTCAAATCAAGGATGCAACATGATAATATGAAGCTACACACAATTCTAAGCAAGTTTCATATAGAACATGATTAAAACGGAGCAACGGTTCAACAATTACAATCAACACAAGTTATAATAGCAATCTGCCCCAAAACAGCAACATAGCACTTGGCCAACATAAAAACAGTAAGCTACAGCAACATGATGGGCACAAACTTGATATGCACTTAAAGTAGACAGGACATACTTCAAATCATCTTTAAGGTTCAGGTTCATAGGCAACAAGGTTAAGTCAATATGATCCATGCAAAATGCAATGTTCTGCTAAACAGGGCATATACATGAGCAGAGTTAACATGATGGCAACTTGAGAGCAAGAAAGAGACATGCTACAGGAACTTTACATGGCTACCAAAGCATGGCATCGAAGTACACATTGCATAGACCAAATCACATGAAGGAATCATATGCATATGAGCTATAGATTAGTGACAACCATCAAGTAAAGTTGGCAAGTTTTATCACAGACAGCTTTTAATCAGAATAGCAACATTAACTAGACATGTTTACAAGCTCATGGCACTCACATCAAGGCATATCATGGCATGAAATAAATACTAGCACCAAGAAGACATGAAAATGCTCCAAAGTCATGTTGACAAGTTGCTTATATGGTGCATGCATTAAATCACACAAAAATGACAAAATGACAAATATTAACAGTTTTCTGCAGTAACATCATGAGGCACTTTTGCAACAGAGATTACAACATGTAGATGACTTCTATCATGAATGCAAATGCTACCATCATGTAGAGCACGAAGAGTAGATCAATTTACATATAAGGATCATCATCATAGGATCAACATGCACAAAGTTATGGCCATCACAAAATGCAAAAATGCTGCTAAAAAACTGAGGATTTAGTGAAAATCTGCACCTTGGGGAAAACGGGACGGCGTGGTACTGGGACGAGGCGGAGCGTTTGGTTGGTGGGACGGCTGGGTCCGGACGCGGGGATGGACGAGGCCGTCCAGGCAGCGGTTCCGGCGACGGCAGACGGCGCGTCGGCGACGTGGGGCGATGCGGAGCGTGGTCTGGACGGATCCGGGCGGATCTGGCCCCAGGGATTTCGTTCCCCGCGGCGGCTTCAGGATTTGGTGGCGGGGACGACGTCCACCGGCGACGACGGCGAGCTACCGCTGGGACAGGAGCAGGTAAGCGTGCAGGGCAGCGCGGCGCGGAGTCGGGGCAGGAGGAGGCGGGGCTAGCCTGGAGGTGGTCGTCGGCGGCGCGGGGGTCGAGGCGGCGCTGGGTGGCGCGGGCGCGCGACGGCGGAAGGCGAGGGCTAGAGGCGGCGCTGTGCGGTGGCTCGGCGGTGCGGGCGAAGGAGCTTGGGGCCCCTGGCTCGGGCATGCGCGGGCGCCTGCGGGCTGCGGCGGCTGGCGTCTCGGGCTGGGCGGACCCACGATGGGCTTGGTGGGCCTGCGGCGGCGGGTGGACAGGCAGAGGGCGACGTGGCGGCGCGCGAGTGGAGGGGAGCGGCGGCTGGTGGCGGCGGGGCTGATCTGGAGGAGCCAAGTGGAGGTGCCGGCTTCGGCCGGCACGGAAAACGATGGGGGCGGCGGCGGTTGGCTATGGGAGGGGTTAGGCTAGGGCTTTTGCTAGATTAGGAAGGGATTCATCTGCTATTTATAGCAGGTAGGCAATAGGAGAGGATTCGGGGTTGATCTGGAGCCCTCCGATCGTGATCCGACGGTTCCGTTCGGAGGGGGCGCTAGGCTGGGCTAGGTGGGCTGTGTAGAGTGGTGTGGGCTGAGAAGAGAGGGAGAATGGCAGCCCAGCACAAGTTTCGGAACACCGAAACGTCCAACGTTTTGACCGGCTATAGTACTGCTATAGGTTATCCGTTGGGGCATCAAACGACCTCCGAATGGGACGATATTTGGCAGGCGGTCTACCTACAATATAAAAAGACCACACGCCAACTTTCAACCCATTCCGAGAACATTTTTATCCCACTTATAAAATAATATTTTGGAGGTGTCGCGGGCGCGTGCGAGTGTGGTCGGGCTCAGAACGGACAACAGAAGGGACGCGGAGAAGCCGGCAACTATGAACGGATGCAAGATTTTGAAAAACATGCAGAAGAAATGAACATGATGACATGGTCAAGTGCAACACTCAAGCGAATGACATGGCAACGGCGACGAATAAATGGAAGACATCTGGAGCATCGGTCTCGGGGCGTCGCAACATGCTGCTCAAAACTTCTAAGTTCCAACTCTATGAAAGGACCAGCTCATTATTACCTAATGACCCGGCCCTTGGGGGCTATGGTTGCATACTGCAGATGACGGGTCAAAGGGTTATCCCGGATTTTATCTCAAACAAACTACAAGCAAGTCTCAAGCATGTCATTATTTTCCTTCACTTAAGACTTGGGGGCTACATTGGCAGAAGTTTTATAAGTACAAGACAATTACGAGTCCCAGGTTGCTGCAGGCAAGACAACCCGACACTTGGGGGCTACACAGTCAAGATATTATTTCTATGCAAAGCTCCAAGTCATCATGAGGTGATAAACTCAGAGCTTGGGGGCTACATATGATATATATACTGTTGGAGTTGAAAAGAAAATGCAAAAGACAGGAGGTAGAACCTGGCATGGAGACGCATCCAGCGACGAATTGACAACAACAAATTGGTTCTGAGGCATGGAACTTGGACGCTTTCCAATAGACAAAAGCCGATACGAATTTTGATACACCCTATGATGGACCACAAGCCAATCTCTTAGATGAAAGTAACCAATATCACCAAGATCATAATCCCGCAACATCAACATCTGCAACCCGGCAACATCTACGCTTGCAACTAGCTGGCGTCGATGACTCATCAATTTCGACGCTCATAACTCGGCAATTTCTTCATTTACATTTTGACATCCATTACGTCAATGACCCGGCAAAAGCTCCGTGTCCTAGGAAGACAAAAACATTGAAAGCTCGGGCAACATCAGATGGATTTTTTTTATTCCCAATATTTTAATTAAGCCGAAGTATTGGAAGCCGGCTGAACATTAGATGGGTTACTATTCCCAACTTTTTCATCAAACCAAAGCACTGGGAGCCGGCTCAACGTCAGATGGATTATTTTCCGACAAAGGACAAGTATCAGCAAGTTGATTGTGAAGCCGGCTTGTTGATATGACAAAGAAACCCGGATTTTCCAGAAGCCGGTTCATTGAATAAGGCGGGCTTTTGAGCGAACCGGTCCTTTAACATAATAATTATTCTTATTTCAGGAGCTTAGCATGAACAAATTCAAGCTAACTTGGGGGCTAATGTTGGGGATATTCCCCACGGTTATAACCCGGCTAAGGGTTTGACCCGTCCTAGAGCTTGAAGGCTCTATGGGTCGCCCCGTTCTCCGGGTTAAGATAAGATGACAAGGAGGAATCCAGAGCCCAGTGATGAGACCCGGCAGGAGGCCGGCTTGACAGGAGCCCAATGGGCAGGCTCTCAGAGAAGGTCCAACAAGAGGAAAGTTCCCGGACAAGGGAAGTGAGACCCGGCACGGAGAGATGACCCGACCTGGGTAGACCCGGCCCGGAGAGAAGACCCAGCCTGGGTAGATCAGTTCAGAAGAAAAGACCCGGACTAGGATCCGACTTGTAATAGGAAATAGACTAGTTGTAGTCCTACTAGGACTCTACATGTAAGCCAGACCCTTCAACTTATATAAGGAGGGGTAAGGCACCCCAAGAGGGACGGGTAAAGACAGACAGATCGATAGCTCTCGAGATTAGAGGTAGCAAATAGCACCCTTGTAATCGAGATCATCATCATCATCAATATCAATTAAGCAGGATGTAGGCTTTACCTCCACCATGAGGGGCCGAACCTGGGTAAAACTCGCGTCTCTCGATTCCGACCAACCCCGTTCAAGCTACCACCTAGTTGCGATGGCCTCACACCTAAGTTCTCCTACGAGGACATCTGCCGTGACAAAACCACGACAGAGTTCCTGTGCCCAACACATGGAACATCCAACAACTCCGCAAGTTCTACCCGTGACCCTCATGCTTACGAATGAAGTGGAGCTGTACACGCTCCACGAGAGCTCCCGCCCACGCCTCAGTGGAAGCCGCATGCTCCGCACTGGCGGAAAATCCCACGCCTAGTGGAAGCCCCATGCTCAATGCTGGTGGATCAATCAGCTGAGGGTGCCCCACGGGCTGCACCAACCTCACACTGACCTGTGCCGGACACGGCAGCCTCTTCTCGTTTGGATGTGAAACTGAGGGCACCCCACGGGCTGCACCAACCTCAAGCTGACCCGTGCCGGACACGGCAGCCGCATCTCTTTTTGGATGTGTAATGAACTTATTATTATGCTGCAGTAGAGTTTTATTTCCTAAGATATATTATGTGTTTGGTAAGTGGCCTGCCTCAGGAGCTATGCGCGCTCGCGACCCTTCTCCTACGCATCACACGAGCAGGGGCTGGACACGGTGCCTGTGCTCGGGTCAGTCCCAGCAGCGCTGCAAAACCCAAGCGATCGAGCTCTGGCTCACGGGCCTGCTCCCGTGAACGCCACCTCACCAAGGTCCTTGGTGTCTCGTCTCCTCGCGTGACGCCCATGAGCAAGCTAGCAAGCGCGCACCTCTCCACTGTTCGTGAAAATCTCGGTATGCAGCTGTACCAGGAATAAGGCACGCGAAGGCCTCGCGAGCGCTGCCTCGTGAGGTGACTCACGAGAAGACGCCTCCATAAGCTCTCAGGGAGCCTCGTTAGCTATGCCTCATGTGCCAACTCGCGGTGGTTGTCTCCACCAAGCGCCAACAGGAGGCTTCACGAGCAAGAGCCTCGTGAGGCACACTCCGCGGCCACGACATGCCAAGCGACACTCGGGAAAAAGCTAAGTACAAAAACACCTCACGAGCCGCTCTCGGTGCCCCTCGAGCTCTCTTCTCCTCTCAACCTTGCCGAGTGCTGATGTTTCCTTCTCCGTGCAAGCTGCTTGCATGTCAAAGGGGGGCTTCCTGAGCATCACGCCTCGGGAGCCCTTACCGCCTCTCAGTGCCCTACACCTCCTGGCCTTGTCCAGGCAACGCAACCTGACATATCAGTGACGGTTGTGGCCCGCTCGGGGGCTGGGTCCTGACGACGTAGAGCATCAAGGCAAGCAAAGAAAGGAAAATAGGCCTCACGAGGAAGCATGCATTGCAGCAAATCATAAAGTACTTAATGCAAAAGAGATCATTTTTACGCCCCCACGGGGCCACACCGATCTATTACAGGAACAAAAGAAAAGGGCCAAGGCGGAGCGTGGCACATCTTCAAGATCGGACTCGGGCGCTGCCTGCGCCTAGTCGGAATCTTCGTCTTCACTCTTGATGAGCGGGGAGCCCTCATCACTTTCACCCCCGCTGCTGGAGTCGGCGCTGCCATCGCTGTCGCTCTCGCCGGAGGGGTCGGAGCCACTGCCGCTCTCGCTCTCCGCGCAGCACTCCATGCGGGTACCGGAGACCCCGAAGAACTTCGCGAAGAGGGTGGCGGCTCCGTCATACTTGAATTGAAGGAGATGCCCCACCTTAGGCCACCGGCGCGGGCAAACGACTTCCACCCCCGCTTCAGGAACATGAAGCCAGCGGGGGAGAACTCAGTCGCTACCCAGGAGGGGCCGTTGCAGCAGCCGTCCGCCTGCAGCCACAGACCCAAGGGCCAGCTATCCTCCATTGCTCTTGCAAAGGAGTCAGGCAGTCGGAGCCAGCCACAGGGCCGACGATGCAGCCCCATGATGAACTCGTGCACCGCTTCCGCCGAGTGGGCCCCCGCGTGCGGAGGACGGGCGGCCGCCCCGGCGCGCCAGCCTCGGCCGCGGGCGCTGCGTCCTCCATGGCCGTGGGTGGCGATCCTTCCACGAGCACTAGGGTTGGGCGAGGCGGCCGCCAAGGAGCGCCCCCGGCCCTAAGGGGGAACCCTCGCGGCGGCAGCAGATGCGCAGGCTCGTCCTCTTCCCCTCGCTATCGCAGCAGTGGTCCTGGAAAAGAGCAAGGAAGAGTGAAGGGTGGAAGAAGGGGAGAGGCAGAGGTAGAAGATGGGCGGGGGAGGTCTCTACCTTCCCTTCGCTCCTTTTATAACACCTTATGAGGACGTCCTCCCTGCCGCTCCGTCTTCTTCGATACCGGGAATCGAGGAAGCAGAAGGGAAGCAATGATAGCCCTGTGCCCCGCATGGGCAGGCTTTATGGCAGGCGTAGGCGATTACCGAGGCATAGTGGGGGAAGTGGGGGCATCCCACGTCCCGTCGTGCGCCACACGTAGAACCTGGGCCCCGTAGTCTGTCAGGGCCCGCGCCGTTTCACTCCCAACGGGCGGGAACGTGCGCGCCACGGGCCCGGCGGCTACTGTCGAGCCATTGGTAACCAGGGTACCACGACCCTTCTGCCTGTAGCCCAGGAGGCGATGCTTGGCGAAGGCCCAAGATGCGGCCCAACTGCGGGCACCACGAAGCGTAGACACCTCGCGAGGCTCCAGCCTCATGAGGACCCCTCCTCAGGGGTAAACCACCAAGACATAGCTGCAGCAGTGGCAGGAAGCCTCGCGAGGCCCTCCCGCGAGGCTGCCTCCTGAGGCCCCCCCCCCCCGAGGTGGCCGCCCGAGGCCCTCCGAGCCTGATGACAGCCGCGCGGTCCTATGCCCACCACGTGGGTGACGCGCTTGGCGAGGAACGGCGACAGCGGCCGCGCCAGCGGGCGTGGATAGAGAGGTTTTCCTGTTTGGTGATAAAGGGAGCAGCCCAGCTGCCCTCCTCCAAAGCAAGTCCCAAGGACTACCCGTTTGGTGAAAGAAGACCGAGATAGCAAGGCATGCAGGGTGGAGGTCATCACCGAGCCCACCGACGCCTCATGGATCACGCTTTTGCAGGCGAAGACCACCTTTAGTCAGGATAGCCTGAGTGCCTGTCCCCTTTCAAAACCCGCCAAGTGTGGCAACCCTTCCCGCTTATATTTTTAGGGGAAGAGGACCAAGGCGGCTATAAAATGGGGGCAGTGCTGCCTTTGTAGGGGATCGATCGATTCCTTCTTCTCCTACCTTGTACGCGAGAACACCCTCTTGCCACAACAATCCCAACACAAGCAGGAGTAGGGTTTTACACCGCAAGGTGGCCCGAACCTGGGTAACCATCGTGTCCCCTGTCGTGCTCTGCATTCGTGTGCTCTCATCGTAGCCTCGCCATGGTCACCCTGGGAGAGGTAGGAACTAGCTAGCCCCCACTGTTTGAACCTTTGGGTCCCCAGAGCCCCGATTCCGACATTAAAAATCTAAACATAACAATCTCCCACCAATTAAACCAACTAGCATCAACTACAAGATGTAATCAACACTACAAGCACCCCCAGGTACCAATCTGAGGTTTGATACAAAGATTGAACATAAGGAACTAGTGTTTGGAGATGGTGCTGGCGAAGATGTTGATGAAGATGATGATCCCCACAATGAACGAAATGTTGGTGATGATGAAGACTTTGATTTCCCCCTCCCGGAGGGGAGTTTCCCTAGTAGAATCGCTCCGCCGGAGAGCAAAAGTGCTCCCCCAAGTTCCACCTCGCAGACGGCGGCGGAAAGTCCCAAGAATTTTCTATGATTGTTTCTAGGGCAAATAGGATTTTATGGCCAAAGGACATTGGAAGACGAGCCACCAAGGCCCCACACGGGCAGGTGGCATGCTTAGGTGGCTGCGCCACCTGACCGTGTGGAGGCCAGGTTGGTCCCTTCTGGTATTTCTTTTCTCCAAAACTCATTATATTTTCTGAAATATTTCTCCAAAAATCCACACTTCATTTTGATCTTCAGAGAATTGTTTTCTCTTCTATTGTCCTTTTAGGTCCAGAATTCCAATTGTCGGTAATCCCCCTCACTTTGTATATCTTGCATTTTAAGAGAGAAAAGACATTATAATTGCACCATAATGTGAAATAGACCATTGAAATAGGATAAATTATAGTGAGAAATAATGATGCAAAATGGACGTGTCAACTCCCCCAAGCTTAGACTCCGCTTGTCCCCAAGCGAATACCGAGCTCAGTAAACATGATCGCAAGTTTATGGAGAGAGGTGTCCATAATAAAGAATACATACATGGCAACATCATATTTACTAACATCATTATATATCATAAACATAAACTCTTTTACTAACATCATTCAGGAAAGCTGACTTGATGTCGAGGTGGTGTAGTTCCCAGCCAAGCTGAGATGCAATGGCCACCATGACTCGAACATAATCGAGCCGAGCTATAGGAGCGAAGGCCTCGTCGAAACCAATGTGCTCCTTCTGCACAAAACCCTTCACCACACCTTCTTCTTGGTCACCGTGTCGACAACGTCCTTCTTGACCTTGTACACCCACTTCAATCCGATCGGGCGGTGTCCTATAGGAAGATCAGTGAGTGTCCACATATGGTTCTCCTCGATGGAGCCAACTCTTCAAGCATCGCTTGACGCTAGCAATTGTGGGGCCCGACATCAGAAAATGTCATGGGCTCCTCTTCCACGAGAAGTAGCTACTCTGCCCTCGCCGGTGGTAGGCTAGCCCGTTGAGCAAATTTGTGATGCACCGATAGTGGTGCGCAACAGCGGGATCGTCGTTGTAGTTGAAAAGGTCTGAGCTCGATGATGGGGGCGTGATGAACTCGATCTCCCCGGAGCAGTTTGTGGCTCCCATGCACTGGCTGGAGTGGCCGCCATGGCAGCGTTTTCATCCGGGGTGACTTGCGTGCAGGCGACGCCGATTTGTCTGCCATGGCAGCATTTTCAGCTGCCATGGCAGGGGTTTGAGTTGAAGCCGATCGGCTGGGGAGGATGTGTTCGATTACAAGCGGCTCACCGGCATTGCCTTCATCAATGCCTTTGTCGTAGCGATCGCCCTTGTCGAACACCACATCATGCATTGCATACACGCGTTGCGTAATAGGATCGTAAACCCTGTACGCCTTCGATCCTGGTTCCTCGCCGATGAAGACCATCTTCTTGCTTCGGTCGTCGAGTTTCTTTAAACAAAGATGCCTGATCTTGTGTTGGCTGACACATCTGATATCCTGCAAGTGCATAGGGTTTAGTTGTAGACTTTTCAAAGTAAGTGTATCGATCCCACAGGGAGCACATGAATCAGTCTTTGTCTCTCGTAGTGATTTAAATTATAGTGCCCGCAAAATAGTTGCAACCCGTGCCAAAATGGAAATGGAAGTTTTAATAATGGAATGATTAGTGGAACAACAAAGTAAACTGTAGAAAAACAAAGTAATGTGAGCATTGAGTGAAGGTTGTTGAAATCGATAGGACTAAGGCATTCCCAAGGAGTCCGGATTCCCCACTAGTATATAACTAACACGACCGATGCCTAAGCATTATTCTACATCGGATTCCTAAGTCACTTTATATGTTTCTTTTTGTGGGAAGAGCCAAGTACAGATACATGCATACATGCAGCAGCCCCGTGCTTCTTGCAATAGCGGCACTGGTCGATAGATAGCTCGCGACTGCTGGTGCCGGTAGGCATCCCACACCCACCGCCGCGACCACGGCCTTGCCCGCGGTGGCCTTTGGCATTGCTGGAGCCACTTCAGCTGGAGCAGTCAGGGGTCACCGAGCTTCTGATGTGCGTGCCACTCCTCCTCTATTAGGAGAAGCCGTCCGGCTCCCGCGTCCTCGAAGTCCAGGTTGTGGCGCTCCTCCGCCGCCTACAATTGCCCGACGAGCTCCTCCATCGAGCGCGTGTCGAGGTCGACAAGCGTCTTGATAGAGAGCGTGATCTATGAGTACTACCAGGGAGGATGGAGAGAAGTTTGCACACCACCTTTTCTTCGGAATTGTCACACTAAGAAGACTGAGTTGGTTCACCACACCTGTCAGGTGCATGGCGAAGTCATCGGTGCTCACGTCGTTGAACTTGACGGCGGTGTACTGTGATAACCCACAAGTATAGGGGATCGCAACAGTCTTCGAGGGTAGTATAACCCAAATTTATTAATTCAACACAAGGGGAGCCAAAGAATACTTATGAGCCTTAGCAGTTGAGTTGTCAATTGACTGCACCTGGAAAGTAATATTTCTGCAGCAAAGTGTTTAGTAGCACACTAGTTTGATAGTTTTGATAGTAATGGTAACAGTAACAATAGCAATTTTGTAACGACTGTAACAACAGCAGCAATAGTAGTAACTTAGCAAAGATCAATATGAGCAAAACGTAGGCATTGGATCAGTGATGGATATTTGTGTGGATGACAATCATCATGCAACAGTCACAACCTAGAGCGATACACAATAGCTCCAATTCATCAATTCAATGTAGGCATGTATTCTGTATATAGTCATACATGCTTATAATAAGAACTTGCATGACATCTTTTGTCCTACCCTCCCGTGGCAGTGGGATCCATAAGAAAAGTCTAAGGGATATTAAGACCTCCTTTTAATAGAGAACATGAACAAAGCATTAACACATGGTGAATACATGAACTCCTCGAATTACAGTCATCCCTGGAGAGTATCCCAATTATTGTCACATTGGGGTCTACGGTTCAGAACAATAACAAGTGCATACAACTAGCAGATAGGATCAAGAACTCAAATTTATTTATGAAAACATAGAGGGCTCAGATCTGAAATCATGGCACTCGGGCTCTAGTGACAAGCATTAAGCACAGCAAAGTCATAACAACATCAATCTCAGAACATAGTGGATACTAGGGATCAAGCTCTAACAAATTGACTCGATCACATGATAAATCTCATCCAACTCCATCACCGTCCAGCAGGCCTACGAAGGAATTACTCACTCCCGGTGGTGAGAATCATGGAATTGTTGATGGAGAAGGGTTGATGATGACGACGCCAACGAATCCCCCTCTCCGAAGCCCAAAACGGACTCCAAATCAGCCCTCCCGATGAAGAACAGGAGGTGGCAGCGGCTCCGTATCGTAAAACTTGATGAAACTTCCTGTCTGATATTTTTCTCTGCGAGACGGTACTTATGGACTTAGAGGTAGGGTAAACGGAGGCTCGAGGGGCCCACAAGCTCAGGTGGCGCGCCCTAGGGGGGCGCCACCTGAGCTTGTGGCTCTGTGGTGGCACCCCTCCAGTAGATCTTTTCGCCAGTATTTTTTATATATTCTAGAAAAATTCTCCGTAAATTTCTAGTCCAATCCGAGGACTTCTATTTCTGCACAAAAACAACACTATGGCAGTTCTACTGAAAACAGAGTCAGTCCGGGTTAGTTTCATTCAAATCATGCAAATTAGAGTCCAAAACAAGAGCAAAAGTGTTTGGAAAAGTCAATACGTTGGAGACATATCACACTGCTTGGTGATGGTTGCCGCCTTGTCCTCGCGCATGCGCGACACATTGAGGTGCATGGTTTTGAGGGCGTCCCATGCCTCCTTGGTCGTGCCCTTGGTTGCTAGCATTGCCATCATCTCCGGTGGTACTCCACGGAGAATGGCCTCGAGCGCAAGCCAGTTGTCACTGCGGACGGTGGTGTCGGTCTCTATAGCCTCCCACAAGTGGCATCCCTTGAGAATCACCTACATCAAGAGGGCCCAATCCTCGTAATTCATACGGGTGAGCATTGGCTATGCCGTGCCACTGCCACCATCCCGCATGACGCGAGTTTGCATGACCTGGATTGACTATTCGTTGCCACTGGAGATCTGCATTAGCGGTGTGGCAATCTTCTTCAGCTTGTCGCCGTTTGCCATTGCCCAGGTAGGCTCTGATGCCAATTCTTGTCCCTAACCTTGAGCTCCTATGGAAGATCGAACAAGGGTGAGAGAGATTGTTTTGTGCAGTGCACAACCTGTTGCTTTTCCTTCTTTCTCAATGTATTCTGTTCGAAAGCAAAGGCAAGGCATGGTGCAGCCCTATCTACTGGATCATGCCATCCCACAACCGAAGGAATGCCTCGCACGGCCGATTCCTATGCCACGGGTTCACACATGACCGCGTCCTCAGGTTGAGCTAACAGGAAACTCAAAAAATAGCTAACTAACGATCTGTTGTCGTGGCAGCCCAAAAACGCTGCCATGGAAGCAAAACTGGACTGGCGCTATCACGCTAGTTTATTTGCTAACAGATCCCCCGTATGACCATATGCCCACCTGCAAAGGGAGATTAAGAATTTACAACCAGGCACCTCATACAACGAGATGCACACATTCCTTAAAAAATTCATTAAACCATTGAAACTTTAAAGAAAAATATTTGACCACCCGCTCCACTTCGGTACACGTCAGTCACGATAAAGAATTCCTTGAGCTCCAGTTGTTGTAGTATGAACCACGTACAGAGTCAAAATGTGTACACTTGAATATTTGTGGTGAAAAAAATATTTCCTATGTCACCATGTCATTATAACAAAATCGTAACGCACCAACATAGAGCTGCGCCAAACCATGCTGAGAAGTTTATGCTTTGTGTGTATTCCCAATTGCCATATAAATTTGAAATGCTCCATGATGGATATAAATTAGATGCTACCTAAGTGATAGCCCAAACAACACAAGCCAAGTTGCATTCCAAAAGAAGGTGCCTAATCATTTCACCATGATGATAAAAGCAATATTGCGTACTCCAATTGCCAATTACGCTTTGCCAGTTTGTCCCTCGCTAAGAACCCCCCCCCCCCCTTCATGGATGTAGTACAAGAAATTTTAGTCTTGATATGTATATTCAACTTTCAAAATTTATTTTATTATTGATTGGAGCATCACAATGAACATGCTTCGGGTACATTGAATCAACCAAGAATTTTTCATTTTTGATGTAAATTCCACTAGAATTTGTCTTGCCCTTTGTACTAAGTGGGCATATTGGAACCGCTTCAATAAAGTGTTACATGCTACAAATTTGGTGACAAGGCCACGACCCGGGGTTGGCTAACCAAGCCGGATCAAGTGAAGGCATGGGCCAGAGCCCAGAGGGGCCCAACAAGGACGGAACCAACCTAGTGTCGACCTGCTCCTCATGAAAAGGAGGGCGGCGGCCTAGATCGCATCTCCTCCTATAAAACCCTAACATCCCTGGCCTATATAAGGGTCGGTTGGGGAGCCCCTAGGGCATGAAATCTAATCTCATCTAGAGAAGAGCAACTCTCGGTAGCAATCTTCATCCTCATTGTAATCCCTCGCACGAGGAACCCTATCACCATGAGTAACGAGAGAAAGCAGGATGTAGGGTATTACTCACCGGAGGCCCGAACCTGGGTAAATTGTGCGTGCGGGCTCTGTCTCGGTTCTTCCGACCCTGCTAGGAACCCTACCGAGATATCTGATAGGATTTCGTACCGTCAGGTTGCGTGCCAGTCATGGGCGGCGATGGTCGGAGATCTAACCCGGGGCGCAGATCCAGAAGGCATCAGCAAATTCACGTAGGGCCAGACCTTCATGTTCGGATCTTTTGAGCTGGCCATCAACGGTTTAGGACGACTTTTCGATGTTTCTTCACCACCCTACGTGGACTACATGCGGTTCGGAAGGATCGAGTTCGTCTTCAACGAGCAGGGAAAGACAAAAGTAATCTGCCCTAGCTCGTTCCGCATCGCGAGGAGATACACACGGATCGTTGCAGAGAGGGAGAGGGCTCGGACTTCCTCGACCCACCAGCCCTCCCACGAGACCTCAGTGAACATGATCTTCCAGGTGGTGGAAACACGCCGGAATTAGAAACTCACGCATCGCGCAATCTACGCGGCAGAAGAAGGAACCAACGAGCCCCTTCCTTGGTCAGAGGACACAGTGGCGTTCAGCATCAACGACAATCTAGAATGCATTACCCACCCAGGCAATCATGCCTTGGTGGTAGATCCAATCATTGGGGGCTGCCACCTCCCACGCGTCCTGATGGGCGGGGGCAGTGGCCTCAACATCATCTTCCCCAACACCTTGAGCAAGATGGGAATCTCCCGGTCCGGCCTCCGAAAGTCGGATGCGGGCTTCCACGGCTTCGTACCAGGCCGCCCAGTGCGACCTCTGGGACGGATTGAGCTCGAGGTTATCTTTGGCGACAAGGATAACATTTGAATAGAGAAACTACAATTCGAGGTCGCCCCTTTCCGCAGCGGCTACAACGCGATCTTTGGAAGGCCGGCATACGTAAAGTTCATGGCGTTACCATCATACGCGTACTTGCAGCTGAAGATGCCAGGCCCAAACGGCACGATCACCACACGTGGGAGCCCGAAATGAGCGTTCAAAGCGGAGGTCGCGAACGTAGAGCTTGCGGAGGGCGGCTTAGGCTCCGCAAAGCTTGAAGGAATCAAATGACGTGTATACCCATAAAAAACGGAGCTCTCAGAAAAACATAGGCCATGACCAGTGTTCCAACCGGCCAAAGAAATGAAGAGGTTCCAAGTCCACCCAGAGGATGCCAAGAAAACAGTCATAATCGGAGGAGACCTCTCGGAGGATCAGGAAATAGAAGTCCTGGCCTTCCTTCGAGCAATCTGGGATATATTCACCTGGAAGCCCGCCGACATGCTGATACATCTCGAATGTATCTATAATTTTTGATTGTTCCATGCTATTATAGTATCAATCTTGGAGGCTTTCATATGCAATTATATATCATTTTTTGGGACTAACCTATTAAACTAGTGCCTAGTGCCAGTTGCTGTTTTCTGCTTGTTTTTGGTTTTTCAAGAAATCAATATCAAACGAAGTCCAAATGCCACGAAACTTTTTGGAGATTTTTTTCTGGACAGAAGAGACGCTGGAGACTTGGAGAGGAGGCCAGAAGGTTCACGACCTTGTGGGGCCCTCGTGGCTCTGTTTGACCTAATCACACTTCTATTAATTCTCAAATATTGGGAAACCAACAAGGAGCCACCCCGAATAACTTTTACACCGCCGCAAGCCTCTGTTCTTCTGTGATCCCATCTAGAGGCCTTTTCCGGTACTCCGCTGGAGGGGGAATCAATCACGGAGGGCTTCTACATCAACCTTGCTGCCCTTCTGATGATGTGTGAGTAGTTTACCATAGACCTATGGGTCCATAGCTAGTAGCTAGATGGCTTCTTCTCTCTCTTTGATCTTCAATACCATGTTCTCCTTGATGTTCTTGGAGTTCTATCCGATGTAATCTTCTTTTGCGGTGTGTTTGTTGGGATCCGATGAATTGTGAGTTTATGATCAGATTATTCATGAGAAATATTTGAGTCTTCACTGAACTCTTTTATGCATGATTATTATAGCTTTGTATTTCTCTTCGATCTATCGATTTGGTTTGGCCTACTAGATTTGTTTATCTTGCAATGGGAGAGGTGCTTTGTGATGGGTTCAATCTTGCGGTGCTCAATCCCAGTGATAGAAAGGGACATGACATGTATTTGTATTGTTGCCATTAAGGATAAAAAAGATGGGGTTTAATCATATTGCTTGAGTTTAGTTTGTCTACATCATGTCATCTTGCTTAAAGCGTTACTCTGTTTCATACTTAATACCCTAGATGCATGCTGGATAGCGGTCGATGGGTGGAGTAATAGTAGTGGATGCAGGTAGGAGTTGGTCTACTTGTCTCGGACGTGATGTCTATATACATGATCATTGCCATGAATCCGTCATAATTATTTGCTTTTCTATCAATTGCCCAACAGTAATTTGTTTACCCACCGTATGTTATGTGTTCGAGAGAGAAGCCTCTAGTGAAAGCTATGGCCCCCGGGTCTACTTTTATCATATATTAAAATCAAAAATACTTTGCTGTAATTTATTTACTTTTATTTTATTTATTATTTTAGTTTATCTATCTACCACTATCAGAATTAATCCTTGCAAACAACCGCTAAGAGGATTGACAACCCTCTTATTTGCGTTGGGTGCAAGTGTTTGCTTTTGTGTGTGCAGGTGCGCTTAACGGGATTTTGCTTGGTTCTCCTACTGGATTGATAACCTTGGTTACTAACTGAGGGAAATACTTATCTCTACTATACTGCATCATCCTCTCCTCTTTGGGGAAATACCAACGCAGTCTACAAGTAGCAGGAAGAATTTCTGGCGCCGTTGCTGGGGAGACATCATCAATATTACCAAGTACCTTCGCACAAACTATCATCCACTTGCATTTATTTTAGTTGCCTTTTTTATTTGCATTTGCCTCTCGTTTTCATCTCCCCCACTTCTAAAACTATTTTACAAAAACACAAAAATATTTTATTTGCTTGCTTGCTTTTATTGCCTTCATGTCAACACACAAAATAGAAAGTAAAACAAAAATTTTATTTGACTATGGATCCACTTAAAGTTTTCTACTTGGATCATCTTCGGTCCATTTGTGCTCGGGCCGAAACCCCAACTAGTTTAGTTGAGGGAAAATCATTAGATGAGCATGCTCATTTTGTGCGTCACCATTTGTCTCAAAAAGGGAGACTCTTATGGAATCAAATAAATTGTTTGCTATGCTATGCTTGGAATATATGCGAAATATATGATGTTACTTGTTGCTCTGAGAACCCTAAAAAACACCTTCCCTACCTATGTGAGTTTAATGATAATGAAATCTTATCTTCTTATGCCAAGGGTGTTTATAGCTACTATGATATCGAACAAATTGAAGAATATGTTGCTTTTAAGGGTGCCCATGAAGTTGCTTCTTTGATTGAAAAGTATGATATTACTCTCTACAAATCTGAAATTTTTGCCATACTTAAATATTGCGATGAAAACTATGCTTCCAATACTAATGATAGTGAATTCATTGGGAGAATGTCTGCTGCTTTGGAAGAGAATAATGATATGCATGAATCTATAGATAATTTTGATTCCATTGATCCGCTTGAAATATCCTTTTTTGATGAATTTGCTGCTTTCTATGCTTGTGGCCATGATGCCAATATTAATTATGCTTAAGTAGATGAACTTGCTATAGTTCCTTATGTTAAAAATGAAATCATCGCTATTGCACCCACACTTGATAGCTCCTTTAATGAAAAGCATGGTTACAATAATATTATTACAAATTCTATTAGTCTCAATTGTGCTAATGATACGCAAAGCTACAAGCTTGGGGACAATAATTTTGTCATGACCACTACTTATTGCAATGATTATGATTGGGGTGATAATGCTTCTTATGATCTTGAAAATCTATTTAAGCCTCATGATGAATATGTTGTTGATAATATTTACAATAATATTAAAAGTGGGTTTGGAAGAGTGTTAACTTTAGGTAAAAATAATCCCACATATTTGGAGAGTGTTCAATCTTATGAAATTTTTGATAAAAGTGGGTTCGGAGAGGTCATGACTTTAGTTAATGTTAATCCCACTATCTTGGAAGATTATAAAACTTTTATGTATGTGGATCATGAAGATAAAATTTTATATGATAGATATATTGTTGAATTTTCTTATGATCCTACATGTAGTTATTATGAGAGACGAAAATATGGTTGTAGAAACTTTCTTGTCACTAAATTACCTCTCTTTGTGCTAAAATTATTAATGCCCCATTCTTCCTATTCGCATATGCTAGATATTGCTTGTCTTGATAATTTGTTTTCCTATAAAATGCCTATGCATATGAAGTATGTTAGACTTAAATGTGTTTTTCACATGCTACATGATGCTCTCTTTGTGTTTCAATTATTATCTTTCATGAGAGCATCATTGAAATCTCAAGCCTATCTTAATGGCTATAAAGAAAGAGCTTGTTGGGAGACAACCGAATAAACTTTTTATTTCTGTTCTTGTGTGTTTACACAATTATAGACTCTGTTATGATTGTGTTGTTATCTTTTAATTAGTGTTTGTGCCAAGTAATGCCTTTGGGATGATTTGGAAGATAGTATGCTTGATGCTGTTGGAAAACAGAAACTTTTGCGTCCAGTGCTGGAATTTTGATTTTTTCTGGAGTGTGAGAAAATTCTAAATTTTTTAGACAGTATTGATATATGAATTTTCCACGTTGTCCTAATTTTTCAGAAATTTTGGAGTTACAGAAGTATGGATTTTAAATAGATCTTTACAGACTGTTCTGTTTTACACAGATTCTGTTTTTGTTGCATAGTTTGCTTATTTTGATGAATCTATGGATCGTATCGGGGGGTATGAGCCATGGAGAAGTTGGAGTACAGTAGCATTATGCCAATATTAAATATGAATCAATTTATGACAGTACCTAAAATTTAAGATTTGTTTGTTATACTAACGGATCTCACGAGGTTTCTATTGAGTTTTGTGTGCTGAAGTTTTCAAGTTTTGGGTGAGACTGTGATGGATAAAGGAATAAGGAGCGGCAAGAGCCTAAGCTTGGGGATGCCCAAGGCACCCCAAGGTAATATTCAAGGAAGACTCAAGCGTCTAAGCTTGGGGATGCCCTGGAAGGCATCCCCTCTTTCGTCTACAATCTATCGGTAACTCACTTGGAGCTATATTTTTATTCATCACATGATATGTGTTTTACTTGGAGCGTCTTGTGATATAGTTTTTTTTGCTTTTGTTAGCTTTTTAGTTTGTCACAAACATCTTTGCTGAACACACCATTTTGAGAGGGACACACATTATTCGTGATTTGTTAGAATACTCTATGTGCTTCACTTATATCTTTTGAGCTAGGCAGTTGCTCTAGTGCTTCACTTATATTTTTTAGAGCACGGCGGTTGTTATATTTTAAAGAAATAGTTGCACTCTCATGCTTCACTTATATCTTTTTGAGAGTCTAATGAATAACAATGGTAATATGCATGGGTTATGAATTTGGCCTAATATGATGGGTATTCAAGAGGGATATAATAAAAACTTTCATGTAGATCACTGAATGTGATAAGTTTGATTCCTTGCAATAGTTTTGCGATATTAAGATGGTAATATGTGGGAGGTGCTAGTAGATAATTGTGGTTTAGTAAGAATATTGGTGTTAAGGTTTGTGATTCCCGAAGCATGCACGTATGATCTGTCGTTATGCTAAGAAGTTGGAGCATGATTTATTCTTGATTGTCTACGTTATGAGTGGCGGTCGAGGACGCGCAATGGTCTTTTCCTACCAATCTATCCCCCTAGGGGCATGCGTAGTAGTACTTTGCTTCAAGGGCTAATAAACTTTCACAATAAGTATGTGAGTTCTTTATGACTAATGTGAGTCCAAGGATTATACGCACTCTCACCTTTCCGCAATTTGCTAGCCTCTTCGGTACCGTGCATTGCCCTTTCTCACATCGAGAGTTGGTGCAAACTTCACCGGTGCATCCAAACCCCGTGATATGATACGCTCTATCACACATAAGCCTCTTTATATCTTCCTCAAAACAGCCACCATACCTACGTATCATGGCATTTCCATAGCCATTCCGAGATATATTGCCATGCAACTTCCACCGCTTCATTTTTTATGACACACATCGTCATTGTTATATTGCTTTGCATGATCATATAGCTGACATAGTATTTGTGGCTCAGCCACCGTTCATCATTTTTATACATGTTACGCTAGTATCATTGCACATCCTGGTACACTGCCAGAGGCATTCATATAGAGTCATATTTTTGTTCTAGTGTCGAGTTGTAATTTTCTTTTGAGTTGTAAGTAAATAGAAGTATGATGATCGTCATTATTAGAGCATTGTCCCAGTGAGGAGAAAAAAGAGGCAAAAAAGAGCTCACCAAAAAAGAGGCCAGACAGATCCCACACAAAAAAATGAGAGAAAAAGAGAGAAGGGCAATGTTACTATCCTTTTTCCATACTTGTGCTTCAAAGTAGCACCATGTTTTTCATATTGAGTGTCTCCTGTTTAGTCACTTTCATATACTAGTGGGAATTTTTCATTATAGAACTTGGCTTGTATATTCCGATGATGGGCTTCCTCAAATGCCCGAGCTCTTCTTGAGCAAGCAAGTTGGATGCACACCCACTTAGTTTTCATGTTAAGCTTTCATACACTTATAGCTCTTAGTGCATCCGTTTCATGGCAATCCCTATTCCTCGCATTGACATCAATTGATGGGCATCTCCATAGCCCATTGATTAGCCTCGTCGGTGTGAGACTATCTTCTTATTTTTGACTTCCCCTTATTGATCTCTACCACCACACTCTATTCCACCCATAGTGCTATATCCATGGCTTGTGCTCATGTATTGCGTGGGGGTTGAAAAAGCTGAAGCGCGTTAAAAAGTATGAACCAATTGCTCGGCTTGTCATCAGGGTAGTGCATCATAAATATTTTGTGTTAAGAAGATGGAGCATGACAGGATTATATGATTTTGTAGGGATAGCTTTCTTTAGCATTTTTATTTTGAAAGATATGATTGTTTATTAGTATGCCTGAGTATTGATGTCTTTATGTCAAACTATAGACTATTGCTTTGAATCATTCAGATCTTATTATTCATACCGTATGAGAAAGATTACATGATGAAACATGTTAGGTAGCATTCCACATCAAAAATTCTGTTTTTATCATTTACCTACTCGAGGACGAGCAGGAATTAAGCTTGGGGATGCGTGATACGTCTCCAACGTATCTATAATTTTTGATTGTTCCATGCTATTATAGTATCAATCTTGGATGCTTTTATATGCAATTATATATCATTTTTTGGGGCTAACCTATTAACCTAGTGCCCAGTGCCATTTGCTGTTTTGTGCTTGTTTTTGGTTTTTCAGGAAATCAGTACCAAACGAAGTCAAAATGCCACGAAACTTTTTGGAGATTTTTTTTCCGGACAAAAGAGACCCTGGAGACTTGGAGAGGAGGCCAGAAGGTTCACGAAGCCTCCACAAGGCAACAGGGCGCGGCCCTAGGGGGGCGCGCTTTGATGCCTTGTGGGGCCTTCGTGGCTCCGTTTGACCTAATTCCACTTCTATAAATTCTCAAATATTGGGAAACCAACAGAGAGCCACCCCAAATAACTTTTACGCCGCCGCAAGCCTTTGTTCTTCCGCGATCCCATCTGGAGGCCTTTTCCGGTACTCCGCCGAAGGGGTAATCGATCACGAAGGGCTTCTACATCAACCTTGCTGCCCTTCCGATGATTAGTGAGTAGTTTACCACAGACCTATGGGTCCATAGTTAGTAGCTAGATGGCTTCTTCTCTCTCTTTGATCATCAATACCATGTTCTCCTCGATGTTCTTGGAGTTCTATCCGATGTAATCTTCTTTTGCAGTGTGTTTGTTGGGATCCGATGAATTGTGAGTTTATGATCAGATTATTCATGAGAAATATTTGAGTCTTCTCTGACCTCTTTTATGCATGATAATTATAACTTTGTATTTCTCTCCGATCTATCGATTTGGTTTGGCCAACTAGATTGGTTTATCTTGTAATGGGAGAGGGGCTTTGTGATGATTTCAATCTTGCAGTGCTCAATCCCAGTGATAGAAAGGGACATGACACATATTTCTATTTTTGCCATTAAGGATAAAAAGATGGGGTTTAATCATATTGCTTGAGTTTACTTTGTCTACATCATGTCATCTGGCTTAAAGCGTTACTCTGTTTCATACTTAATATCCTAAAAGCATGCTGGATAGCGGTCGATGGGTGGAGTAATAGTAGTAGATGCAGGCAGGAGTCGGTCTACTTGTCTCGGACGTGATGCCTATATACATGATCATTGCCATGAATCCTTCATAATTATTTGCTTTTCTATCAATTGCCCAACAATAATTTGTTTACCCACCGTTTGCTATGTGTTCGAGAGAGAAGCCTCGAGTGAAAACTATGGCCCCCGGGTCTACTTTTATCATATATTAAAATCAAAAATACCTTGCTGCAATTTATTTACTTTTATTTTATTTAGTATTTTACTTTATCTATCTACCACTATCAGAATTAATCATTGCAAATAACCGCTAAGAGGATTGACAACCCTTTTATTTGCATTGGGTGCAAGTGTTTGCTTTTGTGTGTGTAGGTGCGCTTAACGGGATTTTGCTTGGTTCTCCTACTGGATTGATAACCTTGGTTCTTAACTGAGGGAAATACTTATCTCTACTATACTGCATCATCCTCTCCTCTTCGGGGAAATACCAACGCAGTCTACAAGTAGCACATACCAGGAGTACAAGCTGAAAAGGCCTAGCACTGCCTAAACATCCGCAAGGATGCACGACTAGTAAAGCAGGTCCTGCGTCATTTCGCTATAGAAAAGCGGATGTCTATAGGGGAGGAAATAGCCTGGCTCCTATCCGCCGGATTCATCGGAGCAGTTGTTGGCGCAATATCTTGCCCCCTTGTGTTTTGGAGATTGTTGACAGAAACAGGCATGGACTGATTTGTTTGCTAGTGCACACAGAGAGAAATAGTCTACGGAGGTCCAAGAAGAATACTACGTTTGGTCTTGAAGCTTGAAGGACTTCACTGAAAGTTTTCTGTGTTGTAGAGAAGGGAGAGCTACATCTCAAGAAGAAATGATAACGAGAAGATTGTGTTGAAGGAGTTGACCCCTTAAAAATATTGCTAACGCAAAGCAGTTCTCATTCGGTGTGTCCTAAGTAGAATGACTGCAGTTGAGAAGATTGAAGGTGAAGCAAAGATGTAGCATTTGGGATGTAGGGTGGAACCCTAGTTCATGATCTTTTCACACTTGGAGGTGGGGGAAGGAGCAAATCAAGAGAAGAGCACACGATGAACACTCAATTGACAAAGATCCAATCACACATGTGCTAAATCCACATACACATAAGAGAGATACAAAGGTCCAAATCCAACAGAAGATGGCAAAAGAGGAACTACTTCATCCCAATCCTTAGAGGAATTGAGGGCTTGATATCCAAGAGGATCTTCCCTAAGAAGGGGTCTTGAATCCACTAGGGGATCTTCTCACATGGAGGCCTTGATCTCCATGGGAGAGGGGTAGTGGATGAGCAAAATCAATCTCAAATGAACTAAACATTTGCTAACCCTAGAAAGAGGGAGGTGGAGGTCTATATATAGTCTTGGACGAGCTAGAGAGAGAGGAGGGGTTACATGGGCCTTTGGCCTGGTGGTGCACGAGCGCAGGCGCCGGATGTCTAGCCCGACAAGAGCCGCCGGATGTCCGGCTTGCTGAAGGCCGGGAGGTGGCTCGGTACTGATGCTTTGGGCCAGATTTCTGGGGCGGGGCCAGATGTCCAAGCGCCAGGTGCCGGATGTCCAGGGCTCGGCCAATGTCCGGCCGCTGAAGCTCCTTCGGCTGCTGCCTTGCTGTGGTCGCCTGCATCTTGTGGCGCCAGATGTCTGGGCCTGGGACCGGATGTCCGGACGCTGAAGCACTTCGGCGACTCCTCACGTCGTGGTCCTTCGTCCACGTCTGTGGTGGCTTGGCCTTCATCCTGAGTGTCTCTGAGGTTTCTTTCTTCGTACCTAAGCACACATAGCATTCCCGCTTGAGGTAGTAGTCATGTGTCATGTGGTTCATATGGAAGCTCATTAAGGAGAGATGTCACCTCGGTCTCGATAGCCCTTGCACGTGCTCTTGTCATCGGTCCACTTGGTGCTTGGGGAAACGACGATGGGTCCATGGGGATGACCGTGGGATGCTCCGCATCATCTCCCTCCCCCTTGGGGAAGATCCGCTCTTGGATCGATAACCTCATCACAATGGAAGCGAGCTAGGTCCTTGACATTGAAGATGTCGCTCATGTTTTACTTGTCGCATGGGATATCGATCTTGTAGGCATTGTCCTTGTAGCGTGCTAGCACCCTAAATGGTCCATCGGCACAAGGTTGAAGCTTGTACTTGCGTTCGGTGGGGAAGCGGTCTTTGCGTAGGTGTAGCCACACAAGATATCCGGGCTTGAACACCATGGGGTGCTTGTTGGTGTATAGCTTGGTGGCGAGACGTTGTACTTGGCGTTTAATCGTGTGCCTTGCATCTTCATGCATCTTCTTGAGGTAAGTTGCACTTGTGCTCGCGTAGTTTGTTCTCTCTTGTAGTGGTAGCGGGACGATGTCCAATGGTGACAATGGGTTGAAGCCATAGACCAGTTCGAAAGGGGACTTGCCGATAGTAGAGTGTCATGCTCGATTGTAGGCGTACTCGGCTATGGGCAAGCATTTTTCCCACTCCTTGATGTTCTTCTTGATCAACACGTGAAGGAGTGTAGAGAGTGTCCAGTTGGTGACCTCTGTTTGGCCGTTGGTTTGTGGGTGGTAGGCCGAAGAGAAGAGTAGCTTGATTCCGAGCTTGGCGCATAGTGTTCCAAAAGTAGCTTAGGAACTTGACGTCGCGGTCCGACACAATCGTCTTGGGCACTCCATGCGATCGCAATATTTCCCTACGAAAGAGATTTGCAACATGTGAAGCATCGTCTATCTTGTTGCATGTAATAAAATGTGCCATCTCAAAGAAACAGTCCACAACGACAAATAGTGAATCTTTGCCGTTTTGTGTTCTAGGCAAACCAAGCACAAAATCGAGTCTAATGTCTTCCCATGGGTGGTACGGAATAGGAAGTGGCATATGTAGACCATGACATTGAGCTTGAGACTTAGCTTTGCGGCATATGGAGCACCGGTTGGTGTAGTGTGAGACGTCATGAAACATCTTGGGCCAATAGTACTTGTTGGAGAGCGTCACAAAGATCTTGTCACGACCAAAGTGTCCCATAAGTCCTCTACCATGAGCCTCTTGCAAAAGCAACAAACGAATAGAAGACTCGGGTACATAAATTTTGTTAGCTCGCATAAGATAGCCATCCTTGAGATAATATCGCTCCCAATAAGTGTTAGCTTGACATTTGGCATAAGGAATCATAAATGAAGAATCATGCACATACAAGTATTTAATGTGCTCAAAGCCAACAATATTCAATTCAAGTTGAGTAACTAACATGCACTTGTGGGAAAGAGCATCCACCACTACATTCTCTTTACCCTTAATGTACTTAATGACATAATTAAAAGACTCAATGAATTCACTCCATTTGGCATGCCGTTTATTCAACTTGGTTTGACCTTTAAGGTACTTAAGCCTCTTGTGGTCGGTTTGTATGACAAACTCCTGTGGTCGAAGGTAATGCTCCCAAACATGCAAGACTCTTACCAAAGCATATAATTCTTTGTCATAGATGGGGTAATTAAGTTGCGCTTCAGAAAGTTTCTCGCTAAAGTATGCAATGGGTCACTTTTCTTGCATCAACATGCCACCTGTGCAATTACCACTAGTGTCACAATGCACTTCAAATGTTTTGTCAAAATTGGGTAAGGCAAGTAAAGTTTCATGTGTAAGCAAGGTTTTAAGCTCACTAAAAGTGGCATCTTGGGAAGGTCCCCAAACAAATGGTGCATTCTTCTTACTCAAAGCATGCAAAGGTGATGCAATAGTGCTAAAATCCTTAACAAATTGACGATATAAACCGGCTAGGCCAAGGAAGCTACGCACTGGTTGCAAGTTTGTTGGTTGAGGCCAAGTTTTAATTGCGTCAATTTTAGACTCATCAACCTCAACACCCTTAGAGGAGACTACAATTCCCAAGAAAACGATTTTGTCTACACCAAAAGTGTACTTTTCCATGTTCGCATAGAGTTGCTCATTTCTCAAAACTTGCAAGACTTCTCTATGGTGTTGCACATGTTCCTTATGAGATTTGCTAAAAACAAGGATATCATCAAAGTAGACAATAACACAAATGCCATTGAGTTTTTGAAGAACATAATGCATCACGTGCATGAATGTGCTAGGCGCTCGAGATAAGCCGAAAGGCATGACTAACCATTCATAAAGGCCAAATTTGGTTTAAAAGCCGTTTTCCATTCGTCACCTTCTTGGATGCGAATTTGATAGTAGCCAGTCTTGAGATCAATTTTAGAGAAAATGGTGGCTCTACTAATTTCATCTTGTGTGTCATCTAGGAACGGAATGGGGGGACGGTATCTAACGGCGATAGAATTAATGGGGTGGCAATCGGAACACATACGCCAACTACCATCTTTCTTGGGCGCAATGATGACCGGAACCGCACATGGGCTTAGGCTTTCGCGAACATACCCCTTTTCGAGGAGGTGTTGAACTTGATGTTGGATCTCTTTCGTCTCGTCCAGGTTGACGGGGCAGGGAGCTTTGTTTTGTGACGGTGCACTAGGAATGAGGTCGATGCGGTGTTCGATTCCGTGAAGTGGAGGAAGCCCCGAAGGTAGTTCATCGGGGAAAACATCCACGAATTCCTGCAATAAATGAGACAAAGCCAAAGGTTGATGTTGTGTAGTATTAGTCATCACGGAGTCATGTTTGCACACAAGTACAAATTGTAGGACACTTGATGGGCTCTCACTCGCATCCCTCAAATCTCTTTTAGTGGCTAAAAGGACCAGGTTTTTCTTGTCCCTCATCGTGGAGTCGCTCATATTTGGTTTGTGGCGCTCACTCTCTTTGGTGTGGGTCTCTCTCTCACTAGTCTCGCCACGATGACTCAAAGCTTGCTTGTCGGTGATCACTTGACTTGGAGACATTGGTCGAAGCACGTACTCCTTGCCCTTCATCTGGAAACTATAGTTATTGGTCCATCCGTTGTGGATGACACCACGGTCGAATTGCCAAGGTTTTCCTAGAAGGAGATGGCACACGGACATGGGCACCACATCACACTCCAAGGTGTCTTCGTATGCTCCAATCTTGAAGGATACTTGGATGGTGTGCTCCACTTGAATGGTGCCAGAGTCACTTAGACATTGGACTTTGTAGGGGCGAGGGTGGTTCTTGTTGAGAAATTGTAGCTTGGAGCAAAGTTCCACAATTTCACTGAATTGTGCAACATGACACGCATTAAGGATTATAGTCCTGACGCTCTGAAATTGTGTTTATTTCCTTTCTCTTTAAAAGGAAAAGCTAAGGAATGGCTTCTAGATCTACCTAGAGGTAGTATTACTTCTTGGGCTGATTGTTGCAGTAATTTTTTATCCAAATTTTGCCCACCTACAAAGATTATGCAATTACGTTCTCAGATTACAGGTTTCTAGTAGGAGGAACGTGAGCCACTAGCGCTTGCGTGGGATAGAATGAAAGAAGCTATAAGGAACTGTCCCAATCATGGAATGGAGGAGTGGTTAATCCTTCATATGTTTTATAATGGCTTAAATCACATGTCAAAAACTATGCTTGATATAGCTGCAGGAGGAACAATCATGGGAAAGCCAATAGAAGATGTCAAGAAACTACTAGATGATATGCAAGAGAACCATGCCCAATGGCATGTTGAAAGATCCACCGCCAGGAGGGTGAATGACATTGAAGAAAGTAGCACGGAGTTGACAGCAAAACTTAATGAACTTATCTCCGTGATGGAAGGTAAAGGGGGGGTAAACATTAATGCCATCACTAATGAAGAAACTAGTGATGTAAATTTTATTGCTCGTAATAGCTAAAATCCCAATTGGAAAAATAATGGTTATGCTCCTAGACTTCCTTATCCTAGTAATGGGGGAGCATCCAACAATTTTAATGGAGCTAATGGTAGCAATAGAAATACTCTTGAAGAAACTCTTAAAAGTTTTATTGCTAGCCAGACTGAGCAAAATGAAAAAACTTCAAGAATATCTTCAAGAATCATGATAACTTACTTGGTCAATTGACCAGTAAGGTTGTCGGACTAACAAATGATGTGCAGATACTTGAAGGAAGATCGAAGAATATGAAAGCACAGGTGGCTAAAATAGCAGAGAGCCAAATATTAATTTTGGCTAAGTTTGCAGGCTGGAGCTTAACCCGGTTGAAGAAGTTAAAATGGTAAGAAGCAACGAAGAGAAGGCCGAAGTGCTTGATACAAGCCATGTGCCAGAGTACAATTATACCATTGCAGATTTTGTAAAGATGATATCCATGAAGTATCCACTATCGGAGGTAACTAATAACGAAGCATATGATGTCTTTGTTGAACAAGTTGCAGCCAAGGTACGTGAAATTGATGATGAAAGGAAAAAGCTCTACAGTAAGTTACCAGCTAAGTAAGAGGATGCTTTTCAACCTACGATAGAAATCGAGATAGGATTGAATAAATTCAGTGCCTTATGTGATCCGGGGGCAAGTGTTTCCACTATCCCTAAATCTGTTTACGATAGTCTCAATCTAGGTCCTTATGCTACTACTGAGATTATATTGAATATGGCTAACTCTACTTTTACTCAGGCAGTAGGCATTAAGCATGGAGTTATAGTTCAAATAAATGATTGCCCTGTCATGATTGATCTTGTGATAGTAGATATGCCTGAGGATCCAATTGCTCCTACAATTCTCGGTAGACCTTTTCTAAGGACTATCAAAGCTGTGATAAATGTGTTTGAGGGGAATGTACGATTTGATTTACCCGCTAAAGATCCTTTTGTGAGACATTTCCCCAGGAAAAAGAAAATGAAGACCTACACAGGAGAAGGCATCATCGTGAATGCCAGAAGCTATGGTCTCAGTGTGTTTGCACCACCTTGATCACCACTAGGGTTGAGCTATCTGACCGAAAACAAGCGCTTCATGGGAGGCAACCCACGTGAATAAAGTAGACAAGTAAGTTTTTATTTTTTTGTTTCAATAAAAGAGTGATTGAAGTTCCATATGAAGAAGTAAGTTTGGAAGAGTTGTTCTAATGAAGGCTTTGCTATGTGCAAGATGAATTATATTTTGTATTGATGTTTAAATCCCTAGAAATATGTCTACGTATTGTTTTGGAACTAACCCCGTAGGAGAACAAGGAAAAAAGAGAAGTTTCGGAAGAAACAGATCAAAAGACGGCCTTTAAAATGACCGCAGCGGACATATGGGCGGTCGTAAGGCCTGCTGGAGGTTTCAACGCAAAACGACCAGAGACAACATAGTGATCGACGGTGTTTCGAATGAGCGCAAGCGCTCATTTCAGCGGTCATTTCATTTATTTGCATAAATGAAGAAGACTCCAGAGCATTTGACGGTGTTCCAAAGGGGCGCACGTGCCCATCCGAGCGATCGTTTGACATCTTCGACCAGAAGAACAAAAAGAATAGAATAGAAGAGGGCGTTCAAAATGCACGCCGCCACCCGTTTTAGCAGTCATTTCATCTATGCACAGACGCAAGTAAGTCATCAGGGAGAATGACGGCGTTCCATAAGGGCGCTTGCGCCCATATGAGCAGTCATTTCGATCCCTGGCGGCCCCAATATACCCGAGGAAGAAGGTAAATCTCCCCCATCTCTCTCTTTTCTTCTTCTTCTTCCTCCAAACCTCTCCAAGCCCTAGCAAAACTTCGTCCGATCTCTCTACTCGCTCAATTTCAGTTCAAATCCTTCCATGTGATCGATCTACGGTATGTTTCTCCTCCGATCCCCAAGTTATTTTTCGCGAATCCATGTTCTACATGCCTAGCTTTGCCATGACTAGGAGAAGCATATTTTTGATCCAAATTTGAGTTTGGCTTGGATTCGTTGATGTTTTTAGAGGAGTATGATGTTGTGACTACCGTACGATCAATGTTGTTTAATTGTATTGGACTGAAAATTTGTTTTGTAGATGTTTACACGGAGGTCTTCTCGCATACGTGGTTCTTCAAGTTCATCCACCGCACTGCCACAACAAGTTTTCACTCAGGGGATCGTCTTCACCGACCGTGAAGCAAGGAAGAACTTCCAAAAGCTCAGTACAAGGAAGATCAAAGCAACCAAATGGGCTTGTGCAAACACACTCGCCAAGCTAGGTATTACTAATGATTTCAATTTGCTTTGTCATTGTCGGTGTACTAAGATATGGGTGCCCTCGTACCCAGACTTGTGCACATGCAGTTGTATCGTCTCGTCCGGCAAGGGCTTGACAGAGGATAACTACATCTCAAGACTCAACACCAAGACCGTGACCTCAAGGCAGGTCATTGAGAAGTACTATTCTCGTACAGAAGATCATTGCTGCCCCTGCCGGCAAGCTCCGCCCCGGCAAGGTGAAGACCAAGGTTGTGGTTGCCGGCAAGCAAGGCCCGGCAAGCTCTGTGCCAGCAGGCTTGTTCTGTCCCGTTACCGTTCCACCTCACCATCGACCAGATAGGTTTGTATGCTAGGTGTCAAGCAGGCAGGCAGTCAACATAGCCAGCCAAAGCATGTGTCAGCACGCCATGCCAAGATTAACTTTAATGACACCCATCCCTGGGATGTGTCGAGGCTACAGAAGGGCACCAGGACCGGTGGTATAGATCTTTTACCCAAGGTCTCGCCTCCCCGACGTAGCACCTAATGGTGCATTAAATGCGTTTGTCTTACCCCATTGGAAGATAGACGTGATGACGTTGCAAGTCCCTGTTCATACCCTGTAATGACCGTATTAGCCATTGTGGTAACCCCTTTAGCCTATAAAAGGAGGCCCACGGCTACAGGTAGAACGGTCGACACCCAGCTCAATTACACGCCTTAGCTGCATTTTCCCATGCACCTTGCCGAAAAACTGCGCTCCCTGTAACCAGAGTTCATATACGATCAACCACAGAGCAGGAGTAGGGTTTTATGCTCATAGCGACCCAAACCTGGATAAATCCCCCGCGTGTTCTTGCGCCTACTGAAAATCTGATCTTTGTCCCATGCATGTCCCCTGAGCCGAATCACAAAGGGACCCGTTCGGTCCCATAGATAGTCGTTTCCCACGACATCTTTGACGCGCCAGGTAGGGGAGTTGTGTGTCACAAATCAGTTCTTTGGTAGTGTGAGTACCAACTTCATCATCTTTGTCGATGGCGTCGAGGAAGAAGAGTGGAGCCACGAAGGCTCCTACCGCGTCCAAGCCACATTCCCAGGCGGCCGCAGGTGGCGCAGCCGGCGCGGGCGCTATGTTTGGGATGGGCGGCGCAGGAGGCGCAAGTGGTGCGGGTGCCCAGCACCCCCGCCATGATGCTGCGCCTCGCCACAGGACCGGCGACGTCGCAGCCGGTCAACTTCCAAGACATTCTGGTGAGCGCAGTCGTCATAGTAATATAGTTCATACTGCTGTGACCCAGAACCCAGCCGCCATAACGTCCCAGAACGTAGCGGCGACTTCCAACAACGGCGCGGGGAGGCATACGCCGCAACCATCACAAGATGGGCACGACGCGCTCCCCCACATTGCTGGTGGTTCCAGACGACCGCAAGGCGGGATTCCCGTGCAACAACTTCCGATTGCTCACGGAGCGCCGCCGCCACTTTGATAGCCTGGCTTATTAGGGATGATAGACTACTCATATCAATAAGGAATTCCTTATTTTCCGGGAGTCCATTCGGAAAGAACTCCAAAGTTAAGCGTGCTCGGCCTGGAGTAATTTCAGGATGGGTGACCGACCGGGAAGTTGGTCCCGGGTGCACACGAGTGAGGACAAAGTGCGCAGGAAACACTAGTATTGATCTGTGGGGCCAGTCTAGATCCCGCTAGGAGTAACGACCACCGGCGGGTGTGTCCGGGGCGTTATAAGTTGGTATCAGAGCCGACCCTCGCGGTTACATGGATGTTTGCGGACAGGTGCACGGTCATGTTGTTCATGACGTTTTTGACCCGTCGTGGTACACGGCATGTCACATGTACCGGACTGGATGCACAAACATATGTGCCAAGAGGGAATGTTCTTGTGGCACGACGAGGACATCGGTTCCTCTGAGTGGGGGTGTATGTGATAGCCTGGCTTATTAGGGATGATAGACTACTCATATCAATAAGGAATTCCTTCTTTTCCGGGAGCCCATTTGGAAAGAACTCTAAAGTTAAGCGTGCTCAGCTTGGAGTAATTTTAGTATGGGTGACCGACCAGGAAGTTGGTCTCGGGTGCGCACGAGTGAGGACAAAGTGCGCAGGAAAGACTAGTATTGATCTATGGGGCCAGTTGATACGTCTCCAACGTATCTATAATTTTTTATTGTTCCATGCTGTTATAATATCAATCTTGGATGTTTTTATAATCATTTATAGCAATTTTATATCATTTTTGGAGACTAACCTATTAACCTAGTGCCCAGTGCCAGTAGCTGTTTTCTGCCCTGTTTTTGTTTCACAGAAAATCAATACCAAACGAAGTCCAAATATAGTGAAACTTTTTGGAGATTTTTTCTTGGGCAAGAAGAATACTGGAAGCTTCGGGAGAGGGCCAGAAGAAGAAGAGGTGGGCCACGAGGCACCAGGGCGCGCCCCAGGGGGGGTGGCACGCCCTGGTACCTCGTGGGCCCACCCCAGCTCCGTTTGACCTAATTCCAGCACTATAAATTCAGAAAAAATCAGAAACCCTCAGGAGAGTCCACGAAACACTTTTTACGCCGCCGCAAGCTTCTGTTCCAGAGAGATCCCATCTGGGGTCCTTCTCTGGTAATCTGCCGGAGGGGGAATCTATGGACCCCGGGTCTATCAAAATCATATTACTAAAACCCTAAAAATATTGCTGCCATTTTCTTTTATTTATTTTATTTAGTTTTTTGCTGCAATCTATCAATCTATCAAATACAATTTAATCTTGCAATCTTACCGCCAAGGGATTGACAACCCCTTGTTTGTGTTGGGTGCAAGGATTTGTTGTTTGTGTGCAGGTACTGCTTACTAGGTGTTGTGTGATTCTCCTACTGGTTCGATAAACTTGGTTTCATAACTGAGGGAAATACTTATCTCCACTGTGCTGCATCATCCCTTCCTCTTCGGGGAAATACCAACGCAAGGTACAAGTAGCAGGAAGAATTTCTGGCGCCGTTGCCGGGGAGACATCATCAACATTTCTCAAGTACCTTTGCACAAACACTCATCTCCTTGCATTTACTTTATTTGCCATTTGCCTCTCGTTTTCATCTCCCCCACTTCTAAAAAGCTTTTACAAAAATACAAAAATATTTTCCGTTTGCCTTTTTGTTCGTTTGCTATCTTTGCTTGTGTGCCATGTGTCTTCTATTTGCTTGCATCTTTGCTTGCTAAAAATCTATTGATATGGATCCTCATCCACTTTCTAATCTTTTCAAAAGATCCAATTATAATGAACCAATTGCTAGTGATTTGAGTGCTCTTGATTTTCTCTATGAAGTTTTGCTTGAAAATCATGAATCTGAAAATTGTGATGAAGTGTTAGAAGAAGAAATTTATAAAGTGATTCATGAATGCTCCTTGATTGAAAAGCATGATTGCAATGATGTTACTATAAATTCTATTAATGTGAATTATGCTAATAATATGCAAAACTACAAGCTTGGGGATGAAAATTTTGTTATGTGCACTACTTATTGTAATGATCATGATTGGGGTGATGCTTCTTATGATCTTGAAAATTTATTTAAGCCTCATGATGAATATGATATTGATAATAATGTTTGCAGTAATATTGAAAGTGGGTTTGGAATAGTGTCAACTTTAAGTAAAAAGAATCCCACATATTTGGAGAATTATCAATCTTATGAATTTTTTGATAAAAGTGGGTTTGGAGAGGTCATAACTTTAGTTGATGTTAATCCCACTATCTTGGAAGATTATAAAAATTTTATGCATGTGGATCATAAAGAGAGTATTGTTTATGATAACTATATTGTTGAATTTGAGTATGATCCTACATGTAATTATTATGAGAGAGGAAAATATGGTTGTAGAAATTTTCATATTACTAAATTACCTCTCGTTATGTTGAAATCATCAATGTTTTGTTCTTCTCCTTTGCATATGCTAGAAATTGCTTTCCTTGATAATTTGTTTGCTTATAAAATGCCTATGCATAGGAAATATGCGACCACCCACCCTGCTGGCAGGACCCTCCGGCTACCTTGCGGGAGACGCCATGCAAACAGTGCAGTCGCCTCGGCACCCCCCACCATCTCGCCGGGAAGCACGCCGCCAATCTGACGACCATGCCAGGCCGGAGTGAACGTGCTCGCTCCAGTAGCCGCTAGGTACTTGCCCTACGATGTGGGGTGCCCTGCGTTTACTCGTGAGCTGCGGCAAGTTCACTGGCTGTCCACCCGTGCCTTCAAGCCAGAGCTACCTGACAAGTACGACGGCACGCTCAACCCAACCGAGTTCCTTGGCATCTACACCATCGCGGTGGAGGCTGTCGGGGGACGGGACGAGAAAGTGCTCGCCAACTACTTCCCGTTGGCGCTTCGGCCCAACGTCAGGTCGTGGTTGATGAACCTGCCTGAGGGCTCCATCTCTTCTTGGGCGGATCTGTGCCATCATTTCGTTGGTGCTTACCAGGGTGGCCACCAAGATGCCGAAGGCAGACATCCCCAGCAAGGAGGTTGCTGGGTGCAATGCTTGCTGGGAAACTATGGCAGGCGAGAAGGCCGGCAAGCCCGGCGGGCCGTACTGCAAGATCCACCGCACCAAGGGCCACGATCTCCAACAATGTTGGCAAGTAGAGCAACTTGCCGAAAAGCAGAAGCAAGAGTACAAGAAGCGTGACAAGGAGAAGGCCCAAGATGGTGCTGGTGGGTCCGGCAAGCAAGACCATGGTGGCCGTGGAGGGCGCCGTGGCAAGGCCAAGCAGCCAAAAGAGAAGGCTGCTCAGGGCCAGCAAAAAGAGGATGATAGTGATGAGGACGGAAGCGGGTCCGGCTAGGATTTCCAAAATGCGGTGGATGCCATGTGTGTTGATGGAGGTGTGTCCTTGCACTCCTCACACTGGCAGCTAAAGGAGTGGATCCGCGAAGTCAATGCAGCGGAGCCGGTGATGGAGGCACAGAAGCCAATCAAGTGGTCACACTCGCCCATCGTCTTTGACGCCGAGGACCACCCTGATCGCACCACTGCAGTCGGATGTTTGCCGTTGTTGGTTTCACCAACAATTCACAACCTCAAGGTGACGAAGATGCTGGTTGACGGTGGGGCCGGCTTGAACTTGATCTCCCCAGATGTGATCAAGAGGTTGCAGATCCCCGACAAGGATCTCGAGGAGACACGCAGTTTCCTAGGGATCAGTCCGGGGAGGAACAAGCCGAAGGCCAAGTCACGTTGCCGGTCATGTTCGGCAGCGAGCTCAACCATCGGACGGAGAAGATTACCTTTGACGTCGTCAAGATGCCGCTGCCGTACAATGGGATTTTGGGCCGCCCAGCCCTGGCAAAATTTATGGCCGCGTCGCACTATGCGTACAACGTCATCAAGATGCCGGGGCCGATGGGGGTCCTCACCATCAAGTCAAATCACAAGGTTGCAATCATGTGTACCGACAAGCTCTACCGGGAGGCGGCGGCTGCCATCGAGGCACTCGCCCCTGCCGTCAAAGCTCCCGGGGAAGGAAAGAAGAAGAAGACCGGCAAGACCTCTGTGAAGGACTCTGGGAAGTGCACTTCAGAGTGCAGCATGCCTATCGAGGACACACCAGAGAGCTCTACCAGCAAGAGCAAGAGAGCCAAGACACACCAGAGAGCTCTACCGGCAAGAACAAGTTTCTACGAAGGGGGATGGGACGAGTGGCACTTTTTCTGAAAGTGCCACTCTCGGCGACAAATAGGGAGTCGAGCTCGTTGCCTTCCTACGGGTGAATACCTGTGTGCTTGCCCGGCAAACACCTGACATCCCCGAAGTTTTTAGGAAGGCAACTAAGCGCCACCATGCTATTTGCCCTCATGCGAGATCCGTCAAGCAGAAGGTCAAGAATCAAGCCTTGGTGCAGAAGTAATACTCCCCACGGAACTCAGATACGGGTCGCCTCGAGTCTTGGCCTGCAATGAGGAGGACCAAGATGAGCTGCGGCATGACCATGCCACGCTCCTTGAGGAAGATCGTTCCCAAGCTGCTGCCTGGGCCTGCACGGTGCCAGCAAGCTTTGCGCCGCTACTTTAGCCGCAAAGTGAATGCCAGGGACCTTGAGAAAGGCGACCTTGTTCCTCGTCGGATTCGATCCACGAAGGGTAGAAAAAAGTTGACGCCGAAGTGGGAAGGCCCTTACTGGGTAATAGGAGTCACTAGGCCCGGCACAGTCCACCTAGAGACAGAAGATGGCACTCCAGTGTTAAACTCATGAAATATTGAGCATCTTCGTAAGTTTTACCCGTAAGGCGCGGTTGCCGGGCTGCCCGGCAACCCCTTTTGTACAAGTTTGCCATCAAGGCATGTAATCCTTTGTACAAAGCCAGGCGCAGATCCCGTGCGTAATAAATAAAAGTTAGATGTTTCACAATTCTTTGTCAAGTACATATATATTTATGTGTTGCAGGTAGTCTTGTGTTACATTTTCCCTTGCATAAGGTGATTAACGAACCGCCGAGGTCCCAGCCTCCTCTTTTCTTTTCTTTCTTTTTCTTAAAGGAAGGAAGAATTCGTCGCGTACAAGTTCCCCGGGGGGAGTGACGTTATGGATACCAAAGGACGCGTTCAAGATATCACCCTACGGCAATGAGTACAACAAGGAATGAGCTAAGTTGCAAAACTTTGAAATAAGTTCTTTGTTGTAGTTGCGACTCTCCTTGAACGATTTTGGCCTTTGTATGAGAAACCTGCACGCTAAGGAACCTTGTCGTGATCGGCTGCGCTCTTACTTTGCTTCGAGTCCGCTCAGCAACCTAAGCAGTCGTGTTGTGACCGTCAAGTGTGACCTTGCCGGTAGCAGCACTTCCGGCAAGCTGCTGAGGACCTGCTCCTCAAGCGCTCGTGGTAGGGGTGTGCGCGCCGGCAAGTTTCCGGCAAGCGTAGGGTACAAAAATCATGCAAAGACAGAATGGAATAAGGAGAACAACGCACATACATCCATCTTAAGCATAAGTTATAATACATCAAGGCCAAGTGCAGTCCGACTTAAGATAAATTTGTCTTGTGCATAAACTATATTTGCAACAAAGAACGACAAGGGAGGCTAATTCCTGCGATCACCCTCAATCCTCAGGATCTGATTGATCTTGTCAATAAGGGGAACGATGGCTCTTTCAGCAGCTGTGGTGTCCGTCCCCGGCGGCAAGGTCTTGAAGGCCTTGGAGACGTCGACGTCAGGATTCTGACAGATAATCTTGATGAGCATCTTGGAGATGACCTCGATGCAAAACTTTCGAGACTCGTTGGCAAAGCTGGCAGATCTCTTCTCATGATGTTTCTTCAATATCTCAAGGAGTCCGTCGAAGAAGAGGGAGAGGCTGGCGCTTCTGGAGTCATGCTCACCAACTGTGAAGCGACGTTCCTCCTTGTCCATGACGCTCACCTGAGCAGCGAGACGCTCGGCAACGTCAACAAGGTGACTAGTCCACAGATCCACGGCTTTCCTATGCTCCTCGAAAGAGTTCGAAGCATTGGCACGCTCAGCCTTATCTTTTTCCCAGCTCTCCAGCAGCTTCTTCTCTTTCTCCCTGCCAGCCTCCAGATCCTCCTCCTGAGTTGCGAGCTTTGAATTGAGGTCTGCCAAGGAGTTGTTGACGAGCTCCTCTTCAAGCTTTGATACCTTGGACTCCAACTCTGCCTTGGCGGCCTTAGCGCCCTCCGCGACTTTGACGGCCTCCGTGAGCTTGGTGGCGTGAGCCTGGGTTAGAGTCTTGATGGCCTGTTTATGGCCCTCCTCTAGCTCTTTCGTCCGCTGCACAAGCAAAATCTAGATCTCCTCATCCTTGCCGCGTTGCTTGGCGGCAAGAGCTTCTTCTCGGGCGGCAAGGTCCTTTTCTTTAGCGGCAAGCTGCGCTTCGCGCTCCGCTAACTTGCCGTCCAGAGCCGTTGCCTTTTCTTTGGCAGCGTCAAGCTTCTCTTCTTGCCTCCCGAGGCCATGGAATTTGCTGTTGTGCCAGGCACAGAGTTCTTCTGCCTTTTTCCTCAATTTCTGATCGGCCAGCTCTATGGTTTGATGTTGTGCGTGCAGTCTGTCCCAGCGCCTGCCATAGCAGTCTTGCACATCCTTGAGGCCACTAGCCATCGCCGTCAGGAAGGCAAGATCCGCGGCATTGTCGTCAGATCCATCTGACGCTGCGACGCTGCTGGAGAGGGGCACCAAGATCTCCACAATGGCTTCATCAATGGTAGCCTCCCCAACACCAGATGACCTGGGGGCCTCAAACTCCGGAAGGCTGATCAGGGCCTGCGCCCCGGATGCACTGGGACAGGGGACGACACTTGACCTGTCGGTGCTGGCCTCTCCCATCTCAGCATCTTTAATGGCGAGCCCAGATGCGCTAACAAGGGGCTAGACAATTTCTTCATGAGTTTTCCTAGTCTCCTTGGCGGCAGACGCGGCGACCTCCGTGCCGGAAATCCTGGCGGCCTCGTTAACGGCGCTCTTAGCTTTTTTCTCCGCGGATGCCTCCCCCCCCCTCTGGAGGAGTTGGCTCTGTAGGTCGAAGGAGGAGCAAAGGAAATAAAAATTTGAGGCTCAGACCAAGTTCAAGAAAACAAAAAAGAAACATTGGAAAGGATCAAGTACATTCGGAAAGAAGGTTACCTTGACGAGCACGTGGGGGGGGCACCATTCTTCCTCCGGCAACCTTGGCTGTTGGCGCCTGGTCCCTGGCAACATCGGTTGCCGAAGGGGCCTCCGTGCGGACGAGCCCTTCTTGGGGCTCCTCTGGAGGAGGGTTGTCCCTTGCCGGTGAAGGTCCTGGTGACGGCCTGGGAGTCGAGGGCACGGTTAAGAGGTCGATCCCTTGGTGCCCTCCTTCCGGCTGGCTACTTTCCAACCCCTTGTCGGTCTCCATTGCGGAAGACCCGAGGGTGGTGCTCGCCAGTAGAAACTGCGCATGTGCCTCACGCGGGGGGCTCGAGCCAGCAACCTCAAGAGAAATTGCGCCTTGATCGGTGCTAGTTGCCGTCTCGCCTTCCCCAGTAGTCCTGGGCCTCTTCGCCAGCGGCGCCTCATCCCTACAATATAAGGACAAGGGAAAAGATCAGCTCAAGCAACAGAGTCTGGACAGTTAAAAAAGAAGCACACGGGAATGGAAATGCTTACTTTTCGTCCTCGTCGGGATCACTCGGGGCTGACAGGTCGTAATGAACTGTCTCCTTGGTCCCCGCGGTTGTGGATGATGGCGGTGGACTCCTGGGACGCTTCGGGGGGGCTGGGGACTGTGAAGTGCCCGCCTCCTCCATGATTGGCAGGATGGGTCGACGGGGGGTAGCAACATGGGAAGGCAGTTGCCGGGAAGGCTGCGCCTGGGGGGTTGTGGCTGCCACCTTGACGCCGGCGAGCCCTTGGCTTGCCGACTCAGTGTGCGCTTCCCCCTTATGGGCAGTCTTCTTGGCAACAGTCATCTTGGCGGGAGGAGGGCAAGGTGGTTCTTCTTCCTCTTCTGTCTCCTCCTCGCCCGAAGATCCCTCGGGTTGCTCCTCTTCTTCCTCCCCCTCCTCGGATTACTCAGCCCGCTCCTCCTCGCCAACATACTCTTTAACATGCTCTTGGGAATGGCTTCCTCTGTTGATTTCTAGAGTTGCGTCCCGCTTTTTTGCCTGGTCCTTGGTTGGCTGAGGACGAGTTGCTTTTATCTTCTTGGACTCGCTAGCCCTCGCCGCGAGGAACTCTTTCCGGTCATCCTTCGTCGGGTGCATCATGTTTTCCTCGGCTCCAATGGCCTCCTCCACCAGGCCAGCAAACCAGTTATCCACATCTTTTTGGCTGGGCTCCTTCCACGTGCTCAGAACCGTCCGGGCATCATAGTCTGGCATCCATGCCAGAATAGAAGCCTTGGCGGTGTTGTTGCACAATGGGATCACCCTCGCCGGTAAGTCGAAGTCGCAACCCTTGTTGAAAATCCGGCAGATGAGCAGATAGTGCCCCATCAGCGTCAAGTTGTTGTCAGGACCTTGATGCAGACACATTGGGTCAGTAGGGCCCTTGTAATCCCATGCTTGCCGGCCTTTTCTGTGCTGCAGTAGGGTGATCCGGCGGCGAATGAAATCTGCTCCCACCTTCTCAATCGTCAAGCCGGCCTCTTTCAGAGCGAGGATTTGGCGCAGCGCCCACCCAGTTTGGCATCACTGGGGTCAACGAAGTTCCAGCTATTAGGCTTCACAACCATCTTGGTCCTGAGATGGCAAAAGACTGGAAAGTCTTGCTGCTTGACCCAGCACCAATCAGCCCACCACTCATCCCTTCTGGAGCGAAGCTTGCCTTCCAAGTAGTACCTCTTCGAATTTCCCCTTGGGACCCAGGTGACGCTACCAGAAAGAGCCCCCTTTTTGACCCGAGGGATGAAGAAATGCCAGAACAGGGCTACATTTGGGGCTATTCCCACAAAGTTCCCACACAGATGCGTGAAAGTTGCCAGGCAGTTGACCGCATTGGGTGTAAAATCAAGCAGCCTGAGCCCGAAGGCGTTCATCACCTCAACAAAGAAAGCAGAAAAGGTCAGACACAGACCGCAGTAGATGTACCCGGCAAAGAAGTGGAATTGGTCGTCGGCAGGAGGAAGAGATCCAGGAAGCACCACTGTGGCTCCATGATCTTCCGTTTTACTCGCGTACACATATGCGTTGTCCCTCGCCAGATCGTCTGCTATAAGCGTCGGCGGGAAAACAACATGGTCCCACCGTTGTGCAGCCTTGGCGGCTTTCTTCTCAGCCGCCGCCGAACTTGGGGCCTTTTTGCCTCTCTTCGGCGCCAAGGCAAGGTGTGGGGGGGGCGAGGGCATGCTCTGCTCTTATGTAGCAGCAGAAGCAGGGGGCGCGCTCTGCTTCTGCGCGAGGTTGAAGACAACGACGAACTAGCTAGATTGGGAAGAGGGGGTAAATGAGCAGCGCCCTTCGCTGTTTCCTTTTTTTGGGGAAGGTGCGGGGGCTGGCTCTTTTCCGTCCTACGTGGCCGCGCTTTTCCGGCGCACCACCTCCCACCGCCGTTTCGCTCCACCTCTCCCACGCCCGCGTTTAATGCAAAACGTGGGCGGGTGCGATAAAACAGAAGATTACAATAGTTATCCTCTGCCACGCGCCGCCTGTGCACTGTTTGGGCCTAGCCCAACGACGCCTCGCATGCGCGTGTGGCCCAGGCCCAGGGGCTCCTGTCGGTGTACTAAGACATGTGTGCCCTCGTATCCAGACTTGTGCACAGGCAGTTGTAGCCTCCTGTCCGGCAAGGGCTTGATAGAGGATAACTACAACTCAAGACTCAACACCAAGACCGTGAAGAGGACCTCAAGGCAGGTCATTGAGAAGTACTATTCTCGTACAGAAGATCAATGCTGCCCCTGCCGGCTAGCTCCACCCCGGCAAGGTGAAGACCAAGGTTGTGGTTGCTGGCAAGCAAGGCCCCGCAAGCTCCGTGCCAGCAGGCTTGTTCTGTCCCATTACCGTTCCACCTCACCATCGACCAGATAGGTTCGTATGCTAGGTGTCGAGCGGGCAGGCAGTCAACATAGCCAGCCAAAGCACGTGTCAGCACGCCACGCCAAGATTAACTTTAATGACACTCGTCCTTGGGACGTGTCGAGGCTACAGAAGGGCGCCAGGACCGGCGGTATAGATTTTTTACCCAAGGCCTCGCCTCCTCGACGTAGCACCTAACGGTGCATTAAATGCGTTTGTCTTACCCCATTGGAAGGTAGACGTGATGATGGTGCAAGTCACTGTTCATACCCTTTAATGACTGACGAGGACATATACTAGGGATGGGGTAACAGGCCTGACCTACAAACCCTACAATAGGATTCCACACGCCTTATACTGGGCCCCAGGACCAGATCGACAACCAAGAGTTCCGCAAACTGACATTCACTCGGACAACCAGTTTTTGCCTAAGTCAAACAACCTACTCCGAGTGAAGAGCATCCCTCTCACTCGGAGGCTTGGCTGCGAACCAGCTTTCGCCCAAGTTAAAACGCTGCTCCGGGTGAAGAGCATCCCTCTCACTCGGGGGCTTGACTGCGAACCAGCTTTCGCCCAAGTTAAAACGCTACTCCGAGTGAAGAGCATCCCTCTCACTCGGGGGCTTGGCTGCGAATCAGCTTCGCCCAAGTTAAAACGCTACTCCGAGTGAAGAGCATCCCTCTGACTTGGGGGCTTGGCCGCGAATCAGCTTTGCCCAAGTTAAAACGCTGCTCCGAGTGAAGAGCATCCCTCTCACTCGGGGGCTTGGCTGCGAACCAGCTTTCGCCCAAGTTAAAATGCTCCCCCGAGTGAAGAGCATCCCTCTCACTCGGGGGCTTGGCGGCGAATCAGCTTCGCCCAAGTTAAAACGCTACTCCGAGTGAAGAGCATCCCTCTCACTCAGGGGCTTGGCCGCGAATCAGCTTCGCCCAAGTTAAAATGCTACTCCGAGGGAAGAGCATCCCTCTCACTCGGGGGCTTGGCTGCGAATCAGCTTCGCCCAAGTTAAAACGCTACTCCGAGCGAAGAGCATCCCTCTCACTCAGGGGCTTGGCTGCGAACCAGCTTTCGCCCAAGTTAAAACGCTACTCCGAGTGAAGAGCATCCCTCTCACTCGGAGGCTTGGCTGCGAATCAGCTTCGCCCAAGTTAAAATGCTACTCCGAGTGAAGAGCATCCCTCTCACTCCAGGGCTTGGCTGCAAATCAGCTTCGCCCAAGTTAAAGCGCTACTTCGAGTGAAGAGCATCCCTCTCACTCGGGGGCTTGGCTGTGAATCAGCTTCGCCCAAGTTAAAACGCTACTCCGAGTGAAGAGCATCCCTCTCACTCGGGGGCTTGGCTGCGAATCAGCTTCGCTCAAGTTAAAATGCTACTCCGTGTGAAGAGCATCCCTCTCACTCGGGGGCTTGGCTGCGAACCAGCTTTCGCCCAAGTTAAAACGGTACTCGGAGTGAAGAGCATCCCTCTCACTCGGAGGCTTGGCTGCGAATCAGCTTCGCCCAAGTTAAAACGCTACTCCGAGTGAAGAGCATTCCTCTGACTCGGGGGCTTGGCTGCGAATCAGCTTCGCCCAAGTTAAAACGCTACTCCGAGTGCAGGGCGTCCCTCTCACTCGGATCAGGGAGGAACAAGCTTGACCAGTATCAGATCCTAAGTTCTAAGACTTCCGTCGACTGCCCGCAGTCGACGGCAGTCTTGGGGACTACACCCAGTGGGTGCACTCAGCGTGCCCCCACTGGAACGGTATCCACTCGGAACGGTCCGCCCGATCCGAGTGATGGCCGAACAACACAAAAAAAGAGCTCTAAGACTCCCACCGACTGCCCGCAGCCGACGGCAGTCTCGGGGACTACACCCAGTGGGTGCACTCAGCGTGCCGCCACTGGAATGGTACCCACTCAGAACGGTCCGCCCGGTTCGAGTGACGGCCGACCAACAAAAAACAAAAAACAACAACAACAACAAACAAAAGTTCTAAGATTTCCGCCGACTACCCGCAGTCGACGGAAGTCTCGGGGACTACACCTAGTGGGTGCACTCAGTGTGCCCCCACTGGAACGGTATCCACTCGGAACGGTCCGCCCGATCCGAGCAACGGCCAAAAGAAAAAACACCCAGTGGGTGTACTGGATATTTTCCGACTGAAATTCCTACTGAAGAAAAACGACTTGGAGATTGACTTACAAGAGAACTTACTCGAACGTTCTTCTGGAGAGCAGCACTGGCATCGTACGCCAGCTTCCCAGCTGGGCACATCTCCTTGAGCCGTTGGGTCATCAGCTCCGCCTGGATCATCGCCTCCTTGCTGGCTCCAGTTTGGTCCTCCGGCACCTTGTATAGATTGAAGATGTTGAGGGGAGGAGTCGGAGCCGAAGCCAGAGCAGTCGACGGAGCCGCGGCAGAACTAGCTCCAGTCTGAGAAGAACCCGGCCCCAGAGACGCGGTCACGGCAGGTGCGGGGGGAACTTGCGGCGCTTTGCTCGGTGGCGTCTTCCGTGTGGTGGTCTGAGAAGCAGTCAAAGCTGCGGTCCCCTTCTCGGTGTCCTTCCGTGGCGGCTCTTCATCGTCCGCTAGGTCCACTCGACACAATCAGTTGCAGTTCACAATTCAATCGGATGAAGACATTTCAGTCGGACATCATATGGACCGGAATCCGTCAAGGTGCCGCATGAAGACAAGGCCGTCCAATGACCAGTGAGAGTCCTTGAGCGCCCCTGCAGCACTCAACTCACCCGGAGATTGGCCTTGACTCATCCGCTTAACCTCGACCGATTCAGGGGCTAATGACGAGGACATATACTAGGGATGGGGTAACAGGCCTGACCTACAAACCCTACCCTAGGATTCCACACGCCTTATACTGGGCCCCAGGACCAGATCGACAACCAAGAGTTCCGCAAACTGACATTCACTCGGAGTTCAATAAACCACTCGGAAAGCAGGAGAGCACTCGACCGTCTATATCACTCGACCAGAGAAGACCAGGAGGCTCCAGTAGCGCAACGGTCAGGACGTGCGTTCGCTCGTATTAATTGTAATCAATGCGCCCGTTACCTGGCGCCCTTAACCTCCTCTTAACCCCTGGTAATGGCGGCATTCATGGGAGGGCAGGCGGACACTATATAATCCACCCCCAGCTCCATTCCAGGGGTTCGCAATCCATTTGTAACACATACACTCAAGCAATCTAGCTCCAGAGCACCGAGACATAGGGCTGTTACCTCCACCGCTGAGGGGCCTGAACTCGTAAATCCGAGTGTAACACCTGCGCTGTAGCTAGGCTCTGCCCTCTCATCCGTACCCCTACACACTACTGTCAGGCTTGCACCCACGACAATGACTGTATTAGCCATTGTGGTAACCCCTTCGGCCTATAAAAGGAGGCCCACGGCTATAGGTAGAACGGTCAACACCCAGCTCAATTACACGCCGTAGCTGCATTTTCCCGTGCACCTTGCCGGAAAACTGCGCTCCCTGTAACCAGAGTTCATATACGATCAACCACAGAGCAGGAGTAGGGTTTTACGCTCATAGCAGCCCGAACCTGGATAAATCCCCCGCGTGTTCTTGCACTTACTAAAAATCTGCTCTTTGTCCCATGCATGTCCCCTGAGCCGAATCGCAAAGGGACCCATTCGGTCCCATAGATAGTCGTTTCCCACGACAGTCATAATGACCGGTTGCATCATTTTGTTTATCAGGGATGTGAGACATATGAACCCATGACACTTGAGTTTCTTAGTACTCTCTCGCACAATGTTGGTTTGGTGCTAAATGCATATGAGGAGGAGAGGATCACTTTCCGTCTCCTGGACCAAGACTTCAACATCACTCTTGATGAGTGGTGCAATTATTTTGGCTTCACCAACAATGATGATGATCTAGATATGTTTATGATTTCACTGACCTGCACCCAAGGCAATCCTTCTACCGTATGAGTCATCATGGCTCGAGGCAAACAGCCAGTTGCATTGAAAGTCCTGCTCTACGTTATTTCTATTATGTTATCACTAACTCGTTGCAGGCATGAGGAGAAGTTTCTAAGGTGAACGATGAGAACATGCTAGTTCTCGGGAAAGCAACAAACCTTGACGTCGGTTATTCGCCCAACCTAGGGGCAATACTTTTGCTACACCTCGCGCATCAAGCAAATCATGCACAAGGAGATATCACGTGTGGAGGAGTGATCACCATGTTGGCCAACTCCCTTGGTCTGAACTACAATCACCTTCGCCCCATTGTCGGTAACACCCTTGTTAATATTCATGTTCTCACTAGCGCAGAATGGTAGTAGTTCGTAATGGCCGTCATTGCATTAGAACTCCTAGAGTGGCACACTTGTTGCCTACTCCTATGCCTAACCGATTTTCCATCGAGCATGGATAATTGCATTATGTTGCACAGGAAGGAGATGCAGCTTCTGACCAAGAAGGCCCAGAACCAGAACAGGTAGATGAACAAGACCTCGCCACCGACGAAGAAGACGACCAGCCGCAAGAGCAGCCATAACAAGGAGACTACACCACCTATGCGGACCTTAGCATCCTTCAGGGCTCTATTGATGATATGAGCAACCTCGCCTCATCCCTTTGAGGCACGTCCGCCTACATGAACATGAGCTTCTCTAACTGGAGCCAGGAATGGGCCCCTGACCAACCGCCGCAATGATCCCGCCGGTTTAGGCTTGCAAAAGCCTAAGCTTGGGGGAGGTCATCACCACTTCTACATCAAGATGTGGCGGTATTTGAATAAATTGTAATGAGGGTGTACTTAAGCTCGTGGAGCTTCAAAACACTCGTGTTAGTTTGTTCGAACACTTTACTTTTATTTGCTTTTGCTTTTTATTTTTCTTTTGCCTTTGCGATTTTTCGGTTGCAAGTTAGTTTTCAAAAACCCAAAAAACCAAAAAAAAAAGAATAAGCTTTGCATTGCTCTTGTTCTTTATTTAGCCCCTTGGAGTTCATTTGCATTTTGTTTTCAAAGGAGTTGATCTACGGCAGACAATGAGGAATGCAAGAGTAAGGAACAGAAGTGTGTGAATTCGCAACCGTGAAGGTATGTCCTACGACCCCCGTCTTTTGCACTTGAAATACTTGGAGTAGATGTAGTATTAGTGTGTGTGATATGTGCAGATGGGAGTGAGTCTTGATAATTAAGACAAAGGTTTTGTTCTAGTAGCTGAAATAATTTTGTAGCATTTGTTTTGTTTAGTTTAGACAACCAAGACTTGCCGTGGGACTGTTTTTAAATGAAATGATATTAACCAAGAATAACTTTGCATAAGAGAAAGTCTTTCAAGACTTGGGAGTTGAGAAAAATTGTAGTAGAAGTGATGTTTGAAATGCTCAACCCCATGTTGTTAACTTTAATATACTTAATAGCACTTATGGATTAAATTTTCTAGAGGAACTTAGTTGAAGGGTGAATGATATTATGCCAAAAATCTATGTTGTGTCTCTTACATAGTGCTTCAGCTTCTTGCTGGTGCCATGGCCCCGCTACTCTATGCACGTGTACGTGTGTAAATGTGGCTTTGTCACCCTTCTTGATGTTATGCTGAGGACTCCGCTAGCCAATGAATGATCCACGAAGAGCGATAGCTCGGATTTCGGCTATGAGTTTGTTACCGTACGTAGTGGCAACACTACAAACACATATTATTCGGCTTTCTCTTGAATGGGTGTGTATGTGGTAAGTAAAGGGGACTAATCAAAAGAGCTCGAAAGAGACATATTGCTAAGGTCCATAGTTCCCAAACATTAAGCCACAGCGAAAACCTATGCATAATCACTTGGCATAATCCCTTCATGTGACAATCAAAGTTCCATCAAACAATGATTGAAATGAAGTGCTTGAGAGCCTTGAGGAGGAAATTATTGTGGGTGTGCTTATGAGCATTTGAGCATCATATTTTACTACATGCTTTTCACTCCTTAACCTATGTTTTCATGGCTCTATCTAAAGAAAACTCTTCCATGCATTCCTGGCAAGCAAGTGTTGTCTAGAATAAATAGAATAGAGTGTTGCAAAGTTGTTTTATCTAGTAGATAAAGAACTTTGTGTTGATTATCTTTGCTTCACTAACACTTGCACTATAACCATGCCACCGCTACAGCTATGTAACTTTTCAGGTCAAGAAGCGGAGGGCTATCTAGGCGTACCAATCGGAAGTGAACCAAAACCTTCTCGTTATTTCGGTTTAAACAACTGAGTTCCTTATGATTCAGATTTCTCTTTATGTTGCTTGAGGATGATCAAGTTTAAGCTTGGGGGAGTTGATGAGTACAATTTTTACACTCATTTCACCTTTGTTTAAACTGAGATATTCCATTTAAAAGAGATATTCACTCCGATATTATCACTAATGGCTAATAAGTGCAAGGGATTCCACAAATCCTCTCTTTGATGTGTTTCCACAGGAAATGGGCTAAAAAGGGAAGAAATCACGTGTGGAAGTGGATTGGAAGGAAAATGGAGGAAGAAAGAATCAACAGGAAGCGTCTGCGCGCAGACAAAACAAAATACGGCGTTCCATACGGGCGCACACGTCCGTATCAGCGCCCGTTTGGCATGGATTTCGAGGCAGATCGTCCACCTGTACAACTTTTATTCAAGGGACCCCATCAAAATGTCAACAGAACAATGAGCACAGAAGTCAGAACCTCTTCATCATCATCTTCATCCACAAACCCTAGCCGCCGCCATTTCCATCTTCATAGCCATCTCCACCACCATAGTGCTCTTGCATCTAGTTCATACATGTAATCGTGCATCGCACAAGGCATCCATTGTAAGACATATTGCAATCAATCAATCTCAAGATGTGTTCTTCAATGTTTTCTTCTCATGATCTAATCTCCATGTGTGAGTAGTTTGGTAAGGTATGGGTTGAGGCATGAGCCTTACAACCCAAGGTATTTGTTGAGGGGATCAATGGAAGACTTTGACATAACGTCCTGTATGTGTGAAATAAAATTGTTCAGTGAAGGTGTCTCTTGTCTTGTCCGCGATATTCATCCCTGTAGGTACCCAGGATCATGGAGATCAAAGCATCGGTGATGCTAGGAGCAAGGAGACTGTGAAGTGTTATACCGAACACCGGTGACAGTAAGGTTCAGTAGGGTAACATGGATCATATTCTTGGGAATAAATGAGGTGTAGTCATTAAACGCCCAAAGCTCTTGTGTGATTTCATTATCTTAATTATTGAGGCAACCCCGTGCGATGGATAGGGCCTGCGGTAGGACAACTGATTCTTGATGCAGGACTCATGCCGGTCAAGATGTTATTTGGACACATCCCCCACTTTGATCCGTAACAAGCACCTCTCGATGGGTGACTTCCAATGCACAAATTAATATCCGATTTGATCTCAGCGCAAATACAAGGTTGTAAGCACTAATACCTCATACCCGTACCTCTTTTTATTATAAGTGTTTGAATCACTATTTGCTTGCTGACTCGGTCAAAAGCTGGACTTGACACTTTGACAAAAGCTTGCAAGAGACCATTGCTTCAAGGGAATCTTCCTCTCGTGGGTTCGATAACCCAGGGTCACCTCTGGGAAATTGGTGCGGGATACTCTTTTCTGTTACAATACCGGACCAATAAAAGGAGGTGTCAGTGTGCAACTATTAGCAGGACCGGCTCGAGGAGAAAATTTCATATCTACTAGTCCTGACCTATCTGGTAAAGTTTTTGAGATAAACCCTCGGTTACTTGAAATGTTGAAGACGAATACATTCTGAGGTGATGGAACTGAAAGTCCTTATAAACATATTAAAGCATTAAACATTACATGTGGTACTTTTTAGTTGCAGGACTTAACTAATGAGTAGATAAAAGGTAAAATATTTCCTTATTCACTTGAAAAGGAAGCCGCTGAATGGCTATTAGATCAGCCCGTAAGTACTGCAACTTGTAGACTGCGTTGGTATTTCCCCAAAGAGGAGAGGATGATGCAGTATAGTAGAGATAAGTATTTCCCTCGGTTAAGAACCAAGGTTATCAATCCAGTAGGAGAACCACACCGAACCTCGTTAGCAGCACTTACACACACAAAAGCAAACACTTGCACCCAACGCAAATAAGAGGGTTGTCAATCCTCTTAGCGGTTATTTGCAAGGATTAATTCTGATAGTGATAGATAGAAAAGTAAATTGCAAAACAAAATAAAAGTAAATAAATTGCAGCAAGGTATTTTTGTATTTTAATATATGATAAAGGTAGACCTGGGGGCCATAGTTTTCACTAGAGGCTTCTCTCTCGAACACATAGCATACGGTGGGTAAACAAATTACTGTTGGGCAATTGATAGAAAAGCAAATAATTATGACGGATTTATGGCAATGATCATGTATATAGGCATCACGACCGAGACAAGTAGACCGACTCCTGCCTGCATCTACTACTATTACTCCACCCATCGACCGCTATCCAGCATGCATCTAGGGTATTAAGTATGAAACAGAGTAACGCCTTAAGCAAGATGACATAATGTAGATAAAGTAAACTCAAGCAATATGATTAAACCCCATCTTTTTTACCCTTAATGGCAAAAATACAAATACGTGTCATGTCCCTTTCTGTTACTGGGATTGAACATCGCAATATTGAACCCATCACAAAGCACCTCTCCCATTGCAAGATAAATCAATCTAGTTGGCCAAACCAAACGGATAGATCAGAGAGAAATACAAGGCTATAACAATCATGCATAAAAGAGTTCAGAGAAGACTCAAATATTTCTCATGAATAATCTGATCATAAACTCACAATTCATCGGATCCCAACAAACACACCGCAAAAGAAGATTGCATCGAATATAACTCCAAGAACATTGAGGAGAACATGGTATTGAAGATCAAAGAGAGAGAAGAAGCCATCTAGCTACTAGCTATGGACCCATAGGTCTGTGGTAAACTACTCACACATCATCGAAAGGGAAGCAAGGTTGATGAAGAAGGCCTCCGTGATCGATTCCCCGTCCGGCAGAGTACCGGAAAAGGCCTCCAGATGGGATCGAGGAAGAACAGAGGCTTGCGGCGGTGAAAAGCTTTTCTCTTCTCCCTTTTCGATATACGGGGAATATTTTGGAATTTATAGCACCGTAATTAGGTCAAGAGGTGCCACGAGGGGCCCACAAGCCTGGGGGGCGTGCCTACCCCCCTGGGCGAGCGCCTGGACTGGCTGCTTCCTCGTGGCTCCTCTGGTCTTCTCCTGAAGTTTCCAGGGTCTCTTCTGGTCCAGAAAAAATTAATCCAAAGTTTTTTCTTCGTTTGTACTCCATTTGATAATGATTTTCTGAAAAGGCAAAAACAGGCAAAAAAACAGCAACTGGCACTGGGCACTAGGTTAATAGGTTAGTCCCAAAAAATGATATATAATGTCATATAATTGCATATAAAACATCCAAGATTGATACTATAATAGCATGGAACAATAAAAAATTATAGATACGTTGGAGACGTATCAAGCATCCCCAAGCTTAATTCCTGCTCGTTCTCGAGTAGGAAAATGATAAAAACAGAATTTTTGATGTGGAATGCTACCTAACATGTTTCATCCTGTAATCTCTTTACAGTATGAATATTAAGATCCGAGTGATTCAAAGCAATAGTCTATAATTTGATATAAAGACATCAATACTCAGGCATAGTAACAAACAATCATGTCTTTCAAACTAAAAATGCTAAAGAAAGTTATCCCTACAAAATCACATAATCCTGTCATGCTCCATCTTCTTAACACAAAGTATTTATCATGCACTACCCCGATGACAAGCCGAGCAATTGGTTCATACTTTTTAACGCGCTTCAGCTTTTTCAACCCCCACGCAATACATGAACGCAAGCCATGGATATAGCACTATGGGTGGAATAGAATGTGGTGGTAGAGATTAATAAGGGGAAGTCAAAAAGAAGAAGATAGTCTCACATCAACACGGCTAATCAATGGGCTATGGAGATGACCATCAATTGATATCAATGCGAGGAGTAGGGATTGCCATGCAATGGATACACTAAGAGCTATAAGTATATGAAAGCTCAACATGAAAACTAAGTGGGTGTTCTTCCAACTTGCTTGCTCATGAAGACCTCGGGCATTTGAGGAAGGCCATCATCGGAATATACAAGCCAAGTTCTATATTGAAAAATTCCCACTAGTATATGAAAGTGACGAAATAGGAGACTCTCTATATGAAAAACATGGTGCTACTTTGAAGCACAAGTATGGAAAAGGATAGTAACATTGCCCCTTCTCTCTTTTTCTCCCATTTTTTTCTTTTTTTTTCGCGGGCTCTTTTTGGCCTCCTTTTTTTTCTCCCCTTTTTTTGTTTCCTCACTGGGACAATGCTCTAATAATGATGATCATCATACTTCTATTTACTTACAACTCAAAAAATTACAACTCGAAACTAGAACAAATATGACTCTATATGAATGCTTCTGGCAGTGTACAAGGATGTGCAATGATACTAGCATAACATCTATAAAAAATGATGAACGGTGGCTGAGCCACAAATACTATGTCAGACATATGATCATGCAAAGCAATATGACAATGATGATGTGTGTCATAAAAACGGAATGGTGGAAGTTGCATGGCAATATATCTCGGAATGGCTATGGAAATGCCATAATAGGTAGGTATGGTGGCTGTTTTGAGGAAGATATAAGGAGGCTTATGTGTGATAGAGCGTATCATATCACGGGGTTTGGATGCACCGGCGAAGTTTGCACCAACTCTCGATGTGAGAAAGGGCAATGCACGGTACCGAAGAGGCTAACAAGTAATCCATGGACTCACATTAGTCATAAAGAACTCACATACTTATTGCGAAAGTTTATTAGCCCTCGAAGCAAAGTAATACTATGCATGCCCCTAGGGGGATAGATTGGTAGGAAAAGTCCATCACTCGTCCCCGACCGCCACTCATAAGGTAGACAATCAAGTATAAATCATGCTCCAACTTCTTAGCATAACGACAGATCATACGTGCATGCTTCGGGAATCACAAACCTTAACACCAATATTCTTACTAAACCACAATTATCTACTAGTACCTCCCACATATTACCATATTAATATCGCAAAACTATTGCAAGGAATCAAACTTATCATATTCAGTGATCTACATGAAAGTTTTTATTGTATCCCTCTTGAATACCTATCATATTAGGACCAAATTCATAACCCGTGCATATTACCATTGCTATTTATTAGACTCTCAAAAAGATATAAGTGAAGCATGAGAGTGCAAATATTTCTTTAAAATGTAACCACCGCCGTGCTCTAAAAGATATAAGTGAAGCACTAGAGCAACTGCCTAGCTCAAAAGATATAAGTGAAGCACATAGAGTATTCTAAGAAATCACGAATAATGTGTGTCCCTCTCAAAAAGGTGTGTTCAGCAAAGATGATTGTGACAAAATAAAAAGCAACAGAAGCAAACAAACTATAGCACAAGACGCTCCAAGTAAAACACATATCATGTGATGAATAAAAATATAGCTCCAAGTGAGTTACCGATAGATTGTAGACGAAAGAGGGGATGCCATCCGGGGCATCCCCAAGCTTAGAACTTTGAGTATTCCTTGAATATTACCTTGCTGTGCCTTGGGCATCGCCAAGCTTAGGCTCTTGCCACTCCTTATTCCTTTATCCATCGTAGTCTCACCCAAAACTTGAAAACTTCAGCACACAAATCTCAACAGAAACCTCGTGAGGTCCGTTAGTATAAAAAACAAATGTTAAACTTTAGGTACTGTTGTAAATTGATTCATATTTAATATTGGCATAATGCTACTGTACTCCAACTTCCCCATGGCTCATACCCCCCGATACGATCCATAGATTATCAAAATAAGCAAACTATGGAACAAAAACAGAATCTGTCTAAAACAGAATAGTCTATAAAGATCTTAATTAAAGTCATACTTCTCTAACTCCCAAAATTCCGACAAATTAGTAAAACGTGGGAAATTCATATATAAATATTGTGTAAAAATTTCAGAAGGTTCTGATGCTCCAGCGAAAAACAAAAATTCCACCACTGGACGCAAAAGTTTCTGTTTTCAAACAGCATCAATTATACTATCATCCAAATCATCCCAAAGGCATTACTTGGCACAAACACTAATTAAAAGATAAAAACACAATCATAACAGAGGCTACAATTGTGTAAACACACAAAAACAGAAAGTAAACAAAAAATTATTTTATTCATTGGGTTGCCTCCCAACAAGCGCTATTGATTTATGCCCCTAACTAGGCATAATGCATAGTTTCAAGTGTTGTCATCATTGGTTTCCTCATCTTGAGAAGGGTGTTTGTCAGGAGGTTTTTCAAAAACAATGTGGAACACATCATCAACTAAGTTTTTATCATTATTGAGGCAATTTTCCTATTATCCTTGTTGGTTCCCGTTTACTATCCAAGAATATTTCTGATTAATACCATTGAAAACTTGTTCGATAATATGTAATGGAGGAACTTCTTTCTTAGTATTCTCATCAAAAGTATGATCATCATGAAACATAAATCTCAACATATAATCTTCATTATATAAAATTTCATCTATCACAGGATGTTCTTGACTCATATTATAAAAATCAAAGATCTCTCTAGCCTCTCAAACTATGTAATCAAACTCATTCATAAGGATAAGCGTGGCTATCTTTTTAGTATTAGGGTTGTTTATAACAGGTAACTCATAGAATAATCTTTGCAAAGTGGGATGAGTATGAATAAATCTTCTTTCAAGTTTAAGGACAAGGGCAGAAATAGCCTCAGCATAACTATTGGTTCTCTTAAGAATGGGAATGTCATTACAAACCAAAGTTCCAGTGCAAGTAAAGAATTCTTGAATAATACTCTTTCCTATAATATTCCCACTTCCCGTCACAAAAAATTTAGCATCCAAATTTGCAGGAATTTCTATCTTAGGAATTTTACCATCCTCACTCCTTTCAATAACAAACTCAGACATGATGACAAATTCAAGCAAACAAGCAAGCAAGCAAACGAATGTATTTTTGTGTTTTTGTAAAATTGTTTTAGAAGTGGGGGAGATGAAAATGAGAGGCAAATGCAAATAAAAAGGCAAATAAAATAAATGCAAGTGGATGATAGGTTATGCGAAGGTACTTGATAAGTTTTGGTGATGTCTCCCCGGCAACGGTGCCAGAAATTCTTCCAGCTACTTGTAGACTGCGTTGGTATTTCCCCGAAGAGGAGAGGATGATGCAGTATAGTAGAGATAAGTATTTCCCTCAATTAAGAACCAAGGTTATCAATCCAGTAGGAGAACCACACAGAACCTCGTTAGCAGCATCTACACACACAAAAGCAAACACTTGCACCCAACGCAAATAAGAGGGTTGTCAATCCTCTTACCGATTATTTGCAAGGATTAATTCTGATAGTGATAGATAGAAAAGTAAATTACAAAAAAAAATAAAAGTAAATAAATTGCAGCAAGGTATTTTTGGATTTTAATATATGATAAAAGTAGACCAAGGGGCCATAGTTTTCACTAGAGGCTTCTCTCTCGAACACATAGCATGCGGTGGGTAAACAAATTACTGTTGGGCAATTGATAGAAAAGCAAATAACTATGAAGGATTTGTGGCAATGATCATGTATATAGGCATCACGTCCAAGACAAGTAGACCGACTCCTTCCTGCATCTACTACTATTACTCCACCCATCGACCGCTATCCAGCAAGCATCTTGGGTATTAAGTATGAAACAAAGTAACGCCTTAAGCAAGATGACATGATGTAGACAAAGTAAACTCAAGAAATATGATTAAACCCCATCTTTTTATCCTTAATGGAAACAATACAAATACGTGTCATGTCCCTTTCTGTCACTGGGATTGAGCACCGCAAGATTGAACCCATCACAAAGCACCTCCCCATTGCAGGATAAATCAATGTTGTTGGCCAAACCAAACGGATATATCGGAGAGAAATACAAAGCTATAACAATCATGCATAAAAGAGTTCAGAGAAGACTCAAATATTTCTCATGAATAATCTAATCATAAGCTCACAATTCATTGGATCCCAACAAACAAACCGCAAAAGAAGATTACATCGGATAGAACTCCAAGAACATCGAGGAGAACATGGTATTGAAGATCAAAGAGAGAGAATAAGCCATCTAGCTACTAGCTATGGACCCGTAGGTCTATGGTAAACTACTCACACTTCATCAGAAGGGCAGCAAGGTTGATGAAGAAGACCTCCGTGATCAATTCCCCCTCTGGCAGAGTACCGGAAAAGGCCTCCAGATGGGATCGCGGAAGAATAGAGGATTGCGGCGGCGGAAAGGTTTTATCTTCTACCTTTTTGATATATGGGGAATATTTTGGAATTTATAGCGCTGAAATTAGGTCAGGAGGTGCCACGAGGGGCCCACAAGCCTGGGGGCGCGCCTAACCCCCCTGGGCGCGACCCCTGGACTTGCCGCTTCCTCGTGGATCCTCTGGTCTTCTCCCGAAGCTTCCAGAGTCTCTTCTGGTCTAGAAAAAATTAATCCAAAGTTTATTCTTCGTTTGGACTCTGTTTGATAATGATTTTCTGAAAAGGCAAAAACAGGCAAAAAACAGCAACTGGCACTGGGCACTAGGTTAATAGGTTAGTCCCAAAAAAATGATATATAATGGCATATAATTGCATATAAAACATCCAAGATTGATACTATAATAGCATGGAAGAATAAAAAATTATAGATACGTCGGAGACGTATCAAGTACCTTGAGTAATTGGACAGAGTTATTATCTGCATTCTATGCTCACTTTTACCCTCAAGGAAAATTATAGATGATAAGAAGGAAGATTAGTTGTTTTGGAGAGCGACCAGGCGAGAAACCGGTACATGCTTATATAAGGTATAGAGGTATACTCTCCGAATGCCCTGAACACCATTATCCTGATTATTTAATTGTGAATTTCTTTTATGGTGGACTTGACTCACAGAGTAAGAAGGCACTAGATATTACATATAAAGCTTCTTTTATGGGGGCCGAGATTTCACAAGCCTGGAATCTACTTGATATAATTCGGCATATTGCTGAGAGTTGGTACCTGTGTTCGAAGGAAATGACAAAGATTGATCCTGTTTATGATAGTATTAAGTCTTTCCTTAAAACAAAGGTGATGAACACTACAAAAAAAACACTTCCGTGATGATACATGTTTGTCACAGTAGGTCACGTTTTCTATCATGCATGTACATCCGTGACGATTTTATGACAGAATCAAGATAGTCATACCTGTGCTGTCGTAGAAGCGTCCCATGTATTCAAATTATCATCATGGGAGTGTCCACTTCCATGACGATAAATGGCGCGTCACGGAAGTGTTTTTGTCAAGGGTAACCGACACGTGGCATCCACCGTAACGGGTCGCCATTAAGCTATCAGGTTCTGGTTTGGATCCGATAACCTGTTAACAGCTCTGACAAATGGCGATTTTCCACGTGTAAAATTCTCATTCGCCAAAGGAACCACGTGTCAGCTCGTCGCGGCGATATATGTCATCCATCCACTGGACAAGCGGCGCCTATGGAATAGTGACATGTGGCATGGCCCAAAAGTGGCCAATTTAGGTTAAAAGGCCGGCCCAGTCAAAATAAGCGTGCCGGCCCATTTACGGCTTACTTGGGTCTGGCCCATTTACAACCACAGCCCACACGAGTTCTGTCAATTCGCCCGTCAAAGGCATGTTAACGATTTTCACCACTGCGGCATTTGCTACCCGAGCTTCATTCGGCCTATTAATGGCCCATTCTGGAGATGGGCCAATTTCAAGCCGGTACGTCTTTCGGCCTTTAGCGGCCCATTCTGTAGTTTGGCAAATTTCCAGCCCGGTGTGTCTTTCGGCCCTTTAATGGCCCAGACCACAGTTGGGCCATTTACGGTCCGACCTGACTTTGGGTCTATTAGCGGCCCATGTTCTCCATGGCACAATTCCAGCTCGACCTGACTTTCGGCCTGTTAAAGGCATGTGTTGTACATCAGCCCGCTTATGGCCCGATAGGATTTCGGCTTGTTAACGACACGATATGGAAATGGGCCAAGCATTAACGGAGGTCTATTTTGGCCTGCTAGTGGCCCGTGGGCTCATTTCCATTATTGGGGGCCAATCGAGTTTTCGGCCTGTTAACGTCCTGGTAAGAGCCCTTGTTAGGATGGCCCCACATTCGATCTCGAAACCCATTAGTAGGCCAGCCCAATAATGGCCCGCTATTACTACCCATTTTCGTTCTATTCCGATGGCGTCCAGGTAACGTTTTGGTCTGTTATCCCCCATTTCAACGATAGCATATACAATAACAAAGAATTATTCTACTCTATACAATCCCCCCAAAACAAACCTACACTATACAATAAAGAAATTTAGGCATAGAAACGAAGAATAATCCTACACTATACAATAAAGAAATTACGGCAGATTACATCCACTGGACATGAAAGTTTGCCACAAGTGATAATAAAGCGTAACCAAACAGCAAATTACACTGGGCACATACACCTCATACATCATGGACGCCCATCAAGACAACTTACCATTTGAACTATGATCTCTTCAGAAAATAGGAGTGGCCGGATTCAGATAGCACAAACTTCAATCTGCAAAATCTCCACTTTCTTTGTGGTTTCCTCAATCTCTTGTTTCATTTTGTTGACTGTTGCATCTGATTCCTGCATCTGGCTTCTCAACATGTTGATTACATCTTGAAACTCATATGCATGCTGTCTTGCCGCCTCTAGTTGATGCTCTAGAACATCAGCACATTTCAATTCCAATCCATAATCATTTGGTAACAGCCATGCCGCACTACTCTGAGAGCTTTGTGTTGATGTCACTTTATCCAGAAATATTTCTGTAAGTACACATGACTAGTGTAAAAATATAGTTACAAAAGAGAGCAAGCAAGACAGACTAACTTGTACATGGCAAACAGGACTAACAATAATGTACACGTCATGAAGCATAAGCAGGTGATATTTTACAAAATTATAAAGATGGTAGTCTATGCAGCACGCGTACAAAAATCTCTCTTCACTGACCAAATGAGCATGATGTTGGGGCCAAATCCAAAACACTGACAGGTTAAAAATTTAGACCAGGCGCAGCTACTGAACATTAGATATATCTTGCGTATATTAAGCAAGGAGTTAGCCATTGTGTAGCTCGTATTAACTAGCTGGAACATTGTGTGGCATGTTTCAAAAGAGTCTTAGGGAGCATAATGAACTGCTGAGGGATTCATACAAACCTACTACAGCAAGGCCCAATGACTGGGTTACAGGTGAAGAACCCTATGCAAGCACAATGTTAGACAAATAGGGATGTCCTGGTAACTGTAATACAGTGACTTACCATAACTGGTTGTACAGGCTCAGCGCTACTCCTCCTTCTCTTGCAAGGCTCCTTCCTCATGTACATGGAAATCCTGAATCTTTGCTTCATTACACCCCCACTACAAGTTGACACAAAATAGTTACAGGTCTCCTTAAATGGAAGATAAATATGCATACTTTCTAGTCTCTGGGCAACACCAAAAGCATGAGTTTATGACAAAACGAGACCACATAATGAAACATGCCACATCTCTTGCACACACTCAAATGAGCATTTACTAAGTGTGCGCTATGTATAAACTAGGCATACCTTCACGAACTGGACCTCCAGGTACTCTTGGGGTGCCTAGTTTAGTGGACAGGCAAACCTTTATGTCACCTATGAGTTATACAAGCCCCCACTATAACAGCCATTAGTGTTTAAATCATTGACAAGCTCTGTTAGGTCATGAATAGCAAGTAATCAAGGCAAACAGTTCTAGTATGGTTGGCTGATACAAACAAGCAATTGAACACGTGTGTGAGCAAATCTTGCACAACACTGAATTACATGCCAAGAAAACAAGCATAGAAGGAGGCCTAAAGACCATCACTTGACTGACCAGATTTAGGAGGCATGTAAACATCATGTGCAACATATGAACTAGCATAAACATTGCATATTTCAGATTCTACAATGAAATGCACATGTATTAGGTTATGCCATGTATGATGCCTAAATATACACTATAGCAGGCAGGAGTGATTCATCATTGCACACACAAGTGAATTGCAGGTTAATTAAGGGCCAGTTCTTTTCCACCTTTTGAGAGCTTATTGTCAAAATAAGCCACAAAAACTCTAAAGAACTCGTTTTTGAGTTATGGGGTATAGCGAAATGACTCTATTGTTTGCCCATATTACACTAAAAATGCCACTGCTCAGGCCCGCGTCACACCCTACCCCCATGCAAAAACAAACACGCAAGCGTTCGTTCCCCTGCCCGCTCGTATCTCCACTCCTCTTTCCCTCTGCTCCGATCCCCTGCCTGCAGCGCTAGGCTTCCTCCAGCGAGCCGGCGCCGCCAGTCCCATTTGCCTTGTTCCTCAATGATGCTCTCTCCAGAGAGGCTACATGGCCGGCGGGTAGGGCCCCTCGTTCCCCCTCCCCTCCTCCCAGGCCGTGGCCATGAGGTGCTTTTGCGGGATGAGCTCATCCAACAAGGTGAGGATCTCCTCTGATTTTTTGCCAAATTTTCATATTGATCTGCTATATGAAGAATTTCTATGTGCTACTGCTGTTGCTATATGATTAATTGCTATGAGCTGCTGCTGCTGCTACTATATGATGAATTGCTATGAACTACTGCTGTTATATGATGAATTGTTATGAGCTACTGCTACCATATGATGCTTTTAGGTGCTGCTGCTATATAATGAAAACCAGCCACTTGGAACATGGAATTTTGATAAATAATGGTTCTTCATTTAAATTTAGGCAATTATCATCTGTTTGGAAGGCATTGACCAAAGTAGATTGTGCCAAGTAGATGGTATCTTTGTATTTGCATTTTGAACAAATAATGGTGGTCTGTTTTCCTATCATATTAATTACTGCGATGGGTTCAATTCGTGATGTTTGGAAGTCAAATTTATTTTCATATGGGCAGCAAAATTACAAAATATAATGCAATATAGAGTTTTCACTAACCATACCACAGATAAGCTGAAAAAACAGGCAATGAAAAGAAATGATTGGCTTATTATCTAGAGCTTATATTCACAGGAGCTTATTTTCATAGGATAACTCAAAAGAATTGGCCCTAAGAACCCTGGCCAACAGTAATGCCAAACAAATAACATGTCACGATGAATGCATTGGAGTGACTTACCATGTAACGTTGTATAGGCTCACCGCTGCCCCTCCTTTTTTTGATGTTCCATGAAAATGCCCCATACATCTTGTACTAAGAAATCTTGTACTTTGTCATTACCACACCCCATCTGCAAGCTAGCACAGCTAATTTGAGATATCTCTACATGATAATACATCGCATATCCCTTGCACATAATTAAACCACCAATTAACGATTGTGTGCGTCGCATAAACTAGCCAAGACTCTGTGTACTGTACTTGTAGGCACTCTCAGGGAGCCTAATTTAGTGCACTGGCATTCCTTCATGCCACCTACAGCTTTGTTTAATGTATGACGTCTAGATCTCTAATTTAGCAGCCAGTAGTGGTAATGATTGGCTACACAAAGGGATTATTGGTCGAAAATCCTAGCAATGGACGCTGGCAGGCACACAACAATACAAGAGAGAGACTCACTTACAAGATCATAGCAATGCTTCGGTCCAAGATTTTGGCTGGTCAAGGTGTTAGATCCAGAAGAAACATCATCCTTGTAGCACTTGCTAGCTCCATAACATGTAACAGTGACTTGTTAGTATATTTGAAGTACAGCAGGCAGGTGATGCTGGACTGGTTTAAAGGTGACACGTACCTAGGCCACGACGGGAGCTTAGCATCGTGGCAGACAGTGGGAATTAGGTTAGAAACGTCAAGGATGATGCTGCTGCGGTCGCTGTAGAGTCTGGGAAGGAGATCTAGGACCGTGGATGAGTGTGTTTGTGAAGCGGCTCCAGTAGTGTGGACGAAGCGGACCTAAGGCCGTGGAAGAGTGCGTCAGTGAAGCTGCTCCGGTAGGGTTGAGGATCGTGTTGATGATGCGGATCTGCGGCTGTGGATGAGGGCGTTAGGAAGCTACTCTGGTAGGGTGGACGATGGTGTCAATGAAGCGGATCTGAGGCCGTGGACTTTGGTGTTAGTGCAGCGGCTCCGGTAGGGTTAAGGATGGTGTCAATGAAGCGAATCTGCGGCCGTGGACGAGGGTGTCGGGAAGTTGCTCCAATAGGGTGGACGACGGTGTCGACGAAGCGGATCTGAGGCCGTGGATGGGGGCGTTGGTGATGCGGCTCCTGGGGTGTGGATGATGGTGTCGATGAAGCGGCTCCGGTGCAGTGTAGGAAGAAGCCGCTGTAGATGCGCTGCGGTTGACGAGAGCACCGATGAAGCAGATCTGGTGCGGTGGACAAGGCCGGCACTGAATGGGCTATGGTATAGTGGTGGATGAGCAGTCTATGGTTTCTAGGCGAGGTGGGAGGGTTAGATGCGGCCGCAGAAGCAGACCCGGCAAGGTGGACAACGCCAGCAGTGAATAGGCTTTGGTACGCCGGTGGATGAGTAGTCTATGGTTTTGAGAAGGGGAAGGAGTAGAATCACCGATGAAGTACGGACGGCGTGATCTAAGGTGCTCTGGTGCTGTGGAGTAGTCGTTTTTGCGGGAGGGGAGAGGAAATGGGGGTGCCGTGTGGTGGGGGAACTGGAAGTTACCAAAGCAACCGTGACCTATTATATAAATGAGGACCGTGTTGTTCTCCATGCACCAAGGACAGAAGGGGAATTTCGCATGCTCCAGACTAGGTCGCGTAAATTTTAGAAGGAGGCGGGAGACTTTGCCGCCCGCGGGATCGTTCGTATCCAATTTCAACTAATTTTGGATAGTGCTCGCGGGAAGCCGGTGATGCGCGACTGTGTACACGATGCACACGTCAGCAATAACTCATATACTATCAAGTGGACCCCAGAAAAAAAGACAATAACTTTGGGTGATGCACCGATAACTTGTTGGCCGATCGTATGGGTGTAACTGAGGCGCGTTCATAAAAAACGGAGCAAACGCTCAGCCTATGTATTTCTCTTAAAAATATATAGTTTTGTGCCATTGGTTATTTATTTTAAACACAATGCATCGACGTGTTAATTTCAAATATATTGTACAGTAACAAATGGATATTAAAGTCCGCTACTTAAAAATGTTACCAAATATGATTACATGGCCTCCATTTCATAAATTGTAGTACCCGTTGAATTCAAATATGAATATTATGTATATTACTTCATAATAGAACCTTAAATCATCCAAACCAAATGATTTGAATAAAACACTATCAATGGTGCATGTACATGATAACTACACTGGTTGTTTGAAGAAATATCACTATAACTTTGACATGCACAATTGAAAAAGGCTATTTGAAAAGAAAAAAACAGTATAACTTATGCGATACTATGTGAGTGTCCAATCTTATAGCGTTGAATCGATAGTGTATCTTTGGCCACGATACGAAGTTGAGATTGATTAAGTTTGAGCGAGGCACGTCATCGACCAGGAGATAGTGATACGTGAATGAATTGTGCAATCTGTCTCACACACATACGAATGTCCCTTATCCATGGGCATCTCCATCACAAACACGCACTCCATCTATTTCTCTTCCTCCGTCAAGGTTAGAATTCATCTTTCTACCCCGTCCTATAACTCTCTCACACAAAAACAGACACGCTTTCTCTATCGAACACGCCTACCCTTTAATTCCGCCCACCCATGCCACTCATTTCTCTAATTAAAACTCCATCTTGCACACATATCCCTAAGGTTAACTCGATCCTCAGAACCATATGAATCCTTATAATGGGATTCCAGCTCATCACCTTTTGTTTTGAGATTTTGAGAAGAGTTCCCTCACACACACGCGCGCGCACACACACACACACATTATTTCTTTCTTCATTTATTTTGGGCACACACATGCAGACCTGCTTCTTTATTTCCCGGTTGCTTTAGGTATGCCTCGCACACATGCTATCTACCTATCCCTAATATAGATCTGTAACACAAACTCTCTCTCTCTCTAAGTGTCTCTCGCACCCTCCCCCCCAACACATAGAGGAGCAGGGTGACACCTCGATCTTGATCTTAATCTATCTATTAGCTTCTCCCTCAAACACATACACCCTCGCTGGTTGTGTCTCTGTGCCTCACACACACACACTCTTGATACGTCTTTCTCACCGTAACCCCCCTCGATACGTAGATTTCTCGGTGCTCCTTGATGGCAAGGTCGGATTTGCCCGCGCATAGGTGTAATGACGATGACACCGAATTGCAACCTCAACGGCGCTTTTATCTTAAACAGCAAGTGTGCGTTCTTGTGTGTGTAGCCAGGTCGCAGAGTGTGCCTTGTGTTTTACGGGCCTGATGTGATGGTTTTCGCCCGGCTTTCTGTTAATTCATGGCAACTATATTCTTTCTTAATGAATTCGAGATCCTTTGGGGCAGACTTCAAAAAATAATATTCACTTCCAAACCAATTATCACAGTAACTATATAAAAAACACAGATATCTCTAGCATGTATGAGAAATAACATCTGCTGTACTGGTTAGCACCCCATGCTCGCAACTCGTAGTCCTGAGTGCGAATCCTGTCGAACACTATGGTTTTTATATGTTTTTATATATACTTCTTTCTCTACCCAACTGACAGTGGAACCCGTAGATAAAATGAGAGCGGGCACCATGCTACGTAGGCGGATTTAATAGAGAAGCCCACCAAGGAACAAATGGAGGTGGGCCTACTCAGTAGGGTGCACCCACGGATTGCACGACAGTCGGTGGCTGACACGGCGCACCACTCCCTACTAGTAGGCTGCTACTACTTGTATTAGTACTGTACAACTAGTAAACCAGGATGGTAAACATTTTTTTTTGAGAAATGCGGTAAACTAGTAAACCAGGACAGTTCCCGATACGGCTTTAATGCAGACGAGGGAGAGGGTTGCAGTTCCCAAAACATTGAACGACCAATGATGCATCCTCCTTCAATTAGCATGCTGAGGGAAGTAATGGGGGAAGCGGAAAGGAGGCAGCATGATGTGAATGCAATGCAGTTTGCACTCATATAAAGGCGCCCTCCACTCAAATTCATCTACTAGATCATACGCACCTACGCACCTACACTAAGCGCAACAGTGCTAACTCCAATTCCCAAACCAAGTGACCAGAAGCCAGACCCTTGGCGGTGATGTCGGGGCCGGATTTCCGGGACATGATATCCTAGAAATTAACCCCTCGTGTCGTCACCAGCCCAGGATTACTATTACTAGTGGACACGTCCTTGTTACAGATTACCAAGCAATTACAAGAATTGGATACAACACCATAAAGGTCTAATGATACAACAATGATTTCTAGTGAGGATGACGGAAGCGACTCGTGGTTCTCCAACGCCGATGGGGCTCCATTCCCACAGGAATGGCTGACCAGGATAATGCCTATCCCGCATGGCTGTTATCCTAGGCTCCGCATGGACGTCGTTATAATACTCCTTGTCGAAATCTTGACCTGGCCAATTAAATAACCAGGAACAAGCCAGTGAGTACGTTTGAATATTCTCGCAATCATTATGAACAAAAGATATACTGAATGCATATGCTCATGCTAGATTAAATGAGATGCATATGCTGAACGAAATTAAAGCATGGCATGATGAATATTACTACAGTGTTGAAGAATAAATATGAAATGTTAGTGACAAACAAAGAAAGTTAATGGAGAATCGGGCGAGCCAGGACCGCCCGAGAATCCAAAAGGAAATATAAAATTGGAGAATCGGGCGAGACAGGACCGCCCGAGAACCCAAGAGAAATACCAAGCGGGTGTCTAAAAGAGAATCGGGCGAGATAGGACCGCCCGAGAACTCAAGCGACGCCACGAGAGGTCTTGAAAAGAAATGCCAAACGGGTGTCTAAAAGAGAATCGGGGAGACATGACCGCCCGAGAACTCAAGCGACGCCACGAGCGGTCTTGAAAAGAAATGCCAAACGGGTGTCTAAAAGAGAATCGGGCGAGACAGGACCGCCCGAGAACTCAAGCGACGCCACGAGAGGTCTTGAAAAGAAATAAAACCGAGTGTCCGGGGTAGTCCAGCCAGCCCCTGAGACACCCAGGAAATAAAGTAAGAGAAACGGGTTAGTCCACAATAATATTCAAATAATCAATAATATTCATGATAATATCAGTAGTGGCAATAATTATCCTACAAAATAATTCACTCTCAATTTAATTATTTCCTCCGGAGACCGACACTTGACAAACCCAGACTGTAGTCCTTAACCGCGGACACGGCTATTCGAATAGGTATAACTCTGCAGAGGGTGTACTCTTTACCCACAAATATAGGATTTCTTTAGCCATCACCGAGATGCTGACTAATTCCCATTACGGTCTTTGGGTTGAAAACACACCTAACCAGCCCACACCAGATTACCCTTCCTAATGCCAGGAATCACCCGAGGCGTCGTTCAAGATAAACTCTAAGAAGGGGAGACTACAATCTCGAATAGCATGGGATCAAAATCTCATATATAACATGCGCAAAGATCAGGCGCGCTACCCCTCTCGGCTTCAACCGAATACACCCATGCCCCCTAACCAAGTGACATGCCTACCAGTGGCCTCTGGTATCTTTCACTATGGCCTCTCTGTACGGTGTGTGCGGGAAAGGGGTTAACAACTTACTGGACCATACCCTACCTGCGGCAGGGACATGTGGTAGCACAGATCAAGTTTGGGGGTTACCGGAACAAGACTCGATCTATGGTCGACTCAGGAGGCTTATGTTTTCCTGAACTGGTTAGCACAATAAAGTGTTCTTTCAACAGTAACACCAAAAACAGGGCCACAGCCCTTGCATGTCCCAACATGCATAACCAACAAGGCATGATCACGCTCCAACGTGATCACCCTTCTACTGTAACGGTATTTCTTTTATACCTGCTCCTGCAAGTTAGTCATGACAAACACACGTTGCACGGTACGGGAAAAACATACCAACACTACATGCATGCAAATTTTATCTGAATTCAACGTATGCATGATGCGATTATTTCTTGCAAACATTTAACCATGCAATCACCATATCAAGTGTTCAAGATGCTTGCCTTGAGCATGCAGAAAGGTTGGGTGCACTCCAAAACTTTTGAAAATTTTCTTCCCTCCATTTTCCTATTTTCAAAATATTGAAATTACCACATAAACTTGAAACAGTACAGAAAAGGTGGCTGGAAATTTTTGAAATAAATACTAAAATAAACTAGAGGAAAAATAAAGAATTCCAGAAAAATAATTAATTAATTTGGAGTTGAAATGAATACTCTAGGGATTATCCAAGTTGACTTTTACAAGAAAGCGACCTATTAATTACGTTAGGCAGGATTAGCCATAGGAAAAAAATGTTCACTGAGGCTAGTTAAATGGAGAACAATTTTATAAGTCCATATAAATTTGAATCGTCGCATGTGAATTCCAAATGAATACTGTGGAAATTTTTATGTATCTGGGTAAAAGAAAAATGCCAGGAAAAACAACCTGACGAGCAGGCAGAGGCGTGCACCGGGCGAGGCCTAGCTAAACAACACCACTGGGCCGGCCCACTATGGACAGCGAGGCGATGACGACGATGGCGCCCGCGTCGGGTGCGCCTTCTCCACTGGAACGCGGGTTCGGGAGGAAACCGTCTCCACTTACTAGCCTGGGCCCGCGCGCTGGGAGGCTGACGATTGGGGCCCACGCGATAGCTCCTCCTTCTCTCTCCTCTTTGTGCCATCGTATTCTTCCTCCCGACGCAGGGACAGAGGGGCTCCAACCCTCGCTGGCGCCGTCGACAGGGGGTGAGGCGGCCACGAGCGGCGGCGGGGATGGATTCGCCACTCCATCCCGCGCCCGTAGAAGGTGAAGTGGGGACCGGGGATGGCCGGAGTGGAGCGCGGCGTCGCGGCACAGAGGCGGTCGGAGTTGGATTGGGGCGAGGCCATGGCCATCCCCGAGGCTAGCTAGGGCTCGGGAGGGCCTCGTAGTGGTGGTGAGGGTTGGCTGGTGGTGCTAGATGGAGAGGAGGGGGTCAGGGTGGGGTGAATTTGGCCGAGGGCAAGGCAGCGATTGTTCTTACTGGAGTCGAAGAAGAAGACCACTCCCGGGTCGGTTGAGTGCTCCGGAAGCGAGCTTGAGGATGGAGAAGTGTTCATGTTGATCGAAACGAGCTCGGGGTGGAGCTTTATAGCGAGAGCGGGGTCGGTTCCGAGAGTTCCAGAGATGGGCACAGCGGTGATCGCCATTACTTAGGTGGTTGAGGTCGGTGGCGTGGCCAGTGAGCTGTGGATGCCCCCGAGTGGTTGGCTGTTGAACGCGTGGTGTGTTGGCGGCCTCGGTCTGGTGCCAGGTACTAGGGGCGGTGCCGTACTCGAGTAACCGACGGCGGTGACGGTGGTGGTCGGTGCTGGCCGGCGCTAGCGGCCAGGGTAAAAGGTTGGCGAGCGTTGTGGCTTCCTCGCGAAGCTAGCTGGATGTGTCACGCGTGAGGGGAGGCAGCAGGGCATTGGCGCACGGGTGATGCCGAACGTGCCATAAGAGTGCCCTGCTCGCGCTCTCGACATGCACGTAAGGTGCTCGACGTTTTGCCAGGGTGAGCTAGAGTGCTCCAATTGAGCTAATATTTATCAAGGTGGCGATTCTTAGCCTGGGCAGAGTGAGGGACATGCTGGCTTGGCCAGATGATCAAGTCCCATATGTAATTTTAAGAGGTTGCCAAATTCTGTCATGCTCATGTTGTGCTCGACAGAATGCTAGGGTGACCTAGGAGGATTTTCTGGAATTGAAACTTGGCATGATGGTGACTCATTGGATGGTGGAGGTGATGATAAAGTTGGTTTGACAAAAAGAGAAACTTGTTAGTGCAAGTTGTACCAGAATTCAGTTCTGGATAGAAACTTGGAGGGTTTATTTGGTGAACTAAAAAGAGGCAATTGGAGCTGCTCTTCTGGACTAAAGGATTTGGTTGGAAGGACTATAAGGTGGAATAATTTCAGAATTTTTGGAGCAAGAAAAATTGAGGTTGTAGTTGTAGCTCAAGAATGGGACAGAATTGAAAAGAGGATGTTTCACTCAAAAATTTCAAAAGACCAAGTTGGGTTTTTGAATAAAAGTGATCTATAGGCCTCACATGACCAATCATAAATTTTGTGGAATTTTTAGAGAATTATTTAAAATAGTTGTAGTGCAACAGAGCCAATTAAAGAATTGAAAATGCTATAAAAATGATTATCTTGGGCAAAATTTTATTATGAAAATAATTCCTACTATTATTAAAATATAAATGAAATGTTTTAATAGAGCTACTAAATCCCACAATATTATTTCCAAAATTTTCTATATGGAGAGAAGAATTTTAGAAAACAGAAAACAGAAAAGGTCTTAAAATTAATAAAAGACCTAATATAATTCAAAATTTTATTTCTGGCCAAATTTTACTTAATAAAAATATGGTTAAATTTTTTGGGGTGTTACAAACTCTACCCCCTTAAGAAAATCTCGTCCTCGAGATTTGTTAAGGGCGGAAGAATTAAATGCATATCACAACAAACAATATTATGCAGAATGCAAACATAGCAATGCACTTATGACATACGCCCTAAAATACATCGCAAAAATTGCTTCACGAAAATTAAGTGCTGGATGCAGCAGCAACCATGCTCATAACCATCTACGTTTCGAAGGTAAGATCTATGGGGTCTTGCGGAAGGGTTCCGGGTGCTGGAGCACATTCTTCTTCTTCCGGAGGGAGTGGAGGAAGTGGAGGAAGCGGCCGAAGAACGCGTCCCTCCTTAGTTGGCAGAGGGGGTCCGCCAATGGCGATCCGGGGATTCAGAACAGCAAGATAGTGGAGATACTCCAGTAATTGCTGGGTGAAATGCTCCTGGGCCATCACATACTGAATGAGATGGACCAGGGCTGGATCGCTCTCTATACGTTCACAGCGGAACGTAGCTTCTGCTCCAAAAGTTGCGCGGCTCGGGAAATAGCAGTATTCCCTTGCACTGGCACAGGGTAGCGCAAATCGAAGACGGGTAACTGCTTCGTAAGCAGCAGCCTCGATGGCTATGCCTGAGGTTGGCATGGATCTCCCGATGAAGACAACATACAGAGGGCCTTGGTTCAAATCTGCTGGTGGAATGTGCACAACTTCCCAGTATTTCGAGCAATCAGAGGTGATCCTCATCTTGTACAGCTCATACTGGGGTGGGTGGATGGAACCAAGGGTATTGTGGGTAAAATCCCACAAAATCTTAACAAAACTACCAGGGCTTGCATCGGGGGTTCTCAGGTAAGCTCTGGGTTGAGACATGGATGGATGGATGGGGAAAGGCAGTGCTCGAGGTGATGATGGCTGGTGTGGTTTGCGGATATGGCCTCTTATAGAGTGCCTGGGTGAGGAAATATGAAGCGGCGCCAGTATGACTTGTGCACCGGTTCCGGTGCAGGGCTGTCTGGTTCAAAAACTCAGACCTCGATCCTAACAAGGAATGTGACGTATTACTATGCGTGTCGGTTAGGGGGGGGTTCGGCAGTCACGTCCAGAATTTACTCAGTCACCACACATAAAAAATTTATGACAGGGCACGCATACTACCATTGGCACACAAGTGATTTACAAACTTACTACACCATACAACCGCTACTACGAAAATACAGGGTAACAGGGCCACTAAGGCTCTACAACAATACTGGTGGACTCAGTCCACCTCATCGACATCTAGCCGGGCACGTCTTGTAGATGTCGAGGCCTCTCTGTGTGCTTCGGTGTCGGAGTTGACCGGGGTCGGATGGGGAGCTATAGGGCTGGGGTAGCGGTGGTGCCCTTCGCGGGGTGTCGAGGTCACCGTCCCGTTGGAGTGGGTCTCCAAGAGACGACGGAGTTCCTCGGGGGAGGCGAAGGCACTGCCCGGGTAGATAACAGGGACGGAACTTGGGGGCTCAACAGGCCTCCCAAGCAGCACTATCGGGGTGTCGGTGGCGGGTGTAGCTTCACTTCTCACCGGGGTCAGGAGAGCGAGCGTCTTGCGGGTCGCAATCAGATCAAGGGTGACCTGATCGAATAGTGCCTCTTGCGCTCTCAGGTAGCGCACCGGATGCACCAGGGCAGGATCCGACTCATGGTCTCCGTTGGCAACCTGGGTCGAGCTACCATAGCCTTCACGGCTAGGGTAGTAGTAGAAGGGGCGGATGTTAACTCTCGGCGACAGATGCCGGAGTTGAACGACAGCCTCTCGGGCTGCAAGTTGGATGGCTTGGGGCTCGTCGAAGGTCGTCCTCCCGGTGAACCGGTAGGGGCGTTCCGATGCGGTGCCCCTCCCGTAGATGTGCACCGTGGCCCAGAAGTGGTGGATGGCATCACTCGTGTGCTCCTGGTACACAACATACTCAGGCGGCTCTTCGATGCCGAAAGCACGACGGGTGAGATTGGCGAGGATGACCACAAAGTCACCATGCTCGGCTACGGTGGTCTCGTTGTGAACGATGGGGCCAGGCATCTTGCTGATTGGATATCGAACTGAGAGTGAGGCTGTGATGTGCTGAATTGGGGCAAGGCTTCCTTTATAGGCCAGCAGAGTCTTCCATCGCACGCTTGTGGATGGGACAAGTCAGGTGTCGGCCACAGGCACACGGCCTATGGGCATGACTGATAGGTTGGGCACCGACTGCCAAAAAGGTGTCGGCTGGCTACTGTGTAGACTTACTGAATGAGATGGGCTTGGCTATGGACAGAAAAGATTTGGACGGTGTGGACACCTAAGGATAATGACCAGGCTAAGATAGGATTAGCCAATGGTCAGCTTGGCTCTGATACCAAGGCTGTCGGGGCCAGATTTCCGGGACATGATATCCCAGAAATTAACCCCTCGTGTCGTCACCAGCCCAGGATTACTGTTACTGGTGGACACGTCCTTGTTACAGATTACCAAGCAATTACAAGAATTGGATACAAGACCATAAAGGTCTAATGATACAACAATGATTTCTAGTGACGATGACGGAAGCGACTCGTGGTTCTCCAACGCCGATGGGGCTCCATTCCCATAGGAATGGCTAACCAGGATAATGCCTATCCCGCGTGGCTGCTATCCTAGGCTCCGCATGGACGTCGTTGTAATACTCCTTGTCGAAATCCTGACCTGGCCAATTAAATAACCAGGGACAAGCCAGTGAGTACGTTTGAATGTACTCGCAAACATTATGAACAAAAGATATACCGAATGCATATGCTCATGCTGGATTGAATGAGATGCATATGCTGAACGAAATTAAAGCATGGCATGATGAATATTACTACGGTGCTGAAGAATAAATATGAAATGTTAGTGAAAAACAAAGAAAGTTAATGGAGAATCGGGCGAGAAAGGACCGCCCGAGAATCCAAAAGGAAATATAAAATTGGAAATCGGGCGAGACAGGACCACCCGAGAACCCAAGAGAAATGCCAAACGGGTGTCTAAAAGAGAATCGGGCAAGACAGGACCACCCGAGAACTCAAGCGACGCCACGAGAGGTCTTGAAAAGAAATGCCAAATGGGTGTCTAAAAGAGAATCGGGCGAGACAGGACCGCCCGAGAACTCAAGTGACGCCACGAGAGGTCTTGAAAAGAAATAAAACCGAGTGTCCGGGGTAGTCCAGCCAGCCCCTGAGACACCCAGGAAATAAAGTAAGAGAAACGGGTTAGTCCACAATAATATTCAAATAATCAGTAATATTCATGATAATATCAGTAGTGGCAATAATTACCCTACAAAATAATTCACGCTCAATTTAATTATTTCCTCCGGAGACCGACACTTGACCAACCCAGAGTGTAGTCCTTAACCGCGGACACGGCTATTCGAATAGGTATAACTCTGCAGAGGGTGTACTCTTTACCCACAAGTATAGGATTTCTTTAGCCAGCACCGAGACGCTGACTAATTCCCATTACGGTCTTTGGGTTGAAAACACACCTAACCAGCCCACACCAGATTACCCTTCCTGATGCCAGGAATCACCCAAGGCATCGTTCAAGATAAACGCTAAGAAGGGGAGACTACAATCTCGAATAGCATGGGATCACAATCTCTTATATAACGTGCGCAAAGATCAGGCGCGCTACCCCTCTCGGCTTCAACCGAATACACCCATGCCCCCTGACCAAGTGACATGCGTACCAGTGGCCTCTGGTATCTTTCACTATGGCCTCTCTGTACGGTGTGTGCGGGAAAGGGGTTAACAACTTACTGGACCATACCCTACCTACGGCAGGGACATGTGGTAGCACGGATCAAGTTTGGGGGTTACCGGAACAAGACTCGATCTATGGTCGACTCAGGAGACTTATGTTTTCCTGTAGTGGTTAGCACAATAAAGTGTTCTTTCAACAGTAACACCAAAAACAGGGCCACAACCCTTGCATGTCCCAACAAGCATAACCAACAAGGCATGATCACGCTCCAACGTGATCACCCTTCTACTGGTAATGGTATTTCTTTTATACCTGCTCCTGCAAGTTAGTCATGACAAACACACGTTGCATGGTACGGGAAAAACATGCCAACATTACATGCATGCAAATTTTATCTGAATTCAACGTATGCATGATGCGATTATTTCTTGCAAACATTTAACCATGCAATCACCATATCAAGTGTTCAAGATGCTTGCATTGAGCATGCAGAAAGGTTGGGTGCACTCAAAAACTTTTGAAAATTTTCTTCCCTCCATTTTCCTATTTTCAAAATATTGAAATTACCACATAAACTTGAAACCGTACAAAAAAGTTGTCTGGAAAATTTTGAAATAAATACTAAAATAAACTAGAGGAAAAATAAAGAATTCCAAAAAAATAATTAATGAATTTGCAGTTGAAATGAATACTCTAGGGATTATCCAAGTTGACTTTTACAAGAAAATGACCTATTAATTAGGTTAGGCAGGATTAGCCATAGGAAAAAAAATGTTCACTGAGGCTAGTTAAATGGAGAACAATTTTATAAGTCCATATAAATTTGAATCGTCGCATGTGAATTCCAAATGAATACTGTGGAATTTTTTATGTATCTGGGTAAAAGAAAAATGCTAGGAAAAACAACCTGATGAGCTGGTAGAGGCGTGCACCGGGCGAGGCCTAGCTAAACAACGCCACTGGGCCGGCCCACTGCGGCTAGCGAGGCGATGACGATGATGGCGCCCGCGTGGGGTGCGCCTTCTCCACTGGAACGCGGGTTCGGGAGGAACCCGTCTCCACTTACTAGCCTGGGCCCGCGCGCTGGGTGGCTGACGGATGGGGCCCACGCGACAGCTCCTCCTTCTCTCTCCTCCTGGTGCCATTGTCTTCTTCCTCCCAACGCAGGGATAGAGGGGCTCCAGCCCTCGCTGGCGCCGGCGACAGGGGCTAAGGCGGCGGAGGGGATGGATTCGCCACTCCATCCCGCGCCCGTAGAAGGTGAAGTGGGGACAGGCTATGGCCGGAGTGGAGCGCGGCGTCGCGGCACAGAGGCGGTCGGAGTTGGATTGGGGCGAGGCCATGGCCATCCCTGAGGCTAGCTAGGGCTCGGGAGGGCCTCGTAGGGGTGGTGAGGGTTGGCTGGTGGTGCTAGATGGAGAGGAGGGGGTCAGGGTGGGGTGAATTTGGCCGAGGGCTAGGCGGCGATGGTTCTTACTGGAGGTGAAGAAGAAGACCACTCCCAGGTCAGTTGAGTGCTCCGGAAGCGAGATTGAGGATGGAGAAGTGTTCTCGTTGATCGAAACGAGCTCGGTGTGGAGCTTTATAGCGAGAGCGGGGTCGGTTCCGAGAGTTCCAGAGATGGGCACGGCGGCGATAGCCATTACTTAGGTGGTTGAGGTCGGTGGCGTGGCCAGTGAGCTGCGGATGACCCCGAGTGGTTGGCGGTTGAACGCGTGGTGTGTTGGCGGCCTCGGTCTGGTGCAGGTACTAGGGGCGGTGCCGTACTCGAGTAACCGACGGCGGTGACGGTGGTGGTCGGCGCTGGCCAGCGCTACCGGCCAGGGTAAAAGGTCGGTGAGCGTTGTGACTTCCTCGCGAAGCTAGCTGGATGTGTCACGCGTGAGGGGAGGCAGCAGGGCAGTGGCGCACGGGTGATGCCGAACGTGCCATAAGAGTGCCCTGCTCGCGCTCTGGACATGCACGTAAGGTGCTCGACGTTTTGCCAGGGTGAGCTAGAGTGCTCCAATTGAGCTAATATTTATCAAGGTGGCGATTCTTAGCCTGGGCAGAGTGAGGGACATGCTGGCTTGGCCAGATGATCAAGTCCCATATGTAATTTTAAGAGGTTGCCAAATTCTGTCATGCTCATGTTGTGCTCGACAAAATGCTAGGGTGAGCTAGGAGGATTTTATGGAATTGAAACTTGGCATGATGGTGACTCATTGGATTGTGGAGGTGATGATAAAGTTGGTTTGACAAAAAGAGAAACTTGTTAGTGCAAGTTGTACCAGAATTCTGTTCTGGATAGAATTTGGAGGGTTTATTTGGTGAACTAAAAAGAGGCAATTGGAGCTGCTCTTCTGGACTAAAGGATTTGGTTGGAAGGACTATAAGGTGGAATAATTTCAGAATTTTTGGAGCAAGAAAAATTGAGGTTGTAGTTGTAGCTCAAGAATGGGACAGAATTGAAAAGAGGATGTTTCACTCAAAATTTTCAAAAGACCAAGTTGGGTTTTTGCATAAAAGTGATCTATAGGCCTCACATGACCCCTCATAAATTTTGTGGAATTTTTAGAGAATTATTTAAAATAGTTGTAGTGCAACAGAGCCAATTAAAGAATTGAAAATGCTATAAAAATGATTATCTTGGGCAAAATGTTATTATGAAAATAATTCCTATTGTTATTAAAATATAAATGAAATGTTTTAATAGAGCTACTATATCCCACAATATTATTTCCAAAATTTTCTATTTGGAGGGAAGAATTTTAGAAAACAGAAAAGGTCTTAAAATTAATAAATGACCTAATATAATTCAAAATTTTATTCCTGGTCAAATTTTACTTAATAAAAATATGGTTAATTTTTTTGGGGTGTTACAGGCGATGCGCGCGGGCGGCTTGCGGCCGTGCCAGATGATCCACGACGCAGGCCTGTGGCACGGCACCGAGGATCGTCTGCATCCGGTGTTAGCGACCGGCTGGTTCATGGCCTGCGTCGACGCCAGCTACGACTCTCACTTAGACAAGATGATCGTCGATACCATCAACAAGTTCACTGTCATCAAGAAGCTCGCAGATGACATCATTGTACTCCTCCAGCCCACGCGCCCTGGCTCCTCATTGCCTGCCACCCTAATCGACCTCCATGGTAAGAACCTCTTTCAAGCACAGGTGGCCCTGCGACTGCACGCCGACGTGACAAAGAATGTCCACCTCGAGGTCACGCTCGTCGCGAGGAGCCTAGCCCTGCAAGAATTCATCAACCTACACATCCACGTCTACGAGCAAGTCGTGTACATAAGCCTCTACAAGGCCAGTGAGGACGCTACGATGTTGGCCTTCGTCAACCGGCTGGAAGCCTTGGACACCTTTTTTCAGAAGCACGTTGACCTCGCCACAAAAGCCGCTCCTCCTCAGTCGTCGGTCGGTGGCCCGGCGCACTGAGTCGAGTAGGAGGAGGTCGTTGTTGGATGCATCTTTCTTCTTGCCTCCTGTAACCACCACTGCAATCGCGTCGTCTTGGCCTTAATTCTTATTGTATCGCATTCTCATTCCAGTCGATAAAGACATGTGTGATCCCTTTGCTCACATTTGGCATCAATTATGCATTGTAACTAGTACTACCTCCATCCTGGTTTATTGGTCCCCTTCGTGTGTTTGTGCCAAATTTTGACTTTAGATTTAACTAAAAATATGTTAATGCATGTCACAAAAAATAATATCATTGGAAACTATGTTCAAATACGAATCCAACGATATATTTTTTGGTGACATGCATTAATTTTTTGTTAGTTAAATCTATGGTTAAAATTTGGCACAAAGGGGACCAACAAACCAGGACGGACGTAGTGCTTACCTTTTGCACCAACTTCGTAATTTACGTACGATGCATGACCCAACCTACCGAACTACTCATAAATTCAAAGCTACGACCGAACTTATAAATTCAAAACTACTCGGGTAACACGCCTGTCCCGTTCGCAAGTTCAAAATGAGAAACTGGAACACATACATCAAGCCTGTCCCATTCGCGTCGCATCCCACACTGTCGTTCCGGCCCGCCGGTCAACGTGCATTGGCTAGGTATATATCACTAACATGTGGGACCGCATGTGAGCAAACCGACGATGCGCCAAACTGGTTAACTCCCCAGCTTACCGCGCAGGAAAAGGCCTGCCCTAGCATTTTCAATCGTTATTTCTATCTATCGATAGCGCCAAGGAGCAGAACCAAATGTTACAATTTATACATGTTTAAAAGGAAAAGCCTACCGCGTTCGCGTCGCATGCCCACACGGTCGGGACTCAGGAGTACTTCACGGTCGGTCCTGCACGCCGCATAGCTAGGGAAGGCATGTTGCCTAGCATTTTCACAGTCATGTGGGACCACAGTTGAGCAAACCGACTATCGACAAACCCCCCCCTCCTGCCACGCATTGGCTGAGTTTGAATTGGAAGAGAGAAACGAGGAGGGGAAGAGCTAGCGGTAGAATGGACGCCAAGAAAATTGGTGTCAGATGGAACTCGTGTTGATAGAGTAGGAGCACTCTGTACTAGTTTGTACTACTACCACTATACAACTACAACTGTATTAAAGTTATAGAGTACTAGTACTCCGGTACGTGCATGGCACAGCTTTGTAGGAACAAAATACGGGCAAGATCTTGTTTCAGGTGATTTCTCTCTTTTTTCAGTCAATGTATTACGAATAATATGATGTAAGGGGCACCCATGACGCCACATGGCACATCTGGAGGTCTTGTTGCGAGCTACTTGTGTGGATCGATCACACTGTCGCGCTGTTGGTTCGAGAATATGTGTCTGGGTACAATTAGGTTATAGTAGATCCGAATCCCAGCCATCTGGACCATCGGATCAACATCAATCAACGGTTTATATCGTGTATGTGCAAATGCACGCATTGACTATATAAAAATAATGAATATATAATATATAATACATAATACCTCATATTAGGTTTCTCTAAAGTCAAACTTTGTATACTTTCAACAAGTTTGTAGAAAAATATCTTAACATATACACCACCAATTATATATCATTTGATTCATCATTGCATATATTTTCCCATCATGTAAATTTGTTAGTGTAAATGTTCACATTGTTTTCTACAAACTTGGTCAAGCTTTATAAAGTTTGACTACAGTCAAAGCTATATGTGGAGTAAATAAAAATGGAGGGAGTAGTATAGATATAGATATAACTATAGAAATAAAAAAATCAAGTACTATAGTCTATAGATATAGATATATAGCTACTTTTTTTCTATATTAAAACTCGCATTTTTGTTTAGACATTGTTTAGCTTCGCTACAATTTGCATCTGCGAGATGTGTAGGTCTACCGCCTTGTTCAGATCCTCTATCAAGAACCCCACCATTATCCTTAATTAATTCATATTAGCAATTTGGATTGCATTATCTTAGTTCTTGTCGGTTCTTTGTTTGCTTGCAGGAACTCGATCTCGTTATTTAGGTTGATCGTGCATACGACAAGATCAGTGACCTTCGGAGATTGGTTTAATTAGCGATTGTCGATTCGTATCACCGGGTACGATATAGTTGGATCGTCAACGTCAAAATCCACCAAATCAATTGTTATCCCCACTCTCATTGAAAGATTGGGTCGCCATCACATGACTATCAGCTAGACAATTCCTTCTCTAAAACATACACATGAACACCATCTCAATATCTAGGCCCACGCCTCCCTCTCTCTCGGAACACACACACCTCTCCACACGATCCATGTCTCTTGGTCTCTCTCCCATCCCATCAAAAAATAGGCAGACCACCATTCTCTCCTTCTCGTGACCCCTGTCTTTGTAGTTAGGTCTCCGTGTGACACACAAGCATTGCTCTCTATCTCTACTATCTCTCTCTCTCCCACACATAACCTTACAAGCTATGCTGACGAGGTCTATCTAGCTCTCACACACGAAAACAGACGATGTCTGTGTGTTCCTTCATCGCACACACACTATAGCTCGCCCAATATCCCCGCCCCCATAACCTTGTCAATCCCCTCTATGTCTATATCCTGTAACTAGTTGACGTTACACGCACCCCCTCTCTCTCATTCTCTCATGCACACGCACACACCCTCTTCCTCCCTTTTTGACACTCCTCTCTCTCTAACACACAGTCTTTTGAACATGCATATGCCTCTCTCTCTCTCTCTCTCTCTCTCTCTCTCTCTCTCTCTCTCTTTCTCTCATGCACACACACACACACACACACACCCTCTTCCTCCCTTTCGGACACTCCTCTCTCTCTGACACACACAGTCTTTCGAACACGCATATGCCCCCCTCTCTCTTTCTCTCATGCACACTCACACACCCTCTTCCTCCCTTTCGGACACTCCTCTCTCTCTCCGACACACACACATCAGTCTTTCAAACACGCATATGCCCCCTCCCTCTCTTTCTCCCACACACACGCACACACCCTCTTCCTCCCTTTCGGACACTCCTCTCTCTCCGACACACACAGAGTCTTTCGAACACGCATATGCCCCTCTCTCTTTAGGTCTCGCTGCCACCTCCGCCCCCCCCCCCCCCGTCTTTGTGACACAAATATTCTCTCTATCTAGCTATCTCTCGCAATAATACATGGATAGTCTAAATTGAAATCAAGCAAAGGACCACACTTCTCTTGATTCTCTCTTGAAAAAATGAGCTCCAATTACAAAAATCGAATCCACTCTCAAACATAATATATGAACATAGGGTGAAATCTTCCACACAAATGTTTGTTGCGTGCATGCATGTCAATGATATGGATGTAGTACTACTCGTACATCCACACTGACCCAATTCACACAAATTACATTAAACCCTTCTCAAAATATGGTGTACATGTGAAGTTTATTGTACTGCTCCTACTATCCAGCCCCCGACACGTTCCAACATATTGTGTGTCGGTGTATAAAAACATGGGTGTTTCCATACCCTGACTTATGCACAGACAGTTGCAGCCTTCCCGATGGCAAGGGCTTGCCGGAAGATTGCTTCTGTCAAGACTCAAGACTTGGTTGATAAACCCATGAAGAAGACCTCCAGGCAGGTCATCGAGAAGTACTGAAGATCAAAGACTACACTTGCCGGCAAGCTCTACACCGGCTAGGAATGGCCCGGCAAGCTCCGTGCCGGCAAGCTCCTTTGCAGTCCACCGCTCCACCTCAGCGACTGTCTGTGCATAAGTCAGTAGGTGTCGAACAGGCAAGCAGTTAGGTGAAGCTTGTCGGGGCACGTGTCAGCATGGCGCCTGAAGATTAACTTTAATGACACCCGTCCTAGAGGCGTGTCTAGATAATAGATGGTAGCTGGGCGAGCGGTGCAGGATCCTTGCCGGAGCTCGTCCCCAGCATGACACCTAATGACGCATTGAATGCTTTTGTCCTAACCCGTGTAGTTAGGTATGATAGCACTGTAGCCACTATCTACACCATGTAATTACTATTTTGCCACTGTGGTGACCCCTTAATCTATAAAAGGAGGCCCATGGCTACCTTAAGAAAGGTCGACACTTTGCACAAGTTCACTACGTAGCTGCACATTCCGCGCACCTTGCCGGCAAGATGCGCTCTCTTGTACTTGTGCTTTGACAAATAATACAATCAAAGCAGGAGTAGGGTTTTACACCTCACGGTTTGCCCGAACCTGGGTAAATTTGCTGTGTGTTCTTGCATTGCTGAAACTGCTCTTTGTGCACGTTGATTCCCACAACCGAACCGCAAAGGCATCATCATGATCCCAAAGATTGTCGTACGCATGACATCTTTGGCGCGCCAGGTAGGGGATCGTGTGTTGCAAACCTGTTTCAGCAGTGTGAGTGCCAGTTTCAGTATCATCTTCGATGGCACCCAAGAAGAAGGGCGCGGCTGCAACAACTCTTTCCACGTCCAAGCTACCATCGTAGACGTCCACTGGTGGCGCAGGCGGCGCTGGTGGCGCATGCGGCGAGGGTGGCGCGGAGGGAGGCGGTGGAGGCAGTCAGCTTCCCCGTCATGATGGCGATCCTAGCCATCACACTGGAGATGGCGGAGGCGGCCAACTTCCACGATGATCCGGTGATCGCAGCCATCATACCGGAGAAATCCGGAGCGCGGAGAGCCACAGCGGCGGGGTCGTGACGTCAAAGGACGGCACAGAGACGTCCAAAAATGCCGTGGCAGGACGTGTACCGCGACCATCGTAAGATGGGCGCGACACACTCTGATGCGGAGCATCCTACGGTCATCCCCATGGATCCACCTGCGTCTCCCCAAGCACCAAGAGGACCAATGACTCGAGCACGTGCGAGAGCTCTCGAAAACGAGGTGACGTCACTCCTTAATGAATCTCCATATGACGCGTGCGAGACATGGTCGCTACCTCATTCCCAAATGCTATGTGTGCTTAGGTACCAAGAGGACCCTCTCGGAGAAGCCCGGAATGATGGACAAGTCGGCAAGTTCACGGATGAAGAAGACCAGCGAGGATGGTCACCGGAAGTCTACAGGACCCGGACATCCGGCCCCTCGGAGCAACAGCAGCAGCAACCACCTTACAGCAAAAGGGCTACAGGCGCCAGACATCCGGCCGGCCGCCCGGACATCCAGCCCGTGCAGCCCGGACATCCGGCACCCCCCCAGATATCCGGCACCCCAGTACAGAAGTTTGGCCAGTTTCGGCCGGACATCCGGCCCTCAAGCCTAGACATCCGGCACCCGGACGAACCGCCGGACATCCGGCCCGACGCCCACTTGTATCCGGCCCATGGGCCATGTATCTTCCTCCCTCTCGCCCTAACTTGTACTAGCACTATATAAGGACCTCTCCCTCCTCCCTCTAGGGTTAGCAAAGTAGTTGGCTCTTTGAGAAAGAGCTTTTTTCATCCATACCTCTCCCATGGAGATCAAGACCTCCATGAGACCCATGTGAGAAGATCCTCTACGGCTTCAAGACCTCGACTCCTTCGCGGATCGGGACGAACTAGCTACCGTGTCCTCCTTTGTTGGATTTGGACCTTTGTATCCCTCAATGTGTATGTGGATCTAGTGCATGTGTGATTGGATCTTGTCTATTTGAGTGTTCTTCTTGTGTTCTTCGTGGATTTGCTCCTTTTCCCCCTCCTAAGTGTGAAAAGATCGTCATCTAGGGTTTCGCCCTACATCATCTTGGATCAGAGCCACGTTGATTCACACTTTGGAGTTCTTCCCCTCCACTTTCTAGCCCAATTTTGTTGATTTTGCGAAATTTCAAAAATTCCCCACAAAAATAGCCATACCAATTTTTTTTGTGATTTGTGAGTTTGATGATGTTTTGTTGATTTTGATCCATGGATTTGCTTGGTTTCGAGTGGATCTAGCTTTCCCCCATCTTTTCCCCACTTTCCATCCTCAAATTCCTCTGAATTTTGCCCCCATTTTTTCTTTTATCCACTTGTTATTCGAGTTCTTCCGCGGATCTGGCAACCCGGACATCCGACCCGACAACCCGAACATCCGGCGCCCCGGACATCCAGCCCCTGGGCACCAGCACACCAACAGCTCACAATTCCTTCAATTTTTCGCCTTTTCCCACCGTTTCTTCCGCAATCCCTTGAGCCATTCCACCACCGATTTCCGCCAACCACCACTTAGTGCCTTTGAGATTTTGAGTCGCGTTTTTCTCGTTTCCTAACGTGTTTCGGCTACTTAGGAACGGTTCGACATCGCCGCCGCTCATCATCGCCTCGGAACTCATCATCGACAACACCAACTCCACCATCGTGACACCCTCACCGTAAGCAAGGACGGTAACATCGACGACATCTTGTTCATATCCTTGCCATTGTATTGTGAAACCCCGAGACCATCTTTTGTGTCGCTTTCCTACGAGACAAGCCATTTGAGTATTGCCGGGCAACGCTACTTGTGCACTTTAGTGATACCGCTCCGCATAGCTAACATAGCGTGCATACATACACATATCATCTCTTGTGCCAAAATTTTGTTCCCGCATATACATCATTGCTATCTTCATTCGAGCATTTCGCATAAGTGGCCAAAGGAAACCATCAAAAGAAAGTGAAGCTTTTAAGCAAAAGAGAAAGAGCAACAAGCTTGTAAGCAATAGCCATAGCATCGCCACATTACATAGCATATTTGATCATCTTGGATCATTGTGACAAGTTCACCGGGAATCATACATACATAGCATAAGTGAGATAGACACCAGTACGTTTTGTCTCTTATAGGTTGTGCACAAGTTCGTATCCGCCTTTTGAGCAAGCGTGCTACTGTCTCTCTCGTGTTGTGCAACAAGAGCATTTTCCATGGATTCACATTTTGAGCTCACTCCTTGGTTGCACGACCTGATTTATCTATCCGTGCGTGTGTTTTCGTGTGCTATGTATTGCTATTGGTCTACTCGTTACACTTGCGAACTTGTGAATCTTTTTCAACATTATTGATATCTTGCTTGCAATTGCAAAAAAATTGTGCCACCATCCTAACCAAACTCCTCCAAAATCTTTACTTGTGTAGGTGTGAGATTGACTCGATCCGGTACCAATTGCACTATTTTCATAATACCGTATTGGGTGATCATTGATCCATCTTCAACATTGGATAAGGTACATTGGTCTAGTTTGTTTCTTTCTTCCACTAACACTTGTTTGATAATCATGGATAGACCAAGCACTTCTATCAACCCCCTCTTCGATGAGCAAGAATACGCACCGAACAACTACGTCACCAAGGCGCAACTTTTCAGAGTCCAACGAGCGCTACATCAAGAAAGTGAAGTTTTGGGAGATCGCATCGAGCAACTCGCCACCGACTTGCGCAACTCCGAAACACGAACAAGGGACTACTTCGACGCCAAGCTTTCATCGCAAATGGAAGAGTTCCGCACTATGATGGCCAACCGCCATTCATCCACTTCGTCTTCATCAAGATCAAGACGGCGCCATTCGAGCCGACACTCTTCGGACACTTCTTCGGATGCAAGTCTTCTACAAGCACGCTCTCAGCGCTCTCAAGAACATGACGACCGGCAAGCTTCATGAAACCCATTCCATGGCAATGGTTTGCAAGCCCGCCTTCAAGAGCGCGAACGACAAAACCGGCAAGCACAAGCCAATGGGAACCAAGATCAAGTTCCACAACGCCAACGTCAAGTGCACCAAGACGACGACGCCCTACAGCAAGAATGACAACGTCGTGAGGAGCAAGCACTTGAAGCTCAACGTGCCCTACGCGAAGCAACTCGCAACGTCGCCCAACGCAACAGCCGCGTGCGCGAACAAGAAGAAGCCGCACGACTTGAGGAGCGCCAAGAGATGCGGAACCATGCACGAATCCCAAGGCCACCACGTCCAGTCAATCAAGATGAACACGACGAAGATGAACTAGAAGATCGACCTCCACGGCAAGAGCATCATCGCAACCGCCGACAATGCAATGAGGAGCGCTACGGCAAGCTCAAGTTCACCATGCCTAAATTCTCCGGTGGAAATGATCCCGAAGAATACCTTTCATGGGCGTTGAAGGTCGACAAGATATTCCGTCTTCACAACTACGACGAGGAAAAGAAGATTGCCATGGCATCTCTCGAGTTCCAAGACTATGTTATCATCTGGTGGGAGCAAGTGATCGAACGACGCCAAGAGAAAGGTGAACCACCAATCAACACGTGGAATCAAATGAAGGATGTCATGAGAGCTCGTTTTGTGCCTACACACTATAGCCGTGACCTCTTCAGGAAACTTCAACTCATCAAGCAAGGCACCAAGTCGGTTGAAGCGTACTACCAAGAGATGGAAATCGCAATGATACGAGCCAATGTCAAGGAATATGATGAACAAACAATGGCGCGTTTCTTGAATGGCCTCAACTATCCCATTAAGAAAATTGCGGACTTCCAACCATACTCCAATCTCCTCGAGTTAGTGCACCAAGCAACCAAAGCGGAGCAACAAGTACAAGAAGAATACAAGTACTCCAAGTACTCTTCCAAGACCTACAGTTCATACACTCAAGCTTCAACGACTTCTACAACTCCTTCCATGACTCGAGCTACACCAAGTACCGGCGACAAGTCAAGCTCCAAGCAACCAACGACATCGTCGAGTCGCCTTCCTACTACTACAAGCAACTCCAAGCAAAAAGCTTCGTCATCAACAACTCCTTCGGATGCCACCGACAAAACAAGTGACATCAAGTGCTTTACTTGCAAAGCCCGAGGACACAAGTCCTTCGAGTGCCCCACAAGACGCACTATGATCATGAACGCCGACGGCACCTACAATTCCATGAGTGAAGATGAAATGAAAGCCATCGAACAAGTGGCCATGCGCCGCCAAGTGAATGAAGAAGAAGATGATCAAGTGTTTTGCGACAATGATTCGAGCCCCGCTCTTGTTGTCTCCAAGGTCTTGACACTTCAACAACATCAAGATGAAGATCAACATTGTCACATCTTCCATACCAAAGCGGGAATCCAAGGACATTCCATCAAGGTCATCATCGACGGCGGAAGTTGCCACAACTTGGCAAGTGAAGAGTTATGTACCAAGCTCCAATTGGTTAAGAAGAAGCACCCTCGCCCATACAAGGTCAAATGGCTTAGCGACTCCGGCACCATCCAAGTGGAACACACCATTCAAGTTTCCTTCAAAATCGGAGCATACGAAGATACACTGGAGTGTGATGTGGTTCCTATGTCCGTGTGCCATCTCCTCCTTGGACGACCTTGGCAATTCGACCGCGGCGTCATCCACAACGGACGGACCAATCACTATAGCTTCAAGATGAAGGGCAAGGAATTCGTTCTTCGACCTATGACACCAAGTCAAGTCATCGCGGACAAGCAAGCATCTACCCATCGTGGAGAGAAAAGTGAGCGAGTGAACCACCAAAAAGAGAGTGAGCGCCACAAGCCAAACATGGGTGACTCCACGATGAGCAACAAGAGAGACCTAGTTCTTTTAGCCACCAAAAGAGATTTGAGGGATGTGAGTGAGAGCCCATCAAGTGTTCTTCACTTTGTGCTTGTGTGCAAAGATGAAGTGGTGCGGACTAATACTTCACAACATCTTCCTTTGGTATTGTCTCAATTATTGCAGGAATTCGCGGACATGTTTCCCGATGAGCTACCTCCCGGACTTCCTCCACTTCGCGGAATCAAACACCGCATCGACCTCATTCCCAGCGCACCCCTACCGAACAAGGCACCTTACCGCGTCAACCCCGAAGAGACGAAAGAGATCCAAAGGCAAGTGCAACATCTCATGGAGAATGGGTATGTACGCGAAAGCTTAAGCCCTTGTGCCGTTCCGGTCATTCTTGTGCCTAAAAAAGATGGTACTTATCGCATGTGTTCCGATTGCCGTCCTATAAATGCTATCACCGTTAGATATCGCCATCCCATTCCACGCCTAGATGACATGCTAGATGAACTTAGTGGAGCCACAATTTTCTCTAAAATTGACCTTAAAAGTGGCTATTATCAAATTCGCATGCAAGAAGGTGGTGAATGGAAAACCGCTTTCAAAACCAAATTTGGCTTCTATGAATGGTTAGTCATGCCTATGGGTTTATCACAAGCTCCTAGCACTTTTATGCGTGTGATGCATTATGTTCTTCGCAAATATATTGGCATTTGTGTTGTGGCTTACTTTGATGACATCCTTGTGTTTAGTGAAACTCTTGAAGATCATATCAAACACCTTAGAGACGTATTGCAAGTTCTTAGAGACGAGCGACTTTATGCTAACATGGAAAAATGCACTTTTGGTGTTGATAAGCTTGTTTTCTTGGGCTTTGTTGTCTCATCTAAGGGTGTTCAAGTGGATGAAACTAAAATTGAGGCTATTAAAAATTGGCCACGACCAACCAATTTGCTTCAAGTGCGTAGTTTTCTTGGCTTAGCAGGCTTTTATCGCCGCTTTGTGAAGGATTTTAGCATCATTGCATCACCATTGCACACATTGAGTAAGAAAAATGCACCATTTGTTTGGGGTCCATCTCAAGATGCCGCCTTTCATGAGCTTAAGAACTTGCTTACACATGCTCCTTTGCTTGCATTACCCAACTTTGAGAAAACTTTTGAAGTGCATTGTGACGCTAGTGGTAATGGTATTGGTGGTGTGTTAATGCAAGAGAAGCGCCCTATTGCATACTTTAGCGAAAAACTCTCCGGCGCGCAACTTAACTACCCCATCTATGACAAAGAGTTATATGCTTTAGTGAGAGTATTGCATGTGTGGGAACATTATCTCCGTCCACGTGAATTTGTCATCCATACGGATCATGAAACGCTTAAGTACCTTAAGGGACAAACCAAATTGAATAAGCGTCATGCTAAATGGAGTGAGTTCATTGAGTCATTTCCTTATGTTATCAAGTATATCAAAGGTAAGTAAAATATTTTGGCGGACGCTCTTTCCCGCAAGTGCATGTTGGTTACTCAACTTGAGTTGAATGTCATAGGATTTGAGCACATTAAAGACTTGTATGAGCATGATTCGTCATTTGCAACTCCTTATGCCAAATGTTTACCTCATAAAACTTGGGAGCAATATTACTTGAAAGATGGTTATCTTATGCGAGCTAACTAACTTTGTATTCCCGAGTCTTCTCTTCGTTTGCTAATTTTGCAAGAAGCTCATGGTGGAGGACTCATGGGACATTTTGGACGCGACAAGACATTCGCTACGCTCTCCAAGAACTACTTTTGGCCAAAGATGTTTCGAGATGTTTCTCGCTACACCAACCGGTGCTCTACATGCCGCAAAGCTAAGTCCAAAGCTCAATCTCATGGCCTTTATATGCCTCTTCCTATTCCATATCATCCATGGGAAGATATTAGTATGGATTTCGTGCTTGGTTTGCCTCGAACTCAAAACGGCAAAGATTCTGTATTTGTTGTTGTGGACCGTTTCTCTAAAATGGCACATTTCATTCCGTGCAACAAGATAGACGATGCTTCACATGTTGCAAATCTCTTTTGTAGGGAAATCTTGAGATTGCATGGAGTGCCCAAGACGATCGTGTCGGACCGAGACGTCAAGTTCCTTAGCTACTTTTGGAAGACACTATGCGCCAAGCTCGGAATCAAGCTCCTATTCTCATTGGCATATCACCCTCAAACATACGGCCAAACGGAGGTCACGAACCGGACTCTTTCCACACTCCTCCGCGTGTTGATCAAGAAGAACATAAGGGAGTGGGAGGAATGCTTTCCCATCGCCGAGTTCACCTACAATCGAGCAAGACACTCTACTACCGGCAAGTTCCCCTTCGAGGTTGTCTATGGCTTCAACCCTTTGTCACCATTGGACATTCTACCGCTACCGCTACAAGAGCGAATCGACATGGACGCGAGTGAACGAGCACGCTACATCAAGAAGATGCATGAAGATACAAGGCACACGATCGAGCGCCAAGTACAACGCCTCGCGACCAAGGTCAACATCAACAAGCACCCCATGGTGTTGAACCCCGGAGATCTTGTGTGGCTACACCTTCGCAAAGGCCGCTTCCCCAACGAGTGCAAGTCCAAACTACTACCTCGAGATGACGGACCATTCAAGGTGCTAGCACGCTACAACGCCAATGCATACAAGATCGACATCCCTCATGACAAGTACAACGTGAGCGACATCTTCAGCGTCATGGATTTATCTCCCTTCCATGGTGATGTGGATTACGATCCGAGGACGGATCTTTCCCAAGGGGGGGGAGATGATGTGGAGCATCCTACGGTCATCCCCATGGATCCACCTGCGTCTCCCCAAGCACCAAGAGGACCAATGACTCGAGCACATGCGAGAGCTCTCGAAAACGAGGTGACGTCACTCCCTAATGAATCTCCATATGATGCGTGCGAGACATGGTCTCTACCTCATTCCCAAATGCTATGTGTCCTTAGGTACCAAGAGGACCCTCTCGGAGAAGCCCAGAACGATGGACAAGTCAGCAAGTTCACGGATGAAGAAGACCAGCAAGGATGGTCACCGGAAGTCTAAAGGACCCGGACATCTGGCCCCTGGCCCGGATGTCCGGCCCCTGGGAGCAACAGCAGCAGCAGCCGTCTTACAGCAAAAGGGCTACAGGCGCCGGACATCCGGCCAGCCGCCCGGACATCCGGCCCGTGCAGCCCGGACATCCGGCACCCCCCCCCAGAAATCCGGCACCCCAGTACAGAAGTTTGGCCAGTTTCGGCCGGACATCCGGCCCTCAAGCCCGGACATCCGGCACCCGGATGAACCGCCGGACATCCGGCCTTAGCCTGGACATCCGGCCTTAGCCCGGACATCCGGCCTGACGCCCACTTGTATCCGGCCCACGGGCCATGTATCTTCCTCCCTCTCGCCCTAAATTGTACTAGCACTATATAAGGACCTCTCCCTCCTCCTTCTAGGGTTAGCAAAGTAGTTGGCTCTTTGCGATAGAGCGTTGCTCATCCATACCTCTCCCATGGAGATCAAGACCTCCATGAGACCCATGTGAGAAGATCCTCTACGGATTCAAGACCTCGACTCCTTCGCGGATCGGGACGAACTTGCTACGGTGTATCCTCCTTTGTTGGATTTGGACCTTTGTATCCCTCTATGTGTATGTGGATCTAGTGCATGTGTGATTGGATCATGTCTATTTGAGTGTTCTTCTTGTGTTCCTCGTGGATTTGCTCCTTTTCCCCCTCCTAAGTGTGAAAAGATCGTCATCTAGGGTTCCGCCATACATCACACTCCCTCGCGACGCAGGCGGCTCCAAACGATGACCAGATAACAATGCCGAGCATCGTCATCAAGATCCTCAGGTACTACCACCACCGCGTCAGCCCGCTGGCGAACATGTGCCGCAGCAGCAGGCTTGGGATGGAGTTCCTTCTGGCTCTGCCAAGAGTCGAGCGACGTCCCGTTCTTCGTTTTCGGCCATGCCAAACACGGCGGAGGAGGCCATGGTGCGGGCCCAGATGCTCTTAAACTTCCCACCAACAGCTGATAAGATGGACGAATGGAGGGCGACCATCCAGAGTCTCATCAGTTTTGCTGACCCCGGCAAGACGCAGCAGGCGGGACCTTCACAGCGGGCACCCACAGTGCCGGTAGGACCAGCTGGCGGCCGAGTTGGAGACGCTGCGCCGACAGTGCAGTCACCTCCGCGGCAACAACCACAGCAGACGCGCCGGCAAGTTTGCCGATCTGATGAGCCCGACGAGGTGTCGATGGCGTCGTCAGATCCGCAGGGCTGGCAAGACCAGTGCCAAGTGCTGCAAGATCGGTGGGTGGAGGACGCCCGCACAATGATCGAACAAAGCCGGGAAGCACGTCGTCAGTCAGATGACCGTGCCGGACCGGCAGCGCACGAGCCTGTGCCAGGGTACCCTGGGTGCTTACCTTACGAGGTAGGCTACCCAGCGTTTACTCGTGAGCTGCGGCAAGTTCGCTGGCCGTCCTCTCGAAGCTTCAAGCCCGAGCTGCCAGACAAGTATGACGGCAAGCTCAACCCGTCAGAGTTCCTTGGCATCTACTCCATCGCGGTGCAGGCTGCCGGCGGACGAGACGACAAGATCGTTGCCAACTACTTCCCGTTGGCGCTCAAGCCCAACATCAGGTCATGGTTGGTAAACTTGCCAGAGAATTCCATTTCTTCTTGGGCGGATCTATGCCATCAATTCGTTGGCCCTATCCAGGTAGGTCACAAGGTTCCTGGTCAGCCCAACGATTTGCATGTGATTCCCAGAGAGATGGAGAACCCCTCCGCAAGTATATCCAGAGGTTCAGCCGCGTACAGCACAACATCCACGATGTACACCCTGCCGCTATGATCGCCTCGTTCCACACGAATGTCCGCAATCGCAGAATGCTAGAAGAGATGGCCATAAACATGGTCAAGGATATCGCCGAGCTCTATGCTCTGGCTGATAAATGTGCACATGCTGAAGAAGGGAGGCGACTCCCCGGAGAGGATGCAGGTGCGACAGTCGACTCTGAAGATGATGATGCATCCATTCCGAAGAAGAAGGGCCGCAAGCGCAAAGGTGAGCCTGTTTTGGCGGTAGAGGGATCAGGGAATCCCGGCAAGAAGCCCAAGGCTGAGAGCAGCGGCAAGGAGGTTGCCGTCTGCACTTGCGGCCATGAGGCGGCTGCCGGTGAGAAGACTGACGGCCCATACTGCAAGATCCACCATACTGTGGACTACGATCTCCAAGAGTGCCGGCAAGTTTAGCAGCATGCCGAGAAGCAGAAGCAAGAGTATGAAAAGCGCGACAAGGAGAAGGCCAAGAACGGTGCTGGTGGGTATGGCAAGAAGAACCGTGGTGGTCGCGGAGGCCACCGCGGCAAGGTCAAGCAGCAAAAAGAGAAGCCTAAAAGAGGCCGAGACAAGAAGGAAGAAGAAGATGGTAGCGATGAGGACGTGGATGAGTCCGAACAAGAGTTCTAGAATGCAGTTGACGCCATGTGTGTTGATGGTGGTGCATCTTTGCACTCCTCACACCGCAACCTGTAGCAGTGGATCAGAGATGTCAATGCGGCGGAGCCAGCAATGGAATCACAGAAGCCACTGAAGTGGTCCCACACACCCATAATCTTTGACGGTGAGGATCACCTTGATCGCACAACCGCGATCGGGTATTTGTCATTGTTGGTTTTCCCCAACAATCTACAACCTTAGAGTCACCAAGATGTTGGTTGATGGTGGGGCTGGCCTGAATTTGATTTCACCAGATGTAATCGAGAGACTGCAAATTCCTGATGGAGATCTGAAAGAGACGGGCACCTTTCAAGGGATCAATCCGGGAAGGAGCAAGCTTGTGGGTCAGATTACCTTGCCGGTGACGTTTGGCAGCAAATTGAACTACAGGACAGAGAAGATCGTCTTTGATGTCGTCAAGATGCCACTGCCGTACAATGGCTGTGTCACACTATGCCTACAACACACTTAAAATGCCAGGACCGATGCGCGTTCTAACCATCAAGTCGAATCAGAAGAACGCAATCATCTGCGCCGAGAAGCTCTACCGGGAGGCAGTGGCAGAATCTGCCGAAGAGGCACTTGCTCCTGCTGACAAAGCTCCTGGGGGAGGAAAGAAGAAGAAGACCAGTAAGACCTCCAGCAAGGCCTCTGGAAAGTGCACTGAAAAGTGTAGCACGTCCGTTGAGGAGCCAGAGAGATCTGCCGGCAAGACCAAGAAAGCCAAGGCCACTGCACCTGCCACGAAGGAAGTTTCTGCAAAGGAGGATGGGACGGGAGGCACTTTTACCATAAGTGCCACCCTTAATGACAAATAGGAAAGCGCGCTCGTTGCTTTCCTGCAGGCGAATGTCGATGTGTTTTCCTGGCAAGCATCTGACATCCCCGGTGTTCCCAGGGAAGTAATTGAGCACCACCTTGCCATCTGTCCCCATGCAAAGCCTGTCAAGCAGAAGGTCAGAAAGCAAGCCTTGGAATGGCAAGAGGTCATTGCCCAGGAGATTCAAAAGTTAGAAGCAGCAGGTCTAGTCAGAGGAGTTCAACATCCCACTTGGTCAGCAAACCTTGTCCTAGTTCGTAAGCCAAACGGGAAGTGGAGGCTTTTTATCGATTACACTGATCTGAATAAAGCTTGTCCAAAAGACCCTTTTCCCTTGCCGCGAATCGATCAGATTGTGGATTCCACTGCCGGCTGTGATCTCCTCTCTTTTCTTGATGCTTACTCTAGTTATCATTAGATCTTTATGGCCAAGGAAAATGAGGAGAGAACGGCATTCATTACTCCATGTGGCACGTACTACTTTGTACGCATGCCTTTCGGATTGAAAAGTGCCGGATCAACATTTGCGAGAGCAGTCCAAATTGGTTTTGAGACCCAATTGCACAGAAATGTGTAAGCCTACATGGATGATAATGTGGTCAAAACCAAGGACAAATCAACACTGATTCAAGATTTGGAGGAAACATTTTCCAGTTTGCGCAAGATCAACTTGAAGCTCAACCCCGAGAAGTGTGTGTTTGGTGTTTCATCTGGCAAGCTTCTCGGGTTCTTTGTATCTCAGAGAGGAATTGAAGCCAATCCCTACAAGATCAAAGCAATTGAGCAGATTGAAGCACCAAAGCGTGTCAAGGACGTCAGGCGTCTTGCCGGCTATGTTGCCGCATTAAGCAGGTTTATCTCCAAATCAGCTGAGCGTGCCTTGGCATTTTTCAAAATCTTGAAAAAGACAGGTCCAATGAAATGGACTCTGGAAGCGGAGGCTGTGCTCCAAGATTTGAAGGGGTACCTGTCTTCTCCGCCAGTCCTAGTTGCGCCCAAGCCACAAGAACCGTTGCTGCTATACTTAGCGGCAACAAATCAAGTGGTCAGTGATGCACTAGTGGCTGAGAGAGAAGCCGATGACGAAGATGTAGCAACCGCAGAGCTGCAAGCCGACAAGCCAGAATCTTCTCTGGCAAGGTCAGGTGCTGACAAGTCTAAAATTGTGCAAGCAAATGAACTAGTTCAACAAGTTGTGGAGAAGAAGAAGATGGTGCAGTGCCCAGTTTACTTTGTCAGCTCTCTTCTGTAGGGGGCTAGGTCAAGGTATTCTGGCGTGCAAAATTTGCTCTTCGGTCTCCTCATGGCCTCAAGGAAGCTGCGCCACTACTTTCAAGCACATCAGATCACCGTTGTCACTCGCTTTCCACTGCAGCATATTATGAGGAATCCAGAAGCCACCGGCAGGATTGTAGAGTGGGTGTTGGAGCTGTCAAGCTTTGACCTGGAGTTTGAAAGAACATCAACGATTCAGAGTAGAGCTTTGGCAGAATTCATTACAGAATGGACACCAACGCCAGATGAAGAAGTACAAGAGACCTCTCCCCCGGCAAGGAAACTTTTGATGATTCGATCATGTACTTTGACGGTGCTTTCACGCTGAAAGGCGCCGGTGCTAGCATGCTGCTTGTCGCACCCACCGAAGAGCATCTCAAGTATGTGGTTCAAATGCACTTTCCTAGGGAGCAGGCCACCAACAATACTGCTGAGTACAAGAGATTGCTTGCCAGTCTGCGCATTGCAATCGACCTTGGTATTCGAAAGTTGATTATCAGAGGCGACTCATAGCTTGTGGTGAAGCAAATTAATAAAGATTATCAGAGCCCGTTGATGGAAGCATATGTTGATGAAGTGAGGAAGTTGGAAGAGTACTTTGACGGTTTGCAAATGGAGTACGTCCTCCGTGCTCAAAATGATGTTGCAGACGAACTGTTAAAGCTTGCCGCCAAGAGATCTCCTGTGGAAACATGAACTTTTGTGCTACAAATGAATCAGCCATCTGTTACACCATCAACGAAGGCAGCAAAGAAAAGGAAGCTAAATACTGGTGGGTACTTTCCAGCAGAACTGCTAGCAGCTGCCACGAAAAGCAACTCCACCGACAAGACACACCTGGCTGGTGAGCCGCAACCTCCGGCAAGTCAAGTTCTTGCCGTCGAGGCAAGCGCTCCCGTAGAGGAAGAAATGCCTTTAGTCCTTGCCGTCGAGCCACAGGCTCCGACATGGGCGCAGCCGATCGTACGGTACCTCCAAACAGGGGAACTTCCCGAAGAGCAAGAAGAAGCTGAAAGAGTAGCCCGTCAATCAAGTGTGTACCAATTTGTTGACAACACTTTGTACAGAAAGAGACCAAATGGGGTGAAATTGAAGTGCATTTGCAAGGAAGATGGACAGAAGCTGTTGGCAGAGATACATGAACGGATGTGTGGCTCTCATATTGGGTCACGCGCTCTCGTCGGCATGGCATTCCGACAAGGTTTCTACTGGCCGACAGCCCTTCAAGATGCCTTGGCGGTGGTGACCAGATGTGAAGCATGTCAGTTCCACGTGAAGGATATACACCAGCCAGCTCAAGCTCTTCAAACCATCCCTCTTTCCTGGCCCTTCTTGGTCTGGGGGCTCGACATCCTCAACTCATTTCCCTGTGCTACCGGGGGCTTTGAATTCTTGTATGTTGCAATCGACAAGTTTACAAAGTGGCCTGAGGTAGAGCCGGTGAGAAAGGTGACGTCACAGTCAGCTATCAAGTTCCTCAAGGGATTGGTCGCCTGTTTTGGCGTACCCAACAGGATCATACCGACAATGGCACCCAATTCACGAGTCGCGCCTTCACAGCATACTGTCAAGAACCTGGAAGCAAGATCTGCTACGCTTCTATTGCTCACCCGAAAAGTAATGGACAGGCGGAGAGGGCAAATGCAGAAGTGCTGCGTGGTCTCAAGACCAGAACTTTCGACAAGCTGCACAAGTGTGGAAGATGCTGGGTGGAAGAGTTGCCGGTTGTTCTTTGGTCACTCAGAACGACACCAAATCGAGCCACCGGCCGGACACCCTTCTCCCTTGTATATGGTGCAGAAGCGGTGCTCCCCACGGAACTCAGATGCGGGTCACCTCGAGTCTTGGCCTTTAATGAAGAGGATCAAGAAGAGCTACGACAAGATGATGCTATGCTCCTTGAGGAAGATTGTTTCTGGGCTGCTATCCGTGCTGCACGGTACCAGCAAGCTTTGCGCCGCTACCATAGCCGCAAAGTTCATACTAATAGAAATGGTTCAACTTAACAAGATGTGTGTGATACATGGCAAATAGGCCAGTAATCCGAAATGTGTGGGAAGACGGATAACAACACGGATGATTCTTACTAATAACCCATGTGTGTTGTGGGAAAACGGTTGGTGGTATACAATTGTCAGCGATTGATGAAATCATCACCGACGGGTTCCCTAGTTTAGCCCGTGGCCAATGTGATTTTCTTTGTCTGCACAACATCTATGCTCTATCTACACAACAACAACATATATACTTATAAGAACATTGTTGCATAACCAAATTAAACATCCAATTACATAAGTGACTGCACACACCAAAGTAAATAATTACATGCACACTAAACTAGGAGAAACGATCATTTAATCATCTACTTCTTGTTGTGATGACGCTTGCCATTGCTCTGCTTTCGGCTGGATCCCTGGCCGTTTTGGTGAAGAAGGAGGCACTTCCTCATGTCAACGATTCGGCTGTACATCTTGTAGCTCGTGTACGCCTCCTTGGCCGCGTATACGATGTGAGCTTCGTCGAGTTTCTCCATCTAGGCCGAGTGCCAGACACGCTTGTCCTTGTTGCAGGAATCCTTCATGTCTCTGTAGTAGGGGTCGATGATGGCCTCGGCAAGGTGAACCAGTGAGTCCTTCTCATGCTTCTTGCTGCCCCATATCTTGTATTGGCCATGGATGTCGACAAGATTCTGGCAAGCGATGTCCGAATTCTTGAGCACCTTTACATCGTTGGTGATGTCCACCATAGCGAACATGTAGTGGGGGCTGTTGACAAACCTGGCGAAACGCTCGCAAGGCCTTGTGGCCAGGCAGTAGTGCTAGACGAGGACGTGATTGCGCACGCACATCTGGGCGACGGCGACCTTGTGACGAGACCCGGCACGAGTGCAGGTGTACTCGAGGTCGAACCCGACCACCTTGTACTTCTCCGCAGCAAGCAACAACTCCATAGCGTGGATGGAGTTCTCCACCCAGATCGGGTTGTTGGTGTACACCACCGAGAGCTCCAGGAACCTTCTGTGGGTGTCCACTTCAGTATGCATGGTGAACTGCTGCTCGTCGTTGGCAATCGCTGGGAGCGCCATTGGAGCCGCGCATGATACCCTCTCCGTATTTTTCATCATGGGTATACTTCTTACAATACTGGGGCGCGATCGAAAGGTTGAAGAGACACATGGGTTAAATGGCTGCTGTAATAAATGGGGGCCGGACGACCTGTAATCGTCACGTCTTGTTACCGCGTTCCTAGCAGACGATTCCAGTGCACGCTTGAGCACCCCACACGCATTTCATTTGACCACGCGTGGGCATTAAGATGCGCTAAGTTTACCCATGGGTGATGAGGTCAAAGTTACACAGATGGGTAATGATGGAAACTCGAGTGCGATAATTCTGGGCACACAGTTGAAGAAACCAACTATGTACAATAATGTCAAAGATTGCTGTCAAGTCCGCAATATAGATCGTTTGTGATGAGATCGACAGGGGAAATACATTCAAGAATGGTAAATAAAATCAAGTCCATTGAGGTCCATGTCGGTGTACTAAGACATGGGTGCCCTCATACCCAGACTTGTGCATAGGCAGTCACAGCCTCCCTGACGGCAAGGGCTTGACGGAGGATAACTATGTCTCAAGACTCAGATTAAACAAGACCATAAAGAAGACCTCGAGGCAGGTCATCGAGAAGTACTATTCTCGTACTGAAGATCAAGATTGCCCTTGCCGGAAAGCCCCGTACCGGCAAGGTGAGTACCAAGACTCTGGTTGCCGGCAAGCTCCTTGCCGGCAAGCAACGGCCCGGCAAGCTCCGCGTCGGCAAGCTCGTTCTGTCCCGTTACCGCTCCACCTCATCATCGGCTAGATAAGCATGCATGATAGGTGTCGAGCGGGTAGGCAGTCAACGCAGCTGGCCAAGGCACGTGTCGGCGTGCCACGCAGAGATTAACTTTAATGACACCCGTCCCTGGGACGTGTCAGAATTACAGGAGGGCGCCAGGACCGGTGGTACAGATCTTTGGCCCAAAGCCTCGCCTCCCTGACGTAGCACCTAATGGTGCATTTAATGCACTTGTCTTACCCCATCTGGAGATAGACGTGGTGATGGTGCAAGTTACTATTCATACTCTGTAAATGACCATATTAGCCACTGTGGTAACCCCTTGATCTATAAAAGGAGGCCCACGACTACACTTAGAACGGTCAACTCTTAGCTCAACTACACGATGTAGCTGCACTTCCCGCACACCTTGCCGGCAAGCTGCGCTCCTTGTAACCTTTGAACTCACATACAATCAGACCACCAGAATAGGAGTAGGGTTTTACGCTCACAGTGGCCCGAACCTGGATAAATCGTTGCTTGTGCTCATATCTACTAGCCCTGCTCTTTGTAGTATTTTGATCCCACTTCTAAACCGCAAAGGGATCCTCTCGATCCCATAGATCGTCGTTTTCCCACGACATCTTTGGCGCGCTAGGCAGGGGATCTCATATTACGAATCAGTGTTTGTAGTTTGAGTACCGGCTCCAGCACCTTCATCGATGGCACCGAAGAAGAAGACCGAAGCCACGACGGCTCCCACCACCTCCAAGGTGCCTTCCCAGGCTTCCAGAGATGGCGCAGTCGGCGCGGGCTCTCTACGGTTGGCATGGCCAGGGCTAGAGGCGCCAGCTGTGCGGATCTCCAACCTCCCCACCGTATCGGCAATCGCAGTCAGCACACCAGAGACGGCACAGACGGCCAACTCCGACAACCTGCTGGTGAGCACGATCATCCCAGTATTGCAATTCGGACCGGTGTGAACCAGGACCCCGTCACCGCGACGTCCAAGGATGGAGCGGCGACGTCCAACAACGTTGCAACGGGACGTGTGCAGCGACCATCGCAAGATGGGCGCGCCACGCTTCCCTGCGGCGCTGGTGGTCCTGGACGGTGTCAAGTCGGCCCTGAGCAATGTCCTCACGATGCTCAGGTTCCACCACCACCAAGCCAACCCGTTGGTGAACATGCGCCGTGGCAGCAGGTACGCGACAAGCTCCCTCCTAGCCCAGCCAGGAGTCGAACGCCGTCCCGTTCCATGTTTCCCGCCATGCCAAACACAACGGCAGAGGCCATGGCGCGAGTTCAAATGCTTTTGAACTTCCCGCCAGCCCCAGACAAAATGGAAGAATGGAGGGCCACCATTCAGAGCCTCATCAGTTTTGCCCATCCCGGCAAAACACAAGATGTGGGCCCCTCCAGACGACCACCCACAGTGCCGGCAGGACCATCTGGCTGCCGTGCCGGAGACGGTGCACCAACGGTGCAGTCGCCTCCACGCCAACAACCACAGTGGCGGCAAGCTCACCGATCGGATGACCAGGAAACTATGTCCATGGCGTCGTCAGATCCGTGGGGCCGCCGAGACCAGCGCCAAGCGCTCCGCGATCGGCGCGACGAGGACGCCCATACGAAGATTGAGCGGCACCGGGAAGCATGCCGTCTATCAGGCGACCGTGCCGGGCCGGCAGCATACGTGCCAACGCCAGGGTATCCTGGGTGCCTACCTTACGAGGTGGGCTGCCCAGTGTTTACTCGTGAGCTGCGGCAAGTTTGATGGCCGTCCGCCCGCCCCTTCAAACCTGAGCTGCCCGACAAGTACGACGGCACGTTCAGTTTGGCAGAGTTCCTTGGCATCTACACCATCGCGGTGCAGGTTGCCGGGGGACGCGACGACAAGCTTCTAGCCAACTACTTCCCGTTGGCGCTTTGGCCCAACGTTAGGTCATGGTTGATGAACTTGCCGGAAGGCTCCATTTCTTCTTGGCAGATCTATGCCCTAAATTGGTGGGTGCCTACCAGGGTGGCCACAAGCTCCCTGGTTAGGAGAGCGATTTGCATGTGATCCCCCAGAGAAATGGCGAGACCCTCCGCAAGTACATACAGAGGTTCAGCCGTGTGCACCACAACATCCCCGATGTTCATCCCGCAGCTATTTGCACCGCATTCCACACGAATGTGCGCAACCGCAGAATGCGGTCTGAGATGAATATCGTGAAGGTCAGAACCATCAACGAGTTGTACGCCTTGGCGGACAAGTGTGCACGTGCTGAGGAAGGGAGGAGACTCCCGGGGGAAGATGCTGGCGCCGATGTCGATTTGGAAGACGACGACGCAGATGATGCATCGACCCCGTAGAAGAAGAGCCAGAAGCGCAATCGAAAGCGCAAAGGCAAGACCGTGATGGTAGTTGAGAGCCCCGGTGACACCAACACCGCCAAGAAGTCCAAGGCAGAGAGGCCCGGCAAGAAGGCTGCCGGGTGCGCTGACTACCGGGAGGCTGTGGCAGGCGACAAGAGCGGCAAGACCGGTGGGCCGTACTACAAGATCTACCGTACCAAGGGCCACGACCTTCAGGAGTGCCGGCAAGTGGCGCAACTTGCCGAGAAGCAAAAGCAAGAGTACGAGAAGCGCGACAAGGAGAAGGGCCAAGATGGTGCCAGTGGATCCGGCAAGCAGAACCATGGTGGCCGAGGGGGCCGCCGCGGCAAGGCCAAGCAGCCGAAAGAGAAGGCTACACAAGGCCAAGATGATGATGATCAAGACGAAGATGAGTCCGACAAAGAGTTCCAGAACGCAGTGGACGCCATGTGTGTTGACGGAGGCGCATCTTTGCACACCTTGCACCGACAACTAAAGCAGTGGATCCGCGAGGTGAATGCCATGGAGCCCGTGATGGGAGCGCAGAAGCCACTCAAGTGGTCGCACACGCCCATCGTCTTTGACGCCGAGGACCACCCTGATCGCACCACTGCGGTCGCGTGTTTGCCATTGTTGGCTTCGCCAACAGTCCGCAACCTTAGGGTGACGAAGATGTTGGTTGACGATGGGGCCGGCTTGAACTTGATCTCTCCCGATGTGATCAAGAGGCTGCAAATCCCCGACAAGGATCTTGAGGAGACCTGCACGTTCCAAGGGATCAGTCCAGGAAGGAACAAGCCGAAGGGTCAGATCACGTTGCCGGTCACATTCGGCAGCGACCTCAACTACCGGACGGAGAAGATCGTCTTCAACGTCGTCAAGATGCCCCTGCCCTACAATGGCATTTTGGGCTGTCCGGCACTGGCCAAGTTCATGGCCGCGTCGCACTTCGCCTACAATGTCATCAAGATGGCAGGGCCGATGGGGGTCCTCACCATCAAGTCGAACCACAAGGACGCAATCATTTGCGCCGACAAGATCTACCGGGAGGCAGTGGCAACATCTGCCGACAAGGCACCTGCTCCTGCCGGCAAAGCTCCTGGGGGAGGAAAGAAGAAGAAGAAGTCTGGCAAGACATCTGATACGGACTCCGGGAAGCACACTTTAGAGTGCAGCACGCCCGTCGAGGACATACCAGAGAGCTCTACCGGCAAGAGCAAGAAGTCCAAGGCCTCCGCGCTGGCGACCAAGCAAGTTTCTACGAGAGAGGATGGGACGAGTGGCACTTTTTCTATAAGTGCCACTCTTGGTGACAAATAGGAAAGCGAGCTCGTTGCCTTCCTACGGGCGAATGTCGATGTGTTTGCTTGGCAAGCATCTGACATCCTCGGTGTTCCTAGGGAGGTAATTGAGCTCCACCTTGCTATCTGCCCTCATGTGAGACCCGTCAAGCAGAAGGTCGGGAAGCAAGCCTTGGAGCGGCAAGAGTTCATTGCCGAAGAGATCAAGAAGTTGGAAGTAGCAGGTCTAGTCAGAGGAGTGCTACACCCTACGTGGTTAGCCAATCCAGTTTTAGTGCGCAAGGCGAATGGGAAGTGGAGGCTTTGTATAGACTTCACGGATATAAATAAAGCCTGTCCAGAGGACCCTTTCCCTTTGCCACTCATCGACCAGATTGTAGACTCCACTGGCGGCTGTGATTTACTCTCTTTCCTTGACACCTATTCTGGTTATCGTCAGATCCTCATGGCCAAGGAAGATGAGGAGAAAACCGCATTCATCACTCCATGTGACACATACTGCTTCTTTCGTATGCCTTTCGATTGAAGAGTGCCGGGACAACCTTTGCCAGAGCAGTTCAGATCGGTTTTGAGCCACAGCTGCACAGAAATGTGGAAGCCTACATGGATGATATTGTGGTCAAGACCAGAGACAAGTCAACCCTAATTCAAGATTCGGAAGAGACATTTGTGAACTTGCACAAGCTCAACTTCAAGCTCAACCCCAAGAAGTGTGTGTTTGGTGTTCCGTCCGGCAAGTTTCTTGGGTTCGTTGTGTCTCAGAGAGGGATTGAAGCCAACCCCGAAAAGATTAAAGCAATTGAGCAGATGGAAGCACCGAGACGCGTCAAAGATGTCAGGCGTCTTGCCGTCTGCGTTGCCACCCTCAGCAGGTTCATCTCCAAATCGGTAGAGCATGCCTTGCCATTTTACAAGATATTGAAAAAGGCGGGTCCAGTGAATTGGACTCCAGAAGAGGAGGCCGCGCTCCAAGATTTGAAGGAGTACTTGTCTTCTCCGCCAGTCCTAGTTGTGCCTAGGTCGCAAGAGACATTGCTGCTATACTAAGCGGCAACGAATCAAGTGGTTAGTGCTGCACTTGTGGCTGAAAGAGAGGCAGATGAGGAGGAGGCAGCAGCCGTAGAGCCATGACCCGAGCAGCCGGAATCTTCTCCCGCAAGGTCAGGTGCCGACAAGCCAGAGATTGTGCAAGCTAGCCAGCTAGATCAGCAAGTTGTGAAGAAGAAGATGGTGCAGCGCCCAGTCTACTTTGTCAGCTCCCTCCTGCAAGGGGCTAGGTCAAGGTACTCTGGTGTGCAGAAGCCGCTCTTTGGCCTTCTCAGGGGTTCAACGAAGCTGCACCATTATTTTCAAGCACACCCTGTCACCGTCGTCACTCGCTTTCCATTGCAACGGCTCTTGAGAAATCCAGAAGCAACCGGCAGGATTGTGGAGTGGGCATTGGACTTGTCAAGCTTTGATTTGAAGTTTGAGAGTACCTCAACGATTCAGAGCAGAGCCTAGGCGGAATTCATTGCAGAATGGACCCCAACGCCAGACGAAGAAGTTCCAGAGACCTCGCTCCCTGGCAAGGAAATTGTTAATGATTGGATCATGTACTTTGACGGTGCTTTCACGCTGAAAGGCGCCGGTGCCGGCGTGCTGCTTATAGCACCCACCGGAGAGCACCTCAAGTATGTGCTTCAGATGCACTTTCCCCGGGAGCAGGCCACCAACAACACTACTGAGTACGAAGGATTGCTTGCCGGTCTGCGCATTGCAATCCACCTTGGTATTCAGAAGCTGATTGTCAGAGGCAACTCATAGCTAGTGGTGAGGAAGGTCAACAAGGATTACCAGAGCCCTTTGATGGAGGCGTACGTCGATGAGGTGAGAAAGTTGGAAGAGCACTTTGATGGTCTACAAGTAGAGCACGTTCCCTGTGCCCAAAATTGGATTGCCGACGACCTGTCACAGCTTGCCGCTCAAAAGTTGCCTCTGGAACCAGGAACTTTTGTGCTCCATCTGACTCAGCCATCCATTACACCATCAAGGCTGGCGAAGAAGAGAAAACAAGATGTTGGTGGTTACTTTTTGGCAGAGCTACCGGCAGCAGCCAAGAAGGTTAATACCGCTGACAAGATACCCTTGGCCGGTGAGTCACACTTTCTGGCAAGCCAGATCCTTGCCGTCGAAGCAAGCACTCCCACAGAGGAAGAAATGCCTTCAGTCCTTGTCGTCAAGCCACAAGCTTCAGCATGGGCGCAACCAATTGTCCAGTTCCTTCAGACAGGAGATCTTCCTGATGAACAAGAGGACGCAGAAAGAGTAGCCCGTCAATCAAGGATGTACAAGTTTGTTGACAACATTCTGTACAGAAAGAGAGCAAATGGGGTGAAATTGAAGTGCATCTGCCGGGAAGATGGACAGAGGCTGTTGGAAGAGATGCATGAAGGGATGTGTGGCTCTCATATTGGGTCGCGCGCGCTTGTCGACAAGGCGTTCCATCAAGGATTCTACTGGTCAACAGCCCTTCAATATGCCTTGGCGGTGGTCATCAGATGCGAAGCATGCCAGTTCCACTCCAAGGACATTCACCAGCCGACTCAAGCCCTCCAAACCATCCCTCTCTCCTGGCCCTTCTCGGTATGGGGGCTCGACATCATCGGCCCCTTCCCCCATGCTACCGGGGTGTCGGAGTCTAGGATCTGCGTCCAAGAAACTTCTCCAAGAACTTAGGATTCGACCTCTGGGGGACTTTGCTTGGCAACCTACGACACGACGGCGGCTACCTACGACACACTGGCTCTCACCGGACACGAAGGGGATGTGCGAGCTACTCAGGTTCGGGCCACCGTGCGGTGTAATACCCTACTCCTACCTGTGTTGGATTGCTCTGTGATGGAGAGCTTGTGGCTCGAGGTACACGAGGTGTGGGTGAGAAAATCAGTCGATCCCCTTACATGGAAGCCGCCCTGTCCCTTTTGTAGTGCCTTGGTCCTCTTCCCCGAAAATATGAGCGGGAAAGGGTATCCACAAGGTGGCAATTCAAAGGGGAACAGGCGCGCATGCTTATCCTGACTAAAGGCGGTCTTCGCCTGGTAAAGTAGTCTTCCTGACGTCTTGGTGGGCTTGGCGATGACCTCCGTCCTGGCGCGCCGATCCGTCCTGATCTTCTATCACCAAAGAGGAAAACCTTTGGGACTTGCTTTGGGGGATGCATATGCCACTGCTCTCTTATCACCAGAATGGAAGCTGGGCTCGGTCACGCCCCGCTGTCCTTATCCTGACAGCGGGTCGTCACCCATGTGCCGGGCGCGAAGCCCCGCGGCTGACACCGTACGATCTGCTCCATGAGAAGGCCTCGCGAGGGGGGGGGCTCGCGAGGCAACCGGGTGCTTGGCGGCGAGGAGCCTCGCGAGGCTCGCCCCTCGCGAGGCGGCTTCCTCCGGGGCGGCCGCGGCAGGGCCACTCTCATGGGCCGCCCCAAGCATGGTCCTCTGGGCCAGAGGCAGACGGGCCGTGGTACCCTGGTTCCCACTGGGCCGACAGTAGCCCCCGGGTCCGTGGCGCGCACGTTTCGCCTGTTAGGGACGAAACGACGCGGGGCCCATTGAGCTGCCGGGCCCAGAGGTGACGCATGGTGGCTTTTACGGGGCGGTTCGCCCCCACTTCCCATGACGCCTCGGTAACCACACGCGCTGACATAAAGTCTACCCTCGCGCGGCGTGATACCGTCATCGCCTTCTGCTGCCGATTCGATTCCCGATGCCGGAGAAGGCGGAGCGACGAGGAGAGCCCCTGCCGAGCATAAAGAGAGGGGGGAAGCGAAGAACCAAAGCCCTCCACACATCTTCTCCTTCTTCCAATCTTTCCTTCCTTGTCTTGCTAGAGCCACCGCAGCGATGGCGAGTGGAAGAGGGCGTTCACGCGCTTCTGCTACCGCATCCAGGGTTCCGCCCCGGGGGCCCGGGCGCTCTCTGGCGGCTGCCGGTGCTCGTCCCAGTGGCCAAGGGAGGGGCACCGCCCATGGACGCGGAGGGCGCGGTACGCACGTCGGAGGCGGCCGTGGCTGCCCTACCTCCCCAGGTAGGGAGCCACTCGGCGGAGGCGGCCCACGAATTCATAGTGGGCATGCACCGCCGGCCCTGCACCTGGCTCCGGCTCCTGGACTCCTTTGCGGGAGCGATGGCGGATCGCGCGCCCTTGGGGTTGTGGGTGCAGGCCGATGGCTGCTGCAACGGCCCCTCCTGGGTGGCGACGGAGTTCACCCCCTCGGGCCTCATATTCTTGAAGCAGGGGTGGAAGTCGTTCAAGTACGACGGGGCCGCCACGCTCTTCGCGAAGATCTTCGGGATCTCCGGCAGCCGCCTGGAGTGCTGCGCGGAGAGCGAGGATGGCAGCTACAGCGGCTCCTCCAGTGAGGATGACAGCGACGACGGCGCCGCCTCCTCCGACGAGGGCGGAACCGACGGCAGCTCTCCCCGCGTCAAGAGCGAGGATGAAGATTCTGACTAGGCGCGCGCGACGCCCGTGCTGGAGCCTTCGGGATGGCGACGCCCAGCCTAAGCTTCTTTTTTTTTTTTTTGCTTTCTGCACTAGATTGATGTAGCCCCCTGGGGGTGTGAAACATTTGCGTAGCACTTTTGTTGTTAAGTACTTGATGCTTAATGTGTTTTTGTTTTCCTCCTGAGGCCTTTATCTCCCCTTTACATTGCCTTCGTGCCCTGTGTCGCTGGGACCCAGTCCCTGAGGCGGGCTACACCGTCGCTAGGATGCCCAGAGCGTGCGCTCGGCAAGGCCAGAGGGTGTAGGGCTCTTTGGGCTGGTAGGAGTCTCTGAGACGCGATGCTCAGGGTCCCCCCTTGACGCGCAGGCGGCTCGTGCCAAGGAAATCAGGACGCCACGAGAGAGAAACGAGAGGGAAAAAACCCGAGGGGTGCTTAGACTTAACTCTTTTGGAGACACGCGGCTTGGAGCGAGTCCCTCGTAGGGCAACGCGCGCGAGGCATGGTTCCTCACGAAGCCTTCTTCCCACGGGGCGCCGACCCCGAGGCCTCCCGAGGGGGGGCTCCTGAGGCCCTGGAAATCTTACACCAGGGAAATTGCCAAATTTTCGCAGGTGATGTAACGGGGCGCGCTCGCAAGGCCGTCTGTGGGTGTTACGTGAGGAGGCAAGAGCACCAAGGACCTGGTGAGGTGACGTGCACGGGAGCCGGCCCGCGAGCCAGAGCTCAGTCACTTGGGTTTTGCAGCGCTGCTGGGACTGACCCGAGCACAGGCACCATGCCCAGCCCCCGCTCGCGTGAGACACACTGGGGGAGATCGCGAGCGCGCTTCCCGAAGCCAATTCAGCTGCAAGGACACCGGTTGCTATTAGCAAGTAGGCTTTACTGATGCATGAAATAGATTCATTAAACAACAGAAAAGATACGCGCTGCCGTGTTCGACACGGGTCAGCTTTGAGGATGCGATGGCCGTAGGCCCCTCAAGTATGTAGGCCGCCAGCGCGGAGCATGGGTCGTCCGCCAGCGAGGAGCATGGGGTATCCGCTAGCGTGGAGCATGGGGCTTCCATGAGAGTGGGAAGGAGCTCCCACGTGCCGAAGGCAGCGCCGGTAGAGGGAGCTCCGGAGCGTGTACAGCTCCATGTCGTTTGTATCCGTGGGGTCACGGGTAGAACTTGCGGAGATGTTGGATGTTCCATGTGTTTGGTACCGGAACACCCTCCTCCGTTTCGAGCCATGCCGCGCCGGGCCGGGAGATGTGCGTGACCCTGAAAGGGCCCTCCCACATGGGTGAGAGTTTGTGGAGTCCCTCTTTGGAGAGGATCTGGCGCAGGACAAGGTCGCCCGCCTCGAGGGTGCGGGGGCGTATGTTGTGGCTGTGATAGCGACGCAACACCTGCTGGTACCTTGCCGCGCGAAGGGCGGCTTGGCGGCGCGTTCCCTCGAGGAAAAGCAGGTCATCCTCCCGCAGGCCGCCCTGACGAGATTCGTCGAAGGCCAAGACCCGCGGGGACCGGTGCTTCACCTCGGCTGGGAGGACCGCTTCTGCACCCCGTAGACGAGGAAGAAGGGTGTCTCGCCGGTGGGCTTGGTCGCCGTGGTGCGGATGGACCACAACACTGACGGGAGCTCATCCAGCCAGCCCTTGCCGCAAGCCGTGAGCTGCTTCTTGAAGCTTCTGGTCTTGAGGCCCTTGAGGACCTCGGCGTTGGCATGCTCGGCCTGGCCGTTGCTTCGAGGGTGTGCCACGGAGGTGAAGCAGATCTGCATGATGATGCTGGCGCAGTAGGTCTTTAATTGGCCGCTGGTGAACTGCGTGCCGTTGCCCGTGATGATGCGGTTGGGGACGCCAAAGCGGCACACCAGGCCCATGATGAACTTGAGCACTGATCCTACCGGAATGGTCCGAACAGGCTCCACCTCCACCCATTTGGTGAACTTGTTGATGGCGACGTAGACATAGCGGTAGCCGCCAGCCACGCGAGGGAAGGGCCCGAGGATATCCAGCCCCCAGACCGCGAAGGGCCATGAGAGAGGGATGGTCTGGAGCCCTTGCGCCGGCTGGTGGATCTGCTTGGCGTGGAACTGGCAGGCCTCGCATGCCTGGACCAGCTCCACTGCATCCTCGAGCGCTGTGGGCCAGTAGAAACCGCTGCGGAATGCCTTACCTGCGAGAGTGCGTGAGGACGAGTGGTGGCCGCAGTCGCCTCCGTGGATGTCGGCGAGCAGCTTGCGCCCTTGCTCCTTGGAGTTGCACCGCAATGCGACTCCGTTTGGGCGGTGGCGGTACAGGTCACCCTCCTGCAAGTGGTAGAGCGCAGCCTGGCGGACTACACGCTATGCTTCTGTGTCGATCTCCGGGAGGGCGCCGCACGTCAGGTAGGCCTTGATCTCCGTGATCCACCTTTCGGGTAGTGGCTCGAGCGCCAGCAGTAGGCGAGCGCCTGAAGCTGGTCCGCAGTCTAGTGCGCCCATGGGTGGTGCGGTGGGGAGCTCCTCGTGAGGCACTGGGGGACTGGCGATCGGAGGCGCCGCTGACGGCTTCAGGAGCTGTTCCTCGAAGACGCCGGGGCTCTGGGGCTCGCGGCGAGAAGCGCGCTTGGCGATTTCATCCGCCTCACTGCTGTCGCTGCGAGGGATGTGCTGTAGCTCCATGCCCATGAAGTGCTTCTTGAGCTTGCGCACCTCGTCCAGGTACGCCGCCATGTACTCGTCCTTCGGCTTGTACTTCTTGTTGGAGAAGTTGACGAGGAGCTGCGAGTCCCCCTTGATGATGATGCGCCTGACTCCAAGCACGATGGCGGCCTTGAGCCCAGCGATGAGTCCCTCGTACTCGGCGATGTTGTTGGAGACCTTGTCGGTGCGCCCGAAGCAGAGCTGCACTGCGTAGTAAAGTTTGTCACCTGTGGGTGTAGTGAGAACCACCCCAGCCCCCGCGCCCAGGCGCGCGAAGGCCCCGTCGAAGTGCATGCTCCAGCCTCCGGAGGTAGCCTCCTCGGGCAAGGGCGACTCCTCTTGGGGCTCGCCCTGGTGCGGGTCCATCCACTCCGCCGTGAAGTCCGCCAAGGCCGCGCCCTTGATGGTCCTGGTGGTGAGGAACTCCGGCTCGAAAGGCTGTAGCTCGATGTTCCATTCGGCGACGCGGCTGGTGGCGTTTGGGCTCCGCAGGACTTGCTCCAGCGGGTAGGATGAGATCACTCTGACTGGGTGACCTTGGAAGTAGTGGCGCAGCTTCCTGGAGGCCATGAGGAGCGCCAGGAGGAGCTTCTGCTGCATGGGGTATCGTTCGCGCGCGTCTCGCAGCACTATACTGATGAAGTAGACGGGGTGCTCGACGAGGCGCGTGACTGTGGTGTCCGAGTCATGCTCACCAAGGAGCTTAGGCTGCTGCGCCGCGGAGGCCTCTGGAAGCGGCACCACGAGGGCCTCCGGAGGCTGGGCTCCAGAGGCCTCCCGAGGGGGCATGGGGGCCTCCTGAGGAGGGCCCTTGGCAGGCGCCGGCAAGGCCTTGAGGGGCTCCAGCGACGCCTCCACGAGGGCGGCATCCGCAGGTGCGGGCTCGGTAGGCTTCTTCTTCACGCAGACTCGCTCCTCCCGCTCTGCCACAAGGGCCGCACTGGCCGTTTGGGGAGTGGCCGCCAAGTAAAGCAGCAGGCGCTCGCGTGGGCGCGGGGCAACCATGAAGGGAGGGCTCGTGAGGTACCTCTTGAGATCCTCGAAGGCAGCGTCGGCCTCGGGAGTCCACTTGAAGGGGCTTGACCTCTTCATGAGCCTGAAGAAAGGCAGAGCCCGCTCGCCGAACTTGGATATGAAGCGACTGAGCGAGGCCATGCACCCTGCCAGGCGCTGCATCTCCTTGAGGCTACGGGGCGGCCGCATTTCCTCGATAGCCTTAATCTTCTCACGGTTGGCCTCAATGCCGCGATGGGAGACCAGGAAACCAAGGAGCTTGCCGGAAGGGACATCGAAGACGCACTTGGTGGGGTTAAGCTTGAGGTTGACCTTGCGCGGGTTGGTGAAGGTTTCTCTCAGGTCCTCGATGAGGGTGCGTGCCTCGCGCGTTTTAATGACGATGTCGTCGACATAGGCCTCCGCGTTTCTCCCCATCTGGCATCCTAGGCAGATGCGCATCAGCCTCTGGAAGGTAGCCTGTAACGCCCAAAATGAGGCTCTATCGCAATCTCGTGATGAATTCGAGATCATGGCAGAACCCCATTTTGGATCGCATAGCAAGGTGGTTCTCAAATACATACAACCGAATGAACAGATGAGTGTACCAGATAAAGGCTGACACTCGCCACATGCTACAGCATAATATATCATAAATCATCATACAATCATCCAAAAGAAAGACAGGGTCCGACTACGAACGAAAACAAACGAGAAAACCAACACCCTGCTATCATCCCCGGATCAACCGACTAGGGCCCACTACTGATCGTCTGGCATCGTGACGTACATACATCCACGCTCATCATCATACTCCCAATGGAGCATCTCGGGCTCACCTGTGTCTATCTCAAGCGTACCTGCAACTGGTGTTAATAGTAATCTGTGAGCCACAGGGACTCAGCAATCTCATCACCCAAGGTAACAAAACTATTTAAGCTTATAGGGATGGAAGGGGTAAATGTGGTGAGGTTGCAGCAAGCATTAAGCATGTTTAAGTGGCTAACTTACGAGTACAAGAATAAAGATGAGCATACTACGCATAACGGTCGCAAGTTTAATATGATCAAGAAGTGATCCTGAACACCTACTTACGGTTCAAACATAACCCCACCGTGTTCTCTTCCCGAACTTACTCGAAAAGAGACCATCACGGTTACGCACACGGTTGGTGTATTTTATTAGAATTAGTGTCAAGTTCTCTACAACCGGAGGTTAAAAATATCAAAGTCGCCACATAACCGCGGGCACAGCTTCGTGAAAGATTTAACCATGCAAGGGTGTTCCAACCTGGTCCATCATAGACCAACACAAGCTGCGGTGGAAATACCTCAACCTCGAGATAGCCCGAAGTATCCTCGGAATCCCGGTGCACAAGACATTCGACAATAGTAACACAAGTCCAGCAAGACTTCCCAACGTGCCGAAAGCTGTAACACCCCAGATGTAATCCTTCCATATTTGTTTTCCCCAACCTTGCCATTTATGGGTTTGTCATGATGATCTTGATGGATGTGGTATTCTCATGTTGTGTTTTTGCCTTTCTTTTCTCTTTGCATATCATTTTCATATTATTTGTCATGTGCTTGCATCATCATATTCATTTATGTTGTTCATGAGCATTCCACCCATTGTTATGTTATGTTCATCATGTATGCATGAGGTGTGTCATCATCTCCTTCTTGCCTCACCCAACTCTTGCGTTTCATCCATGCAACCTACTCTACCATCACCTCTCTCTCAAATCCCCTCTTTCTCCCAATTTAATTCTTGATGCTACATTTCTGTCCCAAATTAATGTTCACCATATTTCTAAATTCCCTAGTCCATGTCCTTAAGATCTCTGCCAAATTTCATCATTTTTGGAATTGATTTGGTTGGATTCAAAAATGCATCAAGTTTGAATTTAATTCAAACTTGATATATTTTTCTTTCTCTAAAAATTGCCAAACCAATTAATTCAAATACTACATGATTTCTAGTTTCCAGGGATATTTTTATATCTCTCACACCTCTCTCCATACTCCCTCTGCTTTTCCTCTTTTATTTTTGTCTGAGGAAATGGAAAAGAAAAAGGAAAGGGAGGAGCAGCAGGCAGCCCAGCAGCGGCCTAGCCGGCCCAGCACCACACAGCACAACTCCACACACCAGCGCGGCCGCCTGCCACGTGGGCCCGGTCCCACCTATCAGTCTCAGGGGCTAGGTACCCCCTGGGTACACGTAGCCGTCGCCGCCGTTAGTCTTTTTCCGTTTTTGGCGCATTCCGTTTCTGGCAGGTTTCTGAATCGGGCGCATTCCGTTTCTGGCATACTTCCGTTTCGGTGCATTCCGTTTCTGGCATATTCCAAATCTGGAATATAGATTATATGCACTTCTGTCCTAAGAGTATTTGTGGCATTTTGAGCATTTTTCATACAGTAACATATGCATGTAATATATGATTTTGGGGTAGAAAAATGCAACTAATCCATTGGTGGCATTAGATTTATCATTTGGGCAAGTTTGAATGCATGCCATTTTCACATAACATGCCATTTTGTTATTTTTGTGTGATTTAATGCAAATGTCATATGAGCATCATGTCAACATGAGTTTGGAGCATTTTCATGCCATCTTGCTGCTAGTATTTATTTCATGCCATGATAGGAGTGCTACAAGCTTGCAAACATGCTTAATCACTGTTATTGATTTGCACTTGTTGAAAACTGCTTAGTCATAGCTGTCTGTTATATAAACTTGCCATGTTGCTTTGATGCTACCATCTAATCCATAGCTATTCTGAGCATGATCAGTAAACATGTTTTGTTCTATGTTGTGAGTACATTCATGTCATGCCAATTGTTGCCATGTTAAACTCCTATAACATATATAAATGTTGCTCTAAACATGCCTAGTCAATGTAGCAGTTTTCTGTCAACATCATGTTGCAATGTTGTGAGCTCATTTCTGATGAATCCATGCTTCATATGAATTTGTGCCAATGTAACGAAATGATCTATGCCATGTATATTGTAGCTGCATGCCAATTTCTTGCATTTTAGAATTGTTTTTCCTACTGTAACATCCATGTGAAAACTGCCTGTCAACGTTTTTGCCAGCATATGCTCTGCTGTAACATTTTCTTTGCGTCTTGTTGCTTCCATTTCAATTAATCTGTGAGGCTAATGAATTTGAACCTATGGAATGAATTGCTGTGCATTTAGAGTACTACAGCCACATTTCTTGTATGAGCATTTTAGAGTACTGTAGCTTGCTGTTTTGATGTGCATAAGATGCCATGTTGCAGTTAACTACAGTTTTGCATTGCATATTGTTTTGCTCTCCATTTGAGTTTCCTGCATCCGTTCTTCGTGATCTTTATATCGATTTCAATCAAAATCTTTCATTCTTTCCAGTGGCATACTTGGGTTGCCAAGATTTTGCCCATATCCATCTTTTGCTTCACCGTTCACATCTCGTTATCATTCTGTCATCCCGGTAGCACCGTTCCTTCGTTCATGTCATGTTCATGATATTACCATGCCATTTCACGCATTATTTTGTTTGTGCATCTATGCCATGATTGTTTGTTTATTTCGGTACTTGTTCTTTCTTTTGGGTAGTTCCGGGAGACGAGTCCGAGTTCGAGGAACCGGTTGAGAACGTGTTCGAGGAGCAGTCTTACTATCCTACCGAAGAGACTTCAGGCAAGATGATCATTACCCTTGATAACACTACTATCTTTGCTTGCTAGTTGTCTCGTTGCTATCGCTATGTCACGCTTCCTACCACATACATGTCAGCCTCTCATATGCCATGATACAGCCTCTAACCACCCTACCCAGCAAACCGTTGTTTGGCTATGTTACCGCTTTGCTCAGCCCCTCTTATAGTGTTGCTAGTTGAAGGTGCAGTGCAGGTTGTTCCATGTTGGGACATGGATATGTTGGGATATCACAATCTCTTATTTAATTAATGCTTCTATATACTTGGTTGTGTGTGGAAGGCTCGGCCTTTTGCCTAGTGTTTTGTTCCACTCATGCCGCCTTAGTTTCCGAAATACCGGTGTTATGATCCTCGATTAGCGTTCCTAACATGCTCAGGGGAATGGGACCCTCTTGATAGTTCGCTTTGAATAACCGCTTCCAGCAAGGCCCAACTTTGGTTTTACCATTTGCCTAATAACAACTAAAACTTGCATAGGGAGTAATTAACTCGAGGATTCTTAATCAACAACTCGGGCCAGTGGTCCTCATGAGTGTTGGTCTAAACTAGAGCCACTTGCGGTACCTCCTGGGCAACTGGGGTCTTTGGTAACCGTATGTAGTGTTCATCCGATCGTGGCCTGAGACGAGATACGCGCGGCTCCTATCGGGGTGTCGGCACGTTGGGAGGTCTTGCTGGACTTGTGTTACCATTGTCGAATGTCTTGTGCACCGGGATTTCGAGGATACTTCGGGCTATCTCAAGGTTGAGGTATTTCCACCGCAGCTTCTGTTGGTCTATGATGGACCGGGTTGGAACACCCCTGCAGGGTTAAATCTTACGCGAAGCCGTGCCCGCGGTTATGTGGCGACTTGGATATTTTTAACCTCCGGTTGTAGAGAACTTGACACTAATTCTAATAAAATACACCAACCGTGTGCGTAACCATGATGGTCTCTTTTCGAGTAAGTTCGGGAAGAGAACACGGTGGGGTTATGTTTGAACCGTAAGTAGGTGTTCAGGATCAGTTCTTGATCATATTAAACTTGTGACCATTATGCGTAGTATGCTCATCTTTATTCTTGTACTCGTAAGTTAGCCACTTAAACATGCTTAGTGCTTGCTGCAACCCCACCACATTTACCCCTTCCATTCCTATAAGCTTAAATAGTTTTGTTACCTTCGGTGATGAGATTGCTGAGTCCCTGTGGCTCACAGATTACTATTAACACCAGTTGCAGGTACGCTTGAGAGAGACACAGGTGAGCCCGAGATGCTCCATTGGGAGTATGACGATGAGCGTGGACGTATGTACGTCATGATGCCAGACAATCAGTAGTGGGCCCTAGTCAGTTGATCCGGGGATGATAGCAGGGTGTTGGTTTTCTCGTTTGTTTTCGTCCGTAGTCGGACCCTGTCTTTCTTTTGGATGGTTGTATGATGATTTATGATATATTATGCTGTAGCATGTGGCGAGTGTCAGCCTTTATCTGGTACACACATCTATTCATTCGGTTGTATGTATTTGAGAACCACCTTGCTATGTGATCCAAAATGAGGTTCTGCCATGATCTCGAATTCATCACGAGATTGCGATAAAGCCTCATCTTGGGTGTTACAAGTTGGTAATCAGAGCCATACCGACTATAGGAGCCCCTTGATTGATCGAACCGTTGACGAGTCTAGAAAAAAACTATTTTGAGTCCCAGTTATATATATCGAAGAGTAGGAATTCTTTTTACTCCTTATCCCCTTCGTCGCTCTGGTGAGGAATTGTGGCATAGGTGTTTTATTCTGCTACCTCTTCTCACTCAAAAAAAAATTTAGGATCCGCGGGTATTGTTGGAATGGTTGCGATATCGGTGTGACATGACTCTGTTCTTGGTGCCTCCTGACCGTATGGATTGGACCCGGGGAGTTGAGCTCCAAGGGGTTTTGTCACACTCGCTATTGTTTTGGTTCCGGAATAATAGAGGACGCCAACATCGAAACGCTTCTATACTTTTTGTGGTGGCAAATAGTGCCGTGGCTTTTCCCCAGTATTGGAGGAGATAGCTCGGATAATCCACCATGGCTAGTATCATTGTGTTTTCAAAGGTCTGAGGTAGACGAATTTGTGAAGTTTCTCGGTCGTGTGTTGAGGGTTGCGGATGCGGTTGCAGCTGATTAGGTTGTTGTTTGATGAGTAGGTTCCTGGATCCGCAACCTGATCTCATAACCAAGAAGTTTCGGGAGTTCCTAGGGGAATTCAAGTATCACCTAGGATATCATTCCAACAGACACATGATACGATATGGGGTCTATCATATGTTTGTTTCCATCTTCGTTACCTTGTGCATTATTCGAACATTATTTCCAAGTGGCTTCTCAATCTTTGGTGTATCATCTATCTTTAGGAATGCATTCGTTCATATCTGTTCGGATGCTTGATTGTGAAGAATTTTGTTGCAATATATATCCTATTGATTCAGCTTTCTAATTATATCATGGAAGATTCTAACGGTTGTTTCCATCTTCAGGATGGCTCCCGCAACCCGTGGGAATCCGACCCGTGATGATGGGGAGCAGTCAGAACCTCCACCTCCTCCTCCACCTCTGCCTCCGAAGGCATGGCAAGCTTTGATGGCAGCAACCAATGCCAATACTCAGATGCTGCTCCAGTTTTTGCAAGAGCGGAATCAAGGGTATCAAGGCAATCAAGGCCAAGGCAACTTCAACAATCAACCTCAATATGCAACTCTCAACCAGTTTCTCAGCAATCAGCCCAAGTCCTTTAGCTCGTGCACTCAGCCTCTCGATGCTGACGATTGGTTACTAGATATCAACAAACACTTCAAGTGCAGCAATGTCAGACCTGAGGACTATGTCAAGTTTGCCTCTTTCCAGCTCAAGGACCAGGCAGCCGAGTGGTGGCAGCAGTACAAAGATTCAAGAGGTGGTCGAGTCATCACTTGGACCGACTTCTGTCGTGATTTTAGAGCACATCACATTCCATCAAGTGTGTTTGAGGAAATGCGTGAGAAATTCAGAAACCTCAAGCAAGAAAGCATGTCTGTCTACCAGTATAACACTGAGTTCCAGAATCTCGCTCGTTATGCCAAGCAAGACATTCCAGATGACAAGAGCAAGATTTACCAGTTTCGAGGTGGTCTCAAAGAGGACCTACAGCTTGCTCTCATCCTAGTCGATCCGCCTGAGTTTGATTAGTTCTATAACATGGCACTCAAGCAAGAATCAGCTCAAGTCAAGTTTGATGCTTCTAAGAAGAGAATCAGAGATGCAGTTCACTCTTCTTCCTCATCTCAAGTGGTTGCCAAGTAGCAGAAGTTCTGGTTACCTCCTCCTCCTAAGTTTCGTCCTCAAAATCAGCAGAAGCAGTTTGGTGGTCATGGTTCTTCCCACCCACCCAACCCAGTCTACCAACAGAGATCTCAGGCTCCAAGGGCAGTCGTTCCTCCTCCTCGCCCACTCTCAGAGGTTACTTGTCACAAGTCTGGGCTGAAAGGACACTATGCCAACAAGTGCACCAACCAGAGGTGCCTTCCGCCTCCTCCTCTTGGCAGACCTCCAAGCAATGCTATTGTCAAGCACAATCCCAAGACTGCAAGAGTGAACATGGTGAATTCAGCTCAAGCAGAGGAGTCTTCTGAAGTGATCATGGGGTAATCTCTTGGTTAACTCCATTCCGGCTAAAGTTCTTTTCGATTCTGGTGCATCACATTGTTTCATGTCAAGACCTTTTGTTGCTATGCATGATTTGGTCACGGAAAAGATACCTAGGCCATTAAAGGTTGTCTCTCCCGGTTTGCAAATGACATCAAATGTTCAAGTTCCTAATGTTGGTATCAAGATGGGCAATTATTCTTTTCTGGCGGATCCAATTGTTCTTGGGAATTCTGATATTGATATTATACTCGGCATGAATTGGCTCTCCAAGCACAAGGCTTCTCTTGATTGTGCTGCCAAGGAAGTTAAATCGACTCATCCTTCGGAAGAGGTCATTATCTTTGCTGCTCGTGATGATATCATTCGGTTATTCTCCCTCAATGAGAAAGGCGAGATTAATGCCATATCTCAAATTCCAGTGGTATGTGAATATGAGGATGTTTTTCCAGAAGAGTTGCCAGGAATGCCTCCTCACCGGCCTGTTGAGTTTGTCATTGAGCTCGAGCCCAGCACGGAACCCGTATGCAAATGACCCTACAAGGTTGGGCCAGAAGAGCTAAAAGAATTGAAGAGACAGCTCGATGAACAAGAGCGTCTGGGATTGATCAGACCAAGTTCATCTCCTTGGGGTTGTGGAGTCCTTTTTGTCAAGAAGAAAGATGGCACAAAAAGACTGTGTTGACTACCGGCCATTGAATAAGAAGACAATAAAGAATAAATATCCACTTCCCAATATCAATGAATTGTTCAAGCAACTCAAAGGTGCAAAGGTGTTCTCCAAACTCGATCTTCGTATGGGATATCACCAGATTCGCATTCGCGAAGAAGACATTTCCAAAACAACTTTCAGGAAGAGCTTTGGTTCTTATGAATACATAGTGATGTCCTTCGGCCTTGCAAATGCACCTCCTACTTTCTCTCATGTGATGAACTATGTGTTCAATCCTTACACCAATGAGTTCGTTCTTGTCTATCTCGATGACATCCTGGTTTTCTCCAAGACTGAAGAGGATCATGCAAAGCATTTGCGCTTGGTACTTGATAAGCTCAGGGAGCATCGGTTCTATGCAAAGTTCTCTAAGTGTGAAGTTTGGCTTGATGAAGTACTTTACCTCGGTCACATTATCTCTGCCAAGGGCATCTCAGTAAATCCTGAAAAGGTTGAAGCTATTGTCAACTGGCAGCCTCCTCAAAATGTCAAGCAACTTCGAAGCTTTCTCGGGCTTGCAAGCTATTGCAGAAGATTCATGGAGAACTTCTCCAAGATTGCTAAGCCTCTGTCTAACCTCCTCCAGAAGAATGTCAAATATTCTTGGACTCCTGATTGTGATGTTGCGTTCAAGCCACACAAAGAGAAGCTCATAACTGCTCCAGTTCTCACTCCTCCAGATGAATCCAAGCCCTACCAAGTGTTTTGTGATGCTTCTCTGCAAGGTCTCGGTGGGGTACTAATGCAAGAGAAGAAAGTGGTGGCTTATACCTCTCGGCAGTTGAAGCCGAACGAGAGGAACTATCCTACTCATGACTTGGAGTTGGCAGCCGTCGTCCATGCCTTGATCACATGGAGACATCTCGTGTTGGGCAGGCAGGTGGACATTTTCACCGATCACATGAGCCTCAAGTACATATTTACTCAACCCGACGTTAATCTCCGTCAGACCCGATGGGTGGAGATGATTCAAGAGTACAACCCGAGCATTGAATACACTCCAGGCAAGGCTAATGTTATCGCGGATGCTTTGAGTAGAAAAGCCTATTGCAACAGTCTTATTCTCAAACCGGTCCAGCCTTATCTCTGTGAGGCTTTCAGGAAACTCAACCTCCAGCTTATTGCGCAAGGATTTCTCGCAAACCTCCAGATCACTCCCACATTGGAGGATCAAATTCGCGAAGCTCGGCTCTTAGTTGCCATTGTGAAGAAGGTGAAACTCGGCGTTGCAAAGAGCATTCCTAAATATAAGTGCTATCGAGTGGATGACAGGGATACCTTGTTCTTTGAGGACAGGCTAGTTGTGTCAAAAGGGGATCTCAGGAAGGTCATAATGAACGAAGCACATAATTCTCTCTTGTCTATCCATCCAGGCAGCTCCAAGATGTACCATGATCTCAAGTCGACTTATTGGTGGACTCGTATGAAGCGTGAGATCGCTCAGTTCGTGAATGAGTGCGATGTGTGCCACAGAGTGAAGGCGGAACATCAGCGTCCAGCAGGACTTCTTCAGCCTCTACCCATTCCCGAGTGGAAATTCGATCATATTGAGATGGACTTTGTCACCAGTTTTCCCAAGTCCAACAGAGGGAATGATGCCATCTTTGTGGTCATTGACAAGCTCACTAAAGTCGCTCACTTCCTTCCAGTCAAGGAGTCTATCACTGCAGCCCAGTTGGCAGAGTTGTACACTTCCAGAGTGGTCTCCTTGCACGGTGTTCCTCAGTTGATCTCCTCAGATCGTGGAAGCATCTTCACTTCCAGATTTTGGGATTCTTTCCAATAGGCCATGGGCACAAAGATTCGCTTCGGCACAGCTTTTCATCCTCAGACTAGTGGCCAATTCGAGAGAGTCAATCAAATTCTTGAGGATATGCTGAGAGCTTGTGTCATCTCTTTCGGCATGAAGTGGGAAGACTGCCTTCCTTTTGCCGAGTTCTCCTACAACAATTGTTTCCAAGCAAGGTCGGGCAAGGCACCATTCGAGATTCTCTATGGCAGAAAGTGCCGTACTCCCCTCAACTGGTCTGAAACCGGTGAACGCCAACTTCTTGGCAATGATATGATTTCTGAAGCTGAAGAGATGTGTCGTATCATCCGTGAAAATCTGAAAGCAGCGCAATCGCGCCAGAAGAGCTACTATGATAGTAAGCACCGTGACTTGGCTTTCGAGATTGGAGACCATGTCTATCTCCGTGTTTCTCCTATGAAAGGCACCCAATGATTTGGTATCAATGGAAAGCTTGCTCAAAGATACGTGGGCCCTTTCAAGATAGTTGGCAAAAGAGGCGATCTAGCCTACCAACTCGAGCTACCTTCCAACTTCTCAAATGTGCACGATGTGTTTCACGTGTCACAACTTCGCAAGTGCTTCAAGACTCCCGACCGTACCATTGACTTCCAAGACACTGAGCTCCAAGATGATTTGTCTTACCGTGAGCACCCCATTGCCATTCTCGAAGAAACTGAGCGCAAGACTCGCAGCAAGTCAATCAAGTTCCTGAAAGTGAAATGGTCTCACCATTCCGACCAAGAAGCCACATGGGAGCGTGAGGACCACCTCCGTTCCGAATATCCAGAGTTCTTTCGTTCCTAGATCTCGGGACAAGATCCTCTTGTAGTAGGGTAGAGTTGAAACACCCCAGATGTAATCCTTCCATATTTGTTTTCCCCAACCTTGCCATTTATGGGTTTGTCATGATGATCTTGATGGATGTGGTATTCTCATGTTGTGTTTTTGCCTTTCTTTTCTCTTTGCATATCATTTTCATATTATTTGTCATGTGCTTGCATCATCATATTCATTTATGTTGTTCATGAGCATTGCACCCATTGTTATGTTATGTTAGTCATGTATGCATGAGGTGTGTCATCATATCCTTCTTGCCTCACCCAACTCTTGGGTTTCATCCATGCAACCTACTCTACCATCACCTCTCTCTCAAATCCCCTCTTTCTCCCAATTTAATTCTTGATGCTACATTTCTGTCCCAAATTAATGTTCACCATATTTCTAAATTCTCTAGTCCATGTCCTTAAGCTCTCTGAGAAATTAATTCAAAATTGATATATTTTTCTTTCTCTAAAAATTGCCAAACCAATTAATTCAAATATTACATGATTTCTAGTTTCCAGGGATATTTTTATATCTCTCACAGCTCTCTCCATACTCCCTCTGCTTTTCCTCTTTTATTTCTGTCTGAGGAAATGGAAAAGAAAAAGGAAAGGGAGGAGCAGCAGGCAGCCTAGCAGCGGCCTAGCCGGCCCAGCACCGCGCAACCCAACTCCACACGCCCGCGCGGCCACCTGCCACGTGGGCCCGGTCCCACCTGTCAGTCTCAGGGGCTAGGTACCCCCTGGGTACATGTAGCCGTCGCCGCCGTTTGTCTTTTTCCGTTTTTGGCCCATTCCGTTTCTGGCAGGTTTTCGAATCTGGCGCTTTCCGTTTCTGGCAAACTTCCGTTTCGGTGCATTCCGTTTCTGGCATATTCCAAATCTGGAATATAGATTATATTCACTTCTGTCCTAAGTGTATTTGTGGCATTTTGAGCATTTTTCATACAGTAACATATGCATGTAATATATGATTTTGGGGTAGAAAAATCCAACTAATCTATTTGTGGCATTAGATTTATCATTTGAGCAAGTTTGCATGCATGCCATTTTCACATAACAGGCCATTTTGTTATTTTTGTGTGATTTAATGCAAATGTCAAATGAGCATCTTGTCAACATGTGTTTGAAGCATTTTCATGCCATCTTGCTGCAAGTATTTATTTCATGCCATGACATGCCATGATAGGACTGCTACAAGCTTGCAAACATGCTTAATCACTGTTACTGATTTGCACTTGTGGAAAACTGCTAAGTCATAGCTGTCTGTTATATAAACTTGCCATGTTGCTTTGATGCTACCATCTAATCCATAGCTATTCTGAGCATGATCAGTAAACATGTTTTGTTCTATGTTGTCAGTACATTCATGGCATGCCAATTGTTGCCATGTTAAACTCCTATAACATATATAAATGTTGCTCTAAACATGCCTAGTCATGTAGCAGTTTTCTGTCAACATCATGTTGCAATGTTGTCAGCTCATTTCTGATGAATCCATGATTCATATGAATTTGTGCCAATTTAACAAAATGATCAATGCCACATATAATGTAGCTGCATGCCAATTTCTTGTATTTTAGAGTTGTTTTGCCTACTGTAACATCCATGTGAAAACTGCATGTCAATGTTTCTGTCAGCATATGCTCTGCTGTAACATTTTCTTTGCGTCTTGTTGCCTCCATTTCAATTAATCTGTGAGGCTAATGAATTTGAACCTATGGAATGAATTGCTGTGCATTTAGAGTACTACAGCCACATTTCTTGTATGAGCATTTTAGAGTACTGTAGCTTGCTGTTTTGATGTGCCTAAGATGCCATGTTGTTGTTAACTACAGTTTTGCATTGCATATTGTTTTGCTCACCATTTGAGTTTCGTGCATCCGTTCTTCATGATCTTTATATCGATTTCAATCAAAATCTTTCATTCTTTCCAGTGGCATACTTGGGTTGCTAAGATTTTGCCCATATCCATCTTTTGCTTCACCGTTCACATCTCGTTATCATTCTGTCATCCCGGTAGCACCGTTCCTTCGTTCATGTCATGTTCATGATATTACCATGCCATTTCACGCATCATTTTATTTGTGCATCTATGCCATGATTGTTTGTTTATTTCGGTGCTTGTTCTTTCTTTTGGGTAGTTCCGGAAGACGAGTCCGAGTTCGAGGAACCGGTTGAGAACGTGTTTGATGAGCAGTCTTACTATCCTACTGAAGAGACTTCAGGCAAGATGATCATTACCCTTGATAACACTACTATCTTTGCTTGCTAGTTGTCTCATTGCTATCGCTATGTCACGCTTCCTACCACATACATGTCAGCCTCTCATATGCCATGATACAGCCTCTAACCACCCTACCCAGCAAACCGTTGTTTGGCTATGTTACCGCTTTGCTCAGCCCCTCTTATAGTGTTGCTAGTTGTAGGTGCAGTGCAGGTTGTTCCATGTTGGGACATGGATATGTTGGGATATCATAATATCTCTTATTTAATTAATGCATCTATATACTTGGTTGTGTGTGGAAGGCTCGGCCTTTTGCCTAGTGTTTTGTTCCACTCATGCCGCCTTAGTTTCCGTAATACCGCTGTTATGATCCTTGATTAGCGTTCCTAACATGCTCAGGGGAATGGGACCCTCTTGATAGTTCGCTTTGAATAACCGCTTCCAGCAAGGCCCAACTTTGGTTTTACCATTTGCCTAATAACAACTAAAACTTGCATAGGGAGTAATTAACCCGAGGATTCTTAATCAACAACCCGGGCCAGTGCTCCTCATGAGTGTTGGTCTAAACTAGAGCCACTTGCGGTACCTCCTGGGCAACTGGGTCTTTGGTAACCGTACGTAGTGTTCATCCGATCATGGCCTGAGACGAGATACGCGCGGCTCCTATCGGGCTATCGGCCCGTCGGGAGGTCTTGCTAGACTTGTGTTACCATTGTCGAATGTCTTGTGCATCAGGATTCCGAGAATACTTCGGGCTATCTCGAGGTTAAGGTATTTCCACCGCAGCTTGTGTTGGTCTATGATGGACAAGGTTGGAACACCCCTGCAGGGTTAAATCTTACGCGAAGCCGTGCCCACGGTTATGTGGCGACTTGGATATTTTTAACCTCCGGTTGTAGAGAACTTGACACTAATTCTAATGAAATACACCAACCGTGTGCGTAACCGTGATGGTCTCTTTTTGAGTAAGTTCGGGAAGAGAACACGGTGGGGTTATGTTTGAACCGTAAGTAGGTGTTCAGGATCACTTCTTGATCATATTAAGCTTGCGACCGTTATGCGTAGTATGCTCATCTTTATTCTTGTACTCGTAAGTTATCCACTTAAACATGCTTAGTGATTGCTGCAACCTCACCACATTTACCCCTTCCATTCCTATAAGCTTAAATAGTTTTGTTACCTTGGGTGATGAGATTTCTGAGTCCCTGTGGCTCACAGATTACTATTAACACCAGTTGCAGGTACGTTTGAGGCAGACACAGGTGAGCCCGAGATGCTCCATTAGGAGTATGACGATGAGCGTGGACGTATGTACGTCATGATGCCAGACGATCAGTAGTGGGCCCTAGTCGGTTGATCCGGGGATGATAGCAGGGTGTTGGTTTTCTCGTTTGTTTTCGTCCGTAGTCGGACCCTGTCTTTCTTTTGGATGATTGTATGATGATTTATGATATATTATGCTGTAGCATGTGGCGAGTATAAGGCTTTATCTAGTACACTCATCTATTTATTCGGTTGTATGTATTTGAGATCCACCTTGCTATGCGATCCAAAATGGGGTTCTGCCAAGATCTCGAATTCATCACGAGATTTTGATAGAGCCTGATCTTGGTCGTTACATAGCCCCCACACTCTTCAGGCCAAAGGGCATGCACACGTAGCAGAACACTCCGCAGGGGGTGATGAAGGCGATTTTCTCCTCGTCCTCCTTTGCCATCTTGATCTGATGATAGCCTAAGAAGGCGTCTAGGAAGCAGAGCAGATCGCACCCGGCGGTGGATTCTACTATCTGGTCGATCCTTGGCAGCGGGAAGTAGTCCTTGGGGCAGGCCTTGTTGAGGTTGGTGAAGTCGACGCACATACGCTTGCCGCCATGTGGCTTGGCAACGACAACGGGGTTAGCGATCCACTCCGGGCGGAGCACTTCGTGTATGATTCCGGCGTCTTGGAGTTTCTCGACCTCTCCAATGATGAAGTCCTGCTTCTCGGGCGCCTGGCGCCGTACCTTCTGCTTGACGGGGTGCGCGTTGGGGCACACCGCCAAGTGGTGCTCGATCACCTCCCTTGGCACGCCGGGCATGTCTGAGGCTGTCCAAGCGAACATATCAGCGTTCGCCCGAAGGAAGCCGACAAGGGCGCCCTCTTATTCAGGGGAAAGGCCACTGCCGATGGTGAGGAAGGGGCCTGCTCCGCCCCCATCCAACGACACCTTCTTGGTCTCGGCCCGCTCCTGGGAGAACAGCAGCTTCTTCGCGGGCGCCGGCTCGGCAAGCTCAGGGGCATCCTCCTTAGCCAGGGATGTGGCGGTGGCTGCCTTGTAGGCGCGCGCGAGGGCGCGCATTACGTCCCTTTCATCGCAACGGATGGTGAGGATGCCATCGCTGTCGAGCATCTTGATGAGGCCGTAAGCGTGGTGTGTTGCGGCCATGAACTTGGAGAGTGCCGGGTAGCCCAAGATGGCGTTGTAGGGCAGGCCGATGCGAGCCACATCAAAGACGATGAACTCCGTGTGGTAGTTCTTGCGGGTGCCAAAAGTGACGGGAAGGCGCACCTGCCCCAGGGGGATAGTGGAACCGCCAGTGATGCCCGAGAAGGGCCTGGTGGGCGCCAGACGCCCACCTGGCGCCGGGAGCATCTCAAAAGTCTCCACAGAGAGTACGCTGAGGCCAGCGCCGCCATCGATGAGCATCTTGGTGACGGCCACACCGCCGATAGTCGGAGTACACAGCAGAGGGACAGCCCCCGCAGCCCTGGTGGACTTGGGGTGATCGCTGGCATCGAAGGAGACAGGAAACTCGGACCACTTGAGGTGGCCGGTAGACTCGGGCGCCGGGAGGGCCGCGCTCACTTCCCGCGAGAAGCGCTTGAGGTGGCGGTTGGATGGAGGGGCCTGGGCACCTCCCAGGATGCAGGCCACCTCTCGGGGCCCCTGAGAGCCCCCGCTGGTGACGATGCCCTTGGTTGGGCGGCGGCCGCCGACACCGTCCAGCGCGGACGAGCCGCGGGGCAACTCCGTGGCGTGCGCCGCCCGGCGCCACCCGGCTGCACCGCGGCCAGGAGGAGGAGGTAGACGAGGGGCAGCGCGCCCGGGTTGCTCAATGCGCCGCGGAGGAGCGGGCGAGGAGCGAGGGGGTGCCTGGCCGCTGCTGGCGGCGGAGACGAGCTCGGTGATGCGCTCAAGCCAGGCGTCGCGACCATCCCTGGCGGGGCGGCAGCGTAGCAGCCCCTGCGCCATGAGCAGCGTGACGCGCAGAGCAGGAGGGCCGTGACCCGCGGGCAAGGACGCGGTGGAGGAGAGGTCATGCTCCTTCTCACTGACCGGCGGGCGGAGGGAGGAGGACGCCCGCCCCCCAACGGTCTTGGTGATGGTGCATGGGCGCCGCCCAGGGGCACCTCGGACGGTGGGCACCGCGCGGACCCCGGCGGTGGCCTGGCGCGCAGCGCACTCCTGGCGCGTGTCAGCGTCATCCATGTCGTTGCTGATGTCGAGGTCGAAGGCGTGAAGACGGCAAGTCCCCCTACCTGGCGTGCCAAATGTCGGAGTCTAGCATCTGCGTCCAAGAAACTTCTCCAAGAACTTAGGATTCGAACTATGGGGTACTTTGGTTGGCAACCTACGACACAATGGCAGCTACGGCGGACTCATGACGGGCTCACTGGCTCTCACCGGACACGAAGGGGACGCGCGAGCTACCCAGGTTCGGGCCACCGTGCGGTGTAATACCCTACTCATGCCTGTGTTGGATTGCTCAATGATGGAGAGCCTATGGCTCGAGGTACACGAGGTGTGGGGGAGAAAATCAATCGATCCTCTTACATGGAAGCCGCCCTGTCCCTTTTGTAGTGTCTTGGTCCTCTTCCCCGAAAATATGAGCGGGAAAGGGTAGCCACAAGGCGGCAATTCAAAGGGGAATAGCCGCGCAGGCTTATCCTGACTAAAGGCGGTCTTCGCCTGGTAAAGTAGTCTTCCTGACGTCTTGGTGGGCTTGGCGATGACCTCCGTCCTGGCGCGCCAATCCGTCCTGATCTTCTATCACCAAAGAGGAAAACCTTTGGGACTTGCTTTGGGGGAGGCATATGCCACTGCTCCCTTATCATCAGAATGGAAGCTGGGCTCGGTCACGCCCCGCTGTCCTTATCCTGACAGCGGGTCGTCACCCATGTGCCGGGCGCGGAGCCCCGCGGCTGACGTCGTACGATCTGCTCCATGAGAAGGCCTCGCGAGGCAACTGGGTGCTTGGCGGCGAGGAGCCTCACGAGGCTCGCCCCTCGCGAGGCGGCTTCCTCTGGGGCGGCCGCGGTAGGGCCACTCTCATGGGCCGCCCCAAGCGTGGTCCTCTGGGCCAGAGGCAGACGGGCCGTGGTACCCTGGTTCCCACTGGGCCGACACGGGGGCTTTGAATTCTTGTACGTTGCAATCAACAAGTTTACAAAGTGGCCTGAGGTGGAGCTAGTGAGGAAGGTGACGGCACAGTCATCCATCAAGTTCCTCAAAGGATTGGTTGCCCGTTTTGGTGTCCCCAACAGGATCATCACCGACAACGGAACCCAATTCACGAGCCGCACCTTCATAGCATATTGCCAAGAGCTTGGAAATAAGATTTGCTACGCGTCTGTTGCTCACCCACGGAGCAATGGGCAAGTAGAGAAGGCAAATGCAGAAGTGCTGCGTGGTCTCAAGACCAGAACTTTTGACAGGCTGCACAAGTGTGGAAGGCGCTGGGTGGAAGAGTTGCCGCCGGTTCTTTGGTCGATCAGAACAACGCCAAGTCGAGCCACTGGCCAGACACCCTTCTCCCTTGTTTATGGTGCAGCAGCGGTGCTCCCCATAGAACTCAAATACGGGTCACCTCGAGTCTTGGCCTTCGATGAGAAGGATCAAGATGAGCTGTGGCAAGATGATGCCATGCTCCTTGAGGAAGATCATTTCCGGGCTGCTGTCCGTGCTGCACGGTACCAGCAAGCTTTGCGCCGCTACCATAGCCGCAAATGAACGATAGGAATCTTGAGGAAGGCGACCTTGTTCTTCGTCGGATTCAGTCCATGAAGGGTCAAAACAAGTTGACGCCGTAGTGGGAGGGGCCTTACTGGGTGGTACGAGTCCAGTGCAGTCCGCCTAGAGACCGAAGATGGCACTCCAGTTCTCAACTCATGGAATATTGAGCATCTTTGCAAGTTTTACCCGTGAGGCGCGGTTGCCGGGCTGCCCGGCAACCTCTTTTGTACAAGTTACTGGAAAGGCATGTAAACCTTTGTACAGAGCCGGGCGCAGATCCCGTGCACATAAATAAAGATAAGTGTTTCACAGTTTTTTGTCCAAGTACATATTTGTTTATGTGTTGCAGGCAGCCTTGTGTTACATTTTTCCCTTGCATAGGATGATTAACGAACCGTCAAGGTTCCAGCCTCCTCTTTTCTCCTCTTTCTTTTTCTCAAAGGACAAAAGGGTTCCTCGCATGCAAGTTTCCCGGGGGGTGATGGTATGGATACCAAATGACGTTCAAGATATCGTCCTACGGCAAGAAGCACAGCAAAGAAAAAGCTAAGTTGCAAAACTTTAAAGTAAATTCTTTGTTGTAGTTGCAATTTCTCCTTGAACGATTTTGGCCTTTGTATGAGAAACCTGCACGCTAAGGAACCTTGTCGTGATCAGCTACACCCTTACTTTGTTTTGAGTCCGCTCAATAACTTAAGTGGTTACGTTGTGATCGTCAAGTGTATCCTTGTCAGCAGTGGCACTTCCGGCAAGCTGCTAAGGACCCATTCCTCAAGCGCTCGCGGCAAGAGTACGCGCACCGGCAAGTTGCCGGCAAGCGTAGGGTACGAGAATCATGCAAAGACAGAATAAGACAAGAGAGATAGCATGCATACATCCATCAAAAACACAGAATACAGCAACCATTAAGCGCTTAAATGCAAAAGTCATTTTTCACGCCCCCACAGGGCTACATTGGTTCTGATACAGGAGCAAAAGAAAGGAGCCTAGGCGGAGCGCGCACATCTTCAAGATCCGACTCGAACGCTACCTATGCCTAGTCGGAATCTTCCTCTTCACTCTTGATGCGCGGGGAGCTTTCGTCGCTTTCGCCCCCGCTGGTGGAGTCAGTGCCGCCGTCGCTTTCGCCCTCGCTGGAGGAGTCGGTGCCGCTGCCGCTCTCACTCTCCGCACAGCACTCCATGCGGCTACCGGAGACCCTGAAGAACTTCACGAAGAGTGTGGCGGCTCCGTCGTACCTAAACTGGAGGAGATACCCCCGCCTTAGACCACGGGCGCGGGCGAACGACTTCCACCCCCGCTTCAGGGACATGAAGCCAGCGGGGGAGAACTCAGTCGCCACCCAGGAGGGGCCATTGCAGCAGCCATCCGCCTGTAGCCATAGGCCCACGGGCCCGCTGTCCTCCATCGCTCTCGCAAAGGAGTCCGGGAGCCGGAGCCAACTGCGAGGCTGACGGTACAGCCCCACGATGAACTCGTGCGCCGCCACCGCCGTGTGGGCCCCCGCCTGGGGAAGAAGGGCGGCCGCCCCGTTGCACCCGCCTCAGCCACGAGCGCCGCGCCCTCCACGACCGCGGGCGGCAACCCTTCCGCGGACGCTAGGGCAGGCCGCGGCGGCCGCCGAGGAGCACACTCGGCCCCGAGGGGGAACCCTCGTGGCAGCAGCAGACGCGCGGGCTCGACCTCTACCCCTCACCATCGCGGTGGTGGACCTCGGGGAAAGCAAGGATGGGTGAAAGGTTGAAGGAGGAGAGAGGCAAGGGTAGAACATGAATGGGGGAGGTCACCACCACCCCCCCCCCCCGCCTTTTTTTATAGCACTCTAGGGGGTCACTCTCCCTACCGCTTCGCCTTCTTAAATAGCAGGAATCAAGGAAGGAGATGCAAGGAGTCAGGCGAAAGGAGGCGGGAAGGAAGAATACGATGGCAATGGCGAGATTGGAAGAGAGGGTGAATGAGCGGCGCCCTTCGCGGTTCATTTTTATGGGGAAGGCGCGAGGGTTGGCTCTTTACCATCCTACGTGGCTGCGCTTTTCAGGCGCACTACCTCCCCGCACCGTTCCATTCCACCTCTCCCATGCCCGCATTTAATGCGCATCGTGGGGGGCGTGGTAAAAGAGAAGATTATGACAGTTATCCTCTGCCACGCGTGCGCCTGTGCATTGTTCGGGCCTAGCCCAATGACGCCTCGCATGCGCGTGTGGCCCAGGCCCAGGGGCTCCTGTCAGTTTACTAAGACATGGGTGCCCTTGTACCCAGACTTGTGCACAGGCAGTCGCAGCCTCCCTGACGACAAGGGCTTGACGGAGGATAACTATGACTCAAGATGCAGATTAAACAAGACCGTAAATAAGACCTCGAGGCAGGTCATCGGGAAGTACTATTCTCGTACTGAAGATGAAGATTGCCCTTGCCGGCAAGCCCTGTACCGGCAAGGTGAAGACCAAGACTCTGGTTGCCGGCAAGCAACAGCCCGGCAAGCTCGTTCTGTCCCGTTACCGCTCCACCTCATCATCGGCTAGATAAGGACGCATGATGGGTGTCGAGCGGGCAGGCAGTCAACGCAGCTGGCCAAGGCACGTGTCGGCGTGCCACGCAGAGATTAACTTTAATGACACCCATCCCTGGGACGTGTCAAGATTACAGGAGGGCGCCAGGACCAGTGGTACAGATGTTTTGCCCAAAGCCTCGCATCCCCGACGTAGCACCTAACTGTGCATTTAATGCGCTTGTCTTACCCTGTCTGGAGATAGACGTGGTGGCGGTGCAAGTTACTATTCATACTCTGTAAATGACCATATTAGCCACTGTGGTAACCCCTTGGTCTATAAAAGGGGGCCCACGGCTACACTTAGAATGGTCGACTCTTAGCTCAACTACACGCTGTAGCTGCACTTCCCGCGCACCTTGCCGGCAAGCTGCGCTCCTTGTAACCTTTGAGCTCACATACAATCAAACCACCAGAACAGGAGTAGGGTTTTACGCTCACAGCGGCCTGAACCTGGATAAATCATTGCTTGTGCTCATATCTACTAGCCCTGCTCTTTGTAGTATTTTGATCCCACTTTCGAACCGCAAAGTGATCCTCTCGATCCCATAGATCATCATTTTCCCACGACAGTCCAGATGTTAATCGTCCATTGCATATGAAGGTTGTCGGCGTACGACACCTATGGGATCACTCGGATCCCTTTACGGTTCGGCGGGGGAAAAGATTTACACAAAGAGCGGATCCAATGATCAACGCAAGGATCTTTACCCAGGTTCAGGCCGCTGAGACACTACTAGAAAAACGGCTATAGCTAATATGGACATTAATGGCGCACCATGTATGTGGTGCGCCACTGCTATATAGCAGTGGCGCACCAGATATTGGTGCGCCATTAATGTTCATATTACTAATGGCGCACCTGGTGTGTGGTGCGCCACTGCTAAGTTTCTCCTGGGCACACCCCCCCTCCCCAGACTTACCAGTGGCGCACCGGGGTAACTAGTAATGGCGCACCACACCCTGGTGCGCCACTACTAACAATTTTTTTCAAAACTAGTAATGGCGCATCGGGGTGTGGTGCGCCATTACTAGTTTTAACTAGTAATGGCGCACCACACCCTGGTGCGCCACTACTAACAATTTTTTTTCAATTTTTTTTTTCAAAACTAGTAATGGCGCACCGTGGGTGTGGTGCGCCATTACTAGTTTTCGCACATGCCCAGCCCCACCCTGCCACCCACTTCCACCACACACACACAAACACCCCCCCCCCCCCACGTGGATCGCGCCTTTTCAGTTTTAAAAAAAATAAAAGAAAATGATAAAAGATTCAAAAAAAATCAAAAAAATAGATGCCCATGTGTTATGTGTTCTAGTTGTTAGGAAAATTAACAAACATGAATTTTGAATTTTTTTTGCAAAAAGCCGCCGTGTTTCGGTAAAATGGCCGTAACTTTTGCATACGACCTCCGATGAAAAAGTTTTTTATATGAAAAAGCATCTACTCGAAAAGTTACATCCAAATTCAAAAACCTAACAGAAAAAAAGTTACGATGCTTTTAAGATCTGGAGGCAAAAAAATAAAAAAAATAAAAAAAGTTAGCAATGGCGCACCAGTGCATAGTGCGCCACTACTATTTTCCCGCCTTCAAAATTCAAAAAAAATTATAAATAGTAATGGCACACCACACCTAGGTGCGCCATTATTAAGGTACATAGCAATGGCGCACCACACCTAGGTGCGCCGTTACTATTTTCCCGCCTTCAAAATTCAAAAAAATTCAAAAAAATTCAAAAAAATAAAAAAAATAAAAAAAGGGTTAGCAATGGCGCACCAGTACAAGGTGCGCCACTGCTAAGTCATATATAAACCCGGTCGGCCTCCTTCTCCTCCTTACCTCTTCATTCTTCTCCTCCTCTCCTCCTCTCCTCCTCTCCTCCACTCCATCTCGTCCTCTCCTCCACCATACTCCCCTCCTCCTCTCCGGCAACCTCCTCTCCGGCGACATCCTCTCCGACGACCTCCTCACGGTGCTCTCCGGCGACCTCCTCCTCCTCCTCTCCGGCGACCTCCTCTCCGGTCCTCTCCGGCGACCTCCTCCTCCTCTCCGGCGACCTAGGTGACCTCCTCCTCCTCCTCTCCAGCGACCTAGGCGACCTCCTCTCCGGTCCTCTCCGGCGACCTCCTCCTCCTCTCCGGCGACCTAGGCGAGCTCCTCTCCGGCGACCTCCTCCTCCGTCCTCTCCTCCTCATGGTCTCTCCTCCCTCCTCTCCGGCGACCTCCTCTCCGGCCACATGTGGAGCTCCCCGGCACAAAGAACGTAGCAGAACGAAATTTGAAAAAATATCACAAAAAAAAAATCGCAAAAAAAAATCGTGCCAGATCCGGATCTAGAATTCAAAAAAAAGTTAGCAATGGCGCACCAGTGCATGGTGCGCCACTACTATTTTCCCGCCTTCAAATTTCAAAAAAAAAATTCAAAAAAAATCAATAAAAAAAAGTTACCAGTGGCGCACCTGTAGCAATAGTAATGGCGCACCACATGGTGCGCCACTAGTATTTGGATTACTAATGGCGCACCAGAGGTGCGCCATTACTATTTGTTACTAATGGCGTGATAATAGTGGCGCACCTATAGTGCGCCATTAATAGCCAAAATAGGTGCGCCACTAACAGCCTTTTTTCTAGTAGTGAGAAGCGTAAAACCTTACTCCTGCTTTGGTTTATTGTGGGTGTTCTTAAGCTCAAGTACACGGAGCGCTTGCGATGATCAGTACATTCAAGAAGCAGCTACGCATGCAGAATGGGCCAGAAGGTCCTCCCCTCCTGTAGCTTCGCCTTGGGCCTCCTTTTATACGTCCAAGGGGTCACCAACAGTGGCGAACAGCAAGTACAAGAGGTGTAAAGTTGCTACAGTGTTACATGATTACCACTGACGTCTTAGGACAAAACGCATTTAATGCTCTACTTAGCTGTCCCTTACTTTCTTGGGGACGGAAAAAGAGCCCGTCCCATCAGCACCGCTTAATCTCACCCGCCGTTAGTGCCATGACACACATCCAGGAGGACAAGCCCTAAACGATAGGCTGTCTGCTGCGCTGGAGCGATGGCTGGGCGGTGGGATCTTGCCGTGTGTGAGGCCTTGCCGGGTCTTCGCGAGCCTTCCCGGCAAGATCTTGCCGGGAAGCCAGCCTTCGGTCTTCTGTCTTCTGATCATTAGCTTGAATGCCTTCTTGATAATCTTGTATTTGTTTCCAGCTGTTCTCCGGCAGGCCTTGCTGCTGGTATGGCTACAACCGTCCATGCACAAGTATGGGGTACTAAAAGACCCAAACTTTAGTACACCGACAGGAGCCCCCGGGCCTAGGCCATACACGGGTGCGAGGCGTTGTTGGGCTAGGCCCAAACAGTGCACGGGCACGTGTGGCAGGAGTTAACTGTTATAATCATCTTATTTACCGCGCTCCCCCACGATGCGCATTAAATGCGGGACGTGGGATACGTGCGCGGAACGGCCGCAGTAGTAGTGCGCTCGTAAAAGTGTATTCATATTGATTAGTAAAGAGCCAGCCTCCGCTCCTTCCCCATGAAAGGGAATCCGCAGAGGCACTGCTCATTTACCTCTCGTCTTTTCCAATCTGGAAACCGCCATCGCCTTCTTCCTCGAGCTTGAAACAGAGCTTCTCCCATCCATTCGCCACTCCCATTAGTAAAGAGCAAGCAAGGGCAAGGTGGTGAAAACCGTCGATTCGGATGGAGAGGCGGAAAAGCCTGATCTAGTGGAGATGCGGAAGGAACACGCCATTTTCGCCCCAACGCTCGACAAGCGCGCCCTGATTGAGCGGTACATGTGCATGTGGGGGAAGGAGACGGAGGCTCACCCTGCAACTCGCATACTCCCAGCTTCCGCCAAGGGCGGCTCAGATAAATTCCCCTTCTTCACTGCTTACTTTTACTGTGGACTCTGCCCTCCGTTTTCTGATTTCTTCATCGACATCATGTACACATACGGCTTCCGTCTCTTGGATTTCACGCCGAATGCCGTGACATGCATGTCAGTCTTCGCTCATCTCTGTGAAAATTTCGCCGGAGTAGTCCCCAGCACAGCCCTCTTCCCCCATTATTTCATTCCCCGCATCGAAACGGGAGACGCCCTTTCTGGTTCTATCACCTGGATTCCAAGGGCATGGAACAAGGATATATACCCAGACGGTGTCTACCGTAAGAAGTGGGATGAATGGCGGGCCGAGTGGTGCTGGATTCAGGAGAAAGATCCCCAGCCGTTCTGTTCGCCCTGGCAAACGAAAGTGGTTCGCGGCAAGAACTGGAGCAGCCTCGATCCTCAAGATGAGAAGCTCGCAATCGCAGTTACCAGGATCCACCGTCTCAAGGTTGCCGGGCTTACAATAGAAATGGTTGGCGCTGATTTCCTCCGTCGCCGCATTGCCCCTCTGCAGAACAAAGGGAGACCAGCTTGGGATTTCAAGAACGCAGCAGATATCATGAGGCTGCGCACTGGTCTGAACAACAACTTGACAGTCTTGCAGCACACAGCTCTCTGCCACAAATTGTTCAGGCCTGACGGGAAATTTAGGTTGCCGACTGGCGTAGTTCCCCTGTGCAACAATTCTGCTCTGAGCTCAATCATCGCCATGATGCCAGTGTGTAATGCTCACGGCCTCGACGGAGCCTGGGAAGAGCCATCCACAGAGCACGCACAGGAGTTCTTTGATAAGTTGTCAGAGAAAGCCATCTGGGCAGAGCCAATTCTTATCCGCCCCACCACTGATGACGAAGTGGCTTACATTGCCAGCAGGGTGGAAGAGACGAACCTAGCCGTGGAGGCCGGCAACTTTGGCTTCACGGAAGAGGAAGCCAGTGGAGAAGAAATAGCATTAGAGGAGGCCCTTGCCGAGCAAGGTGAAGTTGTCGGGGAACAGAGTGGCATGGTTGCCGGGAGCTCTCCTGTCGAAGACACAGCCGAGGAGCAGCTGCACGAGGAGCCCCCAGCTCCGGAGAAGAAAAACGTGTTCTTCGAAAAGTCGTCTCTGGCGTCCCAACACGTCAGCCTCCCTCGAGTGATGAGGTTCCCGGCAAGGGGGCGGCCGGCAAGGCTGCGCAGCGGCAAGAAGCCCAACAGCAACCCGTGCGACGTACGACACGCTCGACCGCGGCAACAACTGGTGCGGCGGGGGCATCCCATACGACAGCACCGATGGCTGGAGCAGTAGGATCACATCAACCTACTGCTTTTGCTGCAGCCAAGCGTCCCAAGACCCCTTCTCCGCCTCCTCGCACGGACACTGAAGCGGAGGTTGACTTTGACATCTCCTCTTTTAGCCCGGATAGAGAAGAGTAAGGGTCCTTGCCGCATCTTCCAACTTCTGAATTCCTGATCTTGCTTAACTTATTTGTTTTGCTTTGGCCTGTCCCCACAGAGATACGGAAACATTGGCGCAAAGGATGGCGAAGAAAGCGAAGTCTTCTACAGGTGATGAACCTTCGGCAAGCACCGTAGGTGCGCCAGAGCCCATCGTCATCAGCCCGGAGCCCAGCCCTTAACGTAGCCTCCAACCCAGCCCCCAGCGTGAGCCTACTACCCATTTTCCGCTGGCGAGCGTTGGGGAGAATATCTTCGCTATTGACATCACTGGGCTTGCAGGAGAAGGATGGCAACAAGGAGAACCATTGGAGGCCGTCCTTGATGTGTCGCCTCCGTCGACCACGCCGCCCAGAGATGAACCTTTGGCAAGGGCTTCCACTGGCGAGCCCATTCATGTTGAAGAGGAGCCGGCAAGCACAAGCGCGGGTACTTGTAATCCTACATCGGCAACCAAAGTTGCCGGGAAAGGAGAAACCACCTCCCAACACCTCGATGCAGGTAAACCGTTTGCTGTGGCGTACTTGTCATTCTTTCTTTATTTTTGTCTTCTTGAACTTCAACCTTGGTCTCATCTTGTTTCCTTTCTTGGTCTTCAGATCCCCCCTTGGCGGAACAAATGGATGTTGATACAGTCATAGAAGAGACCGCCAAGGATGCTGCCGCCGAGGCCGACAGAGTCGCAGCTGACGAGGCCGCCAAGGCCGCACAGGAAGAAACCACCAAGGGGTCTATTGAGGGGGCCGGCAAGGAGACCGGCGACCATACTGACGGCATTCCTGCCGCAGGTGCGCCTGGCGCTACACCGGTCGCGGAGCCGCCAGTTGCCGGCGAGGCGGTTGTCGAGGATCAGCCGTCAACATTCGACGCTCCCCCGTCAAGCAGTTACCTTAAGGTTGGCGACAACCTGTTTGTCAGCATACCAGGGACGGCAAGCACTGGGGCGCCAACCGAAGGAGAAATCTTTGACGAAGACATCATCGCTGCCACTGGACTCAAGATTGTTGACGAGCCACGCACCAGCGGCAGTGGGTCTAGGGAAGAACAGCTCCTCCAAGCCATGAGAGACAACTTTCAAAAGCTCCAGGCGCTTCACCGCGCCCAAAAGGAGAAGTTGGACTCCCGGGCGGTAATTGTTGAAGCAACGGAAGCAGATTTCCAGAAGCGTGTCGAGGAGACGCAAGTCTGGTATGCCGAGGCCTTCCAGGAACTGACGGCTGGCCGGGAGCAGCTGAATCAAAGTTGGAGCGAGCTCCTCTTAAAGCAAGCCGACGCCGAGAAGGCACAGGAGGAGGCTGCGCAGCGGGCTGCTCGAGAGGAAGCTCGCTTAACGGAACGCCGCATCGGGCTCGATGCTTATGAAGAAAACCTTGCCGCTCGCAAGGAGGCGCTTGCCGCCAACCTCCGCAGCAAGGACGAAGAGATCGAGAGGCTTGTCGCGCAGCGAACCCAAGAGCTGGAGCAGAGACACAAGGGAACACTCGAAGCTCTAGCCATAGATCATGCCGGCAAGTTAAAGGAAACCATCGATGCCGCCGAAGCTGCAGAGGCCGCCAAGAACGAGCTGGGCGACCAAGTGAAGAGGCTGGAAGCAGATCTTGAAGGCCACGGCATGGAGATCTCAACGCTCAAAGCCGACAGAGAGAAGACTCTCTTCAGCCTGGCGGAGATGCAAACCGCCATATCCGACAAGACCAAGGAGCTCACCTCAGCCAATGAATCCATCGCCGATCTGAAACTGAAGCTGGTGACGCTGGACGAGTCCCTTGAGAGCAGCAAGGCTCGCGAGAGGGCTTTGATCAAAGACCTCCAAAGTGAGAAGAGCCTGCTCAACAGCGCCGCCGCCACCTATAATGATTTTGAGAGAGGCGTGAAGATCTGGACTGAGCGCCTTGTCGACGTCGCGGAAAGGCTCGCCATAGAACTATCCATCATGGGCCTGCAGAACTTCAACTACTCTTCTGACGATAGGGTGTCTTCGAGCGCCAAGCTGACCATGTTCTTCGAGAGCGTCGTTGACGCCCTCAAGCTGCTCCAATCCAACCGAGAAACCCATCTGGCCAACGAATCCCGCAAACTCTGCCGGGCCGTCCTCCGCAAGGTGCTCGTCAAAGTGGTGCATAAGAACCCTGGCATCAACCTCACCAATGTTCTCGCTAGCTTGCCGAAGGATGTAGACCTCAAGGCACTCGAAGAGCTTGTCGCACCCATCGTCGACCGAGTGAGCCAAGTCAAGAGGGTCGAAGGCCAGTGCAGGGACTAGCCACTTGCTTCACTCTGTCGCCACCATTCCATGCCAAAGACAGTTTTATCTTAAGTTAGAATCGCGGCGATCGTCGATGTAATATAACTCGCTATATTTTGGATGAATGTATGCTATTTCCCTTGTCTGATTTCTTTCTGTATGGTCCTTGCCCTACGCTTATGGGGATCTTGCCGGTGCGCGCACCCTTGCCACGAGCGCTTTGAGGAACGGATCCTTAACAGCCTGCTGGGGGTGTCTCTACCAACAAGATACCTTGACGTTTTTAGTGCAGCCACTTAAGTTGTTGAGCGGACTCGAAACAAAGTAAGGGCGCAACCAATCACGACAAGGTTCCTTCGCGTGCAGGTTTTCCATAAAAAATCCGAAATCGTTCAAGGAAAATAACTCTACAATAAAAATTTTGCTTAGAAATTTTGCGACTTAGCTTTTCATTGCAGTACTCCTTATTGCAAAAAGTCAACTTGAACATCGCCTATCGGTGTCCATACCATCATTCCCACCTGGCAAACTTGCACGCGAGGAATCCTTCTATCCTTTGAGAAAAAGAAAGAAGAGAAAATAGAGATATGGAACCTTGGCGGTTCATTAATGCTTATCAGAAGTAGGTGTAATACAATGTCTCAGACAAGCATGCATATAGAATGACATGAAAATCGACAAGAATTGTAAAACGCTTAAGTTTATTTAACTGTGCACAGGGTCTGCGCCTGGCTTTGTACAAAGGATCATATGCCTTGCCGGAAGACTCGTACAAAAGGTGGTTGCCGGGGGACCCGGCAACCGCGCCTTATGGGTAGAACTTACGAAGGTGTTCGATATTCCAGGAATTGCTCACTGGAATGCCATCGTCGGTCTCCAGGCGGACTGCGCCGGACCTGGAGACTCGTACTACCCGATAAGGGCCTTCCCACTTTGACGTCAACTTGTTGGAATTCTTGGCCGACTAAACGCGCCGAAGAACAAGGTCGCCTTCCTCAAGGCTTCGGGCGTGAACCTTGCGGCTATGATAGCGGCGCAAGGCTTGCTGGTAGCGTGCAGCTCGCACAGCAGCCCGAAGACAATCTTCCTCAAGGAGCATGGCGTCATCTTGGCGCAGCTGCTCTTCCTCAAGCTCATCATAAGCGAGCACTCGAGGTGACCCGTATATGAGTTCCGTGGGGAGAACTGCTTCTGCCCCGTAGACCAGGGAGAAGGGGGTCTGGCCAGTAGCTCAATTTGGTGTCGTTCTGATTGACCAAAGAACCGCCGGCAGCTCATCAATCCAGCGTCTTCCGCACTTGCGTAGCTTGTCGAAAGTTCTTGTTCTGAGACCTCGCAACACTTCAGCATTTGCCCTCTCCGCTTGGCCGTTGCTTCTCGGGTGAGCAACAGAAGCAAAACAGATTTTGCCACCAAGGTCTTGGACGTATTGCATGAAGGTGCGGCTCGTGAACTGCGTGCCATTGTCGGTGATGATCCTGTTTGGCACACCAAAACGGCACACTATTCCCTTGACGAACTTGACGGCTGACTGTGCTGTCACCTTTCTCAATGCTTCCACTTCCGGCCACTTCGTGAACTTGTCGATAGCAACGTACAAGTATTCAAAGCCCCCGGCAGCGCGAGGAAAGGGGCCCAATATGTCGAGCCCCCAGACCGAAAATGGCCAGGAAAGTGGGATTGTCTGAAGAGCTTGATCTGGCTGATGCAATTGCTTTGAATGGAACTGGCACGCTTCACACTTGGTTACTAGTGCAGTTGCATCCTGGAGAGCAGTGGGCCAGAAGAATCCTTGCCGGAATGCCTTGCCGACAAGAGCTCTTGAGCCTATGTGGGAGCCACATATGCCTCCATGTATCTCCGCCAACAGCTCCAGTTCATCCTCCCGAGGAATACACTTCAATTTCACACCGTTCGGCCTCTTTCTATACAGGACATTGTCCACGAACTGGTACATACTAGACTGACGGGCTACTTTCTCCGCTTCTTCCTGTTCTTCAGGGAGTTCTCCTGTTTGAAGGAACTGGACGACGTGTTGTGCCCATGTCGGAGCCTGTGGCTTGACAACAAGGACTAAAGGCATATCTTCGGCCGTGGGAGCGCTTGCTTCTGCGGCAAGAACCTGAGGTTCTGCGTGAAGCTGCTGCTCACCGGCAACCGTGTCGTTCCCGGCAACTTCCTTGCCGGTGGCTTCTGGAAGCTCTGCAGGAAAGTACTGGCCGGAACTCAACTTCCTTCTTTTGTCTTGCCTCGTCGACGGTGTTATGGATGGCTGAGTCAAGCGGAGCACAAAAGTTCCTGGTTCCACAGGCAACTTGAGGGCAGCACGTTTTGACAGGTCATCGGCAATGTTGTTCTCCGCACGAGGAACATGCTCTGTTTGCAAACCGTCAAAACACTCCTCCAACTTTCTCACTTCATCTACATATGCTTCCATCAACGGGCTCTGATAGTCTTTGGTAACTTGCCTGACGACAAGCTGTGAGTCGCATCTGACGATGAGCTTCTTAATTCCAAGGTCTGCCGCGATCCTGAGACCGGCAAGCAGCCCTTCATATTCTGCAGTGTTGTTTGTTGATCTCTCCTGAGGAAAGTGCATCTGAATTACATACTTGAGGTGCTCTCCGGTGGGTGCGACAAGCAGCACGCCAGCACCGGCGCCTTGCAGCGAAAAAGCCCCATCAAAGTACATAATCCATTCTCGATCTGTTTCCTTGCCGGGGGTAGTCGTCTCTTGAATTTCTTTGTCTGGCGTCGGTGTCCATTCTGCAATGAATTCTGCCAGGGCTCTGCTCTGAATAGTTGAAGTGCTTTCAAATTTGAGACCAAAGCTTGACAGCTCCAACGCCCACTCCACAATTCTACCAGTCGCATCTGGATTTCGTAAAATCCGCTGTAACGGGAAGCGAGTGATAACGGTGATTTCATGTACCTAGAAATAATGGCGCAGCTTCCTCGAGGCCATAAGGAGGCCGAAGAGCAACTTCTGCACGCCAGAATATCTTGACCTAGCCCCCTGCAAAAGGGAGCTGACAAAATAGACTGGGCGCTGCACCATCTTTTTCTTCTGCATTGCTTCATTCGACTGCGCAGATCCTGCCGTGTTGGCACCAGACCCTGCCGGGGAGAATCCCAGCTTGTCGCCAGACGGGCTTGCCGCTGCCGCTGCTTCTTCGTCTACTTCTCTCTGCACCACTAACGCGGCACTAACCACTTGATTCGTTGCCGCTAGATATAGCAGCAACGGTTCTTGCGGTTTAGGCGCGACTAGTGTTGGCGGAGAGGAGAGGTACCTCTTCAAGTCCTGCAGCGCTGCCTCCGCTTCCGGAGTCCATTTCATTGGACCGGCCTTTTTCAAGATTTTGAAAAAAGGCAGGGCGCGCTCAGCGGATTTGGAGATGAACCTGCTCAGAGCAGCAACGCAGCCGGCAAGTCGACGCACATCTTTGACACGTCTCGGTGCTTCAATCTGCTCAATTGCCTTGATCTTGTCGGGATTTGCTTCGATTCCACGCTGAGACACAAAGAACCTGAGAAGCTTGCCGGATGGAACGCCAAACACACACTTCTCAGGATTGAGCTTCAGATTGATCCTGCGCAGATTTACAAATGATTCTTCTAAATCTTGTATGAGCGTTGCCTTGTCTTTGGTTTTAACCACTATGTCATCCATATAAGCTTCCATATTTCTATGTAGCTGGGGCTCAAAACCAATTTGGACCGCTCTTGCAAACGTTGAACCAACACTTTTCAACCCGAAAGGCATACGTATCAAGCAATACATGCCACATGGGGTGATAAATGCGGTTTTCTCTTCGTCTTCCTTCGACATGAAAATCTGATGATACCCTGAATAAGCGTCAAGAAACGACAGCAAATCGCAGCCAGCAGTGGAGTCTACAATCTGGTCGATGCGCGGCAAGGGAAAAGGATCTTTTGGACATGCTTTATTGATATCTGTATAGTCAATACACAGCCTCCATTTTCCATGCGCCTTGCGCACTACAACTGGATTGGCCAACCATGTTGGATGGAGTACTCCTCTGACTAAACCTGCCGCTTCCAGCTTCCTGATTTCTTTGGCAATAAATTCTTGCTGCTCCAAAGCTTGCGTCCTAACCTTCTGCTTGACGGGCCGCGCATGAGGACAGACAGCAAGGTGGTGCTCGATTACCTCCCTGGGAACACCGGGGATATCAGATGGTTGCCATGCAAACACATCGATATTCTCCCGCAGGAAGGCAATGAGCGCGCTTTCCTATTTGTCATCGAGGGTGGAACTTATGGTGGAAGTTCCTCCCGTACCATCCTCCTTGGCGGGCACCTTCTTAGTCGCTGGTGGAGCTGCCTTGGATTTCTTGCTCTTGCCGGTGGAGCTCTCCAGCACATCCTCAACGGGAGCGCAGCACTCCGAGGAGGTGCGCTTGCCGGAGTGTGTGCTAGAGGTCTTGCCGGTCTTCTTCCCCCCGGGAGCTTCGGCGGCAGGAGCAAGTGCCTTGGCGGTAGGTGCTGCGACTGCCTCCCGGTAGAGTTAGTCGGTGCAGATAAGCGCATCCTTCTTGTCGGAGTTGATAGTGATGATGCTCATCGGCCCGGGCATCTTCAATGTATTATAGGCGTAGTGTTATGCCGCCATAAACTTGGCCAGCGCCGGGCGACCAAGAATCCCATTATATGGTAATGGAATCTTGGCGACATCGAAGACGATCTTCTCTGTCCTATAGTTCAGCTCACTACCAAATGTTACTGGCAGGGTGATCTTGCCCTTCGGCTGGCTCCTTCCTGGATTGATCCCTTGAAATGTGCCCGTTTCTTCGAGATCTTCGTCAGGAATTTGCAATCTCTTGATCACATCAGGCGAGATCAAATTCAAACCGGCCCCACCGTCAACTAACATCTTTGTCACCTTGAGGTTGCGGATCGTTGGTGAAACCAACAATGGCAAACACCCGACCGCAGTCGTGCGATCAGGGTGATCCTTGGCGTCAAAGATGATAGGCGTGTGGGACCATTTCAATTGTTTCTGGGCATCGACCGATGGCTCTGCCGCATTAATCTCGCGCGCCCACTGTTTGAGTCGGCGGTGAGAGGAATGCAACGAGGCGCCTCCGTCAACGCACATGGCTTCTGTAGCTTTTTGGAACTCGTGCTCGCTGGACTCGTCGCCCTCTTCGTCATCATCGTCACCCCCCTGTTCATTGTCGCGGCCTTGAGCGGGCCTCTCCTTCTGTTGCTTGGCCTTGCCGTGGCGACCTCCTCGACCACCGCGTTTCTTGCCAGACCCCTCAGCACCATCCTGGGCCTTCTCCTTGTCTCGCCTCTCATACTCGTCTTTCTGCTTCTCGACAAGCTGCTCAACTTGCCAGCAGTTTTGGAAGTCGTGACCCTTGGTGCGATGGATCTTGCAGTACTGCTTGTCGGAGTCTTCGGGCTTGTCGGCAGCCGCCAAGGCCTGACATGCGGCACAGCCGGCAACCTCCTTGCTGGGGCCATCATTCTTGACCTTCTTGGCGGTGCCGGTGTTGCCGGATCCCTCGACGGCAAGCACGGCCTTGCCCTTGCGCTTCTTGTTATGCCGTCGGCCTTTCTTCGCCGAGGTGGTGGCATCTTCGCCTTCAGAGTCGATTTCTGCGCCAGCATCCTCGCCGGGGAATCTCCTCCCCTCTTCGGCCTGAGCACATCTGTCAGCCAGAGCATAGAGCTCGGCGACATCCCTGACTTTGTTCATCGCCAGCTCTTCCCGCATCTTGCGGTTGCGCACATTCTGATGAAACGCGCTGATAACAGCGGCAGGATGAACGTCGGGGATGTTGTGCTGTATACGACTGAATCTCTGTATGTACTTGCGCAAGGTTTCGCCCTCATTCTGGGGGATGAGATGTAAATCGCTTTCCTGGCCAGGAGCCTGGTGGCCTCCAGTAAAGGCGCCAACAAACTCATGACACAGATCTGCCCAGGAGGAAATGGAATTCGCCGGCAAATGCATCAACCACGACCTGACGTTGGGCTTAAGCACCAACGGGAAGTAGTTGGCAAGTATCTTGTCGTCGCGAGCCCCGGCAGCCTGCACCGCAATGGTGTATATGCTCAGGAACTCTGACGGGTGAGTCTTGCCGTCGTATTTCTCCGGCACCTCCGGTTTGAACGTTCGGGAATTGGGCCACTGGACTCGCCACAGCTCACGAGTAAAAGCTGGACAACCCACCTCGTAAGGCAAGCTGCCAGAATACCCCAGCGCAGGCTCGTCTACAGTGGGTCCCGCGTGCCTGTCGGATTGACGGCGCGCTTCCCGCCGACGCTCGATGGTAGTTCGAGTGTCTTCTTTGTTCCGTTCCTGAAGAACTTGACGTTGATCGCGGCGAACCCGCGGATCAGACGACGCCGTGGAATCGTCATCACGAGCGTCAGTCCACCGAGTGAGCGACCGCTGTTACCATAGCGGAGGGGAGCACATCATAGTCGTACCGCCTCCGGTCTTTTCGCCATCAGCACGCACTGGCTCTGTGGACTGCCACCGCGAAGGCCCAGCCTGCTGCGGCCTGTCGTCATTAGCAAAGCCGATGAGGCTTTGAATAGCAGATCTCCACTCTTCTAGCTTCTCCGGAGCAGGAGGGAAATCTAGGAGCAGCTGAGCTCATGCCAACACTTCTTCTGGTGTAGGCGGCGGCAAAAGGTGCGAAGAACGTGAGGTGCTCTGACTCCTAACTATGTTAGAAGGAGCTCCATCACGGTCTTGCGATCGCGCGCGGCTTCCACCGGCGTGTTGGCGTGGATCTTGGCCCCGCGCATCTTGGGAGTGATGCGCGGGGGTTTTTCCATGGGGGCGCCTGGAACCACCAACGTCGCGGCGCTGCCCGTCGCGCGCGACCTGAGAAGGCTGCGGCGCATGCGCCGGCGTGGGTGTCTTGGAAGGCGCCGTCCCGTCCTTGGAGTTCGCTGCGCCACCCGTAGGTAGCACGGCACCGTCCTTAGACCTGGCAGAGCGAACGACGCCGCTCGCCTGGCTTTGATCGCCAGAACGTCGTGGAGGCTCAAGACCTCCACCTCCCCCACCAGCGCCTACGTCGTCGCCTGTCTGTGTGGCTACGGGCAGGCCGGATGCGGATGGATCAACCGCCATAGCGCCCTTCTTCTTGGGAGCCATGACGACAAAAGTGATCAAGAACTGGCGCGCTGACCGCTAGATCAGGTTCGCGCAATCTTTCCCCCTACCTGGCTCGCCAAAGATGTCGGCGTACGACACCTATGGGATCGCTCGGATCCCTTTACGGTTCGGCGAGGGAAAAGATTTACACAAAGAGCGGATCCAACGATCAACGCAAGGATCTTTACCCAGGTTCGGGCCGCTGAGAAGCGTAAAACCCTACTCCTGCTTTGGTTTATTGTGGGTGTTCTTAAGCTCAAGTACACGGAGCGCTTGCGATGAACAGTACGTTCAAGAAGCAGCTACGCATGCAGAATGGGCCAGAAGGTCCTCCCCTCCTGTAGCTTCACCTTGGGCCTCCTTTTATACGTCCAAGGGATCACCAACAGTGGCGAACAGCAAATACAAGAGGTGTAAAGTTGCTACAGTGTTACATGATTACCACTGACATCTTAGGACAAAACGCATTTAATGCTCTACTTAGCTGTCCTTTACTTTCTTGGGGACAGAAAAAGAGCCCGTCCCATCAGCACCGCTTAACCTCACCCGCCGTTAGTGCCATGACACGCATCCAGGAGGACAAGCCCTAAACGACAGGCTGTCTGCTGCGCTGGAGCGGTGGCTGGGCGGTGGGATCTTGCTGGGTGTGAGGCCTTGCCGGGTCTTCGCGAGCCTTCCTGGCAAGATCTTGCCGGGAAGCCAGCCTTTGGTCTTCTGTCTTCTGATCATTAGCTTCAATGCCTTCTTGATAATCTTGTATTTGTTTCCAGCTGTTCTCCGGCAGGCCTTGCCGCTGGTATAGCTACAACTGTCCGTGCACAAGTATGGGGTACTAAAAGACCCAAACTTTAGTACACCGACAAAGGTCAAAATAGTACTACCAATATACGAGTCTCATACGATGCCATTTCAATGATTGTACCACAAAAGCCCGAAATATTACAAGGTTCAAATTCTAGAGTTAGATGGCTCAAATTCGAAGATTACAAGGTTCAAACTAATATTAGAAATGAAATTCAGCTCATGCAACCACAGACGCCCGCGTTGATCAGCTGAGCATGGACATATGAGAGGTTCAAACTGATATTACAACTTGTAACACCCTTTTCGAAACCTCAACATTTCTGCAAAGGGATCAGCCACTGACAAGTCATGTATGGGCATGACATAATGACTTCCAATTACTCTATCAACTGAACTTCCAAAATGAAATTCAGCTTCTGCAGAGCCTTTTCCATTCTGCCGTAGCTGCCTGCACTGATCAGCAAACCATTCAGTTTTGCGAAGCAAATGTAGGGCAAACCTCATTACCTTTAGCACCCTTGCTCTCACAACAAAGAAACTGGCGAATATAATCTCCGGCAAGGTCCCTCGGTAGGAGTTCAAAGTAATTTATGAGAGATGCAGATCAAGGCATTCGATGTGGTTGTTATATTGTATCACATTATCCACTACAGGGCCTAATCTTATCTACAAAAGAAGAGAACATATTAGTGCCTACATGCAGTTTTGAACACTACTACAGGCCTCTTTGATTTGCAGGATTTCTAAAATACACGAATAGAGTGACATGCCATCGTCGATCCTACATGATTAACATGAGCATTTGATTACAATCTAGAAAAACGTAGGCTTCTTCCCAAGAGGTTGGAGTGGATGGAAATTTCCCTACGAAAACTAGTACAGATGAATCCAAAGGAGAAATGCATATGGATTGTAACCTTATGAACCAAGCAACCACTATAGGGAAATAACATCTATGTACTGAAATCCTCAAAACTTCCTTCAGAAATCGTGGTACATTCGTCATTGTAAACTTGGGAAAAGGTACCAACAAATTGAACTCCCTTATGGTTAACATTTAATAGGAAAGGAGCATCACCTCGATATATAGCTTCTCCAGGCACGGAAAGCATATCAGGAAACTGACAACTTCGTCCAGGTTGGGGCCGATAGATTCTTGTGCGAAGACCTTCACTCAGATACGGGGTCAAGTTTGTCGAGTTCATTTTCTGGATGACAGACGAACATACATCTTCAAAATTAGAAAAAATGTTAATTTCAAGAAGGAGAAGAAGAAGGCGACTATTGTACCTGAACGGGTGTGGATGCAATAACAAGTTCTGAGAATTTGACAGACGAGTAGCCCACCACTGTCAATTTTGGCACATAAATGACACTGATTCTTGTTGGACGTTGTTGATCAACTACAAGTAATCTCTCAATTAAAGGTGTGTCCTCAATGACCATACTATGATACACCTTCTATGATCTCTTGTTGCAGCACCAGCAACACACATAAATTGTCCGGAGAGTCATGGAGGTGATGTGGAAGCTACTCAACCCATTGATCGCCTGAAGACGAAGGTACTCGAGTGCAGTACAGCCGCGGAGCAGGCGCTCCATGTCATCCTTGGGGATGCAGATGGCGACGAGCTCGAGGTGCTTCAGTCAAGGGAGAAAAAGAGCGGGCGCGTCATTAATCGGGGGCAAATCGCAGTTCATGAACCTGGCGAGCCGCAGCGTGGGCGCGAGGTGGAGCGCGGACGGTGGCAGCAAGCGCATATGTCCATCTTTAAAACTGAGCTCCTCGAGGTGATCTAGGGCGGGGGATCAGAATCACTCATCAAGCTTGGCTCGGTCCTTGCCATTGCAACGGAACTTGCCCGTGATAAGGCCTCTAATTGGGCCAGGTTGCCTGCCAAGGATCTAGGACAATGCATCCAAGCTTTTGCGATAGCTATGGCAGAGCTTGTGGATGTCGATGAGGTCGAGAGGGGTGGAGTGCCATAGGGGGCGCAACCGCCGGGAAAGGATGGTTGTCCGCGCGCCATATTTGATTGGGAGAAGGGAGATGATGACGATCAACATATCATCGGGGAGGCTGCTGATGAAGTCTAGGCCCGCTGGAGTCGCTTGCGGTTCTTGCTCGACCCGCCTCCGCTTGTTGGCAGCCTCATCCTCCACCTCCAGAGTCTCCTCAGCGGCAACGCTATCTGATAGGAGTGGAGGAGTGGGAGGATAGGGAATATTTAGTTAGAACAGGGCAGAAGAAAAGTGTATTGGTAACTAGAAGTTACTAGGTAGGAACAGACTTAACAGAGTCAGAAAATGGAATCCCTATTGGTTGCTTAAATACTACACAATTACTTTGATATTGCTAGGTAAGTCAACATGCAGATACTTGAAAAGAACACTTACTTCGAAGAAAGTTTCGACGGATGATATCGTCAGGGAAGTTAGCATATATCATATGACCAGGCTCTTTTAGGTGCAGTGCAATTTTAGTGCCAGCTTTCACTACATAAAACTTAGAAATTTCTGTCCAAAGGCCCGTGCCAAAATAGGAGTGACCATGTTCATCTAGTTTTACGAAAACAACGATTGTAAATCTATGGTTTGTGTTCAATATGACATTCCTAGAGTCTTTAGTTATGTAAAGGCCAAGATTGTGTACTACAGTTGCTGTTGCAAAGCAAGGGATGTACTGTAGGAAATGATAAGATTGTTAAAGAATAAGGTAACATGCAAATATGGGAGTAATTGAAAGAACGGTACACCGTAGTTGAAATCAAAGGACACAAATTTATAATTAAACAGATAGTGTAACCATGATGTCATGCAAATATGAGAGTAATCAAAAGAACATTACAGCATTAATTTGCCTAATATAGAAAGAAGAAAAATCCCCTTTGACGCGTATGCGGCATGTGGCACCTATTATCCAAATGCAGCAATATATAGTATATTTTCAGAAAAGTAGGTCATGCCAACCGAGGTAGGGTGAGATTGAACATACCGTGCGCCTCCTGAAGTCATCTGGTACGGTGAGATGGAACTCCTCGGCTGTCTAGCCGAGGCCGCATAGGCCTGATGTCTCCGTGCACTGTACACTCTATGAATGAAAGAAAACCCTCAAATCAGCTAGAAGAAAAAAGAATTCACGGCGATTTCGGCTGGGTGATTAAAAGGGGCAGACGGACTGGGATAAGAGATGAGTGAATATTTCAGTAAATTAGTTACCTGGTTCTCCATGAGAAAAAAAACCCCAATATCGCAGATTCCCCAATCGGGCAAAGCTGTGTCGACGATGAGCAGCATCGAGAAAGTCGATGGCGATAGGCGGCGGGAAGCAGCAGTGGCGAAATGCGGTGAGGTTTGCCGGCAGCCGGCGGCGGCGAGCTACGTGGTTGCCGCGGCGATACGCGGTGACATGCAGAGTCGCGGAGGAGTGCAGGTGTGAATGGGGACTGGGGGGGTGGCGGGCGGGGAGAGGGTTTTGTGACGTGGGGATGGTGAGGGTTTTCTTTTTTCCTTTTTGAATTGGGTGGTGAGGGTTTTCTGTCCCACAAAGCGTTTCGGAGGCAACGTTTTGGCAGAGCCAACCGTGTGTGATTAACATCACTCCGGTGTATTTTCAAAAAAAAACATTAGTCTGGTGTGAGGGTGATACGGAGTGCCGTTCGATCTGTGTACATCCTACGGTGCAGACGTGTGATCAGTGGGGATGCATTCTGGCCAATCAGAACACACATGCCACGGCACAATGAAAGTCATCGCACACGGTTCCAATCTAGGAAAATCACCAAGTTTCAGGGTGGGTCCACATTTCCTTCGTCGCTTGAATCTGAAATTTTTACCCACGCTAAACATTCACCCTAATATGCATAAAATTCCATCAACCAAACTGATTGCATACTCATCCCACATGTAGACATAAGTAAATATAGATATAAGCATACTCAGGCATAGATAATAAGCGTACTCAAGCATAGTTCAACCATATATAGTTCAACCGATATTAAGCATACTCAAGCATAGTTATAATTAAGACACTACGAAGCCATATATAGTTCAATCCCACATCTCATTTGCCGATAGGCCTCACGAAGGTGAAGCTTCTCCAGGTACTCAGTGTATGCGGCGTGCGCCACCCTACGAGAATACTTCTGCTTGAAGGAGCCAACGTCTCGTCCTCTTGCATGCGCCAGAACACTTTCATACTTGATACATCTCCATCGTATCTATAATTTTTGATTGTTTCATGCCAATATTCTACAACTTTTATATACTTTTGGCAACATTTTATATTATTTTTTGGGACTTACATATTGATCCAGTGCCCAGTGCCAGTTCCTGTTTTCTGCTTGTTTTTTGTTTCACGGAAAATCCATATCAAACGAAGTCCAAATGCAATAAAATTTTACGGAGAATTATTTTGGAATATATGTGATTTGTGGGATGTGGAATCAACGCAAACGGAGGCCCACAGCCTCGACAAGCCACCTGGGCGCGGCCCCCCCGGCACGCGGTGGTGCCTCGTGGGCACCTCGTAGGTCGGTTGGGGCTCTTCTTCGGCCGCAAGGAAGCTTATATCGAGAGAAAAATCGTGTTAAAATTTCAGCGCAATCGGAGTTACGGATCTCCGGATATTTAAGAAATGGTGAAAGGCCAGAAAAGGGGAACGCGAAACAGAAGAGAAACAGAGAGAGAGATCCAATCTCGGAGGGGCTCCTCCCCTCTGGGAGCCATGGAGGCCATGGACCAGAGGGGAAACTCTCCTCCCATCTAGGGGGGAGGCCAAGGAAGAAGAAGAAGGAGGGGGGCTCTCTCTCCCCCTCTCTCCCGGTGGTGCCGGAGCGCCGCCGGGGGAACCATCGTGACGGCAATCTACAGCAACAACTTCGCCGCCGTCAACACCAACTCTCTCCCCCTCTATGCAGCAGCGTAACCTCTCTTTTCCCGCTGTAATTCTCTACTTAAACATGGTGCTTAATGCTACATATAATTATCCAATGATGCGTGGCCATCCTATGATGTTTGAGTAGATTCGTTTTGTCCTATGGGTTGATTGATGATCGTGATTGGTTTGAGTTGTATGTTTTATTTTGTTGCTGTCCTATGGTGCCCTCCGTGTCGCGCAAGCATGAGGGGTACTCGCTGTAGGGTTTGCAATACGTTCATAATTCTCTTATAGTGGGCGGCTAGAGTGACAGAAGCTTACACCCGAGTAAGGGGGTTGTTGCGTATGAGAGTAAAGAGGACTTGTTACTTAATGCTATTGTTGGTTTTTACCTTAATGATCTTTAGTAGTTGCGGATGCTTGCTAGAGTTCCAATCATAAGTGCATATGATCCAAGTACGGAAAGTATGTTAGCTCTTGCCTCTCCCTCATATAAAATTGCAATAATGATTACCGGTCTAGTTATTGATTGCCTAGGGACAAATCTTTCTCTTGTGTTACAAAAAGCTTTCTACTAAACAACTAACTCTTATTATCTTGCAAATTACTTGTAGTTTTATTCTCGCAAAGTACTCCTAGTTTTATTCTTGCAAAGTAGTTCTAGCATTACACCTACAAAGCACTTCTAGTTTCATACTTGTTCTAGGTAAAGCAAACGTTAAGTGTGCGTAGAGTTGTATCGGTGGTCGATAGAACTTGAAGGGAATATTAATTCTACCTTTAGCTCCTCGTTGGGTTCGACACTCTTATTTATCGAAAAAGCTACAATTGAGCCCCTATACTTGTGGGTTATCAAGACCTTTTTCTGGCGCCGTTGCCGGGGAGCAATAGCGTGGGGTTGATATTCTCGTGTGTGCTTGTTTGCTTTATCACTAAGTAGTTTTTATTTTCTGTTCTAAGTTGTTTTATATCTTTAGTTATGGATATGGAACACGAAACACCAAAAAAATTAGTTGTACTTGCTACTCATGGAGATGGGGAACCTCCTAAAACCCTCGATGCTGGTTATGTGAAAAACATTAAATACTACTTTGATAATCCTGATAAATCTCCATTCAACTTGATAATGGGGTATACTTTGGATCAACGGGAATACTTTAGGGATTATCGCTTGTCTCAAAAAGGGAAACACTTATGGGATCAAATTAAAATGTTGCAATGGTATGCTTGGAATTTATGCTTAAGATATGATTATACTTGTTGCTCTAAGATGAAGGCTCCACACCTTCCCTTTTCATGTGAATTTAATGATATTAAAACCTTGGCTTCTTATGCTAATGGTATATATGATTACTATGATGTGGAACAAATAGAAGAATTTGTTGCTTTTAAGGGTGCTTACGAAATTGAATCTTTGTTTGAAAAGTATGAAAATTATGATGATGTTGTTTACCGATCTGAAAATTTTGCTATACTTAAATATTGCTATGATAATTATGAATACAATGCCTTTATTGATCAATTTATTGAGAAGGTCTCCGCTGTCCAAGAAGAGACTAATATTTTGTAGGCTCCTATGGAAGAAGAAATTGATGACACTGTGAGCTCATTAGATGAAAAAGATGATGAGGAGAGCGAAGAACAAAGGGAGGAAGAGCGGATTAGCTACCCATGACCACCTTCTAATGAGAGTAACTCTTCAACTCATACATTGTTTAATTTCCCTTTGTGCTTACCGAAGGATGATTACTATGATAATTGCTATGATCCCTTGGATTCGTTTGAAATATCCCTTTTTGATGAACTTGATGCCTGCTATGCTTGTGGCCATGATGCCAATTTGAATTATGCTTATGGAGATGAACTTGCTATAGTTCCTTATGTTAAACATGAAATTGTTGCTATTGCACCCACAGATGATAGTCCTATTATCTTTTTGTATTCTTCCAGCTACACTATATCGGAGAAGTTTGTGCTTATTAAGGATTATATTGATGGGTTGCGTTTTACTATTGCACATGATAATTTTGATGAATATAATATGCATGTGCTTGCTGCTCCTACTTGCAATTATTATGAGAGAGGAACTACATCCCCACCTCTCTATGTTTCCAATACGATAAAATTGTAAGAAACTACTTATGCTATGCATTGGCCTTTATTATGTGTGCATGAATTGTTCTTTTATGACATGCCGATGCATAGAAAGAGAGTTAGACTTCGTCATTACATGATATATGTTGCTTTGTGCCCACTACTAAATTATAAATCATTGTTAATTAAAATTGGCTTTGATATACCTTGCAATCCGGGTGGATCAATTACTTGAGCACTTTATGCCTAGCTTAATGGCTTTAAAGAAAGCGCTGCCTGGGAGACAACCCAGAAGTTTTAGAGAGTCATTTTATTCTGTTGTGTGCTTTAGAAAATTTTAAAAACAAAAAAATATAGAGGGGAACCTAAAACTTTTTCAAAAAGAAAAGTGAAAGTGAGAAAGACGAACACCGTTGAAGTGGGGGACGTCCTTGAACTTTGTTCATGCCCATGGAAACTTTGTGAATCTTGAATTACAGAAACTTTTCAACAAAAATAATTATCCCCTGGTACAAATCCATTGTATTATAAAAATAATGTGCCAAGATTTACCTTTAGGATGTTTAAATTGCTTGTTTGGTGTGTGCGGTGCAAAAACAGAAACTTTTGCTGTAGTGCGTGAATTTACATTTTTTACTGGAACATGCAAAAATTCTGAAATTTTTACACAGTACTTCTATGCAAATTGTTTATTTTGTCCTAATGTTTCAGAATTCTTTGAGTTACAGAAGTATATGTACCATCTGCATCTTTACAGACTGTCATGTTTTCACAGATTGCTGTTATAGTTTCGTTATTTGCGTATGTTTGAAATCTTGTTGAGCCCCGTTGACTTGGGAGCCATAGAATTCGGATAGCATACAGTGGGTAATGTTTGATTATAATTATACAATAATGTTACGGCAGGACATGATGGGATTTGATGTTATATGTACTAACCCCGCTAATAAAAAGTTCAGTTAAGTTTTGTGTGGATGAAGTGTTCGAAGATCGAGGTGGTATCGGTATGAGGAGAATAAGGAGAGTCAAGAGTTCAAGCTTGGGGATGCCCAATGCACCCCAAGTAAATATTCAATTAGACTCAAGCGTCTAAGGTTGGGGATGCCCCGGAAGGCATCCCATCTTTCTTCAACAAGTATCGGTATGTTTCGGTTTTTGTTTTGTTCACATGATATGCGTAAATTCTTGGAGCATCGTGTGATTTTTATTTTTGTTTTAGTGATGCACCATGCTGGTATGAGATAGTCCTTGGTTGATTTATAGAATGCTCTATGCACTTCACTTATATCTTTTGAGTATGGCTTTATAGAATGCTTCGTGTGCTTCACTTATATCATTTGAAGTTTGGATGCCTGTTTCTCTACACTTGGAAAACCGTTATTTGTAGAATGCTCTTTTGCTTCACTTATATTTATTAGAGTATGGTATTTTGTATAAAGAATTAAACTCTCATGCTTCACTTATATCTATTTAGAGAGTCAACAGGAATTGGTCATTCACATGGTTAGTCATAAAATCCTACATAAAACTTGGAGATCACTGAATATGATATGTTTGATTCCTTGCAATAGTTTTGCGATATAGAGATGGTAATATGTGGGAGGTACTAGTGAATGATTGTGGTTTAGTAAGAATATTGGTGTTAAGGTTTGTGATTCCCTATGCATGCACGTAAAGTCAATAGTTATGCAACGAAGTTACATCCTACTTATGGTGCATTATTCAGTGTTAGTTATGTTCAATGCATGTTTATGACCGTTTTCGTTTTCTAGTTGGTTGCTTCTCAATCTATTTTGCTAGCCTCCATTTGTACTAAGCGGGAATGCTACTTGTGCATCCAACTCCTTAAACCTAAAGTTGTGCCAAATGAGTCCACCATACCTACCTATATGCGGTATTTCCATGCCGTTCCAAGTAAATTTGCATGTGCCAACTCTAATTATTCAAAGTAAATTTCTATTTTGTGTGCCCGTACCGCTCATGTGGCAGCAGGGGGTGGCCAATATCTTTCATGCTAGGTGGGTTATTCTCACGATGAGTGTTTATTCACTTGTCATTGCACGAGAAAGTGGTAGGTAATAGGGATGCCCAGTCCCACAATGAATCAAAAATAATAATAATAAAAATCCTTGGAAAGTGAAAAGTTGGAAGGCACCCGTGGATATGGCTAGCCATGGATTGTGAAAGAATGGTGGAAAGGAAATGAATTTTATTTTCTGTTTGGGAACCGCCAATAATGTGTCTAGCATGGAAGATATTGGGAACCTTCGGTCGTAGCGTTGACAGGAAAAGCATGCCTCTCAAAATAATTTTATCTCTCTAATTTAAGCTCTGAGCTTTGGCACCTCTACAAATCTCTGCTTCCCTCTATGAAGGGCCTATCTATTTTACTTTTATGCAATTTTTATTTTTATTTTGAGTCTCCATCTTCTCTTATAAAGCACCAACTGGAGAGCACTATTGTCATACTTGTGCATTGGGTGTAGCTAATATTGAGTGTGTTTCATGAATGGATCAATGATTGAGCATGACGGGCTAGGGATAACGTTCTTTAGCATTGATAGTTTGAAAGACATGATTGGTTTGTTGGGATGCCTGAGTATTGATGTCTTTATATCAAATTATAGACTATTGCTTTGAATCACTCGTGTCTTAATATTCATGCCATGATTAGATTATATGATCAAGATTATGCTAGGTAGCATTCCACATCAAAAATTATCTTTTTTATCATTTACCTACTCGAGGACGAGCAGGAATTAAGCTTGGGGATGCTGATACGTCTCTGTCGTATCTATAATTTTTTATTGTTTCATGACAATATTCTACAACTTTATATACTTTTGGCAACATTTTATATTATTTTTTGGGACTAACATATTGATCCAGTGCCCAATGCCAGTTCCTGTTTTCTGCTTGTTTTTTGTTTCACAGAAAATCCATATCAAACGAAGTCCAAATGCAATAAAATTTTACAGAGAATTATTTTGGAATATATGTGATTTTTGGGAGGTGGAATCAATGCAAACGGAGGCCCACAGCCTCCACAAGCCACCTGGGCGCGGACCCCCCGGTGCGCGGTGGTGCCTCGTGGGCACCTCGTAGCTCGGTTGGGGCTGTAGGGTTTGCAATACGTTCATAATTCTCTTATAGTGGGCAGCTAGAGTGACAGAAGCTTACACTCGAGTAAGGGGGTTGTTGCGTATGGGAGTAAAGAGGACTTGTTACTTAATGCTATGGTTGGGTTTTACCTTAATGATCTTTGGTAGTTGCGGATGCTTGCTAGAGTTCCAATCATAAGTGCATATGATCCAAGTACGGAAAATATGTTAGCTCATGCCTCTCCCTCATATAAAACTGCAATAATGATTACCGGTCTAGTTATCGATTGCCTAGGGACAAATCTTACTATTGTGTTACAAAAAGCTTTCTAATAAACAACTAACTCTTATTATCTTGCAAATTACTCGTAGTTTTATTCTCGCAAAGTACTCCTAGTTTTATTCTTGCAAAGTAGTTCTAGCATTACACCTACAAAGCACTTCTAGTTTCATACTTGTTCTAGGTAAAGCAAACGTTAAGTGTGCGTAGAGTTGTATCGGTGGTCGGTAGAACTTGAAGGGAATATTAATTCTACCATTAGCTCCTCGTTGGGTTCGACACTCTTATTTATTGAAAAAGCTACAATTGATCCCCTATACTTGTGGGTTATCAATACTTGTGATGAAGCTTTTGGTTTCAAAACGGGCATCCAAAGCCCATATTATAGGTCCTCACACGCCCATTATGCAGTCCCGCATAAAGCTCTCCGAGCTATTGCCTCTTGAACCTCCTCTGGCCATCTTCGTCCTCGCTGTCGACATCGTCAGATAGCACCTATACATATAGTAAAAAATGTGGCGTCAGTATCTTTTATAATAATGCGAATTCAGCGGGAAGAGTTTATGAAACATAATATATCCCATGACCACGTGAACCCTAAATCATCAAGTGATCTTGATGAAAGAAATGCATAAATAGAGAGCACACAACTTAGTGCAACAAAATTAAGAGTCTGATTGGTTTGCTACCAACATTTGGCAAAATCAAAAGTTTGGTTTACCATCGACATTTGGCAAAATCAAAAGTTGCCAACACTTGGCAACCTTTTGTGATATTGGCAATGAACAATGGATTGCAAACTAATATCTTGCAAACATTTGGGAGTTGCCAAAATTTGGTATGCCAACGACTTTTGGCATCAAACCAATTTACATGACGTAAAGTAGGATTAGGATTTTATGGCTATTTTTTTAGACAGATCCAAAGATTTTGGTTCGATTGTTTAGCACAATCATCTATGTACATACCAATATGGAAAAAAATTGGCAGAAGCATATATGTATGACATTCAAAATCAATTGTCAAGATCTGGCTAGGAATTATTAGCAACACTAACCCTAGTCGGATTATTAGCAGAAATCGTTTGTACAGAAGAAACAATTAATCACTTATCATTTGTACCATTCAAACAATCAATACACTACACGAATCTAACTCAGATTTCATGGATTGAGAGAACATAACCATAGGGTTTCTATTCCAAAAAGGGGGAGGCAAGACTAACCAGAGAAACCCTAGGATATATTTGCCACATAAATGGGTACAGATGACTAACCGGTTCTCCGTCGTCGTCGGAGTCATCGCCGGAGTGGTCATTGGAGTCGTCGCCGGAGTCGCTGTGGACCTCCGGCTCCGGCAGTGGAAGCACGACGCCGTCGACGACGTCAACGTCGCGCTTCTGCCCGCGCAAGACCTCATTGGCGGCGACGGCAACCTCTGACTCCAGCTTGACGCCGTGCTCAGGTGCTTCAGCAGCCCCGACGTCACCACTCCCTCCGATGGTGCGCTTTGGCGGCATCCTCATACACTGACAGCGGTGACGACTTAGAGCGGCGTCGAGGATGCAGGCGCAGAGAGAGGATTGTGTGTGTAGCGAGAATGGGGGGTGCGGCCACCTCTTACAACCAGCGGCTCGGATGCGCCATTAATATGGAGCAGTGGGAGCGAGGCGGGCGGCGGTCAAAGGGCTGGCTCGCCTCCCGGTGAGCCTGCGCAGTGGACTGCTGGCATGCCTACCTTCATTTCACACAGCTACTCACACGCCTCCCGGTGACACTGCGCAGCGAACACGCCTCCTGTCAATTCACAAACCTGCCCGCACGCCTCCCAGTCTGCCTGCGCAGTGGACTGCTCGCATGCGTCCCGTCAACTCACGCCTGCCCGCACGGCTCACGGGACACGTGGCGGCACGTATATTGTTTTTCTTTTTTGATGATTAATTATGCCGCTTTATTACTTAACCGAAGCATGGCACGTACATTGTTGGTCTAACACCCACGGTACGAATAAATAATCTGTTTGCGATATTGGTTGACAATTATTAATAATCTCCTGTTTGTAAGAAGAATATATAAAAACTTGTCTCAAATTTGACAAAAAAATACAATATCACTGTCTGTTGGTTTCCACATGACACCACGATAAGTTTCATGAAATTCAACTAAGTTTTGGATTTACTGGATTTTAAAAATCAAGATTCTCAATGTTTGAAATTTCTTGCATGGGGACTATATAAACATGAACCCAGGGACACACATATGATTTTCCAATCCATTTTGGTGCACTATCACGTGTGCATGTAGCTCAAATTTTTTTTGCACATTATATCCCTTGGAAATCAATCAATGTATAAAAACGTCTGAATGATCTCTGATTTTTTTTCTTCCAAATTTTAACACGACACTCCTTTGGTCACATATGTTCACTGCGGAAAAAGTTTAACATGCCTCGTAGTGGCGATGGTGGTGCGGGGTGTGTGTGTGTCGGGGGAGGGGATCTGGCAGTACACTACGAGTCATGAGCCACCGTGTGGGGTTGACCGTTTTGTGAGTAAGGTGCCACATCAAAGTCATGAATTGGTTATTTGAAACATTACACAGCCCTTTCATACATACATGTTTGGGCGACATGCATGCATGGTGGTCCTCGAACACTCCCTCGTGCGGTTATCAGCGATGCACCCATTCGTTAGCCCACAAAGGTTATCACTTTTCACCGACATCGAGAGGCATTTGACCAAAGGTGGATTCATCTTGGGATGAGTTACAGTGTGGATCATGGTGAGATTCCTGATCAAAGTTCGAGCGTGTGCGTACACATGAATCCCTCTCACCGGCTCGAAGTGAGGGGGACTACGACATGTCGTGAACCTCTGTGTAGGGCATTTCTGGTTTGCGAAGCATGTGCCACATCAAAGTTGTGCAGTGGGTACATTCAAACATCACACAACACCTCTTTGGCCATGCAGGCGGTGGTTGTCCTAGGACACTCACTCGCGTGTGACGCTTTCTGTCGGCCCGCGAGGTCGTCGTCCATCACTTTGACCTACAGCGAGAGAGGTTAATTTGACCAAAAAGGATGATTCTTTTTGGTTTGTGTTACGGTAGGAGTATATAGTACGTGTCGAAGAGGGGGGAGGGGATCGACCAGCATATACTACGCGTCATGAACCTCGCTCCGTGTGGGGACTTTCTGGTTTCCAACGGTAGGTGCCACATGAAAGTTGTTCATTGGGTATTCAAACATCACACAAACACCTCTTCGGGCCACATGCAGGTGGTGGCTGTCCTACAGGACACTCACTCGTGTGCGATGCTTCCATCTGTGGGCCCGTGAGGTCGTCATCCATCACTTTGACCCAACAAGAGAGAGGTTAATTAATTTGACCGACAAGGCGGATTCTTTTTGGTTTGTGTTACGGTAGGAGTATATAGTATGTGTCGAAGAGGGGGGATGGGACCAGCATATACTACGCGTCATGAACCTCGCTCTGTGTGGGGACTTTACGGTTTTCGAGGCAGGTGCCACATCAAAGTTGTGCATTTTGGGTATTCAAACATCACAACAACCACACACCTCCGTACGTACATATGTTTTAGCCCACATGCAAGCGATGGCGGTTGTCCTCTGGCACTCACTCACACGGTTATCAGCGATATCAATGCTTTCCATCTGTGGGCCCGCTTGGTCCATCACTTTGGCCGACAGCGAGAGAGGTTAATTTGACTTAGGAGGGGATTAATTTTTGGTTTGTCTTACGGTATAGGTCATGCTGTGAGATTACATAATATAGTTTGAGCACATGCATGTGTACGCATGAATCCCTCCCACTGGATCGAAGTGGGGTGGGGGGGCAGCACACGATGCGTCATGAACCGATCTCGCTCTGTGTGGGTATTGTACGATTTTCGACACAGGCGCCACATCAATGTTGTGCATGGTATTCAAACATGCATGCATCACCTCCATACATATGTTTGGGACACATGCATGCATGCAGTGGTTGTCTTCAGACAGTACTCCCCCTCGCGTGGTTATCGGTGGCAAGCCTATATATTCGTGGGCCTGCGTGGACGTCGATCACTTCGACCGACAACGAGAAAGGTTACCAAGGTGGATTCTTCTTCTTTGGTTCATGTTACCGTATAGTAGGTCATGGTGAGATTCCAGACCTAAGTTTGAGCACATGCGTATGCATGAATCCCGGTCACCGGCTCAAAGTGGGGTGACATACATAGTACGCGTCGTGAACCCTCGCTCCGTGTGGGGACTTTCCGGTTCCAAAGCACGGTGCCACATCAAAGTTGTGCATTGGGTATTCAAACACACCACACAACACTTCCATACATATGTTTGGGCCACATGCATGTAGTGGTTGTTTTCGGGCACTACTCCCTTGCGTGGTTATTGGCGAGCTAGCCCATCTGTGGGGTACCGTGGACATCCATCACTTTGACCAACAACAAGAGAGGTTATACGACCAAGGTGGATTCTTCTTGGTCCATGTTACCCTACGTCTTGGTGAGATGCCCTCTCCCACCAACTCAAAGTGTGTGTGGGGGGGTGGGGTGGGGGTATAGACTTCGCACGTCCTGAACCTCTGTGGGGTCGGGGATGTCCGATTAATTAGCAAGGCACATGTGCCACATCAAAGTTGTGAATTGGGTATTTAAATATCACACCACCCTTTTCATATATATAGCTGGGCCACTCGCAGATGGTTCGTATGTGGTCTCACCCATCTCGCACCACAAGCACACATTTGTGGGCCCGCACACGGTCCACCTTTGACCAGAAGCAAAAGGGGGGTTTGACCATGATGGACTCATATAGGTTTAGTGTTATGGTAGGGTGAGATATGTCAGACCTAGCTATTTGGGGGCATGCGTTCATAGCTAGGATTCCCCTCCTGCCGACACGAAGTGTGTGGGGGGTGGGTGGCGGACTAGCAATACTATGCGCTTTGTGAGACCGGTACGACATAAAAGTTGTGCATTGGGTTGAATATCAAACCAGCCTTTTCATACATATATTTTGTCCACATGCAAGTGTGTTCGTGTTCTGACCCTTCCCCGCATTTTTTGGCCACGCAACACACATGGTTCCCTCAGACTACCTGTGTGCCATGCCCGTGCCCCTATCACCCACATCAGCACAGTAGATTGGGCTCCACGAGGCTTCCCTCGCAATCTCAAAAATATCTACCCGCCTGGAGGGTTTTTCTGTTTGATAGCACATGATTATTATGTTTCGACCGTGTGCGATGTTGTTTGGCCCCGCTCCCACCTGCATCCCTCAAAAATATCTACCCGCCTGGAGGGTTTTTCTGTTTGATAGCACACGATTATCATGTTCCGACCGTGTGCAATGTTGTTTGCTCCCGCTCCCGCCTGCATCCCTCAAAAATATCTAGCCGCCTGGAGGGTTTTTCTGTTTGATAGCACACATTTGTTATGTTTGGACTGTGTGCTATGTTTGTTGCTCAATCCCTTCATCCAAATTTTCAGTAGCCCGGGCATTTTACTCCCGCCTAGTAAAATTTTCAGTAGGCGCGTCATTTCCTCAAACACCACCTTGGCCCCCCTCCACACACACACCCAAAAAACTCCACGCGTGCGCGCGTGCACACACACACACACACCACCCCTCCCTCGCTCAAAACCCTAGCAAGGTCACCGCTGCCACCGCCGCGCCGCCTCCATCGTCAACATCTGCCGGTTTGCCCGTGCAGGTTACCCACCGATGTCCATACCCTAGCCGCCCTGAGTTACTTAGATGACGCCTGCCAAACGCCCCCTTTCCCATAGATCCCCATCCCCCTCCCCCACTCCAGAGCGTCGCAGCATAAGCCCGGCTACGCTTCCCATGGAGCTCCAGGAGCTAATGGCCCAAAAGAGGTTTATCACGGCCTCTTCGCCCGATGTCGGGAGGTGGCCGCCGAGGAAGCTGACGACTATTACTGGTCGGAGGCTCTCAATCAGCGGGCTAGGGTATGTTGGTATGTCGTGGATGCCGGCTACGACATCGAGGTCGTTGACAGCGACAGCCTGACGCGGGCTATGTCACAGGTTAAGTGGCCCTCCCCCAACCCCTCGGGTTCAACCGCCGTCGATCTCATCCATGGCCCCGCCGCTGATCTCCTCTGGCTCGCTGTCAAGAATTCGCTATCCTACATCGCCATCGAGCCCCTTTTGTCATTTTTGAAGAACACATTCTGCGATGCTGGCTTGGGATCCTCAGCTGCCAAGTCAGACCTCATCGACGGCAACCACGAGGAAGGCACCCTCTCCGCCTCTTCCAAGGGGAAAGAGACCATCAGCGACATTAGGGAGGGCACCCTATAGCCGTGCTCTTCCAAGGGGAAGGAGCCCATCTGCGACAACATGGAGCGCACCCAGAGTCCGTGCTCTTCCCATGGGAAGGAGCCCATCTGTGACAAGTGAGGAAACCCATGATTTGTTTTACCGTGCCTCTTCACAGGGGGGGAACCCTTGATTTGTTTTGTCAAGCCCCTTTTGTAGTGAGAGTATGTCCAGTTTTAATTGCTATATTTGGTTGTTTGCAGTATGCCTTGTTTATTTCAGTTATTCACAGTGTGATGCTCTATATGTGCAACTATTTACTGTGCAGTACAATTTCATCAATATCAGTTTCAACAATACCAATATGAATGACTATTTGCTTGATGTTAAGCCTATTATAGATAGCATATGCCTCTTTTAACGGTTTTTGTTTGTTCGGTTGTTTGTAGTTAGCATATATCCAGTTTCAATTTCTATCTTTGGTTGTTCGTAGTATGCCTTGTTTATTTCAGTTATTCACAAAGTGATGTTCTATATGTGCAAGTATGAACTATGCAGTTCAATTTCATCAATACCAGTTTCAACAATACCAATATGAATGACTATTTGCTTGTTGTTAAGCCTGTTGTAACGAGCATATGCCTCTTTTAACGGTTTTTGGTTGTTCGGTTGGTTGTAGTTAGCATATGTCCAGTTTCAACTACTATCTTTGGTTGTTTGTAGTATGCCTTGTTTATTTCAGTTATTCACAATGTGATGTTCTATATGTGCAAGTATGAACTATGCAGTTAACACACTTTTCCACTTCTTGTTTTGCTTAACTAGCATGCTTAAACCTACACACTGAAGCTATCATTTGGAGATTATGTTGTCTACCATGGATATATTGGGTTGATGTTTAGCCTGTTGTGCTTAACATGCCTTTCGGTGTACTTACACAGGACAATATTGGGAATGACTGCTGTTTTCCATCGAGGTTAGTTTCATCCCATGGCTTATATATATATACTCACTGTTCAGGATATCGGTAGCTGGTACCATATAGGCCGGGGGCTGATAAGGGATTAATTGGTGAATCAGACATTTAACTGAATATATCTGTAACCCATTTATCGGTAGGTTAACTAGGGCCATATCTAATATATCTGAGGCTACATTGCAACATGCATTGTACTGAATGTCTAAATATGCAATCCTAGGCTACATGGCAACAAGGAACAGTGTTACCTTAATGTTCTGATGATGTCTAGATATACATAGAAGAGTAGCAACAACAACAACACAGCAGCAGTTAACTGCAGTTAATCGGCCGATATTTGTAACAATGTAATAAACTCCCTCCGCCCCATAATATAAGATGTTAATTCATCCAATATGTGAGTATATTGGATGTAATAAGATCTTATATAATGGGATGGAGGGAGTGTTGTACTACATCATTGTGCAATTGCTGTTTAGCTTCTAATATTAACTTGGTGCTTTTAGGTACATATGTCATTGGTAAAGATCCACGCTTCAACCCTTTTTGCGTATGGGGCAATGAGATATTCATGAACCAGCATCAAGTGAGGAAACTGATAAGGATTGTTAGTAAAATGGGTCAAAAGATGGCAATTAAACTATTTGTTTACACTTTATCCAAGACAACAGTGAACTGCAGGATGGTAAGTAAGAACTCTGCAGCCTTCTTTTTAGTGCCCATAATGAGTTGTGTTAGATGACATTGTCTGAATCCTTTTTCCTTTGCAGTGGTTCCCAAAGCAGTTTACTCAAGATTACCTCTCAAACTACATGATTGGTGGGCATGCAAAGGTTAAAGTATTTCTACCAGAACACAATGACTATCTAGATGTCCTCATGAAGACAGTGAAGGATGGGCGGTCGGCCATCACAAGGGGTTGGACAAGAGTCGTGCGTGCCTTCTGCATGGAGGAGGGCACAATATGGGCATTCCGCATCACCTTGTTCAGCAACCAGAATGTCTTTCGCCTCTTTCTTTACCGTCTTTAATAGTACAAGTATACAACGCTCGTTCATCATTCTTTATTTGGTGCATATGAAAAAAAAATTGATGTAACTCTTGAACATATGTACCTATGAATCGAATAATGCATTGTTTGTTGAACCTGATGGATATGAATAAAGTTATAGCCTACTTTTAAATTCAAATTCGGTACAATTTTAAATAGCAGCGATTAAATTAGGGTGAAAATACGCTCTGCAGGTCATTACGGCGCACACGGTCGGTAAAGCACAACGTGTGTGATATACATCATAATCCGACACGGTTCACAGAGAGGAAACGTGTGCGACCATGCACACAGTTGTCGTTTGCAAAGCGTGTGTGATGTCAGACAATATCACAAATGGTGCGAGCAAACTAAATGTTTGTGATAGTCGTCTTATCATACACGCTTTACAATCATGAACTGTTTCTGATGTCGTACGCATCGTAAATGTTTGCACCACAGAATAGCGCGTGCGATAGTTATCCTGTATGACACTGGTACGATAGTCCGACGTTTCGTAATCCTATCCGACACTCATACGATGATTAACTAATCTTCTTAATTATATATCGCATACGGTTCGGGAGAAGTGATAGTCTCCTTATCGTACACCTTTTACAATCGTGAACTATTTGTGATGCGGCGCGCATCGTAAACGTTGCACCACAGAATACCGAGTGTGATGGCAATGCGAGCACACACGAGTAGCAAGGATGGAGCATTTGGGATATTCGATAGATCACAAACAGTTGTGTGACGACTCACGTTTGGGATAGATGTGGGCATCGCATACGCTTAGTTCTGCGAAACGTATGCTTGTGTGCTCCCTATCGCCGACGGTTTCTGGGTCGTGTGGGAAGGACCCCCCTATCGCACACACTGGCAAGGCAACAGTTTAAAACTCTGTCACGGAAAGGGGGTAAAAACCGTTTGTATAGCAGGTCACTGTACCAGTGAAAGAAGAAGAAACAAATGGCAGAAGGAAATTCAAATCTCATATCAAATTCAAAAGAATAGAAAGAAGGATTAACAAGGATAAGATGACGCCTGAAAAAGAATTTACCTTGATGAGCATGTGGAGGAGATACTATTCCTCCTCCGGCAACATCAATTGATGTCGCTCGGTCCCTGGTAACATCAGTTGTCGGTGGGTCCTCGATGCGGACAGGCTCTTCTTGGTGCTTCTCGGGAGGAGGATTGTTTCTTGTCGATGAACTTCTTGGCGGAGGTTCAGAAGTTGAGGGTGCCATCAAGGGGTCCATTCCCTGGCGCTCTCCTTCTGGCTGATCACTTTCTGCCTCCTTGTCGGTCTCCATTATTGAAGTGTCAGTCGCAATGCTTGTCAGCGGAAACTGGATGTGAGCCTCATGATGGGGGCTGGAACCGGCAACGTTAGGAGAAACAGTGCCTTGATCAGTACCCATTGCCGTTTCACCCTGTTCGGCGGTTCTGCGCTTCTTCCGGTACCTTTCCGCCAGTGGCACTTCATCTCTGCTAGACCAAGACAGTCAAGATGATTAATTCAACAGCAACAATATCAAGACGATCACAAGAGTGGCCAAAGAAGGATGAAGAACTTACTCTTCTTCTTCTTCGCAATTGCTGAGGGCGGACAGGTCCCAGTGTACTGCGTCTTCAGCGCCAGAAGATGTGGATGGTGGTGGCATCTTTCTGGTACGCTTTGTCCCCAAAGAGGCTGGGGGTTGGGAAGCACTCACCTCTTCTGCGGTTGACGGAGTTGGTTGCCGGGAAGCAGCCCCACGAGGAGGTTGTCGCCTGGAAGGCTGGGCCCGGGAAGTCTTGGCAGCTGCCTCTATGCCGGCAAGCTCATCGCTTGTCGGTTCGATGCGCGCTACTTTCTTCCCGCCAGGTTTCTTCACGATTGCACTCTTCACTCGAGCAGGAGGAGCGAGAGGTTCTCCCTCCTCTCCTTCAGCCTCTTCGGGGTGCTCCTCGTCACCCTCGTGCACTTCAGCATGCTCCTCTTCACCTACATGCTCTTTGGCATGTTCTTCGATGCGCTCATGCTCTTCGGCATGTTCTTCGGTGTGCTCTTCCTCGCTGGTGCCCCTGGCCGCCCGAGAACGAGCTGCTTTCTTTGCCTCCTTGACTCTTGTGGCAAGGAACTATTCTTCATCATCCTTTGTAGGATGGACCATGTCATCTTCAACTCTGACAGCCTTTTCCTCCAAGTCGTCAAGCCAGTCCTTCACCTCTTTCTTGGTGGCAACCTTCCAAGTATCTACAACACTCTTGGAGTTGCATTCTAGCATCATAGCCAGGATAGAATCCTTGGCGGTGTTGTTGCAGAGCGGGACTATCGTTTCTGGCAAGTGGAAATCACAACCCTTGTTGAAGAGCTGACTGATGAGCCAATAATGCTCCATTACCGTCAAGTTGTTGTCGAGGCCTGGATGCAAGCGCATCGTGTCAGCAGGGTTCTTGTACTCCTATACTCTTCGGCCTCCTCTCTGCTGCAGCGGAGCAATTCAGCGACGAGTGAAATCCGCTCCCACCATTTCAATGGTCAAGCCGGATTCCTTGAGACTGATGAGCCTGTACAGTGCAATCCCAAGCTTCCTGTCGTCGGGGTCAACATTGCTCCAAATAGCATTCTTCTCAATCTTCTCGGTTCTGAGATGGCAGAAAGCTGGGAAGTGTTGCTGCTTGATCCAGCACCAGTCTGCCCTCCACTCGTTCCATTTGATGTGCAGTTTGCCGTCAAGATAATGTTTTTCATCCCTGTCCTTGGAATCCAAGTGACACTACCAGAGAGAGCATCGCCTTCGATCCAGGGGATGAAAAAGTAACGGAACAGAGCAACATTGGGCACTACTAAGAAATTCTCACACAGATGGGCAAAGACTGACATGCAAGTGATTGCATTTGGAGCAAAGTCTAGCAATCTGAATTCGTAGGACAGCATCACTTCTACGAAGAAATCTGAGAAGGGTGGGCATAATCCACAGTAAAAATACCTGGCGAAGAAGTGGAACTGGTCGTCTACTTGGGGAAGGGATCCTAGAAGCACCACCGTGCCTTCATGGTCTTTCGTCTTCCTCACATAATCATACGAGTACCTCTTCTTCAGGTCGCTAGCTGTCAGCGCTGGTGGAAAGACGGCGTTCTCCCGCCGCTGCGCTGCCTTGGCAGCCTTCCTCTCTTCCGCCCCCGAATCAACTGGTTTGGCAGCCCTCTTCGGCGCCATGGCGGTTTCTGGAGAAGGAATTTAATGGAAAGAGCAAGCGGAGCGACGCGGAGGTGCTGTGCTCTATTCTTGCGCGAGGAAGAAGATGGAGGCGGCTAGCAAGATTGGGAAGAAGGAGGTAAATGAGCAGCACCCTTCGTGAGTGCCCTTTTTATGGGGAAGGCGCGAGGGGCTGGCTCTTTACTCTACGTTGTGGGCGCGCTTTTGCAGGCGCACTACCCCAGCTGCCGTTTCAATCCACCTTTCCCACATTCCGCATTCAACGTGCATTGTGGGTATCCAATAAAAATGATGATTACGGCAGTAATTCTTCTCCATGTGTGTCTATGCATTGATTTGGGCCTAGCCCAACAACGCCTCTCATACGTGTGTGGCCCAGGCCCGGGGGCTCCTGTCGGTGTATAAAAACATGGGTGTTTCCATACCCTGAGTTATGCACAGACAGTTGAAACCTTCCCGACGGCAAGGGCTTGCCGGAAGATTGCTTCTGTCAAGACTCAAGACTTGGTTGATAAAACCATGAAGAAGACCTCCAGGCAGGTCATTGAGAAGTACTGAAGATCAAAGACTACACTTGCCGGCAAGCTCTACACCGGCAAGGAACGACCCGGCAAGCTCCCTCTACCAGTCCACCGCTCCACCTTAGCGACTAGCTAGTCGCTTGTCAGTAGGTGTCAAGCGGGCAAGCAGTTAGGTGAAGCTTGTCAGGGCACGTGTCAGCACAGCGCCGAAAGATTAACTTTAATGACACCCACCCTGGAGGCGTGTCAAGATAATAGAAGGTAGCTGAGCGAGCGGTGCAGGATCCTTGCCGGAGCTCGTCCCCAGCGTGACACCTAATGGCGCATTGAATGCTTTTGTCCTAACCCGTCTGGTTAGGTATGATAGCACTGTAGCCACTATCTACACCATGTAATTACTATTTTGACACTGTGGTGACCCCTTAATCTATAAAAGGAGGCACATGGCTACCTTAAGAAAGGTCGACACTTTGCATAAGTTCACTACATAGCTGCACTTTCCGCGCACCTTGCCGGCAAGCTGCACTCTCTTGTACTTGTGCTTCCACAAATAATACAATCAAAGCAGGAGTAGGGTTTTACACCTCACGGTGGCCCGAACCTGGGTAAACTTGTTGTCTGTTCTTGCATTGCTGAAACTGCACTTTGTGCACGTTGATTCCCACAGCCAAACCGCAAAGGGATCATCATCTTGACCCCAAAGATTGCCGTACACACGACATTGTGCTACTTGAGATTCTATTTTTTCTTGGTCAGACCATGTGTAACCACGAAAAGGTCAACCCCCGCCCCCATTGGTACCGTATCTTGAAGCTCCCATACGGACACAACACCCATCGGAGCATGCAGCCATTGCCGAAGTGGAGAGCACCTCAGCCTGGGAAGACGACGGAGTCTCCGATCTCGCCGAGGTGGAGCATGCCCTCGACGGCCGCGAGTAGCGCGCCCTCACTGGCAACGCGCCCACGCAAAGGAAAATGTGATCCAGCGGCTTGCCCTCATCGGCCACGAGGGGCCTACGAGGGGGAGTGTGTGCTCTAGCAGCACACCCTGGTCAGTCACGAGGAGGTGCATCGCGTCCTCGCCGCTCACAAGGTGGATGAGCATGTTCTCTAGCAGCATGCCCGCAAGCATCGCATCCTCGCCGCTCTCGACGTGGATGAGCGCATGCTCCGGCAGCATGCTCGCGAACATCACATCCTCGCCACCCTCGACGTGGATGAGCGCGTGCTCCGGCATCATGCCCGTGAACATCGCATCCTCGCCGCTCAGGCGCACGAGCATGTTCTCCAATAGCAGGGCCACGAGCATGGCATCCTCTCCGCTCACGAGGTGGATGAACACGTGCTCCAGATAGTACCCCAGGAGTCAGGACGCGAGCACCGCGCCCCTGGCTACAAGGAGTACTACATGGTAGCCATCGTAGTTCAGGAAAATCCCGTGACTCCGCAGCGCCCTGGAGGAGCGCGAGCTCCAGTTGGCGCTCGAGGAGTCCCGCACCGATATACAGGTGGCGTTCGACATGCAAGATTATCCTTTGAGCTCTCCTCCTATGACGACGCCTCCACCACGCCCGTCCTATGTCCTCTGCCTCGGCTCCGGCAGACCTTTGGAGTTTAGTTGTATGGAACATGAATATTTGGATTAATCATACGACTAAGTTGCTCTGGAGCATATAAAGATCTTTAGAGTGCACTCCAATTTTTTATCAGAGGCTTAGGTGCACCGGATGTCGTGCCATGTTACAAAATGTTAGAAAAAAAATAAGAAACAAATCTCGAGTTTGGCACGAGTTTGGTGTAGTGGTAGCACCACAAGGGTGGGGTGCAGCCATTGTTCAGGAAATCGGTAACTGGTAGATGCTCAGCCTGCTTGGGAGTAGCGATTAATCGGTGAATCGACCTATTAACTGGATTAATCGGTCGACCATTAATCCTAAAATTAATAGGAACTTGCCAACATATATCTAGTTTTTTACCTATTATACCATACACTCATGCTCTCAATTATGTAATATACCAAAATATGCTACTATTTGGTCGAACCCTAGATATTGAGGAGCGAGAGGGGGATGGGAGGGGTTATGGGCCAAAATTTTGGGCTTTGTTTGCCGGAGGAAGTGGGTGCTCCTGAACGCCCACACCTCCCATGAGATTATCCCTCCTCCCATTCATCATATAGGGATTTACCGTCGCGGCCCACATCCTGTAGATTACCACGTCAGCTGGACGGACCTTGTTTTGCTGAAGGTTGTAATCTGCCAAGTGCCCACGACATCTGGGAATTACACAGACCTCAAGCTAATTGCCTTGTTCGACCGCGGAGTCGCCTATGTTTGTGGCAGTGCCAACTGTAGGTGGACACTACTCCCCTCGAAGGGCTGCATCGATGGTGATCCATAGTTTTGTGATGCTATTGAACATAATGGCATCATCTACACGATCGACAATGCAGTTGGTACCATGTTTTGCTGGGAGACCTTGTGTAAGTTGTTTTCGTCTGATTTTAATGATAATGCCATGACATTGTTTGAACTTTTGTGATGATTTGCATATCCCAGTTATAGCAGAATTTGAGTAAAACTATGGAAATGTATTAGGGATGTCGTAAATCAGGAAATAAAATAGGGAAATTTGGAAGTCCAAATGGTAATCTCTATATTTGGCAGTAGTTAAATCATGTGATTGTGACCATGTCTATACAGCCAATTAGTACCCTTGAATAATCAAACGGTTAGGAAGATATGGATATTCTCCTAACTTTATAGTAATCTTTAGGGATAATTAATTTTATGCCCCTAGTTGTGTCCCACTCGTGTGTTTTATGCCTAATTTCAGAAACTCGCCTGTTCAGTCCAAGCCACTTTGCAATTCTTATGCTTTTGCCCTTTGACCCTTTGACCGTCACTTTGAAAAATTCATAACAAATTCATACTAACTTAGAAAAATTCAAATAAGATATCAAAATGTTCAGAAAAACATCACCTATATGGGCATGTCATTTTCATTCTTGACAAAAGAGTTGGAAAGTCCCCATCTCAGTTTTACCTCATATGATCTTAGCATAAAATCTAAAAAAATTCAAAAAATTCTAAATTTTTTGGGTGGCAAACATTGACCAATGTGTTGAGTGCTTGCCAAGTTTCATAAGGGAATTACATTCGTGGAAGTCGTGGCAAAAAAAATAAAATCAATGCTCCAAAATTTCCTTTTTTTGCCACGACTTCCACGAAGGTCATTCCATTATGAAACTTGGCAAGCACTCAAAACATTGGTCAATATTTGCCACCAAAAAAATTAGAATTTTTTGAATTTTTTTTTATTTTACTGTTCATGCTAAGATCATATGAGCTAAAACTGAGATGGGGACTTTCCAACACTTTTGTGAAGAATGAAAATGACATGCATATATAGGTGATGTTTTTCTGAACATTTTGATATCTTATTTGAATTTTTCTGAGTTAGTATGAATTTGTTATGAATTTTTCAAAGTGACAGTCAAAGGGTCAAAGGACAAAAGCATAAAAATTGCAAAGTGGCTTGGACTGAACAGGTGAGTTTCCGAAATTAGGGGTAAAACACACGAGTGGGACACAACTAGGGGCATAAAACTAATTATCCCTAATCTTTATACTACTAAATATGAGTGTGTATCAATAGCCATGTTAGTTCCCTCATTTTCATGATGTAGAAACATGCATAACACTATTGGTTTCATCTAACCATACATTAGTAGGGATGTAAAAGTGCATATGGAAACTCTATATTTGGAAGTACTGAAATCCTGTCATGCTTACCATGTCTACATACCTATATTCGCCCTTCAGCAATCAATGGCTAGAATAATATCCCCACAAGAATTTTGCACACAAAACATGAGTATATAACAATGCATGGTGTGTTAGTTTGCTCTGAAGAATTTACTTGTGAGGACACAACATGACTACATAACATGCATGGCATGGTAGTTTCCTGTGAAGAATCGAGTGCGAGATAACATGAGTATAACCATGCATGGCACTGCTATATTTTTTACCCTAGTATACATTTCCCTGTATTTTCCTCTCAGTTCCAACATGCACAGATCAACGTTGTTTCTTACATTATCCTGCTCATACTCTAAACAATGATGATCTTACATTAGCAATGCCTGTCTTTTTTGTCTCCTTTTTGATATGATGCAGTGTCCCTACAGTTACTTCCCTTTGTAATCACACCACCTTTGCCGACAACAGGGAAGCACAACTGGTTCCTCGCTCAATTAGACGATGGCGAAAGACTGATGATCATTCGCACGCGTCAGCCGGCAGTGTTATATTGCAAAAAAAAACCACTGTGTACCACCAGCGTGAAATACGTGAGTATCCAGAGAATGGCTCTTATGTCTATGAGCAGGATACCAGCTTGTTGGGGCCTTCAGGATTTTTGAGTTGGAGGCGGGTAAACAGCCTTGGTTCACACTCTCTGTTTCTCGGACTCAATTATCTGATTAACCAAGAGATCACCCTTGGCAAGGATCCTGATGGCAGAGATGCTCTGTTTGCTAGGGAAAACTGTGTGTACATGGTGAACCCTAGGACTTCGGGATCACACGCCCCTGATTGTCAACGATACAACATGCAGCCAAAAGAAGATGAGAATGAGAAAGGCATCTGGATTAACTTTGATCCTTGGATGTCTCAAGTCCGAAAGGCAGTGATGTGGCTCAAGCCTTGAGGTTGGTAGGTAATGGGGCCGTTGCGTCGAAAGGGTGGAGTCCTGGTGTCTCCGAATCACTAGTGGCTGAAGGGGAGCTGGAAATTATTATGGTGCTGGATCATCCCTCTTCGAATGACCTGTTGTCTTTGCTGCTTGTTCTGGATGGGTGATGTTCTCTTTTTTTATGCAGACTCCTTGTAATTTGGTCATCCTCGTCTATGTCACTCTTACTATGTACTAGTTCGCTCTGTTTAGAACTTTGTGATTTGTGTCTGGATCACGAGAGTCTGAGCGCTGCACATGGGTGCGTTTTGGTGGTTTAGCAAGACTTATGAACTTTCATGTCTCGATGTTTATGTCAATAGTAGTCACTAATCAGTGTTTGCATGTTGTATATATCATTGTTTCAAACTTTTTTTTTGTTTTGAACTGTTGATGGGCTAAATGAGGGCATCACCATTCTCTAGTGTTTAGTGTATATATCCTTTTTTCAAGTTATAATTTGAGCTCAGTGACTTTTCGATGATGTACACTTGTTTGGGCCATGTGAGGTGTCGTTGAATATGGGCCGAGTAGTAACACAATGCCAAACAGGCCAATTATGAACTCTGAGGCCGGGCGCTAAAAAAAGAACTCTTAGGCTGACATGTGGGAGCCACTGGTGATTTCGTGCGCTTGCGCCGCAAGAGCGTACTGGCGGGCGTTCGAAATTCATGCTACCTTTTCATCCCGAATCCCCACCCTCCCAATCTCTGGAATCTCGATTCCTACTCCAGTTCCCTCAAATCCCCCTCCTCTACTCCATGTACTCAAGCACACTATCATGTCGCCGGTCAATGCAGATATCCAAGCCGGAGATCCTGAGGTCCATCCTACCTTCGAGCGTTGCGTGCTGTCGCTCAACAGTAGCATGGTGGTGCTTGACGACCAGTTTGCCGGCAAAGTGCTGATGGTAACCATCAATGGCGACGGGCCTCCCGTCTTGCCGGACGACCTTGTCAAAGCTCTTGGCATTGTGCATGGCATCCAAATAAGTGACTTGCTCATGGAAGTCTGTCCGCCATCGGCTGATTTCTTCATCAGGTTCCAGACAACATTCGACTACAGTCGTGTGTTCGAATCTTCCTGGCATTTGTTCTGTGATGTCGTGCTGGTGAGCTTCGATCGGTGGCACCCAGGATGGGGCTCGGTGCCCTCTGAGCTTGAGTTTTTAACAAATCTTACCTTCCACGGCATGCCTCGACGGGCTTGGAATAGCGAGTCCATGAATGAGCTTATCAACGACCTAGGAGGTGAGCTCTTAAGTATGTTTGTTCCTCCAGACAGCTGGGCTCTGACGGTTATGGCATGAATGAAGAAGCCGTCCACCATACCAAAGGTGATTGGTGCTGAGATACCGGTGCAGGAACCGGGGTTGTACTATTCGTCGCCACCAAGGCCACCGCGGACCACGTTAGGTATGTACCTGTATCGAGTCTTCGTGCATGTCGAAGAAGTGGTCAATCCATCAATCGAAGTCATGCCGCTGCCGCTGGTGCCGGGGTCCATCGATAACGTCCATTATAGGAGTCAACGTCATACTTTCCCCATGTTGCTCAGAACGATGGATGGCACAGGGCCTAGTCCATCGCATGGCGGAGGCCACTGCTTCTTTGGGAGAAGAGGTCGAGCTGGCTGCTTGGATGTGCTCTAATTTGAGGTAAAAACTGAATCTTCTCAGATCCTACTTATATCCGAGCTATAGTTGTGAAGCTCTGATGTGCCAACACATTTGATTATGACCTGTTCTATTTTTGTACCTATTTTTTTCTTGAAATGGGTGTACATCAACTTAATGTGCTAGCAGAACTTATTGTGTTGTCTGTCTGTTTTCTTTGCACATCATTCAAGATAGCCCTACCCATAGCGATCCACTGCTTCGACCTCTATTTTGCCACCCGCGTGAAATTTTTTGTATGCAAGCTCAATGTGCTATGATGTTGTATATGATTGTGTCAACTATATAAGTTTGTACCGAGCATCAGCAATGCATATGGCTGAAAGATGTATGCACGAGCATCGACCGATCGGCTTCTCTCTCTCTCTCTCTCTCGATAACAAGTGGAACCCACTGAATTATTTCTTCACTCGTGATAGCTTTTAATTAGGTTTTACTGGACTCTACCTTTTTCTTAAGTTATAATTTGAGTTCAGTAACTTTTAAAAAAATGTACACAAGCCTTGTTTGGGCCATTTCAGGCGTCATTGATTGTGGGCTGAGTAGCTATGTAAAGTTGTACTATACTACACAGGCCTTGTTCGTTGAACATCAGAAATGCAACGGGGCAGAAAGACGCGTGCCAGCCCAGGTTTTTTTTTGTCCAAAAATAAGCGCAACCCAGCCTATGTTTTTTAAGAAAATGCACAACTCAGTTATATTTTTATATAAGAATGGCAAGCCCAACTTAGCTCAGTATTATTATTTTATAAGAAATGCTCTGTCCAGACCAACATTGTTTTTTCACCTATCCCAGAAAATGGGTCTATTTCTACTAAAAGCAAATGGGTTGTAAATTATTAGAAATAATAAATGGGCTGCATGTCCACAATATTATTTTTTCACCCAGCCCAGTAAATAGGTGTATTCGAAAAAATAATCAAATGCCCTGTAAATTCTCAGAAATAGTAAATAGGCTATTTTTTTCACCCAACCTAGGAAATAGATGTGTTGGAAAACAAAATCAAATGGGTTGTAAAAACTAAATAAATGGGTTACATGTCTGCCACAGGTTTCGATGCTGACTTTGTTGGCCCACGAGGACGAAGCCTGCGCAAGGCGTTGTCCATTTAGTCAAAAAAAAGTCAGCAAAATGATTTAGTGGTCAAAAAGAACAACAAACTATTCTAACAACCGTGCCTCCGACAGGGAGACCTCGGCAAGGAGTCTCCATGCTAAAGCTTCTGATGCCACCTCGTAATCATCCTTTGTTTCGGTACAATGTAGACGGGTTCCGATGTAAGCACTATTTAGAATTTGCTTTTGAAATGCAAAGTGCCCACAACTATGATCAAATCTCCTACTAAATTTTCTAGACCAACAATAGGTTGCAAAAGAAATAGATAAAAAATAAACATGCATTTGCAACAACATGTAATGGAGCAACATATAAGGCAACAATAATAACATGGCTCCATAAACATGAATTTAACGACATGAGTAAGATAGAGAGATAAGAATTGCATGTCTCACACCACACGACGATAAATAAGGTCTCCAAATAAATTCACAAACCAAAGCAAATAAGTTTCAAACTTAACAAGGAGTTCACAAGCGAGTAATAATGACCATGAAAAGGAGATTCTGAATCCCACCATCGCAAATCCCAAATATTCTAATAGATGTCTCTCCCCCTTTGGCATCAAGACAGCAAAAAGGGAAAGAGCAATGCTAACGTCCCTGACGATCAGTACTACTCGCCATCGGACTCCTCCTGTGACTCTTCAGGATCATCCTAGGGGCCATCCTCCATCTCCTTGTCAACATCTCCCCCACGGCCTTGGAAGACTGGAGTGCGCTCGCACTCTCTGTTAGAGTCATCCTCATCAATCCACTCGCTCTAAGTAGAAATCCACTTTTCCTCTAGAGTGATATTGTTCTCAGTCCCACTGTCAGCCTGGAGATTTAGAGCCCTCATCATCAAGATTTGGTAACGTTAGGCTAGCCTCTCATCACGATGAGCCTCATACATCTTGTGCTAGATCTCAACCCACAAACACAAAGTCTTCTCGATCTTGTTCTTTAGTATAATAGTTCAGCTGGGCCTCGCCCTAGGCTCAAGATCGAAGTCACTGTCATTGGAATCTGCAAACACCTCCTGCTCATCATCGGTAATCTGGGGCTCAAGGTGCCTCGTCATCAACTTCTTTGGCCTCATGCACCACAAACTTGTCAACAATTGTCACAGGCACTCCTAGCCTACGCTCAGTCCACATGGCATTCAGAAAAGCATGATGTACGGGCACAAAGTGGGAACATTCCGGTTGATCACACAGTAGAACATCTCCTACCACAGGTAATCAGGTACATCAATTGGAATACCTTTCCCCTTCTTGGTGTGGGTGGCAAGCATGAGGTCAACTAGATAGCCATGAATCTGGTCCTGGTTCCCCACATTGGGAATGAGAATGGAGCGGTATGCGATGCATAATATCATAAAGAGGCTGCAAGTTCTTTGAGTCACCAATCACACCTCTCCCATGGATATATAAGGGAGCCATCACGATCTTGTCACTTGCCTGAGCCCCCTCATGAGGACAAAAGCCCATGGCATCCTCCTTATCGGCCTCACCATAGCCAAGAACTGAGCAGAAATCCTTCCATGGAGCCCCAAATAGCACATCCTTGGTCAGCCATGTAAGAGTGCGAGCATCGTCAGTGCCGAAGTTAACTGTTGCCAGAAACTGAGCCACAAGAGAAGGATCAAAGTCACACTGAAACTGCATAAGTTTCATCAAATCAAACTCTTCACATAGGGCTAGAGCATAAGCAAGTAATCTATAAGGTTTGGCCACCTCATGTGCTCAACATCATTGTAGAACTTCTTAGCATACTTGTTCTTGTGTGTGCCATAGATATCTAAGTAGATCCTCTCCTGAAACTATGACCAAAACTTAGGGTTGGTACGTCCAGCCAGCAACACGAGGAGTTGCATAAGGGTTGATATTGCTAAGCCTCGCAAAATCTTTCAGAGACACAATGTTAAGAGGTTTGGCCAACCTCTCCTTGGCATACTTGGATTTCTGACGATGAGTCAATTTTGTTGGAACAGTTACTTCCTTATCAATAGGCCTAGCTAGCCTCTTACCCTTCCTGACACTCTTCTTGGTGCTGCAACGAGCACCACCCTGAGAACCTGAGCCACCCGCACATGAGGGAGCAATAGAGGGACCAAGATAGGAAAGCAAGTAAATAAAGGCAAAGTACAACAGTGGCTGAGGAAAACTCAAAGGAGCGGTTGCTACTTGTGAGCTGTGTTGGGATTTTCCCCGAAGAGGAAGGGTGAAGCAATATGGTAGCAGATAAGTATTTCCCTCAGTACAGAACCAAGGTTATCGAACCAATAGGAGATTCACACAGACAAAGGTCAACAGTACCTGCACACACAAGAGAAAATACTTGCACGCAACGCGGGCAAGAGGGTTGTCAATCCCCTTGTACTCGTTAATTGCAAAGATTAATTCTGATAATGATAGGTTTATAAATTGCAAACAAAATTAAAAAGAAATAAATTGCAGCAAGTAAATTAGGGTTTTAGTAATATGATTTGGATGGACCCGGGGGCCATAGTTTTCACTAGAGGCATCTCTCTCATAAGCATAGCATATAGCGGGTAAACAAATTACTGTTGGGCAATTGATAGAAAAGCGCATAGTTATGACAATATTCATGGCATGATCAATACATAGGCATTATGTCCATGACAAGTAGAACGACTCCTGCCTGCAACTACTACTATTACTCCACCCCTTGACCGCTATCCAGCATGCAGCTTAAGGTATTAAGTTCATAACAAACAGAGTAATGCTTGGAGTATGATGACATAATGTAGACAGAATAAAATCAAGAAATATGACTGAACCCCATCGTTTTACCCTTAGTAGCAACAATACAAATACGTACCTCGCTACCCCTTCTGTCATGAGGTCAGGGCACCGCAAGATTGAACCAACCACAAAGCACCTCTCCCACTGATGATAAATCAATCTAGTTGGCCAAACCAAATGGATAGATCGGAGAGAAATACAAAGCTATAACACACATAATAAAGCTTAGAAAAGACTCAATTATTTTCAATGAATAATCTGATCATAAACCCACAATTCATCGGATCCCAACAAACACACCGCAAAAGAAGATTACATCGAATCGATCTCTGAAGAGAACATTGTATTGAAGATCAAAGAGAGAGCGAAAGCCATCTAGCTACTAGCTATGGACCCATAGGTCCTGTGGGAACTACTCACACACCATCGGAAGGGCAGCAAGATTGATGTAGAAGCCCTCTGTGATCTATTCCCCCTTCGGTAGAGTACAGGCAGAGACCTCCAGATGGGATCACGGAAGAACAGAGGCTTGCTACGGAGGTATAATTGTTTCGGGTCTCGCTCTGGGGGTTTTGGAATATTTGCCCCCCCCCCCCCTAGGGGCGCGCCATGTGAGCTTGTGGGTCTCTCGTATGTCTTCTGGACTCCTCCCGCTGCTCCCAGGGTCTCTTCTGGTCCAGAAAAAATTACCGTAAAGTTTCATCATGTTTGGACTTCATTTTGTATGGTTTTTCTGTGAAACAATAAAATAGGCAAAAATAGAAACTGGCACTGGGCACTAGGTTAATAGGTTACACTACTAGGAAAACCCCTAGCTGTAGCACGGGTTAAAGGCCTAGCAGTAGTGCGTCCCCCCGCGCTACTGCTAGGGCACTACAGCTAACTTTTAGAAGTAGCGGGGGTTTGACCCCGTGCTACTGCTACTCATGCGTAGCAGCAGGGCGGGCCCAACCCGCACTACTACTAACTATCTACAGCACGGCTATGGAACCCGCGCTACTGCTAATACAGCGCTGCTGCTACTCACTGTCCCCGCGCTACAGCTAATATTTTCTGTATCTTTTTTCTTCTATGTATCTACGTTGTATTTGTATAGGTTTTATACAATAGTCTCATCATATCATACACATACAATCTCATCATACCATACACATACAATAGTCTCATCATATCATATCATCATCATCATGATCCAACACAAATGATGTCTCATCATCATCTCGAAATAGGGATACAAGTTATCACATGTCTCATATACATGCAACTACATGGTCATCACATACACATGTTTCATCATCTATCTAAACTATGATATACAAGAGAAGAGCGATCACTATGAGCAAGAGCGGAGTTATGAAGTAGTTCTTGAGGCGCCGGTTCTGATTCCTCTCTCGCGCTAGCGTGAACCTCAAGTAACTAGCTTCTGCTTCACTACGGCTATCAAACCCTCTCTGTCTGTCACCCGGGAAGCTGTGCACTTGGGCCTAACACTCTGGCCACTCGTCGTACACTCCTGGAACCCTCCCTATGTACACGACATAGCACTTCTTCGCCATCGATGATCTATGTACCTGTTAGAGATGCATCATCAACAGACGAATTCAACGATATATAATATGCAACATAATATAGCTGAGCAACACGAAGAGAAAGAGTTACCAAATACAAGCAACATATAGTAAACATAAATAACAAAGTTCATCGTAACCAAACTAATTAACTAGAGCAATCTATGCAAGTTGAGGAGGACGATTTACATCACAAAGTTTCGTCGTACAGAAATTCAAAGTTTCGTCCTACAAAAAGTAGTAACTAAACGGACACATTGTCATCGTGAATCACTCCACCATGTCGTTCCAGCCATCCGAATCTAGGAGGACACACCCTAGCTTCGTGAAAGGCTTCATGTCCAGACTCTGTAGGGCTATGCTTGTTCGGACGTCATCCCACGACACTAGGCCTTTGTAGAACATCCCTGTTTCTTCGACGACCTCCTTCATGATGACCGTCGCAATTTCCTGCTGGATGTGATGGAACTCAGTTCAGAGTCGATGATCCGGTACGGTTCCTAAGCCTTCGGCCCATTTGCGGATATGGGCATCGCCAGAAGAAGATGACATGCGAAGATGTTGCCGATCCCTTCTGTACTCCAGCATGTGATGGATGACGTAGAATCCATCCTTCATAGTACCTGTCGGTTGCTGGACGCACCAGAAGTTGGTGTTATGGCCGAAACACGGTACGCCTTTCCTTGCCTTTCTGACCCTGATTTCGCCACCCCGATGGCTGAAGCTTATGATAGCACTATCAAGAACACTATTTATGTGTGTGTAATCCTTTTTCTCTATGTTCTTCGACGAGTCCAAATACAAAGTGTGGGATAATCGCGGGTAAAGAATGATGAGGACGGCGTGCCCCCCGCTGTGCAAAATAAGTACAGCTCAAATTAGCCTCCATGCGTGCAAAGGAATGTTTGAAATGTACGAAAGGAAGTATGTGTTATAGTGGCTATCCACGGATGACTTACATGGGATGATAAGGCGGGAAAATCGTTTCCTTGTCCTTATTGGCGACCATGAAGTCGGCGATGTAGTCCCTCGCATATTCACGGTTCACTGGGCAGACTGCCAAGAAGCTCTTGTGCATGTAGTATGGGTCCGTGATCGCGATATAAGAGATTTGCTCGTGCCTGATGATTTCATTCATAAGCAGCACATAAAGGCGGATGAATGTAAAATCTAGTCGACTCATTTGAAACATATTGAAGATGTAATCAAATCACAGGAGGAACAGCTCCGCGGGGGATGTCTGGACGTACAACCTGCCTTCCGGCACATGAACCTCGTAAAGCGGGTATCCTGGAGCCTCCGAGGCGAGAAGGCTTTTCTCTCTCGACAGCACATCATCATGCAGTCTCTTGAGATCGCCTAATATGCCCTCTAGCGCTTTCGCCGGTAGGATCGGCTCGCCCGCAACATGGAGTACCGCCGCACCTTTGACTGGTACACTGACTGCAAAACGGGTCGGTGGAGGTGGCTGGCTGCTAGAAGCTTTGGCAGCTTTGGCGGCAGCAGAGCCTTTCCTTGGCGGTCTCTTCCTCTGCTTCTACTTGGCTACAGGTAGTGAGCCTTTCATACCCTCCCTGACCACTGCCCCAAGTGTTGTCAGGCTCAGCATTGCATGACCCTCGCCTTGTTCATGCTGTGCTGAGGCGACATCTGGAGGCCTGTCCTACGAGGATTGCATGAAGAGAGACTTCTTGCAATCAACCCTAGAACATTCCTGCTCCGACACACATCAGGCATCTCCTCATCTCCACGCTCATAGCCTGAGTCATATGGCTGACTCATCAGGCCTCCGTCGTCATAGCCGGTATTGAGCCACCGGAGAGGGTCATCCTCCTCCATGTCATCATCCATTGCTTCTTCCATGGGGGCGATATCATCAGCCACTATTGGACCCCCTTCCTCGCGTCATCCACTCTCACCCGGCACGACAGGCGGTGGTAATTGCGTAGGTGGGGTGGTGTTCATACCTTGCTGAGGTGTTGTCGTTGGTGTGCTCCCGGCCGCCTCCACACGAAGAAGACTCTCCGGCCACAACAGCATCCAACTCTTGCATTTGCCAAGCCGCATTGGGGTGTCATCGTCCTCTCCCCCGAGTCGTATCGGAGGAGCCAAACCCTCGTGGCCCACTTTGACACTCGCCAAGGAAACCCGGAAGGCGCCAATGGGCATCGGCTGGCAGTGGAACAAGCGTTCCTTGGGCTTCAGTATCGTTGCCTTTCCCGCATCCACCTTCTTGTCATTAATGATGTACAGTACGGTGCACGGGGTTTCATCGACCTACGAAGACATGTCTGTGGTGTCAGACATCCGAAAGGCAGCGAAAACGGAAGATTATAGATATGTTGAAGAGGGTGCAACAAGTAATTACCGTGAGGGCGTCGAGCTCAACCAAAGTCGAAGCCCTGCTGAGCACGCCAGAGACAGAGGACGGGCTGCTATGAGCGGGTGCGGGTGCAGGAGCAGGTGCTGGTGCGATGTTCACCGAGTTGCTCCCGATGAAGTTGGGAATGGGAAAGTCGTCTGCCCTTTTGTCTGGATTTTGTTTCGTCCAGTCGACAACAGCCGAAATCAAGGTACTAATCATAGCTGCGAAATCACTTCTGCAGGCGGCTAGTGCTGCCTGGACTGTCTCGCGGACCAACTCAGCATTGGTCGCTTCTTTGGTCTCAGATGTTTTTTTTTACTGCAAGCTCCACCTTCTCGTCGATAGTCACTTGACTAAACTTCCTTCTCTGCCTTCTGGCCTCCGAGTCTTCATGGTAGTAGTACTTCCACGTGGCGCCATCTCCGGCGGCGTGCACACGTCCATACTGTGGCCCCTGGTCCACCGGGAGTCCCTTCAGTAAGTTCAAGGCCCGGTTGAAAGGGTGTCCCACTTGGGCCTCGTCGACGACTAAGTGGACAAGTCGCATTCGGCCGCAAGCTTGTGTTGCTCTCTCTGCAAAAGGAACGTGAACCATTTACAAATGTTACTAGAATGTGTAGTCGACTTGATTAGAAGCTAACATAGGGTGGTAAATAATAATTACCAATATTCTCATGAAATCCCTCGTGATCGCGGCCGTGTAAAAAACCTTTTTTTTCGCGTCCCACTTGTACCGGGCCCTGATTAAGTCATGCTCCTGCGGGTCGGTGAACTCCGCCAAGGGGTCTGGGAGCCCCTGACATTTATGTTCCGTGTCCTCCTTAGCCCATATGGGCCTCTTGCCCGTGTAACCACGGCTTCCGAGGCGGTGGTTCCCCGTGTTCCTTTCCTGAAGCCCCTTCATTTTCTCCGACTTAAGCTTGGTTTCTTCAGCAGCGCAAGTCTCCTTGAATTTTTTGTACTCCGGTTCTGTAAGTGTCGAATTATCAGCAAGAATCTAGGAGTAGGGTTCTTTCTCTTCAATCGCTCGTTTCACCCTGACTTTCCAGGCGGCCAATGCATTGCTGAACTTGCCCATGGCTTTGTTTTTTATCTTGTCCATGGCATCATCTTCCCACAGAACTTTGGTATCATCCCGGCCAGGGAACTAGAATCTCTGGTGCAACCTCGTTAGGAGGAGGTGCTCCAAATGTGGTTTCTTCCTTAAGTCCGAGTCGTTGATGCTGGTGGTTTCCCGTAGGATGCATCCTATTTGGTTGTCGTAGCACTTGTGCGGTTCCTCCTGTGCTATTGGCTCGAATTCGCCGGGGTGCACCTCCGTGACCACAAGTCTTCCGGTGCCGAGCTAGTTTGGGCGTCGTGCCCTCTTCTTCTTCGTTTGTTTAGCGGCTTCCGTGGTCTGGTTGCCACCATCCATGCCAGTCTCGGTGCCGGTGTCGGTGCCATCGGTGCCGGTGTCGGTGCCAGGGTCAGTGGCACTACCACCCTCCGTTATGAGAAGGGGGCCCTGCAACCCTTCTCCTTGCTGACTAGCCAGAAAGTCGAAGTAAGCGTGTGCATTCTCTAAGACGGCGTCAGCGTGATCAGAACCCCAGGCTTCGTTGTTCTGCTCCATGTTTCCTACGGTTCAATATGCTCGTTTAATTCTAGACCTAATAAAATGAATAATGACATAAAAAATGGCCTATGTTTTGCCGGAATGTTGATTCATTCCCGTTCCGGCAAATCCTGGGCACTCGATATGTCCTACTTTCTGGCACAAGTCATGCCTAAATTCAAAGAAAATTTCGGCATGACCTTTGCTAAAAACAGGACATATCGAGCGCCTGAAATTTGCCAGAACGGAAATGAATCAACATTCCGGCAAAACATAGGCCACTCGGAGTTTCCCTGCAAACAACAAAAGCTAAGATAGCACTTGGGCAGACTAGCTCTCACAAGATATAAATTAAAAATGTATGGCAGCACAAGCAGTACTCCAATTTCACAAATTTCACAAGCAGTACACTTGGGTACTTGAGCACTTGGGCAGTACACTTGGGCAGTTGAACAACCCACCAGATAAACAGAAAATAGAGCTTATATTTGAGAAGATGATCCCTTATTTGCTCACCATCAACATCACAAAGAGAGAACTGAATCAAAGAGCAGTAGCATCAAAACTAGTGGATTTTCATATATCTTGAGAGTTAAAAAAACGATTCAAATTAAAGTTTCAACTGAATTTGTAATTTCTATATTACATGGATTTTCATATATCTTACATGATGTAGTAAAAAAAACTAATAATGCCTTGTTACCCTCTAGTTCTAGCTACAGGTTATATTTAAGTTCTCTATACATGGTTAGCTGCTGTTGGCGTTATACTTGCAGGATATGGTCCTGTTGCATAGGTTGTTCAACTCCACATTAACAATTAACACTTTGAATTTTCAGCCAAATTCAGTTCATGTACTAAATAATTTAATTAGCCAAATTAAGTTTGATTCAGTACTCAAGGGACAAATTCAGTTAACTAAACAAAAAATTCAGTTAACTTAACAAATTCAATTAACTAAACAAAAAATTCTATTAACTTAAAAAATTCAATTAACTTAAAAAATTCAGTTAAGTAAACAAAAAAATCAGTTAACTAAACAAAAAATTCAGTCTACAAATTCTGCCTAGGGTTCATATACATCAAAATCTAGCACTAGGGTTCATATACATCAAAATCTGCCTAGGGTTTATATACGTCAATACATATGCTAGGGTTCATAATCTAGCACTAAAAGACTACAAATTTTAATCTAGCACTAAAAGACTAGCGTTCAAAGTTCTGCCTAGGGTTCATAATTCTTCCTCCTAGGGTTCATTTGAGAGAGAGAGAGAGAGCAGAGAGAGAGAAGAGGGCAGGGAAGAGGAGGGAAGAGGGGAAGGGAGACACTTACGGGGCGGCGACGACGGCGGGGTAGGGGCTCGGGCGGCGGCGGTGAGGTCGAGAGCGGGCTCGATGACGATAGCCTGGGCGGTGGCGAGGCAGGGGCTCGGGCGATGGCGAGGCAGGGGCTCAGGCGACGGCGAGGCAGGCGCTCGGGCGATGGCGAGGAGAAAGCTTGGGCGACGGCGAGGAGAAAGGGAATGGGGAATTGGGAGAGAAAGGAGGGACGCCCGCACGGGGGTTAAGTCAAATTAGCAGTAGCGCGGGGTCCAACCCCGCGCTATAGCTAAGTTAGTTATTGCGTCGGGGTTGGACCCCACGCTACTGCTAACTGTTCCTTTTTGTTTTTTTTTTAATTCTAAAATACCGGTAGTTGTAGCGCGGGTGTCTACATCCAGCGCTATATCTAAGTTAGCTACAGCGCGGGTACCTCACCCACCGCTGATGCTAATGTTTTTATTATTTCTTTCTTTTTCCTTTTTCCTTTTTTTCTTTTCATTTTCCTTTCTATTCCTTTCCTTATTTTTTCTTTTCCTTATTTTTTCTTTTCTTTTTATTATTTCTTTCTTTTTCCTTATTTCTTTTTCTTTTCTTTTCTATTCCTTTTCTTTTCCTTTTTTTCTTTTTCTTTTCATTTCCTTTCATTTTTGTTTTCTTTTTCTTTTTCTCCTCCGAAAGACGACCGAGCCGGAACCATGTTGGAAAGGGGATACAATGTATATAACTCAGGCGATATATTAGTGCATAATATATATATATATATATATATATGGGAAAATGGGTTGGTACTCCTAGGAGTACATACTCCTTGCCCACGTGTCCTCCTTTAGTTCTATGCCAAGCGCTTAATGGATTCTGGAAATAAACCCGCTACACAGCGCGCGCTTGCTGTGCGGGAGGATGTAGCGGCCGGCCATTTTAGGAACAGACCCACGTGCGGTCCCCGTCCGCCTACTAAAAAAGGAAGTTCCCTCCCTCCTGCTTTGCCACGTCCAGCCAAAACAGAAAGGGATGCAGCGACCCTCCCACCAAAAACTCTTCCTCCCCCTCCCCCGCGCTATTTTTCCAAGCTGCCGCCGCATGCCATGGCCTAGTCGGGGGAGGTCCTCACAGCAAAACGCAAGAAAAAATGAGGCAAGAAAAAACAAACGGAGAATGCAGACGATTTGCTGCAACTCTCTATTGTGGATCAGACAACACTCTGGAATATCATCTGCAAAATAATTGTCAGGAATCGGGCAAATTCCTCTCCATAATCACACCCCCAGGTAAGGATCCATTTTTGGCAAAACAAAAAGCATGGTCTTGTTTCACACATTCAATTTGGAGTATACTGGAACTCTCCCTCTATCTCCCGTGTGGAAGTTTGCAAAAGCTCTCCTGTACACCATGTGTTGTGACTTGAGTTTGGATCTTGCAAAATTCTGGCTATTCTTGCTCCCTCCCCCCTGTTGAACCTAGATGCTAGAGAAGCTGCTGAGCACTTTGATTTGTGTTGTTCATTGTCTTGCACCGGCCCCTGCAAATAAAGGGGAACGCATAGTATTTGGTTACAAAAATAACCTGCAGAAACCCCTAAAAGTAGTGTAGTTGCTCAGGGGAGAAAAATAAACTTGCATGTTGAACTGGGAAGAGTTGTTCAATAAAAAAAAAACCTGTTGAAGTTACCCAAAACTTGCGTACATCCTTGGCAAAGAAAAGATTAATTGAAAAAGAAGAGTTACTTACAAAAAAAATCAGTAGTCTGAACTAGTAGTAAAATTGCCTACATCCTGAAAATCTCTCTACCATTGTAAGTTCATCATGCCTATACACTGGGTTTTTTTTACGAAAAACACATGGGCAGTTCTGAGACAAATCTGGGCTGAACCAGAGTGTTTGACTGATTGCAGGAGAAAGCAAGAAAATGTTTATGCGTAGCCACAAGAAAAAAGAAAGAAAGAAAGAAAGATGTTATATATGTACTGAGAAGCAAAGATGATCTGAATGTTTTGAAAACACCATGTTACATGTGTTCTCTGATACGATAAAGCGGATGGATGGATTAGGTGATTAAGTGTAAAAGGTTAGCGACTTGGTGGATGGATTAGGCGATTAAGTGTATAGGGTTGGGCGACTCGGTGGATGGATTAGGCGATTAAGTGTATAGGGTTGGGCGACTCGGTGGATGGATTAGGCGATTAAGTGTATAGGGTTGGGCGGCTCGGTGGATGGATTAGGCGATTAAGTCTATAGGGTTTGGGCGACTCGTTGGATGGATTGGGCGATTAAGTGTATAGGGTTGGGCGACTTGGTGGATGGATTAGGCGATTAAGTGTATAGGGTTGGGCGACTCGGTGGATGGATTAGGTGATTAAGTCTATAAGGTGGGCGACTCGGTGGATGGATTAGGCGATTAAGTCTATAGGGTTGAGCGACTCGTTGAATAGATTAGGCGATTAAGTGTATAGTGTGTTGGGCGATTCGGTGGATGGATTAGGCGATTAAGTCTATAAGGTTGGGCGACTCAGTGGATGAATTAGGCGATTAAGTCTATAGGGTTGGGCGACTTGTTGGATAGATTAGGCGATTTAGTGTATAAGGGTTGGACGACTCGGTGGATGGATTAGGCGATTAAGTCTATAAGGTTGGGCGACTTGTTGGATGGATTAGGCGATTAAGTCTATAAGGTTGGACGACTCGTTGGACGGATTAGGTGATTAAGTGTATAGGGTTGGGCGACTTGGTGGATGGATTAGGCGATTAAATCTATAAGGTTGGGCGACTCGGTGAATTCTGAAAACAAGTTGAAGGAGCTGAAAACAAGTGATTCTGCGTTGAGTCTCTTGCCAAATTTTAACTCTTGATTTGCCTACAGAAAAATGGAAGATAAGTCATTTGGTTAAGGCAGGTGTTACTGGTTTGGTCGAGGGATTTAGTACTGCCCCCACCTTATTATTGCCTGAATTAATTCAGAAAATGTTGCCTACCACCCCTTTATCTTAACTTATGTTGCCTAGAAAAAATTCAGAAATGTGTTTAAGCAGCAGAGATGATAGATCAAAGAACAAAAAACTTCTTCCTAGAAAAAATATGTTGCCTACCGCCACTCTTTACATTGACTATGTTGCCTAGACAAAACATAAAGGTTACAACAGTTTTGAAGCAGCAAAAAGGCATGAAGGTTAAAACAGTCATACAAAACAAGGCTGAACTGCTAAGCTACCAAAATCAATGCGTATGACTATGCTAGCAAAATCCACGTGTATGACTAAGCTAGTAAAAAATCCTAGCGAAATCACTGCACAGGTGTATCTCTAGACAGATTTCAGGCAAAGGTTAGTAGAGCTACAATAATTCTATGAAGATTTATCAACAAAACAACAAAAAAGCATCTTCAACCAGCAGATCGCTTTTAATAAATCAAAAAGGAAAAAATCGATGCGGATTCCACGACAATACAGACGAATCAAACCTTCGACTGACCGATTCAGCAGAGCAGTAGATCAACAAAAAATAGCTGCCTTACACAGCCGATCTACTCGAAACTACTAACAGCAAATCAAGGGGAACCAACAAATAATCTGTGAACAAGAGATAAAAGAGCGGATGGATCAGAGTCTCATATACCACCCTTTTTCAGAATAAACATGTTGCCTACCCCCCCGCCCCCCCAACCCTTTATTCAGAGAAATGTTTGCCTGCCCCCGTCCCTTTTATCTTACCTATGTTGCCTACAAAAAGCGCGATCAACGTTTTGACTGAACTTTAACTGAAAAATTAACATCACTGCACCGAAAAACAAAACAGCAGGGATTTGCCTGAAAAAACACGTTGTCCTGCCTGGAGAAAACATATCCTACTGCCTTGAAAAAAATGGCAGGTGGTCTGTGTATTTTCATACACAAAAATCTGATTATTTTCCTTCATAAAACACCACCACCCCAAAAACACACTGTAATTGCCTAGTATATATGATGGACGCGATTGTTGCATAGATATGTTGCTTGAAAAACTGCACACTATTGCCTACATCCTCTCTGATCTGATTGGATTGACAATGGATTGTTGCCTACCACCCAAACCAAACGCCTATGAGCTCTGTGCTTAACCCCCCTCTCCAAGACTGCGCTTGGGCACCTCTGAAATATTCCGACCCCTGATCAAAAACGACGGTTGTGGATTTATGCGCCGGAGGCAAGCCTATGACCTGTATCTGTCAATTGGCTGCCTGAATTTGAGTTTGGCAGAAAAATTCCTCCAAAATCCGGCAACCGCCTTGCTTCTTTACACCCCTTTCTTTACCCCCTTCACCCCCATGGACGTCGGCGACGCGTCGTCGAAAAATCTACCCGAGTTCGCCCTGCCAAAAGAGAGATATAATAGGAGGCATGGCTGCGGCGGCGACTCACCTTCTGCCGGAGACGTAGCAGACCCTCCTCGCCGACGTTCGCCGCCTCGCGCCACCCACAGCTTCCAATCCTTCCCTATTCCTCGCGTGCTCGGTCAACTGCTGGTGCTTCGGCTGTCGATGCGGTGCCCCTCCGCGAAGGTCTTCGACGGGCCGCACCCCCGTTCCCCTTGGCCGCCGCCGCCCCCGGCTCCCCGCTGGCGACGCTCGCCGCCAAAACCTAGGGGATTCCCTCCCCCTTCATCGCCACGCGGATTGAGAGAGGAGAGAGGAATGGAGTGGGGAGCGTCTGTCGACATTCGAAACGGAAGAGACAAAATACGACCGCTTTCACCCTTCCCCTGGTCTGTCCCCACACCTTACACCTGGCTCGTGATCTGACTGAATCGGGCGGCTCTCCTGCGGCCGCTCGCGAGCGCTTGATCGCGCGCGTGCGTCGCGCAGCGTTTGGGTTTATTTAATTAATTATGTGCTAATCCTGTAGCTGAGTTCACGTGGGCTTTGAAAAGTTGTTACACATTGAAGGGGATAAGCCACATATAGAACGGAATCTTGTTGGATAATAAACAAATCCACGTCAAACAACTCTAGCGGATGGATTTCGGCCATACGGCTCGCGATGGGTCAACGGCGACGGTGGTATGTGGCCAACGGCTGGTCGGCGAGGGATACGAGATGCATCCAGCGACTGCTCGACGAGGGAGATGTGACGCATGACGGTGCCTTGTCTTGACGGGTAGACGATGACGAGATTCATCCGGCCGGTGGTGGTTCAAAGATGGAGAGTAGATGTCGCCGACTCATCGTAGATTTATCATGCTAGGTATTTACCAGTTTTCATGCACGCATGCACCTGCACTAAGAAAGTTGGAGGCGTTCAGACTAATGGCGGCATCGGTGCGTACAGCCATGGGCAATTGGGCATGCATCACATGCCCGTTGATGGAGCGTCTCGCATGCATGTGTTTTTCCAATTGGCATTCGGTATGGAAAGCTACATCTTGTCCTTCATCTAGTATTGTCGTACTGCTTGTATATCCCTCATATGAATAAAATTATCCTCTATACGGGCTTGATCTAGATGACAACACACGACTGTATTTTTTCAGAGAAAACTACACGCATGAATCTTCGCCTCGTTTGAATCAGATCGGATTGGCCATACGTCTATTCGTGATAGAACGGCTGGTCGGCTGCACAACTATGAAGCAAGAGAACCCGACGACAGACATATTCCAAGGACGAGACACTGTGAACTAGATCGATCGATCCATCATTCAATATGGATACCCAGAATACACTATACAAATGCTCCCATGTGATGCACATATACAATTTAAGTCATAAAATTTGAGTGGGAAAATACCAGTATTCAAAATGGATTATACTTCTTTTAGGTTTATACATCTCTGTGGGTAAACTATACTAGCTCTATGAGTAGTATCTATAATCTATCGCAAAAATGTGGTATATATTTCGTCACAAAAAATGTGGTATATGCTCCAACGCAAAAAAGTGGTCTATAATTTTATTGAAGAAGATGTTGTATATACTCCATCGAAAAAATATAGTATATGCTTCCATCATGAAAAACTGGTATATATAGGCTTCATATACTTCATCGGAAAAACGTGGCATATACTTTATAAAAAAAGGGTATATACTCCCATCTCAAAGAAACTGCGGCTTATACTTCACCAAAAAAACATGGCATATACTTCATAAAAAAGGGTATATACTCTGGCAAAAAATGCGTCATCGCAACAATATGGTATATACTACCGTATGAAAGTAGTATATATGACCTATAAAATTTAATCCTTGTAAGCTCACAGAATTAGCATATACCTCACGTGTGTGTACTAATTCCCTTGAAAGTATATACTTGTACATACTACATAGAGCATGCGTCATGTGGTCTAAAAAATTTTAAAATAGGTACCATGCGGTGGCCAAAAAGATTACCTAAATTCTAGGATCAAGCACCTACACGCCACACCTTTGGGAAAGTTGTTACATGTTTTTTTCCTGCGCATTAGTTTGTTAGTGGGTCTATCCAAGTCAATGGATCTGTTAAGGGGTGGGAATATGTACTCCCGGGAGTATGGAAGAGGAGTCCTATATGTACTCTCGTGGGTCTATTCTGTCAATATTGGCAGAATAATTATTCTGCCCACACTTCCGAACTGCACGTCCAACGCGAGTGCACTGCATTTCTGTACAAATAGCACTGCAATGCCAGTTGTGAAAACTGCTTTGTCGCTTGTGGTCCGTCCGTGTGTTCTGAATGCAATCGGGTGTTATGGGATGGTTTTAGTTGTTTCTGGACATTCGTTGTCCATTATTGTTTGTAATTTACTGGAATCCCGGCTAAAATTTACACAAATCGACCGATTTGGCAGACGAGCTTTCCTCTATTCGTTCGTGTTCGTGTGTGATTCTATTTTTTTGCGCTCGGATGTGGTTTGTTAGTAGGAATTCTTAGCTTGCGTTCGTCTAATCGATCCCGTTTATTTATAATCTGCGTCTTTGTTCGTAATCTGCTTTCATTTTTGCGAAATCGATTGTGCTGGTGTTATGAGCTTCGTCTGCTCCTCTGTGTATTTTGGTTTTTTGTATTTTTGCGCGTTGAGGCGTTTTCAATCTTGCAAGTATTGTCTTTCTTTCGTTTGGATCGACTCTATTGCATCTGTAATCGGTATATTTTTGGTTTCAATTTTTGAGAACAGCGTGTGTTGTTCATCCTTAACCTTTTTTTGGCCCGTGAGCTCGATTGAAATGTTGCGGCCTGTTCTTCAAAATTGAGTGTTTGCACATCGATTAGTCGAGCTGTCGAACTGCGACTGTATTTGCTTACCTCTGTTTGCCTCAAAACATGTCTGGATCTCTGCTGCTTTGTTTACATTGTTGCATTTCTTTTCATTGTTGTAGTGTACTGCATGTTTGTAAGTAGTGGACTTCACTGGAACTGCATTACAGTGTACACGATAACTTCTGAGATTTCTCATTTTTTTGTAAATGCATTATGTGGTTGAGCGAACTTCAAAGTTTGCACTATCGTACTGCATTCTTATACTGAACAGAACTGCATACTATGACAAGTTTTAATGCAGGAGAGTTGAACTGCAAAGGTATCATCCATTCGCACTGCATTGTTACTACCTAGAGCACTGCACTTTTTAATATAGCGCACTTCACTATATGTATTAGAGATTTGCGTTTCTCCCACCAACTTAGCAAAAGAATGATAAAATGATGCATATGAACTCAATACACTAAAAAGGTACTGTTCAGCGGTTATGTGGTTGAGTGAACTTCAAAGTTTGGACTATCGTACTGCATTGTTATACTGAATAGAAATGCATACTAAGACAATTTTTTAAAACAGCGGAGGTGAACTGTAAAAGTTTCGTCCATTCGCACTGCATTGTTACAACGTAGAGCACTGCACTCTTTAATATAGCGCACCTCAATACATGTATTAGAGAACTGCATATTTGCCGTCAGCTTGGTAAAAGAATGATAAAGTGATGCAGATGAGCTCACATTCATTAAAAAAAGACTGTTCAGACCATCTGAAGAACATAGAGTTGCGTTGTCTGACGGACTTAATTTTAAAAGCTTACAACATAAAGGGTTTGCTTTAATTTAGACAGCCTATAGTGCAAATATTCTAAATAACAAAGATCCTTTTTCCCTGTAGACCATCACCATCACCAGTTCTCCGGCCTCAAACCCATTCTAGGAGATAAACTCCTTCCAGCCAGCAGTTATGTTGAAGCATCCATCAGTGTGAATGTGGTAGTCAGCTTGCATGTATTCATACCCATTCTTGTGCTCTGTCTCCAAAATAAGCTTCCCTGAAGTTGGAGCAGTAAACCTTATTGTGGATGGCAGTTTCTGCATTTTGGCATGCATGGAAAAAGAATCTTTATAAGTAAACACCACACGGTTTGCTATATCATAATATTATCTGTTTATATTTGACTTAAATATGTATAAATATATGACTACTATTAGTAAAGCAGTAGCAATATATGAACCAAAATATATACGGACTTGACCAGTAACTTTGGTAGAATATATACTATTTAGCTAACACTTTGGCACTTCAAGTTCAGGTCAGGTGTACTGCTCTCAAATAGCAAGTGCACTGCATCGATGGGCGATTGAACTTCTTTTGTTTGGGTGTTGTGGATCGTCTGTTCAGTTCCGTATTTAACTAGTGTTAACATTTGAGATGGGACTGAAGAAAAATATATAGAACCACCTAGTGTTAATTTCTGACAAATCTAAACAAAAACACAGATCTTGGCATTGATGATAAGACTCAAGAAAGTGATGGTACATTCAGATGTCTATTTGTAACCTGATATTATGAAAAACTAAGAGGGGGAAAGACATACCCATGATTCCTCAAGGTCTTCAGTTGTGAGGCGATAAAGGAATGGTGCCCGAAATCCATGGTTTGTGGTCAGCAGGCAGGAGAGCTGACTGCACCGCTCAGACTCGGTGAGCTCCAGACCATCAGAGTACATGCATGCCTCCGCTATCGGCACCATACTTGCGAGGCAGCCGCACGAACAGTCCATGGTGGGCTTAGTGGAAAGGCAGATAACAAAGGAAAGGCAGATAATAGGCGGGAATGGGTGGAACCCTAGATGTGGGCTTTGGAGAAGAGAAGAAGAGGGGAGGAGTTCTATGAGTTCGGAGGACAAATGGATAGGTTTTCTGCAGCCAGGATGAATGCTGGTTTTTCAATGAAAGTAATAAATGCTGTAGTAGGTGGTAGGTGGTAGGCTGTAGAAGGAATCTGTTTTAGTTTGCCGAACTGCATTTCAGAAGTAATAGAACTTCTTCGTTAATCATACAGTACTGCATTGTTGAAGGTCGAGGACTGCATCCCTTCTGTGTCTTTGCAGCTTCCTGCATTTTTTGTGTGAACGAACTCCAATTGCTGGTTGGCTGCGGACTAGCATATTTTTTTTGTTGTGGTTATTCATTTAAATTTTGTTCTATTTTTTGTTGTTGTTGATAATCTCATTGTAATGGTTCTTTTTTTTCGAGTCTTTTTTGTTATTTGGTGTGCCGTGGAATGAGAGAATAATTATATTAGATGCAGTTATCCATGATGTGGCGTGTTGGGCCTGTTTGAGAGTAAGTTACATTCGGCCCAGGTAGGCCTGCCCGCACGGCTTGTTTTTCTCTGTGCAGTGTGTATGTGCTAAACTTTAGTCCCACCTCGCCTGGCGAGAGCGCCCACGGCCGGTTTATAAGCCCTAGCGAGGAAACCCATTCGAACTCCTCTTGATACTCATTGGGCGCTTACACTTGGCGCTCGCTGCCCTCACCCCCACTGACCTGTGGGCCCTACTCTTCCTGGCCCCCGTGCATCGTGGCTCAGAACGGACTCGCCTATGGATCTCTGTGGGCGCTGTCCTAGTACGAGACTGGCTGGGGCCATGTTGGACTAGGGCGGTCAATATTTTTTTTCGTACGTACTTGTGTTTTTTTATTATAGATTGTGCACTGCTTTGTTAGAATGTTGTGAATTGTATCTATGAACGTTCTGTACTGCATGTCTCTACATTTCCGCTCTGCCTGCCTGTACAGTACGGTTTGTGCAGTGCATGGATGTTTGTTTGTGCACTGCACGTTCGTTTGTTTGTGCACTGCCATGTGCACATGCTTTGTGCGGTATCCGAATCACACTCTCTTTTGGAATGTTTATATATTTTTTAGTGCACTGCAGCATATTCTAACAGGGAACTGCAACATTGTACATGAAATAAACTTGTTCATAACATAAGAAAACTGCATGATTACAAAGCAAACTGCATCACAAGCAAACCTAAATTTACCACATGCAAACTACAAACTTGACAGAAAGCAAATCTGATAAGAAATCTAAAATGGCAAGAGCAATCTTGTAGGTACTTTCATGTCCAGCACCACCGCTTTTCTTCAGTAGTCGTAGTTGCCCCAGGACCTGGCGCGCTTCCTGGACTTCTCCTTCTCGAGTTTTGCCCGGCGGAACCCTTCCTGGGTGATGGTGAGGCGGCTCCATATCTCGTACGCGGCGTAAGCGTCCTTTGCCGCGTACTCGATGTGCCTCATGGTCAGGGGCATGCACTCCCAGCGCTTGTGCTCTTCGTCCGTCATCTTCTTCTTCATGTTGTTGTAGTAGTCGTCGACGAGGATGCCGGAGATGTCTGCAAGGGAGTCCAGCGGCTTGGTCGCTGTGGGCACCCTCCATTCCTTCTGGATGTCGACAAAGTGAGCGATCTCCATCCCGACTCGCTGGAGCTTCTCTATGTCGCCGTCGATGGAGAAGCCAGCAAACGTGTACTTGGGGTCGGCGAGGAAGTTGTCGAACCTGATGCAATTGTCGTGGGCTTCGCTGAGTTGGAAGAGCAGCACTGGATGATCCTTGCCGACGGAGAGCTGAACGAGGGCGGCCTTCTAGTTCGGGCCTTCCTCCTTGGTGTACTCCACGTCAACTCCCACGATCTTGTGGCGCTGCCACTGGAGGTGGCGCTCGTACTGCTCGATGGTGTTCGCCGTCTTCTCCAAGTCGTTGGTGTGGATCACGTGCAACTTGGTGTTGCCGTGGGCCCGCACCTCCTTGAACTCCTTGGTGAACACCATGGCGTGGCTGAGTGGGAGGGAATTGGTGGCAGCGCAATGGCGATTTTCTGTTGTTGTGGATGAGAAAGCCCTGGCGGAGGTCTGAATATAAGGGCGGGTTGGCGGCAAAGGATGAACTGCACGATCTTCTCTGACGATGCGGCTGTGCAGATCGTGGGTTGGTTTGCGTCTGCGATTGTGGCTTTTTAGCGCTCCAACCACTCGGAGTGGGGGTTGTCTGTGATCGTGGGTTTTTTATCGTGTTTTTTTTATAATTTTCATCGGTAATATTTTTGTTAACCACCTCTGTGTCTCCACGCGTGCAATGTTTTAGTACGTTTGTAGGCGGTTTAGATGTTTCCGCAATGCCAAACTGCATTTTAGATGTATCAGCACTTCTTTGTTGAAAAAACGAAGTGCATTGTTGAATACAACGGATTGCATCTGTTTATTTTTCAGGAATTGCAGTTCCTGAGCATGAGGTTGGGGGCGGGGTGGGGGGGTTGGGGGGGTTCCCCCCCATATTTTTTTGTTGTAGATATTCATTTTAATAAAGACTTTTTTTCGAACGCGCTATGTGCACACTGCAATTTAGTTAAAATGGACTGCAATTAGGAACTGACCGTACTTCTTGCTTTAGTAAACTGCACTGTGTTGTTGGATGATGCGTTCTGCATTCATGATGTGGCTTTGTAGTTTTCTGCAATTTTTTTTGTGAGCGAAATGCAGTTCCTGACCGTGAGTTTGTTGCCGGGGGGGCATTTTTTTTGTGGATATTCATTTAAATAATTTTTTTCGGACGCGTTATCTCCACACGCGGATAGTTTTATGGATCGAACTGTTTTTATGAACTATGTGTACTTCATTCTGTGCCGGTCCGAGCGTTATTGACCTGCGGAGCGAACTGCTTCTTGTTTCTTCCATTTTTAACATAATTTTTTTTATGTGAGGTCTGACTGTATTTTTGAGGGAACTTACATTTTTGTTTTACGACACAGAACTGTGTGATATTATAAAGTTTTAAATGGAAATAAAGGTGGACTGCAAGTGTTTCCTCTGTGTAGAGAGTGGACTACTACTGTCCTACAAGTGAGCTTCAATTACTTTTGGCCCGGCCTGTTATTTCGGCCCTGTTACTCGGCTTTTGTTGATTGGCTGGGTACGGCTCCTTGTAAATTAGCCGGGCCGTTACGGGCCGGGCCGTTTGTGCAGCTCTTCACAAGTGCTGCTCTCACGTGTCCCTCCCACGCGCTCCCACTTCTCCCTCTCTTCCAGTGCCGCCCGGAGCAACTTCCCCACCCCCGTGGAAACCGCCGTCGCGCTCAGCAACCGCCATCGCCCGCGGCAATCGGCGTGCTCCACAGCATCCGTCCGCGCCCGGGTTTCCTTTTATCGGTATGTTGTTGTAGATTCCTCTATTCCGCGTCCCCCTCCGCTCCCCCTCCCCCCACCCCCCTCCCCCCACCGCCGCTGCTCATCCCCATCGTTTGTGGTCCACCTCTTATCCGCTCGGTCGTGATCGTCCCCAAATCTAGTTGTTCTATTCTCGTAGCGGCTGCGTTTTTTTGTTGATGTAGTTCGTTTTCATAAGCATGCGATTTCTTCTCGATTTGTAGCCGGTACTCGCGTGGGCAGAGCAAGGTGTATCTAGGGTTTCGTCGGATTTCCTCATTTTTTGTTGCTGGTATTCGTCACGCCGTCCTTGCTCGCCACACAAACACCATGTCTTCGCCAAGCAAAGCAAATGCAGGAGATCAAGGTATGTGGACTGCTTGCTTCCCCTTGTTTATTTTGTGTCTTGTTTCTCTAGTTGTCTTGGTCATCCTGTAGATTCGTTTTTGCTGTGTTAGTTCTCAGCATTCCTGACATTTTTGTCGTTTTAATTCTATTAATTTTGTTTCTGCTTTATTGAATGCACTAGGTAAAAATGTTGGCACTGGCCCTAATGATGCTGTTTATGATTCGCCGATTGGCCCGCATTGTCCTGGTGATAAGGATCATCGTGGTCAGGCTAGTCCTGAAGTGAATTCATCAATTGAAACCTCCCCTATTAGTGTGGCTCCTCCTTCTGGTATGTTCTTGTTCTTTCCTTATTTTAGTTTTCGCAACTTGTTTGTATTGTTGTGTTTCCTGTAAACTACATTCCTTTGTGTGAATTGTGAACTGCTTTATTGTTCTCTTTATATACTTGCTATTTTTGATGTGTATTATTTTTGTTTACTGTATGTGCTGCTTATTGATGTTGTGCGAACTGCAAAATATTTGCGTGTGTGAATTGTGAACTGCATTATTATTTAGTTTATATACTTGCTATTTTTAATGTGCGTGCTTTTTTTATTGTATATGCTGCTTTATTTGATGTTGTACAATCTACTGATGGCTTTGTGAAGTTACTCATACATTTTTTGGGATCAAACATGGAGTTGGTGATTTTTTCAAGGATATTTTTTCCTTTATTTATGTTTTTTGTTTTTTTGTATGAAGCACTGCATTTCATGGATAGGTGAACTACATTCTGATCATTTGTGCACTTCTTGGTGACCATAGATAAACTTCATTTCGACGCAGCGACTGATTTTTTTGGTGGGGCGCCTGGGTTTGAGGAGGTTACTCACTTGATTGACCATTATTTCGCAGAGGGTGTCGTTGGTGTGAGCTCTGACCAGAGCTTTAGGCGGCCCGTGTTGTCTGAAACACAGTCACAATCTGTTGACGGTACAGAGGAAGTTACGCAGGAGTGGATGGTCTAGGCATAGCTCCATGCTTATGAATCGAAGCAACGCAAGAAGTTGTTGAGGTTTGAAAGTGATACAAAAAAGTATGAGGAGATGGAGAAGCAGAGGAGATCTGCAGATGCTGCCAAGAGTGTGAAATTTGGTAATGTCAAGCAGGGTGTTGTGCAGAAGAAGAGTCTGAGTTCTGTTGCTGAGCAAGGTAGTACTCCTCGGCGCAGTCCCCGTGTCGCTTGCATGGAGAAGAACCTCGGTAAGAGAACTGTTGAAGCTGGTGGGGAGGATACGCAACGAAAGCGGGCATATGTTGATGATGAGCCCGAGTCCGACGATGATGACTTTGTTCTTGCTGATGTTGTGAGGAATGCTAAGTCTGGGAGACGGAAAGATTGTGGTCCATCTAAGAGTCAACATAAGTGGCCGCATGTTGTTGCTGACGAAGTTGAGGATGCTGTCTCTGGTGGGGTGGCGGATGTTGTTCCAAAGGTTTGTTGAAGTGCTGCCTTTGTTTCTTCCATTGTTGTTTTATTTACCTTTTTTGTCGCTTATCTGCCTAATTTATTAATGTGGACTGCATCTTCCTTTACACAGAACAAGAAGAAGACTAGTAAGAGGAAGAGAACCGGAGATGACGGCGAGGAAGGAGATGATGTTCGATTTAACAATACCGTACGTTTGTCACTCCCCAATGTGTGCAAAGCTGCTGGATTATTGAAAGATCCACACCGTAATCGTGTTCGTGACGCTGGTTTTGGTGCTGTCTTTAACTTGACAGTAGAGAAAAATGTGTCCCGCATTCTTATGTGCTATCTGATGGGAATTATTGACCCTGCCAATATGGTAATGGACTTTGGGCCTGGCAGGGTTCTTCGAATCAATCGTGCTGCTGTTCATCAAATATTTGATTTTCCTATGGGACCTCACACCGCTCCCACGCCTGCTAACATTGGCCATGATGATTCATTGTCTGCCCTCAAGGATGAGCTTGGCTTTGACCGTTCTAAAAGTATATGTGTTAAGGACTTGCTTGAACTGCTGGCGGTGTTGGTGGAGGGCGAGGACACCGTGACGGTTGATCTTGCTGTCAAGGTTTTCTTCTTGATACTTTATCAGAATTTGCTATGCCCGGGCCTGCTGTTCGTTTGGGCAGGATTGCTGCCATGGTTGAGAACATGGATTATGCGGCTATGGCTCAGATGGACTTTTGTCAGCTTGTTGTTGATGAGCTCCAGGTAGCTATGGTGAAGTGGCAGTCAGAAGGTAGCGCGCATAATTGCGCTGAGGGTTGTGCCATTGCCCCCCTGATTATGTATCTGGATTGCTTGAACCTTCGCAAATTTTCAGTTATGCACACGTTGACGCCGCATGCATCATTCCTGACAAACAAAAACTTGATGAAGATATACAACAAAGATATGATTGTCAAGGGAAAGATTTATCTGGAAACTTACAGATTTGGGAAGCTGCCGGTTAGTGCATTCGTTTTTTAATTGTTTTTTTCCTGTTATCCTTGTTTTAGGAACAACGTCTTTCTATTTTTGCTGTCATGAGAAATCTGAACCTTCTAGTATTCACATGTAGACTTCTTTCCCTTCTTTCCTTTTTGGCAGTGGAAGGCGTCAGTGGATATTGTCTACAATCGTCCAGTTGCACTTTTATGTGACAACTCTGGTGCAGGGCCTAGCAGTCCTGCTAGGTTCCATGAGCCTATCTGTAGCCAGCTGCCGCCTACCCGGGGTTTCACGGCTGGTCGGATCTCTAATACTAGAAGCACTTCTGATCAGACATTTCTTGGCGGCAAAAAACATGAGGAGATTGATGAGATTCTTTAGAAGGTTATCAAGTTAACAGAAGATTTGCCAACCTCTGGTGATAGGTTGAGGACAGTTGCTGGATTTTTCCCTGCTGGCCACGGCCCCCGTGAAGAAGAAATTGTGGCTGCAGACAACTTTTATCGTGGTGTGGTTGAAGGCTTGAAGATTGCGGTGACGAATATTCGGTCTTCCTATGCTCAGTTGAAGCAGTCGCAAGATGAAAAATGCGCTCGGTTTGAGAAGGATGCTGAGCACATTTTGAATGAAATGGACCGACAGGACGCTGGTGCTGACGCTGAAAATGTACGTTTTCCTTTTATTTGTCATTTGTACCTCATTTGTGTATTATGTGGACTGCTGCTGGATCTGCAGTTTTTTTGTCAGTTTTATATTTTCTTATCTTGTCTTTTTGATTTTTTTGGTTGTAGGTTGGAGTGGAATCTTCTGATGTTCATGCATCTTAGGACGATGGGATTGATCGGGTATAAGTTCTTCTCCCATCACTTATGTCTAGTCCGCTGTGTTTTCTCTTGTCAAACTTGTATTTTCTCATGTGTGTAACATGTGGACTACTTTTGCATAGTTGAAGTTTTGTTTGTTATTATGTTCGTTACCATCTTATTTTCGTGTTGTTTTGTTCTATGTCGTAGACTGGAGCTGCAGATTGTGATGCGCACCAGGATCCTGACGATGGCTTTGGGGAGGATGATCAGTTGGCTGATGCGTCGTCCCCTCCGGATGTTGTAGCTGAGAAGGTTTAGTGGAATGACTTTTTTTACTATTGTTTTTGTAATCTATGTATCTTGTTGGTGGAAGATAGATGCATGTTGTTCTGTTTAGTCAAATGCATTTGTTTTACATAACTGAGGTGCATTCTTTGGCATAAGTGAGCGGCATGTTGTTTAGTTAGTGAACTGCATTGTTTTACATGACTGAGCTGCAGTCTTTGCATCAGTGAGCTGCATGTTGTTTAGTTAGTGAACTGCATTGTTTTACGTAAGTGAGCTGCAGTGTTTGGCATGAGTGAGCTGCATTCTTTGACATGAGTGAGCTGCAGTGTTTGGCATAAGTGAGCTGCATGTTTTTCTGTTGGCGAACTGCATTGTTTTACGTAAGTGAGCTGCATGTTGTTTGCTCTTGCTCATTTTTTCTTTGACTTTTTCCAGTCTGCAGAGAAAAATGTAGAAGTTCATGAATCGGTTGACGTTGTTCGTGCTGATGTGAATCAGGAGGGTTGTGCTGTTGTTGGTGGTGACAGTGTAAGGGTTTTTGTATCGGCAGCTGGTGAGAGCGCAGAAGCTTCTGTAGCTCAGAAATCTGATCCGACTGTTGCCCCTATTCGGCATGAAGATGTTGGTGTTGATATTGAAAAGCTGCAGGAGAATGTTGTTTCTGTTGATAGTGTTGCTGGTTCTCCTGTTTGCCTGGCCGCCGATAATGTTCCTGGTGTTTTCAGTGCGGAGCGTCATGTGGATGAGTTATCTGAGGACGTTGCAGTTGTCCGGAGTGTTAAAAATGCATATAACGCTGATGTTGACGCAGTAGGCCAGTCCAGTGAGGCTACGGTAATTTCAGCGGGGCCTACTGATGGAACTGTTTTGGTCTCCTCGGAAGAGCAACAGCATGAAGACTCTGACACTGAAGGCAAGTATTTTGTTTCAAAAAGTGAACTTCATGTTATTCTCTGTCATTTTTAATTACTATGGTAGCTACATATCACATGTTTTATGATTAGTGAAGTTCTTCTTTTTGTTACTGTTTTCGAAGTAGTTGCTGTGTAGCATTTTTTTCCTTTGCATACCACTACAGGAATCAGGCACTTTGCCTTCTGCCATGGCAGACGGCAAAGGAATGTCTGGCGGACGGCAAACCCCTTTGCCGTCAGCCAGCAGACGGCCCCACGTCTGGCTGAATGAACTACGGCAGAGGGCTGCTTTGCCGTCTGCTTAAATAAAGCGGACGGCAAAGAAGTTTGCCGTCAGCCATACTAAGCAAGCAGATGGCAAATGCCTTGGACGGCAGAGGGATAGGGTTAGGCCCGTTAGGTGGCTAACGGCGTACTTTGCCGTCTGCCAGCAGACGGCAAAGGCGCAAAGTTCTTTGCCGTCTGCCAGCTGACGTCAGCTGACGTCAGGCATCAGCTGGGGCCAATGCATGCCCTTTGCCGTCTGCCAGCAGACGGCAAAGCACACCAGCCTTTGCCGTCTGCTGGCAGACGACAAAGTGCCCAAATAGGCCAGCCCAGGTGCCCCCCAGGTTGCACAGGTAGCTGCCACGCGGCAGTTTTGCCGTCCGCTGGCAGACGGCAAAGCTCTTTGCCGTCTGCTGGCAGACGACAAAGTGCCTGTATTGCCCCTGTTAATTCTGTTTTTTCTTAAAATTGATTGAATTTAAGAAAAAACAGAATTAACAGGGGCAATGAAGAAGAAATTATGGCTGCACACAACTTTATTGTGGTGTGGTTGAAGGCTTGAAGATTGTGGTGACGAATATTCGGTCTTCCTATGCTTAGTTGAAGCAGTCGCAAGATGAAAAATGCGCTCGGTTTGAGAAGGATGCTGAGCACATTTTGAATGAAATGGACCGACAGGACGCTGGTGCTGACGCTGAAAATGTACGTTTTCCTTTTATTTGTCATTTGTACCTCATTTGTGTATTATGTGGACTGCTGCTGGATGTGTAGTTTTTTTGTCAGTTTTATATTTTCTTATCTTGTCTTTTTGATTTTTTTGGTTGTAGGTTGGAGTGGAATCTTCTGATGTTCATGCATCTTGGGACGATGGGATTGATCGGGTATAAGTTCTTCTCCCATCACTTATGTCTAGTCCGCTGTGTTTTCTCTTGTCAAACTTGTATTTTCTCATGTGTGTAACATGTGGACTACTTTTGCATAGTTGAATTTTTGTTTGTTATTATGTTCGTTACCATCTTACTTTCGTGTTGTTTTGTTCTATGTCGTAGACTGGAGCTGCAGATTGTGATGCGCACCAGGATCCTGACGATGGCTTTGGGGAGGATGATCAATTGGCTGATGTGTCATCCCCTCCGGATGTTGTAGCTGAGAAGGTTTAGTGGAATGACTTTTTTTACTATTGTTTTTGTAATCAATGTATCTTGTTGGTGGAAGATAGATGCATGTTGTTCTGTTTAGTCAAATGCATTTGTTTTACATAACAGAGATGCATTCTTTGGCATAAGTGACCTGCAGTCTTTGACATACGTGGGTTGCATGTCGTTCAGTTAGTGAACTGCATTGTTTTACATGACTGAGCTGCAGTCTTTGCATCAGTGAGCTGCATGTTGTTTAGTTAGTGAACTGCATTGTTTTACGTAAGTGAGCTGCAGTGTTTGGCATGAGTGAGCTACATTCTTTGACATGAGTGAGCTGCAGTCTTTGGCATAAGTGAGCTGGATGTTTTTCTGTTGGCGAACTGTATTGTTTTACGTAAGTGAGCTGCATGTTGTTTGCTCTTGCTCATTTTTTCTTTGACTTTTTCCAGTCTGCAGAGAAAAATGTAGAAGTTCATGAATCGGTTGACGTTGTTCGTGCTGATGTGAATCATGAGGGTTGTGCTGTTGTTGGTGGTGACAGTGTAAGGGTTTTTGTATCGGCAGCTGGTGAGAGCGCAGAAGCTTCTGTAGCTCAGAAATCTGATCCGACGGTTGCCCCTATTCGGTATGAAGATGTTGGTGTTGATATTGAAAAGCTGCAGGAGAATGTTGTTTCTGTTGATAGTGTTGCTGGTTCTCCTGTTTGCCTGGCCGCCGATAAAGTTCCTGGTGTTTTCAGTGCGGAGCGTCATGTGGATGAGTTATCTGAGGACGTTGCAGTTGTCCGGAGTGTTCAAAATGCATATAACGCTGATGTTGACGTAGTAGGCCAGTCTAGTGAGGCTAAGGTAATTTCAGCGGAGCCTACTGATGGAACTGTTTTGGTCTCCTCGGAAGAGCAACATCATGAAGACTCTGACACTGAAGGCAAGTATTTTGTTTCAAAAAGTGAACTTCATGTTATTCTCTGTCATTTTTAATTACTATGGTAGCTACATATCACATGTTTTATGATTAGTGAAGTTCTTCTTTTTGTTACTGTTTTCGAAGTAGTTGCTGTGTAGCATTTTTTTCCTTTGCATGCCACTACAGGAATCAGGCACTTTGCCGTCTGCCATGGCAGACGACAAAGGAATGTCTGGCGGACGGCAAACCCCTTTGCCGTCAGCCAGCAGACGGCCCCACGTCTGGCTGAATGAACTACGGCAGAGGGCTGCTTTGCCGTCTGCTTAAATAAAGCGGACGGCAAAGAAGTTTGCCGTCAGCCATACTAAGCAAGCAGACGGCAAATGCCTTGGACGACAGAGGGATAGGGTTAGGCCCGTTAGGTGGCTAACGGCGTACTTTGCCGTCTGCCAGCAGACGGCAAAGGCGCAAAGTTCTTTCCGTCTGCCAGCTGACTTCAGCTGACGTCAGGCATCAGCTGGGGCCAATGCATGCCCTTTGCCGTCTGCCAGTAGACGGCAAAGCACACCAGCCTTTGCCGTCTGCTGGCAGACGAAAAAGTGCCCAAATAGGCCAGCCCAGGTGCCCCCCAGGTTGCACAGGTAGCTGCCACGTGGCAGTTTTGCCGTCCGCTGGCAGACGGCAAAGCTCTTTGCCGTCTGCTGGCAGACGACAAAGTGCCTGTATTGCCCCTGTTAATTCTGTTTTTTCTTAAAATTGATTGAATTTAAGAAAAAACAGAATTAACAGGGGCAATGAAGAAGAAATTGTGGCTGCACACAACTTTTATCGTGGTGTGGTTGAAGGCTTGAAGATTGCGGTGACGAATATTCGGTCTTCCTATGCTCAGTTGAAGCAGTCGCAAGACGAAAAATGCGCTCGGTTTGAGAAGGATGCTGAGCACATTTTGAATGAAATGGACCGACAGGACGCTGGTGCTGACGCTGAAAATGTACGATTTCCTTTTATTTGTCATTTGTACCTCATTTGTGTATTATGTGGACTGCTGCTGGATCTGTAGTTTTTTTTGTCAGTTTTATATTTTCTTATCTTGTCTTTTTGATTTTTTTGGTTGTAGGTTGGAGTGGAATCTTCTGATGTTCATGCATCTTAGGACGATGGGATTGATCGGGTATAAGTTCTTCTCCCATCACTTATGTCTAGTCCGCTGTGTTTTCTCTTGTCAAACTTGTATTTTCTCATGTGTGTAACATGTGGACTACTTTTGCATAGTTGAAGTTTTGTTTGTTATTATGTTCGTTACCATCTTATTTTCGTGTTGTTTTGTTCTATGTCGTAGACTGGAGCTGCAGATTGTGGTGCGCACCAGGATCCTGACGATGGCTTTGGGGAGGATGATCAGTTGGCTGATGCGTCGTCCCCTCCGGATGTTGTAGCTGAGAAGGTTTAGTGGAATGACTTTTTTTACTATTGTTTTTGTAATCTATGTATCTTGTTGGTGGAAGATAGATGCATGTTGTTCTGTTTAGTCAAATGCATTTGTTTTACATAACTGAGATGCATTCTTCGGCATAAGTGAGCTGCAGTCTTTGACATACGTGGGCTGCATGTTGTTCAGTTAGTGAACTGCATTGTTTTACATGACTGAGCTGCAGTCTTTGCATCAGTGAGCTGCATGTTGTTTAGTTAGTGAACTGCATTGTTTTACGTAAGTGAGCTGCAGTGTTTGGCATGAGTGAGCTGCATTTTTTGACATGAGTGAGCTGCAGTCTTTGGCATAAGTGAGCTGCATGTTTTTCTGTTGGCGAACTGCATTGTTTTACGTAAGTGAGCTGCATGTTGTTTGCTCTTGCTCATTTTTTCTTTGAATTTTTCCAGTCTGCAGAGAAAAATGTAGAAGTTCATGAATCGGTTGACATTGTTCGTGCTGATGTGAATCAGGAGGGTTGTGCTGTTGTGGGTGGTGACAGTGTAAGGGTTTTTGTATCGGCAGCTGGTGGGAGCGCAGAAGCTTCTGTAGCTCCGAAATCTGATCCGACTGTTGCCCCTATTCGGCATGAAGATGTTGGTGTTGATATTGAAAAGCTGCAGGAGAATGTTGTTTCTGTTGATAGTGTTGCTGGTTCTCCTGTTTGCCTGGCCGCCGATAATGTTCCTAGTGTTTTCAGTGCGGAGCTCATGTGGATGAGTTATCTGAGGACGTTGCAGTTGTCCGGAGTGTTCAAAATGCATATAACGCTGATGTTGACGCAGTAGACCAGTCCAGTGAGGCTACGGTAATTTCAGCGGAGCCTACTGATGGAACTGTTTTGACCTCCTCGGAAGAGCAACAGCATGAAGACTCTGACACTGAAGGCAAGTATTTTGTTTCAAAAAGTGAACTTCATGTTATTCTCTGTCATTTTTAATTACTATGGTAGCTACATATCACATGTTTTATGATTAGTGAAGTTCTTCTTTTTGTTACTGTTTTCGAAGTAGTTGCTGTGTAGCATTTTTTTCCTTTGCATACCACTACAGGAATCAGGCACTTTGCCGTCTGCCATGGCAGACGGCAAAGGAATGTCTGGCGGACGGCAAACCCCTTTGCCGTCAGCCAGCAGACGGCCCCACGTCCGGCTGAATGAACTACGACAGAGGGCTGCTTTGCCGTCTGCTTAAATAAAGCGGACGGCAAAGAAGTTTGCCGTCAGCCATACTAAGCAAGCAGACGGCAAATGCCTTGGACGGCAGAGGGAAAGGGTTAGTCCCGTTAGGTGGCTAATGGCGTACTTTGCCGTCTGCCAGCAGACGGCAAAGGTGCAAAGTTATTTGCCGTCTGCCAGCTGACGTCAGCTGACGTCAGGCATCAGCTGGGGCCAATGCATGCCCTTTGCCATCTGCCAGCAGACGGCAAAGCACACCAGCCTTTGCCGTCTGCTGGCAGACGACAAAGTGCCCAAATAGGCCAGCCCAGGTGCCCCCCAGGTTGCACAGGTAGCTGCCACGTGGCAGTTTTGCCGTCCGCTGGCAGACGGCAAAGCTCTTTGCCGTCTGTTGGCAGACGACAAAGTGCCTGTATTGCCCCTGTTAATTCTGTTTTTTCTTAAAATTGATTGAATTTAAGAAAAAAACAGAATTAACAGGGGCAATGAAGAAGAAATTGTGGCTGCACACAACTTTTATCGTGGTGTGGTTGAAGGCTTGAAGATTGCGGTGACGAATATTCGGTCTTCCTATGCTCAGTTGAAGCAGTCGCAAGATGAAAAATGCGCTCGGTTTGAGAAGGATGCTGAGCACATTTTGAATGAAATGGAGCGACAGGACGCTGGTGCTGACGCTGAAAATGTACGTTTTCCTTTTATTTGTCATTTGTACCTCATTTGTGTATTATGTGGACTGCTGCTGGATCTGTAGTTTTTTTTGTCAGTTTTATATTTTCTTATCTTGTCTTTTTGATTTTTTTGGTTGTAGGTTGGAGTGGAATCTTCTAATGTTCATGCATCTTGGGACGATGGGATTGATCGGGTATAAGTTCTTCTCCCATCACTTATGTCTAGTCCGCTGTGTTTTCTCTTGTCAAACTTGTATTTTCTCATGTGTGTAACATGTGGACTACTTTTGCATAGTTGAAGTTTTGTTTGTTATTATGTTCGTTACCATCTTATTTTCGTGTTGTTTTGTTCTATGTCGTAGACTGGAGCTGCAGATTGTGATGCGCACCAGGATCCTGACGATGGCTTTGGGGAGGATGATCAGTTGGCTGATGCGTCGTCCCCTCCGGATGTTGTAGCTGAGAAGGTTTAGTGGAATGTCTTTTTTTACTATTGTTTTTGTAATCTATGTATCTTGTTGGTGGAAGATAGATGCATGTTGTTCTGTTCAGTCAAATGCATTTGTTTTACATAACTGAGATGCATTCTTTGGCATAAGTGAGCTGCAGTCTTTGACATACGTGGGCTGCATGTTGTTCAGTTAGTGAACTGCATTGTTTTACATGATTGAGCTGCAGTCTTTGCATCAGTGAGCTGCATGTTGTTTAGTTAGTGAACTGCATTGTTTTACGTAAGTGAGCTGCAGTGTTTGGCATGAGTGAGCTGCATTCTTTGACATGAGTGAGCTGCAGTGTTTGGCATAAGTGAGCTGCATGTTTTTCTGTTGGCGAACTGCATTGTTTTACGTAAGTGAGCTGCATGTTGTTTGCTCTTGCTCATTTTTTCTTTGACTTTTTCCAGTCTGCAGAGAAAAATGTAGAAGTTCATGAATCGGTTGACGTTGTTCGTGCTGATGTGAATCAGGAGGGTTGTGCTGTTGTTGGTGGTGACAGTGTAAGGGTTTTTGTATCGACAGCTGGTGAGAGCGCAGAAGCTTCTGTAGCTCAGAAATCTGATCCGACTGTTGCCCCTATTCGGCATGAAGATGTTGGTGTTGATATTGAAAAGCTGCAGGAGAATGTTGTTTCTGTTGATAGTGTTGCTGGTTCTCCTGTTTGCCTGGCCGCCGATAATGTTCCTGGTGTTTTCAGTGCGGAGCGTCATGTGGATGAGTTATCTGAGGACGTTGCAGTTGTCCGGAGTGTTCAAAATGCATATAACGCTGATGTTGACGCAGTAGGCCAGTCCAGTGAGGCTACGGTAATTTCAGCGGGGCCTACTGATGGAACTGTTTTGGTCTCCTCGGAAGAGCAACAGCATGAAGACTCTGACACTGAAGGCAAGTATTTTGGTTCAAAAAGTGAACTTCATGTTATTCTCTGTCATTTTTAATTACTATGGTAGCTACATATCACAATTTTTATGATTAGTGAAGTTCTTCTTTTTGTTACTGTTTTCGAAGTAGTTGTTGTGTAGCATTTTTTTCCTTTGCATACCACTACAGGAATCAGGCACTTTGCCGTCTGCCATGGCAGACGTCAAAGGAATGTCTGGAGGACGGCAAACCCCTTTGCCGTCAGCCAGCAGACGGCCCCACGTCCGGCTGAATGAACTACGGTAGAGGGCTGCTTTGCCGTCTGCTTAAATAAAGCGGATGGCAAAGAAGTTTGCCGTCAGCCATACTAAGCAAGCAGACGGCAAATGCCTTGGACGGCAGAGGGATAGGGTTAGGCCCGTTAGGTGGCTAACGGCGTACTTTGCCGTCTGCCAACAGACGGCAAAGGCGCAAAGTTCTTTGCCGTCTTCCAGCTGACGTCAGCTGACGTCAGGCATCAGCTGGGGCCAATGCATGCCCTTTGCCGTCTGCTCGCAGACGGCAAAGCGCACCAGCCTTTGCCGTTTGCTGGCAGACGACAAAGTGCCCAAATAGGCCAGCCCAGGTGCCCCCCAGGTTGCACAGGTAGCTGCCACGTGGCAGTTTTGCCGTCCGCTGGCAGACGGCAAAGCTCTTTGCCGTCTGCTGGCAGAAGACAAAGTGCCTGTATTGCCCCTGTTAATTCTGTTTTTTCTTAAAATTGATTGAATTTAAGAAAAAACAGAATTAACAGGGGCAATGAAGAAGAAATTGTGGCTGCACACAACTTTTATCGTGGTGTGGTTGAAGGCTTGAAGATTGCAGTGACGAATATTCGGTCTTCCTATGCTCAGTTGAAGCAGTCGCAAGATGAAAAATGCGCTCGGTTTGAGAAGGATGATGAGCACATTTTGAATGAAATGGACCGACAGGACGCTGGTGCTGACGCTGAAAATGTACGTTTTCCTTTTATTTGTCATTTGTACCTCATTTGTGTATTATGTGGACTGCTGCTGGATCTGTAGTTTTTTTTGTCAGTTTTATATTTTCTTATCTTGTCTTTTTGATTTTTTTGGTTGTAGGTTGGAGTGGAATCTTCTGATGTTCATGCATCTTGGGACGATGGGATTGATCGGGTATAAGTTCTTCTCCCATCACTTATGTCTAGTCCGCTGTGTTTTCTCTTGTCAAACTTGTATTTTCTCATGTGTGTAACATGTGGACTACTTTTGCATAGTTGAAGTTTTGTTTGTTATTATGTTCGTTACCATCTTATTTTCGTGTTGTTTTGTTCTATGTCATAGACTGGAGCTGCAGATTGTGATGCGCGCCAGGATCCTGGCGATGGCTTTGGGGAGGATGATCAGTTGGCTGATGCATCGTCCCCTCCGGATGTTGTAGCTGAGAAGGTTTAGTGGAATGACTTTTTTTACTATTGTTTTTGTAATCTATGTATCTTGTTGGTGGAAGATAGATGCATGTTGTTCTGTTTAGTCAAATGCATTTGTTTTACATAACTGAGATGCATTCTTTGGCATAAGTGAGCTGCAGTCTTTGACATACGTGGGCTGCATGTTGTTCAGTTAGTGAACTGCATTGTTTTACATGACTGAGCTGCAGTCTTTGCATCACTGAGCTGCATGTTGTTTAGTTAGTGAACTGCATTGTTTTACGTAAGTGAGCTGCAGTGTTTGGCATGAGTGAGCTGCATTCTTTGACATGAGTGAGCTGCAGTCTTTGGCATAAGTGAGCTGCATGTTTTTCTGTTGGCGAACTGCATTGTTTTACGTAAGTGAGCTGCATGTTGTTTGCTCTTGCTCATTTTTTCTTTGACTTTTTCCAGTCTGCAGAGAAAAATGTAGAAGTTCATGAATCGGTTGACGTTGTTCGTGCTGATGTGAATCAGGAGGGTTGTGCTGTGGTTGGTTGTGACAGTGTAAGGGTTTTTGTATCGGCAGCTGGTGAGAGCGTAGAAGCTTCTGTAGCTCAGAAATCTGATCCGACTGTTGCCCCTATTCGGCATGAAGATGTTGGTGTTGATATTGAAAAGCTGCAGGAGAATGTTGTTTCTGTTGATAGTGTTGCTGGTTCTCCTGTTTGCCTGGCCGCCGATAATGTTCCTGGTGTTTTCAGTGCGGAGCGTCATGTGGATGAGTTATCTGAGGACGTTGCAGTTGTCCGGAGTGTTCAAAATGCATATAACGCTGATGTTGACGCAGTAGGCCAGTCCAGTGAGGCTACGGTAATTTCAGCGGAGCCTACTGATGGAACTATTTTGGTCTCCTCGGAAGAGCAACAACATGAAGACTCTGACACTGAAGGCAAGTATTTTGTTTCAAAAAGTGAACTTCATGTTATTCTCTGTCATTTTTAATTACTATGGTAGCTACATATCACATGTTTTATGATTAGTGAAGTTCTTCTTTTTGTTACTGTTTTCGAAGTAGTTGCTGTGTAGCATTTTTTTCCTTTGCATACCACTACAGGAATCAGGCACTTTGCCGTCTGTCATGACAGACGGCAAAGGAATGTCTGGCGGACGACAAACCCCTTTGCCGTCAGCCAGCAGACGGTCCCACGTCCGGCTGAATGAACTACCGCAGAGTGCTGCTTTGCCGTCTGCTTAAATAAAGCGGACGGCAAAGAAGTTTGCCGTCAGCCATACTAAGCAAGCAGACGGCAAATGCCTTGGACGGCAGAGGGATAGGGTTAGGCCCGTTAGGTGGCTAACGGCGTACTTTGCCGTCTGCCAGCAGACGGCAAAGGCGCAAAGTTTTTGCCGTCTGCCAGCTGACGTCAGCTGACGTCAGGCATCAGCTGGGGCCAATGCATGCCCTTTGCCGTCTGCCAGCAGACGGCAAAGCACACCAGCCTTTGCCGTCTGCTGGCAGACGACAAAGTGCCCAAATAGGCCATCCCAGGTGCCCCCAGGTTGCACAGGTAGCTGCCACGTGGTAGTTTTGCCGTCCGCTGGCAGACGACAAAGTGCCTGTATTGCCCCTGTTAATTCTGTTTTTTCTTAAATTCAATCAATATCAACAAGCATACATATCCCTGCCATATGGATATGATCATCCAACACATATATATATACCAAATCAAAAGTCCATATCCAACATATATATAGCCAACATATCCAACAATTAAGCAAAAAGTCCATATACAATGGTTTTATCCATACATACATATATAGGTAGCAAGTTTCACATTGTTCATCCTACAAAATCAAAACAAAAAGGAAGGACAAGGAGAAGAGTAGACTCCATCAACGCAAGCTTCCGTGATCTGAAGCAAATCTGCAAAATGGGAAAGAAGAAAGTTAGAAGAAGAAGACTAGAAGAAGAAGAAGAAGACTAGAAGAAGAAGAAGAAGAAGAAAAAGAAGAAGAAGAAGAAGAAGAATTTTTCTTCTCTTTCTTTTTCTCCTCTTCTTTTTCTTCTTCTTATTGCTTACTTGTGTCATTTTAGAGCTAACCTAGGTAAATAGGTCATTTTGGAGCTAAGTAAGGTTATTATGTCATTTTCGAGGAAAATAAGCTAAGTATATGACATTTTGGAGGTAACCAAGGTTATTATGCCATTTTTGACCTAAGTATGCTAAGTATGTCATAAATGAACTAAATAAGCTAAGTATAGGTCATTATTGAGCTAACCTAGGTAATTATGCCATTTTTGAGCTAACTAAGCATATTAAGTCATTTTGGAGGAAAAAATGCTAAGTGTAGGTCATTTTAGAGCTAACCAAGGTAAATAGGTCATTTTGGAGCTAAACCAAGGTTATTATGCCATTTTTTACCTAAGTAAGCTAATTATGTCATAAATGAACTCGCTAAGCTAAGTATAGGTCATTATTGAGCTATCTTAGGTAGTTATGCCATTTTTTAGCTAACTAAGCATATTAAGTCATTTTGGAGGAAAAAATGCTAAGTATAGGTCATTTTAGAGCTATCCTAGGTAAAATAGGTCATTTTGGAGCTAAGTACGGTTATTATGTCATTTTCGAGGAAAATAAGCTAAGTATATGACATTTTGGAGCTAAACCAAGGTTATTATGCCATTTTTTTACCTAAGTAAGCTAATTATGTCATAAATGAACTAGCTAAGCTAAGTATAGGTCATTTGAGAGCTAACCTAGGTAAAATAGGTCATTTTGGAGCTAAGTAAGGTTATTATGTCATTTTCGAGGAAAATAAGCTAAGTATATGACATTTTGGAGCTAAACCAAGGTTATTATGCCATTTTTGACCTAAGTAAGCTAAGTATGTCATAAATGAACTAGCTAAGCTAAGTATACATCATTTTTGAGCTAGCCTAGGTAGTTATGCCATTTTTGAGCTAACTAAGCATATTAAGTCATTTTGGAGGAAAAAATGCTAAGTGTAGGTCATTTTAGAGCTATATATCCTAGGTAAAATAGGTCATTTTGGAGCTAAGTAAGGTTATTATGTCATTTTCGAGGAAAATAAGCTAAGTATATGACATTTTGGAGCTAAACCAAGGTTATTATGCCATTTTTGACCTAAGTAAGCTAATTATGTCATAAATGAACTAATTAAGCTAAGTATAGGTCATTATTGAGCTAGCCTAGGTAAAATAGGTCATTTTGGAGCTAAGTAAGGTTATTATGTCATTTTCGAGGAAAATAAGCTAACTATATGACATTTTGGAGCTAAATAGGTCATTTCTTAAGCTAAGTATGCATTTGTTAAGCAAAACACTAGGGAAAACGTACCGTCATCACGGAGGTGAAGGACCGGTCGCGCCAGTGGCAGACGCAGAAGGATCGGTCGATGCTTGTCGGGAGTTACGCTGCACCAAAGATCATTTGCAATGTCTCGTTAGCATGATGCAATTCAAATGTGAAGACTAGTAACTAATGACCATTCAAATGAAACTCACCGTGCCCGCCGGAGCAATGACTGGCATCGGCGGAGGGGTCTGACCGTTGCTCTGGCACATGGTCTGCACATTTGGTTTTCACGAGTCAGTCATATTAGTTAGTAATGTAACGAACATTACGTGCATGATTTGGCTAATATGTAGAAGAAACTTACCACGGAGAGCTCGTATAAGGCCCGGTGAGAAGCGTCGTTCCGGTTCCTCTCCTCCTCCAACAGCGTAGCAGTCCTCTCCTCCAACTCCCTCTCCCTCTCCGCCGCCTGCCTCTTTGCCTCCGCCAGAAGCTCCTGGGTCTTCGCTCTCTCTTTCTTAAGAGCAGCCTGCAACACCACTCCTCGTTAGCATTGTAATCATCGACGGACGCACACACAATGTAATGGAGGAAAGGTATCTGAGTCCGTATAACTAACCTCGATTTGGAGCTCCATTGGCCGTGGACGAGGCCTTATCTCAGGATAGGAGCTCGTCTGGCGCTTCTTGATCTCCGGGAGAGTGCTAGGACAACGTATCAGTCCATCCCCAATGGCTATCGAGCCATGGGGCCTCCCGCCACCAGATATCATCACCAGCTCTGGATCAAGAGGTTGCCGGCTCGGGTTAAAGTCCTCCCCTTTCCTCGCCTTCCCCTCGTCTATGTACCTCACGAGTTGTGGGAGGAGATGTTGGTGAAGCTCTCTGGATGATCAAGGTCAGACTCAGAGAATGCCTTGGCCTTCTTGTACTTTGCAGTATGGGCCATGGCATAGAGGTCGAACACCTCTGGTACCTCCGTCTTGTTGTGTCGCGCCTAAAAGAGAGGAACAAAGTATTAGTTAAGGGCTCAAGCTAGCATGAAGAATGAAATTGCATGAATCATGAAGCAAACCACATACCAAGTTATTCCCGAACTCATATAGGTTGGCGCTCCCTTGATGGTGTGGCACACCAACCATTTTGGCACGCCGCTCCTTGGCATTGTTGTGGACGGCTAGCCATTGGGGAGAGCACCACTCATCCACCAACGCCTCCCAAGAGTCCATCCTATCCGCACACCATCTCGGGGGCACCTAAGTTAGTCAAGAGAAATTTCAGTGCTACACTTACGAATCAAATCAAGGAAACTAAGTACAATGCCTTAAGAATAGGTATTTACCTTCATGTACTTCTCCTTACTCAGAAACGTGCCGCGGCACTTCGTCTTGGACCTCTTAATACCAGTCGAGGTGTAGTAGTCTCGAACAGCCTACACCCGAGCCTCGTGCCGTAAGTTCTGAAGTAGGCGCCTGCACTCGGCTTCGATAACCATAGCCGCGGCCTCCTCCTCTCTCTCAAGACACGTGTAGAAGGTCTGCAATCAAACAAGACAACACTGATTAGTACAATAACTCGGTACTGTTGATTTTTAATTCTGTAAAGGAGAAATTACCCAAAACGTCTGGATCACCATCTCGGCCCTCGTGCGGCACAAGACACCGTCGATCCTCTCCTGCGGTGGGGCTGGGGCAGCCAAGTACAGTTCCCAGCTCAGTCCGAGCTGTCGAACCTGACCCTCACCGGGCAATGTGACCCACCCCGGGAAGTTCTGTCGGCAAAGCACACCAAGGACGACGTTGGGCTTACGGATACCAGGGCCGTGTATCCAACCCCTGCAGTATGACAAGGCCAACACATTAGATTTTGAAGAAACGTGAAGGCAAAAGGTTAAAAAAGAGTAAATGCACTTACTTCTCCCCATTAGGCGCAATCAACCACCTCTGCTTGCGGGTCGCCGGCACGGGCGGGAGCTTTGTACCACCACGCTGGTAGACGTTGCCCCCCTCAACCAGCTCGCCCTCTCTATAACTATCATCCAAAAAGCGATCCTCGCCACCATCAGCATGGCCACTCGCCTCCGGCGGCCAGTCCCCCCATCGGGTCGACTGCGACGTAGCCTGATCCGTGCTCTGCTCCGGAGTCTCGTCGGATGAAGCCTCTGGGACCGGAGTCTCATGGGGCGAAGGCTCGGCGGCCCGAGGCTCGTGGACCGGAGTCTCGTGGGGCAAAGGCTCGGCGACCCGAGGCTCGTCGGCCCGAGGCTCATGGACCGGAGTCCGAGACGGGTCCACCTCAGACGGAGCAGTCCTGTGGTCGGGTGAATCAGCTGGGGGTGGCGGCGAGGAAGGCGTAGTAGCCTTCCTACCTCTCCCGCCGCCACGGCCACCTCTAGTACCCCTCTTCTTCCCCCGACCTCTCCCGGCCGAAGAAGAAGCGCCCGCCGGTTGTGTCTGCATACTGAGATGCAGCGCTCTCCGGAGGTGCTGGGGTGGAATGGAAGCACCCCTCCCACCACGCGCCGAGGAAGGAGCCTCGGAGCGCTCTGGACCCGCGCCCACCATCTGTCAACACCTGCAATGACAAAGAGTAAACGAAATTAGTACAACATAAAAAAATTGAATACCTGACATGAATAATAATATGTATATAATTTAAGTGTATCATCATCATGAACATAATAAAAAATGGAATACCTAACATGAACTAATTAATAATATATATGTACATAATAATAATTGAATACCTGACATGAACTAATATTAATCTTCATCGTCTATATATGCTCCGGGGTCAATAAATACATCATCATCATCACTATCAGTAATGACGTGCTCATCATCATCATCAATAAATGCATCAACATGTGGAAGGCCTCCTTCACGTAATTGGTCAAGCATTGATAGGTCATCCGCAGCAGTAACCTCTTCTTGTTCCGGCTCAGGGGTGAAGTCGGATTCACTGTCGCTGTCTACTTCAATGTTCTGGGGTGAAGTAGAGTGGTTCTTGAAACGTTTTTTGGAAAGACGTGTTTCTTGGAAGAATTCTCCTTCATATGTGTCTGGGTTAATGTGAGGTTCATAATCCTCTTCATTGGAGGGAGGTGGTCTAACATGTGGCGGCACTTCATAAACGACATCCCAACCATTGAGATTTGGATCACTTTGACAGGCCCACGGTAGATAGAAAACTTGGGTTGCCTGTTGAGCCGTAATATAGACATCGGGAACATCCAAATGGGTGCTTTGTTTGATTTCGACTAGCCCTATATGTTCATGAGTCCTTCTAGTCTCCTTCGGCTAGAACCAATAACATTTGAAGACTACGACGTTCGGTGGGTTTGCACCATAGAATAGAAGTTCATAAATTGCTTCAACTATTCCATAATACTCAGTATCTCCTTCGCTGATAGCAGAGACACCACAATTTGTAGACTTTCGGTCGGCCATAGATAGCTCTTTGCCATAGGTACGAAAGCGATACCCGTTGATGTCGTATTTGTCAAATGAACGGACCTTATAGTCAAAACCATTAGCGACTTGTCTCAATTCGGCGTCCATAGACTCTGAATTAGCCTACAAGTTTAATACGAAAGGATTGTTGCATTAGCCGCAATTTAGACGAAGAAATGAAATGGTCTAATGGAAATTACCATTTGTTTGAACCAAGAGATGAAACCGGGATAGCCGCCTCCATGCTTTGCCAGAAGCTCATACTCTTTGACGGAATCCTTTTGGATCATCGCTCCATACGAGAATTTGGCGACGTATCGACTGTATCAAATATCCGGGAATAAGAGCAGTTCAAACAAATTAGAAGTTGCGAAACAATGTACCGAGAACTTACTCGATGTACGGCCGCACTTCTGTTAGGTTGTTGAAGATATACAACGAAATGGTCCGCCATTCTTCGACATCCAACGATAAGGAATTAGAAGCACCGGCTGGTGCGAGCTTCCCTTTGAATAGGCTGAGGTTGGATCCACCCTTTTTAGGGTCGCCAGCATTGTACCGAGGCTTCGGATTATGCAAATGACGATTTTTGGCTTCGTAGTGTGCTGTCACGAAGTTTGCCGCCTGCTCAGTAATGAATGCCTCGGCCATCGATGCTTCAATTCTACGTTTATTTTTACATTTTGCTCGAAGCGTCTTCTGCATCCTCTCAGTTGCGTAGCACCAACGATTCTGCACGGGCCCCCTCAATCGTGCCTCGGTCGGGAGATGCAAAATCAAATGCTGCATTGGATTAAAGAAGCCCGGTGGGAAGATCTTCTCTAACTTGCAGATCATCTCCGGTGCCAACTCTTCCATTTCATCTAGCAAGCCAGGCGATAGTTCTTTCGCACAAAGAACACGGAAGAAATAGCTCAGCTCTGCCAGTACTAGCCATTCATCCTCAGGGATAAAGCCACGCAACATCACCGGCATTACCCGCTCAAGCCATATGTGCCAATCATGACTCTTGAGACCAAATATTTTCAATTTTTCAAGACTCGCTCCCCTCTTTAGATTCGCTGCATACCCATCGGGGAACATCAACTCCTTTTTCACCCACAGGATAATTTCCCTCATATCTGGCCTTCCAAGATTGAACCATGCCTTTGGCTTCGTCCAGTTTTGCTTTCCTTTCGGTTGTCTCATGTTTTGTAACGGTCTATCACATAGAGCCTCCTGATCGACTCTAGCCTTAGGATTATCCTTTGACTTCCCCTCTATGCCGAACAATGTACCAAAGAGGGCCTCGGCGACATTCTTTTCAGTGTGCATCACGTTGATGTTGTGTGGGCAAAGGAGGTCTGTGAAGTAAGGCAGATCCCACAAGCATGTATTGTGAGTCCAGGCGTGTTCCGAATTATACCCCTTGAAATACCCAGGACGCTCTGGATCCGGCTCGAAAGCGTTTAACTGATCCAGGGTCTGTTGGCCTGTCAACGCAGGTGGTGTAGAGTTTTTGACAACTCTACCTTTGATGAATTTCTTCTTGTCTTTTCTGAACTTATGGCGAGGATCCAGGAACTGTCTATGCAACTCGAAGCAAGAATACTTGCGACCCGCATCCAGCTAACGAAACTCAAGAGCTGCCTTGCATGTGGGGCACGGGAACCTTCCATGCACACACCAGCCAACGAATAGCGCATACGCCGGCAAGTCATGCATCGAGTACATGTACCACACATGCATTAGGAAGTTTTTTTTGTAGCGGCGTCGTATGTCTTGATCCCATTATCCCAAGCTTCTTGCAATTCATCCTTAAGCGGCTGCATGTACACATTCATACTCTTCCCCGGATAGTTGGGCCCCGGAATTATCAACGTCAGGAAAATGTTCTTTCTTTGCATAATCTGTCCGGGGGGGGGGAGATTGAGTGGAATGACAAATACAGGCCAACAACTGTATTGGGCTGCCATCATACCAAACACATTGAACCCATCCGTGCTGATGATGACTCGAGGATGCCTTGGATCTGCCGCTTTATCGTGATGTATTGCATCTAAGTGCTTCCACGCAAAAGCGTCCGATGTGTGTACCAACATCTGATTCCCATCTGCATCTAGTTCGGTTCTTTTGCCCAATTTGTGCCATGTCATCTGTCTGGCCGTCTCTTCGACCATGAAAAGACGTTGAAGTCTTGGTATGATTGGCATATACCGAAGAACATTAACTGGGATTTTTGTCTGACTCTTCTCACCCATACCATTGTCTACCACAACATACCTGGAAGACTTGCAAATGGGACAATAGTTCAAGTCCGCATACTCAAGCCTAAATAAGGCACATCCATTCTCACAGGCATCTATCTTCTCATAGGGCATCTTAAGTACACGGAGGATTTTGTCCGACTGGTACAGGTTTGCAGGCATTACATGGCCTTTGGGTAGAAAGCGTCCAAATAGTGTCATCATCGCGTCGTAGCATTCTCTGCCCAAGTTGAATTGAGCCTTCAGAGCCATTACTTGTGCGATGGCATCCAGCTGACAAAGCTCAGTGTGCTCGTGGAGAGGACGTTTTGAAGACTCCAACATATCATTGAAGGCCTTTGCAGATTCCTCCATCTCATCGTCCGAATCCCGAGCATCATCAAAGTCTTCCACCATGTCTTCGATCCCGGTACCATGCTCGTCGGTGCGACGACGGCCCACCTCAGCTCTGGCACATTGGGCAGACTCACCATGAAATGTCCAGACCGTATAAGCAGGCGTAAAACCTCACTTTTGCAGGTGTTTACTCATTTCAAGCTCTGTCCTCTTATGATAGTTGTCGCACCGGACACAGGGGCACCAGGTTTTTCTCTGGCCATTTGCAAATGCGGCTCTCACAAACCCCTTGGTTTTTGTTAACCATTCATTGGTCTTGTCTTTCTGACTAGTGTGACCAGTGTACATCCACGCACGATCACTCATCTTGCCTAGCTACTGGACACACAAGAAATATATACATAATTCAGCAAACCATATTCATCAGTTAATGGAGTTTGTCAGTTTTATTACGTCCATGCAACCTAGACGCTAATAGGTAAAGATAGGTCCTAATCCCACCCGAGTATGTGTAGATTGGGTTCGTTTTCCCATGCTCTGCTCCGGATCCGACGCAAAATTTCGGCAGCACCTCCCTGCTGTTCTCCTGATACACGTCTCGGCAATAAGCAGAGAGGATGTGTACCCGGAGAACAACAGGAAGGCACTGACGAAATTCTGCATCGGATCCGGAGCAGAGCATATGGGAAAACGAACCCAATCTACACATACTCGGGCTGTCCATGGATAACGTTGGACAATTCGAAAGAATCACGGTTATAAATATGCAAATGCATGCATATTTATAGATGTAACCCTTTCAAACGGGAGATGCATAGTGGTCACACATACGTAGCTAGCAAGTTTCATTGGCACGAAGACCGAAACAGAGCAAATAATGAAGGGGGGAGGATGAGATGTCATTTGTGCTCACCCACGAACGCAGGGGCGGAGCTCGTCGAACACCAGACCCTCGCAGCGATGAAACAACTGCACATTTAAATCCAAAGATGAGTAACATAGCATTATTGTTTTTTCCATCAACCTAACTAAATATTTACAACAGGATGCCACCGCCAAGTTGTAAAAAAATGATTTGCACTGCTCGTTCCCCGCAACAACCCCTAACCTAAAGAGTTATCATTTAGGGTTTTTTCGTCGACACCGAGGCACCCGCTAACCTAAACAGCTGCCATTTATTGTTCCATCGACGCCGAGGCACCCCCTAACCTAAATAGCCGTCATTTAGGGTTCCATCGATGCCGAGGTACGCCCTAACCATAATTGACGTTATTTAAGGTTCCGTCCACGCAGAGGCACTCCTACCCGAAATATATGTCATCCAGGGTTCTGTCGACGTCGAGGCACCCCTAACCTATATAGATGTCATTTAGGCTTTCGTCGACGCCAAGGCACCCCCTAATTAACCTAAATAGCCATCATTTAGGGTTCCATCGACGCCGAGTAACCCCCTAACCCGCTCGTCCCCGGGTGCCCTCAGCTATGGCGACGCACGGTCGACGGGTCAGCATGCCATCTCTTCCGGTCAACCCGTCATTTAGGCTTTCGTCGACGCCAACCACCTCGCCCTCTCTTCCCTATCCTCCTCCTCCTCCTCTTCTTCTTCTTCTTCCTTCGTTTCCTTTTTCCTCTTCTTCTTCTCCTCTTCTCCTCTTTTTCTTCTTCTTCTTCTTCTTCTTCTTCTTCTTCTTCTTCTTCTCTTCTTCTTCTTCTTCTTCTTCTTCTTCTTCTTCCTCTTCTTCTTCTTCTTTTCCTTTTTCCTCTTCTTCTACTTATTCTTCTTTTCTTCTTATTTTTTTTCATCTTTCTTCTTCTTCTTCTAATTATCTAAACCTAAACCTAGCTAGCACTAACCTAAACCAAACACTAATTAACCTAAACCTAAACAGTAAAAAACAGAAAAAAAAACAGAAAAAAAGAAAAAAAAACTCACCTTGAGGGCCGGTGGAGGAGGGCCGGCGCGGTGGTGGAGGAGGGCCGGCGCAGGGGGAGGAAGGCCGCGGGGAGGGGGGCTGCGCCGCGGCCTGCTCCGGCGGTCGGGCGTCGCGGGGAGGCGCCGCGGCTCTGAGGTCGTCGGGGGAGGGGAGGGCGCAGGGGCCGGGCGTCACGGCTTTTGTTTATTTTCTTCTTTCGTACTGAATTTTTTATGTCTGTGTGTGCATGCATTTTTTTGCATGTCTCATTTTATTCTTTTTATATGCAGTATGTTCTTCAAATGGAAACTGTTGTGAAGAAAAATGAAGAAGGATACCCTGTGTTGCCGGTTGTGCATAGCCCATTTATTTTGGATGATGCGGCTAATCAGTTCAAGTTTTTTGTTGGTGATGATAACCTGCTCGATGCAAAACTAGTAAGGCCACTGTTTCCATCATCTTCTTCTTCTTCCTTGTTGCATTTCCTTTATAGCTATGTGTGGAATGAACTTCATTGATTTTCTTTTTGTTGTCCCTTCCCGTATATATCTCCCCCCGACGGACTTTGATTCCGCGCTATAAGGATGGACATTACTCCCTGTACATGATGAACCGCCATCGCGAGACCATTGATATTCATGACACGAGGCGGTACACTGGCCATGATGATGAGGTGACAAAGTGGCGCAGGTCTGAGTACCACGCAGACTGCACTGAATTGGTATGGCAAAGTTTTGACCATTCTTACTACATTGTTACTACTAATAGCACGACACTTGCTAATACAGTGGACTGAAGTATCTGTAACATAGAACTGCATTTCTCGCACCATCAACCTGGCTAAAGGAGTGATAAACCAATCATGACTACGTTTTTAGTACTCATAGCACTGCACTTGCTATTACATTGCACTGCAACATCTGTGACACAGAACTTCATGTTCTGCCACCACGTAGCTGACTAAAAGAGTGAAAAAAATCATTTTTTGTAATGGGCTTGCATGCATTAGAAGAGGGAATATTTCAGATCGTGTGGAGAACATATAGTTGCATCGTCTGAATAGAAATAACTTATTAATATAACTTCTCTGTTTTTTTGTTTTACCTTTGTGTATTGATCTGTAACGTGTGTTTTTGGCTTTGTGGCTGCATTTTTCCTTTGCCAGATGACGAGGATGACTCTATTGTTGATGAGGGTTTACGGTGAAAAGTTGTATAACTCGAAGAAGCTCCCTGACTGGGTTAAATTGTCAGAGAAGCCCTTTTTCCCGGCCACACCAGAACATGGGCAAATGAGTGTGGAGTCTATGTTCTGAGGATGTCGCAGCAGTTTGACGGCGAGCGCATGGTCGAAAAAATTTCTAAATGCGATGTAATACTTTTCTGATTCACCTTTTTGTTAGTATTTTTTCTTTATGTTTTAATTTTTGTATTACATCATGTCCTTCAATCATTTGTTTGCAATTTCAATTATTTCAGGCTGCTGTCGAAGATTGGAAGGTGGAGTACCTTTACCAGCTGATTTTCCATCCTTCCAACATGTTGGTCGTTGAAGACATGCCGCCTGAGCTCCGCGAGCTGATCAATAGCCTTGGGCTTTCTTCCCAGTCGCAGTAGCGTTTGCAGTAACAGTCTAAGGCATATCCATGTTAATGATTTGGACGAAAGCTAGTTTTTAGGGTGTGTACTATGTGCTGTCTAAAGGTAGATCATGTTTGTGAAAATAATGTGTATGGATGCTACTTTTTTATGGCACGTCTATTTTTAGCAGTAGTACTTCGATAAAACTGGGTGTATTTTATTTACGTACATGATTTTTTATGTGAAATCCGGTTCGTCAACGTGTGTTTTACATGCAACAGTGCTGTAGTCGCTGTCTCTTTTTCATCTTTTAGTAAGGAATGGCACTACATTTCCGTGTTTTTTTAAACCGCACTTCATTTCTGTATATAACTGAACTTCAGTCCCTCTTCATTTTTTTTGATTTCATTTTTTTAAACGAGCGTTGCGTGGATGGAGGAAAACAGAATGACCGCACTGCGCCTGTCAACCAAGTGCACTGCCGCGTTAGCGCGAGGCCGATCCGGGGGTGGGGGAGGGGGGGTCGGGACCCCCCTCCCCAACCCCGGCGAGGCCGAGCCAGGAACGAGCCGGAGCAGGCGACGACGTGGCGTGCCGCGTCATCGCATGCATAGGCGAGTCCGTGACATCCGTGACCCCACTATCTATCTTAGGGGTGGGTGTGGGGTTGTTTGGGTTTAGGGTGGGGGGAAACAGAATAACCGCACTGCGCCTGTCAACCAAGCGCACTGCCGCGTTGGCGCGGGGCCGAGCAGGGAGTGGGGGAGGGGGCTCGGGACCCCCCCCTCCCCCAACCCCGGCGAGTCCGTGACATCCGTGGCCCCACTATCTATCTTAGGGGTGGGTGGGGGGTTGTTTTCTATTGGGTGGGGGGAAACAGAATAACTGCACTGCGCCTGTCAACCAAGCGCATTGCCGCGTTAGCGCGAGGCCGAGTCGGGGGTGGGGGAGGAGGGGTCGGGACCCCCCTCACCCAGACCCGGTGAGGCCGAGCCTGGAACGAGCCGGAGCAGGCGACGACGCGGCGTCCCGCGTTGTCACATGCGTAGGCGAGTCCGTGACATCCGTGACCCCGCTATCTATCTTACGGGTGGGTGGGGGGTTGTTCGGGTTTGGGATGGGGGGAAACAGAATAACCGCACTGCGCCTGTCAACCAAGCGCACTCCCGCGTTAGCGCGAGGCCGAGCCAGGAACGAGCCGGAGCAGGCGACGACACGGCGTGCCGCATCGTTGCATGCGTAGGCGCGTCTGTGACATCCGTGACCCCACTATCTATCTTAGGGGTTGTTCGGGTTTGGGGTAGGGGGATACAGAATAACCGCACTGCGCCTGTCATCCAAGCGCATTGCCGCGTTAGCGCGAGGCCGAGACGAGGGTGGGGGAGGGGGGGTCGGGACCCCCCTCCCCCACCCCCGGCGAGGCCGAGCCAGGAACGAGCCATAGCAAGCGACGACGCGGCGTGCCGCCTCGTCGTATGCGTAGGCGAGTCCGTGACATCCGTGACGCCACTATCTATCTTAGGGGTGGGTGGGGGGTTGTTCGGTTTTGGGGTGGGGGGAAACAGATTAACCGCACTGCGCCCGTCAACCAAGCGCACTGCCGCGTTAGCGAGAGGCCGAGCCGGGGGTGGGGGAGGGGGGTCGAGACCCCTCATCCCCCACCCCCGGCAAGGCCGAGCCAGGAACGAGCCGGAGCAGGCGACGACGCGGCGTGCCACATCGTCGCATGCTTAGCTAAGTCCATGACATCCGTGACCCCACTTTCCATCTTAGGGGTGGGTGGGGGGTTGTTTGGGTTTGGGGTGGGGGGAAACAGAATAATCGCACGGCGCCTGTAAACCAAGAGCACTGCCGCGTTAGCGCGAGGCCGAGCCGGGGGTGGGGGAGGGGGGTCGGGACCCCCCTCCCCCACCCCGGCGAGGCCTAGCCAGGAACGAGCCGGAGCAGGCGATGACGCGGCGTGCTGCGTCGTCGCATGCGTAGGCGAGTCCGTGACATCTGTGACCCCACTATCTATCTTAGGGGTGGGTGGGCGGTAGTTCGTGTTTGGGGTGGGGGGAAACAGAATAACCGCACTGCGCCTGTCAACCAAGCGCGCTGCCGCGTTAGCGCGAGACCGAGCCGGGGGTGGGGGAGGGGGGGGGGGGGCGGGACCTCCCTTCCCCACCCGCGGCGAGGCCGAGCCAGGAACGAGCCGGAGCAGGCGACGCCGCGCGCCGCATCATCGCTTGCGTCGGCAATTCCATGACATCCGTGACCCCACTATCTATCTTAGGGGTGGGTGGGGGATTGTTCGGGTTTAGGGTGGGGGGAAACAGAATAACCGCACTGCGCCTGTCAACCAAGCGCACTGCCGTGTTAGTGCGAGGCCGAGCCGGGGGTGGGGGTGGAGGGGTTGGGACCCCCCCTCCCCCACCCCCGGCGAGGCCGAGTCAGGAACGAGCCGGAGCGGGCGACGACATGGCGTGCCGCGTCATCGCATGCGTAGGCGAGTCCGTGACATCCGTGACCCCACTATCTATCTTAGGGGTGGGTGGGGGGTTGTTCGGGTTTGGGGTGGGGGAAACAGAATAACCGCAGTGCGCGTGTAAACCAAGCGCACTGCTGCTTTAGCGCGAGGCCGAGCCGGGGGTGGGGGAGGGGGGGTCGGGACCACCCTCCCCCACCCCCGGCGAGGCCGAGCCAGGAATGAGCCAGAGCAGGCGATGACGCGGCGTGCCGCGTTGTCACATGCGTAGGCGAGTCCGTGACATCCGTGACCCCACTATCTATCTTAGGGGTGGTGGGGGGTTGTTCGGGTTTAGGGTGGGGGGAAACAGAATAACCGCACTGCGCCTGTCAACCAAGTGCACTGCCGCGTTAGCGCGAGGCCCAGTCGGGGGTGGGGGAGGGCGGTCGGGACCCCCCCACCCCCGGCGAGGCCGAGACAGGAACGAGCCGGAGCAGGCGATGACGCGGCGTGCCACGTCGTCGCATGCGTAGGTGAGTCCGTGACATCCGTGAGCCCACTATCTATCTTAGGGGTGGGTGGGGGGTTGTTTGGGTTTAGGGTGGGGGGAACAGAATAACCGCACTGCGCCTGTCAACAAAGCGCACATCCGCGTTAGCGCGGGGCCTAGCTGGGGGTGGGGGAGGGGGGTCGGGACCCCCCTCCCCCACCCCCGGCGAGGCCGAGCCAGGAACGAGCCGGAGCGGGCGACGACGTGGCGTGCCGCGTCGTCGCATGCGTAGGCGAGTCCGTGACATCCGTGCCCCCACTATCTATCTTAGGAGTGGGTGGGGGGTTGTTCGGTTTTGGGTGGGGGGATACAGAATAACCGCACTGCGCCTGTCAACCAAGCGCACTGCTGCGTTAGCGCGATGCCGAGCCGGGGGTGGGGGAGGGGGGGTCGGGACCCCCCTTGTGACACCCCGAGACCGATGCTCCAGATTCCTTCCATTTATTTTTCCGTCGTTGCCATGTGATTCGTTTGCTTGTTGCACCTTGTCATGTCATCATGTGCATTTCATCCGCATGTTTTCATAAAACTTGCATCCGTTCGTAGTTGCCGGCTTCTCCGCGTCCCTTACGTTGTCCGTTCTGAGTCCAACCACACTCGCACGCGTCGGCGGCACCTCCGAAATATTATTTTATAAGTGGGATAAAAATGTTCTTGGAATGGAGTGAAAGTTGGCGTTCTGGGGAGGGCGCATCTTCTCGATGGCCTTGATCTTCTCAGGATTGGCCTCGATGCCACGGTGGGAGACCAGGAAGCCAAGCAGCTTGCCGGAGGGAACTCTGAAGACGCACTTGTCTGGGTTGAGTTTGAGGTTGACCTTGCACAGATTGTCGAACGTCTCCTTGTGGTCCGCGAGGAGGGACCAGGCGTCGCGAGTCTTGACAATGATGTCTTCGAGGTAGGCCTCAGCGTTTATCCCCATCTGGGGCCCCAAGGCGATGCGCATCAGCCTCTGGAAGGTGGCTCCAGCGCTCCTGAGGACGAAGGGCATGCAGATGTAGCAGAATATGCCGTAGGGGGTGATGAAGGCCGCCTTCTCCACGTCTTCGGTTGCCATCTTGATCTGGTGGTAGCCTGAGAAGGCATCTAGGAAGCATAGCAACTCGCACCCGGCGGTGGAGTCCACGATCTGATCGATGCGAGGCAGCGGGAAGGTGTCGGGACCCCGATCCTAAGTCACACAGATCTAGCATGTAACACATCATATCACTTTGTAGCCTCACGCACAGTAACCCACGGCTGCCGCCTTTACCTTGGCCTGGACCGTTTGTGTCTTTGGGCTCACGTATATGATTATGTCGCTAGCATCCACATGACAGAGAACCCGGGTCGACATCATAAACCAAGTGGCACAAACGTATAGGGACAGACATAGGAAACCTAGCAATGCACGTGTCGGTCATCAACGTGTGTAACCGGGCTGCAGCAAGCTATCAGGACTCCAGTAACACCGCGTGACATTTCCCCGTAGGGACAGACACAGGAGCAAAGAAGGATACATGTCGGTCAATCCATGTGTTCCGGAACAGTAGCGAACTACCAAGGCTCAGTGGAAGCACTAGGAGGCATTTCCCTGTAAGGAAGGCTACCAAAGGCACACAACTAGGTGTCGAATCCCACACATACCAATGCATTTCAAACATACACACAATATGCACGATATGTGTAGATACAACATGGCATCACAACATAACTCTACGACTCAAAGTATTTATTTAAGAGGCTCTGAAGAGCCATACATAGCATGATATTACAAACATGAGTCTCATGACCCAACATACAAAGTCATACAAGCAATGGAAGCACAAACCTGTCTGAGTATAGACAGCTGAAAATAAAGAAGGCTAGTAAGCCTATCTATTTACAAGACCCTCCATAGGAGCCAGACCTCTGTCTGGGATTCCCAAACTAATCGGTCAATGTCAAACTCATCGCAGAAATCTCTAGCGAGACTGAAGTCTCCTCTGCAAAAACATAAATTAAGCAACCATGAGTACCACTACTGCAGGCGACCGCTAACGCGACACATGAATCAGCAAATGGTGTAGTAATAAAACCGTCCCAAATAACACGAACTGTTTGCGATGCCAGAGACATAAAAAACGATTCAGATTAGAGACGCGTGTGCGATACGTGGCATATAGTTGGTCCATACGAACTGTTTGCGATAAGCCAGAACAACAAACACGGTCAGCCAGTTCGAGGTGTGTGTGATGCACGGCATACAGTTCACTTGGATGAACTGTTTGTGATTATCCAACACAACAGAAATGGGCAGCCAGTTCGAGGTGTGTGCGATGCACGGCTAGCGGTGCACTCGGATGAACTGTTTGCGATTACCCAACACAACAAAAATGCTTCAACTTAATAAGGTGTGTGTGATACACGGCAAACAGGTTAGTAATCCAAAATGTGTGGGAAGACGGATAACAACACGGACGATTCCTACTAATAACCCATGTGTGTTGTGGGCAAATGTTTGCTTGTATACAATTGTCAGCAATTGATGAAATCATCATTGACGGGTTCCCTAGTTTAGTCCGTTTGTGATGTAATTTGCTTAGTCTACAGAAGAACAACATATATAACCAAATTAAACATCCAATTACATAGGTGACTATACAAAACATTCGCACACACCTCAATAAACAATTACATGCATTCTAAACTAGGAGAAACAATCATCTAATCATCTACTTCTTGTGACGCTGCCGCCACTACTCGTGGCTCGATACCTCATCGTCCACAGGAAGGAGGAACTCCCTCATGTCAACGATCCGCTTGTACATCTCGTAGCTTGTGTACGAGTCCTTGGCCGTGTACTTGACGTGTTCTTCACCCAGTCTCCACACCCAGGCCTCGTGCCAGGCATCCTTGTTCTTGTTGCACTCATCCTTCATGCCTCTGTAGTAGGAGTCGATGATGGCCATGGTGAGGTCAACCAGGGAGTCCTTCTCCTTCTTTCTGCCCCAGACCCTGTACTGGCGTTGGATGTCGACAAGATTCTGGCAGGCCAAGCCCGTAGTCTCGAGCACCTTTAGATCATTCACGGTGTCCACCGTAGCGAACCTATTGTCGGGGCTGTTGATAAACCTGGTGAAACACTCACAAGGCCTTGTGGCCAGGGAGTAGTGGTAGACGAGGACGTGATGGCGCGCGCACAATTGGGCGACGGCAACCTTCTGATCATACCCGGTACGACCGCCGGTGAACTCGAGGTCGAAGCCAACCACTTGGTACTCGTCCTCAGCAAACAACTACTCCATAGTGTGGATGGAGCACTCCACCGAGACCGGCTCGTTGGTGTACACCACCGAGAGGTCCTTCCCCCTCACGTGGGTGTCCACTACGTGAGGTGTGGTGAACTGCCGCCCGTCGTCGTCGTCAGCCGCTAGGAGCGCCATTGGAGCCGGGAGCACCATTGGAGCCGCTGGATATCCTCTCTGTATGCGTCGTCGTGGGTGTGCTTTTTGTGTTGTGGGGCGCGAGAGATGAAGGTAAATGGCCGCGGGAATAAATGAGGGCCGGGCGGCCGGGATTCTCGGCATGTCCGCAAGGCAGTTTTTGCCGCACGTAACTACGTTGTGGCACCGCGTCCGGCGTAACCACATGCATAAGGCACCCCGAACGTACGTGATCGTGCGCCGACCTGAAATGCTTGTAGCGCGCGCGGAGGGACACAGGCAGAGCGCGCGCGGCCGCCTCAACCGCGAGCAACCATACGCATAGAGCAGTTGAACACGCAGGCAATGGCCGTCTACAAGCCGGCTGGCAGTTGCGAGCCGGCGGCATGATGTGAAACTACGTCGCATTCCACATCACACAGTGGGCGAACAATCGTTTGCGACGCTGCGAAGAGAGCGGCCGTGTGCTAGGTAATTAAATCGCAAACGTTTTTTTAACCATTTGTGTATGTGTCATTTCGTCCTCCTCTCGCACGTCTTTTCTCCGTGCTACCGCAAAAGGCTTAGAGCGCAAGCTTGAGCATCGCACAGGCGTTCTTTTGGGCAAACGTTAGCTCGAAGAGGCGGTAATGAATCGTTGGTGAGCCCGTTCCCGCGCTACCGCACAGGTTCCCGCGCGGAACCGTGCAAGCTTCCCGCCTGACTCGGCGAAATCCCAAAAAACCCCAGTGCATACCGGCCTGCTATATAAACAGTCACGGCCGGCGAGTCGGCATCGCATTTTCCCCTCCCTCCCCGTAGCTTATCTCGTCTGCTTCTCCCACCATCACCAATGGCACCGGTCCGTCGTCGTCGCTTAGCCACTCCACCATCGTCTGAGGACAGGTCCAGCTGGGAGGCTACACCGCGGCGGCGATGCAGTCCCCGGCAGTGTGTACTACCCGTGGCGTCCCTGTTGGGTGTGCGCACAACACCCGCCACACGCTCCGCCGCCGCTGCCCGACGGCACCTGTTGCCGGCCGCCATTGCTGCCACCACACCATCGACCGTCGTGGCCGCCACACCACCAAATCCCGCCAGGGCCATCGACCGCTCTGCCACCATGGCCCGAAGGCGGGATGTGGAGGCCCGCACGAGCATCAGCGACCTTGCCGCGCGCAACATCGAGTTCCTGCGGGAGGAGGAGGAGCGCCTGGTCGAGCACGCCAAGCATCTTACTGCCACCGTGGCCGCAGGATAAGCCGCCGCAGTGGCGTGGAATGTGGAGATATACAAGGAGTCCTGCCACTTCGAGAGGGATCGTCTAGAGCGACAGAGGGCGTTCGAGCTGGGCATCGCTAAAGGTGCAGCAGCGGCAGGCGCCGGATTCCGCTTCTCTAGCTCGTCGTTAGGCTCCTCCTCCTCGGCCTCTTACTGAGCGCGCTCAGCAGAGGAGAGGCTGCTGGAAGTAGTACAAAGCCCCTCCGTACTAGTAGTATTTAGGGGCTATTTTGTTCAGTTCATCTGACTATAGATATGGTTGAATTGTACTACGTACTTAAATTTAGCTAGTATATATAGTTGAACTAGCTATTTCAGTACGTGGTTGGCAACAATTGGGTAAAAGTTTGTTCGGTTCAGCTGTCGAGTTGAACTGTTTGTATAAAGAATGGCTGCTTAATCTATGAATGAAATCTATGCTTACTGAATTTCATTTGCAAAAATTACAGTACTAGTGATTTTTAGCTGCAAAATTTGACAAATGGCAGTGTTTTTTTTCTGACGATCACAAATGGCAGTGTTACTAGGTTGACAAATGGCAATGTTACTAGATTGACAAATGGCAATGTTACTAGATTGACAAATGCCAATTTTTCCATTTTGACAAATGGCAAATATACCCAATATGACAGATGCAAATCTTACCACAATGTTTGTACGTCGTTGCACACGGGTCACCATGCAGAATCGTTTGCGATGAAGAGATGCACAAAACCTGCGCGCCACATTTTCCCTTGGCTTAGCTATGAAGGAACCCAGGTCTCACTTTGCATACGGGTATTTAGTCTGAAACGTTTGCGATGAAGAGATGCATAAAACCTATGCGCCACATTTTTCCCTTGGCTTAGCTGCGAAGGAACCCAGCTCTTGCTTTGCATACGGGTGTTCAGTCTGAAAATGTTTGTGATGAGTGTTTTATTCAAAGAAAGACGTTGATGTTTTTTTTACTTTGGTAAGTCTGTACATTTAGAAAAAAATGCGAAGTTGATCAAAACCATAGATTTCATTCAGTGACACTCTGGTTTTACATTCATACGATCGGGATACAATACTAAACAGAAAAACTAATTGTAGCGGCCGCAGCGTGCTGCGCCAGTGTTGTCGTCGTCCGGGACGCCGTTGTTCAAGCCTTCAAGCCATCCCAGAATGTTATGGACTTCCAAATCCAAGAGCCGTTCGTTGCATGATCAACGGGCGGGGCGCGGGGGGGACGGTGACTAGCGACGCTGCGAGGTAGCGGTCGACGGCAGCGTCCCATGACGCTGAGGGGGCACGGCAGGTGCAGGCGCGCGCACTGGCACGAGCATGACTAGTGCAGGAAAGCGCACGGTGACCGGCGCCGCAGTGGGTGCTGGGGCCATGTCCATGAGGTCCCATTCCTCCTTATTTTCTATCTCCTTCGGCTCGGAGTCAACTTCACCAAACCGGAAGACTAGTGGCAGATGATCCTTGTGTGCCATGGAGTAGGTGGAGATCTGGAAGATAGGATTCGGGCGAGAGGGGAATGGGAGGCGAAGAGAGATTAGTAAGGCCGCCTATTAAACAGCGGCTCGGGCGCCATTAATGGAGAAGCTGAGAGCGAGGCGGGTGGCGATGGAGGTCAAAGGGCTCGCTTCCCGATGTGCCTGCGCAGCATACTACTCGCACGCCTCCCGGTGAGCCTGCGTAGCGGAGGACTGGTCGCATGCCTCCCGGTCAGCCTGCGCAGCGCATCACTGGTCGCACGCCTCCCGGTCAGCCTGCGCCGCAGACTTCACTCGCACACCTCCCGTCTACTCAAACAGTTGCCCGGACGGCACCTCCTTGCCATAATACTGTACAACCGTTTTGTGATGATAATCTGATAGCTATTTGTTGGCTGTTAATTTGTGCGCCTTCTCTCATATTGGATAATTTTTTTACCACAGCATGTTGGTGCCATTCCATGACACCATGCCAAGTGTCATGAATTTCAGACGAGTTTTGGATTTACTAGAATTACAAAACCAAGTTCTCAAGTTTGCGGTGCATGTGCATGTAGTTCAAATTTGAATTATGCACATAAAATGCCTAGAAAACTCAGTTAAAGTATAAAAATGTCCAAACGAACCACGAATCATTCCATAATTTAACACGACACTCCTATTGTTCTATGTTACCTCTAGAAAAAAAATCAAGGCAAGAAGAGGCAACGAATGTCGTTTCGTCCACAAAGGTGACATGTTCCCTACTGGAACCATGAGTCTTCTTGTCAGAATCTCTGGTTTGTGAGAAGCTTATACCAAAACCTGCCCCAAATGGGACAAAAATTTTATCACAGCATGTTGGTGCCATTCCATGATAGTATGCCAAGTTTCATGAATTTCAGACGAGTTTTGGATTTACTAGAATTTCAAAAACCAAGTATCTCAACGTTTGTGGCCGAGCCACGATGCCGAGGTGTTTGATATTCATTCCCATTTGTTGCATGGGACCTAAGCATGCACCCAAGGACACACATATGATTTTTCAACCCATTTTGGTGCACCGGAGCATGTGCATGTAGTTCAAATTTGAATTATGCACATAAAATGCCTAGAAAACCCAGCTAATGTATAAAAATGTCCAAACGAACCCCGAATAATTCCAAATTTTAACAGGACACTCCTGTTGGTCTATGTTGCCTCTAGACAAAAAAATGAAGGCAAGAAGATGCAATGAATGTCGTTTCGTCCACAAAGGTGACACGTTCCCCACCAGAACCATGAGGCTTCTTGTGAGAAGCTCTGGTGTAACACCCCAAAAATTTTCCTTGGGATCTTCAAAATCTTTTCTTTAAAATAAAATGCTTTGAATTATTATGGCCTTTTTCGTCTTCTGCTTCTTCTATTCTGAAAATCATTTTAATTTTTATTGGGTTTCAAAAATCTTTAATGGTTTCTGATTTAATGGATTATTATTTGAGTAAATATTTTATAGGTCCAAAAATATTTTTCTCTTGAAAAACTTTTAAGTAATTCCATTATTCCAATGAAATGATCCAATTCATTTCTCTCTTTAGCACATAGGAATTCTTCCAAATAATTTTTCTGTCACCTCTAAATTATCCCTCAAATCATTTTCACATTATGGGGCAGTGTCCAATACTTTCCCACCCCACAAAAAAATATTTCTCTTATTTTAAATAAATTCCAAAGTTGGAATTTATAATTATCCTAGTTTCTTTGGTTTACAAAGGAACCATATTTTCCATAATTCTTCTGCCCCCACAAAAATTATCCCAACAACTAGGCAGTACCCACAACCCATTTCACCAAAAACTTTGGGTTCCACAGTTCAAAATTTTCAAAATTCAGTCAATTCAAATTTGGACCAGATTCAAGTTCCATGACCAAAACCTATTTTTAATTACTCCAAAAATTCTGAAACTTTGCCAGACTCTCTTATATGCATCAACACCTCACCACAAAAATTACTCAAAATTCCTAAAACGCCTAGACACCTTTGTGATTTCATCATATAGGTGGTGTGCGTACTGTTCATCTCTGTCAAAATTCACTTAACTGAATTGTTCAGAGAGGAGAGGGGAACGATGCCGTGTACTCCACCTCTTCCTTCTCCACCACGGCGTCGCCGTTGCTCATCAATACCCTGAACCCCAGGCCCACTCCTCAGCCTCTCCCCGGCTCGTGGCAAGGATGGTGGGCGGTGCACCGGCCGCACCCGATCGCCGCCGTGTTCTGGATAAGCCCGAGGCCAACAGCTCTTGTCCTCCCTTCTCCCCGGTGAGCTCACCCGTGAGGCCAGCACCACCTGTTGCTCTCCTACTCCGCCAGCCACAGCAGCACCGGCCAGCAGCTCCACCTATCAGCCACCCGAGGCCGTGGACGAGCTTCTGTCCCGCCTAAGAACACCACGGTGGCCGGCACCCTCGAGCCTATCTCCGGCGTATACGGCGGTCAACACTTCTCCAGTAGCATCCACCGACTTCATCAACTCCGCACCGACCGCGCCCGCCATCCCTAACCTACCTCGCCGGCGGAATTAACTCCGGCGTCATCCGCCCGTACTGGACCTCCTCGGATCGCCTATAAATAGGAGCTCCTGAACTCCATTCACTTCACGCATCACTTCACCATCCTCCCAATCGACCCTACGCCACTCCTCTAACTTCGAGGAGGTCGTCTTCCTCCTCTCCGACCACCGACCCGCCGCCATCTCCGCTGATCAGTGCATCACCACCACTCCATCTCCACTGCTCAAAACTTGCCCGTAGTCATATTGTGCACCCAACCATCGATCCCGCACCTCAATTCCACCACAGAAGCTCTCTCCGGCGAGAACCAACTCCACCCGAACCACCGTCCGTCGGCGTTGACCTCGCCGTCGTTCTGGTGATCGCCGGCGACCACCACCGCCACCCACCGACGCGGACGGACTCACTGATCATGTTTCGATCATCGCCACCCACTGGAACTCCGGCGATCGTCGCCGGTGATCCCCGCCTCCCCACTGTCTTCCCCCGCGAATACGTTCAAATTCAAACCTGACGGGTGGGGCCCACCCGTCAGCATTTTATTATTTTCTCTGTTTAAAACGAAAGCGTATTCTCTGTTTTACGCTTTCCGTGCTGGAAAGCGTATTCCATCCCGAACCGTTTTCTGTTTAACAGCACAGCGACCTAGACTTTTGCAGAAAGGCCCCTGGATTTGAAAGTTTAATAACTTTTTAACCACAACTCTGTTTGAGTTGATTCTTTTTTTTAATTTTAATTTTTATCTCTAGTTTTTTTAGTATTTAATTGAAAATATTTTGAGACAAATTTTTGGTACTGTTGCAAAAAATTTAATTTTGATTTGGATTTTGATTTTTCCAGAAAACGAAGAGGGAAACTTTGCCGGGAATTTCAAGGGTTCTTCTTCTGACTACTTTGGACAAGGCAAGCATTTTGAACCTAGGATATGGTGATTGCATTGCATGTTTGCATTGGTTTGAGATTTCACCATATACGTAGTAATAATGCATGCATGTATGGGCACGTCATCTTTTTACTTGCTTGCACTTCACTCAAGTGACTCTCCACCGTGAATAAAAGATTGTGAGACAACCAGGAGTGCAGCTCCTGTCTTGGACGTGCTGGTGAGCACGGACTACGTTTTGACACGGTGGTGTCACGGTGACATATGTGGAGTATACCGGTCATAATAACAACACCTCCTGAGTCGACCTAGATCAAGTCTTGTTCCGTCACACCTAGCTAAACACCGTGCTGCCACGGGTCTTCCCGCGAGGGAAGTACGCTTTAGTAAGTTGCTAACCCATGTATGTGTACACACCACATAGAGGGCCATAATGAGGGTTTCCACGGCCATGGACTAATGCCCGTCATCAGGTCAGGGGGCATGGGTGTATCCGGCTGGGCCGAGAGGGGGGAACCCCTTGTAATCCGCGCGTCTGAATAGTGATCCCATGCTATTCGAGATTGTAGTCTCCCCGACTTAGAGTTTTTCTTGAACGGTGCTTTGGGTGATTCCTGGCATCCGGAAAGTTAATCTGGTGTGTGCTGGTCAGGCGTGTTTTCAACCTAAAGACCGTAATGGGAATTAGACAGCGTCACGGTGCTGACTAAAGAAATCTCATACACGTGGGTAAAGAGTACACCCTCTGCAGAGATATATCTATTCGAATAGCCGTGTCCCCGGTAAAGGACGTTAGCTAGGAAGGGTCAAGTGTCGGTCCCGGTGTCGGTCTCCGGAGGAAATAATTAAATTGAGCATGAATTATTTTGCAGAATGATGATTGCCACTACTGATATTATCATGAATTTTATTGATGATATAAATATTATTGTGGACTAACCCTGTCATTTTATTTTATTTTCTGAGTGTCTCAGGGGCTGGCTAGACTACCCCGGGCACTCAGTTTTCTTTTCAAGACCTCTCGTGGCGTCGCTTGAGTTCTCGGGCGGTCGTGTCTCGCCCGATTCTCTTTTAGACACCCGTTTGGCATTTTTTTTCAAGACCTCTCGTGGCGTCGCTTGAGTTCTCGGGCGGTCCTGTCTCGCCCGATTCTCTTTTAGACACCCGTTTGGCATTTCTTTTCAAGACCTCTCGTGGCGTCGCTTGAGTTTTCGGGCGGTCCTGTCTCGCCCGATTCTCTTTTAGACACCCGTTTGCCATTTCTCTTGGATACTCGAGCGGTCTTGTCTCGCCCGATTCTCCACTTTATATTTTCTTTTGGATTCTCGGGTGGTCCTGTCTCGCCTGATTGTCCACTTTTAACTTTCTTGGTTTGTCACTAACAAATTTTATTTTCCTGCACATGCTAATATTTATCATGCCATGTTTTAAATTTCAGTCAGCATGAGCATATCATTTAATCCATCATGGGCATATGCATTCGGTATATCTTTCGTTCAAAATGTTTGCGAGTACATTCCAACGTACTCACTGGCTTTTCCCTGGCTATTTTATTGGCCAGACCTGGAGGAGGACAAGCTTGTGGAAGGAGATTGCGCTAGCGAGCCCGACGCTTAGAGGTGTCCCAGTCAGTCAACCTGTGATCTTGGAGTCGACCACATGTATCATCCGCTGTGTTTCCGCTACACCAATAAAATAGTCGAGCCTCACACTGACGCTTGACTTTATTTTATTGTATCAGTGTTGTTCTACCAGCACACCACTGTGTTATTCCACCACCGTAGTATATTGACAAGCTTGTAATAATTGTTGAGCCCTCTGACTCAACCCTGTGTAATATTATATTTGTACTGGTTATCTATATCAAGGAAGTCTACCAGTTGTTCTTGGGGCTGGTATGACTTGAGACTCTTCTGTGATTTATCCCAGAAATGGGCCTGACAAATCTTGGTACCAGAGCCAGGCTGACTGTAGGAAACCCTAGGCACGAACGCTAGTAATAGAGTCAGTACTAACATTTTTAGCATGCATCTCATGCATTGTAACAATTGTCCTTGGTCATCATATACTTATGACATGACTATTTGGATTTTTGTCTACTACTTTAGATGTCTGGCGGTAGCTGTCCATCCTAGATCTTCGCCAACGAACCTGCGGGATTTTCCCATCTTCTCGCCGTCATCGCTAGAGATGCGATGAGATCTCCGAGCCGTCCAGAGTACACCGTTTTCCCCGATAGGTTCACGGACACTCTGACTATGTACCAGGCCTTGGTATATATTCGGGGTGGAAGTGCCTTGTCATATCGCAACTATCGCTTCATGGGGAGAGTCATGCCCTCTGAGAGGCATGCTGTCCAGATGGCTGCCCGTGAGGCCATCGCTCGTGTTCGGGACATTCTTCCAGTCATGCAGACACGTCCCTATCACTACCTTCCATGCCATGTTCCATACACTAGCCACTATGCTTTCTCCTGCACCGCGGGAGAAAGGGACGAGGTGATCGAGCCCCTTGTTCAGTATATCATGGCTCTGGAGTCAGTCTTCACCACACTGGTGGACGACCATCTCGCTGCACGGATGGACTTGGCTCGTACGAGGATTCCTCGCAGGAGTGAGTTCCATTCCCCGTCACCACGCGCTCCTCGCATTCCAACTCCACCATATGATCCCCCTACTCCACCCGTGGTTTGACGCTCATCCCCGAGTGATGAGGCTAGTCGCTTGGCTGCACCCACTCCACTTAGAGCATCACCGCCGACGAGCACTGTACCACCACGAGCAGGCGTGGCATCGACAGCTGCCCGACTAGAGACCATCCCCGAGGAAGAAGAGGAGGTTGAGTCTTCAGCACCTCGTCTGGGACTTACCCTCAGCAGGGCCTACGATGTCCCGGACACTCCGTGATGGCAGACGAGGCATCCACACCGCAGTCGTCTTTTATGAGAGCGCAGTTGTAAAATATTTATTTTCTGTTTCTTCTCTTTTTGTAAGATGGCGAGTTGTAGACTTGGACCGCAGCGTGCTTTGTGGACGGAGTAGCGCACTAGTTTTAATAAGTGGTCATGTAGTATACAGCTACGGCAAGCATGTTGTATAATTAAACCATGCATGTATAATTAAATCCTGCATGTATAATTAATCCTGCTTGTATAATTAAATCTGCATGTGTATTATAACCTGTTGCGCCCATGCACTTACATTTTTGGGAGGGAAATTATTTTCAGTCTTTTAAAAATGTATTCCCTTCCTTTATATATTTTCTTTTCTCATCGGTGTTACACAAATACCCCAGAAAGAAAATGCATCGTCCCTGGACCCGTTCTATGCCCAGTCCGCCAGAGGACAACTTTGCACAGATGGGAAATAATTTCACACAAGGACAGACAAGTCAGCAGAGCAACGATTCAGCATTTTCACAAGTATGCCATCTGTATGAGCAAAGTCAGCAGCAGCACCAAGAAATGTTGCAGCACTTAATAAATATGGGAAATCACCAAGGACAGCATCAACACCGGTCAAAATTATCTGAGCTCCAGAGGACCAATCCAATGGTCTTTTCTCACACAGACAAACCTCTGGAGGCAGACGATTGGCTGCATGATATGGAGAGGAAATTGAACATCGCTCAGTGTACGGACTAGGAAAAAGTGCTATACGCTCTGCACTATTTTTCTGGGACAACAGCATCATGGTGGGAAAATATATGCCACACTCATCCAAATGGAGCAGATATGACATGGGAACAATTCAAGGAAAACTTCCGGGGAGCACATATCCCCAACAGTATTATGAAATTGAAGAAGAGGGAATTTGAGGATCTCAAGGAACGAGGTACCACGGTAACTCAGTACCTAGACCAGTTTACTCAACTGGCCCGGTACGCAAACGATAAGTACATGACAGAAAACAAAAAAGATGGAGAAATTTCTTGATGGGCTCGTTCCATCTCTGAAGTGCCAACTAGTGATCCACACCTTTCCACATTTCAAGACACTGGTAGACAAGGCCATTATTCTAGAGAATGAGCACTGCAACATAAATGAAATTCGCAAACGCCGTATGACCCAGTCAGTACAGGTTCGCAGCAACAGACCTCGGAATGAATTTCAGAGGCCTGTGGCACCACGACCACCAATTCCAACACCACGACCGCAGCAGAGTCGCAGCACCTTCAACAACAGGACCAAGGACACAACGTTCCATCCTGGCGTTACCTGTTATGCCTGTGGAGAAGAAGGGCATTATGCCAGGCAATGCCCAAAATAGGCGTAGTGTTAATGCAGCCCCACGACACATCAACCCCAACAACAACCAAAGGAAGTGACAGGTGAATCACGTGACATTTGAGGAAGCGCAGAATGCACCGAACATCGTGTTTGGTACGTTCCCTGTCAACACAATTAATGCTACAGTTTTGTTTGATTCTGGAGCTTCCCATTCATGCATCTCTAAAAGATTTGCTTCAGAGAATCAGTTTTCTTTTTCGCCTTTGCAAAATTCAATGGTCATTCAGTCCCCGGGATCGAAGCAAAGCACTCAATGGTACTGCAAGGATGTGAATATTGAAATCAAAGGAATGAAGTTTCTAGCCAATCTCATTGTACTGGAAGCAGTCGATCTGGATGTTATTTTGGGAATGGACTGGTTGACCACAAATAAAGGTTTTATAGACTGCTACAACCGTACAGTGACTCTCACAAATTGTCAAGGGAAGACAACAAAATTTGGCAAAAGGAAGATTTCTACTTCACAGGGAAAATTAAATCAAGTGGATATGACAGAGTTGAGCAAGGTTCCTGTGGTGTGCGAATACCCTGATGTATTTCCAGAGGAGCTACCCGGCATGCCACCGGATCGTGAAATTGAATTTTTTATTGAGCTAGCGCCTGGAACGGCACCCATTTATAAGAAGCCTTATCGTATGGCTCCGACAGAATTGGCTGAGCTAAAGAAACAAATTAAGGAATTAATGGAAAAAGGTTATGTTCGACCCAGCTCATCACCATGGGGATCGCCGGTTTTATTTGCCAAGAAAAAGGATGGTACTCTAAGATTATGTATTGATTACAGGGCACTCAATATGGCTACCATCAAAAATAAATATCCACTGCCAAGAATCAATGACCTGTTCGAGCAACTGGCAGAAGCCAAGGTATTCTCAAAAATAGACTTGAGGTCAGGCTACCATCAATTAAGAATTCGATCGTCAGACATACCCAAGACTGCCTTTACCACCAGATACGGATTATATGAGTTCACAGTGATGCCGTTCGGATTAACCAATGCTCCTGCTTATTTTGTACACCTCATGAACAAGGTCTTCATGAAATATTTGGACAAGTTCATGGTTGTGTTCATCGATGATATACTTATTTATTCCTAGACGCCAGAAGAACATGAGCAACATCTTCGGATAGTCCTGGAAGAATTACGAAAAAATCAACTATATGCCAAATTCAGTAGGTGTGAATTTTGGCTAAGAGAAGTTGGTTTTCTGGGACACGTACTGACACAGGATGGGATAGGAGTGGACCCGAGTAAAGTGAAAGATGTCTTAGGGTGGAAGCAACCCACCAACGAGACGGAGGTCAGAAGTTTTCTTGGTTTGGCTGGCTACTACCGACGATTTATCGAAGGATTCTCCACCATAGCCAAACCCATGACTCAGCTACTCAAGAAAGATAAAAAGTTTGAGTGGACCGAAGCTTGCGAGAAAAGTTTCCAGGAATTAAAGAAGAGGCTAACCACGACACCTGTTCTGATTGTGCCAGATGTGCACAAGAATTTTGAAATATATTGTAAAGCTTCCAGGAAGGGACTTGGATGTGTATTAATGCAGGAAGGAAAGGTCGTAGCATACGCCTCAAGATAGCTACGACGACATGAAGAAAATTACCCTACCCATGATTTGGAGTTAGCAGTTGTGATACACGCACTCAAGGAATGGCGACATTACCTTCTTGGTAACCGATGCGAGATATACACGGACCACAAAAGTCTAAAGTATATCTTCACCCAACCAGAATTAAACTTGAGACAGCGTCGATGGCTTGAGTTAATTAAGGATTATGATGTGGGAATTCATTACCACCCGGGTAAGGCAAATGTTGTGGCAGATTCTCTGAGCAGAAATCCATGCACCGACAATGACGGTATGCAATTCTCACAGCATGAATTCAACCAGGAATTTCCCAAGCTTAATATGGTTCTAGTCACGGAAGGAACCATTGCCCGTTTAGAAATAAAATCAACATTTGAGGATCAGACCAAAGAAGCTCAGACAGGACACCCCAGCATCGAAGGAATTAAAAGGAAGGTAAATTTAGGCAAGGCATCTAAATTTACCATTGATAGTCAGGGAATCCTATGGTATGGAAAAAGGTTATGCGTACCCAACAAGGAAGAGCTAAAGAAACAAATTTTGGCAGAAGCCCACACAACTCTATACTCCATTCACCTAGGAGGAACCAAGATGTACAAGGATCTACAGGAAAAATTTTGGTGTCACGGGATGAAAAGGGATATCATCGTATATGTCGCACGGTGTGACTCCTGTCAGCGTATAAAGGCAGAACATCAGAGGCCAGCAGGATTATTACAGCCACTCAGAGTGCCTGAATGGAAATGGGATGTGATAGGAATGGATTTTATTGTTGGATTACCGAGGTCACGACATGGAAATGATGCTATCTGGGTTATCACAGATTTATTAACCAAGGTGGCACACTTCATTCCGGTAAAAACCACATATTCAACACAGAGGCTTGCAAGGTTATACCTCTCCTGAATTGTTTGCTTACACGGAGTACCGAAGACCATAGTCTCCGATAGAGGCACCCAGTTTGTCTCTAGGTTCTGGGATCACCTGCAGCAAGCCTTAGGGACTCAACTGGTATTCAGTACAGCATATCACCCACAGACCGGTGGACAGACTGAACGGGTAAATCAGATATTGGAGGACATGCTGAGAGCATGTGTGCTTACTTATGGAGTCAGCTGGGAAGATAGTTCACCGTATGCGGAATTTTCATACAACAACAGTTATAAAGCCAGTCTGAAAATGTCACCCTTCGAAGCCCTGTACGGACGAAGATGCCGTACCCCACTCAATTGGTCTGAGACCGGAGATAGCCGAATCTTCGGCCCGGAAATTATCAAAGAGGCGGAAACAAAAGTGAAACTTATTCAAGACAGACTGAGAGCAGCTCAGAGCCGTCAGAAGAGTTACTACGACCAAAAACACCGCCAGATCAGTTTTGAGCCCGATGAATACGTGTACCTCAGAGTATCTCCAATGAGGGGACTACAGAGATTTAAGGTCAAAGGAAAGTTGGCACCAAGGTTTATTGGATCATTCAGGATAATTGTAAGGAGAGGCAAGGTTACCTACCAACTGGACTTACCCGCAGAATTATCGGATGTTCATGATGTGTTTCACGTGTCACAGCTGAGGAGATGCGTCAGTAACCCGGACAAGCAAGTACAACATCAAGACCTGGATCTTCAACCAGACCTCACATATAGAGAACGACCTATAAATTTTTTGGAGGAGTATGAATGGAGGACCCGACAGAATGTGATAAAATTTTACAAAGTTCAATGGAGTAATCACACCGAGGAAGAAGCGACATGGGAAAGAGAAGATCATCTGAGGACTGAATATCCGTACCTGTTTGAGGGACAGCTGAAATCTCGGGGACGAGATTTTTCTTAAGGGGGGTAGGTGTTGTAACACCCCAAAATTTTTCCTTGGGATCTTCAAAATCTTTTCTTTAAAATAAAATGCTTTGAATTATTATGGCCTTTTTCTTCTTCTGCTTCTTCTGTTCTGGAAATCATTTTAATTTTTATTGGGTTTGAAAAATCTTTGATGGTTTCTGATTTAATGGATTATTATTTGAGTAAATATTTTATAGGTCCAAAAATATTTTTCTCTTGAAAAACTTTTGAGTAATTCCATTATTGCAATGAAATGATCCAATTCATTTCTCTCTCTAGCACATAGGAATTCTTCCAAATAATTTTTCTGTCACCTCTAAATTATCCCTCAAATCATTCTCACATTCTGGGGCAGTGTCCAATACTTTCCCACCCCACAAAAAAATATTTCTCTTATTTTAAATAAATTCCAAAGTTGGAATTTATAATTATCCTAGTTTCTTTGGTTTACAAAGGAACCATATTTTCCATAATTCTTCTGCCCCCACAAAAATTATCCCAACAACTAGGCAGTACCCACAACCCATTTCACCAAAAACTTTGGGTTCCACAGTTCAAAATTTTCAAAATTTAGTCAATTCAAATTTGGACCAGATTCAAGTTCCATGACCAAAACCTATTTTTAATTACTCCAAAAATTCTGAAACTTTGCCAGACTCTCTTATATGCATCAACACCTCACCACAAAAATTCCTCAAAATTCCTAAAATGCCTAGACCTCTATGTCATTTCATCATATAGGTGGTGTGCATACTGTTAATCTCTGTCAAAATTCAGTTAACTAAATTGTTTAGAGAGGAGAGGGGAACGATGCCGTTTACTCCACCTCTTCCTTCTCCAGCACGGCGTCGCCGTTGCTCATCAATACCCCGAATCCCAGGCCCACTCCTCAGCCTCTCCCCGGCTCCTGGCAAGGACGGTGGGCGGTGCACCGGATGCACCCGATCGCCGCCGTGTTCTGGATAAGCCCGAGGCCACCAGCTCTTCTCCTCCCTTCTCCCCGGTGAGCTCACCCGTGAGGCCAGCGCCACCTGTTGTTCTCCTACTCCGCCAGCCGCAGCAGCACCGGCCAGCAGCTCCACCTATCAGCCACCCGAGGCCGTGGACGAGCTTCTATCCCGCCTGAGAACACCGCGGTGGCCGGCACCCTCGAGCCTATCTCCGGCGCATACGGCGGTCAACACTTCTCCAGTTGCATCCACCGACTTCATCAACTCCACATCGACCGCGCCCGCCATCCCTAACCTACCTCGACGGTGGAATTAACTCCGGCGTCATCCGCCCGTACTGGACCTCCTCGGATCGCCTATAAATAGGAGCTCCAGAGCTCCATTCACTTCACGCATCACTTCACCATCCTCCCAATCGACCCTACGCCACTCCTCCGACCTCAAGGAGGTCGTCTTCCTCCTCTCCGACCACCGACCCGCCGCCACCTCCGCTGATCAGCGCATCACCACCACTCCATCTCCACAGCTCAAAACTTGCCCGTAGTCATATTGTGCACCCAATCATTGATCCCGCACCTCAATTCCACCACAGAAGCTCTCTCCGGCGAGAGCCAACTCCACCCGAACCACCGTCCGCCGGCGTCGACCTCGCCGTCGTTCTGGTGATCGCCGGCGACCACCACCGCCACCCACCGATGCGGACGGACTCACTGATCACGTTCCGATCATCGCCACCCACTAGAACCCCGGCGATTGTCGCCGGTGATCGCCGCCTCCCCACTGTCTTCACGCGCGAGCACGTTCAAATTCAAACCTGACGGGTAGGGCCCACCCGTCAGCATTTTATTATTTTCTCTGTTTAAAACGAAAGCGTATTCTCTGTTTTACGCTTTCCGTGCTGGAAAGCGTATTCCTTCCCGAACCGTTTTCTGTTTAACAGCACAGGGACCTGGACTTTTGCAGAAAGGCCCCTGGATTTGAAAGTTTAATAACTTTTTAACCACAACTCTGTTTGAGTTGATTCTTTTTTTGAAAGTCTTATTTTTATCTCTAGTTTTTTTTACTATTTAATTGAAAATATTTTGAGACAACTTTTTGGTACTGTTGCAATTTTTTTAATTTGGATTTGGATTTTGATTTTTCCAGAAAACGAAGAGGGAAACTTTGCCGGGAATTTCGAGGGTTCTTCTTCTGACTACTTTGGACAAGGCAAGCATTTTGAACCTGGGATATGGTGATTGCATTGCATGTTTGCATCGGTTTGAGATTTCACCATATACGTAGTAATAATGCATGCATGTATGGGCATGTCATCTTTTTACTTGCTTGCACTTCACTCAAGTGACTCTCCACCGTGAATAAAAGATTGTGAGACAACCAGGAGTGCAGCTCCTGTCTTGGATGTGCTGGTGAGCACGGACTACATTTTGACACAGTGGTGTCACGTTGACATATGTGGAGTATACCGGTCATAATAACAACACCTCCTGAGTCGACCTAGATCGAGTCTTGTTCCGTCACACCTAGCTAAACACCGTGCTGCCACGGGTCTTCCCGCGAGGGAAGTACGGTTTAGTAAGTTGCTAACCCTTGTCTGTGTACACACCACATAGAGGGCCAAGATGAGGGTTTCCACGGCCATGGACTAATGCCCGTCATCAGGTCAGGGGGCATGGGTGTATCCGGCTGGGCCGAGAGGGGGGATCCCCTTGTAATCCGCGTGTATGAATAGTGATCCCATGCTATTCGAGATTGTAGTCTCCCCGACTTAGAGTTTTTCTTGAACGGTGCTTTGGGTGATTCCTGGCATCCAGAAAGTTAATCTGGTGCGTGCTGGTCAGGCGTGTTTTCAACCTAAAAACCCTAATGGGAATTAGCCTGCGTCACGGTGCTGACTAAAGAAATCTCATACATGAGGGTAAAGAGTACACCCTCTGCAGAGATATATCTATTCGAATAGCCGTGTCCCCGGTCAAGGACGTTAGTTGGGAAGGGTCAAGTGTCGGTCCCGGTGTAAGTCTCCGAAGGAAATAATTAAATTGAGCATGAATTATTTTGCAGAATGATGATTGCCACTACTGATATTATCATGAATTTTATTGATGATGTGAATATTATTGTGGACTAACCCTGTCATTTTATTTTATTTTCTGAGTGTCTCAGGGGATGGCTAGACTACCCCGGGCACTCAGTTTTCTTTTCAAGACCTCTCGTGGCGTCGCTTGAGTTCTCGGGCGGTCCTGTCTCGCCCGATTCTCTTTTAGACACCCGTTTGGCATTTCTTTTCAAGACCTCTTGTGGCGTCGCTTGAGTTCTCGGGCGATCCTGGCTCGCCCGATTCTCTTTTAGACACCCGTTTGGCATTTCTTTTCAAGACCTCTCGTGGTGTCGCTTGAGTTCTCGGGCGGTCCTGTCTCGCCCGATTCTCTTTTAGACACCCGTTTGGCATTTCTTTTCAAGACCTCTCGTGGCGTCGCTTGAGTTCTCGGGCGATCCTGTCTCGCCTGATTCTCTTTTAGACACCCGTTTGGCATTTCTCTTGGATACTCGGGCGGTCTTGTCTCGCCCGATTCTCCACTTTATATTTTCTTTTGGATTCTCGGGCGGTCCTGTCTCGCCCGATTGTCCACTTTTAAATTTCTTGGTTTGTCACTAACAAATTTTATTTTCCTGCACATGCTAATATTTATCATGCCATGTTTTAAATTTCAGTCAGCATGAGCATATCATTTAATCCATCATGGGCATATGCATTCGGTATATCTTTCGTTCAAAATGTTTGCGAGTACATTCCAACGTACTCACTGGCTTGTCCCTGGCTATTTTATTGGCCAGACCTGGAGGCGGACGAGCTTGTGGAAGGAGATTCGCTAGCGAGCTCGACGTTTAGAGGTGTCCCAGTCAGTCAACCTGTGATCTTGGAGTCGACCACATGTATCATCCGCTGTGTTTCCGCTACACCAATAAAATAATCGAGCCTCACACTGACGCTTGACTTTATTTTATTGTATCAGTGTTGTTCTACCACCACACCAATGTGTTATTCCACCACCGTAGTATATTGGCAAGCTTGTAATAATTATCGAGCCCTCTGACTTAACCTTGTGTAATATTATATTTGTACTGGTTATCTATATCAAGGAAGTCTACTAGTTGTTCTTGGGGCTGGTATGACTTGAGGCTCTTCTGTGATTTATTCCAGAAATGGGCCTGACATCTGGTTTGTGAGAAGCTTATACCAAAACCTGCCCCAAATGGGACAATTTTTTTACCACAACATGCTGGTGCCATTCCATGATAGCATGCCAAGTTTCATGAATTTCTGACGAGTTTTGGATTTACTAGAATTTTTTTATCTCAACGTTTGCGGTGGAGCCACAATGCCGAGGTGTCTGAAATTCATTCCCATTTCTTGCATGGAACCTAAGCCTGCACCCAAGGACACAAATATGATTTTTTAACCCATTTTGGTGCACCGGAGCATGTGCCTGTATTTCAAATTTGAATTATGCACATAAAATGCCTAGAATACTCAGTTAATGTATAAAAATGTCCAAATGAACCCCGAATAATTCCAAAATTTAACACGACACTCCTATTGGTCTATGTTACCTCTAGAAAAAAAATCAAGGCAAGAAGAGGTAACGAATGTCGTTTCGTCCACAAAGGTGACACGTTCCCTACTGGAACCATGAGGCTTCTTGTGAGAAGCTCTGGTTTGTGAGAAGCTTATACCAAAACCTGCCCCAAATGGGACAAAATTTTTACCACAGCTTGTTGGTGCCATTCCATGACAGCATGCCAAGTTTCATGAATTTCAGATGAGTTTTGGATTTACTAGAATTTCAAAACCAAGTATCTCAGCGTTTGCGGCCGAGCCACAATGCCGAGGTATTTGAAATTCATTCCCATTTCTTGCATGGGACCTAAGCTTGCACCCAAGGACACACATATGATTTTTCAACCCATTTTTGTGCACCGGAGCATGTGCATGTAGTTCAAATTTGAATTATGCACATAAAATGCCTAGAAAACTCAGTTAATGTATAAAAATATCCAAATGAACTCCGAATAATTCCAAATTTTAACACGACACTCGTATAGTTTTATGTTCACTGCAGACAAATGTTGTAGCAATTCAAACACCGTCCTTTTCCGCTGTGACCCCATTCCGTATTTCAAATCAAGACGAAAAATCAAGTACGTCACACACAGTTTATTATCACCAACCGTGTGAGATGCAGAACAAAATATCTTGGTGCACCGTCATATATGGCTTACGCGAGAAGGTTCGTCGGCTACAGTCCACAGCCGGTGCATCAAGTAAACTAGCCCCCCAAATATCATATCATTGTTCAATCCTCGTCGGTCAAAGATGGGGACGTGGACCTGCGTCGTGAGGGCAACTTCGGCGGCCCACTCCGGCAAGAGCGCGGCCTCAGCCTCCATGGGCGTGCTCACAATCTGCTTGAGCGTGGCCACAATCTGCGATCGGGCGGCTGCGGCAGACGACATGGCCTCTACTGCAGCTAAGATGGTGGTAGCAACATCTGCGACGTGGATAGCTAATGGCGAGAGCGGGATGATACGTCTCCAATGTATCTATAATTTTTGATTGTTCCATGCTATTATAGTATCAATCTTGGATGTTTTTATATGCAATTATATATCATTTTTTGGGACTAACCTATTAACCTAGTGCCCAGTGCCAGTTGTTGTTTTCTGCTTGTTTTTGGCTTTTCATAGAAACAGTACCAAATGAAGTCCAAATACCACGAAACTTTTTGGAGATTTTTTTCTGGACAAAAGAACCCTTGGAAGCTTCGGGAGGAGTCCAGAAGCCTCACAGAGGCTTCACAAGGCAACAGGGTGTGCCCCAGGGGGGCGTGCCGTGTTGCCTTGTGGGGCCCATGTGACTCCGTTTGACCTAATTCCACTTTTATAAATTCACAAATATTGGGAAACGCCTAGAGAGCCAGATGAAATAACGTTTCTGCCACCACAAGCCTCTGTTCTTCCGCGATCCCATCTGGAGGCCTTTTTCGGTACTCTGCCGGAGGGGGAATCGATCACAGAGGGCTTCTACATCAACCTTGCTGCCCTTCCGATGATGTGTGAGTAGTTTACCACAGACCTACGGGTCCATAGCTAGTAGCTAGATGGCTTCTTCTCTCTCTTTGATCTACAATACAATGTTCTCCTTGATGTTCTTGGAGTTCTATCCGATGTAATCTTCTTTTGCGGTGTGTTTGTTGGGATCCGATGAATTGTGAGTTTATGATCAGATTATTCATGAGAAATATTTGAGTCTTCTTTGAACTCTTTTATGCATGATTGTTATAGCTTTGTATTTCTCTCCGATCTATCGGTTTAGTTTGGCCTACTAGATTGATTTATCTTGCAATGGGAGAGGTGCTTTGTGATGGGTTCAATCTTGCGGTGCTCAATCCCAGTGACAGAAGGGGACATGACACGTATTTGTATTGTTGCCATTAAGGATAAAAAGATGGGGTTTATTCATATTGATTGAATTTGCTTCTCTACATCATGTCATCTTGCTTAAGGTGTTACTCTGTTTTCATTAACTAAATACTCTAGATCCATGCTGGATAGCGGTCGATGAGTGGAGTAATAGTAGTAGATGCAGGCAGGAGTCGGTCTACTTGTCTCGGATGTGATGCCTATATACATGATCATTGCCATGAATCCGTCATTGTCGGGCCCATGGAACCCGAGGTATCCAGGCCCGTCTGCCTTTGGCCCAGGGCGCAACGCCTGGCATGGGCCCAGCGGGCCGTCATCACCAAGCACCTCACCAGGACTCCTCATGAGGCCTCGGCCTCCCGAGGCCCCCTCCTCAGGGAGCGGTCAAGCAAGGCTCAACACCTCCACCAGCGGCCTCGCGAGGTCCTCTCGCAAGGCGACCTACTGAGGTGGCCTCCCGAGGCCCCCTCCCGAGGGCGCACGAGACGAAGGCCGTTCGGCACAGCCGCGCGGTCTGGGCCCCATCACGTGGGTGACGCACGCGGCGACAGAGGCCGCGCCAGCAGGCGCGGATGAAGATAGTTTCCTCTTTTGTGTTAAGGGAGCAGGGCCAGCTATCTACTCCCCAAAGCAACCCCAAAGGTTGCCCGATCGGCGAAGAAGACCAAGACGGCGGGCGCGCAGGGCGGAGGTCATCACCGAGCCCACCGGCGCGTCATGGATCACGCTTTGGTAGGCGAAGACCGCCTTTAGTCAGGATAGCCTGAGCGCATGTCCCCTTTCAAAACCCGCCAAGTGTGGTAGCCCTTCCCGCCTAAGTTTCGAGGGGGAAGAGGACCGATGCGGGTATAAGGGGGGTAGTGCTGCCTTTGTAGAAGGGGAGGAGAGGAGATCGGCTCTTGTTCTCATTATCCCCAGCATTGTACTCTCTCTCACCAGAGCAATACCAACCAAGCAGGAGTAGGGTCTTACACCGCAAGGTGGCCCAAACCTGGGTAAACCGCTGAGTCCACGGTCCGTCTCTCGCTAGCGTGCTCTCACCGTAGCTTCGCCGTCGCTTAGCCGTGGTAGGAGACGAAGTGGTAGAACGAGCTCATCCCAGTGTTCGAACCTTTGGGTCCCTGGAGCCCGACTTCCGACATTTGGCGCGCCAGGTATGGGTGCTCTACTGTTCTTCCGCTCCGCCCTCTGCTCCACTGACCTCATGGCCGATGCACGTCGCGAGCGCGCCGAGCGCAAGGCTGGCCGCGTGGCTCAGATGGAGCCGATGGCCCATGGCAATCGCCGCCGCCCCGACATCGAGGCTGTTGCCGCCACCGACCCCGCTGCCCGCGAGCAGCAGGACTCCTCCCTGCACCCCTCCGTGCAGACGAACGGCCACACCGCCATGGCCTCCTCCCTCACCCACTGTGGGCTGCCGAACCCGCAGGCCGCGCTGCTCATGGCGCGCGAGCTGCTCCGCTACCGTCCGTCTGACGCTGGCTACGACGCCTGGCTTGGCCGCATCACCGAGCTCGTCAACGCTGCTAGGGACGCTCCGGCACCTTCCCACTCGCTCCGCCCTCCGCCGTCTCACGCTGGGGACCTGGTGCACGGCGCTCCCCGCCAACTCCTCTACGCGACGAGCGCGGCGGGCCCCAGCGCAGCGCGCGGGTTCGTGAGCCGTCCCGTGGCTCGTCCTCGCCAAACCGAGACGAGGCCAACTGCCAGATCGTCCGCTGCGCGCCCCCCGACGTGCGAGTGCTCCTCAAGCGGCAGTGCCAGCGCCAGGACCAGGCCGTTCAGGATGTTGCGGTGGCTGGGCGCCAAAACCACGCCGCCCTTGCTGGCGGCGTCCCCTCAAGCGGTGTGGGCTGCCGCGCCTTCACCCGCTAGTTGCGTCGCGTCGTCTCGCCCGCGAAGTTCAAGCCTGAACTGCCTCCGCACTACGACGGCACCCCCAACCCCACGGAGTTCCTCCAGCTCTACGCGCTGAGCGTTGAGGCGGCGAACGGCGACGACAAGGTCATGGCGAACTAGATTCCCATGGCCCTCAAGGACGGCCCGCGCTCCTGGCTCATGAACCTCCCCGAGGCGTCCATCTCATCATGGGCCGAGCTCTGCAGCCAGTTCGTCGCCAACTTCAAGGGCATGAAGGACCGCTCCCTCACCATCAACGACCTACGGTGTGTTCGGCAGCGCCCGAATGAGACCCTCCGCAAGTACATCCAGCGCTTCAGCCAGGTGCGTACCAAGATCCCGCGCGCCTCCGACGCGGCCGTCATCTCTGCGTTCTCCACCGGCGTCACGGATGTCAAGATGCGCGAGAAGCTCGCCATCAACGGTGAGCTCGATTCCGTGCTTGAGCTGCTCGACCTCGCCGACAAGTGCGCCAAGGCTGAAGAGGGCCGCCTCTTTGTCCACAACGACCCCGACGCGGCACTCGACGCCGCCAAGACCAAGAACAAGGACGTCAAGTGCAAGGGCCCTGCCGTGCTTGCGGCGGAGCCCGAGCAGAAGCGCGGTCGTGACCACGACGAGCCCAGGAGACACGGCCGGCCACTCTGCGCCTTTCACAACGTCCGCTCCCATAGCACCGAGGACTGCCAGGAGCTCAAGCTGCTCCGCGACGAGCGCCAGGGCCACCGAGACGACCGCAATGGCCGCGGCGTAGGCCGTGGAGGTGGCCGCGGCGGCAACCGTTGGGACAGCCGCAACAGCAATGGCAACTTCCGCCAGGGTTGGCGTGACCAGCCTCGTGAGGCAGACCCTCAGGCCAATGCCGCCCTTCCGCCGCTGCCGCCACCACCCCGAAGGAACGACGTCAACCGGCCTGATGAGGGCGCTGGGGGCTACCAGGAGCCTCGCGCGGTCGCCTGCATCCTTGGCGGGTCCCAAGCCCCCGCGTCCATCCGCCACTTCAAGTAGCTCTCTCGCGAGGTGTATGCCACCCTCCCGAGGCCAGAGGCTTCGCGGCCCCTCAAGTGGTCGCAGTACGCCATCATTTTCGACTCCAAGGACCACCCCAAGTCCACGGCCTCCGCAGGCGCGCTCCCCATGCTGTGTACTCCCACCATCAGCAACGTCGCGGTCACCAAGACACTCATCGACGGGGGCGCCGGCCTCAACGTGATCTCCATCGAGACCTTCGAGACGCTCTAGGTGCCCTACGACCAGCTGATGCCGACCAGGCCCTTCTCCGGAGTGACCGATGGTTCCACCATCCCACTGGGTCAAGTGCGCCTCCCCGTTACCTTCGGCACCCGCAAGAACTACCACACCGAGCTCATTGACTTCAACGTGGCGCACATTGGCCTGCCTTACAACACCATCTTGGGCTACCCAGCTCTCACCACGCTCATGGCGGCCGCCCATCACGCCTACAACGCTCTCAAGATGCCCGGCTGCAGCGGCATCATCACCGTCACCTGCGACGAGAAGGACGCAGCCAGCACCCTCGAGCGTGCCTACAAGGCTGCCGCTGTCGCGCACCCGACCGATGAGGACGCGGCTGAGCCTCCTGAGGCCGCACCCGCGAAGAAGAAGCAGCTGTTCTCTCAGGACCGCGCCGAGACGAAGAAGATGTCAGTGGACGGCAGCGGCTCCGGCCCTGCCTTCACCATCGGCGCAGGCCTCCCTCCTGCATAGGAAAGCGTGCTTGTCACCTTCCTTCGGGCAAACTCGGATGTTTTTGCCTGGAAAGCATCCGACTTGTCCGGTGTGCCGAGGGAGGTGATCGAGCACCACTTAGCGGTGTGCCCCAATGCATGCCCCGTCAAGCAGAAAGCACGGCGCCAGGCGCCAAAGAAGCAAGATTTCATCGTCAAGGAAGTTCAGAAGCTCCAAGCTGGAGTCATCCGAGAGGTGCGCCACCCCAAATGGCTCGCCAACCCAGTTGTCGTCCCCAAGAAGGGCGGCAAGGAGCGCATGTGTCTCGACTTCACCAGCCTCAACAAGATCTGCCCTCAAGACCCCTTCCAGCTGCCGCGAATCTGCCAGGGCGTTGGCCCCGCCGTCGGTGGCAGGCGTATGCCCTTCGGGCTGAGGAACGCCGGTGCCTCTTTCCAGAGGCTGGCGCCCTTCGTGCCAGGGCCTCCCGCTCCTCGCGAGCCCCCAGGCCCTCGCGAGCCCCCTGGCCCCAGAGGAGCGGACTCCCTTGGCGCGCCTCGCCAAGCGGTCTGATGTCACCCCAGCGCGGTCCTGCCAGGTGCGCTCGACACGTCGCCCTGCGCAGCCCGCGCTCCTTCTCGCCGCGCCTCCCGCGCCTCGTTCTCGGAACTCTTCCGCCAAGGTGATTTTGTTTAAATGCGGCTGAGGGCGCCCCACGGGCTGCACCAACCTCAAGCTGATCCGTGCCGGACACGGCAGCCTAGCCCCTACCCTTTTGGTTGTGTAATGAATTTTGCTGATTTTACCTTGATGAGTTATGTTACCTGCTTAATTGCCTGTTAAGTTCGGTGCCCACCGGAGAGCGCCACACGCTCGCGACCCCTCCCCTGGCCGATTCCGTGAGCGGGGGCTAGGCACGGTGCCTGTGCTCGGGTCCGTCCCTGCAGTGCCGCCAAATCCAAGCGACCGAGCTCTGGCTCGCGGGCCTGCTCCCGTGCACGTCACCTCACCAAGGTCCTTGGTGCCTTATCTCCTCACGCAGCAGCCACGGGCGAGTTAGCAAGCGCGTGCCACTCCCCCCATTGTGAAACATATCAACATGTAGTCCCTCAGGAGACAAGCTCGCGAGGACCTCGTGGGCGGCCTCTCGCGAGCCGGCCCCGCGAGGCAAAGACACTTCGAACGACGAGCCTTGTGAGCACACCCCGTGAGCACGACTCGTGAGCGGCAGGGGCTGGCTCGACGAGCTGCAGTCCGTGCTGTGGCTCATCCGCACGACGGAGGCGGAGACCCCCTTCTTCCTCGTCTACGGTGCTGAGGCGGTCCTCCCACTGGAGCTTAAGCATGGCTCCCCGTAAGTCCTTGCCTTCGACAAGGCGTGCCAGGACGGCTCGAGGGAGACCGATCTGCTGCTCCTGAAGGAGGGCCGCCGCCAGGCCGCCATTCACGTCGCGAGGTACCAGCAGGCCTTGCGTCGCTGCCACAGCCGCGGCATCCGCCCTCACACTCTCGAAGTCGGTGACCTCGTCCTGCGCAGAATCCTCTCCAGAGAGGGGCTCCACAAACTGTCACCAGTGTGGGAAGGCCCTTTCAGGGTTACTCATGTCTCCAGGCCCGGCTCAGCTCGGCTGGAGACGGAGGACGGAGTTCCTGTGCCTAACGCCTAGAACGTCCAACACCTCCACAAGTTCTACCCGTGACCCTCACGCGTACGAACGAAATGGGGTTGTACACGCCCTGGAGCCTCTCATTGCGTTCGCCTGATGGGCCCGTGAGATCTCCCGCCCATGCCCAAGTGGAAGCCCCATGCTCCGCGCTGGCGGAACGATCGACCCGCGATCATACCCACACCCCTGTGGAAGCCCCATGCTCTGCGCTGGCGGAACAATCAATTGAGGGCACCCCACGGGCTGCACCAACCTCAAGCTAACCCGTGCCAGACACGGCAGCACTCTTCCTCTCATTTCGATGTGTAATTGAGGGCGCCCCACGGGTTGCACCAACCTCAAGCTGACCCGTGCCAGACACGGCAGCCGCATCTTGTTTAGTTATGTAATGGGTTGCTATCCTACTTCAGTATAGCTTGCTTTCTTTCATGGTGTCTCGCTTTGTCCCCGCCTCACGAGCCTCGCGCGCTCACGACGTTCCTCATGAGCCTCACACGAGTGGGGGCTGGACACGGTGTCTGTGCTCGGGTCAGCCCCAACAGCGCGGAAAAACCCAAGCAATCGGGCTCTGGCTCGCGGGTCTGCTCCCGTGCACGCCACCCCACCAAGGTTCTTGGTGTCTTGTCTCCTCGCATGATGCCCATGAGCGAATCGACGAGCATGTGCTGCTCCCTTGTCGTTAAGTACTCTACATGCAGTTTCCTCAGGAGCAGGTTCCCGGAAGGGCCTTGCGAGGATGTCTTGCGAGATGGCCCCCTCAGGGCCTCAGGAAGCCAGCAGGCCCCGCCTCGGAAGATCGCGCGAGCGGAACCCTCACGAGGTGTACTCTACGAGAGATGGTCCACCAGACACTACCTTGTGCAGAGCTAAGTCTCCTGCATCGCGAGCCGCCCTCGCCGCCTCTTAAGCCTTCCCCTTCGGCAGCCTCACGAGTGCCAGCGTTTCTCTTGGCGCAAGCCGCTTGCATGTCGAAGGGGGGCTCTCTGAGCATCATGCCTCAGGAACCCTCACTAGCTCCCGGTGCCCCTTGCCTCCTGGCCTTGTCCAGGCATCGCGACCTGACATACCAGCGACGGCTATGGCCTGCTCGGGGGCTGGGTCCTGACAACGTAGAGCACCATGGCAAGCAAAAAGAGCAAAATAGGCTTCGAGGGAGAGCGTTACGAGGGCACGGGCATTCGATACAACCAGGAGCGAAAGTACTTAAAATGTAAAAGCATTGTCCTCACGCCCCCGCGGGGTCACGATCAACCATACGCAGCATATGGGGAAGGGCCTAAGAAGACATGGCGCCATCACCGCTGCTGCCACCATCATCGTGATCTCCCTCGACTCCGCTCTCGCTGTCGCTGTCGCCAGGGGCGAAGTGCTCGTGCAAGGCGTCCACGTGGTCCTCCACCGCCTTCCCGAGGGTGTCGCGGACCTCCTCTGGCATGGGGGCTATCACATTGTAGAAGTCAAAGTTTGGGTCGGCGTCAAGAAGATGGCTGAAGATGCGTGTCGCGGCTTGGGTGAGGAGATAGCGGCTCTCCTCCTCGATGATTCCGCCCACCTTCTTGGCGCCCACCTCGAGCCGCTCCACGAGCTTGGTGAAGAAGTCGAGGTACCTGCCATCGTGGGTCTCGAGAGGGCTGCTGACGTCCTCCTTGCAAATGGAGCCTAAGGTGCGGCGGGCGCGGAGCTCGAGGGCACGGAACATCTTAGAGCGCTGGAGTTGCCGCCGCCGCGCTCGGGCCGCCTCGTCCCGTGCCTGCTCCACGACCGCGGCGACACCCCCCACCTGCTGCCGGAGGGAGGTCAGCTCGGCCTCGGCGTCAGCCCGGGCCTTCAGCGCGGTTTCCCACAGCCTTTCGGCTTCGGCCAACATCTCCTTGAGGCCCGCGATCTCGTGCTGGAATTCCTCGCGCTTGGCCTTGAAGCGGTCCTCCTGCCGCTTCAGCTTCTTGTTGTTCTCATTGGCAAGCGCTTCGCGGCTCAGTGCGATCCTCCTAGCGGCGTCCTCCTGGATCTTCTCCGCCTTCGCCGCCAGATTTGTGTTGGCCTTGTCTAGGCGCTCGGCGTAGGAGCCTTGGGCAGCGGATACCTCTCGCTCCAACGTCTCCAGCCGCTCGCGCTCCAAGTCCTACGCGGATGCCGATCGCACGAGCTCCCGCTCATGGATGCCAAGGTCCCCCTCGCGGGCCGCCAGCCCCTCTTCGAGGGCGGAGATGGCATCTTTCCGTGTCTGGAGTTGTCGCTCCAGCAAGGCGTTCTGGTCCTTGAGCTCCTTCCTGCGGGCCTCCGCCGCCTCGCGTTGCCTGTCGGCCTCATCGGCCTCCCTGACAGCGTTCTCGAAGATTTCCTTCGCATCCTGGGCGGCCTTGTCGTGCTTCTCCCGTGTGGCGTCGTCTCGACGGCGGCCCAGTTTGATGGCCACATCAAGCTGGCGCCACCTCTCCACGAGGCGTTGGCGCTCCTCGATGATGCATGCCTCCTCCACCCGGAGGTCTGCTTCCAGCTGGTCAAGGGCAGCCCTGGCGCCTTGCAGGGCCCCGCGCTTAAGCACGACGCTGCTACTCACGAGCTGCAAGGCCCAACCAGTGTTCACCCCAGCGACGCCCCCTCGCGAGGGCCCGGCGCTGCCGGTCAGGAGCGGAGAGCTCGCGGGGACCCCCTCTTCGTTCTGACGTGGCGACGCGCCCCGTGGGATCGGCGACCCCCGGAAGGGGCCCCACGCGCGGGCGAGTCCGGCCGGCCCCCCGCAACGCCGCTGTCATTGATGGTGCGGGGCGAGAAAGCCGGCGTCTCCGCCTCCATCGCCGCAATGTCTGCCCTAGCAGCGGGCGCCCCAGGAGCTGTGGAGCCGCCCCCTGACAGCGCCTCCTGAGGCTCGCCTCCTTGGGTCTCCCGAGCCGCGTCCTCCTGCGGCTCAGAAGGGGCTGCCTGCCCCTCAGCCCTCACGAGGCCAGCCTCGGTGGCGAAGCTGCTGGTGCTCTCTTCACGCCCCCCGGCCCTAGCAACCGGCGATGTAGCTCCCGCCAGGCCGAGGGACCTCTCCTCCTTCTTCCTCTTCTTGCTCGAGGAGGTCCCAAAAAAGGGAAGAGAAACAAAGGCTTAGGCGCGCGCAACGCGCCGGGCGCAGGAGAAAGGAAGGCGCAGGGAGGTGGAATGTGCGAAGGAAGGCAATGATGGCCTCGCGTCGCCCCTGGCAGGTTTTATGTCAGCGCGGGCGGTTACCGAGGCATCGTGGGAGAAGTGGAGGCGTCCCCCATCACATCGTGCGCCACGCGTCGCGCCTGGCCCCAGGCGGTTAGGGCCCGCGCCGTTTCGCCCCCCAGTAGGCGGGAATGTGCGCGCCGCGGGCCCGGGGGCTACTGTCGGGCCCATGGAACCTGGGATATCCAGGCTCGTCTGCCTTTGGCACAGGGCACAACGCCTGGCATGGGCCCAGCGGGCCGTCATCACCAAGCACCTCACCAGGACTCCTCATGAGGTCTCGGCCTCCCGAGGCCCCCTCCTCAGGGAGCGGGCAAGCAAGGCTCAGGACCTCCACCAGCGGCCTCGCGAGGTCCTCTCACGAGGCGACCTCCTGAGGTGGCCTCCCGAGGCCCCCTCCCGAGGGCGCACGAGACGAAGGCTGTTCGGCACAGCCGCACGGTCTGGGGCCCATCACATGGGTGACGCGCGCGGCGACGAACGGCGACAGAGGCCGCGCCATCAGGCGCGGATGAAGATGGTTTCATCTTTTGTGTTAAGGGGGTAGGGCCAGCTATCTACTCCCCAAAGCAACCCCAAAGGTTGCCCGATCGGCGAAGGAAGACCAAGACGGCGGGTGCGCAGGGCGGAGGTCATCACCGAGCCCTCCGACGCGTCATGGATCATGCTTTGGCAGGCGAAGACCGCCTTTAGTCAGGATAGCCTGAGCGCTTGTCCCCTTTCAAAACCCGCCAAGTGTGGTAGCCTTTCCCGCCTAAGTTTCGAGGGGGAAGAGGACCGATGCGGGTATAAGGGGGGTAGTGCTGCCTTTGTAGAAGGGGAGGAGAGGAGATCAGCTCTTGTTCTCATCATCCCCAACCATGTACTCTCTCTCACCAGAGCAATACCAACCAAGCAGGAGTAGGGTCTTACGCCGCAAGGTGGCCCAAACCTGGGTAGACTGCTGAGTCCACGGTCCGTCCCTCGCTAGCGTGCTCTCGCCGTAGCTTCGCCGTCGCTTAGCCGTGGTAGGAGATGAAGTGGTAGAATGAGCTCACCCTAGTGTTCGAACCTTTGGGTCCCCGGAGCCCGACTTCCGACAGTCATAATTATTTGCTATTTTGTCAATTGCCAAACAATAATTTGTTTACCCACCGTATGTTTCTATGCTCAAGAGAGAAGCCTCTAGTGAAAACTATGGCCCCCGGGTCTATCTTTGTCATATAAAAAATCTAAAAATACTTTGCTGCAATTTATTGACTTTTATTTTAATTAGTATTTTAGTTTAGCTATTTATCTCTATAAGATTTAATCCTCGCAAGTAACCGCTAAGAGGATTGACAACCCTCTTATTTGCGTTGGGTGCAAGTGTTTGCTTTTGTGTGCGCATGTGCGCTTAACGGAATTTTGCTTGGTTCTCCTACTGGATTGATAACCTTGGTTCTTAACTGAGGGAAATAATTATCTCTACTGTACTCCATCATCCTCTCCTCTTCGGGGAAATACCAACGCAGACTACAAGTAGCAGGAAGAATTTCTGGCGCCGTTGCCGGGGAGACATCATCAAAATTACCAAGTACCTTCACACAAATTATCATTCACTTGCATTTACTTTTATTTGCATTTGCCTCTCGTTTTCATCTCCCCCACTTCTACAAAATTTTACAAAAACACTAAAATATTTTATTTGCTTGTTTGCTATCTTGCTTGCTTAAAGTTGCCACCATGTCTGATTTTGTTATTGAAAAAGATGAGGATGCTAAAGTTCCTAAGATAGAAATTCCCTCAAATTTAGACTCAAAAATTTTTGTAGTAGGGAGTGGAAATGTCATAGGGAAAAACATTATTCAAGAGTGCTTTAATTGCACGGGAACTTTGGTTTGTAGTGACACTCCAATCCTTAAAAGAACCAATAGTTATGGGGAGGCTATCTCCGCACTCATTCTTAAACTTGAAAGAAGATTTATCCGTACTCATCCTACCTTGCAAGGATTGTTTTATGAGTTGCCGGTTATAAATAACCCCAAGGCTAAAAAGATAGCTACTCTTATCCTTATGAATGAGTTTGATTACATAGTACGAGAAGCTAGAGAGATCTTTGATTTCTATAATATGAGTCAAGAAAATCCTGTGATAGATGAAATTTTATATAATGAGGAATATATGTTGTGATATGTTTTTCATGATCACCATGCTTTTGATGAAAATACTAAAAAGGAAGTTCCTCCCATACATATCATCCAACAAGTTTTCAATGGAATCAATCGTAAGTATGCTAGGATTGTGAAAGGGAACCAAGAGGGGTTTGAAGAAGGTAGCCTTAATAACCCTAGTATTTTGGTTGATCATGTGTTCCCTATTGTATTTGAAAAACCTCCTGAAAATCCCACACCTAAAGATGTCAGAACCAAGGATGACAACACTTGAAACTATGCATTATGCCTAGCTAGGGGCATAAAACAATAGCGCTTGTTGGGAGGCAACCCAATGAATAAAATAAATTTTTGCTTTTACCTTATGTTTTTCCGTGTTTGCATGATTATAGCTTCTGTTATGATTGTGTTTTTACGTTTTAATTAGTGTTTGTGCCAAGTAATGCCTTTGGGATGATGTTGATGACAGTATAATTGATGCTGTTTGGAAAACAGAAAGTTTTGCATCCAGTGCGGGAATTTTAGTTCTTTCCTAGAGAGTCAGAAAAATCTGAAATTTTTACACATTATTGGTATATGAATTGTTTATCTTGTAATAATGTTTCAGAATTTTTGGAGTTACAGAAGTATGGCTTTTAAATAGATCTTTACAGACTGTTCTGTTTTAGACAGATTCTGTTTTTGTTGCATAGTTTGCTTATTTTGATGAATCTATGGATCGTATCGGGGGGTATGAGTCATGGAGAAGTTGGAGTACAGTAGCATTATGCCAATATTAAATGTGAATCAATTTACAACAGTACCAAAAGTTTAAGGTTTGTTTGTTATACTAATGGATCTCACGAGGTTTCTGTTGAGTTTTGTGTGCTGAAGTTTTCAAGTTTTGGGTGAGACTACGATGGATAAATGTGGCACCCCAGCTCAGAGAACCAGTTTGCCAGTGTTTCCAACCCAGATATCATGTCTTCTGGAAACACACAACATCTTGGAACAGAACAGAACTGATCTTTATTGATATACTTCGAGTACAAGCTCATAGTTTACATCGATGACAAGGCCAGACATGACAATATCTACATTATTTATGGAACATAATAAGGCCTTGGTACTACTGGGTGATCCTACGGCGTAGTGGAACATAGCGCGGAAAACTCCATTCCACAGGGACACTGCTGGGATACGGCCTAGTTAGCGTAGCATGAATCTTCCGGACCTCCGTCTGTCGGCTTCTCCTGCATCTGGCATGACACGCCAGGTGAGTACTTGGAATGTACTCGCAAGCTCACAGCAACCACAACAATGCAGCAAACAACAGCATGCCAAGGATTATGTTAAGTGCTTAAGTTGCTTACTTACTGTTACTGATTATCAACTTACTCTCTTCCGGGTTGTCCCACAACCCTCGGAATACTCATGATCCACTGAGCACTTCCGAACATAAGACAAGTTCTTCCATCGTTATTATAGTTACGGTTGACCACTCAGTGTGACCTAGTGCGGACTGTGTCCAATACCGTGGACGCGGCTATTCGAATAGATTCTTACACTCTGCAGAGGTTGCGCACGTTACCCACACCATGAAGCTCCTGGTCCCGTACCACGGTACACTTCCCTCTCGGGTGGACCGGTGCTGCTCCAACGAAACTTGCCTCACTCGTGTCGCCTCCACCGTACCACCGACAATCATACCCTCCCAGGGTCATGTCCTGGGTGGCCCCTGTGTGACCCCGTGACACCTGCCACCGTCGTGGCCAACTAAACTGTCCCAAATGGGGACGCTGGCAAAACAACTCAACTGGCTCACAGGATTATCGCCGCCTACCTGATCAGGGTAGCATGCACGCATAACCCTCCCTCTTTTGTGGTATCGATAAAAGAGCACACGGTCAGACCAAGTCAAGGCCGTCCCATACCGGCAGATGTGGCTGCACGGATAAGTCCGGGTCGGTGGCACTTGATTAACCATTCAACTTAGTTTTTAGAAATATCATGACAAGCAAGGTTATTTACCATGAATAACCTTATATGGCAGTAGTTTTATCTCAATTTAACTTACTATGAATTATCTCATAATAAACTAATGCAAATAATTCAATTAAATGACCAATACTATTGAAATGCTTCATGCAATGGATGATGTGGCTTGCCTTGCCCTGTTGGGTTGTCCACAAACTCCTGGTCTTCAAAACCAAACTGATTTCCTTCTAAAAATATTTTTAAAATAGCAAAAGAAAATGTCACATAACACATTTCTGTTCACCAGAAATTCTGCACATGTGAGGAAAATACCAAAATTTACCAGAAAATAGAGGGGCTCAAGACAAAACCAATGCAAAAAGAATCAATTGATTTGGACTTGTCGATAAAAAGTTATAGTTGGTCAAAGTTCCTGGTCAAATCTGTTTTAAAAACAGAAATTGGAAAAATCCACAGAGGGCCACGTCAATGGCGTAAAGTGGAGGGGCGTCTCCACTTACCGCTTCGGCGCGCGAGGCGAGCCACTAACGTGTGGGCCCCGCTGTCAGATTTAAAAGGGGGAGAGAGAGAACAGAGCACTGCGGAGCTCCGGCGATGGTCGCCGGCGATGCAGACGGCGGCGAGGTCGGGCGACTACGGGGATGGAACGAGCATTCGGAGATGAAGCCGTACGTACCCGTAGTTTTGCGAGAGATGGCCGGATGACGTCGTCCCCTTCCTCTCCGGCGGCGGTGGTTTTCGGGTGTCGCCGGAGACGGCGATTCCGGCAGAGTTTCGGTTGGGGAAGAGGTCGGGCGTGGTCAGGAGAGTGTGTGGAGCTCGCGTGTGCAGTTAGTTGAGGCTAGGGTGGAGCGAAATGGTGGGGTGGCAGAGCTCGAGATGCGAGGCCAGAGGGCCTCTCGGCCTTGGCTCGTTGCTCGGGAGCTCGATTGGGAGCGGGTGGAGGGCAATGAGGAGCTGGGAGGGCTGGGCGCGGCCTTTTATAGGCGGAGGCGAAACCTCTGGAGCGGGCGGAGCTCCGGCCACGTCGCCGGAGCAAGGATGCCGCGTTGGCTGGCTTGGCGCGGGCGACAGGATAGGAGAGGGCAGGAGGAGTAAATGCACTCAGTGGCGGCTTGCGAGGAAGACGATGGCCAGCGGGGCCACAGTGCCATCACGGGTGCCACAGTGGCCGCGTGCGGTGGCGGCCGCCGGGGACGATTCCGGCGAGGGGAGAACTCCAGAATGGCCAGGTGGGTGGAGGAGAGGATGTCGGCGAGCGAGGACAATGCACAGCTATGCGGGGCAGCCGGATGCATCACATCAGACGCGGGCGGGGTGCAGAGCACGCGCACTGGCATGCCAGTGCCATGCTCATCCAAGGTGGCTGGCATCTGGAGGCCACGCAAGTCTGGGGCACCGTGTCCAGCACATCGACCCTCGACCACTTACTCCACCTGTACCCTTGGTTTGGCTAGATGTACTCTGGTTCGAAGTGTAGCTTCAACTACAGTTTCTGACAGAAACTTTGGGAGGGATCTGGAGAAGTGATGAGCTGGAGATGAAGCCAGTAGAGATGTCTAGGATGATCTACTTTGGAAGGACTACAAACTGGCCAAATTTGAGAAACTTTCATCAAGGTTTGAATGCAGTTCATGAATAACTGTCATACTGGTCCAGAAGCCTAGATGAGCTTGTTGCACTCACCTGGTTGATCTGCTGGAGCTGAAATCTGTTGTGTGGGAGTTATTTGGTGGATAGAAGATGTCATAAAAATTTCAGCTCAATTGGATACCTCTAGCTGGTACTTCCTTCACAGAGGTTTGAACTGAGCAGAAACTTGGCAGAATATTTCTGCTGAAAATTTATACTAGACAAGATGATATTTTTGGATATTGTGGCAAGATAGGTTCCCTAGTATCTCAGGGAATTGTTTGAGAGTTTTCTGAGTTGAGGAAATGTAGGTTGCTTCACAATGGGCCAGTGTTGTCCAGAGGATAAATGTAATTTTCTCGACAAAATTTTGTACTGGACCATGAAATGTTTTTGAAGATTGTGGGAGTAGATAATGACAAGAAGGTGTGGTATTAATTTGGGATTTTTCTGATCATCCGAACTATAGGTTGCTTCACAACCTACAGTGAAGTCGGAATTTTCCCAAAGAAGAAATGAATTATTTTGAAAAGAATGATAATTGGAATTAGATCCATAAGGTGTGTGACAGGATTTTGGCAAGATATTGAGGGCTTTGGATTACTAGGGAGAAATTCAAAAGTTCCTCAAGTCCAAAGTTAACTGGAAAGATTCAAAAGTCAACCAAATTGCAAATAAAGCCAAAAGATTTCGAAAAGAAAAAGTTGCCAAAAACCAGGGTGTCACAATAAAGGAATAAGGAGCGGCAAGAGCCTAAGCTTGGGGATGCCCAAGGCACCCCAAGGTAATATTCAAGGAAGACTCAAGCGTCTAAGCTTGGGGATGCCCCGGAAGGCATCCCCTCTTTCATCTACAATCTATCGGTAACTCACTTGGAGCTATATTTTTATTCATCACATGATATGTGTTTTACTTGGAGCGTCTTGTGAAATAGTTTGTTTTCTTTTGTTTGCTTTTTAGTTTGTCACAATCATCTTTGCTGAACACACCTTTTTGAGAGGGACACACATTATTCGTGATTTGTTAGAATACTCTATGTGCTTCACTTATATCTTTTGAGCTAGGTAGTTGCTCTAGTGCTTCACTTATATCTTTTAGAGCACGACGGTGGTTATATTTTAAAGAAATAGTTGCACTCTCATGCTTCACTTATATCTTTTTGAGAGTCTCATGATAGCAATGGTAATATGCACGGGTTATGAATTTGTTCCTGATATGATAGGTATTCAAGAGGGATATAATAAAAACTTTCATGTAGATCACTGAATATGATAAACTTGATTCCTTGCAATAGTTTTGTGATATTAAGATGGTAATATGTGGGAGGTATTAGAATATAATTGTGGTTTAGTAAGAATAATTGTGTTAAGGTTTGTGATTCCCGAAGCATGCACGTATGGTTTGTCGTTATGCTAAGAAGTTGGAGCATGAATTATTATTGACTGTCTTCCTTTGTGTGGCGGTCGGGGGCGCGCGATGGTTAACTCCTACCAACCTCCCCCCTAGGAGCATGCGTAGTAGTACTTTGCTTCGAGGGCTAATAAACTTTTGCAATAAGTATGTGAGTTCTTTATGACTAATGTGAGTCCTGGATTATACGCACTCTCACCCTTCCGCAATTTGCTAGCCTCTTCGGTACTGTGCATTGCCCTTTCTCACATTGAGAGTTGGTGCAAACTTTGCCGGTGCATCCAAACCCCGTGATATGATACGCTCTATCACACGTAAGCCTCCTTATATCTTCCTCAAAACAGCCACCATACCTACCTATCATGGCATTTCCATAGCCATTCCAAGATATATTGCCATGCAACTTCCACCGTTCCGTTTTTATGACATACATCATCATTGTCATATTGCCTTGCATGATCATATAGCTGACATAGTATTTGTGGCTCAGCTACCGTTCATCATTGATATACATGTTACGCTAGCATCATTGCACATCCTGGTACACTGCCAGAGGCATTCATATAGGGTCATATTTTTGTTCTAGTATCGAGTTGTAATGTTGAGTTGTAAGTAAATAGAAGTGTGATGATCATCATTATTAGAGCATTATCCTAGTGAGGTAAGAATGATGGAGACTAATGAGTCCTCGAAAAAGTGGGTATGAGGTCCATGAGATCGTTCTAAAATAAAAATAAAAATAAAAATAAAAATAAAAATAAAAATAAAAGAAAGGAAAAAAGAGAAAGAACAAAAAAAGAAAAGAAAAAGAAAAGAAAAATAAATAAATGAGAGAAAAAGAGAGAAGGGGCAATGTTACTATCCTTTTTCCACACTTGTGCTTCAGAGTAGCACCATGTTTTTCATATAGAGAGTCTCCTATTTTGTCACTTTCATATACTAGTGGGAATTTTTCATTATAGAACTTGGCTTGTATATTCCGATGATGGGCTTCCTCAAATGCCCGAGGTCTTCATGAGCAAGCAAGTTGGATGCACACCCACTTAGTTTTCATGTTGAGCTTTCATACACTTATAGCTCTTAGTGCATCCGTTGCATGGCAATCCCTACTCCTCGCATTGACATCAATTGATGGGCATCTCCATAGCCCATTGATTAGCCTCGTCGATGTGAGACTTTCTCCATTTTTGACTTCTCTTATTTATCTCTACCACCATATTCTATTCCACCCATAGTGCTATATCCATGGCTTGCGCTCATGTATTGCGTGGGAGTTGAAAAAGTTGAAGCGCGTTAGAAAGTATGAACCAATTGCTTGGCTAAAACCGTGGTAGTGCATGATAAATATTTTTGTGTGAAGAAGATGGAGCATGACAGGATTGTATGATTTTGTAGGGACAACGTTCTTTAGCATGTTTATTTTGAAAGACATGATTGTTTATTAGTATGCCTTAGTATTGATGTCTTTATATCAAATTATAGACTATTGCTTTGAATCATTTGGATCTTATTATTCATACCGTAAGAGAGAGATTACATGATGAAACATGATAGGTAGCATTCCACATCAAAAATTCTGTTTTTATCATTAACCTACTCGAGGACGAGCAGGAATTAAGCTTGGGGATGCTTGATACGTCTCCAACGTATCTATAATTTTTTATTGTTCCATGCTATTATAGTATCAATCTTGGATGTTTTTATATGCAATTATATATCATTTTTTGGGACTAACCTATTAACCTAGTGCCCAGTGCCAATTGTTGTTTTCTGCTTGTTTTTGGCTTATCAGAGAAACAGTACCAAATGAAGTCCAAATGCCATGAAACTTTTTGGAGATTTTTTCTGGACAAAAGAACCCTTTGAAGCTTTGGGAGGAGGCCAGAAGCCTCATGGAGGCTTCACAAGGCAACAGGGCGCGCCCCAGGGGGTGCGCCGTGTTGCCTTGTGGGGCCCACGTGACTCCGTTTGACCTAATTCCACTTCTATAAATTCACAAATATTGGGAAACCCCTAGAGAGCCAGAAGAAATAACCTTTCTGCCGCCGCAAGCCTCTGTTCTTCTGCTATCCCATATGGAGGCCTTTTCCGGTACTCTGCCAGAGGGGGAATCGATCACGGAGGGCTTCTACATCAACCTTGGTGCCCTTCCGATGATGTGTGAGTAGTTTACCACAGACCTACGGGTCCACAGCTAGTAGCTAGATGGCTTCTTCTCTCTCTTGATCTTCAATACATTCTTCTCCTTGATGTTCTTGGAGTTCTATCCGATGTAATATTCTTTTGTGATGTGTTTGTTGGGATCCGATGAATTGTGAGTTTATGATCAGATTATTCATGAGAAATATTTGAGTCTTCTCTGAAATCTTTTATGCATGATTGTTATAGCTTTGTATTTCTCTCTGATCTATCGGTTTAGTTTGGCCCACTAGATTGATTTATCTTGCAATGGGAGAGGTCCTTTGTGATGGGTTCAATCTTGCGGTGCTCAATCCCAGTGACAGAAGGGGACATGACACGTATTTGTATTGTTTCCATTAAGGATAAAAAGATGGGGTTTATTCATATTGATTGAATTTGCTTCTCCACATCATGTCATCTTGCTTAAGGCGTTACTCTGTTTTCATTAACTTAATACTCTAGAGGCATGTTGGATAGCGGTCGATGAGTGGAGTAATAGTAGTAGATGCAGGCAGGAGTCGGTCTACATGTCTTGGACGTGATGCCTATATACATGATCATTGCCATGAACCCGTCATAATTATTTGCTATTCTGTCAATTGCCCAACAGTAATTTGTTTACCCACCGTATGTTTCTATGCTCAAGAGAGAAGCCTCTAGTGAAAACTATGCCCCCCAGGTCTATCTTTATCATATAAAAGACCTAAAAATACCTTGCTGCGATTTATTTACTTTTATTTTAATTAGTATTTTAGTTTAGCTATTTATCTCTATAAGATTTAATTCTTGCAAGTAACCGCTAAGAGGATTGACAACTCTCTTATTTGCGTTGGGTGCAAGTGTCTTATTTTGTGTGTGCATGTGCGCTTAACGGAATTTTGCTTGGTTCTCCTACTGGATTGATAACCTTGGTTCTTAACTGAGGGAAATACTTATCTCTACTATACTGCATCATCCTCTCCTCTTCGGGGAAATACCAACGCAGACTACAAGTAGCACGGGACAGCAGCTGTCCGTTCCGCGACGGCCGCCTTAGCCCTGATGGAGGCTGCCCGCGCCCATGTCAAGGCCGCCCGCGCCCAGCTCCTGGCGGTCACTGCACAAATCATATGAAGCTTCTCCGACAATGGTCGGCAACCCACGGCCGAAGAGTTGGCAATCGCCGAGAGCGTTCGAGCAACCGTCCGTTCGTTCGCGGAATACATTGCCGCGATGGAGCCCGTCCAAGCCCAGACCGCTGCCGCCCACACCCAGCTCGTGGCGGCCTTTTCCGAAGAGATGGCGGACACAGATGGCAAGATGCTTGCCGAGTATGGTGCGATGGATGCCATGGAGCCCCTTCCCTAGGAGATCGTCGAGCGCGAGCTGGACATGGAGGAGGCGGCGGAGATCGACGAGCGCCAGGCGGAGTAGTAGTCTTTGTTTAGAGCACCGGTCTTTTGTTAGAAATTTTTAGGTCAGGTAGCTCTGTTTAATTGCTGAACTTGCCCGATTAAGAAGTGTGGGTGTGCTGTAGGCTCTTTTGTGTACCCAAATTATGCAATGACGTGGATGACCACTGTAACCAGGGAAATTCGAACCAAAATTTGCACGTTCAAACTCATCACACACGGGGTAAGCCATATGAATCGTTTGTGATGTTCATATATCGTACACAGTGCTGAATAAGGGACCGTGTCTGATGACACTTTGCGCGCCAGTTTTTTGTTGCACGGAGCGAAAAATTTGGGCATCCGCTGAAATATCTACCTCCCATGGCCCCCTCCTCCTTACCAAAAGCCACATTTCCCCTGTTTCTGCCTTCCATTCCAAGTTCAAACCTTCACTCTGCTTGCTTGCAGTGCCGCCACCTCACCGGCGATGTGCCTTCCTGCTGCTCGGCCTCGTCGATCTAGTCAGGTAATCCACACCCGACCCCCATCCTCCACCTCCTTCTACATCCCACATGCCCCGACCGCCGGCGTGACACATTCCACCCAAATCACCAACCTATCCTCCAAATAAGCGCCGCCCTAAGCCATGGTGCACATAGTATAGCCAGGAGCTCAAGGAGCATCTGGCAGCAGAGAAGCAAATCGCGGCCGCACGCGCGGATGAGGTCACGATAGCTGCCATGCGTGCCAACCCCCAGATCTTGGAGGAGCACCTCGCCGTCGAGGCCATCACCGACGCCTTGCGCGCGGACACCTGCACACGGTTGGCTGCTTTAAACGACAGTTCATGGCATTTTCTCGAGGCTACCGTCGGTGCCTTCGACGAAGACTACGAGGTGTTTTCTCAGCGTGCCCGTTCTTACCTCAACTCCAGAGCCAGCAGGTTGGTGCCCGGAGCAGCTCAGGCGACTCACCAGTATGAGGAGGGCACCCACAATGTGGAGGCCTCGCCCTCTTCCAAGTCTAAGGAGCCCATCGTCATCGATATCTTCGACGATGAGGAGTAGCTTGTCTTTTTAGCTCACTACAAGGACCTATGTTCAGCTAGCTAGCTACGCCGGTTAAGCATGTTCGGTTTACCTTTTGCATGTGCTGCTCCTGCCTTTCCTTTACAAATTCTAGTGAATTGTCCTATGTACTCTTACTATGCAATCTTATCCTCTAGTATATATGTTCTATATATTGTGTAATGTGGTGCTGAGTTAACTATTTGGTTATGTTTTTGTCATGTTCAGTTAACTGTTTAGTTCAATTCTGCAAGGTGAAGCTCAATTCTTGTGGGTGCAATTTTGTATTCTCTTGCATGTGAGAAATAATCGAATTTGGCTGTACAAAATACATGAGATACAAATACAATTGCTATATTTCCAAGTTGTTAAGCATACTAGGTTTGGTTAACTGTCTGATCTTGTAGTATGTTCTCTTGTGCAATGTGGTGCTCAGTTAACTGTTTGGTTCATTTGTTGCAGTGCTTAGTTAACTATTTGGTTCAATTCTGCAATGCGATGTTCAATTGTCGTGGGTACAATTTTGTATTGTTATGCACGTGAGAAATAAATCGAAATCGGCTATACTAAATACATGAGAAACATATACAATTGCTATATTTCCTGGTTCTTAAGCATGCTTGGTTTGGATAAATGGCTTTTCCATGTGGCTCGAATTAATCTGCTGAATCTGCAATGTGTTTATTTTTCATCAACATATTTTACTGATAGTATGCCACTCACTTAGCCTGATCAATAACTACCTTATATGTGTTGCAGGGAAACAATGGGAGGCACTGAGGTTTACCATCGAGGTTCGCACATGCATGGTCCTTTGTCTAATAGCACATTATTGTGCAATTGCAGGAACCTTTCTAGTATTTAGGTTTTTAACAATTTGGTCTTGCACATGTAGGTCCTGCTGTCAGAGGTTTTGACCCATTTTGCATATGGGGAAATGAGATGTCCATGAATATTAGTCAACTCAAGAAACTCAGAAAGATTGTGAGGATAAAGAAACTAGCGACGAAAAACAATAAGATCTTTGTCTGCACAACGAAGAAGACATCAGTGAACTACAGGATGGTACTAACTCTTATACTCCCTCTGGTCCTTTTTAGTCTGCATATAAGTTTTGTCCGAAGTTAAAGTATCTCTACTTTGACCAAAGTTATAGAAAAAGCATCAACATTCAAACTGCAAAATCATTATTTTTAGATGCATTATGAAATACAATTTTATAGTTTACATATTTGGTATCGTGGATGTTGATATTTTTTGAAATAAATTTGGTGAAACTTTACAAAGTTTGACTTGATACAAATCTAATGCGCGGAGTAAAAAGGACCGGAGGGAGTACCTTGTTTTTTTATTCCTTTGTGCCATTTCAAAATTCAGAGAAGATATTTATGCATATCTTTGTTTTCAGGCCTTTCCAAAGCAGTTCACAGATGATTACCTCTCAAACCACCTGTATGGTCAAGAGGCGAGGAAGGTGTTCATACAACACCCACGGTACAATATTGAAGTCTTCCTCAAGAGGACGAAGGATGGGCGGTCAGTCATCCACATGCACTGGCCTAAAGTTGCAAGGACATTCAACATCATTGAAGGCTCAATATTTGCCTTCCGCTTCAGCAGTTTTCCAGATGAGATTCATCTGTCTATCTACCGTCTATGATGCTAATTTCCAAAGGTTTTAGATGTTGCATGTGAAACTTGGTGCTGTTGTGTAATGGGGTAGCTAGCTATATGCCTATATGGTGTGAGTGAGTGCTGAAGCTATATAATGTTGTACTCTGATGTATTTCAATTATGAAATCTTGGTTCTGTAATACGAAAATGAAATATATTGTGTGTTTATTATGAAATGTAAATTTGATTACTAAATGGATTAATAATAATAGGCCAATTAGCTTGCTTATTGGGTTTTTCTAGTGCAAACGGTTATTGAGACAACACCGTGGGCGATGATCTCAGACAACCCACACGGTTAATAGGAAGTAAACGTGTTGGATCAATGAACAATCACACACGACTTCCTCTGGACAACTGTTTGCGTTAGGCCACCTTACACAAACGTTTTCTACATAAAAAGTGTGTGTGATGGACAGCCTATGCCACACAGTTTCTTCTAGACACCGTGCGTGATGCATTCAATAACACAAAGGTTGAAATTATTACTATCGTCTGCAATGGCAACACTATCACAAACGATGTGATGCGGAAAACTGTGTGCTTTGTATATATGAACAGAAACGTTTGTCTGGGATTCACTGTGTGGGATGTATATATGAACGGAAATGTTTATCTTGGATTCACTGTGTGGGATGTACATACGAATGGAAATGATTGGGCCATTATAATTGTCTGCGATAGCTCACCCGATCGCACACGAGCTCTTTTTGCCCCGCATGTGTGACCAGAGGCCCTATCGTGGACAGTTTCTGGGTCATGTGGAAAGGACCCCCCCCTATCGCACACACAGGCAAGGCGACGGTTTAAAACTATGTCACTGAAAGGGGGTAAAAACCGTCTGTATAGCAGCTCGTTGTACTAGTGTACAAAGGTACTCAACAAGACTTACATCAGAACTAACTACAAATGCATCAGTGTCAACAAAGGGGTTGTGGAGTTTAACTGCAGCAAGCTAGCTTTGACTCAGTGGCTATCCTGAACTACGACTACCAGTAACTTCTTTGGGGTGAGAGAGTGCACACGAGTCCACATAGTCACCACAAGAATACACCACTATGGATCCATTCCCGTTTCCCTACGGATAGGCCATCCATAGCACTCATGCTTATCTTGCGCATTTTAGAGTATCCATTTCAACTTGTCTATGAATAATGTAAGCTTCCAAGTAGTCCATATCCGCGGACGCGACTATTCGAATAGTTTGATAACCCTGCAGGGGTGTACTTCTTCACACACGCTCTCACCACTTACCACCATATACACATCATGTATCTCGGCAACCTTCAAGCGGAAGCCTGGCGAGGGTGTCGGCCACAACATGGCGAGGGTGAGGAACCATCATTGAGGATAACGGAATCTTGTACAAGTCTATCTGGTACCTTTAGGATTAGCATTTTGAACTTATTATCCTTGAACAAATCAATCAGTGGCTTGGTGTGCTAGAAAACTCGTATAGAATGGAGGTGGCCAACCCATCCTTCACGGCGGCAACTTGCACCAAATACACGTGAATTAGAGGAAGTTACTTCTTTCATCCAAGCATATGCTTCATGAGCTAGCACGAAGAAAATGCTTTCAAAAGTTTCCAACACTACCGTGATGTTCATCAAAATCATGGAAAGGACAAAGATGTTGCCGATGGGCTTAGCAACAACTCATCAAGATTTCCACGAAGATAGAATTCCACGACTATGTGAACAACGTGATAGCATTGGTCAGACCAAAAGATATAATGGTGTATGCTCGAGGAAACATCCACGGGTAAAACAACATTAGGAAAATCGTTGGTGCTGATTTTGATTTGACGATAGCCCACACTCGAATAAAAAGATACAATAGATCCAGCAACTAAACATGAAAGTCAGTCATTGAATATATCATCTTTCTTCAACACACGCACACAAAAGATATCCCTTTGAGTGAACTAAATTAGGCAAAGCTTTTATCTTCCAACTCTCCAAGTTGTTGTTTAGCTTAACCAACTAGTTCAGGGTATCCAACATAGAATCTTGGAGAACGGGTGGTTTAGAGAAAACCAACTTGATCACGAACTCAACATAACGGTCAGGGAACAACCTGGTGATACTTCCGAGAAGATATCCAGAAAATCACGAACACCGATATGTTATTAAGCTCGAGACAATCTTGTTTTTCAGGGCAAGACGATATGATCAAAGGAGCGAGGAATTGACACAATCCTAACTCATTGATCGAAGAGTGCACCAAGAAGGATGGACTAGGTAGCACGATCAATCTTAGAATGATGATTCAATAACCAACACGCTAAGAATGAAATTATCGTCCATTAACCACCAAGCAGCAGGGTTGCTAGTAGTATTGATTTCACACAGCACAGTTCACTTGTCGGCATTCCGGTTACAACAACACGGGGACCGAGGAATGAATGATGATGGGGAGAAATATCACTGTATCAAGAACTCATAAGAGGTTGTGCAATTCTCATGACATTTCTGACATAAAGACGGTAATACTCTAGGGTAGAATAGAACAGAAGCTGGACTGGCCTCTTGATCTGCGGAATACAATTGCTTTGACCCAATCCAAGAAATGGATGAGGTGCTGGAGTTTGTTTCTCCTAGTCATTCTGAAATAGAATGGCTTGACGGACCACAAAAATAACAGGCATCGATGAACACGAATGCACAATTACTCTTGACTATCTATTGGTAGACGATGGTCGGAATACATCTGAAGACGGACAACTCAAAGGAACACATGATTCTCTGAGTTGTGGATGCATGGATTATCATGTCGAACAAGTCCAACAAATTTCTTCCGGACACCCATGCAGAAGGAGAGGATTGGCAGATTCACAATGTAGAATGGAGAACTCATCAGGAGCACTCTTGGTGTGATCCTTTGGTTCAAAAGAACTTCTACCATGGATGGTTCATGGTATTTGGAAGAATGATATACCACGGACCATGAGGACTAAACAAGGTTACTAACCAACCTAATGGAGCTACAATCTCTATCAACATGAAATAAGTAGAGTGAATCTTGGGTTCAGGAACCCAGGAATGGAATAACAAGAAACTAAATAACATCACGAGCTGCTTTCGAAAATGATGGCCAGAATTATCACACTGGGGATACAACACAAAGGCTGAACCTTTGGGTGGTTCTCTGAGATATCCTAGTTTTCTGAAAACTTCAACAATTATGTCAATGTAATGGAATACCTCAACACAATGTTTAGTGTGGTTAGTCTGGCCCAAAAGACATCGAGAACAAGAAGAAAGGATTTGCAAATGCATCAGATTATTTAGAAACCTGGGATAACTCGGACAGCATAACGGCTGTACGGGCATGATATATGAAACATCCTGCAAGACAACTGACAACATAACAACTGAATTATTATGGAAACAACGATCCAAGAAGTCAACACCTTTGCTATAAGTCTCCAGCATAGTAACTCGTCATCCTGATAGATAGATGAGAAAGCCTAGTTTCTTAACCCCGTAGAAAAGATGAGGGTGACTCAGAAATTAGAGTGACACAAGGAAAGGAGTAAAAAGAATCTTACGTTCCCTTCCACAATCAATTCCCCTATATAACTAAAGCATTTCTAGACTCGACTTCGACCAGTTTAACTTGGTAATCCTACACACAGTCTGGCGCTGATACCAAAGCTGTCGGGACCCCGATCCTAAGTCACACAGATCTAGCATGTAACACATCATATCACTTTGCCGCACGGTAACCTACGGCTGCCGCCTTAACCTTGACCGGGACCGTTTGCGTCTTTTGGCTCACATATATGATTATGTCGCTAGCATCCACATGACAGAGAACCCGGGTCGACATGACTAGTCATAAACCAAGGTCGCACAAACGTACAGGGACAGACATAGGTAACCCAGCAATGCACATGTCGGTCATCAACGTGTGTAACCGGGCTATAGCAAGCTATTAGGACTCCAGTAACACCGCGTGGCATTTCCCCGTAGGGACAGACACAGGAGCAAAGAAGGATACATGTCGGTCAACCCATGTGTTTCGGAGCAGTAGCGAACTACCAAGGCTCAGTGGAAGCACTGGGAGGCATTTCCCTGTAAGGAAGGCTACTAAAGGCACACAACTAGGTGTCGAACACCACACATACCAATGCATTTCAAACATACACACAATATGCACGATATGTGTAGATATAACATGGCATCACAACATAACTCTACGAATCAAAGTATTTATTTAACAGGCTCCGAAGAGCCATACATAGCATGATATTACAAACATGAGTCTCATGACCCAATATACAAAGTCATACAAGCAACGGAAGCATAAACCTGTATGAGTACAGACAACTGAAAAGAAAGAAGGCTAGGAAGCCTATCTATCTACAAGACCCTCCATAGGAGCCAGACCTCTGTCTGGGATTCCCAAACTAATCGGTCAACGTCGAACTCATCGCAGAAATCACTAGCGAGACTGAAGTCTCCTCTGCAAAAACGTAAATTAAGCAACCGTGAGTACAAAGGTACTCAACAAGACTTACAACAGAACTAACTACAAATGCATCAGTATCAACAAAGGGGTTGTGGAGTTTAACTGCAGCAAGCCAGCTTTGACTCAGTGGCTATCCCTGAACTACGACTACCAGTGACTTCTTTGGGGTGAGAGAGCGCACACGAGTCCACATAGTCACCACAAGAATACACCACTATGGATCCGCTCCCGTCTCCCTACGGGAAGGCCATCCATAGCACTCACGCTTATCTTGCGCATTTTAGAGTATCCATTTCAACTTGTCTATGAACAATGTAAGCTTCCAAGTAGTCCATATCCGCGGACGCGGCTATTCGAATAGTTTGATAACCCTGCAGGGGTGTACTTCTTCACACACGCTCTCACCGCTTACCACCATATACACGTCATGTATCTCGGCAACCTTCAAGCGGAAGCCTGATGAGGGTGTCGGCCACAACCTGACTAACCACACAAAACTCTATTCTAGGTTTATCGCCTATTTGAGGTTGTATCCGCAAAGGAAGTCCGGCCGAAGTTTCTATCATGGCCCCAAACAATGAGAGCAGGGTTGCCAAGAGCACCAGTCGGGTGTCACTTGGTACACCGTGCCTCGGTGTCTCTACCACATCATAGCCCACCCCTTAGGTCAGCGCTATGCACGGCCGCCAACACATATCCTACAAACACCAGAAACTAGTTGCGACTCCTGGTCAGAGATCTAGGTGATTAATAAGTCGAGAGAGCTTGGAGCGCTCGGAGCCCAATGTGTGGTAGTAACTGTTCTTGGATCACAAACACGGAACTCAGTTCTTAAGGACGGTCTCAATGAGACAACCCACCATGTACTCCTACATGGCCTCTCATCGCTACCTTTACCAAAACATGTTCACACACTTAGCTCTCATTAGTAGGACATGTTCACAACCATTCCAATTCATCGCCCAGATGGATCAGACCTGACACAACTCTAAGCAATAGCAAGCATAACAAGCAAGCATGGATGAGTAGGAACAACATGGCTCAAGCAATTCCTACTCATGCTAGTGGGTTTACTATTTACTGTGGCAAAGACAGGTCATGCAGAGGAATGGGTTCAACCACCGCAACAAGTAACAGTTGAATCGTTGTTGTCCTAATGCAATAAAAGAGAGTAGGAGCGAGAGAATGGGATTGTATCGGAATGCCTAAGGGGGGGTTTGCTTGCCTGGCACTTCTGAAGGTAGTATAGCTATTAGTTCTTCATCAGTGTCAACGATCACAACATCGGAACCATCTTCTACCGAGAAGGAACAAATACCGGCAAACAGAGAAGGAACACAATCAATGCAATGAAACAATATGATGCATGATCATGACATGGCAATATGCTTTTGATTGAGCTAATGCAACTAACAACAGATTGGTTGGAGTTGGTTTGAATCAAAAATTCAAATTCAAACTCCACATATGGTATTTCAAATACCATTTAATTGATTTGACCTGATTGTTAGCAGGTTTAACTTGTTTTGTCATGCATGAAAACAGTACCATTGGATAGATTGGATTTTTCTAATCATTTTCATATATAAATCTTTTCCATCTGAGTTATGGTTGATTTACTATGAATTTTTGAAGTTTTAAGCATTTTCTAGAATTTCTTGGTTATTTTAAATTAAACAAAATCTAGAAAATGATTTACTGCATTAGCACTATGTCACTGTGACATCAGCAGGTCAACTGGGGCGGTCCAGGTCAAACTGACCAGTGGGACCCGCATGTCATAGACACGCCCAACTAACAGTGGCTGTTAGTGCTAATTAGGTGATTAACCTAATTAACCCAGGGGCTGGCCCCACATGTCAGTGACTCAGCTAATTAGCAGGCATTAATTAGGCTTAACTAAAAAGATTAGCAGGCGTTGGGGCACACTGGCAGCGACACGGGGGAAGGTTAATTACCACTAACGATGTAGTTAAACGGCGGTTAACCGCCGGCGACGTCCAGACGTGGCGGAGGCACGCCGGACTTGCGTTGCCGGCATCGGTTTAGCGCACAAAGGGCACCACGGCGTAGCCCATGCTCGTGCACATCCAGGGGGCATGTGGGGGGCCGTGGTGGCGCCGAAGCTCGTCAGAAGCGAGCCCGTGCCGGCGGCCGGAGCTTGGCTAGGTGTGCGTGTGGGGCTACAGCTCGCAAGGGAGTGATACGTCTCCAACGTATCTATAATTTATGAAGTATTCATGCCATGTTTACAACAATTTTATATGGTTTTGGTATGATTTGATTAGAACTAACCCGGACTGACACTGTTTTCAGCAGAACTACCATGGTGTTGTTTTTTGTGCAGAAATAAAAGTTCTCGGAATGGGCTGAAAATTTACGGTGATTTTTTGTGGACCAAAAGAGACCCCCGAAGCTTCGAGGAAGGACCAGAAGCCTCACGAGGAAGCGACAAGCCTGGGGGGCACGCCCTCCCCCCAGGGCGCGTGGAGCAGGCTTGTCGCTCCCTCGTGGGCCCCCTTGACGTGAAACCAGTGCCAAAAATTCCTATAAATACCAAAAACCCCAAAAACAAACCTAGAACTTCCACGCCACCACCGCAAGCCTCTCTTCCAAAGCAATCTCATCTGGAGCCCTGTTCCGGCACTCTGCCGGAGGGGGAAATCATCACCGGAAGCCATCTTCATCATCCCAACGGTCTCCATGACGAGGCGGGAGTAGTTCACCCTCAGGGCTGAGGGTATGTACCAATAGCTATGTGTTTGATCTCTCTCTCTCTCTCTCGTGTTCTTGATTTGGCTTGATCTTGATGTACCATGAGCTTTCTTAATATAGTTGGATCATATGGTGTTTCTTCCCTCTCTATCTTCTTGTGATGAATTGAGTCTTTCCCTTTGAGGTTTCGTTATTGTCGGGTTGAATATTTCAGATTTGAGAACACTTGATGTATGTCTTGCATGTGGATACCCGTGGTGACAAGGGGGTATTCTATTGATTCACTTGATGTATGTTTTGGTAATCAACTCGCGGATTCCCGTGACCTTGGGGTGATCTAGGCATAGGGGTTGGTTGCATGTTTTCATTATCTTTTCTCCGATAAGAAACTTTGGGGTACTCTTTGAAGTTCTTTGTGTGAATTGAATATTATGAATTTGAAGTTGTTTGCTGCATATCGAATAATCAACTCATGGATACTTGTGGTGACAATGGAGTATCTAGGTGACATTAGAGTTGGTTGATGCGTATCATAGGGTGTTATTTTAGTACGAACTCTAGGGCCGTTTGTGACACTTAAAGGGATGGCTCAATAGATTGATCGGAAAGGATAACTTTGAGGTGGTTTCGTACCCTACAACAATTTCTTTCTTGTGTTCTCCGCTAATAGGAACTTTGGAGTGATTCTTTGTCGCACGTTGAGGGATTGTTATATGATTCAACTATGTTAGCACTGTTGAGAGATTGCACTAGTGAAAGTATGAACCCTAGGCCTTGTTTCAAGCATTGCAATACCGTTTGTGCTCTGTTTTATCACTTGCTACCTTGCTGTTTTTATATTTTCAGATTACAAAAGCCTATATCTACTATCCATACTACACTTGTATCACCATCTCTTCGCCGAACTAGTGCTCCTATACAATTTGCCATTGTATTGGGTGTGTTGGGGACACAAGAGATTTCTTGTATTTGATTGCAGGGTTGTTTGAGAGAGACCATCTTCATCCTACGCCTCCCACGGATTGATAAACCTTAGGTCATCCACTTGAGGGAAATTTGTTACTTTTCTACAAAACTCTGCACTTGAAGGCCCAACAACGTCTACAAGAATAAAAGTTGTGTAGTAGACATCAAGATCTTTTCTGGCACCGTTGCCGGGGAGGTGAGTGCTTGAAGGTATATCTTTAGATCTTGCAATTGAATCTTTTTGTTTCTTGTTTAGTCACTAGTTTGGTTTTATAAAAGAAAACTACAAAAAAAATGGAATTGAGGTTGCCTCAAATGCTTTATCTCTATGAAGTCTTTCTTGAAAATAAGGATTCCGATAATTGTGCTCAATTGCTAGAGGAAGAATTTAATAAAATGTTTTGCATAAAACCTTTGAATGATGAGCATGATTGCAATGTTGTTAGTATGAATTATTTGAATATCCATAATGCTAATGATGATTGCACTAGTCATGATAAAAAGGTTTTTTACAAGCATGTCAATTTTTGTGGAGTGCAAAAACTTTGTGAAGACATGCCATATAGGGATGATAGATTTTGTAAGAAGCATAAACATGATAAAACCAATTGGTGGCTTAAAGTGATAGATGAATTTACTACAAAATTATGCTCTCTTCATCCCATTACTTGTGAACTTTGCAATAAGATTGGTCATCTTAATTTCGAATGCATACTCTTTCATGATCGAATCATGTCCAAATATTGCTATAACTTGATCACCCTTGAACTTTATAATGAACTTTTTCCATTTTTGGGGTGTGAAGAATTGTCACATCAAAATAGTTGGTTTGAAGCATTCATATTGACGGACCATACTGAATGTAATCTAACGGAAATCTATATGTTTTGTGTGGTAAATTGCAATGAGAATGCTTATATAGTCAACTATAGAAAGACGGGAAAACAAATAGAGTATAAAAGGAATACTAATGAAAGGGTAAAGATTTCCACTTTCCCTCCTATTGTCTCTCACGATGAAATAGGTGACGAGAAGGAGCTTCCTATCCAACCAATCTCTTCAATAAGAATGTCACGCCCAATATGCGGTCCTATCCTCAAGGAACTCAGAAGTTCCACATAGGATAGAAGCGCATATCGAAGACGCTTCGCAAGGTGGATATCATTACAACATACCATGTACTAAATAGATGAGAATACCAGATAAAGACTTACACTCGCCACAAGCTACAACATGAATACATGAATACATCAATACATAGCAATCATCATACAGAAGAGCAGGATCCGTCTACGGATGAAATCAAACGAAAAAGAAGAACGACATCCACCCTGCTAATCCCAAGCTGCCAACAGGGAACCCATCCTATGATCGATGAAGAACAAGAAGCAGAAGAAGAACTCCAAATAGAACAAGCATCGCTCTCACGTCATATCATCGCTTTACCTGTACCTGCAACTGTTGTTGTAGTAATCTGTGAGCCACGAGGACTCAGCAATCCCATTACCATGGGTATCAAGAATAGCAAAGCTTAATGGGTTTGGAATGGATAAGTGGTGAGGTTGCAGCAAGCACTAAGCATTGTATGGTGGCTAACTTACGAGTACAAGAATAAGAAGAGTAAACTACGCATAACGATTGCAATCTAGTAATGATCAAGAAGTGATCCTGAATACCTACTTACGAGTCAAACATAACCCCACCGTGTTCTCTTCTCGAACTTACTCGAAAAGAGACGATCACTGTTATGCACGCGGTTGGTGTATTTTAATTGGAATTTAGTGTCAAGTTCTCTACAACCGGAGGTTATAAATTTCCCAAGTCGCCACATAACCGCGGGCACGGCTCTTCGAAAGATTTAACCCTGAAGGGGTGCTCCAAGTAGTCCATTATAAATTACCACACGCATCTAATGGAACATCCTCACACCATGATAACACGATGCTTATGATAAGGAATCCCGGTGGACAAGCCACTCGTAAAAGGTAAAACTAAACAAGCAAGACCTCCCGGCGTGTCGACGATCCCGATAGGAGCCGCGTATCTCGTTCTCAGGACACGGCGGATGAGCTATGGTTACAACGACCAAGTCCACGAGTTGCCCTGGGCGGCGCAAGCTGCTCTAGTTTGGAACAACACTCATGAGGAGCACTGGCTCGGGGGTTGGTTGATTAATTATCCACGGGGGCCGGCAGGTCCCTATGCAAGTTTTAGTTGTTATTAGGCAAATAGTAAAACCAATGTTGGGCCTTGCTGGAGAAGTTTATCCTAAAATGAATGATCAGGGTGGTTCCCATATGCCCCACATGTGTTAGAAGTGCTCATCAAGGAACATAACATCGGTATTACGGAAACTAGGGTGGCATGAGTGGAACAAAACACCAGGCAAAAGGCCGAGCCATCCACACACAACCAAGTATATAGATGCATTAATTAAATAAGAGATATTGTGATATCCCATGATATCCATGTCCCAACATGGAACAACCTGCAACTGCACCTGCAACTAGCAACGCTATAAGAGGGGCTGAGCAAAGCGGTATCATAGCCAAACAACGGTTTGCTGGGTAGTGGAGGTTAGAGGCTGTATCATGGCTATTAGGTAGGTAGCGAGACATAGCAATAGCATCGAGACAACTAGCAAGCAAAGATAGTAGTGATATCCAACGTAATGGTCATCTTGCTTGAAATCCCGCTCGGAAGAAGATCGAGTCCATGAAGTAGTGGAACAATCGTAGATGAACGAATCCTTACAACTCCGGAATGAAACTGGATTATCGAGAAGAAGCACAATCGGAAAGAAGCAACAACATGGTAAACACACAAGCATAATCATGACATGATGCACAACCAAGTATGATGCATGTCAAGTTTAAGGATGCATGGCATGGCAAAGATGCAACGAACAACTACTACACATTAAGTGAAGCTCAATATGCAACGAATTGCATATTGACGAAACTCCACGTCAATTATTTAGTTCACTCCCATTTATGCTACTCAACAATATTAAATGTTGGTTAACATGGCAAGACATGAGGCATAATTAATCTACCTATCTAGGCAATTTAAATGAGGCCGGAAACAACAAAGAACAATTCCGGAAAATCCCCATATGTAATTTTCGAATTTGGTACTGTTCTGAATAAAACACAATTTTATAGTTGTTAAACAGGAAAATAAAGTGCACCATGTTAATCTACACATTTTTCTACCACATTTACATATAAAGTTTATTTAATTCGGAGCTACGGTTATTTAGTTATGAAATAAACCATTTTAGCAAGTTATTTATGCAAATTAATACAAACAGCAAGTTTAACATTTTAAACATGGATGAAGGTTGGAAATTGTGAAACTACACAAAATTCTATGCATTTTACATATATAAATTATTCTAATCCGATGCATGGTTTGCGAGTTATTAATGCATGAACATGAGGGTTTTTCTGTAAAACAGCAGCTCCTGGAATAATTGTTAAATTCGCCCGAGGGAAGAAAAATAGGAGTTGGGCTGAATCTGGCATAGTGGCATGGGCGACGGATAGCATATCACGCCCTGGGCGCTGGGCAGGGGAGAGGCGCTCACCAAGGGCCTTCGGGCCAGTTCGGTGATGATGGGCTGCACAAGGAGAGGCGGGCCGGCTGAGGTGTGTGCGCTGGCTGGGGCTGGGCCTTGGCGCGGTGTGCTGTTGCGGTCAACGCAGGCGGTTGATGGTGCCCCTCGAACAGAACAGGGGAGGCGCCATGCCGTCCGGTCGAGGCGGGTGGCAGGAGGGCAACGACGGTGGCCTGGCGCGATCTCCGTCGAGGGCGGCGCGGCTGGAGCACGGGTCCGAGGAGGAGACTTGAGGAGGACCCGTTCCGGCCACGGATCCAGACGGCAGAGGCAACAAAAGGCGGGGTCGGCGGCCATCGTTCCCTGAGAGAGAAAACGAGATGAGGGGGAATGGTCAGGGAGGAGCAGCGTGACGAGGGAAGGAAAGAGAGGACGGGAGAGGGACGCGACGCGACCTGGGCATCTCCGGCGCGACGGCGGCGCTGTCCTCAGGCGGCCACGGAGCAGCGGGTCATGGGCACGGCGGTGGCTCTCAAGGTCGTCCACGACGGCGGACTCCTTGCTCCTGGGAACACAAAGTGAGAGAGAGAGGGATCAGAGAGAGAGGGGAAGATGAAGAGGAGAAGGACGGGCGGAGAAGGAAAGAGGGGCGGCCTGGTGGTGCTGGTGGTGCGGTGGTCGTCTCGGGTGAGGAAGGAGTAGGGCACGGGGTTGAGGAAGAAGGGCTCCGGCGAGGTGGTGCTCGAGTGGAGGGACTTGGCGGGCGACGAGGGTCCTAGCCGGTGGCGCTGCTGCTGGTTCGCCGACTGACAACGAGGGCCGGTCACCGGAGGCGCGAAGACGAGGTCTGGGGTAGGCTCACGGAGCGAGCGAAGCCCTAGTTCTGGCGCGAAGGGGCGGCACTGCTGGTCTCGAGAGGAGCTCATCTCCCTGGTGGACGAGGAGAGCGAGGAGGCTCAAGTGGTGGCTGTGGGCTTCTCTGGTGAGATAGATGGATGGATGGATTGCTGGGTGGCTGAGAGTGGAGGCGGAGAAGATTGGATCGGGGAAAATAGAGGAGGCACTGGGTGGGTGGAATTTTGGATCGGGGAAGATCCTGAGGTGGGAGGTGGAGTGGCGGCGGCGGCGACGGGACAAACCTCCTAGAATTTAGGGTTAGTCTAGAAATGGAGAAATGAGTGTTGCTTAAATAGGTAGGGGTGTTAGAGGGGGAGTTTGGGGTAGTTTCGAGCCGTTCGATCATCATCAGACGGTTCAAAGCGGAGGGGGTTAGGGTTAGCAGGTAGTGGGCTGTGTAGAAGGCCTTGGGCTTGAGATGAGAGGGAATTGGGTGGCCCGGCAACAAGTTTTATTTACGGAAAACGTCTGACTATTAAACCGGCTATAGTGCCGCTATAGTTTAATGGTTGGGCTATCAAACGGACTCCGAATGCGACGAAATTTGGCAGGCGGTCGATCTACAATCTAATAAGACTGCACGCCAACTTTCATCCCATTCTGAGAACATTTTTATCCCACTTATAAAATAATTATCCAGAGATGTCGCGGGCGCGTGCGAGTGTGGATGGTCTCACAACGGTCAACGAAGCCAATGGGAAGAACCGGCAACTACCAACGGATACAAGTTTTCGAAAAAAAATGACGGCAACGGAGTGCCGATGCAATGCGAATGATGCGATGATGCATGCAACAAACAAATACATAACGCGGCTATCACGAAAACATGGAAGGCATCTGGAGCATCGGTCTCGGGATGTCACAACACTCCCCCACTTACAAGAGATCTCGCCCCGAAATCTAAGAATGAGAAGAGGAAAGAAGAGGAAGAGGTAAAACAAAGTTGCTTCTTGACAAAAGAATGAAACCAACAAACCTTGAGAGGTTGCAAAGAGTTGAAGAATGGCTTGAGGAACAAGCAAGAATTCGAAACCACTCTGGTTGAAACGAGATAGATAAGGAATAAGAACAAAAAAGAATTTGGGCAGCACTCCGGTAGAAAAGAGAAGCAAAGCTTGATAAGAGGAAAAGGACTTGAAAAGAGGGCACAACACTCCGGTAAAATGGATAAGCAAGGAAAGAACATGATCTTGGCGAAACGAGATAATGGTTCAAAGAGAGAAACATCGCAATGCCTCTGGAACGTAAGAATAGAAGATAAATCGTTGGAAAGAAAAGAACGGAGAAGAAAATGACAACTTCTCTCACCATTGAATTTGAAAAACATACTTACAAAGAAGGATTGAACGGAGTTTGGAAAATCAACAACGAAAAGAATAATCTTGTTGTGGGCTTATGGAAAACCGCTCAACATTTGAGGTGAAAAACCTGCCACTAACGGAAAGAATTTGCTTGCTTGAGGTTAACGAATGGATGAAACTGCTTTCACCAAGAGGATTCATAGAGAACTTGGGTCATGGATAATCACCACAAATAGCAACAATCCTTATGGAAGGCTTTAGGTGAAATATAACCCAAGATAACTCATTCTTGAATGAAGAGAAAAATGATGGGTTTAAATATCTCATTCCTAACAACTTGCGAATCATGAAACACGAAGGGACATTGTCAAGAAAGACATAACACCACCTCAAAAGACAAGGTAGAAAGGATTTGCACTTTGAAATGCAAGACAAAGAATACTTGAGCTCCAACAGGAATCTTGAAGAAACACTTCGAGAATAAATTAAATCCTTGATGAACCACCATGAAGAAACTCTCAAAGAACTCCAGATGGATAACAAGATGATCAAAATGAAAGGAAGGTTGCAAAGAACAAGATGAAGCCTTGTGATGATTTAGATGGAGCTTCATGACGAGATAATGAGAAAAACTTTGAACTCCGGAAAAGAAAGACGAGCAACTTTGAATTGAGAATTTATTCATCATGAACAAACTCCGGAAGAAGGAATTAATCACTTGGATGAAACAAGAATAAGAATTATGGTATGCTTATCCTTCATCAACTTAAAGTGATGACAAGCAACGGATTTGGCATGCCACTTATTCTTCTTGAAAATATTGAAGAGAGATATAGCAATCTTGGAGAAGGTCTTGAACGAACCACCGGTAGGATTTGAAAGAACGACTGAAATGATCGATAACAAAGGAAGAGGATTGTTGAACCAACCACCGTACGAATAGAAAACAAACGAAGAAAAGAGAACGAATCGCCGGGAAGAATTAGAAACGAACGAAGATACTTGAGGGAATTTAGATACAAGAGAACGAAGAGATCACGCGCTTATTAGAGAATACTTGAATGATGCACCGGAAGAATTAGGAGACGAACGAAGAGACATCAATTTTTGGAATAATCGGAGAACGAAAGATGAAAACTGAGAACGAATAAATCTTCTGAAATGATGGCCTTCGGAGAATCAAAACGAAAACAACTCCTGAAATACTACGGATGGGTATGAAAAGAATTTCTCACCAATGAAAACAATTGAGAGGATGGCGCTTGAATCATGAATCTTCAAGAGAACGGAGCAAGATTTAAGAGGAACTCTTCTTTGGTCTTCAATGCTAAGAATGACGATGAGGAACACCACCAAAATTGCTGAGACATTCCGGAACAATGAATAATAGAAAGGTTGAGCCAAAGATGAAAAGAATTTGAAAGCGATCTTGGAGGAGGCAATTGACTGATGAGAATTCATTCTTACGTCAAACTTTGAAAAGAATTTGGGAATAACTCCAGAAAATTAGAAGAGTCAAGTAAGATCCTGGGAAAAGACCTATGGGTTATGGGCCCACTCAAAAGAAACACCGTTGGAATTGATCACTTGAAGAGACTGCTCCGGTTGATTTAAATGGCTTGATTGAAATAACAACCTCGAAATATGTCGAACGGATCTTGAATGGAAAGATGAATCTTCTGAGATAATTTCAGCAATCCGGGGAAGAATAGAGAGAGGTGAATGATTAAGAGGTGCACCGGCATGGGAAAGCATTTGAAATGAGGAAATGGACATGATCAACACCAAAAGCTTGCATTAAATCCACCGGAAAAGAAAACGAGAGCGAAGAATTATAAACTGTAGCTCCTGGCATCTTCACGAGAAATCACCGGCTAAGAACATGGTAGGAAAAGAATGAAGAGACTTCTCATGAATAAGATGCATACTTGATTTGGGAATTTGACTCTGTGAAGAAAAAGGGTGGGAGGGTGGGAAAAAGAAAGACAACTTGGGACGGTTCCCAACGGAGTTCTTTTCACCCGTCTTAAACAAAGATAGATCTTGCAATTGGAGAAGAGCATCGAATTAACTTAAAGAGAAGCACCTCGGATAAAAGAGAATTAATGTGAGAATCTTGATGATCAAGAAGGATTAGCACTCCCATAGAAATATGAGAACACCGCTTAGGAAAGGTATGGAATCCACACTTGACTTTGAAGCAACTCGAATACCACAACCAAAACAAAACAAGGATTTGGCTTGGAGAATAAGCCGGAACAAACATATGATAAAGATTTCATCCGAAATTTTCGTGGTGGGGCACACACGGGCTCGATCTTATAGTGGCCATCCATACAAGGTAGTGTAAGAGACAACGAAGCGTCCTTGAATCATAGCGAAGCTACAAGGATTCTTTAAGACGCAACGAGCACCGCTGTAAAAATGACCATGAGCAGGCGGACCACTAGACGTCGAACCCCAATCTCATATCATGCATCTGTCAGAAAGATATCCTAGGTAACTACTTGAATTCCCACCTAAGAACTCCCGAAACTTCTTGATTATGCGATCAGGTTGCGGGTCTAGGAACCTACTCATAGCAAACAACAACCTAATCAGCTGCAACTGCATCCGCAACCCTTAACACACAACCGAGAAACTTCGCAAATTCGTCTACCTCAGACCTTCGAAAAAACATCCGCTATGCTAGCCGTGGCAGTACTCCCGAACTATCTCCCTAGTACTGGGTGACGTCGAGGTTATCTCACCACAAACAAGATAGAAGAGTCTTTCGATGTCGGCGTCCTCTGGTATTAAGGAACTGGAACGATAGCGAATGTGACAAGAACCCCTTGGAGCTCAACTCCCCGGGTCCAATCCATACGGTCAGGAGGCACCAAGAACAGAATTCTGTCACACCGATATCGCAACAATTCCAAAAATACCCGCGTGATCCTAAAAAAAATTTAAGTGAGAAGAGTAGTAGAATCAAAACACCTACGTCACAATTCCACACCAGAGCGACGAAGGGGATAAGGAGTAAAAAGAATTCCTGCTCTCCGATATATAACTAGTCCCAAAATAGTTTTTCCTTCTAGACTCGCCAATGGTTCGATCAATCAAGGGGGCTCCTGAGGTCGGTAGAGGCTCTGATACCAACTTGTCACGCCCAATATGCGGTCCTATCCTCAAGGAACTCGGAAGTTTCACTAAGGATAGAAGCGCATATCGAAGACGCTTCACAAGGTGGATATCATTACAACATACCATGTACTAAATAGATGAGAATACCAGATAAAGGCTTACACTCGCCACAAGCTACAGCATGAATACATGAATACATCAATACATAGCAATCATCATACAGAAGAGCAGGATCCGTCTACGGATGAAATCAAATGAAAAAGAAGAACGACATCCACCCTGCTAATCCCAGGCTGCCAACCGGGAACCCATCCTATGATTGATGAAGAAGAAGAAGAAGAAGAAGAAGAAGAAGAAGAAGAACTCCAAATAGAACAAGCATCGCTCTCACGTCATATCATCGCTTTACCTGTACCTGCAACTGTTGTTGTAGTAATCTGTCAGCCACGAGGACTCAGCAATCCCATTACCATGGGTATCAAGACTAGCAAAGCTTAATGGGTATGGAATGGATAAGTGGTGAGGTTGCAACAAGCACTAAGCATTGTATGGTGGCTAACTTACGAGTACAAGAATAAGAAGAGTAAACTACGCATAACGATCGCAATCTAGTAATGATCAAGAAGTGATCCTGAACACCTACTTATGAGTCAAACATAACCCCACCGTGTTCTCTTCTCGAACTTACTCGAAAAGAGACGATCACGGTTACGCACGCGGTTGGTGTATTTTAATTAGAATTTAGTGTCAAGTTCTCTACAACCGGAGGTTATAAATTTCCAAGTCACCACATAACCGCGGGCACGGCTCTTAGAAAGATTTAACCATGCAGGGGTGCTCCAAGTAGTCCATTATAAATTACCACACGCATCCGATGGAACATCCTCACACCATGATAACACGATGCTTATGATAAGGAATCCCGGTGAACAAGCCACTCGTAAAAGGAAAAACTAAACCAGCAAGACCTCCCAGCGTGTCGACGATCCCGATAGGAGCCACGTATCTCGTTCTCAGGACACGGCGGATGAGCTATGGTTACAACGACCAAGTCCACGAGTTGCCCCGGGCGGCGCCGCAAGCTGCTCTAGTTTGGACCAACAGTCATGAGGAGCACTGGCCCGGGGGTTGGTTGATTAATTATCCATGGGGGCCGGCAGGTCCCTATGCAAGTTTTAGTTGTTATTAGGCAAATAGTAAAACCAATGTTGGGACTTGCTGGAGAAGTTTATCCTAAAATGAATGATCAGGGGGGTTCCCATATGCCCCACATGTGTTAGAAGTGCTCATCAAGGAACATAACACCAGTATTACGGAAACTAGGGTGGCATGAGTGGAACAAAACACCAGGCAAAAGGCCGAGCCTTCCACACACAACCAAGTATATAGATGCATTAATTAAATAAGAGATATTGTGATATCCCATGATATCCATGTCCCAACATGGAATAACCTGCAACTGCACCTGCAACTAGCAACGCTATAAGAGGGGCTGAGCAAAGCGGTATCATAGCCTAACAACGGTTTGCTGGGTAGTGGAGGTTAGAGGCTGTATCATGGCTATTAGGGAGGCTGACAAACAAGTGGTAGGTAGCGAGACATAGCGATAGCATCGAGACAACTAGCAAGCAAAGATAGTAGTGATATCTAAGGTAATGGTCATCTTGCCTGAAATCCCGCTCGGAAGAAGATCGAGTCCATGAAGTAGTCGAACAATTGTAGACGAATGAATCCTCACAACTCCGGAACGAAACCGGACTATCGAGAAGAAGCACAACCGGAAAGAAGCAACAACATGGTAAACACACAAGCATAATCATGACATGATGCACAACCAAGTATGATGCATTTCAAGTTTAAGGATGCATGGTATGGCAAAGATGCAACGAACAACTACTACACATTAAGTAGAGGTCAATATGCAACGAATTGCATATTGACGAAACTCCACGTCAATTATTTAGTTCACTCCCGTTTATGCTACTCAACAATATTAAATGTTGGTTAACATGGCAAGAGATGAAGCATAATTAATCTACCTATCTAGGCAATTTAAATGAGGCCGGAAACAACAAAGAACAATTCCGGAAAATCCCCATATGTAATTTTCGAATTTGGTACTGTTCTGAATAAAACACAATTTTACTGTTGTTAAACAGGAAAATAATGTGCACCATGTTAATCTACACATTTTTCTACCCCATTTACATATAAAGTTTATTTAATTCGGAGCTACGGTTATTTAGTTATGAAATAAAACCATTTTAGCAAGTTATTTATGCAAATTAATACAAACAGCAAGTTTAACATTTTAAACATGGATGAAGGTTGGAAATTGTGAAACTACACAAAATTCTATGCATTTTACATATATAAATCATTTTAATCCGATGCATGGTTTGCGAGTTATTAATGCATGAACATGAGGGTTTTTCTGTAAAACAGCAGCTCCTGGAATAATTGTTAAATTCGCCCGAGGGAAGAAAATTAGGAGTTGGGCCAAATCTGGCACAGTGGCATGGGCTCCGGATAGCATATCACGCCCTGGGCGCTGGGCTAGGGAGAGGCGCTCACCAAGGGCCTTCGGGCCAGTTCAGTGATGATGGGCTGCACAAGGCGAGGCGGGCCGGTTGAGGTGTGCGCGTTGGCTGGGGCTGGGCCTTGGCGTGGTGTGCTGCTGCAGTCAACGCAGGCGGTCGATGGTGCCCCTCGAACAGAACAGGGGAGGCGCCATGGCGTCCGGTCGAGGCGGGAGGCAGGAGGGCAACGGCGGCGGCTTGGCGCGATCTCCGGCGAGGGCGGCGCGGCTGGAGCACGGGTCCGAGGAGGAGACTTGAGGAGGACCCGTTACGGCCGTGGATCAAGGTGGTGGAGGCTACAAAAGGCGGGGTCGGCGGCCATCATTCCCTGAGAGAGAAAATGAGACGATGGGGAATGGTCAGGGAGTAGCAGCGTGAGGAGGGAAGGAAAGAGAAGACGGGAGAGGGACGCGACGCGACCTGGGCATCTCCGGCGCGACGGCGGCGCTGTCCTTAGGCGGCCATGGAGCAGTGGGTCATGGGCACGCCGGTGGCTCTCGAGGTCGTCCACGACGGCAGACTCCTTCTTCCTGGGAACACAAAGTGAGAGAGAGAGGGATCAGAAAGAGAGGGGAAGACGAAGAGCAGAAGGACGGGAGGAGAAGGAAAGAGGGGCGGCCTGGTGGTGCTGGTGGTGCGGTGGTCGTCTCGGGTGAGGAAGGAGCAGGGCACGGGGTTGAGGAAGAAGGGCTCCGGCGAGGTGGTGCTCCAGTGGAGGGACTTGATGGGCGACGAGGGTCCTAGCCGGCGGCGCTGCTGCTGGTTCGCCGACCGACAACGAGGTCCGGGGCATGCTCACGGAGCGAGCGAGGCCCTGGTCCTGGAGCGAAGGGGCGGCGCTGCTGGTCTCGGGAGGAGCTCGTCTCCCTGGTGGATGAGGAGAGCGAGGAGGCTCAAGCGCTGGCTGCGGGCTTCTCTGGTGGGATCGATGGATGGATGGATTGCTGGGTGGCTGAGAGTGGAGGCGGAGAGGATTGGATCGGGGAAACAGAGGAGGCGCTGGGTGGGTGGAATTTTGGATCGAGGAAGATCCCGAGGGTGGAGGTGGAGTGGCGGCGGCGACGGGACAAACCTCCTAGAATTTAGGGTTAGTCTAGAAATGGAGAAATGAGTGTTGCTTAAATAGGTAGGGGTGTTAGAGGGGGAGTTTGGGGTGGTTTCGAGCCGTTCGATCATCATCGGACGGTTCAAATCGGAGGGGGTTAGGGTTAGCAGGTAGTGGGCTGTGTAGAAGGCCTTGGGCTTGAGATGAGAGGGAATTGGGCGGCCCGGCAACAAGTTTTATTTACGGAAAACGTCTGACAATTAAACCGGCTATAGTGCCGCTATAGGTTAACGGTTGGGCTATCAAACGGACTCCGAATGCGACGAAATTTGGCAGGCGGTCGGTCTACAATCTAATAAGACCGCACGCCAAGTTTCATCCCATTCCGAGAACATTTTTATCCCACTTATAAAATAATTATCCAGAGATGCCGCGGGCGCGTGCAAGTGTGGATGGTCTCAGAACGGTCAACGAAGCCAATGGGAAGAATCAGCAACTACCAACGGATACAAGTTTTCGAAAAAAAATAACGGCAACGGAGTGCCGATGCAATGCAAATGATGCGATGATGCATGCAACAAACAAATACATAACACGGCTATCACGAAAACATGGAAGGCATCTGGAGCATAGGTCTCGGGCTGTCACAAAGAAGCTCAGAAAAACTAAATAAACCCACACATAATGTGGTGAAGAAGAAGAAAAGAAGGAAAAGTAGAGGTGAAGAGGTATCTCTCCCAAATAATGTTGCTCCTATTACTGTTGTGCCTCATGAGAATGAATCAAAAATAGTTGTGGAAGATGATACACTTGATGATGATTTTGTTTTGCCTATTACTTGTTATGATGATTATGATTGGGAAGATAATGATACTTCTTATGATCTTGAAAATCTTTTTGGCACCAACTTGGGAAATTATGATGATAATAATTGTTATACTATTGGTGCTATTCATACTATTGATGACTATAGTGATTATGCTAATGATATGCAAAAAACCCACAAGCTTGGGGATGCTATGTTTGATTGGAATGACATGTTTGAAAGTTTATTTGCTGCAAATAATGTTTATCCTAAGCTTGGGGATGTTATGCTTAATGAAGACGATCTTTTTATTCCCCCTACTTTTGATGAGCAAATTTGTTATGATGATAGCATGCCTCCTATCTATGATGATTGCAATAATAATGAAAGTGGGTTTGGAAGAGTGTCAACTTTATGTAATAATGATCCCACTATTTTGGAGGGTGTTGAATCTTATTGGAATAAGGATAAAAGTGGATTTGGAGAGGTCATGACTTTATTTAGTGATGAATCCACTACTTTGGATGAGGTTTCAATTGATTATGATGTGAATAAAGTTGCTACTTATGATGATTATTGTGATGATACTTATGTCATAAAAAGTAATGATGATTATTATTATAAAACTTGTCATAATTATGAATACCCTTTTTCTGAAAATTACTCTTTTAATGTGGAAACAATTTATAGTATTCAAGTTTCATATGATACTCCCACTATTATGAATGAGAATAAATTTGCTTATGTGGAGAGTAATAAAAATCCTATGTTTGTAGGTCATAAAAAGAATGCTTTATGTGATAGTTATATTGTTGAATTTGTTCATGATGCCACTGAAAATTATTATGAGACAAGATCATATGCTTGTAGGTGTTGCAATAATATCAATTTTCCTCTCTATGTGTTGAAAGTTTTGAAGTTATACTTGTTTTGCCTTCCTATGCTAGTTGATTCTTGCTCCCATAAATTTTTTGCTCACAAAATCCCTATGCATAGGAAGTGGGTTAGGCTTAAATGTGCTTGTCATATGTTTCATGATGCTCCCATTATTTTTCAATTCTTTACTTTTATGTGATCATCATTGAAATCATCATGCCTAGCTAAAAAGGCATTAAAGAAAAGCCCTTATTGGGAGACAACCCAACATTTACACCTACTGTTTTTGTATGTCCACGTGATTAAGCTACTGTAGTAATCATGTTTTATATGTTTTCTTTCAATAATGTGCCAAGTAAAGCCTTTGGGATAGTGTGGATACTTGTTGATTTGATTCTGTGCAAAAACAGAAACTTTTGCGCCCAGTTCTGGAATTTATATTCTGTACTGGAACCTGATAAAATTCTGATTTTTTTTCACATTATTATGTTATAAATTTTTTATGCTGTCTTAATTATTCAGAATTTTTGGAGTGGCAGATGTATGACTTTAATTCAGATCATTACAAACTGTTCTGTTTTTGACAGATTCTGTTTTCAATGCATAGTTTGCTTGTTTTATAGTTTCTATGGCTTATATTGGTCAATATAAATTGTGGAAATGATAGAGTACAGTAAGCATTATGTGAGAAAAATTATGAATCATGTCTTGACAGTACCAAAGTGAATGATTTATGCCTTATCATACTAACGCATCTCACGAAATTCCGTTAAGTTTTGTGTGATTGAAGTTTTCAAGTTTTGGGTGAGATGTCGATATGAGGAAGAATAAGGAGTGGCAAGACCCTAAGCTTGGGGATGCCCAAGGCCCCCCAAGGTAATATTCAAGGAAGACTCAAGCGTCTAAGCTTGGGGATGCCCCGGAAAGCATCCCCTCTTTCGTCTTCAAAACTATCGGTATATCTTACTTGGAGCTATATTTTTATTCGTCACATGATATGTGTTTTGTTTGGAGCATCATTTTATTTTATTTGGATTTGCTTGCTGTTATCAACAATCATGTTTTGTATCTTTTATTTCAATAAAAATGTCAAGTATAGCCTTTACCATGCTCAGTTTGCAAGTGTATGAGTTGCTGTTTCAAAACAGAAAGTTTTCTATTATTGTCTGAATTCTCTAGAAAAATCAGAATGTGATAAAATCTTGAAATTTTGACACAGTAAGCTATTATAAATTTTCTACAGTGCGGTAAATTTTCAGAATTTGTGGAGTTAAATAAGTATGGATTTTGCTTCATCCTTTACAGACTGTTCTGTTTAGACAGATTGCTGTTATGTTTGCATTGTTTGCATATGTTTGCTTGTTTAATGATTCTAATTGAGGATAGGAGTATTAAATATGCAGAGGCATTTAGTATGCAATGTTTAATTATAATTTTAGTGATTTGGTACAGTAGAGAATGTTAAGGTTTTTAGTTGATTTATACTAACTTATCTCACGAGTTCTTGTTGAGTTTTGTGTGGATGAAATTTTTAAGATTTAGGAGAAGCCATGATATGAGAGGAATTAAGGAGACACAAGGGCTCAAGCTTGGGGATGCCCAAGACACCCCAAGATAACGTTCCAAGAAGTCTCAAGCAACTAAGCTTGGGGATGCCCGGTAGGTATCCCACCTTTCTTCATCAACACCTATCGGTTAGCCTAAGTTTTTACTTGTTCACATGATATGTGCTATTCTTGGAGTGTCATTTTATTTTCATTTTGTTTGCTGTTTTAATAAAATCATTAGATCTGAAAGTTTTTATTAAGGGAGAGTCTTCACATAGCTACTTAATTGCTTAACTACTCTTTATTCTTCACTTATATCTTTTGGAGTAGTTTGTCATTTACTCTCGTGCTTCACTTATATTCTAAGAGTGAATTGTTGAATGGATTGAATATCATAAATCTGAAATTATATATGCTTCATATGCTTGTCCCATGGGGAGTAATGACTTCACATATAAGATGTATAGTTGGTAAAATTTATTGAAAGTTAGCAAACATAGTATTGGTCACTTGAACAATTCATGAAAGAATGTTGAAGGAAGAGAGATTTCACATATAAATATACTATCTTGGACATCTTCTATGATTGTGAGCCCCCATTAATTATTTTCAACCTTGATCAAGTAGTTGATGTTGGACAAGGAAGACAATGTAATGGGTTATGTTTGTTTATATTCACATAGAAGTTATATGTTCTTGGATCCTCTAACATGTGGTGCTTGCCCCCTATCCTTTGCTAGCCAAAATCCGCACTAAGTAGCGATACTACTTGTGCATCCAAAACCCTTGAACCCAGTTTCATGTCAGGAGAGTCCACTATATCTACCTATGGATTAAATAAGATCCTTCAAGTAAGTTGTCATCGGTGCATAAAGCAATAAAAATTGCCTCTAAATATGTATGAACTTTTATTGTAAGGGAAAATAAGCTTTGTACGATCTTGTAATGGTGAAGAAATAAAAGCGACAGACTGCATAATAAAGGTTGCTATCACAAGGGGCAATATAAAGTGACGTTCCATTACATTAAGAGTTTGCACATCCAAAAATAAAAAGTGCATGACAAACTCTGCTTCCCTCTGCGAAGGGCCTATCTTTTATTTTATGTATTTACTTTTATGCAAGAGTCAATAGTGTTCTTCTCTATTCCATTTTTATTTTCTCTCTTGGCAAGCATCATGTGCTGGGGAAAGATCCAGGCACATATATCCAGTTGAATATAGGTGATCATGAGTTATTATTGTTGACATTATCCATGAGATCAATAAGCTGGGAGGCAAAACATTAAGCCCCTATCTTCCTATGTGTTTGACTGAAACGGTTTGTTCTAAAAATATGCTTTGAGTGTTAGCAATCATGGAAGACTAAATGATAGTTGAGTATGTGGAATTTGCTAAATCAAAGCTCTTACATAGACCCTTCCTGAAAATAAGATGAATTGCAATTGTTTGATGACTGAGAACATAGTTTGTTAGTTTTCAAGAAAGTTTATGATCTATACATTAACATGTGAATAGCTTGCTACTTGATCATGATAAGTTTTATGAGATGAGCTACTATCTATGATATATAATAATGCTAGAAAAAGTGTTTGGAATTATCATTGATCAAACTTATGCACTATGCTAGCATTCACACTTCATAAATTATTTCTTTTATCATTTACCTACTCGAGGACGAGCAGGAATTAAGCTTGGGGATGCTGATACGTCTCCAATGTATCTATAATTTATGAAGTATTCATGCCATGTTTACAACAATTTTATATGGTTTTCGTATGATTTGATTAGAACTAACCTGGACTGACGCTGTTTTCAGCAGAACTACCGTGGTGTTGTTTTTTGTGCAGAAATAAAAGTTCTCAGAATGGGCTGAAAATTTATGATGATTTTTTGTGGACCAAAAGAGACCCCCGAAGATTCGAGGAAGGACCAGAAGCCTCACAAGGAAGCGACAAGCCTGGGGGGCGCGCCCTCCCCCCAGGGCGCGTGGAGCAGGCTTGTCACTCCCTCGTGGACCCCCTTGACGTGAAACCAATGCCAAAAATTCCTATAAATACCAAAAACCCCAGAAAGAAACCTAGAACTTCCACACCGCCGCTGCAAGCCTCTGTTCCAAAGCGATCTCATCCGGAGCACTGTTTCGGCACTCTGCCGGAGGGGGAAATCATCATCGGAGGCCATCTTCATCATCCCGGCGGTCTCCATGACGACGAGGGAGTAGTTCACCCTCGGGGCTGAGGGTATGTACTAGTAGCTATGTGTTTGATCTCTCTCTCTCTCTCTCTCTCTCGTGTTCTTGATTTGGCACGATCTTGATGTACCGCGAGCTTTGTTAATATAGTTGGGTCATATGGTGTTTCTTCCCTCTCTATCTTCTTGTGATGAATTGAGTCTTGCCCTTTGAGGTTTCGTTATTGTCGGATTGAATATTTCAGATTTGAGAACACTTGATGTATGTCTTGCATGTGGATACCCATGGTGATAATGGGGTATTCTATTGATTCACTTGATGTATGTTTTGGTAATCAACTCACGGATTCCAGTGACCTTGGGGTGATCTAGGCATAGGGGTTGGTTGCACGTTTTCATTATCTTTTCTCCGATAAGAAACTTTGGGGTACTCTTTGAAGTTCTTTGTGTGGATTGAATATTATGAATTTGAAGTTGTTTGATGCATATCGAATAATCAACTCACGGATACTTGTGGTGACATTGGAGTATTTAGGTGACATTAGAGTTGGTTGATGCGTATCATATGGTGTTATTTTAGTACGAAATCTAGGGCTGTTTGTGACACTTAAAGGGATGGCTCAATAGATTGATCGGAAAGGATAACTATGAGGTGGTTTCATACCCTACAATAATTTCTTTCTAATATTCTCCGCTAATAGGAACTTTGGAGTGATTCTTTGTTGCATGTTGAGGGATTGTTATATGATTCAACTATGTTAGCACTGTTGAGAGATTGCAGTAGTGAAAGTATGAACCCTAGGCCTTGTTTCAAGCATTGCAATACCGTTTGTGCTCCGTTTTATCACTTGCTACCTTGCTGTTTTTATATTTTCAGATTAAAAAAACCTATATCTACTATCCTTACTACACTTGTATCACCATCTCTTCGCCGAACTAGTGCACCTATACAATTAGCCATTGTATTGGGTGTGTTGGGGACACAAGAGATTTCTTGTATTTGATTGCAGGGTTGTTTGAGAGAGACCATCTTCATCCTATGCCTCCCACGAATTGATAAACCTTAGGTCATCCACTTGAGGGAAATTTGCTACTGTCCTACAAAACTCTGCACTTGGAGGCCCACTAACGTCTACAAGAATAAAAGTTGCATAGTAGACATCAGGGAGCAAGCTGGGCTGCTGTGTGGGTCGCTGGTGACTCCAGGAGCATGGTGACGCGCGCGGACACGAGCTGCGGTGGCCCTGGCCATTGGGGCGACATGGACGGTGGCGGGAAGCTTCTGTGCGGGTGGCTAACGGAGCTAGAGCACGCGCGCGAGTGAGGGGACAGGGGGGAGCAAGAGGAGCTCACTGGGAACACGCTGGGCGGGTCGGCGAGCTCGGGGAGGACCGGGAGAGGTCGTGCGGTCGCCGGGGATCTTGGCGGCCGAGGGTTGAAGACAAGGGCGAAGGCAGCTTCACAGGTCGTCTGGGCTCGTGCGGCTCGATTGAGAGGAAGGAGACGTTGGTGCGGAGCGGTAGGACACGTCGGCTGGTCGAGGGACGGTCGAGGGACGGCCGATGGCTGCGGTGGTGGCCGGCGGCGTGCTGCGGTGCGCTCGGGCACGAGGTGGAGAGGGGGCCAGAGGAGAATAGAGCCACGGGAGAGAGAGGTAAAAGATCAAGGGGCTCCAGGGCATCTCCATGGCGCAGTTGGAAGGTCCGGGGCGTCGCGGTGGAAGCAGGAGGTGGAGGGGCGTGTGTGCGCGCACGGCGAGCACGCGCTCGTCCTTCTGGCGCGGGGAGGAAGACGACTGGCGACGCTAGTGTGCTGGGCCGGCACAGTTAAGGCCCAGGTAGGCCTTTCTCTCTCTCTCTTTTCTATTTCTTTTATGTTTTCTATTTTTCTTGCTCTGTTTGGATTTAGTAAAAATTACTAAATCATTTTAGTAGATTTTGAGAATATTTGTGGGCTCTTTCTGAATTATTTCAGTGGGCCTCAATTAATTTCAGAATATTTGGAGCATTTAAAATATTTATAGCAATTAAATGCCCCAATTCAAATACATTATGGCTTAATTCAAAAATCCAGAAATGACCTAGAAATATGTTCATCATTTTTGTTAGAGGTTTTCACCTTTATCAAAAATCATGAACTTTTCTAAAGGCATTTTCGGTTCATTGAAAAGATTTGATTTGAACATAGTTGATTTCATTTGGTGCTAGGGTTTATCAGTCCCCATTTCAAATTCATTTGAAATTAAACATGATGCATGGATGCTTATGCAATGACAGGCAAGAACTAGGCTAGGGCTGTGACAACTCACCCCCACTAAACAAGAATCTCGTCCCGAGATTCAAGACGTAGGGTAAGAGGAAGGGGACACAAAACTAGCGCGATCTTCACGATCCAGATTGCACTTCTTGAAGATGTTGATTCATTGCATCATCTTGATTTGGACATCTTTCTTCGAGATCGTCATCCGAACACGATGATGGAAAGAAAGGGAAACTCTACAGGAATCAATCTTCACAAAGATCGAGCAACTCACGATCAACTCATGGAATGAGACGTAAGAACATCTCCCGAGCTGAGACACAAAACACGTGTCAGGGGTGATGGAGAGAAGCAGAAGACGAAGGTCCAATTTGGTAGGCAACAATTTCATGCTTAATTAGGATGGTGCATAGGTTTCAAAGTAGCGAGGAATTAATTGCCCTTAACCGAATGGGGCACCGTAGAGGAGGTGACTCGTTGAATTATCTCCTAAGTCAGGCAAAAAGAATTACTTTTGATACATGGATCATTGAAACTCTTCATACCAAACTGAAGGAAATTCACAAATGATCGCTGAAGGAATTCGAAAGAATGGCATACTTAGATTAGAATGGAAACTAAGGTTATAGAACTATTCGGCAAACGGAAGGCATATTCCAATTGATACCGAGGATATATCCTAGTGTCTAAGCGTGCTTTCAAGAACTTGAGCATTTCCATATTCATCAAGGTTTTACCAACATCTATGCCAAGATCCTGGTAGCACTTCATACTGCCATGATGAATAACGATGGAGGATGCAGATGCAAAGGAGGACAACACCTTCTCATATTTCACCTTAGCTATGCCAAGGGAACGAAATCTGGATGATCGACCGAGAGACATTTAGCACTCCGCTTCTAATGTTCTCCTTGATGTACTAGCTTAACCCAGTTATAGGTTCTGTTTGGTATCTAGAACATCAAGTAAAGGTTGGACTTCGGGAGCACAAAGAATGCATAAGGAACAACTTCTAGAATAAGCCGTATGAAATCCTCATGGGGAGGTGGCCATATTGTTGAATCAAGATACTACAATAATAGATCTTCCGGATAGGTGTGTTAGCCATGATAACCACTTTACCGGTTTGGAAAGACCAATATTATAATTCTTGGGAAATGACCCAACCATCATATCTGCCTGAGATTCAGGTCTGGTTGGTGACAGGATACTTCAGATTCAGCATGTCTGAAAAGGAAAGTTTGCAACACAAATTGACGAGATGACGTTGCGAGATTCTCAGAAAATGAACTACGGTAGCAAGCTCCAAAACATGAGCTAGCTTGTAAGATACATGTGAACCGAATGTCCAGGACAATCGTGCCACGTAGAGGTCTTACAACGAAATGCAACCGAGTTTTGGTGAGGAACCATCATTGAGGATAACGGAATCTTGTACAAGTCCGTCTGGTACCTTCAGGATTAGCATTTTGAACAAATCAATCAGTGGCTTGGTGTGCTAGAAAACTCATATAGAATGGAGGTGGCCAACCCATCAAACCACAGAATACTTCACACATGCATGACTGACTTGAGATGATTCTAGAGGAAACAAAACAAACTTCTCTGAAATTCACGGCAGCAACTTGCACCAAATACACGTGAATTAGAGGAAGTTACTACTTTCATCCAAACATATGCTTCATGAGCTAGCACGAAGAAAATGCTTTCAAAATTTTCCAACACTACTTTGATGTTCATCAAAATCATGGAAAGGACAAAGATGTTGCCGATGGGCTTAGCAACAACTCATCAAGATTTCCACGAAGATGGAATTCCACGACTATGTGAACAAGGTGATAGCATTGGTCAGACCAAAAGATATAATGGTGTATGCTCGAGGAAACATCCATGAGTAAAACAACATTAGGAAAATCGTTGGTGCTGATTTTGATTTGACGATAGCCCACACTCAAATCAAAAGAGACAATAGATCCAGCAACTAAACATGAAGGTCAATCATTGAAGATATCATCTTTCTTCAACACACGCACACAAAAGATATCCCTTTGAGTGAACTAAATTAAGCAAAGCTTTTATCTTCCAACTCTCCAAGTTGTTGTTTAGCTTAACCAACTAGTTCAGGGTATCCAACACAGAATCTTGGAGAAGGGGTGGTTTAGAGAAAACCAACTTGATCACGAACTCAACATAACGGTCAGGGAACAACCTGGTGATACTTCTGAGAAGATATCTGGAAAATCACGAACCACCGATATGTTATTAAGCTTGAGACAATCTTGCTTTTCAGGGCAAGACGATATGATCAAAGGAGCGAGGAATTGACACAATCCTAACTCATTGATCGAAGAGTGCACCAAGAAGGATGGACTAGGTAGCACGATCAATCTTAGAATGATGATTCAATAACCAACACGCTAAGAATGAAATTATCGTCCATTAACCACCAAGCAGCAGGGTTGCTAGTAGTATTGATTTCACGCATCACAGTTCACTTGTCGGCATTCCGGTTACAACAACACGGGGACCGAGGAATGAATGATGATGGGGAGAAATATCACTGTATCAAGAATTCATAAGAGGTTGTGCAATTCTCACGACATTCCTGACATAAAGATGGTAATACTCTAGGGTAGAACAGAACAGAAGCTGGACTGGCCTCTTGATCTGCGGAATACAATTGCTTTGACCCTATCCAAGAAATGGATGAGGTGCTAGAGTTTGTTTCTCCTAGTCATTCCGAAATAGAATGGCTTGACGAACCACAAAAATAACAGGCATCGATGAACACAAATGCACAATTACTCTTGACTATCAATTGGTAGACGATGGTCGGAATACAACTGAAGAGGGACAACTCAAAGGAACACATGATTCTCTGAGTTGTGGATGCATGGATTAGCATGTCGAACAAGTCCAACATATTTCTTCCGGACACCCATGTAGAAGGAGAGGATTGGCAGATTCACAATGTAGAATGGAGAACTCATCAGGAGCACTCTTGTTGTGATCTTTTGGTTCAAAAGAACTTCTGCCATGGATGGTTCATGGTATTTGGAAGAATGATATACCATGGACCTTGAGGACTAAGCAAGGTTACTAACCAACCTAAAGGAGCTACAATCTCTATCAACATGAAATAAGTAGAGTGAATCTTGGGTTCAGGAACCCAGGAATGGAATACCTACTAACTAAATAACATCACGAGATGCTTTCGAAAATGATGGCCAGAATTATCACACTGGGGATACAACACAAAGGCTGAACCTCTAGGTGGTTCTCTGAGATATCCTAGTTTCCTGAAAACTTCAACAATTATGTCAAGGTAATGGAATACCTCAACACAATGTTTAGTGTGGTTAGTCTGGACCAAAAGACATCAGGAACAGGAAGAAAGGATTTGCAAATGCATCAGATTATTTAGAAACCTGGGATAACTCGGACAGCATAACGGCTGTACGGGCATGATATATGAAACATCCTGCAAGACAACTGACAACATAACAACTGAATTATTATGGAAACACCGATCCAAGAAGTCAACACCTTTCCTATAAGTCTCCAGCATAGTAACTCGTCATCCTGATAGATAGATGAGAAAGCCCAGTTTCTTAATCCATAGAAAAGATGAGGGTGACTTAGAACTTAGAGTGACACAGGGAAAGGAGTAAAAAGAATCTTACATTCCCTTCCACAATCAATTCCCCTATATAACTAAATCATTTCTAGACTCGATTTTGACCAGTTTGGCTTGGTAATCCTACAGGCAGTCAGGCTCTGATACCAAAGATGTCGGGACCCCGATCGTAAGTCATACAGATATAGCATGTAACACATCATATCACTTTGCGGCCTCATGCATGGTAACCCACGACTGCCGCCTTTACCTTGGCTGGGACCGTTTGCGTCTTTTGGCTCACGTATATGATTATGTCGCAAGCATCCACATGACGGAGAACCCGGGTCGACATGACTAGTCGTAAACCAAGGTGGCACAAACATAGAGGGACAGACATAGGTAACCCAGCAATGCACGTATCGGTCATCAACGTGTGTAACCGGGCTGTAGCAAGCTATTAGGACTCCAGTAACACTGCGTGACATTTCCCCGTAGGGACAGACACAGGAGCAAAGAAGGATACATGTCGGTCAATCCATGTGTTCCGGAGCAGTAGCGAACTACCAAGGCTCAGTGGAAGCACTAGGAGGCATTTGTAACGCCCCGGACACACCCGCCGGTGGTCGTCACTCCTGGCGGGATCTAGACTGGCCCCACAGATCAATACTAGTCTTTCCTGCGCACTTTGTCCTCACTCGTGCGCACCCGGGACTAACTTCCCGATCGGTCACCCATCCTGAAATTACTCCAAGCTGAGCACGCTTAACTTTGGAGTTCTGTCCGAATGGGCTCCCGAAAAAGAAGGAATTCCTTATTGATATGAGTAGTTTATCATCCCTAATAAGCCAGGCTATCACATACACCCCCACTCATAGGAACCGGCGTCCTCGTCGGGCCACAGGAACGTTCCCTCTTGGCACATACGTCTGTGCATTCAGTCCGGCACATGTGCCATGCCGTGTGCCACGACGGGTCACAAACGTCATGCACAACATGACCGCGCACCTGTCCACAAACATCTGTGTAACCGCAAGAGTCGGCTCTGATACCAACTTGTAACGCCCCGGACACACCCGCCGGTGGTCGTCACTCCTGGCGGGATCTAGACTGGCCCCACAGATCAATACTAGTCTTTCCTGCGCACCCGGGACTAACTTCCCGGTCGGTCACCCATCCTGAAATTACTCCAAGCTGAGCACGCTTAACTTTGGAGTTCTGTCCGAATGGGCTCCCGGAAAAGAAGGAATTCCTTATTGATATGAGTAGTCTATCATCCCTAATAAGCCAGGCTATCACAGCATTTCCCTGTAAGGAAGGCTACCAAAGGCACACAACTAGGTGTCGAACCCCACACATACCAATGCATTTCAAACATACACACAATATGCACGATATGTGTAGATACAACATGGCATCACAACAAAAATCTACGAATCAAAGTATTTATTTAAGAGGCTCCGAAGAGCCATACATAGCATGATATTACAAACACGAGTCTCATGACCCAACATACAAAGTCATACAAGCAACGGAAACACAAACCTGTCTGAGTACAGACAGCTGAAAAGAAAGAAGGCTAGGAAGCCTATCTATCTACAAGACCCTCCATAGGAGCCAGACCTCTGTCTGGGATTCCCAAACTAATCGGTCAACGTCGAACTCATCACAGAAATCACTAGCGAGACTGAAGTCTCCTCTGCATAAACATAAATTAAGCAACCGTGAGTACAAAGATACTCACCAAGACTTACATCAGAACTAACTACAAATGCATCAGTATCAACAAAGGGGTTGTGGAATTTAACTGCAGCAAGCCAGCTTTGACTCAGTGGCTATCCTGAACTACGACTACCAGTAACTTCTTTGGGGTGAGAGAGCGCACACGAGTCCACATAGTCACCACAAGAATACACCACTATGTATCCGCTCCCGTCTCCCTACGGGAAGGCCATCCATAGCACTCACGCTTATCTTGCGCATTTTAGAGTATCCATTTCAACTTGTCTATGAACAATGTAAACTTCCAAGTAGTCCATATCCGTGGATGTGGCTATTCGAATAGTTTGATAACCCTACAGGGGTGTACTTCTTCACACACGCTCTCACCACTTACCACCATATACACATCATGTATCTCGGCAACCTTCAAGCGGAAGCCTGGCGAGGGTGTCGGCCACAACCTGACTAACCACACAAGACTCTAGTCCAGGTTTATTGCCTATTTGAGGTTGTATCCGCAAAGGAAGTCCGTTCGAAGTTTCTATCATGGCCCCAAACGATGAGAGCAGGGTTCCCAAGAGCACCATTCGGGTGTCACTTGGTACATCGTGCCTCGGTGTCTCAACCGCATCATAGCCCACCACTTAGGTCAGCGCTATGCACGGCCGCCAACACATATCGTACAAACACCAGAAACTAGTTGCGACTCCTGGACAGAGATCTAGGCGATTAATAAGTCGAGAGAGCTTGGAGCGCCCAGAGCCCAATGTGTGGTAGTAACTATTCTTGGATCACAAACACGGAACTCAGTTCTTAAGGATGGTCTCAATGAGACAACCCACCATGTACTCCTACATGGCCTCTCATCGCTACCTTTACCAAAACGTGTTCACACACTTAGCTCTCATCAGTAGGACATGTTCACAACCATTCCAATTCATCGCCCAGATGGATCAGACCTGACACAACTCTAAGCAATAGCAAGCATAACAAGCAAGCATGGATGAGTAGGCACAACATGGCTCAAGCAATTCCTACTCATGCTAGTGGGTTTTACTATTTACTGTAGCAAAGACAGGTCATGCAGGGGAATGGGTTCAACTACCGCAACAAGTAACAGTTGAATCGTTGTTGTCCTAATGCAATAAAAGAGAGCAGGAGCAAGAGAATGGGATTGTATCGAAATGCTCAAGGGGGCGTTTGCTTGCCTGGCACTTCTGAAGATAGTATAGCTATTAGTTCTTCATCGGTGTCAACGATCACAACATTGGAACAGTCTTCTAACGAGAAGGAACAAATACCGGCAAACAGAGAAGGAACACAATCAATGCAATGAAACAGTGGTTGTTAGTGCTAATTAGGTGATTAACCTAATTAACCCAGGGGCTGGCCCCACATGTCAGTGACTCAGCTAATTAGCAGGGTTTAATTAGGCTTAACTAAAAAGATTAGCAGGCGTTGGGGCCCACTGTCAGCGACACGGGGGAAGGTTAATTAGCACTAACGACGTAGTTAAATGCTGGTTAACCACCGGCGACGTCCAGACGTGGCGGAGGCACGCCGGACTTGCGCTGCCGGCGTCGGTTTAGCGCACAGAGGGCACCACGGCGTAGCCCACGCTCGTGCGCATCCAGGGGGCATGTGGGGGCGCGGGGGCGCCGGAGCTCGTCGAAAGCGAGCCCGTGGCGGCGGCCGGAGCATGGCTAGGTGCGCGCGCGGGGCTGCAGCTCGCAAGGGAGCAAGCTGGGCTGCTGGGTGGGTCGTTGACGACTCCAGGAGCACGGTGACGCGCGCGGACGCGAGCTGTGGTGGCCCTGGCCATCGGGGCGACATGGACGTCGGCGGGAAGCTTCGATGCGGGTGGCTAACGGAGCTAGAGCACGCGCGCGAGTGAGGGGACAGGGGAAGCAAGAGGAGCTCACTGGGAACACACTGGGCGGGTTGGCGAGCTCGGGAAGGACCGGGAGAGGTTGTGCGGTCGCCGGGGATCTTGGCGGCCGAGGGTTGAAGACGTGGGCGAAGGCGGCTTCACAGGTCGTCCGGGCTCGCGCGGCTCGGTGGAGAGGAAGGAGACGTCGGCGCGGAGCAGTAGGACACGTCGGCTGGTCGAGGGACTTGCCGATGGCTGCGGTGGTGGCTGGCGGCGAGTTGCGGTGCACTCGGGCGCAAGGTGGAGAGGGGGCCAGAGGAGAAGAGAGCCGCGGGACAGAGAGGGAAAAGATCGAGGGGCTCCAGGGCATCTCTGTGGCGCGGTTGGAAGGTCCGGGGCGTCGCGGTGGAAGCAGGAGGTGGAGGGGCGTGTGTGCGCGTGTGGCGAGCACGCGCTCGTCCTTCTGGCGCGGGGAGGAAGACGACTAGCGACGCCAGTGTGCTGGGCAGGCACAGGTAAGGCCCGGGTAGGCCTTTCTCTCTCTCTCTTTTCTATTTCTTTTCTGTTTTCTATTTTTATTCCTCTATTTCGATTTAGTAAAAATTACTAAATCATTTTAGTAGATTCTGAGAATATTTGTGGGCTCTTTCTGAATTATTTCAATGGCCCTCAATTAATTTCAAAATATTTGGAGCATTTAAAATATTTATAGCAATTAAATGCCCCAATTCAAATACATTATGGCTTAATTCAAAAATCCAGAAATAACCTAGAAATATGTTCCTCATTTTTGTTAGAGGTTTTCACCTTTATCAAAAATCATGAACTTTTCTAAAGGCATTTTTGGTTCATTGAAAAGATTTGATTTGAACCTAGTTGATTTCATTTGGTGCTAGGGTTTATCAGTCCCCATTTCAAAATCTTTTGAAATTAAACATGATGCATGGATGTTTATGCAATGACAGGCAAGAACTAGGCTAGGGCTGTGACAGAAGGGATATTGAGGGCAGAACTTGTTGAGGCTTGTGAAGTCGACGCACATTCGCTCCTTGCCGCAGTTCTTGGGCACCATGACTGGGTTGGCGAGCCATTCGGGATGGCGCACCTCACGGATGACTCCAAACTCTTGGAGCTTCTGAACTTCCTTGACGATGAAATCTTGCTTCTCTAGCGCCTGGCGCCGTGCCTTCTGTTTCACGGGGTGTGCGTTGGGGCACACTGCTAAGTGGTGCTCAATCACCTCCCTCGGCACACCGGACAAATCAGATGCCGTCCAGGCGAACACATCTGAATTTGCCCCAAGGAAGGTGATGAGCGCATCTTCCTATGCAGGAGAGAGGCCGGTGCCGATGGTGAAGGCAGGGCCTGAGCCGCTGCCGTCCACCGACACTTTCTTCGTCTCGGTGCGGTCCTGGGAGAACAGCTGCTTCTTCTTCGCGGGTGCGCCCTCATGAGGCTCGGTGACATCTTCGTCGGCAGGGTAGGCGGTGGCGGTAGCCTTGTAGGCGCTCTCGAGGGAACAGACCGCGTCCTTCTCGTCACAGCAGATGGTGATGATGCCACTGCAGCCCGGCATCTTGAGGACATTGTAGGCGTGGTGGGTCGCCGCAATGAACTTGGTGAGCGCCGGGTAGCCCAAGATGGCGTTGTATGGTAGGCCGATGTGCGCCACGTCGAAGTCGATGAGCTCAGTGTGGTAGTTCTTGCGGGTGCCAAAGGTGACCGGGAGGCGCACTTGCCCCAGAGGGATGGTGGAGCCATCAGTCACTCCGGAGAAGGGCCTGGTCGGCATCAGCTGCTCGTAGGGCACTTGAAGCTGCTCGAAGGTCTCGATGGAGATCACGTTGAGGCCGACACCTCCGTCGATGAGCGTCTTGGTGACGGTGACGTTGCTGATCGTGGGGGTGCACAGCATGGGGACCGTGCCCGCGGCGCTTGAAGACTTGGGGTGATCATTGGAGTCAAAGGTGATTGCGTACTGCGACCACTTGAGGGGCCGAGAGGCCTCAGGTCTCGGGAGGGCAGCGTTCACCTCGCGAGAGAACAACTTGAAGTGGCGGTTGGATGCGGGAGCCTGGGCCCCGCCAAGGATGCAAGTCACTCCGCGAGGCTCCTGGTAGCCCCCAGCACCCTCGTCAGGCTGGTTGCCGTCATTCCTTAGGGGTGGCGGTGGCAGCGGTGGAAGAGCGGCGTTGGCCTGAGGGTTGGCCTCACGAGGCTGGTCGCGCCAGCCCTACTGGAAGTTGCCATTGTCGTTGCGGTCTCCCCAGCGATTGCCATTGCGGCCGCCTCCACGGCCGGTGCCGCAATTGTTGCGGTCGCTATGGCGGCCCAGGCATTCGTCGCGAAACAACTTGCTCGTGACAGTCCTCGGTGCTGTGGGAGTGCGAGTTGTGGTAGGCACAGAGAGGGTGGTTGTCCTTGGGCTCGTCACGCTCACGGTCGCGTTTCTGCTCGGGCTCCGCCGTGAGCACGGCAGGGCCCTTGCACTTGGCGTCCTTGTTCTTGGCCTTGGCGGCGTCTGGCGCCGCGTCGGGGTCGTTGTGGGCGAAGAGACGGCCTTCTTCGGCCTTGGCGCACCTGTTGGCGAGACCGAACAGCTCGAGCACAGAGTCGAGCTCATTGTTGATGGCGAGCTTCTCGCGCATCCGGATGTCCGTGACGCCATTGGAGAACGCGGAGACGATGGCGGCCTCGGAGGCACGCGGGATCTTGTTGCGCACTTGGCTAAAGCGCTGGATGTACTTGCGGAGAGTCTCGTCAGGGCGCTGGCGCACGGCGCGCAAGTCATTGAGCGTGAGGGAGCGCTCGTGCATGCCCTTGAAGTTGGCGAAAAATTGCCGGCAGAGCTCGGCCCACGAGGAGATGGACGCCTCGGGGAGGTTCATGAGCCATGAGCGTGGGCCGTCCTTGAGGGCCATGGGAAACCAGTTCGCCATGACCTTGTCGTCGTCGTTCGCTGCCTCGATGCTTAGGGCATAGAGCTGCAGAAACTCTGCGGGGTTGGGGGTGCCGTCGTAGCGTGGAGGCAGGTCTGGCTTGAACTTGGTGGGCCACACCACGCGGCGCAGCTCGCGGGTGAAGGCGCGGCAGCCCCCGCAGCTTGTCACAGCCCTAGATTAATGGTTGTAAATAGTTGCTTCAGAGCATCAATGCATCATGTTTAATTCAAATAAATTTGAAATGGGGACTGATAAACCCTAGCACCAAATGAATTTCAACTAGGATCAAAATAAAAATATGTTCAATGAATCCAAAATGCCTTTCAGAAAAGTTCATCATTTTTGGAAAAGGTGCAAACCTCTTCTAAAAAATGATGCACACATTTTTGGAACACTTCTGGATTTTTGAATTAAGCCAGAATGTATTTGAATTGGAGCATTCAATTGCTATAATTATCTTAAATGCTCCAAATATTCTGAAAACTCTTGAGGGCTTTTGGAATAATTCAAATAGCGCCCACAATTATTTTCAGGAGTTTTAAAAATGATTTATTATTTTTACTAAATCCAAACAGAGGAATAAAAATAGAAAAACAGAAAAGATATTAGAAAAGAGAGAGAGAGCAGAAACCTCACCTAGCTTACCTGACCCAGGAGAGAAGCCGACCCAGCCCTCCAGGCAGCCGTGTCTTCTTCCACCTCTGCCAATAGGCAGAGGCGAAGGCGCACGCGCGCGCTGGGAGGCCTCCACCTCCTGCTTCGCGCTGGCGAGCTCCCCTTCATCCCTACCCCGCGCCTGGAGATGCCCTTGACCCCCTGGACCGCTCTCTTCCTCCCTCGCTTCCTCTCTCGCCCTCTCCTAACCATGGCCGAGCGCTGCCGTCGTCACCGCTTGTCGCACGCGTAGCCAGAGCCACCCCCTCGCCTCTCTGTTGTGTCTGGGAGCACTGCCTCGCCGTCTTCCTCGTCCTGGCCGAGCCACCCAACCGTGGACGCGCCGTATCGCCGCCATCGACCTCATCTTCCTCCTCGGATGCCGTCGATCGCCGCCATGGTTCCGTCGCCCCCGAGCCGTCCCCGAGCACGCCGAGCCGCTCAACGACCCCGCCATGAGCCCCTGAACCGTCTCCCCCTCTTCCCCGGCCTCTCCGCGTCCTCTAGGCTGTAGCCTCACCGAGGCCGAATCCCACCGCCGCAAGGGCTCGCCGCCGGCGCTGTTTCCTGGCACCCCGCGGCCTCTCGTCCGGTCCAACGGATGCGGGCGAGCAGGAGCTCCTCGCACATGCCTTCGGCACGTCCAGCCGATGCCGGAGCGCGATTCCGGCGTGTCTCCGCCGCGCCGGATGGTCGCCGGCGGCCTCATTCCGGCAGTGCTGACGTCGCCGCCTTAATTAACAGCCTAATCACGCATTTAGTTTAGCGCAGTGTCACTGACAGTAGGCCCCACCACTTAACTAAACGCCGTTTCAGTTTTCTGTTTAGGATTAAGTTAATCCAGTGGCCCCACGTGTCAGCTTGACCTTGCACAATCAGCGTTGACTTGGGCCCACAGGTCAGCCTCTGTAGATGGTCCTGTTACACTGACATGCGGACCCCACACGTCAGGTTTGAGCCTGGTCAGCTCGGTTGACCTGCTGATGTCATGCTGACGTCATTAATGATTTTCTGGATTAAAATAATCCAGGAAATTCCAGAAAATGTTTAAAACTTCTAAAAATCATAGAAATTTAACTATAGCTCAGAATGAAATAATTTATATATGAAAAATTATCAGAAAAATATGAAGAATCTGTTTATGGCACTTTCATGCATGTTTGAACAAGTTAACCTCACTGAATAGGACAAATGATGATTAGGGCAATTTTTGAAATAACATTTGGAGTTGGAATATGATCCTGTTTGAATTCCACTTCAATTAATTTGGCTAAATATTGCATTAGGTGAATTCAGTACCTTAATATGACATGTCATTCATGTGATTGTGCATTGCATTGATTGTGTTCCTTCTTTACTAGTCAGTGTTGTTCCTTCTCGGTAGCCGATGTTTCCAACGTTGTGATCGTTGTCACTGATGAAGAGCAGTACTATCTTCAGAAGTGCCAGGCAAGCAAACCCCCATTGAGCATTCCGATACAATCCCACTCCCTCGCTCTTGCTCTCTTTTACTGCATTAGGACAACAACGATTCAACTGTTACTTGTTGCGGTAGTTGAACCCATTCCTCTGCATGACCTGTCTTTGCCACGGTAAATAGTTGAAACCCACTAGCATGAGTAGGAGTTGTTTGAGCCATGATGTGCCTACTCATTCATGCTTGTTTGTCATGCCTGCTATGCTTAGAGTTGAGTTGGTCTGATTCATCTGGGATGGATTGGAATGGTGGTGAACATGTCCTACTGTGTGAGAGCTAAGTGTGTGAACATGATTTGGTAAAGGTAGCGATGAGAGGCCATGTAGGAGTACATGGTGGGTTGTCTCATTGGGACCGTCCTCAGGAACTGAGTTATGTGTTTGTGATCCAAGACAGTTACTAGCACACATTGGGATCCTTAATTGACTCTCTCGACTTATTAATCGCCTCGATCTCTGTCCAAGAGTTGCAACTAGTTTCTGGTGTTTGTAGGTAGTTCTAGTAGTCTACCAAGTGGCACCCGGCCAGGTGGGCTTGGGACAGACTAGGCATCGTGGCCCGGTGTACCAAGTGGCACCCGGATGGTGGACTTCGGAACCATGCACACATCGTTTGGGGCCGTAGTGGAAACCTCGGCCGGACTTCCTTGCGGATGGAACTCAAATAGGCAATAAACCTGGACTAGAGTCTTGCATGGTTAGTCAGGTCGTGGCCGACACCCTCGCCAGGCTTCCTCTTGAAGGTTGCCGAGATACATGACGTGTACATGGCGGTAAGTGGGGAAAGCGTGTGTGAAGAAGTACACCCCTGCAGGGTTAATGATCTATTCGAATAGCCGCGTCCGCGGATATGGACTACTTGGAAGCTTACATTGTTCATAGACAAGTTGAAATGGATACTCTAAAATGCGCAAGATAAGTGTGAGTGCTATGGTTGGCCTTCTCGTAGGGAGATGGGAGCGGATCCATAGTGGTGTATTGTTATGGTGAATATGTGGACTCGTGTGCGCTTTCTCACCTCAAGGAAAATACTGGTAGTCGTAGTATAGGATAGCCATTGAGTCAAAGCTGGCTTGCTGCAGTTAAACTCCATAACTCCCTTGTTGATAATGATGCATATGTAGATAGTTCTGATGTAAGTCTTGCTGAGTACCTTTGTACTCATGGTTGCTTATCTATGTTTTGCAGAGAGACTTCAGTCTTACTAGTGGTTTCAGCTGTGTGTACTCAGACAGGTTATGCTTCCGCTTGTTGCTTGTATGACTTGGATGTTGTGTCATGAGACCCTTGTTTGTAATATCATGCTATCTAAGGCTCCTCGGAGCCTCTTAAAGAAATACTTTGTGTCGCATAGTTATGTTGTGATGCCATGTTGTATCTACACATATCGAGCATATTGTGTGTATGTTATTGAAATGTTTTGGTATGTGTGGGATCCGACACCTAGTTGTTTATTCTTGGTAGCCTTCCTTATGGGGAAATGCCTCCTAGTGCTTCCATCCGGAACACATGGATTGACCGGCATGTGTCCTTCCTTGCTCCTGTGTCTGTCCCTACGGGGAAATGTCACGCGGTGTTCCTTTAAGTCCTTGTAGCTTGCTATGACTTGGGTTCATACGTTGATGACTGACACGTGCATTGCTGGGTCATGTATGCCTGTCCCTGTAAGTTTGTGCCACCTTGGTTTATGACTAGTCATGTCGGCCCGGGTTCTGGGTCATATGGATGCTAGCGACACAATCATATACGTGAGCCAAAAGGCGCAAACGGTCCCGGCCCAGGTAAAGGCGGCAACCGTGGGTTATCGTGCGTGAGGCCACAAAGTGATATGATATGTTACATGCTAGATCGGGGTGACTTAGGATCGGGGTCCTGACAGCTTTGGTATCGGAGCCTGGCTGCCTGTAGGATTACCAAGCCAACTGGTCGAAGTCGTGTCTAGAACTGCTTTAGTTATATAAGGGAATTGATTGTGGAAGGGAATGTAAGGCTCTTTTTACTCCTCATCTTGTGTCATTCTGATTCTGAGTCACCTTTTTCTCTTCTACGGGGTTAAGAACTAGGCTTCTCATCTATCTATTAGGATGACGAGTTACTATGCCGGAGACTTATCGGTAAGTTGTTGTCTTCTCGGATCGGTGTTTCCATAAGAATTTAGTTGATATGTTGTCAATTGTCTTGCAGGTTGTTCCATTTTCCATGCCCTTACAGCCGTTATGATGTCCGAGTTGTCCCAGATTTCTAAATAATCTGATGCATTTTCAAACTCTTTTCCCCCGTTTCCGATGTCTTTTGGGCCAGACTAACCACACTAATCATTGTGTTGAGGTACTCCATTGCCTCGACATATATGCGGAAGTTAATAGGAAACTAGGATATCTCAGAGAACCACCCAGAGGCTCAACCCTTGTGTTGTATTCCCAGTGTGATAATTCTGGCCATCATTTTCAAAAGCATCTCGTGATGACATTTAGTTAGTAGGTATTCCATTCCTGGGTTCCTGAACCCAAGATTCATTCTACTTACTTCGTGTTGATAGTGTTTGCTCGTTCCTTTAGGTTATTAGTACCTTTGCGATAATCCTCGAGGTCCGTGGTATATCATTCTTCCAATACCATGAACCATCCATGGCAGAAGTTCTTTTGAACCAAGAGATCACAACAAGAGTGCTCCTGATGAGTTCTCCATTCTACATTGTGAATCTGCCAATCCTCTCCTTCTGCATGGGTGTCCGGAAGAAATATGTTGGACTTGTTCGACATGCTAATCCATGCATCCACAACTCATAGAATCATGTGTTCCTTTGAGTTGTCTCTCTTCGGTTGTATTCTGACGTTCATCTACCAGTCGATAGTCAAGAATATGTCATGCATTCATGCTCATTGATGCCTCTTACTCTTATGGTCCGCCAAGCCATTTATTTTGGAATGACTAGGAGAAACAAACTCCAGTACCCCATCCATCTCTCGAATTGGGTCAAAGCAGTTGTATCTCGCGGATCAAAATGCCAAACCAGCTTTTGTTCTGTTCTACCCTGAAGTATTACCGTCTTATGTCATTAATTTCATGGGAATTGCACCACCTCTTATGAATTCTTGATACAATGATACTTCTCGCTATCATCATTTATTTCTCGGTCTCCATGTTGTTCTAACTGGAATGCCGACAAGTGAACTGTGATGTGTGAAATCAATACTCCTAGCAACTCCGTTGCTTGGTAGTTAATGGACGATAATATCATTCTTGTCGTGTTGGTTATTGAATCACCATTCTAGGATTGATTGTGCTACCTAGTCCATTTTCCTGGTGCACTCTTCGATCAATGAGTTAGGACTGTGTCAATCCCTCACTCTTTTGATCACATCGTCTTGCCCTGAAAAGCAAGATTGTTCTCGAGCTTAACATCATATCGGTGGTTCGTGATTTTCTGAATATCTTCTTGGAAGTATCACCAAGTTCCCTGACCGTTATGTTGAGTTTGTGATCGAGTTGGTTTTCCTTTAAACCACCCCTTCTCCAAGAATCTCTGTTGGATACCCCTGAGCTGGCTGGTTAAGCTAAACAACAACTTGGAGAGTTGGAAGATAAAAGCTTTATCTGACTTAGCTCATTCAAAAGGGATATCTTGTATGTGTGTTGAAGAAAGATAGTATTTTCGTCGATTGATCTTCGTGATCAGTTGATGGGCCTAGCGTCTTATCCAATCTTGATTTGAGTATGGGCTATCGTCAGATCAAAATCAGAACCAACGATCTTCGTAATGTTGTTTTACTCGTGGTTGTTTCCTCGAGCATGCACCATTATATCTTTTGGTTTGACCAATGCTATCATATTGTTCACATAGTAGTGGAATTCTATCTTTATGGAAATCTCGATAAATTGTTGTTGATCCCATCGGCAACATCCTTATCTTCTCCATGACTTGTGTTGAACATTAAACTAGTATTGGAAACTTTTGTAAGCATTTTCTCCATGCTAGCTCACGAAGCATATGTTTGATGTAAGAAGTGACTTCCTCTAATTCATGTGCATTTGATGCAAGTTGCCGCCATGAATTCGAGAAAGTTTGTTTTGCTTCCTCTGGAATCATCCCAAGTCAGTCATGCACGTGCGAAGTATACTATGGTCTGGTAGATTTGCAACCTCCATTCCATGTGTATTCCCTAGCACACAAAGCCACTGATTGATTTGTTCAAGGAGAAGAAGTTCCTTCTTAAGAGCTAATCCGTACTTATGTATGGACTTCGATATCCTCGATGATGGTTCCCAATCAGAACTCGGTAGTGTTTTATTGTAAGACTTCTATGTGGTCATGCTTGTCGTGAACAGTGTGTTCACATGTATCCTATAGTCCAACTCATGTTATGGAGTTGTTACCATAGCTCATTTCCCAAGAATCTTGCAACGTCATCTCGCCGATTTGTGTTGCACCCTTTCTATTCAGACATGCTGAGTCTGTAGCATCTTTTCACCAACCAGATCTGAATCTCGGGCAGATATGATGGTTGGAACATTTCCCAAGAATTATAATATTGGTCTTCCTAACCGGTAAAGTGATGTTATGGCTAACACACCTAGCCGGGAGACCTATTATTCTAGTATCTTGAATCAACAATTTGGCCACTCTCCATGAGGACTTCATATGACTTATTCTAGAAATTATTTCCTATGGATTCTTTGTGCTCCTGAAGTCCGACCTTTACTTGATGACCATATCGATGATGCCTCTAAGCATGATCATGGTATCTAGTACAGCAAGGAGAACATTAGAAGCGGAGTGCTAAATGTCTCTCGGTCAATCATCCAGACTATGTTTCCATGGCCAATCAAGGTAGAATCTGAGAAAGTGTTATCTTCCTTTGCATCTGCATCCTCCATCTATATGCATCGTGATAGTATGAGGTGTTACCAGCATCCTTGACATGGTTGCTGGTAAAACCCTGATGAATGTGGAAATGCTCAAGTTCTTGAGAGCACGCTCAGGCACTAGGTCTTATCGTCGGCATTAATTGGAATGTACCCTCCGTTTTTTCGATTATTCTATAGCCATTCAAACAGTAGAATCACTCTCTACTGTTGAGCCTTCTCCCCAGTTAGTACAATCATTCCGAGCATTTGCATTTTGTTCCCATCTTGCAACCGCCATTGTGCCATTTTCCATGGGCTGCCCTTCTCGGTAATTGCTGTTCAGGATCATCTTCAAAGGTGGTCTTACCATGGGTCCCATCCATTTCCGATGATAAGCAAAAATCATCCATTGCGTTGTCTTCAACAAGATAGCCACATCATCCATTCTATTCTGAGTATGCCATTCTTTTGGACTCCTTCAAACGATCGTTTGTGATTTGCCTTAGGCTGGTATAGAGAGTTTCAATGATATATGTATCAAAAGTAATTCTTTTTGCCACTTAAAAGAATAATTCTATGAGTCACCTTCCCTAGGGTGCCCCGTCATGGAATCATGGCAATTAACTCCTTGCTACTTTGAAACCCATGCACCATCTTACTTGAGCATGGGATTGTTGCCTACCAAATTGAACCTTTGTCACCTATTCTTTCCATCCCTCTCGACGTGTGTTCTGTGTCTCAGCTCAAGAGATGTTTTACATCTCACTCCATGAGTTGATCGTGAGTTGCTCGATCTTTGTGAAGATCGATTCCTATAGAGTTTTCATGTTCCTTTTGTCGTCATGTTGGGTGAAGTTCTCAAAGGCAAGGATGTCAAGATCAACATGATGCAATGAATCCGCATCTTCGAGGAGGGCAAATGGATCATGAAGACTGTGTCGGTTCCGTGACCTCCCTTCCTCTCACCTCACGTCTTGAATCTCGGGACGAGATTCTTGTTTAGTGGGGGTGAGTTGTCACAGCCCTAGATTAATGGTTGTAAATAGTTGCATCAGAGCATCAATGCATCATGTTTAATTCAAATAAATTTGAAATGGGGACTGATAAACCCTAGCACCAAATGGATTTCAACTAGGATCAAAATAAAAATATGTTCAATGAATCCAAAACGCCTTTCAGAAAAGTTCATCATTTTTGGAAAAGGTGCAAACCTCTGCTAAAAATGATGCACACATTTTTGGAACATTTCTGGATTTTTGAATTAAGCCATAATGTATTTGAATTGGAGCATTCAATTGCTATAATTATCTTAAATGCTCCAAATATTCTGAAAACTCTTGAGGGCTTTTGGAATAATTCAAATAGCGCCCACAATTATTTTCAGGATTTTTAAAAATGATTTAGTATTTTTACTAAATCCAAATAGAGGAATAAAATTAGAAAAACAGAAAAGATATTAGAAAAGAGAGAGAGAGAGAGAGCAGAAACCTCACGTGGCTTACCTGGCCCGGGAGAGAAGCCGGCCCAGCCCACCAGGCAACCGTGTCTTCTTCCACCTCTGCCAGTAGGCAGAGGCGAAGGCGCACGCGCGTGCTGGGAGGCCTCCACCTCCTGCTTCGCGCTGGCTTGCTCCCCTTCATCCCTACCCCATGCATGGAGATGCCCTTGACCCCCTGGACCGCTCTCTTCCTCCCTCGCTTCCTCTCTCGCCCTCTCCTAACCATGGCTGAGCGCTGCCGTCGTCGCCGCTTGTCGCACGCGTAGCCAGAGCCACCCCCTCGCCTCTCTGTTGTGTCTGGGAGCACCGCCTCGCCGTCTTCCTCGTCCTGGCCGAGCCACCCAACCGGGGACGCGCTGTATCGCCGCCATCGACCTCATCTTCCTCCTCGGATGCTGTCGATTGCCGCCATGGTTCCGTCGCCCCCGAGTCGTCCCCGAGCACGCCGAGCCGCTCAACGACCCCACCGTGAGCCCCTGAACCGTTTCCCCCTCTTCCCCGACCTCTCCGCATCCTCTAGGCCGTAGCCTCACCGAGGCCGAATCCCACCGCCGCAAGGGCTCGCCGCCGGCGTTGTTTCCGGCCAGCTAGCAGCCTCTCGTCCGGTCCAATGGATGCGGGAGAGCTGGATCTCCTCGCACATGCCTTTGGCACGTCCAGCCGATGCCAGAGCACGATTATGGCGTGTCTCTGCCACGCCGGATGGTCGCCGGCGGCCTCATTCCGGCCATGCTGACGTGGCCGCCTTAATTAACAGCCTAATCACGCGTTTAGTTTAGCGATGTGTCACTGAAAGTAGGCCCCACCACTTAACTAAACGCCGTTTTAGTTTTCTGTTTAGGATTAACTTAATCCAGTGGCCCCACGTGTCAGCTTGACCTTACACAGTCAGCGTTGACTTGGGCCCACAGGTCAGCCTCTGTAGCTGGTCCTGTTACACTGACATGCGGACCCCACACGTCAGGTTTGACCCTGGTCAGCTCGGTTGACCTGCTGATGTCATGCTGTCATCATGCTGACGTCATAAATGATTTTCTGGATTAAAATAATCCAGGAAATTCCAGAAAATGTTTAAAACTTCTAAAAATCATAGAAATTTAACCGTAGCTCAGAATGAAATAATTTATATATGAAAAATTATCAGAAAAATATGAAGAATCTGTTTCTGGCACTTTCGTGCATGTTTGAACAAGTTAACCTCACTGAATAGGACATATGATGATTAGGGCAATTTTTAAATAACATTTGGAGTTGGAATTTGATCCTGTTTGAATTCCACTTCAATTAATTTGGCTAAATATTGCAGTAGGTGAATTCAGTACCTTAATATGACATGTCATTCATGTGATTGTGCATTGCATTGATTGTGTTCCTTCTTTACTAGTTAGTGTTGTTCCTTCTCGGTAGCCGATGTTTCCGACGTTGCGATCGTTGTCACTGATGAAGAGCAGTACTATCTTCAGAAGTGCCAGGCAAGCAAACCCCCATTGAGCATTCTGATACAATCCCACTCCCTCGCTCTTGCTCTCTTTTACTGCATTAGGACAACAACGATTCAACTGTTACTTGATGCGGTAGTTGAACCCATTCCTCTGCATGACCTGTCTTTGCCACGGTAAATAGTTGAAACCCACTAGCATGAGTAGGAGTTGTTTGAGCCATGATGTGCCTACTCATTCATGCTTGTTTGTCATGCCTGCTATGCTTAGAGTTGAGTTGGTCTGATTCATCTGGGATGGATTGGAATGGTGGTGAACATGTCCTACTGTGTGAGAGCTAAGTGTGTGAACGCGATTTGGTAAAGGTAGCGATGAGAGGCCATGTAGGAGTACATGGTGAGTTGTCTCATTGGGACCATTCTCAGGAACTGAGTTCTGTGTTTGTGATCCAATACAGTTACTACCGCACATTGGGATCCTTAATTGACTCTCTCGACTTATTAATCGCCTCGATCTCTGTCTAGGAGTTGCAACTAGTTTCTGGTGTTTGTAGGTAGTGCTAGTAGTCTACCAAGTGGCACCCGGCCAGGTGGGCTTGGGACAGACTAGGCACCGTGGCCCGGTGTACCAAGTGGCACCCGGATGGTGGACTTGGGAACCCTGCACACATCGTTTGGGGCCGTAGTGGAAACCTCGGCCAGACTTCCTTGCGGATGGAGCTCAAATAGGCGATAAACCTGGACTAGAGTCTTGCGTGGTTAGTCAGGTCGTGGCCGGCACCCTTGCCAGGCTTCCGCTTGAAGGTTGCCGAGATACATGACGTGTACATGGCGGTAAGTGGGGAAAGCGTGTGTGAAGAAGTACACCCCTGCAGGGTTAATGATCTATTCGAATAGCCGTGTCCGCGGATATGGACTACTTGGAAGCTTACATTGTTCATAGACAAGTTGAAATGGATACTCTAAAATGCGCAAGATAAGTGTGAGTGCTATGGATGGCCTTCTCGTAGGGAGACGGGAGCGGATCCATAGTGGTGTATTGGTATGGTGAATATGTGGACTCGTGTGCGCTTTCTCACCTCAAGGAAAATTATGGTAGTCGTAGTATAGGATAGCCACTGAGTCAAAGCTGGCTTGCTGCAGTTAAACTCCGCAACTCCCTTGTTGATAATGATGCATATGTAGATTGTTGTGATGTAAGTCTTGCTGAGTACCTTTGTACTCACGGTTGCTTATCTATGTTTTGCAGAGAGACTTCAGTCTTACTAGTGGTTTCACGTGGGCTTCGACGATTAGCTTGGGAATCCCAGACAGAGGTTTGGTTCCTATGGTGGGTCTTGTAGATAGACAGGCTTGCTAGCCTTCTTTCTTTTCAGCTGTCTGTACTCAGACAGGTTATGCTTCCGCTTGTTGCTTGTATGACTTGGATGTTGGGTCATGAGACCCTTGTTTGTAATATCATGCTATGTAAGGCTCCTCGGAGCCTGTTAAAGAAATACTTTGTGTCGTAGAGTTATGTTGTGATGCCATGTTGTATCTACACATATCGAGCATATTGTGTGTATGTTATTGAAATGCTTTGGTATGTGTGGGATTCGACACCTAGTTGTTTATTCTTGGTAGCCTTCCTTATGGGGAAATGCCTCCTAGCGCTTCCATCCGGAACACATGGATTGACTGGCATGTGTCCTTCCTTGCTCATGTGTCTGTCCCTACGGGGAAATGCCACGCGTTATTCCTTTAAGTCCTTGTAGCTTGCTACGACTTGGGTTCATACGTTGATGACCGACACGTGCATTGTTGGGTCATGTATGCCTGTCCCTGTAAGTTTGTGCCACCTTGGTTTACGACTAGTCATGTCGGCCCGGGTTCTCGGTCATATGGATGCTAGCGACACAATCATATACGTTAGCCAAAAGGCGCAAACGGTCCCGGTCCAGGTAAAGGCGGCAGCCGTGGGTTACCGTGCGTGAGGCCGCAAAGTGATATGATATGTGACATGCTAGATCGGTGTGACTTAGGATCGGCGTCCTGACACAGCTGGAGGGAACGCCTCCGGCGATGGCGGCACGGTTCTGGCGGCCGGCGGCCGCGACCTCCTGGATGGTCCTGTCTTGGCGCTGGCGCTGTCGCTCGCGGAGCACGCGCGCGTCGGGCAGTGCGCGCCGGATGATCTTGTAGCTGGGCTCGTCATGGTCCGGCGAAGATGCGCCGCGAGACGGCTCACGCGCCCGCGCATCGTGGGGGCGCCTGGCACCCTCGCTAGGCGGAGGAGGCGCAGGCAGCGCATCATGCGCCACATCCCCGGCGTGAGATGGCGGAGGGTGAAGCGAGTGAGAGGGCGTCGGGGCGTCTCCAGTGGCGTTGACGAGCTCGGTGATGCGGCCGAGCCAGGCGTCGTAGCCGGTGTCGGTGGGGCGGTAGCGCAGGAGCTCGCGCGCCATGAGCAGCGCGGCCTGCGGGGCCGGCGCGTCGTAGCGGGCGAGCGAAGAGGCTGTGGCGGTGTGGCCGTCCGCCTGCACGGACGGGTGGAGGGAGGAAGCCTGCTGCTCCCTCACAGTGGGGTCAGTGGCGGCGCCGGCGGCGCAGCGTCGACGGTCCGTCCGGGCCACCCTGGCAGCTCGGCGCGTGTAGCGCTCACGACGAGCGTGGGCCATGGAGAGGTGGGGAGAACCGAAGCAGCCCCCTACCTGGCGCGCCAAATGTCGGAATCGGGGCTCCGGGGACCCAAAGGTTCAAACACTGGGGCTAGCTAGTTCCTACCTCTCCAAGGGTGACCACGGCGAGGCTAGGCGAGAGCACACGAACGCAGAGCACGACAGGGGACACGACGGTTACCCAGGTTCAGGCCACCTTGCGGTGTAGAACCCTACTCCTGCTTGTGTTGGGATTGTTGTGGCAAGAGGGTGTTCTCGCGTACAAGGTAGGAGAAGAAGGAATCGATCGATCCCCTACAAAGGCAGCACTGCCCCCCTTTTATAGCTGCCTTGGTCCTCTTCCCCTGAAAATATAAGCGGGAAGGGTTGCCACAATTGGCGGGTTTTGAAAGGGGACAGGCGCTCAGGCTATCCTGACAAAAGGTGGTCTTCGCCTGCAAAAGCGTGATCCATGACGCGCCGGTGGTGTCGGTGTCAAAACCGGCAGACCTCGGGGTAGGGGGTCCCAAGCTATGGATCTCGGATCGGTGGTAACAAGGACAAGGGAGACGATGTTTACCCAGGTTTGGGCCCTCTTGATGGAGGTAATACCCTACGTCCTGCTTCTGTTTATATTGATGGAGATGTATCGAATGCAGAGTTGATCTACCTCGAGATCGTAATGTGTGTCTAACTTCTAGGGCTAGGTGAGCAATATTGCCTTCTCCCCCCCCCCTACGGGCTAAAACCTATGGCTTATATACACGCCAGGGAGGGTATCTAGGGTTACAAAGTCGGTATCTAGGAGAGAGGCGGCAGGAGAGATCTTGGAGTATATGTCAAGTCTTCGGTAGAGATAGTCTCGATCACGCTTCCTGTGTACGGCCTCCGGAGTCCATCTTGCTCACGTACGAGGGCCCCCCGGCCCATCCGAGGAGACGAGCCGGCTGGGCTAGCACCCCCTGATCCAGGACACCGCCAGTAGCCCCGAACTGGTCTTCTATGCCGAGGACGACTTTCTCAACAGACACCACCTCGGATCCAGAGTCTTTGGCTTGACAGATGAGTTCCCCTTCATATTTCATTTTCTCTTAATGGAGTGCTGACATCCGAGGTCTAGCCGAGCTTGCACCCTGCCCAGAGGGGGTAGATATCTTAGCCTCGAAGGCTCGCTATTCAGGTATGAACGGTCTAATCCGGCCTGACAACTTTATCGAAGAGGCTTGCCCCACGACAGGTCGAGCAGTTACTGCCTCCCCCCCTAAATTGCGGTTCGAGGCAGCCTTTTACTGGCACGTCCCCTCGAGGCAGAGATCGTGCCCGTTTTCTTAGGGATATCATCAAGATTTTGTTTCCCCCCATATGCTCAACGGCATTTTTGATGGGAATAGCGAGTTTAGCGGCACAGCGAGGGGGACTCTTGGCCTTTCACAGGCTTATAAGAGCAAAAAGGAGGACAGCGCACGCTCCCATTCTCCCCCTCTACTGCTTCGTCTAGCACCAGCACCCAGATCCATCCTGACCGCTTTTCCCTTTCGCGAGCCCAACCTCCACCACCAGCCATGGCCGACATCCTCAAGGGGCACTGGGGCGGCTCCGTCGTAATGGCCGCGACCATCTCGGAGTTGCGCAGCGCGGGGTACCTGACCCTCGCCGCCGTCGCCCGCGCTCCGGTGGCTGGCCAGCTGATGCCCGCTCCCAACGCCGGGGAGCAGGTAGTCTTCGTCCCCCACCTCATCCGAGGTCTGGGGTTCCCGTTGCATCCCTTCGTGCGCGGAGTGATGTACTACTATGGGCTGGACTTCCACCACATGGCCGCCAACTCCATTCTTCACCTCGCCTCCTTCATCACGGTCTGCAAGGCCTTCCTCCGATGCGAGCCGCACTTCGGCTTGTGGCTAAAGCTCTTGGGGATCAAACCGAAGTCCAGCGGCTCGGATCTCGCGGAGTGCGGAGGAGCCATGATCAGCAAAAACCAGGGGGCCACTTGGTTCAAGGGCACCTTCATCGAAACGGTGAAGGAGTGGCAGAAAGAGTGGTTTTACATCACTGAGCCACTCGCCCCTGGCCAGACCGAGGTCCCGGCTTTCTCAGCCGGGCCTCCCAAGAAGCTCAAATCCTGGAAGTAGAAGGGCATCGCCTGGGGAAACCTAGAAGAGGTGGAGACCCTGATCAATAGGATCTTGTGGTGGTCCACCACGGGGAAGGTTGAGCTTGCCGACGTCATCAACATCATGCTCAACCGCCGCATACTCCCTCTTCAACTTCGGGCTACCCCGATGTGGGCACAAAAACCCGAGGACATGGACACCATCACCACCTTCTTCCACTCCACCTTGGCCGCCATGTGGACGAGACTCATGAAGCTGGCCAAGGACAAGATCCCCAAGGAAGGGGAGGACCGCGGCCTCGAACATGGCTATGAGCCCCCCCCGGTGAGTGGTCCTGCCCCTCAATCGTTATTCTTTGCCCATCATACCGAGGAGTAAAGTTTTGCTTGAATCGTCGTGTTTGATGTTTTGCAGAAGTGGTTGGCCTGGGTACAAGGAGTGCAATGCCCGGCCCCACTGCCAGAAGAGCCTCCGACTCCCCTGCTCTCGGCGCTCCTGACCGAGGAGCCGCATGTGGTGGCCCCCAAAGGGAAGAAGTCCTAGAGGGGTAGGTCAAGTGCTCGGACTCGGGGGACTTCGGTCACCCGGTCCGAAGTGACCCACACCTCCGCCGCCCAAGATGGCAACGCAGAGGAGGGTGAGGAGGAGGAGGTTCCCCCCCGAAGGGGAAGAGGTCAGTGTTAGAAGACGCTGACGTGGGCATGCCGCCGAAGGGCCCAAAGAGGCCGAGGTGAACCTCGTCCGGGGCCGCCAACAAGTTGTCGGAGAGAGCAGAACTCTCCGGTGACTCAGAAGAAGACCTCCTCGCTGTGGGGAGGAAGAAGCCGGTGCCCCGAGGGTAAGACGTCGTCTTTGCGTCCCATCTTTTAATTTGACAAGTTATTTCTAGTCAAGGGGAAACTTACAAAAGCGTCTTTTCTTATGTAGCCCACCGAGGATAATCCCCAGTGGTTCCTCAAGCGGGTTGCCACCGCCAGCGGGACTCCAGAGCCTGCTGATCCTCCCCCGGCGCATGACGGGCTAGGGGAGGCAACATCAACCTTGGTCCCTGATGTTAACACGACGGGGGCCGACAAGGTGGCCATCATGGCCGAGGTCGACACCTCGGCCCAACAGGACCCGAGGGAGAAGTGCCCCGCGGTCATCGAAGAAGGGCTGGGCCAGTCATCGGCCTAGCCGACATACACCTCGGCTCCGTTGCCCCAGGTGGAGGCTACCCGAGTAGATGTATCCGAGGTCATCCCTCCACCCCAGCCAACTACCCAAGGACGGGCTGGCGCGGGGTGGACCAAAGAGATGGAGGACGCCCTGAAGGGCTCCTCCATCAAGGAAGAGTGAAAGCGCAGGTAAACTCCCAGAGGGGGAGGGTGAATGGGAGATTTTTAGAAATTCGTCAAACTCTGACGAATTTGACGAAGAACAGAGTGAAGTAATAGAAACGCAAGGGAAACTAAGACATCACAGAATCAGAGTACATGCGAGCAGGATACATAACAATGAAGAACATGCAATCATACACTCATACAAGCATGAAGAATACGAATTGAGGAAATAAAAGATAACATGATCAAATGCTTCAGTTCAAATTCGTCAGCGCACAGATCTCAAATTCTTCAGCAGCGGAATAATGTAAGAGAGGGTGAGGAATTTGAAACCAGGTTGGCTTGGTGAAGACAATGATATTTGGTAGACCAGTTCCAGTTGCTGCATCAACTGTACGTCTGGTTGAGGTGGCTGAGTCGCAACTCAGAGGACACTTAGTCCTCATCGTATTCCTCTTGAGCTAAGATCACTTAGACCTCGCCCAATCACTCGTGGTAAGTCTTCAAGGTAGACTTCCGAAACCTTCACAAACTTGTTCACCGGCACGCCACAATTACTCTTGGGTGCTCAGAACATGACGCCTAACCGTCTGGAGGAATGACAGTCCTCAAAGGTAACGAGCGTCGGATCACACAGATCAATCTCTTCAGTGATGCTCAATCACTTTGGCTCTGGTTGGGTTTTTCCTCACTTGGGTTCTCACAGAGTCGTCAGAGGAAGGGTTGCTCTCAAATGACAAGTGTCAAGTTCTCTCGGAGCAGCCAACCAACAACTGGTTGGGGGCGGCTATTTATAGCCAGGGGGCAACCCGACATAAAATGTCATAAATGCCCTTGACTGATTCGATCGTTGTCAGGATAAGTATCCACTCGACAGCTGGCACGCGGCGCAGCAACGGTCGGAATTTGAACTCTCAAATTCGTCGGGGCACTGAATTTCCTCACTTCTAGGTAGATCGCACTGGCGAACTCCTAACTCCTCAGCCTGACCAAATTCGTCAGCGTCCAGATGAACTTCGTCACTGTCGCTAGCAAATGCGTCAGCTGTGCTGGAGATTTCCAAAGGCTTCACTCGAAGCGGCTTGTGTATGGGTTTTAGTAAGTTTGAGAAGGTTTGAGCATCACTTTGGAAATGTGAAATATGTTTCACCTAGACCCCCTTTAACAGTACGGTTTTTCCTATGACTCAAATAAGAAGAAAAGAAACTACGAAAACCAAAGTCTTCAAGCTTCAAAGTCTTCACATCAATTTCTTCAAAGGCCGTACCAAGTTCATCATCAAATTCTTCACTTGAAGAAATCTATTTTTAGGGGTCGTCTTCCATGTGTTAAACCAAATCTTTAGGGACTATGTCTCCTGTGTATACTCACAAACACACTAGTTCCTCAACCTATTTGTCTTCAATAATCCAAAACCACTAAGGGGGCACTTGATGCACTTACAAAGAGCACCGTGCCTTGATAGGCGTGGCGCTACAGGGCTACCGGTCCGCAGGGGCCGGCCTGCACGAGGTTTTCAAGAACCTCGTAGCAGGTTTCGAGGTACACCTTCTATCTGTGCATCTAGTCTAATTTGTTTATTTGACCTTTTTTGAGTTATGAGTTTGTCCGAAGACATAAAAGTACAGCCTGCTAAACGGCTTAGTGAGTGAGTAGCCCCCGAGCTCGAAGTCGGTTTCAAGAAACCGGCATTGGGGTCGTTTGATTAAGTAGGAGCCCATTAAGTAGCCCCCAGGGCCGTGCCTGAGGCAGCCGTCCTGGAACCTTTGAGTGTTTTAACTGTTCCCCATGTAATAAGGATCTTTTTTGTGTCAGGTTTTGACCTCGGTTCCGGACTCCGTCTCCGAGGAGATTGCGGAGATGAACCGGAAACTCGAGAGGTCCCAGGAGGGGCTCATCCTGGTGAACCAGAAACTCGAGCAGTCTCAAGGTAAGCAAGTTTAAACTTGCCTTGTACTTTGGACGAAGGAGGTATGATATGTTTTGTTAAAACAACTAAGGCCGAACTGCGTTAACAACAACAGCGTTAGCGGAGCTGGAGACGCTCAAGGCCGAGCTCGAAAGGGATCGGCAGGAGGTGCGGTAGCAGGAGGCTGCTGCCGCCGCGGCAGAGAAGGCCCGGATCGCCGAGAAGGCGGCCGGGGAGAAGCACCAAGCACGGGTGCTGGAAGTTGAGGAGACCCTGAAGGGCATGTTTGAAGCACGCGACAAGCTTCAGGAGGAGGGGCAATGAACAAAGGAGGAGCTCGAGAAGCTTCAACTTGCCCACTCCGAGCTCAAGACCTCGGCCCGTGCTGACCACGAGGTGCTCTAGCAAGTGGAGCAAATCGCCTCGGGTAAGATATTTTTGCTGCAGTGTTCGTTTGGTGGCAAAGGGTGTGTCGAGCTCACCCAGTTATGGCGTTCCATAGAGGTCTTTGCGGATCTTCCGCAGAGCGCGGCGGATGCGGTTGCATACTTCGGCCAGCTAGTGGGCCACGAGGCAGACAAGGCCTTCTGGGGGCAATTCCCGGGGTCGCCATCCGCACAGCTGCTGAATCATCGAGTGAAGCAGCTGGTGGAGTTGTTTTGCATGACAAGACCGGCGCTCCAGGACCTCTGCATCGCGTTGTGGCCTGCCGAAGCCATGCCGAAGAGCCTCTTCGGCCTTACGGCCCATCTCCGAGACGCGGTGCCTTGCGTGAACCACTGGAAGAGGTCCGCGTGCTTTGAAGGAACACGGAGGGCGTATGCCTGCGTGAAGACGCACTTCCGAAAGGTTGATGCGGTGACATGTGCCACGGGCCCTCCTGCCGACAAGCCGCGCACCGCCGAACAGTTCTTCGCCGAGGTGGAGGCGGGAGCTCGTACCACAGAAGCCATGTGTCCAAAGGACACTATGTATTTCTAGACAGTACTTCGGAATGCCGAAGTGTATGATGTATAAAACTTTATCTTTTGGTTGAATGAAGATGGCTTTAAATTCCATGTGTGTTGCTTTATAATTGATTTTTCCTCCGATATGACTGTTTTAAATTGAGGGTGGCCAGTCGTCGGCTTCAGCCCCAGTGTAGGTCATACAAAGGTTGTTCCTTAAGGCACACTTGACCCTTAGCCGACGTCTCGGTACCCAGAGGTGGTCGGTGCTTTATAGGAACAAGGCAATCAGACTATAGTGGCTTTATACCTTTCACTTAGTCATAGGAGTTTGACTGTGGGGGCTGATGACCAGCCCCCGGTGTGGGAAGTGTTCGGCCAGGTCGGCCGAGGTCTAGGCCATGACACACTTCGGCTAGGATTGAAAGCCCTTCGTTTAACACGGGTGATCTCTATCGTCACATCGCTTGACGCGGTCTACGGATGGCGGACCAGTTTACGCATACCTAGATAGTCAGGTTTCGGCTTTCTCCACTGAGGCGCTATGCCAATTGACCTGGCAGCGCAAGCGCAGTGGTTCTCCCGTTATGCCCTTAGCCGGATTCATCGGAAACGTAAGGGGTACACGTAGGAGCCAGGCAACCCAACTATTGACCAAAATCTAGGTTCGAAACTGATGCATATAAGGCCAAAATCCGAGATGCCGAATACTTCAGACTTGTTATACAATTGTATCTCTTTTTTTAGAGAACTTCTTCGTCCCACAGGGGCCATGCTGATAAAGAAATATGATAGAGACCTTGAAGGGGCACAGTTTCTTTATTTCATAATTTCAAGTGTGTACAAGCCCAGCTACGGCGAGAGGAATTGAAAGAATACAATGTAAAAAGGAAAGAAGAAAGAGGAAGAAACAGGGCGGATAATTGCTAGCGGATTTTGAAGAATCTGGGCCGCTACCTGCCGCACATCTGCGTTTCCTAGCTGTTGACCAGATGTTCACCATTTATGGTGAGAAATTTGTGAAGGTTGATGCCCTTCCGGTCCTTTATACACTTTAAGTGTTTAATTGAGCTCCTTTAGAGGAGGCATTGCCGAAGTCCGCTCTGCGGTTGAAACCGCATGGACGTAGTCATGTTTGGCTGTTTCTTTTATAGAGACTTGCCTGTGCAAGGGCTCGAAGCCACGTCTTTGCTTGGTTGAACCGCGCCGATGTTTGAGTAAATGTTTGGCTCCTCGACGGCCCAGGGAATCTTCAGTGCGAAATTATGCACTCTGGGGACATAGTGCCCACTCTAGGGAGGGCACGCGAGGAGCCCGCATCCCTATTTTGGGTGTGGGGGTACCTGGCCGAGGTCGATCTGTGTGGCCCGGGCGTGCTTCAAAGAGCGGGCGGCGCATTTATTGCTGCGGGCTGCCTCCTCGGACGCCTATACCTCGGCTGCGAAAGCCGCTGTCTGTTCCTCTGTCCGGAGTGAACGTTCGGTGTTACCATTGACTGTGATAACGCCGTTAGGTCCCGGCATTTTGAGCTTAAGGTAGGCGTAATGCGGGACTGCGTTGAAACACGCAAAGGATGTGCGCCTAAGAGCGCGTGGTATCCACTTCGGAAAGGTACGATATAGAAGATTAACTCCTCACTTCTGAAGTTCTCGGGCGAGCCGAAGACTACCTCTAGGATGACCGTTCCGGTACAGCGGGCTTCGACGCCTGGAATGACACCTTTAAAGGTGGTGGAGCTCGGCTTGATTCGAGATGAGTCGATGCCCATCTTCCGAACTGTGTCCTCGTAGATGAGGTTGAGGCTGCTTCCTCCGTCCATCAGGACGCATGTTAGATGATAACGATCAACAATAGGGTCAGGACGAGTGCCGCCGATCCGCCACGCCTGATGCTGGTCGGATGATCGTGCTTGTCAAACGTGATCGGGTAAGCCGACCATGGGTTATACTTCGGGGCAACGGGCTCCAGCGCGTATACATCCCGAAGCGCATGCTTCATCTCCCTTTTAGGGATGTGGGTGACATAGATCATATTGACCTCTGTTACCTCGTCAGGAAACTTCTTTTGGCCTCCATTATTAGGCCGCCGAGGTTCATCCTCGTCTTCGCTGAGGTGTTGGGTTTTATTCTGACCCTCTGCAGCTATCTTGCCGGCTTATTTAAAGACCCAACAATTCCTGTTAGTGTGGGTTGCTGGTTTTTCCTGAGTGCTGTGAATTCCACATGGGCGGTCCAGGAGCCTATCAAGCTGGCTAGGTCCATCTTTGTATAACGCCTCGGACACACCCGCCGGTGGTCATTACTCCTGGCGGGATCTAGACTGGCCCCACGGATCAATACTAGTCTTTCCTGCGCACTTTGTCCTCACTCGTGCGCACCCGGGACTAACTTCCCGGTCGGTCACCCATCCTGAAATTACTCCAAGCTAAGCACGCTTAACTTTGGAGTTCTGTCCGAATGGGCTCCCGGAAAAGAAGGAATTCCTTATTTATATGAGTAGTCTATCATCCCTAATAAGCCAGGCTATCACATACACCCCCACTCAGAGGAACTGACGTCCTCGTCGGGCCACAGGAACGTTCCCTCTTGGCACATACGTCTGTGCATCCAGTCCGGTACATGTGTCATGCCGTGTGCCACGACAGGTCACAAACTTCATGAACAACATGACCGCGCACCTGTCTGCAAACATCCGTGTAACCGCGAGGGTCGGCTCTGATAGCATCTTATAACGCCCCGGACACACCCGCCGGTGGTCGTTACTCCTGGCAGGATCTAGACTGACCCCACAGATCTATACTAGTCTTTCCTGCGCACTTTGTCCTCACTCGTGCGCACCCGGGACTAACTTCCCGGTCGGTCACCCATCCTGAAATTACTCCAAGCTGAGCATGCTTAACTTTGGAGTTCTGTCCGAATGGGCTCCCGGAAAAGAAGGAATTCCTTATTTATATGAGTAGTCTATTATCCCTAATAAGCCAGGCTATCACATATGAGTCCAACGAGGGAACTCCCTCAGGTATCTTCGTTCCTTTTCGAATTCTTCACGGCGATTCGTTCTTTTTTTCTTCGTCCCTATTCATTTCTTACGGCGGTTCGTTCTACATTCCTCTTCATTTGTTACCAATCATTCATTCGTTCTTTCCAATCCTACCGGTGGTTCATTGAAGACCTTCCCAAGTTTGCGTTATATCTCTCTCCAATTTCTTTCAAGGAGAATAAGTAGTATGCATATCCATTGCTTTTCATCAATTTAATTTGATGAAGGATAGACATATCATAATTCTTATTCTTGTTCATGGAGGTGATTTAAATTCTTTCTCCCGGAGTTCATTCATGGTACTGAATTCTCGGTTCTAGGTTGTTCATCTTTTCTTTTCCGGAGTTCCAAGTTTTCTCGGTTATCTCGTCACAAAGCTCCATCTAAATCATTGCAAGGCTTCATCCTGTTCCTTGCAACCTTCCTTTTGTTTTGATCATCTTGTTATCCATCCGGATTTCTTCGAGAGTTTCTTCATGGTGGTTCATCAAGGATTTAATTCATTCTTGAAGTGTTCTCCCGATGAGCTCAAGCATTCTTCATCTTGCATTCCGAAGTGCTAATCCTTTCTACCTTATCTTTTGAGGTGGTATTATGTCCTTCTTGACAATTTGTCTTCGTGTTTCATGATTCACAGTTGTCAAGAATGAGATATTTTAAACCCATCAACCTCTTCGTTGGAGTTATCTTGGTATAGATTTCACCTAAAGCCTTTCCGAAGGATTGTTGCTATTTGGGATGATTATAAATGATCCAAGTTTCGCCTTCTCTTCTCGGTGAAAGAGGTTTTCATCTCTTCGAGATCTCAAGCAATCAATTGTTCCGTTATTGGCCGGTTGTCACCTCATAATTTTGAGATGTTTTCCATAAGCCCACAACAAGCTTATTCTTTTTCCTTGTTGATTTTCCAACGACTCCGTCCAATCCTTCATTGTAAGGATGCTTGCCAAATTCAATTGTGGGAGAGGTTGTCATTCTCTTCTCCGTTCTTTTCATTCTATTCTTCCAATTATTCCGGAGGCATGGTGATGTTGCTCTCTTCGACATATTATCTTGTTTCGCCAAGATCATGTTCTTTCCTTACTTATCCATTTTACCGGAGTGTTGTGTCATCTTTTCAAGTCTTTCATCTTGTCAACCACTGCTTTTCTTTTCTACCAGGATGCTATCCGAATTCTTTCATTCTTATTCCTTTTCTATCGTGTTCTAACCGGAGTGGTTACATAGTCTATCTTGTCCCTTGAGCTGTTGATTCTCGTCATATTCCTTGTCCCTCTTTTCTACCGGAGTGCTCTCAACTTCGTTCATCTCCATTGTATTCTTTCATTCAAGTTTTTCCAACCTCTCAAGGTTCTTTGGTTTCACTCGTTTGTCAAAGAAGCAACTTAGTTTTACCTCTTCCACATTCTCTTCCTCTTCTCATTCCTAAGATCTCGGGGCGAGATCTCTTGTAAGTGGGGGAGTGTTATGACACCCTGAGACCGATTTCTTCCATTATTATTATTATATTGTTTGCCCGGTGTTATTTCTTTTGCATTGCATCATTTCATCATGCCATCATGTCATTAAAATTTTGCAACTTAATAAATAAATTGTATGGATCTTTGATCCATTTAAATCGAGGGAAATTCACATGCTGATTTCTATTTATAACATATCCTCCCAATATTTTAGAGAACTATTCTAAAATATTCCATTAATTTGGAGTCACCATAACACACTTGCAATTTAAATCCCATGCCTTCTCTACTTCAAGTTTGTTCTCCAAACTTCGTCGAAAATTCATTTTCCATTTATCGAGGCTCCTCCAAAATTCTCAACATTTTTGGACCTATCTAAACCTTGTCCTAATTCAAACTTATTTGAATCAAATTCAAATATGTTCGAATCCAATCCTTCTAAACAGTTCCAATTGCTTTTTCCTTGGATCAAGCATATTTTGTAGGGTCCAAGGAAATTTCCCCCATGATCAAACCTCACTCCTAACCACTCTTTCTTTTTCTGTCATTTCTCTATTTTCTTTTATTAAACAGAAAGAGAAATAACAGAGGGAGAGAGAGCCTAGCAGCAAGGTCGGCCCGATCATCTCTGTGGCCCAGCTAGCAGCCCATTTCGGCCTCCACTTAAGCGAACCCTAGCCCGATCCCCATCGCCCTGTCTCCCCCTTGTCTCCTCCACCTCACGCCGCCAGGGGAGAGCTCTGCTCGATCCCCATCTCCCCTCGTCCCCTCGTCTCCCTCCTGCCGCCGCCAGAGAGAGCTCCTCCTCGAGAGCCCCTCACGCCGCACCGTCTGGCAGCCACAGCCGATCGGCGACCCGCCTTTTCCCCGCGACCTCCCCTTCTCCTCTGCTCGCCTCCACGGCCGGCCTCGAACGGCGCCACCCCGCCCGCGACCGCAGGTCGACGCCATGGCCGGCCCCAACCTTCCCTCGCACCGCGCGCTGCTGCTCTGCCTCGCCGACGTTCACTGTAGACGCTGCTGTGCCCCGCTGCTGCCGCCCCCAACTCCGCCCTTCTCGTGCATACTGCGCCGTTGCTCCTGTCGGCAAGCCTTCCAGCCGGTGAGCCCGTGCCATGCCGAGCGCCCTTGCCCCCTCCTCCTCGATCTGCAGCAGGAGCCCGCCACCATGGACATGAGGTCCTCCAGTGCCCATGGCTGCTCTGCCACTCGTCGCCCTGCTGCTGCCTCCGTGCATCTCCCCTGCCCGTTGACTTTGACGCCGAGACCAGGACCTCTGTGGCCACCTTCATCTTGCTGCACCACGGCCACCAATCCTCGACCTCACGCGAAGTGCCACGACGACCGTGTACCTCTACTGCCGTCTTCAGGAACGCCAAGACCGCATCCGCTGTTATCGCCAAGACCCGAGGCCCCAAGTACCACGGAACCCCAAGTTTGACTACACGGCCTCTTCATCGATCGACCGAGACGTCCCCGAATAGGAGCATTTTGGATTCGCCAAGACCCGTACCCGGAACGCCAAGACCCCTTCATGGATTTCGCCAAGTACCCCGGTACCACCGCCGTGTCCGGAACGCCAAGTTCAACGACGACCCGCGAAGAACATGGATGCGCCAAGTTCCTCTTCGAACGCGTACCCCTACTTCCACTACCATCGACCCCGAAGGGCTTGGATTCATCAAGTTCTTCTCCGACACGAGTACAACTACTCCCACGACGACCGTGTACCACTACCGCCGTCGCGAGAACGTCTACTTCCCTCTACCAAACTCGATCCACCCCAAATGCACGCTGCGAAGGTATAACCGCCGAGATGACCGCCCGAGAACGATGCATGTTTTGTATGAGATGCTCGTGTCGCACCGTGTGCGATTGTCCCTTGCACGTTCCTCGTTTGCCTTACTACCGACGCATGGGAACCCGGTATCCGGGATCACCCCACCATCTCTTGCGTGATCCGTGCACTTGTTCTTTGCACCGGTATCTCGACGAGTTACCGGAACCGGAATGTTGCCGTGGCACCATTTCCGTTTTCGTCGCCGTGGCACCCATTTCTTTCCGCCATGGCAACAAATGCCTCATATCTTGATATATGCCACCATTTTCATAAAATTGCATCCAACTTAAATATGTCATCCTCATGCATGTTAACAACATTTAAATTGTTGTTTGCTTTAAAATTGCTAAGTGACATGCTAAAATGGTTTATTTCGTAACTAAATAACCGTAGCTCCAAATTAAATAAACTTTATATGTAAATGGGGTAGAAAAATGTGTAGATTATCATGGTGCACTTTCTTTTGCTGTTTAACAACTATAAAATATGGTTTAGGGCAGAACAGTACCAAATTCGAAAATTACATATGGGGACTTTCCGGAATTGTTCTTGGTTGTTTCCGGCCTCATTTAAATTGCCTAGATAGGTAGTTTAATTATGCTTCATCTCTTGCCATGTTAACCAACATTTAAACTTGTTGAGTACCTAAACAGGATTGAACATAATATTTGAATGTGGAGTTTGCTTCACTTAATATGTAGTATTGTTTGTTGCACTCTTGCCATGCCATGTCTATTTAAACCGGACATGCATCATATTTGGTTGTGCATCATGCCATGATTATGTGTTGTGTGTTTACCATATTGTTTGCTTCTTTCCGGTTGTGCTTCTTCTCGATAGTTCCGGTTATGTTGCGAAGTGTGAGGATTCGTTCGACTACGCTTGTTCGTCTTCTTCATGGATTCGGTCTTCTTCCTAGCGGGATTTCAGGCAAGATGATCACGATCTTGGATATCTTTACTATCTTTGCTTGCTAGTTGTCTCGTTGCTATCGCTATGTTGCACTTCCTACCACATATATGTCAGCCTCCCATATGCCATGATACATCCTCTAACCACCCTTACCCAGCAAACCGTTGTTTGGCTATGTTACCGCTTTGCTCAGCCCCTTTCTTTTAGCGTTGCTAGTTGCAGGTGCTCTTGCAGGTTGTTCCATGTTGGGACATGGACATGTTGGGATATCACAATATCTCTTATTTAATTAATGCATCTATATACTTGGTATTGGGTGGAAGGCTCGGCCTTTTCCCTAGTGTTTTGTTCCACTCAAGCCGCCCTAGTTTCCGTAATGCTGGTGTTATGATCCTTGTTTAGCGTTCCTAACATGCTCAGGGGAATGGGACCCTCTTGAAAGTTCACTTTGAATAACCGCTTCCAGCAAGGCCCAACATTGGTTTTACCATTTGCCAACATAATAATACTAAACTAAATAATTAATTGGCATAGGGCGTCATGAACCCGAGGATTCTTTTAATTCCACATAATACAGGTGGGCCAGTGCTGATGGTGCTGGTCCAAAACTAGAGCACCGTGCAGGGCCGCCCCTTGGCAACTTGGGGTATTTGGCACCTGTACGCTTAGCTTATCCGTCGTGTCCTGAGAACGAGATACGCGGCTCCTATCAGGATTGTCGACACGTCGGGAGGTCTTGCTGGAATTGTGTTACCATTGTCGAAATGTCTTGTGCACCGGGATTCAGAGGATACTTCGGGCTATCTCGAGGTTGAGGTATTTCCACCGCAGCTTGTGTAGGCTTATGATGGGCCAGGTTGGAACACCCCTGCAGGGTTAAATCTTACGCGAAGCCGTGCCCGCGGTTATGTGGCACTTGGATATTTATAACCTCCGGTTGTAGAGAACTTGACACTAAATCCTAATTAAAATACACCAACCGTGTGCGTAACCGTGACCGTCTCTTTTCGAGGAAGTTCGAGAAGAGAACACGGTGGGGTTATGTTTGACTTGTAAGTAGGTGTTCAGGATCACTTAGTGATCATTTGTAGTTTGCGACCGTTTTGCGTAGATGCTCTTCTTATTCTTGTACTCGTAAGTTAGCCACCATATAATGCTTAGTGCTTGCTGCAACCTCACCACCTTACCTTTCCATACCCATTTAAGCTTTGATAGTCTTGCTACCCATGGTTATGGGATTGCTGAGTCCTCGTGGCTCACAGATTACTACAACAACAATTGTAGGTACAGGTAATGCGATGTCTTGACGTGAGAGCGATGCTTGTTTGCTTTGGAGTTCTTCTTCTGCTTCTTCTTCTTCGTCGATCTGGGGATAGGTTCCCGGTCGGCAGCCTGGGCTAGCAGGGTGGATGTCGTTCTTCTTTTCGTTTGATTTCATCCGTAGTCGGATGCTGCCCTTCTGTAGGATGTTTGTTATGTATTGTTGGTGTATTCATGTGATGATTGTATGTATTTATATGTATCTCCATCTATTATGTATGTGGTATGATGTAATGATATCCACCTTGCAAGCGTCTCCAATATGCGTTTCTACTCTTGGTGGGGCTTCCGAGTTCCTCGAGAATAGGATCGCATATTGGGCGTGACAGGTCCCAGGATCGAAACCTGGCTCTGATACCAACTTGTCACGCCCAATATGCGATCCTATCCTCGAGGGACTCGGAGGCCCCACCAGGGATAGAAGCGCATATCAAAGACACTTGCAAGGTGGATATCATTACATCGTACCATGTACATAATAGATGGGGATACACACAAATACATATAGTCATCACAGGAATACATCAATACATAGCAAACACCATACAGAAGAGCAGAATCCGACTACGGATGAAACTCAAACGAAAAACACGAACGACATCCACCCTGCTAGCCCAGGATGCCGACCAGGAACCTATCCCAAGATCGACGAAGAAGAACTCCAAAAGCAAACGCGCATCGCTCTCATGCCAAATCATCGCATTACCTGTACCTGCATCTGTTGTTGTAGTAAACTGTGAGCCACGAGGACTCAGCAATCCCATAACCATGGGTAGCAAGACTATCAAAGCTTAATGGGCATGGAAGGGTAAGGTGGTGAGGTTGCAGCAAGCACTAAGCATTATATGGTGGCTAACTTACGAGTACAAGAATAAGAAGAGTAAACTACGCATAACGGTCGCAAACTAATAATGATCAAGAAGTGATCCTGAACGCCTACTTACGAGTCAAACATAACCCCACCGTGTTCACTTCTTGGTTCAAACCTCACAAGAAGGGACGATCATGGTTACGCACGCGGTTGGTGTATTTTAATTAGATTTAGTGTCAAGTTCTCTACAACCGGAGGTTATAAATTTCCAAGTCGCCACATAACCGCGGGCACGGCTTCGCGAAAGATTTAACCCTGTAGGGGTGCTCCAAGTAGTCCATTATAAATTACCACACGCATCCGATGGAACATCCTCACACCATGATAACACGATGCTTACGATAAGGAATTCCGGTGGACAAGTCATTCGTAAAAGGTAAAACTAAACCAGCAAGACCTCCCGACGTGTCGACGATCCCGATAGGAGCCGCGTATCTCGTTCTCAGGACACGGCGGATAAGCTACGCGTACAGGTGCCAAATACCCCAAGTTGCCAAGGGGCGGCCCCGCACAGTGCTCTAGTTTTGGACCAGCACCATCAGCACTGGCCCACCTGTATTATGTTGAATTAAGAATCCTCGGGTTCATGACGCCCTATGCAAAATTAATTATTCAATTCAGAATTATTATGTTGGCATATGTTAACACCAAAGTTGGGCCTTGCTGGAGAAGTTTATCCTAAAACGAATGAACAGGGGGGTTCCCATATGCCCCACATGTGTTAGAAGCGCTCATCAAGGAACATAACACCGGTATTACGGAAACTAGGGCGGCATGAGTGGAACAAAACACCAGGCAAAAGGCCGAGCCAGCCACCCATTACCAAGTATATAGATGCATTAATTAAATAAGATATATTGTGATATCCCATGATATCCATGTCCCAACATGGAACAACCTGAAACTGCACCTGTAACTAGCAACGCTATAAGAAAGGGGCTGAGCAAAGCGGTAACATAGCCAAACAACGGTTTGCTGGGTAAGGGTGGTTAGAGGCTGTATCATGGCATATGGGAGGCTGACATATATGTGGTAGGAAGCGCGACATAGCGATAGCAACGAGACAACTAGCAAGCAAAGATAGTAAAGATATCCAAGGTCATGATCATCTTGCCTGAAATCCCGCTAGGAAGAAGACCGAATCCATGAAGACGAACACGCATAGTCGAACGAATCCTCACACTTCACAACATAACCGGGGCTATCGAGAAGAAGCACAACCAGAAAGAAACAAACAACATGGTAAACACACAAGCATAATCATGGCATGATGCACAACCAAGTATGATGCATGTCCGGTTTAATGAGGCATGGCATGGCAAAATGCAACAACAAATACTACACATTAAGTGAAGCATGATAAAACTACCTATCTAGTTCACTCCCGTTTATGCTACTCATCAATATTAAATGTTTGTTAACATGGCAAGAGGTGAAGCATGATAAAACTACCTATCTAGGCAATTTAAATGAGGCCGGAAACAACACATAACAATTCCGGAAAACCCCCATATGCAATTTTCGAATTTGATACTGTTCTGCCTAAAACAGTTTTTTAAAGTTGTTAAACAGCGAAATAAAGTGCACCATGTTAATCTACACATTTTTCTAGACCATTTACATATAAAGTTCATTTAATTCGGAGCTACGGTTGCTTAGTTATGAAATAAACCATTTTAGCATGTCATTTAGCAATTTTAATGCAAACAACAATTTAAATGTGGTTAACATGCATGAGGATGACATATTTAAGTTGGATGCAATTTTATAAAAATGGTGGCGTAAAAGGACATGGAGCATTTGTCGCCATGGCGGAAAGAAATGGGTGCCACGGCGGCGATAACAGAAATGATGCCACGGCAACATTCCAGTTCCGGTAACTCGTTCAAAATACTGGTGCAAAGGAATAAGTGTGCGAATGTGCGGAACATGTAAGAGATGGTGGGGTGATCCGGTTACCGGGTTCCCACGTGTCGGTGGCATGGAAACGAGGAACGCGCACGAAACAATTCGGACCCAGTGCAAACATGGGGTGCATCTCATACACACAATGCATTCGTCCACGGGTCATCGTCTCGGTGGTTATACCTTTGAAGCGTTCATTCGGGGCGGTTCGAGTTCGGTGCAGTGTAGTTCACGGGTTGTCATGGACGCCGTGGAAGTAGTGGTACTATCGTCGATAGTTGTACTAGCCGTCGGGCGTCGAGGTACTTGGTGTGGCATCGTGTGGTCGTTCATGTTGTAGTCGGACTTGACGAAATGCACGGCGTAGTCGGACTTGGCGAAATGCACGGCGGTGGTAGTGGTACATGTTTCGTAGACGTCCAGTACAACAGTGGTTGAACTTGGTCTTGCGAAGAGGTACTTGACGGTAGTGGTACTTGGCGTTCCCGGTCTTGGCGATACAAAGTGATGATGTTCGGGGACGTCTCGGTCATTCAACGCAGAGGGCCGATGGACGTGCAGGGGCTCCCGAGGAGATACAGATGAACACACACTTGGTGCCCGGCTGGCTATGGTACTTCCTGCTTGTTGAGGAGGGCGGAGGAGGCCGGTTGGGGCGGGGCTTTCCAGAGCATCTGGTGCTCGCGGTGGCCAAGGCGAAGCAGGGCCGAGCAGCTCAGGCGCGAAGGCAGGCGGAGGCAAAACGTGGCCATGGTGGTGCTGCAGGGCGCTGATGATGGTGGTGCCCGAAAGCAGCAGCGAGGGGAGCGGCGAGCTGGTGGTCGCCGGCGTGGTAGCGAAGCATCGCCGGAGTTGCTGCCGGCCGGGGATGGTCAGGTGGCGGGGTCGGGCGCCAAGGATCGAGGCGGAGGGCTGCGGGTCGAGGGAGGTCATCGATGTCGGCGGCGCGGAGGCGAAGCCTCGCTGGGGCGGTGGCGCAAGGGCTCGCCGGGCGTGGAGAAGAGGAAGGAGGCCGGAAGGGGTGGCGCTAGTCGTCGGAGAATGGCAGCACGGCGGCCGGAGGGGTCGCCAGCGGGAGCGTCATGCACGAGGCGGGGGCCTCGCGATGGCGCTGAGGAGGGGATCGGGAGCTCCTCTCCTGGTCGGGATGTGTGTGTGCATTGGAGGCGGCGCTGGAGAGGGTGAGGGGATCGAGCAGAGAGAGAGTGGAGGGATCGAGAGGAGGCTAGGGTTAAGATGAGGACTGCGGCTGGGCCTTGGGCCGGCCGGCCTGAGGCTGCGGCTGGGCTGCTGGGTTGCTCCCTCTCTCCATCCAAATTCTTTTCCTTTTTCTTCGACCAGAAAACATGGAGGAAAAGAAAAGCAATGGTACAGATGAAATTTGGCAGAGATGAAGATACTTATGGAGTCCTGGATTTATGCCCAATTTAAATAAAATGCTTTGGTAATTTTTAGAGACTGAAAATTAAATCAAGTTTGAATCTGTTCTCGAGGAACTCGGAGGCCCCACCAAGAGTAGAAACGCATATTGGAGACGCTTGCAAGGTGGATATCATTACATCGTACCACATACATAATAGATGGGGAAACGTAAATACATACAATCATCAAATGAATACATCAATACATAACAAACATCATACAGAAGGGCAACATCCGACTATGGATGAAATCAAACGAAAAGAAGAACGACATCCACCCTGCTAGCCCAGGCTGCCGACCAGGAACCTATCCCCAGATCGACGAAGAAGAAGAAGCAGAAGAACTCAAAAAGCAAACGCGCATTGCTCTCGCGTCAGATCATCGCATTACCTGTACCTGCAGCTGTTGTTGTAGTAATCTGTGAGCCACGAGGACTCAGCAATCCCATAACCATGGGTAACAAGACTATCAAAGCTTAAATGGGTATGGAAGGGGTAAAGTGGTGAGGTTGCAGCAAGCACTAAGCATTATATGGTGGCTAACTTACGAGTACAAGAATAAGAAGAGCATCTACGCAAAACGGTCGCAAACTACAAATGATCACTAAGTGATCCTAAACACCTACTTACGAGTCAAACATAACCCCACCGTGTTCTCTTCTCGAACTTCCTCGAAAAGAGACGGTCACGGTTACGCACACGGTTGGTGTATTTTAATTAGGATTTAGTGTCAAGTTCTCTACAACCGGAGGTTATAAACATCCAAGTGCCGCATAACCGCGGGCACGGCTTCGCGTAAGATTTAACCCTGCAGGGGTGTTCCAACCTGGCCCATCATAGGCCTACACAAGCTGTGGTGGAAATACCTCAACCACGAGATAGCCCAAAGTATCCTCGGAATCCCGGTTCACAAGACATTTCGACAATGGTAACACAATTCCAGCAAGACCTCCCGGCGTGCCGACACCCTGATAGTAGCCGCGCGTATCTTGTCTCAGGCCACGACCGGATGAGCTAAGCGTACAGTAACTGACGTCCCAAGTTGCCCCAGGTAGCCCGCACGGTGCTCTAGTTCGGACCAACACCATCAGCACTGGCCCACCTGCATTATGTGGAATTAAAAGAATCCTCGGGTTCATGACGCCCTATGCCAATTAATTATTTAGTTCAATATTATTATGTTGGCAAATGTTAAAACCAATGTTGGGCCTTGCTGGAAGCGGTTATTCAAAGCGAACTGTCAAGAGGGTCCCATTCCCCTGAGCATGTTAGGAACGCTAAACATGGATCATAACACCAGCATTACGGAAACTAGGGCGGCTTGAGTGGAACAAAACACTAGGCAAAAGGCCGAGCCTTCCACCCAATACCAAGTATATAGATGCATTAATTAAATAAGAGATATTGTGATATCCCAACATATCCATGTCCCAACATGGAACAACCTGCAAGAGCACCTGCAACTAGCAACGCTATAAGAAAGGGGCTGAGCAAAGCGGTAACATAGCCAAACAACGGTTTGCTGGGTAAGGGTGGTTAGAGGCTGTATCATGGCATATGGGAGGCTGACATATATGTGGTAGGAAGCGCGACATAGCGATAGCATCGAGACAACTAGCAAGCAAAGATAGTAGAGATATCCAAGGTCATGATCATCTTGCCTGAAATCCCGCTCGGAAGAAGAACGAGTCCATGAAGAAGACGAACATGCGTAGTCGAATGAATCCTCACAATCGCAACGAAACAGGAACTATCGAGAAGAAACGCAACCGGAAAGAAGCAAACAACATGGTAAACACACAAGCATAAACATGGCATGATGCTCAACCAAATATGATGCATGACAAGATTAAATGTTGTTAAACATGGCAAGAGATGAAGCATAAGCAATCCTTACAACTAGGCAAGTTTAAATGAGGCCGGAAACACAAACAACAATTCCGGAAGGTCCCCATATGCAAATTTCGAAATTGGTACTGATCTGAATTAAACACAAGGTTGAAGTGGTTAAACAGCAAGTTAACATGCACCATGATGATCTACATGTTTTCTAGTCAAGTTACATATAAAGTTTATTTAATTTGGAGCTACGGTTATTTAGTTACGAAATAAACCATTTTAGCATGTCACTTAGCAATTTTAAAGCAAACAACAATTTAAATGTTGTTAACATGCATGAGGATGACATATTTAAGTTGGATGCAGTTTTATGAAAATGGTGGCATATATCATGATATGGAGCATTTGTCGCCATGGCGGAAAGAAATGGGTGCCACGGCGGCGATAACGGAAATGGTGCCATGGCAACATTCCGGTTCCGACAACTCGTTGAGATACCGGTGCAAAGGAGGAACAAGTGTGTGCATGTGCAGAACATGCAAGAGATGGTGGGGTGATCCCGGTTACCGGGCTCCCACGTGTCGGTGGCATGGAAACTAGGAACGTGCACGAAACAACTCGGACACGGTGCAAACACGGCATCTCATACAAAGCATGCATTCATCCACGGGCGGCGTCTCGGCGGTTATACCTTCGAAGCATGCGTTTCGGGGTGGATCGAGTCCAACGAGGGAAGTAGACGTTCTCGCGACGGCGGTAGTGGAAGTAGTGGTTCACGTTCGGGAAGCGGTTCACGATAGCAGTAGTTGAACTTGGCGATCCGAGGGGGTACTTGCGGTTTCGGTCCTGGCAACCGTAGTTGTACACGGCACATGTAGTGGTACTATGCGTCAGTCATCGTGGTACTTGGGGTCTTCAAACTTGCCGGTCTTGATGAATCGGAGGGGTACTTGGCCATGGATCCACAACACTGTACACGTCCGAGGCAGATGAACTTGATGTTCAGAGGGTCTTCCAAAGGCGTCGTGGTACTTGGCGATCCAATGATGCTCCTGTTCGAGGCGTCTCCATGTTGGGCTTGGCGCAAGGCTCCCGAGGGACGCGGATGCAGGGGGTCAGCGGAACGCGGAGGAGTAACGGCAGGTGACGAGCAGGGGAGCCAGTTGCAATAGTACCGAAAGGAGGCGAGGCGCGCGGTGGGGAACAGCAGCAGCAGCTCGCGGTGGAGGAGGCGACGGTCGCTGGAACGAACAGATGGGAGAGGTGACCGCGGCGGAGCAGCTTGGACGCGGAGGAGGCAAGGTGGCGCGGCGGCGGTGACCTGCCTGAGCGAGGGGAGCAGGGCGACGGCAGGAGGCGGAGATGGCCGGCAGAGGGGCTAGGGGAGCTCGGGTGATGCAGGAATGGCAGCAGCGGCGACGGGGACGAGCACGCGTGCGGGGTGCTGCATGAGGCGCTGGAGCCGAGGTCGAGCACGGCGACCTGCGGGGCCAAGGACGGCGGCGATGTGGGTGTGCGTGTGCGGCGGCGCCAGGAGGAAGGAGGGGATCGAGGAGGATCCCGATCGGGACGAGTGGCTGGCGGCGGAGTGGGGGATCGAGAGGCTAGGGTTAAGGGCACCGGCTGGGCTTAGGGGAGGTTGGGCCGGCTGGAGGCTGCATGCGGCTGGGCTTTCTCTCTCTCTCTCCCCTGGCATTTCCTTTTCCATTCAAATAAAGCAGAACCACAGCGAGAAATGCACAGGGAGTTAGAAGGGGAATTTGGGAGAGACAAAAATATATCTGGAAACCTGGAATTATGCCCAATTTAATAAAATTGGGTTTGGTAATTTTAAAGATAGAAAATTTAGACAAGTTTGAATTTAATTCAAACTTGCATGAATTTTGAATCTGACCAAAATAATTCCCAATGGTCTGAAATTTGGAAGAGAGGATCTTGGCATGGTTTAGGAGTTTTAGGAACATAGTGAACATTTATCCGGGACAGAAAAAGGTCACTTGCAATAAATGGGAGAAATTGAAAGGGAGAAGCTAGTGATGGGGGTCTTGCACTTGATGATGGTATAAATGGAAATGAACAAGATGCCACGGAAAATAAGATGAGGAGAAGGAGTTCACACAAGAGCACAACACGAAAATTAAGTATGCAACCAACAAAGAATGATGATCATGATGCATGATGCAAATAAAACAATAACATGGAGCCACAACTACAACAACATAGCATCCAAGCATGGACATAATATAAAATAGTGGAGGTCTCGGTCTTGGGCTGTCACAACTCTCCCCCACTAACAAGAGATCTCGCCCCGAGATCTAGAATGGGAAGAGGAAGAGAAAAAAACGGTAAAACTAAGTTGCTTCTTGGACAAATGAGTGAAACCAACAAACCTCGAAGGTTGGAAAGTGTTGAAGAATGGCTCGAGGAACAAGCAAGAATTCGAAACCACTCTGGTTGAAACGAGATAGAGAAGGAATGAGAACAAAAAGAATTTGAGCAGCACTCCGGTAGAAAAGAGAAGCAAAGCTTGATAAGAAGAAAGGGACTTGAAAAGAGGGCACAACACTCCGGTAAAATGGATAAGCAAGGAAAGAACATGATCTTGGCGAAACGAGATAATGGGTCGAAGAGAGCAGTATCACAATACCTCCGGAATGAAAGAATAGAAGCTAGATCATTGGAAAGAACAGAATGGAGAAGAAAATGACAACTTCCACCACAATTGAATTTGAAAAGCATCCTTACAAAGAAGAATTGAACGGAGTTGTTGTAAAATTAACAACGAAAGAATAAGCTTGTTGTGGGCTTATGGAAAACATCTCAAAATTATGAGGTGACAACCGGCCACTAACAGAAACAATTGATTACTTGAGATTTCGAAGAGATGAAAACCTCTTTCACCGAGAAGAGAAGGAGAAACTTGGATCATTGATAAGCACCACAAATAGCAACAATCCTTAGGAAAATGCTTTAGGTGAAATCAATACCAAGATAACTCCAACGAATAGATTGATGGGTTGAAAATATCTCATTCTTGACAACTTCACTTCGTGACTCCGTATGAATCAAGAATGATATATTACCACCTCAAAAGATAAGGAAGAAGGGGATTACACTTCGGAATGGAAGATGAAACATGCTTAAACTCCTCAAAACAAAACATGTGTTGAACACCATGTTTAATTCAGAGTATAGCTTGGCGGATCTTCAGTTCGACAGAGAATCAAGACTTGATATAATGCAAGGAAGAAGGAATTTTGAAGAACACTTCGAGAATGAATTAAATCCTTAACGAACCCCATGAAGAACCTCTTGGAAGAACTCCGGAAATGAAAGGATGCTAGAAAAGAAATGAAGGTTGAAAATAATAAGATTGAAGCCTTGCAATGATTTAGATGAAGGTTCACGACGAGATAATTGAGAGAGCTTGGAACTCCGGAAGAAAAGATGAACAACCTGGAACCGAGAATTCGGTATCATGAATGAACTCCGGGAGAAAGAATTAAATCACCTCCATGAACAAGAATAAGAATTATGATATGTCTATCCTTCATCAAATTAAATTGATGAAAAGCAATGGATTTGCATACTACTTGTTCTCCTTGAAAGAAATTGGAGAGAGATACAACGCAAACTTGGGAAGGTCTTCAACGAACCACCGGTAGGATTGGAAAGAATGAATGAATGATTGGTAACAAATGAAGAGGAATGTAGAACGAACCGCCGTAAGACATGAATATGAACGAAGAAAAGAGAACGAATCGCCGTGAAGAATTCGAAAACGAACGAAGATACTTGAGGTACAAGAGAACGAAGAGATCACGAGGTGATTAGAGAATCCTTGAACGATGCACCGGAAGAATTAGATAACGACAGATGAACGTTGAGAATGAATAATTCTTCTGAATGACGGCCTTCGGAGAATCGAAAATGGAAAGGACCCGTGAAATGCCTCGGATCGGTATGGAAAGAATTTCTCATGATCGAAAACAACTTGTGAGGACGGCATGAAGCTAGAACCACGAATCTTCAAGAGAACGGATGAGGGAAAATCTTCTTCGGTCTTCAAATGTTGAGAAAGACGACGAGAGCCTCCATGAAGAATTATGAGATACTCCGGAATAATGAAGAATAGAAAGGTTGAGCCAAATTTCAAAAGAATTTGAAAGAGATCTTGGAGAGAGATATGACTGATGGAATCCATTCTTACGTCTAACTTTGAAAGAATTTGAGAATAGCACCGGAAAAATTAGAAGAGTCAGGTAAGATCCTGGGAAAAGACCTGTGGGTTAGGGCCCACTCAAAAGAAACACCGTTGGAACAACTGCTTGAAATAGAGATTGCACCGGTTGAATTAAATGGCTTGAGAGAAATAACAACCTCGGGATATGTCGAACGGGTCTTGAATGGAAAACACGAATCTTCTGGGATAATTTCGGCACTCCGGGGAAGAATAGAGAGAGGTGAATAAGCAAGAGAAGCTTGGATAACTACTTCCAACATGGGAAAAATATTTGAACCAATGAAAGGGGTATGATCAACCGAAGCTTGAATTACATCCACCGGAGAAGAAACGAGAACGAAGAATGATGAACTTGTAGCTCCTGAGCATCTTCACGAGAAATTACCGATTAAGAACATTGAAGGAAAAGAATGGAAAGGCTTCTCACGAATAAAATGGATACTTGATTTGAGATCTCTGATTCCGTGAAGAAAAAGGGTGGGAGGGTGGGAAAAATAAAGACAACTTGGGATGGGTGAAACGAACGTCGTTGAGAAAACTGAGAATTGATCTTGCAAATGTTGAAAGGATCGGATTAACTGAAGAGAAGCACATCGGGTGAAAAGAATTGTCAGGATAATCTCAATGATCAAAAGGATTGGCCTTCACATAAAAATATGGGAACACCGCTTAGGACAGATTTAGAATCCACACTTGACTTCGAAGCAACTCGAATACCACAACAAAACAACACAAGGATTTGGCTTGTAGAATAAGCCGGAACAAACATATGATAGACCCCATATCGTATCATGTGTCTATTGGAAAAGATATTCTAGGTAATACTTGAATTCCCACCTAAGAACTCCCGAAACTTCTTGGTTATAAGATCAGGTTGCGGATATGGGAACCTACTCAGCACACAACAACAATAATATCCTAATCAGCTGCAACCAATCCGCAACCTTCACACACCACCAAGAAACTTCGCAAATCCGTCTACCTCAGACCTTCGAAAGCACAGCGATACTAGTCATAGTGGATCATCCGCGCTATCTCCACCAGTACTGGGGAAAAGTCATGGCACTATTTGCCACCACAAAAAGTATAGAAGCGTTTCGATGTCGGCGTCCTCTGGTATTCTCGGAACCGAAACGATAGCGAGTGTGAAAAAACCCCTTGGAGCTCAACTCCCCGGGTCCAATCCATACGGTTAGGAGGCATCAAGAACAGAGTCACGTCACACCGATATCGCAACCATTCCAACAATACCCGCGTGATCCTAAAAAAATTTGAGTGAGAAGAGATAGTAGAATCAAAACACCTACGTCACAATTCCTCACCAGAGCGACGAAGGGGAAAAGGAGTAAAAAGAATTCCTACTCTCGGATATATAACTACACTCAAAATAGTTTTCTTCTAGACTCGTCAGCGGTTCGATCAATCAAGGGGGCTCCTATGGTCGGTCAAGGCTCTGATACCAACTTGTCACGCCCAATATGCGATCCTGTTCTCGAGGAAGTCGGAGGCCCCACCAAGAGTAGAAACGCATATTGGAGACGTTTGCAAGGTGGATATCATTACATCGTACCACATACATAATAGATGGGGAAACATAAATACATACAATCATCAAATGAATACATCAATACATAACAAACATCATACAGAAGGGCAGCATCCCACTACGGATGAAATCAAACGAAAAGAAGAACGACATCCACCCTGCTAGCCCAGGCTGCCGACCAGGAACCTATCCCCAGATCGACAAAGAAAAGAAGGAGAAGAAGAACTCAAAAAGCAAACGCGCATTGCTCTCGCGTCAGATCATCGCATTACCTGTACCTGCAGCTGTTGTTGTAGTAATCTGTGAGCCACGAGGACTCAGCAATCCCATAACCATGGGTAACAAGACTATCAAAGCTTAAATGGGTATGGAAGGGGTAAAGTGGTGAGGTTGCAGCAAGCACTAAGCATTATATGGTGGCTAACTTACGAGTACAAGAATAAGAAGAGCATCTACGCAAAACGGTCGCAAACTACAAATGATCACTAAGTGATCCTAAACACCTACTTACGAGTCAAACATAACCCCACCGTGTTCTCCTCTCGAACTTCCTCGAAAAGAGACGGTCACGGTTACGCACACGGTTGGTGTATTTTAATTAGGATTTAGTGTCAAGTTCTCTACAACCAGAGGTTATAAACATCCAAGTGCCACATAACCACGGGCACGGCTTCGCGTAAGATTTAACCCTACAGGGGTGTTCCAACCTGGCCCATCATAGGCCTACACAAGCTGCGGTGGAAATACCTCAACCTCGAGATAGCCCAAAGTATCCTCGGAATCCCGATGCACAAGACATTTCGACAATGGTAACACAATTCCAGCAAGACCTCCCGGCGTGCCGACACCTTGATAGTAGCCGCGCGTATCTCGTCTCAGGCCACGACCGGATGAGCTAAGCGTACAGTAACTAACGTCCCGAGTTGCCCCAGGTAGCCCGCACGGTGCTCTAGTTCGGACCAACACCATCAGCACTGGCCCACCTGCATTATGTGGAATTAAAAGAATCCTCGGGTTCATGATGCCTTATGCCAATTAATTATTTAGTTCAATATTATTATGTTGGCAAATGTTAAAACCAATGTTGGGCCTTGCTGGAAGCGGTTGTTCAAAGCGAACTGTCAAGAGGGTCCCATTCTCCTGAGCATGTTAGGAACGCTAAACATGGATCATAACACCAGCATTACGGAAACTAGGGTGGCTTGAGTATAACAAAACACTAGGCAAAAGGCCGAGCCTTCCACCCAATACCAAGTATATAGATGCATTAATTAAATAAGAGATATTGTGATATCCCAACATATCCATGTCCCAACATGGAACAACCTGCAAGAGCACCTGCAACTAGCAACGCTATAAGAAAGGGGCTGAGCAAAGCGGTAACATAGCCAAACAACGGTTTGCTGGGTAAGGGTGGTTAGAGGCTGTATCATGGCATATGGGAGGCTGACATATATGTGGTAGGAAGCGCGACATAGCGATAGCATCGAGACAACTAGCAAGCAAAGATAGTAGAGATATCCAAGGTCATGATCATCTTGCCTGAAATCCCGCTCGGAAGAAGAACGAGTCCATGAAGAAGACGAACACGCGTAGTCGAATGAATCCTCACAATCGCAACGAAACAGGAACTATCGAGAAGAAGTGCAACCGGAAAGAAGCAAACAACATGGTAAACACACAAGCATAAACATGGCATGATGCTCAACCAAATATGATGCATGACAAGATTAAATGTTGTTAAACATGGCAAGAGATGAAGCATAAGCAATCCTTACAACTAGGCAAGTTTAAATGAGGCCGGAAACACAAACAACAATTCCGGAAGGTCCCCATATGCAAATTTCGAAATTGGTACTGATATGAATTAAACACAAGGTTGAAGTGGTTAAACAGCAAGTTAACATGCACCATGATGATCTACATGTTTTCTAGTCAAGTTACATATAAAGTTTATTTAATTTGGAGCTACGGTTATTTAGTTACGAAATAAACCATTTTAGCATGTCACTTAGCAATTTTAAAGCAAACAACAATTTAAATGTTGTTAACATGCATGAGGATGACATATTTAAGTTGGATGCAGTTTTATGAAAATGGTGGCATATATCATGATATGGAGCATTTGTCGCCATGGCGGAAAGAAATGGGTGCCACGGCGGCGATAACGGAAATGGTGCCATGGCAACATTCCGGTTCCGACAACTCGTTGAGATACCGGTGCAAAGGAGGAACAAGTGTGCACATGTGCGGAACATGCAAGAGATGGTGGGGTGATCCCGGTTACCGGGCTCCCACGTGTCGGTGGCATGGAAACTAGGAACATGCACGAAACAACTCGGACACGGTGCAAACACGGCATCTCATACAAAGCATGCATTCATCCACGGGCGGCGTCTCGGCGGTTATACCTTCGAAGCATGCGTTTCGGGATGGATCGAGTGCAACGAGGAAAGTAGACGTTCTCGCGACGGCGGTAGTGGAAGTAGTGCTTCACGTTCGGGAAGCGGTTCACGACGGCGGTAGTTGAACTTGGCGATCCGAGGGGGTACTTGCGGTTTCGGTCCTGGCAACCGTAGTTGTACACGGCACATGTAGTGGTACTATGCGTCGGTCGTCGTGGTACTTGGGGTCTTCGAACTTGCCGGTCTTGATGAATCGGAGGGGTACTTGGCCATGGATCCACAACACTGTACACGTCCGAGGCAGATGAACTTGATGTTCAGAGGGTCTTCCAAAGGCGTCGTGGTACTTGGCGATCCAATGATGCTCCTGTTCGAGGCGTCTCCATGTTGGGCTTGGCGCAAGGCTCCCGAGGGACGCGGATGCAGAGGGTCGGCGGAACGCGGAGGAGTAACGGCAGGTGACGAGCAGGGGAGCCAGTTGCAATAGTACCGAAAGGAGGCGAGGCGCGCGGTGGGGAACAGCAGCAGCAGCTCGCGGTGGAGGAGGCGACGGTCACTGGAACGAAAAGAAGGGAGAGGTGACGGCGGCGGAGCAGCTTGGACGCGGAGGAGGCAAGGTGGCGCGGCGACGGCGACCTGCCTGAGCGAGGGGAGCAGGGCGATGGCAGGAGGCGGAGATGGCCGGCAGAGGGGCTAGGGGAGCTCGGGTGATGCAGGAATGGCAGCAGCGGCGACGGGGACGAGCACGCGTGCGGGGTGCCGCGTGAGGCGCTGGAGCCGAGGTCGAGCACGGCGACCTGCGGGGCCAAGGACGGCGGCGATGTGGGTGTGCGTGTGCGGCGGCGCCAGGAGGAAGGAGGGGATCGAGGAGGATCCCGATCGGGACGAGTGGCTGGCGGCGGAGTGGGGGATCGAGAGGCTAGGGTTAAGGGCACCGGCTGGGCTTATGGGAGGTTGGGCCGGCTGGAGGCTGCATGCGGCTGGGCTTTCTCTCTCTCTCTCCCCTGGCATTTCCTTTTCCATTCAAATAAAGCAGAACCACAACGAGAAATGCACAGGGAGTTAGAAGGGGAATTCGGGAGAGACAAAAATATATCTGGAAACCTGGAATTATGCCCAATTTAATAAAATTGGGTTTGGTAATTTTAAAGATAGAAAATTTAGACAAGTTTGAATTTAATTCAAACTTGCATGAATTTTGAATCTGACCAAAATAATTCCCAATGGTCTGAAATTTGGAAGAGAGGATCTTGGCATGGTTTAGGAGTTTTAGGAACATAGTGAACATTTATCCGGGACAGAAAAATGTCACTTGCAATAAATGGGAGAAATTGAAAGGGAGAAGCTAGTGATGGGGGTCTTGCACTTGATGATGGTATAAATGGAAATGAACAAGATGCCACGGAAAATAAGATGAGGAGAAGGAGTTCACACAAGAGCACAACACGAAAATTAAGTATGCAACCAACAAAGAATGATGATCATGATGCATGATGCAAATAAAACAATAACATGGAGCCACAACAACAACAACAACATAGCATCCAAGCATGGACATAATATAAAATAGTGGAGGTCTCGGTCTTGGGCTGTCACACTTTGTTCCCTTTAAAGGGTTTTCTTTTCTGCCCGGATTTAGGTCCGGTGAACCCTGCGTTGACCATAGTTTCTTCAGTGTCGCTTCCGCCATTTTTATACCGGCGCTTATTTTTGTTGTGCTAGGGTTTTCCATTGGCGTCGCGAGTTTCCGAGGTGCCTGCCTCACTGTTATGAGTACTACGGGTGAGCCAGCTGTCTTCTCCCGCACAAAAGCGAGTCATCAGTGAGGTCAGGGCCGCCATAGTCCTCAGCTTATCCTGGCCGAGTTGATGAGCCAACCATTCATCTCGGATATTGTTTTTAAATGCGGCGATGGCCTCGGCTTCGGAGCAGTCTATGATCTGGTTCTTCTTGGTGAGGAACCTGTTCTAGAATTTGTGGGCTGATTCGCCTGGCTGCTGGGTGACACGGCTGAGGTCATCAGCGTCCGGAGGTCGGACATATGTGCCCTGGAAGTTTGCTCGAAAAGCGTCTTCTAGGGCCTCCCACCTGCCGATAGAGTGAGGAGGGAGGCTGTTAAGCCAATGCCTCGCCGGCCCCTTTAGCTTGAGCGGCAGATATTTAATGGTGTGGAGATCATCTCCATTAGCCATGTGTATGTGTAGGAGGAAATCCTCGATCCAAACTGCTGGGTCCGTGGTGCCATCGTATGACTCTATATTGATGGGCTTAAATCCTTCCGGGAATTGATGTTTCATCACCCTGTCTGTGAAGCAGATTGGGTGAGCCGGACCTCGGACCCGAGGAGCATCTCGTCGGAGGTCGGGAGAAAGCCGTGAGTAGGCTTGATCTCAGGCACGGCCGTTCTTGTCCACCCAGGCATCGTAGCCGTCGAGCCCAGTAGGCGCGCGTCCCCTGGATCCATAGATGGACTGAGGGGGAGCCCTGTTTTCCTCAATGCGACGTCTAGCGTCGTGAGGATCTAAGTAATCCACGGGGTCCTTGCCATAACGGCGTAGTGGTGGCCGTTCACTGAGGTCTTCTCGTCTTGGCCTCTCCCGGCCTCTAGGGACTCGGTCGAGGTCATCAGCGAGCTCCTCGTCGAACTCCGGCAAGAGACGCCTACATGGGTATGATTTCGGCGCACTATGGCGCCGGTTCTCCATGTCTTGCTTGGCGGAGAGCACTTCGATCCACTTTTCATTTAGTGCATCGGTATTGGCCTGCAGCTGCTGCTGCTTGCGTTTCAAGCTCCGGGCGGTCGCAACAAGGCGCCTTCGAACTTGTAGTGGGTCGATGGCACCACGGACCCAGCAGTTTGGATCGAGGATTTCCTCCTACACATACACATGGCTAACGGAGATGATCTCCACGCCATTAAATATCTGCCGCTCAAGCTAAAGGGGCCGGTGAGGCATTGGCTTAACAGCCTCCCTCCTCACTCTATCGGTAGGTGGGAGGCCCTAGAAGACGCTTTTCGAGCAAACTTCCAGGGCACATATGTCCGACCTCCGGATGCTGATGACCTCAGCCGTGTCACCCAGCAGCCAGGCAAATCAGCCCGCAAATTCTGGGACAGGTTCCTCACCAAGAAGAACCAGATCATAGACTGCTCCGAAGCCGAGGCCATCGCCACATTTAAAAACAATATCCGAGATGAATGGTTGGCTCGTCAACTCGGCTAGGATAAACCGAGGCTATGGCGGCCCTGACCTCACTGATGACTCGCTTTTGTGTGGGAGAAGATAGCTGGCTCGCCCATAGTATTCATAACGGCAAGGCAGGCACCTCGGAAACTCGCGACGCCAATGGAAAACCCAAGCGCAACAAAAATAAGTGCTGGTATAAAAATGGCGGAAGCGACACTGAAGACGCTGCGGTCAACGCAGGGTTCACCGGACCTAAATCCGGGCAGAAAAGAAAACCCTTTAAAGGGAACAAAGATGGACCTAGCCAGCTTGATAGGCCCCAGGACCGCCCATGTGGAATTCACGGCACTCAGGAAAAACCAGCAACCCACACTAACAAGAATTGCTGGGTCTTTAAACAAGCCGGCAAGATAGCGGCACAGGGTCAGAATAAAACCCAACACCGCAGCGAAGACGAGGATGAACCTCGGCGGCCTAATAATGGAGGCCAAAAGAAGTTTCCTAATGAGGTAACAGAGGTCAATATGATCTATGTCACCCACATCCCTAAAAGGGAGAGGAAGCGTGCACTTCGGGATGTATACGCGCTGGAGCCCGTTGCCCCGAAGTATAACCCATGGTCGGCTTACCCGATCACGTTTGACAAGCACGATCATCTGACCAACATCAGGCATGGCGGATCGGCGGCACTCGTCCTGGACCCTATTTTTGATGGTTATCATCTAACATGCGTCCTGATGGGCGGAGGAAGCAGCCTCAACCTCATCTATGAGGACACAGTTCGGAAGATGGGCATCGACTCATCTCGGATCAAGCCGAGCTCCACCAGCTTTAAAGGTGTCATTCCAGGCATCGAAGCCAGCTGTACCGGAACGGTCACCCTAGAGGTAGTCTTCGGCTCGCCCGAGAACTTCAGAAGTGAGGAGTTAATCTTCGATATCATACCTTTCCGAAGTGGATACCACGCGCTCTTAGGGCGCACAGCCTTCACGCATTTCAACGCAGTCCCGCATTACACCTACCTTAAGCTCAAAATGCCAGGACCTAACGGCGTTATCACAGTCAATGGTAACACCGAACATTCACTCCGGACAGAGGAACAGACCGCGGCTTTCACAGCCGAGGTACAGGCGTCCGAGGAGGCAGCCTGCAGCAATAAATGCGCCGCCCGCTCTTTGAAGCGCGCCCGGGCCGCACAGATCGACCTCAGCCAGGTACCCCCGCACCCGAAATAGGGATGCGGGCTCCTCGCGTGCCCTCCCTGGAGTGGGCACGACGTCCCCAGAGTGCATAATTTCGCACTGAAGATTCCATGGGCCATCGAGGAGCCAAACATTTACTCAAACGTCGGCGCGGTTCAACCAAGCAAAGACGTGGCTTTGAGCCCTTGCACAGGCAAGTCTCTGTAAAAGAAACAACCAAACATGACTACGTCCATGCGGTTTCAACCGCAGAGCGGACTTCGGCAACGCCTCCTCTAAAGGAGCTCGGTCAATTAAACACTTAAAGTGTATAAAGGACAGGAAGGGCAGACGTGCGGCAGGTAGCGGCCTGGATTCTTCAAAATCCGTTAGCAATTATCCGCCCTGTTTCTTCCTCTTTCTTCTTTCCTTTTTACATTGTATTCTTTCAATTCCTCTCGCCGCAGCTGGGCATGTACACGCTTGAAATTATGAAATAAAGAAACTGTGCCCCTTCAAGGTCTCTATCATATTTCTTTATCAGCATGGCCCCTGTGGGACGAAAAAGTTCTCTAAAAAAAAGAGATACAATTGTATAACAAGTCCGAAGTATTCGGTGTCTCGGATTTTGGCCTTATATGCATCAGTTTCGAACCTAGATTTTGGTCAATAGTTGGGTTGCCCGGCTCCTATGTGTACCCCTTACGTTTCTGATGAATTCGGCTAAGGGCGTAACGGGAGAACCACTGCGATTGCGCTGCCAGGTCAATTGGCATAGCGCCTCAGTGGAGAAAGCCGAAAACTGACTATCTAGGTATGCGTAAACTGGTCCGCCATCCGTAGACCGCGTCAAGCGATGGACGATAGAAATCACACCTGTTAAACGAAGGTCTTTCATTCCTAGCCGAAGTGTGTCATGGCCTAGACCTCGGCCGACCTGGCCGAACACTTCCCACACCGGGGGCTGGTCATCAGCCCCCACAGTCAAACTCCTATGACTAAGTGAAAGGTATAAAGCCACTATAGTCTGATTGCCTAGTTCCTATAAAGCACCGACCACCTCCGGGTACCGAGACGTCGGCTAAGGGTCAAGTGTGCCTTAAGGAACACCCTTTGTATGACCTACACAGGGGCTGAAGCCGACGACTGGCCACTCTCATTTTAAAATAGTCATATTGGAGGAAAAATCAATTATAAAGCAACACACATGGAATTTAAAGCCATCTTCATTCAACCAAAAGATAAAGTTTTATACATCATACACTTCGGCATTCCGAAGTACTGTCTAGAAATACATAGTGTCCTTTGGACACATGGCTTCTGTGGTACGAGCTCCCGTCTCCACCTCGGTGAAGAACTGTTCGGCGGTGCACGGCTTGTTGGAAGGAGGGCCTGCGGCACATGTCACCGCATCAACCTTTCGGAAGTGCATCTTCACGCAGGCGTACGCCCTCCGTGCTCCTTCAAAGCACGCGGACCTCTTCCAGCGGTTCACGCAAGGCATGGCGTCTCGGAGATGGGCCGTAAGGCCGAAGAGGCTCTTCGGCATAGCTTCGGCAGGCCACAACACGATCTCATCATGCGAAACAACTCCACCAGCTACTTCACTCGATGATTCAGCAGCTGTGCGGACGGCGACCCCGGGAACTGCCCCCAGAAGGCCTTCTCCGCCTCGTGGTTCGCTAGCTGGCCGAAGTACGCCACCACATCCGCCGCACTCTGCGGAAGATCCGCAAAGACCTCTGTGGAACGCCATAACTGGGTGAGCTCGACACACCCTTTGCTGCCAAACGAACACTGCAACAGAAATATCTTACCCGAGGCGATTTGCTCCACTTACTGGAGCACCTCGTGGTCAGCTCGGGCCAAGGTCTTGAGCTCGGAGTGGGCAAGTTGAAGCTTCTCGAGCTCCTCCTTTGTTCGTTGCCCCTCCTCCTGAAGCTTGTCGCGTCCTTCAAACATGCCCTTCAGGGTCTCCTCAACTTCCAGCACCCGCGCTTGGTGCTTCTCCATGGCTGCCTTCTCGGCGGCCCAGGCCTTCTCTGCCGCGGCGGCAGTAGCCTCCTGCTGCCGCACCTCCTACCGAGCCCTTTCGAGCACGGCCTTGAGCGTCTCCAGCTCCGCTAACGCTGCTGTTGTCAACATAGCTCAGCCTTAGTTGTTTTAACAAAACATATCATACCTCCTTCGTCCAAAGTACAGGGCAAGTTTAAACGTGCTTACCTTGAGACTACTCGAGTTTCTGGTTCGCCAGGATGAGCCCCTCCTGGGACCTCTTGAGTTTCCGTTTCATCTCCGCAATCTCCTCGGAGACGGAGTCCGGAACCGAGGTCGAAACCTGGCACAAAAAAGATCCTTATTACAAAGGGAACAGTTAAAACACTCAAAGGTTCCAGGACGGCTGCCTCAGGCAGCGCCCTGGCGGCTACTTAACAGGCTCCTACTTAATCAAATGACCCCAATGCCGGTTTCTTGAAACCGACTTCGGGCTCGGGGGCTACTCACTCACTAAGCCGTTTAGCAGGCTGTACTCTTATGTCTTCGGACAAACTCATAACTCAAAAAAGCTCAAATAAACAAATTTGACTGAATGTGTAGATAGAAGGCGTACCTCGAAACCTGCTACGAGGTTCTTGAAAACCTCGTGCAGGTCGGCCCTTGCGGACTGGTAGCCCTGTAGCGCCACGCCTATCAAGGCACGGTGCTCTTCCTTGATGGAGGAGCCCTTCAGGGCGTCCTCCATCTCTTCGGTCCACCCCGCGCCAGCCCGTCCTTGGGTAGTTGGATGGGGTGGAGGGATGACCTCGGATACATCTACCTGGGTAGCCTCCACCTGGGGCGGCGAAGCCGAGGTGGATGTCGGCTGGGCCGATGACTGGCCCAGCCCTTCTTCGATGACCGCGGGGCACTTCTCCCCCGGGTCCTATTGGGCCGAGGTGTCGACCTCGGCCATGATGGCCACCTCGTCGGCCCCCGTCGTGTTAACGTCAGGGACCAAGGTGGATGTTGCGTCCCCTAGCCCGTCATGCGCCGGGGGAGGATCAACGGGCCCTAGAGTCCCGCTGGCGGATGGCAACCCGCTTGAGGAACCACTGGGGATTTTCCTCGGTGGGCTACATAAGAAAAGACGCCTTTGTAAGTTTCCCCTTGCCTAGAAATAACTTGTCAAATTAAAAGACGGGACGCAAAGACGACGGCTTACCCTTGAGGCGCTGGCTTCTTCCTCCCCACAGTGAGGAGGTCTTCTTCTGAGTCACCGGAGAGTTCTGCTCTCTCCGACAACTTGTTGGCGGCCCCGGACGAGGTTCGCCTCGGCCTCTTTGGGCCCTTCGGCGGCATGCCCACGTCGGCGTCTTCTAACACCGACCTCTTCCCCTTCCGGGGGGGGGGGGACCTCCTCCTCCTCACCCTCCTCTGCGTCGCCGTCTTGGCCGGCAGAGGTGTGGGTCTCTTCGGACCGGGTGACCGAAGTCCCTCGAGTCCGAGCACTTGACCTACCCCTCTGGGACTTCGTCCCTTTGAGGGCCACCACGTGCGGCTCCTCGGTCAGGAGCGCCGAGAGCAGGGGAGTCGGAGCCTCCTCTGGCAGTGGGGCCGGGCATCGCACTCCTTGTACCCAGGCCAACCACTTCTGCAAAACATCAAACACGACGATTCAAGCAAAACTTTACTCCTCGGTACGATGGGCAAAGAATAACGATTGAGGGGCAGGACCACTCACCGGGGGGGCCTCATAGCCGTGTTTGAGGCCGCGGTCCTCCCCTTCCTTGGGGATCTTGTCCTTGGCCAGCTTCATGAGTCTCGTCAACATGGTGGCCAAGGTGGAGCGAAAGAAGGTGGTGATGGTGTCCATGTGCTCGGGTTTTTGTGCCCACATCGGGGTAGCCCGAAGTTGAAGAGGGAGTATGCGGTGGTTGAGCATGACGTTGATGACGTCGGTGATGTCTACTACACAACTTATTCTTGTAGACTCGTGTTGGGCCTCCAAGTGCAGAGGTTTGTAGGACAGTAGCAATTTTCCCTCAAGTGGATGACCTAAGGTTTATCAATCCGTGAGAGGCGTAGGATGAAGATGGTCTCTCTCAAACAACCCTGCAACCAAATAACAAAGAGTCTCTTGTGTCCGCAACACACCCAATACAATGGTAAATTATATAGGTGCACTAGTTCGGCGAAGAGATGGTGATACAAGTGTAGTATGGATAGTAGATATAGGTTTTTGTAATATGAAAATATAAAAACAGCAAGGTAGCAAGTAACAAAAGTGAGCACAAACGGTATTGCAATGCTTAAAAACAAGGCCTAGGGTTCATACTTTCACTAGTGCAATCTCTCAACAATGCTAATATAATTGGATCATATAACCATCCCTCAACGTGCGATAAAGAATCACTCCCAAGTTCCCATTAGCGGAGAACATAAGATAGAAATTGTTTGTAGGGTACGAAACCACCTCAAAGTTAGCCTTTCCGATCGATCTATTGAGCTATTCCTATAGGTGTCACAAACAGCCCTAGAGTTCGTACTAAACTAACACCATATGATACACATCAACCAACTCTAATGTCACCTAGATACTCCAATGTCACCACAAGTATCCGTGAGTTGATTATACGATATGCATCAAATAACTTCATAATCATAATATTCAATCCACACAAAGAACTCCAAGGAGCACCCCAAAGTTTCTATCGGAGAAAAGATAATGAAAACATGCATCAACCCCTATGCATAGATTACCCCAATGTCACCTCAGGAATCCGCGAGTTGAGTGCCAAAACATATATCAAGTGAATCAATATAATACCCCATTTTCACCACGGGTATTCATATGCAAGACATACATCAAGTGTTCTCAAATCTGAAATATTCAATCCGACAATAACGAAACCTCAAAGGGAAAAGATTCGATTCATCACAACAAGGATAGAGAGGGAAGAAACACAATATGATTCAACTATATTAACAAAGCTCACGATACATCAAGATCGTGCCATATCAAGAACACAAGAAAGAGAGATCAAACACATAGCTACTAGTACATACCCTCAGCCCCGAGGGTGAACTACTCCCTCCTTGTCATGGAGACCGCCGGGATGATGAAGATGGCCTCCGGTGATGCTTTCCCCCCTCCGGCAAGGTGCCGGAAAAGGGCTGTAGATGAGATTGTGGAGGTACAGAGGCTTCCAGCGGCGGAGTCGAAGTTCTACGGTTATTTCTGGGGGTTTCTCTATTTATAGGATTTTTCAGCGTTGGAATCAGGTCAGAAGGAGCCATGTGGGCCCCACGAGGTACCAAGGCGCGCCTGGGGGGGTGGCGCACCCTGGTGCCTCGTGGGCACTGGGTGGCCCCCCTCCAATGGGTCTTGGTTCCAGTATTTTTTATTTATTCCATAAAAAATCTCCAAAAAGTTTCATCCAATTCCAAGAACTTTTATTTCTGCACAAAAAACAACACCATGGCAATTCTGCTGAAAACAGCGTCAGTCCGGGTTAGTTCTAATCAAATCATACCAAAACCATATAGAATTGTTATAAACATGGCATTCACGCTGGGCGTTCGGGTTTACCCGCAAATTCGGGTCGGGTAATTCGGGTAAAAATTAATTCGGGTTTCCAAAAATGATACCCGAATTTTGTGTGGAAAATTTGCTACCCGCAAATTCGGGTTCGGGTTCGGGTAATACCCGTATTACCCGAAGTAGTAAACAAGGACGAAAAATGCCGCTGTTCACAATTCACAAATATAGCAGACTAAAATTACAGCAGCAGCATCACACATGCCACTGTCACAGACTCACACTTCACACATCAGTACATCACACTATCACAGCTCGCACATCACACTGCCACAGATCAACACATCTCTCTTTATGTGGGGTTTTTACTAGGCTGACTAGTTATTTCGGGTTATTCGGGTTATTCGGGTACCGTGGACTGTTACCCGAATTACCCGAAATAAATTCGGGTTTTCAAATCTGCTACCCGATATGGTGTTCGGGTTACTCGGGTTCGGGTTTTTCGGGTTCGGGTTCGGGTTTTTCGGGTTCGGGCTTCGGGTATCGGGTTTTATGCCCGGCGTGACATGGCATGAATACTTCATAAATTATAGATACGTTGGATACGTATCAGCATCCCCAAGCTTAATTCCTGCTCGTCCTCGAGTAGGTAAATGATAAAAGAAATAATTTATGAAGTGTGAATGCTAGCATGATGCATAAGTTTGATCAATAATAATTTCAATCACTTTTTCTAGCATCAATATATATCATAATCAGTAGCTTATCTCATAAAACTTCTCATGATCAAGTAGCAAGCTATTCACATGTTTAAAGTATAGGCCATAAACTTTCTTGAAAACTAATAAACTATGTTCTCAGTCATCAAACAATTGCAATTCATCTTATTTTCAGGAAGGGTCTATGTAAGAGCTTTGATCTAGCAAATTCCACATACTCAACCATCTTTTAGTCTTCCATGATTGCTAACACTCAAAGCATATTTTTAGAACAAACCGTTTCAGTCAAACACATAGGAAGATAGGGGCTTAATGTTTCGCCTCCCAACTTATTTATCTCAGGGATAATGTCAACAATAATAACTCATGATCACCTATATTCAACTAGATATATGTGCCTGGATCTTTCCCTACCACATAATGCTTGCCAACTAAAGAATAAATAGAGCGGAATAGGGATGAACATTAATGACTCTTGCACAAAAGTAAATACAGAAAAGTAAAAGATAGGCCCTTCGCAGAGGGAAGCAGAGGTTGTCATGCGCTTTTTGTTGTTGGATGCACAAGCCCTTAATGCAAAGTAACGTCACGTTATATTGCCCCTTGTGATAGAAACCTTTATTATGCAGTCCGTCGCTTTTATTTGTTTACCATCACAAGTTCGTACAATGCTTATTTTCCCTTGCAATAAAAGATCATACATATTTTAGGAGCAATTTTTATTGCTTTTTGCACCGATGACAACTTACTTGAAGGATCTTATTCAATCCATAGGTAGATATGGTGGACACTCATGGCAAGAAACTGGGTTTAATGGTTTTTGGATGCACAAGTAGTATCTCTACTTAGTACGATTTTTTGGCTAGCAAAAGATCCTAAGCAAGCACCACATGTTAGAGGATCCATGACAATATAACTTCTATGTGAATATAAACAAACATAACTCATTACGTTGTCTTCCTTGTCCAACTTCAACTACTTGATCAAGCTTGAAAATAATTAATGGGGGCTCACAATCATAGAAGATGTCCAAGATAGTATATTTATATGTGAAATTTCTCTTCCTTCAAAATTCTTTCATGAATTGTTCAAGTGACCAATGCTATGTTTGTTAACTTTCAATAAATTTTACCACTTATACTTCTTGTATGTGAAGTCACTACTCCTCATGGGATAAGCATATGAAGAATATAAATTTCAACTTTATGATATTCAATTCATTTCAACAATTTACTCATAGGATATGAGTAAAGCACAAGAGTAAATGACAAACTACTCCAAAAAGATATAAGTGAAGATCAAATGAGTAGTTAAGTAAATAGGTAGCTATGTGAGGACTCTCTCTCATTTTAAAATTTCAGATCTTAAGTATTTTATTCAAACAGCGAAGAAAACAAAATAAAATGACATTCCAAGGATAGCACATATCATGTGAAGAAGCAAAAACTTAGGCTCAACCAAAACTGACCGATAATTGTTGATGAAGAAAGGTGGGATGCCTACGGGGGCATCCCCAAGCTTAGATGCTTGAGACTTCTTGAAATATTATATTGGGATGCCTTGGGCATCCCCAAGCTTGAGCTTTTGTGTCTCCTTAATTCCTCTCATATCACGGTTACCCTAAATCTTAAATACTTCATCCACACAAAACTCAACAAGAACTCGTCAGATAAGTTAGTATAAATCAATGCAAAACCTTAACATTCTCTACTGTAGAAAATCACTAAAATTATAATTAAACATTGCATACTAAATGCCTCTTCATATTTAATACTCCTATCCTCAAATAGAAACATTAAACATGCAAACATATGCAAACAATGCAACTATAACAGCAATCTGCCAAAACAGAACAGTCTGTAAAGGGTGAATAAGAATCCATACTTCCCTAACTCCAAAAATTCTGAAAAATTACCACGTGACAGAGAACTCATGCATGATTACTTTGTAAAAATTTCAGATTTTTATCATGTTCTGACTATTCAGGAATATTCTGGACATAACAGAAAACTTTCTGTTTTCAAACAGCAACACATGAACTTGCAAACTGAGCATGGTAAAGGCTATAATTGGCATTTTATTAAACTAAAAGATAAAAAACATGATTATTGATAACACCAAGAAAATATAAACATAATAAAATGACCCTCCAAGCAAAACTCATATTATGTGAAGAATAATAATATAGCTCCGAGTGAGGTTACGGATAGTGTTGAAGACGAAAGAGGTGATGCCTTCCGGAGCATCCCCAAGCTTAGACGCTTGAGTCTTCCTTGAATTTTAACTTGGGGTGCCTTGGCCATCCCCAAGCTTAGGGTCTTGCCACTCCTTATTCTCCTCATATCGATATCTCACCCAAAAGTTGAAAACTTCAATCACACAAAACTTAACGGAACTTCGTGAGATAGGTTAGTATGATAAAAATAAATCATCCACTTAGGTACTGTCAAGACAAGATTCATAATTGTTCTCACATAATTACTACTGTATTCTATCATTTACACAATTTATATTGCTCAATATAAGCTATGGAAACACTAAAACAAGCAAACTATGAATCGAAAACAGAATCTGTCAAAAACAGAACAGCGTGTAGTAACCGATTTAAAAACCATACTTCTGTACCTCCAAAAATTCTGAAAAATTAGTAAAACATAAAAAAATTGTAACCCAATACTTTGTAAAAATTTCAGAATTTTTTCACGCTCCAGTACAGAATAGAAATTCCAGCACTGGACGCAAAAGTTTCTGTTTTTGCACAGAATCAAATCAACAAGCATCCACACTATCCCAAAGGCTTTACTTGGCACATTATTGAAAGAAAACATATAAAACATGATTAATACAGTGGATTAATCATGTGGACACACAAAAACAGTAGGTATAAATATTGGGTTGTCTCCCAACAAGCATTTTTCTTTAATGCCTTTTAGCTAGGCATGATGATTTCAATGATGCTCACATAAAAGTAAAGAATTGAAACACAATGGGAGCATCATGAAACATATGACAAGCACATTTAAGTCTAACCCACTTCCTATGCATAGGGATTTTGCGAGCAAACAATTTATGGGAGCAAGAATCAACTAGCATGGGAAGGCAAAACAAGTGCAACTTCAAAACTTTCAACATAAAGAGAGGAAACTTGATGTTGTTGAAATATATATAAGCATATCTTCCCCTCTCATAAAAAATTTCAGTGGCATCATGAATAAATTCAACAATATAGCTATCACATAAAGCATTCATGATCCACAAGCATAGAATTTTTACTACTCTCCACATAAGCAATTTTTTTCTCATTCATAATAGTGGGAGTATACTCAACAAAATAGCTATCATGAGATACTTGATTGACATAACCAAATTGAAAATTAAAATCATGATGACAAGTTTCATGGTTATCATTATTCTTTATAGCATACATGTCATCACAATAATCATCATAAATAGCAACTTTGTTGTCATAATCAATTGAAACTTCTTCCAAAATAGTGGAATCATCATTAAATAAAGTTGTGACCTCTTCAAATCCACTTTCATCAATATAATCATCATAAATAGGAAGCATGCTTTCATCATAATAAATTCGCTCATCAAAACTTGGGGGACTAAAAATATCATATTCATCAAATATAGCATCCCCAAGCTTATGTCTTTGCATATCATTGGCATCATGGATATTCATAGAAAGCATACTAACAACATTGCAATCATGCTCATCATTCAAAGATTTTATGCCAAACATTTTATTGAATTCTTCTTCTATCAATTGAGCACAATTTTCCGATCCATCATTTTCAAGAAAGACATGATAAAGATGAATAATATGAGGCAACTTCAATTCCATATTATTTTTGTAGTTTTCTTTTATAAAACAAAATAGTGATAAAACAAAAAACTAAAAGATTCAATTGCAAGATCTAAATATATACCTTCAAGCACTCACCTCCCTGGCAACGACGCTAGAAAAGAGCTTGATGTCTACTACACAACTTATTATTGTAGACTCGTGTTGGGCCACCAAGCGCAGAGGTTTGTAGGACAGTAGCAATTTTCCCTCAAGTGGATGACCTAAGGTTTATCAATCCGTGGGAGGCGTAGGATGAAGATGGTCTCTCTCAAACAACCCTGCAACCAAATAACAAAGAGTCTCTTGTGTCTGCAACACACCCAATACAATGGTAAATTATATAGGTGCACTAGTTCGGCGAAGAGATGGTGATACAAGTGTAGTATGGATAGTAGATATAGGTTTTTGTAATCTGAAAATATAAAAACAGCAAGGTAGCAAGTAACAAAAGTGAGCACAAACGGTATTGCAATGCTTAAAAACAAGGCCTAGGGTTCATACTTTCACTAGTGCAATCTCTCAACAATGCTAATATAATTGGATCATATAACCATCCCTCAACGTGCGATAAAGAATCACTCCCAAGTTCCCATTAGCGGAGAACATAAGATAGAAATTGTTTGTAGGGTACGAAACCACCTCAAAGTTATCCTTTCCGATCGATCTATTGAGCTATTCCTATCGGTGTCACAAACAGCCCTAGAGTTCGTACTAAAATAACACCATATGATACACATCAACCAACTCTAATGTCACCTAGATACTCCAATGTCACTACAAGTATCCGTGAGTTGATTATATGATATGCATCAAACAACTTCATAATCATAATATTCAATCCACACAAAGAACTCCAAGGAGCACCCCAAAGTTTCTATCGGAGAAAAGATAATGAAAACGTGCATCAACCCCTATGCATAGATTAACCCAATGTCACCTCGGGAATCCGCGAGTTGAGTGCCAAAACATATATCAAGTGAATCAATATAATACCCCATTGTCACCACGGGTATTCATATCCAAGACATACATCAAGTGTTCTCAAATCTGAAATATTCAATCCGACAATAACGAAACCTCAAAGGGAAAAGATTCGATTCATCACAACAAGGATAGAGAGGGAAGAAACACCATATGATCCAACTATATTAACAAAGCTCACGATACATCAAGATCGTGCCATATCAAGAACACGAGAGAGAGAGAGAGAGAGAGATCAAACACATAGCTACTAGTACATACCCTCAGCCCCGAGGGTGAACCACTCCCTCCTCGTCATGGAGACCGCCGGGATGATGAAGATGGCCTCCGGTGATGCTTTCCCCCCTCCGGCAAGGTGCCAGAAAAGGGTTGTAGATGAGATCGTGGAGGTACATAGGCTTGCGGCGGCGGAGTCAAAGTTCTAGGGTTATTTCTGGGGGTTTCTCTATTTATAAGATTTTTCAGCGTTAGAATCAGGTCAGAAGGAGCCAAGTGGGCCCCACGAGGTACCAGGGCGCGCCCTAGTGCCTCGTGGGCACTGGGTGGCCCCCCTCCAGTGGGTCTTGGTTCCAGTATTTTTTATTTATTCCATAAAAAATCTCCAAAAAGTTTCATCCAATTCCAAGAACTTTTATTTCTGCACAAAAAACAACACCATGGCAATTCTGCTGAAAGCAGCGTCAGTCCGGGTTAGTTCTAATCAAATCATACCAAAACCATATAGAATTGTTATAAACATGGCATGAATACTTCATAAATTATAGATACGTTGGAGACGTATCAGTCGGCAAGGTCAACCTTCCCCGTGGTGGACCACCACAAGATCCTATCGATCAGGGTCTCCACCTCTTCTGGGTTTCCCCAGGCGACGCCCTTCTCCTTCCAGTATTTGAGCTTCTTGGGAGGCCCGGCTGAGAAAGCTGGGACCTTGGTCTGGCCAGGGGCGAGTGGCTCTGTGATGTAAAACCACTTTTCTGCCACTCCTTCACCGTTTCTATGAAGGTGTCCTTGAACCAGGTGGCCCCCTGGTTTTTGCTGATCATGGCTCCTCCGCACTCCGCGAGATCCGAGCCGCTGGACTTCAGTTTGATCCCGAAGACCTTTAGCCACTAGCCGAAGTGCGGCTCGCAGCGGAGGAAGGCCTCGCAGACCGTGATGAAGGAGGCGAGGTGAAGAATGGAGTTGGGGGCCATGTGGTGGAAGTCCAGCCCATAGTAGTACATCACTCCGCACACGAAGGGATGCAACGGGAACCCCAGACCTCGGATGAGGTGGGGGACGAAGACTACCCGCTCCCCGGTGTTGGGAGCGGGCACCAGCTGGCCAGCCACCAGAGCGCGGGCGACGGCGGCGGGGGTCAGGTACCCCGCGCTGCGCAGCTCCGAGATGGTCGCGGCCGTTACGATGGAGCCGCCCCAGTGCCCCTTGAGGGTGTCGGCCATGGCTGGTGGTAGAGGTTGGGCTCGCGAAAGGGAAAAGCGGGCAGGATGGATCTGGGCGCTGGAGCTAGACGAAGCAGTAGAGGGGGAGAATGGGAGCGTGGTCGATTGCGCTGTCCTTCTTTTTGCTCTTATAAGTCTGTGAAAGGCCAAGATTCCCCCTCGTTGCGCCAATAAACTCTCTATTCCCATCAAAAATGCCGTTGAGCATATGGGGGGAAACAAAATCTTGATGATATCCCTAAGAAAACGGGCATGATCTCTGCCTCGAGGGGACGTGCCAGTAAAAGGCTGCCTCGAACCGCGATTTAGGGGGGGGGGAGGCAGTAACTGCTCGACCTGTCGTGGGGCAAGCCTCTTCGATAAAGTTGTCAGGCCAGATTAGACCGTTCATACCTGAACAGCGAGCCTTCGAGGCTAAGATATCTACCCCCTCCGGGCAGGGTGCAAGCTCGGCTGGACCTCGGATGTCAGCACTCCATTAAGAGAAAATGAAATATGAAGAGGAACTCATCTGTCAAGCCAAAGACTCCCGATCCGAGGTGGTGTCTGTTGAGAAAGTCGTCCTCGGCATAGAAGACCAGTTCGGGGGCTACTGACGGTGTCCTGGATCAGGGGGTGCTAGCTCAGCCGGCCCGTCTCCTCGGATGGGCCGGGGGGGCCTCGTACGTGATCAAGATGGACTCCGGAGGCCGTACACAGGAAGCGTGATCGAGACTGTCTCTACCGAAGACTTGACGTATACTCCAAGATCTCTCCTGCCGCCTCTCTCCTAGATACCGACTTTCTGACCCTAGTTACCCTCCCTGGTATGTATATAAGCCATAGGGTTTAGCCCGTAGGGGGGGGGGGGAAGAATGCAATATCGCACACCTAGCCCTAGAAGTTAGACACACATTACGATCTTGAGGTAGATCAACTCTGTATTCAATACATCTCCATCAATATAAACAGAAGCAGGACGTAGGGTATTACCTCCATCAAGAGGGCCCGAACCTGGGTAAACATCGTCTCCCTTGTCCTTGTTACCACCGATCCGAGATCCACAGCTTGGGACCCCCTACCCCGAGGTCTGCCGGTTTTGACACCGACAGGTGGGCTCGGTGATGACCTCCGCCCTGCGCGCCTTGCTGTCTCGGTCTTCTTTCACCAAACGGACAGTCCTTGGGACTTGCTTTGGAGGAGGGCAGCTGGGCTGCTCCCTTTATCACCAAAGAGGAAAACCTCTCTGTCCGCGCCCACTGGCGCGGCCTCTGTCGCCGTTCGTCGCCAAGCGCGTCACCCACGTGGTGGGCACAGGACCGCGCGGCTGTCGTCAGGCTCGGAGGGCCTCGGGCGGCCACCTCGGGGGGCCGCCTCGGGAGGCAGCCTCGCGGGAGGGCCTCGCGAGGCTTCCTGCCGCTGCTGCGGCTAAGTCTTGGTGGTTTACCCCTGAGGAGGGGTCCTCGTGAGGCTGGAGCCTCGCGAGGTGTCTTCGCTTCGCGGCGCCCGCAGTTGGGCCGCATGTTGGGCCTTCGCCAAGTGTCGCCACCTGGGCCGCAGGCAGACGGGCCGTGGTACCCTGGTTCCCAATGGCCCGACAGTTAATCATATATTTATACCCACTGATCATGATCAATATGATGAGTTGTGAGTAGTTCCATTAGTTCTTGAGGATATGGGAGAAGTCTTGTTACTAGTAATCATGTGAAGTTGATGCCCGTTCAACGTTTTGATATTATGTTGTGTTGTTCTTCCTCTAATGGTGCTATGTGAACGTCGACTACATGACACTTCACCATCTTTGGGCCTAGGGAAAGGCATTGTGGAATTAGTTTGTGGATGATGGGTTGCAAGAGTGATAGAAACCTAAACCCTAGTTTGTGAATTATTCCGTAAGGGGCTGTTTTGGATCCAACTTTTTAATGTTATGATTAGATTTATCTCAATTACTTCTCTTGTAGTTACGGATGCTTGCATGGAGAGTATAATCATAAATAGGTATTTTTTTTCAAGCAAGGACAGTACCTTAGCTCCGGTCCACCCACATAACACTTATCAAGGCAATGAATGTAACTCGGTGAATCGTGGTGAAAGTAACTTGGTGATATTCCCGTGTGTCCCCAAGAGCATTTTAATCACTATAAGAAGTACCACCGGCTTGTCCTTAGGACAATTAAGGATTGGGCCACTTGTTGCACTTTGTTACTATTGTTACTTGCTACCTTGTTACTATTTATCTTGCTATCAAAACTATCTTACAACACTTGCAGTGAAACCTTGTTGAAAACTGCCCATCAATTCCTTCTGCTCCTCGTTGGGTTCAACACTCTTACTTATCGAAAGGACTACGATTGATCCCCTATAGTTGTGGGTCAACAGGCCCCGGCAAAGAAGAAATCGTCAAGTTCAAAAGGGAGACGATGGCCAAATTTTGCATGAGTGACCTCAGGTTTCTAAGCTTCTATCTGGGCATCGAGGTGAAGCAAGTGGCGGACAACATCGTGTTGTCCCATGCGGCGTATATTGGCAAGCTCCTGGAGCGTGCACGCATGTCGGATTGCAACCTTGTCCATGTCCCAATGGAGTCCCGGCTCAAGCTAAGCTAGGAGAGCTCAAAGCCACCGGTCGATGCCACACAATACCGCAACATCGTCGGAGGGCTATGCTACCTCGTCCACAAGTGGCCAGACATCACCTTCGCGGTGGGCTATGTCAGCCGCTTCATGGAGGTGCTCACCACCACACATCTCGCTGCCGTCAAGCACCTACTGCGCTATGTTGTTGGTACCCGCAAGTATGGGTGTAGCTACGTGAGTGGTGACGACGGGGTGCTCGTTGGGTACAACAACTCGGACATGGTCGGAGACGTTGATGACTGGAAGAGCACCTCCGGCATTCTCTTTCTTCTAGGCAGGACCATGGTCACATGGTAGTCCTAGAAGCAGAAAATCATGGCCTCGTCGACGTGCAAGGCCGAGTATGTGGCCGACACCATGGCGGCATGCCAGCTAGGCGGTGTGGCTGAACAAGCTCCTCGACGACTTGATGGAAAAGGGCGCCGGCGCCGCCACTATCCTTGTCGACAACAAATCAGCTATCCAACTGTGCAAAAACCGGTGTTCCACGACCGGAGCAAACACATTGAGATGCGGTACCACTTCATTCGTGAGTGCATCGAAGGCAGGAAGATCAACGTCGACTACATCGCCACCGGTGACTAGCTCGCAAACATCCTCACCAAACCTCTCGGACGCACGTGGTTTCAGGAGCTACGTGCACGCATTGGCATGATCGAGATCAAGTAAGCTGTCACAACTAGCTTAGGGGGAGTGTGTTAGTAAATAAACTAGCGTGATAGCGCCAGTCCAGTCTTGCTGCCATGACAATGTTTTGGGGCTGTCACGGTAGCAGTTCAATTGTTAGGACGCGGTCATGTGCAATCCCGTGGCTTTGCTACACCTACATATTAATCAACGTGGGGCGTTGGGGGGAGGGGGCCACCCCGGTCAAATTCAAAGGGGGGGGGGGGGGGCAATTAAGTTAGTTGGAAGGCTACGTAAAAGCTGCGTAGGGGTCCGTAGGTGTAGGATTTTAGGGCTGCACCATGCCTTGCCTTTGTTACACCTACGTAATGGTTATTACGTGATTAACGTCAGCAACGTGGGAAGATGTGATTGGAGATAACGGGAGGGAGGGCCCACCCCATGAAAATCGGGGGGGCATAGTTAGTTAGTTAGGAAGTTTACGTATTCTCTTCGTAGGAGCCCGTGGATGTAGCATTTTCGTAAATAGAGAAAGAAGGAAAAGCAGCAGGTTGCGTGCTGCACAAAACAGTGTCTCACCCTCGTTTGATCTTCCATAGGAGCTCAAGGTTAGGACTTAGGGACAACAGGATCACAGAGGTATGGCTAGGACGAACCCAACAAACCCTGCCAAGTGCCAACCTCATCACCAATTCATGGTGTACGTACATGCAAAATTCTGCAGTAACCATGTAAATCCATGGATCACACACGTAAAAGTAGCTTTACAATAATCTACTGGACAGTAGCCTGAATTGTGCATATCGAGAGGCAAATTAATAACGAGTAAAAAAAGATCTAGAAAATACAGTAATCATCATCTCAGGCTCAGGCTCAGGCTCAGGCTCCCAGCTCGATCGATCTTGCACTTGCAGCTGTATCATCATGCATCTTTAATTTCTGCTTGGTAACAAACGTACGTAGTAGTGTTGATTGGAATGGTTGGATTAGTAGCTGTAGTTCTTGACGAACATGCCCTCCTTGGCCTCGGCGGCCTCGCCGTCGCTGGTGTACTTTCCAAGCTGCGCCAGCGAGTTGGCCTTGGCACGCAGCAGCAGCGCCTCCTGCGCCGCCTTGACGTTCTCCGGCCGGCCGCCCCACGTCTTGAGGCACGTGTTCTGCAGCGCCCTGGCGTAGGAGAAGGAGACGTGCCACGGGTTGGGCCCCTGGTTCATGGCGTTGAGGTTGAGCGTCGCCTCCACCTCGGACTGCCCTCCCGACAGGAACATGATGCCGGGGACGGCGGGCGGCACGCGGCGGCTGAGGAGCTTGAGGGTGTAGTCGGCGACCTGCTCCGGCGTGGCCCTGTCCTTGCACTCGGCGCCGGGGGTGACCATGCTGGGTTTGAGCAGGATGCCCTCGAACATGACGTTGTTCTGGGCCATCTGGTAGAAGGTCTCGGCCCACACCTTCTGCGCCACCTCGAAGGTGCGCTCGATGCCGTGCTCCCCGTCCAGCAGGATCTCCGGCTCCACGATGGGCACCAGGCCGTTGTCCTGCGAGATGGCGGCGTAGCGGGCGAGGCCCCAGGCGGCTTCCTTGACGGCCAGCTCGGAGGGGCCGTTGGGGATGCTGACCACGGTGCGCCACTTGGCGAAGCGGGCGCCCTGCTGGTAGTAGGCGGCCTCCCGGGAGGCGAGGCCGTCGAGACCCTGGCACCAAGACTCGTCGTTGGAGCCGGTGAGCGGCACGAGGCCCTTGTCCACCTTGATCCCGGGCACGATGCCCTGCTCCACCAGGATGTCGACGATCTTCTTGCCGTCGACGGTGGACTGGTAGAGCGTCTCCTCGAAGAGGATGGCGCCGGAGATGTGGTTGCCGAGGCCAGGGACGGAGACCAGCAGCGTGCGGAACGCCTGCCGGTTGGCCTCCGTGTTCTCCAGGCCGATCGAGTCGAGGCGCTTCCCGCAGGTGGCGTTGGACTCGTCCATGGCCAGGATGCCGCGCCCCGGCGACGCGATGGTTTTCTGCACGTGCGTGCAAAGCAGCAGCATGTCAGTCCAGTCCGTGAGTCAATCATATATATAATTCGGCCGGTGAGAAGCTGCAGCGTACGTACCGCGGTCTTGACGAGCTCATCGTCGTAGGCGCCGGCGCGGACGACCATGGACACCCTCGGAGCGGCGACCTGACGCGCGACGCCCCATTCGGCCTTCTTGGGGAGGAAGGAGGACTTGAGGAGAGTAGCAGATGCCATGTCCTTTCCTCTTCTTCTTCTTCTTCCTTTCTTGCTTGCTTGCCACTGAGCTCAAGCTCAAGGTGCTAGCTATCCTCTCTGCTTCGCTGAGGCCAATGGACTCATATTTGAATGGGTGGCACGAGGGGATATGAGGTGTGGGGTGGAGGTTTGGATGGCTCAATGGCTGGCTGTCCGTCCATCGCCCCAGTCATCACCCCATGTTTATGTGCACCGTGTAGTGTAAAACAAAAGGCAAGAAAATTCCTGCACCTCATCCATCCGTGGGAACGCTGCTGGCCTCAAGATGGCTGACATCATCACCTGCGGCCGCGTTTCACCGGGAGCCTATGGCACAGATTTCTCCCGATAGGGCATCCATGGATAGATAGATAGATAGATTCACCCCGCCCGGGGTGGTTGCCATGCTTCCGCTTGTTTTTCTTTCCCGGATGGATCTCGGCGATTGCAACTCAAGCTGCAGCTGTGAGCTGCTTGCTAGCACAGTATGTGATTTCTGACTCACTGTCAGGTTCTGTAACTAAACTTAACGGAATGTACTACCAGCTCCCCTGTTCCCGCGTTTCGGATGGATCCTGAGCCGTCGATCAAGCATCTAACGGCTCTCCTGGCTAGATACCGGTTCACCTCGCGAACGTCTTTGTCAATCGTCGATCAAGCATCGGACCATCCCCGAGCACCCAAGCGTCATTGTTGCCCGTCATGCACCTTTTCTCTTTTCAGTTTTACTTTTCACCTGCCCCGAATTGTAATGGTTATAAGGCCATATTCTCCCTTCATTTCGAGACCACCTTGATGTAATCTGGTTGTAAACCCTGTGGCGAGCCACAATACTTTCGTTCCCATTTCAATTTACACCCTTGATCGGGATGTTCCTGCTTTGAATTTCAACTACTTAGTGCTTAAATTGAGTGAGCTCTTAGCTTGTTCCTGACAATTGGTATCGAGATCCTTGTGTTCCTCGGAGGCGCATGGATCTGGAGTGGCGTGGAGGTTGGGTTCTCTCGTAAAATCCCTCGACGAGCTCAGATCCCGGCGGCGGTGGTAGTTCTTGCGGTGGCGGCCGGAGTGGCACCAGTTCGGGTGTAGTCAGCGACGCAGTCTGATTGCTGAAGAGTGTTTCTTCAGTGTTAAATTCCTAGCCCCTGCTACCTGCTACCTCACTGTGCATCTTTTGAAGGCGAGCGGCGCAATAGGCGGTGAACGGCGACGTCAGACCGGTGAGAGGACACCAACAGAATCCCTCCTTTCCCAACCCTCGTCCTTTCCTGCAAGTGTGCGGCTGCAAAAAAGCAAGATGACCAAAGTGATTGAGTCAGGGGACAACGCATATCTAAAATCGGAGTCCCTCGAACTCGATGTCAAAATCTTACAGAGAAATCGAGAATACATAGTGGGTTCTCATCCTTCAGAGACTACGAGTGTAATAGGAGCATCCATGACAAAAGGATCACCCTAAGATGATCATCTCATGGATCAAATTATTTTGTGGATTGGATTTCACTTGCTTGTCTACGTTCCCTTGCGTGTGCTCGGGATAGGTGTTTAGTAGAGCTCTAAAGGAGTTCGAAGAGTTCCAAGAAACAGTGAATAGAAATTTTCTCACTATGCAGAAGAACTTCGACAAGATCCAGGCCAATTTTAGACCCCTATTTTGGATCCTCGGCCACAAGAAGAGGAAGTAACTGAAGAACAATTTGGCCAATATAGTGCTCCAAACAAAGCAACCCTTGTTAGTGTAGCAGCTGGCGGAGCCACACAACTACCACCACCCATTTCTATACCTTAAAAGCAAACACCTGCAACTGGAGGCTCTAGAGTGTTAAGGGATCATACTGGAAAAGAGCTTAACTTGGATGGCACCCCGAAAACACCCTATAGGCATCCTAATTATGGCAATACAAGACTTGAAGGTGCACAGAGCCAAGGCCACATAGCACAACAGCAAACAATGTATGGAGAATATGTGGAAGAGGAAGTTGGGAAAGGAAATTTCAGAAGGCAGAGACCTACTACCCCAGTTGAGCATAGAAGAGCAGTGTTAATTGTCAAACCTGCGAAGTAAAATATCTCTGAATTTGATGGTCTAAATGTTGATGCTTGGATACAGAACTTGGAGCAATACTTTGCATCTGCTAGAACTCCTTTAGAGCACATAACTGAGCTAGCTATATCCTATTTGAAAGGACCAACTATACAATGGTGGAGAGGCACATGATACACTGCAAACAATATGCCATGGCATTGGTTCTGTACCTACTTGACTAAGAGGTTTTCTACCACATCTTTGTCTGAAAATGTGAGAACTTTCCATAGTCTAGTGCAATCATCTACATTGGCAGATTACATCGAGCCATTTGAGCAGGCTATGAACCTTATTAACCAGAGGGCCTACAGGATGCCCCACCATCAGAAGAATGCACAGGAGAAAATCATTATGGAGCTGCTCAAATCCATGATCAGCAGACCAAGCAGTAGCCCATACTCCTCTCCTGCTTTATTAGTGAAAAAGAAAGATGGGTCTTGGAAGCTTTGCACTGACTACAGGAAACTCAATTGTAATTACAGTCAAAAATAAGTACCCTATACCAGTGATAGAAGACCTTTTGGATGAATAGAAAGGAGCAAAAGTATTTCCAAAGATTTATCCGAGAAGTGGATATCATCAAATCAAGATGGCCCCTAAGGATATATCCAAAACTGCATTCTCTACTCATATGGGCCTTTTTGAATACATAATTATGCCATTTGGGCTAACTAATTCTCCTGCAACATTTCAATCCTTAATGAATGTAATATTAGCTCCTTACCTAAGAAAGTTTGAGATTTCTGACTCACAAAACCCGCAGTTACTACTACAACTCCACACTGGTTTCGAGAGCAACAATAGGATTGAAGCAAGTCCAGCCATGTTGCACCTTATGTGTCGTATGGAACAAAATCAATACCTACCTTCACGAAAAATCCAACAATAATTTGTGCATTAACAACAAAAGTTGATGCGGATACAAACATAAATTTATCATCGTAAAACGAAAAGCAACTTATATGGCATGTCAAACACCTAAATTTTTGTTACACTAAAAATACCATAGTATGCTTTGGTCAACTATTTAGCACTACTAGTAAAATTCAACAGCGTCCCAGTGGCCAAACTATATCACTTGTTCCGATGGATCCAGGTGAAAACTTCAGACAGTAGTATCTGGAAAGCAGAACCCTCTCATATACGAGTTAGGTGGTTCCACCGGGCCTCAATATTTCGCCGAGATTCACATGCAGGCTGTTCCTCATGGTTCTCCTTCCTGCCCCAACAGCCCCACTGGTCCCACTGGAGCCACCAGCATTACCCTTTCTCATCATCGCCGCAAACTCACTGTAATCAATTTGTCCATCCTACAAAATTATTTATATGTCAAGTGATAAGTATATTATAAGTCATAGCTGAGAAGAATGGAGTGGTGAAAAACAATGCTAAAAAGACCAACATTATTTTGATCCACATCCTTGATCATATCCTCAAGATGAACGTCAGAAAGACCAAATTTCTCGCATGCTTGCGAGAGCTCATCAATCGTTATAAAGCCACTTCCATCTTTATCAAAGAATGCGAATGCTGACACCAAATTTTCCTCCCTCTCCAGTTTATTCACATGCAATGTAGCTGCTAAGAATTCACCATAGTCGATGGATCCACTGTTGTCAATATCAGCCTGAAAAAGATGGATAAAACTCAATGGTGCGTACTACTATCTAAAAACTGCTGGACTGCAATTACGAACGATGGACTCAACAAACTGTAGCACTTACCGCATCCATCAAAGACTGGATTTCAGGTTCCATTAGATCGGATCCCACCCTTTTCAAGCCATCCCTCAGTTCTTCATAAGTTATTGTCCCACTATTGTCAGTATCGATCATTTTAAACAACTCTTTTAAGCCACCGATCTCCTCCTCAGAGAGACTTTCAGCAATGACCTGCAAGAACACAAACACGCTTGGTCTCTGAAAGGATTAAGGAACAAGATAATTCACGTTGCACTTTGCTGCCATCTTTATTCAGCAGTCGCAAAAATATTACCACATTATTCTGCGAGATGCCACTTCACCAAGAGTCCAAGCGAACAAGATTGTACAATCATACAAATCACAAAGAGACAAGGCCCACTGACAAGATTGGTACCCAAAAATATATGTTTCTTATTAAAATCTCAATTTTCTTCATTACATATGCGTGATAGTTATGAAACAAATTTCACTTGAGACTTCCATTTTCAGTGAACGCATTCTAGTCGTAAGTGTTCGTATGTATAATAGAAGTGTCAGAAAAAGAAGGCAATAATGTAATGTTGTAATAGATCACTAACTCTACTGAAGTGCTAAGACAGAGTAATGAATTTAGCGTGCAAAGTCTGCTACATGTCACTAACAGGACAAAAAGATTGCATACCCTCAATGCCATCTTCTTCAGCTTGTTCATTGCAGAAAAGTGTTTCAGCCTTGACAAAACAGCAGAATCAATAGGTTTGTCAGGTGCAACAGAATCATCAACAATCCATGGATGACCTGACATGGGCAATACCATTGTTATTAGTTCTTTCAGATAATGGAAGGGAGAACCTCCCCCATCTCTGCATCCGGAGATGCATGCAGCATTGTTATTATTAGTAAAAATACACTTATGTGACACAGGGAAGGATAGAGCAAGACTTACAAAGAACCTCATGAGCAGTCTGTCTCTTTGTAGGATCACGTATAAGCATCTTACGAACTAGATCTTTAGCACTATCAGAGATACTAGGCCATGGTTCAGATTCCAAGTCAAGCTTACCTCGCAAAATCTGCTTGAAAATTCCTGTTTCGCTTTCTGAGAGGAGAAAAGCAGATTTTACCCACTCAAACATGGTAATGTTGGCAAATGACAATAGATCTAGACCTAGCAATTCAATGGTAGGAACAGTAAATAATCTACCTGCCCAAAACGGCGGCACACCACATAGCAAAATGTACAGAATTACTCCGGCACTCCAGACATCAGCTTCTGGGCCATAGCATTTTAGAAGGACCTCAGGTGCAACATAATAGGGACTCCCAACAACATCTGCAAATTTATCTCCTGAAAAACGAGAAGGGAGAGTTTTTATTGTCAATGAACTTTTAGTGCAAGTTCTATTAATCATTTCTAGCGAAATAAAATAGTGGACCGCATTAACTCAAGATTCCACTAACCAGTCACTATGCACTAAATTAAGCACGGCAGCGCAGGTGCGAATTTGACAAATTCTGTTCTACTAGCAACAAAAATTTATCTTGACAAAATACTAATCACTAAGTTGTCCCACAAGTCCTCAAATACACATTTAACAGCTCCGTGAAGCAAAGTTCCTTCAGTTGTCTACTTTTATTGACTATAAAACTGTGTCTTGTTCTTGTTTCTGTAATTCTGTTTCACATTCTTTTGCTGCTCAGTGCCCATGTATGGAGCCAGGAAGTATTTTTATTTGGCATGTTATTGACTCGATTTTGTAAACATGTGGGTGGTCAGCAATTTAGCTGCACCGACATGTTAACAGTGCATATGTTCTAGAAAACAAGGTAGATTAAGCAACGTCCTGCAACACAATCGAATTTTTGCAGTGATGTTATTCTTTAAAGTGCAACCCTATGAACATAAGCTCTGCAGCAATTTTCAACGGGGAGGACAACAAGAATCCATACATCGCAGTTCACAATACAGCACAACATGTACTTTCATATCCTACGAAGTTGTGTCTCATGAACTAAGGTACTAGTGGATTACTTAGCCGCACTGAACTTTGGCATTTTGTCAAAAAGAGAAATTAAGTAGTACAGTAACACAACAGTAAGCACATAGTAGCTAGATGTCCAGCCCATGGAAACCCATATATCCAAAATTGCTAATGTTTCCCAGCCAAAGTCAATAACTGGAAACCACTTTCGTAGCCCACAATATTGTACTGTACCATATTTGAACAATACAAGTCTTGGTAGCCATGTACCAAACTTATCCTCTAATCCAGGCTAGAATTGCTTGTTGCGACCTTATGAATTTCCATCAGATGATTGGGCAACATTACAAAAAAATATGGTTATGTAACATACCTCCGTTATGAAAAGAGTATAAAATTGACTTCAAAGATCAAAACAGTCAAACCACATAGCATTTACAGTAGAGCAGTGCTACATGGACGACCGTTTGCGAACGATTTCCAGATGACAGAAAACTACAGCCGTTCATCACGTATGTTTTGCAGGCAGCAGCCATCGATGGGAGCATCGTGCAACAGTCGTGCATGAAACAATCGTGTGCACAGCAATTCCGTTTACAGTACTCCCTCCGTTGCACTAAATCAGCAACAATTAATATGGATCGGAGGGAGTAGCATTATTGATTTTCCGTCAAACTACCATATCATATTGGTTTTTCGTCAAACTAGGAAATATAAACCGTATGGATATTTTCATTCCTCAATTGAGCGATCTATTCTTTCTTTTTTGCAGGGAACTGAGCAATCTATTCAAATGGTGTATTGATAAGGTTGCTGTAAATACCAAGACCAATGTAACACCAAGTGCATCGCTAATTGTTGCATCAATTAAATAAAATAATTTAACAAAATAGCAACCAACCAGGCTTGTAGAAGACGGAAAGGCCAAAGTCCGTGGCCTTGAGTGGGGCGTCCTCGGCCGTGCTCGCGAAGAGGAAGTTCTCCGGCTTGAGGTCCCGATGCATGACACCGAGCGAGTGGCACCCCTCTACCACCCCCACGATCGTCCTGATGAGTTGGGCAGCGGCACGCTCGCTGTAGTGCCCCTTGGCCACGATGCGGTCGAAGAGCTCGCCGCCGGCGCAGAGCTCCATGACGAGGTGCACGAAGAGGGCGTCCTCGTAGGCCCCGCGGATGCGAACCACATTGGGGTGCTCCGACAGGTGATGCATGATCTGGATCTCGCGCCAGACATCCTCGTAATCCTCGCGGCACAGCAGCTTGCGCTTGGGGATGGACTTGCACGCGTACTCGCCGCCGTCCTCCTTGGCCACGCACAGGTACGTCGTGCCGAACTGCCCCTGCCCCAGCTTCTTCCCGATGCGGTAGTGGTCGCGCACGTTCGCCGTCTTGTGCGGCAGCACCGACGCCGGCCGCCCCACCGATGGCGCCGTCACCGGCGGCGGCAGCCGAGCGTGCGCCTTCTCCCTCCCGGGGCCTTTAGGGTCCGGCTGCATTGGCGTCGACAGCTGTGGCTCTCCACGGGATCAAGAACCGTACGGCCGCCGCCCTTCCCACCCCTTGTCGGAAAATACCGCGGTGAGCCACGCCAACAACCGATGGGAAATGGAAGTTGTCTCCCGCCAACGTCCACGATACCTGGTTTCTTTCCTAGGAAATTTACAGGGATTGCGATTGAACAACTCACAAAAGGATTGGATCTTGGAGCGGGCCCTCTTGCCTTGGGGGATTCTTGGCGGAACAGATGATGATCAGAGGCTAATGAAGGAGCTTTAGGGGAGGTTTATGGCGGCTCCGCCGTCCGAAGAGCGGGGAGAAATGTGTGGCGATGGGATTGCTCTGCTCCTCTTCCTGGGTGGATCCTTGCAGGAATTCCAGGTGAGGCCGGTCACAGGCGAAGATTGAAATCTCGCTCCATCCGTGGTTGGAAATCTATTGGCTTCGATGGCTCGTTGGGTCACAGGGGCGATTGGTGCACATGGGGATGAATTGTTCGGGCATATGGGGGAGCATGGCGGTGGTTATCTTATTCTCTTCCGTGAGAGGGATGGAGGAGAGGGTGGAAGGAAGAAGGCAACCGTGGTCGGAAACTTCTATTCCGAGCCTTTTTTTGTTCGGGATTGCTAAAACTCAGCTAGCTGAGACATAATTTGGTCTCATTCACGATCTAAACCGTTCGATCAAAGTGTGCAGAGATTCGTAGAGGATGGCTGAAATGACGCGCGCAAACTGTGCAGGCGAGGTGGGCGTGCCCTGTTTCGTTTGTTTTTTCCAGGGTTGTTTGGGTAGGAGCCTGCGTCGGTGTTATTATGGGCCTTTTTCCTTTCTAGTCTGTTTACAGTGCATACACACACATCGCGTTTTGTCCGGCGAAACCTATTTGGCGCTGCAGGCGCCGGTTATATCTGTTTTCTGCAAACCGGCGCCTACAGCTACGTTAGTTGGGCTCAGCCCATATACTGTGTTTTTAATCGGCAAAATACAGCGCCAGTTTCATGTATCGACCCGCGACCTCCGTCCCAAAGGTAGGCTTGTCTAACCACCACGCCACAAAGCGGGTTCTGTTAGCTGGCAACTGTTTTCTTCTTTTATTCCTGCGTTTTCCTTTTTTCACTTTTTCGTTTTTCCCTTTTTTTTCGTTTTTCATTTTTCATTTTTCCTTTTTTCTTTTCTGTTTTTTTCTTCTTCCTGGTTCGATGAATTGCTTTTGTAAATATGTGAACATTTTTTTCAAATCGATGAACTTTTTTGGAAATTCGCTGAACTTCTTTTCAAATCGATGAACTTTTTTTCAAAATCGACGATCTTTTTAAAAAAAATCCATGAACTTTTTCAATTTTGATGAACTATTTTTGAAAATCGATGAACTTTTTTTACAATCTGATGAACTTTTTCCAAAATCGATGACATTTTTTACAATACGATGAAGTTTTTTGAAATTCGATGAAGTTTTTTTCAAAATCGATGAACTTTTTTTGAATTCGATGAGTTTTTTTATCAAATTCGATGAACTTTTTTGAAATTCGATGAACTTTTTTCCAAATTAGATGAACTTTTTTTCAAATTGATGGTTTTTTTCTTCAAATCGATGAACTTTTACATTTTCGATGAACTTTTTTTCTAATTTGATGAACTTTTTTCAAAGGGATGAACTTTTTTTAAAATTCGGTGAACATTTTTCAAAATCGATGAACTTTTTTCCAATTTGATGAACTTTTTTCAAATGGGTGAACTTTTTAAATTTTTGTGAACTTTTTTCCAAATTTGATGATTTTTTTAAAAAAGTTGGATGAAGTTTTTCAAAATCTGTGAACTTTTCTGAAATCTCGATTTTTTCTTTTTTTGTGGTTTTCTTCGTTTTAGTTTTTTCCTCTCGTTTTTAAAGTCAACGGTTGACTAGTTGACTGGTCAACCGCGACCGTATAAACAGCCCTCGAGGCTCGAGCGAGCGAGGGACCAGGCGGGGCGAGTTGAGCGAGCGACCGGGCGTGGCTCGCCACATGGGCCGGCCCACGATTCGGCGGCTGTGAGCGCCAGTTCTCTTAGCTGGCGCCTGAAGCGCCAACTAGGAGCACCCGTTTTGTCCTGGCTGAGCCGTGTTCCTTTTTTTCTTCATTTGTGAAGAGATGAAATGGGTGGGCTGTGGGCAGATCCATTTATTAGCCAAACGTTTGTCTAAAAAAAATATTGGCCAAACGAAATGTACATCCCATTTGCTACATATACTTCATTTTTTATTATGATGACTTCTTTTCTTTTCTTTTTCTTATGTCGCCATTTTTTTATCTTCTTGTTTCTATGCTTTCATTTTTCTAAAAAAAGCTTTTTAATTTTGTACTTTTTTGCAAGCAACTCTCAGCCTATTAATTGTAAGGGTTATTTGGTTTTTACTTCTCGCTCTTTTCTTTTGTTTTTTGCAAGCAACATCAAAAGTCAAGCCTCCCTTTTGGGTGGAAATGTTTTTGTGGGAGTTTTTGTAACCACAATTTTCATGTAGCCAAAGCTTTCAGCTCGGCTTCTAACTACAAGTTTTTTTAATGGGGTGGCAATTGTAGGTTTAAAAATTGGGGTTGTAGCAGCAAGTTTTTAAATGGGGTCACAACTATAAGTTTTCAGAAGGTGTCACAACTGTAAGATTTAAAAAATGGATCGCAACTGCAAATTATCAAAATGGGTCGCAACTGCAAGTTTATAAATGTGATCGCAACTGCAAGTTTTTAAACTCGGTCGCAACTGCAAGTTTTCAAGTCGAGTCGCAACTGCAAGTATTCAAGTTAGGTCGCAACTGCAAGTATTCAAGTCGGGTTGCAATTGCAAGTCTTCAAATGGAGTCGCAGTTACAAGTTTTCAGATGGGGTCGCAGTTGCATGTTTTTAAGGGGGGTCACAACTGCAAGTTTTCAATGGGGTCGCAACTACAAGTTTTGGGTTTAGACTGTAAGTTTATCAAGGGGGTAGCAACTATAAGTTTACAAATGTGGTTGCAACTGCAAGTCTGCAAGTTTTCAAATGGGGTCGCAACTACAAGTTTTTAAATGGGGTCACAACTGCATTGTTTTCCACTAGACATGCAACTGCAAGCACTGTAACCCGGGTGCAACTACATGGTACAAAGCAACTACAATTGGGGGTCAGGAGGGGGGTTGTCGGGGCCAGTTGCATGTCTACATGCAACTGCAAGCGTTGAACCCCGACTGCAACTGCATGGGCACAAAGCGACTGTAACTGGGGTCGGAGGGGGAAGGGGTTGTCGAGCAAGTTGCATGTCCATCACTAGACATGCAACTGCAAGTGTTATAACCCGACTGCAACTGTAGAGGCACACACATGACTGCAACTTGGTTGGGTGTGGAGTTGTCAGGCCAGTTGCATATCCATCACTACTTGCACAAAAGCGACTGCAACTGTGGGCGGATGGAGAGTTGTCGAGGCCGGTTGCATGTCCATCACTAGACACGCAATTGCAAGCGTGGTAACCAGACTACAACTGAATGGGCATAAACCGACTATCACTGGGGGGAGGGGGTTGTCAAGCCAGTTGCATGTTCATCACTAGACATGCAATTGCAGGCGTTTTAACTGTCTGCAACTGCAAGGGCACACACGTGACTGCAATTGGGGGATGGATATCAACCAGTTTTATGTCCACCTCTATACATGCAACGACACAGCCAATCCACAATTGCAAGCGATATAATATGAGTGCAACTGATGCAAACCAAGACTTTATAACCTTTTTATTTTTTTGAAAAAAAATTCTAATACTCGCGCACGCATGCGTCAAGTACAAGGCTTTGTGAGGCAATCCCTGTGCAACTGCCAGCCCTACAACATGCACGCAACTGTCGTTGGACATAACATTTTCCTTTTTAAAATTAAAAAATTCAACTATTCACATGCACCGTTATATTTTGACTTGTATACTTTTGAAAATAACTTTTTCAGGCCTATAACACTAGTCAAACTTTTCTGTGCAGCCCAACTACAAGGGAATACACACACAAAAGGCTAAAATCAAATTGTTTTTACGCAGTAAGAAACAAATCATATTGTTAATCAATTTTCTTAAAAAGAAATCGTTAATCAGTTGATATATAAATAGAGCTTTAATACTAGTAGTTACCACAGATGCCACCCACTGAGTCTGGCAAAGGAGTACGGATCTATTCAGCGCAACGTCTTGAGTCTGGCAAAGTCCTTTTGTCTGTCTTTTTTTTAGAACAACCAATAACATTCAACTGAACCATAGAAACTCAACTAGCCCAAGCCCATAGACAAACTCAAAGAAGAATACAACCAACAACCAGGCCTGCCAACGAAACGGGCTCCAAACAACAAAAGTGAATGAGACCAAGTTATATCTCATCTAGATGAGTTCCAGGCGCTCCCTTTTTTGTTTCTGATATTCTTTTTCGAAATAGTTACAGTTATGTCACATATTGTTACTACTTATGGAGCAATTTTTTTTTCTTTTCATTTGCACCATATAATAATTAAAATTACTTTATACCAGCACCATGAAAAACCATAAACGTATTTTCTAGAAACAGGAGTCCGTGGATTTTTTTTCTTATAGCATAGTGCAATTTTCAAAAATATATATTACGAATTACAATGCTATGAATCAAACAATTATATCTATACAATATAAAGAAATACAAGCCCCTAACATCTACTCCCTCTGTAGAGTCAAAAAAATGTCTTACATTATGGGACGGAGGGAGTAACACAACAGACTCCCTTTTGTCTGAAGATGTTCTATTCCCAAAATATTGCTTGATTTTATCATGATTGTTGACAGGAATATAAAAATAGCATTTTTTGCTGAACATGTGAACATTCAATAAATTAATGTGGTTGTTGACTATGTTATGTTTTGTGATGATGGCTTAAACAAGTGGGGTGCACTTCCACAGTGAATGAATCAGATGTTAGCGCTGCCAAAAGGTTCGCGGTTGCTCTATAGTTAATTTCATTTTGACAAAACAACCATGGATGGATTACTTATTTCCAAAGAAATGCATGAAGGAATCTGGGCACTGTTAAACTCATCCACCCACGACTTTCCATAGCGATTTGACGTCTACAGCCGTTGAATTATGATTCCCAAGTATCCACGATGCCTCCTTGGCTCGTCAGAGCGTAAATCTGCCTATAAGTTGAGCCAACTTAAACGGGCCACTAATTCGCAAACCGACCTAGGATCATTGATGTTAATCCAAGCAAAGACACCTTAGGTCTCGTGGTCACGAGAGAATGACTCTTTTTAGTTGCCCTAACTCTTGTCTCTCTATCGAAGCGTTCACGTTCCAATTTTCCAGTGAAGCCAAAGCATGCGGTCGGTGGCGACAGATGAGTTACTTTTCCTTTCATCTCCCTTCTTCACATTCGCGCCCCCTCCATCATATCGGTGTTGCACATGAGTGTCGCAGTAGCACCGTCACCTCTCTAGGCAGTGGCTCAATGATGGAAGAGAAGGATGCGGAGGAGGCACAGACGACCTTCTCGTTGATCTCCAAGCTGCAAAGCGGAGCCCCTAGTGAAAGGATCGGTGTGGTCGACTAGAAGGGGGGTTGAATAGGCGACTAACAATTTTTAAATTTTGTTCGCAAAATTTAGTCTCAACGATAAAAATAGCTTGTTTAGATATGCAAGTAGATGGACAACCTATGACAAGCCTAACATGCAACAAGATAAAAGCTTGCACAAAGTAAAGGATAGATGTAACCGCAAGTGAAGATGATAAAGACGAGGATGTGTTTCCGAAGTTCCCTCCTGATGAGGACATCAATACCATAGTTACACCCACAGCCCCTGCTACTACACATACTGGACCAATTACTAGAGCTCGTGCACGCCAATTAAATTATCAGGTAACTTCGTTTCTTGGGAGTAATTCTAATGTTGATGAGAATATGATGCTGCCTAAATTAGATACGTTTGTGTTGATTACTAGTGAAGGGCCTAGCATGGACAAGATGGATGAATACTGGAGCAGGATCAAGCATGGAGATGAAGGCGCGCGCGAAGGGAACCAGAACAGCGTTTCTGATGGAGTTTTCAGCACTTTGAAGCCTCCATGATGGCATACAAGGACATGGACGAAATATACAAGATGCCTTTTCACAAATTTCGTCCATAGCTTATTTTAGGTGTGGCGTCACCTTAGTTTTGGGCCAGGCCCATGTAATTTTGAAATACTACTTCATAGGCTGGTTTTAGAGTCCGTATTGTAGGGGAAACGACTCAGGAGGTGTTTTAGTCCCACCTTGCCAAGGGTGGACGAAATCTCCTCCCTTTTCTCCTACAAATACAACCCTTAAGGCACCGATTAGACTGGGGTTTTGTTTAGATTAAAAGTTCGCCATAGCTGCAACTTCGCGTCCTTCGTTTGTGTTCAACGACCAGACCAAGACATCACAGAACCCCGCTTTTATTAATAAAGCTTTCCTCTTATATTCGAAATATCCAGATTGCAATTTCAGTTTCTTGCTTGTTCTTCGTTTGCGTGCAGGAAATAGACCTTCGTGGTCAAGTTGATTGTGCTCCGGCGTGGTCAATAACCTCTCGGAGTTGGTTTAGCGATTGCTAAGGCGCGACGTCCTCGCACGTTCATAGTCGGATTGTCAAAGTCTACTCCACCAAAAACGATAGCCACCATCTCATCGAAAGATGGGACACCTTTGCCTCTATCTAGTGGTATCAGATATCCAGGGTGCTCGGTGAGAATTTCCAGTTTTTCGTAGTTTAGATCGCATCTGTTCTTCATACCTACAGTCCACGAAAAAGCCACAAAAAAATTAGGATTAGATCATCATATCTGAACCAATCTGAGCCTGTTGCAATTTTCTGTTCGGTGTTTTGCTTTGTTGAATTATCGGTTGCCTCGTCGTGTCGAGTTGCTGGTCTTAGCGTCTAGTCCTTTAGAGTTTCGAGTTCTGTTCACAAGTTGTCACGCCGCCGCCGCACCATCTTCATCGCTGCCATATACCATCACCGCTGCCATATACCACCGCTTGTTCGCTCCCGATCCGAGTCCACATATACCACCGCCTATCCACCCCCAATCCGAGTCCATATATACCACCGCCTATCCGCCCCCAATCCGAGTCCACATATACCACCGCCTGTCCGCCCCCAATCCGAGTCCACATATACCACCGCCTCTCCGCCACCAATCCGAGTCCATCACCAATTCGAGTTGCCTTGTCTGGGTAGGTTTCAGATTTCATCAATCTTGCTCCATCCGTAGAAGAGAGGTGATCTCCAAAAAAAAAGTCTGGAGAGCTTTTTCGCAGTTTTCCCACAAAATTTCGGCACGTGAAAATATTTTTTGCCTATCCTTTTTTTAGGCTTTGGGGAGAATTTTGAGCTACTTGCCATCATAGTGATTTTTTGTCGCACTTTTTCATCGTCGCTGCCCCGAAACGTCCATAAAAAAGAGTCAAAAAAAATTCATGCCTATCCTGTTTTTAGACCTTGGGAAGAGTTTTGAGACACTCGCCATTATAGTGTTTTTCTGAAGAAAAAAAAAGAGCGCAAAGAAAAAAAAGAGCGCCAAAAATAAATAAATCAGAGTGTGCTTTTCCCTTGGTTACGTGTCGCGCCGTGATTTTGTTGGTGTTCTAGGCTCGCGTCTCTAGTACGGTCTAGCCTAGGACCAACACAGTACCGTCGTTGAGCGTTTCTTCAACTTTGCATCTCTGAATTGATTGTTGCTGACCTTTTTGCTACCATATATTAAGCCTTCCCAGCTCCACATACATCTACGTCGTGCGTTTGACACCACCTGGCAATCGCTCTATCCAAGCTTTGAGAGTTTGACTACAACGGTTGCCGATTACCGCCTGCTGCTTGGTAGGAACTGGTAAGAATTTGAGATTCGCTTGACGGATTTGTGATTCTCCACCACTTCATATTAGTAGTCTGTAGGACATATTCTTGTGTGTTTCTATTGCTGCTAACCATGGCAGGATCAGAAGAAAACCAAATTGACTAGGAGAACATGACGAAGAAGGAGTTACATGGTAAATTTCAACAAATGCTGGGTGAACAGGTACAAAACGTGATGAGTAGTTTTGGATGAGCGCTGGAGAGAATAGATGGCATTGAGAAGACAATTGACACCAAGTTGGATGCCAAGTTCAATGAAGTGCTCGCGCATCTACCACCACTTGCTGCCCCTGCTGCACCATTGCACCAACAACAACAACGACCTCCACGGTGCACCGATCATGTAGGACGAGCGCAGCGTGTTCCTGTTGAGCAATCTGTTGCTGCTGCTACTACTATTGATGCTTCTATGGCTCCTGCTGCTACTGTCGACGAGAACAACGACTACGAGGGTGCTTACGAGGATGAGGAAGAGGTTGCTGCAAATCAGAACTACGTGCAACCACCAGCACAAGCACCAAGTCGTCCACATGCATACAATCGCAACGGTAGGGCTGCACCACCCCCTCAGGCACGAGATCATGACAATGTCCCTAAACTGAAATTGAATATTCTGCCATTTGAGGATAGATACATTCCTGATGTATATCTTACTTGAGAGTTAGAAACTGAACAACGTTTTACATGCTTACAATATCCCGAGGATAGACGTGTTGCTGTTGTTGTTTGTGCTTTCACTAGTTTTGCTTGTGTTCGGTGGTCTGAACATTGTAGATTATATCATGATAATATTCCAACTACTTGGGCTGCTTTGAAAACTGCTATGCGTACTCGTTGGGTTCCACCATATTATCAACGTGAATTACTTCAAAAATTGCATCGTTTAAGACAAGGAATTTTTTTTTGTAGAAGAATATTATCAGGAATTACAAACTGGCATGATTAGATGTGGTATTGTTGAGGATAATGAAGCTATGCTTGCACGTTTTATGGGTGGATTAAACAGAGAAATTCAAACCATCTTAGAGTATAACAATATCACTCGTTTATTTCATCTTGCTTGCAAAGCTGAACGTGAAGTGCAGGATCAATGGGCATTGGTGTGAACTAATTTTTCTGCAGGTCGATCTTCATCATGGACACCACGTACATCATCTAATTCCACACGTCTGGCTGCACCACCGCCTACTTCATCTGCCAACTCCAACCGAGATACAAGAAAACAGGCACCACCATCATCCGCCAAGAGCACACCTTCTGGTCCCGCACAGAGCTCTTCTTCATCCATGTCATGAACAGGGCAAACACATGATGTTATATGTCGTCGTTGCGGTGGTCGAGGTCATTATGCGTGTAAATGCCCATCCCAGCGTGTGATGTTCGTTACTGAGGATGGTGGGTATGAGTCCGCTAGTGATTATGATGAGGAGACCTTGGCTCTTATTGCTAGTGAAGAACAAGGTGGAGATGATTCTGAACAAGAGATGCAATACATGGCTGCTGAAGACGCTGACAGGTATGAAAGTTTAGTTCAGGTAACACGTACTGTTCGTGTGCATTTTAATATTGCTACATATGCTGATGTTGATTGTGATGTGGTACCCATGCAAGCATGCTCTCTATTACTTGGTAGACCATGGCAATTCGATAAAAATTCTGTACACCATGGTAGAAACAATCAATATATTCTTGTTCATAAAGACAAACATATTACTTTGCTTCCTATGACTCCAGAACACATTTTGAAAGATGATCTTACTAGAGCTAGTAAAGCAAAACAGGAGCAAAACAAGAGTGAAAATCAGATTGCGGCAAAAGAATTTGAGCAACAAATGAAGCCAAATAAGAAACCATCATCTCATGTTGCTTCTGAAATTAAATTGAAAAGTGGATGTTTGCTTGCCACCAAATCTGATAGTGATAATCTAGATTTCAGCAAATCTGTTTGCTATGCTTTTGTGTGCAAAGAGGCATTATTTTCATTCGAGGACGTGCCACTGTGGCACCCTGGCTCAGAGAACCGGTTTACCAGTGTTTCCAACCCAGAGATCATGTCTTCTGGAAACACACAACAACTTGGAACAGATCTGAACTGAACTTTATTGATAGATCTCGAGTACAAGCTCATAATTTACATGATAGCAAGGCCAGAAGGACTGCACGTGCTATGACAATATCTACATTATTTATGGAACATAGCAGGGCCTCGATACTACTGGGTAGAACTACGGCGTAGCGGAACATAGCGCGGAAAACTCCATCCACAGGGACACTGCTGTGGACACGGCCTAGTTAGCGTAGCACGAACCATCGGGATCTCCGTCCTCGGCTTCTCCTGCATCTGGCATGACACGCCAGGTGAGTACTTGGAATGTACTCGCAAGCTCATGGCAACCAAAACAATGCAGCAAACAATAGCATGGCAAATAACAAGTTAAGTGATTAGGTTGCTCACTTACTGGTACCCAGTACCAACGTAATCTCATCTGGGTTGTTCCACAACCCTCGGAATGCCCACAATCCACAGATCACTTCCGAACATAAGACAAGTTCTTCCATCATTATTATCATTACGGTTGACCATTCTAGAGAGGCCTAAACGGACTGTCCAATACCTGGACGTGGCTATTCGAATAGGTTTTACACTCTGCAGAGGTTGCGCACTTTACCCACACTATGGAGTACCTGGCCTCGTGATCCCATTCGGGTGGACCGGTGGTGCTCCAACGAAACTTGCCTGACCCGTGACCCCTCTACCGTACCACCGACAATCATACCCTCCCAGGGTCATGTCCTGGGTGGCCCCTGTGTCACCCCGTGACACCTGCCACCGCCGTGGCCACTAACTGTCCCAAACGGGGACGCCGGCAAAATAACTCAACTGGGCTCACAGGATTATCGTCGTCTACCTGATCAGGGCAGCACGCACGCATAACCCTCCCTAGTTTGGTGGTACCGATAAAAGAGCACAAAGCCAGACCAAGTCAAGGCCGTCCCATACCGGCAAATGTGGCTGCACGGAAAAGTCCGGGTAGGTGGCTCTTGATCAACCAACTAAGTTTAGTGTTGTCAAGAATTTAACCAGTATGAATATTCAACATAATTAACTTAACATGGCAGTAACTATGCATCAAAATAATTTACTATGAATTAACACATATTTAAATAATGCACATAGTTCAATTAAATAACCAACACTATTGAAATGCCTCATGCAATGGATGACATGGCTTGCCTTGCTCTGTTGGGTTGTCCACAAACTCCTGGGCTTCAAATCCAGAAGTATTTCCCTCTGAAAATATTTTTAAAAAGCAATTGAAAATGTCACATATTACTGTTTTGTGCACCAGAAATTCTGTGGGCAAGGGAAAAATACCAAAATTTTCCAGCAAATAGAGGAGCTCAAGACAAACTCAGAGCAAAAAGAATCAATTGATTTGGACTTATGGTTTAAAAGTTATAGCTGGTCAAAGTTTCTGGTCAACTCTGGAATTAAACAGAAAATAGAAAAACTGACATGGGGCCACGTCGAAGGCGTAAAGTGGAGAGGCGCCTCCACTTACCGCTTCGGCGTGCCACTGACATGTGGCCCCTTCGTCGGATTTAAAAGGGGGAGGAGGGAACAGAGAGAGACGGGGCTCCGGCGATCGTCGCCGGCGATATGGACGGCGGCAAGGTCAGGTGAGAGTGGGGATGGAACGAGCTCACCAAGGCGAACATGCACGTACCAGTAGAGTCGCGAGAGATGGCCGGACGGAATCGTCCCCTTCCTCTCCGGCGGTGGCGGCGCTCGGGTGTCGTCGGAGACGGCGGTTCCGGCAGCGATTCGATCGGGCAAGAGCTTGGGCGTGATCAGTGAAGTGAGCTGAGCTCGTTGGAAGAGTCGGTGGAGGTCGGAGTGGAGTGGAACGGCGAGGCGGCAGAGCTCGGGTGGCGGCGGATCTTCGGCGAGGTTCGAGGCCAGAGGGCCTCTCGGCCGTGGCTCGCTGCTCGGGAGGGCGATTTGGAGATGGAGGAGTGGGGTGAGGAGCTTGGGAGGGCTGGGCAAGGCCTTTTATAGCTGGAGCCGAGCTCTCTGGAACGGACGGGACTCGGGCCACGTCGCCGGCGCCAGTACGCCGCGTTGGATGGCCGGGAGCGGGCGACGAGACGGGAGAGGGCAGAGAGGAGTTAAGGCGCGGTGGAGGCTAGCGGGGGAAGAAGACGAGCGCTAGCGCCACTGTGGCCGCACGGGCGGCACAGTGCCCGGATGCCGTGGCAGCCGCCGAGGCCGATTCCGGTGAGGAGAAGCTGCGGGAGAGGGGTATGTGGATGGCATCGACGAAGTCGGCACCCCAGGACATGGAATGGCAGCGCGAGGGCTCTGGAATGACCTTGACAGAGGCAGGCGAGGTGCAGAGCACGCGGGCTGGCATGCCATTGTCGTGCTACCACGGGAATTGATGTCTGCAAGCTACGCAAGTCTGGCGCTTCATGTCTAGGGTGTTCTCCCTTGGTCATTTAGCTCCTCTGTGCACTTGGTTTGGCTAGATACAGACTGAGTTGAAGTGTAGCTTCAGCTACAGTTTCTGACAGAGAACTTGAGAGACATCTAGAGGAGATGTGAGCTGGAGATGGAGCCAATGGAGATGTCTGGGGTGATCTATCTTGGAAGGACTCCAGACTGGTCAAGTTTGAAAGGATTTAATCAAGGTTTGAATATAGTTCATGTACAAGTGTTGTATTGAACCAGAAACCTAGATGAGCTTGTAGCACTCATCTGGTTGATCTGCTGGAGCTGAGTTTTGGTGTGGCAGGGTTATTTGGTGAGGAGAAGATGCCATAAAAATTTCAGCTCAATTGGATACCTCTAGCTGGTACTTCCTTCACAGAGGTTCCAATTGAACAGAAACTTGGCAGAATATTGATGATGAAAATTTGTACTGGACAAGATGATATTTTTGGATATTGTGGAAAGATAGGTTCCCTAGAAGCTCAGGGAATTTTCTGGGAATTTACTGAGTTGGGAAAATATGTGTTGCTTCACAAATGGCCAGTGCTGTCCAGAGAGCAAAGGGAGATTTCTGGACAAAATTTTATACCGGATCATGAAATGTTTTTAAAGATTGTGGGAGTAGATGATGACAAGAAGGTGTGGGATTAATTTGGGATTTTTCTGATCACCAGAACTATAGGTTGCTTTGTAACCCATAGTGATGACAGATTTTCCCAAAGGAAGAAAATGAATATTTGGGAAAGATAAAGAATTGGAAATTGATCCAGAGTGTGGGTGACAAGATTTTGGCAAGATGGTGAGGACTTTGGATCACTCAGAGGAATTCATAAGTCCAAAGCCAACTGAAAAGGTTCAAAATCCAACCAAATTGCAAATAAATCCGGAAAGATTTTGAAAAGAAAAAGTTGCCAAAAACCAGGGTGTCACAAACCTACCCCCCTTAGAATGAATCTCGTCCTCGAGATTCGGTTGCTCAGGGAAGAAGTGTGGATAGGCTGATCTCAGAAAATCATCTCTTTCCCAGGTAGCCTCTTCCTCAGTATGGTGATCCCACAATACCTTGTAAAACTTAATTGTCTTACTCCTGGTGGTTCTTTCCATCTCATCCAATATTCTGACAGGTCTTTCCTCGTAGGTCAAATCCTTGCTCAGCTCTAGCTCACTCATATCTGCCTGTTTGATCGGAGGTGCAATACACTTTCTCAACTGTGATATGTGGAAGACGTCGTGAACGTCAGACAACTCTGGTGGTAACTCTAGCTGATATGCCACTCTGCCTCTTCTAGCCATTATTGGAAAGGGACCGATATATCTCGGTGCAAGCTTTCCTCGGGTGTGAAACCTTTTTATTCCTTTCATGGGGGTAACTCGGAGATAGGCATATTCTCCGGGCTCTAAAGTTACTTCCCGATGCTTCGGGTCATAGTAGCTCTTTTGACGGGACTTGGCTGCTCGAAGACGCTCCTGGATATCCTTGACTTGTTTCTCAGCCTCGAGCATCAAATCCGTGCCGAAGATACGACTGTCTCCTGTCTGAGACCAATTTAAAGGAGTGCGGCATTTCCGTCCGTACAAAGCCTCGAATGGTGACATCTTGAGACTTGACTGATAACTGTTATTGTAGGAGAATTCTGCATAGGGTAGGCTATCCTCCCATTTGGGTCCATAGGTGAGAGCACACGACCGAAGCATATCTTCCACTATCTGATTCACACGTTCTGTCTGCCCATCTGTCTGTGGATGATATGCCGTACTATGCTTTAGCACAGTTCCCAGGGCTTAATGCAGTCGCAGCCAAAATGCTGAAGTGAACAGGGAGCCTCTATCTGATGTGATAGACTTGGGTAATCCATGAAGGCTGACTATCCGGGACATGTAGAGCTGTGCCAGCTGGTGAGCGTTGAAAGTGGTCTTTACCGGAAGGAAGTGAACCACTTTTGTAAGTATGTCCACGATGACCCAGATAGCATCATGTCCTCTTGTGGACTTGGGTAGTCCAACAATGAAGTCCATGCATATGTCATCCCATTTCCACTGGGGAACTGGTAACGGTTGCAGTAGCCCAGCGGGTTTCTGATGTTCAGCCTTGACTCTGTTGCAGATGTCACAACATGCGACATAGTATGCTATGTCTCTTCTCATTCCTGGCCACCAAAAGGTTTCTCGCAAGTCCTGGTTCATTTTTGTTCCTCCCGGATGGATAGAATATGCAGATTCATGTGCCTCTCTGAGTATTTGCTGTCTCAAGCTGTCTTGATCAGGCACACATATTCGGTTCTCAAACCATACAGTGCTCTGGTCATCAATTCGGAAGGACTTGGCCTTTCCTAGCGGAATGCGCTCTCTGATCTCTTGTATTTCTTGGTCTGATTTCTGAGCTGCCTTAATTTCTGCCATCAGTGTTGGAGTAATTTCCATTGTATCCGGGCTAGTTGGGCCACATAACACCATATTCATCTTGGCAAACTCTTCCTGCAGCCTCGGATGCATTCCCTCCATTTGAGCATTTAGGGTTCCTTGCTTTCTGCTGAGGGCATCGGCGACCACATTGGCTTTTCCCGGATGATAATTAATCCCAAGGTCATAATCCTTGACCAATTCAAGCCATCTTCTCTGCCTGAGATTAAGATCGGGTAGGGTGAAAATATACTTGAGACTCTTATGGTCCGTGTATATTTCACATCGTTGCCCAATGAGATAATGCCTCCAAATTTTTAATGCATGAACCACGGCTGCTAATTCCAAATCATGAGTGGGGTAGTTCTCTTCATGAGGTCGTAGCTGTCTGGATGCATATGCTACAACCTTTCCTTCTTGCATTAGAACGCAGCCGATTCCACGCCTAGAAGCATCACAATATATGTCGAAGCTCTTGTGAATGTCTGGAAGAACTAAGATAGGGGCGGTGGTTAGCCTCGTCTTTAGCGCCATGAAACTGCTATCACATTCTTCCGTCCAGGCAAATTTGTGGTTCTTTTTCAACAGTTCTGTCAATGGCTTGGCTATTTTGGAGAAGCCTTCGATGAAGCGACGGTAGTAGCCTGCCAATCCCAGAAAGCTACGGACTTCCGTTACTGTGGCTGGGGTCTTCCAGTTTAATACAGCAGTCACTTTACTGGGGTCGACAGCCACACCTTGCTCTGACAGAATATGTCCCAGAAATCGCACCTCTCTTAGCCAAAATTCGCATTTACTGAATTTGGCATACAAGCGATGGGTCCTTAGTCTTTCCAGGACAGTACGGAGATGTTGCGTGTGCTCCTCTTCATCTCTGGAGTAGATAAGAATATCATCGATGAATACTACCACAAATTTGTCCAGAAAGTCCATGAAGACCTTATTCATCATGCTCATGAAATATGCTGGAGCATTTGTCAGCCCGAATGACATGACGGTAAACTCATACAGACCATATCTGGTAGTGAAGGCTGTCTTGGGGATATCCTCTTTTCTGATTTATAGCTGATGATACCCCGTTCGAAGGTCAATCTTGGAAAATACCCGGGCTCCGTTCAACTGGCCAAACAGATCATCAATGCGGGGGAGCGGATATTTATTTTTGATGGTGACCTCATTCAGTTGGCGGTAGTCTACGCACATTCATAGGCTGACATCCTTCTTCTTGACAAACAGCACGGGTGATCCCCACGGTGAAGTGCTGGGACGAATATACCCTTTCTGTAATAATTCATCCAACTGTTTCTTCAATTCTACCAGCTCTGGGGAAGGCATGCGGTAGTACTTCTTGTATATTGGAGCAGTTCCGGGAACAACATCAATAGCAAAATCTAGTTCCCGATCAGGTGGCATTCCTGGTATCTCTTCCGGAAATACGTCCGGAAATTCACTGACTACCGGAATCAGACTTATGTTTGTAGCTGTGGCTTTGAATGCCATTCCTTTCTTTGACATCACTCTGCTAGCAGTGAATTGCACTGTTTGGCCTGCTGGGTTAACCAATGTCACCTTCCTGGTGGCACAGTTGATACACACCTGGTGTGGTACCAACCAATCCATTCCCAGTATTATATCCAGTCCAGGGGATTCAATGGCAACGAGAGTGACTGGAAACTTCACATCGTGTATCAAGATTTCCAGATTCTTGTATATCACATTTGTTCTGAGCATGGAGCGAGGGGATTGTACCACCATGATTTTGTTCAAAAGGGAAGGAGAAAATTTGTGCAAGGTGGCAAAACTCCGCGAAATAAACGAATGGGAATACCCAGAATCAAATAAAATTATTGCAGGTATGTTGTTAACATACCAAGGACCACATCTGGTGCTTCGCAGGCTTCCTCAGCGGAGATATGATGGACTTGGCCGCGATAGAAGTTCGTATTGGGGCGGCGTCCAACACTGTTAACTTGTGGCTTGAAGTCGGATGGTGGCTTCCCATTTCTTGTGGGGCATTGCTTGGAGTAGTGCCCGCTCTGGCCGCAAGTGAAGCAGGTGTTGTTGCGACGGCAATCCTCCAGCACTGGCTGTTTGCCGAAGGTCTTGTCCTGGCTGACCGGCTTATTGTTGTTGTTGCCATTGTTCTAGGCAGGCTTGTATTCAGATGGCCCTGGTTGCCAGATACGTGGCTTCTGCACAAACTGCTCACGGTTGTCCTTCTTGGGTTCAAACTTCCGCTTGCGATCATCATATCCTGACTTATGCTCTCGTTCGGCTATGAAGGCCTTGTTTACCAGAGTCTGGAAATCAGGAAAGTCCAGCATACAAAGCTGACAGCGGAGGGTATGATTCAGCCCTCCTAGGAATCGGTCAATCTTCCTTTCTTCGGTGGACACGTCATGGGTGGAGTACTGTGCCAGATTATTAAACTTGTTCAGATACTCACCCACTGACATATTCCCTTGAGTAAGAGCAAGAAATTCCCTCTGCTTCACCTCCTTTATGCTAGTAGGAATATGATACTTGCGGAATGCCTCTTTGAACTTCTCCCAAGAAATATCTTCTCCAGAAGGCCATAATATTTTTGTGTTGTCCCACGATATAGCTGCGGGTCCTTCCAGGTAGTGTGTAACAAAAGGAACCTTATCTGCCTCATCACAGCGGGCTATGTCCAGTTTCTTTTCCATAGTCCTTAGCCAGTCATCAGCTTCCATCGGATCCACAACTTGACCAAAACTGGGTGGCTTGGTCCGCTGAAAATCAGACAGCTTAGAGTGTGTCCCATTGTGGTTGTTCTGACCCACCCTAGTCTGCATACTTTTCAGAAATTCCATGAGATCTTGGTTTCTTTTCTCTTCAAACATTCTCATAATCTGATCAGTGGTAGGTGACTATGGCAGTGGAGGTGGCAAATCTTCTGGTGGCTGTCCTGCCTGTCTGGCGGATTGACGAACGGGAGTTCCATCGCCGCCTTGGTTACTACACCTCTTCATCCTAAATTTGTTCCCATTGCAAAATACCGAATCGATGAGCAACATCCATAAGGGAAAGCAGGGTAGTATGACACCAGAAAAGAGGCCAAATAAAAAGAGCGAAATAAAGCGAAGAACATAATTATACAAGGCAACCCAACATCATACATGACAAGCTAGTAGGGGGATGATCATGACTAGACTGCTCAGACGGTAGTTGACATATGCAGGGATGCTATGATGCATGCACTGAGACTCAAGCCTCCGCTCTAGTGACGCCGGTGGCATGAACACTGGTACACTGAAGACTCCTCGTCGTCTGACTTTGTCTCGGAATCTGAGCTGATGATGTGAACCTTGGCCTCCGGATCAAAGGAAACACGATGACGCTGACGGGAAGGTTCTCCCTCTGAAGGAAAGGAAGCACGGCGCCGCAGCATCGGAGCAGCTGGAGTAGCTAGGAGTGAGGCCCACTCTAACGGGGTCTCACGTCGGCTACCAGACGAAAATCCTGGCGGTTCGAACGAACTAGAAGGAGTGTCGGAAGGTGGAACGGGTGGAGTATACATGGGTGAAAACGGAGATGGAGGAGGAGACTGTTCTGCCGCAACAGCCACAAGTGCCTCGCGAGCAGAAGTCAGCTCCTCGGCTAGAGAAGTGATCATACGGTAACTAGCGTTCAGATAACGAGATAAAACACCAGTAGCACGATCACTCGCCGGGACAACATGTGCGAAAAGGACTCGCCCTGTCGTGGGCGACAGGGTGGGATAGTGAAATAAACCTGGATGAGTCTGCATCTCGACCTCGTGGAAGCGCAAGTCAGTGAGAGCTTCCATCGCAACAAACTGGATCGCCAACTCTGGAGTAGAAGCAGTTCCGCCCTTGGAAGAACGGGAGTAGCTTCCAATATCCGAACTCGTAGTCAGAAAGGCTTCCGCGTGATACTCGAAAACTGAACCAGCAAGCTTCTCTCGAAACACCTGGTACACTGGGTCTTCGCCGTTGGGATACAGCCGAAGCCAGACGTTACGAAGCAGTACTGGAAAAGTGAACGATGCCGGCTCATGATTGTAGTGGTACGGAACTGGTGCCATCTACACTCATCAAACCAGCGGTTAGCACAATAAAAGCTATATGCATGCCATGCAATGCAGCAATCAGATGCAACAAGCAAGACACACCAAGACTCTATACTACTCGCAGTTCTAGTGCAGGGTTAACTAGGGTGTCCTACAGTCAGCTTGGCTCTGATACCAAGCGTTGTGGCACCCCGGCTTAGAGAACCGGTTTACCAGTGTTTCCAACCCAGAGATCATGTCTTCTGGAAACACACAACAACTTGGAACAGAACAGAACTGAACTTTATTGATAGATCTCGAGTACAAGCTCATAATTTACATGATAGCGAGGCCAGAAGCACTGCACGTGCTATGACAATATCTACATTATTTATGGAACATAGCAGGGCCTCGATACTACTGGGTAGAACTACGGCGTAGCGGAACATAGCGCGGAAAACTCCATCCACAGGGACACTGCTGTGGACACGGCCTAGTTAGCGTAGCACGAACCATCGGGACCTCCGTCCTCGGCTTCTCCTGCATCTGGCATGACACGCCAGGTGAGTACTTGGAATGTACTCGCAAGCTCATGGCAACCAAAACAATGCAGCAAACAATAGCATGGCAAATAACAAGTTAAGTGATTAGGTTGCTCACTTACTGGTACCCAGTACCAACGTAATCTCATCTGGGTTGTTCCACAACCCTCGGAATGCCCACAATCCACAGAGCACTTCCGAACATAAGACAAGTTCTTCCATCATTATTATCATTACGGTTGACCATTCTAGAGAGGCCTAAACGGACTGTCCAATACCGTGGACGCGGCTATTCGAATAGGTTTTACACTCTGCAGAGGTAGCGCACTTTACCCACACTATGGAGTACCTGGCCTCGTGATCCCATTCGGGTGGACCGGTGGTGCTCCAACGAAACTTGCCTGACCCGTGACCCCTCTACCGTACCACTGACAATCATACCCTCCTAGGGTCATGTCCTGGGTGGCCCCTGTGTCACCCCGTGACACCTGCCACCGTCGTGGCCACTAACTGTCCCAAACGGGGACGCCGACAAAATAACTCAACTGGGCTCACAGGATTATCGTCGTCTACCTGATCAGGGCAGCACGCACGCATAACCCTCCCTAGTTTGGTGGTACCGATAAAAGAGGACAAAGCCAGACCATGTCAAGGCCGTCCCATACCGGCAAATGGGGCAGCACGGAAAAGTCCGGGTAGGTGGCTCTTGATCAACCAACTAAGTTTAGTGTTGTCAAGAATTTAACCAGTATGAATATTCAACATAATTAACTTAACATGGCAGTAACTATGCATCAAAATACTTTACTATGAATTAACACATATTTAAATAATGCACATAGTTCAATTAAATAACCAACACTATTGAAATGCCTCATGCAATGGATGGCATGGCTTGCCTTGCTCTGTTGGGTTGTCCACAAACTCCTGGGCTTCAAATCCAAAAGTATTTCCCTCTGAAAATATTTTTAAAAAGCAATTGAAAATGTCACATATTACTATTTTGTGCACCAGAAATTCTGTGGCCAAGGGAAAAATACCAAAATTTTCCAGCAAATAGAGGAGCTCAAGACAAACTCAGAGCAAAAAGAATCAATTGATTTGGACTTATGGTTTAAAAGTTATAGCTGGTCAAAGTTTTTGGTCAACTCTGGAATTAAATAGAAAATAGAAAAACTGACATGGGGCCACGTCGAAGGCGTAAAGTTGAGAGGCGCCTCCACTTACCGCTTCGGCGTGCCACTGACATGCGGGCCCCTTCGTCAGATTTAAAAGGGGGAGGAGGGAACAGAGAGAGACGGGGCTCCGGCGATCGTTGCCGGCGATATGGACGGCGACGAGGTCAGGTGAGAGTGGGGATGGAACGAGCTCACCAAGGCGAACATGCACGTACCAGTAGAGTCGCGAGAGATGGCCGGACGGAATCGTCCCCTTCCTCTCCGGCGGCGGCGGCGCTCGGGTGTCGTCGGAGACGGCGGTTCCTGCAGCGATTCGATCGGGCAAGAGCTTGGGCGTGATCAGTGAAGTGAGCTGAGCTCGTTGGAAGAGTCGGTGGAGGTCGGGGTGGAGTGGAATGGCGAGGCGGCAGAGCTCGGGTTGCGGCGGATCTCCGGCGAGGTTCGAGGCGAGAGGGCCTCTCGGCCGTGGCTCGCTGCTCGGGAGGGCGATTTGGAGATGGAGGAGTGGGGTGAGGAGCTCGGGAGGGCTGGGCGAGGCCTTTTATAGCTGGAGCCGAGCCGAGCTCTCTGGAACGGCCAGAACTCGGGCCACGTCGCCGGCGCCAGTACGTCGCCTTGGCTGGCCGGGAGCGGGCGACGAGACGGGAGAGGGCAGAGAGGAGTTAAGGCGCGGTGGAGGCTAGCGGGGGAAGAAGACGAGCGCCAGCGCCACTGTGGCCGCACGGGCGGCACAGTGCCCGGATGCCGTGGCGGCCGCCGAGGCCGATTCCGGTGAGGAGAAGCTGCGGGAGAGGGGTATGTGGACGGCATCGACGAAGTCGGCACCCCAGGACATGGAATGGCAGCGCGAGGGCTCTGGAATGACCTTGACAGAGGCAGGCGAGGTGCAGAGCACACGGGCTGGCATGCCATTATCGTGCTACCACGGGAATTGATGTCTGCAAGCCACGCAAGTCTGGCGCTTCATGTCTAGGGTGTTCTCCCTTGGTCATTTAGCTCCTCTGTGCACTTGGTTTGGCTAGATACAGACTGAGTTGAAGTGTAGCTTCAGCTACAGTTTCTGACAGAGAACTTGAGAGAGATCTAGAGGAGATGTGAGCTGGAGATGGAGCCAATGGAGATGTCTGGGGTGATCTATCTTGGAAGGACTCCAGACTGGTCAAGTTTGAAAGGATTTCATCAAGGTTTGAATATAGTTCATGTACAAGTGCTGTACTGAACCAGAAACCTAGATGAGATTGTAGCACTCATCTGGTTGATCTGCTGGAGCTGAGTTTTGGTGTGGCAGGGTTATTTGGTGAGGAGAAGATGCCATAAAAATTTCAGCTCAATTGGATACCTCTAGCTGGTACTTCCTTCACAGAGGTTCCAATTGAACAGAAACTTGACAGAATATTGGTGATGAAAATTTGTACTGGACAAGATGATATTTTTGGATATTGTGGAAAGATAGGTTCCCTAGAAGATCAAGGAATTTTCTGGGAATTTACTGAGTTGGGAAAATATGTGTTGCTTCACAAATGGCCAGTGCTGTCCAGAGAGCAAAGGGAGTTTTCTGGACAAAATTTTATACCGGACCATGAAATGTTTTTAAAGAATGTGGGAGTAGATGATGACAAGAAGGTGTGGGATTATTTTGGGATTTTTCTGATCACCAGAACTATAGGTTGCTTTGTAACCCATAGTGATGACATATTTTCCCAAAGGAAGAAAATGAATATTTGGGAAAGATAAAGAATTGGAAATTGATCCAGAGTGTGGGTGACAAGATTTTGGCAAGATGGTGAGGTTGGATCACTCAGAGGAATTCATAAGTCCAAAGCCAACTGAAAAGGTTCAAAATCCAACCAAATTGCAAATAAATCCGGAAAGATTTTGAAAAGAAAAGTTGCCAAAAACCAGGGTGTCACAAACCTACCCCCCTTAGAATGAATCTCGTCCTCGAGATTCGGTTGCTCAGGGAAGAAGTGTGGATAGGCTGATCTCAGAAAATTCTCTCTTTCCCAGGTAGCCTCTTCCTCAGTATGGTGATCCCACAATACCTTGTAAAACTTAATTGTCTTACTCCTGGTGGTTCTTTCCATCTCATCCAATATTCTGACAGGTCTTTCCTCGTAGGTCAAATCCTTGGTCAGCTCTAGCTCACTCATATCTGCCTGTTTGATCGGAGGTGCAATACACTTTCTCAACTGTGATATGTGGAAGACGTCGTGAACGTCAGACAACTCTGGTGGTAACTCTAGCTGATATGCCACTCTGCCTCTTCTAGCCATTATTGGAAAGGGACCGATATATCTCGGTGCAAGCTTTCCTCGGGTGTGAAACCTTTTTATTCCTTTCATGGGGGTAACTCGGAGATAGGCATATTCTCCAGGCTCAAAAGTTACTTCCCGATGCTTCGGGTCATAGTAGCTCTTTTGACGGGACTTGGCTGCTCGAAGACGCTCCTGGATATCCTTGACTTGTTTCTCAGCCTCGAGCATCAAATCCATGCCGAAGATACGACTGTCTCCTGTCTGAGACCAATTTAAAGGAGTGCGGCATTTCCGTCCGTACAAAGCCTCGAATGGTGACATCTTGAGACTTGACTGATAACTGTTATTGTAGGAGAATTCTGCATAGGGTAGGCTATCCTCCCATTTGGGTCCATAGGTGAGAGCACAGTACCGAATCATATCTTCCACTATCTGATTCACACGTTCTGTCTGCCCATCTGTCTGTGGATGATATGCCGTACTATGCTTTAGCACAGTTCCCAGGGCTTAATGCAGTCGCAGCCAAAATGCTGAAGTGAACAGGGAGCCTCTATCCGACGTGATAGACTTGGGTAATCCATGAAGGCTAACTATCCGGGACATGTAGAGCTGTGCCAGCTGGTGAGCGTTGAAAGTGGTCTTTACCGGAAGGAAGTGAGCCACTTTTGTAAGTATGTCCACGATGACCCAGATAGCATCATGTCCTCTTGTGGACTTGGGTAGTCCAACAATGAAGTCCATGCATATGTCATCCCATTTCCACTGGGGAACTGGTAACGGTTGCAGTAGCCCAGCGGGTTTCTGATGTTCAGCCTTGACTCTGTTGCAGATGTCACAACATGCGACATAGTATGCTATGTCTCTTCTCATTCCTGGCCACCAAAAGGTTTCTCGCAAGTCCTGGTACATTTTTGTTCCTCCCGGATGGATAGAATATGCAGATTCATGTGCCTCTCTGAGTATTTGCTGTCTCAAGCTGTCTTGATCAGGCACACATATTCGGTTCTCAAACCATACAGTGCTCTGGTCATCAATTCGGAAGGACTTGGCCTTTCCTAGCGGAATGCGCTCTCTGATCTCTTGTATTTCTTGGTCTGATTTCTGAGCTGCTTAGTTTCTGCCATCAGTGTTGGAGTAATTTCCATTCTATCCGGGCTAGTTGGGCCACATAACACCATATTCATCTTGGCAAACTCTTCCTGCAGCCTCGGATGCATTCCCTCCATTAGAGCATTTAGGGTTCCTTGCTTTCTGCTGAGGGTATCGGCGACCACATTGGCTTTTCCCGGATGATAATTAATCCCAAGGTCATAATCCTTGACCAATTCAAGCCATCTTCTCTGCCTGAGATTAAGATCGGGTTGGGTGAAAATATACTTGAGACTCTTATGGTCCGTGTATATTTCACATCGTTACCCAATGACATAATGCCTCCAAATTTTTAATGCATGAACCACGGCTGCTAATTCCAAATCATGAGTGGGGTAGTTCTCTTCATGAGGTCGTAGCTGTCTGGATGCATATGCTACAACCTTTCCTTCTTGCATTAGAACGCAGCCGATTCCACGCCTGGAAGCATCAAAATATATGTCGAAGCTCTTGTGAATGTCTGGAAGAACTAAGACAGGGGCGGTGGTTAGCCTCGTCTTTAGCTCCATGAAACTGCTATCACATTCTTCCGTCCAGGCAAATTTGTGGTTCTTTTTCAACAGTTCTGTCAATGGCTTGGCTATTTTTGAGAAGCCTTCGATGAAGCGACGGTAGTAGCCTGCCAATCCCAGAAAGCTACGGACTTCCGTTACTGTGGCTCGGGTCTTCCAGTTTAATACAACAGTCACTTTACTGGGGTCGACAGCCACACCTTGCTCTGACAGAATATGTCCCAGAAATCCCACCTCTCTTGGCCAAAATTCGCATTTACTGAATTTGGCATACAAGCGATGGGTCCTTAGTCTTTCCAGGACAGTACGGAGATGTTGCGTGTGCTCCTTTTCATCTCTGGAGTAGATGAGAATATCATCGATGAATACTACCACAAATTTGTCCAGAAAGTCCATGAAGACCTTATTCATCATGCTCATGAAATATGCTGGAGCATTTGTCAGCCCGAATGACATGACGGTAAACTCATACAGACCATATCTGGTAGTGAAGGCTGTCTTGGGGATATCCTCTTTTCTAATTTTTAGCTGATGATACCCCGTTCGAAGGTCAATCTTGGAAAATACCCGGGCTCCGTTCAACTGGTCAAACAAATCATCAATGCGGGGGAGTGGATATTTATTTTTGATGGTGACCTCATTCAGTTGGCGGTAGTCTACGCACATTCGTAGGCTGCCATCCTTCTTCTTGACAAACAGCACGGGTGATCCCCACGGTGAAGTGCTGGGACGAATATACCCTTTCTGTAATAATTAATCCAACTGTTTCTTCAATTCTACCATCTCTGGGGAAGGCATGCAGTAGTACTTCTTGTATATTGGAGCAGTTCCGGGAACAACATCAATAGCAAAATCTAGTTCCCGATCAGGTGGCATTCCTGGTATCTCTTCCGGAAATACGTCCGGAAATTCACTGACTACCGGAATCAGACTTATGTTTGTAGCTGTGGCTTTGAATGCCATTCCTTTCTTTGACATCACTCTGCTAGCAGTGAATTGCACTGTTTGGCCTGCTGGGTTAACCAATGTCACCTTCCTGGTGGCACAGTTGATACACACCTGGTGTGGTACCAACCAATCCATTCCCAGTATTATATCCAGTCCAGTGGATTCAATGGCAACGAGAGTGGCTTGAAACTTCACATCGTGTATCAAGATTTCCAGATTCTTGTATATCACATTTGTTCTGAGCATGGAGCCAGGAGATTGTACCACCATGATTTTGTTCAAAAGGGAAGGAGAAAATTTGTGCAAGGTGGCAAAACTCCGCGAAATAAACGAATGGGAAGACCCAGAATCAAATAAAATTATTGCAGGTATGTTGTTAACATACCAAGGACCACATCTGGTGCTTCGTAGGCTTCCTCAGCGGAGATATGATGGACTTGGCCGCGATAGAAGTTCGTATTGGGGCGGCGTCCAACACTGTTAACTTGTGGCTTGAAGTCGGATGGTGGCTTCCCATTTCTTGTGGGGCATTTCTTGGAGTAGTGCCCGCTCTGGCCGCAAGTGAAGCAGGTGTTGTTGTGACGGCAATCCTCCAGCACTGGCTGTTTGCCGAAGGTCTTGTCCTGGCTGACCGGCTTATTGTTGTTGTTGCCATTGTTCTAGGCAGGCTTGTATTCAGATGGCCCTGGTTGCCAGATACGTGGCTTCTGCACAAACTGCTCACGGTTGTCCTTCTTGGGTTCAAACTTCCGCTTGCGATCATCATATCCTGACTTATGCTCTCGTTCGGCTATGAAGGCCTTGTTTACCAGAGTCTGGAAGTCAGGAAAGTCCAGCATACAAAGCTGACAACGGAGGGTATGATTCAGCCCTCCTAGGAATCGGTCAATCTTCCTTTCTTCGGTGGACACGTCATGGGTGGAGTACCATGCCAGATTATTAAACTTGTTCAGATACTCACCCACTGACATATTCCCTTGAGTAAGAGCAAGAAATTCCCTCTGCTTCACCTTCATTATGCTAGTAGGAATATGATACTTGCGGAATGCCTCTTTGAACTTCTCCCAAGAAATATCTTCTCCAGAAGGCCATAATATTTTTGTGTTGTCCCACGATATAGCTGCGGGTCCTTCCAGGTAGTGTGTAACAAAAGGAACCTTATCTGCCTCATCACAGCGGGCTATGTCCAGTTTCTTTTCCATAGTCCTTAGCCAGTCATCAGCTTCCATCGGATCCACAGCTTGACCAAAACTGGGTGGCTTGGTCCGCTGAAAATCAGACAGCTTAGAATGTGTCCCATTGTGGTTGTTCTGACCCACCATAGTCTGCATACTTTTCAGAAATTCCATGAGATCTTGGTTTCTTTTCTCTTCAAACATTCTCATAATCTGATCAGTGGTAGGTGACTATGGCAGTGGAGGTGGCAAATCTTCTGGTGGCTGTCCTGCCTGTCTGGCGGATCGACGAACGGGAGTTCCATCGCCGCCTTGGTTACTACACCTCTTCATCCTAAATTTGTTCCCATTGCAAAATACCGAATCGATGAGCAACATCCATAAGGGAAAGCAGGGTAGTATGACACCAGAAAAGAGGCCAAATAAAAAGAGCGAAATAAAGCGAAGAACATAATTATACAAGGCAACCCAACATCATACATGACAAGCTAGTAGGGGGATGATAATGACTAGACTGCTCAGACGGCAGTTGACATATGCAGGGATGCTATGATGCATGCACTGAGACTCAAGCCTCCGCTCTAGTGACGCCGGTGGCATGAACACTGGTACACTGAAGACTCCTCGTCGTCTGACTTTGTCTCGGAATCTGAGTTGATGATGTGAACCTTGGCCTCCGGATCAAAGGAAACACGATGACGCTGACGGGAAGGTTCTCCCTCTGAAGGAAAGGAAGCACGGCGCCGCAGCATCGGAGCAGCTGGAGTAGCTAGGAGTGAGGCCCACTCTGACGGGGTCTCACGTCGGCTACCAGACGAAAAGCCTGGCGGTCCGAACGAACTAGAAGGAGTGTCGGAAGGTGGAACGGGTGGAGTATACATGGGTGAAAACGGAGGTGGAGGAGGAGACTGTTCTGCCGCAACAGCCGCAAGTGCCTCGCGAGCAGAAGTCAGCTCCTCGGCTAGAGAAGTGATCATACGGTAACTAGCGTTCAGATAACGAGATAAAACACCAGTAGCACGATCACTCGCCGGGACAACATGTGCGAAAAGGACTCGCCCTGTCGTAGGAGACAGGGTGGGATAGTGAAAGAAACCTGGATGAGTCTGCATCTCGACCTCGTGGAAGCGCAAGTCAGTGAGAGCTTCCATCGCAACAAACTGGATCGCCAACTCTGGAGTAGAAGCAGTTCCGCCCTTGGAAGAACGGGAGTAGCTTCCAATATCCGAACTCGTAGTCAGAAAGGCTTCCGCGTGATACTCGAAAACTGAACCAGCAAGCTTCTCTCGAAAAACCTGGTACACTGGGTCTTCGCCGTTGGGATACAGCCGAAGCCAGACGTTACGAAGCAGTACTGGAAAAGTGAACGATGCCGGCTCATGATAGTAGTGGTACGGAACTGGTGCCATCTACACTCATCAAACCAGCGGTTAGCACAATAAAAGCTATATGCATGCCATGCAATGCAGCAATCAGATGCAACAAGCAAGACACACCAAGACTCTATACTACTCGCAGTTCTAGTGCAGGGTTAACTAGGGTGTCCTACAGTCAGCTTGGCTCTGATACCAAGCGTTGTGGCACCCCGGCTTAGAGAACCGGTTTACCAGTGTTTCCAACCCAGAGATCATGTCTTCTGGAAACACACAACAACTTGGAACAGAACAGAACTGAACTTTATTGATAGATCTCGAGTACAAGCTCATAATTTACATGATAGCGAGGCCAGAAGCACTGCACGTGCTATGACAATATCTACATTATTTATGGAACATAGCAGGGCCTCGATACTACTGGGTAGAACTACGGCGTAGCGGAACATAGCGCGGAAAACTCCATCCACAGGGACACTGCTGTGGACACGGCCTAGTTAGCGTAGCACGAACCATCGGGACCTCCGTCCTCGGCTTCTCCTGCATCTGGCATGACACGCCAGGTGAGTACTTGGAATGTACTCGCAAGCTCATGGCAACCAAAACAATGCAGCAAACAATAGCATGGCAAATAACAAGTTAAGTGATTAGGTTGCTCACTTACTGGTACCCAGTACCAACGTAATCTCATCTGGGTTGTTCCACAACCCTCGGAATGCCCACAATCCACAGAGCACTTCCGAACATAAGACAAGTTCTTCCATCATTATTATCATTACGGTTGACCATTCTAGAGAGGCCTAAACGGACTGTCCAATACCGTGGATGCGGCTATTCGAATAGGTTTTACACTCTGCAGAGGTAGCGCACTTTACCCACACTATGGAGTACCTGGCCTCGTGATCCCATTCGGGTGGACCGGTGGTGCTCCAACGAAACTTGCCTGACCCGTGACCCCTCTACCGTACCACTGACAATCATACCCTCCCAGGGTCATGTCCTGGGTGGCCCCTGTGTCACCCCGTGACACCTACCACCGTCGTGGCCACTAACTGTCCCAAACGGGGACGCCGACAAAATAACTCAACTGGGCTCACAGGATTATCGTCGTCTACCTGATCAGGGCAGCACGCACGCATAACCCTCCCTAGTTTGGTGGTACCGATAAAAGAGCACAAAGCCCGACCAAGTCAAGGCCGTCCCATACCGGCAAATGTGGCTGCACGGAAAAGTCCGGGTAGGTGGCTCTTGATCAACCAACTAAGTTTAGTGTTGTCAACAATTTAACCAGTATGAATATTCAACATAATTAACTTAACATGGCAGTAACTATGCATCAAAATAATTTACTATGAATTAACACATATTTAAATAATGCACATAGTTCAATTAAATAACCAACACTATTGAAATGCCTCATGCAATGGATGACATGGCTTGCCTTGCTCTGTTGGGTTGTCCACAAACTCCTGGGCTTCAAATCCAAAAGTATTTCCTTCTGAAAATATTTTCAAAAAGCAATTGAAAATGTCACATATTACTGTTTTGTGCACCAGAAATTCTGTGGGCAAGGGAAAAACACCAAAATTTTCCAGCATATAGAGGAGCTCAAGACAAACTCAGAGCAAAAACAATCAATTGATTTGGACTTATGGTTCAAAAGTCATAGCTGGTCAAAGTTTCTGGTCAACTCTGGAATTAAACAGAAAATAGAAAAACTGACAGGGGGCCACGTCGAAGGCGTAAAGTGGAGAGGCGCCTCCACTTACCGCTTCGGCGTGCCCCTGACATGCGGGCCCCTTCGTCAGATTTAAAAGGGGGAGGAGGGAACAGAGAGAGACGGGGCTCCGGCGATCGTCGCCGGCGATATGGACGGTGGCGAGGTCAGGTGAGAGTGGGGATGGAATGAGCTCACCGAGGCGAACACGCACGTACCAGCAGAGTCGCGAGAGATGGCCGGACGGCGTCGTCCCCTTCCTCTCCGGCGGCGGCGGCGCTCGGGTGTCGTCGGAGACGGCGGTTCCGACAGTGATTCGATCGGGCAAGAGCTTGGGCGTGATCAATGAAGTGAGCTGAGCTCGTTGGAAGAGTCAGTGAAGGTCGGGGTGGAGTGGAACGGCGAGGCGGCAGAGCTCGGGTGGCGGCGGATCTTCGGCGAGGTTCGAGGCCAGAGGGCCTCTCGGCCGTGGTTCGCTGCTCGGGTGGGCGATTTGGAGATGGAGGAGTGGGGTGAGGAGCTTGGGAGGGCTGGGCGAGGCCTTTTATAGCCGGATCCGAGCTCTCTGGAACGGCCGGGACTCGGGCCACGTCGTCGGCGCCAGTACGCCGCGTTGGCTGGCCGGGAGCGGGCGACGAGACGGGAGAGGGCAGAGAGGAGTTAAGGCGCGGTGGAGGCTAGCGGGGGAAGAAGATGAGCGCCAGCGCCACTGTGGCCGCACGGGCGGCACAGTGCCCGGATGCCGTGGCGGCCGCCGAGGCCGATTCCGGCGAGGAGAAGCTGCGGGAGAGCGGTATGTGGACGGCATCGACGAAGTCGGCACCCCAGGACATGGAATGGCAGCGCGAGGGCTCTGGAATGACCTTGACAGAGGCAGGCGAGGTGCAGAGCACGCGGGCTGGCATGCCATTGTCGTTCTCACCACGGGAATTGATGTCTGCAAGCCACGCAAGTCTGGTGCTTCATGTCTAGGGTGTTCTCCCTTGGTCATTTAACTCCTCTATGCACTTGGTTTGGCTAGATACAGACTGAGTTGAAGTGTAGCTTCAGCTACAGTTTCTGACAGAGAACTTGAGAGATATCTAGAGGAGATGTGAGCTGGAGATGGAGCCAATGGAGATGTCTGGGGTGATCTATCTTGGAAGGACTCCAGATTGGTCAAGTTTGAAAGGATTTCATCAAGGTCTGAATATAGTTCATGTACAAGTGCTATACTGAACCAGAAACCTAGATGAGCTTGTAGCACTCATCTGGTTGATCTGCTGGAGCTGAGTTTTGGTGTGGCAGGGTTATTTGGTGAGGAGAAGATGCCATAAAAATTTCAGCTCAATTGGATACCTCTAGCTGGTACTTCCTTCACAGAGGTTCCAATTGAACAGAAACTTGGCAGAATATTGGTGATGAAAATTTGTACTGGACAAGATGATATTTTTGGATATTGTGGAAAGATAGGTTCCCTAGAAGCTCAGGAAATTTTCTGGGAATTTACTGAGTTGGGAAAATATGGGTTGCTTCACAAATGGCCAGTGCTGTCCAGAGAGCAAAGGGAGTTTTCTGGACAAAATTTTATACTAGACCATGAAATGTTTTTGAAGATTGTGGGAGTAGATGATGACAAGAAGGTGTGGGATTAATTTGGGATTTTTCTGATCACCAGAACTATAGGTTGCTTTGTAACCCATAGTGATGACAGATTTTCCCAAAGGAAGAAAATGAATATTTGGGAAAGATAAAGAATTGGAAATTGATCCAGAGGGTGGGTGACAATATTTTGGCAAGATGGTGAGGACTTTGGATCACTCAGAGGAATTCATAAGTCCAAAGCCAACTGAAAAGGTTCAAAATCCAACCAAATTGCAAATAAATCCGGAAAGATTTTGAAAAGAAAAAGTTGCCAAAAACTAGGGTGTCACAGCCACCCTCTTTGCCTCCTGTTATCACTAACATTTTGCAGGAGTTTGCTGACGTCTTTCGACAGGATGTGCCACCGGGATTACCACCTATTCGAGGGATTGAGCATCAGATTAACTTAATTCCCGGTGCATCACTACCCAACTGTGCACCATACCGTACCAATCCAGAGGAGACAAAGGAGATTATGTGTCAAGTACAGGAGCTGCTCGACAAAGGTTATATACGCGAATCTCTTAGTCCTTGTTCTGTTCCTATTATACTAGTGCGAAAAAAGGATGGTACATCACGTATGTGTGTTGATTGTAGATCCATTAATAATATTACAATTCGTTATCGTCATCCTATTCCTAGGCTAGATGATATGCTTGATGAATTAAGTGCTTCTACCATTTTCTCCAAAGTTGATTTGCGTACTGGATACCATCAAATTCGTATGAAATTGGGAGATGAATGGAAAACAACATTTAAAACTAAGTTTGGATTATATGAGTGGCTAGTCATGCCTTTTGGGTTAACTAATGCACCTAGCACTTTCATGAGATTAATGAACGAAGTTTTACGTGTTTTCATTGGACGATTTGTGGTAGTCTATTTTGATGATATACTGATTTGAAGCAGATCTTTGGAGGGACATTTGGAACATTTGCATGCTATTTTTATTGCGCTACGTGATGCATGTTTGTTTGGTAACCTTGGAAAGTGCACCTTTTGCACTGACCGAGTATCTTTTCTTGGCTATGTTGTTACTCCACAGGGAATTGAAGTTGATAAAGCCAAGATTGAAGCTATTGAGAGTTGGTCGCAGCCCAAAACGGTCACACAAGTGAGGAGTTTTCTTGGCCTTGCTAGTTTCTATAGGCGTTTTGTGAGAGATTTCAGCACCATTGCTACACCTCTCAATGAGCTTACAAAGAAGGATGTGCCTTTTGTTTGGGGTACCGCACAGGAAGAAGCCTTCACGGTATTGAAAGATAAGTTGACACATGCTCCTTTACTCCAACTTCCTGATTTTAATAAGACTTTTGAGCTTGAATGTGATGCTAGTGGAATTGGATTAGGAGGTGTGTTATTACAAGATGGTAAACCTATTGCATACTTTTCTAAAAAATTGAGTGGGCCTAGTCTAAACTATTCTACTTATGATAAAGAATTATATGCTCTTGTTCGGACTTTAGAAAAACATGGCAACATTATTTATGGCCCAAAGAATTTGTTATACATTCTGATCATGAATCTTTGAAACATATTAAAAGTCAAGCAAAACTGAACCATAGACATGCTAAATGGGTTGAATTCATTAAGACTTTCCCTTATGTCATTAAACACAAGAAGGGTAAAGAAAATGTTATTGCTGATGCATTGTCTCGTCGCTATACTATGCTTTCACAACTTGACTTTAAAATATTTGGTTTGGAGACCATCAAAGATCAATATGTGCATGATGCTGAATTTAAAGATGTAATGCAGAATTGTAAAGAAGGAAGAACATGGAACAAGTTCGTCATTAATGATGGATTTGTGTTCCGTGCTAACAAGTTATGCATTCCAGCTAGTTCCGTTCGTCTTTTATTGTTGTAGGAGGCGCATGGAGGAGGATTAATAGGACACTTTGGCGTCAAGAAAACGGAGGACGTACTTGCTACACATTTCTTTTGGCCAAAGATGAGACGAGATGTTGAGCGTTTCGTTGCTGGCTGTACTACATGTCAAAAAGCTAAGCACGACTCAATCCTCATGGTTTATATATGCCTTTGCCTGTACCTAGTGTTCCTTGGGAGGATATATCTATGGACTTTGTTTTAGGTTTACCTCGAACAAAGAAGGGGAGGGATAGCATATTTGTTGTCGTGGATAGATTTTTGAAAATGGCACACTTTATACCATGTCATAAAAGCGATGATGCTGCTAATGTTGCTGATTTGTTCTTTCGTGAAATTATTCGCTTGCATGGTGTGCAAAATACTTTTGTTTCCGATCATGATACTAAATTTCTTAACCACTTTTGGAGATGTTTGTGGGCTAAGTTGGGGACTAAATTGCTTTTTGGTACTACATGTCACCCCCAAACTGATGGACAAACTGAAGTAGTCAATAGAACATTGTCTGCTATGCTTAGGGCTGTTTTGAAGACTAATCTGAAAATGTGGGAAGAATGCTTGCCTCATATTGAATTTTCTTATAATCGTTCGCTGCATTCTACTACTAAGATGTGCCCTTTTGAAATTGTGTATGGTTTCCTACCTCGTGCACCCATTGATTTGTTGCCTCTTCCATCTTCGGAGTAGGTTAATTTTGATGCTAAACAACGCGCTGAATTGATCTTGAAAATGCATGAGTTAACTAAGGAAAAAAATAGAGCGCATGATTGCTAAATACAAACTTGCTGGCGAGAAGGGTAGAAGACATATTGTGTTTGAACCAGGAGATCTTGTTTGGTTACATTTATGCAAAGATAGGTTTCCTAATTTGCGCAAGTCAAAGCTAATTCCACGTGCTGATGGTCCTTTTAAGGTGTTAGAGAAAATAAATGATAATGCATATAAACTTGAGCTGCCTTGAGATTTTGGGGTTAGTCCCACTTTTAACATTGCAGATTTGAAGCCTTATTTGGGTGAGGAAGATGAGCTTTCGTCGAGGACGACTTCAATTCAAGAAGAGGAGGATGATGAGGACATCAATACCATAGTTACACCCACAGCCCCTGCTACTACACATACTGGACCAATTACTAGAGCTCGCGCACGCCAATTAAATTATCAGGTACTTTTGTTTCTTGGGAGTAATTCTAATGTTCATGAGAATATGATGCTTCCTAAATTAGATACCTTTGTGTTGATTACTAATGAAGGGCCTAGCATGGACAAGAGGGATGAACACTGGAGTAGGATCAAGCAAAGAGATGAAGGCGCGCGCGAAGGGAACCAGAATGGCGTTTCTGATGGAGTTTTCAGCACTTTGAAGCCTCCATGATGGCATACAAGGACATGGACGAAATATACAAGATGCCTTTTCATAAATTTCGTCCATAGCTTATTTTAGGTGCTGCATCACCTTAGTTTTGGGCCAGGCCCATGTAATTTCAAAATACTAATTCATAGGCTGGTTTTAGAGTCCGTATTGTAGAGGAAACGACTCAGGAGGTGTTTTAGTCCCACCTTGCCAAGGGTGGACGAAATCTCCTCCCTTTTCTCCTACAAATACAGCCCTTAAGGCACCTATTAGACTGGGGTTTTGTTTAGAATAAAAGTTTGCCATAGCTGCAATTTCGCGTCCATCGTTTGTGTTCAACGACTAGACCAAGACATCACAGAACCCCACTTTCATTAATAAAGCTTTCCTCTTGTATTCAAAATATCCAGATTGCAATTTCAGTTTCTTGCTTGTTCTTCATTTGCGTGCAGGAAATAGACCTTTGTGGTCAGGTTGATCGTGCTCCGCTGTGGTCAATAACCTCTCAGAGTTGGTTTTGCGATTGCTAAGGCACGACGTCCTCGCACGTTCGTAGACGGATCGTGAAAGTCTACTCCACCTAAAACAATAGCCACCATCTCATCGAAAGATGGGACACCTTTGCCTCTATCACCTCCATTGGGGGAGGTCCATCTCCATTGGAGGGGTGTGGAGGCACAATGCTCCCCAAGCGTCCCAAGGACTCACCCTATTCTCCTCACGCTCTCGCACAGTGTAAGGTGATGCGAATCCAGTAGCAGTGACCTTGAAGGTGGCTACCGGAACCTTTACAAACAAGGTTGGGGCAATCTTCACAACTTAATTAAAGGCTCCCAACACCACCACGAAGCTTCACCACAATGAAATGTGGCTCCGAGGTGACCTCTTCCCTCTAGGGTGCCCAAACACCCAAGAGTAACAAGATCCACAAGAAATGTATGAGGGAATCAAATTTCCTTTGGTGAACGTGTAGGTCTAGGTCTCCTCCCTCAATCCCTAGCAAATCTGCAAGTTTGGTTGGCTAGAGAAGGAGATCAGGCAAAATGGAGCTTAGGGCATTAGTGGAGGAGAAAGGGAGGTAGAGGTAGGTGGGAGGATGTCGGGGAGAGAGATTTGTGCTAAGGGAAACCCTCCAAAACCCTGGTTCGAACACTAGGGGCCTTTTCGCTACCTGTCTACCGGACGGTGACCTTGGCGAGGCTACGGGTGAGCAAAGCGCGACGGGAACACACGCACGCAAGGCACGGCAGGGAGACCGGAGCTACCAAGGTTCAGGCCATCGGGCGGTGTAAAACCCTACTCCTGCTTGTCTGAGATTGCTCTGGGATTGTGCACTGGTGTTACAAGGTAGAAGAAGGTGAAATCGACTGACCCCCCCCTCTAAGGTAGCAGCACTATCCCTTATATAGCTTCCTTGGTCCTCTTCCCCGAAAATATTGGCGGGAAGGGTTGCCACACAACGGCAATTCAAAGGGGGACAGGTGCTCAGCCCTATCCTGACAAAAGCGGTCTTCGTCTGGAAAAGACACCGTCCATGACGCGCTGGTGGGCTCGCCGATGACATCTGCCCTAGCGCGCCGGGTCATCGTAGTCTTCTTGCACCGAAGTGGTAAGCTTTGGAACTTGCTTTGGGGGAGGCAGTCGCCCGCTGCTCCTTTATCACCGAAGAGGAAATCTTCCCCGACCGCGCCTGCTCGCACAGCCTCTGCTGTTGTCGTCTTGTGTAGGTGTGTCACCCATGTGGTAGGCACGCAGCCACGCAACCAGTGCCGCGTGGCTCCCCCACATGGAGGGCCTCGCGGGAGGCCGCCTCATGAGAGAGGCTTCGCGAGGCTGCTTGCCGCAGGAGATGGTCTTCGGTAGAGCCTCCCCTTGCGGAGAGGGTCCTCGCGAGGTGTCTTGCTTCACGGCGCCCATGGCTGGGCCGCCTCTTGAACTCTTCGCTGGGTGTCGCTTCGTGGGCCACAGGCAGACGGCCCTTGGTACCCCAGTTTCCACTGGGCCGACAGTAGCCCCCGGGCCCGCGACGCGCACGTATCCGCGAATTGGGAATGAAACGGCGTGGGGCCTAAGTAGACTGCCGGGCCCAGGTAGGGAAGCCTGGCAGCACGACAGGACGGAGGCGCCCCCACTTCCCCCACGACGCCTTGGTTACCGCCCGACCTACCATAAAACTGACCCGCGCATGGCGCAGGCACCATCATTGCCTTCCGCTGCATGATTCGCCTCCCTCGCACGCTGCTCCCTGCAACCTCCTCCTCCTGCTCCCAAGCTTCCTCCGCCACCATGGCTCCACCACCAAGAAGAACAAGGATCCGGCAGCGGCAGAGTTGGTGAAAGCACATTTGCTCCCTTGGTCGTTTGGTAATTTATGCCAACATACATGTTGTTGGACTAATGCCTCTATCTAGTGAATTTCAGACAAGTTCAACAATGGCGTGGCAAGGACAGGAAGATGTGGAACCCTTCAAAATGCTAAGGACATGGATTGGCAAAAACTCAAGACTCTTCATTTTTGGTTTAGTGATCCAAGATCACATTGAGTCCATAGGAAAGCCAATACTTATTGTTGATGAGGTTATTGCTCAAGTGCTTAGTGATATTGCTCCAAAACCCTCAGCCACTTTCTCTATCCAAACTTGTCCAAAACCCTAAAAGCCAACTCGGTCCCACTGAATACATCCTTCCCGGACCCACCGAGTTCATTCAGACAGAGCCATAGCCTAAACCCTAACAAATCGGATCCACCGATATGGATCTCGGTCCCACCGAGATGGGTGACCATCTCTCTGTTGCCTTGTTGCAATTATTTTGGTCCCACCGAAATTGCACTCGGTGCCACCGAGATGGAGTGACCAAGTTTCTGTTGCCAAGTTGCATCATTTTGGTCCCACCGAGATTATGCAATCGGTGCCACCGAGACTGGGTCTAGCCCTTACCATTGCACTTCGGTTGCTCCGAGATGTTCCCATTCAGTCCCACCGAAAACCCCAACATTCATATCTTTTGCACGGGTCGGTCTCACCGAGAATTTCAGTCGGTGCCACCGAGTCTGGTCAAAAGTGTGTAACGGTTGGATTTTGTGTGGAGGCTATATATACCCCTCCACCACCCTCTTACCAAGTAAGAGAGCCATCAGAACGTGCCTACATTTCCACCATACATTTTCTGAGAGAGAACCACCTACTCATGTGTTGAGATCAAGTTATTCCAATCCAACCATTTGAACCTTGATTTCTAGCCTTCCCAAGTTGCTTTCCACTCAAATCCCTTCTTCCACCAAATCCAAATCTGTGAGGAGTTGTTTGAGTGATGGGGAGACTATCACTTGAAGCACAAGAGCAAGGAGTTCATCATCAACACACCATCTATTACCTTTTGGAGAGTGGTGTCTCCTAGATTGGTTAGGTGTCACTTGGGCGCCTCCAAGATCATGTGGAGTTGAACCAAGGAGTTTTTAAGGGCAAGGAGATCACCTACTTCATGAATATCTACCCCGAGTGAGGCTAGTCCTTCGTGGACGTAAGCCATGGGGGAATAGACAAGGTTGCTTCTTCATGGACCCTTTGTGGGTGGAGCCCTCCATGGACTCGCGCAGCCGTTACCCTTCGTGGGTTGAAGTCTCCATCAACGTGGACGTACGATAGAACCACCTATCGGAACCACGCCAAAAACCACCGTGTCTTCATTGCGTTTGATCTTCCATACTCTACCCCTTTACTTTCCGTACATGTAACGCCCAATATGAAGCTCTATCGCAATCTCGTGATGAACTCAAGATCATGACAGAACCTCATTTTGAAACGCATAGCAAGGTGGTTCTCAAATACATACAACCGAATGAACAGGTGAGAATACTAGATAAAGGCTTACACTCGCCACATGCTACGGCATAAAATTTCATAATCATCATACAATCATCCAAATGAGAGACAGGGTCCGACTACAGACGAAATCAAACGAGAAAACACCACCCTGCTATTATCCCCGGATCAACCGACTAGGGCCCACTACTGAACGTCTGGCATCGTGACGTACATACGTCCATGCTCATCGTCATACTCCCAATGAAGCATCTCGGGCTCACCTGTGTCTGGCTCAAGCATACCTGCAACTGGTGTTATAGTAATCTGTGAGCCACAGGGACTCAGCAATCTCATCACCCAAGGTAACAAAACTATTTAAGCTGAGAGGAATGGAAGAGGTAAATGTGGTGAGGTTGCAGCAAGCACTAAGCATGTTTAAGTGGCTAACTTACGAGTACAAGAATAAAGATGAGCATACTACGCATAACGGTCGCAAGTTTAATTTGATCAAGAAGTGATCCTGAACACCTACTTACGATTCAATCATAACCCCACCGTGTTCTCTTCCCGAACTTACTCGAAAAGAGACCATCACGGTTACGCACACCGTTGGTGTATTTTATTAGAATTAGTGTTAAGTTCTCTACAACCGGAGGTTAAAAATATCCAAGTCACCACATAACCGCGGGCACGGCTTCGCGGAAGATTTAACCCTGCAGGGGTGTTCCAACCTGGTCCATCATAGACCAACACACGCTGCAGTGGAAATACCTCAACCTCGAGATAGCCCGAAGTATCGTCGGAATCCTGGTGCACAAGACATTTCGACAATGGTAACACAAGTCCAGCAAACCTCCTGACGTGCCGACACCTCGATAGAAGCCGCGTGTATCTCGTCTCAGGTCACGATCGGATAGGTCAGCCTACGGGTAAAACCAAAACCTTGAGTTTCCTCATGGTGGCCCCGCAGTCTGCCCGGTTCGGACCAACACTCATGTGGAGCACTGGCCCGGGGTTTGTTGATTAAGAATCCTCGGGTTAATTAGTCCCTATGCAAGTTTTAGTTGTCATTAGGAAAATGGTAAAACCAAAGTTGGGCCTTGCTGGAAGCGGTTATTCAAAGCAAACTATCAAGAGGGTCCCATTCCCCTGAGCATGTTAGGAACGCTAATCAAGGATCATAACACCGGTATTACGGAAACTATGGCGGCATGAGTGGAACAAAACACTAGGCAAAAGGCCGAGCCTTCCACACACAACCAAGTATATAGATGCATTAATTAAATAAGAGATATTGTGATATCCCAACATATCCATGGCCCAACATGGAACAACCTGCACCGCACCTACAACTAGCAACGCTATAAGAGGGGCTGAGCAAAGCGGTAACATAGCCAAACAACGGTTTGCTGGGTAGGGTGGTTAGAGGCTGTATCATGACATATGAGAGGCTGACATGTACGTGGTAGGAAGCGTGACATAGCGATAGCAACGAGACAACTAGCAAGCAAAGATAGTAGTGTTATCAAGGGTAATGATCATCTTGCCTGAAGTCTCTTCGGTAGGATAGGAATACTGCTCCTCGAACACGTTCTCAACCGGTTCCTCGAACTCGGACTCGTCTCCCGGAACTACCCAAAAGAAAGAACAAGCATCGTAATAAACAAACAATCATGGCATAAATGCACAAACAAAATGATGCATGAAATGGCATGATGAAATAACGAGCATGTCATGAATGAAGTAACGGTGCTACCGGGACGACAGAAATGATAACGAGATGTGAACGGTGAAGCAAAAGATGGATATGGGCAAAATCTTGGCAACCCAAGTATGCCACTGGACAGAATGAAATATTTCGATTGAAATCGATATAAAGTTCACGAGGAACGGATGCATGAAACTCAAATGGTGAGCAACACAATATGCAATGCAAAACTACAGTTAACAGCAACATGGCATCTTATGCACATCAAAACAGCAAGCTACAGTACCCTAAAAAGCTCATTCAAGATATGTGGCTGTAGTACCCTAAATGCACAACAATACATTTCATAGGTTCAAATTCATTAGCATCACAGATTAATTGGAATGAAGACAACAAGATGCAAAGAAAATGTTACAACAGAGTACATGCTGGCAGAAACATTGACAGGCAGTATTTACATGGATGTTACAGTAGGCAAAACAACTCTGAAATGCAAGAAATTGGCATGCAGCTACAATATACATGGCATAGATCATTTCATTACATTGGCACAAATTCATATGAAGCATGGATTCATCAGAAATGAGCTCACAACATTGCAACTTAATGTTGACAGAAAACTGCTGCGTTGACTAGGCATATTTAGAGCAACATTTATATATGCTACATAAGTTTAACATGGCATCAATTAGCATGGCATGAATGTACTAACAACATAGAACAAAACATGTTTACTGGACATGTCCAAAAGAGGCATAGATTAGTGGCTACCATCAAGTAAACATAGCAAGGTTCAGCATAATTTCAACAAGTTCAAAACAGTAATAATGACTAAGCATGTTTACAAGCTTGTAGCACTCCTATCATGGCATATCATGGCATGAAATAAATACTAGAAGCAATAAGACATGAAAATGCTCGAAACTCAAGTTGACAAGATGCTCATATGATATTTGCATTAAATCACACAAAAATGACAAAATGGCATGTTATGTGAAAATGGCACGCATGCAAACTTGCTCAAAAGATAAATCTAATGCCACCAATGGATTATTTGGATTTTTCTACCCCAAAATCATATATTACATGCATATGTTTCAATATGGAAAAAGCTCAAAATGACACAATTACATAATGGACAGAAACTTAATTGCACCATATTCCAGATTTGGCATATGCCGAAAATGGAAAGCGCCAGAAACGGAAAACTGCTAAAACGGGAAGGAGATAGAAATGGAAAAAGACAAACGCGGCGACGGCTACGTGTACCCAGGGGGTACCTAGCCCCTGAGACTGACAGGTGGGACCGGGCCTACATGGCAGGCGGCTGCGCGCGCGGTCACAGACAGGTGGGGCTGCGCTCGGTGTGTGGCTGACCAGTGGGTCCCCTCGGGCCCACAGGGCGACGCTGACGCGGCGAGGCAGAGGAAGCAGGGGAGGCCGTCGCCGGCGACGCGGTGCGGCGGCGACTCGCTAGAGTGGCACTCTGGTGGCCTAATGGTGCGGCGGAGGGGCGGAAACGCCTCGCGGGGAGAATCCGCACACCCGCATGCTTCCCACGCCACCGGACGACGACGGAGGCGATGCCGGCGACGAGGTGCAGAGGCGGCGGCGACGAGCTCGGGCGGCTCGCTGCGGTCGCCAAACACTACGGGGAAGACGCGAGATCGATTCTACGCAGCGGAAGAAGGACACCGGACATGCGCAAGAGGCTAACGGGGGTTGGAGCACTCGCCGGAGACGAGGTCCGACGGCGGCGAGATCGGGCGCGCATGATAACCGGTGAAGGAGGGCGCAAACAAAGGGAAAAAGTGGTCGGGGGGAAGCGGACGCTCACCACGAACACGGCGGTGTGCTCGGACGGAGGGATCGGGGACGGAGTCGCCGGAGTTTGACCGGAGAAGCTCGCGGTGGCCGATGGGGAAGAAGAGGAAGGAGGCGACGCCGTCTTGGTGTCCCGCGGTGAAGTAGTGGACGTCGGGGTCGTAGGCGATGACGCGGGACTTGCCGGACAAGGTTGGCGAGGCGGAGGAGGTCGGGGTTCACGGCGGCGCCATGACCTCGCTCTCTGTTGCGTACGGGAGCGGCTCGGGGCGGTGGATCTGGTGGCTGCTACTCACCTGGCAGCGGCGGAGGAGGGAGAGAGGGAACCCTAGGGCGTGCTGGACACGGAGGTGGATTTATAGAGGGGCTAGGGCGAGCGGGGCGAGCTCGCGCGCTCTCGGGCGCGCGGTCCCCATGGGGACGACGCGAGGAGGACGAAAAGGTGGGTGCGGGGCGCTGTAGCAAGGTCGCTGGCAGGCGGGCCCGGGCAGGCCACATGGCAGAGAGGCGGCGGGGGGCGAGCGTGTGCGCCGGTGAGAAAAGAAGGGAGGGCGCGTGCGGGTAGGTGAGCTGGGCTGCTGCGCCGCTGATGGGCCGGCTAGGTGGGCTGCGCTGCTGGGCTGCCTGCTGCTCCTCCCTTTCCTTTTCTTTTCTATTTCCTCAGACAAAAATAAAAGAGGAAAGGCAGAGGGAGTATGGAGAGAGCTGTGAGAGATATAAAAATATCCCTGGACACTAGAAATCATGTAGTATTTGAATAAAATGGTTTGGGCATTTTTAGAGGAAGAAAAATAATTCAAGTTTGAATTAAATTCAAACTTGCACCATTTTTTAACCCAACCAAATCAATTCCAAAATTGCTGAAATTTGGCAGAGAGCTAAATGGCATGGTGTAGGATTTATAGGGAAATAGTGGACATTAATCTAGAACAGAAATAATGACCACATGAATAATATTGGAAAAGAGAAGGATTTGAGATGATGAAGGGAAAGTGGTGTGCATGGGTGACACCTCAAGAGTTGGGTGAGAAAAGAAAAGGGATGACCACACACACAATGCATACATGAGCAACACAAAATAAATAATGGATGCAATGCACATGACAAATTATATGAAGATGAAATGCACTAGTGACAAGAAAAGAAAACTCAAAAATGAAGATGCAACAATTTATTATGGCAATCATGGCAAATCCATACATGGCAACATAGTTGAGGTTACAAAAAAGGAAGGATTACATCTGGGGTGTTACAACTCTCCCCTACTACAAGAGGATCTCGTCCCGAGATCTAGGAACGAAAGAACTCCGGATATTCGGAACGGAGGTGGTCCTCGCGCTCCCATGTGGCTTCTCGGTCAGAATGATGAGACCATTTCACTTTCAGGAACTTGATTGACTGGTTGCGAGTCTTGCGCTTAGTTTCTTCGAGAATGGCAATGGGATGCTCACGGTAAGACAAATCATCTTGGAGCTCAATGTCTTGGAAGTCAATGGTGCGGTCGGGAGTCTTGAAGCAATTGCGAAGTTGTGACACGTGAAACACATCGTGCACATTTGAGAAGTTGGAAGGTAGCTCAAGTTGGTAGGCTAGATCGCCTCTTTTGCCAACTATCTTGAAAGGGCCCACGTATCTTGGAGCAAGCTTTCCTTTGATACCGAATCGTTGGGTGCCTTTCATAGGAGAAACACGGAGATAGACATGGTCTCCAATCTCGAAAGCCAAATCACGGTGCTTACTATCATAGTAGCTCTTCTGGCGCGATTGCGCTGCTTTCAGATTTTCACGGATGATACGACACATCTCTTCAGCTTCAGAAATCATATCATTGCCAAGAAGTTGGCGTTCACCGGTTTCAGACCAGTTGAGTGGAGTATGACACTTTCTGCCATAGAGAATCTCAAATGGTGCCTTGCCCGAGCTTGCTTGGAAACTATTGTTGTAGGAGAACTCGGCAAATGGGAGGCAATCTTCCCACTTCATGCCGAAAAAGATGACACACGCTCTCAGCATATCCTCGAGAATTTGATTGACTCTCTCGACTTGGCCACTAGTCTGAGGATGAAAAGCTGTGCTGAAGCGAATCTTTGTGCCCATGGCCTGCTGGAAAGAATCCCAGAATCTGGAAGTGAAGATGCTTCCACGATCTGAGGAGATCAACTGAGGAACACCGTGCAAGGAGACCACTCTGGAAGTGTACAGCTCTGCCAACTGGGCTGCAGTGATAGACTCCTTGACTGGAAGGAAGTGAGCGACTTTAGTGAGCTTGTCAATGACCACAAAGATGGCATCATTCCCTCTCTTGGACTTGGGAAAACCGGTGACAAAGTCCATCTCAATGTGATCGAACTTCCACTCGAGAATGGGTAGAGGAGTCCTTCTGGACGCTGATGTTCCGCCTTCACTCTGCGGCACACATCGCACTCATTCACGAACTGAGCGATCTCACGCTTCATACGAGTCCACCAATAAGTTGACTTGAGATCATGGTACATCTTGGAACTACCTGGATGGATAGACAAGAGAGAATTGTGTGCTTCGTTCATTATGACCTTCCTGAGATCCCCTTTTGGCACAACTAGCCTGTCCTCAAAGAACAAGGTATCCCTGTCATCCACTCGATAGCACTTATATTAGGGAAGGCTCTTTGTAACGCCGAGTTACACCTTCTTCACCATGGCATCAAAGAGCTAACTTCGTGAATCTGATCCTCCAATGTGGGAGTGATCTAGAGGTTTGCGAGAAATCCTTGCGGAATAAGCTGGAGGTTGAGTTTTCTGAAAGCCTCACAAAGATCAGGCTGGACCGGCTTGAGAATAAGACTGTTGCAATACGCTTTTCTGCTCAAAGCATCCGCGATAACATTAGCCTTGCCTGGAGTGTATTCAATGCTCGGGTTGTACTCTTGAATCATCTCCACCCATCGGGTCTGACAGAGATTAAGGTTGGGTTGAGTGAATATGTACTTGAGGATCTTGTGATCGGTGAAAATGTCCACCTGCCTGCCCAACAAGAGATGTCTCCACGTGATCAAGGCATGGACGACGGCTGCCAACTCCAAGTCATGAGTAGGATAGTTCCTCTCGTTCGGCTGCAACTGCCGAGAGGTATAAGCCACCACTTTCTTCTCTTGCACTAGTACTCCACCGAGACCTTGCAGAGAAGCATCACAAAACACTTGGTAGGGCTTGGATTCATCTGGAGGAGTGAGAACTAGAGCAGTTATGAGCTTCTCTTTGAGTGTCTTGAACGCAACATCACACTCAGGAGTCCAAGAATATTTGACATTCTTCTGGAGAAGGTTAGACAGAGGTTTAGCAATCTTGGAGAAGTTCTCCATGAATCTTCTGCAATAGCTAGCAAGCCCGAGAAAGCTTCGAAGTTGCTTGACATTTTGAGGAGGCTGTCAGTTGACAATAGCTTCAACCTTTTCAGGATTTACCGAGATGCCCTTGGCAGAGATAATGTGACCGACGTAAAGAACTTCATCAAGCCAGAATTCACACTTAGAGAACTTTGCATAGAACTGATGCTCTCTGAGCTTATCAAGTACCAAGCGCAAATGCTTTGCATGAGCCTCTTCAGTCTTGGAGAAAACCAGGATGTCATCGAGATAGACAAGAACGAACTCGTTGGTGTAAGGATTGAACACATAGTTCATCACACGAGAGAAAGTAGGGGGTGCATTTGCAAGGCCGAAGGACATCACTGTGTATTCATATGAACCAAAGCTCGTCCTGAAAGCTGTTTTGGGAATGTCTTCTTCACGAATACGGATTTGGTGATAACCCATCCGAAGATCGAGCTTTGAGAACACCTTTGCACCTTTGAGTTGCTCGAACAATTCATTGATATTGGGAAGTGGATATTTATTATTGATTGTCTTCTTATTCAATGGCCGGTAGTAAACGCAAAGTCTTTCCGTGCCATCTTTCTTCTTGACAAAGAGAACTCCACAACCCCAAGGAGATGAACTCGGTCTGATCAAGCCAAGACGCTCTTGTTCATTGAGCTGTCTCTTCAATTCTTTCAGCTCTTCTGGCCCAAGCTTGTAGGGGCGTTTGCATACGGGTTCTGTGCCGGGCTCGCTCAATGACAAACTCAACAGGCCGGTGAGGAGGCATTCCTGGCAACTCTTCTGGAAAAACATCCTCATATTCACATACCACTGGAATTTGAGATATGGCATTAATCTCGCCTTTCTCATTGAGGGAGAATAACCGAATAGTATCATCACGAGCAGCAAAGATAATGACCTCTTCAGAAGGATGAGTCAATTTAACTTCCTTGGCCGCACAATCAAGAGAAGCCTTGTGCTTAGAAAGCCAATTCATGCCGAGAATAAGATCAATATCAGAATTTCCAAGGACAATTGGATCAGCCAGAAAAGAATAATTGCTCATCTTGATATTGACATCCGGAGCCACCAAACAAGAACTCATGTGTTTACCCGGAGATACCACTGCTAAAGGTTTTCCCAGATATGCCGAAGTGAAGTCATGCTTGGTAAAAATGGTGTTGACATGAAACAATGCAATGCACCAGAATCGAAAAGAACTTTAGCCGGAATAGAGTTAACCAAGAGATTACCCATGATCACTTCAGAAGACTCCTCTACTTGAGCTGAATTCATCATGTTCACTCTTGTAGACTTGGGATTGTGCTTGACAATAGCATTGCTTGGAGGCTTGCCAGGAGGAGGAGGTGGAAGGTGCTTCTGGTTGCACTTGTTGGCATAGTGTCCTTTCTGACCACACTTGTGACAAGTAACCTCTGAGAGCGGGCGAGGAGGAGGAACGACTGCCCTTGGAGCCTGAGATCTCTGCTGGTACACTGGGTTGGGTGGGTGGGAAGAACCACGACCACCAAACTGCTTCTGCTGATGCTGAGGACGAAACTGAGGAGGAGGAGGTAACCAGAACTTCTGCTGCTTGGCATCCGATGGGTGCAGAAGTTGGACGGCTTTGGTGGCACAATTGATTAAGGCGGTATGAGCCTTCAACCAATCCATTGCCAGAATTAGGTCCACTTTGGAAGACTTTAAAATAATGGGAAAAGCATGGAACTCCAATCCTTCAATTTCAATGGTGACATTGGGGCTGAACATGGAAGTTTGGCATTGTCCTGCGGGAGTGTTTACCACTAACGGATGGTGCAACTTTTCATATTTAATGCCATGCATGAATGCAAACTCTTCTGATATGAAAGAATGCGATGCTCCTGAATCAAATAAAACAGAAGCTGGTACTGAATTAACAAGAAGAGTACCCATCACAGTAGCTGGTTGGTCTTGATCTTCAGTCATATTGACATGATAAGCCTGACCACGACCATAAGAAGGTCTGGCATTGTTGTTGCGGGGCTGATTGTTACCACGGCCATTACCACGGCCAGCAGATGGAAGTTCCAACTGATTCTGATTCTGACGGCAGTCTTTAGCACGATGACCTGGACGTCCACATGTGAAGCACAACCCATCATTAGGACGGGGAGCAGGAGCTCGAAGTGGTGCAGCTTGAGGTCTCGGCTGCCTCGGTGGTGGAGGAGGCAGGCGAGGCGCATCATAGGACGGCCTTGGTGCAGGAACAGTTGGGTGGTACATGCTGTAAGGAATCCATATGCGGCGCTTCTGCGAGGACGAGCCCGAAGATGAGCCTGCTTCACGGGTGCGCTTGAGCGCGTCCATGTGATCCTGTGATACGTCCATTTTGCATCATGTTTTACTACTGTTATTTATAGTGTTTTTAATCAATATAACACTTTGTGGAGCAGTTCTAATGCCTTTTCTCTCTTAATATGCAAGATTTACACAAGGAGGGAGATTGCCGGCAGCTAGAATTCTAGACCTGAAAAAGCTATGTCAGAGATACCTATTCTGCACATCTCCAAATGAGCAGAAATTTCACGGAGATTTATTTTGGAATAAATAAAAAATACTGGAAGCAAGAAGTACTAGATGGGGCCACCCAGGTGCCCACGAGGCACCAGGGCGCGCCACCCTCCCCCAGGCGCGCCCTGGTGGCTTGTGGGGCCCCTGGCCAGCCTCTGGCCCCCATTTTCTGGTATATAAGTCCATTTGCCCTAGAAAAAATACAGAGAAGACTTGTGGGATGGTGCGCCGCCGTCTCAAGGCGGAACTTGGGCAGGAGCACTTTTGCTCTCCGGCGGAGCGATTCTGCCGGGGATACTTCCCTCCGGGAGGGGCAAATCGTCGCCTTCGACATCACCAACGATCCTCTCATCGTGGGAGGATCAATCTTCATCAACATCTTCACCAGCACCATCTCATCTCAAACCCTAGTTCATCTCTTGTATTCAATCTTTGTCTCAAAACCTCAGATTGGTACCTGTGGGTTGCTAGTAGTGTTGATTACATCTTGTAGTTGATGCTAGTTGGTTTATTTGGTGGAAGATTATATGTTCAGATCCTATATGCTAATTAATACCCCTCTGATCTTGGACATGAAGATGATTTGTGAGTAGTTACTTTTGTTCTTGAGGACATGGGAGAAGTCCTGTCATAAGTAATCATGTGAATTTGGTATTCGTTCGATATTTTGATGATATGTATGTTGTTGATTCTCTTAGTGGTGTCATGTGAACGTCGACTACATGACACTTCACCATCTTTGGGCCTAAGGGAATGCATTGTGGAGTAGTAATTAGATGATGGGTTGCTAGAGTGATAGAAGCTTAAACCCTAGTTTATGCGCTATTCCGTAAGGGGCTGATTTGGATCCATATGTTTAATGCTATGGTTAGAGTTATCTTAATTCTTCTTTCGTAGTTGCAGATGCTTGCGAGAGGGGGTAATCATAAGTGGGAAGCTTGTTCAAGTAAGAACATCACCCAAGCATCGGTCCACCAACATATCAAATTATCAAAGTAGCGAACGCATCAAACCAACATGATGAAAGTGACTAGATGAAATTCCCATGTGTCCTCAAGAACACTTTGCTTACTATAAGAGATTGTTCCGGCTTGTCCTTTGCTATAAAAAGGATTGGGACACCTTGCTTCACTCTTTGTTACTATTGCTACTTGTCACTTGTTACAAATTATCTTGCTATCAAACTATTCGTTACCGATAATTTCAGTGCTTGCAGAAAATACCTTGCTGAAAACCGCTTGTCATTTCCTTCTGCTCCTCGTTGGGTTCGATACTCTTACTTATCGAAAGGACTATGATTGATCCCCTATACTTGTGGGTCATCAAGACTCTTTTCTGGCGTCGTTTCCGGGGAGTGAAGTGCCTTTGGTGAGTGGAATTTGGTAAGGAAACATTTATATTATGTGCTGAAATTTACTGTTACTTGTCACTATGGAAAGTAATCCTTTGAGGGGTTTGTTCGGGGTATCTTCACCTCAACCGGAAGCACAAATAGTTGCTCCTCAACCTACTACACCTACTGAATATATTTATTATGAGATTCCTTCGGGTATGATAGAGAAACGGCTAGCTAATCCTTATGCAGGAGATGGAATGGTACATCCTAATATGCACTTGATCTATGTGGATGAAATTTGTGGATTGTTTAAGCTTGCAGGTTTATCCGGAGATGGAGTTAAGAAGAAAGTATTCCCTTTATCTTTGGAGGGAAAGGCATTGACATGGTATAGGCTATGTGATGATACTGATACATGGGACTGGAACCGATTGAAACTGGAATTCCATCAGAAATTTTATCCTATGCATTTGGTTCATCGTGATCGGAATTATATATATAATTTTTGGCCTCGTGAAGGAGAAAGCATCGCTCAAGGTTGGGGGAGGCTTAAGTACATGATGTACACATGCCCCAATCATGAGCTCTCAAGAGAAATTATCTTACAGAATTTTTATGCTCGGCTTTCTCATGATAATCAAACCATGCTCGATTCTTCTTCGACTGGCTCCTTTATGAAAAAAACTATTGAATTCAGATGGGATCTTCTGGAAAGAATTAAATGCAACTCTGAAGATTGGGAACTCGACAAAGGTAATGAGTCAGGTATAATACTTGAGTTTGATTGTGTTAAATCTTTTATGGCTACCGATGCTTTTCACAAGTTTAGCACTAAATATGGACTTGACTTTGAGATAGTAGCCTCCTTTTGTGAATCCTTTGCTACTCATGTTGATCTCCCTAAGGAGAAGTGGTTTAAATATCACCCACCTATTGAATTAAAATAAGAACCTGTTAGTGTTAAAGAAGAAACAATTGTTTACCATGCTGATCCAGTTGTGCCTACTGCTTATATTGAGAAACCACCTTTTCCTGTTAGGATTAAGGAACATGCTAAAGTTTCAACTGTGGTTAACAAAAGTAATATTAGAGCACCTAGACCCTCTAAACAAATTAAAGTTGAACCTAATGTTGCTATGGTTAAAGATCTCTTGGTCGATAATATAGATGGGCATGTTATTTACTTCTGTAATGAAGCAGCTAGAATTGCTAAACCATATCCTAAAGATAAAAACAGACCCATTGTAGGCATGCCTGTTGTCTCTGTTAAAATAGGAGATCATTGTTATCATGGCTTATGTGATTTGGGTGCTAGTGTGAGTGTTATTCCGTTTACCTTATATCAAGAAATTATGAATGATATTGCACCTGTTGAAATAGAGGACATTGATGTTACTATTAAGCTTGCAAACAGAGATACCATTACACCACTTGGGATCATTAGAGATGTTGAAGTCTTGTGTGGAAAAATTAAATACCCTACTGGTTTTCTAGTCCTCGGTTCTCCACAAGATGATTTTTGTCCCATTATATTTGGTAGACTTTTCTGGAACACTGTTAATGCTAAGATTGATTGCGCTAAAGAAACTGTTAGTGTTGATTTTGGTGGTATGTCTCATGAGTTCAATTTCTCCAAGTTTCGTAGACAACCTCATGATAAAGAATTGCCTAGTAAAGATGAAATTATTGGTCTTGCTTCTATTGCCGTCGGTCTTCTTCCTAGCGGGATTTCAGGCAAGATGACCATTACCTTGGATATCACTACTATCTTTGCTTGCTAGTTGTCTCGATGCTATCGCTATGTCTCGCTACCTACCACTTGTCTGTCAGCCTCCCATATGCCATGACACAGCCTCTAACCTTCACTACCCAGCAAACCGTTGTTTGGCTATGTTACCGCTTTGCTCAACCCCTCTTATTGCAAGTGAAGTTGTAGGTTGTTCCATGTTGGGACATGGATATCATGGGATATCACAATATCTCTTATTTAATTAATGCATCTATATACTTGGTTGTGTGTGGAAGGCTCGGCCTTTTGCCTAGTGTTTTGTTCCACTCATGCCGCCCTAGTTTCTGTAATACCGGTGTTATGTTCCTTGATTTGCGTTCCTTACATGGTTGGGGTTTATGGCCCCCCCTTGACAGTTCACTTTGAATAAAACGCTTCCAGCAAGGCCCAACATTGGTTTTAACATTTGCCCAACATAATAATACTGATAATAAATTTGACGCATAGGGAGTTAGCGCTACCCGAGGATTCTTAATTCCACATAATACAGGAGGGCCAGTGCTGATGGTGCTGGTCCAAAACTAGAGCAGCTTGCGGCGCCGCCCGGGGCAACTCGGGAGTTGGTCGCTGTAACCATTGCTCATCCGTCATGGCCTGAGACAAGATACGCGCGGTTACTATCAGGGTGTCGGCACGTCGGGAGGTCTTGCTGGATTTGTTTTACCATTGCTGAAATGTCTTGTGCACCGGGACTCCGAGGATACTTTGGGCTATCTCGAGGTTGATCGGGCTATCTCGCGGTTGAGGTCTTTCCAAAGCTGATCGTGAGAGTTTGTGATGGACTAAGTTGGGACACCCCTGCAGGGTTAAATCTTTCAGAAAGCCGTGCCCATGGTTATGTGGCGACTTGGAAATTTATAACCTCTGGATGTAGAGAACTTGACACTAAATCTAATTAAAACACACCAACCATGTGCGTAACCGTGATCGTCTCTTTTCGAGGGAGTTCGGGAAGAGAACACGGTGGGGTTATGTTTGACTCGTAAGTAGGTGTTCAGGATCACTTCTTGATCATTACTAGTTTGCGCCCGATTATGCGTAGTTACTCTTCTTATTCTTGTACTCATAAGTTAGCCACCATACAATGCTTAGTGCTTGCTGCAACCTCACCACTTATCCATTCCATACCCATTAAGCTTTGCTAGTCTTGATACCCCTGGTAATGGGATTGCTGAGTCCTCGTGGCTCACAGTTTACTACAACAATAGGTGCAGGTACAGGTAATGTGATGATTTGACATGAGCGCGATGCATGTTTGCTTTTGGAGTTCTTCTTCTCATTCTTCTTCTTCTTCTTCATCGATCATAGGATGGGTTGCCGGTTGGCAGCCTGGATTAGCAGTGTGGATGTCATTCTTCTTTTTCATTTGATTTCATCAGTAGTCGGATCCTACTCTTCTGTATGATGATTGCTATGTATTGATGTATTCATGTTGTAGCTTGTGGTGAGTGTAAGATGTTATCTGGTATTCTCATCTGTTCAGTACTTGGTATGTTGTAATGAAATCCACCTTGCGAAGCGTCTTTGATATGCGCTTCTATCCTTAGTGGAACTTCCGAGTTCCTTGGGGATAGGACATCATATTGGGCGTGACATAAGTTTCAATCAGGTGGTTGAACAATAGGTGCAGAAATTAAGGCTTTCTTAAGTATTTCAAAGGCTTCTACACAATCATCATCAAAAACAAATGGAACATCTTTTTGCAAGAGATTAGTAAGAGGCGTAGAAATTTTAGAGAAGTCTTCTATAAACCTTCTATAGAAACCAGCATGACCGAGGAAACTTGTTATACCTTTGATATCTTTAGGACATGGCATTTTCTCAATAGCATCAACTTTAGCTTTATCAATTTGAATACCTCTTTCAGAAATTTTATGCCCAAGGACTATATCTTCATTCACCATAAAGTGGCACTTCTCCCAATTCAAGACAAGATTAGTTTCTTCACATTTCTGCAAAACTCGATCAAGGTTGCTCAAGCAATCATCAAAAGAAGTTCCGTAAATGGAGAAATCATCCATGAAAACCTCAACAATCTTTTCACAAAAGTCAGAGAATATAGCAGTCATACATCTTTGAAAGGTAGCAGGTGCATTACATAAACCAAAAGGCATACAACGATAAGCATAAGTTCCAAAAGGATAAGTAAAGGTGGTTTTCTCTTGATCTTTAGGTGAAACGGGTATTTGAGAGAAAGCAGAATAACCATCTAGGAAGCAAAAGTGTGTATGCTTAGATAATCTTTCTAACATTTGATCAATAAAAGGCAAGGGGTAATGATCTTTCCTAGTAGCTTTATTTAATTTCCTGAAATCAATTACCATCCTATAACCAGTTACAATTCTTTGTGGGATAAGTTCATTTTTATCATTAGAAACAACGGTCATACCTCCTTTCTTAAGAACACAATGAACATGACTTACCCATCTACTATCAGCTATGGGATAAATTATACCTGCCTCCAGAAGCTTTAATATTTCAGTTCTTACCACATCCTTCATTTTAGGATTCAGCCTTCTTGGATGATCAACAACGGGTTTAGCGTCTGGCTCCATATGAATTTTATGTTGACATAAAGTGGGACTAATGCCCTTAAGATCATCAAGAGTATATCCAATAGCAGCACGGTGCTTCTTCAGAGTTTTAAGTAATCTCTTTTCTTCATGCTCTGAAAGGTTAGCACTAATAATAACATGATATATCTTCTTTTCATCAAGATAAGCATATTTAAGTGTATCAGGTAATTGCTTTAATTCAAACACAGGATCACCCTTGGGTGGAGGTGGACCTCCCAAGGTTTCAACAGGCAAATTATGTTTAAGGATAGGTGCTTGTTTAAAGAACAACTCATCTACTTCATTTCTTTCATTCATATTCATATCATTCTCATGGTCCTGTAAATATTGTTCTAAAGGATCAGTAGGAGGCATAGCAAGAGAAGCAAGACCAATAATTTCATCTTTACTGGGTAATTATTTATCATGATATTGTCTACTAAACTTAGAGAAATTAAATTCATGAGATATATCACCAAACTTAACTCTAACCTTCTCTTTAACACAATCAATTTCAGCATTAACGGTATTCAAGAATGGTCTACCAAATATAATGGGATAAAAATTATCTTGTTGTGAACCAAGTACAAAGAAATCAGTAGGGTATTTGATCTTACCACACAAGACTTCAACATCTCTAACAATCCCAAGTGGTGTAATAGTATCTCTGTTTGCAAGCTTAATAGTAACATCAATATCTTCAATCTCAACAGGAGCAATATCATTCATTACTTCTTGATATAAAGAAAATGGAATAGCACTCACACTAGCACCCATATCACACAAACCATGATAGCAATGATCTCCAATCTTAATAGAAACAACAGGCACGCCAACTACGGGCTTGTTCTTATCTAGCATATCTTGTTCATTTCTAACAGGTTTAGCCATTTTAGCAGCCTCATCGCAAAAGTAAATAACATGCCCCTCAATATTATCAACCAAAAGATCTTTAACCATTGCAATATTAGGTTCAACTTTAATCTGTTCAGAAGGTCTAGGTGTTCTTATATTACTTTTATTAACCACAGTTGAAGCTTTAGCATGTTTCTTAATCCTAACAGGGAAAGGAGGTTTCTCAATATAAGCAGTAGGCACAACTGGATCAACATTGTAAACAATTGTTTCTTCTTTAACACTAACAAGTTCTTCATTCAATTCAACAGGTGGATGATATTTAAACCATTTCTCCTTAGGGAGATCAACATGAGCAGCAAACGATTCACAAAAGGTAGCTACTATCTCAGAGTCAAGTCCATATTTAGTACTAAACTTATGAAAAACATCAGTTTCCATAAAAGATTTAACACAATCAAACTCAAGATTTATACTTGACTCATTACCTTTGTCGATTTACCAATCTTAAGAGTTACGTTTAGTTCTTTCTAGGAGGTCCCATCTAAATTCAATAGTTCTCTTCATAAAGGAACCAGCAGAAGAAGTATCGAGCATGGATTGATCATTATGAGAAAGCCGAGCATAAAAGTTTTGAATAATTATTTCTCTTGGAAACTCATGATTGGGGCATGTGTGCAACATATACTTAAGCCTCCCCCAAGCTTGAGCGATACTTTCTCCTTCACGAGGCTAAAGATTATATATATAATTCCGATCATGATGAACCAAATGCATAGGATAAAATTTCTGGTGAAATTCCAGCTTCAACCGGTTCCAATCCCATGTTTCAGTATCATCACATAGCCTATACCATGTCAATGCCTTTTCCTCCAAAGATAAGGGGAATACTTTCTTCTTAACTCCATCTCCGGCTAGACCTGCAAGCTTAAACAATCCACAAATTTCATCCACATATATCAAGTGCATATCAGGATGCACCGTTCCATCTCCTGCATAAGGATTAGCTAGCAGTTTCTTTACCATACCGGAAGGAATTTCATAATAAATATTTTCAGTAGGTTCAGTAGGTTGAGGAGCAACTCTTAATGCTTCCGGTTGAGGTGATGATACCCCGGACAAACCCCTCAAAGGATTACTTTCCATAGTGACAAGTTACAGTAAATTTCAGCACGTAATATAAATGTTTCCTTACCAAATTCCACTCACCAAAGGCGCTTCACTCCCCGGCAACGGCGCCAGAAAAGAGTCTTGATGACCCACAAGTATAGGGGATCAATCATAGTCCTTTCGATAAGTAAGAGTGTCGAACCCAACGAGGAGCAGAAGGAAATGACAAGCGGTTTTCAGCAAGGTATTCTCTGCAAGTACTGAAAGTAGCGGTAATAGATAATTTTGATAGCAAGATAATTCATAACAAGTAACAAGTAACAAGTATAATAAACTGCAGCAAGGTGGCCCAATCCTTTTTATAGCAAAGGACAAGCCAGAACGAACTCGTATAATAAGCAAAGCGTTCTCGAGGACACATGGGAATTTCATCTAGTCACTTTCATCATGTTTGTTTGATTCGCGTTCGCTACTTTGATAATTTGATATGTGGGTGGACCGGTGCTTGGGTACTATTCTTACTTGAACAAGCCTCCTACTTATGATTAACCCCTCTCGCAAGCATTCGCAACTACGAAAGAAGAATTAAGATAAATCTAACCATAGCATGAAACATATGGATCCAAATCAGCCCCTTACGGAATAGCGCATAAACTAGGGTTTAAGCTTCTGTCACTCTAGCAACCCATCATCTAATTACTACTCCACAATGCCTTCCCTTAGGCCCAAAGATGGTGAAGTGTCATGTAGTCGACGTTCACACGACACCACTAAAGGAAGCAACAACATACATATCATCAAAATTTCAAACGAATACCAAATTCACATGATTACTTATGACAAGACTTTTCCCATGTCCTCAAGAACAAAAGTAACTACTCACAAATCATATTAATATTCAAGACCAGAGGGGTATTGAATAGCATTAAGGATCTGAACATATAATCTTTCACCAAATAAACCAACTAGCATCAACTACAAGATGTAATCAACACTACTAGCAACCCACAGGTACCAATCTGAGGTTTTGAGACAAAGATTGAATACAAGAGATGAACTAGGGTTTGAGATGATATGGTGCTGGTGAAGATGTTGATGAAGATTAGTCCTCCCACGATGAGAGGATCGTTGGTGATGTCGATGGCTTCGATTTCCCCCTCCCAGAGGGAAGTATCCCCCGCGGAATCGCTCCGCCAAAGAGCGAAATAGCTCCTGCCCAGGTTCCGCCTCGAGACGCGGCGCTTCGTCCCGAAAGTCTTCTTCTAATTTTTTCTAGGGAAAATGGCTTCATATAGCAGAAGGAGGGGGCCGGAGGCCTGCCAGGGGCCCCACAAGCTCTGGGGGCCTGCCCAGGCGGTAGGGCGCGCCCCCAGGCTTGTGGCTGCCTGGTGGGTCCCCTCCTGTTGATTCTTTCGCCAGTATTTTTTATATATTCCAAAATAATTCTCTGTAAATTTTCAGGTCATTTGGAGTTGTGTAGAATAGCTATCTCTGTTTCACCCCTTTCAGGTCCAGAATTCCAGTTGCCGGCAATCTCCCTTTTCATGTGAATCTTGCAAAATAAGAGAGAAAAGGCATAAGAATTGTACCATGAAGTGAAATAATGATCAAAAACATAATAATTATTAGTAGGAAATCATGATGCAAATTGGACGTATCATTTTGCGCCTGAAAAAGTGTGACTACGCTGAGCAGTGAAGAGCCAGCCCCCGTGCCTTCCCCATAAAAGGGAATCTACGGGTGTGGTGCTCAATTCACGCTTCCTTCGCCTGTAATTCATCTCCCAGCACCCACTGCTACTTGTCAGCTGCGTTGGGATTTTCCCCGAAGAATAGGGGAGATGTAGTATAGTACAGATAAGTATTTCCCTTAGTGAGAACCAAGGTTTATCGAACCAATAGGAGAATCACGCAAACCCTCGTGAGCAGCACCTGCACACACAAAAGCAAATACTTGCACCCAACGCGGGCAAGAGGGTTGTCAATCCCCTTGAACTCATTAATTGCAAGGATTAGATCTTGTATAGGCAAAAGTATAAATTGCAATATAAAAGAAAACGAAATAAATTGCAGCAAATGTTTTTAGGTTTTCTTTTTTATGTTTAAGATAGACCTGGGGGCCATAGTTTTCACTAGAGGCTTCTCTCTCGAACACATAGCATACGGTGGGCAAACAAATTACTATTGGGAAATTGATAGAAAAGTGCATAGTTATGATGTTATTCACGGCAATGATCATGTATATAGGCATCACGTCCGAGACAAGTAGACCAACTCCTGCCTGCATCTACTACAATTACTCCACCAATCGACCGCTATCCAGCATGCATCTATGGTATTAAGTTTATGACAAACAGAGTAACGCCTTAAGCAAGATGACATGATGTAGACAAAGTAAACTCAATCAATATGAATAAACCCCATCATTTTATCCTTAATGGCAACAATACAAATACGTGTCTTGTCCCCTACTTTGTCACTGGGATATAGAGCACCGCAAGATTGAACCCATTACAAAGCACCTCTCCCACTGAAGATAAATCAATCTAGTTGGCCAAACCAAATGGACAGATCGGAGAGAAATACAAAGCTATAACAATCATGCATAATAAAGTTCAGAAAAGACTCAATTACTTTCAAGGAACAATCTGATCATAAACCCACAATTCATCGGATCCCAACAAACACACCGCAAAAGAAGATTACATCGGATAGAACTCCAAAAAGATCGAGGAGAACATGGTATTGAAGATCAAAGAGAGAGAAGAAGCCATCTAGCTACTAGCTATGGACCCGTAGGTCTGTGGTGAACTACTCACACATCATCGGAAGGGCAGCAAGGTTGATGTAGAAGCCCTCCGTGATCGATTCCCCCTCCGGCAGATTACCGAAAAAGGCCTCCAGATGGGATCACGAGAGAATAGAAGCTTGCGGCAGCGGAAAAGTTATTTCGTCTTGCATTCTGTTGGTTTGGGAATATATGGGAGTTTATAGGCTTGGAATTAGGTCAAACAGAGCTGCGTGGGGCCCACAAGTGTCGGTGTACTAAAGCATGGGTGCCCTCGTACCCTGACTTGTGCACAGGCAGTTGTAGCCTTCCTGACGGCAAGGGCTTGCCGGAGGGTTGCTGTGACCCAAGACATAGAATAAACAAGACCGTGAAGAAGACCTCAAGGCAGGTCATCGAGAAGTACTATTCTAGTACTAAAGATCAAGATTGCCCTTGCTGGCAAGCTTCATACCGGCAAGGTGAAGAACAAGACCCTAGTTGCCAGCAAGCTCCTTGCCGGCAAGCTCGTTCTGTCCCGTTACCACTCCACCTCATCATCGGCTAGATAAGCACGCCTGATAGGTGTCGAGCGAGAAGGCAGTCAATGCAGCTGGCCAAGGCACGTGTCAGCATGCCACTCCAGGATTAACTTTAACGACACCCATCCTTGGGACGTGTCAAGGTGACAAGAGGGTGCCAGGATCGGTGGTACAGATCTTTTTACCCAAAGCCTCGCCTCCCCGATGTAGCACCTAACGGCGCATTTAATGCGCTTGTCCTACCCCGTCTGGACATAGTCATGGTGACGGTGCAGGTTACTATTCATACTCTGTAAATGACCATATTAGCCACTGTGGTAACCCCTTGTCCTATAAAAGGAGGCCCACGGCTACACTTAGAACAGTTGACTCTTAGCTCAACTACACGCTGTAGCTGCACTTCCCGCGCACCTTGCCGGCAAGCTACGCTCTTTGTAACCTTTGAGCTTACATACAACCAAACCACCAGAACAGAAGTAGGGTTTTACGCTCATAGTGGCCCGAACCTGGATAAATCCTTGCTTGTACTCACATATACTAGCCCTGATCTTTGTAGTATATTGATCCCACAGCCGAACAGCAAAGGGATCCTCTCGATCCCATAGATCATCGTTCTCCCATGACATCTTTGGCATGCTAGGCAGGGGGTCTTATATTACGAATCAGTGATTGTAGTTTGAGTACCGGCTCCATCACCTTCATCGATGGCGCCGAAGAAGAAGACCGGAGCCACGATGGCTCCCACCACCTCCAAGCGGCCTTCCCTGTCATCCGGAGACGGCGGAGGCGGCGCAGTCGGCGCGGGCGCTACGGTTGGGACGGCCGGGGCAGGAGGCGCCGGCGGTGTGGGTGTCTAGCACCCCCCCGTTCCGGCGATCGCAGTCAGCACACTGGAGATGGCGCAGACGGCCAACTCCAACAACCCGCTGGTGAGCACGATCATGCTAGTATTACAATTCGGACCGGTGTGAACCAGGACCCCGCCGTCGCGACGTCCAAGGACGGAGCGGCGACGTCCAACAACGCTGCAGCGGGACGTGTGCAGCGACCATCGCAAGATGGGCGCGCCACGCTTCCCCCGCGGCGCTGGTGGTCCTAGACGACATCAAGCCGGCCCTAAGCATTGTCCTCATGATGCTCAGGTTCCACCACCACCACGCCAGCCCGTTGGTGAACATGCGCCCTGGGAGCAGGTACGCGACGAGCTCCCTCCTGGCCCAGCCAGGAGTCGAACGTCGTCCCGTTCCGTGTTTCCCGCCATGCCAACCACGGCGGCAGAGGCTATGGCGCGAGTTCAAATGCTTTTGAACTTCCCTCCAGCCCCAGACAAGATGGAAGAATGGAGGGCCACCATTCAGAGCCTCATCAGTTTTGCCGATCCCAACAAAACACAAGATGTGGGCCCCTCCAGACGACCACCCACAGTGCCGGTAGGACCATCTGGCTGCCGTGCCGGAGACGGTGCACCAACGGTGCAGTCGCCTCCATGCCAACAACCACCACGGTGGCAAGCTTGCCGATCGGATGACCAGGACACCATGTCCATGGCATCGTCAGATCCGCGGGGTCGCTGAGACCAGCGCCAAGTGCTCCACGAACGGCGCGACGAGGACACCCGTACAAAGATTGAGCGGCGCCGGGAAGCATGCCGTCTATCAGACGACCGTGCCGGGCCAATAGTATATGTACCAGTGCCAGGGTACCCTGGGTGCTTACCTTATGAGGCGGGCTGCCCAGCGTTTACTCATGAGCTGTGGCCAGTTTGCTGGCCGTCCGCCCGCCCCTTCAAGCCTGAGCTGCCCGACAAGTACAACGGCATGCTCAGCCCAGCAAAGTTCCTTTGCATCTACACTATCACGGTGCAGGCTGCGGGGGCGCAACGACAAGCTTTTGGCCAACTACTTTCCGTTGGCGCTCAAGCCCAACGTCAGATCTGTCGGGCCATTGGGAACCGGGGTACCACGGCCTGTCTGCCTGCAGCCCAGGAAGCGACGCTTGGCGAAGGCCCAAAACGCGGCCCAACTGTAGGCGCCGCGAAGCGAAGGCATCTCACGAGGCACCAGCCTCACGAGTACCCCTCCTCAGGGGCAAACCACCGAGACATAGCCGTAGCAGCGGCAGGAAGCCTCGCAAGGCCCCCTCATGAGGCGGCCTCCCGAGGCGGCCGCCCGAGGCCATCCGAGCCTGACACCAGCCACATGGGTGACGTGCTTGGCGACGAACGGTGACAGAGGCCGCGCCAGCGGGCGCGGACAGAGAGGGTTTCCTCTTTGGAGCTAAAGGGGCAGCACCAGCTGCCCTCCCCCAAAGCAAGTCCCAAGGACTGCCCGTTTGGTGAAAGAAGACCAAGACATCAAGGCGCGCTGGGCGGAGGTCATCACTGAGCCCACCGGCGCGTCATGGATCATGCTTTTGCAGGCGAAGTGTGACACCCTGGTTTTTAACATTTTTTTTTGAAAACCCATTTGAAAATTTCATTCGGAATTTGGTTTGGACTTTGTCTTGAATGGCTCTATGGGCTTATAACTTGGGAATGTTTTTGATTTTTTTTCCCAAGTGAACCAAAGCTTCCAAACACTTTCCTCAAGTCATGTCATTCCCATTCTTGCCACATATCAATTTTTTTTCAATTAAATATTCCTTTCTCATTAAAGGAATAACCCTTTGAGCTCTAGGTTGTGAAGCAACCTATATTTCTGTTCTTCCAAAAATTCCAGGAAAATTCTCAAAAATTCTTTGGACCATATAAAACTTGGACATGTGAAAATATTCAAGATTTATTCTTCATGGTTAGCACAGCCTCCAATCTTTGCTTCTGGTCATAATTTCAGTTTGTGAGGCAACTATATTTTATATTGACCCAAAAATTCTGAAATTAATCCAGGACATTCTTCTATCCAAATTATCAGTCTCCACCAATTTTTGCTCATTTCATTCAGCCATTTTTGCTATAAAATTCCTCCAAGTTACTGTCCAGAAGGAAGCTTTGTGAAGGAGGTACCACTTATGCTTATCCAAATGCTATGAAATTTTTATGGCATCTTGGCATCACCAAATAACCGACCTATACCAAGTTTCAACTCCAGAAGCCCATCCATATGAGTGCATCTTCCTCTGCAAAGTTTCTAGACCAAAGGAGCAGTTATAAAGCAACTACACCCAAAACTGGTCCATTTGGTCTGAATCTTCTCCAGCATGGGCACCTTCCTACTACATTTCTGTGTGACAAATTTCCTCTCTCAAATTTCTAACCATTTCTGCTCAGCTTCTTGCCCAAGTTTCTAGCCAGAAACTTGTCTGGAAGCTAGCTGGTTGTCCAGGCCACCCTTGGCCAAACCAGACACAAGGGAGGTCACTGGATGGATGGACTACAGCGTAGACATGACCAAACGCGCCAGAGCACACCGAGTGCACCAGTGCACGCGGTGACCACGCGTCTGGCCAAACCAAAGTCGTGCTCTGCACGCTGACCGCGTCGGACACAACTACTCCGGCCATCCCGTACTGCCCCTCCTTGTCCAAGCATGCCAATTGCGTCCCTGCCGTCCACCTGGCCCGTCTGGAACCCTCTCCCAGCTCCGGCGAAGCTCGCCGCCGCACACGGCCAAGTTCATGCACGGGCCGAACAGGGCGCCGCGTTCGTTGCCGTTGTCCTCACGTCCTTAATAGCTCCGCTTGCGTCCCGTCACTCCTGCGCGCTCCCATCCACTCCAGCCGCGCCGCGACGGCCAGCGCGGCCGCTAGCTCACCGTCCTTGCCGTGCCAGTGCATCGATGGCGGCATTCGGCCACAGCGGCTCCGCCCGGCTATAAAAGCCGCCCCCGACCCCGTCTCTCCCCACCACTCGAGCTCTTCCTCTCCTAATCGTCGCCTCGCAGCACCAGAGCAAGCCGGAGAGCTCTTCTACTCCATCTCCGGTGAGGTGCTCCGCCGCTCTGCCCCTGCTTCTCCAGCTCGCCTCCGTCCACCCCAGCTCCAGCCAAGGCCACCACTGAGCTCGTGGCACTCCACTGACCCGTCCCAGCCCTTCCTCCGCCCGAGAGCTCACCGGAGTCGCCGGATCCATTAACCACCGTAGCTCGCCGCCGCCTGAGAAGAAGGGGCCGACGCCGTCCGGCCGTCTCCCAACGAGCTACGGGTACGGGCGTGCTCACCATCGAGCGCCCGATCCATCCCGACCATTTTCTGGCGCCGCCGCAGCCTCCTCGCCGGCCAGCCATTGCCGGTGAGCCGCCGCTCTCTGCTCTCTCTCCCTCCATTTAATTCTGACAAGGGCCCCCACCCATCAATGACCCACTGCGCGCCCAAAACGGTACGCAAGTGGTGGCGTAAACCCCAGTTTACGCCTTCGACGTGGCCGCCCCTGGGTTTTCCGATTTTCTATTTAAATTCATTTAAATCCAGAAGTTTGACCCAACTTTGACCATCAATAACTTTTAAACCATAAGTCCAAATGAGTTCATTCATTTTGCATTATTTTTCTTATGAGCTCTTCTATTTGCTGTAAGATTTTGGTGTTTTTCTCTGCTGCCTAGAATTTCTGGATAGAAGAGAATGCTTTATGTTATATTTGAAAATGTTTTCAAAAATGTTTTTCAGATTGATTTGAGTAGTTGGTGAAGACCAGGAGTATTCCCACACTTCATTGCTGCAAGGCAAGCCACAACTCTCATTTGCATAATTGCATTACAATATCACGGTTAAATAATTATTTTAATGTTGATGATGAATTATTTGTAAATAAGTAATTCATGCAACACTTTGAAGATCTTGAGTAGGCTACTGTCATGTTGATGATGAGATTGTAGTCATTGGTAGATTTCAAGTTGGATGGTGTTATGACACGGGTGGTGTCGGGTGAATTACCCGCGGTCAAGACCCGGCCTGCTACAGGACCTGGCCTCAAGGATGACCCGGCCTGCTACAGGACCTGGCCTCAAGGATGACCTAGCCTGCTACAGGAGGCCACCCAGCCTGCTACAGGACCTGGCCTCAAGGATGACCCGGCCTGCTACAGGACCTGGCCTCAAGGATGACCCGACCTGCTACAGGACCTGGGCTCAAGCATGACCCAGCCTGCTACAGGACCTGGGCTCAAGCATGACCAGGCCTGCTACAGGGCCTGGCCTCAAGGATGACCCGACCTGCTACAGGGCCTGGCCTCAAGCATGACCCGGCCTGCTACAGGACCTGGCCTCAAGGATGACCCGGCCTGCTACAGGACCTGGCCTCAAGGATGACCCGGCCTGCTACAGGACCTGGCCTCAAGGATGACCCGGCCTGCTACAGGGCCTGGCCTCAAGCATGACCCGGCCTGCTACAGGACCTGGTCTGCTACATGACCTGGACTTAGACGAAATTCCTCCAAGGAGTCCAAATACAGGACGGAGACCCCAAAAGACACGAAGGACATAGAGGACTTAGACTAGGATTCTGACTACGGGTATAACTCGGAATCTCTTGTAACCCCAAGGACTCAGCTATTATATAAAGCGAGTCCCTGGGTCATCATAAGGGAGAGGTTTTTAGACAAACAAGTCTCGAGAGAGATGGTTTGATAGTCTCGAGACAGATATTTTGATAGCTCACGAGACAGAGGTAGCGAAATAGCGCCCTTGTAATCGATACCACCATAATCAATAGCTATCAAGCAGGATGTAGGCTTTTACCTACACCATGAGGGGCCGAACCTGGGTAAACTCGCGTCTTCTCATTTCTGATCAACCCCATCCAAGCTTCCGCCTAGCAGCGATGGCCTCAAAACTTAGTCTTCTCACAAAGACATCTATCGTGACAAAACCACGACAGTTGGCACCCACCGTGGGGCCTGCGCACAAAGGTGTTGTGTTCTTGGAGGGAGCTCTCCCAGGGATCGAGAAAATTCGCGATCGGCCGGATGAGGAAAATCCAGCTCAAGAAAAATCCAGCTCAAGGAAAATCTGACTCAAGAAAAATCCGGCTCAAGGAAAATCTGGCTCAAGAAAAATCTGGCTCAAGGAAAATCCGGCTCAAGGAAAATCCGGCTCAAGAAAAATCCGGCTCAAGGAAAATCCGGCTCAAGGAAAATCCGGCTCAAGAAAAATGTGGCTCAAGAGAAATCTGGCTCAAGAAAAATCTGGCTCAAGAAAAATCCGGCTCAGGAAAAGTCTGGCTCAAGAGAAATCCTGCTCTCAGAAAAATCTGGCTCAAGAAAAATCCGGCTCAAGTCCGACTTATGATAAAAGTTCTGGTTCTTCAGGAAAAAGTCCGGCTTATGTCGAAAATTCCGACTCGACGAAAAATTCCGAGTCGTCGAAAATTCTGACTCGATGAAAAATTCTGAGTCGCCGAAAATTCCGATTCGACAAAAAAATTCTTAGTCACCGAAAATATCGATTCGACAAAAAAATTCCGAGTCGCCGAAAAATTCTGAGTCGTCGAAAATTCTGACTCGACGAAAAATTCCGAGTCGACAAAAGGGTTTCAGATCCTTCAGAAAAATTCCGGCTTATGACAAAGGTTCCGGCATCTTCAGAAAAAATTCTGGCTTATGATAAAAGTTCCGGTTCTTCAGAAAAATTCTGGCTTATGACAAAGGTTCCGGCATATCCAGCAAAATCCAGCTTATGATCAAAAATTTCTGGCTCTTGGGGCTACCAATTGCTCCTGTCAAAATTCAGAAGTTCAAAAACACAAGCCCCAATCCACTATATCAATAGTGACCCGAAGCTTGGGGGTTACATCACTCAATTCTGACCTGATTGAGCATGGCATATATAAATACAGATGGGTTATATTACTCAGTCCCAAGTCGCTGCAGGAAGGCGACCCGGCACTTGGGAGCTACATCATATGATGTTTTTCTTTTCAAAGGAGAAGTACATGTAAGTCCCGAGTCGCTGCAGGCAAACGACCCGACACTTGGGGGCTACACTACTCAGTTCAAGATCTACAAACTTTCTAAGTCCCAAGTCGCCGCAGGCATGCGGCCCGGCACTTGGGCGCTACAGCGTTCAGTTGTTTAAAACAGCGCATAAGGTCCAGATTGAAGACCCGGCCCATCACATACTGATGAGCCGGCCCTTGGGGGCTAAACTATTTGCAGTTATATATCTACAACCTTCAAGACAAAGTCCAAGTCCCAGGTTGCTGCAGGCAAGACAACCCGGCACTTGGGGGCTGTGCTGGCTGAAGTTTTACAAGTGTAAGGCAATTACAAGTCCCAGATTGCTGCAGGCAAGACAACCCGGCACTTGGGGGCTGCACAGTCAAGATGTTATTTTTATGCAAAAGCACCAAGTCATCATGAACTGATAAACTCGGAGCTTGGGGGCTACAGGTAATATGGAGATAAAAAACAGAAGAACACCTTCAAGCTGTCAATTTTGAGAGAGCCGGGTTTCATTTTCTTGGTGGAGGTTTGCATAGTTCATTTCTTCCAAGTTATTCATAGAAGGTCTAGAAGCACTGAAAGCCGGCTCGACATCGGACGGATTTTTATTCCCAATATTTTTTAAGCCGAAACACAAGAAACCGGCTCAATGTCAGATGGGTAATTATTCCCAATATTTTCCTACGAGGAACCAACATCAGCAAGTTGATTGTGATGCCGGCCTGTTGATATGACAAACAGACCCGGACTTTCCAGAAGCCGGTTCATTGAATAAACTGGTCATCTGAGCAAGTCGGTCCCTTAATGTACTAATTATTCTTATTTCAGGAGCTTAGCATGAATGCACGCCAAGCCTGTATTCAAGCTAACCTGGGGGCTAATGTCGGGGGAATTACCCGCGGTCAAGACCCGGCCTGCTACAGGACCTGGCCTCAAGGATGACCCGGCCTGCTACAGGACCTGGCCTCAAGCATGACCTGGCCTGCTACAGGACCTGGCCTCAAGGATGACCCGGCCTGCTATAGAACCTGGCCTCAAGGATGACCCGGCCTGCTACATGACCTGGGCTCAAGCATGACCCAACCTGCTACTGGACCGGGGCTCAAGCACGACCCGGCCTGCTACAGTGCCTGGCCTCAAGGATGACCCGGCCTGCTACAGGGCCTGGCCTCAGGCATGACCCGGCCTGCTACAGGACCTGGCCTCAGGGATGACCCGGCCTGCTACAGGACCTGGCCTCAAGCATGACCCGGCCTGCTACAGGACCTGGCCTCAAGCATGACCCGGCCTGCTACAGGACCTGGCCTCAAGCATGACCCGGCCTGCTACAGGACCTGGCCTCAAGGAGGACCCGGCCTGCTATAGGACCTGGCCTCAAGGATGACCCGGCCTGCTACAGGGCCTGGCCTCAAGCATGACCGGGCCTGCTATAGGACCCGGTCTGCTACATGACCTGGACTTAGACGAAATTCCACCAAGGAGTCAAAATACAGGACGGAGACCCCAAAAGACACGAAGGATTTAGAGGACTTAGAGTAGGATTCCGACTACGGGTATAACCCAGAATCTCTTGTAACCCCAAGGACTCAGCTATTATATAAAGTGAGTCCCTGGGTCATCAGAAGGGAGAGGTTTTTAGACAGACAAGTCTCGAGAGAGATGTTTTGATAGTCTCGAGACAAATGTTTTGATAGCTCTCGAGATAGAGGTAGCGAAATAGCGCCCTTGTAATCGATACCACCATAATCAATAGCAATCAAGCAGGATGTAGGCTTTTACCTCCACCATAAGGGGCCGAACCTGGGTAAACTCGCGTCTTCTCATTTCCGATCAACCCCATCCAAGCTTCCACCTAGCAGCGATGGCCTCAAAACTTAGTCTTCTCACAAAGACATCTGCCGTGACAAAACCACGACAGTTAAAAGCTGAGTCCCTGGGTCATCAGAAGGGAGAGGTTTTAGATAGGCAAGACTAGAGACAGATGTTTTGATAGTATCGAGACAGATATTTTGATAGCTCTCGAGACAGAGGTAGCGAAATAGCGCCCTTGTAATTGATACCACCATAATCAATAGCAATCAAGCAGGATGTAGGCTTTTACCTCCACCATGAGGGGCCGAACCTGGGTAAACTCGCGTCTTCTCGTTTCCGATCAACCCCATCCAAGCTTCCACCTAGCAGCGATGGCCTCAAAACTAATTCTTCTCACGAAGACATCCGCCGTGACAAAACCACGACAGGTGGATTAAGAGATTACCGTCTATGATTATTTGGTGACTCCGTCCGATACCGTATATAGGGATTCAGTAGTGGTATTTGATCATTTTGCTCACTGGATTTTTAGCAAGTTATAGTTGTAACTTGGATCATTGTGATACCGGAGAGTCAGTAATGACTATAGTTGCTTGGGGATAAGTTCCTTCATTGTTGATCAAGTGCCACTAAACCGAACTTTCCGGTGCAGCCACACCTGCCAGAATGGGACAACCTTGGCTTGGTCTAACCGCGTGCTCTTATATCGGTACCACCAAAGAGGGGAGGTTATGCGTGCGTGCTGCCCTGATCAGGTAGACGACGATAACCTTGTGAGCCCAGTTTGGTTATTGAGCTTAGGTCCTCGTTTGGGACAGTCTGCTTGGCCACGACAGTGGCAAGTGTCAGAAGTGACACAGGGGCCACCCAGGGCATGACCCTGTAGGGGGAGTGATTGTCGGTGGTTCGGTGGACGAGTCACGGGTTAGGCAAGTTTCGTTGGAGTAGCACCGGTCCACCCGGAAGGGAAGTGTACCGAGGTACGGGACCAAGAGTTCCATAGTGTGGGTAAAGTGCGCAACCTCTGCAGAGTGTAAGAATCTATTCGAATAGCCGCATCCACGGTATTGGACACAGTTTGTACTAAGTCACACTGTCTGATCAACACCGATGAGGGAGTGACTTGTTAATGATGGAAGAACTCGTCTCAGTATTCGTCTGGTAACGGATCGCTGGTGATCCTGGAAATGGTCTTGAGTATGATCATCTGGTGGTATTGAGGTGACCGTGAGTGGGTCACGAGCATGGTTGGCTTGACTGGTTTAACAAGAGTAAGGTGGGCCAGATGACTCAGAGTATTAATGGTTCGGAGATAACATGTTTATTGTTTTCTTCCACCCTTTCTAATAGTAACTAATCCTGATGCATAACCATAATTGCTATGATGTTGTTATGCTTTGATGCTTGTGTTTGTTGTGAGCTTGCGAGTACATTCAAAGTACTCACCTGGCATGTCATGCGAGTTTGCAGGTGCTGCCCTGTTTGCATAGCAGAGGTGTTCGAGTTGCGAGCTAGGATGTGTCCCAGCCAGAGTCCCTGCGGAGTGGAGTCCATTACTGATGTCGTGGTTCCGCTGCTATTAGTCGTGCCGCTGCTAGCATAGAGCCACCATAGTCAGAGCAGCATAATTGTAATCCTTTGTAAACCCTTTGTAACCCTTGTACCCCAACTAATAGTAATAAAGAGCTGATTTGTTCTATGCCAAGCAGTGCCGTATTCCAGAAGACTTGATCTCTGGGCTGGAATACGGGGTGCTCCGGTGACTCTGAGCCGGGGTGCCACAAGGTTTGGTATCAGAGCAGGTCTGGCTATAGGACACCCTCGCCAACCCAGACGTTAGCAAACCGTTAGCCTAGAGCCCAGCTTGCTTGTGTGATGCATTTGAGTTGCTGCCTTTGGTTGTCGCATTTGTTTGCTGCATGACATACATATAGGTTTGGCTCACTAACCAGTTGATTTTGTAGATGGCATCTGTTCCGATTAACCACGACTCAGCCCCTGCACCACTCAGCTTCGCACCTTGCTTCGGGATGTTTGGCGTCTTCTCTATGCTAGTGGAGAGATGCCAAGGTATCAAGTGTTCCAGACCCCGCTTGCAGGACTGGTGCTTGAGTATCATGCCAATGTCAATTCTGTCAGTCGACCTACCTTTGGGGAAGCGCACCTATAGTCTCCATGGTGGTTATGCTTCTATTTCGGAGCGTGCCATCCAGCTTGCCACTCTAGCAGGCCTCACTGTTCTTCATCATCAGGAGAGCACGATGCAAGAAAATCGTGCCTTCCACTACTATCCCACCATGGCCGTCACTCCCAGACGAGTTAGATTTCCTCCTATTCGCTCGAACGACGATCCAACTATGTCATACATGTCTCGTTACATGATTGCTGAATACGTCCTCATCGCTGAACTGACCAGGGATGCCACTCGCGCCAGGAGAGCACTTGGTATGGCTTTGGCACCGTCGACCTCTCCACCAGCCCCTTCGCTCTCCAGTAACCCGCCTTCCGACCATAGTACCTAAGTACTTGCGAGGTTCATGCTGCATGGGTTGTAGTAGCACTGAGTGTTGTAAATTGCCTTGAATAGCAATAAAGTGTGGTTCTCTTGTAAGCTTAGTGTCTTTTATTGAGTAGTTTTTACTCGCTCTTTTATTTGGCTCCTCGGTGTCACTTTACTTTCCCCTACGGAAGTTGCTCATCAACCCCAACGGATCCAAAGAGTTAATAATTGGAAGCTCGGCTGAATCTTATGAAATTATTAATGGGCTGCCTGGTATTGGGAATATGTGGTTTGGAAGAAAATTAATATTCTGGATTAGTTATCAGCATCAAGTCTGCCTCAAGGTGTAAATATTATAACTATTTCAACCATGTGGAACCCGCAAAAGGATAATGGAGATGCAAGACCAACCGAGTCGAAGGTATCAATCAGATGCGAAGTTGGTTCTGCTTGGGCGGAATATGAAACAGGTTATAGCGGGAAGCAAACAGGAATGTGCCATGCACCCTGTACTCAGCAAGAAGGCGAGACATGCAAATTTTTTCATACAAGTGATCAACAGCTGGAGTTGTAAGGCATACGGTCAGCATATCACGAAGAGAAACTTCGGGTGTAAGCAACGCAGTCATCCTTCGCACGCTAACAGAGAAGCTTACGTTGCAAGGCCCCTCAGATCTTTCTCAGTATGATATGTGGATAGCTTCCGGCATAAGCTACCCTGGCTTTTTCGCTAAGCTACCACAGAAAGCTTCCGGGATAAGGCATCGAGTCTTCTCGCAGAAGCAACCAGGAAGGGAGGCTTCGGAGGTACGCTACCCAGCCTTCCTCAACACGCTATCTCAACAGAAGCTTCGAGCATAAGCCACCCAGTCTTCTTTAGCACGATACTCCCGATGGTTTCTCACTACATCGAAAGAATCAAGCCCCGGGTGAAAGCACATTTGCTCCCTTGGTGGTTTTGGTAATTTATGCCAACATACATGTTGTTGGACTAATGCTTTTATCTAGTGAATTTTAGACAAGTTCAACAATGGCGTGGCAGGGACAAGAGGACGTGGAACCCCTTCAAAATGCTAAGGACAAGGATTGGCAAAAGATCAAGACTCTACATTTTTGGTTTAGTGACCCAAGATCACATTGAGTCCATAGGAAAGCCAATACTATTAAAAGGGGATGAGGTGTTCCTTAATGGTCTTTTTGCTCAAGTGCTTAGTGACAGTATTCCTAAACCCTCAACCACTCTCTCTACCCAAATATGTCCTAAACCTACATTCCAACTCGGCCCCACCGATATTTCCTATCCGGCCCAACCGAGGTCATCCAAGACTTAGCCACTGCCAAAACCCTAACAAATCGGATCCACCGAAATGGATCTCGGTCTCACCGAGATGGCCTTGCCAACTCTCTGTAATCGTTTGCACTTATTTCGGTCTCACCGAGTTTTGCAAACCGGTCTCACCGAGATGGCTTGCAAAGTCTCTGTTGCCTTATTGCTTCACTTCGGTCCAACCGAGTTGATGCAATCGGTGCCACCGAGATGAGGATTGCCCTAAGCCATTGCACTTCAGTCCATCCGAGTTGTCCGTATCGGTCCCACCGAGATACCTAACGTTCATATCTTTTACATAGTTCGGTGCTACCGAGATTGTCATTTCGGTGCCACCGAGTTGAGTCAAAAGTGTGTAACGGTTGGATTTTGTGTGGAGGCTATATATACCCCTCCACCACATCCTTCTCAGTAAGGAGAGCCATCAGAACGTGCTTACACTTCCACCATACATTTTCTGAGAGAGAACCACCTACTCATATTTTGAGATCAAGCTATTCCATTCCTACCATTTGAACCTTGATCTCTAGCCTTTCCCAAGTTGCTTTCCACTCAAATCCTTCTTCCACCATAGCCAAATCTGTGAGGAGTTGTTTGAGTGCTGGGAAGACTATCATTTGAAGCACAAGAGCAAGGAGTTCATCAACAACACACCGTCTATTACCTTTTGGAGAGTGGTGTCTCCTAGATTGGTTAGGTGTCACTTGGGAGCCTCCAACCTGATGTGGAGTTGAACCAAGGAGTTTGTAAGGGCAAAGAGATCGCCTACTTCGTGAAGATCTACCCCGAGTGAGGCTACTCCTTCGTGGACATAAGCTATGGTGGAATAGACAAGGTTGCTTCTTCGTGGACCCTTCGTGGGTGGAGCCCTCCATGGACTCGCGCAGCCGTTACCCTTCGTGGGATGAAGTCTCCATCAACATGGACGTACGATAGCACCACCTATCGGAACCACGCCAAAAACCACCGTGTCTTCATTGCGTTTGATCTTCCATACTCTACCCCTTTACTTTCCGTACTATTGCATGCTTTACTATTTCCGCTGCTCAATCTCTAGATATGCATGTGTAGAAAGTAATGGAGTGATCTTAACTTGTGCCAAAATCTGCCTAAATTCCAAGAGAAATTAAAAACTGCACCTTTGGCTGGTTAGGAGTCTATTCACCCCCCCCCCCTCTAGACCTATCTCCTCGATCCCACAATTGGTATCAGAGCTTTGGTCTCCATTGCCTTGGTTTCATCACCATTGGAGGGAGATGGATGTGTCTACGTTGGGGAGTCTTAGACGTAGAGTGCCTATTCTCGATGGGGAGTATTACAACTTTTGGAAGGATGAAATGCTTGATATCTTTGATGAATTTAACTTGAGCAAGTATATTCATAATCCTTATGTGCCCCCTATTGATCCCTTGCATCCTACCCATGAAGAGGAAATTGACATGCTTCGTAATCTTAGAACCGTCAATCTTATCATTAGAGGATTACCTAAGGTTGTGCTTGGTTGTATGCGAAACTTTGCATGTGCTTATACTCTATGGCATGATTTAGAAAAGCGATATCCTGATTACTCCTTAAAGAGTCTCGATAAGATTCTTCATAAGGCTGTTGCTTTTCACAAGATGAGTCCTAGTGAACCTAAGTTTGATGATTGCTTGTTTGAGCTTCGTGATCTTATGCGTGCCAAAGGAGATGTTAGAACTATTAGCAACATTATCATGGAAACCATTAGAATCCATAAACTTGAACATTGTCATGATCATGAAACTAATAAATCTATTGCCCTAGGTAATGATCAAATGCATGATGATGGTGATGTTGAGCATGGCTATTATGATGAGGATGAAGAATTTGACATTGAATTTGAGAAGACCATGAGGAATCTTAGTCTTATGGCAAATCTTCGAGATTATATGGCCGGAGGAAAAGAGTGGATTCTTGATAGTGGATGTACCGATCACATGATCGGAGATAGAGACATGTTTCGTGAGCTTACTAAAAATGATGGTCCACGCAAGTATGTGACTTTTGGAGATAACTCCAAAGGTAAGGTACTTGGCCTTGGTAAGGTGGCCATATCCAATGATAGCTCCATACAAAATGTTATGCTTGTTGAATCTCTTGGTTACAATCTTATTTCCGTATCTAGACTAGCCGATTTTGGTTTTAATGTTCTATTTACCAAAGTAGATTGCCAAGTGTTTCGCCAAGATAATCATAATATGGTCTTTACCGGCATTCATAGAGGTGATCTATACATTGTTGATTTCACTAAGAGAGCCCAACCTCATACATGCTTAATTGCTAAATCTTCTAAAGGTTGGTTATGGCATAGAAGACTTGGACATGTTGGTATGCGTAACCTAGATAAACTTGTTAAAGGAGATCACATTCTTGGAGTGAAAGATGTTATATTTGACAAAGATCGACTTTGTAGTGCTTGCCAAGCAGGAAAACAAGTTGGAGGAAGCCACCCCGTGAAGAACATTATGACCACGAGGAGACCAGTCGAGCTACTTCATATGGATCTTTTTGGTCCCAACTCCTATAAGAGTCTTGGTGGTAACTCTTTCGGTTTGGTCATTGTTGATGATTTTTCCAGATTTACGTGGGTGTTCTTTCTTGATGACAAATCGCAGGTACAAAAGATCTTCAGGAACTTTGCAAGAAAGGCTCAAAACCAATTTGAAGTGAAGATCAAGAAGGTTCGAAGTGACAATGGAACGGAGTTTAAGAACACAAATGTGGACACCTTTCTTGATGAGGAGGGTATTTCACATGAGTTCTCAGCTACGTACACACCTCAACAAAATGGAGTTGTTGAGAGGAAGAACTGGACACTTATTGAGATGGCAAGAACAATGCTTGATGAATACAAGACGCCAAGACACTTTTGGGTAGAAGCGGTTGAAACAACTTGTCATGCAACAAATCGACTTTACCTTCACAAGCTTCTTGGTAAAACGGCGTATGAACTGCTCACCGGTAACAAACCACAAGTTGGATACTTTCGAGTATTTGGCTCAAAATGTTACATTCTTGATAAGCATCGTCATTCAAAATTTGCTCGTAAATCTCATGAAGGTTTCCTACTCGGTTATGGATCGAACTCTCACACTTACCGTGTCTACAACAACTTCACTCGAAAAGTTGAAGAGACGGTAGATGTGAAGTTTGATGAGACTAACGGCTCGCAAGTCAAGTAATTGCCACTTGATGTAGGAGATCAAGAACCAGCGGAAGCAATCCAAGACTTGCCCATTGGCAAGATTCGCCCCGTGGAAGTAAAGGAGAGTACCTCGTCTATTCAAGTGGAAGCCCCAACTTCACATCAAGGTGAACGACAAGTTGATATGGAGGCATCCACAAGTGGAACACGTCAAGACGATGGGAATGAGGAAGTGCAACAAGATCATCCACCTCAACCTCCTTCTCCACCTCCAGAAGCGAACAATGACAACATCAATGAAGAAGAAGAAGATGATGATGATGATGAGGAAGCCTCACCACAACCCAAGAAAAAGCTACCTCGAGTTAGAGCAAGAATCGACAAGGATCATCCCGTTGAACAAATACTTGGAGATATCCAATCCGGGAGAATCACTCGCTCTAAATCTCGTTTAGCTAACTTTTGTGAGCATTACTCATTTATCTCTAGTGTTGAACCCTTGAAGGTAGAAGATGCTCTCAAGGACCCTGATTGGGTGAATGCAATGCAGGAAGAGCTACACAACTTTAAGAGGAACCAAGTGTGGACATTGGTTGAGAAGCCAAAGGAAGAGCAAAACATCATTGGAACCAAATGGGTGTTTCGGAATAAGCAAGATGAAGATGGACAAGTTGTATGCAACAAGGCTCGTCTCGTAGCACAAGGTTACACACAAGTCGAAGGTATGGACTATGGTGAGACCTATGGCCCCGTTGCAAGACTTGAATCCATTCGCATTTTACTTGCTTATGCCAATCACCATGATATCACTCTTTACCAAATGGATATTAAAAGTGCCTTCTTAAATGGTGAAATTGAGGAGGAAGTGTATGTTAAACAACCTCCCGGCTTTGAGAATCCCAAGAAACCTAATCATGTGTACAAACTTTGTAAAGCTCTTTATGGTCTTAAACAACCCCCTAGAGCTTGGTACAAATGCTTAACAAAGTTTCTTCTTGAAAAAGGTTTTGAAATTGGGAAGATTGATTCAACTTTGTTCACTAAGAGGGTTAATGGAGAATTATTTGTATGCCAAATTTATGTTGATGATATTATCTTTGGATCTACTAACCCCTCTTTTAGTGAAAAGTTTGGAAGGTTGATGTCGGAAAAGTTTGAGATGTCTATGATGTGTGAACTCAAATTCTTTCTTGGTTTGCAAATCAAGCAAACTAGGGAAGGTACCTTTGTATCTCAAACAAAGTATACCAAGGACTTATTCAAGAAGTTCAACATGCAAGAGAGTAAAGGTATGAAAACTCCTATGCCCACGAGTGGACATCTTGACTTGACCAAGGATGGCAAACCTGTTGATCAAAAGGTTTATCGATCTATGATTGGTTCATTGCTATATCTATGTGCCTCCCGTCCCGACATTATGCTAAGTGTGTGCATGTGTGCACGATACCAAGTGGCACCAAAAGAGTGTCACCTTAAGGCGGTGAAAAGAATTGTGAGATACTTGATACATACACCAAACTTTGGCATATGGTATCCCAAAGGATATTCTTTCAATCTTGTTGGCTACTCCGATTCGGATTATGCCGGAGACAAGGTTGACAGAAAATCCACTTCGGGTACATGTCAATTTCTTGGTAGATATCTTGTGTCTTGGTCCTCCAAGAAACAAAATTCCGTATCTCTATCTACTGCCGAAGCGGAATACATTGCCGCGGGATCATGTTGTGCTCAATTACTATGGATGACACAAACTCTTAAAGACTATGGTGTGCATGTGAGACATGTGCCATTACTATGTGACAATGAGAGTGCTATTAAGATAGCACACAATCCCGTGCAACATTCTCGAACAAAGCATATCGAGGTTTGACACCACTTCATTCGAGATCATGTTGAGAAAGGTGACATTGACCTTAAACCTGCTCGTACCGACAAACAATTGGCGGACATCTTTACCAAACCCCTTGATGAGAAAGTGCTTTGTCACTTGAGAAGTGAGTTGAACATCATTGATGCTTCAAATGTGAACTAGAGGTTCATGTGGATGCATACAAGGGCATGAGCATTCTTGACTAATCCATGATATCTTTCATGATCATTTAATATCTTGGATATTTTGCTCTCTTGTATGGTATCTAACCTTTTGTAGGTACTTGGACAAGCTTCATGCCACAAGATTGCGTCTCACTCTTATCACAAGCAATCTTGTCTAACCCAAGTATCAACAAATCATGGTGGAACAAGGAACAAGACAACCTAAACATATCCTTTGTCAAACTTTTGAGTTATGCTTCACTCTTGTCATTTTGGATATACAAGTTGTTCCTTGCAAAGCTAACCCATGTAGGAAGAAGAACTACAAAAGATAGGATCGCTCTCAACTTCAACTCATGAGCATCTACATCAAATTCAACTACATGATGGACATCACCACAAAATCCCAATGTAAGTTCTCACATCTTAGAGAAGCTTTACTCAAAGACATGAGCTAAAGCAACTCAACAAGATGTGAATACATTGAAATGCTTAAAGGAAATATGGCAACCCCATTTTTGAGCTTAAACGATGAGTATGACCTATGATCAAGTATTCTCACTTGACTCCTAAGTCAATATACTCTAACATAGGTGACCTAGTCGCCGGCCCATCTAGATGAAGTTCTCTAGTGTTTTTTTTAAAAAAAAAACTTCATCTAGATGTTGCTTTGCTTCTTTTCTGTGTTTATTTTCTTTTCGCTTTATTCGCAGTTAATTCATTGCAAATCTTTGTGAGAATTCCGTTGCCTAGTGAGCTGAGTTGACAAAAAGTTCCATTGCATCAAAACTCGGTCCCACCGACTTAATTCAACTCGGTGCCACCGATTTTGCTGCTCTAAGGAATTTTCTGTCAAATTTTTCCTGAGTTTTTCTGCTCCAGCTCCACTCAATGATTCTTATCCTCTACTTGCGTCTAGAGCCATTCAATGGCTAGCTGTGTTTCTCAAGGACCAAACCCACTTATTCAATAACCTTGAAGTCCCTTCTTGGAAATTGATGTCAAAGGGGGAGAGAGGAATACATCAAAGCTTATCACTACAAAGAGATGCACCTTACAAGAGGAGAGAATGTTACATGTTTCTAAGAGGGGAGAAACATGATTAGTTTGTTCTTTGGTTGTTCTAGTTCTCTCACCCTACCTACTCCCAATATCCAATGTCAGATTCAGGGGAGAGGAAGTTCTTTTAGGAGAGACAACTATTTCTTTTGGGGACATGTCTGCTTCAAAGAAGTGTTCACCTTGTGATACTCTCTTCTACATGTCATCCCAATCTTGGTTTCTTGTTGATCTTGTGTCTTTTCTTGAAGAAATTATCTTGTGTTATCTAACCTTGTTTTTTCAAGTGTATTTCTTCAGGTACTTGATCAAGAACTTCAAGGTAAGTATATGCATCACACTCATGTGCATGATTGACCTCTTGCTAGTATATATTATTTGCAAGAAGAAAATCATGGACACGTGGATACCTAAATGCTATATATATTGCTCTGATGCATTTAGCCAAAATACATGTTGCATGTATATCTCCCATGTGATATCATCATTTTATATGCACATCTTCAGGGGGAGTTCTAGGAAGTTCATACATGTTACATGTTTCCTTCAAAGCTTTCATACATATCTCTGCTATATCTGTATTTGAAGCTTTGATGTATGTTGTCATCAATTACCAAAAAGGGGGAGATTGAAAGCACATTTGCTCCCTTGGTGGTTTTGGTAATTTATGCCAACATACATGTTGTTGGACTAATGCTTTTATCTAGTGAATTTCAGACAAGTTCAACAATGGCGTGGCAGGGACAAGAGGACGTGGAACCCCTTCAAAATGCTAAGGACAAGGATTGGCAAAAGATCAAGACTCTACATTTTTGGTTTAGTGATCCAAGATCACATTGAGTCCATAGGAAAGCCAATACTATTAAAAGGGGATGAGGTGTTGCTTAATGGTCTTTTTGCTCAAGTGCTTAGTGACAGTATTCCAAAACCCTCAACCACTCTCTCTACCCAAATATGTCCTAAACCTACATTCCAACTCGGCCCCACCGATATTTCCTATCTGGCCCCACCGAGTTCATCCAAGACTTAGCCACTGCCAAAACCCTAACAAATCGGAACCACCGAAATGGATCTCGGTCTCACCGAGATGGCCTTGCCAACTCTCTGTAATCGTTCGCACTTACTTCGGTCTCACCGAGATGGCTTTCCAAGTCTCTGTTGCCTTATTGCTTCACTTCGGTCCAACCGAGTTGATGCAATCGGTGCCACCGAGATGAGGATTGCCCTAAGCCATTGCACTTCGGTCCATCCGAGTTGTCCGTATCGGTCCCACCGAGATACCTAACGTTCATATCTTTTACACAGTTCGGTGCTACCGAGATTGTCATTTCGGTGCCACCGAGTTGAGTCAAAAGTGTGTAACGGTTGGATTTTATGTGGAGGCTATATATACCCCTCCACCACATCCTTCTCAGTAAGGAGAGCCATCAGAACGTGCTTACACTTCCACCATACATTTTCTGAGAGAGAACCACCTACTCATGTGTTGAGATCAAGCTATTCCATTCCTACCATTTGAACCTTGATCTCTAGCCTTTCCCAAGTTTCTTTCCACTCAAATCATTCTTCCAGCATAGCCAAATCTGTGAGGAGTTGTTTGAGTGCTAGGAAGACTATCATTTGAAGCACAAGAGCAAGGAGTTCATCAACAACACACCGTCTATTACCTTTTGGAGAGTGGTGTCTCCTAGATTGGTTAGGTGTCACTTGGGAGCCTCCAGCCTGATGTGGAGTTGAACCAAGGAGTTTGTAAGGGCAAGGAGATCGCCTACTTCATGAAGATCTACCCCGAGTGAGGCTAGTCCTTCGTGGACGTAAGCCATGGTGGAATAGACAAGGTTGCTTCTTCGTGGACCCTTCGTGGGTGGAGCCCTCCGTGGACTCGCACAGCCGTTACCCTTCGTGGGTTGAAGTCTCCATCAACGTGGACGTACGATAACACCACCTATTGGAACCACGCCAAAAACCACCGTGTCTTCATTGCGTTTGATCTTCCATACTCTACCCCTTTACTTTCTGTACTATTGCATGCTTTACTATTTCCGCTGCTCAATCTCTAGATATGCATGTGTAGAAAGTATTGGAGTGATCTTAACTTGTGCCAAAATCTGCCTAAATTCCAAGAGAAATTAAAAACTGCACCTTTGGCTGGTTAGGAGTCTATTCACCCCCCTCTAGACCTATCTCCTCGATCCCACACCAGGAATAAGATGTTCAGTTGTACATACTTCTATATATGATGGGCATGTTGCCCCAGGTCATGCAAGTCACCATACAGGGAGCAACCAGGTTCAGGCAAGTTTGCCAAAGGAAGGTAAGGATCCGACAGCTAAATGAGCCATGCAAGAGGAAGAAGACCCATATACACCTCAGCACATTGCGAGGACTGATAAGCTATGAGGAAAAGGCAATTTGGGATGCCAATCTTGGCAATAGTTGACCAGGCAAGTCTTCTCACACTTGAGAATCTGGCGGGTGATTCTGATGAACCCTTACTTGCTTTGTCTTGGCAACGACACCACGCCTGTGTTCTGAGCTGCTTTCAGCCGACCGAGGTGGATGCCGACTTTATGTTTCTCTTTTCAACAACTGACCCGTGTTCCGAGTTGCTTTTCGGCCGTCTCGGGCAGCTGTTGAGTTTTTTTTTGGAAGTAGTGACCCCATGCTCTGAGTTGTTTTTCGGCCGTCCTAGGGAACTGCTACCTTCTTCTTTTCAACGTGGTCTCATGCTCTGAGCTGTTTTTCAGCCGTCTTGAGCCATGATTGAGTTATTTCAGTGATGTCCCAGATCTGAGTTGTAAAGACCGTTCTGGTGACTACTGATTTGTTCGCTGATTATATGTAAGGGGTTCGGATAATCATTACCCTATGGTTAAGGTTCATGATGGGATGATTTTGCCGGTGAAGGGTGTTCGCCTTAAGGTAAGGATAAAGTATGCTTGCCAGCATGTTGCACCTAACAGTACCTATAGAGGTATTATGCCAAGCTCTCTTGGAAAAAGGGCTCGGAAAGAAGGGCAGCAGTGAAGGAACAAGAGCTACAGTGCGGGAGCAAAGTGGCATGGATGCCTAACCCAGCCTGACTCCGAATTGATCACCATGAGTGACCATACAGGGGATCACTCTGTTTGTAAGAGTTTCATATCACTGTAACCTTCTTGCCCAACTGCATACGCTCGAAGTTGTCAGCAGCACATATTCAAGTCTGTCGTATCAGATCAAAGACTTCTTGGCTAGCTCGGCAGTGCTGCTCCAACGACCGCGTTAAAGTATCGCATGGTGAATGGATATATTGACAAATGAGTACATGAAACGCTCTCACATATGGTACTCTGTTGCGAGAGCAGCCAAATTGCCAGTAAGGATTCAGGATAAAGAAGTCAGCTTGGAAGAATCAGATTTCCTACAAGTAGACAGACTCCGCCAAAAAGAAACGCTGCAGTTCTCAGCACTGCTTCAAACCTAGGAAACATACATCAAGTATCTCGAGTCAATGATTGAATGTTTCGTGTCCACGGAAGGCAATGGTTCACAACTTCGCGGAATACTACCAGTGAAAGAAAGGCGTGACAAGCGGGAACCTCTCGCGGGCGTATGAGGAGCAGGCACATGCCAGTCTTGATAACATGTTAAGCGAGTCAGCAGAGGTGATAGGATTGGAGTCAGCATACTAATGGACCTGTGAGGAAATAACTGTCAGAATATGGGCAAGGTGAAGCAAACCACCCCGGTCACGACAGTCAGGTCATATGCAATTCAGTGGGAACATTGTACACAGAGAAGGATACATGAGTCGGAGCCGGTTTCCTTAAGGTTATATATATTTGTTCCCCGAGCAACCAAATCTCAAGGACGAGATTTATCTTAAGGGGGGTAGGTTTGTGACACCCTGGTTTTTACCATTTTTTTTTTCAAAAACCCATTTGAAAATTTCATTCGGAATTTGGTTTGGACTTTGTCTTGAATGGCTCTATGGACTTATAACTTGGGAATGTTTTTGATTTTCTTTCCCAAGTGAACCAAAGCTTCCAAACACTTTCCTCAAGTCATGTCATTCCCATTCTTGCCACATCTCAATTTTTTTCCAATTAAATATTCCTTTCTCATTAAAGGAATAACCCTTTGAGCTCTAGGTTGTGAAGCAACCTATATTTCTGTTCTGCCAAAAATTCCAGGAAAATTCTCATAAATTCTTTGGACCATATAAACCTTGGATATGTGAAAATATTCAAGATTTATTCTTCATGGTGAGTACAGCCTCCAATCTTTGCTTCTGGTCATAATTTCAGTTTGTGAGGCAACTATATTTTATATTGCCCCAAAAATACTGAAATTAATCCAGGACATTCTTCTATCCATATTATCAGTCTCCACCAATTTTTGGCTCCTTTCATTCAGCCATTTTTGCTATAAAATTCCTCCAAGTTGCTGTCCAGAAGGAAGCTTTGTGAAGGAGGTACCACTTATGCTTATCCAAATGCTATGAAATTTTTATGGCCTCTTGGCATCACGAAATAACCCACCTATACCAAGTTTCAACTCCAGAAGCCCATCCATATGAGTGCATCTTCCTCTGCAAAGTTTCTGGACCAGAGGAGCAGTTGTAAAGCAACTACACCCAAAACTGGTCCATTTGGTCTGAATCTTCTCCAGCATGGGGACCTTCCTACTACATTTCTGTATGACAAATTTCCTCTCTCAAATTTCTAACCATTTCTTCTCAGCTTCTTGCTCAAGTTTCCAGCCAGAAACTTGTCTGGAAGCTAGCTGGTTGTCCAGGCCACCCTTGGCCAAACCAGACACATAGGGAGGTCACTTGAAGGATGGACTATAGCGTAGACATGACCAAACGCGCCAGAGCACACCGAGTGCACCAGTGCACGCGGTGACCACGCGTCTGGCCGAACCAAAGTCGTGCTCTACACGCCGACCACGTCGGACACGACTACTCCGGCCATCCCGTACTGCCCCTCCTTGTCTAAGCATGCCGACTGCGTCGCTGCCATCCACCTGGCCCATCTGGAACCCTCTCCCATGTGACACCCCGAGACTGATTCCTTCCGTAATTATTATTATATTGGTTGCTCTATTTTATTTTTGCGTTGCATCATGTAATCATGCCATCATGTCATTTAATTTTGCAACTCAAATAAATAAATTGTATGGATCTTCGATCCATTTAAATTGAGGGAATTCACGTGGTGATTTCTCTTTAAAACATATCCTCCCAATATTTAGGGAGCTATTATAAATATTCCAGTAATTTGGAATTAACCACAACCCACTTGCAATTTAATTCCATGCATTTTCTGCTTCATGTTTGTTCTCCAAACTTTTCCCAAAATTCATTTTCCATTTACCGAGGCTCCTCCAAAAATCTCAACATTTGTGGACACTCCTAATACCTTGTCCTGGTTCAAAACATTTGAATTAAATTCAAATGAGTTTGAATTGGAACCTTGCAATCTTGCCCACTTCAATTTTCTTGAGACAAGATCATTTTTGTGAGTCCAGGAAAATTATCCTCGTGCCCAAATTCTTCCTCTAACCTTTCCTCTTTTCTTCTTTTGTTTCTTGCCTTTTCTGTAAATTTAAGAGAAGAAAGAGTGAGGGAGCAGCCCAGCCAAGAACTCCAGCCGGCCAGCCAGCCCACTAATGCCCACCTAACCCCCGTCATAACCCTAGCCCGACCCCCCAGTCTCTCTCTCGATCCCATCTCCCTCCATCTCCTTCCCTCGCGCCGCCAGGAGGAGGCCACCAACGCCCACGGCCTCCCGCTTGACCCCGCCGCCAGGCGAGCGCAGCGCCTCCGCATCCCGCTCCCTGCCCGACCTCTTCGCCTCCAGCAGTCGCGAGCACGCCCGCGCCTCCACACCTCGGGCAAGAGGCCACAGCCAGCCGCAGCTCTTCCGGCCTCCTCGCCTGCCCCTTCTGCTGCCATACTCCCAGCACCGGCGACCCCTCCGACCGCCCCGCTGCATCGCTCCGCTGCTCAACCACCGCGCCACCCACGCCGTTCCCCGCGCTCGCGCCACCCCTGCCTTCGTTGTGAGCTGTCCCGAGGAGAGGAGCTCCTCGTGCGCCTCCCTGTCGCTGCTCTGCTGCTCACCTACTCCGAGCTCGCCCATGGCGCCACTGCTCCGTCTCTCGCTGGCCTCCGGTGACCCCTGCTCAAGCCGACCGCCTTCTTGTGCTGCTGCCGCTGGACGCCAGACCAGCAGCTCCCACACCTCCTTGTGTGTCCTACACGTAGCCTCCGGCCCTGAGCTGTGGTCGTGGACGCAACCTCCCCGAACAGGAGCAATTTGGATCGCCAAGTACCCCCTCGGGTTTCGTCAAGACCGTCATGTCCGACACCGAGTACGACTACACGATGACCCCAAACGTCCACACAGTGTGTAACTACCGTTTCCCATGGATTTCGCTAAGTACCTCTACGCACGGAAACCCCAAGTTCGACTACCGCATCGGATCACCAAGTTCAACGACGATCCGCGAGGAACATGGATTCGTCAAGTTCCTCTCCGTCCCCGTGTACCACTACTTCCGTCTACGCCGCTTCGAACTCGATCTACTCCGAAAATGTACGCTTCGAAGGTATAACCGCCGAGATGACCGCCCGTGAACTATGCATGTGTTGTATGAGATGCTCGTGTTTGCACCGTGTCCGAATTGTTTCGTGCACGTTCCCCGTTTCCATGCCACCGACACATGGGAACCCGGCATCCGGGATCACCCCACTCGGCCCTTTCGCATGACACACTCATGCCCACACTTCTTTGCCCCGGTATCTCAACAAGTACCGGAACCGGAATGTTGCCGTGGCACCATTTCCGTTTTCGCCGCCGTGGCACCCATTTCTTTCCGCCATGGCGGTAAAAGCTCCATATCTTATTATGCCACCATTTTCATAAAAATTGCATATAACTTGAATATGTCATCCTCATGCATGTTAACAACATTTAATATTGTTGTTTGATTTAAAATTGCCTAATGACATGCTAAAATGGTTTATTTCATAACTAAATAACCGTAGCTCCAAATTAAATAAACTTTATATGTAACTTGATTAGAAGAATGTGTAGATTAACTTGGTGCACTTACTTTTGTTGTTAAACAACATTAAAATTGTGTTTTAGGCAGAACAGTACCAAATTCGAAAATTGCATATGGGGTTTTTACGGAATTGTTATGTGTTGTTTCCGGCCTCATTTAAATTGCCTAGATAGGTAGATTAATTATGCTTCACCTCTTGCCATGATTAAAAATATTTAATCTTGTTGAGTACATAAACGGGAGTGAACTAAATAATTGTTGTGAAGTTTCGTCAATATGCAACTCGTTGCATATTGAGCTCCACTTAATATGTAGTATTGTTTGTTGCACTATTGCCATGCCATGCCTCATTAAACCGGACATGCATCATATTTGGTTGTGCATCATGCCATGTTTATGCTTGTGTGTTTACCATGTTGTTTGCTTCTTTCTGGTTGTGCTTCTTCTCGATAGTTCCGGTTTCGTTGCGATTGTGAGGATTCGTTCGACTACGTTGGTTCGTCTTCTTCATGGACTCGATCTTCTTCCGAGTGGGATTTCATGCAAGATGATCATGACCTTGGATATCTTTACTATCTTTGCTTGCTAGTTGTCTCGATGCTATCGCTATGTCGCGCTTCCTACCACATATATGTCAACCTCCCATATGCCATGATACAGCCTCTAACCACACTTACCCAGCAAACCGTTGTTTGGCTATGTTACCGCTTTGCTCAGCCCCTTTCTTATAGCGTTGCTAGTTGCAGGTGCTCTTGCAGGTTGTTCTATGTTGGGACATGGATATGTTGGGATATCACAATATCTCTTATTTAATTAATGCATCTATATACTTGGTATTGGGTGGAAGGCTCGGCCTTTTGCCTAGTGTTTTGTTCCACTCAAGCCGCCCTAGTTTCCGTAATGCTAGTGTTATGATCCATGTTTAGTGTTCCTAACATGCTCAGGGGAATGGGACCCTCTTGACAGTTCGCTTTGAATAAAATGCTTCCAGCAAGGCCCAACTTTGGTGTTACCATTTGCCAACATAATAATACTGAATCAATTAATTAATTTTGCATAGGGCGTCATGAACCCGAGGATTCTTAATTCAACATAATACAGGTGGGCCAGTGCCGATGGTGTTGGTCCAAAACTAGAGCAGCTTGCGGCGCCGCCCGGGGCAACTCAGGAGTTGGTCGCTGTAACCATAGGTCATCCGTCGTGGCCTGAGACGAGATACACGCGGCTACTATCAGGGTGTCGGCACGTCGGGAGGTCTTGCTGGATTTGTTTTACCATTGTCGAAATGTCTTTTGCACCGGGATTCCGAGGATACTTCGGGCTATCTCGAGGTTGAGGTATTTCCACCGCAGCTTGTGTAGGCTTATGATGGGCCAGGTTGGAATACCCCTGCAGGGTTAAATCTTACGCGAAGCCGTGCCCGCGGTTATGTGGCACTTGGATATTTATAACCTCTGGTTGTAGAGAACTTGACACTAAATCCTAATTAAAATACACCAACCGTGTGCGTAACCGTGACCGTCTCTTTTCGAGGAAGTTCGAGAAGAGAACACGGTGGGGTTATGTTTGACTTGTAAGTAGGTGTTCAGGATCACTTAGTGATCATTTGTAGTTTGCGACCGTTTTGCGTAGATGCTCTTCTTATTCTTGTACTCGTAAGTTAGCCACCATATAATGCTTAGTGCTTGCTGCAACCTCACCACCTTACCTTTCCATACCCATTTAAGCTTTGATAGTCTTGCTACCCATGGTTATGGGATTGCTGAGTCCTCGTGGCTCACAGATTACTACAACAACAATTGTAGGTACAGGTAATGCGATGTCTTGACGTGAGAGCGATGCTTGTTTGCTTTGGAGTTCTTCTTCTGCTTCTTCTTCTTCGTCGATCTGGGGATAGGTTCCCGGTCGGCAGCCTGGGCTAGCAGGGTGGATGTCGTTCTTCTTTTCGTTTGATTTCATCCGTAGTCGGATGCTGCCCTTCTATAGGATGTTTGTTATGTATTGTTGGTGTATTCATGTGATGATTGTATGTATTTATATGTATCTCCATCTATTATGTATGTGGTATGATGTAATGATATCCACCTTGCAAGCGTCTCCAATATGCGTTTCTACTCTTGGTGGGGCTTCCGAGTTCCTCGAGAATAGGATCGCATATTGGGCGTGACAGGTCCCAGGATCGAAACCTGGCTCTGATACCAACTTGTCACGCCCAATATGCGATCCTATCCTCGAGGGACTCGGAGGCCCCACCAGGGATAGAAGCGCATATCAAAGACACTTGCAAGGTGGATATCATTACATCGTACCATGTACATAATAGATGGGGATACACACAAATACATATAGTCATCACAGGAATACATCAATACATAGCACAGTGGGGTTACGTTTGACTCGTAAGTAGGTGTTCAGGATCACTTAGTGATCATTTGTCGTTTGCGACCGTTTTGCGCAGATGCTCTTCTTATTCTTGTACTTGTAAGATAGCCACCATATATTGCTTAGTGCTTGCTGCAACCTCACCACCTTACCCTTCCATACCCATTTAAGCTTTGATAGTCTTGCTACCCATGGTTATGGGATTGCTGAGTCCTCGTGGCTCACAGATTACTACAATAACAGATGCAGGTACAGGTAACGTGATGATCTGACGTGAGAGCGATGCTTGTTTGCTTTTGGAGTTCTTCTGCTTCTTCTTCTTCATCGATCTGGGGATAGGTTCCTGGTCGGCATCCTGGGCTAGCAGGGTGGATGTCATTTGAGTTTTCGTTTGTTTTCATCCGTAGTCGGATGCTGCCCTTCTGTATGCTATTTGTTATGTATTGATGTATTCATGTGATGATTGTATGTATTTGTCTGTATCCCCATCTATTATGTATATGGTACGATGTAATGATATCCACCTTGCAAGCGTCTCCAATATGCGTTTCTACTCTTGGTGGGGCCTCCGAGTTCCTCGAGAATAGGATTGCATATTGGGCGTGACATCCCAGCTCCGGCGAAGCTCGCCGGTGCACACGGCCAAGTTCATGCACAGACCGAACAGGGCGCCACGGTCGTCGCCGTTGTCCTCACGTCCTTAATAGCTCCGCTTGCGTCCCGTCACTCCTGCGCGCTCCCGTCCACTCCAGCCGCGCCACGACGGCTAGTGCGGCTGCCAGCTCGCCGGCCTTGCCGTGCCAGCGCATCGATGGCAGCATTCGGCCACAGCGGCTCAGCCCGGCTATAAAAGCCGCCCCCGACCCCGTCTCTCCCCACCATTCGAGCTCTTCCTCTCCTAATCATCGCCTCGTAGCACCAGAGCAAGTCGGAGAGCTCTTATGCTCCATCTCCAGCGAGGTGCTCCACCACTCTGCCCCTGCTTCTCCAGCTCGCCTCCGTCTACCCCAGCTCCAGTCAAGGCCACCACTGAGCTCGTGGCACTCCACTGACCCGTCCCAGCCCATCCTCTGCCCGAGAGCTCGCCGGAGTCGCCGGATCCATTCACCACCGTAGCTCGCTGCCGCCTGAGAAGAAGGGGCCGGCGTCATCTGGCCGTCTCCCAATGAGCTACGGGTACGGGCGTGCTCGCCGTCGAGCGCCCGATCCATCCCGACCATTTTCCGGCGCCGCCGCAGCCTCCTCGCCGGCCAGCCATCGCCGGTGAGCCGCCGCTCTCTTCTCTCTCTCTCCCTCCATTTAAATATGACAAGGGGCCGCACCCATCAGTGACCCACTGCGCGCTCGAAACGGGACGCAAGTGGAGGCGTAAACCTAGTTTACGCCTTCGACGTGGCCGCCCCTGGGTTTTCTGAATTTCTGTTTAAATTCATTTAAATCCAGAAGTTTGACCCAACTTTGACCATCAATAAATTTTAAACCATAAGTCCAAATGAGTTCATTCTTTTTGCATTATTTTTCTTATGAGCTCTTCTATTTGCTGTAAGATTTTGGTGTTGTTCTCTGCTGCCTAGAATTTCTGGACAGAAGAGAATGCTTTATGTGATATTTGAAAATGTTTTCAAAAATGTTTTTCAGATTGATTTGAGTAGTTGGTGAAGACCAGGAGTACTCCCACACTTCATTGGTGCAAGGCAAGCCACAACTCTCATTTGCATAATTGCATTACAATATCATGGTTAAATAATTATTTTAATGTTGATTATGAATTATTTGTAAATAAGTAATTGATGCAACACTTTGAAGATCTTGAGTAGGCTACTGTCATGTTGATGATGAGATTATAGTCATTAGTAGATTTCAAGTTGGATGGTGTTATGACACGGGTGGATTAAGAGATTACCGTCTATGATTATTTGGTGACTCCGTCCGATACCATATATAGGGGATCAGTAGTGGTATTTGATCATTTTGCTCATTGGATTTTTAGCTAGTTATAGTTGTAACTTGGATCATTGTGATACCGGAGAGTCAGTAATGACTATAGTTGCTTGGGGATAAGTTCCTTCATTGTTGATCAAGTGCCACTGAACCACACTTTCCAGTGCAGCCACTCCTGCCGGAATGGGATGGCCTTGGCTTGGTCTAACCTTTTATCGGTACCACCAAAGTGGGGAGGTTATGCGTGCGTGCTGCCCTGATCAGGTAGACGACGATAACCATGTGAGCCCGGTATGGTTATTGAGCTCAGGTCCCCGTTTGGGATAGTTTGTTTGGCCATGACGGTGGCAAGTGTCACAAGTGACATAGGGGCCACCCAGGGCATGACCCGGTAGGGGGAGTGATTGTCGGTGGTACGGTGGAGGAGTCACGGGTTAGGCAAGTTTCGTTGGAGCAGCACCGGTCCACCCGGAAGGGAAGTGTACCGAGGTACGGGACCAGGAGTTCCATAGTGTGGGTAAAGTGCGTAACGTCTACAGAGTGTAAGAATCTATTCGAACAGCCGCGTCCACGGTATTGGACACAGTTCGTACTAAGTCACACTGGCTGATCAACACCAATGAGGGAATGACTTGTTAATGATGGAAGAACTCGTCTCAGTATTCGTCTGGTAATGGATCGCTGGTGATCCTGGAAATGGTCTTGAGTATGATCATCCGGTGGTATTGAGGTGACCGTGAGTGGCTCACGAGTATGGTTGGCTTGACTGGTTTAACAAGAGTAAGGTGGGCCAGATGACTCAGAGTATTAATGGTTCGGAGATAACATGTTTATTGTTTTCTTACACCCTTTTTAATAGTAACTAATCCTGATGCATAACCATAATTGCTATCATGTTGTTATGTTTTGATGCTTGTGTTTGTTGTGAGCTTGCAAGTACATTCAAAGTACTCACCTGGCGTGTCATGCCAGTTTGCAAGTGCTGCCCTATTTGCATAGCAGAGGTGTTCGAGTTGCGAGCTAGGATGTGTCCCAGCCAGAGTCCCTGCGAGTGGAGTCCATTACCGATGTCGTGGTTCCACTGCTATTAGTCGTGCCGCTGCTAGCATAGAGCCACCATAGTCAGAGCAGCATCATTGTAATCCTTTGTAAACCCTTTGTAACCCTTGTATCCCAACTAATAGTAATAAAGAGCTGATTTGTTCTATGCCAAGCAGTGTCGTATTCCAGAAGACTCGATCTCTCGGCTGGAATACGGGGTGCTCGGGTGACTCTGAGCCGGGGTGCCACACGAAGACCAACTTTATTCAAGATAGCATGGGTGCCTGTCCCCTTTCAAAACCCGCTAATGTGTGGCTGCCCTTCCCGCCAAGATTTTCAGGGGAAGAGGACCAGGGCGGCTATAAAAGGGGGCAGCGCTGCCATTGTAGGGGATCGATTTCCTTGTCTCCTACCTTGTACGCGAGAACTCTCTGCCTATAGCAATCCCAACACAAGCAGGAGTAGGGTTTTACAATGGAAGGTGGCCCGAACCTGGGTAACCGCTGTGTCCCCTGTCGAGCTCTGCGCTAGTGTGCTCTCACCGTAGCCTCGCCGTGGTCACCCTAGGATTGTTAGGAATGAGCTTGCCCCCAGTGTTCGAACCTTTGGGTCCCCGGAGCCCCGATTCCGACATTTGGTGCGCCAGGTAGGGGGCTAGCTTCGGTTCTTCCCACTTCCTCACCGCCATAGCCGACGCTCGTCGTGAGCGCTATGCGCGCAGAGCTGCCAGGGTGGCCTAGACGGAGCCAGTCGCCCGTGACGACTGTCGACGCCACGCCACTGGTGCCGCCACCGACCCCGCTGTGAGGGAGCAGCAGGCTTACTCCATCCATCCGTCCATGCAGCCGTACGGCCACACCGCCACAGCCTCCTTGCTCGCCCGTTGCGACGCGCCGGCCCCGCAGGCCGCGCTGCTCATGGCACGCGAGCTCCTGCGCTACCGCCCCACCGATGCCAGCTACGACGCCTGGCTCGGCCGCATCACCGAGCTCGTTAACGCCGCCGGAGATGCCCCGGCGCCGTCTGACTCGCTCCACCCTTCGCCGTCTCGCGCCGGGGACGTGGCGCATGGTGCGCCACCTCTGCCTCCTCCGCCTAGCAAGGGTGCCAGGTGCCACCATGACGCGCGGGCACGTGAGCTGTCCCGCGGCGCGTCCTCACCGGACCATGGCGAGCCCAGCTGCCAGATTGTCCAGCGCGCGCCACCCGACGCGCACGTACTCCTCAAGCGGCAGCGCCAGCGCCAAGACAGGACCATCCAGGAGGTCGGGGCCGCCGGCCGCTAGAACCGTGCCGCCCTCGCTGGTGGCGTTCCCTCCAGCTGCGCGGGCTGCCGCGCCTTAACCTGCGAGCAGCGCCGCGTGGTGTGGCCCACCAAGTTCAAGCCGGACCTGCCTCCGCGCTACGACGGCACCCACAACCCCGTAGAGTTCCTGCAACTCTATGCCGTGAGCATCGAGGCAGCGAATGGCGACGACAAGGTCATGGCGAACTGGTTTCCCATGGAACTCAAGGATGGCCCGCGCTCATGGCTCATGAACCTCCCCGAGGCGTCCATCTCCTCGTGGGCCATGCTCTGCCGGCAATTTGTTGCCAACTTCAAGGGCACGCATGAGCGATCCCTCACGCTCAGCAACTTGCACGCCGTGCGCTAGCGCCCTGACGAGACTCTCCGCAAGTACATCCAGCGCTTCAGCCAAGTGCGCAACAAGATCCAGCGTGCCTCCGAGGCCGCCATCATCTCCGCGTTCTCCTCTGGCGTCGCAGACGTCCGGATGCACGTGAAGCTCACCATCAACGACGAGCTTGACTCCGTGCTCGAGCTGTTCGACCTCACCGACAGGTGCGCCAAGGCTGAAGAAGGCCGTCTCTGCGCCCACAATGACCCCGACGCGGTGCCAGATGCCGCCAAGGCCAAGAACAAGGATGCCAAGTGCAAGGGCCCTGCCATGCTTGCGGCGGAGCTGGAGCAGAAGCGCGGCCGTGAGCGCGACGACCCCAGGAAGGACAGCCGCCCTCTCTACGCCTACCACAAGTCGCACTCCCATAACACCGAGGACTGCCACAAGCTCAAGCTTCTTCGCGACGAGCGCATGGGCCGCCGCGGCGACCGCAATGATCCCGGCACAGTCCGCGGAGGCGGCCGCAATGGCAACCTCTAGGGAGGCCGCAACAGCAACGGCAACTTCTGGCAGGGCTGGTGCGACCAGCCTCGCGAGGCTTCCTGGTGCGACCAGCCTCGCGAGGCCAACCCTCAGGACAATGCCGCTCTTCCACTACTGCCGCCACCACCGTGAAGGAATGACGGCAACCAGCCTGACGAGGGCGCTGGGGGCTACCAGGAGCCTCGCGGCGTGGCTTGCATCCTCGGCAGGGCCCAGGCTCCCACGTCCAACCGCCACTTCAAGCTGTTTTTTCGTGAGGTGAACACCGCCCTCCCGAGGCCTGAGGCCTCTTGGCCCCTCAAGCGGTCGCAGTAAGCAATCACTTTCAACTCCAATGATCACCCCAAGTCTTCAAGCGATGTGGGCACGATCCCCATGCTGTGCACCCCCACCATCAGCAACGTCGTCATCACCAAGACTCTCATTGACAGAGGCGCTGGCCTCAACGTGATCTCCATCGAGACCTTCGAGCAGCTCCAAGTGCCCTATGAGCAGCTGATGCCGACTAGGCCCTTCTCCGGAGTGACTAATGGCTCCACCATCCCTCTGGGGCAAGTGCGCCTTCCCGTTACCTTTGGCACCCCCAAGAACTACCACACTGAGGTCATCGACTTCGACGTGGCGCACATTGGCCAGCCGTATAACGCCATCCTGGGCTACCCGACACTCGCCAAGTTCATGGCGGCGACCCATCACGCCTACAACGTCCTCAAGATGCCGGGCTGCAGCGGCATCATCACCATCTGCTGTGACGAGAAGGACGCGGTCCGCTCCCTCGAGAGCGCCTACAAGGCTGCCGCCACCACCTACCCTGCCGACGAAGATGATGCCGACCCTCATGACGCTGCACCCGCGAAGAAGAAGCAGCTATTCTCTTAGGACCGCGCCGAGACGAAGAAAGTGTCGGTGGATGGCAGCGGCTCAGGCGCTGCCTTCACCATCGGCACCGGCCTCTCTCCTGCATAGGAAGACGCGCTCGTCACCTTCCTTCAGGCAAATTCAGATGTGTTTGCCTGGAGAGCTTCTCATTTGTCCGGTGTGCCGAGGGAGGTGATCGAGCACCACTTAGAGGTGTGCCCCAACGCACGCCCCGTGAAACAGAAGGCACGGCGCCAGGCTCCAGAGAAACAAGATTTCATCGTCAAAGAAGTTCAGAAGCTACAAGAAGCTGGAGTCATCCGTGAGGTGCGCCATCCCAAATGGCTCGCCAACCCAGTCGTGGTGCCCAAGAAGTGCGGCAAGGAGCGAATGTGTGTCGACTTCACAAGCCTGAACAAGTTCTGCCCTCAAGATCCCTTCCCGCTGCCTCGCATCGACCAGATCGTGGACTCCACTACCGGGTGCGAGTTGCTATGCTTCCTAGATGCCTTCTCAGGCTACCACCAGATCAAGATGGCAACTAAAGACGTGGAGAAAATTGCCTTCATCACCCCCTGCGGCATATACTACTACATCTGCATGCCCTTCGGCCTTAGGAGCGCCGGAGCCACCTTCCAGAGGCTGATGCGCATCACCTTGGGGCCTCAGATGGGGAGAAACGTGGAAGCCTACGTCGTCGACATCGTTGTCAAGACTCACGAGGCCTGGTCCCTCCTCGCGGACCTCGAGGAAACGTTCAACAACTTGCGCAAGGTCAACCTAAAGCTGAACCCAGACAAGTGCGTCTTTGGAGTTCCTTCCGGCAAGCTGCTTGGCTTCCTCGTCTCCCAACGCAGCATCGTGGCCAACCCTGAGAAGATCAAGGCCATCGAGAAGATGCTGTCGGGCCCATGGAACCCGGGGTATCCAGGCCCGTCTGCCTTCGGCCCAGGGCGCAACGCCTGGCATGGGCCCAGCGGGCCGTCACCACCGAGCATCTCACCAAGACCCCTCATGAGGCCCCCTCCTGAGGAAGTGGCGAGTAATCCTCAGCACCACCATCAACGGCCTCACGAGGCCCTCTCACGAGGCGGCTTCCTAGAGTGACCTCGCGAGGCGGCTTCCCGAGGTGGCCTCCCAAGGCCCCCTCCCACAGGCGCTCGAGACGAAGGCCGTTCGGCGTGCCGCGCGGTCTGGGGCCCATCACGTGGGTGACGCGCGCGGCGACGAGCAGCAGCAGAGGCCGCGCCAGCAGGCGCGGATGAAGATGGTTTCCTCTTTCGTATTAAGGGAGCAGGGCCAGCTATCTACTCTCCAAAGCAACCCCAAAGGTTCCCCGATCGGCGAAGGAAGACCAAGACGACGGGCACGCAGGGCGGAGGTCATCACCGAGCCCACCGGCGCGTCATGGATCATGCTTTGGCAGGCGAAGACCACCTTTAGTCAGGATAGCATGAGCGCCTGTCCCCTTTCAAAATCGCCAAGTGTGGCAACTCTTCCCGCCTAAGTTTTGAGGGGGATGAGGACCAAGGCCGATATAAAAGGGCAGTGCTGCCATTGTAGAGAGGGAGGCTCTCCGGCTAGGCCCCCCGAGATTGATTCCTTCACCTCCTACCTTGTACGCAAGAACTCTCTTGCCCCTGGCAATCCCAACCACAAGCAGGAGTAGGGTCTTACACCGCAAGGTGGCCCGAACCTGGGTAAACCGCTGAGTCCTCGCCCCGTCCCTCGCTAGCGCGCTCTCGCCGTAGCCTCGCCGTAGCTTAGCCATGGTAGGAGACGAAGCGGTAGAACGAGCTCACCCCGGTGTTCGAACCTTTGGGTCCCCAGAGCCCGACTTCCGACATTTGGCGCGCCAGGTAGGGGTGTGCTACTGTTCTTCTGCTCCGCCCTCAGCTCCACCAACCCCATGGCCGACGCACGTCGCGAGCGTGCCGAGCGCAGGGCTGGCCGCGTGGCTCTGACAGAGCCGGTGGCCCGCGGCAATCGCCGCCGCCCCGAAGCCGAGGCTGCTGCCGCCACCGACCCCGCTGCCCGCGAGCAGCAGGACTCCTCCCTGCACCGCTCCGTGCGGGCGGACGGCCGCACCGCCACGGCCTCCTCCCTCGCCCACCGTGGGCCGCCGAACCCGCAGGCCGCGCTGCTCATGGCGCGTGAGCTGCTCCGCTACCGTCCGGATGACGCCGGCTACGACGCCTGGCTTGGCCGCATCACCGAGCTCGTCAACGTCGCCGGGGACACTCCGGCGCCTTCTCACTCGCTCCGCCCTCCGCCGTCTCGTGCTGGGGACCTGGCGTATGGCGCTCCTCTGCCGCCTCCTCTGCGCGACGAGCGCGCCGGGCCCCAGCGCAGCGCGTGGGCTCGTGAGCCGTCCCGCGGCGCGTCCTTGCCAGACCGAGATGATGCCAGCTGCCAGATCATCCGCCGCGCACCCCCCGACGCGTGAATGCTCCTCGAGCGGCAGCGCCAGCGCCAGGACCAGGCCGTTCAGGACGTTGCAGCGGCTGGGCGTCAAAACCGCGCCGCCCTCGCTGGCGGCATCCCCTCGAGCGGCGTGGGCTGCCGTGCCTTCACCCATGAGCTGCGTCGCGTGGTCTGGCCCGCGACGTTCAAGCCTGAGCTGCCGCCATGCTACGACGGCACCCCCAACCCCACGGAGTTCCTCCAGCTCTACGCGCTGAGCGTCGAGGCGGCGAACGGCGACGACAAGGTCATGGCGAACTGGTTCCCCATGGCCCTCAAGGACAGCCCGCGCTCCTGGCTCATGAACCTCCCCGAGGCTTCCATCTCGTCGTGGGCCGAGCTCTGCAGCCAGTTCATCGCCAACTTCAAGGGCACATAGGACCGCTCCCTCACCATCAACGACCTACGGCGTGTTCGGCAGCGCCCAGACGAGACCCTTCGCAAGTACATCCAGCGCTTCGGTCAGGTGCGCAACAAGATCCCACGCGCCTCCGACGCGCCCGTCATCTCTGCTTTCTCCACCGGCATCACAGACGTCAAGATGCGCGAGAAGCTCGCCATCAACGGTGAGCTCGACTCCGTGCTCGAGCTGCTCGACCTCGCCGACAAGTGCGCCAAGGCTGAAGAAGGCCGCCTCTTCGTACACAACGACCCCGACGTGGCGCTCGACGTCGCCAAGGCCAAGAGCAAGGACGTCAAGCGCAAGTGCCCTGCCGTGGTTGCGGCGGAGCCAGAGCAGAAGCGCGACCGCGACCTCGACGAGCCCAGAAAGGACAACCGGCCACTCTGCGCTTTTCACAACGTCCGCTCCCACAGCACCGAAGACTGTCAGGAGCTCAAGCTGCTCCGCGACGAGTGCCAGAGCCACAGGGACGACCGCAACGGCCGCGGCGCCGGCCGCGGAGGTGGCCGCAGCGGCAACCACTGGGACAGCCGCAACAGTAATTGCAGATACCGCCAGGGCTGGCGTGACCAACCTCGTGAGGCCGTCTGGCGCGACCAGCCTTGTGAGGGGAATCCTCAGGCCAATGCCGCTCTCCCGCCGCTGCCGCCGCCACCTCGGAGGGACGACGCCAACCAGCCTGACGAGGGCGTTGGGGGCTACCAGGAGCCACGCGCGGTCACCTGCATCCTTGGCGGGTCCCAAGCCCCCGCGTCCATCCGCCACTTCAAGCAACTCTCCCGCGAGGTGTACGCCGCCCTCCCGAGGCTTGAGGTCGTGCGGCCCCTCAAGTGGTCGCAGTACGCCACCACCTTCGACTCCAAGGACCACCCCAAGTCCACGGCCTCTGTAGGCGCGCTCCCCATGCTGTGCACTCCCACCATCAGCAACGTCACAGGGGTGCCGGCATCAACGTACTCTCCATCGAGACCTTCGAGACGCTCCAGGTGCCCTACGACTAGCTGATGCCGACCAGGCCCTTCTCCGGAGTGACCGATGGCTCCACCATCCCGCTGGGGCAAATGCGCCTCCCCGTCACCTTCGGCACCCGCAAGAACTACCACACAGAGCTCATCGACTTCGACGTGGCGCGCATCGGCCTGCCTTATAACGCCATCTTGGGCTACCCGGCTCTCACCAAGTTCATGGCTGCCACCCATCATGCCTACAACGTCCTCAAGATGCCCGGCTGCAGCAGCATCATCACCGTTGCCTGCGACAAAAAGGACGCGGCCAGCACCCTCGAGCGTGCCTACAAGGCTGCAGTTGTTGCGCACCCGACCGACAAGGACGCGGCCGAGCCTTCCGAGGCCACGCCAGCGAAGAAGAAGCAGCTGTTCTCTCAGGACCACGCCGAGACGAAGAAGGCGTCGGTGGACGGCAGCGGCTCCGGCCCTGCCTTAACCATCGGCACAGGGCTCCCTCCTGCATAGGAAAACGCGCTCGTCGCCTTCCTTCGGGCAAACTCGGATGTTTTCGCCTGGAAAGCATCCGACTTGTCCGGTGTGCCGAGGGAGGTGATCGAGCACCACTTAGCGGTGTGCCCCAATGCACGCCCGGTCAAGCAGAAAGCACGGCGCTAGGCGCCAGAGAAGCAAGAGTTCATCGTCAAGGAAGTTCAGAAGCTCCAGGAAGCCGGAGTCGTTCGTGAGGTGCGCCATCCCGAGTGGCTCGCCAACCTAGTCGTCGTCCCCAATAAGGGCAGCAAGGAGCGCATGTGCGTGGACTTCACCAGCCTCAACCAGTTCTGCCCGTATGACCCCTTCCGGCTGCCGCAAGATGGCCAGGGCGTTGGCCCCGCCTTCGGCAGCACGCGCATGCCCTTCGGGCTGGGGAACGCCGGAGCCTCTTTCCAGAGGCTGGCACCCTTCGCGCCAGGGCCTCGCGAGCCCCCTGGCTCCGGAGGAGCGGACTCCCTTGGCGCGCCTCGCCAAACGGTCTGACGTCACTACAGCGCGGTTCTGCCAGGTGCGCCCGGCGCGTCGCCTCGCGCGGCCCTCACTGCTTCTCGCCGCGCCTCTCGAGCTTCGCTTCCGGAACCCTATCCTTTTGGTTGTGTAACGAATTTTGCTGATTCTACCTTGATGAGCTATGTTACCTGCTAATTTCTACGTTAAATTCGATGCCGCCGGAGAGCTTCACACGCGTGCGACCCCTCCCCTGGCCGACTCCGTGAGCAGGGGCTAGGCACGGTGCCTGTGCTCGGGTCCGTCCCTGCAGTGCCGCCAAATCCAAGCGACTGAGCTTTGGTTCGCGGGCCTGCTCCCGTGCACGTCACCTCACCAAGGTCCTTGGTGCTTTATCTCCTCACGCAACGGCCGCGGGTGAGTTAGCGAGCGCGTGCCGCTCCCCCTCTCGTGAAATCTGTCGACATGCAGCCCCTTAGGAGGCGAGCTACGCAGGGACCTCGCGGGTGGCCTCTCGCGAGCCGGCCTCGCTAGGCGAAGACACTTCGGATGCCGAACCTCATGCGCACGTCTCGCGAGCGCGCCCCGTGGGCGCGGCTCGGGAGCGGCAAGGGCTGGCTCGAAGTGTGGCGGTTCGTGCTGTGGTCCGTCCGCACGACGACAAGCAAGCCTATTGGCGAGACGCTCTTCTTCCTCGTCTACGGTGCTGTAGCGATCCTCCCATTGGAGCTTAAGCACAGCTCCCCGCGAGTCCTTGCCTTCGACGAGGCACGTCAGGATGGCTCGCGGGAGACCGATCTGCTGCTCCTCGAGGAGGGCCGCCGTCAGGCCGCCCTTCGTGCCGCGAGGTACCAGCAGGCCTTGCGTCGCTACCACAGCCGCAGCATCCGCCTTCGCACTCTCGAGGTCGGTGACCTCGTCCTGCGCAGAATCCTCTCCAGAGAGGGACTTCACAAACTCTCACCTATGTGGGAAGGCCCTTTCAGGGTTACTCATGTCTCCAGGCCCGGCTCAGCCCGGCTGGAGACGGAGGACGGAGTTCCTATGCCTAACGCCTGGAACATCCAACACCTCCGCAAGTTCTACCCGTGACCCTCACGCATACGAACGAAACGGGGCTGTACACGCCCTGGAGCCTCTCATTGCATTCGCCTGATGGGCCCGCGAGAGCTCCCGCCCACGCCCAAGTGGAAGCCCCATGCTCCGCGCTGGCGGAATGATCAACCCGCAATCATACCCACACCCCTGTGGAAGCCCCATGCTCCGCGCTGGCGGAACAATCAACTGAGGGCGCCCCACGGGCTGCACCAACCTCAAGCTGACCCGTGCCGGACACGACAGCACTCTTTTTCTCATTTTGGTGCGTAATTGAGGGCGCCCCATGGGTTGCACCAACCTCAAGCTGACCCGTGCCGGACACGGTAGCCGCATCTTTATTTGGTTATGTAATGGGTTGATCTCTTGCTTCAGTAAAGTTTCCATTTCCTTATATGGCGTTTCATTTCCCCTTGCCTCACGAGCCTCGCGCGCTCACGACTTCCCTCATGAGCCTCACGCGAGTGGGGGCTGGACACGGTGCCTGCGCTCGGGTCAGTCCCAGCAGCACTGAAAAACCCAAGCAACCGGCTCTGGCTCGCGGGCCTGCTCCGTGCATGCCACCCCACCAAGGTCCTTGGTGTCTTGTCTCCTCGCGTAATACCCATGAGCGAATCGACGAGCGCGCGCTGTCGTTAAGTGCTCTGCGTGCAGTTATCTCAGGAGCAGGTCCCCTGAAAGATCTCGCGAGGTAGCCCCCTCAGGACCTCAGGATGCCAGCAGGCCCTACCTCGGGAGATCGCGCGAGCGGAACCCTCACGACTCGTCATACCGGCAGCGGTTATGGCCCGCTCGGGGGCTAGGTCCTAACGACGCAGAGCGCCATGACAAGCAGAAAGAGCAAAACGAGCTGCGAGGGCACGGGCATTCGATACAGTCAGGAGCAAAGTACCTAAGATGCTAAAGCATTGTCCTCACGCCCCCATGGGGTCACAATCAGCTATGCGCAGGATATGGGGAAGGACCTAAGAAGACATGTCGCCATCACCGCCGCTGCCACCATCATCGTTACCCCCCTCGACTCCGCTCGAGCTCTCGCCAGGAGCAAAGTGCTCGTGCAGGGCGTCCACGTGGTCCTCCACCGCCTTCCCAAGGGTGTCGCAGACCTCCTCGGGGACGGGAGCTATCACCTTGCCGAAGTCAAAGATGGGGTCGGCGTCCAGAAGATGGCTGAAGATGCGCGTCGCGCTCCAAGTCCTGCGCGGATGCCGACCGCGCGAGCTCCCGCTCACGGATGTCAAGGTCCGCCTCGCGGGCCGCCAGCCCCTCTTCGAGGGCGGAGATGGCATTTCTTCGTGCCTGGAGTTGTCGCTCCAGCAAGGCGTTCTGGTCCTGGAACTCCTTCCCGCGGGCCTCCGCCGCCTCCTGCCGCCTGTCGGCCTCGTCGGCCTCCCTGACTGTGTTCTCGAAGATCTCCTTCGCATCCTGGGCGGCCTTCTCGCACTTCTCCCGCGCGGTGTGGTCTTGACGGCGGCTCAGTTTGATGGCCACATCAAGCTGGCGCCACCTCTCCGCGAGGCGCTGGTGCTCCTCGATGATGCGCGCTTCTTTCGCCCGGAGGTCTGCTTCCAGCTGGTCAAGGGCAGCCCTGGTGCCTTGCAGGGCCCCGCGCTTGAGCACGGCGCTGCCGCTCACGAGCTGCAGGGCCTAACCGGTGTACGCCCGAGCGCTGCCCTCCCGCGAGGGCCCGGCGCTGCCAGTCAGGAGCGGAGAGCTCGCGGGGGTCCCCTGTTCGTTCTGATGGGGCGACGCACCCCGTGGGCTTGGCGACCCCTCGGCTTGCGGGGCCCCGCGCGCGGTAGAGTCTGGCTGGCCCCCCGCGATATCGCTGTCGCCCGTGTTCCGTGGGATGGAAGCCGGTGTCTCCGCCTCCGTCGCCGCGATTTCCGCCCCGGTAGTGGGCGCCCCAGGAGTTGCGGAGCCGTCCCTCGGCGACGCCTCCAGAGGCTCGCCTGCTCGGGTCCCCCGAGCGGCGTCCTCCTGCGGGTCAGAAGGGACTGCCTCCCCCTCAGCCCTCGCGAGGCCAGCCTCAACGGCGAGGCTGCTGGTGCTCTCCTCATGCCCCCTGGTCCTGCCAACCGGCGGTGTAGCCCCCGCCAGGCCAGGAGGCCTCCCCTCCTTCTTCTTCTTCTTGCTCGAAGAGGTCCTGGAGAAGGAAAGAGAAACAAGGACTCAGGCACGCGCGACAGATCTGGGGCGGGAGGAAGGAAGGCAAGTGCTTACTGGTCCCTGGCAAACCACCTCCTCTTCTTCAGCGGCCACGGAGGAACGTTGCTGCTGCCGCCTTCACGGGACCATCTCCCGCGATCGACCCCCCTCTCGGGAGGGCCACAGGATCCGCCCTCCTCCCCACCTCCGGAGCCCCATAGCTTCGCAGCTGCCGCGCGGGGGCTTCCCGCGCCCTCCGCCCGGACGGACGCGGCAGGCGTGGCCTTAGGCGGGGTAGTGCCATCGTCCCTTTCAAGCTCGCGGACGAGTTGGCGGCGGGCCGGCCGAACCGGGCTGCCTCCGCCCCCCGCAGTGCCCGCCGAGGCCCCGGCGCTACCGTACTCGCCTGAGCCAGGGACCACCAGAAAGGGGTTGTCCCGGGGCCCTTCGAGGCCCTCTGGAAGCGGCCCCCACTGGTCAAAACGTGGCATCGAGCCGGCTACCGCCTCCTTGTTCGTGTAGCGATACAAGGGAAGCCCATCCATGGGTGGCTCACTCATCTCTTCGCCGGTCAGGGCTTGGAGCATCCCGTTCAGCACCTTCGGCAGCAAGCTGTCCGTGCTCAGCCGCATCGGGTCCTCCGGGCTGGTGATGGCCCACATCGGGCGGGAGTGCCGCTGGAGGGGAGCAATGCGGCGCCGGAGGAACTCCCTCACGACGATGACCACCGTCACTTTCGTGGCCCTCAGCTCGGCCAACCTCTTCCATACCCGCGCCAGCCTTGGGTCGGCGAGCCTTTCGTGCCCCCACCCGGAGCTCCTCACCGCCGGGGATGATGGCAGCTGCAGCAGGGGGCTAGATTGGGCTGCGTCCACCTACACCCATTGCCGCCTGAAGCCCTCAACCTTTTTGGCAAGCATCATGTCAATACCGTCGCCCGCCGTCTCGTCTGCGATGCGGAACGAGACGCATCCGGAACATTGGTTTGCCGCGGTCAGCTGCAGGCTGAAGAAGTGGCGGAAGAGTGCCACCGAGGGCATCACGCCCAGGAAGGCCTCGCATAAAAAGGCAAAGGCAGAAAGAAGAAGGACGGAGCTCGACTCGAGATGCAGCGCATGGACTTGATAGTGGGAAAGGGCGGCGTTAAAGAAATCAGAGAATGGGGGTACCAAGCCCGCGAAGAGTGCCGGAAGGAAGAGGACGGCAGAGGTGGCGTCGAGGTCGGAGGCCGGGCGAGAAGCCGGCCGGATGCGAGTGGCCCCCCATTCGTTGGAAGCCGCCGCGGTCATTGGGAGCACCTTGCTGAGCCCCTCGGCGTTGACGATTGCGGGCCTACTCAGGGCGGGCTCAGCCACCGCCCCTTCAACCTCCGTGTCCGCTGCCTCTTCCTCCTTTAGGGGGGGCGACATGGCGGCACAGCGAGGGTTTGGGGCGATGGAGTCGAGGGAGAGGTAAAAGGAACCGTGCATGGGAAGGAAGGGTGCTGAGAGACGGCAGGTACGAAGGAAGGGAATGATGACCTCGCGCCGCCCGCGCCAGGATTTATGTCAGCGCGGCAGTTTCCGAGGCATCGTCGAGAAGTGGGGGCGTCGCCCATCACATCGTGTGCCACGCGTCGCGCCTGGCTGCAGGCGGTTAGGGCCCGCGCCGTTTCGCCCCTCGGTAGGCGGGAACGTGTGCGCCGCGGGCCCGGGGGCTACTGTCGGGCCCATGGAACCCAGGGTATCCAGGCCCGTCTGCCTTCGGCCCAGGGCGCAACGCCTGGCATGGGCCCAGGGGGCCGTCACCACCGAGCATCTCACCAAGACCCCTCATGAGGCCCTGGCCTCCTGAGGCCCCCTCCTCAAGAAGTGGCAAGTAATCCTCAGCACCACCATCAACGACCTCGCGAGGCCCTCTCACGAGGCGGCTTCCTGGAGTGACCTCGCGAGGCGGCTTCCCGAGGTGGCCTCCCGAGGCCCCCTCCCGCAGGCGCTCGAGACGAAGGCCCTTCGGCGTGCCGCGCGGTCTGGGGCCCATCACGTGGGTGACGCGCGCGGCGACGAGTAGCAGCAGAGGCCGCGCCAGCAGGCGCGGATGAAGATGGTTTCCTCTTTCGTGTTAAGGGAGCATGGCCAGCTATCTACTCTCCAAAGCAACCCCAAAGGTTCCCCGATCGGCGAAGGAAGACCAAGACGACAGGCACGCAGGGCGGAGGTCATCACCGAGCCCACCGGTGCGTCATGGATCATGCTTTGGCAGGCGAAGACCACCTTTAGTCAGGATAGCCTGAGCGCCTGTCCCCTTTCAATATCGCCAAGTGTGGCAACCCTTCCCGCCTAAGTTTTGAGGGGGAAGAGGACCAAGGCCGATATAAAAGGGCAGTGCTGCCATTGTAGAGAGGGTGGCTCTCCGGCTAGGCCCCCCGAGATTGATTCCTTCATCTCCTACCTTGTACGAAAGAACTCTCTTGCCCCTAGCAATCCCAACCACAAGCAGGAGTAGGGTCTTACACCGCAAGGTCGCCCGAACCTGGGTAAACCGCTGAGTCCTCGCCCCGTCCCTTGCTAGCGCGCTCTCGCCGTAGCCTCGCCGTAGCTTAGCCGTGGTAGGTGACGAAGCGGTAGAAGGAGCTCACCCCAGTGTTCGAACCTTTGGGTCCCCGGAGCCCGACTTCCGACAGATGCGCCGTCCCCAGAGCCTCAAGGAAATGCAGCGCTTGGCGGGATGCATGGCCATGCTTGGGCGGTTCATCTCCATGTTCAGCGAGCGAGCCCTGCCATTCTTCAAGCTCATGAAGAGATCCGGCCCCTTCAAGTGGATTCCCGAGGCCGATGCTGCCTTTGATGGCCTCAAGAGGTACCTCACGAGCCCGCCCCTCATGGTCGCGCCACGCTCTCGCGAGCCCTTGCTCCTATACTTGGTAGCCACTCCCCAGACGGCCAGCGCGACCCTGGTGGCAGTTTGAGAAGAGCGCATCTGCGCACAGAAGAAGCCTGCCGCGCCGGCACCACCCGAGGTCACGCCATTACCTGCTGAGGCCTCGCCTCATGAGGCCCTTGGCGCGCTGCCTCCCGAGGTCGCACCTCCACCTGCTGAGGGCCCTCCTCAGGAGGCCTCTGATGAGCTGCCTCATGAGCCGCCTCCCGGGCCCTCTGAGCCTCATGAGCCTCTCGGTCCCTCCGGAGAGCAAGCTGCCATGGCAACTACACGGCTCGTCGAGCACGCTATGTACTTCGCCAACACGGTGCTGCGGGATGCGCGCGAGCGATACCCCATGCAGCAAAAGCTCCTCCTCACGCTCCTCGTCGCTTCCAGGAAGCTGCGCCACTACTTCTAGGGCCATCCCATCAAGGTGATCTCGTCTTACCCCCTGGAGCAAGTCCTGCGCAGCCCCAACGCCGCTGGCCACGTCGCCGAGTGGAACATTGAGCTATAGGCCTTCTAGCTGGAATTCTGCACCACTAGGGTGATCAAGGGTGCAGCCCTGTCTGACTTCGTAGCGGAATGGACGGATCTGCCCCAGGAGGAGCCTCGCGAGGACGAATCCCTCTTACCTGGGGATGAGGCGCCTGGCGGCTGGACCATGCACTTCGATGGCGCCTTCTCCCGGCAAGGCGCCGGGGCTGGCGTCATGCTCACTTCGCCGATGGGAGACAAGCTCAACTACGCTGTCCAACTCTGCTTCAAGCGCGATGACAAGGTCTCCAACAACATCGTGGAGTATGAAGGCCTCATCTCTGGCCTCAAGGCTTCTTTCGCTCTCGGCATCAAGAGCCTCACCATCAAGGGCAACTCGCAGCTCCTTGTCAACTTCTCCAACAAAAGCTACAAGCCCAAGGACGAGCACATGGCCGCCTATCTGGAAGAGGTATGCAAGCTCGAGAAGTGTTTCCTTGGCCTGGAACTCTCGCACGTCCCCCGCGGCAGGAACAAGGAAGCCGACGACATCGCCAAGCGAGCATCTCGCCGCGAGCCTCAAAGCCCCGGTGTCTTCGAGGAAAGGCTCCTAAAGCCATCAGCTACACCACCTGCCGTGAGCGCCACGCCGCTTCACAAAGAGCTCCCACCCGCATCACCCACGGGCGCACCAGACTGTGGCCCAGCCTCAGGCACCCGCCTACTGCTGGTGCTAGAGCCTCAAGCGGACAGCTGGGCCGCTGAGTTCAAGGCCTACTTGCTCCACGGCACCCTCCCGGAGAAGGACTCAGAGGCAGAGCGTGTGGCTCGCCAGGCCACCGCCTACTGCCTGATGGATGGCGAGTTGTACCGCAGGCGCCCCAATGGCATCTCAGTGCGGTGCATCTCTAAAGAACAAGGTCGCGAGCTGCTCGCCGACATCAATGGAGGGGACTGTGTCCACCACTCTTCGTCACGCACCCTCGCCGGCAAGGTGTTCCGCAGCGGCTTCTACTGGCCCACCGCACTTCACGACGCCACCGAGTTGGTCCAATCTTATGAAGCTTGTCAGATCCATGCCAAGCTAATCCACCAGCCGGTGGAAGACCTCCAGATGATCCCCCGCTCATGGCCCTTCGTGGTCTGGGGGCTGGACATCCTGGGACCCTTCCCTCGCGTAGCCGGTGGCTACCGCTACCTCTACGTCGCCATCGACAAGTTGACCAAGTGGGCGGATGTCGAGCCTTTGCGCACCAATCCGGCAGGCTCTGTCGTCAAGTTTATCAAGGGCCTCGTGAGCCACTTTGGCGTTCCCAACCGCATCATCACTGGCAATGGCTCCCAATTCACAAGCATCCTCTTCAGGTCATACTGCACCAGCCTCAGCACACAGATCTGCTACGTCTCTGTGGCGCACCCATGAAGCAACAGCCAGGCCGAGCGTGCCAACACTGAGGTCCTCAAGGGCCTCAAGACAAGAAGCTTCAAGAAAAAGCTCGACGCCTGCGGCAAGGGCAGACTTGACAAGCTACAGTCTGTGCTATGGTCGATCCGCACGACAGAAACCAAGCCTACCGGCACGAGTCCCTTCTTCCTCGTTTATGGAGCTGAAGCAGTCCTCCCCTTTGAGCTCAAGCACAGCTCTCCGCCAGTCCTTGCCATCATTGAGGCTCGTTAGGACGGCTCGAGAGAGGCCGACATGCTGCTCCTCAAGGAAGCCCGTCGCCAGGCTGCCCTGCGTGCCACAAGATACCAGCAGGCTTTGCGTCGCTATCAGAGCCGCAACATACGCCCACGCACCCTTGAAGCTGGCAATCTCGGGCTGAGAAGGATCCTCTCCAGAGAGAGACTCCACAAACTCTCACCCATGTGGGAAGGCCCTTTAAGGGTTGCTCATGTCTCTCGGCCCGGCGCCGCCCGGCTGGAGACAAAGGAGGGTGTTCCTGTGCCCAACACATGGAACATCCAACACCTCCACAAGTTCTACCCGTGACCCTCACGAGTACGAACGAAGTGGAGTTGTACACGCTCCGGAGCCTCTCATTGCGTTCGCCTGATGGGCCCGCGAGAGCTCCCACCCAAGCCTCAGTGGAAGCCCAATGCTCCGCGCTGGCGGAACGCCCACGCCTAGTGGAAGCCCCATGCTCAGCGCTGGTGGAACAATCAAACTGAGGGCGCCCCACGGGCTGCACCAACCTCAAGCTGACCCGTGCCGGACATGGCAGCCTCTTCTCTTTTGGATGTGAAACTGAGGGTGCCCCACGAGATGCACTAACCTCAAGCTAACCCGTGCCGGACACGGCAGCCGCATCTTTTTGGGTTGTGTAATGAACCTTATTATTATGCTGCAGTAAAGCTTTATTTCCTAAGATATTTTGTGTTTGGTAAGTCATTTGCTTCAGGAGTCGTGCACGCTCTCGATCACCCTCCTGCTCCTCACGCGAGCGGGGGCTGGACACAGTGCCTGTGCTCGGGTCAGTCCCAGTAGCGTTGCAAAACCCAAGTGATCGAACTCTGGCTCGCGGGCCTGCTCCCTTGCACGCCACCTCACCAAGGTTCTTGGTGTCTTGTCTCCTCGTGTGACACCCACGAGTGAGCTAGCAAGCGTGCACTGCTCCCCCGTTCGTGAAAATATTTGGCATGCAGTTGTACCAGGAATGAGGCGCACAAAAGGCCTCGCGAGCGCTGCCTCGCAGGGTAACTCACAACAAGACACCTCCGTAAGCCCTCAGGGAGCCTCGCGAGCCAACCTGCGGTGGCTATCTCCACCAAGTGCTAGCGGGAGGCCTCACAAGCAAGAGCCTCGCGAGGCGCACTCCGCGGCCACGACATGCCAAGCGACACTCTCGAAGAAGCTAAGTACAAAAACACCTCACGAGCCGCTCTCGGCGCCTTTCAAGCTCTCCTCTCCCCACAACCTCGCTGAGTGCTGATGTTTCCTCCTCCGCGCAAGCCACTTGCATGTCAAAGGGGGGCTTCCCGAGCATCGCGCCTCAGGAGCCCTTACCGCCCCTCAGTGCTCTACACCTCCTGGACTTGTCTAGGCAGCGCGACCTGACATACCAACGACGGCTGTAGCCCGCTCGGGGGCTGGGTCCTGACGACGTAGAGCGCCAAGGCAAGCAAAGAGAGGAAAATAGGCCTCACGAGACGGCCTCACGAGGAAACATACATTGCAGCAAATCATAAAGTACTTAAACAAAAGACATCGTTTTTACGCCCCCACGGGGCTACATCAATGTGACACAGGATAATCGAAGAGGGAGAACCTTGGAAGTCACGGCGTCACCATCATCGCCATCATCGCCTTCGCCGTCGTCGCCCTCGACTCCGCTTGAGCTCTCGCTGCTGCCAGGAGAGAACTTCGCGAGTAGGGCATCCACGTGGTCCTCCACCGCTTTCCCAAGGCCGCCGCAGAGCTCCTCGGGGACGGGGGCTATCACCCTATCGAAGTTGAAGTTGGGGTCGGCGTGGAGGAGATGACTGAAGATGCGCTTCGCCGCCTGGAAGAGGAGGTCGCGGCATTCATCTTCAATGATGTCGTTCACCCTCTTGGCGCCAGCCTCAAGCCGCTCCACGAGCTTGGTGAAGAAGTTTATGTAGCTGGCGTCGTGGTTCTCGCGGGGGCCCTTGAGCCTCTCCTTGTAGATGGTGGCCAGGACGCCGCGGGCCCAAAGCTGGAGGGAGCGGAACATCTTGGCGCGCTCGTGTTGCTGCCCCCGTGCCCGATCCACTTCCAGCCTCGCCTGCTCGATGACATTGGAGACGCCACCCACCTGCTGTTGGAGGGAGGCCAGCTCCTCCTCGGAGTCGGCCTTGGCCTTCAGCTCGGTCTACCGCCGGGTCTCCGCCTCCGTCAGGACTTCCTTAAGGCCCTCAATCTCCTTCTGGAGCTCCGCGCGCTTCTGCTTGAAGTGGTCCTCCTGGGCCTTCAGCTTCTTGCTGTGCTCTGTGATGAGGGCTAGGCGGTTCTTCTCTATCTTCGCGTCGACGTCCTCCTGGGCCTTCTTCTCCTTGGCCTCCAGCTGGGCATTGGCCCTCTCCGTGCGCTTGTTGTAGGCGTCCTGGGCAGCGGCCACTTGGCGGTCCAGCGTCTCCAGGTGCTCGCGCTCCGCGGCCTGATCGGTCGTCGTCCGCGCGAGCTCCCATTCGTGGAATGCGAGGTCCGCCTTGCAGGCCGCAAGCTCCTCTTCGTGGGCGGTGATGGAGCTCTCCCACGTCTGAAGCAGCTGCTCTTGCGCGGCGTGCTGATCCTGGAGCTCCTTCGTGCGGGCCTCCGCCTCCTCACGGCGCTTGTTGGCCGGGTCGGCCTCCCGGAGGGCGCCCTTGAAGACCTCCTTTGCCTTGGCGGTGGCCTTCTCGCGTTTCTCCCGCGCGGCCTCATCCTGGTGCCAGCCCAGCTTGATGGCGACGTCGAGTCGGCGCCACCCCTCAGCAAGGCGCAGGCGCTCCTCGGCAAGGCGCGCCTCCGCCTCCTGGAATTCTGCCTCGAGCTGGCCCAGAGCTCCCCTGGCACTCCGCAGGACCCCGCGCTTGAGTAGGGTGCAGCTGCGCATGAGCGTCAGAGCCCAGGCCGGGTCTGACTCCTCGCCACCCACCACCGTCACGGTCTGGGAAGGCCCGGCGTCGTTCGTCAAGTGCGGGGGGCTTACCGGGGCCTGCTCCTCCTCTCGCCGTGGTGGCACACCGCGCAGGCTCGTCGCGCCCGCGGCCAGGGCCTCACGCATCGGCGAGTGCTGGGGGCTTCCCGAAGCGCCTCCGGCGTCTACAGTGCTCGGCGGGGGTGTCGGCACCTCCGCCTCTTCCATCACTGCATCCGCTTCCACAGCGGGCACCTCGGGAGCCGCGGTGCCTCCTCCGGAGGCTGCCTCCCGAGGCTCGATGTTCTCGGCCTCAGGAGCCACGTCCGCGCATGGCTTCGGAGGAACCGCTTGCTCCTTCTCTACCTCCACGCACTTCACTTCAACATCGGGGCGGCGGGTGGCCTCTTCATGCCCCTCGGCGCCTGTGGAAGGCGTCAGGGCCCCTTTCGAGCAGGGGTCTTCTTCATCTTCTTCTTCTTCGTGGATGCCCTGCATGAGGCAAGGCCTCAGCCCCAAATCACGAGACAAACGCAGAAGGAAAGGGGAAGGTAGACACTTACTCATCATTGGCCACCCACTTCCTCTTCTTCAACACCGGCGGCGGGCGGCTCCCGCTGTCGCCCTCGCGAGGCTTCCTCACGGGGCTTGTGGCACCCCGGCTCAGAGAACCGGTTTACCAGTGTTTCCAACCCAGAGATCATGTCTTCTGGAAACACACAACAACTTGGAACAGAACTGAACTGAACTTTATTGATAGATCTCGAGTACAAGCTCATAATTTACATCGATAGCGAGGCCAAAAGCACTGCACGTGCTGAGACAATATCTACATTATTTATGGGACATAGCAGGGCCTCGATACTACTAGGTGATTCTACAGCGTAGCGGAACATAGTGCGGAAACTCCATCCACGGGGACACTGCTGTGGACACGGCCTAGTTAGCGTAGCACGAACCATCGGGACCTCCGTCCTCGGCTTCTCCTGCATCTGGCATGATACGCCAGGTGAGTACGTGGAATGTACTCGCAAGCTCATGGCAACCAAAAGAATGCAGCAAACAATAGCATGGCAGTTAACATACTAAATACTGGGTTGCTTACTGTTACCAACTTACTCTCGTCTGGGTTGTCCCACAACCCTCGGAATGCTCATAAACCACTGAGCACTTCCGAACATAAGACAAGTTCTTCCATCATTATTATCAGTATTATGGTTGATCATCCCGTGGCCTAGTGCGGACTGTCCAATACCGTGGACGCGGCTATTCGAATAGATTCTTACACTCTGCAGAGGTTGCGCACTTTACCCACACTATGGAGCTCCTGGCCTCTTGCTCCCATTCGGGTGGACCGGGGCTGCTGCAACGAAACCTGCCTGACCCGTGACTCCTCTATCGTACCACCAACAATCATACCCTCCCAGGGTCATGTCTTGGGTGGCCCCTGTGTCACCCCGTGACACTTGCCACCGTCGTGGCCACTAACTGTCCCAAACGGGGACGCCGGCAAAATAACTCAACTGGGCTCACAGGATTATCGTTGTCTACCTGATCAGGGCAGCACGCACGCATAACCCTCCCTAGTTTGGTGGTACCTATAAAAGAGCACAAAGCCAGACCAAGTCAAGGCCGTCCCATACCGGCAAATGTGGCTGCACGGATAAGTCGGACAGGTGACACTAGATCAACCAATTAGGTTTAGTGTTGACAACCATTTAACCAGTATGGGTATTTATCATAAATAAATTAACATGGCAGTAACTAGGCATCCAAATAATTTACTATGAATTATCACATATTAAAAGTAGTGCATATAATTCAACTAAATAACCAACACTATTGAAATGCTTCATGCAATGGATGACATGGCTTGCCTTGCTCTGTTGGGTTGTCCACAAACTCCTGGGCTTCAAATCCAAAAGAATTTCCTTCTGAAAATATTTTAAAAATGCAATTGAAAATGTCACATATTGCTGTTCTGTTCACCAGAAATTCCGTGAACACGAGAAAAATACCAAAATTTTCCAGAAAATAGAGGAGCTCAAGACAAACCAGATGCAAAAAGAATCAATTGATTTGGACTTATGGATAAAAAGTTATGGCTGGTCAAAGTTCTGGTCAAAATCTGGAAATTAACAGAAAATAGAAAATCCAGCGAAGGGCCACGTCGAAGGCGTATTTCGCCAGGGCGTCTCCACTTACCGCTTCGGTAAGCCACTGACGAATGGGCCCCAGTGGTCAGATTTAAACGGGGGAGAGAGAGAACAGAGGGAGGCGGGGCTCCGGCGATGGTCGCCGGCGACACAGACGGCGGCGAGGTCCGGTGACTCGCAGTCTATCAGGGCCCGTGCCGTTTCGCTCCCAACGGGCGGGAACGTGCGCACCACGAGCCTGGGGGCTACTGTCGGGCCATTGGGAACCGGGGTACCACGGCCCGTCTGCCTGCGGCCCAGGAAGCGACGCTTAGCGCAGGCCCAAGACGCGGCCCAACTGCGGGCGCCGCGAAGCGAAGGCATCTCGCGAGGCGCCAGCCTCACGAGGACCCCTCCTCAGGGGCAAACCATCGAGAGTTAGCCGCAGCAGCGGCAGGAAACCTCGCGAGGAGGCCTCCCCAAGGCGGCAGCCCGAGGCCATTCGAGCCTGTCGCCAGCCGCACGGTCCTGTGCCCACCACGTGGGTGACGCGCTTCGCGACGAACGGCGACAGAGGCCGCGCCAGCGGGCGTGGACAGAGAGGGTTTCCTCTTTGGTGCTAAAGGGGCAGCACCAGCTGCCCTCCCCCAAAGCAAGTCCCAAGGACTACCCGTTTGGTGAAAGAAGACCAAGACAGCAAGGCGCGCAGAGTGGAGGTCATCACCGAGCCCACCGGCACGTCATGGATCATGCTTTTGTAGGCGAAGACCAACTTTAGTCAGGATAGCCTGGGCACCTGTCCCCTTTCAAAACCCGCCAATGTGTGGCTGCCCTTCCCTCCAAGATTTTCAGGGGAAGAGGACCAGGGCGGCTATAAAAGGGGGCAGTGCTGCCATTGTGGGGGATCGATTCCCTTGTCTCCTACCTTGTACGCGAGAACTCTCTGCCTACAGCAATCCCAACACAAGTAGGAGTAGGGTTTTACACCGCAAGGTGGCCCAAACATGGGTAACCGCTATGTCCCCTGTCGTGCTCTGCGCTAGCATGCTCTCGCCATAGCCTCGCCATGGTCACCCTAGGATTGGTAGGAACGAGCTTGCCCCCAGTGTTCGAACCTTTGGGTCCCGGGAGCCCCGATTCCGACAAGATCGTGGTTGATGAACTTGCCGGAGGGCTCCATTTCTTCTTGGTCGGATCTATGCCATCAATTCATGGGTGCCTACCAGGGTGGCCACAAGCTCCCTGATCAGGAGAGCGATTTGCATGTGATCCCCCAGAGAGATGGCGAGACCCTCCGCAAGTACATATACAGAGGTTCAGCCGTGTGAACCACAAGATCCCCGATGTTCATCCCGCAGCCGTTTGAACCATCAACGAGTTTTACGCCTTGGCGGACAAGTGTGCACGTGCTGAGGAAGGGAGGCGGCTCCCTGGGGAAGATGCTGGCGCCGAAGTCGACTCCAAAGATGACGATGCAGATGACGCATCGACCCAGCAGAAGAAGAGCCGGAAGAGCCATCGGAAATGCAAAGGCAAATCAGTGATGGCAGTTGAGAGCCTCGGTGACGCCAACGCCGCCAAGAAGTCCAATGCAGAAAGCCCCAACAAGGAGGTTGCCAGATGCGCTGATTGCCGGGAGGCTGTGGCATGCGACAAGAGCGGCAAGACCAGTGGGCCGTACTGCAAGATCCACCGTACCAAGGGCCACGATCTCCAGGAGTGCCGGCAAGTGGAGCAGCTTGCCGAGAAGCAGAAGCAAGAGTACGAGAAGCGCGACTAGGAGAAGGGCCAGGATGGTGCCGGTGGATCCGGCAAGCAGAACCGTGGTGGCCGAGGGGGCCGCCGCGGCAAGGCCAAGAAGCTGAAAGAGACGGCTGCTCAGGGCCAGAGTGATGATGATGAGGACGTGTCGGGGGGATAACCCCCGGGTAGGCAACGGAACCCGGAGCCCTTTTTGAAACTTCGGGGCAGCCTGCGCACCTCAAATCCGGCTGGCCGTTCATCCGGCTTCCCAATGCAGGCCAGCTAGGCTCGGCCCCGTGCCGGGTCTGGCTGGCCGCAAGCCGGCTGGTGACGGGTCAGCGGTCGTCCCATCCTTCCGTACGACAAGACGGCTTTCCACAACGGGAGAGCATGGCTACATTGCCACGAACCCCGGAAGAGCGTGGCTACAGTGCCGCCGACCCCGCTGACTGGGGGCGACCGATGTCAGTGCGGCGAGCCACTGTTGCCCCACGACACCAACCACTCTGTGACGCACGAGGCGACGGGCCATAGTGCCGGGCAGCCGGTGGGGCCCGTAGCCGGCGGGCCCCACTGCCGGCTCCAGACGCCGGCATCCGGGTCCCCCCCGCATGTATATTTACCCATGTAACCCTGGGGGTTCGGGCTATAAGACCCCCCAGGAGGCCTCCATGCAGGGGGGTCGAGCCTAGTTGATACACAACACACACACACCTACGGACTCACAGGAGAGGCAGAATGGCGGTCTAGCCCCTTTTTCCTCCTCCTCCCAAACAGCTCCAGGAGCAACCTTGTAGCCCTTGTGCTCTCCATACTACATTCGGCAGGATTAGGGGTGTTACCTCTCTGGAGGGCCCGGAACCTGGGTACGTCTTGTGTCTCGCACTCGCGCATACCGACCTCGCTTCCGGAACCCACCGGCGTCCTTCACGCAGCCCCCCACTTTTAGCCATCTCATGGCATCTGCCGTGATTTCACCATGATAGTTGGTGCCCACCGTGGGGCTGCTCGCGGCGTCGGCCGGAGTCAAGTTCTAGATGAGGCCCTTCACTAGCTCCGGCGAGCGCATTGCGCACGCCTTGCATGGCCAACTCAGCCGGCTGCGATGCAGTGCCAGGCACGGACGGCGCCTGCCCTGCAGGCTGCTCCGTCGTCCCCTTCGGCGCGATGCGCGTCTTCGTCGCGCTCATCCCTGACGAGTACCCTAGCGAGGTACACAGCTTCACCGACTCGCCTGTCCCTATCGGCTGCACTGTCTCCAGCGACGTTGCGGATCTCTGCACCCGTGCGGAGGTGCTAACCATCGGTGCTAGCTTCGGCTCCTCGCGTAGCAAGGAGAAGGCCGCCGCGGCCGCTGCTGCCGCGACTGCGGCCCAGGCCAACCGGGTCGACCCGCTATGCAAAACGATCCGGAGCCTCCAAGCCCCCATCATGCCTGACGCCGACCTGGTGGCCGTGGCGGCTCAGCTCAACGAGGACCGTCAGCGACTGCTGGACGAGGCCGCGGTGCTCGCGGCAACGCGGCGTCGGCTGGAGTCCGCCCAGCGGGAGTATGATAGCGTCCACGGCTTCACGCCGGCCGCCGCTGAGCCCAGCCGGGTCGCGGAGGTGCGAGTCCGCGGAGGCACCATCGGCCGTGCGCTAGGCGCAGGCCGGCCCATCTACGACACCCCCGTCAAGAACATCCTCGCGGCACAGGCCGCCATGGTGGATTTCGAGTTCCTGGAAGGCGAGGAACTCCTATAGCAGCAGCAGCGCGTTCGCGACCTCATCACCACGGCGAACGAGCAGCAGAAGCGTTTCGGTCCGGCCCAGTCCGCCGCCTCCGCCTCAGGGGACCCCGCGGACCCGGAGAGGGCCCTTCGGGACACCCAGCAGGCATCTTCCCCCTCCGCTAGCGCCAGCCGCTCTGGCCGGCGCCGGGCAAGCCGGAGCTGGCACAACCACGCCACGACGGCCGGTGATGCCATCGCTGACGAGACGGCTGGTGACGGCCGGGTCCAGTAGCCGGAGCGCCCTCCCCCGCCACCTCGGCGGCCCCAACCGGCTTTTGCCGGCGCAGTGCCACGCGGCCCCGTCGCGAACCGGCTAGGCCCCCACGAGCCCTACGACGACAGCGACGCCCGCCATCGCATCGACCGGCTGGCGCGGTCCACGGCCCTCGAGGAAGAGAGCTCCGTTGGTCCTGCCTGTTTCAGGCCACACATACGGGAGGAGCCCTTCCCCAAAGGCTTCAGGCTGGCCCGCGACACCCCCAAGTACAGCGGCGTCTCGAAGCCGGAAGACTGGCTGACCTATTATACCACGGCTGTTGGCATAGCAGGCGGCAACAGGCGTGTGGCGGTCCGCTACGTCCCCCTCATGCTGCTCGGCTCGGCTCGGACATGGCTGGATTTCAAGGAGGCGTTTGTGCGCAACTTCATCAGCACGTACAAGTGTCCGGGTCAGCCTCGCCAACTCTCCATGTCCGTCCAGGGCCCGGACGAGCCCCTTCGCGACTTCCTCACGTGGTGGATTGAGCTGCGTAATTCCTGTGAGGGGGTCCACGAGGTGCAGGCCATCCAGTACTTCATCGACGGGTGCCAAGATGGCATCCTGCTCAAGCACCGGCTGATGTGCGACGAGCCGGACACCTTGGCAGGGCTCATGGCCGTGGCGGACAAGTACGCAATGGCCGACTCCGCGATGCGTGTGAAGATCTCGGTCGATGCATCCGGCAAAACTGTCCCGGTCCAGCCGGCCAACCCTCGGCCGGCTGGCGACAACAACCAGCGCCGACAAGACAACAACAACAACAAGCGGAAGGGTGAGTAGCCGGCTCCCAGCTACAACAACCAGCAAGTGGCCGCCGTGGCGGAGGGGCAGCCGGCCAAGCAAGGCGGCGGCAAACGCCAGTGCACCGGCAAGATGGCCTGGCAGCCCAAGCTCTCCTTCGAGCAGATGCTCGACGCCCCCTGCAAGCACCACAGCGGCGCGAAGCAATCCACGCACACGCTCCGGAACTGTAGCATCACCCAGCGCCTTATGCGTGGCGACCTCCCACCTCCGCCACCCGACCCCGGCTCGCAGCTTCCGCCGCCTCCCCCGCCACCTCCAGCAGCCGGCACCCTCGCCAACAATGCTTTCCCTCAGCAGGACGCGGCCTACATCATCTTCACCAGCAATGGCGATGACAAGCACAGCAAGCGCAAGTACCAGCACAAGGTGAACGCCGTCGTCCCCCCGGTCCCCCAGTTCATGCACTGGTCTGACCGTCCCATCAGCTGGACCCGGGAGGACCACCCGGCCGTGATGCCCACGCCGGGTGGCTATGCGCTCGTCCTTGACCCCACCTTTGTCGTTGAGAAGCACACCTACCACTTTTCGTGGGTGCTGATTGATGGCGGCAGGAGCATCAACATCCTCTACCACGACATCGAGGTGAGCCAACTGCAGCCCACCCGGACGGTGTTCCACGGCATCATGCCGGGTGCCTCTTGCTCCGCCATCGGCAAGGTCCGGCTGGACATGTTGTTCGGCTCCAGTGCCCACTTCCGCCACGAGCTGATCTGGTTTGAGGTTGTCGACCTGGCCAGCCCCTACCATGCGCTTTTGGGCCGGCCCGCCCAGGCCAAGTTCATGGCGGTCCCCCACTACGCCTACCTCAAGCTGAAGCTGCCGGGTCCCAAGGGCATCATCACCATCACCGGCAACTACAAGAAGTCCCTGGAGTGCGCCCAAGCCGGCTCGAAGCTGGCTGAGTCGCTGGTCATCACCGAGGAGAGGCGCCAGCTCGACCGGCTTGTCGCGCTGGCTGGCAAGCTGCCGGCCATGCCGGCTCAGCTCAAGTAACCGACCGACGAGGCGTCCTTCAAGCCAGCCAAGAGCACGAAGAAGATTTCGCTTGACCCGTCCAACCCCAACTCCAGCGAGTACATTGTCGTGGGCACCGGCCTCGACAGCAAATAGGAAGGCGAGCTCATCGACTTCCTCCGTGAGAATCGGGACATCTTTGCATGGTACCCTAAAGACATGCCGGGTGTTCTGAGGAAGTTTGCTGAGCACAAACTCCACGTCTGGCCAGATACCAAACCGGTCCGGCGGCCGCTATGCCGCTTCTCCGAGGAGAAGTGAAGAACCATTGGCGAGGAGATTGCCCAGCTGCTCGCAGCCGGGTTCATCATGGAAGTGTTCCACCCCGAGTGGCTGGCCAACCCAGTGCTTGTCCTAAAGAAGAACGGCACCTGGCACATGTGTATCGACTACAAGAGCCTGAACAAGGCCTGCCCCAAGGACCCATTCGCCCTACCCCAGATCGACCAAGTCATCGACTCCACCGCCGGCTCCGAGCTGCTGTCCTTCCTGGACGCCTACTCCGGCTACCACCAGATCAAGCTGGACCTGGCGGATGCCCTCAAGACGTCCTTCATCACCCCCTTCGGGGCGTATTGCTACATCACCATGTTGTTCGTCTTGAAGAATGCTGGCGCCACCTTCCCGTGCTGCATGCAAAAGTGCCTCCTGCCACAGATTGGCAGGAATGTACACGTCTACGTCGACGACATCGTGGTGAAGATCAAGAAGCACCTCAGCCTTCTGGAGGACCTCAGGGAGACATTCGCCAATCTGCGCCAGTTCCAGATCAAGCTCAACCCGGAGAAATGTGTCTTCGGCATTCCGGCTGGCCAACTCCTTGGGTTCCACATCTCGGAGTGCGGCATTGAGGCCAATCCGGAGAAGATCAAGGTGATCTAACGCATGCACAAGCCGGCTCGGCTGCGCGATGTCTAGAAGTTCACCGGCTGCTTGCCCTCTCTCAGCCGGTTCGTCAGCCGGCTAGGGGAGAGGGCCCTGCCCCTATATCTGCTTATGAAGAAGATAACGCCATTCGAGTGGTCCGACCAGGCGGACGAAGCCTTCCGCGACCTCAAGCGCATGCTCTCCACTGCACCCGTCTTAGCCGCGCCGGTTGAGAAGGAGACACTCCTGATGTACATCGCGGCAACCACCCGCGTGGTCAGCGTGGTGCTGGTGGTGGAGCGCCCTGAGCAGGGCAAGGCGCACCCGGTCCAGTGCCCTGTGTACTACCTGAGCGAGGTGCTCTCCGTCTCCAAGTAGAACTACCCCCACTACCAGAAGATGTGCTATGGCGTGTACCTAGCCGCCAAGAAGCTAAAGCAGTACTTCCAGGAGCACGTCATCACCGTGGTGAGCACAGCCCCCCTGGGCGAGATCATGGGCTGGCGGGACGCCTCCGGTCGGGTCGCCAAGTGGGCCATCGAGCTAGCCGGCCACACCATCCTCTATGAGCCTCGCACGGCCATCAAGTCGCAGGCGTTGGCCGACTTCCTGGTCGACTGGGTGGAGACCCAGTACTTGCCGCCGGCTCCCGACTCGACGCACTGGGGCATGCACTTCGACGGCTCGAAGATGGTCACCAGCTTGGGAGCCGACATCGTGCTCTCTTCCCCCAAGAACGCCCGGCTGCTCTACGTGCTCCAGATCCACTTCGCCGCCTCCAACAACGTCGCCGAGTATGAAGCCCTCGTCCACGGCCTCCGGCTAGCCAAGGAAATCAGCATCCGGCACCGCATCCTCTACTACGGCGACTCCGACCTGGTGGTCCAGCAGGTTTCTGGCGAATGGGACGCTAGGGACTCCAACATGGCCAGCTACCACAACCTGGTCCAGCAGTTGACCGGCGGCTTCGATGGCTGCGAGTTCCTCCACGTCCCTTGAGCTGAGAACAAGGCGGCCGACACACTTGCCAAGATCGGCTCCTCCTGGTAGGCCATTCTAGCCGGCGTCTCCCTCGAGCACCTGCGCAAGCCCTCCATCAAGCCGTCTCCAGATTTGGAATTCATCTTTGTCCCAGCTGACCCGGAGGCTCCCGCCTCCGTCTCGGGGACTGCCGGCTCCGGCTCAGGGACTGCCGTTTCGGTCCCGGGGGCTGCCGTCTCTGACCCAGCCCCAGGGGCTGCCGGCTTCGGCTCGGGGGCTGCAGGCTCTGGCCCGCCGCATCCCGAGCCGGCCGGACCCATGCAAGCAGCCGTCTTCATGGTCGTGGAAGCATCGTCTTGGGCATAGCCGATCCTTACCTTCTTGGTGAGCGGCGAACTCCCCGCGAGCGAGGTCGAGGCCCGACAAATGCAGCGCCAGGCCTCCGCCTACAACATCATCAACAACAAGCTTGTCAAGCGCAGCACAACCGGCGTCTTCCAGCGTTGTGTTGAGACGGACAAGGGCCTCAAGATCCTGCGCGGCATCCACCAGGGTGAGTGCGGGCATCACGCCGCCTCCCGGTCCCTAGTGGCCAAAGCCTTCCGCCACGGCTTCTACTGGCCGACTGCTCTAAAGGACGCAGAGCAGCTAGTCATCAAGTGCATGGGCTGCCAGCACTTCAGCGCCCAGAGCCACCAGCCGGCTGCGGCTCTCCAGACCATCCCCATCACGTGGCCCTTTGCCGTCTGGGGCCTCGACATGGTTGGACCCTTCAAGACCGCGCGAGGTGGTATGACGCACCTGTTGGTGGCCGTCGACAAGTTCACCAAGTGGATCGAGGCAAGGCCGATCAAGAAGCTCGACGGTCCACAACCGTCAAGTTCATCAAAGACATCGCTGTCCGCTACGGCGTCCCCAACAGCATCATCACCGACAACGGCACTAACTTCACCAAAGGCACGCTGGCTCGTTACTACTCCGTCTGCGGCATCTGGCTTGACCTGGCCTCCGTCGACATCCTTAGTCGAACGGCCAGGTAGAGCGAGCAAACAGCCGCACCCTAGCCGGCATCAAACCGCGACTCGTCGAGCCACTCGTGCGATCACCCGGCAGCTAGATCGACGAGCTGCCGGCTGTCTTATGAAGTCTTCGGACCACGCCCAACAGGTCAACCGGCTTCACCCCCTTCTTCATTGTCTACGGGGCCGAGGTGGTCATCTCCACAGACCTTGAGTTCGACTCGCCTCGGGTCACCCTGTACACGGAGGCGGAAGCCAAAGCAGCACGCGAAGACGGCGTCGACCTGCTCGAGGAGGTGCGCCTGCTGGCCCTCAGCCGGTCGGCCATCTACCAGCAAAACCTGCGCCACTACCACAGCAAGAAGATCAAGCCCCTCGCTTTCCGCGAGGGCGACCTCGTAGCCGGCCAGCACAAGCTGTCCTCCCCATGGGAGGGCCCTTTCATCATCAGCAAGGCCCTGCGCAATAACGCGTCCTACCTCATCGACGCGCAGAAGAAAAACAAATGCAAGACAGATTTCTCCGGCGAGGGGACGGAATGCCCATGGAACACAGAGCTCCTCCGTCCGTTTTACAGTTAAAACCGTGTATCTATGTATCCCTCCCCCTTTTGGAAGTAATGAAAGCAGCAGGTCCCCCGAACGACACTCGGGGGCTACTTTTTCATCTCTATCGAGCTTTACTTTCCCTCGCGTACTTTACCGCATTCGCCTCCCTCCCGCCTGGTTGGCACGTCCGGCTCAGGGGCTCGGGGGACTCGCCGGCCAGCCCGCACCTTGTTCTTCTGAAGCCAGCCCAGTAGCGTGCGCACCGCTTAAAGCCCTCTCTCTGCCATAAGCCACAGACCGGCTCCCGGCTGTTCGGTTGGCAAGAGCTACAGGCTAAAAGCACCCTCACGCGAAAGATGGCCTAGGATGAACGTCCGGCTTGGTCAACCCAGCCCTCTCTTTCACTCATCGCCGCACAGACTGGCTGCGCTCTAGCCGGCTTCGCCGCCCGTAGCCAGCCGACCCAGTGGGTGTTTCTCTCACGCTCAAATCCTAAAGCGTAAGTACTGTGCGCTCACTTTCAAGTCCGGCTCCCCGTCCCAGCTACAGATCTGCTTCCGGCTGTCTGGCTGGCGGGGAGGAGGTCGAGAAGGGGAGGGAACAAGAAAATGGCCTAAGGAAATAAGCAAGAGCGAGCCGCCAGACGGCAAAGACAAGCATACATGGAAACATACATGCACAAATATATAACAACAGGCCCACTGCCAGGAGTTCATTACATAAACATACTCCCCCAGTGGGTGGACTTGCCAACTAACAAAAGTTCTAAGTTCAAGAAACAAAAAGACCAGGAAAAGTAAAGGCCCTATGCGGCAGCCTCGTCAGCATCGCTCCGCGCCGGATCCTCCGTGGCGGCGGTGTCGTCCAAGTCGGCGGCATCGTCGTCCGCCCCGGCCTCCGTCTCGGCCGAGCTGCCCTCCGGGTCCTCGAGCGCCAGGCCGAAGTCATCGGCAGGAAGCTCCGTGCCGTCTGGCGCCCGCTACGGCACGAACTCCTTGTGAGTGGTGAATGACGCGATGTCGCTGGCCCGCACGGCGATTGGCGTCGCCCGCTCCGCCAAGTCCGCCTCCGCCGTGGCCCTCCGTGCGAGCAACTGGTCCAAGCGGATGCTCAGGTACCAGAACAACACGAAGCTGAGTGCCATCTCCGCACCGGCCCGAGCTATGGAGGCCCTCCACGTGGCAAGTCGCGCCGCGCCGGCTTCCAGCCAATGCGCCAGCCGGCTGACGGTGGTTGTGTAACGCCCAATATGCGGTCCTATTCTCAAGGGACTCGAAAATCCCACTAAGGATAGAAGCGCATATTGAAGACACTTGCAAGGTGTATATCATTACATCGTACCACATACATAATAGATGGGGATACAGACAAATACATACAATCATCTCATGAAAACATTAATACATCAATACATAACAATCATCATACAAAAGAGCAGGATCCGACTACGGATGAAAGCAAACGAAAAAGAAGAACGACATCTACCCTGCTAATCCCAGGCTGCCAACCGGGAACCCATCTTATGATCGACGAAGAGGAAGAAGCAGAAGAAGAACTCCAAAAGAACCAAGCATCGCTCTCACGTCAGATCATCGCATTACCTGTACCTGCACCTGTTGTTGTAGTAATCTGTGAGCCACGAGGACTCAGCAATCCCATAAGCATGGGTAGCAAGACTATCAAAGCTTAAATGGGTGTGGAAGGGTAATGTGGTGAGGTTACAGCAAACACTAAGCATTGTATGGTGGCTAACTTACGAGTACAAGAATAAGAAAAGTAACTACGCATAACGGTCGCAAACTAATATTGATCAAGAAGTGATCCTGAACACCTACTTACGAGTCAAACATAACCCCACCGTGTTCTCTTCCCGAACTCCCTCGAAAAGAGACAATCATGGTTATGCACCCGGTTGGTGTATTTTAATTAGAATTAGTGTCAAGTTCTCTACAACCGGAGATTATAAATTTCCAAGTCGCCACATAACCGCGGGCACGGCTTCGCGAAAGATTTAACCCTGTAGGGGTGCTCCAAGTAGTCCATTATAAATTACCACACGCATCTGATGGAACATCCTCACACCATGATAACACGATGCTTACGATAAGGAATCCCGGTGGACAAGTCACTCATAAAAGGTAAAACTAAACCAGCAAGACCTCCCGGCGTGTCGACGATCCCGATAGGAGCCGCGTATCTCGTTCTCAGGACACGACTGGATCGTCCAAACGTCCGGTAGGCCAATTCCAGAGTTGACCCTGGAGGCCACCGGCGGTTGACAAGTTCGGACCAGCACCATCAGCACTGGCCCACCTGTATTATGTTGAATTAAAAGAGTCCCCGAGGTGGCGACCCTCTATGCATTAATTATTAGGTTCATGTTGGCAAATGTTAAAACCAATGTTGGGCCTTGCTGGAGAAGTCTTATCCTAAAACGAATGAACAGGGGGGTTCCCATATGCCCCACATGTGTTAGAAGCGCTCATCAAGGAACATAACATCGGTATTACGGAAACTAGGGTGGCATGAGTGGAACAAAACACCAGGCAAAAGGCCGAGCCTTCCACCCATTACCAAGTATATAGATGCATTAATTAAATGAGAGATATTGTGATATCCCATGATATCCATGTCCCAACATGGAACAACCTGCACTGCGCCTGCAACTAGCAACGCTATAAGAAAGGGGGCTGAGCAAAGCGGTAACATAACCAAACAATGGTCTGCTGGGTAAGGGTGGTTAGAGGCTGTATCATGGCATATGGGAGGCTGACTTATATGTGATAGGAAGCGCGACATAGCGATAGCAACGAGATAACTAGCAAGCAAAGATAGTAGAGATATCCAAGGTCATGATCATCTTGCCTGAAATCCCGCTCGGAAGAAGATCGAGTCCATGAATAAGACGAACCAATCATAGTCGAACGAATCCTCACAATCGCATCGAAAGCAGAACTATCGAGGAGAAGCACAACCGGAAAGAAGCAAATAACATGGTAAACACACAAGCATAAACATGGCATGATGCACAATCCAAATATGATGCATGACAAGATTACATGTTGTTAAACACGGCTAGAGATGAAGCATAAACAATCCATACAACTAGGCAAGTTTAAATGAGGCCGGAAACACAAATAACAATTCCGGAAAATCCCCATATGCAAATTTCGAAATTGGTACTGATCTGAATTAAACACAATTTTAAAGTGGTTAAACAGCAAGTTAACATGCATCATGATGATCTACACATTTTTCTAGTCAAGTTACATATGTAGATCATTTAATTCGGAGCTACGGTCTAGAAGATATGAGCTAAACAAGTTTAACATGGCATATTGTACAAAATGCATGGAAACATCAACAACACACTCTCAAATCAAGGATGCAACATGACAATATGAAGCTACACACAATTCTAAGGAAGTTTCATATAGGACATGATCAAAACGGAGCAACGGGTCAACAATTACAATCAACACAAGTTATAATAGCAATCTGCCCCGAAACAGCAACATAGCACATTGCCAACATCAAAACGGCAAGCTAGAGGAACATGATGGGCACAAACTTGATATGCACTTGAAATAGACATGATATACTCCAATTTATCTTAAAGGTTCAGGTTCATAGGCATCAAGGCTAAGTCAATATGATCCATGCAAAATGCAATGTTCTGCTAAACAAGGCATATACATGAGCAGAGTTAATATGATGGCATGTTGGAGGCAAGAAACAAATAGGCTACAGTGCAATAACATGGCGACAAATGGTACATCATGGAAGTATACAACATGTAGATGAAAACATACAACATGGGCATAATCATAGGAACAATAGATTCATGGCAATCATCAAGGCAATATGCAATCATGAACTAACAGAAAACTGGGCATGCTGTCAACAACATTATGATGCTGACTTGGGAGGCACATAACAGCAAGCATAGCAATTTTAATATTTATGAAATTGACATGAGCATACAGTAGACATGGCAATCTTCAAATCACTCCATTAGCAAAAGTTCATAGGATGCACAGATTAAATACTATGATTATTACAAAATGGAACATTCTGTCAACAGGCTGACAGTTATATCATGATGGCAATTTGAGAGCAAGAAATAGACAAGCTATAGCAAGATTGCATGGAAACCAAGGGCATGGCATCAAAGTACATATTGCATAGACCAAATCACAAGTAGGAATCATATGCATATGAGCTATAGATTAGTGGCAAACATCAAGCAAAGTTGGCAAGTTTTATCACAGACAGATTGACTTAAAACAACAACATTGATTAGGCATGTTTACAAGCTCATGGCAGTCACGTCATGGCATATCATGGCATGAAATAAATACTAACAACAAGAAGACATGAAAATGCTCCAAAGTCATGTTGACAAGTTGCTTATATGGTGCATGTATTAAATCACACAAAAATGACAAAGTGACAAATATTAACAATTTCCAGCAGTAACATTAGGATGCACTTTTGCAACAGGAATTAACACATGAAGATGAATCCTAACATGAATGCAACCACAACCATCATGTAGAGCATGAAGAGTAGATCAAATTTCATATATGGATCATCACCATAGGATCAACATGCACAAAGCTATGAGCACCCAAACATGCATGCATGATGTTAAAATTCTGGGACTAGTGGTAAAATCAACCTCGGGGAAACTGGACGAGGAGATTCGGGACGGCGCAGTTCCGAGGCCGTTTGGTTCGGCGGATCGGGTCGGGCCTGGACGAGGCCGTTCAGGTCGGGGCAGAGGAGGCCTCGGTGACCGGCGACGGCGAGGCGGTGGTTCCGGCGAGGAAGGGTGGCGTCGGGCGCGGAGGGAGCCGAATCCGGGCGGTAGAGCTCTTCTCCGGCCGGATCTCGCCTGATCCGGCTGTGGGACGGCGCGGCGACGTGGATCTCAGGCCGGCAGCGAGCTGCGGCGGAGGGGCTCGGGGAGGCGCGCGGGGCTGCGGCGGCTCGGCGACGGAGGAGCGGGCGACGCGGTGGCGCAGGCGCGTGGCACGAGGCGGCGGGGCGCGCGGCGGCGAGGCGCTGGCGACGCGGGGCACGCGGGAGCTGGAGCTCGGGGGAGCTCCCGTGGCTGCGGATGGCGGTGCGGGCTCGTCCGGGCCCAGATGGGCTCGGGCGGGCCCCGATCTGGGCCTGGCGGCCCTGGCGCGGTGGGAGGAGGAGAGAGGGTGAGGTGGCGGCGCGCGAGTGGCCGAAGGCGGCGGCGCAGGTGGCGGCTGAGGGAGGAGGCGGCGACACTTGGCGGCGGTGTTGAGGGGAGGTGCGGAAAACGAGGAGGAGAGAGGTTAGGGGGTGGGTTTTTGACCAGATTAGGAAGGAGGGGCCTTCCTTATATAGCAGGTTTAGCTAAGGTTTGGGTTTTGGGGGTGTTTCAGAGCCCTCCGATCGCGATCCAACAGTTCCGTTCGGAGGGGGGCTAGGCTGGGTTAGGCTAGGTGGGCTGTGTACAGTGGTTGGGCTGAGATGAGAGGGAAGATGGCAGCCCGGCACAAGTTTCGGAACACCGAAACGTCCGACGATATAACCGGCTATAGTGCCGCTATAGGTTATTCGTTGGGGCATCAAACGGCCTCCGAATGGGACGAAATTTGGCCGCGTGTGAGTGTGGTTGGACTCAGAACAGACAACGAAAGGGACAGGGAGAAGCTGGCAACTACGAACGGATGCAAGTTTAACGAAAACAAACGGATGAAATGCACACGATGACATGACGAAGTGCAACAAGCAAATGGATCACACGACAACGACGGAAATAAATGGAAGGAATCTGGAGCATCAGTCTCGGTGCGTCACAGGTTGGCACCACCGCAGCCGGCCAGAGAGCACCCACCATCGACAAGCTGGCTTCGAAGAGCCGGTTCATGTCGTGCTCCACCATCTCCAGGCGGGCCTTGGCAGCTACGGTGATCTCCACCACCGTCCAGGCGGCGTACTCTTCGACGTCGGCTCCCGCCGCCCTCTGCTCCTGCCGGTGGGCGTTCACCACCTCCTCGACCGGCACTAGGGTCTCAGGGAAGACCCCTGGTGAAGAAAGGGAGAAGATCGATCAAAAGGCCGAAGGGCCGGAACCAGAAAGAAAGAAAGATAGAAACAAGCAAAACACTTACGCGTGAGGAGCTCGTTGATGTACGACGCCTCCTGCAACATCTCCCGCTCCCTCGCCGCCCACGCGCTGGCGCTGCGGTCACGGTCTGCCTTGAGCTGGGTGACCTCCTCGACGGCCTTCTTCGCCTCCTCGGCTTTCTACCGCACCGCCTGGCGGTGCTCCTCCTCAAGCCGGTCCAGCTCGGCCTTGTGGGCGGCTGTCGCCTCGTCCCTCTCCCGGGCTGACCGGGCCGCCTCCTCCTGCAGCCGGTCGCGCTACGTGGCCGCTTGGTCACGAAGCCGGCCGGCCTCGCCCAGCGGGCGCCGAAACTCCTGCATCTCGGCCGGGTAGACGGAGGCGGCTGCGCGGCCGGATCCGGGTCCCGGTCAGAAGCCGGACAAGAAACAAAAAAGTAAACAAAGAATGAAGCAAGAAGATTCGACCCGGCTGCTGCGCAACTGGCCTGAATCTCAGGGGCTACACCTAGTGGGTGCGCTGGCGTGCCCCCACTGGAAGAATGCAAAAAAGCACGAAGACGCACCTTTCTCCTGGCGAAGCTCCTCCTCCTTGGCCGCCAGCTGGGCCTTCACCGAGTGGAACCGGCCCAGGAGGCTGTTGTACGCCGCCACCCGCATGTCGTAGCTGGACTACAAGGAAAAGAATTAGCGCAAGATGCCTGAGAAAGCCCGACCCGCCTGCTGCACAGCCAGCCCGGGCCTCGGGGGCTACAGCCAATGGGTGTGCTGACGCGCCCCCACTAGAAAGTGACCGAGCCGGTCAGAAAGAAAAAGAAGAATGCAATCGCGAGAAGGCACGAAGAAAGATCAAGAGTCACCGCAACGGTTCGCTCTAGCTGTTGCAGCCGGCTGTCCTCCACCTGGGCGAAGTTTTTCCACTGGCCGCGGTGGTCGGCGAACTGCAGCCGCAGTGCATCCACCACCGCGTCCATCTCGCTCCAAGGGGCGCTGCACGTCGCCTCGTAGGTGCTCGCCACCCAGTTTCGCTGCGGCCGGGCCGAGGACCCGCCGCTGGTCCCACTGCCCGCCGGCCTCAGCTCGAGGCTGCGCCCCGCGGCCCACGGCTCCACGGTCACCATGGCGTGGGAGCCCCCTGGCGTGTCCTCCGCGCTCGGGAGCGGCACTCCTCCTCCGCGTAGCGCGGCCTCCGGCCCGCGGCCTCCTTCGTCCCCACGTCCGGCTTCGTCGGCCGGGTCGGTCGCTGGCGGCACCTCTGGGTCGGCCATCTGGTCGGCTGCCGGCTCGTGGCTGTCCGTCTCGCCACGGCCGGCTGCCTCGGTGGCAGCACGACCATCCGCCTCCGCCCGGCGGGCCGAGTCATGCACCGATTTGGAGCGATGCTCCGCAGCCGGGGACGGCGGCGGCGAGGGCGTTGGCCAGGACGGCCATTCGGGCCCCTCGGCGGTCCTCCTCCGCCTCACAGCGGCCTCAACCATGACGTCAGTCACGCCTTCACCAAGGCCTCGGCCATCTCCTTCTCGGCCTCCTCCCGTGCCCTCTAGGCATCCCTCTCGGCCTCCTCCAGCGCGGCGCCGGACTGTCGGGCTGTGAGCACCACCTCGGTGGTCTCCGCCACCTCGCGCTCGCCCGCGTCGCTCCGGCCCCGCTGCCGGTCAGCCTCCTCCGCGGCCGCCGCTGCCGCGGCTGCCTCCGCCAGCTTGAGCGTGCTCCTGGTCGGCGCGCGAAATGGATACGGGGAAGGAAGATACCACAGCAACGAAGAAAACAGAAGCAAAACATAAGAGAAACCTTACCCAATGGCCATGGGTACCGCCCGCTTCGGGCCCACCGGCGGCGCCGCCCGGCGCGTCTTCTTGATGGACCTCCTCATGCTGCCCGGCTGAGCCGTAGCTGGACGCTTCCCGGCCGGCCGTGCCTCGACCGGCTGCTTCCCGTGCGGCCAGCTCGCGGCCGCCGGCTCCCCTGCCGCCTTCCGTACTCGCCTCCATGTTCGGTGGTGCTGCATCGCCCACACTGCTCTCATCACCTTCGTCGTCGTCCGTCCACTCGCGTAAAGGGTCCGAGGTCAGGGACTTACCGGCTTGGCCTGATCTGCCGGCTTCCGCGTCCACGAGGCGCTCCTCGCCTCCTCCCGCTCCCGCGTCGCCGTCCCCCTCCTCCTCTGGGTCCGAGTCGGCCCGGTCCGGCTGCAGGACCTGGAGGTTTGGGCCGTCAAAAATCTGCTGGCTCAGGAAGTGCTGCAGCCGGCCTGAGGCGTCAGGGCGCAAGAAGAAGGCGGAGGTCGCAAAAAACAAAGACCAAGGACTCACCGCCGGCACTGGAGCATCACGGCTGTACGGCTCCTTGCCGAACCGCCAATTTGTCCCGTTGAGCCTGGCGGCAGAGATGTCATTGATGTGTTGGGCGATCTCCTCCAGTGTCAACTCCTTCATCGACAGCCAGCAGGGGTCGCGCCGGCCGCTCATGTTGCAGATCCGGTGCCGCCGACGCTGAAGTGGCACCACTCGGCGGCCCACGAAGGCCGCGATGAGGTCCACGGCGATGAGCCCCTCGCGATCCGTCATCTCCTGCATCCAGCAGCAGGCGCTCACGATCTCCGCGGACGGGTTCCTCGGGTTGTGCCCCCAGTTCAGCTTCTTAGCCGGCGGCGTGTTGATGAAGGGCGGAAGGTTGATGCAGTCGTTGGCCGGATCGGCGTTCTTCATGTAGAAGAACGATTTCTGCCATTTCTTGGCTGACTCCTCGAGGGGAATCTTCGGGAAGGGCCCCGCCGTCTGGGTAACCACCACAGCCGCCCCACAGGCGGACATGGCGCCGGCTGACGCCCCCTGCTGCTTGAGGTAGAATAGCCGGCACCATAGCTCCACGTACGGGAGGAAGCCGACGTAGCCCTCGCATAGCGCCATGAAGGCCGAAAGCAATAGAATCACGTTCGGCCCCAGGTGGTGCGGTTGGAGGCCGAAATACGTAAGAAAGCGGCGGAAGAAGAGGCTCGCGGGGAGGCCGAGCCCGCAGAGTAAGTGGGTGTAGAAAACCACCACCTTGCCGTCCCACGGCGCCGGCGCAGTCTCCCCGCTGGGCGCACGCGCCTCCACTAGCTCCGTCGCCGGCAGCCTTCGCGTGCGGCGGAGATACGCTATGTCGTCGTCGTTCACCACGGACCCCTCCCAAGAGCCTTTCGGCGGCGCCATCGGCGGGTTGGGGGGGGTGCGGGCGCGAGGGTGGCGCGGCAAGGAAGCGGAGAAGGACCCTACTCGCAGATCACGGCGTGCTGCGGCTGCGGCTCGAGCAGTCGTTGCTGCGGCAGAGCTTCGCTTGCGCGTGCGGGGGGAAGAAGAGATGCAGAGGAGGAGATGGAGAGAGGGGTAGGGGCGAGAGTGCGAGTGCCTCCGCCTCTCCCTCCCTTCCCATTTAAACCCGCGGCGAGCGTGGGGGAGTGGGATCATTTGCGCCCACGTTCCCCACTCCCCCGCAATGCACGGGCGCGTTATGCGCGTGCAATAACTACGTCGAGAACTCCAACCAAAGCGCGCGGCCACAGTAAATCCCGCGCGTGGGCCGAGGCCGTGGCCTGGTGGGTCCCCCCGCCCGCTGCAATGTCTCGTCACCCGCGTGGCCTGGCAGGACTCGTCCACCGCTGGGTTGCACATGGCAGGGCCTTGTCAGAAGGCTGGCGTGACCCCCCACGCCAGTCGGGCTTTGACTGGCCGGACCGTTCGGTTTCCACCTCGGCCGGGTGTCACGATCCGGCATCCGGCATCTGGCGCGCGCGGTGTCAGGCCGGCGCTCCTTCGTCGACAACCGTTTTCCTTCGGGGGGACAAGCGGCAAAGGCCCCCCTGCTTGGAGCCGGCGAGCCTTTACAGCTTCGGGGACTACTGTCGGGGGGATAACCCCCGGGTAGGCAACGGAACCCGGAGCCCTTTTCGAAACTTTGGGGCAGCCCGCGCCCCTCAAATCCGGCTGGCCGTCCGTCCGGCTTCCCAACGCAGGCCGGCTGGCCGCAAGCCGGCTGGCGACGGGTCAGCGGCCGTCCCATCCTTCCTTACGACAAGACGGCTCTCCACGACGGGAGAGCGTGGCTACAGCGCCGTGAACCCCGGAAGAGCGTGGCTACAGTGCCGCCGACTCCGCTGACCCGGGTGACCGACGTCAGCGCGGCGAGCCACTGTAGCCCCACGACGCCAACCACTCCGTGACGCACGACGCGATAGGCCATAGTGCCGGGCAGCCGGCGGGCCCCACTGCCGGCTCCAGACGCTGACATCCGGGTCCTGCCCGCATGTATATTTACCCATGTAACCCTGGGGGGTCGGGCTATAAGACCCCCAGGAGGCCTCCATGGAGGGGGGTCGTGCCAAGTTGATACACCACACACACCCACGCACTCACAGGAGAGGTAGAACGGTGGTCTAGCCCCTTCTTCCTCCTCTGCCCAAACAGCTCCAGGAGTAACCTTGTAGCCCTTGTGCTCTCCATACTACATTCGGCAGGACTAGGGGTGTTACCTCTTCGGAGGGCCCCGAACCTGGGTATGTCTTGTGTCTCGCACTCGCGCGTACCGACCTTGCTTCCGGAACCCACCGGCGTCCTCACGCAGCCCCCCACTTTTAGCCATCTCATGGCATCTGCCGTGATTTCACCACGACAGGACAAAGATGAGTCCGACAAGGAGTTCCAGAATGCGTTGGATGCCATGTCTGTTGATGTAGGCGCATCTTTGCACTCCTCGCACCGGCAACTGAAGCAGTGGATCCGTGAGGTGAATGTCGTGGAGCCCGTGATGGGAGCGTAGAGGCCACTCAAGTGGTCGCACATGCCCATCGTCTTTGATGCCGAGGACCACCCTGATCGCACCATTGCGGTCGGGTGTTTGCCATTGTTGGTTTCGCCAACAATCCGCAACCTCAGGGTGACGAAGATGTTGGTTGACGGTGGGGCCGGCTTGAACTGGATCTCTCCCGACGTGATCAAGAGGCTGCAGATCCCTGACAAGGATCTTGAGAAGACCGGCATGTTCCAAGGGATCAGCCCAGGAAGGAACAAGCCAAAGGGCCAGATCACGCTGTCGGTCACATTCGGCAGCGACCTCAACTACCGGACGGCGAAGATCGTCTTCGACGTCGTCAAGATGCCCCTGCCCTACAATGGCATTCTGGGCCGTCCGGCGCTGGCCTAGTTCATGGTGTCGCACTTCGCCTACAATGTCATCAAGATGCCAGGGCCGATGGGGGTCCTCACCATCAAGTTGAATCACAAGGACGCAATGATCTGCGCCGACAAGCTCTACCGGGAGGCAGTGGCAGCATCTGCCGACAAGGCACCTACTCCTGCCGGCAAAGCTCCCAGGGAAGGAAAGAAGAAGAAGTCCAGCAAGACCCCTGATACGGACTCCAGGAAGCGCACTTTAGAGTGCAGCACGCCCGTTGGGGACATACCAGAGAGCTCTACCGGCAAGAGAAAGAAAGCCAAGGCCTCTGCGCCGGCGACCAAGCAAGTTTCTGCGAGAGAGGATGGGATGAGTGGCACTTTTTCTGTAAGTGCCACTCTTGGTGACAAATAGGAAAGAGAGCTCGTTACCTTCCTACGGGCGAATGTCGATGTGTTTGCTTGGCAAGCATCTGACATCCCCGTTGTTCCTAGGGAGGTAATTGAGCACCACCTTGCTGTCTGCCCTCATGCGAGACCCGTCAAGCAGAAGGTCAGGAAGCAATCCTTGGAGCGGCAAGAGTTGATTGCTGAAGAGATCAAGAAGTTGGAAGCAGCAGGTCTAGTCTGAGGAGTGCTACACCCTATGTGGTTAGCCAATCCAGTCGTAGTGCGCAAGGCGAATGGGATGTGGATTTTTTGTATAGACTTCACCGATATAAATAAAGCCTATCCAAAGGACCCATTCCCTTTGCCGCGCATCGACCAGATTGTAGACTCCACTGCCGGCTGTGAGTTACTCTCTTTCCTTGATGCCTATTCTGGTTATCACCAGATTTTTATGGCCAAGGAAGATGAGGAGAAAACTGCATTCATCACTCCATGTGGCACATACTACTTTTGGTGTATGCCTTTCGGATTGAAGAGTGCTGGGGCGACCTTTGCTAGAGCAGTCCAGATTGGTTTTGAGCCATAGCTGCACAGAAACGTGGAAGCCTACATGGATGACATTGTGGTCAAAACTAGAGACAAGTCAACCCTGATCCAGGATTTGGAAGAGACATTTGCGAACTTGCGCAAGCTCAAGTTGAAGCTCAACCCCGAGAAGTGTGTGTTCGGTGTTCCGTCCGGCAAGCTTCTTGGGTTCTTTGTATCTTAGAGAGGGATCGAAGCCAACCCCGACAAGATCAAAGCAATTGAGTAGATTGAAGCACCGAGACGTGTCAAGGATGTCAGGCGCCTTGCCGGCTACGTTGCCGCCCTCAGCAGGTTCATCTCTAAATCGGCAGAGCGCGCCTTGCCATTTTTCAAGATATTAAAAAAGGCAGGTCCAGTAAACTGGATTCTGGAAGCGGAGGCCGCGCTCCAAGATCTGAAGGAGTACTTGTCCTCTCCGCTAGTCCTAGTTGTGCCTAGGCCTCAAGAGACGTTGCTGCTATACTTAGCGGCAACGAATCAAGTGGTTAGTGCTGCACTTGTGGCTGAAAGAGAGGCTGATGAGGAGGAGGTAGCAGTCGCAGAGCCACGACCTGACGAGCCAGCATCTTCTCCGGCAAGGTCAGGTGCCGACAAGCCAGAGATTGTGCAGGCCAGCCAGCCAGATCAGCAAGTTGTGAAGAAGAAGATGGTGCAACACCCAGTCTACTTTGTCAGCTCCCTCCTGCAAGGGGCTAGGTCAAGGTACTCTGGTGTGCAGAAGCTGCTCTTTGGCCTTCGCATGGGCTCAAGGAAGTTGCGCCATTATTTTCAAGCACACCCACTCACCGTCGTCACTCGCTTTCCGTTGCAACGCATCTTGAGAAATCCAGAAGCAACCGGCAGGATTGTGGAGTGGGCATTGGAGTTGTCAAGCTTTGATTTGAAGTTTGAGAGTGCCTCAACGATTCAGAGCAGAGCCTTGGCGGAATTCATTGCAGAATGGACCCCAACGCCAGACGAAGAGATTCCAGAGACCTCATTGCTCGGCAAGGAAACTGTTGACGACTGGATCATGTACTTTGACAGTGTTTTCACGCTGAAAGGTGCCGGTGCCGGCGTGCTACTTATAGCACCCACCGGAGAGCACCTCAAGTACGTGCTTCTGATGCACTTTCCCAGGGAGCAGGCCACCAACAACACTGCTGAGTACAAAGGATTGCTTGCAGGTCTGCGCATTGCAATCGACCTTGGTATTCGGAAGCTGATTATCAGAGGTGAATCGCAGCTAGTGGTGAGGCAGGTCAACAAGGATTACCAGAGCCCTTTGATGGAGGCGTATGTTGATGAGGTGAGGAAGTTGGAAGAGCACTTTGACGGTTTGCAAGCAGAGCATGTTCCACGTGCCCAGAATTGGATTGCCGACGACCTGTCAAAGCATGCCGCCCAAAAGATGCCTGTGGAACCAGGAACTTTTGTGCTCCATCTGACTCAGCCATCCGTTACACCATCAAGGCTGGCGAAGAAGAGAAAACAAGATGTTGGTGGCTACTTTCCGGTAGAGCTGCCTGCAGCCGCCAAGAAAGTAGATACCACCGACAAGATACCCTTGGCCGGTGAGCCAAAGTTTCCGGCAAACCAGATCCTTGCCGTCGAAGCAAGCGTTCCCGCAGAGGAAGAAATGCCTTTAGTCCTTGTCGTTGAGCCACAAGCTCCGGCATGGGCACAACCAATTGTCCAGTTCCTTCAGACAGGAGATCTTCCCGATGAGCAAGAAGACGCAGAAAGAGTAGCCCGTCAATCAAGGATGTACAAGTTTGTTGACAACATTCGGTACACAAAGAAACCAAATGGGGTGAAATTGAAGTGCATCTACCGGGAAGATGGACAGAGGCTGTTGGAAGAAATGCACGAAGGGATGTGTGGCTCTCACATTGGGTCATGCGCGCTTGTCGGCAACGCGTTCCGTCAAGGATTCTACTGGCCGACAGCCCTTCAAGACGCCTTGGCGGTGGTCAGCGAAGCATGCCAGTTCCACTCCAAGGACATACACCAGCCAGCTCAAGCCCTCCAAACCATCCCTCTCTCCTGGCCCTTCTCGGTCTGGGGGCTCAAAATCATCGGCCCCTTCCCCCATGCTACCAGGGGCTTTGAATTCTTGTACATTGCAATCGACAAGTTTACAAAGTGGCCTGAGGTGGAGCCAGTGAGGAAGGTGACGGCACAGTCAGCCATCAAGTTCCTTAAAGGATTGGTTGCCCGTTTTGGTGTCCCCAATAGGATCATCACTGACAACGGCACCCAATTCACGAGCTGCGCCTTCACATCATATTGCTAAGAGCTTAGAAATAAGATTTGCTACGCGTCTGTTGCTCACCCAAGGAGCAATGGACAAGTAGAGAGGACAAATGCAGAAGTGCTACGTGGTCTCAAGACCAGAACTTTTGACAGGCTGCACAAGTGTGGAAGGTGCTGGGTGGAAGATTTGCCGGCGGTTCTTTGGTCGATCAGAACGACGCCAAGTCGAGCCACTGGCCAGACACCCTTCTCCCTTGTTTATGGTGCAAAAGTGGTGATCCCCACAGAACTCAAATACGGGTCACCTCGAGCCTTGGCCTTCGATGAGGAGGATCAAGATGAACTGCGGCAAGATGATGCCACGCTCTTTGAGGAAGATCGTTTCTGGGCTGCTGTCTGTGCTGCACGGTACCAGCAAGCTTTGCGCTGCTACCATAGTTGCAAAGTGAATGCCAGGAATCTTGAGGAAGGTGACCTTGTTCTTCATCGGATTCAGTCCACGAAGGGTCAAAACAAGTTGACGCCGAAGTGGGAGGGCCCTTACCGGGTGGTACGAGTCACTAGGCCCGGCGCAGTCCACCTAGAGACCGAAGATGGTACTCTAGTTTTCAACTCATGGAATATTGAGCATCTTCGCAAGTTTTACCCATAAGGCGCGGTTGCCGGGCTGCCTGGCAACCTCTTTTGTACAAGTTTGCCGGAAAGGCATGTAAACCTTTGTACAGAGCCGAGCGGAGATCCCGTGCACATAAATAAAGATAAGTGTTTCACAATTCTTTGTCCAAGTACATATTTGTTTATGTGTTGCAGGTAGTCTTGTGTTACATTTTCCCTTGCATAGGATGATTAACGAACCGCCAAGGTTCCAGCCTCCTCTTTTCTCTTCTTTCTTTTTCTCAAAGGACAGAAGGGTTCCTCGCGTGTAAGTTTCCCGGGAGGAGTGATGGTATGGATACCAAATGACATTCAAGATATCGTCCTATGGCAAGAAGCATAGCAAAGAAAAAGCTAAGTTGCAGAACTTTGAAGTAAATTCTTTGTTGTAGTTGCAACTTCTCCTTGAACGAGTTTGGACTTTGTATGAGAAACCTGCATGCTAAGGAACCTTGTCGTGATCAGCTACGCCCTTACTTTGTTTCGAGTCCGCTCAACAATTTAAGTGGCTATGATGTGATCGTCAAGCGTATCCTTGACTGTAGCGGCACTTCCGGCAAGCTGCTAAGGACCCGTTCCCCAAGCGCTCGCGGCAAGAGTGCGCGCACCAGCAAGTTTCCGGCAAGCGTAGGGTACAGAAATCATGCAAAGAGAGAATAAGACAAGAGAGATAGCATGCATACATCCATTCAAAACACAAGTTATATTACATCAAAACACAGTGCAGATCTAATTTAAGATAAATCTGTCTTTTACATGATCATGCGCGCGGCAAGATATGGCTACAAGATTAGTGGGTAACTCCACCCCTTGTCCTGGGAATTAGGCCAACCCTGTCGGCGATGGGCGTGACGATCTCTTCGGCGGTTTTGGTGTCGTCTCCCCACGGCAAACTGGCGAAAACCTTGGAGAGGTCAATGCCTAGGTTCTGGTACACCACTTTGACGAGTACCTTGAAGAGGACATCCCAGCAAAGCTTGCGGGATTCGCTGGCAAGGTATGCAGCTCGGGCCCCGCGGTGCTTCTCCAGTGCCTCGATCAAGCTTTCGAAGAAGATAGTGAGCCTGGTGCTGGCGGTGTCCCCTTCGGCGGTGGAGTAGTGGTATTCCGGCAAGCCCGTGGCGGACAGATGGACGGCAATCCTCTCCACGGTGACCATGAGACGGTCAGTACAAAGCTTGTGGGCGCCCTTGAGCTCATTGAAAGTTCTGGCGGTGCTCGCGACCAAGGCTTTCTCATCTTGGAGGTCCTTCATCAAGATCTTCCCGCGTTTCCTAGCTTCATCAAGGGACTTCCCCAAGGCGGTCAGCTTCATCTTGTGATCTTCGATAGTATCGTTGGCCTTGGTGAGCTCTTGGCTCTTGGCGGACACTTAAGTTTGCAACTTCGCCAAGGTGTGAGTTGCCTTCTTCGCCTCTGCTTTGAGCGCCAGGATCTCCTTGCCGTTGGCGGCGATATTTGCCTCAAGCGTTCGCACCTTGCCTTCCAGCTCGATCTTGGCAACCTCTGCGGTTTCGGCAGCATCGACGGCCTCCTTGATCCTCTTGGCATGCTCTATAGCTTGAGCCTCGATGGCCTCCTTGTGCTTACGCTCCAGCTCCTAGGTTTGGTGTGAGACGAGGGCCTAGATCTTTTTATCCTTGCCGCAAAGTGTGGTGGCAAGCTCTACTTCCTGAGCGGCTAGCTCTTCTTCATGAGCGTCAAGGCCAACCTTGCGCTCATTCAACTTTGCTTCCTCTGCTGCTACCTTCTGTGCAGCCTCCTTGTGCGCCTTGTCAGCCTCAGCCTTTTCCAAGACAAATTCTTCCTTGGCCTTGGCGAGCTAGGTGTACTGCTATTGGAGATCCTGGAGGCATTCTGCATACCCGATCTGTGTTTCTTCCACCCGCTTCTTGAACTCCTCCTCCGCCTTGTGAAGGACGGCTGCCCTGGAATCCAGCCTTTCGGTGCGGCTGAGGTGGCGTGCTTGAAGCTTCTGGAAGTTCACGCTCATAGCCTTGAGGAGCTGTTGTTCTTTGGTCTTGCTGCTGTTGTCATGCGGTTCGTCGACGACCTCGAGCCCAGCAGTGGCAATGATCTCGTCGTCCAAGGCTTCTCCTTCCACGGGCGCCCCGATGCTTGACGTCCCAGGAAGGCTGACGAACAAGTCATTGCCAACCTTCAGATACTTGCTCGAGAAGGGCTCTTCGGGTGTCGAAGGGTGGTCGTCCGTGGCCGCCTTGCTGGTCAGGATCGCCCTCATGGCCGAGTCAGTGCTTGGCGCTCCTGGGACAGAGATGTCTCCAGTGGCCTCGGCACTATTGTTGCCGCCCTCCTCAGCAGCGTCTTTGGCAGCCTCTTTGGGAGCTGCCTTGGCGGCCTCCTCGTCGGTCCCCGCGACGGCCTCACCGACAGCAATGTTGCTGGCCTCGTCGGTGGCGTCCCTCGCAATCTCCTCAATGGTGGAATCGATGTCCATTTCATCAGATGAAGGGAGATTTGAAAGGATGGAGAAGAGAGAAAATCAAGACTCAGATCAAGTTCAAGAAAACAAAAAAGAAAGTTAAGCGAGAAAGATACTCGACGGTAGATGACTTACCGGACTGTGACCGTTGAGGGGGGACAGTCTCCTCTCTAGCAACCTCGGTTGTCGTCACCTCGTTGCCGGTGGCCTCGGTTGCCGGCACTTCATCAGTGCAAACGGGCTCGTCTGTGGAGGCCCTTGCCGGAGAGCTGCTTGCCGGAGCAGCGTTTGACGGAGACGCCCCAGTTGGATCTGCCTCTGAGCGCTCCTCCTCGAGGCGTTCTTCTCTTGCTCCCATGCCGATGTTAGTGGAAAATGTTTCGACACCAGCACCTGCCAAGAGAAATTGGATAGAGGCCTCACACTGGGGGCTGCGGTCTGGGCTGATATCCATGACCTCGACGCCTGGCGCCGTGCTTGTTGCCGGCTCATCCTCTGCCGCGGTCCTCGTCCTCTTGGCCATCCTCTGTGCCAAGGTCTCCCTATCGCTGTCAAGTCAAGGCAAGACTAGACAAGATAAATTAACACAAGCGAGAAATCAAGAGTTAACAAAGAAAATTGGAGATGCATACTCTTCTTCCTCTTCCTCGTCGCTAAAGATGGAGAGGTCATACAAGCTCTCAGGCCTGGTGCTGGAAGAAGGCGGTGGGGTAGAAGTCCTAGCCCGCTTAGTTGCCGTAGGCGTAGCAGGACAAGACGACCCGCCTGCTCCGGTAGTCGACACGGCAATACTCCTCGTAGAGGTACACCGCATTCGCTGCTGTTAAGGGGCTTGGCGTTGAGTTCCTTGCTGGCCGGCAACCTTGCCGGTTACCTCCTCGCCGGCAACTTCCTCACCTGAGGGTACGCCGCCGTCAGCCCAGTGGGAGCCAGGGTACCACGGCCCATCTGCCTCCGGCCCAGGAGGCGACGCTTGGGCCGGCCCGGGCAGGGTGGCCCTGGCATCGTCACCCAGGAGGGAGTCGCCTCGCGAGGGGCTAGCCTCGCGAGGCCCCTTACCGCCAGGCTTGGCCCTGGTGAAGCCGGCATGCCCCGGATTGCCTCATGAGGCAATCCCTCGCGAGGCCGCTTCACGGGGCATGGCGCACGGCGCCAGCCGCGGGGTGGCCGGCCCGTCACATGGGTGACGTCCCGACGTCAGGTCGAGGATAGCAGGATACAACTCGGACAAGGTTCCATTCTGGTGATAAGGGAGCAGCGGCATCTACCTCCCCCAAAGCAAGTCCCAAAGGCTTTCCTCTTTGGTGATAGAAGATCAGGACGGATCAGCGCGCTAGGACGAAGGTCATCGCCAAGCCCACCAGTGCATTAGGAGGAGCTACTTTATCAGGCGGAGACCGCCTTTAGTCAGGATAAGCCTACGCGCCCGTTCCCCTTTGAATTGCCGCCCTATGGCTACCCTTTGCCACTCATATTTTCAGGGAAGAGGACCAAGGCACTACAAAAGGGGCAGAGCCACTTCCATGTAAGGGGATCGACTCATTCTTCCCACACCTCGTGTACCTCGAGCCACAAGCTCTCCATTGCAGAGCAATCCAACACAAGCAGGAGTAGGGTATTACACCGCACGGTGGCCCGAACCTGGGTAGCTCGCGCGTCCCCTTCGTGTCCGGTGAGAGCCAGAGAGCCCGTTGTGATTCTGCCGTAGCTGCCATCGTGTCGTAGGTTGCTAAGCAAAGTCCCCCAGAGTTTGAATCCTAAGGTCTTGGAGAAGTTTCTTGGATGCAGATCCTAGACTCCAACTTTGGCGCGCCAGGTAGGGGGACTTGCCGTCTTCGCGCCTTCGACCTCGATGTCGGCATCGACATGGACGACGCCGCCACGCGCCGCTGGCGCGCCAAGCTTCGAGCGGCTGCCAGGGTCCACGCTGTGCCCGCAACCCGAGGTGCCCCAGGGCGGTGCCCTCGCACCGCCACCAAGCCCGTTGGGGGCGGGCGTCCTCCTCCATCTGCCCGTCGGTGAGTGAGCAGGAGCATGGCCTCTCCTCCACCGCGTCTTCGCCCGCAGGCCATGGCCCTCTTGCTCCACACGTCGCGCTGCTCATGGCGCGGGGGCTGCTGCGCTGTCACCCCGCCAAAGACGGTCGCGACGCCTGGCTCGAGCGCATCACCGAGCTCGTCTTCGCTGCCAGCGGCGGCCAGGCGCCCCCTTGCCCCTTGCCCACTTCACCACGGCGCGTTGAGCAGCCTGGGCGCGTCGCTCCCTGTCTTCCTCCTCCTTCGGGCCGCGGCACGGACGGGCGGCGCCGCACGGCATGCACCACGAAGCTACCAGGGGTCCTGAGGGGTGGCCTGCATCGTGGGAGGGGCCCAGGTCCCTCTGTCCAGCCACCACCTCAAGTGCTTCTCGCGCGAAGTAAGCATGGCCCTTCCGGCGCTCGAGTCCGCTGGCTGCCTCAAGTGGTCTGAGTTTCCTGTCTCCTTCGACGCCGGCGATCACCCCAAGTCCACCAGGGCTGCGGGGGCTGTCCGTCTACTATGTACTCCGACAATCGGCGGTGTGGCTGTCACCAAAACACTCATCGATGGTGGTGCTGGCCTCAACGTACTCTCTGTGGCGACTTTCGAGACGCTCCTGGCGCCAGGTGGGCGCCTGGCGCCCACCAGGCCCTTCTCGGGCGTCACTGGCGGCTCCACTGCCCCCCTGGGGCAGGTGCGCCTTCCCATCACCTTCGGCACCCGCAAGAACTACCGCACAGAGTTCGTCGTCTTCGATGTGGCTCGCATCGGCCTGCCCTACAACGCCATCTTGGGCTACCCGGCACTCTCCAAGTTCATGTCCGCGACGCACCACGCCTACGGCCTCGTCAAGATACCCGGCAGCGACGGCACCCTCACCGTCCATTGCGATGAAAAGGACGCAGTGCGCACCCTCGCACATGCCTACAAGGCCGCCACCACCGCATCCCTGGCGGAGGAGGACGCCCCTGAGCTTGCCGAGCCGGCACCCGCGAAGAAGAAGCTGCTGTTCTCCCAGGAGCGGGCCGGGAACAAGAAGGTGCCGCTGGATGGGAATGGCGCGGGCCCCATCCTCACCATCGGCAACGGCCTTCCCCTTGAGCAGGAGGGCTCCCTCATCGACTTCCTCTGGGTGAATGCTGATATGTTCGCTTGGACAACCTCAGACATGCCCGGCGTGCCTAGGGAGGTGATCGAGCACCACTTGGCGGTGTGCCCCAACGCGCGCCCCGTCAAGCAGAAGGTATGGCGCCAGGCGCCCGAGAAGCAGGACTTCATCATTGGGGAGGTCGAGAAACTCCAAGACGCCGGAATCATCCGCGAAGTGCCCCACCCGGAGTGGATCGCCAACCCCGTTGTCGTCGCCAAGCCGCACGGCGGCAAGCGTATGTGCGTCGACTTCACCAACCTCAACAAGGCCTGCCCCAAGGACCACTTCCCGCTGCCCAGGATCGACCAAATAGTAGACTCCACTGCCGGGTGCGATCTGCTTTGCTTCCTGGACGCCTTCTCAGGCTATCATCAGATCAAGATGGCAAAGGAGGATGAGGAAAAACCCGCCTTCATCACCCCCTGCGGAGTGTTCTGCTATGTGTGCATGCCCTTCGGCCTGAAGAGCACGGTGGCTACCTTCCAGAGGCTGATGCGCATCTTCCTAGGGTGCCAGATGGGGAGAAACATGGAGGCATATGTCGAGGACTTCGTCATCAAAACGCGCGAGGCGCACACCCTCATCGAGGACCTGAGAGAAACCTTCGCCAACCTGTGCAAGGTCAACCTCATGCTCAACCCCGCCAAGTGCGTCTTCAGTGTTCCTTCCGGCAAGCTGCTTGGTTTCCAGTTTTCCCATCACGGCATTGAGGCGAACCCTGAGAAGATTAGGGCTATCGAGGAAATGCGGCCGCCCTGCAACCTCAAGGAGATGCAGCGCCTGGCGGGGTGCATGGCCTCGCTCCGATGGTTCATATCCAAGTTTGGTGAGCGGGCTCTGCCTTTCTTCAAGCTCATGACGAGGTCTGGCCCCTTCAAGTGAACCCCCGAGGTCGACGCTGCCTTCGAGGATCTCAAGAGGTACCTCACGAGCCCTCCCGTCATGGTCGCCCCGCGCCCACGCGAGCGCCTGCTGATGTACTTGGCGGCCACTCCCCAAACGGCTAGCGCGGCCCTTTTGGCAGAGCGGGAGGAGGGGGTCTGCGCGAAGAAGCCTGCCAAGCCCTCACCTGCGGATGCCGCCCTCGTGGAGGCATCGCTGGAGCCCTCAAGGCCCTGCCGGCGCCAGCCGAGGGCCCTCCTGAGGAGGCCCCCATGCCCCCTCGGGAGGCCTCTAGAGCCCAGCCTCCGGAGGCCCCCGTGGTGCCGCCTCCGGAGGCTTCCGCGGAGCAGTAGCCTAAGCCCCTTGGTGAGCACGACTCGGACACCACGGTCACGCGTCTTGTCGAGCACCCCGTCTACTTCGTCAGTACGGTGCTGCGAGACGCGCGCGAACGATACCCCATGCCGCAGAAGCTCCTCCTGGCACTCCTCATGGCCTCCAGGAAGTTGCGCCACTACTTCCAGGATCACCCTGTCAGAGTGATCTCATCCTACCCACTGGAGCAAGTCCTGCGGAACCCAAACGCCACCGGCCGCGTCGCCGAATGGAACATCGAGCTATAGCCTTTCGTGTTGGAGTTCCTCACCACCAGGACCATCAAGGGCGCGGCCTTGGTGGACTTCGCGGCGGAGTGGACGGACCCGCACCAGGGCGAGCCCCAAGAGGAGTCGCCCTTGCCCGAGGAGGCTACCTCTGGAGGCTGGAGCATGCACTTTGATGGGGCCTTCGCGCGCCAGGGCACGGGGGCTGGGGTGGTTCGCACTACACCCATAGGCGACAAGATTTACTACGCAGTGCAGCTCTGCTTCGGGCACACCGACAAGGTCTCCAACAACATCGCCGAGTACGAGGGACTCATCGCTGGGCTCAAGGCCGCCATCGCGCTTGGGGTCAGGCGCATCATCATCAAGGGAGACTCGCAGCTCCTCGTCAACTTCTCCAACAAGAAGTACAAGCCGAAGGATGAGCACATGGTGGCCTACCTGGAGGAGGTGCGCAAGCTCGAGAAGCACCTCATGGGCATGAAGCTACAGCACATCCCTCGCATAGACAACAGTGACGCGGACGAAATCACCAAGCGCGCTTCTCGCCGCGAGTCCCAGAGCCCCGGCGTCTTTGAGGAGCGGCTCCTGAAGCCGTCAGCAGTGCCTCCGATCGCCAGCCCCCCGGCGCCTCACGAGGAGCTACCCCCCGCACCACCCATGGGCGCACCAGACTTCGGACCAGCTTCAGGCGCCCGCCTGCCGCTGGAGCTCGAGCCGCAGCCTGAAAGCTGGACCACGGAGATCAAGGCCTACCTGAAGGGCGGCGCCCTCCCAAAGATCAACGTGGAAGTAGAGCGTGTGGTCCGCCAGGCCGCGCTCTACTACTTGCGGGAGGGTGACCTGTACTGCCACCGCCCAAATGGAGTTGCACTGTGGTGTATCTCCAAGGAGCAGGAGCGCGAGCTGCTTGCCGACATCCACGGAGGCAACTGCGGCCACTATTTGTCCTCACGCACTCTCACAGGTAAGGCATTTCGCAACTGTTTCTACTGGCCCACAGCGCTCGATGATGCCGCAGAGCTGGTCCAGGCGTGCGAGGCCTGCCAGTTCCACGCCAAGCAGATCCACCAACTGGCGCAAGGGCTCCAGACCATCCCTCTCTCATGGCCCTTCACGATCTGGGGGCTGGATATCCTCGGGCCCTTCCCTCGCATGGCTGGCGGCTACCGCCACCTCTACGTCACCATTGACAAGTTCACCAAGTGGGCGGAGGTGGAGCCTGTTAGGACCATTCCGGCAGGGTCAGTGGTCAAGTTCATCAAGGGCCTGGTGTGCCGCTTTGGCGTCCCCAACCGCATCATCACGGACAATGGCTCGCAGTTCACCAGCGGCCAATTCAAGACCTACTGCGCCAGCATCGGCACGCAGATCTGTTTCGCCTCCGTGGTGCACCCTCGAAGCAACGGCCACGCCGAGCGTGCCAATGCTGAGGTCCACAAGGGCCTCAAGACCAGGAGCTTCAAGAAGCAGCTCGCGGCTTGCGGCAAGGGCTGGCTGGATGAGCTGCCGTCAGTGTTGTGGTCCATCTGTACCACGGCGACCAAGCCCACCGGCGAGACGCCTTTCTTCCTAGTCTACGGAGCAGAAGCGGTTCTCCCAGCCGAGGTCAAGCACCGGTCCCCCGGAGTCTCGTCAGGCCGGCCTGCGGGAGGATGACCTGCTTTTTCTCGAAGGAGCGCGCCGCCAGGCCACCCTTCGCGCGGCATGGTACCAGCAGGCGTTGCGTCGCTATCACAGCCGCAACGTACGCCCCCGCACCCTCGAGGCGGGCCACCTTGTCCTGCGCTGGATCCTCTCCAGAGAGGGACAACACAAACTCTCACCCATGTGGGAGGGCCCTTTCAAGGTCAGGCACATCTCCCGGCCCGGCGCGGCATGGCTCAAAACGGAGGAGGGTGTTCTGGTACAAAACACATGGAACATCCAACATCTCCGCAAGTTCTATCCCTGACCCCACGGATACGAACGAAATGGAGTTGTACACACTCCGGAGCTCCCTCTACCGGCGCTGCCTTCGACATGCGGGAGCTCCCTCCCACTCTTGTGGAAGCCCCATGCTCCGCGCTGGCGGATACCCCATGCTCCGCGCTGGTGGACGCCACATGCTCCGCGCTGGCGGTCTACTTACTTGAGGGGCCTACGGCCGTCACATCCTCAAGCTAACTCGTGTCGAACACGGCAGCACGTATCTTTTTTGTTGTGTAATGAATCCATTTCATGCATCAGTAAAGTCTACTTCCTAATAACAGCCGGTGTCCTTGCAGCGGAGGCGCGCTCGCGATCTCCCCCCGTGTGTCTCACGCAAGTGGGGGCTGAGCATGGTGCCTGTGCTCGGGTCAGTCCCAGCAGCGCCGCAAAACCCAAGTGACTGAGCTCTGGCTCGCGGGCCTGCTCCCGTGCACGTCACCTCACCAGGTCCTTGGTGCTCTTACCTCCTCACGTAACACCCACAGGCGGCCTCGCGAGCGCGCCCCGCTTCGTTACTTCTGAAAAATTTGGTAGCTTTCCTGGTGCAGGATTTCAAGGGCCTCAGGAGCCCCCTCCTCGGGAGGCCTCGCAATCGGCGCCCCGCGGGAAGAAGGCTTCGTGAGGAACCATGTCTCGCGCGCGGCGCCCTACGAGGGACTAGCTCGAAGCCGCACGTCTCCAAAAGAGCTAAGTCTAAGCACCCCTCGGGTTTTTTCCCTCTCGTTTCTCTCTCGGGGCGTCCTGATTTCCCTAACATGAGCCGCCTGCGTGTCAAGGGGGGGACCCTGAGCATCGCGTCTCAAGGACTCCTACCAACCCTAAGAGCCCTACACCCTCTGGCCTTGCCGAGCGCACGCTCTAGGCATACCAGCGACGGTGTAGCCTGCCTCAGGGGCTGGGTCCCAGCGACATAGGACACAAAGGCAATGTAAAGGGGAGATAAGGGCCTCGAGAGGAAAACGAAAACACATTAAGCGTCGAGTACTTAACAACAAAAGTGCTGCGCAAATGTTTCACACCCCCAGTGGGCTACATCAATCTAGTGGAGAAAACATAAAAAGAAAGAAGCTTAGGCTGGGCATCGCCATCCCCAAGGCTCCAGCACGGGCATCACGTGCGCCTAGTCAGAGTCTGCATCCTCACTGTTGACGCAGGGAGAGCTGACATCGCTCCCGCCCTCGCCGGAGGAGGTGGTGCCGTCGTCGCTGTCGTCCTCGCTGGAGGAGCCGCTGTAGCTGCCATCCTCACTCTCCGCGCAGCACTCTAGGCGGCTGTCGAAGACCCCGAAGATCTTCATCAAGAGGGTGGTGGCTCCTTCATACTTGAAGTGAAGGAGGTGCCCCCGCTTCAGGCTTCGGGCGAGGGCAAAGGACTTCCACCCCTACTTCAGGAACATGAATCCGGAGGGGGTGAACTCCGCCGCCACCCAAGAAGGGCCATTGCAGCAACCGTCCACCTGCAACCACAGGCCCAGCGGCGCGCGTTCCTCCATCACCCTCACGAAGGAGTCTGGGAGCCGAAGCTAGGTGCAGGGTGAGCGGTCCATGTCCACGATGAACTCGTGGGCTGCCTCCGCCGAGTGGCTCCCCGCCTGGGGAGGAAGAGCGGTAGAACCGCCGCGCCCTCTGCGCCCGCGAGCAGCGCCCCTCCCACGACCACGGTCCGCGGCCATTCCGCGGGTGCTGGGGCCGACCTCCGCGGCGGTGGCGGTGGAGTGCGTCCGGCCCCGGGGAGGAACCCTCGTCGTAGCCGAACCACGGGCTCGGCCTCTGCCCCTCAGCGCCGCCGGCTTCGGCAGCTCCATCGCCTCCCACGCGGGCAGGCTTTATCGCCGAGATGGCGGTTATCGAGGCGTCGCAGGAAGTGGAGACGCCGCACCCGCAAAGGCCGCCACGCGTCGCCCCTGGGCCTGGCGGCTCCATGGGCCCCGCAGCGCTTCGTCCCCAATGGGCAGGATGCACGCGCCGCGGGCCCGGGGGCTACTGTCGGCCCAGTGGGAACCAGGGTACCACGGCCCGTCTGCCTCCGGCCCAGTAGGCGACGCTTGGGCCGGCCCGGTCAGGGTGGCCCTGGCGTCGTCACCCAGGAGGGAGTCACCTCGCGAGGGGCTAGCCTCGCGAGGCCCCTTACCGCTAGGCCTGGCCCTGGTGAAGCCGGCAAGCCCTGGATCGCCTCATGAGGCAATCCCTCGCAAGGCCGCTTCGCGGGGCGTGGCGCACGGCACCAGCCGTGGGGCGGCTGGCCCGTCACATGGGTGACGTCCCGACGTCAGGTCGAGGACAGCAGGATACAGCTCGGACAGGTTTCCATTCTGGTGATAAGGGAGCAGCGGCATTTGCCTCCCCCAAAGCAAGTCCCAAAGGCTTTCCTCTTTGGTGATAGAAGATCAGGACGGATCGGCGCGTTAGGACGAAGGTTATCGCCAAGCCCACCAGTGCATCACGAGGAGCTACTTTATCAGCCGGAGACCGCCTTTAGTCAGGATAAGCCTGCGCGTCTGTTCCCCTTTGAATTGCCGCCCTGTGGCTACCCTTTCCCGCTCATATTTTCGGGGAAGAGGACCAAGGCACTACAAAAGGGGCAGAGCCGATTCCATGTAAGGGGATCGACTCATTCTCCCCACACCTCATGTACCTCGAGCCACAAGCTCTCCATTGCAGAGCAATCCAGCACAAGCAGGAGTAGGGTATTACACCACACAGTGGTCCAAACCTGGGTAGCTCGCGCATCCCCTTCTTGTCCGATGAGAGCCAGAGAGCCCGTCGTGATTCCGCCGTAGCTGTCGTCGTGTCATAGGTTGCCAAGCAAAGTCCCCTAGAGTTCGAATCCTAAGTTCTTGGAGAAGTTTCTTGGACGCATATCCTAGACTCCGACAGCCGCAGACTGGCTCTACAGAGGCAGCTCTCCGAAGGACACGAGTTCTCCTTGCCAGAATGGGAGGAGCTGGGGACTCTTCGGGTACTTGTTTTGCAACAGTCTCCCCGCCCCGTTCCCCGGCAAGTTCTTCCTGCTCTTCGGCAAGTTCCTCCGGCGTTTCCCTTGCCGTTCCATCACCAAATTCTTCATCGACATTGGTTGCCGTGGACCCAGAGCCGCTAACGCCTCCAGCCATTCTGGCCTCTACCACCCTGTTGGCGATATGCTCCAGTTCTTCGGGTGTGGTGTCATAGAAGAGATCTTTTTCCTCTCTGACGGGCCTCTCCACCAAGGTGTCGAACCAATCTTGCACCGCGTCTTCGGGCGCCTCCTGCCAGAGCGCTTCGACGCCATGGGCATTGCAGGATGGCATCACTGCGATGACGGAATCTTTGGCAGAGCTGTTGCATAAAGGCACCACCCTTGCCGACAACTTGAAGTTGCCGCTGGGGTGGAAGAGGTGCTCGCAGAGGGCCCTGTGCTACAGCACTGTCATATTGGCGTCAAGTCAAGTCCGGACCCGCATGATATCTTCTGCGTTCTTGCAGTCCCAGGCGGGCCTTCCCTTGTTCTAGAAAGGAGCAATGCGGCGGTGAAGGAAATCAGCCCCCACCATTTCAACGGTGAGGCCAACAACTTTGAGGCAGAGGATGCGCGTGGTGGCGATTGTGAGCTTCTTGTCGTCAGCAACAAGAGAGCTCCAATCCGTGCCGTGCTCCACCCTTGTCGTCCTGGGCTGGCAGAACTCCGAGAAATCTTTTTCCTTGATCCAACACCACTCACTGGTGCAGCGAGCTGCTATACAAACGGTTTTTACCACCTCTCCACGACAGAGTTTTAAACCGTCGCCTTTCATGTGTGTGTGACAGGGGGGTCTTCCCACACGACCCAGATACAGTCGGCGATAAGGAGAACGCAAGCATACGTTTTGCAGAACTAAGCGTATGCGATGCCCAATCTATCCCAAACGTGACTCGTCACACAGCTGTTTGTGATCTATCGAATATCCCAAATGCTCCATCCTTGCTACTCGTGTGTGCTCGCATTACCATCGCACTCGGTTTCTATGGTGCAACGTTTACGATGCGCGCCCCATCACAAACAGTTCAGGATTGTAAAACGTGTATGATAAGGAGACTATCACACATATTCACTTCTCCCGAACCATACGCGATATATAATCAAGAAGATTAGTTAATCATCGTACGAGTGTCAGATAGGATTACCAAACGTCGGACTGTCGTACCAGTGTCGTAAAGGATAACTATTGCACACACTATTCTGTGGTGCAAACATTTACGATGCGTATGGCATCAGAAACAGTTCATGATTGTAAAGCGTGTACGATAAGGCGACTATCACAAACATTTAGTTTGCTCGCACCATTTGTGATATAGTATGACATCACTGGCGGAGCGCTCCGGTGGGCAGGGTATGGCACCCGCCATACCTTGATTATGGGCAAAAAAAATTATATACCTATGCATCTATCTTTTTTATACCTGGACATTGTACGCGACAGCATCGAGCGCCCACGCTAGCGTCCACGACCGCATTAGGCCACCGCATCGAGTGCCCATGCTAGCACCTAAAAAAATGAACGCCCACGCACACCAGTACGCACTCTGTACGCGACCAACTCCACCCACCAAGACGCAACCAAACCTAGCGCAGCGGCGGCTGGCCAGGTCGCGAGGGCCAGGCGGGCGGGGCGACCGATGACGGGGGCACGGGGCAGCCGACAGCGGCGGCAGGCTGGGGGCTTGGAGGGCTGCGGAACAGCGGCGATAAGAGACGGCAGCAGGCAGCGACAGCAAGTGGCGGCGGCAGCAAGCGGTAGCTCCGGCGACGGCTTTAGCGGCGGCTCCAGTGGCGGCAGAAAGCTCCAGCGGGCGACAGCCACAGTCGGGGATTTTTCTGGTAATCCCCAGGGTCCGAACTCTGAACTTTGTTGGGCATTGGCGTATTTTGAATATATGTAGTGTACTGAATATGGTTGAGAGAGTCTCTCTGAACTTTGTTGGGCATTGGCGTATTCTGAATAAAATAGATGAAAATTTATGTAGTGACCTTGTACAATAGGGTGGAAAGCTTGTTTATATTCATTCATGCTCACTAACAAATTTATGTAGTGTGCGGTCCAGATTGCCAAAAGATGGAAAGAAAGGGGAACGGACTAGCAAATCCAAAGAAAAGGGGAAGAGGTAATTTCTCATTTTTCTAAAATTTTGCAGCAATTTTGAACAGTAGCTTGAAGCCTTAAATTCAAGCAGATTTTAGTGATATATTAATCTTGTCATTGCAGATTTGAAAAAGTATTTTGAAGTGCTTGGTAGTGGCAGCAGCTCAAAAACGAATCCAAGGACCCGCGAAAGTGTCAATATTTTAGCACATGTCAATCATCAAGATCAAGCGACTTCCGTGGAAGTAGAGCATGAAAATTTGATGCCAACCAAACAAGTGGAAGAACAAACTACAGATTCCGTCGAAGCTATAGTGGAAGAGAATCTTGAAGTTCACGGGGTTGAAGGTATAACTATTTTCAGTGAAGATTACATAAATGGTGATCCAGGACTTCGCATTCCACTTGATAGTTTTGCCCCCAACATTAGAGATGATGTTAGATTTGCTTATATATGAATTTGTGCAACTCAACCAACCAGTTGCACTTTCCCCCCAAATAGAGATGGAAGATGCTTCCGGCCACAATGGTATAAGGACTTTGATTGGTTGGAATATAGTGTAACAACACATAAGGCTTATTGCTTCCATTGCTATCTTTTTAAGCATGACCGAATGGATGATAAATTTGGGCATGATGTCTTCTCCAAATTGGGTTTTGACTGTTCGAAAAATGCGGTTGCGGCATTTCCTAAACTTATTGGTGGGCCATGTAGCATCCACAATATTTCAAAAACAACATGCGATGATTTTAAAAATCAAGGGGAAAGTGTGAAAAGTAAAGTTACAACTTACAGCCAAGGTTCACTAGTCAAGTATGAAACTCGTGTGGATACATCTTTGGGCATTGTAAGTTATCTAGCATTGCAAGGTGAACCATTTCATAGACACGATGAATCCAGTTTTTCTTTGAACAAGGGGAATTTTTTAGAGTTGCTTGATTGGGTCAAAGAAAGAATTCCAGAAGTGAAGGTTGCATTTGATGAGCTATGTCCTAAAAATGCCAAAATGACTTCCGGGACAATTCAAAAAGACCTTGTCAAACATTGTGCAACTGCAGTCACCAAAGTAATCAAAGAAGAGATGGGTGACTGTCTTTTCTCTGTTCTTATTGATGAGTGTCATGATATATCGGTGAAAGAACAAATGGCCATGGTTGTTAGGTACGTATTGAAGCATGTTAAGTGTCTATGTGTTTTTTTCCTTTTGTTATATGTAGAGTGGGTTAACTAAATATCTGTCTACTTCTACAGGCATTTGAGCAAAAAAGGAGAGAATATTGAATTTTTTTTAGCTATTAAGCATGTCCCAGACACAACATCTGCCTCTTTGAAGAAGGCTTTGTTGGAGGTTTTTGCTAAACACGGTCTATTTGTTGCAAGACTACGAGGGCAAGGATATGATGGGGCATCTAATATGAGAGGAGAATTCAATGGACTTCAGAAGTTAATTCAAGATGAGAACCCATATGCTTTCTATATCCACTGCTTTGCCCACCAACTGCAGTTGGTAGTTGTTGCTGTTTTGAGATGCTGCAAGGGTGTTGAGGATTTTTTTTTTTAATATGTGACCATGATTGCCAATCTCAGTACTTCATCTTGCAAGAGGAAGGATAAATTGCTTGACAAGCAAAAAGAAGTTCTTTTGGATAAGATTGAGAGAGGTGAGATGTCCATAGGAAGAGGGAAAAATCAAGAAACATCCTTGGTCAGACCTGGAGACACAAGATGGGGATCTCATTACACAACCTTATCTCGCATTGAATCAATGTGGGATGCAGTCATAGAAGTTTTGGGCATTGTTGAGGATGATGTGCGTGTTCCATGTAGGGCAGGAGGTTTGGTTCATCAAATGGAGACTTTTAGCTTTGTGTTCATCCTGAAGATGATGCTAAAAATCCTTCGTATCACAAATGATTTATCTCTTCTATTGCAAAAGAAGGATCAAAATGTTGTTCAGGTATGTGAATATGTGATGGATCATGTTAGATGTATCTAGTATGGTTGATATGTTTTGTTCATGTAAGCATACATGCATCTAAAATTGTAATTATCTCATTTCAGGCAATGTCATTGGTTACGAATGTGAGAACACGTTTGATCAACTGGAGAAATGATGGTTGGGAGCCACTCTTGGAAGATGTCAAAGCCTTTTGCACCAAAAACAACATTCCAATACCAAGTATGGATGACATCTTTACAAAGTGGGGTAAATCAAGAAAAGGTGGACGAAACAATGTCACGGCTGATAATTTTTTTCGTGTGGACACGTTCTATGCTGCTATAGACTCCATCACCACGGAGTTTGCTCATCGTTTTAACGAGGTATCTTCAGAGCTGCTCCAGAACTTCTCTTGTCTTGACCCAAGAAACTCATTTTCTAGGTTCAACCTGAATAAGCTTGCTAGGCTCACAGAGATTTATGATGATGATTTCTCTGACTATGAACGTGAACATATAGAAGATAACCTTGATCTATTCATTATCCATATGAGAAGAATTCAAGACTTTAGAGCTTGTCATGATATTGCAAGCCTAGCTAAAATGATGGTTGAACTTGAAAGGCATGTCATGTTTCCTATTGTTTATCGCCTCATTGAATTGGCATTGCTACTACCGGTAGCAACGGCAACAATTGAAAGGGCCTTCTCCTCAATGAAAATCATCAAGACTGAGTTGTGCAGCAAGATGACCGACGGTTGGCTTAATGACTTGATGGTTTGTTATATTGAGCGAGAGATCTTCAAAAGTATTGATCTTGGTAAAATTAAGCAAGATTTTCAGAATGAGGGTAGGGCATTGCCATTGCCTGGGTCTTCTAGACGCCATTGAAAGCTTCATTATCGCTATATTTTAGGTTGTTTTCCTATTGAAACATGCCTACATTTTTAGTGTTTTTGGTTTTTGGTTGTAATGTGTATTAACTCTTTTGATTTGCATCAAAAGAATTCTTTCCTTAAGACTTCGCCACACCTTAATTTTTTTCCGTCCTCCGCCTCTGTCTGACATCACACATGCTTTGCAAACGACAACTGTGTGCATGGTCACACACATTTCCTCTCTGTGAACCATGTCGGATTATGATTTATATCACACACGATGTGCTTTACAGAGCGTGTGCGCCGTAATGACCTGCAGAGCGTATTTTCACCCTAATTTAATCGTTGCTATTTAAAATTGTACCGAATTTGAATTTGAAAGTAGGCTATAGCTTTATTCATATCCATCAGGTTCAACAACCAATGCATTATTTGATTCACAGGTGCATATGTTCAAGAGTTACATCAAAAAAAAGAATTACATATGCACCAAATAAAGAATGATGAACCAGGGTTGTATACTTGTACTATTAAAGACAGTAAAGAAAGAGGCGAAAGACATTCTGGTTAGTGAACAAGGTGACATGGAATGCCCATATTGTGTCCTCCTCCATGCAGAAGGCACGCACGACTCTAGTCCAACCCCTTGTGATGGCCGACCGCCCATCCTTCACTGTCTTCATGACGACATCTAGATAGTCATTGTGTTCTAGTAGAAATACTTTAACCTTTGCATGCCCACCAATCATGTAGTTTGAGAGGTAATCTTAAGTAAACTGCTTTGGGAACCACTGCAAAGGAAAAAGATTCAGACATTGTCATCTAACACAACTCATTATGTGCACTAAAAAGAAGCATGCAGAGTTCTTACTTAACATCCTGCAGTTCACTGTTGACTTGGACAAAGTGTAAACAAATAGTTTAATTGCCATCTCTTGACCCATTTTACTAACAATCTTTATCAGTTTCCTCACTTGATGCTGGTTCATGAATATCTCATTGCCCCATACGCAAAAAGGGTCGAAGCGCGGATCTTTACCAATGACATATGTACCTACAAGCACCAAGTTAATATTAGAAGCTAAACAGCAATTGCACAATGATGTAGTACAACACTCCCTCCGTCCCATTATATAATATCTTATTACATCCAATATACTCACATATTGGATGAATTAACATCTTATATTATGGGGCGGAGGGAGTTTATTACATTGTTACAAATATCGGCCGATTAACTGCAGTTAACTGCTGCTGTGTTGTTGCTGTTGCTGCCCTTCTATGTATATCTAGACATCATCAGAACATTAAGGTAAACTCTTCCTTGTTGCTATGTATCCTAGGATTGCATATTTAGACATTCAGTACAATGCATGTTGCTATGTAGCCTCAGATATATTAGATATGGCCCTAGTTAACCTACCAATAAATGGGTTACAGGTATATTCAGTTAAATGTCCGATTCACCGATTAATCCCTTATCAGCCCCCGGCCGATATGGTACCAGCTACTGATATCCTGAACAGTGAGTATATATAAGCCATGGGATGAAACTAACCTCAATGGAAAACAGCAGTCGTTCCCAATATTGTCCTGTGTGAGTACATCGAAAGGCATGTTAAGCACAACAGGCTAAACATCAACCAAATATATCCATGGTAGACAACATAATCTCCAAATGATAGCTTCAGTGTGCAGGTTTAAGCACGCTAGTTAAGCAAAACAAGAAGTGGAAAGGTGTGTTAACTGCAAAGTTCATACTTGCACATATAGAACATCACTTTGTGAATAACTGAAATAAACAAGGCAAACTACGAACAACCAAAGATAGCAATTGAAACTGGACATATGCTAACTACGAACAACCGAACAACCAAAAACCATTAAAAGTGGCATATGCTCGCTACAACAGGCTTAACAGCAAGCAAATAGTCATTCATATTGGTATTGTTGAAACTGGTATTGATGAAATTGAACTGCAAAGTTCATACTTGCACATATAGAACATCACTTTGTGAATAACTGAAATAAACTAGGCATACTATGAACAACCAAAGATAGCAATTGAAACTGGACATATGCTAACTACAAACAACCAAAAACAGTTAAAAGAGGCATATGCTCGCTACAACAGGCTTAACAGCAACCAAATAGTCATTCATATTGATATTGTTGAAACTGGTATTGATGAAATTGAACTGCACAGTTCATACTTGCACATATAGAACATCACTTTGTGAATAACTGAAATAAACAAGGCATACTACTAACAACCAAAGATAGCAATTGAAACTGGACATATGCTAACTACAAACAACCGAACAACCAAAAAACGTTAAAAGAGGCATATGCTAGCTATAACAGGCTTAACAGCAAGCAAATATAGTCATTCATATTGGTATTGTTGAAACTGGTATTGATGAAATTGTACTACACGGTAAATAGTTGCACATATAGAGCATCACACTGCGAATAACTGAAATAAACAAGGCATACTGCAAACAACCAAACACAGCAATTAAAACTGGACATATTCTCACTACAAAAGGGCTCGACAAAACAAATCATGGGTTCCCCCCTGTGAAGAGGCACGGCAAAACAAATCATAGGTTTCCTCACTTGTCACAGATGGGCTCCTTCGCATGGGAAGAGCGCGGACTCTGGGTGCGCTCCATGTTGTCGCAGATGGGCTCCTTCCCCTTGGAAGAGCACGGCTGTAGGGTGCCCTCCCTGATGTCACAGATGTGCTCTTTCCCCTTGGAAGAGGCGGAGAGGGTGCCCTCCTCGTGGTCACCGTCGATGAGGTCTGACTTGGCAGCTGAGGATTCCAAGCTAGCATCGCAAAACGTGTCCTTCAGAAATGACAAAAGGGGCTCAATGGCGATGTAGGATGGCAAATTCTTGACAGCAAGCCAGAGGAGACCAGCGGTGGGGCCATGGATGAGATCGACAGCGGTTGAACCTGAGGGGTTGGGGGTGGGCCACTTAACCTGTGACATAGCCCACGTTAGGCCATCGCTGTCGACGACCTTGATGTCATAGCCGACGTCCGTGACATGCCAGCATACTCTAGCCCGCTGATTGAGAGCCTGTGGCCAGTAATCGTCGTCAGCTTCCTCAGCGGCCACCTCGTGGACGTCGGGCGAAGAGGCCGCGATAAACCTCTTTTGGGCCATTAGCTCCTGGGGCTCCACGGGAAGCGTAGCCAGGCTTAGGCTGCGATGCTCTGGAGTGGGGGAGGGGGTGGGGATGGGGATCTGTGGGAAAGGGGGCGTTTGGCAGGCGTCATCTAAGAAACTCAGGGCGGCTAGGGTATGGAGATCGGTGGGTAATCTGCACGGGCAAACCGGCAGATGTTAACGGTGGAGGCGGCACGGCGGCGGCGGCGGCGACCTTGCTAGGGCTTCGAGCGAGGGAGGGGTGGTGTGTGTGTGTGTGTGTGCGAGTGCGTGGAGTTTTTGGGGTGTGTGCGTGGAGGGGGGGCCAAGGTGGTGTTTGAGGAAATGACGCGGATACTGAAAATTTTGCTAGGCGGGAGTAAAATGCCGGGGCTACTGAAAATTTGGATGAAGGCATTGAGCAACACACATCGCACACGGTCCAAACATAACAACCGTGTGCTATCAAACAGAAAAACCCTCCAGGCGGCTAGATATTTTTGAGGGATGCAGGCGGGAGCGGGAGCGAACAACATCGCACACGGTCAGAACATAATAACCGTGTGCTATAAAACAGAAAAACCCTCCACGCCGGTAGATATTTTTGAGGGATGCAGGCGGGAGTGGGGGGCCAGGGGCAAACAGCATCGCACACGGTCAAAACATAATAATCGTGTGCTATCAGACAGAAAAACCCTCCAGGCGGGTAGATATTTTCAAGATTGCGAGGGAAGCCTCGTGGAGCCCAATCTACTATGCTGATGTGGGTGACAGGGACACGGGCATGGCACACGGGTAGTCTGAGGGAACCGTGTGTGTTGTGTGGCCAAAAAAATTTGGGAAAGGATCAGAACATGAACACACTTGCATGTGGACCAAATATATGTATGAAAAGGCTGGTTTGATGTTCAAATACCCAATGCACAACTTTGTTGTGGCAACCGTCTCACAAAGCCCACATTATTGCTAGTCCCCCCCCCTCCACTTCGTGTTGGCGGGAGGGGAATAGGTCTGACATAGCACACCCTACCGTAACACTAAACCTATAGGAGTCCATCATGGTCAAACCCCCCTTTCGCTTCCAGTCAAAGGTGGACCGTGTGCGGGCCCTCAAATGTGTGCTTGTGGTGCGGGATGGGTGAGACCACATACGAACCACCTGCGAGTGGCCCAACTATATGTTTGAAAAGGGTGGTGTGATATTTAAATACCCAATTCATGCACAACTTTGATGTGGCACATGTGCCTCGCAAATTAACCGGACATTCCCGACCCCATGGAGGTTCAGGAAGTGTGAAGTACCCCCCACACCCCACCCACCCCCACACACACACACACACACTTTGAGTCGGTGGGAGAGGGCATCTCACCAAGACGCAGTGTAACACGGACCAAGAAGAATCCACCTTGGTCATATAACCTCTCTCTTGTTGTTGGTCGAAGTGATGGACATCCACGCGACCCCACAGATATGGGCTAGCTCGCCGATAACCACGCAAGGGAGTAGTGCCCGAAGACAACCACTGCCTGCATGTGGCCCAAACATATGTATGGAAGTGTTGTGTGGTGTGTTTGAATACCCAATGCACAACTTTGATGTGGCACGGTACCGTGCTTTGGAACCGGAAAGTCCCCACAAGGAGCGAGGGTCCACAACGCGTACTATGTATGTCACCCCACTTCGAGCCGGTGACGGGGATTCATGCGTATGCATGCGCTCAAACTTAGGTCTCGAATCTCATCACCGTGACCTACTACACGGTAACATGAACCAAAGAAGAAGAATCCACACTCGTAACCTCTCTCGATGCCGGTCGAAGTGATGGACGTCAACACGGGCCCATGAATATATAGGCTTGCCGCCGGTAACCACGCGAGGAGAGTACTGTCCGAAGACAACCACTACATGCATGTGTCCCAAACATATGTATATGCAGGTGATGCATGCATGCAGATGTTTAATTTGAATACCATGCACAACATTGATATGGCGCCCGCGTCAAAAATCATACAGTCCCCACACAGAGGGAGATCGGTTCATGACGCGTCGTGTGCTACCCCCCCCCCCACTTTGATCCAGTGGGAGAGGGATTCATGCATGAGTACACATGCATGCGCTCAAACTATATTATGTAATCTCATAGCATGACCTATATATACCGTAAGACAAACCAAAAATTAATCCCCTCGTAAGTCGAATTAACCTCTCTCGTTGTCGGTCAAAGTGATGGACCAAGCGGGCCCACAGATGGAAAGCATGGATATCGCCGATAACCGTGTGAGTGAGTGTCAGAGGACAACCGCCATCGCTTGCATGTGGGGCAAAACATATGTAAGTACGGAGGTGTGTGTAGGTTGTTGTGATGTTTGAATACCCAAAATGCACAACTTTGATGTGGCACCTGCCTCAGAAACTGTAAAGTCCCCACACAGAGTGAGGTTCATGACACGTAGTATATGCTGGTCCCATCCCCCTCTTCGACGCGTACTATATACTCCTACCGTAACACAAACCAAAAAGAAACCTCCTTGTCGGTCAAATTAACCTCTCTCGATCGTTGGGTCGAAGTGATGGACGACGACCTCGCGGGCTCACAGATGGAAATTAAGCATCGCACGCGAGTGAGTGTCCTGTAGGACAACCACCGCCTGCATGTGGCCCAAAGAGGTGTTGTGTGATGTTTGAATACCCAATGCACAACTTTCATATGGCATCTGCCTCAGAAACCGGAAAGTCCCCACACGGAGCGAGGTTCATGACGCGTAGTATATGCTTGTCCCCTCCCCCCTCTTCGACGCATACTATGTACTCCTAACGTAACACAAACCAAAAAGAATCATCCTTGTTGGTCAAATTAACCTCTCTCGATGTAGGTCAAAGTGATGGACGACGACCTCACGGGCCCATAGAAAGCGTCACATGCGAGTGAGTGTGTCCTAGGACAACCACCCGCCTGCATACCGAAAGAGGTGTTGTGTGATGTTTGAAATACCCACTGCACAACTTTGATGTGGCACATGCTTCGCAAACCGGAAATGCCCTACACAGAGGTACACGACGTGTCGTAGTCCCCCTCACTTCGAGCCGGTGGGAGGGATTCATGTGTACGCACATGCGCTCGAAGTTTGATCTGGAATCTTACCATGATCCACACCGTAACTAATCCCAAGATGAATCCACCATTGGTCAAATGCCTCTGGTGAAAAGTGATAACCTCCGCGGGCTAACGAATGGGCGCATCGCTGATAACCGCACGAGGGAGTGTCCGAGGACCACCATGCATGCATGTGGCCCAAACATGTATGTATGAAATGGCCGTGTAATGTTTTAAATAGCCAATTCACGACTCACAAAACGGTCAACCCCACACGGTGGCTCTGTACTGCGGGACCCCCCCCCCCCAACACACACACACCGCACCACCACCGCCGCCACTACAAGGCATGTTAAACTTTTTCCGTGGTGAACATATGTGACCAAAGGAGTGTCGTGTTAAAATTTGGAAGGAAGAAAATCAGATATCATCATTCGGACGTTTTTATACATAGATTGATTTCCTAGGGATATAATGTGCAAATATCAAATTTGAGCTACATGCACACGTGATAGTGCACCAAAATGGATTGGAAAATCATATGTGTGTCACTAGGTGCATGTTTAGTCCCCATGCAAGAAATTTCAAACATTGAAAATCTTGATTTTTAAAATCCAGTAAATCCAAAACTTAGTGGCAATTCATGAAACCTATCGTGGTGTCATATGGACACCAATAGATTGTGATATTGTATTGTTTTTTCAAATTTGAGACAAGTTTTGATATATTATTCTTACAAACGGGAGATTATTAATAATTGGCAACCAATATGGCAAATGGATTATTTATTCGTACCGTGGGCGTTAGAACAACAATGTACGTGCCATGCTTTGGTTAAGTAATATAGCGGCAGAATAAATCATCAAAAAAGAAAAACAATATACGTGCCGCCACGCGTCCCGTGTGCCGTGCGAGCAGGCGTGAGTTGACGGGACGCATGCGCGCAGTCCGCCACGCAGGCAGACCGGGAGGCGTGCGGGCAGGTGTGTGAATTGACAGGAGGCGTGTTCGCTGTGCAGTGTCACCGGGAGGCATGCGAGTAGCTGTGTGAAATGAAGCTAGGCATGTGAGCAGTACGCTGCGCAGGCTCACCGGGAGGCGAACCAGCCCTTTGACCGCCGCATGCCTCGCTCCCCACTGCTCCATATTAATGACGCTCCCGAGCCGCTGGTTATAATAGGCGGCTGCACCCCCCCATTCTCGCTACACACACAATCCTCTCTCTCCGCCTGTATCCTCGACACCGCTCTTAGTCGTCACCGCCGTCAGTGTATGAGGATGCCGCCGAAGCGCACCATCGGAGGGAGTGGCGACACCGGGCTGCTGAAGCACCTGAGCACGGCGTGAAGCTGGAGACAGAGGTTGCCGTCGCCGCTGATGAGGTCTCGCGCGGGCAGAAGCGCGACGACGACGGCATCGTGCTTCCACTGCTGGAGCTGGAGGTGCACAGCGACTCCGGCGATGACTCTGACGACCACTCCGGCGACGACTCCAACAACGACGGAGAACCGGTTAGTCATCTATACCCATTTATGTGGCAAATATATCCTAGGGTTTCTCTGGTTAGTCCTGCTTACCCTTTTTGGAATAAAAATCCTATGGTTATGTTCTCTCAATCCATGAAATCTGAGTTAGATTCGATAGATCCATGAAATCTGAGTTAGATTTGATAGATCCGTGTAGTTTATTGATTGTTTGAATGGTACAAATGATAAGTGATTAATTGTTTCTTCTGTACAAATGATTTCTGCTAAAAATCCGACTAGGGACCCCTTTGGGGTGCAGGATAACTTGTAATCCTCATACTTCTGTCGTTGTGTATTTCCCTTTAGCTGTTGCTTTCGAACATCTCCTATTAGTGAGCTGATGTATGACACTATGAGGGTTTCATTCGAGTAATGGAACCAGGGAGGAGCCTGCCTGTTCTTCTAAAAAATAATCAGACTAGGGTTAGTGTTGCTAATAATTCCTAGCCAGATCTTGACAATTGATTTTGATGCCAAAAGTCGTTGGCATGCCAAATTTTGATCCTACTTTACGGCATGTATATTGGTTTGATGCCAAAAGTCGTCGGCATGCCAAATTTTGGCAACTCCCAAATGTTCGCTAGAGATTAGTTTGCATTCCATTGTTCATTCCCAATCTCACAAAAGGTTGCCAAGTGTTGGCAACTTTTGATTTTGCCAAATGTCGGTAGCAAACCAAACTTTTGATTCCACCAAATGTTGGTAGCAAACCAATCAGACTCTTAATTTTGTTGCACTAAGTTGTGTGCTCTCTATTTATGTGTTTCTTTCATCAAGATCACTTGATGATTTAGGGTTCACGCTGTCACATGATATATTATGTTTCATAAACTCTGCCTGCTGAATTCGCATCATTATAAAATATACTGACGCCACATTTTTTACCATATGTGTAGGTGCTATCTGAGGATGTCGACAGCGAGGATGAAGATGCCCAGAGGAGGTTCAAGAAGCAAAAGCTCAGGGAGCTTTATGCAGGAAAGCATAACAGGCGTGTGAGGACCTGGAATGGGGGCTTTGGATGCCCGTTCTGCAACCAAGTCCTTCATAACGAGTATGCAAGTGTTCTGGCGCATGCAAGAGGACGAGCCGTTGGCTCCTTCAAGCAGAAGTATTCTCGCAGGGTGGCGCACGCCGCATACGCTGAGTACCTAGAGAAGCTTCACCTTCGTGCAGGCCTGCAGGCAGATGCATGAGATGTGGGATTGAACTATGGCTATATGTAGTGTCTTAATTATAACTATGCTTGAGTATGCTTAATATATCGGTTGAACTATGGTTGAACAATGCTTGAGTACGCTTATTATCTATGCCTGAGTATGCTTATATATGTTTACTTATGTCTAGATGTGGGATGAGTATTCAATCAGTCTGGTTGATGAAATTTATGCTTCTCTTAGACCAACATATGATTGCCCACATCAAACATAGAGTGATGTTAATCGCACACGGTTGAGTCTACCAAACCGTTGCCTCCGAAACGCATTCTGGCCTCTGGGATAGAAAACCCTCACCACCCAATTCAAAAAGGAAAAAAGAAAACCCTCACCGCACCCCACGTCACAAAACCCTCACCCCCGCCCGCCACCTCCCCCCCTCCCCGTCCCCTATCGCACTTGCACTCCTCCGCGACTCTGCATGTCACCGCCTATCGCCGCGGCAACCACTTAGCTCGATGCCGGCTGCCGACAAACCCCACCGCATTTCGCCACTACGCTTGCCGCCGCCTATCGCCACTGACTTTCTCGATGCGGCTCGCTGTCGACCCAGCTCCGCCCGATTGGGGAATCTGCGGTATTGGAGCTTTTTCTCATGGAGAACCAGGTAACTAAGTTACTGAAATATTCGATCATCTCTTATCCCAGTCTGTCTGCCCCTTTTAATCACCCGGCCGAAATTGTCGTGGATTCATTTTTCTTCTAGCTGATTCGAGGGTTTTCTTTCATTCATAGAGTGTATAGTGCAAGGAGACATCAGGTCTATGCGGCCTCGGCCAGACAGTCGAGAAGTTCCATCTCACCATACCAGCTGGCTTCAGGAATCGCATGGTATGTTCAATCTCACCCTACCTCGGTTGGCATGGCCTACTTTTCTGAACATATAGTATATATTGCTACATTTGGATAAAAGGTGCCACATGCAGTATATATGTCAAAGGGGATTTTTCTTCTTTCTATACTAGGCAAATTAATGCTGTAATGTTCTTTCGATTACTCTCATATTTGCATGACATCATGGTTACACTATCTGTTTAACTATAAATTTGTGTCCTTTGATTTCAACTGTTGTGTACTGTTCTTTCAATTACTACCATATTTGCATGTTACCCTATTCTTTAACAATCTTATCATTTCCTGCAGTACATCCCCTGCTTTGCAACAGCAACTGTAGTACACAATCTTGGCCTTTACATAACTGAAGACTCCAAGAATGTCATATTGAACACAAACCAATGATTTACAATCGTTGCTTCTATAAAACTTAATGAACATGGTCACTCCTATTTTGGTGCGGGCCTTTGGACAGAAATTTCTAAGTTTTATGTAGTGAAAGCTGGCACTAAAATTGCACTGCACCTAAAAGAGCCTGGTCATATGATATATGCTAACTTCCCCGACGATATCATCCGTCCGGACTTTGTTCCAAGTAAGTGTTCTTTTCAAGTATCTGCATCTTGACTTACCTAGCAATATCAAAGTAATTGTGTAGTATTTAAGCAACCAATAGGGATTCCATTTTCTGACTCTATTAAGTCTGTTCCTACCTAGTAACTTCTAGTTACCAGTACACTTTTCTTCTGCCCTGTTCTAACTTAATATTCCCTATCCTCCCACTCCTCCAGTCCTATCAGATAGCGTCACCGCCGAGGAGACTCCGGAGGTGGAGGACGAGGCTGCCAACAAGCGGAGGCGGGTCGAGCAAGAACCGCAAGCGACTGCGGCGGGCCTAGACTTCATCAGCAGCCTCCCCGATGATATGTTGATCGTCATCATCTACCTCCTCCAATCAAATATGGCGCGCGGACAACGGTCCTTTCCAAGCGGTTGTGCCCCCTATGGCATTCGACCCCTCTCGACCTCATCGACGTCCACAAGCTCTGCCATGGCTATCGCAAAAGCTTGGACACGTTGTCCCAAATCCTTGGCAGGCACCTTGGCCCAATCAGAGGCCTTATCACGGGCAAGTTCTGTTCGAACGGCAAGGACCGAGCCAAGCTTGATGAGTGGTTCTGATCCCCCGCCCTAGATCACCTCGAGGAGCTCAGTTTTAATGATGGACATATGCGCTTGCTGCCACTGTCCGTGCTCCGCCTCGCGCCCACGCTGCGGGTCGCCGGGTTCATGAACTGCCATTTGCCCCCGATTAATGACGCGCCCGCTCTTTTTCTCCCTCGACTGAAGCACCTCGAGCTCGTCGCCGTCTGCATCCCCAAGGATGTGGGACACCTTGGTTTTTTTCCAACTTTTCTTTTCAAAAACCCATTTGAATTTTAATTGGAATTTGGTTTGGATTTTAATTTGAATGGCTCTATGGACTTAAAACTTGGTAATATCATTACTTTCCTTTCCCAAGTGACTCAAGCTTCCAAAAACTTCTCCAAAGTTATGTCATTTCTATTCTTGCCCAATCTCAATTTTTATTCCAATTTAGTATGCCTTTTTCTATTAAAGGAATAGCCCTTTGAGTTCTAGGTTGTGAAGCAACCTATATTTCTGTCTTCTCCAAAATTCTAAGAAAATTCTCATAAATTCTTTGGACCATGTGAACCTTGGATATGTGAAAATATTCAAGATTCCATGCTCATGGTGAGCACACCATACAATCTTTGCTTCTGGCCACAATTTCAGTTTGTGAAGCAACTATATTTTATATTGCTTCATAAATGCTGAAATTACTCCAGGACTCAAATATCACTATATTCTTTGAGCATCCAAAATTCACATCATATTGTCATGCCATTTTCTCCAGAAAATTCCCCCAAGTTTCTGTCCAGAGGAGAGCATTGTGAAGGAAGTACCATTTATACTTACCCAAATGGTATGAAATTTTTATAGCATCTTGCCACCACCAAATGACCCACAAATACCAAGTTTCATCTCAAGGAGCCCATCCATGTGAGTGCATCATCTTCAACAATTTTCTGGACCAGAGAAGCAGTTGTGAAGCAACTACATCCAAAACTTGTCCATTTGGTCTGAAATTTTCCCAGAATAGGCACCTTCATACTATACTTCAGTGTGACAAATTTTCCCTCTCAGAGCCCTAGCCATTTTTCCCCAGCAACCTGCCCAAGTTTCTATTCAGAAACTTGTCTGGAAGCTAGCCAGCTGTCCAAGCCATCTCTTGTCAAACTAGATGCACAGGGAGGCCATAGGATGAGGGGACTACCGCGTAGACATGACCGGACGTGCCAGAGCGTACCACGTGCGCTAGTGCATGCGGTGACCACGCTTCTGCCAGGGCCAAAGTCATGCTCTGGGCGCTGAACCCTCTCGGGCCTCGCTGGCACCGCGCGCCCGCGCTGCCGTACAGTGTCCGGACGCGCCAGCATCCTCCCCGCCATCCACCTGGCCCTTCTGGAGCCCTCCCGTTGCCGGCAGCGCCCTCAATGGACACATCCAATCGTCGCCACGCGTGGCACAGTACGGGCACTGTGGCCGTGCTGGCTGGCATCTTCCCCGCCGCTCCAAGCCAACGCCATTACTCCTCTGCCCTCTCCCGTCACCTCCCCACGCGGCTCTGTCGCCAGCGCAACAGCCAGCTCAACGTGGGACGCCGGCCATTTCCCTGCGACAGGATCCGGCTCAGGCATTGCCGCCCGGCTATAAAAGCTGCTCCCCGGCCTCGTCTCTCATCACCACTCGCCCTCCCCACCTCTCAATCATCGCCCCGCACCTAGAGGCAGAGCCAGGAAGCCCTCCTTCCCCATCTCCGGCGAGGAGCTCCGCCGCTCTGCCCCTGCTTCCCCAGCTCGCTCCGGTGCCCCTCTGCCCCAACAAAGCCCATCCCTAAGCTCCTGGTGCTCCTCTGGTCCTCCCCAACCACTCCTCTGCTCGAGTGCTCGCCGGAATCGCCGGATCGGTCGACGCCCATGGCTCGCCGCCGCTAGAGAGGAAGGGGTCGACACCGTCCGGCCACCTCCCGATGAGTTGCGGGTACGTGCGTGCTCGCCATCGTCCGCCCGTTCCATCCCTGACGTGTCCGGCCACCGCCGTGGCCTCTACGCCGGTGAACATCGCTGGCGAGCCCCGCCGTCCTCTGTTCCCTCTCTCCCCCTGTTCAAAACAGACAGCCAGACCCCACTTGTCAGCGACCTAGCCACGGCTGAAGGGGTACGTAAGTGGAGGCGTATCCCCACTTTACGTCTTCGACGTGGCCGGCTGAGGATTTTTCTGAATTATGTTTTAATTCAATTAAATCCAGAAGTTTGACCCAACTTTGACAAGCAATATCTTTAAAACCATAAGTCCAAATGAGTTCATTCTTTTTGCATTATTTTTATTATGAGCTCCTTTATTTTCTAGAAAATTTTGGTATTTTTCTCTACTGTCTAGAATTTCTAGACAGGGGAAAATGCTCTATGTGATATTTACAAATGTTTTCAAAAATGATTTTTCAGAGTGATTTGAATAATTGGTGAAGACCAGGAGTACTCCCACACTCCTTTGGTGCCAGGCAAGCCACAACTCTCATTTGCATGACTACATTGCAATGTCATGGTTTTAAATAAATATTCATGCTAAAATTTTAATTATTCATAATTGGACTATTCATGCAACACTTGGAGAAATTCTTGGATATGCTACTGTCATGTTGATGATTGGATTATTAGTGACTAGCAGTTTACAAGGTTGATGATGCCATGATGCTATGAGTTTAGGAGATTACCATTTATGATTACTTCGTGATTCCGTCTGGTATTCTAACTACGGCATTAGTAGCAGTAGCTTACTCATGTTGCTCCTTGAATTACCAGTTGGTTATTGTTATAACTTGAATCACTGTGATATCGGAGTATCAGTTATGACAGAGAAGTCACTTGGGGATAAATTTCTTCATTGTTGATCAAGTGCCACTGAACCAAGCTTTTCAGTGCAGCCACATCTGCCGATATGGGACGGCCTTGACTTGGTCTAACCTCGTGCTCTTTTATCAGTACAACCAAAGAGGGAAGGTTATGCGCGCGGGCTACCCTGATCAGGTAGGCGGCGATAACCTTGTGAGCCCGGTTTGGTTATTGAGCTCAGGTCCCCATTTGGGATAGTTTAGTTTGGCCACAACGGTGGCAGGTGTCAGAAGTGACACAGGGGCCACCCAGGGCATGACCTTAGATAGGACGTGTCGGTGGTACGATAGAAGGGTCACAGGTTAGGCAAGTTTTGTTGGACGAATGTCCATGGTGTGGGTAAAGTGTGCAACCTCTGCAGAGTGTAAGAATCTATTCGAATAGCCGCGTCCACGGTATTGGACAGAGTTCGCACTAAGTCACACTGTCTTATCAACACCGATGATGGAATGACTTGTTAATGATGGAAGAACTCGTGTTGGTATGGCATGGTAACCACTGGGCAGAAGGCCGTTGATAATTTTGGTAATGATCTCGATGTTGATCATCAAATGATATTGAGACGATCGTGAGTTGATCACGAGAGTAGATGGTTCAACTGGATAGTCAAGAGTAAGGCGGTCTCTGTGACCTTAACAATGGTGACCATTGCAGACCATTGGAGATAACATGTTTATTATTATCTTCCACCCTTTTAATAGCAATTGATCATGATTGGTATGATGTTGCTTTGCCGTGATGCTTTTTTTTCTTGTGAGCTTGCGAGTACATTCAAAGTACTCACCTGGCATGTCATGCCAGTTTGTAGGTGCTATCATGAGTTGCGAGCTAGGACATGTCCCAGCCAGAGTCCCTGCGGAGTGGAGTCCATCACCGTCGTCGTTGTTTCACTGGATAGCGGTCAATGTGTGGAGTAATAGTAGTAGATGCAGAAACATTTCGGTCTACTTGTCTTAGACGTGATGCCTATATACATGATCATTGCCTTGGATATCGTCATGATTATTTGCTTTTCTATCAATTGCTCAACAGTAATTTGTTTACCCACCGTATGCTATTTTCAAGAGAGAAGCCTCTAGTGAAAACTATGGGGTCTACTTTTATCATATATTGAAAATCCCAAAAATACCTTGCTGCAATTTTACTTTATTTATTTATTTTATTTTATCTATCACCATACAATTTAATCTTGCAATTAACCGCCAAGGGATTGACAACCCCTTGTTCACGTTGGGTGCGAGGATTTGTTATTTTGTGTGCCGGTGCTGCTAACGAGTTGTTGCGTGATTCTCCTACTGGATTGATAACCTTGGTTTCATAACTGAGGGAAATACTCATCTCTACTGTACTGCATCATCCCCTCCTCTTTGGGGAAATCCCAACGCAGCTCACAAGTAGCATTGTTGTGTAGACAGAGCATAGATGTTGTGCGGACAGAGCAAATCTCATCGGCCACGGGCTAAACTAGGGAACCTGTCGGTGATGATTTCATCAATCGCTGACAATTGTATACCAGCAAGCGTTTGCCCACAACACACACGGGTTATTTGCAGGAATCGTTCATGTTGTTATCCGTCTTCCCACACATTTTGGATTACTGACCAGTTTTCCATGTATCACACACATCTTGTTAAGTTGAACCATTTCTGTTGTGTTGGGTAATCGCAAACAGTTCATCCGAGTGAACCGCATGCCGTATATCACACACACCTTGATCTGCCTGACCGTTTTTGTTGTGTTGGGTAATCGCAAACAGATCATCCGAGAGAACCGCATGCCGTGCATCGCACACACGTTGATATGTCTGACCATTTCTGTTATGTTGGGTTTCACAAACAGTTCATCCGAGTGAACTGTATGCCGTGTATCGCACACACCTCGAACTGGCTGCCTATTTCTATTATTCTGGCTTGTCGCAAACAGTTCGCATGGATCAACTGTATGCCACGTATCACACACGCGTCTCTAATCTGAATCGTTTTTGATGTCTCCAGCATCGCAAACAGTTTGTATTACTGGTGATGGTTTTATTACGACACCATTTGCGATGCATGCAGCGCACACAGTTTGGTCGCGGGGTCTCTGATTCATGTGTCGCATTAGCGGTCGCCTGCAGTAGTGACTCCCCGCGCCACTCGTTCCACTGCTGATAGGGCAGCCCCGGAAGGTAGGCGTTCTCGTCCCTGGGGATCCAAGTGATGCAGCCGGAGAGGACATCTGCTTCGATGTGCGGAGTGAAGTAATGGCGGAAGAGAGCTACACTAGGCATTACCCCAACAAAGTTTTCGCACATATGCGTGAAGACGACCATACAACTCATGGCGTTGGGTGTGAAGTCTAGAAGGCGAAACTCGTAGGTATACATCATTTCTACGGAGAACTCAGAGAAGGGAGGAACGAACCCACAGTAAAAATATGCAGCGAAGAAGGGGTACTTGTCTGGTCCAGGCCTGATGGAGCCGGGGAGGACCTCTGGCGCGGTGTGGGCGGTCCTCCCCTTCCCCCACATGATTGAATACCGACTCACCAAGTCACTCTGAGACAACACCGGCTTGAAGACGACATTGTCTCTCCGCGCCGCTGCCAGCTCCTCCTCTCTCGTACCTGCCTCGGGGGCGATCACCTTTCCCGGCTTGTTTCAGTTCCTCTTAGGAGCCATGGCTGCGCTAGGGAGGGTGGATGTGGGAGCAGGCGGTGGCGCGGCGCGGCTGCGGATGCGGAGGGTGTGCTCTGCTCCGGCGCAAGGAAGAAGACGAAGACGGCGGCGATGGCGAGATTGGGAGAAGGGGGGTAAATGAGCAGCGCCCCTCACACAGATTCCTTTTTATGGGGAAGGCGCGGGGGCTGGCTCTTTACCGTCCTACGTGGATGCGCTTTTCAGGCACACTACCTCCCAGCGCCCGTTCCATTCCACCTCTCCCACGCCCGCATTTAATGCGCGTCGTGGGGGGCATGGTAAAAGAGAAGATTACAATAGTTATCCTCTGCCACGCGTGCTTGTGCACTGTTCGGTCCTAGCCCAACGATGCCTCGCATACTCGTGTGGCCCAGGCCCAGGGGCTCCTATAGGTGTACTAAAGCATGGGTGCCCTCGTACCCTGACTTGTGCACATGCAGTTGCAGCCTTCCTGACGGCAAGGGCTTGCCGTGACCCAAGACTTAGAATAAACAAGACCGTGAAGAAGACCTCAAGGCAGGTCATCGAGAAGTACTATTCAAGTACTGAAGAACAAGATTGCCCTTGCCAGCAAGCTTCATACCAGCAAGGTGAAGACCAAGACCCTAGTTGCCGGCAAGCTCCTTTCCGGCAAGCAACGGCCTGGCAAGCTCCGTGCCGGCAAGCTCATTCAGTCCCGTTACCGTTCCACCTCATCATCGGCTAGATAAGCACGCATGATAGGTGTCGAGCAGGCAGGCAGTCAACGCAGCTGGCCAAGGCACGTGTCAGCATGCCACGCCAGGATTAACTTTAACGACACCCGTCCTTGGGATGTGTCAAGGTGACAAGAGGGCGCCAGGACCGGTGGTACAGATCTTTTTACCCAAAGCCTTGCCTCCCCGACGTAGCACCTAACGGTGCATTTAATGCGCTTGTCCTAGCCCGTCTGGAGATAGACGTGGTGACAGTGCAGGTTACTATTCATACTCTGTAAATGACCATATTAGCCACTGTGGTAACCCCTTGGCCTATAAAAGGAGGCCCACGGCTACACTTAGAACGGTCGACTCTTAGCTCAACTACACGTTGTAGCTGCACTTCCCACGCACGTTGCCGGTAAGCTGCGCTCTTTGTAACCTTTGAGCTCACATACAATCAAACCACCAAAACAGGAGTAGGGTTTTATGCTCATAGCGGCCCGAACCTGGATAAATCCTTGCTTGTACTCACATCTACTAGCCCTGCTTTTTCTAGTATATTGATCCCACAGCCGAACCGCAAAGGGATCCTCTCGATCCCATAGATCGTCATTTTCCCATGACAACAAGCTCAAGGGGCGCGCCCCTCGAGCTTGTGGCTCTCTCGTATCTCTTCTGGCCACCTCGCGAAGCTTCTAGGGTCCCTCCTAGTCCAGAAAAATTAATCTAATTTTTTTTTTCCGTTTGGGCTTTATTTGATATTGATTTTCTGAAAAGCCAAAAACAAGCAAAAAACAGGAACTGGCACTGGGCACTGGGTTAATAGGTTAGTCCAAAAACTGATATAAAATAGCGTATAATTGCATATAAAGCATCCAAGATTGATAATATAATAGCATGAAACAATCAAAAATTATAGATACATTGGAGACGTATCAACATCCCCAAGCTTAATTCCTGCTCGTCCTCGAGTAGGTAAATAATAAAAACAGAATTTTTGATGTTGAATGCTACCTAACATGTGTATCATGTAATCTCTTTACAATATAAATATTGAGAAACGATGAATTAACAATATCAACATAATAATATCCATGAATATAAGAAGCATAATCATTAAACTTTCAAAATATACGATCCTTAATGAATGTTATCCCCACTCATTTTATCATGTTAGCATGGCATGACTCCGCCTTCACTGCATAAATATAAATCATGAGCACCCCGGTGTTAAACCAGGCAATTGGATCGTACTTCTAACGCGCTTCAGCATTTTCAACTTCACGCAATACATGAGCATGACCAATGGATATAGCACTATAGGTGGAATAGAATGCAGTGGTAGGGATCAATTGGAGAAGTCAAAAAGGAAGAAAGTCTCGCATCAACTCGGTGGATCAACGGACTATGGAGATGTCCATCAATCGATATCAATGCGAGGAATAGGGATTGTCATGCAACGGATGCACTAAGAGCTATAAGTGTATGAAAGCTCAACTGAAACTCAGTGGGTGTGCATCCAACTTGCTTGCTCATGAAGACCTCGGGCATTTGATGAAGCCCGTCATCGGAATATACAAGCCAAGTTCTATAACGAAAAATTCCCACTAGTATATGAAAGTGACAAAATAGGAGACTCTCTATATGAAGAACATGGTGCTACTCTGAAGCACAACTTTGGAAAAGGATAGTAACATTTCCCCTTCTCCCTTTATCTCTCTTTTTTTGTTGGGCTCTTTTTGGCCTCTTTTTTTCTTTTTCTTTTTTTGCCGGAGTCTCATCCCAACTTGTGGGGAAATCATAGTCTCCATCATCCTTTCCTCACTGGGACAATGCTCTAATAATGATGATCATCACACTTCTATTTACTTACAACTCGATATTACAACTCAATAGAAACTATACAGGATGACTCTATATGAATGCCTCTGGCAGTGTACCAGGATGTGTAATGATCTAGCGTAACATGTATGATAACGATGAACGGTGGCTGTGCCACAAATATCATGTCAGCTCTATATGATCATACAAAGCAATGTGACAATGAACACAAGTCATATGACGGAACGGTGGAAGTTGCATGGCAATATATCTCAGAATGGCTATGGAAATGTCATAATAGGTGGGTATGGTGGCTGTTTTGAGGAAGATATAAGGAGGCTTATGTGTGATAGAGCGTATCATATCACGGGGTTTGGATGCACCGGCGAAGTTTGCACCAAATCTCGAGGTGAGATCGGGCAATGCACGGTACCGAAGAGGCTAACAAATTGCGGAAGGGTGAGAGTGCGTATAATCCATGGACTCACATTAGTCATAAAGAACTCACATAATTATTGTAAAGCCTATTAGCCTCCAAGCAAAGTACTACTCGCATGCCCCTAGGGAGGAGGTTGGTAGGAGTTAACCATCGCGTACCCCCGATTATAACAGCACTCAAGGATTTCATTTCAGACATAAAAATGCTCAAATCTCCGCACCATGCCATGACCAACACTTAGATGAGAAGTTAATAACAAACTTTAATACCTATATTTCTACTAACCAATGATCATGAACCAATATCCTTTCATATTACGACATCAATATCGTTAAACCATACATTTCATATTTAGTGATCTACATGAAAGTTTTTATTATATCCCCCTTGAATACCTATCCTTTCTGGACTAGTCTTATAACACGTGCAAATTGCCATTACTATTTATTAGACTCTCAAAAAGATTTAAGTGAAGCATGAGAGTGCAATTATTTCTACAAAATATAACCACCGCCATGCTCTAGAAGATATAAGTGAAGCACTATAGCAACTGCATAGCTCAAAAGATATAAGTGGAGCACATAGAGTATTCTAACAAATCACGATAAATGTGTGTCCCTCTCAAATAGCTGTGACCAGCAAACAATGATTGTGGAAAAATAAAAAGCAAACAAAGAAAAGAAAACTATGGCACAAGACGCTCCATGTGAAACTCATATCATGTGATGAATAAAACTATAGCTCCAAGTAAGTTACCGATAGATTGTAGACGAAAGGGGGATGCCATCCGGGGCATCCCCAAGCTTAGACACTAGGGTCTTCCTTGAATATTACCTTGGGGTGCCTTGGTCATCCCCAAGCTTAGGGTCTTGATGGTCCTTATAACTTCATCCATCGTAATCTCACCCAAAACTTGAAAACTTCAGCACACAAAACTCAACAGAAACTTTGTGAGATCCGTTAGTATAATAAATCAATCATCCACTTTAGGTACTGTTATAAACTCATTCATAATTGTTTTTTCAGAATACCTACTGTATTCTAACTCTTCCTTGACTTATACCCCCCGATATAATCCATAGTTCATTAAAACAAGCACACTATGCAATAAAAACAGAATCTGTCTAAATCAGAACAGTATGTAATGACATAATATTATCCATACTTATGTAACTACAAAAATTCTGCAAAATTAGGACAACGTAAAAAATTTGTATCCCAATTCTGACTAAAAATTTCAGATTTTTCTCATGTTCCAGAAATAAACTAAAAATCAACTATCGGGCGCAAAACTTTCAATTTTTCAAACAGCATCAATTATACTATCATCCAAATCATCCCAAAGGCATTACTTGGCACAAACACTAATTAAAAGATAAAAACACAATCATAACAGTAGCTATAATTGTGCAAACACACAAAACATAAAATAAAAGCAAAAAATTAAGATACATATTGGGTTGCCTCCGAACAAGCGCTATTGTTTTATGCCCCTAGCTAGGCATAATGCATAGTTTCAAGTATTATCATCCTTCAGGTTAATTCCATAGGTGGCCCTCATAATGAATTCATATGGTGGTTTAATTCTCTTCCTAGGGAAGTGTTCCATCCCTTTATTTAATGGAAATTGGAACATTATATTTCCTTCTTTCGTATCAATAATAGCACCTATGATTCGTAGGAAAGTCCTACCAAGTATTATAGGACAAGACAGATTACATTCAATATCAAGCACAATGAAATCCACGGGCACATAATTTGTATTAGCAAGAATAAACACATCATTTATTCTACCCAATGCTTTCTTAATAGTTGAATCCGGTAAGTGCAAGTTAAGGGAACATTCATTCATATCGGTAAGACCTAGCATGTCACATAAAGATTTTGGTATAGTGGAGACGCTAGCACCTAGATCACACAAAGCATTTCATTCATAATCTTTAATTTTAACTTTAATAGTAGGTTCCCATTCATCATGTAACTTCCTAGGTATAGAAACTTCCAATTCAAGCTTTTCTTCATGAGCTTTTATCATAGCTTCTACAATATGTTTAGTAAAAGCTTTATTTTGTTCATAAGCATTGGGTGAATTTATCATGGATTGCAACAAGGAAATACATTCAATCACAGAACTATTATCATAATTAAAGTCCTTGTAATCCAAAGTAGTGGGCACATCACTATTTAAAGTCTTGACCTTTCCAAACCCACTTTTATCATTTTTATCATTAGGATCATCACCCTCCAAACAATTGGGACTCCTTCTAACTAAAGTTGACTCATCTCTAGTCCCTTTTTCATCAAGTTTTATATTACTAAACAAGGTTTCAATGAGTGTCACACCAATCATTTTAATATCTTCATCATCACTAGTAAGGGGATGTGACTCCGGTTTACCAGCCATCTTATTCACTGGCGTAGTTTGTTTATCGGATATCTTTCCTATCAAATTTTCTGTATGAGCAAGTTGAGACTGAAGGTTGGTAACTTCTTGATTAAATTCATCTAGTTGTTTACAAATAGCATCCAACAAACTAGAGTGTTCTAGAAGTTCCTCAGTAAAGAATTTATTGTGCTCATACTATGTAAACATGAAATTCTTGGTAGTATTTTCAATCTCAACCAACCTTTGATGCTAAGAGCTATCGTCGAATTTTTCCTGAGACATAGTGACAAAGAAAGCAAACGAGCAAAGTAAAATATTTTTGTGTTTTTCGATTTTTAGAGAAGTGGGGGAGATGAAAACGAGAGGCAAATAAAAAAGCCAAATAAAAAAGAGATCAAGTAGATGATAGTTTGAGTGAAGGTACATGATAGGATTTGATGATGTCTACCCGGTAACGGTGCCAGAAATTCTTCCTGCTACTTGTGAGCTGCGTTGGGATTTTCCTCGAAGAGGAGGGGAGATGCAGTACAGTAGAGATAAGTATTTCCCTCAGTGAGAACCGAGGTTTATCGAACCAATAGGAGAATCACGCAAACCCTCGTGAGCTGCACCTGCAAACACAAAAGCAAATACTTGCACCCAACGCAGGCAAGAGGGTTGTCAATCCCCTTGAACTCATTAATTGCAATGATTAAATCTTGTATAGGCAAAAGTATAAATTGCAAAATAAAAGAAAAATAAATAAATTGCAGCAAATTTTTAGGTTTTCTTTTTATGTTTAAGATGGACCCGGGGGCCATAGTTTTCACTAGAGGCTTCTCTCTCGAACACATAGCATACGGTGGGTAAACAATTTACTGTTGGGCAATTGATAGAAAAGCGCATAGTTGTGATGTTATTCACGGCAATGATCATGTATATAGGCATCACGTACGAGACAAGTAGACTGACTCCTGCCTACATCTACTACTATTACTCCACCAATCAACCGCTATCCAGCATGCGTCTATGGTATTAAGTTCATGACAAACAGAGTAACGCCTTAAGCAAGATGACATGATGTAGACAAAGTAAACTCAATCAATATGAATAAACCCCATCATTTTATCCTTAATGGCAACAATACAAATACGTGTCTTGTCCCCTACTTTGTCACTGGGATATAGAGCACCGCAAGATTGAACCCATTACAAAGCACTCTCCCACTGAAGATAAATCAATCTAGTTGGCCAAACCAAACGGATAGATCGGAGAGAAATACAAAGCTATAACAATCATGCATAATAAAGTTCAGAAAAGACTCAATTACTTTCAATGAACAATCTGATCATAAACCCACAATTCATCGGATCCCAACAAACACACCGCAAAACAAGATTACATCGGATAGAACTCCAAGAAGATCGAGGAGAACATGGTATTGAAGATCAAAGAGAGAAAAGAAGCCATCTAGCTACTAGCTATGGACCCGTAGGTCTGTGGTGAAATACTCACACATCATCTGAACGGCATCAAGGTTGATGTAGAAGCCCTCCATGATCGATTCCCCCTCCGGCAGATTACCAGAAAAGGCCTCCATATGGGATCGTGGAAGAATAGAAGCTTGCGGCGGTGGAAATGTTATTTCGTCGTGCGTTCTGTTGGTTTGGGAATATATGGGAATTTATAGGCTTGGAATTAGGTCAAACAGAGCTGCGTGAGGCCCACAAGCCTAGGGGGCGTGCCTACCCCCTAGGGCGGGCCCCTCAACCTTCTGGCTCTCTCGTATCTCTTCTGGCCACCTCCCGAAGCTTCTAGGGTCCCTTCTGGTCTAGAAAAAATGAATCTAAATATTTTTTTCCATTTGGAATTTATTTGATATTGATTTTCTGAAAAGCCAAAAACAAGCAAAAAAATAGGAACTGGCACTGGGCACTGGATTAATAGGTTAGTCCCAAAAAATGATATAAAATAGCATCTAATTTCATATAAAGCATCCAACATTGATAATATAATAGCATGAAACAATCAAAAATTATAGATACGTTGGAGACGTATCACCCACTTTCTTCTTCCTCGCGCAAGAACAGAGCTCTCTGCCGACGCGCTGCCCACTTGCGCCCATCACCAAATCTCACTTCCTCCTAATCGCCATGGCTCCGAAGAAGGCCGACTAGGAGGCAGAGAAGAGGACGGCCGCCATCGTCAAGTAGTGGAGGGAAAATGTCGTCTTCCCGCTAGCGCTGATAGGGAGCGATCTCATCTCTAGATACGCGTACGTGTGATCGGGGAAGACCAAGGACCACGAAGCCACGATGGTGCTTCCAGGAACAGCCCCCCAAACCAACGATAAGTACCACTTCTTTGTCGGGTACTTTTGCTGTGGGCTGTGTCCCCCCTTCTCAGATTTCTTCGAAGAGGTTATGCATTCGTATGGATTCAGATTGCTCTATTTTGCTCGGAATGCCATCACTTGCATGTCAGTTTTTGCCCACCTCTACGAAAATTTTGTAGGGGTAGTACCCAATGTGCCCCTCTTCCGCCACTTTTTCATCCCCCGAATTGAGAGCGGAGACTCCCTATCCGGCAGTGTCACTTGGATACCAATGACAAGGTTGAAGAAGCAGTATCTTGACGGCAAGCTGCACATCAAGTGGAATGAATGGAGGGCAGATTGGTGCTGGATCAAACTGGAGAACTTCCCGCGTTATTGCGCTCCCAGAACCGAGAAGATTGTGAGAAATCAGCATTGGGGTGATGTGGGCCCCAATGACGACAAGCTCGGCCTCGCCTTGGATAGGATCCTTAGTCTTCAAGCTGCTGGGTTGCCCATTGAGATGGTGGGCGCATATTTCATCTGGCGTCGGATTGCCCCGTTGCAGCAGAGAGGAGGCCGACGAGCTTGGGAGTACAAGAACCCAGCCGACACGATGCGGCTGTATCCTGGGCTCCACAATAACTTGACGGTTATGGAGCATTATTGGTTGATCTGTCATCTCTTCAACAAGGGTTGTCAATTTGCCTTGCCGGCGACGGTTATCCCCTTATGCAACATTGCCGCCAAGGACTCCATCCTGGCAATGATGCCGGCATGCAACGCCAGGGGTGTCCTAGCAGATTGGAGGGTGCCCGGCAAGGCTGAAGTCAAGGCATGGTTCACCAACTTAACGGAGACGCTTGTTAGAGAAGAGGATGACAAGGTTCACCCCACCAAAGACGACGAACTTCACTTTATCACCTTGAGGGCAGAGGAGTTGAAGAAGGCGGCACGCTCCAAGGCTGTGGTTGCCGACACCGAGGAGGGGGAGCATGCCGATGAGCCTGCAGGCAACGATGAGCGCCCAGAGATGCGAGAGGGTGGAGAAGAGGTTGCCGACGAGCGACAAGGCAAAGTGGAAAGCGCCGAGGAGCACGTAGAGGAGGAAAACCAGGAGGACGAGCCCCCTGCTCCTCCTGCTCGACAAGGTCCACCGCCGCAAGGAGGCAAACAAGGAAGAAACAGATGCGCAATGAACTGGCAAGCAGCGAGCTTGTCGGAACAGATGCAGCAGTCCCAGCTCCCCAGCAACAACCTCCTCGGCAAGAGCACAAGCGTCCAGCTTCTCAGTGCCGGACTCCCTCAGCTGCAGAGGAAGCAGGAACTTCACAGCCCCCAGCTTCTGTAGTAGAAGAGCGCACCGAGTCTTCTCCAGCTCTGATCCCAGCCACTGATACTGGAAATTAGGCATACTGGGACCTTTCTCATCTTTCTGAGGAGGATGAAGAATAGTAAGAACTTGCTTCTTCCTCTACTCATTGCATTTCTTGATCATTTGTTGTCTGTCGATTTGACATGTTGTATTTTTCGCCCTTGCAGGGATGAGCAGCCGCTATAGCATAGGTCTTAAAAGAGGCCAAGGACTGCTGAGACGAATGAGCCAGCAACAAGCACAGACCAGGGAATGGCAGCTCTAGAAGTTGCCATTCAGTACCCGCTGGCAAGAACCATGGCCGATCCCCCACCACTGATGCTGACAAGGGGACGGAATGTGGCCATCAAGAAGAAGAACACCAAGAAGCTGACCCCTTGGCGACGTCTTCATCAACTGCCATCCCGGAGAGCAGCTCGCCGGAAAGGGTCACTACTGAAGAGCTGCCCGCATTGAGGATGTGCCGGCAAGTGGAACTGCCGGCAACCAGGCGACAGCAACAAACGTTGCTGGAGAGGAAGCTGTCCCTTCTCAATAGACCATCATAGGTAATCAACTTCCCTTGAGTGCTTTTCTTCCGTTGTTAATCTTCTTTTTTGTCTTCTTGAACTTTGAATCTTGAATTTCATTTCTATCTTCTCCATCTTCACAGATCCATCCTCACTAGAAGATATGGATACTTCTATTGATGTTGAAGGGATTGCAAAGAGCGCCGCCGAAGAGACCGCCAGAGTTGCCGTAGAGGAAGCCGACAATGCTGTCACAGAAGAGTCTGCCAAGTTTGTTGCAGAGGAGGCCGCCAAGGGGGCCACAGATGAGGCCACTGAGGCCACTAGTGACATTCCTATCGCAGGAGCGCCAAGCGCTGACATGGATGTAGATGTGGGAGCAGCCAACAATACCTTGCCTACTGCTGGCGACCAACCATCTACATCCACTGCTCCTCCGACGAGAGACATCGTGATGCTCTTGGGTCAGCCACCTGAATCTGAAGTCCGCAACTCATCTGGTGTTGGAAAGGACGCCCTCGAGAATCTGGATGGCGAGGTCATCGTGCCCATGTCGTGGAGCACCGAAGAGGTACGCGCCGCCAACAATGATGCTGCAGATCTTGCCTTCCTGAAGGCCATGGGAGATGGCTTCAAGGCCGTGCAAGAGCGCTACAGCTAGCGTTGGGAGAAGCTCCAAACCCCTGTTGTGGATATGGCCGAGGAGAAGCTAAAGGAGAAGATCGAAGAGGCCCACATGTGGTATGAAGACCGGGTCTTGAATATCAAGGAGCACGAAGCCCAGCTTGCCACTGCCAGGGATGCTTTTATTCTGGAGCAAGCTGCCGCCAACAAGGGCAGGGAGGAGGCTGACAAGATAGCTGCCACAACCAACGCCGACCTGGTTGAACGCAGGATTGCCCTCGACTCTCATGAGGAGGATCTTGCCGCCAGAGAAGCAGACCTTGCCGCCAAGCTTCGCGCTAAAGATGAAGAATTCCAGACTCTCCTGGCCAAGTGAACTGAGGAACTGGAGAAGAAACACCAAGAAGCCCTTCAAGCTCAAGCCATGGAACATGCCGGTGATCTCAAGAAGGCCCTTGACATTGTTGATGCTGCAGACGCTGTCAAGGTTCATCTTGAATCCAAAATCAAAGAGCTTGAAGTAGAGCTGGCCGCCAAGGATGAAGATATTGCTGCCCTCAAGGAGTCATCTCCGTAGGACACCCACACCTTGGCGGAACTCCAAACTTCGCTGGCAACTAAAAACAAAGAGCTCCAGACTACTGCAAATGCCAAGGAAGACCTGCTGTCCAGGCTCTCCGGCTCGAAAAAATCTCTCAACGACGCCACTGCCAAGAACCTGCTCCTAACAAAGGAGTTGGAGGAGGTCAAGGCCCTTCCAACCGACGCCAAAGAGAAGTTTGTGCAGCTGCAGAACTCTGTGGCTATCTGGACCAGCCGGCTTGTCGATATAGCTGAGCGCATCGCCAAGCAGCTGGCAGTCATGGAGATAGGAAGTTGGGGCTTCGAGCAAAGCTCCCACTAACCGGCAAGCGTGACGCTGACTCTGTGATTTGAGGGCCTCTTGACGGCATTAGACGCACATCATAAAGGCCATGCCCAGAAGTTTGCTGACGAAGCGTGCATACTCGTGCGCAGTGCCTTCCTGAGGATCTTCACAAAAGTGGTGCACTTCAACCCTGGTGTTGATATCTCCATGATCCTCAAGAGGACTCCTGACAACGTCGCACCTCGGCTGCATGAGAACTTGTGATGCCCCTCGCCACGAAATCGCCGAGAGATGTAGCCGGCAACAAGGCCAACTTAGGAACTGAACTTTGCGCCCCTGTTCTACTAGCTGCCATGTAAAAGACATATTTCTTCCTAAGTTAGCTCTGTTTTGTTATATGTATGATATAAATTTTATGCCTGAAATGAATGAAGGCATGCATCTTCCTTGAGTTATTTTGCCTTTGTGATTATTGTACCCTACACTTGCCGAAAAACCTTCCCGATGCGCACATTCTAGCCAACAACGCTTGAGGAATGGGTCCTTAGCAGCTTCCCGGAAATGCCGCTTCTAGATATGGTTAACACTTCCCGGTCTTAGCGCAGCTACTTACATTGTTGAGTGGACTCGAAACAAGCAAGAGCACGACCAATCCCAACAAGGTTCCTTTGCAAGCAGGTATTTTTTATACAAAGACAGAAATCGTTCAAGAAAAATGGCAATATCAAAAAGAAATTTGTTTCAAAGTTTTGCAACTTAGCTTTCTTTGTTATGCTCCTTGTACTCGATGATAACTTGAACGTCATTGGGTTTCAACACAAAACGTCATTGGGTTTCTACACCACTACTCCCCCCGGGAAACTTGGACGCAGAGGAATCCTTTTGCCTTACAGAAAAAGAAAGAAGAGAAACGAGTAGTCTAGAACCCTTGTCGGTTCATTAATCATCTCATACAAGATAAAATGTAACACAACATTGCATTCAACGTACATAAATAAATATGTACTTTGACAAAGAGTTGTGAAACACTTAGCTTTATTCAACTACGCACGGGTTCTGCGCCCGGCTCTGTACAAAGGATTACATGCCTTGCCGGCAAACTTGTACAAAAGAGGTTGCCGGGAGGCCTGGCAACCGTGCCTCATGGATTGAACTTGTGAAGATGCTCAATGTTCCATGAGTTCTGCACTGGGGTGCCATCTTCGGTCCCTAGACGGACTAAACCAGGTCTAGTGACTCGAACTACCCGATAAGGGCCTTCCCACTTCGGCATCAACTTGTTTGATCCCTTCGCGGACTGAATCCGATGAAGAACAAGGTCGCCTTCCTCAAGCTTCCGGGCATGCACTTTGCAGCTATGGTAGCAGCGCAAAGCTTGCTGGTAACGTGTAGCACGCACAGCAGCCCAGAGACGATCTTCCTCGAGGAGCATAGCATCATCATGCCTCAGCTCTTCTTTTTCTGCTTCGTCGAAAGCTTGGACTCGAGGTGATCCGTATCTAAGTTCCGTGGGGAGCACCGCTTCTTCACCAAAAACAAGGGAGAAGGGTGTCTCACCGGTAGCTCGATTTGGTGTCATCCTGAGTGACCAAAGAACTACCAGCAACTCGTCTATTCAGCGCCTTCCACACTTGTGCAGCTTGTCAAAAGTTCTTGTCTTGAGGCCTCACAGCACTTCAGCATTAGCTCTCTCTGCCTTTCCGTTGCTTCTCGGGTGAGCAACGGAAGCATAACAGATCTTGCTGCCAATTTCTTGACAGTATGCTGTGAAGGCGCGACTCGTGAATTGGGTGCCGTTGTCAGTGATGATCCTATTGGGTACGCCAAAACGAGCAACCAATCCTTTGAAGAACTTGATAGCTGACTATGCCATGACCGTCCTCACCGGCTCTACCTCAGGCCACTTCCGGAACTTGTCGATTGCTACATACAAGAACTCGAAGCCCCCAGTTGCACGGGGAAAAGGGCCGAGGATGTCGAGCCCCCAGACCGAGAAGGGCCAGGAGAGAGGGATAGTTTGAAGGGCATGAGCTGACTGATGTATGTTCTTGGCGTGGAACTGGCAAGCTTCACACCTTGTTACCACCGCCGTTGCATCTTGGAGGGCTGTCAGCCAATAGAAGCCTTGCCGGAAAGCTTTTCCGACAAGGGCACGTGAGCCAATGTGGGAGCCACACACGCCTCCATGTATCTCTGCCAGCAGTGCTTGTCCATCTTCCCGGCAAATGCACTTCAATTTCACACCATTTGGTCTCTTTTTGTACAGAATGTTGTCAACAAACTGGTACATACTTGACTGCCGGGCTACTCTTTCAGCTTCTTCTTGGTCATCGGGAAGTTGACCTGTTTGAAGGAAATGAACAATGTAATGCACCCATGCCGGAGCCTGTGGTTCAACGACAAGGAGCAATGGTTGTTCTTCCTCTGCGAGAGCGCATATCTCAACGGCAAGGGCTTGCCCTGTCGAAGACTGCTGCTCACCGGCAAGAGGTGTCTTGTCGGTAGTGTCTTTGTCAGCGGCTGTTGGCAGCTCTGCCGGAAAGTAACCACAAGTGTTTGATTTTCTTCTCTTTGATGGCTTCGTTGATGGTGTAACAGATGGTTGAGTCAGTGTAGCACAAAAGTTCCTGGTTCCACAGGTGATCTTTTGGCGGCATGCTTTGACAGGTCGTCGGCAATCTCATTTTGAGCACGGGGGATGTGCTCCATTTGCAGACCGTCAAAGTGCTCTTCTAACTTCCTCACTTCATCAACATATGCTTCCATCAATGGGCTCTGGTAATCTTTGTTAACTTGTTTCACAACAAGTTGCTAGTGATGTCTACTACACAACTTTAATCTTGTAGACTCGGTTGGGCCTCCAAGCGCAGAGTTTTGCTGGACAGCAGCAAATTTCCCTCAAGTGGATGACCTAAGGTTTATCAATCCGTGGGAGGTGTAGGATGAAGATGGTCTCTCTCAAACAACCCTGCAATCAAATACAAGAAATCTCTTGTGTCCCCAACACACCCAATACAATGGTAAATTGTATAGGTGCACTAGTTCGGCGAAGAGATGGTGATACAAGTGTAGTATGGATAGTAGATATAGGTTTTTGTAATCTGAAATAATAAAAACAGAAAGGTAGCAAGTAACAAAAGTGAGCACAAACGGTATTGCAATGCTTGAAAAAAAGGCCTAGGGTTCATACTTTCACTAAATCTCTCAACAGTGCTAACATAATTGAATCAAATAACAATCCCTGAACGTGCAACAAAGAATCACTCCAAAGTTCCTACCAAACGGAGAACATAAGAAGAAATTGTTGTAGTTAGCAAAACCACCTCAAAGTTATCCTTTCCGATCAATCTATTGAGCCATCCCTATAAGTGTCACAAATAGCCCTAGAGTTCGTACTAAAATAACACCATATGATACGCATTAATCAACTCTAATGTCACCTAGATACTCCAATGTCACCACAAGTATCCGTGAGTTAATTATTCGATATGCATCAAACAATTTCAGATTTATAATATTCAATCCAACACAAAGAACTTCAAAGGGTACCCCAAAGTTTCTATCAGATAAAGTAGGATGAAAACATGTATCAACCTATGTGCCTAGATTACCCCAATTTCACCTCGGGAATCCGCAAGTTGATTACCAAAACATACATCAAGTGACTCAATAGAATACCCCATTGTCACCACGGGTATCCACATGCAAGACATGCATCAAGTGTTCTCAAATCCAAATATTCAATCCGATAATAATGAAACCTCAAAGGGAAAGACTCAACTCATCACAACAAGATAGAGAGGGAAGAAAACCATATGATCCAACTATATTAACAAAGCTCGTGGTACATCAAGATCGTGCCAAATCAAGAACACGAGAGAGAGAGAGAGAGAGAGAGAGATCAAACACATAGCTACTTGTACATACCCTCAGCCCCGAGGGTGAACTACTCCCTCCTCGTTATGGTGGCCACCGAGTTTTCATATTTATAGGAATTTTCAGCGTTGGATTTACGCCAGGGGGCCCCACGAGGGAGCGACAAGCTCAAGGAGCACACCCTAGGGGGGGCCAGGCTTGTTGTGCTCTCGTGGCTCTTCTGGCCCTTCCTCAAAGCTTCGAGGGTCTCTTTTTATCCATAGAAAATCATTGTAAATTTTGGGCCCAATCCGAGAACTTTTATTTCTGCACAAAAATCAACACCACGGTAGTTCTGCTGAAAACACCGTTAGTCTGGGTTAGTTCCATTCAATTCATATAAAACTGCACGAAAACCATATAAAATTGTTGTAAACATGGCATGAATACTTCATAAATTATAGATACATTGCAGACGTATCAGCGAGTCGCCTCTTATGATCAACTTTCTGATCCCAAGGTCCACTGTGATCCGGAGACTGGCAAGCAACCCTTCGTACTCAACAGTGTTGTTGGTGGCCTTCTCCCTGGGGAAATACATCTGAACCACGTACTTGAGGTGTTCTTCAGTGGGTGCGACAAGTAGCACGCCGGCACCGGTGATGACCCACAAGTAGAGGGGATCAATCGTAGTCCTTTCGATAAGTAAGAGTGTCGAACCCAACGAGGAGCAGAAGGAAATGACAAGCGGTTTTCAGCAAGGTATTCTCTGCAAGTACTGAAAGTAGCGGTAACAGATAATTTTGATAGCAAGATAATTCGTAACAAGTAACAAGTAACAAGTATAATAAAGTGTAGCAAGGTGGCCCAATCCTTTTTATAGCAAACGACAGGCCAGAACGAACTCGTATAATAAGCAAAGCAATCTCGAGGACACATGGGAATTTCATCTAGTCACTTTCATCATATTTGTTTGATTCGCGCTTGCTACTTTGATAATTTGATATGTGGGTGGACCGGTGCTTGGGTGCTGTTCTTAATTGAACAAGCCTCCCACTTATGATTACCCCCTCTCGCAAGCATCCACAACTATGAAAGAAGAATTAAGATAAATCTAACCATAGCATGAAACATATGGATCCAAATCAGCCCCTTACGGAATAGCGCATAAACTAGGGTTTAAGCTTCTGTCACTCTAGCAACCCATCATCTAATTACTACTCCACAATGCCTTCCCTTAGGCCCAAAGATGGTGAAGTGTCATGTAGTCGACGTTCACACAACACCACTAAAGGAAGCAACAACATACATATCATCAAAATATCGAACGAATACAAATTCACATGATTACTTATGACAAGACTTCTCCCATGTCCTCAGGAACAAAAGTAACTACTCACAAATCATATTCATGTTCAAGATCAGAGGGGTATTGAATAGCATTAAGGATCTGAACATATAATCTTCCACCAAATAAACCAACTAGCATCAACTACCAGATGTAATCAACACTACTAGCAATCCACAGGTACCAATCTGAGATTTTGAGACAAAGATTGAATACAAGAGATGAAGTAGGGTTTGACATGAGATGGTGCTGGTGAAGATGTTGATGAAGATTAGTCCTCCCACGATGAGAGGATCGTTGGTGATGTCGATGGCTTCGATTTCCCCCTCCTGGAGGGAAGTATCCCCGGCGAAATCGCTCCGCCGGAGAGCAAAATAGCTTCTGCCCAGGTTCCGCCTCGAGACGGCGGCACTTCATCCCGAAAGTCTTCTTCTTATTTTTTTGAGGGAAAATGGCTTCATATAGCAGAAGGAGGGGGCCGGAGGCCTGCCAGGGGCCGCACAAGCTCGGGGGCGCACCCACGAGGTTAGGGCGCGCCCCCCAGGCTTGCGGCTGCCTCGTGGGTCCCCTCCTGTTGATTCTTTCGCCAGTGTTTTTTATATATTCCAAAATAATTCTCCGTAAATTTTCAGGTCATTTGGAGTTGTGCAGAATAGCTATCTCTGTTTCACCACTTTCAGGTCCAGAATTCTAGCTGCCGGCAATCTCCCCCTTCATGTGAATCTTGCAAAATAAGAGAGAAAAGGCATAAGAATTGTACCATGAAGTGAAATAATGATCAAAAACATAATAATTATTACTAAGAAATCATGATGCAAATTGGACGTATCAACTCCCCCAAGCTTAGACCTCGCTTGTCCTCAAGCGAAAGCCGAAATCGATAATCATGACCACATGTTTAGAGAGAGAGGCGTCGATAAAAATAAAATACGGACATGGAGCATCATGATCTTTATTATAACAGCAATATAACGTCATAAAACTTCTCATGAAAAGTGACAATTCATCCACAAGTTAAAGTATAAACCATAAACCAAATTGAAGACTAACAAACTATGATCTCAGTCACTGAAGCAATTGCAATTCATCATATTATCAGAAAGAGTCTATGTAAGAGATTTGTTTAGCAAGTTCACATACTCAACTATCATTTAGTTTTCTATGATTGCTGACACTCACGACATAATTATGGAGCAAAAGTTTCAGTCGGACACATAGAAAGATAGGGGCTTATAATTTTGCCTCCCATCGTATTTACCTCAAGGGTAATGTCAACAATAATAACTCATGATCACCTACATCCAACTGGATATATATGCCTGGATCAATCCCCACCACATGATGCTTGCCAAGAGAGAATATAAAAGCGGAATAGAGGAGAATACTACTGAGTCTCGCATGAAAGTAAATACATAAAGTAAAAGATAGGCCCTTCACAGAGGGAAGCAAAGGTTGTCATGCGCTTTTTGTTTTTGGATGTGCAAGCTCTTAATGTAAAGGAATGTCACTTTATATTGCCCCTTGTGATAGCGACCTTTATTATGCAGTCTATCGCTTTATAAAAGCGGAATAGAGGATAATACTATTGAGTCGCTGTTGTGTTGCTATAGCGACCAAGATCGTACAATGCTTATTTTCCCTTACAATAAAAGTTCATACATGTTTAGGAGCAATTTTTATTGCTTTGCACCGATGGCAACTTACTTGAAGGATCTTATTCAATCCATAGGTAGATATAGTAGACTCTCATGGCATGAAATTGGGTTTAAGGGTTTTTGGATGCACAAGTAGTATCTCTACTTAGTACAGAATTTTGGCTAGCAAAAGATAGGGGGCAAACACCACATGTTAGAGGATCCAAAACAATATAACTTCTATGTGAATATAAGCAAACATAACTCATTACGTTGTCTTCCTTGTCCAACGTCGACTAATTGACATAGAATATTTAATGGGGGTTCACAATCATAAAAGATGTCGAAGATAGTATATTTATATGTGAGACCTCTCTTCCTTTATTACTTTTTCATGAATTGCAACAATGACCAATACTATGTTTGTCAACTTCCAACAAGTTTTATCAATTATACTTCTTTTATGTGAAGTCATCACTCCCCATGGGATTAGCATATGATCTAATTTTTTTCTTTCTCTTTTTATTTCTAAGATTGGATCATCAAAAGCAAAACATTCAACTCAAACTACTCTTTATTGTATAACTCTCACACATGATTACATAGATAGATAGATCACAAAGCAAGCACTCGAAGCTAAATCATACTAAAACTTTATTCTTCTAAATCACGAAATAACTAAGGATCGAACTAAGATAGATAATGATGATAAAAAGTGATGATGATACGATACCGGGGCACCTCCCCCAAGCTTGGCACAAGCCAAGGGTGGTGCCCAAACCCTTGTACTCAAGTGTCCTTCTTGGGTGATGGTGGTGATGAAGTGATGGGCTTGTCCTTCAAAATATTTAATAAGACATCCTTCAAACTCTGGACCTCCTGAAGCAACTGATGAATTACAGTGGCGTACTTTTGCACTTCAACCATAATATGTTTATTTTCCAGCCACCATGATCCCTTTCCTGCATCATTCTCACTTGGACGAGAAATATCCCAATTGTAAGGTATGTGCATGCGAGGAGTGTTTTCAACCCCATAATTGTGGACCAAATTATGAAAATTGTTCCGATGTGACCTGTGTAAGGGTCTCCTAGGAGGAAGCCCTTGTTGTACCTCTGGATTCCCATGGCTTGTAGTGCTTCTCCTAGCTTGATAAGGATTTGGAGTTGTGGAGATGCCGACAAGGGTACCCCTCTCGGAAGCCGGAGGGTGGACCTTCAACGAATCTCCATCATCTTCTTCCATGGTAACCTCTCCTTCCTCCTCCCTCCTGAGTTCCATCTGCAGCAACCAAGCGTTGTCTCCCACGTTGTTGGAGGAAGAGGAAGACATGATGCCTGGCCTCGAAAATCTGACAGAAAACAGCACAAAACAAGAACAGTGGAGAAACTTGCGATACAGTGGTCAAAACACCCATGAGTATATATAATGAATTTTTCCCGTGCAGGACAAGTAATATGGAACAAAAACGGAGTCGGGAAAGTCCACGAGGGAGCCACAAGCCTGGTTGGCGCGCCCTGGGGGGTAGGGCGTGCCCCCCAGGCTTATCGCCTCCTCGTGCACTTTTCGGACTGTTTATTATTTTCCTAATTTTATATATATTCCAAAACGGACAGAAAGTACTTTTATGGAAGTTTTGGAGTTGGTTTACTTACCGTACCACATACCTACTCCTTTTCAGGATTCTGGAGCGTTCCGGAAGGTTTCCTCTATGTGCTCTTCCGGTGTCATTGTTTGAATAATATTAGTTTCAACATTAATGGGCGTACCTGAGATATAATGTTTAATTCTTTTCCCATTAACAACTCTCGGATTATTGCCTTCGGAGTTGTTTATTTTGATGGCTCCGGAGCGATAAACTTCTTCGACGATGTATGGTCCTTCCCATTTAGAGAGAAGTTTTCTTGCAAAGAATCTTAAACGAGAATTGTATAATACAACATGATCACCTACTTTGAATTCCCATTTTTGAATTCTTTTATCATGCCATCTTTTAACTTTTTCTTTAAACAACTTGACATTTTCATAAGCTTGGGTTCTCCATTCATCTAGAGAGCTAATATCAAATAACCTCTTTTCACCGGCAAGTTTAAAATCATAGTTAAGTTCTTTAATTGCCCAATATGCTTTATGTTCTAACTCAAGAGGTAAATGACATGCTTTTCCATAAACCATTTTATACGGAGACATACCATAGGATTTTTATAAGAAGTTCTATAAGCCCATAGTGCATCATCAAGTTTCTTAGACCAATTCTTTCTACATCTATTAACAGTCTTTTGCAAAATTAATTTTATTTCTCTATTAGTTAATTCAACTTGACCACTAGACTGAGGATGATAAGGAGATGCAATTCTATGGGTAACATCATATTTAGCAAGCAATTTACGAAAAAGCACCATGAATAAAATGTGAACCATTATCAGTCATTAAATATCTAGGGACTCCCAATCTCGGGAATATAACTTCTTTAAGCATTTTAATAGAAGTGTTATGATCAGCACTACTAGTTGGAATAGCTTCTACCCACTTAGTAATGTAATCAACAGCAACTAAAATATGTGTATACCCATTGGATTGAGGAAACGGTCCCATGTAATCAAAACCCCAAACATCAAATGGTTCAATAACAAGTGAATAATTCATAGTCATTTCCTGGCATCTACCAAGATTACCAATTCTTTGACATTCATCGCAAGAGAGGACAAACTTACGTGCATCTTTGAGAAGAGTAGGCCAATAAAAACCAGATTGTAATACCTTGTGTGCAGTTCTGTCTCCCGCATGGTGTCCTCCATATGCCTCGGAGTGACACTTACGTAGGATTTGTTCCTGTTCATGCTCAGGTACACAACGTCTAATAATACCATCTACTCCTTCTTTATATAAGTGTGGGTCATCCCAAAAGTAATGTCTTAAATCAAAGAAGAACTTTTTCATTTGTTGGTATGTGAAACTAGGTGGTATATATATAGCAACAATGTAATTAGCATAGTCTGCATACCAAGGAGTATTACGAGAAGCATTTATGACAGCTAATTGTTCATCAGGGAAATCATCATTAATAGGAAGTGGATCATCAAGAACATTTTCCATTCTAGACAAATTATCAGCTACGGGATTCTCAGCTCCCTTTCTATCAACAATATGCAAATCAAATTCTTGTAGCAAAAGAACCCACGTAATAAGTCTAGGTTTAGCATCTTTATTTTCCATAAGATATTTAATAGCAGCATGATCAGTGTGAACAGTAACTTTGGAATCAACTATGTACGATCTGAATTTATCACATGCAAACACAACTGCTAAAAATTCTTTCTCAGTAGTAGCATAATTTCTTTGAGCACTGTCTAGAGTTTTACTAGCATAATGAATAACATTCAATTTCTTATCAACTCTTTTTCTTAGAACAGCACCTACAGCCTAATCGCTAGCATCACACATAATTTCAAAGGGTAAGTTCCAATCAGGTGGTTCAACAATAGGAGCAGAAATTAAGGCTTTCTTCAGTATTTCAAAGGCTTCTACACAATCATCATCAAAAACAAATGGAACATCTTTTTGCAAGAGATTAGTAAGAGGCCTAGAAATTTTAGAGAAGTCTTTTATAAACCTTCTATAGAAACCATCATGACCGAGGAAACTTCTTATACCTTTGATATCTTTAGGACATGGCATTTTCTCAATAGCATCAACTTTAGCTTTATCAACTTCAATACCTCTATCAGAAATTTTATGCCCAAGGACTATACCTTCATTCACCATAAAGTGGCACTTCTCCCAATTCAAGACAAGATTAGTTTCTTCACATCTCTGCAAAACTCGATCAAGGTTGCTCAAGCAATCATCAAAAGAAGTTCCATAAACAGAGAAATCATCCATGAAAACCTCAACAATCTTTTCACAAAAGTCAGAGAATATAGCAGTCATACATCTTTGAAAGGTAGCAGGTGCATTACATAAACCAAAAGGCATACGACGATAAGCATAAGTTCCAAAAGGACAAGTAAAGGTGGTTTTCTCTTGATCTTTAGGTGAAACAGGTATTTGAGAGAAACCAGAATAACCATCTAGGAACCAAAAGTGTGTATGCTTAGATAATGTTTCTAACATTTGATCAATAAAAGGCAAGGGGTAATGATCTTTCCTAGTAGCTTTATTTAATTTCCTAAAATCAATTACCATCCTATAACCAGTTACAATTCTTTGTGGGATAAGTTCATTTTTATCATTAGGAACAACGGTAATACCTCCTTTCTTAGGACCACAATGAACATGACTTACCCATCTACTATCAGCTATGGGATAAATTATACCTGCCTCCAGAAGCTTTAATATTTCAGTTCTTACCACATCCTTCATTTTAGGATTCAACCTTCTTTGATGATCAACAACGGGTTTAGCGTCTGGCTCCATATGAATTTTATGTTGACATAAAGTGGGACTAATGCCCTTAAGATCATCAAGAGTCTATCCAATAGCAACACGGTGCTTCTTCAGAGTTTTAAGTAATCTCTTTTCTTCATGCTCTGAAAGGTTAGCACTAATAATAACAGGATATATCTTCTTTTCATCAAGATAAGCATATTTAAGTGTATCAGGTAATTGCTTTAATTCAAACACAGGATCACCCTTGTGTGGAGGTGGATCTCCCAAGGTTTCAACAGGCAAATTATGTTTAAGGATAGGTGCTTGTTTAAAGAACAACTCATCTATTTCATTTTTTCATTCATATTCTTATCATTCTCATGGTCCAGTAAATATTGTTCTAAATGATCAGTAGGAGGCACAGCAATAGAAGCAAGACCAATAATTTCATCTTTACTGGGTAATTCTTTATCATGATATTGTCTACTAAACTTAGAGAAATTAAATTCATGAGATATATCACCAAACTTAACTCTAACCTTCTCTTTAACACAATCAATTTCAGCATTAACGGTATTCAAGAAAGGTCTACCAAATATAATGGGACAAAAATTACCTTGTTGTGAACCAAGTACTAAGAAATCAGTAGGGTATTTGATCTTACCACACAAGACTTCAACATCTTTAACAATCCCAAGTGGTTTAATAGTATCTCTGTTAGCAAGCTTAATAGTAACATCAATATCTTCAATCTCAATAGGTGCAATATCATTCATTACTTCTTGATATAAAGAAAATGGAATGGCACTCACACTAGCACCCATATCACATAAACCATGATAGCAATGATCTCCAATTTTAATAGAAACAACAGGCACACCAACTACGGGCTTGTTCTTATCTAGCATATCTCGTTCATTTCTAACAGGTTTAGCAATTCTAGTTGCCTCATCGCAAAAGTAAATAACATGCCCCTCAATATTATCAACCAAAAGATCTTTAACCATTGCAATATTAGGTTCAACTTTAATCTGTTCAGAAGGTCTAGGTGTTCTTATATTACTTTTATTAACCACAGTTAAAGCTTTAGCATGTTCCTTAATCCTAACAGGGAAAGGAGGTTTCTCAAAATAAGCAGTAGGAACAACTGGATCAACATTGTAAACAATTGTTTCTTCTTTAACACTGACAGGTTCTTCATTCAATTCAATATGTGGATGATATTTAAACCATTTCTCCTTAGGGAGATCAACATGAGCAGCAAAAGATTCACAAAAGGTAGCTACTATCAGTTTCCATATTTAGTACTAAACTTATGAAAAACATCGGCTTCCATAAAAGATTTAACACAATCAAACTCAAGAATTATACCTGACTCATTACCTTTGTCGATTTCCCAATCTTCAAAGTTATGTTTAATTCTTTCCAGAAGGTCCCATCTGAATTCAATAGTTCTCATCATAAAGGAACCAGCAGAAGAAGTATCGAGCATGGATTGATCATCATGAGAAAGCCGAGCATAAAAGTTTTGAATAATTATTTCTCTTGGAAGCTCATGATTGGGGCATGTGTGCAACATATGCTTAAGCCTCCCCCAAGCTTGAGCGATACTTTCTCCTTCACGAGGCCAAAAATTATATATATAATTACGATCACGATGAACCAAATGCATAGGATAAAATTTCTGGTGAAATTCCAGCTTCAACCGGTTCCAATCCCATGTTTCAGTATCATCACATAGCCTATACCATGTCAACTCCTTTCACTCCAAAGATAAAGGGAATACCTTCTTCTTAACTCCATCTCCGAATAGACCTGCAAGCTTAAACAATCCACAAATTTCATCCACATATATCAAGTGCATATCAGGATGCACCGTTCCATCTCCTGCATAAGGATTAGCTAGAAGTTTCTCTACCATACCCGAAGGAATTTCATAATAAATATTTTCAGTAGGTTCAGTAGGTTCAGTAGGTTGAGGAGCAACTCTTAATGCTTCCGGTCGAGGTGAAGATACCCCGAACAAACCCCTCAAAGGATTACTTTCCATAGTGACAAGTGACAGTGAATTTCAGCACGTAATATAAATGTTTCCTTGCCAAATTCCACTCACCAAAGGTGCTTCACTCCCCGGCAACAGTGCCAGAAAAGAGTCTTGATGACCCACAAGTATAGGGAATCAATCATAGTCCTTTCGATAAGTAAGAGTGTCGAACCCTTCTAGGAGCAGAAGGAAATGACAAGCGGTTTTCAGCAAGGTATTCTCTGCAAGTACTGAAAGTAGCGGTAACAGATAATTTTGATAGCAAGATAATTCGTAACAAGTAACAAGTAACAAGTATAATAAAGTGCAGCAAGGTGGCCCAATCCTTTTTATAGCAAATGACAAGTCGGAACGAACTCGTATAATAAGCAAAGCGTTCTCGAGGACACATGGGAATTTCATCTAGTCACTTTCATCATGTTTGTTTGATTCGCGTTCGCTACTTTGATAATTTGATATGTGGGTGGACCGGTGCTTGGGTGCTGTTCTTACTTGAACAAGCCTCCCACTTATGATTACCCCCTCTCGCAAGCATCCGCAACTACGAAAGAAGAATTAAGATAAATCTAACCATAGCATGAAACATATGGATCCCAATCAGCCCCTTACGGAATGGGAAAATTTTGTTTTTGCCACTCTAGATTTTGCCAATTTTTCTTATGCCACTCTAGATTTTGACATTTCACTTTTGCCACTCTTAGCTTTTGACAATTATCACAATTGCCATTCCGTGGCAAAAGCAAAATAATTTTATTTCATTTTTGCCACTCTTAGCTTTTGACAACTATCACAATTGCCACTCTGAAATTTTTGCTTTTGCCACGGGAATGGCAATTGTGATAATTGTCAAAAACTAAGAGTGGCAAAAGTGAAATGTCAAAATCTAGAGTGGCATAAGGAAAATTCGCAAAATCTAGAGTGGCAAAAACAAAATTTTCCCTTACGGAATAGCGCATAAACTAGGGTTTAAGCTTCTGTCACTCTAGCAACCCATCATCTAATTACTACTCCACAATGCCTTCCCTTAGGCCCAAAGATTGTGAAGTGTCATGTAGTCGACGTTCACACAATACCACTAAAGGAAGCAACAACATCCATGTCATCAAAATATTGAACGAATACCAAATTCACATGATTACTTATGACAAGACTTCTCCCATGTCCTCAAGAACAAAAGTAACTACTCTCAAATCATATTCATGTTCAAGATCAGAGGGGTATTGAATAGCATTAAGGATCTGAACATATAATCTTCCACCAAATAAACCAACTAGCATCAACTACAAGATGTAATCAACACTACAAGCAACCCACAAGTACCAATCTGAGGTTTTGAGACAAAGATTGAATACAAGAGATGAACTAGGGTTTGAGATGAGATGGTGCTGGTTAATATGTTGATGAAGATTAGTCCTCCCATGATGATAGGATCGTTGGTGATGTCGATGGCTTCGATTTTCCCCTCCCGGAGGGAAGTATCCCCGGCGGAATCGCTCCGCCGGAGAGCAAAATAGCTCCTGCCCAGGTTCCGCCTCGAGACGGTGGCGCTTTGTCCCGAAAGTCTTCTTCTAATTTTTTCTAGGGAAAATGGCTTCATATAGCAGAAGGAGGGGGCCGGAGGCCTGCCAGGGGCCCCACAAGCTTGGGGGCGCCCAGGGGGGTAGGGTGTGCCCCCAAGCTTGTGGCTGCCTGGTAGGTCCCCTCCTGTTGATTCTTTCGCCGGTACTTTTTATATATTTCAAAATAATTCTCCGTAAATTTTCAGGTCATTTGGAGTTGTGCAGAATAGCTATCTCTGTTTCACCCCTTTTAGGTCCAGAATTCCAGCTGCCGGCAATCTTCCTCTTCATGTGAATCTTGCAAAATAAGGGAGAAAAGGCATAAGAATTGTACCATGAAGTGAAATAATGATCAAAAACATAATAATTATTAGTAAGAAATCATGATGCATATTGGACGTATCAACCGGCACCCTGAAGCGTGAAAGCACCGTCAAAGTACATGATCCATTCATCTGTTGTTTCCTTGACGGGGAGAGAGGTTTTTGGTATTTCTTCGTCTTGTGTTGGTGTCCATTCTGCAATGAACTCTACCAAAGCCCTGCTCTGAACTGTTGATGTGCTTTCAAGCTTCAAATCAAAGCTTGACAGCTCCAACGCCCACTCCACTATCCTGCCGGTGGCCTCTGGATTTCTCAAGATGCGCTGAAGTGGAAAGCGAGCGACGACGGTAACTTGATGTGCTTGGAAGTAATGGTGCAGCTTCCTTGAGGCCATGAGAAGACCAAAAAGCAACTTTTGCACACCAGAATATCTTGACCTAGCCCCCTATAATAGAGAGCTGACAAAATAGACTGGGTGCTACACCATCTTCTTCTTCGGCACAGTTTGCTGTTCAGGATCATTTGCTTGCGCTGAACTCAACTTGTCGGCACCTAACCTTGCCAGAAAAGATTCTGGCTTGTCGTCCTGTGGCTCTACGGTTGCTGCCTCTTCATCATCTACCTCCCTTTATGCAACTAGCGCAACACTTACCACTTGATTCATTGCCGCCAAGTATAGCAGCAACGGCTCTTGTGGTTTAGGCGCAACCAGTACTGGTGGAAAGGATAGGTACTTCTTTAACTCTTGGAGTGCGGCCTCCGCTTCCGGGGTCCATTTCATATGACCTGCCTTTTTCAAGATTTTGAAAAACAGCAAGGTGCGCTCAGCTGACTTGGAAATGAACCGGCTCAGTGCGGCAACACAAACTGGCAAGACACCGTATGTCCTTGACGCGCTTTGGTGCTTCTATCTGGTCAATTGCTTTGATCTTGTCGGGATTAGCTTCAATTCCACGTTGAGACACAAAGAACCCAAGAAGTTTGCCGGATGGAACACCGAAAACACACTTCTCGGGATTGAGCTTCAAATTGATCTTGCGCAAGTTGGCAAATGTTTCCTCCACATCTTGGATAAGTGTTGATTTGTCCTTGGTTTTGACCACTATATCATCCATATAGGCTTCCACATTTCTGTGCAGCTGAGGACCAAAACCAATCTGGACTGCTCTTGCAAATGTTGCATCGGCACTCTTTAATCCAAAAGGCATACGGATGAAATAGTATGTGCCACATTGACGGTGTCCTGGACTAGGGGGTCCCAGCCTAGCTGGTCTAGTCCATGGGCCGGACTAACGGCTCGTTGATGAGGAAGGACTCCGGAGGTTTCTAACCTGTGGCGCAAGCATATCAGGCTTCACCGAGGACTTGGCGTGTACTCCAAGTATACCTATTGGGTTTGGCATGTAACCCCTAGATGGCAACCGACTATGTGCACTACAAAAATAAGACACATCCGTGACATTATGGCCCGAACAAAAACTTTTTCTCTCATGGTTGTGACACTTCTATCACAATAATTGTGACAAAAACACGTATCATCATAGATGTGGTGGGCTCCTACTTCTATGACAAAAAATTATGACATAAAATGGGCTTTTCGTCCTGGGCTGGCCGGAGACGCAGTCGCATGACATTCTTTGGGCCGTCCATGACGTAAAAAATCGTGGTAGAAGTGAGGCCGAGGAAATTTTCGGGGAATTCCTGGTTACGGTGGGTGGTCGGGGCCGAGCGATGTAGTGTGGTTTGCACGTTTCTCTCGTATGCGCGCTTGTGTGCGAGGCGTTCGCTAACTGAACCTGAGCGAGGCGTTCGCTTACTGAACCCGAGCGATCACACTACCTACGTACTGAAGCCGATCGATCCCTTCGCTGCTAACTGAACCCGAGCGATTCCTTCGCTGCTAACTGAACCCGAGCGATTCCTTCGCTGCTAACTGAAGCTGGTCGAGCCCCCGTACGTACGAGACGTAGCCGGTTGGGTGGCCTCTCGATGAACAGTGCCCGTTGCTGCCACGTGCGCGATACGTAGAACGAGTCGAGACGCATCGATCGAGCCCCTTGCGCGAGACGTGGTGAGTTGACCTAGCCGGTTGGTTGGCTGTGGATGAACAGTTCCCGTTGCTGCCGCCCGCTCGTACGCCCCACCCCAACCGGTGGGTTGGCTGTGGATGAACAGTACCCTGGCCATGTGAAGGTGGTTGGCGCTAGATGAACAGGACTCCGAGGAGGCTAGCCGGTTGGGGGTGGATGGACAGGACCCCGTGGAAGCTGGATGAACAGTAGCCGGTGGAGGCTGGAGGAAGTCGACGGTGGATGAACAGTACCTGGTGGAGGCTGGAGGGAGGTTGACTGTGGATGAACAATAGCCCGTGGAGTCCCGTTTTGTGGTACGCCACACCCCTCCCGATGAACAGGACCCCTGTTTCAACCGTAGACAATTGGGGAGAAGTCCGTTTCCTCCGTTTTGTGGTACGCCAATGCCCTGCCGATCAACAGGAGCCCGTTTCGACCGTAGGCGCTCGAACAGAAGTCCGTTTCCTCCGTTTTGCGGTATGCCAGACCCCCAGCTGATGAACAAGACCCCGTTTCGACCGTAGGCGTTCGAACAGAAGGCCGTTTCCTTCGTTTTGCGGTACACCAGACCCCGAGTCGATGAACAGGACCCCATTTCAGTTGTTCCGTCCAAGCTGGTTGGCTCCCGTTGAACAGGACGCGTTCCGACCCAGTCGCTTGGCTCCCGATGAACACGACGTTGTTTCCTCCGTTCTGACCCAGCCGGTTGGCTGCCGATGAATAGGAGGCCGTTGCTGCCGTCTGTTGCCTCTGTCCATGTACACGAGCCCTGGCCGTACGTATGCGCGAGTACGCGTTCGAGACCCCGCCCGTATATGTACGTACGTGGCCGTATGTTTTGCTGTGTGGTTGTACGTATGTGTACACGATTTAGACGGGGCTGCCTGCACTGCTACGTCGGGGGCTCTACTACGACACGTGCCGCTCCTTACACGCCCATGGTTCATCGTTGCAGAAAGACCGATCACCCAGTATGTACGTACACGTTCGCGACCAGACAGACAATGTTACGTACGCTTCAATCGGATGGGTCCCTGCTGTCAGGGAGGATAAGGAGGCACTTCCTTGCATACGAAGATATAGCAGGTGGGTCCCAGCTGTCAGGGGGAGGAATCATTTTTTTTGCGCGTAATAAGGAGGCTCTTCCTTGCGTGCGAAGATGTAGCTAGTGGGTCCAGCTGTCAGCCTCACCACGTACAGTCCTCTTCCGATGGCTGTCGTTCATTGACCACGTTGACTACGCCACGCCGAGAGCACCAAGGCGGTGGACGACGGCGAGGCCTAGAAAGGGAGCGATGCAGAGCCGGGGAAGATGTGACAGTGTATGCCCACGCGGATGGGAGTACGAGGGTTGACTGGTTCGGCTGCGGTGTGAGGCTGCCATCGACGGAGAATAATAGGGGATGTGAGTGAGTAGAGGGAAGGCCTGGCCAGTGGTGGGAGTAGGGTGGGGCGGTGAGGCCTGCGCGGCAGCACAGCCGGGCACAGGAGGCAGGAGCAGGCGGTCCCGCCGGCACTGGTTTGGGCGGCTGGAGCAACAAGATCAGAGATTGAAGAAGCAGCACGGCCGTTGGATTAGCATCCAATGGTCACTACTACGAGAATCGTTTGTTGACTCAGTTGACGAAGCCCTACGTATGCGTCAACCTAGTAGGCCCACAAGTCAGCCTCCCAATCTGATGGATACCACTTGTCATTGGTAGGAATCATTTTTTCGCGTAATAAGGAGGCACTTCCTTCCGTGCGAAGATATGGCTGGTGGGTCCTAGCTGTTAGGGGGAGGAATCATTTTTTCGCGTAATAAGGAGAAACTTGCTTGCGTGCGGCCATGAACCATGTGGGTCCCTACTGTCAGCCTCTCCACGTACATCCCTCTTCCGATGGCTGTCGTTTGTTGACCACGTTGACCACACCGCGCCGAGAGCACCAATGCGGTGGACGACGGCGAGGCCCAGGAAGGGAATGACCCGGAGCCAGAGAAGCCACAGCAGTGGATGCCCACACTGAGGGGAGTAGGAGGGTTGACTGGTTCGGCTGCGGTGTGAATGCTGCGTGGCCGGAGAATAACAGGTGGTGTGGGTGAGTAGAGGGATGGCTTGGCCAACGGTGCGAGTAGGAGGGGGCGGTGAGGCCTGCGCGGCAGCACAGCCGGCCACGGGAGGCGGGAGCAGGTGGTCCCGCTGGCGCTGGATGTGCGCCTGGAGCAACAAGATCAGAGATTGAAGAAGCTCGACGGCCGTTGGATTGACATCCAACGGTCACTTCTGCTAGAATCGTTTGTTGACTAATATATAATAAGTAAAGAATTCTTGCATACGTGTCAACTTAATAGGCCCACAACTCAGCCTCCCAATCTGTGGCGGACAGCATATAGCCCATTTGCTATTTTCTTAAATAATTTATAGCTCATTTGCAAATTCTTATGCAATTTATTGCAGTCCATTTTCTTTTTGTTGGCCAGGACCAGGGATAAAAATTTAAACAAAATTTTGCATATTTCGGTGGGGTCCAAACTATTTTTAATCCCAAAATGTCGAGCCATATTTAAAGTAATTTCAAAATATATTTCAATTAGGTTAAAAACCAATGAAATTTGAAATCTTAAAATGTGAAAAAAAAATAGAAATTTGAAAGTAATTGCCAATTTGTTGTGTGTTTTTTATATTTACAGCCCATTTCATATTACTTTTAAGATTTGCAGCCGTCTTGAAAGATTTGCAGTCCAGCAGGGCGAAGAAAAACAAGTTGGCCTGGGTTGGGTTGGCCTCGATTGGGTATTCATCAGGAAAAAAACAACTGGGCTAGCCATTTTCACAAAGGAAAAAATAGCTGGGCTGGTCATGTGGTAAACGTAAAATAGAAGCCTAGGCTAGACGGGCCATAGCCCAGTTGATACCATGCTCCGTCTCAACAATAACAAACAAAAACTACTGCAGCTGCTAGGTCCCAGGTGTCAGCCGCTCTTTTGCAGTTCTCTTGCCTATTGACTATACGCTGACAATGTCGTGGGTCCCAGAGGTCAGCAGACCACTACGAGGGAGCATTTTCTTTTTTTCTTGTAACAATGAGGCACTTGCTTGCATACGGCCATGGAGATGGTGGGTCCCTACTGTCATCCTCTCCATGTATAGTCCTCTCCCGATTCCTCTCGTTTGTTGACCATGTTGACAATGCCAGACGGCGGCGACGCGGCGACCGCACCAAGGCGCGCGGTGGACGACGGCGAGGCCTCGGACGGGAACGAACAGGAGCCGGGGAAGATGCGGCAGTGAAGTCGCGGGCAAAGGGGAGTATGAGGGTTGACTGGTTCGGGTGCTGGGTGGGGCTAACATCTCCGTTAATGATTTAGGAGACGGTAGGGCGACGATAAGTGTGCGGAGGCGTAGCCAGCCGTGGGAGGCGGGAGTATGCGGCCCCGCCAGCGCTGGTTTGGTTTTGGCGGCTGGAGGAAGAAGAGACTGAAGAAACATGACAGAGTGTACAAGCAGCAGGAGTACTTAACAACATTAACTGAAAGCAGCAGGAGCACTTAACAACGAGAGCTGAAAGCAGTATGAGTACTTATACAGGTTCAACCGTACAAGGCACGCCTCGAACAGTGCTACTTTGCCTACTGTTAACGAAGGGTGAGACCACCAAGCCCCAGGACAAGGCCCAGGCGCCACCCCACGCATCCACAACTTTCTGAAAGTGGCTTCATCTCGCAATGTGGTCAATAAACAGGATATTCGCTTCAGAGCCATGGAAAAGCATGAACATAACCTTCTGTCCTATTCTCCAAGATCGTCGGGCCTTCATGATTTGAGACCACCCATGAATAATTATCTTTTCACCTCTAAGGGAAATGGAGTAGGTCGACATAAACATCATGTTGTGACCAAGCGCAAGTCTTAATCGACCATGGCCAGGCATCTGTATAGGAACAATAAAACTAGGCAGTTTCTGTTTCAAGAAGAAGAACACAGCTGTAAAACTGTGTATAAGCAAGAGTTTATGAACAACATATATAACAGAAAACAGCTCGTGCCATCAGTTTCTTGACATAGTTGGACCTATTCAACGTGTGCACCAGTGGCACACATATCCCACGTGGCCTTCCACCATTGAAATGCCCCACAAGGTCCTCAAGACGATCAATAAAGTGTAGGAATTGATGGATATTGTCCCAGTCGACTTCGGTGCCATCAGTAACCATCGAGTTCTTATCAAATAATAGATGAGTAGTGTCCTGCACTTTGTAATAACATACGCGTGTCACCAATTATAAGAAATATTAGTTAGAAGTAGCATCATTGTGAGAGAAGGGAATCACAAATTCTTGCTACTTCTAAAGTCAAATTGTGATCAGTTAGACAGAATAGGTGGATTACAAAGTAAAAGAGGCCACATGCAAGAACCAGATACAAAACTAACATGGATGAACCACTGGAACGACGTTGGGGTGGAAGGTCACAGGGAAGATAAGACTAGGTTCTGCTATTTCCATGAACATTGGTGTGCCAACTTTCAGTTCATAACACTTGACAAAGTTTATCCAAGTCTGGCCATAAAAAAAGGAGCGATCTTCTTGGTTAATGAACCCAACTATGAACTTATATCCATGGCATGTCTCCAATGTGACCATTATACTGGTGTATTCAGTTATGGCAAGGCCGACCTTCTTGAGTACATGTGTTCTGGCAGAGCAAGGGATGAACAGCAGGAAAAATAATATGAGAACACAATTTATTTGCTATCCAAATCTAGAAATAATTTCCTCTTTCAGGTTAGTGTTCAGCATGGTACTAGTACCTTTTATCCAAATATAGCAATCCAAATTTCCAAATTAGTCGACAGCATGTTCAAAAAACCCAACCCTACCAGATAGAAAAGAGGATTCTAGGAACATACCGTGCGCTTTTTGAAATCCTGTGTTAGGATGAGAAGGAACAAGTCTGGCGTCTCGCCAAGGGCGCAGAAACCTATAGGGTCCTCGCACTTTGGGCACTCCAAATGAAACACACTACATTCAGTATGAAGAAAAATGCATCAACGGCGGCGGTTGCCATCCTAGGATTACCGGCGACAAAGGGACAAGGATTTATCAGGGATGGATGAAGATTTCATACCTGGTTCTCCATGAGAAAACCCTAAGCAATCGCCGAGAGATGGTTTTTGTCTGAACAAGGAGACGAGGGAGAAGGTGATTCAGGTCGAGTGAAATAATGCTGCTTCGTCCGTCGACCTTACTGCTAATGCTGGAAAGGTGGGGTTTTGTGATTTGACGGCTCATTGAGCATTACTGCGGCGCTACGACCGGGGTGAGTCTACCGTGCAGTTGTGCACTCTAATTTGGTGCATGGCACGTGGACCTAGTTGCTGGATGTCCAGCATATCAGCAAAATGAAGTAGAAAGGGGACAGGAGTAACTAGTTACACATAAATATTTTTTTGATAAGAGAGATACTCCCTCTGTAAAGAAATATAAAAATCTTTTATATCACCACTTTATAAATAAGAAAAATCAAGGGGAATATATATACATAGATATGGGGTTCGGATATATATATATATATATATTATATATATGTTTTTTTTAAATAAAATACTCAGATTTTTTTTGAGACATATAAAATGCTCAGATAAGCTGACGGCTCTTGACTTTGGGCCACAGGCCGGTGGGTGTGGCACCCCGGCTCAGAGTCACCGGAGCACCCCGTATTCCAGCCCAGAGATCAAGTCTTCTGGAATACGACACTGCTTGGCATAGAACAAATCAACTCTTTATTACAAATAGTTGGGGTACAAGGGTTTGAGATATTACAAAGGGTTGCCTTGGCAAAGCTACGCTTGCTATGATAATTATATGCTAGCAGCGGCACGAAACCTAGCAGCAGAATCACGGCGTTGAAATGGACTCCACTCCGCAGGGACTCTGGCTGGGACACGTCCTAGCTCGCAACTCGAACATCTCCACTAAGCAAACATAGCAGCACCTGCAAACTGGCATGACACGCCAGGTGAGTACTTTGAATATACTCGCAAGCTCGCAACAATCAAGAGCATCAAGGCATAACAATGTCATAGCAATCATGATTAAATCAGATTTAAATGCTACTAAAAAGGTGGAAGAAAATAATAACATGCTATTGCTACAACTATCAAACTTGTTACCACTACAGAATCCACTTTGCCCTGAGCCACATGATTGAACCACTTACTCTCGTGACCAACTCATGGTCACCTTGGGAACTTCTAACAATCATCCCCGAGAATCATCCTCAACAATTACCAGCGGTCCTCAACAATCGGTCACCTAACTATACTGAGACGAGTTCTTCCATCATTAACACGTCATTCCCACATTGGTGTTGATCAGACAGTGTGACTTAGTACGAACTGTGTCCAATACCGTGGACTCGGCTATTCGAATAGATTCTTACACTCTGCAGAGGTTGCGCACTTTTCCCACACTATGAAGCTCTTGGTCCCGTACCTCGGTACACTTCCCTTTCCGGGTGGACCGGTGCTGCTCCAACGAAACTTGCCTAACATGTGACTCCTTCACCGTACCACCGACAATCATCCTCCCCCGGAGTCATGCCCTTGGTGGCCCCTGTGTCACTCTTGACACCTGCCACCATCGTGGCCAACAAACTGTCCCAAACGGGGACCTGAGCTCAAAAAACCAAACTGGGCTCACAAGGTTATCATCGTCTACCTGATCAGGGCAGCACGCACGCATAACCTCCCCTCTTTGGTGGTACCGATAAAAGAGCACGTTGTTAGACTAAGCCAAGGCCGTCCCATTCCGGCAGGTGTGGCAGCACTGGAAAGTTTGGTTCAGTGGCACTTGATCAACGATGAACGAATTTATCCCTAAGTAATTATAGTCATCACCGACACTTCGATATGCAAGTGATCCAAGTTATCACAATAACCAACTAGAAGTCCAATAAGCATCATGATCAACTTCTACTACTAATCCCATATATGAAGTACCGGAGGAATCACAAAATAATCATAGACGGTAATCTCACAGTCCTACAGCATTACCACATATATCCGAAAATCTACTACTGTCCTATAATCCCATCATCATCATGACAGTAACTTATCCAAGATCTTCAAAGTATTGCATGAATTAATCCATTCCTAAATAATTCATATTTAGCATTAAAATAATTATTTAAACCATGATATTGCAATGCAATTATGCAAATGAGAGTTGTGGCTTGCCTTGCACCAAAGAAGTGTGGGAGTACTCTTGGCCTTCACCAACTAAGCAAAACAATCTGAAAAGCATTTTTGAAAGCATTTTCAAATACCACATAAAGCATTTTCTTTTGACCAGATATTCTAAACAGCAGAGAAAAATAGCAAATTTTTACAGCAGAAAGAGGAGCTCATAAGAAAAATAATGCAAAAAGAATGAACTCATTTGGACTTATGTTTTAAAGTTATTGATGGTCAAAGTTTCTAGAATTATTTGAATTAAACAAAAAACTAGAAAATCCCAGAAGCGGCCACGTCGAAGACGTAAACTGGCTAGGCGTTTCCACTAGCGTACCGCTTCGGCCACGCATGGAGTCGCCGACAGGTGGGGTCCGCTTGCCAGGTTTGAACAGAGAGAGAGAGGGAACATAAGGCGGTGGGACTCACCGGCGTAGAGGCTGTGGTGGAGCTAGGCATGGGCGGGGATGGATCGGGCGGACGCCGGCAAGCATTCCCGTACCCGCAGCTCCTCGAACGCTGGCCGGACGTGGTTGTCCCCTTCATCTCAGGTGGCGGGGAGCTTCGGGTGGCGATCGATCTAGCGACTCCGGCAAGCACCCGGGCTAGGAAAGGGCTGGGACGAGTCAGTCGAGTGCCACGAGCTCGGGGGTGGCCTCGGCTGGGGCTGGGGTGGTTGCACTACTAGGAAATACCTTATAGGTAGCAGCTTAACAAGAGCGTGGGGTAGAAGCCCCACGCTGCTGTTAACTAGAAGCAGCGCGGGCTTAAAGCCAACGCTATAGGTAAGACTTAGTAGTAGCGCGGGCCCACGGCCCAAGCGCTGCTGCTAAGTGGGCCAGAAGGCCGCCCCCGGGTCTAGCCTTAGTAGCAACGTGGGTTGGGTAACCCACGCTACAACTAATATGTTAGCTGTAGCGCCGGGTGCACGGCCCACGCTGCTACTAAAACTGCACGTGGGCAGGTGGTGGGCCCAAATTATCAGTAGCGCAGGGCGCCGGACGCGCGCTACTGGTACTGACCTTAGCCGTAGCGTGGGTCACCTGGCCTGCGCTACTGCTAAGCCCACCTAATCCTACACTGCACCCGTCGGTTTCCTCTCCCTCACCACATTCACTCTCACACTCCATCTCTCTCGCGCAGCGCTCGGTCGCCGTCGCCAGCCGCCGCCGTCCGCCACCGTCGCTCACCGCCGTCGCCCGCCGCCATCGCCCGCGCGCCACCGCCACCGAGGTAACTCCTCCTACCTCCCTCCTCCTCTCGTCCCTCCCTCCTTCCCCTCCCCCCTCCTCTCCTTCCTCCTCGATCCCTCCCTCCTCCCTTCCCCTTCCTCCCTCCCTCCTTACTCCCCCTCCTCCCTCCCTCCCTTCTCTCTCTGTTCTTGTAGAATGCAGGTAATTTGAATGTAGGTTTTAGAATGTAGACATTGTAGAATGTAGGTTTTTTAATAGAATAATTTTTTTAGGTCATTTGAGTAAATGAGGTTTTTTTTACTATTTTAGGTGTTTTGAATACAATAGGAAATTTTAGGTCTTTTGATTAGAAAGTTTAGTAATAGAAATTTTTAGTAAAACAATTTAGTAATAGAAATTTTTTAGGTATAGAAAATTTTCAATATAGAACTGTATCGCAATGCCATATGAGAAATTTAGTAATAGAAATTTTTAGTAAGAAAATTTAGGTATGGAAATTTTTAGTAATTTTCTTTTTCAATATGGAAATTTTTAGGTATCGGTATGCTATATGAGATTTGATGATCTAAAATTTTCACTCGGTGGAATATGCAGGCTTTGTAGTGTCGCGTCTCCCTGGAGTGATTGTCGTCGGAGCTACCTCTACTTCCTCTACACCCGAGTCGGTGAGCTAAAAGTCCACCTCCTCCTTCTCTACTCCTCAGTGTTGAATAGAGTAGAACTAGGGTGTTTAGTTATGCTTCTTAACCAAATGAAATGTTCGGGTTATAAGATATATTGAAATGTTTTTGTCAATATTGAACCATTGTATGTCGCGTCTCCCTGGAGTGGCCTATGTTTTGCCGGAATGTTGATTCATTTCCGTTCCGGTAAATTTCAGGCGCTCGATATGTCCTATTTTAGCAAAGGTCATGCCGGATTTTTCCGTGAATTTTAGCATGACTTGTGCTAGTATGTAGGAAATATCGAGTGCCTTGGATTTGCCGGAAAGAGAATTAAACGACATTTTGGGTTGACTTTAACTCTGTCGGGGCTCAATACATGATAGTCAGAAAATTAGTGAGGGAGAGTGTCCACCATATATGACAGAACAAGAATGCTGACTGTTGTCGTGGGGGTCGCTTCTCCTTCTTCTCCTTGTGCTAGACCTTTGTTATGCACTAGGGGGAGGACGAGTAGCGACCATCACCGTTGGTCGAATATCTGCGAACACCACGTGAGATGAGAGTTTTCAAGGAAAGACTCAACAGGCCGAAAGTCAACCCGTGATGAGTAATAATGATCTGTGTGTTGAGTTCCTGTTATTTGCCGTCGATTTTTAATCTTTGACTTATGAACACAGGAAATGTCTAATGATGATATGATTCCTGAGTGCGACTACTGCGAAGACGACCGGGGTTTGTGCGACAGGATGCCTTATCTGCAAAACGGTAGGTACTTCACCATCGTGCTGAAGGAGACTTTCGACGTTTTTACGGTACGTAAGGACGACAAGTATTTTTCCGTAATTATGCATGACTTGTGAATTTTGGCTTCAACGTGTAATTTTCCATTTTTTTAATTGAAATAGTTCATCCCATGTCATGCAAGACCGCATGTCTTGGAAAAGCTCGGTTTTGAAGATAGGGAGACAACAGAGACGAAGAGTGCTCACGTTAGGACGAAGCATGGTTTCACTTTTTTGGTTAAGCTATTTAATGCACCAAATAGCTCACATTTTGGTTGCTCAACTTGGAGAGGATTTTGCAAGGCCTATGAATTTAAGGAGGATATGCAAATCACCTTCGATCTTCGGCCCGAAGATGAAATTGACGATAATATCGACATTTGGGTGGATATCGAGATGTCGAGACGCTTCCAGTTCTACCTCTTTTTGAGTTTGTCAAATAAATTTGTTAAGTAATTTATATTGTTTATTTAAAAATCATTGACGGCTTATTTCCATTGACAGCTTATTTCCATTCTTCAAAAAATGTACGAAGATAGTAGACAGAACCTACTACACTGATGGCTCTGAACTAAGTTACCAGGAGAAAGATCATCTTATCTCATTTATTATTGATGTTGAGAATTTCAATATCAATTATGAAACTCCTCCACATTATGATCAATATGTGCCACTAGTGCACGTGTTGAACTACGGTAACATCCATGGAGATGGCATGGTAAGATTTTTTACTATTATGACATCAGTGAATCTTTTGCATACATTCTTCTAAAGCTAAACTACATTGCTAACTAAGTTATTATTATGTTCTTCAACAGAAAATACCGAAGGATTGTGTACCTCATCTGATGTTTACGAATGGTCGCATTGATGTTATTAGATTACGGCCAAGTCCGCCTTGGGTTCACCGCTGTTCATACAAGATTTCTCAAACCGATGAAGACATCACAATCAAAGAATGGAAAAAAGTTATGAATAATCAAAGGGAGTTACTTGGAAGCAACATTGTGCGAAGCGCACGAATTGGAGACAGGATAATCAACATTCTTCATAATGGAGAGTCAGGGGCTATGTTGTTTTATGCTATTTTACCTTAGAGAGCGTAGTAGGTCCTAGCTAATACTCATGATCATGTGCTAAGAACAATTAACTAGGGTTGGTTATGACTATGATAACGAGTAGAAGTTGTTAGATGACTATGATAATGATGAGTATGACTTGTGTTATTATGATAATGATGATGAGTTATTATTATGATGATGATGCTGAGTTGTTATATCATTATGAGCATGATGAGCTATTATATCAGTGGGTGAAAGAAACGTGGATTAGATTCAAGTGGAGGCAACATGGTGCAGATCCAAAGTACTACTAATCCAAACAAAGTCACTTTGATTAGTAGTACTTTGGATCTGCGCCATGTTGCCTCCACTTGAATCTAATCCACGTCTCTTTCACCCACCGATATAATAACTAATCATGATCATAAAATAATGTGATGAGACTACTGTACAAAACATGTACAAACACAGTGCAAATACGCAGAAGAAAAAAAGGAAAAATTTAGCAGTAGCGCTGGTTGGACAGGCTCTACTGCTATGTAGTGTTAGCAGTAGCGCTGGTCGCACCAACGCTACTGCTAGGTTTGTTAGCAGTAGCGGGAGTCAATCGGCGCTACTGCTAAACATTAGCTATAGCGCCGTAGCAGTAGCGCTGGCCCCCGCGCTACTGCTAGGCCAAAAACCAGCGCAACTGCTAGGGTTTTCCCTAGTAGTGTTGGAATCGAGTGGGAGGAGCTGGGGAAGAGCGGCGGAGTACCTCGCCGGAGATGGAGAAGGAGGGTTCCCCGGCGCGGCTCCTAGGTGTGGGGTGACGATTTGGAGGTAGGGAGAGTGGGTGGTGCGGAGAGGGGAGCTCGGGGTTGGCTTTTATAGCCAGGCGGGAGGTGGCCGAGCCGGATCCCGCCACGGTTGAGCTGGCCGGGCGAGGATGGCGAGCTGGCCGTCGTGACATGGGCTGAAGTGACGAGAGGGGTGGGAAAGGTCAATGCGACGGCGACGGCTCGAGGCAGAAGACGCCAGCCAGCTAGGTTACAATGCCCGTACGGTGCACAGTGGCGAGGCTTGGCCGTATCTGCCGGCGAGCTTCGCCGGAGGGGGAGAGAGTTCCAGACGGGCCAGGTGGACGGCGGCGACGACGTCGGCATGACTGGACCAGGAGAGGCATTGTGAAGTGGCCGAAGCAGTCGCGTCCGACGCGGTCGACGTGCAGAGCACGGTTTTGGCTTGACCAGACGCGTGGTCACCACGTGCACTAGCACACGTGGTGTGCTCTAGCTCGAGGGGTCATGTCTACATGGTAGTCCATCCGTCCAGTAATCTCTCCATGCTTCTGGTTTGGCAAGAGGTGGCTGGGACAGCTGGCTAGGCTCCATGCAAGTTTCTGGACTGAAACTTGTGCAGCAAGTTGAGGACAAATGGCTAGGGCTTTAGGAGTGAAATTTTTCCACACTGAAATGCAGTAGGAAGGTGCACATACTGGGAAAAATTCAGACCAAATAGATCAGTGTAGAGCATGGTTGCTTCACAACTGCCTCTGTGGTCCAGAAATCTTGCAGAGGATGTTGCACTCACTTGGATGGGTTCCTGGAGTTGAAACTTGGTATTGGTGGGTTATTTGATGATGCCAACATGCTATAAAAATTTCAGTCCAATTGGGTTAGTGTACAGGGTACTTCCTTCACAACACTTCCCATTGGACAAAAACTGGGAGGAATTTTATAGAGAAATTGGCTAAATGAAATGAGCCAAAAATTTGTGGAGACTAATAATATGGGTAGGAGAATGTCCTGGATTAATTTCAGAATTTTTGAAGCAATATAAATATAGTTGCCTCACAAACTGAAATTATGACCAGAATCAAAGATTGGATGTTGTGCTCACCATGATGAGTAAATCTTGAATATTTTCACATATCCAAGGATCACATGGTCCAAAGGATTTATGAGAATTTTCTTGGGATTTTTGGAAGACCAGAAATATGGGTTGCTTCACAACCTAGAGCTCAAAGGGTTATTCCTTTAATGGAAAGAGGAATATTAGATTGGAATAAAATTGAGATTGAGCAAGAATGGAAGTGACATGACTTGAAAGAAGTTTTTGAGAACTTGAATCACTTGGGAAAGAAAATCAAAAGAAATTCCCAAGTTTTAAGTCCATAGAGCCATTCAGGAACATATCCAAGCCAAATTCCAAACAAAGTTTCCAAACAAATTTTGAAAAGAAAAGCTGAGAAAACCAGGGTGTCACAAAACTACCCCCCTTAGGATAAATCTCGTCCTCGAGACTTGGTTGCTCAGGGAACCAGTATGAATATTCTGCCTTTAAGGAAAAACCGGTTCCAACTCGGGTATCCTTTTCTTGATATAATGTTTTCCCACGAATCTGACTTCCTTACTCTGGGGTGGTTTGCTTTACCGCACCCACATTCTGATGGATCTTTCCTCACATATCCAACATTATGTTGGTTTCATTATTACCATGTCTGCTAGTTCATCTGGCATATTTTCCTGACTGGAGTAAGTCACCTTCCCATAAGTCCGGAAGCGATGTTTGATGAGCATGCCCTGGTCCCGTCTAGCACCAATAAGGATTAGGAACAATTTTCCTTAGTGGACACAACCCAACTGGTTATTGTATCGAGTTACAATGCTGAGGATCACAATGTTTTTCCTGGTGGGGTCTAACTACTTGTAGGGTGGCTGAATCTTCTGAGCTGACTGTTTTGTCTCCATTATGTATTGACCATTTGGCTGCTATTTATCATGTCCCAAAGGAGTAATACCTTATAGTAATACCTTGACTGACGGTGGTCCTGACCGAATAACCCTGCTCATGACATGGGAGTGCATGCATAGGCATTTGATCCGAAGTTGTTGTGTAGCATTGCAAGTGCCCATCCTGTCGAGATATCCATAAGTCTTGCGATGCCTGATATGAAATCCTTTAATACAGAGCGAAACGGACCACTTGGTGGTGTATTCATGATGGTTGGTATCAAATCAACCCATCTTAGGTATTCGTATCATGTTGTTTCTGTAATGATCATCATGCCTACATCTTCAGTCTTGCTCTCCTTTATTGTTCTCCTTCCTGATTCCTGTGCCACAGAAACTAGGTCACGTACTCCCCCAACTTTTCATATGACCATGGGTGTTGTTAGGTGCAATATTTCGGCAAGCATGCCTGGTCCTTAACCTAGTGCAATCACACTTATCTGGCAAACTTTTCATCTCACAAGCTGTAGTGGTAAGGCAATGGTCCTCCGAACACCTTGCATGAAATCGGCAAATAAACCAGTGGCCACCAGAACAGGCTTTACAACTCAGATCTGGGACTTTTACTGGAGTAATTCAATCATGGCTCAAGACGGCTAGAAAGCAGCTCAGAGCATGAGACCATGTTGACAAAAAGAATGTAGCGGCTCCCTAAGACGGCCGAAGAATAGCTCGGAACATAGAGTCACCACTACCAAAAGAAACTCAACAGCTGCCTGAGACGGCCGAAAAACAGCTCAGAACACTGGACAGTTGTTGAAAAGAGAAAAACAATGTCGGCATCCACCCCGGACGGCTGAAAATAGCTCAGAACACGGGCGTGGTGCCGTTTCCAAGGAAAAGCAGGCAAGGGTTCATCAGGATCATATACTAAGTTCATAAGTACCTTGGTATCCATTGCCCAAATTGTGGTTCCAACTTGTCTTACTTCATAGCTTGTGAGTCCTCACAACTTGCTGATGGTTATACTAGCCTTCGTTTGCTTGCATAACTTATGCAGGTGTTGGATCCTTACCTTCCTTTGGTAGTCCGGCTCAGCATTCCTACAATATGTATAAGCACGTGTAGCTGCACATCTGATTCCCCGAGGCAGATCTTCGTGTCCTGACTAGCTCATATTTCTGACCGAACAATTATGACTTAGTTTCTCAAGATGCACTGCCAACTCACCGTGTACTAACTGATACCAATGCTGCCAACTGTTTGTAGGGCCGTGCTGATCAAGATTGGATAGCTTGCATTGGAAGCCATCGGGTATCGTGCTGAACAAGACTGGATAGCTTGTGCTCGAAGCTTCTGCCGGAATAGCGTGCTGGAAAAGACTGAGTAGCGTTCCCAGAAGCTTTCCCTCCTGGTTACTTGTCGAGGAAGATTATGTACCTTATGCTGGAAGCTTTCCCTCAGTAGCTTATCAAGGAAGACAGGGCATTTTGTGCTGGAAGCCATCCATATATTGTACTGAGGAAGACTCGAAGAGCCTTGCCTTGTAAGTTTCTCTGGTGGCGTGCAGAGGACGACTGGATTGCTTATACCAGAAGTTTCTTACTGTGCCATGCTGCTATATATATACATTTGCACAACTCCGCTTATTGGTTACCTGTGGAAAAGTTGGCCGATTATCCTTCTTGAATTCCAACTTGTACGGTAAACATATCATTGGCCTTGCACACACTGGTCTTCCTGCTTGCTTAAACCATTACTGCTATGACAATTGCATCACCGATGTAAACTTGACACCGATAGTCAATTCCGAGTATTATTTGCTTTCAACCAAATGCTCCCTCGAGCAATGTGATCCTAAGAATTTCATACTGCTCAACTTAACCTCCAAGCACTTGCAATCCTCATTATCTCTTCGTGTCCGATAGTTGATGAGCAACTTCCATAGAGAAGGTAGTATGACACCGAAGAACCAAAGAAAAGCAAATAAGACTATTCAAGGAAAAGCACCAAACTTGCAAAACCACACTTTATTGCTACTCAGGGTAATTTACAGTACTTGGCACTACCACAACTCATGCAACATGAACTTCGCGAATACTTTGGTACTAGGGTTGGATGGCGGGTTGCTGGAAAGAGAAGGAGCTAGCGGAGAGGTCGACGGAGCTAAAGCCATACCAAGGGCTCTCCGGGCACGAGTTGCATCTCGGACTAGCTCAGCGATGAGGACGTACTCTGCGACCATGTAACGGGACATGTATGCCACAGCGACATCGTCATCTGAGCGGACAGGAGGAAATCTAATCCGTGTGGGAGTGGCGGACATGATGGGATAGTACTGGAAGGCACGATTCTCTTGCATCGTGTTTTCCTGATAGCGAATAATAGTGAGGCCTGCCAGAGTGGCAAGTTGGACAGCGCGATCCGGGGTAGAGGCATAACCACCATGGAGACTATAGGTGCGCTTCCCCAAAGGTAGGTCGACTGACAGAATGACATTGGCATGATACTCAAGCACCATTCCTGCAAGCGAGGTCTGGAACACTTGGTACCTTGGCATCTCCCCACTGGGATAGAGAAGACGCCAGACATCCCAAAGCAAGGATGCGAAGCTGAGGGGTGCAGGGGCAGAGTTGAAGTCAACCGGAACGGATGCCATCTACAAAATCAACTGATTAGTGAGCCAGATCTATATGCATGCCATGCAACAAGCAAATGCATCAACAAAGTGCAGCAATTCAGATGCAACACACAAGCAGGCTGGGCTCTAAACTAACGGTTTCTAACACTGGGGTTAGCTAGGGTGTCCTATAGCCAGACCTGCTCTGATACCAAACCTTGTGGCACCCCGGCTCAGAGTCACCGGAGCACCCCGTATTCCAGCCCAGAGATCAAGTCTTCTGGAATACGGCACTGCTTGGCATAGAACAAATCCGCTATTTATTACAAATAGTTGGGGTACAACGGTGTGAGATATTACAAAGGTTTGCTACTAAAAGGGTGGAAGAAAATAATAACATGCTATTGCTACAACTATCAAACTTGTTACCACTACGGAATCCACTTTGCCCTGAGCCACATGATTGAACCACTTACTCTCGTGACCAACTCATGGTCACCTTGGGAACTTCTGACAATCGTCCCCGAGAATCATCCTCAACAATTACCAGCGGTCCTCAACAATCAGTCACCTAACTATACTGAGACGAGTTCTTCCATGATTAACACGTCATTCCCTCATTGGTGTTGATCAGACGGTGTGACTTAGTACGAACTGTGTCCAATACCATGGACTCGGCTATTCAAATAGATTCTTACACTCTGTAGAGGTTGCGCACTTTTCCCACACTATGAAGCTCCTGGTCCCGTACCTCGGTACACTTCCCTTTCCGGGTGGACCGGTGCTGCTCCAACGAAACTTGCCTAACACGTGACTCCTTCACCGTACCACCGACAATCATCCTCCCCCGGAGTCATGCCCTGGGTGGCCCCTGTGTCACTCTTGACACCTGCCACCGTCGTGGCCAACAAACTGTCCCAAACGGGGACCTGAGCTCAAAAACCAAACTGGGCTCACAAGGTTATCATCGTCTACCTGATCAGGGCAGCACGCACGCATAACCTCCCCTCTTTGGTGGTACCGATAAAAGAGCACGCTGTTAGACTAAGCCAAGGCCGTCCCATTCTGGCAGGTGTGGCTGCACTGGAAAGTTCGGTTCAGTGGCACTTGATCAACGATGAAGGAATTTATCCCCAAGTAATTACAGTCATCACCGACACTCCGATATGCAAGTGATCCAAGTTATCATAATAACTAACTAGAAATCCAATAAGCATCATGATCAACTTCTACTACTAATCCCATATATGAAGTACCGGAGGAATCACAAAATAATCATAGACGGTAATCTCACAGTCTGACAGCATTACCACATATATCTGAAAATCTACTACTGTCCTATAATCCCATCATCATCATGACAGTAACTTATCTAAGATCTCCAAAGTATTGCATGAATTAATCCATTCCTAAATAATTCATATTTAGCATTAAAATAATTATTTAAACCATGATATTGCAATGCAATTATGCAAATGAGAGTTGTGGCTTGCCTTGCACCAAAGAAGTGTGGGAGTACTCCTGGCCTTCACCAACTAAGCAAAACAATCTGAAAAGCATTTTTGAAAGCATTTTCAAATACCACATAAAGCATTTTCTTTTGACCAGAAATTCTAAACAGCAGAGAAAAATACCAAATTTTTACAGCAGAAAGAGGAGCTCATAAGAAAAATAATGCAAAAAGAATGAACTCATTTGGACTTATGGTTTAAAAGTTATTGATGGTCAAAGTTCAGTTAAAGTTTCTGGAATTATTTGAATTAAACAGAAAACTAGAAAATCCCAGAAGCGGCCACGTCGAAGACGTAAACTGGCTAGGTGTTTCCACTAGCGTACCGCTTTGGCCGCGCGTGGAGTCGCCGACAGGTGGGGTCCGCTTGCCAGGTTTGAACAGAGAGAGAGAGGGAACAGAAGGCGGCGGGACTCACCGGCGATGTTCACCGGCGTAGAGGCTGCGGCGGAGCTGGGCAAGGGCGGGGATGGATCAGGCGGACGCCGGCGAGCATTCCCGTACCCGCATCTCCTCGAACTGTGGCCGGACGTGGTCGCCCCCTTCATCTCAGGTGGCGGGGAGCTTCGGGTGGCGATCGATCCCGCGACTCCGGCGAGCACCCGGGCTAGGAAAGGGCTGGGACGAGTCAGTGGAGTGCCACGAGCTCGGGGGTGGCCACGGCTGGGGCTGGGGTGGTTGGAATCGAGTGGGAGGAGCTGGGGCAGAGCGGCGGAGTACCTCGCCGGAGATGGAGAAGAAGGGTTCCCCGGCGTGGCTCCTGGGTGTGGGTGACGATTTGGAGGTAGGGAGAGTGGGTGGTGCGGAGAGGGGAGCTCGGGGCTGGCTTTTATAGCCAGGCGGGAGGTGGCCGAGCCGGATCCCGCCACGGTTGAGCTGGCCGGGCGAGGACGGCGAGCTAGCCGTCGTGACGTGGGCTGAAGTGACGAGAGGGGTGGGAGAGATCAATGTGACGGCGACAGCTCGAGGCAGAAGACGCCAGCCAGTTAGGTCACAGTGCCCGTACGGTGCACAACGGTGGGGCTTGGCCGTATCTGCTGGCGAGCTTCGCCGGAGGGGGAGAGAGTTCCAGACGGGCCAGGTGGACGGCGGCGACGACGTCGGCATGACTGGACAAGGAGAGGCATCGCGAAGTGGCCGGAGCAGTCGCGTCCGACGCGGTCGACGTGCAGAGCACGGTTTTGGCTCGGCCAGACGCGTGGTCACCGCGTGCACTAGCACACGCGGTGCGCTCTGGCTCGAGGGGTCATGTCTACACGGTAGTCCATCCGTCCACTAATATCTCCATGCTGAAGGTTTGGCAAGAGGTGGCGGGGACAGCTGGCTAGGCTCCATGCAAGTTTCGGGACAGAAACTTGTGCAGCAAGCTGAGGAGAAATGGCTAGGGCTTTAGGAGTGAAAGTTTACCACACTGAAATGCAGTAGGAAGGTGCACATACTGGGAATAATTCAGACCAAATGGATCAGTGTAGAGCATGGTTGCTTCACAACTGCCTCTCTGGTCCAAAAATCTTGCAGAGGATGTTCCACTCACTTGGATGGGTTCCTGGAGTTGAAACTTGGTATTGGTGGGTTATTTGATGATGCCAACATGCTATAAAAATTTCAGTCCAATTGGCTTAGTGTACAGGGTAATTCCTTCTCAACACTTCCCATTGGACAGAAACTGGGAAGAATTTTATAGAGAAATTGGCTAAATGAAATGAGCCAAAAATTTGTGGAGACTGATAATATGGGTAGGAGAATTTCCTGGATTAATTTCAGAATTTTTGAAGCAATATAAAATATAGTTGCCTCACAAACTGAAATTATGACCAGAAACAAAGATTGGATGTTGTGCTCACCATGATGAGTAAATCTTGAATATTTTCACATATCCAAGGTTCACATGGTCCAAAGGATTTATGAGAATTTTCTTGGGATTTTTGGAAGAACAGAAATATGGGTTGCTTCACAACCTAGAGCTCAAAGGGTTATTCCTTTAATGGAAAAAGGAATATTAGATTGGAATAAAATTGAGATTGAGCAAGAATGGAAGTGACATGACTTGAAAGAAGTTTTTGAGAACTTGAATCACTTGGGAAAGAAAATCAAAAGAAATTCCCAAGTTTTAAGTCTATAGAGCCATTCAGGAACAAATCCAAGCCAAATTCCAAACAAAGTTTCCAAACAAATTTTGAAAAGAAAAGCTGAGAAAACCAGGGTGTCACAGTGGGCACGCATGTTTGCGCGCCCATGTGTTCTAAGTCAGCACATTTCAACCCATAAATATTCCATCCGATAGGGACGGCGCTGGTTTTAGATGTTGTCGCAAAGAGAAGACAGAAAATTGAATAAAGCACGGCAGCTGTTAGACTGAAATCGAACGACAGTTCCCAACCAGCAATCAGAGTTGCAATTCTTTCAGGATGTCCAACGTGATATACGCTAGTACTACTTATACACATAGGACACTTGTTTCACCATGGCATATATTACATCAAAAGCTCTCAGAGGATAGATCAGTTCGGCAGTTGCGTGCTGCTACTGAAGAATTTCAAAGTTGATTAGGACCAGATCTCCTTGCAGAGAAACTTCGATTCTCATATCATCCCCAACCGCAAGATTTGATTGAGTTTTGAACCTTGACCATCCTTTAACATCAATCATCATGCGACCATCCTTTCTACTTACGGTATATTGCACAGGTTCATTCACACCAAGGCTGCGCATGGTAAGAGAAACTTGGCCACGGTCGCCCGGATTATTGAACGACTCCCTCATTGCTCTAGGAATTTTCTGTTTGCAAACAAGAGGACATATGCAAACAGTTAGATCAACACGGTGAATCATTTGAAACAACATGGAAAGACAAAAGAACGAAGCACTTGGGCTGCCAGTGCTTACCAAAGAGGTGGAGATGTCGGTTTTTGTAAGTACTTTGGAATATGCAATGCGAACTGCAGCCCAGTCTGTTGCCAGTGCAAGTGCAAGTTCAAGTGTTGGTCAGGTGCCGGAGCCGTTGCTGGTGCCTATGGCGGTGTGAGTGGTAGTGCCGCTGCTGCTGCTGGAGACGGTGCTCCTTCTGGAGCTGGTGCTGGTGTCGGTGCCGGATCCTCTAGTGCATCAGCCTGATCCGCTGATGCGGTCGGTGCCCAATCTTCTGCTAGATCAGACTGAGATGCTGCCACTGTTGGTGCTAGAGCCAGTGCCGGTGCTCGATCCGCTGCGGCTGCCGATGCTGGAGGTGGTACCGATGTGCAAGACAGCAGCGCTCGTCTCTGGTCTGCTTTGATTTTAGACTACAACTTTGTAACTTTGCTATGCATCCTTCTTAAGTGAGAGTGCACATGAGCAATTCGAACTTCCTCCGGCTCTGTGACCTGGATCCAGTCCTTTTCTTTCCTTATTTTAAAGGCGACAAGGACTAATTCTGGCGTGGTTGTTAAAGTAAACTGCAGTTGATCAGAGGGCTTCAGATTGTACTCAGACAACAAACGGATCCAATTGTGTCCACTAATATAAGTGATGGACAGTGCCTTCGTTATTGACACATCATAAGAAGTGAAACCTGCTAAAATAACCATCATAGAGCAAACCAAATGGTTTATTCTGTAAGGAATGTGACATGGCAAAACATGCATCGTAAAATTGCAGCAAAAGTAAGAAAACATGACAGTTAATCAATGAGATTTACTTTATGTGACACAACTTAATCCTTACCAGGCAATCACTATCTTCAAGTTCTAAATTGAAGGTTGTTCGTCAATTACGGGTGGCATGCAGGGCCCCTCCTTACTCCCACAAGTAGGACAGTCCAAAGGTCGTGACAACTCGTATGGACCGAACATCCACGGGAATAGAAATCCTGGTGGGTGCGATAAACCCTGCAATGCATACATATATTGGAGTGTAACCATAACTGATGTATACTCCCGCCATCCACAAAAATAAGATGATCTGGATGTTTCAAAATATACGGACTGAATTGAGTGGACAAACACACCAAAATGTGTCTAACTCTATATACATCTAATTCAAAAAAAATGTAAACATCTTATGTCTTTGAACAGAGGGAGTACTGTACTGGCATGAAAAACACAGATATCAAACAACCGAAATTGGTATTATAGGTTCACCATTTCTAAAACATTAACATAGAGTGTTCTCAAGATTCACCACAAAACAAAAGCGGCAGTACTAACCCATACAGGGTTCACACACACAAATCAAGTACTGAACAATATTACTTACTACACACAAGCCAAGTTGCACTAATTAAACTCTATAGACTATTTCTTGCCACCGACCTACGGGATGTGCCCCACATAACTGACCAGGCCATGGACATCATGAGAGATGTCTATCGGCACCTTCGCCATCCCGTCAACCTTGGAGAACCTAACAGTGTGGTCTTTCCACTCATAAACATGCCGATGAAGACAAGCGTCAGATTTGTTGGGAAGCTTTACAAGAACCACACCCTTCGTAAGCGCAGGCACAGCTACGAAATTGTTGTGGTGAAGTACACCCTCGAGAACACGCGTGACAACAATGCTACAGGAAAACACTTGTTCATGACATGTGGCTACAAGGACACGGCAGCTGGATAGTTTAGTAGTGCACATCCTCAGGTCTTCCAGTTCACACGGCATGACTTTGAGAACTTCATCTCCACAGCTGACCTGGTTCTAATTCAAATTGAAACCAATATTTTATTACTGCCTCCGTTCACAAATATAAGATGATTTTCTATATTTTACTCCATATAAGACTACATATAAGCACAGAAATGAGTGAACAAGGACACTAAAACATGTCTACATCAGATACACAAAAAAGTTAGAACATCTTATATCTGTGAACAGAGCGATTACTTACAATACCCATAACACAAGTTACTGAGGGTACTATATTCTCTTCCTACAGCTAGCGTTGATGTTCATAAAGTAGTTGAAAGTAATCTATAAGAAATCTGTGTTATGTGCAAAAATCATATGCATGTCAACCTCTCGCATGTTTTGGTCAAAAGAGACATTTAGAACAGTCATTTGGCACACAAAAACCACATGAAAGATCGCCTAGAAAGTTATACTACTAGTACTACGTGTACATTACATAAACATCGCATATTAGCAAGCACTTTGCAAGTTAGATCAAAAAACACGATCAAGATCGCCAAAAAGATCGTCAACAAGAGATATTACCTCGACCGGCTTAACGAGGGATCCCGGAGAGGTGGCCTTGGCCAAGGCGATGGCCTTGAGCTTGTCTGTGGTCATCTTGGCTGGGTGCTTGTGCTTCTTTAGACTCTGAGCCTCGACGGTTTTGGCCAGAGCCATAGACATCACTTTGGCCGGTGCTCCAGGGTCCATCAAGAAACTGTCAAATAGAAATAACAGGAAAGAAAACGATAACCAGAAACCAAAAAGAAGAACAGAGAGGGAGTTAGGATCGGTCACGGGGTTGCAAAAGATGACTAGAACGGAAGTATAGCAGCACCATTGATGCGCTCACCTTTCTTTCTTTGGGAGAGAAGAACAATGGCAGAAGCAAGTTGGGGTTTTCTTGAAGAAATGAGGAACAAGATGAGGGAGAAGCGAGTGGGGTTTTCTTGAAGAGAGGAAGACGAGGAAGAAGAGTGAAATGATAGTTGCTTCGTCCGTCCAACTTACTGCTAGAAAGGTGGGGTTTTGTGATTTGACGCCTCATGGGGCATTACTGTGGTGCTACGACCGCGGTAAGTCCACCGTGCAGTTGTGCAATCTAGTGCAGAGTAATTTGGTGCATGGCAAGTGGACCCCGAAGCTGGTTGTCCCACACATTGGCGAAAGTGAGTAGCAAGGTTCCCGACGACCGGGGAGGAGGATCCGTGCAGTAGAGTGTCTCCACTATTTCTTAAAAAATATTTTTTTGATTACAACAAGCATTTCCACTCTTACGACGAAGGAGTGCGAATCATGGCAGCCACTTGAACTTACACTACTAGTACTCCTACTACTAGGCATGTGCAGTGGTTCATACAGTAGTCTTTTCTTGTTGCCAGTGTAGTAAGATATGACAATAAAAAATGATGTATAGTAAACTGATTATACCACCCGAAGAAAAGTAACTAATTATAAATAAATCTGTTGTGAGGGATATTGTTGCGAGTGTTTCAACATATTTTTGGTTTACATCGCGGCTAGTATTCATGAATACGGTCCTGGGTGGGTCCCCTGCGTGTACGTGCCTTCTATCCCTTGCTACCTCGGCGTACAGTCGACCTGTGCTGGAGTACTATTATTTTTAGCATACAAGGCAACCGGAGAAGTAGAATCAAGGGATGGAGGCGGCAGCCGCTCCGGAAGGGTGTCTCGGGAGGATTGACATCCAGTGGCATGCTGTGCGCATGTCACATATGAACAGTAGTGTAACATGCCCATTTTTTTAACATCTGATCGAGAATCAACGGTGAGATCAATGTCAACAGTACTCAGGGTACAGTGCACGGAGAGTATGTTGCTACAGTGCTCGACCGAATAGGAACCATACAAATCACGCCTCTATTGTGCTCTGTGCTATAGTGACTGTTCTGGACCGTTTGAGTTTGATCCAACGGTCATGTTACGTCGTGACATGCCCATGCAGAGGACGCCTACACAACGGTCATGTTACATCATGACATGCCCATGCAGAGGCGCACAACGGTGGTGATGCAGGGTGCCACCGCCCGTAGAGCCCGCTCCCGGTCGACGGGAGCCAGCTCGTCAAAGACGGCATCCAATGGCACAAATGGATTCCGGTGACGTAGCCCGGAGAGGATTCGTCCGACAACGGCAACGGCCACCCGCACCCCCTCGTCCAGCGCCGCCCCCACCACCGCGTGGAGACGGTTCAGCTCCTCAGAGATATAGGTGAAGAAGGAGACTAGGTCAGGAAGCCGCAGCTCATTGAAGTCGATGGGCTGGTCGAACGGGTTTAGCCCGACGGCCGGCATGGTCGCGCTGGCACGACGGTAGGCATCGCGCAGCTGCAACACTTGCATGGCAACATGGTCCAGCAAGTGGTTGAGGTGATCCTGGACCTTGTCACGATCGGCACGCTCGCGCTCCAGCCGGCTCACCATCAGGGCAACCTGGCCGCCTAGGGTATCTCCACGTCCTTGGCCCTGAGCTCTGCATCCTTGGCCTAGAGCTCCTCTGTCAGGCGCCTCACCTCAGACTCCATGATCTGGTGTGCCGCCATGGAACCCGGTAGAAGCATTGGGGAAAGGAAGCGAAGGGGGCAAAACGGCTGGAAGGCAATGCAATCTATGGGAAGGCGGAGGGATTGGGGTAAATCTTTTGGTTTTAACCATGGGAAACCCCAGTCGATGTCTTTTCACATCAGGGAGCAGTGGTTTTTACTGGCAGAGTCATCATGACTAATTCCTGCCACGCCTGCTCCCGTCAAACAAAGAAAGAATCCTGCCATGCCCAAGGACCAAAGCAACGCAGCGGTGGATAGTATTTTAATTTACCTAGCCACAAGGAGGGAAAAAATGCTTGAAAAAACAAATGTGGCGGCGGCCTAGCTGATCGGTCACACTAGCCCAACTAGCTAGCAACGTGGTTGTACTCGGTGGGAAAAGTGGGGTTTTGTGATTTGTCGAGTCATTACTTCGGCACTACGACCGAGGAGGACCCAAAAACCACGCGGTAGGGCGTCCCATGCTCCCACCGTCCCATGTCTCAGTAAGGAAGAAAATATGCGTGCACCATCGGGGAGGACCTAGAAACCGCGCGGTAGGGTGTGCCACGTCTCAACACGAAGGAAAATGTGCGTGTAAAAATATATGAGACGTAGTAATGGTAAGAACTCGGGACCCAGCTAGTGCGTTGAAAACACCCCACTAGCCACATAGCTTCATCATGCTAACGTGGCACGAAGGATAGGTGTGGTTAGCTCCGTCTCGACCAACCACGAGGTCTCTTGTTCCTAGACGATTCATCTATTTTCCAAGCATTTTTTTAGTTATAATAACACCACGGCCAGCTCGCGCCGCTCTTCGTGTTTGCCCGTGCGTCTATAGATTGTAGATGGAGAGGAGAGAGAGCTCGCAGACATGGGACCAGGCAGTAAGTGAGTCAATGTTCATGCACGTGCTGACGAGCCACTCCCTGTACTCTACTCAACGTGATACAATACAGTATAAAATCAAGTTATGCGACAAAGCCAACAACCGTTGCTATTTCTGGCTATCGACGTATGCTTTGTAGTCTAGGTTGCCGGCTCGAATCTCGTCCTTCTGATTTTTTATTTTTAGGTCCAAATTTGTTCCATGATGAGTGGAACCCCCGTGTGTTGTTCTGATATTTCTGTGTACGAGGGATTTTTTGCATAAACACTTTGCGCAGTTAGACAATTTATGGCACCAGTTACACGTATTTTACAAGTTTATGAACAAAAGTGACAGCGGCGGAGAATATCACGTGCTCCCTCGGCTTAGATGCTATGGTGATACGAGATTGTACGTCGTTGGATCTGATATCCAATGGCATGTGAGTAGTCTTTGTACTTTTGCGCAATTCCAAACTCTTCGAGTGCTTTTTTGCAAAAAAAAACATACAGACCTTTGTGAGCCGCTGGATTTTGGATCCAACGGCTCCCATGAGCTCGTATCACGGTAGCATCTAAGGTGTGGGAGAACCCAATATTCTCACGTACGAGAGAATATAAGGTGCTCCCCGCAGCTTAGCTGCTACGGCGATACGAGCTGCTAGCAGCCGTTGGATCTGAGATCCAATGCCATGTGTGTAGTATTTGTAATTCTGCGCAATTCCCAAACTCTTTGTGGCCTATATTGCAAAAACATTCAGACCTCCTAATGGGAGCCATTAGATCTCCAGGGAGCTCGTATCACCGTAGTATCTACGGTATGGGAGCACCTCATATTCTCCCGCACGAGAGAACATCTCAGGTGCTCTCGCTGCTTGGATGCTACGGTAATACGAGCTTCGAGGTGGTTCGATCTGAGATCCAATGGCATCTGAGTATAGTCTTTGTACTTGTGAGCAATTCCCAAACTCTTTGAGGTTTTTTTTGCAAAAACCATTCGGACCTACTAGGAGCCGTTGGATCTCAGATCTAATGGCACACAAGAACTCGTATCACCATATAGCATCTAAGGTGGGAGCACCTAATATTCTCTCGGGTGGTGGGGGCACAACCCATCGTTGTTTGGGAGGGTGGAGCCAAATGTTACAAAAATATAATCTAAACCCTTCCTCCCTCCCGAGTGTCCTAAAAAAAGACCTTCACAATTTTATCTAACGTTGGGGGTAACTCGGGGGTTACCCTCCCTCCCGACAATCTACATGGCTCCGCCTATGCAAGAGGCATAGAGCGAGCGTCTATGTGTGCGAGGTCAATCGAGTCATATATAGAGGGAGAGATCGAGTTAGTGTGGGCTAGCGTACACTGGAATGAGAAAGATGATACAGAGAGATATCGTTCGACGTAGCTGTAGTGAGGGCTGGAGGGAGATAGTTACCGAGAGAGTGGCCTAGATAGACTTTGTGTTTGTGCGTGCGGCGTGCATGGAGTTTTTTTACAGAGGCAACATATGTGTCTAGAGGGAGAGAGGGAGGGCAATATAGAGGGAGAGAGAGAGCTCGTCATGGAGGGCCCGACGAGGCTGTGTGTGAGAAATACATTTGTTGAGAGCGTGAGGGTGGGTGTGAGATAAATGGAGATCAAAACATGAAGAGAAATAATGAGCGTGTGTCGGATACCAATAGCTCTATTAACAAAGAGATGAAGATCGATCGATACAGGAAGTATGTGTGGTGAGGGGGGGGGTGATGGACAGACCTAACACAACATTTGAGTGTACATAGTAGTAGACTTAATATTCACATTTCAGTTTAGTGTACATTGTAAACATTGAATTGAGGACCATGTATGGTTTACATTTTATTTTTGAATTCGTGCCATACATGCATGGATTGGAAAAGTAGATGCACTATACTGACTCGTTTGTTGTTGTATTTGTGTGTGTGTGGTCATATGCTTGAATACATACAAAGTTTTCTCACCACCATACCATTCATATTTTAAATTTGAATTTGCATTAAAAAACCTAGTGTGGATACCATGAAATGTGAAATCCACATTGAGATCACTATATCACTCTTCATAAACCAATTACCGTCCCTTTGGGAATGACCAATTATTTGCAAGGAAAATACGGGCATTGTAATACATATAGATTCATTCGCCAATTTTAAAAAGATTCCTTTCCTGATAAAAAAAGATTCCTTTCGCATTCTAAAATGGTAGCACCCGACGGCGTACCAGCCAGACCGGGCTCGTGTCGTGGTGGTGGCGTGCGTGGTATGCTAGCCAATCCCAACCAAAAGAACCGCGATAAAAATTTGTGCCTCCATTCGAGCCTCCGCGTTTCGAATCAAAATATCTGGCGGCCAGAATTCCAGCCCTGTGAAATTCCCCTTATGTCCCCGGTCCATAATGACTACTCCTACTACTACCGATGAACAGTGGAGGGTTGCTTTAGTAACTAGGCCACATTACCTATCATGCTGAGCACGTTCAAGTCCCTCGGTCACCGCTACCCAAGGTCACCCATCAACTCCATTGCCTACTACACTAGGATGAGTATAGAATGGAGCTTCGTTTGTTCGTGCCTACTACCTCCGTCCTAGTTTATTGGTCCTCTTCGCATTTTATGCTAAAATTTGACCTTACATTTAACTAACAAAATGTTAATGCATGTAACCAAAAATAATATCACTGGAAACTATGTTCAAATACAAGTCGAACGACATAATTTTTGGTGACATGCATTATTATTAGAGTATGACGCAATGCATTGTTTGAAGTCTAACTAAGCACTGTTTGACCAAATTTTATCTTAAAAAATATGAACATCTACTACAACAATAAAGATGTATCGCCTGAAAGTTTATTTCATGATGCATGTAATGATATTGCTTCGAATCCTGGTTTTTAAATTCCAGAAAATCCAAAACTCACCTGAAATTCATGAAACTGCGCATGGTCTCGTGATACGGCACAAATAGGTTGTGGTAATTTTTTTGATCAATTTGAGACAAGCTGCTTATGAAAAGTTGCACACATGAACAGCCAAGGTATTTTGGAACAAAGAGCTGTCACGTTAATGCGAACGGTTCACTAATATATTCAAACCGTGGGCGTTAGACCAGCATGCCGCTGCTACTTGTAGACTGCGTTGGTATTTCCCCGAAGAGGAGAGGATGATGCAGTATAGTAGAGATAAGTATTTCCCTTAGTTAAGAGCCAAGGTTATGAATCCAGTAGGAGAACCAAGCAAGATCCAGTGAATAACACCTACACACACAAAAGCAAACACTTGCACCCAACGCGAATAAGACGGTTGTCAATCCTCCTAGCGGCTACTTGCAAGGATTAAATCCGATAGAGATAAATTGATAAAGTAAATTACTAAACTAAATAAAAGTAAATAAATTGCAGCAAGGTATTTTTATGTTTTTTATATGATAAATATAGACCCGGGGGCATAGTTTTCACTAGAGGCTTCTCTCTTGAGCGCACAAACATACGGTGGGTAAACAAATTACTATTGGGCAATTGATAGAAAAGCAAATAATTATGACGGATTCATGGCAATGATCATGCATATTGGCATCACGTCCGAGACAAGTAGACCGACTCCTGCCTGTATCTACTACTATTACTCCACTCATCGACCGCTATCCAGCATGCATCTAGAGTATTAAGTTAATAATAACAGAGTACCGCCTTAAGCAAGATGACATGATGTAGAGAAGCAAATTCAAGCAATATGAATAAACCCCATCTTTTTATCCTTAATGGCAACAATACAAATACGTGTCATGTCCCTTTCTGTCACTGGGATTGAGCACCGCAAGATTGAACCCATCACAAAGCACCTCTCCCATTGCAAGATAAACCAATCTAGTTGGCCAAACCAAATCGATAGATCAGAGAGAAATACAAATCTATATTTAATCATGCATAAAAGAGTTCAGAGAAGACTCAAATATTTCTCATGAATAATCTGATCATAAACTCACAATTCATCAGATCCCAACAAACACACCGCAAAAGAAGATTACATCGGATAGAACTCCAAGAACATCAAGGAGAACTTGGTATTGAAGATCAAAGAGAGAGAAGAAGCCATCTAGCTACTAGCTATGGACCCGTAGGTCTGTGGTAAACTACTCACACATCATCGAAAGGGCAGCAAGGTTGATGTAGAAGCCCTCCGTGAACGATTCCCCCCCCCGGCAAAGTACCGGAAAAGGCCTCCAGATGGGATCACGAAAGAACAGAGGCTTGCGGCGGCGGAAAGGTTTTATCTTCTGGCTCTCTGATGGTTTCCGAATATTTGTGAATTTATAGGAGTGGAATTAGGTCAAACGGAGCCACGAGGGCCCCACAAGGCATCAGGGCACCCCCAGGGCCGCGCCCTATTGCCTTGTGGAGGCTTCGTGAACCTTCTGGCCTCCTCTCCAAGTCTCCAGGGTCTCTTTTGTCCAGAAAAAATCTCCAAAAAGTTTCATTGCATTTGGACTTCGTTTGGTACTGATTCTCTGAAAAAAGCCAAAACAAGCAGAAAACAACAACTGGCACTGGGCACTAGGTTAATAGGTTAGTCCCAAAAAATGATATATAATTGCATATAAAAACATCCAAGATTGATACTATAATAGCATGGAACAATCAGAAATTATAGATACGTTGGAGACGTATCAAGCATCCCCAAGTTTAATTCCTGCTCGTCCTCGAGTAGGTAAATGATAAAAACAGATTTTTTGATGTGGAATGCTACCTATCATGTTTCATCATGTAATCTCTTTTACGGTATGAATAATAAGACATCAATACTCAGGCATACTAATAAACAATCATGTCTTTCAAAATAAAAATGCTAAAGAACGTTATCCCTACAAAATCATATAATCCTGTCATGCTCCATCTTCTTCACACAAAGTATTTATCATGCACTACCCCAATGACAAGCCGAGCAATTGGTTCATACATTTTAACACGCTTTAGCTTTTTCAACTACCACTCAATACATGAGCGCAAGCCATGGATATAGCACCATGGGTGGAATAGAGTGTGGTGGTAGAGGTAAATAAGAGAAGTCAAAAATTAGAAGATAGTCTCACATCGACGAGGCTAATCAACGGACTATGGAGATGCCCATCAATTGATGTCAATGCAAGGAGTAGGGATTGCCATGCAACGGATGCACTAAGAGCTATAAGTGTATGAAAGCTCAACATGAAAACTAAGTGGGTGTGCATCCAACTTGCTTGCTCATGAAGACCTCGGGCATTTGAGGAAGCCCGTCATCAGAATATACAAGCCAAGTTCTATAATGAAAAATTCCCACTACTATATGAAAGTGACAAAATAGGAGACTCTCTATATGAAAAACATGGTGCTACTCTGAAGCACAAGTGTGGAAAAGGATAGTAACATTGCCCCTTTTCTCTTTTTCTCTCATTTTTTTTTCATGGTTCTTTTTCGCCTCCTTTTTTTATTATTATTTTTCGTCTGGAGTCTCATCCCGACATGTGGGGGAATCATGGTCTCCATCATCCTTTCCTCACTGGAACAATGCTCTAATAATGATGATCATCACACCTCTATTTACTTACAACTCAATATTACAACTCGATACTAGAACAAAAATATGACTCTCTATGAATGCCTCTGGCAGTGTACCAGGATGTGCAATGATGCTAGCGTAACATGTATAAAAATGATGAACGGTGGCTGAGCCACAAATACTATATCAGCTATATGATCATGCAAAGCAATATGACAATGATGATGTGTGTCATATAAAAAACGGAACGGTGGAAGTTGCATGGCAATATATTTCGGAATGGCTATGGAAATGCCATGATAGGTAGGTATGGTGGCTGTTTTGAGGAAGATATAAAGAGGCTTATGTGTGATAGAGCGTATCATATCATGGGGTTTGGATGCATCGGCGAAGTTTGCACCAACTCTCGATGTGAGAAAGGGCAATGCACGGTACCGAAGAGGCTAGCAAATTGCGGAAGGGTGAGAGTGCGTATAATCCATGGACTCACATTAGTCATAAAGAACTCACATACTTATTGCGAAAGTTTATTAGCCCTCGAAGCAAAGTACTACTATGCATGCCCCTAGAGGGATAGATTGGTAGGACAAGGTCCATCACTCGTCCCCGACCGCCACTCATAAGGTAGACAATCAATAATAAATCATGCTCCAACTTCTTAGCATAACGACAGATCATACGTGCATGCTTCGGGAATCACAAACCTTAACACAATTATTCTTACTAAACCAAAATCATCTACTAGTACCTCCCCCATATTATGATCTTAATATCGCAAAACTATTGCAAGGAATCAAATTTATCATATTCAGTGATCTACATGAAAGTTTTTATTATATCCCTCTTGAATACCTATCATATCAAGACCAAATTCATAACCCGTGCATATTAGCATTGCTATTTATTCGACTCTCAAAAATATATAAGTGAATCATGAGAGTGCAACTATTTCTTTAAAATATAACCACTGCCATGCTCTAAAAGATATAAGTGAAGCACTAGAGCAACTGCCTAGCTCAAAAGATATAAGTGAAGCACATAGAGTATTCTAACAAATCACGAATAATGTGTGTCCCTCTCAAAAAGGTGTGTTCAGCAAAGATGATTGTGACAAACTAAAAAGCAAACAAAAGCAAACAAACTATATCACAAGACACTCCAAGTAAAACACATATCATGTGATGAATAAAAATATAGCTCCAAGTGAGTTACCGATAGATTGTAGACGAAAGAGGGGATGCCTTACGGGGCATCCCCAAGCTTAGACGCTTGAGTATTCCTTGAATATTACCTTGGGGTGCCTTGGTCATACCCAAGCTTAGGGTCTTGCCGCTCCTTATTTCTTTATCCATCGTAGTCTCACCCAAAACTTGAAAACTTCAGCACACAAAACTCAACAGAAACCTCATGAGATCCGTTAGTATAACAAACAAATCTTAAACTTTAGGTACTGTTATAAATTGATTCATATTTAATATTGGCATAATGCTACTGTACTCCAACTTCTCCATGACTCATACCCCCCGATACGATCCATAGATTCATCAAAATAAGCAAACTATGCAACAAAAACAGAATCTGTCTAAAACAGAACAGTCTGTATGATCTGAATTATGGTCATACTTCTGTAACTCCAAAAATTCTGAACCATTAGGAAAATGTGGGAAATTCATATTCCAATACTGTGTAAAAAATTCAGAAGGTTATCATGCTCCAGGAAAAAACCAAAATTCCAGCACTGGACGCAAAAGTTTCTGTTTTCAAACAGCATCAATCATACTATCTTCCAAATCATCCCAAAGGCATTACTTGGCACAAACACTAATTTAGACATAAAAATACAATCATAACATAAGCTATAATTGTGTAAACACTCAAAAATAGAAGGTAAAAGCAAAAAAAAAATATTTTATTCATTGGGTTGCCTCCCAACAAGCGTTATTGCTTTATGCCCCTAGCTAGGCATAATGCATAGTTTCAAGTGTTGTCATCCTTCAAGTTAATTCCATAAGTGGCCCTCATAATGGATTCATAAGGTGCTTTAATTCGTTTTCTAGGGAAGTGTTCCATCCCTTTCTTTAGTGGAAATTGAAATCTTATATTACCTTCTTTCATATCAATAATAGCACCAATTGTTCGAAGAAAAGGCCTACCAAGTATTATGGGGCAAGAAGGATTGCATTCAATGTCAAGAACAATAAAGTCCAGGGGCACATAATTTCTATTTGAAATAATAAGCACATCATTTATTCTACCCAATGGCTATTTAATAGTGGAATCCGCAAGGTGCAGATTAAGGGAACAAGGATCCATGTCGGTGAGACCTAGCACATCACACAAAGACTTTGGTATAGTGGAAACGCTAGCACCAAGATCACAAAGAGCATTACATTCATAATCTTTAATTTTTACTTTAATAGTAGGTTCCCATTCATCTTGTAATTTTCTAGGAATTGATACTTCCAACTCAAGCTTTTCTTCATGTGCTTTCATCATGGCTTCTACGATATGTTTAGTGAAAGCTTTATTTTGTTCATATGCATTTGGTGAATTAATCATGGATTTCAACAAGGAAATACACTCAATTAAAGAACAACTATCATAATTAAAGTCCTTGTAATCCAAAGTAGTGGGTGCATTACTATTTAAAGTTTTGACCTCTCCAAACCCACTTTTTTTCATTTTTATGATCAAGATCATCACCCTCCAAGCAAGTGGGACTCCTATCTAAAGTTGACTCTTCTCCAGTACCTTTTTCATCAAGTTTTATGTTACTAAATAATGATTCAATAGGAGTGACACCAATCATTTTAATATCTTCATCATTACAATGATAGAAACCGGGTGGAATCGCTTTTTCTAGAAATTCTCGCTTAGCTCTCAACCTAGCGGTCCTTTCTTTACTTTCATTAATGGAGACATAGATAGCTTTAATAGACTCATTTATATCATGCTTGGGTGGCAAAATTTTAGTTTTGAGATTTTCCACATCATGAACAATTCTATCCATGTTCCTAGCCAATTCATCAACTCTATTCATTTTTTCTTCTATCATAGCATTGAAATTCTTTTGAGAATTAATAAATTCTTTAATATTACTTTCAAGATCAGAGGGTATCCTATTATTATTATTATTATTATAAGGATTACCATAATTATTAGAGGAATTTCCGGGAAACGGTCTAGCATTGAAATTACCCCTATAAGCATTGTTGTTGAAATTGTTTCGAGATATAAAATTCACATCAATAGCATCATTATTTTGCTCAATCAAAGTGGACAAAGGCACATCATTAGGATCAATATGAGCATTTTATTAGCAACCAATTTCAATAGAGTATCCATCTTATCACTCAAAGTATTAATTTCTTCAACGGAATTTACCTTCTTACCAGTTGGAGTTCGTTCAGTGTGCCATTGAGAATAATTTGCCATAATATTATCAAGAAGTTTTGTAGCTTCTCCCAATGTAATTTCCATAAAAGTACCACCTGCGGCAGAGTCTAGCAAATATCTAGAGTCAAAGTTTAGTCCTGCATAAAAAATTTGTATGATCATCCATAAATTCAAGCCATGAGTTGGGCAATTACTTATCATTAATTTCATTCTCTCCCGAGATTGTGCAACGTGTTCATGCTCAAGTTGCTTAAAATTCATAATTTGATTTCTTAAAGAAATAATCTTAGCGGGAGGAAAATACTTGGTAATAAAAGCATCCTTACACTTATCCCAAGAATCAATACGATTTCTAGGCAAGGATGAAAACCAAGTTTTAGCACGATCTCGTAGTGAGAACGGAAATAATTTTAATTTTACAATATCATTATCCACATCTTTCTTCCTTTGCATATCACAAAGTTCAACGAAAGTATTAAGATGGGATGCAACATCTTCATTAGGACTACCAGAAAATTGTTCTTTCATAACAAGATTAAGCAAGGCAGCATTAATGTCACATGACCCCGCACTAGTGGCGGGAGGAACAATAGGAGTACTAATAAAATCATTATTATTAGTATTGGAAAAGTCACACAATTTTGTATTTTCTTGAGACATCGCGACAAAGCAAGCAAACTAGCAAACAAGCAAATAAAATATTTTTGTGTTTTTGTAAAAAAAAATTAGAAGTGGGGGAGATGAAAACGAGAGGCAAATGCAAATGAAAAGGCAAATAAAATAAATGCAAGTGATTGATAGTTTGTGCGAAGGTACTTGATAGATTTTGATGATGTCCTCCTCGGCAACGGCGCCAGAAAGTCTTCCTGCTACATGTAGACTGCGTTGGTATTTCCCCGAAGAAGAGAGGATGATGCAGTATAGTAGAGATAAGTATTTCCCTCAGTTAAGAACCAAGGCTATCAATCCAGTAGGAGAACCAATTAAGATCCAGTGAATAGCACCTACACACACAAAAGCAAACACTTGCACCCAACGCGAATAAGAGGGTTGTCAATCCTCCTAGCGGTTACTTGCAAGGATTAAGTCTAATAGAGATAAATTGATAAAGTAAATTACTAAAAGAAATAAAAGTAAATAAATTGCAGCAAGGTATTTTTATGTTTTTTTATATGATAAAGATAGACCCGGGGGCCATAGTTTTCACTAGAGGCTTCTCTCTTGAGCGCAGAAACATACGGTGGGTAAACAAATTACTGTTGGGCAATTGATAGAAAAGCAAATAATTGTGAAGGATTCATGGCAATGATCATGTATATAGGCATCACGTCCGAGATAAGTAGACCGACTCCTGCCTGCATCTACTACTATTACCCCACTCATCGACCGCTATCCAGCATGCATCTAGAGTATTAAGTTAATAAAAACAGAGTAACGCCTTAAGCAAGATGACATGATGTAGAGAAGAAAATTCAAGCAATATGAATAAACCCCATCTTTTTATCCTTAATGGTAACAATACAAATATGTGTCATGTCCCTTTCTGTCACTGGGATTGAGCACCGCAAGATTGAACCCATCACAAAGCACCTCTCCCATTGCAAGATAAACCAATCTAGTTGGCCAAACCAAATCGATAGATCGGAGAGAAATACAAAGCTATATTTAATCATGCATAAAAGAGTTCAGAGAAGACTCAAATATTTCTCATGAATAATCTGATCATAAACTCACAGTTCATCGGATCCCAACAAACACACCGCAAAAGAAGATTACATCGGATAGAACTCCAAGAACATCAAGGAGAACATGGTATTGAAGATCAAAGAGAGAGAAGAAGCCATCTAGCTACTAGCTATGGACTCGTAGGTCTGTGGTAAACTACTCACACATCATCGGAAGGGCAGCAAGGTTGATGTAGAAGCCCTCCATGATCGATTCCCCCTCCGGCAGAGTACCGGAAAAGGCCTACAGATGTGATCATGGAAGAACAGAGGCTTGCGGCGGCGGAAAGGTTTTCTCTTCTGGCTCTCTGATGGTTTCTGAATATTTGTGAATTTATAGGAGTGAAATTAGGTCAAACGGAGCCACGAGGGCCCCACAAGGCATCAGGGCGCGCCCCCCTGGGGCCACGCCCTGTTGCCTTGTGGAGGCTTCGTGAACCTTCTGGCCTCCTCTCCAAGTCTCCAGGGTCTATTTTGTCCAGAAAAATATCTCCAACAAGTTTCGTGGCATTTGGACTTCGTTTGGTACTGATTCTCTGAAAAGCCAAAAACAAGCAGAAAACAGCAACTGGCACTGGACACTAGGTTAATAGGTTAGTCCCAAAAAATGATATATAATTGCATATAAAAACATCCAAGATTGATACTATAATAGCATGGAACAATAAAAAATTATAGATACGTTGGAGACGTATCAGCCGCCATGCGTCCCGCTTCTCATAGGTAGGTGCCGTCCGAGCAAGCGTGTGAGTAGACGCGAGGCGTGCGAGCAGGCCGCTGCGCAGGCTCACTGGGAGGCGAGCCCTTTGACCAGCTTCCGCCACCCACCTTAATCCCAACCACACCCACTTTTAATGGCGCCCGCGCCGCAGTTTAAATCACCGCCGCACTCCCCGCTCTCGCTACAATCTTCTCTCTGCCTCTCCAATTCTCTTGTCGTCTGCCTCCAATCAGCTTGACCTCGCCGTATGCCATGGCGTATCACGATGGGCTGCCCCTAGTCTTCCAGTTTCCTGAGGAAGACCCTAATGAGTTTTTGGATGAGCTTGACCTGGCCGTGCAGGAAGTCGCCGCGTCTGTCCCCGTGCCCGTTCTAGCTCCCGTCGCCGCGCCAGCGCTAGCGCCCATCCCCGTGGCATTGATGGGCTGGGAGCCGCACACTGTCGCCCAGCTTGAAGCTGCGGGGATCCACGAGATCCCCGCTAACTTGCACACGTTCGTGCACCTACCAGCACATGCGCCTGCGCATGCACTGACGCATGCGCCCATGTCGGTGCACGTGCACATGAATGTCTCCGCCGTGCTGTTGCCAGGGACTGTCCCCGCGTCGGTGCCAGTGCCCCCCTCAGCGGCATGGGTCGCCGCCGTCGACTGCTACCTTGCAGCGACACTAGTCGCCGCCTCCCGCCGGTTGACTAGCTCCTGGAGACTGAAGTCCAGAACATACTGGCCTTCCTTGAAGCTTGGGCCAACGTCTAGGAGTATGCCAACTCCGGCGCAAGACGCCGCCGGCCAGTGGCCCAACGGCACACAGGGCACGGTTGAGGAGCCGCTTCCTACCGCAAGACGCACCCGCCGCCGCTGCAATTAGTTTTATTCATTTTTTTTAGTTCGATCATGGTATGAATGTAAAGTCACAGTCAGACTGAATGAAATCTATGGTTTGATCGATTGAGTTTTCTGCTAGAGCCCTATCAAATTAAATAAAAAAAGTCATTAAGCGACATGTATTTCTTCTCATCACAAACATTTCATATTAAATACCTACATCAATTCCAAATACTTGTAGGGCGTGAGCAGGTCCCTTCGAGCACTAGGCAATACATACATTTATCCATGCATTTAATTATTAGTACTAGTTAAATACACCACGGGTGCCTGAACTTGTCCGACACGGTCACTTTTTTCCTATACTTGTAAAATACGTACTAGTAGTAGGTGAAACTGGTGCCGTAACTTGTGAATGCGTCCAGATACGGTCGACGGCATTGGGCATCTGCCCCGGGTGGCGCGCCATGTTTATTAGCTCACGCGTTCTTCGTGTTTGCCCGTGCGTCTGCACCCATGGGAGTAGAAGGGGAGGAGGGAGAGATAGCAGACATCGGCCCACCAGTAAGTGGCTCAACGAAGGGGAGTAGTACGTGCTGACGAGCCGGTCCCACTGATGTACTGAAAGTAATATAAAAACATGTTATCCATTAAAGATACAACAAACGCGACAATCGATTTCTGAGTCCAGGCTCATCTGCACCCACACTGAAGAACAAAATGAAAACAAATACTAGAAAAATTCAAAAAATTCCATTTTTTTGCATGGTAGACAATTTGGTGCATGATGTCCGCTCCAATTTTCATATCATTTGGACATCTGAGTAGCTCTCAGCAGAAAAGACAGATTTGGGGTCTGTAAAAGAGTCTACTGTTCATGTACTGTTCTGACCCAATTTATCTTTTTTACTGAGAGCTACTAAGATGTTCAAATGCTCTTAAAATTGGAGCGGACCTCACGCAACGAATTATCTAGCACGCACAAAAAAATTGGATTTTTTTTGACTTTTTTTGGATTTTTTGTCAATTTTTTGAATTTTTTTGAACTTTTTGTGAATTTTTCCTTGACCGAGTGCAGATGACCCTGGGCACCAAATCGCTGACGTGCGCCTGGAAGGACCTGGTCGCCTGTTCGATCCTCATCCTTTTCATTTTTAATTTATATAGGTCCAAAATTGTTCCATGATAGGTGGGTCCCCCGGTGTGTAGTTTGTAGCATTTTAATTTATGGGCGAAATTTGTTCCATTACAGGTGGAACCCCGGTGTGTAGTTTGTAGCTTGTTTGTAATAATTAAAGAAAACATGAGAGTTTTTTTGCAAAAATACCATGGTGCGGCGGGAAAGGTGAGAAAGAGCGTGCGAGAGAGCGGTCACAGAGCTAGAGGGAAATAATTGGGGGAGGGGCAGGGCCGCAAGGGGGGGGCAACGGTGTTTGGAGTGGTTGGGGGACAAATGCTAGAAAAAAAACTAACCTAAACCCTTCGAAATAAATGCCTTCACAAATTAATCCAAGGATGGAGGCATAGTCCCCCTGGCAATGTAAATAGCTCCGGCCCTGCGAGAGATGGAGAGGTAGCGTCTATGTGTGGGAGAGACGGCGTGAGAAAGTGAGGCTTAGCTGCGAACCAACTTTCGCCTAAGTTAAAACCAAGTTCAGAGATACAAAAGACTCGAAGGAAAGCATTCGATTAACTCCAGAAGTTCAAAAGCGAATACGAGTACGCGGGCCCAAAGCCTGAAAGAGTTTAACGATTACAATTCCACTCGGCATACCGAGGTTAATGGGTAGGACTCAAAGTTTTCTCACGCCCCTGTGGGACTGGCCGGCTCAACGAAGGAATCCAAGTCGATGTCGTCTGCAATCCGAGTGGCCGCCTCGATGAATGTCTCCATGAAGTCTTCAAACTTGAGTTTCTTCATGTTGGCAACTTGGAGAGTCTTCAGTTTCTCCTCCTTGGCGTCCTTGCAATGCACTCGGACTAGGGAGAGGGCCACGTCGGCTCCGCAGCGGGCAGCTGACTTCTTCCACGCATGCACTCGGCTGGGGATTTCGTTGAGACGAGTCATCATGGCCTCCAGGTCGGTGTCGGGGGTGTCTTCTGGCCATAACTCCTTGTCGATCCTCCCGAGTGCCCCCCGTAGGCGGATGATGTACCCTTGGACATCTTCGATGCGGGATTCGACCTGCAAGACGCCTAAAGCAGCCTTGTCACCGACGAGTGACCTGGAAGGATCCAGATCCCTCTCGATTCTACCAGTTTCCAGCTCGAAGTCTCGGTAGTACTCTGCGGACAAGAAAAGAGGAGAGTTGAAAGTCGGTATGCATGAAGTTCACTCGGATAAAAGTTCACTCGGATGTTACAGGTTACCTGCAAGCTTGGTGTACATTTCCTCCGTGAACTGTTCTATGTATCTCTCCAAAGCGTTCTTCTTCTCGATCAGCTGGGCGACCTTCTCGTTCAGAGTCTTCTTCTCTTTCTCGTAGGCTTCCGCCTAGGTCTTGAGCTTGCTCTCCCACTCGGTTTGCTGCTTCTTGAGCTCGAGTACCTCTTTCTTCAGCGATGTGTTCTCTGCTTCAAGCTTCCCGAGTGAGGCCAGCTTCTCTTCGGCGGCCTTGGTCTTTTCCTTCGCCACTTGCAGCGCTCCCGCCAGCTCGCTATCCTTACTCTCGAGTGCCTGCTTCATGGTTTCTAAAGAAACAGAGGTTCTGAGCCGCACTTGGAGTCGATGGTTTTCACTACGCACATCTGTTCGAGTGAAGTCACTTGGTTCAAGGAACGGAGAGAGATGAAAGCGGAATGCTCAGTAATTGAAGCTTACCTCCCATGGTCCTGAGCTCTGCTTGAGCGCGCGCTGTGTTCCTCCTCTCCACCTCCAAATCCACTCAGAGCTGAGCCGTCTCCATCTCCAGTGCCACGTACTGAGCCCCAAGCTCGCAAGTTTTCTGAAATACAAGAGAGAACAGTTAATGTCAAGGAATATCCTGAAGTACCCTTCGACAGGGAGGAACAAGCTTGACCAGTATCGAATTCTAAGTTCTAAGACTCCTGCCGACTGCCCGCAGTCGACGGCAGTCTCGGGGACTACACCCAGTGGGTGCACTCAGCGTGCCCCCACTGGAATGGTATCGACTCGGAACGGTCCGCCCGATTCGAGTGATGGCCAAAAACAAAACAAAAAAAAGGCAAAAAAAGTTCCGAGTGCCCAGAGACCGACGCTCCTGGAAGGAACAAGCTTGACCAGTAACAAATTCTAAGTTCTAAGACTCCCGCCGACTGCCCGCAGTCGACGGCAGTCTCGGGGACTACACCCAGTGGGTGCACTCAGCGTGCCCCCACTGGAATGGTATCCACTCGGAACGGTCTGCCCGATCCGAGTGATGGCCAAAAATAAAAAAAAGAAGACAAAAGGTTCTAAGACTCCCGCCGACCACCCGCGGCCGACGGCAGTCTCGGGGACTACACCCAGTGGGTGCACTCAGCGTGCCCCCACTGGAGCGGTATCCACCCGGAATGGTCCGCCCGTTCCAAGTGACGGCCAAACAAAAAGAAAAACAAGAACAACAACAACAGAACATGTTCTAAGTTCTAAGACTCCCGCTGACAGCCTGCAGTCGACGGCAGTCTCGGGGACTACACCCAGTGGGTGCACTCAGCGTGCCCCCACTGGAGCGGTATCCACTCGAAACGGTCCGCCCGATCCGAGTGATGGCCAAACAAAAAAATAAATAAATAACACCCAGTGGGTGGACCGGATACATTCCGACTGAAATTCCTACTGAAGAAAAACAACGACTTGGAGGTCAACTTACAAGGGTACTTACTCGAACATTCTCCTAGAGAGCAGCATTGGCGTCGTACGCCAGCTTGCTAGCTGCGCTCATCTCCTTGAGTCGTTGGGTCATCAGCTCCGCCTGGATCATTGCCTCCTTGCTGGCTCCAGTTTGATCCTCCGGCACCTTGTACAGACTGAAGATGTTGACGGGAGGAGTCGGAGCCGAAGTCAGAGCAGTCAATGGAGCCGCGGGAGAACCAGCCCCAGCCTGCCCCAGAGGCACAGTCACAGCGCGGGCAGGGGGAGCTTGAGACGCTTTGCTCGGCGAGGTTTTCCGCGTGGTAGTCTGAAGAGCAGTCGGAGCTGCGGTCCCCTTCACGGTGTCCTTCCGCGGTGGCTCTTCATCATCGTCCCCGACGTGGATGACCTTTGCAAGTGCTACGATCACTCGACGCGATCAGTCGCATTACACAATTCAATCGGATGAAGGCATTTCAGTCGAATGACAGGTCGAAGTAAAAATGAAGTCATTGTTACCTTTTCGAGAAGTGGCCGCGTCTGCCGACTCGGCCTCGGCGCGGTCCCCATCAATCTGCATGGGAGACGTCATCGAGGTTGCAGCACTGGTTCATAAGATGCACTCGGTCAGAAGAATCACGAAAGTTAACAAAGACAGAAAAGAAAAGCTGAGAAGGATACTCACGTTGAGGCGACAGGCACAGTGACCTTGATCTGGGGCAGAGCCTTCTGAGGCTTGGGGGAAGCGACCTTGGGCAGCTTGGCGGCCCTCTCAGTCGGCGCAGGCGATGAAGCCCGAGTGCGCTTTAGAGCCTTAGCACTCGGAACCGCCTCCTTCTCCAGGCCAGCACTCGGATCATGAGTTCGTTTGGAGCGGTGCTCGGAGCGCAGCTCCGGAGACAGAGAAGACTCGACCTCGTCGCTCCCTTCTGAGTCCTCACTTTCCTCCTCGTTGTCCTCCGCGTAGCTGCCCCCGACGCTGCCATGTTCACTCTCCATGCCTCCGGCAAGTTTTTCTCCATTCGGCACAGGCGATAACATCTTCTGGAACTCCTGCAAGACATGAAGGGTAAAGACAGACAGTTCAGTCAGTTCACTCGGATCGTTCAGTTCACTCGGATAATTTGCGCATCGGTAATTCACTTGGAAATTCATGCCTCACCTCCAACGTTTGGTTGTTGGCGTCGTAGGGCGGGATCCGTCTTGACCCTCACAGATTGTCACGTGCGCCAGTGATGCACCTGATCCACTGTTCCACCGTTTTCTCCTCGACGTCTTCCGGATGCACTCAGGTCGGATCACCGGCTCCAGTGTAGAGCCACATGGGGTGAGCCCGCTCCTGCAGCGGCTGGATCCTCCGACTGAGGAAGGCCTCCAGAAGGTCCAGACCAGTCAATCCACCCTGAATCAGACTAACCATGGCGGTCACCAAGATCCCTACATCCGTCTTCTCCCCTTTATCAACCGTCAGCGAGGGAGGAATCTGAAATCTCTCGGTCGTATAAGGAGGAAGGCCAGTCGACGAGCCAGAGCACGGCAGGTCGTTGCAGTAGAACCAGGTCGACTGCCAACCCCTCACCGAATCAGGAAAGGACATAGATGGGAATGCACTCTTACCCCTCATCTGGATACCTAAGCCACCGCACATCTGAATCACGTGCGTCCTCTCTCCATCGGGGTCAACCTTCTTAACCGATTGAGACCGACACGTGAAAATGTGTTTGAATAAACCCCAGTGCGGCGGACAACCCAAAAAAATTTCACACAAAGAAACGAATGCGGCAAGGTACATTATGGCATTTGGAGGCAGGTGATGGAGCTGAGCACCGAAGAAGTTCAAAAATCCGGGGAAAAAGGGGTGGGGTGGCATGGAGAAACCTCGCTCCATGTGTGTGGTGAGGAGCACTCGCTCCCCAGGGTGCGGCGCGGGCTCGGTCTCCCCTTCTTCTGGCAGCCTCCACGTCCCATCGCGGATCAGCCCGTCCACGACGAGCCCACTGACGTCGTCGACCGTGGTGGTCGGCGGAAGCTAGTCGCCCTGGATCCACCCGCGCGGGAGCGCAGCTCGGGAGCTTGATGCCTTCCTCCCCTTCGCCGCCTTCTTTGCTTTCTCGCGCTTCGTCGTCTTGTCCTTCGCCATCACCACCGAGCTCTCCAACGACCAACGGGGATTCATGTGGAGTGGATTGTTGGAGAGAAGATTGAGCGGGCTGGGAGAATAAGGGAAAAGGGGATCTGTCCTCTCTCCCTCTCCGACGCAATGGCCTCTTATGGCCTCGCCCGTTCCGCTCCCCAATCCTCTTCCGCGTGTCCCGGGCCCGCAGATCTCCTCGAATCTCGCTGGTGGAGTTGCAGCTGTGCGTGGCGAAAAGTGAGGCGAAAATCGAGGCGTCACGCCCCACTTTCCCCACTCACCGCGCCGCAACCGTTCGCGCGCGCTCGTCGCCGATTTCAAATCCCGCAAGATCCGGAATCCAGCGATCCGATGACTCGCCTTTAAAGACACTCCATAAACACGCAGATCTGTTCCGCCACTCTGATAGAGGATGCTCATTTCATTCGGATGGAGACTACTCACTTCACTCGGATGGAGGTTACTCATTTCATTCGGATGGAGACTACTCATTTCACTCGGACGACACACGGTCCGGAATCCGTCAAGGTGCCACGCGACGACAAGGTCGTCTAAAGACCAGCGGGAGTTCTTGAGCGCCTCCGTAGCGCTCAACTCCCCTAGGGATTCGCCTTGACTCGACCCGCCTAACTTCGACCGATTCAGGGGCTAATGACGAGGGCATGTACTAGGGATAGGGTAACAGGCCTGACCTACGGACCCTACCCTAGGACTCCTCACGTCTTATACTGGGCCCCAGGGCCAGATCAGCAACCAAGACTTCTGCAAACTGACATTCACTTGGAGTTCGACGAACCACTCGGGAGACAAGAGTTCACTCGACCAGCTTGTTTCACTCGGAGCACCCGAAAGTCACTCGACTAGAGAAGACCAGGAGACTCCGGGAGCGCAACGGTCGGGACGCACGTTCGCCTGTATTAATTGTAATCAATGCGCTTGTTACCTGGCGCCCTTAAACCCTCTCTTAACCCCTGGTAATGGAGGCATTGATGGGAGGGCTGGTGAAGACTATATAAGCCACCCCCAGCTCCATTCCAAGGGTTCGCAATCTATATGTAACTCATACACTCAAGCAATCAAGCTCCAGAGCACCGAGACGTAGGGCTGTTACCTCCACCACTGAGGGGCCTGAACTCGTAAATCCGAGTGTAACACCTGCGCCGTAGCTAGGCTCTGCCTTCTCATCCGTACCCCTACACACTACTGTCAGACTTGCACCCACGACAGTGTGTATTGCTACAACTAGTCTCACAACCTGTCCTCATATAATATAACAAGGTCGCACCATCTTATAAGATTAACCATTCGACTTACCAAAATGCAGTGTGGGAAGGAAGGAGTATTGGGACTGCGTATCCAAGAAAGTGATGTCATGGACTCCTTTGTAGAACCTCGTAAGCGAAAAAGAAGTTGCAGTGTGCCTGTACAAAGAGCTAGCGTAAGTTCAGTTATCTGCTTCTCGGAATTTTAGTTAGCCACTGATTAAAAAATTGTTCAATTACCTTGCTTGCCTTAATTTAGTTTGCTACTGATTACATAATGCCATAGCCTATTAATCATATTATAGACTGCACCTATCTATGTGTTTGTTACTTACTGTTATAGAACTACCTGTGCCTGAACTTCAATAGCTACTTAAGCACGTAGATAGCTGGTCATATCTACTTCTAGGGTGCAACAAAATTCATGTGTAATTTACCTTCTGATACCTTGTTTGTTTATCTTGTTTGCTGTTATGACTTGTAGCACAAGTAATGTTTGCATGTTCATGGAGAGACAACTGTCAGGTTTATATGAGGGACACCGTCTTTTTAACTTATATATATGTTTCAGAATCATTTTGCTTACATGAATGAAATTTAGAGATGTATGTGTTGCTGGTAAACTCTGCCGACTTGTTGCTTTAATACATTGCCAAAAACTTGTTAGTTTTACTAGTTCATGTGTAATTAAATACGTTGCCAAAACTGGTTAGTTTTACTAGTTTCATGTTAGTTTCTTATGGCTCTTGCAACACTTTATTTATTCTTGCTAACTATCAAGTTTTCGGGATCCAATTGAAACTCCGATGGCACAACAGGTATGTTCTGAAAAACTTCCTTGTTTAACTGGTTTGCTATTGTAACTTGTTGCTCTAATCATGATACCAACTTCAACTTCTTAGGATCAAATTGGAACTCCAATTGCACATCAGGTACATTTTGGAAAACTTATTTGTGTAACAGGTTTGCTGCTGTAACTTGTTGCTCTAATCAAGTTACTGACTACACAACTTTTCAGGATCCAAGAGAAACTCCAATGGCACAACAAGCTGTTTGTTTAACTACTTTGCTGCTGCTACCGGTTGCTCTAATGATGTTAATAACCTATACTTTTCAGCATCCAATCGCAACTCTTTAAATCCTTGTTTGTTTAACTGGGTTGCTGTTCTAACTCCCAGTTGAGATGTTCTGCTAACTTCAACTTTTCTGAATCCAATCGGAACTGTAATGGCAAAACAGGTTAGCCCAAGACCAAAGAGCGAGGTCCCCATGGACGTTGGATCATCCCAGAGCAGTGGCACCGGCCCAATCGTGCATCGTGAATTGCCAACTGTTGATGCTCTAGAGGCTAAACTATTGGTAGAAAGAGAGTCTACTTCTGCACTTCGAGATGAAGTTGACATGTTGAGGAAGCAAACAGCACAATCAGAAGCAGTACTCACGAAAACCATTAAATATTTGGTGGATTTCACAACGAAGCAAGCTGAGACTGACCGCATTGTTAAGGTCCTGGAGGAAAAAAGGAAATTAAAATGCCACTTGGTAAATCATAGGTGAAATGTTTTTTCCATCATTGAATTGCCTTTGTGTTGTTTGTTCATGTAATTAATAGATTGGAACCATTTGTTTTAGAGATCATGTAATAATTGTTTTTATGTCTATATTTTTTTTAGCACGAGTCTGTAACAATTGATAAGAACATGAGACATTTCGTTTTTTTGTTGAGGCAAAGACATTTCATTTTGTTTTCTATGCCAGGCCTACAAAATATGCTAATCGGGCTGATTGTGCATTCAGCAAAAATAGTAGTATAGATGAGCCTTATGTGGCACGCATCTGAAAGGGCCAAGATGTTGTACTAGCTTTGGTACAAAAAAAGATACTCTTCTAGCCAAAAACAGTACAGCGGCCTGGCTTATGTATGTTAGTTCATATTATAGATCCATATACTCTATATGTGGTCATATGTCTGTTAGTTTTCTATATTATTGGTTGGTTGGCTCAATATTTTGAATTTTGAGACATCACTTCGCTTCTGAAATTCATATCTAAATGGGAGTACACTATATGCTGCTTGTGTCATACATGTTACAATTGAGTTGAACATAAAGTTGTTTCAAATATTCGTATTCACCTTAAACTGGATTAAACCTTCTGAACTCGAGTATCATGGCATTTGTAAATCATATTCATATATAAAGGTGGAATACATCTTTGTTGTGCTTTTGAAGATATATAAAAAAACTTAGAATGATTTATTAAGATTCATAATCGAATACAAAATGGGTTCAAATTTAGTTGCTAGGGTAAACGTGAATGCTTATTCTCCCAAGATTCAAAAGAAGCGGCAAAACACCCACTCCCACGTCGGCTGCCTGAAACCAGTGTTTGGGAGATGGCAATTACTGTCTACCCCTGACACGCATAGCCTATCGGCCCGATTTCCACTGCTCTAAATAGGGGTAGGTTTGTAACTTCACTCAGACGTGACACGACCGCCTCTCACCCCATTCAGACACGGTGGGCGCCAAACATGGGTGGTAAAAGACATTTGATTCAAGCTCGTCCCAAAGACCTCTCTCTCTCCCCCTCCATTTCCCCATTCATACACGGTGGGCGGCAAAAGAAACTCTCCTCGGCCGAAATCGATCTAGGCTAATATTTTAAGTAGGGGCAGGTTTGTAACTTCACTCATACGTGACACAACCGCCCTACCTGTCAGCCCCGTTCATACACCGTGGGCGACAACCGTGGGCGCCAAAACACCCTCTCCTCGCCCGAAATCGATCTCGGCAAATACTGGGGAGATGCAAGATTACCGTCCTATCCCCAACCGACGAGACGTCCGAAATTTTAAATGGGGGCTAAGTTGGTAACTTCCACACATTTCAGACAAGCGCCGCGTCCCAAAGACATGGTTCCCCCTCTCCCTCTCCCTCCATTTTCCCATTCATACACCGTCGGCGCCAGAACACCATCTCCACACCAGCCTCCTCGGTCCTCCACCCCATCCATCGCCGCCCTCCTCCACCATGCCGGAGCGCCTACCCAGACTGCATCGTCCACTGCAAGAGATCGACGTTCCTCATCCACGGCGCTGGACCAGGAGCCTTGCATCACGTCCTCTCGCTTCATCTGCGCCGTCGTCCAACTTGCCGGGGCCTCTCCGACGACATTCTCGTCCACCACAACGGGACTTATCCCCCGATGCCTCCGTCTACCATCACAGATCTGCTTCCATGCCGCCGACAGCCATCGTACCACCGATGCCTACACGGCGCTGCACGAGAGGTGGTACTCTTTCATATCTGCTCAACTTTTTGATCTCAACCAGAAAATAGATCGTCACTTGTTTACTTTACTTTCTTTTCAGCTCTTAGAATCTTAGTTGTTAGTTCAACGCAAACATTGGTTCCTAAGTAGCCTTTGTGCGGTTTGCAGCTTCAGATCTGCCATGGCACAATCATAATAGGGTTTAATTGATCATTCTTAGGGTTTCCCCCCTTTTATGATCACTATACGACCAGCCTACGTGCTTCATGTCATAATAGCACTGCTCCACCGATCAAGCTAAACAAGCTTAGTTGTTCAAATACGAATCTGATATGCTGCTGATATTAGTAAAACAAAGTCATTTAATTGGTCAGCTGAGTGTTCCTAATTTAATTTTGAAATGCATGTGCGCTGCTGGGGTGGATCTACAGGGTGGCCAGCGTGGGCCGCGGCTCACCCTGGGATTTTGGGTCGGCCTATATACCATAAGAGATTAGAACATGGTCAGCCAACCAATGCCTTTGCTAAAAAAAAGCCAATGCCTCCAGACCCCGATTCCCCTCTGTTCTGCTCCGCTTCCGATCTCTACTCATCGCCAGCCGCTTGCCTTGCTGGCGACTTGCCGTCGCCGGACGCCATGACTTTAGGAGGAGACGCCGGACTAACAGGAGGTCAGGAGCCGCTCGCCCAACAGCGTCACCGCTGCCCGGCCGCGCCAGTGTGCCTAGCTTCCCAGTCCGCTCAGGGCTCAGGCATGCAGCACCCACGCAGCCAACCAGATTTTTCCTGAGATACGCCGTCCTCAACACTTAGCAGCCACTTCCCATCACCCATTTTCTAATTGATTCATCACTCATTAGGCAGGACTCTCATTAGGGTTTGTTGTGTACTGAGTGCTACCTACATTTAATGGTTCAGATGTTTCAGTAATCTTTAGCACCTGTAGAGTTGATAGGGTTTCAAAATTCCTCGCCTAGGAAGAAACACTAGTCATGTTGATTGTTGGTCATAGTGACATTGACCCAGATTACTACCGCAGGCCAGGTTTTTTGACAATTTTACTAGTCTTTGTTACTCATTTGATATGATATCCAATTATTCACTTCGATTAATTGCAAACAATAAGTGCTAGCCCAACTTCTTGATTAAGATTTTGGACGGTCTCTTACTGCAGTTACGATTCTGCATACTTGTCCTAGTAAGCTCACAAGTAATGATTTATTCACTAGCTTTATGCTTGCCTTGTTATATTTGTTGTCAATGTTTTTTTAGGGTGGACCACCCTGTTTCAAAATCCTGGAACCGCAGACATGAGTGAATAGTATTTCTCTATGTGATCTCTTCCATCATGTGTGGGCAACAAACACTGCATTGTATAGAGAGAAAAGTGTTATATCCACCTTTTACATAGACTACGATCTTTTACATGGAATACAATCTGCCTACGTGCTTTGTGTCGCACTACCAGTACTCCACCCTTGAAGCTAAACATTATGCCACTCATAATTCCGAAGTTTATTTGTTCAAATATGAATTTGATATGATGCTAATGTTCCTACTTCAGTTTTGAAATGTGTGTCCGCCCCTTATAGAGACATAAGAGGTTTGTATTTCTATGTGTGGTCTGGTCAGCATGGTTGTGGGATGAACTTTGTATACACAGGGGTTTGTAGGGAGACACTATTGGAGTAGAATCCGCAATGCATTCCAAAGATAATCTGACTACCTTTTATGTTTTCGTGAATCTCGGATACAGAACATCATCATAATGATTATGAGCTTGGGCGCATGAGAAGAATAAAACAGAACAATGACATGGCTATCAAACTTGGCCTTAAGGGACTGAGATCCAGTCTGGACGCAATGGTATGCGCATGCTCTCCACCTACAGATTCATGTTCAGAATATGATCCTAACAATGATTCTGAGCTAGAGGGAGACCTAAGCCAATGTAGCTCCCTAGTGGAGGAGTCAGAGGCAGATTCCCTATCTTATTCACCCATCAAGGTGCTTGCTCTAACTTGGCAAGGTTATATTGGTCGCACATATCTTCCAAATGATGCTTTGCATTGCTTCTACTTTGTTACACCGCCATTTGCTTAGTTTACACATCATATATGTGAATATGCCATGACTATCCAGTTTCAGTACATATTCCTTCTGTCATCATACCATATTTCTCCATTGAAATGTTGTTCTTGTGTATAAGACATTCAAAAGGAAGAGGGCGATTGCTGATCGTGATGGAGCACGAACAAACTATTTGGAAAAGGTAGTGACACCTAATAAATCAAATAGCCCATTAGGTGTAGTAGCAATATCACCAGACCCACAAAACATAGCCCCAACTCTAGCAGACTCTACCCCTACCCCAATGGCCATCTCAGATGCTCCAACTCAGCAGACCCCATATGCAGCAAAAAGTATGATGATTCCAGTTGACATAGCACCAGCTCTATGACGCAAAACCCCCATTCCAGCAAAGAGTACACCAACTCCAGTTGCCAAATCCCTTTTTGAACTGGAGAGAGCCCCAATTGCAGCAAATAGGACCCCTATTCCACTTCTTCCCAGTTTAGAAGACGAAGCTTTAATTGTTGTCAGGAACTTTGTGCGCATCTTTCCTTCATGGAAAGATTATACTACAGACAAACAACAATTTCCAATCTTCCTCCACAACTTACGTGTAGGTAATGTACTAATGTTATTCATGGTAATTAGTGCCTATGTTTCTGCTGACAGAACTCAAGAGATTTCATTCATTTAAATAGGCGAGGACCAAGCTGGATAGTCAGGACGAGCAAAGCTTGATTGCGCTTTTCAAGCACGCTTTGAGGAAGTATCGTTGCTAACTGAGGCAAGCACACTTTGATGGCAAGCCTCTAAACAAAATTTATGTAAAGTCTCCGGTGCTTCATTTACTAGACTGTGACTGGAATAAGCTTGTTACACACTAGTCTCGTCTGCAGCGTAAGGTACTGTCTTTGATATCACATCACAATTTGAACTACATTTATGCATGTGCCTTACCGTCTCACTTGTATCAAAACTGTTTGTAGGAGAATATCCATCCTCAAGGGACAACAGGATCTCACAACTATACTGCACACTGCATTGCTCTTGTGAGTACCTCTTGCGCTGTATCACCATACTTACTTTCATAGCTGGTTGATTATGTAGCATCACTGCACATGTTAGCCTCCTTATCCTCCATTTGGTGGACATTATAAGATCTGTATTGACTCTTACATAAATTTAGAATCAACCCAACGCTTCTGAAGAAGTTTAGCTCTGAAGTCCTCTTGTAAGGACCAAACGTCTTGTATCACTGTACTTACATTAACAGCTACTCCATTCGTCACATAATATAAGAGCGTTTTGTACACTACACTAGTGTACAAAACACTTATATTATGGGACAGAGTGAGTAGTTCATTGTGTTGCATTACTCTTCATCTTGTCTCCCTCGCCCACCATTTCCTAAAAAAATTCAGATCTATACTTAATCTTACAAAAAGTTGAATACACAGACAATGCCAGTGCAGAAATGTAACCCATTGCTCTTGTCAGTACATTTTGTCCTGTAACGATGTACTTACATGGATAGGTAGTTGATTATGTAGCATCACTGTGCATCTTATCTTCATTATCCTCTATCCCTTCCAGTATTATCATATCAATAATTACTCTGTACAAAATGTTGAGTACAGGCAATGCTTATGAAGAAGTTTCTGTGCTGAAATTCTTGAGCTATCCCTCCCTTGACATGGAGAAGGGCATTATAGAGCCGGTGTTAACTGTTAATGTAAGTCCGTCCTTCTAAAGCCTTTCTCCTCAACTGCTATTTAATTTGCTCATACTCCCTATCATCAACTGCTGTTTAGTTTGCTGTTTCTATCAAAATGCATGTTCGCAACAACTGCAAGTTTCAAGTTTTAGTCGTGAAACCAAATTCCTTATTCATACCATGCACATTATTCAATACAGATCCATTGATTTTCTTTAGCCATGCATGTATGCTTGTGTTGTTGATCTGTAATCCAGTGTGTGGTGAAGCTGCGCACATTTGCACCTTGTCATTTCCTGCTTTGTCTTAACTGATCTGGCTGATGATATGAACATGTCATGCACGTTAACGAAAAGAGATACAATGATTTTCTTTTGCCCTGCATCTATGCTTGTGTTGTTGATCTATAATCCAATAGTGTGGTGTGGCTCACCGCATTATGAACAATGCCAAATTATGCTCTTGACATTTTGAATCGTCTCTTTATTTTGTAATATGAAACTGGATGGAATTGACAGCGCAGTTACCATCTTTGTTTATATACGTGCAAAACATGTCATCTGTCTTGTTGTTTCAGGGTGATATGCCTGATGGCACGCACAAGTCTGTTGAAGACTCTAAGACAAACCCAACGTATATTGCAGCAAAGAAGGCAAAACATCTTGAAGATAGTGAGACAACCCCAAAGTCATGTCTTGATGCAGTGTTCAAGTTACTTGAGACTAGCAGTCACACAAGCTCACAGAAGTCGCTGCCTGAATCAGTTCGACTTCTTCAGTCTCAGCTACAAGCAGAAAGGCATAGTGCAACTCAACTTCGACTTGAAGTCCAATCTCTAAGGAAGATCGCAGAGAACTCCAATGAGAACCTCATTGCTAAACAGCTAGAGCTGGAAGATATGACCGACATGCTAGGCCGTTCTCACTGCCTTGCTCAGCTGCTTGCGCAACAGCTCCCACGCAAGGCTAATGTTTCTTGAACTCTGTTCAAGTGGTCTTGGTTCAGTATTATTTTGTTGCGCTGCAATGGCAGGGCCTTGGACGCCTAGGTTTTGTAATCTGCTTCTTGGTTGTGCTTTATGATTACTGGTGGCGAAGTTTGATGCCCAGTGGATGTAATATGCCCTAATTCCTTTATTGTATAGTGTAGGTTTATTCTAAGTTACTATGCCATTATTTCTTTATTGTATAGTGTAGGTTTGTTCTTAATTCATATTTACCATATATGTCATCATTCGCTATCAGAAAAAGGGTGAAAATCTGATTCAGGCGAACGGGCCGAAACATGCGCCTCTAACAGGCCTGCAAATCAGTGGGCCATTAATGGGTTCCACGCAACAGGCTTTTACTCTGGACTTCGCGGACCTGCCGTAATGGCCCTTTATGGACACGGTATGCCCAGGCCCATAACTCACATGGGCCTCTAGTGGGCCCAAACTTTAGGTCGGCCCATGTAGCTTCGGGCAATTAACAGGCTGAATATTCTGCTGGCCTGTTATGGCCCAGAAGACAGCATGGGCCTTTAGCAGGCCGAAAAGCTTATTGGGCCTCAATTTTCATTGGACGACCACGGGCCTTTAGCAGGCCGAAATATACCTCGGACCATTATTGGCCCAGTTACATGATGGGCCGCTACCAGGCCGAAACCTATCTCGGGCCTTGGTTGGCCCAATCATATCATGGGCCTTTAGTAGGCCAAAAACTTAGTAGAGGACCAACGGGCCAAATTGTACGACATGCCTTTAACAGGCCCAAAGTCAGGTTGGGCTGAAATTTTGCCACCGAGATCACGGGCCATTAAGGGGCCGAATGTCGCGTCAGACCATATATGGCCCATGTGTAGCATGTGCCATTAACAGGCCGAAAGGCACACCGGGCTGAAATGGGCCGATTTCTACATCGGGCCTTTAAGAGGCCAAAAACTCACTGGGCCGTAATGGGGCCAAAGACTGAGCGAACAATTTACGGGCCCGATTTGGCGGTGGGCCATAAATGGGTCATGTTTAAGCAGGCCGCTAGTGGGCCGGCCCACTAGTACCTGAGTAAATCTTATGGGCCTTTGACTGGGCCGGCCTTTTTAACCTAAATGGGCCACTGTTGGGCCATGCCACGTGTCGACGTATCATAGGCGTCTCTCGTCCAATGAATGGATGACATCTATCGCAACGCCGAGCTGACACATGGATCTTCCGGCGAATGAGAATTTTACACGTGGAAAATCCCCATTGGTCCGAGCTGTTAACAGGTTATCGGATCCAAACCGGAACCCGATAGCTTAACGGCGACCCGTTACGGTCGATGCCACGTGTCGGCCACCCTTGACGAAAACACTTCCATGATGCGACATTTATCGTCATGGAAGTGGACACTTCCGTGATGATAATTTCAGTATTGTCATGGAACACTTCTACGACAGCACATGTATGACTATCTTGATTTTGTCATAAAATTGTCACAGATGTACATGCATGACAGAAAAGTTGACCTACTGTGACAAAGACGTATCATCACAGAAGTGTTTTTTTTGTAGTGGTGTAACCCTAGATACCCCTGGTGCCTATATAAGCCGGACGGTTTAGTCTGTAGAGACGCATTCATCATCACCATTACCCCTAGGGTTTAGTCCACAACTTACGGTCTCGAGGTAGATCAACTCTGTACTTTGATACACCCATAATATAAGCAAGAGCAAGACGTAGGATTTTACCTCCTCAAAGAGGGCCCGAACCTGGATAAAAAACATCGTGTCCCTTGTCTCTTGTTACCCATCGATCCGATATCACAGCTCGGGCCCCCCTACCCGAGATCTGCCTGTTTTGACACCGACATTGGTGCTTTCATTGAGAGCTCGCTGTGTGATCGCCTTGGATTGATGGCTTGCTTGCAGATTGATAGCAGTATTGGCTGCGGTGACATCTTCGTCCCCGGCCAGCTTTTCACCTTTGGCAGCATCGTGTTGCACGCTGATCCGACCGGCCACTTAGGCCATGTTGAAAACTTTGTCCCAAAGCAGGTCGTTATGTTCGGAAGCCTGGAGTACATCACGGATGCCCGAGGTGATCTAGTCCTCTCGGGACGGATCTCGGATCGACTCAAAGATCCCTCCGACGCAGGAACTCCGGAGCATGTTTCTGACCTGATCCTTGGATCCGACCTCCCAGTGGAACCAACCCCGGAGCTAGATCTGGTGGTCGCCACGTCTGATCTAACCCTTGCCTCCTCGGATGATGACCTCAAGTCAAACCCGTCTTCAGACCAGGCAGCGGCGTCTGATACAGCTTCTCCGCCCGTCGACCAGGGGTCAGCCCTGGGCGTTCGAGATGGCGGGCCTGCGTCAAGTGGCCCGAACAAACTGCTTCAGATCAGCCCGGCTTATAGACAGGCCCTAGATATCGAGGAACTCTCATAGATAAATGAGGTGCTGGATCAAATCCAAAATCTGGCAATCTCGTCTATCGTCTATGATCAGATCGGATGTAGAGCCAACGATCAGGAAATTTTTATCCCACCCACCATCATACTAGTCGCCACGGTTGAAGACTTGAACGATGCACTGGACTACGGCTCCGACGAAGCCACTGACATGGAGGAAGATGCCCGCGGCAACACCGGAGCAAACCCACCTGCGGTCATATCCCGTACGAGGAATTGGGCCACAACGTCTACCTATGACATTTACATGGTCGACACTCCTAAAGATAACTTCAAGGAGAAACCTAAGGAAAACACTAAACGTCATCGCCCTAAGAGGCGGACGAAGGCCAATAATGGAAGCAGAAGTACGACCAACACCACGGGCACCGCCGACAAGGGTGACGCCCCCGACAGCGCCAAGAACCTAGGCAAGGAAAATCAAGCCTCACCCGCTCAACGGGACGGGCCCGTAGGGACGCCGATGGAGGATGATCCCGAAGTCAAAGACGCCTACGATGATGGGTCGGACAGGGATTACCTCCCCGAATTCGAGGACAACCTTAGCCTCAGACCAGAGGACTTTGTGGTACCCATAAACCCATCCGACCAGGCACGGTTCCAGCGGCAGCTAATCGCAACTGCGCGTAGCATGAAGAGAAAGCAGCAGGAGCTGCATACTCACGAAAATGCGCTCAACGATAAGTGGATAAAAGTCCTTGCGGCCGAAGCGGACCTCAAGACCTGGCGTACGACCGCCAAATCGTTCCCGAAATGGTGGCTGTTGCCCGACTTCGACGATGAGGCAGCAGATGACGAGCTGCTCACGCACAACCACGTAGGTCCGGCTGGCCGTCCCCCTACAGGGCGAGACCAGCCAACAGGGGCAAACAAAGAACCCCCTGCGAAAACCCGCCCTCATGGCAAGAGTGTGGTCGAACATCCAGAGCCCTTCAATTTGTGCTATAAGATACAGGCCAATAAAGCCCCTTGTTGATCCATTTACGGACTAAGGGAACGCACACCCGCCGGCCTGGAGGGCCACGATGTCTAGTTAGACAGACACGAAAGAGCTCGGGAGCAGACACGTGCCAGGACGATGGCCAATGCCCGACAAGATGTGGCTCGATATCGAGGGCCCGCACATCCAGTATGTTTCACAGATGAGGTCATGGAGCATCAGTTCCCAGAGGGGTTTAAACCCATCAATATCGATCAATACGATGGAACGACTGACCTGGCTGTTTGGATTGAAGATTTTCTTCTCCATATTCACATGGCCCGAGGTGATGACCTCCATGCCATAAAATACCTGCCGCTCAAGCTTAAAGGACCGGCAAGGCATTGGCTCCACAGCCTCCCTAGAAATTCTATTGGAAGCTGGGAGGAGCTCGAGGTGGCCTTTCGGGGTACCTACGTTCGGCCCCGGATGCCGACGACCTCAGCAACGTTGTCCAACAGGAGGGCAAATCAGCTCGGAACTTATGGAACCAGTTCTTAACTAAAAAGAACCAGATTGTCGATTGTCCCGACGCCGAGGCCATTGCTGCATTCAAGCACAGCATTCGAGATGAATGGCTCGCCCGACAGCTCGGGCAGGATAAGCCGAGAACCATGGCGTCTCTTACCTCCCTAATGACCCGCTTTTGTGCAAGCGAGGATAGCTGGCTTGCCCGTAGTTCTCACAGGAGCGACTCCGGCACCACGGAGGCACGCGACGGGAACGGCAAATCCAGGCACAACAGAAACAAGCGCCGGAATAGGAACAATGGCAGCGATGTCGAGGTCCCAGCAGTCAATTCAGGGTTCAGCAGCTCACGGGTTGGACCCAAGAAGAGGCCCTTTAAAGGGAACAAGGACAGCCCAAGCGCCCTGGATAAAATACTTGACAGGTATTGCCAAATTCATGGCACCTCGGATAAGCCCGCCAACCACACCAATCGGAACTGTTGGGTGTTCAAGCAGGCCGGCAAAGCAGTTGCCGAAGAACCGAGCAGGGGCTAGTCTCGGAGCGACGATGAGGATGAACCTCGCATGCCAAATAGCAGTGGCCAAAAGCAGTTTCCTTTTGATGTAAAGAATGTGAACATGATCTATGTCACGCATATTCCTAAGAAGGAAAGGAAACGAGCACTTCAGGATGTATACGCCTTAGAGCCTGTAGCCCCGAAGTACAACCCGTGGTCAGCTTGCCCGATCACTTTTGATAAAAGGACCACCCGACCAGTATCCATCATGGCGGGTCGGCAGCCTTGGTCTTAGATCCCATTGTCGATGGGTTCCATTTAACCCGTGTCCTTATGGACGGTGGAAGCAGTCTGAATCTAATCTACGCCGACACGGTCAGAAAGATGGGCATCGATTCATCATGAATCAAACCCAGTAGCACCACATTCAAGGGTGTCATACCCGGCGTGGAGGCACAATGCACAGGCACCGTAATGCTAGAGGTTGTTTTTGGCTCGCCTGAGAACTTCCGAAGCGAGGACTTGATCTTTGCTATAGTCCCCTTCCGCAGTGGTTACCAAGCGTTGCTCGGTCGTACTGCGTTTGCCCGCTTCAATGCGGTGCTGCACTACGCTTTCCTAAAGCTTAAGATGCCAGGGCCCCATGGTGTCATTATCATTAACGGTAACACGGAGCACTCCCTCCGGACAGAGGAGCAGACAGCGGCCTTCGCAACTGATTTCCAGGCGGCCGAAGAAGCAGCCCGACGTACAGCTCGGCATGACCTTACCAGGCTCCTCAAAGCACGTACATCCTGTCACCTCGGCCCCTGGCCAAATCCGCGTGAATCCTAAATAGGAACGCGCACTCCCCAGTTCCCCTCATCTGGTAGCAGACTATGTACCCCAAGTACATAATTTCACACTTAAGATTCCATGGGAAACTAGGGAGCATACATTAACAAAAAGGGTGTGTTATCTCGGGATATCCATGACCCGGTACCTGGTGATCTCTTCGGCACCATAAAGGCCCAACATCAAGCTGTCACACTCCGGCTCCAGTGTCGGCGTCTAGGATTTGCGTCCAAGAAACTTCTCCAAGAACTTAGGATTCGAACTCTTGGGGACTTTGTTTGGCAACCTACGACCCGACGGCGACTATGGCGGCATCACAACGTACTTACTGGCTCTCACCGGACACGAACGGGACGCGCGAGCTACCCAGGTTCAGGCCACCATGCGGTGTAATACCCTACTCTTGCCTACATTGGATTGCTCTGTATGGAGAGGTTGTGGCTCCAAGTACACGAGGTGTAGGGCAGAATGAGTCGATCCCCTTACATGGAAGCGGCCCTGCCCCTTTTGTAGTGCCTTGGTCCTCTTCCCCGAAAATATGAGCGGCAAAGGGTGGCCACAGGGCGGCAATTCGAGGGGGAACAGGCGGGCATGTCTATCCTGACAAAAGGCGGTCTCCGTCTGATAAAGTAGTCTTCGTGACGCGCAGATGGGCTCGGCGATGACCTCCGTCCCGGCGCGCCAATCCGTCCTGATCTTGTATCACCAAAGAGGAAATGCTCTGGGGCTTGCTTTTGGAGAGGCAGATACCGCTGCTCCCCTATCACCAGAATGGAAACTGGGCTCGGTCACGCCTCGCTGCCCTTATCCTGACAGCGGGTCGTCACCCATGTGTTGGGCGCGAAGCCCCGCGGCAGACGCCGCATGCCCCGCCTTATGAGGAGGCCTCGCGAGGGGAGCCTCGGGAGGCATCCTGGTGCTTGGCGGTCTCGGCAAGGCCTGGCCTGGCGGCGAGGGGCCTCGCGAGGCTCGCCCCTCGCGAGGCAACTTCCTCCGGTGCGGCCGTGGCGGGGCCACTCTCGTGGGCCGGCCCAAGCGTTGTCCTTCGGGCCAGAGGCAGACGGGCCGTGGTACCCTGGTTCCCACTGGGCCGACAGTAGCCCCCGGGCCCGCGGCGCGCATGTTCCGCCCATTAGGGATGAAACGACGTGGGGCCCATAGAGCTGCCGGGCCCAGAGGTGACGCGTGGCGGCTTTCACGGCGAGGGTCGCCCCCACGCCCCACGACGCCTCGGTAACCGCCGTCTGGGCGATAAAGCCTGCCCGCGCGGGGCGCAGGCACGCCATTGCTCTTTGTCCCGTCTTGCCCTTCATCTCACGCGAGCAGCTCCCTTGGTACTCCTCCCCCAACCTCCAATCTCTCCGCCGCCATGGCCCCTGGCCGGAAAGGGAAGAAGAAAACCGCCGCGCTGAGGTCGTCGGTCCCGTCGAGGCCGGGGCCCGCGCTGATGAAATCCGTGATCCTCAACGAGGGGGGCCTAGACAAGGTGCGGCCGATGATGGCCAGTGCCCACAACGGGAACAGGGCGATAAGATTTGGTCGGCGTCGCGCCCCGCGGCACAGCGAGGTGGTACGACCTTCCCATTTTTCCTCCACTCCGTCTTCGCCGGGCTGGTCCCTCCATTCTCCAACTTCTTCGATGCCGTGCTCAGCCATTACCAAGTCCATGCGCTGCACCTGCACCCGAGCTCAGTTCTCCTTCTCTCCGTCTTCGCCTATCTCTGCGAAGCCTTTCTGGGGGTAATGCCATCCGTGGCCTTCCTCCGGAAATTCTTCCGCCTCCGACTGACCGTGGCGGACCAGTGCTCGGGCTGCGTGTCGTTCCAGATGGTCGTGGGTATGCGCACACACATCATCGACATGCGGATCCCCGAGGAGGTGGAAGGCTTCAGGGAGCGCTGGGTCTACATGGACGCGCGCCAGTACGGCCCCTTGCTTGAAGTCCCGGAGGCGCCAGTGATGCCGAGCTCCGGGTGGGGGCCCGTCGAGCTGACCGAGGCTGCGCTGAGGCCAGTCATGGCGAGGATGCGAGTGCTCCAAACCGGCGGGCTCATTGTGAGCATGGTCATCAAGGAGTTCATGTGCAAGCGCATTGCTCCCCTCCAGAGGCGCCCTCGCCCAGTGTGGACCCACTCAGGCCTGGGGGACCCCATGAGGCTGAGCCCCGATCGCCTTGCCTCGGAGGTGGTGGAGGGGATGGTGAGCATTCTCCATGCCGCGGCGACGCCGTTCCCGCCGCCAAGTGCGGCTCCAGTTTACTGCTTCAGGAACCGGGAGGACGTGCTGGCCGGCATGCCGCTGATTGATCAGTGGGGGCTTGTGCCCTCGGGTCATGTGGGGCCCCGCAACAATCCGATCCAAGTGTTGTCGCTTCTCGGAGGCAAAGACGACGTCAAGGTGGTGGCCGCGGACGACGCCTAGAGTGAGGCGGCGGCCTCCGAGTCGACTCACCGCCTGTCGATGGCAGGAACCGGCAGCGACGGGGGCAATGACGCCGGAGGGCCCCGAGTCGAGCCCCTGCGGTCTGCGCCCCTGATGGAGGAAACCCTTGGCGCGGAAAGCCCTTCGCCTGGCGGGGCTATCCCGCCCGCCGAAGCCTCGGGAGGGGACTTAGCGGTCCCCATGGCGGGGCCTCAGGAGGAGGCTCCAAAGAGTCTCAAGGGGGCGGAAGCGGCAGCCGCCCGGGAGGGAAGTTGAGGAAGCGGCGATGGGTCCCCAGAGACGAGTAAGCCCCCCTTGCCTCGCGCATTCCTTACACTCACCGCCTCGTCTTGCATGGCTCGGCTTGATCCCTAGTTATGCAATAGGGGCTCCCTGCCAAAGAAGAAGAAGAAGGAGGGTACCCGGGACGAGGACGCCGGAGATCCCACCGGGGCTCAGCGGGAGTTGGGGGCGGTTGGCGCACCGGTGCCCCCAACGAGCCCCGCGAAGCATGCCGGAGTCGCGGAGGAGGGGTCTGCGGAATCCGCCCAGCCTCTCGAGGAGGCCTTCCCCCCTACCGGAGAAAGGGTGCCTCCGGAAGAGGCCCGCCACGAGGGAGAGGCAGGCGCCGACGCGGCGGCCACCGCAAGCCTCGAGTGATCACCAGGGCGCCACGAGCCGGAGGGAGCCGCGCCCAGTCCTCCCCCTGCAGCCGAGCAGCCGGCAGGGGCGGGAACCGAGGCGGAGGTCGAGGAGGACCCTGGCCACCTGGAGGGGAATGAGGCCCCTTCAGGCGGGGGCTTGCGCGGACCCGATGACGCAGCAGCCCCCGAGCCCCCAGAGCCACGGGGGGGGGAGATGGAAGGGCCGGGCGTGCCCGGGACCTTGGCCCTGGTGAGCCGCAGCATCCTATTGTGGATCAGGACTCTCCACCACGCCCGGTTGGCCCTCAGCTCCCTAGAGGCCGAGCTCGTGGCCAAGGAGGAGAACCTCCGCCTGTAGTAGGGGCGCGTCGCGGCCCACGAGGCCCGGCTAGCCTCCCGCGAGGAGGCAGTCACCCGGCGCGAGAGCATGGCGGCGGTCCTGGAGATGGACATGGAGATCCGGGAGCGCGAACTCCTGCGAACCACCATCGAGCAGGAGAGGGAGCGAGAGCTCTTAGAGAATCTGAATCCGGGAGCGCTCAAGTAGGTGAGGTTAGCGACGAGGCGCAGCAGGCCCGCGACGAGGCCGCCCGAGGCCGCGGGGAGCACCTCCAGCGCTCCAAAATGTTCCGCAAGCTCATGGGTCGCGCTCGCAGCGCCGTGGCTGCTTTCTCGGTCGAGAGGGTGGAGAATCCCCTGGAGACCGATGACGCCAGCTACCTGGCCTTCTTCACAAGGCTCATGGAGCGGCTGGAGGCGAGCTCCACCCGGTGGGACGAGATCCGCGACGCTGAGTGCCGCGACCTCCTGCGCCAGGCATCGACCCGCGTCTTCAGCAACCTACTGCGCATCGATGGCAGCTTTAACTTTGACCAGGTGCTATCTCCGGTTCCCGAGGAGCTCCAAGGCAAGCTTGCGAGGGCGGTGGAGGATCATGTGGCGAGCCTGCTGGAGCGGTTCGCGCCCGTCGGGGAAGGGTCTGGCGACGACGGCAATCTAGTAGTTGACGACGCCGACAGTGGCTCCGTTGCCTGAGGCCCTGCGCTCACCTTCATGTAACAAAGTAGATGCAGCCCAGAGGGGGCATGAAGATATTTGTACGACACTTTTGTTGTCAAGTACTTAATGATCCGTGTGTTTTCGTTTTCCTCCCGAGGTCTTCATTTCCCTTTTACATTGCCTTCATGCCCTGTGTCGCTGGGACCCAGCCCCCGAGGCGGGCTACACCGTCGCTGGGATGCCCAGAGCATGCGCTCGGCAATGCCAGAGGGTGTAGGGCTCTTAGGGCTACTAGGAGTCCCTGAGACGCGATGCTCAGGGTCCCCCCTTGACGCGCAGGCGGCTTATGCCAAGGGAATTAGGAGGCCACGAGAGAGAAATGAGAGGGAAAGGACCCGAGGGGTGCTTTAGACTTAGCTCCTTTGAGGCTTGTGGCTTGGGGCGAGTCCTTCGCAGGGCATGGCTCATGAGGCGCAGACCCTCGTGAGGCCCTCTGTCCGTAGGACCCGCCGCGAGGCCTCCTGAGGGGGGGGCTCCTGAGGCCTTCGTATGCTGCACCAGGGAAACTGCCAAGTTTTTGCCAGTAGTGCAGCAGGGCCCGCTCGCGAGGTCGCCTGTGGGTGTTATGCAAGGAGACAAGAGCACCAAGGACCTGGTGAGGTGACATACACGGGAGCAGGCCCGCGAGCCAGAGCTCAGTCGCTTGGGTTTTTCAGTGCTGCTGGGACTGACCCGAGCACAGACACCGTGCCCAGCCCCCGCTCGCGTGACAGGCACGGGCGAGACCACGAGCGCGCGCCCTGCAGCGGCAAGCACACAGGGTTTTGAAGGAAGTAAGCTTTACTGATGCATGAAGCAAGTTCATTACATAATAGAAATATACATGCTGCCGTGTTCGACACGGGTCAGCTTGAGGATGTGATGGCCGAGGGCCCCTCAAGTAAGCCGCCAGCGCGGATCATGGGGCGTCCGCCAGCGCTGAGCATGGGGCTTCCACGAGAGTGGGAAGGAGCTCTCACGTGCCGAAGGCAGCGTGGGTAGAGAGAGCCCCGGAGCGTGTACAGCTCCATGTCGCTCGTATCCGTGGGGCACGGATAGAACTTACGGTGATGGCGGGCGTTCCATGTGTTTGGTACCGGAACACCCGTCTCCGTCATTAGTGGGGCCGCGGCGGGCCGGTGGGCCAGTGTTAACCACCTCGGTATTCCTTGCGATGTGAGACTCCAGCCACATGCGCATTAGCCTCGCGAAGGTGGCTGCGGCACCCTCCAGGCCGAAAGGAGTACGCATGAGACAGGGCGAGCCCGCGGCGACGCGCGGAGGAGGGAAGGGGCCTACGGGGCAAGCCTGGTTGAGGGCGATGAAGTCGACGCACATGCGCACGCTACCGCGCGGCCTGGCGACGGGGGTGGGGATGGCGATCCTCTTGGGGTGGGGGGCCTCACGGGCGATTCCAGCATCCTGGGGCTTGTTGACTTCTTGGGTGATGACTTCCTGCTTCTTGGGCGCTTGACGATATTCCTCACGCTTGACGGGCCGCGCGCTCTAGCACGCGGCTGAGTGGTGCTCGATCACCTCCCTTGGCAGGCTGGGCGCGCTTGACGCTATCCAAGCCAACGCATCAGGGCACGCCCGGAGGAAGGTGACGAGTGCGTCCTCCTATCTAGGGGAGGGCCTGCCGGCGGCGGCGAGGGAGGGGCCTGCTTCACCCCCATCCAGCGACGCCCTCTTGGACTCGACCCGCTCCTGAGAGAGCAGGGGCTTCTTCTTCACGGGCGTCTCCTCGGCAGGCCCAGGCGCGTCCTCATTGGCCGGGTACGCGACGGAGGCGGTCTTGTAGGTGTGCTCGAGGGTTTGCAGGGCATCCTTCTCGTCGCAGCGGACAGTGAGGGTACCGCGGCAGCTGGGCATTTTGACGAGGTCGTAGGCGTGGTGGGTTGCGGCCATGAACTTGGTGAGCGCCGGGTAGCCCAAGATGGCGTTTTAAGGCAGGCCGATGTGAGCCACATCGAAGACGATGAACTCCGTACGGTAGTTTTTGCGGGTGCCGAAGCTGACGGGAAGGTGCACCTGCCCCAGGGGGACAGTGGAGCCGTCGGTGACGCCCGAGAAGGGCCTGGTGGGCATCAGGCGCTCGTAGGGCACTTGGAGCGTCTCGAAGGTCTCGATGGAGATCACGTTGAGGCCGGCGCCTCCATCGATGAGGGTCTTGGTGACCGCGACATTGCTGATGGTGGGGGTGCACAACAGGGTGATGGCGCCCACACCCTTCGTGGACTTGGGGTGGTCGCTGGCATCGAAGGCGATGGGGAACTCAGACCACTTGAGGCGGCCGGTGGACTCAAGCGCCGGGAGGGCCGCATTCACCTCCCGAGAGAACTGCTTGAAGTGGCAGTTGGATGGAGGGGCATGGGCCCCGCCGAGGATGCAGGCCACCCTGCGAGGCTCTTGGTAGCCCCCAGCGTTCTCAGGGGGAGGGGAGTCGTTGGCGCGTATTGGGGTGGCATTGGCCTAAGGGTTAGCCTGCCGCGGCTGGTTCTGCCAGCCTTGACGGTTGTTATTGCCAACGCCACTATTGTGGTTGTCACCCCAGCAGCCACCTCCGCTGCCGCCACCGCGGCCCTTGCCGCGCTCCTTGCGGCGCTCGGTGCGGCCCTCGCGAAGTAGCTTGAGCTCGTGGCAGTCTTCTGTGTTGTGGGAGTTCATGTTGTGGTCGGCGCAGAAAGGGCGGTCGTCCTTCTTGGCCTCGCCACGGCCGCGGCCGCGCTTGTAGTCCGGCTCCGCCACGAGCACGACAGGGCCCATGCGCTTGGTGTCCTTGCCCTTGGGCTTCGCCACGTCAGGCTCAGCATCAGCGTCATTGTGGAGGAAGAGGTGTCCTTGTTCGGCCTTGGTGCAGCAGTCGGCGAGGACGAACAGCTCTGCTGCGGAGTCGAGCTCGTCCCTGACTGAGAGCTTTTCACGCATCTTCACGTCCGTGATGCCATTGGTGAAGGCGGAGACGATCGCGGCATCAGAGGCCTTCGGGATCTTGTGGCGCACCTGGCTGAAGCGCTGGATGAACTTGCGAAGGGGCTCGCTTGGGCGCTGGCGCACGTTCCGCAGGTCATTGATCGTGAGGGTGCGGTAGCTCGTGCCCTTGAAGTTGGTGATGAACTGCTTGCACAGGTCCTCCCACGAGGATATGGACGCCTCGGGGAGGTTCATGAGCCACAAGCGTGCAGCGTCCTTGAGGGCCATGGGGAACCAGTTCGCCAACACCCGGTCGTCCCCCCTCGCGGCCTGGATGCTGATGGTGTAGAGCAGGAGGAACTCCGTGGGGTTGGCGGTGCCATCGCAGTGTTGGGGGAGGTCTGGCTTGAACTTGTCGGGCCACACCATGCAACGTAGCTCGGGGGCGAGTGCCAGGTAGCCCCCGTTGGTGACGACCCCACTGCCGAGGGCTGCGCGGTCCTGGCGCCCAGCCATGGCGACGTCATGGAGGACGCGTTCCTGGCGGTTGCGCGCCTTCTTGAGGGCCACGCGCGCGTCCGGGGCCGCGCGGCGGACGATCTGGCAGCTGGCGCCGTCGCCTTCCGGCGCGAGCGAGCCGCGGGACGGCTCCAGGGCGTGCGCGGCGGGGTGGCGCTCAGCCATGTCGCGGTCCGCAGGAGGAGCGTCGCGCCCGGCCCGGTCCGCGCGGGACGGCGGAGCATGCAGGGAGCAGGAGAGCACCTGGCCATCACGCGCGGCGTCGACGAGCTCGGTGATGCGCCCGAACCAGGCGTCGTAGCCGTCCTCAGTGGGGCGGTAGCGCAGCAGCTCTTGCGCCATGAGCAGCGGGGCGTGCGGAGCAGGAGGGTCGCGACGCGCGAGCGAGGAGGTGGCGGTGGAGCGGCCGTGCGCCTGCCTGTTCACCGACGGGTGGGCAGAGGAGACCACCCGCTCCCCAACGGGCTCGGTGGCGGCTCGAGGATGCCGCCCAGGGGCACCGCGGGCGGTGGGCGCCGCGGGGACCCTGACAGCGGCGCGGCGCGCAGCGCGTTCCCGGCGAGCGGCGGCGGCGTCCATGTCGATGCTGGCGTCGAGGTCGAAGGCGCGAAGATGGCAAGCCCCCCTACCTGGCGCGCCAAATGTCGGAGTCTAGGATCTGTGTCCAAGAAACTTCTCCAAGAACTTAGGATTCGAACTCTGGGGGACTTTGCTTGGCAACCTACAACCCGACGGCGACTACGGCGGGATCACGATGGGCTTACTGGCTCTCACCGGACACGAAGGGGACGCGCGAGCTACCCAGGTTCGGTCCACCGTGCGGTGTAATACCCTACTCCTGCCTGCGATGGATTGCTCTGTATGGAGAGCTTGTGGCTCCAAGTACACGAGGTGTGGGGGAGAATGAGTCGATCCCCTTACATGGAAGCGGCCCTGCCCCTTTTGTAGTGCCTTGGTCCTCTTCCCTAAAAATATGAGCGAGAAAGGGTGGCCACAGGGCAGCAATTCGAGGGGGTACAGGCACGCAGGTCTATCCTGACTAAAGGCGGTCTCCGTCTGATAAAGTAGTCTTCGTGACGCGCAGATGGGCTCAGCGATGACCTTCGTCCCGGCGCGCCGATCCGTCCTGATCTTCTATCACCAAAGAGGAAATGCTTTGGGGCTTGCTTTTGGAGAGGCAGATACCGCTGCTCCCCTATCACCAGAATGGAAACTGGGCTCGGTCACGTCTCGCTGCCCTTATCCTGATAGCGGGTCGTCACCCATGTGTTGGGCACGAAGCCCCGCGGCAGACGCCGCACGCCCCGCCTCAGGAGGAGGCCTCGCGAGGGGAGCCTCGCGAGGCATCCTGGTGCTTGGCGGTCTCGGCAAGGCCTGGCCTGGCGGCGAGGGGCCTCGCGAGGCTCCCCCCTCGCGAGGCGACTTCCTCCGGTGCGGCTGTGGCGGGGCCACTCTCGTGGGCCGGCCCAAGCGTTGTCCTCCGGGCTAGAGGCAGACGGGCCGTGGTACCCTGGTTCCTACAAGGACGACAGCCAGCCACATCGGGGGCCCCTCTTCTCAAATGCGTCCAGCATAGTTTAGGCAGAGTAGCCGGCAGTATTCACCAACCTTGGATTAGACAAGGACTGGCTGTTCAATAGCACAAAGGCGCAGACATGCGGCAGGGAAGACACGGGAAACAACTCTCGCTTTTTAAAAGCCCTGTATCAAACTCCTCTTCTCCTTCCTTACATACTCTCTATATCTTATAAGGTTCCTTCTTATAATAGCTCGGCATCGGTGGCTAGACCTTATCGATGAAAAAACAGACCTCTTTTTGGTCCCTACACAATATTACGTGTCATTTTTTCTTTCTATACCTTGTAGCAATGTGGAAACCGTTTGAAACACACAGATGAGTCTGTGTCATAGCCTAGCTTAGTCATTGCTTGTCATTGCATAATCATCCATGCATCATGTTAAATTTCATTTAATTTGAAATGGGGATGTTCAAACCCTAGCACCAAATGAAATTCAACTAGGATCAAAATAAAAATATTTCCAATGAATCCAAAATGCCCTTCAGAAAAGTTCATCATTTTTGGAAAAGGTGCAAACCTCAGCTAAAAATGATGCACACATTTTTGGAACATTTCTAGATTTTTTAAACAAGCCATAATGTATTTGAATTGGGGCATTTAAATCCTATAAATATTTTGAATGCTCCAATAATTCTAAAAATTACTGTGGGGCTCTGGAATAATTCAGTTAGCATCCACAAATATTCTCAGGATTTATGAAAATGGTTTAGTGCCTACACTAAATCAAAACAGAAAAGGGAAAAAATAGAAAACAGAAACAAAAATAGAAAAGAAAAGAGAGAGAGAGAGACTTACCAGGATTAGGCCCAGCAGCCCAGCTACTGTAGCAGGCCCAGCCCACCAGGGGCATCTCTGTCTTCAACCTCTGCCTACTGGCAGAGGCAAGGCCGAGCACGGCGCCCGCGCGCGTCGGCACGCAGCTGCCAGCCTAGCCCTCCCTGGCCAGCGCGACGCCCTCGCCCCTCTGGCTCTCTTTGCCCTCGCCCGCTTCTATCCTCCCCTCTACCTCTCTCTCACGCGAACGCCCGAGCGCCCGTCATCGCCGCCGCTCGCTGCCACCGCGGCCACTGAGCTCGCCTGACCTCCCCACCGAGTTCCTGGGCTCCGCCGCGACGCCGCACATCGGTCAGAAGAAGAAGAACAAGGCCGGGAGCACCATTCCCGTTGACTTCCTCCTCGGGCTCCGACCACCGCTGCCATCGATTCGCCGCATGCAGGACCTTCCCAAGCCCACTGACCACTCCTTCAACCTCGCCGTGAGCTCCCGCGTTGAACCCCTCCTCTCGCTCTCTCGTTTGCCCCCGCTAGCCCTGACCCCGAGCTCGTCCAAGCTCCGGCCGCCGCCTCTGTCGTCGCTGCTGTCAGCTCCAGCGACCCTGCGCCCAGCTGACCGCTCCCCTGGATGCGGGCGGGCGAGGGCTCCCTCCTAGTGCCGTCAGCGCGGCAAACCGCGGCCACTAGCGTATTTCCGGCGCGCCTCCGCCGTGCAAAATGGTCGCCGCCGGCCTAACTCCGGCGAGCCGACGTGGCAAGATTAGCTTAAGAGCTAATCACCCATTAGCTAACCTCCTCGGTCACTGACTAGTGGGCCAGTCCCCTAATGACTTTTAGTTAGGATTGAATTATCCACATAATTAGCACTGTTACACTGACAGATGGGTCCCACGCGTCAGGTTTGACCCTGGTCAACTCGCTGACGTAAGGCTGACGCAGAGATGACATCATAATTACTTTTCTGGATTTTAAATAAATCAGAAATGATTTATTTATTTCAGAAAATAGTTAAAACTTCTAAAATTCATAGTAAATCAACCGTAACTCCAAATGAAATAATTTATATATGAAAAATCATCAGAAAAATATGAAGAATCTGTTTATGACACTTTCACGCATGTTTGAACAAGTTAACCTCACTGAATAGGACAAATGATGATTAGGGCAATTTTTGAAATAACATTTGGAGTTGGAATTTGCTATATATTTGAATTCCACTTCAATTAACTTGGCTAGATATTGCATTTGGTAAATTCAGTACCTTAACATGACATGTCATTCATTTGGTTGTGCATTGTATTGAATGTTGTTTCCTTTGTTGTTTGTCGGTGTTTGTTCCTTCTCAGTAGAAGACGTTTCCGACATTGCGATCGTTAACACCGATGAAGAGCTAATAGCTATACTATCTTCAGAAGTGCCAGGCAAGCAAACCCCCATTGAGCATTCCGATACAATCCCACTCTCTCACTCTTGCTCTCTTTTACTGCATTAGGACAACAACGATTCAACTGTTACTTGTTGCGGTAGTTGAACCCATTCCTCTGCATGACCTGTCTTTGCCACAGTAAATAGTTGAAACCCACTAGCATGAGTAGGAGTTGTTTGAGCCATGATGTGCCTACTCATTCATGCTTGCTTGTTATTCCTGCTATGCTTAGAGTTGTGGTAGGTCTAATTCATCTGGGATGGATTGGAGTGGTGATGAACATGTCCTACTATGTGAGAGCTAAGTGTGTGAACACGATTTGGTAAAGGTAGCGATGAGAGCCCATGTAGGAGTACATGGTGGGTTGTCTCATGGGGACCGTCCTCAGGAACTGAGTTCCGTGTTTGTGATCCAGGACCAGCTACTACCATGCATTGGGCCCGAAACCCATGGACCCTCTTGACTTATTAATCGCCTTGATCTCTGTCCAGGAGTTGCAACTAGTTTCGGGTGTTTGTAGGATATGTGTTGGAGGCCGTGCGTAGCGCTGACCCTAGGGGTGGGCTATGATGCGGTATAGACACGAGGCACGGTGTACCAAGTGACACCCGAATGGTGCTCTTGGGAACCCTGCACTCATCGTTTGGGGCCGTACTGGAAACTTCGGCCGGACTTCCTTGCGGAGTGGACTCAAATAGGCGATAAACCTGGACTAGAGACTTGTGTGATTAGTCAGGTCGTGGCCGACACCCTCGCCAGGCTTCCGCTTGAAGGTTGCCGAGATACATGACGTGTACATGGCGGTAAGTGGGGAAAGCGTGTGTGAAGAAGTACATCCCTGCAGGGGTAATATGATCTATTCGAATAGCTGCGTCCGCGGATATGGACTACTTGGAAGCTTACATTGTTGATAGACAAGTTCGAATGGATACTCTAAAATGCGCAAGATAAGCGTGAGTGCTATGGATGGCCTTCTCATAGGGAGACGGGAGCGGATCCATAGTGGTGTATTGATATGGTGAATATGTGGACTCATGTGCGATCTCTCACCCCAAAGAAGTTACTACTAGTCGTAGTTCAGGATAGCCACTGAGTCAAAGCCAGCTTTCTGCAGTCAAACTCCACAACCCCTTTGTTGATACTGATGCATATGTAGTTAGTTCTGATGTAAGTCTTGCTGAGTACCTTTGTACTCACGTTTGCTTAATTTATGTTTTTGTAGAGGAGACTTCAGTCTCGCTAGTGTTTTCTACGATGAGTTCGACGTTGACCGATTAGCTTGGGAATTCCAGACAGAGGTCTGGTTCCTTTGGAGGGTCTTGTAGATAGACAGGCTTTCTAGCCTACTTTCATTTCAGCTGTCTGTACTCAGACAGGTTATGCTTCCGCTTGTTGCTTGTATGACTTGAATGATGGGTCATGAGACCCATGTTGTAATATCATGCTATGTGAGGCTCCTCAGAGCCCTTTTAAATAAATACTTTGAGTCATAGAGTTATGTTGTGATGCCAGGTTGTATTTACACATATCATGCATATTGTGTGTATGTTTGAAATGGACAGGCATGTGTGGGATTCGACACCTAGTTGTTTATTCTTGGTAGCCTTCCTTATGGGGAAATGCCTCCTAGTGCTTCCATCCGGAACACATGGATTGACCGACATGTGTCCTTCTTTGCTCCTGTGTCTGTCCCTACGGGGAAATGTCATGCAGTGTTTTAGTGGAGTCCTTGTAGCTTGCTCGACTCGGTTGCACACGCTGATGACCGACACGTGCATTGCTGGGTCATGTATGCCTGTCCCTGTAAGTTTGTGCCACCTTGGTTTACGACTAGTCATGTAGGCCCGGGTTCTCTGTCATACAGATGCTAGCGACGACATAATCATATACGTGAGCCAAAAGACGCAAACGGTCCCGGCCCAGGTAAAGGCGGCAGCCGTGGGTTACTGTGCGTGAGGCCGCAAAGTGATATGATGTGTTACATGCTAGATCGGTGTGACTTAGGATCAGGGTCCCGACAGCTTTGGTATCAGAGCCTGACTGCCTGTAGGATTACCAAGCCAAACAGGTCGATGTCGAGTCTAGAAATGCTTTAGTTATGTAGGGGAATTGATTGTGGAAGGGAATGTAAGGCTTTTTTTACTCCTTATCCTGTGTCCTTCTAATTCCGAGTCACCCTCTTCTTTTCTACGGGGTTAAGAACTAGGCCTTCTCATCTATCTATCAGGATGACAAGTTACTATGCTGGAGACTTATAGGAAAGTTGTAGCCTTCCCGGATCAGTGCTTCCATAAGAATTCAGTTGTTATGTTGTCAGTTATCTTGCAGGTTGTCTTATTTTTATGCCCGTACAGCCGATATGCTGTCCGAGTTATCCAAGGTTTCAAAATAGTCTGATGCGTTTGTAAATCTTTCCTCTCTACTCCCGATGTCCTTTTGGGTCAGATTAAGCACACTAATCGATGTGTTGAGGTACTCTTTTGCCTTAACATATATGCGAAAGCTATTAGGAAACTAGGATATCTCAGAGAACCACCCAGAGATTCAGCCTTTGTATTGTATCCCCAGTGTGATAATTCTGGCCATCATTCTCGAGAGCATCTCGTGATGCCATTTAGTTAGTAGGTATTCTCTTTCTGGGTTCTTGGACCCAAGCTTCGATCTGCTTATTCCCGTTGATAGTGTTTGCTCGTTCCTTTAGGATATTAGTAACCTTTGTGATAGTCCTCGAGGTCCGTGGTATATCACTCTTCCAATACCCTGAACCAACCATGGAAGACGTTTCCTTGAATGAAAAGATCACAATGAGAGTGCTTCTGATGAGTTCTCCATTCCATAATTGTGACTCTGCTAGTCCTACCTTTCTGCATGGGTTATCCGGAAGAAATATGTTGAGTCTTATTCGACATGTTAATCTATGCATCCACAACTCAGAAAATCATATGTTCCTTTGAGTTGTCCCTTTTCAGTCGTATTCCGACCCTAGTCTATCAATTGATAGTCAAGAGTATGTCATGCATTCACGATGCCTATTACTCTTGTGGTCCGTCAAGCCATTCTATTTCAGAATGACTAGGAGAAACAAACTCCAGCACCTCATCCATTTCTAGGATTGCGTCAAAGCAGTTGTATTCCATGGATTAAGAATGCCAATCCAGCTTCTGGTCTGTTCTACCCTGGAGTATTACCATCTTTCGTGTCAATAATGTCATGGGAATTGCACACCATCTTATGAATTCTTGATATAGTGATACTTCTCGCCATCATCATTTATTTCTCGGTCTCCGTGTCGTTGCAACCGGAATGCCGACAAGTGAACTGTGATGTGTGAAATCAACACTCCTAACAACCCCGTTGCTTGGTAGTTAATGGACAATAATTTCATGCTTAGTGTGTCGGTTATTGAATCATCATTCTAAGATTGAACGTGTTACCTAGTCCATTTTTCTCGGTGCACTCTTCGATCAACGAGTTAGGATTGTGTCAACCCCTCGCTCTTTTGATCATATCGTCTTGCCTTCAAAAGCAAGATTGTTCTTGAGCTTAATAACATATCGGTGGTTCGTGATTTTCCGGATATCTTCTCGGAAGTATCACCAGGTTGTTCCCTGACCGTTATGTTGAGTTCGTGATCAAGCTGGTTTCCCCATAAATCACCCCTTCTCCAAGAATCTGTGTTGGATACCCCTGAGCTAGTTGGTTAAGCTAAACAACAACTTGGAGAGTTGGAAGATAAAAGCTCTACCTAACTTAGTTCATTCCAAAGGGATATCTTTGTGTTTGTGTGTGTGTGTTGAAGAAAGATGATATCTTCATCGATTGACCCTCGTGTTCAATGGTTGGATCTATCATCGTATCCAATCTTTGATTTGAGTATGGGCTATCAACAAATCAAATCAGAACCAACGATTTTTGTAATGTTGTTTTACTCGTGGTTGTTTCCTCGAGCATACATCATTATATCTTTTGGTCTGACCAATGCTATCGCTGTGTTCACATAGTTGTGGAATTCCATCTTTATGGAAATCTCGATGATTGTTGTTGGGCCCATCAACATCATTTTGTCATCTCCATGATTCGTGTTGAACATCAAGCTAGTGTTGGAAACTTTCGAAAGCATTATCTTCGTGCTAGCCCATGAAGTATATGTCATGGTGAAAGAAGTGACTTCCTCTAGTTCATGTGCATTTGATGCAAGTTGCCGCCGTGAATTTGAGAAAGTTTGTTTTTGCTTCCATTGGAATCATTCCAAGTCAGTCATGCATGTGCGAAGTATTCTGTGGATTGGTAGACTGATCATCTCCATTTCATATGTAATCCCTAGCACACCAAGCCACTGATTGATTTGTTCAAGGAAAAGAAGTTCATTGATAAGTATACAAGGACTTCGATATCCTCGATGATGGTTCCCAACCAGAACTCGGTAGCGTTTGTGGTAAGGTTTCCATGTGGTCACGATTGTCTCGGACAGTGTGTTCACATGTATCCTGCAGTCCAACTCATGTTTTGGAGTTGTTGCCGTAGTTCATTCCCTGAGAATCTCGCAACGTCATCTCGTCGATTTGGGTTGCAAACTTTCCTTTTCGGACATGCTGAGTCCGAAGCATCTTGTCACCACCCAGATCTGAATCTCAAGCAGATATGATGGTTGGAACATTTCCCAAGAATTATAATATTGGTCTTCTAAACTGGTAAAGTGGTGTTGTGGCTAACACATCTAGCCGGAAGACCTGTTATTATCGTATCCTATATCAGTAACATTAGCCACTCCCCATGAGGATTTCATATGACTTATCCTTGAAGTTGTTCCTTATGGATTCCTTGTGCTCCCGAAGTCCGACCTTTACTTGATGTTCTAGATGTTACACTAGTGCATCGAGGAGAACATTAGAAGCAGAGTGCTAGATGTCTCTCGGTCGGTTATCCAGTTATGCTTCCTTGGCATAGCCAAGGTAGAAATCTGAGAAAGTGTTGTCTTTCCTTGTACCCGCATCCTCCATCATTATTCATCATGGTAGTATGAGGTGCCACCAAGATTTTGGCATAGATGTGGGTAAAACCATGAGGAATATGGAAATGCTCAAGTTCTTGAGAGCACGCTCAGACACTAGGTTATATCCTTGGTATCAATTGGAATGTGCCTTCCGTTTGCCGAGTTGTCTTATAACTCTAGTTTCCTTTCCAAACTGAGTATGTCATTTCTTTGAACTCCTTCAAATGATTGTTTGTGAATTGCCCTAGGCTTGTATAGAGAGTTTCAATGATCTATGTATCAAAAGTAATTCTTTTTGCCACTTAAGGGGATAATTCTATGAGTCACCTTCCCTAGGGTGCCCCGTCATGGAGTCATGGCAATTAACACCTCACTACGTTGAAACTGTGCACCATCCTACCTAAGCGTGGATTTGTTGCCTACCAAATTGAACCATCGTCATATGCTTCCTTCCCTCATTCCTGATGTGTGTTTTGTGTCTCCGCTCAGGAGACGTTCTTACATCTCACTCCATGAGTTGATCTTGAGTTGCTCGATCCTCGAGAAGATCGATTCCTGTAGAGTTTCTTTTTGTCGTCATCGTGTTGGGTGAAGCTCTCGAAGGAAAAGATTTCAAGATCAACATGATGCAAGGAATCCGCATCTTCGCGGAGGGCAAATGGATCATGAAGACTGTGTCAGTTCCGTGACCTCCCTTCCTCTCACCTCACGTCTTGAATCTCGGGACGAGATTCTTGTTTAGTGGGGGTGAGTTGTCATAACCTAGCTTAGTCATTGCTTGTCATTGCATAATCATCCATGCATCATGTTAAATTTCATTTAATTTGAAATGGGGATGTTCAAACCCTAGCACCAAATGAAATTCAACTAGGATCGAAATAAATTTTTTCCAATGAATCCAAAATGCCCTTCAGAAAAGTTCATCACTTTTGGAAAAGGTGCAAACCTCTGCTAAAAATGATGCACACATTTTTTGAACATTTCTGGATTTTTGAAACAAGTCATAATGTATTTGAATTGGGGCATTTAAATCCTATAAATATTTTGAATGCTCCAATAATTCTGAAAATTACTGTGGGGCTCTGGAATAATTCAGTTAGAATCCACTAATATTCTCAGGATTTATGAAAATGGTTTAGTGCCTAAACTAAATCAAAACACAAAAGGGAAAAAATAGAAAACAGAAACAAAAATAGAAAAGAAAAGAGAGAGAGAGAGAGAGAGACTTACCAGGATTAGGCCCAGCAGCCCAGCTACTGTAGCAGGCCCAGCCCACCAGGGGCATCTCTGTCTTCAACCTCTGCCTACTGGCAGAGGCAAGGCCGAGCACGGCGCCCGCGCGCGTCGGCACGCAGCTGCCTGCCTGGCCCTCCCTGGCCAGCGCGACGCCCTCACCCCTCTGGCTTTCTTTCCCCTCGCCCGCTTCTATCCTCCCCTCTGCCTCTCTCTCACGCGAACGCCCGAGCGCCCGTCGTCGCCGCCGCTCGCTGCCACCGCGGCCACTGAGCTCGCCTGACCTCCCCACCGAGTTCCTGGGCTCCACCGCGACGCCGCACATTGGCAAGAAGATGAAGAACAAGGCCGGGAGCACCATTCCCGTCGTCTTCCTCCTTGGGCTCCAACCACCGCCGCCGTCGATTCGCCGCATGCAGGACCTCCCCGAGCCCACTGACCACTCCTTCGACCTCGCCGTGAGCTCCCGCGTCGAACCCCTCCTCTCCCTCTCTTGTTTGCGCCCGCTAGCCCCGACCCCGAGCTCGTCCGAGCTCTGGCCGCCGCCTCCGTCGTCGCTGCCGTCAGCTCCGGCGACCCCGCGCCCAGCTGACCGCTCCCCTGGATGCGGGCGAGCGAGGGCTCCCTCCCGGTGCCCTCATCGCGGCAAACCGCGGCCCCTAGCGTATTTCCGGCGCGCCTCCGCCGTGCAAAATGGTCGCCACCGGCCTAACTCCGGCGAGCCGATGTGGCGTGATTAGCTTAAGAGCTAATCACCCATTAGCTAACCTCCTCGATCACTGACTAGTGGGCCCGTCCCCTAATGACTTTTAGTTAGGATGAATTATCCATATAATTAGCACTGTTACACTGACAGATGGGTACGACGCGTCAGGTTTGACCCTGGTCAACTCGCTGACGTAAGGCTGACGCAGAGATGACGTCATAATTACTTTTCTGGATTTGAAATAAATCAGAAATGATTTATTTATTTCAGAAAATAGGTAAAACTTCTAAAATTCATAGTAAATCAACCGTAACTCCAAATGAAATAATTTATATATGAAAAATTATCAGAAAAATATGAATAATCTGTTCATGACACTATCATGCATGTTTGAACAAGTTAACCTCACTGAATAGGACAAATGATGATTAGGGCAATTTTTGAAATAACATTTGGAGTTGGAATTTGCTATATATTTGAATTCCACTTAAATTAACTTGGCTAGATATTGCATTAGGTAAATTCCGTACCTTAACATGACATGTCATTCATTTGGTTGTGCATTACATTGAATGTTGTTTCCTTTGTTGTTTGTCGGTGTTTGTTCCTTCTCAGTAGAAGACGTTTCCGACGTTGCGATCGTTGACACTGATGAAGAGCTAATAGCTATACTATCTTCAGAAGTGCCAGGCAAGCAAACCCCCATTGAGCATTCCGATACAATCCCACTCTCTCACTCTTGCTCTCTTTTACTACATTAGGACAACAACGATTCAACTGTTACTTGTTGCGGTAGTTGAACCCATTCCTCTGCATGACCTGTCTTTGCCACCGTAAATAGTTGAAACCCACTAGCATGAGTAGGAGTTGTTTGAGCCATGATGTGCCTACTCATTCATGCTTGCTTGTTATTCCTGCTATGCTTAGAGTTGTGGTAGGTCTAATTCATCTGGGATGGATTGGAGTGGTGATGAACATGTCCTACTATGTGAGAGCTAAGTGTGTGAACACGATTTGGTAAAGGTAGCGATGAGAGCCCATGTAGGAGTACATGGTGGGTTGTCTCATGGGGACCGTCCTCAGGAACTGAGTTCCGTGTTTGTGATCCAGGACCAGCTACTACCATGCATTGGGCCCGAAACCCATGGACCCTCTTGACTTATTAATCGCCTTGATCTCTGTCCAGGAGTTGCAACTAGTTTCGGGTGTTTGTAGGATATGTGTTGGAGGCCGTGCGTAGCGCTGACCCTAGGGGTGGGCTATGATGCGGTATAGACACGAGGCACGGTGTACCAAGTGACACCCGAATGGTGCTCTTGGGAACCCTGCACTCATCGTTTGGGGCCGTACTGGAAACTTCGGCCGGACTTCCTTGCGGAGTGGACTCAAATAGGCGATAAACCTGGACTAGAGACTTGTGTGATTAGTCAGGTCGTGGCCGACACCCTCGCCAGGCTTCCGCTTGAAGGTTGCCGAGATACATGACGTGTACATGGCGGTAAGTGGGGAAAGCGTGTGTGAAGAAGTACATCCCTGCAGGGGTAATATGATCTATTCGAATAGCTGCGTCCGCGGATATGGACTACTTGGAAGCTTACATTGTTGATAGACAAGTTCGAATGGATACTCTAAAATGCGCAAGATAAGCGTGAGTGCTATGGATGGCCTTCTCATAGGGAGACGGGAGCGGATCCATAGTGGTGTATTGATATGGTGAATATGTGGACTCGTGTGCGATCTCTCACCCCAAAGAAGTTACTAGTAGTCGTAGTTCAGGATAGCCACTGAGTCAAAGCTGGCTTTCTGCAGTCAAACTCCACAACCCCTTTGTTGATACTGATGCATATGTAGTTAGTTCTGATGTAAGTCTTGCTGAGTACCTTTGTACTCACGTTTGCTTAATTTATGTTTTTGCAGAGTCTCGCTAGTGTTTTCTGCGATGAGTTCGACATTAACCGATTAGCTTGGGAATTCCAGACAGAGGTCTGGTTCCTTTGGAGGGTCTTGTAGATAGACAGGCTTTCTAGCCTACTTTCATTTTAGCTGTCTGTACTCAGACAGGTTATGCTTCCGCTTGTTGCTTGTATGACTTGAATGATGGGTCATGAGACCCATGTTGTAATATCATGCTATGTAAGGCTCCTCGGAGCCCTTTTAAATAAATACTTTGAGTCATAGAGTTATGTTGTGATGCCAGGTTGTATTTACACATATCGTGCATATTGTGTGTATGTTTGAAATGCATTGGTATGTGTGGGATTCGACACCTAGTTGTTTATTCTTGGTAGCCCTCCTTATGGGGAAATGCCTCCTAGTGCTTCCATCCGGAACACATGGATTGACCGGCATGTGTCCTTCTTTGCTCCTGTGTCTGTCCCTACGGGGAAATGTCACGCAGTGTTTTACTGGAGTCCTTGTAGCTTGCTACGACTCGGTTGCACATGCTGATGACCGACACGTGCATTGCTGGGTCATGTATGCCTGTCCCTCTAAGTTTGTGCCACCTTGGTTTACGACTAGTCATGTCAACCCGGGTTCTCTGTCATATGGATGCTAGCGACATAATCATATACGTGAGCCAAAAGACGCAAATGGTCCCGGCCCAGGTAAAGGCAGCAGCCATGGGTTACCGTGCGTGAGGCCGCAAAGTGATATGATGTGTTACATGCTAGATCGGTGTGACTTATGATCGGGTTCCCGACAGTCCGGCTTTCAACCGGGGGCTCGGATATAAAATCGAGCCTATGTTTAAGTCCGATATCTGTTCGGCGTCTGGGATATTGCATTATATGCATCAGTTTTGAATTGTGATTTTGGCCAATGATTGGGTTGCCCGGCTCCTGTGCTTTCCTCCTACGTTCCGCTTTGTTCAGCTAGGAGTGTAAAGGGAGAACCACTGCGATTGCGCTTCCATCTCGAATGGTCAAGCGCCTCAGTGGAGAAAGCCGAAAATCGACTGTCACGATAGGCGTAAACTGGTCGGTGATCTGGAGACAGTGTCAAACTAGAAACCGTTAGTGGTTACGCCGTGTTAAATGAAGGGTTCTTGTCATAAGAACCGAGGTGTGAAAACGGGTGCACCTCAGCTAGTTCGGTCACCACTACACCAGGGGCTAGGTCAACTACCCCACAAGTCAAACTCCTATGGCTAAGTGAAAGTAATAAAGCCACTATAGTATGATTCCCTCGTTCCTCTAAATACGCAACCACCTAAGGGCACCGAGACGTCGGCTAAGGGTTCACGCATTTTTACGAACACCCCGCGTAGTATCTACAAGGGGGCAGAAGCCGACGACTGTCCACTTTCAGGATTCAAAACGGTCGCACAGGAGTAACAATATAACACATCGGATAAATAACACGATGGATAGCACAAAATTACTTGTCTTATACATAGTTCTTCTCGGCATACCGAGGAAATTTCAGAAACTGAGTTCGGACTTCTTGCACTGCGCCTCGGTCACCCGAGCACCTTCCTGAACCTCAGCCAGAAACTGTGCTGGCATCCGATTCTTCCCTTCTGGAGGCCCGGACATGATCTCGAGCAGCTTGATCTTCGGATAATGTGCCATGGTGGACGCATACGCCTGCTCTGCGCCTTCCAAGCAGGCCGAGCGCTTCCAGTTCTCGACCTGGGGGCTTGCATCTCGCAGCATGTGCACCAAGCCGAAGAAGCAAGTTGGCGTCGGCTCTTGCGGCCAGAGGTTGATGCAGAGATCTTCCATCACCGGCCATGCCATACGGAACAGCTCGACCAGCTGCTTCATCTGATTATTCAGAAGAGGCGGATGCTCTAGCGCCTGGAATTGGGCCCAAAAGGTCTCCTCCACGGAATCATCGGGACGGGCGGCGAAGTAGGAGCCGGCGTCCGAAGCACTCCGCGGCAGGTCCCTAAAGGCCTCTGAAGAACGCCAGATTTGCGTAAGATGGGCAAATCTATTGTCACCAAAAACGTAGCAAAGCAGGTAGGGCTTACCAGCGGCGATCTGCTTCACTTGTTGAAGCACTTCACGATCCGCCCGAGCCTGGGTCGTAGCCTCCTTACAGGCCGAGCTAGCTGATAACCCACAAGTATAGGGGATCGCGACAGTCTTCGAGGGTAGTATTTCACCCAAATTTATTGATTCGACACAAGGGGAGCCAAAGAATATTTGAGAGTATTAGTAGTTGAGTAGTCAATTCAACCACACCTGGAGAACTAAATATCTGCAGCAAAGTGTTTAGTAGCACAGTAGTATGATAGTTTTGATAGCAGTAGTAATAGTAGCAGTAGTAACAAAGACAGTAACAGTAGCAGTTTTATAGTGACTGTAACAGCAGCAGCAACGAAAGTAACTTGCAATGATCAATATGTGAAAAGCGTAGGCATTGGATCAGTGATGGATAATTGTGTTGGATGACATTCATCATATAACAGTCACAACCTAGAGCGATACACAATAGCTCCAATTCATCAATGTAATGTAGGCATGTATTCCGTATATAGTCATACGTGAATATAGTAAGAACTTGCATGACATCTTTTGTCCTACCCTCCTGTGGCAGCGGGGTCCTTAAGGAAACTAAGGGATATTAAAGCCTCATTTTAATAGAGAACCGGAACAAAGCTTTAGCACTTTGTGAATACATGAACTCCTCAAACTACAGTAATCACCGAAAAGAATCCCAATTATTGTCACCTTGGGGTATGCGAATCATAACACGTAATAGGTGCATACAACTTGCAAGATAGGATCAAGAGCACAAATATATTCATGAAAACATAAAGGGTTCAGATCTGAAATCATGGCACTCAGGCCCTATTGACAAGCATTAAGCATAGCAAAGTCATAGCAACATCAATCTCAGAACATAGTGGATACTAGGGATCAAGCCCTAACAAAATTGACTCAATTACATGATAAATCTCATCCAACCCATCACCGTCGAGCAAGCCTACGAAGAAATTACTCACACACGGCGGTGAGCATCATGAAATTGGTGATGGAGGATGGTCGATGATGACGACGGCGTCGAATCCCCCTCTCCGTAGCCCCGAACGGACTCCAGATCAGCCCTCCCGATGAAGAACATGAGGTGGCGGCGGCTCCGTATCGTAAAACATGATGATTCTTTCTCTCTGATTTTTTCTCCATGAAGAGGAGTTTCCAGGGGCCCACAAGCCTGGAGGGCGCGCCCTGGGGGGTAGGCGCGGCCCCTGGGCTTGTGGCCCCTGGGTGGCTCCCCTCTAGTGGATCTTTTCACCAGTATTTTTTATATATTCTAAAATAATTCTCCGTAAATTTTCAGGTCCATCCGAGAACTTTTATTTCTGCACAAAAATAACACCATGGCAATTCTGCTGAAAACAGCGTCAGTCCGGGTTAGTTCCATTCAAATCAGGCAAATTAGAGTCCAAAACAAGAGCAAAAATGTTTGGAAAAGTAGATACGTTTGGGACGTATCAACTCCCCCAAGCTTAACTCATTGCTTGTCCTTAAGCAATTCAGTTGACAAACTGAAAGTGATAAAGAAAAACTTTTACAAACTCTTTTGTTCTTGTTGTCTGTATATATACTTAACTAGCATCCAAGTTTTTAGCAAAGATTATGAACTAACCATATGAATGATAACACTTAGGTCTCACATTTACTCATGTCAATTACATAACCAACTAGTGAGCAATAATAAGATATCTCGGATGCCAACATTTTATCAAAACAATCATGATATAATATGATAACATGGTATACTGCTAGCCCTTTCTGACACCGCAAAACATAAATGCAGAGCACCTCTGAAGTTCAAGTAGCGGCTAGATATTGTAATTCATGGTAGAAGATACAGTCATGTCACACCCAATATTAACTATACTCAATGCATAAAAATGACAATAGTGCTCTCCAACTGGTGCTCGAATGAGAAGATGATGACTCAATAATAAAAGTAAAATAACATAAAAGTAATAGATAGGCCCTTCGCAGAGGGAAGCATGGATTTGCAGCGGTGCCAGAGCTCGAAGCTTAAAACAGGGATGAAAATAATTTTGATAGGTATGCTTTTCCTGTCAACGTCACGACCAAGAATTTTCAATATCTTCCATGCTAAACACATTATTGCTAGTTCCCAAGCGGAAAGGTAAAGTTTACTCCCCCTCCACCATACCAACCCAAGCCATGGCTAGCTGAATTCACGGGTGCCCTCCAAACATCCAAACTATCAAATTTCCGGGGGAGTTTGTTTTATTATATTTTTTATTTTGATTACAGGACTGGGCATCCCATTTACCAGTCTCTCTCGTGTAATGACAAGTGAATAAACACTCATCTGAGAATAACCCGCTTAGCATGGAAGATATTGACCACCCCCTGTCGCTCCATGAGCGGTACGGGCACACAAAACAGATGTTTGTTTGAATGATTAGAGGTAGCACATGCAAATTTACTTGGAACGGTAGGGTAATACCGCATATAGGTAGACATAGTGGACTCATCTGGAACAACTTTGGTTTAAGGATGGTGGATGCACAAGCAGTATTTCCGCTTAGTACAGGCGAAGGCTAGCAAATAGATCGAGAAGCGACCAGCTAGAGAGTGAAAACGGTCATAGTCATGCATTGAGAATAATTTACACCGAATACGAGCATGAGTAGGATACAAACACCATGAACATAAATACCGTGGAGGCTATGTTGGTTTTGAATCAACTACATGCGTGAACATGTGCCAAGTCAAGCCACTTGAAGTGTTCAGAGGAGGATACCATACTATCATACAACATCACAACCATTTTAATGCATGTTGACACTCAAGATAAATCATTATCCACTCCTAGATATTTAAGCATGGCATGAGCAACTATGATCTCTAATTGTCATCACAAACATGTTTACTCATAATATGCTGAATTATGAATACTGAGGCTGTTAGGACCCCGATCCTAAGTCACACCGATCTAGCATGTAACACATCACATCACTTTGCGGCCTCACGCACGGTAACCCATGGCTGCCACCTTTACCTTGGTCGGGACCGTTTGCGACTTTTGGCTCACGTATATGAAAATGTTGCTAGCATCCATATGTCAAAGAACCCGGGTCGACATGACTTGTCGTGAACCAAGGTGGCACAAACTTACAGGGACAGACATAGGTAACCCAGCAATGCACATGTTGGTCATCAGCGTGTGTACTGGGCTGTAGCAAGCTATCAGGACCCTAGTAACACCGCGTGACATTTCCCCATAGGGACAGACACAGGAGCAAAGAAGGATACATGTCGGTCAATCCATGTGTTCCGGAGCAGTAGCGAACTACCATGGCTCAGTGGAAGCACTAGGAGGCATTTCCCCGTAAGGAAGGCTACTAAAGGCAAACAATTAGGTGTCGAATCCCACACATACCAAAGCATTTCAAACATACACACAATATGCTCGATATGTGTAGATACCACATGGCATCACAACATAACTCTACGACTTAGAGTATTTATTTAAGAGGCTCAGAAGAGCCATACATAACATGATATTACAATCATGGGCCTCATCACCCAACATACAAAGTCATACAACCAACAAGCGGAAGCATAACCTGTCTGAGTACGGACAGCTGAAAAGAAAGAAGGCTAGAAAGCCTGTCTATATACAAGACCCTCCATAGGAGCTAGACCTCTGTCTGGGATTCCCAAGCAAATTGGTTAACATCGAACACATCGTAGGAACCACTAGTGAGACTGAAGTCTCCTCTGCAAAAACATAAATTAAGCAACCGTGAGTACAAAGGTACTCAGCAAGACTTACATCAGAACTAACTACATATGCATCGGTATCAACAATGGAGTTGTGGAGTTTAACTGCAGCAAGCTAGCTTTGACTCAGTGGCTATCCAGAACTACGACTACCAGTAACTTCTCTTGGGGTGAGAGAGTGCACACGAGTCCACATAGTCACCACAACAATACACCACTATGAACTCGCTCCTGTCTCCCTACGAGAAGGCCATCCATAGCACTCACACTTATCTTGCGCATTTTAGAGTATCCATTTCAACTTGTCTATGAACAATGTAAGCTTCCAAGAAGTCCATATTGTCGGCCCCGTGGAACCCAGGGTATCTAGGCCCGTCTGCCTTCGGCCCAGGGCGCAACGCCTGACGTGGGCCCAGCAGACCGTCACTACCAAGCATTCCACCAACACCCCTCATGAGGCCCTGGCCTCCCGAGGACCCTCCTCAGGGAGCGGCGAGCAAGGCTCAGCATCTTCACCAGCAGCCTCGCCAGGCCCTCTCGCGAGGCGGCCTCCCGAGGTGGCCTCCCGAGGCTTCCTCCCGAAGGCGCACAAGACGAGGGCTGTTCGGTCCGGTCGAGCGGTCTCGCGCTCATCACGTGGGTGACGCGCGCAGCGACGAACGGTGACAGGAGCCGCGCCAGCAGGCGCGGATGAAGAGGGTTTCCCCTTTCGTGCTAAAGGAGCAAGGCCAGCAGTCCACTTCCCAAAGCAACCCCAAAGGTTGCCCGATCGATGAAAGAAGACCAAGACGGCGGGCGCGCAGGGCGGAGGTCATCACCGAGCCCACCGGCGCGTCATGGATCATGCTTTTGCAGGCGAAGACCGCCTTTAGTGAGGATAGCCTGAGCGCCTGTCCCCTTTCAAAACCCGCCAAGTGTGGCAACCCTTCCCGCCTAAGTTTCGAGGGGGAAGAGGACCAAGGTGGGTATAAGGGGGGCAGAGCTGCCATTACAGAGAGGATCGGATCGGCTCTTGTTCCCATCATCCCCAACCTTGTACTCTCTCTCACCAGGGCAATCCCAACCAAGCAGGAGTAGGGTCTTACACCGCAAGGTGGCCCGAACCTGGGTAAATCGCTGAGTCCTGTGGCTTGCCCCCGCTAGCGCGCTCCCGCCGTAGGTTCGCCGTAGCTTAGCCGTGGTAGAGACGAGCCGGTAGGAACAAGCTCACCCCAGTGTTCGAACCTTTGGGTCCTCGGAGCCCCAACTCCGACATTTTGGCGCGCCAGGTAGGGGTGCGCTACTGTTCTTCCGCTCCACCCTCCGCTCCACCAGCTTCATCGCCGACGCCCGCCGCGAGCGCGCTGAGCGCAGGGCCAGCCGCGTGGCTCAGACGGAGCCTGTGGCCTGCGGCAACCACCGCCGCCTTCTCGAGGCTGCTGCCGCCACTGACCCCGTTGCCTGTGAGCAGCAGGACTCTTCCCTGCACCCCTTCGTGCAGGTGAATGGCCACACTGCCACGGCCTCTTCCTCCCTCGCCCACCGCGGGCTGCCCAACGCGCAGGCCGCGCTACTCATGGCGCGTGAGCTGCTCCGCTACCGTCCAGCTGGCGCCGGCTATGACGCCTGGCTTGGCCGCATCACCGAGCTCGTCAATGCCGTCGGGGACGCTCCGGCGCCTTCCCACTCGCTCCGCCCTCAGCCTTCTCGCACTGGGGACCTGGCGCACGGTGCTCCTTTGTAACATCCCCATGTATTAAGCACAGTGATCATCTGTTAATCATGCCAAGTCACCATTAATTACAATGCTTGATCACATTAGAATCATATCCCATCTCAAATTCCAATTCAAATTGCAATTCAAATTTAAAGTGAATTTAAAAGTTGGTCAAATTCAGGAACTAAATAGTTCATAATATTGCAAATATTCCCAAAGCAATTATAAAAATAAGGTCAACATTTATTGGAATATTTAAATGACTCAAACATCCTAAAACAGTACCAAAGCAGCAATGTTTAATCTATTTTGATTAATCCAAAATTCAAATGAAATCAAATTAACTCCAAATCTTTATATGGCAGCACTAGATATTGCATAGAAATTATGTGGCACAATCTCATATTTTACAAAAGTCATTTAGGGGCCTAACTATTTGCAAAACAAAAATGAAAATAGAAAACAGAAAAGGAAAAAGAAAAATGGAAAGGACCTACTGTGCACTTGGGCTTCCAGTGCACAGTGTAAATCGGCCCGGCCCAGCGAGGCCTTCTCCTTCCTCTCACCAGGCCGAAGCCATGGCGCTGGTGACGCGTGCGCGCGGCCGTCCACGCGCGGATGCGGCCACTGTCGACCATCCAGCGGTGCCCAGCGTTGGATATGGACACCCGCAACCCCTGGGACAAACCCTAACGCCATATCCCCCTCTCCCTCATCCCCTCCACCCTCACCCGAGCGCCGCCATGGCCTCCCCGTCGTAAACCTCGCGGCCACCGGCCGCCTCTCGCCCAACCGTCGTGTCCACGGGCTCCGCCGGCCTCGGCTACGACCTCTGCGCCGATCAACCGGAGTCGAAGACCAGCGCAACGTCGCCCACGAGCTCGCCTTCCCCTCTCGGCCACCGGTGATCGCCGCCGCCGATCTGCCACCACCGAGCCTCCCCGAGCCCGCTGCCACCCTCTACCGCTCCGCAGTGAGGTCCGCCTCCCTCTCCCTCGCTCCCCGTGCTCTTCTCAGCGCCATAGCCGCCGCTCCATCCATGGCCGTACCCACCACCGCACGAGCTCATCGCCGGCGACATTCCGGCGACCAAAGGGCCCCACGGATGTGCCCGTTAGCTTCGTCGCGCCGCGTAGATCCTCCCTAGCCGCTACATTTGCTCACCCGCGCGCTGCATCATTGATCTTGACCTCCACCCGAAGATGCCGCCGCCCGCCGTCGTCATCGCGCACCGTTTCGGCCACCCCCGACCACGAGACCGCCACCGTTGGACGCGGCGCTCGGCGCCCGTTCGAACGGCACCGGCCGCGTGCCAAATGGCCGCCTGAGGCTATTTTCCGGCGGGTTCCCGAGCGCGCCGCCGCGTTTGCGCGTCGCCGGCGGCTAAACGCCGGTCGACGCCGACATGGCTGGCCTGGGGCCTGCCCTGGGCCACTGACCCGTGGGTCCGAGCAGCCAGTTGACCGCGTTGACCGGTCAACTGTGCTGACTGGGCACACTGTGTCGCTGACATGCGGGCCCTACGATAATTAAAATGATTTTGTAAATAAATAAAATGTTTATTAATTAGTTAATTAATTTAATTACTAAACAGTCACTGACTACTGGGTCCCACCCTCTAATTAATCTGTAATTAGTTTAATTAATCCCTAATTAGCTACTGTGACAGTGACCAGTGGGACCCACTGGTCAGGTTTGACTCTGGTCAGCCGGTTTGACCGCTGACGTCACACCGACGTCATGCTGACGTCACCTGTTACTGTTTCAGATAATTCTGATTTAATAATTAAAATAATTCTAGAAAATGTTTAAAACTTCGAAAAATCATATAAAATAAACCGTAACTCGGATGAAAATAATTTATATATGAAAAATGATCAGAAAAATGTGAAGAATCCGAATATGCCCTCCACATACCTGCCACACCCCTCTAACATGATGAACATGGAACTTTTCCCTCTGATTCATCTGTCCAATAATTGCCCGGAACTGGTAAAACACCCCCAGATGTTTCCCTCTTCGACTAACTTGCATAGTACTGCATTAGGGCACCCCTCGAATAGCGTGCTACTGTACCATGCATCTGTGATTGCATTTGTTGCTTGTATTTATTGTTTCTTCCCCCTCCTTCTCTCCGGTAGACCCCAAGACTGACGCTGCCCCTGAGATCGACTACGTCACCGACGACCCTGCTTCCTTTTCAGCAGAGCTTCCAGGCAAGCAAAACCCCCCTTGATCATTCCTATATCGCCTATTCCTTCTCCCTCATGCTTGCATTAGATTTTGCTACTGTAATTAATTGTTCCTATTCTGATGCATAGCGTGCTTTTGTAACCTGCCGTTGTTACTTTACCTCATCCTAAACTGCTTAGAATAGGTTGGTTAGTGAGCCATCAGTGACCCCTCACCCTTGTCCCTGTTGCCCCGCTTTGCTACCAGTGCCTTGATCTTTGTGATCTATGTGCAGATACCTTCACATCACCGCACACACCCCTTAGTTGTACGACTCTGCAGGGCTACTATCGAGTGCCGAGGGTGATGCCTCGTACTGCACTCCTGATGATATCCCTGTAGTATAGCACATCGATGGTGGTTGCAGAGGGTGATTGCTCGCCCTCCCCTTCCCGATGATGACTCTGTCGTGCAACCCCGCAAGTGTGGACCATCGAGGGTGATTCCTCCTGGTTCTCCTTAACGGATTACATCGAGTAGGAATCCATCGATGGTGATTCCTCGGGTTCCCCTTTGATGTTTTGGACACACGGTTACCATGACTTTACCTCAGAACTTTATTGCAGGCGGGTCGACCCCGAGGGGTATCCACGGGAAATGTAAAGTCGGCTTGACCTGGAGGGTACCCGCGAGATAATTACGAGGCGCGGCCGGGCAGGCAGAGACCGCCCTAGAGAGGGATGGGCCTGGCCCTTGTTGCACTTCCTCGAGATGGGGCGACAGGAGTACTGATCGTCACCGCGAGCTCCTAATAATACGCTTAACGGATTTGGGTATTTGATCTGAGTGGGTCGTTGGCCCTATACGCACTACCACCATGCGGGATAATGGTTTATGGGGCCCTCGACGCCGTATGTATCAGCCGAAAACTCTGTCAGATGTCCAGTTCAGCCTTGTGGCCGGGTCGGATCGTGCCGCTGGCGCTGGTATCCACCCTGCACACAACGACCCGGAGTGCTAAGGGCGATGGCCCAAGACCCCTGAGCACTTAGGATGTAGACCGGCAGGGACCTCTCTGCTGAGCTTTAGGTAGGGCTGCAGTGTGTTGATCAGCCGAGGCCGGGCATGACCCAGGAAAGTGTGTCCGGCCAGAGTTAATCGAGCGTGTTGGGTAACAGTAGTGCACCCCTGCAGGGAAGTTATCTATTCGAATGGCCGTGTCCACGGTAACGGGACGCTCAGTGTTGAATCCCAATCTACTACAACTTGAACTGAATACATGTTACTTTAATTGTAAGCTCCGGGATTGCTTTCTCGCCGGGAGTCGAGGAAGGATCTCTGGGCTTTGCTTCTACATGCTTGTTACTTTATAATATGCTAATCTGCACTCTTCTAATGTTGCAAGACACTGAAGATGCTAGTCTTCGATAGGCTAGGTCTTCCCCACTATTCTGGCATTTCTGCAGTTAGTCCAAAGATATAGCCCCATTCCTTTGATACCGATGCATACTTAGCATAGTTCTGATGTCAGTCTTGCGAGTACTTTGGATGAGTACTCACGGTTGCTTTGCTACCTCTTTTTCCCCTATACCCGATTGCTGCGACCAGATGACGGTGCCCCGGAGACAGCTGCTACCGCCGACGACTGCTACTACACTTCCGGTGGAGCCTACTACTACGTGGAGACCGACGACCATGAGTAGATTCGGAGGTTCCCAGGCAGGAGGCCTGCGCCTTTTCGGTCAGTGTCGTTGTTATGCTAGCCTTCTTAAGGCAACTTGTTTAACTTTGTGTCTGTACTCAGATACTGTTGTTTCCGCTGACGCTTGATCGCGAGCTTATGTATTCGAGCCCTCGAGGCCCCTGGCTTGTAATATAAAGCTTGTATTATTTTATTTTGTGTCTAGAGTTGTGTTGTGATATCTTCCCGTGAGTCCCTGGGCTTGATCGTGTGCATTTGCGTGTATGATTAGTGCACGGTCAGGCCGGGGCGTCACAAGTTGGTATCAGAGCCGACTGCCTGTAGGTAACCCCCTTTCCAACTCCTTGGCCGAATGTGAGTCTAGTCTTGGAAAAACTGTTTTTACTAACACAGCTGTGTGGCTTACGGGCCCCCAAGATCTGTTTCCGCTGCCCCGCATCGACCAGATCGTGGACTCCACCGCTGGGTGCGATTTGCTATGCTTCCTAGATGCCTTCTCAGGCTATCACCAGATCAAGATGGCGGCCGAAGACGTGGAAAGAACGGCCTTCATCACCCCCTACGGCATATACTGCTACGTCTGCATGCCCTTCGGCTTGAGGAGTGCAGGCGCAACCTTCCAGTGGCTAATGCGGATCACGCTGGGGCCTCAGATGGGGAGGAACGCGAAGGCCTACGTCGACGACATCATGGTCAAGTCCCGCGAGGCTGGATCCCTCATCGCGGACCTCAAGGAAACGTTCACCAACCTGCGCAAGGTCAACCTCAAGCTCAACCCCGAGAAATGCGTCTTCAGCGTCCCCTCAGGCAAACTCCTCGGCTTCCTGGTCTCGCACCGTGGCATCGAGGCGAACCCTGAGAAGATCAGGGCCATCGAGAAAATGCGTCCTCCCCGGACCCTCAAGGAAATGCAGCGCTTGGCAGGATGTATGGCCTCCTTGGGACACTTCATCTCCAAGTTTGGCGAGCGAGCCTTGCCCTTCTTCAAGCTCCTGAAGAGGTCTGGCACTTTCAAGTGGACTCCCGAGGCAGACGCCGCTTTTGAAGACCTCAAGAGGTACCTCACGAGCCCGCCCATCATGGTCGCGCCACGCTCTCGCGAGCCCCTGCTCCTGTACCTAGCGGCCACCCCTCAGACGGCCAGCGGAGCTCTTGTAGCGGTGCGAGAGGAGTGCATCTACGCTAAGTAGAAGACCTCCGCACCTCCCGAGCCTTCCGGGCCTCCAAAGCCTCCAGAGCCTCATGAGCCTCCTCAGCCGCGCGAGCCTCTTGAGCCCTCTGGGCCCCGCGAGCCTCCCGAGCCTCGTAAGCCTCCCAAGCCCAACCAGTCTCGCGAGCCACCTGAAGAGCATGCCGCCGCCACAACTACACGCCTCGTCGAGCACCCCGTGTATTTTGTTAGCACCGTGCTAAGAGATGCGCGCGAGCGCTACCCCATGCAGCAGAAGCTTCTCCTCGCGCTCCTCGTCGCCTCCAGGAAGTTGCGCCACTACTTTTAGGGTCACCCCATCAAGGTCATCTCTTCCTACCCCTTGGAGCAAGTTCTGCGCAGCCCCAACGCCGCCGGTCGCATCGCCGAGTGGAACATCGAGCTGCAAGCCTTCTAGTTGGAGTTCTCCACCACCAGAGTCATCAAAGGCGTGGCTCTGGCTGACTTCGTGGCAGAGTGGACGGACACATATGAGGAGGAGCCTCGCGAGGCCCAATCCCTACTACCCGGGGACGAGGCGCCTGGTGGCTGGACCATGCACTTTGATGGCGCCTTCTCCCGGCAGGGCGCGGGGGCTGGAGTCATGCTCACCTCGCCGACAGGAGATAGGCTCTATTACGCTGTGCAGCTCTACTTCAAGTACACCGACAAGGTTTCCAACAACATCGCTGAATACGAGGGCCTCAACGTCGGCCTCAAGGCCGCATTCGCTCTGGGCATCAAGCGTCTGACCATCAAGGGCGATTCGCAGATTCTCGTCAACTTCTCCAACAAAAGCTACAAGCCCAAGGACGAGCACATGGCCGCTTACCTAGAAGAGGTACGTAAACTTGAGAAGCGTTTTCTTGGCCTGGAACTGTAGCACATCCCCCGCAGCAGCAACAAGGAGGCTGATGATATCGCCAAACGAGCGTCCCACCGCGAGCCTCAGAGCCCCGGCGTTTTCGAGGAAAGGCTCCTCAAGCCGTTAGCGGTGCCCCTTGCCGCGAGCACCGTGCTCCTTCGTGAAGAACTGCCGCCCGCACCACCCACAGGCACGCCAGACTGCGGCCCAGGCTCAGGATCCCGCCTGCTGCTGGCGCTGGAGCCTCAAGTGGACAGCTGGGCTGCGGAGTTCAAGGCCTACTTGCTCCGCGGCACCCTCCCGGAGAAAGACTCAGAGGAAGAGCGCGTGGCCCGGCAGGCCACTGCTTACTGCTTACAAGATGGCGAGCTGTACCGAAGGCGCCCCAATGGCGTCTCGCTGAGATGCATCTCGGAAGAGCAAGGGCGCGAGTTACTCGCCGACATCCATGGATGAGACTGCGGCCACCACTCCTCGTCACGTACCCTTGTCGGCAATGTGTTCCGCAGCGGCTTTTACTGGCCCACTGCGTGGCGCGACGCCACCGCACTGGTCCAAGCCTGCGAGGCCTGCCAATTCCACGCCAAGCAGATCCACCAGCCGGCGTAGGGCCTCCAGACGATTCCCCTCTCATGGCCCTTCGCGGTCTGGGGACTGGATATCCTGGGGCCCTTCCCTCACGTGGCTGGCGGATACCTCTACCTCTACATCGCCATCGACAAGTTCACCAAGTGGGCAGAGGTCGAGCCTGTACGCACCATCCCGGCAGGCTCCGCCGTCAAGTTCATTAAGGGCCTCATGAGCCGCTTTGGGGTTCCTAACCGCCTCTTCAGGTCCTACTGCACCAGCCTCGGCACGCAGATCTGCTACACCTCGGTGGCGCACCCGCGAAGCAACAGCCAGGCCGAGCGTGCTAACGCCGAAGTCCTCAAGGGCCTCAAAACAAGGAGCTTCAAGATGAAGCTCGAGGCATGCGGCAAAGGCTGGCTCGATGAGCTGCAGTCCGTGCTCTGGTCCATCCGCACGACGACAAGCAAGCCCACCGGCGAGACCCCCTTCTTCCTCGTCTACGGAGCTGAGGCGGTCCTTCCATTGGAGCTGAAGCACGGCTCCCCGCGAGACCTGGCCTTCGACGACGCGCGTCAGGATGGCTCGTGGGAGACCGATCTGCTACTCCTCGAGGAGGGCCGCCGCCAGGCCGCTCTTCGCGCCGCGAGGTACCAGCAGGCCTTGCGTCGCTACCACAGCCGCAACATCCGCCCTCGCACTCTCGACGTCGGCGACCTCGTCCTGCGCAGGATCCTCTCCAGAGAGGGGCTCCACAAACTCTCACCTATGTGGGAAGGCCCTTTCAGGGTTACTCATGTCTCCAGGCCCGGCTCAGCCCAGCTGGAGACGGAGGACGGAGTTCCTGTGCCTAACGCCTGGAACATCCAACACCTCCGCTAGTTCTACCCGTAACCCGCACGCGTACGAACGAAATGGGGCTGTACAAGCCCCGGAGCCTCTCATTGCGTTCGCCTGATGGGCTCGCGAGAGCTCCTGCCCACGCCCAAGTGGAAGTCCCATGCTCCGCACTGGCGGAACGATCGACCCGCGATCATACCCACACCCCGGTAGAAGCCCCATGCTCCGCGCTGGCGGAACTATCAACTGAGGGCGCCCCAAGGACTGCACCAACCTCAAGCTGAACCGTGCCGGACACGACAACGCCCTTTTTCTCGTTTTGATGTGTAACTGAGGGCGCCCCACGGGTTGCACCAACCTCAAACTGACCGTGCCGGACACGACAGCCGCATCTTGTTTTGATTATGTAATGGATTGCTGTTTTGCTTCAGTAAAGCTCGGTTTCTTTGCATGATGTTTCGTTGTGTCTTTGCCTCACAAGCCTCGCACGCTCGCGACGTCCCTCATGAGCCTCACGCGAGCGATGTCCCAGCAGCACTGAAAAACCCAAGCAACCGGGCTCTCGCTCGCGGGCCTGCTCTCGTGCACGCCACCCCACCAAGGTCCTTGGTGTCTTGTCTCCTCACGTAGCGCCCATGAGCGAACCGCTCCCCTGTTGTTAAAGTATTTTGCATGCAGTTATCTCAGGAGCAGGTCCCCTGAAGGGCCTCGCGAGGATGCCTCGCGAGGTAGACCCCTCAGGGCCCCAGGGAGCCCCGCGGGCCCTGCCTCGGGGGCTAGCACACAGCGGCCATCTCGGCAGGGGATCTCGCGAGTGGAACCCTCGTGAGGCGTATGAGTGATGGCCTACCCCACACTACTCTACACAGAGCTAAGTTCCCTGCCTCGTGAGCCGCCCTCGCCGTCTCTTAAGCTTTCCCCTCCAAGCAATCTCGCGAGCGCCTGTGTTTCCCTTGGCGCAAGCCGCTTGCACGTCAAAGGGGGCCCCCTGAGCATCGCGTCTCAGGAGCCCTCACTAGCTCCCGGTGCCCCTCACCTCCTGGCCTTGTCCAGGCATTGCGACCTGACATACCAGCAACGGTTGTGGCCCGCTCGGGGGCTGGGTCCTGGTGACGTAGAGCATCATGGCAAGCGAAAAGAGCAAAATGGCCTCAGGAGAAAGCTTCGCAAGGGCGCGAGCGTTCATTACAGCAAACCATAAAGTACTTAAACATAAAGGCATCGTCTTCATGCCCCCACGGGGCCACATTGATCTAATGCAGGGTAGCAAAGGAGAAAGGGACCCTAGGAGCGTGCACCGTCGTCGTCGCTGTCGCCATCGTCGCCGCTGGAGCTCCCGCCGCTGTCGTAGGAGTACTTTCCAAGCAGCGCGTCCACGTGGCCTTCTACCGCCTTTGCGAGGCCGTCACGAAGCTCCTCGGGGATGGGGGCTATCACCTTGTCGAAAATAAAGTTGGGATCGGCGTGAAGGAGGTTGCTGAAGGCGCGGGTCACCGCTTGAGAGAAGAGGCGGCGGCACTCCTCCTCCAGGATGTGATCTACCTTCTTGTCCCCGTCCTCGAGCCGCTCCACGAGCTTGGTGGAGAAGTCAACGTAGTCGGCGTCGCGGGACTCGCGGAGGGCTCCGAGCCTCCCCTGGTAGATGGAGTTCAGGGCGTCGCGGGCTTGGAGCTCGAGGGAGTGGAGCACCTTGACGCGTTCGCGCTGCCGCTCCCGTTCCTGGTCCGCCTCGCCTCCGGCTTGCTCAGTGGCGCTGGCGGCATCCCTCACCTGACGACAAAGGGAGGACGGCTCGGCCTCGCTGCCGGGATCTGCTTGTGACACGGCCTCTGCCTCAGCAAGCGCCGCCTTGAGACCGGCGATGTCCTGTCGGAATCGCTCACGCTCCGTCTCGAAGGTGTCCTTCTGCTGCTTCAGCGCCTTACCGTGCTCCTCGGCAAGCGCCAGGCGCGCCTCCACTATCTTGGTATTAGCATCCTCCTGGGCCTTCTTCTCCTTGGTCTCCAGCTGGCGCCCCAGTGTCTCCAGGCGCTCCCGCTCAGTGGCGTACTCAGTCGACACCTTCTCGAGGTCCTCCGTGCGAGTCGTGAGGCCCGCCTCGCGGGCCGCAAGCTCCTTCTCTCGAGTGGCGAGGCCGTTTTCCCGCGCAAGGAACAACTGCGCTTGCACGACATGTTGGTCCTGGAGCTCCTTCAGGCGGGCCTCCGCCTCCTCACGGCGGGTGACGGCCGCTTTGGCCTCCTGAAGAGCACTCGGACGAACCTCCTTCGCTTCAGCAGCATCCTTCTTGCCCTGTGCGCGGGCGCTTTCACTCTGGCGCTGAGCCGTTTCGACGGAGACGCTAAGCCGGCGCCACCCGTCAGCAGGCCTTAGGCGCTCCTCGGCAAGGCGCGCCTCCGCGTCTTGGAAGTCTGTCCCTAGCCGAGCGAGCGTGGCCTTGGCGTCGCGCAAGGCCTCGGGCCTGAGAAGGGCACGGCCGCCCACGAGTGCCAGGGGCTAGTCCGGGTTGGGCCCGCTGACGTCTTCCGTCGTCGCGGTAAGGGGGGCTTCTGGCGGAGGAGTGGGCACTTCGGCCTCCTCCATCGCTGTTCCTCCCCTCGCGGTGGAGTCCGAGGGGGGCGCGTCCCGACCTCCTGAGGCTGCCTCCCGAGGCTCCACCGTCTCGGGCTCACGAGACGTGCCCGTGTGCGGTTCAAGGAGAACGGCTGGCTCCCTGTCATCCTCCGCGCGCTCCGCCTCGGCGTCTGAGCGGCGGGCGGCCTCTCCACGCCTCCCGGCACCCGCAGCAAGCACGGGTGCCTCCTGCGGGCTAGGAGTCATCTTCGCCTTCGTCATCGTCTTCTTCTTCCTCCGATCCCCGGCAGGCCTCCTGTGCAAATGACGGCTCAACTCCGAGCCCGGACACAGAGCAAGAGCATAAGACGCCGGGAAAAGCCAGGGGGACTTACTCGTCGCTAGTGGACCAGTTCCTTTTCCTCTCCGCGAGGGACAGGTCGTCGCTGCCCTCATCAAGCATCGCCCCGGTTCCGCCGCTCGGGCCCCCGGAGTGGGCCGCAGTGGACCCGGATGCATCGTCGCCTGCCGCGAGGCCCTGGGAAGTGTCAGCCCCCTGACGGACCTCGGGCGCCGGGGGCTCGGCTGCCCCTCGGCTGGGAGCCCCCTCCGCCGTAGGAGGCGCGCTGTCGGCGTCGTCATCCTCGAAGTCGCAGAGGAACTGACGGCGAGTGCGCGGTGGCACCCAATTGGCGCCCTCCTCCGTGGCCTCTTCTGAGTCCTCCTCGCTGCTGCTACCCCCTGAGTCGAGCTCCACCACGAGAGGGTTCTTGCGGGGCCCGACGTGGCCCTCCGGCACGAGGCCCCACTGGTCAAAGAGAGGCATCTCCTTGACCAGCTCCGCCATCTCCTCGTAGCGAAACAGTGAGAGTGCGTCCTTAGGCGGGCCCTCAGCGGGGGTGCTAAGCAGGTTTGCCAGGGCCCCGTCCAACACTTCTTGCTTCAGGCTGCCAGGGTGCAGCCTCATGGCGTCGCCCGTGCCGGTGTACTCCCACACGAGATGCGAGTGCTGCTGGAGCGGCGCTATGCGTCGCTGAAGGTACTCCCTGACGACCGACGCCCCCGATAGCTTCGCGACCCGGTGCGCGGCCATCCGCTCCAGGACAGGCTCCATCCTCGGGTCAGCGAGCTTCTCGCTCCCCCACCGGGAGTTCTTCTCATCCGGGTCTGTCGGGATCATCAGGAGCGGGCTGGTCCGGCGTGCGTCCATGAAGACCCAGCGCTGCCGATAGCCCTCCACCTTCTTCGCGAGCCTCAGGTTGATGATGTTGTTTTCCGTTCCCTTAATAGCAAGGAACGATGCGCATTCGGAGCGCTGGTCTCCCACGGTCAGCCACGGCCAGAAGAAATGGCGAAAGAGCGCCACTGAAGGCATCACGGCCACGAAGGCCCCGCAGTAAAAGGCAAACATGGCCAGGAGGAGGATGGAGTTGGGCTGAAGATGGAGGGCATGAATCTGATAGTGGGAGAGAATGGCATAGAAAAAGTCCGAGAACGGCGGCACCAACCCGGCGTAAATGCTATGGAGGAAGAAGGGGTAGGTCGTCGCCCCTAGGTTGTGCCGTGCACGTGATCCTGGCCAGATCTTGGTCGCTTGATTCTCGTTCGTGTCGCCGGCCACCAGCGGGAGCACCTGGTCCAGGCCCTCCCCATCGACGATGGAGGAGCGCTGTAGCGCCGTCCCGATGGCAGGCGCGCTTGGGGATGGGGCCGCCGCCTTCCCCCTCTTGCCGGCGGGCGCCATCTGTGCGGCGGAGATGGAGATGAAGGAAAGGGGAGAAGGTAGAGCTCGGAGATGGGGTCGCGAGGAGCTGTGCGCAGGAAGGGAGGCGTGAGAAGACGGGAGGTGCTGAGGAAGGCAATGATGGTCTCGCGTCACCCGCGGCAGACTTTATGTCAGCGCGGGCGGTTATCGAGGCGTCGTGGGAGAAGTGGGGGCATCCCCCATCACGTCGTGCACCATGGGTCGCGCCTGGCCCACAGGCGGTTAGGGCCCGCGCCGTTTCGCCCCCTAGTAGGCGGGAACGTGCGCGCCGCGGGCCCGGGGGCTACTGTCGGGCCCGTGGAACCCAGGGTATCTAGGCCCGTCTGCCTTCGGCCCAGGGCGCAACACCTAGCCTGGTCCCAGCAGGCCATCACCACCAAGCATTCCACCAAGACACCTCATGAGGCCCTGGCCTCCTGAGGACCCCTCCTTAGGGAGCGGCGAGCAAGGCTCAGCATCCTCACCAACGGCCTCGCGAGGCCCTCTCGCGAGGCGGCCTCCCGAGGTGGCCTCGCGAGGCTTCCTCCCGAGGTGGCCTCCCGAGGCTTCCTCCCGAAGGCGCACAAGACGAGGGCTGTTCGGTCCTCTCTCACTTACAGCGGGGCCCATCGGCAGGCCAGGGAGGCGTCGTCTGCTTCCTCTCGCCCACGCTCGGCCGAGGTAGGGCGATGCTCGACCAGCGATTGCCGGTGGCTCCGGCCGTCCCTCGCGGTGCTCAGCCTATGGATGAGCTCAGCAGGAGGAGCCGCACCCGATGGTGTAGGCCACGGACGCCGGGGTGGACCGCGACAAGCGGAAACTTGGCCATGGCAGACGGCAGCGCGGGTGAGATCGAGCCCGAGACCATGGGCCTTCCCGGAGCGAAATGGAGGCAGGGGTGGCGTAGTGGTGGTGGTGGTGGCTGGTTACGGTGGCCAGGTGGAGCTACGGGGGCTGGGGATGGGTGAATTTGGCCGTGGCCGTGCGGCGGCCATGGCGGCGGTGAGGGGCAAGGAGGGCTCCTGGAGCTCCTTGGAGTAGTCGGGGAGGGCTAGAGGGGAGTAGTGAGGCTGCGGGTGTGCTCGGAGATCGCGGGGAGGGGCTATTTATAGCCGGGAGAGCTCGCCGGATAAGCTCGGCTGCCATGGCAACCTAATTGACGTACCGGCGCTCGGGGACACGCGGAGGGCGGGGGCGATGTCGGCAGAGGCTCCGGGAGAGTGTAGAAGCCGTCAGTGGCTTCGGGAGAGCTCGGGGAGGAAGGGGACAAAGGAAGACGACGGCGCGGGTCACGGGCACACAGTGCGGCGGAGGTGCCATGGTGTGGGGAGGAAGAAGGGGAAGGGGAAGCTGTGGGAGCGGGTGCACGCGGCCACGGGGGAGCCAGTGGACACGCCCAGACAATCCATGGCCGGCTGGAGCTCACTGTCTGCCGCGGTTCATCGCGCAGAGCGCCGATTTGGCATGGCCAACTCGTGGTCACTGCGGGTACCACGCGTCCAGAGCTCCTATTTGACCCCAGGCCATGTCAAATAGATGCATCAGTGGTCAGTGAGTTGACCTGTGAGGGTTGGAAGCAAATGGAGACACTCATTTGACTGATGTGAGCTGATCTAGGTTTTGAACAGAAACTTTGGTGGAATCTTGTGGAGAAATGGATGATAGTAGGGAGCTGAACCTTTGTCACAATGAAAGGTGGTAGGAAGGAGTAGCTTCTTGCCAAATTTGAGGCCATTTTGACCTAGTTTGCATATACTTCCTTCACAAAGCATAATCTGGTCCAGAAACTTGACTTTGAAGCTGCACTCATCTGGCTTGATGAAATGAACTGAATTTTGGTGTAGGAAGGTTATTTGGGTGTATAGAGATACTGGAAAAGTTCCAGCCTAAATTAATCATCTATGAAGGTACTTCCTTCACAGAGATGCAATCTGGACAGAAATTTGATAATTTACTGGGGAAAATTGGCTAGATGAAATGGGCTGGTTTTTGATATCCAGGGGTTATTTATCATTTTTGACTACCCTGAAAAATTCCAGCCCAAAAAGATCAAGGGAGCAAGCACTTCCTTTGCAAACTGGAAATCTGGACAGAATTTGCAAGTGGATGTTGTGCTCAAAATTTGAACTATGGAACTTGGGTTCTTGATGGAAATGGTGAAGATATGGATAATATAAGCTCCACAAATTATTTGGGATTTTTCCTGGCTACGAAAATGGTAGTTCCTTTGGAAAGTGCCCAAAATATAGTATTGGCTTTAAATAGGAAAATGCAATTTCCCTTATTTAATTATGGCCAATATTTTTATTGGAGCTCAATATGATCACAAAGAATATCTCCACAAGTTTTCATGAACTTTGGAGATGGATAGATTTTTCCTGGATTTAATTCCTTTAAACAGCAGAAAAAGGAATTAATTTTCAATGAAAAATATTGCAAATGACTTGGCAATATTTTTGCATATCCAGGGTTTAGAGATATAGGAGAGTCTCTGGAAAAATTTAGGGAGGCAACAAATCAAAGGATATTGGGGTTCCTTTGTAACGGAAGGAATTAGGGTTTTCCTTCCGGTAGATCGGAGAGTAGGGTTTCGGTGGCAAAGTCTTGAGAAAATATCTTGGGTGGCCAGGTTGGACTGGAGAGAATCTCTCGTCAGATAGGAGAGGCAAGGCTAAATGACCATCTTCATATACCCAAGAGAGAGAGAAAATCGAAACATCGAAAAAAAAGACGGGAGCCAAATCCCGCGAAGGAAAAAAACAAGGAGCGAAAACTAGGGTGTCACATAAATATCTGCAGCAGAGTGATCAGTAGCACAGTAGTATGATAGTTTGATAGCAGTAGCAATAAGAGTAACGGTAATAGTAGCAGCAGTAGTAGCAATTGTGATAGCAGTTGCAGCGGTAGTAACTTAGTGTAACACCCCAAAATATTTTCCTTGGATTTTCAATATCTTTTCTTTAAAATAAAATACTTTGAATTATTATGGTCTTTTTCTTCTTCTGCTTCTTCTGTTCTGAAAATCTTTTTATTTTTAATTGGGTTTCAAAATTTTAAATGGTTCTGATTTGGAAGGTTTATTAATTGGGAAATTATTTTTGGAGAATCACAAAAATATTTTCATTTAGAAAAGTTTTTGGAATAATCAAAAAATTTCCATGGGAATGGCCATTTCACTCCTTTCTAGCACTCCTAAATTCTTCCAATAATTTTTGTGTCACTTCTAAATTATCCCTCAAGTCATTCTCACATTCTAGGACAGTGTCCAATATTTTTCCTCTCCACAAAAAAATATTTCTCCCATTTTAAATAAATTCCAAAGTTGGAATTTATATTTATCCTAGTTTCTTTGGTTTACAAAGGAACCATATTTTCTAAAATTCTTATGCAACCACAAAAATTATCCTAGCTACTAGACAATACCTACAACCCATTTCACCAAAAACATTGGGTTCCATAGTTCAAAATTCTCAAATTCTATCCAGTTCAAATTTGGACCAGATTCAAAGTTCCTGGTCAAAACCTATTTTTAATTGCTCCAAAAATTCTGAAACTTTGCCAGACTCTCTTTTATGCATCAACACCTCACCACAAAAATCTTCACAAATTCCTAAAATCCCTAGCACCCTTTGGCATTTCATCATACACATGGTGGGCATACTGTTCACACTGTCGAAATTCAGTTAACTGAATTTGTTCAGAGGCGGGGGCGATTGATGCCGTGCACCCCTCACCTTCCTTCTCCTCCACGGCGTCGCCGTTGCTCATCAATGCTTCGACCCCGGGCCCACTCCCCAGCCTCACATCGCCGATGAGCTGGCGGCAAGCCGGTCCAACGGCCACCGTGCTCATCCACGGCGGACCGAAGAACCACCACGGCCACCGACGAGCATTCACTAGCCGCCCCACCCAAACCTACCTCTCTATCCACGCGGCACCCCCTCCGTGACACCGGAGCACCGACCAAGCCACCCAGGGCCCGCCGTCAGTCGCCGGAGTTGGATGGCGTCCGCCATGGCCGTACCAAGCTCATCCGTGGAGGGAATGGATAAAGCTCGGACTCGTCTGCGTTGGCGCTTCTAGGAGACTCCACTGATCTCACTTATCACTCACTGAACCTTGCCGCCGTCCCTAACTACTTCGACGGCCGGAATAACTCCGGCGTCAGCCGCTCCGCCTCGGCCATCCTCGGATTGCCTATAAAAGGCCTCCCCGAGCCTCCCTGAGCACTGGCACCACTCCACCATCATCTCAATTGACCCCTACGCCACTCCCTCGACCTCGAGAAGGTCGTCTCCTTCCTCTCCGGTCGCCCGATCCGCTTCGGGTCCGAGAAGATCCCGACGCCGTTAGGCCATCTCCACCCTCCAAAATCCACAAGACTTCATCTCTTGCACCCACTCATCGATCCCGCGCTTCAATTCCACAACCGGAGCCCACCCCGGCGAGATCCAATCTTACCCGACGCCGCCGTCCGCCGGAGACGATCTAGCCGTCGTTCCGGTGCTCGCCGGCGACCACCACCCACCGACGCGGAAGTCCACCCCGAGCACAACCCGATCAATGTCGCCCGCTGAAACCCTGGCGATCGTCGCCTGTGATCGCCACCTCCTCTCTGTTCTCGCACGCGAGCGCGTTCAAATTTAAACCTGACAGGTGGACCCCACCCGTCAGTGTTTTCTTTTTTTCTGGTTTTAAAACGAAAGCGTATTCTGTTTGGTCACGCTTTCTGTGCTGGGAGGCATATTCCGCCCGAAGCATTTTCTGTTTAAACCGCACAGGGACCTACCATTTTGCAGAAAAGCCCCTGGTTTTAAAAGTTTAATAACTTTTTAACCACAACTCTGTTTGAGTTGATTCTTTTTTTTTGAAATTCTTCTTTTTCTCTCTAGTTTTATTAGTATTTATTTTAAAATATTTTGAGACAACTTTTGGTACTGTTGCAAATTTTTTAAATTGAATTTGAATTTGAACTTTCCAGAAAAAGAAGAGGGGAACTTTGCCGGGAATTTCGAGGGATCACTTTCTGACTACTTTGATCAAGGCAGGCATTTTGAACTTGGGATATGGTGATTGCATACACGTTTGCATCCATTCGAGTTTTCACCGGTTATATGGTGAATTGCATGTGCCTGCATGGTCATATCAACTTTGCATTACTTGCCTTCCACTCAAGTATCTGGCATGGATGAAAGCTGTGAGAACCCAGGAGTGCAGCTCCTGACTTGGGCGTGCTGGTGAGCACGGTCACGTTATGACACGACGGTGTCACTGCCGCATGTGAGACATGCCAGTCTTAATAACAACACCTCCTGAGTCGACCTAGATCGAGTCTTGTTCCGTCACACCTAGCTAAATACCGTGCTGCCACGGGTCTTCCCGCGAGGGAAGTACGGTTTAGTAAGTTGCTAACCCCTGTCCGTGTACACACCACATAGAGGGCCATGATGAGGGTTTCCACGGCCATGGACTAATGCCAGTCATCAGGTCAGGGGGCATGGGTGTATCGGGCTGGGCTGAGAGGGGAGCACCCCTTGTAATCCGTGTGTATGAATAGTGATCCCATGCTAGTCGAGATGATGGTCTCCCCGACTTAGAGTTTTTCTTGAACGATGCTTTGGGTGATTCCTGGCATCTGGAAAGTTAATCTGGTGTGTGCTGGTCAGGAGTGTTTTCAACCCAAAACCCGTGATGGGAATTAGTCAATGTCTTGGTACTGACTAAAGAAATCCTTTACTTGTGGGTAAAGAGTACACCCTCTGCAGAATTATATCTATTCGAATAGCCATGTCCACGGTCAAGGACGTTAGCTGGGACGGGTCAAGTGTCGGTCCCGGTGTCGGTCTTCGGAGGAAATAATTAAAATTGAGCATTGATTTATTTTGCAGGATAATTATTTCCACTACTAATGATGTCATAAATATTATTGTTGATATGAATATTATTGTGTACTAACCTTTTTATGTTCTGAGTGTCTCACGGGCTGGCTAGACTACCCGAGACACTCATTCTCTTTTCTTTTCTGAGTATCTCATGGGCTGGCTAGACTACCCGGATACTCAGTTTTATTTTCTTTCTGAATATCTCTTGGGATGGCTGGACTACCCGAGATATTCATTTATTTTCAAGACCTCTCGAGGCGTCTCTTTTAGACACCCGTTTGGCATTTCTTTTCAAGACCTCTCGAGGCGTCGCTTTTAGACACCCGTTTGGCATTTCTTTTCAAGACCTCTCGAGGCGTCGCTTTTAGACACCCGTTTGGCATTTCTTTTTAAGACCTCTCGAGGCGTCGCGTTTAGACACCTGTTTGGCATTTCTTTTGGATTTTCGAGCGGTCTTGTCTCGCCCGATTCTCCACTTTTATATTTTTCTTTTAGATTCTCGGGCGGTCCTGTCTCGCCCGATTCTCCATTAACTTTCTTTGTGTTTGTCACTAAAATTATTTATTACTTTCCCCGCATCATGTTAATATTTAACATGCCATGATTATATTCTGAACAACACAAGCATATCATTAATCCAGCATGAGCATATGCATTCGGTATATCTTTCGTTCATAATGTTTGCGAGTACATTCCAACGTACTCACAGGCTTGTCCCTCGCTTGTTAATTTGGCCAGACCTGGAGGAAGACGAGGTTGTGGAGGACGAGTGCGCTAGTGAGCCTGATGCTTAGAGGTGTTCCCAGTCAGTCAACCTGTGATCTTGTAGTCTACCACATGTATCATCCACAGTGCTTCCGCTTCACCAATAAAATAGTCAAGCCTCACACTGACGCTTGGCTTTATTTTATTGTTTCAGTGTTGTACTACCAGCACACCACTGTTTTATTCCACCATGGTAGTATATTGGCAAGCTTGTAATAATTGTTGAGCGCTCTGGCTCAACCCTGTGTAATATTATGTACGTACTGGTTATCTATATCAAGGAAGTCCACCAGTTGTTCTGATCTTGGGGCTGGTGTGACTTGAGGCAATTCTGTGATTTATTCCAGAAATGGGCCTGACAAACCTTGGTATCAGAGCCAGGCAGACTGTAGGAAGCCCTAGGCACGAACGCTAGTAATAGAGTCAGTACTAACATTTTTAGCATGCATCTCATGCATTGTAACAATTTTCCTTGGTCATCATATAATTATGACATGACTATTTGGATTTTTGTCTACTGTTGTAGATGTCTGGCGGCAGCTGTCTGTCCCAGATTTTCGCCAACGAGCCTGCGGTATTTTCCCGTCTTCTCGCCGTCATCGCTAGAGATGCGATGAGATCTCCGAGCCGTCTGGAGTACACCGTTTTCCCCGATAGGATCACGGACACTCTGACTATGTACCAGGCCTCGGTATATATTCGGGGTGGAAGTGCCTTGTCATATCGCAACTATCGCTTTGTGGGGAGAGTCATGCCCTCTGAGAGGCATGCTGTCCAGATGGCTGCCCGTGAGGCCATCGCTCGTCTTAGGGACATTCTTCCAGTCATGCAGACACGTCCCTATCACTACCTTCCATGCCATGTTCCATACACTAGTCACTACGCTTTCTCCTGCACCGCGGGAGAAAGGGACGAGGCGATCGAGCCCCTTGTTCAGTACATCATGGCTCTGGAGTCAGTCTTCACCTCACTTGTGGACGACCATCTCGCTGCACAGATGGACTTGACTCGTGAGAGGATTCCTCGTAGGAGTGAGTTCCGTTCCCCGTCACCACGCACTCCTCGCATTCCGACTACACCATATGATCCTCCTACTTGTTCCGCGATTCGATGCTCATCCCTGAGTGATGAGGCTAGTCGCTTGGCTGCACCCACTCCTGTTAGAGCATCACCGCCTACGAGCACAGTGCCACCACGAGCAGGCGTGGCATCGACAGCTGCCCGACTGGAGACCATACCTGAGGAGGAGGAGGAGGTCGAGTCTTCAGCACCTCGTCTGGGACTTACCCTCAGCAGGGCCTACGACAAACCAGACACCCCGTGATAGCAGACCAGGCGTCAGCACCGCAGTAGTCTTTTTATGAGAGTGCAGTTGTAAAATATTTATTTTCTGTTTCTTTTCTTTTTTTTGTAAGATGGCGAGTAGTAGGCTTGTACCACAGCATGCTAAGTGGACGTCGTAGTACACTAGTTTAAATAAGCGGTCATGTAAGCGTCACGACTATGGCGAGCATATTGTATAATTACATCATGCTTGTATAATTTAATCATGCATGTACAATATAATCTGGCATGTATAATTAAATCTGCATGTGCACTATAACCAGCTATTTTTTTATGCACTTACATTTTTGGGGGGATATTATTTTCAGTCTCTTAAAAATTTATTTATTTTCGTTATGATTTCTTTTCTCATCGGTGTTACACAAATACCCCAGAAAGAAAATGCATCGCCCCTGGACTCGTTCCATTCCCAGTCCGCCCGAGGACAACTTTGCACAAATGGGAAATAATTTTACACCAGGACAGACAAGTCAACAGAGCAACGATTTAGCATTCTCACTAGTATGTCGTCTATATGAACAAAGTTAGCAGCAGCACCAGGAGATGATGCAACATTTAATAAATATGGGGAATCACCAAGGACAGCATCAACACAGATCCAAATTATCTGAACATCAGAGGACCAATCCAACGGTCTTTTCTCACACAGACAAACCTCTGGAGGCAGACCATTGGCTGCGTGATATGGAAAGGAAATTGGTCATCGCTCAGTGTACAGACCAGGAAGAAGTGCTATATGCTCCGCACTATTTTTCCGGGACAACAGCATCATGGTGGGAAAATATATGCCACACACATCCCAACGGAGCAGATATGACATGGGAACAATTCAAGAAATTTTTTCGGGGAGCACATATCCCCAATAGTATTATGAAATTGAAGAAAAGGGAATTTGAGGATCTCAAGCAACGAGGCACCACGGTAACTCAATACCTAGACCAGTTTACTCAGCTGGCCCGGTACGCAAACGATGAATACATGACAGAAAGCAAAAAGATGGAAAAATTTCTCGACGGACTTGTTCCATCTCTGAAGTGCCAACTGGTGGTCCACACCTTTCCGGACGTCAAGACACTGGTAGACAAGGCAATTATACTGGAGAACGAGCACCGCAACATGAATGAAATTCGCAAACGCCGTATGACCCAGTCAGTACAGGTGCGCAACAACAGGCCCCGAAATGAATTTCAGAGGCCTGTGGCACCACAACCAGCAATTCCAACACCACGACCGCAGTAGAATCGCAGCACCTTCGACAACAGGACCAAGGATGCAATGTTCCATCCTGGCGTTACCTGTTTTGCCTGCGGAGAAGAAGGGCATTATGCCAGGCAATACCCAAAACAGGGGAACAATACTGCCCCCAAGCCCAACAACAATGGCCGCGGTACAAACGCAGCCCCACGACACAGCAACCCCAACAACAATCAAAGGAAGGGACAGGTGAATCACGTGACATTTGAGGAAGCGCAAAACGCACCGGACATCGTGTTTGGTACATTCCCTCTCAACACAATTAATGCTACAATTTTGTTTGATTCTGGAGCTTCGCATTCGTGCATCTCTAGAAGATTTGCCTTGAGGAATCAATTTTCTCTTTCGTCCTTGGAAAATTCAATGGTTATTCAGTCCCCGGGATCGAAGCAAAGCACACAATGGTACTGCAAGGATGTAAACATTGAAATACAGGGAATGAAGTTTCTAGCCAATCTTATTGTTCTGGAAGCAGTCGATCTGGACGTTATTTTGGGAATGGACTGGTTGACCACAAATAAAGGTTTTATAGACTGCTACAATCGTACAGTGACTCTCACTAATTGCCAAGGGGAGACAATAAAATTTGGCACATGGAAGATTTCTACTTCACAGGGAAAATTAAATCAAGTGGATATGACAGAATTAAGCAAGGTTCTGGTGGTATGTGAGTACCCCGATGTATTTCTGGAGGAGCTACCAGGCATGGCACCTGACCGTGAAATTGAGTTCGTTATTGAACTAGCACCTGGAATGGCACCCATTTACAAGAAACCATATCGAATGGCTCCGACAAAATTGGTTGAGCTGAAGAAACAAATTAAGGAATTATTGGAAAAGGTTATGTTCGACCTAGCTCATCACCATGGGGATCATCGGTTTTATTTGCTAAGAAAAAGGATGGTACCCTACGGCTATGTATTGATTACAGGGCACTCAATATGGTCACCATCAAAAATAAATATCCACTGCCAAGGATCAATGACCTGTTTGATCAACTGGCAGAAGCCAAGGTTTTCTCAAAAATAGACTTGAGATCAGGCTACCATCAATTAAGAATCCGAACGTCTGACATACCCAAGACTGCTTTTACCACTAGATACGTATTATATGAGTTCACTATGATGCCCTTCGGTTTGACCAACGCTCCTGCTTATTTTGTGCATCTCATGAACAAGGTCTTCATGAAATATTTGGACAAGTTCGTGGTTGTGTTCATTGATGATATACTCATTTATTCCAAGACGCCAGAAGAACATGAGCAACATCTTCGGATAGTCCTGGAAGAATTACGGAAAAAATCAACTATATGCCAAATTCAGTAAGTGTGAATTTTGGTTACGAGAAGTTGGTTTTCTAGGACATGTACTAACACAGGATGGAATAGCAGTGGACCCAAGCAAAGTGAAGGATGTCTTAGGGTGGAAGCAACCCACCAACGTGACTGAGGTCAGAAGTTTTCTTGGTCTGGCTGGCTACTACCGACGATTTATCGAAGGATTCTCCACCATAGCCAAACCCATGACTCAGCTACTCAAGAAAGATAAAAAGTTTGAATGGACCGAAGCTTGCGAGAAATGTTTCCAAGAATTAAAGAAAAGGTTGACCACGGCACCTATTCTGATCGTGCCAGATGTGCACAAGAATTTTGAAATATATTGTGACGCTTCCAGGAAGGGACTTGGATGTGTATTAATGCAAGAAGGAAAGGTCGTAGCATATGCTTCAAGACAGCTATGACGACACGAAGAAAATTACCCTACCCATGATTTGGAGTTAGCAGCAGTAATACACGCACTCAAGGAATGGCGACATTACCTTCTTGGTAATCGATGCGAGATATACACGGACCATAAAAGTCTCAAGTATATCTTCACCCAGCCAGAATTAAACTTGCGACATCGTCGCTGGCTTGAATTAATTAAGGATTATGATGTGGGAATTCATTACCACCCAGGTAAAGCAAATGTTGTGGCAGATGCTCTGAGCAGAAATCCATGCACCGACAACGACATTGTGCAATTCTCACAGCACGAGTTCAACCAGGAATTTGCCAAACTTAATATGGTTCTAGTCACGGAAGGAACCATTGCCCGTTTAGAAGTGAAACCAACACTGGAAGATCATATCAAAGAAGCTCAGAAGGGACACCCCAGCATCGAAGGAATTAAAAAGAAAGTAAATTCAGGCAAGGCCTCCGAATTTACCATTGATGAACAGGGAATTATGTGGTACGGGAAAAGATTATGCGTACCCAACAAAGAAGAGCTAAAGCAACAAATTTTGGCAGAAGCTCATACCACCCCATACTCCATTCATCCAGGAGGAACCAAGATGTACAAGGATCTACAGGAATTTTTTTGGTGGCACGGGATGAAAAGGGACATAGCTGTGTATGTCGCACGGTGTGACTCATGTCAGCGTATAAAAGCAGAACACTAGAGGCCAGCAGGATTATTACAGCCGCTCAGAGTGCCTGAATGGAAATGGGATGAAATAGGAATGGATTTTATTGTGGGTTTACCAAGGTCACGACACGGGAATGATGCTATCTAGGTTATCACGGATTTATTAACCAAGGTGGCACACTTCATTCCGGTAAAAACAACGTATTCGACACAGAGGCTTGCTAGGTTATACCTCTCCCGAATTGTTTGCTTACACGGAGTACCCAAGACCATAGTCTCTGACAGAGGCACTCAGTTTGTCTCTAGGTTTTGGGATCACCTATAGCAGGCCTTAGGGACCCAACTGGTATTCAGCACAGCATATCACCCACAGATAGGGGGACAGACGGAACGGGTAAATCAAATATTGGAGGACATGCTGAGAGCATGTGTGCTTACTTATGGAGCCAGCTGGGAAGACAGTTTGCCATACGCGGAATTTTCATACAACAACAGTTATCAAGCCAGTTTAAAAATGTCACCCTTCGAAGCCCTATACAGACGGAGATGCCGTACCCCACTCAATTGGTCTGAGACCGGAGATAGCCGAATCTTCGGCCCGGAGGTTCTCAAAGAGGCAGAAACAAAAGTGAAACTTATCCGAGACAGACTGAAGGCAGCTCAGAGCCGTCAGAAGAGCTACTATGATCAGAAACACCATCAGATCAGTTTTGAACCCGATGAATACGTGTATCTCAGAGTATCCCCAATGAGGGGGCTACAGAGATTTAAGGTCAAAGGAAAATTGGCACCGAGGTTTATTGGACCATTCAGAATAATTGCAAGGAGAGGCAAGGTTGCCTACCAACTGGAACTACCAGCAGAATTATCAGATGTTCATGATGTATTTCACGTGTCACAACTAAGGAGATTTGTCAGTAACCCGGAAAAGCAAGTTCAGCATCAAGACCTGGATATCCAACCAGATCTTACATATAGGGAACGTCCTATAAAGATTTTGGAGGAGTCTGAATGGAGAACCCGACTGTGGCGCCCCGCTTGAATACCACTGTAGTCAAACGGTCACCGCACATACCAGCCCAGGAAAATCACTCTGGCATGCGCTTTTACAACAAGTATCATGAACACAGGCATTTCTATTAATGGATATATAAGGCTTACATAATATTGTACAAGGGTGACGGCAGCGGAAATCTCTATCTAAGGGAGCATGGTCTTGGTGCGGCTCCATTCCATAGGGATCTGACTGGGTTACTCTTCTAGCCCGCGAACACTCCGGCTCCTCGCTAGAGGGCGTCGAATCCTTAGGTGAACCTGGCCACATTGAAGGCCGCTGAGTACTTTTGAATGTACTCGCAAGCAAACCAAACCAACATATACACCAAGCAAAGCAAACCATGGCATTCAAGCATGCATTTGTTATCTTAACAATGTTAGCTATCATACTAAGGCAGGGTTATCTAGCAAGACTAATCATCTAGCAACATTAATTATCATGTCATAACAGTATTATCTAGCATGATAATTACTGAAGTAAATGCAGTAAAGTAAAGTATATCAGGTAAATGATCCGAACTCCGAATATGCTCATGATCCAAATCTGATCCAAGCTTTGCGGTCACCCGACCACTCATCTCATAGCCATCTCATGGCTAGCATTCAAACCTTTGACATCATCTGATGTCCATGCATCTGCACTATAAGTCTGATAACCTTTACTACTCTCTGGTTCAGTCTTAACAATACGTTATATAGTTTGTTCCTCCATACTCGACACAGACCAAATAGTGACCGAGTACGAACTGTCCATGACCGAGGACGCGGCTATTCGAATAGATTTACACTCTGCAGAGGTTGCGCACTTTACCCACACCATGGAGCTCCTGGCCTCGTACTTTAGTACATGTTCTCATTCGGGTGGACCAGTGCTGCTCCAACAAAACCTTGTCTATTGCCTGGCACTCTTATGGTCCCACCGACAATCATACCCTCCCAGGGTCATGTCCTGGGTGGCCCCTGTGTCACCCCATGACACCTGCCACCGTCGTGGCCAAACAAAACTGCCCCAAATGGGGATGTGCGCACATAACCAAACTGGGCTCACAGGATTATCGTCGTCTACCTGATCAGGGCAGCACGCACGCATAACCCTCCCTATTTGGTGGTACCGACAAGAGGCAAGACAATAGACTAAGTCAGGGCCGTCCCATACCGGCAAATGTGGTTGCACTTGATGAGCTCGGTTCGGTGACACTATGACTCGATCCAGTCGACGGAGGAGGTTGTTGTCATAATTAAGTCACATTTCTTTATCATTGCGACTATAACGATAATCCAAGATGTAAACTAGTATATCAACATACCCACCTATCTCCACACAATATCACAATGAGTCATTAGTGCGATAATATGATGAACATTAGCAGGTAATGCAGATAGCAAATTCAAACTAGCAGGAGTTTAACTATTTCTAACACAGGCATAAACATTAATTAAACAAGCGAGAATAACATAGAGCAATGCTTCAGGGCATATATCAGATGGTCGGCTTGCTTGGGGGTCGAGGAATACTCCGAAAAGAAATGCGATCACCTCGCGGAAAATTCGCCGGAAAGGGTTCTCTCTCGGAGGGGCTGATATAGGGCAGGGGCAAAATGGTCATTTTCACAGTGTGGAAACATTATGAAAATGATATCATCGGAAAGGGCTTGACGAGCTGAAGATGTGGGCGTTGGATTCACCTCAATCGGAGTTGCGAGCGGAAAGTTATGAGGGATTGACTGCTAGGGACCTATCTGTAAAGAAAATATTTACAAACAAGCCCCTGACTGGAATTCGGCCGGAAAAAGAGAAATAGCACTATTCCACCGGGCTGGCTTGGGCCGAGACTGCCGCGGCTGCTGTTGCTGCCGCATTGGTCCGGCCCAAGGAGAAGGCGCCTTTCGGAGAGTGCGCTTGCACTGCGAGAAAACGGACCCTGGCAAACCGCCTCCACTTACCCCTTCGCTGTCCCTATGACAGGGGGCCCCGCCCGACAGGTTCTTCTCCCTCCTCGCGAAACAGAGGAGGAGTTCGGCTGGACGTGCGCCGGCGCTCGCTCCGGCGACGGTGATGCTCGAGGGGCCGACCGATGATGGGGATGGATGAGGTGCTCCAAGCCGCACCCGCACGTACCCGCGGTGGAGGCTGGGGCGGCCTGAGGCGGCCAGACGGAGCTTGGCGGCGGAGCACAGCCACTGGAGGGCTCGGGGTCGAGGCCATGGCCTTCTCCGGGGCAGAATGGCGGCGGGGAGGGCGCCGTGGTGGTAGTTAGGGTAGGCTAGGGTGGCGAGGTAGAGCAATGGAGGCGGGGGTGGTCGGAATTTGACTGAGGCCGAGAGGAGGCAGTGTCGGAGCTCGCCAGCGATTTGGGGCACCAGGAGGCACGGCTGCTTGGGGCGGGGGTTGGAGGTGCTCCAGGGAGGGAGAGGGACTGCTGGGAGAGGCGTTGGTGCTCGGAGGGAGCTCGGGCCACGGCTATTTATAGCCGGCCGGGGCTTCTGGATTGGGATGGCCACCGTGGCGAGCTTATCACCGTACTGGAGCTCGGGGAAGACGTGGATCGGAGGCTTCCGGTGCCGACCTAACGCGGGCAGAGGGACGGGACAGCTCGGGAGGAAGAAGCCATGGGAGGGAAGCGACAGAGGAGGTTCACGAGGAAGACAGTGCCGCGGCGGCGCTCGCCCTGGCGTGCAAAAGAAGGAAGAGGAGGGGAGAAGAGTCTGGAGAGGGGTAGGTGGACGCCACGGAGCCAGGAGACATGCTCGGACAAGCTCGGGCTGGCCGGAGCTATCGGGCCGACGAGGACAGTACCGCAGAGCACCGTTTCTGCCCACTGTCCACGCGGTCACCACGTGCGTGTCGTGTTCTGGCCCTCCTCTGGGTGCCAAATCTTGTCAAACACGGAAGGCATTACTCATATAGATGAGATGGGTCATTGGATGGACCAGGATTGCTCTCGAGTGGCCGGGGTGATCCAGAATAGTTTCTGGATAGAAACTTGGGGAGAAAGCTGAGGTGAAATGACTTATCAAGGGAGGTTGAAATGTTGTCAAAATAAGATGGGGTAGGAAGGATCATGTGCTGGAAAAAATTCAAGTCATTTGGACCAAGTTTGATCATAATTCCTTCACAACTGTCAAATTGGTCCGGAAACTTGACTTTGAAGCTGCACTGATTTGGCTTGATTAAATGAGCTGAATTTTTGTGGAGGGTAGTTATTTGGAGATATTAAGGTACTGGAAAAATTTCAGCTCATTTGGAAATGCCAAAGTGGTACTTCCTTCACAGAGCTAGAATCTGGACAGAAACTAGATGGAATTTTAGGGAGAAAATGGCTAGATAAAATGATGTGAATTTTGGCATGCTCACATCATATATGGAATGTGAGGTCCTGGATTAATTTCAAGATTTTTGAAGCAATATAAAATATAGTTGCTTCACAACCTCAAAATAGATCCAGAAACAAGAATTGGATGATGCTCTGAAAATTTGATCTGTGGAACTTGGGATCTTGATGGAAATTGTGAATATATGGGTAGGAGAAGCTCCACAAATTATTTGGGATTTTTCTTGGCTACCAAAATGGTAGCTCCTTTGGAAAGTGCCCAAATTGCAATATTGGCTTTAAATAGGAAAAGGCAATTTCCCTTATTTAATTATTGCCAATATTTTTATGAGCTCTCAATATGATCACAAAGAATATCTCCACAAGTTTTCATGAACTTTGGAGATGGATAGATATTTTCCTGGATTTATTTCCTTTAACTGGCAGAAAAAAGGAATTGATTTTAAATGAAAAATATTGCAAATGACTTGGCAATATTTTTGCATATCCAGGGTTTATAGATGTGAGATGATCACTGGGAAAAGTTTGGGAGGCAACCGATCAAAGGAAAATAGGGTTCCTTTGTAACGGAAGGAATTAAGGTTTCCCCTTCGGTAACTCGGAGGGTAGGGTTTCGGCGGCAAAATCCTGAGAATAAATCTTGGGTGGCAAGGTTGGGTTGGAGAGAATCTCTGGTGGGATGAGAGAGGCAAGGCTAAGTGACCATCTTAATATACCCAAGAGCGAGAGAAAATCCGATAACACCGAAAAAAAGACGGGAGTCAAATCCCGCCAAGAAAAAAAAACAAGGAGCGAAAACCAGGGTGTCACACCGATAGAGCGTGATAAAATTTTACAAAGTTCAGTGGAGTAATCACACCGAGGAAGAAGCGACATGGGAAAGAGAGGATCACCTGAGGACTGAATATCCATACCTGTTTGAGGAACAACTGAAATCTCAGGGACGAGATTTTTCTTAAGGGGGGTAGGTGTTGTAACACCCCAAAATATTTTCCTTGCATTTTCAAAATCTTTTCTTTAAAATAAATACTTTGAATTATTATGGTCTTTTTCTTCTTCTGTTTCTTCTGTTCTGAAAATCTTTTTATTTTTAATTGGGTTTCAAAATTTTAAATGGTTCTGATTTGGAAGGTTTATTAATTGGGAAATTATTTTTGGAGAATCACAAAAATATTTTCATTTAGAAAAGTTTTTGGAATAATTAAAAATTTTCCATGGGAATGGCCATTTCACTCCTTTCTAGCACTCCTAAATTCTTCCAATAATTTTTCTGTCACTTCTAAATTATCCCTCAAGTCATTCTCACATTCTAGGACAGTGTCCAATATTTTTCCTCTCCACAAAAAAATATTTCTCCCATTTTAAATATATTCCAAAGTTGGAATTTATATTTATCCTAGTTTCTTTGGTTTACAAAGGAACCATATTTTCTAAAATTCTTATGCACCCACAAAAATTATCCTAGCTACTAGACAGTACCTACAACCCATTTCACCAAAAACATTGGGTTCCACAGTTCAAAATTCTCAAATTCTATCCAGTTCAAATTTGGACCAGATTCAAACTTCCTGGTCAAAACCTATTTTTAATTGCTCCAAAAATTCTGAAACTTTGCCAGACTCTCTTTTATGCATCAACACCTCACCACAAAAATCCTCACAAATTCCTAAAATCCCTAGCACCCTCTGACATTTCATCATACACATGGTGGGCGTACTATTCACACAGTCAAAATTCAGTTAACTGAATTTGTTCAGAGGCGGGGGCGATCGATGCCGTGCACCCCTCACCTTCCTTCTCCTCCACAGCGTCGCCGTTGCTCATCAATGCTTTGACCCCTGGCCCACTCCCCAGCCTCTCATCGCCGATGAGCTGGCGGCAAGCCGGTGCAACGGCCATCGTGCTCATCCACAGTGGACCGAAGAACCACCACGGCCACCGACGAGCATTCACTAGCCGCCCCACCCAAACCTACCTCTCTCTCCATGCGGCACCCCCTTCGCGACACTGGAGCACCGACCAAGCCACCCAGGGCCCGCTGTCAGTCGACGGAGTTGGATGGCATCCGCCATGGCCGTACCAAGCTCATCCGTGGAGGGAAAGGATAAAGCTCGGACTCGTCTGCGCTGGCGCTTCTAGGAGACTCCACTCACCTCACTTATCACTCACCGAACCTCGCCGCCGTCCCTAACTACTTCGACGGCCGGAATAACTCCGGCGTCATCCGCTCCGCCTCGGCCATCCTCGGATCGCCTATAAAAGGCCTCCCCGAGCCTCGCTGAGCACTGGCACCACTCCACCATCATCTCAATCGACCCCTATGCCACTCCCTCGACCTCGAGAAGGCCGTTTCCTTCCTCTCCGGCCGCCCGATCCGCTTCGGGTCCGAGAAGATCCCGACGCCGTTAGGCCATCTCCACCCTCCAAAATCCATGAGACGTCATCTCTTGCACCCACTCATCGATCCCGCGCTTCAATTCCACAACCGGAGCCCTCCCCGACGAGATCCAATCTTACCCGACACCATCGTCCGCTGGAGACGACCTCGCCGTCGTTCCGGTGCTCGCCGGTGACCACCACCACCACCCACCGACGCGGAAGTCCACCCCGAGCACAACCCGATCAACGCCGCCTGCTGAAACCCCGGTGATCGTCGCCGGTGATCGCCGCCTCCACTCTGTTTGAGTTGACAGGTGGACCCCACCCGTCAGCGTTTTCTTTTTTTCTGGTTTTAAAATGAAAGCGTTTTTTGTCTGGTTACGCTTTCTGCGCTGGGAGGCGTATTCCGCTCGAAGCGTTTTCTGTTTAAACCGCACAGGGACCTGCCATTTTGCAGAAAAGCCCCTGGTTTTAAAAGTTTAATAACTTTTTAACCACAACTCTGTTTGAGTTGATTCTTTTTTTTGAAATTCTTCTTTTTCTCTCTAGTTTTTTTAGTATTTATTTGAAAATATTTTTAGACAACTTTTGGTACTGTTGCAAAAAATTTAAATTGAATTTGAATTTGTATTTTCCAGAAAAAGAAGAGGGGAACTTTGCCGGGAATTTCGAGGGATCACTTTCTGACTACTTTGATCAAGGCACGCATTTTAAACTTGGGATATGGTGATTGCATACACGTTTGCATCCATTCGAGTTTTCACCGGTTATATGGTGAATTGCATGTGCATGCATGGTCATATCAACTTTGCATTACTTGCCTTCCACTCAAGTATCTGGCATGGATGAAAGCTGTGAGAACCCAGGAGTGCAGCTCCTGACTTGGGCATGCTGGTGAGCACGGTCACGTTATGACACAACGGTGTCACTGCAGCATGTGAGACATGCCAGTCTTAATAACAACACCTCCTGAGTCGACCTAGATCGAGTCTTGTTCTGTCACACCTAGCTAAATACCGTGCTGCCATGGGTTTTCCCGCGAGGGAAGTATGGTTTAGTAAGTTGCTAACCCCTGTCCGTGTACACACCACATAGAGGGCCATGATGAGGGTTTCCACGGCCATGGACTAATGCCAGTCATCAGGTCAGGGGGCATGGGTGTATCCGGCTGGGCCGAGAGGGGGGCACCCCTTGTAATCCGTGCATATGAATAGTGATCCAATGCTAGTCGAGACAATGGTCTCCCCGACTTAGAGTTTTTCTTGAACGATGCTTTGGGTGATTCCTGGCATCTGAAAAGTTAATCTGGTGTGTGCTGGTCGGGTGTGTTTTCAACCCAAAACCCGTGATGGGAATTAGTCAGTGTCTTGGTACTGACTAAAGAAATCCTTTACTTGTGGGTAAAGAGTACACCCTCTGCAGAGTTATATCTATTCAAATAGCCATGTCCACGGTCAAGGACGTTAGCTAGGAAGGGTCAAGTGTCGGTCCCGGTGTCTGTCTTCGGAGCAAATAATTAAAATTGAGCATTGATTTATTTTGCAGGATAAATATTGCCACTACTAATGATGTCATAAATATTATTGTTGATATGAATATTATTGTGGACTAACCTTTTTATGTTCTGAGTGTCTCATGGGCTGGCTAGACTACCCGGGACACTCATTTTCTTTTCTTTTCTGAGTATCTCATGGGCTGGCTAGACTACCCGGATACTCAGTTTTATTTTCTTTCTGAATATCTCTTGGGATGGCTGGACTACCCGAGATATTAATTTATTTTCAAGACCTCTCGAGGCGTCGCTTTTAGACACCCGTTTGGCATTTCTTTTCAAGACCTCTCGAGGCGTCGCTTTTAGACACCCGTTTGGCATTTCTTTTCAAGACCTCTCGAGGCGTCGCTTTTAGACACCCGTTTGGCATTTCTTTTCAAGACCTCTCGAGGCGTCGCTTTTAGACACCCGTTTGTCATTTCTTTTGGATTTTCGGGCGGTCTTGTCTCGCCCGATTCTCCACTTTTATATTTTTCTTTTGGATTCTCGGGCTTTCCTGTCTTGCCCGATTCTCCATTAACTTGCTTTGTTTGTCACTAAAATTATTTATTACTTTCCCCGCACCATGTTAATATTTATCATGCCATGATTATATTCTGAACAACATAAGCATATCATTAATCCAGCATGAGCATATGCATTCGGTATATCTTTCATTCATAATGTTTGCGAGTACATTCCAACGTACTCACAGGCTTATCCCTGGCTTGTTAATTTGGCTAGACCTGGAGGAAGATGAGCTTGTGGAGGACGAGTGTGCTAGCGAGCTTGACGCTTAGAGGTGTTCCCAGTCAGTCAACCTGTGATCTTGGAGTCTGCCACATGTATCATCCGCAGTGCTTCCGCTTCACCAATAAAATAGTCAAGCCTCACACTGACGCTTGGCTTTATTTTATTGTATCAGTGTTGTACTACCACCACACCACTTTTTATTCCACCACCGTAGTATATTGGAAAGCTTGTAATAATTGTTGAGCGCTCTGGCTCAACCCTGTGTAATATTATGTATGTACTGGTTATCTATATCAAGGAAGTCTACCAGTTGTTCTGATCTTGGGGCTGGTGTTACTTGAGGCTATTCTGTGATTTATTCCAGAAATGGGCCTGACACTTAGCAAGAACAATATGTGAAAAACTCATAGGCATTGGATCGGTGATTATGTTGGATAACATTCATCATGTAACTGTCATAACCTAGGGCGACACAGAACTAGCTCCAATTCATCAATGAAATGTAGGCATGTATTCCGTATATAGTCATACATGCTTGCGATAAGAACTTGCATGACATCTTTTGTCCTACCCTCCTGTGGCAGCGGGGTCCATAAGGAAACTAAGGGATATTATGGCCTCCTTTTAATAGAAAACCGAAACAAAGCATTAACACATAGTGAATACATGAACTCCTCAAACTACGGCAATCACCGGAAAGAATCCCAATTATTGTCACCTTGGGGTATGCAGATCATAACACGTAGCAGGTGCATATAACTTGCAAGATCGGATCAAGAACACAAATATATTCATGAAAACATAAAGGGTTTAGATCTGAAATCATGGCACTCGGGCCCTAGTGACAAGCATTAAGCATAGCAAAGTCATAGCAACATCAATCTCAGAACATAGTGGATACTAGGGATCAAGCCCTAACAAAACTAACTCGATTAAATGATAAATCTCATCCAACTCATCACCGTCCAGCAAGCCTACGAAGGAATTACTCACCCCCGGCGGTGAGCATCTTGAAATTGGTGATGAAGGATGGTTGATGATGACGATGCCGGAATATCCCCCTCTCCGGAGCCCCAAACGGACTCCAGATCTGGCCTCCTGATGAAGAACAGGAGGTGGCAGCGGCTCCGTATCGTGAAACGCAATAAAACTTCCTCTCTCATTTTTTTCTCTGGAATTGTGAATTTATAGGCTTGAGATTAGGGTCAGCGGAGCCACGTGGGCCCCACAAGCCACCAGGGCGCGCCAGGGGGGGTGGCACGCCCTGGTGCTTCGTGGGCAGCAGGTGGCCCCCCTCCAGTAGGTCTTGGCGCCAATATTTTTTATATATTCCATAAAAAATCTCCAAAAAGTTTCATCCAATTCCAAGAACTTTTATTTCTGCACAAAAAACAACACCATGGAAGTTCTGCTGAAAATAGCGTCAGTCCGGGTTAGTTTCATTCAAATCATGCAAATTAGAGTCCAAAACAAGAGCAAAAGTGTTTGGAAAAGTAGATACGATGGAGACGTATCAACTCCCCCAAGCTTAACTCATTGCTTGTCCTCAAGCAATTCAGTTGACAAACTGAAAGTGATAAAGAAAAACTTTTACGAACTCTTTTGTTCTTGTATCTATATATATGCTTAAATAGTACCCAAGTTTTCAGCAAAGATCATGAACTAACCATGCAAATTATAACTCTTAGAAATTATATTCACTCATATCAATGGCATAATCAACTAGCGAGCAATAATAAGATATCTCAAATGCCAACACTTTGTCAAAACAATCATGATATAATATGACAACATGGTATCTCGCTAGCCCTTTCTGAGACCGCAAAACATAAATGCAGAGCACCTCCAAAGTTCAAGCAGCGACTAAACATTGTAATTCATGGTAGAAGAGATCCAGTCATGATGCACACAACATTAACTATACACAATACATGAGAATGACAATAGTGCTCTCAGGACTGGTGCTTGTTTGAGAAGGTGGTGACTCAACAATAAAAGTAAAATAACATAAAAGTAAATAGATAGGCACTTCGCAGAGGGAAGCATGGATTTGCAGAGGTGCCAGAGCTCGAAGCTTAAATCAGAGATAAATATAATTTTGGGAGGTATGCCTTTCCTGTCAACGTCACGACTGAGAGTTTCAATATCTTCCATGCTAAACACATTGGCGGCGGTTCCCAAGCGGTAAAGTAAAGTTTACTCCCCCTCCACCAACAAACACAAGCCATGGCTAGCCGAATCCTCGGGTGCCCTCCATACCAACAACTTTTCGGGGGAGTTTGTTTTATTATTTTGCAATTTTAATTATGGGACTGGACATCCCGATTACCAGCCCCTCTCGTGCAAGGACGAATGAATAAACACTCATCATGAGAATAACCTGCTTAGCATGGAAGATACTGACCGCCCCCTATCGCTCCATGAGCGGTACGGGAACACAAAAACAGATGTTCATTTGAATATTTAGAGGTGGCACATGCAAATTTACTTAGAACGGCAGAGTAATACCGCATATAGGTAGATATAGTGGACTCATCTGGAATAACTTTGGTTTAGGTGTTTTGATGCACAAGCAGTATTCCCGCTTAGTACAGGCGAAGGCTAACAAATAGGTTGAGAAGCGACCAGCTAGAGAGTGAAAACGGTCATAATCATGCATTATGAATAATCAACATTGAATACTAGCATGAGTAGGATATAAGCACCATGAACATAAATATCGTGGAGGCTATGTTGGTTTTGAATCAACTACATGCGTGAACATGTGCCAAGTCAAGCCACTCAAAACATCCAGAGGAGGATACCATATCATCATACTACATCATAAACATTTTAATGCCTGTTGACACCCAAGATAAATCATTATCCACTCCTAGCTACTTAAGCATGGCATGAGCAACTATAATCAATAATTGTCATCATAAACATGTTTAATCATAATATGCTGAATCATGGATACTGAGTTAAACATATTTACAAAAACAAAGAACAAGTTGAGTTCATACCTGCTTTTCCTTGCCATAGTCACTTCATCAAATCATCGTCATTATTGCCTTTCACTTGCACGACCAAATGATATGAAAATAAAAATAGTGCAAGTGTGTTGTGGACTAAGCTGGAATCTGCAAGCATTTTATTTAAAGGAGAAGACAAGGTAATATGGCTCTTTGTTAGATCAACAATAATGCATATGAGAGCCACTCAACATTTTCATCGTGGTCTTCTCCTTACAATGACTCAACAAAAGAAAAGAATTTCAGAGAAACATACTAAAATATTTTTGGAGTTTTTAGTTTTCTGAAGAAAGCAAATTAAAGAAGAAAACGAAAAACGAGAAAAACTATTTACACGGGAAAGCTCCCAACAAGCAAAAGAAGAAACAGGAAATCTTTTTGGGTTTTCTTTTATTCTACAACTAATTAAGCTAGAAAGAAAAACCGAAAAGAAACGAGAAATGTTTTTGGATTTTCTCAAAGTTTTTCAAACACACAAGAAGAAAGCGAGAAATTAAAACTAACATGGATTATACAATGAAAAAGTATGAACACCGACAACTGGAATGAAATGTGTGGGCATGAATGTAATGTCGGTGAGAAATACATACTGCCCCAAGCTTAGGCTTTTGCCTAGCTTGGTCTATGGCCATCCGTAGTAGCCATCCGGTCCCATGTGAAAGTGCTGAGGCGGTGGCACCCGAGCGTCCCAATCCTGGGCCTCCTCCTCTGCCGCTGCCAAGGCGTTCCGGTAAGCAACGATGTCCGGTGGCATCACGGTATATCCGTTCCTGGCATGAGAGTCAAACAAAGCAGGTGCAGGCAACGGAATAATATCACGAGTATCCTCACTAAAAACCAAGTTATAATGAATGTGGTGAGGAGGCTCAGGAGCATCAAGAAAGTGGTGATCCCTCATAGATTGGTGATCTAAGTAAACTCTAGGCAACAAGTAATCATGAGGGCGAATGTTAACATTAAACGTCTCGCTAAGTGAGTGGCATAAATACCACCATGAATTTTACCCTTAGTCCTATTAGTGTGCAGGCGGCATGCAATGATAGCTCCCAGGTTATAAGCGTTGTCATTATAAAGCGCGCGGCGTAAAATGGCAAAGTCAGGTGCACATAGCGCACCACCTTGCTCTCTAGCAGTCAAACATTTCCCTATGAATAAAGCGAAGTAATGAATAGAGGGAAACTGCAAGCTAGTGGTCCGGGCTCTCGACACGCCCCTTTCCTCTCCCACAGTTAAAGTGTGGAGGAAGCCCTCAAACTCCTCTGGTCGAGGCTCTCTTATGTCCCCATCAAAGGGAATCAAGCATATCTCACAAAATTCAGCCAGAGGTATTTGATGATGTTCAGCATATAAATTATAGCTAACCATGGGAGGTTCAAGCCTATTCAGAAAATGAAAGTTTTGCACAAAGGAATTTGTAAGGATGCGGTGCTGGTCACACTCATCTGCGAGGAAGTCGGTCAATCCGGCATTAGCAACAAATTGCACGAACTCTTGGTAGAGTCCGACTTCGTTCATGAAGGCATTGTGCGGCCATTCGCATGGCCGGACCTCCGTCCTACGCGGAATGTTGAGGTCGTTATCCGAGGAGTCCCCAAGGACTCCCTTGGCGGTCTGCTTCGAAGAACTCCTCCGAAAGATATTCATTTTCCTAAGAACAAATTTCTGAAAATTTTTGGGCCACAAAATGATATCAATAAAACTTCACAAGATTGATAGCAACTACTCATATGGATGTCTAGAGGCCATATCATGCATTCAAACTACTTGGAACTCAAAGAATTCAACATGCAAGCTCATTTTCAGTAGCACCAAGAGCAGCTAATTATGCAAAATATAATCCGCTAGAGCAAAAACTAACTGGAGCAATGGAGGAGTCACATACCAAGTAGCAATCTCCCAAAACAGTTTCGGAAATGGAGCTCCGAGCAAAGAGATCGAAAATTTCAGGTTTGGGAGCAAGAACACGAGAGAGAGAGAGCTACCAATTTTTTTTGCTAGAGGTAAGAGATGAAGTGGGCTAAGGGAATAAGTGAGGGGGTCCCTGTGGGGCCCACAAGCCACCAGGGCGTGCCAGGGGGGTGGCGTGCCCTGGTGCCTCGTGGGCACCTGGGGCATCCCCCTGGTATGTTTTTAGTGCCAAAAATTCTTAAATATTATATAAAAAATCATATCAAAATTTTATTGCATTCTGAGCACTTTTATTTTTGGGCATTTTTAATTGCACGGATAATTCAGAAAACAGGGTAATCATGGCATTTTATTTTATTGAACTCAAAATAACAGAAAACAAAAGGTGGGTACAGAAGGTTGTGCTTACTAAATTCATCGACCACATGCCTCTCAAAAAGAATCCATTAATAAGGTTGATCAGGTCTTATTAACAAACCATTTCCGAGTGACATGAAACCGAAGAATTTTTGTATAACACTAAGTTACCTCAACGGGGATATGCATCTCCCCAATAATAAGAGTTTCATATTTCTTTTTAATAGTAGGCAGAGAGAGTTGAAAACTTCCAATAGTAATTGTCGGAGTCTTTCCAATAACACAAATACCATTTACTTGAAATTGTTTCTTCGGAAAGTGCACTGTATGTTCATTACCATTGATATGAAAAGTGACCTTGCTTTTGTTGCAATCAATAACAGCCCTTGCAATATTAAAAAAGGGTCTACCAAGGATAATCGACATATTGTCGTCCTCGGGCATATCAAGTATAACAAAGTCTGTTAGGATAGTAACATTTGCAACTACAACGGGCACATCCTCACAAACACCGATAGGTATGGCAGTTGATTTGTCAGCCATTTGCAATGATATTTCAATGGGAGTGAGTTTATTCAAATCAAGTCTTTTATATAAAGAGAAAGGCATAACACTAACACCGGCTCCTAAATCACACAAAGCAGTTTTGACATAATTTCGTTTAATGGAGCATGGTATAGTTGGTATTCCCGGATCTCCTAGTTTCTTGGGTACTCCATCCTTAAAAGAATAATTTGCAAGCATGGTGGAAATTTCAGCTTCAGGTATCTTTCTTTTATTTGTGACAATGTCTTTCATATATTTAGCATATGGGGCCATCTTCAAAATATCAGTCAAACGAGTACGCAAAAAGACTGGCCTAAGCATTTCAGCAAAGCGTTCAAATTCTTCCTCATCTTTTTTCTTAGATGGTTTAGGACGAAAGGGCATGGAAATTTCAGCTTCCGGTATCTTTATTTTATTTGTGACAATATCTGCTTTATCATAACGTTTATTTTTAGGAGGTGGGTTATCAAGATGAACATCAGGTTCTATTTCAACATCATTATCAGGTTCTTTATCATTATCTAGTTGGGTATCCACATGAGCATCATTATTATTATCATCATCTGGTGAATGTTCATTACCAGATTGTGTTTCAGCATCAGAAATAGAAACATCATTACTATCCTCCAAGGGTTTTTCAACCTCTGGTTCACTAGATATGCAAAGTCCTATCATTTTTCTTTTTCTTTTTCCTTCTAGATGGACTAGGTGCATCAACATTAATTCTTTGAGAGTCTTGTTCAATTCTTTTAGGGTGACCTTCAGGATAAAGTGGCTCCTGAGTCATTCTACCTCCTCTAGTCATTACTCTAACAGCATGGTCATTCATATTGTTATTCATTTCATTGAGCAATTCACTCTGAGATTTAGCAACTTGTTCTAATTGGGTTTGAACCATAGATGCATGTTTACTTACACCTTTAACATCATTAGCAATTCTAAATAACAAGTCACTCAAGCGATCAATCATGTAGGCATTTTGTTTCAATTGTTTCATAACATTTGCACTGAAGTGATCTTGCTTAATAATAGAATTGTCAAATTCATACAAGCATTGACTAGGAGGTTTGTTATAAGGAATATCACTTTCATCAAACTTTATAAGAGAATTTACCTCTACTACCTGTGGCGGTGTGTCAAGACCATGTATTTCTTCAATAGGTGGTAAATTCTTAACATCCTCAGCTTTAATACCTTTTTCCTTCATACATTTATTTGCTTCTTGCATATCTTCAGGACTGAGAAATAAAATACCCCTCTTCTTCGGAGTGGGTTTAGGCGGTGGTCCAGGAAGTGTCCAATCATTATCATTCTTCAATATATTATTCAATAGTTCCTTAGCTTGTTCAATAGTCCCTTCCCTGAAAACACAACCAGCACAACTATCTAGGTAGTCCCTAGAAGCATTGGTTAGTCCATTATAGAAGATATCAAGTATTTCATTTTTCTTAAGAGGATGATTAGGCAAAGCATTAAGTAATTGGAGAAGCCTCCCCCAAGCTTGAGGGAGATTCTCTTTTTTAATTTGCACAAAGTTAAATATTTCCTGTAAAGCAGCTTGTTTCTTATGGGCAGGGAAATATTTTTCAGAGAAGTGATAAATCATATCCTGGGGAGTACGCACACAACCAGGAGCAAGAGTATTATACCATTCCTTAGCATCACCCTTTAATGAGAAATGAAATAACTTAAAATATAGTAATAGCGATTTTTTTCCTCATGAGCAAATAGGGTGGCTATATCATTTAATTTAGTAAGATGTGCCACAACGGTTTCAGTTTCATAGCCATGGAAAGGATCAGATTCAACCAAAGTAATTAACTCAGGATCGACAGAGAATTCATAATCCTTATCAGTAACGAATATGGGAGAGGTAGCAAACTTAGGATCATATTTCATTCTCTCCCTCAGAGATTTTTCTTTCATTTCAGCAAGCAATTTTATAACTTCATTTCTATCATTACAATCAAGAATGGCTCTAGCCGTCTCCCTATCAAAGCAATGTTCATCAGGTGTTTCAACTCTAGTAGGAGAGCTAGGCATAATAGGTGAATCATGATTCTCAAGAGTTTCAACATTTTCAATTTCTTTTGCTTTAGCAAGTTGTTCACTAAGAAATTCACCAAGTGGCACAGCATTATCAAGCATAGTACTAGCATCATCATAAGTATCATTCATAGCAGAAGTGGTATCATCAACAACTTGCGACATATCAGAATTAATAGCAAGTGGTGGTGTTGCAAGTTTACTCAAAACAGAAGGTGAATCGAGTGCAGAGCTAGATGGCAGTTCCTTACCTCCCCTCGTCTTAGAGGGAACAATCTTGGTCTTAGCATCTTTCACATTCTTCGTAGTGATCAACAGATATAAATCCCAAGTGACTCAACAAATAGAGCTATGCTCCCCGGCAACGGCGCCAGAAAAAGGTCTTGATAACCCACAAGTATAGGGGATCGCAACAGTTTTCGAGGGTAGAGTATTCAACCAAAATTTATTGATTCAACACAAGGGGAGCCAAAGAATATTTACAAGTATTAGCAGTTGAGCTGTCAATTCAACCACACCTGGAGACTAAATATCTGCAGTAGAGTGATCAGTAGCACAGTAGGATGATAGTTTGATAGCAGTAGCAATAAGAGTAACGGTAACAGTAGCAGCAGTAGTAGCAATTGTGATAGTAGTAGCAACGGTAGTAACTGAGCAAGAACAATATGTGAAAAACTCGTAGGCATTGGATCGGTAATTATGTTGGATAACATTCATCATGTAATAGTCATAACCTAGGGCGACACAGAACTAGCTCCAATTCATCAATGTAATGTAGGCATGTATTCCGTATATAGTCATACGTGCTTGCGATAAGAACTTGCATGACATCTTTTTCCTACCCTCCCGTGGCAGCGGGGTCCATAAGGAAACTAAGGGATATTAAGGCCTCCTTTTAATAGAGAACCGGAACAAAGCATTAACACATAGTGAATACATGAACTCCTCAAACTACGGCAATCACCGGAAAGAATCCCAATTATTGTCACCTTGGGGTATGCGGATCATAACACGTAGCAGGTGCATATAACTTGCAAGATCAGATCAAGAACACAAATATATTCATAAAAACATAAAGGGTTCAGATCTGAAATCATGGCACTCAGGCCCTAGTGACAAGCCTTAAGCATAGCAAAGTCATAGCAACATCAATCTCAGAACATAGTGGATACTAGGGATCAAGCCCTAACAAAACTAACTCAATTACATGATAAATCTCATCCAACTCATCACCGTCCAGCAAGCCTATGAAGGAATTACTCACTCCCGGCGGTGAGCATCATGAAATTGGTGATGAAGGATGGTTGATGATGACGATGCCGGAACATCCCCCTCTCCGGAGCCCCAAACGGACTCCAGATCTGGCCTCCTGATGAAGAACAGGAGGTGGCGGCGGCTCCGTATCGTGAAATGCAATAAAACTTCCTCTCTCATTTTTTCTCTGGAATTGTGAATTTATAGGCCTGAGATTAGGGTCAGCGGAGCCACGTGGGCCCCACAAGCTACCAGGGCGCGCCAGGGGGGTCGCGTGCCCTGGTGCCTCGTGGGCAGCAGGTGGCCCCTTTCCAGTAGGTCTTGGCTCCAATATTTTTTATATATTCCATAAAAAATCTCCAAAAAGTTTCATCTAATTCCAAGAACTTTTATTTCTGCACAAAAAACAACACCATGGTAGTTCTGCTGAAAACAGCGTCAGTCCGGGTTAGTTTCATTCAAATCATGCAAATTAGTGTCCAAAACAAGAGCAAAAGTGTTTGGAAATGTAGATACGACGGAGACGTATCATACGCCTACATGGCCTCTCATCGCTACCTTTACCAAAACGTGTTCACACACTTATCTCTCATCAGAAGGACATGTTCACAACCATTCCAATTCATCGCCCAGATGGAACAGACCTGACACAACTCTAAGCAGTAGCAAGCATGACAAGCAAGCATGAATGAGTAGGCACATCATGGCTCAAAGAACTCCTACTCATGCTAGTGGGTTTTACTAATTACCGTGGCAATGACAGGTCATGCCGAGGAATGGGTTCAACTACCGCAACAAGTAACAGTTGAATCGTTGTTGTCCTAATGCAATAAAAGAGAGCAAGAGCGAGAGAGTGGGATTGTATCGAAATTTTTAATGGGGGTTGCTTGCCAGGCACTTCTGAAGATAGTACTGCTCTTCATCAGTGCCAACGATCACTGCGTTGAAATCGTCTTCTATCAAGATGGAACAAACACCGACAAACAGAGAAGGAACACAATCAATGCAATGCAACAATATGATGCATGATCATGACATGGCAACATCCTGGTGATTGAGCTAATGCAACTAGCAACAATTTAAATGAAGTTGGTTTGAACCCAAGGTTCAAATTCAAACTCCATATAAGACATTTCAAATGCCATTTATTCAAATTGTCATATACAGCAACTTTAAGTTGTTCAAACATGCATGAAAATGCCATAAACAGATTATTCATATTTTTTTGATAATTTTCATATATAAATTATTTTCATCTGAGCTACGGTTGATTTACTATGAATTTTTGAAGTTTATATCATTTTCCGGAATTTCCTGGTTATTTTAAATTTATCTTCAGCAGGTCAACAGAGCCGGTCCAGGTCAAACCTGACCGTGGGACCCACATGTCAGCGTTTAGGCTAATTAATAATGTTAATTAGCGCTAATTAAGCCTAAACCTAAATTAGCTAGGGCCCACATGTCAGTGAACCAGGGGAGTTAATTAGGGCCGTCATTAGCCACTAATGAAAGTGCCACGTCGGCGGTCGCCGGAGTTAGGCCGGCGACGACCAAACCGCGGCGGAAGTTCGTCGGAAATGCTGCTCCAGCAACGGTTTGTCGCGCGGTTGGTTGCGTTCGAATGCACGCAGTGGCGTGTGTCGGATGGTGGCAGTGGCTAGATCTGGGGCGGCCGGAAACAGCGCCGACGACGAGCAATGGCGGCGACCGAAGCACAGGCATGACGGTGGTGAGGCTACGGTGCCCCACAGGACGAGATGGTGGTTGTTCTCGGCTCCTGGAAGCGTTCTAAGCACGGTGACACGCTCAGAATCGAGCTCCGGAGGCTGCTCTGATGGCGGTGACATGGCCGGCGGGGATGAGCTCTCGGGCTCGGCGGTGAGGCTAGCAAGGGTGTGCAAATGGCAGAGATAGGAGAGGGGGAAGACGCAGCAGCTCACAAGGAAAACGGAGAGCGGGTTAGCGGCTCGGGGAAGGGCCGGAGCTAGCTGGGCGGCGACGGCGATCTCGGCGGCCGAAGGATGATGACGGCGGTGGTGATGACGCTGTGGTGCTCCCGGCGTCACATGGCTCGGCGGAGATGACGAAGGCGACGAGGCAGAGCTCGTGGACAGCTCGAGGGGACAAGGGGGAGGCGGTGGCTACGCGTGCGGCGACGGCGAGCTTGTGGTGGCTTCGTCCATGGCGTCGGTAGGGTGAGAAAGCTAGGGGGGAGTGAGCGAGGGGTCGGCTCGATCCAGACGGGTCTCGTGAGTTGATCCACGGCGGCGACGTAGTCTGGAGGACACAGGCAGCCAGGGAGGTGGCATGGCGCGCGTGCGTGCGCCGTGCGCGGTCTCGCCTCTGCCTACTGGCAGAGGTTGAAGATGACTGGCACGGGTGGCGGGCTGGGCCTGCTTGCTGGGCTGCCAGGTGAGTGCCAGGTAAGGTCTCTCTATCCTCTGTCTTTTATTTATTTTCTGTTTTCTATTTTCTTTCTTTGTTTTGACTTAGTAAAAATACTAAATCATTTTTATAACTCCTGAAATAAATTGTGGGCACTATTTGGATTTTTCCAAAAGCCCTCAACTAGTTTCAGAATTATTTGGGCATTTAAAATAAATATAGCAATTAAATGCTCCAATTCAAATACATTATGATTTAATTCAAAAATCTAGAGATGACCTAGAAAATGTGCACCATTTTTGGTAGAGGTTTTCACCCATTTCAAAAATGATGAACTTTTCTGAAGGGCATTTTGGATTCATTGAAATTATTTTTTAATTGATCCTAGTGTTACAAAGGGGTGCTAGGGTTTGATCATTCCCCATTTCAAATTTCCTTTGAATTTAAACATGATGCATGGATGCTTTAATGCCACTATTTACAATCAATTCTAGGGCACTGACAACTCACCCCCACTAAACAAGAATCTCGTCCCGAGATTCAAGACGTGAGGTAAGACGAAAGAGGGGACACAAAACTAACACAATCTTCACGATCCAGATGGCACTTCTCGAAGATGTTGATCCATTTCACCATATTGATCTTGACATCCTTGCCTTTGAGAACTTCACCTGACATGACGACAAAAGAGAGAAACTCTACAGGAATCGATCTTCTCGAAGATGGAGCAACTCACGATCAACTCATGGAATGAGACGTAAGAACAGCTCTTGATCTGAGACACAAACACATATCAGGAGCGATGGAAAGAAGCAGACGACGAAGGTTCAATTTGCTAGGCAGCAATTCCATGCTTAAGTAAGATGGTGAAGAGGTTTTGAAGTAGCAAAGGAGTTAAGTTGCCCTTGACACCATAACGGGGCACCTTAGGGGAGGTGGCTCATAGAATTATTCCCTTAAGTGGCAAAAAGAATTACTTTTGATACAGGGATCATTGGAACTCTTTGTGACACCCTGGTTTTCGCTCCCTGTTTTTTTTCCTTCGCGGGATTGGACTCCCGTCTTTTTTTCCGATGCTATCGGATTTTCTCTCGCTCTTGGGTATATGAAGATGGTCATTTAGCCTTGCCTTTCCTAACCAACCAGAGACCCTCTCCAACCCAACTTGGCCACCCAAGATATATTCTCAAGGTTCTGCCGCCGAAACCCTACTCTCCGGTTTACCGGAAAGGAAACCCTAATTCTTGTGGTTACAAAGGAACCCTATTTTCCTTTGATCTGTTGCCTCCCAAACTTTTCCCAATGATCATCCCACACCTATAAACCCTGGATATGCAAAAATATTGCCAAGTCATTTGCAATATTTTTCACTTAAAATTAATTCCTTTTTCTGCCAGTTAAAGGAATTAAATCCAGGAAAAATATCTATCCATCTCCAAAGTTCATGAAAACTTGTGGAGATATTCTTTGTGATCATATTGAGCTCCAATAAAAATATTGGCCATAATTAAATAAGGGAAATTTCCTTTTCCTATTTAAAGCCAATATTGCATTTTGGGCACTTTCCAAAGGAGCTACCATTTTGATATCCAGGAAAAATCCCACATAATTTGTGGAGCTTCTCCTACCCATATATTCACCATTTGCATCAAGATCCCAAGTTCCATAATTCAACTTTTGAGCACATCTTCCAATTTTTGTTTCTGGACTTATTTTGAGGTTGTGAAGCAACTATATTTTATATTGCTTCAAAAATTCTCAAATTAATCCAGGACCTCACATTCCATATATGATGTGAGTATGCAAAAATTCACATCATTTCATATAGCCAATTTGTCCCAAAAATTCCATCTAGTTTTTGTTCAGCAGGAAGCTCTGTGAAGGAAGTACCATTTTGGTATATCCAAATGAGCTGAAATTTTACCAGTGCCTCCATAGCTCCAAATAACCTTCCTCCACAAAATTTGGGCCAAATCCATCTAGCCATTTGAGAACAACATCAAGATTTAGTTTCTGGACTAAATTTGGCATTGCAAAGGGAGTGCATGCAAATTTGGTCCAAATGACCTCAAAATTTGCCAGCATCTCCTCCTTCCTACTCCATCTTATTTTGACAACATTTCAATCTCACTTGCTAAGTCATTTCACCTCAGCTTAGTCCCCAAGTTTCTGTCCAGAAGTTGTTCTGGATCCCCTCAACTACTCTAGAGCCATCCTGGTCCATCCAGTGATCGACCTCATCTATTTCAGCAGTGAGGGAGCTGTTTGACAAGATTGGACAGACAGGAGAGTGCCAGAGCTTGTAGTGCGCATGGTGATCACGCAGCCACCGTGCAAAAATGGTGCTCTGTGGCACTTTCCTCATCGGCCCGATAGCTCCGGCCAGCCCGAGCTTGTCACAGCATGTCGACTAGCTTCGCACCGTCCATGTACCCCTCTCCCGCACCATCCCCTCTCCGATTTCCTCTTACTCGCGCCACAGCGAACCCCGCCACTGCACTGTCCGCCCGTGACCGCCGTCGTTTTCCCTCTCCCGTTGTGTCCTTCCTCCCGAGCCGTCGCCTCCCTCTGCCTCGCGTCAGGTCGGCACCACCAGGCTTGTGCCACCTCGCCGGAGCTCTAGTGCGTGGCTAAGAACGCCACGACGGCTGTGGTTATCCGCTCGCCCTCGGCCGGCTATATAAGCCGCGGCCTCAAGCCTCCCCGGGCACCCACGGCACCTCCAGCCACCCCCTCTCCCTCCTAGCGTCCTCCCCAGCCCCTCGTTCGAGCTCGAAGAGCTCCGGTTCCCTCCCATGGCCGCCATGGCCGCCGCCATCCTCCTCCTAAATTCGCGCGCCCCTGGCTTTCCCCGCCTCCACCGAGCCCACTGCCGGACTCCCCGGCCGCCGTAGTCCACCTCCGCCCCCTTGCCCAGCCTCCCCGGCCACCGGAACGGTCACCACGACCGGAGCCAAAGCCCTCCGCCGTACCATGGAGCTCCGCTTCCGGTCGTCCCCAACTGCGGCCAAGAACTCCTCTGGACGCGGCGCATGCCGGGGCACCCGCCCGTCCACTCGGCCGCCGGAGCCGCTCACCGGAGCGCCAGGGCCCCGCCGGAGCCGAAGCTCTGCTGCGGCCGTCGGGGGAAAGACAGAGGAGGAGGAGGAAGAAGGAGAGGGAGGAGAGAGAAAGTGGTGCGGGCCCCACCTGTCATCGGCTGAAGCCAGGCCCCGCCCCGCCACGTAGGATAAGTGGAGACGTACTCCAAAGAGTACGCGACCCCAACTTCGAAAGCGCATTCTTGCGAATACACTTTCTATTTTTTTCAGCCGGCACCGAAACCCCTAAATAGTGGACGTTCACTGGTTAAGAGCAGATTCTGTTTGATTTCTGCCTAAACAACGAACGGCCACAACTTTTCGCTCGTAACTCCGATTTAGGTGAATCTAAAGCCCAATTCTTCAGTTCGTTGAGCCCGTTCCGATGATGTCACTTTCACCATGTTTACACTTTCTAATAATGCCCATTTTGCCCCTGCCCTATATCCAGCCTTTTCGAGAGGGGATCCTTTCCGGCGAATTCTTCCGCGAGGTGATCGCACCTCTCCCGGAGTACTCCTTCACTCCCAGGCAAGCCGACCATATGATATATGCCCTAAAGCATTGCTCTGTGTTATTCTGGCATGTTTAAATTAATATGCTTATGCTTGTATGCGTAGTGGTGAGCTGTACGTGACGCTAACGAACCCTTGCCTGCCTTTCTTTGGTGACGGCACCACGCCGTATTTTGAGCTGCTTCCGGCCATCCGTGGTGGATGCCGACTTTATGTTTCTCTTTTCAACAACTGGCCTGTGTTCTGAGCTGCTTTTCGGCCGTGTCGGGTAGCTGTTGAATTTCTTTCTGTAGCGGTAACCCTATGTTCTGAGCTGTTCTTCGGCCGTCTTAGGGGACCGCTAAACTCTTCTTATCAACGGGTTGAGTTATTCTTGTAACATCCCAGATCTGAGTTGTAAAGACCGTTCTGGTGGCTACTGGTTTATTTGCCGGTTTCATGCAAGGGTTTAGATGGTCGTAACTTACAGCTAGAACTGGTAAAGTGATAACTTGCCATTTAAATATTGTCTCCCTAATGACTCGCTGTGATATTGTATGGAGATAGGTTGTTATGTTTTTCATAATTGTTACATCATGCTTTGTTACTGTTGTTGCAATAATAAAGAATGTGACTTAATTATCACAACCTCCTCCGTCAGCTGGATCGAGTCATAGGGTCACCGAACCGAGCACATCGAGTGCAGCCACACTTGCCGGTATGGGACGGCCCTAGCTTGGTCTATTGTCCTGCCTCTTGTCGGTACCTCCAAAGAGGGAGGGTTATGCGTGCGTGCTACCCTGGCCCGGTAGGCGGCGATAATCCTGTGAGCCCAGTTTGGTTTATGTGCACAGGTCCCCGTTTGGGACAGTTTAGTTTGGCCACGACGGTGGCAGGTGTCACGAGGTGACACAGGGGCCACCCAGGACATGACCCTGGGAGGGTATGATTGTCGGTGGGACCGTAAGAGTGCTAGGCAATAGACAAGTTTTGTTGGAGCAACACTGGTCCACCCGAATGGGAGTACGAGGCCAGGAGCTCCATAGTGTGGGTAAAGTGCGCAACCTCTACAGAGTGTAAATCTATTCGAAGAGTTGCGTCCTCAGTCATGGGACACAGTTCGTACTAGGTCACACTATTTGGTCTGTGTCGAGTCCGGAGGAATAAACCAGATAATGTTGCTGCTAAAAATGAACCAGATAAAGGTATGATCGGTCAGACTTATAGTGCAGATGCATGGACATCGGATGATGGTAGGTATATGATGTTGGCCATGCGATGGCTATGAGATGAGTGGTCGGATGACCACAGGACCTTGATTTGGTTTGGATCTTGACATATTTGGAGTATGGATTATTCACTTGATATGTTTTACTTTAGTAGTTATCATACTGGATAATCCTGTTATGACATGAAATTTAATATTACTAGATGAGTATGCTATGCCATGATAATTAATGTTGCTCTAATAACAAATGCATGCTTGAATGCCATGAATTGCTTTGCTTGGTGTATATGTTGGTTTGGTTTGCTTGCGAGTACATTCAAAAGTACTCAGCGGCCTTCAATGTGGCCAGGTTCACCTAAGGATTCGACGCCCTCTAGCGAGGAGCCGGAATGTTCGCGGGCTAGAAGAGTAACCCAGTCAGATCCCTGTGAATTGGAGCCGCGCCAAGACCATGCTGCCTTAGATAGAGGTTTTCCGCTGCCATCACCCTTATAAATATCATGTAAGACTTATATATCTATTAATAGAAAAGCTTGTGTTAATGATACTTGTTGTAAAAGCGCATGCCAGAGTGATTTTCCTGGGCTGGTATGTGCAGCGACCGTCTGTCTACAGTGGTACTCAGGCGGGGCGCCACAACGGATGGTATCAGAGCCAGGCTGACTGTAGGTTACCCTAGCCAGACTTCATTGCCCTTTGATCAGTAGGAAGCCTAGATGGATTTCAGCCATCTTTGCCAAACCGGCACGGCTACTATTGATCATAAGACAACCCCATAGGCTTTTGGCTCCATCAGACCCCAACTCTCGTGGCCTTTGCCTCCGGTGTGAAATGTCGGCACCCGGCAACGACCCGTGAGCCGTTAACCTCTAGGTGAACCAGATATTCCCACCTTGCTTGCTAACCATGGCATTTCTCTTCTCAAATCTAGTTTCCTGTGGGAAACGCCTAAAAATTCCATCTTTCCCCGATAACCCTAGGATCGTTGACTAAGCCACTTTGGCTATGGTCATGCGTCGAGTGGATGTTCCCTAAGGAAGTAGTAGGAGCTTGACCTCAATTGCTACCAGGAGCATTGTGTGGTTTTGCTTCTAAATCCTTAGAGGTGCATCGAGTGCGCTATAATAGTTATACTAGTGAATCTTTGGCCACATGTGTAAGGTCCACAAAATTTGAGCTTTATTTGCTTTTTGGTTTTTTTTGCGGTTCTTGCTTCTTTTCGCGTCTCCGTTCTCTTGCTTCGACTGGATCCATCCGCAAGTTCCATCAGGAAGACCAGCATACAACTTGGATAATACCCAATAATCCAAATTCAGTAAGCGTCAAGTCAAGCGAACTGCCCGATATTCAGAACATTATCACCGGGTCTGTCAAGAATGAAGGATGGGTCAGAAGCGGACTTGGTGTGCAACAGACAAGGCCAGAATATATCTAAGAGAGTTTGCCTCAGAAACAGATCACACTAAAAGAACAGCCAGAGGAGCTATCAGTAATGGACACCAACAGGGACAAATTATTCCGTCCTCGACACAAGGATTATTTTAGCTAGTGGGGTGAACCTTGAGTCTTTTCTCAAGGGGACCCAAGAATCATTTATTACCCCCGGAAGCCATATTTCAAGAATGTGAAGGTGCCGAGAACAACAACAAAACTCTGGTATGTTGATACAAATTTCAACGCATATTTTGGAATTTATCGGTGCACATACAGAATTTTCTGGGCAAAGTGAACAAGGTTTGCGAGATATATGGATAAGTCCACGGCCATTCGGAATCAATTAGAATTCCAAACACCTGGGAGCTCAGCCAAATCGAATGAAAATTCTCCGCCAACTGCTAACTACCGGCAACATCAGGTATTCTGAATTAATTATCAACATGAAGTCTGCATCAGTTGTGCAACCTTTATAGCAACAATGATCAGACCAGCAGTGGGACAAGCGGTATGCATGACCAACGAAATATGTTCAGTCAAGATGTGGCCTATACCAAGTTGTGGCTTCACTATGGGTAAATTCCGGGTACGTTGGTAGGAAGCCAGAATCTGCCACAGGTCCGACCGCATATCACAGTGAAAGGCTTCTGGTAGAAGAAACCCAGCCTTCCTCCGCAAGCTATCGGAAGGAGCATACGACGCAAGACTCCCAATCTTCCTCGGTACACCACTAGGGAAAAAAATCTTCTGGGGTACGACACTCCCATCTTCCTCAGCATGCTACTACGGAAAGCTTCCGGCATAAGGCACCTGACCTTCCGCGGTAAGCCACATGAGGGAAAGATTCTGAGGTACGATACCCAGTCTTCTTCGGCATGCCACCTTGGCAGAAGCTTCGAGTGTAAGGAATTCAGTCTTCTTCAACACGCCATCGTGCCCCCCCAACAATCTTGTCAGAAGCACGAACTAGTCCAGACACCCGTCTGCCTCAGAACTCATTGGTTATAAGAGGATTCATCCTGCCCCTGCATATGTTGTGAGCATGCAGTCCAGTGGATCAGTTCATGCGAGCCACTCGTACACGGGAATGACAGTGTTCAGAGAAACGTCGGCCCCATACTTCAAAGAAGGATGTGAACACAACAATCCCTACGAGATATGCAAGAGTAAGTTATGATACGACCAAGGAGCCATGTTGGCAGGTCACGACAGAACCACAAAAGGAAACCCCCAAGAATAAAGAAGTTTTGGATAAACAATCTCTGTGACGGTCAATGAAATGAAATCTCACAGACAAGGTGATATTATCAATCTCAGTTAGACTCTTGCATACACGGCCACAACAATGTAGCCAGCATGTTATACTCATCAGGAATCTGGGCCATCAACCAAGTTAAGATGATATGCTCCGAAAGATACAACAGATGCTAGCGATACTATGTTCAGCTCAGTGGTTGTAATAAGGACTACAGAGGATATATAAGGTAGAGCCACCTCAGTAATTGACAAAGTGTGACAGTCTGAATTCACATGGAAGTAAGATATTCAGATAGAATAGTTAAAAGCACATACACGTCGACATTGATGGTTCGTAAATGCCACGGTATGATTGGAATAGGAGATTACCGTCTATGATTACTTTGTGATCATGCCTGACATTTCAGTTGGGAAGCTCCTGAGGACGAAGTCAGAATGCAAGAGACAGGAGGAAACACCTCGTACGAAACCCATAGTCAGACTGAAAGAAAGCCATCCCTTGTCACTCGAGGCCATACGAGCACATGAGCCCTGTATCCAGAAAAGATGTCTCGCCTTGGTAGTCAGTGTATGGAGTATCGCAATGAAACCCGAAGCAGCTAGCTCCAAGCCTTAAAAATGAGCTATTCTGTTGATACCACTCGCTACCAACCAACATCAGGCTACAAACCACCAGGAGAGAAGGTTTGCCTGCCAGGAAAGAGAAGGATTCAATACAGCCGTTTGAGAAGACAGCCCTGAGCCGTTAGAAGAGGCAGTCAAAAGGGTCAGTGAACCGACGAAGACAAGACAGCTGATGGATCCAAGTCACACACAGGTATGTTCCCCTTAGCCGGGAGGTAAGCCCGGAAATCTTGAGGACGAGATTTTCTTAAGGGGGGTAGGTTTGTGACACCTTGGTTTCGCTCCCTGTTTTTTTTTTCCTTCGCGGGATTGGACTCTCGTCTTTTTTTTCGATGCTATCGGATTTTCTCTCACTCTTGGGTATATGAAGATGGTCATTTAGCCTTGCCTTTCCTATCCAACCAGAGACCCTCTCCTACCCAACTTGGCCACCCAAGATATATTCTCAAGGTTCTGCCGCCGAAACCCTACTCTACAGTTTACCAGAAAGGAAACCCTAATTCTTGTGGTTACAAAGGAACCCTATTTTCCTTTGATCTGTTTCCTCCCAAACTTTTCCCAATGATCATCCCACACCTATAAACCCTGGATATGCAAAAATATTGCCAAGTCATTTGCAATATTTTTCATTTAAAATTAATTCCTTTTTCTGCCAGTTAAAGGAATTAAATCTCGAAAAATATCTATCCATCTCCAAAGTTCATGAAAACTTGTGGAGATATTCTTTGTGATCATATTGAGCTCCCATAAAAATATTGGCCATAATTAAATAAGGGAAATTTCCTTTTCCTATTTAAAGCCAATATTGCATTTTGGGCACTTTCCAAAGAAGCTACCCTTTTGATAGCCAGGAAAAATCCAAAATAATTTGTGGAGCTTCTCCTGACCATATATTCACCATTTCTATCAAGATCCCAAGTTACATAGTTCAACTTTTGAGCACATCTTCCAATTTTTGTTTCTGGACTTATTTTGAGGTTGTGAAGCAACTATATTTTATATTGCTTCAAAAATTCTCGAATTAATCCAGGACCTCACATTCCATATATGATGTGAGTATGCAAAAATTTACATCATTTCATTTAGCCAATTTCTCCCAACAATTCCATCTAGTTTTTGTTCAGCAGGAAGCTCTGTGAAGGAAGTACCATTTTGGTATATCCAAATCAGCTGAAATTTTACCAGTGCCTCCATAGCTCCAAATAAACTTCCTCCACAAAATTTGGGCCAAATCCATCTAGCCATTTGAGCACAACATCAAGATTTAGTTTCTGGACTAAATTTGGCATTGCAAAGGGAGTGCATGCAAATTTGGTCCAAATGACCTCAAAATTTGCCAGCATCTACTCCTTCCTACTCCATCTTATTTTGACAACATTTCAATCTCACTTGATAAGTCATTTCACCTCAGCTTGGTCCCCAAGTTTCTGTCCAGAAGTTGTTCTGGATCCCCTCAACTACTCTAGAGCCATCCTGGTCCATCCAGTGATCGACCTCATCTATTTGAGCAGTGAGGGAGCTGTTTGACAAGATTGGATAGACAGGAGAGTGCCAGAGCTTGTAGTGCGCGTGGTGACCATGCAACCATCGTGCAGAAACGGTGCTCTGCGGCATTGTCCTCGTCGGCCCGATAGCTCTGGCCAGCCCGAGCTTGTCTGAGCATGTCGACTAGCTTCGCACCGTCCACGTACCCCTCTCCCGCACCTTCTCCTCTCCGATTTCCTCTTACTCGCGCCATGGCGAGCCCCGCCACTGCACTGTCCGCCCGTGACCGCCGTCGTTTTCCCTCTCCCGTTGGCTCCTTCCTCCCGAGCCGTCGCCTCCCTCTGCCTCGCGTCAGGTCGGCACCACCAGGCTTGTGCCACCTCGCCGGAGCTCTAGTGCGTGGCTAAGAACGCCACGGCGGCCGTGGTTATCCGCTCGCCCTCGGCCGGCTATATAAGCCGCGGCCTCGAGCCTCCCCGGGCACCCACGGCACCTCCAGCCACCCCATCTCCCTCCTAGCGTCCTCCCCAGCCCCTCGTTCAAGCTCAAAGAGCTCCGGTTCCCTCCCATGGCCGCCATGGCCGCCGCCATCCTCCTCCTAAATTCGCGCGCCCCTGGCTTTCCCCGCCGCCACCGAGCCCACTGCCGGACTCCCCAGCCGCCGTAGTCCACCTCCGCCCCCTTTCCCAGCCTCCCCGGCCACCGGAACGCTCACCACGATCGGAGCCGCCGCCCTCCGCCGTACCATGGAGCTCCGCTTCCGGCCGTCCCCAACTGCGGCCAAGACCTCCTATGGACGCGGCGCACGCCGGGGCACCCGCCCGTCCACTCGGCCGCCGGAGCCGCTCACCGGAGCGCCAGGGCCCCGCCGGAGCCGAAGCTCTGCTGCGGCCGTCGGGGGAAAGACAGAGGAGGAGGAGGAGGAAGAAGGAGAGGGAGGAGAGAGAAAGTGGTGCGGGCCCCACCTGTCATCGGCTGAACCCAGGCCCTGCCCCGCCACGTAGGATAAGTGGAGACGTACTCCAAAGAGTACGCGACCCCAACAGCGAAAGTGTATTCTCGTGAATACGCTTTCTGTTTTTTTCAGCCGGCACCGAAACCCCTAAATAGTGGACGTTCACTAGTTAAGAGCAGATTCTGTTTGATTTCTGCCTAAACAACGAACGGCCACAACTTTTCGCTCGTAACTCCGATTCAGGTGAATCCAAAGCCCACTTCTTCAGTTCGTCGAGCCCGTTCCGATGATGTCACTTTCACCATGTTTACACTTTCTGAAAATGCCCATTTTGCCCCTGCCCTATATCCAGCCTTTCCGAGAGGGGATCCTTTTCGGCGAATTCTTCCGCGAGGTGATCGCACCTCTCCCGGAGTACTCCTTCACCCCCAGGCAAGCCGACCATCTGATATATGCCCTAAAGCATTGCTCTGTGTTATTCTGGCGTGTTTAAATTAATATGCTTATGCTTGTATGCGTAGTGGTGAGCTGTACGTGACGCTAATGAACCCTTGCCTGCCTTTCTTTGGTGATGGCACCACGCCTGTGTTCTGAGCTGCTTCCGGCCATCCGGGGTGGATGCCGACTTTATGTTTCTCTTTTCAACAACTGGCCCGTGTTCTGAGCTGCTTTTCGGCCGTCTCGGACAGCTGTTGAATTTCTTTCTGTAGCGGTAACCCTATGTTCTGAGCTGTTCTTCTGCCGTCTTAGGGGACCGCTACACTCTTCTTATCAACACCGTCTCATGCTTTGAGCTGCTTTTCAGCCGTCTTGAGCCGGGTTTGAGTTATTTCGGTAACGTCCCAGATCTGAGTTGTAAAGACCGTTCTGGTGGCTACTGGTTTATTTGCCGGTTTCATGCAAGGGTTCAGATGGTCGTAAGTTACAGCTAGAACTGGTAAAGTGATAACTTGCCATTTAAATATTGTCTCACTAATGACTTGCTGTGATATTGTATGGAGATAGGTTGCTATGTTTTTCATAATTGTTACATCATGCTTTGTTACTGTTGTTGCAATAATAAAGAATGTGACTTAATTATGACAACCTCCTCCGTCGGCTGGATTGAGTCATAGTGCCACCGAACCGAGCTCATCGAATGCAGCCACACTTGCTCGTATGGGACGGCCCTAGCTTGGTCTATTGTCCTGCCTCTTGTCGGTACCTCCAAAGAGGGAGGGTTATGCGTGCGTGCTACCCTGGCCCGGTAAGCGGCGATAATCCTGTGAGCCCAGTTTGGTTTATAGGCACAGGTCCCCGTTTGGGACAGTTTAGTTTGGCCACGACGGTGGCAGGTGTCACGAGGTGCCACAGGGGCCACCCAAGACATGACCCTGGGAGGGTATGATTGTCGGTGGGACCGTAAGAGTGCCAGGGAATAGACAAGTCTTGTTGGAGCAGCACTGGTCCACCTGAATGGGAGTACGAGGCCAGGAGCTCCATAGTGTGGGTAAAGTGCGCAACCTCTGCAGAGTGTAAATCTATTCGAATAGCCGCGTCCTCGGTCATGGGACACAGTTCGTACTAGGTCACACTATTTGGTCTGTGTCGAGTCCGGAGGAATAAACCAGATAATGTTGCTGCTAAAAATGAACCAGAGAAAGGTATGATCGGTCAGACTTATAGTGCAGATGCATGGACATCGGATGATGGTAGGTATATGATGTTGGCCATGCGATGGCTATGAGATGAGTGGTCGGATGACCACAGGAGCTGGATTTGGTTTGGATCATGACATATTTGGAGTATGGATTATTCACTTGATATGTTTTACTGTAGTAGTTATCATACTGGATAATCCTGTTATGACATGAAATTTAATATTACTAGATGAGTATACTATGCCATGATAATTAATGTTGCTCTAATAACAAATGCATGCTTGAATGCCATGGATTGCTTTGCTTGGTGTATATGTTGGTTTGGTTTGCTTGCGAGTACATTCAAAAGTACTCAGCGGCCTTCAATGTGGCCAGGTTCACCTAAGGATTCAACGCCCTCTAGCGAGGAGCCGGAGTGTTCGCGGGCTAGAACAGTAACCCAGTCGGATCCCTGTGAATTGGAGCCGCGCCAAGACCATGCTGCCTTAGATAGAGCTTTTCGCTGCCATCACCCTTGTAAATATCATGTAAGACTTATATATCTATTAATAGAAAATCTTTTGTTCATGATACTTGTTGTAAAAGCGCATGCCAGAGTGATTTTCCTGGGCTGGTATGTGCATCGACCGTCTGACTACAGTGGTACTCAGGCGGGGCGCCACACTCTTAATACCAGCCTCAGGCAAATTCACAAATGATCGTTTGAAGGGATTCGAAAGAATGGCATACTCAGATTAGAATGGAAACTATGGTTATAGAGCAACTCGGCAAACGGAAGGCACATTCCAATTGATACCGAGGATATAACCCAGTGTTTGAGCGTGCTTTCAAGAACTTGAGCACTTCCCATATTCATCAGGGTTTTACCAACATCTATGCCAAAGATCCTGGCAACGCTTCATACTACCATGATGAATAAGGATGGAGAATGCAGATGCAAAGGAGAACAAGACCTTCTCAGATTTCTCCTTGACAAGGCCAAGGAAACAGATCTGGATAATCGACCGAGAGACATTTAGCACTCCACTTCTAATGTTCTCCTTGATGTACTAGATACCACGATCATGCTTAAAAGCATCATCGATAAGGTCATCAAGTAAAGGTCAGACTTCGGAAGCACAAGAATCCATAAGAAACAACTTCTAGAATAAGTCGCACGGAAATCCTCATGGAGAAGATGGTCAAATTGCTCAATCAAGCTACTACAATATCAAATCTTCCGGCTAGGTGTGTCGTCCAAAACATCAACCTCGCCAGAACCTACATCATAGATCTTGGGAAAATTACAACCCTCATATCTGCCTGAGATACAGATCTGGTTGGTGAGAGGATACTTCAGACTCAGCGTGTCTAAAAAAGAAAGTTTGCAACATAAATCGAAGAGATGACGTTGCGAGATTCTCGGGAAATGAACTACAGAAGCAAGCTCCAAACATGAGCTGGATTGCAAGACACACGTGAGCACATTGTCCAAGACAAGCATGACCGCGTAAAAGTCTCACTGCAAAAACACTACCGAGTTCTGGTTGGGAACCATCATCGAGGATATCGAAGTCCTTGCATAAGTCTGGATCCTAAGAAGGAACTACTTCTCCTTGAACAAGTCAATCAGTGGCTTAGTGTACTAGGAAATACATGTGGAATGGAGGTTGCAAATCTACCAAACCATAGTATACTTCATATGTGCATGACTGACTTGGGATGATTCCAAAGGAAGCAAAACCAAGCTTTCTCGAATTCACGGCGGTAACTTGCAACAAATGCACATGAATTAGAGGAAGTCACTTCTTTCATCCAAACATATGCTTCATGAATGGAACATGAAGATAATGCTTACAAAAGTTTCCAATACTAGCTTGATGTTCATCACAATCATGGAGAAGATGAAGATGTTGCCGATGGGCTCAACAAAAATTCATCGAGATTCCCATAAAGATGGAATTCTATAACTATGTGAACAGGGTGATAGCATTGGTCAGACCAAAAGATATAATGATGTATGCTCGCAGAGACATCCATGAGTAAAACAACATTAGAAAAATCGTTGGTGCTGATTTTGATTTGACGATAGCCCACGCTCAAATCAAAGCTTGGATGAGACAACAGACCCAACAATTGATCACAAAGATCAATCGATGAATATATCATCTTTCTTCAACACACACACACAAAAGATATCCCTTTGGAATGAACTAAGTCAGGCAAAGCTTTTATCTTCTAACTCTCCAAGTTGTAGTTTAGCTTAACCAACTAGCTCAGGGGTATCCAACACAGATCCTTGGAGAAGGGGTGGTTTACACGAGAAACCAACTTGATCACGAACTCAACATAACGGTCAGGGGAGAACCTGGCAATACTTCCGAGAAGATATTCAGGAAATCACAAACCACCGATATGTTACTAAGCTCGAGAACAATCTTGCTTTTCAGGGCTAGATGATATGATCAAAAGAGCGAGGGATTGACATAATCCTAACTCAATGATCAAAAAGGGCACCAAGAAAAATGAACTAGGTAGCACGATCAATCTTAGAGTGGTAATTCAATAACCAACACGCTAAGAATGATATTATTGTCCATTAACTACCAAGCAATAGGCTTGCTAGGAGTATTGATTACACACATCACGGTTCACTTGTCGGCATTCCGGTTACAACCAACACGGAACCGAGGAATGAATAATGATGGCCACGAGTATCACTATATCAAGAGTTCATAGGAGGTGGTGCAATTCCCATGACATTCTTGACATGAATACAGTAATCTCTAGGGTAGAACAGAACAAAAGCTGGATTGGCATTCCTGATCTGCAGAATACAACTGCTTTGACCCAATCCAAGAAATGGATGAGGTACTGGAGTTTGTTTCTCCTAGTCATTCTGAACTAGAATGGCTTGACAGACCACAAGAGTAATAGGCATCGTGAATTCATGACATACTCTTGACTATCAATTGAGAGACGAAGGTCGGAATACAACCCAAGAGGGACAACTCAAAGGAACATATGATTTTCTGAGTTTTGGATGCATAGATTAGCATGTCGAACAAGGCTCAACATATTTCTTCCGGATAACCCATGCAGAAGGAAAGGATTGGCAGATTCACAATGTAGAATAAGAACTCGTCAGGAGCACTATTGTTGTGATCTTTTGGTTCAAGAAGAACGTCTGCCATGGCTGGTTCATGGTATTTGGAAGAATGATATACCACGGACCTTGAGGACTAAGCAAGGTTACTAACCAACCTAAAGGAGCAACAACCTCTATCAACATGAAATAAGTAGAGTGAATCTTGGGTTCAGGAACCTAGGAATGGAATACCTACTAACTAAATAACATCGCGAGATGCTTTCGACAATGATGTCTAGAATTATCACACTCGGGATACAACACAAAGGCTGAACCTCTGGGTGGTTCTCTGAGATATCCTAGTTTCCTAATAACTTTCGCATATAAGTCGAGGCAACGGAGTACCTCAACACAACGATTAGCATGGTTAATTAGTCCAGCCACAAAACATCGGGAACGGGGAGAAAAGATTTACAAATGCATTAGATTGTTTAGAAACCTGGGACAACTCGGACAGCATAACGGCTGTATGGGCATGAAAAATGAGATAACATGCATGACAACTGACAACATAACAACTGAGTTATTATGGAGACACCGATCCGAGAAGACAACACCTATCATATAAGTCTGCTAAATAGTAACTCGTCATCCTGATAGATAGATGAGAAGCCTAGTACTTAACCCCGTAGAAAAGAAGAGGGTGACTCAGAATCAGAAGGTCACAGGATAAGGAGTAAAAGGGCCTTACGTTCCCTTCCACAATCAATTCCTTTATATAACTAAAGCATTACTAGACTCAACATCGACCAGTTTGGCTTGGTAATCCTACAGGCAGTCAGGCTCTGATACCAAAGCTGTCAGGACCCCGATCCTAAGTCACACCGATCTAGCATGTAACACATCATATCACTTTGCGGCCTCATGCACGGTAACCCACGACTGCCACCTTTACCTTGGCCGGGAACGTTTGCGACTTTTGGCTCACGTATATGAAAATGTCGCTAGCATCCATATGTCAAAGAACCCGGGTTGAGATGACTAGTCGTGAACCAAGGTGGCACAAACTTACAGGGACAGACATAGGTAACCCAGCAATGCACGTGTCGGTCATCAGCGTGTGTACTGGGCTGTAGCAAGCTATCAGGACCCTAGTAACACCACGTGACATTTCCCCGTAGGGACAGACACAGGATCAAAGAAGGATACATGTCGGTCAATCCATGTGTTCCAGAGCAATAGCGAACTACCATGGCTCAGTGGAAGCACTAGGAGGCATTTCCCCGTAAGGAAGGCTACCAAAGGTAAACAATTAGGTGTCGAATCCCACACATACCAAAGCATTTCAAACATACACACAATATGCTCGATATGTGTAGATACCACATGGCATCACAACATAACTCTACGACTCAGAGTATTTATTTAAGAGGCTCTAAAGAGCCATACATAACATGATATTACAATCATGGGCCTCATGACCCAACATACGAAGTCATACAACCAACAAGTGGAAGCATAACTTGTCTGAGTACAGACAGCTGAAAAGAAAGAAGGCTAGAAAGCCTGTCTATCTACAAGACCCTCCATAGGAGCTAGACCTCTGTCTGGGATTCCCAAGCTAATTGGTCAACATCGAACACATCGTAGGAATCACTAGTGAGACTGAAGTCTCCTCTGCAAAAACATAAATTAAGCAACCGTGAGTACAAAGGTACTCAGCAAGACTTACATTAGAACTAACTACATATGCATCGGTATCAACAATGGAGTTTTGGAGTTTAACTGCAGCAAGCCAGCTTTGACTCAGTGGCTAAACTGAACTACGACTACCAGTAACTTCTCTTGGGGTGAGAGAGCACACACGAGTCCACATAGTCACCACAACAATACACCACTATGGATCTGCTCCCGTCTCCCTATGAGAAGGCCATCCTTAGCACTCACACTTATCTTGCGCATTTTAGAGTATCCATTTCAACATGTCTATGAACAATGTAAGCTTCCAAGTAGTCCATATCTGCGGACGCGGCTATTCGAATAGATCATTAACCCTGCAGGGGTGTACTTTTTCACACATGTTTCCACCACTTAGCGCCTGTACGTGAAATGTACTCGGCAGACTTCAAGCAAAAGCCGGCGTGGGTGTAGACCACGACCTGACTAACCACACAAGACTCTAGTCCAGGTTTATCGCCTATTTTAGGTTGTATCCGCAAAGGAAGTCCGGCCGAAGTTTCTATCACGGCCCCAAACGATGAGTGCAGGGTTCCCAAGAGCACCATTCGGGTGTCACTTGGTACATCGTGCATCGGTGTCTCTACCGCATCATAGCCCACCCCTAAGGTTAGTGCTATGCACGGCCGCCAACACATATTCTACAAACACCAGAAACTAGTTGCCACTCCTGGACAGAGATCAAGGCGATTAATAAGTCGAGCGGGGTCATATTTCAGGGCCCAATGTGTTGTAGTAACTGTCTTGGATCACAAACACAGAACTCAGTTCCCGAGGATGGTCCCAACGAGACAACCCACCATGTACTCCTACATGGCCTCTCATCGCTACCTTTACCACCATTAGGACATGTTCTCATTAGTAGGACATGTTCACAACCATTCCAATTCATCGCCCAGATATATCAGACCTGACACAACTCTAAGCAGTAGCAAGCATGACAAGCAAGCATGAATGAGTAGGCACATCATGGTTCAAACAACTCCTACTCATGCTAGTGGGTTTTAGTAATTACTGTGGCAAAGACAGGTCATGTAGAGGAATGGGTTCAACTACCGCAACAAGTAACAGTTGAATCATTGTTGTCCTAATGCAATAAAAGAGAGCTAGAGTGAGAGAGTGGGATTGTATCGAAATGTTCAATGGGGGTTGCTTGCTTGGCACTTCTGAAGATAGTACTGCTCTTCATCGGTGTCAATGATCACTGCGTCGAAATCGTCTTCTATCGAGATGGAACAAACACCGACAAACAGAGAAGGAACACAATCAATGCAATGCAACAATATGATGCATGATCACGACATGGCAACATGCTGGTGATTGAGCTAATGCAACTAGCAACAATTTAAATGAAGTTGGTTTGAACCCAAGGTTCAAATTCAAACTCCATATAAGACATTTCAAACGCCATTTATTCAAATTGTCATATACAGCAACTGTAAGTTGTTCAAACATGCATGAAAATGCCATAAACAGATTCTTCATATTTTTTCTGATAATTTTTCATATATAAATTATTTTCATCTGAGCTACGGTTGATTTACTATGAATTTTTGAAGTTTATATCATTTTCTGGAATTTCCTGGTTATTTTAAATTAACATAAATCCAGAAAATGAATTACTGTGTGAGCATGACGTCAGGGTGACGTCAGCAGGTTAACAGAGCCGGTCCAGGTCAAACCTGACCATGGGACCCGCATGTCAGCGTCTAGGCTAATTAATAATGTTAATTAGCGCTAATTAAGCCTAAACCTAAATTAAATAGGGCCCACATGTCAGTGAACCAGGGGAGTTAATTAGGGCCGTCATTAGCCACTAATGAAAGTGCCACGTCGGCGGTCGCTGGAGTTAGGCCGGCGACGACCAAACCGCGGCGGAAGTTCATCGGAAACGCTGCTCCGGCAGCGGTTTGTCGCGCGGTTGGTTGCGTTCGAACGCACGTAGTGGCGCGCGTCGAACGGTGGCTGGATCTGGGGCGGCCGGAAACAGCGCCGGTGATGAGCAATGGCGGCGGCCGAAGCACGGGCATGACGGTGGCGAGGCTACGGTGCCTCACAGGGCGAGCTGGTGGTTGTTCTCGGATCCTGGAAGCGTTCCAAGCACGGTGACGCGCTCAGAATCGAGCTCCGGAGGCTGCTGTGACGGCGGCAACATGGCCGGCGGGGATGAGCTCTCGAGCTCGGTAGTGAGGCTAGCTAGGGCGTGCAAACGACAGAGATAGGAGAGGGGGAAGATGCAATAGCTCACAAGGAAAACGGAGAGCGGGTCAGCGGCTCGGGGAAGGGCCAGAGTGAGCTGGGCGGCGACGGCGATCTCGGTGGCCGAAGGGTGATGACGGTGGTGGTGATGACGCTGCGGTGCTCCCGGCATCATGTGGCTCGGCGGAGATGACGAAGGCGACAAGGCAGAGGTCGTGGACAGCTTGAGGGGACGAGGGGGAGGCGGTGGCTACGCGTGCGGCGACGGCGAGCTTGCGGTGGCTTCGGCCATGGCGTCGGGAGGGCGAGAAAGCTAGGGGAGGAGTGAGCGAGGGGTCGGCTCGATCCAGACAGGTCTCGCGAGTCGATCCGTGGCGGCGACGTGGTCTGGAGGACACAGGCAACCAGGGAGGTGGCGTGGCGCGCGTGCGTGCGCCGTGCGCGGTCTCGCCTCTGCCTACTGGCAGAGGTTGAAGATGACTGGCACCTGTGGCGGGCTGGGCCACCAGGTGAGTGCCAGGTAAGCTCTATCTCTCCTCTGTCTTTTATTTCTTTTCTGTTTTCTATTTTCTTTCTTTGTTTTGACTTAGTAAAAATACTAAATCATTTTTATAACTCCTGAAATAAATTGTGGGCACTATTTTGATTATTCCAAAAGCCCTCAGCTAGTTTCAGAATTATTAGGGCATTTAAAATAAATATAGAAATTAAATGCTCCAATTCAAATACATTATGATTTAATTCAAAAATCCAGAGATGACCTAGAAAATGTGCACCATTTTTGGCAGAGGTTTTCACCCATTTCAAAAATGATGAACTTTTCTGAAGGGCATTTTGGATTCATTGAAATTATTTTCTAATTGATCCTAGTGTTACAAAGGGGTGCTAGGGTTTGATCATTCCCCATTTCAAATTTCCTTTGAATTTAAACATGATGCATGGATGCTTTAATGCCACTATTTACAATCAATTCTAGGGCTGTGACAGAGTTAAACATATTTACAAAGACAAAAACAAGAAGAGTTCATACCAGCTTTTCTTCACCGCAATCACTTTATCAAATATCGTCATTATTGCCTTTCACTTGCACGACCAAATGATGTGATAATAATAATAGTGCAAGTGTGCCGTGGACTAAGCTGGAATCTGCAAACATTTATTCAAAGGAGAAGACATGGTAATGGTGGCTCTTCATTAGATCAACAATAAAGCATATGAGAGCCACTCAACATTTTCATCGTGGTCTTATCCTTACGACGACCCAACGAAAAAGAAAAGAAATTCAGAGAAACACACTGAAATATTTTTGGAGTTTTTAAGTTTATTCTGAAGAAAGCAAATTAACGAAGGAAAAACGAAAAACGAGAAAAACTATTTACATGGGAAAGCTCCCAACAAGCCAAAGAAGAAATGAGAAATCTTTTTGGGTTTTCTTTTAATACTATTAATTAACTAAACAAGAAAGAATCTACAACTAATTTTTTTTTGGTTTTTTGACGTTTTTCAAGCACACAAGAAGAAAGCGAAAATAGAACTAGCATGGATATACAATGAAAAAGGATGAACACCGACAACTGGAATGAATGTGTGGTACATGAATGTAATGTCGGTGAGAAATATGTACTCCCCCAAGCTTAGGCTTTTGGCCTAAGTTGGTCTATGGCCACTCCTAGCCTGGATATTACCCGTGGTAGTAGTTCAGGTTGTACTAAAGTGCAGCTGCCACGGCTTGACGAGCTACCTCGTTACGCCGAGCAGTCTCTACTGCCCTCTCGTACTCCTTAGCCTCCTCCTCAAGTATAAAGTATCTTTGTTTTTCCTAGAAGTTAAAGAAGGCAGGAGCAGGCAAAGTAATATGGATAACACGACGCCTGTTAAAGATTATCCTGTAACGAAGAGGCGGGTCGCTCCTTCCAAGGAACTGATGACATTCCATGGCCTCATAATCTAAGTAACTGGGCGGCAATAAAGTGTCATTTTCTTGTATGGGTACATTAAGATGAGCAGCTAAGAGAGTGGCATAAATTCCGCCAAAAAGATCACCAACTAGGGCATTATTGTGCAAGCGGCGTGCAATGATGGCGACCATATTAAATCTTCTATCTCTTAATACTGCACTCTTAAGAATGCTCAAATCAGGAGCGCACAAATGACTAGGGTCCTGTTTACCGTTGATGCATCTTCCTATGAAGAGAGCAAAATAATGTATAGCAGGAAAGTGAATGCTCCCCACAACAGCTTGCGTTATGGTTCTAGTTTCACCCGTAGTAATATTCATTAGAAATTCATTGCAATCTGCTTTACGAGGTTCAGTGCATGTCCCCCAAAATGGAATTCTACAAGCATCATTAAATTCTTCAACGGACATGTGAAAAGGCTTTTCATATAAATTAAAGATGACATCATGAGAGGTGCGGTGAGATACATACTCAAATTTCCGTACGAAGGAATCAGTAAGGTCATTGTACCGAGGGCACATATCTTTCAAGAAGTCCGTGAGCTCAACATTGCGTACATACATATGAAACTCTTCCTTGATGCCAGCTCGAATCATGAAGGAATCAGACGGCGATTCGCATGGTTGCACCGCAGCCTCCCGCGACGGTTCGAGGTCTGGCTCGCATATCGCGGGCCCTGGAGCACTCTTGCTTGAGGAACCACCATGGAATATCTTCCTAAACATTTTCTCCCTCTGAAAATTTCTGAAATTTTTAGTGACTCAAAATAAAAGTGAACAAAACTCAACAAAATCGATAGCAACTACTCCCACAAGTATCTAGAGGCTATAGCATGCATCAAAACTACTTTGGACCATACAAATTCAACATGCAAGCTCATATACATGGTCACCACAGAAGCAAGAATTTGCAAAACATAAAGCACTAGAACAAAAACTAATTGGAGCATTGGAGGAGACACATACCAAGGAGCAATTCCTCAAAACAGTTTTGGAAACGGAGTTCCGAGCAAGGAGATCAAAATTTGTAGGCAAATGAGCAAGAACACGGGCTTGGGAGCAAGTTTGATTTTTTCTGGAGAAAGAAGAAGGTACTGGGCGGCTGTAATAAGTGAGGGGGTCCCTGTGGGACCCACAAGCCCACCAGGCGCGCCCGGTGAGCTTGTGGCTCACAGGTGCACCCCCCTGAGGTGTGTTCAGTGCCAAAAATTCTTAAATATTCAGGAAAAAATCATACTAAATTTTTAGGGTATTCTGAGAACTTTTATTTTTGGGCCATTTTTTATTGCACAGAAAATTAAGAAAACAGGATAATCATGGCATTTTACTTTACTAAACTATAAATAACAGAGAGCAAACTATGATTACAGAAAGTTGTGCTTACTAAATTCATCGACCACATGCCCCTCAAAAAGAATCCATTAATAAGGTTGATCAAGTCTTATTAACAAACTATTTCCGAGCAACATGAAACCGAAGAACTTTCGTATAACACTAAGTTACCTCAACGGGGATATGCATCTCCCCCACAATAAGAATTTCATATTTCTTTTTGATAGTAGGAAGAGGAAATTTGAATCCTCCAAAAATGATTGTCGAAACCTTCTCAATACAATTGATACCATTCACCGAACTTTGTTTCTTCGGAAAATAAACCATATGCTCATTACCATTGACATGAAAAGTAACCTTGCTTTTGTTGCAATCAATAACAGCCCCTGCAGTATTCAAAAAGGGTCTACCAAGGATAATCGACATGTTGTCGTCCTCGGGCATGTCAAGTTGTCGGTGTACTAAAGTTTGGGTCTTTTAGTACCCCATACTTGTGCACGGACGGTTGTAGCCATACCAGCGGCAAGGCCTGCCGGAGGACAGCTGGAAACAAATACGAGACTATCAAGAAGGCATTCAAGCTAATGATCAGAAGATAGAAGACCGAAGGCTGGCTTCCCGGCAAGACCTTGCCGGGAAGGCTCGCGAAGACCCGGCAAGATCTCACACCCGGCAAGATCCCACTGTACTGCCACCGCTCCAGCACAGCGACCAGTCCGTCGTTTAGGGCTTGTCCTCCTGGTTGCATGTCATGGCACTGACCACGGATGGGGTTAAGCGGTGCTGTTGGGACGGGCTCTTTTTCCGTCCCCAAGAAAGTTAGGGACACCTAAGCGAGGCATTTAATGCGTTTGTCCTAATCCGTCAGTGATAATCATGTAACACTGTAGCAACTTTACACCTCTTGTACTGCTGTCTGCCACTGTTGGTGACTCCTTAGACGTATAAAAGGAGGCCCAAGGCGAAGCTACAGGGGGGAGGACCTTCTGGCCCATTCTGCATGCGTAGCTGCTTCTTGAACGTACTATTCATCGCAAGCACTCCGTGTACTTGAGCTTAAGAACATCCACAATAAACAATAGCAGGAGTAGGGTTTTACGCTTCTCAGCGGCCCGAACCTGGGTAAAAGATCCTTGCGTTGGTCGTTGGATCCGCTCTTCGTGTAAATCTTTTCCCCCGCCGAACCATAAAGGGATCCGAGCGATCCCATAGGTGTCGTACGCCGACATCTTTGGCGTGCCAGGTAGGGGGTGGAGGTTGCGCGAACCCGATCTAGCGGTCAGCGCGCCGGTTCTTGATCACCTTTCATCGCCATGGCTCCCAAGAAGAAGGGTGCGACAGCGGTGGGTCCATCCGCGTCCGGTCTGCCCGTACCTACACAGACGGGCGACGGCGTGGGCGCTGGTGGAGGAGGTGGAGGTCTTGAGCCTCCTCGACGTTCTGGCGACCAGAGCCAGGCGAGCGGCGTCGTTCGCAACGGCGCTTCCGGGTCTAAGGACGGAGCCATGCTACCTACGGGTGGCACAGCGAACTTGAAGGACGGGACGACGCCTTCCAAGACACCCACGCCGGCGCACGCGCCACAGCCTTCTTAGGTTGCGCGTGACGGACAGCGCCGCGACGTTGGTGGTTCCAGGCGCTCCCATGGAAAGACCCCTGCGCATCACTCCCAAGATGCGCGGGGCCAAGATCCACGCCAACATGCCGGCGGAAGCAGGGCGCGATCGCAGGGCCGTGATGGAGCTCCTTCTAACTCAGTTAGGAGTCAGAGCACCTCACGTTCTTCGCATCTTTCGCCACCGCCTACACCGGCAGAAGCGTTGGCGCGAGCTCAACTGCTCCTAGACTTCCCTCCCGCTGCGGAGAAGATGGAAGAATGGAGATCTGCTATTCAGAGCCTCATCGGCTTTTCTAACGGCGACAGACCGCAGCAGGCGGAGCCTTCGCGGCAGCAGTCCACTGGGCCGGTACGCGCTAAGGGCGAGAAGACCGGAGGCAGTACGACTACGATGTGCTCCCCTCCGCCACGACAACAGCGGTCGATAACTCGGCGGATCGACGCCCGTGATGACGATTCCATGGCGTCGTCTGATCCGCGGGTTCGCCGCGATCAACGTCAAGTTCTTCTCGAACGGCACAAGGAAGACGCTCGAACTACCATCGAGCGGCGGCGGGAAGCACGCCGTCAATCCGACAGGCACGCGGGACCCACTGTCAACGAGCCTGCGCCAGGGTATTCTGGTAGCCTACCTTACGAGGTGGGTTGTCCAGCTTTTACTCGTGAGCTGCGGCGAGTCCAGTGGCCCAATTCCCGAACCTTCAAGCCGGAAGTGCCGGAGAAGTACGACGGCAAGACCCACCCGTCAGAGTTCCTGAGCGTCTACAGCATTGCGGTGCAGGCTGCCGGGGCTCGAGACGACAAGATATTCGCCAACTACTTCCCGTTGGTGCTTAAGCCCAACGTCAGGTCGTGGTTGATGCATCTGCCGGAGAATTCCATTTCCTCCTGGGCAGATTTGTGCCATGAGTTTGTTGGCGCCTTTACTGGGGGCCACCAGGCTCCTGGCCAGGAAAGTGATCTACATCTCATTCCCCAGAAAGAAGGCAAAACCTTGCGCAAGTACATACAGAGATTCAGCCGTATACAGCACAACATCCCAGACGTTCATCCTGCCGCAGTTATCAGCGCCTTTCACCAGAATGTGCGCAACCGCAAGATGCGGGAAGAGCTGGCGATGAACAAAGTCAGGGATGTCGCCGAGCTCAATGCTCTGGCTGACAGATGTGCTCGGGCCGAAGAGGGAAGGAGACTCCCCGGCGAGGATGCTGGCGCGGAGGTCGACTCTGAAGACGAAGGCGCCACCACCTCGGCAAAGAAAGGCCGACGGTGTAACAAGAAGCGCAAGGGCAAGGCCGTGCTTGCCGTCGAGGGATCTGGCAACACCGGCACTGCCAAGAAGGTCAAAACTGATGGCCCCGGCAAGGAGGTTGCCGGGTGTGCCACGTGTCAGGCCTTGGCGGCTGCCGACAAGCTGGAGGGCTCCGACAAGCAGTATTGCAAGATCCATCGCACCAAGGATCATGATCTCCAAAACTGTCGGCAAGTTGAGCAGCTCGTCGAGAAGCAAAAAGCCGAGTATGAGAGGCGAGACAAGGAGAAGGCCTAGGATGGCGCTGAGGGATCTGGCAAGAAGCGCGGTGGTCGAGGAGGTCGCCGTGGCAAGGCCAAGCAATAGAAAGAGAGGCCCGCTCGAGGCCGCAACAAGGAACAGGGGGGTGACGATGATGATGAAGACGGCGACGAGTCCAGCGAGCACGAGTTCCAGAAAGCTACAGAAGCCATGTGCGTTGACAGGGGCGCCTCGTTGCATTCCTCTCACCGCCGACTCAAACAGTGGGCGCGCGAGATTAATGCGGCAGAGCCATCGGTCGATGCCCGGAAACCATTGAAATGGTCCCACACGCCTATCATTTTTGACGCCGAGGATCACCCTGATCGCACAACTGCAGTCGGGTGTTTGCCATTGTTGGTTTCACCAACGATCCGCAACCTCAAGGTGACAAAGATGTTAGTTGACGGTGGGGCTGGTTTGAACTTGATCTCGCCTGATGTGATCAAGAGATTGCAAATTCCTGACGAAGATCTCGAAGAAACGGGCACGTTCCAAGGGATCAATCCAGGAAGGAGCCAGCCGAAGGGCAAGATCACGCTGCCAGTAACATTTGGTAGCGAGCTGAACTACAGGACAGAGAAGATCGTCTTCGACGTCGCCAAGACCATTACCATATAATGGGATTCTTGGTCGCCCGGCACTGGCCAAGTTTATGGCGGCATCACACTACGCCTATAACACTTTGAAGATGCCCGGGCCGATGAGCGTCATCACTATCAACTCCGACAAGAAGGATGCGCTCATCTGCACCGACCAACTCTACCGGGAGGCAGTTGCAGCACCTGCCGCCAAGGCACTTGCTCCTACCGCCGAAGCTCCCAGGGGGAAGAAGAAGACCAGCAAGGCCTCTAGCGCACACTCCGGCAAGCGCACCTCCTCGGAGTGCTGCACTCCCGTTGAGGATGTGCCAGAGAGCTCCACCGGCAAGAGCAAGAAATCCAAGGCAGCTCCACCAGCGTCTAAGAAGGTGCCCGCCAAGGAGGATGGTACGAGAGGAACTTTCACCATAAGTTCCACCCTCGATGAAAAATAGGAAAGCGCGCTCATTGCCTTCCTGCTGGCGAATATCGATGTGTTTGCATGGCAACCATCTGATATCCCCGGTGTTCCCAGGGAGGTAATCGAGCACCACCTTGCTGTCTGCCCTCACGCGCGGCCCGTCAAGCAGAAGGTTAGGAAGCAAGATTTGGAGCAGCAAGAATTTATTGCCGAAGAAATCAAGAAGCTGGAAGCGGCAGGTCTAGTTAGAGGAGTCCTCCATCCAACATGGTTGGCCAATCCAGTTGTAGTGCGCAAGGCCAATGGAAAATGGAGGCTATGTATCGACTATACTGATATCAATAAAGCCTGTCCAAAAGATCCTTCTCCCTTGCCGCGCATCGACCAGATTGTGGACTCCACTGCTGGCTGCGATTTGCTGTCGTTTCTTGACGCATATTCAGGCTATCACCAGATTTTCATGTCAAAGGAAGACGAAGAGAAAACCGCATTTATCACCCCATGTGGCACGTATTGCTTCATACGTATGCCTTTCGGGTTGAAAACTGCTGGTTCAACGTTTGCAAGAGCAGTCCAAATTGGTTTTGAACCCTAGCTACATAGAAATATGGAAGCTTATATGGATGACATAGTGGTCAAAACCAAGGACAAGGCCACACTCATACAAGATTTAGAAGAGACGTTTGCAAATCTGCGCAGGATCAATCTGAAGCTCAATCCTGAGAAGTGTGTGTTTGGCGTTCCATCCGGCAAGCTTCTCGGGTTCTTTGTATCTCAACGTGGAATTGAAGCCAATCCCGACAAGATCAAGGCAATTGAGCAGATTGAAGGACCAAGACATGTCAAAGATGTGCGTCGACTTGCCGGCTGCGTGGCTGCTCTGAGCAGGTTCATCTGCAAATCCGCTGAGCGTGCCCTGCCTTTCTTCAAAATCTTGAAGAAGGCCGGACCAATGAAATGGACTCCGGAAGCGGAGGCAGCGCTGCAGGACTTAAAGAGGTACCTCTCCTCTGCGCCATTACTAGTTGCACCTAACCCGCAAGAACCGTTGCTGCTATATCTAGCGGCAACGAATCAAGTGGTTAGTGCTGCATTAGTGGCGCAGAGAGAAGCCGGCGAAGAAGCAGCAGCAGCGGCAAGCTGGGATTCTCCCCGGTAGGGTCTGGTGCCGACAAGGCAGGATCCGCGCAGTCAAATGAAGCAATGCAGAAGAAGAAGATGGTGCAGCGCCCAGTCTATTTTGTCAGCTCCCTGTTGCAGGGGGCTAGGTCAAGATATTCTGGCATGCAGAAGTTGCTCTTTGGCCTCCTTATGGCCTCGAGGAAGCTGCGCCATTATTTCTAGGCGCATGAAATCACCGTCGCCACTCACTTCCCGTTGCAGCGGATTTTACGAAATCCAGATGCGACCGGCAGGATTGTGGAATGGGCATTGGAGCTGTCAAGCTTTGGTCTCAAATTTGAAAGCACTTCGACTATTCAGAGTAGAGCTTTGGCAGAGTTCATTGCGGAATGGACACCAACGCCAGACGAAGAGATTCAAGAGACAACTATCCCCGGCAAGGAAACAGATCGAGAATGGATTATGTACTTTGACGGGGCTTTTTCGCTGCAAGGCGCCGGTGCTGGCGTGCTGCTTGTCGCACCCACCAGAGAGCACCTCAAGTACGTAATTCATATGCACTTTCCCCGGGAGAGATCAACAAACAACACTGCAGAATATGAAGGGCTGCTTGCCGGTCTCAGGATCGCGGCAGACCTTGGAATCAAGAAGCTCATCGTCAGAGGTGACTCACAGCTTGACGTCAGGCAAGTCAACAAAGATTATCAGAGCCCGTTGATGGAAGCATATGTAGATGAAGTGAGAAAGTTGGAGGAGCGTTTTGACGGTTTGCAAACAGAGCATGTTCCTCGAGCAGAGAACAACATTGCTGACGACCTGTCAGAATGTGCTGCCCTCAAGTTACCTGTGGAACCAGGAACTTTTGTGCTCCGCTTAACTCAGCCATCCGTAACACCATCGAAGAAGCAAGACAAAAGAAGGAAGTTGCCGGGAACGACACGGTTGCCGGTGAGCAGCAGCTTCGCGCAGAACCTCAGGTTCTTGCCGCAGAAGGAAGTGCTCCCGCAGCCGAAGATATGCCTTTAGTCCTTGTTGTCGAGCCACAGGCTCCGACATGGGCACAGCGCATCGTCCAGTTCCTTCAAACAGGAGAACTCCCTGAAGAACAGGAAGAAGCGGAGAAAGTAGCCCATCAGTCTAGTATGTACCAGTTCGTCGACGACGTCCTGTATAGAAAGAGACCGAACGGTGTGAAATTGAAGTGTATTCCTCGGGAGGATGGACTGGAGCTGTTGGCGGAGATACATGGAGGCATATGTGGCTCCCACATAGGCTCAAGAGCTCTTGTCGGCAAGGCATTCCGGTAAGGTTTCTTCTGGCCCACTGCTCTCCAGGATGCAACTGCACTAGTAACCAAGTGTGAAGCGTGCCAGTTCCATTCAAAGCAATTGCATCAGCCAGCTCAAGCTCTTCAGACAATCCCTCTTTCCTGGACATTTTCGGTCTGGGGGCTCGACATATTGGGCCCCTTTCCCTGCGCTGCCGGGGGCTTCGAGTACTTGTACGTTGCTATCGACAAGTTCACAAAGTGGCCGGAAGTGGAAGCAGTCAGAAAGGTGACAGCACAGTCAGCGGTCAAGTTCTTCAAGGGAATAGTGTGCCGTTTTGGTGTGCCAAACAGGATCATCACCGACAATGGCACGCAGTTCACGAGCCGCACCTTCATGCAGTACGTCCAAGACCTTGGCGGCAAAATCTGTTTTGCTTTCGTTCCTCACCCGAGAAGCAACGGCCAAGCGGAGAGGGCAAATGCTGAAGTGCTGCGAGGTCTCAGAACAAGAACTTTCGACAAGCTGTGCAAGTGCGGAAGACGCTGGATTGATGAGCTGCCGGCGATTCTTTGGTCAATCAGAACGACACCAAATCGAGCTACTGGCCAGACCCCCTTCTCCCTGGTCTACGGGGCAGAGGCAGTTCTCCCCACGGAACTCATATATGGGTCACCTCGAGTGCTCGCTTATGATGAGCTCGAGCAAGAGCAGCTGCGCCAAGATGACGCCACGCTCCTTGAGGTAGATCGTCTTCGGGCTGCTGTGTGAGCTGCACACTACCAGCAAGCCTTGCGCCGCTATCATAGCCGCAAGGTTCATGCCCGAAGCCTTGAGGAAGGCGACCTTGTTCTTCGGCGCGTTCAGTCAGCCAAGAATTCCAACAAGTTGATGCCGAAGTGGGAAGGCCCTTATCGGGTAGTACGAGTCACCAGGCCTGGCACAGTCCGCCTGGAGACCGAAGATGGCATTCCAGTGAGCAATTCCTGGAATATCGAACACCTTCGTAAGTTCTACCCATAAGGCGCGGTTTCCGGGTCCCCCGGCAACCACCTTTTGTACAAGTCTTACCGGAAAGGCATATGGTCCTTTGTACAAAGCCAGGCACAGACCCTGTGCATAGTTGAATAAATTTAAGCGTTTCACAATTCTTGTCGATTTTCATGTCATTCTATATGCATGCTTGTCTGAGATATTGTATTACGCCAGCTTCCGGTAAGCACTAATGAACCGCCAAGGTTCCATATCTCTATTTTCTCTTCTTTCTTTTTTTCAAAGGATAGAAGGTTCCCTGGCGTGCAAGTTTGCCGGGGCGGGGAAGGATGGTATGGATACCGACAGGCGACGTTCAAGTTGGCTTTTTGCAATAAGGAGTACAACAACGAAAAGCTAAGTTGCAAAACTTTTAAGCAAATTTTTGTTGTTGTAAGAGTTATTTTCCTTGAATGATTTCGGCTTTTGTATGGAAAACCTGCACGCGAAGGAACCTTGTCGTGATTGGTTGCGCCCTTACTTTGTTTCGAGTCCGCTCAACAACTTAAGTGGCTGCACTGAAAATGTCAAGGTATCTTGTCGGTAGCGACACCCCCAGCAGGCTGCTAAGGATCCGTTCCTCAAAGCGCTCGCGGCAAGGGTGCGTGCACCGGCAAGATCCCCATAAGCGTAGGGCAAGGACCATACAGAAAGAAATCAGACAAGGGAAATAGCATACATTCATCTAAAATATAGCAAGTTATATTACATCGACGATCGCCGCGATTCTAACCTAAGATAAAACTGTCTTTGGCATGGAATGGTGGCGACAAAGTGAAGCAAGCGGCTAGTCCCTGCGCTGGCCTTCAACCCTCTTGACTTGGCTCACCCGGTCGACGATAGGCGCGACAAGCTCTTCGAGTGCCTTGAGATCTACATCCTTCGGCAAGCTAGCAAGAACATTGGTGAGGTTGATGCCAGGGTTCTTGTGCACCACTTTGACAAGCACCTTGCGGAGGACGGCCCGGCAGAGCTTGCGGGATTCATTGGCGAGCTGGGTCTCTCGATTAGACTGGAGCAGCTTGAGAACATGGTCAGCCTGGCGCTCGAAGACACCCTATCGTCAGAAGAATAGTTGAAGTCTTGCAGGCCCATGGTGGACAATTCTGTGGCGAGCCTTCCCGCGACATCGATGAGGCGCTCAGTCCAGATCTTCACGCCTTTCTCGAAGTCATTATAAGTGGCGGCAGCGCTGTTGAGCAGGCTCTTCTCACTCTGGAGGTCTTTAATCAAAGCCCTCTCGCGAGCCTTGCCGTTCTCAAGGGACTCCTCCAGCGTCACCAGCTTCAGTTTCAGATCAGCAATGGATTCATTCGCTGAGGAGAGCTCCTTGGTCTTGTCGGACATGGCGGCTTGCGCCTCCGCTAGGCTGAAGAGAGTCTTCTCTCTGTCGGCTTTGAGCGTTGAGATCTCCTTGCCGTGGACCTCAAGATCTGCTTCCAGCCTCTTCAATTGATCGCCCAGCTCGTTCTTGGCAGCCTCTGCAGCTTCGGCAGCATTGATGGCTTCCTTTAACTTGCCGGCCTGATCCACGGCCAGAGCTTCGAGCGTTTCCCTGTGTCTCTGCTCCAGCTCCTGGGTTTGCTGCGCGACAAGCTTCTCAATCTCTTCATCCTTGCTGCGAAGCTTGGCGGCAAGTGCCTCCTCGCGAGAGGCAAGGTCTTCTTCATAAGCATCATGCTCGATGCGGCGTCCCGTCAGGCGAGCTTCCTCTGCAGCGGCCTGCTGCACGGCCTCCTCCTGTGCCCTCTCGACGTCGGACTGCTTTAAGAGGAGCTCGTTCCAACTTTGGTTCAGCTGCTCCCGGCCAGTCGTCAGCTCCTCGACGCGCTTCTGGAAATCTGCCTCTGCTACTTCGACAACTGCCGCCCCGGAGTCCAACCTCTCTTTTCGGGTGCGGTAAAGCGCCTGGAGCTTTTGGATGTTGTCACTCATGGCTTGGAGGAGCTGTTCTTCCTTGGACCCGCTGCTGCTAGCGCGTGGCTCATTGCTGATCTTGAGCCCAGCGGCGGCGACGACATCTTCGTCAAAGATTTCCCCTTCGGTTGGCACCCCAGTGCTTGCCGTCCCTGGTATGCTGACGAACAGGTTGTCGCCAACCTTAAGGTAACTGCTTGACGGGGGGACGTCGGATGTTGACGGTTGATCCTCGACAACCGCCTCCCCAGCAGCCGAGGGCTCCGCGACCGGTGTAGCGCCAGGCGCTCCTGCGGCAGGAATGCCGTCCGTATGGTCGCCGGTCTCATTGCCGGCCCCCTCAACAGACCTCTTGGCAGTTTCTTCCTGCACGACCTTGGCGGCCTCTTCAGCTGCGACCCTGTCGGCCTCGGCGGCAGCATCCTTGGCGGTCTCTCCGATGATAGTATCGACATCCATTTGCTCCGTCAAGGAGAGATCTGAGGACAAAGAAGGAAAACAAGATGAGATCAAGGTTGAAGTTCAAGAAGACAAAAATAAAAAAAAGAATAACAAGTGCACCAAGGCGAACGGTTTACCTATGTCGAGCTGTTGAGAGGTGGCTTCTCCTTTCCCGGCAACATTGGTTGCTGATGTAGGATTGCCAGCGCCCGTGCTTGCCGGCTCCTCTTCAACGCGAATGGGCTCGCCAGTGGAGGCCCTTGCCGAAGGTTCATCTCTGGGTGGCGTGGTTGATGGAGGCTCCAGTGGCTCTCCTTGTTGCCGTTCTTCTCCTACAAGCCTGGTGATGTCAGTAGCAAAGATACTTTCCCCAACGCTCGCCAGCGGAAAATGGGTAATGGACTCACGCTGGGGGCTGGATTGGAGGCTGCGTTGAGGGCTGGGCTCCGGGCTGATGACGATGGGATCTGGCGCACCTACGGTGCTTGCCGAAGGCTCATCACCCGTAGAAGACTTCGCCCTCTTCGCCATCCTTTGTGCCAACGTTTCCGTATCTCTGCGGAGACAGGCCAAAGCAAAACAAATGAGTTAAGTGAAACCAGGAATTCAGAAGCTAAAAGATGCGGCAAGGACCCTTACTCTTCTCCTTTCGGACTAAAGGAGGAGATGTCAAACTCAACCTCTGCTTCAATGTCCGTGCAAGGAGGTGGAGAAGGGGTCCTGGGACGCTTGGCTGCAGCAGAAGCAGTAGGTTGACGTGATCCAGCTGCTCCAGCCATCGGTGCCGTCGTATGGGATGCCCCCGCCGCACCAGTGGTTGCCGCGGTCGAGCGTGTCGTACGTCGCACGGGTTGCTGTTGGGCTTCTTGCCGCTGGGCAGCCTTGCCGGCCGCCCCCTTGCCGGAACCCTCATCGCTCGAGGGAGGCTGATGTGTTGGGACGCCAGAGACGGCTTTTCGAAGAACCCGTTTCTTCTTCTCCGGAGCTGGGGGCTCCTCGTGCGGCTGCTCCTCAGCTGTGTCTTCGACAGAAGAGCCCCCGGCAACCATGCCACTCTGTTCCCCGGCAACCACACCTTGCTCGGCAAGGGCCTCCTCTAATGCTATTTCTTCTTCACTGGCTTCCTCTTCCGCGAAGCCAAAGCTACCGGCCTCCGCGGCAAGATTCACCTCTTCCGCCCTGCTGGCAATATAAGCCACTTCGTCGTCAGTGGTGGGGCGGATAAGGGTTGGCTCTTACCGGATGGCTTTCTCCGACAAGTTATCAAAGAACTCCTGTGCCTGCTCTGAGGATGGTTCTTCCCAGTTTCCGTCAAGGCCGTGAGCATTGCACACCGGCATCATGGCGATGATCGATCTCAAAGTAGAGTTGTTGCACAGGGGAACTACGCCACCCGGCAACTTAAATTTCCCGTCAGGCCTGAATAGTTTGTGGCAGAGAGCTGTGTGCTGTAGGACTGTCAAGTTTTTGCTCAGACCAGGACGCAGCCTCATGATATCTGATGCATTCTTGAACTCCCAGGCCGGTCTCCCTTTGTTCTGTAAAGGGGCGATGCGGCGGTAGAGGAAATCAGCGCCAACCATTTCTATTGTGAGCCCGGCAACCCTGAGACGGTGGATCCTGGTAACTGCGATTGCGAGCCTCTCATCTTGAGGATCGAGGCTGCTCCAGTTCTTGCTGCGAACCACCTTCGTCTACCGGGGCAAGCAGAACGGCTGAGGATCTTTCTCCTTAATCCAGCACCGCTGGTCCCGCCATTCATCCCACTTCTTGCGGTAGAGACCATCTGGGTATATATCCTTATTCCATGCCCTTGGAATCCAAGTGATAGAACCAGAAAGAGCATCTCCTGTCTCGATACGGGGAATGAAGTAATGGTGGAAGAGGGCTGTGCTGGGTACTACTCCGGCGAAATTTTCACAAAGATGGGCAAAGACTGACATGCATGTCACGGCATTCGGCGTGAAATCCAAGAGGCGGAAGCCGTATGTGTACATGATGTCGATGAAGAAATCGGAAAACGGAGGGCAGAGCCCGCAATAAAAGTAAGCGGTGAAGAAAGGGAATTTATCTGGGCCGCCCTTGATGGAAGCTGGAAGCACGCGAGTTCTAGGGTGAGCCTTCGTCTCCTTCCCCCACATACACATGTACCGCTCAGTCAGGGTGCGCAAGTCGAGCATCGGGGCGAAGACGGCGTGTTCTTTCCGCATCTCCACCAGATCGATCTTCTCCGCCTCTGCATCCGAGTCGACGACTTTCGCCGCTTTGCCCTTGCTGGCTTTGGGCGGCATGGCGACTGTGGAAGCGGAGGCCGGGGCTAATGGGGGCGTGGGGATAGTAGATGGATGAGAGAGGCTCTGCTTCATGCTCGAGGAAGAAGGCGACGGCGGTTTCCAGATTGGAAGAGACGAGAGGTAAATGAGCAGCGCCTCTGCGGATTCCCTTTTATGGGGAAGGCGCGGGGCTGGCTCTTTACTGACCGATGTGAAAGCATTTTCACAAGCGCACTACTGCTGCGGCCGTTCCGCGCACGTATCCCACGTCCCGCATTTGATGCGCGTCGTGGGGGGAGGCATGGTAAATAAGATGATTATGACAGTTAACTCCTGCCACGCGTGCCCGTTCACTGTTTGGGCCTAGCCCAACAACGCCTCGCACCCGTGTATGGCCTAGGCCCGGGGGCTCCTGTCGGTGTACTAAAGTTTGGGTCTTTTAGTACCCCATACTTGTGCACGGACGGTTGTAGCCATACCAGCGGCAAGGCCTGCGGGAGGACAGCTGGAAGCAAATACGAGACTATCAAGAAGGCATTCAAGCTAATGATCAGAAGATAAAAGGCCGAAGGCTGGCTTCCCGGCAAGACCTTGCCGGGAAAGCTCGCGAAGACCCGGCAAGATCTCACAGCCGGCAAGATCCCACTGTACTGCCACCGCTCCAGCGCAGCGACCAGTCCGTCATTTAGGGCTTGTCCTCCTGGTTGCGTGTCATGGCACTGACCACGGATGGGGTTAAGCAGTGCTGATGGGACGGGCTCTTTTTCCGTCCCCAAGAAAGTGAGGGACACCTAAGCGAGGCATTTAATGCGTTTGTCCTAATCCGTCAGTGATAATCATGTAACACTGTAGCAACTTTACACCTCTTGTACTGCTGTGTGCCACTGTTGGTGCCCCCTTAGACGTATAAAAGGAGGCCCAAGGCGAAGCTACAGGGGGGAGGACCTTCTGGCCCATTCTGCATGCGTAGCTGCTTCTTGAACGTACTGTTCATCGCAAGCACTCCGTGTACTTGAGCTTAAGAACATCCACAATAAACAACAGCAGGAGTAGGGTTTTACGCTTCTCAGCGGCCCGAACTTGGGTAAAATATCCTTGCGTTGGTCGTTGGATCCGCTCTTTGTGTAAATCTTTTCCCCCGCCGAACCGTAAAGGGATCCGAGCGATCCCATAGGTGTCGTACGCCGACACAAGTATAACAAAGTCTGTCAAGATAGTAACATTTGCATCTACAACAGGAACGTCCTCGCAAATTCCAATAGGTATAGCAGTTGATTTATCATCCATTTGCAAAGATATTTTAGTAGGTGTAAGTTTATCCAAATCAAGTCTTCTATATAAAGAGAAACGCATAGCACTAACACCGGCTCCTAAATCACATAGAGCAGTTTTAACATAACTTCTTTTGATGGAGCATGGTATACTAGGTATTTCCGGATCTCCTAACTTCTTAGGTATTCCACCCTTAAAAGAATAATTTGCAAGCATGGTGGAAATTTCAGCTTCGGGTATCTTTCTTTTATTAGTGACAATATCCTTCATATATTTAGCATATGGAGGCATTTTCAACATATCAATCAAGCAAGTGCGCAAAAAGACAGGTCTAAGCATTTCAACAAAGCGCTCAAAGTCTTCCTCATCTTTATTTATAGATGGTTTAGTAGGAAAAGGCATATGTTTTTGAACCCATGGTTCTTTTTCTTTTCCATGTTTTCTAGCAATGAATTCTCTTTTATCATATCTTTTATTCTTGGGAGGTGGGTAATCAAGATCAACAGCAGGTTCTATTTCTACATCATTATCTGGTTGAGCATCAACATGAACATCATTATGATTATCATTATCACTAGGTGTATGTTCATTACCAGATTGTGTCTCAGCATCAGAAATAGAAACATCATTTTGGTTCTCAGGAGGTTTTTCTATCACAGGTTCACTAGAAGTAGGCAAAATTTTATGATTTTTCATTTCTTTTTCTTCTTAGATGAACTAGGTGCATCAGTGTTAATTCTTTGAGAATCTTGCTCAATTCTTTTAGGATGACCTTCAGGATATAGAGGATCCTGAGCCATTCTACCTCCTCTAGTAACAACTCTAACAACATGATCATTCATTTTATTATTCATCTCATCAAGCAAATCATTTTGTGACTTAGCAATTTGTTCTAACTAATAAACTTCGGGAAGTCCATCCTAGTACCTCTCAACGTTGACGAAGATCCGGTATCAATGCTGGCCCAAACGTGGCAATGCACAGTGGGGACGATGCCCTTTACGTATCCTGGATTGCCCATGGGGACTACCATACCCACGGTGAACGATCTCATGCCGATTGTGGAGAGGGCTGAGCGTAAACTCTCCTCGTCACTATGCATGATGAACCAAGGGAGTAAATTGACCCTGTTGAATTCACTGATAACTTCCCTTATGATCTACCCCATGTGCACGCTTAAATTCCCGCAGAAACTGATAGAACACCTGGACAAACTCAAAAGAAGATGCCTCTGGAGAAAGAAAACTGAGCATGGAGAGACATGCAACTCCCTGGCAGCATGGGACCTGGTTTGTAGACCTAAGAAACATGGTGGCCTGGGGGTGCTGAACATCAAAATCCAAAATAAAGGCTTGCTCCTCAAGTTTCTCCACAGCTTTTACAATAAACGGGACACTCCTTGGTGTACTTTGATCTGGGACACATACTATGAGAATCAAATCCCCCATGCCTCGGATGTGTGCGGATCATTCTGGTGGAGAGATGTGATGAAAATGAGTGATATATATAGAGGGATCACCAATGTGGAGATTGGTGATGGCGCGTCAGTGCTGTTCTGGAAGGATATGTGGCAAAACAGAATACTTGAAACAACATACCCACGAGCATTTGCTTTCACCACAATGGAGGATGCCTCTGTGAGCTCCTTCCTGTCCATCACAAGCATCCATGATGGCTGCCAAATTCCGTTATCCGCACAAGCTAGAGAAGAGGTCTTGGATAGGTAGACAACCATGCTAGACGTGGCTCCGAATGCCACGGTTAAGGACGCCTGGATATGCTCATGGGAGGGAGCTTATTCCTCCAGCAAATATTACAGAGACTATTTCAAAGGAGTGATTGCGGATGAGACTTTTGGATGGATTTGGAAATCTAAATGCACAATGAAGATTAAGGTGTTTGCGTGGCTTCTGTTGGCTGATCGAGTGAATACTAAATGCATGCTGAGAAGGAGACACTACAGCGTGAGTGATGGGGTCTCGTCTGTGTTATGCGCCCAAGGGATAGATGAGACCGTGGAACACTTGTTCTTTGAATGCTCCTTCAGCAAGACATGCTGGGCAGAACTTGGGATGGATTGGACACTCAACGGCAACAGGCTGAACATAGTGCACTCCGGGAGGGGGAGATGGAACCGCCCCATGTTCATGGAAATATTTCTGACGGCGGCTTGGAGCGTGTGGAAAGAACATAATAACAAAGTGTTCAGAGCCATTCCCCCCACTTTAGCCTCCTGGAGAGAAAGATTCAAAACTGACTTTAGACTGCTAGTACATAGGGCTAAGCCCTCCCTGGAACCCTTTATCTCTAACTTTGTAGATTCTCTAATGTAAAGAAAATGATTGTAATAAATATCAGGTCATGGAGATGTGACACAAAACACCAGCTCCCCCCTGCTAGGATTGCTGGATGTTTTTTGCATCCCATGGGCCAGAATTGATGTAACCTGATTATGATGATATAAAAGTCAGTAGGAAACTCTCCTACTATCGTTGATCGCTAATTTTTTTTGTTATAACTGAGTATGAACCATAGAAGCATGTTTACTTAAACCTTTAACATCATTAGCAGTTCTAAACATCAAATCACTCAAACATCTATCACGAAGGCATTTCTTTTTAGTTGATTGCTAACATATAAATTGAAGTGTTCTTGCTTAATGATGTAATTATCAAATTCATACAGGCATTGGCTAGCAGATTTATTATACAGAATATCACCTTCATCGAATCTAGTAAGAGAATTTACCTCTACTACCTGTGTCGGGGTGTCGAGCCCATGTATTTCTTCAATAGGTGGTAAATTCTTAACATCTTCAGCTTTAATACCCTTTTCTTTCATAGATTTCTTAGCTTCTTTCATATCTTCTGGACTGAGGAATAGAATACCTCTCTTCTTCGGAGTTGGCTTAGGTGGTGGTTCAGGAAGTGTCCAATCATTGGCATTTCTCAACATATTATTCAATAGTTCTTCAGCCTATCCAACAGTTCATTCCCTGAAAACAGAACTAGCACAACTATCTAGGTAGTCCCTAGAAGCATCGGTTAGTCCATTATAAAAGATATCAAGTATTTCATTTTTCTTAAGAGGATGATCAGGCAAAGCATTAAGTAATTGGAGAAGCCTCCCCCGAGCTTGAGGGAGATTCTCTTCTTCAATTTGCATGAAGTTAAATATTTCCTGTAAGGCAGCTTGTTTCTTATGAGCAGGAAAATATTTTTTAGACAAGTAATATATCATATCCTAGGGACTACGCACACAACCAGGAGCAAGAGTATTAAACCATTTCTTAGCATCACCCTTTAACGAGAAAGGAAACAACTTAAGGATGTAATAGTAAAGAATCTTTTCCTCATGAGTAAATAGGGTGACTATATCATTCAGTTTAGTAAGGTGTGCCACAACAGTTTCAGATTCATAACCATGAAAAGGATCATATTCAACCAAAGTAATTAACTCAGGATCCACAGAGAATTCATAATCCTTATTAGTAATAAAAATAGGAGAGGTAGCAAACTTAGGATCATATTTCATTCTCTCCATCATAGACTTTTCTTTAAGCTTAGCAAGCAATTTTCTAACATCATCTCTATCGTTACAAGCAAGAAATTCTCTAGCTATTTCTCCATCCAGGACATAACCATCAGGTATCTTAGGCATTTCAATTCTAGGAGAGCTAGGTATAATAGGTGACTCATAATTTTCAGAAGTTTCAACATTTTTAGTTTCTTTAGCTTTAGCAATTTGTTCATCAAGAAATTCACCTAGTGGCACAGTATTATCAAGCATAGTACTAGCATCATCATAAGTATCATTCATAGCAGAAGTAGTATCATCAATTACTTACAACATATCAGAATGAAAAGCAGGTGGTGGTGTCGCAAGCCTACTCAAAACAGAAGGTGAATCGAGTGCAGAGTGTGATGGCAGTTCCTTATCTCCCCTAGTCTTAGAGGGAACGGTCTTGGTCTTAGCGTCTTTCAGATTCTTCATAGTGATCAACAGATATAAATCCCAAGTGACTCAACAAATAGAGCTATGCTCCCCGGCAATGGCGTTAGAAAAAGATCTTGATAACCCACAAGTATAGGGGATCGCGACAGTCTTCGAGGGTAGTATTTCTCCCAAATTTATTGATTCGACACAAGGGGAGCCAAAGAATATTTGCGAGTATTAGCAGTTGAGTTGTCAATTCAACCACACCTGGAGAACTAAATATCTGCAGCAAAGTGTTTAGTAGCACAGTAGTATGATAGTTTTGATAGCAGTAGTAATAGTAGCAGAAGTAACAAAGACAATAATAGTAGCAGTTTTATAGTGAATGTAACAGTAGCAGCAACGAAAGTAACTTCGCAAAGATCAATATGTGAAAAGCATAGGCATTGGATCAGTGATGGATAATTGTGTTGGATGACATTCATCATATAACAATCACAACCTAGAGCGATAGACAATAGCTCCAATTCATCAGTGTAATGTAGGCATGTATTCCGTATATAGTCATACGTGCTTATAGTAAGAACTTGCATGACATCTTTTGTCCTACCCTCCCGTGGCAGTGGGGTCCTTAAGGAAACTAAGGGATATTAGGGCCTCCTTTTAATAGAGAACCGGAACAAAGCATTAGCACTTAGTGAATACATGAACTCCTCAAACTACGGTAATCACCGGAAAGAATCCCAATTATTGTCACCTTGGGGTATGCGGATCATAACACGTAATAGGTGCATACAACTTGCAAGATAGGATCAAGAACAAAAATATATTCATGAAAACATAAAGGGTTCAGATCTGAAATCATGGCACTCGAGCCTTAGTGACAAGCACTAAGCATAGCAAAGTCATAGCAACATCAATCTCAGAACATAGTGGATACTCGGGATCAAGCCATAACAAAATTGACTCGATTACATGATAAATCTCATCCAACCCATCACCGTCCAGCAAGCCTATGAAGAAATTACTCACACACGGCGGTGAGCATCATGAAATTGGTGATGGAGGATGGTTGATGATGACGACGGCATCGAATCCCCCTCTCCGAAGCCCCGAACGGACTCCAGATCAGCCCTCCTGATGAAGAACAGCAGGTGGCGGCGGCTCTGTATCGTAAAACATGATGATTCTTTCTCTCTGATTTTTTTCTCCACGAAGAGGTATATATAGCGGCGGAATTAGGTCAAACGGAGTTTCTAGGGGCCCACAAGCCTGGAGGGCGCGCCCTGGGGGGTAGGCGCTCCCCTCCAGTGGATCTTTTCACCGGTATTTTTTATATATTCTGAAATAATTCTCCGTAAATTTTTAGGTCCATCCGAGAACTTTTATTTCTGCACAAAAATAACACCATGGCAATTCTGCTGAAAATAGCGTCAGTCCGGGTTAGTTCCATTCAAATCATGCAAATTAGAGTCCAAACCAAGAGCAAAAGTGTTTGGAAAAGTAGATACGTTTGGGACGTATCACTCGCTATTGCGAGCCCGGAGGCTAGCTTGTTTGTTCCTCCTAAAGGGCGTTACGCTGCGTGTACAGTCCCATCAGGTCTCCTTCAACCTCAATCACCCGGGCCGCATGCTTCGCACTGGACTCTTTCTCCTTGGCCAGCTCTTCACTGGCCTGCTTCACCACATCCTTCTGTTGTTCGGCTTCCTGCCGAGCTCTTTGCAGCTCGGACCGAAGAATCTCAAGCTCCGAGGAGGAAGCTGCAAAAACATTAACATATGATTTAAAGCTCGAACCAGCTACATCGTAATTCAAGTACAGTACTAAGGTACTTAAGCTTTTTGGTATTTACCTTGAGTTTGCTCCATCTGCCTCTTGAGCAGATCCATGTCCTTCTCGGACCGATCAAGCTTATGGTTCAGTTCTTCCAACTCTTTCAAGTTGGATACTGAAACTGAGGCCGAAACCTGAAAAGGACATTGTTAGCTTCCTCGAATGATATCGATCCCCTGGTCGGCTTTGTCTATCCGTTCAGGGTCTCAGGGGCAACTGTGTATTCGCTCTTGTATATTTTGTTCGTCATTAAGACCCCTGAGTAAGATCTCTTGCATCTAATTCAGGGCTCGGGGGCTGCTATGGTAATACAGTCACAGTACGCATCTGCAGTGGTATAAGTTTTCAGACAATTTACTTTTTACTTGTCCGCTAAGGGCTACTAGATATATCTAGTGCTAACAGCTCTATGCGTTGACGTAATCTCAAAAGATGATTAAAGGTTACCTCAAAGCCTTCATAGAGGCCCTTGAAGGCCTCCCTTATAACGGCCTCCGCGGATCGGTAATTCCGTAGCACCGCGCCTAGAAGGACGCGGTGCTCAACAACGAGGGAGGAGCCTGTCAAGGACGCGTTCATCTCTTCGGTCCACCCCATGGACGCCTGCCCTCCAGCAGGTAGGGATGGATGGGCCACCTCGATTCTCTCTGTTGAAGGGGGAACTGCCGCTGTCGTAGACTGCCGAGGTGGCTCTGGATCAATGGGGGCCGAGGTTGTCGGCTGCCCTAGCTTTTGCCCTTCCTTGGAGGAAGGGTTCTTCCCCAACGGATCTTTGGAGGCTGAGGCTGAGGCCATGGAGACATCGGTGCCGTCCCCCATGGTAGGCATGGGCGGGGCTTGCTGAGAGGTTGCCTCCCCTAGCCCATCACGGGCGGGAGGGGAGGGGAGACGCTCCTCCGATGCGCTGGGTGGAGGGAGGCCGCTCGACGACTCCTTGTCGCTGATACGGGAGCGCTGTGGACTGTGAAGGACAAATGATCAATTAGATTTTTGGGAGAGAGGAACTAGGGCGCATACAACGCATATGGAAATAAAGTATAAAGCACATACCTCCTTGGCGGTGGTCTCTCCCTGCGCGGCTCAATGAGATCGTCCTCTGATTCGTAGGACATGACCTTTGCCGCAGTAGGGTCCTTGCTGGGCGCGGCATCAACGGCCTTCTCAAGGTGCCATCGGGTTCGGGGGGCATCAACCCCTGCGACGTCTTCAAATGCCGCCCTTTTTTTCTTCGGGGAAGAAGTGCCTTCCCCCCTTCCTCTCCTTCTCCCTCTCTTTCCTCCTCGTCAAAGGAAAGAGCTCGGATGTCCTCGAACTTAGCGTCCGAGGGGTTTCGGATCCGAAGACCTCCCCTTTTCTTCTTCGGCTCTTTCTTTGCCTTGGCCGGGGCCCTTGGGGGCACCACGGCCAAGAGGGCCTGTAGCTTGGGGGTCCGGTTGTCTTCGGGCAGCGGCGCCGAGCACTTGATACAAAACGAATTCGCCTTGGATGCCCATTTCTGAAAACAATGGAGGAAGGTTCAGACAAATACAAAATGAACAATATTTGTTGAACATGCGAGACGATTGATACCTCAGATAGGCCGTGTACGGCGGTATAGCAGCTGTCGGGCCCATCCTCGGGGAATTCATTCTGGGACGGCTTGAAGAGAGCCGTCCACATCCCATCTATGCTGGTGCGGAAGAAGTTCCGCACTATCGGCATGTCTTCAGGCTTGTAGAGCCACATGGGGCTAGCCCGAAGCTGGAGTGGAAGGATGCGGCAATGCAGCATCACATCCACCACATCCACAAGCTTTAATTTCCTTTTGAGGAACCGGATCCTCTCCTGGAGAGAGACGACTTCATCCGGATTACCCCACTCCAGGCCCTGCTTCTTCCAGGACACTAGCTTCCTCGGAGGCCTGCATGTGAAAACGGGAGCCACGGCCTGGCCCGCGGCGAGCGGCGTTATGATGTAGAACCACTCACGCTGCCAGACCTTCACGGTCTCGATGAAAGTTCCTTCCAGCCACTCCGGCTTATAGAGTTTGCTGATCATGGCGCCCCCACACTCGGCGAATTCGGCGCCGCTGCTCTTCGGCTTCACACAGAACGTCTTCAGCCACATGCAGAAGTGCGGTTCCACGCGCAGGAATGCCTCGCAGATGATGACGAAGGTGGTGAGGTGCATAATGGAATTTGGTGCTAGATTGTGGAAATCTAGCCCGTAGAAGAAGAGAATCCCGCGCACAAAAGGATGCAGGGGAAACCACAGACCTCGGATGAGGTGAGGATGAAGACGACCCGCTCCCCGGGCTTGGGAATAGGGACACGTTGGCTAGGCTCTGGGGGCCTGCAGGCAGCGTCAGCGGGGATGTATCCCGCCACCCGGAGCTCGCTGATGGTGGCGTCGGTGACCTTGGGAGCCACCCACCTCCCCTTCACATCCGCATCGGCCATGGGCACGAGATGCGGAAGCTGGGAGACGGCTTTAGGCCTGGAAGCGAGATTGAGGATGCGGGAGCTTTTGGGATTTGGGCGCTGGAGCGGAATGAGAGCATAGGGGAGAAGATTCGTTGCCCCCTGCTCTTTATAAGTCAGTGAAAAAGGGAAAACACCCCCTCCGCTGCGCCATAAGAATCACCACGTTTCGGCTGATCATGCCGTGTCGCATTGGGTGAACCAATTGATTGATGATATCCCCTAAAACTCGGGGCACTATCTTTGTTTTGATAAGACCTACCAATAAGAGGGTTACCTCGAACCGCGATTCGAATAAGCAATAACTAACATATATGATGTCATGGGCGGTGACGCTTCAGAAAAGTTGTTAGTACTTGACTGCCAAACACACCTATGCTTCTAGTCTTCGAGACTAAGCAAGCCGCGCACTTCGGACAAATGAAGATGTGTTCTGGTGGCAGATGGTCGGCTGGCCTCGTCTCCTGGTTAGAAGAGTGATCCCAGCCGATTGGGGTTTTACAAACTTTGGGTGGAAGCTTAGCCCGGGCGTAGTAAGGAACTTGCCTGCTAAGCCGAAGACTATCCAGCCGAAGACATTATCCGAAGAAGACTACCATCCTCGGCTTTGAAGACAAGTTCGGGGGCTACTAACGGTGTCCTGGACTAGGGGGTCCCCGCCTAGCTGGTCTAGTCCATGGGCCGGACTGACGGCCCGTTGATGAGGAAGGACTCCAGAGGCTTCTAACCTGTGGCGCAAGCATATCGGGCTTCACCGAGGACTTGGTGTGTACTCCAAGTATACCTATTAGGATCGGCATGTAACCCCTAGATGGCAACAGACCATGTGTAACCCTAGATACCCCTGGTGCCTATATAAGCCGGAGGGTTTAGTCCGTAGAGACGCATTCATCATCACCATTACCCCTAGGGTTTAGTCCACAACTTACAATCTCGACGTAGATCAACTCTGTACTTTGATACACCCATAATATAAGCAAGAGCAGGACATAGGGATTTACCTCCTCAAAGAGGGCCCGAACCTAGACAAAAACATAGTGTCCCTTGTCTCTTGTTACCCATCGATCCGATCTCACAGCTCGGGCCCCCCTACCCGAGATCTGCCGATTTTGACACCGACACACATGGAGTTATGAATGTCATTTTCTCCTCATATTCCTTGGCCATAAAGATCTGATGATAACCAGAGTAGGCATCAAGAAAAGAGAGAAGATCACAGCCGGCAGTGGAGTCAACAATCTGGTCAATCCGCAGCAAAGGAAAAGGATCTTTTGGGCATGCTTTGTTGATATCAGTGAAATCAATACAAAGACTCCAATTTCCATTTGCTTTACGAACTACAACCGGACTAGCTAACCATGTAGGATGTAGAACTCCTCTGACCAAGCCTACTGCTTCAAGTTTTTGGATTTCTTGGGCAATGAATTCTTGTCGTTCCAAAGCCTGCTTTATGACCTTCTGCTTGACGGGTCTTGCATTGGGACAGACGGCAAGGTGGTGCTCAATCACTTCCCTGGGAACACCGGGGATGTCAGATGGTTTCCATGCAAACACATCGACATTCGCCCACAGGAAAGCGATGAGCGCGCTTTCCTATTTGTCATTAAGGGTGGCACTTATGGTGAAAGTGCCTCCCATCCCATCTTCCTTCGTAGAAACTTGCTTTTTCGCAGGTAGAGTAGCTTTGGACTTCTTGCTCTTGCCGGCAGAGGTCTCTGGCTCCTCAACGGATGTGCTGCACTCTGCAGTGCGCGTTCCGGAGGACTTGCCGGTCTTCTTCCCCCTGGGAGCTTTGTCGGCAGGAGCAAGTGCCTTGCCGGCAGATGTTGCAACTGCGTGCCGGTATAGCTTGTCGGCGCAAATGAATGTGTCCTTCTTGTCAGAGTGGATGGTGATTACACCCATAGGCCCTGGCATCTTCAGTGTGTTCTATGCGTAATGTGACGCCGCCATGAATTTTGCCAGAGTTGGGCGTCCAAGAATTCCATTATAGGGCAATGGAATCTTGACGGTGTCGAAGATGATCTTCTCTGTTCTGTAAGTGAGTTCGCCACCAAAAGTGACCGGCAATGTAATCTGCAACTTGGACTTGGTCCTTCCTGGATTAACCCCTTGAAACGATCTTGTTTCCTTGAGGTCTTCATCGGAAATTTGTAGCCTCTTGATTACATCGGGAGAGATTAGATTCAGGCCAGCCCTACCATCAACCAACATCCTCGTGACCTTGAGGTTGGGAATTGTTGGTGAGACCAACAATGGCAAGCACCCAACCGTAGTTGTGCAATCAGGGTGGTCCTGGCATCGAAGATGATGGGCGTGTTGGACCACTTCAGTGGCTTCTATGCTGCGGCTGTCTGCAGCATTGATCTCACGGGCCCACTGCTTGAGCTACCGGTTAGAGGAGTGCAAAGATGAACCTCCATCAATGCACATCGTGTCCACAGCATTTTGGAACTCCTGCTCAGACTCATCCTCATCGTCATCACCATCGTCTTCCTCTCCTTCTTTCTTGTCGTGGCCACGCGCGGGTTTCTCCTTTTGTTTGCTAGCCTTGCCACGTTGGCCCCCGCGGTTGCCATGATTTTTCTTGCCAGACCCACCAGCACCATTCCGACCCTTCTCCTTGTCGCGCTTCTCATACTCGAGCTTCTGCTTTCCAGTAAGATGCTCGATTTGTCGGCACTCCTAGAAATCATGACCAGCTATGCGGTGGATCTTGCAGTATAGACCGTCAGTCTTCTTGCCTGTAGCAGCTTTGTGACCACAGGTACACACAGCAACCTCCTTACCGGTACCTTCGGTCTTCTGCTTCTTGCCGGTGTCTCCTGACCCTTCAACAGCCATAACTGCCTTGCCTTTCTGCTTGCGATTGCGCTTGCGGTACTTCTTCTTTGGGGTGGCTGTGTCATCATCCTCTGAATCAACAGTGGCTCCAGCATCCTCCCCAAGAAGTCTCCTCCCTGCTTTAGCACATGCACACTTGTCGGCAAGTGCGTACAGCTCTGCAATATCCCTGACCTTGTTGATGCTCATCTCTTCCTGCATCCTCCTATTGCACACGTTCATGTGGAACGAAGCAATAACAACAGCGGGGTGGACGTCTGGGATATTGTGATGTACACAACTGAATCTCTGTATGTACCTGCGGAGCGGCTCACCATCTCTCTGTGGGATGACATGCAAATCACTGGGTTGGTCGGGAAGCTTGTGGCCTCCACCGTATGCACCAACGAATTGATGACACAATTCTGCCCAAGACGAGACTGAGCACTTCGGCAAGTTCATCAACCAAGACCTCACATTGGGCTTGAGCGCCAATGGGAAGTAATTGGTGAGAACCTTCTCATCTCTACCACCCGCAGCTTGAACAGCTATGGTGTAGATACCGAGGAACTCTGACGGGTTGACCTTGTTGTCATACTTGTCCGGCAAGTCCGGCTTGAAGCTTCGGGCGGAGGGCCAGCAAACTTGTCGCAGCTCATGGGTGAACGTTGGGCAGCCTACATCGTACAACAAGCACCCAGGGTACCCCGGCGCAGGCTCGTTCACCACTGGTTCGGCACGGTCATCTGACTGACGACGTGCTTCCCGGCGCCGCTCGATGGTTGTACGTGCATCTTCGACTCGCTGATCTTGTAGCACTTGGTGTTGATCTTGCCGGCCTCGTGTTGCTATGGAGGAAACTGCACAGTTTGCGCATCGCCTCCAGTCCGCTCGCCAGCTGCCCTTGCCGGAGCAGCTAGTTGCTGCCGTGAAGGTCCCGCCAACTGTGCTCCGTCATTGTCGGGCTCTAGATGGTGGCTCTCCACTCGTCCATCTTCTCAGGTGTTGGAGGAAAGTTCAGCAGCAGCTGAGGTTGCACCATGCCCTCTGCTGACAAATTTGGCATGACTGGGCGCGAAGATCGAGAGGTACCTCAACTCTTGATAGAGCCCGAAGGAGCTCCATCCCGTTCCTGCAGCCGCAGTCAGTTTTCGCCGGTAGGTTGACGTGGTGGTTTCCCGTGAGCATCTTGAGGACGATGCTCAGGGGTCTTGTCTTGAAGAAACCCGAAGCCGCCTGCGTCACGCAGAAGCCTGTCGCATCCATCTTGCGATGGCCTTGACATTTGCTTCGGCGCGCTATTCTTGGACGTTGCCGCACCCGCAGCGCCGTCTTTGGACGTGGTGACGGCATGATCCTGGCTTGCAACACTTCGGACGATGCCGCTCTGGTGACTGGGATCGCCAAAACGATGAGGAAGTTGGTTGCCTCTGCCTGTACCTCCCGCGCCGCCCGCAGACGTCTGTGACGGCAACTTGGACGTAGACGGAGCAGTAGCGGTCGCGCCCTTGGCCTTCTTGGGTGCCATGGACGATGAAGCTAGCGCCTAGACTGCTGGCACTGGTGCAGCGACCTGCTATACAAACGGTTTTTAACCCCTTTCCGTGATGGAGTTTTAAACTATCGCCTTGCCTGTGTGTGCGATAGGGGGGTCCATCCCACACGACCTAGAAACCGTTGGCTATAGGGAGTAGGAATGCATACGTTTTGCAGAACTAAGCGTATGCGATGCCCGCATCTATCCCAAACACGAGTCTTCAGACAACTGTTTGTGATATATTGAATATCCCAAACGCTCTATCCTTGCTACTCATGTGTGCTCGTATTACCATCGCACTCGGTATTTTGTGGTGCAACGTTTACGATGCGCGCCCCATCGCAAATAGTTCACGATTGTAAAATGTGTATGATAAGGAGACTATCACACACATTCACTTTTCCCAAACCGTATGCGATTATATAATTAAGAAGATAAGTTAGTCATCGTACGTATGTCGGATGAGTTTACGAAACGTCCGACTGTCATACGAGTGTCAGATAGGATAACTATCGCACACGCTATTCTGTGGTGCAACGTTTACGATGCGTACTACATAAAACAGTTCATGATTGTAAAGCATGTACGATAAGGCGACTATCACAAACATTTAGTTTGCTCGCACCGTTTGTGATATTGTCTGACATCACACACGCTTTGCAAATGGCAATTGTGTGCATGGTCGCACACGTTTTCTCTCTATGAAACGTGTCGGATTATGAGGTATATCACACACGTTGTGCTTTACAGACCATGTGCGGTGTAATGACCCGCAGAGTGTATTTTCACCCTAATTTAATCGCTGCAATTTAAAATTGTACCGAATTTGAATTTGAATTTGAAAGTAGGCAATAACTTTATTCATATCCATCAGGTTCAACAACCAATGCATTATTCGATTCACAGGTACATATGTTCAAGAATTACATCGGAAAAAAAGAATTACATAAGCACCAAATAAAATATGATGAACAAGGGTTGTATACTTGTATTAAAGACGGTAAGAAAGAGGCAAAAGACATTCTGGTTGCTGAACAAGGTGAAGCGGAATGCCCATATTGTGCCCTCCTCCATGCCGAAGGCACGCACAACTCTTGTCCAACCCCTTGTGATGGCCGACCGCCCATCCTTCACTGTCTTCATGAGGACTTCTAGATAGTCATTGTAGTCTGTTAGAAATACTTTAACCTTTGCATGCCCACGAATCATGTAGTTTGAGAGGTATTCTTGAGTAAACTGCTTTGGGTACCACTGCAATGGAAAAAGATTCAGACATTGTCGTCTAGCACAACTCATTATGGGAAGTAAAAAGAAGCCTGCAGTGTTCTTACTTACCATCCTGCAGTTCACTGTTGTCTTGGATAAAGTGTAAACAAATAGTTTAATTGCCATCTTTTGACCCATTTTTCTAACAATCTTTATTAGTTTCCTCACTTGATGCTGCTTCATGAATATCTCATTGCCCCATAAGCAAAAAGGGTCGAAGGGCGGATCTTTACCAATGACATATGTACCTACAAGCACCAAGTTAATATTAGAAACTAAACAACAATTGCACAATGATGTAGTACAACACTCCCTCCATCCCATTATATAAGATCTTATTACATCCAATATACTCACATATTGGATGAATTAACATCTTATATTACGGGGCAGTACATTGTTACAAATATCAGCCAATTAACTGCAGTTAACTGAAGTTAACTGCTACTGCTGTTGTGTTGTTGTTGTTGTTGTTGTTGCTGCTGCTCTTCAATATATATCTATACATCATCAGAACATGAAGGTTACACTCTTCCTTGTTGCTATGTAGCCTAGGATTGCATATTTAGACATTCAGTACAATGCATGTTGCTATGTAGCCTCGGATATATTAGATATGGGCATATGGCCCTAGTTAACCTACCGATAAATGGGTTACAGATATATTCAGTTAAATTTCTGATTCGCCGATTAATCCCTTATCAGGCCCCGACAGATATGGTACCAGCTACCGATATCCTGAACAGTGGGCATATATAAGCCATGGGGAAAAATTAACCTAGATGGAAAACAACATCGTTCCCAATATTGTCCTATGTAAGTACATCGAAAGGCATCTTAAGCACAATAGGCTAAACATCAACCAAATATATCCATGTAAGACAACATAATCTCCAAATGATAGCTTCAATGTGCAAGTTTAAGCATGCTAGTTAAGCAAAACAAGAAGTGGAAAGGTGTGTTAACTGCAACAGGCTTAACATTTAACAACAACCAAATTGTTGAAACTAGAATTGATGAAATTGAACTGCACAGTTCATACTTGCACATATAGGACATCACATTGTGAATAACTGAAATAAACAAGGCATACTATGAACAACCAAAGATAGCAAATGAAACTGGACATATGCTAACTACAACCAACCAAACAACCAAAAACCGTGAAAAGAGGCATATGCTCGCTACAATAGGCTTAACGGCAAGCAAATATAGTCATTCATAGTGGTACTATTGAAATTGCATAGAACGTAGCTTGTGCTCAAACATCAAATTGTATAATTGAACATCACAATGTGAAAAAAGAGGGGGCGTATTACCTACACCAGGCTTAACTGGAAACAAATATGTTCATTGAACTAGTATTGATGAAATTGTACTGCGTAGTAAATAGTTGCACATATAGAGCATCACATTGTGAATAACTGACATAAACAAGGCATACTACAAACAACCAAATGTAGCAATGAAAACTGGACATATTCTCACTACAAAAGGGGCTCGACAAAACAAATCATGGGTTTCCCCCATTGAAGAGGCATGGCAAAAAAAATCATGGGTTTCCTCACTTGTCACAGATGGGCTCCTTCCCATTGGAAGGGCACGACCTCTGGGTGCGCTCCATATTGTCGCAGATGGGATCCTTCACCTTGGAAGAGCACGCCTGTAGAGCGCCCTCCCTGATGTCGCAGATGGGCACTACTGCAGGCGACCGCTAATGCGACACATGAATCAGAGACCCCGCGACCAAACTGTGTGCGATGCATGAATCGCAAATGGTGTCATAAAAAAATGTCGCCAATAAGACAAACTATTTGTGAAGCCGGAGACATAAAAAAAGATTTAGATTAGAGACACGTGTACGATACCTGGCATACAGTTGATCCATACGAACTGTTTGCAATAAGCCAGAACAACAAACACGGTCAGCCAGTTCGTGGTGTGTGCGATACACGACATACAGTTCACTCGGATGAACTGTTTGGGATTACCCAACACAACAGAAACAGGCAGCCAGTTCGAGGTGTGTGCGATACACGGCATACAGTTCACTCAGATGAACTATTTGTGATTACGCAACACAACAGAAATGGTCAGGCAGATCAAGGTGTGTGTGATAGACGACATGCTGTTCACTCGGATGAACTGTTTGCGATTACCCAACACAACAGAAACGGTTCAACTTAACAAGATGTGTGTAATACACGGAAAACATGTCAGTAATCCGAAATGTGTGGGAAGACGGATAACAACACAGACGATTCCTGCTAATAACCCGTGTGTGTTGTGGGCAAACGCTTGCTGGTAAACAATTGTCAGCGATTGATGAAATCATCACCAACGGGTTCTATAGTTTAGTCCGTGTGCGATGTGATTTGCTCTGTCTGCACAACATCTATGCTTTGTCTACAGAACAACAACAGATATACTTATAAGGACATGATTGCATAACCAAATTTAACATCCAATGACGTTATATCATAGATACCAGAAAAATTGCAAGGTTCAAATTCCAGCATTACAAGGCCCAAATTCAAAGATTACAAGGTTAAAACTGTTCTTACAAACCACATTCATCTTCTTCAGAATCTGAGCCATAAACTATTCGTGCGAATGGATCAGTCACCGAGAAGTCATATATCGGTTTGATAGTGTGACTTCCCAATAATCTATCATTTGTAGTTCCAAACTGAAATTCAGCTTCTGCAGAGACTTTTCCATTCAGTTGTAGACGCTTGCGCTGATCAGCAAACCATTCACTTCTACGCACTAAATATAGTGCAAACCTCATTTCCTTGAGCACACTTGCTCTCTGAACAAAGAACCTGGCAAATTTGCGCCACATTTTTCACTCTCGGGCCTGCTTCTATCTGCAAAAGAAGACAACATATTAGTGCCTAGCTGCAGTTTTGCAAACTCCAGGCCTCTTTGATTTGCAGGATTTCTAAAATACACGAATAGAGTGACATGACATCTTCAATCGTTCATGATTAACATCTCAAAAAAATATGTATTGAAATCCTCCAAATTTCCTTTAGAAATCATACTACATTTGTCATTGTAATCATGGGTAAAAGTAACAACAAATTAAACTCCGTTGTGGTTAACAATTAACAGGAAAGGAGCATCACCTCGATGTATAGCTTCTTCATGCCTGGAAAGCATCTATGGAATCAAACAACTTCAACCAGATCGGGGCCGACAGATTGTAGTGCCAAGATCTTCACTGTGCGCGGAGACGGGGTCAAGCTTGTGGAAATCATTTTCTGGATGACAGCCGAACATAGATCAACAAAACTTAGATAAAATGTGATGTCCAATAAGAAGAATGATAAGAATAAGACTATTTTAAATGAGCGGGTAATGGTCCAGCAACAAGTCTGGAGAATTCAGCACACGAATAGCCCAACACTATCAATTTCGGTGCGTCATTGACCCTGATTCTTATTGGACCTTCTTTATCAAATACAATCAATCTCTCATGGAAAGGTGCATTCTCAATGACCATTTTGTGAAACACCTGAAATGGCAGCCTGTTGCGGCACCAGCAATGCACATAAATCGTACGGACATTCGTCGAGGCGATGCGGAGGCTACTGAACCCATCCATCACCTCAAGACGAAGGTACTCGAGCGTTGTACAGCCGCCGAGCAGGCGCTCCAAATCCTCCCTCGAGATGCGGACGCCCATGAGCTCGAGGTGCATTAGTTTAGGGAGATGAAGAGCTGGCGCGGCATCAATCTGGGGGAAAAGGCACTGCCTGACCGTAGCACGGCGCAGCGTGGGCGCAAGGCGGAGAGCGGACGGCGGCAGCAAACGTAGATGTCCAGCATGAAAGCTGAGCTCCTCGGGCCGATGTAGGGTGGGGGATAGGAACCACTCGTGAAACTTGCGTTCGGCCTTGTAGTTGGAATGGAACTTGCCGATGACAAGGCGTCTGACCGGCCTAGGGTGCGTGGCGAGGATGTGGGACAATGCGTCCATGCGTTTGCGCTCCCCTCTGCAGAGCTTGTCGTTGTCGATGAGGTCCAGGGGGTTGGAGAGCCAGAGGGGGCGCCACCGCCGGGAGAGGACAGTGGTCCGTACGCCAGATTTGATGGGGAGGAGGGATATGATGGTTACCAACATCTCGTAGGGGAGGCTGTTGATGAAGCCCACGCTCACCGGAGGCTCTTGCGGTTCTGGCTCAACCCGCCCCCGTTTGTTGGCTGGCTCGTCCTCCATCGCAGCAGGCAGCGATCCTCGGTGGCGGCGCTTATAGATAAGAACAGAGGAGTAGGAGGAGCACTAGAAACCGTTCTACGTACCTTCCCGAGGCGGCCAAAACCAAGGCCATCAATAAATTTTGCTCGCTGGCAGGTCGAAGGGCTCAGTTCCCGGTGAGCCTGCGCGGCGAACTGCTCGCACGCGTCCTATCGATCCTGCACAGCGGACAGCTCACACGCGTCCCGTCTTATCAAACAGCTGCCCGCGATAGTAAATGGTTAGTGGAACACCCACGGTTGGAAGAATACAACCATTTGCGATAATAATGTGGCAGCTATTTGTTCCAAAATGCCTAGAAAACTCAACTAATGTAAAAGGAAGGCAAAATGAACGCTGAATAATTTCATATTTTAGCACGATACTCCTATAGTTGCATGTTGCCTCTGTAAAATAAATCAAGGTGGGAAGAGTCAACGTTTGTCGTTTGGGACACAGAGGTGACATATTCCCTCTCGGAACCATGAGGCTTCTTGAGAGAAGCTACAGTTTGTAAGAAGCTTATACCAAAACATGTCCCTAAATCGGAGAAAAAAATTACCACAACATGTTGGTGCCATGTCATGACACCATGCCAAGTTTCATGGTTTTCAGGCGAGTTTTGGATTTATAGGAATTTTAAAACCAAGTTTCTCAATGTTTCCGGCCGAGCCACGATGCTCAGATGTTTGAAATTCATCCTCATTTCTTGCATGGCACCTAAACATTCACCCAAGGACACATATATGATTTTTCAACCCATTTTGGTGCACTCGAGCATGTGCCTGTAGTTCAAATTTGAATTATGCACATTAAATGCCTAGAAACTCAATTAATGTATAAAAAAGGCCAAACGAACCCGGAATAATTCCAAGTTGTAACACGAAACTCCTATAGTTGCATGTTGCCTCTGTAAAATAAATCAACGCGGGAAGAGGCAGCATATGCCGTTTCGCACACAGAGGTGACACGTTCCCTCTTGGAACCATGAGGCTTCTCGAGAGAAGCTACGATTTGTAAGAAGCTTATACCAAAAGTTGTCCCAAATCGGCCAATTTTTTTACCAAAGCATGTTGGTGCCATGTCATGACACCATGCCAAGTTTCATGATTTTCAGGCGAGTTTTGGATTTAGAAGAATTTTAAAACCAAGTTTCTCAATGTTTCCGGACGAGCCACGATGCCCATATGTTGGAAATTCATTCCCATTTCTTGCATGGGACCTAAACATTCACCCAAGGGCACATATATGATTTTTCAACCCATTTTGGTGCACTAGAGCATGTGCCTATAGTTCAAATTTGAATTATGCACATTAAGTGCCTAGAAACTCAAATAATGTATAAAAATGGCCAAACGAACCCGGAATAATTCCAATGTAACACAAAACTCCTATTGTTACATGTTGCCTCTGTAAAAAAAATCAACGCGGGAAGAGGCAGTGTATGCCATTTCGCACACAGAGGTGACACCTTCCCTCTCGGAACCATGAGGCTTCTCGAGAGAAGCCACGGTTTGTAAGAAGCTTATACCAAAAGTTGTCCCAAATCGGCCAATTTTTTTACCACAGCATGTTGGTGTCATGTCATGACACCATGCCAAGTTTCATGATTTTCAGGCGAGTTTTGGATTTGCAGGAATTTTAAAACCAAGTTTGTCAATGTTTCTAGACGAGCCACGATGCCCAAATGTTTGAAATTCATTCCCATTTCTTGCATGGGACCTGAACATTCACCCAAGGACACATATATGATTTTTCAACCCATTTTGTGCACTGGAGCATGTGCCTGTAGTTCAAATTTGAATTATGCACATTAAATGCCTAGAAACTCAATTAATGTATAAAAAAGGCCAAATGAACCCGGAATAATTCCAAATTTTGGCACGACACTCCTATAGTTGCATGTGCACTGCAAATAAATGTTCTAGCAATTCAAACACCAACCTTTCCTGCCGTAACCCATTTTGTCTTTCAAATCAAAATGAAAAAAATCAAGTACACCACAAACAGTTTATTAGCAAGAATCGTGTGCGATGCAGATTAAAATATCTAGGGGCACCCTCATGTATGGCTTACGCCAGAAGTTTCGTCGGCTACAGTCCACCGCAGCGCGGCAACCACACTTGGGCGCCAGTTTTTCGCTGCACCAAGCGAAAATTTGGCAACCGCGGAAATATCTAGCTCCCTGCCTCCCCCCCCCCACATTTCCACTGTTTCTTGCTTCATTTCCAAGTTCAAACCTTCACTGCTTGCTTGCAGCGCCGCCTGCTCGCCGGCGACGCTCCTTCCTGCTGCGCGGCCTCGTCGATATAGTCAGGTAATCCACACCGCACCCCATCCTCCTCCTCCTTCTCCATCCAACATGCCCCGACCGCTGGCGTGACAACTTCCACCCAAATCACTGCCCCATCCTCCAAATAAGCACCGCCCATAGCCATTTTGCACGCAGTATAGCCAGGAGCTCAAGGAGCATCTGGCAGTGGAGAAGCAAATCGCGGCCGCACGCGCGGATGAGATCGCGATGGCTGCCATGCGTGCTGACCGCCAGATCTTGCAGGAGCACCTCGCCATCCAGGCCACCGTCGACGCCTCGCGTGCGGACACCGCCACGCGGTTGGCTGCTTTAAACGACAGTTCGTGGTGTTTTCTCGAGGCCATCGCCGGTGCCTTCTAGTGAATTGTCCTCTGTAATGTTAATATGCAATCTGATCTACTGAAATGTGATGTTCAGTTAACAGTTTTGTTCAACAATTGCTATATTTCCCCGTAGTTCTTAAGCATTCTTGGTTTGGTTAACTGTCTGACTTCTAGTATACATTCTATTCTACAATACGGTGCTCAGTTAACTGTTTGGTTCATTTGTTGTGCTGTCTACATAACTGTTTGGTTCAATTCTGCAATGTGATGTTCATTTGTTGTGAGTACAATTTTGTATTGTTATGCATGTGAGAAATACATCGAATTTGGATGTACAAAATACGTAGTACATGAGAAACATATACATTTGCCATATTTCCTAGTTCTTAAGCATGCTTGGTTTGGTTAACTAGCTTTTCCATGCGGCTCGAATTAATCTGCTGGATCTGCAATTTATTTATTTTTCATTAACATATTCTACTGATAGTATGCCAACTCTCACTTGACCTGATCAATAACTGCCTTATATGTGTTGCAGGGAAACAATGGGAGGCACTGAGATTTACCATCGAGGTTCGCACATGCATGGTCCTTTGTCTAATAGCACATTATTGTGCAATTGCAGGAACCATTCTAATATTTAGGTTTTTAACAATTTGATCTTGCACATGTAGGTCCTGCTGTCATAGGTTTAGACCCACTGTTCGACCCATTTTGCATATGGGGGAATGAGATGTCCATGAATATCAGTCAAGTCAAGAAACTCAGAAAGATTGTGAGGATAAAGAAACTAGCAACGAATAATAGCAAGATCTTTGTTTGCACAATGAAGAAGACTTCAGTCAATTATAGGATGGTACTAACTCTTTTACCTTGTTTTTTTCCTTTGCGCCATTTCAAAATTTAGAACAAATATTTATGCATATATTTGTTTCCAGTCCTTTCCAAAGCACTTCACCGATGATTACCTCTCAGACCACCTGCATGGTCAAGAGGCGAGGAAGGTATTCATTCAGCACCCACAGTACAATATTGAAGTCTTCCTCAAGAGGACGAAGGTTGGGTGGGCAATTATCCACAGCCACTGGCCTAAAGTTGCAAGGACATTCAACATCACTGAAGGCTCAATACCTGCCTTCTGCTTCAGCAGTTCTCTAGATGAGATTCATCTGTCTATTTACCGTGTATGATGCTACTTTCGAAATGTTTTAGATGTTGCATGTGAAACTTGGTGCTGTTGTGTAATGTCGTAGGTAGCTACATGCCTATATGGTGTAACAGAGTGTTGAAGCTATCTGATGTAATTCAATTATGAAATCCTGGTTACCGTAATACGGATATGAAATATATGGGGTGTTTGATATGAAATGTCAATTTGATTACTAAATGGATTATCAATAATTGGCCAATTAGCCTGCTTATTGTGTTTTTCTATTGCAGGCGGTTTCTCTGACAACACCGTGGGCGATGAACTCAAACAACCAACACAGTTTCTAGAAAGTAGGCGTGTTGGATCAATGAACAATCACACACAACTTCCGCCTAACAAATGTTTGCATTAGGCCACCTAACACAAACGTTTCCACATTAAAATTGTGTGTGATGTACATACGAATGGAAACGTTTGTCTGGGATTCACCGTGTGGGATGTACATACGAACAGAAACGATTGGGCCTGTATAATTGTCTGTGATGGCTCGCTCGATCGCACACGAGCTCTTTTTGCCCCGAGTGTGTGACCGGAGCCTCCATCGCCGATGGTTTCTGGGTCGTGTGGGTTGGACCCCCCTATCGCACACATAGGCAAGGCGACGGTTTAAAACTCCGTCGCGGAAAAGGGTTAAAAACCGTTTGTATAGGACGTCTCTGCACCAGTGGGGCTCTTTCCCCTTGGAAGAGCCGGAGAGGGTGCCCTCCTCGTGGTCGCCGTTGATGAGGTCTGACTTTGTAGCTGAGGATCACAAGCCAGCGTCGCAGAATGTGTCCTTCAGAAATGACAAAAGGGGCTCGATGGTGATGAAGGATGGCAAATTCTTGACAGTGAACCAGAGGAGATCAGCGGCGGGGTCATGGATGAGATCAACAGTGATTGAATCCGAGGGGTTGGAGGTGGACCACTTAACCTGTGACATAGCCCGCGTCAAGCCATCGCTGTCAACGACCTCGATGTCATAGCCGGCTTCCGTGACATACCACCATACTCTAGCCCGCTGATTGAGAGCATGCGGCCAGTCATCGTCGTCAGCTTCCTCGGCGGCCACCTCGCCGTCTTCGGGCGAAGAGGCCACGATAAACCTCTTTTGAGACATTCGTTCCTCGAGCTCCCCAGGAAGCGTAGCCGGGCTTAGGCTGCGACGCTCTGGAGTGGGGGAGGGGGATGGGGATATGTGGGAAAGGGGGCGTTTCGCAGGCGTCATATAAGAAACTCAGGGCGGCGAGGGTATGGAGATCGGTGGGTGACTTGCATGGGCAGACCAGCAGAGGCTGATGATGGAGGCAGCGCGGTGGCGGCGGCGACGACGGCGACCTAGCTAAGGTTTTGAGCAAGGGAGGGGTGGTGTGTGTGTGTGACCGGAGGTTTTGGGGTATGTGTGTGGAGGGGGGCCAAGGTGGTGTTTGAGGAAATGTCACGGCTACTAAAAATTTTACTAGGCAGGAGTAAAATGCCGGGGCTACTGAAAATTTGGATGAAGGGATTGAAGCGGAGCAGGAGCAACAAACATCGCACACGACCCAAACATGATAATCGTGTGCTATCAGACAGAAAAACCCTCCAGGCAGGTAGATATTTTTGAGATTGCAAGGGATGCAGGCGAGAGTAAAATGCCGGGGCTACTGAAAATTTGGATGAAGGGATTGAAGCGGAGTGGGAGCAACAAACATCGCACACGGCCCAAACATGATAATCATGTGCTATCAAACAGAAAAACTCTCCAGGCAGGTAGATATTTTTGAGATTGCGAGGGAAGCCTCGTGGAGCCCAACCATCTATGCTGATGTGACAGGGGCATGGGCGTGGCACACGTGTACTCTGAGGGAACCGTGTCTGTTGCGCCTACAATCGCAGACAGTTGTTTCATCCGACTCGTCTGCTATTTATAAATTTGGCAAAAAAACGCAGGAAAGGGTCAGAACACAAACACACCTGCATGTGGACCAAATATATATGTATGAAAAGGGAAATACCCAATGCACAACTTTGATGTGGCACCTATCTCACAAAGCGCACAATATTTCTTGTCCCCCCCCCTTCGTGTCGGCAGGACGCGAATCCTAGCTATGAACGCATGCCCCCTAATAGCTAGGTCTGGCATCTCACCCTACCGTAACACAAAACCTATAGGAATCCATCAGTCAAACCCCCCCTCTCGCTTCCGGTCAAAGGTGGACCATGCGGACCCACAAATGTGCTTGTGGCGCGAGATGGGTGAGACCACGAACCACCTGCGGGTGGCCCAACTATATGTATGAAAAGGGTGGTGTGATATTTAAATACCCAATTCACAACTTTGATGTGGCACATGCGCCTCGCACCCCGGACATCCCCGACCCCATAGAGGTTCAGGACATACAAAGTAGTGCCACCCCCCCCCCCCCCAAAACACACACACACACACTTCGAGTCGGTGGGAGGGCATGTCACCAAGACCTACTGTAACACGGACCTAGAAGAATCCACCTTGGTAACCTCTCTCGTTGTCGGTCGAAGTGATGGACATCCACGCGGCCCCACAGATGGGCTTGCATTTGATAACCACGCGAGGGAGTGCCCGAATACAACCACAACCTACATGTGGCCCAAACATATGTATATATATATGGAAGTGTTGTGTGCTATTTGAATACCCAATGCACAAATTTGATGTGGCACCATGCTTTGGAACCGGAAAGTCCCCACACGAAGCGTGGGTTCAAGACGTGTAGTATCCCCCCCCCCCCACTTCGAGCAGGTGATAGGGATTCATGCGTACACATGCGCTCAAACTTTGGTCTGGAATCTCACCATGACCTACATATACCGTAAAATGAATCAATGAGAAATCCACCTTGGTAACCTACCTCGTTGTTGGTCGAAGTGATGGACGACCACGCGGGCTCGGGAATGGGCTTGCCGTCGATAACCACGTGAGGGAGATTGCATGTCCGAAGACAACCATTGCCTGCATGTGTCCCAAACATATGTATGGAGGTTTTGTGTGATGTTTGAATACCCAATGCACAACGTTGATGTGGCGCCTGCCTCGGCAACCACAAAGTCCCAACACGGTGCGAGGTTCACGACGCGTCATGTGCTGGTCCGATCCCCTCCCTCCCACTTCGATCCGGTGGGAGGGATTCATGCGTACACATGTGGTCAAGCTATACTATGTAATTTCAGCATGACCTACCGTAAGACAAACAAAAAATCAATCCCCTCCTAGGTTAAATTAACCTTTCTTGTTGTCGGTCAAAGTGTTGGACCAAGTGGGCCCATAGATGGAAAGCATCGCCGATAACCGTGTGAGTGAGTGCCAGAGAACAACCACCACTTGCATTTGGGCCAAAGATATGTATGTATGGAGGTGGTGTGTGATGTTTGAATACCCAATAATTAATGCACTACTTTGACGATGTGCAACTGCCTCGGAAACCATAAAGTCCCCGCATGGAGCAAGGTTCACGACACGTAGTATATATGCTGGTCCCCCTCCACCCTCTTTGACACGTACTATATACTCCTACCGTAGCACAAACCAAAAAGATTCCTCCTTGGTTAAATTAACCTCTCTCGCTGTAGGTCAAAGTGATGGACCTCACAGGCCCATGGATGGAAGCGTCGCCGATAACCGCGCGAGTGAGTGTCCTAGGAAAGCCACCGCCTGCATGTGTGGCCCAAAGATGTGTTGTGTGATGTTTGAATACCCAATGCACAGCTTTGATGCGTGGCACCTGCTTCGCACACCAGAAAGCCCCACACGGAGGTTCACGACGCGTAGTTCCCCTCACTTCGAGCCGGTGGGAGGGATTTGCGTGTGTACGCACATGTTGAACTTTGGTCCGGAATCTCACCATGATCTACACTGTAAGACAGTCCAAGATGAATCCACCTTTGGCCATGCCTCTTGCTACCGGTCAAAGTGATAACCTACGTTGGCTAACGAATGGGCGCATCGCTGATAACCGGACGAGCGAGTGTCCGGCGACCACCAATATAATACATGCATGTGGCCCAAACATATGTATGAAAGGGTTGTGTAATGTTTTAAATACCCAATTCATGACTTTGATGTGGCACCTGCCTCACAAACCGGTCAACAATCCCACACGGAGGATTACGACACGTTAGTGTGCCAGACCCCCCCCCCCCCCCCCGCCCCACCCACCCACCACACCACCATCACCACTTCGAGGCATGTCAAACATTTACTGCAGTGAACATGTGACCAAAGGAGTGTCGTGTTAAAATTTGAAGCAAAAAAATCAGAGGATCATTCAGACGTTTTTATACATTGATTGATTTCCTAGGGATTTAATGTGTAAAAATCAAATTTGAACTACATGCACACGCGATAGTGTACCAAAATGGATTGGCAAATCATACGTGTGTCCTTGGGTGCATGTTTAGTCCCCAATGCAAGAAATGGCAAGAAATTTCAAACATTGAGAAACTTGATTATTAAATTCTAGTAAATCCAAAACTTAGTTGAAATTCATGAAACTTGCCGTGGTGTCATATTGACACCAAAAGACTGTGATATTGTTTCTTTTGTCAAATTCGAGACAAGTTTTGATATAAGCTTCTTACAAACGGGAGATTATTAATAATTGGAACACAATATCATGCCCAATATGCGATCCTATCCTCGAGTGACTCGGAGGTCCCACCAGGGATAGAAGCGCATATCGAAGATGCTTGCAAGGTGGAGATCATTACATCATACCATGTACATAATAGATGGGGATACATTCAAATACATACAGTCATCACAGAATACATCACTACATAGCAAACACCATACAGAAGAGCAGAATCCGACTACGGATGAAACATAAACGAAAAACACGAATGACATCCACCCTGCTAGCCCAGGCTGCTGACCCGGAACCTATCCCAAGATCGACGAAGAAGAACTCCAAAAGCAAACGCGCATCGCTCTCGCATCAGATCATCGCATTACCTGTACCTGCATCTGTTGTTGTAGCAATCAGTGAGCCACGAGGACTCAGCAATCCCATAACCATGGGTAGAAAGACTATCAAAGCTTAAATGGGTATGGAAGGGTAAAGTGGTGAGGTTGCAGCAAGCACTAAGCATTGTATGGTGATGAACTTACGAGTACAAGAATAAGAAGAGTAAACTACGCATAACGGTCGCAAACTAATAATGATCAAGAAGTGATCCTGAACACCTACTTACGAGTCAAACATAACCCCACCGTGTTCACTTCTTGGTTCAAACCTCACCAGAAGAGACGATCACGGTTACGCACATGGTTGGTGTATTTTAATTAGAATTTAGTGTCAAGTTCTCTACAACCGGAGGTTATAAATATCCAAGTCGCCACATAACCGCGAGCACAGCTTCGCGTAAGATTTAACCCTGCAGGGGTGTTCCAACCTGGTCCATCACAAACCAACACAAGCTGCGGTGGAAATACCTCAACCTCGAGATAGCCCGACGTATCCTCGGAGTTCCGGTGCACAAGACATTTCAACAATGGTAACGCAATTCCAGCAAGACCTCCCGGTGTGCCGACACCCTTATAGTAGCCGCGCGTATCTCGTCTCAGGCCACGACCGGATGAGCACGGCGTACAGTGACTGAGACCCGAGTTTCCCCGGGGGAAGCCGCAAACGACTCTGTTTTGGACCAACACCATCGGCACTAGCCCACCTGTATTATGTTGAATTAAGAATCCTCGGGTAGCGCTAACTCCCTATGCAAATTAATTATTCAATTTAGTATTATTATGTTGGCAAATGTTAAAACCAAAGTTGGGCCTTGCTGGACGCGGTTATTCAAAGCGAACTGTCAAGAGGGTCCCATTCCCTTGAGCATGTTAGGAACGCTGCTAATCAAGGATCATAACACCGGTATTACGGAAACTAGGGCGGCATGAGTGGAAAAAAACACTAGGCAAAAGGCCGAGCCTTCCACCCAACACCAAGTATATAGATGCATTAATTAAATAAGAGATATTGTGATATCCCATGATATCCATGTCCCAACATGGAACAACCTGCAACTGCACATGCAACTAGCAACGCTATAAGAAAGGGGCTGAGCAAAGCGGTAACATAGCCAAACAACGGTTTGCTGGGTAAGGGTGGTTAGAGGCTGTATCATGGCATATGGGAGGCTGACATATATGTGGTAGGAAGCACGACATAGCGATAGCATCGAGACAATTAGCAAGCAAAGATAGTAGAGATATCCAAGGTCATGATCATCTTGCCTGAAATTCCGCTCGGAAGAAGATCGAGTCCATGAAGAAGGCGAACCAACGTAGTCGAACAAATCCTCACAATCGCAACGAAACCGGAACTATCGAGAAGAAGCACAACCGGAAAGAAGCAAACAGCATGATAAACAACCAAGCATAATCATGGCATGATGCACAACCAAATAGGATGCATGACAAGATTAATGTTGTTAAACATGGCAAGAGATGAAGCATAAGCAATCCATACAACTAGGCAAGTTTAAATGAGGCCGGAAACACAAATAACAATTCCGGAAAAACCCCATATGCAAATTTTCGAATTTGGTACTGATCTGAATTAAACACAATGTTAAAGTGGTTAAACAGCAAGTTAACATGCTCCATGATGATCTACACATTTTTCTAGTCAAGTTACATATGTAGAACATTTAATTCGGAGCTACGGTCTAGAACATATGCACTAAACAAGATTAACGTGGCAATAATGCAAAATGCATGCAAACATCAACCACAAACACTCAAACCTAGGATGCAACATGACAAAATGAAACTACACACAAATCTAAGTAAGTTTCATGTAGGGCATGATCAAAACGGAGCAATGGTTCAACAATTACAAGCAACACAAGTTATAATAGCAATCTGCCCCAAAACAGCAACAAAGCACTTTCTCAACATCAAAACAGCAACCTACGATAACATGATGGGCACAAACTTGATATGCACTTAAATTCGACATGACATACTTCAAATCATATTTAAGGTTCAGGTTCATAGAAATCAAGGTTAAGTCAATATGATCCATGCAAAATGCAATATTCTGCTACAGATTATGACAGAGCATATACATGCGCAGGGTTAATATGATGGCAACTTGAGAGCAAGAAAGAGACATGCTACAGCAAGATAACATAGCAACCAAGGGCATGGCATCAAAGTACACATTGCATAGACCAAATCACATGAAGGAATCATATGCATATGAGCTATAGATTAGTGGCAACCATCAAGCAAAGTTGGCAAGTTTTATCACAGACAACTTTTACTCAGAACAACAACATTAACTAGGCATGTTTACAAGCTCATGGCACTCACATCAAGGCATATCATGGCATGAAATAAATACTAGCAGCAAGAAGACATGAAAATGCTCCAAAGTCATGTTGACAAGTTGCTTATATGGTGCATGTATTAAATCACACAAAAATGACAAACTGACAAATATTAACAGTTTCCAGGAGTAACATTAGGATGCACTTTTGCAACAGAGATAATGAAATGTAGATGACTCCTAATATGCATGCAACAGCAACCATCATGTAGAGCATGAAGAGTAGATCATTTTACATATATAGTTCATTCTCATGGGATCAACATGCACAAAGTTACAAGCTCCACAAAATGCACAAATGAAGTTGAAATCCTGGGCAGAAAATCCGAGGGAGCGCAGTGTAACTATTCGTCGCCCAGGGCGCAATATAGCGGAGGGGCTGTGGGGAGCTCACCCATGGGCTTCGGCCCGTTGGTGAAGGGCCTGGCAGGCCGGCGTGGCTCGCGGCTGGGCCTGGACGCCCTCGTGGCCCACGCGCGGAGCAGAGTAGGCACTGGGCGAGGACGACGGCGGCTTGACGGCGGCGGCGGCTAGCGGCAAGCTCCGGCGCGGGGAGAGGCCGGGACTGGCGGATCCGAGGGTGGTGGTTCCAGATCTGGCGACGGTTGCTGCAGCGGCGGTGGCTCCTGTCGATCCATGGGAGAGAGAGATGTGAGATTTGAGAGAGAGTGTGGAGAAGGAAAGGCCAGGGAGGAGGCGGCCTGGCCTTGTCGGTTTGGTCTGGCGGCGGTGCTCGCCTGGGATGGCGGCGAGGTGGTTGGGGAGGCGGCACGTGGGGCGGCGACAACGCGCGGGGCGGAGCGGGGCGCAGGCGAGGCGTCGGCGACGGGGAGTAGCGGGCGACGGCGCGCTCGGGCGCGGGGCGTGGGTCGGGCGCTGGCGGGCGGCGGCGCGCGGGGACTCGGGCCTGGTTGCGGCCCGTGGCGGGCCGCGGCTGGGCTTCACGGGACCGGAGTGGGGAGGAGAGAGACTGGGGCGCGGGGCGGGTGATGTGGCGGCTTGCCACTGGCCGCGGGCGTCGGCTGCGGCGAGGCCAAGTGGCGCATAGGGGCTGGGCGGCTCCTGAATCTGAGGGAGGTGGCGGCAGGCCCGAGGTGAGAGGAGGCTAGGATTAGGCTAGTTTTGGAAGGAGGAGGCCTTCCTTATATAGCAGGTAGGTTAGGGTTGGGGAATTTAGGAGGGTTTCAGAGCCCTCCGATCTTGATCCGACGGTTCCGGTCGGAGGGGGAATAGGGTAGGCTTAGGTGGGTTGTGTAGATGGCATTGGGCTGAGAAGAGAGGGAAGAAAGAGAGGCCCGGCACAAGTTTTCGGAACACCGAAAACGTCCGACGTTTTATCCGACTATAGTGCCGCTATAGTTATCCGTTGGGGCATCAAACGACCTCCGAATGGAACGAAATTTGGCAGGCAGTCTACCTACAATATAACAAGACCACACGCCAACTTTCAACCCATACCGAGAACATTTTTATCCCACTTATAAAATAATATTTCGGAGGTGCCGCGGGCGCGTGCGAGTGTGGTTGGACTCAGAACTGACAACGGAAAGAATGGGGAGAAGACAACTACGAACGGATGCAAGTTTTATGAAAACATGCGGATGAAATGCACATGATGACATGGCAATGTGCAACAAGCAAACGAATCACATGGCAACGACGGACACAAATGGAAGGAATCTGGAGCATCGGTCTCGGGGCGTCACAACTCTCCCCCACTAACAGAAGATCTCGACCCGAGATCTTAGGAAGGAACCGGAAGATTGAAGAGGAAGAGGAAAAAGGAAGAGGTAAAACAAAGTTGCTTCTTTGACAAACGAGTGAAACCATCGAACCTTGAGAGGTTGCAAAGTCATGAAGAATAGCACAAGGGCAAGAAAGAATTTGGAAAGCACTCCGGTTAACAAGAGAAGCAAGGCTTGATAAGATGAAAAGAACTTGAAAAGATGACATAACACTCCGGTAAAATGGATAAGAAAGGGAAGAATATTATCTTGGCGAAACGAGATAATGGGTCGAAGAGAGAAACACCACAATGCCTCCGGAACGAAAGAATAGAAGCTATAGCACAAACATGGGAAGTCCTTCAACGAAACACCGGTAAGATTTGGAAAGAACGAATGAATTGATATGATAACAACGGAAGATGAATCTTGAACAAACCACCGTAAGAATTTGAAAATGAACAAAAAAAGAGAACGAATCGCCGGGAAGAATTAGAAAACAAACGAGGATACTTGACGGAAATTAATTACAAGAGAACGAAGCGATCACGAGCTTATTGGAGAACATTTGAACGAAGCACCGGAAGAATTTGAGAATGAGAGATGAGCATTGAGAATGAATAATTCTTCTGAATGACGGCCTCCGGAGAATCGAAAATGGAAAGAACTCATGAAATGCTCCGGCTGGGTATGAAAAGAATTTATCACAATCGAAAACAATTGTAAGGATGGCATGCAGCTAGAACCATGAATCTTCAAGAGAACGGATGAGAGAAATTCTTCTTCGGTCTTCCAATGCTGAGAATGACGATGAGAACCACCAAGAAGAACTTATGGGATACTCCGGAATAATGACGAATAGAAAGGTTGAGCCAAATTTCAAAAGAATTTGAGAGAGATCTTGGAGAGGAATATGACTGATGAAATTCATTCTTACGTCACATTTACAAAGAATTTGAGAATAACTCCGGGAAAATTAGAAGAGTCAGGTAAGATCCTGGGAAAAGACCTGTGGGTTATGGGCCCACTCAAAAGAAACACCGTTGGAACGACTGCTTGAAATAGGAATTGCACCGGTTAATTGAAAGACTTGAATGAGGTAACAACCCCGAAATAGCTTGAACGGGTCTTGAATAGAAACACGAATCTTCAGAGATAATTTCTTCGCACCGGAAAAGAATAGAGAGAGGCGAATAAACAAGAGAAGCTTGGATACGTACTTCCAACATGGGAAAATATTTGAATCAACGAAAAGGGATATGAAAGCTTGAATTTAGACCACCAGAGAAGAAAACGAGAACGAAGAATGACGAACTTGTAGCTCCTGAGCATCTTCACGAGAAATCACCGGTTAAGAACATTAAAGGAAAAGAATGGACATACTTCTCATGAATAAAATGGATACTTGATTTGAGAATTTTGACTCCGCAAAGAAAAGGGTGGGAGGGTGGGGAAAATAAAGACAACTTGGGATGGGTGAAATGAACTCCGTTGAGAAAAACTGAGAATTGCTTGTGCAATATTGAAAGGATCGAATTAATTCGAAGAGAAGCACGTCGGTTGAAAAAGAATTTTCATGACAATCTCAATGATCAAAAGGATTGGCCTTCACATCAAAATATGGGAACACCGCTTAGGAAAGATTTAAAATTCACACTTGACTTCGAAGCAACTCGAATACCACAACAAAAAACAACACAAGGATTTGGCTTGTAGAATAAGCCGAAACAAACATATGATAGACCCCATATCGTATCATGTGTCTATTGGAAAAGATATTCTAGGTAATACTTGAATTCCCACCTAAGAACTCCCGAAACTTCTTGGTTATAAGATCAGGTTGCGGATATGGGAACCTACTCGGCACACAACAACAATAATATCCTAATCAGCTGCAACCAATCCGCAACCCTTAACACACAACCGAGAAACTTCACAAATTCGTCTACCTCAGACCTTCAAAAACACAATGATACTAGTCACGGTGGATCATCCGAGCTATCTCCTCCAGTACTGGGGAAAAGTCACGGCACTATTTGCCACCACAAAAAGTATAGAAGCGTTTCGATGTCGGCGTCCTCTGGTATTCTCGGAACCGAAACGATAGCGAGTGTGACAAAACCCCTTGGAGCTCAACTCCCCGGGTCCAATCCATACGGTCAGGAGGCACCAAGAACAAAGTCACGTCACACCGATATCGCAACCATTCCAACAATACCCGCGTGATCCTAAAAAAATTTGAGTGAGAAGAGATAGTAGAATCAAAACACCTACATCACAATTCCTCACCAGAGCGACGAAGGGGATAAGGAGTAAAAGAATTCCTACTCTCCGATATATAACTAGACTCAAAATAGTTTTTCTTCTGTACTCGCCAACGGTTCGATCAAACAAGGGGGCTCCTATGGTCGGTGAGGGCTCTGATACCAACTTGTCACGCCCAATATGCGATCCTATCCTCGAGGGACTCGGAGGTCCCACCAGGGATAGAAGCGCATATCGAAGACGCTTGCAAGGTGGATATCATTACATCATACCATGTACATAATAGATGGGGATACATTCAAATACATACAGTCATCACAGAATACATCAATACATAGCAAACACCATACAGAAGAGCAGAATCCGACTACGGATGAAACATAAACGAAAAATACGAATGACATCCACCCTGCTAGCCCAGGCTGCCGACCCAGAACCTATCCCAAGATCGACGAAGAAGAAGAACTCCAAAAGCGAACCCGCATCGCTCTCGCGTCAGATCATCGCATTACCTGTACCTGCATCTGTTGTTGTAGTAATCTGTGAGCCACGAGTACTCAGCAATCCCATAACCATGGGTAGCAAGACTATCAAAGCTTAAATGGGTATGGAAGGGTAAAGTGGTGAGGTTGCAGCAAGCACTAAGCATTGTATGGTGACTAACTTACGAGTACAAGAATAAGAAGAGTAAACTATGCATAACGGTCACAAACTAATAATGATCAAGAAGTGATCCTGAACACCTACTTACGAGTCAAACATAACCCTACCGTGTTCACTTCTTGGTTCAAACCTCACAAGAAGAGACGATCACGGTTACGCACACGGTTGGTGTATTTTAATTAGAATTTAGTGTCAAGTTCTCTACACCCAGAGGTTATAGATATCCAAGTCGCCACATAACCGCGGGCGCGGCTTCGCGTAAGATTTAACCCTGCAGGGGTGTTCCAACCTGGTCCATCACAAACCAACACAAGCTGCGATGGAAATATCTCAACCTCGAGATAGCCCGAAGTATCCTCGGAATCCCAGTGCACAAGACATTTCGACAATGTTAACGCAATTCCAGCAAGACCTCCCGGCGTGCCGACACCCTGATAGTAGCCGCGCGTATCTCGTCTCAGGCCACGACCGAATGAGCACAGCGTACAGCAACTGAGACCCGAGTGTCCCCGGGGGAAGCCGCAAACGACTCTGTTTTGGACCAACACCATCGGCATTGGCCCACCTATATTATGTTGAATTAAGAATCCTCGGGTAGCGCTAACTCCCTATGCAAATTAATTATTCAATTCAGTATTATTATGTTGGCAAATGTTAAAACCAAAGTTGGGCCTTGCTGGAAGCGGTTATTCAAAGCGAACTGTCAAGAGGGTCCCATTCCCCTGAGCATGTTAGGAACGCTAATCAAGGATCATAACACCGGTATTACAGAAACTAGGGCGGCATGAGTGGAACAAAACACTAGGCAAAAGGCTGAGCCTTCCACCAAACACCAAGTATATAGATGCATTAATTAAATAAGAGATATTGTGATATCCCATGATATCCATGTCCCAACATGGAACAACCTGCAACTGCACCTGCAACTAGCAACGCTATAAGAAAGGGGCTGAGCAAAGCGGTAACATAGCCAAACAACGGTTTGCTGGGTAAGGGTGGTTAGAGGCTGTATCATGGCATGTGGGAGGCTAACATATATGTGGTAGGAAGCACGACATAGCGATAGCATCGAGACAATTAGCAAGTAAAGATAGTAGAGATATCCAAGGTCATGATCATCTTGCCTGAAATCCCGTTTGGAAGAAGATCGAGTCCATGAAGAAGGCGAACCAACGTAGTCGAACGAATCCTCACAATCGCAACGAAACCGGAACTATCGAGAAGAAGCACAACCGGAAAGAAGCAAACAACATGATAAACAACCAAGCATAATCATGGCTTGATGCACAACCAAATAGGATGCATGACAAGATTAATGTTGTTAAACATGGCAAGAGATGAAGCATAAGCAATCCATACAACTAGGCAAGTTTAAATGAGGCCGGAAACACAAATAACAATTCCGGAAAAACCCCATATGCAAATTTTCGAATTTGGTACTGATCTGAATTAAACACAATGTTAAAGTGGTTAAACAGCAAGTTAACATGCTCCATGATGATCTACACATTTTTCTAGTCAAGTTACATATGTAGAACATTTAATTCGGAGCTACGGTCTAGAACATATGCACTAAACAAGATTAACGTGGCAATAATGCAAAATGCATGCAAACATCAACCACAAACACTCAAACCTAGGATGCAACATGACAAAATGAAACTACACACAAATCTAAGTAAGTTTCATGTAGGGCATGATCAAAACGGAGCAACGGTTCAACAATTACAAGCAACACAAGTTATAATAGCAATCTGCCCCAAAACAGCAACAAAGCACTTTGTCAACATCAAAACAGCAACCTACGATAACATGATGGGCACAAACTTGATATGCACTTAAAGTAGACATGACATACTTCAAATCATCTTTAAGGTTCAGGTTCATAGAAATCAAGGTTAAGTCAATATGATCCATGCAAAATGCAATATTCTGCTACAGATTATGACAGAGCATATACATGCGCAGGGTTAATATGATGGCAACTTGAGAGCAAGAAAGAGACATGCTACAGCAAGATAACATAGCAACCAAGGGCATGGCATCAAAGTACACATTGCATAGACCAAATCACATGAAGGAATCATATGCATATAAGCTATAGATTAGTGGCAACCATCAAGCAAAGTTGGCAAGTTTTATCGTAGACAGCTTTTACTAAGAACAGCAACATTAACTAGGCATGTTTACAAGCTCATGGCACTCACATCAAGGCATATCATGGCATGAAATAAATGATAGCAGCAAGAAGACATGAAAATGCTCCAAAGTCATGTTGACAAGTTGCTTATATGGTGAATGTATTAAATCACACAAAAATGACAAAGTGACAAATATTAACAGTTTCCAGGAGTAACATTAGGATGCACTTTTGCAACAGAGATAATGACATTTAGATGACTCCTAATATGCATGCAACAGCAACCATCATGTAGAGCATGAAGAGTAGATCATTTTACATATATAGATCATTCTCATGGGATCAACATGCACCAAGTTAGAAGCTCCACAAAATGCACAAATGAAGTTGAAATCCTGGGCAGAAAATCCGAGGGAGCGCAATATAACTATTCGTCGCCCAGGGCGCAATATAGCGGAGGGGCTATGGGGAGCTCACCCATGGGCTTTGGCCCATTGGTGAAGGGCCTGGCAGGCCGGCGTGGCTCGCGGCTGGGCCTGGACGCCCTCGTGGCCCACGCGCGGAGCAGAGGAGGCACTGGGCAAGGACGACGGCGGCTTGACGGTGGCGGCGGCTAGCGGCAAGCTCCGGCGCGGGGAGAGGCCGGGACTGGCGGCTCCGAGGGTGGTGGTTCCAGATCTGGCGACGGTTGATGCAGCGGCGGTGGCTCCTGTCGATCCATGGCAGAGAGAGAGATGTGAGATTTGAGAGAGAGAGTGAGGAGAAGGAAAGGCAAGGGAGGAGGCAGCCCAGCCTGGTCGGTTTGGTCCGGCGGCGACGCTCTCCTGGGATGGCGGCGAGGTGGTTGCGGAGGCGGCGCGCGGGGCAGCGACAGCGCGCGGGGCGGAGCGGCGCAGGCGAGGCGGTGGCGACGAGGAGCAGCGGGCGACGACGCACTCGGGCGCGGGGCGCGGCTCGGGCGCTGGCGGGCGGCGGCGCACGGGGACTCGGGCCCGGTTGCGGCCCGGGGTAGGCCGCGGCTGGGCTTCGCGGGCCCGGCGCGGGGAAGAGAGAGGCTGGGGCGCGGGGCGGGTGACGTGGCGGCTGGCCACTGGCCGCGGGCGTCGGCTGCGGCGAGGCCTAGTGGCGCACAGTGGCTGGGCGGCGCCGGAATCTGAGGGAGGTGGCGGCGGGCCTGAGGTGAGAGGAGGCTAGGATTAGGCTAGTTTTGGAAGGAGGAGGCCTTCCTTATATAGCAGGTAGGCTAGGGTTGGGGAATTTAGGAGGGTTTCGGAGCCCTCCGATCGTGATCTAATGGTTCCGGTCGGAGGGGGAATAGGGTAGGCTTATGTGGGCTGTGTAGATGACATTGGGCTGAGAGGAGAGGGAAGAAAGAGAGGCCCGGCACAAGTTTTCGGAACACCGAAAACGTCCAACGTTTTATCCGACTATAGTGCCGCTATAGTTTTCCGTTGGTGCATCAAACGACCTCCGAATGGAACGAAATTTGGCAGGAAGTCTACCTACAATATAACAAGACCACACGCCAACTTTCAACCCATACCGAGAACATTTTTATCCCACTTATAAAATAAAATTTCGGAGGTGCCGCGGGCGTGTGCGAGTGTGGTTGGACTCAGAACGGACAACGGAAAGAACGGGGAGAAGACAACTACGAACGGATGCAAGTTTTATGAAAACATGCGGATGGAATGCACATGATGACATGGCAAGGTGCAACAAACAAACGAATCACATGGCAACGACGGACACAAATGGAAGGAATCTGGAGCATCGGTCTCGGGGCGTCACACTCCCACTGCTCCATATTAATGGCGCGCCCGAGCCGCTGGTTATAATAGGCGGCAGCTTCCCCCATTCTCGCTACACACACAATCCTATCTCCCCGCCTGCATCCTCAGCGCCATTCTCAGTCGTTACCGCCGTCTGAAGTGTATGAGGATGCCGCCGAAGTGCACCATCGGAGGAAGTGGCGACGCCGGGGCTAGTGAAGCACCTGAGCACCGCGTGCAGCTGGGCACAGAGGTTGTCGTCTCCGCCGACGAGGTCTCGCGCGGGCAGAAGCGCGACCTTGACATCGTCGCCACCGTCGTGCTTCCCCAGCCGGCGTCGGAGGTCCACAGCGACTCCGGCGACAACTCCGACGACGACGGAGAACCGGTTAGTTATCTATACCCATTTTGTGGCAAATATATCCTAGGTTTTCTCTAGTTAGTCATGCTTTCCCCTTTTTGGAATAGAAATCCTATGGTTATGTTGTCTCAACACTCAATCCATGAAATAAGAGTACGATTCGTTACATCCGTGTAGTGTATTGATTCTTTGAATGGTACAAACAATAAGTGCTAGCTGTTAATAAGTGAGATATGTACAAATGATCATGCTAATAATCCGACTATGGTTAGTGATTAATTGTTTACTCTGTACAAATGATTTTTGCCAATAATCCGACTATGGTTAGTGTTGATGCTAATAATTCGTATCGAGATCATGAGAATTGATTTTGAATGTCCTACATAAATGTTTGTGCCAATTTTTTTTCCAGATTGGTATGTACATAGATGATTGTGCTAAAAAAATCGAACCGAAATCTTGCTAATAATCCGTCCAGGGTTAGTGATTTATTGTTTGTTCTGTACAAATGATTTTTGCTAATAATCCGACTAGGGTTAGTGTTCGTGCTAATAATTCGTAGCTAAATCTTGAGAATTGATTTTGATATCCTACTTTTTGACATGTAAATTGGTTTGATGCCAAAAGTTTGCATGCCAAATTTTGGCAACTGCTAATGTTCGCTAGAGATTGGTTGCATACCAATGTTCATTGCCAATCTCACAAAAGGTTGCCAAGTGTTGGCAACTTTTGATTTTGCCAAATGTTGCTAGCAAACCAATTAGACTCTTAATTTTGTTGCACTAAGTTGTGTGCTCTCAATTTATGCATTTCTTTCATCAAGATCACTTGATGATTTAAGGTTCACGCTGTCACACGTTATATTATGTTTCACAAACTTTGCCTGCTGAATTCACATTATAAAATATACTGATGCCACATTTTTTACTATATGTATAGGTGCTATCTGAGGATGTCAACAACGAGGATGAAGATGCCCAGAGGAGGATCAAGAAGCAAAAGCTCAGGGAGCTTTATGCAAGAAAGCATAACAGGCGTGTGAGGACCTGGAATCAGGGCTTTGGATGCCCGTTCTGCAACCAACTCCTTCATCACGAGTATGCAAGTGTTTTGGCGCATGCAAGAGGATGAGCCGTTAGCTCCTTCAAGCAGAAGTATTCTCGCAGGGTGGCGCATGCCGCATACGCTGAGTACCTGGAGAAGCTTCACCTTGGTGCAGGCCTGCCGGTAGATGAGATGTGGGATTGAACTATGGCTATGTAGTGTCTTAATTATAACTATGCTTGATTATACTTAATATCGGTTGAACTATGGTTGAACAATGCTTGAGTACGCTTATTATCTATGCTTGAGTATGCTTATATATATCTACGTTCACTTATGTCTAGATGTGGGATGAGTATGCAATTAGTTTGGTTGATGGAATTTTATGCTTCTCTTAGACGAACATATGATTGCCCACATCACACACAGATTATTAGATCGAATCGTCTATGTTACTTTCGGTCTTCCCACACAATTTTATATTAGCAACCGTTTGCCCACAACATGCATAGCTACGTGTGGAGAGTTGGCAAAAAAATCAAATCTAGCGGCTGATGGTGCTTGTGCACCATGTAAATAGTTTGGACGCCAAACGATGAAGTCACCGTAAAATCAAGTCCAAATTGCCATTTATCATTTTGGAAATAGTGAGTCTTCTTGTGAGATGCTCTCGTTTTCAAGGAGTTATCGTTACAACTTGTGCCAAAATTTGCTATTTTTTTACCACAGAATAGTAAGGTCATACCATGGCACCGTGCCAGGTATCTTTTTTTTCAGGCATGTCTTTCAATTTTCTAGAGTTGAAAAACCAATAAACAACACATTTGTGGTGGACTCTTGCCACACAAGTCCTTGAAATCTCTCCCCATTCCTCGTAAAAGGCATGCAAATTTACTAAATACCACAATTTTCCAAATCGTTTTTGTGCACTTTTTCACGGACCGATTGTGCGAAATTGAATTATGTGCATTAGTGCCTAGAAAGTGCGCATAACGGCCCAAGTATAGTAAATTAGCCCGGAAAAGTGCCAAATTTGAACACGGTGCATTCTAGGGTGTATGTTGATCGTAGAAAAAAACTCAAGGACAAACGACGAAGGAAATTTGGATTCCCCTTCAAACCTGGTGATTTGCCTCTCGAAACCACAAAACTTCCTTTGTGATGGTTTGATTTATGAAGAGCGTGTATAATGGCATTAGCCAAGCCTTCTCAAAAAATTACCACGGCATGCTGAGGTCATACCATGGCACCATGCCAGGTATCATCTTTTTAAGGCATGTTTTTCAATTTTCTAGAGTTGAAAAACAAATAAACGACATGTTTGTGGTTGACTCTTGCCATATCATTGAAATCTCTCCCCATTGCCTTGTAAAAGGCATGGAAATTTACTAAATACCACAGGCTTGATTTTTCAAACCGTTATTGTGCACCATTTTCAAGCACCGATTGTGCGAATTTGAATTATGTGCATAAATGCCTAGAAAATGCAAATAATGGCCCAGATATAGTAAATGAGCCTGGAAAAGTGCCAAATTTGAGCAAGGTGCATTCTAGGGTCTATGTTGATCATATAAAAAAACTCAAGGATGAACGATCAAGGAATTTGGATTCCCTTCCAATCTTGGTAACATCAATCACACACGGGGTGTGTTTACGAAACGTTGCCTCTGCAGCGCACTATTTTGGCACAGAAAACCCTCACCAACACGTCAATAAAGAAAAGAAAACCCTCACCCCTTCCCCACTTCGTCCCCACTCCTCACTCGCACTACACTCCTCCGCAAATCTGCATGTCAACTTCTATCACCGTGGCCACCCCTTAGCTCGACGACTGTCGCCGGCGGGCTACGGCCGCGCACCAAACGTCACAGGATTTTGCAGCTGCCGCTTGCCACCGCTTGTCTGCACCGACTTGCGCAGACGTAGTCGTTGCTCGTTCTTGACAGGTATGCCCAAATCTTTGATCTCGACGGCACCCCCTGCAGCCGGCTGCCGCCAACAAATGCCACCGCATTTTGTTTCTTCCCCTCGCCGACGCCTATCAGCACCGACTTTCTTGACTCTGGTCGATTGTAGTTTTCTGCGGGATTTTCTGCAGCCCCCAAATATGGCCTTCCACGCTCGCCTCCCCGCCTCACCCATCGGATTCCGCCATGGATAATCCCCTAGATCCCAGCATCCCCGGGCTTCCCTCTCGCTGCGGCTCGCGGCACTGTCGCCGTTGAGCGAAATCCACGTATCTATCAAAGGGGATCCATTGCTCTGGACTCACAGATCGGTGGCGCCGGAGAACATGCCGAGGCTGCGTTGGAGGTGGTGGGCAACAAGGACAAATCGGATCGAGGAAGCGAGCCATCGATTGGAGACATGTTCGAAGGAGCTGCGCCTGACGAAGCACAAGGCGGAGGCGCAAGTCGATCTCATGGCAGAGATGCTGAGGGATGTCAGCATCTGGCAGCGTCGCATCAACTTGGAGCTAGCACTAATGGCAGAGATCATATTCACGGAGTCGACTGCGGAGGAGAGAGCGCGCATGCCAATGGAATGGTATCCGAACCCGGTGCGGCTGTTCAAATGGGCGTTAGAAGAAGCCAAATCGCCCAACCCGCTGTAGCGGCGGCGCTGGGCATGCATCGTAAGCGTGGTGACCTCCCCTCCTTGCTCGCCAGCTACTGGATGAAGATCACCTCAAGTACGCGGCCATGGACGTGTACACATGCTACGAGATGTACAGAAGGATCGTTGACATGAGGAAGTGCCTCCTTCCAGTAGACGCCGAGAGATCGAGCCACAAGCAGAGCACTGGAGGCAAGCGTCACAACAAGAAGTAGTTGATTCGATGATTGTTTCTCCTAGTATATTATGCATGTAATTGTTTACTTAGGTGTGAAAACGCTATGTGTAGTCACTTATGTAATTGATGTTTATTTTGGTTATGCAATCATGTTCTTATAAGTATATATGTTGTTGTTCTGTAGACAGAGCATAGATGTTGTGCAGACAGATCAAATCAAATCCTGAAGCCGGGCCGCACTCTGGCACGCCTATGGGCGGTGCTAGTGGGAGCTCTCCATGAAGCAGCGTGGTGCCCACGGCAGGTGGTGCAGCTGATTGCTTGAAGAGCCTTTCCTCAAAGATGCTGGGGTTCTGAGGCTTGCGGCAAGATGGTCGCTTGGCGATGTCGTCGGCCTCCTTGTTGCCGCTGCGAGGAACATGCTGGAGCTCTAGGCGAAGGAAACGCTTCTCGAGCTTACGTACCTCTTCCAGATAGGCGGCCATATGCTCATCCTTGGGCTTGTAGCTTTTGTTGGAGAAGTTGACGAGGAGCTGTGAATCGCCCTTGATGGTGAGGCGCTTGATGCCCAGGGCGGAGGCGGCCTTGAGGCCGGTGATGAGGCCCTCGTACTCCATGATGTTGTTGGAGACCTTGTCGTCACTCTTGAAGCAGAGATGGACGGCGTAGTAGAGCTTGTCTCCTGTTGGTGAGGTGAGCACGACGCCAGCCCCCGCGCCCTGTCGTGGGAATGCGCCATCCCAGGCAAGAGGGATTCAGCGTCGCGAGGCTCCTCCTGGGGCGGGTCCATCCATTCTGCTATGAAGTCAGCCAGGGCTGCACCCTTGACCAACCTTGTGGTGCAGAATTCCAGCTCAAAGTCCTGCAGCTCGATGTTCCACTCGGCGATGCGGCCGGCGGCGTTGGGGCTGCGCAGGACCTGCTCTAGGGGGTAAGACGAGATCAACTTGATGGGATGGCCATGGAAGTAGTGGCGTAGCTTCCTGGAGGCTACGAGGAGCACGAGGAGGAGCTTCTGCTGCATGGGGTAGCGCTCGTGCGCATCTCACAGCACCGTGCTGATGAAGTATACAGGGTGCTCCACAAGGCGGGTAGTTGTTGCGGCAGCATGGTCTTCAGGGGGCCCGAGGGGCACATGAGGCTCAGGGGGCTTGCGAGGCGGCTCGCGAGGCAGCTCACTGGAGGCCTCCTAAGGCAAGGCTTCAGCAGGCGACGGCCCGACCTCGGGAGGCAGCAGCGCGACAGGCTCCTTCTGTGTGTGGACGCGCTCTTCTCGAACTGCCACCAGGGCTGCGCTGGCCGTCTGGGGAGTGGCCGCCAAGTATAGGAGCAAGGGCTCGTGGGAGCGCGGCGCGACCATGATGGGCGGGCTCGTGAGGTACCTCTTGCGGTCTTTGAAGGCAGCGTCGGCCTCGGGAATCCACTTGAAGGGGCAGGATCTCTTCATGAGCTTGAAGAACGGCAGGGCTCGCTCGCCAAACTTGGAGATGAATCGCCCAAGCGAGGCCATGCATCCCGCCAGGCGCTGCATCTCCTTGAGGCTCTGGGGAGGACGCATCTTCTCGATGGCCTTGATCTTCTCGGGATTGGCCTCGATGCCCTGGTGGGAGACTAGGAAGCCGAGCAGCTTTCCGGAGGGGACTCCGAAGACGCATTTGTCTGGGTTGAGCGTGAGGTTGACCTTGCGCAGATTGTTGAACGTCTCCTTGAGGTCCGCAAGGAGGGACCAGGCCTCGCGAGTCTTGACGATGATGTCGTCAACATAGGCCTCAACGTTTCTTCCCATCTGGGGCCCCAGGGCGATGCGCATCAACCTCTGGAAGGTGGCGCCGGCGCTCCTGAGGCCGAAGGGCATGCAGATGTAGCAGAATATGCCGCAGGGCGTGATGAAGGCCGTTTTCTCCACATCTTTAGTCGCCATCTTGATATGGTGATAGCCTAAGAAGGCATCTAGGAAGCATAGCAACTCACACCCAGCGGTGGAGTCCATGATCTAGTCGATGCGGGGTAGTGGAAAGGGATCTTGAGGGCAGAAGTTGTTGAGGCTCGACGCACATTCGCTCCTTGCCGCACTTCTTGGGAACCATGACTGGGTTGGTGAGCCTTTCGGGATGGCGCACCTCTCGGATGACTCCAGCTTCTTTGAGCTTCTGAACTTCCTTCACAATGAAATCTTGCTTCTTTGGCGCCTGGCGTTGTGCCTTCTGTTTCACGGGGCGTGCATTGGGGCACACCACTAAGTGGTACTCGATCACCTCCCTTGGCACACCGGACAAATCAGATGCCGTCCAGGCGAACACATACGAATTTGGCCGAGCAAGGTGATGAGCGCGTCTTCCTATGCAGGAGAGAGGCCAGTGCCGATGGTGAAGGCAGGGCCTGAGCCTCTACCATCCACCGACACCTTCTTCGTCTCGGCGTGGTCCTAAGAGAACAGCTGCTTCTTCTTGGCGGGAGCGGCCTCGTGAGGCTCGGCGACGTCTTCATCGGCTGGTTAGGCGGTGGTGGCAGCCTTGTAGGCGCTCTCAAGGGAACGGACTGCGCCCTTCTCATCGTAGCAGACGGTGATGATGCCGCTGTAGCCTGGCATCTTGGCCCTTTCTTTTTCTTTTGGTTTTCTTCAAATTTTTATTTGGAGTTCTTTTTCCGTGGCTATGTGGTCTTGAAACCTGGGAAGTTCTTCTCTCCTGCCACTTCCTAGTGGCTTGTCATTCTCAAATCTATCCCAAGGCCATGTCATTTCCATCTTAGCCCAACCCCAATATTTATTTCTTGGGAATATTCCTTTTTCAATTAAAGGAATAACCCTGTTTGCTTTAGGTTGTGAAGCAACCTATATTTCTGCCATTCCAAAAATTCCCACAAAATTCTCATAAATTCTTTGGATCATATCTTCCACAAATATGTCAAAACCCATCCTTGCCTAGTTCACAAATAATTCAGGAATATTCATTTCCTATTCTGGCCAGTATGGCACTTTGTGAAGGAAGTGCTATTTATATTTTCTTGATTGCCCTAAAAATTTTTGGGCACTCTTTCATATCCAAATAATTGCCACATGCCAAAATCCAGCCTCATTTGCCTAGTAAATATTCCTCAGCAAATTTCCAAAGTTTTTGACCAGAGAGAAGCTTAGTGAAGGAAGTACAAGCTACATTAATCCAAATGAGTTGAAATTTTGCCAGATCATTTATATGATCAAATCATTACTCTCCACCAAATTTCATTGCCATCCAACAATCTATGTGAGCACACCTTCAAATCTTAGTTTCTGGTCACAATTTCAGTTTCTGAAGCAACTACATTTTATACTGCTTCATAAAATCTGAAATTAATCCAGGACCTAAATATCCAGAGATAATTTGGGCATGCCAAAATTCCCATCATTTTGTCCATCCATTTTCTCCACAAAATTCCCCCAAGTTTCTGTCCAGTAGAAAGCATTGTGAAGGAAGTACCATTTTTATTCATCCAAATGGTATGAAATTTTTATGGTGCCTTCATATGCCCAAATGACCATATTACAGCAATTTTCAGCCCAATCCAATCATCTATGTGAGTGCTACTTCATGATCAAGTTTCTGGACCAGTTTTTGCAGTTGTAAAGCAACTAAGTTAAATACTAGTCCAAATCTTTTCAAAATTCACACGATCATAGTCCTTCCTACCCTAAACCTCTATGACATCCTTGTTAGCCTTTACCCCATCCCATTTGATCACTATTTCATGCCCAAGTTTGCTACATAAAACTTCAGTCGATCACTCACATCAGCACACAGCTGCTTTCCTCGATCCATCACCTCATGAATGTTCCACTTAGGACGGACTACTCGGTAGACATCTTGTGGTTGGCCAGAATGCACCACGTGCGCCTGTGCATGCGGTGAGCACGCGGTCTGGCAGGCCAAACGCATGCTCTGGCCGCCGGGACCCCTCTGCCGCCGCCCAAACGTCGTCCTCGCGACACCAAAGCTTGTCTACAGAGTTGCTCGAGCTCTCCTACGTCCACGCATCCCCTCTGGACCCCTCCCCCTCTCCTCTTTCCTCTCCACCAAGCCATGCCGCCCCACGTGCCCGTGGCCGTCGTCGCCTTGCTTCTGTCTTCTTCCTTCCCCGCGGCATCTCCGCACCGCGTGCACTCCTCCTGGCCTCTGTCTTTCCCCCGCGCGTGCGCACGCGCACGCGGTCATGCCAGTGCATCCCCCCGAGCGCCCTTGGCGGCACCCGAGCACGGGCATCATGCCGCGGCTATTTGAGCCCTTCCTCGAGTCCTCCGAGCTCACCAAGCTCCTCTCCACTCCTCTAGCAGCCTCCCCAGCCACTCCAACGAGCTCAAGGAGCTCTCACCGGCCACCATTGCAGCCATGGCCGCCGCTTTGCTCCACCTAAATTGGCTCGAAGCCAAGCCCCTCCCTTCTTCTTTTCCACACCCGGAGAACCCCCATAGCCCGGCGAGCCTCCCCACCTACTCGTTCGGTCTTCGGGACACCAGTGGCCGCGACCCCCTAGAACGGTCGCCGCTCCAGTCCATGGCCACCACGAGCCGCTGCGGCTCCAGCCCTCCTCGGCGCCCGTGCGGTGCAGGGACGGATGCAGTGCTCCTCCCTGAGCTCGCCGGTGTCTCCAGCTCTACCGGAGGTGGCCGGAGCCGGCCGGGCGAACGCCGGCGACCGCGGTCTCTCTCTGCTTCTTAGGCGAGCACGAGGTTGAAGAAGGAGACCCAGCCGGTGGGCCCCACCTCCCCGCGGGCCCCACGCGTCAGCCACAGCGGGCGTTGACCCGGACCCGCTGACGTGGACAAGTGGAAGCGTATTCTTCGGAATACGTCTTCCTCCACGGAAAGCGCCTTCCAGTTCTTCTCTGGGCAAAAATACGTTTCCTCTACTGGAAAGCGCATTTCTCCAAATACGCTTTCTATTTAAACCGCGCCGTGGAAACTATTAAATAGCGGGCGTTCGTCCGTTAAGGCCAGAAATGAATATTTTTATTTAATTTTGTGCCTAACGAACGAACGGCCGTATCTCGACGACCGTGACTCCGATTTAGGTGATTCCAAAGCCCATGATCTCAGTTTGTCGAGCCCGTTCCGATGGTATCATTTTCATGAGGTTGTCACACTGTGAAAATGACCATTTTGCCCTTGGCCTTAGAACAGCTCCGCCGAGAGGGAAACTTTTCCGGCGATTCTTTCTGCGAGTTCATCGCACTTCTCCCCGGTGAATCCTTCATCCCTCGGCAAGCCATGACAGCCACTTGCATGATGGCATTGCAGTAGCCATGGTTTCCACTGGAATATTTAAATAATTTCTTGTTCATTTAATGATTTTGCTAATGCTTTGAATATGCTTGTGAATCCATGTCCATGCTTATGCCATGTTCATTTTCATCTAGTAAGTGAAATGATTTGTTGCTAATGTTATTATTGTCATGTTTCATTCTTGTAATCATTTCCGATGCTAGTGGTAACGATATGCTCATATGAACAGTTATGGTTTGTTATGAAAATACTTGTTATGTTCTTGATCCTCGTTATGCCATGCTCATCTGCATCCCGTAGACTAAATGAGTTATCATTGTTGAGGCTATGTTGTTAAATGGTTATGTTCCCATCCATGGTTACACCGATATCATGATCATGTGTATTGTTATTTCATTATGTTGTTATGACTCAGCTCATCACCATTCAAGTTAAACCTGACATTAATTGAACTTGAAGAAATCTGTTGGCTGAGTCATGGTGCCACCGTATCGAGCTAACCAGTGCAGCCACACTTGCCTTATGGGGGGGCCTGATTCGGTCTATTGTCATGCCTCTCGCTAGTGCCTCCAACTAGGGAAGGTTACGTGCGCGCGCTACCCTGACCAGGTAGGCGGCTATAAGCCTTGTGTGCCCAAGTTGTATGGTATACCGAGGTCCCTGTTTGGGACGATGTTTTTGTTTGGCCACGACGATGGCGGCCACAAAGGTGGCGAATGTCACGAGTTGACATCGAGGACACCTAGGACATAGCCCAAAGGGGAGTTTGTCGGAGTGGCTGGGAGAGTGTCATGCAATAGACTGGTTTTGTCGGAATGTTGTTGGTCCACCCGAATGGGAGCACGAGGCCATGAGTTCCGTGGTGTGGGTACAGTGTACTAACCTTTGCAGAGTGTATAATCTATTGATAGCCACATCCTCGGTCATGGACACAGTTCGTAGTAGGTCACACTATGGGTCAACAGAAATAATAACCTGGATAATTACAACCCCGGTTCGATGAGAAAAGAAGTTGGTTGATCTTTATGTGGTCACGAGATGATCACGATGGTATTCTTGATAATGGTTGATCATGAGCTGATCGTGTGATGATCACGACGGTAAGAAAGATTGATACCTATGGTGGTTACGAGATAACCTCAAAGCAGAGTAAGTTGGTCCATGAGACTTTAAACGTCGACCCCCTTGCATGCTAGAGCTAGTATCATCATGTTCATGTCATGAATTATATGCACCTGCCATGCTCATGTTGTTCTAGTAGTACTGTGTTCATCATTGATGATTAACCTGTAAATGCCATGCTGTTGTTTGTCTTGATTGCTTTGGTTGTTGTGAGCTTGCGAGTACATTCAAAGTACTCACCTGGCGTGTCATGCCAGATTGCAGGTCATACCGTGATTGCTTGTTTGTCGAGGATCCTGAGGTTGCGCTCTAGGATGCGTCCCAGCCAGAGTCCCTGCGGAGTGGAGTTCATCACCGTTGTCGCTATTCCGCTGCTAGAAGTTATTCTGCTATGAGTTGTTCTGCTGCTAGCATAGAGCTATCTTAGCAGGCGTAGTATCGCCATGCCGATGTAATTCTTTGTAATATCGGACCCTTGTACCCCAAGTAGTTGTAATAAAGAGCTGATTTGTTCTATGCTAGGCAGTGCCGTATTCCAGAAGACTTGGTCTCTGGGCTAGAATACGGGGTGTTCCGGTTTCTCTGAGCCGGGGTGCCACAGAGCTTGGTATCAGAGCAGGTTTGGCTATAGGACGCCCTAGTTAGCGCGAGCGTTAGAAACTGGTAGTATAGAGTCTAGTCGGTTTGCTGCATTTGGTTGTTACATTTGTTTGCTGCATAGCATGCATATAGACTCATTATATTGTCACTAACGGTTGATCTTGTGAGTGTAGGTGGCATCGGTTTCGATCCACTACCTGCACCCTCCAGTTTTGCATACTTGCTCGTTGGTGTTTGGTGTCATCTCTGTCCCAGCGGAGTGATGCCGAGGTACCTCGTGGTGTCGATCACTTGCAGGATTGATGCACAGGTATCACACCAATATCTTTCCGCCAGCCACCTATCGTTTCGGTGGTAGACATGTTTCTACCCCAGATCTTGTCATGCAACTCGCCGCTTTGGCAACCCTTATTGGTCTTTGTTACCAGAAAAGGGTAATGTCAGCAGACCCTGCTTTCCACCGCTATCTTAGTCTATCACCCTTTCCCTGGATGAGTACGGTTCCCTTCTGTCTGCTTGATGATGATGTGGTCGTGACATCCGTGTTCTGCTACATGATCACCAAGTACATCCTCATCCCTAAAGCCCGTCCAGATGCAACCGGTGTTAAGCCAGCGCTTGGTATAGCTCTGTTTACACCAACCCCTCCACACGCTGATCCATTCTCGTGCACACTGTCACAGCATGTTAGATCGTCGTAGCGGAGTTTCCTCGAGAATTGTGTGCTTAAGTAGGCATGCATAGTGAGGTGAATAGCTGTGAAATGTGAAGTTGCTTGTATGTAATCTTGATGCTTTGTGTGCTTTTGTTTGAGTCGTTTCTTTTGCTTCTTTCTTTGGGCCTTCGGTGTTACCTTATTTCCCCTTGTGAAAGTTGCTCATCAACTGGCACCGGACCCAAAGAAACAGTGAGGAGTTCAAATATTTGGAAGCTCAGCTAAACATTATGAAAATCTCAGCCGACTGCATTGTATTGGAATATCTGGTGGAATACAAATGATATCCTAGAGTGATTATCAACATCAAGTTTACATCAGTGTGCAACCATCACAATTGTAATGAACCAGCTGGAAGACAATTTGTGTGCAAGACAACAGTACATTTCCAGTCAAAAGAATATCAAGGACATATATATATATGGCATTCAGTCCGCACACTATAATGAGAAGCTTCTGGAGTAAGCCACCCAGTCTTCCTTTGCACGCTACCAGAGAAGCTTACAATGCAAGTTTCGGCAGTCTTCCTCGATACGATATGTGGATGACTTCCAGCCTAAGATACTCAGTCTTCTTCGGTAAGCCACCGCAGAAAGCTTCTGGCACAAGTCACCAAATCTTCCTCAGTAAGCAACCAAGGGAAAAGCTTCTGGAGCACAGTACCCAGTCTTTTTTAGCACGCTACTCTCGATGGCTTCCAACACAAGCTATCCAGTCCTCGTTAGTACGGCACTAAAAACAGCCATCGACATTGGTACAAGATATTCCACAGTGAGTTGGCAGCATATGACAGTGCATCTCAAGAATCAGATCCGCAACAGTTTGGTCAGAAACACGAGCCACTTAGAACCCAAGTGTCTGCCCCGGGAATCAAATGATCAGCTACACATACTTCCATATTGTGAGCATGCTGCCAAGGTCATGCAAGTCACTCGTACGATAATGCAAGCAAAGTGAGAATCCGACAACCACATGAATTATGAGGAAGAAAGCCAGTATACACCTCAGTGTGTTGCAAGGACTAACAAGCTATGAAGTAAGACAATTTGGAACAACAATCTTGACAGTGGATATCAAGGCCAGCTTCCTCCCAACTGACAAAGTGATATCATTAACCTCTGTCACTGTCATGTATGATTGACCACAACAGTGAGCTCCATACAAGTAACTGTGAACCTGGTATATGATTCTGATGAACCCTGGCTTACCTCTTCCTGGTAACGGCACCACGCCTATGTTCTAAGCTGCTTTTGGCCGTCCATGGTGAATGCTGACTTTATATTTCTCTTTTCAACAACTGGCCATGTTCTGAGCTGTTTTTCGGCCGTCTCGGGTAGCTGTTGAGTTTCTTTTTGTTGGGAAACGGAGCATGAATTTCAAAAAAATTCCTACGCTCACGCAAGATCTATCCATGGAGATGCATCGCTACGAGAGGGGAGAGTGTGTCTACGTACCCTCGTAGACCGTTAAGCGGAAGCGTCTCACAACGCGGTTGATGTAGTCGAACAATCCTTTTGTAGCAGCAACCCTATGCTCTGAGCTGTTCTTCGGCCGTCTTAGGGAACTGTTACATTCTTCTTATCAACACTGCCTCATGCTCTGAGCTGCTTTTCAGCCGTCGTGAGCCATGGTTGAGTTATTTCAGTAATGTCCTAGATCTGAGTTGTAAAGACCGTTTTGGTGGCTACTGATTTATTTGCCGATTTCATGCAAAGGTTTGGATGATCATTGCCCTACAGTTAAAGCCCGGGAGATGATGAACTTGCCAGTTAAGCGTTGTTGCATGGTCATAGGCTAAGGATAAGGTATGTTTGCCGGAATATTGCACCTGACCGTACCTATGGTCACATAAAGAATTAAGGATATATATGGCCAAGCTCTTTCCAGCAAAGGATTCGGAAAAAGAGAACAATAATGAAGGAGCAAGACCGACAATACAGGTATGATAATTGTGGCATGAACAACATGGCACAGATACCCAAGACAGTCTGATTCCATATTGATCATCATGAACACACACCCAAGGGGTCTACTCTATTTGTAAGGACCTCATATCAAGGTGACAGTTGAATCGTCGGGACGGATCTGAGACGAAGAAGTCACCAAGATTTAGAACTACCTACAAGCAGTCAGATTCCGCCAAGAGAACAATTGTGATTCTCAGCATTGTTTTGAACCCGGAGGACATGCATCTACTAGAGTAGCCCAATGCAAGGAGTAAATGTTTTGTGTCCACCAAGGAAATTGCTCACAACTTCATTGAACACTATCGGAGCTAGATAAAAGAATGTCACGTCGAATGGAAGTCACTCCCGAACTTATGGAAATTCTAGTCCTGATAATATTAGATAAGCCAGCAGACATAAAAGAACTAGAGTCAGAGCAAGGATGAACATATGAAGGAAGGCTTGTCAGAATGTGGGGTATGGTGAAATAAACCACCCTAGAGCAAGGTAGTCCGTCAAATGCAATCCTGTGGGAACATCATATGAAGGAAAAAGGATACCCGAGTTGGAAATGGTTTCCTTAAGTCAGAATATTCATACTTGTTCCTTGAGCAACCAAATCTCAAGGACGAGATTTATCGTAAGGGGGGTAGGTTTGTAACACCCCGATTTTTGGCCCTTTCTTTTTCTTTTGGTTTTCTTCGAATTTTTATTTGGAGTTCTTTTTCTGTGGCTATGTGGTCTTGAAACCTGGGAAGATCTTCTCTCCTGCCACTTCTTAGTGGCTTGTCATTCTCAAATCTATCCCAAGGCCATGTCATTTCCATCTTAGCCCAAGCCAATATTTATTTCTTGGGAATATTCCTTTTTCTATTAAAGGAATAACCCTGTTTGCTTTAGGTTGTGAAGCAACCTATATTTCTCCCATTCCAAAAATTCCCACAAAATTCTCATAAATTATTTCGATCATATCTTCCACAAATATGTCAAAACCCATCCTTGCCTAGTTCAAAAATAATTCAGGAATATTCATTTCCTATTCTGGCCAGTATGGCACTTTGTGAAGGAAGTGCTATTTATATTTTCTTGATTGCCCTAAAAATTTTTGGGCACTCTTTCATATCCAAATAATTGCCACATGCAAAAATCCAGCCTCATTTGCCTAGTAAATCTTCCTCAGCAAATTTCCAAAGTTTCTGACCAGAGAGAAGCTTTGTGAAGGAAGTACTACCTAGGATAATCCAAATGAGTTGAAATTTTGGCAGATCATTTATATCATCAAATCATTACTCTCCACCAAATTTCATCTCCATAAAACAATCTATGTGAGCACACCTTCAAATCTTGTTTTCTGGTCACAATTTCAGTTTGTGAAGCAACTACATTTTGTAATGCTTCATAAAATCTGAAATTAATCCAGGACCTAAATATCCCTAGATAATTTGGGCATGCCAAAATTCCCATCATTTTGTCCAACATTTACTCCACAAAATTCCCCCAAGTTTCTATCTAGTAGAAAGCATTGTGAAGGAAGTACCATTTTTATTCATCCAAATGGTATGAAATTTTTATGGTGCCTTCATATGCCCAAATGATCATACTCCACCAATTTTCAGCCCAATCCAATCATCTATGTGAGTGCTACTTCATGATCAAGTTTCTGGACCAGTTTTTTTAGTTGTAAAGCAACTATGTTAAATACTGGACCAAATCTTTTCAAAATTCATAGGATCATAGTCCTTCCTACCCTAGACCTCTGTGACATCCTGGTTAGCCTTTACCCCATCCCATTTGATCACTATTTCATGCCCAAGTTTGCTACAAAAAACTTCAGTCGATCACTCACATCAGCACACAGCTGCTTTCCTCGATCCATCACCTCAGGGAGGTCCCACTTAGGACGGACTATTCGGTAGACATCTTGTGGTTGGCCAAAATGCACCACGTGCGCCTGTTCACGCGGTGACCACGCGGTCTGGCAGGCCAAACGCGTGCTATGGTCACCGGGACCCCTCTGCCGCCGCCCAAACATCGTCCTCGCGACACCAAAGCTTGTCTATAGAGTTGCTTGAGCTCTCCTGCGTCCACGCGTCCCCTCTGGACCCCTACCCCTCTCCTCTTTCCTCTCTGATGAGCTACGCCACCCTGCGTGCCCGTGGCTGTCGTCGCCTTGCTTCTGTCTTTTTCCTCCCCCGCGGCATCTCCGCACCGCGTGCACTCTCCCTGGCCTCTATCTTTCCCCCGCGCGTGCGCACGCGCACGCGGTCGTGCCAGTGCATCCCCACGAGCGCCCTTGGTGGCACCCGAGCACGGGCATCTCGCCGTGGCTATTTAAGCCCTTCCCCGAGTCCCCCGAGCTCACCAAGCTCCTCTCCACTCCTCTAGCAGCCTCCCCAGCCACTCCAACGAGCTCAAGGAGCTCTCACCGGCCGCCATTGCCGCCATGGCCACCGCTTTGCTCCGCATAAGTTGGCTTGAAGCCGAGCCCCTCCCTTCTTCTTTTCCACACCCGGAGAACCCCCATAGCCCGGCGAGCCTCCCCACCTACTAGTTCGGTGTCCGGGACACCAGTGGCCGCGACCCCCTAGAACGGCCGTCGCTACTGTCCACGGCCACCGCGAGCCGTCGCGGCGCTAGCCCTCCTCGGCGTTCGTGCGGTGCGGGGATAGATGCGGAACTCCTCCTTGAGCTCGCCGGTGTCTCCAGCTCCGCCGGAGGTGGCCGGAGCCGGCCGGGCGAACGCCGGCGACCGCGGTCTCTCTCTGCGTCTCGGGCGAGCACGAGGTTGAAGAAGGAGACCCAGCCGGAGGGCCCCACCTCCCAGCGGGCCCCACGCGTCAGCCACAGCGGGCATTGACCCGGACCCGCTGACGTGGATAAGTGGAGGCGTATTCTTCGGAAAACGTCTTCCTCCACGGAAAGCGCCTTCCAGTACTTCTTTGGGCAAAAATACGTTTCCTCTACTGGAGAGCGCATTTCTCCAAATACACTTTCTGTTTAAACCCCGCTCGCCGAAACTATTAAATAGTGGGCGTTCGTCCGTTAAGGCCATAAATGAATATTTTTATTTAATTTTCTGCCTAACGAACGAACGGCCGTATCTCGACGACCGTGACTCCGATTCAGGTGATTCCAAAGCCCACGATCTCAGTTCGTCGTGCCCATTCCGATGGTATCTTTTTCATGAGGTTGTCACACTGTGAAAATGACCATTTTTCCCTTGCCCTTAAAACAGCTCCGCCGAGAGGGAAACTTTTCCGGCGATTCTTTCCGCGAGTTCATCGCACTTCTCCCCGCTGAATCCTTCATCCCCAGGAAAGCCACAATAGCCACTTGCATGATGGCATTGCAGTAGCCATGGTTTCCACTGGAATATTTAAATAATTGCTTGTTCATTTAATGATTTTGCTAATGCTTTGAATAAGCTTGTGAATCCATGTCCATGCTTATGCCATGTTCATTTTCATCTAGTAAGTGAAATGATTTGTTGCTAATGTTATTATTGTCATGTTTCATTCTTGTAATCATTTCCGATGCTAGTGGTAATGATATGCTCATGTGAACAGTTATGGTTTGTTATGAAAATACTTGTTATGTTCTTGATCCTCGTTATGCCATGCTCATCTGCATCCCGTAGACTAAATGAGTTATCATTGTTGAAGCTATGTTGTTAAATGGTTATGTTGCCCATCCATGGTTACACCGATATCATGATCTTGTGCATTGTTATTTCATTATGTTGTTATGACTAAGCTCATCACCATGCAAGTTGAACCTGACATTAATTGAACTTGAACAAATCTGTTGGCTGAGTCATGGTTCCACCGAATCGAGCTAACCAGTGCAGCCACACTTGCCTTATGGGGGGCCCTGATTCGGTCTATTGTGATGCCTCTCGCCAGTGCCTCCAACTAGGGAAGGTTATGTGCGTGCGCTACCCTGATCAGGTAGGCGGCCATAAGCCTTGTGTGCCCAAGTTGTATGGTATACCGAGGTCCCCATTTGGGACGATGTTTTTGTTTGGCCACGATGGTGGCGGCCACAAAGGTGGCGGATGTCACGAGTTGACATCGGGGAAACCCAGGACATAGCCCAAAGGGGAGTTTGTCGGAGTGGCCGGGAGAGTGTCATGTAATAGATTGGTTTTGTCGGAATGTCGTTGGTCCACCCGAATGGGAGCACGAGGCCATGAGTTCCGTGGTGTGGGTACAGTGTACTAACCTCTACAGAGTGTGTAATCTATCGATAGCCGCGTCCTCGATCATGGACACAGTTTGTAGTAGGTCACACTATGGGTCAACAGAAATAATAACCTGGATAATAACAACCCCGGTTCGATGAGAAAAGAAGTTCGTTGATGTTTATGTGGTCACGAGATGATCACGATGGTATTCTTGATAATGGTTGATCATGAGGTGATCGTGTGATGATCACGACGGTAAGAAAGATTGATACCTATGGTGGTTACGAGATTACCTCCGAGCAGAGTAAGTTGGTCCATGAGACCTTAAACGTCGACCCCCTTGCATGCTAGAACTAGTATCATCATGTTCATATCATGAATTATATGCACCTGCCATGCTCATGTTGTTCTAGTAGTACTGTGTTCATCATTGATGATTAACCTGTAAATGCCATGCTATTGTTTGTCTTGATTGCTTTGGTTGCTGTGAGCTTGCGAGTACATTCAAAGTACTCACCTGGCGTGTCATGCTAGATTGCAGGTGATGCCGTGATTGCTTGTTTGTCGAGGATCCCGAGGTTACGCTCTAGGATGAGTCCCAGCCAGAGTCCTTGCAGAGTGGAGTTCATCACCTTCGTCGCTGTTCCGCTCCTAGAAGTTATTCTGCTACGAGTTGTTCCGCTACTAGCATAGAGCTACCTTAGCAGGCGTAGTATCGCCATGCTGATGTAATTCTTTGTAATATCATACCCTTGTACCCCGAGTAGTTGTAATAAAGAGCCGATTTGTTCTATGCTAAGCTGTGCCGTCTTCCAGAAGACTTGTTCTTTGGGATGGAATACGGGGTTTTCCGGTTTCTCTGAGGCGGGGTGCCACAGACGTTGTAGGAGTGGTGGGTCGCCGCCATGAACTTGGCGGGTGCTGGGTAGGATGGCATTGTACGGCAGACCAATGTGCGTCATGTCGAAGTCGATGAGATCAGTGTGGTAGTTCTTGCGAGTGCCAAAGGTGACAGGGAGGCGCACTTGCCCTAGAGGGATGGTGGAGCCATCAGTCACTCCGGAGAAGGACTTGGTCGGCATCAACTGGTCATAGGGCACTTGGAGCTGCTCGAAGGTTTCGATGGAGATCACGTTGAGGCTGGCACCTCCATCGATGAGTGTCTTGGTGACGGCGACGTTGCTGACAGTGGGGGTACACAGCATGGGTACCGTGCCCGCAACACTTGAGGACTTGGGGTGATCGTTGGAGTCGAAGGTGATTGCGTACTGCGACCACTTGAGGGGCCGAGCGGCCTCCGGCCTCAGGAGGGCAGCATTCACCTCGCGAGAGAACAGCTGGAAGTGGCGGTTGGACGTGGGAGCCTGGGCTCCGCCAAGGATGCAAGCCATGCCGCGAGGCTCCTGGTATCCCCCGGCGCCCTCGTCAGGCTGGTTGCCATCGTTCCATCGGGGTGGCGGCGGCAGCGGTGGAAGAGCGGCGTTGGCCTGAGTGTTGGCCACACGAGGCTGATCGCGCCAGGCGGCCACGTGAGGCTGGTTGCGCCAGCCCTGGCAGAAGTTGCCGTTGCCATTGCGGTTTCCCCAGCAGTTGCCGTTGCAGCCACCTCCATGGCCGGTGCCGCGGTCGTTGCGGTGGCCAAGGTGCTCGTCACGAAGTAGCTTGAGCTCGTGGCAGCCTCAGTGTTGTGGGAGTGCGATTTGTGGTAGGCGCAAAGAGGGCGGTTGTCCCTCTTGGGCTCATCGCGCTCACGGCCGCAATTCTGCTCGGGCTCCACTGCGAGCACGGCAGGGACCTTACGCTTGGCATCCTTGCTCTTGGCCTTGGCGGTGTCTGGCGCTGCGTCGGGGTCGTTGTGGACGAAGAGGCGGCCTTCCTCGGCCTTGGCGCACTTGTCAGCGAGGTCGAACAACTCGAGCATGGAATCGAGCTCGTCGTTGATGGCGAGCTTCTCGCGCATCCAGACGTCCGTGACGCCGTTGGAGAACGCGGAGATGATGGCGGCCTCGGAGGCACGCGGGATCTTGTTGCGCACTTGGTTGAAGCGCTGAATGTACTTGCGGAGGGTCTTGTCTAGGCACTGGCGCACAGCACGCAGGTCGTTGGGCGTGAGGGAGCGCTCGTGCGTGCCTTTGAAGTTGGCGATGAATTGTTGGCAGAGCTCACCCCACAAAGAGATGGATGCCTCGGGGAGGTTCCTGAGCCAGGAACACGAGCCATCCTTGAGGGCCATGGGGAACCAGTTCGCCATGACCTTGTCTTCACCGTTCGCTGCGTCGATGCTCAGGGCATAGAGCTGCAGGAACTCTGCGGGGTTGGGGGTGCCGTCGTAGCGCGGAGGTAGGTCTGGCTTGAACTTGGTGGGCCACACCACACGGCGCAGATCGCGGGTGAAGGCATGGCAGCCCACGTAGCTGGAGGGGACACCGCCGGCGTCGTTGGGGCGGTAGCATAGCAGCTCGCGCGCCATGAGCAGCGCGGCCTACAGGGCCGGCGCGTCGCATCGGGCTAGCAAAGAGGTTGTGGCGGTGTGGCCATCCGCCCGCACGAATGGGTGGAGGGAGGAAGCATGCTACTCCCTCGCAGTGGGGTCGATGACAGCGCTGGCGGCGCGGCGTCGACGGTCGTCGCGGGCGATGGGCTCCGTCTGGTCCACCCTGGCAGCCCAGCGTGCGTAGCGCTCACGACGAGCGTCGGCCATGGCGGCGAGGAGGTGGGAAGAACTGGTGCAGCCCCCTACCTGGCGCACCAAATGTCAGAACCGTGGCTCCGGGGATCTAGAGGTTTGAACACTGGGGGCTAGCTAGTTCTTTCCGACCAAGGGCGACCACGGCGAGGCTACGGCATGAGCGCTAACATGGAGCACGACAGGTGACACAACGGTTACCCAGGTTCGGGCCACCTTGCGGTGTAAAACCCTACTCCTACTTGTGGTTTGGGATTGCCGTGGGCAAGAAGGTGTTCTCGCGTACAAGGTAGGAGATGGAAGAATCAGTCCTCTCTACAATGGCAGCTCTGCCCACTTTATATCCACCTTGGTCCTCTTCCCCTGAAAACTTAGGCGGGAAGGGTTGCCACACTTGGCGGGATTTTGAAAGGGAACAGTCGCCCAGGCTATCCTGACTAAAGGCGGTCTTTGCCTCCAAAAGCTTTATCAATGACGCGCCGGTGGGCTCGGTGATGACCTCCGCCCTGCGCGCCTTGCTGTCTCTGTCTTCTTTTACCAAACTGGCAGTCCTTGGGACTTGCTTTAGGGGTGGGCAGCTGGGGCTGCCCCTTTAGCACCAAAGAGGAAAGCCTCTCTGTCTGCGCCCGCTGGCGCGGCCTCCGCTGCCGTTCGTCGCCACGCGTGTCACCCACGTGATGGGCGCAGGACCGCGCAACTGACGTCAGGCTAGATGCACCTGGGATGGCGCCTCGGGAGGCAGCCTAGTGAGACGACCTCACGAGGATTCCGCCGCTCCTGCAGCTAAGTGCTGGTGGCTCATGACTTGAGGTGGGGTCCTCGGGAGGCCGGCGCCATGCGAGATGCCTTTGCTTCATGACGTCCTTAACTGGGCCGCGTCTTGGGCCTTCGCTGGGCGTCGAATCCCGGGCCGCAGGTAGATGGGCCAAGGTACCCTGGCCCGACACCTACCTGGCGTGCCAAAGATGTCAAAGTACGACAATCTATGGGACCAGCAAGGTCCCTTTGCGGTTCGTCTGTCGGAATCACAATACGCAAAGAGCAGATCCAGCAGCAAAGCACACAAGGAATTTACCCAGGTTCGGGCTGCCGTTATCGTAAAACCCTACTCCTGCTTTGGTGGACTATGGTGGTGGAATGCCCAAGTTACAAAGGTGCACAACCTTGCCAACAAGGAGTTCAGCGGTGTAGCTACTTAGTGCAATTAGGCTGGGTGTCGACCCTTGTAACGGTTGCCGTTGGCCTCCTTTTATAGATGGAAGGGGTTACCAAAGTGGCAAAACCGTAATTACATAATGAAATGATAGCAACAGTGCTATCATACCTAACACAGATGGATTAGGACAAAAGCAATAAATGCTCCATTAGGTGTCATGTTGAGGAGCAATGCCGGCAAGGTATCCTGCACCGCTCGCCCAGCTACCTTCTATTCTATCGACACACCACTTGGACGGGTGTCAATAAAGTTGTATCTTCAGCACCAGGCCGCCACGTGCCCCGACAAGCTCCGCCAACCCGCCTGCCCGCTCGACACCTATCGGCAAGTCTCTGACGACTGCCATGGTGGAGCGGTGGGATGACGCTTGCCGGTCTTCTTGTCTTCGGCCCGATGCTTGCCGGCTCGATGATTGCCGGCAACTTGAATCTTGCTCTTCAGTACTTCTTTAGTACTTCTCGATGACCTGCTTGGAGGTCTTCTTCATGGTTTTGATTACCAAATCTTGAGTGTTGATGAAGTGTTGTCCTCCGACAAGCCCATGCCATCGGGAAGGCTACAACTTGTGTGTGCATCGTTAGGGTATGAACAACCATGTTCAATACACCGACACGCTGCAACTCGGAGTTGGTAACGATCCGATCTAAACTATTATTGCATCTTCATAGTGTTCTTGGTTGATCGTAGGTCGATTTTTTTTGTTTTCTACTACGTTTCACAACATATATCCCTCAGGCGGTCCAGCTACGAAGGAAATATAACTGGACGTGCATAGTATAAGTGGCAGGCCTGAATAAGGGAACCAAGATTGGGAATCACAGGAGCACACACCTCTCGAGGCTGCTTGAAGGCGCTCCTAGTGTGAGTGAAGGACTTGGAGGTCACAAGCAACGCGGGGACCACTCTCCATGGAGGTCACCTCTTGGACATTGAGGTTTTCCAACGACGCTTGCGCGGCCATCAGCTGACCTCAGGCATCATCAACATGCCGCCAGAGGCCATCCTCAGCTGCCTGCCATTCTTGCAGTTGGGCGCGGAGGTCCTTGATGATTCCTCGGTTCTTCTCCAACATCCCACCTTCTGCACGGAGCAGTTCCTCGTAGGACCACGCCTCCGCAAGCTTCGTAGCAGCAGCGTCACGGGCGCAGCTCGTCTCCTTCCGGGCAGCACCAAGAAGAACCTTCAACTCCAGCAAGTGATCTTTTGCTGTCATCAAGAAAGCATGTTCAACACAGATAACGCTCATAGTCTAAGTAGACCAAAAGCAGAATACAAAAGGACTTACGCACGATGTCCGCTAAAGACCTCTCAAGTTGGGAAACCCAGCCCTGCTGCATCCCCACAAGCTGGCGAAATTCGCGAACCTGCGCAGCAAGATCTGATCTTCGGGCAAGCAGAGCCTAAAGACATAGCAACAAAAATCCAGCCTCAAGAACATTACGACACAATATACTTAAGCTTGGGGGCTACTACAGGGGATGCATTGTGCTGACCTAGTTCCAGTCTCCGTCGATTGTCCGACCTCCCCCAGGGACGTCCTTTAGGGCCTGGGCCAGAACGCCGCTCCTGCCAAGAGCGGCCGACAGATGACCCAATGCAGGAGGAGCTATGAGACCGCCATCATGCAATGGTGAGGAGGCCAGAGGTTGTGTAGCAGCGCTCGCCGTGTCACCCTCGGGGGCAGGCCTGCGAGACGACGCCATGACCTCCACTGAAGCCCCGGCTCCTCCCAACGGGTCGGCCGCAGAAGAACTCGGTCCCACCGGGCCTCCAAAGCTCACATCATCACAAGGCCACTCCCCTAGAGGAAGTGCGGTCGCCAGAGACGGAGGCGGGCGCTAGTCTGCGAGTTTCTTTGGGACGCACGTCGAGCTGAGAAAAACAGAAAGATAGGAATCTCGCAAAAAAAGAACCCGCAAAGGGCTGCAGATGACAGACAAGGTACCTGAGCTGCCTCTTCTTAGCCCCGACCTTCAGCATCTGGCGAGGAATCCCCCGGGGTACCGCGGCCTATGGCCGGGTTGGCTACTTTGGAGGGTTGGACTGTGGAGCGGCCTCTGTACTCGGGGGCTCCGGAGTAATAAGCGGGGGCTCCGAAGGGGGACGCCTGCTTGTACCCATGGCAGACGTGCCAAGTCGTCTCGTGGATGGGTCCGCAGGGGCCTCCGTCAGCGTTTTCATGACCTTTCCAGTAGGAGGGTGAGCTGGTGGCATCCCCACCCTTTTCCTTGACGCTCTGATCCCTCCGAGAGCCCCAGTAGCCGCAGGCCTGTAGCTGGCGTTGGTGATATGCGTGTGGTTAGTAGAGTGCAACGCTGCCAGGTAACCCGAAGGCTGCGAAGGGTTTGAGACAAAATCCCGGAAGGTCTGCAAACGAAGACATCTGGGGATCAGAAGGAAAAAAATAACAGGCTCACACCTCACACCAAATCAACAAGAAAGGATCCGCCTATCACAAACTCACCAACGGGCACAGGTTCACCTGGCTGTAGGGCTCGATGGTGACCCCCCTGTGCATCTCCCTTAGAGGGAGGCCGGTCACTAAGTGCATGCGAGCTTCGACCTCGCTCTCCGGGATCTTCCTCCGGAGCAGGCGATTGGGGTCATCCAGTCCTTTATAATCAAACATGGGGGACACCCTATCCCCCAAGATCAAGATGTTTTGCTCCACCCAAGTTTTTAGAAGTTGGAGGCCGGATAACACCCCTATCCCGCAACTCAAAGACTGCCTAGATCAGAAGACCAGTCTTCGAAGAAAAGTCTATGGTCGAACTCCACTCCGGCTTTTGCCAGCTTGGGACATTGGCGAAAACAGGCATTGAGGTCTCACTATAGTCACTGGAAATATCGGTGGCATAGAACCACCTCTGTTCCACAACTCTGGCTCATCGTAGGTCGCCATCTCAAAATAGCCGGAGTTCGGGCATGGGCAGATTACTGCTCTGCCGCACGAAGGGACCTTACCCTCCTTCAGACGGGGGACTACTTCCAAGAAAAATCTGAAGAGGTCAAAATGAGGAGGGTCCCGAGAAAGCACTCGCACAAAGTCACAAAACATGAAAAATGGAGCACCCCGCTTGGGCCGAGTAATGCAGTTGCAACCCGTAGTAAGTCAAAATCCCATGGGCAAAAGAGCTCAAGGGAAATCGTAGCCCTCGGTAAATAAAAGCCTCATGGACCACCAAATTCTAGAGTAATGGGCGAGGCACTTCATCCCTGTGGGGAGGCGGCAGCCAGGCCATGGAGGACTTCTTTGGCACCCAACCTATCTCCACCAGACACTCCAGATCGTCCATGGTGTTGGGGATATTCCCCACGGTTGAGGCCCGGCTCAGGATGTGACCCAGCAAGGAGCTAAAGGCCCGTGAGGGTTATCCTGTTCCTGGGTTTATGATGAAATGATAAGAAGCTGAAGGCCCGCGAGATGACCCAGCTAAAGGCCGGCTCATGAGGACTCAAGCAGGCCGGCTCTTTAGAAGGCCCAAGAAAAGGAGACTTCCTAACTTGGGATGCAAGGTAGATAAGTGTTAGTTTCAGATACGGGTTAAACAATACTACCCGGACTCTTCTGTAAAACCAGGGACTCGACCTGTTATATAAAGGCGAGCCCCCTGGGATGCAAAGACTAAGTTGCAATCTCTCGAGAGCAAGGTTAGCGAATCCGCACCCTTGTAATCGAGATCCAGAGCAATATCAATCAAGCAGGAGTAGGCTTTTACCTCCACCGTGAGGGGCCAAACCTGGGTAAACTCGTGTCTCTCTTTTCCGTTCAACCCCATCCAAGCTTCCACGCAACTGTGATGGCCTCACGATTAAGTCCTTTCACAAGGACATCTGCCGTGTCAAAACCACAACATTTGGCGCCCACCGTGGGGCCAGCGCACGTTGGAGTTGAGTTCTTGGCGGGAGCTCCTTCAGGAATAGTGGGATACGCGATTGGTCAGATGACCAAGAGTTGTCGTGGAAAGCTCTACATCGACGATTCTGGCTAGGGCCCCGAGGCCAACTCAGTTGAGTACGGGTACCGGGTCCCCTTCGGCAAGATCCATGTCTTCATCGGCGTCATCGAAGAGTCAGCCGCCAGGTTTGATGTCATCACCAACACCGAGTTAGCCTGCTGCGCCAGTCCCTACCAGGCGAGACCCGGCCCGCCGAGAGCCGGCCGGAGGCCTGCCTTTGTGGGCTTCACACAGGGGGTGGCCCTGTCAGACAATTCATTGTCTGGGGATGACACGCTCGCCTACTCAGATGGCGACTCATCGATGGGGGAGACTGAGTCAATCTGTCCCCTGTTTGATGGCAAGTTGGGGGTCACTCTAATGATGAAATTTTTCCAGAGTCCCACGAGTCGGCCCGCTTTGCTCGGTCTACATGGCTGGAACCCAGAATCAGCTCCGCGACCCGGCAGATTTGGCGGCAGGACAAAATCTAACCATTGCCAGCTCGGGTGCTGTCGGTGCTGAGAAGACTGGGGCACAGGAGCTCTTTGAGATGATGGCCACCCTCGGGACTCTTTTGGCAGAGCCGGTGATTGTGGAGAACGCTGCTGTCAGAATCGGGGCTCCGGGGACCCTGGTTCGAACACTGGGGCGAGCTAATTCCAACTGACCTGACGGTGACCATGGTGAGACTATGGCGAGAGCACACAGAGCACAGGACATGACAGGGGACACAACAGCTACACAGGTTCGGGCCACCTCGCGGTGTAAAACCCTAATCCTGCTTGTGGTTTGGTTTATGGTGGGCAAGAGAGTTCTCACGTACAAGGTTGAAGACAAAAGGATAGACCTCCCTCTATGGGGGCAGCACTGCCCCTTTTATAGCCGCCTTGGTCCTCTTCCCCCGAAAACGTTGGCGGGAAGGGTAGCCACACACAACGGCAATTTAAAGGGGGACAGGCACCCAGGCTTATCCTGACAAAAGGCCGTCTTTGCTTGCAAAGGTGTTATCCATGACGCGCCGGTGGGCTTGGTGATGACCTCCACCCTGCGCGCCTTATCATCCTGGTCTTCTTTCACCAAACGGGTAGACTTTGGGACTTGCTTTGGGGGTGGATAGCCAGCGCTGCCCCCTTAGCACCAAAGAGGAAACCCTCTCTGTCCGCGCCCGCTGGTACGGCTCCTGCCGCTGTTCATCGCCAAGCGTGTCACCCATGTGGTGGAATCGGGACTGTGCGGCTGACACCAGGCTTGGCTGCCTTGGGAGGCCGCCTCATGAGGGGGCCTCGCGAGGCCTCCTGCTGCTGCTGAGTCTTGGTGGTTCGCTCCTTGCGGAGGGGTCCTCGTGAGGCCGGCGCCTCGCGAGGTGTCTTGCTTCGCGGTACCCACTGCTGGGCCGCCTCTTGGGCCTTCGCCGGGTGTTGCTTCCTGGGCTGCAGGCAGACGGACCGTGGTACCCAGGTTCCCACTGGCCCAACAGTAGCCCCCGGGCCCATGGCGCGCACGTTCCCGCCCGTTGGGAGCGAAACGACATGGGCCCTAACTGAATACGGGGCCTTGGTAGCGGCGCATGGCGCACGATGGGACGTGGGGCGCCCCCGCTTCCCCACTATGCCTCGGTAACCGTCTGCCCTGCCATAAAACTGACCCGCGTGCGATGCAGAGCATCATTGCCTTCCTTCGCACTCCTCGCCTCCTACCGCCTGACTCCTCGCATCTCCTTCCTAGCGCACTGCTTCTTCCTCCTCTTGCCCCCAAAGCTCCTCCGCGCAACAATGGCGCCTCCTGGCAAGAGGGGCAAGCCAGCAGCTGCGCCTCCGTCCGCGCCGGCCCTGGAGCTGGCTCTAGCACGCTCCTTCATCGCCAACCTAGAAGGGCTAGAGAAGGTGATGCCGATGACCGCCGCCACCACCAACGAGTGGAAGGCGACGGAGATCTCGCCGGGCTTTCTCCATCCACGCGAGCTGATGGCGACGACCTTCCCCCTCTTTGTCCACAACGTCTACGCCGGCGTGGTGCCGCCATTCTCGGACTTCTTCAACGCCATCTTGTCCCACTACCAGATCCACACACTCCACCTCCAGCCAAACTCTGTCTTCCTCCTCTCCACCACCGCCTTCTTCTACGAGGCCTTCGTGGGCATGATGCCCTCGGTGGCGCTCTTCCGCCATTTCTTCAGCCTATGGCTGACAGCGGCGAACCACCACTCGGCGTGCGCCTCGTTCCTCAGTGTCAAGGGGACAGAGGACGACTTCATCAACTTGAAGATCTCGAGGAAGGTGGAGGGCTACAGGCAGCGCTGGATCTATGTGGACACGCGCCAGCATAGCCCGCTGCTGATGATCCTGACGAACCCCGCCGTGAAGTGCTCCGGCTAGGAGCACGAGAAGCTCTCCGACCCGAGGCTGGCGCCCTTGTGGTGGTGGCTGGCCGAGCTGAAGGAAGGCAGGCTCATGGGGCCTTTGGTTGTAAGGGAGTTCCTGAGGCGGCGCATCGCACCGCTCTAGAGGCGCTCGCCTCCGGTGCGGAAGATCACCGGCCAGCACGACCCCATGATGCTAAGCATCAACAACCTGCTGGTGGAGGTGCTGGAGGAGATCATGCAGATCCTGGTCGGTGCCGGTGCGACGGACCCGCCCTGGGAGGCGCTCCTGCTGTACCGCTACCAGAATAGGGATGAGCTGGTCGACGAGATGCCGATCTTCGACCAGTGGGGCCTGGTGCCGGAGGGCTTCGAGGGGCCTCGCGAGAACCCGTTCGTGGTGGTCCTTGGCTCGGGAGACCGTGGCGATGCCGAGGCCTCGGCAAGCGCCGCGGAGGAGAGCGATGGCGGGCCGGCCCCGCGAAGCTGCCGCCAGCTCATCTGCGACCTCGAGGACGACGACGATGATGATGATGATGCCCAATTCAGGGTTGTGCCCTCCCAGCCTGTGGGCGCAGGAGGTGTAGGAAGCACCAGCGCATCGGCTGACGAGCCGCACGTGGAGGAGATTGAAGCCAGCGGCGGGGCCACCAAGTCCCTCGCGGAGGAGACCGGCGCGGATGGCGGGGCCACCGAGCCCCCCGCCAAGAAGGATGGCGCCAAGGCCGGGGCCACCGAGCCTCGCGCCACGCCCTCTGTGGGCGACGCGAGGAAGCCTCGCGAGGGCGGCAGCAGTTGCCGGCCACCGCCGACGCTAAAGAAGAGGAAATGGGTCCCCAACGACGAGTAAGTTCCCAGGCCTCACTCTCTTTTCCTTGTATTTTTCCTTCTTTCTCCCGAGATCTGGGGCCCATGAAGAAGAAGAAGCCGAAGACCCCTGGCTCAAAGGGGGCCCTGACGCCTACTGCCAGTGCCGAAGGGCGCGCAGAGGCCACCCGCTGCCCCAAAGCCGTAACGGGGCGCACGGAGGTGGAGGTGGAGCAGGTGGCTCCTCCAGAGCCACGCTTCAACACGGCTCCTGAGGCCAAGGGAGATGAGCCTCGGGAGGCAGCCTCCAGAGGAGGGGCCGCGCCTCCCGAGGCGCCCGCTGCAGGAGGGGACGTAGCGATGGGTGAGGCTGAGGTGCCAACTCCCCCGCCGAGTTCTACCCCCGCCACGGAGGCTGCAGACACCAGAGGTGCCTCAGCAAGCCCCCGATGCTCGCCGGCACGCGAGGCTCCCGCCACGGGTGCGACGAGCCCGTAGAGCGTGCCACCATGGCAAGAGGAGGAGGAGACTCCAGCGAGCCCCCTGCTCCTGACGAACGATGCCGGGCCCTCCCAAGCCGTGACGGCGGAGGGTGGTGAGGAGCCAAACCTAGATTGGGCCCTGGTGCTCGTGAACAGCCACACCCTGCTCAAGCGCAGGGTTCTGCAGAACACCAGGCAGCTCTGGGCCAGCTCGCGGCGGAACTCCAGGCAAAGGAGGTGCGCCTCGTCGGGGAGCGTCTGCGCCTTGTTGAAGGGTGGCGACAACTCGATGTCACCGTCAAGCTGGGCCGGCGTCAAGATGAAGCCGTGCGAGAGAAGCGCGAGAGGGCCGCTGCCGAGGCAAAGGAGATCTTTGAGAACGCTGTGCGGGAGGCCGACGCGGCCGACCAGCGCCGCGAGGAGGCGGAAGCTCGCACGAAGGCGCTTGAGGAGCAGCACGCCGCCCAGGCGTGGCTACTCAAGGTGCCGGAGAGCGAGCTCGACCGGCGAGCTGAAGGCCTTGCAGGCCGCGAGGCTGATCCCGTGATCCGCGAGCAGGAGCCCGCGAGGACGACAACCGACCAGGCCGCTGAGCGCGAACGCTTGCAGACGCTGGATCGTGAGGTGACTGCCACCCAGGTCGCCTACAACCAGCACATGGAGAAGGCTAACGCCGCGCTGGAGGTTAAGGAGAAGAAGATCCAGGCGGATGCCGATGTGAGGGTCGAGAAGAGATGCCAGGCGATCGCCGCACACCACAGCAAGAAACTGAAGGCTCGGGAGGACCGTTTTAAGATGAAGCGCGAGGAGCTCCAGTAGGAGATCAGCGGCCTGAAGGAGGTGCTGACGGAGGCGGAGAGCCGACGGGAGGCTGCGCTCAAGGCCAAGGCTGCCGTGGAGGAGGAGCTGGCTTCCATTCAACAGCAGGTGGGCAGCATCACCAACATCGTTGAGCAGCCTAGGCTGGAGGCGGATCGGGCGCGGGGGCGGCAGCACGAGCGCGCCAAGATGTTCCACTCCCTCCAGCTCTGAGCCCACGGCGCCCTAACCACCATCTGCCAGAAGAGGCTCGGGGGCACCCTTGAGACCCACGATGCGAGCTACCTCGACTTCTTCACCAAGCTGCTGGAGCGGCTCGAGGTCGGGGCGAAGAGGGTGAACGGCATCACCAAAGATGAGTGCCGCGACCTCCCGAGCCAGGCGGTGACGCGCATCTTCAGCAACCTTCTCTGTGCCGACGCCAACTTCGACTTCGACAGGGTGATGGCCCCTGTCCCCGAGGAGTTCCGCGATGGCCTCGGGAAGGCGGTGGAGGACCACGTGGACGCCCTGCTCGAGAAGTTCTCCCACAGCAGCAGCGAGAGCTCTGGCGAGGTTGGAGACAAAGAAGGCGACGACGACAAAGGCGATGGTGGCGGCGACGGCGGTGCGTCCTCTTAGGCCTTTTCCTCTTTTGTTTACCTGTATCAGATCGATGTAGCCCCATGGGGGCGTGAAAACATGACCTTTGCGTTTTAAGTACTTAATGATTTGCTGTAATCTGTGTTCCTCGTGAGGCCTGTTTTCCACTACTTGCATGCCTTGGTGCTCTACGACATCAGGACCCAGCCCCTGAGCAGGCTACGACCGTCGCTGGTATGTTAGGACGCGTGCCTAGACAAGGCCAGACGGTGTAGGGCTCTGAGGGGAGGTAAGGGCTCCTGAGGCACGATGCTTAAGAAGCCTCCCTTTGATGTGTAAGCGGCTTGTGCAAAGGAGAAAATATCAACACTCAGTGAGGTTGCGGGGAGAGAAGAGCTTGAGGGGCGCTAAGAGCGGCTCGCGAGGTGTTTTTTAGACTTAGCTTTTTCCGCGGAGTGTGGCGCTCGTCGTGTCGTGGCCGCGGAGTGCGCCTCGTGAGGCTCTTGCTCGCGAGGCCTCCTGTTGGCACTTGGTGAGGATGGCCGCTACGGGCCGCCTTGCGAGGAAGCGCTCGCGAGGCTTCCTGTGGACTTAAGAGGCACCCTGCCGTGGGCTACCTCACGAGGCAGCGCTCGCAAGGCCTTCTGTGTGCCTCGTTCCTCTGATAACTGCATACCAACAGGTTTTACAAAAGGAGGAGCAGTACATGCTTGCTAGCTTGCTCATGGGCGTCACGCGAGGAGACAAGGCACCAAGGACCTTGGTGAGGTGATGTGCACGGGAGCAGGCCCGCGAGCCAGAGCTCAGTCACTTGGGTTTTGCAGCGCTGCTGGGACTGACCCGAGCACAGGCACACCGTGTCCAGCCCTCGCTTGCGTGATGCGCAGGAGGGAGATCGTGAGCATGCGCGACTCCTGAAGCAGACAACTTACCAAACACATATAATATCTTAGGAAATAAAGCTTTACTGCATCGTAATAAGGTTCATTACACAACCAAGAAGATGAGGCTGCCGTGTCTGGCATGTGACAGCTTGAGGATGGTGCAGCCACGTGGCGCCCTCAGTTTCACATCCAAAAGAGAAGAGGCTGCCGTGACAGACACGAGACAGCTTGAGGATGGTGCAGCTAGGGGCGCCCTCAGTTCAATCGTTCCGCCAGCGCTGAGCATGGGGCTTCCACTGGGTTGTGGGAGGGAGCTCTCGCGGGCCCATTAGGCTGACACAAAGAGAGGCTCCGGAGTGTGTACAGCTCCACTTCGTTCGTACGTCTGAGGTCACGGGTAGAACTTACGGAGGTGTTGGATGTTCCAAGTGTTGGGTATAGGAACACCCTCCTCCATCTCCAGCCAAGCAGTGCCAGGCCGGGAGACATGGGCAACCCTGAATGGGCCTTCTCACATGGGGAGAGCTTGTGGAGTCCTTCTCTGGAGAGGATCCTTCGCAGGACAAGGTCGCCAGCTTTGAGAGTGCGGGGGCGTATGTTGAAGCTGTCATAGCGACGCAAAGCCTACTGGTATCGGGTAGCGCGTAGAGCGGCCTGGCGACGAGCTTCCTCAAGGAGCAGCAGGTCAGCCTCTCGCGAGCCATCCTGATGAGCTTCGTTGAAGGCAAGGACTTGCGGAGAGCCGTGCTTGAGTTCAAACAGAAGGACTGCTTCGGCTCCGTAGACGAGGAAGAAGGGAGTCTCGCCAGTAGGCTTGGTTGATGTTGTGCGGATTGACCATAGCACGGACTGGAGCTCGTCAAGCTAGCCTTTGCCGCAGGCGTCAAGCTTTTTCTTAAAGCTTCGTGTCTTGATGCCCTTGAGGACTTTAGCGTTGGTGCGTTTGGCCTGGCCGTTGCTTCGCGAGGGCACCACGGAGGCATAGCAGATCTGCGTGCCAAGGCTGGCGCAGTATGACTTGAAGAGGCCGCTGGTGAACTGTGAGCCGTTGTCAGTGATGATGCAGTTGGGAACGCCAAAGGGCTCATGAGGCCCTTGATGAACTTGACGGCTGAGGCTGCCGGGATGGTGTGGACTGGCTCGACCTCCGCCCATTTGGTGAACTTGTCGATGGCGACGTAGAGGTAACGGTAGCCGCCTGCCGGATGAGGGAAGGGGCTCAAGATGTCCAGCCCCCAGACCGCGAAGGGCCACGAGAGTGGGATCTACTGGAGGCCTTGCGCCAGCTGGTGGATTTGTTTGGGGTGGAATTGGCAGGCTTCACATGATTGGACCAGCTCGGTGGCGTCTTGAAGCGTGGTGGGCCAGTAGAAGCCACTGCGGAACACCTTGCCAGCGAGGGTGCACGATGAAGAGTGGCGGCCACAGTCTCCACCTTGGATGTCAGGAAGCAGCTCGCAACCTTATTCCTTGGAGATGCACCGCAGCGCGATGCCATTGGGGCGCCTCTGGTAGAGCTCACCATCCTGCAACCAGTAGGTAGTGGCCTGGCGAGCCACGCGCTCTGCCTCTGAGTCCTTCTCCGGGAGGGTGCCGCTTTGCAAGTAGGCCTTGAACTCCGCGACCCATCTGTCCGCTTGAGACTCCAGCGCGAGCAGCAAGCGAGCGCCCGAAGATGGGCCATAGTCAGGTGCGCCTGTGGGTGGTGTGGGAGGGAGCTCCTCATGAGGTGCCGTGGCGCTCGTGGCAGGTGGTGTAGCTGATGGCTTCAGGAGCCTTTCTTCGAAGACACCGGGGTTATGTGGCTCGCGACGAGATGCCCGCTTGGTGATGTCATCTGCCTCTTTGTTGCTACCGCGAGGGACATGCTGGAGCTCTAGGCCAAGGAAGCGCTTCTTGAGCTTGCGAACTTCCTCCAAGTAGGCGGCTATGTGCTCGTCCTTGGGCTTGTAGCTCTTGTTGGAGAAGTTGACGAGGAGCTGAGAGTCGCCCTTGATGATGATGTGCTTGATACCCAGGGCCGAGGCAGCCTTGAGCCCAGCGATGAGGCCTTCGTACTCTGCGATGTTGTTCGAGACCTTGTCGTCATGATTGAAGCAGAGCTGGACAGCGTAGTCGAGCTTGTCTCCTGTTGGTGAGGTGAGCACGACGCCAGCCCCCGCGCCTTGTCGTGGGAATGCGCCATCCAAGTGCATGGTCCAGCCGCCAGGTGCTTCATCTCCAGGCAGGAGGGATTCTTCCTCGCGAGACTCTTCTTGGTGTAGGTCCGTCCATTCCACCGCAAAGTCCGCCAAGGCTGCGCCCTTGATCGTCCTTGTGGTGTAGAATTCCAGCTCGAAGGCCTGCAGCTCGATGTTCCATTCGGCGATGCGGCTGGCGGCGTTGGGGCTGCGCAAGACTTGCTCCAGTGGGTAGGAAGTGATCACCTTGATGGGATGGCCCTAGAAGTACTGGCGCAGCTTCTTCGAGGCAACGAGGAGCGCGAGAAGGAGCTTCTGTTGCATGGGGTACCGCTTGCGCGCATCCCACAGCACTGTGCTGACGAAGTACATAGGGTGCTTGACGAGGCGCATAGTTGTGGTAGCTTCTTGCCCTCCAGAGGGGCCTGGAGGCTCATGAGGCTCAGAGGGCTCAGGGGACGGCTCGTGAGGCGGCTCGACAGGGGCGTCCGGAGGAGGGCCCTCGGCAGGTGAAGGCGCGACCTCAGCAGGCGAAGGGGCGACCTCAGCAGATGCTGATGTGGCCTCAGTAGGCTTCTTCTGGATGCAGACGCGCTCCTCTCGTACAGCCACCAAGGCCGCGCTGGCCGTTTGGGGAGTGGCTGCCAAGTACAGGAGCAGGGGCTTGCGAGCGCGTGGCGCGACCATGATGGGCGGGCTCGTCAGGTACCTCTTGAGGCCCTCAAAGGCAGCATCAGCCTCAGGAGTCCATTTGAAGGGGCCGGATCTCTTCATAAGCTAGAAGAACGGTAGGCGCTGCATTTGCTTGAGGTTCTGGGGAGGGCGAATCTTCTCAATGGCCTTGATCTTCTCGGGGTTCTCCTCGATGCCATGGTGGGAGACCAGGAAGCCCAGCAACTTGCCGGAAGGGACTCCGAAGATGCACTTATCTGGGTTGAGGTTGAGGTTGATCTTGCGGAGGTTGTTGAACGTTTCCTCGAGGTCCACGAGGAGGGACCAGGCCTCGCGAGTCTTGACAATGATGTCGTCGACGTAGGCTTCCACGTTCCTTCCCATCTGGCGCCCCAGGGCAATGCGCATCAGCCTTAGGAAAGTGGCGCCGGCACTCCTCAAGCCGAATGGCATGCAGATGTAGCAGTATATCCCGCAGGGGGTGATGAAGGCCGTTTTCTCCACATCTTCTGCCGCCATGTTGATCTGGTGGTAGCCTGAGAAGGCGTCTAGGAAGCACAACAACTCACACCCGGCGGTGGAGTCCATGATCTAGTCAATGCAGGGCAGCGGGAAGGGGTCTTCAGGGCATGACTTTTTGAGGCCGGTGAAGTCGACACACATTCGCTCCTTGCCACCTTTCTTGGGTACTACGACTGGGTTGGCGAGCCATTCGGGATGGTGCACCTCACGGATGACTCCTACTTCTTGCAGCTTCTAGACTTCTTTGACGTTGAACTCTTGCTTCTCTAGCGCCTGGAGCCATGCCTTCTGTTTCACACCACTAAGTGGTGCTCGATCACCTCCCTCGGCACACCGGACAAATCAGATGCTGTCCAAGCAAACACATCTGCATTTTCCCGAAGGAAGCTGATGAGCGCGTCTTCCTATGCAGGAGAGAGGCCAGTGTCGATGGTGAAGGCAGGGCCTAAGCCGCTGCCGTCCACCGACACTTTCTTCGTCTTGGCACGTGCTTGAGAGAACAACTGCTTCTTCTTCGCAGGTGCGGCCTCAGGAGGCTCGGCCTCAATCTCATCGGCGGGGTAGGCGGTGGCGGCAGCCTTCTAGGTGCTCACGAGGGCGCGAACTGCGTCCTTCTCGTCACACCGGACAGTGATGATGTCGCTGCAGCCCAGCATCTTGAGGACGTTGTAGGCGTGATGGGTCACTGCCACGAACTTGGTGAGCGCCGGGTAGGCCAAGATGGTGTTGTACGGCAGGCCGATGTGCACCACGTCGAAGTCGATGAGCTCAGTGCGGTAGTTCTTGCGGGTGCCGAAGGTGACGGGAAGGCGCACCTGCCCCAGAGGCAGCGTGGAGTCATCAGTGACTCTAGAGAAGGGCCTCGTCGGCATCAGCTGCTCGTAGGGTACTTGAAGCTTCTCGAAAGTCTTGATGGAGATCACGTTGAGGCCCGCGCCTCCGTCGACGAGCGTCTGGGTAACAGCAACGTTGCTGATGGTGGGGGTGCACAGCATGGGAATCGCGCCCATAGCCTCCGTGGACTTGGGGTGGTCCTTGGAGTCGAAGGAGATGGCGTATTGAGACCACTTGAGGGGCTGAGAAGCCTCGGGCCTTGGGAGGGCTGCATTCACCTCACGAGCGAATTGCTTGAAGTGCTGGTTGGACGGGGGAGCCTGGGCCCTACCAAGGATGCAGGCCACCTCGCGAGGCTGCTGGTAGCCTCCGGTGCCATCGCCAGGCTGGTTGCTGCTGTTCCTCCGAGGCGGAGGCGGCAGCGGCGGCAGAGCGGCGTTGGCCTAAGGATTGGCCTGCCGCGGCTGGTCGTGCCAGCCCTACCTGAAGTTGCCATTGCTGTTGTCGCCACGGTGGCCCCAACAGTTGTTGTTGGGGCCGCCTCCGCGGCCGGCGCTGCGATCGTTGCGGCTGCCGTGCCCATCCTAGTGGCTCTCGCGAAGCAGCTTGAGTTCGTGGCAGTCTTCGGTGTTGTGGGAGAACATGTCGTGGTAGACGTAGTACGGGCAGCCATCCTAGTTGGTTACATCACGGTCGTGGCCGCTCTTCTGCTCAGGCTCCGCCGCGAGCACAGCAGGGCCCTTGCGCTTGGCGTCCTTGCTCTTGGCCTTGGCAGCGTCAGGTGCCGCTTCTGAGTCATTGTGGATGAAGAGGCGGCCCTCCTCGGCCTTGGCGCACCGGTCGGTGAGGTCGAAGAGCTCAACCACGGTGTCCAGTTCATCATTGATGGCAAGCTTCTCGCGCATCCGGACGTCCATGATGCCAGCGGAGAACGTGGAGATGATGGCGGCATCAGAGGCACGTGGGATCTTGTTGCGCACTTGACTGAAGCACTGGATGTACTTGTGGAGGGTCTCGTCAGGGCGCTGGCGCACGACGCGCAAGTCGTTGAGCGTGAGGGGGTGTTCGTGAGTGCCCTTGAAGTTGGTGACGAACAGCTTGCACAGCTCGGCCCACGAAGAGATGGACGCCTCGGGGAGGTTCATGAGCCAGGAGCGCGGCGCGTCCTTGAGGGCCATGGGGAACAGTTCGCCATGACCTTGTCATCACCATTCGCCGCCTCGATGCTCTGAGTGTAGAGCTGCAGAAACTCCGTGGGGTTGGGGGTGCTGTCGTAGCGAGCAGGCAGGTCCGGCTTGAACTTCGTGGGCCACACCATGCGGCGCAGCTCACGAGTGAAGGCGTGGCAGCCCCCGATGCTGGAGGTGACGCCACCAGCGAGGGCGGCACGGTTCTGGCGACCGGCAGCCGCGACCTCCTAGATGGTGTGGTCCTGACGCTGCAGTGCTACTCGAGGAGCACGCACGCGTCGGACGGCGCGCCTGATGATCTGGTAGCTCTCATTGTCGGGGTCTGGCAAAGTCGCGTTCTGGGACGGCTCACTCCCTCGCGCGCTGCGGTGGCGCCAGACGCACTCGTTGGACGGAGAAGGCGATGGAGGAGCGCCATGCGCCACCTCCCCGGCGTGAGGCGATGGAGAGTGGAGTGAGTGAGAGGCCGCGGGGGTGTCTTCGGCGATGTTGACGAGCTCGGTGATGCGGCCCAGCCAGGCGTCATAGCTGGCCTTGGTGGGGCGGTAGTGCAGCAGCTCACGTGCCATGAGCAACACGGCCTACGGGCCCGGCAGCTCGCGACGGGCGAACGAGGAAGCGGTGGCAATGTGGCCGGCCGCCTGCACAGACAGGTGCAGAGAAGAAGCCTGCTGCTCCCTAGCAGCAGGGTCGGTGGCGGCGCCGGCATGGCAACGTCGGTTGTCACGGGCGACTGGCTCCGTCTGGGCCACCCATACCACCCGGCGCTCTGCGCGCTCGCGACAAGCATCAGCCATGGCGATGTCGAAGCGGATGGAAACGGAAGCCGCCCCTACCTGGCATGCCAAATGTTGGAATTGGGGCTCTGGGGACCCTGGTTCGAACACTGGGCGAGCTCCTTCCAACCGACCTGACGGTGAGCACGGCGAGACTACGGCGAGAGCACATAGAGCACAGGACACAATAGGGGACACAACAACTACCCAGGTTCGGGCCACCTCGCGGTGTAAAACCCTACTCCTGCTTGTGGATTGGTTTATGGTGGGCAAGAGAGTTCTCACGTACAAGGTTGAAGACAAAAGGATCGACCTTCCTCTATGGGGGAAGCACTGCCCCTTTTATAGCTGCCTTGGTCCTCTTCCCCCAAAAACATTGGCGGGAAGGGTAGCCACACACAACGGCAATTAAAAGGGGGACAGGCGCCCAGGCTTATACTGACAAAAGGCGGTCTTCGCCTGCAAAGGTGTTTTCCATGACGCACCGGTGGGCTCGGTGCTGACCTCCACCCTGCGTGCCTTATCGTCCTGGTCTTCTTTCACCAAACGGGCAAGCTTAGGGACTTGCTTTGCGGGTGGACAGCCAGCGCTACCCCCTTAGCACCAAAGAGGAAACTCTCTCTGTCCGCGCACACTGGTACGGCTCCTGCCGCTGTTCGTCGCCAAGTGCGTCACCCACGTGGTCGGCTCGGGACTGTGTGGCTGATGCCAGGCTTGGCTGCCACGGGAGGCCGCCTCGCGAGGGGGCCTCGTGAGGCCTCCTACTGCTACTGAGCCTTTGTGGCTCGCTCCTTGCGGAGGGGTCCCCGTGAGGTCGGCGCCTCGCGAGGTGTCTTGCTTCGCGGTGCCCACTGCTGGGCCGCCTCTTGGGCCATCGCCAGGTGTTGCTTCCTGGGCCGCAGGCAGACGGGCCGTGGTACCCCAGTTCCCACTAGCCCGACAGCTATAGCGCGCAACGCGGAAATTACAAAGTGTCGCGAGCAGTTAACCAAGATCCAGGAGGATATCAATGCAGAAAACACCCGCATGGCGAAGACGCAGGCTGGCATCGCCGAGGAAACGCAGCGCCTGAAGGCTGAGGCCCTTTATCTTAGCCACCGTCAGAGCGAGTCAGATATCGTTCACCAGAGGAGACATCAGAGCCGGCTTCCGGCCCATATTGTGCCAACTCAGCTGTTTTGCACACCGTGTGATCCGTCTGCTGCGGTGAATTCGGGGGCTGGTGTTGTGTCCCCAGACGGGCCCCTATTGTAGTAGCCGACTCAGCAACAGTCGCCGGCTTCGCAGCAGCCGCCGGTTTAGCCGCCACCGCAAATCCAGCAGCAGGAACAGTTGCCGCCTCGCTGTTTCCAGACCCCTATTGGACATTATTCCAACCCAGTAGATAATGTATTGGCGGCGACCCATAACTTAGCAGCAATTCCGATTGAAGGAAACAGTCCTGTTCAGATTGAGGCTAGGAACGCCATCGAGATGCTAAAGACAGTAGTAACACAACAGGCAAATTACTCCCATAGTCAGCATCGGCTGCACTCTACCCCTCATCCAAGTCGCAATAGGAGCCGACATGCCGAGTCACCAGCAGTTTCTAGCAGTGCACAGCGAAGAAGGGCTCAGCAGTCACCTCTAAATCAGCCACAACCAGAAATCCCGAACGCACAGGCAGTTGTCGACGCTGCTTGTGCTTTACGAGGGTTAGAGGCAGGAAACACAGGTGCAGCATATGTTCAGCCCATTGCACAACCCCCAACCGCCTCAGCCCAGCCAGCAGTCCGCAACAGTGGCATCACAGGCTGGACTATCGGGACTCCGTGTTTGGTCCCGCCATTACGAGATGCACGGATGCCCCCAGATTTTAAGGGTCCTCGCAAGGTTCCTAATTATACAGCCGATTTGGAGCCGGTCGAGTGGATCGAAAGCTATGAGCTAGCTATGGATATGATGGAAGCCAGTGAAGCAGTCTGTGCTCGTTATTTACCTCTCATGTTGGAAGGTCCAGCACGCATTTGGTTGAAAAATTTGCCTGCAAATTCCATTAACACATGGCAAGAGTTAAAGGAGCGCTTTATCAAGAACTTTCAGGGGACTTGCAAGCATCCAACTACAATCGTTGATCTCGAGCACTGCATTCAACGTGATGATGAGTCAGCACATCATTGGTCTCGCCGGATTGCAGAAGTCATCCACTCTTCGGATAGCATCATAGCTCAGCAGGTGGTCCTTGTCCTGGAACGAAATTGCAAGTTCCAGCCTTTGGTCCAGAAGTTGGGGCGTCTCAAGAGGAAGGTCAAAGACATGGGTGATCTCATGGATGTTTTAACTCGGTATGCCGAGTCTGATAGCACAAAGGACCCAACCTCTGATGACGAAAAGTCTGGCAAGGGCAAGAAAAACGGTGGCAAGAGCCAACAGCAGAATAATGGCAATGGAAATAACAATAACAGCCACAAACGTAAGAATCATGAGGGAGGCTCCGATCTTGTTGCAAACACCAACACCGGCTCTAAAAGCCAGCGTCAGAATAATGGCTCCAGGAAGCCTTTTTCTGGTAATCGCCCTCGTAGTTATGAGGAGGCTCTCAAGGGTACATGTCCAAAACATAGTTTTGTTGGTAAGCCATCCAGCCATTCATGGGAAAACTGCTTCATCATGTAAGAATATTCCAAGCGACTTTTTCAGAATCACCACAATGGTGGTGGCAATGGTGGAAGTCCAGCCAATCCTAGACCCAGCAATTCCGGTGGCGGCTTCCAGGCAGTCGGCTCTCAAGGACACTACCCAGGTCCCGGGTTCCAGGGGAATAAAAACCAAAATCCTGGGTTTCAGGGGGCTAGTCATGGTGGAGGCAACAATCAGCGCAATAACCAAGGAAATCAGAATCAGGGATGTCAGTCTGGATTTGAGAGCAATCCTAAGCAGTGGAATAGTGGTCAATATCACGTATTCACCACCAGTACATGTAAGCGTGACCGCAAGCTTCAGAGGCGGGTTGTTCATACAGTTGAGCCGGCAGTTCCTTACTACTTAAACTGGTCGGAGCAGCCAGTAACTTGGAGTAGGGAAGATCACCCCCCACGGATTGATAATCCAGGCGGTCTTGCTTTGGTGGTAGCTCCATAAGTCAGCGGTTACACCTTGACAAAGGTACTCATGGACGGTGGAAGCAGCATTAATATTCTTTATTATGGTACTTTCAGATGGATGAACTTGTCCGAGAAGCAGCTCACCCCTTCCACTTCAGTCTTTCATGGCATTGTCCCCGGCAAGTCGGCTTACCCTATCGGCAGAATTTCTCTGGAAGTTGCTTTTGGCACTGAATTTAACTATCGCTCGGAGTTCTTGTCATTTGAGGTGGTCAAGCTTAAAAGTCCATATCGTGCCCTCTTTGGGAGGCCGGCTTATGCGCGGTTCATGGCACGTCCATGTTATGTTTATCTGAAGTTGAAGATGCCTTGACCAGAAGGCACTATTACTGTGAATGCTAACAGGAAAGTCGCCCTTGAGTGTGAGGAGGGAGATGCAGCTTATGTTGAGACACTTGTGCGGCTGAGGAGTTGAAATTCTATAAGGACAATGTTGACCTGGCTGACATGACTTCTATGAAGAAACTGACTAAAGAATCTGATCCTTTACTGAAATTCAAGTCAGCAAGGGACACCAAGCAAGTTGATTTCACCCTTGGTAATTCTTCTAAGCAGTTTACCATCGGGGCGAATATGGATCCCAAATAGGAAAGCGCGCTCATCGAGTTCATCCATGAGAATCGGGACATCTTTGTATGGAAACCTTCTAACATGCCGGGTGTACCGAGAGAACTCTTTGAGCACTCCGTTAATGTAGATCCTAAGTTTAAACCGGTACGGGAATACCTCCTTCGTTTTAATGAGGAGAGATGCAAAGCCATTGTTGAAGAAGTAGCTCAGCTCCTAGCTACCGAGTTCATTGTTGAAGTATTTCATCCAGAGTGGTTGGCTAACCCAGTCCTTGTTTTGAAGAAAAATGGGACGTGGCGGATGTGTGTGGACTACACTGATTTAAACAAGGCTTGTCCTAGTGATCCGTTTGCTCTGCCCCGTATTGACCAGATCAGTGATGCTACGGTTGGCTGCGAGTGTTTATGTTTCCTGGATGCTTATTCTGGTTATCATCAGATCAAGATGAAGGAGGAGGATCAGGAAAAGACGGCTTTTATCACACCTTTCAGAGCTTTCTGCTATACGTCGATGCCGTTTGGTCTGAAGTGTGCACAGGCGACTTATCAGCGTTGTGTCCAAAACTGTTTCCACAAGCAGATTGTGCGTAATGTTCATGCCTATGTTGGTGATATTGTGGTCAAATTTAGGAAGAAGGAGACTTTGCTGGATGATCTCAACGAGACATTTGATAACTTGCGAGTTTACAAGATGAATCTCAACCCAGAAAAATGTGTGTTTGGTGTTCCTGCAGGGAAATTGCTGGGTTTCCTGGTTTCTGAGCGCGGAATCGAGGCCAATCTAGAAAAAATCAAAACCATTACAACTCTGTCCAAACAGGCCAATATCAACGCTGTCCAGAAGTTGGCTGGGCGAGTTGCGGCTTTGAGCCGGTTTATCAACTGGCTTGGGGAGAAAGCAATTCCTCTCTACCAATTGCTAAAAAATCAGATAATTTCACTTGGGGTGATGCTGCTGATCAAGCCTTTGAATCCCTCAAGAAGCAGTTGTCTGAGCCGCCTATCCTTGCTGCTCCTCAGGAGAAGGAGCCGATGCTGCTATACATTGCGGCCAACAGCAAAGCCGTCAGTGTTGCTGTTGTCGTGGAATGCAAGGAGGAAGGCAAGGAGCACCTAGTCCAGCGACCAGTGTATTATGTCAATGAAGTTTTAACAGAGTCCAAGTAGCGATATCCACATTGGCAAAAACTAGTTTACGATGTATTCATGGCAAGTCGTAAGCTGAAACACTACTTTGAGGAGCACCCCAGTACTATCGTCAGCTCAGCACCTCTCGGAGACATCATCCAGAACAGGGAAGCGATAGGCCGGGTTGCTAAGTAGGCTATTGAGCTTAGCTCACATCACCTTAAATACATGCCATGAACTGCCATCAAATCTCAGCCTTTGGTGGATTTCATCAATGACTGGACTGAGTTACAGGTTCCTGAGGACAAGCCAGATACAACATATTGGACGATACAATTTGACGGATCCAGACAATTGGAAGGCTCGGGGGCTAGAGTTGTGATAACTTCCCCGCGAGGTGATAAATTTTGTTATGTTTTGAGGCTTATGTTTCCCTATACTAACAATGCAGCAGAATATGAGGCTTTGCTTCATGGCCTCTGTATGGCCAAGGAGATGAATTTAAGCCAGGTCAGGTGCCTGGGCGACTCAAACCTGGTGGCTCAGCAGGTATCCGGGACCTGGGATTCCAAGGACCCCCTCATGGCGGCTTATAGGCATGCAGTCACAAATATTGCTGGACATTTCAAGGGATACCAGGTTGATCATATTGATCGCCGGCTTAATGAGGCAGCAGATGCTTTGTCTCACTTGGGGTCTCAGCGGAAGCCGATTCCACCCAATGTTTTCCTGGATATTCTGCACAACCCGTCAGTCAAATTACCGATGGAGGAGGACATTGCTATTCCTGATATAGAAGCAGCCTTGGTGGCCGCTGTTCATGCTATACCAGATTGGACAGTACCTTACTTGGCTTATCTGAGCCGTGGCGAGCTCCCAGCAGAGGAAATCATTGCTCGGCTGATTATCAGAAGGTCCAAGTCCATGACCATAATCAATGGTGAGTTACATAGATGTAGTGTCACAGGTGTTTTTCAACGTTGTGTTTCTCCTAAGAGGGTCATACAATTCTCAATGAAATCCACTCTAGCGATTGTGGACATCATGCCAGCTCACGATCCTTGGTTGCGAAAGCTTTCCGACATGGGTTTTACTAGCTCACAGCTCATGCAGATGCAGAGGATATTGTTCGCAAGTGTGATGGATGCCAGAAATTTGCTCGTCAAGCTCATGTGCCGGCTCAAGAATTATGGATGATTCCAATCACTTGGCCCTTCATAGTCTGGGGGCTTGATATGGTCGGACCTTTCAAGTGGTCCAAGAATAAACATACTCACTTTTTGGTTGCAGTTGACAAATTCACCAAGTGGGTTGAAGCAGAGTCAGTCAGCCATTGTGATGCAGCTACAGCTGTCAAATTCCTGAAAAAGTTGATCTATCGTTTTGGCTATCCACATAGCATCATTACAGATAATGGAACCAATCTTTCCAAGGGGGTCATGAAGCAGTTCTGTCAACAGGAGCACACCCGACTTGACTTGACATCTGTCGCACATCCTCAGTCCAATGGACAGGCGGAACGAGCTAATCAAGAATTGCTGCATGGAATAAAGCCACGGCTCATGGTGCCTCTGGAACACACCCTTGGTTGCTGGGAAGAGGAATTGCCTGCAGTACTTTGGAGCATACGGACTACTCCCAACAGGTCAACAGGCTATACGCCGTTTTTCCTGGTCTATGGTGAAGAAGTTGTATTTCCAAGTGATATTCGTCATGACTCTCCTCGAGTCACAGCTTATGTGGAGGCTGATAATGAACAAGCTCGCTAAGATGCTCTTGATGCTTTGGAAGAAGAACGCGAACTTGCCGCGTCCAGATCTGCAATATATCAACAAGACCTACGTCGCTATCATAGCCATAGAGTTAGAAGCCATACCTTTCAGGAAGGTGACTTAGTGCTCCGTCTGATACAAGACCAGACAGGCATGCATAAGCTTTCGCCTCCTTGGGAAGGGCCCTTCGTCATCAGCAAGAATCTCAACAACGGGTCGTATTACCTTGTTGACATACGTGAAGCAAATAAATCATGTACCTCTGAAGAGGAGGGCAGCCGACCCTGGAATATCGCACATCTCCTGCCGTATTATACATAAGTCACAGACTTGAGAGTACCTTTTGTACATACCTTCATCATGTATATATATATTATGATGAATGAAATAAAACCGGCATCTCTCTATAAGAGAGTTTGTCGTTTTGCCTCAAATTGTGTGTTGAGTCTTTATTCTTTGATCATTGGTTACTTGGGGGATTCCAACTCATCGAGTTTAGCTATTAACATCCCTCTTAACCCAGCATATGCCATTATATACTTGGTTATACCTGCCTGTTAGCAAGATGCTACTCAGAAAAGGTGACCCGGTGAACACATGATGAGTCAATCATAGAGGTGACCCTGAACTCGTCAAAGTTAAAACACTGGTTAAGTCACATGAGAGCCGGCTTTCAGAGACCGAGGACAAACCAAAAGAGGTTAAAAAGACTGCTTCACAAAAGCAAATCAGACTCGAGCCTCGAAAGCCGGTCTTTATGTCGTGCCTCAAAAGTCGGCTTATTTTGTATTTTTCTATAATTTGTTATGTCATATTTGTATATATCTATGACTGTGCACTTTGGCAGGTTTCAAAAATTTCTTATCTATCTGCCGGGTCACAAGTTTGACCCGGCCTTGGATTATCCAACTGCTGCTTTGTAGTACACTACAACGCTTTGGGATTCTTCAAAAATACATATTCTGCCGGGTTATATTAGCACCCAGGGCTATGATTCCAGATCATACAATCAAATTGAGCAAACATGCATATTCAGTGCTACCAATTATCATCATAGATTAAAAGTTAAGGACTGCTCAAATGCACGAAGGCATTGACAGATTACGAAACTTCTCTACCAGCTATTACAAAGCCACCTCAGGGCCAAAATTTGATCAAGTTTTTTTCACTACATCACTTTCAGAGTTTCATGGCTGTGAGCCGGCAGTATGGCTCTCCGGGTTGACATTTGCACCGCTGGGTGATGGGTCACCATGAGCCGGCTCTCTTTGACCTTCAAGAGCCACCTCTTCTGCCCTAAAGGTCTGGGGTCGTCCGCCAGCCACTGAATGGATTGTAAAGCTTCAAATACTGAATCTGCCCTCATCACTATGGTAGGATTAACGTCAGGGGCAAATATTTGCTTACGACAAGGTGAAAGGTCGAGGTTGGGGGTTGGGCGGATCTATGCGTTCACCGGCTTCAGAGTAACCTGCTTGGTACTTGGTGATGTCCTGCTCTTCCGCAAGTGCCATCACCGCCACCCGGGTTTCTTTCACGCATCGCAGATAATCCTTCTTAGTAAACGGGGTGTCATCAGCGTTGAATTCAGGAAACCTGCCTACTAGTTGAGCCGGATCCATTTCCGGTAAATAAGCCTTGGCACGTGTAAGGGCGGATAGGGCTCCTTGATGACAAGCCGCCCTGTTCCACTCCTGGAACCACTCAGGCACAACAGATAGTTCCTTCAGCATGTCCATGATATGTTGGGGTGGTGCCTTTGAGTTTTCCACTGCCATGATACAGCGTGAGCCGCCTACATACAGTTATTCCAGGAAGGTATACACGACCATCAATTTCACCAGTGGTTGCTCGACAGCATTATGTGTCTTCTACATGTTGACACGTCATTGAAGTCAGTAACCTCGCTACATGATGACCCGGATATATTTGATGGCTTATAATTTAAAGGAATTTCAGACTTACCAAAGATGGCGATACACATTTTGGTAATGTGACCCTTGACAGTATGTAGCTCCTGGGTCACCGGCTCCAGCTTTGATTCGGCTTCTTCTGCCCGTTTCAATAAGACGGCCTTTACTTCTTCAAAGGCAGCCTTGATCTTTTCTAGGGTGTCCGTCACTGTGAGTAAGGACTTGTGAAAATTGGAGGATAAGCGTTCTGCCTTTTCTCGCAGTTTCTTCTCTCTTTTCATATCTTTTTCGAAGCCGGCTGCTTGTGACTCAGCCTAGTTCAGCATATCCGGCATATCAAATTCATAAAGTCAGGAATATGTTTTGACAGCCCCGAGCCGCCGCAGGCAGTCGACCCAGCACTTGGGGGCTACATCTATCAGTTATGTCCTATTTTATATCAAGTCCCATGCAGATGCAAGCATTCAACATGGAACTTGGGGGCTAATGCATGGTCCTTTTTGACTATCAGCATATCAGAAGACCCGGCCCATCATACCATGTTGAGCCAGCTCTTGGGGGCTACCTATCGCTCAAATGAGTATGTTACAGATATTTTGAAAGTTCGAGGTCATTATTATAAAAATGACCCGGCCCATGGGGGCTACACCTGAGTACAGAATAGATATTTTCTACACCTAGTTCAAGCAAATCGTTACCGTCTACTTCAGACTTGGAGGCTACATATATGAGCAGATGAGGGTGCAGCGAATTTTACCTCATACTTTCTCTTCTAGCTATTCATCATAGCTGCTTCAGTGTCTCGGCTCTCAGATAGTCGGGCCAGGAAAGTTTGATGCAAAGAGTTGACGTCTTGGTCGTCAAAGGATTTGAAGTCCAGAGCCGCCTTTCCTTTGTCCTTGATTGGCGACTCATCCTTGGTTAGGATTTTGGCCAAGGCTTTCGAAGTTACTGGTTGGGGGTTCTGGGTCTCGCCAGTCACCACCACCTCATCCTGGGCCTTTTCAGCAGGCTGTTCCTCTACTACAATCTCCTTCTCCTGCTCAAATGGGGGAGGAGTGGACGTGCGAATAGGGCTCATTGTTGTATCTTGTTATGGCGGCTCTTTATGGATAACCGGGCCATCAGGGATTTCCGGGTTGTCTGTTGCTACGTTCTGCGAAGGGCCCTCATTTCCCGCAGTGGGTGCTAAAGACCCGCTAGTAGTTTTCTTTCTGATAGCTTTGGCACTGTAAGAAGTGAAGAAATGTTAGTCTTTGAATAGCACGGTAAAAGTGTGAAAAAGCAAACTAAATTAGTCTTACCCACGATGGATGTTAAAAGCTGGCACTTGAGTAGCACTGGATTCATCAGAGGATGGGGAGGTCAGCTGGTAGGCCGGGTCAGACGGATGAAGTGGTTCCTTGAACTGGCCGGCTTGTGGATGTGAAAGAGTTGGGTTGTGAGGCACCTTAGTTCATGCCCTTCGTGATGTTGGCTTGTCAGACAAGCTGCCCGATAAGGTGCCTGAGCTACTCCGGGTCTTGCGCTTGGAGGTTCCGGCGTGCTGAGTTTTATTCAAAAGAAACCATGGGTCTAAGTGAGCATCTGGATGTGAAAATGGGACTTTACGGACTGCAACCCGGATTTTCTTTGGGACGGGTATTGTTGAGTCTATATCGGAGGAAATGAAGGTTACCTCTGCTTTGCCGACTTGACTAGATTCAACTTATTCTTGAGGAGATTCGGTGTCAGCAAGTTGGTTAAATAGACGGCTGAGAGAGTCGAGTTCTACCTCAAGTTCCTCCTCATCTTCCGGTTCTTCTCCATCGTCGTCTTGGGGAGGTGTGGGAACTTGAGGTTTAGTTTTCCACCACTTAGCATGTTCCTAGACAATTGACAAGATTAGTAAGTTAAATACGATATCAAGGCAGTTATAAGAAAAGCAAGAGAAAGACAGGAAAGGCGACTTACTTCGGGTGCCGGGTTGCCAGCAAAGAAGGGAGCTAGCCCTACAAGTTCAATTGCATCCTTGGTCTCACCAAGAAGCTTCTTGGTAGATTTTATAAGCTCTTTTTGGGGAGGCTAACCCGGCTAAACCGCAGTGCATCTTCTGGCTCACCTGAATATGTATGCTTGAGCCGGCTCCTCAGGCTGAGGGGTTGGATCTGCCAGCTCATCCAGGTCTGAGTCAAATCAATGCCAGTAAGGCCATGAGCAATCAAGGCATTCATCTTTGAGTACAGAGGCTATAACGCTTCTCTTTTAGCTCTAGTGGCGAATCCTGGGAATGTGGTGGAAGCATCAAGCCGGTCCATCCTATAACCCGGTAGCTGGTGTTGCTGTGCGGGCGAAGTATCCTTCCAGTAAAACCAAGTTTTGTGCCATCCCTTGGGATGACTCGCCAATTTTACTTCAGGAAAAGCTGAGTTTTTCCTCCTTTGGATGGTGACCCCGCCAAGCTCTATGCTCGGTCCTCCTTTATGCTCTGTCTGATGGTTGAGGTAGAAAAACTCTTGGAAAAAGCTGATTGACGGCTCAATCTAAAGGTAAACCTCATAGAACACTTGAAACTGGCTAAGGTTTAGGATGGAATTAGGACCAAGGTCTTGAGGCCTAACGGTGAAATAATGAAGCACGTCTCAGAAGAACTTTGAACCCGCGGGACGGAAGCCTCTGTCCAAATGATCGCCAAATATGATGATCTCATTTTGAGCCGGCTGAGGATGGATTTCTTCTTCAGGTGCACGCCATTCTATTTCTTGGGCTGGAAGTAACCCGGAATCTACTAGGCTCTACAGCCTGAGTTCAGACATGTTGAATTTGGTCCAATTGACCGCTTTGTTAGTCTTAGGGGCCATGGTCTCAATCAGTGAAATTTCAGCTACAAAGTGTAAAAAACAGGTATAATCCGGCAATGTCAGAAGGCATTCCGGGTTACGGCAGTAGCAAGGTAAACTATAGAGCTGTTTATGAAGCGCCTGGGTCACAATTATCAAGAAGAGCTGAAAACCACTAAGTATGAAAACATCTATGGATTACAACGATCTGCAAGCTAGTGATATTTCCGGCCAGCAAAAGGTACCAATGCAATTTGCAATTTAACAACTGGTGAAGTAATATCCGAGTCAAAGCAATTACAAACAGGAAATGTGCAGATTTGATTATCATTACAGATCTGGAAAATGACTTAAAAAAGAAAAGGAAAACCCTAGTCATGGCGGAGTTACTAAGTAAGGAAGTAGCCATAGGATCTATTGAACGGAACAAAAGGGATCTAATAAGGGATGAACTACATTGCGGCAGCAGTTAGCTTCCCCACGAGCGGCAGTATGGTGACGCACTAGATCTATTTGACTCATATGAGATGAACCCTGATGAACATGGGACGAACTACAGAGGCACAGATGAGGAGTGAGGTACTCACAGATCAGTGAAGAAAAGATTGAAGATGTTGAAGGTCGACGGTGCTGTCGTGGCGTCCCCGATGAGCTCTAGCGATGGCGTTTTCGCTGATGAGGTCATTGATTTGATAGGGTGGCGAACTCGAGGTGGCGTGGTGCGTCGATGGCGAGAGGAAGAAGAAGGGCAGGAGGCGAGAGAAAGTAAAAGAGAGCTCGGGACTATCGTGCTATTTATAAAGCGGGGGACCCAAACGACAAGTGTCAGATTCCAGGGGGCGCAATCAATTTTGGCTAAAAAGACTCCTCAATTCTCGCGCCTGACAAGACAATACAAATCCTCCCAAAGATCCATTGTGAGGTCATGCCCGGATATCGGAAAAAGTAGATATGATGTCATGGTGTGGAGAGATGGAAAAATGACCAGTGTGGAATACGCTGATGACCCGGGAGACGGATTGACCCGGCTAAATGTCTTATGAAGCATAAGTCAGAGGATGAAAACATACCGGCTCAGACAACTAGACCCAGAATTTAACCCTTCACATTTTCCTTTTCTTTGTTTACTTTCAGGAGCAGTTTACCATGGATAAATCCAAGTTAAACTGGGGGCTAATGTTGGGGATATTCCCCATGGTTGAGGCCCGGCTCAGGATGTGACCCGGCAAGGAGCCGAAGGCCCGCGAGGGTTATCCTGTTCCTGGGTTTATGATGAAATGATAAGAAGCTGAAGGCCCGCGAGATGACCCGGCTAAAGGCCGGCTCTTGAGGACTCAAGCAGGCCGGCTCATCAAAAGGCCCAAGAAAAGGAGACTTCCTAATTTGGGAGGCAAGGTAGATAAGTGTTAGTTTCAGATATGGGTTAAACAATACGACCCGGACTCTTCTGGAAAACTAGGGAGTCGACCTGTTATATAAAGGCGAGCCCCCTGGGACACAAAGACTAAGTTGCAATCTCTCGAGAGCTAGGTTAGCGAATCCGCATCCTTGTAATCGAGATCCAGAGCAATATCAATCAAGCAGGAGTAGGCTTTTACCTCCACCGTGAGGGGCCGAAGCTGGGTAAACTCATGTCTCTCTTTTCCGTTCAACCCCTTCCAAGCTTCCACGCAACTGCGATGGCCTCACGATTAAGTCCTTTCACAAGGACATCTGCCGTGTCAAAACCACGACACATGGTGATCAGGGATCTTCTCCAGTTGTTGGCCCACTCAGCCGGAGTGGGAAGATGCGGCGGTGGCGGACTCGCCGAGCGCCCCTTCTGTTGGCCATCGCCAAAAGAAACTACGGAGGATGCCATCAAGTTTTCACTCCCAACGGGCGCTTCGAGAGGCTAATGGCGATGAAATAAGACTGTCCGGAAGAAGAAGAACGGGTGGTTGAAAACAACGCTCCCTGCTCCCAATTTATAGCGGAGAGAGTCTCAAATCTTGGCCACTACGGTAACGGCACACGAAGCGCCGGCGGTGGGCTGGCTCGTGTTGGTCCTGGGCTACTTTAATGAGAAACTTGGGCTGAGGTAGGTGATGAGTCCAATTTACGTGATGTTTTTCCTATATATTTTGTGCCTGCAACGTGGGCTTTGTGGAATTTTACCGCGTTCGCGCACTTCTTTTCATTGATAATCTCTCAGGTAACGTCTTTTGGAGCAATATCCATTTAATGGAGGAAATCCTTGGAAATGGCAGTGGAATCACGCACTAAAGGTGATAAACACTTTCCATAGAAAGATTAAGCAAGAAGGATAAAGAAACAACTGTCGTCGTGCTTTCAGAGCGAACGACGGCGTTCCATGCGACCGCGCGCGCTCGCATGAGTGGTCGTTTGGCGCGCTGCCACTTCTGGGGGATCGACTACTTTCACCCCATGAAAGCGGATCGGGGAGAGGACAAACAGAGACGCCAGAAACGCATCGAGAAGGCAGAACCCTAGACGCCGAAACCCATCTAGAGGGAGGATCAACCGGGAGAAGAAGGGGATTCATCTCACCGTGCGAGGAATGTGTCAGGACCCCGATCCTAAGTCACGCCGGTCTAGCATGTAACACATCATATCACTTTGCGGCCTCACGCACGGTAACCCACGGCTGCCGCCTTTACTTGGGCCGGGACCGTTTGCGCCTTTTGGCTCATGTATATGATTGTGTCGCTAGCATCCATGTGATAGAGAACCCGGGCCGACATGGCTAGTCGTAAACCAAGGTGGCACAAACTTACAGGGACAGGCATACATGACCCAGCAATGCACGTGTCGGTCAGCAGTGAGTGTAACTGAGTCGTAGCAAGCTACAAGGACTCCAATAAAACACCGCGTGACATTTCCCCGTAGGGACAGACACAGGAGCAAAGAAGGACACATGTTGGTCAATCCATGTGTTCCGGATGGAAGCACTAGGAGGCATTTCCCCATAAGGAAGGCTACCAAGAAGAAACAACTAGGTGTCGGATCCCACACATACCAAAGCATTTCAATAACATACACACAATATGCGATACAACATGGCATCACAACATAACTCTATGACTAAAAGTATTTCTTTAAGAGGTTCCGACGAGCCATACATAGCATGATATTACAAACATGGGTCTCATGACCCATCATCCAAGTCATACAAGCAACAAGCGGAAGCATAAACCTGTCCGAGTACAAATAGCTGAGAAGAAAGTAGGCTAGAAAGCCTGTCTATCTACAAGACCCTCCAAAGGAGCCAGACCTCTGTCTGGGATTCCCAAGCTAATCGGTCAACGTCGAACTCATCGCAGGAATCTAAAGTGAGACTGAAGTCTCCTCTGCAAAAACATAACTTAAGCAAACGTGAGTACAAATGTACTCAGCAAGACTTAAATCAGAACTAGCTACATATGCATCAGTATCAATAAGGGGGTGGTGGAGTTTAACTGCAGCAGGCCAGCTTTGACTCAGTGGCTATCCTGTACTACGACTACCAGTATTTCCCTTGAGGTGAGAGATCACACACGAGTCCACATATTCACCATACCAATACACCACTATGGATCCGCTTCTGTCTCCCTACGAGAAGGCCATCCATAGCACTCACACTTATCTTGCACATTTTAGAGTATCCACTTCAAGTTATCTATGAACCATATAAGCTTTCCAAGTAGTCCATATCCGCGGACGCGGCTATTCGAATAGATCATATTACCCTGCAGGGGTGTACTTCTTCACACACGCTTTCCCCACTTACCGCCATGTACACGTCATGTATCTCGGCAACCTTCAAGCGGAAGCCTGGCGAGGGTGTCGACCACGACCTGACTAACCACACAAGTCTCTAGTCTAGGTTTATCGCCTATTTGAGTCCGACCCGCAAGGAAGTCCGGCCGAGGTTTCCACTACGGCCCCAAACGATGTGAGCAGGGTTCCCAAGCACACCATCCGGGTGCCACTTGGTACACCGTGCCACTATGCCTAGTCTGCCCCAAGCCCACCTGGTCGGGTGCCACTTGGTAGACAAATAGCACGACCTATAAACACCAGAAACTAGTTGCAACTCCTGGACAAAGATCAGGGCGATTAATAAGTCGAGAGGGGTCATTGGTTTTGAGCCCAATGTGTGGTAGTATCTGTCTTGGATCACAAACACGGAACTCAGTTCCTGAGGATGGTCCCAATGAGACAACCCACCATGTACTCCTACATGGCCTCTCATCGCTACCTTTACCAAAATGTGTTCACACACTTAGCTCTCACACAGTAGGACATGTTCACCACCATTCCAATCCATCCCGGATGAATCAGACCTGACACAACTCTAAGCATAGCAGGCATAACAAGCAAGCATGAATGAGTAGGCACATCATGGCGTAAACAACTCCTACTCATGCTAGTGGGTTTCAACCATTTACTGTGGCAAAGACAAGTCATGCAGAGGAATGCGTTCAACTACCGCAACAAGTAACAGTTGAATCATTGTTGTCCTAATGCAGTAAAAGAGAGCAAGAGCAAGAGAGTGGGATTGTAAAGGAATGCTCAAAGGGGGTTGCTTGCCTGGCACTTCTGAAGATAGTATAGCTCTTCGTCAGTGTCAACGATCACATCGTCGGAACAACGTCTACTGAGGGAGAACAAACACCGGCAACATAAAAAGGGAACCACAATCAATGCAATGCACATCCAAATGAATGACATGTCATATTAAGGTACTGAATTGACCTAATGCAATAGTTATCCACGTTAATTGGAGTGGAATTCAAACAAGATCAAATTCCAACTCCAAATGCTATTTCATAAATTGCCCTAATCATCATTTGTCTTATTTAGTGAGGTTAACTTGTTTAAACATGCATGAAAGTGTCATAAACAGATTCTTCATATTTTTCTGATAATTTTTCATATATAAATTATTTCAAACTGAGTTACGGTTTAATTACTATGATTTTTTGAAGTTTAAACAAATTTCTAGAATTTCCTGGTTTATATTAAATCTAGAAAAGAGTTTATTGTGTCAGCATGATGTCAGGCTGATGTCAGCAAGTCAATAGGGTTGACCCAGGTCAAACCTGACGCGTGGGACCCATTGGTCAGTGACTCATTAGTTAACAGAGGCAATTAGTGTTAAAATTATCCCTAACTAAAATTAGTCAGGGTCAGGGCCCACATGTCATTGACCAGAGGGGTGGTCAAACCTGGTCAAAGCGGGGTCAAATCCAGTCAAAACGGGGTCAAACCCGCTGGCGTTTAGTCACCGGCGAGGGCAGCGGTGGCCAGGGGCTTCGGGAAAGCTCCACAGAGCACGGCTGGATGCGCTAAAGGCAGCTCTGGGACGCTGGCGATGCGGCGCATCGGATGGTGGTGGTCTCCGGGCCTGGGGTGGCCTGTAGCGTCGCCGGTGACGACTGCAGCAGCGGCCGGAGCTCGGGTGCGCTCGGGTTTGTGGCCGCAGTGTGCAAACGTGCGATGTTTTGCACTAGCGGGGCTCTACTCGATGCGGTGATCACATTAGGCACCGGCGCTTGACCATATGGTCACCGGAGCATCGTCGGCGACGTGCTCAGCGGCAGCGCGTTCGGTCAGTAAGGGAGGAACGGCTACGGCGGGTAATAAGGCACGGCGTTAGGGGGGAAGGTGCAGGAACTCACGGCGGTCTCGTAGGCGGTCTCAGACAGCTCGTGGAGGCATCGACAATGAGGTATGGCCGGTGGCAATCTCGGGTGCCAAAGGGTGAAGACGACAGCGCTGAGGCCGAAACAGAGTTTCCCGGCTCGCGTGGCTCGATGAGGAGGAAGAGGAAGTCGAGGCGGAGCTTCTGGACATGAAGAGGAGGCGAGGGGGTGGCTGTGGCCATGGCAGTGCCCGACGGCTCTCTCGGGCGCGTTCGGATTTGGCGAGAGAGAGCGAGCAGAGGAGAGGAGAGCCACAGGAGAGAGGGGGGGGTCAGCTGGGGCTGTCGTGGTTGTCTCCGCGATGCGGCTAGAAGACCCGAGGCGGCATGAAGCAGGCAGGTGGCATGGCGCCCTCGCGCGTGCGCCATGCCCTCCTTCGCCTCTGCCTTCTGGCAGAGGTTGGGGATGACTGGCACTGTGGGCCAGTGGGCCGCACAGTAGGCACCAGGTAAGCCTCTTCCTCTCTTTTTTCTGTTTTTCTTTCTGTTTTCTTTTTCTATTTCTGTTTTGGCCTTAGTAGAAATACTAGGGCATTTCTAAAAATCCTGAAATTATTTATGCTGAATTATTCTAGTGGCCCACATTTAATTTCAGATTTATTTGAGCATTTAAAATAATTATAACAATTAAATACCCAAATTCAAATACATTATGACTTAATCCATAAATCCAAAAATGTCCCAAAAATGGGTGCATGATTTTTGGCAGAGGTTTTCACCTTTAACAAAAATCATGGACTTTTTTGAAGGGCATTTTGGGTTCATTGAAAATATTTTCAATTGATCCTAGTAATTCGGAGGGGTGCTAGGGTTTATTGGATCCCCATTTCAAATTCATTTGAATTTAATCATGATGCATGGATGATTATGCAATGACAAGCAATGACTAAGCTAGGGCTGTTATAGCTCACCCCCACTAAACAAGAATCTCATCCCGAGATTCAAGCGTAGGGTAAGAGGGAGGGGACAAAGAACCGACACAGTCTTCATGATCCAAGTTGCAATTCCCAAGGATGTTGATTTGTTGCATCGTTTTGATCTTGATGTCTTTGCCTTTGAGAACTTCATCCAAACACGACGAAAAAAGGAACAGGAAAACTCTACGGGAATCGATCTTCACGAAGATCGAGCAACTCACGATCAACTCATGGGATGAGACGTAAGAACATCTCTTGATCTGAGACACAAACACGTATCAGGGGCGATAGAAAGAAGCAGATGATGAAGGTTCAATTTGGTAGGCAACAATTCCCTGCTAGAGTAAGATGGTGCATGGTTTCAATGTAGCGAGGAAATAATTGCCATGATTCCATGATGGGGCACCCTAGGGGAGGTGACTCGTAGAATTATTCCCTTAAGTGGCAAAAGAATTACTTTTGATTCATAGACCACTGAAACTCTCTATACCAGCCTAAGGCAATTCACAATGATCATTTGAAGGAGTTCAAAAGAATGGCATACTCAGACTAGAATGGATGATGTGGGCAACCTTGTTGAAGACAACGGAATGGATGATTTTTGCTTATCATTGGAAATGGATAGGACCCATGGTAGGACCACTTTTGAAGATGATCCTGAACAGCAATTACTAAGAAGGGCAGCCCATGGTAAAATGGCATAATGGCGGGTGCAAGCTGGGAACAAAATGCAAATGCTGTGAATGATCCTGGTAACTGGGGGGAAGGCTCAACAGTAGAGAATGATTCCACTGATTGAATGGCTATAGAATAATCGGAAAAAAACTGAGGGCACATTCCGACTAATGCCGACGATAAAACCTAGTGCCTGAGCGTGCTCTCAAGAACTTGAGCATTTCCATATCCATTAGGGTTTTACCAGCAACTATGCCAAGGATTCTGGTAACACCTCATACTACCACGACGAATAATAATGGAGGATGCAGATGCAAGGAAGGCAACACTTTCTCAGATTTTACCTTGACTAAGCCTAGAGAACGAAATCTGGATGATCGACCGAGAGACACTTAGCACTCCGCTTCTAATGTTCTCCTTGATGTACTAGATATCACGATCATGCTTAAAGGCATCATCGATATGGTCATCAAGTAAAGGTCGGACTTCAGGAGCACAAAGAATCCATAAGGAACAACTTCCAGAATAAGTCATATGAAATCCTCATGAAGAGTGGCCAAATTGTTGATTCAAGATACTAGAATAATATGTCTTCCGGCTAGGTGTGTTGGCCACAACATCAACTATACCGGTTTAGAAAGACCAGTATTATAATTCTTGAGAAATGTTTCAACCATCATATCTACCTGAGATTCAGATCTGGTTGGTAACAAGATGCTTCAGACTCAGCATGTCCGAGAGATGGTTTGCAACACAAATCGACGAGATGAAGTTGCGAGACTCTCAGGAGATGAACTATAGAAGCAAGCTCCAAGACATGAGCTGGTTCGCAAGATACATGTGGACACACTGCCCAAGACAATCGTGGACACATGGAAACCTTACAACAGAACACTGCCGAGTCCTGGTTGGGAACCATCATTGAAGATAACTAAGTCTTGTGCATGTCCGTCTGGGCCCTTCAGGATTAGCACTTGAACTTCTTATCCTTGAACAAATCAATTAGTGGCTTGGTGTGCTAGGGAATACACATGGAATGGAGGTTGCAAATCTACCAGACCATAGTATACTTCGCACGTGCATGACTGACTTGGGATGATTCCAGAGGAAGCAAAACAAGCTTTCTCGAATCCACGGTGGCAACTAGCATCAAATACACGTGAATTAGAGGAAGTCACTTCTTTCATCCAAACATATACCTCATGGCTAGCACAAAGATAATGTTTACGAAAGTTTCCAACACTAACTTGGTATCCAACAAAATCATGGAGAAGATAAAAATGGTGCCGATGGGCTCAACAACAATTCATCTAGGTTTCCATATAGATGGAATTCCACAATTAAGTTAACACAGTGATTGCATTGGTCAGACCAAAAAGAATATAATGGTGCATGCTCGAGGGGACAACCACGAGAAACAATATTACGAGAATCGTTGGTTCTGATTTGATTTGACGATAGCCCATACTCAAATCAAGATTGGATGAGATGACAGGTCCATCAACTGATCACGAGGATCAATCGATGAAAATACCATCTTTCTTCAACACACATACAAGATATCCCTTTAGGATGAACTAAGTTAGATCAAGCTTTTATCTTCCAACTCTCCAAGTTGTTGTTTAGCTTAACCAATTAGTTCAGGGTATCCAACACATATTCTTGGGGGAAGGGATGGTTTATCAGGAAACCAACTTGATCACGAAGTCAACATAACGGTCAGGGGACAACCTGGTGATACTTCTGAGAAGATATTCAAAAAATCACGAACCACCGATAAGTTTTAAGCTCGAGAGCAATCTTGATTTTGAGGGCAAGACGATATGATCAAAAGAGCTAGAGATAGATACAATCCTAACTCATTGACCGAGAGTGCACTAGGAAAAATAGACTAGGTAGCACGATCACTCGTAGCATGGTGATTCAATAACCATCACACTAAGAATGAAACTATTGTCCACTAGCTACCAAGCAACGGGGTTGCTAGGAGTATTGATTTCACACATCATGGTTCACTTGTCGGCATTCCGGTTGCAGCGACACGGAGAACGAGAAATAAATGATGATGGCGAGGAGTATCACTATATCAAGAATTCACAAGATGGTGTGCAATTCCTATGACATTCTTGACATGAAAGAGGGTAACACTCCAGGGTAGAGCAGACTAGAAGCTGGATTGGCTTTCTTGATCCGCGGAATACAACTGCTTTGACCCAATCCTCAAAATGGATAAGGTACTGGAGTTTGTTTCTCCTAGTCATTCTGAGATAGAATGGCTTGACGGACCACAAAAATAACAGGCATCGATGAACACGAATGCACAATTACTCTTGACTATCAATTGGTAGACGATGGTCGGAATACAACTGAAGAGGGACAACTCAAAGGAACACATGATTCTATGAGTTGTGGATGCATGGATTAGCATGTCGAACAAGGCTCAACATATTTCTTCCGGATAACCCATGCGGAAAGGTAGGATTGGCAGATTCACAATATAGAATGGAGAACTCATCAGGAGCACTCCTGTTTTGATCTTTTGGTTCAAGAACTTCTGCCATACTGGTTCATGGTATTGGAAGAATGATACACCACGGACCGTGAGGACTAAGCAAGGTTACTAACCAACCTAATGAGCTACAATCTCTATCAACATGAAATAAGTAGAGTGAATCTTGGGTTCAGGAACCTAGGGATGGAATACCTACTAACTAAAGGGCATCATGAGATGCTTTTGAAAAGGATGGCCAGAATCGTCACACTGAGAACACAACACAAGGTTGGGTTACTGGGTGCTTATATATGATATCTTAGTTTCCTGATAGCTTCAACAATTATGTTAAGGTAATGGAATGCCTCAACACAATGTTTAGTGTGGTTAGTTTGGCCCAAAAGACATCGGAAACGGGGAAAGAAGAGGTTGCAAATGCATCAGATTATTTAGAAACCTGGGACAACTCGGACAGCATAACGGCTGTACGGGCATGAAAATGAGGAAACATGTAAGACAACTGACTACACAACTACTGAATTCTTATGGAAACACCGATCCGAGAGGACAACAACTTTCCTATGAGTCTGCAGCATAGTAACTCGTCATCCTAATAGATAGATGAGTAAGCCTAGTTCTTAAACCCCATAGAAAAGAAGAGGGTGACTCAGAATTAGAATGACACAAGATAAGGAGTAAAAAGAGCCTTACGATCCCTTCCACAATCAATTCCCTTATATAACTAAAGCAGTTCTAGACTCAACATCGACCAGTTTAGCTTGGTAATCCTACAGGCAGTTAAGCTCTGATACCAACGCTGTCAGGACCCCGATCCTAAGTGACGCCGGTCTAGCATGTAACACATCATATCACTTTGCGGCCTCACGCACGGTAACCCACGGCTGCCGCCTTTACCTGGGCCGGGACCGTTTGCGCCTTTTGGCTCACGTATATGATTGTGTCGCTAGCATCCATGTGACAGAGAACCCGGGACAACATGGCTAGTCGTAAACCAAGGTGGCACAAACTTACAGGGACAGGCATACATGACCCAGCAATGCACGTGTCAGTCAGCACCGAGTGTAACCGAGTTGTAGCAAGCTACAAGGACTCCAGTAAAACACCGCGTGACATTTCCCCGTAGCGATAGACAAAGGAGCAAAGAAGGACATATGCCGGTCAATCCACGTGTTCCGGATGGAAGCACTAGGAGGCATTTCCCCATAAGGAAGGCTACCAAGAATAAACAACTAGGTGTCGGATCCCACACATACCAAATCATTTCAATAACATACACACAATATGCTCAATATGTGTAGATACAACATGACATCACAACATAAGTCAATGACTCAAAGTATTTCTTTAAGAGGCTCCGACGAGCCATACATAGCATGATATTACAAACATGGGTCTCATGACCCATCATCCAAGTCATACAAGCAACAAGCGGAAGCATAAACCTGTCCGAGTATAGACAGCTGAGAAGAAAGTAGGCTAGAAAGCCTGTCTATCTACAAGACCCTCCAAAGGAGCCAGACCTCTGTCTGGGATTCCCAAGCTAATCGGTCAACATCGAACTCATCGCAGGAATCTAAAGTGAGACTGAAGTCTCCTATGTAAAAACATAAATTAAGCAAACGTGAGTACAAATGTACTCAGCAAGACTTACATCAGAACTAGCTACATATGCATCAGTATCAACAAGGGGGTGGTGGAGTTTAACTGCAGCAAGCCAGCTTTGACTCAGTGTCTATCCTGTACTACGACTACCAATATTTCCCTTGAGGTGAGAGATCGCACACGAGTCCACATGTTCACCATACCAATACACCACTATGGATCCGCTTCTGTCTCCCTACGAGAAGGCCATCCATAGCACTCACACTTATCTTGCGCATTTTAGAGTATCCACTTCAAGTTATCTATGAACCATATAAGCTTTCCAAGTAGTCCATATCCGCGGACGTGGCTATTCGAATATATCATATTACCCTGCAGGGGTGTACTTCTTCACACACGCTTTCCCCACTTACCGCCATGTACACGTCATGTATCTCGGCAACCTTCAGGCGGAAGCCTGGCCAGGGTGTCGGCCATGACCTGACTAACCACACAAGTCTCTAGTCCAAGTTTATCGCCTATTTGAGTCCGACCCGCAAGGAAGTCCGGCCGAGGTTTCCACTACGGCCCAAACGATGTGAGCAGGGTTCCGAAGCCCACCATTCGGGTGCCACTTGGTACACCGTGCCACTGTGCCTAGTCTGCCCCAAGCCCACCTGGCCGGGTGCCACTTGGTAGAAAAATAGCACGACCCATAAACACCAGAACCTAGTTGCAACTCCTGGACAGAGATCAGGGCGATTAATAAGTCAAGAGGGGTCATTGGTTTCGAGCCCAATGCGTGGTAGTATCTATCTTGGATCACAAACATGGAACTCAGTTCCTGAGGACGGTCCCAATGAGTCAACCCACCATGTAATCCTACATGGCCTCTCATCGCTACCTTTACCAAAACGTGTTCACACACTTAGCTCTCACAAAGTAGGATATGTTCACCACCATTCCAATCCATCCCGGATGAATCAGACCTAACACAACTCTAAGAATAGCAGGCATAACAAGCAAGCATGAATGAGTAGGCACATCATGGCTCAAACAACTCCTACTCATGCTAGTGGGTTTCAACTATTTACTGTGGCAAAGACAGGTCATGCAAAGGACTGGGTTCAACTACCTCAACAAGTAACAGTTGAATCATTGTTGTCCTAATGCAGTAAAAGAGAGCAAGAGCAAGAGAGTGGGATTGCATCGGAATGCTCAAAGGGGGTTGCTTGCCTGGCACTTCTGAAGATAGTATAGCTCTTCATCAGTGTCAACGATCACATCATCGGAACAACGTCTACTGAGGGAGATCAAACACCGGCAACATAAAAAGGGAACCACAATCAATGCAATGCACATCCAAATGAATGACATGTAATATTAAGGTACTGAATTGACCTAACGCAATAGTTATCCAAGTTAATTGGAGTGGAATTCAAACAAGATCAAATTCCAACTCCAAATGCTATTTCATAAATTGCCCTAATCATCATTTGTCCTATTCAGTGAGGTTAACTTGTTTAAACATGCATGAAAGTGTCATAAACAGATTCTTCATATTTTTCTAAATTTTTTTCATATATAAATTATTTCAAACTGAGTTACGGTTGAATTACTATGATTTTTTGAAGTTTAAAATTTTTTCTGGAATTTCCTGGTTTATATTTAATCCAGAAAAGAGTTTATTGCGTCACCATGACATCGGGCTGATGTCAGCAAGTCAACAAGGTTGACCCAGGTCAAACCTGACACGTGGGACCCACTGGTCAGTGACTCATTAATTAACAGAGGCAATTAGTGTTAAAATTATCCCTAACTAAAATTAGTCAGGGTCAGGGCCCACATGTCATTGACCAGAGGGGTGGTCAAAGCTGGTTAAAGCGGGGTCAAACCCAGTCAAAACAGGGTCAAACCCGCCGGCATTTAGTCGCCGGCGAGGGCAGCGGCGGCCAAGGGCTTCGGGAAAGCTCCACAGAGCACGGCTGGATGCGCTAAAGGCAGCTCTGGGACTCTGGCGATGCGGCACGACGGATGGTGGTGGTTTCCGGGCCTGTGGTGGCCTGTAGCGTCACTGGCGACGACCGCAGTGGTGGCCGGAGCTCGGGTGTGCTCGGGTTTGTGGCCGCATCGTGCAAACGCGCGATGTTTTGCGCTAGCGGGGCTCTACTCGATGCGGTGATCACATTAGGCACCGGCGCGTGGCCATATGGTCACCGGAGCATCGTCGGCGACGTGCTCGGCGGTGGCGCGTTCGGTCAGCAAGGGGGCGACGGCTACAGCGGGTAATAAGGCACGGCGTTAGGGGGGAAGGTGCAGGAGCTCACAGCGGTCTCGTAGGCGGTCTCAGACAGCTCGGGGAGGCACGGACGGCGACGTATGGCCGGTGGCGATCTCGGGTGCCGAAGGGTGAAGACGACAGCGCTGAGGATGAAATAGAGCTTCCTGGCTCGCGTGGCCCGAAGAGGAGGAAGAGGAAGTCGAGGCGGAGCTTCTGGACATGAAGAGGAGGCGAGGGGGTGGCTGTGGCCACGGCAATGCCCGACAGCGCTCTCGGGCGCGTTTGGATTCGGCGAGAGAGAGCGAGCAGAGGAGAGGAGAGACGCGGGAGAGAGGGGGGGTCAGCTGGCGCTGTCGTGGCCGTCTCCGCGACGCGGCTAGAAGACCCCAGGCGGCATGAAGCAGGCAGGTGGCGTGGCGCCCTTGCGCGCGCGCCGTGCCCTCCTTCACCTCTGCCTTCTGGCAGAGGTTGGGGATGACTGGCACTGTGGGCCAGTGGGCCGATAGTGCTGGGCCGCATAGTAGGCGCTAGGTAAGCCTCTTCCTCTCTTTTTCTGTTTTTCTTTCTGTTTCCTTTTTCTGTTTCTGTTTTGGCCTTACTAGAAATACTAGGGCATTTCTAAAAATCCTAAAATTATTTATGGACACTTGCTGAATTATTCCAGTGGCCCACATTTAATTTCAGAGTTATTTGAGCATTTAAAATAATTATAACAATTAAATGCCCAAATTCAAATACATTATGAGTTAATCCATAAATCCAAAAATGTCCCAAAAATGGGTGCATGATTTTTGGCAGAGGTTTTCACCTTTAACAAAAATCATGGACTTTTTTGAAGGGCATTTTGGGTTCATCGAAAATATTTTCAATTGATCCTAGTAATTCAGTGGGGTGCTAGGGTTTATTGGATCCCCATTTCAAATTCATTTGAATTTAATCATGATGCATGGATGATTATGCAATGACAAGCAATGACTAAGCTAGGGCTGTGACAGAATGGCATCATCATCAACACCTACGTCATCACCATCTTCATCATCATCGTCATCCACATCCTTATATTCTGCAACATCAAGAACCCTAGTGGATCCTTCGGTGTATCGGTTGAATCATTCGCCCATGTATCTCATTACCATTATCATGATGATTGTTGTTCTTATGTGTGAGTAGACCCCCTAGTTCTCGGGGATATGGATGAACCTTGGTATGTGTAGGATCTGAAACATTTGTCATGGATATGAGATCCTCTATTGAATGCTTAGTTTAATAACTTCATGAATGTTGTGAAGGGGCCCCACTCAGCATTTGTACCTATGTTGGCCACGAAGTATATCACTGTCTTTGCATAGGTTTAGGATCTGGAGGTAATTCGAGGTGACAGTAAAAGCCTACTGCTCCTAACCTTTACAAGTGACCGGGGATTTACGGAGAACCCTTAGTGAGGCCGCGTCCATGGGGAAACCCTTAATTATCATGAGTCGTAACCCATAGGGGGACACTATGATGGTGGCGTGTGTGGCACGAAGTCTACCACAAGTAGAACGTGTTCTGTACCCGGTTCCGCCTAGCATAAACGTCAACAGTGGCTCAAGTATCCTTTCCATGCTATGCTCATGCATAGTAGTACTAGAAACATACCAATGGGGATTCCGGACTCCCTGAGAACGCCTTTTTTAATTCTGTTGTCTCACCATTATTTACCATCTTTATTTTTCATTTACTTTTATGTTATTCAGTTACAAGTCACCATTTCACTCAATCCTTATTTAAATCTGCCCTCACCCTGCTTCAAGTCTACAATTATCTGCAGGCACAAAGTTACATAATTCTCTACAAGGGGCAAAATCCTAATTCCTGTGCTCCCTATGGGATCGATACTCTTACTTCGAAAAGGCTACAACTAAACCCTGTTCACTTGCAGGCTATCAAGCTTTTTCTGGCGCCGTTGCCATGGAGCTGTGCTCTTTTGGGCCTTGCCTTGAGTTTTGAATTATTTTGTGATCTAACGGTTTTGCAGACAAAGAGCAGGCATGGTCCTTCAAGAACAAATCTATCAGGTCGGTGTTGAGTTAGTAGAAGGACCGGCTCAAGGAGAGAACTTTATATCAACTGGGCCTGACCTACCTGGTAAAGTATATGAGATAAAACCTCGGTTAATTGATATGATAAGAAAAAAATTATTCCGAGGTGATGCAACTGAATGTCCGGAGCATATTGACAATTTTAATCTTGCATGCAGAACTCTTCAGTTGTAGGAGTTAACCAATGACAAGATCAAAGCAAAAGTATTTCCCTATTCTCTCCACGGAGCAGCTAAAGGATGGCTAAGACGCCAAGATATAAATACACTGAGAAGCTGGCCAAAATTATTGGCTGCGTTTTCCTCTTATTATTTTCCTCAAGGGAAGCTATATATGATCAGGAGGAAGATAAGCAGTTTTGGACAGCGGGAAGGTGAGAAGCTAGTGGATGCATATAAAAGGTATCGTGAAATACTTCTTGCATGCCCTGAACATCATTATCCTGACTTTTTAATAGTCAACTTCTTTTATGGTGGGCTTAATTCACAAAGTAAACAAGCTTTAGATCTTGCCTCTAAAGGTTCCTTTTTGGGAACCGAGATATCAGATGCTTGGAGTTTACTTGACTAGATGAGGTACAATGCTGAGAATTGGTACCTTTGTTCAAAGGAAAAGAGTAAAGTTGATCATGCTTATGATAGCATTAAATCTTTCCTTAGAACTTCGAAAGTAAAAGATTTATGTTGTGGGCTAAATATTGGAACTGACCCCATGCTGCATGTTTTGAAAGATTTTTCTAAGTTCTTGAACTTGCCAAAGAAGAAGTACTTAAAATTCAGCAGGGAGTCTAAGGCTATTCGCATGGTGGAAGCCATAAAGAAAAAGACTACTCCGCCTGAAAGGTGAAAAGAAGCCTATCAGAAGCCAAATGGTAAAAAGCTAGAAGGGACACCCCAGAAAAGGGGAAGAAGAATGTCAAGATGGAACAATGTGGGACTCCACCCTACGTCAACATAATTAAAGAACTTGCTACACCTATACCTGTGGTGAATAAAGAGGTCTATTTGGATAGGGATACCACTTCTTATCTTAAAGGGTGTACCGAAGGTAAAAATGCAGGGAAGCAAATTTTATCATGTTCCTTCGGATGCAAGACATATTTTGGGTTGTGTGACCCCGGTTCACCGGTTAATATTATTCCTTGTAGTCTTTATGCTAAAACTTATGATGAGATTGCTCCTTGCACCCTTGAGCCTACTGACGTTAGCATTAAGCTTGCAGATAAAACCGAAAGGAAACCCTGTGGCATCCTTAAAGATGTCAACATGATAATAGGCTCTCTCATTTATCCCATTGATATTTTTGTACTAATGATCTCTGAGGATAAAGATTGTCCTATTGTTTTTGGAACCTCCTTTTTGAATGTTGCAGGAGCCTACATAAAGAAGAAATCTATCTCCGTGAAGTGGGGAGATGAGATGATAAAGTTCCCATTTTCTTCTATATTAAGTAAGCCGTATGAAGAGGAAGTTCGGGATAATGAGGAGCAGGAACTAAATCAACTAGCTGAAATCCATCTCCAAACACCAGAAGATGAAGTTGAACGGGTATTGGTGAGTCCAGGATCCTTATATGAAGATGAAGAGAAAGAGGATATCAAGATGATAATGGACGCAACACCAATAGTATGCCCGCGTCTTAATAAAGTTTATGAAGCACTCGAAAGAAAGGGAGATGAGGATTTACCTCCTCTAAATTTAAAACCATTACCCAAAGGGTTGAGGTATGAGTTTATGGATAATACAAAAAGATTCCCTATTATTGTTAATGCTGACCTTTTAGGTAAAGAGAAAGAGAAACTCTTATCAGTGTTGAGTAAGCATCGAAAGGCTTTGGGCTACTCAATCTAGGATGTAAAAGGGATACATCCTTCTATATATTTTCATGCAATACACATTGAAGAAGGGGCTAAACCCATAATTGAGAGCCAACGGAGACTCCACCCGGCATCCAAAAATGTGGTCAGAAAAGAAATAATACGTCTCCTTGATGCGGGGGTAACTTACCCTATATCTAATAGGAAATGGGTAAGTCCGGTCCATTGCATTCCTAAGAAAGGAGGAATTTCCTTAGTAACTAACGAAAACAATGACCTAGTCCCTACTAGGGCAGTTATTGGATATGGAATGTGTGTTGATTTCGGGAAATTAAATAAATATATGAAGAAGGATCACTACCCATTGCTATTCAAAAAAGAGATATTGGAGAGATTGGCCAACAACTCTTATTTTTGCTACCTTGATGGATATTCTCGGTTCTCTCAAATACCGATCTGGCCTGAAGATCAAGAAAAGACTACCTCCACCTGCCCGTATGGTACATATGCGTATCGTAAAATGCCATTTGGTCTATGTAATGGACCACCCTCGTTTCAAAAGTGCATATCTAAAAAAATTCCTGATTATATTGAAAAAATTGTTGAAGTGTTCATGGACAGTTTTTCTATCCAAGGCACGTCTTTTGATAATTGTCTTTATAATCTCACAAAGGTCTTGCAGAGATGTGAGAAAACAGGTTTTGTGCTAAATTGGGAGAAGAGTCATTTCATGGTCACTAAATGTGTGGTGCTGGGACATAGAGTCTCAGGAAAGAGTATTGCGATAGGCCAAGCTAGAATTGAGGGAATAGAAAATTTACCCTACCCTCAAGATGCTAAAGATATGCAAACTTTTATGGGAGATGCTAGTTTCTATAAAAGATTTATTAAAGATTTTTCTAAAATATCTAAACCTCTGACTGACCTATTGCACAAAGATGTGCCTTATTCTTTTGATAAGATCTGTGTGCAGGCTTATGAAAAATTAAGAGATGCCTTGATCACAGCCCCCATCATCCAACCTCCAAAGTGGGATGAGTCCCTTCGAGATCATGTGTGATGCTAGCAATTATGCTGTTGGTGCTGTACTAGGACAGCGGGCTGATAAAAAACTTAACATGATCTTTTATGCTAGCAGGAGTTTGGATAAAGACAAAGTACACTTGGCAACCACTAAAAAAGAATTGCTAGCTATTGTTTTTGCTTGTGACAAATTTCGTCCTTATATTATTAACTCAAAAGTGATAGTCCACACCGATCACCGTGCTTTACGTTACCTTCTTGCAAAGAAGGACGCTAACCCCCAGTTGATTAGGTGGATATTACTACTTCAGGAATTTGATTTGCAGATAGTAGACCGCAAAGGGGAGGACAACCCAGTAGCAGACCACCTATCGCACATGGAAAGAATACCTTATGATCCAGTGCTTATAAATGAATCCTTTCCAAGTGAGAGTTTGGCTATGATTAAAAAGATAGAACCTTGTTTTGCAGATTATGCTAACTTTCTTGTAGGAAAGTACATGCTGCCCGACATGAGTTATCATCAAAGGAAAAAGTTCTTCAGTAATCTGAAGTATTATTTCTAGGATGACCCTGTCAGAGATCGGGCTCCGGGGACCCAAAGGTTCGAACACTGGGGTGATCTTGTTCCTAACGCCTCGTCCCATACCACAGCAAAACTACGGCGAAGCTACGGCGAGAGCGCGCTAGCGGGAGCGAACCGGAGACACAGCGGTTTACCCAGGTGCGGGCTACCTTGCGGTGTAAAACCCTACTCCTGCTTGGTTGTGATTGCTCCGGCGTGAGAGTACAAGGTTTGGGGCGGAAGAGTCGATCCTCTCTACAGCGGCACCCCGCCCTCCTTTTATATCTGCCTTGGTCCTCTTCCCCCAAAAACATTGGTGGGAAGGGTTGCCACACAATGGCAAGTTTGAAGGGGGATAGGGGCGCAGTCTATCCTGACAAAAGGCGGTCTTCGTCTGCAAAGTGATTATCCATGACGGGCTGGTGGGTTCGGGGGTGACCTCCGCCCTGCGCGTCCATCATCTTGGTCTTCTTTCAGCGAACGGGCAACCTTTGGGGTTGCTTTAGGAAACAGACTGCTGGCCTTGCTCCCTTAACACAAAAGGGGAAATCCTCACCATCCACACCTGCTAGCGCGGCCTCTGTCACCATTCGCCTCCGCGCGCGTCACCCACGTGGTGGGCACGAGACAGCGTGACCGAGCCGAACAGCACTTGCCTTGCACACCTTCGGGAGGGTGCCTCGGGAGGCAACCTCGGGAGACCGCCTCGCGAGGCTCTCGGTGAAGTCATGGCTGAGTCTTGCCTACCTGCTCCCGGAGGAGGGGTCCTCAGGAGGCCAGGGCCTCATGAGGGGTCTTGCTCGAGGTGCCCGCTGGTGGGCCGCCTATTGGGCCTCCGCCAGGCGTTGCATTCTGGGTCGCAGGCAGAAGGACCGAGATACCCTGGGTTCCACGGGCCCAACAATAGCCCCCGGGCCTGCAGCGCGCACGTTCCCGCCAATTCGGGGGCAAAACGACGGGGGTCCTAACCGCCTGTGGGCCAGGCGCGACGCGTGGCACACGATGTGATGGGGGACGCCCCCACTTCTCCCACGACGCCTTGGTAACTGCCCACGCTGACATAAAGCCTGCCCGCGCATGGAGCAAGACCATCATTGCCTTCCTTCTGCTGCCGCCTCAAATCCTTGCGCGAGTTGAAGGTGGAATGGCGCGGAGCGTGCCTCCCTCGAGCGCTATAAAGATGCGGGGGAAGGACTTCCCCGCCTATCATCTTCCGTCACTCCCTTCCTCTTCCTCCACGATCCAGGCGGGCCTCCGCGGCAATGGCGAGGGGAAGAGGCCAAGCCCGTGCTTCTGTTGTTGCATCCAGGGTCCCCCCCTCCCGGGGCCGAGGCCGCTCTCCGGTGGCTGCCGGTGCCGGTCCCAGCGCCCGTGGGAGGGGCGATGCCCGCGGGCGCGAGGGGTGCGGTGCCCGCGGCCGAGGTGGTCGCGGTAGGGCAGCCACCCTACCTCCTCAGGTAGGGAGCCACTAAGTGGAGGCGGCTCATGAGTTCATCGTGGGCATGCATTGCCGGCCCTGCACCTGGCTTCGGCTTCTAGACTCCTTTGCGGGAGTGATGGCGGACTGCGCGCCCTTGGGTCTGTGGGTGCAGGTGGACGGCTGCTGCAGCGGCCGCTCCTGGGTGGCGACGGAGTTTACCCCCTCAGGCTTCATATTCTTGAAGCAGGGGTGGATGTCATTTGCCCTTGCTCGCGGCCTGAAGCAGAGCCAAGTTCTCCAGTTCAAGTATGACGGGGCCGCCACGCTCTTCGTGAAGTTCTTCAGGGTCTCCGGCAGCCATCTGGAGTGCTGCGCGGAGAGCGAGAGCAGCAGCAACTCCGGCTCCTCCTGCGAGGGCGGTAGTGATGACGGCGCCGCCTCCTCCGGCGGAAGCGAGAGCGACGACAGCTCCCCTCACGTCAAGAGCGAAGATGAAGATTCCGATTAGGTGCGCGCGGCGCGCGAAGCGGCTCTTGGGGGCGAGCAGTGCTCCGCGCATATTCCTTCCTTGCCCTGTATGAGAACAATGCAGTCCCGTTGGGATGTGAAAACGATGGCTTCTGTGTTTTAACTTAATGCATTTGTGGTTTGGAATGTATGTTCCCTCCTGAAGTCCTCTCGCGAGGCTTGCCTTCTTCTTTTTCTTGCTCGCCTATGTGCTCTGTGTCGTTAGGACCCAGCCCCCGAGCGGTCCTACAGCCGTCGCTGGTATGTCAGGTTGCCATGGGGCAGTAAGGGCTCCCGAGGCGTGATGCTCAGGAAGCCCCCCTTTGACGTGCAAGCGGCTCGCGCGAAGAAAAAATGCCAGCACTTAGCGAGATCGCGAAAGGAGGGAACTCAAGAAATGGTGAGGGCGTCTCGCGAGGTGGTTAGACTTAGCTTTTTGCGGGGAGTGGCGTCGGGCGAACCGCGGCTCACAAGGGGTGCGCACGGCTCACGAGGTGAGGCTTGGCCCTCACGATTTTCTGCTCGCGAGGCCTTCTGCTCAGACGACCGTCGCAGGCCGGCCCATGAGACGCCACCCGTGAGGCTTCCGATCGGCTTGCTCCTGAGACAACTGCACGTCGACAAGCCTCACAATAGGGGAGCGACGCGTGCTTGCTAGCTTACTCGTGGCCGTTACGTGACGAGATAAGGCACCAAGGACCTTGGCGAGGTGACGTGCATGGGAGCAGGCCCGCGAGCCAGAGCTCAGTCACTTGGATTTAGCGGCGCTGCAGGGACAGACCCGAGCACAGGCGCCATGCCTAGCCCCCGCTCAGGGAGCAGTCAGGAGGGAGATCGCGAGCGCGTGATGCTCTCAAGATAGCATCGTACCAAATACACAATTATGTAGGCAACATGAACTTACTGGGGCATATCAATAAGAGTCAATACACAACCAAAAGAGATGCCGCTGCCGTGTCCGGCATGGGTCAGCTTGAGGTTGGTGCAGCCTGTGGGGTGCCCTCAATTGAGCAAAACAAAATCACCTTGGTAGGAGGATCCCGGAAGCGACGGCGAGGAGGAATTTGGGCCGCGCGAGGTAATGCTCGAACGCACCTGGCAGAATTGTGCTGGAGAAGTGCGCAGGTCGCCTGGCAAGGGGTGCCGTGGAATCTCGCTCCTCAGGGGCCGAGGGGCTCCTGAGTCCCAGGAGGCTCATGAGAGGCGGGGGGCTCACGAGACTCAGAGGGGGAGAGGTTTGAGGAAGCGACACGCCGGGGGCGTCCCGGGAACTCCGCGCCCCTCCCCGTTCGAGGCCCCGGCACGAGGCGCGTCAGCCTCTGGAAGGTGCCGCTGGCGTTCCTCAGGCCAAATGGCATGCGGGTGTAGCCGGTGGTGGAGTCCGCGCCCTGGCCGACGCGCGGCAGCAGAAAGGGGTCCTGAGAGCAGGCCTTGTTGAGGCTCGTGAAGTCGACGCACATCCGTTCTGTCACAGCCCTAGCTTTTTTTTGTAATAGTTGCATCAGCATCCATGCATCATGATTAAATTCAAATGAATTTGAAATGGGGACTGATAAACCCTAGCACCAAATGAATTTCAACTAGGAACAAAATAAAAATATTTTCAACAAATCCAAAATGCCCTTCAGAAAAGTTCATCATTTTTGGAAAAGTTGCAAACCTCTGCTGAAAATGATGCACACATTTTTGGAACATTTCTAGATTTTTGAATCAAGCCAATATGTATTTGAGTTGGGGCTATAAAATCCTATAAATATTTTTACAGCTCCAAATATTTTGAAACTTGGTGAGGGCCTCTGAATTAATTCAGTGAGTGCCCACAAAAAGTTTCAGATTTTAATAAAATGATTTGGTATTTAAACTAAATCAAAACAGAGAAAGAAAATTAGTGAAACAGAAAGAAATGGAAAAACAAATAAGAGAGAGAGAGTACCTGTTGCGGCCCAGCACTGTAGCTAGCTAGCCCAGCCCACAGCGCAGCGCCAGCCGTCTTCAACCCGGAGTCATGGCAATTAACTCCTCGCTACGTTGAAACCGTGCACCATCTTACCTAAGCGTGGAATTGTTGCCTACCAAATTGAACCTTCATCATCTGCTCTCTTCCATCATTCCTGATTAGTGTTTTGTGTCTCAGCTCGAGAGATGTTATTATGTCTCACTCCATAAGTTGATCATGAGTCGCTCGATCGTCGAGAAGATCGATTCCTGTAGAGTTTCTCTCTCTTGTCATCATGTTGGGTGAAGTTCTCCAAGGCAAGCATGTCAAGATCAATATGGTGTAATGGATCAACATCTTCGAGAAGTGCAATCTGGATCGTGAAGATTGTGTTAGTTCTGTGTCCCCTCTTTCTTCTTACCTCACGTCTTGAATCTCGGGACGAGATTCTTTTTTAGTGGGGGTGAGTTGTCACAGCCCTAGCTTTTGTTTGTAATAGTTGCATCAGCATCCATGCATCATGATTAAATTCAAATGAATTTGAAATGGGGACTGATAAACCCTAGCACCAAATGAATTTCAACTAGGATGAAAATAAAAATATTTTCAATGAATCCAAAATGCCCTTCAGAAAAGTTCATTTTTGGAAAAGGTGCAAACCTCTGCTGAAAATGATGCACACATTTTTGGACATTTCTGGATTTTTGAATCAAGCCAATATGTATTTGAGTTGGGGCTATAAAATCCTATAAATATTTTACAGCTCCAAATATTTTGAAACTTGGTGAGGGCCTCTGAATTAATTCAGTGAGTGCCCACAAAAAGTTTCAGATTTTAATAAAATGATTTGGTATTTAAACTAAATGAAAACAGAGAAAGAAAATTAGTGAAACAGAAAGAAATGGAAAAACAAATAAGAGAGAGAGAGAGTACCTGTTGCGGCCCAGCACTGTAGCTAGCCGGCCCAGCCCACAGCGCAGCTCCAGTCGTCTTCAACCCCGTGCCAGAAGGCACGAGGGCGCGTGGACGGCGCGCGCACGCCACCTCCTGCCTGCCTGCTTCGCCTGGAGATGGCTAAGGACGCCACGCAAGCCCCCGTGCCCTATCCTCCCACTCTCACTCGTTCTCCTCTCTCTCCCACAAGAACAAGAGCTCGACCGAGCGAGCTCGTCGATGCCGATCACTGTAGCCGTAGCCACCGGCCCTCCCTCGCTGCACCGACTGGTCTAGGAGCCCCGCAACGACGTCGTGAATCTCTCCGCCGAAGGATTCGAGCTGAAGAGCTCCGGAGAGGACGCCAGTATCCATCCTCCTCGTCCATGACCGCCATCTGCCGACGCTTGATTTGGTCGCTCCAGAGCCTCCCCGACCTCGCCATCGACGCCTAGGCAACTGCCGTGAACTCCTCTTTTTATCCCCTCTGTCCCCTCACTCCCGCACGTCCTCTAGCCATGGCCCCCTTCGCTCGAGCGCCGTCGTCTGCCATGGACGCTGGGCATGGCTTTGCCGTGCCTCCCCACTCGAACAACTGAGCTCTTTGAGCTCCTCGCATCGCAAGAAGTCCGCCGAGCCCATCTGCTAGCTTCTCCACGCACCGTAGCGACCAAACCGTCAAGGCCAAACTCCGGCCACCATCTGCCATCATTGCAATCGCCGTTTCTGGCCTCCTCTCGCCCAGTCGCCTGCTCCGTTGGATGCGGCGCACATCCAGCAGCCCGTAGGGCCAAACCGCGAGTCGAATGGTCGCCGGACAGCGAATTTCGAGCCCCTCCGCCGCGTTTGTCATCGCCGGCGTCGAGCCGCCGGCGTGGTTGACCTGTTTGACCGGCAAGTTTGACCTGGTTGACCGGGATTTGACATTCCCTAATCCACTGACAGGTGGGGCCCACTCCTGGCTAATTACGGTTTAGGGTTAACTCTAATACTAACTGCCAGTGTTAACTGACTGGGACACTGACCAGTGGGTCCCACTGGTCATGTTTGACCTGGGTCAGAGCAGTTGACCTGCTGACGTCATGCTTACATAATGTTGACGCAGTTAACAATTTATGGATTAAAAATAATCCAGGAAATTCCAGAAAATTGTTTAAACTTCAAAAATTCATAGAAAATCAACCGTAGCTCAGATTGAAACAATTTATATATGAAAAATTATCAGAAAAATATGAAGAATCTGTTTATGGCATTTTCATGCATTTTTGAACAACTTAGAGCTGCTGCATATGACAATTTGAATAAATGGCATTTGAAATGTCTTACATGGAGTTTGAATTTGAATCTTGAGTTCAAACCAACCCCATTTAAATTGTTGCTAGCTGCATTAACCCAAATCACAGCATATTGCCATGTCATGATCATGCATCATATTGTTGCATCTCCGTGAATTGAATGTTGTTCCTTGTTTGCCAGTGTTTGCTCCCTATCGGTAGATGTTGTTCCGACGTCGAGATCGATGTCATTGATGAAGACACAATGCTATCTTCAGAAGTGCCAGGCAAGCAAACCCCTCATTGAGCATTCTGATACAATCCCACTCTCTCGCTCTTGCTCTCTTTTACTGCATTAGGACAACAACGATTCAACTATTACATGTTGCGGTAGTTAAACCCATTCATCTGCATGACCTGTCTTTGCCACAGTAAATAGTTGAAACCCACTAGCATGAGTAGGAGTTGTTTGAGCCATGATGTGCCTACTCATTCATGCTTGCTTGTTATGCCTGCTATGCTTAGAGTTGTGTCAGGTCTGATTCATCTGGGATGGATTGGAGTGGTGGTGAACATGTCCTACTGTTGAGAGCTAAGTGTGTGTACATGATTTGGTAATGGTAGCGATGAGAGGCCATGTAGGAGTACATGGTGGGTTGTCTCATTGGGACCGTCCTCAGGAACTAAGTTCCATGTTTGTGATCCAAGCTAGTTACTACCACACATTGGGCCCTGAAATATGACCCCGCTCGACTTATTAATCGCCTTGATCTCTGTCCAAGAGTCGCAACTAGTTTTTGGTGTTTGTAGGATATGTGTTGGTGGCCGTGCGTAGCGCTGACCTTAGGGGTGGGCTATGATGCGGTAGAGACACCGAGGCACGGTGTACCAAGTGACACCCGAATGGTGCTCTTGGGAACCCTGCACTCATTGTTTGGGGCCGTAGTGGAAACCTTGGCCGGACTTCCTTGTGGATGGAACTCAAATAGGCGATAAACCTGGACTAGAGACTTGTGTGGTTAGTCAGGTCGTGGTCTACACCCACGCTGGCTTTCGCTTGAAGTCTGCCGAGCACATGTCGTGTGCAGGCGCTAAGTGGTGGAAACATGTGTGAATAAGTACACCCCTGCAGGGTTATAAATGATCTATTCGAATAGCCGCGTTCGCGGATATGGACTACTTGGAAAGCTTATATGGTTCATAGATATATAACTGGAAGTGGATACTCTAAAATGCACAAGATAAGTGTGGGTGCTATGGATGGCCTTCTCGTAGGTAGACGGGAGCGGATCCATAGTGGTGTATTGATATGGTGAATATGTGGACTCGTGTGCGCTTTTCATCTCGAAGAAGTTACTGGTAGTCGTAGTTAAGGATAGCCACTGAGTCAAAGCTGGCTTTCTGCAAACAAACTCCACAACCCCATTCTTGATACTGATGCATATGTAGTTAGTTCTGATGTAAGTCTTGCTGAGTACAATTGTACTCATGTTTGCCTAATTTATGTTTTGCAGAGGAGACTTCGGTCTCACTAGTAGTTCTACATGGGCTTCGACGATTAGCTTGGGAATCCCAGACAGAGGTCTGGCTCCTATGAAAGGGTCTTGTAGATGGACAGGTTTTCTAGCCTTCTTTCTTTTCAGCTGTCTGTACTCAGACAGATTTATGCTTTCGTTGCTTGTATGACTTTGTATGTTGGGTCATGAGACCCATGTTTGTAATATCATGCTATGTAAGGCTCCTCGAAGCCCTTCTAAATAAATAATTGAGTCATAGAGTTATGTTGTGATGCCATGTTGTATCTATACATATCGAGCATATTGTGTGTATGTTATTGAAATGCTTGGTATGTGTGGGATCCGACACCTAGTTGTTTATTCTTGGTAGCCTTTCTTATGGGGAAATGCCTCCTAGTGCTTCCACTGATCCATGGTAGCTTGCTACTGCTCCGGAACACATGGATTGACCGGCATGTGTCCTTCTTTGCTCATGTGTTTGTCCCTTCGGGGAAATGTCACGCGGTGTTTTACTAGAGTCCTTGTAGCTTGCTATGACTCGGTTGCACACGCTGATGACCGACACATGCATTGCTGGGTCATGTTTGCCTGTCCCTGTAAGTTTGTGCCACCTTGGTTTACAACTAGTCATGTCGGCCCGGGTTCTCTTTCACATGGGTGCTAGCATCACAATCATATACGTGAGCCAAAAGACGCAAACGGTCCCAGCCAAGGAAAAGGCGGCAGCCGTGGGTTACCGTGCGTGAGGCCGCAAAGTGATATGATGTATCATATGCTAGATCGGTGTGACTTAGGATCGGGGTCCTGACACGTTCCTTGCCGCCTTTCTTGGGGACAACGACTGGGTTGGCGAGCCATTCGGGATGGCGCACCTCACGGATGACTCCATCTTCTTGCAGCTTGTGCACTTCTTGAACAATGAACTCTTGCTTCTCGGGCGCCTGGCGCCGTGCGTTTTGCTTGACGGGGGGTGCATTGGGGCACACCGCTAAGTGGTGCTCGATCACCTCCCTCGGTACACCAGACAAATCAGATGCTTTCCAGGCGAAAACATCCGAGTTTGCCCAAAGGATGGCGATGAGCGCGCCTTCCTATGCAGGAGAAAGGTAGGTGCCGATGGTGAAGGCAGGGCCTGAGCCACTGCCATCAACCGACACCTTCTTCGTCTCGGCGTGGTCCTGAGAAAACAGCTGCTTCTTCTTTGCGGGCGCGGCCTCAGGAGGCTCGGTCACGTCCTCGTCAGCTGGATGGGCGGTCGCGGCAGCCTTGTAGGCATGCTCAAGGGAGCAGATCGCGTCCTTCTCGTCGCAGGAGACGGTGATGATGCCACTGTAGCCAGGCATCTTGAGGACGTTGTAGGCGTGATGAGTCACCGCCATGAACTTGGTAAGCGGGGGGTAGCCCAAGATGGCGTTGTAGGGCAGGCGGAGTTGGGCGACGTCGAAGTCGATGGGCTCAGTGTGGTAGTTCTTGTGGGTGCCGAAGGTGACAGGGAGGCGCACCTGTCCCAGAGGCAACGTGGAGCCATCGGTCACGCCCGAGAAGGGCCTCGTCAGCATGAGCTGCTCGTAAGACACCTGGAGCTGCTCGAAGGTCTCGATGGAGAGCATGTTGAGGCCCGCGCCTCCGTCGATGAGTGTCTTGGTGACCGCGACGTTGCTGGTGGTGGAAGTGCATAGCATGGGGAGCGCGCCCGCGGTGGCCGTGGACTTGGGGTGGTCCTTGGAGTCGAAGGTGATGGCGTACTGCGACCACTTGAGGGGCCGTGCGTCCTCAGGCTTCGGGAGGGCGGCGTTCACCTCGCGAGAGAACTGCTTGAAGTGGCGATTGGACGCGGGAGCCTGAGCCTCGCTGAGGATGCAGGCAACCGCACGAGGCTCCTGGTAGCCCCCAGTGCCCTCGTCAGACTGGTTGACATCGTTCCTCCGGGGTGGTGGCGGCAGCGGTGGAAGAGCGGCGTTGGCCTGAGGGTTTGCCTCACGAGGCTGATCGCGCCAGCCTTCGCGGAAGTTGCCATTGCCGTTGCGGCTGTCCCAACGGTTGCCACTGTGGCCACCTCCGTGGCCGGCGCTGCGGTCATTGCGGTCACCTCGGCGGCCCAGGAGCTCATCGCGGAGTAGCTTGAGCTCCTGGCAGTCTTCGGTGCTGTGGGAGTGCACGTTGTGGTAGACACAGAGCTGCCGGCCGTCCTTCCTGGGCTCATTGCGGTCACAGCCGCACTTCTGCTCGGGCTCCGCCACAAGCATGGCAGGGCCCTTGAGCTTGACGTCCTTGCCCTTGGCCTTGGCAGCATCGGGCGCTGCATCGGGGTCGTTGTGGATGAAGAGGCGACCTTCTTCAGCCTTGGTGCACTTGTCGGCGAGGTCGAACAACTCAAGCACCGAGTCCAACTTGTCATTGATGGCGAGCTTCTCATGCATCTTGATGTCCATGACACCGGTGGAGAACGCGGAGATGATGGTCGTGTCGGAGGCACGCGGGATCTTGTTGCGCACCTGGCTGAAGTGCTGGAAGTACTTGTGGAGGGTCTCATCCGAGCGCTGCTGCACATGCCGCAGGTCGTTGATCGTGAGGGAGAGGTCGTGTGTGCCCTTGAAGTTGGCGATGAACTGGCTGTAGAGCTCGCCCCACGACGAGATGGACACCTCAGGGAGATTCATGAGCCAAGAGCGCGGGCCGTCCTTGAGGGCCATAGGGAACCAGTTCGCCATGACCTTGTCGTCGCCGTTCGCCGCCTCGACGCTCAGTGCATAGAGTTGAAGGAAATCCATGGGGTTGGGGGTGCCATCGTAGCGTGGAGGCAGGTCCGGCTTGAACTTGGCGGACCACACCACCTGAGGCAGCTCGCGAGTGAAGGCGCGACATCCCACGCCACTCGAGGGAACACCGCCGGCGAGGGCGATGCGGTTCTGGCGCCCAGCCGCCATGACCTCCTGGACGGTCCGGTCTTGGTGCCGGTGCTGCTGCTCGAGGAGCACACGCACATCAGGCGGCGCGCGGTGGATGGTCTGGCAGCTGGCCTCGTCTCGGACCGGTGAGGACGCACCGCGGGACGGCTCACGCGCCCACGCATTGCGCTGGTGCCCGGCGAGCTCGTCGCGCAGAGGAGGTGGCAGGGGAGCGCCATGCGCTATGTCCCCAGCGTGAGACGGCGGAGGGCGGAGCGAGTGGGAAGGCGCCGGAGCGTCCCCGGCGGCGTTGACGAGCTCGATGATGTGACCAAGCCAGGCGTCGTAGCCGGTGTCAGCCGAATGGTAGCGGAGCAGCTCACGCGCCATGAGCAGCGCGGCCTACGTGTCGGTGTCAAAACCGGCAGACCTCGGGGTAGGGGGTCCCGAGCTGTGGCTGGTCGATCAATGGTAACAGAAACAAGGGAGACGATGTTTACCCAGGTTCGGGCCCTCTTGATGGAGGTAAGACCCTACGTCCTGCTCTTGTTTATATTGATGGAGATGTATAGAGTACAGAGTTGATCTACCTCGAGATCGTAATATGTGTCTAACTCTAGGGCTAGGTGAGTGATGTTGCGTTGATAATCACCCCTCTACGGGATAAACCCTTTGGCTTATATACACGCCAGGGAGGGGATCTAGGGTTACAAGGTCGGTATCTAAGAGCAGGGCAACAGGAGAGATCTTGGAGTATACTTCAAGTCTTCGGTGGAGACAGTCTTGATCACGTCTCCTGTACACGGCCTCCGGAGTCCACCTTGATCATGCACGAGGGCCCATTGGCCCAACCGAAGAGACGAGCTGGCTAGGTTAGCACCCCCTAATCCAGGACGCCATCAGTAGCCCCCGAACTGGTCTTCTACGCCGAGGACGATTTTCTTAACAGACGCCACATCGGATCCAGAGTCCTTGGCTTGACAGACGAGTTCCCCCTTTATAATTTACTCTTTTTAGTGGAGCGACGTCATCCGAGGCCCAACCGAGCTTGTACCCTGCCCGAAGAGGGTAGATACCTTAGCCTCGAAGGCCTGCCGTCTAGGTTTGAACGGTCCAATCCGGTCTGACAGCTTTATCGAAGCGGCACGCCCCACGACAGGTCGGGTAGTTACTGCTTCCCTCAAATAGTGGTTCGAGGCAGCCCTTTTATAGGCACGTCCCCTCGAGGTGGAAATCATGCCCATTTTCTCAAGGATATCATTACGATTTTGTTTCCCCCCATATGCTTAACGGCATCTTTGATGAGGGTGGCATTTTTATCGGCGCAGTAAAGGGGACTCTTGGGCTTTCACCGGCCTATAAGAGAAAAAGGGCGGACAACGCAACCTACTACGCTCCCATTTCCGCCATCTACTGCTCCGTCAAGCTCCAGCGCCTAGATCCCATCTTCTTCCTTTAGCGAGTCTGAACTCCCCCAACAGCCATGGCCGACACCCTCAAGGGGCACTTGGGTGGCTCCACCGTGATAGATGGCACCATCCAAGAGCTGCGCAGCGCGGGGTATCTGAGCTCCACCATCACTGCCCGCGCTCCAGCCGCTGGCCAGCAAGTGCCCGCTCCCAACGCCGGGGAGCGGGTAGTCTTCGTCCCCCACATTGTCCGAGGCCTAGGGTTCCCACTGCACCCCTTTGTGCACAGGGTAATGTACTACTACGGGCTCGATTTCCAACATATGGCCCCAAACTCCATCCTTCACCTCGCCTCCTTCATCATGGTCTGTGAGGCATTCCTCCGCTGCGAGCCGCACTTCGGCCTATGGCTGAAGCTCTTCGGGATCAAGCCAAAGTCCAGCGCCTCTGACCTCGCGGAGTGCGGAGGGGGCATGATCAGCAAAAACCAGAGGGGCGCATGGTTCAAGGGTACCTTCATCGAAACGGCGAAGGAGTGGCAGCAGGAGTGGTTTTATATCACCGAACCGCTCGCCCCTGGTCAGGCCGAGGTCCCAACTTTTTCGGCCGGGCCTCCCAAGAAGCTCAAGTCTTGGAGGGAGAAGGGCGGCGCCTAGGGGAACCCAAAAGAGGTGGAGGTCCTCGTCGAGAGGATCAAATGGTGGTCCACCACGGGGAAGGTCGAGCTTGCCGACGTCAACAATGTCATGCTCAACCGCCACATACTCCCTCTCCAACTTCGGGCTACCCCGATGTGGGCGCAAAAGCCCGAGGACATGGACTCCATCACCACCTTCTTCCGCTCCACCTTGGCCGCCATGTGGACGAAGCTCATGAAGCTGGCCAAGGACAAAATCCCCAAGGAAGGAGAGGACCGCGGCCTCGAGGATGGCTATGAAGCCCCCCCCGGTAAGTGATCCTGCCCACCAACTATCATTTTCGTCCTCCGTATCGAGGAGTAGAGTTTTAATGAATCATTATGCTTGACGCTTTGCAGAAGTGGCTGGCCTGGGTACAAGGAGTGCGATGCCCGGCTCCACTGCCAGAGGAGACCCTGACTCCCTTGTTCTCAGCGCTCCTGACCGAGGAGCCGCACGTAGTGGCCCCTAAAGGGACGAAGTCCCAGAGGGGTAAGTCAAGTGCTCGGACTCGGGAGACCTCGGTCACCCGATCCGAAGAGACCCAAATCTCCGCTGCCCATGACGGCGATGCGGAGGAGGGTGATGTCGAGGAGATCCCTCTCCCGAAAGGGAAGAGGTCGGCGTCAGAGGACGCCGAAGCTGGTATGCCACCCAAGGGCCCGAAGAGGCTGAGGAGAACCTCGTCCGGGGCCGCTAGCAAGTTGTCGGAGGGAGTCGAGCTCTCCGGCGACTCAGAACAAGACCTCCTCACGATGGGGAGGAAGAAACCGGTGCCTCGAGGGTAAGCCGTCGTCTTCGTATCCTGTCTTTCCATTTGACACGTTCTTTTCGGCAAGGGAAAACTCATAGAGTGCCTTTTCATACACAGTTCGCCAAAGGTAATCCGCAGCAGTTCCGCGAGCGGGTTGCCATCCGCCAGCGGGACTCCAGAGCCCGCTGCTGCTCTCCCAGCGCATGACGAACTAGGGGAGGCGACATCCACCCTAGCTCCCGACCTCGACATGACAAGGGTCGGGGAGGTGGCCGTCATGGCCGAGGTCGATACCTCGGCCCAACAAGACCCAGGGGAGAAACGCCCCTAGGTCATCGAGGAGGGGTTGGGCCAGTCATTGGTACATCCGATATCTGCTTCAGCCCCGCCACTGCAAGTGGAGGCTGCTCGGATCGGCTCATCCGAGGTCATCCCTCCACCCCCGCCAACTGCCCAAGGACGGGCTGGCGCGGGGTGGACCGAGGAGATGGAGGACACCCTAAAGGGCTCCTCCATCAAGGAAGAGCACCATGCATTGATAGGCGTGGCGCTGCAGGGCTTCCAGTCGGCAGAGGCCATCCTGCATGAGGTTTTTAAGAACCTCGTAATGAGTTTCGAGATATTCTTCTATCCTCGCACCAAGTTTAATTTGTTCATTTGAGCTTTTTCGATTTATGTATTTGTCCAAGGACATACTAGCACAGCCTGCTAAACATATTAGTGAGTGAGTAGCCCCCGAGCTCGAAGTCAGTTTCAAGAAACCAGCATTGGGGTCGCTTAATTGAGTAGGAGCCTGTCAAGTAGCCCCCAGGGCGCTGCTCAAGGCAGCCATCTTGGAACTTTTTAATAATTTATATGTTGCCTTTGTAATAAGGATTTTTGTTGCCAGGTTTCAACCTCGGTGCTGGACTCCATCTCCGAGGAGATTGCGGAGATGAACCGGAAGCTCAAGAGGTCCCAGGAGGAGCTCACCCTGGTAAACCAAAAATGGGAGCAGTCTCAACGCAAGCAAGTTAAACTTGTATTATACTTTGTACGAAAGAGTTATGATAGGTTTTGCTTAATGAAAAACTAAGGCTAAACTGTTTCAATGACAACAGCGTTAGCGGAGCTTGAGACGCTCAAGGCCGAGCTCGAAAAGGCTCGGCAGGAGGTCAAGCAGCATGAGGCTATGGCCGCGGAAGCGGAGAAGGCCCGAGCCGCAGAGAAGGTAGCCGGGGAGAAGGACCGGGCACGGGTCGCAGAGGTCAAGGAGACCCTGAAGGGCTTGTTTGAGGAACGCGACAAGCTTCAGGCGGATGGAAAGAAAACGAAGGAGGTGCTCGAGAAGCTCCAACTTGCCCACTCCGAGCTCAAGACCATGGCCCGGGCTAACCACGAGGTGCTCCAGCAAGTGGAGCAAATCGCCTCGGGTAAGCTATTTCTGCTGCTGTGTGCGTTTGGCAGCAAAGGGTGTAACGAGCTCACCCAATTATGGCGTTCCACAGAGGTCTTTGCGGATCTTCCGCAGAGCGCGGTGGATGCGGTGGCGTACTTCGGCCAGCTAGCGGGCCACGAGGCGGAGAAGGCCTTTTGGGGGCAGTTCCCGGGGTCGCCGTCGGCACAACTGCTAAATTATCGAGTGAAGCAGCTGGTGGAGTTGTTTCGCATGACGAGACCGGCGCTCCAGGACCTCTGCATCGCGTTGTGGCCTTCCGAAGCCATGCCCAATAGCCTCTTCGGCCTTACGGCCCGTCTCCAAGATGCCATGCCCTGCGTGAACCGCTGGAGGAGGTCCGCGTGCTTTGAAGGAGCGCGAAGGGCATACGCCTACGTGAAGACGCACTTCCGAAAGGTTGATGCGGTGACATGTGCCACGGGCCCTCCTGCCGACAAGCCGCGCATCGCCGAACAGTTCTTCGCCGAGGTGGAGGAGGGAGCCCGTATCACCGAAGACATGTGTCCAAAGGACACTATGTATTTCTAAATAGTACTTCGGAATGCCGAAGTGTGTGATCTACAAAACTTTATCTTTTGCTTGAATGAATATGGCTTTAAATTCCACGTGTGTTTTTTCATTAGTTTTACCTCCCGGATGACTGTTTTAAACTGAAAGTGGCCAGTCGTCGGCTTCAGCCCCAGTGTAGATCATACAGAGGGTGTTCCTTGAGGCACTTTTGACCCTTAGCCGACGTCTCGGTGCCCGGAGGTGGTCGGTTCTTATAGGAACTAGGCAATCAGACTATAGTGGCTTTATGACTTTCAATTAGTCATAGGAGTTTGATTGTGGGGGCTAGTGACGAGCCCCCGGTGTGGGAAGTGGTCATCCTGGTCGGCCGAGGTCAAGGCCATAGCACACTTCGGCTAGAAATTAAAGCCCTTCATTTAACACGGGTGATCTCTATCGTCACATCGCTAAACACGGTCTGCGGATGGCGGACCAGTTTGCGCTTACCTAGATAGTCAGTTTTTGGCTTTCTCCACTGAGGTGCCATGCCAATTGACTTGGCGGCGCAATCGCAGTGGTTCTCCCTTTACACCCTTAGCCGAATTCATCGGGAACGTAAGGGGTACACATAGGAGCCGGGCAACCCAACTATTGACCAAAATCTAGGTTCGAAACTGTTGCATATAAAGCCAAAATCCAAGACACCGAATACTTCAGACTTGTGGTACAATTGTATCTTTTTAGAGGACTTCGTCGTAGCGCAGGGACCATGCTTATAAAGAAATACGATAAGGACCTTTAAGGGGCACGGTTTCTTTATTTCATAATTGCAAGCATTTACATGCCAAGTTGCAACAAGAGGAACTAAAAGAATACAACGTAAAAAGTAAAGAGGGAGGAAGAAACAGGGCGGATATTTGCCATCGGATTTTTAGGAATCCGGGCCACTACCTGCTGCACGTCTGCGCTTCCGAGCTGTTGACCAGATGTTCACCATTGATGATGAGGACTTTCGGAGGTTGATGCCTTCCCGGCCCTTTATACGCTCCAAGCATTTGATTGACCGAGCTCTTTAAAGGAGACGTTGCCGAAGTCCATTCTGTGGTTGAAACCACATTGACGTAGTCATGTTTGGCTGTTTCTTTGACAGAAACTTGCCTGTGTGGGGGCTTGAAGCCACGTCGTTGCTTGGTTAAACCGTGCCGATGTTTGAGTAAATTTTTGGCTCCTCGACGACCCAGGGAATCTTGAGTGCGAAATTATGCACTCTGGGGACATAGTGCCCACTCCAGAGAGGGCACACGAGGAGCCCGTATCCCTATTTTGGGTGTGGGAGTATATGGCCCAGGTCGATTGGTGCGGCTCGGGCGTGCTTCGAAGAGCGAGCGGCACGCTTATCGCTACGGGCTGCCTCCTCGGATGCCTGTACCTCGGCTGCGAAAGCCGCGGTCTGTTCCTCCGTCCGGAGTGAGCGTTTGGTGTTACCATTGACTGTGATAACGCCGTTGGGTCCTGGCATTTTGAGCTTGAGATAGGCATAATGCGGGACTGCGTTGAAGCGTGCGAAGGCCGTGCGCCCTAAGAGCGCACGTTATCCACTTCGGAAAGGCACGATATCGAAGATTAACTCCTCGCTTCTGAAGTTCTCAGGCGAGCCGAAGACTACCTCCAAGGTGACCATTCTAGTACAGCGGGCTTCGACACCAGGGATGACACCTTTAAAGGTGGTGGTGCTTGGCTTGATCCGAGATGAGTCAATGCCATCTTACGAACCGTATCCTCGTAAATGAGGTTGAGGCTGCTTCCTCCATCCATCCAGACACGTGTCAAATGATAACCATCAACAATAGGGTCCAGGACGAGTGCCGCCGATCCACCATGCCTGATGCTGGTTGGATGATCATGCTTGTCAAATGTGATCAGGTAAGCCGACCATGGGTTATACTTCGGGGCAAATGGCTCTAGCGCGTAGACATCCCGAAGCACCCGCTTCCTCTCCTTTTTAGGGATGTGGGTGACATAGATCATATTGACCTCTGTTACCTCGTCAGGAAACTTCTTTTGGCCTCCATTATTAGGCCGCCGAGGTTCTTCCTCGTCTTCGCTGTGATTTTGGGTTTTATTAGGACCCTCTGTCGCTATCTTGCCGGCTTGTTTAAAGACAAAGCAATTCCTGTTAGTGTGGGTTCCTGGTTTGTCCTGAGTGCCATGGATTCCACATGGGCGGTCCAGGAGTCTATCAAGCTGGCTAGGTCCATCCTTGTTCCCTTTAAAGGGTTTTCTTTTCTGTCCAGATTTAGGTCCGGTGAACCCCGCGTTGACCGCAGCGTCTTCCGTATCGCTTCCACCATTTTTATACCTGCGCTTATTTTTGTTGCGCTTGGGTTTTCCATTGGCGTCGCGTGTTTCCGAGGTGCCTGCCTCGCCGTTGTGAGTACTGCGGGCGAGCCAACTGTCCTCTCCCGCGCAAAAGCAAGTCATCAGTGAGGTGAGGGCCGCCATAGTCCTCGGATTATCCTGGCCGAGTTGACGGGCCAACCATTCATCTCGGATATTGTTCTTGAATGCGGCGATGGCCTCGGCTTCGGAGCAGTCGATGATCTAGTTCTTCTTGGTGAGGAACCTGTTCCAGAATTTCCGGGCCGATTCACCTGGCTGCTGGGTGACACGGCTGAGGTCATCAGCGTCCGGAGGTCGGACGTACGTGCCTTGGAATTTTGCTCCAAAAGCGTCCTCCAGGGCCTCCCAGCTGCCAATAGAGTGAGGAGGGAGGCTGTTAAGCCAATGCCTCGCCGGTCCCTTTAGCTTGAGCGGCAGGTATTTAATGGCATGGAGATCATCTCCATTGGCCATATGTATGTGGAGAAGGAAATCCTCGATCCATACTGCTAGGTCGGTGGTGCCATCGTATGATTCTATATTGATGGGCTTAAATCCTTCCGGGAATTGATGTTCCATCACCCTGTCTATGAAGCAGATCGGGTGAGCTGGACCTCGGAACCGAGGAGCATCTCGTCGGAGGTCGGGTGAGAGTCGTGAGTAGGCCTGATCTCGGGCACGGCCGTTCCTGTCCATCCAGGCATCGTAGCCGTCAAGCCCAGCGGGCGCGCGTCCTCTTGATCTATAAATGGACCGAGGAGGTGCCCTGTGATGGTGCTTGGACTAGGGGGTACTCACCACATCATCTCCCGCCAGTGGGTCGGGCCGAGGACCACCATAGCGGTTCACTAATGGGCCACTTCGGGCATCCCATGATGCATACAAGGGAGATTCCACAAGACTTGGCGCACAAGACAAGGACTCCTCTAAATCCTAGGCCTCCGGTGCATTATATAAACCGAGGCCAGGCTAGTCAATAGATGATCTCATATTCATTAGAACAATCTCGTGGTAGATACATGTACTCTATACTATACCCCATATGAATACAATCAAAAGTAGGACGTAGGGTATTATCTCTTTGAGAGAGCCCAAACCTAGGTAAAATCCTGTGTCCATGTTACCATCGCTCCAAGACGCCTAGCTTAGGACCCCTACTATGAGATATGCCAGATTTAGAACTGACATTGGTGCTTTCATTGAGAGCCTGCTAGGTGATCGTCACGGATCGATGGGATGATCAGGTGGTATTTTTTCAGTCAGATCTATTCATGTAACTTTTCTCTCCTGCAAAATCGTTGCTGCCGTGTTGTGCTATTTGTTTGCAGTCACATCAGATCGAGAAAATTTTAGTGGCAGTGGCTGTATCCGCCGTCTGGAGGTACATTGGATCCGAGCTACCTTGCATGCGGTAATGGTCTTGGTAAAAAGCGCAATCCAAGCGGCGGCGAACTAGCCGAGGAGAGCATGCAGCCCGTACTACCTACGCAGTGCAGCGCAGGCGGGCCGGCTGACAGGAGCTCAGATCGGCAGCAATAGGGAGGCACTCTTCCTCCTCTTTCCTTTTTTTAATCTGCTAGTATCTTTACGCTGCCGCTCGTGGTCTGCTACTTCTGATTGTACTTGCATAAAGACAAGCGCTAATGTACTAGTACTAGTACTAATTTGTAGCACATTTTTCAAGGTTTGATAGATTAAAGGTGCAACTAGTTTTGCCCGTACTACTTGACCTCAGGGAAACAACACGGCGCCAGCATCCCCACGTTGTCATCGGACAGGGCGAACATCATCATCCGAGGAACTTCGATCTGCACCGACATGGGTTCCATTACGTCGGATCCGAATTATGCTGCGGTTAGTAGTGGCACGCCAACCTATGAAGAAGCGTGTCACAGACAACAGCCTAGAATTGGCGGATTCACAGCCTAGGCCAACGCAAAAATTAAAAGCAATCTGACCAGCGGCGATCCAACCGAGGAGACAGTGCCGAGCAGTGCACATGGGCCGATCACACCTTAGCTCGGTGGAGCGCATCAGGGAGATTCGTTTCCTTTCCTTTTTTGTTTTTTATTCAGCTCCTAGTTCGGCCGCTGGTCCTCCACTACCTTTTGCTCAAAAGTGCATAGACCTAGAGTACTACTAACCTAATTGACTACTAGTTTTGCAGCACGGTACCCTAGATTTGGTAAGTGGATTCTAGTAATTTAAGTACTACTATTCCACGTAAAGGTCAAGACCAATATATTCTTGGTACTGCTTGATACTAGTTTTGTACAGACCGCTTCCTTTTATTCGCTTCGGTCTACTACGATTTTCGTCGTCAAACAGGTTTTGTTTCTCCTAGCTATTCGTTTAGCACGTAAAATTATTACACACAGAATATTTTATGTTGTTTTGCACTGCATTATTTTTGCAGAGATATTTTACCGACACTTGTACGTGGCGTTGGTCTGGCCAGCCTCTCACCGTCATCTAGGCTGGCTGACCTATGTCGACATCGCCGCGCCACAACACCGTCACCTCGGCCAGCCGACGTGTGTCGACATATCTGTGCGACAACGCCGTCACAAAATTTCTGACTTACGCGTTGGAACTTTGTCAAACCAACCTTTGCACCCATATTTTGCCAGATTATTCACTTTGCATAAATAAATTACGCATTTATTTCTTTTCTTTCAATTACTATTATTTCTTGCTTGCACTATTTTATGTGCGCAGGCAATCAACTTCGACTGCATCGCGCGGTCACCTCGGCGTGCCGACGTCGTCGCCTCACCTCCGTCGACAAAATTACGTTGTCACCTCGGCGAGCCGCCCTATGCTGGCATCACCACGCCGTTACTTCTTCAAGCCGACATCCACCTCGCCGACCTGCTTTGACACTTCGGCTAACGTGGGGGCTCCAACGACCACCGCACAGACCTACTTTGTCACCTTGGCTGGACCGGGGGCTTCGCCTCGCCACATCGGCCGAGCTGTGTCACCACTTCGAAGTGCCGAGCTCTTCGCCCGGACACCTCGGGACTGGCTTGGGGGCTGGGACCTCGACCCGCCGCAAGATCGGACCACCTCATCAACACCGAGCACATTAACCAGCTAAGTCACTTTCATGCTCAACTTTTTTAATGTTTGATTTTTGTTCGGTTCGACCAAGCATTACATTTGTGTTAAACAAAAAAACTGTTTGTTAAAAACAATGTTTGTTAATAATAACTTTCTTTACCCAAGCTAACTAGGGCTCTTAAATTTATATGAGCCGTTTTATAATAAATGTGTTTTCTTCTTAGTCGTTGCAAAGTTCTTTTTTAGTACTCCTTTTTCCGACATGAGTGTGTGGTCAATAGCCGGATAGCCTGGTTTCTCTCTAAAGCCGCTCAAGTTTAGTTCGCTAAACTGGCCTGAGAAACACTCCGCCTTCGGGATAGGAGGTTGAAGCCGAAGGCTGACCCGCTTGAAGTCTGGAGATCGGGTGTATCATGTTAAAGCATGACGAAAGCACATATTAATTTAAGACAAATTTTGGATTGGCACCAAAAAACATGATCTAATTTAGACGTAAAGTTTATGTGAGTTTTTTGGTTTTTCAAAGTTAATGGCACTTTTAACCTATTTGTGTGTCTCCAGCATAACTCTCGCAGTGCAACGCCAGACGCCTTTAAAGCATCGGTAATATCAACGGGGGGCTGTAGCTAGAGCCGAACCCACCAAAGGCCATGGTATTCCATGGAGTCCTCGGCAAACGTTCTCGGATATTGCTTTATATGCATCAGTTTAAAATTGTGTCTTTGGTCAATAGTTGGGTTGCCCGGCTCCTGTGCTTACTCCTTATGTTCCCGATTGTTCGGCTAAGGGTAAAGGGAGAACCACTGCGATTGTACTTCCGGTTTAACTGGTCAAGTACCTCAGTGGAGAAAGCCAAAAACTGACTGTCACAATGACCGTAAACTGGTCAGCGATCCGATGACTGTGTCAAACTATAGATCGATACAGGTTACTCCGTGTTAAACGATGGGCCTTTCATAAAATTGGCCGAAGTGTTAATGGCTTGACCTCGGCTAACGCCAAACACTAACCTGGGGCTAGTAACTGGCCTCCCAACTTTAAGCTTCTATGACTAAGTGAAAGTTATAAAGCCTACATATTTGATTGCCTCGTTTCTGCTATCACAACCGCCTCCGGGCACCGAGACGTCGGCAATGGGTTGTCTTGTTATTGCGAAAACACCCTGCGTAGCATCTACAAAGGGGTGGAAGCCGACGATGGGCCACTGTCAAATTATAAACAGTCGCAACGGAGTCAAAATAACATATAGCATAAAACTACAAATACAGCTTACAAGCTGACTACCACAGCATGCGCAAATTCGATCGGCCGGTTGGAAATATTAACCATAAAGGTTGCCTGTGTAAAACAAAGGACTTTCCGATAAGTCATAAAGATTGCTTTTATAAAAGTGCTCCGCTTGTCCGAAGTCACTAATAGAAAAGTAGTTCGGTCGTCTTTGAAAAAACTGCGCAATTCTAACCTCGAGTTTTCGGTATAAAACACTTCGGACCTATAAAAGAGTCCAGTAAACCGTATTAGAGGCTCTTCGAGGCACCTCGGCGCGGTTACTTCGGGACTCCTGGAGAGTCCAATGTATCCTCAGCATTTGTATTTAATATACGAGCGCTGCCTTCCGTAATCATTGTTATAAAGCCATAAATATGCATCAATTTGACTTAAGATTTTGGCCAAGCTGGGTTGCTTGGCTCCTGTGCTTACCCCTACGTTTCCGATTGTTCGGCTAGGAGGTAAAGGGAGCACCTCTGTGATTGTTACTACCGGGTCATCCGGGTTAGTACCTCAGACTGGGTGAAGCCAAAAGCTTGATGTCTTAAGAATATAATTGGTCGGCAATGACGGAAGTGAAAATTTCGGTTCATTAAGACCACAGAGTTTGGGAACTTTCCCCTAACTAAATCCTCAATATTTTCCTCCCACATTGATCGGAGGTGAGGTTTCATGATCATGGTCAACACGACAGCCTGGGAAAAGGAACTAGTAAAGGAACTATTTTTCCCAGAAGATGTTTCTTACGTTAAATAGTAATATAACATATCTCTCCGCGTACCTTTGTTTATAGAACCGTATGGCCGGATTGCCTTGTTTTCCTTAAATTTTTGCCCTTATAAAGGCTTTATAAAGTAGGAAAACACTCCTTTGCTACAGGGGAGGTTGAAGCCGATGGTCGGTCAACAAAGTTTTGTACAATGCGGATTCGAGCGCTAATGATGTAAAGTCCTTGGATACATAGAATCATTACACATGACTTGTGATCAATTTACTCCTGATATCGATCCTTAATTCGGCCACCCTTTCCCAAATTAAGGCTCGGGGGCTACTGGGCTTTGCGCTTCTCACTTAAAATCCATTAACGGGTTACATCGATCCCCTGATCTGGTCTTGCCACCTGACTAGTGGCTCGGGGGCTACATCATTGACAATTCAATGCAGACAATTTACAAAGTGCAAAACAGTTTCCGAGGAGATTACAATCCTCGGGTTGGTTGGCCGCACCCAACCTGAGTCTCGAGGATTATGCACACCGCATTTCCATTCCTAAGTTTGCTGTCGAGCTAGGAGTTGATCCTCAGGCCGATTTCGTGAATTGACCTGAGTCTCAGGGGCTACTGGGATCAGCGGTTTTATGTTTTCCTTCAGGTGCATCTCGGATTTCTGGCCGACACACACCTTGAGGGCTACTGGCTATATATCTCGGCAGAGAACAAACTGCACCAATCGAAAAAATTCCACAAAAAATCAGCCCAAGCCCGAGGTGGTGCACCACCTCGAAAGCAGTCTGGCATGAAGCTCGGATGCAAGTAGCTGGCCCCCTCAAGGACGTTTCTGGCATTAAGCTCGGCTGGAATCCTTTAACTTTTCAAGACTGAGGAAATCTATGACACCTCGGATACATACCGTTTTGGAGCTCGGCTGCTAAAATGTACCTCGGATGCAGACCGATGTTGGAGCTCGGCTGCTAAAATGTACCTCGGATGCAGACCAGTGTTGGAGCTCAGCTGCAAAAGACACCCTGGACGCAGTCCGGGGTTGGAGCTCAGTTGCAAGAGGACACCGCTGCACGGGGAAAAACTTTGAACCTGAGGTGCGGCGTAAAAATAACAAGTCATTGATAAAGGCCAAGAATTTAAAAGGGTTCCTCGGACGCCCAACGTACAAACTCCATGGATGCCCGATGTGTCAACTCTTCGGATACACCTCGGCGATCCTCGAGATCGAAGATGCAAATATTTGTTGAACCTGCTTTCAAGACCGGCGACCGAAGATGAAGAACAGTTCGGAAGAACCGAGGAGCGTCCCCAACTTGAAGGCTGGTTCAAGGGGCTACTGATGGTGTCCTAGACTAGGGGGTACTCACCACGTCGTCCCACGACCAGTGGGTCGGGCCGAGGACCCCCATAGCGGTTCACTAATGGGCCACTTCGGGCAGCCCATGATGCATACAAGGGAGATTCCACAAGACTTGGTGCACAAGACAAGGACTCCTCTAAATCCTAGGCCTCCGGTGCATTATATAAACCGAGGCCAGGCTAGTCAATAGATGATCTCATATTCATTAGAACAATCTCGTGGTAGATACATGTACTCTGTACTATACCCCATATGAATACAATCAAAAGCAAGATGTAGGGTATTATCTCTTCGAGAGAGCCCGAACCTGGGTAAAATCTTGTGTCCATGTTACCATCGCTCCAAGACGCCTAGCTTAGGACCCCTACTACGAGATATGCCGAATTTAGAACCGACACCCTGTTTACCTTGATGCGACGTCTAGCGTCATGAGGGTCTAGGTAATCCACGGGGTCCTTGCCATAATGGCGTGGAGGTGGCCGGTCGTTGAGGTTTTCTCATCTTGGCCTGTCCTGACCTCTAGGAGGTCGGTCGTGGTCGTTAGCGAGCTCCTCATCAAACTCCGGCAAGAGACGCCTACGTGGATATGATTTCGGCGCGCTATGGTGCCGGTCTTCCATGTCTTGCTCGGCTGAGAGCACTTCGACCCACTTTTTATTCAGTGCATCGGTATTGGCCTGCAACTGCTGCTGCTTGCGCTTCATGCTCCGGGCCGTCGCAATGAGGGGCCGCCGGAAGCGCTCTTGTTCAAGAGGGTCTTCGGGGACAATGTAGTTCTCGGTACCGAGGCTCTCGTCCTCCTCGGATTCTGGCATGTAGTTATCATCGGCCCCTTCAAAGAGGTCATCGGGATCTAAGTCCTCGAGATGTCCGTCGGGTGTGCCATTCCTCCCTAGGGAGGCTTGAAAGTCCTCCTGGGGGTTATTGGCACCACCGTCTTCCATGCCAGCATTATTGGCCATCGCGTTATTACCGCTGGGTTCCCCATTGTTGCCTCTTCGGCGTCTTCGCGATGTCTTGGAGGGGATTTGGGGGTGTCCACCATGTAAACATCATAGGTGGACATGGCGGTCCACCTGCCTGCGTTTACCGGGGGCGAGGTGTCCTCGGTGGGGCCATCAGCATCTTCATCCATGTCTGTGGCCTCACCATAGTCCAGCACGTCGGTTAAGTCATCGACTGTGGCGACTAGGTGGGTGGTGGGTGGGATGTAAATTTCCCGATCGTCGGCTTTAAGTCCGATCTGATCATAAACCAAAGTCTTGCCGTCCGAGATGGACATACTCTGGATGCGGTCGAGCATCTCATGGAGGTGAGATAGCTCTTTGGGATTCATTGCTGCGCTATGGGCAGGGCTGACTCGAAGTACGCCTGGCGCGTATCTTGATGTGTCTTCGACACGAACAGAATCCAAACACAATTATGGGTTCTGCGTCGAAGTCAGTTCTAATACTGACGTAATTTCGGAGGTGGGAGCCGGATTTATCTCCGGACTGAAGATCGGAGGGAGACTGGCCGGAGTAGTTGCGTCGGCGGTCTCTAAAGGCGCCGCAACGGAGATCGGCTCCGGAGTCGAGCCCCCGGAGCCAGACAAGCTCTCAATTCGGCCGGGAGTCCATCCTGATAGGACGAGTTCGCCGCGGGAATCCGCAGTGTATTCGAGGCCACCGAAGGTCACGATCCGAAATGGGGCATAGTTCTCGACAGAGGCCAGATGACCCGTCGAGTCGACGCAAAATACCAAGCTGCCAAAAACAAAAAGTTGGCTGGGGGCGTAAATGCTCTCATGGCCGGTGGCGCAGTTGATCTGCAGGTGAGCCATCGATCCTTCTAGTGATCGCACAGCGGAACTCTCAATGAAAGCACCGGTGTCGGTGTCAAAACCGGCAGACCTCGGGGTAGGGGGTCCCGAGCTGTGGATCGCGGATCAATGGTAATAGAGACAAGGGAGACGATGTTTACCCAGGTTCGGGCCCTCTTGATGGAGGTAAGACCCTACGTCCTGCTCTTGTTTATATTGATGGAGATGTATAGAGTACAGAGTTGATCTACCTCGAGATCGTATTATGTGTCTAACTCTAGGGCTAGGTGAATGATATTGTGTTGATGATCCCCCCTCTACGGGCTAAATCCTTTGGCTTATATACACGCCAGGGAGAGGATCTAGGGTTACAAGGTCGGTATCTAGGAGCAGGACAACAGGAGAGATCTTGGAGTATACTTCAAGTCTTCGGCGGAGACAGTCTTGATCACATCTCCTGTACACGGCCTCCGGAGTCCACCTTTATCACGCACGAGGGCCCATCGGCCCAACCAAATAGATGAGCTGGCTAGGTTAGCACCCCCTAATCCAGGACACTGTCACTACACATTCGGCGGCCCACGGCGGGCGAGGGAGGAGGAAGCCATGGCGGTGCGGCTGTCTGCCTACACGGAGGGGTGCAGGGAGGAGTCCTGCTGCTCATGGGCAGCAGGGTCGGTGGTGGCAGCGGCCTCGATGCGGCGCCAGTGATTGCCGCGGCCCACCGGCTCCGTCTGGGCCACGCGACCCGCCCTGCGCTCAGCACGCTCGCGGCGAGCGTCGGCCATGAAGCTGGTGGAGTGGAGGACGGAGCAGAAGAACAGTAGAGCACCCCTACCTGGGGCGCCAAATGTCGGAGATCGGGCTTCGGGGACCCAAAGGTTCGAACACTGGGGTGAGCTCGTTCTACCACCTCGTCCCGTACCACAGCAAAATGACGGAAAAGCTACGGCGAGAACGCGCTAGCGGGAGCGGGCCGGAGACACAGCGGTTTACCCAGGTTCGGGCCACCTTGCGGTGTAAAGCCCTACTCTTGCTTGGTTGTGATTGCTCTAGCGTGAGAGTACAAGGTTTGGGGCAGAAGAGTCGATCCTCTCTACAGCGGCACCCTGCCCTCCTTTTATATCTGCCTTGGTCCTCTTCCCCTGAAAACATTGGCGGGAAGGGTGGCCACACAATGGCAAGTTTGAAGTGGGACAGGGGCGCAGTCTATCCTGACAAAAGGCGGTCCTCATCTGCAAAGCAATTATCCATGACGCGCCTGCGCGTCCATCATCTTGGTCTTCTTTCACCGATCGGGCAACCTTTGGGGTTGCTTTGGGAAATGGACTGCTGGCCTTGCTCCCTTAACACAAAAGGGGAAATCCTCACCATCTGCGCCTGCTGGCGCAGCCTATGTCGCCATTCGTCTTCGCGCGCGTCACCCGCATGGTGGGCACGAGACTGCGCGACCGAGCCGAACACCACTTGCCTTGCACACCTTCGGGAGGGTGCCTCTGGAGGCAACCTCAGGAGGCCGCCTCGCGAGAGGGCCTCGCAAGGCTCTCAGTGAAGTCATGGCCGAGTCTTGCCTGCCTACTCCCGGAGGAGGGGTCCTCAGGAGGCCAGGGGCTCATGAGGGGTCTTGCTCGAGGTGCCCGCTGGTGGGCCTCCTATTGGGCCTCTGCCAGGCGTTGCATTCTGGGCCGCAGGAAGACGAGCCGAGAAACCTTGGGTTCCACGGGCCCGACAGTAGCCCTAGGGCCCGCGGCGCGCTGGTTCCCGCCTATTCGGGGGCAAAACGACGCGGATCCTAACCGCCTGCGGGCCAGGCGCGACGCATGGCGCACGATGTGACGGGGGACGCCCCCACTTCTCCCATGACGCCTTGGTAACTGCCCGCGCTGACATAAAGCCTGCCCGCGCACGGCGCGAGACCATCATTGCCTTCCTTCCGCTGCCGCCTCGAATCCTTGCACGCGTTGAAGGTGGAATGGCGCGGAGCACGCCTCCCTCGAGCGCTATGAAGACGCGGGGGAAGGACTTCCCCACCCATCTTCTTCAATCAGTCCCTTCCTCCACCTCCATGATCCAGGCGGGCCTCCGCGGCGATGGCGAGGGGGAGAGGCCGAGCCCGTGCTTCTGCTGCTGCATCCAGGGCCCCCCCGTGGCCGAGGCCACTCTCCGGCTGCTGCCGGTGCCGGTCCCAGCGCCCGTAGGAGGGGGGCTGCCCGCGGGCGCGGGGGGCGCGGTGCCCGCAGCCGAGGTGGCCGCGGCGGGGCAGCCACCCTACCTCCTCAGGTAGGGAGCCACTCAGCGGAGGCGGCTCATGAGTTCATCGTGGGCATGCATCGCCGGCCCTGCACCTGGCTTCGGCTTCTAGACTCCTTCGCGGGAGTGATGGCAAACCGCGCGCCCTTGGGTCTGTGGGTGCAGGCGGACGGCTGCTGCAGCGGCCCCTCCTGGGTGGCGACGGAGTTCACCCCCTCAGGCTTCATGTGCTTGAAGCAGGGGTGGAAGTTGTTTGCCCTTGCTCGCGGCCTGAGGCGGGGCCACGTTCTCCAGTTCAAGTACGACGGGGCCGCCACGCTCTTCGTGAAGTTCTTCGGGGTCTCCGGCTCCTCCTGCAAGGGTGGCAGTGACGACAGCACCGCCTCCTCCGGCGGAAGCGAGAGCGACGACAGCTCACCTCGCGTAAAGAGCGAAGATGAAGATTCTGATTAGGCGCGCGCGGAGCGCGAGGTGGCTCTTGGGGGCGAGCCGCGCTCCGCGCATATTCCTTCCTTGCCCTATATGAGAACAATGTAGTCCCGTTGGGACATGAAAATGATGGCTTCATTTGGAATGTATGTTCCCTCCTGAAGTCCTCTCGCGAGGCTTGCCCTCTTTTTTTCTTGCTCGCCTAGGTGCTCTACGTCATTAGGACCCAGCCCCCGAGCGTTTCTACAGCCGTCGCTGTTATGTCAGGTCGTGATGCCTGGACAAGGCCAGGAGGTGAGGGGTGCCGTGGGGCAGTAAGGGCTCCCGAGGCGCGATGCTCAGGAAGCCCCCCTTTGAAGTGCAAGCGGCTCGCGCGAAGAAAAAATGCCAGCACTTAGCGAGATCGCGAAAGGAGGGAACTTGAGAAATGGTGAGGGTGTCTCGCGAGGTGGTTAGACTTAGCTTTTTGTGGGGAGTGGCGTCGGGCGAACCGCGGCTCACAAGGGGTGCGCACGGCTCACGAGGTGTGCCTCACGAGGCTTGGCCCTCGTGATTTTCTGCTCGCAAAGCCTTCAGCTCAGACGACCGTCGCAGGCCGGGCCACGAGACGCCGCCCATGAGGCTTTCGAGCGGCTTGCTCCTGAGACAACTGCACGTCGACAAGCCTCACAATAGGGGAGCGACGCACGCTTGCTAGCTTACTCGTGGCCGTTATGTGAGGAGATAAGGCACCAAGGACCTTGGCGAGGTGACGTGCACGGGAGCAGGCCCGCGAGCCAGAGCTCAGTCACTTGGATTTAGCGGCGCTGCAGGGACGGGCCTGAGCATAGGCAACCGTGCCTAGCCCCCACTCAGGGAGCGGTCAGGAGAGAGATCGCAAGCGCGCGACGGTCTCGAGATAGCATCATACCAAATACACAATTATGCAGGCAACATGAACTTACTGGGGCATATCAATAAGATTCATTACACAACCAAAAGAGATGCGGCTGCCGTGTCCGACACGGGTCAACTTGAGGTTGGTGCAGCCCCTGGGGCGCCCTCAATTGAGCAAAACAAAATCACCTTAGTAGGAGGATCCCAGAAGCGACGGCGAGGAGGAATTTGGGCCGAGCGAGGTAACGCTTGAACGCACCTGGCGGAATTGTGCTGGAGATGTGCGCAGGTTGCCTGGCGAGGCGTGCCGTGGAATCTCGCTCCTCAAGGGCCAAGGGGCTCCTGAGGCCCAGGGGGCTCACGAGAGGCGAGGGGCTCGCGAGACTCAGAGGGGGATCGGTCTGAGGAAGCGATGCGCCGGGGGCGTCCCGGGAACTCCGCACCCCTCCCCGTCTGAGGCCCCGGCGTGAGGCGCGTCAGCCTCTGGAAGGTGGCACTGGGTGCGAGCTGCTCTGCTTCCTGGACGCTTTCTCAGGCTACCATCAGATGAAGATGGTGGTAGAAGATTAAGAGAGGACGGCCTTCATCACCCCCTGCGGAACCTGCTACATCTGCATGCCCTTCGGCTTGAGGAGCGTAGTGGCTACCTTCCAGAGGCTGATGCGTATCGCCCTGGGGCCCTAGATGGGAAGAAATGCCGAAGCCTATGTCGATGACATCATCGTGAAGAGCTGCAAGTCCTGCTCCCTCATCGCAGACCTCGAAGAAACCTTCTCCAACCTCTGCAAGGTCAACCTCAAGCTCAACGCCGCCAAGTGTGTCTTCGAAGTTCCTTCCGGCAAGCTGCTTGGCTTCCTGGTCTCCCACCGCGGCATCGAGGCTAACCCCGAGAAGATCACGGCCATCGAGCGGATGAGGCCTCCCCGGAACTTCAGGGAAATGCAGCGCTTCGCGGGATCCATGACCTCGCTTGGGCATTTCATCTCCAAGTTCGGCGAACGTGCCTTGCCATTCTTCAAGCTCATGAAGAGATCGGGCCCCTTCAAGTGGACTCCTGAAGTGGACGCGGCCTTGGAGGACCTCAAGAGGTACCTGACAAGCCCTCATGTAGTGGTCGCCCCACGCCCACATGAGCCTCTGCTCCTGTACTTGGCGGTCACCCCCCAGACGGTGAGCACAGCCCTTGTGGCGGAACGAGAAGAGCCCATCATCGCCAAGCAAGAATCTGCTGGACCTGTGCCCGCCGAGGCCGCACCAGTGCCTCCCGAGGTTGTGCCAGCACCTCCCGAGGCTGCACCTTCGCTTGCCGAGGGTCTTCCTCGTGAGGGCCCCGGTGAGCCGCTTCCTGAGCTCCTGGGAGATCAATGCCACACCTACGGCCACGTGCCTCGTCGAGCACCCCGTCTACTTTGTCAGCTCAGTGCTGCGGGATGCGCGCGAGCGGTACCCCATGCAGCAGAAGCTCCTCCTCGCACTCCTCATCGTATCCAGGTAGCTGCGTCATTACTTCCAGGCCCATCCCATCAAGGTGATCACCTCTTATCCCTTGGAGTAGGTTCTGCATAGCCCCAACGCCACTAGCCGCGTCGCCGAGTGGAACATCGAGCTGCAAACCTTTGCGCTAGAATTCCTCACCACGAGGACGATCAAGGCCGCCGCTTTGGCAGACTTCACGGCAGAATGGACGGACCCGCATCAAGAGGAACCTCACGAGGATGAGTCCCTCCTGCCTGGGGATGAAGCCCCTGGAGGCTGGGCCATGCACTTCGACGGCACGTTCTCCCGGCAAGGCGCAGGGGCTAGAGTTGTACTCACTTCACCGACAGGAGACAAGCTCTACTATGTCATACAGCTCTGCTTCAAGCATGCCGAGATGGTCTCCAACAACATCACGGAGTATGAGGGCCTCATCGCTGGGCTCAAGGCTGCCTCTGCTCTTGGCATTAAGCGCATCGTCATCAAGGGCGACTCACAGCTCCTCGTCAGCTTCTCCAACAAAAGCTACAAGCCCAAGGACAAGCAAATGGCTGCCTATCTGGAAGAGGTGCGCAAGCTCGAGAAGCACTTCCTCGTCATGGAGCTTCAACACGTTCCCCGTGGTAGCAACAAGGAAGTAGATGACATCGCCAAGCGGGCGTCTCGCCGAGAGCCTCAAAAGACCGGCGTCTTTGAGGAAAGGCTCTTGAAGCCATCAGTTGTGCCACCTGCCGCTAGCGCCACGGCGCCTCATGAAGGGCTCCCTCCCGCACCACCCTCAGGCGCACCCGACTGTGGCCCATCTTCAGGCGCTCGCCTGCTGCTGGCACTGGAACCACAGGCTGACAGCTGGGCCAATGAATTCAAGACCTATCTGGAGGATGGCACCCTCCCAGAGAAGGTCTCCGAGGCCGAACGCATGGCCCTCCAGGCCACAGCCTACTGCTTGAGGGATGGCGATCTCTACCACAGGCACCCCAATGGTGTCGCGCTGCGGTGCATCTCTGAGGAGCAAGGGCGTGAGCTGCTTGCCGACATTCATGGTGGAGACTGCGGCCACCACTCTTCATCGCGTATGCTTGCCGGCAAGGTGTTCCACAGCGGCTTCTATTTTCCCACCGCGCTTCAAGACGCCACCGAGCTGGTCCAATCCTGCGAAGCCGGCCAATTCCACGCCAAGAAAATCCACCAGCCGGCGCAAGGCCTGCGGACCATTCCCCTCTCATGGCCCTTCACGGTCTGGGGGCTGGACATCTTGGGTCTCTTCCCTCGCGCAGCTGGTGGCTACCGCTATCTCTACATCGCCATCGACAAGTTCACCAAATGGGCGGAAGTGGAGCCTGTCCGCACCATCCCGGCAGCCTCAGCTATCAAGTTCATCAAGAACCTCGTCAGCCGCTTCGGCGTCCCCAACCGCATCATCACTGACAACGACTCACAGTTCACGAGCGGCCTCTTCAAGTCATACTGCGCCAACCTCGGCATGCAGATCTGCTACGCCTCCATGGCGCACCAGCAAAGCAATGGCCAGGACGAGAGTGCTAACGCTGAGGTCCTCAAGGGCCTCAAGACATGAAGCTTCAAGAAAGAGCTCAACGCCTGCGGCAAAGGCTGGCTCGACGAGCTCCATTCTATGCTATGGTCAATCCGCATGACAGCGACCAAGCCTACCGGCGAAACACCCTTCTTCCTCATCTACGGGGCAGAAGTGGTCCTCCCTCATGAGCTCAAGCACGGGTCCCTGCGAGTCCTCGCCTTCAACGAGGCTCATTAGGATGTCTCGTGAGAGGCTGATCTGCTGCTCCTCGAGGAAGCCCGTCGCCAGGCCGCTCTACGTGTTGCTCGGTACCAGCAAGCCTTTCGTCGCTATCACAGCTGCAACATACGCCCCCACACCCTCGAAATTGGCGATCTTGTCCTGCGAATGATTCTCTCCAGAGAAGGGCTCCACAAGCTCTCACCCATGTGGGAAGGCCCATTCAGGGTTGCCCATGTCTCCCAGCCTGGCGCCGCTCAGCTGGAACGGAGGAGGGTGTTCCGGTGCCTAACACATGGAACATCCAACACCTCCGCAAGTTCTTCCCGTGACCTCATGCGTACGAATGAAATGGAGATGTACACACTTCGGAGCCTCTGTTTGCGCTGCCTGATGGGCCCACGAGAGCTCCCTCCCACAACCAAGTGGAAGCCCCATGCTCAGCACTGGCGGAACGATCGATCTAAGGGCGCCGTCTGGCTGCACCATCCTCAAGCTGTCCCATGTCCGTCACGGCAGCCTCGTCTTTTTTGGTTGTGAAACTGAGGGCGCCACGTGGCTGCACCATCCTCAAGCTGTCTCATGTCCGTCACGGCAGCCTCAACTTTTTGATTGTGTAATGGAACCTATTTTTATGCAGCAGTAAAGTTTTATTTCCTAAGTATCATGTGTGTTTGGTAAGTTATCTTCTTCAGGAGTCGTACGCGCTTGCGATCTCCCTCCTACACTTCACGCGAGTGGGGGCTGGACACGGTGCCTGCACTTGGGCCAGGCTCAGTAGCGCCGTCAAACCCAAGTGACTGAGCTCTGGCTCGCGGGCCTGCTCCAGTGCACGCCACCTCACCAAGGTCCATGGTACTTTATCTCCTCGCATGACGCCCACGAGCGAGTCGGCAAGCGCGCGCTGCTCCTCTATTTCTGAAACTTGTCAAAGCTTGTTTGTCACAAAGACAAGGCGCACGGGAGGCCCCATGAGCAATGCCTCGCGAGGCGGTCACGGTTCGTCACCTCTACAAGCCAATAGGAAGCCTCGTGAGCATCACCTCCCGAGGTGGTCTGCGGCACCCATCATCACCAAGTACCAGTGGGAAGCCTCACGAGCGAGAGCTTCACGAGGCGCCCTCCGCAAGCGACGGCTCGCCAAGCGCCACACTTCGTGAAAAAGCTAAGTCTAAAAACTCCTCGCGAGCCACTCTCAGCGCCTCTCAAGCTCTTCTCCCCTCGCAACCCTGCTGAGTGCTGATGTTTTCTCCCTTGCACGAGCCGCTTGCACGTCAAAGGGGGGGCTTCCCGAGCATCGCACCTCAGGAGCCTTTACCACATCGCAGAGCCCTACACCCTGTGGCCTTGACTAGGCACGCGTCCTAAGATACCAGCGATGGTCGTAGCTCGCTCGGGGGCTGGGTCTAACGACGTAGAGCACCAAGGCAAACAAGAGGAGAAGAATAAGCCTCACAAGGATGCCTCGCGAGAAACACAAGTTAAAGAAAAAAACCAAGTGCTCAAGTTAAATTGTACAGACCATGTCTTTACGCCCCCACGGGGCTACACGTGCTTGGATACAGGGCAAAAGGAAAAGGAACCAGATCAGTACTTACTCATCGTTGGGAACCAACTTCCCCTTCTTCAAGGTCGGCGGCGGGCCGCCATGGCTGCTGCCTCCACGTGCTGGCGCTGGCGCTAGACGTTGGGGCAGGACTTGCAGAGGTCCTCCTCCGCCGCGCTGGCGCTGGCCACCTTCGCGGGGGGCTCGGCGGCTTCGGTGTTGGCACCGGTCTCCACTGCCGGGGGCTCGGTGGCCCCGCCGCTCGCGCCGGCCTTCTTCACCGGGGGCTCGGTCGCCTCGCCCCGGGCGCTGGTCCTCTCCGCGAGGGGCGCGTCGACCCCCGCGCTGGGGCTTCGCTCACCTCCCGTGTGCATGGGCCGGGAGGGCGCGTTCACAAATCGCCCGTCGTCGTCGTCATCATCATCGTCCCCGAGCTCATCCAGCTGCTGGCAGCGGCTTCGCGGGGCCGCCCCAGCGTCGCTCTCCTCCGCGGCGCTTGCCGAGGCCTTGGCCTCATTGTGGGCTCCTTGGTGCCGGTAATGGCCCACACCGGGTGCGAGCGCTTTTGGAGGGGGCCGATGCGCAGGCGCGGGAACTCCTTGATGACCATTGCTCCCGTCACCTTCGCGGCCTTCAGCTCATCCATCCTCCCCCATAGCGGCGCCAGGTTGGGGTCGGTGAGCTTGGCGTGCTCCCATCCGGAGCTCTTCACAGCGGGGGCTATCGGCAGCTGCAGCAGGGGGCTGTACTAGCCCGCGTCTACGTAGACCGAGCGCCGCCTGTAGCCCTCCACCTTCTTGGAGATCTTCATGTCGATGGTGTCGTCCGCCATCCCTTCAACGCTGCGGAACGAGGCGCACCCTGAGCGCTGGTCTGCCGCCGACAGCCGCAAGCTGTAGAAGTGGCAGAAGAGCGCCACCGAGGGCATCACGCCCATGAAGGCTTCGGAGAAGTAGGCGAAGATGGAGAGGAGGAGGACGGAGTTGGGCTGGAGGTGGAGCGCGTGGATCTGGTAATGCGAGAGAGTGGCGTTCAAGAAGTCAGAGAAGGACGGCAGCAGGCTGCCGAAGATTGTATGGAGATAGATGGGAATGGTGGTGGCGTCGAGGTCAGTGACGTGGCGTGATCCCGGCCAAATCTTGGTGGCCTTCCACTCATTGGTGGCGGCGGCGGTCATCGGGGGCACCTTGTCGAACCCTTTTGCATTGACGATGGTGGATCTGGCCAGGGCGGGCTCCAGCTCCGCCTCCACCACGGTTGCCACCTTCGCCCTGCCCTTCTTTGGGGGCGCCATGGATGCGAGATGAGGAGGTTGCAAGAGGCAGTGCACGAGGAAGATGGAGGGAGGCGAGGAGAGGAGTGCGAAGGAAGGCAATGAAGGCCCTGCGCCCCGCGCGGGTTTGCTTTATGGCAGCACAAGCACGTCCCCTGGCGTAGTGGGGGAAGTGGGGGCGTCCCACATCCCGTCGTGCGCCACGCATCTGCACCTGGGCCTGGTTCTCTTAGGCCCCGCGCCGTTTCGTTCCAACGGGCGGAACATGCGTGTCGCGGGCCCGGGGGCTACTGTCGGCCTAGTGGGAACCAGGGTACCACGGGCCATCTGCGTACGGCCCAGGAAGCAATGCCCGACGAAGGCCCAAGAGGCGGCCCAACCTCGGGCGTCCCAAAGCAAGACACCTCGCGAGGCTCCGGCCTCATGAGGACCCCCTTCGCAAGGAGTGGACTCACCGAAGACTCGACATCAGCAGGAGGCCTCGCAAGGCGGCCTCCCGAGGCGGCCTCCAGAGGCAGCCTCCCGAAGCCACTCGAGCGGGGCGCCGCCTGGCGCCAGCCTGGCGATCATGCGCCCATCACGTGGATGACACACACCCGCAAGACGACGATAGCTGTAGGGCCATACCAGCAGGCGCGGTTAGCGAGGATTTCCTCTTTGGTGATAAAGGAGCAGCACCAGCTCCCCTCCTTCAAAGCAAGTCCCAAAGCTTTCCCGTTTGGTGTATGAAGACCAGGACGATGGGGCGCGTAGGGTGGAGGTCATTGCCAAGCCCACAAGCGCGTCATGGATAGCAACTTTGCAGGCGAAGACCACCTTTTGTCAGGATAAGCCTGGGCGGTGTCCCCCTTTGAATCGCCATTGTGTGGCTACCCTTCCCGCCAATATTTTCGGGGGAAGAGGACCAAGGCAGCTATAAAAGGGGCAGTGCTGCCACCGTAGAGTGGGATCGATCCCACCATCCTCAACTTTGTACGCGAGAATTCTCTTGCCCACCGTAATCAAAAACATAAGCAGGAGTAGGGTTTTACAACGCACGGTGGCCCGAACCTGGGTAGCTGCTATGTCCCCTGTCATGCCTTGTGTGTGAGCGTGTTCTTGCCATAGCCTCGCCATAGTCGCCGTCTAGCTGGTAGGTGTGAGCTTGCCCCCAAAGTTCGAACCAGGGTCCCCGGAGCCCGAGTTCCGACAGTTACTAATGAGACATACATAACTTATTTTGGTGAATCACTGTAATACTTTAGCATGTATTTTAGTGGTAACTACATAATAAAATAATGTTCGGAACATATGTCCGTGTAGCATGCCTAATGTATTGTCTATTTCCTCACATTTATTGACATCTATCTAAGGATAAAGAGGCACGGTTTAAAATACGATGAACATAGTATGACATCATTCATATCAGGGGCAAACAGATATCAAACAAATAGGCTATTGTATCATTGTGTGGACATGTGAACATCACAACTAGATTATAGATCAAGACCAAAAGAATATCCTTCCTTTCTTTTAGACCATGTAAGGTGAATGATACGTTAAGACAACTGTGTATAAAAGTGAACAGAGTAACTGACATTGGCTGCAAACCAAGCAGTTAAATGAACACGTCACAATAACAAGCAGTTCAAAGGCATGATGAGTAAGGACTTACAACAGCGGCTTGGACTGGTGTAGTCATGCCCTTCATCTTGCTGGTGTGACAATCCTTGAAGATTTGCACTGCATTCGGTTCAGGTTCTTTTTGGTCCACACGGGCTTTCCTCTGTATTTGGAACAAGTCAATATAGATACGATAATATGGCACAACAAAAAGGAGGAAATAGCAGCTATTTACAAGAGCCTCACAGTGTGCAATATAGCCACGAGATCCTGTTGTCTACTGGAATTTCACTTTAGAACGGTTGGTCTTGTTCTTCAAACAGTTAGCATAGAAGAAGATAGAATTGTAAGGCACATACGTAAATACGAGCTCAATATGTGATCTAATCACATACATATACCCTACCTGATACTTCGGATCAGACCAGTGTTTAACAAGGGCTGTCCAGTCTTCGTCCGTAATATATTCTACTAGAGATGTTTGGGCGATTTCATTGTTAGCCTTGCCTTCAAAGTGAGTTTTTCTAAGGTGATACCGATACTGTCGTAGAGTAGACTGAAAAATGTGAGTGCATGCTTGTTTGGTTGCATCATCTTTCGGATCCAACTTGAACCTCATCTGTTGAAAAAAGAATGGGAGTCTCAATAGGAGCAAGCTAGAAAGTATGGGATAGAGCAAGACAATATTACGAATTGTGATGAATAACATTACTTATGGATAAATGGTCAAGGAAGGTGTTAAACTGGGTTCCGTCTTTGTCATTCCTGTACTGGATCCACGTTGGGAGGATACGTGCATGACACCTAATGGCAATGGCTGCCTCTGATACTAACTTGGCTGACTCTGTAGCATCACGTGGCCTTTTTAAACCTGCCTCAAAATGGATCGCCATTTTTCCTCCTTTAGATTTTGTTAACCTGTCAAGCATTATCACTGATGTCTGTTTCCTCTTGCGCCGAGGTGCTAGTTCAACAACGAATATGGAAAGTGTTACTGCACATCAAACTGTGAGAGTACATATAAAGGAGCACGCAACTGCAACTTGACTTGGTCATGTACCATCTTGGTGTTGATGCTCATGAGGTTCATCTGATCTTGCCAAGTCCTGTAGTGTCAGCAGTGCTTCAGAAGTAGTGTTAGGTGGGAAGGCAGCTTGGGAACATGCCACTTGCGAAGCATTCGAACGAGTAACTCGTTGAGATGTCGGTACTGTGGAAGGAGGTGCTGCAGCTGGTGGGGCAGGGGATACTGTGTTTGTAGATTTAGCCAGTGGACTTTGACCTTCTACTGCACTATAAGTACCAGCAGAATCTCAAGGGAAGCTCCTTTTTCGTTGCACCCGACGACTAACAACATCCCCTACCATACTCTTTTCCTTGCCCTTTTTTGACTTTGCCATGTCAAGCCATATCCATAGCACAAAACAATAAAATTCGCTCTTCAGAACTCATTGATGCATGATACAGACGAGCAATACTTTGATGTAAGACAACCGTATGAGGAGGATAGAATATGTATGAAAAATAGGACAGCATGACATATTCACACCTATGATGTGTCAACTAAGCAGAAGGATTTTCAAGAAATTAGAAGCAATGCAAGCTAGACACCATATGAAAGATGCAACCAATATCACTCTACCAAGTTAAAAGTGTCTCGTCATAAGTGGAATTTCGAAAAATTAGAAGAAGTACAAGCTAGAAATCAATGCAAGATGCAACCAATATCACACTGCCAAGTTAAAAGTGTCTCATCATAAGTGATTGATGCAGGCAACAATAGTACTTTGATGTAAGAACATGGTGTGATAGATAGATGAAGTGTATTCTAGATACAGAAAGGCATGTCATATTCACATTTATAACGTATAAACTCAGCAGGTGCAATTTAATCAAATTAGAAGAAATACAAGCTATACACCATATGCAACATGCAACCAATTATCACACTATCAAGTTAGAGCAAGCCCCTGCGATGGTGGAGTAGGGGAGATGGAGTCATCATATAGACTTGGAACTTCAACTGCAGTAGCAGTAGCAGTGGCAAATCTAGAGAGCCTCCATTTGCGTTGGCCCGAAGGACACCAACATCCCCTAAATTACTCTTTTCCTTCCTCTTTTTTGATATTGCCTTCTGAAGTCAAAACCACAAGAAAAGGAATAAAATTGGCTCTGCATAACTCATTGATGCATGATACAGATGAAGACTACTTTGATGTAAGGCAAGCGCATGATAGGAGGACGGAGTATGTACGAAAAAAGGACTGCATTGCATATTCACACCTATGATAGGAGGATGGAATATGTGTGAAAAACACTAAGCAGAAGACATTTCACCAAATTAGAAGAAATGAAAGCTAGGCACCATATGAACATGCAACCAATATCACTCTTAAAAGTGTTCGTCATAAGTGTCATTTCAACAAATTAGAAGCAGTACAAGCTAGAAGACAATGCAAGATGCAACGTATATCACACTCCCAAGTTAAATGTATCTTATGGTAAGTGATTGTTGCATGATACACAACAGTACTTTGATGTAAGAACATGGTGTGATAGACTGATTTAGTATGTTCTAGAAACAGGAACACGTGTCATATTCACAAGTATAATGTGAAACTAAGCGGATGCAAATCAACAAAATTAGAAGCAATACGAACTAGACATCATAAGCAACATGCAACCACATATAACAGTGCCAAGTTAGAGCAAGCACCGGTGATGGTGGAGTAGGGGAGATGTGTTCATCATCTACACAACTACGTTGACTGTCTAGCCCTGCGTTGTCTTGCGACTCTTTTTGGGAGGATGGCTGAGTAGAATCTGTGGAGACCCTCTATTTCAGTTGCTCAGAAGGACCACCATCATCCACTTCCTTACTAATTTCCTTCCACTGTATTGATTTTGCATTGTGAAGTCAAACCGACAAGAAAAAGGAATAAAATTTGCACTTCAGAACTCATTCATGCATGAATGACTGACGGATAATACTTTGACGTAAGCCAAACACATGATACGAGGATGAAATATGTACGAAAACAGGACCGCATGACATATTCACACCTATGATGTGTCAACTAAGAAGAAGGATTTTCAAGAACTTAGAAGCAATGCAAGCTAGACACCATATGAAAGATGCAACCAATATCACTCTGCCAAGTTAAAAGTGTCTCGTCATAAGTGGAATTTTGAAAAATTAGAAGTAGTACAAGCTAGAAATCAATGCAAGATGCAACCAATATCACACTACCAAGTTAAAAGTGTCTCATCATACGTGATTGACGCAGGATACACAACAGCAGTACTTTGATGAAAGAACATGGTGTGATAGATCGATGCAGTCACTACAAAAAAAGACACATCCGTCACATTATGGCCCGAACAAAAACTTTTTCTGTCATGGTTGTGACACTTCTATGACAATAATTGTGACAAAAACACGTATCATCATAGATGTGGTGGGCTCCTAATTCTATGAAAAAAAATATGACAGAAAATGGGCTTTTCGTCCTGGGCGAGATGGAGACGCACCCGCATGACATTCTTCGGGCCGTCCATGACATAAAAAATCATGGTAGAAGTGAGGGCGAGGAAATTTTCAGGGAGTTCCTGGTTACGGTGGGTGGTTGGGCCAAGCGATGCAGTGTGGTTTTGCGCGTTTCTCTCTTGTACGCGCGCGTGTTTGCGAGGCGTTCGCTACCTAACTGAACCTGAGCGAGGCGTTCGCTTACTGAACCCGAGCGATCGCACTAGCCAGCTACGTACTAAAGACGAGCGATCGATCCCACTACGTACTGAAGCCGATCGATCGATCCCTTCTCTGCTAACTGAACCCGAGCGATTCCTTCGCTGCTAACTGAACCAAAGCGATTGCTTCACTGCTAACTAAACCCGAGCGATTCCTTCACTGCTAACTGAACCTGAAACATCGATCGATGCTGCATGCTGCTTACTGAAGCCGATTGATCGATGCGTTGCATCGAGCCCCTCTGTGCGAGATGTAGCCGGTTGGGTTGCCTCTCGATGAACAGTTCCCGTTGCTGTCGCATGCGCGATACGCGTAGACACGAGTCGAGACGCATCGATCAAGCTGGTTGGTTGGCTGTGGATGAACAATTCCCGTTGCTGCCGCCTGCTCATACGCGGTTCGCCCCACCCCAGTCGGTGGGTTGGCTATGGATGAACAGTACCCTGGCCGTGTGAAGGTGGTTGGCGCCGGATGAACAGGACCCCGAGGAGAGGCCGCCACACCCCAGCTGGTTGGGGGTGGATGAACTAGACCCCGTGGAGGCTGGATGAACAGTAGCCGGTGGAGGCTGGATGAACAGAACCCCCGTGGAGGCTAGATGAACAGTAGCCGGTGGAGGCTGGATGAAGTCGGCGGTGGATGAACAGTAGCCCGTGGAGTCCCATTTTGCGGTACGCCACACCCCTCCCGATGAACAGGACCCCGTTTAGACCGTAGGCACTCGAAGAGAAGTCCGTTTCCTCCGTTTTGCGTTATGCCAGACCCCTCCTGATCAACAGGACCCCGTTTCAACCATAGGCGGTTGAACAGAAGTCCGTTTCATCCGTTTTGCGGTACACCAGACCCCCAGTCGATGAACAGGACCCCGTTTCGACCGTAGGCGGTCGAACAGAAGGCTGTTTCCTCCATTTTGCGGTACGCCAGACCCCGAGTCGATGAACAGGTCCCCGTTTCGGCTGTTCCGTCCAAGCCGGTTGCCTCCCGATGAACACGACGCTGTTTCCTCTGTTTTGACCCAGCCGGTTGGCTGCCGATTAACAGGAGGCCATTGCTACGTACCCCCACCGTCGCCTCTCCATGTACACGAGCCCTGGCCATACGTATGCGGGAGTACGCGTTCGAGACCCCGCCCGTATGTACGTACGTGCCCTTATTTTTTGTAGCGTGGCTGTACGTACGTGTACGCGATTTAGACGGGGGCTCTACTACGACACGTGCCGCTCCTTACAAGCCCACGGTTCATCGTTGCAAAGAGACCAATCGACTAGTATGTACGTACACGTTCGCGACCAGACAGACAACGCTACGTATGCTTCGACCGGGTGGGTCCCAGCTGTCAGGGAGGATAAGGAGGCACTTCCTTGCGTGCGAAGATATAGCAGGTGTGTCCCAGCTTTCAGGGGGATGGCTAATTGTTTTTTCCCGTGTAATAAGGAGGCACTTCCTTGCGTGCGAAGATGTAGCTGGTGGGTCCAGCTGTCAGCCTCATCGTGTATGGTTCTCTTCCGACGGCTGTCATTCATTGACCACCTTGACTACGCCGCGTCGAGAGTACCAAGGCGGTGGACGACGGCGAGGCCTAGGAAGGGAACGACGCAGTGGATGCCCACGCGGAGGGGAGTACGAGGGTTGACTGGTTCGGCTGCGGTGTGAGGCCGCCGTCGTTGGACAATAACAGGGAATGTGGGTGCATAGAGGGAAGGCCTAGCCAGCGGTGGGAGTAGGGTGGGGCGGTGAGGCCTGCGCGGCAGCACAGCCGGCCACGGGAGGCAGGAGCACGCGGTCCCGCCGGCGCTGGTTTGGGCGGCTGGAGCAAGAAGATCAGAGATTGAAGAAGCTACATGGCCGTTGGATGAACATCCAACAGTCACTGCAGCTAGAATCCTTTGTTGACTAAGTTGACAAAGCCCTGCGTACGCGTCAACTTAGTAGGCCCACAACTCAGCCTCCAAATCTGGTGGGTCCCAGTTATAATGGGGACGAATTATTTTTTTCACGTAATAAGGAGGCACTTGTGCGAAGATATAGCTGGTGGGTCCTAGCTGTCAGGGGGAGGAATCATTTATTTTTCGCGTAATAAGGAGGTACTTCCTTGCGTGCGAAGATGTAGCTGGTGGGTCCCGGATGTCAGGGGGAGGAGTCATTTTTTTTGCGCGTAATAACGAGGCACTTCCTTGTGTGCGAAGATGTAGCTGGTGAGTCCTAGATATCAGGGGGAGCAAACTTTTTTCCCGCGTAATAAGGAGGCACTTTCCTTGTGTGCGACCATGGACCTCGTGGGTCGCAGTTGTCAGCCTCTCCACGTACAGTCGTCTTCCGATGACTCTCGTTTGTTGACCATGTTGAACACGCCGCTCCAAGTGCACCAAGGCGAGGCCCCACCGCCCCAGACAAGAATGACCCAGACATGGGGAAGACGCGGTAGTTGAGTCACAAATGGAGATGAGTGCGAGACTTGACTGGTTCAGGTGCGGGGTGGGGCTACACTCGGCGGAGAATAAAAGGAGGTGCAGAGGAGTGGAGGGATGGCCTGACCGTCGGTGGGGTAGCGTTTCGCAGCGAGGCGCGCGAAGCAGCGCTGCTGGACGCCGGAGGCTGGAGCAGGCGGTCCCGCCATTGCTGAAGGAAGAAGACAAGAGATTGAAGAAGAATGTCGGCCGTTGGATGGACATCCAACAGATAAGGCTATCAGAAACTTTTTTTGACTAAGTTGACAACGCCTTGCGTAGGCTTCGACCTATTGGTCCACATGTCAGCCATTCCATTTGGTGGGCTGGGTGAAACAATAATGTAGCATCAATGCAGCCCATTTATATATTTTGTTAGCATTTACAACCTATTTGTATTATTTTTTAAAATACACGGTTTTGCTGGGCATCAAAGGTCGCCACCAGTGCAAATAAACGCGCCGACAAAATAATATACAGAACCAACAGCTCTTCAATAGTGTTAAGAAAGGCTAGGCCTGCATGGCAGCTGCAGGGCAAGCAGCTGAGCAAGCTGATGAGACTGCGCTTGTTTGACGCTTATATCCTCCAACTGTAGCTGCATAGTATTAATAGACGTCATGTACTTCTGGTTAATCTTTCATAGAGATTGGAATTCCAGTATGAGTTGAGCTGAAGCATGTCTTTCTGCTTGAATTTGAGACTGAAGAAGTCGAACAGATTCAGGTGGCGACATCATCGAGCTTGTGTCACTGCTATTATCGAGTAACTTCGACACTACATCAAGACATGACTTTTGGGATGTATCGCTATCCCCAAGATGTGTTGCCTTCTTCCCTGCAATATATGTTAGAGCGACAAGCAATGGGTTCGTCTCACTATCATTGTGGCAGTTCTTCTTGGCGTCAGTGATATCACCCTGAAAGAAAAACAAGCAAAGAGATAACAGGTTTTGCACGTATAAGTATCAGTGCTGTCTATTCATCCCATTTCTTAGTGGCAAATAAAGAAACATGGTTTAAAATAGCATTAACATAATAAGACATTGCAGATAGTGGCATTGTGCAGGAGTGGCCAGCTTAACCACACCACTGGATTACAGATCAAGAACACAAGCATACATTCAGTGCTAAAGAACATATAAGCATCAATGGTGAGTGTACTGTCAATTTATCCCATTTTAGATTGGTAAATAAAGAGACGATTTAAATAACATTAACATAATATGGCATTGTTCATATTTAAGACATAGCAGGATATGCCATTGTGCTGGAGTTGGTAGTTTCACCACACCACTGGATTACAGATCAAGAACACAAGCATACATGTAGTGCTAAAGAAGATCACTTGCTATGTTTAGTTTAATTTACATGGTATGAATAAGGAACTAGGTTGTGCAACTAAAAACTGAAATTGAGAAGGACAAACTTATGTTTATGAACTTCTTCGTAATATACTTTAAACATGCAATTTGATGCAAACGAAAAAAATAAACAGCAGTTGCAGTCATGGCTATCCAAATATACACAACAAAGTTTGAAGGCTCGAGAAGGACAAACTTACATTAGTAGTGAAGACCGGCTCTATAAAGCCCTTTTCCATGTTGATGGGGGGGGGGGGCAATTCAAGAAGTTTACCAAAGAGTCTTCTTCATAAGCATTGCCTTTATTCTACATTTTGTTAAGAGTAAATATAGATGTGATAATATAGGAACAAATGGAGATTATTTAAGCTAAGATGCAGAGTGATGCTACATAATGAACTAGCTATAAATGTAAGTACAACATACAGGCAAAAGGTACTGACAAGAGCAATGCAGAGCTAAACTTCTTCAGTAGCATTGGTTTTAGTCAACATTTTAGTAAGAGTAAATATAGATCTGATGTGTACAAAATCGAGGGCAAGGAAAATAAGCTGCAAAGTGATGGTACATGAACTACTAGCTGACAATATAAGTATAGTGATAAAGGACAACAGATACTTACAAGAACAATGCAGAGCTTAACTTCTTCAAAAGCATTGGGTTTATTCTACATTAATGTAAGCATTAATATAGATCTGATAATTTGGAGCAAACTGTGGATAAGCAAGCTATCATGCACACTGATGTCACATAATCAACCAGGTATGAATGTAAGTACAGGGATACAGGACAACAGGTACTAACAAGAGCAAAGCAACGAGCAGCATAGTTGCGATATCCTATGTTTTGTGGCGCTGGTTCTATCGCCAATATAAGTGGGGTGCTATCTGATTTCTCTGGTACCACCACCTTTTTCAAGGACTTTGCTTTTACTCCTTCAGGTTCTGCGGTCACCCTCTTTTGGATGTCTGATACACAAGAACATCATTTGAATGGAAAAACATGGTATGCTGACAAATGGAATACGTATTGATAATGGATGGGCATGGCATCTTCACATATATGATGAGTAAACTAAGTAGATGGTGGTGCAACAAAGTAGAAGAAATGCAAGACACCTTATGCAAGATATGTGCAAGCAATAAAACTTTGCCAAATTAGAACCCAGGCACCTTGTTGGGTGAACAGGATAGGCCATCTTCCTTTGACTCCTTGAGCTCAGAATAGTCATTAGGATCATATTCTGAACATGAATTTGTAGGTGGGGAGTGTGTGGGTTTCATTGCATCTAGAATGGAACTCAATCCCTTGATGCCAAGTTTGTTAGCCATTGCACTGTTCCGCAATATTCTTCTGATGTACGCATTCTCATATTCATTGTGATTATGTTCACTATCTGAGAAGCATAAAACATATATAGTAGTGAGATTATCTGTGTAGTGCAGAGGATGTACTAATATAATAGGGGCTCCCTGTAAACCCTTATGTGCTATCACTGGCTTCTAATGAGAGAGCCCATGTGTTCTGTAATTTGGTGCGTACATTAATATAATCTGGCACAACTACACACAAAAATAGGCTCCCTATTGGGAGCTCCAGAGTTAAGGATAGTTGGCAGATGATAGGTTTCAAAATATACAGTATAGAAAGTTTATTGCCAAACCATGATAACGAGAGCACACAGAGAAATAGTATTCCCTCATGTCTCTATATGTGGCGCACATGCATTTCAAAACTCACGTACTAACATTAGCTGACCAATTAAATGTAAGCTTTGGAAATATGAGTGGCATGTAGTTTAGCTTGAAGGATGGAGTGCTTCTAGTACGACACAAAGGCACTAGGCAGATCATAGTGTAGATAAAAGGGGGACACCATAAGCATCATAAATAAATCAGGAAAGTGGAACTTTCTGGAAAATATGCGGTTATATTGCTGCTACTAATCGAAACCCTATCGATCAACTATAGGCCAACTCTATTCACTTGAAGGCGCACTACTGTTACTATCAGCCTAGTCTCTCAAAGGCCACATGGCTCCCAGCATTTCCTGGATATTATGGCAGACCAACTCGAAGTGCTGAAAGCATCTAGCAGAAGCGGCCCAATAGACCTGTCGACTGCAGATGTCACTGCTCCCCTTCCTGACAAGGAATATACTGTACTTATTAAAGAAAAACAGAAGAGGAACATGTTAAAGAATAGAAGAGGAAGCATATTATGGAGATTCCGCTTCTTTCTATACAATGTTGGCTACCCACCCATGATGAATCAGAGCGCCCAAACAAATATTGTTCCCTGGTGTCTTTCTACATGTGGCCACATGCATTTGGAAACTCAAGTGGGAGCATTAGCTGACCAATTAAATGTGTGTTTGTTAACTAATATCAGTATCATATCACATTCGTATTTGATCAACCAAGCATTGGAATTATGATTGCTGTGTTGTTTAGCTTCAAGGGTGGACTGCTGCTAGTACGACACAAAGCACCTACGCAGATCGTAGTGTATATATAATGGGAAAACCCTAAGCATCACGAGTAAAATTAGGAAAGTGGAACTTGCTGGAAAATATGGGCTAGTATTGCCGGTAAGGCTAGAAAGGCTTTGGATACCTGCTCCCTTCAACTGAAGGCGTAGTACTGTTACTATCAGTCTAGCTCTCAAAGGCGACACAGCTCCCAGCATTTCCTGGATATTATGGCAGACCAACACGAAGAGTTGAAAGCATCCATCACAAGCGACCGAATAGACCTGTATACTGCAAATGTCCCTGCTCCTCTTCACTACGAGGAACATGTTGTACTACTATAGTTATTAAAGAAGAACAGAAGAGGAACATGTTAAAGAAGAGCAAGCATATTTTGGATAATAAAATGTTCGCTGCCCACCCATGATGAACCAGAGCGCATAAAGAATGCAACTCCCTGATGTCTCTCTATATGTGGCGCCCGTTCTTATCGAACAAAAGAAGGAACATTAGCTAACCAATTAAATGGTCTCTGTTTTAGTAATATCAGCATCATATCAGATTCATATTTGAACAACTAAGTTTGTAATTATGAGTAGCATGTTGTTTAGCTTGATGGGTCGAGGAGCAGTGCTAGCACGCCACGAAGCACCTAGGATGATGGTACTGAATATAAAGGGAATGGCTACATCCAAGTTGCCTGACTTTCATCATTTGGGTCAGTCGACCATTTCAGGTGGTTGGATGAAGATCCTACATCTCCTAACCCATCTTCTTCCTCACCTCTTCTTCTTCCCCAACGGACCACCGCATGGGCCGCCAGCCGAACCACCGGCCCCTGCCCCCCGCGGCCGGCGGCGCTCCCGCGACCGGCTCACCGCCCCGCCCTCCCCTGAACCACCCCCCACCATCGCGCCCACTCGAAACCCTAAGATAGATAATGGGGTAGCCCTCCGGCGAGCCCCTTCCTTATCTTTCCTTCCCTACGGCAAACTCCAGCGAACTCTCAAAAATCGACTGACCCCAATTTGAAATTCAGTCGACTGTCATTTAGCTAATGTAGAATATAAAAGGGGAAAACCATAAGAATTGCAAGTATAGTGTTGAGCGTGCCATGGCGGATATGAAGGTGCAAACCGGACAAAGGCTACTTCGCAACCAGTGTTTGCTTTCAACTAACAAGTAAGGTTCTAAGAGATGGACAAGAAATCATAGTAAAGCAGTCGCGATCTATTTTCTTGCTGAGATAAATAACTTGAGCAGATACGAAAGAGTACCGCCTCTGGTGCGGCGCCGTGTACGTTGAGGGTGTTGCGGTAGCGATGGCTGTCGGCGGCATGGAAGCCGATCTGGGAGGGCAGTCGGTGGTGGCGGGGGATATGTCCCGGCGCGGTGGACGAGACGGTCATAGGAGCGGCCCCGGCAAGGTGGATGATGGCGCGGATGAAGCGAGAGGATGCGATGCAAGGATCCTAGTTCGGAGCCGTGGATGAGAGACATCGATCTCTTGTAATGGACGTCGGCATCGGGGTATCAGCTCCGGCATGGTGGAGGAGGACAGCGGTGGATGGGGTGGCAGACGGAGGAGGCTGGGGTGGAGAGGGTGTTTTGGCTCCCACGGAGTATGAATGGGGAAATGGAGGGAGAGAGGTAGGGGGGAACCGTGTCTTTGGGACGTGCTTGTCTCAAATGCGGGGAAAGTTAAAAACTTAGCCCCCGTTTAAAATTTTAGACATCAGAGCAATATTGGTTGGTTGGGGATAGGACGGTAATCTCGCATACCCCGAATATTTGCCGAGAGCGAATTCGGCCGAGGAGAGTTTGTTTTGGCGCCCACTGTTGGCGCCCATCGTGTATGAATCGGGGTCAGAGGCGATTTCGGCCGTGGAGAGACTGTGTTTTGGCGCCCACCGTGTATGAATCGGGGTGAGAGGCGCTTATGTCACGTTTGACTGAAATTACAAAGCTACCCCTATCGATTCCTATAGAAATCGAGCCGATAGGCTTTGCGTGTCAGGGATAGGCAGTAATGGAAAATTTCCATTTCCCAAAATTTCTTTTCAGGCGGTTACGGCCGAGGAGGGACTGGGTATTTCGCCACTTCGTTCAAATTTTAGGAGAACATAAGTTTCACATTTACAGTGCCAACTAAATTTGAATCCATTTTGTATTCTTTTTTTCGGGCAGGATCGAAGATATTTTATAAAGCATCGCACATGATTCTTGCTAATAAACTGTTTATGGTGTACTTGATTTTTTATTTTGAATTAAAAGACAAAATGGGGTTACGGCAGGAAAGGTCGGTGTTTGAATTGCTAGAACATTTATCTGCAGTGAACATGCAACAATAGGAGTGTCGTGCTAAATTTTGGAATAATTCCGGGTTCGTTTGGCCTTTTTTATACATTAATTGAGTTTTCTAGGCATTTAATGTGCATACTTCAAATTTGAACTACAGGCACATGCTCCAGTGCACCAAAATGGGTTGAAAAATCGTATATGTGTCCTTAGGTGAATGTTTAGGTCCCATACAAGAAATGGGAGTGAATTTCAAACATTTGGGCGTCGTGGCTCGGCTAAAAACATTGAGAAATTTGGTTTTTAAATTCATGTAAATCCAAAAATTGCCTAAAAATCACGGAACTTGGCACGGTGTCTTGAGATGGCACCAACATGTTGTGGTAAAATTTTTGTTCGATTTGGGACAACTTTTGGTATAAGCTTCTTACAAACCGGAGCTTCTCTCAAGAAGGCTCATGGTTCCGATAGGGAACGTGTCACCTTTGTGGGCGAAACGACATACGCTACCTCTTCCTGCCTTGATTTTTTTACATAGGAAACATAGACCAATAGGAGTGTCGTGCTAAAATTTGGAATTATTCCGGGTTCGTTTGGCCTTTTTTATATATTAATTCAGTTTCTAGGCATTTAATGTCCATAATACAAATTTGAACTACATGCACATGCTCCAGTGCACCAAAATGTGTTGAAAAATCGTATATGTGTCTTTGGGTGAATGTTTAGGTCCCATACAAGAAATGGCAATGAATTTCAAACATCTGGGTGTCGTGGCTCTGCCGAAAACATTGAGAACCTTCGCTTTTAAATTCCTGTACATCCAAAAATTGCCTAAAAATTACGGAACTTGGCATGGTGTCTTGACATGGCACCAACATGCTGTGGTCAAAATTTTGTTTGATTTGGGACAAGTTTTGGTATAAGCTTCTTACAAACCGGAGCTTCTCTCAAGAAGGCTCATGGTTCCGATAGGGAATGTGTCACCTTTGTGGGTGAAACGACATACGCTACCTCTTGTTTCCTTGATTTTTTTTACAGAGGCAACAAACACCAATAGGAGTGTCGTGCTAAAATTTGGAATTATTCCGGGTTCGTTTGGCCTTTTTATACATTTATTGAGTTTTCTAGGCATTTAATGTGCATAATTCAAATTTGAACTACATGCACATGCTCCAGTGCACCAAAATGGGTTGAAAAATCGTATATGTGTCCTTGGGTGAATGTTTAGGTCCCATGGAAGAAATGGGAATGAATTTCAAACATCCGGGCGTCGTGGCTCAGTCGAAAACATTGACAAACTTGGTTTTTAAATTCCTATAAATCCAAAACTTGCCTGAAAATCATGAAACTTGGCATGTTGCCTTGACATGCACCAACATGCTGTGGTAAAAAAATTGTCCGTTTTTTTGAAGGAGCGCACATTAACAACCAACAAAGTCAGTTTGGAACAAAGAGCTACCACGTTACAATCAGAAACACAAGTGTTATTCAAACCGTGGGCGTTGTACTAGCCATTTACATGCCGCCACGCGTCCCCATTTTTATTGGCTAGGAGGCGCCGTGCGGGGTAGCTATTTGAGTAGACGGGAGGCATGGAGTAGACCGCTGCGCAGGCTCACCGGGAGGCGAGCCCTTTGACCTCCATCCACCACCCACCTCGCTCCCAACTTCTACATTAAAGGCGCCCGAGCCCCTGTTTTATAGGCGCTTAATAGTGTGGTTTGTTCTCAGTCGACTGAGATTTAAGGGAGAAAAAACAAAATTTAAAAACAAAATTTTGTACGGATAACTCACGGACATAGCCTCAACTGAAACTTAACAAAGACTTAGCAAGACTGATATATATGATGACGATGGCAATGGATAGTAATTGTCTTACATATTCAGGAAGATAATTTAAAATGCCACACACGGCAACGCCTGAAAGACACAGGGGCAAAAGAAGAAGGAAGAAGACGCAGACAACAATTTGGGTCGCTGCTCTCTACTCCTTCTTGATGGGTTGCTGCAGGGCACGGAGTTCCTCCAACTCCTTCTTCATCGCCTCCACGACCTTCACCTCCTTTCGCCTCTCCTCCGCCATCTTCGTCATTTCTGTTGGAAATATGCGCTAGAGGAAATAATAAATTGGTTATTATCATATTTCCTTGTTCATGATAAATGTTTATTATTCATGCTAGAATTGTATTGATCGGAAACTTATATACTTGTGTGAATACATAAACAACACCGTGTCCCTAGTAAGCCTCTACTAGACTAGCTCGTTGATCAAAGATGGTTAAGGTTTCCTAACCATATACATGAGTTGTATTTGATAACGGGATCACATCATTAGGAGAATGATGTGATGGACAGACCCAATCGTAAGCTTAGCATCAGATCGTATCACTTAGTTTAATTGTTCTAGCTTTCTTCATGTCAAGTATCTATTCCTTAGACCATTAGATCATGCCACTGCCGGAGGCTAGAGGAATACTTTGTGTGCTATCAAACGTCACTTCATAACTAGGTGATCATAAAGGTGCTCTATAAGTATCTTTGAAGGTGTTTGTTGGGTTGCATGGATCGAGAGTGGGATTTGTCGCTCTGTGTGATGGAGAGAAATCTCTGGGCCCTCTCGGTAATACAACATCACAAGAAGCTTGCAAGCATGTGACTAATGAGTTTAGTCACGGGATCTTGTATTACGGAACGAGTAAAGAGACTTGCCGATAACGAGATTGAACTAGGTATGGAGATACCGATGATCGAATCTCGGGCAAGTAACATATCGCCGGACAAAGGGAATTCCATACGAGATTAACTGAATCCTTGACATTGTGGTTCAACCGATAAAGATCTTCGTTGAATATGTGGGAATCAATATGGGCATCCAGGTCCCGCTATTGATTATTGATCGGAGAGGAGTCTCGGTCATGTCTGCATGTTCCTGAACCCGTAGGGTCGCACGCTTAACGTTCGGTAGCGCTAGGGTAGAAATGAGATATTAATATGGTGAAGTGCAAAGGTTGTTCGGAGTCCCAGATAGGATCCGTGACATCACGAGGAGCTCCGGAATGGTTCGGAGGTAAAGATTTTTATATGGGAAGTCATATTTTGGGTTCCGAAAAAAGTTCAGTTTTTTCCGGTATTGTACCGGGAAGGTTCTAGAAGGTTTCGGAGTGGGGCCCACCTGCATGGGGGGCCCACATGAACGTGGGTAGTGGGGAAAGGCCTCACACCCCTGGTCTAGGCACACTAAGATCCCCCCTTGCAAGGAATAGGATCATATCCCGAAGGGATAAGATCAAGATCCCTAAAAAGGGGGATAGCGATCAGTGGGGAAGGAAAGGAGGGATTTCCTTCCTCCCCCCTTGGACAATGACCCTAGGAGCTTGGAGGGCAAACCATCAGCCCCCTCCACGCCTATATGAAGGTGGGTAGGCATTGGGGGAAGCCACCCTTTGACCCATGCACGTCTCCCTCCCGTTACGCCTCCTCCACCTTGCGCAGACGCTTGGCGAAGCCCTGCTGCAGCTCCGCTGCTGTCACCACCACCACGCCGTCATGCTGGTTTTGATCTCATCTACCTCCTCCCCCTCTCTTGCTGGATCAAGAAGGAGAGGATGCCATCAAACTAAACATGTGCTAATCTCGGAGGTGCCGTCCGTTCGGCACTAGATCGGATTGGATCGCAATTGGATCGTGAAGAGTACGACTACATCAACCGCGTTACGACGCTAATGCTTTCGGTCTACAAGGGTATGTAGACACACTCCCCTCTCATTGCTATGCATCTCCTATATTAGATCTTGGATGTTCATAGGAAATTTTTTGATTTTCATGTAACGTTCCCCATCAGTGGCATCATGAGCTAGGTCTATGCATAGATGTATTTGCACCAGTAGAATACAAAAGTTGTGCGCGTTGATGTTCAAATTGCTTACTTCCTTTTTTTTATTTGGATTTGGTGGTATTGTGGGATGAAGCAGCTCGGACCAACCTTACTTGTCCTCGCACAAGAGACCGGTTCCACTGACTGACATGCAACTTGTATTGCAGAAAAGTGGCTTTGCGGGTGTTTGTCTCTCCCACTTTAGTTGAATCCGATTTGACAAGGGCGGTCCTTGTAGAAGGTTAAAAGGCAACTTGTATATCACCGTTGTGGTTTTGCGTAGATTAGAACAGTTCTTATAGTTTGCCCTAGCAGCCACGTAAAAATTGCAACAACAAAGTAGAGGACGTCTAACTTGTTTTTTGCAGGGCATGTTGTGATGTGGAATAGCCAAAATGTGATGTGATATATGTTGATGTATGAGATGATCATGTTTTGTAAAAGTTTCATGACTTGCATGTCGATGAGTATGGGAACCGGTAGGAGCCATAGGGTTGTCTTTAATTTATTGTATGACCTGCGTGTCAACTATTTACCGCCATGTAATTGCTTTACTTCATCGCTATGCGTTAACAAAGATGATGATGGCCAAATCGTGTCACATATAGATTACATGTGATGTTTATCTTTTTATGCATCTTATTTTGCTTAGGACGACGTTAGCATTATAAGATGATCCCTTCACTTAATTTCAAGATAAAAGTGTTCTCCCTAAAGTATGCACCATTGCGAAAGTTTGTCGTTTCGAAGCACCTCGTGATGATCGGGTGTGATAGACTCTACGTTCGCATACAACGGGTGTAAGCCAGTTTTACACATGCAGAATACTTGGGTTAAACTTGACTTGCATAGCATGTACAAACATGGCCTCGGAACATGGAGGACCGAAAGGTCGAACATGAGTCATATAGTAGATATGATCAACATGGAGATGTTCACCATTGATGACTGCCCCATCTCACGTGATGATCGGACATGGGTCAGTTGATGTGGATCATGTAACACTTAGAAAACTTGAGGGATGTCCAGTTAAGTGGGAGTTCTTAAGTAATTTGTTTAGAAGAACCAATTATCATGAACTTAGTCTAATTGTCTTTTGAAATTAATGTTGTAGATCAATGACTCGCGCTGTAGCTCCACTGAATTTTAATGTGTTCCTAGAGAAAGAAAAGTTGAAAGTTGATGGTAGCAACTATGCGGACTGGGTCCGTAATCTGATGATTATCCTCACTCCTGCACAGAAAGTGTATGTCCTTGATGCACCGCTTGGTGATGCACCCCCTCAAGATGCGCCTGCAGATGTTATGAACGTCTGGCGGGCACGTTCTGATGACTACCCGATAGTTCAGTGCGCCATGATTTACGGCTTAGAACCGGAGCTCCAAAGATGTTATGAGCACCACGGAGCATATGAGATGTTCCAGGAGCTGAAATTGGTATTTCAGGCTCATGCTCGGGTCGAGAAGTATGACACCTCCGGCAAGTTCTTTAGCTGCAAGATGGAGGAGAACGGCTCCATTAGTGAGCATGTACTCAAAATGTTTGGGTACTTCAACCGCTTGAATCAGTTGGGAGTTAATCTTCTGGATGATGTAGCAATTGACAGAGTTCTCCAGTCACTGCCATCGAGCTACAAAAGCTTTGTGATGAACTATAATATGCAAGGGATGGAGAAGATGATCCCTGAGCTCTTCGCGATGCTTAAGGCCGCGGAGGTACAAATCAAGAAAGAACATCAAGTGTTGATGGTCAACAAGACCACCAGTTTCAAGAAGAAAGGCAAGGGAAAGAAAGGGAACTTCAAGAAGAACAGCAAGCCAGTTGCCGCTCCCGTGAAGAAGCCCAAGGCTAGACCCAATCCCGAGACTGAGTGCTTCTATTGCAAGGGGAATGGTCACTAGAAGCGGAACTGCCCCAAGTACTTGGCAGATAAGAAGGCTGGCAACGTCAACAAAGGTATATTTGATACACATGTTATTGATGTGTACCTTACTAGTGCTCGTAGTAGGACCAGGGTATTTGATACTGGTTCGGTTGCTAATATTTGTAACTCGAAACAGGAGCTGCGGAATAAACGGAGACTAGCTAAGGACGAGGTGACGATGCGTGACGGAAATGGTTCCAAGGTTGATGTGATCGCCGTCGGCACGCTCCCTCTACGTTTACCTTCGAGATTAGTTTTGAACCTGAATAATTGTTATCTGGTGCCTGTGTTAAGCATGAACATTATGTCTGGATCTTGTTTATTGCGAGACGGTTATTCATTTAAGTCAGAGAATAATGGTTGTTCTATTTATCTGGATAATATCTTTTATGGTCATGCACCCTTGGTGAATGGTTTATTTCTGTTGAATCTCGATCGTAGTGATACACATATTCATAATATCGATGCCAAAAGATGCAAAGTTAATGATGATAGTACCACATACTTGTGGCACTGCTGCTTAGGTCATATTGGTGTAAGGCGCATGAAGAAACTCCATGCTGATGGACTTTTGGAATCTCTTGATTATGAATCATTTGAGAGATGTGAACCATGCCTCATGGGCAAGATGACTAAAACCCCGTTTTCTGGAACAATGGAGCGGGCAAGTGACTTGTTGGAAATAATACATACCGATGTATGCGGTCCGATGAGTGTTGAAGCACGCGGTGGATATCGTTATTTTCTTACCTTCACAGATGATTTGAGTAGATATGGGTATATTTACTTGATGATACACAAGTCTGAAACATTTGAAAAGTTCAAGGAGTTTCAGAGTGAAGTAGAGAATCATCATAATAAGAAAATTAAATTTCTACGATCTGATCTTGGAGGTGAATATTTGAGTTACGAGTTTGGTATGCATTTAAGACAATGTGGAATTGTTTCACAGCTCACGCCACCTGGAACACCACAGCGTAATGGTGTGTCCAAACATCGTAATTGTACTCTATTGGATATGGTGCATTCTATGATGTCTCTTACCGATTGGCCAATATCATTTTGGTGTTATGCATTAGAGACAGCCGCATTCACTTTAAACAGGGCACCATCTAAATACGTTGAGATGACACCGTATGAATTATGGTTTGGCAAGAAACCTAAGTTGTCGTTTCTTAAAGTTTGGGGATGCGACGCTTATGTCAAGAGGCTTCAGCCTGATAAGCTCGAACCCAAAGCGGAGAAGTCCGTCTTCATAGGATACCATAAAGAAACCATTGGGTATACCTTCTACCATAGATCCGAGGGCAAAATCTTTGTTGCCAAGAATGGGTCCTTTCTAGAGAAGGAGTTTCTCTCGAAAGAAGTGAGTGGGAGGAAAGTAGAACTTGATGTGGTAATTGTACCTTCTCCCGAATTGGAAAGTAGCACATCACATAAAGAAGGTCCCGTGATGCCTACATCATCCAGAGAGGAAGCTAATGATGATGATCATAAAACTTTAGATCAAGTTACTACTGAACTTCGTAGGTCGACCAGGGTACGTTCTGCACCAGAGTGGTACGGTAATCCTATCCTGGAAGTCATGTTGTTAGACAACGGCGAACCAATGAACTATGAAGAAGCAATGATGAGCCCGGATTCCGATAAATGGCTTGAGGCCATGAAATCCGAGATAGGATCCATGTATGAGAACAAAGTATGGACTTTGGTGGACTTAACCGATGACCGGCAGGCCATTGAGAATAAATGGATCTTTAAGAAGAAGACAGATGCTGATGGTAATGTCACCATCTATAAAGCTCGACTTGTCACAAAGGGTTTCCGACAAATTCAAGGGGTTGACTACGATGAGACCTTCTCACCCGTAACGATGCTTAAGTCTATTAGAATTATGTTAGCAATTGCCGCATTTTATGATTATGATATCTGGCAGATGGACGTCAAAACAGCGTTCCTTAACGGGTTTCTTAAGGAAGAGTTGTATATGATGCAACCGGAAGGTTTTGTCGATCCTAAGGATGCTAACAAAGTATGCATGCTCCAGCGATCCATCTATGGACTGGTGCAAGCATCTCAGAGTTGGAATATACGCTTTGATGAGGTGATCAAAGCTTTTGGTTTTATACAAACTTATGGAGAAGCTTGTATTTACAAGAAAGTGAGTGGGATCTCTGTAGCATTTCTAATATTATATGTGGATGACATATTGTTGATTGGAAATGATATAGAATTTCTAGAAAGCATAAAGGGTTATTTGAACAAGAGATTTTCAATGGAAGACCTGGGTGAAGCTTCTTACAAATTGGGCATTAAGATCTATAGAGATAGATCAAGACGCCTGATAGGACTTTCACAGAGCACATACCTTAACAAGATTTTGAAGAAGTTGAAAATGGACCAGTCAAAGAGGGGGTTCGTGCCTGTGTTGCAAGGTGTGAAATTGAGTAGGACTCAAAGCCTGACCATGGCAGAAAAAAGAGAAAGGATGAAAGTCGTCCCCTATGCCTCATCCATAGGCTCTACAATGTATGCCATGCTGTGTACCAGACCTGATGTGTGCCTCGCCATAAGTCTGGCAGGTAGGTACCAGAGTGATCCGGGAGTAGATCATTGGACAGCGGTCAAAAATATCCTTAAGTACCTAAAGAGGACTAAGGAAATGTTTCTCGTTAATGGAGGTGAAGATAAGCTCGTCGTAAAGGGTTACGTCGATGCTAGCTTTGACACTGATCCAGATGACTAAAAGTCTCAATCCGGATGTATTAAATGGTGGAGTAGTTAGCTGGAGTAGCTCCAAGCAGAGCGTTGTATACATAGAGATTTGCAAAGAATGTACAGATCTGAATGTGGCAAACCCATTGACTAAACCTCTTCCACGAGCAAAACATGATCAACACCAGCACTCCATGGGTGTTAGATTCATTGCGATGTAAACTAGATTATTGACTCTAGTGCAAGTGGGAGACTGTTGGAAATATACCCTAGCTGAAATAATAAATTGGTTATTATCATATTTCCTTGTTCATGATAAATGTTTATTATTCATGCTAGAATTGTATTGATCAGAAACTTAAATACATGTGTGAATACATAAACAACACCGTGTCCCTAGTAAGCCTCTATTAGACTAGCTCGTTGATCAAAGATGGTTAAGGTTTCCTAACCATAGACATGAGTTGTCATTTGATAACGGGATCACATCATTAGGAGAATGATGTGATGGACAGACCCAATCGTAAGCTTAGCATCAGATCGTATCACTTAGTTTATTTGTTACAACTTTCTTCATGTCAAGTATCTATTCCTTAGACCATGAGATCATGCCACTCCTGGATGCCAGAGGAATACTTTGTGTGCTATCAAACGTCACTTTGTAACTGGGTGATCATAAAGGTGCTCTACAAGTATCTCCGAAGGTGTTTGTTGGGTTGCAAGGATCAAGACTGGGATTTGTCGCTCCGTGTGACAGAGAGATATCTCTGGGCCCTCTCGGTAATACAACATCACAAGAAGCTTGCAAGCATGTGACTAATGAGTTTAGTCACGGGATCTTGTATTACGGAACGAGTAAAGACACTTGCCGATAACGAGATTGAACTAGGTATGGAGATACCGACGATCGAATCTCGGGCAAGTAACATATCGTCGGACAAAGAGAATTGCATACGGGATTAACTGAATCCTTGACATTGTGGTTCAACCGATAAAGATCTTCATTGAATATGTGGGAATCAATATGGGCATCCAGGTCCCGCTATTGATTATTGATCGGAGAGGAGTCTCGGTCATGTCTGCATGTTCCCGAACCCATAGGGTCGCACGCTTAACGTTCGGTAGCGCTAGGGTAGAAATGAGATCTTAATATGGTGAAGTGCGAAGGTTATTCGGAGTCCCAGATGGGATCCGGCACATCACGAGGAGCTCCGGAATGGTCCAGAGGTAAAGATTTAGATATGGGAAGTCCTATTTTGGGTTCCGGAAAAAGTTCGGTTTTTTCCGGTATTGTACCGGAAAGGTTCTAGAAGGTTCCGAAGTGGGGCCCACCTGCATGGGGGGCCCACATGAACGTGGTTAGTGGGGAAAGGCCCCACATCCCTGGTCTAGGCACACCAAGATCCCCCCTTACATGGAATAGGATCATATCCCGACGGGATAAGATCAAGATCCCTAAAAATGGGGATAGCGATCGGTGGGGAAGGAAAAGAGGGATTTCCCTCCTCCCCCTTGGCCAACGACCCTAGGGGCTTGGAGGGAAAGCCACCAGCCCCGTCCACGCCTATATAAAGGTGGGTAGGTGTTGGGGGCAGCCACCCTTCGACCCTTGCACGTCTCCCTCCCGTTACGCCTCCTCCACCTCGCGCAGACGCTTGGTGAAGCCCTGCTGCAGTTCCACAGCTGTCACCACCACCACGCCGTCGTGCTGGTTTCGATCTCATCTACCTCCTCCCCCTCTCTTGCTGAATCATGAAGGAGAGGACGCCATCGAGCTGAACGTGTGCTAATCTCGGAGGTGTCATCCGTTCGGCACGAGATCGGATTGGATCGCGATTGGATCGTGAAGAGTACGACTACATCAACCGCGTTACGACGCTAACGCTTTCGGTCTACAAGGGTATGTAGACACACTCCCCTCTCGTTGCTATGCATCTCCTAGATTAGATCTTGGGTGTTCGTAGGAAAAATTTTGATTTTCATGCAACGTTCCCCATCAATTTCATCCATGGCGAAGGAGTTCTCGTGGCGAACGGCAATGATCTCTTTCACGTCCTCAATACCTCGCTTGACAATAGCTTTGGATTCCCTCACCAGCCTTTCGCGCTCGATGCGGAGGTTGGCATTCTCGTCCATAATTTTCTTGGCCATGGCGGCCGTCTTCTTCAACACGGAAGTGCTCTCCTCGTGCTGCTTCGCACTGTCGGCGATCTTCGCCCTCAGCAGGTCACGCTGGGTGCGAAGCTTCGCCTTGTCATCCCTTAGTCCCCAGATGATGCCGATCGTCTTATCAAATGAGGCATTGATCTCCTCGTGCAGCTTCGCCTAGCTAGAGATCTATCTTCAGCTTATTGAGTTTAGTGCGCATGCGCCTGTGAGAGCCCTCACCTTCCCGGAAGAGATCTTCCAAGGCCGCTGCGGCGCGGCAGGACCTCTCTGCTGATTCCTCGGCACGGTGGGTCATCCTTGCTGCTTCCACGGACAACTGTGCTTCTTCGGCGGTGTGGCAGGACCTCTGTGCTGCTTCGACGGCACGATGGGACCTCGCGGTTGCTATCGCGGCGAGGCGGGACATCTCTACTGCTTCCGCTTCCATGCTCGCCGCTCCCTGGTCAATTCTCGACCAAGAACTCCTACAGGCCATGGCAGATGCAAGGAACAATGAAGAAAGACTTGTTTGTTTGTTGATGAGGAATTGAGGAGGAATGTGCAGTCATTTTCGAGTAGGTGGTATTTATAACCTAGTAATAAGCTGCTAAGTGGGAAAACGTTTAGGTTTTGATCGCTGTGAACAGGTTTGCAATTAAATATAGCGTCGTAATTTGGAATGTGACAGGAAACAAGCTCAAAATTTATTGACGGTTCCGGTTTCAAAGTGCGGCACGATTCTCGGATGGCGTAATGTGGGCAAGCGTTCTCGGATGCGTACGTGGCGTGTGCACCGCAATCGGCGATGCCAGCACACGACTTGTTCCATCAACCGTGTGCGCTTGTTATTACCATCACGCACAATTCTTTTAATTAGAACGTGTGCCCGTATATCGCAGACTCCTTGATCTGGCTGACCGTTTCTGTTGTTTTGGCTCATCGGAAACTGTTCATCCGAGTGAACCGTTTGCCGTCTATCGCACACACCTGGATCTGGCTGACTGTTTCTATTGTACTAGATTATCACAAACAGTTCATCCGAGTGAACTGTATGCCGTCTATCGCACACACCTTGATTTGGCTGACCGTTTCTGTTGTTCTGGCTCATCGCAAACGGTTCATATGGATCAACTGTATGCCACAATTTGCACACGCAAATCTTTTCTGAATCGTTGATGGACCCACCATCGCACATAGTTCGTTTAATTGGTGACAGTTTTAGTACGACACCGTTTGCGATTAATGCATTGCACACAGTTTGGTCGAGGGGTCTCGAATGCATGTGTCGCATTAGGACCATCCTGCAGTAGTGACAAACTCAGTCTCCCGGGGTCTCAATCCTCTCGACTATTCCCGTGTATGCCGCTCACACACACCCTCTCTCCCTAGGGATATATGGCGCTCCCTATGTCTCTCTAGCTACGACTCTCCCTCAAAAATATCTTTCCCTCTCACAAACACAAACCCCATCTCTCGGGGTCTCATTTCTCTCTAATATTCGCTTGTATGTTGCTCACATGCACCCTCTTTCTTTGTCCCACACACACACACATAGAACTCACCCTTCCGATCCACTCGACTATTATCTCACACACACACACACTAGCCGATCTCCCTCTAGCTAGCAATCTCTCTCTCTCTATCTCTCTCTTTCTCCATCAACCTTCTTTCTCAGAGGCACTCTCGCTTCCTATCACGCACACTGTATCTCTTTCTCTCTACATGCATCTATAGGTCAATCTCTTTTGCACACACATTGTGTCCCGCTCTCTCTACTGGCCATATATGCATACTCCAACTCACGTCACTCTCTCTTAAAGACAAAAACACATGCTCCATCACCGAGCCTTCTTCCCTCCACATCTCACATGAATGCATCGATCTCTTTTGCATGCACATTGTCTCTCGCTCTCTTTGTTGGCCATATATGCATACTTCACCTCATGTCACTATCTCTTAAAGACAACAACACCCGCTCCATCATCGAACCTTCTTCCCTCCACATATGACATGCACGCACATTGTGATATCGATCCACGCATCTCTCCCATCCTGGATCTTATGACTTATGTCTCCTCTCTTTTATATCGATCATGCGCGCGCGCACACACCCACCCTCTATCCACGTATATATGTATACCTCTCGCACATGCACGTTCTAGGTCTCATCTCTCTCCATACGTAGTCAATTACCCCCACCCCCAGCCCCACCCCACCTCGAATCTCTCTCTTCTTCCGTGCACATATGACTTCCGTCTGGATGGGTCTCTTCTCTAAAACACACACTCACACTTATCTATCTCCCTCTAGCCATCTCTCTCTCTCACTCCCTCCCTCTATATCCCTGAAACCAATAAGACCATGCATCCCTTCGTTTAGTTCCCACACCTACATGCACCATTGATAGTACTCTTTCTCGGTGTCTCTCGAACGAACGCGTTATCTCGATGTCCATCCCTCTCACGCGCACACACCTTCTCTTCCCTCTCTCCGGTCCTCTTATCTCTCGCACCCCCCCCTATTTGGAGGCCTCTGCCATACACATCACCTCTCTATGATGAAGCCACACACATTTAATTACTTTCCCTATCGAAGACTCCATTTCACACACACACACACACACACACAAACACTCTCTGTCTCTCTCTCTTCTCTCTTTCACACAGTCTCCCTACATGACCAGACACACACACACACACATGCTCTAGGTGGAGTATTTGTTCGTACCACACCTTTCGTCCAACCTTCCCCATATGATTATCAATCGCCTTAGTTTACTTATAACATGGACAAATTCCACTGCCATTTAGTTAGCAAACTTCTCATCAAAATATGACGCAAATCACGAGCAGGAATTCAGAAATTTTTATTTACACAATCACATTAATAAAGTCAGATAAATCACAAGCTAACGTACCATTATACTAATATTTATATCCCGTTGCAAAAGGTGGAGTACATATCCAAATAGTAGAGGCGCACACACACACACACACTCCGTCTCTCAGAATCTCGCACACACACACTCCGTCTCTCAGAATCTCACACACATGCGAGTTACGTGATGCACCCAAAACAGACCCGTATGTGTACAATTTCTGCACGCGTGGGTACATGTGGTGGAGAGCATTTATTTAAGCCGGAGGGCGAACCCAAACAGGAGACGCATCCATTCCCCGCTACCTCTTCTCCGCTCGCCGTCGCCCGATAGCCATGGATCAACAGAAGGTAATGACATACGCTATGCTCATGCCAGAACGGCGCTTTGAGCTGATTCCGAAGATCTGGAGGTGGCACGAAGCCCCGATCGCAGCCAGCCTGCCTCCAGACTCGCCAGAGCCGGAGGAGGAGGCGGCGGAGGCGGAGCAGGACGCGGCCATGGAGGACGCGGAGCCAGAGGAGGAGAATGATGACGCAAAGTTGGAACAGGTGGATGACGACGTGGGCGAAGTGGAGCCGGAGGAGGATGAGGACGATGACGCGGCCGAGGCAGAGCTGGCTCCACCGGCTGCAGGCTTTGCGATGGCCAACGCCATGGTGGAGTTGTCCGAAGCGGAGCAGGCGGCAGAACAGTAGGCTATCCTCGAGTTCGTCCAGTCGGAGGCCAAGGTGGAGGCCAACCACCACTTCCTCCGCCAGCGGGAGGGGGGATCAACGAAATGTTTGCCAAACTGGAGGAGGAGCAGGAGGAGCTGGAGTTGCAGCATGCAGCCGCCTACCCATCTTCGACGATGAGTAGTGTGGTCTAGCTTAGGTTATGTGCGTAGTACTACGTAATATTGCATGCTTTGTTTGGATTTGAGATATCTAATATACGTGGTACTCCCTCTGTCCGGTTTAAAGGGCTCATCTAAAAAAGTAGATTTCCATTATATTAGGCTCACGTTGAGTCCAATTAAGTTAAAAGGGCTTTGAGTCTCATGCCACATTTAATTAATATAGATAAGAGAAAGGAAATTAGTGGTCATGCATGCATCTCTTTTTAATACTGTACTGTACTTGGATGTGGTGCAGGAAATACTCCCTCCATTTTTATTTAGTCCGCATATTAGGTTTCTCTAAAGTCAAACTTTATGTACTTTCAACAAGTTTGTAGAAAAATATATTAACATATACACCACCAAATCAATATCATTGGATTCATTATTGCATATATTTTCACATCATATAAATTTGTCACTGGAAATGTTCATATTGTTTTCTACAAACTTGGTCAAACTTTACAATGTTTGACTTCAGTCAAAACTAATATGCAGAGTAAATAAAAAACGGAGGGAGTACTATCTTAGGGTTGACCGGTCGCTGCCCACGGACATGCCCGGGCAGTGGAAGACGAAGGAGGAGAAGCGGGCTGTGGAGTACACTAGCTGTAGCACGAGCTCCAAGGAACTTTCGTGCCAAACAATGCATATTTAACTACTAGTACTACATACACCCAGGCCTTTAGGTTGCGTGTAGATGACATGGCTACAACATGCAGGCTGACAGCCTACTACTCCGCCTCGCATGTTTTTTTTGCCACGCATCATTTGCATGCATGCATGTCACGCACGAGAGAGAATCTGCTGCTACCGAGGCTTAGATGGTACCGTGATACGGGCTCCTGGGCTTTTTTGCAAATGTTGCAGAGTGACCGGGAGCCGTTCGATCTTAGAATCTGACGGCCCAGAAGCCCGTATCACGGTAGCACCTAAGCCTTGGTAGCACTAGATATTTTCTGTGTCATGCACGTAGTTGTCGAAGTCGTGCTCGAAAAAGGGCGACAAGGTCCGCTAGTCCGCGTTGGTCGGTGCGCCTGGAAAACAAACCAATCCCAGTCGCAGTAAATGTTGTGCATGCTTTAATTATGGGAAGGTGGATAGACGCGAACGTGCCGGACAACGAACCGCCCGCCGGCTCCCTGATCTCAAATAAACCGCACTAGAGCACTACTGCTAATGCGCACCCGTAGAACATCCTTTCCGAAGGGACGAAGCCCTGCGGTTACCATCTCCTCTCATCTAAACCATTTCCCAAAGGAAGAAGGCAGTTCGTCGCCATTGCTATGGATTCCCAAGGCAGTGGTGTTTCTCGTCCTCGTCGAGGTTGGGAGACCTTGGACGACGATGCTTTGGGGGAAATCGTAAGTCGCTCTGATTTCTACATCCGCAAGACTCAGCGGTGCTTGCACCAAATATTTTAAGACGGTGCGTAAATATGCGTGGGAGAAGAGGCCATGCTAGTTTGTTTGCCATGCGTCCTTGAGGACGAGGATGTTTCCTGGGGTCTCTCCAGCACGGCGTGGCCGTAGTTGCAAGTTGACGCCCCTTGAGATGCCGACGTTGAGGGGCACTCAGATTTTGTCCGATGAGCAGGTCAGTGATGAGTTTGATCACGTAAATTTATTCTGAAGACTACTTCCGTGTTCCATTTCATAATTACCCCACTGCCCACTATTGCACAGGTTAGGCTTGGTGCCAATGAAGATTGGCTTGCATACGTACGGGAGGGTACCAATATCAATTTGCACAACATTCACACCGGTGAGACCGTTCCCGTCGAACCTTTATCCAGCATTGGGACTGGCCATTCAATGGGGCACCTCCTGAATTAGTACAATGGAACCACGGTGAGCTTGAAGAAGATAGAAATCCCGGAAGCCCCGACAAGGTCCTGCGGCAACAAATATTACTCTCTCATCGCGGTGTTTGACATCACGATTGCTTTCACGAAACATCCTGCACGTGGCGGTCAAAGCTGGACCATGTTGTCTGCGGCCAATTTGTTGCCGTACGAGTACGAAGACACTGTGCTCCTTTTAAACTGCATCTTCGCGTGACAAACCAGGGGACTTGTTTCGTATGGGACACATCCTACGGTATACTCCCTCTCTTCCGGTTTAATATGTTTAGTTTTTTCGTTTTATAAGTTTCAAATTTATTGCTCACCATCACATGTTCAGATTTCAATGTGCATTAAATCGTTGCATGCAAGGATTAAGAGAAAACTGACCAATGCATGTACTAGTTTTTATGGTCATTTATTGGTCATGCATGCATGCATTGCAATTAACGTTTTTAACCACAATTGTTTAGAAAATTGAGTGTGTTAACTGAGTACTTTTGCAAACTACAAAATCAATACCACCACCCCGCATCTGACCGCCCTAGCCCACCCAAACCCTTTCCCACGCCCGCGCGCGCTTCCCGCCTGAAACGGTCAGCACCGCTCCAGACCAGAGCGTCAGTGCCGCATTCATGCCCGGCTAGAGCGGGCGCGATCTCTCACTTGCGCCGGCTTTGAAGCAGTGCGACGGCCGAGAGAGCGTCGCTTCCTGGTGCACGCGACTGCTCTGCATTGAAACGACACCACGGCCGGCCGGCCGTTCGCCCGCCGCCCACATTAATGACATGCGGTTGCCAAGGATCCAACTCTGGCGCCAACCGTCAGTTTGCCTGCTGCCGCTCATTGCCATTCGCCCGCTATATAAACTTCAGCCCCGACCATAGCCGCTGTCATCCTCCTCTGGTCCCTTTCTCCTCTCGGCACCACTCCCATCATGGCCTCCTCACACTCCAAAGCTCTCTGGGACGGACTGTCGCCGGAGCAGAAGAAGGACATTGGCAGCTCCGCACCGGCCACGCTCCGCTTCCACGATCACGAAGTCGGCATGTCTGCGCGGTCGCCGCCAGCAGAGAGGAAGAGTAGTGCATGGTAGGTCGCCGCCGCTCGAGTCCCAAGAAGGCCACCACTTCTCCCCTCCCGTCGAAGCTAAGCTCGTTAGGCACAACAATGAGGGCCGATTTTCCAATTGGCGGCGACGTGGAGGCGGAAATCTTCACTTCCTGGAGCTTCGGAGGAGGAGGTTATGGAGGCGGAGCTGGAGAGCGCCAACTCAGAACAGGAGAAGGCGAAGGCAATGGCCGGAGCTTTAGTTCTCGTGGTCATGGCCGGATATGGGGGACGGGCGCCGGGGATCATTTAAAATAGGTTTAGAGTAGGTTTTAGTCCGGTTTGTATGCCGGTTTGTATGAAAAATGTAATGAATTTCGTCTGGTTTATATGAAAAGTTTTCGAAATGTAATGAATTTCGTCCAGTTATTCATATAGTTGTCGAAAGGTATGCCGGCAGCGTTGGATGGCAGCCTCCAGCATCACTGTCCGCGGACAGATGCCAGAGTAAATTTGGGGGGTCAGCGTTGGAGATGCCCTAACCATCATGGTGTAATCCCTAACAGTGCTCCACTATTTTGTAGGGAAAAGTCATCCCCCGATCAAAATCAAATCGCTAATCGTGGATGTGCACGGGCCATTCGGTCTCACTTGGAACCTTGTAACTGACGACACCTAGTTGGGACGTACTATCTTAGCAGTCATTACCCATGGTACCATTGAAGGGTAGCAAGGTGCCACGATCTATCACGATCGGACCCTGATCATGTACCCTGGTAATCCATTATCTCCGTTCTAAGACTAGTAGAGCCAGGAGCTAGAGTATATCTTATTGCCATGTCATCTTATGACATTTCAGTACATGTCTCGTTATACTCCATGAGGAGTAGTTCTTTTCTTTTTTTGATTGATTGGGATAGTCATGGACGCAACATTATAATACAAGTTATAATTAGCAATTTCAATTCCGCAATGTACTGGCTAGTGAGCCTGAATCCCATCTAATAAAAAAAGTACTACTACTACTAGGACTCCTCCTACTTTAATTAATATACATCACCCACGTAACACTCTCAAATTGTTTCTTCTAGCCCGTGCCGCAGCTGGCTCTAATCTACTCCTACTAGACTTCTTCCCTTCCCTATAATAGAAATAAGCAAATATAGAATATATTATTTTAATCCTTATCCTCTGCTTACGTCACCTTAATGTACTTGATGCACAACATTTATCCTGCATGGACCTTGACCATGCCCGTCACCATGTATCCAGGTTTGAGATGCCAGGTGTACCAGATGAACGGCTGCGTGTTCGACCCCCGTGATGCTACCTGGGCGCGGAGGAACACACTTGGAGAGTACTCGGTTTTCATTGGGGATAGCTACCCCATAGTGAGAACGATGCCACCTTCTGTGCACGACGCCGACGGCCTGCCGTTCATGAAGAGTGGGTGCGTTTTCATTGCGCACCACCGGATTAATATCTTGAAGGCCCCTATCCCTGACTTATGCCGCTTCAGCTTGGATGAGTCTCCATCGTGGGGAGCCACACTGAAAAGCTGTGATGATATGTATTCCCGTTCCCCTCCGTTATGGATCGTGCCATCTATGAAGAACACCTGGGACTGGAACTACGAAACGGACATGTACCCAGGCACGTACGAAACCGAGTAATGTACTGCAGTAAATATAGGTGAAGTAGTCAGGCACAAATAGTATGAACCTGCGTGGCATGTTGGCATTTGTCTTTTAGAACTTACTAGCACTAAATGTTACATGCAATGCACGTTGATATTATGATGTACGTGCCTAAGTACTCTACTATATTAATTGCAGGCACATACTCCGTATTAGGTAGGATATTTGTTTACGTATATGGCCCGAGACCTTTCAACTAGACGCGTCTGTCTCTCCGGGTCACACTTTGTATCGTTATGTACTACGTGTGGTCTCCGACCCTCCAACTACACAGTCAAATCACCCTCAAAGAAAAAACGGACGGTCATATCACCTATGCTGCCGTGTTTCGCACTCCTCCCTCGTAGAGTGGAGACGCTTGCTTTCATAAAAATGGAAGAAGGGGAGACGCCCTCCCACGCTGTTCCTGTCCTCGTCCTTTCGCTAACGTGTGGGCCATCTAGCACGTGCCAGGCAGCAATTTATCCCCATATATTGAACTCTAGGCTACATGCCGGACTTAAGACAAGTCTGCCGTATGAACCTCTCCACACCAAGCAGCAGGCATGGTGAGCAATCTTCAAATCATCAAGTCATTAAAAAAATAGTATGAACCACTGCACATGCAAGTTCACTGGGCTGCCGTGTTTCGCAATCCTCCGTCGTAACAGTGGAAATGCTAAAAATAAGAAATAAATATAAAACAGCAATGACACTCTACCACGTTGTTTCCTTGCTTCTCCTCCATAGCGGGTAGAATACTTTTGTTCGCCGACATGTGGGACATCCACCATTCGGGTACACTTGCCATGCACCAAAAATAGAGTGCATCACACAGAACTGCAAGGGAGACTCACCCCGGTCGTAGCGTCGTAGTAATAATGACTAATGAGCCGTCAAATCACAAGGCCCCACCTATCCAACTGTAAGTTGCTCGGACAAAGCAACCATCATTTCACTCTTCGTTGAATCCGCTTCTTCAAGAAAGCTACTGTAGCATCAATATCGCTAGCACACGCCAAGACTGGACAGCACTGTGGCAGCACAACATATGAACATTGTCCGTGACGTGAAGGCAGGACGGTTCCAGAAAATAATATTCCCTCACTTGTCTTTTCTAACCGGGTTTTGCATCGATCGTTCGTACTTACAAGTTCAAACTGAGAAAGTGGACCACTCACTACATGCCTGTCGCGTTCGGCCTGTCGCTCAACGCGCTTCCTCACGGCATATCACTGACACGTGGGAACGTATGTGAGCAAACCGACTAGGCCAAACTAGCCCGCCTAATGCGCGGGAAAGCCCCTCGCTCGTCTTTTCTATCTGGATTTCTACCGATCGATCGCAAAGAAAATGTTATACTTTACACGTTCAAAAGGAAAAGGCGGCACACTTAAAGCATGCCTGTCGCGTTCGCGTCGCACCCCCCACGGTCGGTCTGGCACGCCGCTCGCCAAAGGGAACACGCACGCGTTGTCTTGCATTTTCAATTACATGTGGGACTGCAATTGAATAAACCGACGATACCCAAAATCTAATCGCCCGCCGAGTACCGGCTGAGAAGTGAGAGACGAGGAGGGAGAAGAGGGAGAAGAGATCGCCCGCCAACCGCGCATGGACTCCTAGAAATATGGTGATAATGTGAGGTGGGCCATGTTTTAATAAAGTCGGAGTACTCCTTTGTACTGGTTGCAGAGTTGATTTGACACATGTCCAGATTTGATGGAAATGTATTAGTATAAAATGCACCATTTGAAAGTTTTTGTACGCCAATGTTCTAGGATTCGTACGTTTCTGTATGATTTTGTTATCGACTAAAAAGAAATGGAGGGCCTTTCTCTCTCTCGGGTCTCTCTTCATCCCACAACCCCTCTCTAACACACGCACAAACACACTCTGTAGGCACTGCAAAAGTACTACTCGTTCACGCTTACTCCAAAAGATCGACGACCAAACCTATTTGTATATTTTCAAAGTGGAGAGGCCACTTGCTATAATTTTACAAAGCCTACTAAAGTGGATCTAGTCATATTTTTGTCTCAATGACCGGTGAGCCATGTATGCCGCGCGCGTGTGTGTGCTGTGTATGTGTGCTGTGTGCGCGTGTACGTGTGATGTGTGTATTTTTTTTGCATGCCGCATGTGTGTTGTGTTGTATACGTTTTTTTGCATGGATTTTTTGTGTGGAGTGTGTACGTGTACGTGTACGCGTGTGTGTTGTGTGTGTATGTGACGTGTATGGTGGCGAGTTGCGGTAGTATATGTATTCATGTACGTAAGCTAGTGTGTAGTGTGTATGGCAAACTGTCCCCACATGTCATTGTCTGTTTTGTACAAATATAGCAATCCAATATACAAAGGCTGCGAAAGCAAAAAACATGTTGGTTTTGTAAACCTTCTCTCTCCTCTTGCTATAACAAGTTTTTAGCAATCCAATATACAAAGGGTGTTGGAGATGCTCTTAGTATTGAACGAGCTGATCAGCCCCAATGTTTCTCTTCGGTCAGTGTTTGCAAGTAGTAGTATAGCTCGCAAAGTAGCTAGCCTACTGTCACAGCGCAGATTCAGACGTGGTTTGACACCAAGAATCATCAAACAAGCCCTGCTTATATGATAGACAGTGCAAACATACATCTCAGCATGCCATATATTACATCAAAAGCTGGTGAGGATACATCTGTTTCCATAACTCGGAGAGGGTTCGCATGATTCACTGACAAACAAAAGTATCAAGTACCATCCACATAGACCCTATAGGGTTTGATAACATGCATCTGGTAATTAAACACAATGCAAACTATGTTGAAAGATTAGCCCGACCAACTATTTTGTGTCATTGATCTCTGGGGCAATGTCCACAGGACGGACCGCGGCATGGGAATCATCAAGGACATCCACCAGCAGCTGCACAACCCTAACATATTAGCAAGCACATTACAAATAATCAAAGACCACAATTATGGTAAGCCAATAATTTTTTTTACCTTGGGCAGCTCAGCAGGGGAACCCATCCCTCCGGGGGCCATCGTCTTGCCAGGGGAACACTGCTCCTCGACGGTGACTATCTCCTCAAACCCGGCCTTGAGCCTCTCATAGGTGTCCATTAGGGTTTCTGGGGTAGGCACGGTTCGGGCCTTGCTGTTGTTGGAGCTCTCTGTGTTCAGGAGTTCGTCCGCCCACGTCGTCAACTCTTCCGCCAGTGCTTCTTTATTGGAGATCTTCATCTCCATGGGTTTGCCCGCCAACATCGCCAACTCGTTGGCCGGTGCTCACTTCTTGGAGATCTCTGTCTCGAGTGGGTTGTCCGCCGGCAACTCTTTGCCCAGTGCTCCAGGATCCATGAATAAACTGACAAACAAAAGGAATCAAAAGGAAACCATAATCACAATGACAACGGAAAAAGAATAGGCAGTGAGGATCGGTCGGTGCTTCGCAAAAAGAAGAATCTTGGAAAGAAAATAGAGCAGCATCACTGATTCGCTCACCTTTCCTTCATCGGTAGAGAAGAAAAATGGCAGAAGTGAGTAGCCTGGAGTGTGGTTTTCTTCAAGATAGAGGGGAGAAAGGGATTGAGTGAGCTTTCCAGTGAAATGATGGTTGCTTCGTTCGTCCAACTTACCAGGCCACTTCACTACTGCTGGTAAAGGTATGGGTTTTGTGATATGACGGGTCATGGCTGCCACACCAGGTTGACTGGTGAGTCTAGCCTGTAGCACATCGCTATGATTTGGTGGACGGCACTCGGGCCCGGATGCTTGATGGCCCGCATGCTCGTGAAACAATGGAATAGAGCGGCTTGTCATAGAAACAGTTTCGACGACCGAGGGACTACGAAGCGGTCAAGCGTGTCTATTGTTAGACTGGCCATAGTGGGAGTAGTCCCCTCATATTTTCTGTTATATTTTGACCATAATTTTAACTAATAAAATATAAATTGTATGTAGCAAAATCAATACTCCATAAAAATAGGAATCCAAGAATATAATTTTTGGTGACATGCATTAAAAGTTTGCTACTTATATATGTGGTCAAACTGTACATAGAAAATATAAATAATATTGCATGTTGGTGTAGCCCACGTTTCCGATAATTTGAGCCATGGGATTGTTCATAAAATATATATGTGTTTGTTCACTTAATGCAGGGTCGAGTACCACATGTGAACGTTACAAAGTGCGACCTGGCATGTACACAATTTTAAATGATTGTTTTTATGGAGTGAATGAAGAAAACTACTCCACTATAAGTATATATAGGCAGGAGCTCCGCGCTTGCTTGCTAGGGTTGCTCTCTTCACACACTCTCATCCTCTCCAGATCTAAGCAAGATAGCGGTAGTCACTCTCTCTCTCTCTCTCTCTCTCTCTCTGCTCACCGCTGGTCACATATCCGGACGCATCCCGTCCGCCGGGGAAGGGGAGGAGGTGCAGCATTTAGACGGCGAGGGAGGAGTCCCACTGCCGGCCGCACCGTCATCTTCGACCGAGCACCGGTGCAGGAGGTCCTCCTATCCCTACGTCGCTGCTGTAGTGTTGGCGGATCCGGCCTCCCGCTCCCCACCTAGCCATACACCGACGACCTTCTGGTATATCTTCCTTCGAAACCGGCCTTACTCTACTGCCCCAGCTCCCCACGTCGTTGCATGTGCATCATTTTCTACCTCTCAGCCCCCCCCCACGTAGCTAGGCTCGATCGGCTGGTCCAACGCCACCTAATTTTTTTCTATTATTAGAGGTAAAGCTACTTCATGCAGTCAAATCTTGTACTTGGTTCAAACAGGAAAGAAAGGGGGTGAAAGTAGTAGAGACTGGCTATCCAACTGGTCTCTTGGTCAAAAAGGGAAATATAGGGGAAACGTTGTATACACTAGATAAGCAACCAATATCTTGGTTGAAAAAGGAAAGAAAGTGGGGGCTGGGTGTGACAAGGCACTAGAGTATGACCAGGACTAGATTTTCTATCCACACATAGGAATAGGTTGCTAAAGAGAACAAAAATGGGACCAACCCAGATATGTTGCTTGGATGTTTGTTTCTCTTGGGGCAACAAACTCTGCATCACCACTTTATGCCCCGGTTGAGGTACATGGTGCTGGTGCACCCACTGTCCCATGCCCTTATAGCAACTATTTAGTTGTTCTTAATCTAATGCCCCTGGTAAAATGAAGCCATGCCACTGTTATTAGTCATGACAAGTTTAACCAATTGTTATTGCCAGTAATTAGTAATTGTTTGAGACTCTGATTGTTTCCTTTGTAGCTTTTTGTGCAAACAGGGATATCCATTTCACCTCATTGCTTTTGTGACCTTTTAGTGTACTTCACAAAACACTTCTTAAAAGAAGCGAGAAGTGCTTTGTGCAGTTGAACTAAAATGTCACACCGGAACCGTTGGTCGATTTTAGTGGAACTGCACAAAGGGAGATCTGTGTTCCAATCCTCATCATCCATATTGGCACCATAACCTTCCCTTACGTAAGAATGATATTTAGCGCATCTGTTCACCTCTATTTTGCTACGGTCATGAGAAAATAATACTATTGTTTATTAGTATACTTGTACCCCCTCACTTACAAAACCAAATCTGACATTGAAGGCTAATCATGTCCTTGGTTTCACGAATTGGTGAGGAGAAAGAGAAACAAACCAAGAAGATGAAGGCGAAGAAAAAGAAGGAGGAAATGAAGAAGGATCACTCGCTGGTACCGTCCTTTCTTATCCTTACAGGTCCTTTTACCTCTGAAAACAATGTGCTCTTGATTTTTAGTGATAAATAAAATGACATGGGCAGATAGTACACATAAAAATGAGCAACACATCTATATGGCATATATTTATGTGCTGCATGGTTATTTAGTTATGAATTTTGTTAAATGCTAAGTCTTACTGAAACAGGGTAAAACACAGATTAACAGCATGATGCCTACTTTGAGCAGATCAAACAATGAGTAAACGAAATGATAAAATCATGCAAATGACATGTAGATGCGACCCCACCTTATTTTGAGTATTGACCCCATGTTAAGTAGTACTTTTGAGTACTTCCTTGCCTGTACTACCTAGTACTACCTATTTATCTACCGTTGGATCGAGACAAACGGACGGCTTATAAAAATGCCAACTATCGTAAAACTTGTAAATATGCTATTGTCTTTCTATCATTTTTCACAAAGCTAATGAAGGTATCACCTCGTTCCTACTTCTGCAAACAAGGATCATGTTGTGTCAATCGTACATTTTAGATTGTATTCCAGTCGGTGCTTTTACTCTGCTGGAAGTGCTTGATAATCTCTCGATATAATATCACAAGAGGATACCCTTGAATGATTCATGTCAGTGCTTTATCTTCTCTTCTGGAATTACTTGAATAAATTTCCTCACGCAGGTTGGTACCAGCCTACGTACTTAATCCAGATTAATGTGTTGTCATCTCTATTGGTATCATGCTTGCTACTGTCATGAGAAATTGCTTTATCTTCGCACGTTAAATCTTTGCAACCAATGATACATGGCAATGCTTTGCATGTTGAGCTAATTGGCACTGATAAAATAAACTAATACCTCTCTTTAAGCAAGGCTACTATGTTGCTATCTTTACCCATTAAGATAATGAGGATGCTTTTATTTGTTAGTGTATGTTTCATCAACAAGTGCCACTATTACAGTAATCTCACTTTCTCAATATATGTGCCAACAGGGATGCTCGATTTTAGTGGAACTGCACAAAGACTTTGGGTGGTTCATTGCCTCAACTGCCTCCTTACTTTCCTATCAGTCGTTTTTCTCTGCTTCCAATCAAAGGAAGTACTAATTGATAAGCTTCCTCACACAGGTTGGTACCGGCCTACAGCCTTCATCCTAATTATTGTTCTTTGTCATATCTATTGGTAATTTGGTATTGTGCTACTATTTGCTACTGTCATGAGAAAGTGCTTCAGTTTTGCATGTTAATCTAATGCAACTTATGTACACACCAATTCTTTGCGTGATGAGCCTATGCCACTGATAAAATAAACTAATACCACCCTTTAAGCAAGGCTACTATGTTGCTATCTTTAGCCATTAAGATAATCACAATGCTTCTATTTGTTACTATATGTTTAATGAACTAGTGCCACTATTATAGTAAATATCACTTTCTCAATATTTGTGCAAACAGGGATGCTCGACTGCTAGAAATATTGGCACCTTTTCGATTAATCTAATCCACGAGTAGATAATAAGCATGGCAATCACAGTGGGTGGTTCATTGCCTTCACTACCTTCTTTCATACCTGCAAGGTAAGAGTCTTGGCGAGCTACAGACCCAAGATGAGGCAGCATAGCTTTATAGCTTTATAAAAGGAGTAACTTGGAGCCTCAACTCGTGGGCAACATTAAGCGTATCATCTCGTAATGTTCCATGTCAATCTCGGAACTGTGAACTTACCCCATCCAAACTGCATGCAACATTAATGGGAAGACCCTACAAGCAAAGTGTTACGTTGCCGATTTCAGTAGAACTGCACAAAAAGATCAGATGGTCAGATACTTGTGCTGGCTCCTATATACTCCAAAGTTCACACAGACAAGCATCGATGTTGACAAGAAGAAGTGCCAGAGTGAACACCAGTTAACCAGTCTACATCCCAGGTGTCGGAGTCTAGGATCTGCGTCCAAGAAACTTCTCCAAGAACTTAGGATTCGAACTCTGGGGACTTTGCTTGGCAACCTACGACACGACGGCAACTACGGCGGGGACACGACGGGCTCGCTGGCTCTCACTGGACACGAAGGGGACACGTCAGCTACCCAGGTTCGGGCCACCGTGCGGTGTAATACCCTACTCCTGCCTGTGTTGGATTGCTCTATGGTGGAGAGCTGGTGCTCGAGGTACAAGAGGTGTGGGGGAGAATGAGTCGATCCCCTTACATGGAGGTGGCCCTATCCCTTTTGTTGTGCCTTGGTCCTCTTCCCCAAAAATAAGAGCGGGAAAGGGTAGCCATAGGGCGGCAATTCAAAGCGGGACAGGAGTGCAGGCTTATCCTGAGTAAAGGCGGTCTCCGCCTGTTAAAGTACCTCCCCGTGACGCACAGGTGGGCTTGGCGATGACCTCTGTCCCAGCGCGCTGATCCGTCCTGATCTTCTATCACCAAAGAGGAAATGTCTTGGGGCTTGCTTTTTGGGGGAAGGCAGATGCCGCTGCTCCCTTATCATCAGAACGGAAACCTGTCTGAGCTGTATCCTGCTGTCCTCTCCCTGACGTCGGGGCGTCACCCATGTGACCGGCCGGCCGCCCCGCGGCTGGCGCCTTGCGCCACGCCCCGCAAAGCGGCCTCCCGAGGGATTGCCTCACGAGGTGATCTGGGGCTTGCCGGCCTCACCAGGGCTAGGCCTGGTGGTGAGGGGCCTCGCGAGGCTGGCCCCTCACGAGGCGACCCCTCCTGGGCGACGACGCCAGGGCCACCTTGCCTGGGCCGGCCCGAGCGCCGCCTCCTGGGTCAGAGGCAGACGGGCTGTGGTACCCCGGTTCCCACTTGGGCCGACAGTAGCACCGGGGCTCGTGGCACGCGCGTGTCCCGCCCGTTGGGGGCGAAGCACTGCGGGGCCCATAGAGCCGCCGGGCCCAGGGGTAACGTGTGGCGGGCTTTGCGGGTGCGGCGCCTCCACTTCCTGCGACGCCTCGATAACCGCCGTCTCGGCGATAAAGATTGCCCGCGTGGGGTGCGGGCATTTCATTGCTCCCTCGCCCCGTCCCCAGCCTGCCTTGCGACCAACTCCTCGGCTCCCCCCTTCTCTTCCCACTTCCGCTCTCTCCGCCCGCCGCCGCCGTGGCCATGGCCCCCAAAAGGAAGCTTTCCGCGGCCGAGAAAGGGAAGAGGATGGCGGAGGAGGTGGAGCCGCCGAAGCTGGCGGCGGCGAGGGGTAGACATCGTAGAGGTTCCTCGCCCCGTGGTTCGGCTACGACAAGGGTTCCTCTCCGGGGCCGGCCGCGCTCCACGGCCGCCATCGCAGAGGTGGACCCCAGTACCCGCGGAACGGCCGCGACCTGTGGTCCTGGGAGGGGTGCTGCTCGCGGGCGCAGAGGGCGCGGCGGCCGCGGCGGTTCAGCCGCTCTTCCTCCTCCAGCGGGGAACCACTCGGCGGAGGCAGCCCACGAGTTCATCGTGGAAATGCACCGCTCGCCCTGCACCTGGCTTCGTCCCCCAGACCCCTTCGCAAGGGTGATGGAGGAGCGCATGCCCCTGGGCCTGTGGCTGCAGGCGGATGGCTGCTGCAACGGCCCCTCTTGGGTGGCGGCGGAGTTCACCCCTTCCGGCTTCATGTTCTTGAAGCAGGGGTGGAAGTCCTTTGCCCTCGCCCGCGTCCTGAAGCGGGGGCACCTCCTCCACTTCAAGTATGACGGAGCTGCCACTCTCTTCTTGAAGATCTTCGGGGCCTCCGGCTGCTGCCTGGAGTGTTGCGCGGAGAGCGAGGATGGCAGCTACAGCGGCTCTTCCAGTGAGGACCACAGCAACGACGGCAGCGCCTCCTCTAACGGGGGCGGAAGCGACGACAGCTCTCTCCGCGTCAAGAGCGAGGATGAAGACTCCGACTAGACGTGTGCGATGCCCGTGCTGGAGCCTTGGGGATGGCGACGCCCAGCCTAGGCTTCTTTCTTTTTGTTTTCTGCACTAGATTGATGTAGCCCCCCGGGGGTGTGAAACATTTGTACGACACTTTTGTTGTCAAGTACTTAATAATCCGCGTGCTTTCGTTTTCCTCCCGAGGTCTTTATTTCCCTTTTACATTGCCCTCATGCCCTGTGTCATTGGGACCCAGCCCCTGAGGTGGGCTACACCATCGCTGGTATGCCTAGAGCGTGTGCTCGGCAAGGCCAGAGGGTGTAGGGCTCTTAGGGCTAGTAGGAGCCCCCGAGACGCGGTGCTCAGGGTCCCCCCCTTGACGCGCAGGAGGCTTGTGCCAAGGAAATCAGAACGCCACGAGAGAGAAACGAGAGGGAAAAACCCAAGGGGTGCTTAGACTTAGCTCTTTTGGAGGCGCGCAGCTTGGAGCGAGCCCTTCGCAGGACGCAACGCGCGAGGCCCGGTCCCTCACAAAGCCTTCTGCCCGTAAGGCACCAGCCATGAGGCCTCCCGAGGGGGGCTCCTGAGGCCCCTGAGATCCTGCACCAGGGGAATTGCCAAGTTTTTGCAAGTAATGTAACGGGATGCGCTCGCGAGGCCGCCTGCGGGTGTTACGCCAGGAGGTAAGAGCACCAAGGACCTGGTGAGGTGACGTGCACGGGAGCCGGCCCGCGAGCCAGAGCTCAGTCACTTGGGTTTTGTAGCACTGCTGGGACTGACCCGAGTACATGCACCGTGCCCAGCCCCCGGTCGCATGAGACACGCGGGGGGAGATCGCGAGCGCGCTTCCCAAGGCAAACTCAGCTGCAAGGACACCGGTCATTAGGAAGTAGGCTTTACTGATGCATGAAATAGATTCATTACACAACAGAAAAGATACGTGCTACCGTGTTTGACACGGGTCAGCCTAAGGAGGTGACAGCCGTAGGCCCCTCAAGTAAGTAGGCCGCCAGCGCGGAGCATGGGGTATCTGCCAGCGTGGAGCATGGGGCTTCCACGAGTGGGGGACAGCTCCCGCGTGCCAACGGCAGCGCCGGTAGAGGGAGCTCCGAAGCATGTACAACTCCATTTCGTTCGTATCCGTGGGGTCACGGATAGAACTTGCGGAGATGTTGGATGTTCCATGTGTTTTGTACCGGAACACCCTCCTCCGTTTCGAGCCGAGCCGCGCCGGGCCGGGAGATGTGCGTGACCCTGAAAGGGCCCTCCCACATGGGTGAGAGTTTGTGGAGTCCCTCTCTGGAGAGGATCTGGCGCAGGACGAGGTCGCCCACCTCGAGGGTGCGGGGGCATATGTTGCGGCTGTGAAAGCGACGCAACGCCTCCTGGTACCTTGCCGCGCGAAGGGTGGCCTGGCGGCGTGCCCCTTCGAGGAAAAGTAGGTCATCCTCCCGTAGGCCGTCTTGACGAGACTCGTCGAAAGCCAAGACCCGCGGGGACCGGTGCTTGACCTTAGCTGGGAGAACCGCTTTTGCCCTGTAGACGAGGAAGAAAGGTGTCTCGCCGGTGGGCTTGGTCACCGTGGTGCGGATGGACCATAGCACTGAAGGGAGCTCCTCCAGCTAGCCCTTGCCGCATGCCGCGAGCTGCTTCTTGAAGCTCCTAGTCTTGAGGCCCTTGAGGACCTCAGCATTGGCGCGCTCGGCCTAGCCGTTGCTTCGAGGGTGTGCCACGGAGGCGAAGCAGATCTGCGTGTCGATGCTGGCGCAGTAGGTCTTGAACTGGCCGCTGGTGAACTGTGTGCCGTTATCCGTGATGATGCGGTTGGGGACACCAAAGCGGCACACCAGGCCCTTGATGAACTTGACCGCTGATCCTGTAGGAATGGTCCGGACAGGATCCACCTCCGCCCACTTGGTGAACTTGTCGATGGCGACGTAGAGGTAGCGGTAGCCGCCAGCCACGCGAGGGAAGGGCCCGAGGATATCCAGCCCCCACACCGCGAAGGGCCACGAGAGGGGGATGGTCTGGAGCCCTTGTGCCGACTGGTGGATCTGCTTGGTGTGGAACTGGCAAGCCTAGCATGCCTGGACCAGCCCCGTGGCATCCTCGAGCGCTGTGGGCCAGTAGAAACCGCTGCGAAATGCCTTACCTGTGAGAGTGCGCGAGGACGAGTGATGGCCGTAGTCGCCTTCGTGGATGTCAGCGAGCAGCTCGCGGCCTTGCTCCTTGGAGATGCACCGCAGCGCGACTACGTTTGGGCGGTGGCGGTACAGGTCACCCTCTCTGAAGTGGTAGAGCGCAGCCTGGTGGACCACACGCTCTGCTTCTGCGTCGATCTTCGGGAGGGCGCCGCCCTCCAGGTAGGCCCTGATCTCCATGGTCCAGCTTTCAGGGTGTGGCTCGAGTGCCAGCAGCAGGCGAGCGCCTGAAGATGGCCCGCAGTCTGGTGCACCCACGGGTGGTGCAGGAGGGAGCTCCTCATGAGGCGCTGTGATGCTGGCGATCGGAGGCGCCGCTGAGGGCTTCAGGGGCCGCTCCTCGAAGACGCCGGGGCTCTGGGGCTCACGGCGGGAAGCGCATTTGGTGATTTCATCTGCCTCGCTGTTGTCGCTGCGAGGGACGTGCTGGAGCTCCATGCCCATGAAGCGGTTCTCGAGCTTGCGCACCTCCTCCAGGTAGGCCGCCATGTGCTCATCCTTCAGCTTTTACTTCTTGTTGGAGAAGTTGACGAGGAGCTGTGAGTCGCCCTTTATGATGATGTGCCTGACTCCAAGCGCGATGGTGGCCTTGAGCCCGGCGATGAGACCTTCATACTCGGCGATGTTGTTGGAGACCTTATCGGTGCACCCGAAGCAGAGCTGCACTGTGTAGTAAAGCTTGTCGCCTGTGGGTGTAGTGAGAACCACCCCAGCCCCCGCGCCCTGGTGGCTCGTGGGGCCCCTGGCTAGCCTCTGGCCCCCATTTTCTGTTATATAAGTCATTTTTCCTTAGAAAAAATAAGGAGAAGACTTTTGGGATGGTGCGCCGCCGTCTCGAGGCGGAACTTGGGCAGGAGCTATTTTGCTCTCCGGCGGAGCGATTCTGCCGGGGATACTTCCCTCCGGGAGTTGGAAATCGTCGCCATCGACATCACCAACGATCCTCTCATCGTGGGAGGACCAATCTTCATCAACATCTTCACCAGCACCATCTCATCTCAAACCCTAGTTCATCTCTTGTATTCAATCTTTGTCTCAAAACCTCAGATTGGTAGCTATGGGTTGCTAGTAGTGTTGATTACATCTTGTAGTTGATGCTAGTTGAAGATTATATGTTCAGATCTATTATGCTATTCAATACCCCTCTGATCTTGGACATGAAGATGATTTGTGAGTAGTTACTTTTGTTCTTGAGGACATGGGAGAAGTCTTGTCATAAGTAATCATGTGAATTTGGTATTCGTTCGATATTTTGATGATATGTATGTTGTTGATTCTCTTAGTGGTGTCATGTGAACGTCGACTACATGACATTTCACCATCTTTGTGCCTAAGGGAATGCATTGTGGAGTAGTAATTAGATGATGGGTTGCTAGAGTGACAAAAGCTTAAACCCTAGTTTATGCGCTATTCCGTAAGGGGCTGATTTGGATCCATATGTTTAATCTATGGTTAGAGTTATATTAATTCTTCTTTCGTAGTTGCGGATGCTTGCGAAGGGGGGTAATCATAAGTGGGAGGTTTGTTCAAGTAAGAACAGCACCCAAGCACCGGTCCACCGACATATCAAATTATCAAAGTAGCGAACGCGAATCAAACCAACATGATGAAAGTGACTAGATGAAATTCCCATGTGTCCTCGAGAACGCTTTGCTTACTATAAGAGATCGTTCTGGCTTGTCCTTTGCTATAAAAAGGACTGGGCCACCTTGCTGCACTCTTTTTTACTATTGCTACTTGTCACTTGTTACAAATTATCTTGCTATTAAACTACTCGTTACCGATAATTTCAGTGCTTGCAGAAAATACCTTGCTGAAAACCGCTTGTCATTTCCTTCTGCTCCTCGTTGGGTTCAACACTCTTACTTATCGAAAGGACTACGATTGATCCCCTATACTTGTGGGTCATCAAGGCTCTTTTCTGGCACCGTTGCCAGGGAGTGAAGCGCCTTTGGTGAGTGGAATTTGGTAAGGAAACATTTATATTACGTGCTGAAATTTACTGTCACTTGTCACTATGGAAAGTAATCCTTTGAGGGGTTTGTTCGGGGTATCTTCACCTCGACCGGAAGCACCAAGTGTTGCTCCTCAACCTACTGCACCTACTGAAAATATTTCATATGAGATTCCTCCGGGTATGGTAGATAAACTGCTAGCTAAACCTTATGCAGGAGATGGAATGGTACATCCTGATATGCACTTGATCTATGTGGATGAAATTTGTGGATTGTTTAAGCTTGCAGGTTTATCCGGAGATGGAGTTAACAAGAAATTATTCCCTTTATATTTGGAGGGAAAGGCATTGACATGGTATAGGCTATGTGATGATACTGATACATGGGACTGGAACCGATTGAAATTGGAATTCCACAAGAAATTTTATCCTATGCATTTGGTTCATCGTGATCGGAATTATATATATAATTTTTGGCCTCGTGAAGGAGAAAGCATCGCTCAAGCTTTGTGGGAGGCTTAAATACATGATGTACACATGCCCCAACCATGATCTCTCAAGAGAAATTATCTTACATAATTTTTATGCTCGGCTTTCTCATGATAATCAAACCATGCTCGATTCTTCTTCGACTGGCTCCTTTATGAAGAAAACTATTGAATTCAGATGGGATCTTCTGGAAAGAATTAAACGCAACTCTGAAGATTGGGAACTCGACAAAGGTAATGAGTCAGGTATAATACTTGAGTTCGATTGTGTTAAATCTTTTATGGCCACCGATGCTTTTCATAAGTTTAGCACTAAATATGGACTTGACTCTGAGATAGTGGCTTCCTTTTGTGAATCATTTGCTGCTCATGTTGATCTCCCTAAGGAGAAGTGGTTTAAATATCATCCCCCTGTTAAAGAAAAGATTGAGGAACCTGTTAGTGTTAAAGAAGAAACAGTTGTTTATCATGTTGATCCAGTTGTGCCTACTGCTTATATTGAGAAACCACCTTTTCCTGTTAGGATTAAGGAACATGCTAAAGTTTCAACTGTGGTTAACAAAAGTAATATTAGAGCACCTAGACCCTCTGAACAAATTAAAGTTGAACCTAATGTTGCTATGGTTAAAGATCTCTTGGTCGATAATATAGATGGGCATGTTATTTACTTCTGTAATGAAGCAGCTAGAATTGCTAAACCAGATCCTAAAGATAAAAACAGACCCATAGTAGGCATGCCTGTTGTCTCTGTTAAAATAGGATATCATTGTTATCATGGCTTATGTGATTTGGGTGCTAGTGTGAGTGCTATTCCGTTTACTTTATATCAAGAAATTATGAATGATATTGCACCTGTTGAAATAGAGGACATTGATGTTACTATTAAGCTTGCAAACAGAGATACCATTACACCGCTTGGGATCGTTAGAGATGTTGAAGTCTTCTGTGGAAAAATAAAATATCCTACTGATTTTCTAGTCCTCGGTTCTCCACAAGATAATTTTTGTCCCATTATATTTGGTAGACCTTTCTTGAACACTGTTAATGCCAAGATTGATAGTGCTAAAGAAATTGTTAGTGTTGATTTTGTTGGTATGTCTCATGAGTTCAATTTCTCTAAGTTTCATAGACAACCTCATGATAAAGAATTGCCTAGTAAAGATGAAATTATTGGTCTTGCTTCTATTGCCGTACCTCCTACTGATCCGTTAGAACAATATTTGCTAGACCATGAAAACGATATGCATATGAATGAAAGAAATGAAATAGATAAGATGTTCTTTGATCAACCACCTATCCTTAAACACAATTTGCCTGTTGAAACTCTTAGAGGCCCTCCTCCACCTAAAGGTGATCCTGTATTTGAATTGAAGCAATTGCTTGATACATTGAAATATGCTTATCTTGATGAAAAGAAGATATATCCTGTTATTATTAGTGCTGACCTTTCAGAGCATGAAGAAAAGAGATTACTTAAAACTCTGAGGAAGCACCGAGCTGCTATTGGATATACTCTTGATAATCTTAAGGGCATTAGTCCCACTCTATGTCAGCACAAAATTAATATGGAGCCTGATGCTAAACCTGTTGTCGACCACCAACGACGATTAAATCCTAAGATGAAAGAGTTGGTAAGAACTGAAATATTAAAGCTTCTGGAAGCAGGTATAATCTATCCCATAGCTGATAGTAGATGGGTAAATCCCGTTCATTGTGTCCCTAAGAAAGGAGGTATTACCGTTGTTCCTAATGATAAAAATGAACTCATTCCACAAAGAATTGTAACTGGTTATAGGATGGTAATTGATTTTAGAAAATTAAACAAAGCTACTAGAAAAGATCATTACCCCTTACCTTTTATTGATCAAATGTTAGAAAGATTGTCTAAGCATACACACTTTTGTTTCCTTGATGGTTATTCTGGTTTTTCTCAAATACCTGTATCACAACCCAATCAAGAGAAAACCACCTTTACTTATCCTTTTGGAACTTATGCTTATAGACGTATGCCTTTTGGTTTATGCAATGCACCTACTACCTTTCAAAGATGTATGACTGCTATATTCTCTGACTTTTGTGAAAAATTTATTGAGGTTTTCATGGATGATTTTTCCGTTTACGGAACTTCTTTTGATGATTGCTTAAGCAACCTTGATCGAGTTTTGCAGAGATGTGAAGAAACTAATCTTGTCTTGAATTGGGAGAAGTGCCACTTTATGGTGAATGAAGGCATTGTCTTGGGACATAAAATTTCTGAAACAGGTATTGAAGTTGATAAAGCTAAGGTTGATGCTATTGAGAAAATGCCATGTCCTAAAGATATTAAAGGTATAAGAAGTTTCCTAGGTCATGCTGGTTTCTATAGGATATTTATTAAAGACTTCTCTAAAATTTCTAGGCCTCTTACCAATCTTTTGCAAAAAGATGTTCCATTTGTTTTTGATGATGATTGTCTAGAAGCCTTTGAAACACTTAAGAAAGCCTTAACCACTGCACCTATTGTTCAACCACCTGATTGGAACTTGCCTTTTGAAATTATGTGTGATGCTAGTGATTATGCTGTTGGTGCTGTTCTAGGACAGAGAGTTGATAAGAAATTAAATGTTATCCATTATGCTAGTAAAACTCTAGACAATGCTCAAACAAATTATGCTACTACGGAGAAAGAATTTCTAGCAGTTGTGTTTGCATGTGATAAATTCAGAACTTACATAGTTGATTCTAAAGTGACTGTTCACACTGATCATGCTGCTATTAAATATTTTATGGAAAAGAAAGATGCTAAACCTAGACTCATTAGGTGGGTTCTATTGCTACAAGAATTTGACTTGCATATTATTGATAGAAAGTGAGCTGAGAATCCCGTAGCAGATAATTTGTCTAGAATAGAAAATGTTCTTGATGACCCACTTCCTATTAATGATGATTTTCCTGATGAACAATTGGCTGTCATAAATGCTTCTCGTAATACTCCTTGGTATGCAGACTATGCTAATTATATCGTTGCTAAATTTATACCACCTAGCTTCACATACCAACAAAATAAAAAGTTCTTCTATGATTTAAGACATTACATTTGGGATGACCCACATCTTTATAAAGGAGTAGATGGTATTATTAGACGTTGTATACCTGAGCATGAACAGGAACAAATCCTATGGAAGTGTCATTCCGAGGCTTACGGAGGACACCATGCGGGAGATAGAACTGCACATAAGGTATTACAATCTGGTGTTTATTGGCCTACTCTTTTCAAGGATGCTCGTAAGTTTGTCTTATCTTGTGATGAATGTAAAATAATTGGTAATGTTGGTAGACGTCTGGAAATGCCTATGAATTATTCACTTGCTATTGAACCGTTTGATGTTTGGGGATTTGATTATATGGGACCTTTTCCCAAATCCAATGGGTATACTCACATTTTAGTTGCTGTTGATTACGTTACTCAGTGGGTAGAAGCTATTCCAACTAGTAGTGCTGATCATAACACTTCTATTAAAATGCTTAAAGAAGTTATTTTCCCAAGGTTTGGAGTCCCTAGATATTTAATGACTGATGGTGGTTCACATTTTATTCATGGTGCATTCCGTAAATTGCTTGCTAAATATGATGTCAACCATAGAATTGCATCTCCCTATCACCCTCAAACTAGTGGTCAAGTAGAATTGAGCAATAGAGAAATAAAATTAATTTTGCAAAAAACCGTCAATAGATCTAGAAAGAATTGGTCTAAGAAACTTGACGATGCATTATGGGCTTATAGAATTGCTTATAAAAATCCTATGGGTATGTCTCCTTATAAAATGATTTATGGAAAAGCATGTCATTTACCTCTTGAGTTAGAACATAAAGCATATTGGACAATTAAAGAACTCAATTATGATTTTAAACTTGCCGGTGAAAAGAGGTTATTTGATATTAGCTCATTAGATGAATGGAGAACTCAAGCTTATGAAAATGCCAAATTGTTTAAAGAAAAGGTTAAAAGATTGCATGATAGAAGAATTCAAAAACGGGAATTCAAAGTGGGTGAGCAAGTTCTATTGTACAATTCCCGTTTGAGATTCTTTGCGGGAAAACTTCTCTCTAAATGGGAAGGACCGTATATCATCGAAGAAGTTTATCGCTCTGGAGCCATCAAAATAAACAACTCCGAAGGCACTAATCCGAGATTGGTGAATGGGCAGAGAATTAAGCATTATATTTCAGCTACTCCCATTAATGTTGAAACTAATATTATTGAAACAATTACACCGGAGGAATACATAAGAGAAACCTTCCAGAACACTCCAGAACCCTGAAAAGGAAGAGGTACGTGATACGGTAAGTAAACCGACTCCAAAAATTCCATAAAAATATTTCCTGTCAGTTTTGGAATATTATAAAAAATACAAAAATAGGAAATAGCCGAGGGGACCCACCTGGTGCCCACGAGGTACCAGGGCGCGCCACCCCCCAGGCCCTGGTGGCTCGTGGGCCCCACATGAGCCTTCCCGACTCCGTTTTCTTCTGGATTACTTGTTTTGCAAGATAAAAATTCTTTATATATATTCCTGAACATTTTGACCACCGTATCGCATAAATCTCCTGTGTTCTTGTTTCGTGCTGTTTTCTGTCAGATTTCAAAGCCAAGCATCATGTCTTCCTCTTCCTCCAACAATGTGGGAGACGACGCTTGGTTGCTGCAGATGGAGCTTAGGAGGGAGGAGGAAGGAGAGGTCACCATGGAAGAGGGTGATGGAGATTCGCTTAAGGTCCACCCTCTGGCTTCCGAGAGGGGCACCCTTGCCGGTATCTCCACAATCCCGAATCCTCATCAAGCCATGAGAAGCATTACAAGTCATGGGATTCCAGAGGTTCAAGAAGGGCTTCACCCTAGAAGGCCCTTACACAGGTTACATCGGAACAATTTCATAATTTGGTTCATAATTATGGGGTTGAAAATACCCCTCGTAGGCACATACCCTCCAATTGGGACATCTCTCGTCCAAGTGAAAGTGATGCAGGAAAGAATGCTTGGGGCCCAGAGAATAAGCATATTATGGCCGAAGTGCAAAGGAATACAGAGATGATACAGCATGTGCTCCGGGAAATCCAGAGCCTAAAGGAGATCCTAATTAATGTCATGAAAGACAAGCCCACCACTTCATCATCACCACCATCACCGAAGAAGGAAACTTGAGTACATGGGTATGGGCACTCCCCTTGGCTTGTGCCAAGCTTGGGGGAGGTGCCCCGGTATCATATCACCATCACTTTTATCATCTTTACCTATTTTTAGTTCGATCCTTAGTTATTTCGTGGTTTAGTTGAATAAAAGTTTAGTATGATCTATTTTCGAGTGCCAATTTCGTGATCTATCTATCTATGTAATCGAGTTGAGAGTTATATAATAAAGAGTAGTTTGAGTTTTTGCTTCTTCACTTTCATGTTTAAATCCTAGCAATGAAAATAATGAAAAAGATCATATGCTAATCTTATGGAAAGTAATGACATTACATAAAGTAAAGTATAAGTAGTAAAATTTATTGAAGGTTAACAAACATAGCATTAGTCAATGATGCAATTCATGAAAGAATTAATAGGGAAGAGAAGATTCACATGCAAATATACTATCTTGGACATCTTTTATGATTGTGAGCCCCCATTAAGTATTTTATGCCAAATTGTTGACGTTGGACAAGGAAGACAACATAATGAGTTATGTTTGCTTATATTCACATAGAAGTTATATTGTTATAGATCCTCCAACATGTGGTGCTTGCCCAATATCTTTGCTAGCCAAGAATCCGCACCAAGTAGAGATACTACTTGTGCATCCAATACCGTTAAACCCAGTTTCATGTCATGAGAGTCTATTATATCTACCTATGGATTAAATAAGATCCTTCAAGTAAGTTGTCATCGGTGCAAAAAGCAATAAAAATTGCCTCTAAATATGTCTGAACTTTTATTGTAAGGGAAAATAAGCTTTGTACGAACTTGTGATGGTAAAGAAATAAAAGCGACGGGCTGCATAGTAAAGGTTGCTATCACAAGGGGCAATATAAAGTGACGTTCCTTTGCATTAAGAGCTTGTGCATCCAACAACAAAAAGCGCATGACAACCTCTGCTTCCCTCTGTGAAGGTCCTATCCTTTACTTTTATGTATTTACTTTTTATGCAAGAGTCAATAGTGTTCTCCTCTACTTCCTTTTTATTTTTGTCTCTTGCAAGCATCATGTAGTGGGGAAAGATCTAGGCATATATATCTAGTTGGATATGAGTGATCATGAGTTATTATTGTTGACATCACCCTTGAGGTGAATAAGTTGGGAGGCAAAATTATAAGCCCCTACCTTTCTATGTGTCTGGCTGAAACTTTTTGCTCCATATATATGTCGTGAGTGTTAGCAATAATAGAAGACTAAAAGATGGTTGAGTATATGGACTTGCTAAAAAGCTCCTACATGAGACCCTTCCTGAAAATACGATGAATTGCAATTGCATTGTTGACTAAGAACATAGTTTGTTAGTTTTCAAGAAAGTTTATGTCTTATACTTCGTTGTTGTGATGAATTGTTACTTGCTCATGAGAAGTTCTATGATAATAAATATTGATGTTATAATAATGATCATGATGCTACTATGTCCGTATTTTGTTTTTATCGACACCTCTCTCTCTAAACATGTGGACATGATTATCGATATCGGCTTTCGCTTGAGGACAAGCGAGGTCTAAGCTTGGGGGAGTTGATACATCCATTTTGCATCATGTTTTGCTACTGTTATTTACAGTGTTTTTAATCAATATAACACTTTGTGGAGCAATTCTAATGCCTTTTCTCTCTTAATATGCAAGATTTACACAAGGAGGGAGATTGCCGGCAGCTGGAATTCTGGACCTGAAAAAGCTATGTCAGAGATACCTATTCTGCACATCTCCAAATGAGCTGAAATTTCACGGAGAATTATTTTGGAATAAAAAAATACTGGAAGCAAGAAGTACCAGAGGGGGCCACACAGATGCCCACGAGGCACCAGGGCGCGCCACCCCCCCCCCCCTCCCCAGGCGATGAGACCTTCATACTCGGCGATGTTGTTGGAGACCTTATCGGTGCACCCGAAGCAGAGCTGCACTACGTAGTAAAGCTTGTCGCCTGTGGGTGTAGTGAGAACCACCCCAGCCCCCGCGCCCTCGTGGCTCGTGGGGCCCCTGGCCAGCCTCTCACCCCCATTTTCTGGTATATAAGTCATTTTGCCTAGAAAAAATAAGGAGAAGACTTTTGGGATGGTGCGCCGCCGTCTCGAGGCGGAACTTGGGCAAGAGCAATTTTGCTCTCCGGCAGAGCGATTCTGCCGGGGATACTTCCCTCCGGGAGGGAGAAATCGTCGCCATCGACATCACCAACGATCCTCTCATCGTGGGAGGACCAATCTTCATCAACATCTTCACCAGCACCATCTCATCTCAAACCCTAGTTCATCTCTTGTATTCAATCTTTGTCTCAAAACCTCAGATTGGTAGCTGTGGGTTGCTAGTAGTGTTGATTACATCTTGTAGTTGATGCTAGTTGAAGATTATATGTTCAGATCTATTATACTATTCAATACCCCTCTGATCTTGGACATGAAGATGATTTGTGAGTAGTTACTTTTGTTCTTGAGGACATGGGAGAAGTCTTGTCATAAGTAATCATGTGAATTTGGTATTCGTTTGATATTTTGATGATATGTATGTTGTTGATTCTCTTAGTGGTGTCATGTGAACGTCGACTACATGACACTTCACCATCTTTGGGCCTAAGGGAATGCATTGTGGAGTAGTAATTAGATGATGGGTTGCTAGAGTGAAAGAAGCTTAAACCCTAGTTTATGCGCTATTCCGTAAGGGGCTGATTTGGATCCATATGTTTAATGCTATGGTTAGAGTTATCTTAATTCTTCTTTCGTAGTTGGGATGCTAGTGAAGGGGGGTAATCATAAGTGGGAGGTTTGTTCAAGTAAGAACAACACCCAAGCACCGGTCCACCCACATATCAAATTATCAAAGTAGCGAACGCGAATCAAACCAACATGATGAAAATGACTAAATGAATTTCCCATGTGTCCTCGAGAACGCTTTGCTTACTATAAGAGATCGTTCCGGCTTGTCCTTTGCTATAAAAAGGATTGGCCCACCTTGCTGCACTCTTTGTTACTATTGCTACTTGTCACTTGTTACAAATTATCTTGCTATTAAACTACTCGTTACCGATAATTTCAGTGCTTGCAGAAAATACCTTGCTAAAAACCGCTTGTCATTTCCTTCTGCTCCTCGTTGGGTTCGACACTCTTACTTATCGAAAGGACTACGATTGATACCCTATACTTGTGGGTAATCAATGCCTTCCTATTAACTTGGGGTGCCTCGGGCATCCCCAAGCTTAGGCTCTTGCCACTCCTTATTCCTTCATCCATCGTGATCTCACCCAAAACTTGAAAACTTCAATCACACAAAACTCAACAAAACCTTCGTGAGATCCGTTAGTATAACAAAACAAATCACTACTTTAAGTACTGTTGCAAACCCATTCATATTTTATTTTTGCATTATACCTACTATATTCTAACTTCTCCATGGCTTATACCCCCCGATACAATCCATAGTTTCATCAAAACAAGCAAGCAGTGCATCAAAAACAGAACAGTTTGTAGAAATCTATTTAAAAGCCATACTTCTGTAACTCCAAAAGTTCTAAAAAATTAGGACAACGTGGGAAATTCATATACCAATACTGTGTAAAAATTTCAGATTTTTCTGACGCTCGAGTACAGAACTAAAATTCCAGCACTGGACGCAAAACTTTCGGTTTTCGAAACAGCATCAATTATACTATCTTCCAAATCATCCCAAAGGTTTTAATTGGCACAAACACTAATTAAAACATGAAAACTCAATCATAACAGTAGCATAATTGTGTAAACACACAAGAGCAGAATAAAAATTTATTGGGTTGTCTCCCAACAAGCTCTTTCTTTATAGCCATTAAGATAGGCTTGAGATTTCAATGATGCTCACATGAAAGATAGTAATTGAAACACGAAGAGAGCATCATGAAACATGTGAAAAACAAATTTAAGTCTAACATACTTCCTATGCATAGGAATTTTATAAGCAAACAAATTATCAAGACAAGCAATATCTAGCATATGCCAATAGGAAGAATGGAGCATTAATAGTTTCAACATAACAAGGGGCAATTTAGTAACATGAAGATTTATACAACCATATTTTCCTCTCTCATAATAATTACATGTGGGATCATATTCAAATTCAACAATATAGCTATCACATAACATATTCTCTACATGATCCACACGCATGCAAAGTTGACACTCTTCCAAAATAGTGGGATTATCATCAACTAAAGTCATGACCTCTCCAAGCCCACTTTTAATATTATTGCAAACATTATTATCAATATCATATTCGTCATGAGGCTTAAATAAATTTTCAAGATTATAAAAAGCATTATCACCCCAATCATGATCATTGCAATAAGTAGTGGACATGACAAAATTATCATCCCCAAGCTTGTAGTTTTGCATACTATTAGCACAATTGACATTAATAGAATATATAATAATATCATTGCAATCATGCTTTTCATTCAAGGAGCTATCAAGTATGGGTGCTATAGCAATAATTTCATTTTTAACATAAGGAACTATAGCAGGTTCATCTCTATAAGCATCATTAATATTGGTATCATGGCCATAAGAATAGCAAGCATCACATCCATCAAGAGGGTATATTTCAATCGAATCAACGGAATCACAATTGTCTATGGATTCATGCATATCATTATTCTCTTCCAAAGCAGCAGACATTCTCCCAATGAATTCACTAACATAGGCATTAGGAGCATAGTTTTCATAGCAATATTTAAGTATGTCAAAAATTTCAGATTTGTAAGGAGTAATATCATACTTTTCAATTAAAGAAGCAACTTCATAAGCACCCTTAAAAGCAACAAATTCTTCAATTTGTTCGATATCATAGTAACTATAAACACCCTTGGCATAAGAAGATAAGATTTCATTATCATTAAACTCACATAGGTAGGGAAGGTATTTTTTAGGGTTCTTAGAGCAACAAGTAAAATCATAAATTTCACATAGATTCCAAGCATAGCATAGCAAACAATTTATTTGACGCCATAAGAGTCTCCCTTTTTCAGACAAACGGTGACGCACAAAATGAGCATGCTCATCTAATGATTTTCCCTCAACTAAACTAGTTGGGGTTTCAGCATGAGCACAAATGGATCGAAGATGACTCAAGTAGAAAACTTTAAATGGATCCATAGTATCTTATATCTTTGCTTTTAGTTTCTGTTCTTGTGTGTACGACATGAAGGCAATAAAAGAAAGCAAGCAAGTAAAAAGGAAAAGCCAAACGGAAAATATTTTTGTATTTTTGTAAAAACTTTTTAGAAGTGGGGGATATGAAAACGAGAGGCAAATGCAAATAAAAGGTAAATAAAGTAAATGCAAGGAGATGTAAGTTTTATGCGTAGGTACATGATAGATGTTGATGATGTCTCCCTGGCAACGGCGCCAGAAATTCTTCCTGCTACTTGTGAGCTGCGTTGGTAATTCCCTGAAGAGGAAGGGAGATGCAGTACAGTACAGATAAGTATTTCCCTCAGTTATGAAACCAAGGTTATCAATCCAGTAGGAGAATCACGCAACACCTCGTTAGCAGCACCTGCACACAAAACAACAAATCCTTGCACCCAACGCAAACAAGGGGTTATCAATCCCTCGGCGGCTAATTGCAAGATTAAATTGTATGTGATAGATAGATAGATTGAACTAAAATATAAAATAAAATAAAAGTGCAGCAACATATTTTTAGGGTTTTTAATATATGATTTAGATAGACCCGGGGGCCATAGTTTTCACTAGAGACTTCTCTCATAAAAATAGCATACGGTGGGTCGACAAATTACTGTTGGGCAATTGATAGAAAAGCAAATAATGATGACGATATCCAAGGCAATGATCATGTATATAGGCATCACGTCCGAGACAAGTAGACCGACTCCTGCCTGCATCTACTACTATTACTCCACACATCGACCGCTATCCAGCATGCATCTAGTGTATTAAGTCCATAAAGAACGGAGTAACGCCTTAAGCAAGATGACATGATGTAGACAAAGTAAACTCATGCATAAATAAACCCCATATTTTTACCCTTAATAGCAATGATACATACGTGTCATGTCCCTTTCTATCACTGGGATTGAGCACCGCAAGATCGAACCCATTACAAAGCACCTCTTCCCATGGCAAGATAAATCAATCTAGTTGGCCAAACCAAATCAATAGATCGGAGAAGAAATACGAAGCTATAATAATCATGCATAAAAGAGTTCATAGAAGACTCAAATAATATTCATGGATAATTTGATCATAAACTCACAATTCATCGGATCCCAACAAACACACCGCAAAAAGTGATTACATCGGATAGAACTCCAAGAACATCGAGGAGAACATTGTATTGAAGATCAAAAAGAGAGAAGAAACCATCTAGCTACTAACTATGGACCCGAAGGTCTGTGGTAAACTACTCACGCATCATCGGAAGGGCAGCAAGATTGATGTAGAGCCCCTCCGTGATCGATTCCCCCTCCGGCGGAGTGCCAGAAAAGGCCTCCAGATGGGATCTCTCGAGAACAGAAGCTTGCGGCGCTGGAAAAAGTATTTCATGGACTCCTCTGTTGGTTTCCCGATTTTTGAGAATTTATAGTGGTGGAATTAGGTCAAAAGGGGCAGAGGTGGGCCCACGAGGTACCAGGGCGCGCCTGCCCCCCCCCAGGCGCGCCCTGGTGGCTCGTGGTCACCTCCCCTTTTATTGCATGGACATTTGGACTTGAATGATTCAAAGCAATAGTCTATAATTTGACATGAAGATATAAATAGTCAAGCATGCTAACAAGCAACCATGTCTTTCAAAATATCAACGCTAAAGAAAGTTATCCCTAGCCCATTACGCTCAATCATTGATCCATTCATGAAACACACTCAATATTAGCTAGACACAATGCACAAGTATGACAATAGTGCTCTTTAGTTGGTGATTTATAAGAGAAGATGGAGACTCAAAATAAAAATAAAAATTACATAAAAGTAAATAGATAGGCCCTTCGCAGAGGGAAGCAGAGATTTGCAAATGTGCCAGAGCTCAAAGCTTAAATTAGAGAGATAAAATTATTTTGGGAGGCATGCTTTTCCTGTCAACGAAAATGACTGAGAATTCCCAATATCTTCCATGCTAGACACATCATAGGCGATTCCCAAACAGAAAATAAAGTTTATTTCCTTTCCACCATTATTTCACAATCCATGGCTAGCTGTATCCACGGGTGCCCTCCATACCAACACTTTCCAAGGAATGTTGTTGTTATTAATTTTTGATTCATTGTGGGACTGGGCATCCCTATTACCAGCCACTCTCTCGTGCAATGACAAGTGGATAAACACTCATCGTGAGAATAACACACCTAGCATGGAAAATATTGGCCACCCCCTGCCGCTTCATGAGCGGTATGGGCACACAAAATGGAAAATTATTTTGAAAATTAGAGTTGGCACACGCAAATTTACTTGGAACAGCATGGAAATACCGCATATAGGTAGATATGGTGGACTCATTTGGCACAACTTGGGTTTAAGGAGTTTGGATGCACAAGCAGTATTTCAGCTTAGTACAAATGAAGGCTAGCAAATAGATTGAGAAGCAACCAACCAAAAAGCGAAAACGGTCATAAACATGCATTGAACATAACGAACACCGAATAATGCACCATAAGTAGGATATAATTTCTTTGCATAACTATTGACTTAATGTGCATGCATAGGGAATCACAAACCTTAACACTAATATTCTTACTAAATCACAATTACTCACTAACATGACTCACATATCATCATCTCCATATCACAAAACTATTGCAAGGAATCACACTTATCATATCCAATGATCTATATGAAAGTTTTTATTATATCCCTCTTGAATATTCATCACTTTGGGACCAAATTCATATCTTGTGCAAATTACCATTACTATTATCAACTCTCAAATAGATATAAGTGAAGCATGAGAGTGCAAATATTTCTTCAAAATTTTAATCTTATCAACTCTCCAATTAATATAAGTGAAGCATGAGAGCTTAAATATTTCTTCAAAATATAGCCACCACCGTGCTCAAAAAGATTTAAGTGAAGCACTAGAGCAACTGCCTAGCTCAAAAAAAATTAAGTGAAGCACATAGAGTATTCTAACAAATCATGATGAACGTGTGGCTCTCTCAAATAGGTGTGTCCAGCAAAGATGATTGTGACAAACTAAAAATCAAACAAGGCAACGACTCATATAATACATGATGCTCCAAGCAAAACACATATCATGTGACGAATAAAAATATAGCTCCAAGTAAAATTACCGATGGTTGGTAGAAGAAAGAGGGGATGCCTTCCAGGGCATCCCCAAGCTTATACGCTTGAGTCTTCCTTGAATATTACCTTGGGGTGCCTCGTGCATCCCCAAGCTTAGGCTCTTGCCACTCCTTATTCCTTCATCCATCGTGATCTCACCCAAAACTTGAAAACTTCAATCACACAAAACTCAACAAAACCTTCGTGAGATCCGTTAGTATAACAAAACAAATCACTACTTTAAGTACTGTTGCAAACCCATTCATATTTTATTTTTGCATTATACGTACTGTATTCTAACTTCTCCATGGCTTATACCCCCCGATACAATCCATAGTTTCATCAAAACAAGCAAGCAATGCATCAAAAACAGAATCTGTCAAAAACAGAAAATTCTGTAGAGATCTATTTAAAAGCTATACTTCTGTAACTCCAAAAATTCTGAAACATTAGGACAACGTGAACAATTCATATACCAATACTGTGTAAAAATTTCAGATTTTTCTGACGCTCCAGTACAGAACCAAAATTCCAGCACTGGACGCAAAACTTTCTGTTTTCCAAACAGCATCAATTATACTATCTTCCAAATCATCCCAAAGGCTTTACTTGGCACAAACACTAATTAAAACATAAAAACTCAATCATAACAGTAGCATAATTGTGAAAACACACAATAACTTATTTTATTCATTGGTTTGTCTCCCAACAAGCTCTTTCTTTATAGCCATTAAGATTGGTTTGAGATTTCAATGATGCTCTCATGAAAGATAATAAATGAAACACAAGGGAGCATCATGTAGCATGTGAAAAACACATTTAAGTCTAACATACTTCCTATGCATAGGCATTTTATAGGTAAACAAATTATCTTGACAAGCAAAACCTAGCATATGCAAGGAAGAGGAAAGAAACAATAACAATCTCAACATGAAGAGAGGTAATTTGAAAATTTCTACAACCATATTTTCCTCTCTCATAATAATTACATGTAGGATCATATTCAAATTCAACGATATAGCTATCATAAACAATATTCTCTTTACGATCCACATGCATAAAATTTTTATAATCTTCCAAAATAGTGGGATTATCATCAACGAAAGTCATGACCTCTCCAAACCCACTTTTATCAAAAATTTCATAAGATTGAACATTCTCCAAATATGTGGGATTATTTTTACCTAGAGTTGACACTCTTCCAAACCCACTTTCAATATTATTGCAAGCATTATTATCAATATCATATTCATCATGATGCTTAAATAAATTTTCAAGATCATAAAAAGCATTATCACCCCAATCATGATCATTGCAATAAGTAGTAGACATAACAAAATTTTCATCCCCAAGCTTGTAGCATTGCATATCATTAGCACAATAGACATTAGTAGAATTCATAATAGCATCATTGCAATCATGCTTTTCATTCAAGGAGCTATCAAGTATGGGAACAATAGCAATAATTTCATTTTTAACATAAGGAACTATAGCAAGTTCATTTTCATAAGCATAATTAATATTGGCATCATGGCCACAAGAATAGCAAGCATCACGTTCATCAAGAGGGGATATTTTAACGGAATCATAATTATCTATAGATTCAAGCATATCATTATTCTCTTCCAAAGCAGCAGACATTCTCTCAATAAATTCTTTAACATAGGCATTAAAAGCATAGTTTTCATAGCAATATTTAAGTATGTCAAAATTTTCAGATTTGTAGAGAGTAACATCATAATTTTCAATCAAAGAAGCAACTTCATAAGCACCCTTAAAAGCAACAAATTCTTCAATTTGTTCGATATCATAGTAACTATAAACAACCTTGGCATAAGAAGATAAGATTTCATTATCATTAAACTCACAAAGGTTGGGAAGGTGATTTTTAGGGTTCTTAGAGCAACAAGTAAAATCATAAATTTCACATAAATTCCAAGCATAGCATAGCAAACAATTTATTTGACACCATAAGAGTCTCCCTTTTTCAGACAAACGGTGACGCACAAAATGAGCATGCTCCTTTAAAGATTTTCCCTCAACTAAACTAGTTGGGGTTTCAGCACGAGGACAAATGGATCAAAGATGATCCAAGTAGAAAATTTTAAGTGGATCCACAGTATCTTATATTTTTGCTTTTAGTTTATGTTCTTGTGTGTTCGACATGAAGGCAATAAAAGTAAGCAAGCAAGTAAAAATATTTTTGTGTTTTTGCGATAAAAAAATTTAGAAGTGGGGGAGATGAAAACGAGAGGCAAAGGAAAATAAAATAAATGCAAGGAGATGAAAGTTTTATGCGTAGGTACTTGATAGATGTTGATGATGTCTCCCCGGCAACGGCGCCAGAAATTCTTCCTGCTACTTGTGAGCTACGTTGGTAATTCCCTGAATAGGAAGGGAGATGCAGTACAGTAGAGATAAGTATTTCCCTCAGTTATGAAACCAAGTTTATCAATCCAGTAGGAGAATCACGCAACACCTCGTTAGCAGCACCTGCACACAAAATAACAAATCCTTGCACCCAACGCAAACAAGGGGCTGTCAATCCCTCGGCGGTTAATTGCAAGATTAAATTGTATGTCATAGATAGATAGATTAAACTAAAAATATAAAATAAAGTAAATAAAGTAAAAGTGCAGAAAGGTATTTTTAGGATTTTTAATATCTGATTTAGATAGACCCGGGGGCCATAGTTTTCACTAGAGGCTTCTCTCAAGAAAATAACATACGGTGGGTAAACAAATTACTGTTGGGCAATTGATAGAAAAGCAAATAATGATGACGATATCCAAGGCAATGATCATGTATATAGGCATCACGTCCGAGACAAGTAGACCGACTCCTGCTTGCATCTACTACTATTACTCCACACATCGACCGCTATCCAGCATGCATCTAGTGTATTAAGTCCATAAAGTACGGAGTAACGCCTTAAGCAAGATGACATGATGTAGACAAAGTAAACTAACGCATGAATAAACCCCATCTTTTTACCCTTAATAGCAACGATACATACGTGTCATGTCCCTTTTTTTCACTGGGATTGAGCACCGCAAGATCGAACCCATTACAAAGCACCTCTTCCCATGGCAAGATAAATCAATCTAGTTGGCCAAACCAAATCAATAGATCGGAGAAGAAATACGAAGCTATAATAATCATGCATAAAAGAGTTCAGAGAAGACTCAAATAATATTCATGGATAATCTGTTCATAAACTCACAATTCATCGGATCCCAACAAACACACCGCAAAAAGTGATTACATCGGATAGAACTCCAAGAACATTGAGGAGAATATTGTATTGAAGATCAAAAGAGAGAAGAAGCCATCTAGCTACTAACTATGGACCCGAAGGTCTGTGGTAAACTACTCACGCATCATCGGAAGGGCAGCAAGGTTGATGGAGAGCCCCTCCGTGATCGATTCCCCCTCCGGCGGAGTGCCAAAAAAGGCCCCCAGATGGGATCTCTCGAGAACAGAAGCTTGCGACGGCGGAAAAAGTATTTCGTGGACTCCTCTGTTGGTTTCCCGACTTTAGAGAATTTATAGTGGTGGAATTAGGTCAAACGGAGCTGTGTGGGCCCCACAAGCCACCAGGGCACGCGCTTGCCTCGTGGGCCACTGCTTCATCTTCTGGCCCTCTCCCGAAGCTTCCAGTACTTGTTATGTCCAGAAAAAATTCTCCAAAGTTTTTCATGGCATTTGGACTTCATTTGGTACTGATATTCTGGAAAACCAAAAACAGGCAAAAAACAACAACTGGCACTGGGCACTAAGTTAATAGGTTAGTCCCAAAAAATTATATATAATTGCTGTAAATGTATATAAAAACATCCAAGATTGATAATATAATAGCATGGAACAATAAAAAATTATAGATACGTTGGAGACGTATCACCCGGAAGCTTTCCTTGAATTGCTCCCATGTAAGGTCTTCTCCATTGGGATGCATGTGGCGTAGATTTTCCCACCATGATGTTGTTGTTCCAGAAAAATAATGCGAAGCATATAGCACTTTTTCCTGTTCCGTACACTGGGCTATGACCAATTTTCTTTCAATATCACGCAGCCAGTCGTCTGCCTCCAAAGGTTTATCTATGTGAGAAAAGACAGTTGGATTGATCCTCTGAAGTTCAGATAATTTTGATCTGGGTTGGTGCTGTCCTTGGTGATTTCCCATATTTATCAAATGTTGCATCATTTCCTGGTGCTGCTGCTGACTTTGTTCATAAAGACGGCACACTTGTGAGAATGCTGAATCATTACTTTGCTGACTTGTCTGTCTTGGTGTGAAGTTATTTCCCATCTGTGCAAAGTTGTCCTCTGGTGGACTGGGCATGGAACGGATTCAGGGACGATGCATTTTCTTTCTGGGGTATTTGTGTAAACACCGATGTGGAAAGAAATTATAAAGGAAGAAAATAAATTTTAAGAGACTGAAAATAATTTCCCCCCAAAAACGTAAGTACATAAAAGTAGCGAGTTATATTATACATGCAAGATTTAATTATACATGCATGATTTAATTATACAATACTCTCGTCGTAGCCGTGATGCTTACATGACCGCTTATTTAGACTAGTGTACTTCTCCATCCTCTTAGCGTGCCGCGATCCAAGGTCTACTACTCTCCATCTTACAAAGAAGAAAAGAAACAGAAAATAAATATTTTACAGCTACACTCTCATAAAAAGGCGACTGCGGTGCTGATGCCTATTCTGCTATCACGGAGTGTCTGGAACGTCGTAGGCCCGGCTGAGGGTAAGTCCCAGACGGGGTGCTGAAGACTCGACCTCCTCCTCCTCCTCGATTATGGTCTCCAGTTGGGCAGCTGTCGATGCCATGCCTGCTCGCGGTGGTACTATGCTCGTCGGCGGTGAAGCTCTAACCGGAATGGGAGCAGCCAAGCGACTAGACTCATCGCTCGGGGATGAGTGTCGAATCGCGGAACGGGTAGGAGGATCGTATGGTGGAGTCAGAATGCGAGGAGCATGTGGTGAAGGAGTACGGAACTCACTCCTGCGAGGAGCCCTCGCACTAGCCAAGTCCATCTGTGCAGCGAGATAGTCGTCCACCAGTGAGGTGAAGATTGACTCTAGAGCCATGATGTACTGAACAAGGGGCTCAATCGCCTCGTCCCTTTCTCCCACAGTGCAGGAGAAAGCATAGTGACTAGTGTATGGAACATGGCATGGTAGATAGTGATGGGGACGTGTCTGCATGACTGGAAGGATGTCCCTAAGACGAGCGATGGCCTCTCGGGCAGCCATCTGGGTAGCATGCCTCTCAGTAGGCATGACTCTCCCCACAAACCGATAGTTGCGGTGAGGCGCGGCATCTCCACCCCAAATATATACCGAGGCCTGGTACATAGTCAAGGTGTCTGAGATCCTGTCAGGAAAGACTGTGTACTCCAGACGACTCGGAGATCCCATCGCGACCCTGGAGATGTAGACGAGAAGACTTGAAAACCCCGCAGGCTCGTTGGCGAAAATCTGGGTCGGGCAGCTGCCGCCAGACATCTACAACAGTAGACAAAAAAATCCAAATAGTCATATTATAAGTATATGATGACCAAGGAAAATTTGTTACAATGCATGAGATGCATGCTAAAAATTGTTAGGACTGACTCTACTACTAGCGATCGCACCTAGGGCTTCCTATAGTCAGCCTGGCTCTGGTACCAAGGTTTGTCGAGCCTGTTTCCGGAATATATCACGAAATAGCCTCAAGTCACACCAGCCCCAAGATCAGAACAACTGGTGGACTCCCTTGATATAGATAACCAGTACATACATAATATTACACAGGGTTGAGCCAGAGTGCTCAACATTTATTACAAACTTGTCAATATATGACGGTGGTGGAATATGACAGTGGTGTGGTGATATTACAACACTGATACAATAAAGTAAAGCCAAGCGTCAGTGTGAGGCTTGACTATTTTATTTGTGAAGCGAAAGCACTGCGGATGATACACGTGGTAGACTCCAAGACCACAAGTTTACTGACTGGGAACACCTCTAAGCGTCGGGCTCGCTAGCGCACTCTTCCTCCACAAGATTGTCTTCTTCCGGGTCTGGCCCAATTAACAAGCCAGGGACAAGCCTGTGAGTACGTTGGAATGTACTCGCAAACATTATGAACAAAGGATATACCGAATGCATATGCTCATGATGGATTAAATTATATGCATGTGCTGACCGAAGTTAAAGCATGGCATGATAAATATTAATACTGTGTGGATGAATAAATATATTATTTTAGTAATAAACCAAGAAAATAAATGGAACATCGGGTGCTGGACCGCCCGAGGAATTCCAAGAAAAATGCCAAACGGGTGTCTGAAAGCGACGCCTCGAGAAGTCTTGAAAAGAAATGCCAAACTGGTGTCTGAAAGCGACGCCTCGAAAGGTCTTGAAAAGAAATGAGTATCTAGGTGGACTAGCCATCCCAAGTGATACCCAGAAAAATAGAAATGAGTATCCAGGAGGACTAGCCATCCCAAGTGATACTCAGAAAAATAGAAATGAGTATCCAGGTGGACTAGCCATCCCAAGTGATACCCAGAAAAAATAGAAATGAGTATCCAGGTGGACTAGCCATCCCAAGTGATAACCAGAAAAATAGAAATGGGTATCCAGGTGGACTAGCCATCCCAAGTGATACCCAAAAAAATAGAAATGAGTATCCGGGTGGACTAGCCATCCTAAGAGATACCCAAGGGTGCACATAGAAGAAAATTTTAGTCCACAATAATATTCATGATAACAATAATATTCATGCTGGCATCAGTAGTGACAATAATAATCCTACAAAAATGAATCATGCTCAATTTTAATTATTTCCTCCGAAGACCGACATCGGGACCGACACTTGACCCTTCCCAGCTAATGTCCTTGACCGTGGACACGGCTATTCGAATAGGTATAACTCTGCAGAGGGTGTACTCTTTACCCACGTGTATAGGATTTCTTTAGTCAACACTGAGTCGCCTGACTAATTCCCATTACGGTCTTTGGGTTGAAAACACACCTGACCAGCACACACCAGATTAACTTTTCGGATGTCGGGAATCACCCAAAGCATCATTCAAGAAAAACTCTAAGACGGGGAGACCATCGTATCGAATAGCATGGGATCACTATTTATAATGCGCGGATTACAAGGGGTGCCCCCCTCTCGGCCCAGCCAGATACACCCATGCCCCCTGACCCGATGATTGGCATTAGTCCATGGCCATGGAACCCTCATCATGGCCCCTCTATGTGGTGTGCACTCGGAAAGGGGTTAACAACTTACTAAGCCGTACTCCCCTCGCAGGAAGACAAGTGGCAGCACGAAATTTTAGCTAGGCATGACGGAACAAGACTCGATCTAGGTCGACTCAGGAGGTGTTATTATTATGACTGGCATGCCTCGCATGCCACGGTGACACCATCGTGTCATGATGTGACCCGTGCCCACCGGCACAACAAAGGCAGAAGGTACACCCCCTGACTCCTCACCATTTCTAAGTTAGCAAGACACAAAATAATATGACCATGCATGCACATGCTATCCACTACATATCCGGTGATGTTTCGAACTTATGCAAACATGCATGCAACACCATATCCCAAGTTCAAAAATGCTTGCCTTGATCAAAGTAGGCAGAAGGTGATCACTCGAAATTTTCGGCAAAGTTTCCCTCCTCGTTTTCTATAAAATGAAAATTCAAATTCCAATCAAAATTTTGTAATAGTAACAAAAGTTGGCTCAAAATATTTTTAAATAAATACTAAAAAAACTAGAGTGAAAAAGAATTTTTTTAGAAAAAGAATCAATTGAAAATAATTTGTGGTTACAAAGTTATAAAGGTTTTAAAACCAGGGACTTTTCTGCAAATAAAACTGTTACTTTTGGGTCCCTGCGGTTATAACAGAAAGTGCCTCGGGCGGAATACGTTTTTTCAGTTCAGAAAACGTATTGAGGCAGAAGGCGTTTTCGATTTAACAGAAAAAAAAATACTGACAGGTGGGGTCCACCCGTCAGGATTCAATTTGAAAGCGCTCGCGCGCGAGAACAGAGACGGGGAGGCGGTCACCGGAGGCGATCACCGGTGTTTCAGGAGGCGGCGATGGTAGGGATGTGCTCGGGAAAGTATTCCGCGTCGGTGGGTGGTGGAGTTGGTCACCGGCGAGCACCACAGCGATGGCGTGGTCAACTCCGGCGGACGGCGGTGTCGGGTGATGGTGGATCTCGTCGGAGAGACCTGCAACCGTCAAATTGATGTGCGGTTCCGATGAGAGGGAGCACTAGGAGGCTACTGGCAAGATTTGAGAGGTGGAGGTGGTCGAACGGCGATGTGAGGTTCGCGGAGACAGCGGCGGATCGGGCGGCCGGAGTCGGGGAAGACGACCTCCCCGAGGTCGGGGAAGTGGCCTAGGGGTGGATTGGTGGTGAGTGGAGGTGAGGTGGGTCAAGAACGGAGCTCGGGGGCTCTATTTATAGGCGGTCTGAGGTGGTCCGAGGCGGTGCGGATCACGCTGGAGTGATGGTGGCCGGCGAGGGCAGTTGGAGGCGGTGGGCGAGGTCGGTGAGCATCAATGGCGTCGGGGAAGCCTTCTCGAAGCGCCAGCGCGGACGGGGTCAAGCTCTATCCATCTCCCCGTGGATGAGCTCCCGTAGGGCCATGGTGGTGACGAGCAACTCCGGTGACTGACAGGCGGGCGCGGGGTGGCTTGGACGGTGCGTCAACACCGCGGAGGAGAGCGACGCGTGCCAGGTAGGTGGAGGGAGCGGTGAAGTGGAGTGATGAAGCTGGTCGGCCGAGCTGATCCGCTCGGTCCGCCATGGATCAGGGCGGCGGCTGTTGCACCAGCCAGCCACCGGCCTGTTGACGGCGAGGGGCTGGCAAGGGGTCCCGGAGGCGTTGCATTGATGGGCAGCAGCAGCATAGTGAAGAGGAGGAGGAGAAGTGGAGTGCACGACATCGATCTTCCCCTCCTCTGAACTTCTCTGTTTTTCTGAATTTTTTCGACAGTGAGCTACAGTGCACACCAAGTGCTTGATGAAATGCTAGATGGCCCTAGGCATTTTTGGAATTTTTGTGGTGAGGTACTGATGCATAACAGAGATGCTGGCAAAATTTCAGAATTTTTGGAGTAATTAAAATTAGGTTTTAAGCAGAGAGTTTGAATCTGGTCCAAATTTCAATTGATTGAAATTTGAAAATTTTGAACTGTGGAACAGAATATTTTTGGTGAAATGGGGTGTGGGTACTGTCAAGTTGCTGGGATAATTTTTATGGGTGCAGAAGAGTTGGGGAAAATACAGTTCCTTTGTAAATCAAAGGAACTAGGGATAAATGGAATTCAAATTTTGGAATTTGCTAAATATGATAAAAATATTTTTGTGGAGAGGAGAAGTGTTGGGTACTGTCCTAGGGTGTGAGGATGACTTGGATGATAATTTTGAAGTGGCAGAATAATTTTTGTGAGAATTTTCTAAGTGTTCGAAAAGAATGAAAAGGGCCATTTCATTGAAATGATTTAATTATGCAAAAACTTTTCTGAAAGAAAATATTTTTGATCCTTCAAAAATATTTACCTAAGTAAGAAACCATTAAATCAGAACCATAATTAAAATTTTTGAAACCCAAATAAAAACTCAAAATGGTTTTCAAAACCAAAGAAAGAGAAGAAGAAAAATAGGGCCATAGTAATTCAAATCATTTTTTTATTTTTAAAGAAAAGATTTTAAAAATCAAAAGAAAATATTTTTGGGGTGTTACACTGGCGGCTACCGCTACCTCTATGTCGCCATCGACAAGTTCACTATGTGGGCGGGAGTGGAGCCCGTCCGCACCATCCCGGCAGGATCAGCCGTCAAGTTCATCAAGAACCTCATGAGCCGCTTCGGCGTCCCCAACCGCATCATCACTAACAATGGCTCGCAGTTCACCAGCGGCCTCTTCAAGTCGTACTGCGCCAACCTTGGCACGCAGATCTGTTATGCCTCTATGGCGCACCCACGAAGCAACGGCCAGGTGGAGCGTGCTAACGCTGAAGTCCTCAAGGACCTCAAGACATGAAGCTTCAAGAAAAAGCTCGACGCCTGCGGCAAAGGCTAGCTCGACGAACTCCAGTCCGTGAAATGGTCAATCCGCACGACAGCAACCAAGCCTACCAGCGAAACACCCTTCTTCCTCATCTACGGGGCGGAAGTGGCCCTTCTCATGTGCTCAAGAACGGGTCCCCGCGAGTCCTCGCCTTCGATGAGGCTCACCAGGATGGCCCGCGGGAAGCTGATCAACTCCTCCTAGAGGAAGCACATCTCCGGGCCGCCATTCGCGCCGCCCGGTATCAGCAGGCGCTGCGTCACTACCACAGCCGCAACATACGCCCCGCACACTTGAAGCTGGCGATCTTGTCCCGCGAAGGATCCTCTCCAAGGAAGAACTCCACAAGCTCTCGCCAAGGCCCGTTCAGGGTTGCACATGTTTCCCGGCCTGGCGTAGCACAGCTGGAGACGGAGGAGGGTGTTCCGGTGCCAAACACATGGAACATCCAATATCTCTGCAAGTTCTACCCGTGACCTCACAGGCACGAACGAAATGGAGATGTACACGCTTCGGAGCCTCTCTATGCGGTGCTTGCTGAGGCCGCGAGAGCTCCTGCCCACAACTCAGTGGAAGCCCCATGCCCAGACATGGCAGAATGATCGAACTAAGGGCACCACCTGGCTGCACCATCCTCAAGCTGACCCGTGTCTGTCACGGCAGTCTCATCTTTTTGGTTGTGTAATGGAACCTGTTTTTATGCAGCAGTAAAGCTTTTATTTCCTAAGTATTATGTGTGTTTGGTAAGCAATTTACTTCAGGAGGCTGTGTGCGCTCGCGATCTCCCTCCTGCATATCACGCAAGCGGGGGCTGGACATGGTGCCTGCGCTCGGGCCAGGCCCAGAAGCGTTGTTAAACCCAAGTGGCTGAGCTCTGGCTCGTGGGCCTGCTCCCGTGCACGCCACCTCACCAAGGTCCTTGGTACTTTGTCTTCTCACGTGACACCCATGAGTGAACTAGCAAGCGTGCGCCGCTACATTGCTTGCAAAACTTGTCGAGATGTAATGGTCACAGGAAGAAGGCACACGGAAGGCCTCACGAGCGCTGCCTCGCGAAGCGACCCACGGCGCATCGCCTCTTCAAGAAGCCCATAGGAAGCCTCATGAGCGCTGCCTCACGAGGCGGCCTGCGGTGCCCATCCCCACCAAGTGCCAGCAGGAGGCCTCGCGAGTGGGTGCCTCACGAAGCACACTCCACAAGCCATGGCACGACAAGCTACACGCCACGAAAAAGCTAAGTCTAAAAATGCCTCGCGAGTTGCTCTCAGCGCCTCTCAAACTTCTTCCTCCTTGCAACCTTGCCGAGTGCTGATGTTTCCTCTTTCGCGCAAACCGCTTGCATGTCAAGGGGGGCTTCCTGAGCATCGCGCCTCGGGAACCCTTACCACCTCGCAGAGCCCTACACCCTCTGGCCTTGTCTAGGCACGTGTCCTAACATACCAGCGATAGTCGTAGCTTGCTCGGGGGCTGGGTCTTAATGACATAGAGCACTAAAGCGAGCAAGAAGAGAAAAACAGGCCTCGTGAGGATGCCTCACGAGGAACATAAATTAAGGCAAAGCGTTAAGTGCTTAACTCAATCATAAAATCATGTCTTCACGCCCCCACGGGGCTACATCTACTTGGGTATAGGGCAAAAGGAAAAGAAAGGGCCTAAGAGGATGAGGCACCATCGCCGCCATCGCCGTCGCCGCCGTCGTCGTTGCCTTTGCCGTCGCCAGCCTCGCCGAAGCTCTCGCTGCCGTGGGAGATCTTCTCGAGCAAGGCTTCCACGTGATCCGCCACCTCTTTCCCGAGGCCGTCGCGAAGCTCCGGAGGGACAGGGGCCATCACCCTGTCGAAGTCGAAGGAGGCGTCAGCGCAGAGAAGGTTGCTGAAGATGCGCGTCGCCGCCTGGCCCAGGATATCGCGGCACTCATCCTCGATGATGTCGTTCATCAGCTTGGCTCCGTTCTCCTGCTTCTGTACAAGCTTGGTGAAGAAGTCCAAGTAGCCGGCGTCGTTATCTTCAAGGGGGCCTGCGAGCCTCTGGTGGCAGAGGGTAGCCAAGGCACCACGGCCGCGGTTGGAGAGGGCAAGGTACATCTTGGCGCGCTCGTGCTGTCACCCCCGCGCCCGAGCCGCCTTGTCCTTGGCCTTCTTGACAACGTCGGAGAAGCTGCCCACCTGCACCTAGAGAAAGGCCAGCTCCACCTCAGCATCGGCCTTGGCCTTCAACGCGAGCTTCTTGCTGCCCTCCGCCTCCTTCAACAGCTCCTTAAGGCCAGAGATCTCTGCCCGCAGCTCCCCGCGCTTCTGGGTGAAACGGTCCTCCTGAAGCTTCAGCTTGTTGACGTAATCCGCAGCGAGCGCCTCACGATCCCTCTTGGTCTTCACGTCGGCGTCCACCTGGATCTTCTTCTCTTTCGCCTTCAGCTGAGCATTGGCCTTGGCCATAAGCTGGTCGTAGGAGGCTTGGGCGGCCGCCACCTGGCGGTCCAGCGTCAGCAGGCGTTCGATCTCCGCATCCTACTCGCCAGCCGACCTTGGGAGCTCCTGCTCATGGATTTCGATGTCCGCCTCGCGGGCTGCAAGAGCTTCCTCGTGCTTGGCGAGCTCGCTCTCACGGGAGGCAAGCTGCCCCTCGTGGTATGCGGCAGCGTTCTCCCGCGCCTGGAGCTCCAGACCCCTAGCGACGGCTCGTTCCCGGAGCACCTTTTCTTCAGCCTCCGCTGCTTCGAGCCACCTGTCGGCCTCGTCAGCCTCCCTGACGGCGTTCTCGAAGATCTCCTTGGTGTCTTGGGCGGCCTTCTCACACTTCTCTAGCACGGCTGCGTCCTGCTGACGCCCTAGCTTGATGGCCACGTCCAGCTGTCGCCACCCCTTCGCGAGGCGCAGGCGCTCGTCGGCGAGGCGCGCCTCCTGTGCTTGGAGGTCCGCCTCGAGGACGTCCAATGCCACCCTGGCGCCCTGCAAGGCCCCGTGCTTGAGCACGGCGCTGCTTCTCACGAGCTGCAGGGCCCATCTGGTGCGCGGCTCAGTGCCGCCTTCCGCGGCTATGGCCCGCGAGGGCGCGGCGCCGGACTCCCTCCGGGTCACCGTGATCTCCTCCTCCTCGGCCTGTGGTATCGGCACGCCCCGCGGGCTCGGTGCGCCCGCGCAGGGAGCTTCATGCGTTGACGATCGCCGGGGGTTCACCGTGGCCCCTTCCGCGCCCTCAGTCTCCTTGGCGGGGGTAGAGCATGGCGGAGGAGTCGTCTCTTCGGCCTCTGCCATCACCACATCGCCTCCCATGCCGGGCGCCTCAGGAGGCACGACCTCTCCTCTGGAGGTGGCCTCCCAAGGCTCGATCTCCTCAGCCTCAGGAGCCAAGTCCACGTACGGCTCGGGAGGTGCCGTGTCATCCTCCTCCACTTCCACGCACCCTGTCCCATCCTCGGGGCGATAGATGGATCGTTCATGCTCCTCGGCGCCTGCGGTAGGCGCTGGGGGCTTTCTTCTTCTTCTTCTTGGGCTCCCTGCGCGATGCAAGGACTCAGCCCGGACCTCGGGAGGCGAAGAATGAGACTCAAAGAAAAAGGAGCAAGGTAAGTAGACTTACTCATCATTGGGAACCCACTTCCTCTTCCTCAATTTTGGCAACGAGCGGCTGCCGCTGCCGCTCACACGCGGCTCGCCCGAGCTTGCTCCGGAGGGCTCGGCGCGGGACTTGCCGGGGTCCTCCTCCGCCGGGTCGGTGCTGGCCCTCTTCGCGGGGGGCTCGGTGGCCTCGGTGTCGGCACCGGTCTTCTCCGTGGGGGGCTAAGTGGCCTCGCCACTCGCGCCGGTCCTCTCCGCCGGGGGCTTGGCGGTCGCCTCGCTGGTGCTAGTTCTCTCCGCGAGGGGCGTGTTGGCCCCCGCACTGCTGCTTCCTTGACAACCCCGCATGCATGGGCCAGGAGGGCACGATCACGAATCGCTCGTCATCGTCGTCGTCGTGGCCGCTGAGCTCATCCAGCAGCTGGCGGCGGGTTCGTGGGGCCACCCCACCATCGCTTTCTTCCGCGGCACTTGCCGAGGCCTTGGCATTTTCGTGGCCTCCCGAGTCGGGCAGCACCACTAACGGGTTGTCGTGAGGCCCCACGTGGCCCTCAGGGATCAAGCCCCACTGATCGAAGCACGGCATTTCCGCGACCAGCTCATCCCTATTCTTCTAGCGGTACAGGGGGAGCCCTTCCTGGGGTGGGGCCTCCGCGTCTTCGCCGAGCAGCAGGTGCATGACCTCGTCAACCACCTCCGGCCTCAGGTTGTCGACAGTCAACCTCATTGAGTCTGCGAAGCTGGTGATGGCCCACACCGGGCGGGGGCACTTTTGGAGAGGGGCGATGTGCCGGCGCAGAAACTCCTTGGCGACAGTTGCCCCCGTGACCTTCGCGGCCTTCAGCTCGTCCATCCTATCCCAGAGCGGTGCCAGCCTCTCGTCGCTGAGCTTGGCGTGCTCCCATCCGGAGCTCTTCACGGCAGGATCCGTCGGTATCATCAGCAGGGGGCTGCTGGCGCACATCCATGTAGACCCAGCACTGCATGTAGCCCTCCACCTTCTTGGTGATCTTCAGGGGGATGATGTCATCCGCCGTCCCTTCGACGCTACGGAACGAGGCGCACCCTGAGTGCTGGTTCGCCGCGGACAGCCGCAGGCTGTAGAAGTGGCGGAAGAGGGTCACAGAGGGCATCACGCCCATGAAGGCCTTGCTGAAGTAGGCCAAGATGGAGAGGAGGAGAATGGAATTCGGCTGGAGCTGGAGTGTGTGGATCTGGTAATGCGCGAGGATGGCGCAGAAGAACTCGGTGAAGGGAGGTACTAGCCCGACGAAGACGGTGTGGAGGTAGAAAGGGAAGGTCGTTGCCTCGAGGTCACGCAGCGAGCGTGAGCCTGGCCAGATCCGCGTCACCTTCCACTCGTTGTGGTCACTGGAGGTCATCGGGATCACCTTGTCTAGCCCCTCCCTATTGACGATGGTGGAGCGCAGCAAGGCCGGCTCCAGGGCCGCCACGGTCAGGGCCGCGGCCGCCGCCTTGCCTCTCTTGCCGGCGGGTGCCATGGATGCGCGAGAAAGCTTGGGAGGCGAGAGGAGGAAGAGGATGCGAGGATTTGGGTGCAAGGAGGACAAGGAGTGTGAAGGAAGGCAATGATGGCTCTGCGCCCCGTGCGGGTCTGCTTTATGGCCGCGCGGGCGGTTACCCAGGCGTAGTGGAGGAAGTGGGGGCATCCCACATCCCGTCGTGTGCCACGTGTCCCTGCCTGGGCCTGGCAGTCTGCTTAGGCCCCGCGTCGTTTCGTTCCCAACGGGCGAAGGCGTGCGCGTCGCAGGCCCGGGGGCTACTGTCGGCCCAGTGGGAACCAGGGTACCACGGGCCATCTGCCTTGCGGCCCAGGAAGCAACGCCTGGTGAAGGCCCAAGAGGCGGCCCAGCTATGGGCACCGCAAAGCAAGACACCTCGCGAGGTGTCGGCCTCACGAGGACCCTCTCCACAAGGAGTGGACCCACCAAAGACAACGGTAGCAGCAGGAAGCCTCGCGAGGCGACCTCCCGAGGCAGCCTCCCGAAGCCACCCAAGCAAGGCGCCACTTGGCGTCAGCTTCGTGGTCACGTGCCCACCACATGGGTGATGCACCCGCGCAGGACAAAGATAGCGACAAGGGTCGTACCAGCAGGTGCGGTCAGGGGAGGTTTCCTCTTTGGTGATAAAGGGGTAGCACCAGCTGCCCACCCGCAAAGCAAGTCCCAAAGCTTGCCCATTTGGTGAAGGAAGACCAAGACAACGAAGCACGCCAGGGCGGATGTCATCGCCGAGCCCACCTGCGCGTCATGGATAGCATATTTGCAGGCGAACACCGCCTTTTGTCAGGATAAGACTGGGCGCCTGTCCCTCGTCAAAATCACCGTTGTGCGGCTACCCTTCCCGCCAATATTTTCGGGGGAAGAGGACCAAGGCGGCTATAAAAGGGGTAGTGCTGCCACCATAGAGGGGGATCGATTCCACCTTCTTCAACCTTGTACGCGAGAACACTCTTGCCCACAATAATCCCAAACACAAGCAGGAGTAGGGTTTGACACCGCACGGTGGCCCGAACCTGGGTAGCTCTCGTGTCCCTGCCATGCCCTGTGTGTGTGCGCGCTCCCATCGTGCTTCGCTCGTTGTAGCCTCGCCATGGTCACCGTCGGTTGTTAGGCTGCAAGCTAGCCCCCAGATCGAACCAGGGTCCCCGGAGCCCCATTTCCGACAAGGAGCTCGTAGGAGGTCTTCATGAGGAATTTGTGAAGATATACCCAGTTGATGATGTGACATGCAGTATCAATTCCTTCAGGCTACCATCAATGAGGTGTCTTGTATTCATCCAACATAGTGCGAGCCATCTCGATGAGTGTCCTGTTCTAGCGTTCCATGACTCCATTCTGTTGAGGAGTGTAGGGGGCAGAGAGCTCATGAGTGATACCAAGTTCATCAAGATAGTCATCAAGGCCTGTGTTCTTGAACTCGGTGCCGTTTTCGCTCTTGATGTGCTTGATCTTGAGACCATAATTTGTCATGGCCCGATTGGAGAATCGTCTGAAGACATCCTGTACTTCAGTCTTGAAGGAAATGATGTGCACCCAGGTGTAACGAGACAAATCATCAACTATGACGAATCCGTAGAGTGAAGCTGCATTGGTTAGTGTGGCATAATGGGTAGGACCAAACATATCCATATGAAGTAATTCAAAAGGACGAGTAGTGGTCATGATTGTCTTAGCCGCATGCTTTGATCTGGTCATCTTTCTAGATTCACAAGCACCACACAGATGATCTTTAATGAATTTGACGCCCTTGACGCCAATAATGTGCTTCTTCTTGACAAGTGTGCTCAGATTCCCCATGCCAGCGTGTCCGAGACGTCGATGCCATAGCCAGCACTCTGAAGCTTTCACCAGTAGACATGTGGCAGGTTGAGGACCTAGTGAGAAATCTACAAATGTACAAATCACCTTTCATAAAGCCTTCGAAGACTTTGGATTTGTCAGAGTGCAACAGCACAATGCATCTATATTTTCCAAAGATGACAATAATATCAAGATCACGAAGCATTGACACGGACATGAGGTTGTATCCAAGGGATTCGACAAGCATCACTTTTTCCATGTGTCGATCCTTTGAGATAGCAACCTTACCTAGACCAATACCTTGCTTTTCCCTTTGTCGGCATATGGGATATGCTTCAGATGAGACAGAGTGAGGGGAGCATCAGTGAGTAAATTCCTATCACCAGTCATGTGATTCGTGCAGCCACTATCCAGGACCCATTCAGTGGCTTTAGGTGTGTCATCCTGTAGAAGCATTAGTCTGACTTACAAATTCATATACTTCAAAGTGAAGAATATGATGATCAATTTCGCCAGACAATTTCATGAATGAATAATAACTAGCAACATAGGGATGTGTGAAATGAGTATTCATTTCATCATGTTTAGCTTGCATCCCAACAAGCATTTTGCCAGGTCTTCAGTAAATTCATCAGACATTATATTGTTATATGAAGACCTGACCCTGCAGAAGAGATTAGTTCTTCTTCTTAACCACCCACATCTGAATGGGTGGCTGAGAAGCAATGTATCGAAGTGCATTATTGGAGAATTTTGGCATTGAAGAATATGCATTTCTCTTCACAGGAGGGTTATAGTAATCGAATGAATAAACAGATAAATTCTTTGATGTTTTGTGGACATAGTGGTTCGAAGAATAATGCTCATATTCATCAAATCGTTGTTTGTTTCCCTGCGAAATAGAGGCATTAGCACGACCATTAGTAGGTCTGCGACCTTTTGACGACTTAGGTCCATGTGAAGAATTTGTTCTGGGATATTTCTTCTTCATCGGTGGTGTCATGATGACATTCACCTGAAGATTTTCCAGAAGGCTTTTGGCGACCCAGATCTTCTTCACAGGTGAACCATTCTTGCAGTTAGTACCAACAAATCTGGCAAATACTTCACCATTCTGATTTTTGAACAGTTTGTAATTTGAGTCAAATGACTCATCTGAAGAATATGAAGTATCACAGGTATAGCCAGATAGAGTGGATGGATCTATTGGAGGTCCCTTTGCAGCAACCCAGCTATTTTTGGGATACTGCTCAGGTTTCCAATACGAACCATCAGCATTGAGCTTTCTCTCAAAAGCCATACCCTCTTTCCTAGGGTTCCTGTTTAGAATCTACTTTTTGAGCACATCACAAAGGGTTTGATGCCCTTTGAGGCTTTTGTACATGCATGTAACATACAATTCCTTCAACCCTGCATTTTTGTCAGTATCACTGGTGGCATCCTTAGATGAGGGGTTAGTGGCCACAGAAGTAGTTGAAGCAATTGAAAGTACTGAAGCTTTTGAACATTCAGCTGAAGAATTTGCATTTTCACGTTCAAGGCATTTTAAGCATGTGCAACAAATTCTTCCTGAGCAGTACTGATCTGTTAAGCGAGGAGTAAATCATTTTCTTTTTGAAGATCGTCATGAGACGCTCTCGGCTTCTCGAGATCTTGCTTCCTTTCAAGAAATTCATATGACAGCTTCTCGTGTTCGGCTGAGAGGGCCACCTGACGACTTTCAAGTTCATCATACTATGACTTGAGACGTCTGAGTTCTTTAGAAAAAGCTTGACTACGATCCATTTCCACGTCCAATAGGTCATCGCTTTTGTCTAGCAGTTTTTGAATCTTTTCCATAGCATGATGTTGCCCAGTAGCAATTTTAGCAAGTTTTTTGTAGCTAGGTTTAGATTCACATTCAGAATCATCTTCACTAGAAGTTTCCAAGTAAGCTTCTCGTGAGGTTACCTTTGCACCTCTTGCCATGAAGCAATAGGTGGGAGTGTAGTCATCAGCACAGTCCTCATTGTTGGTGGAGATACCATTGTCTTCAGGGTTGAAGATGGACTTGCTGTCATACTCTGTAGCGAGAGCTAGGCTTGCCACACCTGAGTCTGACTCCTCCTCAGATTCCTCAGCTTCTTCATGATCAGATTCTTCTTCAGAATCCATTTCCTTCCCAATGAATGTGCAAGCTCAGCTGGAACTGCCTTTCTTGTGTGATGAAGATTTTGATGAAGACTTTGAGGATTTCTTCTTTTTGCCATCAGAGTCATCATCCCTACTCTTCTTCTTCTTCTTTAGCTAGAGAGGGCAGTCGGTGATGTAGTGGCCTGGCTTCTTGCATTTGTGACAAGTCCTCTTGTTGTAGTCTCGAGCAGACGCTTCTCCAGTGTTCTTCGAGTCATACTTTGAAGACTTTCCAAAGTGACTTTTCTTGGAAAACTTCTGGAACTTCTTCACAAGCATTGCCAGTTCTCTACCAATTTCCTTAGCACCATCAGAGCTGCACTCAGATTCCTCTTCTTCTTCTTCAGATGAAGAAATTGCCTTGGCTTTTGCTTTTGCCTTCAGAGTGCGAGGTCGTCCATAGCTGGGACCATACATATCTCTCTTCTCTGCTTGCTGAAATTCATGGGTATTGAGTCCTTCAAGAATATCAGCCGGGTCAAGTGACTTGTAATTAGGGCGCTCTTGAATCATCAGAGCCAAGGTGTCAAAGGAACTGTCCAGGGACCTTAGCTATTTCTTCACCACCTCATGATCGGTGATGTCAGCAGCACCAAGAGCCTGAAGCTCATTGGATATATTGGTGAAGCGGTCGAAGGTTTGCTGCACATTTTCATTTCCGAGCCTCTTGAAGCGATTGAAGAGATTGCGAAGAGCATCAACTCGAGGGTCGCGTTGAGTGGAGACCCCCTCGTTGACCTTGAAAAGCCTATCCCTGATAAGCTTTGAAGTTTCCAGAGCACTCACTCTACCATACTGTCCTTTGTTCAGATGTCCACATATGATGTTCTTCGCTTGAGAGTCGAGTTGCTTGAATCTCTTCACGTCAGTGGCGTTGATGCTTGGAGCCACGGTATGCACTCCATTCTCGACGACGAACCAGAGATCGTTGTCAATTGCCTCAAGATGCATGCGCATCTTGTTCTTCCAGTAGGGATAATCCGTGCCATCGAAGATGGGGCACACAGTGGATACCTTGATCATTCATGCGGTTGACATAACTAAAACTCCAGGTGGTTAAACCAAAATCACACAGAACAAGGGAGTACCTTGCTCTGATACCAATTGAAAGTGCAGGATAACTCCCAGAGGGGGGGTGAATGGGAGATATTCAGAAATTCATCAAACTCCGAAGACTTTGACGAAAATCAGAGTGAAGAAATAGAAACAGAAGCAAAACTAGATCAACACAGATACATAAAGTATGCCTACGAAATACATACGAGTGAAGAACATGTAGTCATACAAGCAGACATGCATGAACAAGATGAACTGAGGAAATGAAACATAACATGATGAAATACTTCAGTTCAAATTCTTCAGAAAGGTAGGACACAAGTTCTTCAGCATCGGAATTGCGTAAAGGTATAGAGTTAGGAATTTGAAACCAGGTAGGCTTGATGAAGACTCAGCGATTTGATAGATCAGTTCCAGTTGATGTATCAACTATATGTCTGGTTGAGGCGGTTGAGTTTTACCTCAGAGGACACTTAGTCCTCACCGTATTCCTCTTGAGCTAAGGTCACTTAGTCCTCTACCAATCACTCGTGGTAAGTCTTGAAGGTAGACTTCCAAAACCTTCACAGACTTGTTCACTGGCACCCCACAGTTACTCTTGGGTGCTCAAAACATGATGCCTAACCATCTGGAAGAATGACAGTCTTCAAAGGTAATAAGCGTCGGATCACACAGATCAACTTCTTCAGTGATGCTCAATCACTTTGGCTCTGGTTGGTTTTTCCTCACTTGGGTTCTCACAAAGTCGTCAGAGGAAGGGTTGCTCTCAAATGACAAGTGTCAAGTTCTCTCTAGAGCATCCAACCAACAAGTGGTTGTGGGGGCGGCTATTTATAGCCAGGAGGCAACCCGACATGAAATGTCATAAATGCCCCTTCGGACATGACCGTTGTCAGGATAGGGATCCACTCGACAGCTGGCATGCGGCGCAGGCAACGGTCGGAAAATTGAACTCGCAATTTCGTCGAGGCACTCAATTTCCTCACGGTAGGTAGATCGCACTTGCGAACTCCTAACTCCTCAGCTTGACCTAATTTGTCAGTGACCAGATGAACTTCGTCACTGTCCCTAGCAAATTCGTCAGCTGTTCCGGAGATTTCTAAAGGCTTCACTCGAAGCGGTAGTTGTGTGTATAGGTTTGAGCATCACTTTGGAAATGTGATATGTATATCACCTAGACCCCCTTTAATAGTACGGTTTTTTCTATGACTCAAATAAGAAGAAAAGAAACTATGAAAACAAAGTCTTCAAGCTCCAAAGTCTTCACATCAAATTCTTCATCGGCCACACCAAACTCTTGACTTGAAGAAATACATTTTAAGGGGTCGACTTCCATGGGTTAAACCAAGTCTTCAGGGACTATTTCACATGTGTACACTCACAAACATATTACTCCCTTAACCTATTTGTCTTCAATACTCCAAAACCACTAAGGGGGCACTTTATGCTCTTACAATCTCCCCCTTTTTGGTGATTGATGACAAATCGGTTAAGTTTTCAATGGGAATAAACAATGGAAGTGTAAGAACAAAATATGAAGATATTGGTTACATGATATAGAGGAACTCCCCCTGAAGATGTGCATATGAAGAATTTGCTTTGGATTGCAAATGCACATGCCAGGTTGAAATTGTGGAGATCTCCCCCTATATCTTGGAATCCAATCATGCATGATCATAAAATATTGAAGAATTTGAATGCATGATGAAAATTGGTGTCTGACAAAATATAGCATGCATGCACATATATCATTGAGGATCAGAGCATAACCACGCACGCAAATAAAACGTAGCAGAAAAGTCAGACCACCAACAGTTTTTAAGTTACAACTCATCACAGAACGCATCAAATGAAAAGTCAAGAGTTGCAACTTAGCAAGAACAGCCCAATATAAGACCCGCTTGAAGACTAACACTCAAATTTCTCCCTATTTGTCATCAAATAACCAAAAGGAGATGAAACTGAGCACTAACGCCTTTGAAGATATCATCTTGACGAATTCGGAGGAGCGCCAACGTTGTTGTCGGGGTAGCTCGATGAAGAAGGGCCTGCTGTAGTATCTTCAACATCTTCATTTTCGTCAGTGAAGCCTGAAGGAGATACTGAGCTTGGGACCATCTGAGGAACTTGTACTTTCTTAAACTTCTTCTTTGGCAGAATCGACCAATCATAGTTTTGTTGGAATTCCATCTGCTCAAGTTCTTCAGGGGTCTTCAGATGTGATAATATGGCCCAGCTTCTGTCAAAAATTTCATGGGCGTAGTAGTAATTCTTGCGCACTGAGTTCTGCGCCATAGTCATATTTCCAAGAATGGCTACAAGCTGGCGCTTAACCCAGTTGTGGTTTTGATCCACCTTTTGATGCAGACTGATGAGAAGCTCGCGGTCCGTCATGACATGAGGGGCTTCAGCTTGACAATTTTGCTTTGAAGCATTTGCTGCAGTGTCTTGGCTGGAGGTGTCATCGCCAGTGGACTGAGAGGCTGGTTGACGAAATTGTCCATCAAGGGGATGAAGTCCTTCATCAATAGCTGCTTTGCCCTTGCCAGGAACTGAAGATATAGTATCTTGAAGAATTTCAACATCTGGCAGGTAGCTGAGATGATTTTGACGGTCAGCCTTGTAGTTGATTGAAGACCTGGATCTGATGAATCGCATAATCAACAGTGCATTGGGCTTCAAATCAAACGGCGATTGTGCTACCGTGGCCAAAGTCCTCATGTGAAATCATGGATATTGATAGGAACGCCATGAATGATGTTGAACAACAAGTTCTTCATTATTCCCACAACTTCTTCATTTTCAGAATTTTGGCCTTTGATGGGACTGAGGGTCTTCGCCAAGATGCGGTATACAGTCTGTGGCACAAACAGCAAATCCTTCACAAGGAAGGTAGTTCTTGGAGCATCTCCTTCAGTGATTGGCTTCATCAGCACTTGCATCAAGTGGTTTGGCAGCTCAGGTTCTTAATAGATTTTTCTGGCTTCATCTTGAGGAATTGCAACTGGAAGGGCTCGAAGTAGTTCGTCAGCAGGAGCCTTGTAATGAGTGTTCTCACTCATCCAATGCAGAGCCCAGGAGTGAATGTCATCAACTTCACCAGATAAATGCAGTGTAGCATAAAATTTAAGAATGAGCTCTTCGTTCCAGTCACAGACGTCCGTGCAGAAACTGAGCAACCCAGCATCGTGAAGAACAGCCAGAACTGGCCTGAAGCACGGTAGTGATTCCATATCCACATGAGGAATATGGCGATGTGGGAAGATCTTGTTCTATCAAAGAGCAGTGATGAATAATAGTTCATTTGCATCTTTATCCAGAATCGCTGACGCCTAATCTTTGAAGTGTCATATGGGGACTCGCCTATGAAGAAATTCTTGTCTCCAAAGAAGGCAACATTATCAAACTTTGGTCTCCTGATGCTTTTGCCAACTTTAGGCATTGAGGGCACTGGCCGAAGATTTATTTTCTTAGGCCTCACATCAAATATTGGCCTTGGAGAGCCAGTTGAATCATTTGGATCCGTGATGGCCAGAGATTTTGCAACTTCCTCAGCAGTAGCAAATGGAACAATGTCAGAATCTACTGAGGGCACTAGTTCTTCTTGTTGTGGTGGAGGAGGTGCAACTTGTTCAGTGATCATTGGTTGCACAATTTCTTCAGCTGATGCAGCTGGAACTTCTTCAGCAATGGTCTGAAGAGATGATTGGTGTCCTTCAGAGCCAGTATGAATTTCTTTAGTAACAGCAGGCGACTGAGGCACTTGTGTGAGAGGCGTGGTGACGGGCGAATTCGGGTGTGCTACATCCCAGAAATTGTCATGAATAAGAGGTGTGGTAGAACCATCAATATCCACGTCCTCATCAGTGGCTTCATCACTTCCAGGTGAAGCAACATTTTCTTCAGTCACAGGGACTGGCTGTGGTTTCCGCGATGATACCATGTGAAGTGAAGAATCTTCTTCAACTTCAATTTCTTCGTCCACCTGCTGTGTGGAAGCAGCAGAGTGGGTATCTAGTTCTTCATCAGCTGGTGGAATAACATATTCCACACCATATGGAACTATCTGAAGTTCTTCAGTGTTGCAAGTCGGTGGTGCTGATGAGATGGGTATTGCATCAATTGGCTCAACTGAAGACATTGGGGCCGTCTTCAGTTTCTTCACTTTCTCAGTGGTAGGAGCGGCAGTAGTGATGTAGGGTGGAACCCTAGTTCATCGATCTTTTCACAATTGGAGGTGGGAAAGGCAAGAACACGAAGAACACAAGAACACAAATCACTCAATTGACACAATCACAAGTGACACATACACTAGATCTACATACACATACGATGAATCACGATACAAAGTCAACACGGAAGGATACACGGTAACTAGTTCATCCCGATCCGGAGAGAAGTCGAGGTCTTGATATCCGGAGTGGATCTTCTCACATGAGTGTCATGGAGGTCTTGATCTCCATGGGAGAGGTATGGATGAGCAAAGCTCTAATCTCAAGAGCCAACACTTTGCTAACCCTAAAACATAGAGGGGGAAGGAGTATTTATAGTGTAGGGGACAAGTGGATTACATGGGCCTCGGGCCACACACACACACACAGGGGCTGCGGGGTGCCCGGACGATCCGGGAGGCCGTCTGGATGACCCGGCCTTCGGGAGCCCAGGTGATCCGGGTGGTCGCCCGGACGTCCGGGCGGGTCAGAAACAGGCGCGGGAGGGCCGGACATCCGGGCCGGGGTTCGGACATCCGGGCTTAGGCCGGATGATCCAGGCCGGGGTCCGGATGATCCGGCTTCGTCGGGAGCCGTTCTATAGCCGGTGCGCTCTTCGGCCGGATCATCCGGGCTTGGGTCCGGATCGTCCGAGCGTCGGCCGGATCGTCCAGACCTAGGTTCGGATCATCCGGGCAGGTGCTGAATTGCCCTTTTTGTCCTCTGCCTTCGCGTTCCTCTTTCTCCTTCGCTTCACCTTGCTCCGTAGCTTCTCCATGATGAACTCCTTGGTACCTGAGTATGCATAGGGTATCCGCTTGAGGTAGCATCCATGTCTCATGTGCATCGAGGGGAAATTGCGAAAGGAGAGATGTCACCTCGTTCTCGATGGCTCTTTCTCGAGCTCGTGTCATAGGTCCTCGTGGCCCTTGAGGTGACGTAGGTGAGTCCATGGGGATGACCTCGGGATGCTCCGCATCATCCCCCCCCTTGGGAAAGATCCGTCCTCGGATCGAGATCCACATCACCATGGAAGGGAGATAAGTCCTTGACGTTGAAGATGTCGCTCACGTTGTATTTGTTGCGTGGGATGTCGATCTTTTAGGCGTTGTCATTGTAGCGTGCTAGCACCTTGAACAGTCCATCGGCTCGAGGAAGTAGTTTGGACTTGCATTCGTTGGGGAAGCTTTCTTTTTATAGGTGTAGCCACACAAGATCTCCGGGGTTGAACACCATCGGGTGCTTGTTGATGTTGACCTTGGTCGCGAGTCATTGTACTTGGCGCTCGATTGCTTGCCTTGTATCGTCATGCATCTTCTTGAGGTATGTTGCTCGTGCACTCGCGTCCATGTCGATGCGCTCTTGGAGTTGTTGCGGTAGGATGTCCAATGGAGACAACGGGTTGAAGCCGTAGACAACCTCGAAGGGGGACTTGCCGGTAGTCGAATGTCTTGCTCGATTGTAGGCGTACTCGGTTATGGGTAAGCATTCCTCCCACTCCCTTATGTTCTCTTTGATCAACACGCGAAGGAGTGTGGATAGCGTCCGGTTCGTGACCTCCGTTTGGCCGTCGGTTTGAGGATGATAAGCCGAAGAGAATAGTAGCTTGATTCCGAGCTTGGCACATAGTGTCTTCCAAAAGTAGCTTAGGAACTTGACGTCGCGGTCTGATACAATCGTCTTGGTCACTCCATGTAGTCTCAAGATTTCCCTACAAAAGAGATTTGCAACATGTGAAGCATCGTCTATCTTGTTGCAAGGAATGAAATGTGCCATCTTAGAGAAACAGTCCACAACAACAAATACTGAATCTTTGCCATTTTGAGTACGAGGCAAACCAAGCACAAAATCCATACTAATATCTTCCCATGGTTGATATGGAATAGGAAGTGGCATATATAGACCATGAGATTGAGCTTTTAACTTAGCTTTGCAACATGTAGAGCACCGGTTGGTGTAGCATGAAATGTCTCGAAACATCTTTGGCCAAAAGTAGTTCTTGGAGATCGTGGCGAAGGTCTTGTCGCGTCCAAAATGTCCCATGAGTCCTCCACCATGAGCTTCTTGCAAAAGTAGCAAACGAAGAGAAGACTCGGGGATACAAAGTTTGTTAGCTCGCATAAGATAACCATCTTTCAAGTAATATTGCTCCCAAGTTTTATGCGGTAGACATTTGGCAAAAGGAATCGCAAATGATGCATCATGCTCATACAAGTCTTTAATGTGCTCAAATACTATGACATTCAACTCAAGTTGAGTAACCAACAAGCACTTGCGGGAAAGAGCGTCCGCCACAACATTTTCCTTCCCTTTGATATACTTGATAACATAAGGAAATGACTCAATGGGCTCACTCCATTTAGCATGACGCTTATTCAATTTAGTTTGACCCTTTAGGTACTTAAGCGTTTCATGATCCGTATGGATGACAAATTCACGTGGACGAAGATAATGTTCCCACACATGCAACACTCTCACTAAAGCATATAAATCTTTGTCATAGATAGGATAGTAAGGTTGTGCGCCGGAGAGTTTTTCACTAAAATATGCAATGGGTCGCTTCTCTTGCATTAACACACCACCTATGCCATTACCACTAGCGACACAATGCACTTCAAAAGTTTTGTCAAAGTTGGGTAATGCAAGTAATGGAGCATGTGTAAGCAAGTTCTTAAGCTCATGAAATGCGGCATCTTGGGATGGACCCCAAACAAATGGTGCATTCTTCTTACTCAATGCGTGCAATGGTGATGCAATAGTGCTAAAATCCTTCACAAAGCGTCTATAAAATCCGGCTAAGCCAAGGAAGCTACGCACTTGAAGCAAATTTGTTGGTTGTGGCCAATTTTTAATAGCATCAATTTTAGCTTCATCAATATGAAAACCCTTAGATGAGACAACAAAGCCCAAGAAAACAAGCTTATCAACACCAAAAGTGCATTTTTCCATGTTAGCATAAAGTCGCTCATCTCGAAGAACTTGCAATACGTCTCTAAGGTGTTTGACATGATCTTCAAGAGTTTCACTAAACACAAGGATGTCATCAAAGTAAACCACAACACAAATGCCAATATATTTGCGAAGAACATAATGCATCACACGCATAAAAGTGCTAGGAGCTTGCGATAAACCCATAGGCATGACTAACCATTCATACAAGCCAAATTTAGTTTTGAAAGCGGTTTTCCATTCATCACCTTCTTGCATGCGTATTTGATAATAGCCACTTTTAAGGTCAATTTTAGAGAAAATAATAGCTCCACTAAGTTCATCAAGCATGTCATCTAAGCGTGGAATGGGATGGCGATATCTAATGGTGATAACATTTATGGGATGGCAATCAGAACACATGTGATAGGAACCATCTTTCTTAGGCACAAGTATTACCGGAATGGCACATGGACTCAAGCTCTCGCGTACATACCCATTCTCCATGAGATGTTGCACTTTTCTTTGGATCTCTTTAGTCTCGTCGGGGTTGACGCGGTAAGGTGCCGTGTTCGGTAGAGGTGCACCGGGAATGAGATCGATGCGGTGTTCGATTCCGCGTAGAGGAGGAAGTACGGGAGGTAGCTCATCAGGAAACACGTCCTTGTATTCCTACAAGAGATGAGATAACGCTAGAGGAAGATGTTGTGAAGTATTAGTCTGCTCAACTTCATCCTTGCATAAAAGCACAAAGTGAAGAACACTTGACACTACTGGAATCAGAGGATTTTCCATCAGCCACTTCTTTGTCGTCTGCTAGCAGACGACAAAGGAGGTCTTTGCCGTCCGCTTTCAAAAAACAGACGGCAAAGAACTGGCTGATGGCAAAGTTCATATTTGCCATCAGCCACTTCTTTGTCGTCTGCTAGCAGACGACAAAGAAGTGGGTGGGGTCCAGTGGAGGCCAGCGCTGTAACGGCCCACCCCCCACCTCTTTGCCATCTGCTAGCAGACGGCAAAACGAAATACCCTAACGGTTAGGTAACGGCCGGCCCGCCCCACCTCCCACTCCCCTCTCTCTTCTCTCTCTCCCCCCTCTCTCTCCCACTGACCCCCACCGCACCCGGCCGCTGCCCCCGACCACCACCGCCCCCGCCGCCCCTGACCCCCGCCGCCCCCTGGGGCAGCCGCCCCACCGCCCCGGCCAGCCGGCCCGTCGCCCCCGCCCGTCACTGCGGCTGCCCCCGCCCGTCGCTGCGGCCGCCCCGGCGCCCCACCGCCCCGAGGCCCCGCCGCCCCGGCCCGCCCCGGCCTGCCGCCCCTGCCCGCCGCCCTCGCCGTCTGGTGAGGTTTTCTTTTTATTTCTCTGTTTTTTTTATTTCTCTATTTTTTTTTATTTCTCTGTTTTTAGTTAGTACTGTTAGGTTAGTGCTAGGGATGTTACAAAGGAACTAGGAAAAGAACTAGGTTAGTGCTAGGGATGTTACAAGATTTTAGGTTAGTCATATTTTAGGTTAGTCAATATTAGAAGAAGAAGAAGAAAAAGAAGAGGAGGAGGAGGAGAAGAAAAAAGAAGAAGAAGAAGAAGAAGAAGAAGAAGAAGAAGAAGAAAAGAGGAGAGGAGGAGAAGAAGAAGAGGAAAAAGGAAAGGAAGAAGAAGAAGAAGAGGAGGAGGAGAAGAAAAAAGAAGAAGAAGAAGAAGAAGAAGAAGAAGAAGAAGAATAAGAAGAAGAAGAAGAAGAAGAAAAAGAAAAAATAGGAGAGGAGGAGAAGAAGAAGAGGAAAAAGGAAAGGAAGAAGAAGAAGAGCAAGAACAGAAAAAAAACTAGATAATTACAATGTTATAGATAATGTTATTGCTTTGCTCTTCTGTAGACAATGTTATAGATAATTACAATGTCTTAAAATACTTAGTGACAATGTGTTCCCGCAAAAAAAACTAGATGACATTGTGGCAGATGACATTGTAGAGAAGAGCAAGCAATAACATTGTCACTAGACTAAAATGTCATCTAGTTTTGTTTACAGAGGCAGTAGCTTATATAATTAATGTTAGAAATGTATTTTGTAAGCTAATGTGGATAAGAGATCAATGTAATTATCTATAATTCTCAATATTCTACAAAACCTACTGTGTTGGCTGGTGAGCTCCTCCTACTCTGGTGCTGCTGGTGCTTGAGGCTACTGCTTGTTGTTATTGCATATATACTGTTATTGCTTTGCTGTTGTTGCTAGTTCACTGAATAGTTGGTGGTAGTGCTTGACTGTTGTTGCATGTTTGCTGCTGGTGCTATAGTACTGCTGCTTGCTGCTGGTGCTATAGCTAGTGCTTACTTTAATTGCTTGCTGCTGTTGCTGTTGTGGTGTTGCTGCTTGCTGATGCTGCTGATTTGTTGTTGCTGCATGCTATGGTAAAATATTGTCTTGTAGAGTAGGGTTTAGGGCCCATAAGTATGCATCACTATTAATTTGGTATGTAGTGTGTTGACTTTCATTCTGATGGTGCTTCCTTTTGAAAGAGATGAGAGTGAGAGATGAGATGCTCTTGAAGGAAGGATACCGGCTGTTCGTAGGTGGTCGGTCTTTCTCGTCCTCCCCCTCTGAGACCTTGGTAAAGCAGGGGGAGGACGAAAAGACCGACCGTCACCGACAGTCGAAATAACATTGAGAGATGAGAGATTTTATAAGAGGAAGGACACCGGCTGTTGTCGTAGGTGGTCGTTGCTCCTCATCTCTTGCTATGAGACCTTGGTAACGCAGCAAGGGATGGGAGTAACGACCGTCACCGACGGTCGAAATTAACAGGCAAGGAGTGCCCCACCATACATATATACCACCACTTGAGAGGTGAGAGTTGTTGAAGGGAGCATCGACGGAATGAAAGTCAACCCGACACCCCGACACCCCGACCCGACACCCCGTCATATATTTGTGAATTATGAGTTAGGTCATATATTTTCTGATTTTGTTATGAAAAACATCATATATATTTGTGTTGATCGGGTGGATTTAAATGTGCAGTTGTTTCGTCGCTGCGAGGGTCTGGTGTTCGACGAGCTCTGCCCCTGCGTTCGTGGGTGAGCACAAATGACATCTCCTCCTCCCCCCTTCATTTGCTCTGTTCCGGTCTTTGTGCCGATGAAACTTGCTAGCTATAGGTGTCTTCAATCATCAGTATGTGTGACCACTATGCGTCTCCCGTTCGAAAGGGTTACATCTATAAATATGCATGCATTTGCATATTTATAACCGTGATTCTTTCGAATTGTCTAACGTTATCCATGGACAGCCTGAGTATGTGTAGATTGGGTTCGTTTTCCCATATGCTCTGCTCCGGATCCGATGCAGAATTTCGTCAGTACCTCCCTGTTGTTCTCCGGGTACACATCCTCTCTGCTTATTGCCGAGACGTGTATCAGGAGAACAGCGGGGAGGTGCTGCCAAAATTTTGCGTCGGATCCGGAGCAGAGCATGGGAAAACGAACCCAATCTACACATACTCGGGTGGGATTAGGACCTATCTTTACCTATTAGCGTCTAGGTTGCATGGACGTAATAAAACTGACAAACTCCATTAACTGATGAATATGGTTTGCTGAATTATGTATATATTTCTTGTGTGTCCAGTAGCTAGGCAAGATGAGTGATCGTGCGTGGATGTACACCGGTCACACTAGTCAGAAAGACAGGACCGATGAATGGTTAACAAAAACCAAGGGGTTTGTGAGAGCCGCATTTGCAAATGGCCAGAGAAAAACCTGGTGCCCCTGTGTCCGGTGCGACAACTATAATAAGAGGACAGAGCTTGAAATGAGTAAACACCTGCAGAAGTGGGGTTTTACGCCTGCTTATACGGTCTGGACATTTCATGGTGAGTCTGCCCAACGTGCCAGAGCTAAGGTGGGCCGTCGTCGCATCGATGAGCATGGTACCGGGATCGAAGACATGGTGGAAGACTTTGATGATGCTCGGGATTCGGACGATGAGATGGAGGAATCTGCAAAGGCCTTCAATGATATGTTGGAGTCTTCAAAACTTCCTCTCCACGAGCACACTGAGCTTTGTCAGCTGGATCCCATCGCACAAGTAATGGCTCTGAAGGCTCAATTCAACTTGGGCAGAGAATGCTACGACGCGATGATGACACTATTTGGACGCTTTCTACCCAAAGGTCATGTAATGCCTGCAAACCTGTACCAGTCGGACAAAATCCTCCGTGTACTTAAGATGCCCTATGAGAAGATAGATGCCTGTGAGAATGGACGTGCCTTATTTAGGCTTGAGTATGCGGACTTGAACTATTGTCCCATTTGGAAGACTTCCAGGTATGTTGTGGTAGACAACGGTATGGGTGAGAAGAGTCAGACTAAAATCCCAGTTAATGTTCTTCGGTATATGCCAATCATACCAAGACTTCAATGTCTTTTCATGGTCGAAGAGACGGCCAGACAGATGACATGGCACAAATTGGGCAAAAGAACCGAACTAGATGCAGATGGGAATCAGATGTTGGTACACACATCGGACGCTTTTGCCTGGAAGCACTTCGATGCAATACATCATGATAAAGCGGCAGATCCAAGGCATCCTCGAGTCGCCATCAGCGTGGATGGGTTCAATGTGTTTGGTATGATGGCAGCCCAATACAGTTGTTGGCCTGTATTTGTCATTCCACTCAATCTCCCCCCCGGACAGATTATGCAAAGAAAGAACATTTTCCTGACGTTGATAATTCCGGGGCCCAACTATCCGGGGAAGAGTATGAATGTGTACATGCAGCCGCTTAAGGATGAATTGCAAGAAGCTTGGGATAATAGGATCAAGACATACGACGCCGCTACAAAAAAAACTTCCTAATGCATGTGTGGTACATGTACTCGATGCATGACTTGCCGGCGTATGCGCTATTCGTTGGCTGGTGTGTGCATGGAAGGTTCCCGTGCCCCACATGCAAGGTAGCTCTTGAGTTTCGTTGGCTGGATGCGGGTCGCAAGTATTCTTGCTTCGACTTGCATAGACAGTTCCTGGATCCTCGCCATAAGTTCAGAAAAGACAAGAAGAAATTCATCAAAGGTAGAGTTGTCAAAAACTCTGCACCACCTGCGTTGACAGGCCAACAGACCCTGGATCAGTTAAACGCTCTCGAGCCAGATCCAGAGCGTCCAGGGTATTTCAAGGAGTATAATTCGGAACACGCCTAGACTCACAAGACATGCTTGTGGGATCTGCCTTACTTCACAGACCTCCTTTGCCACACAACGTCGACGTGATGCACACTGAAAAGAATGTCGCCAAGGCCCTCTTTGGTACATTGTTCGTCATAGAGGGGAAGTCAAAGGATAATCCTAAGGCTAGAGTCGATCAGGAGGCTCTATGTGATAGACCGTTATAAAACATGCGACAACCGAAAGGAAAGCAGAACTGGACGAAGCCAAAGGCATGGTTCAATCTTGGAAGGCCAGATATGAGGGAAATTATCCTGTGGGTGAAAAAGGAGTTGATGTTCCCCGATGGGTATGCAGCAAATCTAAAGAGGGGAGCGAGTCTTGAAAAATTGAAAATATTTGGTCTCAAGAGTCATGATTGGCACATATGGCTTGAGCGGGTAATGCCGGTGATATTGCGTGGCTTTATCCCTGAGGATGAATGGCTAGTACTGGCAGAGCTGAGCTATTTCTTCCGTGTTCTTTGTGCGAAAGAACTATCGCCTGGCTTGCTAGATAAAATGGAAGAGTTGGCGCCGGAGTTGATCTGCAAGTTAGAGAAGATCTTCCCACCGGGCTTCTTTAATCCAATGCAGCATTTGATTTTGCATCTCCCGACCGAGGCACGATTGGGGGGGCCCGTGCAAAATCGTTGGTGCTACGCAACTGAGAGGATGCAGAAGACGCTTCGAGCAAAATGTAAAAATAAACATAGAATTGAAGCATCGATGGCCAAGGCATTCATTACTGAGGAGGCGGCAAACTTCGTGACAGCACACTACGAAGCCAAAAATCGTCATTTGCATAATCCGAAGCCTCGGTACAATGCTGGCGACCCTAAAAAGGGTGGATCCAACCTCAGCCTATTCAAACAGAAGCTCGCACCAGCCGGTGCTTCAAAACCAATACCGTTGGATGTCGAAGAATGGCGGACCATTTCGTTGTATATCTTCAACAACCTAACAGAAGTGCGGCCGTACATCGAGTAAGTTCTCGGTACATTGTTTCGCAACTTCTAATTCCTTTGAACTGCTCTTATTCCCGGATATTTGATATAGTTGATACGTCGCCAAATTCTCGTATGGATCGGTGATCCAAAAGGATTCCGTCGAAGAGTATGAGCTTCTGGCAAAGCATGGAGGCGGCTATCCCGGTTTCATCTCTTGGTTCAAACAAACGGTAATTTCCATTAGACCATTTCATTTCTTCGTCTAAATTGCGGCTAATGCAACAATCCTTTCGTATTAAACTTGTTGGCTAATTCAGAGTCTATGGACGCCGAATTGAGACAAGTCGCTAATGGTTTTGACTATAAGGTCCGTTCATTTGACAAATACGACATCAACGGGTATCGCTTTCGTACCTATGGCAAAGAGCTATCTATGGCCGACTGAAAGTCTACAAATTGTTGTGTCTCAGCTATCGGCGAAGGAGATACCGAGTATTATGGAAGAGTTGAAGCAATTTATGAACTTCTATTCTATGGTGCAAACCCACCGAACGTCGTAGTCTTCAAATGTTTTTGGTTCCAGCCGAAGGAGACTAGAAGGACTCATGAACATATAGGGCTAGTCGAAATCAAACAAAGCATCCATTTGGATGTTCCCGATGTCTATATTACGGCTCAACAGGCAACCCAAGTTTTCTATCTGCCGTGGGCCTGTCAAAGTGATCCAAATCACAATGGTTGGGATGTCGTTTATGAAGTGCCGCCACATGTTAGACCACCTCCCCCCAATGAAGAGGATTATGAACCTCACATTAACCCAGACACATATGAAGGAGAATTCTTCCAAGAAACACGTCTTTCCAAAAAACGTTTCAAGAACCGCTCTAGTTCACCCCAGAACATTGAAGTAGACCGCGACAGTGAATCCGACTTCACCCCTGAGCCGGAACAAGAAGAGGTTACTACTGCGGATGACCTGTCAATGCTTGACCAATTACGTAAAGGTGGCCTTCCACATGTTGATGCATTTATTGATGATGATGATGAGCACGTCATTACTGATAGTGATGATGATGATGCATTAATTTACCCCAGAGCATATATAGACGATGAAGATTAATATTAGTTCATGTCAGGTATTCAATTATTATTATGTACATATATATTATTAATTAGTTCATGTTAGGTATTCCATTTTTTATTATTCATGTCGGTATTAATTTTTTTTATGTTGTACTAATTTCGTTTACTCTTTGTCATGGCAGGTGTTGAAAGATGGTGGGCGCGGGTCCGTAGCGCTCCGAGGCTCCTTCTTCGTCGGCGCGTGGTGGGAGGGGTTCCATTCCACCCGTACCTCTCCGCCGAGCGTTGTTGGACAGTATGGGGACACCGCTGGGCCCTTCTTCGTCGGCGTCGGTGCCCATCGGGGGACGAGGTCGGGGAGGGAAGAAGAGAGGAGGTAGATCAGGACGTGGCCGCGGGAGAGGAGGTAGGCAGGCTCGTACGCCTTCCTCGTCGCCACCCCCAGCTGATTCACCCGAGCACGTGACTGCTAGGGTGGACCCGTCCGAGGAGGAGGCTGCGCGGACTCCGGTCCACGAGCCTCGGGTTGACGGGCCTTCGGCCGACGAGACTTCGGCCCACGAGACTCTGGACCAGGCTACGTCCCAGGAGACGTCCGGATGGGGTACCTGGTCGGATCCGCCTGCGGGACCGAGTGGCCATGCTGATGGTGGCGGGGATTCGGCTGATAGCGAGGACGAGGTGGTTGAGGGGGCCATCGTCTACCAGCGTGGTTGTACACGGCTCCCGACCATGCCGGCGACCCGCGAGCAGAGGTGGTTGATTTTCCCTGATGGGGAGAGGTAAGTGCATTTACTCTTTTTGTACCTTTTGCCTTCACGTTTCTTCAAATATCTAATGCGTTGGCCTTGTCATACTGCAGGGGTTGGGACCACGCTCCGGATGTCCGCAGGCCCAACACCGTCCTTGGTGTGCTTTGCCGGCAAAACTTCCCGGGGTTTGTCACGTTGCCCGGTGAGGGTCAGGTTCCATAGCTAGGATTGAGCTGAGAGCACTACTTGGCTGCCCCGGCCCCGCCGGAGGAGATGATAGACGGTGTCTTGTGCCACATGAGGGCAGAGATGGTGATCAGAAAGTTTTGGGTAATTTCTCCTTTACACAATTAAAAATCTTCAAATAGCTAGTTATTGTACTAATCAATGTTGTCTCGTTTGATTGCAGACCTTCTACAGGTGTGAGGAGGGATACGAGGAGGCCGCGGCACAGGTTATCGATGCCGCGTGCAAGCGCCTACTACAAAACTTACGGCACGAGGCTCGAGTGCAGGCTGTTCGAGACTACTACGCCTTGCGTGGTATTAAGAAGACCAAGCAGGCGTGCCGTGAAAAGTTTCTGAAGAAGGAGCAGTACATGACGGTAATTACCTATTCTTAAGGCCTTGTACTTAGTTTCCTTGATTTGATTCGTAGGTGTAGCGCTCAAGTTTCTCTTTACTAACTTAGGTGCCCCCGAGATGGTGTGCAGATCAGATGGATTGTTGGGAGGTGTTGGTGGATGAGTGGTGCTCAGACCAATGGCTAGCCCACCACAACAATGCCAAGGACCGGCATGCCCAAATGGAAGGTGTGCCACACCATCAAGGCAGCGCCAACTTATATCAGTTCGGGCGGAACTGGGTATGTGGTTTGCTTCATGATTCATGCAATTCATTCTTCATGCTAGCTTGAGCCCTTTAATTACTAATTTACTCTATTCCTCTCTTTTAGGGGCGATACAATAAGGCGGAGGTGCCAGAGGTGTACGACCTCTATGCCATGGCCCATACTGCCTCGTACAAGAAGGTCAAGGCATTCTCTGCTTCTGACCTCGATCATCCAGAGAGCTTCACCAACATCTCCTCGCACAACAAGCTCGTGAGGTACAGAGATGATGGGAAGGCGAGGAAAGGGGAGGACTTTAACCCAAGCAAGGGTCCCATTGATCCAGAGCTGGTGATGATATCTGGTGGCAGGAGGTCCCATGGCTCGATAGCCATTGGAGATGGACTTATACGTTGTCCTAGCACTCTCCCGGAGATCAAGGCGCGCCAAACGAGCTCCGCCCCTGAGTTAAGGCCTCGTCCACGGCCAATGGAGCTCGCCATCGAGGTTAGTTATACGGACTCAGATTTCTTTCCTCTCCATTACATTGTGTGTGCGTCTGCTCGATAATTACAATGCTAACGAGGAGTGGTGTTGCAGGCTGCTATTCAAAAAGAGAGAGAGAGGACGGCTAGGATGTTGGAGGAGGAGAGGGCACGGAATGACATGGTGAACCGGGCCATGTACGAGCTCCTCGTGGTAAGTTTCTTCTGCATATTAGCCAAATCATGCACTTAATGTTCGTTTCATTACTAACTAATATGACTGACTCGTCAAAACCAAATGTGCAGTCTGTGTGCGAGAAGACCGGTCAGACCCCTCCGCCGATGCCAGTCATTGCTCCGGGGACCACAGTGAGTTTCATTTGAATGGTCATTAGTTACTAGTCTTAACATTTGAGTGTCATCATGCTAACGAGCATTGCAAATGATCTTTGGTGCAGCGTAACTCCAGACAAGCATCGCACGATCCTTCTCCAGGTGCTACCGGCACGAGCACCCCCGGTGCTTCAGCTCCGTGATGACGGTAAGTTTTCTCTAGTGTTTTGCTTAACAAATGCATAATGACCTAGACTTAGCTTTATTTCCTCCAATATGCTTACCATAATGACCTAGACTTAGCTTTATTTCCTCCAATATGCTTACCATAATGACCTAAACTTAGCTTATTTTCCTCCAAAATGACATAATAAGCTTACTTAGCTCCAAAATGATCCATTTTACCTAAGTTAGCTCTAAAATGACCTAAGTTAGCTCTAATATGCTAAGTTAGCTCTAATATGCTTAGTTACCTAGGTTTGCTCAATAATGACATATACTTAGCTTACTTATGTCAAAAAAGGCATAATTAGCTTACTTAGGTCAAAAATGGCATAACAACTTTGGTAACCTCATAAATGTCATATACTTAGCTTATTTTCGTCCAAAATGACATAATAAGCTTACTTAGCTCCAAAATGATCCATTTTACCTAAGTTAGCTCCAAAATGACCTAAGTTAGCTCTAAGTTAGCTCTAATATGCTTAGTTACCTAGGTTAGCTCAATAATGACCTATACTTAGCTTACTTATGTCAAAAATGGCATAATATGCTTAGTTAACTCAAAAATGGCATAATTACCTAGGTTAGCTCAGGAACGACCTATACTTAGCTTAATTAGTTCATTTATGACATAAGTAGCTTACTTAGCTAATAAATGGCATGATAACCTTGCTAAACTCATAAATGTCATATACTTAGCTTACTTAGCTCATAAATGACATGATAACCTTGGTAAGCTCGCATTGATGGAGTGATTCTTTTTACTTTCTTATTCTTCTTATTCTTCTTCTTCTTCTTCTAGTCTTCTTCTTCTTCTAGTCTTCTTCTTCTAACTTTCTTATTTCCCATTTTGCAGATTTCATTCACTTCACGGAAGCTTGCATTGATGGAGTGCTTCTTTTTTACTTTCTGTTTTGATTTTGTACCTTTGAACAATGTGGAACTTGCTATATGGATGAAACTATTGTAATATGTATGGATGGAACTATGTATGTGGAACTTGCTATGAATGTATGGATGAAACTTATGTGTTGGATATCTCATATGTTTGCTGTGAAACTTGCCCTGTGAAATATATATATATATATATCATATATTTGCTGTGAAAATGCTTGGATGTAAGAAAAAACAGAATAAAAAGAGGCAATGCAGGCTCTTTGCCGTCTGCCACCGACCGCAAAGGGCTCTTTGCCGTCTGCCGCAGACGGCAAAGTGGCCACGTGGCAGCAACCTGTGCAACCTGGGAGCACTGGGGGCTGACCCATTTGGTCACTTTGCCGTCTGTGGCAGACGGCAAAGGATGGTGTGGTTTGCCGTCTATGGCAGATGGCAAAGAGGTGGCAGCGGCAGACGGCAAAGAGCGGGGAGGGTGACGGGTCTGATGACGTCATGAAGCAGACGGCAAAGTGGTGGCAGCGGCAGACGGCAAAGAGCGGGGAGGGTGACGGGTCTGATGACATCATGAAGCAGACGTCAAAGTGGAGGGCACATTTGCCGTCAGTCGGCAGACGGCAAAGCCTCCCGTTAGACACCTAACGTGGCTAACGTCTACCCTTTGTCGTCAACTTTCTTTGCCGTCTGCTTTCCCAGGAAAGCTGATGGCAAATGTCTTTGCCGTCTGCTGTTTGAAAACAGACGGCAAAGAAGCTCTTTACCGTAACTTACAGTGCCGGCCATGTTTGCCGTCTGCGGCTGACGACAAAGCCCTTTGCCGTCAGCTTTCTGGTCCTTTGCCGTCTGCCATGGCGGACGGCAAATCAGCTGATTCCTGTAGTGTGATGGGCTCTCACTCACATCCCTCAAGTCTCTTTTGGTGGATAAAAGAACTAGATCTCTTTTGTCGCTCATCGTGGAGTCGCTCAATTTTGGCTTGTGGCGCTCACTCTCTTTTTGGTGGTTCACTCTCTCACTAGTCTCTCCACGATGAGTAGATGCTTGCTTGTCGGCGATGACTTGACTTGGCGCCATTGGTCGAAGTATGAATTCCTTGCCCTTCATCTTGAAGCTATAGTGATTGGACCGTCCATTGTGGATGACGCCGCGGTCGAATTGCCAAGGTCTTCCAAGGAGGAGATGGCATACGGACATAGGAACCACATCACACTCTAAGGTGTCTTCATATGCTCCAATTTTGAAGGAGACTTGAACGGTGTACTCCACTTGAATGGTGACGGAGTCGCTCAACCATTAAACCTTGTAGGGGCGAGGGTGCTTCTTCTTGACCAATTGTAGCTTGGAACATAACTCTTCACTTGCCAAGTTGTGGCAACTTCCGCCGTCGATGATGACCTTGACGGAACGTCCTTGAATACCCGCTTTGGTATGGAATATGTGGCAACGTTGGTCTTCATCTTGATGTTGTTGAAGCGCCAACACCTTGGAGACAACAAGAGCGGGGCTTGAATCATTATCGCAAAAGACTTGATTGTCTTCATCTTCATTCACTTGACGGTGCATGCCCACTTGCTCGAGGGCTTCCATTTCATCTTCACTCATGGAATCGTAGGTACCGTCGGCGTTGAGGATCATAGTGTGTCGTGTTGGGCACTCGAATGACTTGTGGCCTCGTCCCTTGCAAGTGAAACACTTGATGTCACTCGTCTTGGTGTCGTCCGTAGGAGTTGTTGATGACGAAGGCTTTTTCTTGGATGTACTTGTATGATGACTCAAAGATGTCGTAAGTTGCTTGGAGCTTGACTTGTCACCAGAACTTGGTGTAGATCGAGTCGTGGAAGGAGTTGTAGAAGTCGTTGAAGCATGAGTATATGAACCGTAGGTCTTGGAAGGGTACTTGGAGTACTTGTAGTCCTCTTGTACTTGTCGCTCCGCTTTGGTTGCTTGGTGCTCTAGCCCAAGGAGGTTGGAGTACGTTTGGAAATCCGTAATTTTCTTGATGGGATGGTTGAGGCCATTCAAGAATCTTGCCATAGTTTGTTCATCATCTTCCTTGACATTGGCTCGTATCATTGCAATCTCCATTTCTTGGTAGTATTCTTCAAGAGGTCACGGCTATAGTGGGTAGGTACAAAACGAGCTCGCATGACATCCTTCATTTGAGTCCAAGTGGTGATGGGTGGCTCGCCCTTCTCTTAGCGTCGTTGAATAACTTGCTCCCACCAAATGAGAACATAGTCTTGGAACTCAAGAGATGTCATGGCAGTCTTCTTTTCCTCTTCGTAGTTGTGAAGACGGAATATCTTGTCGACCTTCAATGCCCATGAGAGGTATTCTTCGGGATCATTTGCACCAGAGAATTTAGGCATGGTAAACTTGAGCTTGCCGTAGCGCTCTTCATTGTTTTGTTGGTGATGGCGATGACGCTCGTGTCTTGGAGGAGGATCTTCTAGCTCTTGCTCATCATGCTCATCTTGATTGACTTGACGTCGAGGTCGTGGAATTCTTGCACGGTTCCTCATCCCTTGGTGCTCCTCATTTCTTGTGGCCTCTTCTTAATGCTCGTGTTGGGGGGCCTCTTCTTGTTCTCGCACACGACGGTTGCGGCCGGCGACATTACGAGTTGCTTCGCGTAGGGCACGTTGAGCTTCAATTGCTTGCTCCTCATGACGTTGTTGTTCTTGTAGTAGAGCGTCGTCGTCTTGGTTTACTTGACGTTGGCGTTGTGGAACTTGATCTTGCTCCATGTTAGCTTGTGCTTGCCGGTTTTGTCGTTCGTGCTCTCGAAGATGGTCTTGTAAACCATTGTGGAATGGGTTTCTTGGAGCTTGCCGGTCTTCATGTACTTGAGGGCGATGAGAGCATGCTCGTGGGGGACTTGCATCCGAAGAAGTGTCCGAAGAGTTGCATCTTGAGTGGCACCGTCTTGATCTTGAACTTGACGAAGTGGAAGAAGCACGGTTGACCATCATGGCACGGAACTCTTCCATTTAAGATGATAGCTTGTCATCAAGAGTTTGTCGAAAGTCGGAGGCGAGTTGTTTGATGCGTTCGCCCAAAGCTTCACTTTTGTGATGTAAGGCTCGCTGGACACCAAAGAGGTGTGCCTTGGTGACGTAGTCGTTCAGTGCATCATCTTGCTCATTGAAGAGAGGATTTGAAGTAGTGCCCGACCTATCCATGATTCTCAAACAAGTGTTAGTGGAAGAAGGGAACGAACTAGACCAATGTACCTTATCCAATGTTGAAGATGGATCAATGATCACTCGATATGGTATTATGGAAATAGTGCAATTGGTACCGGATCGTGTCAATTCTCACACCTACACGAGTAAAGCTTTTGGAGGAGTTTGGTTAGGATGGTGGCACAAAATATTTGCAATTGTAAGCAAGATATCAATAATGTTGAGAAAGATTCGCAAATTCGCAAGTGAAACAAGTAGACCAATAGCAACGTTACACGGAAACACACACACGGATAGATAAATGAGGCCGTGCAACCAAGGAATGAGCACAAAATGTAGAACACCCGGAAACGCTCGTGTTGCACAATTCTAGAGAGACGCTAGCACGATTGCTTAATAGGTGGATACGACACTTGTGCACAACCTATTGGAGACGAAACGATCACTTCTATCTCAAATATGCTTTGTATGTATGAGTCTCGGTGAACTTGTCACAATGATCCAAGATGATCAAATAGGATATGTAATGTGGCAATGCTATGGCTTTTGCTTACAAGCTTGTTGTTGCTCTTTTCTCTTTGCTTAAAAGCTTTTCTTTCTTTTGATATTTTTCTTTGGCCACTTATGCGAAATGCTCTCGCGATGGTAGCAATGATGTATATGCGGGGACAAAATTTTGGCACAAGAGATGATATGATGGTAACACTAGAGTGCACAAGTAATCGTTGCCCGGCAATACTCAAATGGCTAGTCTCGTAGGAAAGCGACGCAAAAGAGGGCCTTTGGGTTAACAATGCAATGGCAAGGGAATAACGAGTTGTCGTTGCGGTTACCGTCCTTGCTTACGGTGGTGGTGTCACGATGGTGGGACGGTCGTTGTCGATGTCGAGTCCGTGGCGATGATGAGTGGTGGTAAAGTCGATGTCAAACCGTGCCTAGTTAGCTGAAACACGCTAGGAAACAAAAATCCGCAACTCAAAATCTCAAGGCAAATGTCAAATGGTGGTGGTGTATATGGGTAGTGGTGAAGGTGGTGGAGCTATGGTGGGGCTAGGGGAAACGAAGTGGAAGCGGTGGCGATGGTGGAAACGGTGGCTAAAAAAAAATCAGCAAATTCAGCCGGAGCCGGATGATCCGGATGTGATACCCCGAGACCGATTCTTTCCATTATTATTTTTATATTGGTGGCTCTATTTTATTTTGCATTGCATCATTTCATCATGCCATCATGTCATTAAATTTTGCAACTCAAATAAATAAATTGCATAGATCTTTTGATCTATTTAAATTGAGGGAATTCACATGGTGATTTCTCTTTATAACATATCCTCCCAATATTTTAGGGAGCTATTATAAAATATTCCATTAATTTGGAATTAACCAAAACACACTTGCAAAATAAATTCCATGCCTTTTCTATCTCAAATGTTGGCCTCACACCTTTCCCACAATTTTTCTGTCACATAACCAAGCCCCACCAAAATCTCAACATTTTTGGACCTTCCAAGCGCTCACTTCCTATTCAAACTCATTTGAATTTAATCCAAATGAGTTCGAATCCAAACATCTCACACATGCTCATTTCTAATTTTCTTGGATCAAGCTCATTTTTGTGAGTCCAGGAAAATTATGCATATCCTTCGCAATGTATCTCCAAGCCCGTTGTGCTTTTCTATATTTCCTGCTTGTTTTATCAAATGGGAGCGAGATGATTCGAAAATAGAGGGAGAAGAAAGCCCAGCCAGCCGGCCACTTGGGCCTCCTGATGCCGCATCCACTAGGCCCAGCCGCCCCCACCTTAAATCTTGAACCCTAGCCCGACCGATCCCCATCTCTCGATCGATCCTCTCTCTCCCTCGTTCCCTCTGGCCGCCGCCACCACACAACACATGCACACATAACATAGGAGAGGAGCTCCTCGCCTCGATCCCCATGGCCGCACCTCCGCGGCCCTGGCCCACTTCTTCGGCAAGCCACCACCTCCTTCGTGCCCTGCTCCTCCTCCCGTGCGACCCCTTCCTCTGCCCCTCTCCTCGTGCTAGTTAGATCACGGCCACGGTGCGCCGTTCCCCTGCTCCCCTTGGCTACCAGCAGCTCCTCCGCGCCACTGCTACGCCTCCGCCGGAGCTCCACGCTACCTCCGCGACCACCTGACCGACGCCATGCCTCCAACGCCGCACCTCCCGAGGGCCTCCTCCATGGTCAACATCATCGGTGCACCGCGTGCCCCTGTTTGCCTTTGTTGCCTTCGGGTCCTGCCGTCCCGTGCACCACTTCACCGCTGCCCCTTTTCCGTCGTTGGCAAGACCACCGCACTGAGACCTTGTGCTGCTTCTTTTTGGTTCAAACCAAGTCTCGCATGTCCTACAGCCTCGCTGCACATGACTGTCGTCGTTGCCAACACCGCCAAGACACGTACCCGGATCGTCAAGTGTTGTCTCCGGGGTTTTCGCCAAGTACCTACGACAAGTGTACCTCTACCGCCGCCGTGCGTTTTGCCAAGTACCACAACTACCACATGGACCGCCAAGTTCGACTATGATCCTTCAAGACCATCATCTCGTTCGGTACCACAAGCGCCAAGTTCGACAACGCCAAGTTGGACTACTGCACCGGAACGCCAAGTACCTGTCGACCATCGAAGACATCGGATGCGTCGAGTCCCTCTCCATGACATGTACCACTACTTCCACTATGACCCGTGAACGACTACCACCGACGTGTACGACTACCGGTGACCCTCCAAGTTCGTCTACAATTGCCGTGTATCACCACTGTCGCCGTGGGTTTCATCAAGTTCGACGACGACCTCCGAAGATCTTGGAAGCGCCAAGTTCCTCCGCATTGAACCGTTCCGCCCCGAAATGCACGTTTCAAAGGTATAACTGCCGAGACGACGCCTGTGGACGAATGCATGTGTTGGATGTGATGCTCATGTCGCACCGTGTCCAAATTGTCTCGTGCACGTTCCTCGTTTGCCATGCCACCGACACGTGGGAACCCGGTAACCGGGATCACCCCACCATCTTTTGCACATTCCGCACATCCTATATTCCTTTGCACCGGCATCTCACAAGTACCGGAACCGGAATGTTGCCGTGGCATCATTTCCGTTTTCACCGCCGTGGCACCCAATTCCTTCGCCATGGCGACAAATGTTCCATACCATGTTTTTGACAACATCTTCTTAACATTGCATATAACATGACATGACATCCTCATCCATGCTAAGAACATTTAAATTGTTGGTTGCATTAATTTGCATAAATGACATGTCAAAATGATTTATTTTATAACTAAATAACCGTAGCTCCGAATTAAATAAACTTTATATGTAAATGGGGTAGAAAAATGTGTAGATTAACATGGTGCACTTACTTTTGCTGTTTAACAATATTAAAATTGTGTTTAGGGCATAACAGTACCAAATTCAAAAATTACATATGGGGATTTTCCGGAATTGTTCTTGGTTGTTTCCGGCCTCATTTAAATTGCCTAAATAGGTAGATTAATTATGCTTCACCTCTTGCCATGTTAACCAACATTTAAATATTTATGAGTAGCATAAACGGGATTGAACTAAATAATTGTTGTGGAGTTTCGTTAATATGCAACTTGTTGCATATTGAGCTTCACTTAATGTGTAGTATTTGGTTGTTGCATCTTGCCATGCCATGCCTCATTAAACCGGACACGCATCATACTTGATTGTGCATTATGCCATGATTATGTTTGCGTGTTTACCATGTTGTTTGTTTCTTTCCGGTTGTGCTTCTTCTCGATAGCCCCGGTTATGTTGCGAAGTGTGAGGATTCGTTCGACTACGCTTGTTCGACTACTTCATGGATTCGGTCTTCTTCCTAGCAGGATTTCAGGCAAGATGATCATGACCTTGGATACCACTACTATCTTTGCTTGCTAGTTGTCTCGATGCTATCGCTATGTCGCGCTTCCTACCACATACATGTCAGCCTCCCATATGTCATGATACAGCCTCTAACCACCCCTACCCAGCAAACTGTTGTTTGGCCATGTTACTGCTTTGCTCAGCCCCTTTCTTATAGCGTTGCTAATTGCAGGTGCAGATGCAGGTTGTTCCATGTTGGGACATGGATATGTTGGGATATCACAATATCTCTTATTTAATTAATGCACCTATATACTTGGTTGTGGGTGGAAGGCTCGGCCTTTTTCCTAGTGTTTTGTTCCACTCATGCCGCCCTAGTTTCCGTAATACCGGTGTTATGTTCCTTGATTAGTGTTCCTAACATGCTCAGGGGTTATGGGACCCCCTTGACAATTCGCTTTGAATAAACGCTTCCAGCAAGGCCCAACTTTGGTTTTAACATTTCCCAACATAATAATACTGAATTAATTAATTAATTTTGCATAGGGGGTCACGTCCCCGGGGATTCTTAATTCAACATAATATAGGTGGGCCAGTGCTGATGGCGTTGGTCCAAACTAGAGCCCCTTGCAGCACCACCACGAGGAAACTCGAGGCACTGGTTTTAGTTGTACGGACTGCTCATCCGGTCGTGGCCTGAGACGAGATACGCGCGGCTACTATCAGGGTGTCGGCACGCCGGGAGGTCTTGATGGACTTGTTTACCATTGTCGAAATGTCTTGTGCATCGGGATTCTGAGGATACTTCGGGCTGACTCGAGGTTGATCGGGTTTTCTTGAGGTTGAGGTCTTTCCACCGCAGCTTGTGTTGGTTTGTGATGGACCAGGTTGGAACACCCCTGCAGAGTTAAATCTTACGCGAAGCCGTGCCCGTGGTTATGTGGTGACTTGGAAATTTATAACCTCCGGTTGTAGAGAACTTGACACTAACTCTAATTAAAATACACCAACGGCATGCGTAACCGTGAGCGTCTCTTTTTGAGGGAGTTCGGGAAGAGAACACGGTGGGGTTATGTTTGACTCGTAAGTAGGTGTTCAGGATCACTTATTGATCATCACTAGACTGCGACCGTTATGCGTAGTTACTCTTCTTATTCTTGTACTCGTAAGTTAGCCACCATACAATGCTTAGTGCTTGCTGCAACCTCACCACCTTACCCTTCCATACCCATTTAAGCTTTGATAGTCTTGCTACCCATGGTTATGGGATTGCTGAGTCCTCGTGGCTCACAGTTTAATACAACAACAGGTGCAGGTAGAGGTAAAGAGATGCCTTGACATGAGAGCGATGCATGTTTGCTTTTTGAGTTCTTCTTCTGCTTCTTCTTCTTCGTCAATCATAGGATGGGTTCCCGGTTGGCAGCCTGGGACTAGCAGGGTGGATGTCGTTCTTCTTTTTCGTTTGATTTCATCCGTAGTTGGATCCTGCTCTTCTGGATGATGATTGTTATGTACTATTGTATTCATGTATTAATGTTGTAGCTTGTGGAGAGTGTAAGCCTTTATCTTGTATTCTCATCTGTTCAGTACATGGTATGATGTAACGATATCCACCTTGCGAAGCGTCTCCGATATGCGCTTCTATCCTTAGTGGGATTTTCGAGTCCCTTGAGAATAGGACCGCATATTGGGCGTGACACCGGGCCTCCGTCCGGCTGATCCAGGCTCGTCCGGATGATCCGGGCGCCGGTCCAGTCGATCTGGGCAGGTCAAACCGGCTCGGGGAGGGCTCGGGAAGGGCTCAAAAATCCGGAAAAATTCGAAAAATTAAAGAATTTCGAAGGGGTTTCGAGGTGGGGAAGATTGGGAAGGGTAGATCCACTTGCAACACACAAAATCCACGGATCCAAATCAACATAACATCATCAAACTCACAAATCACAAAAAAAATGGTGGGGCTATTTTTGTGGGAATTTTCAAAATTGGGGAAAAACAACAAAATTGAGGGTAGCAAATGGAGGGGAAGGACTCCAAATTGTGAATCAAAGTGGCTCTGATCCAAGATGATGTAGGGTGGAACCCTAGTTCGTCGATCTTTGCACAATTGGAGGTGGGAAAGGCAAGAACACGCACAAGAACACAAATCACTCAATTGAGGCAATCACAAGTCACACATACACTAGATCCACATACACATACGATGAATCACGATACAAAGTCAACACGGAAGGATACATTGTAACTAGTTCATCCCAATCCGGAGAGGAGTCGAGGTCTTGATATCCGGAGTGGATCTTCTCACATGTGTGTCATGGAGGTCTTGATCTCCATGGGAGAGGTATGGATAAGCAAAACTCTAATCTCAAGAGCCAACACTTTGCTAACCCTAAAACATAGAGGGGGAAGGAGTATTTATAGTCTAGGGGACGAGTGGATTACATGGGCCTCGAGCCACACACACACACACATGGGCTGCGGGGTGCCCGGACGATCCGGGAGGCCGTCCGGATGATCCGACCTTCGGGAGCCCGGGTGATCCGGGTGGTCGCCCGGATGTCCGGGCGGGTCAGAAACACGCGCGGGAGGGCCGAACATCCGGGCCGGGGTCCGGACATCCGGCTTAGGACGGATGATCCGGGCCGGGGTCCGGATGATCCGGCTTCGTCGGGAGCCGTTCTGTAGCCGGTGCGCTCTTCGGCTGGATCATCCGGGCCTGGGTCCGGATCATCCGAGCGTCGGCCGGATCATCCGGACCTGGGTCCGGATCATCCGGGCAGGTGCTGAATTGCCCCTTTTGTCCTCCATCTTCGCATTCCTCTTTCTCCTTCGCTTCACCTTGCTCCGTAGCTTCTCCATGATGAACTCCTTGGTACCTGAGTATGCATAGGGTCTCCGCTTGAGGTAGCATCCATGTCTCATGCGCATCGAGGGGAAATTGTGAAAGGAAAGATGTCACCTCGTTCTCGATGGCTCTTGCTCGAGCTCGTGTCATATGTCCTCGTGGCCCTTGAGGTGACGTAGGTGAGTCCATGGGGATGACCCCGGGATGCTCCGCATCAAGTAGCTTTTCTCTTCACAGCTTCTCTTTCAGCTGCCTTGGTCTTCTTTGCTTCTGATGCAGAAGGATGTGTGATAAGCTTCAAAGATGAAGCCTTTGGTGGTGCTGCAGCTGAGGAACTGGGTGGAGCAGTTTCTTCAGGCATGACTGATGCAGTCGCCTTGGCAGTGTCTTCAGGCACAACTTCTTCAGTTGCCCTGGCTTGGTCTTGCGGAGGAGGAGAATGCACAGTCTCACTGGCCTGAGGAGCTTGCGATGGAGCTGAGGAACTTGATGGAGGCGCTAGCCCAACCTTGGCGGCCTCCCTCTTGTTATGGTCATCAACCACTTGCTTGCGTTGATGAACCTGTCACCCACACCACAGCAATGGTTGGCCTGGCGCTCATATTCGTCAGACAGCTGTTTAATCTCAGATTGAAACGCGAGAAGCTGCTGAGGGGATATTGTGAGCATATTTTTCTTCAGCTCCTTCTGCTTCAGAAGTTGCTGCTTCCTCACAAGCTTGGCTTGCGCTATCTCGTGCTTCTCCGTCAATATGAAGGCAGACAGCACATGGCTTGGACCCGTTGGCAAGTCAAGATCGTCAAGTGGTGTATCTGGCTTCTTGACCCATATTTCTATGAAGTCAAGGATCTTCTTCGGATCAAGCATGAGAGGCACAGATGTATTCTTGGCAATGGCTTCTTCTTCTACTCTCCTCTGAATAAATTCTGCAAGTTCATCCTCATTTCCATATCATTTTCGTCAGCTTCAGGCAATATAGCCTTGCTTCTAGGGCTGGGCCTTGTTCCACGGCCTGCAGTGGCCTTGGTCTTCAGCATGGGCGTATTTGAAGAATTATGCCCATTTGCTGAGGTACTTGATGCTGCAATGGTGGCTGTATGAAACCCTTCAGTGCGCTGGTAAGATGCAAGCACAACTGGCGTTGAAGCTTTTGCAGCAGCCACTGAAGAACTGGTGGCTGGCGGAGGTGCTGATGAACTTGGAGCGGATGGCGCCTTTGGAGCTGAAGCCTTTGAATATGAAGGCTTTGGCTGTGAGGGCTTTTCAGCTGACGCCTTTGGCTTTCGAGCCGGCTTTTTCTTCATGGTCTTCTTGGGCGCACTGGCACTTGGACCGGCACCAACATCTGCTGATGCCTTTGAGGCCCTGTTGAATTCCTCAACGGCCTTCTGAGCTTGCTTTTGCAATTTTGCTTGACGCTTAGCCCATTCTTTGGGGAATTCTTCACCCCTTCTGACGCTGGTGGGATCAGCTGTCTGTCCAGGAGCAAGCGAAGGCCTATTGCATGGAGGCTTTACGGCAAAGTATTTCATGTATTTGGAAGTGACATATCTGTAACTCCTCCATTCATAGGTCCAATACCTCTTTATCTTTTGCATGCGCGTTTTGCGCTGCTCCTTGGTCTCCTTGCCATGAGTTGCTTCATCTGGTGTACAGTACCCTGCATATAAATCCTAAGGGATTTCGAAAGCAGTGTGTTCCTCTTGCCTCCCTTCTGAGGCTTTTTACCATCGGCCATTTTCTTCAACTCAGGGATTTGAACTTTTGAAGTTTCTGAAGATGTCTGAAGATTTTCCTCAAGCAATGCTACAAATGAATTAAGTTGATGAGAACCTAGAGATTCGTCGGCAGAGATGTGTGCCTGTGAACAGAGTATAGTTGCGAGGAAATTGGGAAGAGTCACATGTGTTCTCAGATGTTTTTCAAAATAAATCTAGTTGAGGAAATCGACCCTTATCGTCTTGAAGAAATTCACTAAGTGTTCTTGACTTAGGTTCCAGAGTTGTACAGATTGAAGCAATTGCACAATTGAGGAATCTGCACAATTGAGGAATCTAATCGTTAAGCATAACTTAGATGAAATAACCAAGACTAGCCAAAAGGAAGTGCTGGAGAATTGGAAATAAGTAGTAAAAATAGCACTTGAAGAATTTTAGGTAGTAAAAATATCAAACTTGGGCAGTAAAATTAAATTTTAATTACTCCAAGGATGAACTCGATGAACTGGGCGATGAGGCAAAGGAAATCGTCAGTTCAGATCTTTCGTGCCCTAACTTGGCGACGAAAGACAGCTACGGCGGCGACGGAGGTGAAGAAATTCGTGGCCGGCGCGAGTACGATGGCAAAGAAGTCAAGGCAGTGAAGCTTTCCTTCTCCGGCGACGATGAAATCCAGTGGCGGCGCTAGGGTTTAGAGGTGAGAGCGACAAGAGCGAGAAAGTGAAGTAACTTAGGTTTGACGGGGTCAAGGCTTTATATAGGCGCGGTGAATACCGAGTGGTCCGAAAATTTTGGACGGATAAGCCTCTGGCGATTCGCATCTACATGACACGCGTCATGTATGCATTTTGAACGTTCTTAGCCACGCATCGGATGCGCGCGATAAGGTTACTGTGGCAACCGCAAAAAAAATTGATTTGAAAATTTGAAAGGTGTGTTCGCACTTTCTTCGGCTGTCAAGGACACAGTGAAGACTTTGAACAGTGTTAATTAGAACGCATATGAAGAGATTGTGAACAGAGTGGTTTGAGTTTAGAATAGAGGGGAGCGGGTCCGATCACATTCACATAGATGAAAAATCAACTTGGAGAATTAGCAATTTGTGAATGTTGTTGAGGACATGAAAAACTCAATATATATATATATATATATATATATATATATATATATATATATATATATATATATAATTTTATCTACCACCAGTGGTAGTTACCACCACTTGCGTTTTGTATGTTGTATGTAGTATCTGTCAAAACCGAGAGTATGTACGCGTAGTATGTAGTATATAAGAACATTTGGATAGTATGTATCTCATTTTTTAGGTAGTATGTATCGTATTTTGAGTATGCTCCTTTTTACGTACAAATATGTACGTATTTTCACAAATATAATAAAAACCACGAGTCAACTTGCAATTTTTTCATGTAACTCACCTTGAAGTATCTTATATATACTACATGCACATACTTACAATGATAAAGTAGTATATATATACTATCACATGATAGTATATGAGATATGTGGGGTAACTACCCCTTGGTGGTAGGATGGATTTTCCCTAGGAAAATGGCTATGTACTCCCGCTCCTCATATACCACATAGATGAAACTTTTATACCTCATTATTATTTTTAATATACTTCATTAATTATTAGTAGATACCCCAAAATGAGTTTCATGGAAAAAATTCATGTGAGTCTACATATTTTAAAGGTTTACGTATATACTGATTTATTTGTACGTGAAAAGGGTATATTACAAAACGTACGTCGCAAATGATATTTTTTCAACAAAACTCGTATTGGGGTATTTTAGAATATTTATTGAAGTTTATTGAGAATGATAAAAAGGTATAATCAATGCGTATATGAGGTATATTGAGGATGAGAGTACATACTTCCAAGAGTACAGAAAATTAGTCCTATATATATAGGAAGAATTAGCTCAAGCAATGAAGAACATCCTCAAATGACGAATTTCAAAAGTTTGACGAAATTGCAAATGACGAAAAACTCAAATTGAAGAACGTCAAGGAGAGGGTGGCCACGTTACCCACCGTATAAGAATCATAATGATTTCAGACACCGCGTACAATTGTCGTATGGGTCTAAGAATAAAATTCTTCATTAATTTCTTCACACTTAGAGGGTCATTCTTTGTTAGGACCAAGAGTATATCGACCAGAGGGGGGTGAATGGGAGATTCATAAATTCTTGCGAATGTTTTGAACCGAACCCAAACACAAAAGAGGAACAGTCTAGATAGAAACCTGACAAGGCAAATCAGTTACTGAGGAACAAATCTTTCAAGATAGGAGGCAATGATAATCTTCGCATAGTACTGAACATGCTTAACTATCACAATGGTAATGCAACAAATCACGAGTTGTAGCAACATAGGGAGGAATAAGCACAATGAGATAAAAGCTACTGAATGATATATGGAGATGTACTGAAGGATATCTAACCGAGCACCTAATAGCAAGAAGATCAGGCTCTAAAGATAAAATGATCAAAGGGTACAGTCAACAACGAGCACGAGAAGTAATTGCTGAATGTAATGCAGATAGTTAAAGAGAACCAGTGGTGCTCGATGGCGACAGAGGGATTTGGTAGACTAGTTCGCCCTTCTACCAAAGGACTACGTCTGGTTGGAGGGACTTGTGATTGAACACAGGAGCAAACCTCTCTCCATCCTATTCTCCTTCAACTCGAGGCTGATCAGACCCCAGTTGATTTCACTCGTGGTAGATGCTTATCGGCGATCTCCAAACCTTCGACAGACTTCCTCGCAAACCACAATGACTCTTGATTGTTGAAGATCTTGCTCGGTGAAGACAACTCTTCAATCACTCGAGCCGACACCTATCCGTCTAGAGAGTGCGCAGATCTCAAGAGTAATAGGCACAAGAACTCTAACTCAGAACAACTGTGATGCTCAACCACTGTCTAAGTTTCGGTTCTTGGTTTTCTCTCGGTGGATTTTAAACTCAAATCTCTTGGAGAAGGGATGCTCAATCAATCTTCTCAGAAATTTTAAGCGGAGCAGCCAACGGACAATGTTGGAGCGGGGTGGCTATTTATAGCCGCAGCCTTCCCTGAAGGGAAAAGACCAAATTGGACATGCAGGACAGCCAATGGCCGAACAACACGAGTCCAACGGTCAGAAATTGAGCACAACGGTAACATTTCTTGCGCAACAAGAAACGCTAACTGCTCAGTCCGAAAGATATCTCCTACAGCAACGAAGAACAACGTCTTCTGTTGGTAGGTAATCATTCGAAGTATAAAGAGATTTCTCTCACTCTTTCATAGGTTTAGGCTAAGGATCACAGCGAATCTAAGCTTCAAGAATCTATGCCCCTCTTAATAGTATGAAGTTCCTATGACTCAAGAAGATAAATGAACAATGAAAGTAAATGAGCGTCTATACTTCGACTGCAGTCAACTTCTTCGGATGACTCCGAACATGTATTGCTTCACGTCAACAATAATTTTAGGGGTCAACTCTTTCGCTTCAAACTTCTCGCCTTCATGGCTTCGATAGACATAGCTCAATCATCTCTTCGTCACAGATATTCTTCGGTGAAGTTTCTCGAACTTGCCTCCAAAGACAGCATTCTCTTCGGTTCTGCATGGACTATTTCTCTCTGTGTGCACTAGCAAATGAATCAGTCCATGCCTGTTTCTGGCAACAATCTCTAAAACACAAGGGGGCAGATATTGCACCAACAATCTCCCCCTTTTTGGACGATTGTTGACAAAACAGAACACATCAAAAGATAGATGAAGTAGAACTGAAATAAGATGATTGACAACTACGAAGATGAAACATGCTCCCCCTTAATGTATGCATCTTGCTGAACTTGGGTAGGGAGCGAAGTGAATCTTCGAAAGAGTTGCATTGACTGTAGATAATGTACGAAAGCTTGAACAATGCACTCAAAGCCATCTGAGATGATTCATGTGCCACACAATCTTCAAAAAGGATATGTTAAAGTTAATAAATACTTTGAAATGATTTGTGGCGAAAGATAAGCCATGAAGATTTTCTCAGATCGAGTCTTATGTCCACTCAAGATAAGAATGATCCCTGCATAGGAATGTTATAAGCAAAGATAGCAAGGGAAAGTAAAAGAGTTTTAGCTCAGAGTGGATATGCTTCAGATGGAGTTTTCCTTCATCAGCGAAAAGAAATGATAATTATTGAAGGAAAAAACATCACATCGGACAGATTGAATTTATTCAAACTGAAGGTATAGTGAATTCAATCTGAGGCAATCTTTCTTCTCCTGCATAGTTAGATAATGAAGATAAACATAGTAAGGCAGGAGGCAAGATTTTGATTGAACATTTGATATCTCTTTTCAGAGAAGCATGATTGTCAATCCTCTTAGATCAGCTTTTTCTTCTCCTGCAAAAGATAATATCGATAATAATCATTGCAAGAGAGTAACCGCTCGAAGGTACCTGCAAACAGATATAGGAAAGCAAATGACATTGAAGGGCGGGGGTTATTAACGGTACATGACAACAAGGTTTAATAGCACCACATGTGGTACATAAAGTTCATGACCACAAGCAAATAGATCTACCGATAAAACCAAATTGTTCGAGGGAAAAGCAAATGTCAAAAGAAAACACCCTGCAAATAAGCCGTTCATCTATCCACTCGATGTTCTTCTCCCCCTTTTTGTCAACAAGTGTCAAAAAGTAAGGGGAATGCACACGAGGAACTACTCGTCCGAAGAACCCTCAGAACTTGAACTATTCGGTGAAGCAGAACGAGCGATGGTCGAGGCCGAAGCAGGAGCTGGACTAGCATCATGGGCTTCGGGATTGACTTCGGGAGCAGCGTCGGGAGTGGAGCGAGGAACATCTAGCTTGAATATCAAAGTGTAGATTGTATCTTCAATCTCATCGTCTGGCTCAACAAACAGCAAATCAGTGGAGTCAGAACATTGAGGCAGAGCAGGTGTTTTCCTTCGAATGTGAGGTACTTCAAACAGCTCCAGATGATCATAGTCTTTCAGAATCCCCTTTGCTGTGAGTTGATTGCGAGTGTAATGCTTGCGCAGGAGGGTCCAAGAGCGCTTCTTCTGTTCTTTATCAAACAGGAGTCCTTGGCAAGCATAGTTGTGGAGAAGATTAATCTCAGTCATCATTTTGACTTGGACCTTGTGATTGAGCTTGATATGGCTTTCAAGAGCTTGCTGGGTCTGAAGACCAATCTCATACAAAGAGGGATTTTCATTGTGCGGCACTTCAACATGGACCTTCTTTACTTTCGGAGCTGGAGCAGATGCAGGACCAGCGGTTGAGTTAACAGGGGCCTTTCCTTTCCCAGCATCCTTCACTATACGAAGAGTATCACGAACTGGAGGCATAAAAACTTTCGGCACAAAGGGGTAGAAAAACTTCTTCTCGGTGAGCTGTTCAATGGCAAACATGATCCAGGGAGCATATGGTTTCAGAACCTGAGCATTATCTGTTGCGAATGCCATATTCGAAATGAATAAATCAGGCAGGTCAAACCGAATGCCAATGGATAGAGCATGAAGAGCATTTGCCACAATTCCTCCTAGTCCTTCAGGTCGGTTGGTAGGAGTGAGAGAGTTGCACAGGATATAGAACAAGACTTTGTTGTCATAAGCCAAATTCTTCGGGTTAGATTCAGTGCAGGCATCTCCAACTAACTCAGGATCCATGAGCATGTGCATTTGAGCTTTTGAAACCTCCCAGTGATGCAGCCTATGTTCCCGAGTTGCATCAAATTCGAAGTGAGGGATATTTAGCAATGCAAGAAATTGATCAGAAGTGCACATAAGCTTTTCTTCTTCTATCATCCATTTGAGAACCCAAGTCTTACTGTCAGCAATATCTCCTGAAATATATAGAGTGGCATAGAATTAAAGAATAACTTCACGATTCCAGCCATGGTTGAAGCGCAAGAATCCTTTCAGGAAGGCTTGCTCAATTTGTTCGATGGTATGGTGGAAATAGGGTAAACTTTCAAGTTCTGCAAAATCCAGCACCTTGTGCTTGAAGATTCTGTTCTTCCTGAAAAGAATCCGAGCATAATATACTTCCTATTCCTTTGTCCAGAATCTTGGAGACAGCGAAGTACGTTCTCCTTCGTAAGGGCTGGTCCCAAAGAAAGCAAGTTTCAACCGGTGAAGCTGCTCATTGAACGCTGGGCCATTTGGACCATCTTCAACTGGGAACAGAGGAAATGTCTCCAATGGATTCTTGATTGGTTCTTCATCAGAGAAAAGTTTGGTGCGAATGTCATCTGGTGCAGCCACATTTTCTTCAATAGGCTTGAGAGGAGCGCTGCGCATCCTCGACTTGGCAGAAACAAATGGCTTTGAGGAACTTGAAGATCCATCTATTTTCCTCGCTGGAACTCCTTCAGCGACTTTCATCTCATCAGACTTTGTGGTCTTATCCTTGACAGACACAACTGCCTTTGGGTTGGACGCTTGTGGGACAGATACTACGGGAACCATTGGCTCATCAGGTTTCTTTACTTCCTCTTCCATCAAAGGAGCTATGGAACGAGGAGCAGGATCAACATCCATCGGTGTGGGAACACCAGATGATGTGACCGGGGTAGATCTCTTTCGGGAAGCAGATTGCTCCTCCTCAATCTTATCACTCTTGCTGGGGCTAGACAGGGCATCTTTCTTGGGTGGTGGAGGCAAAGGGTTTGCCTTTTCCATCTCAATTTGTTCATCAGTCTCATTATCACGGGCTTGTTGAAGAGGTGGAGCATTCTCTTCATCAGATTTGTTCAAAAAAACTTCAACGACATCAAGTTGCTATTCTTGGGCAATGGCACTGGAGTGACAACTCCTTGGTGGCATCCTGCTGCATAGGTTCTTCCTCATGAACTGGAGAAGGAGGAACCTACTGCAAGGGTGCACTACTGTTGATAGGGGCAGCATCAGCAGTCACTGGCTGAATACGGCGATCCATGATGCCCTTCGGCTTGCTTGCTCTAGCTCTAGCCTTCTGCTGTTTTTCTTCTTTAATCCTCCTTCGTGCAAGGGCAGCCTTGCGATCAAACTCCTCGTTTCTCCTGTCACACAATTGGGCCACATCCATGTGCATTTTGGAGTGCCATTCAACTTTCTCATTTCTGATAGCACTAAGGGTCTTTGCGATTTCAAATATTTCCTTGTTTAGACCTTTTCTTTCGAAATCTGATTCGGCTTCATTTCTCATTTTCTCGAGTGTTTGCTTGTCCTTCACTGCCTTATTTAGCTTCTTGGAGATTTTCCTCAGCTCAGTGAAATGCTTCGTTACCATTTTGGTAACATCATTAGGCAGACCCAAGCTACTAACATTAGCAGACTTGGCATCGTACGCGGCGCTATCAATGATATCAATCATAAGCCGGTAATCATATTTTTGTTCCTCTGTGGAAGTAGGAACAGAAGACTTCGCTTTCTTCACTGAAACATCTTCCTCAGACCGCAACTTTCTCTTTGCAAAACTTTTTGCTGGCACAACAGAACCCGAAGGTTTGTCAACAACAGAAGCAGGTGCATGTCTTGGAGATCTCCTTAGAGAGGGCAAAAACATCACTGGAGACGGAGTCTGAGCTGGCTTGTCAAGAATGGCAGGCTTGTCATAAATGGGAATTTCATCACCCATTTCTTCATCGAATGACTCATCAGATGAGTCAGATTCAACTTTTCTTGTTCTCTTGGAGATAGTTTTCTTTCAAGGAGCTCGAGGGGAAATGGGCTTCCTTGACTTGCTTCCTTTTGAGGCAGAAGCATGCTCTTTCTTTTTCTTCACATCTTGATGCGTCAGTGCAACATTCCGAGCCTCGACTTGTTTCTTTCTGGCCTCACGGGCCTCACGTTTTGCCTTGGCTTTTGCTCGCTTGGCAACTTCCTCAGGAAAGTCAGCAACGGACTTAAGAGAATCTGGATGAGGATTTTCTGGTGGATCTGGTCTGACCTTCTCATCATTCGGACCAATGCAGTTTTCCGCAATGCAATCGTTCCAAGGAGGAGTGGATGCAAATAAGACCTGGCACTTCTTCCGAACGTTCTCATATCTGAACCATTTGCTTGCCCAGTGGTGGCGAATCCTTTGCAACCTGTTGTTGCGATCGACAACTAATTCTCTTTCGGGAGGTGTTCTGTAGCTATCAGGGTCAGACATCTCAGCTGTAGTATTCTTTTCTCTCCCACGACCACCCTTTTGGGATTGCCATCCGAGAACATGGTGAGGGCGTCGGTAAATGCATCATCAACGGACTGTGTGGTGGCTGAAGGGATTTCTTCCTCAGCTCCTTCAGAATCAGATCCTTGATTCTTCTTTGGCACCTTTGGTGGCTTCGAGGATTTTCCTCCACCAGTCATTCTGAGCCTTTCTGACTTGGACGGATACCGAGGCAGATCACTGTCAGAAACTGTGTGCTCCTCCGAACTGGAACTCATGACACCTGTGAAATAGAATGGATGCGAGGGAAAAATAGACAGGGTCACAAGTATGCACAGAGGACATTTTGAGGAGTAAAACACATTTTTGCTGAGATTCTACCAAAGATTTATCACGGTAAGAAAATATATCCTTGATGGATTTCAATCCAGTCACAGAGATTTCTGTCGAGACTAGAGCAATTAAAATCAACATCTAATCTATCCCGAAATTGCGCTAGAATCTAGAGTAGAGAGATACTTGAAATGAGGAGCAACTACAAACCGTTCAAGTTAAATCCTAGGGATTCCTAAAGTTCTACTATGGTGAGAATAAATCACAGAAAAAACGCATCGGTAGGAACTACTCAAGAACAGAGAAAGGGATTGAATCAAATCCAGAGCCAAGTGCCCTAACTTGGCGACTTGAATCAGCTATGGCAATGCGAAAAGAAGGATTGCCGCACCGGTGTGGACAGCTGCCACAAGGTTCCACCGGAATTGCACGGCCGAGCTCCTCACCGGAGATGCTTCGAGCACGGGCTCGGTCAGTGGAGGAGCAAGGGGATGAGAGAAAATAGGGCGCACAGAAGAGGAAGAAGGAACGGAGAGGGGTATTTATAGAAGAATAACAAAACTACCCCTCCGAGATCCACGGCCCAGAGATGCGGGATGTTCCGCATTCGACAAACACGATCAACATCGTGGAGATCGTGGGCACGTGGCGACGGTTACCTGAGGAAATCTCGGGAAGTGGAGCAGTCGACCGAAGGATTTGATGAGGACAAGAGCCAAATCAGAATAATGTTCGAAGTCTATTTCTTTCGCAACCAAGGACGTTGGAGAGAAATTTTTCTTCAGGTCAAATTGCATACTTATGACAGATAGAGAGAGAACAGAGGGGAAACAGGGACCGAGACAAAACACTCAGCCAAAGGAGAGACAAACACCGAACGAAAGCTCTGAGTGAGTTGTACATGGACAAAACACAAACACTAGGAAAAACACAAAAGAATAAACGGAAAGAGGAAACAAATAGCACCAACGAAAGGCTGAACTCAGGGCAAAGAATCTGCGAGCGAAAACCCTGAGAAGACACCTGCAAGAAAGGATTACTTTTTCTTCACAATCCACACTTGTGTGGGAGGTGATGACCTCAATTGTTTCGACTGAGCAGGGACCCTTTTCCTTCATTGTTCTCTATAGCTCACCTGTGTAACACGAGAGTAATCATACGAATAAGCATTGAAATTGTTTCCTGACACATGGGTATAATGATTCAAAGAAATGCGCGTATATTCCTTCTGACGAATACTCAGCCCATTTCTGTCCGAGGAGGAATTACTCTGCAGTGCAAGGTTAGCAGTAATAGATAGATTTTCAATCAAGCATTTCTTTACCCAAATTTGTTTCTTGGGTGATCCAGACCTGCAGTTAGTACCGACATATCGAGCAAATACCTTACCATTCTGTTGTTTGATGAATTGGTAGTTTGAATCATCAGATTCGTTGTCATCAACGGATATGGGGCACTCATACCCTGACAGAAGAGTTGGATCGAGAGTTTTACTTTTAGCAAGAACCTAAATCATTCAAGGACATTGCTCGGGTGTCCAGTAGGTTCCATCAACATTGAGTTTTCTTTCAAAACCCAAGCCTTCCTTTCTGGGGGTTTTGTGTAGAATTAACTTCTTGAGTACATCACACAAAGTTTGATGTCCTTTGAGGCTCTTCAACATACCAGTCTCAAGTATGTTCCTTAACCTGAAATTTTCATCAGAAACAGCAACAATTTCCTCGGAAGAGGGATTAGTGATATCATTCATAGTAGTTGCAATATTTTTGATGACAGCATTGGAAGTTTCAGCATTGGAATTAGCATTGCTGCGTTCTAAGCATTTTAGGCAAGGAGGCACAAAATCATCAGGAAGTTTTTCAGATTGCTCGGCGATGAGAGAATCCTTTTCTTTCGCAAGCACGTCATAAGACTCTTTCAGTGACTCGAGTTCTTGATTCCAGTTAAGGAGTTCATCTGATAAACTCTCGAAGTCAACTGCTAGAGAATTATATTAGTTGGAAAGATCATCAGCAGTTGAGGTGAGAGCATCACGCTCCTCGATCAACTCTTGATTTTTCTCCATCTCATCGACCAGTAATCCTTCGGATTTCCTTAGATTTTTCTCAAGTTTTTCAAGCTCGTCTTGTTGGGATTTAGCAATCTTCATAAGTTTAGCATAGGCAATGTTGTCTGAAGAGAATTCATTTCCAGACTTTCAATGTTTGGAGGATACCTGATCCTTCGAGGCTTTTGCCATGAGGCAAAATGAGATAGGTTCATCATCACTTGAAGCATTATCATCGGAGTCTGATTCGTCAGAGTGTTCAGATGATTCATATGCAATAAAAGCATTTTCTCCTCCCAGACCTCTATAGGACCTCTCAGTATCTAATTCTGATTGAGATGATCCATCATCAGAAGATTCATCTTCAGAATTCAAAGTCATTTCAGCACATGCACTTGCCAGTTGTGACATTCTCTTCATGTTGGATTCGATAAGGCCTTTTGCTCTTGCGTCAGTGACTGGTCTCTTTGAGGAAGATGTGGATGATTCTTTCTTCTTCGTGAGCTTAGTATGATAGTCTTGGTATGAGAACCCAGAACAGTGAAGAGTACGCCATCTTCTGCTAGGTCTAGTGTCTGAATCCCAACTAGGACAATCCGCAATGAAATGACCGAATTGTTTGCACTTGAAGCACTTCATTTCTTTCGGTGGTAATCTCCTCATGGCAACAGATGATTCACATTCGTCCTCATTGATGAGTTGCAGATTCTGCCTTCTGAGATCATTGAGACGTTCAGTGAGCACTTCGAGTTCTCTCATTATCGAATGTTGATTTTCAATATCTGCTTCTTGAGAACTGCCATAGTTTGAGAGAATTTCTCCTTCACTCTCTGAGGAGGTTTCTGGTTGTCCATTCTCAAGTTTCATTTTTTCTTCGTGCATGGTTAACAACTTCATGATTTCAACATAGTGAAGTTCTTTGAAATCAGGTCTTAGCTTGATTTCTTCTATGACTGCATCAAATGTTGTGTCAAGAGAACTGAGCAATTTGTTGACTACATCCTTTTCGGTGATATCCTTCACTCCCCGTTGATGCAGTCTCTCGACAATGTTGGTCAGGCAATCAGTGAGTTCCAAGACACTTTCCTTTCGAAGGCTTCGAAAATGAGCGAACATGACACGAAGCATGTGTGTGTGAGCATCTGTTCTGGCCATCTGAATCTCATGAACATTTTCAAGGGCATCCCAGATTTGCTTAGCAGTATCAAGGTGTCTGAACCGAATGAAAATGTCTCTGGAGATGCTGGCACAAATGATATCTTTCGCTTGTGCATTCAGACGAATGTTAGCCTCATCTTTTGGAGTGGGTGTCTCTGGGTGTGGGATTGTGTATCCGTTTTCCACAATTTCCAAGAGTTCAACACTGATGGCTTGAAGCCTGATTCTCATTCTTCCTTGCCAGTACACATAGTCATTTCCATCAAACATAGGAAACCTTTCAGAGAGCGAGGATCTACCTACATACAACAGACTCAAAACTCCAAGGTTGTTAGACCTTTAATAAACAGAGACAGGGAGAACCCGCTCTGATACCAATTGTTAGGACCGAGAGTATATCGACCAGAGGGGGGTGAATGGGAGATTCAAAAATTCTTGCGAATGTTTTGAACTGAACCCAAACACAGCAGCGGAACAGTCCAGATAGAAACCTGACAAGGCAAATCAGTTACTGAGGAACAAATCTTTCAAGATAGGAGGCAATGATAATCTTCGCATAGTACTGAGTAGGCTTAACTATCACAATGGTAATGCAATAAATCACGAGTCGTAGCAACATAGGGAGGGATAAGCACAATGAGATAAAAGCTATTGAATGAAATATGGAGATGTACTGAAGGATATCTAACTGAGCAACATATAGAAAGAAGATCAGGCTCGAAAGATAAAACGATCAAAGGGTACAGTCAACAACAAGCATGAGAAGTAACTGTTGAATGAATGCAGACAGGAAAAGAGAACCAGTGGTGCTCGATGGTGCCAGAGGGATTTGGTAGACCAGTTCGCCCTTCTGCCAAAGGACTACGTCTGGTTGGAGGGACTTGTGATTGAAAACAGGAGCAAACCTCTCCCCGTCCTATTCTCCTTCAACTCGAGGCTGATCAGACCCCAGTTGATTTCACTCGCGGTAGATGTTTATCGGCGATCTCCAAACCTTCGACAGACTTCCTCGCAAACCACAATGACTCTTGGTTGCTGAAGATCTTACTCGGTGAAGACAACAACTCTTCAATCACTCGAGCCGAAACCTATTCGTCTAGAGAGTGCGCAGCTCTCAAGAGTAATAGGCACAAGAACTCTAACTCAGAACAACTGTGATACTCAACCACTGTCTAAGTTTTGGTTCTTGGTTTTCTCTCAGTAGATTTTAAACTCAAATCTCTCGGAGAGGGGATGCTCAATCAATCTTCTCAGAAATCTTAAGTGGAGCAGCCAACGGACAACATTGGAGCGGGGTGGCTATTTATAGCCGCAGCCTTCCCTGAAGGGAAAAGACCAAATTGGACATGTGGGAGAGCCAATGGCCGAACGACACGAGTCCAACGGTAAAAAATTGAGCACAACGGTAACATTTCTTGCGGAGCAAGAAACGCTAACTCCTCAGTCCAAAAGATATCTCCTACAGCAATGAACAACAACGTCTTCTGCTGGTAGGTAATCATTCGAACCATAAAGAGATTTCTCTCACTCTTTCATAGGTTTGGGCTAAGCATCACAGCGGATCTAAGCTTCGAGAACCTATGCCCCTCTTAATAGTTCGGAGGTCCTATGACTCAAGAAGATAAAAGAACAACGAAAGTAAATGAGCGTCTATACTTCATCTTCTTTACTTCGACTGCAGTCAACTTCTTCGGACGACTCCGAACATGTATTGCTTCACGTCAACAATAATTTTAGGGGGTCAACTCTTTTGCTTCAAACTTCTCGCCTTCATGGCTTCGATAGACATAGCTCAATCATCTCTTCGTCACAGATATTCTTCGGTGAAGTTTCTCGAACTTGCCTCCAAAGAAAGCATTCTCTTCGGTTCTGCATGGACTATTTCTCTCTGTGTGCACTAGCAAACAAATCAGTCCATGCCTGTTTCTGTCAACAATCTCCAGAACACAAGGGGGCAAATATTGCACCAACAGTCTTCATTTGTCGGTGTACTAAAGCATGGGTGCCCTCATACCCTGACTTGTGCACAGGCAGTTGTAGCCTTCCTGACGGCTAGGGCTTGACGAAGGATAACTATGACTCAAGACTCAGATTAAACAAGACCGTGAAGAAGACCTCAAGGCAGGTCATCGAGAAGTACTATTCTCATACTAAAGATGAAGATTGCCCTTGCTGGCAAGCTTCGTACCGGCAAGGTGAAGACCAAGACTCTGGTTGCCGGCAAGCAACGGCCCAGCAAGCTCCGCGCCGGCAAGCTCGTTCTGTCCCTTTACCGCTCCACCTCATCATTGGCTAGATAAGCACGCATGATAGGTGTCGAGCGGGCAGGCAGTCAACGTAGCTAGCTATGGCACGTGTCGGCGTGCCACGCAGAGATTAACTTTAATGACACTCATCCCTGGGACGTGTCAAGATTACAGGAGGGCGCCAGGACCGGTGGTACAGATCTTTTGCCCAAAGCCTCGCCTCCCCGACGTAGCACCTAACGGTGCATTTAATGCGCTTGTCTGACCCCGTCTGGAGATAGACGTGGTTGCGGTGCAAGTTACTATTCATACTCTATAAATGACCATACTAGCCACTGTGGTAACCCATTGGTCTATAAAAGGAGGCCCACGGCTACACTTAGAAAGGTGGACTCTTAGGTCAACTACACGTTGTAGCTGCACTTCCCGCGCACCTTGCCGGCAAGCTGCGCTCCTTGTAACCTTTGAGCTCACATACAATCAAACCACCAGAACAGGAGTAGGGTTTTACACTCACAGCGGCCCGAACCTGGATAAATCATTGCTTGTGCTCATATCTACTAGCCCTGCTCTTTGTAGTATTTTGATCCCACTTCCGAACCACAAAGGGATCCTCTCGATCCCATAGATCGTCGTTTTCCCATGACATCTTTGGCGTGCTAGGTAGGGGATCTCATATTACGAATCAGTGTTCGTAGTTTGAGTACCGGATCCATCACCTTCATCGATGGTGCCGAAGAAGAAGACCGGAGCCACGACAGCTCCCACCACCTCCAAGCTGCCTTCCCAGGTTTCCGGAGACTGCACAGGCGGCGCAGGCGGTGCGGGCGCTACGGTTGGACGGCCGGGGCAGGGGGCGCCGGCGGTGTAGATGTCCAGCCTCCCCACCATGCCGGCGATCGCAGTTAGCACACGGAGACAGCGCAGACGGCCAACTCCGACAACCCGCTGGTGAGCATGATCATCCTAGTATTACAATTCGGACCGGTGTGAACCAAGACCCCGTCACCGCGATGTCCAAGGACGGAGCGGCGACGTCCAACAACGCTGCGGTGGGACGTGTGCAACGACCATCGCAAGATGGGCGCACCACGCTTCCCCGCGGTGCAGGCGGTCCTAGACGGCGTCAAGCCGGCCCTGAGCATCGTCCTCACGATGCTCAGGTTCCACCACCACCACGACAACCCGTTGGTGAACATGCGCCACGGTAGCAGGTACGCGATGAGCTCCCCCTGGCCCAGCCAGGAGTCGAACGCCGTCACGTTCTGTGTTTCCTGCCATGCCAACCACGGCGACAGAGGCTATGGCGCGAGTTCAAATGCTTTTGAACTTCCCGCCAGCTCCAGACAAAATGGAAGAATGGAGGGCCACCATTTAGAGCCTCATCTGTTTTGCCGATCTCGGCAAAACACAAGATGTGGGCCCCTCCAGATGACCACCAATAGTGCCGGCAAGACCATCTGGCTGCCGTGCTGGAAATGGTGCACCAACGGTGCAGTCGCCTCCACGCCAACAACCATAGCGGCAGCAAGCTCGCCGATCAGATGACCAGGACACTATGTCCATGGCATCGTCAGATCCGCGGGGCCGCCGAGACCAGCGCCAAGTGCTCCACGGACGGCGCGAAGAGGACGCCCATACAAAGATTGAGCGGCGCCGGGAAGCACACCGTCTATCCGACAACCGTGCCGGGCCGGCCGCATACGTGCCAGCGCCAAGGTATCCTGGGTGCCTTTACGAGGTGGGCACCCCAGCGTTTACTCGTGAGATGCGGTAAGTTTGCTGGCCGTCCGCCCGCCCCTTCAAACCTGAGCTGCCCAACAAGTACGATAGCACACTCAGTCTGGCAGAGTTCCTTGGCATCTACACCATCGCGGTGCAGGCTGCCGGGGGACGCGATGACAAGCTTCTAGCCAACTACTTCCCATTGGCGCTTCAGCCTAACATCAGGTCGTGGTTGATAAACTTGCTGGAAGGCTCCATTTCTTCTTGGGGGGATCTATGCCATCAATTCGTGGGTGCTGGTCAGGAGAGCGATTTGCATGTGATCCCCCAGAGAGATGGAGAGACCCTCCGCAAGTACATACAGAGGTTTAGCCATGTGCACCACAACATCCCCGATGTTCATCCCGCAGCTGTTTGCACCACATTCCACACGAATGTGCGCAACCACAGAATGCGGTCTGAGATGAATATCGTGAAGGTCAGAACCATCAATGAGTTGTACGCCTTGGCAGACAAGTGTGCACGTGTTGAGGAAGGGAGGCGACTCCCGAGGGAAGATGCTGGCGCCGATGTCGATTTTGAAGACGACAACGCAGATGATGCATCGACCCCGCAGAAGAAGAACCGGAAGCGCAATCGGAAGCGCAAAGGCAAGACAGTGATGGCAGTTGAGAGCCCCGGTGACACCAACACTGCCAAGAAGTCCAAGGCAAAGAGCCCCGGCAAGGAGGTTGCTAGATGCGCTGACTGCCGGGAGGCTACGGCAGGCGACAAGAGCGGCAAGACCAGTGGGCCATACTACAAAATCGACCGTACCAAGGGCCATGATCTCTAGGAGTGACGGCAAGTGGAGCAGCTTGCCAAGAAGCAGAAGCAAGAGTACGAGAAGTGCGACAAGGAGAAGGGCCAGGATGGTGCCGGTGGATCCGGCAAGCAGAACCGTGGTGGCCGAAGGGGCCGCCGCGGCAAGGCCAAGCAGCCAAAAGAGAAGGCTGCACAAGGCCAAGATGATGATGATGATGATGAGGACGAAGATGAGTCCGACAAAGAGTTCTAGAACGTAGTGGACGCCATGTGTGTCGACGGAGGTGCATCTTTGCACTCCTCGCACTGGTAACTGAAGCAGTGGATCCGTGAGGTGAATGCCACGGAGCCCATGATGGGAGCGTAGAAGCCACTCAAATGGTCGCACACGCCCATCGTCTTTGACGCCGAGGACCACCATGATCGCACCACTGTGGTCGGGTGTTTCCCATTGTTGGTTTCACCAATAATCCGTAACCTCAGGGTGACGAAGATGTTGGTTGACGGTGGGGCCGGCTTGAACTTGATCTTTCCTGACATGATCAATAGGCTACAGATCCCCGACAAAGATCATGAGGAGACCGGCATGTTCCAAGGGATCAGTCCAGGAAGGAACAAGCCGAAGGGTCAGATCACGTTGCCGGTCACATTTGGCAGCGACCTCAACTACCGGATGGAGAAGATCGTCTTTGACGTTGTCAAGATGCCCCTGCCCTACAGTGGCATTCAGGGCCGTCCGGCGCTGGCCAAGTTCATGGCCACGTCGCACTTCGCCTACAATGTCATCAAGATGCCAGGGCCGATGGGGGTCCTCACCATCAAGTCAAACCACAAGGACGCAATCATTTGCGCCGACAAGCTCTACCGGGAGGCAGTGGCAGCATCTGCCGACAAGGCACCTGCTCCTGCCAGCAAAGCTCCCAGTGGAGGAAAGAAGAAGAAGTCCGGCAAGACATCTGATACGGATGCCGGGAAGCGCACTTTAGAGTGCAGCACGCCCGTCGAGGACAAACCAGAGAGCTCTACCGGCAAGAGCAAGAAGTCCAAGGCCTCCGTGCCGACGACCAAGCAAGTTTCTGCAAAAGAGGATGGGACGAGTGGCACTTTTTCTGTAAGTGCCACTCTCAGTGACAAATAGGAAAGCGAGCTCGTTGCCTTCCTACAGGCAAATGTCGATGTGTTTGTTTGGCAAGCATCTTACATCCCCGGCATTCCTAGGGAGGTAATTGAGTACCACCTTGCTGTCTGCCCTCATGTGAGACCCGTCAAGCAGAAGGTCAGGAAGCAAGCCTTGGAGCGGCAAGAGTTCATTGCCGAAGAAATCAAGAAGTTGGAAGCACCAGGTCTAGTCAGAGGAGTGCTACACCCTACGTGGTTAGCCAATCCAGTTGTAGTGCGCAAGGCAAATGGGAAGTGGAGGCTTTGTATAGACTTCACGGATATAAATAAAGCCTGTCCAAAGGACCCTTTCCCTTTGCCGCGCATCGACCAGATTGTAGACTCCACTGCCGGCTGTGATTTACTCTCTTTCCTTGACGCCTATTCTGGTTATCATCAGATCTTTATGGCCAAGGAAGATGAGGAGAAAACCACATTCATCACTCCATGTGGCACATACTGCTTCTTGCGTATGCCTTTCGGATTGAAGAGTGCTGGGGAAACCTTTGCCAGAGCAGTTCAGATCGGTTTTGAGCCACAGCTGCACAAAAATGTGGAAGCCTACATGGATGATATTGTGGTCAAGACCAGAGACAAGTCAACCCTGAGTCGGGATTTGGAAGAGACATTTGCGAACTTGTGCAAGCTCAACTTGAAGCTCAACCCCGAGAAGTGTGTGTTCGGTGTTCTGTCCGGCAAGCTTCTTGGGTTCTTTGTGTCTCAGAGAGGGATTGAAGCCAACCCCGACAAGATCAAAGCAATTGAGCAGATGGAAGCACCAAGACGCGTCAAGGATGTCAGGCATCTTGCCGGCTACGTTGCCGCCCTCAGTAGGTTCATCTCCAAATCGGCAGAGTGCGCCTTGCCGTTTTTCAAGATATTAAAAAAGGCAGGTCCAGTAAACTGGACTCCGGAAGCGGAGGCCGCGCTCCAAGATTTGAAGGAGTACTTGTCTTCTCCGCCAGTCCTAGTTGCGCCTAGGCCGCAAGAGACATTGCTGCTATACTTAGTGACAACGAATCAAATGGTTATTGCTGCACTTGTGGCTGAAAGAGAGGCAGATGAGGAGGAGGTAGCAGCCGCAGATCCACGACCCGATGAGCTGGAATCTTCTCCAGCAAGGTCAGGTGCCGACAAGCCAGCGATTGTGCAAGCTAGCCAGCCAGATCAGCAACTTGTGAAGAAGAAGATGGTGCAGCGTCCAGTCTACTTTGTCAGTTCCCTCCTGCAAGGTGCTAGGTCAAGGTACTCTGGTGTGTACAAGTTGCTCTTTGGCCTTCTCATGGGTTCAAGGAAGCTGCGCCATTATTTTCAAGCACACCTAGTCACTGTCGTCACTCGCTTTCCGTTGCAACGCATCTTGAGAAATCCAGAGGCAACCGACAGGATTGTGGAGTGGGCATTGGAGTTGTCAAGCTTTGATTTGAATTTTGAGAGTACCTCAACGATTCAGAGCAGAGCCTTGGCGGAATTCATTGCAGAATGGACCCCAACGCCAGACGAAGAAGTTCCAGAGACCTCACTCCCCGGCAAGGAAACTGTTGACGATTGGATCATGTACTTTGACAGTGCTTTCACGCTGAAAGGCGCCGGTGCCGGCGTGCTGCTTATAGCACCCACCGGAGAGCACCTCAAGTACGTGCTTCAGATGCACTTTCCCCGGGAGCAGGCCACCAATAACACTACTGAATACGAAGGATTGCTTGCTGGTCTGCACATTGCAATCGACCTTGGTATTCAAAAGCTGATTGTCAGAGGCAACTCGCAGCTAGTGGTGAGGCAGGTTAACAAGGATTACCAGAGCCCTTTGATGGAGGTGTACGTCGATGAGGTGAGAAAGTTGGAAGAGCACTTTGACGGTCTACAAGCAGAGCACGTTCCCCGTGCCCAAAATTGGATTGCCGACGACCTGTCAAAGCTTGCCGCTCAAAAGATGCCTGTGGAACCAGGAACTTTTGTGCTCCATCTGACTTAGCCATCCGTTACACCATCAAGGCTGGCGAAGAAGAGAAAGCAAGATGTTGGTGGTTACTTTCCGGTAGAGCTGCCAGCAGCCGCCAAGAAAGTGAATACCGCCAATGAGATACCCTTGGCCGGTGAGCCACAGCTTTCGGCAAGCCAGATCCTTGCCGTCAAAGCAAGCGCTCCCGTAGAGGAAGAAATGCCTTTAGTCCTTGTCATCGAGCCACAAGCTCCGGCATGGGCGCAGCCAATTGTCCAGTTCCTTCAGAAAGGAGATCTTCCCGATGAGCAAGAGGATGCAGAAAGAGTAGCCCGTCAGTCAAGCATGTACAAGTTTGTTGACAACATTTTGTACAGAAAGAGACCAAATGGGGTGAAATTGAAGTGCATCTGCCGGGAAGATGGACAGAGGTTGTTGGAAGAGATGCATGAAGGGATGTGTGGCTCTCACATTGGATCACGCGTGCTTGTCGGCAAGGCATTTCGTCAAGGATTCTACTGGCCGATAGCCCTTCAAGACGCCTTGGCGGTGGTCATCAGATGCGAAGCATGCCAGTTCCACTCCAAGGACATTCACCAGCCATCTCAAGCCCTCCAAACCATCCCTCTCTCCTGGCCTTTCTTGGTCTAGGGGATCGACATCGTCGGCCCCTTCCCCCGTGCTACCAGGGGCTTTGAATTCTTGTACGTTGCAATCGACAAGTTTACAAAGTGGCCTGAGGTGGAGCCAGTGAGGAAGGTGACGGCACAGTCAACCATCAAGTTCCTCAAAGGATTGGTTGCCCTTTTGGTGTTCCCAACAGGATCATCACCGACAACGGCACCCAATTCATGAGCCGCGCCTTCACAGCATATTGCCAAGAGCTTGGAAATAAGATTTGCTACGCGTCTGTTGCTCACCCAAGGAGCAATGGGCAAGTAGAGAGGGCAAATGCAGAAGTGTTGCATGGTCTCAAGACCAGAACTTTCGACAAGCTGCACAAGTGTGGAAGGCGCTGGGTGGAAGAGTTGCCGGCGGTTCTTTGGTCGATCAGAACAACGCGAAGTCGAGCCGCTGGCCAGACACCCTTCTCCCTTGTTTATGGTTCAGAAGCGGTGCTCCCCACAGAACTCAAATACGGGTCACCTCGAGTCTTGGCCTTCGATGAGGAGGATCAAGATGAGTTGCGGCAAGATGATGCCACGCTCCTTGAGGAAGATCGTTTCAGGGCTGCTGTCCGTGTTGCACAGTACCTGCAAGCTTTGCGCCGCTACCATAGCCACAAAGTGAACTCCAGGAATCTTGAGGAAGGCGACCTTGTTCTTCGTCGGATTCAGTCCACAAAGGGTCAAAACAAGTTGATGCCGAAGTGGGAGGGCCCTTACCAGGTGGTACGAGTCACTAGGCCCGGCGCAGTCCACCTAGAGACCGAAGATGGCACTCTGGTGCTCAACTCATGGAATATTGAGTATCTTCGCAAGTTTTACCCATGAGGCGCGGTTGCTGGGCTGCCCGGCAATCTCTTTTGTAAAAGTTTGCCAGAAAGGCATGTAAACCTTTGTATAGAGCCGGGCACAAATCCCGTGCACATAAATAAAGATAAGTGTTTCACAGTTCTTTGTCCAAGTACATATTTGTTTATGTGTTGCAGGCAGCCTTGTGTTACATTTTTCCCTTGCATAGGATGATTAATGAATCGTCAAGGTTCCAGCCTCTTCTTTTCTCTTCTTTCTTTTTCTCAAAGGACAGAAGGATTCCTCACGTGCAAGTTTCCCAGGGGGAGTGATGGTATGGATACCAAATGACGTTCAAGATATCGTCCTACGGCAAGAAGCATAGCAAAGAAAAAGCTAAGTTGCAAAACTTTAAAGGAAATTCTTTGTTGTAGTTGCAACTTCTCCTTGAACGATTTTGGCCTTTGTATGAGAAACCTGCATGCTAAGGAACCTTGTCGTGATCATCTACGCCCTTACTTTGTTTCGAGTTCGCTCAATAACTTAAGTGGTTACGTTGTGGTCATCAAGTGTATCCTTGCCTGCAGCGGCACTTCCAACAAGCTGCTAAGGACCTGCTCCTCAAGCGCTCGCGGCAAAAGTGCGCACACCGGCAAGTTCCCGGCAAGCGTAGGGTGCTAAAATCATGCAAAGACAGAATAAAACAAGAGAGATAGCATGCATACATCCATCCAAAACACAAGTTATATTACATCAAAGCCAAGTGCAGTTCTAATTTAAGATAAATCTGTCTTTTACATGAACTACACTTTCACCAAGAAACAGCGAAGGGAGCTAATCCTTGTGGTCACCGTCAGTCCTCGGGACCTGATGAATCTTGCTGATGAGGGGAGCGATGGCTTCTTCGGCATCTGTGGTGTCCGTCCCCGGCGGCAAGCTTTTGAAGGCCTTGGAGGCGTCAATCCTAGGGTTCCGGTAGATAATCTTGACGAGTATCTTGGAGATGACGTCGATGCAGAACTTGCGAGACTCACTGGCGAAGTTGGCGGCCCTCCTTTCGTGATGCTTCTTCAATATCTCGAGGAGTCCTTCAAAGAAGAGGGTGAGGCTAGCACTGGTAGAGTCATGCTCGCCGACGATGAAGCTATGGTTCTCCTTGTCCATGATGGTCACCTGAGCAGCAAGGCGCTCGGCAACATCGACAAGGCGACCAGTCCACAGATCTAGGGCTTTCTTGTGCTCGTTGAAGGAATTTGCAGCATCGGCATGCGCAGTTTTCTCCTTCTCCCAGTTTACCAGCAGCTCCCTCTCCTTTTCCCGGCCAACCTCCAGATCCTTCTACAGGGTCCCGAGCTTTGACTTGAGGTCAGCAATGGAGTTGTTGGCGGTCGAGAGCTCTTGGGTTTTGGCGGCGAGGTCCTCCTCAAGCTTCGGCGCCCTGGACTCCAACTCTACCCTGGCGGCCTCAGCGACCTCTGCGGCCTTGACGGCTTCCAGATGCTTGGCGGCATGAGCCTGAGCTTGAGTATTGTTGGCATGTTTGTGGCCCTCCTCTAGCTCTTGGGTCTGCTGCACAAGCAAAGTCTGGATCTCCTCGTCCTTGCCGCGTTGCTAGGCGGCAAGTGCATCCTCTCGGGCGGCAAGGTCTTTTTCCTTGACGGTGAGCTGCGCTTCGCGCTCCGTTAACTTGCCATCCAGGGTCGCTGCCTCTTCCTTGGCAGCGTCAAGCTTCTCTTCCTACCTCTGGAGGATATGGAATTTGTGTAACACCCCAAAAATTTAACCATGTTTTTTATTAAGTAAAATTTGGCCAGAAATAAAATTTTGATTTATAATAGGACTTTTATAATTTCAGTTTCTCTTTTGTCTTCTGTTTTTCAAAATTCTTCCCTCCATATAGAAAATTTTGGTAAATATTGTGGGCTTTGGTAGTTGTCTTAAATCAATTCACTTATATTTTAAATAACAGTAGGAAATATTTTCATAATAAAATTTGCCCAAAATAATTATTTTAATAGCCTTTTCAGACTTTAAAATGCTTCTGTTGCACTACAACTATTTTACATAATTCTTTAAAAATTCTACAAAAATTATGAGGGGTCATGTGATGTCTATAAATCACATTTATGCAAAAACCCAACCTTGTCTTTTGAAAATTTTGAGCACAACTTCCTTTTTTCAAATCTGTTCTATTTTTGAGTTATTACTATAACCTCAATCTTTCTTGCTCCAAAAATTCTGCAATTATTCCAACTTATAGTCCTTCCTAAGAAACCCTTAAGTCTAGTGTATCAGCTCCAATTGCCTCATTTAGGTCCACCAAATAAATCTCTGTATTTTCAGTCCAGAACTGAAATCCAGCAAAACTTGCACTAGCAAGATTCCTCTTCTCACAAACCAACCACACCATCATCTCTACCATCTAAAGAGACACCATCCTGCCAAATCTCACAGCCAACAAAGATTCCTAGATAGCCATGGCATTTCACCAAGCACCTTGTGGGCATGATAGAATTTGGCATCTTTGCTGAACTCCATGTGCCACTGGATCCTATGGCTGAACCAGCTTGTCCATCATCACCACCATCCACACTAGCACCATCATGTTAAGTTGTAACTTGTTTGGGTCCTTGTGGATGCCGTTGGCATTACATCGAGCACGTGGTGCGCATGCATAGAGCGCGGGCAGAGCGCCGGGACTGCAGGCGTCGGCACCGTCCCGCGTGGCCCTCCCTGCAGCCTTCCCGGCCTCGCAACCACCCAGGAGGCATCGCCTTGAACCCACCGACCTCGCCGACACCCGAGCCTGGCCTCTAGCGCCGGCCACCGCCGTCCACGGCGACCAAGAGCGCCGCCCGACGAGTCCCGCTCAGACACGTCTCCGCCAGGGTCTCTCGCCCTAATTGCCAACTACCCGGCCTCATCCGCAGCTCGCCGACCGCGTAACGGTCACGCCGACCACGGCCACCGACCTCAACCACCTTTCCGGCGCGGTAATGGCCACCCGCCAATGAGTTGTCCTCTGGAAGCCACGGGAACCGACGTTCCCCGCCTATAAAAACACACCCGAGCACTCTCCCTTGACCATGAGCTCTCTTCCTCCCTCCACGAGCCCTCTGTAGCAGGCAACTGAGCCGGGGATGGCCATCTTCCCCGTCTCTGGCCAAAACAATCGCCGCCACACTTTGGTCGAATCCGACGTCACCGGATCCTTCCCTCTCCACTATCTTCACCAGTGGCCTCCCCTAGATCCCACGAATACAACCCCCACCCAATCTTGCTTGGGAACCACCGTAGGAGAAGCCCCCTTCCTGCCCGACTGCCGCCGTCCGCTGCGAAGCTCGCCGCCTACGACCCCGTGCTCACCGGCGACCACGACGGGTACCGGTGGGACCGCCTCGGTCGCCTGGACTCAACGGTGGCCTCAGCTCGCCAAGGGGCCTCGCCGTTCGTCGGGGCCGGTCGCTGGAACCCCGCGCTCTGTCCGGCCAGAGAGAAGATCTGCATGGGCTGTTCAAACCTGACCAGTGGGCCAGGCGGGCCCACTGTCAGTGACCCAGCGCCGCTGACCCGTCCGTCAGTGGAGACGGACTCGCCTGGAGCCACCTTCGCGCTAGGAAAGCATATTCCTAGGGATACGCCTTCGACGTCGCAGCCCACCCACGCAGCCGAGCGACTGGGCTTGGCCCAGTAACGCCAGACAGCTAAATAGCGCTCAGGGCGCACTTCTGCTCTTTCCTATTTTCTTTTTCCAGTCGATTTCAAATAATTCCTCAGTAATCATTTCTACACCAAATTTGATGATTCAAATTTCTGCATACTTATAAAATCATGTCCTATTAATCCAGCTAGGGTGAACATTTTTTCTAAGCTTAGTTTTAGTTGGATCAATATAAATAGTCCATTTAGTCATTTATTTCAGATTAGTAAATTCCTAAGAAAATCATAGGAACTCCAAATAATTTGATTCTTTTTCTGAAGTTCATCATTTTTCATCTAGTTTATTTTAGTATTTATTCCAAAAATTTCCAAACAACTTTTCAGCACTGTTTTGGCTTTATGTGGTAATTGCAATATTTTTGAAAATAGGAAATGGAGGAAAGATAAAATTTTCAACGTTTTGGAGTACACCCAACACTTCTGCATGCTCAAGGCAAGCATCTTGAACACTTGATATGGTGATTGCATGGTTAAATGTTTGCAAGATTAATTGAATCATGCATATGTTGAATTCAAACAAAATTTGCATGCATGTAGTGCTGGCATGTTTCCTCGTACCGTGCAACGTGTGCTTGTCATGACTAACTTGCAGGAGCAGGTATAAGAGAAATACCGTTACCGGCAGAGGGTGATCACGTCGGAGCGTGATCATGCCTTGTTGGTTATGCATGTTGGGACATGCAAGGGTTGTGGCCCTGTTTTGGTGTTACTGTTGAAAGAACACTTTATTGTGCTAACCACTTCAGGAAATACATAAGCCTCCTGAGTTGACCGTAGATCGAGTCTTGTTCCGGTAACCCCCAAACTTGATCCGTGCTACCACATGTCCCTGCCGCAGGTAGGGTATGGTTCAGTAAGTTGTTAACCCCTTTCCTGCACACACACCGTACAGAGAGGCCATGGTGATAGATACTAGAGGCCTCTGGTAGGCATGTCACCTGGTCAGGGGGCATGGGTGTATTTGGCTGGGCCAAGAGGGGTAGCGCCCCTGATCTTTGCGCACGTTATATATGAGATTGTGATCCCTTGCTATTTGAGATTGTAGTCTCCCCGTCTTAGAGTTTATCTTGAACGATGCCTTGGGTGATTCCTGGCATCAGGAAAGTTAATCTGGTGTGTGTTGGTCAGGCGTGTTTTTAACCCAAAGACCATAATTGGAATTAGTCAGCGTCTCGGTGTTGGCTAAAGAAATCATTTACTTGTGGGTAAAGAGTACACCCTCTGCAGAGTTTTACCTATTCGAATAGCCGTGTTCGCGGTTAAGGACTACAGTCTGGGTTGATCAAGTGTCGGTCTTAGTGTCGGTCTCCGGAGGAAATAATTAAATTGGTTGTGATCCATTTTTGCAGGATTATTATTGACACTACTGATGATATCATGAATATTATTGTCATCATAAATATTATTGTGGACTAACCCTTTTCTCTTATATTTTATGTTCTGGGTGTCACTTGGGCTGGCTAGACTACCCGTGCACTCGGTTTTATTTCTTTTTCTGAGTGTCACCTGGGCTGGCTAGACTACCCGTGCACTCGGTTTTATTTCTTTTTCTGAGTACCTCATGGGATGGCTAGACTACCCGGATACTCAGTTTTATTTTCTTTCTGAATATCTCATGGGATGGCTAGACTACCCGGGATATTCATTTATTTTCAAGACCTCTCGAGGCATCGCTTTTAGACACCCATTTGGCATTTCTTTTCAAGACCTCTCGAGGCGTCGCTTTTAGACACCCGTTTGGCATTTCTTTTCAAGACCTCTCGAGGCGTCGCTTTTAGACACACGTTTGGCATTTCTTTTCAAGACCTCACGAGGCGTCGCTTTTAGACACACGTTTGGCATTTCTTTTGGATTCTCGGGCGGTCCTGTCTCGCCCGATTCTCCACTTTTATATTTTCTTTTGGATTTTCGGGCGGTCCTATCTCGCCCGATTCTCCATTAACTTTCTTTGCTTGTCACTAAAATTTTATATTTATTCTTCCGCACCGTACTAATATTTATCATGCCATGATTAATTATAGGTCAACATATGCATATCATTTAATCCATCATGAGCATATGCATTCGGTATATCTTTTGTTCATAATGTTTGCGAGTACATTCAAACGTACTCACTGGCTTGTCCCTGGCTATTTAATTGGCCAGGTCAGGATTTCAACGAGGAGTACTACAACGACGTCCGTGCGGAGCCTAGGATAGCAGCCACGCAGGATAGGAATTATCCGGGTCAGCTGTTCCTGTGGGAATGGAGCCCCATCGGCGTTGCAGAACCGCGAGTCGCTTCCATCACCCGTTACCAGAAATCATTGTTGTATCATTAGACCTTTATGGTCTTGTATCCAATTCTTGTAATTGCTTGGTAATCTGTAACAAGTACGTGTCCACCAGTAACAGTAATCCTGGGACTGGTGACGACACGAGGGGTTAATTTCTGGGATATCGTGTCCTGGAAATCCGGCCCCGACAGCCTTGGTATCAGAGCCAGGCTGACCATTGGCTAATCCTATCTTAGCCTGGTCATTATCCTTAGGTTTTCACACCGTCCAAATCTTTCCTATCCGTAGCCAAGCCCATCGCATCCGATAGCCTGCACAATGGCCAGCCGACATCTTTTTAGTCGGTGCCCAACCCACCAGCCTGCCTACAAATTTTAATTGTGGTGATCTGCATTTAGTTCATCCATTCTTGGGAGAGGAAATTTCTTAAGGGCCACTCTCACAAGATTTTCCAACATAAGTTTTATCCGCGTGCCGTCACGGCATCCAGCTCACAGCCACACCCGCTCTGCTACATGCACTAAGTGCAGAAACCACACACCCACACTTAGCATCTAATCAACCACCTCGCTCACTGGATCACTCTCACCACGCCACAGTTTTTCCGAAGAAAAACTCGTGGGTTTTTATTTCTATGGAGACTACAGCAGAACGCACTAACACTCACCCATACCCGGCACCGATGCCTAGTCCCCGTGATCACCGCCACCTCGGAGAGTCACTACCCGAGCCGCGGCATCACGGCGATCATCGAGGATCATCGCACACAGTAGCAGCGAAGAGCCGACCAACGCAGCCAGCAGACCGACTAGGAGGATCGTGATCAGCTCCGAGCCCACGTCCTCCATTGACGCCTCGTCTCGAGCACCTGCAACCAGAAGGAGAAGGAGAAGAGGAAGAAGAGGTGAGGCAAGGTGCGAGGTAGAGGAAGAAGAAAACCGTGGTCATTTTTATAGCTCAAGCTCGGTGCACGGTGAGCCAAGTCCACCAGCGCCGCTCGTCGCTCGATCGCCGGTGTTCGGAGGTGAATCCGTGAGCAGTGCCGATAGGGTACTGGCCCGCGAGGTGAGTGCACGCTGCCGGCGACAAGCATGCCGCGCACTACCGCGGTACGGCCTAGATGCCCTGAAAGTGCATGTTATCTCCCAGAGGGGGGGTGAATGGGAGATTATTAGAAATTCGTCAAACTCTGATGAATTTGACGAAGATCAGAGTGAAGAAATAGAGACGCATGGGTAACTAAGTCATCACAGATTCAGAGTACATGCGAACAGCATACATAAGGGTGAAGAACATGCAATCATACAATTATACACGCATGAAGAATATGAACTGAGGAAATAAAAGATAGCATGATCAAATACTTCAGTTCAAATTCGTCAGAGGATAGATCACAAATTCTTCAGCAGCGGAATAAAGTAAGGGAGGGTGAGGAATTTGAAACCAGGTTGGCTCGGTGAAGACAATGGACTTTGGTAGACCAGTTCCAGTTGCTGCATCAACTGTACGTCTGGTTGAGGCAGCTGAGTCGCAACTCAGAGAACACTTAGTCCTCACCGTATTCCTCTTGAGCTAAGGTATCTTAGACCTCGCCCAATCACTCGTGGTAAGTCTTCAAGGTATACTTCCAAAACCTTCACAGACTTGTTCACCGGCACACCACAATTACTCTTGGGTGCTCAGAACATGATGCCTAACCGTTTGGAGGAATGACAGTCCTCAAAGGTAACAAGCGTCGGATCACACAGATCAATCTCTTCAGTGATGCTCAATCACTTTGGCTCTGGTTGGGTTTTTTCTCACTTGGGTTTTTCCTCACTTGGGTTCTTACAAAGTCGTCAGAGGATGGGTTGCTCTCAAATGACAAGTGTCAAGTTCTCTTGGAGCAGCCAACCAACAAGTGGTTGGGGGTGGCTATTTATAGCCAGGGGGCAACCCGACATGAATTGTCATAAATTCCCTTGTCTGATTCGACCATTGTCAGGATAAGGACCCCCTCGACAGCTGGCACGCGGCGCAGCAATGGTCTGAAAATCGAACTCTCAACTTCGTCGGGGCACTCAATTTCCTCACGATAGGCAGCTCGCACTGGCGAACTCCTAACTCCTTAGCCTGACCAAATTCGTCAGCGACCAGATGAACTTCATCAGTGTCGCTAGCAAATGTGTCAGCTGTACTGGAGATTTCCAAAGGCTTCACTCGGAGCGGCTTGTGTGTATAGGTTTGAGAAGTTTTGAGCATCACTTTGGAAATGTGAAATATGTTTCACCTAGACCCCCTTTAACAGTACGGTTTTTCCTATGACTCAAATAAGAAGAAAAGAAACTACGAAAACCAAAGTCTTCAAGCTTCAAAGTCTTCACATCAATTTCTTCAAAGGCCGTACCAATTTCATCATGAAATTCTTCACTTGAAGAAATATATTTTTAGGGGTCGTCTTCCAAGTGTTAAACCAAATCCTCAGGGACTCTGTCTCCTGTGTATACTCACAAACACATTAGTTCCTCAACCTATTTGTCTTCAATACTCCAAAACCACTAAGGGGGCACTTGATGCACTTACAATCTCCCCCTTTTTGGTGATTGATGACAAATTGATTAGGCTTTCAACGGGAGTAAAAATAATTGAAGAGTAAGTACAGAGTTTGAAGAAATTGATTACAAGATATTGAGGAACTCCCCCTGAAGATGTGCATCTGAGGAATTTGCTTTGGATTGCAAATGCACATGACAGGTTGAAATTGTGGAGATCTCCCCCTATATCTTGGAATCCAATCATGCATGATCATAAGATATTTGAAGAATATGAATGCATGATGAAAATTGGTGTCTGACAAAATTGTGCATGCATGATGAACAGATATATTAGGATCAGAGCATGCATAATAAATGTAGCAAAAGAGTCAGACGACCAACAGTTATTTAAGTTACAACTCGTCAAAGAGCGAATCAAATGAAGTCCAAGAGTTGCAACTCAGCAAAAACAGCCCATATAACGACCCGCTTGAAGACTAACTCACACTTCTCCCCCTTTGTCATCAGATGACCAAAAGGAGACAAGGTGAGGACTAACGTCCCTGAAGAAAATCATCGCGGTGAAGACTAGGGAGCGCCAGCGTTGTTGGGGTTGCGTGAAGCAGATGGACCAGCCGCAGTGTCTTCAACGATTTCATTTTCATCAGTCGTGTGCGATGAAGACTCTGAACTCGGCATGAGAGGAGGAACTTTGGTGTTCTTGAACTTCTTCCTTGGCGGTTCTGCCCAGTCAAAGTTCATCTGGAAGTCCAAATCAGCAAGTTCTTCATCTGTCTTGAGGTGAGAAAGGATGGACCATGATTTGTCAAAAATCTCATGAAGATAATAGCGGTTTTTGCGGACTGCGTTATGCGTCATAGTCATGTTGGCTTGTACAACAGCAAACTGACGCTTAACCCATCTGTGATTCCTGTCTACTTTCTGGTGAAGACTGATGAGCAGCTCACAGTTCGTCATGACACATGGTGCTTCTGGTGAATAAGTTGGCCTTGTAGCTTTTGCTATAGTATCCTGGCTAGCAGATTCATCAGCATTGGAGCTGGAGATTGGTTGACGAAATTGTCCATCAAGGGGATGAATTCCTTCATCTACGGGTGTCTTGCCCTTGCCAGGAACTGAGGAGATGGTGCTCTGAAGAACTTCGACTTCAGGCAAATAGCTCAAATGATTCTGACTGTCAGCCTTGTAGGGAATGGCAGATAGGGATTTGATGAATCTCATGATCCACGGGGCATATGGCTTCAGATTAAAAGGCGATTGTGCCACGGTGACCAATGTCCTCAGAAAGAAATCATGAATGTTGATGGGAGTGCCATGAATTATATGGAATAGCAGATTCTTCATAATTCCCACAACTTCTTCAGTGTTGGAGTTGTGTCCTTTGATTGGACTGGGGGTTTTGGACAGAATGCGAAAAACGGTCCTTGGCACATATAGCAAATCCTTCACTAAGAAGGTTGTCCTTTGAGCTTCTCCTTCAGCAATTGGCTTCATAAGCACTTGCATCAGGTGGTCGGGCAGCTCAGGTTCTTCATATATTCTTTTTGCGTCTTCATGGGGTGGATCAACTGGGAGAGCACGGAGAAGTTCTTCAATAGGTGCATTATAGTGAGTGTCTTCACTCATCCATTCCAGAGCCCATGTAGCAATGTTTTCAGCCTCTCCTGAGAAATGCACTATGGCATAGAACTAAAGAATGAGTTCTTCATTCCAGTCGCAGACGTCAGAGCAGAAGCTAAGTAATCCTGCATCGTGAAGAACAGCCAGAACTGGCCGAAAGCACGGTAGAGACTCCATATCCACGTGAGGAATATGGCGATGAGGAAATACTTTGTTCTTGTCGAATAGCAGTGATGCATAGAAATTCATCTGCGTCCGTGTCCAGAAGCGCAGGCACCTAATCTTGGCTGAGTCATATGGGGACTCACCAATGAAGAAATTCTTCTCTTCGAAGAATTTTTAGCATTATCGAACTGAGGCCGCCTGAGGGTTCTGCCAATCTTGGGCATCACTGGCACCGGGTGAAGGTTGTGCATCTTCTTGCGAACGTCAAACACTGGTCATGGGGACCCAGTGGAATCATTGGGATCGGTGACAGCAAGGGACTTGGCAATTTCCTCAGCAGTTGCAGTGGGAACAGTATCGGTGTCTGCTGAAGGAATTGAGTCTGCACCTAGAGGGGATGTATTGACGACATCAACTGTGGGCTCATCTTGAGCGGTTTCATCAGCTGTTGCAGCTGGTATTTCTTCAGCAATGGTTTGAAGTGGTGATGGTTGTTTTTCCTCAGAGCCCGTATGAATTTCTTAAGTGACGGCGGGTGACTGTGGCACTTGCGTCAGAGGTGTGGTGAGGGGCGAATTTGCATGGAAAGCTTCCCAAAATTCATCGATGATCGGAGGGGTACTAGCACCATCAATATCCACAACCTCTTTTGTTTCTTCACTACTTCCAGATGAAGCAGTGTCATTCTCTTCAGTCATCGGAACCTGTGAGGGCTTCCGTGACACGACTTGGTGAAGCAAAGCATCATCTTCGACTTCAATTTCTTCATCCACCTGCTCTGTGGTAGCAGCAGAGTGGGTTTCAGTGTCATCTGCATCAGCCCGAGGAATTTCGTATTCCACCCCATACGGAACAATCTGGAGATTTTCATTGGCAGAGGTAGGGGGCGCTGATGAGATAGGTATGGCATCAATCGAAACATTTGAAGACATTGGAGTCGTCTTCATTTTCTTCACAGTTGTTGTGTTGGTTGGTGGGGCTGAAGCTTTTCTTTTCTTTGCTTCCTACTCAGCAGCCTTGATTTTCTTCACTTCTGATGCAGAAGGAAGTGTGATATGCTTCACGGGTGAAGTCGCTGGTGGAGCTGCTGCTGAGGAACTGGATGGTTCAATTTCTTCAGGGTCGACTGATACAGTCACCCTTGCAATTTCTTCAGGAACAACATCATCAGTTGCCCTGTCTTGTACTTGCGGAGATAATGGCGTAGTCTCACTGGCCGGGGCTGTTGGTGGTGAAGCTGAAGAACTTGTGGGTGGCACTGTACCAAACTTGGCTGCCTCACGCTTGTTGTGGTCTTCCATAACCTGGTTGGTTGCAGAGATGAATCTGTCACGCACACCACAGCAGTGACTTGACTGGCGTTCAAATTCTTCAGACAGCTGTTGAATTTCAGTCTGCAAAGACACAAGCTGCTGAGGAGAAATTGAAAGCATGTTCTTCCGCAGCTCCTTCTCTTTCTGCAGCTGCTGTTTCCTCACCAGTTTTGCCTGAGCAATTTTATGCTTCTCATTCAAAATGAAAGCTGATAACACATGACTCGGACCAGGAGGCAGATTCAATTCGTCAAGGGGCGTGTCTGGCTTGGTGCACCAAATGTCAATGAAGTCTAAAAGCTTCTTGGGGTCCAGCAGCATAGGGACTGAAGAATTCTTAGCAACTGCTGCTTGCTCTTGCTTTCGTCTGAGGAACTCAGCAAGCTCATCTTCGTCAGCCAGCCCTTGTTCGTCAGCCTGAGGCACGACGGCCTTGTTCTTGGGACTTGGCCTAGTTCCATGGCTAGCTGTTGCCTTTTTCTTCAGTGTGGGCAGTGAAGACAATGGTTGCCCACACGCTGAGGCACTTGATGCAACGATTGAGGCTATTGGAAAGCCCTCGGTGCGCTGGCAAGATGCGAGCACGACCGGTGTTGAAGCTTTTGCTGCTGCCATTGAAGAACTTGTAGCAGGAGGAGGCACTGAAGATTTTGAGATCTTAGGTGTGAAACCTTTGAAGCAGCTGGCTAGGCCACTGAGGGCTTTGGGACAGTCGGCTTCGGCTTGGAGGCAGGCTTCTTTTGCATTGCCTTCTTCGGAGCACTGGCACTGCCACTTGCACCCTCTTCAGCTGAGGCCTTTGCGGCCTTGTTGAATTCATCAACGGCCTTTTTGGCCTGTTTCTGCAACTTTGCTTGTTGCTTTGCCCATTCTTTGGGGAATTCTTCACCCCTTCGGATGCTGGTAGGATGAGCAGTTTGGCCTTCAGCAAGTGGTGGCCTGTTGCACGGTGGCTTCACGGCAAAGTCCTTCATGTACTTGGAGGTGACGAAATTGTAATCCCTCCACTGATATGTCCAGTATCTCTTGATCTTTTGCATGCGCGTTTTGCGCTGCTCCTTTGTTTCTTTTCCATGAGTTTCCTCATCTGGAGTGCAATATCCATCATACAGGTCGTCAGGAATCTCAAATGTTGTATGTTCCTCTTTCCGCTTGCCACCCTTCTGAGGCCTTTTTCCATCAGCCATTTTCTTCAGCTGAGGTTTTTGAACTTTTGAGGACTCTGAAGAAGTTTGAAGGTTTTCCTCAAGCAATGCTGCAAATGAATTAATTTGATGAGAACCTAGTGATTCGTCTGCAGACATTGTACCTGTGAATAGAGTATAGTTGCGAGGAAATAGGGAAGAGTCACATGCGTTCTCAGAGATTTTTCAAAATAAACCAGGTGAAGAAATTGACCCTTATCGTCTTGACGCATTTCACTAAGTGTTCTTGACAAAGGTTCCAGAGTTGTACAGATTGAAGCAATTGCACAATTGAGGAATCTTGTTGTTAAGTGTAACTTAGGTGAAAATACTCAAGACTGGCCAGAAGGAAGTGCTGAAGAATTGGAAGAGTGGTAAAAACAGCACTTGAAGATTTTGTGGCAGTAAAAAGATCAAACTTGGGCGGTAAAAATAAATTTTAATTACCCCAAGGATGAACTCGACGAACTGGATGACGAGGAGAAGGAAATCGTCAGTTCAGATCTTCCGTTCCCTAACTTGGCGACGAAAGATGGCTACGGCGGTGGCGGAGGTGAAGAAATCCGCGGCTGGCACGAGTACGACGGCGAAGAAGTCGAGGCAGTGAAGTTCTTCCTCTCCGGCGACGATGAGATCCAGCGGCGGCACTAGGGTTTGAGAGCGACAGGGGCGCGAGAGTGAAAGGAGTTGAGGTTGACGGGGTCAAGCCTTTATATAGGTGCGGTAAAAACTGAGTGGCCCGAAAATTTTGGACGGATAAGCCCCTGGCGATTCGCATCTGAGTGGCACGCGTCACACATGCATTTTCATCTCAATCCATGCGTGCGAAGTGCGTGATGAAGTTACTGTGGCAACCGCCAAAAATTGATTAGAAGATTTTCAAAATGTGTTCGCAATTTCTTCAGCTGTCAAGGACACAGTGAAGACTTTGAACAATGTCAAGTAGAACGCATATGAAGAGATTGTGAACAGAGTGGGTTGAGCTTAGCACAGAGGGGAGCAGGTCCGATCACATCCACATAGATGACGAAAAACTCCGAATGAAGAAATAGCTATATGTGGATGCTGTTGAGGACATGAAAAGCTCAAATCAAGATAAGCAGTGAAGAGTAACCTCAAATGACGAAATTGAAAAGATTGACGAAATTGCATATGACGAACAACTCAAATTTGAAGAACGTCAAAAAGAGGTGGTGGCGTTACCCACCGTATAAGAACTATGATGATTTCAGACACCGCGTACAATTGTCGTAGGGTTCTGAGAATCAAGTCCTTCATTAATTTCTTCACACTTAGAGGGTTAGTCTTCATTGATTGAAGAAAAACGTTACTTCGTGTGTTGTGCATCAAAGTCATCAAGAATGCATAAGCATTAGGATGTGTGTCCTTTTCAAAGGACATTCGAAGATTCTAAGATGTTTAGCTCACACCGCAACATGCAAAACCTTCTCTCATCCAAGGGCTTTGTGAAGATATCTGCAAGCTGGTCTTCAGTCTTCACGTGGTCGATGACGATGTCTCCCTTCAGCACATGATCACGAAGAAAATGGTGACGAATCTCAATATGCTTCGTCCTTGAGTGTTGCACTGGGTTGTGGGCGATCTTGATGGCGCTCTCATTGTCGCAGAACAGTGGCACTTTCTTCACGTTGACGCCATAGTCCTTGAGGGTTTGCTTCATCCATAGTAACTGAGAGCAGTAGGCGCCAGCAGCAATGTACTCAGCCTCGGCAGTAGAAAGTGAAACACAGTTCTGCTTCTTCAAGGACCAACATACAAGAGATTATCCGAGGAAATGGCATGTGCCTGATGTTGACTTGCGATCCACTCGATCACCAGCATAATCAGAATCGGAATATCCAGCAAGATCAAGTGATGAGCCCTTGAGATACCATAATCCAAGCGTTGGGGTGTGAGCCAAATATCGAAGAATTCGTTTCACAGCCCGGTGATGTGATTCCTTCAGTGACGCTTGAAACCGGGCACACATGCAAACGCTAAGCATAATATCTGGCCTAGATGCATATAGGTAAAGCAGCGAACCAATGATGGAGCGATATACCTTCTGATCGAAATCTTTACCATTTTCGTGAGTGTTGAATTGGCCATTTGTTGGCATTGGTATCTTGAGGCCTTTGCAATCTTGAATTCCGAATTTCTTCAGGCAGTCTCTGAGGTATTTCTCCTGAGATATGAAGATGCCATTGGGTTGTTGACGAATTTGAAGCCCGAGGAAGAATTTCAACTCCCCCATCATAGACATCTGATATTCTTCTTGCATCATATGAGCAAATTCGTCACTGTATTTCTTGTTAGTGTAACCAAAGATAATATCATCAACATATATTTGGCATATGAACAGTTCACCATCATAAGATTTAGTGAAAAGAGTAGGGTCAAGTGAACCGGGCTTGAACCCCTTTTTCTTTAGGAATTCCTTCAGTGTGTCATACCAAGCCCTCGGGGCCTGCTTGAGGCCATAGAGAGCCTTGTTGAGTCTGAAGACTTTGTCAGGATGCTTTGGGTCCTCAAAACCTGGTGGTTGAGGAACATATACTTCTTCATCAAGCTTACCATTGAGGAATGCACTTTTCACATCCATTTGATATAAGAGGATATCATGATGATTAGCATATGCAAGCAATATACGAATGGCTTCAAGCCTAGCAATAGGTGCAAATGTTTCATCGAAATCAATACCCTCAACCTGTGTGTAGCCTTGAGCTACAAGACGGGCCTTATTCCTCACCACTTGGCCATTTTCGTCTTGTTTGTTGTGGTAGATCCACTTAGTGCCGATGATATTGTGCTTGCGTGGATCAGGACGCTTAACAAGCTCCCACACATCGTTGAGCTCGAATTGACGCAATTCATCTTGCATCGCTTGAATCCATTCAAGTTCCAAAAAGGCTTCATCAACTTTGGTGGGCTCTGAAATAGAGACAAACGCGTAATGCCCACAAAAGTTAGCCAAATGTGAAGCTCTTGAGCGAGTGAAGGGACCAGGTGCATTGATGTTGTCGAGGATCTTGTCAATCTGCACTTCATTCGCCACTCGTGGATGTGCTGGACAAGGGCCTTGTTGTTGTTGCTGTGCAGAGTCCTCAGCATCATTTTTGTCAGGATGTTCATTTTCTTCACGACGAGGAACAACCACTTCTTCATCAGCAGCTATTTCTTCACTGGGCACAATTTCACTCGTGCCCATTAGCTTGATAGATTCCTCAGGTGGCATTTCATCTAGCATAGGAGGCAGCTTTGCGAGCCATTAGTTTCATCGAACCGCACATCTACAGTTTCAACAACCTTGTGGTGGAAGGAGTTGAAGACTCTGTAGGTGTGCGAGTCCTTTCCGTAACCAAGCATAAAACCTTCATGTGCTTTCGGTGCAAATTTAGAATTGTGATGAGGATCTCTAATCCAACATTTAGCACCGAAGACTTTGAAATAACTCGCATTGGGTTTCTTGTTAGTGAGGAGCTCATATGAGGTCTTCTTGAGGAATTTGTGAAGATATACCCGGTTGATGATGTGGCATGCAGTGTCAATTGCCTCAGGCCAGAAGTGACGAGGTGTCTTGTATTCATCAAGCATAGTGCGCGCCATCTCGATGAGGGTTCTGTTCTTGCGCTCCACGACTCCATTCTGCTGAGGAGTGTAGGGAGCAGAGAGCTCATGAGTAATACCAAGTTCATCAAGATAGTCATCGAGGCATGTGTTCTTGAACTCAGTGCCATTGTCACTCCTGATGTGCTTGATCTTGAGACCATAATTCGTCATGGCCCGATTAGAGAATCGTCTGAAGACATTCTGAACTTCAGTCTTGTAGGTAATGATGTGCACCCAGGTGTAGCGAGAGTAGTCATCAACAATGACGAATCCGTAGAGAGATGCTGCATTGGTTAGTGTGGCATAATGTGTGGGACCAAACAAATCCATGTGAAGTAATTCAAAAGGACGAGTAGTGGTCATGATTGTCTTCGCCTGGTGCTTGGCTCTGGTCATTTTTCCAGACTCACAAGCACCACAGAGGTGATCCTTGACGAATTTGACACCCTCGACGCCAATGATATGCTTCTTCTTGACAAGAGTGCTCAAATTCCTCATTCCAGCATGTCCAAGTCGTCGATGCCATAGCCAGCATTCCGAAGCTTTTGCCATTAGACATGTTGCAGGCTGAGGACCTGTAGAGAAATCAACAATGTACAAGTCACCTCTCCTAAAGCCTTTGAAGACTTTGGATTTGTCAGATTCCAACAGCACAATGCATCTATATTTGCCAAAGATGACAATCATATCAAGATCACAAAGCATTGAGACAGACATGAGGTTGAATCCAAGGGACTCAACAAGCATCACCTTTTCCATGTGTCGATCCTTTGAAATGGCAACCTTACCTAGACCCAATACCTTGCTTTTTCCTTTGTCAGCGTAAGTGATATGCTTCAGATGAGACGGAGTAAGGGGAGCATCAGTGAGGAGATTCCTATCTCCAGTCATATGATTCGTGCAGCCACTGTCCAAGACCCATTCAGTGGCTAAAGGTGTTTCATCCTGTAGGAGCATTAGTCTGACTTACAAATTCATATGCTTCAAAGTGAAGAATATGACGATGATCAATTTCATCAGACAATTTCATCAATGAGTAATATCTAGCAGCATAAGGGATGTGTGAAATGAAACATTCATTCCAACATGATTAGCCTGCATCCCAACAGACATTTTGTCAGGTCTTCAGCAAATTCATCAGACATTTAGTTGCCTGAAGACCTGACCCTGCAGAAGAGATTAGTTCTTCTTCTTAACCACCCACATCTGAATGGGTGGCTGAGAAGCAATGTGACGAAGTGCATTGATGGAGAACTTAGGCATTGAAGAATTTGCATTTCTCTTCACAGGAGGGTTATAGTAATTGAATGAATAGGCAGAGAAATTCTTCGATGATTTGTGAACATAGTGGTTCGAAGAATAATGCTCATATTCATCAAATCGTTGTTTGTTTCCCTATGAAACAGAGACATTAGTGCGACCATAAGTGGGTCTGCATCCATTTGACGACTTTGATCCCTGTGAAGAATTTGCCCTGGGAAGTTTCTTCTTCATCGGTGGTGTCATGATGACATTCACCTGAAGATTTTCCAGAAGGCTTTTAGAAACCCAGATTTTCTTCACAGGTGGACCGTTCCTGCAGTTAGTACCAATGAATCTGGCAAAGACTTCACCATTCTGATTTTTGACCAATTTATAGTTGGAGTCAAATGACTCATCTAAAGAATATGAAGAATCACAAGTATAGCCAGATAAAGAGGATGGGTCTACTGGAGGTCCCTTTGCAGCAACCCATGTGGTTTTGGGATACTGCTCAGACTTCCAATACGAACCATCAGCGTTGAGCTTTCTCTCAAAGGCAATACCCTCTTTCCTAGGGTTCCTGTGAAGAATTTGCTTTTTGAGCATGTCACACAGGGTTTGATGCCCTTTGAGGCTTTTGTACATGCCAGTGACATATAATTCCTTCAGCCCTGCATTTTCATCAGTATCACCGGTGGCTTCCTCGGATGAGGGGTTAGTGGCCACCGTAGCAGTTGAAGCAATTGCAAGCACAGAAGCATTTGAACATTCAGCTGAAGAATTAGCAATATCACGTTCAAGGCATTTTAAGCATGGTGCAACAAATTCTTCCTGAGTGATACTGATCTGTTGAGCGAGGAGTGAATCGTTTCCTTTTTGAAGATCATCATGAGACACTCTCAGCTTCTCGAGATCTTGCTTCCTTTGAAGAAATTCATAGGACAGCTTCTCATGTTCAGCTGAGAGGAACACATGACGACTTTCAAGTTCGTCATATTGAGACTTAAGCCTTCTGAGATCCTCAGACAAGGCTTGACTACGATCCATTTCCTCGTCCAACAGGTCATCGCTTTTGTCTAGCAGTTTTTGAATCTTTTCCATGGCATGTTGCTGTTCAGTTGCAATTTTAGCAAGTTTCTTATAGCTTGGTTTAGATTCACACTCAGAGTCATCATCACTAGAGGTTTCAAAGTAAGCTTCTCGTGAGGTTACCTTTGCGCCTCGAGCCATGAAGCAATAGGTGGGAGTGTAGTCATCAGCACAGTCATCATTGTTGGTGGAGATACCATTATCCTCAGTGTTGAAGATGGACTTGCTGACGTACTCAGTAGCGAGTGCAAGGCTTGCCACACCAGTGTCTGACTCCTCCTCAGATTCCTCAGCTTGTTGATCATCATATTCTTCTTCAGAATCCATTTCCTTCCCAAGGAATGCACGAGCTTTGCTAGAACTAGATTTCTTGTGAGATGAGGACTTTGATGAAGACTTTGAGGACTTATTTTTCTTCCCATTAGACTCATCATCATCCCTGCTCTTCTTCTTCTTCTTCTGCCAAAGAGGGCAGTCGGCGATGTAGTGGCCTGGCTTCTTGCATTTGTGATAGGTTCTTTTATTGTAGTCTCAAGCAGACGCTTCTCCAGTGTTCTTCGAGACATACTTTGAAGATTTTCTTAATCTGTTCTTCTTGGAAAACTTCTGGAACTTCTTCACCGGCATAGCCAGCTCTCTCCCAATTTCCTCAGCACCGTCAGAACTGCTCTCATATTCCTCTTCTTCTTCTTCAGATGAAGAAATTGCCTTGGCTTTTGCTTTAGCCTTCAGAGCGCGGGGGCGACCATAGCTGGGTCCATACATGTCTCTCTTCTCTGCTTGCTGAAATTCATGTGTGTTGAGCCTCTCAAGAATGTCAGCAGGATCCAGTGACTTGTAATCTGGGTGCTCTTGAATCATCAGTGCCAAAGTGTCGAAGGAACTGTCCAGAGACCTCAGCAATTTCTTCACCACCTCATGATCGGTGATGTCAGCAGCACCAAGAGCTTGAAACTCATTGGAAATATCAGTGAGGCGGTCGAAGGTTTGTTGCACATTTTCATTGTCGAGTCTTTTGAAGCGATTGAAGAGATTGCGCAGAACATCAACTCGGGAGTCATGTTGAGTGGAAACACCCTCATTCACTTTTGAAAGCCGGTCCCAGATAAGCTTCGAGGTTTCCAGTGCACTCACTCTGCCATACTGTCCTTTGTTGAGATGACCACAAATGATGTTCTTCGCCTGAGAGTCCAGTTGCTTCAATCTCTTCACATCAGCAGCATTGATACTTGGTGAAATGGTGGGGACGCCGTTCTCAACGACGAACCAGAGATCATTGTCAATAGCCTCAAGATGCATTCGCATCTTGTTCTTCCAGTAGGGATAGTCTGTGCCATCGAAGATGGGGCACGCAGCGGAGACCTTGATCATACATGCGGTCGACATAACTAAAACGCCAGGTGGTTAAACCAAAATCACACAGAACAAGGGAGCACCTTGCTCTGATACCAATTGAAAGCGCAGGTTATCTCCCAGAGGGGGGTGAATGGGAGATTATTAGAAATTCATCAAACTCTGATGAATTTGACAAAGATCAGAGTGAAGAAATAGAGACGCATGGGAAACTAAGTCATCATAGATTCAGAGTACATGCGAACAACATACATAAGGGTGAAGAAAATGCAATCATACAATTATACACGCATGAAGAATATGAACTGAGGAAATAAAAGATAGCATGATCAAATACTTCAGTTCAAATTCGTCAGAGGATAGATCACAAATTCTTCAGTAGCGGAATAAAGTAAGGGAGGGTGAGGAATTTGAAACCAGGTTGGCTCGGTGAAGACAATGGACTTTGGTAGACCAGTTCCAGTTGCTGCATCAACTGTACGTCTGGTTGAGGCAGCTGAGTCGCAACTCAGAGAACACTTAGTTCTCACCGTATTCCTCTTGAGCTAAGGTCACTTAGACCTCGCCCAATCACTCATGGTAAGTCTTCAAGGTAGACTTCCAAAACCTTCACAGACTTGTTCACCAGCACGCCACAATTACTCTTGGGTGCTCAGAACATGACGCCTAATCGTCTGGAGGAATGACAGTCCTCAAAGGTAACAAGCGTCGGATCACACAGATCAATCTCTTCAGTGATGTTCAATCACTTAGGCTCTGGTTGGGTTTTTCCTCACTTGGGTTCTTACAAATTCGTCAGAGGATGGGTTGCTCTCAAATGACAAGTGTCAAGTTCTCTCAGAGTAGCCAACCAACAAGTGGTTGGGGCGGCTATTTATAGCCAGGGGGCAACCCGACATGAATTTTCATAAATGCCCTTGTTTGATTCGACCGTTGTCAGGATAAGGATCCCCTCGACAGCTGGCACGCGGTGCAGCAACGGTCTGAAAATCGAACTCTCAATTTCGTTGAGGCACTCAATTTCCTCACGATAGGCAGCTCGCACTGGCGAACTCCTAACTCCTCAGTCTGACCAAATTCGTCAGCGGCCAGATGAACTTCGTCACTATCGCTAGCAAATGCGTCAGCTGTACTGGAGATTTCCAAAGGCTTCACTCAAAGCGGCTTGTGTGTATAGGTTTGAGAAGTTTTGAGCATCACTTTGGAAATGTGAAATATGTTTCAGCTAGACCCCCTTTAACAGTACGGTTTTTCCTATGACTCAAATAAGAAGAAAAGAAACTACGAAAACCAAAGTCTTCAAGCTTCAAAGTCTGCACATCAATTTCTTCAAAGGCCGTACCAATTTCATCATCAAATTCTTCACTTGAAGAAATCTATTTTTAGGGGTCGTCTTCCATGTGTTAAACCAAATCCTCAGGGACTCTGTCTCCTGTGTATACTCACAAACACATTAGTTCCTCAACCTATTTGTCTTCAATACTCCAAAACCACTAAGGAGGCACTTGATGCACTTACATGCCCTACGCGCTAAACGCCACGGCTGGAGAAAGTGCGGGAGAGCACGCACGAGAGAGAGAGGAAGAAGAAGAGCCGAAGGAAGAAGAAGAGACTGACAGTGGGCCCTGGACCCACCTGTCAGCCAGAGAGAGCACTGTGCTCTGGAGTATGGCAAGCGAAATTTGGAATTAGAAATTTTAATTTTTCCAAATTTGTCATAGCAGTAGAACCATAGCACCAGTACCTCACTGTAGTTGAACCAATTATCAGTAGCCCCACATCAACTGTGCCTAATTAGATTATTTAGATTATTAGCTCAGTAAAATCTCCTCGAAGGGTGGGTTTAATTTTAATGACCACCTTAACAAATCTCGAGGACGACATTTTCTTAAGGGGGGTAGAGTTTGTAACACCCCAAAAATTTAGCCATGTTTTTTATTAAGTAAAATTTGGCCAGAAATAAAATTTTGATTTATAATAGGACTTTTATAATTTCAGTTTCTCTTTTGTCTTCTGTTTTTCAAAATTCTTCCCTCCATATAAAAATTTTGGTAAATATTGTGGGCTTTGGTAGTTGTCTTAAATCAATTCATTTATATTTTAAATAACAGTAGGAAATATTTTCATAATAAAATTTGCCCAAAATAATTATTTTAATAGCCTTTTCAGACTTTAAAATGCTTCTGTTGCACTACAACTATGTTAAATAATTCTTTAAAAATTCTACAAAAATTATGAGGGGTCATGTGATGTCTATAAATCACTTTTATGCAAAAACCCAACCTTGTCTTTTGAAAATTTTGAGCACAACTTCCATTTTTCAAATATGTTCTATTTTTGAGTTATTACTACAACCTCAATCTTTCTTGCTCCAAAAATTCTGCAATTATTCGAACTTATAGTCCTTCCTAAGAAACCCTTAAGTCTAGTGTATCAGCTCCAATTGCCTCATTTAGGTCCACCAAATAAATCTCTGTATTTTTAGTCCAGAACTGAAATCCAGCAAAACTTGCACTAGCAAGATTCCTCTTCTCACAAACCAACCACACCATCATCTCTACCATCTAAAGAGACACCATCCTGCCAAATCCCACAGCCAACAAAGATTCCTAGATAGCCATAGCATTTCACCAAGCACCTTGTGGGCAAGACAGAATTTGGCATCTTTACTGAACTCCATGTGCCACTGGATCCTATGGCTGAACCAGCTTGTCCATCATCACCACCATCCACACTAGCACCATCATGTTAAGTTGTAACTTGTTTGGGTCCTTGTGGATGCCGTTGGCATTACATCGAGCATGTGGTGCGCATGCACAGAGCGTGGCCAGAGCGGTGGGAGTGCAGGCGTCGGCACCGTCCTGCATGGCCCTCCTTGCAGCCTTCCCGGCCTCGCAACCACCCAGGCGGCATCGCCTTGAACCCACCGACCTCGCCGACACCCAAGCCTGGCCTCTAGCGCCGGCCACCGCCGTCCACGGCGACCAAGAGCACCGCCCGACGAGTCCTGCTCGGACATGTCTCCGCCAGGGTCTCTCGCCCTAATTGCCAACTACCCGGCCTCATCCGCAGCTCGCCGACCGCATGACGGTCACGCCAACCACGGCTACCGTCCTCAACCACCTTTTCAGCGCGGTAGTGGCCACCCGTCGACGAGTCGTCCTCTGGAAGCCACGGGAACCGACGTTCCCCGCCTATAAAAGCACACCCGGGCACTCTCCCTTGACCACGAGCTCTCTTCCTCCCTCCATGAGCCCTCTGTGGCAGGCAACTGAGCCGGGGATGGCCATCTTCCCCGTCTCTGGCAAAAACAATCGCCGCCACCCTTCGGTCGAATCCGACGTCACCGGAGCCTTCCCTCTCCACTATCTTCACCAGTGGTCTCCCCTAGATCCCATGAATACAACCCCCCACCCAATCTTGCTCGGGAGAAACCATAGGCGAAGCCCCATTCCTGCCCGACGGCCGCCGTCCGCTGCGAAGCTCGCCGCCGACGACCCCGTGCTCCCCGGCGACCACGACGGGTACTGGTGTGTTGGGGATATTCCCCACGGTTATAACCCGGCTAAAAGTTTGACCCGGCCTAGAGCTTGAAGGCTCTATGGGCCGCCCCATTTTCCGGGTTAAGACAAGATGACAAGGAGGAATCCAGAGCCCAGGGACGAGACCCGGCAGGAGGCCGGCTTGACAGGAGCCCAATGGGCTGGCTCACAGAGAAGGCCCGGAGAGATGACCCGGCCTGGGAGACCCGGCCCGGAGAGATGACCCGGCCTGGATGACCCGGCCCGGAGAGAAGACCCAGCCTGGGTAGATCAGTTCGGAAGAAAAGACCCGGACTAGGATTCGACTTGTTGTAGTCCTACTAGGACTCTACATGTAAGCTGGCCCCTTCAACTTATATAAGGAGGGGCAAGGCTCCCCAAGAGGGGAGGGGAAGATAGAGAGACAAGTTTTAGACAAGATCAAAGTAGAGCCTCTCGTGATTAGAGGTAGTGAAATAGCACCCTTGTAACCGAGATCATCATCATCATCAATAGCAATCAAGAAGGATGTAGGCTTTTACCTCCACCCTGAGGGGTCAAACCTGGGTAAAACTCGTGTCTCTCGATTCCGACCAACCCCTTCAAGTTTTCACCTAGTTGCGATGGCCTCACCACTAAGTCCTTTCACGAGGACATCTGCCGTGACAAAACCACGACAGTTGGCGCCCACCGTGGGGCCAGCGCACGGTGGTGTTGCGTTCTTGGAGGGAGCTCTCTTAGGGATCAAGGGATATGTGATCGGCCGCATGACAAAGAGTCGCCGTGGCAAGCTCTACATCGACGATTCAGGCCGGGGCCCCGAGGCTTACCCAATCGAGTACGGGTACCGGGTCTCCTTCGGCAAGATCCACGTCTTCATCGGCAAAATCGGCGAGCCAGGACCCGAGCCGGACATCTGCACCGACATCGTCGAACCAGCTCGGCGCACGCAACCCGCCCGGGCTCAAGCCGGCCGGGAGCACGTCTTCATCGGTTTCACTTAGGGGGCCGACCTCGCGGATAACTCCGTGTCCGGTGGCGATATCCTTGTCTACTTTGATGGCGAGTCCTCGGTCGGCGAAACCGAGTCGATCCTCCCACTTTACGATGGTAAGCTTGGAGCTACTCCGATGATGAGCCGGCCGAGGACCCTTTGGATGGGCCCCTCCGGGCTATCGTCTATATGGCGGGCACTGCTCCAGCTCTTAAACTCGACACGCTGGCTGCTGCATCGATCGAGAGGACGTTCACGTGGCTCAAAACGAAGGAAATCATGCCGGCTACACCCGAAGACTAGATCAGGAGCAGCGCACAGGTTCCCGATCGGAGTCAAAAACAAAAAGGATGGATTGATCTGGCGAGTCTCATTAATCATACATCCTGGCGGACGTACACACGGATCATCTATCGTCTACAAAATATCAGGTGCTATCCTTCCTATGTATTTTATTAGCACAGACTAATTCATCCGAGAACAATTACTCTGGCCTGTAATATTTTTATGCAGGACAATTATTCATCACAGGAGTGGCGTTATACCACGGATACGGAGCGCGCACCAGCATCATTCTACACTGGCGTTCGTCCGTGCCGCGCTGCTCGACGGACACGCGTGTAAGCCGCCGCTTCCGCGGTTCAGTCTACAACAACACGCCAGGCGACTCCCTCGTCCGCGCCGGCTTACAATGCCACGGCCGACTCGCGCGCCCGCACCGGTTTACAACGCCGCGGCTGACTCGCACGCCCCCGTCGGTTTACAACGCCGCGGCCGACTCGCGCGCCCGCGCCGGCTTACAACGCCGCGGCTGACTCGCGCGCCCCCGTCGGTTTACAACGCCGAGGCCGACTCGCGCGTCCGCGCCATCTTACAACGCCACGGCCAACTCTCGCGTCCAATTTACATCAACACACCGAAGCATGCCAGAGTCCACTGTCGACTAGCCCACGCCAAGCTATCCGGCAAAACACGCATCTCACCATCCTGCGGTCTGATCTAAATTCACCAGATTAAAAGAAACAGAAGTCAGCCATGGAGGAAATGTCCCCGAAAGAGCAAAGAGAGCCGGTCTCCGTAGAGCCGGCAATTCAAAAACCGGCAATTCAAAGCCAGCAAAGAAAAAAAATGGCCCTGGAGAAAACAGGAGAGCCGGACCAAGAGAGAATAGCAAGGAATGGGAGGACACACGACGAGCATCGCAAAGATCATCAACTCACCACATTGCCTTCGGTTTCCATAAATTCCAGTTTTCAGCTGTCAACTATACGCCGGCTTCTACATCAACCAAGCATGAAGAATCTCAAGCCGGCTCCTCGAGTCAACTTAAGACTTGGGGGGCTACACAGATATGACTTGGCGAATTTGGCCAGTTTTAACAAATACAAGAACCCCGGGTTGTTAAAGGGACGACAACCCGGTCCCGGGGACTGCTGCCTTATTGGCGAAAAAGAAAAGGTTGCCAAAGAGGACTAGCTACCATGATGCACAGTTCAAACATAGGTATCATGCCATACTGGTGAAACATAAAAAAAGGGAGGGGGGGTTACCAAAGAAGACTAGTCGCCATGATGCACAGTCTAAACATGGGTATCCTCATATATTATGATCAATGGAATAAAGCCGGCTTATCTGGACCCCAGATGTTTTGCAGTAGTAGCATTGTCTCCTGTATATCCTATGTTGAGCTTTTCCATGGTCATATGGTTACTTGGGGGCTTCCAACTCATCGAGTTTAGCTTTTCACCACCCTCTTAACCCGGCAATAAACGCCACTATCATTCTTGGTTATACCTGCCTGTTCGCTGATTGGTACTCCCCTATGTGACCCCTCATACTCTTGATAAAAGTCAATCACACTGATGCCTATTACGGCCTGTGTTGACCCTGAACTTTTCAAGGTTAAAATGTCGGCTTAAGTCATGTGAGACCCGGCCCTCAGAAAGCTAGGACAAACCAAAAGAGGCCTCTCAAGCCTGCTTCCACTGGAAGCGAAGAAGACTCGAGCCTCGAAAGCCAGTCTTTCTGGGATATATATATATATATCTTTATATATTTTTTGTTATGTATTTTTTTCTCTATATATATATTCTTGCTGCTCTTTTTTGCAGGGATCAATTTTCTGTCAAGCCTGAGTCACAAAGATGACCGGGTTATTAATAAAACCGGGTCACAAAGATGACCCGGATCTTGATAACATCTGTGTCACATGTATGACCAGGTGCCCAGTACAAACCGGGTCACATGTATGACCGGGCGATGGGAATATCAATTTAATCTAGTATATTGCAGCATTCCCGGATTTCTTACAAACATCTGTTTACCGGGTCATACATAATTCGGGTCACAAGAATGACCAGGCTATTGGAATTTCCTCTTGTGCCTTAATATATTTCAGCACTTATGAATTTCTCAGGACATACATTTGTCGGGTTATCATACATACAAAGCCAAAAGACTTGACTCCAGAATATCCGAAGTATAATTGCCGGGTTGAGGAGCAGTTATGGTTTGGCACATTGTCAAAAATTTGGCCATCAGATCAAACACAGTATACTCAATGCACGATGGCATTGCCAGATGATGGACTTTATCTACACAACATATTACAAAAGGCCACATTTGGGCCAATTTTCAATAAGTTTTTATCACAATGGGTAGAGCTGGCGAATTTCATGGCAGAATGCCGACAGCTGGATTGTCTGGGTTGATGTTTGCTTGATTTGTCTCAGCATCAGTGGTCACCGGCATTTATATCTCAAGTGTCGAGCCTCGAAAGCCGGCTTTTATTTGGTTAAGTTGCAACTCCAGTCAAGGATTCATATTGAGCAAATCAACATAACAAGTTTGAGGATGATCTTTGGCACAAATATTTCAAAAGTGCATGATGGCACTGCCAGATAAAGCAACAAGTCCTGCTCTTTCAACTCGGCAAATTTCTAAGACGGTTTGTGTCAACATAGCTTGTATAAAATAAAGATCAAGGTTATATAATTTCTTCAAATAGTCCCAAGTTGCTGCAGGCTCGCAACCCGGCACTTGGGGGCTACATCATATGATGTTATTATTTTCAAAGGAGAAACACATGTAAGTCCCAAGTCGCTGTAGGCAATCGACCCGGCACTTGGGGGCTATACTACTCAGTTCAAAATCTATGACCCATCACATACTGATGAGCCGGCCCTTGGGGGCTACAGTGGATCTGATTTTATTCTACAATGGAAGGAAAAGTCCCGAGTCGCCGCAGGCAATCGACCAGGCACTTGGGGGCTACATCAGTCAGTTTTTTCTGTCCTACTTTTCATCATAAGTCCCGAGCCGCCGATTGTGTTATTTTTCTATCAAGTTTTTCAAAGCAAATTCAAACTTGCAGAGTGGCTGATGGTTGAGACCCGGCAGCTGGATCTGCCGGGTTAACATTGGTAGGCAACCCGGTTCTTGAAGGCTATATTGTTCAAACCTCTGCTACAATGAGTGTGAAGTCCCATGTCACTGCAAGCATGCAACATGGCACTTGGGGGCTAATGCATTGTCATTTTTAAAGTATTTTCATTGAAGACCCGGCTCACTATTAATAGTGACCCGGCCCTTGGGGGCTACAGTCATGGACTACAGATACTTCAAGTTCCAGATTGATGAGAACAGCTAAACCGGCCCTTGGGGGCTACATTATTTGCAGCTATACATCTACAAACATCAAAAGCTAAGTTCAAGTCCCAGGTTGCTGGAGGCAAGACAACCCGGCACTTGGGGGCTACAGCGTTCAGTTGTTTAAACAGATCATAAGGTCCAAATTGAAGACCCGGCCCATCACATACTGATGAGCCGGCCCTTGGGGGCTACACATGTGAAATGCAAAACATTCAGTTTATGACTGGTGACTCTGATGAACAACCTGGATTTTCTCCAAAATTGCAACATTCGCAAGTCTTAAGCTATCACTACGTTTCTACTCTTAAGACTTGGGGGCTACAGGTAATATGGATATAAGGGAGGAACACCATCAAGTTCTCAGTTTTGAGTAAACCGGGTCTCATTTTTGTTGGTGGAGAAATTTGCAAAGTTTATCTCCTCTAAGTTATTCCTAGAAAGGCCCGGAAAGCCGGCTCAACATCATATGGTTTTCTTATTCCCAAAAAATTTAATGAAGCCAAAGCATTGGAGGCCGACTCAATGGCAGATGGGTGTTTTATTTCCTAATATTTTTCTTCAAGGAACCCACGTCAGCAAGTTGATTCTGAAGCAGGCTTGTTAATATGACAAAGGAAAACCCAGATTTTTCAGGAGCCGATTCATTGGATAAGCCGGCCATTTGATATATATACACTGGAAAGATTTGTTATGAGGTCATATACATGTGTGAAAGCAGTTGAGATGTCATGTTATCATGCAACAAAATTGCTAAAGTATGGAAGAACCATAAGACCCGGCAAACATTTTGACCCAGTCAGGTGATTTGGCAGAAGAAAAATGACAAGGACCAGAAAGACAGAAACAGGTGCCGGCTTAGGAAAAATCCAGACCCGGAGAATCACCCTTCACATATTTTCCCTATTCTTATTTTCAGGATGGAGTTTACCATGGATAAATCCAAGCTAAACTGGGGGCTAATGTTGGGGATATTCCCCACGGTTATAACCCGGTTAAAAGTTTGACCCTGCCTAGAGCTTGAAGGCTCTATGGGTCGCCCCATTTTCCGGGTTAAGACAAGATGACGAGGAGGAATCCAGAGCCTAGGGACGAGACCCGGCAGGAGGCCGGCTTGACAGGAGCCCAATGGGCTGGCTCGCAGAGAAGGCCCGGAGAGATGACCCGGCCTGGGAGACCCGGCCCGGAGAGATGACCCGGCCTGGAAGACCCGGCCCGGAGAGAAGACCCAGCCTGGGTAGATCAGTTCGGAAGAAAAGACCCGGACTAGGATTCGACTTGTTGTAGTCCTACTAGGACTCTACATGTAAGCCGGCCCCTTTAACTTATATAAGGAGGGGCAAGGCACCCCAAGAGGGGAGGGGAAGATAGAGAGACAAGTTTTAGACAAGATCAAAGTAGAGCCTCTCGAGATTAGAGGTAGCGAAATAGCACCCTTGTAACCGAGATCATCGTCATCATCAATAGCAATCAAGCAGGATGTAGGCTTTTACCTCCACCGTGAGGGGCCGAACCTGGGTAAAACTCATGTCTCTCGATTCTGACCAACCCCTTCAAGTTTCCACCTAGTTGCGATGGCCTCACCACTAAGTCCTTTCACGAGGACATCTGCCGTGACAAAACCACAACAGTTCGCCGGCGCCGGCGACCACGACGACCACGACGGGTACCGGTGGGACCGCCTCGGTCTCCTGAACTCAACGGTGGCCTCAGCTCGCCGTGGGGCCTCGCCGTTCGCCGGCGCCGGTCGCCGAAGCCCCGCGCTCCGTCCGGCCAGAGAGAAGACGTGCGCGGGCTGGTCAAACCTAACCAGTGGGCCAGGCGGGCCCACTGTCAGTGACCCAGCGCCGCTGACCCGTCCGTTAGTGGAGACGGACTCGCCTGGAGCTGCCTTCGCGCTGGGAAAGCGTATTCCTAGGTGACGGTGTCCTGGACTAGGGGGTACTCACCACATCATCTCCCAACCAGGTGGGTTGAGCCGAGGACCCCCATGGCGGTTCACTCATGGGCCACTTCGGCCAGCCCATGAAGCATGAAAGGAAGATTTCACAAGACTTGGCGCCCAAGACGAGGACTCTCCTAAACACTAGGCCTCCGGTGCATTATATAAACCGAGGCCAGGCTAGTCGATAGATCATCTCATATTCATTAGAACAATCTCGTGGTAGATACATGTACTCTGTACTACACCCCATATGAATACAATCAAAAGCAGGACGTAGGGTATTATCTCTTCAAGATAGCCCGAACCTGGGTAAAATCCTGTGTCCACGTTACCATCGCTCCAAGATGCCTAGCTTAGGACCCATACTACGAGATATGCCGGATTTAGAACCGACATTGGTGCTTTCATTGAGAGTCTGTTGGGTAGTCGCCGCGGTGCGATGGGAATTCAGATCGGCTCCACCGCGATCTACGCGTCGGAACCGAGCTACATCGTCAGCGTCGGCATCTTCGTCGCCGGCCCGACTGGTCACCTTGGCTGGACCGAGGACTAGGCTTCTCTTCGGATCGTCAAGATCTGACGGATGTCTTCGTCATCATCAACTCCGATCTCATCCGGGATCATGGAAAAATCGTCCATGGTGCTCGGGGGCTCAACGTCAACATTGCTCTCGCACGATCATGCCGTTTTTTCTGGACAGCAGGTTCGTGTGCGCCATCCCCATCTCCTCGAGCATCGCTTTGACAATTGCTTCAATGGAATTGTGCGGAATTGAGTCTAGAACAACCCTGTAAAATTTTGTCGTATTCCGATGGAGGAATCTCCGGCGATCTACGATATACCGGAGCCCTGTCAAATCTGGACGTGAATCTGGACGAGTTTAGGGCGAGGAGTCCAGCGTCCAGCTCGGACATCCTTTGGAAGATCCAACCGTTGATCGGCTGCGGAATTCCTACATCTACCATCCCTCAAAATTTCAGCTCGATCCGCCATTCAAACTCCGGGAACAGCCCGAGGAGTGCTTCAATTTTTGGATCTGTTTCCTGCACGAAAACGAATCTGACCCGAATTCATCTTTCTTCATGAACGGGATATTGGACATCCTTTTTGAAGGAATTTTTTCTAGGGTATTGTGTGTTGTTCTCAAACACGTGCCCACAAATTTTGAGTCTTTTCCAAGGCGATCTTGACCGTTGCGCCGATGTCAAACCGGCCCAACCACGTTGCTCCATGGCTACCGACCCGCGCCAACATCGACTGCGCCGTCGCTCCATCGAGCCGACGACAACCACCTCGGATCATCACCTCGGCGAGCCGACCAAGAGTTCGGCATCGCTCTCCCTAATGATCGTCAAGATAACATCGTCACCTTACGGATTGTACGGGTCAGGCGCGCCAGCATCACCGCGCGGTCACTTCTCAAGCCGGCATTGACCGCGTCACAAGTTCCGACCTGCGTCGGCATCGCCGCGCCGTTGCTTCTTCAAGCCGATGTCCACCACGCCGACCTGCTTCGACACCTTGGCTGGCATGGGGCTGCAACGTCACCTTACCGACCTGCTCCGTCACCTCGCCTAGACCGGGGGCTTCGCCATATCTTTATCAACCTACTCCGGGGACTTCGGCGTCACCAGCCGACCAGCTTCTTCAGCTCGGCCGGACCGGGGGCTTCGCCTCAACATATCGGTAGTGTTGTACTACCACTTCATCAAGCCGAGCTCTTTGCTCGGACACCTCGGCCGGACCGGGGGCTTCGCCATCGCTTCATCGACCTACTCCGGCGTCACCCTGCCGACCTACTCTATCTCCTCGGCTAGACCCGGGGCTTTGCCTCGGCACATCGGCAGTTTTGTGCTGCCACTTCATTAGCCGAGCTCTTCGCTCGGCCACCCCAGGACCGGCTTGGGGGCTGGGATCTCGACCCGTTGCAAGCCCGGACTACGTCATCAACACCGAGCACATTAACCAGCTAAGTCGCTTTCATGCTTAACTTTTTTCAATTTTTAATTTTTGTTTGGTTCATCCAAGCGTTATACTTTTGTGTTAAATAGACAAGTTATTAGTTAAACACTTAGTTTGTTAAAACCTCTGTTTGTTAAAAACACTCCCTTTACCCATGTTAACTGGGGGCTCTTAAATTTATACGAGCCGTTTTATAATAAGTGTTTTCTTCTAAGTCGTTGCAAAGTCTTTTTCTACCACTCCTTTCTTGACACGAGTGTGTGGTCAATAGCCGGATAGCCTGGTTTCTCTCTAAAGCCGCTCAAGTTTGGTTCGCTAAACTGGCCTGAGAAGCACTCCGCCTTCGGGAATAGGAGGTTGAAGCCGAAGGCGGACCCGCTTGAAGTCTTGAGATCGGATGTGTCATGTTAAAGCATGACGGAAGGACAAACTAATTTTAAGACCGCTTTTCGGATTGGCACCAAAAAACTTGATTTAGTTCGGACATCAAGGTTTTGCATAAGTTTTCTGGCTTTTCGAGCTTATGGCACTTTTAAGCTATTTGTATGTTTTTCTTTCAGGAGGCGGGACATCCTCATGACCTAGGTGCCCTGCGTAATAATTCGGCTCAAGAGATCTTTTCCAACCCGCAGCTCGGCATCTTTCCTGCCGACCTACACCTCGGCGTTGGCAAAACGCACATGACATCTGGACTAGTTCCCGAGGAGATTCGATCCTCGGGTTGGTCGGCCGCACCCAACCTGAGTCTCGGGGGATACTGTGTGTCTCCAGCATAACTCTCGCAGTACAACGTCGGATGCCTTTAAAGCATTGGCAATATCAATGGGGGGCTGCGACTAGAGCCGAACCCACCAAAAGCCAAGGTACTCCGAGGAGTCCTCGGCAAAACGTTCTCGGATATTGCTTTATATGCATCAGTTTCGAATTCTGTCTTCGGTCAATAGTTGGGTTGCCCGGCTCCTGTGCTTGCTTCCTACGTTCCGCTTTGTTCGGCTAGGTGTGCAAAGAGAGAACCACTGCGATTGTACTTCTGATTTAACTGGTCAAGTACCTCAGTGGAGAAAGCCGAAAACTGACTGTCACAATGAGCGCAAACTGGTCAGCGATCCGATAACTGTGTCAAACTATAGATCGATAGAGGTTACCCCATGGGCCTTTCATAAAATTGGCCGAAGTGTTAATGGCTTGACCTCGGCTAACGCCGAACACTAACCGGGGGCTTGTAACTGGCCTCCCAACTTTAAGCTCCTATGACTAAGTGAAAGTTATAAAGCCTGGATATCTGATTGCCTCGTTTCCGCTAAACACAACCGCCTTCAGACACCGAGACGTCGGCTAAGGGTTGTCTTGTTACTGCGGAAACACCCTGCGTAGCATCTACAAAGGGGTAGAAGCCGACGATGGGCCACTCTCAAATGATAAACGGCACAAAGGAGTCAAAATAGCATATAGCATCAAAGCATTTGTATTCAATATACGAGTGCTGCCTTCCGTAATCATCGTTATAAAGCCATAAATATGCATCAATTTGACTTAAGATTTTGGCCAAGCTGGGTTGCCTGGCTCCCGTGCTTACCCCTTACGTTCCCGATTGTTCGTCTAGGGGGTAAAGGGAGCACCTCTGTGATTGTTACTTCCGGGTCATCCGGGCTAGTATCTCAGACTGGGTGAAGCCGAAAGCTTGCCATCTTAAGAATATAATTGGTCGGTAACGACGGAAGTGAAAATTTTGGTTCATTAAAGACGACAGAGTTCGGGAACTTTTCCCAAACTAAATCCTCAATATTTTCCTCCCACATTGATCGGAGTTGAGATTTCACGATCATGGTCCACATGATATCCTGGGAAAAGGAACTTATAAAGGAACTATTTTTCTCAGAAGATATTTCTTACGTTAAATAGTAATATAACATATCTCTCCGCGTACCTTTGTTTATAAAACCGTATGGCCGGATTGCCTTGTTTTCCGTAAATCTTTGCCCTTATAAAGGCTTTATAAAGTAGGACAAACACTCCTCTGCAACTGGCCAAGGAGGTTGAAGCCGATGGTCGGTCAACAAAGTTTTGTACAATGTGGATCCGAGCTTTATGTGGTAATTTCAATATTTTTGAAAATAGGAAAAATGGAGGGAAGATAAAATTTTCAAAGTTTTGGGAGGGCACCCAATACTTCTGCATGACCAAGGCAAGCATCTTGAACACTTGATATGGTGATTGCATGGTTAAATGTTTGCAAGAATAATTGAATCATGCATATGTTGAATTCAAATAAAATTTCCATGCATGTAGTGTTGGCATGTTTCCTCGTACCGTGCAACGTGTGCTTGTCATGACTAACTTGCAGGAGCAGGTATAAGAGAAATACCGTTACCGGCAAAAGGGTGATCACGTGGAGCGTGATCATGCCTTGTTGGTTATGCATGTTGGGGCATGCAAGGGCTATGGCCCTGTTTTTGGTGTTACTGTTGAAAGAACACTTTATTGTGCTAACCACTTCAGGAAAACTTAAACCTCCTAAGTCGACCGTAGATCGAGTCTTGTTCGGTAACCCCCATACTTGATCCGTGCTACCATTTGTCCCTGCCACAGGTAGGGTACAGTTCAGTAAGTTGTTAACCCCTTTCCTGCACACACCGTACAGAGAGGCCATGGTGAAAGATACCAGAGGCCTCTGGTAGGCATATCACCTAGTCAGGGGGCATGGGTGTAACCGGTCTGGGACCGAGGGGGTAGCACCCCTGTTTGCGCACCGATATAAATATTGTGATACCATGCTATTGGAGGCCGTTGAATGAGGCCTTCCCACTTAGAGTTTTACTTTATCATTGCCTTGGGTGATTCCTGGCTTTGGTGAGTTAAGCTGGTGTGTGCTGGTTAGGTGTGTTTCAACCCAAAGACCGTAATGGGAATTAGTCAGCGTCTCGGTGCTGGCTAAAGAAATCCTTTACTTGAGGGTAAAGAGTACACCCTCTGTAGAGTTATACCTATTCGAATAGCCGTGTCCGCAGTTAAGGACTACAGTCTGGGTTGGTCAAGTGTCGGTCTTAGTGTCGGTCTCCGGAGGAAATAATTAAATTGAGCATGAATTATTTTGCAGAATGATTATTGCCACTACTGATATTATCATGAATATTATTGATGATATGAATATTATTGTGGACTAACCCTGTCATTTTATTTTATTTTCTGAGTGTCTCATGGGCTGGCTAGACTACCCGGGCACTCAGTTTTATTTTCAAGACCTCTCGAGGCATCGCTTTTAGACACCCATTTGGCATTTTTTTCAAGACCTCTCGTGGCGTCGCTTGAGTTCTCGGGCGGTCCTGTCTCGCCCGATTCTCTTTTAGACACCTGTTTGGCATTTCTTTTCAAGACCTCTCGTGGCGTCGCTTGAGTTGTCGGGCGGTCCTGTCTCGCCCGATTCTCTTTTAGACACCCGTTTGGCATTTCTTTTCAAGACCTCTCGTGGCGTCGGTTGAGTTCTCGGGCGGTCCTGTCTCGCCCGATTCTCTTTTAGACACCCGTTTGGCATTTCTCTTGGATACTCGGGCGGTCTTGTCTCGCCCGATTCTCCACTTTATATTTTCCTTTGGATTCTCGGGCGGTCCTGTATCGCCCGATTATCCACTTTTAACTTTCTTGGTTTGTCACTAACATTTTATTTACTCATACTTCTGCACATGCTAATACTTATCATGCCATAATTTAATTTCAGCCAACATATGCATCTCATTTAACCCATCATGGTCATATGCATTCGGTATATCTTTTGTTCATTATGTTTGCGAGTACATTCCAACATACTCACTGGCTTGTCCCTGGCTATTTAATTGGCTAGGTCAGGATTTCGACAAGGAGTATTACCACGATGTCCATGCGGAGCCTAGGATAGCAGCCATGCGGGATTGGAATTATCCTGGTCAGCTGTTCCTGTGGGAATGGAACCCCATCGACATTGGAGAACCACGAGTCGCTTCCGTCATCCTCACTAGAAATCATTGTTGTATCATTAGACCTTTATGGTCTTGTATCCAATTCTTGTAATTGCTTGGTAATCTGTAACAAGAACATGTCCACCAGTAACAGTAATCCTTTGCTGGTGACGACACGAGGGGTTAATTTCTAGGATATCATGTCCCGGAAATCCGGCCCCGACAGCCTTGGTATCAGAGCCAGGCTGACCACTGGCTAATCCTATCTTAGCCTGGTCATTATCCTTAGGTTTCCACACCATCCAAATCATTTTTGTCTGTAACTAAGCCCATCTCATCCGATAAGTCTGCACAGTAGCCAGCCGACACCTTTTTGGCAGTCGGTGCCCAACCTATCAGTCCTGCCCATAGGCCGTGTGCCTGTGGCCGACACCTGAGTTGTCCCATCCACAAGCGTGCGATGGAAGGCTCGGCTAGCCTATAAAGGAAGCCTTGCCTCAACTCAGCGCAGCACAACCTTCATTCTCACTTTAATCCAAACCACCAAGATGCCTCGTTCCCTCATCCACCACGAGACCACCGCGCCGGAGCTTGATGGCTTCATCCGCATACTCTCTAACATCACCCGACGTGCCTTTGATTTGGAAGAATCACCACGATATGTGGTGTACCAAGCAAGGGATCGCAATGGCCTCACCCAGTTTTGGGCCACAGTATCTATTAATGGAAGGGCTTTGGCACAAGAACACTCTTACCGATTCACGGGAAGAGTAATGGCTGGTGAATATCAAGCCATCCAGTATGCAGCTAGAGAAGCTATTGCCCAACTTCGCCACCAAGATTCAAGAACTCGCAATCGCTCATTTTTCTACTATCCATCCAGATCCAGCTACGATAGAGGAATGCATATTGCCAACTCCGAGCACGAGCGAATCCCTGCCCTGGAAAACTTGGTGCATTTTGTGGCCGCACAAGATTCACTGCTCACCCAAGTTGCCAGGGAACTCTCAAGTACGAGGAGAGCCATTGCTCAACACCCACTAGTAAGCGGGAGTGCAGAACCATCAGTTATTCTGTCAGCAGTCCCGGGAAGTAATTCAAGAATTCCAAGGGACAACCAGCGGAATGGCCCGTCCCTCTCTTCTGGCTACTCTCGTCGAGTGTTTGAAGAGTACACCGCCAGGACCAGAGCCGGAACGTCTCATCCAGAACCACACCAACGTCGCCACCACTCGAGTTTAGTTTTCGTCTTAGCCAACTCAAATGTGGAAGCCCAAGCAGGGAACCACTCTCCCCCAGGTCCTAGCCCGCCCAACAATCATGTGGATTAGTCCCATGGAATGTTGTTGCATTGTGTAGTTGCATGTCCTGTACTAGTAGCATTGGGTGAAGCACTGCTTGTATATACGTGAGGTGTAGCATACACCGTTTTTGCAACCGTGTGGTTTTGATAGTGTAGGTATATGTATCTCAGAACTACACATAACCGCTGACACAAAAATTCCCCAACATGAATTTAATTCGCGTACAGCCACGGCATCCGGATCACAACCACATCCGCTCTACCACATGCACTAAGTACAGAAACCACACACACACACACACACACACTTAGCACCTAATTCACCGCCTCAATCACTCTCACCACACCACAGTTTTTCCAAAGGAAAACTCGTGGGTTTTATTTCCTACAAAGCCTGCTGCAGAACACACTAACACTCTCTCGCACCCGACACTGCTGCCTAGTCCCTATGATCACCGCCGCCTCAGAGAGCCACCACCCGAGCAGCGGCATCACGGCGATCATCGAGGATCATCGCACACAGTAGCAGTGAGAAGCCGACCAACGCCGCCAGCAGGCCAGCCAGGAGGATCGTGATCAGCTCCGAACCCACGTCCTCCATTGCTACCTCGCCTCGATCTCTTGCTAACAGAAGGAGAAGGAGAAGAGGAGGAAGAAGTGAAATGAGGCGAGAGGAAGAAGGAAGGAAAACCGCGATCGTTTTTATAGCTCGAGCCCGGTGCACGGTGAGCGAAGTCCACCAGCGCCACTCGTCGCTCGATCGCCGGTGTTCGGAGACGAATCCGCGAGCAGTGCCGACAGGGCACTGGCCCGCGAGGTGAGTGCACGCTGCCGGCGACAAGCACGCCGCGCACTACCGCAGTACGGCCCTAGATGCCCTACGCGCTAGACGCCGCAGGTGGAGAAAGTGCGGGAGAGCACGCGAGAGAGAGAGGAGAAGGAGAGCGGGAGGAAGAAGAAGAGACTCACAGTGGGCCCTGGGCCCACCTATCAGCCAGAGAGAGCACTGTACACTGGAGTACGGCAAGCAAAATTTGGAATTAGAAATTATACTTTTTCCAAATTTGTCGTAGCAGTAGAAACACAGCACCAGTACTCACTATAGTTGCTCCAATTATCAGTAGCCCCACGACAACTGTGCCTAATTAGGTTATTTAAATAATTAGTTCAGAAAAATTTCCACGAAAAGGTGGGTTTAATTTTAATGACAAAGGTGAGATTTTGTTAAGGGGGGTAGAGTTTGTAACACCCCAAAAATTTAATCATATTTTTATTAAGTAAAATTTGGCCAGAAATAAAATTTTGAATTATAATAGGTCTTTTATTAATTTTAGAGTATTTTCTTATTTCTGTTTTCAAAATTCTTCCCTCCATTTAAAATTTTTTGTAAAATATTGTGGGATTTGGTAGTTGTCTTAAATCAATTCAATTATATTTTAAATAACAATAGGAAATATTTTCATAATAAAATTTTGCCAAGATAATCATTTTAATAGCATTTTCAATCCTTGAAATGCTTCTGTTGCACTACAACCATTTTAAATAATTCTTTAAAAAATCCACAAAATTATGAGGAGTCATGTGATGCCTATAGATCACTTTTGTGCAAAAACCCAGCATGGTCTTTTGAAAATTTTGAGCACAACTTCCTCTATTCAATTTTGTCCCATTCTTGAGTTTTAACTACAACCTCATTTTTTATTGCTTCAAAAATTCTGCAATTATTCCCACCTCTAGTCCTTCCTAAGAAACCCTTAAGTCCAGAAGACCAGCTCCAATTACCTCTTTTTAGTTCACCAAATAAAACCCCCAAGTTTCTGTCCAGAACAGAAATTCTTCCAAACTTGCACTAGCAAGTTTCTCCTTTTCACAAAACAACTCCACCATCATCTTTATCATCTAAGGAGACACCATCCTGCCAAATTTCACACCCAACAAAGTTTCCTAGCTAGCCCTAGCATTCTGTCAAACAGGTGTTGTGCATGGCAGAATTTGGCAAAGTTTTAGCCATGCACTGCACACTTGGTCATTTGGCCAAACCATCATGTCCATCGTCTCTAGGATCTCCAGGAGCATCACCCTGCCAAATACTAGCTTAATTGGATCACTGTAGCCTCAATGGCATTCTGTCAAGCACATAGCGTGCGTGCACTGGGCGCACGCGTACTGCACCGTTGGCATCGAGCTCCTGTCGCTCCTTCTGCTGCCCCTCTCGCTCGTTCTGCTCTCCCCCTAGATCACCGCGACCCCCTAGAACCTCGCCGACACCCTCCCCTGGCCGCTAACGCCGTCCATCACCGTTCACCGCCGCCACCCATCGCCGCCCGACGAAAATCGCCCCGCCACGTCTGTAGCAGGATTAATCGCCAACGAACCGAGCTCATCCACTCTCCACCGACCATACCAACCTCTCCTACCCCGCTGACCACGGCCACCGCCCAAAACTACCTTTCCGGTGCAGTTATGGCGGTCGCCGCCATGTCTTCTCCAGGAAGCCACGAGGAACCGACGTCGTCCGCCTATATAAAGGCCACCCGAGCTCGTCTCGCTGATCACCACCACTTATTCACTTCCCACGAACCTTCCCGAGTAGCCAAAATGGTCGGAGGTGGCCGTTTTCATCGTCTCCGGCAACCACGGCCGCCGTCACTTCATCGATCATTCCCACGCCACTAGATTTTCCCCACCTCCACTCTCTTCACCTACAGATCACCCTAGACCCCACCAACCCAACCCTCCTCTCAATTTTGCTCCGGAGCCACCGTAGATGAAACCCCCAATTCGTCCGATGCCGCCATCCGCCGGGGAGCTCGCCGTCGACAATTTTATCCACCTCTTTGGCCGTATTGAGTACTGGTAGAACCACCTCGGTCTCCTGGACTCAGCGGTGGGCTCGGCTCGATGAGGGGTGCCGCCGTTCGCCGGCGAGGATCGCCGGAATCCTCCTCTGTCCCTGTCCAGACGCGCGCAGGAGATGGGAGACGAACCCGACAAGTGGGGCCCGCCCGTCAGCCACTCAAGCCGCGGGCCCTGCCGTTTAAGTGGAGACAGCTTTCCCCTAATCCGGCTTCGCGCGCGGAAGGCGTATTCGCATAAGTACGCCTTCGACGTCGACCCCCCCCCCCCCCCCCCGCGCAGCCGAACGACTAGGCTTGGCCCAGTAGCGCCAGACAGCTATACAGCGCTCAGGGCGCGCTTCTACCCTTTCCTCTTTTCTTTTTCCAGCAAGTTTCAAATATTTCCACAGCAACCGTTTCAAATCCAAATTTGATGATTCAAATTTCTAAATACTCCTAAAATCATGCTCTATTAATCTAGCTAGGGTGAACATTTTTCCTAAGCTCTGTTTCTGCAGGATTTATTAAATAGTCCTTTTCCTTATTTATTCCAGCTTAGAAATTCCCAAGGAAAATCATATGAACTCTAAATCAATTGATTCTTTTTCTGATATTCCTCATTTTTCCTCTAGTTTATTATAGTATTTATTGCAAAATCTTCCAAACAACTTTTTAGTATTGTTTTTTGCTTTATGTGGTAATTTCAATATTTTTGAAAATAGGAAAAATGGAGGGAATATAAAATTTTCAAAGTTTTGGGAGGGCACCCAATACTTCTGCATGACCAAGGCAAGCATCTTGAACACTTGATATGGTGATTGCATGGTTAAATGTTTGCAAGAATAATTGAATCATGCATATGTTGAATTCAAATAAAATTTGCATGCATGTAGTGTTGGCATGTTTCCTCGTACCGTGCAACGTGTGCTTGTCATGACTAACTTGCAGGAGCAGGTATAAGAGAAATACCGTTACCGGCAGAAGGGTGATCACGTGGAGCGTGATCATGCCTTGTTGGTTATGCATGTTGGGGCATGCAAGGGCTATGGCCCTGTTTTTGGTGTTACTGTTGAAAGAACACTTTATTGTGCTAACCACTGCAGGAAAACTTAAACCTCCTGAGTCGACCGTAGATCGAGTCTTGTTCCGGTAACCCCCATACTTAATCCGTGCTGCCACTTGTCCCTGCCATAGGTAGGGTACGGTTCAGTAAGTTGTTAACCCCTTTCTTGCACACACCGTACAGAGAGGCCATGGTAAAAGATACCAGAGGCCTCTGGTAGGCATGTCACCTTGTCAGGGGCCATGGGTGTAACCGGTCTGGGACCGAGGAGGTAGCACCCCTGTTTGCGCGCCGATATAAATATTGTGATCCCATGCTATTAGAGGCCGTTGAATGAGGCCTTCCCACTTAGAGTTTAACTTTATCATTGCCTTGGGTGATTCCTGGCTTTGGTGAGTTAAGCTGGTGTGTGCTGGTTAGGTGTGTTTCAACCCAAAGTACGTAATCGGAATTAGTCAGCGTCTCGGTGTTGGCTAAAGAAATCCTTTACTTGTGGGTAAAGAGTACACCCTCTGCAGAGTTATACCTATTCGAATAGCCGTGTCCGCGGTTAAGGACTACAGTCTGGGTTGGTCAAATGTCGGTCTTAGTGTCGGTCTCCGGAGGAAATAATTAAATTGAGCATGAATTATTTTGCAGAATGATTATTGCCACTAATGATATTATCATGAATATTATTGATGATATGAATATTATTGTGGACTAACCCTGTCATTTTATTTTATTTTCTGAGTGTCTCATGGGCTGGCTAGACTACCCGGGAACTCAGTTTTATTTTCAAGACCTCTCGAGGCATCGCTTTTAGACACCCGTTTGGCATTTCTTTTCAAGACCTCTCATGGCGTCCCTTGAGTTCTCGGGCGGTCCTGTCTCGCCCGATTCTCTTTTAGACACCTGTTTGGCATTTCTTTTCAAGACCTCTCGTGGCGTCGCTTGAGTTCTCGGGCGGTCCTGTCTCACCCGATTCTCTTTTAGACACCCGTTTGGCATTTCTTTTCAAGACCTCTCATGGCGTCGCTTGAGTTCTCGGGCGGTCCTGTCTCGCCCGATTCTCTTTTAGACACCTGTTTGGCATTTCTCTTGGATACTCGGGCGGTCTTGTCTCGCCCGATTCTCCACTTTATATTTTCCTTTGGATTCTCGGGCGGTCCTGTCTTGCCCGATTATCCACTTTTAACTTTCTTGGTTTGTCACTAACATTTTATTTACTCATACTTCTGCACATGCTAATACTTATCATGCCATAATTTAATTTCAGCCAACATATGCATCTCATTTAACCCATCATGATCATATGCATTCGGTATATCTTTTGTTCATTATGTTTGCGAGTACCTTCCAACGTACTCACTTGCTTGTCCCTGGCTTTTTAATTGGCCAGGTCAGGATTTCGACAAGGAGTATTACCACGACGTCCATGCGGAGCCTAGGATAGCAGCCACGCGGGATAGGAATTATCCTGGTCAGCCGTTCCTGTGGGAATGGAGCCCCATCGACGTTGGAGAACCACGAGTCGCTTCCGTCATCCTCACTAGAAATCATTGTTGTATCATTAGACCTTTATGGTCTTGTATCCAATTCTTGTAATTGCTTGGTAATCTGTAACAAGGACGTGTCCACCAGTAACATTAATCCTGGGCTGGTGACGACACGAGGGGTTAATTTCTGGGATATCATGTCCCGGAAATCCGGCCCCGACATCATCCTCGGCTCTAATGGCCTCCTCCACCAAGCCGGCAAACCAGCTAGCAATATTTTCCTTGCTGGGTTCCTCCCATGTGCTCAGAACCATCCTGGCATCGCAGTCTGGCATCATCGCCAAGATGGAAGCCTTGGCGGCATTGTTGCACAAGGGGATTACCCCTGCCGGCAGGTCGAAGATGCAACCCCTATTGAAGAGCTGGCAAATGAGCCGGTAGTGCCCCATTACCATCAAGTTGTTGTCGAAGCCTGGATGCAGACGCATTGGGTCGGTGGTGCCCTGGTAGTCCCACGCTCACCGGCCTCCTCTGTGCTGCAGCGGGACGATCCGGCGGAGAGTGAAGTCCACCCCCACCATCTCAATTGTCAGGCCGGCCCCCTTGAGAGCGAGGATTCGGCATAGCGCCACTCCCAGCTTGGCGTCGCTGGGGTCGACATTATTCTAGCTGTCGGGCTTCTCAATCCTCTCGGTCCAGGGGTGGCAAAACGCTGGAAAATCCTGCTGCTTGATCCAGCAGCAGTCGGCCCGCCACTCGTCCCATTTGGTGTGCAGCTTGCCGTCCAAGTAGTGCCTCTTCGAGTTGCCCCTTGGGACCCAGGCGACACTACCAGAAAGGGCGCCCTCCTCAACCTGGGGGATGAAGAAATGCCGGAACAGAGCAACATTTGGGGCTATTCTCGCAAAGTTCTCGCACAGGTGCACGAAGGTTGCCAGACAGGTGACCGCGTTGGGGGTGAAATCCAGCAATCTGAACCCAAAAGTGTTCATCACCTCAATAAAGAAATCAGAGAAAGGCAGGCAGAAACCGCGGTAGAAGTACCCGGCTAAGAAGTGAAATAGATCGTCAGCAGGAGGGAGGGATCCTGGGAGCACTGCTGTGGCTTCAAGATCCTGCGTCTTGCTCGCGTACACATGCGCATAATCCTTCGTCAGGTCACCTTCCGTAAGCACCAACGGGAAAACAGTGCGAGTCCGCCGCTGTGCAGCCTTGGCGGCTTTCTTCTCATCCGCCGCCCAACTCAGGGCCTTTCCGGCTCTCTTCGGCACCATGGCGAGATTTGTGGGGGAGAGCTGCGCTGCACGGCGGCGGAAGCGGAGGGCGTGCTCTGCTCTTGCGTGAGGAGGAAGACGAAGATGGCGACGATGGCGAGATTGGGAGAAGGGGGGTAAATGAGCAGCGCCCCTTGCGGATTCCTTTTTAATGGGGAAGGTGCGGGGGCTGGCTCTTTACCGTCCTACGTGGATGCGCTTTTCAGGCGCACTACCTCCCCGCGCCCGTTCCATTCCACCTCTCCCACGCCCACATTAAATGCGCATCCTGGGGGGCGTGGTAACAGAGAAGATTATGACAGTTATCCTCTGCCACGCGTACCTGTGCACTGTTCGGGCCTAGCCCAACGACGCCTCGCGTGCACATGTGGCCCAGGCCCAGGGGCTCCTGTCGGTGTACTAAAGCATGGGTGCCCTGGTACCCTGACTTGTGCACAGGCAGGTGTAGCCTTCCTAACGGCAAGGGCTTGACGGATGATAACAATTACTCAAGACTCAGATTAAACAAGACCGTGAAGAAGACCTCAAGGCAGGTCATCGAGAAGTACTATTCTCGTACTAAAGATCAAGATCGCCCTTGTCGGCAAGCTTCGTACCGGCAAGGTGAAGACCAAGACTCTGGTTGTCGCCAAGCTCCTTGCCGGCAAGCAACGGTCCGGCAAGCTCGTTCTGTCCCGTTACCGCTCCACCTCATCATCGGCTAGATAAGCACGCATGATAGGTGTCAAGCGGGCAGGCAGTCAACGTAGCTGACTAGGGCACGTGTCGGCGTGCGACGCAGAGATTAACTTTAATGACACCCGTCCCTGGGACGTGTCAAGATTACAGGAGGGCGCCAGGACCGGTGGTACAGATCTTTTGCCCAAAGCCTCACCTCCCCGACATAGCACCTAACGGTGCATTTAATGCGCTTGTCTTACCCCGTCTGGAGATAGACGTGGTGACGGTGCAAGTTACTATTCATACTCTGTAAATGACCATACTAGCCACTGTGGTAACCCCTTGGTCTATAAAAGAAGGCCCACGGCTACACTTAGAAAGGTCGACTCTTAGCTCAACTACACGATGTAGCTGCACTTCCCGCGCACCTTGCCGACAAGATGCGCTCCTTGTAACCTTTGAGCTCACATACAATCAAACCACCAGAACAGGAGTAGGGTTTTACGCTCACAGCGGCCCGAACCTGGATAAATCGTTGCTTGTGCTCATATCTACTAGCCCTGCTCTTTGTAGTATTTTGACCCCACTTCCGAACCACAAAGGGATCCTCTCGATCCCATAGATCTTCATTTTCCCACGACATCATTAATTGAAGAAAAACGTTACTTCGTGTGTTGCGCATCAAAGTCATCAATAATGCATAAGCGTTAGGATGTGTGTCCTTTTCAAAGGACATTCAAAGATTCTAGGATGTTTAGCTCACACCGCAACATGCAAAACCTTCTCTCATCCAAGGGCTTACTGAAGATATCTGCAAGCTGGTCTTCAGTCTTCACGTGGTTGATGACGATGTCTCCCTTCAGCACATGATCATGAAGGAAATGGTGACGAGTCTGAATGTGCTTCATCCTTGAGTGTTGCACAGGGTTGTGGGCGATCTTGATGGCACTCTCATTGTCACAGTAGAGTGGAACTTTCTTCATGTTGACGCCATAATCCTTGAGGGTCTGCTTCATCCATAGCAGCTGTGAGCAGCAGGCACCAGCGGCAATGTACTCAGCCTCGGCTGTGGAAAGTGAGACGTTGTTCTGCTTCTTCGAGGAGCAATAGACAAGTGATCATCCAAGGAAATGGCATGTGCCTGATGTAGACTTGCGATCCACATGATCTCCAGCATAATCAGAATCAGAAAATCCAGCAAGATCAAGAGATGAGCCCTTGGGATACCATAATCCAAGCGTTGGTGTGTGAGCTAAATATCGAAGAATTTGTTTCACAGCCTGATGGTGTGATTCCTTCGGTGACGCTTGAAATTGGGAACACATGCAAACGCTAAGCATAATATCTGGCCTAGATGCACATAGGTAAAGCAGCGAACCAATGATGGAGCGATATAACTTCTGATCGAAATCTTTACCATTTTCATCAGTGCAGAGTTGACCATTTGTTGGCATTGGTATCTTGAGGCCTTTGCAGTCTTGCATGCCAAATTTCTTCAGGCAGTCTTTGAGATATTTCTCCTAAAAAATGAAGATGCCATTGGGTTGTTGACGAATTTGAAGCCCAAGGAAGAATTTCAACTCCCCCATCATAGATATATGATATTCTTCACGCATCATGTATGCGAATTCGTCACTGTATCGCTTGTTAGTGCAACCAAAGATAATATCATCAACATATATTTGGCATATGGACAGTTCACCATCATAAGATTTAGTGAAAAGAGTAGGGTCAAGTGAACCAGGTTTGAAACCCTTTTTCTTCAGAAACTCCTTCAGTGTATCATACCAAGCCCTCGGGGCTTGTTTGAGGCCACAGAGAGCCTTGTTGAGTCTAAAGACTTTGTCAGGATGCTTTGGGTACTCAAAACCTGGTGGTTGAGCAACATATACTTCTTCCTCAAGCTTACCATTGAGGAATGCACTTTTCACATCCATTTGATATAAGAGAAGATTATGATGGTTAGCATATGCAAGCAGTATACGAATAGCTTCAAGCCTAGCAACAGGTACAAATGTTTCATCAAAATCAATACCCTCAACCTGTGTGTAGCCCTACTACTTGTGAGCTGCGTTGGGATTTCCCCCGAAGAGGAGAGGAGATGCAGTACAGTAAAGATAAGTATTTCCCTCAGTGAGAACCAAGGTTATTGAACCAATAGGAGAATCACACAAAGCCTCATGAACAACACCTGCACACACAAAAGCGAATACTTGCACCCAACGCGGGCAAGAGGGTCGTCAATCCCCTGGAACTCGTTACTTGCGAGGATTAAATCTTGTAGTGGTAGATAGATAAATTGCAAAACAAAATAAAATAAATAAAATTACAGCAAGTAAATTTAGGTTTTCTTTTTATGTTTAAAGTAGACCCGGGGGCCATAGTTTTCACTAGAGGCTTCTCCCTCGAACACATAGCATACGGTGGGTAGACAAATTACTGTTGGGCAATTGATAGAAAAGCGCATAGTTATGACGATATTCAAGGCAATGATCATGTATATAGGCATCATGTCCAAGGCAAGTAGACCGATTCCTGCCTGCATCTACTACTATTACTACACCCATCGACCGCTATCCAGCATGCATCTAGGGTATTAAGTTAATGAAAACGGAGTAACGCCTTAAGCAAGATGACATGATGTAGACAAAGTAAACCCAATCAATATGAATAAACCCCGTTGTTTTACCCTTAATGGCAACAATACAAATACATGTCTTGTCCCTTTCTGTCACTGGGATATAGAGCACCGCAAGATTGAACCCATTACAAAGCACCTCTCCCGCTGAAGATAAATCAATCCAGTTGGCCAAACCAAACGGATAGATCGGAGAGAAATACAAAGCTATAAAAATCATGCATAATAAAGTTCAGAAAAGACTCAATTACTTCTCATGAATAATCTGATCATAAACCCACAATTCATCGAATCCCAACAAACACACCGCAAAAGAAGATTACATCGAATAGAACTCCAAGAAGATCGAGGAGAACATTTTCTTTGAAGATCAAAGAGAGAGAAGCATCCATCTAGCTACTAGCTATGGACCCGTAGGACTGTGGTAAACTACTCACACATCATCGGTAGGGCAGCAAGATTGATGTAGAAGCCCTCCGTGATCGATTCCCCCTCTAGCAGGGTGCCGGAAAAGGCCTCCAGATGGGATCGCGGAAGAACAGAAGCTTGCGGCGGCAAAAAAGTTATTCGAGGTGGTTCTCTATTGGTTTCCCAATATTTGAGAATTTACAGAAGTGGAATTAGGTCAAAAGGAGCCATGTGGGGCCCACAAGGTAACAGGGCGCAGCCACCCTCTGGGCGCGCCCTATTGCCTTGTCACCTCCTCGTGAGTCTTCTGGTCTTCCCCCGAAGCTTCTAGGGTCTCTTTTGTCTAGAAAAAAATCGTCAAAAAGTTTTGTAGAGTTTGGACTCCGTTTGGTACTGATTTTTTGGAAAACCAAAAACAAGCAGAAAATAGCAACTGGCACTGGGCACTAGGTTAATAGGTTAGTCCCAAAAAATGATATATAATTGCATATAAAACATCCAATATTGATACTATAATAGCATGGAACAATCAAAAATTATAGATACGTTGGAGACGTATCAAGCCCTGAGCTACAAGACGGGCCTTTTTCCTCACCGCTTGGCCATTTTCGTCTTGTTTGTTGTGGTAGATCCACTTGGTGCCGATGACGTTGTGCTTGCATGGATCGGGACGCTTGACAAGCTCCCACACGTTGTTGAGCTCGAATTGATGCAATTCGTCTTGCATGGCTTGAATCCATTCAGGTTCCAGAAAAGCTTCATCAACTTTGGTGGGCTCTGTGATAGAGACAAAGGCATAGTGCCCACAAAAGTTAGCTAGATGTGAAGCTCTTGAGCGAGTGAGGGAACCAGGTGCATTGATGTTGTCGAGGATCTTCTCAATTTGCACTTCATTTTCCACTCATGGATGTACTGGACGAGGGCCTTGTTGTTGTTGTTGTGCATTATCCTCAGCATCATTTTCTTCAGGATCAACAGTTTCTTCACGACGAGGAACAATCAGTTCTTCAATAGCTATTTCTTCACTGGGCACAATTTCACCAGTGCCCATTAACTTGATGGATTCCTCAGGAGGCATTTCATCTAGCACACGAGGCAGGTGCTCTCTTTGCGAGCCGTTAGTTTCATCGAACCACACATCTACAGTTTCAACAACCTTGTTGTGGTAGGTGTTGAAGACTCTGTAGGTGTGCGAGTCCTTACCGTAACCAAGCATAAAACCCTCATGTACTTTTGGTGCAAATTTAGAACTGTGATGAGGATCTCTAATCCAGCGTTTAGCACCGAAGACTTTGAAATAGGGACTTTTACATTTGTGCCCCTAACTCAAACCCACTACTCAGATTTGCCCCTAATTTCGAAGCATGCTCAAATTTGCCCCTCTGCCATTAGTTGCACTTATAGAAATACCCATCCGTGTCGTTTCCATCTAGTCAAAGCCGTTTGACCGCTATCTGGCCGTTTCTTTGACATTTTTGCCCCTGCCTCCATGTGTCACTTACTGGTGGGACCCACTCTCAGAAAATAAAACAAAAAAACCCTTTATCTCACCCCTCTCTATCACACACTTACATGTGGGGCCCACAATCCATAGAAAAAAGCAAAACTCTCTCTCTCACCTCTCTTTCCATCAATTACAAGTGGGGCCAAACTAGAAAAAAGAAAAAGGAAAAACTATCTCTCTCTCACCTCTATCTCTCTCCCTGCCGAACGATAGGCCGACGGCCACTCGCTCTCAACTCCACCGCAGTCCTTCCCTGATGCCGCAGTCCTCTGTTCCTCATTCTCTCTCTTCCGCTCACCCTCGTTCCTCTCCCGCCCTCAAGCCATCTCACACTACATGCCAGGGAGCACCCCGTCGCCGGCATCTGTCAAGCATGTGGCCAACGGCAACCCGAAGAGCCACCACCTCACCAGGAAGCTCGTATGCCATGAGCTCGTCCTACCAGCCTACTATTTCGACCACATACATCCAGCACAGAGCGCCACGATGCATCTTCCCCGCCTCTGAGCTCGGACCGCCGCCTTCGATTCGACGTCGTTAAAGCACCCCGGCTGATCCCAGCGGCTCCTATGGCATCCTGATGTACCACATAAGACTTGGGAGCCCTCCATAGCAAGCTCCATGACCTCGGGTCGTCTTCCCCATGAGCTCCGTGTTGGAGATATGCCCTAGAGGCAATCATGTGATGATGATATTTCCCTATGTATTCATGAGTCTTTTGTATTGTCCTTGAACATCATCAATGATATGTATCAATAAGTATGTGACTTGTTTGTGGAACTATGTATTGTATGATGATCGTTCTAATGGTCCCTAGTTGATAAGGTTATGCGGACACATATCCTTGACTAGTATACAACTCGGTTGATGACTATGTTTCACAAGTCATGTGCATGGAGATGCTAAACCGATAGTATGGACTCGGGGATGGAGATCGCCGAGTTGGACAGACCCACTTTGAGATGCAGCGAGATTGTCATCTGCTAGTCTCAAGTACAATGTCTATGCCATGTCCTAGACCTGAGGTCCTCGCACGTTCTTGGGATGAGGATAGACTCACTTAGGGTCTATGAAACGCTACTCCGTAACTGGGTAGTTATAAAGGTAGCTTTCGGGTGAGTCGTGATACATGCCGCGAGACATGGCTGACCAAGATGGGATTTGCCCCTCCTATACGGAGAGATATTCTCTGGGCCCTCTTGAGTGATCAGATTCGAAAAGCATGGCCATGCGACTTGGGTTAAGTGTTAACCCAGTTCGGAAATCTGTATCACGGTTTCGAGAAGAGAGGTCGAGCTACCACAAGGGTGACAAGTACTAGTCTTGAGCTCGACAACATATATCATGAGGCAAAAGGAATGTTACATATGACACATTGTCGAGGTTCGTCAAACGACTTTACGCACACATGGGAGTTGGCACGTTCTGCTAGGAGCCGCTACCAACTATCGACTTCGGTCGTGTCCATGTGTACGTGAACCTATAGCTGTCGCACACTTAAGGGGATGCAGCCCATTCGGATTGGATCCGAGTGGAAAATGGATGTACACTCCTAGTGGGCTCAAGTGTTGAGCCCACCTCGGAGGTCTATATAAAGGGGAGTGGGCGCACCACTTAGGGTTGATCTTTTTCCACCTGTGACAGCCGCCGCCGCAACTCCCCCCGCCCATGCCGCACGACTGGACCTAGCAGTCCGCCGCCCGACGCTGCTCCCCGTACGTGTGGATACCTTGGAGGCATCGCATCTGCGGTGCTCGGACGAACCGTTCGAGGGATTCGCGAGGTACCGTTCGCGGGTCTTCACTGTTCGCGGGCGATCGGCGACGCGAGGAGGAGACGCCTCGGGAGATGGACTACACGCATCACCAACTCTACTTCCGCTGCGGTTACTGCGCGTCTAGTGGTAAACCCGATCACGTGATCTATTTCCAGCAGCATGATCTTGGGTGCGCGGTAGAATTTTTTTATTTGGCGCTAGCGTAGCGTACAGCGTGTTCCAACAGTGGCATCAGAGCCTATGTTGCGTGGTGTTAGATTCGGGGTAGAATTTGCATATGATGATATGTAGATTGGTTTATGTACTGGCCGATGAGATCGGTTGTCAATATGATTGACTGTACATGGTGTCAGGCATTAGGAATTGTGATCTGTTTTTGCATGATCGTGTTGCAGAGGTCGTGACACAAATTACCCCTACCGGTCGGTTTCCGCCATCGGGGTAGACAATGGAACGTAAAGCCGGTCACAACACGCGAAGACCAATGAGATTGGTCGAATCGGAAAGATGGTCAAAATTTGGTAAATATGATTTGCCGGTGAAAATTCCAGTGTAAAAATGCATAGATTGGATCTCTATTTTCTTACGCGAGGGGCCAGCCCCCTCGACCCCCGCAGGGGCGCTGCCCCTTGAGCCCGCGGGGGGCAAAGCCCCCTCGACCCCCATTGCGTTAATCTCCTAGGGTGGCGCATAACTTGTTTTTGTAGGGAATGCTTGTGATTTGGTATAGCCCGTGTATGTTGCAGGTATGTAATTATATCATGACATGTGCGTCGTGAGTACGGCAACCGGCTGGAGCCATATGGTTGTCTCATTATTGTTTTAATGACCTGCGTGTCAACATGAGCCATGTAATGTAATTTACTTTCATAGCTATTAGTTTGTAATAGCGTAGTATCTTATGTAACACTTGGCGGTTGACATGGGTGGCGTGGAGATGGAGATCACCACGAGGACAACCATGCATGGAGATGGAGATCACCATGGGCAGACCGCGCACGTGGAGATGGAGATCACCATGCGCTGTGAAAAGGGGCTATACCATATCACATTTGTATAAACTGCCTGTGAAAGTTTATCCCTTTTATGCACCCTTCTTTTGCATGGTAGATGTTTTAAGTAGGGTGATCCCTCAAAGAATGTCAAGTATAAATGCCTCTCCAATTGCTGCACCTTCACATATCAAGTATATTTAGTGGTGGGCCTATAAAATTAGGGTGCCACTAGATCTCCTTGAAGTGATGGGTTTGTGTCGGACACTTACATGCGAAGCATTGGTTGACTTGTCGTGGCTATCAAAATAGTTTTGGGCCACGAGGCATAGGAGTTGGCGGGGCATGAGATGTCCCCAACAACAAGAGTCGTATGGAGATACGATTAGCAAGAGTTGCTTACCGAGTGATCTCGTCTTCTAGCAGTGATGCAAAAGCTCATTAGTTGACATGTTGATCTTGGATCTTGAATCACTAAGTATCAACGGAGGGATGTTGATTTTAGTGGGAGTAATGATCTTATTAAAATGTTTAATATGAATTACTCTTCATGAATACATGTCTTAGTGTTTTGCATATTTCTGTTGTAGATCAATGGCACCACCTGCTCAAGTTACTCCTTTTGCATTGAAATCAATCCTGGAAAAAGATAAATTGAATGGAACAAACTTTACCACTTGGTATAGAAACCTGAGAATTGTTCTTAGGCATGAGAAAAAGGAACAAGTTCTAGAGAATCTGCTTCCAGAGGAACCTGCCGAGAATGCTAATGCCACAACCAGAAATGCCTACCACAAACTCGTTGATGAATCAAACGAGATCAACTGTCTCATGCTAGCTTCTATGGAGCCCGATCTACAGCAGCAGTTCGAAAATATTGAGGCTGTCGATATGATCGAGAACCTCAAAAGCATGTTTCAAATGCAGGCTAGGACCGAAAGGTTCAATGTCTGGCGATCCTTGATGGATTGTAAGCTGAAAGAAGGTGATCCACTGAGCCCGCATGTGATCAAGATGATCGGGTACATGCAAGCTTTGGATCGGTTGGGCTTCCCACTTGGGGATGAGTTGTCCACAGATACAATTTTGGGTTCTCTTCCGGATAGCTATGGGACGTTCATCTCGAACTACCATATGCATGGGATGGAAAAGAAGCTCACTGAATTGCATGGGATGCTCAAGGTGGCAGAGCAGGATATGAAGAAAGGTATGCATCGTCAAGTGTTGATGGTACAGAACTCGGCTAAGTTCAAGAAAAGCTGGTCCAAGAAAAAGGCTAAGGAAAAGGGCAAGCAGAAGGAGGCAACTCCAACTGTCGCCGCTGCGCCTAAGTCAGGGCCAGCCACGGGGACCATTTGCTTTCACTGCAAGGAACCTGGACACTGGAAAAGGAACTGCAGCAAGTGGCTTGCCGAGAAGGGCAAGACGACTGGAAGTGTGACTTATTCTTCAGGTATACTTGTTGTATATGTTATAGACATTTATCTTGCTGATGTTTCTAGTAGCTCTTGGGTATATGATACCGGATCGGTTGTTCACATATGCAACTCAATGCAGGGGCTAAGCAGAACTAGGAATGTTGCAAGAGGAGAAGTTGACATACGCGTCGGGAATAAAGCAAGAGTTGCTGCATTGGCCGTCGGCACTATGCAACTTAATTTACCTTCAGGATTTGTAATGGAACTTGATAATTGTTATTATGTTCCTGCTTTGAGTCAAAACATTATTTCTGCCTCATGTTTGATGAGACAAGGTTATGAATTCAGTATTAAGGACAATGGTTGTTCTATTTACTTGAATAATATGTTTCATGGCTTTGCACCCGTTGTGAACGGGTTATTTATCCTAGATCTTGAAGGTGAGTCAGTCTATAACATAAATGTCAAGAGGCATAAGCCTAACGAAATAAGTCCGACTTACATCTGGCATTGTCGACTAGGACACATTAGTCAAAAGCGCGTGAAGAAGCTCCATGATGATGAAATTCTAACTTCGTTTGATTTTGAATCATTCGAGACATGCGAGTCTTGCCTACTCGGCAAGATGACTAAGACTCCTTTTACAAAGAGTTGCGAGAGGGCGTCCGAGCTATTGGAACTTATACATAGTGATGTATGTGGACCAATGAGCACGACAGCCAGAGGTGGTTTCCAATACTTCGTGACTTTTACCGATGACTTGAGTAGATATGGATATGTCTACTTGATGAGGCACAAGTCAGAAACTTTTGAAAAGTTCAAGGAGTTTCAGAATGAAGTGAAAAATCAACTCGGCAAGAGAATCAAACTTCTACGGTCTGATCGTGGCGGTGAGTATATGAGCCAGGAGTTTGATGATCATCTGAAGAGTCGTGGAATAGTTCCACAACTGACTCCTCCGGGTATGCCACAGAGAAATGGCATGTCGGAACGGAGGAATCGGACTCTGTTGGACATGGTCCGATCAATGATGAGTCAGTCGGATTTACCCTTGTCATTTTGGGGATACGCTCTAGAAACTACAGCTTTCACACTAAATAGGGTACCATCAAAGTCTGTACATAAGACGCCATATGAGATATGGACTGCGAAGAGTCACAGTTTGTCTTTTCTGAAAGTTTGGGGATGTGAAGCATATGTCAAGCGACTCCAGTCGGACAAGCTCACACCCAAATCGGACAAGTGCATATTCGTGGGATATCCAAGGGAAACCTTGGGATATTACTTCTACAACCATGAAGAGGGCAAAGTGTTTGTCGCTCGACATGGAGTTTTCCTTGAGAAAGAGTTTCTCAATCGGAAGGCTAGTGGGAGGACAGTTTGACTCGAAGAAATTCGAGAACCACACGGGGACGTTCCGGTAGGTGATTCTGTCACACCAGAGTTAGTCAAGGAACCTGTAGTGGAGTCGACGCTGGTTCCATGGAGGTCGGAAAGGTTGCGCAACATGCACGACTGCAATGTGTTGTTCTTGGAGAACAACGAGCCGACTACGTATGCAGAAGCGATGGTGAGCCCTGATTCCGAGTTATGGCTTGAGGCCATGAGATCCGAATTAAAGTCCATGGATAACAATCAAGTTTGGAACTTGGTTGATCTGCCAGATGGCGTTCGAGCCATTGAGTGCAAATGGATCTTTAAGAAGAAAACTGATATGGACGGAAATGTCACAGTCCATAAGGCTCAACTTGTCGCTAAAGGTTATCGACAAGTTCAAGGAGTTGACTACGATGAGACTTACTCACCGGTAGCGATGCCTAAATCAATTCGGATCATTCTTCTATAGCTGCATATTTCGACTATGAGATATGGCAGATGGATGTCAAAACGGCTTTCCTTAATGGAAATTTAACCGAGGACGTGTGTATGACACAACCCAAGGGTTTTGTCGATCCAAAGAATTCTAGCATGGTATGCAAGCTTCAGAGATCCATTTATGGATTGAGGCAAGCATCTCGGAATCGGAACATTCATTTTAATGAAGCGGTCAAAGAGTTTGGCTTCATCAAGAACGACTGTAATCATTGTGTATTCAAGAAGGCCAGTGGGAGCTTAGTAGCATTTCTGATCTTATATGTGGATGACATATTGTTGATTGGAAATGATGTTCAAATGCTTGAATCTGTCAAGGACTCGTTGAAAAATAGTTTTTTGATGAAGGACTTGGGAGAAGCAGCTTATATTTTGGGAATCAAGATCTATAGAGATAGATCGAGAAAGCTTATTGGATTAAGCCAGAGTGCGTATATTGACAAGGTGTTGAAGCGGTTCAACATGCAAGATGCCAAGAAGGGTTTCTTGCCCATGTCACATGGCATTAGTCTTAGCAAGACTCAGAGTCCTTCGACTCCTGATGAGTGAAGACGCATGGATGGGATTCCGTATGCTTCGGTTGTTGGGTCCATCATGTACGCTATGGTATGTACTCGTCCCGATGTTAGCTTTCTCTCAGCATGGTGGGCAGATACCAGGCTGATCCAGGTGAGAGTCACTGGACAGCGGTTAAGAATATCCTTAAGTACTTGAGAAGGACTAAGGATATATTCCTGGTTTATGGAGGTGAGGATGAGCTCATTGTAAAGAGTTACACCGATGCTAGTTTCCAAACCGATAGGGACGATAGTCGATCGCAATCTGGGTTTGTGTTCATTCTGGATGGAGGAGCAGTGAGCTGGAGGAGTCCCAAGCAAGATATGGTAGCTGATTCTACAACAGAGGCCGAGTACATTGCGGCTTCTGAAGCTGCAAAAGAAGGTGTTTGGGTGAAGAATTTTATTTCTGATCTTGGTGTGGTTCAGAGCACGTCCAATCCATTGGACCTCTATTGTGATAATAGTGGTGCTATCGCGCAAGTCAAGGAACCACAGAACCATCATAAAACCCAACACATACTCAGGCGTTTTAACCTTATTCGTGACATTGTCGAGAAAGGTGATGTAAACATATGCAAGGTACACACGGATGCAAATGTTGCTAATCCATTGACGAAGCCTCTCCCATGGCCGAAGCATGAGGCGCACATGAGTTCCATGGGCATACGATGCCTAAATGATTGACTCTAGTGCAAGTGGGAGACTGTTGGAGATATGCCCTAGAGGCAATCATGTGATGATGATATTTCCCTATGTATTCATGAGTCTTTTGTATTGTCCTTGAACATCATCAATGATATGTATCAATAAGTATGTGACTTGTTTGTGGAACTATGTATTGTATGATGATCGTTCTAATGGTCCCTAGTTGATAAGGTTATGCGGACACATATCCTTGACTAGTATACGACTCGGTTGATGACTATGTTTCACAAGTCATGTGCATGGAGATGCTAAACCGATAGTATGGACTCGGGGATGGAGATCACCGAGTCGAACAGACCCACTTTGAGACGCTGCGAGATATTGTCATCTGCTAGTCTCAAGTACAATGTCTATGCCATGTCCTAGACCTGAGGTCCTCGCACGTTCTCGGGATGAGGATCGACTCACTTAGGGTCTATCAAACGCTACTCCGTAACTGGGTAGTTATAAAGGTAGCTTTCGGGTGAGTCGTGATACATGCCGCGAGACATGGCTGACCAAGATGGGATTTGCCCCTCCTATACGGAGAGATATTCTCTGGGCCCTCTTGAGTGATCAGATTCGAAAAGCATGGCCATGCGACTTGGGTTAAGTGTTAACCCAGTTCGGGAATCTGTATCACGGTTTCGAGAAGAGAGGTCAAGCTACCACAAGGGTGACAAGTACTAGTCTTGAGCTCGACAACATATATCGTGAGGCAAAAGGAATGTTACATATGACACATTGTCGAGGTTCGTCAAACGACTTTACGCACACATGGGAGTTGGCACGTTCTACTAGGAGCCGCTACCAACTATCGACTTCGGTCGTGTCCATGTGTACGTGAACCTATAGGGTCGCACACTTAAGGGGTTGCAACCCATTCGGATTGGATCCGAGTGGAAAATGGATGTACACTCCTAGTGGGCTCAAGTGTTGAGCCCTCCTCGGAGGTCTATATAAAGGGGAGTGGGCGCACCACTTAGGGTTGATCTTTTTCCACCTGTGACATCCGCCGCCGCAACTCCCCACGCCCATGCCGCATGACCGGACCTAGCAGTCCGCCGCCCGACGCTACGCCCCGTACGTGTGGATACGTTGGAGGCATCGCATCTGCGGTGCTCGGACGAACCGTTCGAGGGATTCGCGAGGTACCGTTCACGGGACATCATTGTTCGCGGGTCTTCGCTATTCGCGGGAGATCGGCGACGTGAGGAGGAGACACCTCGGGAGATCGACTACACGCATCACCAACTCTACTTCCGCTGCGGTGACTGCGCGTCTAGTGGTAAACCCGATCCCGTGATCTATTTCCAGCAGCATGATCTTGGGTGCGCGGTAGAATTTTTTTATTTGGCGCTAGCGTAGCGTACCACGTGTTCCAACACTCCGAGCTCTACCATGGCCGCCATCGTCGAAGTCCTCGCTCCGGTCTTCCTCGAGCCCCAGCGATGTCGCCATCGTGCTCCTAGTGATCTCCTTAATGTTACACAGACGGTTCCCCTTTCCCTCCCTCTCGCATGGTAGCTGCCCCACTTGCGCCGTTCAGAGCCGCCGCGGGAATGTTCGCCGTCGTTTGCTCCGGCGCCCATATGGTCCGAAGACCACATCCCTGGACATGGTAGAGCCTGGCCTATCGCCTGGTTCCCTCGGTCGGCCTCCTCGCGGCCTCCCGGCGTGCCTCTGTCACGGGATTTGGTCGCCGCCGGCAACCGTCGGCCTAATCCAAATTTAATTAATTAAAAGACTAATTAAAAAATATTTATGGAAAATATTGATAAGCCAATGACATGTGGGCCCAATATCTAGTTTGAATAGTCCTGTTCTTTTTTATTTTTTATTTTTTTCCTAGATTGGCCCCACATGTAAGTGTGTGATAGAGAGGGGTGAGAGAAAGGGTTTTTTCTTTTATTTTCTGAGAGTGGGTCCCACCAATAAGTGACACATGGAGGCAGGGGCAAAAATGTCAAAGAAACGGTCAGATAGCGGTCAAATGGCTTTGACTGGACGGAAACGGCACGGAAGGGTATTTCTATAAGTGCAACTAACGACAGAGAGGTAAATTTGAGCATGCTTCGAAATTAGGGGAAAATCTGAGTAGTGGGTTCGAGTTAGGGGCACAAATGTAAAAGTCCCTTTGAAATAACTCACATTGGGTTTCTTGTCAGTGAGGAGCTCATAGGAGGTTTTCTAGAGGAATTTGTGAAGATATACCCGGTTGATGATGTGACATGCAGTATCAATTACTTCAGGCCACCATCGACGAGGTGTCTTGTATTCATCAAGCATAGTGCGAGCCATCTCGATGAGTGTCCTGTTCTTGCGCTCCACGACTCCATTCTGCTGAGGCGTGTAGGGGGCAGAGAGCTCATGAGTGATACCAAGTTCATCAAGATAGTCACTAAGGCCTGTGTTCTTGAACTCGGTGCCGTTGTCGCTCCTGATGTGCTTGATCTTGAGACCATAATTCATCATGGCCCGATTGGAGAATCGTCTGAAGACATCCTGTACTTCAGTCTTGAAGGAAATGATGTGCACCCAGGTGTAACGAGAGAAGTCGTCAACTATGACGAATCCGTGGAGTGAAGCTGCATTGGTTAGTGTGGCATAATGGGTAGGACCAAATAGATCCATATGAAGTAATTCAAAAGGACGAGTAGGGGTCATGATTGTCTTAGCCGCATGCTTTGATCTGGTCATCTTTCCAAATTCACAAGCACCGCACAGGTGATCTTTGACGAATTTGATGCCCTCGACGCCAATGATGTGCTTCTTCTTGACGAGTGTGCTCAGATTCCTCATGCCAGCGTGTCCGAGGCGTCGATGCCATAGCCAGCACTCTGAAGCTTTTGCCAGTAGGCACGTGGCAGGCTGAGGACCTAGTGAGAAATATACAATGTACGAATCACCTCTCCTAAAGCCTTCAAAGACTTTGGATTTGTTAGAGTCCAACAGCACAATGCATCTATATTTGCCAAAGATGACAATCATATCAAGATCACAAAGCATTGAGACGGACATGAGGTTGTATCCAAGAGATTCGACAAGCATCCTTTTTTCCATGTGTCGATCCTTTGAGATAGCAACCTTACCTAGACCCAATACCTTGCTTTTCCCTTTGTCGGCGTATGTGATATGCTTCAGATGAGACGGAATGAGGGGAGCATCAGTGAGTAAATTCCTATCACCAGTCATGTGATTCATGCAGCCACTATCCAGGACCCATTCAGTGGCTTTAGGTGTGTCATCCTTGGCACCTCTTGCCATGAAGCAATAGGTGGGAGTGTAGTCATCAACACAGTCCTCATTGTTGGCGGAGACACCATTGTCTTCAGGGTTGAAGATGGACTTGCTGACGTACTCTGTAGCAAGAGCTAGGCTCGCCACACCTGAGTCTGACTCCTCCTCAGATTCCTCAGCTTCCTCATGATCAGATTCTTCCTCAGAATCCATTTCCTTCCCGATGAATGCACGAGCTCTGCTGGAACTGCTTTTCTTGCGCGATGAAGATTTTGATGAAGACTTTGAGGATTTCTTCTTTTTGCCATCAGAGTCATCATCCCTGCTCTTCTTCTTCTTCTTTAGCCATAGAGGGTTGTCGGCGATGTAGTGGCCTGGCTTATTGCATTTGTGAAAAGTTCTCTTGTTGTAGTCTCGAACAGACGCTTCTCTAGTGTTCTTCGAGTCATACTTTGAAGACTTTCCAAAGCGACCTTTGTTGGAAAACTTCTGGAACTTCTTCACAAGCATTGCATGTTCTCTGCCAATTTCCTCAGCACCATCAGAACTGCACTCAGATTCCTCTTCTTCTTCAGATGAAGAAATTGCCTTGGCTTTTTCTTTTGCCTTCAGAGCGCGAGGACGTCCATAGTTGGGACCATACATATCTCTCTTCTCTGCTTGCTGAAATTCATGGGTATTGAGCCTTTCAAGAATATCAGTCGGGTCAAGTGACTTGTAATCAGGGCACTCTTGAATCATCAGAGCCAAGGTGTCAAAGGAACTGTCCAGGGTCCTCAGCAATTTCTTCACCACCTCATGATCGGTGATGTCAGCAGCACCAAGAGCCTAAAGCTCATTGGAGATATCAGTAAGGCGATCGAAGGTTTGCCGCACATTCTCATTGTCGAGCCTCTTGAAGCGATTGAAGAGATTGTGAAGAACATCAACTCGGGAGTCACGTTGAGTGGAGACCCCCTCGTTGACCCTGGAAAGCCTATCCCAGATAAGCTTCGAGGTTTCTAGAGCACTCACTCTACATACTGTCCTTTGTTCAGATGTCCACAAATGATATTCTTCGCTTGAGAGTCGAGTTGCTTGAATCTCTTCACATCAGTGGCGTTGATGCTTGGAGCCACGGTAGGCACTCCATTCTCGATGACGAACCAGAGATCGTTGTCAATGGCCTCAAGATGCATGCGCATCTTGTTCTTCCAATAGGGATAGTCCATGCCATCGAAGATGGGGTACGCAGCGGATACCTTGATCATTCCTGTGGTCGACATAACTAAAACTCCAGGTGGTTAAACCAAAATCACACAGAACAAGGGAGTACCTTGCTCTGATACCAATTGAAAGCGCAGGATAACTCCCAGAGGGGGGGTGAATGGGAGATTTTTAGAAATTCATCAAACTCCGAAGACTTTGACGAAAATCAGAGTGAAGAAATAGAAACAGAAGCGAAACTAGATCAACACAGATACAGAAAGCATGCATACGAAATACATACAAGTGAAGAACATGTAATCACACAAGAAGACATGCATGAAGAAGATGAACTGAGGAAATGAAACATAACATGATGAAATACTTCAGTTCAAATTCTTCAGAAAGGTAGGACACAAGTTCTTCAGCAGCGGAATTGCGTAAAGGTAAAGAGTTAGGAATTTGAAGCCAGGTACGCTTGATGAAGACACAGCGATTTGGTAGACCGGTTCTAGTTGCTGTATCAACTGTACGTCTGGTTGAGGCGGCTGAGTTTTACCTCAGAGGACACTTAGTCCTCACCGTATTCCTCTTGAGCTAAGGTCACTTAGTCCTCGCCCAATCACTCATGGTAAGTCTTCAAGGTAGACTTCCAAAACCTTCACAGACTTGTTCACCGGCACGACACAATTACTCTTGGGTGCTCAGAACATGACACCTAACCGTCTGGAAGAATGACAGTCTTCAAAGGTAATAAGCGTCGGATCACATAGATCAACTTCTTCAGTGATGCTCAATCACTTTGGCTCTGGTTGGTTTTTCCTCACTTGGCTTCTCACAAAGTCGTTAGAGGAAGGGTTGCTCTCAAATGACAAGTGTCAAGTTCTCTATAGAGCAGCCAACCAACAAGTGGTTGTGGGAGGCGGCTATTTATAGCCAGGAGGCAACCTGACATGAAATGTCATAAATGCCCCTTCGGACATGACCGTTGTCGGGATAGGGATCCACTTGACAGCTGGCACGTGGCGCAGGCAACGGTCGAAAAATTGAACTCTCAATTTCGTCGAGGCACTCAATTTCCTCATGGTAGGCAGATCGCACTGGCAAACTCCTAACTCCTTAGTCTGACCTAATTCGTCACTGACCAAATGAACTTCGTCACTGTCACTGGCAAATTCGTCAGCTGTTCCGGAGATTTCCAAAGGCTTCACTCGAAGCGGTAGTTGTGTGTATAGGTTTGAGCATCACTTTGGAAATGTGATATGTATATCACCTAGACCCCCTTTAACAGTACGGTTTTTTCTACGACTCAAATAGGAAGAAAATAAACTATGAAAACAAAGTCTTCAAGCTCCAAAGTCTTCACATCAAATTCTTCATAGGCCGCACCAAACTCTTCACTTGAAGAAATTCATTTTTAGGGGTCGACTTCTGTGGATTAAACCAAGTCTTCATGGACTATTTCACCTGTGTACACTCACAAACATATTAGTCTCTTAACCTATTTGTCTTCAATACTCCAAAACCACTAAGGGGACACTTGATGCACTTACAGCATGTCGCTCAAGTCAGCCAAAAAGGCACAGTCATCTGGATCTTCAACAGTGGCTGATCATAAAAGTTGGAATGAGTTGTGGTCAGCTGATCTTCAAAACATGATAAAAATACATGCATGGCGCATGCTATGTAATGGACTGGCTGTAGGTATGGAACTTCATCGACGAAGAATCAAGCCTGGAGTCTTCTGCGCGGCGTGTGGCAGGGAGGAGAGCATCGTCCATAGATTCTGGCGCTGCCCTCACTCGCACCACTACTGGAAGCTGCTCGGCGACGCGGTAGCCGCCCCCTTACCAGGACTGCCTGAAGGGATTGAGACACATAACGGAATGAGAGCATGGGTCCTGGACTGGATGGGAAGGACTGGGAATGAAGAAAGAGAGCTGGTCTTGAGGAGCTGGTACGAGCTATGGTTAGCACGAAATAAAGCCCGGGACACTAATCAGATTGAGGATCCCAAGTTGATCGTTCAAAGAGTGTTGTACTTGGCTGACGAGTGGAGGTCGATTAAGAATACCGTGATCAAACGGGCAATGGTTAGGGGATCGGATACGTGGAGCAAACCTGAAGTAGGTTGGGTCAAAGCTAATTCTAATGGGGCGCTGGCTAAACACCAAGGATCAGGAAGAGGCGGAGCTGTTCTCAGGAACAACCATGGTGATTTCATTGCGAGATCGTGCCATTTTTTTCCTCTTGCTGCTGATGCGGAGACGGTGGAACTGCTAGCATGCCGAAGAGCAGTCGTCCTTGCCCAAGAATTGAACATCCAGAAGGTGATCCTTGAAACTGACTCCCAGTTGGCCGTCCGGAAGATTTTGAGTGAACAGAAAGATTTGTGTGGTAATGGGCAAATAGTAGAAGAGTTGAAGGCGTTGCTCTCTACGTTTAGTGAGTTTAGGGTTGCTTGGGTGCGACGGTCTACGAATAAAGTCACATATGTCCTAGCTAGGGAAGGTTGTAAGAAATTTCTTTGTAAAACTTGGCTTCATGTAGCTCCGAAATGTATTAGCTCGGAGATTACGGCGGATGGAGCTGTGAACGGTTAATAAAGTTTAAATCTTCCCCTAAAAAAACTAATGTGTTGGCCACAAGGATCTTGCGTCTCGTGTAATGCTTCCATGATCAGCCCATTCAGCATGCGCTGCGATGTTAGCTAGGCAGAAGTGGAAATAATGTCGTTGTAGTAGCGCTTCAATATTTTTAACAAAAGAATTGTAAACAGTTGTTCATAATGAGTGGATTTGTTTCAATTCTTCCGCCTCTTGTTGTGCTTCGGCATCTGCTTATTTGCTATTAATATGTTCCATCCCACCAAAAAAATGATGCTTCTAAAGCACCTACAACTGTATTCATCGAACATAAATAATGTTTCCTATTCGGAAAAAAATGTTTCGTACCGTGTGAACAATTTGTTCCCATCACGCCAGAATGATGCTTATGTGCATCAAGAAGAATGCTTCCGTGGTAGAAAATTATGTCGCCATCGGCAAAGAAACACATATTTAGAAGGGATTGCCTAGAACTCATCTAGATGAGATATAATTTGGTCTCATTCACATGACATCAGCTGACATCACCTTTTATTGTTTTGGCCCGTTTAAATTGGCAGGCCACAACCAAATTTATTTCTTGTTCCCAATTCCCATATGCCAATGGGCTTGTTATTTGTTTTATTTTTTTCAGTTTATCTATGGGGCCAGTTGAGTGTCTATGGACTTAGAATGTGGCATGCGAGTCCTGGTAGTTTAATTCTGATTAAGGAAATGCGGTCGCTGATTCTTCAAAAAAAAAGAAATGCGGTTGCTAGTCACACACAGTCAACTTTTGTGTTGGGGGTACGTACTACTCATATTAGGATTTAAAGAAGAACCAAATTCTTGTGTGACTAGCAACCGCAAACACGTGATCATTCTTGGTTGGTCTCCCTTTGACGAACTCGCCTTCTGACCCAGTTGCATTCGCTTTTGTGCACATGCAGTTGCATATCTACTGATGGCCATGCAACTGGCCCGACAATCCTCCTCTCGACGCCAGTTACAGACGATTTGTGTCCATGCAGTTGCAGTCGGGTTACAACACTTGCAGTTGCATGTCTAGTGTTCGACATGCAACTTGCCTCGAAAGCCCCCTCCCCGACCCGAGTTGCAGTTGAGGTGTGTCTTGTGCAGTTGCAGCCGGGTTACAACGCTTGCAGTTGCATGTCTAGTGGTGGACATGTTTGGCCCAACAACCCTCGTCCCAACCCCAGATGCAGTTGCAGTCGGGTTACAAGGTTTGCAGTTGCATCTCTAGTGGTGGACATGCAACTGACCAAACAAACTTCCTCTTGACCCCTAGTTACAGACGAATTACAACACATGCAGTTGCAGTCGGGTTACAACACATGCAATTGCATGTCTAGTAGTAGACATGCAACTGCAAACGGTAAAACAACTACTAAAAATTGTGCCAAAAAATATACAACAATTTTTTTACCGTAAAAAACTACTAAAATTTTTATACGTTCAAACAATGAAAAAGGACCTCTTAGAAAAAAAGAAACAGAATAATAGCTGCCCAAGACAAGAAAAGAGGGACAAAAAAAATGCAATAATGAGGCTTTGGTGGCATCGAACGGGTAACAAGCTTAGCTTCTTGAATATAAAAAGACAAAAAGGCACCTTTTTTTAAGGGGTAAGACAAAAAGTCACCTAAAAAGGCTGCTCCACAGCTCCAGGCTCTCCCTAACATGGGCCACGGGCCTGCCGCCTGCACTACTCGCACGACAGCACGAGGAATCCATTCTCGCGAACAAACAGCCGCGGTCTGCCCATCTAGCATGAACTAGTAAAATGCCCGTGCGTTGCTACGGGAAAATGATGGTAAATAAATTAAGGGGGCATCTATACCTAAAAAAACTTCTGGTGCCGGTCACTTCTATTTTTGGCCATCAAGTCAATATCCAACGTTTAGGGGCACGCCGCCAAATGTTCATCTTCCTCCCACACCTTCTTCCTCCTATCCCACGACGGTTCCTCCTCCTTTCCCGTGGCCTACGCAGGCCTAACCGCCTGCCTCCACCCTCCGCGGCCGCATGCTATCGCTGCCCCGCCCTCCCCTCGATCTCCTCGCACCGTCGTGTTGCCCTCTCCCCCTCCCGATTAAGTTTCGGACTCGCTCCCGCCGTCTCCCACTCGTACACGGCTCGGCATCGCCGTCCCCACCTTCGGCCTCGTGCAAAGCAGAAAGTGACTAACGCAACAAATAAATCAGGCACATGAGATTTCGCAAAACCGATAAATCAAAGAACGATACTTTCACATACATACTTCACATCGCAAATTTATCATCATACATCAATCATGTTTTAGCAACTTGATCAAACAATCAATGAACAATTATTTGATATCACAATTATATAATTTCTCCTTCACCTGTCTCTTCTATCATTTTCTTTACCAAATCAATTAAATCCCATGTTCCTACAAAAAATGGAAGTGATTGTACAAATTTATCAGTTACTCATGTCTAATGGCTTGTCCTCTTTGTCACCAGACTACTCTACCAAACATTGAGCTTCACAATAACCCCAACGATCATCCTAAATGAGTTTACCATCTTCCTCGCCAACAATTGTGTGGAGCTGCCAAAGTTGTTGACTTTAAAAAATACAATGAACATGAGCATTGACGGAAAGGGAACAGTTGCAACACGATAACGATCTAGCCTTGGGGCGCAACTTCGCTTTCATCCTATGCCAACTCCTTTGGTGTCTCCCTCCTTTCTCTTTGCTTCATCGTCTCCCTCCCTCCCTCCCTTCCTCCATCTACGAGAGTACGACTATAGTGTAAAAAGTAGAAAAATGTCACCATCTGTCCAAACAAATATGTGGTACCCATCAACTACAATTAAGATGAAAATTGAGAATTGTCTTAGTCGTCTCATACCTGAAGCTACAAAACCATCAAGGCCTTAACAATAAATATTGTAAGGTAGAAATAACCAACTGATTATTATTGATAACTTTGCAAAATGTGTTTTGAGTTTTCCAACCAAACTTCAGTGAGAACCTTTTCTTTATTATGCCTAAAATGTACACCCAGCAGGAGAATGTAATTCATAATCTTCTGCTCTAGGAAATCACAACACTATCCAAGAGATGCACAAATAAATACTAACAAAATAAATGATTAACTATTTAGTCGCTATGTTCTACCTATTTCTTAACAACCAAGAGATGTACCAAGCCAAGCAATGCATAGCAGATGAATAAGCGTTCCTAGAGATATAAATACCCTTGCAATTTGACATCAAAGGATGCGAAGAACGTGCTCTGTCTACAAGTACATCTGGACCTTAATGGTTTAGTTCTAGGCTCCAGCAAGTTAATATATTTTCAGGTACCCCCAAGTGGCATTTAGATAGCAAGATTTCTCAAATAATATTATTTTTTGAAACCAGAAAAACTCAGTAATCACGTCAAAGAATGATGGTTAACACCAGTTCAAGAAAACACAAGAGAAGTGCAGGTTTCGGATGATTGGATATGTTGTGATCAGTCAATAGAATTTTAGAAAACATCAGGCCATTACCTTCAGAGTTCAGACTGACAAGCATCTTTAGATGCCCAACCTCTAGCCCTCTCCAACACAAAATAGAGTAGTCTTTTACATGTCACACATGGCCAGACCAAGGAATTAATCAGTGGCAGCGCGATGTCAGCACGAGGAATCCATTCTCGCGAACAAACAGCCGCGGTCTGCCCATCTAGCATGAATAATGACGCTTTTAATCCAACGATTGGAAAATTGAATGAAGCCAAATTAAATCTCAGCTAGCTGAGTTTTAGCAATCCCGTATTTAGAAAGAACATCATTGATTGATGGATTAACATTCTTCAAAAAATGTTTCCGCAAAAATGATATTTGGCGTCATTCCAGGAAGCAGTTATAAGAAGCGAATTGACTTTGTGAGGTTAGCAAACAGGAAGCAGCTAAACTTACGGGAGCAGTTAACACGAAGCAGCAAATTAAGAAGGAAACTAACCTATCACGCGCTGGATTCAGTACCGATCGGACGACCTTCAGGACTCTAATCCTATCGGCGCCCTTTATGTTAAAAAAAAAAAACTCTGTTTGAGCTCGAGTCAAACCCAACAAAACGTGGGCCCCGCCACTGCCATTGATTGAATTGGCTATTGGATGCCCGGAAAATACGTGCGCCCCACCAACTTTTGCTCTTGCCGACCAAGCCGCACGTTCCTTTCGGACCGATCGGACCGCCTAACCCCAACAAGCCCCCCAAGCCCCTCCGCCGCCGCCGGCCGGCAACCCCAGCCCTTCCTCTCTGCCCCCTCCGCCGTAGCGGCTTTCTAGTTTGCCACCGACTTGGGCCTCTCCCTGAAGCACTGGTCTTCACCTCTCTCTGCGCATCTACTGGTTCGTTTCGGCCTGACATTTTTTTGTTCCTGCTAAGCCCTAGAATTGGTTGTCTGGATTGATTTCCTTATTTTCTGTTCACTTTTCAAGCTGGGTGAAACCCTTTTGTCCTTTGAGAGACGCTACGCCCGTTGTGATATGTTTATGTGAATATTCAAGAGAATTTTGGGGCATATTTGTGGCCTCTTTAGGCTTTGTTTGGTAGAAGTGGATTGGGGAGGTTTGGGGAGGTGGGGATTTCAGGGGATTTGGTGAATCCCTTCCTTCCACCCAATCCCCTCAATTCCCCTCACATCTCCAAGTCTCCAATCCCCTTCCATAAAAATTTGTTTGGTAGACAGGGTTTGCTATAACAAACTGAGATGGTAAAAATCCAATCTTTGCAACTTTAACAACTCATATAAAAAAACTGCTTATAGAACTTCATCGGTACTTGCTTCCAGATTATACATAGTAAGACAAACTTGCTAAGTTGAACATTCTGTTAGATAAGCATCTTGCTACAGAACTTGTTTGGTAGGCATCTTGCTACCAAATTAAACTAGAGCAGAATATGATTATTACATAATTATCAGGAATCAAACATAGGGTAACTATCATCGATAACACATCATGACAAGAACAACGGGTCCTCGAACACATCCATAACAGCCATAACCGCCACAAACGCCATAACGGGTACTTGTGCAATAGTTCAATGATCATCCAGCTTTTGAGTGGTCAAAGTTTATCCATCCAGCTTGTTTAGTCTTTGCTTCTTTGGGTGCCTAAGAACCTGATGAAACAAAAAGAGATGAACATGCTTGTTTATAGTTGAAACAATAACCAGGAAAGCATGTACATGAAGATACGTTTTGCCTCGCAATTTATCCCACCGATTTGGGCTCACAAGCATGTTCATCTAAAGCTAGATGTGCAAAAATTTATAGAACTACATGGATACTATTAAATTTTGCACATGAAAGCTGAAACAGATGGGCAACAATACTATTTATTTATCAGCATGGAGCTGGGGATGAGCTATTTATCTTACTACTAGTATAAGTACCGTGATGCTGACTGCATGGTACTTTTGCACATAAAAAAATCATCATTGTTTCTAAAATGTCCGTTCATGTCTTGCTACCCATACTAAAAAGAGATCATGGAATGTGATATTTTAGCACAATTATCATAAAAAAAAAACATGTTCAATTTCTTTTGCCACAGAGTTGGCTATAAAATTTGCCACAGTTAACAGGAGTGCTAGTACTTCTGAAGTGATGATGGCTTAGGTACACAGATTCAGTTTGGTACTGCTATCCCAAAACTACACATAATACTGCTGTGGCAATTCACAAAAATAAGATTCAGTTTGGTATGCATATTTACTAAAGTATCACTTGTTATATACAGCATAGATCATGAGATTTACTGAAATAAACAGAGATAATCAACAAAAATAAGCAGGGATGATCATGGTAAGAATTGAGCATGATATATACAGGCATGAAACAGATCAAGCAACCATTACTATTTCCTCCATATCAACAGTGTGTTCCCACAACTTACAATGGATTCATAAACCAGCGTATAATGGATTCATAAAACTGCGAGAAACAACGACAAGAGGAGGTGAACTGATGGGAGAGATGCCTGTAGTCGCCTTACGACCAAAAAACCTGATGGTCAGAAGAAGCACTTTTATTACCTAGAACTCCACTATGCAGACATGACACATGAGTCGTTCAGGTAGGGAATTAGTTGTTATCTTAATGCACGGCCAGTATGTATCAACTTGATTGGAGAAAGTATGAATGGTATGAAAACTCCAGGGGAAATAGCGACTAATATAGCATCATTGAAGTCATGTTGGATTTATAACCTAGAAACCAAGCAGAAATGAAATAAAATAAAATAAACCGGCGCATAATAGTACGTTTGCTAAAAAAGATGCATCTAGCACAGATGAGTACCTTCAATTGGCATACAAGATTAAAAGATGAGCATAGCTAGTTCGGTCCAAGAAAGCTTACCTTAGATACCTCGAGGCAACTATGCCATTTCGCTCCGAAGAAACACAGCAGCTCTCTTCATCTTCCTATAACAGACTTTTTCCTTAACATTTGGCCTGCAATCTGTAATAAAAGCATATGCTCCAAGAAGTGTCGTGAAGCAAAAAATGAAATAGTTTCTGGATTCATTTGGTACAAATCAAGTTTATAACCTCAGCACTGAGAGAAGATACCGCAGCACACGAGCATATCAAGAGCATGCTTCCCCTCAGTCTCCAATAGACATGATAAGTAACAAACAGCATTGTACGTTAGAGACATGCAGTGCAATTCAGATTGATTATCCATACAACAAAGATCTAGGTAAAAATCTGTCTTGACTGGGTCGGCTAGGTCTCGACACTTTCGTGTCCACATACTACGTAACCTATCTATCATCGCATACAATCAGTTTGCTTCCTACAGAATTCCAATTTCAAAAATTGATAAACGCCAAAAAACACTGAGCTAATGCTACTATAGAACTCATCAGAAGTCTGTCGAATTTCATACCAGTAGTTTCTTTGACTGTTAAATATGTAACAATCGTCCAGGATTATCTAAAACTCGGATCATCTTTGAAAAAAAGGCCATGATCACATGCTGTAGGATGGTGGAGCTTTGGAGTCAGATTATTTTCATGTGACTAATAAACCTAAATAGGCCAACCTATGTTCTAGTACTCCAGTTCTCTCAACGAATTACCACATACTAATATACACAAATGCACCAACGTCTTCATCGTTCACAGCAATAACATGTCCATACTCCTAAAAATTAACCAGGTTTTAATTAGCCAACAAACTAGTAGTGCAAAAAGCAACTGGTATTATAAGATAGCAGGCACATCACGATGCACAACTTTTCGATTCCCAATTAGTATGATGATCCAGCCATGCACAGAACAAGCATAGAATCATCTGCTCTTGCCAACAAGTGCACATCAAACATTGAAATTAGTCAATCCAGAGCAGACTATGGCAATCAAACTTATTAGTTCAAAAAGGAATTCAAGATACAATATATTAGTTCCAGAACCACAAAATATTATCTAGGGCAAAACATCATCCACTACATCCATCCATGGAGGAGGAGCACTCCATGGCCGAGTTCCTAGACTCGACGCGCGGATGGGGACGTGAGGGGGCGACGCGGATGGGGACGTGGAGCGCAGCGCAGAGGTACCTACCGGGGCTTCATCCAGCTTTCCAGCCGGTGGCCACGCGTCAAGAGGCTGCGGCCGGTGGCGGCACGTCGAGGAGGCTACAGACGGCGTCACGAGGAGGGGGCTTTGGCCTGCGCCGGCGAAACGAGGAGGCGGCCGTGCGAGGAGGCTGCGGTCTTCGGCGCGGATACAGTTCCGCGAGGGCCTAGGCGTGCCTTCTGAGCCACGTGGGTCGGGGCGAATTGGAGGGGAATCGGGTGGATTGGGGCAGCGAAGCCTCGTGCACCAAATGGACCGAAGAGGATTGCAGGGGGTTCTGGGCCACGCGTGGAAAATCCACTCAAAACCTCCCTAATCCACTTCTACCAAACAAGGCCTTAGGGTTTGCAGTGGGGGAATGAATTGGAAATGCGGAATGTACATCTGTATTGTGACTCTGTAAGATAAAATTTGGAGCAGTAGGGCATACCCACAATGAACTCTGTGCATTTTACCATGTTTTTTTCTAAAAATTTACAGTGTCATGCATGCATTTGTAACAGTTTACGAACAACCATATGGGACATTAATATCACCTGTAGTGTTTTCTAATACTACGATCCCATGAATCTTCAATATGTGTTTTTCCCCTGAAAAAGGTTGCTAGAACATAATTACTGTTGTTTCATGTCCTATAATCACATCCTAGTAGTTTCATTAATCAAATTGATCATTCTAGTATATATTGCAGAAAGTTGTGTACCATTAGCTTTCCTGCAAATGCTTTTCTGTAACTCCTTGTTTTTCTATTGCAGCTTGCATATAATATAGTAGTACAGTAAATATGGCTACAAAAGTTCGCCCACCTTCTCCCGACGCAGAAAAATTGGAGGTTGGAGAAATAGATACAAGAGCTCCTTTTGAATCTGTCAAAGCTGCAGTGAGCTTATTTGGTGAAGTAAGGTTTTCATCTGACAAATCAGCTGCGAGAAAGCCAAAGGCTCCTCAAGCAGAGGTAGTTACTTTGCAAATTCAAATACTTAACATGCGCACATGCATGTTTGCCATGATTCACTCGCATAGCATGAATACTGAGGACGCCTGCTCTAACCCTTGACATCCTTATACAAGTATAATTTTGAAAAAGAAACGCATCGCCTGTTGTGAAAACTGCTAGCTCGAAATGTTGTGTCATAAATTTCGTCACTGAGAAGTTCTAGATGTTTCTAATCTGTTGAAAGTATATGTGATAATTTTGGTATTGATCTTGCTTGTTTATCTCCTCTGAAATGTCTAATTATTTCCCATGCAGCATTTTGTTGTTGAGAAATTTACCCCCTTTCTAGTCAATTTAGTTTACAGCATGTTTCAGTGAGTAATATATGCTGTAATTTGGTACCCACCCAATGTTGTCACTTACATATGTTTTCCATTTATTTTTTTAATTGATGGTGAGGGCGAGGGTGTTCTCCCATTTCGAATTGTCAGGCCTTTACCTTATAGAAACAATGAATTTCTTTAAGAATGTGGATTGTTTTTAAATTTACATCCTCGTGTTATGAGTCTTATGATGATCCCTATGAATTGTAATCCATATCATGTTTTTCTATCTAGGCTACTTAATTTTGATTGTAATTCGTAGGATCCCTTTGCACTGTTCCATGCAAAAATTCTCATTCATACAAATGTCTTGTAAGAACTCTGCGTTTTCCCTATGGTGTATCAGACACCCTTTGGTGAAAACCCTATGATTTCCAATCCTTTATGGCCCAGGAAGACATGCCATTGCAATTTTGGTTTTCATATTCCTCTATAGAATCTTTGAAATCAAAGATACCCTTAAATTTGCAATTTCCCTATCAGATCAATCTGCCTACACATATATACAACAACAAAGCCTTTCGGTCCCAAACAAGTTGGGGTAAGCTACAGTTGAAATCCATAAGATACCGAAACCAAGTCATGGTTCTGGCACGTGGATAGTTAACTTCCACACACCCTGTCCATGGCTAAATCTTTGGTGATATTCCAGTCCTTCAGACATGACATGCAGATATTTCAACCAACGAAAAAATACCGCCTTTCAGTCCCAAACAAGTTGGGGTAAGCTAGAGTTGAAAGCCATAAGATATCGAAACCAAGTCATGGTTCTGGCACGTGGATAGCTAACTTCCACGCACCCCTGTCCATGGCTAAATCTTTGGTGATATTCCAGTCCTTCAGACATGACATGCAGATATTTCAACCAATCAACATACAATACCCACCTTGCCGTGCAATGCAGCGGCCACACATGATAACATCTTTGTTTTGTTCCTGGTAGAATATCAAGTAGCCTAATATTCATGGTAGATAACTTTCTCTTTGGCCAGAGAATTGTGTCATTTATGTAATTAGTACCAGTGGGAACTGGAGTTACTGGACTAATATTTTAAATTGGTCTGGTTTTTCCATTATTTTGTTTTGTTTAATCTTTGGGAATGGAGGAAAAAAGGATGACTTATTAGAAATTGCAGTTGAAATTTTGCTCAACTGTACTAGTTTTTGCAGAAGTGACATATAGGCAGATAGTCGAACATAATTTGTATGATGGAAATTTGTATCACATTTTCAAATAATCAACCAGCTTAACCACCCACTAGCTCTACGTTTCCTGGCCCAAACTTCTTGGGTCTTCTTTCCAGTTATTTCACCTGTTCCCCTTTTTCATGACTTCTGATATTACTTGTACTGTCAGTCAGGAACAGTGTATTGCCTTTGCCCCTACATATCTGGCTTCTGCAGTTCACATAATTACTGATGCAATTACATCGCATAATTGTCATATCTCTTCCTTATTATTCACGTAACACAGTTCACTGGATCTATTTGGTATCTGATTATCCGAATATACTCTGACTCTGATTTTTTAAACATAATTTCGGCAGAGGGTGTTAGCTAAGGAGACCGAACTTCATTTGGCCCAGAAAGAGTTGAATAAATACAAGGAACAACTGAGTAATGCTGAAACAGCCAGACTACAGGCCCTCTCTGAGTTGGAGAAAGCTAGAAAAACTGTTGATGAGCTAACTACTAAGCTGGATGCAATCAATAAATCTAAAGAGATGGCTATTCAAGCCACGGAAGATACAAAGACCCGAACCAAGCAGCTTGAAGGAGGCAGCCCGAAGGAAGCTGTTCGAAAAGATAGTCCCTTGAAGCAGGAACTGGACAGTGCAAGGCAACAGTATGCGGTTGCTCTGGCAGACCTCGATGCAGCCAAACTGGAGCTGAGGAAGCTCAAGAAGGATTTTGAAACCTCATTAGATATGAGGCTGTCTGCTGCCCAGAAGGAAGAGGAATCATTGCACTCGATAGAAGCCAACAAGGAAAAGGCTGCTCAACTTCGTAATGAGGCTAAAGCAATTCAAGAATCGCTTATGCATATGAAGGCAGCTACAGAACAATTACAGGAAGAAGAGTCGCAAGTCCTTGCTGAGAAGGGTGTTGCCAGGAATACATATAAACAGGCTTTGGAAGAAACTGAGAAGAAATTGTCATATTTGAGAAATGAATTTGATCCTGCTGCTTATAAAACCCTTAAAGAAAAGCTAGATGAGACCAACTCTGAGATTTCATCAATGCAGAAAAAGATCGAAGATGCCCGTGCTCTAGATTTAGAAACTGTTGCTGCTATCACCACAGAATTGGATGATGCGAAGGAAATGTTGCAGAAAGTAGCTGAAGAGGAAAGCACACTTCGGAACTTAGTAGAATCACTGAAGCTGGAGTTAGCATCTGTAAAGCAGGACCACAGTCAACTCAAAGAGAAGGATACAGATACTGAATCCATTGTTGCAGATCTACATGTCAAGCTTCAGAAATGCAAATCTGAGCTTGAGGTAGCTGTTTGTGCTGAATCAAAAGCTGCAACAGCTTCTGATGACTTGATGCTAGCTCTTCAGCAGCTGTCGTGTGAGTCTAAAACTGCCCTGCAAGAAGCTGAAATGATGCAGAAGAGTGCAGCAGAGTTAAGAATTGAAGCTGAAGCAGCACGTGTTGCGTTAACAGAAGCCGAGGAAAGGTTGCAATCAGCTTTGAAAGAAGCAGAAGAAGCAAAAGCAGCTGAAGCGAAGGCCCTTGATCAGATTAAGCAACTATCAGACAGAGGAAGTGCTGTTCAAGCTTCAACTTCTGAACCCGGAGGAAAGGTCACAATCTCAAAAGCGGAGTTTGAATCTCTTAGCCGTAAGGTAAAGGAGTCAGAGAAGTTGAGTGAGATGAAAGTAGCTGCTGCCATGGGGCAAGTAGAAGCTGTTAGAGCCAGTGAGAATGAGGCAATACAGAAAATGAAAACTGCCCGGAGAGAGATGGAGGACATGGAATTAGCAACAGAGGAGGCACTGAAGAGGGCGGAGATGGCTGAAGCAGCAAAGAAGGCTGTAGAAGGTGAGCTTAAGAGGTGGCGTGAAAAGGAACAGAAGAAAGCTGCAGAGTCCGTGTCTTCTGCAGAAGCGCAAGCACCTTCATCTGTACATAAGGCTTCTGCTGGAAAAGCCACCGAGAAGAATGATGGGCATCAAAGGAGCAACAGAACGCTATTGAGGAAGGGCTTTGTGTTGCCAAACATCACAGGCATGTTTCATAAGAAGAAGAGCCATGTCGATGGCAGTTCTCCATAATACCTTCCTGGGGAAAAATCTGTATGATATCATTGTGGCTTTTCATTCGCATTGATATTCTTGTGGTTCTCATTCATGTTTCCACTTTGTATAATATAGATGGTTGGATGCCATACTTTATGTAATATATTTGTGGTTGCATGTAGTATGTTCCTGACATAACTGCATCCTATGTTATGAATGTTTTATCTAGTTATTTTCTAACAACTTTTTGGCTTCTGATAGGTACTACTAGTAGTTTTTCTGCTTCGCCAAAAAAAGTAGTTTTTCTCCTTATATAAACACAATATATAACCACATTTGGTCAGTTCTAGTTTGATTTCATATAATATGTGTACAAAACTATTTGATTTCACATAATTTTATTTCGAATTTTGAGTTCTTATTTGAATTTGAAGTTTATTTGAGTTTGGGAGACTATTTAAAATAATTTCCAATACCGTAATGAAAGAAAAGAGTGATCGTGTAGAATAGGACGTGTAGAACCAACAAAAAGGCATTCCTTTCTAATCTGAAGAACCATCTACACGTCCACTCTACACGATCCTATTTGTCCATACTACAAAAATGTTTTCAGTTTCTCCCCAAAAGGAATGGCCTCTCGAGGCAATAACCAGTTCTTCAGATTAGTAGTATTTCTCTTTTCATTGAAAAGTTCTTCAGATTCAGATTAGTAGTATTTCTTTTTCCATAGAAAAATCCACATATTTCTGGAACCAGTTCACATTCATTCTGTAAATCTACAATTTCAGTATGTACAGCAATAGCAAAAGAGCAAAGATTTATCCACAAGTATTTTCTTTACATCCACTTTCATTCAGATGCAGCAAAACACCAACGAGTTTACTCTGCAGCAAAACAGCAGCTTCGAAGGGCAAGCAAGCCGCCGGGTCGCCGTCGCACGGAGGCAGCACCGCGGCCGCTGGGTCTCCTTCGCATGGGCCAGCGCCAGGTCGCTGGGCCGCGGAGGTCGCCGTGGCCGTTGGGTCGCCGTTGCGTGGGGCTACCGCCGCCGCCACCAGCGCGTGTAGGCAGTGCCGGTTCGCGGTTGTGTCGGGGCTCCACCGCAGCCTCCGAGTCGCCGTCGCTAGGGGAGCGGCGCCGCAGTCAGTCGCCGTCGAATCGCCGCCGCCTCCAAGTCGCCCTCGCACGGGTCGTTTCCTTTTCCTTTTTTTTCCCTGCTACTAGTAGTTCTTTACCAAGCTAGGACCTGGGTTAGCTGCAGAACGGTGATTAAGTGGCTAGTTAGGGCGTCTCTAGCAGATCATGTAAACTGCGGTACCGCAAATTTCGTTTAAGGGATACTGTAAAATGATTTTGCGGTACCGTGGAAGGCACGGCAGAGCAGATCTTGTATACAATTTAAACTTAGAGTTCGCGACACCATAGTTTGCCGGGAGCTCATCACACATTCGAACACACAAACTTAAACATAGTGGATAAACCTAATCTAAACTACTCTAGAGCTTTTTGACATGGAGATAATACTCGGCCGCGGAGTTGGAGAGAGTGAAGGCGAGCTGGTACTCCTCCTTGGCCGCCTCGAGACGTGCGGTGGCGCCTTCTTCTCCGGCCGCGACTACCTCCTTCGCCTCAACGAGCTCGAGCTCCGCCTCGCGGAAACGCTTGGTGGTCGGCCAAAGGAGGTCCCCGATCCCGTCGAACTCCCTTCACGCCCTCCGCCCGCTGCTGCGGGAGAAGCCGCCGCGCTCCCTCGCCTGCACGCGACGCCATTCCTCGATCGGGGGGCGGATGGAGTTGCCGGCCTCGTCGTCGTGGCGGGCTCGCTTGTGCGACGGTGAGCTGCAGCGCTCGCGACCTCGGCTCAACATTGATCTGCTCGAAAAGGGGTTGTGCGCGCGAGAAACGGCCGCCAGAGTGGGTGGATTTACGGCGGAGGCGGGTGCGGGATATGGCGGATAGGAACTAATATGGGCCAAGCCCTTGCTAGTGATCTTTCACGAATTGGAGGGGGAAACCTCGAAGAACACGGGGAAGAACGTGGAGAAATCACAAGAAAAACACTCAAGAACAAGTCCAATCACACATCCACACAAGATCCACAAAGGTACATGAACAACAAAGGGAACAAGGATACATAGTAAAGTTCATCCCAAATCCCATGGGGAGATGAGGTCTTGAATCCAAGATGGATCTTCCCTAGATGGGGTCTTGATATCCACTAGGGATCTTCTCCTAGGTGGTCTTGATCTCCATGGGAGTAGGGGTAAGGAGCAAAGCTCTACTAGATTTGAGCTATCACTTTGCTAACCCTAAAACGGAGGTAGGGGACAGGTAATTATAGTCTAAGTGAGGGAAGGGGTACATGGGCCTCGGCCCGAGTGCGCGTAGGCAAGGCCGGATGATCTGGGCATTGTCCGGATGATCTGGGTGGTCACCCGGATGATCCGGCAAGGAAGTAGCCACAGGGAGCAGCCGGACGTCCGGGACGCCATCCGGATGATCCGGCTTCAAGGATAGCCTTCGGGTATCTTCGGGACGCGTAGCCGGATCATCCGGGCGTGGCCGGATTGTCTGGGCAAGTCCAGTCTTGTCCATTTGGATCTTCTTCCGTCTTCTCTTCCATGCTTGGCCTTGGTCCTTGGATTCTCCATGGTCATCTCGGTTGTACCAGAGTATACACAAGGTCCATGCATGAGGTAGCATCCATGTCTCAAGTGAATCGAATGGAAGTTCACTATGGAAATAAGTCACCTCGGTTCCAATAGCTTGTCTATGCGCTTTCGTCGTCGGTCCACTTGATGGTTGAGGTGATGGAGGCATACCCATGGGGATGACCGTAGGATGCTTCGCATCATCCCCTCCCCCCTTGGGAGAGATCCGTTCTCGAATCATAAACCGCATCACCATGGAAATGGTAGATGTGGAGGGACTTGTAGTTGGACGGAGTGCATGTGATGGCGCGATCAAAGTACTCCAAGATGTCTCCGGGATGGAGTACATGCAAAAAGAGCAAACACAAAGGACACTTGGAAATACAATGGTTAGCGCACACAAGGTGTCCATCATTTAAGCATGAGTTTGTCCGATGAAATTGGATGTGACAAGGAGCATGAAGCTTGGCCAAATGATAGTGAATGATATATAAAGCATTCATTGGAGCAAATTCATATGTTGTGCACACAAAAGTGTGGTGAATGTAATTAATGCGACCATTGTGCAAAATGATGTCATAGAATGAAGGGTTATCAATAGCATGAACATGGCAATTGGTGCTCAAAGTGGTTTTTTTTAAACCCTGACAGTGGGAGAGGCTCCCATTGTATATATATTAATAACGTAACACTTTAGATGAATTATGTACAGGCCAGCCCACTTTGTGAGGTGGGAAAGAGGTGGGGGGATTTAGGTATTATAAGCTATAAGTGGTTAGGTTGGGGGGAGGTTGCTTATGAATCTATGTATATAAGCTTTCTTGGTATCTTTCACTCTGTGCTGCAATGCTGCAATAGGGAAAAGTCTTCCCTGAATCGTTGGAGCCAAGATCTTGTGGTTGGGGGGGGGGGGACACCTCTAAAATGTTTATTATTTCTTTCCTTCCATATACTCCACGTTGCCTGTAAATATACTTCCATGAACATGGGGTTGGCCCAAGTTGCTTTTGCTCTGTCGATCAAGTCTAGCCGTGGAGTAGTCACCCCCCCCCCCATGAGATGTTGAGTTTATGCCAGCAACCTTGGTTGAATTGGCAGTGGAAGATCATATGTTCAACAATTTCCATGGTTGGTTGGTGTCGGTGTACTAAAGCATGGGTGCCCTCGTACCCTGACTTGTGCACAGGCAGTCGTAGCCTTCTTGACGGCAAGGGCTTGCTGGAGGGTTGCTGTGACCCAAGACTCAGATTAAACAAGACCGTGAAGGAGACCTCAAGGCAGGTCATCGAGAAGTACTATTCTAGTACTGAAGATCAACATTGCCCTTGCCGGCAAGCTTCGTTCTGGCAAGGTAGATACCAAGACTCTGGTTACCGACAAGCTCCTTGTCGGCAAGCAAAAGCTCGGCAAGCTCCGCGCGAGCAGGCCCGTTCTGTCCCGTTACTGCTCCACCTCATCATCGGCTAGATAAGCACGTATGATAGGTGTCGAGCGGGCAGGCAGTCAACATAGCTGGCCAGGGCACGTGTCGGCATGCCACACAGTGATTAACTTTAATGACACCCGTCCCTGGGACGTGTCAAGATTACAGGAGGGCGCCAGGACCAGTGGTACAGATCTTTTGCCCAAAGCCTCGCCTCCCCGACGTAGCACCTGACGGTGCATTTAATGCGCTTGTCCTACCCCGTCTGGAGATAGACGTGGTGACGGTGCAAGTCACTATTCATACCCTGTAAATGACCGTATTAGCCACTGTGGTAACCCCTTTGGCCTATAAAAGGAGGCCCACGGCTACACTTAGAACGGTCGACTCTTAGTTCAATTACACGCTGTAGCTGCACTTCCCGCTCACCTTACCGGCAAGCTGCGTTCTTTGTAACCTTTGAACTCATACACAATCAAACCACTAGAAAAGGAGTAGGGTTTTACGCTCATAGCGGCCCGAACCTGGATAAATCGTTGCTTCACTACTGGGAAAGGGCTTATAGGTGAACCCAATTCAGTGGCGGGCGGGACCAGGCACCCGCCACAGGTAGTTAGGAGAAGCAATAGTGGCGGGTGGCAAAACACGATCGCCAGAGCTAGAGGCACAGCAGTGGCGGACGAAACACAGCACCCACCACAAAGAAGCACTGCTGAGCGTGGGTCCGTTATGAATGTTTATTGTGGCGAGTGGCTATGCTTGCCCGCCACTGTTGTTACAGGTAGCAGCGGCGGGCGAGCTAATATCCCCGCCACAGTTAAAAGCCTCCAACGGGTTACATTTTTTTAATGCAGATAATAGCTATGGCGGGCAGGATGTCCTACCCGCCACAAGTAGGTTAGCGGCAGGTGATTTAAATTCAACTGAAGGGTTGCCGCCCGCCACCCCAAATTAGCAGTGGCGGGTCTTATGGCGCGCTCGCCACAGCTGTTTAGCACTATCTGCACGCGCGCGCCCCCCTCTTTCTCTCCCTTACCCCACTCTCTCACTCTCACTCTCACACTCTCCCACATCTCGCTCTCGTCGCCGCCGTCGCCCTCCACCACGGCGCTGACCACGTCGTTGTCGCCGTACGCTGCCGTCGTCGCCGTCGCCGTCCGCTGCCTTCGTCGCCGTCCGTTGCCACCATCGTCCTCGCCCTCCACCGCGTCGCCCTCACCCTCGATCCGCTGCCCCCTGCCGCCGTCGCCCTTGGTCCGCCGCCCCGTCGCCCCGCGTCCAGTCCGGCAGGTATAAGGTCGCCGTCCCCCCTTTAATTTACGGCCGTCCTCGTCGCCACCCGCCGCCACGGCCGCCACACACGTTCGACTAGGGTTAGGGTTAGGGGTAGTTTCTAGCTATTTTTAATTTGATAGTAGTAGTTTCTAGTTCTATAGTTCGTAATGCACACATTATAATAAATTGTAGTTGTACTTTATAGTTGTAGTTTGATATTTCTAGCTGTAGTTCGATAGTTGTACTTTGTAGTTGTAGTTTATAGTTGTAGCAATCAAAACTAGCCGTATATATGAAATCAACAGTTGTATAGTTGTAGTTTATAGTTCTTTACAGGGGTATATACTAGAATTTTGGCGAAGCGTTGATTTATTTCCGTTTTGCCAAAATTTATAGCACATAATGTGTCCATTTTTACGAAGAGGTCATGCCAAATTTCCTTGTTTATTTTTTATTGATATTGTGCTGTAGTAGATGTCTTCATTTCTTTAGAGGGATTCATACTATATAAGCGCTAAAGTTTTGGCGAAACATTGATTTATTTCCGTTTCGCCAAATTTCTAGTTCTTAATGTGTCCATTTTTATGCAGAGGTCATGCCAAATTTCCTTGTTTATTTTTTATTGATATTGTGCTGTAGTAGATGTCTTCCATTTCTTTACAGGGATTCATACTATAAGCGCTAAAGTTTTGGCGAAACGTTGATTTATTTCTGTTTCGCCAAATTTCTAGCTCTTAATGTGTCCATTTTTATGCAGAGGTCATGCCAATTTTTTTTGTTTATTTTTAATTCAGATTGTGTTGTTGAAGATTTCTTTGGTTCTTTCGCCAAATTTATTTATCTGCATGTTTTAGGTCATTTTTTCCTGAAATGGTGGACAATGGCAGGTACCGTGGTGTTGTCCAGAGGCCCTGGGGGAAGTGGGGCGCCCAAATCCAAAACCCCGTCACTGGCAAGAAACAATGGCTCGGCACGTTCGACTTCGCCGAGGAAGCGGCGCGTGCTTACGATGCCAAGGCGCTCGAGTACCAGGGGCGAAGGGCCCACCTCAACTTTCCTCAAGATGCTTGGTGTGCGAGTGAGATAGCGCCTCCTAACATGAGGATAGTCTCCAAGGCCGAGGAGCAGGAGCACCTGAAGGCTGAGGCGCTCATCAGGGCCCGTGAACGTCAGAGCACCGATCCCTTGGTGGAACGGTATCTTCGGGAGGATCCGCATCTGAACGCCATTAACGAGGCGTTGTTGATCACCGCACGCAATCAGAAGGATGCCGAGGATGACCCGATAGACTGGGATGATCTCGCCAAGGAGTCTGACGAGTATTAGATTAGGAGTTGATCTCTCCACCGTGCCTAGTCGTATAACTCCGTGCTTCAGATGTTTGAACTGTTAACTAGTACTTATGAATCTTGCTATGGCGTACTATATATGTCCGTGACTACGTGATAAACCTGCTTATATATATATATTACTTTCATGTCATAGCACCAATGATAACGCTGTTTAAATTTTTGAAGGAGGGTATCATGGTGCTTAAGGTCTGCAATGTCTGCAAAAATCCCAGTAGGGATAGTTTATCCCATGCAGTAGAATTCGGGCTCTTCTTGAGGGATGGATTCGAAAAATCTGTGGTAACAATGTTCATCATTCAATTCTAACCACTTGCTGTACTGTGCATACCATTAATTATTAACTGCATTATTCTTAATTGTTACATAGTGTATCCCATGCAACGTAAGGGTCCAATTCAATAATTTAATTGGTGATAGTTTCCACTTTTCGGATGGTCAAGGGCAATCGTACAAAGTTGATGTTTGTAAACAAAAGGATAAAACCATCATAGGAGGCGACGGATGGAACAAGTACATTTCAAATAATAAGCTCATCGGGGGAGAGTACATAGGCTTTTACTTGAAGAAAGCGGTCAACAAGTTAAGGATTAAGTATTTCTCCGACCAAGATGATGAGCTTGACAAGGATGATGCTGAGGATTCCCAGGATGATGATGATGATGATGAGAACCAAGATGATGATGATGCTAGCGAGGATGACGATAGTAGCCAGGAGCATGAGGATGAGGATGAGGAAGATGATGAGGGTAGCAGAGATGATGACGATGATGATCCATACAATTATGCAATTTTCTCTCAAAGAATGAAACAACTTAATGAGGATGAGAAGGCCACACTCATCGCGATCCTACCATCAAGTGTTCACTACTTGGGGAGGCCATTTGTGCATCGTTTTACCAAGACCAACATCGTGAAACACATCATGGTATGTTTTGTATCTTTTCTCTTTTTTTTCTGTTCATAACACTATATGGCAAGATGTCTAACATTGCGTGCTCTATTTTGTTTTTAATCGCGAGGATCATAGAAATTACCTATGAAGATGATTTGTGTCGAGGACATCCCTGCTGCCGGCATGGCCTGAGTAAGCCTTGGAGCAGCAGGTCCTGTCACCAGCGTTCAATACAAGACGGACACAGACGGCCGCATATCGTTCTATGAGGCCCGTTGGCAGGAATTCCTGAAGGGAAAGAGACAACGACTAACGGTTGACACAGCAGTGCTCATCACGATAAGGAACAACAGGAACAACAATTTCCTGATGATGGTTGTTGTAGATCTTATTTAGAAATAAGGTCCAGTCAAATATCTCCTAGCCGATGAACTCTTAGTTACTTAGTTAAGATGCATGTCATATTTTGATGTTGGTTTGTTAACTCGAACAAACTTGAAGTGTTACTAGTTATGAAGAGTACTAATTACCTAGTGAACTTGCATGCCTAAGCGTACAATGCGTGCTTTATTTGCATTTTATATTGGATTTATGCAAAACGCATCCATGGCAGCACAATTGGTGCCGTGGTTGCAAAATTGTAATTCTCATGAATAAGTCCGCAGTGGCGGGCGAGCCACAACGCCCGCCATTGTAATATGAACAAGTAGTGGCGGGCAGGAAAGCACCGCCCGCCACTGAAGGAAGATAACCAGTGGCGAGCACGTTCGCGCACCCGCCACTGCAGTGATCGACCAGTGGCGGGCCGCCCACTCACCACTAATGCCATAATAGCAGTGGCGGGAGGTCGGTGGCGGGCGCCCCTGGGAGCCTTGCCCGCCACTGCTGGCCTTTTCCCACCCGCCACTATAGGCATTCCCGCAGTAGTGCTTGTGCTCATATCTACTAGCCCTGCTCTTTGTAGTACTTTGATCCCACTTCCGAACTGCAAAGGGATCCTCTCGATCCCATAGATCGTCGTTTTCCCACACATCTTTGGCGCGCCAGGTAGGGGGTATTATATTACGAATCAGTGCTCGTAGTTTGAGTACCGGCTCCATCACCTTCATCGATGGCGCCAAAGAAGAAGACCAGAGCCACGATGGCTCCTACCACCTCCAAGATGCCTTCCCAGGCATCCGGAGACGGCGCAGGAGGCGCAGTCGGCGCGGGCGCTGCGGTTGGGATGGCCGGGGCAGGAGGCGCCGGCGGTGCGGGTGCCCAGCATCCCCACCGTGCCGACAATCGCAGTCAGCACACCGGAGACGGCGCAGACGGCCAACTCCGACAACCCGCGGGTGAGCACGATCATCCCAGTATTACAATTCGGACCGGTGTGAACAAGGACCCCGCCGTTGCGACGTCCAAGGACGGAGCGGCGACGTCCAATAACGCTACGATGGGACGTGTGCAGCGACCATCGCAAGATGGGCGCGCCACGCTTCCCCGCGGCACTGGTGGTCCTGGATGGTGTCAAGCCGGCCCTGAGCATCGTCCTCACGATGCTCAGGCTCCACCACCACCACGCCAACCCGTTGGTGAACATGCGCTGCAGCAGCAGGCACGCGACGAGCTCCCTCCTGGCCCAGCCAGGAGTCGAACACCGTCCCATTCCATGTTTGCCGCCATGCCAACCACGGCGGCAGAGGCCATGGTGCGAGTTCAAATGCTTTTGAACTTCCCGCCAGCCCCAGACAAGATGGAAGAATGGAGGGCCACCATTCAGAGCCTCATCAGTTTTGCCGATCCCAGCAAGACACAGGATGTGGGCCCCTCCAGACGACCACCCACAGTGCTGGCAGGACCATCTGGCCGCCGTGCTGGAGACGGTGCACCAACGGTGCAGTCACCTCCATGCCAACAACCACAGCGGCGGCAAGCTCGCCGATTGGATGACCAGGACACTATGTCCATGGCATCGTCGGATCCACGGGGCCGCCGAGACCAGCGCCAAGTGCTCCACGAATGACGTGAAGAGGACGCCCATACGAAGATTGAGCGGCGCCGGGAAGCACGTCGTCTATCAGACGACCGTGCCGGACTGGCAGCATACGTGCCAGCGCCAGGGTATCCTGGGTGCCTACCTTACGAGGTGGGCTGCCCAGTGTTTACTCGTGAGCTGCGGCAAGTTTGCTGGCCACCCGCCCGCCCCTTCAAACCTGAGCTGCCCGACAAGTATGACGGCACGCTCAGTCCAGCAGAGTTCCTCGACATCTACACCATCGCGGTGCAGGCTGCTGGGGGGCGCGACGACAAGCTTTTAGCCAACTACTTTTCGTTGGCGCTTAGGCCCAACGTCAGATCGTGGTTGATGAACTTGCCGGAGGGCTCCATTTCTTCTTGGGCGGATCTATGCCATCAATTCGTTGGTGCCTACCAGGGTGGCCACAAGCTCCCTGGTCAGGAGAGCGATTTGCATGTGATCCCCCAGAGAGATGGTGAGACCCTCCGCAAGTACGTATAGAGGTTCAGCCGTGTGCACCACAACATCTCCGATGTTCATCCCGCAGCTCTTTGCACCACATTCCATATGAATGTGCGCAACCGCAGAATGCGGTCTAAGATGAATATCATGAAGGTCAGGACCATCAACAAGTTGTACGCCTTGGCGGACAAGTGTGCACGTGCTGAGGAAGGGAGGCGACTCCCGGGGGAAGATGCTGGCACCGACGACGACGCAGATGATGCATCGACCCCGCAGAAGAAGAGCCGGAAGCGCAATCGGAAGCACAAGGGCAAGTCAGTGATGGCAGTTGAGAGCCCCGGCGACTGCAACGCTGCCAAGAAGTCTAACGCAGAAATCCCTGGCAAGGAGGTTGCCGGATGCGCTGACTGCCGGGAGGCTGCGGCAGGCGACAAGAGCGGCAAAACTGGTGGGTCGTACTGCAAGATCCACCGTACCAAGGGCCACAATCTCCAGGAGTGCTGACAAGTGGAGAAACTTGCCAAGAAGCAGAAGCAAGAGTACGAGAAGTGCGACAAGGAGAAGGGCCAGGATGGTGCTGGTGGATCCGGGAAGCAGAACCGTGGTGGCCGAGGGGGCCGCCGCGGCAAGGCCAAGCAGCCGAAAGAGAAGGCTGCACAAGGCGAAGATGATGGTGATGAGGACGAAGATGAGTCCGATAAGGAGTTCCAGAACGCAGTGGACGCCATGTGTGTTGACGGAGGCGCATCTTTGCACTCCTCGCACCGGCAACTGAAGCAATGGATCCGCGAGGTGAATGCCGCGGAGCCCGTGATGGGAGCGCAGAAGCCACTCAAGTGGTCGCACACGCCCATCGTCTTTGACGTCGAGGATCACCCTGATCGCAGCACTGCGGTCGGGTGTTTGCCGTTGTTGGTTTTGCCAACAATCCGCAACCTTAGGGTGACGAAGATGTTGGTTGACGGTGGGGCCGGCTTGAACTTGATCTCTCCCGATGTGATCAAGAGGCACTGGTACAGCGAGCTGCTATACAAACGATTTTTAACCCCTTTCCACGACGTAGTTTTAAACCACCGCCTTGCCTGTGTGTGCGATGGGGGGGGGGGTCTTCCCACACGACCCAGAAACCATAGGCGATAGGGAGCACACAAGCATACGTTTCGCAGAACTAAGCGTATGCGATGCCAGTATCTTTCCCAAACGCTCCGTCCTTGGTACTCGTTTGTGCTCGCATTACCATCGCACTCGGTATTCAGTGCTGCAACGTTTGCGATGCTCACCCCATCACAAATAGTTCACAATTGTACACCGTATGAGAAGCTTGAATATCCCACACATTTGTATGTACATAAACATTTGAGATGTATAAAATGTCCCAAACGATTCATCCGTATTACCCGTGTCGGATGAAGGCCTATCGCACGCGTTCTTCTATGAGCAAACATTTACGATGCACATGACATCATAAACAGTTCATAATTGCCTAGCGTGTGTGATAAGGTGACTTTCACAAACATTTATTAAGAAGGAACCGTGTGCGTTGTTGTTGTTGTTATTGTTGTTGTTGTGTTGTTGTTGTTGTTGTTGTTAATCTCACATGTTTTTTCTTGTCTGATCGTGTGTGCAGTAGAGTTTCATCGCACACGTACTGATTTGAGAAACGTGTCTGATCTTGACGTTTATCACAGAAGTTTTGCTTTCGCAAACCGTGTGCAGTGTAATGGCATGCAGATCATAATTTATCCCTAATTTAATCCCTGCATTTAAAATTAATTTTAAATTGAAACAGATTTTCAATATGAAAGTAGGCAATCACTTATTTCATATCGAACCATGTTTATTACAAATACAAGTTCAAGGACGAATGATTAATTCAATGCACAGGTACATATGCTGAAGAACTAGAGAAGCAGCAAGGAAAGAATGATGAACCACAGTTGTACTAAAGACTGTAAAGAGAGAGGTGGAAGACATTCTGGTTGCTGGAGAAGGTGAAGTGGAATGCCCATATTGTGCCCTCCTCCATGCCTAATGCGCGCACGACTCTAGGCCAACCCCTTGTGATGGCCGCCCGCCCACCTTTCACTGTCTTCATTAGGACTTCTCGATGCTCATTGTAGTCTCGATGAAATACTTTAACCTTCATTGCATGTCCAGCAATCATGTACTTTGCGAGGTAATCTTGAGTAAACTGCTTTGGGAACCACTGCAAACGAAAAAGATTCAGACATTGTTGTCTAACAAATCATTATGGGCAGTAAAAAGAGAAGGCTACAGAGTTCGTAGTTACCATCCTACAGCTCACTGTTGTGTTGGATAGAGCGTAGACAAATAATTTAATTGCCATCGGTCGTATCTTTTTGCTAATAATTGTTATCAGTTTCCTCACTTGATGCTGGTTCATGAATATCTCATTGCCCCATACGCAAAAAGGGTCGAGGCATGGATCTTTGCCTAGGACATATGTAGCTACAAGCGACAAGTCAATATTAGAAGCTAAAAAGTGTCCAGCCGTGGATTTGTATGCACTACATTATGGAACGGAGGCAGTATAAGCTGAGGGATGAAACTAACCTCGGTGGAAAATGCTGGCCACTCCCGTTGTTGTCCTGCGTAAGTACATGGAAAGGCGTGATAAGTACTACAGGCTTAACATCAACCAAATATAGCCATGGTAAACAACAACATCTCAAAATGACAGCTTGAATGTGTTGGTTTCAGCATGATGTTAAATCAGTTAAAAAATGGAAGGGAATGTTAAGTACAACAGGCTTAACATGGACCAAATATTGTAATTCAAACAGGTACTGTTGAAAATGAATAGAACATAGCTCATGCTTAAACATCACACCGCATAAATGTGTAAAACTGAAATAAAGGGCATGTGTTAACTTCACCAGGCATAACAGGAACCAAATATAGCCGTTCAAACTGGTATTGATGAAATCGAACTGCACGGTTCATACTTGCACATAATGAACATCACATTGTGAATAACTGAAATAAACAAGGCATATATGCTCACTATAACAACCTAATATAGCCATTGAAAACTGGACAGAGGCTCACTGCAACCAACCTAACAAGCAAATACAGATAAACAAGGCACCTGCTTGAAAACTGGACAAAGGATCACTGCAACCAACCTAGCTAACAAGCAAATACAGATAAACAAGGCATCTGCTTGAAAACTGGACAAAGGATCACTGCAACCAACCTAACAAGCAAATACAGATAAACAAGGCATCTGCTTGAAAACTGGACAAATGCTCACTGCAACCAACCTAACAACCAAATACAGATAAACAGGGCATCTGCTTGAAAACTGGGAAAATGCTCACTGCAACCAACCTAACAACCAAATACAGATAAACAAGGCATCTACTCACTATAAACAACCAAATATAGCCATTCGTGAAACTGAAGTGGACAATTCATACTTAAACATCAGATAGCCCTATTGAACATTACATTTTTGCATAACTGAAATAATTAAACACGACACAGTTAAAACATCGCATGGCAAAAGCTACTACAACAATGGGTACGAGTTGGCTAGCTAGAAAAAGTAAGATTTGCTTATAGGATATTGCCTCACTTGTCATGGACGGGATCCTTCCACTTGGAAGAGCACAGACCCAAGGTGCGATCCCTGATGTCGCAGATGGGCTGTCTCACCTTGGAAGAGCCGTAGTGGGTGCCCTTCGCGTGGTCATGGTTGATGAGATCTGACTTGGCAGCTGAGGATCCCAAGCCACCGCCGTAGAACGTGTCCTTTAGAAATGACATAATGGGCTCGATGGCATACAAGGATTGCAAATCCTTGACCGCGAGGTGGAGGAGATCAGCGGCGGGGCCTTCAAAGAGATCGACGGCGGTTGAACCAGAGGCGTTGGGGATGGACCACTTAACCTGTGACATGGCCCATGTGAAGCCTTCGCTGTCGACGAGCTTGATGTCGAAACCGGCTGTCCTGAGATTCAGTAATACGTGAGCCCGCTGACATGAAGCCTTCGCCATGGCGACGTAGTCAACGTCCTCGCCGGCTTCCGCGGCGAGGTGTTCCTCCAGGATCGACAGGTCGGCACGAACGGCGGCCACCCCGACATCATCCGGCGGAGAGGCCATTATAGACCTCCTTTTGTCCGTACGCTCCTCGGGCTCCCCGGGATATGTGGTCGGGCTTAGGCTGCGACTCTCTGTAGTAGGGGATGGGGATCTGGGGGGGGGGGGGGAGGGGCACTGCAGGCCTCATCTAAAAACTCAGGGCGGCGAGGGTATGGGAATCGGTGGGTAACCTAAACTTATCTAAGCTAGGAGGCACGGGCAGACCGGCAGGGGTTGGTGGCGGCGGCGGTAGCTTCGGCGGTGGCGGGGAGCTAGGGTTCGAGCGGGGGGGGGGGGGGGGGGTTGTAGACTGTGGAGGGGGGGGTTAGGGCGGGTGGTGTTTGAGGATATGCTGCGGCTACTAAATTTTTTAGTAATGGTGGTGGACGAGGGAGGGCGACGGTTCAAATGCCTCGGCTACTGGAATTTTACTATGAGGCCGGTGGAGGAGGAGTGAGGGCGACGGTTGAAATACCGCGGCAACTAAAATTTGGGCAAAGGAAATGAAGCGGGGCAGGAGCAACCAGATCGCACACGGTCCAAACATAATAATTGTGTATGATAATAAGGAAAAGCCGCGGAACCACCAATTTTTGCATCGCTCAAGGCAGGTAGCTTTTTTTCAGATTTCTAGCTAGCTGGTTTATCGCACACGGTTCGTCCTAATTTTCAGACGCATACGTGGAGTTCATCCTAAATATCGTGTACAAATTACCCCTTCACCCTTGCTGGGGCTTGCGAAGTCATGGCGATTTTACAGGGCACGAGCTTCGCACACGGTTAAGCCAGTGCACCCGTGTCCATTGCGCGTACGTTCGCACGCAGTTTTTCATCCGAGGCGTCAGCTATTTTAAATAGCACCATTTGGCAACAAAAAAAACGCGAGAGAGGATAATAACACAACCACAACAGCATGTGGCCCAAATATGTATGTATGAAAAGGGTGGTGTGTGATGTTCAAATTCCCAATACACAACTTTGACGCGCGGGCCCACGGGTGGGCGCGTCGTCGAAGATCGGGTGAGAGGGGCCAGAAGACAATAACCACCTGGAAGAGGCCAAATATATGTAGGAATAAAGGGTGTGATATTTAAATACACAATGCACAACTTTGATGTGGCACCTCCCTCGCAAACCGGAAAGCCCCCTTGGATATCTATAATGACGGGTTAAGGTCGTAGCTAGGTGCCTGCCCCATCCCCACTTCGTGTCAGTGGGACGCATGCACGTACTCATACTTTGGTCGGACATGCATGCATGTCACCATGACCTACCATAAGACGGACCAAGTGAATATATCTTGGCCAAACAACCACTGTTTGTTGTCGGTCAAAAATGGATATAATAGATCGCTCGGGCCCATAGATTGGACCATCACCGTAAACCGCACGAGAGGGGCCACAAAACCAGCACCACCTGCATGGGGCCCAAATTGATGTACGTTGGAAGGGTGATGTGTTTTAAATACCCAATAATGTACAATTTTGATGTGGCGCCTACCTCACAAAATTGACAACCCCCATGAAAGGTAGGTAGTAATTAAGGACGACATCGACGTACGTAGGGTGTCGATCCAACCCACCATTTCGAGCGCATGGGAGGGAGTCCTGAGAACGCATGAGCTTGAACTTTGCTCGAACATGTCACCATGACCCGCGGTAACACGAACTAGGAGGAATCCATTCATGGCCAAACCCCCTCGTTGTCGGCCAAAGGGATGATATATATGGACCAGGCCCACAGATAGGCGTGTCGTTGAAAACCGCACATGGGAGACGGGGTTGATCAGAAGACCCTATACCTTGCATGCGACCCAAATATATGTATATATGGGTGGTGTGTGATGTGATCAAATCCCCAGTGCACAACTTTGATGGGGCACCAGCTGCATTACAAACCGAACACCGTACCTCGAGGAAGCCACATTACGTATGATGTTGCGGTTCCCCAACTTCGAGCCGGCGGGAGGGAATCGAACAAATGTTCCCCAACTAAATTTGGTCTGACATGTCGTGACCCATACCAAGAGGAACCCGTCATGGTCAAACCCTTCTCGTACGTTGTGGGTCAAAGGATAGAACATGCGGGCCCACAGATGTCGAACGTTGTGGGTCAAAGGATAGAACGTGGCGGGCCCACAGATCAATCTCGATCATTCTTCGATTTTTCAAAACAACAAATAACAAAAAACATCATTCTCCAAAATAGAACGTGGCGGGCCCATAGATCAATCTCGATCATTCTCCGATTTTTCAAAACACAACAAATAACGAAAAACATCATTCTCCAAATTAAAACGTGGCGGGCCCACTTATCAATCTCGCGATCATTCTCCAATTTTTCAAAACAACAAATAACAAAAACATCATTCTCGGAATTTTCAAAACAAGGATCTCAAGGTTTATTTAATCGACATGACAGGTCACTACAAACACATTTAGATGCTAAATGTCTATAATGACCGTATCATGGCGCTTAATTAAAGCTTGAGATATAGCAACTTCCCACCCAGTCACCCATCCTTAGACTGCTTCAGCCCGAAGCTCACTTAACTTGTGCGTTCTATTCGACTAGGCTAGCGGATGGGAAGTTGTGCGTTTAAGTCATTTACCGATGGTCACCGTGTGGGACCGACTCCTTACTATCACACACGTTTGTGCTTTTAGAAACTGTGTGCAATCTTTACATACCGGACCACTTCCATTCAAACTTACATTATTTTTTTACTACTTAAAACTAGCTAGAAGAAGCAAAACCTTTGCATTTTCATTAATCGAGAACAAGATAGTTGCCCAGTTAATTGCGGAAAACTGGGCGAAAAATGATACAAACAGGGCCTAAACCTACGGGAACTCTTGGCTAAGCATGAATTGGTACATGCCTTCGTCCACGCGTTTGATACGCTCGCGGAACTGCTGTACCGTAATATCGATCTCCGCCCAGGATATTTCATCGGCGATGGTCGATTCCAAGCCGCGACGAGTATTTTGCTCTGCTTCGTCGTTGGCGGCACTTGGGGGGCCAAGGAGGTCGAAGAGCCAATCGACCAGCCCGTTGGCATCATGCCGGTGGATTCTGGCACTACGAACTTCGTCCGGCGCAATTATGGCACTGACGGCATCTGCCCATTCCTGGCGGGGAATCGGGATGCTTACCGGCCCTGGAAACGGCCTCTCGAGTGGTTGAGTCAACAGGATGCTGACACGGCTCCGCTCAGATAGTGCGGCGCACCGCACCTGATGTGCGGCGGCGTTCTCCCGCTCTTGCGCGGCAGCGCTTTGCCACTCTTGCTCCGCTCCGCTCCATGGGAGGCGACGAACACATTGGTCTGCTCAAGCACTGGGGCACGATGATACCGCTCACGCTTGGCGGCGCGCGGCCGCTCTTGCTCGGCGCGCTACCTCTCTTGCTCGGCGGCGGATGGCCGTTCTGGCTCTCCGGCCTGTTCCGGCTCATTCTCCTCGTCGAGGAGGTTGATGACGGCGGCGGCGCTTCGCCGGATTGGCATGCTTGGAATGGTATACTGCGGTATGGCCGGTGTGTCACCGCCTAGCCTCCTATGCCCACTAACACTGGCAGTGGGAAACCAATGGGGGGGAGTTGTGGGAAACCGATTTGGGGGAGTGGCGGGAAATCGATTGGGGGAGTGGCGGGAAACGGTAGCATGTTTGGATATATAACACCATTAATATAGAAAACTTGGAAAAGAAGGAAGCGCGAGCTAGCATGACGCGTGCGCACAGTGCTTACCCACGGGTTGAACAGAACTGCTTTAAATTATTCAGTGTTCGTTTGGCATTTTCTATACATTATAATAGAGTTTTCTAGGCATTTAATATGCAAAATTCAAATTTGAACTACAAATACATGCTCCTGTGCACCAAAATGGATTGAAAAATCATATATGTGTCCTTGGGTGCATGTTTAGGTCCCATGAAAGGAATGGGGATGAATTACAAACATCTCGGCGTCCTGGCTTGGCCTCAAACATTGAGAATCTTGGTTTTTAAATCCCCATAAATCCAAAACTCACCTGAAATTCTTGAAACTTTACATGGTGTCATGACATGGCACATATATGCCATGGTAAAAAAACTGACGAATTTGGGGCAAGTTTTGGTACAAGCCTCTTACAAACCGGAGCTTCTCGCAAGAAGCCTCCGATAGGGAACGTGTCACCCTTGTGGGCGAAACGACAATCGCTGCCTCATCTCGCCATGTATTTTTTCTATGGGCAACATAGACCAATAGGAGATTTGTGCTGAAATATGGAATTATTCAGGATTCGTTTGGCCTTTTTTATACATTAATTGAGTTTTCTAGGCATTTAATGTCCATAATTCAAATTTGAACTACAATGACATGATACAGTGCACCAAAATGGCTTCAAAAACCATGCATGTGTCCTTGGGTGCATGTTTGGGTCCCATGCAAGAAAGGGGGATGAATTACAAACATCTCGGTGTACTGGCTCGGCCTCAAACATTGAGAATATCGGTTTTTAAATCCCCGTAAATCCAAAACTCACCTGAAATTCATGAAACTTGGCATCGTGTCATGACATGGCACATATATGCCATGGTAAAAAAATTGTCTAATTTGGGGCAAGTTTTGGTACACGCCTCTTACAAACCGGAGCTTCTAGCAAGAAGCCTCGTGGTTCCGATAGGGAACGTGTCACCCCTGTGGGCGAAACGACAATCGCTGCCTCTTCTCGCCTTGTATTTTTCTTCTACAGGCAACATAGACCAACAGGAGATCCGCGCTGAAATATTGAATTATTCAGGGTTCGTCTGGCCTTTTTATACATATATTAATTGAGTTTTCTAGGCACATAATTCAAATTTGAACTATAAGCACATGCTCTAGTGCACCAAAATGGCTTCAAAAACCATACATGTGTCCTTGGGTGTATGTTTAGGTCCCATGCAAGAAATGGGGATGCATTAGAAACATCTCGGCATACTGGCTCGGCCTCAAACATTGAGAATCTCGGTTTTTAAATCCCCGTAAATCAAAAACTCACCCAAAAATTGTGAAACTTTGTATCGTGTCATGACATGTCACATATATGCCGTGGTAAAATTTTTGTCCAGTTTGGGGCAAGTTTTGGTACAAGTCTCTTACAAACCGGAGCTTCTAGCAAGAAGCCTCGTGGTTCCGATAGGGAACGTGTCACCCTTGTGGGCGAAACGACAATCGTCGCTGCCTCTTATCGCCTTGTATTTTTTTTCTACAGGCAACGTAGACCAACAGGAGATTTGCGCTGAGATATGGAATTATTCACGATTCGTTTGGCCTTTTTATACATTAATTGGGTTTTCTAGGCATTTAATCTCCAAAATTCAAATTTGAATTACAAGCACATGCTCTAGTGCACCAAAATGGCTTCAAATACCATACATGTGTCCTTGGGTGCATGTTTAGGTCCCATGCAAGAAATGGGAATGAATTACAAACATCTCGGCATCCTGGCTCGGCTTCAAACATTGAGAATCTCGGTTTTTAAATCCCCGTAAATCTAAAACTCACCTGAAATTCATGAAACTTGGCATAGTGTCATTATATGGCACATATATGCCGTGGTAAAAAAATTGTCCAATTTGAGACAAGGCGCACACATTAATAGCCAACGTAGGCATTTTGGAACAAATAGATGACACATTAATATCGCAAACGGTTGTATTGTTTGAACCATGGGCGTTCCACTAACCATTTACGTGCGGCCACACGTCCCTCTTTTTATTGGAGAGTACTACCTCGGTCCTGGTTTATTGGTCCTCTTTGTATTTTGTTCAAAAATTTGACCATACTAGGTGGCGTGCGTGTAGCTGTTTGATTAGACGGGTCGAGTGTGAGAAGTCCGCCGCGCGGCTCGACGGGACGCGTGCGAGCAGTCCGCCACGCAGGCTCGACGGGACCCGTGCGAGCTATCTGCCACGCAGGCTTACTGGGAAGTGAGCTCTTTGACCTCCACCCGCCGCCTCGCTCCCAACTTCTCCATTAATGGCGGCCGAGCAGGCTCACCGGGAAGCGAGCTCTTTGACCTCCACCCGCCGCCTCGCTCCCAACTTCTCCATTAATGGTGGCCGATCCGCTGTTTAACATGCGGTTAATGCACTTGGACGGAAGGTGTTAGCTTGTGATCCCATGGCCCCGCTCAACGCTAGCTAGCATTGTTTTGTTCGTGCCTCGCTGAGAACGTGACTTTTAGCCTATTTTCGACTCGTATACATGTACCTAAGAGGTTACGAACGAAATAATACGATGACAAATTGACAATGGCAACGGATAATAATTTTTTTTGACTGAACACTGTAGGGAAAAAACCCCCACAGCCTTAAGATTTTATTCCCAAAACTTGTACAGTATTTACAAAGGTTACAAAAAGTAACCCTGGAAGAAAATAGAAAGACTAACACTTACCTAGCACAGAACTAAAAACGGATATATACAAGGAATTCAAGGAGGTAAAAAAGTAACCCAGCTGATTAGTTCCTCCTTAAACCTAGGCTTTATTCTATGAGCTAAAAGAGACATATCATGAATAAAAGCCACTCTCCAGCGATTGAAACTGGGTCTCTCATGTCTAAAAACCTTGGCATTCCTGATCAACCAGATGTTCCAGCATGCTGTGAAGACCACCTCAGCATAGAAAGGCTTATTGAAATCCCTCCTGGAATGAGTAGCAATTTCAGTCATGTCAACCCCATTTGACCAGTCAATCTGCAAATAGTTCCAAACTCTCTGACTGAAATTGCAATTGAAGAACAAATGATCTCTATCCTCTCTGGATTGAGTAGGACACATAACACAATTAATCCCATCATCAATGTGCCAATGCCTTCTTTCAACCATATCCTTGGTGTTCAGTCTATCCATAATGAGCATCCACGCAAAGACCTTGATTTTCATAGTGCAGCAGCTTGACCTTATCCATTTAAGCAATGGGTTGAAAGTAAGGCTGATGTGAATGAAAGCATAGTATAGCTTAGGGATGTATGGCTTTTGTGTACGATGCCATAACCATACATCTCTCAAATCAGTCTGCCTATCATGAGACTGCAAAAGGGTTTGCATATCATGTAATTCCTGAAAAGCTTGAGCTGATAAAGGCAAATTGAACCAAGAAATGATGTTCTGACAGTCAAAAGCATCTTTGACAGAGGCCAAAGAGTCTTTGTAGTAAGAGAACAGCCTTGGGAATCTATTTTGCAAAGGCAGCACTGAATCTCCTAGCTTCCACTTATCAAGCCAAAAAAGGACTGTATCAACTTGATTTGCCTCAACCCAGGAAACTTCTCTGAACTGATCAAAGAGCTTAAGAATATCTTTCCACCAAAAGGAGCCACAAGGTGTTGTTCCATGAGGTAACAGTCCATGATAATAGAAATCCCATATAAGCTGCACCCAGGGGACATCTATCTTATTCAGGAATTTGCTAACGTGCTTCAGGAGTAGTGCAATGTTCTGAACTCCAAGGTTCAAGATTCCTAGACCCCCCTTATTTTTAGGCCTACAAATTAAATCCCAAGCAGCAAGTGAGGGTGCAGGCTCTTGCCTGTTTTTCCTCCATAAACATTGTCTTTGGATTCTTTGGAGCTGCTTAAGAATACCAGGTGGTAAAAACAGACTGCACAAGAAAAAGATTGGCAAAGATGACAGTGCTGAGTTGAGGTATTGAAGTCTTCCACCCTGGGCAAGAAAAGAGGAGCTAGCAGTCATTCTTCTCTCCATACAGTCAACCAATGGCATAAGATCTTGGATTCTAGGTCTAGTAGTCCCAACAGGCAGACCCAAATAAGTGAAAGGCATTTTGCCAACCTGACACCCAAAAATGGAGGCCAATCTCTCTGTCTCTTCCTGGCTGACATTGATGGGCACCATTGAGGATTTGTGATAGTTCACATCCAGACCAGTAGATTGTGAGAAAACCACAAGCATTTTCTTCAAAGCTAGCAGCTGAAGCTCATCAGCAGGGACTATTATAAGTGTGTCATCAGCATACTGAACAATTGGATAGTCCTTGTCATGACATGGAATTGGCAATTGTAGTTCACCTTGACGAAGCATCTCATTAACCACAGGTTGCAAAAGGTCAGCAGCAAGAACAAAAAGCAAAGGGGAAAAGGTTCACCCTGCCTAACACCTTTCTTGCAAAAAAATTTGTTTCCCAGGCACTCCATTAAGAAGAACAGATGATGTTCCTGTGGAGAGAAGTTGCTCCATCTAACTGATCCATTTGTCATTAAATCCTTTATGCTTCATGATAGCAGTAATGGCAGAGTGCTCAATGGAATCAAAGGCCTTCTCAAAATCCAACTTGAGAATTAAAATAGGCCTTTTGGATTGATGAAACTGGTGCAAGTACTCCAGGGTCCAACCAATACAATCTTGGATTGTCCTGGATTTAATAAACCCATACTGGTTTTTGTGAATGCATTCCATTATGATCTCCTGAAATCTATTAGCAGCAATTTTAGACAAGAACTTGATCCCCATTCTTGTTAAAGAAATTGGCCTATAATCCCCAACAGATTCAGGAGATAACTTTTTTGGAATCAGAGTAATGTAAGACCCATTAATATTCTCAAGCTTGGCCTTCCCATCAAAAAAATCTTGAGCTAGCTTGTAAAACTCCTTACAAATAATGGGCCAACATTTCTTAAAGAAGAGGCCATTGAAGCCATCAGGGCCAGGTGCCTTATCCACAGGCATATGTTTCACCACTTGATCCATCTCCTCAATAGTGAATGGCTTGGTCAGAACATCTAAGCCAGGTACTGGTTTTAACAAGGTTGCCAGATCAAAACCCATATTAATCCCTCTAGAAACACCCATTCTCCCCTTAAAAGTGGACCAGATGATTCCTTCCATCTGAGAATGCTCTGATATAAATGAACCAACGGATAATAATTGTCTTACATATCCTAGATAATTTAAAATGCCACATGCGGCAACGCCCGAAAGACATAGGGGAAAAAGAGAAGAAGAAAAAAAAGGAAGAAGGAAGTCGCTGCTCTCTACTTCTCGATGGATCGCTGGGCGAGGAGTTCTTCCAGCTCCTTCTGCATATCCTCATGACTTTGCCTAACAGCAGCCACAGATTCCTCCACCTGCAACTCGCGCTCGATGCGGAGCTTCTTCAAGTCATCCTCAAGTTCATGGACGATGGCTGTCAGCGTCATCTGCGAGGCAACGCTCTTCTCATACAGCTCCCTCCAGCCGGTGGCCTCCTCCTTCTGCTTGTTGAGCTCCTCGTGGAGCTTCGCATTGTCACCCATGAGTTTCACAACAAGGCCGGTCGCCTTATCAACCGAGGCATCGGTAATCTCGAGTAGCTTCTCCAAGCCGGCGAGCAGCTCCTGCTGGTTAATTAGGCCAGCGAGAATGTCATCGTCGCTGGCTAAGGACTTCAGCCCCGCCAGCTCATCGAGTTCGCCAACACGGCGAGTGCACTTGTGAGAGCCCTCGCCTGCCCATGAGAGCTCGTTCGAGGGCCCCGCGGCGCGGCAGGACATCTCTGCTGCGGCTGCCGCGTTGTGGCGGGACCTCTCTAGTGCTTCCGCGGCCTTGGTCTTTGCTCCCTGGTTATATGTCGACCTAGAACTCCTCCTACCGGCCATGGCAGACGCAAGGAACGACTTAAGAGGAAAGACCTGTTTTTTGGTTTGGTGATGAGGAGAGGAATGTGCAGTAATTTTCGAGTGGGTACTAGTTTTTATAGCCCAGTGCTAAGTGGAGCACGTTTAGGTTTGATCGGTGTGAATAGATTTGCATTTACTCATTGGGTGGTAATTTGATCGGTGTGAACACATTTAGGTTTGATCGGTGTGTCAGCATGTCCGATGGATGGGCCGTCTCGCCTCCCACGCGTGCCAGACGGTTCACCAGAACTGCTATACGCAGGTGGTTGCTCGCCGTTTAGGCAGCCGCGGCGCGCTATGCGCGTCCCTTCGCGCACTCAACTCGACGTTGAGGCGGCCGCGACGCGCTCTGCTCGCGTCCCTCCGCGCGTGCTATTTCAGCGGTTGGGGCCGGCGCATGATCACGTTTTGGGCGCCATATGCATGCAGCTGCATCCGCGCGCGTCGCCACGATGCAGTTACGTGCTGCAACAACTGCCATCCGCGAGCACCGATACTCCAGGCCATTCGGCCTCCCCATTTATTCCCATGACCATTATAACCTTAGTCTCTTCAACCTTTCGATCGCGTCCCACAACACAACAAGCACACCCACGACGACACATAGAGAGAGAGGATATCTAGCGGCGCTCCAATGGAGGTTGGCGTGCATCGTGTGGACACCCACGTGAGGGAAAAGGAACTCATGGTGGTGTACACCATCGACCCGGCCATGGTGGAGGACTCCATCAACACCATGGAGCAGTTGCTTGCTAAGGACGACAAGTACAAAGTGGTCGGCTTTGACCTCCAGTACACCGGCGGTCGTCCCGGGGTTGATCAGGCAGTTGCCGTCGCCCAGTTGTGCGTGGGCCATCACGTCCTCGTCTAACACTACTGCCTGGCCACAAGTGCTTGCGAGCGTTTCACCAGGTTTGTCAAGAGCTCTGACTACAAGTTCGCTACGGTGGACACCGTCAACGATGTAAAAGCGCTCCAGATTTCGGGCTTGGCCTACCCGAAGCTTGTCGACATCCGTGGCCACTACAGGGTCTGGGGCAGCACGAAGAAGGACTCCCTGGTTGAACTCGCTGCGGCCATCATCGACCCCTACTACAAAAACATGAAGGAAGGTTCCAAGAGAAATCCTGGATCCTGGCATGGTGCCTGGGTGCGGAGACTGGATGAACCTCACCTCAAGTTTGTAGCCATGAACGTGTACACATGCTACGAGATGCACAGGCAGATCGTCGACATGAGGGAGTGCCTCCGTCCTGTAGATGACGAGGGATCGAGCCACCAGCAGAGAAGCAACGGCAAGTGTCACAAGAAGAAGTAGATGATGATTAGATATGATCGTTTATCCTAGTTTATTATGCATGTAATTGTTTACTTTGGTGTGTGCATATGTTATGTGTGTAGTCAGTTATGTAATTGGATGTTTAATTTGGTTATGCAATCATGTCCTTATAAATATATATGTTGTTGTTCTGTAGACAGAGAGCGTAGATGTTGTGCAGACTGAGCAAATCACATCGCACACAGATTAAACTACGGAACCCGTCGGTGATGATTTCATCAATCGCTGACAATTGTTTACCAGCAAGCATTTTCCCACAACACACACGGGTTATTAGCAGGAATCATCTGTGTTGTTATCGGTCTTCCCACACATTTCTGATTACTAACCTGTTTGCCACGTATCACACACATCTTGTTAAGTTGAACCGTTTCTGTTGTGTTGGGTAATCACAAATAGTTCATCCGAGTGAACTGTATGCCGTGTATCGCACACACCTCGAACTGGCTGCCCGTTTCTGTTGTGTTGGGTAATCACAAACAGTTCATCCGAGTGAACTGTATGCCGTGTATCGCACACACCATGAACTGGCTGACTGTGTTTGTTGTTCTGGCTTATCGCAAACAGTTCGTATGGATCAACTGTATGCCACGTATCGCACACGTGTCTCTAATCTAAATCGTTTTTGATGTCTCTGGCATCGCAAACAGTTCGTCTTATTGGGGACGGTTTTTTTACGACACCGTTTGCGATTCATGCATCGCACACAGTTTGGTCGCGGGGTCTCTAATTCATGTGTCGCATTAGCGGTTGCCTGCAGTAGTGAGGCTGCAAATCCCCGACAAGGATCTTGAGGAGACCGGCACGCTCCAAGGGATCAGTCCAGGAAGGAACAAGCCGAAGGGCCAGATCACGCTGCCGGTCACGTTCGGCAGCGACCTCAACTACAGGACGGAGAAGATCGTCTTCGACGTTGTCGAGATGCCCCTGCCATACAATGGCATTCTGGGCCATCCGGCGCTGGCCAAGTTCATGGCCACGTCGCACTTCGCCTACAATGTCATTAACATGCCAGGGCGATGGGGGTCCTCACAATCAAGTCGAACCACAAGGACGCAATCATCTATGTCGACAAGCTCTACAGGGAGGCAGTGGCAGCACCTACCGACAAGGCACCTGCTACTACCGCAAAGCTCTCGGGGGAGGGAAGAAGAAGAAGAAGTCCGGCAAGACATCTGATACGGACTCCGGGAAGCGCACTTTAGAGTGCAGCATGCCCGTCGAGCACATACCAGAGAGCTCTACCGGCAAGAGCAAGAAAGCCAAGGCCTTCGCGCCGGCAACCAAGCAAGTTTCTGCGGGGGAGGATGGGACGAGTGTCACTTTTTCTATAAGTGCCACTCTCGGTGACAAATAGGAAGGCGAGCTCATTGCCTTCCTACGGGCGAATGTTGATGTGTTGCTCCTTTCCTGTTAAATGTTAACCATAAGGGAGTTTAATTTTTGGTACCTTTTCCCAAGTTTACAATGACGAATGTACTATGATTTCTGAAGGAATTTTGGAGGATTTCAGTACATAGATGTTTTTTTTCCTATAGCGGTTGCTTGATTCATATGGTTACAATCCATAAGTATTTCTCCTTTGGATTCATATGTACTAGTTTTCGTAGGAAAATTTCCATCCACTCCAAACTCTTGTGAAGAAGCCTATGTTTTCCTAGAGTGTAATCAAACGCCCATGTTAATCATGTAGGATCGAAGATGGCATGTCACTCTATTCGTGTATTTTAGAAATCCTGCAAATCAAAGAGGCCTGCAGTGTTCAAAACTGCATGTAGGCACTAATACATTCTCTTCTTTTGCAGATACGATTATGCACGGTAGTGGATAATGTGATACAATATAACAATCCCATCGAATGCCTTGATCTCCATCTCTCAAAAATTACTTTAAACTCCTACCGAGGGACCTTACCGGAGATTATATTCGCCAGGTTCTTCGTTGTGAGAGCAAGTGTGCTAAAGGTAATGAGGTTTACCCTACATTTATCGCGCAAACCTGAATGGTTTGCTGATCAGCGCCGGCGGCTACGGCAAAATGGAAAAGGCTCTGCAGAAGCTGAATTTCATTTTGGAAGTTCAGTTGACAGAGTACTCGGAAGTCATTATGTCAAGGCCATACATGACTTGTCAGTGGCTGATCCCTTTGTAGAAATGTTGAGGTGGCAAAACTAATTGTAATATCAGTTTGAACCTCTCATATGTTCATGTTCAGCTGATCGGCGCGGGCGTCTACAACTGCATGAGCTAAATTTCATTTATAATATGCAATGGATGATTAATATATGGACCTTAATGGACTTGATTTTATTTTCCATTCTCGAATGTGTTTCCCCTGTTGATCTCATCGCAGACGATCTATACTGCGTACTCAGACAGCGATCTTTGACATTATTGCATGCAGGTGCTTAGATGAGGTGCTAATTAAGCACATTAAATAGCTTAGCAACTATACTCCCCAATGCATAGGTGCTTAGCTTCTTCTTGCTAAGCTTCCTTCCCTTAATGATTTAGCAACTAAAGTTCTTCATGGAGTGGTGTGCTTCTTTCATTTAAATGTTTTGCCTAGGTTCACGCGCTTGGCATTGTTTCTTCCTAGGGTCACCACACTCATCTCTCTCCTCTTAATTAACTTGCCACATCAGATTTTTCGACTATGTGACAGGCTTAGCAACTGTACAAGGTGGAGCATTGGGAGGATCCTAAGTCATTCCACACACTTCATTTTTGCAAAGCTTTTGCCAATAAACGCCCACGATTGGCCCCTCTTCGAGTCGACGCGTGGCCAAACGAGCCGGGCGGGAAGCTTGCGCGGTTGCGCGTGGTAACATGCGCGGTTGCGCGGGAACAGGCTCACCAATGATACATTGCCGCCTCTTTGAGCCCATGCGTGGCCAAAGAAAACGCGTGTGCTGTGCTCAAGCTAGCGTGCACTGCAATCCTCCACCGGGAACGATGTGACTAGTCGTGCCGATTACAGGCCGTCTGGCCCCCATTTATTATAGCGGCCATTTAACCCTTGTGTCTCTTCAACCTTTCGATCGCACCCCAGTATTGCAAGAAGCACACCCACGACGACAAATACAGAGACGATATCCTGCGCGGCTCCAATGGCGCTCCCAGCGGCTGCCGATGATGAGCGGCAGTTCACCATGCATGCCGTAGTGGACACCTACAGAAGGTTCACGGAGCTCTCGGTGGTGTACACCAACAACCCGATCTGGGTGGTGAACTCCATCCACACTATGGAGCTGTTGCTTCCTACGGAGAAGTACAAGGTGGTCGGGTTCGACCTCGAGTACACCCGCGCTCGTGCCGAGTCTCGTCACAAGGTCGCCATCGCCCAGATGTGCATGCACAATCACGTCCTCGTCTACCACTACTGCCTAGCCACAAGGCCTTGCGAGCGTTTCTCCAGGTTTGTCAATAGCCCCCACTACATGTTCGCTACGGTGGACATCACCAACGATGTAAAGGTGCTCAAGAATTTGGGCATCGCCTGCCAGAATCTTGTCGACATCCAGGGCCAATACAAGATCTGGGGTAGCAGGAAGCATGAGAAGGACTCACTGGTTCACCTCGCCGAGGCCATCATCGACCCCTACTACAGAGACATGAAGGATTCTTGCAACAAGGACAAGCGTGCCTGGCACTCGGCCTGGATGGAGAAACTGGATGAAGCTCACGTCGTGTATGCGACCAAGGAGGCATACACGAGTTACGAGATGTACATGCGGATCGTTGACATGAGGAAGTGCCTCCTTCTTCCCCAAAACGGCCAGGGATCCAGCCGGAAGCAGAGCAATGGCAAGCGTCATCACAACAAGAAGTAGATGATTAGATGATCGTTTCTCCTAGTTTAGTATGCATGTAATTGTTTACTTTGGTGTGTGTAGTCACTTATGTAATTGGATGTTTAATTTGGTTATGCAATCATGTTCTTATAAGTATACATGTTATTGTTCTGTAGACAGAGCATAGATGTTGTGCGGACAGAGCAAATCACATCGCCCATGGGCTAAACTAGGGATCCTGTCGGTGATGATTTCATCAATCACTGACAATTGTATACCAGCAATCGTTTGCCCACAAGACACACGACTTATTAGAAGGAATCGCCTGTGTTGTTATCAGTCTTCCCACACATTTCTGATTACTGACCTGTTTGCCACGTATCACACACATCTTGTTAAGTTGAACCGTTTCTATTGTTTTGGCTCGTCGCAAACAGTTCATCCGAGTGAACTGTATGCCGTCTATCGCACACACCTTGATCTGGCTGACCGTTTCTGTTGTGTTGGCTAATCGCAAACAGTTCATCCTAGTGAACTGTATGCCGTATATCGCACACACCTCGATCTGGCTGACCGTTTTTGTTGTTTTGGCTCATCGCAAATAGTTCGTATGGATCAACTATATGCCACGTATCGCACACGTAGCTCTAATCTGAATCATGCTTGATGTCTCCGCCATCGCACACAGTTCGTCTTATTGGTGATGGTTTTATTATGATACCGTTTGCGATTCATGCATCGCACACAGTTTGGTCGAAGGGTCTCTGATTCATGTGTCGCGTTAGCAGCATCCTGCAGTAGTGATATGTCTGACGATGAGAAGTAGCTTGTCTTTTTAGCTCACTATGAGGACCTATGTTCAGCTAGCTAGCTACGCCGGTTAAGCATGTTCGGTTTACCTGTTGCATGTGCTGCTCCTGCCTTTCCTTTACATATTCTAGTGAATTGTCCTATGTACTGTTACTATGCAATCTGATCTATGTTCTATATATTGTGCAATGCGGTGCTCAGTTAACTGTTTGGTTAATTTGTTGTCATGTTCAGTTAACTGTTTGGTTCAATTCTGCAATGTAATGTTCAATTCTTGTAGGTGCAATTTTGTATTGTCTTGCATGTGAGAAATAAATCGAATTTGGCTGTACAAAATACATGAGAAACAAATACGATTGCTATATTTCCAAGTTGTTAAGCATGCCTGGTTTGGTTAACTGTCTGATCTTCTACTATGTTCTATTGTGCAATGTGGTGCTCAGTTAACTGTTTGGTTCATTTGTTGTGGTGTTAAGTTAACTGTTTGGTTCAATTGTGCAATGCGATGTTCAATTGTAGTGGGTACAATTTTGTATTGTTATGCATGTGAGAAATAAATCGAATTTGGCTGTACAAAATACATGAGAAATCAATACAATTGCAATATTTCCAAGTTGTTAAGCATGCTTGGTTTGGTTAACTGTCTGATCTTCTACTATGTTCAATTGTGCAATGTGGTGCTCAGTTAACTGTTTGGTTCATTTGTTGTGGTGTTCACTTAACTGTTTGGTTCAATTCTGCAATGCGATGTTCAATTGTAGTGGGTACAATTTTGTATTGTTATGCATGTGAGAAATAAATCGAATTTGGCTGTACAAAATACATGAGAAACAAATACAATTGCTATATTTCCAAGTTGTTAAGCATGCTTGGTTTGGTTAACTTTCTGATCTTCTACTATGTTCTATTGTGCAATGTGGTGCTCAGTTAACTGTTTGGTTCATTTCTTGTGGTGTTCACTTAACTGTTTGGTTCAATTCTGCAATGCGATGTTCAATTTTAGTGGGTACAATTTTGTATTGTTATGCATGTGAGAAATAAATCAAATTTGTCTGTACAAAATACATGAGAAACAAATACAATTGCTGTATTTCCAAGTTGTTAAGCATGCTTGGTTTGGTTAACTGTCTGATCTTCTAGTATGTTCTATTGTGCAATGTGGTGCTCAGTTAACTGTTTGGTTCATTTGTTGTGGTGTTCAGTTAACTGTTTGGTTTAATTCTGCAATTCGATGTTCAGTTGTAGTGGGTACAATTTTGTATTGTTATGCATGTGAAAAATAAATCGAATTTGGCTGTACTAAATACATGAGAAACATATACAATTGCTATATTTCCTAGTTCTTAACCTTGCTTGGTTTGGATAAATGGCTTTTCCACGTGGCTCGAATTAATCTGCTGAACCTGCAATGTGTTTATTTTTCATCAACATATTTTACTGATAGTATGCCAACCCTCACTTAACCTGATCAATAACTACCTTATATGTTGAAAGTGCAACTAATCCCCGGGTGGTTTTGGTAATTAATAACAACATATATATCATTGATCTAATACTCATTGCTAATAGATTTCAGAAAAGATCAATGATTGGCATGGCAAGGACTAATGGATGTGGACCCCACAAAATGTCAAGGACAAGAATTGGCAACTACAAGACTCTACATTTTTGGTTTAGTGATCCAAGATCACATTGAGTCCCTTAGGAAAGCCAATACTATTAAAAGGGGATGAGGTATTAATGATGAGGTTGTTGCTCATGTGCTCAGTGATGTTGCTCCAAAAACCCTCAGTCATTGTCTCAAAAACACATCTATCCAAACCCTAAATGTCCATCTCGGTCCCACCGAAACTATCCCATCCGGACCCACCGAGATAACCACTCCCATTGCCATTGCCAAACCCTAGCAATTCGGTTTGACCGAAATGTATCTCGGTCCCACCAAGATGGCATTGCCAAGTTTCTGTGATGACATTGTTTCACTTTGGAATCACCGAGTTGGAATAATCGGAATTTCCGAGACTGGGTTTTGCCCTAGCCATTGCACTTCGGTCCCACCGAGTTGTTCCACTTCGGTCCCACCGAAAAGCCCAACGTTCATATCTTTTACACTAATCGGTCTCACCGAGTTTTACATTCGGCCTCACCAATTTGGGTTAAAAGTGTGTAACGGTTGGATTTTGGGTGAAGGCTATTTATACCCCTCCACCCCCACTTACTCTCTAAGAGAGCCATCAGAACGTGCCTACACTTCCACCATTCATTTTCTGAGAGAGAACCACCTACTCATGTGTTGAGATCAAGAGATTCCAATCCAACCATTTGAACCTTGATTTCTAGCCTCTCCAAGTTGCTTTCCACTCCAATCCTTCTCCTACCCAAGCCAAATCTGTGTGAGGGAGATTGAGTGTCGAGGAGACTATCATTTGAAGCACAAGAGCAAGGAGTTCATCATCAACACACCATCTATTACCTTTTGGAGAGTGGTGTCTCCTAGATTGGGTAGGTGTCACTTGGGAGCACTGGTGCAGCGACCTGCTATACAAACGGTTTTTACCCCCTTTCTGCGATAGAGTTTTAAACCGTCACCTTGCCTGTGTGTGCGATAGGGGGGGTCCTTCCCACCTGACCCAGAAACCGTCGGCGATAGGGCCTCTGGTCACACACGTGGGGCAAAAAGAGCTCGTGTGCGATCGGGTGAGCCATCGCAGACAATTATACTGGCCCAATCGTTTCTGTTCGTATGTACATCCCACACAGTGAATCTCAGAAAAATGTTTCCGTTCATATGTACATCATACACAATTTTTATGTGGAAACATTTGTGCAAGGTGGCCTAACGCAAACATTTGTTGGGTGGAAGTCGTGTGTGATTGTTCATTGATCCAACACGGCTACTTTCTAGAAACTGTGTGCGTTGTTTGAGGTCATCACCCACGGTGTTGTCTGAGAAACCATTTGCAATACAAAAACCCAATAAGCATGCTAATTGGCCTATTATTGATAATGCATTTAGTAATCAAATTGACATTTCATATCAAACACACCATATGTTTCATAGCCGTATTACGGCAACCAGGATTTCATAGCTGAATTACATCACAGTACAACATCACATAGCTTCAACACTCAATTACACCAAATAGGCATATAGCTAGCTACGCAATTACTCAACTGCACGAAGTTTCACATGAAACATCTAAAACCTTTGGAAAGTAGTATCATATACGGTATATAGAGAGATGAATCTCATCTGGAAAACTGCTGAATCTGAAGGCGAATATTGAGCCTTCAATGATGTTGAATGTCCTTGCAACTTTACGCCAGTGGCTGTGGATGATTACCTGCCCAACCTTCCTCCTCTTGAGGAAGACTTCAATATTGTACTGTGGGTGTTGAATGAGTACCTTCCTCGCCTCTTGACCATGGAGGTGGTTTGAGAGGTAATCATCGGTGAACTGCTTTGGAAAGGACTGAAAACAAAGATATGCATAAATATCTGTTCTAAATTTTGAAATGGCGCATAGGAAAAAACACAAGGTAAAAGAGTTAGTACCATCCTATAGTTGACTGATGTCTTCTTCATTGTGCAAACAAAGATCTTGTTGTTATTCATCGCTAGTTTCTTTATCCTAACAATCTTTCTAAGTTTCTTGACTTGACTGATATTCATGTCCATCTCATTTCCCCATATGCAAAATGGATCGAACAATGGGTCTAAACCTCTGACAGCAGGACCTACATGTGCAAGACCAAATTGTTAAACACCTAAATATTAGAATGGTTCCTGCAATTGCACAATAATGTGCTATTAGCCAAAGGACCATGCATGTGCAAACCTCGATGGTAAACCTCAGTGCCTCCTATTGTTTCCCTGCAACATATATAAGGCAGATATTGATCAGTTTAAGTGAGAGTTGGCATACTATCAGTAGAATATATTAATGAAAACTTGTACCCACAACAAATGAACATCACACTGTAGAATTGAACCAAAAAGTTAACTGGACACCACAACAAATGAAGCAAGCAGTTAACTGAGAACCACATTGCAGAATAGAACATATACTAGAAGATCATATAGTTTACCAAGCCAAGCGTGCTTAAGAACTACTAGGAAATATAGCATTTGTGTTTGTTTCTCATGTATAGAGTACATCCAAATTCGATTTTATTCCTCACATGCATAACAATAATTTTTTTGTACCCACAGGAATTGAACATCACATTTCAGGATTGAACCAAACAGTTAACTGAACATCACAACAAATGAACCAAACTGTTAACTGGACATCACATTTCAGAAGATCAGATTGCATATTAACATTACAGAGGACAATTCACTAGAAGGCACCGGAGGCGGCCTTTAGAAAACACCATGAGCTGTCTTTTAAAGCAGCCAACCGCGTGGCAGCGTCCACGCACGAGGGGTCGACGGTGGCCTCGACGGCGAGGTGCTCCTCCAAGATCTGGTGGTCGGCACGCATGGCAGCCATTGCGACCTCATCCGCGCGTGCGGCCGCGATTTGCTTCACCGCTGCCAGATGCTCCTTGAGCTCCTGGCTATAATGCGTGCACCATGGCTATGGGCGGTGCTTATTTGGAGGATGGGGCAGTGATTTGGGTGGAAGGTGTCGCGCCGGCGGTCGAGGCATGTGGGATGGAGAAGGAGGAGGAGGATGGGGGTGGGGTGTGGATTACCTGACTATATCGACGAGGCCGCACAGCGGGAAGGAGCGCCGCCGGCGAGGAGGCGGTGCTGCAAAGCAAGCAGTGAAGGTTTGAATTTGGAAAGGAAGGAGGAAATAGTGGAAATGTGGCGTTTGGTGGGGGGGGGGGGTGGGGGCGGGGACCTAGATATTTCCACGGTTGCCGAACATTTACGAACGGTGCAGCGAAAAACTGGCGCACAAGTGTGGTTGACGCACGGCCGGTGGACTGTAGCCGATGAACCTTCCGGCGTAAGCCATACATGAGGGAGCCCCAAGATATTTTATACTGCATCGCACACGATTCTTGCTAATAAACTGTTTATGGTGTACTTGATTTTTTCATTTTGATTTGAATGACAAAATGGGGTTACGGCAGGAAAGGTCGGTGTTTGGATTGCTAGAACATTTATCTGTAATGAACATACAACTATAGGAGTGTCGTGCTAAAATTTGGAATTATTCCGGGTTCGTTTGGCATTTTTATACATTAATTGAGTTTTCTAGGCATTTAATGTGCATAATTCAAATTTGAACTACAGGCACATGCTCCAGTGCACCAAAATGGGTTGAAAAATCGTATATGTGTCCTTGGGTGAATGTTTAGGTCCCATACAAGAAATGGGAGTGAATTTCAAACATCTGGGCATCGTGGCTCGGCGAAAAACATTGAGAAACTTGGTTTTTAAATTCCTATAAATCCAAAAATTGGCTAAAAATCATGGAACTTGGCATGGTGTCTTGACATGGCACCAATATGCTGTGGTAAATTTTTTGTTCGATTTGGGACAAGTTTTGGAATAAGCTTCTTACAAACTGGAGCTTCTCCCAAGAAGGCTCATGGTTCCGATAGGGGATGTGTCACCTTTGTGGGCGAAACGACATACGCTGCCTCTTCCTGCCATGATTTTTTTACAGAGGCAACAAAGACCAATAGGAGTGTCGTGCTAAAATTTGGAATTATTCCGGGTTCGTTTGGCCTTTTTTATACATTAATTGAGTTTCTAGGCATTTAATGTGCATATTCAAATTTGAACTACATGCACATGCTCCAGTGCACCAAAATGGGTTGAAAAATCATATATGTGTCCTTGGGTGAATGTTTAGGTCCCATACAAGAAATGAGAATGAATTTCAAACATCTGGGCGTCGTGGCTCGGCCGAAAACATTGAGAAACTTGGTTTTTAAATTCCTATAAATCCAAAAATTGCTTAAAAATCACGGAACTTGGCATGGTTTCTTGACATGGAACCAACATGCTGTGGTAAATTTTTTGTTCGAGTAGGGACAAGTTTTGGTATAGGCTTCTTACAAATTGGAGCTTCTCTCAAGAAGGTTCATGGTTCCGATAGGGGATGTGTCACCTTTGTGGGCGAAACGACATACGCTGCCTCTTCCTGCCTTGATGTTTTTACAAAGGCAACAAAGACCAATAGGAGTGTCATGCTAAAATTTGGAATTATTCTGGGTTCGTTTGGCCTCTTTATACATTTATTGAGTTTCCTAGGCATTTAATGTGCATAATTCAAGTTTGAACTACATGCACATGCTCTAGTGCACCAAAATGGGTTGAAAAATTGTACATGTGTCCTTGGGTGAATGTTTAGGTGCCATGCAAGAAATGGGAATGAATGTCAAACATCTGGGCGTCGTGGCTTGGCCGAAAACATTGACAAACTTGGTTTTTAAATTCCTGTAAATCCAAAACTTGCCTGAAAATCATGAAACTTGGCATGTTGCCTTGACATGGCACCAACATGCTATGGTAAAAAATTTGTCCGATTTTTTTGAAGGCACATAGATTAACAACCAACAAAGTCATTTTGGAACAAAGAGCTACCACGTTACAATCGGAAACACAAGTGTTATTCAAACCGTGGGCGTTGTACTAACCATTTACGTGCCGCCACGCATCCCCATTTTTATTGGCTAGGAGGCGTCGTGCGGGGTAGCTGTTTGAGTAGACGGGAGGCGTGGAGCAGACCGCTGCGCAGGCTCACCGGGAGGCGAGCCCTTTGACCTCCATCCGCCGCCCACCTCGCTCCTAGCTTCTCCATTAATGACGCCCGAGCCCCTGTTTTAATGGCATGGCTAGGTCTCAGTCGACTTTGATTTAAGAGAGAGAAAAGAAAATCTGAAAAGAAAATTTTGCATGGATCTTGATGTAAGATCTCACGGACATAGCATCGACTGAGACTTAGCAAGACTGACATATATGACGGCGATGGCAATGGATAATAATAATTGTCTTACATATTAAAAATAATAATTAAAGATGCCACATGCGGCAACGCCCGACAGACACAAGGGCAAAAGAAGAAGGAAGACGCAGACAATGATCTGGGTCGCTGCTCTCTACTTCACCTCAATCTACTCCGCCATCTTTGTGATTTCGTCCATATGTCACAGGAGTTCTCGCAGCGAGTGGCGTTGATCTCTTTCACGTCCTCAATACGTCGCTTGAGAGCATCCACGGATTCCTCCACGAGCCTTTCACGCTCGATGCGGAGCTTAGCATTCTCGTCCATAAGTTTCCTGACCATGACGGCCGTCTTCTTCAACACGGCAGTTGTCTCCTTGTGCTGCTTCGCCCTGCCGGCAATCTTCGCCCTCAGCAGGTCGCGCTCGGTGTGGAGCCTCGCCTTGTCACCCCTTAGTCCCCGGATGACGCCGGTCGCCTTATCCAACGAGGCATAGCTCTCCTCCTGCAGCTTCGCCCAACGGGAGATGTCATCCATGAGCTTATGGAGCATAGCACGCATGCACCTGTGAGAGACCTCGACTGCCCGCAAGAGATCTATCCAGGCCGCCGCGGCACGGCAGGACCTCTCTGCTGCTTCCGCGGCATGGCGGGACATTTGTGCCGCTTTCGCGGCGCGGCCGAACCACTCTGCTACTTCGGTGGCATGGCAGGACCTCAGTGCTGCTTCGGTGGCGCAGCGGGACCTCTGTGCTGCTTCGGCGGCGTGGCGGGACCTCTCGGCTGCTATCCCGGCGAGGTGGGACATCTCTACTACTTCGCTCGCCGCTCCGTGGTCATTTCTCGACCAAGAACTCCTCCCACGGGCCACGGCAGACGCAAGGAACGATGAAGACTTGTTTGTTTGTTGATGAGGAATTGAGGAGGAATGTGCAGTCATTTTCGAGTAGGTAGTATTAATAACCTAGTAATAAGCTGCTAAGTGGGAAAACATTTAGTTTTTTATCGGTGTGAACAGGTTTGCAATTAAATATAGCGTGGTAATTTGGAATGTGACGTGAAACAAGCTCAAAATTATTTGATGGTTCCGGTTTCGAAGTGCGGCACGATTCCCAGATGGTGTAACACGGGCAAGCATTCTCGGATGCATACGTGGTGTGTGCATGATAACCCACAAGTATAGGGGATCGCAACAGTTTTCGAGGGTAGAGTATTCAACCCAAATTTATTGATTCGACACAAGGGGAGCCAAAGAATATTTGCAAGTATTAGCAGTTGAGTTGTCAATTCAACCACACCTGGAGACTAAATATCTGCAGCAGAGTGATCAGTAGCACAGTAGTATGATAGTTTGATAGCAGTAGCAATAATAGTAACAGTAACAGTAACGGTAGCAGCAATAGTTTTGTAACAATTGTGACAGTAGTAGCAACAGTAGTAACTTAGCAAAGAACAATATGTGAAAAACTCGTAGGCATTGGATCGGTGATTATGTTGGATAACATTCATCATGTAACAATCATAACCTAGGGCGACACAGAACTAGCTCCAATTCATCAATGTAATGTAGGCATGTATTCCGTATATAGTCATACGTGCTTGCGATAAGAACTTGCATGACATCTTTTGTCCTACCCTCCCGTGGCAGCAGGGTCCATAAGGAAACTAAGGGATATTAAGGCCTCCTTTTAATAGAGAACCAGAACAAAGCATTAACACATAGTGAATACATGAACTCCTCAAACTACGGTAATCACCGGAAAGAATCCCAATTATTGTCACCTTGGGGTATGCGGATCATAACACATAGCAGGTACATATAACTTGCAAGATCGGATCAAGAACACAAATATATTCATGAAAACATAAAGGGTTCAGATCTGAAATCATGGCACTCGGGCCCTAGTGACAAGCATTAAGCATAGCAAAGTCATAGCAACATCAATCTCAGAACATAGTGGATACTAGGGATCAAGCCCTAACAAAACTAACTCGATTACATGATAAATCTCATCCAACCCATCACCGTCCAGCAAGCCTACGAAGGAATTACTCACTCCCGGTGGTGAGCATCATGAAATTGGTGATGAAGTATGGTTGATGATGACGATGCCGGAAGATCCCCCTCTCCGGAGCCCCCAATGGACTCCAGATCTGGCCTCCCGATGAAGAACAGGAGGTGGCGGCGGCTCCGTATCGTGAAACGCAATAAAACTTCCTCGCCTATTTTTTTCTCTGGAATTGTGAATTTATAGGCTTGAGATTAGGGTCAACGGAGCCACGTGGGCCCCACAAGCCACCAGGGCGCGCCAGGGGGGTGGCGCGCCCTGGTGCCTCATGGGCAGTAGGTGGCCCCCCTCCAGTAGGTCTTGGCTCCAGTATTTTTTTATTTATTCCATAAAAACTCTCCAAAAAGTTTCGTCCAATTCCATGAACTTTTATTTCTGCACAAAAAACAACACCATGGTAATTCTGCTGAAAACAGCGCCAGTCTGGGTTAGTTTCATTCAAATCATGCAAATTAGAGTCCAAAACAAGAGCAAAAGTGTTTGGAAAAGTAGATACGATGGAGACGGATCAACTCCCCCAAGCTTAACTCATTGCTTGTCCTCAAGCAATTCAGTTGAGAAACTGAAAGTGATAAAGAAAAACTTTTACGAACTCTTTTGTTCTTGTATCTATATATATGCTTAAATAGTACCCTAGTTTTCAGCAAAGATCATGAACTAACCATGCAAATGATAACTCTTAGAAATTATATTCGCTCATATCAATGGCATAATCAACTAGCGAGCAATAATAAGATACCTCAAATTCCAACACTTTGTCAAAACAATCATGATATAATATGACAACATGGTATCTCGCTAGCCCTTTCTGATACCGCAAAACATAAATGCAGAGCACCTCCAAAGTTCAAGCAGCGACTAAACATTGTAATTCATGGTAGAAGAGATCCAGTCATGATGCACACAACATTAACTATACACAATGCATGAGAATAACAATAGTGCTCTCAGGTCTGGTGCTTGTTTGAGAAGGTGATGACTCAACTATAAAAGTAAAATAACATAAATGTAAATAGATAGGCCCTTCGCAGAGGGAAGTAGGAATATGCAGAGGTGCCAGAGCTCAAAGCTTAAATCAGAGATAAATAAAATTTTGGGAGGTATGCCTTTCCTGTCAACGTCACGACCGAGAGTTTTCAATATCTTCCATGCTAAACACATTAGCGGCGGTTCCCAAGTGGTAAAGTAAAGTTTACTCCCCCTCCACCAACAAACACAAGCCATGGTTAGCCGAATCCTCGGGTGCCCTCCATACCAACAACTTTCCGGGGGAGTTTGTTTTATTATTTTGCAATTTTAATTATGGGACTGGGCATCCCGATTACTAGCCCCTCTCGTGCAAGGACAAGTGAATAAACACTTATCATGAGAATAACCCGCTTAGCATGGAAGATGTTCATTTGAATATTTAGAGGTGGCACATGCAAATTTACTTAGAACGGCAGAGTAATACCGCATATTGGTAGATATAGTGGTCTCATCTGGAATAACTTTGGTTTAAGGGTTTTGATGCACAAGTAGCATTCCCGCTTAGTACAGGCGAAGGCTAGCAAATAGGTTAAGAAGCGACCAGCTAGAGAGCGAAAACGGTCATAATCATGCATTATGAATAATTAACATTGAATACTAGCATGAGTAGGATATAAGCACCATGAACATAAATATCGTGGAGGCTATGTTGGTTTTGAATCAACTACATGCGTGAACATGTGCCAAGTCAAGCCACTCGAAACATTCAGAGGAGGATACCATATCATCATACTACATCATGAACATTTTAATGCATGTTGACACCCAAGATAAATCATTATCCACTCCTAGCTACTTAAGCATGGCATGAGCAACTATAATCTCTAATTGTCATCATAAGTACGTTTAATCATAATATGCTAAATCATGGATACTGAGTTAAACATATTTACAAAAACAAAAACAAGTTGAGTTCATACCCGCTTTTTCCTGCCACAGCCACTTCATTAAATCATCGTCATTATTGCCTTTCACTTGCATGACCGAATGATATGGAAATAAAAATAGTGCAAGTGTGCCGTGGACTAAGCTAGAATCTGCAAGCATTTAATTCAAAGGAGAAGACAAGGTAATATGGGCTCTTTGTTAGATCAACAATAATGCATATGAGAGCCACTCAACATTTTCATCGTGGTCTTCTCCTTACAATGACTCAAGAAAAGAAAAGAATTTCAGAGAAACACACTAAAATATTTTTTGGAGTTTTTAGTTTTTTTCTTCTTGAAGGTTGCAATTTAAAGAAGACAAAACAAAAATGAGAAACACTATTTACACGGGAAAGCTCCCAACAAGCAAAAGAAGAAACGGGAAATCTTTTTGGGTTTTCTTTTAATACTACATCGAATTAAGCTAGAAAGAAAAACCGAAAAGAAGCGAGAAATGTTTTTGGATTTTCTCAAAGTTTTTCAAACACACAAGAAGAAAGCGAGAAAAAAATTAACATGGATATACAATGAAAAAGTATGAACACCGACAACTGGAATGAAATGTGTGGACATGAATGTAATGTCGGTGAGAGATACGTACTCCCCCAAGCTTAGGCTTTTGCCTAGCTTGGTCTACGGCCATCCGTAGTAGCCATCCGGTCCCATGTGAAAGTGCTGAGGTGGCGGCACCCGAGCGTCCCAATCCTGGGCCTCCTCCTCTGCCGCTGCCAAGGCGTTCCGGTAAGCAACGATGTCCGGCAGCATAACAGTATATCCGTTCCTGGCATGAGAATCAAACAAAGCAGGTGCAGGTAATGGAATAATATCACAAGTATCCTCACTAAAAACCAAGTTATAACGAATGTGGTGAGGAGGCTCAGGTGTGGCGCCCCGCCTGAATACCACTGTAGTCAGACGGTCACCGCACATACCAGCCCAGGAAATCACTCTGGCATGCGCTTTTACAACAAGTATCATGAACACAGGCATTTCTATTAATGGATATATAAGTCTTACATGATATTGTACAAGGGTGATGGCAGCGGAAAAGCTCTATCTAAGGTAGCATGGTCTTGGTGCGGCTCCAATCCACAGGGATCTGACTGGGTTACTCTTCTAGCCCGCGAACACTCCGGCTCCTCGCTAGGGGTCGTCAAATCCTTAGGTGAACCTGGCCACATTGAAGGCCGCTGAGTACTTTTGAATGTACTCGCAAGCAAACCAAACCAACATATACACCAAGCAAAGCAATCCATGGCATTCAAGCATGCATCAATTATTAGAGCAATATTAATTATCATGGCATGGCATAACTAGCTAGCAATATGAACTATCATGTCATAGCAGGATTATCAGCAAGATAAGTGCTGAAGTAAATACAGTATGACGTAGGTAAAGCATATCCAGTAAATAATCCATACTCCGAATAATCTTAGGATCCAATCCAAACTCGATCCAAATCCAATCCAAGTCATGCGGTCATCCGACCACTCATCTCATAGCCATCGCATGGCTAACATCCCATACACCTGACATCATCCGATGTCCCTGCATCTGTACCATAAATCTGGCAAATCATACCTTTCTCTGGTTCATTATTAACATCATATGGTTTGTTCCTCCAGACTCGACACAGACCAAATAGTGTGACCTAGTACGAACTGTGTCCCATGACCGAGGACGCGGCTATTCGAATAGATTTACACTCTGCAGAGGTTGCGCACTTTACCCACACTATGGAGCTCCTAGACTCGTGCTCCCATTCGGGTGGACCGGTGCTGCTCCAACGAAACTTGCCTAACCCGTGTGACTCCTCCATCGTACCACCGACAATCATCCTCCCATGGAGTCCTGCCCTGGGTGGCCCCTGTGTCACCCCGTGACACCTGCCACCGTCGTGGCCAACTAAACTGTCCCAAACGGGGACCGCGCGCAAACAAACCACTGGGCTCACAAGGTTATCGTCGTCTACCTGATCAGGGCAGCACGCACGCATAACCTTCCCTCTGTTGTGGTACCGATAAAGGAGCACGCTGCTAGACCAAGCCACGGCCGTCCCATACCGGCAAGTGTGGCTGCACTGGAAAGTTCGGTTCAGTGGCACTATGACTCGATCCAGCCGACGAAGGAGGTTGTCATTATTAAGTCATATTCTTAATCTTTGCAACAATAACGATAATCCAAGATGTAAACTAGTATATCAACATAACAACCTATCTCCACATTGTCACCTACGAGTCACTAGTGCAATAATATGATGAGCATTAGCAAGTATTGCAAATAGTAATACAAACTATCAGGAGTTTAATTATTTCTAACATAGGAATATTAAATAAACACGCAAGAATAACACAGAGCAATGCTTTAGGGCATATATCGGATGGTCGGCTTGCCTGGGGGTGAAGGAGTACTCCGGGAAAGGTGCGATCACCTCGCGGAAGAATTCGCCAGAAAAGATTCCCTCTCGGAGGGGCTGAATGGAGGCAGGGGCAAAATGAGTATTTTCAGAAAGTGTCAACTTTGTGAAACTGACATCATCGGAACGGCCTCGACGATCTGAAGAAGTGGGCTTTGGAATCACCTGATTCAGAGTTACGAGTGAAGAGATATGATGGTTTTTCTGCCAGGGACCTTTCTGCAATTATTATATTTGCATACGGGCCCTTGCCAGTAAATCCACCGATAAAGGAAAAAGTGCACTGTTGTACTGGGCTGGTTTGGGCCAAAACTGCCGTGGCTGCTTCCGCTGTTCCACTGGGCCGGCCCATTCCCCTGCTGGGCTGATGGCGCCTTCGAGGGATTGCGCTTCCCATAGAGGAAAGCGTAAACCTGGAATACGCCTCCACTTACAGGGGCGGGCCCGCCGTTTGTGTCGCTTACAGCCGGACCCCACCGGCCTTCTCTTTCCTCCCCCGCCTCCTTCTTTCCCACGATTTGGGAGCAGAGGACAGCCGGTCGCCGGCGTTGCCGCGACTCCGGTGGTCGAGAGCTCCGGCCGAGGGCGGGGATGGAAGCGGCGCATCGAGGCAAGTCCGCAGGTACCCGCGGCGAGGGCGGGGGTGGCCTGTGGTGGCCGGACGGTGCTTGGCGGCGGAGCTCAGCTACTGGTAGAGCTCGGGGTCGCGGCCATGGCCTGCTCCGGCGCAAACGGAGGGTGGGGAGGTTGCCGTGGTGATGGTGGTGGTCGGCTACGGCAGCTAGGCGGAGCCACACGAGGGGAGGGTGCTCGAATCGGCGGAGGCCAAGGCGGAGGCCATGGTGGCGATTCTCGCCGGAGAGGAAGGAGGAGGGATCCGGGAGTCGAGTCTCTGCTCGAGGAGCTTCATGAGAGGAGTGTGAGGAGGTGGGTGAGGCCGAGGGGCTCGGGAATGGGCTATTTATAGCCCGCCCGGCGAGAACCGACAGGCACGGCCGCCGTGGCATTCTTAGCCACTTACTGGAGCTCCGGTGAGGTGGCACGCTCCGGGCGGTGCCGACCTGACGCGGTGGCCAGCTCAACGCGGCGCGATAGTGAGGAAGGAAGGAGCCAAGGAGGAAGACGACGGCGGCAGGTCACGGGCGAGACAGTACGGTGGCGGGACTCGCCGTGGCGTGAGGAGGAAGAAATCGGAGAGGAGAAGGGGCTGGAGAGGGGCACGTGGACGTCTCAAACCCACTAGACATGGCCGGACAAGCCGGGGCTGGCCAGAAGCTAGCTGGTTGAGGCGACCAGACGCGGTCAGCGCGCAGAGCGCGCGGTTGGCCTTGTCCGTGGCGTGGTCACCACGTCAACACGCGCTCTGGCGTTTTCCTAGATTTAATTCCTTTAACTGGCAGAAAAAGGAATTAATTTTAAATGAAAAATATTGTAAATGACTTGGCAATATTTTTGCATATCCAGGGTTAAAATATATGGGATGATCACTGGGAAAAGTTTGGGAGGCAACAAATCAAAGGATATTGGGGTTCCTTTGTAACTACAAGAATTAGGGTTTCCCTTCCGGTAAACCGGAGAGTAGGGTTTGGGCGGCAAAATCCTGAGAATAAATTTTGGGTGGCAAGGTTGGTCTGGAGAGAATCTCTGGTTGGATAGGAAAGGCAAGGCTAAATGACCATCTTCATATACCCAAGAGCGAGAGAAAATCCGACAACATCGAAAAAAAGACGGGAGTCAAATCCCGCGAAGGAAAAAAACAAGGAGCAAAAACCAGGGTGTTACAACAGGAGCATCAAGAAAGTGGTGGTCCCTCATAGACTGGTGATCTAAGTAAACTCTGGGCAACAAGTAATCATGTGGGCGTATGTTAACATTAAAACGTCTCGCTAAGCGAGTAGCATAAATTCCACCATGAATTTTACCCTTAGTCCTATTAGTGTGCAGGCGGCGTGCAATGATAGCTCCCAGGTTATAAGTGTTCTCATTATGCAGTGCGCGGCGTAAAATGGCGAAGTCAGGTGCACATAGCGCACCACCGCTCTCTAGCAGTCAAGCATTTTCCTATGAATAAAGCAAAGTAATGAACAGAGGGAAACTGCAAGCTAGTGGCTCGGGCTCTTGACACGCCTCTTCCCTCTCCCACAGTTAAAGTGTGGAGGAAGCCCTCAAACTCCTCCGGTCGAGGCTCTATTATTTCCCCATCAAAGGGGATCAAACAAATCTCACAAAACTCAGCCAGAGGTATCTAATGATGTTCTACATATAAATCAAAGCGCACCTCAGAGAGTTCGAGCCTATTCAGAAATTGAAAGTTTTGCACGAAGGAATTTGTAAGGATGTGGTGCTGGTCACACTCATCTGCGAGGAAGTCGGTCAATCCGGCATTAGCAACAAATTGCGCGAACTCTTGGTAGAATCCGGCTTCGTTCATGAAGGCATTGTGCGGCCATTCGCACGGCCGGACCTCCGTCCTACGCGGAATGTTGAGGTCGCTGTCCGAGGAGTCCCCAAGGACTCCCTTGGCGGTCCGCTTTGAAGAACTCCTCCGGAAGATATTCATTTTCCTAAGAACAAATTTCTGAAAAATTTTGGGCCACAAAATTATGTTAACAAAACTTCACAAAATCGATAGCAACTACTCATACATGTGCCCAGAGGCCATATCAAGCATTCAAACTACTTAGGAATCAAAGAATTCAACATGCAAGCTCATTTTCAGTAGCACCAATAGTGGCTAATTATTCAAAATATAATCCACTAAAGCAAAAACAAATTGGAGCAATGGAGGAGTCACATACCAAGTAGCAATCCCCCAAAACAGTTTCGGAAACGGAGCTCCGAAGAAAGAGATCGAAAATCTCAGGTTTGGGAGCAAGAACACGAGAGAGAGAGCTACCAGGAATTTTTGCTAGAGGTAATAGACGAAGTGAGCTGAGGGAATAAGTGAGGGGGTCCCTGTGGGCCCACAAGCCACCAGGGCACGCTAGGGGGGGTGGCGCGCCCTGGTGCCTCGTGGGCACCTGGGGCATCCCCCTGGTATGTTTTTAGTGCCAAAAATTCTTAAATATTCTATAAAAATTCATGTCAAAATTTTATTGCATTCCGAGCACTTTCATTTCTGAGCATTTTTTTATTGCACGGATAATTCAAAAAAACAAGATAATCATGGCATTTTACTTTATTAAACTATAATTAATAGAGAGCGAAAGGTAGGTACAGAAAGTTGTGTTTACTAAATTCATCAACCCCATGCTCTTCATAAAGAATCCATTAATAAGGTTGATCAAGTCTTATTAACAAACCATTTCCGAGTGACATGAAACCGAAGAATTTTCGTATAACACTAAGTTACCTCAACGGGGATATGCATTTCCCCAATTATAAGTGTTTCATATTTCTTTTTGACAGTAGGAAGAGGGACTTGAAAACTTCCAATAGTAATTGTCGGAGTATTCTCAATAATATGAATACCGTTTACTTGAAATTATTTCTTCGGAAAGTGCACCGTATGTTCATTACCATTGATATGAAAAGTGACCTTGCTTTTGTTTCAATCAATAACAGCCCCTGCAGTGTTGAAAAAGGGTCTACCAAGGATTATCGACATGTTGTCGTCCTCGGGCATATCAAGTATAACAAAGTCTGTTAGGATAGTAACATTTGCAACTACAACGGGCACATCCTCACAAACACCGATAGGTATGGCAGTTGATTTGTTAGCCATTTGCAATGATATTTCAGTGGGAGTGAGTTTATTCAAATCAAGTCTTTTTATATAAAGAGAAAGGCATAACATTAACACCGGCTCCTAAATCACACAAAGCAGTTTTGACATAATTTATTTTAATGGATCATGGTATAGTTGGTATTCCTGGATCTCCTAGTTTCTTAGGTACTCCATCCTTAAAAGAATAATTTGCAAGCATGGTGGAAATTTGAGCTTCGGGTATCTTTCTTTTATTTGTGACAATGTCTTTCATATATTTAGCATAAGGGGCCACCTTTAAAATATCAGTCAAACGAGTACGCAAAAAGACTGGCCTAAGCATTTCGACAAAGCGTTCAAATTCTTCCTCATCTTTTTTCTTAGATGGTTTAGGAGGAAAGGGCATGGGTTTTTGAACCCATGGTTCTTTTTCTTTACCATGTTTTCTAGCAACGAAGTCTCTTTTATCATAACGTTTGTTTTTAGGAGGTGGGTTATCAAGATTAACATCAGGTTCTATTTCAACATCATTATCAAGTTCTTTATCATTATCTGGTTGGGCATCCACATGAGCATCATCATTATTATTATCATCAGGTGATTGTTCATTACCAGATTGTGTCTCAGCATCAGAAATAGAAACATCATTACTATCCTCTAAGGGTTTTTCTACCTCAGATTCACTAGAAGTATGCAAAGTCCTATAATTTTTCTTCTTCTTCTTTTTAGATGGACTAGGTGCATCAACATTAATTCTTTGAGAGTCTTGTTAAATTCTTTTAGGGTGACCTTCAGGATAAAGTGGCTCCTGAGTCATTCTACCTCCTCTAGTCATTACTCTAACAACATGATCATTCATATTGTTATTCATTTCGTTGAGCAATTCACTTTGAGATTTAGCAACTTGTTCTAATTGGGTTTGAACCATAGATGCATGTTTACCTACACCTTTGACATCATTAGCAATTCTAAATAACAAGTCACTCAAGCGATCAATCATGTAGGCATTTCGTTTCAATTGTTTTATAACATTTGCATTGAAATAATCTTGCTTAATAATATAATTGTCAAATTCATACAAGCATTGACTAGGAGGTTTGTTATAAGGGATATCACCTTCATCAAACTTTATAAGAGAATTTACCTCTACTACCTGTGACGGTGTGTCAAGACCATGTATTTCTTCAATAGGTGGTAGATTCTTAACATCTTCAGCTTTAATACATTTTTCCTTCATACATTTCTTTGCTTCTTGCATATCTTCAGGACTGAGAAATAAAATACCCCTCTTCTTCGGAGTGGGTTTAGGCGGTGGTTCAGGAAGTGTCCAATCATTATCATTCTTCAATATATTATTCAATAGTTCCTCAGCTTGTCCAATAGTTCGTTCCCTGAAAACACAACCAGCACAACAATCTAGGTAGTCCCTAGAAGCATCGGTTAGTCCATTGTAAAAGATATCAAGTATTTCATTCTTCTTAAGAGGATGATCAGGTAAAGCATTAAGTAATTGGAGAAGCCTCCCCCAAGCTTGAGGGAAATTCTCTTCTTCAATTTGCACAAAGTTAAATATTTCTTGTAAGGCAGCTTGTTTCTTATGAGCAGGAAATTATTTTTCAGAGAAGTAATAAATCATATCCGGGGGACTACGCACACAACCAGGAGCAAGAGTATTATACCATTCCATAGCATCACCCTTTAATGAGAAAGGAAATAACTTAAGAATATAGTAATAGCGAATTTTTTCCTCATGAGCAAATAGGGTGGTTATATCATTTAATTTAGTAAGATGTGCCACAACGGTTTCAGTTTCAAAGCCATGAAAAGGATCAAATTCAACCAAAGTAATCAACTCAGGATCGACAGAGAATTCATAATCCTTATCAGTAAGAAATATGGGAGAGGTAACAAACTTAGGATCATATTTCATTCTCTCCCTCATAGATTTTTCTTTCATTTCAGCAAGCAATTTTATAACTTCATCTCTATCATTACAAGCAAGAATGGCTCTAGTCGTCTCTCTATCAAAGCAATGTTCATCAGGTGTTTCAACTCTAGTAGGAGAGCTAGGCATAATAGGTGAATCATAATTCTCAAGAGTTTCAACATTTTTAATTTCTTTAGCTTTAGCAAGTTGTTCATTAAGAAATTCACCAAGTGGCACAACATTATCAAGCATAGTACTAGCATCATCATAAGTATCATTCATTGCAGAAGTAGTATCATCAATAACTTGTGACATATCAGAATTAATAGCAGGTGGTGGTGTTGCAAGTTTACTCAAAACAGAAGGTGAATCAAGTGTAGAGCTAGATGGAAGTTCCTTACCTCCCCTCGTCTTAGAGGGAACGATCTTAGTCTTAGCATCTTTCAGATTCTTCATAGTGATCAACAGATATAAATCCCAAGTGACTCAGCAAATAAAGCTATGCTCCCCGGCAACGGCGCCAGAAAAAGGTCTTGATAACCCACAAGTATAGGGGATCGCAACAGTTTTCGAGGGTAGAGTATTCAACCCAAATTTATTGACTCGACACAAGGGGAGCCAAAGAATATTTGCAAGTATTAGCAGTTGAGTTGTCAATTCAACCACACCTGGAGACTAAATATCTGCAGCAGAGTGATCAGTAGCATAGTAGTATGATAGTTTGATAGCAGTAGCAATAATAGTAATAGTAATAGTAACGGTAGCAGCAATAGTTTTGTAACAATTGTGACAGTAGTAGCAATAGTAGTAACTTACGAAAGAACAATATGTGAAAAACTCGTAGGAATTGGATCGGTGATTATGTTGGATAACATTCATCATGTAATAGTCATAACCTAGGGCGACACAGAACTAGCTCCAATTTATCAATGTAATGTAGGGATGTATTCCATATATAGTCATACGTGCTTGCGATAAGAACTAGCATGACATCTTTTGTCCTACCCTCCCATGGCAGCGGGGTCCATAAGGAAACTAAGGGATATTAAGGCCTCCTTTTAATAGAGAACTGGAACAAAGCATTAACACATAGTGAATACATGAACCCCTCAAACTACAGTAATCACCGGAAAGAATCCCAATTATTGTCACCTTGGGGTATGCGGATCATAACACATAGCAGGTGCATATAACTTGCAAGATCGGATCAAGAACACAAATATATTCATGAAAACATAAAGGGTTCAGATCTGAAATCATGGCACTCGGGCCCTAGTGACAAGCATTAAGCATAGCAAAGTCATAGCAACATCAATCTCAGAACATAGTGGATACTAGGTATCAAGCCCTAACAAAACTAACTCGATTACATGATAAATCTCATCCAACCCATCACCGTCCAGCAAGCCTACGAAGGAATTACTCACTCCCGGTGGTGAGCATCATGAAATTGGTGATGAAGTATGGTTGATGATGACGATGCCGGAAGATCCCCCTCTCTGGAGCCCCGAACGGACTCCAGATCTGGCCTCCCGATGAAGAACAAGAGGTGGCGGCGGCTCCGTATCGTGAAACGCAATGAAACTTCCTCTCCTATTTTTTTCTCTGGAATTGTGAATTTATAGGCCTGAGATTAGGGTCAGCGGAGCCACGTGGGCCCCACAAGCCACCAGGGCGCGCCAGGGGGGTGGCTCGTCCTGGTGCCTCGTGGGCAGCAGGTGGCCCCCCTCCAGTAGGTCTTGGCTCCAGTATTTTTTTATTTATTCCATAAAAATCTCCAAAAAGTTTCGTCCAATTCCAAGAACTTTTATTTCTGCACAAAAAACAATACCATGGTAGTTCTGCTGAAAACAGTGTCAGTCTGGGTTAGTTTCATTCAAATCATGCAAATTAGAGTCCAAAACAAGAGCAAAAGTGTTTGGAAAAGTAGATACGACGGAGACGTATCAACTCCCCCAAGCTTAACTCATTGCTTGTCCTCAAGCAATTCAGTTAACAAACTGAAAGTGATAAAGAAAAACTTTTACGAACTCTTTTGTTCTTGTATCTATATATATATATATATATATATATATATATATATATATATATATATATATATATATATGCTTAAATAGTACCCAAGTTTTCAACAAAGATCATGAACTAACCATGCAAATGATAACTCTTAGAAATTATATTCACTCATATCAATGGCATAATCAACTAGCGAGCAATAATAAGATACCTCAAATGCCAACACTTTGTCAAAACAATCATGATATAATATGACAACATGGTATCTCGCAAATTAGAGTCTGCTGAAAACAGCGTCAGTTCGGGTTAGTTTCATTCAAATCATGCAAATTAGAGTCCAAAACAAGAGCAAAAGTGTTTGGAAAAGTAGATACGATGGAGACGTATCAGTGCACCGCAATCGGCGATGTCAGCACATGACTTGTTCCATCAACCGTGCGTGCTTGTTATTACCATCATGCACAATTCTTTTAATTAGAATGTGTGCCCGTATATCACAGACTCCTTGATCTGGCTGACCGTTTCTGTTGTTTTGGCTGATCAAAAACAGTTCATCCGAGTGAACTGTTTGCCGTCTATCGCACACACCTTGATCTGGCTGACCATTTCTATTGTACTGTATCATTGCAAATAGTTCATCCGAGTGAACTGTATGCCGTCTATCGCACACACCTTGATCTGGTTGACTGTTTCTGTTGTTCTCGCTCATCGCATACGGTTCATATGGATTAACTATATGCCACGTATCGCACATGCAACTCTAATCCGAATCGTGCTTGATGCCTCCGCCATCGCACATAGTTCGTCTTATTGGTGACGGTTTTAGTACGACACCATTTGCGATTAATGCATCGCACACAGTTTGGTTGTGGGGTCTCTAATGCATGTGTCGCGTTAGCACCATCCTGCAGTAGTGGAGCCTCCAAGATCATGTGGAGTTGAACCAAAGAGTTTGTAAGGGCAAGGAGATTGCCTACTTCGTGAAGATCTACCCGAGTGAGGCTAGTCCTTCATGGACAGAAGCTATGGTGGAATAGGCAAGATTGCTTCGTGGATCCTTTGTGGGTGGAGCCCTCCGTGGAGTCGCGCAACCGTTACCCTTCATGGGTTGAAGTGTCCATCAACGTGGACGTACGATAGCACCACCTATCGGAACCACGCCAAAAATCATCATGTCTTCATTGCGTTTGAAATCTCCAAACCCTCCTTTACTTTCATATGTAAAGTCGTTATTTTCCACTGCACAACTCTTAGACTTGCATGTGTAGGGTGTACTTTTCTTGGTAGAATTGTTAAAATTTGCCCACAACTAAAATTGGGAAAAGGATATATTTTTATTTGGTCAAGTAGTCTAATCACCCCCTCTAGACATACTTTCGATCCTACAAGTGGTATCAGAGCTTTGGTCTCCATTGCATTGGTTTCACAACCTAGGAGAGTATGGCGTCTAGTGAGGGAAACTACCACCGTAGAGGTCCATACTTTGATGGTAAAAACTTTGCTAGTTGGAAGCATAAGATGAAAATGCATATTCTTGGTCATAACCCCGCCGTTTGGGCTATTGTTCGTGTTGGCTTGCAAGGTGAATTCTTTGAGGATGGAAAGGAACCGGATCGTGAAGCAACCGCGGAAGAATTGAAGATGTTGCAATACAACGCTCAAGCATGCGACATTCTCTTCAACGGTTTGTGCCCCGAGGAGTTCAACAAGATCAGCCGCCTTGAGAATGCCAAGGAAATTTGGGATACTTTGGTTGATATGCACTAGGGTACCGAGTCCGTCAAGGAATCCAAGTTGGATGTGCTTCAAAGTCAACTTGACAAGTTCAAGATGAAGGATGGTGAAGGAGTCGCCGAGATGTACTCTAGGCTTGCTCTCATCACAAATGAGATTGCCGGCTTAGGAAGTGAAGAGATGACCGACAAATTCATCATCAAGAAGATTCTTAGAGCCTTGGATCCAAATATGATACCGTGTGCACATTGATCCAAATGATGCCCAACTACAAAGATCTCAAGCCCACGGAAGTCATTGGAAGGATTGTTGCTCATGAGATGTCACTCAAGGACAAAGAGGACCTACACAACAAGTCTAGTGGTGCTTACAAAGCCTCAAGTGATGCTCCCACAACATCAAGCGACAAGCTAGTATCCAATGAAGAGATAAGCTTAATGGTGAAAAGAATCAACAAGTTCTGTAAGAGTAGAGGAAAAGAAAGGAGCTCAAACTCAAGAAACTATGAGCAAAGATCATCAAGTCGTGACCGTAATTGCTACAATTGTGGAAGACCCGGACACTACTCCAATGAGTGTATGGCACCTCACAAGAAAAGAGACGAATCACCAACAGGAAAGTATAGAAGAGATGAATCACCTCATAAGGAGAGGAGTAGAGATGATCATTATGAACAAAGACCTTCTTAGAGAAGCAAGGATTCGGAAAGGAAGGACAAGTCATCCAAGAGCTACACTAGAAGAAGACATCAAACTCATGTTGGTGAATGGATTTCCGGCTCCGACTCCGACAACCAATCCGAGAGAAGTTATCACTCCAACTCCGACTATAGTCAAGATGAAGGTGTTGCCGGACTTTCTCTCGTATTCTCCAACTCCTATGACCTATTTGATTCACCAAATGAGGGAATTGGAAGATGCTTCATGGAAAATGGCCCTAAGGTATCACATCCCGAATACCTTGACTTTGATAGTGATGAGGATGATTTACTTGGTGATGATGATTTGCTTGTTGATAAGACTAGTAATGTGAGCTATAATGAACTTGCTAGTAATCATGATAGTGAAGATGAAACGAATGACAATGCTATCAAGGAGATTGAGCGTCTAACTAAAGAACTAAACACTCTTAAGTTAGCTCATGAAACGACTCAAGAGGATCATAGAGAGCTTCTAAGAACTCATGAGAAGCTACGCTTCGAGAAGCTAAATTTAATGCAAGAGCATGAGTTTCTAAAAGCAATTAATGATGATCTTTGAAAGAAGAGTTCTTCTTACATTGCCAAACGTTTACTCTTGTCTACTTTTGTGCCACAAGTTAAATCTAAGCAAACTAGTAACAAGGGTAAAAAGGGTTCTATATCTAGTAGTAACGATAACGATGCTAAATCTAATGTTGTTGCTTCTAGTAGTTCTATTAATTCCACTAATGATTCTCTTAGCCAAGTTACACTTGAGCAAGAAAACAATTTATTGAAACGAATTATAGAAAAGGGTGTCTACAAGAGCCTTGCCAGGAGTAAGGAATTTGAGGAAATTGTACGCAAGCAAGGAAGGCACCGGAAGAACCAAGGTATTGGTTTTGAACGAAAGTTCAATGCCAATGGAGTTGAGTGGTAAGAAGATCAATATCCCAAGACGAAGTTTGTTCCTCAACAAGAGAAGTATGATCCTACTTCCTTCAAGGAAACACAAGCTCAAGATGATCTTCGACCACAAGACCACAAGCTAAAAGGCAAGGACAAGCTTCAAGAGGAGATTGACTCATTTGAAGAACCACCTCAAGCCTTGGTCAAGTGGGTTCCCAAGACATCATCAAGTTCTACTTCATCAAGTGCTACTACAACTCCAAGGATTCCCATCAAGTTGATGTGGGTCCCAAAGAAGAAGAACTAGAGAGTTCTTGAGGGTGACTCCGCAACAAACTTCACTCATATTGATTCATGGCAAGAACTTGTGCAACCAACTTCAACATCTTGCACTAGTTCATGGAGTCACAAACCCTCTTGTTGGTAAGACAAGGGACAAGGTATTGAATGCATTCATGGACATCGTCATATGTGCATTTCACTCTATGTCTATGGATATCTTTGTTTGTTCCTTGTGGGACTAACCCATGTAGGTATTGAAAGTGCAAAACTCCAAGGATTGCTCCCAACTCGTGATGGTCTACATCAACATTGAGCATCCACATCTACAACATCTACATGAAGTCATCATCGACAAAACCAAGGTTAGTTCATCCCTCTTTGGGGGGATATCACATCTAGGGGGAGCTTTGCTCTAAGACATGAGCTAAAGCAACTCTAATGGTGTGAACACATTAATGCTTTATGTAAAAGTGGTAACCCCACTTGTGCTTAAACGATGAGTATGACCTATGATCAAATGTTCTCATTTGGCTCTAAAGTCAGTATACTCATATATAGATGACTATGTCATCGCCCATTGTGTGATAGATGCTAGAATTGTTTGTGCATGTTTGCCACATATTTCATTTGCTATCTTATTGTGTGAGCATGTTGCTATGCATATTTCTCATTCGAGGACATCCATTTGTAGTTTGACTGATTTGGTTTTTCTGGCCAAATGGATGTACAAGAATGCCTAAGCACCTTCTCTAGCTATCTATTCTTTCTTGTCTCAAATTCTCGTCACGCTACATCACAAAATTTGAACAAGTCTTTTTCGGACCCTCCGGATGAGGCGCACTCGGAGTCACCGATCTGTCAAAGACTGAATTCCAAAACCTTCTAAATGCCTTTCGGTTTGACCAACTCATTCCCATTTGGTCTCACCGAAATCATTTGGATTGATCTGAGTTTTCATCTCGGTGCAACCGATCTGAACCATCTCGGAGTCACCGATGTGCCGTACTGCTAGTAGTTACACATCGCGGAGCCACCGATAGCTGATGGGTATATATATCCCGTGAGTCCGTACGGTTGAATTTTTCTCAAACGTTTTGTCCTCGCACCCCACAGCTGTCGTCGCCCCAGTCTCCGGACAGTCACCGTTCCGTCCAGCGTGCCCTCGCTGTTGGATTCTGCCCCCATCAACGGAAATCTCTCCCTCCGTTGCCACTGTAGAGGATTTGCGCCAAGTTAGGGTAAAATCCGACCCCTTAGTGCCTCTATTTCCGATTCAATGCACTAGGGTTTTCGCCATGATTCATGCCACAGTTTGCAACTTCTATACCAAGTATAAATTCCATAGATTAGATTCAAGCGAAGATTTTAGGTTTAAGTTTCCGTAGAATACATCTCGGACCAGCCGATCTGAAACGGAGTCGCCGATTTGGCTTTGGCCATTGCACTAGTACGTCTCGGTACCCCTGAGTTGTACTGATCGGTGAGGCCGAAATAAAGTTTCTGTGAAACCCTAGCATCTCGGAGACACCGAACCACATATCGGTCTGACCGAAACTTTGTGCCAAGTCTCTGTTAAGTGCTTCGGTATCACCGAAATGATCAACTCGGTTGATCCGAAATGTCTTCTGTTAAAATTTAAAACTAATATTTGAACTCAAATTTTTGAAAACTAGCTGCCTATACCCAACTACTCTGCCTATACCCAACTACTTCACAGGTCAGCTTGCAAGATGTCAGACCTCAGTGATAGCTAGAACAGATCTGAAGAGCAAAATGTTGATTTGAGTGCAGGTTCTAGTCCTGAGAGCAATTATGATGAAGGCAGCAGAAGCACTCCCAGCAATTTGCCTAAGGCTGCCAAGAGAACAAGAAAAACAAAGGGCTCAGAAACTTAGGATGAGGACTTCCAGTTGGAAGAGGTCACCTCCAAGAAGAAGAAAGTCACTGTTCACAAAGAGTATGCAGGAGCTCAAAAGGAGAGAGGAGTTACTAGGAAGATCTTTGCCTCTACAGTTGCAAAGAGAGGCATTACCTCAAAAAACCCAGGAGGATCTCCGCCAGTGCCAACCAAGTCAAAGCCAAAGGTTGCATGCAAGAAGAGGGAAAGAAAACAAGTTGCTCATGTGGTGTTCAAACCCACATCTATGAGGAGAGATGATGCCACATATGAAGAAGAAGAGGAAGAGCCAACAGCTAACCCACCTGCTGCCAAGAAACAAAAGCTCATGGCAGATACTATGAATACTGCTGCTCCTTCCAAGTCAAAACCTAAAGCTCCTACCTCCAAGCCTAAGAGAACTACAGGGAATGTACCAGCCAGTGAGAAGAAGAAGGCCCCAGTGCCTGTGAATGCTGCTGATGATGAACCTTCAGTTATGAGGAAGCTAAGACCCAGATTGCCTGGACACAATGATACACATCCAGTTGCTGAGAACATGAAAGAGAGGAAGGACAATGGCCTGAGGAAGTGGAGAGAGTCAGACCCATATGCTGTGAGAAGGAGAACTGCTGTAGACTACCGCTTTCACACCAAGGAACAGTAGGACTTCTATGAGACTGTGTTGCTTGACAAGAAGCCAATAGTCAGTGATATGAGATGGGTGGACTAGGAATTCATTGATGATAATGAAGACCACTTTCCTCATGTGCATGAGAGCTTCAAGATGATAGGCATTGACGAGTTCATAGGGAAGAAATTGACTGCTTGGAATGACGAGCACTACAAAAAAAAACACTTCTGTGATGATACGTCTTTGTCACAGTAGGTCAAGTTTTCTGTCATGCATGTACATCCGTGAAAATTTTATGACAGAATCAAGATAGTCATACCTGTGCTCAAATAATCATCATGGAAGTGTCCACTTCCATGACTATAAATGTCGTGTCATGGAAGTGTTTTCGTCAAGGGTGACCGACATGTGGCATCCACCGTAACGGGTCGCCGTTAAGCTATCGGGTGCGGCTTTGGATCCGATAACCCATTAGCAGCCCTGACCAATGGCGATTTTCCACGTGTAAATTTCTCATTCGCCGGCGGATCCACGTGTCAGCTCGGCGTTGCGACAGATGTCATCCATTCATTGGACAGGAGACTCCTATGATATGTCGACATGTGGCACGGCCCAACAGTGGCCCATTTATGTTAAAAAGGCTGGCCCAGTCAAAATAAGCGGGCCGGCCCAGTTATGGCCTAATTTCGTCTGGCCCATTTAAAAAACCGGCCCATATGAGATCTGCCAATTCAGCCCGTCAATGCCCGTTAACGATTTGACACCATTGCGCCCCATCGTCTGTTCCAGCCCGTTAACAGCCCGCTATGTCTTTCGGCTCATTTGCCGGCCGAGGTTCTTTCGGCCTGTTAGAGGCCCATTATAGAGATGGGACAATTTCCAGGCTGTACGTCTTTCGACCCGTTAGAGGCCCATTATAGGCATGGGCCAAATTCCTGGTAGTACGTATTTCGGCCTTTTAGCGGTCCATTAGCGATTTGGGCCAGCTTCCAGCCTGGTGTATCTTTCGGCCTGGTAACGGCCCACACCGTAGTTGGGCCATTTACATTCCGACCTGACTTTCAGCCTCTTAGCGGCCCATGTTCTCCATGGCTCAATTCCAGCCCGACATGACTTTCGGCCTGTTAAAGGCCCGTTCTGTATATGGGCCAACATATGGCCCGATTGGCTTTCGGCCTGTTAACGGCCCGTTAAGGAAATGGGCCAAGACTCAACAGACGATCATTTCGGCTTGCTAGTGGCTCGTATGCTCGTTTCCATTATAGCGGGCCTATCTAGCATTCGGCCTACTAACGGCCTGGTAAGTGCCCACGTTACGATGGGCCCACATTTGAGCCCCAAATCCATTTCTGCCACGCGACGGCCCATGATTGTAACAGGCCTCATAGATTGGAACATCCGAGCAATTATGGGCCCACGTAGATTGGGCCTGTTGGACGCCGTTTCTACGATAGCATATATAACAACATAGAACTATCCTACTCTACAATCCCCTCAAAAAACCCTACACTATACAATAAAGAGATTTAAGGCATAGAAATGAAGAATAATCCTACACTATACAATAAAGAAATTACAGCAGATTACATCCACTGGGCATCATAGTTCGCCAACGGTGATAATAAAGCGTAAAAAAATAGCAAATTACATACACAGGGCACATACAGCTCATACATCATGGACGCACATCAACACAACTTACCATTTGAACTATAATCTCTTCAGAATATAGAATTGGCCGGATTCAGATAGCACAAATTTCAGTCTGCAAAATATCCACTTTCTTTGTGGTTTCCTTAGTCTCTTGTTTCATTTTTTGACTGTTTCATCTTTTGTCTGCACCTCCAATCTCAACATGTTGATTAAATCTTGAGACTCATATGCACGCTGTCTTGTCGCCTCTAGTTGACGCTCTAGAACATCAGCACATTCCAATTCCAATCCATAATCAGTTGGTAACGGCCATGCCGCACTGCTATGAGAGCTTTGTGTTGATGTTGGTTTATCCTGAAATGTTTCTGTAAGTACACATGACTATAGCAAAAATATAGTTACAACAGTGAAGCGAGCAAGACAGACTATCTTGTACATGGCAAAATAGGACTAACAATAATGCACACGTCATGAAGCATAAGTAGGTGATATTTTAAAAAGTATAAAGATGGCAGTCTGTGGAGGCCGCATACAGAAATCTCTCTTAGCTCACCAAAGGAGCATGATGTTGGGGCCAAATCCAAAACACAGACAGGTTACAAATTTAAACCACGCACAGCTACTGAACATTAGATATATCTTGCGTATAAGTAAGCAAGCAGTTATCCATTGTGTAGCTAGCTCGTATTAACTAGCTGGAACATTGTGTGCCATGTTTCAAAAGAGTCTTAGGGAGCATAATGAACTGCAGAGAGATTCATACAAACCTACTACAGCAAGCAAAACTATGCAATCATTAGCCTCGTATAAACTAGATTGTGAGCCTCATGCAGTAATAGTTGGTTAATGGACTTCAAAGCTTCAGGCACACTTCGCCAGAGTAATGAAATGGTAAGGCATTTAATTATGTCAACTAATAGTTATACAAATACCCTACATGAGGCAGCATTGTTTGGCATCTAATTAACTGAGGACAAATAAAGCAATTGAAAAGAGCAATTTTGCCTGAAGCAAACAAGCAATTGAACTGTTGTGTTGGCAGCATGCATACATGCACGCCTCAATAACATCCTTGGCCTAGCTACATTTGAATCAACTGATGTATCTTCTATATAATGGAACAAGTAATGTAACATTGTTTGCCCCCTATGAAGTATCTCGACTAGTATGTACTCAAGATCCTAGTAATGATAGGGAGGCTAATGATGTGAACATGCATTTGGTTATGACATTTATGACATCGAGAACTCTACCATAGCAGGAAGGAGTTTCTCACTTTGTTCACTAATATAAGATGTTTTAGATATTTAAATGTAGACTACATCTGTACTGAAATGAGTGAACAGACACATTAAATTGTGTTTACATACATCTGATTTAGGAAAAAGTTAGAACATCTTATCTTATAATAGTGAGCGGAGGGAGTATTAATCAATGGCCCAATGACTTGGTTACAGGTGAAGAACCCTACGCAAGTACAATGTCAGACAAATAGGATGTCCTGGTAATTGTAATACAGTGACTTACCATAACTGGTTGTACAGGCTCAGTGCTACTCCTCCTTCTCTTGAAAGGCTCCTTCCTAACATCTTCTACTTGGAAATCCTGAATCTTTGCTTCGTTGGACCCCCTCTGCAAGGTGTCACAAACTAGTTATAGGTCTCCTTACATGGAAGATAAATATGCATACTTTCCAGTCTCTAGGCAACACCAAAGCATGAGTTTATAACAAAACGACACCACATAATGAAACATGCCACATCTCTAGCACACACTCAAATGAGCATTTACTATGTGTGCGCTATGTATAAACTAGGCATACCTTCGTGAACTAGACCTCCACGTACTCTTGGGGAGCCTAGTTTAGTGTACAGGCAAACCTTTATGTCACCTATGAGTTATACAAGCCCCCACTATAGCAGCCATTAGTGTTTAAATCATTGACAAGCTCCGTTAGGTCATAAACAACAAGTAATCAAAGCAAACAGTTCTAGTATGGATGGCTGATACAAGCAAGCAATTGAACACATGTGTGAGCAAATCTTGCACAACACTGAATTACATATCAAGAAAACAAGCGTAGAAGGAGGCTTAAAGACCATCACTTGACTGACCAAATTTAGGAGGCATTTAAACATTATGTGCAATGTACGAACTAGCATAAACATTGCATATTTCAGATTCTATAATGAGATGCACATGTATTAGGTTATGCCATGTATGATGCCTAAATCTACTCTATAGCAGGCATGCGTGATTCATCATTGCACGCACAATTGAATTGCAGGTTAAGGACCAGTTCTTTTCCACCTTTTGAGAGCTTATTGTCAAAATAAGCCATAAAAGCTCTAAAGAACTCGTTTTTGAGTTATGGGCTTGGCCTGAACTTATTTCCACCACCCATTCCTTCACAATGAGAAAAAGCTTGGGGGGGGGGGTTGCTTCCCGTATAAGCTCACTTAAAATTGAAGGGGTATAGCCAATGTTTTTATGGCAGTAAGGCGAGGCAAGGCGTTGGGGGGTGCCTCACTGCCTAAGCGATAAGGCATAAGGCAAGGCGGATGCCTTAGAGAGTTCTAAGTAGCAGAATAGAGTAGAATTTGGTTGGTAGGCAACTAGGCATACTGGCATACACACCTTGTAGTTGCTGCTAGTTGTAGAGCCCATATAGCATCCATCCTCTTTGCACTTTCTCTGGGAGGAGGAGCTGCTGGATAGGAGGAGAATGAGGAGCTGCTGGAGAGGAGGAGTAGCCATTGGAGAGGAGGAGGGGGAGGAGCTGCCGGACGGGATCTGCTGCAGAGGAGGAAGCAGATTTGCTGGAGAGGAGCCACTGAGAAGGAGGGGGACGAGTGTGTGGATTGGGGGCTATTTCTCTCTCTCTCTCCCCCTCTTACCTGTTGGCGCCAACAACCTTTCTGTTTCCCGCCAAAACTCTGTTTCCAGCCTAAAACAGCTCCCCTGCCTGCCTGGCAAGCTAAGGCATCCAAAATGGACTAAGGCAACAACCTGGATGCCTAAGCAGACGCCTCAGACGCTCTAAAGCTTAAGGCGGACGCCTTACGTAAGTACATAAGGCAAGCAGGACGCTTCAAGCTCGCAGGGCGCCCTAACGCCTAAGCATCGCCTAGGCGACGCCTTAGGGACGCCTTAAAAACAATGGGTATAGCTAAATGACTCCGTTGTTTGCCCATATTACACTGAAAATGCCACTGCTCAGGCCCGCGTCACACCCGACCCCCAAGTAAAAATTAACACGCAAGCGTTCGTTCCCCTGCCCGCCCACATCTCCTCTCCCCTTTCCCTCTGCCTCGATCCCCTGCCTGCAGCGCTAAAGTTCCTCCTGCGAGCCGCCACCACCGGTCCCATCCGCCCTGCTCCTCGACGATGCTCTCTCCAGCGAGGCTCGATGGCCTGCGGGTAGGGCTCCATCTCCCCGGCAGCTCCTCCCTCTGGCGCTGCCCCTCACTCTACTGGTCCCCAGTAGCTGCTCCGCTATGGTCCGTCCAACGGTCCACTTCGGCGGCCGCCGCCCAACTACGGCCGACGCCCCACTCCGGCAGATGGCCCCTCGTTCCCCCTCCCCTCCTCCTATGCCATGGCCATGAGGTGCTGTTGCGGGATGAGCTCATCCAACAAGGTGAGGATCTCCTCTGATTTTTTGCCAAATTTTCATTCTGATCTGCTATATGATGAATTGCTATGAGCTCCTGCTGCTGCTATATGATGAATTGCTGTGAGCTGCTGCTGCTGCTATATGATCAATTGCTATGAGTTGCTGCTGCTGCTATATGATGAATTGCTATGAGTTGCTGCTGCTATATGATGAATTGCTATGAGCTGCTGCTGCTATATGATGAATTGCTATGAGCTGCTGCTATATGATGAATTTCTATGAGCTGCTGCTATATGATGAATTGCTATGAGCTGCTGCTGCTGCTATATGATGCTTTCAGGTGGTGCTGCTATATGATAAAAACCAGCCACTCAGACCATGGAATTTTGATAGATAATGATTAATCATATAAATTTAGGCAATTATCCTCTATTTGGAAGACATTAACCAATGTAGATTGTGCCAAGTAGAATGTATCTTTGTATTTGCATTTTGAACAAATAATGATGGTCTGTTTTCCTATCATGTTAATTACTGCGATGGGTTCAATTCCTGATGTTTGCAAGTCAAATTTATTTTCATATGGGCAGCAAAATGACAAAATATAATGCAATAGACTTTTCACTGATCATACAACAGATAAGCTGAAAAAGCAGGCAATGAAAAGAACTCGTTGGCTTATTATCTCGATGTCGGTGTACTAAAGCATGGGTGCCCTCGTACCCTGACTTGTGCACAGGCAGTTGTAGCCTCCTTGACGGCAAGGGCTTGACGGAGGATAACTATGACTCACGACTTAGATTAAACAAGACCGTGAAGAAGACCTCAAGGCAGGTCATCGAGAAGTACTATCTCGTACTGAAGATCAAGATTGCCCTTTCCGGCAAGCTCCGTACCGGCAAGGTGAAGACCAAGACTATGGTTGCCGGCAAGCTCCTTGCCGGCAAGCAACGGCCCGGCAAGCTCCGCGCCAGCAAGCTCGTTCTGTCTCATTACCACTCCACCTCATCATCGGCTAGATAAGCACACATGATAGGTGTCGAGCAGGCAGGCAGTCAACGTAGCTGGCCAAGGCACGTGTCAGCATGCCACGCCAGAATTAACTTTAATGGCACCCGTCCCTGGGACGTGTCAAGGTGACAAGAGGGCGCCAGGACCGGTGGTACAGATCTTTTACCCAAAGCCTCGCCTCCCTGACGTAGCACCTAACGGTGCATTTAATGCGCTTGTCTTACCCCGTCTAGAGATAGACGTGGTGACGGTGCAAGTTACTATTCATACTCTGTAATGACCATGTTAGCCTCTATGGTAACCCCTTGGCCTATAAAAGGAGGCCCACGGCTACACTTAGAACGGTCGACTCTTAGCTAAACCACACGCTGTAGCTGCACTTCCCGCGCACCTTGCCGGCAAGCTGCATTCTTTGTAACCCTTGAGCTCACATACAATCAAACCACCAGAACATGAGTAGGGTTTTATGCTCATAGCGGCCCGAACCTAGATAAATCATTGCTTGTGCTCATATCTATTAGCCCTGCTCTTTGTAGTATTGTGATCCCACTTCTAAACCGCAAAGGGATCCTCTCGATCCCATAGATCATCATTTTCCCATGACATCTTTGGCGCGCCAGGCAGGGGCGTCTCGTATTACGAATCAATGTTCGTAGTTTGAGTACCGGTTCCATCACCTTCACCGATGGCGCCGAAGAAGAAGACCGGAGCCATGACGGCTCCCACCACCTCCAAGCTGCCTTCCCAGGCGTTCGAGGACGGCGCAGGAGGCACATGAGGCATGGGTGCTATGGTTGGGACGGCCAGCGCAGGAGGTGCCGGCGGTGCGGGTGTCCTGCATCCCCACCATGCCGGCGAACCCAGCCACCACACCGGAGACGACGCAGACGGCCAACTCCAACAACCCGCTGGTGAGCCTGTTCATCCCAGTATTACAATTCGGACCGGTGTGAACCAGGACTCCGTCCCTGCGACGTCCAGGGATGGAGCGGCGACGTCCAACAACGCTACGGCAGTACTTGTGCAGCGACCATCGTAAGATGGGCGCGCCACGCTTCTCCGCGTTGCTGGCAGTCCTGGATGGCGTGAAGCCGGCCCTGAGCATCGTCCTCACGATGCTCAGGTTCCACGATCACCACGCCAACCCGTTGGTGAACATGCGCCATGGCAGCAGGTACGCGATGAGCTCCCTCCTGGCCCTGCCAGGAGTCGAACGTCGCCCCGTTCTGTGTTTCCCGCCATGCCAACCACGGCGGCAGAGGCTATGGTGCAAGTTCAAATGCTTTTGAACTTCCCGCCAGCCCTAGACAAAATGGAAGAATGGAGGGCCACTATCCAGAGTCTCATCAGTTTTGCCGATCCCAGCAAAACACAGGATGTGGACCCTCCAGGCGACCACTAGCAGTGCCGACAGGACCGACTGGCTGCCGTGCTAGAGACGGTACACCCATAGTGCAGTCGCCTCCACGTCAACAACCACAGGGGCGGCAAGCTCGCCGATCGGATGACCAAGACACTATGTCCATGGCATCATCGGATTCGCGGGGCCGCCAAGACCAGTGATACGTCTCCGTCGTATCTACTTTTCCAAACACTTTTGCTCTTGTTTTGGCCCCTTATTTGCATGATTTGAATGGAACTAACCCGGACTGACTTTGTTTTCAGCAGAACTACCATGGTGTTGTTTTTGTGCAGAAATAAAAGTTCTTGGAATTGGATGAAACTTTTTGGAGATTTTTTATGGAATAAATAAAAAATACTGGAACCAAGACCCACTGGAGGGGGGCCACCCTGTGCCCACGAGGCACCAGGGCGCGCCACCCCCCCCAGGCGCGCCCTGGTGGCTCGTGGGGCCCACGTGGCTCCGCTGACCATAATCTCTGGCCTATAAATTCACAATTCCAGAGAAAAAAATAGGAGAGGAAGTTTTATTGCGTTTCACGAGACGGAGCCACCGCCACCTCCTGTTCTTCATCGGGAGGCCAAATCTGGAGTCCGTTTGGGGCTCCGGAGAGGGGGATCTTCCGGCATCGTCATCATCAACCATCCGTCATCCCCAATTTCATGATGCTCACCGCCGGGAGTGAGTAATTCCTTCGTAGGCTTGCTGGACGGTGATTAGTTGGATGAGATTTATCATTTAATCGAGTTAGTTTTGTTAGGGCTTGATCCCTAGTATCCACTATGTTCTGAGATTGATGTCGCTATGACTTTGCTATGCTTAATGCTTGCCACTAGGGCCCGAGTGCCATGATTTCAGATCTGAACCCTTTATGCTTTCATGAATATATTTGTGTTCTTGATCCGATCTTGCAAGTTATATGCACCTGCTATGTGTTATGATCCGCATACCCCAAGGTGACAATAATTGGGATTCTTTCCGGTGATTGCCGTAGTTTGAGGAGGTCATGCATTCACTAAGTGCTAATGCTTTGTTCCGGTTCTCTATTAAAAGGAGACCTTAAAATCCCTTAGTTTCCTTATGGACCTCGCTGCCACGGGAGGGTAGGACAAAAGATGTCATGCAAGTTCTTATCGCAAGCACGTATGACTATATACGGAATACACGCCTATATTACATTGATGAATTGGAGCTAGTTCTGAGTCGCCCAAGGTTATGACTGTTATATGATGAATGTTATCCAACATAATCACTGATCCAATGCCTACGAGCCATTCACATATTGTTCTTCTTAAGTTACTACTGTTGCTACTGCTGTCACAATTGCTACAAAACTACTGCTGCTACCGTTACTGTTACTGTTACTATTATTGCTACCGCTATCAAACTATCATACTACTGTGCTACTGATCACTCTGCTGTAGATATTTAGTTTCCAGGTGTGGTTGAATTGACAACTCAACTGCTAATACTTGCAAATATTCTTTAGCTCCCCTTGTGTCGAATCAATAAATTTGGGTTGAATACTCTACCCTCAAAAACTGTTGCGATCCCCTATACTTGTGGGTTATCAAGACCTTTTTCTGGCGCCGTTGCTGGGGAGCATAGCTTTATTTGCTAAGTCACTTGGGATTTATATCTGTTGATCACTATGAAGAATCTGAAAGACGCTAAGACCAAGATCGTTCCCTCTAAGACGAGGGGAGGTAAGGAACTGCCATCTAGCTCTGCACTTGATTCACCTTCTGTTTTGAGTAAACTTGCAACACCACCACATGCTATTAATTCTGATATGTCGCAAGTTATTGATGATACCACTTCTGCTATGAATGATACTCATGATGATGCTAGTACTATGCTTGATAATGCTGTGCCACTTGGTGAATTTCTTAATGAACAACTTGCTAAAGCTAAAGAAATTGAAAATGTTGAAACTCTTGAGAATTATGATTCACCTATTATGCCTAGCTCTCCTACTAGAGTTGAAACACCTGATGAACATTGCTTTGATAGGGAGACGGCTAGAGCCATGCTTGCTTGTAATGATAGGGATGAAGTTATAAAACTGCTTGCTGAAATGAAAGAAAAATCTATGAAGGAGAGAATGAAATATGATCCTAAGTTTGCTACCTCTCCCATATTTGTTACTGATAAGGATTATGAATTCTCTGTTGATCCTGAGTTAATTACTTTGGTTAAATCTGATCCTTTCCATGGCTATGAAACTGAAACAGTTGTGGCACATCTTACTAAATTAAATGATATAGCCACCCTATTTGCTCATGAGGAAAAAATTCGCTGTTACTATATTCGTAAGTTATTTCCTTTCTCATTAAAGGGTGATGCTAAGGAATGGTATAATACTCTTGCTCCTGGATGTGTGCGTAGTCCCCAGGATATGATTTATCACTTCTCTGAAAAATATTTTCCTGCTCATAAGAAACAAGTTGCTTTACAAGAAATATTTAACTTTGTGCAAATTAAAGAAAAGAATCTCCCTCAAGCTTGGGTGAGGCTTCTCCAATTACTTAATGCTTTGCCTGATCATCCTCTTAAGAAAAAATGAAATACTTGATATCTTTTACAATGGACTAACTGATGCTTCTAGGGACTACCTAGATAGTTGTGCGAGTTGTGTTTTCAGGGAACGGACTATTGAACAAGCTGAGGAACTATTGAATAATATATTGAAGAATGATAATGATTGGACACTCCCGAACCACCGCCTAAACCCACTCCGAAGAAGAGGGGTATTTTATATCTCAGTCCTGAAGATATGCAAGAAGCAAAGAAATGTATGAAGGAAAAAGGTATTAAAGCTGAAGATGTTAAGAATTTACCACCTATTAAAGAAATACATGGTCTTGACACACCGCCACAGGTAGTAGAGGTAAACTCTCTTATAAAATTTGATGCAAGTGATATTCCTTATAACAAACCTCCTAGTCAATGCTTGTATGAATTTGACAATTATATTATTAAGCAAGATCACTTCAATGCAAATGTTATGAAACAATTGAAACGAAATGCCTACATGATTGATCGCTCGAGTGACTTGTTATTTAGAATTGCTAATGACATCAAAGGTGTAAGTAAACATGCATCTATGGTTCAAACCCAATTAGAACAAGTTGCTAAATCTCAAAGTGAATTGCTCGATGAAATGAATAACAATATGAATGATCATGCTGTTAGAGTAATGACTAGAGGAGGTAGAATGACTCAGGAGCCACTTTATCCTGAAGGTCACCCTAAAAGAATTGAACAAGACTCTCAAAGAATTAATGTTGATGCACCTAGTCCTTCTAAAAAAGAAAAAGAAAAATGATAGGACTTTGCATACTTCTAGTGAACCCGAGGTAGAAAAACCCTTGGAGGATAGTAATGATGTTTCTATTTCTGATGCTGAAACACAATCTGGTAATGAACATTCATCTGATGATAATAATAGTGATGATACTCATGTGGATACCCAACCAGATAATGATAAAGAACCGGATAATGATGTTGAAATAGAACCTGCTTTTGATCTTGATAACCCACCTACTAAAAATAAACGATCTGATAAAAGAGACTTCGTTGCTAGAAAACATGGTAAAGAAAGAGAACCATGGGTTCAAAAACCCATGCCCTTTCCTCCTAAACCATCTAAGAAAAAGGATGAGGAAGAATTTGAACGCTTTGCCGAAATGCTTAGGCCGGTCTTTTTGCATACTCGTTTGACTGATATTTTAAAGATGGCCCCTTATGCTAAATATATGAAAGACATTGTCACAAATAAAAGAAAGATACCTGAAACTGAGATTTCCACCATGCTTGCAAATTATTCTTTTAAGGATGGAGTACATAAGAAACTAGGAGATCCAGGAATACCAACTATACCATGCTCCATTAAAAGAAATTATGTCAAAGCTGCTTTGTGTGATTTAGGATCCGGTGTTAGTGTTATGCCTTTCTGTTTATACAAAAGACTTGATTTGAATAAACTCACTCCCACTGAAATATCATTGCAAATGGCTGACAAATCAACTGCCATACCTATCGGTGTTTGTGAGGATGTGCCCGTTGTAGTTGCAAATGTTACTATTCTAACAGACTTTGTTATACTCGATATGCCCGAGGATGACAACATGTAGATTATCCTTGGTAGACCCTTTTTGAATACTGCAGGAGCTGTTATTGATTGCAACAAAAGCAAGGTCACTTTTCATATCAATGGTAATGAACATACGGTGCACTTTCCGAAGAAACAATTTCAAGTAAATGGTATTCGTGTTATTGGAAAGACTCCGACAATTACTATTGGAAGTTTTCAACTCCCTCTTCCTACTGTCAAAAAGAAATACGAAACTTTTATTATTGGGGAGATGCATATCCCCGTTGAGGTAACCTAGTGTTATACGAAAATTCTTCTGTTTCATGTCACTCGGAAATGGTTTGTTAATAAGACTTGATCAACCTTATTAATGGATTCTTTTTGAGAGGCATGTGGTCAGTGAATTTAGTAAGCACAATCTTCTGTACCTACCTTTTGTTTTCTGTTACTTTTAGTTAAATGCAATAAAATGCCATGATTACCCTGTTTTCTGAATTATTCATGCAATAAAAAATAGCCCAGAAATAAAAGTGCTCAGAATGCAATAAAATTTTGATATGAATTTTTATATAATATTTAAGAATTTTTGGCACTGGAATCATACTAGGGGGGTGCCCCAGGTGTCCACGAGGCACCAGGGCGCGCCACCCCCCTGGCGCGCCCAGGTGGCTTGTGGGCCCCATAGGGACCCCCTCACTTATCCCTTCAGCCCAGTTCGTCTCTTACCTCTAGAAAAAATTCCTGGTAGCTCTCTCCCTTGTGTTCTTGCTCACAAACCTGAAATTTTCGATCTCTTTGCTCGGAGCTCCATTTCCGAAACTGTTTTGGGAAATTGCTCCTTGGTATGTGACTCCTCCATTGCTCCAATTAGTTTTGTTTTAGTGGATTATATTTTGCTTAATTAGCTGCTCTTGGTGCTACTGAAAATGAGCTTGCATGTTGAATTCTTTGAGTTCCAAGTAGTTTAAATGCTTGATATAGCCTCTAGACATCCATATGAGTAGTTGCTATCAATCTTGTGAAGTTTTATTGATATCATTTTGTGGTCCAAAAATTTTCAGAAAATTGTTCTTAGGAAAATGAATATCTTCCTGAGGAGTTCTTCGAAAAGGAATGCCAAGGGAGTTCTTGGGGACTCCTCGGACAGCGACCTCAACATCCCGCGGAGGACGGAGGTCCGGCCGTGCGAATGGCCGCACAATGCCTTCATGAACGAAGCCGGATTCTACCAAGAGTTCGCGCAATTCGTTGCAAATGCCGGATTGACCGACTTCCTCGCAGATGAGTGTGACCAACACCACATCCTTACAAATTCCTTTGTGCAAAACTTTCATTTTCTGAATAGGCTCGAACCCCCTGAGGTGTGCTTTGATTTATATGTTGAGCATCATCAGATACCTCTGGCTGAGTTTTGTGAGATATGTTTGATTCCCTTTGATGGGGACATAAGAGAGCCTCGACCGGAGGAGTTTGAGGGCTTCCTCCACACTTTAACTGTGGGAGAGACAAGAAGCGTGTCGAGAGCCCGAGCCACTAGCTTGCAGTTTCCCTCTGTTCATTACTTTGGTTTATTCATAGGGAAATGCTTGACTGCTAGAGAGCAAGGTGGTGCACTATGTGCACCTGACTTTGCCATTTTACGCCGCGCACTTTATAATGACAAAACCTATAACTTGGGAGCTATCATTGGACACCGCCTGCACACTAATAGGACTAAGGGTAAAATTCATGGTGGTATTTATGCTACTCGCCTAGCCAGACGTTTTAATGTTAACATTCGCCCTCATGATTACTTGTTGCCTAGAGTTTATTTAGATCACCAGTCTATGAGGGACCACCACTTTCTTGATGCTCCTGAGCCTCCTCACCACATTCGTTATAACTTGGTTTTTAGTGAGGATACTCATGATATTATTCCGTTGCCTGCACCTGCTTTGTTTGATTCTCATGCCAGGAACAGATATACCGTGATGCCGCCGGACATCGTTGCTTACCAGAACGCCTTGGCAGCGGCAGAGAAGGAGGCCCAGGATTGGGACGCTCGGGTGCCGCCGCCTCAACACTTTCACATAGGACCGGATGGCTACTACGGATGGCCGTAGACCAACCTAGGCCAAAAGCCTAAGCTTGGGGGGGTACGTATCTCTCACCGACATTACATTCATTCTCACACATTCCATTCTAGTTGTCGGTGTTCATACTTTTTCATTGTATAATCCATGTTAGTTTTATTTTCTCGCCTTCTTCTTGTGTGTTTGAAAAACTTTGAGAAAGTCCAAAAAACATTTCTCGTTTCTTTTTGGTTTTTCTTTGAGAGAAGTCCACATTTCAACCCTCAACTAACCACATGGTTTGATTTTCAACCCTGATCTCTGAAACCAGCCGGATTCAACCCTCAACTTGTCACAGGGTCCAGATTACAACCCTTGACTCGGTTTCGTGGTGGTCAAGCGGTTTTGACCCAGTCAAAGCTGACTGGGCAGCCCAGTCAGCAGCCACACACACATCCAACCTTATCCCCATCTCTCTCTCTGGTTCGTTCACAGCCACACCCGACCTAGTCCACCCCGCCGCCGCCTGGGTCGTGAGGAACGCTGCCGCCTGCGGCCACCACCTCCACCGCCGGCGACCGGAGACAGGCGGTGCCGCCACACCACGGCAGGTTCACCCTCTCTTCCCTCCCTTCCTCCCTCCCTTCCTCCCTCTGTTCCCCTTAGTCGCCGGCGAGCTGCTGCTAACCCTAGCCGCCGGTGAGCTGCTAGCTTGGGCTGCTGCTGCTGCGGTCGCCGCCGGCTAGCTCCTGCTGCTTCTGCCACCCCCGCCGGCTAGCTGCTGGTGGTGACGCCGCTGGCTAGCTCCTGCTGCTTCTGCCGCCCCCGCCGCAGAGCTGCTGCTAACCCTAGCCGTCGGCTGCTGCTGATGTTTCCACCGCTTCCACCGCCGTCGAGGTGCTAAGCCTAGTATACTTGCTGCCTCCACCAAGCTCACCATTTGTTCAATTTGTATGCAGTTTTCGAGGTTCAGACAATGTTGAGCCGCAGCAGTTACTCCAGCGAGGGAGGCGATTCAATCATGTCCTGGCCACGGTCACCATCGCCACCGTCGAAGGAACTGCTTGTAAGGGTTTTATTGTGCTGTTTGATGTTCATTGCCACATGAGGATTATGCCATTTTCTGTGCCATTGTCACCATTGCCACAATCATGTCCTGCCGTTGATGACTCATTATGCCATTTTTTGTGCCATTGTAATAGTTCCAGAGGCAGTTTGATGATCCCCATTATGCTTCATATCAAGATGAGATTGCTCAGTTGGAGAGAGAGAAGATACACATGGAAGAGGTGATACATGAGCTGAGACGTCAGGTGGATGAAGAGAAGGCCAATTCAAAGCGCTGCCGTGAGGAGAAGCTCAAGTTAGAGTTGGATCTAGCCATTTCTGATGGAGCTATAGAAGATCTTGAAGCGGATGTTGATGAGAAAACAAGGGCTTTGAAGGAACTGGAAGTGAAGGATGCTGCAGCAACAAAGATCATTCAGGAATTAGAATTGAAGGGAGAGGTGAAGACTAGATGTATTGTTGCTGTTTTGAGCGTTGCATTCACTTTAGTTGCTGTTTTAGTGTTAACTTGTGTGATCTGATGTTGTAATATGTATGCATGATGTAGTTTGTGATGTAGCAGATCATAGGGTTGAACCCATGATGTACTTTGTGATGTAGCAGATCATAGGGCAGATCATAGTTTGTGATGTACCTTTTGAACCTATGATCCAAATTGTGACCGAATAGTGGCTGAATTTGGAAAATGGATGGTTCTTTCAATCTGTTAATCCAATTAAGTTGAAAATTTCCCAGAATTCTATACATCATATGGGTGTTGTTGTGTAAAAATTTCAGAATTTTCTGGGCACTTTTTTTTCCGGTTCAAAATTTTGACCGAATAGTGGCTGAATTTGAAAAATGGATGGTTCTCTCAATCTGTAAATCCAATTAAGTTGAAAATTTCCCAGAATTCTGTACATCATATGAGTGTTGTTGTGTACAAATTTTAGAATTTCTGGACACTTTTTTTTTCCGGTTCAAAATTTGGGCAGCATTTTGGTAGCATTTGGTCATCATATGAAAAAAAAAGTGATCTCAAACACACAAAAAAAGTGATCTCAAACACAATACATAGATGTCTCGAACAAAATACATAGATGTCTCGAACACAATACATAGATGTCTCAAACACAATACATAGATGTCTCATGCATTTCTAGACAACTATGTTGGTAGCTGATTCATGAGTCAAATCCAAGCAGGCTTCGAAACCCCGCATACTTGCGCTTGCGCTTGCCCGTGCCCCTGGCACTAGCACTGCCACTCTCCTTGACAACTTTGCTGCTAGCTCTAGCGCTAGAATTATCGGTACATACATTGACATTAACATTGGAGCTTCTTTGCATATTAATTGTATTTCCAGAGAAGTTGTTGGACCTGCTGCTGCTTTGAGTTGACGCCCTTCTCTTTGGGTTAGGTGCAGTCATTTCCTCCGTGGCCTTCCTTTTGCTCTGCCTAGTGCCGCTCTGCCTTGATGGCTATAAGAAACATGACAAATGTTAGTTATATATACATGATAGTGTAGTCAGGTTTGTTCCTACATATTTCCTGGATAGCTTACCGTATCTGGCCCTTGACTAGCACATGGTGCTTGGCTACTTGTTGCTGTTTGTCTTGCAGCAGGCTGTTTGGAAGCAGCTGATGGTGCTTTGCTTCTAGCAGGACCTTGGCCTTGCACGGGAGGCTGCTGGGTTGGTGTGCCATTTCTTGCTTTGCATGATGTCTTGTTGTGCCCATATAGTTTGCACATGCTGCATCTTATCTTTGTCCCTCTCTTAGAAAACCTAGTGGCACACCTTGGCTTCTCTTGTTGCTCTCTGGTCCTTTGCTTTTTCTTCCTACCGGGCATCGTAATCTCCCCTGGTGGATTAGGTCTTGGCCTCTCAGACACAGGCCATGCAGGTCTGCCTTCCACAGGTTGAAGGCAAAAAGCATAAGTTTTCTTGAATGCTTCTATGCTATAACACTTGTCAATGTAATCATCTATGTTGTTGGTTTTGTAAAAAATGCATGATATAGCATGAGGGCATGGAAGACCAGATAGTTGCCAATATCTGCAACTACATGTCCACTTTTCTAGATTCACTTGGAACCTATGTTCTCTATGAGTCACCTCATATAAATCTTCACCATTCCAAACAGCATGACAATAGGCAGAGGCATTTATGCTTTTCTTCAGTTTTCTAAGTACCATGGGACAAATGGTACCAGTCCACTTGTCCGACTCTGATCTTTGATATTCTATCCGAGCCATTATCTTCACCCTAATGGCTTCAAACATGCTGATTGCTGGGAAACAGCGAGGCTCCACAATCCACTTATTAAAAGACTCGCAAATGTTGCTGTCTACGGAGTCACAATTGGAGCCCAACCTGAACCAAGCCCTGCTCCAATGATGTGGGTCAGTTTTCATCACATCCCTTGCCCCTTCAACAGTCTGTTGTGCTAACTTCGCTCTTGCAAGATTGAAAAGCATTGGAGAACTAGCTTTTGCACATGCCCAAAATAGCTTCTGCCATTCCTTCTCTCTATAGGTCTTCCTCCAGTTTGCATACAAATGCCTTGCGCAATTCCTATGCTCTGCTCTTGGTAGCCAATTTTCAACAGCCTTTAGAATACCCTGCAATTTTGACAACATGAGTCAGAACATACAACATACAACACAATGTAATATGATAAAATGTGATCTAAAAGAGAATTACTTTCTGCTAATCAGAAATAATAACGTAGTCTGATCCATCTCCAAGTTTTAAGTCAGAGCACAACAGGCTTACAAACCAATCCCAGGTTTCATTGGTCTCCTTGTCTACAAGTGCCCATGCTATCGGATACATCTGATGGTTTGCATCTCTTCCAATTGCACTCAGCACCTCTCCTCCTCTTCCCTTCAAGAAACATCCATCCAAACCTATGACTTTTCTGCATCCAGCTAGAAAACCTTTCTTACAAGCATCAAAACATATATAGAATTTGTCAAAGGTTGGAACTTCATTGTCAGGGTTTAGCTTCACTATGCAAGTAGAACCAGGATTGCTTCTAAGAAGCTCGAGCTGATAATCGAAGACTAGGCTATATTCACCCAATTTTGACTCTTGCATCCTTTTTGAGACAATTGCCTTAGCTCTCTTGATCTTCGATATGTGTACATTAGCAAACATCTTCTCTTGCACCGTGGCCTTCAACTTTTGGACTGACCAGTCAGTGTTTGACTTGATCAAACTCTCAAACTTGTCAGCTATTCTGGTGCATGTCACCAACTTATTGTCTCTCCTCTTTGGGCATGTGTGCTCATCAATGAAAGAAGTAATCTGCCGACTTTCAAACTTGCTAGTCTTCCTCACTAAACAAACCCATTTGCAACTTGGCCAAGTGCACTTTGCTCTCACCCTGTCACCCTCATCCTTAATATATTTTAGTTCCTTCCTCTTCCTGAGACCATAGTCCACTATTGCCTCTTTGAACTGTTTCTTTCCACTAAACGTCATTCCCAAACTGAATTTCTTCACCTCGGCCTAACTCGAATATTTTGGAAACTCGGACTCATGAACCACAAGCTGACCATCACTATCCTCATCATATGATTCATCATCTTCATCACTTGAGTCAGCTACTATCTTTTTTTTGGTTGGAGGTGCAACGTCCTTCTCCATATCAGTGCTACCCTTGCCCTTGTCCTTGCTCTTGCTCTTGAAAATCTTGTACTTCTGCCTAATCTCCTCCACCTCATAATCGGATGTTGAGCAATCAGATAACACAAAGTCACTATCGGATGAACAATCGGTACCATTGCCATCAACAGCATCACTTTGCTTTGATTCCTTTTTACCACCAGCAAGTACTTCATCAACCCCAAAACTTTGCTTTGAATTCACTTCACCACCTGCGGGTACTTCATCATCCCAATAACTTTGTTGTTCTGGCTCATTACTACTAATGTTCTCAACATAGATGTCCACTACACCTCCATCTGTTACATATGAGAGCATGTAGTTCACAGAATTTTCATCAACCAATGCCATCAATCCATCAGACAATTGTTTTCCAGGACATAACCAATGCAGCATCATGATTTCTCCTCGTCGAGCAACACTGTAATGCACTTTTAGATTAACAATGATAGTGTCTAAGGACAAACTACGCCGATTGACATGAGCAATTTCCTCCCTGCCTCCAACATATTCCAAATTTTGACCCTCACGCACAAATGCACCATTGAAATGGAATCGCACAACCAAGAAATCCAGAGGATCCATTCAACCTACAAGAGATGAAAAAACAACAAATCATTACTAGGGGATAATTTGTAGTGTTCTGAACCAAGTATCTTTTATATAACCTTATCTTATGAAATATATAAAGTGGCAGTACTCGCAGAGTTTCTGAAACATATCAGCTGGTCTCGGTAGTGACAACACACACAGCCCACACTGTTATTGTATTTCCCCTCTAGATTGGCTGACTGGAATAAACTCTCTAGACAAATATATGACCCATGATAAAGTTTCCTTGGTACAATAGTGAATAAATTCATATATAGCACCAATTTACAAGTTGATTCTGTTTCGCTGCCATGATATAGTGCTTATTCATGTCAAGCCTGCACAATATGTATTCCCGTTCTAATAAAAAGGAAAAACCGGAAGTAGTATTGGGGCGGCAGAATCAGCAGGAGCTAGCCCGCAGCGACCGTAGCAGCAGCAAAGCAGTAGGGTTAGCAGCAGCTCGCCGGCGACTAAGGGGAACAGAGGGAGGAAGGGAGGGAGGAAGGAGAGGAAGGGAGGGAAGAGAGGGCAAACCTGCCGTGGTGTGGCGGCGCCGCCTGGCTCCGGTCGTCGGCGGTGGAGGTGGTGGCCACGGGCGGCGGCGTCCCTTGCGACCCAGGCGGCGACGGGATGGACTTGGGTCGGGGTGAGCTTCTGAACGAACCAGAGAGAGAGAGACGGGGATAGTGTTGGATGGATGGATGTGTGCGTGCCTGCTGACTAGGCTGCCCAGCCAGCTTTGACTGGGTCAAAACCGCTTGACCAGCCCAAAACTGAGTCAAGGGGTGTTATTTGAACTTTGTGACAAGTTGAGGGTTGAATCTGGCCGGTTTCAGAGATCAGGGTTGAAAATCAAACCATGTGGTTAGTTGAGGGTTGAAATGTGGACTTCTCTCGTTTTTCTTTCTAGTTTAATTAGTGAAGTTACGGAGTAGTAAAAGAAAACCCAAAAACATTTCCCGTTTCTTCCTTTACTTGTTGGGAGCTTTCCCGTGTAAATAGTTTTTCTCGTTTTTCGTTTTCTTCTTTAATTTGTTTTCTTCAGAGAAGTAAAAACTCCAAAAATATTTTAGTGTGTTTCTCTGAAATTCTTTTCTTTTGTTGAGTCATTGTAAGGAGAAGACCACGATGAAAATGTTAAGTGGCTCTCATATGCATTGTTGTTGATCTAACAAAGAGCCCATTTTACCTTGTCTTCTCTTTTGAATAAAATGCTTGCAGATTCCAGCTTAGTCCACAACATACTTGCACTATTTTTATATTCATATCATTCGGTCGTGCAAGTGAAAGGCAATAATGACGATGATTTGATGACGTGACTGTGGCAAGGAAAAGTGGGTATAAACTCAACTTGTTCTTTGTTTTTGTAAATATGTTTAACTCAGTACCATGATTCCGCATGTTATGATTAAACATGTTTATGATGAAATTAGAGATTATAGTTGCTCATGCCATGCTTAAGTAGCTAGGAGTGGATAATGATTTATCTTGAGTGTCAACATGCATTAAAATGATTGTGATGTAGTATGATGATATGGTATCCTCCTCTGAATGTTTCAAGTGGCTTGACTTGGCACATGTTCACGCATGTAGTTGATTCAAAACCAACATAGCCTTCACGATATTTATGTTCATGGTGCTTATATACTACTCATGCTAGTATTCAATGTTGATTATTCATAATGCATGATTATGACCATTTTCGCTCTCTAGCTGGTCGCTTCTCAACCTATTTGCTAACCTTCTCCTGTACTAAGCGGGAATGCTGCTTGTGCATCAAAACCTTTAAACCAAAGTTATTCCAGATGAGTCCACTATATCTACCTGTGGTATTACTCTGGCGTTCTAAGTAAATTTGCATGTGCCACCTCTAAATATTCAAATGAACATCTGTTTTGTGTGCCTGTACCGCTCATGGAGCGACAGGGGTGGGTCAGTATCTTCCATGCTAAGCGGGTTATTGTCATGATGAGTGTTTATTCACTTGTCCTTGCACGAGAGGGGCTGGTAGTCGGGATGCCCAGTCCCACTATTAAAACTGCAAATAATAAAACAAACTCCCTCAGAAAGTTGTTGGTATGGAGGGCACCTGAGGATTCGGCTAGCCATGGCTTGTGTTTGTTGGTGGAGGGGGAGTAAATTTACTTTACCGCTTGGGAACCGCCGCTAATGTGTTTAGCATGGAAGATATTGAATACTCTCGGTCGTGACGTTGACAGGAAAGGCATACCTCCCAAACTTTTATCTATCTCTGATTTAAGCTTCAAGCTCTGGCACCTCTGCAAATCCATGCTTCCCTCTGCGAAGGGCCTATCTATTTACTTTTATGTTATTTTACTTTTATAGTTGAGTCATCACCTTCTCAAACAAGCACCAGACCTGAGAGCACTATTGTTATTCTCATGCATTGTGTATAGTTAATGTTGTGTGCATCATGACTGGATCTCTTCTACCATGAATTACAATGTTTAGTCGCTGCTTGAACTTTGGAGGTGCTCTGCATTTATGTTTTGCGGTATCAGAAAGGGCTAGCGAGATACCATGTTGTCATATTATATCATGATTGTTTTGACAAAGTGTTGGAATTTGAGGTATCTTATTATTGCTCGCTAGTTGATTATGCCATTGATATGAGCGAATATAATTTCTAAGAGTTATCATTTGCATGGTTAGTTCATGATCTTTGCTGAAAACTAGGGTACTATTTAAGCATATATATAGATACAAGAACAAAAGAGTTCGTAAAAGTTTTTCTTTATCACTTTCAGTTTCTCAACTGAATTGCTTGAGGACAAGCAATGAGTTAAGCTTGGGGGAGTTGATACGTCTCCATCGTATCTACTTTTCCAAACACTTTTGCTCTTGTTTTGGACTCTAATTTGCATGATTTGAATGAAACTAACCCAGACTGGCGCTGTTTTCAGCAGAATTACCATGGTGTTGTTTTTTGTGCAGAAATAAAAGTTCATGGAATTGGACGAAACTTTTTGGAGAGTTTTTATGGAATAAATAAAAAAATACTGGAGCCAAGACCTACTGGAGGGGGGCCACCTACTGCCCATGAGGCACCAGGGCGCGCCACCCCCCTGGCGCGCCCTGGTGGCTTGTGGGGCCCACGTGGCTCCGTTGACCCTAATCTCAAGCCTATAAATTCACAATTCCAGAGAAAAAAATAGGCGAGGAAGTTTAACTTGCGTTTCACGATACGGAGCCGCCGCCACCTCCTGTTCTTCATCGGGAGGCCAGATCTGGAGTCCATTGGGGGCTCCGGAGAGGGGGATCTTCCGGCATCGTCATCATCAACCATACTTCATCACCAATTTCATGATGCTCACCACCGGGAGTGAGTAATTCCTTCGTAGGCTTGCTGGACGGTGATGGGTTGGATGAGATTTATCATGTAATCGAGTTAGTTTTGTTAGGGCTTGATCCCTAGTATCCACTATGTTCTGAGATTGATGTTGCTATGACTTTGCTATGCTTAATGCTTGTCACTAGGGCCCGAGTGCCATGATTTCAGATCTGAACCCTTTATGTTTTCATGAATATATTTGTGTTCTTGATCCGATCTTGCAAGTTATATGCACCTGCTACGTGTTATGATCCGCATACCCTAAGGTGACAATAATTGGGATTCTTTCCGGTGATTGCCCTAGTTTGAGGAGTTCATGTATTCACTAAGTGCTAATGCTTTGTTCCGGTTCTCTATTAAAAGGAGACCTTAATGTCCCTTAGTTTCATTTTGGACGCCGCTGCCATGGGAGGGTAGGACAAAAGATGTCATGCAAGTTTTATCGCAAGCACATATGACTATATACGGAATACATGCCTACATTACATTGATGAATTGGAGCTAGTTCTGTGTTGCCCTAGGTTATGACTGTTATATGATGAATGTTATCCAACATAATCACCGATCCAATGCCTACGAGCCTTTCACATATTGTTCTTGTTAAGTTACTACTGTTGCTACTGCTGTCACAATTGCTACAAAACTACTGTTGCTACCGTTACTGTTACTGTTACTATTATTGCTACCGCTATCAAACTATCATACTACTGTGCTACTGATCACTCTACTGCAGATATTTAGTTTCCAGGTGTGGTTGAATTGACAACTCAACTGCTAATACTTGCAAATATTCTTTGGCTCCCCTTGTGTCGAATCAATAAATTTGGGTTGAATACTCTACACTCGAAAACTGTTGCGATCCCCTATACTTGTGGGTTATCAACCAGCGCCAAGTGCTCCACGAGCGGCGCGATGAGGATGCCCGCACGAAGATTGAGCAGCGCCGGGAGATACGTCGTTGGTTAGATGACCGTGCTGGGCTGGTAGCGTATGTGCCAGTGCCAGGGTACCCTGGGTGCTTACCTTACGAGGTAGGCTGCCTAGCGTTCTCCCATGAGCTGCGGCAAGTTTGCTGGCCGTCCACCCGTCCCTTCAAGCCAGAGCTGCCCGACAAGTACGACGGCACGCTCAGTCCAGCAGAGTTCCTTGGCATCTACACCATTGCGGTGCAGGCTACCGGGGGGCGCGATGACAAGCTTCTAGCCAACTACTTTTTGTTTGCGCTTAAGCCTAACATCAGATCGTGGTTGATGAACTTGCCGGAGGGCTCCATTTCCTCTTGGGTGGATCTGTGCCATCAATTCGTGGGTGCCTACCAGGGTGGCCACAAGCTCCCTGGTCATGAGAGCAACTTGCATGTGATCCCCCAGAGAGATGGTGAGACCCTCCGCAAATACATACAGAGGTTCAGCCGCATGCACCATAACATTCCTGATGTTCATCCCGCAGCTGTTTGCATCGCATTCCACACGAATGTACGCAACCGCAGAATGCGGTCTGAGATGAATGTCATGAAGGTCAGGACCATCAATGAGTTGTATGCCTTGGCGGACAAGTGTGCACGTGCTGAGGAAGGGAGGCGACTCCCTGGGGAAGATGCTGGCGCCGAAGTCGACTCCGAAGACGACGACGCAGATGACGCATCGACCCCACAGAAAAAGAGCCAGAAGCGCAATCAGAAGCGCAAAGGCAAGACACTGATGGCAGTGGAGAGCCCCGATGACGCCAATGCCGCCAAGAAGTCCAAGGCAGAAAGCCCCGGCAAGGAGGTTGCCGGATGCGCTGACTGTCGGGAGGCTGCGGCGGGCGACAAGAGCGGCAAGACCGGTGGGCCCTACTGCAAGATCCACTTTACCAAGGGCCACAACCTCCAGGAGTGCTGGCAAGTTGAGCAGCTTGCCGAGAAGCAGAAGCAAGAGTACGAGAAGCGTGACAAGGAGAATGGCCAGGATGGTGCCGGTGGGTCTGGCAAGTAGAACCATGATGGTCGAGGGGGCTGCCGCGGCAAGGCCAAGCAGCCGAAAGAGAAGGCTGCACAAGGCCAAGATGATGATGATGCGGACAAAGATGAGTCCGACAAGGAGTTCCAGAATGCTGTGGATGCCATGTGTGTTGACGGAGGCGCATCTTTGCACTCCTCGCACCGGCAACTGAAGCAATGGATCCGCGAGGTGAATGCCGCGGAGCCCATGATGGAAGCGCAGAAGCCACTCAAGTGGTCGCACACGCCCATCGTCTTTGACGTCGAGGATTGATACGTATCCATCGTATCTATAATTTTTGATTGTTTCATGCCAATATTCTACAACTTTCATATACTTTTGGCAAAATTTTATATTATTTTTGGGACTAACATATTGATCCAGTGCCCAGTGCCAGTTCCTGTTTTCTGCTTGTTTTTTGTTTCGCAAAAAATCCATATCAAACGAAGTCCAAATTCGATAAAATTTTACAGAGAATTATTTTGGAATATATGTGATTTTTGGGAGGTGGAATCAATGCAAACGGAGGCCCACAACCTCCACAAGGCAACAGGGCACCACTGCCCCCCAGGCCGCGCGGTGTTGAATTGTGTGCACATTGTAAGTCGGTTGGGGTCCTTCTTTGGCTGCAAGGAAGCTGATATCGAGAAAAAAATCGTGTTACAATTTCAGCCTGATCTGAGTTACGGATCTCTGGGAATATAACAAACGGTTTTCGGCCAGAAAAACAGACGCGAAACAGAAGAGAAACAGAGAGAGAGATCCAATCTCGGAGGGGCTCCTCCCCTCCGGGAGCCATGGCGGCTATTGACCAGAGGGGAAACTCTCCTCCCATCTAGGGGGGAGGCCAAGGAAGAATAAGAAGGAGGGGTGCTCTCTCCCCCTCTCTTTCGGTGGCGCCGGAGCGTCGCCGGGGGAACCATCGTGACGGCGATCTACACCAACAACTTCGCCGCCGTCAACACCAACTATCTCCCCCTCTATGCAGCGGTGTAACACCTCTTCTCCCCGCTGTAATCTCTACTTAAACATGGTGCTTAATGCTACATATTATTATCCAATGATATGTTGCCATCCTATGATGTTTGAGTAGATTCGTTTTGTCCTATGGGTTGATTGATGATCGTGATTGGTTTGAGTTGTATGTTTTATTTTGGTGCTGTCCAATGGTGCCCTCCGTGTCGTGCAAGCGTGAGGGATTCCTGCTGTAGGGTTTGCAATACGTTCATAATTCTCTTATAGTGGGTGGCTAGAGTGACAGAAGCTTACACCCGAGTAAGGGGATTGTTGCGTATGGGAGTAAAGAGGACTTGTTACTTAATGCTATGGTTGGGTTTTACCTTAATGATCTTTGGTAGTTGCAGATGCTAGTTAGAGTTCCAATCATATGTGCATATGATCCAAGTACGGAAAATATGTTAGCTCATGCCTCTCCCTCATATAAAATTGCAATAATGATTACCGGTCTAGTTATCGATTGCCTAGGGACAAATCCTTCTCATCGTTCTACAAAAAGCTTTCTACTAAAACAAACTAACTTTTATTATCTCGCAAAGTACTCCTAGTTTTATTCTTGCAAAGTAGTTCTAGCATTACATCTACAAAGTACTTCTAGTTTCATACTTGTTCTAGGTAAAGCAAACGTTAAGTGTGCGTAGAGTTGTATCGGTGGTCGATAGAACTTGAAGGGAATATTGATTCTACCTTTAGCTCCTCATTGGGTTCGACACTCTTATTTATCGAGAAAGGCTACAACTGATCCCCTATACTTGTGGGTTATCAAGACCTTTTTCTGGCGCCGTTGCCGGGGAGCAATAGCGTGGGGTTGATATTCTCGTGTGTGCTTGTTTTCTTTATCACTAACTAGATTTTATTTTCTACACTAAGTAGATTTTATTTTCTATTCTAAGTTGTTTTATATCCTTAGTTATGGATATGGAACACGGAACACCAAAAAAATTAGTTGTACTTGCTACTCATGGAGATGGGGAACCTCCTAAAACCCTCGATGCTGGTTATGTGGAAAATATTAAATACTACTTTGATAATCCTGATAAATCTCCATTCAACTTGATAATGGGAGTTACTTTGGATCAACGGGAATACTTTAGGGATTATCGCTTGTCTCAAAAAGGGAAACACTTATGGGATCAAATTAAAATGCTGCGTTGGTATGCTTGGAATTTGTGCTTAAGGTGTGCTTATACTTGTTGTTCTAGGATGGAGGCTCCACACCTCCCCTTTCAATGTGAATTTAATGATAATGAAACCTTGGCTTCTTATGCTAATGGTATATATGATTACTATGATGTGGAATAAATAGAAGAATTTGTTGCTTTTAAGGGTGCTTATGAAATTAAATCTTTGTTTGAAAAGTATGAAGATTGTGATGCTGCTATTTATATATCTAAAAATTATGCTATACTTAAATATTGCCATGAGAATTATGAATATATTTCCTATATTGAGAAAGTCTCCGATGTCCAAGAAGAGACTAATATTTTGCAGGCTCCTATGGAAGAAGAAATTGATGACACTGTGAGCTCATTAGATGAAAAAGATGACAAGGAGAGCGAAGAACAAAAGGAGGAAGAGCGGATTAGCTACCCGTGCCCACCTTCTAATGAGAGTAACTCTTCAACTCATACATTGTTTAATTTCCCTTCATGCTTACCGAAGGATGAATGCTATGATAATTGCTATGATCCCTTTGATTCGTTTGAAATATCCCTTTTTGATGAACTTGATGCTTGCTATGCTTGTGGCCATGATGCCAATATGAATTATGCTTATGGAGATGAACTTGCTATAGTTCCTTATGTTAAACATGAAATTGTTGCTATTGCACCCACACATGATAGTCCTATTATCTTTTTGAATTCTCCCAACTACACCATATCGGAGAAGTTTGCACTTATTAAGGATTATATTGATGGGTTGCATTTTACTATTACACATGATGATTTTGATGAATATAATATGCATGTGCTTGATGTTCCTACTTGCAATTATTATGAGAGAGGAACTACATCTCCGCCTCTCTATGTTTCCAATACGATAAAATTGCAAGAAACTACTTATGCTATGTATTGGCCTTTACTTGATGTGCATGAATTGTTCTTTTATGACATGCCGATGCATAGAAAGAGAGTTAGACTTCGTCATTGCATGATATATGTTTCTTTGTGCTCACTAATAATATACAAATCATTGTTAATTAAAATTGGCTTTGATATACCTTGGGATCCGGGTGGATCGATTACTTGAGCACTATATGCCTAGCTTAATGGCTTTAAAGAAAGCGCTGCCTGGGAGACAACCCGGAAGTTTTAGAGAGTCATTTTATTCTGTTGTGTTCTTTTAAAATATTTAAAAACAAAAAATATAGAGGGGAACCAAAAACTTTTTAGAAAAAGAAAAGTGAAAGTGAGACAGATGAGCAATGTGGAAGTGGGGGCTAGCCTTGAACTTTGTTCATGCCCATGGAAACTTTGTGAATCTTGATTGCAGAAACTTTTCAACAAAAATAATTATCCCCTTGTACGAATCCATTGTATTATTAAAATAACTAGCCAAATGGCCCGCGCAAATGCATGGGCTAGAATTTAACAAAGTTAAGTTACATGGGTACTAATATCTTTGGATCTAAAAAAACCAAAAGCATTATCTAAGCCTATTATAATTAGAACATAGTATCTCATTTGTCTAAAGAAAAATTGGGACCAAATTTGGTAACATTTACAAATATGAGCTATTCTCAACATAGATTTGTGTTAGGATGCTCACACTACCGGTCAGTACTAAACTATAGAGTATTGATTTTTGATATTATCAAAATAATTATTAGTGTTTTACTTCAACCATGCAGGGCTACTTGCAGCTGAAATTATTGTAGTAAACTATATGCTTGGACATGTCTAAAGCTTTATGCTATCTTAGAACTACTTTCATCTATGACTGATGATTGTTTCCAATACGTCCGCAGAGTATTTAACCAAATCCATCCTGCCATATAGTGCATACCAATCATGTTAGTATAGATTAGTCCATTATTGGCGAGAAAAGATAAGTCAGTTTTGTAATTTGAAGATATTTTGTGGTGAACTAAATTTCCATGTACTTTCGCTTGGCTCAAACGCCAATAGACTCGGTTCTTGCGCACATCATACTCATTGCTATCGTTGTCATTTACCATTATATGGAGCTCTTCCCTTTTGTGGCCGTGTAGAATGCTATGTATAGCTTCCCATGTGAGAAAACTTGTTTGGGCAGATATAGTCATACCTTGTTTAGGGATTGCCCCTGGCTTCTGTTGGTTGTATTAGCAAACCAAACTAAGATAATATATTGTCTCCATTTGCTAGAAGGAACGGCTATACCAGTTTAGTTCATGACATTATTGAACTTGGAATATATATTATTTCTCCCACATGTGTTCATATTATTATTTGCACTTCGTTGAATCTCATTCCATGTTTAATAATCGCCATCCTTTTATCATTCCATAACTCGACAATTGTGATGATATTATGTAGGAGGATCACCAGCAGGCCTGCCTTTGTTCTAGCTCGTGTTGGGACTCTAGGGAAAGTTAAGCTACTTAGGAATTCCGTTGAATAGAACACCTAAGGTTGTTAATTTGCATACTATGTCGTGGCTTAGATGAAATTTCTCTTTACCTTGTGGCTTATGCACTATACATTAATTTATCTTATGGACTGTTTCGTTCCTTGGACATAATAGTACTCTTTATTCTAAGAAGAATTCTGGATGGTGGTACCTCTCCTGCAAGTTTGGAGATATGCTTTCCACAGTTGGTTCTCTTGTGAGTTAAAAATATGGGAAATAATTTTATAATTACTTCGATATTAGTATTATGCAAATAGAAATAGTATGTTTCCATAGCAACTGAAAATATCATCGTAAATAAAACATAATCATGCACAAATTATTTTAATCAAATTTAGCTTTTTGATTTTTTTTGTATTTCCATGGAACACGATACTACGACCAATCTTTGTACCTGATATTTCATCAACCAAAAGAGCTAAAGTTTAGACCATTGGCTAGTTAATAGTGTTCCTATGATGCTAAGAAAAATCATGACGTCAAAGTTATATTGTGGGGTTTGTGTGATCATCTAGATCGATCATTTATCTCTAGGTTAGAAAATGTGCATTTAATATTCAGCCAAAAAAATGAAACCAATATAGAATTGATATGTTATGTCATAAGCATATATTTGTGCCCAAAATTCGTGAACTGTCCTTCATTTTTGGTCTCACATATAAATGGTCTATTATTCAAATATAATAAAAGATGCCATTTCTTGACATCACACAATATCCGATGAGCTTGGACCATTAGTCATCACATATATATAGCTTCAACCTAATTTTTATGAAAATCAGTTTGTAAAATGTTATAACATATAAATATAAGGTGTTTCTTACTGATCAGTGGCACCTAGTAGGGAATGTCACCAAAAAAATTCAATGCCACATGTGAGTAGTCAAAGTTGAGATAATAGATGGGTGCCACAAATTGACTACATACTTGGCAAATATAACTTCCTTCACTCTGATTTAACATTTGATGGCTTCAAGGACCTTGCTCGAAACATACAAGATGTCCCAATGTTTGTATAGTGAGGCTCTATGTATGATGTCATGATCACATATGAAATATTATGATTTTGCACCAATAGTGGCTAAATCCGATTTGAAACACAATAGAAGTGAAAGCAAATGATATAGCAAGCACTCCCTCTGATTCTTTAAATGTTTTTGTTTTTGTCATATTTATAGTTTTACTTTTGAAATTTGACTACAAATAATTTTGAAGTATTAGCATTAGGAACTTGAAAATGATATACACAAATTTGTCTCAAAACATGCATTCGTAAATATATGTTTTTACAAATATATTAGTAGAATTTTTTTGTCGAAGTTTTCTTTCTTAAGTTATACTGGTGTCCAAAATGGAAGATTTAAGTGATAAGTGGAGTGTATGAATTTATCTAGTAATGTTTTGTCTCAAAACATACTCTCGTAAATATATGTTTTTACAAATATATTAGAATTGTTTGTCGAAGTTATCTTTTGTAAGTTATACTGGTGTCCAAAATGGTAGGCTTAAGTGATATGAGGAGTGTATGAATTAATCTAGTAATGTAATGGAACTTTAAAGATTGAAGTTTGCGGCAACCAATATATATGACAACAAAGATATTTAACTAAATAAGCTCGCATTGATTTAAACATGACCTATAAATATCATACTTTAAGTAAATGTTAATGTCAAAGCATACCAAAATAACCACAAGGAGCAAGATTGTGACTCAAAATTATATATGTTTGTTACCTTAAAATGCTATTTTCATTTATGCTTAAACAAAGAAAATTCTCGATAGTAACTTGATGCACCACAAAGTCAGCTCCCTGGTACGTCACCTCCATATGCTTACTTGGCTGCAAAATCAGATCTGTTAATCTTGATAATAGTGTAATTAAATCTTGTTGATATGAAAAAAGATCCTTGAGTCAAAAAAAGAACTCAGGCCTATAGGCAAACATTTGCTTAAAATAGAATGAACGTTAACAGTTTGGTACCTTATGATATGACATAAACAAAAAAAGGCAAATTAATCACTAAGAAAGATGATGCCGAACAACTGCAATGCCATGATGGTCACATCAGCCTTCTTGTTGACTTAGCCAACCTACAATGGCAGCGCCGTATGGCCTCATCAACGTTGTCCGGTCTTGTGCTCAGCTATCTAGCTACTACAACGTATGAATTAAACTTACCTGCACGTCCATGTTTCAGCCAATCCCTCGGGTCTAATCTTCTCTTCCATGCCAATGAGTGGCCGCCTTAGCCTCCTCGTTGACATACCCAAGCTGCAATGGCAGCGCCGTATGGCCTCGTCGACATTGTCCGGTCATGTGCTCAGCAACCTAGCTACTGCAGCGTATGAATAAAACTTACGTGTATGTCTATGTTGCAGCCAAACCCTCATGTCTGATCCTCTCTTCTGTGCCAATCCATGTCATTGACCAGCCAGGCACACGCATCTGATCCTACAGCCACGGCATGATCCGTACTGCAAGGCGTTGAGTATCTCAGGTGGTTCTGCCGCTCGCGCAAGGCTTGGAGCATCGGATGGTGTTCTTCCTCGTGGAGCACCCTGGGTGCTTAAGTGTCATATGGATTTTTGGCTGATGCTTTCGCCCACGCTTGACATAGGTGTCCTGATGGTGTTGGTCGTCGCGGAGCACGCCCTAGGTGCTGGAATCCTTATCCCCCAAGTAGCGTGTAGCTACCCCTAAAAAAAAGTAGCGTGTAGCTAATAGGCAAGAAAAAAAGGCATTACTACGAAGACGAAGTTTAGATGTACGTGGGACATGTTACGTTGAGAAGTCCTTATCTTCCACACATTAGATCTACAATGGGACATCCCTCAAAAAAAATATCTACGTGGGACATTAAGTTGAGAGGCCCACTAACCTTTTTATGTTACGTACATGGAACGGCTATGATTCCTTAATTTATGAAGGTCCACCAGATGAAGGGCTGGTATTTTCTGATTAACGTGGGATTTTCTAGCTAATATCTCTATCTTTCCTCCGTATTTTCCTTTTAGTATATAATAGATGTGCCAAGATTTACCTTTAGGATGTTTAAATTGCTTGTTTGGTGTGTGCTGTGAAAAAACAAAAACTTTTTCTGTAGTGCTTGAATTTTCATAATTTACTGGAACGTGCAAAAATTCTGAAATTTTTACACAGTACTTCTATGCAATTTTTTTATTTTGTCCTAATTTTTCAGAATTTTTTGAGTTACACATTTATATGTTTCATTTGCATCTTTACAGACTGTCCTGTTTTCACAGATTGCTGTTATAGTTTCTTTATTTGCGTATGTTTGAAATCTTGTTGAGCCCCATTGACTTGGGAGCCATAGAATTGTGATAGCATACAGTGGGTAATGTTTGATTATAATTATACAATAATGTTACAGCAGGACATGATGGGATTTGATGTTATATGTACTAACCCCTCTAATAAAAAGTTCGGTTAAGTTTTGTGTGGATGAAGTGTTCGAAGATCGAGGAGGTATCGATATGAGGAGTATAAGGAGAGGCAAGAGTTCAAGCTTGGGGATGACCAAGGCACCCCAAGTAAATATTCAAGGAGACTCAAGCGTCTAAGCTTGGGGATGCCCCGGAAGGCATCCCATCTTTCTTCAACAATTATCGGTATGTCTTGGTTTTTGTTTTGTTCACATGATATGCGTAAATTCTTGGAGCGTCGTGTGCTTTTTATTTTTTATTTTAAATAATGCACCATGCTAGTATGATATAGTCCTTGGTTTATTTACAGAATGCTTCATGCACTTCACTTATATCTTTTGAGTATGGCTTTATAGAATGCTTCATGTGCTTCACTTCAATTATTTGAAGTATGGATGCCTGTTTCTCTACATATAGAAAACCGTTATTTGTAGAATGCTCTTTTGCTTCACTTATATTTATTAGAGCATGGGCAAGTCTTTTGTAGAAAGAATTAAACTCTCATGCTTCACTTATATCAATTTAGAGAGTCAGCAGGAATTGGTCATTCACATGGTTAGTTATAAAATCCTACATAAAACTTAAAGCTCAACCCCGAGAAGTGTGTGTTCGGTGTTCCATCTGGCAAGCTTCTTGGTTTCTTTGTGTCTCAGAGAGGGATTGAAGCCAACCCCGACAAGATCAAAGCAATTGAGCAGATGGAAGCACCAAGACGCGTCAAGGATGTCAGGCGTCTTGCCGGCTGCGTTGCCGCCCTCAGCAGGTTCATCTCCAAATCGGCAGAGCGCGCCTTGCCGATTTTCAAGATATTGAAAAAGGTAGGTCTAGTGAACTGGACTCCGGAAGCGGAGGCCGCGCTCCAAGATTTTAAGGAGTACCTATCCTCTCCGCCAGTCCTAGTTGTGCCTAGGCCGCAAGAGACGTTGCTACTATACTTAGCGGCGACGAATCAAGTGGTTAGTGGTGCACTTGTGGCTGAAAGAGAGGCCGGTGAGGAAGAGGTAGCAGCCGCAGAGCCATGACCCGACGAGCCAGAATCTTCTCCGGCAAGTTCAGGTGCCGACAAACTAGAGATTGTGCAAGCCAGCCACCCAGATCAACAAGTTGTGAAGAAGAAGATGGTGCAGCGCCCAGTCTACTTTGTCAGCTCCCTCCTGCAAGGGGCTAGGTCAAGGTACTCTGGTGTGCAAAAGTTGCTTTTTGGCCTTCGCATGGGCTCAAGGAAGCTGCGCCATAATTTTCAAGCACACCCAGTCACCGTCATCACTCGCTTTCCATTGCAACGCATCTTTAGAAATCCAGAGGCAACCGGCAGGATAGTGGAGTGGGCATTGGAGCTGTCGAGCTTTGATTTGAAGTTTGAGAGTACCTCAAGGATTCAGAGCAGAGCCTTGGCAGAATTCATTGCAGAATGGACCCCAACGCCAGAAGAAGAGATTCCAGAGACCTCGCTCTCCGGCAAGGAAACTGTTGACGATTGGATCATGTACTTTGACGGTGCTTTCACTCTGAAAGGCGCCGGTGCCAGCGTTCTTTTTATAGCACCCACCGGAGAGCACCTCAAGTACGTGCTTCAGATGCACTTTCCATGGGAGCAGGCCACCAACAACACTGCTGAGTATGAAGGATTGCTTGCCGGTCTGCGCATTGCAATCGACCTTGGTATTTGGAAGCTAATTATCATAGGCAACTCGCAGTTAGTGGTGAGGCAAGTCAACAAGGATTACTAGAGCCCTTTGATGGAGGCGTACGTTGATGAGGTGAGAAAGTTGGAAGAGCACTTTGACGGTCTACAAGCAGAGCACGTTCCACGTGCCCAGAATTGGATTGCCGATGACCTGTCAATGCTTGCCACCCAAAAGATGCCTATGGAACCAGGAACTTTTGTGCTCCATCTGACTCAGCCATCCGTTACACCATCAAGGCTGGCGAAGAAGAGAAAGCAAGATGTTGGTGGTTACTTTCCGGCAGAGCTGCCGGCAGCCATCAACAAAGCAGATACCACCAACAAGATACCCTTGGCCGGTGAGCCACAGTTTCCGGCAAGCCAGATCCTTGCCGTCGAAGCAAGCACTCCTGTAGAGGAAGAAATGCCTTTAGTCCTTGTTATCGAGCCACAAGCTCCGGCATGGGCACAGTCGATTGTCCAGTTCCTTCAGGCAGGAGATCTTCCCGATGAGCAAGAGGATGCAGAAAGAGTAGCCCGTCAATCAAGGATGTACAAGTTTGTTGACAACATTCTGTATAGAAAGAGACCAAATGGGGTGAAATTGAAATGTATCTGCCGGGAAGATGGACAGAGGCTGTTGGAAGAGATGCATGAAGGGATGTGTGGCTCTCACATTGGGTCGCGCGCGCCTGTCTGCAAGGCGTTCCGTCAAGGATTCTACTAGCCGACAACCCTTCAAGACGCCTTGGCGGTGGTTATCAGATGCGAAGCATGCAAGTTCCACTCCAAGGACATTCACCAACCAACTCAAGCCCTCCAAACCATCCCTCTCTCCTGGACTTTCTCGATCTGGGGGCTCGACATCGTCAGCCCCTTCCCCCGTGCTACCGGGGGCTTTGAATTCTTGTACGTTGCAATCGAGAAGTTTACAAAGTGGCCAGAGGTGGAGCCAGTGAGGAAGGTGATGGCACAGTCAGCCATCAAGTTCCTCAAAGGATTGGTTGCCTGTTTTGGTGTCCCCAATAGGATCATCACCGACAACGGCACCCAATTCATGAGCCACGCCTTCACAGCATATTGCCAAGAACTTGGAAATAAGATTTGCTACGGGTCTGTTGCTCACCCAAGGAGCAATGGACAAGTAGAGAGGGCAAATGCAGAAGTGCTGCGTGGTCTTAAGACCAGAACTTTTGACAGGCTGCACAAGTGTGGAAGGCGCTGGGTGGAAGAGTTGCTGGCGGTTCTTTGGTCGATCAGGACGACGCCAAGTCGAGCCACTGGCCAGACACCCTTCTCCCTTGTTTATGGTGCAGAAGCGGTGCTTCCCACAGAGCTCAAATATGGGTCACCTCAAGTCTTGGCCTTCGATGAGGAGGATCAAGATGAGCTGCGGCAAGATGATGCTACGCTCCTTGAGGAACATCGTTTCCGGGCTGCTGTCCGTGCTGCACGGTACCAGCAAGCTTTGCGTTGCTACCATAGCCACAAAGTGAATGCCAGGAACCTTGAGGAAGGCGACCTTGTTCTTTGTCGGATTTAGTCCACAAAGGGTCAAAACAAGTTGACGCCAAAGTGGGAGGGCCCTTACCGGGTGGTATGAGTCACTAGGCCCGGCACAGTCCGCCTAGAGACCGAAGATGGCACTCCGGTTCTCAACTCATGGAATATTGAGCATCTTCGCAAGTTTTACCCATAAGGCGCGGTTGCCGGGCTGCCCGACAACCTCTTTTGTACAAGTTTGCTGGAAAGGCATGTAAACCTTTGTATAGAGCCGGGCGCAGATCCCGTGCACATAAATAAAGATAAGTGTTTCACAATTCTTTGTCCAAGTACATATTTGTTTATATGTTGCAGGTGGCCTTGTGCTACATTTTGCCTTGCATAGGATGATTAACGAACCGTCAAGGTTCCAGCCTCCTCGTTTCTCTTCTTTCTTTTTCTCAAAGGACAGAAGGGTTCCTCACGTACAAGTTTCCCGGGGGGAGTGATGGTATGGATACTGAATGACGTTCAAGATATCGTCCTACGGCAAGATGCACAACAAAGAAAAAGCTAAGTTGCAAAACTTTAAAGTAAATTCTTTGTTGTAGTTGCAACATCTCCTTGAACGATTTTGGCCTTTGTATGAGAAACTTGCATGCTAAGGAACCTTGTTGTGATCGACTGCACTCTTACTTTGTTTCGAGTCCGCTCGACAACTTAAGTAGCTGCGTTGTGATCGTCAAGTGTACCCTTGCCGGCAGCGGCACTTCCGGCAAGCTGCTATGGACCCGTTCCTCAAGCGCTCGAGGCAAGAGTGCGCGCACTGGCAAGTTTCCGGCAAGCGTAGGGTACAAGAACCATGCAAAGACAAAATAAGACAAGAGAGATAGCATGCATACATCCATCCAAAACACAAATTGCAGCAACCATTAAGCGCTTAAATGCAAAGGTCATTTTTCACGCCCCCACGGGGCTACATTGATTCTGATACAGGAACAAAAGAAAGGAACCTAGGCGGAGCGCGGCTCATCTTCAAGATTCGACTCGAACGCTGCCTGCGCCTAGTCAGAATCTTCGCCCTCACTCTTAATGCCCGGGGAGCTTTCGTCGCCTCCGCTCCCGCTAATGGAGTCTGGGCCCTCGCTCCCGCTGGGGGAATCGGTGCCGCTGCTGCTCTCGCTCTCCGCGCAGCACTCCATACGGCCACCGGAGACCCCGAAAAACTTCACAAAGAGTGTGGCGGCCCCGTCGTACCTAAACTGGAGGAGATGCCCGCGCCCTAGACCATGGGAGCGAGCGAACGACCCACCCCCATGTCAGGAACAAGAAGCCGGTGGTGGAGAACTTAGCCGCCACCCATTAGGGGCAGTTGCAGCAGCCATCCGCCTGTAGCCACAGGCCCGAGGGCCTGCTGTCCTCCATCGCCCTCGCAAAGGAGTCCGGGAACCGGAGCCAACTACGGGGCCGACGGTGCAGCCCCATGACAAACTCATGCGCCGCCATTGCCGTGTGGGCCTCCGCCTGAGGGGGAGGGGCGGCCGCTCCGCCAAGCCCGCCTCGACCATGAACGCCACGCCCCCCACGGCCGTGGGGGGCGACCCTTCCATGGGCGCTAGAGCTGGCCTCCGCGGCAGCCGCCAAGGAACGCATTCGGCCGCGAGGGTGGGCCCTCGTGGCAGCAGCAGATGCACGGGCCCGACCTCCACCCCTCGCCATCGCGGTGGTGGATCTTGGGGAAAGCAAGGATGGGTGAGAGGTTGAAGGAGGTGAGAGGCAAGGGTAGAAGATGAATGGGGGAGGCCTCCACCCCCTGCCCTTTTTATAGCACCATAGGGGGTCATCCTCCCTGCCGCTTCGCCTTCTTCAATAGCAGCAATCGAGGAAGGGGGTAAATGAGCAGCGCCCCTCGCGGATTCCTTTCTTGTGGGGAAGGCGCGGGGGCCGTCTTTTTACAGTCCTATGTGGCTGTGCTTTTCAGGCGCACTACCTCCTCGCGCCCGTTCCATTCAACCTCTCCCACACCAGCATTTAATGCACGTCGTGGGAGGCGTGGTAACAGAGAAGATTACGACAGTTATCTTCTGCCACGCGTGCCCGTGCACTGTTCGGGCCTGGCCCAACGAGGCCTCACATGCGCGTGTGGCCCAGGCCCAGGGGCTCCTGTCAGTGTACTAAAGCATGGGTGCCCTCGTACCCTGACTTGTGCACAGGCAGTTGTAGCCTCCTTGACGGCAAGGGCTTGACGTAGGATAACTATGACTCAAGACTTAGATTAAGCAAGACCGTGAAGAAGACCTCAAGGCAGGTCATAGAGAAGTACTATTCTTGTACTGAAGATCAAGATTGCCCTTGCCGGCAAGCTCCGTACCGGCAAGGTGAAGACCAAGACTATGGTTGCCGGCAAGCTCCTTGCCAGCAAGCAACGGCCCGGCAAGCTTGTTCTGTCCCGTTACTGCTCCACCTCATCATCGGCTAGATAAGCACACATGATATGTGTCGAGCAGGCAGGCAGTCAACGCAGCTGGCCAAGCCACGTGTCAGCATGCCACGCCAGGATTAACTTTAATGACACCCGTCCCTGGGACATGTCAAGGTGACAAGACGGCGCCAGGACCGGTGGTATAGATCTTTTACCCAAAGCCTCACCTCCCCGACGTAGCACCTAACGGTGCATTTAATGCGCTTGTCTTACCCCGTCTGGAGATAGACGTGGTGACGGTGCAAGTTACTATTCATACTCTGTAATGACCATGTTAGCCTCTGTGGTAACCCCTGGCCTATAAAAGGAGGCCCACGGCTACACTTAGAACGGTCGACTCTTAGCTCAACTGCATGTTGTAGCTGCACTTCCCGCGCACCTTGCCGGCAAGCTGCGCTCTTTGTAACCCTTGAGCTCACACACAATCAAACCACCAGAACAGGAGTAGGGTTTTAAGCTCATAGCGGCCCGAACCTGGATAAATCATTGCTTGTGCTCATATCTATTAGCCCTGCTCTTTGTAGTATTGTGATCCCACTTCCGAACCGCAAAGGGATCCTCTCGATCCCATAGATTGTTGTTTTCCCACGACACTCGAGGTTATATTCACAGGAGCTTATTTTTGTAGGATAACTCAAAATAACTGGCCCTAGGAACCCTGGCCAACAGCAATGCCAAACAAATAACATAAGGATGATTGCAATGGAGTGACTTACCATACCATGCTGTATAGGCTCACCGTTGCCCCTCATTTTTTTGCGATGTTCCATGAAAATGCACCATAGATTTTGTACTAAGAAATCTTGTACTTTTTCATTGCTGCGCCCCATGTGCAAGTTGACACGGCTAATTTGAGACATCTCTACATGATAATACATTGCATATTCCTTGCACATAATTAAACCACCAATTAACAATTGTGTGTGTCGCATAAACTAGCCATGACTCTGTGTACTGGACTTGCAGGCACTCTAAGGGAGCCTAATTTAGTGCACTGACATTCCTTCATGCCACCTACGACATTGTGTAATCTATGACGTCTATATCTCTAATTTAGCAGCCAGTAGTGGTAATCATTGGCTACACAAAGGGATTACTGGTAGAAAATACTAGCAAAGCACGCTGGCAGGCACACAACAATACAAGAGAGAGACGCACTTACAAGATCGTAGCAATGCTTCAGTCCAAGAGTTTGGTTGGCCAAGGTGTTAGATCTAGAAGAAACATCATCCTTGTGGCTCTTGCCAGCTCCACAACATGTAACAACGACCTGTTAGTATATTTGAAGTACATCTAGCAGGTCATGCTGGACGGGTTTAAAGGTGACAAGTACCTAGGTCGCGGCGGGTGCTTGGCATCTTGCCAGACGGTGGGAACCAGGTTAGAAACATCAAGGGTGATGACATTGCAGTGGCTATCGGGGTTCAGTAAGGAGATCTAGGACCGTGGACGAGGGCGTCGGTGAAGTAGCTCCGGTGGTAGGGTTGAGGATGGTGTCGATGATGCGGATCTGCGGCCGTGGACAAGGGCGTCGGTGAAGCTGCTCCGGTGGTAGGGTTGAGGATGGTGTCGACGATGCGGATCTGCGGCCGTGGACGAGGGCGTCGGGAAGCTGCTCTGGTAGGGTGGATGATCGTGTGGACGATGTGGATCTGAGGCCGTGGACTTGGGCGTCGGTGAAGTGGCTTCGGTTGGGTTGAGGATGGTGTCGGCGAAGCGGCTCTGGTAAGGTTGAGGACGGTGTCGATGAAGCGGATCTGAGGCCGTCGACGGGGGCATCGGTGAGGCGGCTCCGGGGGTGTGGACGAAGCGGCTCTAGTGCGGTGCAGGAAGGAGCCGCTGTAGATGCGCTGCGGTTGATGAGAGCACCGGCAAAGCAGATCCGGTGCAGTGGACAAGGCCGGCACTGAATGGGTTGTGGTATAGTGTTGGATGAGTAGTCTACGGTTTATAGGGGAGGTGGGAGGGGTAGATGCGGCCTCAGAAGCAGATCCAGCGAAGTGGACAACATCGACAGTGAATAGGCTCTGGTACGCCGGTGGATGAGCAGTCTAGGGTTTCGAGAGGGAAGGGGGTAGAATCGCCGATGAAGTATGGACGGTGTGCTGTAAGATGCTCTGGTGCTGTGGAGCAGTCGTTTTTGCGGGAGGGGAGAGGAAATGGGGGTGCCGTGTGGTGGGGGGGGGGACCGGAAGTTACCAAAGCAACCCTGACCTATTATGTAAATGAGGGCCGTGTTGTTCTCCTTGCACCAAGGACAAAAAGGGAATTTCGCATGCTCCAGACTAGGTCGCGGAAATTTTAGAAGTAGGCGGGAGATTTTGCCGCCCGCGGGATCGTTCGTATCCAGTTTCAACTAATTTTGGACAGTGCTAGCGGGAAGCCGGTGATGCCTGACTGTGTACACGGCGCACACGTCGGCAATAACCCGGATGATGCACCGATAACTTGTTACGATCACACGGGCGCGCCCGATCGTACGGGTGTAACTGAGGCGCATTCATAAAAAAGGGAGCAAATGCTCAGCCTATGTATTTCTCGTGTAAATATGTAATTTTGTGCCATTGGTTATTTATTTTGAACACAATGCATTGACGTGTTAATTTCAATTATATTGTATAGTAACAAATGAATAATATAGATGGCCAAAAGAAATGGATATTATAGTCCGCTACTTAAAAGTGTTACCTCATATGATTACATGGCATCCATTTCATAAATTGCAGTACCCATTGAATTCATATATGAATATTATGTATATTGCTTCATAATAGAACCTTAAATCATCCAAAACTAATGAATTTGAATGCAACACTAACAATGGTGCATGTACATGATAATTACAGTGGTTGTTTGAAGAAATATCACTATAACTTTGGCATGCACGATTGAAAAAGGCTATTTGAAAAAAAAGTATAACTTATGCGTTATGTGATTGTCCAATCTTTATAGCGTTGAATCGATATTGTATCTTTGGCCATGATACGAATTAGATATTGATTATGTTCAAGCGAGGCACGTCCTCGACCGTTAGATAGTGATACGTGAATGAATTGTGCAATCTCTCTCACACACATACAAATCTCCCTTCTCCGTGGGCATCTCAATCACACACGCGCGCTCCATCTATTTCTCTCCCTCCGTCAAGGTTAGAAATCATCTTTCTACCTCATCCTACAAGTCTCTCACACAAAAACACACACTCTCTCTCTGTTGAACACTCCCACCCCTTTAATTCTGCCCACCCACCGCCACTCATGTCTCAAAGTATAACTACGTCTCGCACACATATCCCTAATTAAGGTTAACTAGAGTCCCTGGAACCATATGAATCCATACAATGGGATTCCAGTTGAGCACCTTTTGTTTTGAGATTTTGAGAAGAGTTCGCTCTCTCTCTCTCTCACTCACACACACACACACACACACACAAACATTGTTTCTCTCTTCATTTATTTCGGGCATTTGCATGAACACACGCTTGTTTATCTCCCTGATGTTTTAGGCATGCCTCGCACACATGCTATCTACCTATCCCCTAATATAGATCTGTAACACACAAACTCTCTCTCTCTCTCTCTCTAAGTGTCTCTGGCACCCTCCCCCCTCCCAACACTGGCAGGACCAGGGTGACACCTCTATCTTGATCTTAATCTATCTACTGGCTTCTGTCTCAGACACACACACACACACTCGCTAGTTGTGTCTCTGTGCCTAGCACACGCACACTCTCAATATGCCTTTCTCTCGCTCTCCCGCCCCCCGCCCCTCCCAACAAAGACAGGAGCAGGGTGACACCTCAATCTTGATCTTAATCTATCTATTGGCTTCTCTCTCAAACAAACACACTCTCGCTAGTTTTGTCTCTGTGCCTCGCACACACACTCTCGATACGTCTTTCTCTCCGTAGCCCCTTTAGATATGTAGATTTCTCGGTGGTCATTGATGGTGCAGCCGGAGTCGCGCGTGCAGAGGTGCAATGACGATGACGCCGAATTGCAGCCTCGATGATGCTTTTCTCTTTGACAACATGTGTGCGTTCTTGTGTGTGTAGCCAGCTCACCCATTGCGCCTTGTTTTTACGGGCCTCATGTGATGGTTTTCGCCTGGTTTTCTATTAATTAACCGGGCAACTCTTTTCTTTGTTATTAATGAATTCGAGATCCTTTGGGGCAGACATAAAATATATCACTTTAAACCAATTATCACAGTAACTATATAAAAAGGCAGATATCTCTTGCTTGTTCGAGGAAGAACATTAGGTGGAGTGGTTAGCGCCCGATGTTCGAAATGCGTTGTCTTGAGTTCGAATCCTATCGGAAACTTTAGTTTCTTATATGTTTTTATATATACTTCTTTTCTCTACCTTACTGACAGTGGAACCCATAGATAAAACGAGAGCGGGCACCTTGCAACGTAGGCGGATTTAACAGAGAGTACTTAGAATACAAGTTTAGTTTTTTAAGGATTTGTTTCATTTTTTACTTTTTGTATGAATCTGTACCTACCGTGCAAGTTCTTGTACTGTACATGCAATTAACTTTTTGTTTTCAGAATCATACATGCAATTAACTAACAGGGATTTGATGTGACTATAATTTCCAGCATAAGGGCATCTCCAACGGCAACCAGCAAATTTCCTCCCGCATCCGTTCACTGACACGACGACATCCAATGCTAGCCGCATACATTTTGACAACAACTCGAACCAACCAGACGAAATTCATGCAAACACGGCAGGATTTCATTACATTTAGATCAACTAAGCAGTGCTAGTCCAGCTCTGGATGTATAATTAATACCTAATCTAAATGGTCACCCGCAGATCCCTTTGTCTTCCTCATGTCCGGCAGCCCGATCAAGACACTTGCGGGGTCGATGAAGGTCCTCGCAATAGAAGAACTAGGCAAGACACCGGCTGTGAACGCCGTCGTTGCCTCGGTGGTGGCCTTCATGGGACCCAAGTGGCGGCGGCCTCCCGTGTTCTACTTCTCCTTGATGATGGCGGCGGACGCGGACGCGCGGGCCACCAACTCATCGCTCTCCGCACACCCGGCTTCTGTCTCTGCCTGCATGGCACAGCCGCAGGCACGGGAGACGTGGTCGCAGACACGAGAGCGACGACCCCCGTGCCTGCGTGGAGCAACTCGCCACTCCTCATCGAGCTGGCCTGGAGCGGCGAGTTGCTGAACTACGCACTGGCTTGGGGCGGCAACTGGCTCCGTTGGGCTAGGCGAGGGAGGTGGAGCAGCGAGCTACCTCGCTCGTATCCGGCGGGCTCGGCGGGCCACCCAGCCAGCTTGTATGCCGGAGAACTGCTCCTTGGAAGACATCGGAAGAGTGGAGAAAATGGTGAAGGAGGAGATGGGGGAGCGGCGGAGGGGTGCGATTCTTGCCCGTCGTCTGGCCTCAGTTAAAATAGAGGGCGGACGGGAGGAGCTTGGCCGGCGTTGCATTTAATGCCGGCCCGCTCATGAACGGACGTGTGGTAGGAGTAGGTTTCTAAGCTTCCACGCGGGTTTAATGGAGGCGTTTGAATGCAGGCGGCGCCCTCGGGAGTAGTACTTTTTTTTTTGAGAAACGGAGGGTAAACTATTAAACCAGGACAGTTCCCGATACAGTTTGAATGCAGACGAGGGAGAGGGTAGCGGTTCCCTAAACGTTGAACGGCCAATGATGCATCCTCCTTCAATTAGCATGCCGAGGGAAGTAATTAATGGGAGAAGTGGAAAGGAGGCAGCACGATGTGAATGCGACACAGTTTTGCACTCATATAAAGGCGCCCCTCCACTCCAATGCATCTACCAGATCGTACGCACCTATGCACCTACACTAAGCGCAATAGTGCTCACTCCAATTCCCATACCAAGTGACCAGAAGCCAGACCCATGGCAGCGATGCACGCGAGCGGCCTGCGGCTGTGCCAGATGATCCGAGACGCCAGCCTGCTGCATGGCACCGCGGATCGTCTTGCGCCGGTGCTTTGGACCGGCTGGTTAATAGCCCGCTTCGACACTAGCTACAACTCTCAGTTGGACAAGATGATCGTCGACACCATCAACAAGTTCACCGTCGTCAAGAAGCTCGCGGACGATATCGCCGCACTCCTCCAGCCCGCGTGCCCAGGCTCCTCGTTGCCTGCAACCCTAATCAGCCTCCATGGTGAGAACCTCTTTCAAGCACTGGTGGCCTTGCGACTACCCGCCGAAGCGATGAAGAATGTCCACATCGAGGTCGCGCTCGCCGCGAGGCGCCTCGCCCTGCAAGCATTCATCGACCTACACATCCACATGTACGATCAAGTTGTGCACATAGGCCTCTACAAGGCCAATAAGGGCGCTACGACGTTGGCCTTCCTCAACCGGCTGGAAGCCTTGGACGCCTTTGTTCAGAAGCACCATGACCTCGCCACAAAAGTCGTTGCTCCTCAGCCGCCAGTCGGTGGCCCGGCGCACTGAGTCGAGGAGGAGGAGGTTGTTGATGGATGGATGCATCTTTATTCTTGCCTCTTGTAACCACCACTGTGATCGCGTCGTCATGGCCTTAATTCTTATTGTATCGCATTCTCATTCTAGTCGATAAAGACATGCGTGATCCCTTTGCTCACATTTGGCGTCAATTATATGCATCACTGTAACTAGTAGTACCTTCGTCCTGGTTTATTGGTCACCTTCGTGTGTTTGTGCCAAATTTTGACTTTAAATTTAACTAACAATATGTTAATGCATGTCACAAAAATAATATCATTGAAAACTATGTTCAAGTACGAATCAAAGGATATATTTTTTGGTGACATGCATTAATTTTTTGTTAGTTAAATCTATGGTTAAAATATGGCACAAAGGGGACCAACATACGAGGACGGACATTGTGCTTACCTTTTGCACCAACTTCATAATTTACGTACGATGCTTGACCCAACCTACCGAACTACTCATAAATTCAAAATTACTCGTGCTTCACGCCTGTCTCGTTCGCAAGTTCAAAACGAGAAACTGGAACGCGTACAGCAAGCCTGTCCCGTTCGCGTCGCATCCCACACTGTCGTTCTGGCCCGCCGGTCAACGCGCATTGGCTAGGCATATAGTATCACTAACATGTGGGACCACATGTGAGGAAACCGACGATTTGCCATACTGGCTAACTCCCCCGCTTACCGCGCGGGAAAAGCCCCACCCGAGCGTTTTCAATCGTCATTTCTATCCATCGATTGTCCCAAGGAGCAGAACAAAATGTTACAATTTATATTTCAAAAAAAATAATTTTACAATTTATACTCCATCGGTTTCTTTTTAGTCTGCATATAAAGTTTGGTCAAAGTCAAGATTTGTAAAGTTTGACTAACTTTATATTAAAAAATATCAACATTCACAATGTGAAATCAATATGATCAGATGCACCATGAAATGTATTTTCATAGTACTATATAGTTTTAAAACGAAAAGCCTGCCGCGTTCGAGTCGCACGCCCATATGGTCGGGACTCGGGGTACTCCACGGTCGGTCCGGCACGCCGCATAGCTAGGGAAGGCATGTTGCCTAGCATTTTCACTGTCATGTGGTACCGCAGTTGAGCAAACCGACTATCGGCAAACCCCCACCCCTCCTGCCGCGCGTCGGCTGAGTTTGAATTGGAAGAAAGAAACGAGGAGGGGAAGAGCGTTGTAGCATGGACGCCAAGAAATTTGGTGTCAGATGGGAGTCGTGTCGATAGAGTAGGAGCACTCTGTACTAGTTTGTACTAGTACCACTGTACAACTACTACTGTACAAAGTTATACTACTAGAGCACTAGTACTCTGGTACATGCACGGCACAGCTTCGTAGGAACAAAATTGGGGCAAGATATTGTTTCGGGTGATTTCTCTCTTTTCTCAATCAATGTACTATTACGAATAATATGATGTGGGGGGGGGGGCACCCATGAAGCCACGTGGCACATCTGGAGGTCTTGTTGCGAGCTTCTTGTGTGGATCGATCACACTGATGCGCTGCTGGTTCGAGAAGAATGTGTCTGGGTACAATTAGGTTATAGTAGATCCGAATCCCAGCGACCTGGACCATTGGATCAACATCAATCAACGATTTATATCGTATACGTGCAAATGCATGCATTGACTACATAAAAATAATGAATATATAATATATAATACATAATACCGCATATTAGGTTTCTCTAAAGTCAAACTTTGTATACTTTCAGCAAGTTTGTAGAAAAATATATTAACATATACACAACAAAATATATATCATTTGATTCATTGTTGCATATATTTTCACATCATGTAAATTTGTTACTGTAAATGTTCACATTGTTTTCTACAAACTTGGTCAAGGTTTATAAAGTTTGACTACAGTCAAAGCTATATGCGGAGTAAATAAAAACGGAAGGAGTAGTATAGATATAGATATAGAAATAAAAAATCTAGTACTATAGTTTATATATATAGATATATAGCTACCTTTTTTCTATATTAAAACTCGCATTTTTGTTTAGACATTGTTTAGCTTCACTACAATTTGCATCTGCGATATGTGTATGACTAATGCCTTGTTCAGATCGTCTATTAGGAACCCCACCATTATCCTTGATTAATTCATATTAGAAATTTAGATTGCATTATCTTAGTTCTTGTCGGTTCTTCGGTTGCTTGCTGGAACTCGATCTCGTTATTCAGGTTGATCGTGCATACGGCAATATCAGTGACCATGGGAGATTGGTTTAATTAGCGATTGTCGATTCGTATCATCGTGTATGATGTAGTTGGATCGTCAACGTCAAAATCCACCAAATCAATAGTTATGCCCACTCTCATCGAAGGATTGGGCCGCCATCACATGGCTACCAGCTAGACAATTCCTTCTCTGAAACATACACATGAACACCCATCTCAGTATCTAGGTCCACGCCTCCCTCTCTCTCTCTCTCTCTCAGAACACACACACCTCCCCACACGATCCATGTCTATTGGTCTCTCTCCCATCCCATCAAAAAATAGGCACACCGCCATTCTCTCCTTCTCTCGGCCCCTATCTATGTAGTTAGGTCTCCGTGTGACACACAAGCAATGCTCTCTATCTCTACTCTCTCTCTCTCTTTCTCTCCCACACATAACCTTACCCCTCCCCCCCGGTGAGCTATGCTGACGACCTCTATCTATCTCTCACACATGAAAACAAACGATGTCTGTGTGTCCCTTCATCGCACACACACTATCGCTCGCCCAATATCCCCGCCCCTGTAACCTTGTAGATCCCCTCTATGTTTATATCCTGTAACAGGTTGATGTTACACGCACCCCCCTCACTCTCTCTTTCTCTCACGCACACGCACACACCCTCTTCCTCCCTTTCGGACACCCCTCTCTCTCTCCGACACACACACACACAGTCTTTCAAACACGCATATGCCCCTCTCTCTCTCTTTCTCTCACGCACACGCACACATGCACCCACTTCCTCCCTTTCGGACACTCCTCTCTCTGTGACACACACATAGTCTTTCGAACACGCATATGCCCCCCTCTCTCTTTGTCTCACACACACGCACACACCCTCTTCCCCCCTCTGGGACACTCCTCTCTCTCCGGCACACACACACAAACACATCAGTCTTTTGAACACGCATATGCCCCCCTCTCTTTCTCTCACGCACACGCACACACCCTCTTCCTCCCTTTCAGACACTCCTCTCTCTCCGACACACACATGGTCTTTCGAACACGCATATGCCCCTCTCTCTTTAGGTCTCGCTGCCACCTCCCCCCCCCCCCACGGTCTTTGTCACACAAATATTCTCTCTATATCTAGCTATCTCTCACAATAATACATGGATAGTCTAAATTGGAATCAAGCAAAGGACCACACTTCTCTTGATTCTCTCTTAGAAAACTGAGCTCCAATTATAAAAAGCGAATCCACTCTCAAACATAATATATGAACATAGGGTGAAATCTTCCACACAAATGTTTGTTGCGTGCATGCATGTCAATGATATGGATGTAGCACTACTCGCACATCCACGCTGGCCCAACTCACACAAATTACATCAAAACCCTTCTCAAAATATGGTGTACATGTGATGTTTATTGTACTACTCCTACTAGCCAGCCCCCGACACGTTCCAACATATTGTGCTACTTTAGATTCTATTTTTCTCGGTCAGACGATGTGTAAGTGTAACCACGAAAAGTTCAACCCCCGCCCCCATTGGTACTGTAGCTCCAAGCTCCCATACAGACACAACACCCATCGGAGCACGCAGCCGTTGCCGAAGTGGATGGCGCCGTGGCCTGGGAAGATGATGGACTCTACGACCTCGCTGAGTTGGAGCATGCCCTCGACGGCCGCGAGTAGCGAGCCCTCACTGGCAGCACGCCCTGGTTGGTCACTGCTACATGTAGACTGCGTTGGTATTTCCCCGAAGAGGAGAGGATGATGCAGTATAGTAGAGATAAGTATTTCCCTCAGTTAAGAACCAAAGTTATCAATCCAGTAGGAGAACCAGTATAATGATAGGTGGTGATCCCACTAAATTCCCCATAGCATTGAAAGCATCCATAGAGGGACACATCAAGAAATTCCCTCCGGTAATAGTGTGAAGTACAAATCAATACCAAGTAGTGATTCCCACATAAAAATTGCGAAGAAGAACAGTAATGGACTGCTTACGAGTTGATCTATTTTGAGCATCGCAAATCCTATACCAAGCATCTTTTAAATTCTCTCCTCCCCTTTGTCTAAAATTAAGCACTTCATTTTCAGGGGTAATAGTAACAAGTGAAGAACTAGCCATAGCGGTAGAGCAAGCAACTAGCAAACAAGCAAATAAAAATATTTTTGTGTTTTTGTAAAAAAAATTAGAAGTGGGGGAGATGAAAACGAGAGGCAAATGCAAATAAAAAGGCGAATAAAATAAATGCAAGTGGATGATAGTTTGTGCGAAGGTACTTGATAGATTTTGGTGATGTCTCCCCGGCAACGGCACCAGAAATTCTTCCTGCTACTTGTACACTGCGTTGGTATTTTCCCGAATAGGAGAGGATGATGTAGTATAGTAGAGATAAGTATTTGGGATAATTAGTTTTATGCCCCTAGTTGTGTCCCACTCGTGTGTTTTACCCCTAATTTCGGAAACTCACCTGTTCAGTCCAAGCCACTTTGCAATTCTTATGCTTTTGCCCTTTGACCCTTTGACCGTCACTTTGAAAAATTCATAACAAATTCATACTAACTTAGAAAAATTCAAATATGATATCAAAATGTTCAGAAAAACATCACCTATATGTTCAAGTCATTTTCATTCTTCACAAAAGTGTTGGAAAGTCCCCATCTCAGTTTTAGCTCATATGATCTTAGCATGAACAGTAAAATAAAAAAAAATTCAAAAAATTCTAATTTTTTTTGGCGGCAAACATTGACCAATGTTTTGAGTGCTTGCCAAGTTTCATAATGGAATGACATTCGTGGAAGTCGTGGTAAAAAAGGGAAATTTTGGAGCATTGATTTTACTTTTTTTGCCACGACTTCCATGAATGTCATTCCCCTATGAAACTTGGCAAGCACTCAAAACATTGGTCAATGTTTGCCACCCAAAAAAATTAGATTTTTTAGATTTTTTTAGATTTTACTGTTCATGCTAAGATCATATGAGCTAAAACTGAGATGGGGAATTTCCAACACTTTTGTCAAGAATGAAAATGACATGCACATATACGTGATGTTTTTCTGAACATTTTGATATCTTATTTGAATTTTTCTAAGTTAATATGAATTTGTTATGAATTTTTCAAAGTGACGGTCAAAGGGTCAAAGGGCAAAAGCATCAGAATTGCAAAGTGGCTTGGACTGAACAGGTGAGTTTCTGAAATTAGGGGTAAAACACACGAGTGGGACATAACTAGGGGCATAAAATTAATTATCCCTAAGTATTTCCCTCAGTTAAGAACCAAGGTTATCAATCCAGTAGGAGAACCACGCAAAATCCCTTTAGCAGCACCTGCACACACAAAAGCAAACACTTGCACCCAACGCAAATAAGAGGGTTGTCAATCCTCTTAGCGGTTATTTGCAAGAATTACTTCTGATAGTGAGAGATAGATAAACTAAAATACTAAATAAAATAAAAGTAAATAAATTGCAGCAAGGTATTTTTGGTTTTAAATATATGATAAAAGTAGACACGGGGGCCATAGTTTTCACTAGAGGCTTCTCTCTTGAACACAAAGCATACGGTGGGTGAACAAATTACTATTGGGCAATTGATAGAAAAGCAAATAATTATGATGGATTCATGGCAATGATCATGTATATAGGCATCATGTCCAAGACAAGTAGACCGACTCCTGCCTGCATCTACTACTATTACTCCACCCATCGACCGCTATCCAGCATGCATCTAGGGTATTAAGTATGAAACATAGTAACGCCTTAAGCAAGATGACATGATGTAGACAAAGTAAACTCAAGCAATATGATTAAACCCCATCTTTTTATCTTTAATGGCGACAATACAAATATGTGTCATGTCCCTTTCTATCACTGGGATTGAGCACCGCAAGATTGAACCCATCACAAAGCACCTCTCCCGTTGCAAGATAAACCAATCTAGTTGGCCAAACCAAATCGATAGATCGGAGAGAAATACAAAGCTATAATAATCATGCATAAAAGAGTTCAGAGAAGACTCAAATATTTCTCATGAATAATCTGATCATAAACTCACAATTCATTGGATCCCAACAAACACACCGCAAAAGAAGATTACATCGGATAGAACTCCAAGAACATCGAGGAGAACATGGTATTGAAGATCAAAGAGAGAGAAGAAGCCTTCTAGCTACTAGCTATGGACCCGTAGGTCTGTGGTAAACTACTCACACATCATCGGAAGGGCAGCAAGGTTGATGAAGAAGCCCTTCGTGATCGATTCCCCCTCCGGCAGAGTACCGAAAAAGGCCTGCAGATGGGATCGCAGAAGAACAGAGGCTTGAGGTGGCGGAAAGGTTTTCTCTTCTGCCTCTCTGGTACATTGGGAATATTTGGGAATTTATAGTGCTAGAATTAGGTCAGGAGGGGCTACGAGGGGCCCACAAGCCTGGGGAGCGCGCCTTACCCCCCAGGGCGCGCCTCCCGAGCTTGTGGCTCCCTCGTGGCTCCTCTGGTCTTCTCCGAAAGCTTCGTGGGCCTCTTCTAGTCCAGAAAAAATTAATCCAAAGTTTTTTTCTCGTTTGGACTCTTTTTGATAATGATTTTTTGAAAATACAAAAACAAGCAAAAAACAACAACTGGCACTGGGCACTGGGTTAATAGGTTAGTCCCAAAAAATGATATATGATGGCATATAATTGCATAATAAACATCCAAGATTGATACTATAATAGCATGGAACAATAAAAAATTATAGATACGTTGGAGATGTATCAAGCATCCCCAAGCTTAATTCCTGCTCGTCCTCGAGTAGGTAAATGATAAAAAGAGAATTTTTGATGTGGAATGCTACCTAACATGTTTCATCATGTAATCTTTCTTACGGTATGAATAATAAGATCCGAATGATTCAAAGCAATAGTCTATAGTTTGATATAAAGACATAAATACTCAGGCATACTAATAAACAATCATGTCTTTCAGAATAAAAATGCTAAAGAAAGTTATCCCTACAAAATCATATAATCCTGTCATGCTCCATCTTCTTAACACAAAGCATTTATCATGCACTACCCCGATGACAAGCCGAGCAATTGGTTCACACTTTTTAACGCGCTTCAGCTTTTTCAACCCCCACGCAATACATGAGCGCAAGCCATGGATATAGCACTATGGGTGGAATAGAATGTGGTGGTAGAGATTAATAAGGGGAAGTCAAAAATAAGAAGATAGTCTCACATCAACGTGGCTAATCAATGGGCTATGGAGATGCCCATCAATTGATGTCAATGCGAGGAGTAGGGATTGCCATGCAACGGATGCACTAAAAGCTATAAGTGTATGAAAGCTCAACATGAAAACTAAGTGGGTGTGCGTCCAACTTGCTTGCTCATGAAGACCTCAGGCATTTGAGGAAGCCCATCATCGGAATATACAAGCCAAGTTCTATATTGAAAAATCCCCACTAGTATATGAAAGTGACAAAATAGGAGACTCTCTATATGAAAAACATGGTGCTACTTTGAAGCACAAGTATGGAAAAGGATAGTAACACCGCCCCTTCTCTCTTTTTCTCTCATTCTTTTTTTCTCTTTTTTTTCTTTTTTCGTGGGCTCTTTTTTTTTGGCCTCTTTTTTTTATTTTTTATTTCCTCACTGGGACAATGCTCTAATAATGATGATCATCATACTTCTATTTACATACAACTCAAAAGAAAATTACAACTTGAAACTAGAACAAAAATATGACTCTATATGAATGCCTCTGGTGGTGTACCAGGATGTGCAATGATACTAGCGTAACATGTATAAAAATAAACGGTGGCTGAGCCACAAATACTATGTCAGCTATATGATCATGCAAAGCAATATGACAATGACGATGTGTGTCATAAAAACGGAATGGTGGAATTTGCATGGCAATATATCTCAGAATGGGTATGGAAATGCCATGATAGGTAGGTATGGTGGCTGATTTGAGGAATATATAACGAGGCTTATGTGTGATAGAGAATATCATATCACGGGGTTTGGATGCACCGACGAAGTTTGCACCAACTCTCGATGTGAGAAAGGGCAATGCACGGTACCGAAGAGGCTAGCAAATTGTGGAAAGGTGAGAGTGCGTATAATCCATGGACTCACATTACTCATAAAGAGCTCACATACTTATTGCGAAAGTTTATTAGCCCTCGAAGCAAAGTACTACTATGCATGCCCCTAGGGGGATAGATTGGTAGGAAAAGACCATCGCTCGTCCCCGACCGCCACTCATAAGGTAGACAATCAATAATAAATCATGCTCCAACTTCTTAGCATAACGACAGATCATACGTGCATGCTTCGGGAATCACAACGCTTAACACCAATATTATTACTAAACCACAATTATCTGCTAGCACCTCCCACATATTACCATCTTAATATCACAAAACTATTGCAAGGAATCAAACTTATCATATTCAGTGATCTACATGAAAGTTTTTATTATATCCCTCTTGAATACCTATCATATTAGGACCAAATTCATAACCCGTGCATAGTACCATTGCTATTCATAAGGCTCTCAAAAAGATATAAGTGAAGCATGAGAGTGCAACTATTTGTTTAAAATATAACCACCACCGTGCTCTAAAAGTTATAAGTGAAGCACTAGAGCAACTGCCTAGCTCAAAAAATATAAGTGAAGCACATAGAGTATTCTAACAAATCACAAATAATGTGTGTCCCTCTCAAAAAGGTGTGTTCAGAAAATATGATTGTGACAAACTAAAAAGCAAACAAAAGCGAACAAACTATATCACAAGACGCTCCAAGTAAAACACATATCATGTGATGAATAAAAATATAGCTCCAAGTGAGTTACCGATAGATTGTAGACGAAAGAGGGGATGCCATCCGGGGCATCCCCAAGCTTAGACACTTGAGTCTTCCTTGAATATTACCTTGGGGGTGCCTTGTGCATCCCCAAGCTTAGGCTCTTGCCTCTCCTTATTCCTTTATCCATCGTAGTCTCACCCGAAACTTGAAAACTTCAGCACACAAAACTCAACAGAAACCTCGTGAGATCCGTTAGTATAACAAATAAATCTTAAACTTTAGATGCTGCTGTAAATTGATTCATATTTAATATTGGAATAATTCTACTGTACTCCAACTTCTCCATGACTCATACCCCCCGATACGATCCATAGATTCATCAAAATAAGCAAACTATGCAACAAAAACAGAATCTGTCTAAAACAGAACAGTCTGTAAAGATCTAAATTAACATCACACTTCTGTAACTCCAAAAATTCTGAAAAATTAGGAAAACGTGGGAAATTCATATATCAATACTGTGTACAAAAATTCAAAGTTTTATCACACTCCAGCAAAAAATCAAAATTCCAGCACTGGATGCAAAAGTTTCTGTTTTCCAACAGCATCAATCATACTATCTTCCAAATCATCCCAAAGGTATTACTTGGCACAAACACCAATTAAAAGATAAAAACACAATAATAATAGAGGCTATAATTTTGTAAACACACAAAAACAGAAAATATTGGGTTGTCTCCCAACAAGCTCTTTCTTTATAGCCATTAAGATAGGCTTGAAATTTCAATGATGCTCACATGAAAGATAATAATTGAAACACAAAGAGAGCATCATAAAACATGTGACAAACCCATTTAAGTCTAATATACTTCCTATTCATAGTCATTTTATAAGAAAACAAATTATCGAGGCAATAAATATTTAGCATATGCAAGGAAGAAGAATAAAACATTGACAATTTACACTTCAAGAGAGGTAATTGAGTAACATGAAAATTTCTACAACCATATTTTCCTCTCTCATAATAATTACATGTAGGATCATATTCAAATTCAACAATATATCCATCACATAACATATTCTCTACATGATCCACATGCATGCAAAGTTGACACTCTTCCAAAATAGTGGGATTATCATCAACTAAAGTCATGACCTCTCCAAACCCACTTTTATCAAAAATTTCATAAGATTGAACACTCTCCAAATATGTGGGATTCTTTTTACCTAAAGTTGACACTCTCCCAAACCCACTTTCAATACTATTGCAAACATTATTATCAATAGCATATTCATCATGAGGAGTAAATAAATTTTCAAGATCATAAGAAGCATCATCACCCCAATCATGATCATTGCAATAAGTAGTGGACATAACAAAACTTTCATCCCCAAGCTTGTAGCTTTGCATATCATTAGCACAATTGACATTAATAGAATTTATAATAACATCATTGCAATCATACCTTTCATTCAAGGAGCTATCAAGTATGGGTGCTATAGCAATAATTTCATTTTTAACATAAGGAACTATAGCAAGTTCATCTCTATAAGCATCATTAATATTGGCATCATGGCCATACGAATAGCAAGCATCACATTCATCAACAGGGGATATTTCAATCGACTCAACGGAATCATAATTATCTATGGATGCATGGATATCATTATTTTCTTCGAAAGTAGCAGACATTCTCTCAATAAATTCATTAACATAGGCATTAAGAGCATAGTTTTCATAGCAATATTTAAGTATGTCAAAATTTTCAGATTTGTAGAGAGTAGCATCATACTTTTCAATCAAAGAAGCAACTTCATAAGCACCCTCAAAAGCAACAAATTCTTCAATTTGTTCGATATCATAGTAATTATAAACACCTTTAGCATAAGAAGATAAGATTTCATTATCATTAAACTCACATAGGTAGGGAAGGTGTTTTTTTAGGGTTCTTAGAGAAACAAGTAAAATCATAAATTTCACAAAGATTCCAAGCATAACATAGCAAACAATTTATTTGATTCCATAAGAGTCTCCCTTTTTGAGACAAACGGTGATGCACAAAATGAGCATGCTCATCTAATGATTTTCCCTCAACTAAACTAGTTGGGGTTTCGGCACGAGCACAAATGGATCGAAGATGATCCAAGTAGAAAACTTTAAGTGGATCCATAGTCAAATAAATTTTTTGTTTTACTTTTTGTTTTGTGTGTTGACATGAAGGCAATAAATGCAAGCAAGCAAGCAAATAAAATATTTTTGTGTTTTTATAAAATTGTTTTAGAAGTGCGGGAGATGAAAATGAGAGGCAAATGCAAATAAAAGGCAAATGAAAATAAATGCAAGTGGATGATAGTTTGTACAAAGGTACTTGATAATTTTGATGACGTCTCACCGGCAACGACGCCAGAAATTCTTCCTGCTACTTGTAGACTGTGTTGGTATTTCCCCGAAGAGGAGAGGATGATGCAGTATAGTAGAGATAAGTATTTCCCTCAGTTAAGAACCAAGGTTATCAATCCAGTAGGAGAACCAGTCAAAATCCTTTGGCAGCACCTGCACACACAAAAGCAAACACTTGCACCCAACGCAAATAAGAGGGTTGTCAATCCTCTTAGCGGTTATTTGCAAGGATTAATTCTGATAGTGATAGATAGATAAAGTAAAATACTAAATAAAATGAAAGTAAATAAATTGTAGCAAGGTATTTTTAGATTTTAATATATGATAAAAGTAGACCCGGGGGCCATAGTTTTCACTAGAGGCTTCTCTCTCGAACACATAGCATACGGTGGGTAAACAAATTACCGTTGGGCAATTGATAGAAAAGCAAATAATTATGATGGATTCATGGCAATGATCATGTATATAGGCATCACGTCCGAGACAAGTTGACCGACTCCTGCCTGCATCTACTAATATTACTCCACCCATCGACCGCTATCCAGCATGCATCTAGGGTATTAAGTATGAAACAGAGTAACGCCTTAAGCAAGATGACATGATGTAGACAAAGTAAACTCAAGCAATATGATTAAACCCCATCTTTTTATCCTTAATGGCAACAATACAAATACATGCCATGTCCCTTTCTATCACTGGGATTGAGCACCGCAAGATTGAACCCATCACAAAGCACCTCTCCCATTGCAAGATAAACCAATCTAGTTGGCCAAACCAAATCGATAGATCGGAGAGAAATACAAAGCTATAATAATCATGCATAAAAGAGTTCAAAGAAGACTCAAATATTTCTCATGAATAATCTGATCATAAACTCACAATTCATCGGATCCCAACAAACACACCGCAAAAGAAGATTACATCGGATAGAACTCCAAGAACATCGAGGAGAACATGGTATTGAAGATCAAAGAGAGAGAAGAAGCCATCTAGCTACTAGCTATGGACCCGTAGGTCTGTGGTAAACTACTCACACATCATCGAAAGGGCAGCAAGGTTGATGAAGAAGCCCTCTGTGATCGATTCCTCCTCCGACAGAGTACCGAAAAAGGCCTCCAGATGGGATCATGGAAGAACAGAGGCTTGCGGCGGCGGAAAGGTTTTCTCTTCTGTCTCTCTGGTATATTGGGAATATTTGGGAATTTATAGCGCTAGAATTAGGTCAGGAGAGGCTATGAGGGGCCCACAAGCCTGGGGGGCGCGCCCTACCCCCAGGGCGTGCCTCCCGGGCTTGTGGCTCCCTCGTGGCTCCTATGGTCTTCTCCCGAAGCTTCATGGGTCTCTTCTGGTCCAGAAAAAATTAATCCAAAGTTTTTTTCTCGTTTGGACTCTTTTTGATAATGATTTTCTCAAAAGACAAAAACAAGCAAAAAACAGCAACTGGCACTAGGCACTGGGTTAATAGGTTAGTCCCAACAAATGATATATAATGGCATATAATTGCATAATAAACATCCAATATTGATACTATAATATCATGGAACAATAAAAAATTATAGATATGTTGGAGACGTATCAGTCACGAGGAGGTGCATCGCGTCCTCGCCGCTCACAAGGCGGACGAGCGCGTTCTCCAGCAGCATGCCCGCGAGCATCGCATCCTCGCCGCTCTCGACGTGGACGAGCGCGTGGTCCGGCAGCATGCCCGCGAACATCGCATCCTCTCCACTCAGGCGCACGAGCGTGTTCTCCAACAGCACAGCCGCGAGCATGGCATCCTCGCAGCTCACGCGGTGGTTGAGCGCGTGCTCCAGACAGTACCCCAGGAGTCGGGACGCGAGCACCGTGCCCCCGGCGACAAGGAGTACTTCATGGTGGCCATCACGGTTCAGCGAAATCCCGTGACTCCCCCGCACCAGGGAGGAGCGCGAGCTCCAATGGGCGCTCGAGGAGTCCCGCGCCGATATGCAGGTGGCAGCCGACGTGCAAGATTATCCTTCGAGCTCTCCTCCTCCTATGACAACTCCTCCAGCATGCCCATCCTACGTCCTCTGCCTCGGCTCCGGCGGACCTTTGGAGTTTAGTTGTATGGAACATGAATATTTGGATTAATCATACGACTACTTAAAAAGAATGTCATTTCTAACAAAATGTGAAGGATTAAGACTAATGCAAAAACAACCTATGACTAACAGGCATGAATTGATGATGTGGCAGCATTGCATGCTGGAGAGTAACGCAATATATTGCAATTTAAGGATTGCATGCATGCCTAGCTTATGTGGCATGGTTACATGGCTAGGAAAGAAAATAGATATTGCGTTGTATAGATATTTAGGAATAGAAGATACTATCCACATGCACAATTGCTCTCGAGCATATAAAGATCTTTAGAGTGCACTCCAATATTTTTTCAGAGGCGTAGGTGCACCGGATGCCGTGCCACATTACAAAATGTTAGAAAAAATAAGAAACAAATCTCGAGTTTGGCACGAGTGGGAAAATATCTGGTGCTACCGCACCTTATATGCTACCGTGATATGGACGCACCAGGGCCATTAGATCTATGATCCAACGGACAACATCTCAGGATGTGGACTAAAGCGCCATTTTGAAAATGTGTGGGAGTTTTCTACAAAACTCACACTGACCGATGCTGGCCACTCGATCCACGATCCAATGACTCCGAATCTTGTATCAAGGTAGCATTTAAAGGTTTGGTAGACGAGCACGGCGGGGTGCAGCTCTCGGTGCACGCGGCGGAGGGGTGGTGGGGCCGTGAGGGGGTGAAGTGCACGTCGCGGGACGTGGTGTCATCGGTTTGAGCCGCGTCATGGGAATCGCGTGTGGCAGTGGTGGAAACATGATGGTCGCCGTAGTTCAGCGTCCATGGACAAGCCGCCATGTCATCTGACACATGCATTGCATAATGATCATTGCAAGGAGTAGGAGAGAAAACTAGGCGGATAAATACTTCATTATATTCAAGCGGACCTACGCTACTACATTTGTTCGAAAGACATGCACACCAGCGAAATAGTTCATCTATCCATATATACAGATAGGAAATATTTTTTTAGGAACAAGAGAGGAAATAGTTCATCCATCTATAGTGCCCTTCTTCTTCTTCTTCTTCTTCTTCTTCATCTTCTTCTTCTTCTTCTTCTTGTCTTCTTCTTCTTCTTCTTCTGTGGGGACGGCTTTGGTACAAGCTCCTTCGACCTTGCAGCTATCTCAAAAGTCACACGGGCATCGAGGGCTGCATACTTTATCCGCTCATAGGTCAATGGATAAATCTCCCATCCAAACGTCCTTAATTCCAGCGTCTCGTCACCCTTGTCAAGCTTTGTCCCGAGTATATAATTTGCTATGTCGAATAAGGATGGTGTTTGTTTGTTACAACCCTCTACAGGAATTTTGGATTGTAGGTCAGCGGTCTTTTTCACATCAAGGTTGTACGGCGCCATCTTTTTTTGTCCCCTTCGATGGCTGCTCCACAGAAGAATATGTCCTCCCGACACAAGAAATCGTGGAGCTCACCTGGTCTGGAGGGCACGTGCATGATGTGATACACCAAAACATCATCTTCGAGGCACAGCTGAAGGACGGTGGCGCGTTGAATCTCCCCAGTGACACGCGTGGTGTACTCTGCGTCGAGACCAACGATCTTCATCTCCACATTTTCGAGGGAGTTGGATACATTGTTGATCCACTCCCGAACAACCCTTGCGTGGTCAATGATAGTGGCGGCTATCCTTAACGAGCCTTCGCTGATCACATGTTTGACGCTAAAAACCTGCATACGGATCTCTTTCTCCATTTGGAACCGTTGGACCGGAGGGCTATGGTTTGGAGTATTAGGATTAGGTGGCTAAACAGAGTGGAAGAAGATGGTGGTTAAACAGAGTGGAAGAAGATGATTATTTAAAGGGGTTTCGTAGGTATGTGAAGCGGTTAAAACAGTGTGAATCTAGTGGGGTTTGAATGCAAACGAAGGAGAGGTGAAGAAGCCGAGGAAAATCGGTTCCCGATGGAGAATTAATGGAGAAGTGGCATGCGGGCAGTTGATTAGACGGCTAGGTAGACCGGCCTGCAAAACAAAAAGCCTATGCGAGTAGGTGCCAGTTCGGATGGATATTGGCGCGTGCCTGTGACACACAACTTCTGCGTTCGCATACCCGCAGAGCTAACCATTTTGTTTTAGTTTTTGTTTTCTTCCCATACTGTTGTTCTACTCCACGTACACGTATCGGTTTGGCATTTCCTGTTACACTTTGCTGTAATTCCCGAGACATTTTTCGGGGGGGACAATAGACAGTTCATGTGCATTATCAGAGAACATGGCACAAAGTTCGAGATCCCAAGCCTTCTTCTGGTGGTTTCTCGATGATTCTGCGTGTGTGCTACGTATGTGTGTAACCTTTTCTGGTTAAGGAATATGCGGTTATACTCAAAAAAGAAAAAAAGGCCTTCTTCGCGCTTCCGCATGTACGAGAATTTTGGTCTGCTCGCAATATGGATGCTACCTGGAGGATGAAGTGAACCCAGAGGCATGCTAGCACAACCTCTTTCCGATATATACTACTACTCCTATGTTACTAGTACTAGTAGTAATACAGGTGTAGTACTTGTTGGTCAAAATATTATTCATCTGGTCCTCACAGTGAAGTGACAAGACCCTACGCCCGAGGTGACCCTAGTCCAGGCGGTGTGTTTGGGTTACCAAAGTCAGCCTCACCCTATGCAGTCACTGTCACCGCCACTGTATAGCATGCATGCCTCGCCTTGTCTCCCTCTCCCCTAGCACCACTCCATTTCCATCTCACCGGAGATCCTGAGGTCCCTCTTCTTCATCTCACAGTGCCCCCACGTACCCTCTCGCCTCGCTCGCCTCCCCCAGTACCACTATTCTACTCGCTAGCCGCTCCAGCACCGGGAGCCTTCTCCCCCGTAAATCAAGCCTAAAAAACCCCACCTTCCAAACTCCACCATGGCCGAACCCGAACCGCGCAGCATCCATATGAGCCATGGCTGGAGCGATCTCCCCATGGATATCCTCCACCTCTGTTGTTAGCGTATGGATAAGTCTAGCGCCGTGCGGCTAGCTGCATGCTCGAGGGACCTACACACGGCCATTGTCGAAGCGAGGCCTGAGATTATCAAGACACCCTGCTTGCTACTATCTGATGTTGCAGGATGGCATGCTCACCACTGTGCTCACCATGATACGGTGGCGCACATCATGCCCCTCGACTTTGATCTGACCACCATCACCCGAAACTTCTTGTCAGGTATGTACTGGGTCGGCATGAACTCCCACTGGATGGCTGCCGTCGGAGAATACCGGAAGAAGTGGGTGCTCGTGAACGTCCACACCTCCCATGAGATTATCCTTCCTCCCTTGGATCATATAGGGATTTGCCGTCGCGGCCCACTTCCTGTAGATTACCAAGTCAGCTGGACGAACCTTGTTTTGCTGAAGGTTGTAATCTGCCAAGTGCCCACGGCATATAGGAATTACACAGACTTCAAGCTAATTGCCTTGTTCGACCACGGAGTTGCCTATCTTTGCGGTGGTGCCGACTGTAGGTGGACACTACTCCCCTCAAAGAGCTGCATCAATGGTGATCCACAGTTCTGTGATACTACTGAACACAATGGCATTATCTATGCGATAAACAATGCAGATGGCACCACATGTTGCTGGGACGCCTCTTGTGAGTTGTTTTCGTCTGATTTTAATGATAATGCCATTACATTGTTTGAACTTTTGTGATGATTGGCATATCCCTGTTACAACAGAATTTGAGTAGAACTATGGCAATGTATTAGAGACGCCGCAAATCAAGAAATAAAATAGGGAGATTTGGAAGTCCAAATGGTAATCTCTATATTTGGAAGTAGTTAAATCATGTGATTGTGACCATGTCTATACAGCCAATTTGTACCCTTGAATAATCAAACGGCTAGGAAGATATGGATATTCTCCTAACTTTATAGTAATATTTATACTACTAAATATGAGTGTGTATCAATAGCCATGTTAGTTTCCTCATTTTCATGATGTAGAAACATGCATAACACTGTTGGTTTCATCTAACCATACATTAGTAGGGAAGTAAAAGTGCATATGGAAAACTCTATACTTGGAAGTAGTGAAATCCTATCATGCTTACCATGTCTACATGCCTATATTCGCCCTTCAGCAATCAATGGCTAGAATATTATCCTTAGAAAAAAATTGCACACAGAACATGAGGAGAAATGCTACATACACGGGCTGCTTTTTACAGAACCAACGGAGAGGCTGAGCTGGGATTTTCTTATTGGGTAGAAATCAGGTGAAGGGCCCACCCCAACTGAAAACCAGGGGGGATGAGATTAGTTATAAAGCAGGTCCCGTAAAACCTCCGTAGTTGGCCCGTGTGTCTAGAATTATCAGAACATGAGTATATAACAATGCATGGTGTGTTAGTTTCCTCTGAAGAATTTATTTGTGAGAACAGAACATGACTACATAACATGCATGGCTATATTAGTTTCCTCTAAAGAATCGACTGTGAGATAACATGAGTATAACCAAAACCATGCATGGTACTACTATATTTTCGACCCCAGTATACATTTCCCTCTATTTTCCTCTCAGTTCCAACAGGGACAGATCAATGCTGTTTCTTACATTATCCTGCTCATACTCTGAACATTGCTGATCTTACATTAACAACGTCTGTCCTTTTTGTCTCCTTTCTGATATGTTGCAGTGTCCATATGGCTCCTGCCCTTTGTAATCACACCACCTTTGCCGAAAACAGGGAAGCACAACTGGTTCCTCGCTCGATCAGACGACGGCGAAAGACTGATGATCATTCGCACGCATCAGCCGGCAAGTTTATATTGCAAAAACCCCACTGTGTACAAGCAGCGTGAAATATGTGAGTATCCAGAGAATGTATGTTACGTCTATGAGCAGGATACCAACTTGTTGGGGCCTTCAGGATTTTTGAGTTGGAGGTGGGTAAACAGCCTTGGTTCACACTCTCTGTTTCTCGGACTCAATTATCTGATTAACCAGGAGATCACCTTCAAGGATCCTGATGGTAGAGAGGCTCTGTTTGTTAGGGAAAACTGTGTGTACACGGTGAGCCGATCTACGGGATCAGCCGCCCTTGGTTGTCAATGATACAGCATGCAGCCAAAAGAAGGTGAGAATGCGAAAGGCCTCTGGATTAACTTTGATCCTTGGATGTCTCAACTCCGAAAGCCAGTGATGTGGTTCAAGCCTTGAGGTTGGTAGGTAATGGGACAGTTGCATCGAAAGGGTGGAGTCCTGGTGTCTACTAATCACTGGTGGCTGAAGGGGAGCTGTAAATTATTATGGCGCTGGATCATCCCGCTTCGAATGATTTGCTGTATTAGCTGCTTGTTCTGGATGGGTGATGTTCTCTTTTGTTATGCAGACTCCTTGTAATTTTGTCATCCTTGTCTATGTCACTCTTACTATGTACTAGTTCGCTCTGTTTAGAACTTTGTGATTTGTGTGTGGATCACGAGAGTCTGAGCGCTTCAGATGGGTGCGTTTTTGTGGTTTAGCAAGACTTGTGAACTTTCATGTCTTGATGTTTATGTCAGTAGTAGACGCTAGTCAGTGTTTGCATGTTGTATATATCGTTGTTTTGAACTGTTTTTTCTTTCAAACTGCTGATGTGCTAAATGGGGGTATCACCATTCTCCAGTGTTTAGTGTATATATCCTTTTTTCAAGTTATAATTTGAGCTCAGTGACTTTTCGGTGATGTACACTTGTTTGGGCCATGTGAGGTGTCGTTGAATATGGGCCGAGTAGTAACGCAATGCCAAACATGCCAATTATGAACTCTAATGGTGGGCGCTAAAAAAAAGAAATATTAGTCCGACATGTAGGTGCCACCGGTGTTTTCGTGCGGTTGCGGCAAGAGTGTATTGGCGCGAGTTCGAAATTCATGCTACCTTTTCATCCCGAATCCTCCGCCCCTCCCCCACCTCTAGAATCTCGATTCCTACCCCAGTTCCCACAAATCCACTTCCTCTACTCCCTGTACTCAGGCGCACTATCATGTCACTAGTCAACGTGGATCTCCCAGCCGGAGATCCTGAGGTCCGTCCTGCCTTCGGGCGCTGCGTGCTGTCGCTCAACAGTGGCATGGCGGCGCTTGACGACCAGTTTGCCAGCAAAGTGCTGATGGTAACCATCGATGGCGACCGGCCTCCCGTCTCCCCGGACGACCTGGTCAAAGCTCTTGGCATTGCGCACGGCATCCAAATAAGTGACTTGCTCGTCGAAGTCTATCCACCACCGGCTGATTTTTTCGTCAGGTTCCGGACAACTTTCGACTGCAGTCGTGTGTTTGAATCTTCTCGGCGTTTATTCTGCGATGGCGCCCTTGTGAGCTTCAATCGGTGGCACCCAGGATGGGGCTCGGTGCCCTCTGAGCTTGAGTTTTTAACAAAGCTTACCTTCCATGGCATGCCTCGACGGGCTTGGAACAGTGAGTCCATGAATGAGCTTATCAACGACCTAGGAGGTGAGCTCTTAAGTATGTTTGTTCCTCCAGACAGCTGGGCTCTGACGGTGGCATGGATGAAGAAGCCATTCACCATACCGAAGGTGATTGGTGCTGAGATACCGGTGCAGGAACCGGGGTTTTACTATTCGTTGCCACCAAGGCCATCGCGGACCACGTTACGTATGTACCTGTATCGAGTCTTCGTGCACGTCGAAGAAGTGGTCAATCCTTCAATCGAAGTCCTGCCGCCGCCGCTGGTGGCGGGGTCCGTCGACGACGTCCATTACAGGAGTCAACGTCAGACTTTCCCCGTGTTGCTCGGAACGATGGATGGCACAGGACCTACTCCATCGCGCGGCGTAGGCCACTACTTCTTTGCAAGAAGAGGCCGGGCTGGCTGCCTGGATGTGGTCTAATTTGAGGTAACAACTAAGTGTTCTCAGATAGAGTACTACTTATATCCGAGCTATAGGTGTCAAGCTCTGATGTGCCAATACATTTGATTATGACCTGTTCTATTTTTGTACCTGGTTTTTTTTCCGGAATGGGTGTACGTCAACTTAATGTGCTAGGAGAACTTATTGTGTTTGTCTGCCTGTTTTCTTTGCACTGCATTCAAGATATTTCCACGTCATTGATCAAGACGATGAACGGTGATGTACGAGTTTGTTGGTTTCAAGATTGCCCTACCCGTAGCGATCCACTGCTTCCACCCCTATTGTGCCGCCCGCGTGAAATTTTTGTATGCAAGTTCAACGTGCTATGATGTTGTATATCATTGTGTCAACTATATAAATTTGTACCGAGCATCAGTAATGCATATGGCTGAAAGATGTATGCACGAGCATCGACCGATCGGTTTCTCTCTCTCTCTCTCTCCCGCTAACAAGTGGGACCTGCTGCATTATTTCTTCGCTCGTCACAACTTTTAATTAGGTTTCACTGGACTCTACCTTTTTTCTTAATTTATAATTTGAGTTCAGTGACTTTACAAAAATGTACAAAAGACTTGTTTGGGCCATTTCAGGCGTCGTTGAATGTGGGAGTACCTACGGAAAGTTGTACTATACTACACAGGCCTTGTTCGTTGAACATCATCAATGCAACTGGGTCGAAAGACGCGTGCCAGCCCAGGTTTTCTTTTGACCTAAAATAAGCGCAGCCCAGCCTATATTTTTTTTATAAGAAAATGCACAACTCAGTTCTATTTTTATAGAAGAATGCCAAGCCCAACTTAAAGTTTTTCAATAAAATTCCTAGCTCAGAATTAATTTTTTATAGGAAATGCTCTGTTCAGACCAACATTGTTTTTTCACCCATCCCAGAAAATGGGTCTATTTCTACTTTTTTTAATAATCGGGTCTATTTCTACTAAAAACAAATGGGTTGTAAACTAACAGATATAATAAATGGGCTGGATGTCCACATTTTTTTACCCAGCCCAGTAAAAAGGTGTATTCGAACAAATAATCAAATGGGCTGTAAATTCTCAGAAATAGTAAATAGGTATTTTTTTCACCCAGACCAGGAAATAGATGTATTGGGAAACAAAATCAAATGGGCTGTAAAAACTAAATAAATGGGCCGCATGTCCGCCAAAGCCTTCGAAGCTTACTTTGTTGGCTCACACCGAGGAGTTCTCAAAAAAAAGAATGTTGGCCCACGAGGACGAAGCCTGCGCAAGACGTGTCCATTTAGTCAAAAAAATGATTTATAATGGTCAAAAAGAAAAGTCAACAAACTATTCTGACAACTATAGCCGTTGGATTGACATCCGACGGCCATCCTGCTTCTTCAATCTCTGATCTTGTCGCTCCAGCCGCCAAAACCATCACCGGCGGGAGCGCCTTCTTCTGCCTCCCATGGCCGGCTGTGCTGTCTCGCAGGCCTCGCCGCCCCACCCTACTCCCACTGGTGGCCAAGTCATACCTGTACTCACCGGTGGCCGGCTGTGCTGCCGCGCAGTCTCCGGGTCGTTCCCACCCTTAGCCTTTCTGTCGTCCACCGCCTTGGTGCTCTCGGACGGTGTCGTCAACGCGGTCAACGAACGACAGCCATCGGAAGAGGACTGTACATGGAGAGGCTAACAGCTAGGACCCACGAGGTCCATGGTCATACGCCATGAATTGCCTCCTTATCACGTGCAAGAAAAATGATTCCTCCCCCTGACAGCTTGGGCCCACCAGCTACATCTTGTCACGCAAGGAAGTGCCTCCTTATTACACGCAAAAAAAATGACTTGTCCCACTGACATTCGGGACCCACCAGCTACATCTTCGCATGCAAGCAAGTGCCTCCTTATTCCGCGAAAAAAATGATTCCTCTCCCTGAAAGCTGGGACCCATCATCTATATCTTCGCACCGAAGGAAGTGTCTCCTTATGACGCGAAAAAAACGATTCCTCCCCATGACATCGCGGGCCCACCATATTTGTAGGCTGACTTGTGGGCCTACTAAGTTGACGCGTATGCAGGGCTTTGTCAACTTAGTCAACAAACGATTCTAGCAGCAGCAACCGCTGGATGTTAATCCAACGGCCGTGCTGCTTCTTCAACCTCTGATCTTCTTGCTCCAGCCGCCCAAACCAGCTCCGGCGGGATCGCCTGCTCCTGCCTCCCGTGGTCGGCTGTGCTACCGCGCAGGCCTCACTGCCCCACCCTACTCCCACCGCTGGCCAGGCCTTCCCTCTACTCACTCACATCCCCTGTTTTTCTCCGACGATGGTAGCCTCACACCTCAGCCAAACCAGTCAACCCTCATACTCCCCTCCATGTGGGCATCCACTACCGCATCTTCCCCGGCTTCGTGTAGTTCCCTTCCTAGGACTCACCGTCGTCCACCACCTTGGTGCTCTCGGCGCGGCGTGGTCAACGTGGTCAATGAACGACAGCCATCGGAAGAGGAATGTACGCGGTGAGGCTGACAGCTGGACCCACCAGCTACATCTTCGCACGCAAGGAAGTGCCTCCTTATTACGCGCAAAAAAAATTGATTCCTTCCCCCTGACAGCTGGGACCCAGTAGCTATATCTTCGCACACAAGGAAGTGCCTCCTTATCCTCCCTGACAGCTGGGACCCACCCGGTCGAAGCGTACGTAGCGTTGTCTATCTGGTCGCGAACGTGTACGTACATACTGGTCGATCGGTCTCTCTGCAATGATGAACCGTTGGCGTGTAAGGAGCGGCACGTGTCGTAGTAGCGCCCCCGACGTAGCAGTTCAGGCAGCCCCGTCTAAATCGTGTACACGTACGTACAGCCACACGGCAAAAAATACGGGCACGTACGTACATACGGGCGGGGTCTTGAACGCGTACTCGCGCATACGTACGGCCAGGGCTCGTGTACATGGAGAGAGGTAAAGGACGGCAGCAACGGCCTCCTGTTCATCGTCAGCCAACCGGCTGGGTCGAAACGGAGGAAACAGCGCCGTGTTCATCGGGAGCCAAGCGACTGGGTCGGAACGCGTCCTGTTCATCGGGAGCCAACCGGCTTGGACGGAACAACTGTAACGGGGTCCTGTTCATCGACTCGGGGTCTGGCGTACCGCAAAACGGAGTAAACGCCCTTCTGTTCCATTGCCTACGGTCAAAACCGGGTCCTGTTCATCGGCTGGGGGTCTGGCGTACCGCAAAACGGAGGAAACAGACTTCTGTTCGAGCGCCTATGGTCGAAGCAGGGTCCTGTTGATCGGGAGGGCTCTGGCATACCGAAAAACGGAGGAAACGGACTTCTCCCCAAGTGCCTACGGTCGAAATGGGGGTCCTGTTCATCGGGAGGGGTGTGGCATACCGCAAAACGGGACTCTACGGGCTACTGTTCATCCACGGTCGACCTCCCTCCAGCCTCCACCAGCTACTGTTCATCGACCGTTGACTTCCTCCAGCCTCCACCGGGTCCGGTTCATCCAGCCTCCATGGGGTCCTGTTCATCCACCCCCAACCGGCTGGGGTGTGGCGGCCTCCTCGGGGTCCTGTTCATCCAAGCGCCAACCACCTTCACACGGCCAGGGTACTGTTCATCCACAGCGAACCCACCGGCTGGGGTGGGGCGTTCGAGCGGGCTGCAGCAACGGGAACTGTTCATCCACATCCAACCAACCGGCTCGATCGATGCGTCTCGACTCGTGTCTACGTGTATCACGCGCACAACAGCAATGGGCACTGTTCATCGTGAGGCAACCCAACACCGTCTGGCTACGTCTCGCACGGGGGCTCGATCAGCTTCAGTAAGCAGTGAGAAGGATCGATCGGTTTCAGTTAGAAGCTACGGGATCGCTCGGGTTCAGTTAGCAGTGAAGGGATCGCTTGGGTTCAGTTAGCAGCGAAGGGATCGCTCGGCTTCAGTACGCAGTGGGACCGATCGCTCGGGTTCAGTACGTGTAGTAGTGCGAGGGATCGATCGATCGCTCGGGTTCAGTAAGCGAACGCCTCGCTCGGGTTCAGTTAGTGAACGCCTCGCACACACGCGCGCGTACGAGAGAGAAACGCGCAAACCACACTGCATCGCTCGGCCCCGACCACCCACCGTAACCGGGAACTCCCCGAAAGTTTCCTCGCCCTCACTTCTACCACGATTTTTTACGTCATGGACAGCCCAAAGAATGTCATGCGGGTGCGTCTCCGGCCCGCCCAGGACGAAAAGCCCATTTTCTGTCATAATTTTTTGTCATAGAAGTAGGAGCCCACCACATCTATGATGATACGTGTTTTTTCACAATTATTGTCATTGATGTGTCACAACCATGACAGAAAAAGTTTTCATTCGAGCCATAATGTCACGGATGTGTCTTTTTTTGTAGTGGAGATGATCATGCAATTTTACTCCACAGCTCGTTTCTATCCCGATGGCAGGATTGTGTGGATGACAGAAGTTGTTCGATATGAGTCCACAGTTGAAGAATGGGCAACTTTGCTAGATGTACCCAAGCTCGAGGAGAATGACATTGATGTATATGCCAAGCGCAAGATGGATCACAATTCCATGGCCAACATGTACAAGGAAATTCCATTGGATGATGTTGAAACACACAAGCTAGGCTCAGTTTATCATCTGTTGGCAGGACTTGCTACCTCCAACACAATCATGAGGTATACCTTGATGCCCAAGTTAGGAGATGATAGGATGATCAGAGGACATTCCATCAATATGCTTCATCACATTGATCGATCTGAGAGATTCAGAGTCATGGATCTCATTGTAGAGACTATCACGAGAACTGCCGCGGATCAGAAGAGGTCATGTGGATTTGCACCACACATTCAGGTGCTTATCAACTCCAAAGTTGGTAACAAGTCATATCTTCTTGACCGAGAGCATTTGCCGCTTAAGCCAGAGTTTGAGGACAACACAGTGACGATGGATCCATCCCATCCCACTTTAGCCGCAGCACATGCAGAGAAGGAAGCACGAGCTGAAGCTGCTAAGTCTGCATAGCCCAGAGCCTCACCTACTCCATCACTAAAGACCAAGGCTGATCAGATGAACTATCTTCTTCGAGCTACTCAGAGGATCGAGCAGAGTTTGGCCAACTTAACTAAGAACCAAAAGAGTCTTGAGAGGGTCGTTGAGTCAAAATTCTATGAGCTGGATGTCAAGGTGACAGAGATGCAAACTACAATTGAGAGCCTGAAGAAAGAGGTGGATGAGGCAAAGCTTGCTAGCAGTGATGATGACGAGCATCATGGTTCAATGCTTCCCACGACTACTCAGTTCTGGACCTAGCCCAGGTCAGCAGTAGTTCCAGACACTTCCAGAGCCGCAGTTTTAGCTCCAGCTGCTGCACCCTCAGTTGCTTCGTCAGTTGCTCTAGTCGTTGCCACTCCTCCACCAGTTCAGCAGACTTCTTCCGAGGCATTTGCAGATGCACTTCTCTCTACTTCGACATCGACGCACACCGGCGCTGCAAGTCAGAGGACTTCACCACCAGGAGCTGCCAGAGATCGAGCCTAGAGCGCCGTCTAGCTCTGTACTTCTTCGAACTTTTTGGTACTTGTTGCCAAAGGGGGAGAATTAGTATAGATCATTAGGGCTTCAAGAGAGCGAGTGTTTTGCTTTTTATCGTTTGATTTCCATTTGTGTGCTACTTTTGTTCGTTGCTTGTTTGGTACTTCATATGTTTGTGGTTGATCATACCGTACTTTGATGATGCTATGCTTATATATCTTTTCATATGCTCCATGTATGATCATTCACTCGGTTGTTTGGTGATGAGTGCTTATGACATTGCAATCTTATCATTTTGAGCGCTCCACCAAGTTGTATGTGACATGGAAGAGTGACCCATGATCCTAATCGATTGTGCATTTGCATTCAAATGCAAATTTTAAATAATGCACAAATTTAGGGGGAGCTCTTACTTATCACATACTTCTCAAAAGCGATGATGTATTCCATTGATTATATCATTTGTCGAAGCTTTGATCTATATGTTGTCATCAATTACCAAAAAGGGGGAGATTGAAAGTGCAACTTATCCCCGGGTGGTTTTGGTAATTAATAACAACATATATATCATTGATCTAATGCTCATTTCTAATAGATTTCAGAAAAGATCAATGATTGGCATCGCAAGGACTAATGGATGTGGACCCCTCAAAATGTCAAGGACAAGAATTGGCAACTACAAGACTCTAAATTTTTGGTTTAGTGATCCAAGATCACATTGAGTCCCTTAGGAAAGGCAATACTATTAAAAGGGGATGAGGTACTAATGATGAGGTTGTTGCTCAAGTGCTCTGTGATGTTGCTCCAAAAACCCTCAGTCATTATCTCAAAAACACATCTATCCAAACTCTAAATTTCCATCTCGGTCCCACCCAAACTATCCTATCTGGACCCACCGAGAGAACCACTCCCATTGCCATTGCCAAACTCTAGCATTTTGGTTTGACTAAAATGGATTTCGGTCCCACCGAGATGGCATTGCCAAGTTTCTGTGATGACATTGTTTCACTTCGGAATCACCGAGTTGGAATAATCGGAATTTTGGTGACTGGGTTTTCCCCTAGCCATTGCACTTTGGTCCCACCGAGTTGTTCCACTTCGGTCCCACCGAAAAGCCCAATGTTTATATCTTTTACACTAATCGGTCTCACCGAGTTTTACATTCGGTCTCACCGATTTGGGTTAAACGTGTGTAACGGTTGGATTTTGGGTGAAGGCTATTTATACCCCTCCACCCCCACTTACTCTCTAATAGAGCCATCAGAATGTGCCTACACTTCCACCATTCATTTTCTGAGAGAGAACCACCTACTCATGTGTTGACATCAAGAGATTCCAATCCGACCATTTGAACCTTGATTTCTAGCCTCTTCAAGTTGCTTTCCACTCAAATCCTTCTCCTACCCAAGCCAAATCTGTGAGAGAGAGATTGAGTGTTCACTGGTACAACGACCTGCTATACAAACGGTTTTTACCCCCTTTCCGCGACAGAGTTTTAAACCGTCGCCTTGCCTGTGTGTGGGATAGGGGGGTCCTTCCCACATGACCCAGAAACCGTCGGCGATAGGGAGCACGCAAGCATACGTTTCGCAGAACTAAGCATATGCGATGCCCGCATCTTTCCCAGACACTCCATCCTTGCTACTCGTGTGTGCTCGCATTACCATCGCACTCGGTATTTTTTGGTGCAATGTTTACGATGCGCGCCCCATCACAAACAGTTCACGATTGTAAAACATGTAAGATAAGGAGACTATCACACACATTCACTTCTCCTGAACCGTATGCGATATATAATTAAGAAGATTAGTTAATCATCGTACGAGTGTCAGATAGGATTACAAAATGTCAGACTGTCGTACCAGTGTCGCACAGGATAACTATCGCACACGCTGTTCTGTGGTGCAAACATTTACGATGCATACAACATCAGAAACAATTCATGATTGTAAAGTGTGTACGATAAGGCGACTATCACAAACATTTAGTTCGCTTGCACCGTTTGTGATATTCTCTGACATCACACACGCTTTGCAAATGGCAACTGTGTGCATGGTCGCACATGTTTCCTCTCTGTGAACCGTGTCGGATTATGATGTATATCACACACATTGTGCTTTACAGACTGTGTGCGCCGTAATGACATGCAGAGCGTATTTTCACCCTAATTTAATCGCTGCTATTTAAAATTGTACCAAATTTGAATTTGAAAGTAGGCTATAACTTTATTCATATGCATCAGGTTCAACAACCAATGCATTATTCAATTCACAGGCACATATGTTCAAGAGTTACATCAAAAAAAGAATTACATATGCACAAAATAGAGAATGATGACCCAGGGTAGTATACTTTTACTATTAAAGACAGTAAAGAAAGAGGCGAAAGACATTCTGGTTGCTGAACAAGGTGAAGCGGAATGCCCATATTGTGCCCTCCTCCATGCAGAAGGCACGCACGACTCTAGTCCAACCCCTTGTGATGGCCGACCGCCCATCCTTCACTGTCTTCATGAGGACATTTAGATAGTCATTGTGTTCTGGTAGAAATACTTTAACCTTTGCATGCCCACCAATCATGTAGTTTGAGAGGTAATCTTGAGTAAACTGCTTTGGGAACCACTACAAAGGAAAAGGATTCAGACATTGTCATCTAACACAACTCATTATGGGCAGTAAATAGAAGGCTGCAGAGTTCTTACTTACCATCCTGCAGTTCACTATTGTCTTGGATAAAGTGTAAACAAATAGTTTAATTGCCATCTTTTGACCCATTTTACTAACAATCTTTATCAGTTTCCTCACTTGATGCTGGTTCATGAATATCTCATTGCCCCATACGCAAAAAGGGTCGAAGCGCGGATCTTTACCAATGACATATGTACCTAAAAGCACCAAGTTAATATTAGAAGCTAAACAGCAATTGCACAATGATGTAGTACAACACTCCCTCCGTCCCATTATATAAGATCTTATTACATACAATATACTCACATATTGGATGAATTAACATCTTATATTATGGGGCGAAGGGAGTTTATTATATTGTTACAAATATCGGCCGATTAACTGCAGTTAACTGCTACTGTGTTGTTGTTGCTGCTGCTCTTCTATGTATATCTAGACATCATCAGAACATTAAGGTAACACTCTTCCTTGTTGCTATGTAGCCTAGGATTGCATATTTAGACATTCAGTACAATGCATGTTGCTATGTAGCCTCAAATATATTAGATATGGCCCTAGTTAACCTACCGATAAATGGGTTACAGATATATTCAGTTACATTTACGATTCACTGATTAATCCCTTATCAGCCCCGGCCTATATGGTACCAGCTACCGATATCCTGAACAGTGAGTATATATAAGCCATGGGATGAAACTAACCTCGATGGAAAACAGCAGCCGTTCCCAATATTGTCCTGTGTAAGTAAATCGAAAGGCATGTTAAGCACAATAGGCTAAACATCAACCAAATATATCCATGGTAGACAATATAATCTCCAAATGATAGCTTCAGTGTGCAGGTTTAAGCACGCTAGTTAAGCAAAACAAGAAGTGGAAAGGTATGTTAACTGCACAGTTCATACTTGCACATATAGAACATCACATTGCGAATAACTGAAATAAACAAGGCATACTACGAACAACCAAAGATAGCAATTGAAACTGGACATATGCTAACTACAAACAACTGAACAACCAAAAACCGTTAAAAGAGGCATATGGTCGCTACAACAGGCTTAACAACAAGCAAATATAGTCATTCATATTGGTATTGTTGAAACTGGTATTGATGAAATTGAACTGCAAAGCTCATACTTGCACATATAGAACATCACTTTGTGAATAACTGAAATAACCAAGGCATACTACGAACAACCAAAAACAAATCTTGGGATTCCCCCTGTGAAGAGGCACGGCAAAACAAATCATGGGTTTCCTCACTTGTCACAGATGGGCTCCTTCCCATTGGAAGAGCACGGACTCTGGGTGCGCTCCATGTTGTCGCAGATGGGCTCCTTCACCTTGGAAGAGCACGGCTGTAGGGTGCCCTCCCTGATGTCACAGATGGGCTCTTTCCCCTTGGAAGAGCCGGAGAGGGTACCCTCCTCATGGTCGCCGTCGATGAGGTCTGACTTGTCAGTTGAGGATCCCAAGCCAGCGTCGCAGAACATGTCCTTCAGAAATGACAAAAGGGGCTCCATGGCGATGAAGGATGGCAAATTGTTGACAATGAGCCAGAGGAGATCAGTGGTAGGGCCATCGATGAGATCGACGGCGGTTGAACCCGAGGGGTTGGGGGTGGGCAACTTAACTTGTGACATAGCCCGCGTCAAGCCGTCAGTGTCGATGACCTCGATGTCATAGCCGGCGTCCGCGACATACCAGAATACTCTAGCCCAATGATTGAAAGCCTCCGGCCAGTCATCGTCGTCAGCTTCCTCGGTGGCCACCACGCCGACGTCGGGCAAAGAGGCCATGATAAACCTCTTTTGGGCCATTTGCTCCTCGAGCTCCCCGGGAAGCGTAGCCGGGCTTAGGCTGCGATGCCCTGGAGTGGGGGAGGGGGTGGGGATGGGGATCTGTGGGAAAGGGGGCATTTCGCAGGCGTCATGATGCGGAGCATCCTGAGGTCATCCCCATGGACTCACCTACGTCACCTCAAGGGCCACGAGGACCTATGACACGAGCTCGAGCAAGAGCCATCGAGAACGAGGTGACATCTCTCATTTCGCAATTTCCCCAAGATGCACATGAGACATGGATGCTACCTCAAGTGGAGACCCTATGCATACTCAGGTACCAAGGAGTTCATCATGGAGAAGCTACGGAGCAAGGTGAAATGAAGGAGAAAGAGGAACGCGAAGCTAGAGGACAAAAAGGGCAATTCAGCACCTGCCCGGATGATCCGGACCTAGGTCCGGACGATCCGGCCGATGCCCGGACGATCCGGACCAAGGCCCGGATGATCCGGCCAAAGAGCGCACCGGCTACAGAACGGATCCCGACGAAGCCGGATCATCCGGACCCCAGCCCGGATCATCCGGCCTAAGCCCGGATGTCCGGCCCTCCCGCACCTGTTTTTGACCCGCCTGGACGTCCGGGCGACCACGCGGATCACCCGGGCTCCCGAAGGCCGGATCATCCGGACGGCCTCCCGGATTGTCTGGGCACCCCGCAGCCCATGTGTGTGTGTGTGGCCCGCGGCCCATGTAATCCACTCGTCCCCTAGACTATAAATACTGTGAGAAGATCCACTCCGGATATCAAGACCTCGAATCCTCTCCGGATCGGGATGAACTAGTTACCGTGTATCCTTTCATGTTGACTATTCATCGTATGTGTATGTGGATCTAGTGTATGTATGACTTGTGATTGTGTCAATTGAGTGATTTGTGTTCTTGTGTTCTTCGTGTTCTTACCTTTCCCACCTCCAATTGTGAAAAGATCGACGAACTAGGGTTCCACCCTACATCATCTTGGATCAAAGCCACGTTGATTCACAATTTGGAGTCCTTCCCCTCCATTTGCTACCCTCAATTTTGTTGTTTTTCCCCAATTTCGAAAATTCCCACAAAAATAGCCCCACCAATTTTTTTTGTGATTTGTGAGTTTGATGATGTTTTGTTGATTTGGATCCGTGGATTTCATGTGTTGCAAGTGGATCTACCCTTCCCAATCTTCCCCACCTCGAAACCCCCTCAAAATTCTCGAATTTTTTGTTTTTTTCCGGATTTTTGAGCCCTTCCTGAGCCCTCCCCGAGCCAGTTTGTCCTGCCCGGATCGACCGGACCGGCGCCCGGATCAGCCGGACGGAGGCCCGGATCATCCGGCTCCGACTGAATTTGCTATTTTTGTTTTCAGCCACCGTTTCCACCATCGCCACTGCTTCCATTTCGTTTCCCCGAGCCCCACCATAGCTCCACCACCTTCGCCACTACCCATAGACCACCACCACCACCACCACCACCATTTGAAATTTGCCTTGAGATTTTGATTTGCGGATTTCCGTTTCCTAGCGTGTTTCGGCTAACTAGGCACGGTTCGACATCGACATAACTGCCACTCATCATCGCCACGGACTCGACATCGACAACGACCGTCTCACCATCGTGACACCACCACCGTAAGCAAGGATAGTAACCGCGACGACAACGCGTTATTTCCTTGCCATTGCATTGTTAACCCAAAGGCCCTCTTTTGCATCATTTTCCTATGAGACTAGCCATTTGAGTATTGCCGGGCAACGATTACTTGTACACTCTAGTGTTACCATCATATCATCATATCATCTCTTGTGCCAAAATTTTGTCCCCGCATATACATCATTGCTACCATCGTGAGAGCATTTCGCATAAGTGGCCAAAGAAAAATATCAAAAGAAAGAAAAGCTTTTAAGCAAAGAGAAAAGAGCAACAACAAGCTTGTAAGCAAAAGCCATAGCATTGCCACATTACATATCCTATTTGATCATCTTGGATCATTGTGACAAGTTCACCAAGACTCATACATACAAAGCATATTTGAGATAGAAGTGATCGTTTCGTCTCCAATAGGTTGTGCACAAGTGTTGTATCCGCCTATTAAGCAATCGTGCTAGCGTCTCTCTAGAGTTGTGCAACACGAGCGTTTCATTTATCTATCTGTGTGTGTTTCCGTGTAACTTTGCTATTGGTCTACTTGTTTCACTTGCGAATTTGTGAATCTTTCTCAACATTATTGATATCTTGCTTACAATTGCAAATATTTTGTGCCACCATCCTAACCAAACTCCTCCAAAAGCTTTACTTGTGTAGGTGTGAGAATTGACACGATCCGGTACCAATTGCACTATTTCCATAATACCATATCGAGTGATCATTGATCCATCTTCAACATTGGATAAGGTACATTGGTCTAGTTCATTCCCTTCTTCCACTAACACTTGTTTTAGAATCATGGAAAGGTAGGGCACTACTTCAATTCCTCTCTTCGATGAGCAAGACGATGCACCGAACGACTACATCACCAAGGCACACCTCTTTGGCGTCCAACGAGCCTTACATCAAGAAAGTGAAGCTTTGGGTGAATGCATCGAACAACTCGCCTCTGACTTTCGACAAACTCTTGATGACAAGCTATCATCTCAAATGGAAGAGTTTCGTGCCATGATGGTCAACCGTGCTTCTTCCACTTCGTCAAGTTCAAGATCAAGACGGTGCCACTCAAGACGCAACTCTTCGGACACTTCTTCGGATGCAAATCCCCCACGAGCACGCTCTCATCGCCCTCAAGTACATGAAGACTGGCAAGCTCCAAGAAACCCATTCCACAATGGTTTACAAGACCGTCTTCGAGAGCGCGAATGACAAAACCGGCAAGCACAAGCTAACATGGAGCAAGATCAAGTTCCATAACACCAACGTCATGTAAACCAAGACGACGACGCTCTACTACAAGAACGATAACGTTGTGAGGAACAAGCAATTGAAGCTCAACGTGCCCTACGCGAAGCAACTCGTAACATCGCCGACCACAACCGTCGTGTGCGAAAACAAGAAGAGGCCCCCCAACGCGAGCAACAAGAAGAGGCCGCAAGAAATGAGGGGCGCCAAGAGATGAGGAACCGTGCAAGAATTCCATGACCTCGATGTCAAGTCAATCAAGATGAGCACGACGAGCAAGAGCTAGAAGATCCTCCTCCAAGACATGAGCGTCATCGCCATCGCCAACAAAACAATGAAGAGCGCTACGGCAAGCTCAAGTTCACCATGCCTAAATTCTCCGGTGGAAATGATCCCGAAGAATACCTCTCATGGGCATTAAAGGTCGACAAGATATTCCATCTTCACAACTACGAAGAGGAAAAGAAGATTGCCATGGCATCTCTTGAGTTCCAAGACTATGTTCTCATTTGGTGGGAGCAAGTTATTCAACAACGCCAAGAGAAGGGTGAGCCACCCATCACCACTTGGACTCAAATGAAGGATGTCATGCGAGCACGTTTTGTACAAAACACTATAGCTGTGACCTCTTCAAGAAGCTACAACTCCTCAAGCAAGGCACCAAGTCTGTTGAAGAATACAACCAAGAAATGGAGATTGCAATGATACGAGCCAATGTCAAGGAAGATGATGAACAAACTATGGCGAGATTCTTGAATAGCCTCAACCATCCCATCAAGAAAATTGCGGATTTCCAACTGTACTCCAACCTCCTCAAGCTAGTGCACCAAGCAACCAAAGCGGAGCGACAAGTACAAGAGGACTACAAGTACTCCAAGTACACTTCCAAGACCTACGCTTAATATACTCAAGCTTCAATGACTTCTACAACTCCTTCCATGACTCGATCTACACCAAGTTCCGGCGACAAGTCAAGCTCCAAGCAACTTACGACATCTTCGAGTCGTCATACAAGTACATCCAAGAAAAAGCCTTCGTCATCAACAACTCCTATGGACGACACCAAGACGAGTGACATCAAGTGTTTCACTTGCAAGGGACGAGGCCACAAGTCATTCGAGTGCCCAACACGACGCACTATGATCCACAACACCGACGGCACCTACGATTCCATGAGTGAAGATGAAATGGAAGCCTCGAGCAAGTGGCCATGCACCGTCAAGTGAATGAAGATGAAGACAATCAAGTCTTTTGCGATAATGATTCAAGCCCCGCTCTTGTTGTCTCCAAGGTCTTAACACTTCAACAACATCAAGATGAAGACCAACGTTGCCACAACTTCCATACCAAAGCGGGTATTCAAGGACGTTCCGTCAAGGTCATCATCGACGGCGGAAGTTGCCACAACTTGGCAAGTGAAGAGTTATGTTCCAAGCTACAATTGGTCAAGAAGAAGCACCCTCGGCCCTACAAGGTTCAATGGTTGAGCGACTCCGTCACCATTCAAGTGGAGCACACCATTCAAGTGTCCTTCAAAATTGGAGCATATGAAGACACCTTAGAGTGTGATGTGGTTCCTATGTCCGTATGCCATCTCCTCCTTGGAAGACCTTGGCAATTCGACCGCGGCGTCATCCACAATGGACGGACAAATCACTATAGCTTCAAGATGAAGGGCAAGGAATTCATACTTCGATCAATGATGCCAAGTCAAGTCATCGCCGACAAGCAAGCATCTACACATCATGGAGAGACTAGTGAGAGAGTGAACCACCAAAAAGAGAGTGAGCGCCACAAGCCAAAATTGAGCGACTCCACGATGAGCAACAAAAGAGATCTAGTTATTTTAGCCACCAAAAGAGACTTGAGGGATGTGAGTGAGAGCCCATCAAGTATTCTTCACTTTGTGCTTTTATGCAAAGGTGAAGTTGAGCGGACTAATACTTCACAACATCTTCCTCTAGTGTTCTCTCTCTCTTGCAGGAATACAAGGACGTGTTTCCCGGTGAGCTACCTCCCGAACTTCCTCCTCTACGCGGAATCGAACACCACATCGATCTCATTCCCGGTGCACCTCTACCAAACAAGGCACCTTACCGCGTCAACCCCGACGAGACTAAAGAGATCCAAAGGCAAGTACAACATCTCATGGATAATGGGTATGTATGCGAGAGCTTGAGCCCATGTGCCTTTCCGGTAATACTTGTGCCTAAGAAAGATGGTTCCTATCGCATGTGTTCCGATTGCCGTCCCATCAATGCTATCACCGTTAGATATGCCATCCCATTCCACGCTTAGATGACATGCTTGATGAACTTAGTGGAGCTACTATTTTCTCTAAAATTGACCTTAAAAGTGGCTATTATCAAATACGCATGCAAGAAGGTGATGAATGGAAAACCGCTTTCAAAACTAAATTTGGCTTGTATGAATGGTTAGTCATGCCTATGGGTTTATCGCAAGCTCCTAGCACTTTTCTGCGTGTGATGCATTATGTTCTTCGCAAATATATTGGCATTTATGTTGTGGTTTACTTTGATGACATCCTTGTGTTTAGTGAAACTCTTGAAGATCATGCCAAACACCTTAGAGATGTATTGCAAGTTCTTCGAGACGAGTGACTTTATGCTAACATGGAAAAATGCACTTTTGGTGTTGATAAGCTTGTTTTCTTGGGCTTTGTTGTCTCATCTAAGGGTGTTCATGTTGATGAAGCTAAAATTGATGCTATTAAAAATTGGCCACAACCAACAAATTTGCTTCAAGTGCATAGCTTCCTTGGCTTAGCCGGATTTTAAAGACACTTTGTGAAGGATTTTAGCACTATTGCATCACCATTGCACGCATTGAGTAAGAAGAATACACCATTTGTTTGGGGTCCATCCCAAGATGCCGCATTTCATGAGCTTAAGAACTTGCTTACACATGCTCCATTAATTGCATTACCCAAGTTTGACAAAACTTTTGAAGTGCATTGTGATGCTAGTGGTAATGGCATAGGTGGTGTGTTAATGCAAGAGAAGCGACCCATTGCATATTTTAGTGAAAAACTCTCCAGCGCACAACTTAACTATCCTATCTATGACAAAGAGTTATATGCTTTAGTGAGAGTCTTGCATGTGTGGGAACATTATCTTCGTCCACGTGAATTTTTCATCCATACGGATCATGAAACGCTTAAGTATCTAAAGGGTCAAACTAAATTGAATAAGCGTCATGCTAAATGGAGTGAGTTCATTGAGTCATTTCCTTATGTTATCAAGTATATCAAAGGTAAGGAAAATGTTGTGGCGGATGCTCTTTCCCGCAAGTGCATGTTGGTTACTCAACTTGAGTTGAATGTCATAGGATTTGAGCACATTAAAGACTTGTATGAGCATGATGCATCATTTGCGATTCCTTTTGCCAAATGTCTACCGCATAAAACTTGGGAGCAATATTACTTGAAAGATGGTTATCTTATGTGAGCTAACAAACTTTGTATCCCCGAGTCTTCTCTTCGTTTACTACTTTTGCAAGAAGCTCATGGTGGAGGACTCATGGGACATTTTGGATGCGACAAGACCTTCGCCACGCTCTCCAAGAACTACTTTTGGCCAAAGATGTTTCAAGACGTTTCACGCTACACCAACCGGTGCTCTACATATCGCAAAGCTAAGTCAAAAGCTCAATCTCATGGTCTATATATGCCACTTCCTATTCCATATCAACCATGGGAAGATATTAGTATGGATTTTGTGCTTGGTTTGCCTCGTACTCAAAATGGCAAAGATTCGGTATTTCTTGTTGTGGACCATTTCTCTAAGATGGCACATTTCATTCCTTGCAACAAGATAGATGATGCTTCACATGTTGCAAATCTCTTTTGTAGGGAAATCTTGAGATTACATGGAGTGCCCAAGACGATTGTATCGGACCGCGACGTCAAGTTCCTAAGCTACTTTTGGAAGACACTATGCGCCAAGATCGGAATCTAGCTACTATTCTCTTTGGCTTATCATCCGCAAATCGACGGCCAAACAGAGGTCACAAACCGGACGCTATCCACACTCCTTCGTGTGTTGATCAAAAAGAACATAAGGGAGTGGGAGGAATGCTTACCCATCGCCGAGTACGCCTACAATCGAGCAAGACATTCGACTACCGGCAAGTCCCCCTTCGAGGTCGTCTACGGCTTCAACCCGTTCTCCATTGGACATCCTACCGCTACCACTCCAAGAGCGCATCGACATGGAAGCGAGTGCATGAGCTACATACCTCAAGAAGATGCATGACGATACAAGGCATGCAATCGAGCGCCAAGTACAATAACTCGCTCAACATCAACAAGCACCCCATGGTATTGAACCCCGGAGATCTTGTGTGGCTACACCTACGAAAAGAACGCTTCCCCAACGAACGCAAGTCCAAACTACTTCCTCGAGCCGATGGACCGTTCAAGGTGCTAGCACGCTACAATGACAATGCCTACAAGATCGACATCCCGCGCAACAAATACAACGTGAGCAACATCTTCAACGTCAAGGACTTATCTCCCTTCCATGGTGATGTGGATCTCGATCCGAGGACGGACCTTTCCCAAGGAGGGGGGGAGATGATGCGGAGCATCCCGAGGTCATCCCCATGGACTCACCTACGTCACCTAAAGGACCTCGAGGACCTATGACACGAGCTCGAGCAAGAGCCATCGAGAACGAGGTGACATCTCTCCTTTCGCAATTTCCCCTCGATGCACATGAGACATGGATGCTACCTCAAGCGGAGACCCTATGCATACTCAGGTACCAAGGAGTTCATCATGGAGAAGCTATGGAGCAAGTTGAAGCGAAGGAGAAAGAGGAACGCAAAGACGGAGGACAAAAAGGGCAATTCAGCACCTGCCCGGATGATCCGGACCCAGGTTGTCGGTGTACTAAAGTATGGGTCTTTTTAGTACCCCTTACTTGTGCACGGGCAGTTGTAGCTGTACCGCGGCAAGCCTTGCCGGGGGATAGCTAGGAGTAATCACAAGACTAAGATGCCAAGAAGGCGTTCAAGTCAACGATCAGACAGAAGACCAAAGGATTGCGGAGGCCCGGCAAGACCCTTGCCGGCAAGACCTCGCACCCGGCAAGGCCTCGCACCCGGCAAGGCCTCGCACCCGGCAAGACCCGGTCCCGGCAAGCCCCGAGTCCGGCAAGGATTCAGCCCCGGCAAGGCTCTGCACAGTGCAGCGCTATCGCTCCAGTGCAGCCGCCAGCCTTGTCATTTAGGGCTTGTCCTCATGGTGACGTGGCGTAATGCTGGCCACGAGATGCTTAAGCGGTGCTGATGGGATGGCTGCTTTTCCCATCCCCCGTAAAGCTTTTCCAAGCCCAAGACGCTAAGGGACACCTTGACGGACACCTCACGGTGCATTTAATGAGTTTGTCCTAGGACGTCAGGGTTAGGTATGATAACACTGTGATAACACTGTAGCTACTTTCCACCTCATGCCTTATCTCCTACGCCACTGTGGTAGCCCCTTTGACTCATATAAAAGGAGGCCCGAGGCGTACAGAGAGGGAGAGAGCACTTCTGAGATTGGACCCGTTCTGCATGCGTAGCTGCTACTGTAGCTCCCGGAACTTGGCCAAGAACATCCATTGTAATACAATCAAAGCAGGAGTAGGGTTTTACGCATCCGTGCGGCCCGAACCTGGGTAAAATCCCCCGTGTGCTGTTCGTTAGATCTGCTCTTTGTGCAACCCTCTCCCCTTGCCAAACCGTAAAGGGATCTCCTTGATCCCATAGGTGTCCGTTTCCCACGACACAGGTCCAGACGATCCGGTCGACGCCCGGACGATTCGGACCCAGGCCCGGATGATCCGGCCGAAGAGCGCACCGGCTATAGAGCGGCTCCCGACGAAGCCGGATCATCCGGACGGCCTCCCAGATCGTCCGGGCACCCCGCAACCCATGTGTGTGTGTGTGGCCCGAGGCCCATGTAATCCACTCGTCCCCTAGACTATAAATACTAGTTCCCCCTCTATGTTTTAGGGTTAGCAAAGTGTTGGCTCTTGAGATTAGAGCTTTGCGCATCCATACCTGTCCCATGGAGATCAAGACCTCCATGACACTCATGTGAGAACATCCACTTCGGATATCAAGACCTTGACTCCTCTCCGGATCGGGATGGACTAGTTACCGTGTATCCTTCCGTGTTGACTTTGTATCGTGATTCATCGTATGTGTATGTGGATCTAGTGTATGTGTGACTTGTGATTGTGTCAATTGAGTGATTTGTGTTCTTGTGTTCTTCGTGTTCTTGCCTTTCCCACCTCCAATTGTGAAAATATCGACGAACTAGGGTTCCACCCTACATCACGTCATCTAAGAAACTCAGGGTGGCAAGGGTATGTAGATCGGTGGGTAACCTACACGGGCAGACTGGCAGAGGTTGACGATGGAGGCGGCACGGCAGCGGCGGCGGCGGTGGCGGTGACCTAGCTAGGTTTTGAGCATGGAATGGGTGGTGTGTGTGTGTGTGTGTGAACGGAGGTTTTGGGGTGTGTGTGTGGAGGGGAGTTAAGGTGGTGTTTGAGGAAATGCCGCGGCTACTGAAAATTTTACTAGGCGGGAGTAAAATGCTAGGGCTACTGAAAATTTGGATCAAGGGATTGAAGCAGAGCGGGAGTAACAAACATCGCACACGGTCCAAACATAATAATCTTGTGCTATCAAACAGAAAAACCCTCCAGGCGAGCAGATATTTTTGAGATTACGAGGGATGTAGGCGGTAGTAAAATGCCGGGGCTACTAAAAATTTGGATCAAGGGATTGAAGAAGAGCGGGAGTAACAAACATCGCACACGGTCCAAACATAATAATCGTGTGCTATCAAACATAAAAATCCTCCAGGCGAGCAGATATTTTTGAGATTGCGAGGGATGCAGGCGGGAGTAAAATGCCGGGGCTACTGAAAATTTGGATCAAGGGATTGAAGCAGAGCGGGAGTAACAGACATCGCACACGGTCGAAACATAATAATCGTGTGCTATCAAACAGAAAAACCCTCCAGGCGGGTAGATATTTTCGAGAGCGGGAGCAACGAACATCGCACATGGTCGAAACATAGTAATCGTATGCTATCAAACAGAAAAACTCTCCAGGCGGATAGATATTTTTGTGATTGGGAGGGAAGCCTCGTGGACCCCAATCTACTGTGCTGATGTGAGTGACAGGCGCACGGGGTTGGCACACGGGTAGTCTGAGGGTACCGTGTCTGTTACTTCCCCAATTGCATCTGTCTCATCTGCTGTTTATAAATTTGGCAAAAAAAATGCGTGAAAGGGTCAGAACACGAACACACTTGCATGTGGACCAAATATATGTATGAAAAGGGTGGTTTGATGTTCAAATACCCAATGCACAACTTTGATGTGGCACCTGTCTCACAAAGCGCACATTATTGCTAGTCCACCACCCCCCCCACTTCGTGTCGGCGGGAGGGGAATCCTAGCTATGAACGCATGCCCCCAAATAGCTAGGTCCTACATCTCACCCTACCGTAACACAAAACCTATAGGAGTCCATCATGGTCAACCCCCCCCCCTTCGCTTCCGGTCAACGGTGGACCGTGTGCGGGCCCACAAATGTGTGCTTGTGGCACGAGATGGGTGAGACCACATACGAACCACATGCGGGTATACATATATGTATGAAAAGGGTGTGGTGTGATATTTAAATACCCAATTCACAATTTTGATGTGGCACATGTGTGCCTCGCAAATTAACCGGACATCCCCGACCCCACGAAGTTTCAGGAAGTGCGGAGTAGTCCCCCCCCCCCCCCCCACACACACTTTGAGTCGGTGGGATAGGGCATCTCACCAAGACGTACTGTAACATGGACCAATAAGAATCCACCTTGGTCGTATAACCTCTCTCGTTGTTGGTCAAAGTGATGGACATCCACACGGCCCCACAAATGGGCTAGCTTGTCGACGATAACCATGCGAGGGAGTGCCCGAAGACAACCACTGCGTGCATGTGGCCCAAACTTATGTATGGAAGTGTTGTGTGGTGTTTTAATACCCAATGCACAACTTTGATGTGACACCGTGCTTTGGAACCGAAAAGTCCCCACACGGAGCTAGCGAGGGTTCATGACGCATATAGTATAGATATATATGTACGTATGTCACCCCACTTCGAGCCAGTGAGAGGGATTCATGCGTACGCATGCATGCGCTCAAACTTAGGTCTGGAATCTCACCATGATCGACCTACTATACGGTAACTCGAACCAAAGAAGAAGAATCCACCCTGGTAACCTCTCTCATTGTCGGTCGAAGTGATGGACATCCACGCGGGCCCATGAATATATAGGCTTGTCGCCGATAACCAATCGAGGGGAGAGTGTCCGAAGACAACCACTGCATGCATGTGTCCCAAATATATGTATGGAGGTGCGTGATGCATGCATATGTTTGAATACCCAATGCACACCATTGATGTGGCGCATGCGTCGAAAATCGCATAGTCCCCACACGGAGCGAGGTTCATGACGCGTCGTGTATATGCTCGCTGTAGGTCAAAGTGATATGATGGACGACGACCTCGCGGGCCCACAGAGAGCGTCACACGCGAGTGAGTGTCCTAGAACAACCACAACGTGCATGTGGCCCAAAGAGGTGTTGTTTGATGTTTGAATACCCAATGCACAACTTCAATGTGGCACATGCTTCGCAAACCGGAAGCACACACAGAGGTTCACGACTTGTGGTCCCCCTCACTTTGAGCCGGTGAGAGGGACTCATGTGTATGCACGCGCTCGAACTTTGATCTGGAATCTCACCATGATCCACACTGTATACATAGGCCAAGATGAATCCACCTTTGGTCAAATGCCTCTCGCTGTCGGTGAAAACTGATAACCTTCGCGGGCTAACAAATGGGCACATCGCTGATAACCGCACGAGGAGTGTCCGAGGACCACCAATAATGCATGCATGTGGCCCGAAGATGTATGTATATCTATATGGAAGGGTTGTGTAATGTTTTAAATAACCAATTCACGACTTTGATGTGGCATGCCTCACAAAATGATCAATCCCACACGGAGGCTCACGACTCGTAGTGTACTGCCGGACCCCCCCCCACCCACACACCGCACCACTACCGCCACTTCGAGGCATGTCAGACTTTTTCTGCACTGAACATGTGACCAAAGGAGTGTCGTGTTAAAATTTGAAAAAAAAATCAGAGATCATTCGGCCGTTTTTATACATTGATTGATTTCCTAGGGATTTAATGTGCAAAAATCAAAATTTAGCTACATGCACACGTGATAGTGCACCAAAATGGATTGGAAAATCATATGTGTGTCCCTGGGTGCATGTTTATTCCCCGTGAAATTTCAAACATTGAGAATCTTGATTTTTAAAATCCAGTAAAGCCAAAACTTAGTTGAAATTCATGAAACTTATCGTGGTGTCATATGGACACCAATAGACTGTGATATTGTATTTTTTTGTCAAATTTGAGACAAGTTTTGATATAATCTTCTTACAAACGGGAGATTATTAATAATTGGCAACCAATATCACAAACAGATTATTTATTCGAACCGTGGGCGTTAGACCAACAACGTATGTGTCATGCTTCGGTTAAGCAATAAAGCGGCATAATTAATCATCAAAAAAGAAAAACAATATACGTGCCGCCACGCGTCCCGTGTGCCGTGCGAGCTGGCATGAGTTAATGGGACGCATGCGAGCCATCCGCCGCGCAGGCAGACCGGGAGGCGTCCGCGTGTTCGCTGCGCGGTGTCACCGGGAGGCGTGCTATTAGCTGTGTGAAATGACGGTAGGCATCCCAGCTGTCCGCTGCGCAGGCTCACCGGGAGGCGAGCCAGCCCTTTGACCGCCGCCTGCCTCGCTCCCACTGCTCCATATTAATGGCGCGCCTGAGCTGCTGGTCGTAATAGGCAGCTGCACCCCCTGTCCACAGTGGTCACCGCCGTCTGGAGTGTATGAGGATGCCGCCGAAGTGCACCATCGGAGGGAGTGGCGACGCCGGGGCTGGTGAAGCACCCGCGCAACGCATGAAGCTGAGCAGTGCGACCTTGACGTCATCGCCACCGTCATGCCTCGCCAGCTAGTGCCGGAGGTCCACAGCAACTCCGGCAACGACTCCGACTCCGACGGAAAACCGGTTAGTCATCTATACCCATTTTTGTGGCAAATATATCATGCGTTTTCTCTGGTTACTCCTGCCCCCCTCCCTCCCCCTTCATTTTTTCAGAATAGAAATCCTATGGTTATGTTCTCTCAGTCCATGAAATCAGAGTAAGATTCGTTAGATCCGTGTAGTGTATTGATTGTTTGAATGGTAACTGTCTAGGGTTAGTGATTAATTGTCTGTTCTGTACAAATGATTTTTGCTAATAATCCGACAAGGGTTAGCGTTCATGCTAATAATTCGTAGCCAGATCTTGAGAATTGATTTTGAATATCCTACATATATGTTTGTGCCATTTTTTTGTTCCAGATCTTGAGAATTGATTTTGAATGTCCTACATATATGTTTGTGCCAATTTTCCCCCCCAGATTGGTATGTACATTGATAAGGCTCCGGCCAGCGCCGCCGCCGGTTGTAGATCCTGCACCCGGCAGCGAGGGCAGAAGCAGCCACGCCCCCCTGGATCTGAGGAACCCGTAGAATATCGGGCGGACATCATAAGCGATCTCCCGGACGCCATCCTTGGGGAGATCATCTCCCTTCTCCCGACCAAGGATGGCTGCCACACACAGGTCCTCGCATCTTGATGGCGCCCTCTAGGGCGCGCCGCGCCTCTTAATCTTGACTGTCGTCAGCTATCTGTCATTCATGATTTTGAACTCCACTGATCCATCATCCCCTCCCACCAGGGCTCCGTTCAACGCCTCTGCATCCCGGCATGCTGCATGTTGCACATACCCTGCACGGTGGACGACTGGCTGACATCCCGTGAATTCGAAAAACTCCAACAGCTTGAGTTCTACCATTACTACGAAAATAGCTTACCACCAACCGCTGTATCTGTGCCCTCACCACCGATGTCCATCTCATGGTTTTCCTCCTCTCTCCACACCACCACCTTGGCCCGGTGCCATCTAGCAGACAATCCTTGATTATTGTTATGCACCTTCACAAATAACAGTGGTCTCTGCACCTAAACTGCAGACCTTGGGTGTAATTCGTGATCCGTTTAAAGGTTACAAGATGGTGTTTGGCTCCACAATTATTCAGGTACTATATATTATCATCAACACTTTTGTAATCATAAGCTGCATTTTTCATTTGTGCGCATAAGTTTTATATCATCTTGGAGTACACTTTATGTACTAATTTTATGTTCTATGCTCAATGAAGAGTTTTTCCATGGATAGCCTATCAACGGTGCTGGATTCTGTCAAGACCTTACATATCAGTATGTGGTGTTTAGATCTGAACACGATTATTGGCTAGCTGTGATGCTTTCCATGCTTGGAGAATTTGTATATAGAGGTGATGATTTCACTCACATTGAAAGCCCATATATAATGTACTAGAATTAACCGTTCAGCTGTCGCTCTTTCGACATACTCTTTTTTTAGACATTAACTATTTTCAATCTTCATGTCTATTTAGGCAATAACACATGGACAAAAAGGTATAACCAATCGGTGGCGTAAGAAGCACAGGGAATTTCTTAGTTCTCATGACATTCGCTTGAGGACAATAACAATGGAAGGATATGCATCCAACCATGCAAACACTAGCTTTTTCACATTCTTCCTGTTGAATGCGAGGGTACTATTGTCCGTGAGGATTAAGTTTTTTAACAAAAAGTTTCTCACGGATGGACACGTTGAACAGCACAAAAAGAAGTTTCAGGTGGACAAAAGGGCTTCTGAACATGCTCAGCTTCTATTTACAACAACTTGTGATCATGTACCAGTAAATTTTCTGGCCTAGGATCTTGATTTTATGGATCAGACCAATCCATTTGATTGTGACTACCAAAAACTTTGGTTGAGTTAGATGCTATTGCCCTATTCAATTTGGGTTTTGTCTAAACCTGATGAACTGATCCTCATGCTTTTGTACCATTTGTAAGCTGGAGTTAGATGTTGTTGCCCTTTCCAACTCAGCTGTGACTCGTATTTTCTTTCAAACATGGCCAATGGCTTGCCATTTCTTTAATTAATTTCCTAGAAATCATAAATGTGTCCTTGGGTGAATGTTTAGGTCCCATTTCTTTAGTTGAATGCCTAGAAATCATAAATGCTATATGCAATAATTATGCATGTGGTTGCTCGCCGTTGAGGCGGCCGCGGCGCGCTCTGCTCGCGTCCCTTCGCGCACTCTCCTCGACGTTGAGGCAGCCACGGTGCGCTCTGCTCGCGTCCTTCCGCGCGTGCTCTTTCAGTGGTTGGGGCTAGTGCATGATCATGTTTTGGGCGCCATATGCATGCGGTTGCGTCCGCGCGCGTCGCCATGATGTAGTTAATACGTGCGGCATGATGCAGTTACGCGCTGCAACAACTGCCATCCGCGCGTGCTGATACTCCAGGCCATTCGGCCTCCCCATTTATTCCCATGGCCATTATAACTTTAGTCTCCTCAACCTTTCGATCGCGCCCCACAACACAACAAGCACACCCACGACGACACATAGAGAGAGGATATCCAGCGGCGCTCCAATGGAGTTCGGCGTGCATCGTGTGGACACCCACGTGAGGGGGAAGGAACTCATGGTGGTGTACACCATCGACCCAGCCGTGGTGGAGGACTCCATCAACACCATGGAGCAGTTGCTTGCTAAGGACGACAAGTACAAAGTGGTCGACTTCGACCTCCAGTACACCGCCGGCCGTCCCGGGGTTGATCAGGCAGTTGCCGTCGCCGAGTTGTGCGTGGGCCATCACGTCCTCGTCTACCACTATTGCCTGGCCACAAGGCCTTGCGAGCGTTTCGCCAGGTTTGTCAAGAGCTCCGACTACAAGTTCGCTACGGTGGACACCGTCAAAGATGTAAAAGCGCTCCAGATTTCGGGCATGGCCTGCCTGAAGCTTGTTGACATCCGTGGCCGCTACAGGGTCTGGGGCAGCATGCAGAAGGACTCCCTGGTTGAACTCGCCGCGGCCATCATCGACCCCTACTACGAAAACATGAAGGAAGGTTCCAAGAGAAATCCTGGATCCTGGCATGGTGCCTGGGTGCGGAGACTGGATGAACCTCACCTCAAGTTTGTAGCCAAGAACGTGTACACATGCTACGAGATGCACAGGCGGATCGTTGACATGAGGGAGTACCTCCTTACTGTAGATGACGAGGGATCGAGCCACCAGCAGAGCAACAGCGGCAAGCGTCACAAGAAGAAGTAGATGATGATTAGATATGATCGTTTATCCTAGTTTATTATGCATGTAATTGTTTACTTTGGTGTGTGCAAATGTTATGTGTGTAGTCAGTTATGTAATTGGATGTTTAATTTGGTTATGCAATCATGTCCTTATAAGTATACATGTTGTTGTTCTGTAGACAGAGAGTGTAGATGTTGTGCAGACTTAGCAAATCACATCGCACATGGATTAAACTACGGAACCCGTCGGTGATGATTTCATCAATCGCTGATAATTGGTTACCAGCAAGCGTTTGGCCACAACACACACGGGTTATTAGCAGGAATCGTTTGTGTTGTTATCGGTCTTCCCACACATTTCTGATTACTGGCCTGTTTGCCGCGTATCACACACATCTTGTTAAGTTGAACCGTTTCTGTTGTGTTGGGTAATCGCAAACAGTTCATCTGAGTGAACCGCATGCCGTATATCGCACACACCTTGATCTGCCTGACCGTTTCTGTTATGTTGGGTAATCACAAATAGTTCATCCGAGTGAACTGTATGCCGTGTATCACACACACCTCGAACTGGCTGCCCGTTTTTGTTGTGTTGGGTAATCACAAACAGTTCATCCGAGTAAACTGTATGCCATGTATCGCACACACCTCGAACTGGCTGCCCGTTTCTATTGTTCTGGCTTATCGCAAACATTTCGCATGGATCAACTGTATCCACGTATCGCACACGCGTCTCTAATCTGAATCGTGCTTGATGTCCCCGCCATCACACATAGTTCGTCTTATTGGCGACGGTTTTATTACGACACCATTTGCGATGCATGCATCACATATAGTTTGGTCGTGGGGTCTCTGATTCATGTGTCGCGTTAGCGGTCACCTGCAATAGTTTTTAGGAGACTATCATTTGAAGCACAAGAGCAAGGAGTTCATCATCAACACACCATCTATTACCTTTTGGAGAGTGGTGTCCCCTAGATTGGTTAGGTGTCACTTGGGAGCCTCCAAGATCATGTGGAGTTGAACCAAGGTGTTTGTAAGGTCAAGGAGATCGCCTACTTCGTGAAGATCTACCCGAGTGAGGCTAGTCCTTCATGGACGGAAGCCATGGTGGAATAGGCAAGGTTGCTTCTTCGTGGACCCTTCATGGGTGGAGCCCTCTGTGGACTCGCGCAACCGTTACCCTTCGTGGGTTGAAGTCTTCATCAACGTGGACGTACGATAGCACCACCTATCAGAACCACGCCAAAAATCATCGTGTCTTCATTGCGTTTGAAATCTCCAAACCTCCTTTACTTTCATATGCACAGTCGTTATTTTCCACTGCACAGCTCTTAGACTTGCATGAGTAGGGTGTACTTGACTTGGTAGAATTGCTAAAATCTGCCCACAACTAAAATTGGGAACAGGATAGATTTTTATTTGGTCAAGTAGTCTAATCACCCCCCCCCCTCTAGACATACTTTCGATCCTACATATGTGTTGCAGGGAAACATTGGGAGGCACTGAGGTTTACCATCGAGGTTTGCACATGCATGGTGACGAGGATATGTACTTAGGGTAGGGTGCTAGGCCCGTCCTACATACCCCACCTAAGGACACCACATTGGAGGACTACAAGACTACGAGAGAGATTCCGACTGAACTAGCCATGGCGTATGAGTCACTCGGAATCCCCCCCCCCCTCCACTCGACGGTCAGCTCTCACTCGGAGGGGCCGCCAATCACTCGACCGCAGAAGACCAAGAGTCTCCCCAGGGAGGCCAACGGGCAGACGTTACGCTTGCCGTCTTAACTGGCATTTATTGTATACGTTACCAGTAACGTCCCCCCCTTTTATTACCTACAATCAAACCCCTAAATGCCAGACGTTTATGAGGGGCAGCGCACTCTATATAAGCCACCCCTCCCCACTGGCACAAGGGTTCGCAATCCTTGGTAAACACAACGCACGTATCACTCGACAGAGTAAGCTCCCCGGAGCACCTGAGACGTAGGGCTGTTATCACTTCCGAGTGAGGCCTGAACTCATACATCTGTGTGTACACCCTCGCCGTAGCTAGGACTCTGCCCTCTCCTTTCGTACCCCTACCATCTACTGTCAAGCACGTTCCCACGACAGTTGGCGCCCACCGTGGGGCAGGCGTCTAAGCGACTTCCGGCGAGGTTGCAGTTTTTCATCTTCACCATGTCTCCCGACGGCGGTTTGATCCTGGGCTGCGAGATCCGTCTCGGTGCGTTCACCTTCATCGCCGACGACTCCGCATGGCTCCAGGAGGCCCCTCTCGACGTTGAGGCTCTCCCCGTCTGCGGGGCGACGCACTTCAGCACGAGTTCATGCGGCGTTCTCCTTCGTCAGCCGTCGACCCCGTACATGTCGGCTCCAGCGCCGTCCACTCTCCCCGCTGTTCGTCGCCGCAAGCGATCCGGTCGTTCGCGGCTCCAGCGATGGGTGAGGCACGCGGCAGCGCGCCAGGCGTCGACTCCGCAGATCGCGGCTATCGAGCCCGCCGAGCTACTTCATGGCGCGTTCGACTCGGCATCAGATTCATCCGAGCTCCCTTCCGAGTGCGAGAGCTGCGATCCTGCAGCAGAAGTTTTCATGGCGGGTTCTCATCAGAGCCCACCCGGCTATGGCCGTGGCGGCCGCGAGCGTGGCGGCCCGTCGAATGATCAGCAGCGCAGGGATGACGAGGTCCTCCAAACCCCCATCGTCGGCACGACTGCAGAAGCCCAGGCTCTGGAGGCTGCGCGTCTCGCCACCTTGGCAGAGCGCACGCGCCCCGAGGAGATGCAAAGGTCACTCAACGAGCGCACTCGACAGCGCCGCGAGCGTCAGTTGTTCCCTCTAGTCGACGACAATCGTCAGGTATACCGTACTCCGATCCAGAATGTTGCAACGGCGGCTAGGATTGCAGATTCTATACAGCCGTCCGATTCAGAGGCCGGCAGAGGACTCGAGCAGATCCGAACCCTGCTTGGGGCGGCTCGACAGCAGAACTCCGCTGTCTCTCAGTCGCGCAACAGGATTCACAGCAAATCAGTTAGAGCAGACACAGTCCAATCGGCCCACAGTCTAGGGTCACCTCAGCATCGCAGAGGCAGAGATTACCGCAACGATCAGTACAGAGATCAGAGGCGAGATCAGTTTGCTCCTCGGCATCACCGTGATGACCACCGTCGAGTGCCTACTCCTCCGCGGAGTGGTCCATACGTGCCCCGGCACTATGATGACAGGCGCCCGTACGGTGATGAGCGGGACCCTGGGTTTGACGCGAGATCCGTTCTCGTTCAGAACCGGGTCGACAGAGGCAGATACAATAGAGGTGGCTATGACAGAGATTTTCCGAGTGGCAGTGGTACAACTGTTTCTGGTCCAGAGTGTTTCAGCAGAGCCATCCGATCTGCTGAGATCCCCCCCAACTTCAGGTTGGCGGCTGGGATTAGCAAATTCACTGGTGAGTCGAAGCCGGAAACATGGCTAGACGATTACCGAGTGGCTATTCAGATCGGCGAAGGCAACGACAACGTGGCTATGAAGCATCTGCCCCTGATGTTGGATGGTCTGGCCTGGGCGTGGCTTAATCAGTTGGGTCCTTCTAGCATCTATTGCTGGGAGGATCTTGCCCGAGTGTTTGTCAAGACCTTCGAAGGCACCTGCAAGCGCCCTGCCGGTTTGCTCGAGTTGCAGCACTGTGTCCAGAAGCCGAATGAGACCTTGAGGGATTACATTCAGCGGTGGACCACTCTTCATCACACGGTGGAAGGTGTTTCCGAGCACCAGGCTGTTTGCGCCTTCAAGGCCGGAGTCAGATACAGAGAGCTCTATTTGAAGTTTGGTCGGACAGGAGATATGTCCCTGAGCAAGATGATGGAGATTTCCACCCGATACGCCAACGGCGAGGAGGAGGATCGCCTCCGCAGTGGCAAGGGTAAAGCAGTCGACAGTAATCCCGGCGGCGGAAATTCCAGCCGGAAGCAAAAGCGTAAAGCTGACGGCTCTGTCCAGGCAGAAGTAGTCGCTCTGGCGGCGAAAGGGAAAGTGAAGCCAAAGGGGCAGTTTGTTCAGAAGAAGTCCAAGAACCAGTCGACAGATGTCCTGGATATGCCATGTCCCATTCACTCACGAAAGGATGAAGAAGGCAACTTGATCCTGTCAAAGCATACCACTCGACAGTGCCGATTGCTGATCCAAGGGTTCAAGGGAGAGCAGTCGAGTGACAAAGATCCTGAGAAAGAAGAGGACGAAGATAAAGAAGACTTTCCTGAGATCAATGCCACATTGGTGATTTTTGCCGATGTAGAAAGCAAGAGTCGATTGAAGGTCATCAACAGGGAGGTCAACATGGCTGCTCCAGCTACCCCCGAGTACCTCAAGTGGTCCCAGACAGCTATCACCTTCGATCAGTCAGACCATCCCGCTCATGTCCCTACCCCAGGTCGACAGGCGCTGGTGGTGGATCCGGTGGTAGGAGGCACTCGGCTCCGCAAAGTTCTCATGGATGGAGGAAGTGGCCTGAATATTCTGTACGCTGATACCCTCAAAGGGATGGGCATTCCGATGTCCAGGCTCAGCGAAAGCAATATGCAATTCCACGGGGTCATCCCTGGGAAGAAGGCCAAGTCACTCGGACAGATTGCGCTGGATGTGGTGTTCGGCACTGACAAGAACTTTCGCAAAGAGAAGCTGACATTTGAGGTTGTAGACTTCAAGAGTGCATATCATGCCATCCTTGGCCGTCCAGCGTATGCACGTTTCATGGCCCGCCCGTGTTACGTGTATCTCAAGCTGAAGATGCCCGGGCTCAAGGGTGTGATCACAGTCACAGGCAATCGACAGAGGGCTGAGGAGTGCCTCCAACAGGGCTCCAAGATCGCCGACATGCAGATGGCTGTAGTTGAGTTAGAAGAGTACAAGAAGACTGCTGATCCCGCTGATCTGTTGCGTTCCAAGAAGCCCACCACCGAGTCAGCTTTTCAGTCGGCAGGAGACTTGAAGCAAGTGCACATTCACCCGACAGATCCTACTGCTGCTCCGACCAACATCTCAATCACACTCGACAGCAAATAGGAACCCGAGCTCATCCAGTTCCTCCGTGAGAACTGGGACATCTTTGCATGGAAGCCCGCTGACATGCCTGGTGTACCCAGGGGACTGGCTGAGCACCGTCTGAGAGTTGATCCGAAGGCCAAGCCTGTAAAAGAACACTTGCACCGGTCGGCAATAGAGAAGCGGAAGGCAATCGGCGAGGAGGTGGCTCGACTCTTGGAGGCCAAGTTCATTCGCGAGGTCTACCACTCCGAGTGGCTTGCGAATGTCGTCATGGTCCCCAAGAAGGACAAGTCGCTCCGAATGTGTATAGACTTCAAGCATATCAATCGGGCCTGCCCGAAAGATCATTTCCCGCTCCCCCGCATCGACCAGATTGTGGACTCGACTGCGGGGTGCGAGCGTTTGTCTTTTCTCGATGCATACTCTGGCTACCATCAGATCCGTCTGTTTGGTCCAGATGAAATAAAAACGGCCTTCATCACCCCTTTCGGGTGTTTCTGTTACATCACCATGCCTTTTGGTCTGAAGAATGCTGGCGGTACTTTCATGCGCATGATTCAGAAGTGTCTCCTCAACCAGATCAGTCGGAATGTCGAGGCCTACATGGATGATATCGTAGTCAAGTCTCGCAAAGGTTCCGACCTGCTGACTGACTTGGCGGAAACATTCGCCAACTTAAGAAGATATGACCTCAAGCTGAATCCAACCAAGTGTACTTTTGGAGTTCCGGGTGGAAAGTTACTCGGTTATCTCGTTTCCGAACGAGGAATCGACATCAACCCCGAGAAGATCGGTGCCATCGTCCGAATGAAACGCCCCGAGCGTATTCACGATGTCCAGAAGCTTACTGGTTGCCTGGCAGCGCTGAGCAGATTCATTTCTCGTCTCGGAGAGAAGGCACTCCCTTTGTACCGACTGATGAACAAATCCGATACGTTCAAGTGGAATTCAGAGGCAGAAGCAGCGTTTGTCCAGCTCAAAGCCCTGCTCTCCACCCAGCCGGTGCTTGCCGCTCCACACAGCAAAGAACCCCTGCTCCTGTACATTGCAGCCACCAATCAGGTCGTCAGTACAGTTCTTACTGTCGAGCGAGAAGAAGAGGGCAAGGCCTACAAAGTCCAACGCCCAGTTTATTACATCTCTGAAGTGTTGACTCCTTCTAAGCAAAGGTACCCACATTACCAGAAGCTTGTCTATGGTATATATCTATCAGCGAAGAAAGTGGCGCACTATTTTCAAGATCACTCAGTCTCAGTCGTCAGTGATGCGCCTTTGAATGAAATCCTCAACAATCGAGACGCGACTGGTCGAGTGGCCAAATGGGCCATTGAACTTCTTTATTTTGATATCAAGTTTGAAGCGAAGAAAGCCATTAAATCTCAAGCACTTGCTGACTTCATGGCCGAGTGGATAGAACAGCAGCAACCAGTTCGGATCCACTCGGAACACTGGACCATGTTCTTTGACGGCTCGAAGATGCTGAACGGTTCTGGTGCTGGTGTGGTATTGGTGTCTCCCAAGGGCGATAAACTCAGCTATGTCCTCCAGATTCACTTTGATTCCTCCAATAATGAAGCTGAGTATGAAGCACTCCTTTACGGGTTGCGTATGGCCATCTCGCTCGGCGTTCGTCGCCTGATGGTATACGGTGACTCGGATTTGGTGGTCAATCAAGTGATGAAGGAGTGGGATGTCAGAAACCCCGCCATGACCGGATATTGCAATGCAGTAAGAAAGCTTGAGAAGAAGTTTGAGGGTTTGGAACTCCATCACGTTCCCCGAGTGAAGAATCAGGCAGCTGACGAACTGGCAAAAATCGGTTCCACTCGGAAGCCTGTGCCCAGCAATGTGTTCCTGGAGCATTTGCACTCTCCTTCGGTACAAGAGGACCCCTTCACCGAAGAGCCCCCGCAGCCTATAAGCGCCTCCAATCCGACTGAAGTTGATGTCCCAGCAGTCATAGATCTGGTCAGTGAGATTCTGGTGATAACTCCCGATTGGACGGTGCCCTACATCGCGTACATCCTCAGGCGAGAACTTCCAGAAGATGAAGTTGAAGCTCGACAGATTGTCCGCAGATCCAAAGCTTTCACTGTTATGAATGGGCAGCTCTACAGAGAGAGCGTAACCGGCGTGGCTCAGCGATGCATTTCTCCCGAAGAAGGTCGACTGATTCTGGAGGAAATTCACTCGGGAACTTGCAGCCATCATGCGTCCTCTCGGACGATTGTTGCCAAGGCCTACCGAGCTGGTTTCTTCTGGCCGCGCGCCAATGAGATGGCTAAGGATATTGTGCAGCACTGTGAAGGATGCCAATTCTATGCAAACTTGTCGCACAAGCCTGCGTCTGCCTTGAAGACCATCCCACTCGTCTGGCCGTTCGCTGTATGGGGATTGGATATGATCGGACCTCTCCGCACGGGCCAGAGTGGTTTCACGCACCTTCTGGTAGCAGTCGACAAGTTCACTAAATGGATTGAGGCCAAGCCTATCAGGAAGCTGAATTCTCGCACATCCATCAAATTCATGAGGGAAATAATATTCAGATACGGAGTTCCCCATAGTATCATCACGGACAATGGTTCTAATTTTGATTCGGAAGAGTTCAGAGCCTTTTGCTCCTCTCAAGGCACTCGGGTGGATTACGCATCCGTTGCGCACCCCCAGTCAAACGGTCAGGCCGAGCGAGCAAATGGCCTTATCCTTCAAGGGTTGAAGCCTCGACTCATGCGCGAACTCGATCACGCAGCTGGAGCTTGGGTTACAGAATTACCGTCTGTTCTGTGGGGCTTGAGGACAACTCCAAATCGGTCAACTGATCGCACTCCTTTCTTCATGGTGTATGGGGCTGAAGCTATCCTGCCGAGTGATGTTCTTCACAATTCTCCTCGGGTGGACCTTTACTCGGAGGTTGAAGCTGAGCAAGCATGCCAAGATGCTGTGGATCTCCTTGAAGAAGAGCGGGAAATGGCTTTGATCCGGTCGACTGCATACCAGCAAGATCTGCGTCGCTTTCATGCAAGGCACGTCAGGAGTCGGACCTTCCACGAAGGTGACCTCGTGCTCCGAGTGGATCAGCAGCGGCCTCACAAGCTAGCCCCCGCGTGGGAAGGCCCTTTCGTCGTCACCAAGGTGCTGAACAATGGAGCCTACCACCTCTTCAATCTCAAGAAGAACGCTGACGAGCCACGGGCCTGGAACGCGGATCTGCTTCATCGGTTCTACACCTGAAGGTTGATCTGTCTGATGTAATAAGAGTAAACTGTTTTGATTATCAAGGATACGACTCCTGCAGTCTTTTGTCGATTCCGATCGCACAATTCTGAGTTCAAGAATACCCCGAGTGCGAGCGATCCTCACACTCGGGGGCTTAGCTGCGACTCCGTGTCGCCTAAGTTCAGAACCTCGTCGAGTGAACAGCATCGCATTCACTCGAAAGCTTAGCCGCGATTCCGCATCGCCTAAGTTTAAATCTACTCCGAGTGATGGGCGATCCTCACACTCGGGGGCTTAGCTGCGACTTCGTGTCGCCTAAGTTCAGAACCTCGTCGAGTGAACAACATCGCATTCACTCGAAAGCTTAGCCGCGATTCCGCATCGCCTAAGTTTAAATCTACTCCGAGTGATGAGCGATCCTCACACTCGGGGGCTTAGCTGCGACTCCGGGTCGCCTAAGTTCAGAACCTCGTCGAGTGAATAGCATCACTCAAAAGCTTAGCCGTGATTCCGCATCGCCTAAGTTCAAATCTACTCCGAGTGATGGGCGATCCTCACACTCGGGGGCTTAGCTGCGACTCCGTGTCGCCTAAGTTCAGAACCTCGTCGAGTGAACAGCATCGCATTCACTCGAAAGCTTAGCCGCGATTCCGCATCGCCTAAGTTTAAATCTACTCCGAGTGATGGGCGATCCTCACACTCGGGGGCTTAGCTGCGACTCCGTGTCGCCTAAGTTCAGAACCTCGTCGAGTGAATAGCATCACTCGAAAGCTTAGCCGCGGTTCTGCATCGCCTAAGTTTAAATCTACTCCGAGTGATGGGCGATCCTCACACTCGGGGGCTTAGCTGCGACTACGTGTCGCCTAAGTTCAGAACCTCGTCGGATGAATAGCATCGCATTCACTCGAGAGCTTGGCTGCGAATCCGCTTCGCCCAAGTTAAAACGCTACTCCGAGTGACGAGCGATCCTCTCACTCGGGGGCTTGGCTGCGAATCCGCTTCGCCCAAGTTAAATCGTACTCCGAGTGACGAGCGATCCTCTCACTCGGGGGCTTGGCTGCGAATCCGCTTCGCCCAAGTTAAAACGTTACTCCGAGTGAGGAGCGATCCTCTCACTCGGGGGCTTGGCTGCGAATCCGCTTCGCCCAAGTTAAAACTCTACTCCGAGTGATGAACGATCCTCACACTCGGCGGCTTGGCTGCGAATCCGCTTCGCCCAAGTTAAAACGTTACTCCGAGTGATGAGCGATCCTCTCACTCGGGGGCTTGGCTGCGAATCCGCTTCGCCCAAGTTAAAACTCTACTCCGAGTGATGAACGATCCTCACACTCGGCGGCTTGGCTGCGAATCCGCTTCGCCTAAGTTATAAACATACTCCGAGTGACGAGCGATCCTCTCACTCGGGGGCTTGGCTGCGAATCCGCTTCGCCCAAGTTAAATCATACTCCGAGTGACGAGCGATCCTCTCACTCGGGGGCTTGGCTGCAAATCCGCTTCGCCCAAGTTAAAACGCTACTCCGAGTGATGAGCGATCCTCTCACTCTGGGGCTTGGTTGCGAATATGCTTCGCCCAAGTTAAAACGCTACTCCGAGTGATGAGCGATCCTCACACTCGGGGGCTTAGCCGTGATTCCGCATCACCTAAGTTATAAACTACTCCGAGTGACGAGCAATCCTCTCACTCGGAGGCTATCTGCGAACCAGTCTTCGCCTAAGTTCTGATACTCACTCCCGAATGACGAGCGGTCCTCTCACTCGGGGGGCTTAGCTGCGAGTCAGTCCTCGCCTAAGTCCGAAATCAATCAAACAAATTTAAGACCCCTGCCGATGTCGCCGCCACTCGACAGCGGTCTCGGGGACTACACCCAGTGGGTGCACTCCGCGTGCCCCCACTGGACCAGAAACCACTCGACAAGACCTGATCTACTCGAGAGGAAATCAAGCAAAGGACTGAAAAGCAAATTCAGATAAATCCATAGTATTCAGCATGGATAAAAGTTGCCCATGCAAATGACGAAAGTACTCGGGCCCAAGACCCGAAAGAAGTTTTAACGATACACCACCACTCGGCATACCGAGGCAAATTAAAGTTTTTGATCACCAGCAAAGTTTTTTCAAGCTCCAGTGGGACTTGCAGGCTCGACGAAGGTGTCCAGGTCGATCCCGTCAGCGATCCGAGTGGCCGCTTCGATGAAGGTCTCCATGAAGTCCTGGAACTGGAGCTTCTTTGTGTTGGCCACCTGAAGTGCTTTCAGTTTGTCCTCCTTGACCTCCTTGCAATGGACCCTGACGAGTGAGAGCGCTATGTCAGCTCCGCAGCGTGCAGTAGATTTCTTCCATGCCTGCACTCGACCAGGGAGCTCGTCAAGCCGAGTCATCATTGACTCGAGGTCAGCCTGAAGTGACTTGGAAGGGTCCAGATTGGGCTCGACCGCCTCGGTCTCCTTCTCGAAGTCCTTGCAGAATTCTACATGAAGAAGATGGAAAGAATTAGTCATGATACTGTTCCCTAAAAATCAACGGAATTCACTCGACTGGATGAAGTTGGGATTAACGGAATTCACTCGACTGGAGAAAATTACCTTCAAGCAAAACGTACATCTTTTGGGCGTAATCCCCCAGATAGGTCTCCAAGCCCTTTGCTCTCTTGGTTGCATGGTCAAGCCTTTTGCTCCAGTCAGCTCGCTCCTGCTTCAGCTTCGTGTTCTCTTCCTCAAGCTTGCTGGCCGTGGCGAGCTTCTTCTCGGCAGCTTCAGTCTTCTCCCTCGCCGTCTTCTGAGCATCGGCGAGTGATCTGTCTTTGTCCTCCAGCGCCTTCTTCATGATATCTAAAGAAATAGCATTGTTGAGTCGCGCTCGGAGTCGACGGTTTTCAGCACGCACGTCTGCTCGAGTGGAGTCACTCGGTTCAAAGATAGAAGAAACAAATAATGAAGTACTCGATCAACAAAGTTTACCTCCTGAAGCCTTCAGATCAGCTTGCGCACGCTCCAGGTCTCTCCTCGCCAGTTCCAAGTCGAGCTGAAGCTGAGTCTTCTCCTTCTCCAAGTCAGCGTATCGAGTACCGAGCTCGCAGGCCTTCTGAGATCAACGACAAAAACAATTCAGTGGACAGAAATGTGGTCTTCGAGTCCAAGTTCTAAGACTCCCGCCGACTCCCCGCAGTCGACGGCAGTCTCGGGGACTACACCCAGTGGGTGCACTTAGCGTGCCCCCACTGGAACGGTATCCACTCGGAACGGTCCGCCCGATCCGAGTGACGGCCAAACATAAAAAAAAACAAGGCAAAAGTCCTAAGACTCCCGCCGACTGCCCGCAGTCGACGACAGTCTCGGGGACTACACCCAGTGGGTGCACTCAGCGTGCCCCCACCGGAACGGTATCCACTCGGAACGGTCCGCCCGATCCGAGTGACGGCCGAACAAAAAAGAAGATAGTCCACTCGACCAGGTCAGCCCTAGCCGAGTGCGTGACAAGCGATTACCAGTCGACAGAGAGAAAACTCCCAGCGGGTGCAGAAGTCAAGTCATGGTAGACGGAAAGCGACACAATCAAAAAGCGCACTTACAAGTGCACTTACTTGGACGTTCGCCCGAAGCGCTGAGCTAGCGTCGTAAGCCAGCTTGCTGGCCTCGTACGCCTCCTTCGTACGCCGCATCATATGTTCGGCCTGCATCATCGCCTCCTTAGCAGCTCCAGTCTGATCTTCTGGAACACAGTGCAGAGAGAAGATGGTCTGTGAAGGGAGCGGCGATGTAGTCGGAAGGACTGGCGCTTGCGAGGCTGGCGCTTGGGAGACAGGCGCTTGTTGCGGACTGGCGAGCTCCACGGCCATCTGGGTCGGCGTTGTAATCGGTTCAGTCGGAGACAGGGCTGCAGGGTCGGTATCCATTGGCTCTGCATGTCACCAGTCGACATATCACATGACTGTCGAATGGTTTGAGAAGAATGTCAAATGACAATATGCCATACCTTGGCGAGAAGTAGCTGCGTCCGGCGTGTCCTTCTCCGCGCTTTCCTCTCCTCGCCCCGGCGATGTCACCGAGGTAGCGGCCCTGACGATCAAGATCCACTCGGTCAGCAAAACTATGAAGTTCAGCAACAAGTTAAGCGAAGAGCAAGGATACTTACGTTGAAGCAATCGGCACGTCAACCTTGATTCTGGGGAGAGCCTTCCGGGGCTTGGTGGTGGTGACCTTGGGCTGCTTGGCAACCTTTTCAATCGGCTCTGGCGTCGACGTCCGACTGCGCTTGGAGCTCCTGGTGGTCGACCCCCCGGCCCGACCCCGGTCGAGGGTTGGGTCGTGACGCTGCTTGGAACGCCCTTCAGTACGCGGAGGAGACACGACTTCAACTTCATCGCCCCCCGACGAGTCGTCACCATTGCCTTCGCTGTCCTCGACGTAGCTGATGTTGTCGCTCTCGCTCTCGCTCCTCGCTCCTTCAAGGTTCTGACCGCCATTCGGCACGAGTGAATACATGTTCGTGAGCTCCTGCAAAGATTCAAGTCAGTCAGCTGAAGACATATTTACTCGACAAGATACAAAAGCAATCGACAATGACATGACTCACCACATTCGGCGGGTTCGCAGCTGAGAAAGGCGATACTCTTTTGGAACCCCGGGAGTTGTCTTGCGCACCAGTGATGCCGCGCAGCCATAGCGTGATGGTTTCCTCTGAGACATCTTCCGGGTGGGTACGAGTGGTATCATCGACTCCTGAGTAATGCCACATCGGATGGTCCCGCGCCTGGAGCGGCTGGATCCGTCGACCCAGGAACACCTCCAACAGATCCAAGCCGGTCACTCCATCACGAATCAGATTCACAACACTGTTCATCAAGATCCCCACATTGGCCTTCTCTTCCTCGGCCACGGTCAGAGATGGGGGCGCAGTGGGTCGATCCAGCGTGAAGGGAGGAAGGCCGGTCGACATGTTTGGGGACGCGACGTCGTGGCAGTAGAACCAGGTCGACTGCCAGCCCTGCACCGACTCCGGAAGGGTGAGCGCTGGGAATGCACTCCCCGTCCTCTTCTGAAGACCCAAACCCCCGCATAGCTGGATGACGTTGGTCCTATTATCACTAGCGTGGGCCTTCTTTACCGACTGAGAACGGATGGTAAAGATGTGCTTGAACAGACCCAAGTGGGCGGGACAACCCAAGAAACACTCACACATCGTCACGAACGCAGCGAGATACGCAATTGCGTTGGGAGGAAAATGATGCAACTGAGCCCCGAAGAAATTCAGAAAACCGCGGAAGAAGGGATGCGGGGGCAGAGCAAAACCTCTCTCCAAATGGGTGGTCAGGAGGACCCGCTCGCCCTCGCGCGGCTCCGGCTCCGCTTCCGTCCCCGGCAACCTCTACGACCCGGCCGCAACCAGGCCGTCAGCGACGAGCTTCTCCACGTCCAACGCCGTCACGGTTGACGGCAGGAAATCGCCCTGCATCCATCCGGGTGGCACTGCGGCCCGGGCGCTCGAGGGCTTCTTCCCCTTCGTCGTCTTCTTGGGTGCCATTGTCGTAGCGGCGAGCGGATTCAATCTGAGCAGCGCGGTGGCGGAGCAGAAGAAGCGGAGGAGACGAGGGGAAAACGAGCGCACTGTCGCAAATTCCCCTCCCCTCTCGTTTTTTATGTCCATCGACCCGAGTCACTGACTCGTGGGCCCGCCAAATCCCTGTGTATCCCACTAACGGAGGAGCCGCGATATGTGGCGATAAAGGTGGCGCGAGGATCGAGGAGCCGCTTCCCCGTCGGTTGCATCATCCCTGCTCGGCGCGCGTTCCCCGAAATTTCGAATCCCGCGAAATCCGAGCCGGACAGAGCATCCTGTCACATCTGAAGATCCTGTTGACCATTCGGACTCGGACCTGCATCTAAATTCACTCGGAAGAAATGACAAGCTGAATAGATCAAGGCAGACGTTGGAAGGCCCAGTTGTCACAGGTATCGGAAAGATCTCGAAGCTCATTCAGAACGCTGAGTTCGACAGAACCTGCACTGCACCTTCTCCACTCAAGCCCTGATCCATTCGGGGGCTAATGACGAGGATATGTACTTAGGGTAGGGTGCTAGGCCCGTCCTACATACCCCACCTAAGGACACCACATTGGAGGACTACAAGACTACGAGAGAGATTCCGACTGAACTAGCCATGGCGTATGAGTCACTCGGAATCCCCCCCCCTCCACTCGACGGTCAGCTCTCACTCGGAGGGGCCGCCAATCACTCGACCGCAGAAGACCAAGAGTCTCCCCAGGGAGGCCAACGGGCAGACGTTACGCTCGCCGTCTTAACTGGCATTTATTGTATACGTTACCAGTAACGTCCCCCCCTTTTATTACCTACAATCAAACCCCTAAATGCCAGACGTTTATGAGGGGCAGCGCACTCTATATAAGCCACCCTCCCCACTGGCACAAGGGTTCGCAATCCTTGGTAAACACAACGCACGTATCACTCGACAGAGTAAGCTCCCCGGAGCACCTGAGACGTAGGGTTGTTATCACTTCCGAGTGAGGCCTGAACTCATACATCTGTGTGTACACCCTCGCCGTAGCTAGGACTCTGCCCTCTCCTTTCGTACCCCTACCATCTACTGTCAGGCACGTTCCCACGACACATGGTCCTTTGTCTAATAGCACATTATTGTGCAATTGCAGGAACCATTCGAATATTTAGGTTTTTAACAATTTGTCTTGCACATGTAGGTCCTGCTGTCAGATGTTTTGACCCACTGTTCGACCCATTTTGCATATGGGGAAATGAGATGTCCATGAATATCAGTCAAGTCAAGAAACTCAGAAAGATTCTTAGGATAAAGAAACTAGCGGCAAAAAAGAACAAGATCTTTGTCTGCACAATGAAGAAGACATCAGTGAACTACAGGATGGTACTAACTCTTATACCTTGTTTGTTTTATTCCTTTGCACCATTTCAAAATTTAGAGAAGATATTTATGCATATCTTTGTTTTCAGGCCTTTCCAAAGCAGTTCACAAATGATTACCTCTCAAACCACCTGTATGGTCAAGAGGCGAGGTAGGTGTTCATACAACACCCACGGTACAATATTGAAGTCTTCCTCAAGAGGACAAAGGATGGGCGGGCAATCATCCACAGGCACTGGCCTAAAGTTGCAAGGACCTTCAACATCATTGAAGGCTCAATATTCGCCTTCCGCTTTAGCAGTTTTCAAGATTAGATTCATCTATCTATCTACCGTCTATGATGCTAATTTCCAAAGGTTTTAGATGTTGCATGTGAAACTTGGTGTTGTTGTGTAATGGGGTAGCTAGCTATATGCCCATATGGTGTATGTGAGTGTTGAAGCTATATGATGTTGTACTCTGATGTATTTCAATTATGAAATCCTGGTTCCATAATACGAAAATGAAATATATTGTGTGTTTAATATGAAATGTCAATTTGATTACTAAATGGATTAAAAATAATAGGCTAAATAGTCTGCTTATTGGGTTTTTCTATTGCAAACGGTTATTGAGACAACACTGTGGGCGATGATCTCAGACCACCCACACAGTTTGTAGGAAGTAAACGTGTTGGATCAACGAACAATCACACATGACTTCCTCTGGACAACTGTTTGCATTAGGCCACCTTGCACAACCGTTTTCCACATAAAAAGTGTGTGTGATGGACAACCTATGCCACACAGTTTCTGCTAGGTACCGTGCGTGATGCATTCAACAACACAAACGATAAAATTATTAATATCGTCTGCAATGGCAACACTATCACAGACGATGTGATGCGGAAAATTGTTTGTGATGCACGCATGAACGGAAACATTTATCTGGGATTCACTGTGTGGGATGTATATCCGAATAGAAACGTTTGTCTTGGATTCACTCTGTGGGATGTACATACGAACGGAAACAATTGGGCCTGTATAATTGTCTGCGATGGCTCGCCCGATCACACATGAGCTCTTTTTGCACCGCATGTGTGACCGGAGGACCTATCACCGACGGTCTCTGGGTCGTGTGGGAAGGACCCCCCTATCAAACACATAGGCAAGGCGACGGTTTAAAACTCTGTCACGGAAAGGGGGTAAAAACCATTTGTATAGCAGTCGCCTGCACTAGTGCATGTTTACCATGATGATGTAACCCCACCTCCGATCTATGCAGGACAAAATCGTGAAGGTTAGTTCGGGGAAAAGTCCCATAATCCTTGGCTTTGAAAAACCAAAATTTTCACTTCCATCGTTGCCGACCAATTATATTCTTAAGATTGCTTCACCCGTTTGAGGTACCCGGATAACCCGGAAGTAACAATCAAAGAGGTGCTCCCTTTACCACTTAGCCAAACAATCGGGAACGTAAGGGGTAAGCATAGGAGCTAGGTAACCTAGCTTGGCCAGATCTCAAGTCAAATTGATGCATATTGTGGCTTTAGAACGATGATTACGGAAGGCAGCATACATACAAGAAGCATGAATCCATAAAAGATGCGGGCTAGAATCCCCCAAGACAACATGTCGATCACTTGACATGCCACGGTTTTACCGAGCACTGCCTATTGAAATATAACTAACTCAACAGAGCTTTGACAAGCCTGAAAAAACAACTACTCTATCTATAACTAGAGATATTGAAAAAGAGAAGAACGCTTCTGTTTTAACCGTAAAAACGTCGAAGCCGCACAACATTCCATGGGTTCGGCTCCAGTCGGTTGTCCTTAGGATCTCGGATGCGATATGCCCCTCCGGCCAGTACCTGGTCAATTATGAACGGTCCTTCCCATTTGGCTGATAGTTTATGCTTCTGCTTCTCGGGATGGTGTCGTAGTACCAGGTCTCCAACATTGAATGCTTTGGCTTGGACCTCCCGGCTTTGATAACACCTTGCCTGCTGCTGGTAGAAAGTAGAACGTGCCCGAGCTACATCGTGTTCCTCCTCAAGGGCATCTAGGTCATCTTTCCTGTCGAGCTTGGCCTCCTACTCTTCGTACATGCGCACTCGAGGTGCATCATGAATGAGATCGCTTGGGATAATGGCCTCGGCACTTTAGACCATAAAGAAAGGTGTGTAGCCCGTGGATCGATTGGGCGTGGTGTGTAAGCCCCAGAGTATGGAATCAAGTTCTTCCACCCATTTACAGTCAACCTTTGTTAAAGAGCAAACTAGCCTTGGCTTAATGCCGCTTAATATGAGACCACTGCATCGTTCAACCTGCCCATTGGACTGGGGGTGATATACCGAAGCATAATCAAGCTTAATGCCCATTTTTGCACACCATGCCTTGACTTGGCAGTGAAATTGGACCCATTGTCCGTAATGATGCTATGGGGTACACCATAACGTTGAACAATGCCGGATATGAAATCAAGCACTGGCCCCACTTTGGCCGAGGTCACTGGTTTTGCCTCGATCCATTTTGTGAACTTATCTACCATGACGAGTAGATACTTCTTTTTCTTGGTCCCCCCTCTAAGTGCACCGACCATGTCGAGCCCCCAGACTGTGAATGGCCAAGTGATCAGAATAGTCGGAAGAGCCGTAGCAGGCATGTGACTTTGATTCGCAAAAACCTGACACCCAGCACATCTTTGGACTAGTGTCTTTGCGTCTGCTCTAGCGATTGGCCAGTAAAATCCAGCCCGGAAAGCCTTGATTACCAAGGTCCGAGGTGCGGCGTGAATTTCCGAAAGGAGCTGCTTGCCTTCCTCCTCAGATATGCATCGTTGGAGTACCCCCCATGACGCTTTTCTTATATAATTCGCCTTCATGGACCTGATAAGCTTTGGATCTTCTAATGATCCGTCGTGCATCAGTTTGGTCCTCGGGCAGCTCTTTTCAGAGTAAGTATGCGAGGAGTGGTTCAGTCCATGGCGCAATCACCGCCATGATCTCATGGTCTGAGGGCCTCTCTTCGATGGTCAAGCCACCGAGTATTTCCTCGTCTGGTTCGATGGTCAGAGGGATGACCTCTCTGGTGTCATTTGATTTGACTATCTTATCCCCTTCTTGCCAAGATATGGATGGTTTAAAAAGTTGTTCCAGGATGGTGTTTTCAGGAACTTTGTCGCGTTAAGTGCCCATTCTGGGAAGGATATCGGCAGCTTGATTGCTATCCCTTGGGATATGGTGAAATTCTAGCCCCTTGAATCGGGCTGAGATTGCTAAAACAACATTCTGGTATATTTTCATCTTTAGATCCTTTGCGTCAAATTCACCGTTAACTTGAGAGATAGCGAGATTAGAATCTCCTCGGACCTCCAGATGTTGGATTCCCGTAGAGATAGCTATCCGAAGACCATGCAATAAAGCCTCATATTCGGTTGCATTGTTGGAATCGGTGTACATGATTTGCAGTACGTACCGTACGTTATCCCCAGTTGGTGACATAAGAACTACTCCAGCCCCTAAGCCAGCCAGCATTTTAGTGCCGTCAAAGTACATTGTCCAGTGGGAATAAGTACTGTACTCTCTAGGGAACTCAGCTTCCGTCCATTCTGCCACAAAATCTGCTAACACTTGAGACTTAATGGCTCGACGTGGGCGATATGTAATTTCGAAGAGTAGGAGCTCAATTGCCCATTTGTCAACTCTTCCTGTGGCATCCCTGTTATTGATTATGTCATTAAGAGGTACTTCGGATGCCACCGTGATCGAGCACTCCTGAAAATAGTGTCGTAGTTTCTGAGATGCCATAAAGACTGCATAGGCTATCTTCTGATAATGGGGATACCTAGTTTTACACGGGGTAAGTACCTCAGAAACGTAATAGATAGGCCTTTGGACCTGGAGCTTAGGCCCTTCAACGTCGTGCTCGACGACTGTCGAGGTATGACCAAGACAATCTATGGGACCAGCAAATATCCCTTTGTGGTTCGACTGTGGGGATCGACGAGTACAAAGAGCAGAATCAGCAGAACACACACAGGTTTTCCCCAGGTTCAGGCCGCCGTGAGGCGTAAAAGCCTACTCCTGCTCTTATTGTATTATGGTGGAAGCACAAGTACAAGGAGCGCAACTTGCCGGCAAGCTGCGCGGGAAGTGCAGCTACACACGTAGTTTGTGCAAAGTGTCGACCCTTGTAAAGGTAGCCGAGGGCCTCCTTTTATAGACCAAGGGGTCACCACAGTGGCAAAACCGTAATTACAATGTGAAATGACAGCTACACTGCTATCATACCTAATTCTGCCGGTTTAGGACAAACGCATTAAATGCCCGTTAGGTGTCACGCTGGGAGCATCCCCTGGCAAGGATTATGTACCGCTCGTCCAGTTACCTTCTATTACGCTGACACGCCTCCTGGACGGGTGTCATTAAAGCTGATCTTCAACCCAGCGTGCTAACACGTGCCCCGACAAGTCTCACCTAATAGCTTGCCCGCTCGACACCTCATCGACAAGTGATTAGTTGATCGATGAGGTGGAGCGGTGGCGAGGCAGAGAAAGCTTGCCGGCACGGAGCTTGCCGGGTCTTCACCTTGCCGGTGTATAGCTTGTCGGAAAGTGTAGTCTTGATCTTTAGTACTGTGGCACCCCGGCTCAGAGTCACCGAAGCACCCCGTATTCCAGCCCAGAGATCAAGTCTTCTGGAATACGGCACTGCTTGGCATAGAAAAAATCAGCTCTTTATTACAAATAAATGGGTACAAGGGTTTGAGTTATTACAACGGGTTGCCTCGGCAAAGCTATGCTTGCTACGACAATTCTAAGCTAGCAGCAGCTCGAATCCTAGGAGCAGAATTACGGTGTCGAAATGGACTCCACTCCGCAGGGACTCTGGCTAGGGACACGTAACAGCAACACCTCCACTATGCAAACAGGTCAGCACCTGCAAACTGGCATGACACGCCAGGTGAGTACTTTGAATGTACTCGCAAGCTCGCAACAATCAAAAGCATCAAGGCATAACAAGGTCATAGCAATTATGTTTAAATCAGATTTAACTGCTACTAAAAGGGTGGAAGAAAATATTAACATGCTGTTGTTACATCTAATCTTATTATTACTATGGAACCACTTGCCTTAAGCCTCTTGAGTAAACCACTTACTCTCGTAACCAACTCATGGTCACCTCAAGAGCTTCTGCTAGTCATTCCCGAGAATCATCCTTAACCTTTACCAGCAATTCTCAACCAGCGGTCACATAACTATACTGAGATGAGTTCTTCCATCATTAACACGTCATTCCCTCATTGGTGTTGATCAAACAGTGTGACTTAGTACGAACTGTGTCCAATACCGTGGACTCGGCTATTCGAATAGATTCTTACACTCTGCAGAGGTTGCGCACATTACCCACACTATGAAGCTCCTGGTCCCGTACCTCGGTACACTTCCCTTTCCGGGTGGACCGGTGCTGCTCTAACGAAACTTGCCTAACCCGTGACTCCTCTATCGTACCACCGACAATCATCCTCACCCGGAGTCATGCGCTGGGTGGCCCCTGTGTCACCCCGTGACACCTGCCACCGTCGTGGCCAACAAACTGTCCCAAACGGGGACCTGAGCTCAAAAACCAAACTGGGCTCACAAGATTATCGTCGTCTACCTGATCAGGGCAGCACGCACGCATAACCTTCACTCTTTGGTGGTACCGATAAAAGAGCACGCTGTTAGACCAAGCCAAGGCCGTCCCATTCCGGCAGGTGTGGCTGCACTGGAGAGTTCGGTTCAGTGGCACTTGGTCAACGATGAAGGATTTTATCCCCGAGTAATTATAGTCATCACTGACACTCCGATATACAAGTGATCCAGGTTATTACAATAACCCGCTAGAAATCCAATGAGCATCATGATCAACTTCTGCTATTAATCCCTTATATGCAGTACCGGCGGAATCACGAAGTAATCATAGACGGTAATCTCACAGTCTGACAGTATTATGATATAAATATGAAAATCTCCTACTAATCCAAAATCTCATCATCATCATGGTAGTAACTTATCCAACATCTCCAAGATATTGCAAGAATTAATCCATTTATAAATAATTCATATATGGCATTAAAACAATTAGTTAAACTATGATATTGCAATGCAATTATGCAAATGAGAGTTGTGGCTTGCCTTGCACCAACAGAGTGTGGGAGTACTCCTGGCCTTCACCAAGAACTCAAAACAATCTGAAAAGCATTTTTGAAAACATTTTCAAATACCATATAAAGCATTTTCTTTTGACCAGAAATTCTACACAGCAGAGAAAAATACCAAATTTTTACAGCAACTAGAGGAGCTTATAAGAAAAATAATGCAAAAAGAATGAACTCATTTGGACTTAAGGTTTAAAAGTTATGGATGGTCAAAGTTCAGTCAAAATTCTGGAATTAATTGAATTAAACAGAAAAACCCAGGGGAGGCCACGTTGAAGGCGTAAACCGGCCGGGCGCCTTCACTTACATACCGGTTCGGGCGCGCGCGGAGTCGCCGACAGGTGGGGCCCCCTTGCCAGGTTTAAACAGAGAGCGAGAGGAACAGAAGAACGGCGGCTCACCGGCGACGGTTGCCGGCGATATCGATGGCGGTGAGCTCCAGGGATGGCGGGGATGGATCGGGCAGACGACGGCGGGCACTCCCGTACCCGCAACTTGTCGGGAGATGGCCAGACGGCGTCATCCCCTCGTCTCAGGCGGCGGCGCTCTTCGAGGGTCGACGAATCCGGCGACTCCGGCGAGCTATGGGGCGGAGGAAGGGCTGGGGTTGGTCAGTGGAGTGCCACGAGCACACTGGTGGTCTCGGATGAAGCTGGGGTGGGCGGAGGCGAGCTGGAGAAGCTGGGGCAGAACGGCGGAGCTCTTCGCCGGAGTTGGGGAAGGAGAGCCTCTCGGCTTGCTCCGGAGCTACTGGGCGGCGATTGAGAGAGGGAGAGAGCGATGGGTGAGGAGGGGCGAGGCCGGGGGGGCTATTTATAGGTGGGCGGAGGGTGGCCAAGCTGGATCCCGCCACGGGTGAGCTGGCGCGGCGAGGACGGCAGGCTGGCCATCGTGGAGCGAGGGAGAGTGCTAGAGAGGTCAGGGGAGTTAAGACGACGCGATGGCTCGACGGGAGGAAGAGGACAGCCAGCGCGGCCACAGTGCCAGTACTGTGCCGCGCGTGGCGGTGCTTGGCCGTGTCTGGTGAGGACGCTGCCGGCGACGGGAGGTTTCCAAGCGAGCCAGGTGGACGGCGGAGAAGATGTCGGCACTAAAGGACACGGCGAGGTGGCATCTACGCGAAGAACCGGCGAGGCCCGAGAGGGTTCTGTGCGCAGAGCGCGAGTTCTGCCTGGCAGACACGTGGTCACCGCGTGCATGGATGCTTGCGGCGCGCTCTGACCCGAACGATCATGTCTACGCGGTAGTCCTCTCAACCTGAGTCCTCTCTGTGCCTTTGGTTTGACAAGAGCTGGTCTGGCAAGCTGGATAGCTTCACTGGAAGTCTCTGGTCAGCAACTTGGGCAGCAAGTTAGGAAGAAATGGCTAAGGTTTTGAGAGAGAGAGTTTGCCATACTGAAATGAAGTAGGAAGGAGCACATGCTGGGAAAAATTCAGATCAAATGGGCAAGTGTGGAGCATGGTTGCTTCACAACTGCCCCTTTGACCTAGAAATCTTGCAGAGGATGTTACACTCACTAGGATGGGCTCCTGGATCTGAAACTTGGCATTTGTGGGTTATTTGAGAATGCCAACATGCCATAAAAATTTCAGTCCAATTGGGTTAGTGTACATGGTACTTCCTTCACAACACTTCCCACTGGACAGAAACTTGGGAGAGCTTTATAGCAAAATTGGCTGAATGAAATAGGCCCAAAATTTGTGGAGACTGATAATATGGGTAGGAGAATGTCCTGGATTAATTTCATAATTTTTGAAGCAATATAAAATATAGTTGCCTCACAAACTAAAATTTTGACCAGAATCAAAGATTGGCTACTGTGCTCACCATGGGAAGTAATTCTTGAATATTTTCACATATCCAAGGTTCACATGGTGCAAAGGATTTATGAGAATTTTCTTGGGATTTTTTAGAGAGCAGAAATATGGGTTGCTTCACAACCTAGAGCTTAAAGGGCTATTCCTTTAATGGAAAAAGGAATATTAAATTGGGATAAAATTGAGATTGAGCAAGAGTGGGAGTGACATGACTTGAGAGAAGTTTTTTGAGAGCCTGGGTCACTTGGGAAAGAGAATCGAAAGGAATTCCCAAGGTTTTAAGTCCATAGAGCCATTCAGAAACCAAGGCAAATTCAAACAAAATATTCAAATGAAATTTGAGAAGAATTTTTTTTTTGAGAAAAACCAGGGTGTCACAAGTACTAAGTTAGTACTTCTTGATGGCCTACCTCGAGGTCTTCTTCATGGTTTTATCAACCAAGTCTTGGGTCTTGATGAAAGTAATCCTCCTGCAAGCCCTTGCCTTCGGGAAGGTTGCCACTGTCTGTGCACAAGTCAAGGGGTATAGAAACATCCAAGTTTGTATACACCGACAGGAGCCCCCGGGCCTGGGCCATACACGCGTGCAAAGCGTTGTTGGGCTAGGCCCAAAACAGTGCACAGATACACGTGGCCAGAAATTACTGCTGTGATGACGGTTTTTAACTGCACGCCCACGACGCGCATTTAATGCGAGACATGGGAGAGGTGGGCTGGAACAGTGGCTTGTGGTAGTGCGCCTGAAAAAGTGCTGACATGTTAGACAGTAAAGAGCCAGCCCCCCGTGCCTTCCTCATAAAAAGGCAATCGCGAAGGGGCGCTACTCATTTACCTCCTTCTTCCCCAATCTAGCCACCGCTCCATCGTCTTCTTCCTCGCGCCAGAGCAGAGCCCGCCGCCGCCGCGCTACTGTTTCACCCATCCACCCACTTCTCTCCTGAGAGTAGCATGGCACCCAAGAGAGCCGCCAATCCAGCCGAGGCGAAGAAAGACGCCAAGCCCATTGACCCGGAGGTGGAGAAGAGGAAGGCGGCTATAACGGCGCGGCGAAGGGAGAATGTGGTTTTCCACCCACCGGCCTTGAACAAGACCGAACTCATAGATAGGTACACCTACATGTGGGGGAGGGATACCAATGACCACACTGCCCCAATTGTGCTTCCCGCTAATCTCAAGCCTTCCGCAGACAAATTTCCGTTCTTTTGCGCGTACTTCTACTGCGGGCTTGTTCCTTCTTTTTCTGATTTCTTCTCCGTGCTGATGTACACATACGGATTCCGGCTCTTGGATTTCACCCCAAATGCCGTGACTTGCATGTCAGTTTTTGCCCATATGTGTGTGAACTTCATCGAAGTCGTCCCCAACGTCGCCTTGTTCTGCCACTTCTTCATTCCTCACATAGAAGGGGATGCGCTCTCAGGCAGCATTACTTGGATCCCCCGGCAAGGCAGCAAACATGTCTATCTTGACGGCCAGTTGCACTTGAAGTGGGCGGAATGGCGAGCAGAGTGGTGTTGGATTAAGGAGAAAGATTTCCTGGATTTCTATGCACCTCAGAAGAAGAGGCTCCAGCGCGGCAAAGACTGGAGCAACTACAGCAAGTGCGATGACAAGCTTACTCCTGCCTTGGACCGCATTCTTCGCCTCAAAGCTGCCGGTCTAATGCTACTTGTAGACTGCGTTGGTATTTCCCCGAAGAGGAGAGGATGATGCAGTATAGTAGAGATAAGTATTTCCCTCAGTTAAGAACCAAAGTTATCAATCCAGTAGGAGAACCAAGCAAAATCACTTTAGCAGCACCTGCACACACAAAAGCAAACACTTGCACCCAACGCAAATAAGAGGGTTGTCAATCCTCTTAGCGGTTATTTGCAAGGATTAATTCTGATAGTGATAGATAGATAAACTAAAATACTAAATAAAATAAAAGTAAATAAATTGCAGCAAGGTATTTTTGGTTTTAAATATATGATAAAAGTAGACCCGGGGGCCATAGTTTTCACTAGAGGCTTCTCTCTCGAACACATAGCATACGGTGGCAAAACAAATTACTGTTGGACAATTGATAAAAAAGCAAATAATTATGACGGATTCATGGCAATGATCATGTATATAGGCATCACGTCCGAGACAAGTAGACCGACTCCTGCCTGCATCTACTACTATTACTCCACCCATCGACCGCTATCCAGCATGCATCTAAGGTATTAAGTATGAAACAGAGTAACGCCTTAAGCAAGATGACATGATGTAGACAAAGTAAACTCAAGCAATATGATTGAACCCCATCTTTTTATCCTTAATGGCAACAATACAAATACGTGTCATGTCCCTTTCTGCACTGGGATTGAGCACCGCAAGATTGAGCCCATCACAAAGCAACTCTCCCATTGCAAGATAAACCCATCTAGTTGGCCAAACCAAATCGATAGATCGGAGAGAAATACAAAGCTATAATAATCATGCATAAAAGAGTTCAGAGAAGACTCGAATATTTCTCATGAATAATCTGATCATAAACTCACAATTCATCGAATCCCAACAAACACACCGCAAAAGAAGATTACATCGGATAGAACTCCAAGAACATCGAGGAGAACATGGTATTGAAGATCAAAGAGAGAGAAGAAGCCATCTAGCTACTAGCTATGGACCCATAGGTCTGTGGTAAACTACTCACGCATCATTGGAAGGGCAGCAAGGTTGATGAATAAGCCCTCCGTGATCGATTCCCCTTCTGGCAGAGTACCGGAAAAGGCCTCCAGATGGGATCGCGGAAGAACAGAGGCTTGCGGCGGCGGAAAGGTTTTCTCTTCTGTCTCTCTGGTATATTGGGAATATTTGGGAATTTATGGAGCTGGAATTAGGCCAGGAGGGGCTACGAGGGGCCCACAAGCCTGGGGGCGCGCCCTACCCCCCAGGGCGCGCCCTCCGAACTTGTGGCTCCCTCGTGGCTCCTCCAGTCTTCTCATGAAGCTTCGTGGGTCTCTTCTGGTCTAGAAAAAATTAATCCAAAGTTTTTTTCTTGTTTGGACTCTTTTTGATAATGATTTTCTGAAAAGACAAAAACAAGCAAAAAACAGCAACTGGCACTGGGCACTGGGTTAATAGGTTAGTCCCGAAAAATGATATATAATGGCATAAAATTGCATATAAAACATCCAAGATTGATACTATAATAGCATGGAACAATAAAAAATTATAGATATGTTGGAGACATATCACCTAACCATCGAGATGGTGGGGGCAGATTTCCTTCGACGATGCATTGCCCCCTTGCAGCAGAGGAAGCGATACGTCTGGGACTACAAAAATACTGCTGACATCATGCGACTGCACACCGGGCTTGACAATAACTTGACGGTGCTGCAACATATCAACCTCTCTCATCAGCTTTTCTGGATTGCCCGGATCAGTGATCCCCTGTGCATCAATTCCACCAAGGACTCGATCTTGGCGATGATGCCGGCATGCAATGCCCAAGGGGTTGAAAGTGACTGGCAGAAGCCCTCTGCCAAAGATGCAGAAGTGTGGCTCGCCAATCTGGTGGAGAAGCCCACCTGAGAGGAGAAGGACCTCATCCATGACACCACCGACGAGGAGCTGGCGTACATCGCCAACAGGGCAGAAGAAGCCAAGAGGTTTGCCGATGCCAGCGGTTCCCGGTCCGCGGTTGTCGAAGACGAAAAAGAGCACGTTGATGAAGAACCTGCCAGAGAGCATCAAGAAGAGCCTACCAGAGAGCCCGAAGACCAAGTTGCCGGTGGTTTAGAGCAAGAGGAGCCCCCAGTTCCGAAGAAGAGGACTCGCATCCTTCGGAAAGCTGCCAGCCATGAACCAGCACGCCCCTCCTCGTCAGATGAAGGACCTGTCGCGAAGGAAGTGGCCCCCAAGGCTAGCCGGTAACAAGGTGCTCGCCAGTAATCTACTCAGCAGTCGTAGGCTCGACGCACTTCTTCCTGGAAAGCAATTGTTGGGGAAGTAGGGTCTTCGCAGCCCGCAGCCGCAATTCCTCCGGTAACTAAGCGAGCCAGGGCATCTCCTCCGCCAGTTACATGGGATCTCTCCGCCCTTAGTGACTGTGAAGACGAGGAGTAAGTGCCCTTGCCTATCTTCATCAACTTCTCGATTCCTTCATAATTGTTGATCTGACTTAATTTTTCTTGTCCTTGCAGAGATAGAGAGCCGCTGGTGCACAGGGCGGAACGAGCCAAGGCTGCGGCACAAGGCAAGCCCACGACAAGCGCTGGGCGGGGGTGCGGCACCTACTGATGCCACCACTGTCAGCCCCCAGCCCAGCCTCTGGCATCAGGCTATGACGCAGTACCCACTTGCGAGCTCTGGTGTTGACGCTCCTATCTCCGAACTTGACAAAGAGATGGGAGGAGACCGCCAGGAGAAGTAGCGCCCGGAGGCAGATCTTGTAGCGGCGTCTCCATCGACCAATATTCCAGAGAGCAGCTCGCCGGCAAGGGCCTCCGCTGATGATCCTGTCCGCACTAAGGACATACCGGCAGGCGAAGCTGCCGGCAGCCAGACAACGACAACCGATGTTGTCGGAGAAGAGAACATCTCTTTTCAACAAGATCAAACAGGTAATCCACTTGCTTTTGAGTGCTTCTGATCCTTGATAATTTTATTTCTCTTTTTTGTTTTCTTGAACTTGATCTTGATTTTTCATCCTTCCTTCTTCTTCTTCTCAGACCCACCTTAGGTTGAAGACATGGACATTGATGTCGATGTCGAGGGGATCGCGAAGAGCGCGGCCGATGAAGCTGCCAAGGTTGCCGCCACCACCGAAGAAGCTGCAAGGGTTGCCAGTGAAGGGGCTGACAAGGGGTCTGTGGAGGAGGCCGCCAAGGTAGCTTCTGAAGAAGTCGCCAAGGCCACTGGTGGCGACTCCGTCCCAGAAGCGCCAAGCGCTGGCATAGATAATGACATGGGAGTAACCGGCGACACTGCGCCGGCAACTAACGACCAAGCGTCAACATCTGAAGCTCCTCCAACCCAAAATCTCTTGATGTTCTTGGAGCCACAGTCAAATCCCGAAGCCCCCAACTCGTCAGGCGCGGTGGAACCCATGCAGGAGGATGTAATTGACGATGAGCTTATCGTTCCTCCTTGCACTACCACTGAAGACGAGCGTGAGTGAAACCTTGAAGCCGAAGATTATTTCTTCCTTCGGAACATGAGTGAAGGCTTCAAGAAATTCCAGAAGTGCTATAGAGACCGTGCAAAGAAGCTTGATTGTCGCGCTGCCAAACTCGAGAAGGCGGAGCAAGATTTTCTGCTGAAGATCGATGAAGCAAAAACTTGGTGTCGGTTCTAAATCCGGCATATCTTGTAGTAGGGGTCCTAAGCTAGGCGTCTTGGAGTGATGGTAACATGGACACAGGATTTTACCCAGGTTCGGGCTCTCTCGAAGAGATAATACCCTACGTCCTGCTTTTGATTGTATTCATATGGGGTATAGTACAGAGTACATGTATCTACCACAAGATTGTTCTAATGAATATGAGTTGATCTATTGGCTAGCCTAGCCTCGGTTTATATAATACACCAGAGGCCTAGGATTTAGAGGAGTCCTCATCTTGTGCGCCAAGTCTTGTGGAGTCTTCCTTGTATGCGTCATGGGCTGTCCGAAGTGGCCCATGAGTGAACCGCCATAGGGGTCCTCGGCCCGATCCACCTGGTCGGGAGACGACATGATGAGTACCCCCTAGTCCAGGACACCATTAGTAGCCCCTTGAACCGATCTTCAAATTGGGGACGTTCCTCGGTTCTTCCGAACTGTTCTTCATCTTCGACTGTCGGTCTTGAAAGCTGGTTCAACAAATCTTCCCATCTTCGATCTTAAGGATCGCCGAGGTGTATCCAAAGAGTTTACCCATCGGGCATCCGAGGAGTTTTTACGTCAGGTGTCCGAGGAACCCCTTTAAATTCTTGGCCTTTATCAATGCCTCATTATTTTTACACCGCACCTCGGGTTCAAAGATTTTCCCCGTGCAGCAGTGTCCTCTTGCAACCGAGCTCGAATACCGGACTGCATCCGAGGTGTCTTTTTGCAGCCGAGCTCTAACGCCAATCGGCATTCGAGGTGTCATAGATTACCTCAATCTGAAAAAGGTTTGAAGGATTTCAACCGAGCTTAATGCTGGAAAAGTCCTCTAGGGAGCTAGCCACTCGCATCCAAGCTTTATGCCGGACTGCTTCTGAAATGGTGCACCACCTCGGGCTTGGGCTGATTTTTTGCGGATTTTTTTTTCGATTGGTGCAATTTATTCTCTGCCGAGATATATAGCCAGTAGCCCTCAAGGTGTGTGTCGGCCAAAAATCCGAGATGCACCTGAAGGAAAACATAAAACCGCTTATCCCAGTAGCCCCTGAGACTCAGGTCGATTCACGAAATCGGCCTGAGGATCAACTCCTAGCTTGGCAGCATACTTAGGAATAGAAACGCGGTGTGCATAGTCCTCGAGACTCAGGTTGGGTGCGGCCAACCAACCTGAGGATCATAATCTCCTCAGAAATTGTTTTGCACTTTGTAAATTGTCTGCATTGAATCGTCAATGCAGTAGCCCCCAAGCCACTGGTCGGGTGGCAACACCAGATCAAGGGATCGATGTAACCCGTTAATGGCTTTTAACTGAGAAGCGCGAAGCCTAGTAGCCTCCGAGCCTTAATTTGGGCAAGGGTGGCCGAATTAAGGATCGATATCCGGAGTAAATTGATTTTAATCACAATTTATGTGTAATGATTCTATGTATCCAAGTACTTTACATCATTAACGCTCGGATACGCATTGTACAAAACTTTGTTGACCGACCATCGGCTTCAACCTCCTTGGCCAGTAGCCAAGGAGTGTTTTCCTACTTTATAAAGCCTTTATAAGGGCAAAGATTTACGAAAAATAAGGCAATCCGACCATACGGTTTTATAAACAAAGGTACGCGGAGAGATATGTTATATTACTATGTAACATAAGAAACATCTTCTGGGAAAAATAGTTCCATTATAAGTTCCATTTCCCAGGCTGTCATGTTGACCATGATCATGAAACCTCACCTCCGATCAATGTGGGAGGAAAATTTTGAGGATTTAGTTTGGGGAAAGTTCCCGAACTATGTGGGCTTAATAAACCAAAATTTTCACTTCCGTCGTTGCCGACCAATTATATTCTTAAGACAGCTAGCTTTCGGCTTCACCCATCTGAGGTATGAACCCGGATGACCCGGTAGTTACAATCACAGAGGTGCTCCCTTTACCCCCTAGCGGAACAATCGGTAACGCAGGGGGTAAGCACAGGAGCCAGGCAACCCAGCATGGCCAAAATCTTAAGTCAAATTGATGCATATTTATGGCTTTATAACGATGATTACAGAAGGCGGCATTCGTATATTGAATACAAATGCTGATGATATGTTGGGCTCTCCAGGAGTCCCGATGTAACCATGCCGAGGTGCCGCAAGGAGCTCTCGACACATGGCGTGATAGTCAGCTTTTAAGCTGTATTTGCAGCTTTATGCTATATGTTATTTTGACTCCGATGTGACTATTTATAATCTGAAAGTGGCCCATCGTCAGCTTCCACCCCTTTGTAGATGCTACGCAGGGTGTTTCCGTACTAACAAGACAACCCTTAGCTGACGTCTCGGTGCCTGGAGGCGGTTGTGTTAGCAGAAACGAGGCAATCAGATATGCAGGCTTTATAACTTTCGCTTGGTCATAGGAGCTTAAAGTTGGGAGGCCAGTTACTAGCCCCCGGTTAGTGTTCGGCGTCAGCCGAGGTCAAACCATTAACACTTTGGCCGATTCTATGAAAGGCCCATCGTTTAACACGGGGTAACCTCTATCGATTTGTAGTTTAACACGGTCATCGGATCGCTGACCAGTTTACGCTTATTGTGACAGTCAGTTTTTGGCTTTCTCCACTGAGGCACTTGACTAGTTAAACCAGAAGTACAATCGCAGTGGTTCTCCCTTTACCCTTAGCCGAACAATCGGGAACATAAGGAGTAAGCACAGGAGCTGGGCAACCCAACTATTGACCAAAGACACAATTCGAAACTGATGCATATAAACCAATATCCGAGAACGTTTTACCGAGGACTCCATGGAGTACCTTGGCTTTTGGTGGGTTCGACTCTAGCTGTAGCCCCCGTTGATATTGCTGATGCTTTTAAAGGCATCTGACGTTGCACTGCGAGAGTTATGCTGGAGACACACAAATAGGTTAAAAGTGCCATAAGCTTGGAAAACCAAAAAGCTCACATAAAAACTTTACGTCTACATCGAATCAAGTCTTTTGGTGCCAATCTAAAATTGGTCTTAAAATTAGTTTGTGCTTCCGTCGTGCTTTAACATGATACATCTGATCTCCAGACTTCAAGCGGGCCAGCCTTCGGCTTCAACCTCCTTTCCCGAAGGTGGAGTGCTTCTCAGGCCAGTTTAGCGAACTAAACTTGAGCGGCTTTAGAGAGAAACCAGGCTATCGGGCTATTGACCACACACTCGCGTCGGAAAAAGGAGTAGTAGAAAAAGACTTTGTAATGACTAAGAAGAAAATATTAATTACAAAACGGCTCATATAAATTTAAGAGCCCCCACTTAACATGGGAAAAACAAGTGTTTTTAACAAACATTGTTTTTAATAAACATCATTTTTGACAAACTTTTTTTTTGTTTAACACAAATATAATGCTTGGTCGAACCGAACAAAAATTTAAACATTTAAAAGAAATTGTGCATGAAAGCGACTTAGCTGGTTAATGTGCTTAGTGTTGATGACGCGGTCTGGGCTTGTGGCGGGACGAAGACGCCCATTGATCTCTGACAGATCCGACATGGTGCCTAGTCCTCAACCTGGCCGAGGTCCCAGCCCCCAAACTGGTTCCGAGGTGCCCGAGCGTTGTAGCACGGTCAATGTGGAGAGGCGAAGCCCCCGGTCCAGCTAACATGACGAAGCTGGTCGGCTGGTGACGCCGAAGTCCCCAAAGTAGGTTGATGAAGAGATGGTGAAGCCCCCGATCTAGCCGAGGTGACGTCGGAGCCCCCACGTCAGCCGACGTGTCGAAACAGGGTCAGCGAAGCGGACGTCGGCTTGAAGAAGCGACGGCGCTGCGATGCCGATGTAGGGCAGGGCGCCATGGTGATGACACAATTTGGTCGACGGATGCGGGACGACAACGCTGGCACGGCAAGGTGACCGCGTGACGCTGTCGAAGCCGATTACCTACACACATAAAATAGTGCAAGCAAGAAATAATAATAACAATAATTGAAGAGAAAAAGTGCATAATTAATTTATGCGAAGTGAATAATCTGGTAAATATGGCCTGAGCGCCGAGGTCAGCTCGAGGGCGGTGACGGCATTGTGGCACGACAATGTTGGCACGGCCGGCTGGCCGAGGTAACGGCGAGGGGCTGGCCACACCGCCGCCACGCACAAGCGTTGATAGAATGTCTCTGCAAAAATAATGCAGTACAAACCTATTCTGTGTAATATTTTTATGTGCTGAACAAATAATCTAGAAAAATAAAACCTGTTTGACGACGATGACCATGGCAGGCCTGTACTGAACTAGTATCAAATTAGGTCACTTTGATCTCCACGTGAAGTAGTATTACCAGTTGATCTGTATTCACATACCACTAGTTAGACTAGGAGTCATAACATACGAGGAGACCGGCTGCAAAATTACCACTCAATTGTATTAGTAGTACTTTTGGTCTATGTCGGTACCAAAACCGGCAGATCTCGGGTAGGGGATCCGAACTATGGGTCAAGGAGTCGATGGTAACAGGGAATGTAGAGACAGCGATTTACCCAGGTTCGGGCCCTCTTGAGGAGGTAAAACCCTACGTCATGCTTGATTGTATTGATGGGATTGTATGAAGGTTACAGAGTTGATCTAGCTCGAGATCGACTGGGCTAAACCCTAGGTAATGGATCTGATCCTCTACGGACTAAACCCTCCGGTTTATATAGACACCAGAGGGTCCTAGGGGTACACATAGTCGGTTACATCAGGGGATAAACAGGCCAGCCACGACAATTATTCCTTGGAGGAGACGCCAAGTCTCTGAAGGTTTCCTTCTGACACACGGGGTAGCCCATAATCCGGCCTTCCATCGACGAGTAGAGAGCGGCCCATCAGTCCGGCCCATGTAAGATAGGCCGGCGGCCCGAGTACCCCCTAGTCCGGGACACCCTCAGTAGCCCCAGAACTAGCCTCCAACGCCGAGGTTGATAATCTTCGGTAGCTTCATGCTTCAATGGTCTTTGGCTTGGGTGGCGAGATCCTCCCTTTACCTGTATTTGATCTAACAATAATTCGGCCACCAATAGTTCGGTCGCCAAAGAATCCTCCAATTCGTGAGGCATTGTGGGGCCCGCCATACTGCTTTTCCTCGCCCTGAATCAAATGACGACCCTCAATGTCTGCGCACCCATGGAATGCGAGCGGACCGATGGGTTTTTACAAAAATACCCCTCTTTCGGGGGGAGTAAATGCCCTTTTAATAGGCCATGGGCGCGGAGGTAGACGCACCCCACCCCCTGCCATTCTTCCTCCCGTCCTCGCGAGGTCGCGACCAGCAAACAATGGCGAGCATCCCAGGCTCTTCCTCACGCCCTCACGGCCCCCGTCAAAGGGATTGGGCGAGCTATTCCGTATCCCTCATGCGTTTACGCAGGCTCGAGACGCAAGGATATCTCCCTGCTTCAGATCTCGCATCCAGCCGTCCCGGATTAACTTCTGCAGGCGAGGAGGCCTTCGCGGAGAACTTTCCTTCCCCTCACGGGGAGGAAAGGGTGTGCTTCGTGCCCTTCCTCTTACGAGGGGTGGGTTTCCCCATTCATCCCTTCTTGAGGGGTTTACTAGAGTTCTATGGGATTCAGCTCCACCGCCTTACCCCCGGATCGATCCTCCATATTTCGGGCTTCGTCGCTTTATGCGAGATGTTCCTGGGCTGCGAGGCGCACTTCAAGTTGTGGAGGAAATTTTTCTGCCTAGTCCCCTGCACCCGGGGAGGGGTTATCTATGAGGTCGGCGGAGCCGAAGTATGGCGCGTCGCCGGGACCGGATACCCCGTTGGGACTCCGAAGAAGGATGCCGAAGAGTGGACTTCGAAATGGTTTTATATCGAAGACGTCCCTTTATTCGATCCAGTTTGAAGGGGTCTACCGGAATTTTCATTGGCTTCTCCAACGAAGCGGTTCAACTGGCGCCTAAAAAGTGCTTCCCAAGAGGAAAGTGCCGAGGTAGCTCGGCTGGCCGCTCAAGTGAGGTGGTTAGCCCATAAAGGACTAACCATCGTTGACGTGATGGCAATAGCTATCGCTCGAAGTGTCCAGCCTCTCCAACAGAGAATTCATCCGCTATGGAACTACAACGGGGAGGACGACACAGCCCGGTACACCCGGAAGGGGCCTGCCAACCAGGCGGCGATAGCCGCCATACTAGCCGATTTGTTCACGGGGGAAGAGCAAGAGTTTGCTCGGCTAAAGCTCAAGAAAGGCTTCTCGATGTATGAACCCATCGAAATGGTGAGTTCGACCACTCTTTATAGTTCGGATATCACTCCAGAATTTTTATAATCGGATCTTCACCTTGTCCGAACAGGGTTGGAGGCGATGGATCGAGACGGTAAGCTGCCCTGCTCCTCAACCGGAGAATAACTCTCGTGACGATGATCCCGGGTTTCATGATGACCCTGAGACATCGATTGATTTCGAGGAGGGGGTCTTCTACCAGGAGAGCCTCGATGGCTCTAAGGTGGCCCTGTTGGCCGATCATCCCGGGGCGCTTCCCTCCTCCGCGGTAAGTGGCCAATGGGCTTCCTCTCGAAAGAAACGCTCAGCCGCTGCAGGCCCGAATACACTGACACCTACTCCCAAGGCCCGCCGCACGACGCGTCGAACAACTGCAAGAGCGGCACCAGCAGCCCCGATGACGAGTAGTCGTGGGGTGACCAGACGCGCGGCCCCAACGGGAGCTACTTCATCGGTGCCCCGCCCGAAGAGGTAACATTCGCCGCACCGTCATAGCCTGTATCTTCAACATCCACCGAATATGCCAATAATTTTCTCCATGGTGTTCTGTAGACGACGTGTGGAACCGTCCTCGGCTGGAGATGTTGAAGGAGCACCGAGGGGTGACTCAAACCCGAGGTCGCCAGCTATAGCCGGAGTTACTCCGGGGGTCCATGCCGAGGACCAACATCCCAAGGACTCAGGTGGCGTCTCGGTCACTAACTCCGAGGTTGAGAGTGTGATGAATCATCGACGGCGTAAGGCGTCACTTCGGCACTCCGTGCTTTCTGATCAGGAGTTCAATGCTCTTAGCTCGGTAGACGCGCACCTCGGCGCTGCCCGAATGGGATTTGAAGGGGCCATGAAGCTCCTGTCTACCAATATGCGGGTATGGTATTAGTTTTCACAACTAGTATCTAACCTAGTAGCCCCCGAGCCTTAATTTGGGCGGGACGGCCGAAGTAAGGGTCTGATATTTAGAATGCCCTGTTGTTGTGCAGACTGTTCGGGAGCAAAACAAAAAACTGTCCGAGGACTTCAAACAGGCGCGAACAGAGCTAGAGTCTGTGAAGGCCGAGCTAGAAGGTGTGAAGAAATTCACCGGAGAGGCACATGGTAAGTGCCGAGGTCAAAGTTATTTAAGAAAATGTTGAGGGAACACCTCTGTTAATGAAAGATGATTCCATAGCAGCCGAGTAGATAAATCAGCTGCAGAGGGTTCTAGAGATCGCCAGGGAAGCTCAAAGGTATACGGAGTCGCAGCAAGAAGCTGGCTACCAGGTGCTTTCCCGAAGTCATGAGGAGAGGGATAAGCTGAAGGCGGAAGGCGAACAACAGGCCCACGAGATCAAAAGCCTAAAGGCTCAACTGGCCCAATCCCAAGAGGAAAACCAGAGACTGAAAATGGGCATGTTCGGTGAGTGCGACCCAGTTGTTTTAGTTCATAAACTGTTCGGGTAGACAACAATATGAACAACGCCGTGTCTCATTGCAGTTCTACTGACCGGGCGCCCCGACGAGGAGGCCGGCTCTTTGGGGCAGGATCTACTGAAGGAGCTATCTACCGTGCATGAGCGGGCCCGAAGGGCCATGAAGAGCATGTGCAAAGCTCTGTGGCCCAGCGAAGCGGCTCCGGAAGGGATGGCCGAACTCGCCAGTCAATTCAAAGGAGCTCGGCGCTGCCTGGAGCTATGGAAGATATCCTCTTGTCGAGAGGGAGCACGGGAGGCGTGGGCGATGATCAAGACCCATTTCACCAAGCTGGAGCCGGAGCATTTAGCGAGGGTTGGGCCGGTAGGGCCAGATGGGCAGGAAGTGCCCGTGCATCTGGTATATGACCAGGTCATGCCCGCAGCTCGGTTGTCCCAAGCAGATTGTGCTCTCGATACCATAATAGATGGTCTTGAGCAAAATTAATTGTTCGATTCTATGTATCTATGTACTTGACATCGAATAATCTCCGAACCGTGCATAAAACGTTTGTCTTAACCGGCCATCGGCTTCCGCCTCCTCGACCAGGGGCCGAGGAGTGTTTCCTACTATGTGATCCGAGGACATCGGAAAAATACTTCAGAGAACCAGGCAATCCGGCCATTTGGTGCGAACAGACAAAAAACGTGCTCGGGGAGTTATGTTATATTACTGTATAATGTAACAAACATCTTTCGATGAAAATAGGACCTCGATGGGTCCCATTCATCGGGTTACCACGTTTAGCCGTGGATGGATAACCGAATACCCAAGGTAAGCGGGGATGGTTACTTCGGGAAAATACCCCGGAAACTTGGTGATAGTTACCAATTATTTTCACTTCCCTCGTGGCCGACCAATTATGTTCTTAAGAACGCTAGATTTTGGCTTCACCCGTCTGAGGTACGTACCCGGGAAATCCGGACGTAACAATCACAGAGGTGCTCCCTTTACTCCCTAGCCGAACAATCGTGAACGTAGGGGGTAAACACAGGAGCGAGGCAACCCGGCTTGGCAAAATCTTGAGTCAAATTGATGCATATAGTGGCTTCAAAACGATGCGGGAAGGTTTGCAAACTCCAAAAAGACGGATGATTGCATAAATAAAATATGACGGGCTCCGTAAAAGAAGCCCCCAGGTAACAGAGTGTGGTACATTCAAAGATGTTTGCCGAAGAAGAACTTAACGTAATTCAGCATTTCCGAACACAACCCGGGATAGACTATTGACTAGAAAAAATAGAAATCCTAAAAGGATAAACCGAACAAGGTTAGTTCGCGGAGCTAGCCTTAGAAAGGTCGCAGCTGAGCTGCGTTCCATGGGTTTGGTTCGAGGCGGTCGTCCGTTGGGTCACGGAGGCGGTATGCTCCGCCTACGAGCACTTGATCGATTATGAAGGGCCCCTCCCATTTGGGCGCCAGCTTATGCTTCTGCTTTTCCGGGAGGTGCATGACTAGATCGCCGACGTTATAGGCCTTCGCCCGTACTTCCCTACTTTGATAACGTCTGGCCTGCTGCTGATAAAAAGTAGAACGGGCCCGAGCTATGTCGCGCTCGCCCTCCAGGGCGTCCAGGTCATCTTGCCGATCCAGCTCGGCCTCCTTTTCTTCATACATACGCACCCGAGGGGCGTCGTGAATAAGGTCGCAGGGGAGGACGGCTACTGCCCCATACACCATGAAGAACGGTGTGTAGCCCGTGGATCGATTAGGGGTGGTGCGGAGGCCCCATAGTACGGAGTCGAGCTCCTCGACCCAATGGCAGTCGGATTCCTTTAAAGATCGGACCAAACGGGGCTTGATGCCGCTCAAGATTAGTCCATTAGCTCTCTCGACTTGTCCATTAGACTGTGGGTGATACACCGAGGCATAGTCAAGCTTAATGACTAAATTAGCGCACCAATCTTTGACTTCCTGGGCGGTAAAATTGGATCCGTTGTCCGTAATGATGCTATAGGGAACACCGTAACGGTGTACGCCACCGGATATAAAGTCGATGACCGGCTTAGACTTGGCTGAAGTGACCGGCTTTGCCTCAATCCATTTAGTAAATTTATCTACCATTACGAGTAGATACTTCTTTTTCTTAGTCCCCCCTTTAAGAGGACCGACCATGTCCAGCCCCCAGACCGCGAAAGGCCAAGTGATTGGTATCATCCGAAGAGCCGTGGGAGGCATATGGCTCTGATTTGCGAAGAGCTGGCATCCAACGCAATGTTGGACCAAAGTTTGGGCGTCTGTTCGGGCAGTGGGCCAGAAGAACCCTGCTCGGAAAGCCTTGCTGACCAAGGTCCGAGCTGCCGCGTGGTGACCGCCCATGCCAGCGTGAATCTCGGCCAGGAGCTGCCTTCCCTCTTCTTTGGATATACATCTTTGGAGGACGCCAGTAGTGCTTTTCTTATATAGCTCTCCCTCGTGGATTTTATAGGCTTTGGAGCAGCGAATGATACGCCGTGCCTCGGTCTGGTCGACCGGTAGTTCTTGGCGGAGGAGGTAGGCGAGGAAGGGCTCGGTCCACGGCGCGATTACTGCCATGACTTCATGAGCCGAAGATGTCATTTCGGTTGCCGAGCCCCCGATGATTCCTGCGTCTGGTTCGATAGGCAGAGGGGCGAGCTCTCCCGATGCATTGGACGCCGAGCCCTGGGCTTCCTCCTGCCATACCACGGATGGTTTGAAGAGTTGTTCTAAAAAGGTTTTCTCAGGGACACGATCGCGCTTGGCGCCCATTCGAGCGAAAATATCGGCAGCTTGATTGCTGTCTCTAGGTATATGGTGAAACTCCAGTCCCTCAAAACGGGCGGAGATTTTCAGGACGGCATTGCGGTATGCTGTCATTTTTGGGTCTTTTGCGTCGAATTCGCCGTTGACTTGAGAGATGGCGAGATTAGAATCTCCCCGTACCTCGAGCCGCTGTATGCCCATTGACACCACAATCCGAAGTCCATGTAAGAGAGCCTCGTATCCGGCTGTGTTATTTGAGTCGGTGTACATGATCTGGAGTATGTACCGAATATTGTCGCCAGTGGGGGATGTGAGGACCACTCCAGCCCCCAGTCCGGCAAGAATTTTGGAGCCATTGAAGTACATCGTCCAATGTGAGTATGTACTGTACTCCCGAGGGAGTTCGGCTTCCGTCCATTCCGCAACGAAATCAGCCAAAACCTGAGATTTAATAGCTCGGCAGGGTCGGTATATGATTTCGAAGGGGAGGAGTTCTATGGCCCACTTGGCTATGCGGCCGGTGGCATCTCGATTGTTGATTATGTCATTCAATGGTACTTCGGATGCCACCGTAACCGAGCACTCCTGGAAGTAATGGCGGAGCTTTCGGGATGCCATAAAAACTGCGTAGGCGATCTTCTGGTAATGCGGGTACCTCGTTTTACACGGGGTTAGCACTTCGGATACGTAGTACACAGGTTTCTGTACCTGGAGCTTGTGACCCTCTGCCTCTCGTTCGACGACGAGAACCGCACTGACCACCTGATTCGTCGCCGAGATATATAGCAGCATTGGCTCGCCCGGAACGGGTGCTGTCAAGATTGGGTTGCTGGCTAGTAGAGTTTTTATTTCTTCGAGTGCCGCCGCTGCTTCGCTGGTCCATTCGAAGTTCTTCGTCTGTTTGAGCAATTTATATAGCGGCAAGGCCTTTTCGCCAAGGCATGAGATGAAGCGGCTTAGGGCTGCAACAGTGCCGACAAGTTTCTGGACGTGTTTGAGCTCAGTGGGGATAGCCAGTTCGGCCAGTGCCCGGATTTTCGCTGGGTTGGCCTCTATTCCTCTATGGGAAACGATGAAGCCGAGCAGCTTACCGGCTGGCACTCCGAAGATGCACTTTTCCGGATTAAGCCGTATATCGAAAGTCCGAAGATTGTCAAAGGTTTGCCGGAGATCGTCCACCAGCTGGCTGACGTGTTTGGTTTTGATAACCACATCGTCCACATAAGCATCGACTGTCTTGCCGATTTTCTTTTCCAGACATGTTTGAATCATGCGCTGGTATGTAGCCCCTGCGTTCTTTAATCCGAAGGGCATTGTGTTGAAGTAGAATGGTCCATAAGGAGTGATGAATGCCATGGCCGCCTGGTCAGACTCCTTCATTTTGATTTGATGGTATCCGGAGTAAGCGTCGAGGAAACACAGTGCGTCATGTCCGGCAGTGGCGTCTATGATCTGGTCTATGCGGGGCAAGGGGAAAGGATCCTTGGGGCAGGCCTTGTTCAAATCCTTGAAATCGACGCACAGACGCCAGGACTTATCTTTCTTCGGCACCATGACCAGGTTGGCCAACCACTCTAGATGTTTGATGTCCCAGATGAATCCGGCTTCGAGCAATTTTGCCAATTCCTCGCCCATAGCCTGACGCTTGGGTTCGGAAAACCGACGCAGAGTCTGTTTGACTGGTTTGAACCCTTTAATTATGTTCAAGTTGTGCTCGGCTAACCGACGCGGGATCCCTGGCATGTCTGACGGGTGCCAGGCGAAGATATCCCAGTTTTCACGCAAAAAGTTGCGCAGCTCTTCATCGACCGCGGGGTCCAGCTGAGCTCCAATGGACGCCATTTTATTGGGATCTGTTGGGTGCACTTGGAATTTCACGATTTCATCCGCTGGTTTGAAGGACGTGGACTTGGGCCTTTTGTCGAGGATTACGTCGTCCTTGTCCACCGTTGAGCGGAGCGCGGTCAGTTCTTCAGCTGCGAGGGCTTCGGACAACGCTTCGAGGGCAAGGGATGCAGTTTTGTTCTCGACCCGAAGAGCTCTGTCCAGATCACTTGTTATTGTGATCACACCGTTTGGCCCTGGCATTTTAAGCTTCATGTACCCGTAATGTGGTACAGCATGGAATCGTGCGAAGGCATCGCGCCCTAGTAAGGCATGATAGCCGCTGCGGAAGGGCACAATGTGGAAAAGCAGTTCTTCGGATCGGTACTTCTCGGGAGTCCCGAAGACCACATCAAGAGTCACGCGGCCACTAGAACGAGCCTCCTTTCCGGGGATGATCCCTCGAAAGGTAGTGTGACTTTGCTCGATGCGGGATCTGTCAAACTGCATTTTGTCCAAGGTGTCCTCGTAAATGAGGTTTAGCCCGCTGCCGCCGTCCATTAACACCTTTTGGAGTCGGAATCCATCCACTATGGGATCAAGGACAAGGGCGGCAGCGGCTTGAGTAGGGCAGGACTTCGGCTGGTCTTGTTCACTAAAAGTGATGGGTATGTCTGTCCATGAGTCTGTCTCTGCCACGTGATGAATTTGAGCGAGCTCTCGAAGGGCTCTCTTCCGCTGATTCTTTGAAGAGTAAGTCTCGTAGATTGTTAAGATTTTGGCGTCGTCATCAAGGGGCATTACTGGACTTTTATTTGAGTATGGGCCTCCGAGGAGGACCTCGCCGCTCTTGGAGACTTGCCTGACCACCCAGCAAGCTCGAAGGCTGTGGGTTGGGTTTGTGGAGTGTATGGGGCACGGTTTATCCAGTATTCCGTCAAGGACCGTTGTGGGTCTTGTCAGGGGTTTCATCTTTTTCTCGGATGGCTCATATTGGCATGTCCGGCGAGGGAGTGCGCGTTTCGCCCAAGCTCGGTTTGGTTCCTCTGTGCGGATTGACTCCGTTTGCTCGAGCTGAGCCTGCCAAGCGTACTCCATGGCGCAATATTTGGACACCAGATCCGATAAATCAGAGAAATTTTGGATGTGGCGGCAAGCGAGGGCATTTAAGACGCCCTCGTCTCTGCAGTTCTGTCGGAAGATCTGTAGAATGTCCTTGTCGCAGCCGTCCGTCATTTTAGTTTTGATGATAAGGAATCTGGCCCAGAAATACCGGACTGTTTCTCCGGGCTGCTGCTTAACGTACATCAGGTCCCATATGTCCGGCCGTCCTGAGTTATCTGGACAATACTCAATGTGGGGGGTGGGTGGGATAAAAATTTTGATCCCAGCGGAGTGTGAGTCCGGAGTCTTGGGGGCCGCGTCCTGGATTGTCATGGAATCCGGTGCGCTGAGCTCTGGGTAATTGACCGGGCTCGGGTGCGTGGATCCGGACTTGCATGTTGAACCAGACTTCGGCTCTAAACCCTCTCCAGAGTGGAATTCGGCTGCCGAGCTGGAAGGCGAAGCCTGCTGGTCGGTAACTTGCACCTCATGCGTTTTTGGTTCTGAGGTAACGAGTGAGCCCTCTGAGGGGCCTTCGATAGTAGCGACCAAGTGAGTAGTGGCGGGGGCATAAATTTCCCTGTCATCGGTTTTAAGCCCGATCTGATCGTACACCGAGGACTGGCCGTCGGCGATTCCCAGAGCCTGCATCCGATCTAGTATCCTGTTTAATGACGAGAGATCTGTTGGTTCCAGGTTCGGGTAATTCGCGGGGTCAACCCGCAGTATGGCCGTGACGGGGGTGTCAGAATTGGCCCCGAAGTCATGTTCGGCCGAGGCCGATATTCGGCAACCGAGCGTAGAGATTAGATCCGGGCTCAAGGTTGGATCCGCAGTGGCGGCCGTCTCGGCAATGGGGTTGGCCGTACTCGAAGTCGGCGCTTCAGGATTCGTGGGTCCGTCAGGCGAAGCTGAGGACCTTGTGAGGATAAGATCTCCCCGGGAGTCGGTGACGAATTCTAAGTTTCCGAACCTGATCTCCTGGTCGGGGGTGAAGCTGTCGACCCGGCCAAGATGACCGGCTGGATCGGCGTGTAGTACGATGCTTCTGAACGCGAAGAGCTGGCCGGGAACGAAAGTGTCCCTGTGGCTAGCGCTATTGCTGATAATTAGGCGAGCCATTGATCCTTGATGACCCACGGCGGAACTCTCAATGAAAGCACCAATGTCGGTACCAAAACCGGCAGATCTCGGGTAGGGGATCCGAACTATGGGTCAAGGAGTCAATGGTAACAGGCAATGTAGAGACATCGATTTACCCAGGTTCGGGCTCTCTTGAGGAGGTAAAACCCTACGTCCTGCTTTGTATTGATGTGATTGTATGAAGGTTACAGAGTTGATCTACCTCGAGATCGACTGGGCTAAACCCTAGGTAATGGATCTGATCCTCTACGGACTAAACCCTCCGGTTTATATAGACACCGGAGGGTCCTAGGGGTACACATAGTCGGTTACATTAGGGGATAAACAGGCCAGCCACGCCAATTATTCCTTGGAGGAGACGCCAAGTCTCTGAAGGTTTCCTTCTGACACATGGGGTAGCCCATAATCCGGCCTTCCATCGACGAGTAGAGAGCGGCCCATCAGTCCGGCCCATGTAAGATAGGCCGCCGGCCCGAGTACCCCCTAGTCCGGGACACCCTCAGTCTACACAGGATTTTAGCAAAGGACACTGCTTGTGCTAGTGGATGATCAGCGGCCGCCTGAGCGCCGAATAAAGAAAGGAAAAAAGAAAAAATGATGAAAGAAAGAGCTCCCTGGATGGCCGCCGAGCCAAACTTCTTGTAGACCACACGTGTGCTGCAGCGCGTGCGAATACTCTAGCGTGGTCCTTCGGCTGGAATGCCGCTTGATGGGATTTTTTACGACCTTCTACGACCTGCTGTATGCGTGCACGCCGCTTCAACATCTCCACGGCGCGTGGGAGTTGCAGCGGAGCTCAGATCTGGTATATTGCCAGGCGCCGGACACCTTTTCCTGGTCTCGATCAGACTGCGAATAGTATAGCACGAGGCAGTAACTATAATTTTGTAGAAATGAAAGATCGTTTTAGACGGAACAGATCTAACTAAAAAAATATCACCTGGCTTGGCGTTGATTGAAGATCCCATCGATCCCTGACGAACACCGAGCAGGCTCTCAATGAAAGCACCAATGTCGGTTCTAAATCCTGCATATCTCGTAGTAGGGGTCCTAAGCTAGGTGTCTTGGAGCGATGGTAACATGGACATAGGATTTTACCCAGGTTCAGGCTCTCTTGAAGAGATAATACCCTACGTCCTGCTTTTGATTGTATTCATATGGGGTGTAGTACAGAGTACATGTATCTACCACGAGATTGTTCTAATGAATATGAGTTGATCTATTGACTAGCCTGGCCTCGGTTTATATAATGTACCAGAGGCCTAAGATTTAGAGGAGTCCTCGTCTTGTGCGCCAAGTCTTGTGGAGTCTTCCTTGTATGCGTCATGGGCTACCCGAAGTGGCCCATGAGTGAACCGCCATAGGGGTCCTCGGCCCGATCCACCTGGTCGGGAGACGACGTGATGAGTACCCCCTAGTCCAGAACACCATCACTTGGTATGCTGAAAGTGTCCAAGACCTCAAGGACCACCAAGACCAGCTTGCTCTTGACATGCAAAACTTCATAATTGAGAAGGCTACAGCTGATTTAGCCAAGGAAGAAGCTGACAAGATTGCTGCGGCAAGGGATGCAGAACTGACTGAACGCAAGGTTGCCCTCGACTCTCACGAGGAGGAACTTTCCGCCAAAGAATCAGACCTTGCTGCCTGGGAAGCTGCTCTTGCCGCCAAGCTCAAGGCCAAGGATGATGAAATACAAGTCCTCCTTGTGCAACGGACACAAGATCTGGAAAAGGCCCACAAAGAGCTCATCAAGACCCAAGCTCAGGATCACGCTGGCATGCTCAAGGAGGCCACTGACGCTTTTGCCACCGCTGAGGCCACCAATGTCGATTTGGAGGCCAAGGTGAAGAAGCTTGAGGAAGATCTTGTCGCCCGCGGCAAAGAGATCGCTAGTCTTCAGGAATCAGCGCGAAATGCAACCCACACCTTAGCGGAACTACAAAAAGAACTCTCATCCAAGACCAAGGAGCTCAATTCTGCTGCAAACACCAAAGCTGATCTTCAACTAAAGCTCTCCACTATGGAGGAAAATCTTGAGGCCGCCAAGAACAGGGAAATGATCTTGACAAAGGAGCTCGAATAAACATAGGGTGCGTTGACGGACGCTGAGGAAAGGTTCGTGCAGCTGAAGAGTTCGCTATCCCTTTGGACCGGCAAGCTCACCGATATTGCTGAACGCCTGACTGCGCAACTGGCGGTTATGGACATGAAGAGCTAGAGCTTCACCGTCAATGATAACGAGGCCACAAGCGTCAGGCTGACCAAGTTCTTCGAGGGTCTAATTGAAGCACTGGAGACGTATCACGAAGAACGAGTTGCTTGCTTCGCCGACGAGTCCCGGAAGCTTGCTTGTGATATACTCTATAAGGTGCTCATCAAACTTTTGTATCGCAATCCCGGCATCGATCTCTCCAGAGCCTTCACGAGCTTGCCAAATAATACTGACATCACCGCCATCGATAAGCTTGTCGCTCCGATAGCCGACAGGGTTGGCCAAGTCTCCAGGCAACAGGGTCAGCTTAGAAACTAGCCTTGTCGCCACATCTTTTCGCCAGTGCAATTCATGTAAAAGACAAGTTTTCTTAAGTTAGATCTGCACTGAACTTTTTGGTGTAAAATGACTTATGCTTTGATGAACGTATGCTATTTTGCTCATGTGACTCTGCCTCTGTATGATTTGTGCCCAACGATTGCCGGAAACTTGCCGATGTGCATAGCCTGCCGTTAGCGCTTGAGGAACGGGTCCTTAGCAGCTTGCCGTAGGTGTCGCTTCCCGGCAAAATACACTTACCGATCTTGACGTAGCTTACTTATACTATTGAGCGGACTCGAAACAGAAATAAGAGCGTGAGCAATCCTAATAAGGTTCCTTTGCGTACAGGTTTTTCATACAAAGACGTAAATCGTTCAAGGAAAAAGTAACAACTACAACAAAGAAATTTTGTTTCAAAGTTTTGCAACTTAGCTTTTCTTTGTTGTACTTCTTGTCGTGAATGATTTCTTGAACGTCATTTGTTGTATCCATACTGTCACTCCCCCCGGAAAACTTGCACGCGAGGAGCGCTTCATTCCTTTGAGAAAAATAAAGAAGAGAAAAGAGGAGGCTGGAACCTTGATGGTTCGTTAATCATTTCACACAAGGCAAAAATGTAACACAACATTGGATGCAATACATTTGTAAATATGTACTTTGACAAAAATTTGCGAAACACTTAGCTTTATTCAACTATGTACGGGGTTTGCACCCGGCTCTGTACAAAGGATTACATCCCTTGCCGGCCAACTTGTACAAAAGACGTTACCGGGAGGCCCGGCAACTGTGCGTTATGGGTAGAACTTGCGAAGATGCTCAATATTCCATGAGTTTTGCAGGCGAATGCTATCTTCGGTCGCCAGATGGGCTGAGCTTGGTTTGGTAACTTGAACTACCCGATAAGGGCCTTCCCACTTCGGTGTCAATTTGTTTGAACTTTTGCCGGACTGGATCTGGCGTAGGACAAGGTCACCTTCCTCAAGTTGCCGGGGGTGCACTTTGCGGCTATGATAGCGGTGCAAAGCTTGCTGATATCGACCAGCACGCACAGCAACCCGAAAATGGTCCTCCTCAAGGAGTGTGGCATCATCATGCCTTGCTTCTTCTTGGTCAGCTTCGTCAAAAGCTTCGACTCGAGGACATCCGTACTTGAGTTCTGTGGGGAGCACCGCTTCTGCACCATATACAAGGGAGAAGGGTGTTTCGCCGGTAGCTCAATTTGGTGTCGTCCCGACTGACCAAATAACTGCCGGCAACTGATCTACCTAGCGTCTTCCACACTTGTGCATCCTGTCAAAGGTTCTTATCTTGAGTCCATGCAACACTTCAGCATTTGCTCTCTCCGCCTATCCATTGCTTCTCATGTGAGCAAAGGTGGCGTAGCAGATTTTGCTTCCAAGTTCTTGGCAGTATGCTGTGAAGGTGCGATTGGTAAAATGGGTGCCGTTATCGATAATGATCCTGTTGGGCACACCAAAATGGCAAACCCAACCCTTGAAAAACTTGACGGCTGACTATGTTGTAACTTTCCTTACTGGCTCCACCTCAGGCCACTTCGTGAACTTGACGATTGCTAGGTACAAGAACTCAAAGCCCCCCATCGCGCGGGGGAATGGGCCGAGAATGTCCAGCCCCCAGACCGCAAAGGGCCATTAGAGAGGAATCGTTTGAAGAGCTTGAGCTGGTTGATGCATGTTCTTCGAATGGAACTGGCATGCTTCACACTTGGTTACTAGTGCAGTTGCATCCTGGAGGGCAGTGGGCCAATAAAAACCTTGCCAGAAAGCTTTCCCAACAAGGGTGTGTGACCGAATGTGGGAACCACACATGCCTCCATGTATCTCCGCCAGCAGCGCTTGTCCATCTTCCCGGGATATACACTTCAATTTCACACCATTTGGCCTCTTTCTGTGCAGAATGCTGTTAACAAACCGGTACATACTCGATTGCCATGCTACTCTTTCAGCTTCTTCTTGTTCGTCGGGAAGTTCACCTGTTTGAAGGTAATCAACAATTAGCTGTGCCCATGCCAGAGCTTGCGGCTCAACAACAAGGAGCAATGGATCTTCTCCATCCCCGGAGCGCAAATCTCAACGACAAGAGCTTGGCTTTAGTGAGGCTACCGCTCACCGGCAAGGGAGGTCTTGTTATCGGCATCAACTTTGTCAGCGGCTGTTGGTTGCTCTACCAGAAACTAGCCACCGGAGTTTGATTTTCTTCTCTTCGTCGGCCTCATTGATGGTGTAACGGATGGTTGAGTCAGTTGTAGCACGAAAGTTCCTGGTTCCACAGGGATATTTTCGGTGGCAAGCTTCGACAAGTGATCAGCAACTTCATTTTGGGCACGGGGGACATGCTCAAGCTGCAGACCGTCAAAATGCTCCTCCAACTTCCTCACTTCATCAACATATGCCTCCATCAAAAGGCTCTGATAATCTTTGTTTACTTGCCTCACAACAAGCTACGAGTCGCCTCTGATAATTAACTTTCTAATACCTAGGTCGATTGCAATGCGGAGTCCAGCAAGCAATCCTTCGTACTCAGCAGTGTTGTTTGTGGCCTTCTCCCTGGGGAAATCCATTTGAACCACGTACTTTAGGTGCTCTCCAGTGGGTGCGACAAGCAGCACGCCGGCACCGGTGCCTTGCAGCGTGAAGGCACCGTCAAAGTACATGACCCATTCCTCTGTAGTTTCCTTGCCGGGGAGGGATGTCTCTAGTTTCTCTTCGTCTTTCGTTGGTGTCCATTCAACAATGAATTTTGCCAAGGCTCTACTCTGAATTGTTGAAGTACTTTCAAACTTCAAATCAAAGCTTGACAGTTCCAACGCCCACTCCACTATCCTGCCGGTAGCTTCTGGATTTCTCAAGATGCGCTGTAGCGGAAAGCGAGTGATGACGGTAACTTCATGTGCTTGGAAGTAGTGACGCAGCTTCCTTGAGGCCATGAGGAGGCCAAAAAGCAATTTTTGTACACCAGAATATCTTGACCTGGCCCCCAGTAGAAGAAAACTGGCAAAATAGACTGGGCGCTGCACCACTTTCTTTTTCGGCAAAACTTGTTGTTCTGTTCATTTGCCTGCACATGATCTACCTTGTCGTCACCTGACCTTGCCGGAGAAGATTCCGTCTTGTCGGCTCTAGGCTCTGTGGCTGCTGCCTCCTCGTCATCAACTTCCCTCTGCGCCACTAGTACAGCGTTGACCACTTGATTGGTTGCCGCTAAGTAAAGTAGCAACGGCTCTTGTGGCTTAGGTGCAACTAGAACTGGCGGAGAGGATAAGTATTTCTTCAAGTCTTGGAGTTTGGCCTCCGCTTCTGGGGTCCATTTCATAGGACCTGCCTTTTTCAAAATTTTGAAAAACGGCAAGGCGCGCTCAACTGACTTGGAAATGAACCTGCTCAGGGCGGCAACACAACTAGCAAGACGCCTCACATCCTTGACGGTCCTTGGTGCTTCTATTTGCTCAATGGCTTTGATCTTGTCGGGATTGGCTTCAATTCCATGTTGAGATACAAAGAACCCGAGAAGTTTGCCGGATGGAATGCCAAACACACACTTCTCGGGATTGAGCTTCAAGTTGACCTTGCGTAGATTTGCAAATGTCTCTTCTAAGTCTTGAATCAGTGTTTCTGCATGCTTGGTTTTGACCACTATGTCACCCATATAAGCTTCCACATTTATGTGCAGTTGTGGGCCAAATCCAATTTGCACGGCTCTTGCAAATGTTGATCCGGCACTTTTTAACCCAAAAGGCATACGCACAAAGCAGTATGTACCACATGGAGTTATGAATGCCGTTTTTTCCTCATCTTCCTTGGCCATAAAGATATGATGATAACTAGAGTAGGCATCAAGAAAAGAGAGTAAATCATAGCTGGTAGTAGAGTCCACAATCAGATCAATCCGCGGCAGAGGAAAAGGATCTTTTGGACAAGCTTTGTTGATATCAGTGAAATCAATACAAAGTCTCCATTTTCCATTTGATTTGCGGACTACAACAGGGTTGGCTAATCAAGTTGGATGTCGGACTCCCCTAACTAAACCGGCAGATTCAAGTTTTTGGATTTCTTGGGGTATGAACTCTTGGCGCTCCAAAGCTTGCTTTCTGACCTTCTGCTTGTCGGGTCTCGCATTGGGGCAGACGGCAAGGTGGTGCTCAATCACTTCCCTGGGAACGCCGGGAATGTAAAATGGTTTCCATGCAAACACATCGACATTCGACCGCAGGAAAGTGACGAGCGCGCTTTCCTATTTGTCATTGAGGGTGGCACTTATGGTGAAAGTGCCTCCTGTGCCATCCTCCTTTGCAGAGAATTGCTTTGTTGCAGGCGCAGCAGCTTTGGCCTTCTTGTTCTTGCCGGCAGAGCTCTCTGGTTCGTCCTCAACAGGCGTGCTGCACTCTGCAGTGCGCTTCTCGGAAGACTTACCAGAGGTCTTTCCGTTCTTCTTCTTCCCCCAGGGAGCTTTGTCGGCAGGAACAGGTGCCTTGCCGGCAGACGCCGCTACTGCCTCCCGGTAGAGCTGGTCAACACAGTTGGCTACATCTTTCTTGTCGGAGTGAATGGTGATGACGCTCATTGGCCTTGGCATTTTCAATGTGTTGTAGGTGTAATGAGATGCCGCCATGAACTTTGCTAGGGCTGGGTGACCAAGAATTCCATTATAAGGCAATGGAATCTTGACGACGTCGAAAACGATTTTCTCTGTCTGGTAGTTCAGTTCGCTGCCAAATGTTACCAGCAAGGTGATTTGGCCCTTCGGCTTGGTCCTCCCTGGGTTGACACCTTGAAAAGTGCCTGTCTCCTTAAGATCCTCGTCAGGGATTTGTAGCCTTTTGATCACTTCTGGTGAGATCAGGTTCAAACCAGCCCCACCGTCAACTAGCATTTTTGTCACCTTGAGGTTGCACCCAACCGCAGTCGTGCGATTAGGGTGGTCCTCGGCGTAAAAATGATAGGCGTGTGAGACCACTTGAGTGGTTTCTGGGCCCCTATCACCACTTCCGCTGTATTGACCTCACGGGCCCATTGCCTGAGCTGCCGGTGAGAGGAGTGCAAAGATGCACCTCCGTCAATGCACATAGCGTCAACAACTTTCTGAAGCTCTTGTCCATCGGACTCATCTTCCTCGTCCTCATCATCATCCTCTTCTTCTTCTTTCTTATCATGGCCTCTTGCCGGTTTCTCTTTCTGTTGTTTTCCTTTGCCGCGGCGGCCTCCGCGGCCACCACGATTCTTCTTGCCAGAACCACCGGCACCATCCTGGCCCTTCTCCTTGTCGTGTTTTTCATATTCTTGCTTCTGTTTTTCGGCAAGTTGCTCTACTTGCCGGCACTCTTGGAGGTCATGGCCTTTAGTGCAGTGGATCTTGCAATACAGCCCATTGTTCTTGTCAGATTTGTCGCCAGTGGTAGCCTCTTTGTTGCAGGAGCACACGGCAACTTCCTCACTGGCACCATCTATTTTGGCTTTCTTGCCGGGAGTACTAGTTCCTTCAACGGCCATAATTGCCTTGCCTTTGCGCTTGCGATTGTGCTTCCGGCCTTTCTTCTTTGGGCTGGACACGTCATCATCATCTTCAGAATCGACCTCAGCGCCAGCATCCTCCCTGGGATGTCTCCTCCCCTCCTTAGCACGTGCACATTTGTCCGCCAAAGCATACAGCTCGTTGACGGTCTAGACCTTCTCAATGTTCATCTCAGCTCACATTCTACGATTGCGCACATTCATATGAAATGCGGCAATAATAGCTACGGGATGAACATAGGGTATGTTATGGTGCACATGGCTAAATCTCTGAATATATTTTCGAAGAGGCTCGCCGTCTCTCTGCGGGATCACGTGCAGGTCACTGGGCTGACTGGGAAGCTTGTGGCCTCCGGTGTCCGCACCAATGAACTCATTGCACAGATCTGACCAGGAAGAGATGGAGCCCTCCAGAAAATTCATCAGCCAAGACCTTATGATGGGCTTGAGCTCCAACGGAAAGTAGTTGGCGAGAATCTTCTCGTCTCTACCACCGGCAGCCTGAATAGCTATAGTGTAGATCCCGAGAAACTCTGCCGGGTTCAGCTTGCCGTCATATTTCTCCGGTAGCTCCGGTTTGAAGCCACGGGATGATGGCCAGCGGACTTGCCGCAGTTCATGGGTGAACGCTAGACAACCCACCACGTAAGGCAAGTACCCAAAGCCCCTAGCATTGGCTTCTCTACGACTGGTCCATTGCGCTCGTCGGATTGACGACGTGCTTCCTGACGTCGTTCAATGGTTGTGCAGGCGTCCTCCACCCGCCTGTGACGCAGCACCTGGCGCTGATCTTGGTGGCCTTGCGGATCTGAAGACGCCATTGACACTTCGTCGGGCTCATCGGATCGACGAGTCTGCCGCTGCTGTGGTTGTTGACGCGGAGGTGACTGCACCACAGGCGCAGCGTCTCCCGCTCGGCCTCCAGCTAGTGTTGCCGGTGCCGTAGGTGGTCGCCGTGAAGGCCCCGCCTCCTGCGTTTTGCCAGGATCGGCAAAATAGATGAGGCTCTGGATGGTTGCCGTCCACTCCTCCATCTTGTCAGGCATAGGCAGGAAGTTCAACAACATCTGGGCCCCGCGCCATGGCTTCCGCCGCCGTGGTTGGCATGGCCGGGAGTGAGGATCGCGACGTGGCTCGACTCCTGGCAGAGCCAGAAGAAACTCCGTCTCAAACCTGCTGCCGTGGCATTCTTGGACATCACCGCTCCATCCTTGGACGTCGCGATGACTGGATCCTTGCTCGCGCCACTCCAGACTATGTTGCTCCGGTGACTATGCTCACCAGAGCGTCGAGGAAGAAGTCCTCCCTCGTCGCTTCCGCCCGTCGTGCCGGTTCCACCAGCGCCGCCGGCTCGGCCAGTTCTGCCCCCGCCTCCTGTGTTCGCGGGGGTTGGCACCTTGGATGTAGACGGTGATGTCGATGTCGCGCCCTTCTTCTTGGGCACCATCGGTGATGAAGAAGACGAAGCTAGCGCGTAGACTGCTGAATCAGGTTCACACACGCGATCCCCCTACCTGGCGCGCCAAAGATGTTGAGGTACGACCAAGACAATCTATGGGACCAGCAAAGATCCCTTTGTGGTTCAGCTGTGGGGATCAACGAGTACAAAGAGCAGAATCAGCAGAACACACACAGTTTTTACCCAGGTTCGAGCCACCGTGAGGCGTAAAACCCTACTCCTGCTCTTGTTGTATTATGGTGGAAGCACAAGTACAAGGAGCGCAGCTTCCTGGCAAGGTGCGCGGGAAGTGCAGCTACACACGTAGTTTGTGCAAAGTGTCAACCCTTGTAAAGGTAGCTGAGGTCCTCCTTTTATAGACTAAGGGGTCACCACAGTGGCAAAACCGTAATTACAAGGTGAAATGACAGCTACAGTGCTATCATACCAAATTCTGTCGGTTTAGGACAAACGCATTAAATGCCCGTTAGGTGTCACGCTATGAGCGTCCCCCGGCAAGGATTCTATACTGCTTGTCCAGCTATCTTCTATTACGCTGACACGCCTCCTGGACGGGTGTCATTAAAGTTGATCTTCAACCCAGCGTGCTGACACGTGCCCCGGCAAGTCTCGCCTAACAGCCTGCCCGCTCGACACCTCATCAACAAGTGATTAGCTGATCAATGAGGTGGAGCGGTGGCGAGGCAGAGAAAGCTTGCCGGCACGGAGCTAGCCGGGTCTTTGCCTTGCCGGTGTATAGCTTGCCGTCAAGTGTAGCCTTGATCTTCAGTACTAAGTTAGTACTTCTCGATGGCCTGCCTCGAGGTCTTCTTCATGGTTTTATCAACCAAGTCTTAGGTCTTGATGAAAGTAATCCTCCAGCAAGCCCATGCCTTCGGGAAGGTTGCCACTGTCTGTGCACAAGTCAAGGGGTATAGAAACACCCAAGTTTGTATACACTGACAACGACAAGTACTGCGCTGACGACTTGGTTTGTGGCTGAAATGTATAACAACATCGGCTCTCCTTCTCCAGGTGCTGCTAGTATAGGGTTGGTAGTGAGGAGTGTTTTTTTTCCTCCAGTGCGGCACCTGCCTCGCTAGTCCATTGAAAATTCTTGGTTTGCTTTAGTAGCATGTAGACAGGTAAGTCCTTCTCTCCAAGCCAAGAGATGAAACGTTTCAGAGTGGCCATGCAACTAGCTAGTCTTTGGATGTGCTTGAGTTCTATAGGGACTTCCAATTTGGCAAGGACTCGAATTTTGTTAGGGTTGACCTCTATTCCTCGATGCAAAATGATGAAGCCTAACAGCGTGCCCGCTGGTACTCCGAAGACACACTTCTCCGGATTGAGCTTTATATTATATGCTCAGAGGTTGGTGAATGTTTCCCGAAGGTCGTCCACCAATTTGTTGATGTTTTTAGTTTTGACAACCATGTCGTCTACATATGCCTCCGTGGTTTTGCCAATCTATGGTTCCAGGCATGTTTGAATCATGTGCTGGTATGTTGCACCGCGTTCTTTAAACCAAAGGGCATTGTGTTAAAACAGAATGGCCCGTATGGAGTTTTGAAAGCTGTAGTTGCTTGATCAGACTCCTTCATCTTTATTTGATGATACCCCGAGTAGGCGTCCAGGAAACATAGTGTCCTGCCATGGCATCCATGATCTGGTCAATACGCAGTAGAGGGAGGAGGTCCTTTGGGCAAGCTTTGTTAACGTCCTTGAAATCAACACAAAGGCGGCATGACTTATCCTTCTTAGGTACCATGACCAGGTTAGCCAACCACTCGGGGTGTTTAATATCTCAGATGAATCCAGCCTCTAGTAACTTGGCCAGTTCCTCACCCATAGCCCGCCTCTTTGGCTCAGGGAATCAGCGGAGCGCCTGTTTGACAGGTTTAAAGCCTTCTATGATATTTAGGCTGTGCTCGGCAAGGCGTCTGCGAATTCCTGGCATGTCGGAAGGGTACCAGGCAAAGATGTCCCAATTATCCCGGAGAAAAGCGCGTAATGACTCATCAATGATTGGGTCTAGCTGCATGCCGATGGGCGCTGTTTTGTTGGCGTCTATTGGATGCACTTGGAATTTGACTATTTCATCAGCCAGTTTGAATAACGTAGGTTTAGATCTTTTGTCGAGGATGACATCGTCTCTATCAATGGTGGCACGCAGAGTTGTTAGCTTCTTGGCCGCGAAGGCCTTGGCCAAGGATTCCAGGGCTAGCGATGCCATTTTATTCTCGGCTCTAAGCGCTCTATCAGGGTTGCTTGCTATAGTGATCACGCCATTGGGTCCCGACATCTTGAGCTTCATATGGCGTAATGTGGGATGGCGAGGAATTTTGTGAATGCATCACGGCCCATGAGAGCATGGTAACCATTTCGGAAGGGCACAATGTGGAAGATCAACTCCTTGGAGCGGTAGTTGTCGGGCGTTCCGAACACTACATCAAGGGTGATTTTGCCGCTACATCGCACTTCCTTTCCTGGGATGATCCCTTTAAACGTGGTGCAACTGGATTCGATGCGCGATCTGTCGCATTGCATCTTTTGCAGAGTCTCTTCGTATATGAGGTTTAAACTACTGCCACCATCCATTAAAAATTTACGTAGCTGACACTGGTACATCGAGCTGTTATACAAACGGTTTTTACCCCCTTTCCGCGACGGAGTTTTAAACCGTCGCCTTGCCTGTGTGTGCGATAGGGGGGTCTTCCCACACGATCCAGAAACCGTCGGCGATAGGGAGCACGCAAGCATACATTTCGCAGAACTAAGCGTATGCGATGCCCAAACTATCCCAAACGCGACTCATCACACAACTGTTTGTGATCTATCGAATATCCCAAATGCTCCATCCTTGCTACTCATGTGTGCTCGCATTACCATCGCACTCGGTATTTTGTGGTGCAACATTTACGATGCGCGCCCCATCACAAACAGTTCACGATTGTAAAACGTGTATGATAAGGAGACTATCACACACGTTCACTTATCCCGAACCGTATGTGATATATAATCAAGAAGATTAGTTAATTATCGTATGAGTGTCAGATAGGATTACGAATCATCGGACTGTCGTACCAGTGTCGTACAGGATAACTATCGCACACGCTATTCTGTGGTGCAAACGTTTACGATGCGTACGACATCAGAAACAGTTCATGATTGTAACGCGTGTACGATAAGGTGGCTATCACAAACATTTAGTTTGCTTGCACCGTTTGTGATATTGTCTGACATCACACACGCTTTGCAAACGGCAACTGTGTGCATGGTCGCACACGTTTCTTCTCTGTGAACCGTGTCGGATTATGATGTATATCACACACGATGTGCTTTACAGACCGTGTGCGCCGTAATAACCTGCAGAGCGTATTTTCACCCTAATTTAATCGCTGCTATTTAAAATTGTACCGAATTTGAATTTTAAAGTAGGTTATAACTTTATTCATATCCATCAGGTTCAACAACCAATGCATTACTCGATTCACACGTACATATGTTCAAGAGTTACATCAAAAAAAAAGAATTACATATGCACCAAATAAAGAATGATGAACCAGGGTTGTATACTTGTACTATTAAAGACAGTAATGAAAGAGGTGAAAGACATTCTGGTTGCTAAACAAGGTGAAGCGGAATGCCCATATTGTGCCCTCCTCCATGCAGAAGGCACGCACGACTCTAGTCCAACCCCTTGTGATGGCCGACCGCCCATCCTTCACTGTCTTCATGATGACATCTAGATAGTCATTGTGTTCTGGTAGAAATACTTTAACCTTTGCATGCCCACCAATCATGTAGTTTGAGAGGTAATCTTGAGTAACCTGCTTTGGGAACCACTGCAAAGGAAAAAGATTCAGACATTGTCATCTAACACAACTCATTATGGGCAGTAAAAAGAAGGCTGTAGAGTTCTTACTTACCATCCTGCAGTTCACTGTTATCTTGGATAAAGTGTAAACAAATAGTTTAATTGCCATCTTTTGACCCATTTTACTAACAATCTGTATCAGTTTCCTCACTTGATGCTGGTTCATGAATATCTCATTGCCCCATATGCAAAAAGGGTCGAAGCGCGGATCTTTACCAATGACATATGTACCTAAAAGCACCAAGTTAATATTAGAAGCTAAACAGCAATTGCACAATGATGTAGTACAACACTCCCTCTGTCCCATTATATAAGATCTTATTACATCCAATATACTCACATATTGGATGAATTAACATCTTATATTATGGGGCGGAGGAAGTTTATTACATTGTTACAAATATCGGCCGATTAACTGCAGTTAACTGCTGCTGTGTTATTGCTGCTCTTCTATGTATATCTAGACATCATCAGAACATTAAGGAAAAACTCTTCCTTGTTGCTATGTAGCCTAGGATTGCATATTTTGACATTCAGTACAATGCATGTTGCTATGTAGCTTCAGATATATTAGATATGGCCATAGTTAACCTACCGATAAATGGGTTACAGATATATTTAGTTAAATGTCCAATTTGCCGATTAATCCCTTATCAGCCCCCGGCCTATATGGTACTAGCTACCGATATCCTGAACAGTGAGTATATATAACCCATGGGATGAAACTAACCTCGATGGAAAACAGCAGTCATTCCCAATATTGTCCTGTGTAAGTACATCGAAAGGCATGTTAAGCACAACAGGCTAAACATCGACCAAATATATCCGTGGTAGAAAACATAATCTCCAAATTACAGCTTCAGTGTGCAGGGTTAAGCACGCTAGTTAAGCAAAACAAGAAGTGGAAAGGTGTGTTAACTGCACAGTTCATACTTGCACATATAGAACATCACATTGTGAATAACTGAAATAAACAAGGCATACTATGAACAACCAAAGATAGCAATTCAAACTGGACATATGTTAACTACAAACAACTGAACAACCAAAAACCATTAAAAGAGGCATATGCTCGCTACAACAGGCTTAACAGCAAGCAAATAGTCATTCATATTGGTATTGTTGAAACTGGTATTGATGAATTGAAACTGCAAAGTTCATACTTGCACATATAGAACATCACTTTGTGAATAACTGAAATAAACAAGGCATACTATGAACAACCAAAGATAGCAATTGAAACTGGACATATGCTAACTAAAAACAACCGAACAACCAAAAACCGTTAAAAGAGGCATATGCTCGCTACAATAGGTTTAACATCAACTAAATAGTCATTCATATTGGTATTGTTGAAACTGGTATTGATGAAATTGAACTGCACAGTTCATACTTGCACATATAGAACATCACTTTGTGAATAACTGAAATAAAGAAGGCATACTACTAACCACCAAAGATAGCGATTGAAACTGGACATATGTTAACTACAAACAACCGAACAACCAAAAAACATTAAAAGAGGCATATGCTAGCTATAACAGGGTTAATAGCAAGCAAATATAGTCATTCATATTGGTATTGTTGAAACTGGTATTGATGAAATTGTACTGCACAGTAAATAGTTGCACATATAGAGCACCACACCGTGAATAACTGAAATAAACAAGGCATACTGCAAACCACCAAACATAGCAATTAAAACTGGACATATTCTCACTACAAAAGGGGCTCGACAAAACAAATCATGGGTTCCCCCCTGTGAAGAGGCACGGCAAAACAAATCATGGGTTTCCTCACTTGTCACAGATGGGCTCCTTTGCATGGGAAGGGCACGGACTTTGGGTGCGCTCCATGTTGTCGCAGATGGGCTCCTTCCCCTTGGAAGAGCATGGCTGTAGGGTTCCCTCCCTGATGTCGCAGATGTGCTCTTTCCCCTTGGAAGAGGTGGAGCGGCTGCCCTCCTCGTGGTCGCCGTCGATGAGGTCTGGCTTGGTAGCTGAGGATCCCAAGCCAGCGTCGCAGAACGTGTCCTTCAGAAATGACAAAAGGGGCTCGATGGCGATGTAGGATGGCAAATTCTTAACAGTGAGCCAAAGGAGATCAGCGGCGGGGCCATGGATGAAATCGACGGCGGTTGAACCCGAGGGGTTGGGTGTGGGCCACTTAACCTATGACATAGCCCGTGTTAGGGCGTCGCTGTCGACGACACTGGTGCAGCGAGTTGCTATACAAACGGTTTTTACCCCCTTTCCGCAACGGAGTTTTAAACCGGCGCCTTGCATGTGTGTGCGATAGGGGGGGTCTTCCCGCACGACCCAGAAACCGTCGGCGATAGGGAGCACGTAAGCATACGTTTCGCAGAACTAAGCGTATGCGATGCCCGATCAATCCCAAATGCGACTCGTCACACAACTGTTTGTGATCTATCGAATATACCAAACGCTCCATCCTTGCTACTCGTGTGTGCTCGCATTACCATCGCACTCGGTTTCTATGGTGCAACGTTTACGATGCGCGCCCCATCACAAACATTTCACGATTGTAAAACGTGTATGATAAGGAGACTATCACACACATTCACTTCTCCCAAACCGCATGCGATATATAATCAAGAAGATTAGTTAATCATCATACAAGTGTCGGATAGGATTACGAAATGTCAGACTGTCGTACCAGTGTCATACAGGATAACTATCGCACACGCTATTCTATGGTGCAAACATTTATGATGTGTACGACATCAGAAATAGTTCATGATTGTAAAGCGTGTACAATAAGGCGACTATCACAAACATTTAGTTTGCTCGCACCATTTGTGATATAGTCTGACATCACACACGCTTTGCAAATGGCAACTGTGTGCATGGTCGCACACGTTTCCTCTCTGTGAACCGTGTCGGATTATGATGTATATCACACACGATGTGCTTTACAGACCGTGTGCGCCGTAATGACCTGCAGAGCGTATTTTCACCCTATTTTAATCGCTGCTATTTAAAGTTGTACCAAATTTGAATTTGAAAGTAGGCTATAACTTTATTCATATCCATCAGGTTCAATAATCAATGCATTATTCGATTCACAGGTACATATGTTCAAGAGTTACATCAAAAAAAGAATTACATATGCACCAAATAAAGAATGATGAACCAGGGTTGTATACTTGTACTATTAAAGACGGTAAAGAAAGAGGCGAAAGACATTCTGGTTGCTGAACAAGGTGAAGTGGAATGCCCATATTGTGCCCTCCTCCATGCAGAAGGCACGCACGACTCTAGTCCAACCCCTTGTGATGGACGACCGCCCATCCTTCACTGTCTTCATGACGACATCTAGATAGTCATTGTGTTCTGGTAGAAATACTTTAACCTTTGCATGCCCACCAATCATGTAGTTTGAGAGGTAATCTTGAGTAAACTGGTTTGGGAACCATTGCAAAGGAAAAAGATTCAGACATTGTCATCTAACGCAACTCATTATGGGCAGTAAAAAGAAGGCTGCAGAGTTCTTACTTACCATCCTGAAGTTCACTGTTATCTTGGATAAAGTGTAAACAAATAGTTTAATTGCCATATTTTGACCCATTTTACTAACAATCTTTATTAGTTTCCTCACTTGATGCTGGTTCATGAATATCTCATCACCCCATATGCAAGAAGGGTCGAAGCGCGGATCTTTACCAATGACATATGTACCTAAAAGCACCAAGTTAATATTAGAAGCTAAACAGCAATTGCACAATGATGTAGTACAACACTCCCTCCATCCCATTATATAAGATCTTATTACATCCAATATACTCACATATTGGATGAATTAACATCTTATATTATGGGGCGGAGGGAGTTTATTACATTGTTACAAATATCGGCCGATTAACTGCAGTTAACTGCTGCTGTGTTGTTGCTGTTGCTGCTCTTCTATGTATATCTAGACATCATCAGAACATTAAGGTAACACTCTTCCTTGTTGGTATGTATCCTAGGATTGCATATTTAGACATTCAATACAATGCGTGTTGCTATGTAGCCTCAGATATATTAGATATGGCCCTAGTTAACCTACCGATAAATGAGTTACAGATATATTCAGTTAAATGTCCGATTCACCAATTAATCCCTTATCAGCTCCCGGCCTATATGGTACTAGCTACCGACATACTGAACAGTGAGTATATATAAGCCATGGGATGAAACTAACCTCGATGGAAAACAGCAGTCATTCCCAATATTGTCCTGTGTAAGTACATCGAAAGGTATGTTAAGCACAATAGGCTAAACATCAACCAAATATATCCATGGTAGACAACATAATCTCCGAATGATAGCTTCAGTGTGCAGGTTTAAGCATGCTAGTTAAGCAAAAGAAGAAGTGGAAAGCTGTGTTAACTCCACAGTTCATACTTGCACATATAGAACATCACATTGTGAATAACTGAACTAAACAAGGCATACTACGAACAACCAAAGGTAGCAATTCAAACTGGACGTATGCTAACTACAAACAACCGAACAACCAAAAACCATTAAAAGAGGCATATGCTCGCTACAACAGGCTTAACGGCAAGCAAATAGTCATTCATATTGGTATTGACGAAATTGAACTGCAAAATTCATACTTGCACATATAGAACATCACATTGTGAATAACTGAAATAAACAAGGCATACTACGAACAACCAAAGATAGCAATTGAAACTGGACATATGCTAACTACAAACAACCGAACAACCAAAAACCGTTAAAAGAGGCATATGCTGCTACAACAGGCTTAACAGGAAACAAATAGTCATTCATATTGGTATTGTTGAAACTGGTATTGATGAAATTGAACTGCAAAGTTCATACTTGCACATATAGAACATCACTTTGTGAATAACTGAAATAAACAAGGCATACTACGAACAACCAAAGATAGCAATTTAAACTGGACATATGCTAACTACAAACAACCGAACAACCAAAAACCGTTAAAAGAGGCATATGCTCGCTACAACAGGCTTAACAGCAACCAAATAGTCATTCATATTGGTATTGTTGAAACTGGTATTGATGAAATTGAACTGCACAGTTCATACGTGCACATATAGAGCATCAGTTTGTGAATAGCTGAAATAAACAAGGCATACTACTAACAACCAAAGATAGCAATTGAAACTGGACATATGCTAACTACAAACAAACGAACAACCAAAAAATGTTAAAAGAGGCATATGCTAGCTATAACAGGCTTAACAACAAGCAAATATAGTCATTCATATTGGTATTGTTGAAACTGGTATTGATGAAATTGTACTGCACAGTAAAGAGTTGCACATATAGAGCATCACACTGTGAATAACAGAAATAAACAAGGCATACTGCAAACAACCAAACACAGCAATTAAAACTGGACATATTCTCACTACAAAAGGGGCTTCACAAAACAAATCATGGGTTCCCCCTGTGAAGAGGCACGGCAAAACAAATCATAGGTTTCCTCACTTGTCACAGATGGGCTCCTTCTCATGGGAAGAGCGCGGACTCTAGGTGCGCTCCATGTTGTCGCTGATGGGCTCCTTCCCCTTGGAAGAGCACGGCTGTAGGGTGCCCTCCCTGATGCCGCAGATGTGCTCCTTCCCCTTGGAAGAGGCGGAGAGGGTGCCCTCCTCGTGGTCGCCGTCGATGAGGTCTGACTTGGCAGCTGAGGATCCCAAGCCAGCATCGCAGAACGTGTCCTTCAGAAATGACAAAAGGGGCTCGATGGCGATGTGGGATGGCAAATTCTTGACAGCGAGCCAGAGGAGATCAGCGGCGGGGCCATGGATGAGATCGACGGCGGTTGAACCCGAGGGGTTGGGGGTGGGCCACTTAACCTGTGACATAGCCCGCGTCAGGGCGTCGCTGTCGATGACCTCGATGTCGTAGCCGGTGTCGACGACATGCCAGCATACTCTGGCCCGCTGATTGAGAGCCTGCGGCCAGTAATCGTCATCAGCTTCCTCGGCGGCCACCTCGCCGACGTCGGGCGAAGAGGCTGCGATAAACCTCTTTTGGGCCATTAGCTCCTAGGGCTCCATGGGAACTGTAGCCGGGCTTGGGCTGCGACGCTCTGGAGTGGGGGAGGGGGATGGGGATGGGGATCTGTGGGAAAGGGGGCGTTTGGCAGGCATCATCTAAGAAACTCAGGGCGGCTAGGGTATGGAGATCGGTGGGTAACCTGCATGGGCAAACCGGCAGATGTTAACGATGGAGGCGGCATGGTGGCGGCGGCGACCTTGCTAGGGTTTCGAGCGAGGGGGGTGGTGTGTGTGTGTGTGTGTGTGTGCGAGCGCGCGGAGTTTTTGGGGTGTGTGTGTGGAGGGGGGTGATACGTCCAATTTGAATCATGATTTCCCATGAACAATTATTATGTTTTTAATCATTATCTCACTTTATGGTACAATTCTTATGCCTTTTCTCTCTTATTTTGCAAGATTTACAAGAAGAAGGAGAATGCCGGTAGCTGGAAATCCGGACCTGAAAGGGGTGAAACAGAGCTAGCTATTCTGCACAACTCCAAATGACCTGAAAATTTACGGAGATTTATTTTGGAATATATAAAAAATACTAGCGAAAGAATCAATTGAAGGGGGCCCACCAGGAAGCCACAAGCCTGGAGGGCGCGGCCTACCCCCCTAGGCGCGCCCCTTGGCTTGTGGGGCCCCTGGCAGGCCTCTGGCCCCCTCCTTCCACTATATGAAGCCATTTGCACTAGAAAAAATTAGAAGAATACTTTCGGGACGAAGCGCCGCCGTCTCGAGGCGGAACTTGGGCAGGAGCTATTTTGCTCTCCGGAGGAGCGATTCCGCCGGGGATACTTCCCTCCGGGAGGGGGAAATCGAAGCCATCGACATCACCAATGATCCTCTCATCATGGGAGGACCAATATTCATCAACATCTTCACTAGCTCCATCTCATCTCAAACCCTAGTTCATCTCTTGTATTCAATCTTTGTCTCAGAACCTCAAATTGGTACCTGTGGGTTGCTAGTAGTGTTGATTACATCTTGTAGTTGATGCTAGTTGGTTTATTTGGTGGAAGATTATATGTTCAGATCCTTAATGCTATTCAATACCCCTCTGATATTGAACATGAATATGATTTGTGAGGAGTTACTTTTGTTCTTGAGGACATGGGAGAAGTCTTTTCATAAGTAATCATGTGAATTTGGTATTCGTTAGATATTTTGATGCTATGTATGTTGTGCTTCCTTTAGTGGTGTCGTGTGAACGTCGACTACATGACACTTCACCATCTTTGGGCCTAAGGGAAGGCATTGTGAAGTAGTAATTAGATGATGGGTTGCTAGAGTGACAAAAGCTTAAACCCTAGTTTATGCGCTATTCCGTAAGGGGCTGATTTGGATCCATATGTTTCATGCTATGGTTAGAGTTATCTTAATTCTTCTTTCGTAGTTGCGGATTCTTGCAAGAGGGGGTAATCATAAGTGGGAGGCTTGTTCAAGTAAGAACACACCCAAGCACCGGTCCACCCACATATCAAATTATCAAAGTAGTGAACGCGAATCAAACAAACATGATGAAAGTGACTAGATGAAATTCCCATGTGTCCTCGAGAACGATTTGCTTATTATACGAGATCGCTCCGGCTTGTCCTGTGCTACAAAAAGGATTGGGCCACCTTGCTACACTTTATTATATTTGTTACTTGTTACTTGTTATGAATTATCTTGCTATCAAAACTATCTGTTACTGCTACATTCAGTACTTGCAGTGAATACCTTGCTGAAAACCGCTTGTCATTTCCTTCTGCTCCTCGTTGGGTTCGACACTCTTACTTATCGAAAGGACTACGATTGATACCCTATACTTGTGGGTCATCAAGACTCTTTTCTGGCGCCGTTTCCGGGGAGTGAAGCACCTTTGGTGAGTGGAATTTGGTAAGGAAACATTTATATTACATGCTGAAATTTACTGTCACTTGTCACTATGGAAAGTAATCCTTTGAGGGGCTTATTCGGGGTATCTTCACCTCAACCAGAAGCATTGAGAGTTGCTCCTTAACCTATTGAACCTACTGAAAATATTTATTATGAAATTCCTTCGGGTATGGTAGAGAAACTGCTAGCTAATCCTTATGCAGGAGATGGAACGGTACATCCTGATATGTGATGTCTACTACACAACTTATTCTTGTAGACTCGTGTTGGGCCTCCAAGCACAGAGTTTTGTAGGACAGTAGCAATTTTCCCTCAAGTGGATGACCTAAGGTTTATCAATCCGTGGGAGGCGTAGGTTGAAGATGGTATCTCTCAAGCAACCCTGCAACCAAATACAAGAAATCTCTTGTGTCCCCAACACACCCAATACAATGGTAAATTGTATAGGTGCACTAGTTCGGCGAAGAGATGATGATAAAAGTGTAGTATGGATAGTAGATATAGGTTTTTGTAATCTGAAAATATAAAAACAGCAAGGTAGCAAATAGTAAACGGGCATAAAAACGGTATTGCAATGCTTAGAAACAAGGCCTAGGGTTCATACTTTCACTAGTGCAATCTCTCAACATTGTTGACATAGTTGAATCATATGTAAATCCCTCACGTGCAACAAAGAGTTCACTCCAAAGTCACAAATAGCAGAGAACAAATGAAGAAATTGTTGTAGGGTACGAAACCACCTCAAAGTTAACCTTCCCGATCAAGCTTATGAGCCATCACCATTAATTGTCATGAACAGCCCTAGAGATCGTACTAAAATAACACCTTAAGATACACATCAACCAAAACCCTAATGTCACCTAGGCACTCCAATGTCACCACGAGTACCCACGGGTTTGATTATACGATATGCATCACACAATCTCAGATTCATCTATTCAAACCAACACAAAGAACTTCAAAGAGTGCCCCAAAGTTTCTACCGGAAAGTCAAGACGAAAACGTGTGCCAACCCTTATGCATAAATCCCCAAGGTCACGGAACCCACAAGTTGATCACCAAAACATACATCAAGTGACTCAAGTGAATATCCCATTGTCACCACAGATATCCATATGCAAGACATACATCAAGTGTTCTCAAATCCTTAAAGACTCAATCCGATAAGAAAACTTCAAAGGGAAAACTCAATTCATCACAAGAAGATAGAGAGGGGAAAACTCCATATGATTCATCTATATCAACAAAGCTCGCGATACATCAAGATCGTGCCATCTCAAGAACACGAGAGAGAGAGAGAGAGAGAGAGATCAAACACATAGCTACTGGTACAAACCCTCAGCCCTGAGGGTGAACTACTCCCTCCTCGTCATGGAGACCGCCGGGATGATGAAGATGGCCTCCGGTGATGCCTTCCCCCCTCCGGCAGGGTGCCGGAAAAGGGCTGTAGATGGGATCTCTCTGGTACAGAGGCTTGCGGCGGCGTAAAAACTCATCTAGGTTAACTTTCGGGGGTTTCTGAATATATATGATTTTTCAGCGTTGGAATCACGCGAAACGGAGCCACGTGGGCACCACGAGGTACCAGGGCGCGCCTGGGGGGGTGGCGCGCCCTAGTGCCTCGTGGGCACTGGGTGGCCCCCCTCCAGTGGGTCTTGGTGCCAATATTTTTTATTTGTCCAATAAAAAATCTCCAAAAAGTTTCAGCTCATTTGGAAAACTTTCATTTCTGCACAAAAAACAACACCACGGTAGTTCTGCTGAAAACTGTGTCAGTCCGGGTTAGTTCTAATCAAATCATACCAAAACCATATAGAATTGTTATAAATATGGCATGAATACTTCATAAATTATAGATACGTTGGAGACGTATCAATATGCACTTAATCTATGTGGATGAAATTTGTGGATTGTTTAAGCTTGCAGGTTTATCCGGAGATGGAGTTAAGAAGAAAGTATTCCCTTTATCTTTGGAGGGAAAGGCATTGACATGGTATCGGCTATGTGATGATACTGAAACATGGGACTGGAACTGGTTGAAGCTGGAATTCCACCCAAAATTTTATCCTATGCATTTGGTTCATCGTGATCGGAATTATATATATAATTTTTGGCCTCGTGAAGGAGATAGTATCGCTCAACCTTGGGGGAGGCTTAAGTATATGTTGCACACATGCCCCAATCATGAGCTCTCAAGAGAAATAATTCTTCAAAACTTTTATGCTCAGCTTTCTCATAATGATCAATCCATGGTCGATACTGCTTCTGCTGGTTCCTTTATGAAGAGAACTATTAAATTCAGATGGGATCATCTGGAAAGAATTAAACGTAACTCTGAAGATTGGGAAATCAACAAAGGTAATGAGTCAGGTATAAATCTTGAGTTTGATTGTGTTAAATCTTTTATGAAAACTGATGCTTTTCATAAGTTTTGTACTAAATATGGACTTGACTCTAAGATAGTAGCCACCTTTTGTGATTCATTTGCTGCTCATGTTGATCTCCCTAAGGAGAAATGGTTTAAATATCACCCACCTATTGAATTGAATGAAGAACATGTTAGCATTAAATAAGAAACAATTTTTTACCATGTTGATCCAGTTGTGCCTACTGCTTATATTGAGAAACCTCCTTTCCCTGTTAGGATTAAGGAACATGCTAAAGCTTCAACTGTTGTTAATAGGAGGAATATTAGAGCACCTAGACCTTCTAAACAAATTAAAGTTGAACCTAATATTGCAATGGTTAAAGATCTTTTGGTAGATAATATTGATGGACATGTCATATATTTCTGTGATGAAGCAACTAGAATTGCTAAGCCAGACACTAAAGATAAAAATAAACCTGTAATTGGCATGCCTATTATTTCTGTTAAAATTGGAGATCATTGCTATCATGGTTTATGTGATATTGGTGCTAGTGTGAGTGCTATTCCATTTACTCTCTATCAAGAAGTCATGAATGATATTGCACCTGTTGAGATTGAAGATATTGATGTTACTATTAAGCATGCAAATAGAGATACTATTTCACCACTTGGGATTGTTAGAGATGTTGAAGTCTTGTGTGGTAAGATCAAATACCCTACTGATTTTCTTGTTCTTGGATCACGACAAGATTATTTTTGTCCCATTATATTTGGTAGACCTTTCTTGAAAATAGTTAATGCCAAGATTGATTGCACTAAAGAAATTGTCAGTGTTAATTTTGGTGAGATGTCTCATGAGTTTAATTTCTCTAAGTTTTGTTGACAACCTCATGATAAAGAATTACCTAGTAAGGATGAAATTATTGGTCTCGCTTCTATTGCTGTACCTCCTACTGATCCTTTAGAACAATATTTGCTAGACCATGAGAATGATATGAATATGAATGAAAGAAATGAAATAGATGAGCTGTTCTTTAAACAAGCACCTATCCTTAAACATAATTTGTCTGTTGAAACCTTGGGAGATCCACCTCCACCCAAGGGTGATCCTGTGTTTGAATTAAAGCAATTACCTGATACACTTAAGTATGCTTATCTTGATGAAAAGAAGATATATCCTATTATTATTAGTGCTAACCTTTCATAGCATGAAGAAAAGAGATTACTTAAAACTCTGAAGAAGCACCGTGCATCTATTGGATATACTCTTGATGATCTTAAGGGCATTAGTCCCACTTTATGTCAGCATAAAATTCATATGGAGCCAGATGCTAAACCCGTTGTTGATCATCAAAGAAGGCTGAATCCTAGAATGAAGGATGTGGTAAGAACTGAAATATTAAAGCTTCTGGAGGTAGGTATAATTTATCCCATAGCTGATAGTAGATGGGTAAGTCCTGTTCATTGTGTTCCTAAGAAAGGAGGTATTATCGTTGTTCCTAATGATAAAAATGAACTTATCCCACAAGGAATTGTAACTGGTTATAGGATGGTAATTGATTTCAGGAAATTAAATAAAGCTACTAGGAAAGATCATTACCCCTTGCCTTTTATTGATCAAATGTTAGAAAGATTATCTAAGCACACACACTTTTGCTTCTTAGATGGTTATTCTGGTTTCTCTCAAATACCTGTGTCACCTGAAGATCAAGAGAAAACCACCTTTACTTGTCCTTTTGGAACTTATGCTTATCGTCGTATGCCTTTTGGTTTATGTAATGCACCTGCTACCTTTCAAAGATGTATGACTGCTGTATTCTCTGACTTTTGTGAAAATATTGTTGAGGTTTTCATGGATGATTTCTCCGTTTACAGAACTTCTTTTGAGGATTGCTTGAGCAACCTTGATCGAGTTTTGCAGAGATGTGAAGAAACTAATGTTGTCTTGAATTAGGAAAAGTGCCACTTTATGGTGAATGAAGGTATAGTTCTTGGGCATAAAATTTCCGAAAGAGGTATTGAAGTTGATAAAGCTAAAGTTGATGCTATTGAGAAAATGCCATGTCCTAAAGATATCAAAGGTATAAGAAGTTTCCTTGGTCATGCTGGTTTCTATAGAAGGTTTATAAAAGACTTCTCTAAAATCTCTAGGCCTCTTACTAATCTCTTGCAAAAAGATGTTCCATTTGTTTTTGATGATGATTGTGTAGAAGCCTTTGAAGTACTTAAGAAAGCCTTGATTTCTGCACCTATTGTTCAACCGCCTGATTGGAACTTACCCTTTGAAATTATGTGTGATGCTAGTGATTATGCTGTTGGTGCTGTTCTAGGACAAAGAGTTGTTAAGAAATTAAATGTTATATATTATGCTAGTAAAACTCTAGATAGTGCTGAAAAAATTATGCTACTACTGAGAAAGAATTTTTAGCAGTTGTATTTGCATGTGATAAATTCAGATCTTACATTGTTGATTCCAAGGTTACTATTCACACTGATCATGCTGCTATTAAATATCTTATGGAAAAGAAAGATGCTAAACCAAGACTTATTAGGTGGGTTCTTTTGCTACAAGAATTTGATTTGCATATTGTTGATAGAAAGGGAGCTGAAAATCCCGTAGCTGATAATTTGTCTAGAATGGAAAATGTTCTTGATGACCCACTTCCTATTAATGATGATTTTCCTGATGAACAATTAGCTGTGATAAATGCTTCTCATAATACTCCTTGGTATGCAGACTATGCTAATTACATTGTTGCTAAATATATACCACCTAGTTTCACATACCAACAAAAGAAAAAGTTTTTCTTTGATTTAAGACATTACTTTTGAGATGACCCACACTTATATAAAGGAGTAGATGGTGTTATTAGACGTTGTGTACCTGAGCATGAACAGGAACAAATCCTACATAAGTGTCACTCCGAGGCATATGGAGGACACCATGCGGGAGACCGAACTGCACAAAAGGTATTACAATCTGGTTTTTATTGGCCTACTCTTTTCAAAGATGCATGTAAGTTTGTCCTTTCTTGTGATGAATGTCAAAGAATTGGTAATCTTGGTAGATGTCAGGAAATGCCTATGAATTATTCACTTGTTATTGAACCATTTGATGTTTGGGGTTTTGATTACATGGGACCTTTTCCTAAATCCAACGGGTATACTCATATTCTAGTTGCTGTTGATTACATTACTAAGTGGGTAGAAGCTATTCCAACTAGTAGTGCTGATCATAACACCTCCATTAAAATGCTTAAAGAAGTTATATTCCCGAGGTTTGGAGTCCCTAGATATTTAATGACTGATGGTGGTTCGCATTTTATTCATGGTGCTTTCTGTAAGTTGCTTGCTAAATATGATGTTAACCATAGAATTGCATCTCCTTATCATCCTCAGTATAGTGGTCAAGTTGAATTAACTAATAGAGAAATAAAATTGATTTTACAAAAGACCGTTAATAGATCCAGAAAGAATTGGTCTAAGAAACTTGATGATGCACTATGAGCTTACAGAACCGCTTATAAAAACCCTATGGGTATGTCTCCATATAAAATGGTTTATGGAAAAGCATGTCATTTACCTCTTGAGATAGAACATAAAGCATATTGGGCAATTAAAGAACTTAACTATGATTTCAAACTTGCCGGTGAAAAGAGGTTATTTGATATTAGCTCTTTAGATGAATGGAGAACCCAAGCTTATGAAAATGCCAAGTTGTTTAAAGAAAAAGTTAAAGGATGGCATGATAAGAGGATTCAAAAACGGGAATTCAACGTAGGTGATCATGTTCTATTATACAATTCTCGTTTAAGATTTTTTGCAGGAAAACTTCTCTCTAAATGGGAAGGACCGTATATCATCGAAGAAGTTTATTACTCCAGATCCATTAAAATAAACAACTCCAAAGGCAATAATCCGAGAGTGGTTAATGGGCAAAGAATTAAAAATTATATCTCAGGTACACCCATTAATGTTGAAACTAATATTATTGAAACAATTACATCGGAAGAGCACATAGAAGAAATCTTCCGGAATGCTCCAGAAGCCTGAAAAGGAGTAGGTATATGGTACGGTAAGTAAACCGACTCCAAAACTTCCATAAAAGTACTTTCTGTCCATTTTGGAATATATAAAAAATTAGGAAAATAATAAACAGTCCGAAAAGTGCATGAGGAGGCGACAAGCCTGGGGGCGCGCCCTACCCCCCAGGGCGCGCCTACCAGGCTTGTGGTGCCCTCGTGGACTTTCCCGACTCCATTTTTCTTCCATATTACTTCTTTTGCATGGGAAAAATTCATTATACATACTCACGGGTGTTTTGACCACCGCATCACAAGTTTCCCCTCTGTTCTTGTTTCATGTTGATTCCTGACAGATTTTCGAGGCTGGGCATCATGTCTTCTTCTTCCTCCAACAACGTGGGAGACAATGCTTGGTTGCTACAGATGGAATTCAGGAGAGAGGAGGAGGAGGAGGTTACCATGGAAGAAGATGATGGAGATTCGCTAGAGGTCCACCCTTCAGCTTTCGAGGGGGGTACCCTTGCCGGCATCTCCACAATTTCAAATCCTCATCAAGCCATGAGAAGCACTACAAGCCATGGGAGTCCAGAGGTACAAGAAGGGCTTCCTCCTAGGAGGCCCTTACACAGGTTACATCGGAACAACTTTCATAACTTGGTTCACAATTATGGGGTGAAAATACTCCTCGTATGCACATACCCTCCAATTGGGACATCTCTCGTCCAAGTGAAAGTGATGCAGGAAAGAATGCTTGGGGGCCAAAGAATAAGCATATTATGGCTGAAGTCCAAAAGAATACAGAGATGATACAACATGTGCTCCGGGAAATTTAGAGCCTAAAGGAGATCCTAATTAATTTCATGAAAGACAAGCCTATCACTTCATCACCACCATCACCCAAGAAGGAGAATTGAGTACAAGGGTATGGGCACCACCCTTGGCTTGTGCCAAGCTTGGGGGAGGTGCCCCGATATCGTATCACCATCACTTTTTTTTATCATCATTATCTATCTTAGTTCGATCCTTAGTCATTTCGTGATTTAGAAGAAAAAAGTTTTAGTATGATTTAGTTTCGAGTGCTTGCTTTGTGATCTACCAATCTATGTAATCGTGTGTGAAAGTTATATAATAAAGAGTAGTTTGAGTTGAGTATTTTGCTTTTGATGATCCAATCTTAGAAATAAAGAAAGAATAAAAATAAGATCATAGGCTAATCCCATGGGGAGTGATGACTTCACATAAAAGAAGTATAATTGATAAAAGTTGTTGGAAGTTGACAAACATAGCATTGGTCATTGCTGCAATTCATGAAAAAGTAATAAAGGAAGAGAGGTCTCACATATAAATACACTATCTTGGACATCTTTTATGATTGTGAGCCCCCATCAAATATTCTATGTCAATTAGTTGATGTTGGACAAGGAAGACAACGTAATGGGTTATGTTTGCTTATATTCACATAGAAGTTATATTGTTTTGGATCCTCTAACATGTGGTGCTTGCCCCCTATCTTTTGCTAGCCAAAATTCTGTACTAAGTAGAGATACTACTTGTGCATCCAAAAACCCTTAAACCCAGTTTCATGCCATGAGAGTCCACCATATCTACCTATGGATTGAATAAGATCCTTCAAGTAAGTTGTCATCGGTGCAAAGCAATAAAAATTGCTCCTAAATATGTATGAACTTTTATTGTAAGGGAAAATAAGCTTTGTACGATCTTGTGATGGTGGAGCAATAAAAGCGACAGACTACATAATAAAGGTCGCTATCACAAGGGGCGATATAAAGTGAAGTTCCTTTACATTAAGAGCTTGCACAGCCAAAAACAAAAAGCACACGACAACCTCTGCTTCCCTTTGTCAAGGGCCTATCTTTTACTTTATGTACTTACTTTCATGCAAGAGTCAATAGTATTCTCCTCTATTCCATTTTTGTTTTTCTCTCTTGGCAAGCATCATGTGGTGGGGATTGATCCATGCATATATATCCAGTTGAATGTAGGTGATCATGAGTTATTATTGTTGACATTACCCTTGAGGTAAATACGTTGGGAGGCGAAATTATAAGCCCCTATCTTTCTAGGTGTTTGACTGAAACTTTTGCTCCATAAGTATGTCGTGAGTGTCAGCAATCATAGAAGACTAAATGATAGTTGAGTATGTGAACTTGCTAAACAAAGCTCTTACATAGACTATTTCTGATAATATGATGAATTGCAATTTCTTCAGTGACTGAGATCATAGTTTGTTAGTTTTCAATTCGGTTTATGGTTCATACTTTAACTTGTGGATGAATTGTCACTTTTTCATGAGAAGTTTTATGATGATATATTGCTGTTATAATAAAGATCATAATGCTTCATGTCCGTATTTTATTTTTATCGACGTCTCTCTCTCTAAACATGTGGTCATGATTATCGATTTCGACTTTCGCTTGAGGACAAGCGAGGTCTAAGCTTGGGGGAGTTGATACGTCCAATTTGCATCATGATTTCCTATGAATAATTATTATGTGTTTAATCATTATCTCACTTTATGGTACAATTCTTATGCCTTTTCTCTCTTATTTTGCAAGATTTACATGAAGAGGGAGAATGCCGGCAGCTGGAATTCTGGACCTGAAAGGGGTGAAACAGAGCTAGCTATTCTGCACAAATCCAACTGACCTGAAAATTTATGGAGATTTATTTTGGAATATATAAAAAATACTAGCGAAAGAATCAATAGAAGGGGGCCCACCAGGAAGCCACAAGACTGGGGGCGCGGCCTACCCCCCTGGGCGCGCCCCCTGGCTTGTGGGGCCGCTGGCAGGCCTCTGGCCCCTCCTTCCACTATATCAAGCCATTTGCCCTAGAAAAAATCAGAAGAAGACTTTCGGGATGAAACGCCGCTGTCTCGAGGCGGAACTTGGGCAGGAGCTATTTTGCTCTCCGGTGGAGCGATTCCGCCGGGGATACTTCCCTCCGGGAGGGAGAAATCGAAGCCATCGACATCACCAATGATCCTCTCATCGTGGGAGGACCAATCTTCATCAACATCTTCACCAGCACCATCTCATCTCAAACCCTAGTTCATCTCTTGTATTCAATCTTTGTCTCAAAACCTCAGATTGGTACATGTGGGTTGCTTGTAGTGTTTATTACATCTTGTAGTTGATGCTAGTTGGTTTATTTGGTGGAAGATTATATGTTCAGATCCTTAATGCTATTCAATACCCCTTTGATCTTGAACATGAATATGATTTGTGAGTAGTTACTTTTGTTCTTGAGGACATGGGAGAAGTCTTGTCATAAGTAATCATGTGAATTTGGTATTCGTTCGATATTTTGATGCTATGTATGTTGTGCTTCCTTTAGTGGTGTCGTGTGAAAGTCGACTACATGACACTTCACCATTTTTGGGCCTAAGGGAAGGCATTGTGGAGTAGTAATTAGATGATGGGTTGCTAGAGTGACAGAAGCTTAAACCCTAGTTTATGCGCTATTCTGTAAGGGGCTGATTTGGATCCATATGTTTCATGCTATGGTTAGAGTTATCTTAATTCTTCTTTCGTAGTTACGGATGCTTGCGAGAGGGGGTAATCATAAGTGGGAGGCTTGTTCAAGTAAGAACAGCACCCAAGCACCGGTCCACCCACATATCAAATTATAAAAGTAGCGAACGCAAATCAAACAAACATGATGAAAGTGACTAGATGAAATTCCCATGTGTCCTCGAGAACGCTTTGCTTATTATACGAGTTCATTCCAGCCTGTGAGTGGCCCAACTATATGTATGAAAAGGGTGGTGTGATATTTAAATACTCAATTCACAACTTTGATGTGGCACATGTGCCTCACAAATTAACCGGACATCCCCGACCCCACGGAGGTTCAGGAAGTGCGAAGTACCCCCCACACCCCACCCACACACACACACACACTTTGAGTCGGTGGGAGGGGGCATCTCACCATGACGTAGTGTAACACGGACCAAGAAGAATCCACCTTGGTCGTATAAACCTCTCTCTTGTTGTTGGTCAAATTGATGGACATCCACGCGACCCCACAAATATGGGCTAGCTCGCCGATAACCACGCAAGGGATTAGTGCCTGAAGACAACCACTGCCTGCATGTGGCCCAAACATATGTATGGAAGTGTTGTGTGGTGTGTTTGAATTCCCAATGCACAACTTTGATGTGGCACGGTACCGTGCTTTGGAACCGGAAAGTCCCCACACGGAGCAAGGGTCCACGACGCGTACTATGTATGTCACCCCACTTCAAGCCGGTGACGGGGATTCATGCATACGCATGCGCTCAAACTTAGGTCTCAAATCTCATCACCATGACCTACTACACGGTAACACGAACCAAAGAAGAAGAATCCACCCTCGTAACCTCTCTCGATGCCGGTCGAAGTGATGGACATCCACATGGGCCCATGAATATATAGGCTTGCCGCCGATAACCACGCGAGGGAGAGTACTGTCCGAAGACAACCACTGCATGCATGTGTCCCAAACATATGTATATGGAGGTGATGCATGTATGCATATGTTTAATTTGAATACCATGCACAACATTGATGTGGCGCCCACATCGAAAATCATACAGTCCCCACACAAAGCAAGATCGGTTCATGACGCGTCATGTGCCGCCCCCCCCCCCCCATCTCGATCCGGTGAGAGGGATTCATGCATGAGTACACATGCATGCAGTCAAACTATATTATGTAATCTCATAGCATGACCTATACCGTAAGACAAACCAAAAATTAATCCCCTCCTAAGTCAAATTAAGCTCTCTCGCTGTTGGTCAAAGTGATGGACCAAGCGGGCCCACAGATGGAAAGCATCGATATCGCCGATAACCGCGTGAGTGAGTGCCAGAGGACAACAGCCATCGCTTACATGTGGGCCAAAACATATGTAAGTACGGAGGTGTGTGTGGTTGTTGTGATGTTTGAATACCCAAAATGCACAACTTTGATGTGGCACCTGCCTCGGAAACTGTAAAGTCCCCACACAGAATGAGGTTCATGACGCATAGTATATGCTGGTCCCATCCCCCTCTTCGATGCGTACTATATACTCCTACCATAACACAAACCAAAAAGAATCCTCCTTGTCGGTCAAATTAACCTCTCTTGATCATTGGGTCGAAGTGATGGACGCCGACCTCGCGGGCTCACAGATGGAAAGTGTCGCACGCGAGTGAGTGTCCTGTATATCACCGCCTGCATGTGGCCCAAAGAGGTGTTGTGTGATGTTTGAATACCGAAGGCACAACTTTCATGTGGAACCTGCCTCGGAAACCAGAAAGTCCCCACATGGAGCGAGGTTTGTTCATGACGCGTAGTATATGCTGGTCCCCTCCCCCCTCTTCGACGCGTACTATATACTCCTACTGTAACACAAATCAAAAAGAATCACCCTTTTTGGTCAAATTAACCTCTCTCGCTGTAGGTCAAAGTGATGGACGACGACCTCGCGGGTCCACAGAAAGCGTCACACGCGAGTGAGTGTGTCCTAGGACAACCACCCGCATGCATACCCAAAGAGGTGTTGTGTGATGTTTGAATACCCACTGCACAACTTTGATGTGGCACATACTTCACAAACCGGAAATGCCCTACACAGAGGTCCACGACGTGTCGTAGTCCCCCTCACTTCAAGCCGGTGGGAGGGATTCATGTGTACGCACACGCGCTCGAACTTTGATCTGGAATCTCACCATGATCCACACCGTAACTAATCCCAAGATGAATCCACCTTTGGTCAAATAATGCCTCTCGATGTCGGTGAAAAGTGATAACCTTCGCGGGCTAACGAATGGGCGCATCGCCGATAACCGCACGAGGGAGTGTCCGAGGACCACCATGCATGCATGTGGCCCAAACATGTATGTATGAAATGGTCGTGTAATGTTTTAAATAACCAATTCACGACTTTGATGTGGCACCTGCCTCACAAAACGGTCAACCCCACACGATGGCTCACGACTCGCAGTGTACCGCCAGACCCCCCCCCCCACCCCGATACACACACACCGCACAACCACCACCACTATGAGGCATGTTAAACTTTTCTGCGGTGAACATATGTGACCAAAGGAGTGTCGTGTTAAAATTTGGAAGGAAAAAAATCAGAGATCGTCATTCGGACGTTTTTATACATAGATTGATTTCCGAGGGATATAATGTGCCAAAATCAAATTTGAGCTACATGCACACGTGATAGTGCACCAAAATGGATTGGAAAATCATATGTGTGTCTCTGGGTGCATGTTTAGTCCCCATGCAAGAAATTTCAAACATTGAGAATCTTGATTTTTAAAATCCGGTAAATCCAAACTTAGTTGAAATTCATGAAACTTATCGTGGTGTCATATGGACACCAATAGACTGTGATATTGTATTGTTTTTTCAAATTTGAGACAAGTTTTGATATATTATTCTTACAAATGGGAGATTATTAATAATTGGCAACCAATATCGCAAATGGATTATTTATTCGTACCGTGGGCGTTAGACCAACAATCAACAATGTACGTGCCATGCTTCGGTTAAGTAATAAAGCGGCAGAATTAATCATTAAAAAAGAAATACAATATACGTGTCGCCACGCGTCCCGTGTGCCATGCGAGCAGGCGTGAGTTGACGCGACGCATGCGCGCAGTCCGCCGCGCAGGCAGACCGAGAGGCGTGCGGGCAGGTGTGTGAATTGACAGGAGGCGTGTTTGCTGCGCAGTGTCACCGAGAGGCGTGCGTGTAGCTGTGTGAAATGAAGGTAGGCATGCGAGCAGTCCGCCGCGCAGGCTCACCGGGAGGCGAGCCAGCCCTTTGACCGCCGCCCGCCTCGCTCCCACTGCTCCATATTAATGGCGCGCCCGAGCCACTGGTTATAATAGGCGGCCGCACCCCCCATTCTCGCTACACACACAATCCCCTCTCTCCGCCTGCATCCTCGACGCCGCTCTCAGTCGTCACTGCCGTCAGTGTATGAGGATGCCGCCGAAGCGCACCATCGGAGGGAGTGGCGACACCGGGGCTGCTGAACACCTAAGCACGGCGTGAAGCTGGAGACAAAGGTTGCCGTCACCGCCGACGAGGTCTCGCGCGGGCAGAAGCGCGACGGCGATGGCGTTGTGCTTCCACTACCGGAGCCGAAGGTCCACAGCAACTCCGGCGACGACTTCGACGACCACTCCGGCGACGACTCCGACGACGACGGAGAACCGGTTAGTCATCTATACCCATTTATGTGGCAAATATATCCTAGGGTTTCTCTGGTTAGTCCTGCCTCCCCTTTTTGGAATAGAAATCCTATGGTTATGTTCTCTCAATCCATGAAATCTGAGTTAGATTCGATAGATCCGTCTAGTGTATTGATTGTTTGAATGGTACAAATGATAAGTGGTTAATTGTTTCATCTGTACAAATGATTTCTGCTAAAAATCCGACTAGGGACCCCTTTGGGGTGCAGGATAACTTGTAATCCTCATACTTCTGTCGTTGTGTATTTCCCTTTAGTTGTTGCTTTTGAACATCTCCTCTTAGTGAGCTGATGTATGACAGTATGAGGGTTTCATTTGAGTAATGGAACCGGGGAGGAGCCTCCCTGTTCTTCTAAAAAAATGATCCGACTAGGATTAGTGTTGCTAATAATTCCTAGCCAAATCTTGACAATTGACTTTCATGCCAAAAGTCATCGGCCTGCCAAATTTTGATCCTACTTTACGGCATGTAAATTGGTTTGATGCCAAAAGTCGTTGGCATGCCAAATTTTGGCAACTCCCAAATGTTTGCTAGAGATTAGTTTGCATTCCATTGTTGATTGCCAATCTCACAAAAGGTTGCCAAGTGTTGGCAACTTTTGATTTTGCCAAATGTCGGTAGCAAACCAAACTTTTGATTCTGCCAAATGTTGGTAGCAAACCAATCAGACTCTTAATTTTGTTGCACTAAGTTGTGTGCTCTCTATTTATGCATTTCTTTCATCAAGATCACTTGATGATTTAGGGTTCATCCTGTCACGGGATATATTATGTTTCATAAACTCTGCCTATTGAATTCGCATTATTATAAAATATACTGATGCCACAATTTTTACTATATGTATAGTTGTTATCTGACTATGTCGACAGCGAGGACGAAGATGCCCAGAGGAGTTACAAGAGGCAAAAGCTCAGGGAGCTTTATGTGGGACTGCATAACATGCGTGTGAGGACCTGGAATATGGGCTTTGGATGCCCGTTGTGCAACCAAAAGCTTCATCACGAGTATGAAAGTGTTCTGACGCATGCAAGAGGACGAGCCGTTGGCTCCTTCAAGCAGAAGTATTCTCGCAGCATGGCGCATGCCGCGTACGCTGAGTACCTGGAGAAGCTTCACCTTCGTGCAGGCCTGCCGGCAGATGAGATGTGGGATTGAACTATGGTTATGTAGTGTCTTAGTTATATGCTTGAGTATGCTTAATATCGGTTGAACTATGGTTGAACAATGCATGAGTACGCTTATTATCTATGCCTGAGAATGCTTATATATATTCGTCACGCTCCTAAAGCACTCATTGACATTGAGCAAAAGATATAACCTTCTAACTTCTCTGTTATTTTAATTTCAACTTCTTAGAAAAAAATATGGTTTTAGATAAGCAATCTTTTTTTATAAAAATTGAACTTCATACTTTTATTTTTCCTAGAAATTGAAAGGATTTTGAGTTTTTCGTATACATCGATCTACTCCATTAGTTTTTAATTTGAACTTCTTGATTTATTTTTATGGTATCAAGGAAAATCCGAGTTTTTTTATAAATATCGAATTGCTCTATTTTTGTAATTTGGACTTCTTGGTTTATTTATTTTAGCGACGGAAAAATCCTAGTTTTGTCATAAATATTGAACGGTCAATTATTTAAATTTGAACTTCTAGAGATTTTTTTTAGAAACGGTGAAAATCCCTTTTTATGATTTCTGAACCGCTCTATTTTTAAAATTCGAACTTCTTGTTTTTTCATTAGAAACGGTGAAATATCCACTTCAAAGTGCTCTGTTATTTTTGAACTGCTGTGTTATTTTTTATCGAACTTCTTATGATCTTCCCGTCAACATATTTGAATTTTCCATTTTTTTATACATTGAACTACTGCGTTATTTTATTTTGAACTTCTTGCTTCCATTCTTTAATAACGAGGAAAATCTGAGTTTTCTATAATCATTGAACTGCTCCATCTCTTTAATTTGGACTTCTTGGTTTCATTTCTTAGTAACAGAAAAAATCCTAGTTTTCTAATAAACATCAAACCGCTCTTTGGAAAATAATATGTTTGTTGGCAATATCAATGAACACATACGGAGCAGAGAATCACAATTGATTTAATGAAACATTTCGGAGGATTTTTGTAAAGAGTAAAATCTGAGTTTTTTTAAACATCATACCACTCCATTTTATAAATTTGGACTTCTTGGTTTTAGAGAATAAGTAAAGTTTGAACTACTCATTTTACTAAATTTGAACTTCTGAGTTTTCTTTTTTTGTTATGAAGGGGGAAAATAAAAACTAAACATTTTTTTCACACACATCTAACCGTTATTTGTATTTGATATTTTTTGTTTTACATGAGACCATCTGAATTTTATTCATGTACAAACTTTATGTTTGTATTTCATATTTTGAACTTTTTGCATATATCGTATATGAACTTCCTGGGGGCATTTTTTAATGCACTTGTGGACATGCACTTTTCAAGAACTATTCATTTTCGACTCTCGCGCAGGATGAAGTAGAACTACAACGATGGGGGTGTTTTTATTTAATTTTAGTGCTTTGAACTATCTTTTTTTTAGCTAAAATAAGAAACAACAATTTAATGTTGCTCACAATTGCTTTTTTTTACTTTGTACATCTTACATGCATTTCTAGAACAAAAATCATAGTTGCTTTAACTTTTAATAATATACCTTGGCCTTTTTCTTGATGGGAGACGTACTTACATACATTTTGTTTGGAACAAACAATTCATGAACTACCTCAAACTTGACCTTCTCGAACACAATTTCTTGACCTTCAGAAAATAAATAAAAAATAAAAAAATACACGGTTGTACAAGCACAAAAATAGATCAATTTCTCTGTATTCTCCTTTATATGACATCTCATTCACATATGAGAAAGTAGTGCCTCAGCTTAGATTCGTTTTTTTAACAAACGATAAATTATGTCCAGTGTCTTCTGTGGAATTTCAATAAACAAATGGTGGACGTCAAAGCGTTCACACACAAACACATAGTTTGAACTCTCTCAGAATCAATATATGGACTTCCATAGTTTCTTTTCTCTGAAAAAAGCATCACGCATAGTTGAATCGCAACTCAATTTTTATATTTTTGTACATTTGTAGTTTGCAGAAAAATACCATTTGTTGTAGCAACTTAAAAGGACACCTAGTTGGAAAAACTAGTGGTCAATTCTTAATTGAAAACGTGGTGCTTTCTCCCCCACACATTCCAATCTTATCCTCTCATCACTATTGCTATGCGCTCTCATCCTCTCTCCCTTTCTCTCTCTGACTTTGCTTCCTCTTCACAGTACTATGAAATCCATAGCAAAAAATAGCAGCAGTTTGATGTGAATAAAAAGGGTCCAACGAAATTTCTTGCTGCTGCTCGATCCTCTGTAGATGAAGCATAAGGAACAGCCTGCTAGTGGGGGAGGCCATTCGCTGGCCTCAAGCGCAGCCCAAATTGACTGCTGCTACTCGAAGAACAAGAACGGAGGCTGCGAGGGCTATCACAGGAGAGGCCGTGATGCTTGGGAAGCAGGCAAGCGGCCCTGCCGTGGGAGGTGCCAGCGCCGACCTGCTCTACCCTCTAGCGCGACCTGCCCTCTCTTCCTACGCGACCTGCCGTGCGTCCCGCGCTGTGCTCCGGCAAGCTCACCTCCAGCGCCCCCTTCCTTGCGTCAGTCCACGCGCAAGGTCTCCTCCAACAACCGCAGCCAGGGCCTCGAATCACCGAATCCCGTTGCCATATCGCGCCTACAGCGCCGCCGCACCGGGCCTCCACCGTTGATGCACCATTCATCCTCCTCCATGCTTCTTACCCCACTACCGCAACGACCACGAGTTCCCTGGCCATGGCAAGCAGAGGGCGGAGGCGGAGATGGTCTGGTCGGAGGGCGGTGACGGAGGTGGTCGGGGCCGAGGGCGACGAGGGACGGTGGCGGCGGCGCGATCCGCGGCGAGGGATGGTGGCGGTCGCGCGATCCACGGCGAGGAACAGTGGTGGCGGCGCGATCCGCGACGTGGGATGGTGGCGGTCGCGCAATCCACGGCGAGGGACGGTGGCGGCGGCGGTTGGGAGCGGTGGCGTGTTCCGGGCGGGGACGGCGGCGCCAGTTGGGGATGTGGACGATGGGGGGTCGTGGGGATGGTACAGGTGGTGGGCTTTTTTTTCTGTTCGGTACCAGTTCGGGACGACCTCCTCGCCTTCTATACAGGGCCGTCCGTGATCAGAATAATGATCCTGGGATCAGAATATATAGTTATTCTCCTAATATTAGGAGAATAGTTATTCTGCTAACACTTTTGAACTACACGCTCAACGCAAGTGCACGTCATTGTTGAAGCAAGAGCACTGTAGTACTCATGCGAGTGAACTTCCCGTCGCAAAAAACTACACGCAGTTTTTTCGGTACTGTTTTCACTCCAGTTATTAAACTGTTTGTCAGAACAAGGCGTGTAATATAACGTTGGAAAGCTATGGATTAGGCGCAACTTCGCCATGTTAATTTTTTTGGAGATTCGTCACGGTTTAAGAGCAGTTTCGAAAACGGTGCGGCGCCCGACGAGTGGCAGCGAGAGTATTTTTGTGTTTTTTTTTCTAAACCGCTCATCGGAATGAAGCAAATGATACGCCGTTGGAAAGATATCGTCGAGGCGCAACTTTTTCATATATATTACTTTCTCTAATTCGCTACAGTTTAAGAGCAGTTTCAAATTTACTAAATCGCGGAAATCTGTTTTTCAAATTTTTGCAATTTTCGGTACTGTTTTTGCTCCAGCTTTTTTAACCGTTTGTCGAAACGAGGCGTGTGATACGCCGTTGGAAAGCTGCGGATGAGGCGCAACTTTCATATGTACAAATGTTTTTTGAGATTCCTTACGGTTTTAAATGAATTTTGAATATAGTGCGACGACCGACGAGTGGCAGCGAGCGTATTTTCGCGAATTTTTGCGAACTGCTTTATCAGAATGATAGAAATGATATGCCATTGGAAAGATATCGACGAGGCGCAACTTTTTCATGTAGAATACTCTCTCGAATTTCTTATGGTTTAAGAGAAATTTTGAAATTACCAAAACGCGGACACTCTGTTTTTCACGACAGCAAAATCGACGAGGTGAACTCCATCGGTCAGAAAAGCGCACTACTTCAGATGGGAAACCGCACTGCATTAGACAGACAAGTGAACCGCATGATTTCTTTTATCTTTTTTATTTATTTTTTATGAACAAGAGTGGACCACAGAGACGCGAGCAAGTGAACCACAACTCTATCAAAAAGTGAACCGCATTACTCTTTTCATTGTTTCCCTAACATTTTTTCGCACTTCCCGATGAGCCCAAGTGAACATCATCACTCTCGAAAGTAAACCGCGAGGCAAAAACTAGTGAACTACATCTAAAAAGAAACGAACTTGCGAAAGTGAACCGCGGGGCAGAAACAAAAGAACTACATCTAAAAGAAGCGAACTTCTTTTTCAGATGTTTTCTTTTTTTCTCAGTTTTGCCAAGTGAACCATAGATGATTTTACACTGAACCGCATCTGACTATCATTTTTTTGTAACAAAGTAGCCTTTGCAAATTGACATATTATTTTTTTACACAAGCAGTGCACACGATACATACTTGCAACCCAGCCGAGCTGCATCACTAATCGAGGCGAACTGAGGCATAGGACACATCATTTTCAAACAGGGATTTCCACCTGTGCGCACAACCTATGACTAGTACAGACACACAGCCATCAAAATTGAAGAAAATGTCCTTCATGCATGTGCACCTGTGCACTGCACGTGCAAGCGCAACAGACCGCGGTGCTCCCCAAACCTCAGAAAAAATAGGACGGCGACCTCCTGCATCAAAATTTTAAACCAAACATGTCAAAACAAAATATTAAACAGAACCGCAAAAATAGGCATCATCGAACCGCACTTGCCTTTTATCCAAAAAAAAGATCGAAGAAAAGCAGCGAACTGCAGCGTGGGCCACCTACATTTTTCTTTTTCACAATGTGATCCAGAGTCTGTACTACAAAGCACGGACATGAGTGAGCTGCATTCTAAAGACCCTTTTTTGGTTTTTTATATTTTTTTATTACCGGAGTGAACTGCATTAGTTGTTGCTTTTAGTGCCAACTTCCTCTGTTCGTTGAGATGGACTACCCTTTTTAAAAATAAAAACAGCAAGAAATATGAGTTTCTAAACAAAAAAGAGTATGTTTTGTTTTCAGCAGCACACTGAAACACTGAAAGGTGCAAAAAAGCACTTAACTGCATGAAGAAAGAATCGAACGAAACAACTCTGAACCGAACTGCATCTATTTTTCTCTTCATCATTTTCACAGGGAACTGCACGTGCTTTGCTGCCACACTGCCGAACTGCAGCACCCGCAAGGCTGAATCGCACACCATGCTTGCTCGTCACGTACTGCACGTCGCCGTTGGCCATACTGCATGCCGGCGTTGGCCGTACTGCATGCCCGTAGGTGCCACCCATCTTGCCATTCGGGCCACGGCAATGAACGACACAGCCATAGGCAACCAAATCCCTCCATTTTTCAACAAGGAGGAACCCCGTGTGGCTCACGCTGTGAGGCCACGGACTAGACTTCACTGATCGAGGCGGTGGAATTCACGCCATGAGGCCACGGACTGCATCCCGTGCCACCGGACTGCCTTGCGCCAGGTACTGCACCACATAGCAAGTCCTCTAGGACACCATGGCACGGGCGGCACGCGGTGAGAATGAAGGAGGAGGAGTCCATCTATTTACCAGATCCGGCGGCAAATGATACGCCAGGGCCTCCTCCGAGCCATGCGTATTTTCACGTTTTTTCGCAAACCGCTTGTCCAAATGAAGCAAATGATACGCCGTTGGAAAGATATCGTCGAGGCGCAACTTTTTGATATATATTACTTTCTCTAATTCCTTACGGTTTAAGAGCGGTTTCAAATTTACTAAATCCCGGAATTCTGTTTTTTCAAATTTTTGCAATTTTTGGTACTGTTTTCGCTCCAGTTTTTTAACCGTTTGTCAAAACGAGGCATGTGATACGCCGTTGGAAAGCTATGGAAGAGGCGCAACTTTCATATGTAGAAATTATTTTGAGATTCCTTACGGTTTTAATTTAATTTTGAAAATGGTGCGGCTGACGACGAGTGACAGCGGGCGTTTTTTCGTGATTTTTTCCAAACCGCTTGCCGGATTGATGCAAATGATACGCCGTTGGAAATATATCGACGAGGCGCAACTTTTTCATGTAGAACACTCTCTCTAATTCCTTACGGTTTAGGAGCAGTTTTGATTTTACCGAAATGCGGTCACTCTGTTTTTCGCGACACCAAAATCGACGAGTGAACCGCATCGGACAGAAATCCGCACTGCTTCAGACTGAAAACAGCACCGTATCAGACGGACAAGCGAACTGCATGATTTCTTTTATTGAGACGTAAATTTTTCCCAGGCGAGGGAGTGGGTGCGCTTCACATCGGGCATAAGTGAACCACAACACTATCAAAAATGAACCGCATTACTTTTTTGTCGTTTTCGTAAAAAAATGTATGTACTTTATATTGGGAGCAAGTGAACCGCGACAATACCGAAAGTGAACCGCGACACTAATAAAAGTGAACCGCGAGACAAGTCGAAGTGAGCCGAATGACTTTTTTTTGGTCTTTGTCTATCTTTTTCTTATTTAGGCGCATCCGGACTACATGATCAAGGTTAGTGTACTACATGATCAAGGTTAGTGTACTGCATCATATGTTTTCTCTTTTTCTAAAAAAATTAAGAAGTGAATTTGCATCCAAGTCAACCGTAATATTTTTTTAAAAGTTAACCATGGTAAACAGAGGAAAATGAACAATAGCAAATGGCAAAATGAACAGCCATGGTGCTCCAAGTGAACGGCATGCCCACACCCTCGAGACTGTAGGCACAGCACACAGCTAGCCATGGTGCTCCTAGCCATTGCAGATACAACAGGCAACAAGGCAGCACCGCATCGAAGATAGAACTACAAATTTTGAGCCCGACGAAATCTGAAAAAGTCGCATTACACAGTGAACTGCAGCCCTTCGCCATGCTGCACTTCACCACCAAGCCCGTGCTGCTCCAAGGACGGACGAGGGGATGTGGAAGAGGTGGGGGGATTGAATCGAACTGCACCACCGCATCTAGAAAAAACCTTGCCGGTGGCAGCTCGATCCAGGGGGGCGTAGCTAAACGCAGGTGGGTGCGATGCGTACTGCAGGTGTCCCTGGGATGGACTGCAACAGTAGGCGAAATCAACTACACGAAACCAAACTGACCGAGCTTTGTGTCGCAAGATTGAAGTGACATACCTTTTTCTGCTGACGAGTCCTTCGGAGTGGACCTTTTTAAGAGTGCACTGCATTTCATCAGTCCACATAATAACCAACAAAGCAACACTTTTTTACTGAATTGTGAGAACATTTTAAATGATTCTATTAAGCATTGAATTGTGCGCCAGTAATCACCGGACTGCATTAGGGAATCTTCTGGGCTGAATACACCAAAACTAACAGCAAAAAATCCAAAAGCATTTTTTTTCTGAACTGCAAAGCGCCGCCTACTGCTCTTCCATGAGGCGTCGGTGCCGCCGTTGACTCCCCTCGCACGCATCCGGGGAATGCATCGGAAAACAGCACTGCATCTCCAGTGCAAGCGCCGCCTGTCGCTGACTAGCTCCCTTTCTTGCCGCCGAGCACTGCACTGCACGCTTCTTCATCGGCGCTGGGGAGCATCGGTGTTGGAGCCCCTCGCCGGTGAAGTGGAGATCGCCACGCGATCCGAGGATGAGGATGAGGGGATCCAAGAAGGGGCGGGCCAGATCCCGTGGCTACAGGCGCGGGGGGTCCGACGGTCGCCGGCGTCCACGGCCACTGGAGGCGCTGGCGAGCAGGAGGCCCGAGGTGGAGGTTGTGGAGAAACAGCTACCGCCGACGCCCAGATCCGGCAAACCTTGTGCCCTTCTGCGGAGGAGAGCCGTGGGAATCCGGCGAGATGCGAGGCACGCCACACCCAGACCTGCGAGGGAGATGGTCGGCCGGGAAGAGCACCACTGCAGGGAGGCTTGGGAGCAGTGTATCTCACGCGAATCCGGCAACCGCCGAGGCTTGGATCTGGCGTTGGGGTGTGGCGGCGGTTGGTTGGGGGAGACAGGGGAGGAAGGAAGAAGAAGGTGGGGCATCGGGGCAGGTCATGGGGGCGGCTGGCAGATAGCGGTGTGGCGCCGGCGGGGAGAGCTGGGGAGGCAGCGATGGTTGGAGGGGGAGGTGGTGGCGTGGTGTGGTGCCGCGGTGGTCGGGAGGCCGTCCCTGTGGTCGCCGGCCAGATCCCCAGAAGGTGGGAGGAGGTGGCAGGTGCACGCCGGTCCGGGGATGGTGATTTGGGGAAGAACCCGTGCCGGTCGCTGCCGCGGTAGAAGGTGTGGAGGGGGAGGGGAGGGGCGGTGGTGTTCGGGTGGGGGTGTTGGCAGAATAAGGCTAGGTGATGTTAGAATAAGGTCTTAAGGGGGTTGGTAGAATAGACCCACCCTATATATATATATATATATATATATATAGTTATTCTGCCCACACTTCCGAACGGCACGCTCAACGCAAGGGCACTGCACTTTCTGAAGCAAGAGTACTGCAGTACCGAGGCAAGTGAACTTCCCGTCGTAAAATACTGCACGCGGTGTTTTTCGGTGTTGTTTTCGATCCAGGTTTTTTAACCGTTTGTCCAAAAGATGCGTATGATACGTCATTGGAAAGCTATGGATTAGGCGCAACTTCGCCATGTTGAACAATTTTCGAGATTCCTCGCGGTTTAAGAGTAGTCTCGAAAACGATGGGCGCCCGACGAGTGGCAGCGAGCGTATTTTGGGTTTCTTCACAAACCGCTTGTCGGAATGAAGCAAATGATACGCCGTTGGAAAGATATCATCGAGGCGCAACTTTTTCATATATATTACTTTCTCTAATTTCTTACGATTTAAGAGCAGTTTCAAATTTACTAAATCGCGGAATTCTGTTTTTCAAATTTTTGCAACTTTTCAGTACTGTTTTTGCTCCAGTTTTTTAACCGTTTGTCGAAATGAGGCGTGTGATACGCCGTTGGAAAGCTACGGACGAGGCGCAACTTTCATATGTATAATTTTTTTGAGATTCCTTACAGTTTTAAATTAATTTTGAAAATGGTGCGGCGGACGACGGGTGGCTGCGGCGTAAGTGAACCGCAATATTATCGAGAAGTGGACCGCATTACTTGTCGCTTCCGTAACATTTTTTCTACACTTCACATTTTTAGGAGTAAGTGAACCACAACAATACCGGAAGTGAGCTGCGATGCTACCAAAAGTGTACTGCAATAGTTTTTTTTATAAATTTTTTGCGTTTGTTTTTTCACCAGAGGTGAACTGAATACACCCAACATATACATTACATACAAAAATTCATCCACACTGCATGACGGCATTGGGAGAGAGCTCACCAACAGATGACCCGTGAAATCTGAAAAAGCAACACAAACATCCTGAACTTCAACCATGCCGTAGCCGCACTGCCACTTCTGCTGTTTGGGAGGAAGAGAACCCCCACGCCATCTTCACTGGTGTCGCGCCACACCCTGGTTCCCGGCACCATGGATGTCAGTGAACTGCAAAACAAAATTCAGCGATCTGCAAAACAAAATCAAAAGGAGCTGCAAACAGGGGGGAGGCGGATCCTGCAGGCACAAACACCCCTCAAACGAATTTTTAGATCACAAGCGGGTCAAGGGGAACTGCACGGCGTGCGCTGCCGGACTGCAAAGTCGCCCACATGTGTGTCAACGTCTCCCCCTCACATGTGCCAGCACTGCCGCTGATGCCCTGCGCTGATTCTTTTTTTTTTGGTGCGCACCCGAGATCAGCAACGCGCGTAGCCGGACCACGCGCTCGGCGCCGGCGAACTGCACGCCGAGGGTGAGCTGTAGGCAACCCAACTGCATGGCCCACAAACTGCAGCCACGGGCTGTACACACCCGCGGGTTGAACTGCTCATGTACACAACGTGCACTGCAATCCCACGGGAAAACCACAGTGAGCGCACTGCTCGCACTGCTTCCCTCGGACGCCGGCGAGGAGAAATAGGGGTAGGGGACCTCGGACGCCGTCCACACGTGCACCACGAGACGAGCCTGAGGGCGAGCAGTGGCCGTCAGCGGAGGCAGAGGTGGGTTGGCGCTCCAATCGTGGACGTCAGTGGCGGCGGAGGTGTGGTGGCCCGGGCTCCGCGAAGAGGTTCACCTCGCCAGCCCTCCCATCCGGCCACCACGCGCGAGACGGCGCGGATCCGGCACCAGCAACATCAGTGGGTGGGAGGGTGGCCGATGGAGGCACCGCAGGAAGGTGGAGGGAGGCGGGCGGGGAAGGAGGTGTGGGGAAGACGGCCAGAGCATGTGAGGGGAGAGGAGGTGTACCGAACTGCACTGCTTCCCTCCGTGAGAGCGGTGGTGGTCGCCTGGGGCAGTTCCCCTGCTGTCCGTCGCGGAGGAGGCCACAGGATGGAGAGGGAGCCCGATCCAGCAGCGGGGCATCGCGGGGGAGCCGTGGCTACCCGGATCTGGTGGCGTGGGGCCAGCGGCAGCTGGGATCCAGTGGCGAGGACGGCATGGGGTGGCCCGATTTGGGCGGTGGCGCGCCGGAGGTAGCGGGGGTAGGTGGCTGGTGGCACAGGAAGGAGGCGGAGGGAGGTGGAAGGTGGGAGGTGGAGGGGCGGGGTGAGGCGAGCTGTGGCGGCGCAGGCCTCCGAGGTCAGGCGCCGCGGGGAGGTAGCCGGGCGGGGGTGAGAAGGCGAGAGAGAGAGGGTGGGTGGGGTTTGACCAGGGTGGGTGGGGCACTACGGGGAGGTAGCCGGACGGGGTTCGGGACGTGGTTTTGTTCGGGTGTTGGCAGAATAAGCTCAGATGTGGGCAGAATAAGGTCTTAAGGGGGTTGGTAGAATAGACCCACCCTATATATATATATATATATATATATATACAGCCGGTCTATTCTGCCCACACTTCCGAATTGCACGCTCAACGCGAGGGCACTGCCCTTTCTGAAGCAAGCGCACTGCAGTGCTGAGACGAGTGAACTTCTCATCGCAAAAAACTGTACGCGGCTTTTTCTGTACTGTTTTCGCTCCAGTTTTTAAACCGTTTGTTGGAACAAGGCATGTAATATACCGTTGGAAAGCTATGGATTAGGCGCAACTTCGCCATGTTGAACACTTTTTGAGATTCCTCGCGGTTTAAGAGCAATTTTAAAAACGGTGGGCGCCCGACGAGTGGCAGCGAGCGTATTTTCGTGTTTTTTAGAAAACCGCTTTGTCGGAATGAAGAAAATGATACGCCGTTGGAAACATATCGTCGAGGCGCAACTTTTTCATATATATTACTTTCTCTAATTACTTACGGTTTAAGAGAAGTTTCAAATTTACTAAATCGCGGAATTCTGTTTTTTCAATTTTTTTGCAATTTTTCGGTACTGTTTTCACTCCAGTTTTTTAACCGTTTGTCGAAACGAGGCGTGTGATACGCCGTTGGAAATCTAAGGATGAGGCGCAACTTTCATATGTAGAAATTATTTTGATATTCCCTACGGTTTTAAATTAATTTTGAAATTGGTGCGGCGGACGACGAGTGGCAGCGGCCGTTTTTTCGCGAATTTTTGCAAACCGCTGGTCAGAATGATTCAAATTATATGCCTTTGGAAAGATATCGACGAGGCGCAACTTTTTCATGTAGAACACTCTCTATAATTCCTTACGGTTTAAGAGCAGTTTTGATTTTACCGAAATGCGGACACTGTTTTTCGCGACACCAAAATCGACGAAGGAATTGCATCAGACAGGATGACGCACTGCTTCAGACGAAAAACCGCACTGCATCCGACGAGCAAGTGAACTGCATGGGTTCCGTTGTCGGATGTAAATTTTCCCAGACGAGGAAGTGGACCGCACTTCACGTCGGACGTAAGTGAACCGCAACACTATCGAGAAGTGAACCGCATTACTTTTTTTTATTGTTTCTGTAACATTTTTTATGCACTACACGTATTGGAGTAAGTGAACCGCGACACTATCGAAAGTGAACCACATGACTTTTTGTTGTCTTTTCATACTTTTTTTATGCGCGTAGTCCGGGCGAGTGGACTGCAGAGATTGCGGGAGTGAACTACATCTAATGAAGGGAACTGCACGTTTTTTTTACAAAATCAACGAAGTTGTTTTTTTATTTTTTGTTTTACCTAAAAATGAACCATGGGGATGAGACAAGTAAACTGCAATTTTCAGTTTTCCAAAGTAAACCGCATTAGTGAACTACACCTTTTATTCCTTTTTCCTAAAAAAATATTAACTAGTGAACCACACTTTTCCCAGAGAACAAAGTGAACAGCGGGGCTCCTCGAAGTGGGCTGCATCATGACATTTTTTTTGAAAATGTTAAAATGAACTTCTCAAAAATAATTACACACATTTCCAACAACAACTCCCACAATAGCGAACTGCACGCGTCACCGTCCTTGTGTCTTTTCTTTTTTCTCGTTGACAATGAACTGAAAGCACAAAAATCAAACGAATCGCATTTTAACTTTGTGTTAACAGCAAACTGAAATAACTGCAATCTTGTTGGCCTCTCATCATCGGTGGACCACAGCATGCTCGCACCAAGTCAACCGCAGGCCACGCGCAACCAAATTGCAGTAACACCATTCAAACAAAGTTTTTATGGAGTGAACCACAAAAGCGTACAACGATGATCTGCAAAAGTTTACAAAAAAATTATGTTATGAAGTGAACCACAAGCTTTTCATCCAACGAACTGCATCGGTTTTGTCAATAACTACATTTGTTTCCCAAATTTTTTATAAACCTAATCTTTGAGCATGTGAACACCGCGGGCCGTGATGAACTTTTCCTAAAAATGAAAAACAAAATAAAAAGAGAACTGCACGGAAAGGGAAACAAACTGCAATGACCCTAACATTGTGTTGTGGATGTCTTCAACGGCGAGCAAAACGAACTGCAGCGTTGAGTGGGCGTCGTCGACGAACTTCATGGGGTGAGGTGCACGCCGGCGACAACCATGCAGGGCAAAGCATCTGGTACTTGGGCGTGCCCTTCCTGCCGCGCCCCCCACACCCCACCCCGTCACCGGTACCCTGCTTGCCTGGCAGTGGTGAACTGCATGGCCGGGTCGACAGAACGGCGGGCCACGAGTCAGCGAACTGCATGATGCGTAGGCGGTGCTCCTTCCGCAGCAAAGGAGAATGGGAGGTGGAAAACAGGGACACACCGCACTGCAACACCTCGGCCAACCGAACCATGTGGACATCCGGGGGCGAACTGCACATCGAGCTGGCTATGCCCTATGCGTGGAGGGCCATTGCCGCTCTGCGGTGGGTGGGGCACGGCACTGCTACTTGTGGGTAGATGGGCTGCACGGGGCGAACTACACGGGATGTGCACTGCAAGTGGGGGTGGATGCAGGACGGTCTGAACCCGGGGGCGTGCTCATCGGAGACCCTTGCGAGGTCGCGGCGTCGTCGACGCAGCGCTCGAGGTCGGGCTGCGCGAGCTGGGACGCGAGCGAGAAGTCGTCAAAGAGCCGTCTCCGGCGCCGGTCGACAGCCGCGAGTTGGGCCCACGCCCCCAACGGGAATGGGATGACCAGAGGAGGCGAGGTTGTGAGCATCTCGTCAGCCCGAGCCTCACCGAGAGGATCTAGTCGGCGAGGCCGGGAGCAGCCGAATCCAGGTGCGGCGACCCCTGTAGCGTCCGGATCCGATGCTAGAGTGGCCAGATCCGAGGCTAGTGGGGCGGGGGGGGTGCTGGCGGCGAGAGGAATCTGCTCACGGAGGAACAGATGAAAGCAGGTCGGGGCGTGGGTCGCCGGACTTGGAGAAGATGAGGCGCAGCATGGCGGTTGTCGGGGTCGGGTGCTCCGGCGGCTTGTGGAAAGGAGGCGGGTTGTGGTTGGGCACGTCGCTGCGGGTGGTGAGAAGAGAGATGGGTAGGGGTGGGGGTCGTGGTTGGTCGGCAACCGGGCAGGGAAGAGACAGTGGTTTGCCCGCCTGGTGGTGGTGGTTTCATTTTTGTAGTTTTATGGATGCTTCGGTTCGGTTCGGTTCGAGGTACGTGTTGGCAGAATAAGCCCAAATGTTGGTAGAATAAGGTCTTAAGGGGATTGGTAGAATAGACCCACCCAATATATATATATGTTTACTGATGTCTAGATGTGGGATGAGTATGCAATCAGTCCACACCCAGTGGCGGACCTAGAAATAAAATAGAAGGTGTGCACACTTTAAAAAAATTGAGACTATTTCAATTAGCATGCATGGGCCTTAAAAATAAGCTAATTTTTACATGGTGAAAAATGTTTTCCAAAAATCTGGGTGTGCCATGGCACACCTGGCACACCCCCTGGGTACGCCACTGCCCACACCACACACAGAGTGATGTTAATCGCACATGGTTGAGTCTACCAAACCGTTGCCTCCGAAACACATTCTGGCCTCTGGGACAGAAAAACCTCACCACCCAATTCAAAAAGGAAAAAAAAGAAAACCCTCACCACCCCCACGTCACAAAACCCTCACCCCCGCCCGCCACTCCCCCTCCCCGTCCCCAGTCGCACCTGCACTCCTCCGCGACTCTGCATGTCACCGTCTATCGCCGCGGCAACCACTTAGCTCGACGCCTGTTGCCGACGCCGGCTGCCGGCAAACCCCACCGCATTTCGCCACTGCCACTTGCCGCCGCCTATCTCCACCGACTTTCTCAACGTGGCTCGCCATCGACCCAGCACCGCCCGATTGGGGAATCTACGGTATTGGAGCTTTTTCTCATGGAGAACCAGGTAACTAATTTACTAAAATATTGGATCATCTCTTATCCCAGTACGTCTGCCCCTTTTAATCACCCGGTCGAAATCACCGTGGATTCATTTTTCTTCTAGCTGATTCGAGGGTTTTCTTTCATTCATAGAGTTTACAGTCCAAGGAGACATCTAGCCTATGCGACCTCGGCCAGACAGCCGAGAAGTTCCATCTCACCGTACTAGCTGGCTTCAGGAATCGCACGGTATGTTCAATCTCACCCTACCTCGGTTGGCATGGCCTACTTTTCTGAACATATAGTATATATTGCTACATTTGGATAAAAGGTGCCACATGCAGTATATACTTCAAAGGGGATTTTTCTTCTTCCTATATTAGACAAATTAATGATGTAATGTTCTTTCGATTACTCTCATATTTGCATGACATCATGGTTACACTATCTGTTTTAACTATAAATTTGTGTCCTTTGATTTCAATTGCTGTGTACTGTTCTTTCAATTACTCCCATATTTGCATGTTACCCTATTCTTTAACAATCTTATCACTTCCTGTAGTACATCCCTTGCTTTGCAACAGCAAATGTAGTACACAATCTTGACCTTTACATAACTGAAGACTCCAGGAATGTCATACTGAACACAAACCATGGATTTACAATCGTTGCTTCTGTAAAACTTGATGAACATGGTCACTCCTATTTTGGCGCGGGCCTTTGGAAAGAAATTTCTAAGTTTTATGTAGTGAAAGCTGGCACTAAAATTGCACTGCACCTAAAAGAGCCTGGTCATATGATATATGCTAACTTCCTCGATGATATCATCCGTCCATACTTTGTTCCAAGTAAGTGTTCTTTTCAAGTATCTGCATGTTGACTTACCTAGCAATATCAAAGTAATTGTGTAGTATTTAAGCAACCAATAGGGATTCCATTTTCTGACTCTATTAAGTCTGTTCCTACCTAGTAACTTCTAGTTACCAATACACTTTTCTTCTGCCCTGTTCTAACTTAATATTCCCAATCCTCCCACTCCTCCAGTCCTATCAGATAGCGTTGCCGCCGAGGAGACTACGGAGGTGGAGGACGAGGCTGCCAACAAGCGGAGGCGGGTCGAGCAAGAACCGCAAGCGATTCCGGCGGGCCTAGACTTCATCAGCAGCCTCCTCGATGATATGTTGATCATCAACATCTCCCTCCTCCCAATCAAATATGGCGCGCGGACAACCGTCCTTTCCCGGTGGTGGCGCCCCCTATGGCATTTGACCCCTCTCGACCTCATCGATGTGCACAAGCTCTGCCATGGCTATCGCAAAAGCTTGGATGCGTTGTCCCAGATCCTCGACAGGCACCTTGGCCCAATCAGAGGCCTTATCACGGTCAAGTTCCGTTCCAACGGCAAGGACCGAGCCAAGCTTGATGAGTGGTTCCAATCCCCCGCCCTACATAACCTCGAGGAGCTCAGTTTTAATGATGGACATATGAGCTTATTGCCACCGTCCGCGCTCCGCCTCGTGCCAATGCTGCGGGTCGCCAGGTTCAAGAACTGCCATTTGCCCCTGATTAATGACGCGCCCACTCTTTTTCTCCCTCGACTGAAGCACCTCGAGCTCGTTGCTGTCTGCATCCCCAAGGATGACATGGAGCGCCTGCTCCACGGCTGTACTGCACACGAGTACCTTCGTCTTCAGGCGATCAATGGGTTGAGTAACATCCACATCACCTCCATGACTCTCCGGACAATTTATGTGTGTTGCTGGTCCTGCAATAAGAGATCACAGAAGGTGTATCATAGTATGGTCATTGAGGACACACATTTACTTGAGAGATTACTTGTAGTTGATCAACAAGGTCCAACAAGAATCAGTGTCATTTCTGCACAGAAATTGACAGTGGTGGGCTACTCGTCTGTCAAATTCTCCGAACTTGTTATTGGATCCACAACCATTCAGGTACAACATTCGCCTTTTTCTTCTCCTTCTTGAATTAACATTTTTTCTAATTTTGAAGATGTGTGTTCGTCTGTCATCCAGAAAATGAACCCGACAAGCTTGACAACGTATCTGCACACAGTGAAGGTCTTCGCAGTAGAATTTATCGGCCCCAACCTGGACGAAGTTGTCAGTTTCCTTAGATGCTTTTCGTGCCTGGAGAAGCTATATATCGAGGTGATGCTCCTTTCCTGTTAAATGTTAACCATAAGGTAGTTCAATTATTTGGTACCTTTTCCCAAGTTTACAATGACGAATGTACTACGATTTCTGAAGGAATTTTGGAGGATTTCAGTACATTGATGTTTTTTCCCTACAGTGGTTGCTTGATTCATAAGGTTACAATCCATATGCATTTCTCCTTTCGATTCATCTGTACTAGCTTTTGTAGGTAAATTTCCATCCACTCCAACCTCTTGGGAAGAAGCCTACGTTTTTCTAGATTGTAATCAAATGCCCATGTTAATCATGTAGGATCGAAGATGGCATCTCACTCTATTCGTGTATTTTAGAAATCCTGCAAATCAAAGAGGCCTGTAGTAGTGTTCAAAACTGCATGTAGGCACTAATACGTTCTCTTCTTTTGTAGATAAGATTAGGCCCGGTAGTGGATAATGTGATACAATATAACAACCACATCGAATGCCTTGATCTACATCTCTCAGAAATTACTTTGAACTCCTACCGAGGGACCTTACCGGAGATTATATTTGCTAGGTTCTTTGTTGTGAGAGCAAGGGTGCTAAAGGTAATGAGGCTTGCCCTACATTTGTTTCGCAAAACTGAATGGTTTGCTGATCAGCGCCGGCGGCTACGGCAGAATGGAAAAGGCTCTGTAGAAGCTGGATTTCATTTTGGAAGATCAGCTGACAGAGTAATCGGAAGTCATTATGTCAAGCCCATACATGACTTGTGAGTAGCTGATCCCTTTGCAGAAATGTTGAGGTTTCAAAACGGGTGTTACAAGTTGTAATATCAGTTTGAACCTCTCATATGTCCAAGTTCAGCTGATCAGCGCGGGCGTTTGCAGCTACATGAGCTGAATTTCATTTCTGATATCAGTTTGAACCTTGTAATTAATCTTCGAATTTGAGGCTTCCAACTCTGGAATTTGAACCTTGTACTATTTCGGGCTTTTGTGGTACAATCCTTGAAATGGCATCGTATGAGACTTGTATATTGGTAGTACTATTTTGACATTCATATGCAATGGACTATTAATATCTGGACCTCAATGGACTTGATTTTATTTACCATTCTCGAATGTGTTTCCCCTATCGATCTCAATCGCAAACGATCTATATTGCGGACACTACAGTGATCTTCGACATTATTGTACACAGTTGGTTTCCTCAACTGTGTGCCCAGAATTATCGCCCTCGAGTGTCCATCATTACCCATCTGTGTAACTTTGACCTCATCACCCACTGGTAAACTTGGCGCCTCTTCGAGCCCATGCATGGTCAAATGAAACGCGTGTGGGGTGCTCAACAGCTCAAGCGTGCACTGGAATCCTCCGCTAGGAACGGGGTGACAAGACGTGACTATTACAGGCTGTCCGGACCCCATTTATTACAGCGGCCATTTAACCATTGTGTCTCTTCAACCTTTCGATCGCGGCCCAGTATTGCAAGAAGCACACCCATGAGGACAAATACAGAGAGGGTATCCTGCGCAGCTCCAATGGTGGTCCCAGCGGTTGCCGACGACGAGCGGCAGTTCACCATGCATGCCGTAGTGGACACCCACAGAAGGTTCACGGAGCTCTCGGTGGTGTACACCAACAACCCGATCTGGGTGGAGAACTCCATCCACACTATGGAGTTGTTGCTTGCTGCGGAGAAGTACAAGGTGGTCGGGTTCGACCTCGAGTACACCCGCGCTCGTGCCGTGTCTCGTCACAAGGTCGCCGTCGCCCAGATGTGCGTGCGCAATCACGTCCTTGTCTACCACTACTGCCAGGCCACAAGGCCTTGCCAGTGTTTCACCAGGTTTGTCAACAGCCCCCACTACGTGTTCGCTACGGTGGACATCACCAACGATGTAAAGGTGCTCAAGAATTCGGGCATCGCCTGCCAGAATCTTGTCGACATCCAGGGCCAATACAAGATCTAGGGCAGCAAGAAGCATGAGAAGGACTCACTGGTTCACCTTGCCGTGGCCATCATCGACCCCTACTACAGAGACATGAAGGATTCCTGCAACAAGGACAAGCGTGCCTGGCTCTCGGCCTGGATGGAGAAACTCGACGAAGCTCATGTCGTGTATGCAGCCAAGGAGGTGTACACGAGCTACGAGATGTATAGGCAGATCGTTGACATGAGGAAGTGCCTCATTCTTCCCCAAAACGGCCAGGGATCCAGCAGGAAGCAGAGCAATGGCAAGCGTCGTCACAACAAGAAGTAGATGATCGTTTCTCCTAGTTTAGTGTGCATGTAATTGTTTACTTTGGTGTGTGTAGTCACTTATGTAATGGGATGTTTTATTTTGTTATGCAACAATGTTTTTATAAGTATATATGTTGCTATTGTGTAGACAGAGCATAGATGTTGTGCAGACAGAGCAAATCACATCAGCCACAGGCTAAACTAGGGAACCCGTCGGTGATGATTTCATCAATTGCTGGCAATTGTATACCAGCAAGGGTTTGCCCACAACACACATGGGTTATTAGCAGGAATCGTCTGTGTTGTTATCGGTCTTCCCACATATTTTGGATTACTGACCTGTTTGCCGCGTATCACACACATCTTGTTAAGTTGAACCGTTTCTGTTGTTTTGGGTAATCGCAAACAGTTCATCTGAGTGAACCGCATGCCGTATATCGCACACACCTTGATCTGCCTAACCGTTTCTGTTGTATTGGGTAATCACAAAGAGTTCATCTGAGTGAACTGTATGCCATGTATCGCACACACCTCGAACTGGCTGCCTGTTTCTGTTGTGTTGGGTAATCACAAACAGTTCATCCGAGTGAACTGTATGCCGTGTATCGCACACACCATGAACTGGCTGACCGTGTTTGTTGTTCTAGCTTATCGCAAACAGTTCGTATGGATCAAATGTATGCCACGTATCGCACATGCATCTCTAATCTGAATCGTTTTTTATGTCTCCGGCATCACAAACAGTTTGTCTTATTAGGGATGGTTTTTTTACGACACCGTTTGCGATTCATGCATCGCACACAGTTTGGTCGCGGGGGTCTCTGATTCATGTGTCGCGTTAGCGGTCGCCTGCAGTAGTGTGACCTCGATGTCATAGCCGGTGTCCGCGACATGCCAGCATACTCTAGCCTGCTGATTGAGAGCCTGTGGCCAGTAATCATCGTCTGCTTCCTCGGCGGCCACCTTGCCGACGTTGGGCGAAGAGGCCGCGATAAACCTCTTTTGGGCCATTAGCTCCTGGAGCTCCACGGGAAGCGTAGCCGGGCTCAGGCTGCGATGCTCTGGAGTGGGGGAGGGGGATGGGGATGGGGATCTGTGGGAAAGGGGGCGTTTGGCAGGCGTCATCTAAGAAACTTAGGGCGGCTAGGGCATGGAGATCAGTGGTTAACCTGCACGGGCAAACCGGCAGATGTTGACGATGGAGGCGGTGCGGCGGCGGCGACGACCTTGCTAGGGTTTCGAGCGAGGGAGGGTGGTGTGTGTGTGTGTGCACAGAGTTTTTGGGGTGTGTGTGGAGGGGGGGGCAAGGTAGTGTTTGAGGAAATGACGCAGGTACTGAAAATTTTACTAGGCGAGAGTAAAATGCCGGGGCTACTGAAAATTTGGATGAAGGGATTGAGCAACAAACATTGCACACGGTCCAAACATAACAAACATGTGCTATCAAATAGAAAAACCCTTCAGGCTGCTAGATATTTTTGCGGGATGCAGGCGGGAGCGGGTGCGAACAACATCGCACACGGTCGGAACATAATAACCGTGTGCTATCAACCAGAAAAACCCTCCACGCGGGTAGATATTTTTGAGGGATGCAGGCGGGAGTGGGGGGGCGGGGGCAAACAACATCTCACATGGTCAAAACATAATAATCGTGTGCTATCAAACAGAATAACCCTCCAGGCGGGTAGATATTTTCGAGATTGCGAGGGAAGCCTCGTGGAGCCCAATCTACTGTGCTGATGTGGGTGACAGGGGCACGGGCGTGGCACACGGGTAGTCTGAGGGAACCGTGTGTGTTGCGTGGCCAAAAAAATGTGGGAAAGGGTCAGAACACGAACACACTTGCATGCGGACCAAATATATGTATGAAAAGGCTGGTTTGATGTTCAAATACCCAATGCACAACTTTGATGTGGCACCTGTCTCACAAAGCGCAGATTATTACTAGTCCGCCACCCCCCCCCCCACTTTGTGTCGGCGGGAGGGGAATCCTAGCTATGAATGGAGGCCCCCAAATAGCTAGGTCTGACATATCACACCCTACCGTAACACTAAACCTATAGGAGTCCATCATGGTCAAACCCCCCTTTCGCTTCCGGTCAAAGGTGGACCGTGTGCGGGCCCACAAATGTGTGCTTGTGGCGCGAGATGGGTGAGACCACATACGAACCACCTGCGAGTGGCCCAACTATATGTATGAAAAGGGTGGTGTGATATTTAAATACCCAATTCACAACTTTGATGTGGCACATGTGCCTCGCAAATTAACCGGATCCCCGACCCCACAGAGGTTCAAGAAGTGCGAAGTACCCCCACCCCACCCACCCACCCACCCACACACACACACACACTTTGAGTCGGTGGGAGAGGGCATATCACCAAGACGTAGTGTAACATGGACCAAGAAGAATCCACCTTGGTCGTATAACATCACTCTTGTTGTTGGTCAAAGTGATGGACATCCAAGCGGCCCCACAGATGGGCTAGCTCACCGATAACCACGCAAGGGAGCAGTGCCCGAAGACAATCACTGCCTGCATGTGGCCCAAACATATGTATGGAAGTGTTGTGTCATGACCACTCTAAATCCACTTTTATCAATATAATCATCATAAATAGGAGGCATACTTTCATCATAATAAATTTTCTCATCAAAACTTGGGGGACTAAAAATGTCATCTTCATCAAACATAGCATCCCCAAGCTTATGGCTTTGCATATCACTAGCATCATGGATATTCATCGAATTCATACTAGCAACATTGCAATCATGCTCATCATTCAAAGATTTTATGCCAAACATTTTATTGAATTCTTATTCTATCAATTGAGCACAATTTTCCGCTCCATCATTTTCAAGAAAGACATGATAAAGACGAATAAGATGAGGCAACCTCAATTCCATTTTTTTGTAGTTTTCTTTTATAAACCAAACTAGTGATAAAACTAGAAACTAAAAGATTCGATTGCAAGATCTAAAGATATACCTTCAAGCACTCACCTCCCCGGCAACGGCAAAAGAGCTTGATGTCTACTACACAACTTATTCTTGTAGACTCGTGCTAAGCCTCCAAGCGCAGAGTTTTGTAGGACAGTAGCAATTTTCCCTCAAGTGGATGACCTAAGGTTTATCAATCCGTGGGAGGCGTAGGTTGAAGATGGTATCTCTCAAACAACCCTGCAACCAAATACAAGAAATCTCTTGTGTCCCCAAGACACCCAATACATTTGTAAATTGTATAGGTGCAATAGTTCGGCGAAGAGATGGTGATAAAAGTGTAGTATGGATAGTAGATATAGGTTTTTGTAATCTGAAAATATAAAAACAGCAAGGTAGCAAGTAACAAAAGTGAGCACAAACGGTATTGCAATGCTTAAAAACAAGGCCTAGGGTTCATACTTTCACTAGTGCAATCTCTCAACAGTGCTAACATAATTGGATCATATAACAATCCCTCAACGTGCAATAAAGAATCACTCCAAAGTTCCTATTAGCGGAGAACATAAGATAGAAATTGTTGTAGGGTAGGAAACCACCTCAAAGTTATCCTTTCCGATCGATCTATTGAGCCATTCCTATAAGTGTCACAAATAGCTCTAGAGTTCGTACTAAAATAACACCATATGATACGCATCAACCAACTCTAATGTCACCTAGATACTCCAATGTCACCACAAGTATCCGTGAGTTGATTATTCGATATGCATCAAAAAACTTCATAATCATAATATTCAATTCACACAAAGAACTTCAAAGAGTACCCCAAAGTTTCTTATCGGAGAAAAGATAATGAAAACGTGCAACCAACCCCTATGACTAGATCACCCCAAGGTCACGGGAATCCGCGAGTTGATCACCAAAACATACATCAAGTAAACCAATAGAATACCCCATTGTCACCACGGGTATCCACATGCAAGACATACATCAAGTGTTCTCAAATCTGAAATATTCAATCCGACAATAACGAAACCTCAAAGGGAAAGATTCAATGCATCATAAGGAGGTAGAGAGGGAAGAAACACCATATGATCCAACTATATTAACAAAGCTCGCGATACATCAAGATCGTGCCATATCAAGAACACGAGAGAGAGAGAGAGATCAAACACATAGCTACTAGTACATACCCTCATCCCCGAGGGTGAACTACTCCCTCCTCGTCATGGAGACCGCCGGGATGATGAAGATGGCCTCCGGTGATGATTTCCCCCCTCCGGCAGGGTGCCGGAAAAGGGCTGTAGATGAGATCGTGGAGGTACAGAGGCTTGCGGCGGCGTAAAAACTCATCTAGGTTAACTTTCGGGGGTTTCTGAATATATATGATTTTTTGGCGTTGGAATCACGCGAAGAAGGTCCACAGGGGGCCCACGAGGCACCAGGGCGCGCCTGGGGGGTGGGCCCACAGATGGAAGCGTCGCACGCGAGTGATGGATGACGACCTCGCGGGCCCACAGATGGAAGCGTCGCACGCGAGTGAGTGTCCTGTAGGACAACCACCGCCTGCATGTGGCCCAAAGAGGTGTTGTGTGATGTTTGAATACCCAATGCACAACTTTCATGTGGCACCTGCCTCGGAAACCGGAAAGTCCCCACACAGAGCAAGGTTCATGATGCGTAGTATATGCTGGTCCCCTCCCCCCTCTTCGACGCGTACTATATACTCCTACCGTAACAGAAACCAAAAAGAATCATCCTTGTTGGTCAAATTAACCTCTCCCGCTGTAGGTCAAAGTGATGGACGACGACCTCGCGGGCCCACAGAAAGTGTCACACGCGAGTGAGTGTCCTAGGACAACCACCGCCTACATGCCCAAAGAGGTGTTGTGTGATGTTTGAATACCCACTGCACAACTTTGATGTGGCACATGCTTCGCAAACCGGAAATGCCCTACACAGAGGTTCACGACGTGTCGTAGTCCCCCTCACTTCGAGCCGGTGGGAGGTATTCATGTGTATGCACACGCGCTCGAACTTTGATCTGGAATCTCACCATGATCCACACCGTAACTCATCCCAAGATGAATCCACCTTTGGTCAAATGCCTCTCGATGTCGGTGAAAAGTGATAACCTTCGCGGGCTAATGAATGGGCGCATCGCTGATAACCGCACGAGGGAGTGTCCGAGGACCACTATGCATGCATGTGGCCCAAACATGTATGTATGAAAGGGCCATGTAATGTTTTAAATAACCAATTCATGACTTTGATGTGGCACCTACCTCACAGAACGGTCAACCCCACACGATGGCTCACAACTCGTAGTGTACTACCGCCCCCCCCCCTAGTACACACACACCGCACCACCACCGCCACTACGAGGCATGTTAAACTTTTTCCACGGTGAACATATGTGACCAAAGGAGTGTCGTGTTAAAATTTGGAAGAAAAAAAATCAGAGATCATCATTCAGACGTTTTTATACATAGATTGATTTCCTAGGGATATAATGTGCAAAAATCAAATTTGAGCTACATGCACACGTGATAGTGCACCAAAATGGATTGGAAAATCATATGTGTGTCTCTGGGTGCATGTTTAGTCCCCATGCAAGAAATTTTAAACATTGAGAATCTTGATTTTTAAAATCCAGTAAATCCAAAACTTAGTTGAAATTCATGAAACTTATCGTGCTGTCATAAGGACACCAATGGACTGTGATATTGTATTGTTTTTTCAAATTTGAGACAAGTTTTGATATATTATTCTTACAAACGGGAGATTATTAATAATTGGCAACCAATATCGCAAACAGATTATTTATTCGTACCATGGGCATTAGACCAACAATGTATGTGCCATGCTTCGGTTAAGTAATAAAGCGGCAGAATTAATCATCAGAAAAGAAAAACAATATACGTGCCGCCACGCGTCCCGTGTGCCGTGCGAGCAGGCGTGAGTTGATGGGATGCATGTGAGTAGTCCGCCGTGCAGGCAGACCGGGAGGCATGCGGGCAGGTGTGTGAGTTGACGGGAGGCGTGTTCGCTGCACAGTGTCACCGGGAGGGGTGCGAGTAGCTGTGTGAAATGAAGGTAGGCATGCGAGCAGTCCGCTGCACAGGCTCACCGGGAGGCGAGCCAACCCTTTGACCGCCGCCCGCCTCACTCCCCATTGCTCCATATTAATGGCGCGCCCGAGCCGCTGGTTATAATAGGAGGCCGCACCCCCCATTCTCACTACACACACAATCCTCTCTCTCCACCTGCATCCTCGACGCCGCTCTCAGTCATCACAGCCGTCAGTGTATGAGGATGCCGTCGAAGTGCAGCATCGGAGGGAGTGGCAACGCCGGGGCTGCTGAAGCACCTGAGCATGGCGTGAAGCTGGAGACAAAGGTTGCCATTGCCGCCGAATGGTCTCGCGCGGGCAGAAGCGTGACGGCGACGACGTCGTGCTTCCACTGCCGGAGCCGGAGGTCCACAGCGACTCCGGCGACGACTCCGATAACCACTCCGGCGACGACTCCGACGACGACGGAGAACCGGTTAGTCATCTATACCCATTTATGTGGCAAATATATCCTAGGGTTTCTCTGGTTAGTCCTGCCTCCCCTTTTTGGAATAGAAATCCTATGGTTATGTTCTCTCAATCCATGAAATCTGAGATAGATTCGATAGATCCATGTAGTGTATTGATTGTTTGAATGGTACAAATGATAAGTGATTAATTGTTTCTTCTGTACAAATGATTTCTGCTAAAAATCCGACTAGGGACCACTTTGGGGCACAGGATAACTTGTAATCCTCATACTTCTGTCGTTGTGTATTTCCCTTTAGCTGTTGCTTTCGAACATCTCCACTTAGTGAGCTGATGTATGACACTATGAGGGTTTCATTCGAGTAATGGAACCGGGGAGGAGCCTCCCTGTTCTTCTAAAAAAATAATTCGACTAGGGTTAGTGTTGCTAATAATTCCTAGCCAGATCTTGACAATTGATTTTGATGCCAATAGTCATTGGCATGCCAAATTTTGATCCTACTTTACGGCATGTAAATTTGTTTGATGCTAAAAGTCGTCGGCATGCCAAATTTTGGCAACTCCCAAATGTTCGCTAGAGATTAGTTTGCATTCCATTGTTCATTGCCAATCTCACAAAAGGTTGCCAAGTGTTGGCAACTTTTGATTTTGCCAAATGTCGAAAGCAAACCAAACTTTTGATTCTATCTAATGTCGAAAGCAAACCAAACTTTTGATTCTGCCAAATGTTTGTACCTCTCTATTTATGCATTTCTTTCATCAAGATCACTTGATGATTTAGGGTTCACGCTGTCACATGATATATTATGTTTCATAAACTCTGCCTGCTGAATTCGCATTATTATAAAATATACTGATGCCATGTTTTTTTACAATATGTATAGGTGCTATCTGACTATGTCGACAGCGAGGACGAAGATACCCAGAGGAGGTACAAGAGGCAAAAGCTCAGGGAGCTTTATGCGGGATTGCATAACAGACATGTGAGGACCTGGAATATGGGCTTTGGATGCCCGTTTTGCAACCAAAAGCTTCATCACGGGTATGAAAGTGTTCTGGCGCATGCAAGAGGACGAGCCATTGGCTCCTTCAAGCAGAAGTATTCTCGCAGGGTGGTGCACGCCGCGTACGCTGAGTACCTGGAGAAGCTTCACCTTCGTGCAGGCCTGCCGGCAGATGAGATGTGGGATTGTACTATGGCTATGTAGTGTCTTAGTTATATGCTTGAGTATGCTTAATATCGGTTGAACTATGGTTGAACAATGCTTGAGTACGCTTATTATCTATGCCTGAGTATGCTTATATATATATATATATATATATATATATATATATAGGGTGGGTCTATTCTACCAACCCCTTAAGACCTTATTCTAACAACAAAACACCTTATTCTACCAACACTTCCGCACTGCGAGAACCAGCGAAACCCACCTCCGATATGGACTGCAGCAACCAAGAAAAACAACGCCACCGATCCAACTTTCCCCACCCATCGCACTTTCTCTCACCCCCCGAGCGGGCGCACGACCCCCACCTCCTCCTACCTTCTTCCCCACACGCGCATCCCCGCCGCCGGCGCGCCCCATCCTGCCGCCTTCTTCGCCGCCGGCGCGCCCCTTCCCGCGGCCTTCCCCGCAGCCGGCGTACCCCTTCCCGCGGCCTTCCCCACCACCTCCCGCCCCGCTCCACCCTCCCTCGGCCCACCACCTCCTTGCCCCGATCCACACCGCCCAGACCCCGACGCCTCCACCAACGGCGCGCGCGGGCCTCCCTCCTACTGCCGCCTCCCTCCTCTGCGGTGGCCGGCTTCCCAAGCGCCGACGCACAACCCATCTCCCCAATCCCCGGATCCGCTAGGGGGATCCCGCACTCACCGCGTCCACAGGGTCCCGCGCGGCCACTGGCGAACTCGCTGGATCCGGCCTCCCTGATGGCCGTGGAGTACGAAGACCACCGGACCCCTCCCCCGCGATGATAGGTTCTCCTCCAGCGCGCCTACCACGACCACGATGGGGGAGGTACCCCCCACTGCCTCGATCTGGTCCTGGGGCCGGTGAACCTCTTCTCCTCCTATGCCACTTCCTCCTCCTCTTCCCCTTGATGTACCTTTCCTCCTCTCTGGGCAAAATGAACTCCTCCTCCGGCGAGGATCGAGGCGAGATCCAGCCGGCCCTGCAGTTCACCTGCCCCTCGGCTGTAGTTGGGTTGCCTCTCCATTGCAGTCCGGCTGGTTCAAACCACGGCGACGAGCGCCTCTTCACCGACGAGCAAAACTCATCGCCGTCCAGCATGGGATGCAGTCCATGGATGGGCGATGTGCGGTCCACTGATTGGGTGTGGTTCGTTTGGTGCTACAGTGCAGTATCGGGTTCGCCGGCGTGCAGTTCTCTAGTTGATGTGTCACATGGTTGGGAGTGCATCCGTGCAACCCCTACTGCAACTCCTGGATGGTGCAACGAGCTAGAAGTAGTTCATTTCAAAAGTTTTTTTTGCGTTTTCAGAGTTTGGATGTGCACTTTGGGTGCGTTTTCAGGTGCTCAACCGACGACGTGTGCTCCAGTCGGGGTACTTGCCAGCGGATCGCTCGCGCATGGCATGCAGTATTACAGTGCGTGGTGTGCATCTCCGGCGGTTCAGCTCGTGGGTGTGTACTCCGGTGATCCAAGTTTGTGGGTTCTGAAATGACGACAGTTGGATTTGGCGGTGAAACATTGCAATTCGGTTGCGCAGGCACGGCCGTGATGTGTGGTTCGGCTAGCGCGGGTGTGCATTTCACCAATTTTTTGTTGAAAAATTATGCAGATCATTCCGGCAGTACACTTGTATGTAAAAAATATTTGCGGTTCATTTGGCTAGAAACATGGGTGTAAAGACACGTGAATTTTGTTATAATGATAATAATTATGAACTAATGCAGTTCCTTATCGCAAATTATGTGGTTCACTAACATAAAAAAAATTTGTAGGAAAAATTATGCAGTTCGCTACACTCTCCAGCTCGCATCAAGACATACAGTGTATTAAAAAAGTGAGAAAAAAATTATCCTGTAGTTCACAAAACAGTTTATAAAAAAAGTGAGAAAAAATGTATCCTGTAGTTCACCTAGTTTTGGTCTATGGTTCATTTTTATCCACCGAAAAAGACATACTCAAAACTGATGCATCTTACTTGTCCGTTCCCTTGCAGTTTAGACTTGTCTTTAAAATGTTAGAACAGATTAAAAAAAAACTACAGTGCTCTTCGATTTTGGTTGCTTTTCATCTCCTGACCCACGTGAAATGTACTCGACTGTTGTAGTTCGCTAACATTGACGCAGCTCACTAACATCGACCATGTAGTCCAGATGAATTTACAAAATAAGTTAAAAAAAGCAAAACAACAAAAAACAAAAGCTCATGCGGTTCACTTTCGATAATGTCGCGGTTCACTTACGCCCAATGTGAAGTACAAAAAAATTGTTACGAAAACAACAACAAAAATTAATGCGGTTCACTTCTTGATACTGTTGCGGTTCACTTACGCCTGATGTGAAGCGCGATCCACTTCCCCGTCTGAGAAATTTATGTCTCAATAAAAAAAATCATGCAGTTCGCTTACCCGTCTGATGCAGTGCGGATTTCAGTCTGAAATAGTGCGTTCTTCTGTCCGATGCAGTTTACTCGTCGATTTTGGTGCCGAGAAAAACAGAGTGTCCGTATTTCGGTAATTTCAAAACTGCTCGTATTCTTGATGACTTTTTCGGTATTGTTTTCGCTCCAGTTTTTAAACCGTTTGTCGGAATGAGGCGTGTAATATACCGTTGGAAATCTATTGATTAGGCACAACTTCGCCATGTTGAATTTTTTTCGAGATTCCTCGCGGTTTAGGAGCAGTTTCGAAAATTGTGCGGCGCACGACGAGTGGCAGCGAGTGTATTTTCGCGTTTTTTTCTAAACCGTTCATCAGAATGAAGCAAATGATACGCCGTTGGAAAGATATCATCGAGGCGCAACTTTTTCATATATATTACTTTCTCTAATTACTTACGGTTTAAGAGCAGTTTCAAATTTACTAAATCGCGGAATTCTGTTTTTCAAATTTTTGCAATTTTTCGGTACTGTTTTCGCTCCAGTTTTTCAACCATTTGTCGAAACGAGCGTGTGATACGCCGTTGGAAAGCTATGGACGAGGCGCAACTTTCATATGTAGAAATTATTTTGAGACTCCTTACGATTTTAAATTAATTTTGAAAATGGTGCGGCAGACGACGAGTGGCAGCGGCCGTTTTTTCGCGAATTTTTACAAACCGCTGGTCAGAATGATTCAAATGATATGCCATTGGGAAGATATCGACGAGGCGCAACTTTTTCATGTAGAACACTCTCTCTAATTCCTTATGGTTTAAGAGCAGTTTTGATTTTACCGAAGTGCGGACACTCTGTTTTTCGCGACACCAAAATCGACTAGTGAACTGCATCAGATAGAAAACCGCACTGCTTGAGACTGAAAACCGCACTGCATAAGTCGGGCAAACGAACTGCTTGATTTCATTTTGTCAGGCGGTAAATTTTCCCAGGCGAGGAAGTGGACTGCGCTTCACATCGGTCGTAAGTGAACCGCAACACTATCGAGAAGTGAACCGCATTACTTTTTTTTATCGTTTTCGTAACATTTTTCTACACTACACGTTTGAAGTAAGTGAACCGCGACACTACCGAAAGTGAATCGCGACGCTACCGAAAGTGAACCGCATGCGTTTTTTTCATCTCCCTAACATTTTTTGCACTTCACATTGGGCTATGGATTTTGCATCAGACAGAAAATTGCACTGCGATGTTGGACAGAGAGAACTGCACGCGTTTTTCTGTTACTGTGTTTTTTATACGAGGCGAGTGCACTTCACATCAAATAAAAAGTGAACCTCAACACAAGTTTAAGTGAACCGCGACATAAGTTTAAGTGAACCGCATTACTTTTTTTTTCATTTTTCTTAACATTTTTTGCATTTTCACATTTGACGTAAGTGAACCGCAACACACTCGACACCGAACCACAACACACTCGAAACTGAACCACATTACCGTAAGTGAACCACATTACCATAAGTGAACCACATTTTTTTGAGATAAATAACAACAAATTCAGTACAAGCGACCCAACCGAACTGCATCACTGCTCGAGCAGAACAGAGGCATAGAACCCACGATTTTTATAACATGATTTTTGCACTGCACAATGAAGCACCACCTCGAATCCGAGCAAAACTGCATGGGCGCAACAACTGAACCGCAACTGGACGCGTGCCCCAAACTGCAAGCGCGCTGCCACTGAGCTGCTCGCTACGTTGACGAACTAGAAGATGACGTCGCGAAACGAACTGCTGCTCGCTACTGGATAGGGGAGTACGCCAGCGAACGACATCACCGGAACCAGTGTACCGCACGCGGCACGCCGGCGAACTGCACGGATGCGCCGTCGCCCCCATCTAGCGTCTTCCCACACGCCGACGCCACAGTTCTGCACATCCAAAATCCGAAAGTTAAAAAATCAAATGAACTGTAACAGGTCTACTGGATCCTTGGCGCGGCGTGGAGCTCATTGGTGCTGTAGCAGAGGAGCTGGATCCGGCCGATGGGGGCAGGTGCTCACATGGGCGGCGCGCGGTGGCCAGGCGGACCGTGCCTCGATGGTCGCCGACGCTCTATCTGGTGGGATGGCAAGGAAGTTAGAGGGGCGTCCGGTGGGAAAGGCAGGGGCGCGGCGCCGGCAGTGGTGCCCCGGATCCGCCCGCGGTGCAGAGCGGAGGTGGTGGCGGCGAGGGTGAGATCCGGGGTGGGGGAGGCGGGGCACGCCGGATCCGGGCATCGGGTGGCCCTGGATATGGGTGGTGAAGGCGGGCAACGACGGACCGCGCCGAATCCGGCGCGTGGCGGTGCTGTACATGGGCGGTGACGACGGGATCCGGCCGGAGAGGAGGAATGGAAGCCGGGGGAGGGCTGAGGATGACCGGATCTAGCCGGAGAGGAGGGATGGAGGCCGGAGCAGGCTGAGGAGGATGGGATCCAGCCGAAGGAGCGACGACGAGCAAGGGGAGGGCCGTCCCCGTTGTCCCCGATGCAGATCCCGATAGGTGGTGGGAGGGTGGAGCGTCGCGGTGGTCGGGGCCGTCCCCGCGGTCGCCGGCCAGATCCTGGCAGGTGGTGGCGGGCGACGGAGCTGGCGGCCGGTGGTGGTGGGGTGGGGTGGGCGACGGGGCTGAAGGCAGGCGGTGGTGGGCGACGGGGCTCGCGGCGGGTGGTGGTGGGGTGGGGCAGCGCGGCGGCAGGGTAGTCGGTTGTGACCGGGGAGGTTGGTTGGTGGAGGGAGGAGAGTGGTGGGTCGTGGGGTTGTTTTCTTCTATTTTATGTGTGTTTTCTCGTTCGGTGGGGTGTTGGCAGAATAAGGAGATTATGGGTAGAATAAGGTCTTAAGGGTGTTGGTAGAATAGACCCACCCTATATATATATATATATATATATATATATATATATATCTATGTTTACTTATGTCTAGATGTGGGATGAGTATGCAATCAGTCTGGTTGATGGAGTTTTATGCTTCTCTTATACCAACATATGATTGCCCACACCCAGTGGCGGACTTAGAAATAAAATAGAAGGTGTGCACACTTTAAAAAAATTGAGACTATTTCAATTTGCTTGCATGGGCCTTAAAAATCAGCTAATTTTTAGATGGTGAAAAATGTTTTCCAAAAATCTGGGTGTGCCGTGGCACACCTGGCACACCCCCTGGGTACGCCACTGCCCACACCACACACAGAGTGATGTTAATCGCACATGGTTGAGTCTACCAAGCCGTTGCCTCCGAAATGCATTCTGGCCTCTGGGATAGAAAACCCTCACCACCCAATTCAAAAAGGAAAAAAGAAAACCCTCACCACCCCCCACGCCACAAAACCCTCACCCCCGCCCGCCACCTCCCCCCTCCCCGTCCCCAGTCACGCCTGCACTCCTCCGCGACTCTACATATCACCGCCTATCACCGCGGCAAACACTTAGCTTGATGCCTATCGCCGACGACGGCTGTCGGCAAACCCCACCGCATTTCGCCCCTGCTGCTTGCCGCCGCCTATCGCCACCGACTTTCTCGATGTGGCTCGCCGTTGGCCGCAGCTCCGCCCAATTGGGGAATCTGTGGTATTGGAGCTTTTTCTCATGGAGAACCAGGTAACTAATTTACTAAAATATTCGATCATCTCTTATCCCAGTCCGTCTGCCCCTTTTAATCACCCGGCCGAAATCGCCGTGGATTCATTTTTCTTCTAGCTGATTCGAGGGTTTTCTTTCATTCATAGAGTGTACAGTGCAAGGAGACATCAGGCCTATGCGGCCTCGGCCAGACAGCCAAGAAGTTCCATCTCACTGTACTAGCTGGCTTCAGGAATCGCACGGTATGTTCAATCTCACCCTACCTCGGTTGGCATGGCCTACTTTTCTGAACATATAGTATATATTGCTACATTTGGATAAAAGGTGCCACATGCAGTATATACGTCAAAGGGGATTTTTCTTCTTCCTATATTAGGCAAATTAATGCTGTAATGTTCTTTCGATTACTCTCATATTTGCATGACATCATGGTTACACTATCTGTTTAACTATAAATTTGTGTCCTTTGATTTCAACTGTTGTGTACTGTTCTTTTAATTACTCCCATATTTGCATGTTACCCTATTCTTTTTTTTGACTATACACAGTAGGGCAAAGCCCCACTGCAATTTTAATTAATTAAAGAAACATTCAAGTCTAACAAGTACATGGCTTGAGGTAAGCTAGGAAAATAAGGAGAAAGAAAGAAGAAAAGAGAAAAATAAATAAAAGAAGAAGAATAAGAATAATAAGAAGAAGACAAAGAGAAAAAATTATACAAGCTAGTCTAGCCATGAATTGTACATTGTGGCATGCTTCTCTCTGATTCTATATTGAGTTCCATGATATAAATATCTTTCCACTTTTGGAATGATGGCTAAATGTGTTGGAATATCAGATTGTTCCTGGATATCCAGATGGCCGAAGTTGCCAAAATAATGATCTCCATGTAGAATGGAATCCCCAGCTTGCTTTTCATATCATCTATAGCTTCCCATAGGGATAAGGGATTGTCTCTGTTTGGACATACATAATTCCAGCATCTTATCACAAAAGGGCATTCCCAAAACAGATGGAAGAGAGTTTCTTCATGTTGATAGTTCATAAGGACACAGTTGTATGTTTCCAGAAAAAAAGTCTTTCTCTTGAGCAGATTTCTAGAGTTTCTTCATGTTGATAGTTCATGTAGTACCATCCAGAAGAATACCTTATGTTTGGGCAGACAGGAACATTTCCAAATCCATTGGAAGTGTGGAGGTATAGTTCTTACTCCAATCATCACATTGTATGCCTTATCAGAAGAGAATTTCTCTGATCCCCAAATATAGCTCCTAGTATCTGTGCTGTTGATGTGTTCTGAGGCTCTAAGTTCATCACATATTTGTTCTAGCTACTGGAACTGTTGAAATGCTTGAACTGAGAGGGGTAGGTGAAATAGGTCTTCCAGGTATTCATATTGAAGGGCATTGTGCACATTCATATTTGCATCTCTAGCAAATGAGAATAAGTGGGGGTAGGTGATGTGCAAACAGTTAGAGTGCCAGAGATCAGTCCAGAATGGAGCAGATTTGCCATCCCCCAAGTTGCATTTGGCCATTGACTTATAAAGACCAAGTAATCTCAAATTACCCTTCCACCAGAAGGAACCTTGAAGCTGTTGTCCTGGCATTTGCCCATTGCTATAATAAACTTCCCAGATTAAATTTACCCATGGGATGTTTTGCCTGTTGAAGAATTTGTGAAGATTCTTGAGGAGCAAAGCTTTGTTTTGCACATTTAAATTCTTGACTCCCAGTCCTCCTTGACACTTAGGTCTGCAAACTACAGTCCATGCCACCATTGCAGGTCTATGATCTTCTAAATCAGGTCCTCTCCACAGGCAATGTCTCAGATATTTGTTTATCTGTTTCTTTATCGTTTCTGGTAAATCTAGGCAGCACATGAAGAATATTGGAAGGGAAGCCAGGATTGATTTAACCAACCGTATTCTTCCAGCCTGAGTCACGAATGTTGCAAGTCCCATCAACTTGTTTGCAATTTTTCTGACAAGAGGCATACATTGTTCAACAGTAGGTTATTGAATACCTAATGGCATACCAAGGTAATTGAAGGGTAAAGTACCCCTTTTACAGTTGAGGGTGTTGATCAGTATTTCAGCCCTGTCTTCTGAGATGTTGATTGGGATTAGGTTGGACTTATTGTAATTAACTTTAAGACCAGTAGCCTCTACAAATGTATTGAGAAGGGCCTTCAGACAGAACAGTTGTCTTGAGTCAGCTTTCATAATAACCAGGGTGTCATTTGCATATTGCACAATTGCAGGAATTAAGCAGCAGAGGTGGTGAGATAAGTCCCTGCCTCATTGCTTTATTTAGTATTGATTGTAGCAAGTCATCAACTATAACAAATAGAAGTGGTGAAAGAGAATCTCCCTGTCTAACACCCTTTTTGCAATAGAATTTCTTGCCCGGCACACCATTGAGAAGAACTGCAGATGTGGCGGTTTGAAATAGCATCTTCATCCACATAATCCATCTATCTCCAAAGCCTTTAGCTCTCAGGATGCTGACTAAAGCATTGAAGTCCAGGATGTCAAAAGTGAAAGAACATGTGCTGCCCCCATGTTTGGTTTTGGTAATTGATGACAATCCCTATGGACTAATGGTTGCCTTGAGTTATATTTGAAGGATTTGTCCATAGGCTTTGCTTGTAGACCATTTGTTGGTCTCAAGGTGATTTGAAGAAGAATATGTGTTGACCAAGGGGTTATTCATGGAGTTATCCAAAGATTGGTCATGTAAGAGATGAGCCTATTGCAAGCATGTCTTGAAGAAGAAGATTGTGTGAACATTCATGTGTACCTTCGAGACATCATCCTAATGAAGAGAGTGGAAAGATTCAAGGTTGATCAAGACTAAATATGAAGAGTGGTTCAAGTTGATCAACACACAAAGCGTAGAAGATGTACCGAGTGGGATCAAGTGATCTCATGGTATGGTAACACTACACCACGACACTCAAAGCACCATCAAATAATCTGTCGGCATAGGTCACCTAAGGCGACACATTTAGTGTCGGCAAAGACTTTTGCCGACAGAAAGGAGCTGTCACCTATAGTCCTGCCGGGAAAGGTCTTTACCGACAGATAAATCTATTCCGACAGATAGTATGACCGGATTGGTGAAGGCTATAGCGACAGACATTTCTACACCGACAGACTATGTTATGCCGACAGATGGTTTGACAGTGCACTATGCCGACAGATAGTGCAACGGCCATTGCTACCCCGACGGTTTGTATGTCAGTATGTTATGCCAATAGTCTTTGCGACCTCCAATACTACTGCCGACACATTTGCTGCCAAGGTTATACAATTCAGCACAAATGCAAATGCACCATATATTAACATGAAATTAAATTCAAAATATTCAATTCATGTTCACTTTGCAGTAGATATACAAACAATTGCACTCTTCTATTCATCACAAGATGCCATTGATCAATGCATTTATTCAACATATATTGAAGATTCATTACTTTTCATCTCTCAATTTTGCTACAACCATTAAAGAAATACGCAAGTCAACATACAAGTCGTGGCATGTTACAAAATATGTGCCAGGTTCATAAGAGACTAAGTGTTCGATCACTCTACAAAACACTATGGAAGAGACCAAGTCTTCGATCACCAAACCAACATCAACGTCCATTTGAAGAAAATAGGTTGCCCATGCATTCCATTAACAAAAGCCATAATATCTTCAACTTGATACTTTCCGCCATTTGACCCTGCAAAAGCCCTCATATGTTTTAGCAGTACTATCATAGTAGCATTTGTTCAAACTTCTGAGTTACTCTTGAGTCCAAACAACCAAAAACAGAAGTTGATGCATACATGTGAACATATGTGAATGATCAACTATTGTATGTTGACGCATAAGTTTGCAGAATATTAAAATATTGTTTCTTTCATGCTCACTAGTCGCTTCTCGGAAAACTGAATCTGAAAGCACCTCCTTACTTGGTTTTCACCTACTGGAGAGGTCGTTCTGTATAGGTCACGTATAAGCATTCTAGATTCTCCTGCAATACAAGCAGAAAAAACTAATCAACTAACCACCTCATATACATTGTAAGACCATGCAACTCTGCTAATTATTGTAACTGCAAAAGAGCAAGCAATTCCTATTTTGTCAATAGACTAGATCTGACAGAACATAATAGCAATTTGACTAGACTCTTGATTTGAATTTAGGAACTACTGATTCCTTAAGATAAGCAGATCTTTCATCTAGCAGACATATGAACTCTAGTTAGGTATCTAAGACCTCTCAGTTCATCCATAGTCCATTTAATTACAACATGCTCTCCCATCATCTATAGGCCCAGTTCAAAGCATATGCTCATTTAAAACTTGGGCATGATCATCTACTGTAGTACCGCTACAAAAAAATATTGCACACTTATGGTCGATTGCACCACTACCACTCACATTATTTGGAAAAACATACAGGTAAAACAATCACAAAGAGAGAAGCACCACACAAGTTATAAGAGTGGAAAAATAAACATTTGCAGAAGCGAGAACAATTTTTTTTGCATGGTCACTTTTTCTTATCAGTATATATATATATATATATATATATATATATATATATATATATATATATATATATATATATATATATATAGGGAAAATACATCCTACTACCGGGTGTAGTTACTCCCATGTCTCATATACTACCATGTGATAGTATATATACTATTTTATTATTTTTAGTATGTTCGTATACTATATCTAAGATACTCCAAAGTGAGTTCTATGAAAAAAATTGCAAGTAGACTCATATTTTTATTATATTTATTAAATATGTACATATTTGTACGTAAAAAAGTATATGCTCAAAATATGAGACATACTACCTAAAAAGTAGTATATATACTACCTAAACATCCTTATATACTACATACTACGCATACATACGCTTTGGAATGATAGATACTACCTATAACATACGAAACAAAAGTGGGAGTAACTACACCCGGTCGTACCAAACATTTGTCCTCTATATATATATATATATATATATATATATATATATATATATATATATATATATATATATATATATATATATATATATAGGAAAATGGCTATGTACTCTTGGGAGTACGTACTCCCGCTCCTTATATACCACATAGATGAATCTTTTATACCTCATTATTATTTTTAATATACTTCATTAATAATTACTAGATACCTCAAAATGAGTTTCATGAAAAAATTCATGCGAGTCTACATATTTTTAAAGGTGTATGTATATACTGATTTGTTTATATGTGAAAAAGGTATATTACAAAAAGTACGTCGCAACTGATATTTTTTCAACAGAACTTGTATTGAGGTATCTTAGAATATTTAATGAAGTATATTGAGAATGATAAAGAGGTATAATCAATGCGTATACGGGGTATATTAAGGATGGGAGTACATACACCCAGGAGTACAGAAAATTAGTCCTATATATATATATATATATATATATATATATATATATATTACATTGGAAATAATTCCGGAAGAAATAAACATTAGCAGAAGCGAGAGTTGCTGCAAGGTTTGATCTAAAGAAATAACCATTCATTAGCATCAGATCATAGCTTACGTTGGAACAGGAAGATGACTAAAATATATTTTATCCTATCAAGTAATATGTATGTTACCGAATTACCCATACTACATGTGACCACTTTATCCCTCGTGTGCACCAAAGCCCCATACGGCATACACCCAGCCCATCAGTCATGTGAATAATTCCAAACAGGCGAATCGTACTCCTCCAGCAAGTACACCTTGATTCATGCAAGCACTAGACTACTAGTGCATCGGAATGGAAAGTAATTAACATATGGCTCACGTTGCACTTAATTAATTCAGTTCTATTGTTTTCAATATAATAGTTATCGAACCGATAAATTCTGGTAAGTAATATTCGATTTTTGTTTTTGTTAGGATTATCTCAGTTCTCATTTAACACAAATCGAAATAAAAAAACCTGAATAAACCAAACCGAACTAACCATATAAACCGAATGCCCACCCCTAGCTGTACCTAGGCTCATCCGTCCGCCTTCTGTCCGTGGTGGCTGCACCTTCACTACTGATTCACAGACTACTAGTGAAATGTAGAATTCGAATATCAATGTCGCTGCAAAAATCGGTATTCACTTATGAACATACATATCAAATAGACAAAAACTTAATAATGGGGTACCAAGGAAGAATATACAGAGATGTGAATTGCCAGAAGAACAAGAAAAATTAAATGGCATGCACGTTTAGGGACAAAAAAGATGAGAGAGGAGAGATGCGCCAGCAGATGAGATAATTGAACCATTACAACCTACAGAAAAAAAGAATGAAATGTAGTTCTTAAACATGTCGTTTATACCGGACTAGTGAAACTTATGTGCACCAGTTTAAGGCGAACATCTAAGAAGCATAAAATAAATGGGACACATTGCTAGCAGTAAAACAAAATCACGTATATGCATAATGCAGGGATGCCTGAGTTGGAATAAGGCATGACTCAAGTTTGGTGCAAATCAGTATTTACTATGAACAAGTGGATCAAATAGACTTTTAAACAATAGGACCTCCTATTTAATCCGCACGCAATTTTGATGTGCATGTTTATTGATGAAACCTAGTTATGAAGGTGTATTTGGTCTGGATACATGGTGATAAGGAAGATGTTCCCATGACAAGGTTTGTGATGTGATGTTGTTTGATGAGCTTGATGATGCCATTCGCATACTGTTCTTCTCGATCACCAGCGTTTCAGCTTGCATCTGTAAGTTCCTTTTTTGTTTCTTTTTGTGAAATGACGAGAAGTGAATATATGCAACATGATTTTCAGAATGGAATTGGTTAAGCTGACCTTGAGAAAAACTGCACAGAAATGGAGGTGGTGATTCAAAAGTGCATTGATCCCCTCCTCCTCGGTCTTCCTGTATGCCTTGTGCTCCTTCTGAAGCTGGCTTAAATCAACCTTTCATAATCCTAAAACACAAGAGTTGAATCCACTGGTTGGTAGATAGATAGAGATAGATGCACGTGACTGAAATTCTGAAACAGAAGTAACATCGATACTAGTAGTGCAGAAAAACAAAAAAACATTTAATTTGTGTATCATTAATTACTTTGTTGTGCAGATTAATTGGCAGAGTTTGGAGCTTTTATAGGTCGTGATTCTATGGGCGGAATGATGGACGTGCAGCGGGACACAAAAAAAGAAGGCAACATTAGCCCCTCCCTCAATTGCCTCGCGCTCAGAGGAAAGGAGCTCGCCATAGCCACATTAGCAACAGATCTGATGACCCTGCTGGATATGGTTGGAGGAGTGGAGCACGGAGACGGTGAAGCGCATGGAGGAGGGGATGATGATGAATGTCGTGGAGTATAATTCAAATAAGACACATCATGGACACCTTATTGCCAGAGAAGAGCATAAATCATTGCCACATGGTGACATGCGAAATAAATGAGTATAACAGGTTGCCTTCTTAGAAAATTAGAGACGTTGATCACAATCGTCTACCATATATGTTTGTAGCATTCTTTAATAGTATCCATGTACATATCAGCCAAGCACCGGCCACGAAAGACATGGCCTTATCCAGCGGCACATACGAGTTATAGGTTGGTCCTGTCATGGAAGTTCAAAATAAGCAAACAACAAAGATAAGCCAAACTGTTGTAGGAAAATATATCTGGCTATAACACAATAAATGTATCATTTCAGTTTCAGATGTTTATGCTGTGATTGTTCTAAATTTGCAACATGGGCGAAGGTTCAAGTGTAAACTTTTTAGAACTATAAGCTAATGATAAGCCATATGTTTCATTCAAATCTACGGATAATGATGGGATAATTAAGATGACCATTTGCACAAATAGGGAAATGTAAGTTCAGTCTATTCCTATCAATATAGATATTGTGCCATGAAAACATGATAAGAAAAAGTAATATCCAGTGTTGCTTAATGAATACTATTCTGACCTCATGTAGGCGTTGACCAAGCTTCAGAAGCCTCTTTGATGGTGAGTAGGATAGTCTCCTGGTCATGATTTGGTGTTGGTAAACAACCAGATGGGTGGTCTGAACCACCAGTAGTTCTTCAGGGAAGATCATCCTCGTCTTTGGCAATGTTTGTGCTGCTTATGATGCGTGGAGTTTCCCCTCTGTACATAGATTCAATGAAGACGCTGCAGAGATGATATCATTCAGTTCACCGCTAGACCAGGAAGATCTCATGGGCAATATCACACAAGCATTAGGAATCACATAAAAGAATAACCCATGATTAAGCTTAGCTACAGCATGGAACGGTTGGATTTAGAGGAGGGAAGGACAAGGGGGAATAGGGGAGCCATCACGGGAGGTGGAAGAGGAACGACTGGGTGGCACCTCGGGATGTAGTGGGTTGTGCGGCTCCTTGGCTGTGGATGGCAGCACCACAGGCTGGAAGGAAGCTCCGGGAGGCAGTGGGGCACTAAAGGCAGTCGGAGAGCAACAGCGCAAATCGGTGGACAAGTCGGGTGGCCGTCACCAGGACGACGACCTCGGGGTGCACCGCGGGCTGGGCAGGAGCTTCGGGTGGCGCCGCCGATGGTGGAGGGGCAGCGGCGCGACCGAATCGGCGGACGCGGCGGCGGTCGCCGGATGACCTGACGATGGGGCGGCACCTCAGGCTGCGGGTTGTGGGGCTGCATCGCGGGCTGGACGGGAGCTTCGGGTGGCGCCGGCGATGGGGGGAGGTGCAGCGCCATGACCGAATCGACGGGGATGAAGAGTGGCGGCGGCTGGTGGCGATCTAGATTTAGGTTTGTGTGTGGCCTCAAGGGTGAGAGTGTGTGCTTGTGTTCAGAGGAGCCCGGTGACTTGAAAATATCTGGGATTTGGGCCTCTCGCGCGCTCGGCCATAGCCTCTCAATATGGATCGTGGCGCGCGCATGAAAATTGGTGGACTGGATTTGAGAAACGTCGACACTTTTTTCGTTGAAGAGCATTCCCGACACATAATCTACCCGCTAAAGGTACATATGCCGACACATTTTTTATCGGGGACTGTTAGTCAACTGCCGACAGATAGAATGCCTATGAACTAAACAACGTGGACAACTAGTGTGTCGGCATTGTTTCTGACAAATAATGTGTCGCTAATGTACAGCTATACCGACAGATGCATGTCGTCGTTGTGGTGTCGTGGTGTAGTGTAAGCATTGTCCATTACGCTTGGTGTACTAACCCATGTTCTATGCGAGAGTTCTATGTGGGGTTAGGTACGTTTCCATGGGCTTGCGTCAAGAGGAAGATCTCATTCAACCCATGGAGGATGACATCAAGTGGTGATCGTCATCAAGATTGCGGTGTGCAAGTTCAAGTGGAGCATCACGAAGAGATCACATGCTTGAAGCTTGCCATCCATTGTGGTGACAATGGACTTGTGAAGATGTGCCGAAGAGTGGCCCACCCAAAGTGGAGTATGGGTGAGCAATCTACTAGTCTTCATCGAGCCGGCGCAATCAAGAAAGGTGGTCCAACTTGAGGAAGTCAAGATCGTCATCATCTAGCTCAAGTGGACTATGTGCAAGGCAAAGGTTTGCCCTTGATAGGTTTTCTTTTTTACCGGTCTCATGGTGGTAGTTGGGAGACCGGGTTATAGGATCAATTGCCGTACTATCAAGGGGGGCTCTCAAGTAAGTAGCTTGATCGTATCGTTCGTAGAGAGCTCAAACCTTTGCATTCTTGCATCATCTTTCTTGGTTCTTGTTTGGTGTTTCTCTTTGTGAGTTTTTGAGCTTATGGTCATCTTCATGTCAAGCTCAAGTTCATCGAGAACGGATTTCGTTTGCTTCTTCTAGTATGTTCTCGATGTTGGGGTTTATGCCGGATCATCATTCATAGAGGTTTCACATGTCACTGTTTGGATAGTACTCGTCGTCTTCTATCCAACAAGCTTGAGTTTGCTCAATTCGGAGCTCATTTGCAGAAGTTATGGCAGTTCTGGTTTTCCTGCTTCCATCTGTTTGCTTGGGCTATTTTGAAGCTCTCTAGCGGTAGTACCGCCCTGGGCAGCGGTGGTACCGCTTGCGCGGTACTTCCGCGGTTCCAGTGCCGCGGGCACTACCGCTTGTTTTTGGCTTCTGTACTAGCTCTGCCCTTCGAGCGGAAGTAGAGCGGTAGTTCCCAACGGTAGTACCGCCCCGTGCGGCACTACCACGCTGCCCTCCCCTACTACCGCTGATCTAGCAGTTTGCTCAACACTACGCGGTAGTACTGCTGGTGGGAGCGGTAGTACCGCTCCGGCGGCACTACCGCCTCCCTGTCTTGTTCAGTTGAACGCAGGTAGCCGGAACTTCCGTGCCAGCGGAAGTACCGCTCGCTTGAGCGGTACTACCGCTTGTGCACGGGTTGAAGGGCATAACGGTTGGATTTTTCCCTTCCTATTTAAGGGGGTCTTCTTCCCCAATGGTTTTCTATCCATTGAGCTCGTGTTCTTCCCCCATTGTTGACCTTCTTCGAGCTTGCAATCTCTCAATCCCTCCAATGATTCTTGCTAGTTCTTGAGGGAAAAGAGAGAGGAGATCTAGATCTACGTTTCCACCAATCACTTTCTCCTCTTGTGAGGGGAACCCCTTGGATCTAGATCTTGGAGTTCTTCGTGTTCTCTTCTTCGTTCTTCCTCTCATTTTCCTCCCTAGCATTAGTTGCTTTGGTGGGATTTGGGAAAGAAGGATTTGGGCACTCCGTGTGCCCTTGCCATTGCATTTGGTGCATCGGTTTGAGTTCTCCACGGTGATACGTGGAAGTGAAAGTTGAGAAGCTTGTTACTCTTGGGTGTTTGGGCACCCTAGAGCTTGTTCCTCTTGGGTGCCTTGGTGCCCTAGACGGTTGGTGTTATCGGAGCTCAATCATTGTGGTGTAAAGCTCCGGGCAAGCGTCGGGGTCTCCAATTAGGTTGTGGAGATTGCCCCGAGCAATTTGACGGGTACCGGTGACCGCCCCCAAGGGTTGCCAAAGTGTATGGGTTCGGTGACCGACCCCAAGGGTTGCCATTTGTACGGGTTCGGTGACCGCCCCAAGGATAGCGTCGCCGCCGAGGAGACTCCGGAGGTGGAGGACGAGGCTGCGAACAAGCGGAGGCGGGTCGAGCAAGAACCGCAAGCAACTCTGGCGGGCCTAGACTTCATCAGCAGCCTCCCTGAAGATATGTTGATCATCATCATCTCCCTCCTCCCAATCAAATATGGTGCGTGGACAACCGTCCTTTCCCGGCAGTGGCGCCCCCTATGGCATTCCACCCCTCTCGACCTCATCGACATCCACAAGCTCTGCCATGGCTATCGCAAAAGCTTGGACGCGTTGTCCCAGATCCTCGGCAGGCACCTTGGCCCAATCAGAGGCCTTGTCATGGGCAAGTTCCGTTCCAACGGCAAGGACCGAGCCAAGCTTGATGAGTGGTTCTGATCTCCCTCCCTAGATCACCTCGAGGAGCTCAGTTATAATGATGGACATATGCGCTTGCTGCCACCGTCTGCGCTCCGCCTTGTGCCCACGCTGCGGGTCACCAGGTTCATGAACTGCCATTTGCCCCCGATTAATGACGCGCCCGCTCTTTTTCTCCCTCGACTGAAGCACCTCGAGCTCGTCGCCGTCTGGATCCCCAAGGATGACATGGAGCGGCTGTATTGCACTCAAGTACCTTTGTCTTCAGGCGATCAATGGGTTGAGTAGCTTCCACATCACCTCCATGACTCTCCGAACAATTTATGTGTGTTGCTGGTGCTGCAACAAGAGATCACAGAAGCTGTATCATAGTATGGTCATTGAGGACACACCTTTGCTTGAGAGATTACTTGTAGTTAATCAACAAGGTCCAACAAGAACCAGTGTCATTTCTGCGCCGAAATTGACAGTGGTGGGCTACTCGTCTGTCAAATTCTCCAAACTTGTTATTGGATCCACACCCGTTCAGGTACAACATTCGCCTTCTTCTTCTCCTTCTTGAATTAACATTTTTTCTAATTTTGAAGATGTATGTTAGTCTGTCATCCAAAAAATGGAACCGACAAGCTTGACAACGTATGTGCGTACAGTGAAGGTCTTCGCAGTAGAATCTATCGGCCCCAACCTGGACGAAGTTGTCAGTTTCCTGAGATGCTTTCTGTGCCTGGAGAAGCTATATATCGAGGTGATGCTCCTTTCCTGTTAAATGTTAACCATAAGGTAGTTCAATTTTTTGGTACCTTTTCCCAAGTTTACAATGACGAATGTACTACGATTTCTGAAGGAATTTTGGAGGATTTCAGTACATTGATGTTTTTTCCCTACAGTGGTTGCTTGATTCATAAGGTTACAATCCATATGCATTTCTCCTTTCGATTCATCTGTACTAGCTTTTGTAGGTAAATTTCCATCCACTCCAACCTCTTGGGAAGAAGCCTACGTTTTTCTAGATTGTAATCAAATGCCCATGTTAATCATGTAGGATCGAAGATGGCATCTCACTCTATTCGTGTATTTTAGAAATCCTGCAAATCAAAGAGGCCTGTAGTAGTGTTCAAAACTGCATGTAGGCACTAATACGTTCTCTTCTTTTGTAGATAAGATTAGGCCCGGTAGTGGATAATGTGATACAATATAACAACCACATCGAATGCCTTGATCTACATCTCTCAGAAATTACTTTGAACTCCTACCGAGGGACCTTACCGGAGATTATATTCGCCAGGTTCTTTGTTGTGAGAGCAAGGGTGCTAAAGGTAATGATGCTTGCCCTACATTTGCTTCGCAAAACTGAATGGTTTGCTGATCAGCGTCGGCGGCTATAGCAGAATGGATAAGGCTCTGCAGAAGCTGAATTTCATTTTGGAAGTTCAGCTGACAGAGTAATCGGAAGTCATTATGTCAAGCCCATACATGACTTGTGAGTGGCTGATCTCTTTGCAGAAATGTTGAGGTTTCGAAACGGGTGTTACAAGTTGTAATATCAGTTTGAATCTCTCATATGTCCAAGTTCAGCTGATCAGTGCGGGCGTCTGCAGCTGCATGAGCTGAATTTCATTTCTAATATCAGTTTGAACCATGTAATTAATCTTTGAATTTGAGCCTTCTAACTCTGGAATTTGAACCTTGTAATTTTTTGGGATTTTGTGGTACAATCGTTGAAATCGCATCGTATGAGACTCGTATATTGGTAGTACTATTTTGACATTCATATGCAATGGACGATTAATATCTGGACCTCAATGGACTTGATTTTATTTACCATTCTCGAATGTGTTTCCCCTATCGATCTCAATCGCAAACGATCTATATTGCGGACACGACAGCGATCTTTGACATTATTGTACACAGTTGGTTTCCTCAATTGTGTGCCCAGAATTATGGCACTTGAGTGTCCATCATTCCCCGTCTGTGTAACTTTGACCTCATCACCCACGGGTAAACTTGGCGCCTCTTTGAGCCCACGCGTGGTCAAACGAAACGCGTGTGGGGTGCTCAACAACTCAAGCATGCACTGGAATCCTCCGCTAGGAACGCGGTGACAAGACGTGATGATTATAGGCCGTCTGGCCCCCATTTATTACAGCATCCATTTAACCCTTGTGTCTCTTCAACCTTTCGATCGTGCCCCAGTATTGCAAGAAGCACACCCACGACGACAAAAATAGAGAGGGTATCCTGCGCGGCTCCAATGGCGGTCCCAGCGGCTGCCGACGACGAGTGGCAATTCACCATGCATGCCGTAGTGGACACCCACAGAAGGTTCATGGAGCTCTCGGTGGTGTACACCAACAACCTGATCTGGGTGGAGAACTCCATCCACACTATGGAGTTGTTGCTTGCTACAGAGAAGTACAAGGTGGTCGGGTTCGACCTTGAGTACACCCGCGCTCGTGCCGGGTCTTGTCACAAGGTCGCCTTCGCCCAGATGTGCGTGCGCAATCACGTCCTCATCTACCACTACTGCCTGGCCACAAGGCCTTGCGAGCATTTCGCCAGGTTTGTGACCAGCCCCCACTACATGTTTGCTACGGTGGACATCACCAACGATGTAAAGGCGCTCAAGAATTTGGGCATCGCCTGCCAGAATCTAGTCGACATCCAGGGCCAATACAAGATCTGGGGAAGCTAGAAGCATGAGAAGGACTCACTGGTTCACCTCGCCGAGGCCATCATCGACCCCTACTATAGAGACATGAAGGATTCCTACAACAAGGACAAGCGTGCCTGGCACTCGGCCTGGATGGAGAAACTCGAGGAAGCTTACGTCGTGTACGTGGCCAAGGAGGCATACACGTGCTATGAGATGTACAGGCGGATCATTGACATGAGGAAGTGCCTCCTTCTTCCCCAAAACGGCCAGGGATCTAGCCGGAAGCAGAGCAATGGCAAGCGTCGTCACAACAAGAAGTAGATGATTAGATGATCGTTTCTCCTAGTTTAGTGTGCATGTAATTGTTTACTTTGGTGTGTGTAATCACTTATGTAATTGGATGTTTTATTTGGTTATGCAACAATGTTATTATAAGTATATATGTTGTTGTTGTGTAGACAGAGCATAGATGTTGTGCGGACAGAGCAAATCACATCGGCCACGGGCTAAACTAGGGAACCCGTCGGTGATGATTTCATCAATCGCTGACAATTGTATACCAGCAATCGTTTGCCCACAACACACACGGGTTATTAGCAGGAATCGTTTGTGTTGTTATCCGTCTTCCCACACATTTCAGATTACTGACCTGTTTGCCGCGTATCACACACATCTTGTTAAGTTGAACCGTTTCTGTTGTGTTGGATAATCGCAAACAGTTCATCCGAGTGAACCGCATGTCATATATCGCACACACCTTGATCTGCCCGACTGTTTCTGTTGGGTTGGGTAATCACAAACAGTTCATCCTAGTGAACTGTATGCCGTGTATCGCACACACCTCGAACTGGCTGCCCATTTCTGTTGTGTTGGGTAATCACAAACAGTTAATCCGAGTGAACTGTATGCCGTGTATCGCACACACCTCGAACTGGCTGCCCGTTTCTATTGTTCTGGCTTATCACAAACAGTTCGCATGGATCAACTGTATGCCACGTATCACACACGCGTCTCTAATGTGAATCGTGCTTGATGTCTCCGGCATCGCAAACAGTTCGTCTTATTGGCAACGGTTTTATTACGACGCCGTTTGCGATGCATGCATCGCACACAGTTTGGTCGCGGGGTCTCTGATTCATGTGTCGTGTTAGCGGTCGCCTGCAGTAGTGTGATATCCATCCACTATAGGGTTGAGGACTAGGCCTGCCGTTCCTCGGCTCGGGCTGGTCTTCGGCTGATCCTGTTGCCCAAAAGTGATAGGCATGTCCGACCATTTATCCGATGATGCTACATGATGAACGTGGCTCATCTCGCGAAGGGCTCACTGTCTTTGATTCCTTGACAGATGAGTTTCATAGATCATTAAGACCTCACACTCGTCAGAGGATATTACTGCATGCTTGTTGTGCGTGTCAGTACTGTTGAGGAGGTCTTCCCCTCCCTTTGCCACATGTTTAACCACCCAGCAAGCCTGAAGACTATGAGTTGGGTTTGTGTTCAACAAAACAGAGTAGATGCATGGGGCATGGTTGATCCAGGAGTTTATCGAGGGCAATTCTTGGCCCTGTTATGGGTTTATTTCTTTTCTGTGATGGCTCTTCAGCCCTAGGGCGTCGAAGGCGCTCGTTTAGACGAATATGCCTGTCGCAGTTTCCTGCTTCAACGTGGATTGAATCCCCCTGCTCATTTTGAGCCAACTAGACATCTTCCATGACGCAGAATCTTGATACCAAGTCCGACAACTCAGAAAAAGTTGGAACGCATCGACGAGCAAGGGCGTTCAAGATGCCCTCATCTTGGAAGTTGTGGCGAAAAGCCTCCAAGATTTCTAAATCACAGCAGTCTGGAATTTTGTTCTTGACGAACAGGAAACACATCCAGAATTGTTGAACTTGCTCGTGAGGTTGTTGCTTGACATAGATTAGATGCCAGACATCGGGTGGTCCAGAGTTACTCGGATAGTACTTGATGTTGGGGGTGGGTGGGATATTTTTTTTGACCCTAGCCTGTTGCGGGATTGCCGCTCCAAAGTGTTCCTCCCGAGGTTGCAGTGCTGAGGCCGAAACAGTAGGGCTGACTTTCGAGTCCGAGCTCCAGGCTCCCTCTGATTAGTCAGGCTTGCCATCCTCCATTGGTTGGCGTGCAAATTTTTGGCTCATCTGCACATGGAGATCCTTGGTCGAGTTAGGAGATAGGGCACAAGGCTCGGCTATTGGTTCAAGATCATCATCCTTTGGCTCTTGAGGGAGGAGGGGCGATCCGATGTGTTTTTGATTTTCAGTTGATCCGATGACTTGAGAGTCTAGCGCGAAGGATACGCCATTTTGGGTTTGATCGTTGATCGATGCCTCTATTATTCCGGGGCGACCATACGGCGGGACCTGTATGGGCCACCAATGTCGGTGCTAAAACCGACAGATCTCGGGTAGGGGGTCCCGAGCTGTAGGTCTAGGAACAATGGTAACAGGGGCCGAAGGGAGACAATGTTTACCCAGGTTCGGGACCTCTCGAAGAGGTAAAACCCTATGTCATGCTTTGATTGTATTGATGTGATGGAGCACAGAGTACAAGATGATCTACCTCAAGATCGTATGATTGTGTTCTAAACCCGAAGGTTGGTAATCGTGTCCCCAAAGACTAAACCCCTCGGCTTATATATGCACCGGGGGTACCTAGGTTACACACATGGTCGGTTGTCAATGCGCCAGCTACAAAGCAATCCTTGAAGTACACGCCAAGTCTTTGGAGGGTTCCATCTTGATCACGCTGAGGTTTCATAGCTTCGATAGTCCTTCCTTTTAGTGATCAGCAGGCCGTAAGCCCGGTCCATGGACTGCGGGCCGCATAGGTTAGTACCCCTTAGTCCAGGACACCGTCACGTAGTGCCCTTCGGTTTTACAATCTTTGCACATTGCAAAAATACTCATCGCATGTAATTGGTGCCCATTCGTTCAGTAGTGCTATCCATTCTTTTATCTTCTCATTGTTGATAGCCATAGGTGGAATCTTGTCGCTCTTCTCCTCCATTGCAGATTTTTTCTATTCCTGAGTAGACATCTCAGAAGACATGACAAGCAAATTTTTGCAACAAAAAAAGTAATCTAAAGGTGAACGGGAAAGTAATAGCCAAGCGCTATGCTCCCCGACAACGGCACCAGAAAAATCTTGATGTCTGATACGTCTCCAACATATCCATAATTTTTTATTGTTTCATGCTATTATATTATCAATCTTGGATACTTTATACGCTTTATATGCAAATCATTTTTGGGAACTAACCTATTAACTCACACTGCTGCAGACGCGTCCTATACAAACGGTTTTTACCCCCTTTCCGCGACAGAGTTTTAAACCGTCGCCTTGCCTGTGTGTGCGATAGGGGGGCCCATCCCACACGACCCAGAAACCATCGGTGATAGGTCCTCCGGTCACACACGCGGGGCAAAAAGAGCGCCTGTGCGATCGGGTGAGCCATCGCAAACAATTATATGGGACAAATCATGTGAGATATTCTTAGCAACACACATGGTGCCTAGATGAAACTTTATGGCATAGGCTATCCATCACACACAATTTTTATGTGGAAACATTTGTGCAAGGTGGCCTAACACAAACATTTGTCGAGCGGAAGTCGTGTGTGATTGTTCATTGATCCAACACGCCTACTTTCTAGAAACTGTGTGGGTTGTTTGAGGTCATCGCCCACGGTGTTGTCTGAGAAACCGTTTACAATAGAAAAACCCAATAAGTAGGCTAATTGGCCTATTATTGATAATGCATTTAGTAATCAAATTGACATTTCATATCAAACACACCATATATTTCATAGCCGAACTACGGTAACCAGGATTTCATAACTGAATTACATCAGAGTACAACATCAGATAGCTTCAGCACTCAGTTACACCATATAGGCATATAGCTAGCTACGTCATTACACAATAGCACCAAGTTTCACATGCAAAATCTAAAACCTTTGGAAAGTAGCATCATATACGGTAAATAGACAGATAAATCTCATCTGGAAAATTGCTGAATCTGAAGGCGAATATTGAGCCTTCAATGATGTTGAATGTCCTTGCAACTTTAGGCCAGTGGCTGTGGATGATTGCCCGCCCAACGTTCGTCCTCTTGAGGAAGACTTCAATATTGTACCGTGGGTGTTGAATGAATACCTTCCTCGCCTCTTGACCATGCAGGTGGTTTGAGAGGGAATCATCGGTGAACTGCTTTCGAAAGGACTGAAAACAAAGATATGCATAAATATCTGTTCTAAATTTTGAAATGGTGCATAGGAAAAAACACAAGGTAAAAGAGTTAGTACCATCCTATAGTTGACTGATGTCTTCTTCATTGTGCAAACAAAGATCTTGTTGTTATTCATTGCTAGTTTCTTTATCCTAACAATCTTTCTGGGTTTCTTGACTTGACTGATACTCATGGACATCTCATTTCCCCATATGCAAAATGGATCGAACAGTGGGTCTAAACCTCTGACAGTAGGACCTACATGTGCAAGACGAAATAGTTAAAAACTTAAATATTAGAATGATTGCTGCAATTGCACAATAATGTGCTATTAGCCAAAGGACCATGCATGTGCAAACCTCGATGGTAAACCTCAGTGCCTCCCATTGTTTCCCTGCAACACATATAAGGTATTTATTGATCAGTTTAAGTGAGAGTTGGCATACTATCAGTAAAATATGTTGATGAAAAATAAACACTTTGTAGATCCAGTAGATTAATTCGAGCCACATGGAAAAAGCCAGTTAACCAAACCAAGCATGCTTAAAAACTACTAGGAAATATAGCAATTGTATATGTTTCTCATGTATAGAGTACATCCAAATTCAATTTTATTTCTCACATGCATAATAATACAAAATTGTACCCACAACAATTGAATATCACATTGCAGAATTGAACCAAACAGTTAACTGTACACCGCAACAAATGAACCAAACAGTTAACTGAGCACCACATTGCAGAATAGAACATATAATAGAAGATCAGACAGTTAACAAACCAAGCTTGCTTAAGAACTACTAGGAAATATAGCAATTGTATATGTTTCTCATGTATAGAGTACATCCAAATTCGATTTTATTTCTCACATGCATAACAATACAAAATTGTACCCACAACAATTGAACATCGCATTGTAAAATTGAACCAAACAGTTAACTGTACCAAATGAACCAAACAGTTAGCTGAGCACCACATTGCAGAATAGAACATATAATAGAAGATTAGACAGTTTACCAAACCAAGCATGCTTAAGAACTACTAGGAAATATAGCAATTGTATATGTTTCTCATGTATAGAGTACATCCAAATTCGATTTTATTTCTCACATGCAAAATAGTACAAAATTGTACCACATGAATTGAACATCACATTTCAGAATTGAACCAAACAGTTAACTGAACATCACAACAAATGAACCAAATAGTTAACTGGGCACCACATTGCACATTATATATAACATATATACTAGAAGATAAGATTGCATATTAACATCGGTAGAAGGCACCGGCGGTGACCTCGAGAAAACACCGCGAACTATCATTTAAAGCAGCCAACCGCATGGCGGCGTCTGTGCACGAGGCATCGACGGTGGCCTCGACGGCGAGGTGCTCCTCCAAGATCTGGCGGTCGGCTCGCATGGCAGCCATCGCAACCTCATCCGTGCATGCGACCATGATTTGCTCCTCGGCTGCCAGATGCTCCTTGAGCTCCTGGCTATACTGCATGCACCATGGCTTAGGGCAGCGGTGCTTATTTGGAGGATGGGGGTGATTTAGGTGGAAGGTGTCGTGCCGGCGGTCGGGGCATGTGGGATGGAGAAGGAAAAGGAGGAGGAGGATGGGGTGGGGGTGTGGATTACCTGACTAGATCGACGAGCCCACGCAGTAGGAAGAAGCGTCGTCGGTGAAGAGGCGGCGCTGCAAGCAAGCAGTGAAGGTTTGAACTTGGAAAGGAAGGAGAAAACAATGGAAATGTGGCTTTTGGTCGGCGCGGGGGGGGGGGGGAGGGGGGGAGGTAGATATTTCTGCGGTTGCCAAAAAATTTCACCCGGTGCGGCAAAAAACTGGCACGCAAGTGTGGTTGACGCGCGGGCGGTGGACTGTAACCGACGAAGCTTCCGGCATAAGCCAGCCCCAAGATATTTTATACTGCATCGCACACGATTCTTGCTAATAAATTGTTTGAGGTGTACTTGATTTTTCATTTTGATTTGAAAGACAAAATGGCATTACGATGAAAAAGGATGGTGTTTGAATTGCTACAACATTTATCTGTAGTGAACATGCAACTATAGGAGTGTCGTGTTAAAATTTGGAATTATTCAGGGCTCGTTTGGACATATTTATACATTAACTGAGTTTTCTAGGCATTTAATGTGCATAATTCAAATTTGAACTATAGGCACATGCTCCAGTGCACCAAAATGGGTTGAAAAATCATATATGTGTCCTTGGGTGCATGTTTAGGTCCCATGCAAGAAATGGGAATGAATTTCAAACACCTCGGCGTCGTGGATCGTCCGCGAACATTGAGAAACTTGGTTTATAAATTCCTGTAAATCTAAAACTCATATGAAATTCATGAAACTTGGTATGGTGTCATGGAATGGCACCAACATGCTGTGGTAAAATATTTCTCCAATTTGGGACAAGTTTTGGTACAAGCTTCTTACAAACCGGAGCTTCTCATAAGAAGCCTCGTGGTTCCGAAAGGGAACGTGTCACCTTTGTGGACGAAACGACATTCGTTGCCTCTTCTCACTTTGAATATTTTTCCAGAGGCAACATGGATTAGTAGGAGTGTCATGTTAAACTTTGGAATTATACAGGGTTCGTTTGGACATTGTTATACATTAACTGGGTTTTTTAGGCATTTTATGTGCATAATTAAAATTTGAACTACATGCACATGCTCCAGTGCACCAAAATGGGTTGAAAAATCATATATGTGTCCTTGCGTGCATGTTTAGGTTGCATGCAAGAAATGGGAATGAATTACAAACATCTCGGTGTCTTGGCACGGCCTCAAACATTGAGAATCTTGGTTTTTAAATTCTCGTAAATCCAAAACTCACCTAAAATTCATGAAACTTGGCATGGTGTCATGAAATGGCACCAACATGCTGTGGTAAAAATTTGGTCCAATTTGGGGCAAGCTTTCGTACAAGCCTCTTACAAAACGGAGCTTCTCACAAGAAGCCTCATGGTTCCGATAGGGAACATGTCACCTTTCTGGACGAAACGACATTCGTTGCCTCTTCTTGCCTTGAATATTTTTCCAGAGGCAACATGGATTGATAGGAGTGTCCTGTTAAAATTTGGAATTATTCAGGGTTCGTTTGGACATTTTTATACATTAACTGAGTTTTCTAGGCATTTAATGTGCATAATTCAAATTTGAACTACAGGCACATGCTATAGTGCATCAAAATGGGTTGAAAAATCATATATGTGTTCTTGGGTGCATGTTTAGGTCCCATGCAAGAAATGGAAATGAATTACAAACATCTCGGCGTCCTGGCTCAACCGCAAACATTGAGAATCTTGGTTTTTAAATTCCCGTAAATCCAAAACTCGCCTGAAATTCATGAAACTTGCCATGGTGTCATGAAATGGCACCAACATGCTGTGGTAAAAGTTGGTCCAATTTAGGGCAAGCTTTGGTACAAGCCTCTTACAAACTGGAGCTTCTCACAAGAAGCTTCGTGGTTCCGATAGGGAACATGTCACCTTTCTTGGTGAAACAACATCCACTGCCTCTTCTTGCCTTGAATTTTTTTCCAGAGGCAACATGGATTGATAAGAGTGTCGTGTTAAAATTTGGAATTATTCAGGGTTCGTTTGGACATTTTTATACAATAACTGAGTTTTCTCGGCATTTAATCTGCATAATTCAAATCTGAACTACATGCACATGCTCGAGTGCACCAAAATGGGTTGAAAAATCATATATGTGTCCTTGGGTGCATGTTTAGGTCCCACACAAGAATTGAGAATGAATTTCAAAATAGCTACCACGTTAACAGCCAACGTAGGCATTTTGGAACAAACAGCTGCCAAGTTATTATTACAACTAATTGTATTATTTGAATCGTGTGCGTTCTACTAACCATTTACATGCCGCCACGCGTCCCTCTTTTTGATTGGCTAGGAGGTGTCGTGCGGGCAAGTTTGATTAGACGAGACGCGTGCGAGCAGTCTACCACGCAGGCTCGGCGGGACGCGTGCGAGCAGTCCACCGCGCAGGGTCAGGGGAACGCGTGTGAGCAGTCCGCCGCGCAGCTGGCTCACCGGGAAGCGAGCCCTTTGACCTCCACCTGCCGCCCGCCTCGCTCCCAACTTCTCCATTAATGGGAACACGTTTAGGTTTGATCGGTGTGAACAAATTTGCAATTAATTATAGCGTTGTAATTTGGAATGTGACGGGAAACAAGCTCAAAATTTATTGATGGTTTTGATTTCAAAGCCCGAAACGGTTCCCGGATGGCGTCACATAAGCTTCGGCCGCCCCAGGAAGGTACGTAGAACATTTTCCAATCCTCCTCCTACTCCTATGTTCTTATCTATGCCGCCGAGGATTGCCGCCTACTCCGATGGAGAACGAGGTGGCCAACAAGCGGGGGCGGGTCGAGCCAGAACCGCAAGGGCCTCCGGCAAGCGTGGACTTCATCAGCAGCCTCCCCGACGAGATGTTGGTAACCATCATATCCCTCCTCCCCATCAAATCTGGCGTGCGGACCACCGTCCTCTCCCGGCGGTGGCGCCCCCTCTTGCACTCCACCTCCCTAGACCTCATCGACGACGACGAGCTCTGCAACACGGATCGCAAACGCTTGGACGCATTGTCCCACATCCTGGCCATGCACCCTGGGCCAATCAGATGTCTTGCCATCGGCAAGTTCCGTTCCAACTGCAAGGTCGAACCCAAGTTTCACGAGTGGTTCCTATCCCCCACCCTAGATCAGCTCGAGGAGCTCAGCTTTGTAGCTGGACATCTGCACTCGCTGCCGCTGTCCGCGCTCCGCCTCGCGCCCATGCTGCGTCGCGCTACATTCAGGCAATGCTTTTTCCCCCAGATTAATGCCGCGCCCGCTCTTCATCTCCCTAAACTAAAGGACCTCGAGCTCATGGGCATCAGCATCTCGAAGGAGAATTTGGAGCGCCTGCTCCGCGGCTGTACAGTGCTCGAGTACCTTTGTCTTCAGGTGATGGATGGGTTCAGTAGCCTCCACATCGCCTTGATGAATGTCCGTACGATTTATGTGCATTGCTGGTGCCGCAACAGTCGGTCAGTTGAGGTGTTTCACGATATGGTCATTGAGAATGCGCCTTTCCTTGAGAGATTGTTTGTACTTGATAAAGAAGGTCCAACAAGAATCAGGGTCATTGACGCACCGAAATGGACAGTGTTTGGCTATTCGTGTGCTGAATTCTCCGAACTTGTTACTGGATCCATATCCGTTAAGGTACAACGGTCTTCTTCTTCTCCTTCTTCTTATTGTACATCACATTTTATCTATTTTTTATTGATCTATGTTCGACTGTCATCCAGAAAATGATTCCCACAAGCTTGACCCTGTCTCTGTGCACAGTGAAGATCTTGGCACTACAATTCATCGGCCCCGATCTGGATGAAGTTGTTAGATTCCTTAGATGCTTTTCGTGCACGGAGAAGCTATACATCTAGGTGATGCTCCTTTCCTGTTAATTCTAAACCACAACGGAGTTCAATTTGCTGGTACTTTTACCCATGATTACAATGACAAATGTACTATGATTTCTAAAGGAAATATGGAGGATTTCAATACATATTTTTTTGTGATGTTAATCATGAACGATTGAAGATGGCATGTCACTCTATTAGTGTAGTTTAGAAATCCTGTAAATCAAAGAGGCCCATAGTGTTCAAAAATGCATCTAGGCACTGATATGTTGTCTTCGTTTGCAGATACAAGCAGGCCCAAAAGTGGAAAATGAGGCGGAATATAACAATCCCACTGAATGCCCTGATCTCCATCTCACAGAAATTACTTTGAACGAGTACCGAGGCACCAAACCAAAGAGTAAATTTGACAGGTTCTTTGTTTAGAAAGCAAGTGTGCTCAAGGTAATGAGGTTTGCCCTATATTTAGTGCGCAGAAAGGAATGGTTTGGTGATCAGCGCTGGCGCCTACACCTGAATGGAAAAGGCTTTGCAGAAGCTGAATTTCAGTTTGGAACTTCAAATGACAGATTATTTGGAAGTCGCTCTATCAAGCCGATATATGACTTCTCGGTGACTGATCCCTTTGCAGAAATAGTGCATGGCTTAGATTCTGAAGAAGATGAATTTGATTTCTAATATCAGTTTGAACCTTGTAATCTTTGAATTTGGGCCAGATACGTCTCCAATGTATCTATAAGTTTTTATTGTTCCATGCTATTATAGTATCAATCTTGGATGTTTTATATGCAATTATATGCCATTATATATCATATTTTTGGGACTAACCTATTAACCCAGTGCCCAGTACCAGTTGCTGTTTTCTGCTTGTTTTTGCCTTTTCAGAAAATCATTATCAAAAAGTGTCCAAACAAGAAAAAAACTTTGGATTAATTTTTTCTGGACCAGAAGAGACCCATGAAGCTTCGGGAGAAGACCAGAAGAGCCACGAGGAGGCAGCAAGCCTGGAGGGCGCGCCCAGGGGGGTAGGGAGCGCGCCCAGGCTTGTGGGCCCCTCGTTACCCCTCCTGACCTAATTCCAGCGCTATAAATTCTCAAATATTCCCAATATACCAGAAAGACAGAAGAGAAAACCTTTCCGCTGCCGCAAGCCTCTGTTCTTCCGCGATCCCATCTGGAGGCCTTTTCCGGTACTTTGCCGGAGGGGGAATCGATCACGGAGGGCTTCTTCATCAACCTTGATGCCCTTCCGATGATGTGTGAGTAGTTTACCATAGACCTACGGGTCCATAGCTAGTAGCTAGATGGCTTGTTCTCTCTCTTTGATCTTCAATACCATGTTCTCCTTGATGTTCTTGGAGTTCTATCCGATGTAATCTTCTTTTGCGGTGTGATTGTTGGGATCTGATGAATTGTGAGTTTATGATCAGATTATTGATGAGAAATATTTGAGTCTTCTCTGAACTCTTTTATGCATGATTATTATAGCTTTGTATTTCTCTCCGATCTATCGAGGTTTGGCCTACTAGATTGATTTGTCTTTCAATTGGAGAGGTGCTTTGTGATGGGTTCAATCTTGCGGTGCTCAATCCCAGTGACAGAAAGGGACATAACACGTATTTGTATTGTTGCCATTAAGGATAAAAAGATGGGGTTTAATCATATTGCTTGAGTTTACTTTGTCTACATCATGTCATCTTGCTTAAGGCGTTACTCTGTTTCATACTTAATACCCTAGATGCATGCTGGATAGCGGTCGATGGGTGGAGTAATAGTAGTAGATGTAGGCAGGAGTCGGTCTACTTGTCTCGGACGTGATGCCTATATACATGATCATTGCCATGAATCCGTCATAATTATTTGCTTTTCTATCAATTGCCCAATAGTAATTTGTTTACCCACCGTATGCTATGTGTTCGAGAGAGAAGCCTCTAGTGAAAACTATGGCCCCCGGGTCTACTTTATCATATATAAAAGACCTAAAAATACCTTGCTGCAATTTATTTACTTTTATTTTAATTAGTATTTTAGTTTATCTATTTACCTCTATAAGATTTAATCCTTGCAAATAACCGCTAAGAGGATTGACAACCCTCTTATTTGCGTTGGGTGCAAGTGTTTGCTCTTGTGTGTGCAGGTGCGCTTAATGGAATTTTGCTTGGTTCTCCTACTGGATTGATAACCTTGGTTCTTAACTAAGGGAAATACTTATCTCTACTATACTGCATCATCCTCTCCTCTTCGGGGAAATACCAACGCAGTCTACAAGTAGCTGGGCCTTGTAATGCTGGAATTTGAACCTTGTATTATTTTTCTGGTATTTGTGATACAATGTTTGAAATGGCACTGTGTTCTTTTTTGGTTATGCAATCATGTTCTTATAAGTATATATGTTGTTGTTCTGTAGACAGAGCATAGATGTTGTGCAGACACAACAAATCACATCGCACACGGACTAAACTATAGAACCCATCGGTGATGATTTCATCAATCGCTGACAATTGTATACCAACAAGCGTTTGCCCACAACACACAAAGCTTATTAGCAAGAATCGTCTGTGTTATTATCGGTCATCCCACACAATTCTGATTACTAACCTGTTTGCCGGGTTTCACACACATCTTGTTAAGCTGAATCGTTTGTGTTTATTTTGGCTTATCACAAACAGTTCATCTGAGTGACCTATATGCCGCCTATCGCACACACCTTGATCTGGCTAACCATTTCTGTTGTTTTGGCTCATCGCAAACAGTTCATCTGAGTGACATGTATGCCGTCTATCGCACACACCTTGATCTGGCTAACTGTTTCTATTGATTTGGCTCATCACAAACAGTTCATCCGAGTGACCTGTATGCCGTCTATCGCACACACCTTGATCTGGCTGACCGTTTCTGTTGTCTGGGCACATCGCAAACAGTTTGTATGGACCAACTGTATGCCACTCATCGCACATGCAAATCTTTTCTGAATCGTGCTTGATGTCTCCGTCATCGCACACAGTTCGTTTTATTGGTGACAGTTTTATTACGATATCGTTTGCGATTCATGCATCGCGCACAGTTTGGTCGATTAGTCTCCTATACATGTGTCGCGTTAGGACCATCCTGCAGTAGTGTCAGTGCCCAGTGCCAATTGCTGTTTTTTGCTTGTTTTTGGCTTTTCAGGAAATCAATACCAAACAAAGTCCAAACGTGATAAAACATTACGATGTTTTTTTCTGAACCAGAAGGGACCCTAGAACGTTCGTGAGGAGGCTAGAAGCCCTACGGGAGAGCCACGAGCTCACCTGGCGCGCCCCTGGGTGGCGCCACCTGAGCTCATGGGTCCCACGCAGCTCCGTTTGACCTAATTCCCCTTCTATAAATTCCCATAAATCCCAAAACCAATAGAGAGCCACCCGAAATAACTTTTCTGCCGTCGCAAGCTTCTGTTCTTCCGTGATCCCATCTGGAGGCCTTTCCCAGTGATCTGTCGGAGGGGGAATCGATCACGGAGGACTTCTACATCAACCTTGCCGCCCTTCTGATGATGTGTGAGTAGTTTACCACAGACCTACGGGTACATAGCTATTAGCTAGATGGCTTCTTCTCTCTCTCTCTCTCTCTCTCTTTGATCTTCAATACAAAGTTCTCCATGATCTCCATGGAGTTCTATCCGATGTAATCTTCTTTTGCGGTGTGTTTGTTGGGATCCGATGAATTGTGGGTTTATGATCAGATTATTCAATGAAAGCAATTGAGTCTTTTCTGAACTTTATTATGCATGATTGTTATAGCTTTGTATTTTTCTCCGATCTATCCGTTTGGTTTGGCCAACTAGATTGATTTATCTTCGGTGGGAGAGGTGCTTTGTGATGGGTTCAATCTTGTGGTGTCCTCACCTCGTGATAGAAGGGGTAGCGAGGCACGTATTTGTATTTGTGCCATTAAGGGTAAAATAACGGGGTTTATTCATATTGCTTGAGTTTATTCTGTCTACATCATGTCATCTTGCTTAAAGCGTTACTCTGTTTGTCATGAACTTACTACCATAGATACATGCTGGATAGCGATCGATTGGTGGAGTAATAGTATTAGATGTAGAATCGTTTCGGTTTACTTGTCACGGACGTGATGCCTATATACATGATCATTGCCATGAATAACATCGTAACTATGTGCTTTTCTATCAATTGCCCAACAGTAATTTGTTTACCCACCGTATGATATGTTTCCAGAGAGAAGCCTCTAGTGAAAACTATGCCCCCGGGTCTACATTAATTATATTAGAAAAACCTAAATTACCTTGCTGCAATTATTTTACTTTTTATTTACTTTTCAATTTATATATCTATCACTACCAGATTTGATCCTTGCAAGTAATGAGTTCAAGGGGATTGACAACCCTCTTGCTCGCGTTGGGTGCAAGTATTTGCTCTTGTGTGTGCAGGTACTGCTTGACTAGGATTTGCTTGGTTCTCCTATTGGTTTGATAACCTTGGTTCTCACTCAGGGAAATACTATTCGCTACTATATTGCTTCACCCTTCCTCTTCGAGGAAAATCCCAACTCAGCGCACAAGTAGCAGAAAGAATTTCTGGCGCCGTTGCCGGGGAGACATCATCAAATATCCACAGGTCCCATCACACAAATTATCATTTACTTGCTATACTTTTTATTTGCTTTTATTAATTTCATAAAAAAAATCAAAAACACAAAAATGTTTTACTTTGCTTGTTTGCTTTACTTGCTCGTTGCTATGGCTGGTTCTCCACTTGTTACTTGTACCCCTGAAAATGAAGTTCTAAATTTTAAACAAAGGGGAGGAGAGAACTTAAAAGATGCTTGGTATAGGATTTGCGATGCTCAAAATAGATCAATTCGTAAGCAATCCACCACTGTTCTTCTTTGCGATTTTTATGTGGGTGTTACTACTTGGTATAGGATTGTTCTTGACACTATTACTGGAGAAAATTTTCTGAGTAGTCACCCTTGGGATGCTTTCAATGCTATGGGAAATTTAGTAGGATCACCACCTAGTACTATTAATGAAACAACATTGACTTTGGAACATGTTATGCGAAGGTTAGAAGCTATAGAAAGTAAAATGCCTACTATTGAACATATTGAGAATCTAGACAAAAAGGTCCACAATCAAGTCACTCAATTTAGCTCAAGGGTAGGAACCACATTAAAGATGCTAAAGGAGAAGAAACCAATAATTAATGAAAGAGTAGAACAAAGTCCCGCTAGAATTGATAAGCTAGAAGAAATTATTATTAATTTTGGTTCAGCTTTTTCCTCCGTTAAAACTATTGGGAAAACTCCTCCTAATGAGAATTCTAAGTTTGTGTATGTTTCTAAAAACAAAGGTGCTTCATCTAGTAAGGGAAACGAGGAGCTTAAAATGATTAGTGTGCACCCCAACTTCATTGATATGATAAAGGAACTTATTACTAAAAACAAATTCCTCAACTTTGTTCCTAAGAGTGTGATTATTAAAAATATGCATGCCAACCCTCCTAGGAAACTTGGATGTATAATTGAGGAGTTGGAAACGAAGGATGACAATACTTGAAAGAATGCATTATGCCTAGCTATGGGCATAAAACAATGGGATTTCTATTTCTGTGCCCTCGGTTGCTTTGTAGTCCTCAGTTTTACCCCACCCAACTAACGTCCCTCACATTTCCCCTCCACCACTCGCCCCACACTCAAAAATGCCCAAAACAGAGCATTTCTGTTGGGTCAATGCAGTTGACTATTACCTGGCGCATACAATGACGCGTGGGTCACCCAGGACCCACCTGTCAGTATCAAATGTATAAGTAAAAAATAGTGAAATATACAGAAGCCTGGGACACCGCCGGACCCACATGTCAGTGGCTGATTTATTTGCAAAAAAGGCTGGAATATATTGCCGCCCGTGGGGGTCGAACTCGGGACCAACGCTAGATTATGCAACGTGCGAGCCATTTCAGCTGTGTGCATCTATTTGCTTATGGTCATAGCCGAGTCTTTTTGACCTTATATTTACTGCCTTACAAAAGGGCCCACGAGCCGGTGACGCTGGAGAGATAGGACGCGGTGGTGTTTATGTTACAAAAGGGCCCACGAATCAGTGACATTAGAAAGATAGAACGCGACGGAGTACAACACAACAGATTCAGAGATTCAGATAAACTTAATAACCACGTTCTTAGATTTGTTCAACGCTTAACAGAGCGAACTGACATAGTGACATTACACTAATACGCTATTTTAATAAGGGCGGCATTAGATGGCCGGCCGGTGGCGACAGCGACAACAAATGGAAAGCTACTTGTCTTCATCATCTAAAAGGACGATGGTGCCGTCGTCATCGTTGTTGTGGTCTTCGTCGTTGGAGGAGGATAGGACGACGACGTCCGGTCCCTCGCCTTCCGCCTCGACGGCGGCCGCTGCACGCAGAGTCACCGCCCTCCTCTTCTCTCGAGCTGCGGCCTCTTCTTCAGCCGCACGGCGCCTGACAACCTCTGCCTGTGCCGTGGACAGAGACGCGGCTAGCACTGCCTGCTCGAGCTGCTGCTGCGCCGCGCGCAGGGCCTCCTCGGCCTGGGCAGTGAGCACGGTAGCTTCGTACGCAGGAGCCGGTGCGTCTTCCACGCCGTGGATGTCGAGGTGCTCCTGCATCTCCTCGAAGGCCACCTCCTCCTCGGCGTCCTCCTACTCGAGCTCCCTGCGGTTACGAGACAGCTTGAACGGCGTGGGGTTGAGCTCGGAGTAGTAGGAGTTGGAGGCCGAGCCGACTGACGAAGCACCACCGTGGTTGGAGCCGGCGCCATGGTTGGAGCCCGCGCCGGTTCGAGTCTGCACCGGAGTTGGAGCCGCCCCGGTCACCGGCGCCCTGGGGCAAAGACCACCCATGGAGATCCTTGCGGTCTTTAGCTGCCTCACCATGGTGGTTGTACTAGATTAGGATTGCACGGCACAAGGGAGCAATGGAGTGAAGCGTCGGTGGAACGATGACGGACGCCGGACGCCAGTATTTATGCGGGGTGTGCGGGGGAGTGGAGCGTCGGTGGCGGGAGATTATTTTCACGGCATCTAGAATTGGCGGGACTGCCTCGTGGCGGGAAGGGCGGTGGTGGTGGCAATGGGGAACCGCCGCGTGGCTCTCCCCTCTTGATGGCAGGCGTACGGGCGGCGGCAGAGCAGAGAGAGGGCTGCAACTTTTGCAAAAGACCCCTTGTTGACCGAACCGTATATAACTAGAGCCCAGATAGACTTTTGAAAAGACTTGCTGGTTGTGAAGTAAATGCCTGAAGTAAGTTTGAAAATGGGTCCCTTTAATTTCTCATCCAAAGTAGACCACATTTTATGCACAATGCCGAGTTTGATGAATTTTCTATTTTTTTCCTATATTTAATCCATTTAGTGAATTTCTAGAGATTTATGAGAAATTGCTCAGATTTGAACTACAAGTGTGATGTATGTTGGTCCTGAAAATTGGCAAAAATCATTTTAAGCTTTTGAATTAGTGGTGTAGGCACTGGGCACAACCAAAGTTGAAATTCCCAACCATCTTATAGGATTGGTCAACCTTGCAAGTTTGACCTCATTTTGAAAAAAATCAAAGAATATGAAAAAAGCCTCAAAAAATGAAATCCTTGTGCATGGAGCCCTTTTGTGTCAACTAGTTACTGGGAAAAATCATAGACTTGCAATACCATAAGCTTGAAAAAAAACCTTCACACAATGGCCAATCTACTATGAACTTGTCTTGATTTCAAGGCAGATGCCCATGGTCATGGCCAAATCCATGGCATAGTTCATTCAAACATGTCCAAATTTGGCACAACCATGGGTGTTAACATTGTGGACAATGTTTGCATAGCAATTATATATATTTTTTGAATAAAAACTCATTTTCCCATTTTTCTGGTGCAAGAAATGACATTTTCTGTGAAGTAAGTGCCTGAAATAAGTTTGAAAATGGGTCCCTTTAATTTTTCATCCAAAGTAGACCACATTTGATGCACACCGCCCAAGTTTCATGAATTTTCTAGGTTTTTTTTCCTATATTTCATCCATTTAGTGAATTTCTAGAGATTTATGAGAAATTGCTCAGATTTGATCTACAAGTGTGATGTATGTTGGTCCTGAAAATTGGCAAAAATCATTTTAAGCTTTTGAATTGGTGGTGTAGGCACTGGGCACAACTAAAGTTGAAATTCCCAACCATCTTGTAGGATTGGTCAACCTTGCAAGTTTGACCTCATTTTGAAAAAAATCAAAGAAAATGAAAAAAGACTCAAAAAATGAAATCCTTGTGCATGGAGCCCTTTTGTGTCAACTAGTTACTGGGAAAAATCATAGACTTGCAATACCACAAGTTTGAAAAAAAACTTCACAGAATGGCCTATCTACTATGAACTTGTCTGGATTTCAAGGCAGATGCCCATGGTCATGGCCAAATCCATGGCATAGTTCATTCAAACATGTCCAAATTTGGCACAACCATGGGTGTTAACATTGTGGACAATGTTTGCATAGCAATTATATATATTTTTTGAATAAAAACTTATTTTTTTTCCATTTTTCTAGTGCAAAAAATGACATTTTTGTGAAGTAAGTGCCTGAAATAAGTTTGAAAATGGATCCCTTTAATTTTTCATCCAAAGTAGACCACATTTGATGCCCAATGCCCATGTTTCATGAATTTTCTAGTTTTTTCCCTATATTTCATCCATTTAGTGAATTTCTAGAGATTTATGAGAAATTGCTCAGATTTGAACTACAAGTGTGATGTATGTTGGTCCTGAAAATTGGCAAAAATCATTTTAAGCTTTTGAATTGGTGGTGTAGGCACTGGGCACAACCAAAGTTGAAATTCCCAACCATCTTATAGGATTGGTCAACCTTACAAGTTTGACCTCATTTTGAAAAAAAATCAAAGAAAATGAAAAAAGGCTCAAAAAATGAAATCTTTGTGCATGGAGCCCTTTTGTGTCAACTAGGTACTGGGAAAAATCATAGACTTGCAATACCACAAGTTTGAAAATTTAGTGGATGTACAGGTTGCACTTTTTTGGACTACTTACATACATTTTGCACCTTTTTGGACTACTTATGTACAAGTTGTAATTTATTTGGGTAATCTCCTCAAGTGCATGATACTCTCGTTCTATGTTGACCTATTTTTGGTTATTTTTGAATGTTGCACCTTTTTAAGTAAGTTTTGTATGTTGCACCTTTTTAAGTAAGTTTTGCATGTTGCTATTTTAGGTAACTTTGCATGCTGCACTATTTTTCAACATGCAAATGGCACTCCACGTAGGAAATCCGAAACGTAGCATACACCAACTTAGTAACCACATTCAAACTAAAGTTAATGGCATGATTAAGCTCAGCAAATGTTTGCATAGCAACAACATACTGTTTTCATTAAACACTGGGCATCCACATGTCGGATCCTCAGCACTAGCGAGTAGGGGGCGGGAGACGCTTCAGATGGCGAGCCAGGCGGCGGTGGGACCGTTCAACATTCTGCTCGAACTGAGCCGAGAGCTCATACTGCTCCACCACTATTGGGGCAGTCTTGCAACCTGGCTTGGTATCCAAAGTGAGCAGCGGCAGATCCTCCCCGGCATCAGCATCCAACAGCACCTGGTAATCCATCTGCTCATCCCAGTCGTCCACTGGAATCGTCAAATTCATGTCAGTAGGCGAAGCGATGATCTCCATACCCCCCTGATTGCCCACCTCTTCTGCAACCTCCTCATTTTTGATGATCTGCAGACCCCCCTGGTAGCTATCATCTTCTGCATCCTCCTCCTGCACCTCGTCAGACTCCTCCAACTGCTCATCCTCCTTGTCAGAATCGTCTTCCTCCTCCTCCTCGTCAGAATCCTCATCTTCCTCCTCCTTGTCAGAACCCTCCTCCTCCTCAACGTCTGCGTCCTCCTCTTCTAGTTCGTCATCGACGACTTCAATAATATGCAAATTAACTGGCCCTTCTGCCTCTGGATTCGGTGACGCGAGGCGGGAGCGGTACTCGTACCAGTGAGCTCGTTGTCGAGGATCCGGCTACTCCATCGCCTCTGCCATTGCCCAGAGGAGAATCTCCATTGAGATTGCCCCCTTGTCTCCAGGAACCATCTGCTTCAGCTCACCCTTGGTCACTTCTATGGTCAGTCCCAGCGCGTGCACGACGAGAGCATTCATGCTCGAAAACTAGGAGCATATTTCCTTGCACTTCGCCATCACCTGCTCGTCTCCAGCGCAGAACTCTTCCAGCGCCCTCTTCCATCCAGGAACTGCTAGCCATCAATCAAAGTCGAAATTTGCAAAATAATAATTAAAAACGAACTACAATTCCAAACGCACAAATAACTAAAGATGAAATAATCCTAAATTCAAGGGTTTTCTGTTTCCAAACTAGCAGCCACAAGTTCCAAACACACAAATCCAATCCTAAATAAACGTCGATACTGATTGCAAACTAAAGCAACTCAACGGAGAAAAATTCAATCACTCAATCGCCCATTCAATCGACTGATAACAGAATCCTAATTGCTAGGGTTTCGAATCGAAACATACCGGCCGCCCAATTGTCATGCACGGTACCTGCAGATGTGCCGAAGGGCTGCACCATGGCACCCGGTCGCTTCGCCATCTAAGCTCAGGCGGACGGTCCGAGTGGGTGGCGGGGCTGCTAGGGGCACGGCGGCGGCAGGGCTGCTACGGGCACGGCGGTGGCTGCTACGTGGGTCTATGTGGAGGATGCAGCTGGTCACTTGGGTTGGGCTAATTTAGGCAAAATAAAGTGATAGCTCACCCTACCCAGGTCCCACTCGTCATAGGTAGTCACGGCCACGGCCCACCTGTCATACACGGCCCACATGTCCGAAGCTCTCCGTCCCCCACGCGTCAGTAACTGAGTAGGTAACGGTCAACTACTTTGACCCAACGGCAAGGCTCCGTTTGGGCTTTCGCGAGCAGGTGGGGGAGGGGGGGGGAGAAGTGAGCAAAATTAGTTGGCTTGGGTAAAACTGAGTACAACTAAGGAACCAGGGGCATGAAAATAGAAATCCCTAAAACAATAGCGCTTGTTGTGAGGCAACCCAATATTTATCTTTATTGCAATTTTTACTTCTTGAGTTACATGATTATTGCTACTGTAATTATTGTGTTTTTATCTTTTAATTAGTGTTTGTGCCAAGTAATGCCTTTGGGATGATTTCAATGATAGTATAATTGATGTTGTTAACAGAAAGTTTTGCACCCAGTATTTGATTTTTCTTTTATTACTGGAACATGAGAAAATTCTGAAATTTTTACACAGTATTGGGGTACAAATTTTTTACGTTTTCCTAATTTTTCAGAATTTTTTGGAGTTAAACAACTCTGGATAAATATTCAGTCATTGCATACTGTTCTTTTTTAGACAGATCCTGTTTTTATTGCATAGTGTGCTTGTTTTAATGAAACTATGGATTATATCGGGGGGTATAAGTCATGGAGAAGTTAGAATACAGTAGGTATTATGCAATAACAATTATGATAGAGTTTATAACAGTACCTAAAGTGGATGATTGATTTATTATACTAACGGATCTCACGAAGTTTCTGTTGATTTTTGTATGCTGAAGTTTTCAAGTTTTGGGTGAGATCACGATGGATGAAGGAATAAGGAGCGGCAAGACCCTAAGCTTGGGGATGCCCAAGGCACCCCAAGGTAATATTCAAGGAATACCCAAGCGTCTAAGCTTGGGGATGCCCCGAATGGCATCCCCTCTTTCGTCTACAATCTATCTGTATTTTACTTGGAGCTATATTTTTATTCATCACGTGATATGAGTTTTACTTGGAGCGTCTTGTGCCATAGTTTTGTTTTGCTTTTAGTTTGCCACAATCATTGTTTGCTGGACACACCTTTTGAGAGGGACACACATTTATCGTGATTTGGTAGAATACTCTATGTGCTTCACTTATATCTTTTGAGCTAGGCAGTTGCTCTTGTGCTTCACTTATATCTGTTAGAGCACGGCAGTGGTTATATTTTATAGAAATGATTGCACTCTCATGCTTCACTTAAATCATTTTGAGAGTCTTAAATAGGAAGTGTTAATGTGCACGAGTTATGAGACTAGACCAAAAAGGATAGGTATTCAAGAGTGGTATAATAAAAACTTTCATGTAGATCACTAAATAAGAAACGTATGTTTTAATTATATTGATGTCGTAATATGAAAAGGTATTAGCTCATCATCATTGGTTAGTAAAAATATTGAGATTAAAGCTTGTTATGCACTGCTCATTCAAGTGTCCATTATGGCATGGTGGGGATGTTTGAGCATTTTTATGTCTGATTGAAATCCTTGAGTGCTGTCATAATCGGGGGTGCGCGATGGTTAACTCCTACCAACCTCCTCGCCCTAGGGGCATGCGAGTAGTACTTTGCTTCGAGGGCTAATAAAACTTTCACAATAAGTATATGAGTTCTTTATGACTAATGTGAGTTCATGGACAATTATGCACTCTCACCTTTCCGCAATTTGCTAGCCTCTTCGGTACCGTGCATTGCCCTTTCTCACCTCGACAGCCGGTGCAAACTTCGCCAGTGGATCCAAACCCCGTGATATGATACACTCTATCACACATAAGCCTCCTTATATCTTCCTCAAAACAGCCACCATACCTACCTATCATGGCATTTCCATAGCCATTCCGAGATATATTGCCATGCAACTTCCACCGTTCTGTCTTATGACATGTGTGTTCATCACCATAATGCTTTGCATGATCATATAGAGCTGACATGATATTTGTGGCAAAGTCACCATTAATCATTGTTATACATGTTACGCTAGATCATTGCACATCCTGGTACACTTCCAGAGGTATTCATATAAAGTCATTTTGTGTCAGTTTATCGAGTTGTAAGTAAATAAAAGTGTGATGATCATCATTATTAGAGCATTGTCCCAGTGAGGAAAAGAATGATGGAGACTGATGAGTCCTCCAAAATGAGGGGATGCGGTCCATGAGATTGTTCTAAAAAAAGAGAGAGAAAAGAAAAAAAAAGAGAGAAAAAGAGAGAAGGGGCAATGCTACTATCCTTTTACCACACTTGTGCTACAGAGTAGCACCATATTCTTCATATAGAGAGTGTACTGGTCACTTACATATACTAGTGGGAATTTTTCATTATAGAACTTGGCTTGTATATTCCGATGATGGGCTTCCTCAAATGCCCGAGGCCTTCATGAGCAAGCAAGTTGGATGCACACCCACTTAGTTTCCATTAAGCTTTCATACACTTATAGCTCTTAGTTTATCCGTTGCATGGCAATCCCTACTCCTCGCATTGATATCGATTGATGGGCCTCTCCATTGCCTATTGATCCGCCGAGTTGATGCGAGCCTTTCTTTCTTTTTGACTTCTCCTATATATATGTCTACCACCTCATTCTATTCCACCTATAGTGTTAATGTCTATTTCTCACACTCCTGTATTGAGTGGAGCAGAAAATGCTGAAGCACGTTAAAAAGTACGATACAATTGCCTGGTCTGACACCGGGGTGCTCATGATTTACATTTATGCGGTGAAGGCAGAGTCATGCCATGCTTACATAATTCAATGAGTAGGGATAACATTCGTTGAGCATCGTATATTTTGAAAACTTAATGATTATGGTCTTGTATTCATGGATATTATTATGTTGATATCAATTATTTCATCATTTCTCAATATTCACACCATAAGAGAGATTACATGATAAACATGCTAGGTAGCATTCAACATCAAAAATTCTGTTTTTGTCATTTACCTACTCGAGGACAAGCAAGAATTAAGCTTGGGGATGCTGATACGTCTCCAATGTATCTATAATTTTTGATTGTTTCATGCTATTATATTATCAATCTTGGATACTTTATATGCTTTATATGCAATTTTATATCATTTTTAGACTAACCTATTAACTCAGTGCCCAGTGCCAGTTGCTGTTTTTTTGCTTGTTTTTGGCTTTTTAGGAAATCAGTACAAAACGAAGTCCAAACATGATAAAACTTTACGATGATTTTTTCTGGACCAGAAGGGACCATAGAACGTTCGAGAGGAGGCCAGAAGCCCTACGGGAGAGCCATGAGCTCACCTACGCGCCCCTAGGGGTGCCACCTGAGCTTGTGGGTCACACGCAGCTCCGTTTGACCTAATTTCACTTCTATAAATTCCCAAAAATCCCAAAACCAATAGAGAGACACCCAAAATAACTTTTCTACTGCTGCAAGCTTCTGTTATTCCGCGATCCCATCTGGAGGCCTTTTCAAGTGATCTTCCGGAGGGGGAATCGATCACGGAGGGCATCTACATCAACCTTGCCGCCCTTCCGATGATGTGTGAGTAGTTTACCATAGACCTACGGGTCCATAGCTAGTAGCTAGATAACTTCTTCTCTCTCTCTTTGATCTTCAATACAAAGTTCTCCATGATCTCCATGGAGTTCTATCTGATGTAATCTTCTTTTGCGGTGTGTTTGTTGGGATCCGATGAATTGTGGGTTTATGATTAGATTATTCATTGAAAGTAATTGAGTATTTTCTGAACTTTATTATGCATGATTCTTATAGCTTTGTATTTCTCTCCGATCTATCCATTTGGTTTGGCCAACTAGATTGATTTATCTTCAGTGGGAGAGGTGCTTTGTGATGGGTTCAATCTTGCGGTGTCCTCACCTCGTGACAGAAGGGATAGCGAGGCACGTATTTGCATTGTTGCCATTAAGGGTAAAATGATGGGGTTTATTCATATTGCTTGAGTTTATTCTGTCTACATCATGTCATCTTGGTTAAAGCGTTACTCTGTTTGTCATGAAGTTAATACCATAGATGCATGCTGGATAGCGGTCGATTGGTGGAGTAGTAGTAATAGATGCAGAATCGTTTTGGTCTACTTGTCACGGACGTGATGCCTATATACATGATCATTGCCATGAATAACATCATAACTATGCGCTTTTCTATCAATTGCCTAACAGGAATTTGTTTACCCACCGTATGTTATGTTTCGAGAGAGAAGCCTCTAGTGAAAACTATGGCCCCCGGGTCTACTTTAATTATATTAGAAAAACCTAAATTACCTTGCTGCAATTATTTTAATTTTTATTTACTTTTCAATTTATATATCTATCACTATTAGATTTGATCCTTGCAAGTAATAAGTTCAAGGGGATTGACAACCCTCTTGCCCGCGTTGGGTGCAAATATTTGCTCCTGTGTGTGCAGGTACTGCTTGACTAGGATTTGCTTGGTTCTCCTATTGGTTCGATAACCTTGGTTCTCACTGAGGGAAATACTATCCGTTACTATATTTCTTCACCCTTCCTCTTCAGGGAAAATTCTAACGCAGCTCACAAGTAGCAATGTCCTGCATGTGCACATGACTATGTAGCAATTTCTTGATAAGTAAGGTTTGTCGATTCCACAGGGAGCGAATAGGATGGCACCACAATCCCTGCAGCTGTGTTGTCACTAGCACAACCACACCTACACCCAAACTGGAGTTTGGAAATAGCTCACTTAAGTAAGTTGCAAGGGAACGGTAAAAGGAGGAATTAAACTAAGCTAGAGAGAACGGAAAATAAATAATAAACTAAAGAGAAGAAATAAACTAAGAGAAGTATGTGATGTTTTAGATGAGATTGTTGGCATCTAGGTACGGCCTCATTTGGCTCCGGCATGGAATGGAGTTCAGCTTTATGACTGGCTAAGTCAGTACCTGTATTATAGGATACGGTGGTCTACTTCTAGTGGGCGGTCCCTCACACAACATTATCTCTCAAGATGCGCTATGTTGAGATAACTCAATCATCCTACTTCTTGTCCCATACATGCGGCGGCTGCTACTTGTGAGCTGCGTTGGGATTTTCCTCAAAGAGGAAGGGTGAAGCAATATAGTAGCGGATAAGTATTTCCCTCAGAAGAGAACCAAGGTTATCGAACCAATAGGAGACCACGCAAACACTCCTTAGCAGTACCTACACACACAAGAGCAAATACTTGCACCCAACGCGGGCAAGAGGGTTGTCAATCCCCATGTACTCGTTAATTGCAAGGATTAAATCTGATAGTGGTAGATAGATAAATTGCAAAGTAAAATAAAAGTAAATAAATTGCAGCAAGCTATTTTCGGTTTTTCTAATATGATTAAAGTAGACTCGGGGGCCATAGTTTTCATTAGAGGCATCTCGCTCATAAAAATAGCATATGGTGGGTAGACAAATTACTGTTGTGCAATTGATAGAAAAGCGCATGGTTATGATGTTATTCATGGCATGATCATGTATATAGGCATTACGTCCGTGACAAGTAGACCGACTCCTGCCTGCATCTACTACTATTACTCCACCAATCGACCGCTATCTAGAATGCATCTATGGTATTAAGTTCATAACAAATAGAGTAACACTTTAAGCAAGATGACATAATGTAGATAGAATCAAACCAATCAATACGATTAAACCCCGTCATTTTACCCTTAGTAGCAACAATACAAATACGTGCCTCGCTACCCCTGCTGTTACTGGGTGAGGACACCGCAAGATTGAACCTACTACTTGATACGTCTCCATCATATCTATAATTTTTGATTGTTTCATGCCAATATTCTACAACTTTCATATACTTTTGGCAATATTTCATATTATTTTGGGATTAACATATTGATCCACTGCCCAGTGCCAGTTCCTGTTTTTGCATGTTTTTTGTTTCACAGAAAATCCATATCAACTGAAGTCCAAACACGATAAAATTTTATGAAGATTTATTTTAGAATATATGTGATATTTGGGAAGAAGAATCAACGCAAGACGGTGCCTGAGGGCCCCACAGGGCAACATGGGGCGCCATGTTGCCTTGTGACTCCCTCGTAAGTCGGTTGGATCAAAGGGAATACTTTAGGGATTATCGCTTGTCTCAAAAAGGGAAACACCTTTGGGATCAAATTGATTATTTGCAATGGTATGCTTGGAATTCATGCTTGAGGTATGATTATACTTGTTGTTCTAAGATGAAGGCTCCACACCTTCCCTTTCAATGTGAATTTAATGATAATGAAACCTTGGCTTCTTATGCTACTAGTGTATATGATTACTATGATGTGGAACAAATAGAAGAATTGGTGAAGAAATTGCTGAAATTGTGAGCTCATTAGATGAAAAAGATGAGGAGGAGAGCGAAGAACAAAAGGAGGAAGAGTGGATTAGCTAGCCGTGCCCACCTTCTGATGAGAGTATTCAACTCATACATTGTTTAATTTCCCTTCGTGCTTACCGAAGGATGATTGCTATGATCCCTTTGATTCGTTAGAAATATCCCTTTTTGATGAACTTGATGCTTGCTATGCTTGGTGCCCTGATGCCAATATGAATGATGCTTGTGAAGATGAACTTTCTATAGTTCCTTATGTTAAACATGAAACTATTGCTATTGCACCCACACATGATAGTCCTATTATCTTTTTGAATTCTCCCAACTACACCATATTGGAGAAGTTTGCACTTATTAAGGGTTATATTGATGGGTTGAGTTTTACTATTACACATGATGATTTTGATGGATATAATATACATGTGCTTGCAGCTCCTAATTGCAATTATTATGAGAGAGGAACTACATCTCCACCTCTCTATGTTTCCAATACGATAAAATTGCAAGAAACTGTTTATGCTATGTATTGGCCTTTACTTGATGTGCATGAATTGTTCTTTTATGACATGCCAATGCATAGGAAGAGAGTTAGACTCCGTTGCTCTATGATATATGTTGCTTTGTGCTCACTACTAAATTATAAATCATTGTTAATTAAAATTGGCTTTGATATACCTTGGGATCCAGGTGGATCAATTACTTGAGCATTTTATGCCTAGCTTAATGGCTTTAAAGAAAGCGTTGCCTGGGAGAAAACCCGGAAGTTTTAGAGAATCATTTTATTCTGTTGTGTGCTTTTAAAAAGTTTAAAAATCAAAAAAATATAGAGGGGAACCTAAAACTTTTTCAAAAAGAAAAGTGAAAGTGAGAAAGACGAAAATCGTTGTAGTGGGTAACGTCCTTGAACTTTGTTCATGCCCATGGAAACTTTGTGAAAATTGTATTATAAAAATAATGTGCCAAGATTTACCTTTAGGGTGTTTAAATTGCTTGTTTGGTGTGTACTGTGCAAAAATAGAAACTTTTTCTGTAGTGTTTGAATTTCTATATTTTACTGGAACGTGCAAAAATTCTGAAATTTTTACACAGTACTGCTATGCAAAAAAATTATTATGTCATCATTTTTCAGAATTTTTGGAGTTATATAAGTATATGTTTCATCTGCATCTTTACAGACTATCCTGTTTTCACAGATTGCTGTTATAGTTTCTTTATTTGCTTATGTTTGAAATCTTGTTGAGCCCCATTGACTTGGGAGCCATAGAATTGTGATAGCATACAATGGGTAATGTTTTATTATAATTATAAAATAATGTTACAGCAGGACATGATGGGATTTGATGCTATATGTACTAACCCCTCTAATAAAAAGTTCGGTTAAGTTTTGTGTGAATGAAGTGTTCGAAGATCGAGGAGGTATCAATATGAGAAGAATAAGGAGAGGAAAGAGCTCAAGCTTGGGGATGCCCAAGGCACCCCAAGTAAATATTCAAGGAGACTCAAGTGTCTAAGCTTGGGGATGCCCCTTAAAGCAGCCCATCTTTCTTCCTTGACAATTATCGGTATGTCTCGATTTTTGTTTTGTTCACATGATATGCGTAAATTCTTGGAGCGTCTTTTGTGTTTATTTTTCCCTTTTCTTTTATGCACCATGCTGGTATGAGATAGTCCTTGGTTGATTTATAGAATGCTCTTTGCACTTCACTTATATCTTTTGAGTATGGCTTTATAGAATGCTTCATGTGCTTCACTTATATCATTTGAAGTTTGGATGCTTGTTTCTCTACATTGGAAAACCATTATTTGTAGAAAGCTCTTTTTCTTCACTTATATTTATTAGAGCGTGGTGTTTTGTAGAAAGAATTAAACTCTCATGCTTCACTTATAACTATTTAAAGAGTCAATAGGAATTGGTCATTCACATGGTTAGTCATAAAATCCTACATAAAACTTGTAGATCACTGAGTATGATATGTTTGATTCCTTGCAATAGTTTTGCGATATTGAGGTGGTAATATTGGGGCATGCTAGTAAAAGAATTAAAGTTGAGTATTAATAATGGTGTTAAGGGAAGTAAGTCTTTACGCAAGTAAATCCTCACGCATGTAAAGTGGTGGCCGCTGACATTAGCGGTGAGGTCGGAGCATGATTTATCATTGATTGAGTCTGTGTGTTGTTCGGATTGGGGGCACGCGATGGTTAACTCCTCCCAACCTCCCCCCTAGGGGCATGCGAGTAGTACTTTGCTTCGAGGGCTAATAAACTTTCGCAATAAGTATGTGAGTTCTTTATGACTAATGTGAGTCCATGGATTATACGCACTCTCACCTTTCCACATATTGCTAGCCTCTTCGGTACCATGCATTGCCCTTTCTCACCTCGAGAGTTGGCGCAAATTTCACCGGTGCATCCAAACGCCGTGATATGATACGCTCTATCACAAATAAGCCTCCTTATATCTTCCTCAAAACAGCCAGCATACCTACCTATCATGGCATTTCCATAGCCATCCCGAGATATATTGCCATGCAACTTCCATCATCATCATATACATGACTTGAGCATTCATTGTCATATTGCTTTGCATGATCGTAAGATAGCTAGCACGATATTTTCATGGCTTGTTCAGGTTTTTTTTTTGATATTTTTGCTACGTTAGATCATTGCACATCCTGGTACACTGCCAGAGGCATTCATATAGAGTCATCTTGTATAGTTTTTATCGTGTTGTAAGTAAATAAAAGTGTAATGATCATCATTATTAGAGCATTGTCCCGGTGAGGAAAGGATGATGGAGACCATGATTCCCCCACAAGTTGGGATGAGACTCCAGACGAAAAAAAAGAGGCCAAAAAGAGCCCATCAAAAAAATATTAAAAAAATGAAAAAATGAGAGAAAAAGAGAGAAGGGGCAATGTTACTATCCTTTTACCACACTTGTGCTTCAGAGTAGCACCATGTTCTTCATATAGAGAGTCTCCTGAGTTATCACTTTCATATACTAGTGGGAAATTTTCATTATAGAATTTGGCTTGTATATTCCGATGATGGGCTTTCTCAAATGCCCGATGTCTTCATGAGCAAGCAAGTTGGATGCACACCCACTTAGTTTCAGTAGTGAGCTTTCATACACTTATAGCTCTAGTGCATCCGTTGCATGGCAATCCCTACTCCTCGCATCGATATCGATTGAAAGGTGTCTCCATGGCCTAACGATCCGCCGAGTTGATGTGAGCCTTTCTTCCTTTTTGACTTCCCCTATTGATCTCTACCACCCCATTCTATTCCACCCATAGTGCTATGTCCACGGCTCACGCTCATGTATTGCGTGGGAGTTGAAAATGCTGATGCGCGTGAAAAAGTATGATCCAATTGCTTGGTTTGGCACCGAGGTACTCTTGATTTGATCTATCCATGCAGGGAAGACTGAGCGTGTCATGCTTACCACAACTAAGTGTATAGAGGTTGTTTCCTTTAGCTCCATTATTATGAAAGGCAATGATGAAATACATGCATGTTTTGTATTATTGTTTCAATATCAAATTGATAGACTATTGCCTTGAATCACTCGTATCCTAATATTCATGCCATGATTAGATTATATGATCAAGATTATGCTAGGTAGCATTCCACATCAAAAATTATCTTTTTATCATCTACCTACTCGAGGACGAGCAGGAATTAAGCTTGGGGATGCTGATACGTCTCCGTCATATCTATAATTTTATATTGTTTCATGCCAATATTCTACAACTTTCATATACTTTTGGCAACATTTTATATTATTTTTGGGACTAACATATTGATCCAGTGCCAGGTGCTAGTTCCTGTTTTTTGCATGTTTTTTGTTTCGCGCAAAATCCATATCAAACGAAGTCCAAACGCGATAAAATTTTACGGAGATTTATTTTCGAATATATGTGATTTTTGGGAAGAAGAATCAACGCAAGACGGTGCCCGAGGGCCCCACATGGCAACAGGGCGCGCCATGGGGGGTATGGCGCGCCGTGTTGCCTTGTGACTCCCTCGTAAGTCGGTTGGGGCCCTTCTTTCGCCTCAAGAAAGATAATACCCAGATAAAAATCCCTCAAAATTTTAGCCCAATCGGAGTTACGGATCTCCAAGAATTTAAGAAATGGTGAAGTGCCAGAAAAAGGGACGCGGAACAGAAGAGAAACAAAGAGAGAGATCGAAGGAAGAAGAAGACGGAGGGGGTCTCTCTCCCCCTGTATTCCGGTGGCGCCGAAGCGCCGCCGGGGGAACCATCGTGATGGCGATCTACACCAACAACTTCACTGCCGTCATCACCAACTCTCTCCCCCTCTATGCAGCGGTGTAACCTCTCTATTCCCGCTGTAATTCTCTACTTGAACATGGTGCTTAATGCTACATATTATTATCCAATGATGTGTTGCCATCCTATGATGTTTGAGTAGATTTCTTTTGTCCTACGGGTTAATTGTGGTATGGTGTGATTGATATGAATTGTATGTTAATATGGTGCTGTCCTATGGTGCCCTCCGTGTCGCGCAAGCGTGTGGGATTACCGTTGTAGGGTTTTGCAATACGTTCATGATTCGCTTATAGTGGGTGGCGAGAGTGATAGAAGCTTATACCCGAGTAAGGGGGTTGTTGCGTCTGGGAGTAAAGGGGACTTGTTACTTAATGCTATGGTTGGGTTTTACCTTAATGATCTTTAGTAGTTGCGGATGCTTGCTAGAGTTCCAATCATAAGTGCATATGATCCAAGTACGGAAAGTATGTTAGCGTATGCCTCTCCCTCATTGCATATGATAAGTATCTATCGTGTTATATTCAATTTCCTATGGACAATCTTTCTTCTTGTTCTACAAAATCTTTCTACTAAACCACTAACTATTATTATCTCGCAAAGTAATCCTAGATTTATTATCTTGCTAAGTACTTCTAGTTTTATTCTTGCAAACTTATCCTTACACCTACAAAGTAGTTTTATTCTTGTTCTGGGTAAAGCGAACGTTAAGTGTGCCTAGAGTTGTATCGGTGGTCGATAGAACTTGAAGGGAATATTAATTCTACCTTTAGCTCCTTGTTGGGTTTGACACTCTTACTTGTCGAGAAAGGCTACAATTGATCCCCTATACTTGTGGGTTAGCACTACTATGCACCACTTCCACTGAAGATCAACGAATCAACTTGGCCAAAGATATCCCATAGATCGAAAACCATTACATAGCTAAAACAATCATACATAATAAAGTTCAGAAAAGACTCAATTTGTCAGTGTATAAAACATGGATATTTTATACCCTGACTTATGCACAGACAGTAGTAGCCTTCCTGATGGCCAGGGCTTGCCGGGGATTACCAAGATCAAGATTCAAGGCCTAGTTGCGAAGCCACTAGGGAGAAGATCCTGACAAGATATCAAGAAGCACATGACTTGTGCTAGCTATGAAGAAGATACTTGCCGGCAAGGTCCAAGCCGGCAAGATGAAGGCCCGGCAAGCTCCGCGCCGGCAAGTCCTCGCTAGCTCGTCAGCGCTCCACTACACTGAGCAGCTAGTCGCTAATCGGTGAGGTGTCGACCGCGCAGGCAGTTTGGTGAGATTTGTCGGGGCACGTGTCAGCCTACTGGAAGGAGATTTAGCTTTAATGACACCCGTCCAGGAGGCGTCTCAAGATAATAAGAGGTAGCTGGGCGAGCGGTGCAGAAACCTTGCCGGGGCTCCTCCTCCACATGACACCTAACGGCGCAATAAATTCTTTTGTCCTAACACGGCAGAGTTAGGTATGATAGCACTGTTTGCTATCTAATCAACTTGTAATGACTGTTTTGCGACTGTGGTTACCCCTTGAGCTATAAAAGGAGGGCCAGGGCAACCTTTATAGGGGTCGACACTTTGCTCATTTTGCATGTGTAGCAGCTCTTCCCGCGCCTTGCTGGCAAGAAGCGCTCCTTGTACTTGAGCCCAAACACATCCAATACACAGAGCAGGAGTAGGGTTTTACACCTCACAGTGGCCCGAACCTGAGTAAATCCTTTGCGTTTCTGTTGATTCTGCTCTTTGTGCTTGCGCATCTCACTAGTCGAACCGCAAAGGGGCTCGCCGGCCACATAGATGGTCGTACGCACGACAGGCCGCTAATAAGCCGAAACAATCATCGAGCTGAACTGGGTTAAACTGTTCAATGGGCCTTTAACAGGCCGTAATACAAACCGGGCCTAAATGGGCCCAAAACACAGTGCACTGTTAACGGGCCATATCTAATATGGGCAATAATTTGGGCCCAAAACATGGCAAGCTATTAACGGGCCGGCCCACTAGTATCTGACAAAAGCATGTGGGCCTTTGGCTGGGCCGACCTGTTTAACCTGAATGGGCCACTATTGGGCCGTGCCATGTGTCGATGTGTCATAGGCGTCTCTCATCCAATGAATGGATGACATCTGTCGCAACGTCGAGCTGACACATGGTTCCCTTGGTGAATGAGAATTTTACACGTGGAAAATCGCCATTGGTCCGGGCAGTTAACGAGTTATCAGATCCAAACCCGCACCCGATAGCTTAACGGTGACCCGTTATGGTGGATGCCACGTGTCGGTTACCCTTGACGAAAACACTTCCATGATGCACCATTTATCATGATGGAAGTGGAAACTTCCATGATGATAATTTGAGTATTGTCATGGAACACTTCTACGACAGCACAGGTATGACTATCTTGATTCTGTCATAAAATCATCACGGATGTACATGCATGATAGAAAACGTGACCTACTATGACAAACACGTATCATCATGGAAGTGTTTTTTTGTAGTGATGGTAGCATCTCATATGATGTGAATTTCAACCGGTGGGCAATCTTTTGCCGATCATATCACCATATGACTCTTGTTCATCTTTCGATGCTTTGCGCTTCGAACTCAGAAATTTTCTGCCAGGACTTCAAGACAACCGAGTGTTTCTGCTATGAGGTCTTACCTCACCCGCCTTACACTTCACTTCTCGTTTGTACTCATGGTAGCATGTAGTACTCCGAAAGGCCACATGTTATAGACGGTTGCAACACTGGGAAGAGCACCTTTTAACTTGATATTTAATGTGAGAGATCACCCTAATAATTGACTACTAAGCAATCAAAGGGTGCAAACAACAAAGGGATAAACATCTCAGGCAATTCATAAAAGCATGATATGGTATAGCCCTGGGTGCCAAGATTCCTTCATGACCATATTCAATCTTCAGTTGAAGCATCGTGACGGCCAACATTTCGTTGCCGTGGCAACCGTTTCAAAAACGCTGTTGTGGTGGCAAATTCAGAAAATGTTGCCATGGCGACCATTTCAGAAAACGTTGCCGTGGCATAAAATTCAGAAATTCCGCCGTGGCATGAAATTATAGCTCCTCGTCCCGCGCCTAGTACACCTTCTCCACGTCGGGGTCCTTCATGTACGCTTGCCATCGTCACCTGTAACCTGTAGGCTATCTCTACGATATTTACATTAACATGGCAATCTCGTGGCTCTAGCCATCATGCCGTGACGCGCAGGCCAGTTAACATTACAACATATAACCATCTCATACATAAACTCATTATCATGACGAAGGCTATACAACATCATATGCATACTCTACAAAACCAATTAGACGTCCTCTAATCGGTTTTAGCATATTTTAGTTACGCGGTTAACCAGTTTTAACAAATAATACTAGCTACCTACGTCCACAATATAGGCGATAATTCTTGATGCTAGATTAATTTTCGGGGTGTGTGAGGGAAGAGACTTAATTAAAAATCTCTAGCCCCACACTAAACTTCGTCAAATACGCATGACCCCCAAGAAGATCGTCCATCTTCAGCACCCTCTTGTGTACGCGACGGTTCACTATTCTTGACTATGATGACGCCCAAAGAACTATTAGCAGATCGTCGATAGCCAGAGCCGAGCGATTGTCAAAACTTTGTAAAAGCCTCACCATGCCGCCAATGAATTGAAACAAAGCAACACTCAAGGGAAGCATTAGCAGGAACATCAAACCCTCACATACACATGTGATCTAGATCGCAACCTGCACCTACTTATATAGCTGCTCTTGATGCCACTTTTGGGAAATGTAGTAGAAAACAAAAAAAATCGCACCTACGCACACCCAAGATCAATATGAAGATGCATTACGGGATGGGATCATGATCGTTACCGTCACTGAGTTGCAGCAGAAGAAGAACGAGTCTGTGTAGATCGTACTTGGAGTTCCTTGAACCATCGATGAACAATCCCGCGAACCTTTCTCAAACGATCCCTCGAACGGAAGACCAAAAGCATGACCACTCTACTTGGTTGCAAGCGTACGGCCTTCACGATCCGGTAGCGCTTCACCGTCCAGAGCTAATCGTTGCCGAAGAATTAGAGGGAGGAGATTAGAACCACACTGGGCTTCGAATTATGAGGATTAGAGGAACTAGGTCTAGCTCAAATTAGTCAACTAGGACCAACTAGAACTAGAACTAGATGAACTAGAGGAGGCTCCAAAACTAGTGTATCTCCATAGAGCAAAAACCCCTAGTATATATAGGTTGGAGGGGAGGAAGAGGACAGACACCAAGGAGGGAAAGTCCCTCCTTGGGGCGCCGGCCTTGGGAGGAGGAGTTGGACTCCTCCCCCACTCCAATTCGGCCCCCCACAAGGAAGGGGGGCGCCACTTCCTATTGGGCCAAGTTGGCCTAATGCTCCTTCCCCGGTTTGGCCTTTTAAGGCCCGTTGGTATTAAATTTAATATAAAAGACTTCTAATAAATATTAGACCCTTTTATATATAATTTAACAGCCCCGGAAACATTTTCCACCTATATATTATTTATCGGTAATACCCTGTATTACCCGATACTCTCCGAAACCCTTTCGGTGACCCCGAAACGCTTTCGGATCCTCTCGAAACTATTTCAAATATTTAGAAACAATTCCACAAATATATTCTCATCACTCCCGTCCTACTAACACTTAGCAGATCATTATTTCCTTAAGCTTGTGACCCCGTAGGTTCGCTAACTCATAGACATGAACGAAAGCATTCGTTCAATGACCGATAGCGGAACCATGGACGTCCATATCGATCCCTATGAGGACACGAATGATATTCGATTGAATCTTTGGTTATCATGTGATGTTCCCTTTGCTTCGTGATACTTCACAAAACCCGGGATGTATCGGTATCCTCCTGAGTCATCACATGCTCACTATGCCGTTATCCTCATTACCGGTTTTGTTCTTCTTTCTCGTTGTCGTGTTCTGGCATCCCCGTGAGGTAGTCACTTGTGTCTGGCCAGACGATGATGGATTCTGTCACACCAGAGGTCCCTAAGAATATCTCTCCATCGTCAGAGGAGCAAATCCCACTCTCGAGCTATCTAGTCCCTTGTCAAACTCTCCGATGAGCCTGTAAGTTGTCATTATGATCACCGTGTTACAAGTGACGTTTGAGCAACCCCAAAGTCCACCGTACGGTAAGAAGTGACTACGATACTCTCATGGTCTAAGGAGCAAAATCACATGTTAACACTCCGTGTTATTACAATTGATTACAGACGATATAAACTCAATTCATAACAGACAAGTTTGGGTCGATTCAATATGATCGTTCTTCCAATGTCATAATCTCAATGTTGTTAGTTATGAATAAGATATCAAGAAGCACCTGACTTGTGCTAGTTATGAATAAGATACTTGTCGGCAAGGTCCAAGCTGGCAAGATGAAGGCCCGGCAAGCTCCGTGCCGGCAAGTCCTCGCTAGCTCATCAGCGCTTCACTGCACCGAGCAGCTAGTCGCTAATCGGTGAGGTGTCGACCGCGCAGGCAGTTTGGTGAGATTTGTCGGGGCACGTGTCAGTCTGCTGGAAGGAGATTTAGCTTTAATGACACCCGTCCAGGAGGTGTGTCAAGATAGTAAGAGCTAGCTGGGCGAGCGGTGCAGAAACCTTGCAGGGGGTCGTCCTCCACATGACACCTAACGGCGCAATAAATGCTTTTGTCCTCACTACTACAGGAATACCTAGCAGTGGTGGGTGCAAAAAGCCCAGTAGTGGCAAGCAAGGCTCTCAAGGGCACTCGCCACTGACCTCCTGCCACTGCTAACACGGCATTAGTGGCAGGCGCCCGCCTGCCAGTGGTACATAGCTAGCAGTGGCGAGCATGCCCTAGGGCCCGCCACTAGTTATGACCACTAACGGCGCTGACGGCGCACACTCTCGGTGGCGAGCTCTTCTCGATGCCCGCCACTGCTAATAATTTAAGGAATTGAGACAAATACCCAGACTATACTACGAATATGTGACATCATAGTACAGGTCATGTAATACAAGGTGTTCATACATACATACACATCATATAAGAATTATAATATATTCATACATCATGATTGATTTACAATTTTTCATAGCCTGGGGCGAGGAGAGTGCACACAAAGATAATTAATGTTCAAATCGAATAAGAAAGAAAACCATGACACATGATAAGTTAAACAACAGTAGATAATTGTTATCATCCAAGGTAAATAACTCATCATCATTCTAGCACATGACAAGTACTAGCTATGACCTACTCCTCTCTCTTAGGTAAAATTGTATAAAACAGGTAAATCCCTCCATCTCCGCAATGGAGAATAGAGATCCACCTGTCTCCAATACGTGGCCTGCGCACATCCATGTTGTCTCCAATTGGTTGTATGCACGCCTTCATTATTTTGGCCCATCCTTTGATGTTGATGCGTACATCTGTTGAAGAAATCGAGTATGCACTAGAAAAAGACACCGGCGGACTTGGCGGTAAGCTAACAATATGCATGTTACCTTCCATAAACATCAGGTCAGGCAGAACATCCCGTGGGAGCTTCTGTTGAAGAAAATAATAGTAATATAGTTAGCAATGTAGTTTTGCTTAAGAATAATGTATGCGAAAGATAGACTAGTGAGACAATGGGTACAAAATCTTACCATGCTATGCGCACAGATGTTACCATGGTTCAACACATGGACTAGAGGCACATATCCAGTATAATTGTTGCCAATTTGATAATTGATCTTAAAAGTCTCAACATCATTAATAAATGTGACAAGAGATTTTTTTCTCTTCACAAGTTAGTTCTGAGGCATAACTGTAGTACGTCTTATCTACTGCCTTCCTTGTATTTCTTGGAGCAAAGAAATAAGCTGTCAGTTGAAAATAAACAACTTTCGCATAGAGGTAGAACTGGAATCATGTCCACATCCACCCAAATTTTGATACTATCTTCAGGATCATCTTCACCACCAATATCGAATGTTATTTTCATATCCTCCTCAAATCCGTAGGACTTGCAAAGTGCTCTCCAATTTGAACAACCAAAATGGGAATCATTTAATCCATTGTAGAGCTTAACGTCAAAAGTGAAACCATGTTTCGTCTTGAGGTGAGCTTTCTTCGTCTCCATACGCTTTCTATCTTCGAAATCGAGCTTGTCTAAGACATAATGTCTTGCATAGCAGGGGATGCACTAGTCGAATTGTAAAAAATGAAAATAACACGCTAAAATAGAAACCACTAGTCATTTGCTTAATTACATACTAGCCGTCGTTACATACCGTCTCGTATTCGAAGCACTCCTTCAGTGTGAGGGTGAAGGGCCTACCATATTCTAGGTGAGGTCTATCGCACATACCGCTGTCGTCGGAGTAGTAATCACACTCAGGGATGCGATCGTCATCAGGCATTTCCTGTGGAAGGCACATCGGAGCAGTAGTTACGATTGCAAGTACATCAAAGTTTGCAAACAACCGAAAGCTTGAAGCATTCGCAAGGTTTGCAAAATGCATACTTTGTGTGGCTAATTTGTATTGCAATATATGTAAATTAACCTAGTGCTTGTCAGGATACATTTACGTATATTTTTGTCAAGTATCCAGTTTAAATATCGTACTTTATACCACAAGTCATGCCGAAATTTCGGCATAACCTTTGCTAAAAAGAGGACATATCGAGCGCCTGAAGTTTGCCAGGACGGAAATGAATCAACATTCCGGCAAAACATAGGCCACTTGGAGGTGTTCCCTGCAAAATGATACTTCATTTCATCCACTAGCGGAGCTAGGCAATATCTTTTGGGGGGGGGGCAAACATAAATATGGATGTTTGGGGGGCCAAAAGACTCTACTTTTCCTAATCTTTCTCCCCCAAATTTTTTTTCCTTCAATTATTATACCAAAGCTTTTTTTTGTGTGGAAAACATATTATACCAAAGCTGGGGGGCCATGGCACCTGCAGCTTACAACATAGCTCCGCCACTGATTTCAGCCATCGCTATTATCTATCTATGTAAAAACAAAATAAACTACACAAAACCTAACAAAAATTGGATCTATCCATTTTTGTGGCATTTTCATCCATCTAATAAAAAACTAAACCTAGCTTCGAAAATGAATCAACGCTTCGCCCAAACTTTACCACTTATAGCATGTATACCTATAATTAACTGAAGGCATCTACTGCAGCATATTAATGAACTCGGTATGAACAGAAATAATGTAAAGAATAATAGAATATATATATATGCGATACTATATAATTGACCTCTAATATGAACAATTTGGGTTTCCTCATTGATGGTTACGTATGTGGCTGCTGCAACTATAATTGTTTTGATGTGTGCCTTCAAAACTATAGAACTAGAAACTACAACTATAATTGAACTCTAGTATGAATAAATTGAACTCATTAACGATTATGAACACACAATAATAGAAATATATACCCTAACCCTAACCCTAGTCGAATGTCCATGTGCGTGTGCGTGGCTGCTGCCGCGGCTGTCCATGTGCGTGGCGACCACGGCCGCGGGTGGCGAGGAGGAAAGACGGCCGGAGAGAGAGGCGGGGACGGCGGGGATGGTGATGTATTACCGAGTGGACGGTGATGGGGCGGATCGTCGGCGAGGGCGATGGAGGCAGCGGACGGCGACGGAGGCAGCGAATGGCGGGTGACGAAGGCAGCGGATGGCCGGTGACGGCGGCTGCGGACGCCGAGGCCGACGGTGAGGGCGATGGAGGCAGCGGACGGCGACGCACGGAGGCAGCGGACAGAGGGTGACGAACGCAGTGGACGGCGACGGCGGCAGCGGACGCCGAGGCCGACGGCGACGGCGGCAGCGTGGATGAGCCAACGGCGACGAGATGGGGGAGAGTGAGAGAGTGAAGTGGGGCAGGGGAGGGGGCGTGCACGTGTGGATAGTTGACTGAGTTCATCGTGTGCGACGGGTGCGCCAACCCGCCCGCCATTGCTACTTTTGGGTGGCGGGCGGCAAAGCCGATTTGATTTGTGGATGACCACACAGCTAACTTAGTTGTGGAAGTTGCTAGCAGTTACCCGCCACAGATAATATCTATATAATTTTTTTTCGATGCCGGTTGCAGGCACTAAACTATGGCGAGCAGTATAGTGCGCCCGCCAGTGTTGCCTTCCAGAGCAGTGGCGAGCAATTCTATACACCCGCCACTGACCACATTCATCACGTGGCCATGCTCAGCGGTGCTTATTTGAGGCGGGCAATTTACGGCACCCGCCACTACTAGTCCAGTAGCTCTGGCGGTCGCTTTGTGTCACCTACCACTGCTTGCTTTCAAAAATTGCTGTGGCGGGTGCCCCGCGGTGCCCGCCACTAATTGGGGTTCACCTATAAGCCCTTTCCCAGTAGTGCCTAATCCGGCAGAGTTAGGTATGATACCACTGTTTGCTATCTAATCAACTTGTAATGACTATTTTGCCACTGTGGTTACCCCTTGAGCTATAAAAGGAGGGCCAGGGCAACTTTTACAAGGGTCAAGACTTTGCTCATTCTGCATGCGCTGCTCTTCCTGCACCTTGCTGGTAAGAAGCGCTCCTTGTACTTGAGCCCAAACACACCCAATACACAAAAGCAGGAGTAGGGTTTTACACCTCACGGTGGCCCGAACCTAGGTAAATCCTTTGCGTTTCTGCTGATTCTGCTCTTTGTCCTTGCGCATCTCCCTAGTTGAACCGCAAAGGGGCTAGATGGCCCCATAGATGGTCGTACGCACGACATCTTTGGCTTGCTAGGTAGGGGGATCGCTTGCGTCAACCTGAATCAGCAGTTTGCACGTCAACCACTTCTTCATCATCAGTGATGGCGCCCAAGAAGAAGGGTGCGTCTGCAGCAGCTCCATCGACTTCCAAGATTCCGTCGCATACGCCAACGGGCAGCGGAGATAATCCGGCCGGCGCAGGCGGAGCGGAAGGCATCACCGGTGCAGGCGGCGCGGGCGGCGTAGCTAGCGATGATGGCGCAGGCGGAGCACGCAACACCAACTCCCAGCTTCCTCGCCATTCTGGCGATCGAAGCCACAACGGTGCAGGTGGTGCGGATGTCCAACTCCCACCTCCTCGATGCACTGATGAGCGAAGCCACCGGAACAACACCGTCTGATCCGGCGCAAGTCAAGACCCTCCTGCTGCAGCATCCAAGGATGCTGCGTCGGGACACACACCGCGACCATCGCAAGATGGGCGCGACGTGGCTCCGAACGGCGTAGGCGGCTCCGGTCGACGGCGTCCACATGGCAAAACACCTGTTGATCAGCCGCAAGATCTTCAGGCACCACCTCCACCACGTCAGCGCACTGCTGGGCATGAGCCGCTGGCACCAAGATCATGGTGGCGCTCCTGCTGGTTCTGCCAGGAGTAGAGCGACATCGCATTCTTCACTCCCAGCCATGCCAGCAACTGCTGCAGAGGCAATGGCGCGGGCCCAGATGCTACTAAACTTCCCTCTAATGACAAACAAGATGGATGAGTGGAGAGCCACCATCCAAAGCCTCATTGGATTCACCAAAGCCAGCAAGTCACAGCAAGCAGGACCATCTCAATGCTCGCAAACAGCACCAATAGCTCCAACTAGTGGCCTTGTTGAAGGTGTTGTGTCAATAGTGCAATCACCTCCGCGGCAGCAATGCCAACAACAACAGCAACACCAGCCGCGGCAAACTCAACGACCCGCTGAGCCCGATGAGATGTCAATGGCTTCTTCGGTTCCACGAGTGCGGCAAGATCAGCGGCAAGTGCGGTAAGATAGGCGGGTAGAGGATTCCCATACTACTATTGACCGACGCCGAGAGGCGCACCGTCAGTCTGACGCGCGCAACGGTCCAGTCGTCGATGAGCCTGCGCCTGAGGCTGGTGGGTATCTGCCTTATGAGGTCGGGTGCCTAGCCTTCACTCACGAGCTGTGGCAAGTCTGCTGGCTGTCTGTCCGGGCCTTCAAGCCAGAGGTACCAGAGAAGTACGACGGCAAGCTGAACCCGGTAGAGTTTTTAGGCTTCTACACGATTGCCGTGCAAGCTGCCGGGGGAAGAGATGTGAAGATTCTCACCAATTACTTTCCATTGGTGCTCAAGCCCAATGTGAGGTCTTGGCTGATGAACTTGCTAGAAGGTTCCATTTCTTCATGGTCTGATCTTTGCAACGAGTTTGTTGGTGATTTTACCGGGGGCCACAAAGCTCCTGGTCAGCCCAGCGATCTGCAAGTGATCCCGCAAAGAGACGGCGAATCCTTATGCAAGTATATCCAGAGGTTCAGCCGCGTGCACTGCAACATCCCAAATGTGCACCCCGCAGCTGTGATTGCCGCCTTTCACACGAATGTGCGCAATCGGAGGATGCGGGAAAAGATGAACGTCAAGTTACCAAAGACCGTCAACGAGTTGTACATGTTGGCGGATAAGTGTGCGCGCGCTGAAGAAGGAAGGAGACTTCCCGGGGAGGACACTAGTGCCGAGGTAGATTCCGAGGATGATGATGCCGCCACCCCAAAGAAGAAAGGCCGAAAGCACAACAGGAAGCGCAAAGGCAAAACAATTATGGCTGTCGAGGGCTCTGGGAATTCTGACGCCAACAAGAAAGCTGAAACCAAAAGCTCCGGCAAGGAGGCTGCTGTATGCACCACTTGTCAGGAGGTGGCGGCAAACGAGAAGGCCGGCAAGTCTGATGGGCCATACTGCAAGATTCACCGCACTAAAGGCCATGATCTCCAAGAGTGCCGGCAGGTTGAGCAGCTTGCCGAGAAGCAAAAGGCTGAATATGAAAAGCGCGACAAGGAGAAGGGCCACGATGGTGCTGGCAGAACTGGCAAGAGAGCCCGTGGAGGTTGAGGAGGCCGCTGTGGCAAGGCTAAGCAGAAGAAAGAGAAGCCTGCTAGGGACTGAGAAAAGAAAGAGGATGATGATGGAAGTGACGAAGAGGACGACGAACAGTCCAGTGAGCAGGAATTCCAGAAAGCAACCGAGGCTATGTGCATTGACGGAGGTGCATCTTTGCACTCTTCTCACCGCCAACTCAAGCAGTGGGCGCGTGAAGTCAACGCAGTGGAACCGGCAATAGGCGCTCAGAAGCCGCTCAAATGGTCACACACGCCTATCATTTTTTATGCCAAGGACCACCCTGATCGCACAACTGCGGTCGGGTGCTTGCCGTTGTTGGTTTCACCAACAATACGCAACCTCAAGGTCACAAAAATGTTAGTTGACGGTGGGGCTGACCTGAATTTGATTTCACCAGAGGTAATCAAGAGGTTGCAGATTCCTGATGAGGAACTCGAGTAAACTGGCACGTTTCATGGGGTAAACCCAGGAAGAAGCCAGCCCAAAGGGAAGATCACTTTGCCGGCGACGTTTGGCGGGGAACTGAACTACCGAACAGAGAAAATTGTTTTCGATGTTGTGAAGATCCCTTTGCCGTATAATGGAATTCTGGGTCGCCCAGCCTTGGCAAAATTCATGGCGGCATCACACTATGCTTACAACACGCTGAAGATGCCAGGACCAATGGGTGTCATAACCATCAACTCCGATAAGAAGGATGCAGTTATCTGCGTCGACAAGCTATACAGAGAAGCGGTTGCAGCGTCTGCCATCAAGGCACCTGCTCCCGCCAACGAGAAAAAGAAAAACAAGAAGAACGGCAAGACCTCTGACAAGTCTTCTGGAAAGCGCGCCTCTTCGGAGTGCTACGCACCCGTTGAGGACTTGCCAGAGAGCTCCACCACCAAGAAGTCCAAAGGTACTCCACCAGCAACCAAGAAGGTGCCTGCGAAGGAGGATGACATTGGCGGTACCTTCACTGTCAGTTCCACCCTTGACGACAAATAGGAAAGCGCACTCATTGCCTTCCTGCGGGCGAATGTCGATGTGTTTGCATGGCAACCATCTAACATCCCCGGAGTTCCCAGGGAGGTAATCGAGCACCACCTTGCTTTCTGTCCTCACGCGTGGCCCGTCAAGCAGAAGATCAGGAAGCAAGCTTTGGAACGACAAGAGTTCATTGCAGAAGAAATAAAGAAGTTAGAAGCGGCAGGCTTAGTTAGATGTGTGCTACATCCAACATGGTTGGCAAATCCAGTTGTAGTACGCAAAGCAAATGGAAAGTGGAGACTTTGTATTGACTATACTGATATCAACAAAACATGTCCAAAGGATCCTTTCCCTTTGCCACGCATCGATCAAATTGTTGACTCTACTGCCGGCTGCGATTTACTCTCCTTTCTTGATGCATATTCTGGTTATCATCAGATTTTCATGGCCAAGGAGGATGAGGAGAAAACCGCATTCATTACTCCATGTGGCACATACTGCTTCGTGCGTATGCCTTTCAGATTAAAGAGTGCTGGTTCAACCTTTGGAAGAGCTGTCCAAATTGGTTTTGAGCCCCAACTGCACAGAAATGTGGAAGCATATATGGATGATATAGTGGTTAAAACCAAGGACAAATCAACCCTCATTCAAGATTTAGAAGAAACATTTGCAAATTTGCACAAGATCAATCCGAAGCTCAACCCCGAGAAGTGTGTGTTTGGCATTCCATCCGGCAAGCTTCTCGGGTTCTTTGTATCTCAACGTGGAATTGAAGCTAATCCCTACAAGATCAAAGCTATTGAGCAAATTGAAGCACCCAAGCACGTCAAGGATGTGCGGCACCTTCCCAGCTGTGTTGCAGCATTGAGTAGGTTAATTTCCAAATCTGCTAAGCGCAACTTGCCGTTTTTCAAAATCTTGAAAAAGGCAGGTCCTATGAAATGGACTCCAGAAGCGGAGGCTGCGCTACAGGATTTGAAGAAGTTCCTCTCCTCTGCGCCAACACTAGTTGCCCCTAAGCCACAAGAACCATTGCTGCTATACGTGGAGGCAACAAATCAAGTGGTCAGTGCTGCATTAGTGGCACAGAGGGAAGTTGATGTCGAAGAAGTAGCAGCGGCAAGCCCGTCAAGCAACAAGATGGAATCTTCTCCGGCAGAGTCCGGTGCCGATAAATCAGAAGCAGCGCAAGCAGATGAAGTAAATCAACAGACAGTGGCCAAGAAGAAGTTGGTGCAGCGCCCAGTTTACTTTGTAAGCTCTCTTTTACAGGGGGCTAGGTCAAGGTACTCTGGTGTGCAAAAATTGCTTTTTGGCCTCCTCATGGCCTCGAGAAAGCTGCGCCAATACTTCCAAGCATATGAGATTACCGTCCTCACTCGCTTTCCGTTGCAGTGCATTTTGAGAAATCCAGATGCAACGGGCAGGATAGTGGAGTGGGCGTTGGAGCTGTCGAGCTTTGCACTCAAGTTTGAAAGTACTTCAACTATTCAGAGCAGAGCCTTCGCGGAGTTCATTGCATAATGGATGCCAATGCAAGACGAAGAAATTCAAGAGTTAGCTCTCCCCGGCAAAGAAACAGCTAAGGAGTGGATTATGTACTTTGACGGAGCTTTTTCACTACAAGGCGCCGGTGCCGGAGTGCTGCTTGTCGCACCCACCGGAGTGCATCTCAAGTACGTAATCCAAATGCACTTTCCCAGGGAGAAGGCTACAAACAACGCTGTCGAGTATGAAGGACTCCTTGCCGGTTTCAGGATCGCAGTGGACCTTGGAATCAGAAAATTGATCATCCGTGGCGACTCGCAGATCATTGTCAAGCAAGTTAACAAAGATTATCAGAGCCCGTTGATGGAAGCATATGTGGAAGAAGTGAGGAAATTGGAAGAAGACTTTGACGGATTGCAAACAGAGCACGTCCCTCGTGCGGAAAACAGCATTGCTGATCACCTGTCAAAGTGTGCCACTCAAAAGCTTCCTGTGGAACCAGGAACTTTTGTGCTCCATTTGAATCAACCATCAGTCACTCCATCAACACAGGTGAGCAAAAGAAGAAAGTTGAACACCGGCAAGTATTTTTCGGCAGAGCTCCCAGAAGCCGTCGGCAAGAGTGTTGCTGGGAACAACACCACGGTTTTTAGTGAGCATCAGCCTCTAGCAGAGCGTCAAGTTCTTGCCGTGGAAGCAAGCGCTCCTGCACCCAAAGAGATGCCTTTAGTCCTCGTCATCGAGCCGCAGGCTCCAACTTGGGCACAGCAGATTGTTTATTTCCTTCAAACAGGAGAACTTCCCGATGATCAAGAAGAAGCTGAGAAAGTAGCCTGTCAGTCAAGTATGTATCAGTTTGTGGACAACATTCTGCACAGAAGAAGACCAAACAGTGTGAAATTAAAGTGTATTTACCGGGAAGATGGACTGAAGCTGTTGGCAGAGATACATGGAGGTGTATGTGGATCTCACATAGGTTCAAGAGCACTTGTCGGCAAAGCTTTCCGGCAAGGCTTCTATTGGCCCACTGCCCTCCAAGATGCAACTGAACTAGTAACCAAGTGTGAAGCATGCCAGTTCCATTCAAAGAATATACATCAACCAGCTCAAGCTCTTCAAACCATACCTCTCTCCTAGTCCTTCTCAGTCTGGGGGCTTTGAGTTCTTGTACGTTGCAATCGACAAGTTCACAAAGTGGCCTGAAGTGGAGCCAGTAAGGAAGGTGACAACACAGTCAGTCGTCAAGTTCTTCAAGGGATTAGTTTGCCGTTTTGGTGTTCCCAACAGGGTCATCACTGACAACGGCACACAATTCACGAGCCGTACCTTCGTGCAGTACATCCAAGACCTTGGCAGCAAAATCTGTTTTGCATCTGTTGCTCACCCGAGAAGCAACGGTCAAGCGAAAAGGGCAAACGCTGAATTGTTGCGAGGCCTCAAAACAAGAACTTTTGATAAGCTGCACAAGTGTGGAAGACGCTGGATTGATGAGTTGCCGGCAGTTCATTGGTCACTCAGGACGACACCGAATCGAGCCACCGGCCAAACGCCCTTCTCCCTAGTCTATGGTGCAGAAGTGGTGCTGCCCACAGAACTCACATATGGGTCACCTCGAGTGCTCGCCTACGAAGAGGCAGAGCAAGAGCAGTTGTGGCAAGATGATGCCACACTCCTCGAGGAAGATCGTCTTCAGGCAGCTGTGCAAGCTGCACGCTACCAGCAAGCCTTGCGCCGCTATCACAGCCGCAAAGTGCATGCCCGAAGCCTTGAGGAAGGCGACCTTGTTCTTCAGCGCATCCAGTCCACCAAGAATTCAAACAAGTTAACGCCAAAGTGGGAAGGCCATTATCGGGTAGCACGTGTCACCAGACCCGGCGCAGTCCGTCTGGAGACCGAAGATGGCATCCCGGTGCAAAACTCATGGAATATTGAGCATCTTCGTAAGTTCTATCCGTAAGGCGCGGTTGCCGGGCCTCTCGGCAGCCCCCTTTTGTACAAGCTTTGTCGGCAAGACATGTAACCCTCTGTACAAATCCAGGCACAGATCCTGTGCATAAGTGAAATAAAGCTAAGTATTTCGCAACCTTTTGTCAAAGTACATTTTAATTTATGTATGTTCGAATGTGATGTTGTGTTATGCTTCGCCTTGTATGCAATGATTGACGACACGCCAAGGTCTCCGGACTGTCCCTTTTCTCATCTTCCTTTTTCTTATAGGCAGAAGATGCCCTCATGTGCAAGTTTCCCGGGGGGAGTGACGGTATGGATACCAGATAATGGCGTTCAAGAGATCAGTTGGCAACAAGAAGAACAGCACAAGGAAAAGCTAAGTTGAAAAACTTTGAAACAAATCCCTTGTTACATTTGCAATTTCCCTTGAACGATTCGGTATTTGTATGAAAAACCTGCACGCGAAGGAACCTTGTCGTAATCAGTTGCGCTCTTACTTTGTTTCGAGTCCACTCAACAATTTAAGTAGCTGCATTTGAAAACGTCAAAGGAAAACTTGCCGGCGATGACACTGCCGGCAGGCTGCTAAGGACCCGTTTCTCAAGCGCTCACGGCAAGTACACGCACCGGCAAGCTTCTGGCATGCGTAGGGTACAGAAAAATCATACAAAGACAAAGTAAAAAAAGGGAGATAGCATGCATTCATTCATCGACACAAGTTATATTACATCACAAAAGCAGTGCAGATCTAACATAAGATCAAATGTATCTTTTACATGATAGCACTGTGGCGAATACAATGACAAGCTTAATCATGACGATCACCTTGGATCCTGGGGACTTGGAGAACCTTATCGGCGAGAGGAGCAGCAATCTTGTCAGCGGCGGTGACGTTAGTGTTCTGCAACAACTTTCTGAAGATTCCAGAGCGATCAAGGCCGGGATGGCGGCGAGCGAGCTTGAGCAGTACCTTATAAAGGACGTTGCGCGCAAACTTCCGGGATTCGCCAGCAAACGAGGCAGACCTGTCATCATGATATGTCTTCAGTGCATCGATCAGGCCATCGAAGAACTTGGTTAATCTGGTGCTGGCAGCCTCATGATCGTTGACAGTGAAGCTCCAGCTCCTCATATCCATGACAGCGAGTTGGGAAGTTATGCGCTCAGCTATGTCAACAAGCCTTTTCGTCCAAAGGGAGAGCACCTCACACAGCTCCGTGAATATATTCTTGGCGTCTTCCCGGAGGGTTTCTTCTGCATCAAATTTTTCCGTCAAGATTGTCCCTCTTTCTTTCGCGGCCTCAAGATCTTTGTCCAGAGTGATAAGCTTGGATTTCAGGTCCTCCATTACCTTCCCGGTGGTATCGAGATCTTGATTCTTAGATGCTAGTTGCGTCTGCAGCTCCCCTAGGGTATGAGCTGCCTTCTGCGCTTCACCTTTGAGGACCTCGATCTCTTTACCATTGGCGGCAAGGTCCTCCTTCCGCTTGTTCACCTGGATCTCAAAATCTGCCTTGGCAGTAGCAGCGGCAGCAGCATTGTCGGTAGCCTCCTTGAGCTTGGCAGCATTCTCTCGAGCTTGGATTTCGATAGAATCTTTGTGGTTCTTCTCCAGCTCCTGAGTCCCCTACTCAAGGAGCTTTTCAATCTCTTCATCCTTGCCGCGAAGCTTGGCGGCAAGGGTCTCTTCTTGTGCGGCAAGATTCTTTTCCCGGGCATTGAGCTGCGCCTTGCGCTCTACCAGCTTGCCGTCCAAGGCTATCGCCTTCTCCTGGGTGGCGGCATGCTTTTCTTCTTGCCTCCTCAAATTGAGGGATTGGTTGTTGTACCAAGTGCGGATATTTTTTGCCTTCTTCTTCAGCTTCTCCTCGATCACCTCCAGAGCCGTGTGTTCAGCTTGAAGCTTGTCCCATCGCTTACCATAACGCTCTTGCACATCCCTGAGACCAGCAGCCATGGTCTCTAGGAAGGCAAGGTCTGCTGTGCTATCGGTAGCATTGTCATCTTCAAGAGTGCTTTTGGGGATGGAGGCAAGGATAGGAGCAATTTCCTCATCAAAGTTTAACTCCCCAGTACCTGATGAACTGGGGGCTTCATATCCATGTTGGGAGCAATGAGCGTCAAGCCATCCATCTAGGCCTGAGTGGTTGGCATAGTTGGTTGAACGACAGAGTCTGGCTTGTCGGCGGCGACCACCACCATTTCCATGCTTGCTTGAGTAGGGACGGATGTGTTGTCGGGAGACCTTCTTTGCTCCCGGGCATCTTCATTTCCCTCCTCAGCGGCAAGTTTGGCGGTCTCCTCAACAGAAATCTTGGCGGCTTCATCAGCAGCGCTCTTAGCAATTTCTGCCATGTCTACAAGGATTTCTCCCTCTTCGGGAGAAGTTGGATCTGCAAGATAAGGCGGAAACGAGAACAAGAAAATGATTCAGATTACAAGTCAATTTCAAGAAAAAGAAATTGGGAAGTGTCTAAAAACAAGTGGATTACCTGTTGGCGCATGTTGTGGAAGGACAGTTCCTTCCCCGGCAACTTCGGTTGCCGCCGCACGGTCTCCGGTAGCCTCGCTTGCCGGGACTATTTCAGTGTGGACGGGCTCATCTGTGGAGGCCCTTGTCGGAGAAGCACTCTCCGGGACGGTGGATGACGGAGGAACCACGGTGGGATCCACCTCTTGGTGCTCTTCCTCCTGGTGGCCTTCTCCTACCTCCTTGTCGAGACCAAGAGAAGGAGAATCAGTGCCAGTACCGGTGAGCGGGAACCGCGTCACGGCCAAGCACAGGGGGCTGGGCTGGGGGCTGATGACGATGGTATCAGCAGATACGTCCCCTTGCCTAGTGCTTGCCTGTGACGCCCCCGGCCCGACCGTGCGCTAATCATACACGCAAATGCGCACGATCAAGCCCAGGGACTCATGGGAAGATATCACAACACAACTCTAGACACAAAATAAAATAATACAAGCTTAATATTACAAGCCAGGGGCCTCGAGGGCTCGAATACATAAGCTTGAGCACAAGCATTAGCGGAAGCATTAGATATCTGAGTACAGACATAAAAGTTAAACAGATAAGCCATAAGAAGGTAGGGCAAAACAACGACGAAGATCGAAAAGGCGCAGGCCTCCTGCCTGGGAGCCTCCTAACTACTCCTGGTCGACGGTCTCCACGTAGAAATAGGCTCTTCCAGAAGTGTAGTAGGCATCGACTGGGGCGGCTGACTCCGGGGCTCCATCATCTGGTCGTAGCAATTGGGTATGGGGAAAAAGGGAAGCAAAGCAACCATGAGTACTCATCCAAAGTACTCGCAAGACTTACATCAGAACTATTCTACTTATGCATTGGTATCAAAGAAGGGTTGTATATGTGGGGACTAGACAGCAGAAATTCCAGGATAGAGAGAAAGGCCTAGCATATCGAAGACTCGCATCTTCAGCGGTCTTGCAGCATAAGAAGAGTGCAGATTAGTACATAATTAAAGTAGCAAGCATGTTGTAGCAAAGCCTAGGGATCCTTTCTCGACTCCCTGCGAGAAAGCAATCCCGGAGCTTACAGTTAAAGTAACATGTATTCAGTTCAAGTTGTAGTAGATCGGGATACAACAATGAGCGTCCTATTACCATGGACACGGCTATTCGAATAGATAACTTCCCTGCAGGTGTGCACTACTGTTACCCAACACGCTCGATTAACTCTGGCCGGACACACTTTTCCAGGTCATGCCCGGACTCCGCTGATCGACACGACATAGTCCTACCTAGGCTCAACAGAGAGGTCCCCGCCAGTCTACATCCTAAGCGCTCAGGGGTCTTGGGCCCATCGCCCTTTGCACTCCGGGTCGTTACGCTACGAGCCGGGACGAGCACCACCTCATCCTGGATGGCACTGGCCCGACAGGCCCACAATGCTGAACTGGACATCTGACAGAGCTTTCGGCTGATACATACGGCGCCGAGGGTCCCATAACCATTATCCCACGTGGTGTAGTGCGTATATGGCCAGCGGCCAACTCAGATCAAATACCCAAATCCGTTAGCGAATTATTAGGAGCTCGCGGTGACGATCAGTACTCCTGTCGTCCCGTCTCGAGGAAGTGCAACAAGGGTCAGGCCCGTCCCTCTTTGGGGCGGTCTCTGCCTGCCCGGCCGCGCCTCGTTATTATCTCGCGGGTACCCTCACAGTCAACCCGACTTCACATCTCTCGCGTGTATCCCTCGGGGTCGACCCGACTTTATTCAGTAAATGTAGTAAAAACCCGGTAACTGTGTATTAAGAACATCAAGGAGTAATCCAAGGAATCACCCTTGTTGGATTCTTACTCGACGTATTCCGTCAAGGAGAACCAGGAGGAATCACCCTCGATGGTATTCACACTTGCGGGGTTGCACGACAGAAGTCTTATCGGAGGTGGAGGAAGAGGAATCACCCTCGGTAATCCACGTCCGACTAGCTATGCTACAAAGGCATCATCAGGAGTGAGTTAAGAGGTACCACCCTCGTCACTCGAGGATAACTCTGTAGAGTCAAACAACATAGGGGGTGTGCGGTGCGGTGCTGGTCTCAGCCCGTCGATCACATCGATTGGGGCATTAGTAACTAAGCGGGGCAACTAGAGCAAGGAAGAGGGGCCACCGATGGATTATCAACCAAACTATACTAAGTATCTCGGATAACAGGCAGGAATCAATAACAGTTACAAAAATAGGCTATGCAGCAGAATAGGATAAAACAGAGCAGTTGCAATTTCTAATGCAAGCAGGAGGGAGAAGGAATAGGTGATATAGGCATGCGTCAAGGGGGTTGCTTGCCTGGAAGCTCTGCTGAAAGGGGCTGGTCGTCGGTGACGTAGTCGAACTCGGCAGCAGCGTCAGTCTCGGGGTCTACCAGAGAGAAGGAGGGGGAGAAACAATAAATACAAGCAACAAATGCAATCACAGATGCATGGCACACCAGCATGCTATTCGAGGGGTGCCCTAATGCTGTACCACGCAAGTTAGTCGGAGCGGAAAATTATCCGGGAGTGTTCTCCCAGCTTCGGGTGATTATCGGTACACTGAACCGGAGGGGGCGGTTCCATGTTCAGTAGGTTAGAAGGGTGTGGCAGGTATGTGGATAGGATATTCGGATTCTTCATATTTTTCTGATCGTTTTTCATATATAAACTATTTTCATCCGAGTTTATTTTATATGATTTTTTAAAGTTTTAAACATTTTTTGGATTTATATTAATTATTAAACTAGAATTATCCGAAATAGAATTGCTGACGTCAGCATGACGTCAGAGTGACGTCAGCGGTCAACGGTGGACTTTGACTGGTCAAACTGACCAGTGGGTCCCACCAGTCATAGACTCATTAGCCAATTAGTTAATTAATTAGACTAACTAAGTAATTAGTTTAATTAAACAAAATTAATTAAGTTAATTAATTAATTATTATTTATTTATTTATTTTAATTCTTTTAGTTTTTTTTCGTTTTCTTATCTCTTTTTCTTTTTCTTTTTATTTATTTTCTAGGCCGGCCCCACTGGCAGTGGCCTAGCCGGACATGTCCACGGCTGTGACCTTCCAGGGCCGGACATGTTCGCGCGGCCACTGGAGTGGTCAACGCACGCGCGCGGGGGCGAGGCCAGCTGCAGGCGGCGGCGGCGGCAGAAGCAGCAGCGCCTCGCTGCGGGCCGCAGCAGGCGGCGCGGGCGCGGCGAGCGCATGCGAGCGGCGGAGCAGCAGCAGCAGCGAGCAGCGAGCGGAGCGAGCGGTAAGCGGCGGGCGAGGTGCGCGGCCAGGGCGTGGGTGGGCGATGTTCGGACGACGGGGCGGCGACGGCGAGCGGCGTGGACGGGGGCGGACGAGCGGGAAAGGGCGCGGCTCACCCTCGTTGCCAAGGAGAGGGGGCGGTGAGGCTCGGGGAGGTCGTGGTGGGAGAGACGGGGAGGCGACGGCGGCGGCGAAGCGGCGCCGGGGACGAGCGACGGCGACGGCGTCGGGCGAGGGAGAGAGGGGATCAGGGGGGAGTAGAGTGGGGGTTAGGGTTTCGGGGCTGGTGGGGGAGGTAGGGCATATAGGCGCGGCTGGGCCGGCCTGGTCGGCCTGGTGGCCAGCTGGGCCGAGGCCCAGTTGGGGGGGGATTCTTTTGTTTTATTTTTATTTTTTTATTTTTCTTATATAACACTAGCCCCTAAATTAGTATTTATAATCAGGCTACTGCCATAATTAATTTGGTACATTAATTAAATATATTTCATTTATTTATTATTTAAAAAGTATTTAATAATTGTTTTTAGACCCATTTTATTGATTTTTGGCACTTAAAATACCTTATAAAATATGGGTTTCAACATGACAAATGTCCAGGGATTATTTGCCACACTCTGAACATTTTAGTTTGCATGTTTGAGAAATTTGAATTTTGGATTTTAAATTGAATTTGAATTTGAATTATGCCTTGGATCAAATGAGGATTAGCAACAGTAATAATGGTGACAAGACATCATTAGCATGGGATTACTGTAGCTCATTACATAGGGGTGTTACAATTCTCCTCTAAAAGAAATTCTCGTCCCGAGAATTCAGGAGGTAGAAGGAAGAAGATCGGGGTATTCTTCGCGAAGACGATCCTCGCGTTCCCAAGTGGCTTCATCTTCAGAATGATTCGACCACTGAACTTTAAGGAAATTGATGGCCTTCTGACGGGTTCGACGTTCAGCTTGGTCAAGAATGCGGATCGAATGTTCCTTATAAGACAGGTCATCCTGCAATTCAAGCACTTCATGATCCACTGCTCGGATAGGATCCTTGAAGCAGCGACGGAGTCGCGACACATGGAAGACATCATGAACCTGCGAAAGATTCGTCGGTAACTCCAATTGATATGCCACCTCTCCACGTCTTGCGAGAATGCGAAAGGGGCTAATGTAGCGAGGAGCTAACTTGCCCTTGATTCCAAATCAATGTGTGCCCTTCATCGGAGTGACGCAAAGGTAAGCTTGTTCGCCAGGTTGATAGACCATTACCTGGTGTTTGCGGTCATAATTGCTCTTTTGACGAGACTGAGCAGTTTTCAAATGTTCACGAATGATACGAACTTGCTCTTCAGCTTGTCGGATAATATCCGTACCGGAGAGTGGCCGTTCCCCAGTTTCTGACCAATTCAGAGGAGTTCGGCACTTACGTCCATATAAAACTTCAAATGGTGCCATCTTCAGACTAGCCTGATAGCTATTGTTGTAAGAGAATTCAGCATATGGTAGAGATTCCTCCCATTTCTTGCCAAAGGAGATGACACAAGCTCGAAGCATATCTTCAAGCACTTGATTGACTCGTTCAACTTGTCCCTGGGACTGGGGGTGAAAAGCGGTGCTGAAGGACAGATGAGTTCCCATAGCTTCTTGGAAACTGTTTCAAAATCTTGAGGTAAAGAGGCTGCCACGGTCTGAACTGATCTCCAACGGAACACCGTGGAGTGACACAATTCTGGAAACATACAAGTCTGCTAACTGGCTAGCAGTGATCGTCTCCTTGACTGGCAGAAAGTGAGCAACCTTTGAGAATCGGTCAATGACGACAAAGATAGCATCATGACCCTTATGTGATCTGGGAAATCCAGTAATGAAATCCATTTCAACTTTGTCCCATTTCCATTCAGGAATAGCAAGTGGTTGCAGAGTTCCAGCAGGCCTTTGATGTTCTGCTTTGATGCGACGGCAAACGTCACACTCGGCCACATATCGAGCAATGTTTCGCTTCATATCAGGCCACCGGTATCTCTGTCGAATTTCTTGGTACATTTTGGTGCTACCAGGGTGAATCGACAAAGGTGTATCATGTGCTTCTTTCATGACATCCGAACGCGAGTCCAGATTGTGCTTTCTAGGAACCACTAGGTGGCCTTTGAAGAATAAGGTTCCATCATTATCAACATGGTAGAATGAAGAATTTCCCTTGGAGAGGTATTTCTTAATCTTCTCGACTTCAGAGTCATATTTCTGCCTTGTCTTGATGTTGTGCTCAAGATCCGGTTCAACAACCAGGTTATTGAGATAACCCTGAGGAACAATATGAAGGTTCAACTTGCGAAGTTCTTCATAGAGAAGGGGTTGTGCTTGCTGAACCATGAGGTTGTTGCAATAAGACTTGCGACTCAAGGCATCAGCCATCACATTAGCCTTGCCAGGGGTATAAGAAATATCCATGTCATAATCAGCTATTGTCTCGAGCCATCTTTGTTGACGGAGATTCAGATCTGGTTGGGTATACAGATACTTCAGACTCTGGTGGTCCGTGTATATCTCACAAAGATTACCGAGAAGGTAATGTCGCCACAGCTTCAGAGCATAGATAACTGCTGCTAACTCAAGATCATGAGTTAGATACTTATCTTCATGAGGACGCAACTGACGAGAGCCATAAGCAATCACCTTGCGATCTTGCATTAGGACACAGCCTAATCCTTGACGAGATGCATCACAGTAAATCACGAAATCCTTTCGGGAATCTGAGGGTGCTAGCACTGGGGCAGAGGTCAACTTGTCCTTAAGTGTCTGAAAACTTTCCTGACATCTTTCTATCCACTCAAACTTCTTGCCTTTGTGTAACAAATCAGTCAGTGGCTTTGCAATCTTGGAGAAGTTCTCGACGAAACGGCGGCAATAGCTAGCAAGACCGAGAAAACTCCTGACTTGCTTAACAGTCTGCGGAGGAGTCCAGTCAAGAATAGCTTGAACTCGTTCTGGGTTAACAGCAATGCCATCTTTGGAAATCACATGACCAAGATAGGTCACCTCAGATAACCAGAATTCACATTTGGAAAATTTGGCATACAGTTGATGTTCTTGAAGTTTCTCCAATACAAGCCGAAGATGTTCAGCGTGTTCTTCTTCATTCTTGGAAAATATGAGGATATCATCCAAATAAACCATGACGAATTTGTCGAGGTAGTCCATGAAGATATAGTTCATCAATCGAGAGAAGGTTGCTGGAGCATTAGTTAATCCGAAGGACATGACGGTGTACTCGTATGATCCATAGCGAGTAACGAAGGCTGTCTTCGGAATATCCTCTTTTTGAACCCGGATCTGGTGGTATCCCAATCTCAAATCAAGTTTAGAGAATACTGAGGAACTAGCAAGTTGATCATACAGATCGTTGATTCTGGGAAGCGGATACTTGTTCTGAATTGTTGCCTGATTAATAGGTCGGTAATCTTGAACCAACTGATTTGTTCCATCCTTATTCTTAACAAAGAGCGAAGGTGCTCCCCAAGCAGAAGAACTGGGGTGGATGAAACCCTTTTTAAGTGACTTGTCTATTTCCTCCTTAAGCTCAAGGAGTTCATGCGGCGGCATCTTGTAGCGATGCTTAGCAATCAGGGTAGTGCCTGGCTTTCAAGTCGATGACGAACTCGACAGCTCTAACAGGGGGTATTCCTAGAAGTTCTTCTGGAAAGACATCTGGAAAATCGCGAACGACTGGAACGTTCTCAATTCCCTCAAGAGGTGAAGCGTTCAGAGCATATATCTGGCTCTCAGCATCCTGAGCTATTCGGGCCGAGTATTTGACTGTCCGGCCAGAAGGGTGAGTAAGTTGAACTGATTCAGCAGCACAGTCAATCAGGGCTTGATGAGGACCCAACCAATTCATGCCTAGAATGACATCTATGGTAGAAACCTTGAGGGCCATAAGTGAAGCAGTGAATACTAATCCTCCAATTTCAATGTGGTTGTTGTGAGCTATCATCGAGGTATCCCATCTGGATCCCGGAGAACTAACCATTAGTGGAGGGTACAAGTTTTCGAATGACAAGTCTTGCTCGCGTGCAAACGCTTTAGAAATGAAAGAATGCGATGCTCCTGAATCAAAAAGAACAGTAGCTGGGACTGAATTCACCAGAAGAGTACCCATAACAATTTTGGGGTCCCGTCGAGCTTCTTCAACCTTTACATCATTAAAATGACCACGACCGAGTGTAGGCGGCCTGGCATTAAGGTTTCTGGGCCGACGAGCTCTTGTACTTTGCTTCTGGGTCGGGCGGCAGCTGGCAGCACGGTGCCCTGGCTGTCCACACTTGTGGCATAAACCATCATTATGGGAAGTAGCCATAGTATTGGGCTGTCCACCCTGAATCGCTAGCTGTCTCAGCAGCAGCGGCAGACGAGGTGCAACATAAGACGGCCTTGGTGTTGGAGCTGGTCGGTGATGTACATTGTTCGGAATCGAGACTTGACGTTTCTGAGCAGGCTGACCCGAAGACGAGCCAATGTCACAAGTGTGCTTGAGCGACTCCTGGTACTCAGTCAGACCCGTTTCAGCCCGGAAAGCTTGGCTGACAAGCGTCGCAAAGTCCGCGCAATCATGGACAACAAGTGCGAGCTTTATATCAGGACGCATTCCTTCACGGAACTTCTCTTGCTTGCGAGCATCAGTGCATACGTCATCTGCAGCATAGCAGGATAATTCAAGAAATTTCCTCTGATATTCATCCATCGTCATCTTGCCCTGTGTGAGTTTGCGGAACTCCTTCTTCTTCTGGTCGATCAGACCTTGAGGAATGTACCTGGCACGGAAAGCTATCTGGAATTCCTGCCAAGTGGTTATGGTTCCAGTAGGCAGCATACCCTTGTGACTTTCCCACCATTGAGCAGCTGGACCTTTAAGGTGAAATGCCGCGAAGGTGACGTAACTGTCAGGGGTAACTTTAGCTGACTCCATCTCAAATAGGATGTCACGAAGCCAATCATCAGCATCCATAGGATTGGTGGAGTTGCGGTAAACAGACGGGTTGAGGGGCACAAAATCTTGAAGTGATATCGGACCAGGCTCCTGACGAGCATCGTTGCGTTCTAATCGGTTTACCAGACTCTCATTGAGCTGACGGTTCAGTTCAAACTACTGCATCATTGCGGCAATATAGGGTGGAGGTGGAGGATCGTCAGCCATCCTGCCAAATCAACAGGGGTAGTTTAGCAAGAACAACTGCAGGTGTATGGAGTTAGTCATGATGTAACATGGGTAATGAACAAAAGTGCATTAGATACATATTAGTAGTCATTAAAGACATACAGATCCATGCACGGAGTTGGATATCAACGGACAACGCGAGTTCGGAAACACACACAGCTAGACAAACTAGGCGGCGCGCAGGCACGCGGTGAGGAATACAACAACGGGACATAGCAAAGGCTATACCAACGTCAGAGAAAACTATTGGAGCAAGGAATCTGCAAATGACAACGCTGGGTGTCCTCGATAAAAGGATCCTGCGGTCCGTGAGCATTGTGCAGCAGAACCTGGCCCTCAACTTGAAGAAAGGGGGGTAAATTCAGAACTCCGGGTGGATGTGATCACGAGAACCTAATGTTAGTATTTAGTAAAATCTTTACCCGAATAGAAGAGAGAGTAGAATTCCCAGAGTAAAGAAGAGGAATAAAAGATCCTAATCCCATCCATTGGCGACGTGGGCCCGTAAGCCACATAGCCATGTTAGTAAAACAGTTTTTGGAGACTAGACTCAACTTCGGCCAAGGAGTTGGAAGGGGGGGTTCCTATAGGCAGTCGGCTCTGATACCAACTTGTGACACCCCCGGCCCGACCGTGCGCTAATCATACACGCAAATGCGCACGATCAAGCCCAGGGACTCACGGGAAGATATCACAACACAACTCTAGACACAAAATAAAATAATACAAGCTTAATATTACAAGCCAGGGGCCTCGAGGGCTCGAATACATAAGCTTGAGCACAAGCGTTAGCGGAAGCATTAGATATCTGAGTACAGACATAAAAGTTAAACAGATAAGCCTTAAGAAGGCGGGGCAAAACAACGACGAAGATCGAAAAGGTGCAGGCCTCCTGCCTGGGAGCCTCCTAACTACTCCTGGTCGACGGTCTCCACGTAGTAATAGTCTCTTCCAGAAGTGTAGTAGGCGTCGACTGGGGCGGCTGACTCCGGGGCTCCATCATCTGGTCGTAGCAATCGGGTATGGGGAAAAAGGGAAGCAAAGCAACCGTGAGTACTCATCCAAAGTACTCGCAAGACTTACATCAGAACTATTCTACTTATGCATTGGTATCAAAGAAGGGCTGTATATGTGGACTAGACAGCAGAAATGCCAGGATAGAGAGAAAGGCCTAGCCTATCGAAGACTAGCATGTTCAGCGGTCTTGCAGCATAAGAAGAGTGCAGATTTGTACATATTTAAAGTTGCAAGCATGTTGTAGCAAAGCCTAGGGATCCTTTCTCGACTCCCTGCGAGAAAGCGATCCCGGAGCTTACAGTTAAAGTAACATGTATTCAGTTCAAGTTGTAGTAGATCGGGATACAACACTGAGCGTCCTATTACCATGGACACGGCTATTCGAATAGATAACTTCCCTGCAGGGGTGCACTACTGTTACCCAACACGCTCGATTAACTCTGGCCGGACACACTTTTCTGGGTCATGCCCGGCCTCGGCTGATCGACACGACGTAGTCCTACCTAGGCTCAACAGAGAGGTCCCCGCCCGTCTACATCCTAAGCGCTCAGGGGTCTTGGGCCCATCGCCCTTTGCACTCCGGGTCGTTATGCAACTAGCCGGGACTAGCACCACCTCATCCTGGATGGCACTGGCTCGACAGGCCCACAATGCTGAACTGGACATCTGACAGAGCTTTCGACTGATACATACGGCCCCGAGGGTCCCATAACCATTATCCCACGTGGTGGTAGTGCGTATATGGCCAGCGGCCAACTCAGATCAAATACCCAAATCCGTTAGCGAATTATTAGGAGCTCGCGGTGACGATCAGTACTCTTGTCGTCCCATCTCGAGGAAGTGCAACAAGGGTCAGGCCCATCCCTCTCTAGGGCGGTCTCTGCCTGCCCGGCCGCGCCTCGTAATTATCTTGCGGGTACCCTCACGGTCAACCCGACTTCACATCTCTCGCGGGTACCCCTCGGGGTCGACCCGACTTTATTCAGTAAATGTAGTAAAATCCCGGTAACTGTGTATTAAGAACATCAAGGAGGAATCCAAGGAATCACCCTTGTTGGATTCTTACTTGACGTATTCCGTCAAGGAGAACCAGGAGGAATCACCCTCGATGGTATTCACACTTGCGGGGTTGCACGACAGAAGTCTTATCGGAGGTGGAGGAAGAGGAATCACCCTCGGTAATCCACGTCCGACTAGCTGTGCTACAAAGGCATCATCAGGAGTGAGTTAAGAGGTACCACCCTCGTCACTCGAGGATAACTCTGTAGAGTCAAACAACATAGGGGGTGTGCGGTGCGGTGCTGGTCTCAGCCCGTCGATCACATCGATTGGGGCATTAGTAACTAAGCGGGGCAACTAGAGCAAGGAAGAGGGGCCACCGATGGATTATCAACCAAACTATACTAAGTATCTCGGATAACAGGCAGGAATCAATAACAGTTACAAAAATAGGCTATGCAGCAGAATAGGATAAAACAGAGCAGTAGCAATTTCTAATGCAAGCAGGAGGGAGAAGGAATAGGTGATATAGGCATGCGTCAAAGGGGGTTGCTTGCTTGGAAGCTCTGCTGAAAGGGGCTGGTCGTCGGTGACTTAGTCGAACTCGGCAGCAACGTCAGTCTCGGGGTCTATCGGAGAGAAGGAGGGGGAAGAAACAATAAGTACAAGCAACAAATGCAATCACAGATGCATGGCACAGCAGCACGCTATTCGAGGGGTACCCTAATGCAGTACTACGCAAGTTAGTCGGAGCGGAAAATTATCTGGGAGTGTTCTCCCAGCTCCGGGTGATTATCGGTACACTGAACCGGAGGGGGCGGTTCCATGTTCAATAGGTTAGAGGGGTGTGGCAGGTATGTGGATAGGATATTCGGATTTAGCATATTTTTCTGATCGTTTTTCATATATAAACTATTTTCATCCGAGTTACGGTTTATTTTATATGATTTTTCAAAGTTTTAAACATTTTCTGGATTCATATTAATTATTAAATTAGAATTATCCGAAATAGTAATTGCTGATGTCAACATGACGTCAGAGTGACGTCAGCGGTCAACGGTGAACTTTGACTTGTCAAACTGACCAGTGGGTCCCACCAGTCATAGACTCATTAGCCAATTAGTTAATTAATTAGACTAACTAAGTAATTAGTTTAATTAAACAAATTTAATTAAGTTAATTAATTTATTAATTAATTAGTTATTATTTATTTTAATTCTTTTCCTTTTTTTTCGTTTTCTTATCTCTTTTTATTTTTCTTTTTATTTATTTTCTAGGCCGGCCCCACTGGCAGTGACCCAGCCGAACATGTCCACGGCTGTGCCCTTCCAGGGCCGGACATGTCCGCACGGCCACTGGAGTGGTCAACACGCGCGCGTGCGGGCGAGGCTAGCTGCAGGCGGCGGCGGCAGAAGCAGCAGCGCCTCGCTGCGGGCCGCAGCAGACGGCGCGGGCGCGGCCGGCGAGCGGGCGGTGCGGGCACGGCGAGCGCAGGCGAGCGGCGGAGCGGGTCAGCGGGCGGGCGGCGGCGGCAGCAGGCGGAGCAGCAGCAACAGTAGCAGCGAGCAGAGCGAGCGGTAAGCGGCGGGCGAGGCGCGCGGCCAGGGCGTGGGCGGGCGACGTTCGAACGACGGGGCGGTGACGGCGACGTCGAGCGGCGTGGACGGGGGCGGACGAGCGGGATAGGGCGCGGCTCACCCTCGTTGCCGAGGAGAGGGGGCGGCGAGGCGACGGTGGCGGCGAAACGGCGCCGGGGACAAGCGACGGCGACGGCGTCGGGCGAGGGAGAGTGGGGATCAGGGGGGGAGTGGAGTGGGGGTTAGGGTTTCGGGGCTGGTGGGGGAGGTAGGCCATATAGGCGCGGCTGGGCCGGCCTGGTCGGCCTGGTGGCCAGCTGGGCCGAGGCCCAGTTGGGGGGGATTCTTTTGTTTTATTTTTATTTTTATTTTTTTATTTTTCTTATATAACACTAGCCCCTAAATTAGTATTTATAATCAGGCTACTGCCATAATTAATTTGGTACATTAATTAAATAGTTTGCATTTATTTATAATTTAAAAAGTATTTAATAATTGTTTTTAGCCCCATTTTATTGATTTTTGGCACTTAAAATACCTTATAAAATATGGGTTTCAACATGACAAATATCCAGGGATTATTTGCCACACTCTGAACATTTTAGTTTGCATGTTTGAGAAATTTGAATTTTGGATTTTAAATTGAATTTGAATTATGCCTTGGATCAAATGAGGATTAGCAACAGTAATAATGGTGACAAGGCATCATTAGCATGGGATTACTGTAGCTCATTACATAGGGGTGTTACATTGCCGCAGGTTCATTTTCCATTGCGGCTCTGGTTCGCTTGGCCTGGTGCACAAGTGGCTCTATGTCTCTACAAGAATAGAAGAAAATCAAGTCTGAAATCATAATCAAGATGGAGTCAAGACTTGGTAAAGATAAGGCAATTATGCTTACTCCTCGTCTTCTGACTCGCTGAGGATGGAGAGGTCATATCTCGCCGGCGGGGGTGATTCCCTGGCCCTTTTGAGTGCCGGAGGGGATGAACTTGCGGCTGAGAAGACCCAATTTCACCGACAACTTCTTGCTGAGAAGACGGACGCTGAGATCGTGGACGCCGAGTTTGTTGCCGGTGTACTTCTTCTTGATGGCCAGTTTTGGTGGTCGTTTTCTTCACGACAGGTCCAGCCTTTGGCGAAGAAGCGCGCACTGGCTCCTGGCTGGCCGTCTTCCAAAGAACGCGTGCCCTCTTCTTTGGAGCCCGAGGGCCTTCTTCTTCTTCGTCTTCGAGTCCCCCGGCAACCTCACTCCCGGCAGGCTCTTCTTGGGGTTCCTCAGCGGCCTCCTCGTCAGGATGTTCTTCTTCATCATCCTCAGTTGCCGCGACCTGAGAACCGCCAGCCTTGCTAATTCTAGCAATTTCTGTGGCTTTGCTGGTGATGTATGCCAGCTCCTCTTCTTTGGTGGCCTTGATGAGATCCCTTTCTTTCCGAGTGGCCTTCTCCATCAAGTTTGAAGCCCAGGCCATTTCATCCTCCAGAGTAGGCATTGGCCAAAGAGCTTCGACTCCTTGAGCGTTGCATTCTGACATCATCGGCAAGATGGAATCCTTGGTGGAATTGATATGCAATGGGATGATCTGGTCCGGCAAGTGGAAGGTGTCGGTAGTTCTGAACAACTGCTCATAGAGGCTGGCGTGCTCCAGAACAGTCAAATTGTTGCCGAGCCCTGGATACAATCGCATGATATCACCTGCGTTCTGGTACTCCCAGGTGAACCTCTGCCTTTTTTGCAGCGGCGTAATGCGTCGCCAGAGGAAATCAGCACCCACCATCTCTATAGTCAACTTGGCGGCTTTAAGGCGAGCAATTCAGTTCAGTGCCGGGCAAAGTCTCTTGTCGCTGGCGCCCAAGTTGCTCCAGTCGTCACCGCGTACAACTCTCTCTGTGCGCGACAAGCAGAAATTGGGAAAATACTTTTCCTGGATCCAACACCACTCAGCCCGCCATTCTTCCCACTTTAAGTGCAGCTGCCCGGGAAGATACTGGTCCTTGGTCTTGGCCCTAGGGATCCATGTGACACTGCCGGAGAGCTCTTTAGCTTCGATGCGAGGAATGAAGAAATGGCAGAACATATCGACATTGAGGGTAACTCCAATGAAATTCTCACACAAATGGGAGAAAACTGACATGCAAGTCATAGCATTTGGGGTAAAATCCAACAATCTAAACCCGAAGCTGTACATCATTGCGCTGAAGAAATCCGAAAATGGAGGAACCTGCCTGCAATAGAAGTACGCACAGAAAAATGGATACGAATCTGATGGGGTCTTGCCTCCGGCGGGGAGCACCACTGGGGCCTCGTGATCTTTGGTGTCTCATCCCCACATACAGGCATACTTCTCGATCAAGGTATTCTCATCCAAAGCCGGCGGCGAGAATACCACATTCTCCCTCCGCCGCTTCTCCAGTTCCTCCAGTTCCTTCTTCTTCTTCTCCGCCTTGGGATCGACAGGCTTGGCGGGCTTCTTCCCCACTGCGTCGGTCTTCTTGGGTGCCATAAGGGCTCAGGGATAAAAGAGGGAGTCGAGGTGAGGTGTGAATCGGTGGCGGCGGCGGCAGAAGCTGCTCTGGCCAGAGGATGAAGATGAAGCAGAGGGAAGCAAGGGTGAATGAGCAGTGTCCCCTTGAGGTTACCTTTTTATGGGCAAAATGCGAGGGGGTTGGCTCTTTACTGTTTGCCTTGGCAGAACCTTTGCAGGCGCACTACCACGGAATAACCGCTACAGTCCACCACTTCTGCATCCCGCATTTAATGCGCGACATGGGCGTGCTTGGAGGAAAATCATCATTGCAAAAATTGCGGCGGTAATCTCTCACCATGTGTGTGTGTATTGTTTGGGCCTAGCCCAACGACACTTCGGACATGCGTGTGGCCCAGGCCCAGGGGCTCCTGTCGGTGTATAAAACATGGGTATTTTATACCCTGAGTTATGCACAGACAGTAGTAGCCTTCCTGATGGCCAAGGATTGCCGGGGATTACCAAGATCAAGATTCAAGGCCTAGTTGCAGAGCTGCTAGGGAGAAGATCAAGACAAGATATCAAGAAGCACCAGACTTGTGCTAGTTATGAAGAAGATACTTGCCGGCAAGGTCCAAGCCGGCAAGATGAAGGCCCGGCAAGCTCCGTGCCGGCAAGTCCACGCTAGCTCATCAGTGCTCCACTGCACCAACCAGCTAGTCGCTAATCGGTGAGGTGTCGACTGCGCAGGCAGTTTGGTGAGATTTGTCGGGGCACGTGTCAGCCTGCTGGAAGGAGATTTAGCTTTAATGAGACCCGTCCAGGAGGCGTGTCAAGATAATAAGAGGTAGCTAGGCGAGCGGTGCAGAAACCTTGCCGGGGCTCCTCCTCCACATGACACCTAACAGCGCAATAAATGCTTTTGTCCTAATCCGCCAGAGTTAGGTATGATAGCACTGTTTGCTATCTAATCAACTTGTAATGACTGTTTTGCCACTGTGGTTACCCCGTGAGCTATAAAAGGAGGGCCAGGGCAAATTTTACAAGGGTCGAGACTTTGCTCATTCTGCATGCGTAGCTGCTCTTCCTGCACCTTGCCGGCAAGAAGCGCTCCTTGTACTTGAGCCCAAACACACCCAATACACAAAGTAGGAGTAGTGTTTTACACCTCACGGTGGCCCGAACCTGGGTAAATCCTTTGCGTTTCTGCTGATTCTGCTCTTTGTGCTTGCGCATCTCCCTAGTTGAACCGCAAAGGGGCTAGATGGCCCCATAGATGGTCGTACGCATGACACAATTACTTTCAATGAATAATCTGATCATAAAACCACAATTCATCGGATCCCAACAAACACACCGCAAAAGAAGATTACATCGGATCGATCTCCGAACAGAACATTGTATTGAAGATCAAAGAGAGAGAGAAAGCCATCTAGCTAATCACTTTGGACCTGTAGGTCTGTGGTGGACAAGTCACACATCATCGGAGGTGCAGCAAGGTTGATGTAGAAGACCTCTGTGATCGGTTCCCCCTCTGGCAGAGTACCGAAAAAGGCCTCCAAATGGGATTGTGGAAGAACAGAGACTTGCGGCGGCGGAAAAATTGTTTCGGGTGGATCCCTGGGGGTTTTGGAATATTTTAGAATTTATAGTGCTGGAATCAGGTCAAAAGGAGCCACAAGGGCCCATAAGACATCAGGCCGCGCCTAGCCCCCAGGGCATGCCCTGTTGTCTTGTCGTCTCCTCGTAGGTCTTCTGGTCCACCCCCAAAGCTTCTAGGGTCTCTTATGTCCAGAAAAAAATCGTCAAAAAGTTTCGTAGCGTTTGGACTCCGTTTGGTATAGATTTTCTGTAGAACAAAAACAAGCAGAAAACAACAACTGGCACTGGGCATTGATTTAATAGGTTAGTCCCCGAAAATAATATAAAATTGCATAAAAAGTATCTAAGAATGATAATATAATAGCATGAAACAATCAAAAATTATACATACATCGGAGATGTATCAGCGGCTAACGCAAAGATATTAAGGTCATCGGGGTCATGAGGACCGGATGAAGGCATTAAGTTCTATGGACAACCGTGCTCCTAGAATAATTGTGTTCCCCTTAAGATATCTCCGCCTGTCACATCACAGGTCTCTCGGTTTCCACAACCATCTATATACTTTATGTGTGGCCTGGGGAGTTGGATGTCTTCAACTACGCCGATGGATAGGACATCTCCCATCACGAAATTACCAGAGGTAAATAAGCAACACAAAGCAACACGCATAATTAGACAACACATATCAAATAACCACTTACTAATCGACCGACCCATAGCCAACAATTACTCAAATAACATCACATATAAGGGTGTTCAAGAGTTGTTACAACCCATCACGGAGACCGTGATGGAGGAGGAAGAAGGGATGGTGATGGTGGTGATGATGGCTGTGGCGCGGATGATGGTGGTGATGACGGTGGCATGGCGGCGGTGGCGCATGGCCGTGCCCCACCGGGGCGGCTCCCTTCCGGTCTCCTTCAAGGTTGCAACAATGGTGTCTTGATGTGGATGGTGGCTAGACTTATAGATGAAGCTTGATGAAGATTGTGGATGAGAATGAGGTGGCGGCTAGGGTTGAAGGTGAATATATAAGAGCTCTCCCATAGCCTCCTCCGTTGATGTAGGATCTCCCCTTTGATCCAAGGGCTCTAGATGACCCCAATCCTCTCTCAAATCATCCTTGAAGGCCAAGGGAGTCATAGGTGTAAACGGGGATGAAATCCACGAAGAATCCTGTCATGAGAGGCAACTTTCAGTGCTGTCTGGAGTCCATACAGGCGCCCATATGACCAGCCACAGTCACATGAAACGCCGTCTTTCATACTGTTGCCCCCCTTCTGTAAATCGGCCACCATTTCTTCATACGAACTCAGAATTTGATGTTCTTGGGATCGTTGGATTCGTATGAACGACACCGATCCATTTCTGGATTTACATCTTGATTTGGAGAAATTTGGAAAAATGACTTTTTCCATCTTTGAAATGGCCAAGTCTGGGGTCCTGGGTGTCCATCGTTTGAAATCCTTTCATCGTGCTAAGTTCTTGGGAAGTACATATCACCTACAAGACACTCAAAGACAAGAACACTAATAAAAACTAACAGAGAATAAAGATTATGCAATGCTCGTAGTGAAAAGGATAAAAACTGGAAATCATGCATATGGACATGTAATTGGCTCAATGGAACATGATATGACTTGATATATGGAGATAATGTGCAACAAATGAGCTCTAAAGATGCGTAAAATATGGAGCCATCAATCCCTCGAACGGCCCCTTGTGGTTCCCTCGAACAGTTCGTCCAAGCACCATATATGCGATGCCTCCAAAGTATCCACACGTATGGGGAGCAGCGGCGGGCGGCGGACTGCTAGGTCCGGTCGCGCGTCATGGTGCGTGGGGAGTGGCGGCGGCTGTATAGGGACGAAAAGGATCAACCCTAAGTGGTGCGCCCACTCCCCTATATATAGACCTCTGAGATGGGCTCAACACTTGAGGCCCACTAGGAGTCTAAACCCATTTGCACTCAGATCCAAGCCGAATGGGCTACAACCCATTAAGTGTGTGACCCTATAGGTTCACATACACATGGACACGACCCGAGTCGATAGTTGGTAGCGGATCCTAGCAAAACGTGCCATCTCCCACATGTTCATAAAGTCGTTAGACGAACCTCGACAATGTGTTATATGCAACATTCCTTTTGCCTCTCGATATATGTTGTCGAGCTCAAGGCGCGTACTTGTCACCCTTGTGGTAGCTCGACATCTCTTCTCGAAACCGTGATATAGATTCCTGAACTGGGTTAACTCTTAACCTAATTCGCATGGCCATGCTTTCCAAATCTAATCACTTGAGAAGGCCCAGAGACTTGGGTTAAGAGTTAACCCGGTTCAGGAATCCCATCTTGGTCAACCATGTCTCGCGGCATGTCTCATGACTCATCTGAAAGCTACCTTTATCACTACCCAGTTACGAAGTAGCGGTTGATAGACCCTAAGTGAGTCGATCCTCATCCCGAGAACATGTGAGGACCTCAGGTCCAGGACATGGCATATACATTGTACTTGAGACTAACAGATGACAATATCTCGTTGTGTCTCAAAGTGGGTCTGTCTGACTCGGTGATCTCCATCCCCGAGTCCATACTATCGGTTTAGCATCTCTATGCCCATGACTTGTGAAACATAGTCATCAACCGAATCGTATACTACTCAAAGGGTATGTGTCCGCATAACCTTATCAACTAGGGACCATCAGAACAATCATCATACAATATATAGTCTCACAAACAAGACACATCCTTATTGATACATATCACTGATGATGTTCAAGGACAATACTAAAGACTCATTCATACATAGGGAAATATCATCATCACATGATTGCCTCTAGGGCATATCTCCAACACTCCGGACATCCGTTCCCCCGAGACCGATCGGACGACCGACAATCATCGGATGTCCGGTACTACCTGTCTGTTGGAAATATGCCCTAGAGGAAATAATATTCTATTATTAAATTTACATGTTCATAATTAAGAGTTTATATTCTATGCTATAACTGCTATGATCCTGGAATATGCAATTCAGTGGAAAACTCATATGCGCGTGTGGAATGATAAACGGTAAAGAATAGGTTCCTAGTCTTGCCTCTAGGACTAGCTCAAGTGTTCTTGGTGATCACGTTTTCCGGATCTTAGGATATTGTTAAATGTAAATGATAGTCCTAAAACAACATTGAGATTATGACATTGGAAGAACGATCATATTGAATCGACCCAAACTTGTCTGTTATGAATTGAGTTTATATCGTCTGTAATCAATTGTAATAACACGGAGTGTTAACATGTGATTTTGCTCCTTAGACCATGAGAGTATCGTAGTCACTTCTTACCGTACGGTGGACTTTGGGGTTGCTCAAACGTCACCTGTAACACGGTGATCATAATGACAACTTACAGGCTCATCGGAAAGTTTGACAAGGGACTAGATAGCTCGAGAGTGGGATTTGCTCCTCTGACGATGGAGAGATATTCTTAGGGACCTCTGGTGTGATGGAATCCATCATCGTCTGGCCAGACACAAGTGACTACCTCACGGGGATGCCAGAACACGACAACGAGAAAGAAGAACAAAACCGGTAATGAGGATAACGACATAGTGAGCATGTGATGACTCAGGAGGATACCGATACATCCCGGGTTTTGTGAAGTATCACGAAGCAAAGGGAACATCACATGATAACCAAAGATTCAATCGAATATCATTCGTGTCCTCATAGGGATCCATATGGACGTCCATGGTTCCGCTATCGGTCATTGAATGAATGCTTTCGTTCATGTCTATGAGTTAGCGAACCTACGGGGTCACAAGCTTAAGGAAATAATGATCTGCTAAGTGTTAGTAGGACGGGAGTGATGAGAATATATTTGTGGAATTGTTTCTAAATATTTGAAATAGTTTCGAGAGGATCCGAAAGCGTTTCGGGGTCACCGAAAGGGTTTCGGAGAGTATCGGGTAATACAGGGTATTACCGATAAATAATATATAGGTGGAAAATGTTTCCGGGGCTGTTAAATTATATATAAAAGGGTCTAATATTTATTAGAAGTCTTTTATATTAAATTTAATACCAACGGGCCTTAAAAGGCCAAACCGGGGAAGGAGCATTAGGCCAACTTGGCCCAATAGGAAGTGGCGCCCCCCTTCCTTGTGGGGGGGCAAATTGGAGTGGGGGAGGAGTCCAACTCCTCCTCCCAAGGCCGGCGCCCCAAGGAGGGACTTTCCCTCCTTGGTGTCTGTCCTCTTCCTCCCCTCCAACCTATATATACTAGGGGTTTTTGCTCTATGGAGATACACAAGTTTTGGAGCCTCCTCTAGTTCATCTAGTTCTAGTTCTAGTTGGTCCTAGTTGACTAATTTGAGCTAGACCTAGTTCCTCTAATCCTCATAATTCGAAGCCCAGTGTGGTTCTAATCTCCTCCCTCTAATTCTTCGGCAACGATTAGCTCTGGACGGTGAAGCGCTACCGGATCGTGAAGGCCGTACGCTTGCAACCAAGTAGAGTGGTCATGCTTTTGGTCTTCCGTTCGAGGGATCGTTTGAGAAAGGTTCGCGGGATTGTTCATCGATGGTTCGAGGAACTCCAAGTACGATCTACACAGACTCGTTCTTCTTCTGCTGCAACTCAGTGACGGTAACGATCATGATCCCATCCCGTAATGCATCTTCATATTGATCTTGGGTGTGCGTAGGTGCGATTTTTTTTGTTTTCTACTACATTTCCCAAAAGTGGCATCAAGAGCAGCTATATAAGTAGGTGCAGGTTGCGATCTAGATCACATGTGTATGTGAGGGTTTGATGTTCCTGCTAATGCTTCCCTTGAGTGTTGCTTTGTTTCAATTCATTGGCGGCATGGTGAGGCTTTTACAAAGTTTTGACAATCGCTCGGCTCTGGCTATCGACGATCTGCTAATAGTTCTTTCGGCGTCATCATAGTCAAGAATAGTGAACCGTCGCGTACACAAGAGGGTGCTGAAGATGGACGATCTTCTTGGGGGTCATGCGTATTTGACGAAGTTTAGTGTGGGGCTAGAGATTTTTAATTAAGTCTCTTCCCTCACACACCCCGAAAATTAATCTAGCATCAAGAATTATCGCCTATATTGTGGACGTAGGTAGCTAGTATTATTTGTTAAAACTGGTTAACCGCGTAACTAAAATATGCTAAAACCGATTAGAGGACGTCTAATTAGTTTTGTAGAGTATGCATATGATGTTGTATAGCCTTCGTCATGATAATGAGTTTATGTATGAGATGGTTATATGTTGTAATGTTAACTGGCCTGCGCGTCACGGCATGATGGCTAGAGCCACGAGATTGCCATGTTAATGTAAATATCGTAGAGATAGCCTACAGGTTACAGGTGACGATGGCAAGCGTACATGAAGGACCCCGACGTGGAGAAGGTGTACTAGGCGCGGGACGAGGAGCTATAATTTCATGCCACGGCGGAATTTCTGAATTTGATGCCACGGCAACGTTTTCTGAAATGGTCGCCATGGCAACATTTTCTGAATTTGCCACCACAACAGCGTTTTTGAAACGGTTGCCACAACAACGAAATGTTGGCCATCATGATGCTTCAACTGAAGATTGAATATGGTCATGAAGGAATCTTGGCACCCAGGGCTATACCATATCATGCTTTTATGAATTGCCTGAGATGTTTATCCCTTTGTTGTTTGCACCCTTTGATTGCGTAGTAGTCAATTATTAGGGTGATCTCTCACAGTAAATATCAAGTTAAAAGGTGCTCTTCCCAGTGTTGCAACCGTCTATAACATGTGGCCTTTCGGAGTACTACATGCTACCATGAGTACAAACGAGAAGTGAAGTGTAAGGCGGGTGAGGTAAGACCTCATAGCAGAAACACTCGGTTGTCTTGAAGTCCTGGCAGAAAATTTCTGAGTTCGAAGCGCAAAGCATCGAAAGATGAACAAGAGTCATATGGTGATATGATCGGCAAAAGATTGCCCACCGGTTGAAATTCACATCATATGAGATGCTACCATCACTACAAAAAAACACTTCCATGATGATACGTGTTTGTCATAGTAGGTCACGTTTTCTATCATGCATGTACATCCGTGATGGTTTTATGACAGAATCAAGATAGTCATACCTGTGCTGTCGTAGAAGTGTTCCATGACAATACTCAAATTATCATCATGGAAGTTTCCACTTCCATCATGATAAATGGTGCATCATGGAAGTGTTTTCGTCAAGGGTAACCGACACGTGGCATCCACCATAACGGGACACCGTTAAGCTATCGGGTGCGGGTTTGGATCTGATAACCCGTTAACTGCCTGGACCAATGGCGATTTTCCACGTGTAAAATTCTCATTCACCAAGGGAACCATGTGTCAGCTCGACGTTGCGACAGATGTCATCCATTCATTGGATGAGAGACGCCTATGACACATCGACACATGGCACGGCCCAATAGTGGCCCATTCAGGTTAAACGGGTCGGCCCAGCCAAAGGCCCACATGCTTTTGTCAGATACTAGTGGGCCGACCCGTTAATAGCTTGCCATGTTTTGGGCCCAAATTATTGCCCATATTAGATATGGCCCGTTAACAGTGCATTGTCTTTTGGGCCCATTTAGGCCCGGTTTGTATTACGGACTGTTAAAGGCCCATTGAACAGTTTAACCCAGTTCAGCTCGATGATTGTTTCGGCTTATTAGCGGCCTGTCGTGCGTACGACCATCTATGTGGCCATCGAGCCCCTTTGCGGTTCGACTAGTGAGATGCGCAAGCACAAAGAGCAGAATCAACAGAAACGCAAAGGATTTACTCAGGTTCGGGCCACTGTGAGGTGTAAAACCCTACTCCTGCTCTGTGTATTGGATGTGTTTGGGCTCAAGTACAAGGAGCGCTTCTTGCCAGCAAGGCACGGGAAGAGCTGCTACACATGCAAAATGAGCAAAGTGTCGACCCCTGTAAAGGTTGCCCTGGCCCTCCTTTTATAGCTCAAGGGGTAACCACAGTGGCAAAACAGTCATTACAAGTTCATTAGATAGCAAACAGTGCTATCATACCTAACTCTGCCGTGTTAGGACAAAAGAATTTATTGCGCCGTTAGGTGTCATGTGGAGGAGGAGCCCCGGCAAGGTTTCTGCACCGCTCGCCCAGCTACCTCTTATTATCTTGAGACGCCTCCTGGACGGGTGTCATTAAAGCTAAATCTCCTTCCAGTAGGCTGACACGTGCCCCGACAAATCTCACCAAACTGCGTGCGCGGTCGACACCTCACCGATTAGCGACTAGCTGCTCAGTGTAGTGGAGCGCTGACGAGCTAGCGAGGACTTGCCGGTGCGGAGCTTGCCGGGCCTTCATCTTGCTGGCTTGGACCTTGCCGGCAAGTATCTTCTTCATAGCTAGCACAAGTCATGTGCTTCTTGATATCTTGTCTGGATCTTCTCCCTAGTGGATTCGCAACTAGGCCTTGAATCTTGATCTTGGTAATCCCCGGCAAGCCCTGGCCATCAGGAAGGCTACTACTGTCTGTGCATAAGTCAGGGTATAAAATACCCATATTTTATACACCGACAGGAGCCCTCGGGCCTTGGACACACGCGCGTCCGAAGCGTCATTGGGCTAGGCCCAAACAATGCACAGACACGTGGCGAGAGATTACCGCCACAATTTTTGCAATGATGATTTTCCTCCAAGCATGCCCACATCACGCATTAAATGCGGGATGCAGGAGTGGTGGACTGTAACGGTTATTCCGTGGTAGTGCGCCTACAAAGGCACTGCCAAGGCAAACAGTAAAGAGCTAGCCCCCTCGTGTTTTCCCCATAAAAAGGCAACAGCGAGGGGACGCTGCTCATTCACCCTTGCTTCCATCTGCTTCATCTTCTTCCTCTAGCCAGAGCAGCTTCCGCCGCCACCGCCGCCGATTCACACCTCACCTCGACTGCCTCTTTTCTCCCTGAGACCTTATGGCACCCAAGAAGACCGACGCAGCAGGGAAGAAGCCCGCCAAGCCTGTCGATCCCAAGGCGGAGAAGAAGAAGAAGGAACTGGAGGAACTGGAGAAGCGGCGAAGGGAGAATGTGGTATTCTCGCCGCCAGCTTTGGATGAGAATACCTTGATCGAGAGGTATGCCTATATGTGAGGACGAGACACCAAAGATCACGATGCCCCAGTGGTGCTCCCCGCCGGAGGCAAGACCCCATCAGATTCGTATCCATTTTTTTGCGCGTACTTTTATTGCGGGCTGGTTCCTCCATTTTAGGATTTCTTCAGCGCAATGATGTATAGCTTCGGGTTTAGACTGTTGGATTTTACCCCAAATGCTATGACTTGCATGTCAGTTTTCGCCCATTTGTGTGAGAATTTCATTGGAGTTGCCCCCAATGTAGATCTATTCTGCAATTTCTTCATTCCTCGCATCGAAGGTAAAGGGCTCTCCGGAAGTGTCACATGGATTCCCAGGGCGAAGACCAAGGACCAGTATCTTCCCAGGCAGCTGCACTTAAAGTGGGAAGAATGGTGGGCTGAGTGGTGTTGGATCCAGGAAATGGATTTTCCAAGTTTCTACTTGCTGCGCACAGAGAGAGTCGTACGCGGCGACGACTGGAGGAACTTGGGTGCCAGCAACAAGAGGCTTGGCCCGGCACTGAACCGAATTGCTCGCCTTAAAGCCACCAAGTTGACTATAGAGATGGTGGGTGCCGATTTCCTTTGGTGACGCATTGCGCCGCTGCAGAAAAGGCAGAGGTTCACCTGGGAGTACCAGAATGCAGGTGATATCATGCGATTGTATCCAGGGCTTGGCAATAATTTGACTGTTCTAGAGCACGCCAGCCTCTATGAGCAGTTGTTCAGAACTACCGGCACCTTCTACTTGCCAGACTAGATCATCCCATTGCATATCAATTCCGCCAAGGATTCCATCTTGGCGATGATGCCAGAATGCAACGCTCAAGGAGGCTGGGCTTCAAACTTGACGGAGAAGGCTACTCGGAAAGAGAGGGATCTCATCAAGGCCACCAAAGACGAGGAGCTGGCATACATCGCCAGCAAAGCTGCAGAAATTGCTAGAATTAGCAAGGCTGGCGGTTCTCAGGCCGCGGCAACTGAGGATGATGAAGAAGAACATCCTGACGAGGATGCTGCCGAGGAACCCCAAGAAGAGCCTTCCTGGAGTGAGGTCACCGGGGGACCCGAAGATGAGGAAGAAGAAGGTCCTCGGGCTCCCAAGAAGAGGGCACACATTCTTTGCCAAAGGCTGGTCCTGTCATGAAGAAGACGACCACCAAAACTGGCCATCAAGAAGAAGTACGCCGGCAACAAACTCGGTGTCCACGAGCTCAGCGTCCATCTTCTCAGCAAGAAGTTGTCGGCGAAATTGGGTCTTCTCAGCCGGCAAGTTCATCCCCTCCGGCACTCAAAAGGGCCAGGGAATCACCTCTGCCGGCGAGATATGACCTCTCCGTCCTCAGCGAGTCAGAAGACGAGGAGTAAGCATAATTGCCTTATCTTTACCAAGTCTTGACTCCATCTTGATTATGATTTCTAACTTGATTTCCTTCTATTCTTGCGGAGACATAGAGCAACTTGTGCAGCGGGCCAAGCGAGCCAAGGCTGCAGCAGAGAACGAACCTGCGGCAACCACTGGGCAAGGGGACGTATCTGCTGATACCGTCATCATCAGCCCCCAGCCCAGCCCCCTACGCGAGTCCGTGACACGGTTCCCGCTCGCCGATACTGGCATTGATGCTCCTTCTCTTAGTCTCGACAAGGAGGTAGGAGAAGGCCACCAGGAGGAAGAGCACCAAGAGGCAGATCCCACCGTGGTTCCTCCGTCAACCACCGTCCCGGAGTGTGCTTCTCCGGCAAGGGCCTCTACTGATGAGCCTGTCTGCACTTAAATAGTCCCGGCAAGCGAGGCTGCCGGAGACCGTGCGGCGGCAACCAAAGTTTCCGGGGAAGGAACTATCCTTCCTCAACAAGCGCCAACAGGTAATCCACTTGCTTCTGAGCACTTCCCAATTTTTTTTGTTTTCTTGAACTAGACTTGTAAATTGATTTTCATTCTATCCTTTGCTTCTATTCCAGTCTGCAGCTCCCACCTCTCCCAAAGAAGGGGAAATCCTTGTAGAAGTGGCAGATATTGCAAAGGAAGCTGCTGATGAAGCCGCCAAGATAGCTGCTGAAGAGGCCACCAACTCTGCCGCTGAGGAAGCAAGGGAAGTTGCCGGAGACATAAGGGAATCTTCCCGCAACATATCTGCTCCCATCCAGACAAGCACGGAGATGGTGTTGCTTGATGTTGGCAGGCTAGGCTTCAAGACTCAACCAACCGCGCCAACAAATCAAGTCTTGACGAATGCACTTATCACTCCCGCTCCTCAACAAGGATCTGAAGCCCCCAGTTCATCAGGTACTGGGGAGTTAAATTTTGATGAGGAAATTGCTCGTATCCTTGCCTCCATTCCCAAAATCACTCTTGAAGATGACAACGCTACCGATAGCATAGCAGACCTTGCCTTCCTAGAGACCATGGTTGCTGGTCTCAGGGATGTGCAAGAGCGTTATGGTAAGCGATGGGACAAGCTTCAAGCAGAACACACGGCTCTAGAGGTGATCAAGGAGAAGCTGAAGAAGAAGGTAGAAGATATCCGCACTTGGTACAACAACCAATCCCTCAATTTGAGGAGGCAAGAGGAAAAGCTCGCCGCCGCCCAGGAGATGGCGACAGCCTTGGACGGCAAGCTGGCAGAGCGCAAGGCGCAACTCAATGCCCGGGAAAGGAATCTTGCCTCACAAGAGGAGGCCCTTGCCACCAAACTTCGCAGCAAGGATGAAGAAATCGGGAAGCTCCTTGAGCAAAGGACACAGGAGCTGGAGAAGAATCATAAGGATTCCATTGAGGCCCAAGCTCGAGAAAACGCCGCCAAGCTCAAGGAGGCTACTGATGAAAGCTGCCGCTGCCACTGCCGCCAAGGCGGATCTTGATTCCCAACTGACCAAGCTGAAAGAGGAACTTGCCGGTAGTAGTAAAGAGGTCGAGACTCTCAAGGGCGAAGAACAGAAAGCAGCCCTCACCTTAGGGGAACTGCAAACGCAGCTCTCATCCAAGAATCAAGATCTCAATACCGCCACCAAGGTTGCCGAGGACTTGAAGTCTAAAGTTGCCGATCTGGAAACAGATCTAGAGTCCGCCAAGGAGCGGGAAAGAATCTGGACGGAGAAGTTGGGGACAGAGGAGGCCTTGCGCGTAGACGTTGAAAACAAGTTCAATCAGCTGCAAGAGAACCTCTTCCTCTGGACCAACGGTCTTGTCAACATTGCCAAGCGTATCACCTCCCAACTCGCTGTCATGGATATGAGGAGCTAGAGCTTCACCCTCAACGACAAGGAGACCACCAGCGTCAGGCTAACCAAGTTCTTCGAGGGTATCATGAAGATAGATCTGCCTCGTTTGCGGATGAATCTCGGAAGTTTTCGCGCAATGTCCTTTATAAGGTGCTACTCAAGCTTGCACATTGCCATTGCCATCCTGACCTCGATCTCTCCGGGATCTTCAGAAAATTGCCGCAGAACACAGATGTCACCGCCGCCGACAAGATCGCTGCTCCTCTCGCCAACAAGGTTCTCCAAGTCCCCAGGATCCATGGCGATCATCAGGATTAAGCTTGTCATTGTATTCGCCACAGTGCTGTCATGTAAAAGATACATTTGATCTTATGTTAGATCTGCACTGCTTTTGTGATGTAATATAACTTATGTCGATGAATGAATGCATGCTATCTCCCTTGTTTTACTTTGTCTTTGTATGATTTTTCTATACCCTACACATGCCAGAAGCTTGCCGGTGCGTGTACTTGCCGTGAGCGCTTGAGGAACGGGTCCTTAGCAGCCTGCCGGTAGTGTTGCCGCCGGCAAGTTTTCCTTTGACGTTTTCAAATGCAGCTACTTAAATTGTTGAGCGGACTCGAAACAAAGTAAGAGCACAACTGATTACGACAAGGTTCCTTCGCGTGCAGGTTTTTCATACAAATACCAAATCGTTCAAGGGAAATTGCAAATGTAACAAGGGATTTGTTTCAAAGTTTTTCAACTTAGCTTTTCCTTGTGATGTTCTTCTTGTTGCCAACTGATCACTTGAACGCCATTATCTGGTATCCATACCGTCACTCCCCCCGGGAAACTTGCACGCGAGGGAACCTTCTTCCTTTAAGAAAAAGGAAGAAGAGAAAAGGGACAGTCTGGAGACCTTGGCGTGTCATCAATCATTGCATACAAGGCAAAGCATAACACAACATCTCATGCAAACATACATAAATTGAAATGTATTTTGACTTATGCACAGGATATGCGCCTGGCTTTGTACAGAGGGTTACATGTCTTGCTGACAAAGCTTGTACAAAAGAGGGATGTCGGGAAGCCCGGCGATGTCTACTACACAACTTATTCTTGTAGACTCGTTTTGGGCCTCCAAGTGCAGAGTTTTGTTGGACAGTAGCAATTTTCCCTCAAGTGGATGACCTAAGGTTTAACAATCCGTGGGAGGCGTAGGATGAAGATGGTCTCTCTCAAACAACCCTGCAACCAAATAACAAAGAGTCTCTTGTGTCCCCAACACACCCAATACAATGGTAAATTGTATAGGTGCACTAGTTTGGCGAAGAGATGGTGATACAAGTGTAGTATGGATAGTAGATATAGGTTTTTGTAGTGCGAACAATGAAAACAGCAAGGTAGCAAGTAACAAAAGTGAGCATAAACAGTATTGCAATGCTTAGAAACAAGGCATAGGGTTCATACTTTCACTAGTGCAATCTCTCAACAATGCTAACATAATTGGATCATATAATCATCCCTCAACGTGCGATAAAGAATCACTCCCAAGTTCCTATTAGCGGAGAACATAAGATAGAAATTGTTGTAGGGCACGAAACCACCTCAAAGTTATCCTTTCCGATCAATCTATTGTGCCATCCCTATAGGTGTCACAAATAGCCCTAGAGTTTGTACTAAAATAACACCATATGATACGCATCAACCAACTCTAATGTCACCTAGATAGTCCAATGTCACCACAAGGATCCGTGAATTGATTATTCGATATGCATCAAACAACTTCAGATCATAATATTCAATCCACACAAAGAACTTCAAAGAGTGCCCCAAGATTTCTACCGGAGAAAGTAGGACGAAAACGTGCATCAACCCCTATGCATAGATTACCCCAATGTCACCTCGGGAATCCGCGAGTTGAGTGCCAAAACATATATCAAGTGAATCAATATAATACCCCATTGTCACCACGGGTATTCATATGCAAGACATACAACAAGTGTTCTCAAATCTGAAATATTCAATCCAACAATAATGAAACCTCAAAGGGAAAAGATTCGATTCATCACAACAAGGATAGAGAGGGAAGAAACACCATATGATCCAACTATATTAACAAAGCAAGTGATACATCAAGATCGTGCCAAATCAAGAACACGAAAGAGAGAGATCAAACACATAGCTACTGGTACAAACCCTCAGCCCCGAGGGTGAACTACTTCCTCCTCGTCATGGAGACCGCCGGGATGATGAAGATGGCCTCCAGTGATGATTCCCACTACAAGAAATATGTCAACTTGTGACCTTCTGTCAATGACCCTGGAAAAATGGTCATAAATCTACGACCATTTGAGACCAATTAGTCATAAACTGTTCGGGGGGCTCCAAACCCTAAACCATAACAACGATTTTGGTCAGAAAGGTCGTAATTTCCTTACACGAAATGGTCGTAAAGCAGACAGCACTGGTCCGCTGCCTTATTTCTAGCTGATCACGACCAATATAGATGGTCATAGCCTTGTAAATTGTGGTACATTGCTATGACTAGGCGCCACCTCATCAGTTTTTCCTATGTGTTATGTCCATGTGTCAATTTTTGCCTATGTGTCAATTTTTGCCCTAAGTTGTGAAGCAGCCTACATTTGTGTCATTCCCAAAATTTCCTAAAAATTCTCATAAATTCTTTGGATCATATCTTCCTCAAATATGTCAAAAACCTTCCTTGCCTAGTTCAAAAATAATTCAGGAATATTCATTTTCATTCTGTTCAGAACAGCACTTTTTGAAAGAAGTGCTATTTATATTTTCTTGATTGCCCTCAAAATTTTTGGGCACTCTTTCCTATCCAAATCATTGCCTCATGACAAAATCCAGCTCCATTTGCCTAGTAAATCTTCCTCAGCAAATTTCCAAAGTTTTTGTTCAGCTAGAAGCTTTGTGAAGGAAGTACTAGCTAGGCATATCCTAATGAGTTGAATTTTGCCACATATTCTATATGCCCAAATCACAGCTCTCCACAAAATTTGAGCCCCATCTAACAATCCATGTGAGCTCACCATCCAATCTTTGTTTCTGGTAATATTTTCAGTTTGTGAAGCAACTATATTTTATATTGCTTTATAATTGCTGAAAATTTGCCAGGACATGACCATGCCCATAGAACCTCCCTACAGCAAATTTTAGCTCATTTAATTTGGCCAATTGCCCTCAATATTTTTCCCAATTTTCTGTTCAGTGGAGAGCATTGTGAAGGAAGTAACATTTTTATTTATCCAAATGGTATGAGATTTTTACAGTGCCTTCATATGCCCAAATTATCATCCTCCTCCAAATTGCAGCTCAATCCAATCATCTATGTGAGTCCAGCTTCAATTTATATTTTCCAGCCAGATTGACACATTGCAAAGCAAGTGCTATCTAGACCCCTCCTATTGCCCTCAAACGTTTTGGGAACTCTTCCATATCCAAATAATTGCCACATGCCAATATTCAGATCCATTTGCCTAGTAAATCTTCCTCAGCAAATTTCCAAAGTTTCTATCCAGAGAGAAGCTTTGTGAAGGAAGTACTAGCTGGGTTTATCCAAATGATCTGAGATTTTTCCAAATCTTCCATATACTCAAATCATCACTATCCACAAAATTTGAGCTCTATCCAGCAATCCATGTGAGCTCATCATCCAATCTTTTATTCCGGTCATATTTTCAGTTTGTGAAGCAACTATATTTTATATTGCTTAATTATTTATGAAACTTTACCAGGGCATGTTCCTACCTATATAACTTCCCTCCACCAAATTTGAGCTCATTTCATTTAGCCAATTTCTCTCATTAATTTTCCCAAGTTTGTGTCCAGAGAAGAGCATTGTGAAGGAAGTACCACTTTGGCATGTCCAAATGGTATCAAATATCTACAGTGCTTTCCTATGCCCAAATAACCATGCTCCACCAAATTTCAGCTCAATCCATTTATTGATTTGAGCCCAGCTTCAACATCTATATTTCTGTCCAGTGTGGTACTTCGCAAAGCAAGTGCCACCTAGGCTCCTACATTTGAGCTGCAAATTTGCAAAGACAGTCTCCTTAGTAATGATCATCCTCAGACAAAACTTAGGCCCATTGGCCATGTGAATTTCCCCCACCGCTAATCAAACACTTGGCTGCTAATTCATGTTTGAGCTTAGTTCAGTCTCCTCGCGAGATTCTTCTATTGTATTCTTCTTCCTAACACCTACCGGGGGAGTGCCCAACCCACCAGACATGCCTAGGCCACCCAGAACGCGTGGCAATGCCACGGTCACGCGGTGACCACGCGGCTGGCATGCCAGTTTACGCGCTCTGGAGTTGGGGCCCTCGACCACCGTCCAAACCTCGACGTCTTGCCACCACACCATGTATCTCTGATTAAATAGATAATTATTTACCTATCAATGATTTTTGGAAAAAATAAAGAGCAAACTATAAGGCAGTTGCAGTTCAAATTTGACCCGCTTCCTCCTGAATCGGCGAAAATTTGTCTTTTCCACGAGAGGTGGATCAAAGCTTTTGACACGCAACCATTTGGTCAATTGTACATTAAATATGGCCTAATATTTTAGAAAATTAATTTGGTCCAATTTTGCAACAAATACATGGTAGGTCCTTCACAAAAAAACTCATTTTGGGCACTCAAAAAATGGAAAATGAAATTTTCGTCCAAAGAAAATGAAAACTTCCTTAGGCAACATTGTTTGCCATTCCAAGATGCACCCTTGTGCACAATATGAGATCATTTGAACAAACTATGCCCTGAATGTGGCCATAAGATTGATCATTTGGCTTGAAAGCCATGAATCTTCATACATGATAGCTCATTTCTGAGAACACTTTTTTTAAAATAATTGCCGTATTACAAGTTTATTATTTTTCCTGGTAACTTGGTCACATATAATGACACAATGCGAAGGTTTTTCTATTTTTTGATTTTTGTTGAAATTTTCATGCCCATTTCAAAATGCGGTCAAAACGGCGGGCATGACCGTTCCTAGCTAGTGGTTGAATCTTGGAAAACTTTTGGTGTTTTTTGTTTAAATAGATACTTATGTACCTATAAATGATTTTTGGAAAAAATAAAGAGCAAACTATGAGGCAGCTGTAGTTCAAATTTGACCCGCTTCCTGCGGAATCGGCGGAAATTTGTCTTTTTCACGAGAGGTGGATCAAAAGCTTTTGACGCCCAAACATTTGGTCAATTGTACATTAAATATGGCCTAATATTTTATAAAATTGATTCGGTCCAATTTTGAAACAAATATTTGGTAGGTTCTTCACAAAAAAAACTCATTTTGGGTACTTGAAAAATGGAAAATGAAAATTTCGTGAAAAGAAAATGAAAACTTCCTTAGGCAACATTGTTTGTCATTCCAAGATGCAAACTTATGCAAAATATGATATCGTTTGAACAAACTATAACATGAATGTTGCTATAACATTCGCCATTTGCCTTGAAAGCCATGGATCTTCATACATGATAGCTCGTTTCTGAGAACACTTTTTTAAGACATTTGCCGTATTACAAGTTTATTATTTTTCTGGAAAATAGGTCACATATAATGACACAATTCGAAGGTTTTCAATTTTTTGAATTTTTTTTTAATTTCTTGTGTCCGTTTCAAAATGCGGTCAAAACGGCGGGCATGACCGTTCGTAGCTAGGGGTTGAATCTTGGAAAAAATTTGGTGTTTTTCTGATTAAATAGATACGTATGTACCTAGAAATGATTTTTGGAAAAAATAAAGAGCAAACTATGAGGCAGCTGTAGTTCAAATTTGACCCGCTTCCTGCTGAATCGGCGGAAATTTGTCTTTTTCACGAGAGGTGGATCAAAAGCTTTCGACACCCAACCATTTGGTCAATTGTACATTAAATATGGCCTAATATTTTATAAAATTGACTTGGTCCAATTTTGCTACAAATATTTGGTAGGTTCTTCACAAAAAACTCATTTTGGGTACTCGAAAAATGGAAAATGAAAATTTCGTGCAAAGAAAATGAAAAATTCCTTAGGCAACTTTGTTTGTCATTCCAAGATGCGAACTTGTGCAAAATATGATATCATTTGAACAAACTATAACATGAATGTTGCCATAACATTGGCCATTTGCCTTGAAAGCCAAGGATCTTCATACATGATAGCTCGTTTCTGAGAACACTTTTTTAAGACATTTGCCGTAGTCCAAGTCTGTTATTTTTCCTGAAAACTAGGTCACATATAATGACACAATGCGAAGGTTTTCAATTTTTTTGATTTTTTTTGAATTTCTTATGCGTGTTTCAAAATGCGGTCAAAACGACGCACTTGACCGTTCGTAGCTAGGGGTTGAATCTTGCAAAACTTTTGGAGTTTCTCTTATTAAATAGATACTTATGTACCTAGAAATGATTTTTGGAAAAAATAAAGAGCAAACTATGAGGCAGCTGTAGTTCAAATTTGACCCGCTTCCTGCTGAATCGGCGGAAATTTGTCTTTTTCACGAGAGGCGGATCAAAAGCTTTTGACACCCAACCATTTGGTCAATTGTACATTAAATATGGCCTAATATTTTACAAAATTGATTTGGTCCAATTTTGCAACAAATATTTGCTAGGTTCTTCACAAAAAAACTCATTTTGGGCACTCGAAAAATGGAAAATGAATTTTTTGTGCAAAGAAAGTGAAAACTTCCTTAGGCAACATTGTTTGTCTTTCCAACATGCACCCTTGTGCATAATAAGAGATCATTTGAACAAACTATGCCATGAATGTTGCCATAACATTGGCTATTTGCCTTGAAAGCCATGGATCTTCATACATGATAGCTCGTTTCTGAGAACACTTTTTTAAGACATTTGCCATAGTCCAAGTTTGTTATTTTTCCTGAAAACTAGGTCACATATAATGACACAATGCGGAGGTTTTCAATTTTTTTGATTTTTTTTGAATTTCTTATGCCCGTTTCAAAATGGGGTCAAAACGACGGACAGGACCGTTCGTAGCTAGGGGTTGAATCTTGCAAAACTCTTGGAGTGTCTCTGATGAAATGACTGCTTTTGTCCCTATAAATTATTTTTATAAAATCAACGAGTAAACTATGAGGTAGCTATAGTTCAAATTTGACCGAGTTCCTGAGGGACAACAACCACCCAACACCTCCGGCAAGAGCCCGAACCGCCCGCGAAGGCTATCACCCGCTCCAAGGGACAGCCTTGCGACGACCCAGCACCTAGCCACGACCAACTCCCATGCTCTAGGGTTCCCCCCGTGTCGCCTCGAGGAGGGACGCGGGGGTCGGGGGAATTTTTTCGTTTCGAAATGGAACAATGAATGTACTCGAGAGAGATGCGACCAATTTGGATGGTCATAACATCGTCAAAGCGTGTACTGTGTTCTGATTGGTCGATAGGCATCTCACGCAGATCATGCATCAAACACCGTTGGATGCTCTCAAATCCAATGGCAGCCCACTTCCCACCCACCAAAACCAAATGGAAAAGAAAAAAAAAGATGAAAAAAATAGCCCACCCACCCACGCACCCGCCGAACAGAACCCACCCAACCCTCATCGTCTCCTCTCACCTGCGATTCTCGTTGCCACCGCCACCTACGGCAGCCGATCCCGGCTGATTCCGGCGGCCGCCGGCAGCGCCCAACACACCCACGTGACCCCCTCGCTCCGCTCCACCATTTCCTCCTACCAGATTCGACGGGTGCATCCTCCTGCGGCCATGCGCGACCCTCCCCATCCGCTAGGGTTTGGGCCACCGCGTCGCTGGCGTGGCTCCTAACACAGGTGAGTCCCATGGCGGTGACGGGCGTCGTCACCGGGTACCTCGCCCCCAGCGTCCTCCTGCACGCCGATCTGGTGGCTCGGGCGTCCGCCTGCATCGTCTGCGCGCGGCTCCGGCGCGTGGTGCAGGGTCGCTGCGTCGCGGAGCTCAGCAGGGAGGGCCACGCCCGTCGTGCCAGGCTTCCTCGCGCCGACGCCGCCCACGCACGCCCAGGCGCCCACACCAAACGCAGCTGCCCCTGCCGGACGTCGTCATGTTCTCCATGGATCTGGTCAGAGGAGGTGGATGAGCAGGGTCGCGTCCTCGTCGTCGCCTCCTGTCCATCGACTAGAACATGGAGCGGATTCGAGCACCAAGACAGGTCTGCGGTGGATGCTGGGTTGGACCTCAGGTCGATGGCGCGGCCATGGACACGGCCTCCTCGACCTCGACAGCCAGCACGTCGACATGGGAGCAACGGATTCTTGAACCTTTGCTTCTCTTTTAATTCAAGTTCTTAGTTTAGTTCCAGATTTCTATGCATGCCACCTTGTTGTGATTAGTTAGGTTATTAGTTTAGTTCCAGATGTCTGAAATATACTCTACTTATTGTTCAGGGTTGATTGCAAATTAGTTCTGGTGCCTCCAGTGGAGTAGAGTGTGGAGAGCCAAGAAGCTTTATCTCTTTAAATTCAGTTAATTTCCTTACTGAAATTAGGTTGCTGCCTTGATACAGCATTGTACCGTGGCTCTGCCTCTAGAAATTTTATTGGATTGTGAGATGATTGGGGTTGCAGGGGTGTGTTTGGCCAACAGATTGCATTGGACATATGCTGTTCTTCCTTGCCTAATGTTCTTATTGCCGATAATAGGACCTGTAGTTAGCAAGTTATTTTCCTAGTGGTTACTTATGCTTATTGTGTCTCACGCTGAAAAAGAAAATGCACAACGAGCTTGTTTGACTTTTTTGATGCTTATGTATACTTGATCAGGGCAGTCCTATTTCCTGTGTTCTTTCCTATCATTTGCTAGTGTGATGCTTCAAGATGACAAATTTTGAACCCAAACTATTGTAAATAAGCTTTCTGCATCTTGAGGATTAATTGTTCATGATAGCCGAATAGTGTAGTTGATCATCACTGTTGCTAAATGCTATTGCTTGATATAATATAAGTATGAGCACTCAACCATTGTACAGCTGTTTGCATATTTGTTTTGTATTTTTTATAAATGATGATAGCTTGTGCAAGATGTTCACATGTTAATTTTTGTTGAACAAAATCTGTTATGCCCTTGACATAGCTTGACCCAGAACAGCAGCATCCTTGATGCATACTGACACTCACCTCACTCTTTCTCTCGCAGACCCAAAGGAGACCGTCTGCAAGGCACCTCCTCTTTGGTTGTGAGAGCGTCCAGGGGTCGTGGGTGCGGCTAATGCCTATGTCCGTGGCTGCGCTTGCCACTGCCCTCTCTTCAAGGGCATGTATCATTTTTTTTAACTCTGCTATCTTTTCCCAAGTCTTTATTATCTTGCCTAGCCTTGTACTGATATGTATTGTTTGCTGCTAATTACCCAAGTTAGTGCGTGATGTTAAGGATAACCTGAGAACACTTGCCTAAGTTTATAAGATATGACATGTGACAGTCCAAGCCTGCTAGCCTCGCAGTCACAGCCTCGTAGGTAACCCAGCAGCCTCTCATCTTTCCTCAACCTCTTCATCTTTTATTCTTTAGATTTTTCTTCCATTAAGCTACTAGTCTGATGGATGTTGCTTGCTGGCTTGCTGCTCTTTGAATGCTTGTGCTGCTGCTTCATATTGTGCTTCTCTATTTGTTTGAATGCTTCTGCTACTAGCTACTTGTGCTGGTGGTGGTGCACTTGTGCTGGTGGTGGTGCTGCTTGTGCTGCTACTACTCATTCTTGTGCTGCTACTGATTCAATGCTTATGCTCATGCTGCTGTTGATTAAATGCTTATGCTGCTGCTGCTTATGCTACTGATTCAATGCTTATGTAGCAGTAAGCAAAACAAACTTCTTTACTGTTTCATGTGTTTGTATTGTCTTCCAATTATGTCTCGCTGTCTAATCTTCTTTACTATTTGTGTTTGATGTGTTTTGCAAGATGGATGCAGCTTGCAATGACATGACATTTTGTAAAGTCGATGTTCAGAAGTTGGAAGAGGAAGACGATGAAGCTTGGTGGTTATCTATCAATCTGCCTCGTGTTCTGGTTATACTCCGTAGCTAGTTATAGTGTAGTCCTACTATAGTGTACTCGGTAGCATATCTGGTTGTATGAACACTATGTAAAGACTGTAATAGGCTAATTTGGGCTATCGTTTGAAGAATTCAGTTTGTTTCATTTGAAATATTTGTCATTTGTGTACTGTGAAAATGTGAGAAATAGAAAACTGATGAGTTGGACTAACAAGGCCAAGGCCCAAAAAGTGAATGGAGTGTGAAAAGGCTGAGGCCCAAAAAAAGGATTGTAAAAAGGCTGAGGCCCCAAAAGGAAATGGATTGTAAAAGGCTTGAGGCCCAAAAAGAAAATACCACATCCTAGAATACAAAAAGGCCGAATTCTTGGGCCAGGCCCATGTAGCTAATCAGAATTAACAGAAAAATAATATATTAAATGGGCTGAATTATTGGGGTCGGCCCATATAGACGGCTGAACTGGACCGGGCTGATTTTAATCTACGAACAATTCATTTGGTCGCAATTTTGCCACGTCAGCTTGCCACGTTGGATCTGACGTGGTTTGGGCAGGCTACCAGTGACCAAAACAATAGGTCGTAAACTCTACGACCTTTTATTTTGGTCGTAACATTCTACGACCATTTCACAAAAAAGGTCGTTAAGTTTCATTAAAGACGGCCAGCTTTTGACCAACTGTTTTTGGTCACAAAAAGGTCACAAATGGAAAACAATGACCATTCAGTGACCAATATTGATGGTCGCAAGTTGACATATTTCTTGTAGTGTCCCCCCTCCGGCAGGGTGCTAGAAAAGGGCTGTAGATTAGATCATGGAGGTACAGAGGCTTGTGGCGTCGTAAAAACTCATCTAGGTTAACTTTCAGGGGTTTCTGAATATATATGATTTTTCAGCGTTGGAATCACGCAAAGAGGTGCCACAGGGGGCCCACGAGGCACCAGGGCGCGCCTGGGGGGGCAGGCACGCCCAGGTGGCTCGTGGGTCCCCTGTGGCTGTTCTGCTGCTCCTCCGAAGCTTCCTGGGTCTGTTTCCTTCCAGAAAAAATCGTCAAAAAGTTCCACTGCATTTGGACTTCATTTGATATGGATTTTCTGGAAAACCAAAAACATGCAGAAAACAACAACTGGCACTGGGCACTAGGTCAATATGTTAGTCCATGAAAATCATATAAAACCCATATAAAAGTGCACCAAAATCATACAAAACTATAATAGATATGGCATGAATACTTCATAAATTATAGATACGTTGGAGACGTATCGGCATCCCCAAGCTTAATTCCTGCTCGTCCTTGAGTAGGTAAATGATAAAAGAAATAATTTATGAAGTGTGAATGCTAGCATAGTGCATAAGTTTGATCAATGATAATTTCAATCACTTTTCCTAGCATCATAACAACAACTCTTTCTCATAAAACTCATCATGATAAAGTAGCAATCGATTCACATGTTATGGTTCAAACAATGCAATCTCTTGAAACTTAACAACCTATGTTCTTAGTGACCAAACAATTGCAATTCAACTTAATTTCAACAAAGTCTAAGTAAGAGCTCCACATACTCAATTATCATATAGTCTTCTATGATTGCTAGTACTCAAAGCATATTTTTAGAACAAATGGCATCCATCAAACACAGAGAAAGATAGGGGCATAATTTTCGCCTCCCAACTAATTTATCATAGAGATAATTGTCAACAATAATAATTCATGATCAAATATATTTGACTGGCCATATGTGCCTGGATCTTTCCCCACCACATGATGCTTACCAACTAGAGAATAATTGAGGTTGAAATGTGAATGAATACTTATTGACTCTTGCATAAAAGTAAATACATAAAAGTAAACGCATAAAAGTAAAAGATAGGCCCTTCGCAGAGGGAAGTAGAGGTTGTCATGCGCTTTTTATTTTTGGATGCACAAGCCCTTAATGCAAAGGAACGTCACGTTATATTGCCCCTTGTGATAGCAACCTTTATTATGCAGTCCATCGCTTTTATTTCTTTACCATCACAAGTTCGTACAACGCTTATTTTCCCTTACAATAAAAGATCATACATATTTTAGGAGCACTTTTTATTGCTTTTTGCACCGATGACAACTTACTTGAAGGATCTTATTCAATCCATAGGTAGATATGGTGGACACTCATGGCAAGAAACTGGGTTTAAGGGTTTTTGGATGCACAAGTAGTATCTCTACTTAGTACGAATTTTTGGCTAGCAAAAGATCCTAAGCAAGCACCACATGTTGGAGGATCCATAACAATATAACTTCTATGCAAATATACCCAAACATAACTCATTACGTTGTCTTCCTTGTCCAACTTAAACTAATTTTCTCAAGTTTGAAAATAATTAATGGGTATTCACAATCATAAAATATGTCCAAGATAATATATTTATATGTGAAAGTTCTCTTGCTTATACTAATCATTCATGAATTGCTTGTATGACCAATATTGTGATTGTCAAGCTTCAATAGATTTCACTTTCTAAACCCAATGTGAAACTACTACTAGGCACGATACAAGCATATGAAGCACATATAATTTCAACTTTATTATATTCAATTTATTCAACAATTTACTCATAGGATATAAGTGAAGAACAAGAGTAAATAACAAACTACTCCAAAAAGATATAAGTGAAGACCAAATGAGTGGTTACGTAAATAGGTGGCTATGTGAGGACTCTCTCACATTTAAAAATTTCAGATCTTAAGTATTTTATTCAAACAGCAAAGAAAACAAAATAAAATGACATTCCAAGAATAGCACATATCATGTGAAGAAGCAAAAACTTAGGCTCAACCAAGACTAACCGATAATTGTTGAAGAAGAAAGGTGGGATGCCTACCGGGGCATCCCCAAGATTAGATGCTTGAGACTTCTTGAAATAATAACTTGGGATGCCTTGGGCATCCCCAAGCTTGAGCTCTTGTGTCTCCTTAATTCCTCTCATATCACGGTTTCCTTAAATTTTAAGAACTTCATCCACATAAAACTCAACAAGAACTCGTGAGATAAGTTAGTATAAATCAACTCAAAACCTTAACATTCTCTACTGTAACAAATCACTAAAATTATAATTAAACATTGCATACTAAATGCCTCTGCATATTTAATACTCCTATTCTCAAATAGAAACATTAAACAAGCAAACATATGCAAACAATGCAACTATAACAGCAATCTGCCAAAACAGGACAGTCTGTAAAGGGTGAATAAGAATTCATACTTCCCTAACTCCAAAAATTCTTAAAAATTACCACGTGACAGAGAACTCATGCATGACTACTGTGTAAAAATTTCAGAATTTTATCATGTTCTCACTATTCAGGAATATTCTGGACATAACAGAAAACTTTCTGTTTTCAAACAGCAACACATGAACTTGCAGACTGAGCATGGTAAAGGCTATAATTGGCATTTTATTGAACTAAAAGATACAAAACATGATTATTAATAGCAGAAAAAAAATCTCAAAAAAATAAAATGAATCTCCAAGCAAAACTCATATTATGTGACGAATAAAAATTTAGCTCCAAGTGAGGTTACCGATAATGTTGAAGACGAAAGAGGGGATGCCTTCCGGGGTATCCCCAAGCTTAGTTGCTTGTGTCTTCCTTGAATATTACCTTGGGGTGACTTGGGAATCCCCAAGCTTAGGGTCTTGCCACTCCTTATTCTCCTCAGATCGATATCTCACCCAAAACTTGAAAACTTCAATCACACAAAACTTAACGGAACTTGTGAGATAGGTTAGTATGATAAAAATAAATCTTCCACTTAGGTACTGTCAAGACAAGATTCTTAATTGTTCTCACGTAATTCCTACTGTATTATATCATTTCCACAATTTATATTACTCAATATAAGCTATGGAAACACTAAAACAAGCAAACTATGCACTAAAAACAGAATCTGTCAAAAACAGAACAGCGTGTAGTGAGCGATTTAAAAACCATACTTCTGTACCTCCAAAAATTCTAAACAATTAGGAACACTTAAAAAATTTGTAACCCAATACTGTGGAAAAATTTCAGAATTTTCTCACGCTCCATTACAGAATAGAAATTCCATCACTGGACGCAAAAGTTTCTGTTTTTGCACAGAATCAAATCAACAAGCATCCACACTATCCCAAAGGATTTACTTGGCACATTATTGAAAGAAAACAAATAAAGCATGATTAACACAGTATCTTAATCATGTGAACACACAAAAACAGTAGGTATAAATATTGGGTTGTCTTCCAACAAGCGCTTTTCTTTAATGCTTTTTTAGCTAGGCATGATGATTTCAATGATGCTCGCATAAACGTAAAGAATTAAAACACAAAGAGAGCATCATGAATCATATGAAAAGCACATTTAAGCCTAACCCACTTCCTATGCCTAGGGATTTTGTGAGCAAATAATTTATGGGAGCAAGAACTAACTAGCATAGGAAGGCCAAACAAGCATAACTTCAAAACTTTCAACACATAGAGAGGAAACTTGATATTATTGCAACACCTACAAGCATATGATCCTCTCTCATAATAATTTTCAGTAGCATCATGAATGAATTCAACAATATAACTATCACATAAAGCATTCTTTTCATGACCTACAAGCATAGAATTTTTATTACTCTCCACATAAGCAAATTTGTTCTCATCAATAGGAGTGGGAGTATCATATGAAACTCGAATACCATAAATTGTTTCCACATTAAAAGAGTAATGTTCAGAAAAAAGGTAATCATAATTATGAAAAGTTTTATAAATATAATCATCACTATTTTTTATGACATAAGTATCATCACAATAATCATCATAAATAGGAGGCATGCAATCATCATAACAAATTTGATCATTCAAAGTAGGGGGACTAAAAAGATCATCTTCATTAAGCATAGCATCCCCAAGCTTGGGACAAACGTTATTTGCAGCAAATAAATTCTCAAACATATCATTCCAATCAAACATAGCATCCCCAAGCTTGTTGGTTTGCATATCATTAGCATTATCGCTATTATCATCAATAGTATGAATAGCACCAATAGTATAACAATTATTATCATATTCCTCCAAGTTGGTGCCATAAATATTTTCAAGATCATAAGAAGTATCATTATCTTCCCAATAATAATCATCACAACAAGCAATAGGCATAGCAAAATCGTCATCAATTGTATCATCTTCCACAATTATTTTTGATTCATTCTCATGAGGTACAACAATAATAGGAGCAATATTATTTGGGAGAGATACCTCTTTACCTCTACTTTTCCTTGTTTTCTTTTTCTTTACCACATTATGTGTGGGTTTATTAAATTCTTCTGAGCTTCTTATTGAAGAGATTGGTTGGATAGGAAGCTCCTCCTCGTTACCTGTTTCATCATGAGAGAAAATAGGAGGGAAAGGGGGAATCTTTACCCTTTCATTAGTATTTATTTTATATTCTATTTGTTTTCCCGTTTTTCTATAGTTGGCAATATAAGCATTCTCCTTGCAATTTACCATACAAAACATATAGATTTCCTTTAGATTAGTTTCAATGTCATCCATGAGAATGAATACTTCAAACCAACTATTTTTATGTGACAATTCCTCACACCCCAAAAATAGATAAAGCTCATTATATAGTTCGAGGGCGGTAAAGTCATTAAAATATTTAGACATGATTCGATCATGAAAGAGTATGCATTGGAAATTAAGATGAAGAACTTTATTGCAAAGTTCACAAGTAATAGGATAAAGAGAACATAATTTTGTAGCAAATTCATCTATCACTTTTAGCAAAAAATTGGTTCTATCATGTTTATGCTTCATACAAAATCTATCATCCCTATAAGGCATGTCTTCACAAACTTTATGCACTCCACAAAAATTGACATGCTTATAAGAAACATTTTTGTCATGACTAGTGCAATCATCATTAGTATTTTTGATATTCATACAATTCATACTAACAACATTGCAATCATGCTCATCATTCAAAGATTTTATGCCAAACATTTTATTAAATTCTTCTTCTATCAATTGAGCACAATTTTCCGATCCATCATTTTCAAGAAAGACATTATAAAGACGAATAATATGAGGCAACCTCAATTCCATTTTTTGTAGTTTTCTTTTATAAAACCAAACTAGTGATAAAACAAGAAACTAAAAGATTCAATTGCAAGATCTAAAGAAATACCTTCAAGCACTCACCTCCCCGGCAATGGCGCCAGAAAAGAGCTTGATGTCTACTACACAACTTATTCTTGTAGACTCGTGTTGGGCCTCCAAGCGCAGAGTTTTGTAGGACAGTAGCAATTTTCCCTCAAGTGGATGACCTAAGGTTTATCAATCCGTGGGAGGCGTAGGATGAAGATGGTCTCTCTCAAACAACCCTGCAACCAAATAACAAAGAGTCTCTTGTGTCCCCAACACACCCAATACAATGGTAAATTGTATAGGTGCACTAGTTCGGCGAAGAGATGGTGATACAAGTGTAGTATGGATAGTAGATATAGGTTTTTGTAGTGCGAACAATAAAAAACAGCAAGGTAGCAAGTAACAAAAGTGAGCATAAACGGTATTGCAATGCTTAGAAACAAGGCCTAGGGTTCATACTTTCACTAGTGCAATCTGTCAACAATGCTAACATAATTGGATCATATAATCATCCCTTAACGTGCGATAAAGAATCACTCCCAAGTTCCTATTAGCGGAGAGCATAAGATAGACATTGTTGTAGGGTACGAAACCACCTCAAAGTTATCCTTTTCGATTAATCTATTGAGCCATCCCTATAGGTGTCACAAATAGCCCTAGAGTTCGTACTAAAATAACACCATATGATACGCATCAACCAACTCGAATGTCACCTAGATACTCCAATGTCATCACTAGTATCCGTGATTTGATTATTCGATTTGCATCAAACAACTTCAGATCATAATATTCAATCCACACAAAGAACTTCAAAGAGTGCCCCAAGATTTCTACCGGAGAAAGTAGGACGAAAATGTGCATCAACCCCTATGCATAGATTATCCCAATGTCACCTCGGGAATCCGCGAGTTGAGTGCCAAAACATATATCAAGTGAATTAATATAATACCCCATTGTCACCACGGGTATTCGTATGCAAGACATACATCAAGTGTTCTCAAATCTGAAATATTTAATCCAACAATAACTAAACCTCAAAGGGAAAAGATTCGATTCATGACAACAAGGATAGAGAGGGAAGAAACACCATATGATCCAACTATATTAACAAAGCTCGTGATACATCAAGATCATGCCAAATCAAGAACATGAGAGAGAGAGATCAAACACATAGCTACTGGTAAAAACCCTCAGCCCCGAGGGTGAACTACTCCCTCCTCGTCATGGAGACCGCCGGGAAGATGAAGATGGGCTCCGGTGATGATTCCCCCACCGGCAGGGTGCCGGAAAAGGGCTGTAGATTAGATTGTGGAGGTACAGAGGCTTGCGGCGGCGTAAAAACTCATCTAGGTTAAGTTTCGGGGGTTTCTGAATATATATGATTTTTCAGCGTTGGAATCATGCAAAGAGGTGCCACAGGGGGCCCACAAGGCACCAGGGCGCGCCTGGGGGGGGGGGGCAGGCGCGCCCGGGTGGGTCGTGGGTCCCCTGTGGCTCTTCTGCTGCTCCTCCGAAGCTTCCTGGGTTTGTTTCCTTCCAGAAAAAATCGTCAAAAAGTTTCGCTGCATTTGGACTTCATTTAATATGGATTTTTTGGAAAACCAAAAACAAGCAGAAAACAGCAACTGGCACTGGGCACTAGGTCAATATGTTAGTCCATGAAAATCATATAAAACCCATATAAAAGTGCACCAAAATCATACAAAACTATAATAGACATGGCATGAATACTTCATAAATTATAGATACGTTGGAGACGTATCACCCGGCAACCGCGCATTACGGATATAACTTACAAAGATGCTCAATATTCCATGAGTTCTGCACCGGGATGCCATCTTCAGTCTCCAGATGGACTGCGCCGGGTCTGGTGACAAGTGCTACCCGATAAGGGCCTTCCCACTTCGGCATCAACTTGTTTGAATTCTTGGTAGTCTGGATGCACCGAAGAACAAGGTTGCCTTCCTCAAGGCTTCGGGCATGCACTTTGTGGCTGTGATATCGGCGCAAGTCTTGCTGGTAGCATGCAGCTCGCACAGCTGCCCGAAGATGATCTTCCTCGAGGAGCATGGCGTCATCTTGCCGCAGCTGCTCTTGCTCTGCCTCATCGTAGGCGAGCACACGAGGTGACCCGTATGTGAGTTCTGTGGGGAGCACCGCTTCTGCACCATAGACTAGGGAGAAGGGCGTTTGGCCGGTGGCTCAATTTGGTGTCGTCCTGAGTGACCAAAGAACTGCCGGCAACTCATCAATCCAGCTCCTTCCGCACTTGTGCAGCCTGTCAAATGTTCTTGTCTTGAGGCCTCGCAGCACTTCAGCATTTGCTCTTTCTGCTTGACCATTGCTTCTCGGGTGAGCAACAGATGCAAAACAGATTTTGCTGCCAAGGTCTTGGATGTACTACATGAAGGTGCGGCTCATGAATTGTGTGCCATTGTCGGTGATGAACCTGTTGGGAACACCAAAACGGCAAACTAATCCTTTGAAGAACTTGACGGTTGACTGTGTTGTCACCTTCCTCACTGCCTCCACCTCAGTCCACTTCGTGAACTTGTCGATTACAACGTACAAGAACTGAAAGCCCCCGGTAGCATGGGGGAAGGGGCCCAAAATATCGAGCCCCCAGACTGAGAAGGGCCAGGAGAGAGGGATTGTTTGTAGTGTCTGCACTGGCTGATGTATATTCTTTGAATGAAACTGGCATGCTTCACACTTGGTTACTAGCTCAGTTGCATCCAGGAGGGCAGTGGGCCAATAGAAGCCTTGCCAGAAAGCTTTGCCGACAAGTGCTCTTGATCCTATGTGAGAGCCACATATGCCTCCATGTATCTCCGTCAACAGCTTTAGCCCATCTTCCCGACAAATACACTTCAATTTCACTCCGTTTGGTCTCTTTCTGTACAGAATGTTGTCCACAAACTGAAGCATACTTGATTGACGGGCTACTTTCTCAGCTTCTTCTTGGTCATCGGGAAGTTCTCCTGTTTGAAGGAAATGAACTATTTGTTGTGCACAAGTCGGAGCCTATGGCTTGACGACAACGACTAAAGGCATCTCTTCGGGAGTAGGAGCGCTTGTCTGAACGGTAAGAACTTGACGTTCTGCTAGAGGCTGCTGCTCACTAACAACCGTGGTATTGTTCCCGGCAACACTCTTGCCGGTGGCTTCTGGGAGCTCTGCCGGAAAATATTTGCCAGCGTTCAACTTTCTTCTTTTGCTCGCCTACGTTGATGGAGTGACTGATGGTTGATTCAAATGGAGCACAAAAGTTGCTGGTTCCACAGGTAGCTTCTGAGCGGCACATTTTGACAGGTGATCAGCAATGCTGTTTTCCGCACGAGGAATGTGCTCTGTTTGTAATTTTGCAGAAGCCTTCTTCCAATTTTCTCACTTCTTCAACATATGCTTCCATCAACGGGCTCTGATAATCTTTATTGACCTGCTTCACAACAAGCTGTGAGTCGCCGCGGATGATCAATTTTCTGATTCCAAGGTCCATTGCGATCCTGAGAACGGCAAGGAGCCCTTCATACTCAGCAGTGTTGTTTGTAGCCTTCTCCCTGGGAAAGTGCATCTGAATTACATATTTGAGGTGCTCTCCGATGGGTGTGACAAGCAGCACTCCGGCACTGGCGCCTTGCAGCGAGAAGGCACCGTCAAAGTACATAATCCATTCTTTAGTTGTTTCTTTGCCGGGGAGAGCTGACTCTTGAATCTCTTCGTCTTGCGTTGGCGTCCATTCTTCAATGAACTCTACCAAGGCTCTGCTCTGAATAGTTGAAGTACTTTCAAACTTGAGTATACCTTGACCTACGCCCCTGCAAAAGGGAGCTTACAAAGTAAACTGGACGCTGCTGCACCAATTTCTTCTTGGGCACTATCTACTGATTTACTTCATTTGCTTGCACTGCTTCTAATCTATTGGCACCAGACTCTGCCGGAGAAGATTCTGGCTTGTCGCTTGACGGGCTTGCCGCTGTTGCGTCTTCGTCATCAGCTTCCCTCTGCGCCACTAATGCAGCACTAACCACTTGATTTGTTGCCGCTAAGTATAGCAGCAATGGTTCTTGTGCCTTAGGCGCAACTAGTGTTGGCGCAGAGGAGAGGTACTTTTTCAAATCCTACAGCGCGGCCTCCGCTTCCGGAGTCCATTTCATAGGACCTGCCTTTTTCAAGATTTTGAAAAATGACAAGGCACACTCAGCAGATTTGGAAATGAACCTACTCAATGCTGCAACACAGCCGGCAAGGCGCCGCACATCCTTGACGTGCTTGGGAGCTTCAATTTGCTCAATAGCTTTGATCTTGTTGGGATTAGCTTCAATTCCACGTTGAGACACAAAGAACCCGAGAAGCTTGCCGGATGGAGTGCCAAACACACACTTCTCAGGTTTGAGCTTTAGATTGATCTTGCGCAAATTTGCAAATGTTTCTTATAAATCTTGAATGAGGGTTGATTTGTCCTTGGTTTAAACCACTATATCATCCATATATGCTTCCACATTTTTGTGCTGCTGGGGCTCAAAACCAATTTGGACAGCTCTTGCAAAGGTTGAACCAGCACTCTTTAATCCGAAAGGCAAACGCACGAAGCAGTATGTGCCACATGGAATAATGAATGCGGTTTTCTCCTCATCCTCCTTAGCCATGAAAATCTGATGATAACCAGAATATGTGTCAAGAAAGGAGAGTAGATTGCAGCCGGTAGTAGAGTCAACAATTTGATCGATGCGCGGCAAAGGGAAAGGATCATTTGGACATGCTTTGTTAATATCAGTATAGTCAATACAAAGTCTCCACTTTCCATTTGCTTTGCGTACTACAACTGGAATTGCCAACCATGTTGGATGTAGCACACCTCTAACTAAGCCTGCCGCTTCTAACTTCTTTATTTCTTCTGCAATGAACTCTTATCGTTCCAAAGCTTGCTTCCTGACCTTCTGCTTGACGGGCCGGGCATGAGGGCAGACGGCAAGGTGGTGCTCGATTACCTCCCTGGGAATGCCGGGGATGTCAGATGGTTGCCATGCAAACACATCAACATTCGCCCGCAGGAAGGCAACGAGCACGCTTTCCTATTTCTAGTCAAGGGAGGCACTGATGGTGAAGGTACCGCCGTGCCGTCCTCCTTTGCCGGCACCTTCTTGGTTGCTGGTGGAGTAGCTTTTGACTTCTTGGCGGTAGAGCTCTCCGGCAAGTCCTCAATGGGTGCGCAGCGCTCCGAAGAGGCGCACTTTTCGGAAGACTTGTCAGAGGTCTTGCCGTTCTTCTTTCTTTTCTTTTTCTCGTTGGCGGGAGCGGGTGCCTTGACGGCAGACGCTGCAACCGCTTCTCTGTATAGCTTGTCGATGCAGATAACTGCATCCTTCTTATCGGAGTTGATGGTTATGACACCCATCAGCCCTGGCATCTTCAACGTGTTGTAAGCATAGTGTGATGCTGCCATGAATTTTGCCAATGCAGGGCGGCCCAGAATTCCCTTATATGGCAAAGGGATCTTCACAACATCGAAAACAATTTTCTCTGTTCGGTAATTCAGTTCCCTGCCAAACGTCACCGGCAAAGTGATCTTCCCTTTGGGCTGGCTTCTTCCCGGGTTTACTACTTGAAACGTGCCAGTTTGCTTGAGCTCGTCGTCGGGAATCTGTAGCCTCTTGATTCCCTCTGGTGAAAGCCCCCGGTAGCATGGGGGAAGGGCCCAAAATATCGAGCCCCCAGACTGAGAAGGGCCAGGAGAGAGGGATTGTTTGTAGTGTCTGCACTGGCTGATGTATATTCTTTGAATGAAACTGGCATGCTTCACACTTGGTTACTAGCTCAGTTGCATCCAGGAGGGCAGTGGGCCAATAGAAGCCTTGCCAGAAAGCTTTACCGACAAGTGCTCTTGATCCTCTGTGAGAGCCACATATGCCTCCATGTATCTCCGTCAACAGCTTTAGCCCATCTTCCCGACAAATACACTTCAATTTCACTCCGTTTGGTCTCTTTCTGTACAGAATGTTGTCCACAAACTGATACATACTTGATTGACGGGCTAGTTTCTCAGCTTCTTCTTGGTCATCGGGAAGTTCTCCTGTTTGAAGGAAATGAACTATTTCCTGTGCCCAAGTCGGAGCCTATGGCTTGACGACAAGGACTAAAGGCATCTCTTCGGGAGTAGGAGCGCTTGTCTGAACGGTAAGAACTTGACGTTCTGCTAGAGGCTGCTGCTCACTAACAACCGTGGTGTTGTTCCCGGCAACACTCTTGCCGGTGGCTTCTGGGAGCTCTGCCGGAAAATATTTGCCAGCGTTCAACTTTCTTCTTTTGCTCGCCTACGTTGATGGAGTGACTGATGGTTGATTCAAATGGAGCACAAAAGTTGTTGGTTCCACAGGTAGCTTCTGAGTGGCACATTTTGACAGGTGATCAGCAATGCTGTTTTCCGCACGAGGAATGTGCTCTGTTTGTAATTTTGCAGAAGCCTTCTTCCAATTTCCTTACTTCTTCAACATATGCTTCCATCAACAGGCTCTGATAATCTTTATTGACCTGCTTCACAACAAGCTGCGAGTCGCCACAGATGATCAATTTTCTGATTCCAAGGTCCATTGCGATCCTGAGACCGGCAAGGAGCCCTTCGTACTCAGCAGTGTTGTTTGTTGCCTTCTCCCTGGGAAAGCGCATCTGAATTACATACTTGAGGTGCTCTCTGATGGGTGCGACAAGAAGCACTCCGGCACAGGCGCCTTGCAGCGAGAAGGCACCATCAAAGTACATAATCCATTCTTTAGTTGTTTCTTTGCTGGGGAGAGTTGACTCTTGAATCTCTTCGTCTTGCGTTGGTGTCCATTCTGCAATGAACTCCGCCAAGGTTCTGCTCTGAATAGTTGAAGTACTTTCAAACTTGCGTGCAAAGCTCGACAGCTCCAACGCCCACTCCACTATCCTGCCGGTTGCATCCGGATTTCTCAAAATGCGCTGCAACGGATAGCGAGTGACAACAATAATCTCATGTGCTTGGAAGTAATGGCACGGCTTCCTCAAGGCCATGAGGAGGCCGAAAAGCAATTTTTGCACACCAGTATACCTTGACCTACGCCCCTGCAAAAGGGAGCTTACAAAGTAAACTGGACGCTGCTGCACCAATTTCTTCTTGGGCACTATCTACTGATTTACTTCATTTGCTTGCGCTGCTTCTAATCTATTGGCACCAGACTCTGTCGGAGAAGATTCCGGCTTGTCTCTTGACGGGCTTGCCGCTATTGCTTCTTCGTCGTCAGCTTCCCTCTGCGCCACTAATGCAGCACTAACCACTTGATTTGTTGCCGCTAAGTATAGCAGCAATGGTTCTTGTGCCTTAGGCGCAACTAGTGTTGGCGCAGAGGAGAGGTACTTTTTCAAATCCTACAGCGCGGCCTCCGCTTCCGGAGTCCATTTCATAGGACCTGCCTTTTTCAAGATTTTGAAAAATGACAAGGCACGCTCAGCAGATTTGGAAATGAACCTACTCAATGCTGCGACACAGCCGGCAAGGCGCCACACATCCTTGACGTGCTTGGGAGCTTCAATTTGCTCTATAGCTTTGATCTTGTTGGGATTAGCTTCAATTCCACGTTGAGACACAAAGAACCCGAGAAGCTTGCCGGATGGAGTGCCAAACACACACTTCTCAGGGTTGAGCTTTAGATTGATCTTGCATAAATTTGCAAATGTTTCTTCTAAATCTTGAATGTGGGTTGATTTGTCCTTGGTTTTAACCACTATATCATCCATATATGCTTCCACATTTTTGTGCTGCTGGGGCTCAAAACCAATTTGGACAGCTCTTGCAAAGGTTGAACTAGCACTCTTTAATCCGAAAGGCAAACGCACGAAGCAGTATGTGCCACATGGAATAATGAATGCGGTTTTCTCCTCATCCTCCTTAGCCATGAAAATCTGATGATAACCAGAATATATGTCAAGAAAGGAGAGTAGATTGCAGCCGGTAGTAGAGTCAACAATTTGATCGATGCGTGGCAAAGGGAAAGGATCATTTGGACATGCTTTGTTAATATCAGTATAGTCAATACAAAGTCTCCACTTTCCATTTGCTTTGCGTACTACAACTGGATTTGCCAACCATGTTGGATGTAGCACACCTCTAACTAAGCCTGCCGCTTCTAACTTCTTTATTCCTTCTGCAATGAACTCTTGTCGTTCCAAAGCTTGCTTCCTGACCTTCTGCTTGACGGGCCAAGCATGAGGGCAGACGGCAAGGTGGTGCTCGATTACCTCCCTGGGAACGCCGGGGATGTCAGATGGTTGCCATGCAAACACATCAACATTCGCCCGCAGGAAGGCAACGAGCACGCTTTCCTATTTCCTGTCAAGGGAGGCACTGACGGTGAAGGTACCGCCGTGCCGTCCTCCTTGGCCGGCACCTTCTTGGTTGCTGGTGGAGTAGCTTTGGACTTCTTGGAGGTAGAGCTCTCCGGCAAGTCCTCAATGGGTGCGCAGCACTCCGAAGAGGCGCACTTTCCGGAAGACTTGTCAGAGGTCTTGGCATTCTTCTTGCTTTTCTTTTTCTTGTTGGCTGGAGCGGGTGCCTTGACAGCAGATGCTGCAACCGCTTCTCTGTATAGCTTGTCGATGCAGATAACTGCATCCTTCTTATCGGAGTTGATGGTTATGACACCCATCAGGCATCTTTAACGTGTTGTAAGCATAGTGTGATGCTGCCATGAATTTTGCCAATGCAGGGCGGCCCAGAATTCCATTATATGGCAAAGGGATCTTCACAACATCGAAAACAATTTTCTCTGTTCGGTAATTCAGTTCCCCGCCAAACATCACCGGCAAAGTGATCTTCCCTTTGGGCTGGCTTCTTCCCGGGTTTACTACTTGAAACGTGCCAGTTTGCTTGAGCTCCTCGTCGGGAATCTGCAGCCTCTTGATTCCCTCTGGTGAAAGCCCCCGGTAGCATGGGGGAAGGGGCCCAAAATATCAAGCCCCAGACTGAGAAGGGCCAGGAGAGAGGGATTGTTTGTAGTGTCTGCACTGGCTGATGTATATTCTTTGAATGAAACTGGCATGCTTCACACTTGGTTACTAGCTCAGTTGCATCCAGGAGGGCAGTGGGCCAATAGAAGCGTTGCCAGAAAGCTTTGCCGACAAGTGCTCTTGATCCTCTGTGAGAGCCACATATGCCTCCATGTATCTCCGTCAACAACTTTAGCCCATCTTCCCGACAAATACACTTCAATTTCACTCCGTTTGGTCTCTTTCTGTACAGAATGTTGTCCACAAACTGATACATACTTGATTGACGGGATAGTTTCTCAGCTTCTTCTTGGTCATCGGGAAGTTCTCCTGTTCAAAGGAAATGAACTATTTGCTGTGCCCAAGTCGGAGCCTATGGCTTGACGACAAGGACTAAAGGCATCTCTTCGGGAGTAGGAGCACTTGTCTCAACGGTAAGAACTTGACGTTCTACTAGAGGCTGCTGCTCACTAACAACCGTGGTGTTGTTCCCGGCAACACTCTTGCCGGTGGCTTCTGGGAGCTCTGCCGGAAAATATTTTCCAGCATTCAACTTTCTTCTTTTGCTCGCCTGCGTTGATGGAGTGACTGATGGTTGATTCAAATGGAGCACAAAAGTTCGTGGTTCCACAGGTAGCTTCTGAGCGGCACATTTTGACAGGTGATTAGCAATGCTGTTTTCCGCACGAGGAATGTGCTCTGTTTGTAATTTTGCAGAAGTGTTCTTCCAATTTCCTCACTTCTTCCACATATGCTTCCATCAACAAGCTCTGATAATCTTTATTGACCTGCTTCACAACAAGCTGTGAGTTGCCACGGTTGATCAATTTTCTAATTCCAAGGTACATTGCGATCCTGAGACCGGCAAGGAGCCCTTCGTACTCAGCAGTGTTGTTTGTAGCCTTCTCCCTGGGAAAGGGCATCTGAATTACATACTTGAGGTGCTCTCTGATGGGTGCGACAAGCAGCACTCCGGCACCGGCGCCTTGCAGCGAGAAGGCACCGTCAAAGTACATAATCCATTCTTTAGCTGTTTCTTTGCCGGGGAGAGCTGACTCTTGAATCTCTTCGTATTGCGTTGGTGTCCATTCTGCAATGAACTCCGCCAAGGCTCTGCTCTGAATAGTTGAAGTACTTTCAAACTTGAGTGCAAAGCTCGACAGCGCCAACGCTGACTCCACTATCCTACCGGTTGCATCCGGATTTCTCAAAATGCGCTGCAACGGATAGCGAGTGACAACAATAATCTCATGTGCTTGGAAGTAATGGCGCAGCTTCCTCAAGGCCATGAGGAGGCCGAAAAGCAATTTTTGCACACCAGTGTACCTTGACCAAGCCCCCTGCAAAAGGGAGCTTACAAAGTAAACTGGACGCTGCACCAATTTCTTCTTGGGCACTATCTACTGATTTACTTCATTTGCTTGCGCTGCTTCTAATCTATTGGCACCAGACTCTGCCGGAGAAGATTCTGGCTTGTCGCTTGACGGGCTTGCCGCTGTTGCTTCTTCGTCATCAGCTTCCCTCTGCGCCACTAATGCAGCACTAACCACTTGATTTGTTGCCGCTAAGTATAGCAGCAATGGTTCTTGTGCCTTAGGCGCAACTAGTGTTGGCGCAGAGGAGAGGTACTTTTTCAAATCCTACAGCGCGGCCTCCGCTTCCGGAGTCCATTTCATAGGACCTACCTTTTTCAAGATTTTGAAAAATGACATGGCACGCTCAGCAGATTTGGAAATGAGCCTACTCAATGCTGCAACACAGCCGGCAAGGCGCCGCACATCCTTGACGTGCTTGGGAGCTTCAATTTGCTGAGTAGCTTTGATCTTGGTGGGATTAGCTTCAATTCCACGTTGAGACACAAAGAACCCGAGAAGCTTGCCGGATGGAGTGCGAAACACACACTTCTCAGGGTTGAGCTTTAGATTGATCTTGCGCAAATTTGCAAATGTTTCTTCTAAATCTTGAATGAGGGTTGATTTGTCCTTGGTTTTAACCACTATATCATCCATATATGCTTCCACATTTTTGTGTTGTTGGGGCTCAAAACCAATTTGGACAGCTCTTGCAAAGGTTGAACCAGCACTCTTTAATCCGAAAGGCATACGCACGAAGCAGTATGTGCCACATGGAATAATGAATGCGGTTTTCTCCTCATCCTCCTTAGCCATGAAAATTTGATGATAACCAGAATATGTGTTAAGAAAGGAGAGTAGATTGTAGCCGGTAGTAGAGTCAACAATTTGATCGATGCACGGCAAAGGGAAAGGATCATTTGGACATGCTTTGTTAATATCAGTATAGTCAATACAAAGTCTCCACTTTCCATTTGCTTTGCGTACTACAACTGGATTTGCCAACCATGTTGGATGTAGCACACCCCTAACTAAGCCTGCCTCTTCTAACTTCTTTATTTCTTCTGCAATGAACTCTTGTCGTTCCAAAGCTTGCTTCCTGACCTTCTGCTTGACGGGCCGAGCATGAGGGCAGACGGCAAGGTGGTGCTCGATTACCTCCCAGGGAACGCCGGGGATGTCAGATGGTTGCCATGCAAACACATCAACATTCGCCCGGAGGAAGGCAACGAGCACGCTTTCCTATTTCCTGTCAAGGGAGGCACTGACGGTGAAGGTACCACCATGCCGTCCTCCTTTGCCGGCACCTTCTTGGTTGCTGGTGGAGTAGCTTTGGACTTCTTGGCGGTAGAGCTCTCCGGCAAGTCCTCAATGGGTGCGCAGCACTCCGAAGAGGCGCACTTTCCGGAAGACTTGTCAGAGGTCTTGCCGTTCTTATTGCTTGTCTTTTTCTCATTGGCGGGAGCGGGTGCCTTGACGGCAGACGCTGCAACCGCTTCTCTGTATAGCTTGTCAATGCAGATAACTGCATCCTTCTTATCGAAATTGATGGTTATGACACCCATCAGCCGTGGCATCTTCAGCGTGTTGTAAGCATAGTGTGATGCTGCCATGAATTTTGCCAATGCAGGGCGGCCCAGAATTCCATTATATGGCAAAGGGATCTTCACAACATCGAAAACAATTTTCTCTGTTCGGTAATTCAGTTCCCCGCCAAACGTCACCGGCAAAGTGATCTTCCCTTTGGGCTGGCTTCTTCTCGGGTTTACTACTTGAAACATGCCAGTTTGCTTGAGCTCCTCGTTGGGAATCTGCAGCCTCTTTATTACCTCTGGTGAAATCAAATTTAGGCCAGCCCCACCGTCAACTAACATTTTTGTGACCTTGAGGTTGCGTATTGTTGGTGAAACCAACAATGGCAAGCACCCGACCGCAGTTGTGCGATCAGGGTGGTCCTCGGCATAAAGAATGATAGGCGTGTGTGACCATTTGAGCGGCTTCTGAGCACCTATTGCCGGTTCCGCTGCGTTGACTTCACGCGCCCACTGCTTGAGTTGGCGGTGAGAAGAGTGCAAAGATGCACCTCCGTCAATGCACATAGCCTCAGTTGCTTTCTGGAATTCCTGCTCACTCGACTCTTCGTCGTCCTCCTCGTCACTTCCATCATCATCCTCTTTCTTCTCTCGGCCTCTAGCAGGCTTCTCCTTTTGCTGCTTTGCCTTGCTGCGGCGGCCTCCTCGACCACCACGGTTTCTCTTGCCAGATCCGCCAGCACCATCCTGGCTCTTCTCCTTGTCGCGCTTTTCATATTCAGCCTTTTGCTTCTCAGCAAGCTGCTCAACCTGCCGGCACTCTTGCAGGTCATGGCCTTTAGTGCGGTGAATCTTGCAATATGGCCCATTAGACTTGCCGGCCTTCTCGTTTGCCGCCGCCTCCTGACAAGCGGCGCATACAGCAGCCTCCTTGCCGGAGCTCTCTGTTTTGGCTTTCTTGGCGGCGTCAGAATTCCCGGAGCCTTCGACGGCTATAACTATTTTGCCTTTGCACTTCCTGTTGCGCTTTCGGCCTTTCTTCTTTGGGGTGGCGGCATCATTGTCCTCGGAATCTACCTTGGCACTAGCGTCCTCCCCGGGAAGTCTCCTTCCTTCTTCAGCGCGCACACACTTATCCGCCAACGTGTACAACTCGTTGATGGTCTTTGGTAGCTTGACGTTCATCTTTTCCCGTATCCTCCGATTGTGCACATTCATGTGAAAGGCGGTAATCACGGCTGCGGGGTGCACATCTGGGATGTTGCGGTGCACGCGGCTGAATCTCTGGATATACTTGCGTAAGGATTCTCCATCTCTTAGCGGGATCACTTGCAGATCGCTGGGCTGACCAGGAGCTTTGTGGCCCCCTGTAAAAGCACTAACAAATTCATTGCAAAGATCGGACCACGAAGAAATGGAACCTTCTGGCAAGTTCATCAGCCAAGACCTCACATTGGGCTTGAGCACCAACGAAAAATAATTGGCTAGAATCTTTTCGTCTCTTCCCCCGGCAGCTTGCACGGCAATCGTGTAGATGCCTAAAAACTCTGTTGGGTTCAGCTTGCCGTCGTACTTCTCTGGTACTTTTGGCTTGAAGGCCCGGACAGACGGCCAGCGGACTTGCCGCAGCTCGCGAGTGAAGGCTGGGCATCCAACCTCGTAAGGCAGATACCTGCCAGCCTCGGGCGCAGGCTCATCGACGACTAGGCCATTGCGCGTGTCAGACTGACGGCGCGCCTCCCGGCGCCGTTCAATGGTAGTACGGGCATCCTCTACCCGCCTATCTTGCAGCACTTGCCGATGATCTTGCCGCACTCGCGGATCAGAAGAAACCATCGACATCTCGTCGGGCTCAACTGATCCGTGAGTTTGCCGCGGCTGCTGTTGTCATTGTTGTTGGTGTTGTTGCCGCGAAGGTGACTGTACCGTTGGCGCAGCACCTTCGACACGGCCACCAGTTTGAGCTACTGGTGCTGTTTGCGGGCGCTGAGATAGTCCCGCTTGCTGTGACTTGCTGGCTTCGGCAAATCCAATGAGGCTCTAGATGGTGGCTCTCCACTCATCCATCTTGTCCGCCGCTGGAGGAAAGTTTAACAGCATCTGGGCCCGCGCCATTGCCTCTGCTGCTGTGGCTGACATGGCTGGGAGCGAAGAACGCGACGTCGCTCAACTCCTGGCAGAGCCAGCAGGAGCACCATTGCGATCTTGCTACCGCGGCTCATGTCTAGCAGCGGGCTGATGTGGCGGAGGTGGTGCCTGAACACTACTAGGAAATACCTTATAGGTAGACGCTTATTAGTAGCGTGCTATATTGACCCACGCTACTGCTAATTACTAGTAGCGCACTGTATTAACCCTTCGCTACTAGTAAATATTACAGGTAGTGCATGACAAAAAAAACACGCTATTAGTAAATATCTCCCACGGACAAGGCATAAATATTACTAAGTGAATAGCTATACCGCAGGTGAGACACCCCACGCTACTACTAAGCGTGTCCACTGCTGCACCATCCACCCCCGATCCACTCCCACCCACCACTCTCTCTCGCGAACCCCTAAAAAAACTCTCTCTCGCGAACCTCAGCCCGACCCCTCGGTCGAGCTCCTCTCCCCCATGATCTCCTCGCCGCCGCTGCCACCCCACGAATCCACACACACACTCCACATTCTTCGCCGATTCCCCAAACCCACCGCTGCCGCGCCGCTCTCCTCTACCCTAACCACGCCGGCGGTGGCCCCCTTCGCCCCCAAGCGCCGGCGGCCTCCTCTTCCTCCAGCGCCGCCGCTCCAACCCTCTCCTTCTCTCCCAAGCGAAGGGAAAGGAGGGAAGGCCCCAGATCGGGCGAGACCAGATCCACGGCGGCATCGGCATGCCATCATTGACCTGGGCTGCGACCACCATGGTTGCCGTCATCGTCTGCTCCATGGAGGTCTGACCCGCCAGCAGGAAGGACCTGACACCCCATATTGCTGTATTGTAAAATGAACATAGGGTATTCCTGTTAAAATCTCGTGACAAGCTTTGTTCTCTAATATAAGGTTGGCCAGTGTTGTCTGACGTTGTATAGTGTGGTACCTAACAAAATGGTTGTGCTCATGTTTGCTTTAATAGAACAGAGTAATATGATGTCCCCAGGGTATGCGGATTTGCTGGACGTGTCTAACTCAGTAAATCAGTTTAGTTGGACTCACTGTGCCTGTAGAAGTAGGGAAGTGATATTTGGCATGAGTAAATTGCCCAAATGATCTACAGTGCACTAGCACATGCTTGCTTATAGTTTGTTTTCTGTTACTATTAATAGTTTATATTGATCTAGCAAACCTGAACATACATTTCGATGCTACATTTGATAACCCATTCATCACACCTTTTGTTCATTAGGAAGCACTCAAAGCCCTTTGGCGTGCTTCTTTTCCTGGGACTGAACTTCTAGGACTAGTATCAGATCAATGGAAGGAGATGGGATGGCAAGGGAAAGATCCATCCACAGATTTCAGGTATTGTTTTGTTCCTTCATTCCCACACACGCCCTTAATGAAATAAATAATTTCTTAATTCAATTTTGGATCTGGAATCATATATTGTGCTGGAATTACAGGGGTGGAGGCTTTATCTCTTTGGAGAATTTACTTTACTTCGCTAAGAACTATCCAGTGAGTACAATTCCCTTTACTTAAATGCTGGTTTCAGATTCATCGCTGCTTCTCGCCAATTGCTAGGCTTGAATGATTTTCTTTTAGCTAGAGCAGGGAAGAATCTAAGGACTCATGCGATATACAGTTGTACGAATCTATTCAGCTAGCAATGGAACCCTTCCTCCTTTGAAAATTGAACAACTAATGATCCTTTGCTAATAACGGCAATGTATAATATTTATTATTGAATTATTAAGATAGGTAATATTTATATGTTTATATGTTTGGCCTTTCATTCATCTCAATGAGGCACTTTCTGTGCAGAAATCCTTCAAGGAGCTCCTTTGCAAGCAAAATGGTGACAGAGCATTGTGGGAATATCCATTTGCTGTAGCTGGAGTAAATATTACATTTATGCTCATTCAGATGCTTGATCTTCAAGCAGGTTTGTTCTTTAAACTTTTCTGTGCTTCTTGATTAGTTGATAGATTTACTTGTATGTAACCCTTCCCTCGGGCAAATTTTCTAAACTGTGAAATTGGTTTTGCAATTGCAAATATCATATTTCTCCAACATGATTCCAAGTCTGAATTCTTTAGTCAAGTCTTCGTTTGCAATGACACTGACACGATTTGATATGTGTGCGCTCTAGCTATTCCTAAAGCCAATGCATAGAGCACCCTTCAACTTACTATTTCCTTATGAACACTGTAAGCTGCTGCATTGGCACTGCAGAAACACTTTTATACCATCGCCGCTGGCCGCTGCCCACCATCCACCGGACGGTCCACGGGTATAGGCCAGCACGGCGAGTCAGCTGACACATGACCCCTGCGGCAGAGCTACTACCCAGGGTAGTCTAGGCAAATAACTTCCTTCTCTGAATTTGATCCTCTTTTGCAACAGATCAAAAATAATCTAAAGGTGAAGCTGTATTAGTTTGGTCTAGATTCTTTTGTTTACATCGGCTAACTTGATATTGTAACAAACGAGAACAAAAGGCACTGATTAATGCTAATGATTTAGTAACTACAATTTTCTGTGTTTTTCTTTGCCTTGTCCCGCCCAGCAATGTATTTGCATTACCCATGTCAAGTCCAAAACTTCAACCTGGATAGGCAAATTTTGCCACAAAGAAACCATTTGAATCTGACTCACTGTCAGTTGACTAATTTTTACATGGACATAGAGTGGCAGATGTGGTAGTCTAGTAGACATGCGCCGTGACATCACCATTTGAAGCATCGCCGTGACATCACCATGTGGTAGTCTGGTTGACTAATTTTTACAAGTACATATTCTCATTGTATTAGAATCTTAGTCCCTGTCTCCTGTATCATCTGAGCTTATGCTTCCTCTCCATTTATTCGCTATATCTATATGCCTTGCTGATCCTCATTTCCATCACTGCATGATAATGAGATGTTGAAGCGGCAGACTTAATCCATGACACTGCAGTGCAATTGCACCATTCCATTGAATATTACTCAGGAATAAGGACATTTCACTGGCAGATTAGCTCTATTTTTCCTTTTCATTTTTCTTATAATTGGAGTGAGGACATGTAGAATGAGGAACTGTGTGATAGTAGATACGGCAACTGTGTGATAGTAGAATCAGCTATAAGGACATTTCCATCACTATTGTGTTTTCTCGGAATTGTATGCATAAAATGGAATTGGTTCATTTTTTTTATTCCTAATAAGTTAGTAGTAGCGTGGGGAAAAAACTGCGCGCTACTAGTATTTAGGATACTAGTAGCGTTGGGAGTTTACCCACGCTACTACTATTTCGTTAGTAGTAGCGCGGGTCCGTAATAGCAGTAGCGCGGGTGGCACACACGCTACTACTAACAAAGTTAGTAGTAGCGCGGGTTCCACCCACGCTACTACTAATTTTTAGCTGTAGCGCGATACTAGTAGCGCGGGTACCCGCGCTACTAGTAGCCAGTTTACCCACGCTACTAGTAGCCTTTTCCCTAGTAGTGGAAGGTCTTGAGGTTGATCAACAGGTGTCTTGCCATGTGGCCGCCGCCGACCGGAGCCGCCTGCGCCGTTTGGAGCCACGTCGCGCCCATCTTGCGATGGTCGCGGTGTGTGTCCCGATGCAGCATCCTTGGACGCTGCAGCAGCTAGGTCTTGGCTCGCGCCGGACCGGACGGTGTTGCTCCGGTGGCTTCGCTCGTCGATGCGTCGAGGAGGCGGGAGTTGGCCATCCGCGCCGCCTGCACCGTTGTGGTTTCGATTGCCAGAATGGCGAGAAAGCTGGGAGTTGGTGTTGCGCGCTCCGCCTGCGCCACCAGTGCTAGCTACGCTGCCCGCGCCGCACCGGTGAAGCCTTCCGCTCCGTTTGCGCCGCCTGCACCGGCTGGATCATCTCCGCCGCCCGCGGGCGTATGCGACGGAATCTTGGAGGTCGATGGTGCTGCTGCAGACGCGCCCTTCTTCTTGGGCGCCATCACTGGTGATGAAGAAGTGGTTGACGTGCAAACTGCTGATTCAGGTTCGCGCAAGCGACCCCCCTACCTGGCGCGCCAAAGATGTCATGCGTACGACCATCTATGGGGCCATCTAGCCCCTTTGCTATTCGACTAGGGAGATGCGCAAGCACAAAGAGCAAAATCAACAGAAACGCAAAGGATTTACCCAGGTTCGGGCCACCGTGAGGTGTAAAACCCTACTCCTGCTTTGTGTATTGGATGTGTTTGGGCTCAAGTACAAGGAGCGCTTCTTGCCGGCAAGGCGCAGGAAGAGCTGCTACGCATGCAAAATGAGCAAAGTGTCGACCCCTGTAAAGGTTGCCCTGGCCCTCCTTTTATAGCTCAAGGGGTAACCACAGTGGCAAAACAGTCATTACAAGTTGATTAGATAGCAAACAGTACTATCATACCTAACTCTGATGTGTTAGGACAAAAGCATTTATTGCGCCGTTAGGTGTCATGTGGAGGAGGAGCCCCGGCAAGGTTTCTGCACCGCTCGCCCAGCTACCTCTTATTATCTTGACACACCTCCTAGACGGGTGTCATTAAAGCTAAATCTCCTTCTAGTAGGCTGACACGTGCCCCGACAAATCTCACCAAACTACCTGCGCGGTCGACACCTCACCGATTAGCAACTAGCTGCTCAGTGCAGTGGAGCGCTGACGAGCTAGCGAGGACTTGCCGCCGCGGAGCTTGCCGGGCCTTCATCTTGCCGGCTTGGACCTTGCCGACAAGTATCTTCTTCATAGCTAGCACAAGTCATGTGCTTCTTGATATCTTGTCCTGATCTTCTCCCTAGTGGCTTCGCAACTAGGCCTTGAATCTTGATCTTAGTAATCCCCGGCAAGCCCTGGCCATCAGGAAGGCTACTACTGTCTGTGCATAAGTCGGGGTATAAAATACCCATATTTTATACACTGACACGGCCCTTCGTGCAATTGGGCTGTTTTCGGCCCGGTTTAACTTTTGGCCAATTAACGGCTTGCGCGGCATTTGGGCCCATTTCTGGTATAAGTGACTTTCGGCCTCTTAACGGCCTGTGTAGCATTTGGGCCCATTTCTGGTACAAGTGACTTTCGGCCTCTTAACGGCCCGTGGTCTTCGTGGATAAATTTCAGCCCACTCTGACAATCGGCCTGTTAAAGGCCCGTGATATAATCAGGCCTAATTATGGCCCGCTTTGCATCCGGCCTGCTTATAGCCCATCATGTTATTGGGCCAACCAAGGCCCGAGATAAATTTTGGCCTATTAACAGCCCATCATATAACTGGACCAATCATGGGCCGAGGTATATTTTGGCCTGCTGTCGGCCCGTGAATTGTTTGGCCCAATTCAGGCCCAATCTAATTTTCATCTTGTTAAAAGCCCATGGTATTTTTCGGCCCAACTAAGGCCTGCGGTTTACTCAGCCTGTTAAAGGTCCGAAACTACCTGGGCCCGGTTTACGTTCAGGCCTGCTAACGGTCTGAGATGATTGTGGGCCCACGTTTCGACCCATATATAGAGTTGCGGGCCGGCTCGTTTCTGTAGTCTAATTTTTTTTATATATAGCACTGATGGACCAATAACGTTTTGGCCCATTGATCTCCATCGAAGCTTACGGCCTAGCGACGATAGCATATACAGTAAATAAATTACAGCATAGTGACTAAGAACAAACCTAGACTATACAATAAAGAAATAACGGGATATTACATCCACTGGGCATCAAAGTTCGCCACCAGTGATAATAAAGCGCAACCAGGCAGCAAATTACATACACTGGGCATCAAAGGTCGCCACCAGTGCAAATAAATGCACCGACAAAATAATATACAGAACCAACATCACTTCAACATAGTTAAGAAAGGTTAGGCCTGCACGGCAGCTGCATGTTAACCCACAAGTATAGGGGATCGCGACAGTCTTCGAGGGTAGTATTTCAACAAAATTTGTTGATTCGACACAAGGGGAGCCAAAGAATATTTATGAGCCTTAGCAGTTGAGTTGTCAATTCAACCACACCTGGGATATAATATCTTTGCAGCAAAGTGTTTAGTAGCACAGTAGTTTGATAGTTTTGATAGTTTCAGTAACAGTAGCAATAGTGTAGGTTCTAAATCCGGCATATCTCATAGTAGGGGTCCTAAGCTAGGCGTCTTGGAGCGATGCTAACATGGACACAGGATTTTACCCAGGTTCGGGCTTGTCGGAGTCTAGGATCTGCGTCCAAGAAACTTCTCCAAGAACTTAGGATTCGAACTCTGGGGGACTTTGCTTGGCAACCTACGACACGACGGCGATGACGGCGTGAACACGACGGGCTCGCTGGCTCTCACCGGACACGAGGGGGACGCACGAGCTACCCAGGTTCGGGCCACCATGCGGTGTAATACCCTACTCCTTCTTGTGTTGGATTTGCTCTGTAATGGAGAGCCTGTGCTCGAGGTACACGAGGTGTGGGGAAAATGAGTCGATCCCCTTACATGGGAGCGGCCCTGCCCCTTTTGTAGTGCCTCGGTCCTCTTCCCCAAAAATATGAGCGGGAAAGGGTAGCCACAGGGCGGCAATTCAAAGGGGAACAGGCGCGCAGGCTTATCCTGACTAAAGGTGGTCTCCGCCTGATAAAGTAGTATTCGTGACGCGCAGGAGGGCTTGGCGATGACCTCTGTCCTGGTGCGCTGATCCGTCCCGATCTTCTATCACCAAAGAGGAAACACTTTGGGGCTTGCTTTGGGGCAGGCAGATGCCACTGCTCCCTTATCACCAGAATGGAAGCTGGGCTCGGTCACGCCCCGCTGCGCTTATCCTGACAGCGGGTCATCACCCATGTGTTGGGCGCGGAGCCCCGAGGCTGGCGCCGTACGATTTGCTTCGTGGGGAGGCCTCGCGAGGCAACCTGGTGCTTGGCGCCGAGGAGCCTCGCGAGGCGGCTTCCCCCGGAGCGGCCACGGCAGGGCCACGCTAATGGGCCGGCCCAAGCATGGTCGTCTGGGCCAGAGGCAGACGGGCCGACAGTAGCCCCCGGGCCCGTGGCGCGCATGTTCCGCCCATTAGGGACGAAACGCCGCGGGGCCCACTGAGCTACCGGGCCCAGAGGTGACGTGTGGCTGCTTTCACGGGGCAGGTCTCCCCCACTCCCCACGACGCCTCAGTAACCGCCGCACTGGCGATAAAGCCTGCCCGCGCGGGGCGCGAGCACATCATTGCCCCCATCTCCAACTCGCGCTCCATCCTGTGCAAGCAGCTCCTCTGCTCTTCCTCCTCCAACTTCCAATCTCTCCTCCGCCATGGCTCCGGGCAAGAAACCCGCGACCGCCGAGGCCTCCTCCAGCAAGAGCTCTCCGGCGGCGGAGCTCGGTCCGGCCTTGCTGCTGGCCACCATCAATGAGAGCGGGCTAGCCAAGGCCCGCCCCCACTTGGCCTCCGCGCACTTCGAGGGAGGCGTCACCAAGATCTGACCGGGCTCGCACCCACGGCGAGACCTCGGACTCACGGTGGTCCCCGTCTTCTACCACTCGCTCTTCGCCGGGATGGTGCCGCCCTTCTCCGACTTCCTCTATGCCATCCTAGTGCATTATGAGATTTCTCTTCTTCACCTTCATCCCAACTCCATCCTCGTCCTTGCTCTCTTGGCGTACCTCTGCGAGGCCTTCCTGGGAGTGATGCCATCTATGGCGCTCTTCCGGACCTTCTACAGCCTGCGGGTGTTCTCCTCGGGAAACCACCGCTCCGGAGGTGCCTCCTTCCGCATCGACGATGAGATGCGCAAGGTCTTCACCGACATGAATATCTTGAAGAAGGTGGAGAACTTCAGGTCGCGCTGGGTTTACGTTGCCCAGCGGACCAGCCCTCTCCTGGCGATCCCTACCGAGCCAGCTGAGAAGATCCCCCGCTGGGAGCACAAGAAGCTTGGCGGCACTGCCCTGAGGCCGATCCTGGCGAGGCCGGGCTCACGGCGGGCATGATCGCCAAGGAATTCCTCCGCCGCCGAATCGCGCCCCTGTAGAGGTGCTCGCACCCGGTGTGGAAGATCACCAGCGCCGAGGACCGGATCCGGCTGGTGCAGGGGTCCCTCTCGGTCGAAGTAGTGGCCGAAGCTTGGGAAGTTTTATTTCCCGGGGAGGCGGAGGAGATGCCTCCTGACGCGCGCCCGCTGTACCGCTGGTCCAACAAGGATGAGCTGGTCACGGTGATGCCCCAGTTCGACCAGTGCGGGCCGGTCCGGACGGACCTCGAGGAGCTTCTCGAGGATTCTTCGGATACGGGGTCCGTCTCGGGCGACCATGAGGCCTCCGACTCCGAGAAGGAGAGCAGTGAGGAATCGTCCCTGCCACCCCCTCCGTCTCCGGCGGCGCGTGAGGATGCGTTTCGCGTCGTGCCAGCCAGGTCTGTGCCGGCGAGGGTGGGGGGAGACGATGCCACGGAGATCGACGAGCCCTTCGAGGAGCGAGAGGAGGAGGCCACCGTGACCGCCGACTCCGACGGGACTCGCGTCGCGCCCACGGGTGGCCGCCCAGGCGCGCTGTGCGATGGGGGCAGCAGCAGTGGCGCCACCAAGGAGCGGAAGAGGAGGCGCTTTTACCCCAAAGATGAGTAAGTTCCTCCGCCCCTTCCTATCGATCCCTGCTTCCTGGCTGCTGCAGCTCTGATGAGCCTTCGCCTGTGCAGGAGCCCCGAGCTGGCCGCCGAGGAGGAGGAGAGGACCAAGAGGAGGAGAGCCGAGGTCGAAGGGCCCTCCCCTCCTTTGGAGGCTGCCTTGCCCGCCGCGCCGGCGCAACCCAGCGGGAGGCAGTGAGGAGACCACGCCGGCGCCTCCCGAGGGGGCCCCCGCCGCCGGTGTCGAGATGGCGGGAAAGGGGGGTGAAGTACCTACCCCTCCCTTGCTTACCACTACGGCTGCGGCGGAGGCCACTGCAGCCTTCACGGGAGCAATCTCCGGGCCTGGGCTCCCGGATCTCGAAGCGTTCAGGGTGGTGCCAGAGCGCGGGGCAATGCCACCGGAGCCAGAGGCGGCCATCCTGAGCCCCACGCGCCAGACGACGAGCGCGTCCCCTGCCGGGGACGACGATGCGGGGCTGCCGAAGGGGCTCGAAGTCGTGTCGTCCCGTCCGTCGGCGCCAGCAGGCGATGAGGGGGCCTGGGCGAGTCGCGGCTTGGTGCTGGGGGAGAGCGACACCGCGCCCTAGAGCGGGGCCGTCAACAGCATCAAGGCGGCCCTCGAGGCCCTCGAAGGTGAGCTCAGGAAGGAGGCGGAGCTCTGCGCGGAGGAGCGGTGGAAGCTGGCACAGGGGTGGAACCAGCTTCAGGAGGCGGCGAAGCTCGACCACCAGTGGGACGAGGAGGCGCAGGCACAGCACGAGCAACTAGCCAAAGAGGCCCAGGCGTCCCTCGCGAAGGCCCTCGAAGACACCTAGGAGGCCAAGCGGCGGCGGGAGGAGGCGGACGCTTACGAGAAGACGCTCCAGGAGCAGGCTGCTTCGCGTGAGCGCCGACTCAAGGCGCGGGAGGAGGCCACGGAGGCCCTTGACGGCCGGCTCGCATCCCGCGAGGCTGAGCTACCAAAGCGCGAGGAGGATGTCCTGAAGCGCTAGGAGGCGGTCGCTACCCTCGAGGCGAATGCCAAGACCCTGGAAAGCGAGCTCGTGGCAACCGCGTCCTCGCAGGAGGCGGAGCGGGAGCGCCTACTGCCGAAGGAGCGCGAGCTGGCGGCCGCCCAGGCCACTCTCGATGAGCGGAGGGGCCTCGCGGCCAGGCGGGACGAGCTCCAGGCCGAGGTCGACGACCTCAAGAAGCAGCTACTAGATATGGACGCCACCGTTGAGGAAGCGTGCCGCGACCTGCTGACTCAGGCGACAACGCGGCTCTTCAGCAATCTTCTCCGCCTCGACGATCTCTTTGATTTCGGGCGGGTGGTGACTCCTGTCTCGGCGGAGGTCCGCGAACCCCTCGAGGAGGCTGTGAGGGAGCGTGTGGCCAGCTTCGTCGGGCTATACGCCTTCGAGCCTGAGATCAGTGGCGGTGGCGAGCCCCCTCTCGACGACGGCGGAAACGGCGACGGCGGCGCCTCATGTGCCTAAATTCTCCTTGACCTGTTGCTGTAATAGGGTAGACGCGGCCCCGTGGGGGCGTGAAAACATTTGCGTGGTACTTTTGTTGCCAAGCACTTAATGATTTATGCATTTCTCGTTTTGTTCTATGGGCCCTTATTTCCCTTTTACATTGCCTTCGTGCCCTGCGTCGCTGGGACCCAGCCCCCGTGGCAGGCTACACCGTCGCTGGTATGTCCAGAGCGTGTGCTTGGCAAGGCCAGAGGGTGTAGGGCTCTTAGGACTAGTAGGAGTCCCTGAGGCGCGATGCTCAGGGCCCCCCCCTTGACGCACAGGCGGCTCGTGCCAAGGACATCAGGATGCCATGAGAGAGAAGCGAGAGGGAAATGACCCGAGGGGTGCTTTAGACTTAGCTCCTTTGAGGCGTGCAGCTTGGGGCGAGTCCTTCGTGGTGGCTCGGCTCGCGAGGCGCAGTCTATCACGAGGCCCTCCGCCCGCAGGACCCGCCGCGAGGCCTCCCGAGGAGGGGCTCCTGAGGCCTTTGGTATCCTGGATCAGGGAAACTGCCAAGTTTTCACATGTAGTGTAGCATGGCGCACTCGCAAGGTCGCCTGTGGGTGTTATGCGAGGAGACAAGAGCACCAAGGACCTGGTGAGGTGACGTACACGGGAGCAGGCCCGCGAGCCAGAGCTCAGTCGCTTGGTTTTTTCAGTGCTGCTGGGACTGACCCGAGCACAGACACTGTGCCCAACCCCCGCTCGCGTGACAGGCACGGGCGTGACCATGAGCGCGCACCCTACAGCTGCAAGCACACAGGGTTTTGGAGGAAATAAGCTTTACTGATGCATGAAGCAAGTTCATTACATAATAGAAAGATACATGCTGCCGTGTTCGACATGGGTCAGCTTGAGGATGTGATGGCCGAGGGCCCCTCAGGTAAGTAGGCCGCCAGCGCGGAGCATGGGGCATCCGCCAGCGCTGAGCATGGGGCTTCCACGAGAGTGGGAGGGAGCTCTCACGTGCTGGAGGCAGCCTGGGTAGAGAGAGCCCCGGAGCGTGTACAGCTCCATGTCGCTCGTATCTGTGGGGCACGGATAGAACTTATGGTGATGGCGGGCATTCCATGTGTTTGGTACCGGAACACCCGCCTCCGTCATGAGTGGGGCCGCGGTGGGCCGGTGGGCGAGTGTTAACCACCTCCGTATTCCTTGCAATGTGGGACTCCAGGCTCATGCGCATCAGCCTCGCGAAGGTGGCAGCGGCACCCTCTAGGCCGAACGCCATACGCATGAGCCAGGACGAGCCCGCGGCGATGCACGGGGGAGGGAAGGGGCATGCGGGGCAAGCCTGGTTGAGGGCGATGAAGTCGACGCACATGTGCATGCTTTCGCGCGGCCTGGCGACGGGGGTGAGGCGGGCGGTCCACTTGTGGTGGGGGGCTTCACGTGCGATTCTAGCATCCTGGGGCTTGTTGACTTCCTGCTTCTCGGGCGCCTGACGCCGTTCCTTCTGCTTGACGGGCCGCGCGCTCGGGCACACGGCTGAGTGGTGCTCGATCAACCCCCTCGGTAGGCTGGGCGCGCCTGATGCTGTCCAAGCCACCGCATCAGGGCACGCCCGGAGGAAGGTGACGAGAGCGCCTTCCTATTTGGGGGAGGGCCCGCCGCTGGCGGCGAGGGAGGGACCTGCTTCGCCTCCATCTAGCGACGCCTTCTTGGACTCGACCCGCTCCTGAGAGAGCAGGGGCTTCTTCTTCACGGGCATCTCCACGGCAGGCCCAAGCACGTCCTCATCGGCCGTGTACACGACGGAGGCAGTCTTGTAGGCGTGCTCGAGGGTTTGCAGCGCATCCTTTTCGTCACAGCGGACGGTGAGGGTACCGCTGCAGCCGGGCATTTTGACGAGGCCGTAGGCGTGGTGGTTCGCGGCCATGAACTTGGTGAGCGCCGGGTAGCCCAAGATGGCGTTGTACGGCAAGCCGATGTGAGCCACATCGAAGACGATGAACTCCGTACGGTAGTTCTTGCGGGTGCCGAAGGTGACGGGAAGGTGCACCTGCCCCAGGGGGACAGTGGAGCCATCGGTGACGCCCGAGAAGGGCCTGGTGGGTATCAGGTGTTCTTAGGGCACTTGGAGCGTCTCGAAGGTCTCGATGGAGATCACATTGAGGCTGGCGCCTCCGTTGATGAGGTCTTGGTGACTGCAATGTTGCTGATGGTGGGAGTGCACAACAGGGGGATGGCGCCCACGGCCTTTGTGGACTTGGGGTGGTCGCTGGCGTCGAAGACGATGGGGAACTCAGACCACTTGAGGCGGCCGGTGGACTCGAGTGCCGGGAGGGCTGCGTTCACCTCCCGAGAGAACTGCTTGAAGTAGCGGTCGGATGGGGGGGTTGGGCCCCATTGAGGATGCAGGCCACCCTGCGGGGCTCTTGGTAGCCCCCAGCGTTCTCAGCGGGAAGGGAGTTGTTGGCGCGCATTGGGGCGGCATTGGCCTGAGGGTCAGCCTGCCGCGGCTGGTTCTGCCAGCCCTAACGGTTGTTGTCGCCAGCGCCGTTGTTGCGGTTGTCGCCCCAGCGGCCACCTCCATTGCCATCGCCGCGGCCCTTGCCGCGCTCCTTGCGGCTGCCGCGGCGCTCGGTGCGGCCCTCGCGAAGCAGCTTGAGCTCGTGGCAGTCCTCTGTGCTATGGGAGCTCATGTTGTGGTAGGCGTAGAAAGGACGGCTGTCCTTCTTGGCCTCGCCACGGTCACGGCCGCGCTTGTAGTCCGGCTCCACCGCAAGCACGGCAGGGCCCTTACGCTTGGTGTCCTTGCCCTTGGGTTTCGCCGTGTCGGGCTCAGCGTCGATGTCGTTGCGGAGGAAGAGGCGTCCCTCCTCAGCCTTGGCGCAACGGTCGGCGAGGACGAACAACTCTGCCGCGGAGTCAAGCTCGTCCCTGACCGAGAGCTTCTCGCGCATCTTCACGTCCGTGACGCCATTGGTGAAGGCAGAGACGACCGCGGCGTCGGAGGCCTTCGGGATCTTGTGGCACACCTGGCTGAAGCACTGGATAAACTTGCAGAGGGGCACACCAGGGCGCTGGCGCACGTTCCGCAGGTCGTTGAGCATGAGGGAACGATCGCTCGTGCCCTTGAAGTTGGCGACGAACTGCTTGCACAGGTCCTCCCATGAAGAGATGGACGCCTCGGGGAGGTTCATGAGCCATGAGCCCGCAGCGTCCTTGAGGGCCATGGGGAACCAGTTCGCCATGACCCGGCCGTCCCCCCTCGTGGCCTGGATGCTGATGGTGTAGAGCAGGAGGAACTCCGTGGGGTTGGCGCTACCGTCGTAGCACTGGGGGAGCTCTGGCTTGAACTTGTCGGGCCACACCACGCGACATAGCTCTGGGGCGAGGGCTAGGTAGCCCCCGTTGGTGACGGCGCCACCGTCGAGGGCTGCGCAGTTCTAGCGTCCCGCCATGGCAACGTCGTGGAGGACGTGGTCCTGGCGGTTGAGCGCCTTCTCGAGGGCCACGGGACGGCTCTGGGGGCGCGCAGTGGATGATCTGGCAGCTGTCGCCGTCGCCGCCCGGCGCGAGCGAGCTGCGGGACGGCTCCGGGGCGCGCACTGCGGGGCGGGGCTCGGCCACATCGCGGTCCAAAGGAGGCGGCGGAGGTGCGTCGCACTCGGCCCGGTCGGCGTGGGATGGCAGAGCAGGCAGGGAGCGAGAGGGCGCCTGGCCATCGCGCGTGGCACCGACGAGCTCGGTGATGCGCCCAAGCCAGGCGTTGTAGCCGTCCTCGGTGGGATGGTAGCGTAGCAGCTCCTGCGCCATGAGTAGTGCGGCGTGCGGAGCGGTAGGGTTGCGACGTGCGAGCGAGGAGGTGGCGGCAGAGCGGCCGCGCGCCTGCTCGTTCACCAACGGGTGGGTGGAGGAGGCCACCCGCTCCCCAACAGGCTCGGTGGCAGCGTGAGGGCGCCGCCGGGGGCACCACGAGCAGCGGGCGCCTGGACCTTGGCGGCGGCTCGACGCGCAGCGCGTTCTTGGCGAGCGGCGGCGGCGTCCATGTCGATGCTAGCGTCGAGGTAGATGGCACGAAGACGGCAAGTCCCCCTACCTGGCGCGCCAAATGTCGGAGTCTAGGATCTGCGTCCAAGAAACTTCTCGAAGAACTTAGGATTCGAACTCTGGGGGACTTTGCTTGGCAACCTACGACACGACGGCAAAGACGGCATGAACACGACGGGCTCGCTGGCTCTCACCGGACACGAGGGGGACGCGCGAGCTACCTAGGTTCGGGCCACCGTGTGGTGTAATACCCTACTCCTGCTTGTTTTGGATTTGCTTTGTAATGGAGAGCCTGTGCTCGAGGTACACGAGGTGTGGGGAAAAATGAGTTGATCCCCTTACATGGGAGCGGCCCTGCCCCTTTTGTAGTGCCTCGGTCCTCTTCCCCGAAAATATGAGCGGGAAAGGGTAGCCACAGGGCGGCAATTCAAAGGGGAACAGGCGCGCAGGCTTTATCCTGACTAAAGGCAGTCTCCGCCTGATAAAGTAGTGTTTGTGACGCGCAGGTGGGCTTGGCGATGACCTGTATCCTGGTGCGCTGATCCGTCCTGATCTTCTATCACCAAAGAGGAAACACTTTGGGGCTTGCTTTGGGGAAGGCAGATGCCACTGCTCCCTTATCACCAGAATGGAAGCTGGGCTCGGTCACACCCCGCTGCCCTTATCCTGACAGCGGGTCGTCACCCATGTGCTGGGCGCAGAGCCCCGAGGCTGGCGCCGTACGATCTGCTTCATGAGGAGGCCTCGCAAGGGGAGCCTCGCGAGGCGCACCTTCGCGAGGCGGCTTCCCCCGGAGCGGCCACAGCAGGGCCACTCTAATGGGCCGGCCCAAGCGTGGTCCTCTGGGCCAGAGGCAGACGGGCCATGGTACCCTGGTTCCCACTGGGCCGACATGACTCTCTCGAAGAGATAATACCCTATGTCATGCTTTTGATTGTATTCATATGGGGTGTAGTACAAAGTACATGTATCTACTACGAGATTGTTCTAATGAATATGAGTTGATCTATTGACTAGCCTCGCCTCGGTTTATATAATGCACCGGAGGCCTAGGATTTAGAGGTGTCCTCGTCTTGTGTGCCAAGTGTTGTGGAGTCTTCCTTGTATGCGTCATGGGCTGCTCGAAGTGGCCCATGAGTGAACCGCCATGGGGGTCCTCGGCCCGATCCACCTGGTCGGGAGACGACGTGATGAGTACCCCCTAGTCTAGGACACCATCAGTAGCCCCTTTAACCAGTCTTGAAATTGGGGACGCTCCTTGGTTCTTTCGAACTGTTCTTCATATTTGGCCGTCGGTTTTGAAAGCTCATTCAACTAATCATCCCATCTTTGATCTTGAGGATTGCCGAGGTGTATTCGAAGAGTTTACCCATCGGGCATCCGAGGAGTTTGTACATCGGGCGTCCGAGGAACCCCTTTAAATTCTTGGCCTTTGTCAATGCCTTGTTATTTTTACGCCGCACCTTGGGTTTTAAGTTTTTCCCCATGCAGCGGTGTCATCTTGCAACTAAGCTCAAACGAAGGCCTGCATCCGAGCTGTCTTTTTGCAGCCGAGCTCTAACGCCGATCAGCATCCGAGGTGTCATAGATTACCTCGATCTGGAAAAAGTTTGAAGGATTTCAATCGAGCTTAATGCCGGAAAAGTCCTCTAGGGAGCCAGCCACTCGCATCCAAGCTTTTTGCCGGACTGCTTCCGAAGTGGTGCACCACCTCGGGCTTGGGCTGATTTTTTGCAGATTTTTTTTTGATTGGTGCAATTTATTCTCTACCGAGATATATAGCCAGTAGACCTCAAGGTGTGTGTCGGCCAAAAACGCGAGATGCACCTGAAGGAAAACATAAAACCGCTAATCCCAGTAGCCCCTGAGACTCGGGTCGATTCACAAAATCGGCCTGAGGATCAACTCCTAGCTCGGCAGCATACTTAGGAATGGAAACTCGGTGTGCATAGTCCTTGAGACTCAGGTTGAGTGCGGCCGACCAACCTGAGGGTCATAATCTCCTCGGAAACTGTTTTGCACTTTGTAAATTTTCTGCATTGAATCGTCAATGTAGTAGCCCCCGAGCCACTGGTCGGGTGGCAACACCAGATCAGGGGATCGATGTAACCCATTAATGCCTTTTAAGTGCGAAGCGCGAAGCCCAGTAGCCCCCAAGCCTTAATTTGGGCAAGGGTGGCCGAATTAAGGATCGATATCCGGAGTAAATTGATTTGAATCACAATTTATGTGTAATGATTCTATGTATCCAAGTACTTTACATCATTAATGCTCGAATCCGCATTATACAAAACTTTGTTGACTGACCATCGGCTTCAACCTCCTCGGCCAGTAGCCAAGGAGTGTTTTCCTATTTTTTAAAGCCTTTATGAGGGCAAAGATTTATGGAAAACAAGGCAATCCGGTTATACGGTTTTATAAACAAAGGTACGCGGAGAGATATGTTATATTACTATTTAACATAAGAAACATCTTCTGGGAAAAATAGTTCCTTTATAAGTTCCTTTTCCCAGATTATCATGTTGACCATGATCATGAAACCTCACCTCCAATCAATGTGGGAGGAAAATATTGAGGATTTAGTTTGGGGAAAGTTCCCGAACTCTGTGGTCTTAATGAACCGAACTTTTCACTTCTATCGTTGCCGACCAATTATATTCTTAAGACAGCTAGCTTTCGGCTTCACCCATCTGAGGTACGAACCCGGATGACCCGGTAGTAACAATCACAGAGGTGCTCCCTTTACCCCCTAGCCGAACAATCGGGAACATAGGGGGTAATCATAGGGGCCAGGCAACCCAGCTTGGCCAAAATCTTAAGTCAAATTGATTCATATTTATGGCTTTATAATGATGATTATGGAAGGCGGCATTCGTATATTGAATACAAACGCTGATGCTATATTGGGCTCTCTAGGAGTCCCGATGTAACCGTGCCGAGGTGCCGCAAGGAGCCCTCGACACATGTTGTGATAGTCAGCTTTTAAGCTGTATTTATAGCTTTATGCTATGTGTTATCTTGACTCCGCTGCGACTGTTTATAATCTGAAAGTGGCCCATTGTCGGCTTCCGCCCCTTTGTAGATGCTACGCAGGGTGTTTCCATACTAACAAGACAACCCTTAGCCGACGTCTTGGTGCTCAGAGGCGGTTGTGTTAGCGGAAACGACGCAATTAGATATCCAGGCTTTATGACTTTCACTTATTCATAGGAGCTTAAAGTTGGGAGGCCAGTTACTAGCCCCCGGTTAGTGTTCGGCGTTGATGACGTGGTCCGGGCTTGAGGAGGGATGAGGACGCCCAACGAACCTTTGACATATCCGACATGGTGCGTAGTCCTCAACTTGACCGAGGTCCCAACCCCCAAGGCCGAGGTGGCCGAGCAAGGAGCTCAGCTTGACGAAGTGGCGACGCAACACGGTTGATGTGGCAAGGCGAAGCCCGCAGTCTAGCTATCATGACGAAGCTGGTCTACAAGGTGATGACGAAGCCCCTGGAGTATGTCGATGAAGCGATGGCGAAGCCCCTGGTCTAGCCGAGGTAACGAAACAAGTCGACGGGGTGCCGCCAATGTCCATGGGCAGCCGACATGCTGGAGCAGGTCGGCGCAGTATATGTCGGCTTGAAGAAGTGACGCGCCAAGGAGACGGCGCGGTTTGGCTGATGTTGGAGGGACGCCGATGTTAGTTCACCGAGGTGGCGACGTGCACCAGTCGAAGTCGATTTACCTGTGCACATATAATAGTGCAAGCCAATTGTAATAATGATAATATATATATATTCCTTTAAAAAACTTCTACTTAATAATTAATTTAAGTGAAAGTAAATAATTAAATAATATGGCCTGGGCGTCAAGGTCGGCCTGGCGGAGTGCCAGCGCGAAGATGCCGGCATAGGGAAAGCGTGCCGAGGCGACGCCACAGCATGGTCGATGCAGGCGGGACGACGACGTCGGCTCGCCGAGGTGGCGGCGTGCCATAGTCGAGGTCGATTATCTACATGCATGAAGTAGCACAAGCGAGATAATAATAATAATAATAATAATAATAATAATAAATAAATAATTCTTTGCATTATTAATTTATATGAAGCGAGTTATCTGGTAAATATGGTCTTGGCGCCGAGGTCGTTTCGACAAAGTTCCAATGCGTAGGTCGGAATTCTCCTGGTGACGTTGCGGTAGGGAGATGTCAACATAGGTCGGCTGGCCAAGGTGATGGCATGACACAGTCACAATCAATTTTCAATGTCCACTAGGCTGTGAACAAGCGATCGTCCAGCGAGACGCTGGCCAGATTAACGCAGACAGGAAACGCCATGTACAAATGTCGGTAGAATATCTCTGCAAAAATATTGTGGTAGAAACCAACAGAATATATTCGACATAAAATAAATTTACGTTGTAAACGGACAGCTAGGAAAAATAAAACCTGGCATTATCCTGCGTGGTTGCGATGGACCGAGCAGCGGACTTTAACGCATCATGTCGCAATTAGATGGATGTAGGATTGATTATCTCTTGTACGGTAGCCAGATCAATTGAGCTGGATTGACCTCCACGAGGGGTTTGCACCAGCAATTAATGAAGAACAACAAAGATCAAACATTAGATTTCTTCACGTGAACTAGTAAAGCAACGCCAAGATGCACTATTCATTGATTGAAGACCATGCTCTGCTTTAGACTAATAGTATAAATAGACGAATTCAATTTGCTTTCCTGATGCTTCATGTGGTAGAGGAACTAGCCCACTGGCGGTTCGCTGTTTCCAGACGTTTGTTGATGCAGAGCATCTTCTCGAGCCGCATGCTACTGGACAATTCAGTGTCCAATTCTCGTGAGTAGTTCCACCGGCCACCAGCCGAGTTGCTCCACGATCCCGGGAACCAACCTCGGCCAGGGAATTGTCTATGGTTGTTGCCGCGGCCGTGCACGTCGGCGCTCACGGATAGCTCGGATCGGGGAATGTCGGAGCGACTGCCGCCATCCGAGTTCCTTCAAAGTTCGATCACCAAAAATTCTACAAACAAAAAGTATGCTAGTCGACAACAATAATTTGCAAAGAACCTAATTCATATGGAACCGATCTAACTGAAAAAATATCACCTAATCATCCCATCGATCCATGACGATCACCTAGTAGGCTCTCAATGAAAGCACCAATGTCGGTTTTAAATCTGGCATATCTCGTAGTAGGGGTCCTAAGCTAGGCATCTTGGAGCGATGGTAACATGGACACAGGATTTTACCCAGGTTCGGGCTCTATCGAAGAGATAATACCCTACGTCCTGCTTTTGATTGTATTCATATGGGGTGTAGTACAAAGTACTTGTATCTACTACGAGATTTTTCTAATGAATATGAGTTGATATATTGACTAGCCTGGCCTCAGTTTATATAATGCACTGGAGGCCTAGGATTTAGAGGAGTCCTCGTCTTGTGCGCCAAGTCTTGTGGAGTCTTCCTTGTATGCGTCATGGGCTACCCGAAGTGGCCCATGAGTGAACTGCCATGGGGGTCCTCGGCCCGATCCACCTGGTCGGGAGACGACGTGATGAGTACCCCCTAGTCTAGCACACCATCAAATAGTAATAGGAACAGTAACAAAAGGAGTTTGTAGTGATTGTAACAGCAGCAGCAATAGTAACTCAGCAAAGATCAATATGAGAAAAGCGTAGGCATTGGATCAGCGATGGATATTTGTGTTGGATGACATTCATCATATAACAGTCACAGCCTAGAGCGATACACAATGGCTCCAATTCATCAATGTAATGTAGGCATGTATTCCGTATATAGTCATATGTGCTTATAATAAGAACTTGCATGACATCTTTTGTCCTACCCTCCCGTGGCAGCGGGGTCCATAAGGAAACTAAGGGATATTAAGGCCTCCTTTTAATAGAGAACCGGAACAAAGCATTAACACATGGTGAATACATGAACTACTCGAATTACAGTCATCCCCGGAGAGTATCACAACTATTGTCACTTTGGGGGTCTACAGATCAGAACAATAACAAGTGCATATAACTAGCAGATAGGATCAAGAACTCAAATATATTCATGAAAACATAGAGGGTTCAGATCTGAAATCATGGCACTCGGGCCCTAGTGACAAGCATTAAGCATAGCAAAGTCATAGCAACATCAATCTCAAAACATAGTGGATACTAGGGATCAAGCCTAACAAATTGACTCGATTACATGACAAATCTCATCCAACTCCATCACCGTCTAGCAAGCCTACGGAGGAATTACTCACACTCGGTGGTGAGCATCATGAAATTGTTGATGGAGAAGGGTTGATGATGACGACGGCGACGAATTCCCCTCTCCGGAGCCCCGAACGGACTCCAGATCAGCCCTCCCGATGAAGAACAGGAGGTGGCGGTGGCTCCGTATCGTAAAACATGATGAAACTTTCTCTTTGATTTTTTTCTCCGTGAGACGGTACTTATAGAGTTGGAATTAGGGAAAACGGAGGCATGTGGGACCCACAAGCTCACAGGGCACGTCCTGGGGGGTGGGCGCGCCCCCTGAGCTTGTGGCTCCTGGGTGGCCCCCCTCGAGTAGTTCTCATCGCCAATGTTTTTTATATATTCTGAAAATAATCTCCATAAATTTTCAGCTCAATTCGAGAACTTTTATTTCTACACAAAAACAACACCATGGTAGTTCTGCTGAAAACAGCGTCAGTCCGGGTTAGTTTCATTCGAATCATGCAAATTAGAGTCCAAAACAAGAGCAAAAGTGTTTGGAAAAGTAGATACTTTTGGGATGTATCAACTCCCGCAAGCTTAACTCATTGCTTGTCCTCAAGTAATTCAGTTGACAAACTGAAAATCATAAAGAAAAACTTTTACAAACTCTTTTGTTCTCGCTGCTATATATATGCTTAACTAGTGTTCAAGTTTTCAGCAAAGATTATGAGCTAACCATATGAATGATAACACTTAGGTCTCACATTTACTCATGACAATAACATAACCAACTAGCGAGCAATAATAAGATATCTCATATGCCAACAATTTGTCAAAACAATCATGATATAATATGATAACATGGTATCTCGCTAGCCCTTTCTAAGACCGCAAAACATAAATGCGGAACACCTTGAGGTTCAAGCAGCGAATAAACATTGTAATTCAGGTTAGAAGAGATCCAATCATGGTAAAATCCAACATTAACTAGACTCAATGCATAAAAATGACAATAGCGCTCTCAGGGTTGATGCTTTAAATGAGAAGGTGATGACTCAACAATAAAAGTAAATAACATAAAAGTAAAAGGATATGCCCTTCACAGAGGGAAGCAGAGATTTGCAGAGGTGCCAGAGCTCGAAGCTTAAAACAGAGATGAATGCATTTTGAGAGGAGTGCTTTTCCTGTCAACATCACGACAAAGGATTTTGATATCTTCCATGCTAAACACATTATAGGCGGTTCCCAAGCGGAAAGTAAAGTTTACTCCCCCTCAACCACAAACACAAGCCATGGCTAGCCGAATTCATGGGTTCCCTCCAAACAAACAACTTTCTGGGGGAGTTTTTTTCTTTATTTTCAAATTACAGGACTGGGCATCCCAGTTACCAGCCTCTCTCGTGCAATGACAAGTGAATAAACACCATCATGAGAGTAACCCACTTAGCATGGAAGATATCGACCGACCCGTCGCTCCATGAGCGGTACGGGCACACAAAATAGATCTTTATTTGAATGATTAGAGGTGGCACATGCAAATTTACTTGGAACGGCAAAGTAATACCGCATATAGGTAGATATGGTGGACTCATCTGGAACAACTTTAGGTTTAAGGATTTGGATGCACAAGCAGTATTCCTGCTTAGTACAGGCAAAGGCTAGCAAATAGATTGAGAAGCGGCCAACTTAAGGAGCGACAACTGTCATAATCATGCATTGCGAATAATTAACATTGGACACGAGCATGATTAGGATATAAACACCCTGAACATAAATATCATGAAGGCTGCGTTGGTTTTGATTCAACTACATGTGTGAACATGTGCCAAGTCAATCCACTTGAATTATTCAGAGGAGGATACCATACTAACATACTACATCACAACCATTTTAATGCATGTTGACACACAAGATAAATCATTATCCACTCCTAGCTATTTAAGCATGGCATGAGCAACTATATTCTCTAATTGTCATCACAAATATGTTTACTCATAATATGCTGAATCATAGATACCGAGTTAAACATATTTACAAAAACAAAAACAAGAAGAGTTCATACCAGCCTTTCTCTGCCACAGTCACTTCATCAAATCATCGTCATTATTGCCTTTCACTTGCTCGACCGAATGATATGAAAATAATAATAGTGCAAGTGTGCCGTGGACTAAGCTGGAATCTGCAAACATTTTATTCAAAGGAGAAGACAAGGTAATATTGGCTCTTCATTAAATCAATAATAAAGCATATATGAGCCACTTTAAAAATTCTAGCATAGTCTTCTCCATAGGACGACTCAAGTAAAAGAAAAAAAATTAGAGAAACTCAGTGAAATATTTTTGGAGTTTTTAGTTTTTCTGAAGAAAGCAAACTAACGAAGGAAAGATGAAAAGTGAGAAAAACTATTTACACGGGAGAACTCCCAACGAACAAAAGAAGAAACGAGAAATCTTTTTGGGTTTTCTTTTACTACTATGAACTAACTAAACAAGAAAGAAAAACCGAAAAGAAGCAAGAAATATTTTTGGGTTTTTGAGGTTTTTCAAACACACAAGAAGAAAGAGAAAATAAAACTAACATGGATATACAATGAAAGAGGATGAACACCGACAACTGGAATGAATGTTTGGTACATGAATGTAATGTCGGTGAGAAATACTTACTCCCCCAAGCTAAGGCTTTTGGCCTAACTTGGTCTATGGCCATGGCTGGCCTGGATAAAACTCGTGGAGGTAGTTTGGGTTATACTCCACCGCAGCCGCTACAGCCTAGTGGGCTGCCTCGTTACGGCGAGCAGTCCCCTCCGCCGTCTCGTACGCCTCGGCCTCCTCCTCAAGTATAAAATATCTTTGTCTTTCCTGAAAGTTTAAGAAGGCAGGAGCAGGCAAAGTAATATGGATGACACGGCGCTTATTAAAGATTAGCCTGTATCGAAATGGTGCGGTATCCCTTTCAAGAAACTAATGACGCTCCATAGCCTCATAATCAAGGTAGCTAGGTGCCAACAGGGTGTCATTTTCTTTTATGGGGATGCGAAGATAAGTACCTAAGTGAGTAGCATAGATTCCACACAAAAAATCACCATCAAAAGCATTATGATGTAAACAACGTGCAATGATAGCCCCCATATTAAATTTTCTATCCCTCAATACCACACTTTTAAGAATGCTTAAATCAAGAGCACACAGGGTACTGAGGTCATGTTTACCATTTATGTATCTACCTATGAAAAGAGCAAAATAATGAATAGCAGGAAAGTGAATGCTCCCAACTCTAGCTTGCGTTATTCCTCTAGTTTCACCTCGGGTAATACTCATAAGAAATTCATTGCAATCAGCTTTACGAGGTTCAAGGCATGTTCCCCAAGAGGGAATTCTACAAGCATCACTAAATTCCTGAACGGTCATGCGAAAAGAATTTTCATATATGTCAAACATAACATCAGGAGAGGAATGGCGAGATACATATATGAATTTCCGCACAAAGGATTCAGTGAGATCATGGTATTGCGGACACTTATCTGACAAGAAGTCCATGAGCTCGGCATTGTGTACGTACATATCAAATTCTTCCTTGATGCCGGCTCGTATCATGAAGGCATCGGATGGCCATTCACATGGTTTCACAAGGGCATCCCGTGGTGGTTCGAGATCCGGCTCACGAATTGCAGGCCTTGGGGAGCTCCTGCTCGAAGAACCCCCATGGAACATCTTCCTAAACATTTTCCTTTATCTGAAAAATTTCTGAAATTTTTAGTCCCTCAAAATAAAAGTGAACAAAACTTAACAAAATTGATAGCAACTACTCCCACTAGTATCTAGAGGCTATATCATGTATCAAAACTACTTTGAACCATACAAATTCGACGTACAAGCTCATATACATGGTCACCAAAGCAACAAAAATTTGCAAAACATAAAGCACTAGAGCAAAAACTAATTGGAGCATTGGAGGAGTCACATACCAAGGAGTAATTCCTCAAAACAGTTTCAGAAATGGAGCTCTGAGCAAGGAGATAAAAAACCACACGAAAATGAGCAAGAACACGGGCTAGGAGGCAAGTTTGATTTTTTCTAGAAGTGGAAGAAGGTAGTGGGCTGGTGCACTAAGTGAGGGGGCCCCTGTGGGACCCACAAGCTCCCCTTGGGCACGCCATGTGAGCTTGTGGCTCACAGGTGGACCCCCTGGGGTGTGTTCAGTGCCAAAAATTCTTAAATAATGTAGAAAAACCATACTAAATTTTCAGGTCATTCCGAGAACTTTTATTTTCGGGACATTTTTTATCGCACAGATAATTCGGAAAATAGGATAATCATGGCATTCTACTTTATTGAACTATAAATATTAGAGAGTAAATAAAAGGTACAGTAGGTTGTGCTTACTAAATTGATCGACCACATGCCCCGCAAAAAGAATCCATTAATAAGGTTGATCAAGTCTTATTAAAAAATTATTTCCGAGTAACATGAAACCGAAGAATTGTCGTATAGCACTAGGTTACCTCAACGGGGATATGCATTTCCCCAACAATAAGAATTTCATATTTCTTTTTTACAGTCGGAAGAGGGAATTCAAAACCTCCAATAGTGATTGTCACAATTTTTTCAATGGAGTTGATACTATTCACTAAACTCTGCTTCTTCGAGAAGTATACCGTATGTTCATTACCATTGACATGAAAGTGACCTTGCTTTTGTTGCAATCAATAACAGCCCCTGCAGTATTGAAAAAGGGTCTACCAAGGATAATCGACATACTGTTGTCCTCGGGCATATCAAGGATAACAAAGTCTGTCAAGATAGTAACATTCGCAACTATAACAGGAACATTCTCAAAAATCCCAATAGGTATAGCAGTTGATTTATCAACCATTTGCATAGATATTTCAGTAGGTGTCAACTTATTCAAATCAAGTCTTCTATATAAAGAGAAGGGCATAACACTGACATCGGCTCCTAAATCACATAAAGCAGTTTTGACATAACTTCTTTTAATGGAGCATGGTATAGTAGGTATTCCTGAATCTCCTAACTTCTTAGGTACTCCACCCTTAAAAGATTATTTTGCAAGCATGGTGGAAATTTCAGCTTCAGGTATCTTCCCTTTATTAGTGACAATATCTTTCATGTATTTAGCATATGGAGGCATTTTCAAAATATCCGTCAAATGTGTTCACAAAAAGAAGGATCTAAGCATTTCAACAAAGCGTTTAAAATCCTCCTCATCCTTATTTTTCAGAGGTTTACTAGGAAAATGCATGGGTCTTTGAACCCATGGTTCTCTTTCTTTACCATGTTTTCTAGGAATGAAATCTCTTTTATCATATCTTTTATTCTTAGGAGGTGGGTTATCAAGATCAATAGCAGGTTCTATTTCTACATCATTATCAGGTTCTTTATCATTGTCTAGTTAAGCATCATCATGCACATCATCATTATCATTATCATTAGGTGGATGCTCATTACCAGATTGTGTCTCAGCATAAGAAATAGAAACATCATTATGATTCTCAGAAGCTTTTTCTATCACAGGTTCACTAGAAGCATGCGAAGTTTTATTATTTTTCTTTTTCTTCTTAGATGAACTAGGTGCATCAACATTAATTCTTTAAGAATCTTGCTCAATTCTTTTAGGATGACCTTCAGGATATAGAGGCTCCTGAGTCATTCTACCACCTCTAGTCACAACTCTAACAACACGATCATTCATCCTATTATTCATTTCATTAAGAAAATCATTTTGTGACTTAGAGACTTGTTCTAACTGAGTATGAACCATGGATGAATGTTTACTTAATCCTTTAACATCATTAGCAATCCTAAACATCAAGTCACTCAAGCGATCAATTATAATAGCATTTCGTTTCAATTGATTGCTAACATACATATTAAAATGCTTGATACGTCCAATTTGCATCATGATTTCCTACTAATAATTATTATGTTTTTATCATTATTTCAATTTATGATACAATTCTTATGCCTTTTATCTCTTATTTTGCAAGACTCACATGAAGAGGGAGAATGCCGGCAGTTGGAATTCTGGACCGAAAAGGGGTGAAACAGAGATAGCTATCCTGCACAATTCCAAATGACCTAAAAATTTACGAAGAATTATTTTGGAATATATAAAAAATACTGGCGAAAGAATCAACAGGAGGGGACCCACCAGGCAGCCACAAGCCTGGGGGGCGCACCCTACCCCCCTAGGCGCGCCCCCCAAGCTTGTGGGGCCCCTGGCAGGCCTCCGGGCCCCTCCTTCTGATATATGAAGCCATTTTCCCTAGCAAAAATCAGAATAAGACTTTCAGGACGAAGCACCGCCGTCTCGAGGCGGAACCTGGGCAGGAGCTATTTTGCTCTCCGGCGGAGCGATTCCGCCGGGGATACTTCCCTCTGGGAGGGGGAAATCGAAGCCATCAACATCACCAACGATCCTCTCATCGTGGGAGGACCAATCTTCATCAAAATTTTCACCAGCACCATCTCATCTCAAACCCTAGTTCATCTCTTGTATTCAATCTTTGTCTCAAAACCTCAGATTGGTACCTGTGGGTTCCTAGTAGTGTTGATTACATCTTGTAGTTGATCCTAGTTAGTTTATTTGGTGGAAGATTATATGTTCAGATCCTTAATGCTATTCAATACCCCTCTGATCTTGAACATGAATATGATTTGTGAGTAGTTTCTTTTGTTCTTGAGGACATGGGAGAAGTCTTGTCATAAATAATCATGTGAATTTGGTATTCGTTCGATATTTTGATGATATGTATGTTGTCCTTCCTTTAGTGGTGTCACGAGAACGTCGACTACATGACACTTCACCATATTTGGGCCTAAGGGGAGGCATTGTGGAGTAGTAATTAGATGATGGGTTGCTAGAGTGACAGAAGCTTAAACCCTAGTTTATGCCCTATTCCGTAAGGGGCTGATTTGGATCCATATGTTTCAGGCTATGGTTAGATTTATCTTAATTCTTCTTTCATAGTTGCGGATGCTTGCGAGAGGCGATAATCATAAGTGGGAGGCTTGTTCCAGTAAGAACAGCACCCAAGCACCGGTCCACCCACATATCAAATTATCAAAGTAGCAAACGCGAATCAAACAAACATGATGAAAGTGACTAGATGAAATTCCCATGTGTCCTCGAGATTGCTTTGCTTATTATACGAGTTCGTTCCTGCTTGTCCTTTGCTACAAAAAGGATTGGGCCACTTTGCTGCACTTTATTATACTTGTTACTTGTTGCTAGTTACGAATTATCTTGCTATCAAAACTATCTGTTACCACTACTTTCAGCACTTGCGAAGAATACCTTGCTGAAAACCGCTTGTCATTTCCTTCTGCACCTCGTTGGGTTCGACACTCTTACTTATCGAAAGGACTATGATTGATCCCCTATACTTGTGGGTCATCAAGACAATTTTCTGGCGACGTTGCCGGGGAGTGAAGCGCCTTTGGTGAGTGGAATTTGGTAAGGAAACATTTATATTACGTGCTGATATTAATTGTCACTTGTCACTATGGAAAGTAATCCTTTGAGGGGCTTGTTCGGGGTATCTTCACCTCGATCGGAAGCAATAAGAGTTGCTCCTCAACCTACTGAACCTACTTAAAATATTTATTTTGAAATTCCTTCGGGTATGGTAGAGAAACTGCTAGCTAATCCTTATGCAGGAGATGGAATGGTACATCCTGATATGCACTTGATATACGTGGATGAAATTTGTGGATTGTTTAAGCTCGCGGGTCTATCCGGAGATGGAGTTTAGAAGAAAGTATTCCCTTTATCTTTGGAGGGAAAGGCATTGACATGGTATAGGCTATGTGATGATACTGAAACATGGGATTGGAACCGGTTGAAGCTGGAATTTCACCAGAAATTTTGTCCTATGCATTTGGTTCATCGTTATCGGAATTATATATATAATTTTTGGCCTCGTGAAGGAGAAAGTATCGCTCAATCTTGGGGGAGGCTTAAGTATATGTTGCGCACATGCCCCAATCATGAGCTCCCAAGGGAAATAATTATTCAAAACTTTTATGCTCGGCTTTCTCATAATGATCAATCCATGCTCGATACTTCTTCTGCTGGTTCCTTTATGAAGAGAACTATTGAATTCAGATGGGATCTTCTGGAAAGAATTAAACATAACTCTGAAGATTGGGAAATCGACAAAGGTAAAGTGTCAGGTATAAATCTTGAGTTTGATTGTGTTAAATCTTTTATGGAAACTGATGCTTTTCATAACTTTAGTACTAAAAATGGACTTGACTCTGAGATACTAGCTACCTTTTGTGAATGATTTGCTGCTCATGTTGATCTCTGTCGGAAGTCGGGCTCCAGGGACCCAAAGGTTCGAACACTGGGGTGAGCTCGTTCCTACCACCTCGCCCCCTTCCCCAGCTAAACTACGGCGAAGCTACGGCGAGAGCGCGCTGGCGAGAGCGGGCCGGAGACACGGTGGTTTACCCAGGTTCGGGCCACCTTTAGGTGTAAAACCCTACTCCTGCTTGGTTGGGATTGCTCCGGTGAGTCCAAGCGTACAAGGTGGAATCGATCTCCCTTCCTTCCCCCTCCTACAGCAGCACCCTGCCCTCCTTTTATACCTGCCTCGGTCCTCTTCCCCCGAAAACATTGGCGGGAAGGGCTGCCACACAACGGCAATTTTGAAGGGGGACAGGGGCGCAGTCTATCCTGACAAAAGGTGGTCTTCGCCTGCAAAGCGCTTATCCATGACGTGCTGGTGGGCTCGGTGGTCACCTCCGCCCTGCGCATCCACCGTCTTGGTCTTCTTTCACCGATCGGGCAACCTTAGGGGGTTGCTTTGGGAAACGGACTAATGGCCTTGCTCCCTTAGCACAAAAGGGGAAATCCTCTCCATCCGCGCCTGCTGGCGTGGCCTCTGCCGCCATTCGTCGCCGCGCGCGTCACCCACGTGGTGGGCACGAGACCGCGTGACCGAGCCGAACATGACTCGTCTTGCATATCTTCGGGAGGGTGCCTCGGGAGGCAACCTCGGGAGGCCGCCTCACGAGATGGCCTCGCGAGGCTCTCGGTGAAGTGGCTACATCTTGCTCGCCGCTCCCTGGGGAGGGGTCCTCAGGAGGCCAGGGCCTCATGAGGGGTCTTGCTTGAGGCGCCCGCTGGTGGGCCACCTGTTGGGCCTCCGCCAAGCGTTGCGCTCTGGGCCGCGGGCAGACAGGCCGAGGTACCCTAGGTTCCACGGGCCCGACAGTAGCCCCCGGGCCCGCGGCGCGCACGTTCCCGCCTTCGGGGGCGAAATGACGTGGGCCCTAACCGCCTGCGGGCCAGGCGCGACGCGTGGCACACGATGTGATAGGGGACGCCCCCACTTCTCCCTCGACGCCTTGGTAACTGTCCACGCTGACATAAAGCCTGCCCGCGCACGGTGCGAGGCCATCATTGCCTTCCTTCGCGTTGCCGTCTCGAATCCTTGCATGTGTCGAAGGTAGAACGGCGCGGAGCGCGCCCCCCTTGAGCACTATAAAGACGCGGGGGAAGGACTTCCCCGCCCATCTTCTTCCATCAGTCCCTTCCTCCTCCTCCACAATTCAGGCGGGCCTCCACGACGATGGCGAGGGGAAGAGGCCGAGGCCGCAGGTCTGCTGCCGCATCCAAGGTTCCCCCCCGGGGCCGAGGGCGTTCACCGGCAGCCGCCGGCGCCGGTCGTAGTGGCCGTGTAAGGGGCGCCGCCCGTGGGGGCGGAGGGCGTGGTGCCCACGGCCGAGGTGGCCGCGGCGGGGCAGCCGCCCTTCCTCCCCAGGCAGGGAGCGATTCAGCGGAGGTGGCTCATGAGTTCATAGTGAACATGCATCTCCAGCCCTGCACCTGGCTGCGACTTCCTGACTCCTTCACGGAGGTGATGGCGGACCGTGCGCCTTTGGGGCTGTGGGTGCAGGCGGATGGCTGCTGCAACGGCCCCTCCTGGGTGGCGACAGAGTTCACCCCCTCGGGCTTCATGTTCTTGAAGCAAGGGTGGAAGTCATTTTCCCTTGCTCGTGGCCTGAAGCGGGGCCACGTTCTTCAGTTCAAGTATGACGGGGCCGCCACGCTCTTCGTGAAGATCTTCAGGATCTCCGGCAACCATCTGAAGTGCTGCACGGAGAGCGAGGACAGCAGCTACAGCTGCTCCTCCAGCGAAGACGACAGCGACGACGATGCCGCCTCCTCCGGTGGAAGCGGGAGCGACGATAGCTCCCCCCGCGCCAAGAGCGAGGACAAAGACTCTGACTAGGCGCAGACGGCGCCCGTGTTGGAATCTTGGGGATGACGGCGCCCCGCCTAGGCCTCCTTCTTCTTTTCTCCTTTTTCCTGCACTGGATTGATGTAGTCTCGTGGGGGAGTAAAAACAATGGCTTCTATGTTTTAACTTAATGCTTTACTGGATTGGAATGCGTGTCCCCTCCCGAAGTTCTCTCGCGGGGCCTGCTTTTCTTCCTTGTTTGCCTCAGTGCTCTACGCCGTCAGGACCCAGCCCCCGAGCAGGCCTACAGCCGTCGCTGGTATGTCAGGTCGCGATGCCTGGATAAGGCCAGGAGGTGAGGGGCACCGAGAGCTAGTGAGGGCTCCTGAGGCGCGATGCTTAGGAAGCCCCCCTTTGGCGTGCAAGCGGCCCACGCGAAAGAAAAACGCCAGCACTCAGCGAGATCGTGAAAGGAGGGAACTCGAGTGATGGTGAGGGCGTCTCGCGAGGTGGTCTTTAGACTTAGCTTTGCGGGGAGGGGCGTCGGGCGAGCCATGGATCATGAGGCGAGCGCGGCTCACGAGGCGTGCCTGACGAGGCTTGGCCTGCACGACCTCCTGCTGAGATGGCCGCCGCAGGTCGGTTCCCAACGCGGCCCTCACGAGTCCTCCTGAGGCCCTAGGGGGTGTCTTCCCATCGGGCCGCCTCACGAGGTGACACTTGCGAAGCCTTCCAAGTGATCTATTCCCGAGATGACTGCATGTCGACAAACCTTATAGCTGGGGAGCGACGCGCACTTGCTAGCTTGCTCGTGGCCATTACATGAGGAGCTAAGGCACCAAGGACCTTGGCGAGGTGACGTGCATGGGAGCAGGCCCGCGAGCCAGAGCTCAGTCACTTGGATTTAGCGGCGCTGCAGGGACAGACCCGAGCACAGGCGCCGTGCCTAGCCCCAGCTCGGAGAATGGTTAGGAGGAAGGTCGCTAGCACGCGGCGCTCTCGAGACGGCACCGCATCAATCATATAATTATGCAGCCAACATGAGCTTACTGGGGCATAACAGTAAGGTTCATTACACAACCAAAAACAGGAGAGGCTGCCATGTCAGGCACGGGTCAGCTTGAGGTTGATGCAGCCCGTGGGGCGCCCTCGGCCGCGTAAAACGAAATCACCTTGGCAGGAGGATCCCAGAAGCGATGGTGCGGGGAGCGCGTCGTGGAGGAACTCGGGCCGCGGGAGGTAACACTCGAACGCACCTGGCAGAGTTCTGCTGGGGAAGCGTCAGATCACCTGGTGAAGCGTGACACGGAAGCTCGCCCCTCAGGGGCCGAGGGGCTCCTGACGCCCGGGGGGCTCGCGACGCCCTGGCACGGTGCGCGCCAGCCTCTGGAAGGTGGCACCGGCGTTCCTCAGGCCAAAGGGCATGCGCACGCCACCGGTGGCGGAACCCGCGTCCTGACCGACTCGCGGCAGCAGAAAGGGCTCCTGAGGGCTGGTGTTGTTAAGGCTCGTGAAGTCGATGCACATGCGTTCCTTGCCGCCCTTTTTGGGGACGATGACAGGGTTGGCCAGCCATTCGGGATGGCGCACCTCACGGACTACTCCAGCTTCTTGCAGCTTGTGCACTTCTTGAACTATGAACTCTTGCTTCTGGGGCGCCTGGCGCCGCGCTTTTTGCTTGACAGAGCGTGCGTTGGGGCACACCGCTAAGTGGTGCTCAATCACCTCCCTCGGCATACCGGACAAATCAGATGATTTCCAGGCGAAAACATCTGAATTTGCCCGAAGGAAGGTGACGAGCACGCTTTCCAATGCAGGAGGAAGGCCGGCGCCGATGGTGAAGGCAGGGCCTGAGGCGTTGCCGTCAACCGACACCTTCTTCGTCTCGGCGTGGTCCTGACAGAACAACTGCTTCTTCTTCGCGGGCGCGGCCTCAGGAGGCTCGACCGCGTCCTCGTCAGCTGGATGGGCGGTTGCGGCAGCCTTGTAGGCGTGCTCAAGGGAGCAGATCGCGTCCTTTTCATCGCAGGAGACGGTGATGATGCCGCTGCAGCCAGGCATCTTGAGTACGTTGTAGGCGTGATGAGACACCACCATGAACTTGGCGAGCGTGGGGTAGCCCAGGGTGGCGTTGTTGGGCAGGCCGATGTGGGCGACATCAAAGTCGATGAGCTCAATGTGGTAGTTCTTGCGGGGGCCGAAGGTGACGGGGAGGCGCACCTGCCCCAGAGGCACCATGGAGCCATCGGTGACGCCCGAGAAGGGCCTCATCGGCATGAGCTGCTCATAGGGCACATGGAGCTTCTCGAAGGTCTCGACGGAGAGCACGTTAAGGCCGGCGCCTCCGTCGATGAGGGTCTTGGTGACCGCGATGTTGCTGATGGTGGGAGTGCACAGCATGGGGAGCGCGCCTGCGGTGGCCGCGGAATTGGAGTGGTCCTTGGAGTCGAAGGTGATGGCGTACTGCGACCACTTGAGGGGCCGTGCGGCTTCTGGCTTCAGGAGGGCAGTGCTCACCTCGCGAGAGAACTGCTGGAAGTGGTGGTTGGACGCAGGAGCCAGAGCCCCGCCGAGGATGCAGGTGACCGCGCGAGGCTCCTGGTAGCCCCCAGCGCCCTCATCAGGCTGGTTGACGTCATTCCTCCAGGGTGGCGGTGGCAGTGGCGGAAGAGCGGCGTTGGCCTGAGGGTTTGCCTCACGAGGCTGATCGCGCCAGGCGGCCTCACGAGGCTGGTCACACCAGGCGGCCTCACGAGGCTGGTCGCGCCAGCCTTGGCGGAAGTTGTTGTTGCCACTGTGGCTATCCCAACGGTTGCCGCTGCGGCCACCTCCGCGACCGGCGCCGCGGTCATTGCGGTCGCCTCGGCGGCCCAGGCGCTCGTCGCGAAGCAGTTTGAGCTCCTGGCAGCCTTCGGTGCTGTGGGAGCACGAGTTGTGGTAGGCGCAAAGAGGGCGGACGTCTCTTTTGGGCTCGTCACGGTCACGGCCGCGCTTCTTCTTAGGCTCCGCTGCAAGCACGGCAGGGCCCTTGTGCTTGACGTCCTTACTCTTAGCCTTAGCGATGTCGGGCACCGCATCGGGGTCGTTGTGGACGAAGAGGCGACCTTCTTCAGCCTTGGCACACTTGTCGGCGAGGTCAAACATCTCAAGCACCAAGTCCAGCTCGTCGTTGATGGCAAGCTTCTCGCGCATCTTGACGTCCGCGACGCCCGTGGAGAACGCGGAGATGATGGCCACGTCTGAGGCACGTGGAATCTTGTTGCACACCTGGCTGAAGTGCTGGATGTACTTGCGGAGGGTCTCGTCTGGGCATTGCCGCACATGGCACAGGTCGTTGATGGTGAGGGAGCGGTCATGCATGCCCCTGAAGTTGGCGACAAACCGATTGCAGAGCTCGCCCCACGATGAGATGGACCCCTCAGGGAGGTTCATGAGCCAAGAGTGCGGGCCGTCCTTAAGGGCCATGAGGAACCAGTTCGCCATGACCTTGTCGTCACCATTCGCCGCCTTGATGCTCAAAGCGTAGAGCTGAAGGAACTCCGCGGGGTTGGTGTAACACCCCAAAATTTTAACCATGTTTTGTTAATTAAAATTTTGCCAGGAAATTAAAAAAAAAATTTCTTTCTGGATTTTCTTGTGATCTCAGAGCCACTCCTTTTGTCTGAATTTTCAAAAAATTCTTCTGTCCTTTTTGAAACTTTTGAATAATGTTGTGTGGCTCGAATGTTTATTTAATCATTTTTATTGCACTTATTAAAAAAAGTGGAATTATTATTATTATTTTTTTAAAATAAAATTTGCCAAGTTTTAATGCATTTAGTAGCATTTTAACCCTTTTAAGAGCCTCATTTGCACTACAACTATTTTATAACTCCATCTATAAATTCCACAAAAAAATTTAGAAGTCATGTGATGTCCCTGGATCACTTTTATGCAAAAACCCAGCTTGTCCATTTGTAAATTTTGAGCTCCGCTTCAAGCTTTCAAATCTGGTTCAGTTTGAAGTTTGCACTACAACCTATTTAAATATTTCTTTAAAAATTCCATAAAAATTTGGGGATGTCAGTAGAGGTATATAACTCAGGTTTATGCAAAAATCCATTTGGGTTCCTTGGAATATTTGATCAAACCATCCTCATCTTCATTCTGGTCCAGTTTGGTAGTTTGTACTGAAACCCCATTTTAATTTTCTCTATTTCCCTTTAGATTTTTCCTGCTCATTGTCCACCCTATAAAACCCTTAAGTCTAGGAGTTTGGACCCATTGGGATACTTTTGACACATGCAATCTTAGCCAGAAGTTGCTGTCCAGAACTGTAGTTTTGCAAAACTTGCACTAACTAGTTTCTGTTTTTCTCAAACTAACCTTGCCATCCTCTTTACCATCTAAAGAGACTCTGATCTGGAAATTTTGATCACTAGCAAAGCCTTCTGGATGCCCCTAGCATTTTGTCGAACAGTTGGAGTGCATGAACTGTCTTGTCATGATTCTAACTTTGCATTGGAGGTTATCTTATCTGGCTATATCAGCTTGTCCTTTAGCTTTGCCTTGGCCAGCAATCCATCCTTGTAGAGCCCCGTGGGCAGAGGAGCCTCCTGGCACATCTTGGCATTTTGCCAAGCACCTGGCGCGCGTGTCCAGAGCGCATCCAGGGCGTGCCCATTGCCGCCAGCAGCACCGGACCAGCTCGCCCCGGGAACAGCTCGGTCTCATCCAAGCGCTCGTCTGCTAGCCCGCAGTCCCCGCTGACCCCGCCGCTTCGCTCTGACCGCCCTGGATCCCTGCAAGATCGACCGCAAGCCGCCACTGCTGCCACCAGTATGGACTGCCATGGACGGCGCCGCCCGAGCCACTCCCGCTCGCCAGCTCGCCCCTGGAGCAGTGCCCGCTCGTCAGCTAGCCTCTTCCGCCATCCCCAGGCTCGTCACGTCGCACTCCAAGCAACAGCAAGGCGGTTCGCCGATCTTATCCTCGGCCACCGCCGTTCTTATCCATTGCCGCGCTATATATAGCCCCCCCAGGACCCCGTGAGCTCGTCAACACCATGGAGAAGCAGAGAGAAGCCTCCCCTAGCTCCAATTTAGCCGGGCGCCACCGTCTTCCCCAACCACGGTGACTTCGGCCGCCGACGTCCCTCGGCTAAATTAGCCGCAGCCAGAGCGCCCCAGCTTCCCCATCGCCCTCATCCAATTTCCCCCGACCTCGCGGAGCCACCCCACCTCTCAGCCTAGACGGGGAGCCACCGTAGGCCTCTGCCCCAATTTGCTTCCGAGCCGCCGTCCGCCTCAGAGCTCGCCGCCGACGAGCCAACCCTCTCCTCCGGCCATGTCGACCTCTGGGAGGACCGCCCTGAAGCGGCGGATCCATCCCCGCCATCGGAACCCCGTGAGAAGCCGCCGTTCGCCGGCGGCGATCGCCGGAGATGCGTCCGTCTCTGTCCCAGGGAGAGGGAGGGAGAGAAGACTGGTCAAACCTGACCAGTGGGCCCGAGGGACCCACTGTCAGTGACCCAGCGTTGGCCCGCGCTGACTTAAGTGAAGGCGTAAACCCTGAAGTACGTCTCTCCCCCTCGCAGACGTATTTTAGTGCATGTGGTTTCTGTTTCGGGAAAACATATTCTGCTTCAGTACTTTTCCCTGTTACGAAAACGTATTCTGTTCTAAAACGTTTTGTTTTCTGATTTTATTAAAAACAGAGTTTTGACCAGACTTTGACAGGCTATATCTTTTATAATAAAATTCCAATTGATTTGATTCTTTTTCATACCTCTCTCGAATTTCATCTAGTTTATTGTCATATTTATTTGAAAATTTTCCGAGACAACTTTACGTACTGTTTTCAATTTATGTGTTAATTTGAATATTTCTCAAAATAGGAATTAAAGAGAGGAGAAAACTTTCGAAAGTTTTAAGATGCACTCTACATCTCCACAACTTGAAGGCAAGCATTCTGAACCCTGGTATAACATTTGTTATGGGTTATTTGTTGTGACCACAACACCAAGTTAATTCGAAGCGTGCATTATTTTATGTGATGTTGTGATCACGCTCTTAAGTGCATGATAGAATTTCTTTGCTGTTGGAATTTAACTACTTGTGAAAGTGTTCATCCTCTTATGTCTCTCATGCCTACCGGAAGGGATCCGGAGCAGTCTCTGTCTCTGGTAGACACGAGCTTACTGTTGACATCTCGTTGAAGCGAGAATGGTCAGTGAGGCGTGAAGGGGTATGATGAGTGATGATTCTGTCTGTTGGTGTGAAATATATTTGTTATGCTAATCATGCTGGAAACACATAAACCTCCTGAGTCGACCGTAGATCGAGTCTTGTTCCAGTAACCCCCATACTTGTTCCGTACTACCACTTGTCCCTGCCGCAGGTAGGGTACGGTCCAGTAAGTTGTCAACCCCTTTCTCAGCACACACCGTACAGAGAGGCCATAGTGAAAGATACCAGTGGCCCCTGGTAGGCATGTCACTTGGTCCGGGGGCATGGGTGTTCGGTTGGAGCCGAAGGGGTAGCTCCCCTAGTTTGCGCGCGGTATAAATTTTGTGATCCCATGCTAGTCGAGGTTGTAGCCTCCCCACTTAGAGTTTTGCTTAACAGGTGTCGTGGGTGATTCCAGACTCCGGTAAGTGAAGCTGGTGTGTGCGGGTCAGGTGTGTTTTCAATTCAAATACTGTAATCGGAATTAGTCCCGGTGGACTAAAGGAATCTGTTACTTGTGGGTAAAGAGTACACCCTCTGCAGAGTTTATATCTATTCGAATAGCCGTGTCCGTGGTTAAGGACTACAGTCTGGGATGGGTCAAGTGTCGGTCTTAGTGTCGGTCTTCGGAGGAAAAACTTCTAAACCGGAACATTGATCATGACATGTGACAAATGATGATTATGACTATTATTATTGTGGACTAACCATTTTTAATATTTGTATCCTTGGGACGGTTCTACCTCCTGGATACTCGTTGTGATTATTTTCCTTATAAGCCCTTTATGTGGTGTCGCTCAGACGCCCGACTGTGGCATGCTTGTTATTTATTTTCCTTATAAGCCCTTTATGTGGTGTCGCTCAGACGCCCGACTGTGGCATGCTTGTTATTTATTTTCCTTATAAGCCCTTTATGTGGTGTCGCTCAGACGCCCGACTGTGGCATGCTTGTTATTTATTTTCCTTATAAGCCCTTTATGTGGTGTCGCTCAGACGCCCGACTGTGGCATGCTTGTTATTTATTTTCCTTATAATCCCTTTATGTGGTGTTGCTCAGACGCCCGACTGTGGCATGCTTGTTATTTATTTTCCTTATAAGCCCTTTATGTGGTGTCGCTTAGACGGCCGACTGTGGCATGCTTGTTATTTATTTTCCTTACAAGCCCTTTATGTGGTGTCGCTCAGACGCCCGACTGAGGCATGCCTTATATTATTATCCTTTCGAGGCGTCGCTTCAGACACCCGATCGGTTTATTTTATTTCTATTCTCTGATTGCTTATTCATGTTTTATATGAATAACCTGCTTGCGTGCGTCATGAATTTTATTTCATGACTAACTAAGTGATCATTGAATATTTCAGTTCATGATTATCATCTGTTATATTATGCTTGTGTTCATAATGTTTGCGAGTACATTCAAAGTACTCACTGGCTTGTCCCTGGATATTGTCTTGGCCAGATTTCTTGCTTGGAGAGGAGCGCAACGACGACAGCCCGGAACCTAGGCAACGATGATAGCAGCCTCGCGAAGATAGGAGTTATCCAGGTGAGCTGTTCCTGTGGGAAATGGAGTCCCATAGACGCTGATGAACCGCAAACCGCTTCCGCCATCAACCACTAGAAACCTGTTGTTGTACTCTTAGACCACAATGGTCTTGTACTTCAGACTTTGTATTTTTGCTTGGGATTTCTGTATCAAGATTGTGTCTCATCAGCTAACAGTAATCCTGGGGCTGGTGAGCACAAGGGCCATTTACTGGGAAATTTATATCCTGGAAAACCGGTCCTGACAACCTTGGTATCAGAGCCAGGCTGACCATTGGCTAATCCTATCTTAGCCGGGTCGACAAAACCTAGGTTAACCCACCCATTAGGCCCTAACCTAACCACAGCCAAGCTTCTTGTGTACGATAGCCACACAGTGACCCTGACACCTTTTGGCAGTCGGTGCCCAACCTATCAGCCTAGCCCTTCGATCACGCGCCCGTGACCGACACCTATATTGTCCCTTTCGCAAGCTTGCGACGGAAGACTTCGTTCTCTTTTTCTATAAAAGGAACGTTAGCCCCAACCCAGCACAGCACAGCCTCTATCCTAGAACCAAGCCAAGATGCCTGGTCCCATAGTTCACAATGAAACCACAGCAACCAACCTTGGAGGTTTTGTGACCGTGCTAGCAAGCCTCACCCGTCGTGCCTTTGCGATAGAAGAGCCCCCAGAATATGTGGTGTACCAAGGGCTCAGGAGCGGTGAGAGCCGTCAATTCTGGGCCACGGTGCACATCTATGGTAGGGGTATGGCGCCAGAACGCCCCTACAGGTTCGCCGGAAGGACAACTTCCTTTGAGCCGCAAGCCATCCAGCTGGCCGCTCGAGAGGCTATAGTTCAACTCCGGCACCTATCGCCGAGAGTTAACTGCCGCTCGTTCTACTACTATCCCAGTCGTGATGGGTATAGTAGGCCACCCCAGGTTGCCAACGGAGACCACGAGACAGACCCTGCCTTGCTGCATCTGGTGCACTATGTAGGCGCACTAGAGGCATTGTTCGATCAGGTCACTCTTGATCTGCTCGCAGCTCGTGGAGAACTTGCCCGTCGAGCCCCAGCAATAGGAGAAGATGCGTCCGACACCGACAACCCAGTCATACTGTTCGTACAGCCGATTGAGACCTTGAGGTCTGCCCCTGCAACTGACCGTAACACGTTTGTATCCCCAGAGGAGCTCCGTCGCATTGTGGGGACACGCTCCGACGGGATGGTGACCACCAACCCCCGCGATGGCCATCATCGCTACCCCGACCCTGTAGCTCCTCAACCTCGTCCAGCAAACCCTGACGGAGAAGCCCATGGAGAAGCCTCGATATCCACAAGGCACGCTCGTTTAGATATTAACGAGGTAGACTAAGTTACTCGAGTAGTACCGAGTCTTAGTATTCTACGCCTTGTACTAGTGTGACCTTGTAATCACCATGAACGAAGTGCAATTTGTTTGCATGCCATTATTTTAATTGTATCCACATGCTAGTGCGATTGGCGTTCGATTGCATATTATATCTCAGGCGTAGCTACCCAAAAACAGACGTCGACACAGTAATACGTCACCTTTGTGAGATATGTGTATCTGTGGCATTGACCCCGACCCCCATAGAGCAAATCCGACAAAACTAATTTGCCCCCACACCGCGATCGGTAACCCAGCTCCACTGCTTTATAAGAGGCCCTCCGTGACCTTACCAGGCATCCCTCACTTTGTGCACAGCCTTCGCAGCCACTTTTGACATGCCGAGCCCTAGTATTCATCTGAGAACTCCAGATGCGACTCCAGGCAGTTTTGTTAAGATATTGTGGGATTTCACCTGCAATACCATGAGTTCTACCCATCCACCCCAGTACGAGCTGCTCAAAGCAAGGATCACCCTAGTCGCCTCGAAATATTGGGCAGTAGTACACATCCCTCCCGCAAACCCAAACCAAGATCCCACGGAAGTCTCTTTCGTGTGGAGATCTATGCCGACTCCGCAAATGGCCATAGAAGCTGCTGCGTACGAAGCAATTGCTCGTCTTCGCTTCGCAGTACCCTATGCTAGCGAAAGGGGGTATATTTACTTTCCGAGTCGTGCAGCACCCGGAGAAGTAGCCTCTTTTCTTGGTGGATGAATAGAGAGGGACCCAGTACTGGCCAATCTTGCCCAGTACGTCATCGCACAAGAGCTTTTGACCCAGCGAGTAATGAGTTATCTCCAGAGACTCGCTGATTTAAATCCTCAGATCGCCATTAGCGGACCCCTGAGGCCAGACCAGGAAAGGCGCGTTCTTCGACTTGTCAATCCGCTTCCTCCGATAGAAGAAGAATGTGTCCCAGTGCCGGAGACATTTTCTCAGGACCCAGCATATTTTACATTTGCGCCATAGACGCCACTACTATGTTTGTTAGCCTAGCGTTTATTTATGTGTTGCAGCTTATGCGTTGTATCCTAAGTTTGTGCAATGAATAAATTGTTTAATTTCAATTATGTGTAAATATTATTTTTGAAACCGTCCTAAGCAACTCTCGAGGACGAGATTTTTCTTAAGGGGGGTAGTGTTGTAACACCCCAAAATTTTAACCATGTTTTGTTAATTAAAATTTTGCCAGGAAATTAAAAAAAAATTCTTTCTGGATTTTCTTGTGATCTCAGAGCCACTCCTTTTGTCTGAATTTTCAAAAAATTCTTCTGTCCTTTTTGAAACTTTTGAATAATGTTGTGTGGCTCGAATGTTTATTTAATCATTTTTATTGCACTTATTAAAACCAGTGGAATTATTATTATTATTATTTTTAAATAAAATTTGCCAAGTTTTAATGCATTTAGTAGCATTTTAACCCTTTTAAGAGCCTCATTTGCACTACAACTATTTTATAACTCCATCTATAAATTCCACAAAAAAATTTAGAAGTCATGTGATGTCCCTGGATCACTTTTATGCAAAAACCCAGCTTGTCCATTTGTAAATTTTGAGCTCCGCTTCAAGCTTTCAAATCCGGTTCAGTTTGAAGTTTGCACTACAACCTATTTAAATATTTCTTTAAAAATTCCATAAAAATTTGGGGATGTCAGTAGAGGTATATAACTCAGGTTTATGCAAAAATCCATTTGGGTTCCTTGGAATATTTGATCAAACCATCCTCATCTTCATTCTGGTCCAGTTTGGTAGTTTGTACTGAAACCCCATTTTAATTTTCTCTATTTCCATTGAGATTTTTCCTGCTCATAGTCCACCCTATAAAACCCTTAAGTCCAGGAGTTTGGACCCATTGGGATACTTTTGACACATGCAATCTTAGCCAGAAGTTGCTGTCCAGAACTGTAGTTTTGCAAAACTTGCACTAACTAGTTTCTGTTTTTCTCAAACTAACCTTGCCATCCTCTTTACCATCTAAAGAGACTCTGATCTGGAAATTTTGATCACTAGCAAAGCCTTCTGGATGCCCCTAGCATTTTGTCGAACAGTTGGAGTGCATGAACTGTCTTGTCATGATTCTAACTTTGCATTGGAGGTTATCTTATCTGGCTATATCAGCTTGTTCTTTAGCTTTGCCTTGGCCAGCAATCCATCCTTGTAGAGCCCCGTGGGCAGAGGAGCCTCCTGGCACATCTTGGCATTTTGCCAAGCACCTGGCGCTCGTGTCCATAGCGCATCCAGGGCGTGCCCATTGCCGCCAGCAGCACCGGACCAGCTCGCCCCGGGAACAGCTCGGTCTCATCCAAGCGCTCGTCTGCTAGCCCGCAGTCCCCGCTGACCCCGCCGCTTCGCCCTGACCGCCCTGGCTCCCTGCAAGATCGACCGCAAGCCGCCACTGCTGCCGCCAGTACGGACTGCCATGGACGGCGCTGCCCGAGCCACTCCCGCTCGCCAGCTCGCCCCTGGAGCAGTGCCCGCTCGTCAGCTAGCTTCTTCCGCCATCCCCAGCCTCGTCGCGTCGCGCTCCAAGCAACAGCAAGGCGGTTCGCCGATCTTATCCTCGGCCACCGCCGTTCTTATCCATTGCCGCGCTATATATAGCCCCCCCCCCAGGACCCCGTGAGCTCGTCAACACCATGGAGAAGCAGAGAGAAGCCTCCCCTAGCTCCAATTTAGCCGGGCACCACCGTCTTCCCCAACCACGGTGACTTCGGCCGCCGACGTCCCTTGGCTAAATTAGCCGCAGCCAGAGCGCCCCAGCTTCCCCATCGCCCTCATCCAATTTCCCCCGACCCCGCGGAGCCACCCCACCTCTCAGCCTAGACGGGGAGCCACCGTAGGCCTCTGCCCCAATTTGCTTCCGAGCCGCCGTCCGCCTCGGAGCTCGCCGCCGACGAGCCAACCCTCTCCTCCGGCCATGTCGACCTCTGGGAGGACCGCCCTGAAGCGGCGGATCCATCCCCGCCATCGGAGCCCCGTGAGAAGCCGCCGTTCGCCGGCGGCGATCGCCGGAGACGCGTCCGTCTCTGTCCCAGGGAGAGGGAGGGAGAGAAGAATGGTCAAACCTGACCAGTGGGCCCGAGGGACCCACTGTCAGTGACCCAGCGTTGGCCCGCGCTGACTTAAGTGAAGGCGTAAACCCTGAAGTACGTCTCTCCCCCTCGCAGACGTATTTTAGTGCATGTGGTTTCTGTTTCGGGAAAACGTATTCTGCTTCAGTTCCTTTCCCTGTTACGAAAACGTATTCTATTCTAAAACGTTTTGTTTTCTGATTTTATTAAAAACAGAGTTTTGACCAGACTTTGACTGGCTATATCTTTTAAAATAAAACTCCAATTGATTTGATTCTTTTTCATACCTCTCTCAAATTTCATCTAGTTTATTGTCATATTTATTTGAAAAATTTCCGAGACAACTTTCCGTACTGTTTTCAATTTATGTGTTAATTTGAATATTTCTCAAAATAGGAATTAAAGAGAGGAGAAAACTTTCGAAAGTTTTAAGATGCACTCTACCTCTCCACAACTTGAAGGCAAGCATTCTGAACCCTGGTATAACATTTGTTGTGGGTTATTTGTTGTGACCACAACACCAAGTTAATTCGAAGCGTGCATTATTTTATGTGATGTTGTGATCACGCTCTTAAGTGCATGATAGAATTTCTTTGCTGTTGGAATTTAACTACTTGTGAAAGTGTTCATCCTCTTATGTCTCTCATGCCTACCGGAAGGGATCCGGAGCAGTCTCTGTCTCGGGTAGACACGAGCTTACAGTTGACATCTCGTTGAAGCGAGAATGGTCAGTGAGGCATGAAGGGGTACCATGAGTGATGATTCTGTCTGTTGGTGTGAAATATATTTGTTATGCTAATCATGCAGGAAACACATAAACCTCCTGAGTCGACCGTAGATCGAGTCTTGTTCCAGTAACCCCCATACTTGTTCCGTACTACCACTTGTCCCTGCCGCAGGTAGGGTACGGTCCAGTAAGTTGTCAACCCCTTTCTCAGCACACACCGTACAGAGAGGCCATAGTGAAAGATACCAGTGGCCCCTGGTAGGCATGTCACTTGGTCCGGGGGCATGGGTGTTCGGTTGGAGCCAAAGGGGTAGCTCCCCTAGTTTGCGCGCGGTATAAATTTTGTGATCCCATGCTAGTCGAGGTTGTAGCCTCCCCACTTAGAGTTTTGCTTAACAGGTGTCGTGGGTGATTCCAGACTCCGGTAAGTGAAGCTGGTGTGTGCGGGTCAGGTGTGTTTTCAATTCAAAGACTGTAATCAGAATTAGTCCCGGTGGACTAAAGGAATCCGTTACTTGTGGGTAAAGAGTACACCCTCTACAGAGTTTATATCTATTCGAATAGCCGTGTCCGCGGTTAAGGACTACAGTCTGGGATGGGTCAAGTGTTGGTCTTAGTGTCGGTCTTCAGAGGAAAAACTTCTAAACCGGAACATTGATCATGACATGTGACAAATGATGATTATGACTATTATTATTGTGGACTAACCATTTTTAATATTTGTATCTTTGGGACGGTTCTACCTCCTGGATACTCGTTGTGATTATTTTCCTTATAAGCCCTTTATGTGGTGTCGCTCAGACGCCCGACTGTGGCATGCTTGTTATTTATTTTCCTTATAAGCCCTTTATATGGTGTCGCTCAGATGCCCGACTGTGGCATGCTTGTTATTTATTTTCCTTATAAGCCCTTTATGTGGTGTCGCTCAGACGCCCGACTGTGGCATGCTTGTTATTTATTTTCCTTATAAGCCCTTTATGTGGTGTCGCTCAGACGCCCGACTGTGGCATGCTTGTTATTTATTTTCCTTATAAGCCCTTTATGTGGTGTCGCTCGGACGCCCGACTGTGGCATGCTTGTTATTTATTTTCCTTATAAGCCCTTTATGTGGTGTCGCTTAGACGCCCGACTGTGGCATGCTTGTTATTTATTTTCCTTATAAGCCCTTTATTTGGTGTCGCTCAGATGCCCGACTGAGGCATGCCTTATATTATTATCCTTTTGAGGCGTCGCTTCAGACACCCGATCGGTTTATTTTATTTCTATTCTCTGATTGCTTATTCATGTTTTATATGAATAACCTGCTTGCGTGCGTCATGAATTTTCTTTCATGACTAACTAAGTGATCATTGAATATTTCAGTGCATGATTATCATCTGTTATATTATGCTTGTGTTCATAATGTTTGCGAGTACATTCAAAGTACTCACTGGCTTGTCCCTGGCTATTGTCTTGGCCAGATTTCTTGCTTGGAGAGGAGCGCAACGACGACTGCCAGGAACCTAGGCAACGATGATAGCAGCCTCGCGAAGATAGGAGTTATCCAGGTCAAATGTTCCTGTGGGAAATGGAGTCCCATAGACGCTGATGAACCGCAAACCGCTTCCGCCATCAACCACTAGAAACCTGTTGTTGTACTCATAGACCACTATGGTCTTGTACTTCAGACTTTGTATTTTTGCTTGGGATTTCTGTATCAAGATTGTGTCTCATCAGCTAATAGTAATCCTGGGGCTGGTGAGCACAAGGGCCATTTACTGGGAAATTTATATCCTGGAAAACCGGTCCTGACAGTTGGGGGTGCCGTCGTAGCGTGGAGGCAGGTCCGGCTTGAACTTTACGGGCCACACCACCCGGCGCAGATCGCGAGTGAAGGCGTGGCAGCCCACGCCGCTCGAGGGAACACCGCTAGCGAGGGCGGTGCGGTTCTGGCGCCCAGCCACCGCGACCTCCTGGATGGTCCGGTCTTGGCGCCGGCGCTGCTGCTTGAGGAGCACACGCGCATTAGGCGGCGCTCGGCGGATGATCTGGCAGCTGGTCTCGTCTCGGACCGGAGAGGACGCGCCGCGGGATGGCTCACGCGCCTGCGCGTTGCGCTGGTGCCCGATGGGTTCATCACGCAGAGGAGGAGGCGGGGGAGCGCCATGCGCTACGTCCCCAGCGCGAGACGGTGGAGGGCGGAGCGAGTGGGTAGGCACCGGAGCGTCCCCGGCAGTGTTAACGAGCTCGGTGATGCGATCAAGCCAGGCGTCGTAGCCGGTGTCAGCTGGACGGTAGCACAGCAGCTCACGCGCCATGAGCAGCGCGGCCTGTGCGTTTCGCGGCCCACGGCGGGCGAGGGAGGAGGAGGTCGTGGCGGTGCGGCCGTCTGCCTGCACGGAGGGGTGCAGGGCATAGTACTGCTGCTCGTGGGCGGCAGGGTCGGTGGCAGCAGCGGCCTCGATGCGGCGACGGTTGCCGTGGCCCACGGGCTCCATCTGGGCAACGTGACCTGCCCTGCGCTCAGCGCGCTCGCGGCGAGTGTCGGTCATGAAGCTGGTGAGGTGGAGAGCGGAGTGGAAGAACAGTAGCGCACCCCTGCCGGGAGCGCCAAATGTCGAAAGTCGGGCTCCGGGGTCCCAAAGGTTTGAACACTGGGGTGAGCTCGTTCCTACCACCTCGCCCCCTTCCCCAGCTAAACTAAGGCGAAGCTACGGCGAGAGCGGGCCGGAGACACGGTGGTTTACCCAGGTTCGGGCCACCTTGCGGTGTAAAACCCTACTCCTGCTTGGTTAGGATTGCTCTGGTGAGTACAAGCGTACAAGGTGGAATCGATCTCCCTTCCTCCCCCTCCTACAGCGGCACCCTGCCCTCCTTTTATACCTGCCTCAGTCCTCTTCCCCCGAAAACATTGGCGGGAAGGGTTGCCACACAACGGCAATTTTGAAGGGGGACAGGGGCGCAGTCTATCCTGACAAAAGGTGGTCTTCGCCTGCAAAGCACTTATCCATGACGCGTCGGTGGGCTCGGTGGTGACCTCCGCCCTGCGCGTCCACCGTCTTGGTCTTCTTTCACCGATTGGGCAACCTTTGGGGGTTGCTTTGGGAAACGGACTGCTGACCTTGTTCCCTTAGCACAAAAGGGGAAATCCTCTCCTTCCGCGCATGCTGGCTCGGCCTCTGCTGCCATTCGTCGCCGCGCGCATCACCCACGTGATGGGCACGAGACCGCGCGACCAAGCCGAACGGGACTCGTCTTGCATATCTTCGGGAGGGTGCCTCGGGAGGCAACCTCGGGAGGCCGCCTCTTGAGATGGCCTCGCGAGGCTCTCGGTGAAGTGGCTACGTCTTGCTCGCCGCTCCCTGGGAAGGGTCCTCAGGAGGCCGGGGCCTCATGAGGGGTCTTGCTTGAGGCGCCCGCTGGTGGGCCACCTGTTGGGCCACCGTCAAGCGTTGCGCTCTGGGCCGCGGGCAGACGGGTCGAGGTCCCCTGGGTTCCATGGGACCGACAATCTCCCTAAAGAGAAATGGTTTAAATATCATCCACCTATTGAATTAAATGAAGAACCTGTTAGTGTTAAGGAAGAAACAATTGTTTACAATGTTGATCCAGTTGTGCCTACTGCTTATATTGAGAAACCTCCTTTCCCTGTTAGGATTAAGGAACATGATAAAGCTTCAACTGTGGTTAATAAAAGTAATATAAGAACACCTAGACCTTCTGAACAAATTAAAGTTGGACCTAATATTGCAATGGTCAAAGATCTTTTGGTTGATGATATTGATGTGCATGTTATTTACTTTTGCGATGAGGCTGCTAGAATTGCTAAACCTGCTAGAAATGAGCGAGATATGCTAGATAAGAATAAGCCTGTAGTTGGCATGCCTGTTGTTTCTGTTAAGATTGGAGATCATTGCTATCATGGCTTATGTGATATGGGTGCTAGTGTGAGTGCTATTCCATTTTATTTATATCAATAAGTAATGAATGATATTGCACCTGTTGAGATTGAAGATATTGATGTTACTATTAAGCTTGCAAACAGAGATACTATTACACCACTTGGGATTGTTAGAGATGTTGAAGTCTTGTGTGGTAAAATCAAATACTCTACTGATTTCCTTGTACTTGGTTCAAAACAAGATAATTTTTGTCCCATTATATTTGGTATAACTTTCTTGAATACCGTTAATGCTGAAATTGATTGTGTTAAAGAGAAGGTTAGAGTTAAGTTTGGTGATATATCTCATGAATTTAATTTCTCTAAGTTTAGTAGACAATGGCATGATAACAGAATTCAAAAATGGGAATTCAAAGTAGGTGATCATGTTCTACTATACAACTCTCGTTTAAGATTTTTTGCAGGAAAACTTATCTCTAAATGGGAAGGCCTTACATTGTCGAAGAAGTTTATCGCTCCGGAGCCATCAAAATAAACAACTCCGAAGGCAATAATCCGAGAGTGGTTAATGGGCAAAGAATTAAACATTATATCTCAGGTACGCCCATTAATGTTGAAACTAATATTATTCAAACAATGACACCGGAAGAGCACATAGAAGAAACCTTCCGGAACGCTCAAGAAGCCTGAAAAGGAGTAGGTATGTGGTACGGTAAGTAAACCGACTCCAAAACTTCCATAAAAGTACTTTCTTTCTATTTTGGAATATATAAAAAATTAGGAAAATAATAAACAGTCTGGAAAGTGCACGAGGAGGCGACAAGCCTGGGGGGCACGCCCTACCCCCTAGGGCGCGCCTACCAGGCTTGTGGCTCCCTCGTGGACTTTCCCGACTCCGTTTTTCTTCCATATTACTTGTCTTGCACGAGAAAAATTCATTATATATAATCATGGGTGTTTTGACCACCGCATCGCAAGTTTCTCCTATGTTCTTGTTTCGGGCTGTTTTGCTGATAGATCTAGATTGCCATGGCGTCTCCAAGATCGTCAAAGGACAAGTTCTACGAGAAGGTCATCAACCCGTACCTACCGGAGGTGATGAAGCACCCTCAAGCCATTGAGATGTGTGAGGGGGTGCTCCATATCCGGGACGTTCAAGGACCTAAGAACACCGGGAGCGAGAAGGCTAGGCTAGAAGCAGTGGAACAGGAGATCTTCAAGTGCCAGGGGATGGTGGAGCGCGGACTTTGTGCTAACCACTCCATGATCACAGAGTTCATCCGTGAGCACAAGGTGGACGTCAAGAATGTTGGGGACGTCATTTTCAAGCTCAATGACCGGATTGATTATCTTTAGGCCCAAATATATGATATACAAAACAAAAATTTTGAGTATGAGGCCAAGTTCAACGGTATGAGTTTAGCTGCAAATTTCAGGACTCCGGAAACATGTTCGTCCTTCTATGATGGAGAACATATGCCTTGGAAGATGGAGGACAAGCCTACCACTTCATCACCACCATCACCAAAGAAGGAGAATTGAGTACATGGGTATGGGCACCACCCTTGGCATGTGCCAAGCTTGGGGGAGGTGCCCCGGTATCGTATCATCATCACTTTCATCATTATCTATCTTAGTTCGATCCTTAGTTATTTCGTGATTTAGATGAATAAAGTTTTAGTATGATTTTGTTTGGAGTGCTTGCTTTGTGATCTATCTATCTATGTAAACATGTGTGAGAGTTATATAATAAAGAGTAGTTTGAGTTGAGTGTTTTGCTTTTGATGATCCAATCTTAGAAATAAATAAAGAATAAAAAGTAAGATCATATGCTAATCCCATGGGGAGTGATGACTTCACATAAAAGAAGTATAATTGATAAAACTTGTTGGAAGTTGACAAACATAGCATTGGTCATTGTTGCAATTCATGAAAAAAGTAATAAGGGAAGAGAGGTCTCACATATAAATACACTATCTTGGACATCTTTTATGATTGTGAGCCCCCATCGAATATTCTATGTCAATTAGTCGACGTTGGACAAGGAAGACAACGTAATGAGTTATGTTTGCTTATATTCATATAGAAGTTATATTGTTTTGGATCCTCTAACATGTGGTGCTTGCCCCTATCTTTTGCTAGCCAAAATTTTGCACTACGTAGAGATACTACTTGTGCATCCAAAAACCCTTAAACCCAGTTTCATGCCATGAGACTCCACTATATCTACCTATGGATTGAATAAGATCCTTCAAGTAAGTTGTCAGTGGTGCAAAGCAATAAAAATTGCTCCTAAACATGTCTGAACTTTTATTTTAAGGGAAAATAAGCTTTGTACGATCTTGTGATGGTGGATTAATAAAAGTGACAGACTGCATAATAAAGGTCGCTATCACAAGTGGCAATATAAAGTGACGTTCCTTTACATTAAGAGCTTGCACATCCAAAAACAAAAAGCGCATGACGACCTCTGCTTCCCTCTATGAAGGGCCTATCTTTTACTTTATGTATTTACTTTCATGCAAGAGTCAATAGTATTCTCCTCTATTCTGTTTTTATTTTCTCTCTTGGCAAGCATCATGTGGTGGGGATTGATCCAGGCATATATATCCAGTTGGATGTAGGTGATCATTAGTTATTATTGTTGACATTACCCTTGAGGTAAATACGTTGGGAGGCGAAATTATAAGCCCCTATCTTTCTATGTGTCCGACTGAAACTTTTGCTCCATAAGTATGCCGTGAGTGTCAGCAATCATAGAAGACTAAATGATAGTTGAGTATGTGAACTAGCTACATAAAGATCTTACATAGACTCTTTCTGATAATACGATGAATTGCAATTGCTTCAGTGACTGAGATCATAGTTTGTTAGTTTTCAATTTGGTTTATGGTTCATACTTTAACTTGTGAAAGGATTGTCACTTTTTCGTGAGAAGTTTTATGACGTTATATTGCTGTTATAATAAAGATCATGATGCTCCATGTCCGTATTTTATTTTTTATCGACGCCTCTATCTCTAAACATGTGGTCATGATTATTGATTTTGGCTTACGCTTGAGGACAAGCGAGGTCTAAGCTTGGGGGAGTTGATACGTCCAATTTGCATCATGATTTCCTACTAATAATTATTATGTTTTTGATCATTATTTAAGTTTATGGTACAATTCTTATGCCTTTTCTCTCTTATTTTGCAAGATTCACATGAAGAGGGAGAATGCCGGCAGCTGGAATTCTGGACCGAAAAGGGGTGAAACATAGATAGCTATTGTGCACAACTCCAAATGACCTAAATATTTATGGATAATTATTTTGGAATATATAAAAAATACTGGCGAAAGAATCAACAGGAGGCGACCCACCAGGCAGCTACAAGCCTGGGGGGGAGCGCCCTACCCCCTGGGCGCGCCCCCAAGCTTGTGGGCCCCCTAGCAGGCCTTCGGGCCCCTCCTTCTGCTATATGAAGCCATTTGCCCTAGAAAAAAATCAGAAGAAGACTTTTGGGACGAAGCGCCGCCGTCTCGAGGCAGAACCTGGGCAGGAGCTATTTTGCTCTCCGGCGGAGCGATTCCGCCGGGGATACTTCCCTCCGGGAGGGGGAAATCGAGGCCATCGACATCACCAATGATCCTCTCATCATGGGAGGACCAATCTTCATCAACATCTTCACCATCACCATCTCATCTCAAACCCTAGTTCATCTCTTGTATTCAATCTTTGTCTCAAATCCTCAGATTGGTACCTGTGGGTTGCTAGTAGTGTTGATTACTTCTTGTAGTTGATGCTAGTTAGTTTATTTGGTGGAAGATTATATGTTTAGATCCTTAATGCTATTCAATACCCCTCTGATCTTGAACATGAATATGATTTGTTAGTAGTTACTTTTGTTCTTGAAGACATGGGAGAAGTCTTGTCATAAGTAATCATGTGAATTTGGTATTCGTTCGATATTTTGATGATATGTATGTTGTGCTTCCTTTAGTGGTGTCGTGCGAACGTCGACTACATGACACATCACCATATTTGGGCCTAAGGGAAGGTATTGTGGAGTAGTAATTAGATGATGGGTTGCTTGAGTGATAGAAGCTTAAACCCTAGTTTATGCGCTATTCCGTAAGGGGCTGATTTGGATCCATATGTTTCATGCTATGGTTAGATTCATCTTAATTCTTCTTTCATAGTTGCGGATGCTTGCAAGAAGGGGTAATCATAAGTGGGAGGCTTGTTCAAGTAAGAACAGCACCCAAGCACCATTCCACCCACATATCAAATTATCAAAGTAGCGAACGCGAATCAAACAAACATGATGAAAGTGACTAGATGAAATTCCCATGTGTCCTTGAGAACGCTTTGCTTATTATACGAGTTCGTTCCGGCTTGTCCTTTGCTATAAAAAGGATTGGGCCACCTTGCTGCACTTTATTATACTTGTTACTTGTTGCTAGTTACGAATTATCTTGCTATCAAAACTATTTGTTACCACTACTTTCAGCACTTGCAGAGAATACCTTGCTGAAAACCGCTTGTCATTTCCTTCTGCTCCTCGTTGGGTTCGACACTCTTACTTATCGAATGGACTATGATTGATCCCCTACACTTGTGGGTCATCAAGACTCTTTTCTGGCGTTGTTGCCGGGGAGTGAAACGCCTTTGGTGAGTGGAATTTGGTAAGGAAACATTTATATTACGTGCTGAAATTTATTGTCACTTGTCACTATGGAAAGTAATCCTTTGAGGGGCTTGTTCGGGGTATCTTCACCTCGACCGGAAGCAATAAGAGTTGCTCCTCAACTTACTGAACCTACTTAAAATATTTATTATGAAATTCCTTCGGGTATGGTAGAGAAACTGCTAGCTAATCCTTATGCAGGAGATGGAACGGTACATCCTGATATGCACTTGATATATGTGGATGAAATTTGTGGATTTTTTAAGCTCGCATGTCTATCCGGAGATGGAGTTAAGAAGAAATAATTCCCTTTATCTTTGGAGGGAAAGGCATTGACATGGTATAGGCTATGTGATGATACTGTAATATGGGATTGGAACCGGTTGATGCTCGAATTTCACCAGAAATTTTATCCTATGTATTTGGTTCATCGTGATCGGAATTATATATATAATTTTTGGCCTCGTGAAGGAGAAAGTATTGCTCAAGCTTGGGGGAGGCTTAAGTATATGTTGCACACATGCCCCAATCATGAGCTCCCAAGAGAAATAATTATTGAAAACTTTTATGCTCGGCTTTCTCATAATGATCAATCCATGCTCGATACTTCTTCTGCTGGTTCCTTTATGAAGAGAACTATTGAATTCAAATGGGATCTTCTGGAAAGAATTAAACGTAACTCTGAAGATTGGGAAATCGACAAAGGTAAAGTGTCAGGTATAAGTCTTGAGTTTGATTGTGTTAAATCTTTTATGGAAACTGATGCTTTTCATAAGTTTAGTACTAAATATGGACTTCACTCTGAGATAGTAGCTACCTTTTGTGAATCTTTTGCTACTCATGTTGATCTCCCTAAAGAGAAATGGTTTAAATATCATCCACCTATTGAATTAAAGGAAGAACCTGTTAGTGTTAAGGAAGAAATAATTGTTTACAATGTTGATCCAGTTGTGCCTACTGCTTATATTGAGAAACCTCCTTTCCCTGTTAGGATTAAGGAACATGCTAAAGCTTCAATTGTGGTTAATAAAAGTAATATAAGAACACCTAGACCTTCTGAACAAATTAAAGTTGAACCTAATATTGCAATGGTCAAAGATATTTTGGTCGATGATATTGATGGGCATGTTATTTACTTTTGCGATGAGGCTGCTAGAATTGCTAAACCTGCTAGAAATGAGCGAGATATGCTAGATAAGAATAAGCCCGTAGTTGGCATGCCTGTTGTTTTTGTTAAGATTGGAGATCATTGCTACCATGGCTTATGTGATATGGGTGCTAGTGTGAGTGCTATTCCGTTTTCTTTATATCAAGAAGTAATGAATGATTTTGCACTTGTTGAGATTGAAGATATTGATGTTACTATTAAGCTTGCAAACAAAGATACTATTACACCACTTGGGATTGTTAGAGATGTTGAAGTCTTGTGTGGTAAAATCAAATACCCTACTGATTTCCTTGTACTTGGTTCACAACAAGATAATTTTTGTCCCATTATATTCGGTAGACCTTTCTTGAATACCGTTAATGTTGAAATTGATTGTGTTAAAGAGAAGGTTAGAGTTAAGTTTGGTGATATATCTCATGAATTTAATTTCTCTAAGTTTAGTAGACAATGGCATGATAACAGAATTCAAAAATGGGAATTCAAAGTAGGTGATCATGTTCTATTATACAACTCTCGTTTAAGATTTTCTGCAGGAAAACTACTCTCTAAATGGGAAGGACCTTACATCGTCGAAGAAGTTTATCGCTCCAGAGCCATCAAAATAAACAACTCCGAAGGCAATAATCCGAGAGTGGTTAATGGGCAAAGAATTAAACATTATATCTCAGGTACGCCCATTAATGTTGAAACTAATATTATTCAAACAATGACACCAGAAGAGCACATAGAAGAAACCTTCCGGAACGCTCCAGAAGCCTGAAAAGAGTAGGTATGTGGTACGGTAAGTAAACCGACTCCAAAACTTCCATAAAAGTACTTTCTGTCTGTTTTGGAATATATAAAAAATTAGGAAAATAATAAACAGTCCGAAAAGTGCACGAGGAGGCGACAAGCCTGGGGGGCGTGCCCTACCCCCCAGGGCGCGCCTACCAGGCTTGTGGCTCCCTCGTGGACTTTCCCGACTCCGTTTTTCTTCCATATTACTTGTCTTGCACGGGAAATTCATTATATATACTCACGGGTGTTTTGACCACCGCATCGCAAGTTTCTCCTATGTTCTTGTTTCGGGCTATTTTGCTGACAGATCAGATCGCCATGGCGTCTCCAAGATCGTCCAAGGACAAGCTCTACGAGAAGGTCATCAATCTGTACCTACCGGAGGTGATGAAGCACCCTCAAGCCATTGAGATGCGTGAGGGGGTGCTCCACATCCGGGATGTTGAAGGACCTAAGAAGACCGGGAGCGAGAAGGCCAGGCTAGAAGCAGTGGAACAGGAGATCTTCAAGTGCCAGGGGATGGTGGAGTGCGGACTTTGTGCTAACCACTCCATGAACACAGAGTTCATCCGTGAGCACAAGGTGGACGTCAAGAATATTGGGGACGTCATCTTCAAGCTCAATGACCGGATTGATTATCTTTAGGCCCAAATATATGATATACAAATCCAAAATTTTGAGTATGAGGCCAAGTTCAAAGGTATGAGTTTAGCTACAAATTTCGGGACTCTGGAATGTTGTGGGAAACGACTATCTATGGGACCGAACGGGTCCCTTTGCGATTCGGCTCAGGGGGCATGCATTGGACAAAGAGCAGATTTTTAGTAAGTGCAAGAACACGCGGGGGATTTATCCAGGTTTGGGCCACTATGATCGTAAAACCCTACTCCTGCTTTGTGTTTGATCATGTATGAACTCTGGTTACAGGGAGCGTGGTTTTCCGGCAAGGTGCACGGGAAAATGCAGCTACAGCGTGTAATTGAGCTTGGTGTTGACCGTTCTACCTGTAACCGTGGGCCTCCTTTTATAGGCCAAGGGGTTACCACAATGGCTAAAATGGTCATTATAGAGTATGAACGGTGACCTGTTCCATCATCACATCTATCTTCCCGTGGGGTAAGACAAACGCATTTAATGCACCGTTAGGTGCTACGTTGGGGAGGCGAGGCCTTGGGCAAAAGATCTGTACCACCGGTCCTGGCGCCCTCCTGTAATCTCGACACGTCCCAGGGACGGGTGTCATTAAAGTTAATCTTGGCATGGCATGCTGACACGTGCTTTGGCTGGCTATGTTGACTGCCTGCCCGCTTGACACCTAGCATACGAGCCTATCTGGTCGATGGTGAGGTGGAACGGTAATGGGACAGAACAAGCCTGCTGTCACGGAGCTTGCCGGGCCTTGCTTGCTGCCAAGGGAGCTTGCCGGCAACCATAACCTTGGTCTTCACCTTGCCGGGGCGGAACTTGTCGGCAAAGGCAACGTCAATCTTATGTACGAGAATAGTACTTCTCGATGACCTGCCTTGAGGTCTTCTTCATGGTCTTGGTGTTGAGTCTTGAGTCGTAGTTACCCTATGTCAAGCCCTTGCCAGACGGGAAGTTACAACCGCCTGTGCACAAGTCTGGGTACGAGGGCACCCATGTCTTAGTACACCGACAGGAGCCCCTGGGCCTAGGCCACACGCGCATGCGAGGCGTCGTTGGGCTGGGCCTAAACAGTGCACAGGCGGCGCGTGGCATAGGATAACTGTTGTAATCTTCTCTTTTACCGCACCCGCCCACGATGCGCATTAAACGCGGGCGTGGGAGAGGTGGAGCGGAACGGCGGTGGGAGGTGGTGCGCCTGAAAAGCGCGGCCACGTAGGACAAAAAAGAGCCAGCCCCCGCGCCTTCCCCATAAAAAGGGAAAACGTGGAGGGCGCTGCTCATTTTGCCTGCTTCTTGCATCCCCTTCCTTGATTTCTGCCATTAAGGGTGGCGAGGCGGCAGGGAGAGTAATCCCCCTAGGGTGCTATAAAAGAGGGCGGGGGAGTGGCGATCTTCCCCACTCATCTTCTGCCTTTGCCATTCTCCTCCTCCAACCTTTCGTTCATCCTTGCTTTCCTTGAGGTCTACTACTGCGATGGCGAGGGGTGGAGGTCGGGCCCATGCATCTGCTTCCACCTCGAGGGTCCCCTCTCGGGGCCGGACGCGTTCCTCGGTGGTCGTCATGAGTGCCAGCCCTGGATCCCACAGCAGAGCCGCCCTCCCGCGGCCGCGGAGGGTGCGGTACTCGTGGACGAGGCGGGCCTGGCGGGGCGGCTGCCCTTCCCCCTCAGGCAGAAGCCCGCACGGCGGTGACAGCGCACGAGTCCCACACGGCGGTGGCAGCGCACGAGTTTGTTGTGGGGCTGCACCGCTGGCTTCGCAGTTGGCTCCGGCTCCCAGATCCCTTTACGAGGGTGATGGAGAACAGCGGGCCCTCGGGCCTGTGGCTACAGACGGATGGCTGCTGCAACGGCCCCTCCTAGGTGGTGGTCGAGTTCTCCACTGCCGGCTCTCTATTCCTGACGCAGGGGTGGAAGTCATTCGCCCGCTCCCGTGGTCTAAGGCATGGGTAGCTTCTCCAGTTTAGGTACGGCAGAGCTGCCACACTCTTCGTGAAGTTCTTCGGGGTCTTCGGCGGCCTCATCGAATGCTGCGCGGAAAGTGAGAGCAGCAGCGGCACCGACTCCACCAGCGAGAGCGAAAACGAGAGCGACGAAATCTCCTCGCGTATCAAGAGCGAAGGCGATGACTCCGACTAGGCGCATAGTATTGCCCCAGTCGAATCTTGAAGATGAGCTGCGTTCCGCCTAGGCTCCTCTCCTTAGTTCTTGTACCAAAACCGATGTAACCCCGTGGGGGCATGGAAGATATCTTTTGCATCCAAACGTTTAACAGTTGCTGTAGTTCGTATTTTGAATGGATGTATGCATGTTGTTCTCCTTATTCCATTCTGTTTTTGCATGATTTTTGTACCCTACGCTTGCCGGTGTGCACACCCTTGCCGCAAGTACCCGAGGAACAAGTCCTCAGCAACTTGCCGGAAGTGCCGCTGCCGGCAAGATCATGCTTGCCGATCACAATGCAGCTACTTAGGTTGCCGAGCGTACTCGAAGCAAGGCAAGAGCGCAGTCGATCTCGGCAAGGTTCCTTAGTGTCCAGGTTTCTAATACAAAGACCAAAATTGTTCAAGGAGAGCCGCAACTACAACAAAGAATTTATTTCAAAGTTTTGCAACTTAGCTCATTCCTTGCTGTACTTCTTGCCGTAGGGCGATATCTTGAACGCGTCTTTTGGTATCCATAATCGTCACTCCCCCCCCCGCCCCCCCCCCCCCCCCCCCCCGGGAATTTTGTACGCGAGAAATCCTTCCTTCCTTTTAGAAAAAGAAAGAAGAGAAAAGAGGCTGGAACCTTGATGGTTCGTTAACCACCTTATGCAAGGTAAAGAATATAACACAAGACTACCTACAACACATAAATAAATATGCATTTTGACAAGTAACTATGAAACACTTAGTTTTATTTATTATGCACGGGATCTGCGCCCGGCTTTGTACATGCCTTGACAGCAAACTTGTACAAAATAGGTTGCCGGGCAGCCCGGCAACCGTGCCTTACGGGTAGAACTTACGAAGATGCTCAATATTCCATGAGTTAAGCACCGGAGTGCCATCTTCGGTCTCTAGGCGGACTGCGCCGGGCCTAGAGACTCGTGCTACCTGGTAAGGGCCCTCCCACTTCGGCGTCAACTTGTTTTTACCCTTCGTGGATTGAATCTGACGAAGAACAAGGTCGCCTTCCTCAAGGTTCCTGGCATTCACTTTGCGGCTATGGTAGCGGCGCAAAGCTTGCTGGTACCGTGCAGCACGGACAGCAGCCCGGAAATGATCTTCCTCAAGGAGCATGGCATCGTCATGCCGCAGCTCTTCTTGGTACTCCTCATCGAAGGCCAAGACTTGAGGTGACCCGTATTTGAGTTCTGTGGGGAGTACCGCTTCTGCACCATACACAAGGGAGAAGGGTGTCTGGCCAGTGGCTCGATTTGGTGTCGTTCTGATTGACCAAAGAACCGTCGGCAATTCTTCCACCCAGCGCCACCCACACTAGTGCAGCTTGTCAAAAGTCCTAGTCTTTAAACCGCGCAGCACTTCCACATTTGCCCTCTCTACCAGCCCATTGCTCCTCGGGTGAGCAACGGAGGCATAGCAGATCTTATTTCCAAGTTCTTGGCAATATGCTATGAAGGCGCGGCTCGTGAACTAGGTGCCGTTGTCGGTAATGACCCTGTTGGGTACACCGAAACGGGGAACCAATCCTTTGAGGAATTTGATAGCTAACTATGTTGTCACCTTTCTCACTGGCTCTACTTCAGGCCAGTTTGTAAACTTGTCGATTGCAACGTACAAGAATTCAAAGCCCCCGGTAGCACGGGGGAAAGGGCCGACAATGTCGAGCCCCCAGACCGAGAAGGGCTAGGAAAGAGGGATGGTTTGGAGGGCTTGAGCTGGTTGGTGGATGTCCTTGGAGTGGAACTGGCATGCTTCGCACCTGATAACCACCGTCAAGGCGTCTTGAAGGGTTGTTGGCCAGTAGAATCCTTGACGGAATGCCTTGCCGACAAGTGCGCGTGACCCAATATGAGATCCGCACATCCCTTCATGTATTTCTTCCAACAGCCTTTGTCCATCTTCCCGGGAGATGCATTTCAATTTTACCTCCTTTGGTCTCTTCCTGTACAAGGTGCTGTCAATAAACTTATACATCCTTGATTGACGGGCCACTCTTTCTGCATCTTCTTGCTCATCGGGAAGGTCTCCTGTCTGGAGGAATTGGACAATCGGCTGCGCCCTTGCCGGAGCTTGTTGCTCGACGACAAGGACTAAAGGCATTTCTTCCTCTGCGGGAGCGCTCACTTCGACGGCAAGGATTTGGCTTGCCGGATGCCGCGGATAACCGGCAAAGGGCGGCTTGTCGGTGGTATCCGCTTTCTTGGTGGCTCCGGGTAGCTATGCCGGAAAGTAACCATCAACATCTTGTTTTCTTTTCTTCGCCAGCTTCGATGGTGCAACGGATGGCTGAGTTAGTTGGAGCACAAAAGTTCCTGGTTCCACAGGCATCTTTTGGGCGGCAAGCTTTGACAGGTCGTCGGCTGTCGGAGTCTAGGATCTGCGTCCAAGAAACTTGTCGGGGCCGGATTTCCGGGACACGATATCCCAGAAATTAACCCCTCGTGTCGTCACCAGCCCCAGGATTACTGTTACTGGTGGACACGTCCTTGTTACAGATTACCAAGAAATTACAAAAATTGGATATAAGACCATAAAGGTCTAATGATACAACAATGATTTCTAGTGTCGGGTGACGGAAGAGACTCGTGGTTCCTCCAAAGTCGATGGGGCTCCATTCCCACAGGAACAGCTGACCCGGATAATTCCTATCCCGCGTGGCTGCTATCCTAGGCTCCGCATGGACATCGTTGTAGTACTCCTCGTTGAAATCCTGACTTGGCCAATTAAATAGCCAGGGACAAGCCAATGAGTACGTTTGAATGTACTCGCAAACATTATGAACACAAGATATACCGAAATGCATATGCTCATGATGGATTAAATTATATGCATATGTTGACTGAAATTTAATCATGGCATGATAAATATTAATACGGTGTGGAGGAATAAATATAAATTTTTAGTGACAAACAAAGAAAGTTAATGGAACATCGGGCGATGGACCGCCCGAGAATCCAAAAGAAAATATAAAAGTGGAGAATCGGGCGAGACAGGACCGCCCGAGAATGCAAAAGAAAATATAAAAGTGGAGAATTGGGCGAGATAGGACCACCCGAGAATCCAAAAGAAATGCCAAACGGGTGTCTAAAAGCGACGCCTCGAGAGGTCTTGAAAAGAAATGCCAAACGGGTGTCTAAAAGCGACGCTTCGAGAGGTCTTGAAAAGAAATGCCAAACGGGTGTCTAAAAGGGATGCCTCGATAGGTCTTGAAAAGAAATGAGTATCCGGGTAGTCTAGCCATCCCATGAGGTACTCAGAAAAGAAAATGAATATCTCGGGTAGTCCAGCCATCCCATGAGATATTCAGAAAGAAAATAAAACCGAGTAGCCGGGTAGTCTAGCCATCCCATGAGATACTCAGAGATGTACATAAAAGAAAAGGTTAGTCCATAATAATATTCATGATAACAATAATATTCATGCTGACATCAGTAGTGACAACAATTATCCTCCAAAAATATATCATGCTCAATTTTTAATTATTTCCTCCGAAGACCGACACTTGACCAACCCAGAATGTAGTCCTTAACCGCGGACACGGCTATTCGAATAGATATAACTCTGCAGAGGGTGTACTCTTTACCCACAAGTAAAGGATTTCTTTAGCCAGCACCAAGGCGCGGACTAATTCCAATTATGGCCTTTGGGTTGAAAACACACCTGACCAACACACACCAGATTAACTTTCCTGACGCCAGGAATCACCCAAGGCATCGTTCAAGATAAACTCTAAGACGGGGAGACTACAATCTCGAATAGCATGGGATCACAATCTTATATATAACATGCGCAAAGATCAGGGGTGCTACCCCTCTCGGCTTCAACAGAATACACCCATGCCCCCTGACCAAGTGACATGCCTACCAGTGCCCTCTAGTATCTTTCACTATGGCCTCTCTGTACGGTGTGTGCGGGAAAGGGGTTAACAACTTACTGAACCATACCCTACCTGCAGAAGGGACATGTGGTAGCACGGATCAAGTTTGGGGGTTACCAGAACAAGACTCGATCTACGGTCGACTCAGGAGGCTTATGTATTTCCTGCAGTGGTTAGCACAATATAGTGTTCTTTCAACAGTGACACCAAAACAGGGCCACAACCCTTGCATGTCCCAACATACATAACCAACAAGGCGTGATCACGCTCTGACATGATCACCCTTCTGCCGCTAATGGTATTTCTCTTATACCTACTCCTGCAAGTTAGTCATGAAAAGCACACGTTGCACGGTACGAGGAAACATGCCAACACTACATGCATGCAAATTTTATTTGAATTCAACATATGCATGATTCAATTATTCTTGCAAACATTTAATCAATCAATCACCATATCAAGTGTTCAAGATACTTGCCTTGAGCATGCAGAGGTGTTGGGTGCATTCCAAAACTTTGAAAATTATATCTTCCCTCCATTTCCTATTTTCAAAAATATTGCAATTACCACATAAAGCCAAAACAGTGCTAAAAAGTTGTTTGGAAAATTTTGAAATAAATACTAAAATAAACTAGATGAAAAATGAGGAATATCAGAAAAAGAATCAATTGATTTGGAGTCCAGATGATTTTTCTAGGGATTTTCTATGCTAGAATAAATAGAGAAATGGCCTATTTAATAAATTCTACAGAAATAAAGCCTAGGAAAAATGTTCACCCTAGCTTGTTTAATAGAGCATGATTTTAGGAGTATGCAGAAATTTGAATCAGCAAATTTGGGTTTGAAATGGCTGCTGTGGAATTTGTTGAGATCTACTAGAAAACAAAAAGAGGAAGGGCAGAAGCCTGTTCAGGGCGGAACTTAGCCGTCTGGCGCTACGGGGCCAAGCCCAGCCGTTCGGCTGCGCGGGAGGTTGACGACGTCGAGGACGTATTTCCGGAATACGTTTTCCAGATGTGAAGACGGTTTCGGGGAAAGCCCGTCTCCACTTAACCGCGCGGCGTGAGTCACTTACAGTGGGCCCGCCTGGCCCACTGGTCAGGTTTGACCGGTCCGCCCGCGTTGTCCTCCCGCGGCAGAACAGGGGCAGCGCTCCGGCGAGGCTTGCCGGCGAACGGCGGTGCCGTTCAGAAAACCGAGGCCACCCGCGAGCTCAGGAGGTCGAGGCGGTCCCGTGGGTACCCTCCTTGGTCGCCGGAGTGGACGGAGTCGCCGATGGCGAGCCTCCCGGCGGATGGTGGCGTCGGGTAGGACGGGACTTTTGCCTATGGTGGCTCCCGAGCAAGATTGAGAGGGGGAATCGATTCATGGGACCGTGGGGTGGTTTCTGGTGCAGAGAGTGGAGAAGGGGAGGCACTGGTGATGCCGGAATCAACAGGAAGATGGCGGCGATAGAAGCTACCAAAGACAAGGGAGACGGCCATCTCTGGTCATTTGGCTGCCTCGGGGAGGCTTGTGGGGGAATGGAGGAGTGTTTGTGATGATTGAGTGGAGCTCAGCTGGCCTTTTATAGGCGGAAGACGTCGATTCCGCGGGTTCCAGAGAGCGGCCTCGGTGGCGGAGGCCATTGATGGCGAACGCGGTCGGTGGCGGGTTGATATGGCTGGTGGGGAGGTTGGCCTGGTCGGCGGAGAGCCTGGTGAGCTACGGATGAGCTCGGACTGTTGGTCATTTAAGCGAAGTTGATCCTGGCAGAGACGTGGCGAGGTGGGTTTCGTCGGGCGGCTACTCTGGGCAGCGTGGACGGCGGTGGCCGATGCTAGCGGCCAAGTCCTGGTGTCGGCGAGGCACGTGAGTTTATGGCGACGCCGTCGGAGCCGCTGCGGGGGTCATTGAGGTAGCAGAGAGGGCCACGCGGGTGGTGCTGACGCCTGCAATTGGCGCGCTCCGGGCACACACGCCAGGTGCTCGGCAATTTGCCAAGGTGCTCTAGAAGGGTCTAATGCGAATGAAACTTAACAGGGTCATTGACTAGGGTGTGTGTGATCTACTGGACACGCTGGTTTGGTCAGAGAAGCTAGTGTGCAATGCAAGTTAGAAGGATGCAAAGTTTCTGCCATGCACACAATGTGCTCGACAGAATGCTAAGGCAATCTAGGCATTTTTGTTAGCTATGAAAATTGGCAGGGTGATGTCTCATTAGATGATAGAGAGGGTAGTGGAGTTGGTTCTGTAAAAAGAAAAACTTGCTAATGCAAATTTTGTTAGAACTCTATTCTGGACAGAAAATTGGGGGATATATTTGGTGAACTAAAATGACTCAAATGGATCTGATATCCTGGACTTAAGGGTTTGGTAGGAAGGACTTTAAGGTGGAATAATTTCAGAATTATTGGAGCAAGGAAAATTAGGGTTGTAGTTATGGCTCAAGAATGGGACAGAAATGGAAAGAGGAAGTTGTTCTCAAAATTTTCAAAGGACCAAGTTGGGGTTTTGCATAAAAGTGATCTATAGGCATCACATGACCCCTCATAATTTTTGTGGAATTTTTAAGGAATTATTTAAAATGGTTGTAGTGCAACAGAAGCATTTCAGAGTTTGAAAATGCTATTAAAAGAATTATCTTGGGCAAATTTTATTATGAAAATAATTCTAACTGTTATTAAAGTATAAATGAAATGATTTAAGGAAACTACCAAAGCCCACAATATTTTACAAAAATTTCTATATGGAGGGAAGAATTTTGGAAAACAGAACCGAAAAGATTCTGAAAATAATAAAAGACCTAGTATAATTAAAAATTTTATTTCTGGCCATATTTTACTTAATAAAAATGTGGTTAAATTTTTGGGGTGTTACAAACTCTACCCCCCTTAAGAAAATCTCGTCCTCGAGATTTGTTAAGGGCGGAAGAATTAAATGCATATCACAACAACCAATCATATGCGGAATGCAATCATAATAATGCTCTTATGACATATGCCCAAAAATACATCGCAAAAATTGCATCACGAAAATAAGTGCTGGATGCAGCAGCAACCACGCTCATAACCGTCTACGGTTCAAAAGTAAGATCTACGGGGTCTTGTGGAAGGGTTCCTGGTGCGGGAGCACATTCTTCTTCTTCCGGAGGAAGTGGAGGAAGCAGACGAAGAACGCTTCCCTCCTGAGTTGGCAGAGGTGGTCCGCCAATGGTGATCCGGGGATTCAGAATAGCAAGATAATGGAGATACTCCATTAGTTGCTGAGTGAAACGTTCCTGGGCCATCACATACTGTATGAGATAGACCAGAGCTGGATCGCTTTCTATATGTTCACAGCGGAACGTAGCTTCTGCTCCAAAAGCTGCGTGGCTTGGGAAATAGCAGTATTCCCTTTGGCTGGCACAGGGTACCGCAAATCAAAGATGGGTAACTGCTTCGTAAGCAGCAGCCTCGACGGCCATGCCTGAGGTTGGCATGGATCTCCCGATGAAGACAACGTACGGAGGGCCTTGGTTCAAATCCGTTGGTGGAATTTGCACAACTGCCCAGTATTTCGAGCAATCAGAGGTGATCCTCATCTTGTACAACTCATACTGGGGTGGGTGGATGGAACCAAGGGTATTGCGGGTAAAATCCCACAAAACCTTGACAAAACTACCAGGGCTTGCATCTGGAGTTCTCAGGTAGACTCCGGGGTGCGACATGGAGGAATGAATGGGAAAAGCAGTGCTCAAGGTTGATGGTTGCTGGTGTTGGATATGGAAGTGGTTTCTTATAGAGCACCTAGGTTAGGAAGACATGAGGCGGCGCCAGTACGACTTGTGTGTTGGCTCCGGCGTGGGGTGGTCAGAGTCAAAATTTCAGACTCCACTTCCCAAAAGGAAAGTGACGTATTACTGTGTGTGTCGGTTAGGGGGGGGCAGTTACATCTAGAATTTACTCAGCCTCCACACGTCAACATTTTATGCCAGATCACGCATACTACTATTGGCCCACAAGTAATTTACATATTACCCCGCCATACAACTGCTACTACGAAAATACAGGGACACCGGGCCACTAAGGCTCGTCAGCAATTCTGGTGGACTCGGTCCACCTCATTGACATCTAGCCGGGCGCGTCTTGTAGATGTCGAGGCCTCTCCGTGAGCTTCAGTGTCGGAGCTGACCGGGGTCGGATGGGGAGCTACAGGGCTGGGGTAGCGGTGGTGTCCCTCGCGGGGTGTCGAGGTCACCGTCCCGTTGGAGTAGGTCTCCAAGAGACGACGGAGTTCCCCTGGGGAGGCGAAGGCATTGCCCGAGAAGATAACCGGGCGGATCTTGGGGGCTCAACTGGCCTCCCAAGCAGTACTATCGGAGCGTCGGTGGCGGGTGCAGCTTCACTTCACACCGGGGTCAGGAGAGCGAGCGTCCTGCGGGTCGCGATGAGATCCAGGGTGACCTGATCGAATAGTGCCTCTTGCGCTCTCAGGTAGTGCACCAGATGCACTAGGGCAGGATCCGTCTCATGGTCTCCGTTGGCGACTTGGGTCGGGCTACCATAGCCTTCACAACTAGGGTAGTAGTAGAAGGGGCGGATGTTAACTCTCGGCGACGGATGCCGGAGTTGAACTACAGCCTCTCGGGCTGCAAGTTGGATGTCTTGGGGCTCATCGGAGGTCGTCCTCCCGGTGAACTGGTAGGGCCGCTCCGATGTGATGCCCCTCCCGTAGATGTGCACCATGGCCCAGAAGTGATGGATGGAATCACTCATGTGCTCTTGGTACACAACATACTCCGGGGGCTCTTCTGTGCCAAAAGCTCGACGGGTGAGATTGGCGAGGATGACTACAAAGCCTCCAAGCTCAGCTGCGGTGGTCTCGTTGCGAACGATGGGGCTAGGCATCTTGGTGGTTGGATATCGATCTGAGAGTGAGGCTGTGATGTGCTAAGTTGGGGCAAGGCTTCCTTTATAAGCCAACAGAGTCTTCCATCGCACGCTTGTGGATGGGACAACTCAGGTGTCGGCCACAGGCACACGGCCTATGGGCAGACTGATAGGTTGGGCACAGACAGTCCAAAGATGTCGGCTGGCCACTGTGCAAGCTATTGGAGGAGATGGATTTGGCTACGGATAGCAAACGATTTGGACGGTGTGGAAACCTAAGGATAATGAAAAGGCTAAGATAGGATTAGCCAGTGGTCAGCCTGGCTCTGATACCAAGGCTGTCGGGGCCAGATTTCCGGGACACGATATCCCAGAAATTAACCCCTCGTGTCGTCCCCAGCCCCAGGATTACTGTTACTGGTGGACACGTCCTTGTTACAGATTACCAAGCACTTACAAGAATTGGATATAAGATCATAAAGGTCTAATGATACAACAATGATTTCTAGTGACGGGTGACGGAAGAGACTCGTGGTTCCTCCAAAGTCGATGAGACTCCATTCCCACAGGAACAGCTGACCCGGATAATTCCAATCCCGCGTGGCTTCTATCCTAGGCTCCGCATGGATGTCGTTGTAGTACTCCTCGTTGAAATCCTGACCTGGCCAATTAAATAGCCAGGGACAAGCCAGTGAGTACGTTTGAATGTACTCGCAAACATTACGAACACAAGATATACCGAAATGAATATGCTCATGATTGATTAAATTATATGCATATGTTGACCGAAATTTAATCATGGCATGATAAATATTAATACGGTGCGGAAGAATAAATATAAAATTTTAGTGACAAACAAAGAAAGTTAATGGAACATCGGGCGATGGACCGCCCGAGAATCCAAAAGAAAATATAAAAGTGGAGAATCGGGCGAGACAGGACCGCCCGAGAAACCAAAAGAAAATATAAAAGTGGAGAATTGGGTGAGACAGGACCGCCCGAGAATCCAAAAGAAATGCCAAACGGGTGTCTAAAAGCGACGTCTAGAGAGGTCTTGAAAAGAAATGCCAAACGGGTGTCTAAAAGCGACGCCTCGAGAGGTCTTGAAAAGAAATCCCAAACGGGTGTCTAAAAGCGACGCCTCGAGAGGTCTTGAAAAGAAATGCCAAACGGGTGTCTAAAAGCGACGCCTCAAGAGGTCTTGAAAAGAAATGAGTATCCGGGTAGTCTAGCCATCCCATGAGGTACTCAGAAAAGAAAATGAATATCTCGGGTAGTCCAGCCATCCCATGAGATATTCAGAAAGAAAATAAAACCGAGTATCTGGGTAGTCTAGCCATCCCATGAGATACTCAGAGATTTACATAAAAGGAAAGGTTAGTCTGTAATAATATTCATGATAACAATAATATTCATGCTGACATCAGTAGTGACAACAATTATCCTCCAAAAATATATCATGCTCAATTTTTAATTATTTCCTCCGGAGACCGACACTAAGACCGACACTTGACCAACCCAGACTGTAGTCCTTAACCGCGGACACGGCTATTCGAATAGATATAACTCTGCAGAGGGTGTACTCTTTACCCACAAGTAAAGGATTTCTTTAGCCAGCACCTAGGCGCGGACTAATTCCAATTATGGTCTTTGGGTTGAAAACACACCTGACCAACACACACCAGATTAACTTTCCTGACGCCAGGAATCACCCAAGGCATCGTTCAAGACAAACTCTAAGACGGGGAGACTACAATCTCGAATAGCATGGGATCACAATCTTATATATAACGTGCCCAAAGATCAGGGGCGCTACCCCTCTCGGCTTCAACCGAATACACCCATGCCCCCTGACCAAGTGACATACCTACCAGTGGCGTCTGGTATCTTTCACTATGGCCTCTCTATACGGTTTGTGCGGGAAAGGGGTTAACAACTCACTAAACTATACCCTACCTGCGGAAGGGACATGTGGTAGCACGGATCAAGTTTGGGGGTTACCGGAACAAGACTCGATCTACGGTCGACTCAGGAGGCTTATGTATTTCCTGCAGTGGTTAGCACAATATAGTGTTCTTTTAACAGTAACACCAAAACAGGGCCACAACCCTTGCATGTCCCAACATGCATAACCAACAAGGCATGATCACGCTCTGACGTGATCACCCTTCTGCCGGTAACGGTATTTCACTTATACCTGCTCCTGCAAGTTAGTCATGACAAGCACACGTTGCACGGTACAAGGAAACATGCCAACACTACATGAATGCAAATTTTATTTGAATTCAACATATGCATGATTCAGTTGTTCTTGCAAACATTTAATCAAGCAATCACCATATCAAGTGTTCAAGATGCTTGCCTTGAGCATGCAGAGGTGTTGGGTGCATTCAAAAACTTTGAAAATTTTATCTACCCTCCATTTCCTATTTTCAAAAATATTGCAGTTACACATAAAGCCAAAACAGTGCTAATAAGTTGTTTGGAAAATTTTGAAATAAATACTAAAATAAACTAGATGAAAAATGAGGAACATCAGAAAAAGAATCAATTGATTTCGAGTCCAGATGATTTTTCTAGGGATTTTCTATGCTGGAATAAATAGAGAAATGGCCTATTTAATAAATTCTACAGAAATAAAGCCTAGGAAAAATGTTCACCCTAGCTTGTTTAATAGAGCATGATTCTAGGAGTATGCAGAAATTTGAATCATCAAATTTGGGTTTGAAATGGCTGCTGTGGAATTAGTTGAGATCTACTGGAAAAGAAAAAGAGGAAGGGCAGAAGCATGCTCAGGGCGGAACTTAGCCGTCTAGCGCTACTGGGCCAAGCCCAGCCGTTTGGCTGCGCGGGAGGTTGACGACGTCGAAGACATATTTCCGGAATACGTTTTCCAGACATGAAGACGGTTTTGAGGAAAGCATGTCTCCACTTAACCGCGCCGCGTGAGTCACTGATAGTGGGCCTGCCTGGCTCACTGGTCACGTTTGACCGGTCCGCCCGCGTCGTCCTCCCGCGGCAGAATAGGGGCAGCGCTCCAGCGAGGCTTGCTGGCAAACGGTGGCGCCGTTCGGGAAACCGAGGCCACCCGCGAGCTCAGGAGGTCGAGGCGGTCCCGTGGGTACCCTCCTTGGTCGTCGGAGTGGACGGAGTCGCCGACGGCGAGCCTCCCAGCGGACGGCGGCGTCGGGCAGGACGGGACTTTTGCCTATGGTGGCTCCCAAGCAAAATTGAGAGGGGGAATCGAGTCACGGGACCATGGGTAGGTTTCTGCTGTAGAGAGTGGAGAAGGGGAGGCACTGGTGACGCCGGAATCAACAAGAAGATGGCGGCGGCAGAAGCTGCCGGAGACGAGGGAGACGGCCATCTCTGGTCATTTGGCTGCCTTGGGGAGGCTTGTGGGGGAACGGAGGAGTGTTGGTGATGATCGAGTGGAGCTCAGGTGGCCTTTTATAGGCGGATGACATCGGTTCCGCGGGTTCCAGAGAGCGGCCTCGGTGGCGGAGGCCATTGATGGCGAACGCGGTCGGTGGCGGGTTGATTTGGCCGGTGGCGAGGTTGGCCTACTCGGCGGAGAGCCAGGTGAGCTGCGGATGAGCTCGGACCGTTGGTCATTTAAGCGAAGTTGATCCAGGCAGAGACGTGGCGAGGCGGGTTTCGTCGGGCGGCTGCTCTGGGCGGCGTGGACAGCGGTGGCCGGTGCTAGCGGCTAAGTCCCGGTGTCAGCGAGGCGCGTGAGTTTATGGCTACGCCGTCGGAGCCGCTGCGGGGGTCAGGGAGGCAGCAGAGAGGGCCACGCGAGCGGTGTCGACGCCTGCAGTTGGCGCGCTCCGGCCGCGCTTCGGGCACGCACGCCAGGTGCTCGGCAATTTGCCATGGTGCTCTAGAAGGTTCTAATGCGAATGAAACTTAACAGGGTCATTGACTAGGGTGTGTGTGATCTACTGGACATGCTGGTTTGGTCAGAGAAGCTAGTGTGCAATGCAAGTTAGAAGGATGCAAAGTTTCTGGCATGCACACAATGTGCTCGACAGAATGCTAAGGCAATCTAGGCATTTTTGCTAGCTATGAAAATTGGCAGGGTGATGTCTCATTAGATGATAGAGAGGGTAGTGGAGTTGGTTCTGTAAAAAGAAAAACTTGCTAATGCAAATTTTGTTAGACCTCTATTCTGGACAGAAATTTGGGGGATAGATTTGATGAAATAAAATGACTCAAATGGATCTGATATCCTGGACTTAAGGGTTTGTTAGGAAAGACTTTAAGGTGGAATAATTTCAGAATTATTGGAGCAAGGAAAATTAGGGTTGTAGTTATGGCTCAAGAATGGGACAGAAATGGAAAGAGGAAGCTGTTCTCAAAATTTTCAAAGGACCAAGTTGGGGTTTTGCATAAAAGTAATCTATAGGCATCACATGACCCCTCATAATTTTTGTGGAATTTTTAAGGAATTATTTAAAATGGTTGTAGTGCAACAGAAGCATTTCAGAGTTTGAAAATGCTATTAAAAGAATTATCTTGGGCAAATTTTATTATGAAAATAATTCTTACTGTTATTAAAGTATAAATGAAATGATTTAAGGAAACTACCAAAGCCCACAATATTTTACAAAAATTTCTATATGGAGAGAAGAATTTTGGAAAACAGAACCGAAAAGATTCTGAAAATAATAAAAGACCTAGTATAATTCAAAAAATTTATTTCTGGCCAAATTTTACTTAATAAAAATGTGGTTAAATTTTTGGGGTGTTACAAAACTTCTCCAAGAACTTAGGATTCGAACTCTAGGGGACTTTGCTTGGCAGCTTACGACACGACGGCAACTACGGCGGGGACACGACGGACTCACCGTCTCTCACCAGACACGAAGGGGACGCGCAAGCTACCCAGGTTCGGGCCACCGTGCGGTGTAATACCCTACTCCTGCTTGTGTTGCATTGCTCTATGGAGGAGAGATTGTGCTCGAGGTACAAGAGGTGTGGGGGAGAATGGGTCCATCCCTTACATGGAAGCGGCCCTGCCCCTTTTGTAGTGCCTTGGTCCTCTTCCCCGAAAATATGAGCGGGAAAGGGTGGCCACAGGGCGGCAATTCAAAGGGGGACAGGCGCGCAGGCTTATCCTGACTAAAGGCGGTCTCCGCCTGCTAAAGCAGCTCCTTGTGATGTGCTAGTGGGCTTGGCGATGACCTCCGTCCTGGCGCACTGATCCGTCCTGATCTTTTATCACCAAAGAGGAAAGCCTTTGGGACTTGCTTTGGGGGAGGCAAATGCCGCTGCTCCCTTATCACCAGAATAGAAGCTGGGCTTGGTCGCACCCGCTGTCCTTATCCTGAAAGCGGGACGTCACCCATGTGCTGGGCACGGAGCCCCGCGGCTCGCGCCGTACGACCTGCTTCATGGGAAGGCCTCGCGAGGGGAGCCTCGCGAGGGAACCTGGTGCTTGGCGGCCTCGGCAGGGCCTAGCCTGGCGGGGAGCGGCCTCGCGAGGCTCACCCCTCGCGAGGCCGCTTCCTCCGGAGCGGCCGAGGCAAGGCCACTCTCACGGGCCCTCCCGAGCATGGTCCTCTGGGCTAGAGGCAGATGGGCCGTGGTACCCTGGTTCCCACTGGGCCGATAGTAGCCCCCGGGCCCGTGGCGTGCACGTTCTGCCCATTAGGGACAAATTGTCGCGGGGCCCACTGAGCTGCCGGCATGGCGGCCTTCACGGGGAGGGTCGCCCCCACTCCCCATGATGCCTCGGTAACCGCCGTCTTGGCGATAAAGCCTGCCCGCTCGGGGCGCAGGCGCGTCATTGCTCTTCGTCCCCATCTTGCCCTTTCGTCCCGCGCGAGCATCTCCCTTGTTACGCCCCCTCCAACTTCCAATCTCTCCTCCGCCATGACTCCAGGTAAGAAACACGCGGCTGCCGAGGCCTCCTCCAGCAAGAGCTCCCTGGCGGTGGAGCTTGGTCCGGCCTTGCTGCCGGCCACCATCAACGAGAACGGGCTGGCCAGGGCCCGCCCCCTGTTGGCCTCGGCGCACTTCAAAGGAGGCGTCACCGAGATCTGGCCAGGCTCGGTCCCACGGCGCTACCTCGGCCCCATGGTAATCCCCGTCTTCTTCCACTCGCTCTTCGCTGGGCTGGTGCCGCCCTTCTCCAACTTCCTCTATGCCATCCTTGAGCATTATGAGATTTGCCTTCTCCACCTTCATCCCAACTCCATTCTCGTCCTTGCTCTCTTCGCGTACCTCTGCGAGGCCTTCCTGGGAGTGATGACGTCCGTGGCGCTCTTCCGGACCTTCTATAGCCTGCGGGTTTACTCCTCGGGAAACCACCGCTCCGGAGGTGCCTCCTTCCACATCGACGATGAGATGGGCAAGGTCTTCATCAACATGAAGATCTCAAAGAAGGTGGAGAACTTCAGGTCGCGCTGGGTTTATGTTGATGCCCAGTGGACCAGTCCTCTCCTGGCGATCCCTACCGAGCCGGCTGAGAAGATCCCCCGCTGGGAGCACAAGAAGCTTGGCGGCGCTGCCCTGAGGCCGATCCTGGCGAGGCTGGAGGAGCTGCGCACGGCCGGGCTCACGGCGGGCATGATTGCCAAGGAATTTCTCTGCCACTGCATTGCGCCCCTGTAGAAGCGCTCGCACCCGGTCTGGGACATTACCGGAGCCGAAGACCGGATCAGGCTGGCACGGGAGCCCCTCTCGGCCGAAGCCATGGCCGACACTTGGGAAGTTTTATTCCCATGGGAGGCAGAGTATGTGCCTTACGATGCGCGCCCGGTGCACCGCTGGTCCAACAAGGCTGAGCTGGTTGCGGCGATGCCCCAGTTCGACCAGTGGGGGCTCATCCGGACAGACCTCGAGGAGCCTGAGGAGCTTCTTGAAGATTCTTCGGAGACGGGGTCCTCCTCAGGTGACCACGAGGCCTCCGACTCTGGGCAGGGGAGCAGCGAGGAGTCATCTCCGCCACCCCCTCCGTCTCCGTTGGCACGACATCGGCTTCGGCTGGGCGGGGACGAGGGTGACGACGGGGACGCGTTTCGCGTCGTGCCGGCCAGGCCCATGCCGGAGAGGGAGGGAGGAGGCGATGCCGCGGAGAGAGACAAGCCCCGCGAGGAGCGGGCGGAGGGGACCACCGTGGCTGCCGACCCCGACGAGAATCGCGCCGCGCCCTCAGGCGGCCGCCCAGGCGCGCTGCGTGATGGGGGCAGCAGCAGCGGCGCCATCAAGGAGCGAAAGAGGAGGCGCTTCTACCCCAAGGACGAGTGAGTTCCTCTGCCCCTTCCTATCGATCCCTGCTTCCTGGCTGATGTAGTCCTGATGAGCTGTCGCCTGTGTAGGAGCTCCGAGCCGACCGTCGAGGAGGAGGAGAAGACCAAGAAGAGGAAGGCCAAGGTCGAAGAGCCCTCCCCTCCTCTGAACACCGCCTCGCCTGCCGCGCCGACGCCCCCGGCGACCGGGGGGTGGCGAGGAGGCCGTGCTGGCGACTCCCGAGGCGGCCCCCATCACTGGTGCCGAGATGGCGGGGAAGGAGGGCGAAGCTTCGGCCCCTCCCCAGCGCACCACGCCTGCCACGGCGGAGGCCACCGCAGCCCCCACGGGAGCCACCTCCGGGCCCGGGCGCTCGGACCCTGAAGTGCTCAGGGCGGCGCCGGAGCGCGAGGTGACTCCACCGGCACAGGAAGTGGCCATCCCAGCCTCCCCACGCCAGACGGCGAGTGCAACCCTTGCCGGGGGCGATGGCGGGGGGCAGCCGGAGGGGCTCAAGGTTGTGCCCTCCCGCCTGCCGACACCAGCAGGCGATGAGGAGGCCCGGGCGAGCCGCGCCCTGGTGCTGTGGGAGAGCGGTACCGCGCCCTGGAGCGGGGCCGTCAACGGCGTCAAGGCGGTTCTTGAGGCCCTCGAAGGCGAGCTCGGGAAGGAGGCGGAGCTCTGCGCGGAGGAGCGGCGGAGGCTGGCGGAGGGGTGGAGCCAGCTTCATGAGGCGGCGAAGCTCGACCGCCGACGGGACGAGGAGGCGCAGGCGCAGTGCGAGCAGCTCGCCAAAGAGGCCCAGGCGTCCCTCACGAAGGCCATTGAAGACGCCCAGGAGGCCAAGCGGCGGCGGGAGGAGGCGGACGCTTATGAGAAGACGCTCCAGGAGCAAGCTGCCTCGCGCGAGCACCAGCTTAAGGCGCGGGAGGAGGCTGCGGAGGCCCTCGAGGGCCGGCTCGCGTCCCGCGAAGCTGAGCTACCGAAGCACGAGGAGGAGATCCTTAGGTCCCAGGAGGCGGTCGCTACCCGCGAGGCGAACGCCAAGACCCTTGTAGACGAGCTCGCGGCATCTGCGTCCACCCAGGAGGCAGAACAGGAGTGCCTGCTGGCGAAGGAGCGCGAGCCGGCGGCTGCCCAGGCCGCTCTCGACGAGCAGAGGAGCCTCGCGGCCAAGCAGGACGAGCTCCAAGCCGAGGTTGACGACCTCAAGAGGCAGCTGCTGGACACGGATGCCACCGTCGAGGAAGCGTGCCGCGACCTGCTGACCCAGGCGACAACGCGACTCTTCAGCAACCTCCTCCGCCTCGACGATCGCTTCGACTTCGGTCGGGTGGTGACCCCAGTCCCGGCGGCGCTCCGCGAACCCCTCGAGGAGGCTGTGAGGGAGTGCATGGCCAGCTTCATAGGGCTGTACGCCTTCGAGCCTAAAGTCAGCGGCGGCAGCGGCGAGCCCCCTCGCGACGGCGGTGGGAGCGGCGACGGCGGCGCCTCACGCGCCCAAATTCTCCTTGACCTGTTGCTGTAATAGGGTAGACGTGGCCCCGTGGGGGCGTGAAAACATTTGCACGGTACTTTTGCTGTAAGCACTTAATGATTTATGCGTTTTTCATTTTCCTCTCGAGGCCTTTATTTCCCTTTTACATTGCCTTCGTGCCCTGTGTCGCTGGGACCCAGCCCCCGAGGCGGGCTACACCATCGCTGGTATGCCCGGAGCATGTGCTCGGCAAGGCCAGAGGGTGTAGGGCTCTTAGGGCTGGTAGGAGCCCCTGAGGCGCGATGCTCAGGGTCCCCCCTTGACACGCAGGTGGCTCGTGCCAAGGAAATCAGGATGCCGCGAGGGAGAAACGAGAGGGAAGAAGACCTTAGGGGTGCTTTGGACTTAGCTCCTTCGAGGCTTGGGGCGAGTCCTTCGCAGAGCGCGGCTCGTGAGGCACAGTCCCCGTGAGGCCTTCCGCCCGCAGGACGCCGCTGCGAGGCCTCCCGGGGGTGGCTCCTGAGGTCTTCGTACCCTGCACCAAGAAAACTGCCAAGTTTTTGCAAATAGTGCAGCATGGCGCGCTCGCGAGGTCACATGTGGGTGTTACGCGAGGAGACAAGATCACCAAGGACCTGGTGAGGTGACATGCACGGGAGCCGGCCCATGAGCCAGAGCTCAGTCGCTTGGGTTTTTCAATGCTGCTAGGACTGACCCGAGCACAGACACCGTGCCCAGCCCCCGCTCGCGTGACAGGCACGGGCGAGACCATGAGCGCGCGCCCTGCAATGGAAAGCACACGGGGTTTTGAAGGAAATAAGCTTTACTGATGCATGAAGCAAGTTCATTACATAACAGAAAGATACATGCTGCCGTGTTCGACACGGGTCAGGTTGAGGATGTGACGGCCGAGGGCCCCTCAAGTAAGCCACCAGCGCAGAGCATGGGGCATCCGCCAGTGCTAAGCATGGGGCTTCCACGAGAGTGGGAAGGAGCTCTCACATGCCGGCGGCAGCGTGGGTAGAGAGAGTCCCAGAGCATGTACAGCTCCATGTCGCTCGTATCCGTGGAGCACGGATAGAACTTACGGTCATGGCGGGCGTTCCATGTGTTTCGTACCGAAACACCCGCCTCCGTCATGAGTGGGGCCGTGGCGGGCCAGTGGGCGAGTGTTAACCACCTCCGTATTCTTCGCGATGTGGGGCTCCAGGCTCATGCGCATCAGCCTCGCGAAGGTGGCTGCGGCACCCTCCAGGCCGAACGGTATATGCATGAGCCAGGGGGAGCCTGCGGCGATGCGCGGAGCGGGGAAGGGGCCTGTGGGGCAAGCCTGGTTGAGGGCGATGAAGTCGACGCACATGCGCACGCTACCGCGTGGCCTGGCAACGGTGGTGAGGCTAGCGATCCTCTTGGGGTGGGGGCCTTCACGTGCGATTCCAGCATCCTGGGGCTTGTTGACTTCTTGGGTGACGACTTCCTGCTTCTTGGGCGCTTGACGAAATTCCTCATGCTTGATGGGCCGCACGCTCCGGCACGCGGCTGAGTGGTACTCGATCACCTCCCTCGGCAGGCTGGGCACGCCTGATGCTGTCCAAGCCAACGCATCAGGGCACGCCCGGAGGAAGGTGACGAGCATGCCTTCCTATTTGGGGGAGGGCCCGCCGCTAGCGGCGACCGAGGGGCCTGCTTCGCCCCCATCCAGCGACGCCTTCTTGGACTCGACCCGCTCCTGAGGGAGCAGGGGTTTCTTCTTCACGGGTGCTTCCTCGGCAGGCCCAGGCGCGTCCTCATCGGCCGGGTACGCGACGGAGGCAGTTTTGTAGGCGTGCTCGAGGGTTTGCAGCGCATCCTTCTCGTCGCAGCGGACAGTAAGGGTACCGCGGCTGTCGGGCATTTTGATGAGGCCGTAGGCGTGGTGGGTTGCGGCCATGAACTTGGTGAGCGCCGGGTAGCCCAAGATGGCGTTGTAAGGCAGGCCGATGTGAGCCACATCGAAGACGATGAACTCCGTACGGTAGTTCTTGCGGGTGGCGAAGGTGACGGGAAGCAGCACCTGCCCCAGGGGGACAGTGGAGCCGTCGGTGATGCCCAAGATGGGCCTGGTGGGCATCAGGCGCTCGTAGGGCACTTGGAGCGTCTCGAAGGTCTCGATGGAGATCACCTTGAGGCTGGCGCCTCCGTCGATGAGGGTCTTGGTGACAGCGACGTTGCTGATGGTGGGGGTGCACAGCAGGAGGACGGCGCCCACACCCTTCGTGGACTTGGGGTGGTCACTGGCGTCGAAGGCGATGGGGAACTCCGACCACTTGAGGCGGCTGGTGGAATCGAGCGACCGGAGGGCCGTGTTTACCTCCCGAGAGAACTGCTTGAAGTGGCGGTTGGATGGAGGGGCCTGGGCCCCACCGAGGATGCAGGCCACCCTGCGGGTGTGACACCCTGGTTTTTGGCAACTTTTTCTTTTCAAAATCTTTCTGGCTTTATTTGCAATTTGGAGGGTTTTTGAATCTTTTCAGTTGACTTTGGACTTAGGAAACTTTTGAATCTTTCTCTAAGTGATCCAATTCCCTCATCATCTTGCCAAAATCTTGCCGCACATCTTCTGGGTCAAATTCCAATTCTCAATCTTTCCCAATAATTCATTTTCCTCCTTTGGGAAAATCTGTCATCACTATGGGTTATGAAGCAACCTATAGTTCTGATGATCAGAAAAATCCCAAATTAATACCACACCTTCTTGTCATCATCTACTCCCACAATCTTCAAAAACATTTCATGGTCCAGTATAAAATTTGTCCAGAAAACTCCATTTATCTCCTGGACAGTACTAGCCCTTTGTGAAGCAACTCATATTTTCCCAACTCAGAAAACTCTCAGATAATTCCCTGAGATACTAGGGAACCTATCTTGCCACAATATCCAAAAATATCATCTTGTCCAGTATAAATTTTCAGCAGCAATATTCTGACAAGTTTCTGCTCAATTCTAACCTCTGTGAAGGAAGTACTAGCTAGAGGTATTCAATTGAGCTGAAATTTTTATGACATCTTCTATCCACCAAATAACCCTCACACACCAAATTCCAGCTCCAGCAGATCAACCATATGAGTGCTACAAGCTGATTTGGTTTCTGGACCAGTAACAGCAGTTGTACATGAACCACATTCAAATCTTGATGAAAACCTCTCAAACCTTGCCAGCTTGTAGTCCTTCCAAAGTAGATCACTCTGGACATCTCTACTGGCTTCATCTCCAGCTCATCTCTCCTCTAGAGATCTCCCAAAGTTTCTATCAGAAACTGTAGTTGAAGCTACCCTTCTAATCAGAGTGTATCTGGCCAAACGAAGGGCACAGGGGGACTAGGTGATCAAAGCAGAACCTGATGGACATGATGCGCCAGACTTGCGTGGCCTCTAGGTGATAGCCACCGTGGTGAGCACGTCATTGGCATGCCAATGCACGTGCTCAGCACCGCGCCCGCATCTGATGTGATGCATCCGGCTGCCCCACGTGGCCGTGCCTTGTCTCAGTTCGCCGACAACCTCTCCTCCAACCACCTGGCCACTCTGGAGTCTTCCCCTCGCCGGAATCGCTCCCGGTGGCCGCCACCGCACACGGGCACTGTGGCACCCGTGCGGGCACAGTGGCCCTGTTGGCCGTCGTCTTCCTCCGCAAGCTGCCACTGCACGCCTTAACTCCTCTGCCCTCTTCCATCCCGTCGCCCGTGCCAAGCCAGCCAGCGCGGCGTCCTTGAACCGGCGATGTGGCCGTGGCACCGCCTGGTTCCAGAGAGCTCCACCCCGCCTATAAATAGCCACGGCCAGCCCTCCTAGCTCCTCATCGCACTCCACCCGCTCCCAATCGAGCTCCCAAGCAATGAGCCAAGGCCGAGAGGCCCTCTAGCCTCGCATCTCACCGGCGATCCACCGCCACCCGAGCTCTGCCACCTCGCTGTTTCACTCCACCCCAGCCTCAACTAACTCCACCCGCGAGCTCCACACACTCTCCTGACCCCGCCCGAGCTCTTCCCTGGCCGAAACCTTGCTGGAAACGCTGTCTCCGGCGACACCCGAAAGCTGCCGCCGCTGGAGAGGAAGGGGACGACGTTGTCCGGCCATCTCTCATCACGCTGCGGGTACGTACTTGTTCGTCTCCGTGAGCTCGTCCCATTCCCGTACTCGCCAGACCTCGCCGCCGCCTGCATCGCCGGCGACCATCGCCAGAGCTCCGCGGTGCTCTGTTCTCTCTCTCTCCCCTTTTGAATCTGACAGCGGGGCTCGCACGTCAGCGGCTCACCCGCGCGCGCCGAAGTGGTAAGTGGAGATGCCCCTCCACTTTACGCCTTCGACGTGCCCCCCCTGTAGTTTTTCTATTTTCTGTTTTTAATCCAGATTTGACTAGAAACTTTGACCCCTCATAACTTTTTATCCATAAGTCCAAATCAATTGATTCTTTTTGCATTGGGTTTGTCTTGAGCCCCTCTATTTTCTGGAAAATGTTGGTATTTTTCTCATGCTCACAGAATTTCTGGTGAACAGAAATGTGTCATGTGACATTTTCCTTTGCCTTTTTAAAATATTTCAGAGGAAACTCCTTTTGGTTTTGAAGCCCAGGAGTTTGTGGACAACCCAACAGAGCAAGGCAAGCCACATCATCCATTACATGAAGCATTTCAATAGTGTTGGTTATTTAATTGAGTTATTTGCATTATTTGCATATGTGATAATTAGTAGTAAGTTACTTTGATGCCTAGCTACTGCCATGTTAAGTTATTCATGATAAATAACCATGCTTGTTAAGTACCTGTCAAAACTAAACCTAGTTGGTTGATCAAGTGCCACCGACCCGGACTTATCCGTGCAGCCACATCTGCCGGTATGGGACGGCATTGACTTGGTCTGACTTCGTGGCATGCATATATAGTTTATTATTGTGCTAACCGTTGGCCTTGTGAGTGTAGATGGCACCAGTTTCGTACCACTACAATCATGAGCCGGCACCATTCACTTTTCCAGTACTGCTTCGTAGTGTCTGGCTTCGGCTGTATCCCAACGGCGAAGACCCAGTGTACCAGGTGTTCCGAGAGAAGCTTGCTGGTTCAGTATACGAGTATCACGCGGAGGCCTTTCTTACTGCGAGTTCAGATATTGGCAGCTACTCCCGTTCTTCCAAGGGCGGAACTGCTTCTACTCTGGAGCTGGCGATTCAGGTTGCTGCGATGGAGGCTCTCACTGACTTGTGCTTCCATGAGGTCGAGATGCAGACTCATCCAGGTTTCTTTCACTACCCCACCCTGTCGCCTACGACAGGGCGAGTCCTTTTCGCACCTGTTGACCTGGTGAGTGATCGTGCTACTGGTGTGTTATCTCGTTATCTGAACGCCAGTTACCGTATGATCACTTCACTAGCTGAGGAGCTGACTCATGCCCGCGGGGCACTTGCAGCTGTTGCGGCAGCACAGTCTCCTCCTCCACCTCCATTTTCACCCGTGTATACTCCACATGCTCCACCTTCTGAGACTCCTTCTAGTTCGTTCGGATCGCCAGGCTTTTCGTCTGGTAGCCGACGTGAGACCCTAGCAGAATGGGCCTCACTCCTAGCTACTCCAGCTACTCCGATGCTGCGGCGTCGTGCTTCTTCTCCTTCAAAGGGAGAATCTTCTCGCCAGCGTCGCCATGTTACCTTTGATCCGGAGACTGAGATTCACATCATCAGCTCAGACTCCGAGACAGGATCAGACGACGAGGAGTCTTCAGTTTGCCAGTGTCCGTGCCACCCGCGCTACTAGAGTGGAGGCTTGAGTTTCAGTGCATGCATCATAGCATCTCTGCATATGTCAACTGCCGTATGAGCAGTCCAGTCATGATAATCCCCCTACTAGCTTGTCATGTATGATGTTGGGTTGCCTTGTATAATTATGTTGTTCTCTTTATCTCCTCTTATTTGGTTTCTTTTTCCGGTGTCACTTTGCCATGTTTCCCTTATGGATGTTGCTCATCGATTCGGTATTTTGCAATGGGAACAAATTTAGGATGAAGAGGTGTAGTAATCAAGGCGGCGATGTGTAACACCCCGATTTTTGGCCCTTTCTTTTTCTTTTGGATTTCTTCGAATTTTTATTTGGAGTTCTTTTTCCGTGGCTATGTGGTCTTGAAACCTGGGAAAAATCTTCTCTCCTGCCACTTCCTAGTGGCTTGTCATTCTCAGATCTATCCCAAGGCCATGTCATTTCCATCTTAGCCCAACTCCAATATTTATTTCTTGGGAATATTCCTTTTTCTATTAAAGGAATAACCCTGTTAACTCTAGGTTGTGAAGCAACCTATATTTCTGTCTTTCCAAAAATTCCCACAAAATTCTCATAAATTCTTTGGATCATATCTTCCACAAATATGTCAAAATCCATCCTTGCCTAGTTCAAAAATAATTCAGGAATATTCATTTCCTATTCTGTCCAGCAGGGCACTTTGTGAAGGAAGTGCTATTTATCTTTTCTTTATTGCCCTCAAAATTTTTGGGCACTCTTTCCTATCCAAATAATTACCACATGCCAAAATTCAGCTTCATTTGTCTAGTAAATCTTCCTCAGGAAATTTCCAAAGTTTCTGTCCAGAGAGAAGCTTTGTAAAGGAAGTACTAGCTAGGCTAATCCAAATGAGTTGAAATTTTGGAAGATCATTTATATGATCAAATAATGACTCTCCACCAAATTTCATCTCAATCCAACAATCTATGTGAGCACACCTTCAAATCTTGGTGTCTGGTCACAATTTCAGGTTGTGAAGCAACTATACTTTATATTGCTTCAAAAATTCTGAAATTAATCCAGGACCTAAATATCCCTATATCATTTGAGCATGAAAAAATTCACATCATTTTTCCAAGCCACTTTCTCTACAAAATTCCCCCAAGTTTCTGTCCAGTAGAAAGCGTTGTGAAGCAAGTACCACTTTGGTGTACCTAAATGGTATGAAATTTTTGCACTACCTTAATATACCCAAATGACCATCCTACACCAAATTTCAGCTAAATCCAAGCATCCATGTGAGTGCTACTTCCTGATCTAGATTCTGGCCAATTTTTGCAGTTGTAAAGCAACTGCACTCAAACCTTGTCCAAATGACCTCAAAATCCACAGGATCATAGTCCTTCCTACCCTAAGCCTCTATGACATCCTGGTTACTCCTTATCCCCTCCCATTTGATCACTACTTCATGCCTAAGTTTGCAACAGCAAACTTCAGTCAACCCCTCCCATCAATCCACAGTAGGTTTCTTCGAGCTATCACTTCAGGGAGGTCCCACTTAGCAAGGACTACGCGGTAGACACCTTTTTACAGTCGCGCGTGCCCTCAGAGCACCAGGCCACACGGTGACTGCGTGGTTAGCACGCCTTGGTCGCGCTCTGGCCGTCGTTTTGCTTTGGGCGTCTTCCTCCTGCCCGTTCTCGCGTGTCCCCTGGTGCCGTCCACCCTCCTCCATCTCCCACGTAACCCCCTGGCCCCTCTCCCCTCCTCTATCTCGCCCGACGCGTCGCGGTGACCACGTCCGGGAGCAGACCGCGTTTGCTCCACCACGGCCGGTCGGCCACGCTGCCCCGAGTCTTCTCGAGCACGCCCGAGCTCTCTCCGCACCGCGTGCACCCCCCTGGCACCTCTCCCCTCCTCCTACGCGTGTCCCCAAGCCCGGCGCGCGGCGCACGCGTCGCCTCGGCCACGAGCTCGCCCGCCTATAAAGAGGTTGTCCCGAGCCCTCTCGACATCACCAGCCTCTCCTCCACCCTCCTAGTACTCCTCCCGAGCTCTCATTCGAGCTCCTGAAGCTCTCCTACCCCTCCTATGGCCGACCCACCGCCGCCGTCCTCGGGCTAAATTCGCGCAATGCCGAGCCCGAAGCTCCTTCCTCACCTCACTACGGAGCTTCCCTAGCCACCCCGAAGCATTCCAACACCCTACTCCATCCTCTCCTCAACCGGAGCCGTGCGCCCCAACATCGCCGTTGCCGCTGTCCGCCCTGCCAACTAGCCGGTCGTCTCCGGCAGCCCCAGTGGCCAAGGCGACCACCGGCGGGCGCGCCTTCGAGCGGGGCTCCCTCCTGGACCCTCGGCTCGACTTCCTGCGCGGCAGAGAGACGGGAACCGCGGCAGCCGGCTTCCTCTCTATCTCCCGTCGGGATGTTGAAGAAGAGGTGGGGAGGAGAGAGAGAGGTGGCGTGGGGCCCGCGTGTAAGTAACACAGCGCCCGGGCCTGCCCGTTTAAGTGAAGACGATTTTAGAAGAATGCGTTTTCCGTTTCTGAAAACGTATCGGTGCAGCTTCGGACCGAAATACGCTTTCACTATGCTGAAAACGTATTTCCCGGAAAGGCGTTTTCTATTTTTCCCCGCCGGCCGAAACGGTTAAATTGCGGACGTTCGTCCGTTAGCAGCAGAAATGAACAGTTTTTAATTCTTTTTCTACCTAACGAACAAACGGCCGTAATTTTTCAACCGTAACTCCGAATCAGGTGATTCCAAAGCCCACGATCTCAGTTCATTGAGCCCGTTCCGATGGTATCATTTTCATGAGGTTGCCACACTATGAAAATGACCATTTTCCCCTTGCCCTTAAAACAGCTCCGCCGAGAGGGAAACTTTTCCGGCGATTCTTTTCGCGAGTTCATCGCACCTCTCCCCGGTGAATCCATCAACCCCAGGCAAGCCACAACAGCCACTTGCATGATGGCATTGAAGTAGCCATGGTTTCCACTTGAATATTTAATAATTGTTTCCTTATTTAATTATTTTGTGAATACTTCGAATATGCTTATGGATCCATGCTCATTGCTTGTGCCATGTTCATCTAGTAAGTGATATGATTAATTGCTAAGGATATTCTTATCATGTTTTATTCTTGTAATCATTTCAGATGCTAGAAATAATGACATGCTCATATGAATCATTATGGATGGATATAAAAATACTTGTTATATTCACGATCGTCATTATGCCATGTGCATTTGCATCCCGTAGAATAGATGACTTATCATTGTTGATGTTATGTTGTTAAATGGTTATGTTGCCCATCCATGTTTATGTTGATATCATACTCATATGCATTATCATTTTATTATGACTCAGCTCGTCACCATTCAAGTGAACCTGACATTAATCGAACTTGAACAAATCTATTGGCTGAGTCATGGTGCCACCGAATCGAGCTAACCAGTGCAACCACACTTGCCTTATGGGGGGCCCTAATGCGGTCTATTGTCATGCCTCTCGCCGGTGCCTCCTACGAGGGAAGGTTGTGCTCTGGCGCTACCCTGGCCCGGTAGGCAGTCATAACCTTGAGGACCCGAGTTGTATGGATCCGAGGTCCCCGTTTGGGACAATGTTTATGTTTGGCCACGACGGTGGCAGCCACAGAGGTGGCGGATGTCACGAGTTGGCATCGGGGTCACCCAGGACATAGCCCAAAGGGGAGTTTATCGGAGTGGCCGGGAGAGTGTCATGCAATAGATTGGTTTTGTCGGAATGTCGTTGGTCCACCCGAATGGGAGCACGAGGCCATGAGTTCCGTAGTGTGGGTACAGTGTACTAACCTCTGCAGAGTGTATAATCTATCGATAGCCGCGTCCTCGGTCATGGACACAGTTCGTAGTAGGTCACACTATGGGTCAACAGAAACAATAACCTGAATAATAACAACCCCGGTTCGATGAGGAAAGAAGTTGGTTGATCTTTATGTGGTCACGAGATGATCACGATGGTATTCTTGATGATGGTTGATCATGAGGTGATCGTGTGATGATCACGACAGTAAGAAAGATTGATACCTATGGTGGTTACGATATAACCTCCGAGCAGAGTAAGTTGGTCCATGAGACCTTAAACGTCGACCCCCTTGCATGCTAGTGCTAGTATCATCCTGTTCATATCATGAATTATATGTACATGCCATGCTCATGTTGTTGCCATGCTCATGTTGTTGCCATAGTAGTATCGTGTTCATCATTGATGATTAACCTGTAAATGCCATGTTGTTGTATGTCTTGATTGCTTTGGTTGTTGTGAGCTTGTGAGTACATTCAAAGTACTCACCTGGCGTGTCATGCCAGATTGCAGGTCATGCCGTGATTGATTGCTTGTCGAGGATCCCAAGGTTGCGCTCTAGGATGCGTCCCAGCCAGAGTCCCTGCGGAGTGGAGTTCATCACCGTCGCCGCCGTTCCGCTGCTAGAATTTATTCCGCTTCAAGTTGTTCCGCTGCTAGCATAGGACTACCTTAGCAGGCGAAGTGTCGTTGTGCCCCTGTAACCTTTGTAATATCAGACCCTTGTACCCCGTGTTATTTGTAATAAAGAGCTGATTTGTTCTATGCCAAGCAGTGCCGTATTCCAGAAGACTTGATCTCTACGCTGGAATATGGGGTGTTCCGGTCTCTCTGAACCGGGGTGCCACACGATGGAACTCCCGTTCGTCGATCCGCCAGACAATTAGGACAGTCACCAGAAGATTTGCCACCTCCGCCACCACATTCACCAACCACTGATCGGATTATGAGAATGTTTGAAGTGAAAATAAATCAAGATCTCATGGAGTTTCTGAAAAGTATGCAGACTATGGTGGGTCAGAACAACCACAATGGGACACATTCTAAGTTGTCTGATTTTCAGCGTACCAAGCCACCCAGTTTTGGCCAAGCTGTGGATCCGATGGAAGCTGATGACTAGCTGAGGACCATGGAAAAGAAGTTGGACATAGCCCGCTGTGATGAGTCAAACAAGGTTCCTTTTGTCACTCACTACCTGGAGGGACTAGCAGCTATATGGTGGGACAATACAAAAATAATGTGGCCTTCTGGGGAAGATATTTCTTGGGAGAAGTTCAAAGAGGTATTCCGCAAGTATCATATTCCTACCGGCATAATGAAGGTGAAGCAGAGGGAATTTCTTGCTCTTACTCAAGGGAATATGTCAGTGGGTGAGTATCTGAACAAGTTTAATAATCTGGCACGGTACTCTACCCATGACGTGTCCACAGAAGAAGGAAGATTGACCGATTCCTAGGAGGACTGAATCATACCCTCCGTTGTCAGCTTTGTATGCTTGCCTTTCCAGACTTTCAGACTCTGGTGAACAAGGCTTTCATAGCTGAACGAGAGCATAAGTTAGGATATGACGATCGCAAGCGGAAGTTTGAACCCAAGAAGGACAATCGTGAGTAGTTTGTGCAGAAGCCACGCATCTGGCAACCAGGGCCGTCTGAATACAAGCCTGCCTGGAACAATGGCAACAACAATAAGCCCGTTAGCCAAGATAAGACCTTCGGCAAACAACCTGTGCTGGAGGACTGCCGCCGCAACAACACATGCTTTAATTGTGGCCAGAGCGGGCACTACTCCAAGCAGTGCCCCGCAAGAAATGGGAAGCCGCCATCCGACTTCAAGCCACAAGTCAACAATGTTGGACGCCGCCCCAATACGAACTTCTACCGCGGCCAAGTCCATCATATCTCCATTGAGGAAGCCCGCGAAGCACCAGACGTGGTCCTTGGTATGTTTTCTGTTAACGACATACCTGCAATAATTTTATTTGATTCTGGGGCTTCTCATTCATTTATTTCATGGAGTTTTGCCACTTTGCACAAACTTTCGCCTTCTCTTTTGGATAAAATCATGGTGGTGCAATCCCCTGGTTCCATGCTCAGAACAAATGTGATATACAAGGATCTGGAAATTTCGATACATGATGTCAAGTTTCCAGCTACTCTTGTTGCCATTGAATCCCCTGGACGAGATATAATACTGGGAATGGATTGGTTGGTACCACATCAAGTGTGTATCAACTGTGCCACCAGGACGGTGACACTGGTTAACCCGGCAGACCAAACAGTGCAATTCACTGCTAGCAGAATGATGTCAAAGAAAGGAATGGCATTCAAAGCCACTGCTACAGATATAAATCTGATTCCGGTAGTCAGTGAATTTCCGGACGTATTTCCGGAAGAGTTACCAGGAATGCCACCTGATCGGGAACTAGAGTTTGCTATTGATGTTGTTCCCGGAACCGCTCCAATCTACAAGAAGTACTACCGCATGCCTTCCCCGGAGCTGGTGGAATTGAAGAGACAGCTAGATGAATTACTACAAAAAGGGTATATTCGTCCAAGCACCTCGCCATGGGGATCACCTGTGCTGTTTGTTAAAAAGAACGATGGTAGCCTACGTATGTGCATGGACTACCGCCAGTTGAATGAGGTCACCATCAAAAATAAATATCCACTCCCCCGCATTGATGATTTGTTCGACCAGTTGAACGGGGCCCGGGTATTCTCTAAGATTGACCTCCGAAAGGGGTATCATCAGTTAAAAATTAGGAAAGAAGATATCCCCAAGACAGCTTTCACTACCCGATATGGTCTGTATGAATTCACAGTCATGTCATTTGGGTTGACAAATGCTCCAGCCTATTTCATGAGCATGATGAACAAGGTCTTCATGGACTTCTTGGACAGATTTGTGGTAGTATTCATCGATGATATTCTCATTTATTACAAGGATGAAACAGAAAACACGCAACACCTTCGCATTGTCCTGGAAAGACTAAGGACCCATCGCTTGTACGCCAAATTCAGTAAATGCGAATTTTGGCTAAGAGAGGTGGGATTTCTGGGACATGTTCTATCAGAACAGGGTGTGGCCGTCGACCCCAGCAAAGTGACTGTTGTATTAAACTGGAGGACACCAGCCACAGTAACTGAAGTCCATAGTTTTCTGGGATTGGCAGGCTACTACCGTCGCTTCATCGAAAGCTTCTCAAAAATAGCCAAGCCATTGACAGAATTGCTGAAAAAGAACCACAAATTTGCCTGGACGGAAGAATGTGATAGCAGTTTCATGGAATTAAAGACGAGGCTAACTACAGCCCCTATCTTAGTTCTTCCAGATATCCACAAGAGCTTTGACATATATTGTGATGCTTCCAGGCGTGGAATCGGCTGCGTTCTAATGCAAGAAGGAAACGTTGTAGCATATTCATCCAGACAGCTACGACCCCATGAAGAGAACTATCCCACTCATGATTTGGAATTGGCAGCAGTGATTCATGCATTAAAGATTTGGAGGCATTATCTCATTGGGCAGCGATGTGAAATATACACAGACCATAAGAGTCTCAAGTATATTTTCACTCAACCCGATCTTAATCTCAGACAGAGAAGATGGCTTGAACTGGTCAAGGATTATGACTTTGGAATAAATTATCATCCGGGAAAAGCTAATGTGGTCGCCGATGCTCTCAGTAGGAAACAAGGCACCGTAAATGCACTAATTGAGGGTATCCATCCAAGGCTACAAGAAGAGTTTGCCAAGCTGAATATGGTATTATGCGGCCCAATAAGCCCGGATACAATGGAAATTATTCCAACACTTATGGAAGAAATTAAGGCAGCTCAAAAATCAGATAAAGGTATACAAGAGATCAAGGAGCACATTCCGCAAGGAATGGCTAAGTCCTTCCGAATTGATGACCAGGGCACTTTATGGTTTGAGGACCGAATATGCGTGCCTAATCAAGAAAAATTGAGACAACAAATACTCAGAGAGGCACATGAATCTGCATACTCTATCCATCCGGGAGGAACAAAAATGTACCAGGACTTAAGGGAAATCTTTTGGTGGCCAGGAATGCGAAGGGACATTGCAAACTATGTTGCCTGTTGTGACATCTACACAGAGTCAAGGCTGAACACCAGAAACCCGCTGGGCTACTGCAACCTTTACCAGTTCCCCAGTGGAAATGGGATGACATATGCATGGACTTCATTGTTGGACTACCCAAGTCAACAAGAGGCCATGATGCTATCTGGGTCATCGTGGATATACTTACGAAAGTGGCTCACTTTATTCCGGTAAAGACCACTTTCAAAGCTAATCAGCTAGCACAACTCTACATGTCCCGGATAGTCAGCCTTCACGGAGTACCCAAGTCTATCACATCGGATAGAGGCTCCTTGTTCACTTCAGCATTCTGGCTACGATTGCACCAAGCCCTGGGAACCGTGCTAAAGCATAGTACGGCATATCATCCATAGACAGATGGACAGACCGAATGTGTGAACCAGATATTGGAAGATATGCTTCGGTCTTGTGCTCTCACCTATGGAACCAAATGGGAGGATAGTCTACCCTATGCAGAATTCTCCTACAATAACAGTTATCAGTCGAGTCTCAAGATGTCACCATTTGAAGCTCTGTATGGATGAAAGTGTCGCACTCCTTTAAATTGGTCTCAGACAGGAGACAGCCGTATCTTCGGCACGGATTTGATGCTCGAGGCTGAGAAGCAGGTCAAAGATATTCAGGAACGTCTTCGAGCAGCCAAGTCCCATCAGAAGAGTTACTATGACCCTAAGCACCGAGAAGTAACTTTTGAGCCTGGAGAATATGCTTATCTGCGAGTCACACCCATGAAAGGAATAAAGAGGTTTCATACCCGAGGAAAGCTTGCACCGAGATATATCAGTTCCTTTCCAGTAATTGCTAGAAGAGGCAGAGTGGCATATCAGCTAGAATTACCACCGGAGCTATCTGACGTTCACGATGTCTTCCACATATCACAGCTAAGAAAGTGCATTGCACCCCCGCTCAAACAGGCAGATATGAGTGAGCTAGAGTTGACCAAAGATTTGACCTACGAGGAAAAACTTGTCAGAATATTGGATGAGATGGAAAGAACTACCAGGAGTAAGACAATTAAATTTTACAAGGTATTCTGGGATCATCATACTGAGGAAGAGGCTACCTGGGAAAGAGAGGATTTCCTGAGATCAGCATATCCCTACTTGTTCCCTGAGCAACCGAATCTCGAGGACGAGATTCATCCTAAGGGGGGTAGGTTTGTGACACCCTGGTATTTGGCAACTTTTTCTTTTCAAAATCTTTCTGGCTTTATTTGCAATTTGGAGGGTTTTTGAATCTTTTCAGTTGACTTTGGACTTAGGAAACTTTTGAATCTTTCTCTAAGTGATCCAAAGACCTCATCATCTTGCCAAAATCTTGCCACACATCTTCCGGGTCAAATTCCAGTTCTCAATCTTTCCCAATAATTCATTTTCCTCCTTTGGGAAAATCTGTCATCACTATGGGTTATGAAGCAACCTATAGTTCTGATGATCAGAAAAATCCCAAATTAATACCACACCTTCTTGTCATCATCTACTCCCACAATCTTCAAAAACATTTCATGGTCCAGTATAAAATTTTGTCCAGAAAACTCCATTTATCTCCTGGACAGTACTGGCCCTTTGTGAAGCAACTCATATTTTCCCAACTCAGAAAACTCTCGGATAATTCCCTAAGATACTAGGAAACCTATCTTGCCACAATATCCAAAAATATCATCCTGTCCAGTATAAATTTTTAGCAGCAATATTCTGACAAGTTTCTGCTCAATTCAAACCTCTATGAAGGAAGTACCAACTAGAGGTATTCAATTGAGCTGAAATTTTTATGACATCTTCTATCCACCAAATAACCCTCACACACCAAATTCCAGCTCCAGCAGATCAACCATATGAGTGCTACAAGCTCATCTGGTTTCTGGACCAGTAACAGCAGTTGTACATGAACCACATTCAAATCTTGATGAAAACCTCTCAAACCTTGCCAGCTTGTAGTCCTTCCAAAGTAGATCACTCTAGACATCTCTACTGGCTTCATCTCCAGCTCATCTCTCCTCTAGAGCTCTCCCAAAGTTTTTGTCAGAAACTGTAGTTGAAGCTACCCTTCGAATCAGAGTGTATCTGGCCAAACCAAGGGCACAGGGGGACTAGGTGATCAAAGGAGAACCTGCTGGACACGATGCGCCAGACTTGCGTGGCCTCTAGGTGATAGCCTACGTGGTGAGCACGGCATTGGCATGCCAATGCACGCGCTCTGCACCGCGCCCGCGTCTGATGTGATGCATCCGGCTGCCCCGCGTGGTCGTGCCTTGTCTCAGCTCGCCGACAACCTCTCCTCCAACCACCTGGCCACTCTGGAGTCTTCCCCTCACCGGAATCGCTCCCGGCGGCCGCCACCGCACACGGGCACTGTGGCACCCGTGCGGGCACAGTGGCCCTGTTGGCCGTCGTCTTCCTCCGCAAGCTGCCACTGCACGCCTTAACTCCTCTGCCCTCTCCCGTCCCGTCGCCCGTGCCAAGCCAGCCAGCGCGGCGTCCTTGCGCCGACGACGTGGCCGTGGCACCGCCCGGTTCCAGAGCGCTCCACCCCCCCTATAAATAGCCACGGCCAGCCCTCCTAGCTCCTCATTACACTCCACCCGCTCCCAATCGAGCTCACAAGCAACGAGCCAAGGCCGAGAGGCCCTCTGGCCTCACAACTCGCCGGCGATCCACCGCCACCCGAGCTCTGCCACCTCGCCGTTTCACTCCACCCCAGCCTCAACTAACTCCACCCGCGAGCTCCACACACTCTCCTGACCCCGCCCGAGCTCTTCCCTGGCCGAAACCTTGCCGGAAACGCCGTCTCCGGCGACACCCGAAAGCTGTCGCCGCCGGAGAGGAAGGGGACGACGTCGTCCGTCCATCTCTCGTCACGCTACGGGTATGTACGTGTTCGTCTCCGTGAGCTCGTCCCATTCCCGTAGTCGCTGGACCTCGCCGCCGCCTGCATCGCCGGCGACCATCGCCGGAGCTCCGCGGTGCTCTGTTCTCTCTCTCTCTCCCCTTTTGAATCTGACAGCGGGGCCCGCACGTCAGCGGCTCACCCGCGCGCGCCGAAGGGGTAAGTGGAGACGCCCCTCCACTTTACGCCTTCGACGTGGCCCCTTGTAGTTTTTCTATTTTCTGTTTTTAATCCAGATTTGACCAAAAACTTTGACCCCTCGTAACTTTTTATCCATAAGTCCAAATCAATTGATTCTTTTTGCATTTGGTTTGTCTTGAGCCCCTCTATTTTCTAGAAAATTTTGGTATTTTTCTCATGCTCACAGAATTTCTGGTGAACAGAAATGTGTCATGTGACATTTTCCTTTGCCTTTTTAAAATATTTTCAGAGGAAAATCCTTTTGGTTTTGAAGCCCAGGAGTTTGTGGACAACCCAACAGAGCAAGGCAAGCCACATCATCCATTACATGAAGCATTTCAATAGTGTTGGTTATTTAATTGAATTATTTGCATTATTTGCATATGTGCTAATTAGTAGTAAGTTACTTTGATGCCTAGCTACTGCCATGTTAAGTTATTCATGATAAATAACCATGCTTGTTACGTACCTGTCAAAACTAAACCTAGTTGGTTGATCAAGTGCCACCGACCCGGACTTATCCGTGCAGCCACATCTGCCGGTATGGGACGGCCTTGACTTGGTCTGACTTCGTGCTCTTTTATCGGTACCACCAAAGAGGGAGGGTTATGCGTGCGTGCTGCCCTGATCAGGCAGACGACGATAATCCTGTGAGCCCAGTTGAGTTATTTGCCGGCGTCCCCGTTTGGGACAGTTTAGTTGGCCACTACGGTGGCAGGTGTCACGGGGTGACACAGGGGCCACCCAGGACATGACCCTGGGAGGGTATGATTGTCGGTGGAACGATGGAAGAGTCACGTGTTAGGCAGGTTTCGTTGGAGCAGCACCGGTCCACCCAAGAGGGAAGTGTACCGAGGTACGGGACAAGGAGCTCCATGGTGTGGGTAAAGTGCACAACCTCTGCAGAGTGTAAGAATCTATTCAAATAGCCGCATCCACAGTATTGGACAGTCCGCACTAGGTCACACTGAGTGGTCAACTGCAATAATAATAATGATGGAAGAACTTGTCTTATGATCGGAAGTGCTCAATGGATTATGAGTATTCCGAGGGTTGTGGGACAACCCAGAAGAGAGTAAGTTGGTATTCAGTAACAGTGAGTAAGCAACTTAAGCACTTAACTTGATAATTGATATGCTATTGTTTGATGCATTGTTGTGGTTGTTGTGAGCTTGTGAGTACATTACAAGTACTCACCTGGCGTATCATGCCAGATGCAGGAGAAGCCGAGGATGGAGGTCCCAAAGGTTCGTGCTACGCTAACTAGGCCGTGTCCCAGCAGTGTCCCTTTGGGGTATGGAGTTCCCACGTGATGTTCCGCTACGTTGTAGTTCTACCCAGTAGCTCCGAGGCCTTGCTATGTTCCATAAATAATGTAGATATTGTCATAGCACATGATGTGCTTCTGGCCTCGCTATCGATGTAAATTATGAGCTTGTACTCGAGATATATCAATAAAGTTCAGTTCTGTTCTGTTCCAAGTTGTTGTGTGTTTCCAGAAGACATGATCTCTGGGTTGGAAACACTGGGTAAACCGGTCCTCTGAGCCGGGGTGCCACAGCGGGGCTCTTGGTAGCCCCCAGCATTCTCAGCGGGAGGGGAGTCGTTGGCGCGTACTGGGGCGGCGTTGGCCTGAGGGTCAGCCTGCCGCGGCTGGTCCTGCCAGCCCTGACGATTGTTGTCGCCAGCGCCGTTGTTGTGGTTGTCGCCCCAGCGGCCACCTCCGCTGCCACCAGCGCGGCCCTTGCCGCGCTCCTTGTGGTGCTCGGTGCGGCCCTCGCGAAGCAGCTTGATCTCGTGGCAATCCTCTGTGTTGTGGGAGTTCATGTTGTGGTAGGCGCAGAAAGGGCGGGCGTCCTTCTTGGCCTCGCCGCGGTCGCGGCCGCGCTTGCAGTCCGACTCCGCCGCAAGCACGGCTGGGCCCTTGCGCTTGGTGTCCTTGGCCTTGGGCTTCGCCGCGTCAGGCTCATCGTCGGCGTCGTTGTGTAGGAAGAGGCGTCCCTCTTCGGCCTTGGCGCAGCGGTCGGCGAGGACGAACAGCTCTGCCGTGGAGTCTAGCTCGTCCCTGACTGAGAGCTTCCCGCGCATCTTCACATCCGTGACGCCACTGGTGAAGGCGGAGACGATCGCGGCGTCGGAGGCCTTCAGGATCTTGTGGCGCACCTAGCTGAAGCGGTGGATGGACTTGCGAAGGGGCTCACCAGGGCGCTGACGCACGTTCCGCAGGTTGTTGATCGTGAGGGCGCGGTCGCTTGTGCCCTTGAAGTTGGCGACGAACTGCTTGCACAAGTCCTCCCACGAAGGGATGGACGCCTCGGGGAGGTTCATGAGCCACGAGCGCGCTGTGTCCTTGAGGGCCATGGGGAACCAGTTCGCCATGACCAGATCGTCCCCCCTCGCGGCCTGGATGCTGATGGTGTAGAGCAGGAGGAACTCCGTGGGGTTTGCAGTGCCATCCTAGCGCTGAGGGAGCTCTGGATTGAACTTGTTGGGCCACACCACGCGACGTAGCTCGGGGGCGAGGGCAGGTAGCCCCCATTGGTGACGGCTCCACCGTTGAGGGCTGCGCGGTTCTGGCACCCAGCCATGGCGACATCATGGAGGACACGGTCCTGGCGGTCGCGCGCCCTCTCGAGGGCTGCGCGCGCATCCGGGGGCGCGCGGTGGACGATCTGGCAGCTGTCGCCATTGCCGCTCGGCGCGAGCGAGCCGCGTGACGGCTCCGGGGCACGTGCGGCGGGGCGGCGCTCGACCACGTCGCGGTCTAGAGGAGGAGGAGGTGGTGCGTCGTGCCCGGCGCGGTCCGCGCGGGACGGTGAGGCAGGCAGGGAGCGGGAGGGCTCTTGGCCATCGCACGCGGCGTCAACGAGCTCGGTGATGCGCCCAAGCCAGGCATCATAGGCGTCCTCGGTGGGGCGGTAGCGCAGCAGCTCCTGCGCCATGAGCAGCGCAGCGCGCGGAGCAAGGGGATCGCGAAGTGCGAGTGAGGAGGAGGCAGCGGAGGGGTCGTGCGCCCGCTCGTTCACCGACGGGTGGGCGAAAGAGGCCACGCGTTCCCCAATAGGCTCGGTGGCGGCGCGAGGGCGTCGCCCAGGGGCACCACGGGCGGCGGCGGCGTCCATGTCGATGCTGGCATCGAGGTCGAAGGAGCGAAGACGGCAAGCCCCCCTACCTGGTGCGCCAAATGTCGGAGTCTAGGATCTGCGTCCAAGAAACTTCTCCAAGAACTTAGGATTCGAACTCTGGGGGACTTTGCTTAGCAGCTTACGACACGACGGCAACTACGGCGGGGACACGACGGACTCGCCGGCTCTCACCGGACACGAAGGGGACGCGCGAGCTACCCAGGTTTGGGCCACCATGCGGTGTAATACCCTACTCCTGCTTGTGTTGGCTTGCTCTGTGGAGGAGAGCTTGTGCTTGAGGTACAAGAGGTGTGGGGGAGAATGGGTCCATCCCTTACATGGAGGCGGCCCTGCCCCTTTTGTAGTGCATTGGTCCTCTTCCCCGAAAATATGAGCGGGAAAGGGTGGCCACAGGGCGGCAATTCAAAGGGGGACAGGCGCGCAGGCTTATCCTGACTAAAGGCGGTCTCCGCCTGCTAAAGCAGCTCCTTGTGACGCGCTGGTGCTCTTGGCGATGACCTCCGTCCTGGCGTGCTGATCCATCCTGATCTTCTATGACCAAAGAGGAAAGCCTTTGGGACTTGCTTTGGGGGAGGCAGACGCCGCTGCTCCCTTATCACCAGAATGGAAGCTGGGCTTGGTCGCGCCCTGCTGTCCTTATCCTGACAGCGGGACGTCACCCATGTGTTGGGCTCGAAGCCCCGCGGTTGGCGCCGTATGACTTGCTTCGTGGGAAGGCCTCGCGAGGGGAGCCTCACGAGGGAACCTGGTGCTTGGCGGCCTCGGCAGGGCCTAGCCTGGTGGGGAGGGGCCTCGCGAGGCTCGCCCCTCGCGAGGCGGCTTCCTCCGGAGCGACCGAGGCAAGGCCACTCTCATGGGCCCTCCCGAGCGCGGTCCTCTGGGCCAGAGGCAGACGGGCCATGGTACCCTGGTTCCCACTGGGCCGACATCGGCAATCTCATTTTGGGCGCGAGGAACATGCTCTTCTGGCAGGCCGTCAAAGTGCCCTTCCAAATTTCTCACTTCATCGACATATGCCTCCATCAAAGGGCTTTGGTAATCCTTGTTGACCTGCCTCACCACAAGCTGCGAGTCACCTCTGATAAATCAGTTTCCGAATACCGAGGTCGATTGCAATGCGCAGACCGGCAAGCAAACCCTCGTACTCAGCAGTGTTGTTGGTGGCCTGCTCCCTAGGGAAGTGCATCTGGACCACGTACTTGAGGTGTTCTCCGGTGGGTGCGATAAGCAGCACACCGGCACCGGCGTCTTTCAGCGTGAAAGCACCGTCAAAGTACATGACCCAATCGTCAACTGTCTCCTTGCCAGGGAGAGAGGTCTCTGGTTTTTCTTCATCTAGCGTTGGAGTCCATTCTGCAATGAATTCCACCAAGGCTCTGCTCTGGATCATCGAGGTGCTCTCAAATTTCAGATCAAAACTTGATAACTCCAGTGCCCACTCCACAATCCTTCCGGTTGCCTCTGGATTTCTCAAGATGCGTTGCAATGGAAAGCGAGTGACAACGGTGACTGGGTGTGCTTGAAAATAATGGTGCAGCTTCCTTGAGCCCATGAGAAGGCCAAAAAGCAACTTTTTCACACCAGAGTACCTTGACCTAACCCCTTGCAGGAGGGAGCTGACAAAGTAGACTGGGCACTGCACCATCTTCTTCTTCACAACTTGCCGATCTGGCTGGCTGGCTTGCACAATCTCTGTCTTGTCGGCACCTGACCTTGCCGGAGAAGATTCCGGCTCATCGAGTCATGGCTCTGCGGTTACTACCTCTTCCTCATCGGCCTCTCTTTCAGCCACAAGTGCAACACTAACCACTTGATTCGTTGCCGCTAAATATAGCAGCAACGTCTCTTGCAGCCTAGGCGCAACTAGGACTAGCAGAGAGGACAGGTACTCCTTCAAATCTTTGAGTGCGGCCTCCGCTTCCGGAGTCTAGTTTACTGGACCTGCCTTTTCCAATATCTTGAAAAAACGGCAGGGCGCGCTCTGCTGATTTGAGATGAACCTGCTGAGGGCGGCAACGCAGCCGGCAAGGCGCCTGACATCCTTGATGTGTCTTGGTGCTTCCAACTGCTCAATTGTCCTGATCTTGTCGGGGTTGGCTTCAATCCCCCTCTGAGACACGAAGAAACCAAGAAGCTTGCCGGATGGAACACCGAACACACACTTCTCGGGGTTGAGCTTCAAGTTGAGCTTGCGCAAGTTGGCAAAGGTTTCCTCAAGATCCTGGATCAATGTTGACTCTCTCTGGTTTTGACCACGATGTCATCCATATAAGCTTCCACATTTCTGTGCCGCTGTGGCTCAAAACCAATCTGGACCGCTCTGACAAAGGTCGCTCCGGCACTCTTCAGTCCGAAAGGCATATGCAAAAAGCAGTATGTGCCACATGGAGTGATGAATGCGGTCTTCTCCTCATCTTCCGTGGCCATAAAAATCTGATGATAACCAGAATTGGCGTCAAGGAAAGAGAGTAGGTCACAACCGGCACTGGAGTCTACAATCTGGTCAATGCGCGGCAAAGGGAAAGGGTCCTTGGGATAGGCTTTATTTATATCAGTGAAGTCGATACAAAGCCTCCACTTCCCGTTCGCCTTGCGCACCACCATCGGATTGGCTAATCACGTAGGGTGTAGCACTCCTCTAACCAGGCCTACTGCTTCTAACTTCTTAATCTCCTCGGCAATGAACTCTTGCCGCTCCAAGGCTTGCTTTCTGATCTTCTGCTTGACGGGCCTTGCATGAGGGCAGACAGCAAGGTGGTGCTCAATTACCTCCTTAGGAACACCGGGGATGTCAGATGCTTGCCAAGCAAACACATCGACATTCGCCCGTAGGAATGCAACGAGCTCGCTTTCCTGCTTGTCGCTGAGAGTGGCACTTATAGAGAAAGTGCCGCTCATCTCATCTTCTTTTGCAGAGACTCACTTGGTCGCCGGCGCAGAGGCCTTGGCTTTCTTGCTCTTGCCGGTAGAGCTCTCTGGTATGTCCTCAACGGGCATGCTGCACTCTAAAGTGCGCTTCCCAGAGTCCATATCAGGGGTCTTGCCGGACTTCTTCTTCTTCTCTCCCCCGGGAGCTCTGACGGCAGGGGCAAGTGTCTCGATGGCAGCTGCCGCCACTGCCTCCCGGTAGAGCTTGTCAGCACAGATGATTGCGTCCTTGTGGTTTGACTTGATGGTGAGGACCCCCATTGGCCCCGGCATCTTTATGACATTGTACGCATAGTGCGACGCGGCCATAAACTTTGCCAGCTGCCGCCGCTGCCTCCCGGTAGAGCTTGTCAGCACAGATGATTGCATCCTTGTGGTTTGACTTGATGGTGAGGACACCCATTGGCCCCGACATCTTGATGACGTTGTACACATAGTGCGACGCGGCCATAAACTTTGTTAGGGCTGGGCGGCCTAGAATCCCATTGTACGGCAGCGGCATCTTGACGACGTCAAAGGTAATCTTCTCCGTTCGATGGTTGAGCTCGCTGCCGAATGTGACCGGCAACGTGACTTGGCCCTTCGGCTTGTTCCTCCCTGGATTGATCCCTTGGAAATTGCCTGTCTCCTCGAGATCCTTGTCAGGGGTCTGTAGCCTCTTGATCACATCTGGGGAGATCAAGTTCAAGCCTGCCCTACCGTCAACCAGCATCTTTGTCACCTTGAGGTTGCGAATTGTTGGTGAAACCAACAATGGCAAACACCCGACCGCAGTGGTGCGATCAGGGTGGTCCTCGGCGTCAAAGACGATGGGCGAGTGTGACCACTTGAGTGGCTTTTGTGCCTCCATCACCGGCTCCGCTGCATTGACTTCGCGGATCCACTGCTTTAGCTGCCGGTGCGAGGAGTGCAAGGATGCGCCTCCGTCAACACACATGGCATCCACCGCATTTTGGAACTCCTTGCAGGGCCCGCTTCTGTCCCCATCACTATCATCCTCTTTTTGCTGGCCCTGAGCAGCTTTCTCTTTTGGCTGCTTGGCCTTGCCACGGCGCCCTCCGCGGCTACCATGGTCTTGCTTGCCGGACCCACCAGCACCATCTTGGTCCTTCTCCTTGTCACGCTTCTCGTACTCTTGCTTGTGCTTTTCGGCAAGTTGCTGTACTTGCCGGCATTGTTGACGATCGTGGCCCTTGGTGTAGTGGATCTTGCAGTACGGCCCGCCGGGCTTGCCGGCCTTCTCGCCTGCCGCAGCTTCCCGGCAAGCATCGCACCCGGCAACCTCCTTGCCGGGGATGTCTGCCTTCGGCTTCTTGGTGGCGTTGGTGTCGCCGGAGCTCTCGACGGCCAGTACAGTCTTATTCTTGCGCATTCTGTTGTGCTTCATGTTCTTCTTCTGCGGGGTTGATGCGTCGTCGTCCTCGGAATCGACGTCTGCACCTGCATCTTCCCCGGGGAGTCGCCTCCCTTCCTCAGCACGTGCACACCTATCCGCCAAGGCGTACAGTTTGTTGATGGTCTTGACCTGCTCGACGTTCATCTCTGACCGCATCCTGCGGTTGCGCACATTCGTGTGGAATGCGGCAACAACAGCTGCGGGATGGATGTCGGGGATGTTGTGGTGCACACGGCTGAACCGTTGTATGTACTTGTGGAGGTTCTCTCCATCTCTTTGGGGGATCACCTACAAATCGCTGGGCTGACCTGGGAGCTTGTGGCCATGGCACAGATCCGCCCAAGAAGATATGGAGCCCTCAGGCAGGTTCATCAACCACGACCTGACGTTGGGCCGAAGCGCCAACGGGAAGTAGTCGGCGAGCACTTTCTTGTCCCGTCCCCTGGCAGCCTCCACCGCGATGGTGTAGATGCCAAGGAACTCGGCTGGGTTGAGCATGCCGTCGTACTTGTCAGGCAGCTCCGGCTTGAAGGCATGGGTGGATGGCCAGCGAACTTGCCGCAGCTCACGAGTAAACGCTGGGCTCCCCACATTGTAGGGCAAGTACCCAACGGCTACTAGAGCGAGCACGTTCACTGCCGGCCTGGCACGGTCATCAGATTGGTGGCGTGCTTCCCGATGCCGCTCGATCTTCATGCTGGCGTCCTCATCGCACCGCTCGCGGAGCACTTGACGCTGATCTCGGCGGCACCGCGGATCCGACGAAGCCATAGACAGAACATCATGGTCGTCTGATCGGCGGGCTGGCCGCTGAGATGGTGGGGGTGCCAAGGCGACTGCATTGTTTGCGTGGCGTCTCCCGCAAGGTAGCCGGAGGGTCCTGCCAGCATGGTGGGTGGTCGCCGCGAGGGTCCCACGTCTTGTGTTTTGCCGGGATCGGCAAAACTGATGAGACTCTGAATGGTGGCTCTCCATTCGTCCATCTTGTCTGGGCCTGGCGGGAAGTTCAAAAGTATTTGAACCCGCGCCATGGCCTATGCCGCCGTGGTTGGCATGGCTGGGAGCACAGAACGAGGCGTCGCTTGACTCCTGGCGGAGCCAGAAGGAGCTTCATTATGTCCGTGCCGCCGTGGCTCATGCTCGCCAACAGGCGGACGCGGGGGTTGTGGCGGCGCTCCATGAGCAATTGGAAGCTGCTGCACGGGGATCGCACCTTGTGGTCGTCTGGAACCGCCAGCAACGCGGGGGAGCGTGTCATGCCCATCTTGCGATGGTCGCGGCGTTCGCCTCCCCGCGCTGTTGTTGGACGTCGCTGCTATGTTCTGGGATGTTGCGGTGGCTGGGTTCTGGGTCACAGCAGTATGAACTATATTACTATGATGACTGCGCTCACCAGAATGTCTTGGAAGTTGACCGGCTACGACGTCGCCAGTCCTGTGGCTAGGCTCAGCATCGTGGCGGGGGTGCTGGGCACCCGCACCACTTGCGCCTCCTGCGCCGCCCATCCCAACCGTAGCACCCGCACCGGCTGCGCCACCTGCGCCGCCTGCGGCCACCTGGGAAGGTGGCTTGGACGCGGTAGGAGCCTTCGTGGCTCCAGTCTTCTTCTTCGGTGCCATCGACGAAGATGATGAAGTTGGTACTCACACTACCAAAGAACTGATTTGTGACACAAAATCCCCCTGCCTGGCGCGCCAAAGATGTCATGGGAAACGACTATCTATGGGACCGAATGGCTCCCTTTGCGATTCGGCTCAGGGGACATGCATGGGACAAAGAGCAGATTTTTAGTAAGTGCAAGAACATGCGGGGGATTTATCTAGGTTTGGGCCGCTATGAACATAAAACCCTACTCCTGCTCTGAGTTTGATCGTGTATGAACTCTGGTTACAGGGAGCACAGTTTTTTGGCAAGGTGCACGGGAAAATGCAGCTACGGCGTGTAATTGAGTTGGGTGTCGACCGTTCTACCTGTAGCCGTGGGCCTCCTTTTATAGGCCAAGGGGTTACGGCAATGGCTAAAACGGTCATTACAGAGTATGAACAGTGACCTACACCGTCATCAGTCTATCTTCCCATGGGGTAAGACAAATGCATTTAATGCACCGTTAGGTGCTACGTTGGGGAGCTGAGGCCTTGGGCAAAAGATCTGTACCATCGGTCCTGGCGCCCTCCTGTAATCTCGACACATCCCAGGGACGGGGGTCATTAAAGTTAATCTTGGCGTGGCGTGCTGAGACGTGCCTTGGTTGGCTATGTTGACTGCCTGCCCGCTTGACACCTAGCATACAAGCCTATCAGGTCGATGGTGAGGTGGAACGTTAATGGGACAGAACAAGCCTGCTGGCACGGAGCTTGCCGGGCCTTGCTTGCCGGCATGGGAGCTTGCCGGCAACCATAACCTTGGTCTTCACCTTGCCGGGGCGGAACTTGCAGGCAAAGGCAGCATCGATCTTCTGTACAAGAATAGTACTTCTCGATGACCTGCCTTGAGGTCTTCTTCCCGGTCTTGGTGTTGAGTCTTGAGTCATAGTTACCCTCTGTCAAGCCCTTGCCAGACGGGAGGCTACAACCGCCTGTGCACAAGTCTGGGTACGAGGGCACCCATGTCTTAGTAAACCGACACAAAAACACGTTCATCCTTCTATGATGGAGAACCTATGGCTTGGAAGACGGAGGACAAGCCTACCACTTCATCACCACCATCACCAAAGAAGGAGAATTGAGTACATGGGTATGGGCACCAGCCTTGGCTTGTGCCAAGCTTGGGGGAGGTGCCCCGGTATCGTATCATCATCACTTTTTTATCATCATTATCTATCTTAGTTCGATCCTTAGTTATTTCATGATTTAGAAGAATAAAGTTTTAGTATGATTTAGTTTCGAGTGCTTGCTTTGTGATCTATCTATATATGTAATCGTGTGTGAGAGTTATATAATAAAGAGTAGTTTGAGTTGAGTGTTTTTCTTTTGATGATCCAATCTTAGAAATAAATAAAGAATAAAAAGTAAGATCATATGCTAATCCCATGGGGAGTGATGACTTCATATAAAAGAAGTATAATTGATAAAACTTGTTGGAAGTTGACAAACATAGCATTGGTCATTGGTGCAATTCATGAAAAAGTAATAAAGGAAGAGAGGTCTCACATATAAATACACTATCTTGGATATCTTTTATGATTGTGATCCCCCATTAAATATTCTATTTCAATTAGTCGACATTGGACAAGGAAGACAATGTAATGAGTTATGTTTGCTTATATTCATATAGAAGTTATATTGTTTTGGATCCTCTAACATGTGGTGCTTGCCCCCTATCTTTTGCTAGCCAAAATTCCGCCTAAGTGGAGATACTACTTGTGCATCCAAAAACCCTTAAACCCAGTTTCATGCCATGAGAGTCCACTATATCTACCTATGGATTGAATAAGATCCTTCAAGTAAGTTGTCATCAGTGCAAAGCAATAAAAATTGCTCCTAAACATGTATGAACTTTTACTGTAAGGGAAAATAAGCTTTGTACGATCTTGTGATGGTGGAGTAATAGAAGCAACATACTGCATAATAAAGGTCGCTATCACAAGGGGCAATATAAAGTGATGTTCCTTTACATTAAGAGCTTGCACATCCAAAAACAAAAAGCGCATGACGACCTCTGCTTCCCTCTGCGAAGGGCCTATCTTTTACTTTATGTATTTACTTTCATGCAAGAGTCAATAGTATTCTCCTCTACTCCATTTTTATTTTCTCTCTTCGCAAGCATCATGTGGTGGGGATTGATCCAGGCATATATATCCAGTTGGATGTAGGTGATCATGAGTTATTATTGTTGACATTACACTTGAGGTAAATACGTTGGGAGGCGAAATTATAAGCCCCTCTCTTTCTATGTGTCCGACTGTAACTTTTGCTCCATAAGTATGCCGTGAGTGTCAGCAATCATAGAAGACTAAATGATAGTTGAGTATGTGAACTTGCTACATAAAGCTCTTACATAGACTATTTCTGATAATATGATGAATTGCAATTGCTTCAGTGACTAAGATCATAGTTTGTTAGTTTTCAATTTGGTTTATGGTTCATACTTTAACTTGTGAATGGATTGTCACTTTTTCATGAGAAGTTTTATGACGTTATATTGCCGTTATAATAAAGATCATGATCCTCCATGTCCGTATTTTATTTTTTATCGACACCTCTCTCTCTAAACATGTGGTCATGATTATTGATTTCGGCTTTCGCTGGAGGACAAGCGAGGTCTAAGCTTGGGGGAGTTTATACGTCCAATTTGCATCATCATTTCCTACTAATAATTATTATGTTTTTGATCATTATTTAACTTTATGGTACAATTCTGATGCCTTTTCTCTCTTATTTTGCAAGATTCACATCAAGAGGGAGAATGCCGGCAGCTGGAATTCTGGACCGAAAAGGGGTGAAACAGAGATAGCTATTCTGCACAACTCCAAATGACCTGAAAATTTACGGAGAATTATTTTGGAATATATAAAAAAATACTAGCGAAAGGATCAATAGGAGGGGACCCACCAGGCAGCCACAAGCTTGGGGGCGCGCCCTACCCCCTGGGCGCGCCCCCAAGCTTGTGAGACCCCTGGCAGGCCTCCGGGCCCCTCCTTCTGCTATATGAAGCCATTTGCCCTAGAAAAAAATCAGAAGAAGACTTTCGGGACGAAGCGCCACCGTCTCGAGCGGAACCTGGGCAGGAGCTATTTTGCTCTCCGCCGGAGCGATTCCACCGGGGATACTTCCCTTCGGGAGGGGGAAATCAAAGCCATCGACATCACCAACAATCCTCTCATCATGGGAGGACCAATCTTCATCAACATCTTCACCAGCACCATCTCATCTCAAACCCTAGTTCATCTCTTGTATTCAATCTTTGTCTCAAAACCTCAGATTGGTACCTGTGGGTTGCTAGTAGTGTTGATTACATCTTGTAGTTGATGCTAGTTAGTTTATTTGGTGGAAGATTATATGTTTAGATCCTTAATGCTATTCAATACCCCTCTGATCTTGAACATGAATATGATTTCTGAGTAGTTACTTTCGTTCTTGAGGACATGGGAGAAGTCTTGTCATAAGTAATCATGTGAATTTGGTATTCGTTCGATATTTTGATGATATGTATGTTGTGCTTCCTTTAGTGGTGTCGTGTGAATGTTGACTACATGACACTTCACCATCTTTGGGCCAAAGGGAAGGCATTGTGGAGTAGTAATTAGATGATGGGTTGCTAGAGTGACAGAAGCTTAAACCCTAGTTTATGCGCTATTCCATAAGGGGCTGATTTGGATCCATATGTTTCATGCTATGGTTAGATTTATCTTAATTCTTCTTTCATAGTTGCGGATGCTTGCGAGAGGGGGTAATCATAAGTGGGAGGCTTGTTCAAGTAAGAACAGCACCCAAGCACCGGTCCACCCACATATCAAATTATCAAAGTAGCGAACGCAAATCAAACAAACATGATGAAAGTGACTAGATGAAATTCCCATGTGTCCTCGAGAACACTTTGCTTATTATACGAGTTTGTTCTAGCTTGTCCTTTGCTACAAAAAGGATTGGGCCACCTTGCTGCACTTTATTATACTTGTTACTTGTTGCTAGTTATGAATTATCTTGCTATCAAAACTATCTATTACCACTACTTTCAGCACTTGCAGAGAATACCTTGCTGAAAACCGCTTGTCATTTCCTTCGGCTCCTCGTTGGATTCGACACTCTTACTTCTTGAAAGGACTATGATTGATCCCCTATACTTGTGGGTCATCAATGCTCTTGCTTAAAAATGTAGTTATCAAATTCATCCAGGCATTGACTCGCAGATTTATTATAGGGAATATCACCTTCATCGAATCTATAAAGAGAATTTACCTTTACTACCTGTGTCGGCATATCGAGTCCATGTATTTCTTCAATAGGTGGTAAATTCTTAACATCTTCAGATTTATACTCTTTTCTTTCATAGATTTGTTAGCTTCTTGCATATCTTCTGGACTGAGGAATAGAATACCGCTCTTCTTCAGAGATGGTTTAGGTGGTGGTTTAGGAAGTGTCCAATCATCGGCATTCTTTAACATGTTATTCAATAGTTCTTCAGCCTGTCCAACAGTTGGTTCCCTGAAAACACAACCAGCACAACTATCTAGGTAATCCCTAGAAGCATCGGTTGGTCCATTATAAAAGATATCAAGTATTTCATTTTTCTTAAGAGGATGACCAGGCAAAGCATTAAGTAATTGGAGAAGACTCCCCCAAGCTTGAGGGAGATTCTCTTCTTCAGTTTGCATAAAGTTAAATATTTCCTGTAAGGCAGCTTATTTCTTATGCGGAGGAAAATATTTTTTAGAGAAGTAATATATCATATCCTGGGGACTACGCACACAACCAGGAGAAAGAGCATTAAATAATTTCTTGGCATCACCCTTTAATGAGAAAGGAAACAACTTAAGAATATAATAATAGCGATTTTTTTCCTCATGAGCAAATAGGGTGGCTATATCATTCAATTTGGTAAGGTGTGCCACAACAGTTTCAGTTTCATAACCATTAAAAGGATCAGACTCTACCAAAGTATTTAACTCGGGATCAACAGAGAATTCATAATCCTTATGGGTAACAAAGATGGGAGAAGTAGCAAACTTCGGATCATATTTCATTCTCTCTATCATAGCTTTTTCTTTCAGCTTACTCAGTAATTTCTTAACATCATCTCTATCATTACAAGCAAGAAATTCTCTAGCTATCTCCCCATCTGTTGGTGAAATATTTGCCTTCTTGTGTTTTGGAGATTGTTGACAGAGACAGGCATGAACTGATTTGTTTGCTAGTGCACACAGAGAGAAATAGTCCAAGCAGAACCGAAGAGAATGCTATCTTTGGTGTCAAGTTTGAGGAACTTCACCGAAGGACATTAGTGTTGCAGAGCTGATTGAGTCATATCTATCGAAGCCATGTAGGCAAGAAGATTAATGAGAAGAAGTTGACCCCTTAAAATTATTGCGGATGTGAAGCAATACATGTTCGGAGTCGTCCGAAGAAATTGACTATAGTCGAAGTAAAGAAGACGAAGTGAAGACGTAGCATTTACTTTCGTTGTTCTTTATCTTTTTGAGTCATAATACCTCTGTACTATTAAGAGGGGTATAGGTTCTCGAAGCTTAGATCCGGTGTGATGCTTAGCCCAAACCTATGCAAGACCGAGAAAACTCTCTTTATGCGCTGAATGTTTACCTGTCAGCAGAAGATGTAGTTCTTCGGTGCTGCAGGAGATATCTTTCGGACTGAGGAGTTAACATTTCTTCCTCCGCAAGGAATGTTACCATTGTGCTCAAATTTCCGACCATTGGACTCGTGTCGTTCGGCCATTGGTTGTCCTGCATGTCCATTCTGGTCATTTCCCATCAGGGAAGGCTGCGGCTATAAATAGCCACCCCGCTCCAACGTTGTCCGTTGGCTGCTCCGCTTAAGATTTCTGAGAAGATTGATTGAGCATCCCCTCTCCGACTGATTTGAGTTTAAGATCCACTGAGAGAAAACCAGGAACCAAAACTTAGACAGTGGTTGAGCATCACAATAGTTCTGAGTTAGAGTTCCCATACCTATTACTCTTGAGAGCTGTGCACTCTCTAGATGGATAGGTGTCAGCTCGAGTGATTGATGAGTTGTTGTCTTCACCGAGAAAGATCTTCAGTAACCAAGAGTCGTTGTGGTTCACGAGGAAGTCTGTCGAAGGTTTGGAGATCGCCGATAAGCATCTACCACGAGTAAAATCAACTGGAGTCTGATTAGCTCCTAGTTGAAGGAGAATAGGACGGAGAGAGGTTTGCTCATGTGTTCAATCACAAGTCCCTCCAACCAGATGTAGTCCTTTGTCAGAAGGGCGAACTGGTCTACCAAATTCTCCTGTCGCCATCGAGCACCATTGGTTCATCTATCTCTCTATTTATCCTTCAGGGATTATCTTTCATGCTCTGTGATGATGGTGTATCTATTTACTCATTTATCATTTATCTTTTGCTTGAGAACTGCTTTATATCTCGCTTATCTTTCATGTAGTATCTCTGTGCATTCCTTTCAGATAGCATTTGCCTCGCTGGTTATGTTTAGTTTCCTTTCATGTTTCCTCAACTATTTGTGTACTGCATAACCATCGTGATAGTCAAGCCCGTAGTCTACTATGCTCGAACTATCATTGCTTCCTATATCGAAAGATTTGTACCTCAGTAGGATACCTCCTTAAGTTTCGTTTCGTTCAGATTATTTCCGCTGCTGTATTTGGGCTCGAGGCAAAACATTCGAAAGAATTTTTGAATCTCCCATTCACCCCCCTCTGGTCAATATACTCTCGGTCCTACCACCATCCATAACATAACCATCAGATATCTTAGGCATTTCAACTCTAGTAGGAGAGCTAGGCCTAATAGGTGAATCATAATTTTCAAAAGTTTTAGCATTCTCAATTTCTTTAGCTTTAGCAATTTGTTCATCAAGAAATTCACCTAGTGGCACAGTATTATCAAGCAGAGTACTAGCATTATCACAAGTTTCATTTATCGCAGAAGTAGTATCATCAATTACTTGCGACATATCAGAATGAATAGCAGGTGGTGGTGTCGCAAGCCTACTTAAAACAGATGGTGAATCAATTGCGGAGCTAGATGGCATTACCTTACCTCCACTCGTCTTAGAGGGTATGATCTTAGTCTTAGCGTCTTTCAAATTCATCATAGTGTAAAATCCCAAGTGAACTCAATAAATAGAGCTATGCTCCCCGGCAACGGCGCCAGAAAAAGTTCTTGATAACACACAAGTATAGGGGATCACGACAGTCTTCGAGGGTAGTATTTCACCCGAATTTGTTGATTCGACACAAGGGAAGCCAAAGAATATTTATGAGCCTTAGCAGTTGAGTTGTCAATTCAACCACACCTGGGATATAATATCTCTGCAGCAAAGTGTTTAGTAGCATAGTAGTTTGATAGTTTTGATAGTTTCAGTAATAGTAGCAATAGTAACAGGAACAGTAACAGAAGTAGTTTGTAGTGATTGTAACAGTAGCAGCAATAGTAACTCAGCAAAGATCTATATGAGAAAAGCGTAGGCATTGGATCAGCAATGGATATTTGTGTTGGATGACATTCATCATATAATAGTCACAACCTAGAGCGATACACAATAGCTCCAATTCATCAATGTAATGTAGGCATGTATTCCGTATATAGTCATACGTGCTTATAATAAGAACTTGCATGACATCTTTTGTCCTACCCTCCCGTGGCAGCGGGGTCCATAAGGAAACTAAGGGATATTAAGGCCTCCTTTTAATATAGAACTGGAACAAAGCATTAACACATGGTTAATACATGAACTCCTTGAATTACAGTCATCCCCGGAGAGTATCCCAACTATTGTCACTTTGGGGTCTATGGATCAGAACAATAACAAGTGCATATAACTAGCAGATAGGATCAAGAACTCAAATATATTCATGAAAACATACAGAGTTCAGATCTGAAATCATGGCACTCGGACCCTGGTGACAAGCATTAAGCATAGCAAAGTCATAGCAACATCAATCTCAGAACATAGTGGATACTAGGGATCAAGCCCTAACAAATTGACTCGATTACATGACAAATCTCATCCAAATCCATCACCGTCCAGCAAGCCTACAGAGGAATTACTCACACTCGGTGGTGAGCATCATGAAATTGTTGATGGAGAAGGGTTGATGATGATGACGGCGACAAATTCCCCTCTCTGGAGCCCCGAACGGACTCCAGATCAGCCCTCCCGATGAAGAACAGGAGGTGGCGGTGGCTCCGTATCATAAAATGTGATGAAACTTTCTTTCTACTTTTTTTCTCCACGAGACGGTACTTATAGAGTTGGAATTAGGGCAAACGGAGGCCTGTGGGGCCCACAAGATCATAGGGCGCGCCCTGGGGGGTGGGCGCGCCCCCTGAGCTTGTGGCTCCTGTGTGGCCCCCCTCCAGTAGTTCTCTTCGCCAATATTTTTTATATATTCGCAAAATAATCTCTGTAAATTTTTAGCTCAATCCGAGAACTTTTATTTCCGCACAAAAACAACACCATGGTAGTTCTGTTGAAAACAGCGCCAGTCCGGGTTAGTTTCATTCAAATCATGCAAATTAGAGTCCAAAACAAGAGCAAAAGTGTTTGTAAAAGTAGATACGTTTGGGACGTGTTGGAGATGTGCCCTAGAGGCAATCATGTATGATGATATTTCCTATGTGTTTATGAATAAAGACAGTCCTTGGACATTATCAATGATGTGTATCAGCAAGTATGTGACTTGTTTGTGGGACTATGCATTGTATGATGACTGTCCTAAAAGGTCCCTAGTAGAAATGGTTGTGTGGACGCGCAGCTTACTAGACTAGCATATGACACGGTGGATGGCTCGGTTTCACTAGCCATGGAGCATTGGATACTAACCGGATAATATGTGCTCGGAAAGATCTGGTCGGATTCGACATAGTCGGATCCGAGTCCAGATAAGGTCTGAGTCGGACAGACCCAACTATGAGACACAGCGATATGTCATCTATGAGTCTCTAGTACAACATACGTTCTATGTCCTAAGACCTGAGCTGGCGCATGTACTCGGGATGATGACAGGCCTGGTTTGGGCCGATCAAACGCTACTCCGTAACTGGGTAGTTATAAAGGTAGGTTTCGGGCTTGTCCAGACCCATGCTGCGAGACATGGTCGAGCAAGATGGGATTTGCCCCTCCAATCAGGAGTGATATACTCTGGGCCCTCATGTGATCCGACCAAGATAAGCATGGCGATGCGACAAGGATTATCAGATAATCCGGTTTGTGGTTGGCATCACTGGAACGAGAAAGAGGTCAGGCTAGCACAAGGATGACATACTCGCCTTGAGCCCGACAACATATATTGTGTGGCAAAGGGAACAGAAGTCTGACATGTTGTACAGGTTGGCCAATCGGCTTCATTGTCTACTTGGTGGTAAACACACCTTGCTAGAGGCCGCTACCAACCGAACTGCGACCAAGTTGACTTGAACCTAAGGGGTCGCGCGCTTAAGGGAAGGAACCTATGAGGCTGGGTCCAACTCCACGAGTCAGATGTGATCCTACTCGGACTCGGATCCAGGCCGAACAGACTTTGGGCTTTAGGATCCGTGCGAGGCCCAAGTGTTTAGCCCGCGACGGATGCCTATATATAGTGGAGGCGCGGCACACTCATTTGGTTGATCGCTTCAGCGTCGTCATTAGGGCTTTGTATGTGTTGCAACTACCCACCTCCACTCGCCGCCAGTTGTGTGACCGGACCTAGCAGTCCACCGCACGATGTTCCTCCTGCACGCGCGGATACCGTTAGAGGCGGTGCACTTGCGCCGCTCCGGCGAACCTGTACATGGGATCCGACGACTGGCTATTCGAGGGAGATCGCATGAGGAGGAGACGAACCCCACGGACGCGCTGCCCCAAGTCTACTTCCGCTGCACGACACAACACGTCTAGTGGTAACGATCCCTGATCCATCTCTGGTAGCATGTTCCTGGATGTTCTGCGGTAGGAATTTTTAATTTGCAGTCGACGCACCCTACCGTAGATCCCAACAGTGGTATCAGAGCCTCTGCTATAGGCTTTGGATTTAGATCGGATGCATATTTGATATGTGGAGGTGGCAGATGAGATCTGTTGTTGTTTATGAGATCGGCTATGTTCACGGTTGATGAGATCAATTGCACATGGGGATCGTTGTGGCTATGTTTTCTGTCAATCGGAATCGATGAGGTCGCGACACAACCTACCCCTACCGATCGGTTTCCGCCATTGGGGTTAACAGTGAAACGTAAATCCAAATCGGATTCGCGATGATCGATAAGATCGGCCAGATCAGAAAATTCGGCGTGATCGGAGTATAGATGTGATCTGGGACCGCCGTATGCGTAGCGCCTTGTATTTCGTACACGATCACTCAAACCGGTAGAATGCGATTCTATGCGCAACTTTGTTTTGCAGGTTTGATGTGAATAGTATGGCTCATGTGTATGAGATGCATGTGTGTAAATTATACATGGCCTGCACGTCATCATTTGTCTGCCGGCAGGAGCCAAAGTGTTGTCATTATAATGTATAACAACCTACGTGTCGACTTGTGATTCTGTGTAAAATTCATTACTAGTTGTAGTACTTGGAGGACAGAGATCAAGTTCGAGCCTTTGGCGTCCCGGCATGACGAACAAGATGGAGTTCCAAGATGGTCATCAGAGTCGGAGCCGACCTAGAAGAACGTCCATGAAGGAGCCATACTATTTCACAATATATGTTTATTTGTGATTGTTATGCTTCTTAGTTTCTATGCATGTTAAAATGGTAGAAAGATCCCTCATTAATATCAAGCGAATTGCCAGCCCCGATGTTGCACCTTAGCACGTCAAGTACGTCTAGTAGTGGGCTCATAAAATTGGGGTGCTACTAGGTGTCCTTGAACTGGAGGGTTCGTGTCGGACACAGACATACACTGCATCAGGTTGACTTGACAAGGCTATTAAAATGGTTTTGGGCCTTGTGGCAAAGAAGGTTGGGAGCCGGGGTATGAGATACCTACCCGACTGATAGAACTCGTATGGAGATATGAAAGCACATTTGCTCCCTTGGTGGTTTTGGTAATTTGTAACAACATATATCTCATTGAAATAATGTCCATTCAAGATAAAGATTTCAGGATGTTCAATGATTGGCATGGCAAGGACTAGAGATGTGGACCCCTCAAAATGCTAAGGACATGGATTGGCAAAAGCTCAAGACTCTACATTTTTGTTAAGTGATCCAAGATCACATTGAGTCCATAGGAAAGCCAATACTATTAAAAGGGGATGAGGTGTTGCTTAATGGTCTTTTTGCTCAAGTGCTTAGTGACAGTGCTCCAAAACCCTCAACCACTTTCTCCATCCAAATATGTCCAAAACCTACATTCCAACTCGGCCCCACCGAAATTTACTATCCGGAGCCACCGAGTTCATCTGGACTTAGCCACTGCCAAAACCCTAACAAATCGGATCCACCAATATGGATCTCGGTCCCACCGAGATGGCCTTGCCAACTCTCTGTAATCGTTTGCAATTACTTCGGTCCCACCGAGATTTGCAAATCGGTCTCACCGAAATGGCTTGCCAACTCTCTGTTGCCTTATTGCTTCACTTCGGTCCCACCGAGACGAGGTTTGCCCTAACCATTTCACATCGGTCCATCCGAGTTGTTCTGATCGGTCCCACCAAGATTCCTAACGTTCATATATTTTACACAGTTCGGTGCTACCGAGATTTCTGATCGGTGCTACCGAGATTTCTGATCGGTGCCACCGAGTTGGGTCAAAAGTGTGTAACGGTTGGATTTTGTGTGGAGGCTATATATACCCCTCCACCGTTCCTTCCTTAGTAAGGAGAGCCATCAGAACGTGCCTACACTTCCACCATACATTTTCTGAGAGAGAACCACCTACTCATGTGTTGAGATCAAGGAATTCCATTCCTCCCATTTGAACCTTGATTTCTAGCCTTTCCCAAGTTGCTTTCCACTCAAATCCTTCTTCCACCATAGCCAAATTTGTGAAGAGTTGTTTGAGTGTTGGGGGGACTATCATTTGAAGCACAAGAGCAAGGAGTTCATCAACAACACACCATCTATTACCTTTTGGAGAGTGGTGTCTCCTAGATTGGTTAGGTGTCACTTGGGAGCCTCCGACATGATGTGGAGTTGAACCAAGGAGTTTGTAAGGGCAAGGAGATCGCCTACTTCGTGAAGATCTACCCCGAGTGAGGCTAGTCCTTCGTGGACGTAAGCCATGGTGGAATAGACAAGGTTGCTTCTTCGTGGACCCTTCGTGGGTGGAGCCCTCCGTGGACTCGCTCAGCCATTACCCTTCGTGGGTTGAAGTCTCCATCAACGTGGACGTATGATAGCACCACCTATCAGAACCACACCAAAAATCACCGTGTCTTCATTGCGTTTGAAATCTCCAATCCCCTCCTTTACTTACATGTGCAATTGCTTAGTTTCCGCTGCCACACTCTTAGAATTGCATGTGTAGGGTGATACTTGACTTGTATACTTGCTAAATCTGCCTACAACTAAAATTGGGAAAAGGTTAGGTTTTTATTTGGTCAAGTAGTCTAATCACCCACCCCCCTCTAGACATAATTTCGATCCTACAAGTGGTATCAGAGCTTTGGTCTCCGTAAGCCTTGATTTCCATTGCTTTGGTGATCGTAGCTTTGGTTTCACAACCTAGGAGTATGGCGTCTAGTGAGGGTAATTATCACCGTAGAGGTCCATATTTTGATGGTACAAACTTTGCTAGTTGGAAACATAAGATGAAAATGCATATTCTTGGTCATAACCCCACCGTTTAGGCTGTTGTTCGTGTTGGCTTGCAAGGTGAATTCTTTGAGGATGGCAAGGAACCGGATCGTGAAGCAACCACAGAAGAATTGAAGATGTTGCAATACAATGCTCAAGCTTGTGACATTCTATTCAACGGTTTGTGTCCCGAGGAATTCAACAAAATCAGCCGCCTCGAGAATGCAAAGGAAATTTGGGATACTTTGGTTGATATGCATGAGGGTACCGAGTCCGTCAAGGAATCTAAGTTGGATGTGCTTCAAAGTCAACTTGACAAGTTCAAGATGAAGGATGGTGAAGGAGTCGCTGAAATGTACTCTAGGCTTGCTCTCATCACAAATGAGATTGCCGGCTTAGGAAGTGAAGAGATGACCAACAAATTCATCATCAAGAAGATACTTAGAGCTTTGGATGGAAAATATGATACCGTTTGTAGATTGATCCAAATGATGCCAAATTACAAAGATCTCAAGCCCACAGAAGTCATTGGAAGGATTGTTGCTCATGAAATGTCAGTCAAGGACAAAGAGGAGCTACACAACAAATCAAGTGGTGCTTACAAAGCCTCAACCGATGCTCCCACAACTTCAAGTGACAAGCTAGTATCCAATGAAGAGATAAGCCTAATGGTGAAAAGATTCAACAAGTTCTACAAGAACAAAGGGAAAGAAAGAAGCTCTAGCTCAAGACACTATGAGAGAAGATCATCAAGTCGTGACCGAAATTGCTACAATTGTGGAAAACCCGGACACTACTCCAATGAGTGTACGGCTCCCTACAAGAAAAGAGACGAATCACCAAGAGGAAGACATAGAAGAGATGAATCACCTCGTAAGGAGAGAAGGAGTAGAGATGACCGTTATGAACGAAGACCCTCTCGAAGAAGCAAGGATTCGGAAAGGAAGGACAAGTCATCAAAGAGATACACAAGAAGAAGACATCAAGCTCATGTTGGTGAATGGATTTCCGGCTCCGACTCCGACAACCACTCCGAGAGAAGCTATCACTCCAACTCCGACTATAGTCAAGATGAAGGTGTTGCCGGACTTGCTCTTGTGTCATCCAACTCCCATGATCTATTTGACTCACCAAATGACGGAATTGGAAGATGCTTCATGGCAAAAGGCCCCAACGTATCACACCCCGAGTATCTTGATTTCAATAGTGATGAGGATGATTAGCTTGGTGATGATGATTTACATGTTGATAAGGCTAGTGATGTGAGCTATAATGAAAATGCTAGTAATCATGATAGTCAAGAGGAAACGAATGACAATGCTATGAAGGAGATTGAGCGTCTTACTAAAGAACTAAATGCTCTTAAGTTAGTTCATGAAACAACTCAAGAGGATCATAGAGAACTTCTAAAAACTCATGAGAAGCAACGCTTCGAGAAGCTAAATTTAGAGAAAGAGCATGAGTTTCTTAAAGCTATCAATGATGATCTTCGAAAGAAGAGTTCTTCATATCTTGCCAAACGTTTACACTTGTCTACCTTTATGCCACAAGTTAAACCTAAGCAAACTAGTAACAAGGGTAAAAAGGGTTCTACCTCTAGTAGTAACAATAACAATGCTATATCCAATGTTGTTGCTTCTAGTAGTTCCATTGATTCCACTAATGATTCTCTTAGCCAAGTTACACTTGAGCAAGAAAACAAACTATTGAAAGGAATTATAGAAAAAGGTGTCTACAAGAGCCTTGCCGGGAGTAAGCAATTTGAGGAAATTGTACGCAAGCAAGGAAGGCACCGGAAGAACCAAGGTGTTGGTTTTGAACGAAAGTTCAATGCCAATGGAGTTGAGTGGGAAGAAGATCAATACCCCAAGACGAAGTTTGTTCCTCAACAAGAGAAGTATGATCCTACTTCCTTCAAGGGAACACAAGCTCAAGAAGATCTTCCACCACAAGACCACAAGCTAAAAGGCAAGGACAAGCTTCAAGAAGAGATTGAATCATTTGAAGAAGCACCTCAATTATTGGTCAAGTGGGTTCCCAAGACTTCATCAAGTTCTACTTCATCAAGTGCTACTACAACTCCAAGGATTCCCATCAAGTTGATGTGGGTCCAAAAGAAGAAGAACTAGAGAGCTCTTGAGGGTGACTCCACCAACAAACTTCACTCACATTCATTTATGGCATGAACTTGTGCAATCAACTTCCACATCTTGCACTAGTTCATGGAGTCACAAACCCTCTTGTTGGTAAGGCATGGGACAAGGTAGTAATTGCATTCATGGACATCATCATATGTGTATTTCACTCTATGTCTATGGATATTCTTGTATGTTCCTTGTGTGGGACTAACCCATGAAGGTATTGAAAGCACAAAACTCCAAAGGATTGCTCCCAACTCTTGATGGTCTACATCAACATTGAGCATCCACATCTTCAACATCTACATGAAGTCATCATCGACAAAACCCATGGTTAGTTCATCCCTCTTTGGGGGGATATCACATCTAGGGGGAGCTTTGCTCTAAGACTTGAGCTAAAAGCAACTCTAATGGTGTGAACACATCAATGCTTTATGTAAAAGTGGCAACCCCACTTGTGCTTAAACGATGAGTATGACCTATGATCAAATGTTCTCATTTGACTCCTAAGTCAATATACTAATATATAGATGACCTAGTCATCACCATTGCTTGATAGATGCTAGAATTGGTTTTGCATGTTTGACACATATTTCATTTGCTATCTTATTGTGTGAGCATGTTTTCTTCATTCGAGGACATCCATTTGTTGTTTTGATTGTCTTGGTTTTTCTGGCCAAGTGGATGTACAAGAATGCCTAAGTACCTTCTCTATCTATCTATGCTTTCTTGTCTCAAATTCTATTCTTGCTACATCACAAAAATTGAACAAGTCATTTTCGGACCCTCCGGGTGAGGCGCACTCGGAGTCACCGATCTGAAAGGGCTGAACTTCCAAAACCTTCTTTATGCATTTCGGTTGGACCAATCCACTCAAACTCGGTCAAACTGAAATCATTTAGATTGATCTAGGTTTCAATCTCGGTGTCACCGAGTTGAACGTTTCGGAGTCACCGATTTGCTATACTGCTTGCAGTTACACATATCGGTGCCACCGAGTTGTTCCACTCGGAGCCACCGACAGCAGTTGGGTATATATACTGAGCGGGCCCGTACGATTGAAATTTCTCAAACATCACGACTCCCGCACCCCCTCTGCTGTCGTCGCCCTCGTCTTCGAACTTCAACGTTGCGTCCAGCGCGCCCTCGCCGCCGGAATCCGTCGCCGTCAACGGGAATCTTCCCCGCCGTTGCCACCATAGAGGATCTCCACCAAGTTAGGGTGAGATTCGACCCCCTCCGTGTTCCTCTTTCTTATTCAATACACAGATGGATTGCCATTATTCTTGCCACAGATTGCAATGCTTATTCCACGAATAAAATTCCGTAGACCTGATTCGAGCAAAAAAATTAGGTTTAAGTTTCCGCCGTAAGCATCTCGGACCGACCGAATTGAGATTTTCGGAGTCACCGATTTGGCCCCAGGCCATTGCACTAGTACATCTCAGTGCCACCGAGAAGTACGAATCGGTGAGACCGAAAGTAACGTTTCAGTGAAATCCTAGCATCTCGGAGACAGCAAACCACATCTCGGTCTAACCAAAATGGAGTGTAAAGTTTCTGTTGAGTGCTTCGGTATCACCGAGATTATCAACTCGGTGGATCCGAAATGCCTTCTGTGAAAACTTGAAACTAAGATTTGAACTCAATTTTCATGAAAAATGTCTGCTTTTTGTGATGACTCATCTACTCTGCCCACACCCAACTATTCACAGGGTCAGCTTTGCAAGATGTCAGATGCCAGTGATAGTCAGAATGTCTCAGAAGCACACACTGATCTCAGTTCAGGCTCTAGCCCTGAGGGCAGCTACTATGAGGGAGAGAGGAGTTCTCCAGAATTGCCCAAAGCAGCTACTAGGGCAAGAAAGAAGAGAACCTCAGATGATGAGGATGAGGACTTTGTGGCTAGTGAGGCCACTTCAAAGAAGAAGAAAGTGGTTGCTAAGGAGTATGGCAAAGCAGCTAGCTCAATTTTTTTTGCCAAGGACAAAACAGCAGTGAAGAAAGTGCCAAAGAAAACCATGACATTTACACTTGAGGAACCAAGTGATACAGAGGAAGTTGCTGCAAGAAAGAAGAAGAGGCCAAGGAAAACGGTTGCTCGTGTTATAGGCAAAACCTCCATGGCTGATGAAGAGGAAGAGGATGAACCAGTAGCTGATGCACCTCCTGCCAAGACTCAGAAGCTCATGTCTGATGCTATGAGGTCTGCTGCTCCCACCAAATCCAAGCCCAAAGCTCCAGCACCCAAGAGATCTACAAGAAACATCCCTGCCACTGAGAGGAACAAGGCCCCAGTGCCTGAAGTTGATGCTGATGAGGAGCCACTAATGCTCAGAAAGTTGAAACCCAAGATTCCAGATCATGACAATGCCCATCCAGTTGCAGAGAACATGATGCTCAGGAAGGACAAAGGATTGCGTCAGTGGAGATTATTAGATCCATATGCTGCAAGGAGGAGGACTGCTTGTGATTACCGCTTTCACACACGAGAGCAACAAGATTTCTATGAGACTATGTTGCTTGACAAGAAGCCTATTGTTAGTGATATGAAGTGGGTGGATTGGAAATATATTGATGCAAATGAAGACTATTTCCCCCATGTTCATGAAAGCTTCAGAATTGCTGGTGTTGATGATTTCGTTGGACAGAAGCTTACCAAATTGAATGATGAGATGATCATGCAATTTTATTCGACAGCACACTTTTATCCGGATGGTAGAGTTGTGTGGATGACTGAGGGATCCAAATACCAGTCAACCATCTCTGAATGGGTTGCTCTTCTTGGTGCTCCAAAGGAAGAACAAGATGACATTGACATATATACCAAGCTCAAGATGGACCACAATTCCATGGCAAATATGTACACAGCAATTCCTGAGAAAGATATTGAGACTCACAAGCTAGGTTCAGTGAAGCACTTGCTACCTGGTTTGGCCACCACTAACACAATCTTGAGGTACACTCTGTTGCCCAAGTCTGGAGATGACAAGATGATACGTGGCCACTCCATCAACTTGCTACACTTGTTTGACACACCGCAGAAGTTCAAAGTTATGAGCCTTATTGTTGAAACTATCAAGAGAACCGAAAGCTGACCAGAAGAGATCTTGCGGATATGCTCCACACATTCAGATGCTCATCAACTCCAAGGTTGGAACGAGCACATATCTACTTGATTGCGAGTATCTCCCATTGCGTCCTGAGTTCGAGGACAATGTAGTGGTGATGGACCCTTCACACCCTACATCTGCCCAAGCTCAAGAGACGATCCGGGCAGCTGAGGCAGCAAAAGAAGCCCAGAAGGCATGTGCTCCCAATGCACCTATTGCTAACCTCAAGACAAAGGATGATCAAATGACTTATCTACTGGAAGCCACCCTGAGGATTGAGCGAAGTCTGGCCAACCTCACGAAGAACCAGGCGAGCCTAGAGCGGATAGTTGAGACAAAGATTCATGATCTTGATGTGATGATCACTGAGGTACAGACTATAGTGGAGAAGCTGAAAGATGATGTTGACGCAACCAGGGCTGCTACTGATGATAGTGGAGATGACAGACCAACGACTGAGAGATTCCAGACAGTGCCTAGGGCATCCAGGTCTGCTGTAGTGCATGTTGCAGATACGAGGACCACAGTCTCTGCACCTGCTGCTGCTGCTAAAGTGCCACCTCCAGTCTCTACTCTACTAGCCCAGCAGACGTCAGCTGAAGCCTTCGTGGATGCACTTCTCTCAATGCCATCTACGCACACCGGAGTTGCCAGCTAGAGATCACCCTCAGGAGCTGCCGAGGATCGTGCCTAGAGAGACACATAGTCCTATACCTATTCAAACTTTTTGGTACTTGTTGCCAAAGGGGGAGAATTTGTATAGATCATTAGGCTTCGAGACAGAGTGCCTTGCTTTTGCTCGTTGTTTTTCTTGAGTTTCTGCTACTATTTGGTTTATGCTACTTTGGTTTGATGTGCTTGATACTATGTGCTTGTGAGATACTATATTTGTGATGGATCATACTATGCTTCATGTGATGATTAATGCTTATCCTTATCATTATCTTGTATGATCATTCACTTGTATTTTTGGTGATGCGTGCTTACTATTCCATTCATATCATTTTGCGCGCTCCACCAAGTTGTATGTGACATGGAAGAGTGACCCATGATCCAAATCGATTGTGCATTTGCATTCAAACGCAAATTATTAATAATGCACAAATTTAGGGGGAGCTCATGCTTATCACATACCTCTTGTCGTGGTTTTGTCACAGCAGATGTCCTCGTGAAAGGACTTAGTCGTTAGGCCATCGCAGCTAGGTGGTAACTCGAACGGGGTTGATCGGAATCGAGAGACAAGGGTTTACCCAGGTTCGGCCCCTCACGATGGAGGTAATAGCCTACGTCCTGCTTTGATTGTATTGATGATGATCTCGATTACAAGGGTGCGACTTGGCTAACCTAGTACTCGAGAGCTTGTAACTTAGCCTTTCCGCCTCAGGGGCTCGCCTTTATATACAGGTCGAGGCTCTGGGTTTACAACAGAGTCCGGGTCGAAGAGACAACCCATGTCATACTCTAACTCCTACTCATCTTATTTCACAAGGAAACTGTTCGGGCGCCTTAGATGGAAAGGCTCTGGGCCGTGAGTCGGCATCTCCTTGGCGGCTTACCCTCTGGACTCCGGTCTTCTGGATCGTCGCGGCCCACCTGTAGAAGCCTTTCTTCTAAGTCGCCGCATAGTGACCAGGGGTTATATCCTGGCGGGTTATATCCTGGCGGTTTATATCCAGGGGTTATATCCCCGACATTAGCCCCCAGGTTGATTTGAATTTATTCGTGTCAACCTTCAAAATAGGAATAACCCGGACTGATCTTCTGGGTCGTGGCCGGCTTATAGTTGCCGGCTTATAACATGCTTCACACTAGTCATATCTTCCCTTTGAAATATTATGACTCCTTTCAACTGATATCCGCAAATCTCGCGTGACGTCATTCAAAATCTTGAGTGGATCTGACAGGCCCAATAAATGAGGTGCCTTTCATCACTGCGTTGACTTGATTCTCGCGCTTGCCGTTTCGCTTCTCCCTTCCTTTTAAATGCTCCCGAGGGGTCCTCATTTTCACTTTACCGCCTCGACTCTTCTTCTTCTTCTCGCCATGCGTGCGCCTGGAGCTCCGCCGCCGCTCGCCCTCAAGCTCGCTGGTGTCCCCAAGCCCTCGTCTTCCTCACGCGCATCGTCATCAGAGCTCATTCAAACCACCCGGGATCATCTCCCGCAACCAGGTACTCATCCCCGTCGCCATAGATCTGTACTGTAGCTCAACCTAGTACTTCTCTGTTCTTGCCTCGGCCATACCGCCATTGCCATTGTTAGATCTAGGTTTTGCACTTCCTTAACTCAGAAATGCCCCGCCGTTAGTTGTAGCATCATTTTTGTATCTGAACGAACTTGAACTTTGGTAGAATCAACAGATAGATCAACTTAGGCTTCCAGTGTATGAACTCGGCGCTGAAAATATTCTTCTTTAAACTGATTTTATAGATCTGAAAAATCATCCGACCTGTGTGAAAACTGTTTGCGCAACACTTAGCAAAAACTAGAAATTTTAGCATCTAGTAAGTCGCCCTTACTCTTGGCGACTCATGTCCAGTTGTTATGATCCGCCCAATTTTGATAATCATAGCTGAAATCCCAGTCGGGCGACCTACTGAACGTGGTGACTCGCCCCTGTACCTTTGATCATATGATGCGAGCTTATCATGAACATAAGTAATCCTGCCATTTATGTTTTTGCATTCCTCATTCATATTTAGGCGATTTGCTATGGCGAAGACCACAGTCTGCAACTGGGCGTGTTCTCAAGTCTCTGATCTTGTACTGAATGATTATAAAGAGCAAGGTTTCCTACCGGCTCAAGAAGTAATTGGCTATCGAGCCCCTTCAGCGGCAGAAGACAGCCCTCACCCCTGCGAGGGGGAAGTCGTGATTTTTACAGACCATCTTCTCAGGGGTTTCTCTCCACCCGGGTCAAAATTCTTCCGGGATGTTCTACACTTTTTCAACCTTCACCCGCAAGACATTGGTCCAAACTCTGTATCCAATCTGTGCCAATTTCAAGTTTTGTGTGAGGTATATTTGCAAATAGAGCCCACCGTTCCTCTCTTCAGAGAGTTCTTCTATCTCAACCGGCAAACTGAGTGTGCTGATGGCCCCTGCCTAGAACTTGGCGGGGTTTCAATTCAAAGACGAAGAGACGTCCCTTTTCCTGCAGCTGTTCTGCCGAGTCACCCTAAAGGTTGGAACAAAACATGGTTCTACTGCAAGAACATAGCTCCAGCTAATGAAAACCCTTTGTCGGGTTATAGACCTGAACGCCTTCCCCCAACTTTTGAACTTCCTGGCTGGGCTTCTCAAGAAGAACGTGCACAAGTCGCCCACGTATATCCAAAGTTGAGGGCTTTGCTAGTCAACGGTCTGACTGGTGTTGACTTGACCCGGTGCTGGCTTACCTGGAAGATCCTGCCCTTAAGCCGCCGAGGCGACTTAATGTGTAATTATTCCGGCGAATCAAACGACCCACAACGGTTCAGTCCCGTTGATATGTCAGTTGATGACATAAATAAGGCTACGAAGAGGCTACTCGGGGAAACTCAAGAAGCATGCAACAAGACCGGACTGAAGCCATTTTATGCCCTCAACCAAGCTCCTCCAGTAAGCATTCTTATAATTGTTTCATCTGACTTATCAATCCATAAATTAAGCTTGTTGATCTCGTTAAACTGCAGGTCAACTCTACATTCTGGAACAGGAGGACGAAGAAGGCAGTCGCCAAATCCAAAGTTGTGCCGGCTCGGAAAAAGAACAAGCCGGCCGCTGAACATGAGACGGCAGCTAGGGGCCAGTCGCCATTGGCTGATGATGAATCAGAGGTAGAACTTGACTCCCTTGGCTGTCTTTTCGTTGAACTGGCTGACGCCTCTTATTTCCAGGACGATGTTGATGTAAGCCGGGCTGATGATGTTGAGGTAATTTCTATCTCTTCTGACTCAGACAACTTTGTTCCCCAAAAGCTAAGAAAAACTGCGAGGAAAGTGCCCTTTTCTCATCCACTTGCTTACTTAGACTAAAATTTTTCTTTAAAGAAATCACAGCATGCCGAATCAATAAGGCGCCAGACTCGAAGTGGCTCTGGAGAGCTTTTGGGCGGCCTATCTAATACGCCAAACCCCCGCAAACGTCGAAATGAGGTGCCTCACAGTCCCACTTCATCTCACCCGCTTGCCGGTCTTTTTAAACAACCACTTAACCCGTCTGATTCGGATTATCAGGAGTCGCCGCCATCATCTGGCGACTCATCTGCCACTCAATTGCCACCCTTGATCATCAAACCAGGGTAAGTGCTTGTCGATGAGTCATGCTTGGTTATACCTGTTGTATTATTTATCTAAATCTGCTTGTGCTTACGCAGGGCCAAGGCCAAGAAGAGGAAAACTGGCGAGTCATCTTCGACCCCAGAGAACCTTGAACCGGAAGATCCAAAGTTGGTGACCCCTGTAGGACATGAGACGGCAAAGGATCAAGATGGTGCAAATGTTGATCCGCCCAAGCAAAACGAGCCGCCAACTACTGAAGAGGTGAATACTCAAGTAGGCGCATCTGACACGATGGAGGATCTTAACCTGCCAAGTCCTATTCACCCTTCTAGTCCAAGGAAGGCGACTGAAGATATAGCTTTATCATCTCCGCAACCTGCCGACGAAGTCACCATCACAGGGGCGTCTTTTAAAGCTCCAGAACCATCAACTGTTTTGACAAAACTTGTATCAAAAGATGACCCGGTGGCAGCTGAGAAAGGGAAAAACAAACTTGAACTCCCAATGCTCGAAGGACTCAGCGCGGCTGATACTCATGAATTATATCTGACTCGGCTATCTATAAGGCGGGAGATGGAAGCCAACTTGGTGAACATGTTGAAAAGGAAATATGAGGTAAATAGAATCTCGTCCTTTCCATACTTATATATCTTGTGTAGCCGCCAAGTCTTAGACATATGTCAGCATGAATGTGTGTAAGACTTCCAGGATGATATACTTCGGTGCGGAACTGTAGCCCCCAAGGACCGGGTTATTATGTATATAACAAGCCGGTTCTTTAACATATGTCTGAAAAGCAACGTGTAGACCCCAAGGGCCGACTCATTTCGATAAAATGAGCTGGGTCTTCAACAATTGTCCTTAGTAAAAGTGACGTGTAGCCCCCAAGGGCCGGCTTGCTTCTATGAAACAGCCGGGTCTTCAATAATATTGAGAACAAAGTGACATGTAGCCCCCAAGGGCCGGCTTGCTTCTGTGAAACAGCCGGGTCTTAATCCCCTAGCGAGCACGAGGAGAAAAAATGACCTGCATTAGCCCCCAAGTGCCATGTAGATTGCTAGCAAACTGCGTGGGACTTTTCAATGTAAATTTTTAGTCGTCTCGTAACCCCCATGGCCCAGGTTGTTCAATTTTGTGGGCCCAGTAGTATATAGCATCCTACTGAGAAGATGTGGTTTATGACAGGATATGCTCAATGACGCCGAGTCAAAGGTGGCCGGCTTACAAGAGCAACTGAAAACTGAGAAGAAGCTTCGAACTGATGCCGAGTCAGCAGCCGCATCTCTAGAAGAATCAGCATCAACCACCGCTGAAAAACTGAGAGCGTTGACGGCCTCTCATGAGAAAGAGAAATCATTGATGTTGAAACGTGCTGAAGAGGCAGAGAACCAGCTCAAGCCCGTTACTGACGAATTAAGCGGCTTGAAGCGCTATATTACTGATATGACCCAGGCCATCTTCGGTAAGTGATCCGCCAACCAGTCAGTAATAACTCGCACAAAATCTGTAATATCTTGAATGGGATTTCTGTAACCAGTTGTCGTCAAACTTGCAGGTAGCAGGAGCAGCAATCTGCGTCAAGACCCCCGTGTTAAGCTCAAGGCGGTTTACACTTTCTTGGAGCAACTGTATGCAGGGAGCCTGTTCACCATTATGTCTGTTATGGGTCACAAAGAGCCGCCACGTTTCATAAGGGACGTGTTGAAGCAACTGTCAACCGTGCCTGCCCAAATTGAAGAGTTGAAGAAATCAGCCGCCCGAGCGAGCGCCATGTTAGCCTTAAGCCGGGCCAAAGCTTATGTTCCAGAGATGGATCCGTCCGAGATGGTTGGCGGGTTTCCAGAATTCAACACCGACGGCAGCGAATTCACTTCAGAAGATTACACCCGGTGCATGAAGGAAACCCATGTTTTGGCGAGTCAACTTGTGGAGGAATTGGACTTTAAGAGGTATCAACCAGCTTACAATGAAGAGAACATGCGGGTCACTCCACCGTCTTACACGCCCATCGACTTAACTCCAGCACGGCGTAAGCATATCTTTGCTCCTGACGTTGACCCGTCTATTATCATGAAAGAGGATGCCGTCTTCCAAGCTTTGACAACGATCGACTGGGATCTGGACAATCTTCAGATCGGGAGAAGAGCGAAGCCGGAGCAGGATGACCCGAACGCCCAAGCCGCTGACGAACATCAAGAAGGAGCTAATCCGGGGACTGATAACCCGGCGGGCACAACAACTGGTCCCCAGGAGTAGGTCTCAAACTTTTGGACATCATGGAGCCCAATTGTGGCTTTTTGTAATAGGATAGCTAAAAATACTTGGTGCACTGACGTGCCTTCGCGCACCTAAAAAGTTGGTAGTATTGTGGATGAAAAACCTGCACTGGTGTGATGATATATTAACCCTCCCAGTCTCCTTTTGAAGAAACTGCTTCGTTGAATATGGCGAGTTATATTTGTATGAGCCAGCAGTAGCTTATCCTTCACCGCAGAACACAGGCATAGAATAACCCGGAGCGCTTAATAGCTGCCCGGCTTGTGGTTAGCACAATTCTGAAATAACCTGTTAGGATTTTTGTTTAACCCGGTTCATCCATGATCCGGTGGCTCATGGCCAAAGGGAAACAATTGTAACCCCTGTAAAAATGGAACAGAAGTCATGAATAGAAATCAATGCTAAGTTGGCTTTCGAGGCACGACAATATAGACCGGCTTTCGATGCTCAAGTCTTGCTTCAATGAAGCTGGCGTGATAGCCCATGGTTTATCCTCGCTCTCTGTAAGCCGGCTCTCACGTGACATCCGATGTTTTAACCAAGACAAGTTCAGTGTCATAGAGATGATTGACTTGTCAAGAGTACACCGGGTCACCTAATCGGAGTAGCATCAAGCAGACAGGCAGGTTTAACTAAGATAATGTGGCGTTAATTGCCGGGTCAAGAGGGTGAGATAGCTAAACTCGGTGAGTTGGAAGCCCCCAAGTGACCAATGATCAAAAACAAAAAGACTCATGCACAATATTGGAGATGAAACAACAGATGCCCCGAGTTTCAAGGGTGCCGTCTTATGTTTATTGATCATAATATATACAAAGGTATGTACAAGTAACTTGAGCCGGTGGCTCTAAGTGTAATAAGGACGGAGATGAGCGATATTCCAAGGCCTGTTGGTCTCCTCCTCCGACGTGCGTGACTTATTGTGCTCACGTATATCCATCAGGTAATATGAACCGTTGTTGAGATTATTGCTGATGACAAAAGGCCCTTCCCAAGGAGGGGAAAGTTTGTGCATACCCGCTTGTTCTTGAATCAGACGGAGTACTAAGTCGCCCTCTTGGAAAGTACGGCTGCGAACCCAACGGCTGTGATAGCGACGTAGGTCTTGCTGATAGATTGCAGAGCGTGCTGCTGCTAAATCACGTTCCTCCTCCAACGCATCGAGAGAATCTTGATGAGCCTGCTCGTTATCTGCTTCGACATAGGCAGTGACCCGGGGGGAATCATGACGAATATCGCTGGGTAAAACAGCTTTTGCACCGTATACCATGAAGAAAGGCGTAAAGCCTGTTGACCTGTTAGGGGTAGTTCGGATGCTCCAAAGGACAGAAGGAAGCTCCTCAACCCAGCAACCCGGCGTGCGCTTGAGGGGGACCATAAGCCTTGGCTCGATACTGCGTAAAATCTCTTGATTAGCACGTTCTGCCTGGCCATTAGACTGAGGGTGTGCAACTGAGGAAACATCAAGCCGGATATGTTCTCTTTGACAAAACTGCTTCATAGCTCCCTTTGACAAATTTGTGCCATTATCAGTGATGATGCTATGTGGATAACCAAAGCAAAAAATCAATTTTTTCAAGAACTTGACTGCTGTGGCGGCATCACAATTGCTGATTGGCTCGGCCTCAACCCACTTGGTGAATTTATCAACAACGACCAAAAGGTGGGTTTTCTTGTCCTTGGACGGCTTAAACGGGCCAACCATGTCGAGCCCCCAGACTGCAAAAGGCCATGTGATAGGAATCATCCGGAGCTCTTGAGCCGGAACATGAGCCTGGCGTGCAAACTTCTGGCAACCATCGCACTTTTGTACGATATCCTCAGCATTTGCGTGAGTGGTAAGCCAGTGAAAACCATGCCTAAAAGCTTTTGCCACCAAGGATCTTGAGCTGGCATGATGACCACAATCGCCAGCATGAATCTCATTGAGAATCTCTCGCCCTTCATTAGGGGAAACACAACACTGAAAAACCCCTGTGATGCTTCTTCTGTGTAACTCACCATTGACAATTGTCATAGACTTGGAGCGGCGGACGATCTGACGAGCCATGAGTTCATCTGCAGGAAGCTCGCCTCGAGTCAGATAATCCAAATAAGGAACTGTCCAGTCTGGAATAGCAAGAAGAGCCGCCACCAACAGTGCCTCCGGGTCAGGAATAGCGAGATCTTCCTCGGAAGGCAGTGTGACAGAAGGATGATGTAGCACGTCAAGAAACACATTGGGAGGGACCGACTTATGCTGAGAGCCGAGTCATGACAATGCATCAGTCGCCTCGTTGAGTCGCCGATCAATGTGATCAACCTGATATCCTTTGAAGTGTCCAGCTATATTAGTGACCTCTTGCCGATAAGCCGCCATAAGCGGGTCCTTAGAGTCCCACTTCCCTGAAACTTGTTGAGCGACCAAATCTGAGTCGCCCAAACACCTGACCCGGCTGAGATTCATCTCTTTGGCCATCCGAAGACCATGGAGGAGAGCCTCGTATTCAGCTGCATTGTTAGTACAGGTAAACATGATCCTTAGGACATAACAAAATTTATCACCTCGAGGAGAAGATATGACCACTCCAGCCCCCGAGCCTTTTAACTGTCTGGAACCATCAAAATGTATAGTCCAATATGTATTATCAGGCTTCTCTTCTGGAGCTTGGAGTTCAGTCCAATCATTGATGAAATCGACAAGTGCCTGGGACTTGATGGCTATGTGAGGCACGTATTTAAGATGATGTGGGCCAAGCTCGATCGCCCACTTGGCAACCCGACCTATAGCTTCCCTGTTCTGGATGACGTCTCCCAAGGGTGCTGAACTGACCACGGTAATGGGATGCTCCAGGAAATAATGCCTGAGCTTGCGACTAGCCATGAAGACGCCAAACACCAGTTTCTGCCAATGTGGGTACCTCTGCTTGGACTCAGATAGAACTTCGCTGACATAATAGACTGGCCGTTGCACTGGATATTCTTTCCCTGCCTCTTTCCTCTCGACCACAACTGCAACACTTACTGCTTTGTTATTGGCAGCAATGTACAGGAGCATAGGCTCTTTGGCGATGGGAGCGGCGAGAACAGGCGGCTCAGCCAATTGCTTCTTGAGGGCTTCGAAGGCCGCATCAGCAGCGTCACTCCAAACAAAGTCCTCAGTCTTTTTCAGCATCTGGTACAGGGGGATAGCCTTCTCACCAAGGCGGCTTATGAACCGGCTTAGAGCTGCGATACGACCCGCCATGCGCTGAACGTCATTGATATTCTCTGGCTTCGCAAGTGAGGTGATTGCCTTGATCTTGTCTGGGTTAGCTTCAATGCCTATTTCACATACTAGGAAACCCAGCAACTTGTCTGCAGGAACACCAAAAACACACTTATACTGGTTAAGCTTCATCTGGTAAGTCCGAAGATTAGCAAAACTTTCCTTGAGATCATCCAACAAGGTCTCCTTCTTCAATGACTTGACCATGATATCATCCACGTAAGCATGAACGTTGCGCCCAATCTGTTTGTGGAAGCAATTCTGGACACAGCACTGATAAGTTGCCCCTACAGTTTTTTGAGCCCGAAAGGCATAGAGACGTAGCAGAAAGCCCCAAAGGGTGTGATGAAAGCCGTCTTCTCCTGATCCTCGACGGCCATCTTTATCTGATGATAGCCGGAGTAAGCATCCAGGAAACACTAACTCTCACAACCCGCTGTGGCGTCAATAATCTGATCAATGCGAGGGAGGGCAAACGGGTCTTTGGGACAAGCCTTGTTGAGATCTGTGTAGTCAACACACATGCGCCAAGTGCCGTTTTTCTTTAGAACGAGCACTGGATTAGCCAACCACTGCAGGTGAAAAACTTCAACGATGAACCCGGCAGCTAGGAGCCGGGCTATTTCTTCTCCAATAACCTTGCGTCTCTCCTCGTTAAAACGACGGAGGAATTGTCGAACAGGCTTCATTTTTGGATCCACATTAAGGTGGTGCTCAGCAAGTTCTCTCGGTACACCTGGCATGTTAGAAGTTTTCCACGCGAAGATGTCCCGATTCTCACGGATGAACTCGATGAGCGCGCTTTCCTATTTGGGATCCATACCAGTCCCAATAGTGAACGTCTTGGACGGGTCACCAGGGACGAACTCAACCTGTTTGGTGTCCTCGGCCGACTTAAACTTGAGGGGCGGGTCAGACTCTGCGGTGGGCTTCTTTAAGGGTGTCATATCGGCCGGGTCAACATTTGCACTGTAATATTTCAACTCTTCCGCAGTGCAAGCCGTCTCAGCGTAGGCTGCATCCCCTTCCTCGCACTCGAGGGCGATCTTTCGATCCCCATTAACTGTGATAGTGCCTTCTAGTCCAGGCATCTTGAGTTTGAGGTAGACGTAGCAAGGTCGAGCCATAAAGCGAGCATAAGCCGGCCGGCCAAACAGGGCGTGATAAGGGCTCTTGATTTTGACCACCTCAAAGGTCAATGATTCACACCTGTAGTTATCATCAGTACCAAACGCGACGTCCAGCTTGATGCGCCCGATGGGATATGCAGACTTTCCGGGAACAATCCCGTGAAACACGGTGGAAGACGACTGGAGCTGTTTTTCAGACAAATTCATGCGTCGGAAAGTGTCGTAATACAAGATGTTTATACTGCTCCCTCCATCCATGAGCACCTTTGTGAGTGAATAGCCGCCGACTTGAGGTGCCACCACCAGGGCCAGACAACCCGGATTCTCAACCCGGGGAGGGTGATCTTCTCTGCTCCATGTAATGGGCTGTTCCGACCAACGTAGATATTCTGGGATTGCCGGCTCAACAGAATTAACGGCTCGTTTCCGGAGTTTGCGATCTCGTTTGTCAGTATGAGTCGTGAACACATGATATTACCCACTATTCAACTGCTTGGGATTGCTCTGAAAACCACACTGATTGCCATGCTGATGACCGCCCTGCTGTTGATTTCCTTGCCCTGAATGCTGATTGCCACCGTTGTTGCCAGACCCCTGATAACCTGCTCCTGAGCCGCCCGGGCCATGAAACCCCGGGTTATGAAAACCTCTAGATGAGCCGGCTCCAGGTTGCCCCGGGTCACCTCCGCCGCCTCCTTGACGGCTCTGAAAGAACTGCTCGCCGAAAGCCTGCATTATGTGACAGTTCTCCCAAGAGTGGGTTGACGGCTTATTAGGGAGGCTATGCTTTGGGCATGGGGCTTTGAGGGCTTCCGCAAAATTACGGGGCTTGTTGCCACTATAGGGCCTTCCCGAATTACTCCCCTTCGGGTATTTGTAACCAGTGTTGGTATTAGCGACCAAATCTGATCCTCCTTCCTGATACTTACGCTTCCCTCCATTGCCTTGATTACCATGGTTTCCATTGTTGCCTGAGTTGTTCTGCTGGTTACCCTTGCCACCATTGTTTTTCTTTCCCTTGCCGGTCTGGTCATCATCCGGGTTAGGATCCTTCGTGGTGTCTGACTCGGCATACCTAGTGAGGACGTCCATGAGCTCGCCCATATCCTGAACCTTCCGCTTGAGCCGGCCAAGTTTCTGCACGAGGGGCTCGAAGTGACAGTTTTTCTCCAGGATCAGCACTGCCTGAGCCGCCGTGATGCTGTCAGAAGCATGAATAATTTCTGCGACCCGGCGCGTCCAGTGATGGGCCGACTCACCCTCACGTTGAATGCAATGCTGAAGATCGTCGATCGTCATTGGGCGCTTGCAGGTTCCCTGAAAGTTCTTGATGAAACGGTCCTTCAACTCGGCCCAGGTGTTAATAGAGTTAGGAGGCAAGTTTTTCAACCAGGTTCGAGCCGGTCCTTCCAACATCATCGTCGGGTACTTGACGCAGACAGTGTCGCTGACTTCCAGCATATCCATGGCTATCTCGTAGCTCTCAATCCAAGCGGCCGGCTCAAGGTCCGCCGTGTAATTCGGAACCTTACGAGGGCCTTTGAAATCCTTGGGCATGCGCTCGTTGCGTAGAGCTGGCACCAAACATGGTATCCCGATGGTCCTGCTACTGGAAGTCAATTGGGTTGTGACAAGCGTTGCTTGAGCCACCGCATTCGCCGCCTCTGCAGCCCGCTGAGCCCGAGCCGTGTCAACGATTTCCTGGGCGTGAAGGGGCTCATGGTGTGGCGGGTCATGAGGTTGCTCTCGATGTCGACGAGCACTGCTAGAGATGGCCGGCGACTCATCATGGCGGCTCCCGCTACAGCTCGGGAACGGGGTAGAGTGGATTCGCTGCCGACTGTAGGAGTAGTTCGCCTGCTGGGCAACCGTAGTTTTTAACATCTCAATGGAATTCTGGGCCTCGATCTCAACCGGCGAGTTTCCCGTGATTGGGAGCGCGGCCAGGTTGGTCGCTGCTGCCACCAAGTTATCCAAAGGGTTGGTGAAGTGACCCGCCAGTGTGAGGAAACGATGCAGAGGCGTCTGAACCGGCGGGAGTCGCTGGTCCGGTTCTTGTGGGCGCTGCTGAGCCGGTCAATGTGGTTGACCCGGCGACGGCTGCCGGCCTCCGCTCGGGGGTACAAATGGAGCTTCTGGGGTGCCTGCCCCAGCCCCCTGAATAGGCGCATCCTGCGGCGTGTTAAACAGACGCATGGGCTCATAATTGGGCGGTAGATGACTCATGTGGCGCCTCTGATGAACCACCTCTGAGGCATTCTGACGGAGCCCCATGCGCCAGGCTTCGGCTTTCAGGCGCTCTACCTCGGCTTGGACTTGAGACTGCAACTCCGCCATGCGAGTGTTTTCAGCATTGATATCTGCCTATACCCTAGCCATCTAGTCGCGGAGCTTAGCTACCTCCGTGCTACGCTTCGCCTGGTTCTCTGTGGTCACCGGTGTCGCAAGAAGCGTTGCCAGGGCGGTTGCCAATTCTGTCAAAGCATGAGCCGGCGGGACGGCTGAGCCGGCCCCTGAGGTGCCGGTTCCCGTCGCCGCGCCAGCCAACGTGGAGTTAAGGGTCGAGGTTGAGCCGGCCATATAAACAGCAGCCCGGGGGGGCGCGTTGAAGGAGTCCTGAGCCGGCTGGTCATCGGAGTAGCCCCCAAGCCCGCCATCTTAAAGCGGGAGGATCGACTCGGTTTCATCAAAAGCGAAGACGTGTATATGATACAGCCTGAGGGTTTTGTCGATCCAACTAGCGCTAGTAAGGTATGCAAGCTCAAGAGATCCATTTATGGGTTGAGGCAAGCATCTCGGAGCTGGAATATTCGTTTTGATGAGGTCGTCACTGGTCTCGGTTTCATCAAAAGCGAAGAGGACGCTTGTTTATACAAGCAGTTGAGTGGGAGGTCGGTAGTGTTTTTGATCCTGTATGTGGATGACATATTGCTAATCGGAAACGATGTTTCGATGCTGAACTCGGTCAAGGAATCATTGAATGGCAAGTTTTCAATGAAGGACCTCGGTGAAGCAGTTTACATTTTAGGCATCAAGATCTATAGAGATATATCGACGAGGCTGCTCGGCTTAAGCCAGAGCACGTACATAGATAAAGTGTTGAAGCGGTTCAACATGAGTGAGGCCAAGAAAGGGTTCTTGCCACTCTCACATGGTATAAGGCTAAGCGAGAGTTAGAGTTCTTCGACATCTGATGAGCGAAGCAGGATGAGTAGGATTCCGTATGCCTCGGCAATTGGATCCATCATGTATGCCATGATATGTACTAGGCCTGATGTTGCTTTTGCAATAAGCCTAACAAGCAGATACCAGGCCAACCCAGGTGAGAGTCACTGGGTGGCGGTAAAGACTATTCTGAAGTACATGAAATGGACTAAAGAGATGTTCCGAGTTTATGGAGGTGAGGAAGATCTCGTCGTAAAGGGTTACGCCGATGCTAGTTTCCAAACCAACCGAGATGATTGTCGATCACAGTCCAGATTCATGTACATCAAGAACGGAGGAGCAGTGAGCTAGATGAGTTCCAAGCAAGATACGGTGGCCGATTCTACACAGAAGCCGAATACATTGTGGCTTGTGAAGCTGCAAAGGAAGGTGTTTGGGTCCGGAACTTTCTGGATGATCTTGGTGTTTTCCCAGCCTCGGTAAAACCATTGGACCTTTATTGTGATAATTCTGGTGCCATCGCACAGGCCAAGGAGCCGAGGAATCACCACAAGACCAGACACATAGATCGAAAATATCACCTGATACGAAAGATCGTAAAGAGTGGTGATGTAGAGTTATGCAAAATTCACACGGATGCAATGTTGCAGATCCGTTGACTAAGCCGCTTCCACAAGCCAAGCATGAGGGTCACATTAGAGCTATGGGCATATGATGTCTATTTGATTGACCCTAGTGCAAGTGGGAGACTGTTGGAGATGTGCCCAAGAGGCAATCATGTATGATGATATTTCCTATGTGTTTATGAATAAAGATAGTCCTTGGACATTATCAATGATGTGTATCAGCAAGTATGTGACTTGTTTGTGGGACTATGCATTGTATGATGACTGTCCTAAAAGTCCCTAGTCAAAATGGCTGTGTGGACGCGCAGCTTACTAGACTAGCATATGACACGATGGATGGCTCGGTCTCACTAGCCATGGAGCATTGGATGCTAACCGGATAATATGTGCTCAGAAAGATATGGTCGGATTCGACATAGTTGGATCTGAGTCCAGATAAGGTCCGACTCGGACTGACCCAACTATGAGACGCAATGATATGTCATCTGTGAGTCTCTAGTACAACATACGTTCGATGTCCTAAGACCTGAGCTAGCGCATGTACTCGGGATGATGACATACCTACTTTGGGCTGACCAAACGCTACTCCGTAGCTGGGTAGTTATAAAGGTAGGTTTCGGGCTTGTCCAGACCCATGCTGCGAGACATGGTCGAGCAAGATGGGATTTACCCCTCCAATCAGGAGAGATATACTCTGGGCCCCTCGTGTGATCCGACCAAGATAAGCATGGCTACGCGACAAGGATTATGAGATAATCCGGTTTGTGGTCGGCATCACTGGAACGAGAAAGAGGTCGGGCTAGCACAAGGATGACAGACTCGCCTTGAGCCCGACAACATATATGGTGTGGCAAAGGGAACAGAAGTGTGATATGTTGTATAGGTTCGCCAACCGGCTTCATTGTCTACATGGTGGTCGGCATGCCTTGCTAGAGGCCGCTACCAACCGAGCAAGTCGGAGGTGATCTGAACTGCTACCGAGTCGACTTAAGGGGTCGCGCGCTTAAGGGAAGGAACCTGTGAGGCTGGGTCCAACTCCACGAGTCATATGTGATCCTACTCGAACTCGGATCCAGGCCGAACAGACTTTGGCCTTTAGGATCCATGCGAGGCCCAAGTGTTGAGCCTGCGACGGATGCCTATATATAGTGGAGGTGCGGCACACTCATTTGGTTGATCACTTCGGCGGCGTCATTAGGGCTATGCATGTGTTGCAACTAGCCACCTCCACTCGCCGTCGGTTGTGTGACCAGACCTAGCAATCCGCCGCACGACATTCCTCCTACACGCGCGGATACCGTTAGAGGCGGTGCACTTGCGCCGCTCTGGTGAACCTGTACGTTGGATCCGATGATTGGCTGTTCGAGGGAGATCGCACGAGGAGGAGACGAACCCCGCGGACGCGCTGCCCCAACTCTACTTCCGCAGCATGGCACAACACGTCTAGTGGTAGCGATCCGTGATCCATCTCTGGTAGCATGTTCTTGGATGTTCTGCGAGTAGGAATTTTTAATTTGCAGTCGACGCACCCTACCGTAGATCCCAACAGACGTATCACTGCAATGCAAGCAGCTGAGCAAGCCGATGAGACTGCGCTTGTTTGACGCTTATATCCTCCAACTCTAGCTACATAGCATCAATGGACACACTATACTTCTCGTTTATCTTCCATAGATATTGGAGTTCCAGTAGGAGTTGAGCTGAGCCACATCTTTCTGCTTGAAGTTGAGACTGAAGAAGTCGAATAGATTCAGGTGGCAACTTCATCGAGCTTGTGTCACTGCTATTAGCGAGTAACTTGAACACTACATCAAGACATGACTTTGGGGTTGTATCGCTATCTCCAAGATGCGTTGCCTTCTTTCCTGCAATATATGTTAGAGGGGCAAGCAATGGGTTCGTCTCACTATCATTGTGGCATTTCTTCCTGGCGTCAGAGATATCACTCTGAAAGAGAAACAAGCAGACAGATAACAGGTTTTGCACATATAAGCATCAATGCTGTCAATTCATCCCATTTCTTATTGGCAAATAAAGAGACACGGTTTAAAATAGCATTAACATCATATGGTATTGTTCATAGTTAAGACATGGCAGGAAATGGCATTGCGCAGGAGTGGCCAGCTTCACCACACCACTAGATTACAGATCAAGAACACAAGCATACATGCAGTGCTAAAGAACGTATAAGCATCAATGGCCAGTGTGCTGTCAATTTATCCCATTCACTACAAGAAATATGTCAACTTGCGACAATCAATATTGGTCACTGAATGGTCATTGTTTTTCATTTGTGACCTTCGTGTGACCAAAAATAATTGGTCAAAAGCTGACCATCTTTAATGAAACTTAACGACCTTTTTTGTGAAATGGTCGTAGAAGGTTACGACCAAAATAAAAGGTCGTAGATTTTATGATCAATTATTTTGGTCACTGGCAGCCTGCCCAAACCACGTCAGATCCAACGTGGCAATCTGACGTGGCAAAATTGTGACCAAATAAGTTGGTCGTAGATTAGAATCAGCCCGGTCCAGTTCGATGCTTTACATGGGCCGAGCCCAACAATTCAGCTTATTTACATCTTTTTTCCTGTCAATTTTGGTCAGCTACATGGGCCAAGCCCAACATTGTAGCCTTCTTATTTTTGGGCCGTGGCCTTTTTGTCTCAATAGTTTCAGTTTTCTTTTTTTATAAAATGGGTCCACTAGTCAGATGGGTCCCAGTTGTCAGGTTCTGGTAAGTGGGTCCCATTTGTCATGTTCTGGTAAGTGGGTCCCAGCTATCAGGCTCTATTCTTCACATTTCAACCAGTATTTAAATTGACACAGACAGAAAACACACATTATACTTCAAATAAGAGCAGCCAGATTCAGTATGGAGCTCCTGCTCTACAAATAACACGTAATACAATGGCGAGCTCTACAAGTGCAATACAGTACTTTACAAGCTCTACAAGTGTTATCTTCTTCAGGATGGAGCTCCTTTGATAGCGATCACAAACTAGGCACCTGCCCCTATCATGAGCAACATGCCAGACTCACTGGATGACCATAGTCAGGACTGGAAACAGAACAAAAACATGCCTTCCACGGTCGCCCTGTTACATGAATCAGCAGAGAAGAATCAGAAAAAACTGGGGCCAAAATATTATGAATAGACCATTCAAGAAAAGGACAGTTATTTAGAATGATAACACAAATTGAGCTAGTAACATGCCTTTTGTTCTCCAGCTAGTTAAAGTGAGATACTCATTCATACAAGAAGACAGAGACACAGTATGAATACGCATGGCACAAGTGCAGGTCGTGCAAAAAAAACTTCACTGCAACACATTGCGCCTAAAACAAAATACCATTCTACTACCACGACCATCCATTCAACTGGCAAGATCTAACAATACTAGTCAGCGCATGCATACTAACATCACAAAGGGAGGAGAGAATAAAGGGAACCGAGAGAGATACCTATGGATGATAGCGGCGATGATGATCTGGATTGAGTTAGCATCGATGAGGAGGTGGATGATCTCCATGGTGTGCTTGATTGTAACACCCCTATGTAATGAGCTACAGTGATCCTCATGATTATGCTTAATCACTTTGCGTTTGCAATGCTTGATCACCTTTGGAATCATATCTCATTTCAAATTCCACCACTGAAATCAACTCAAATTGCAAGTGAAATTTGAAGTTGCACAAAAGTTGCTGCAAAATACTTAATCATTTAGCAAATGTTCCATAACAATTATTTGTTAAGCAAAACAACATCACTTATTTGCTTAAATGGGCTATAGTAATTAAAACAGTGCCAAATCAGCATTTTTAAATGCTTTTCTATTTATGAAAAATTCAAACAAATTCAAATGCCTCCCAAACTTTTTGTGGCAGTGCCTAATATTGCCTAGCATTTGTTTTGACCAGTTGCACATTTTGCAAAAGTCACTTGATGTAAAAAGGAAATGCAAAACAGAAGCAAAAGGGGAAAAACAGAAAAAGGCAAATAGAAAAAGGAAAAGGGCACCGTGGCACTGGGCTCTAGTCCACAGTGCCAGGCCCAGCCCAGCTCCCCCCTGTCTTCTCCCTCCTCCTATTCACCCCGCGCTGGGGCAACCAAGATATGCATTACTAACGACACTATCAAAAAGAAAATACCCTCGAGTTTAGGGTTTTCGCCTCTGGCGGCGCCTCCGACGCCGTCTAGAGCTTCTCTGATCTACCGCCGGTCCGACCCTCCGTTCATCCTGCCCTGCTGCTGGGTAGCGGAAGGAGAAGATCGTCCGTCTCTTGGCCTGTCTTGGCGAGCTGTTGAAGGGCAAACCCTAGATGGCGGCCGAAGCAGGATCATCTTCTGCAGGGTGGTCTGGGAAGAAGTTAGAGGAGATGTTGCTACACCTGGATCTCAAGGATGATGAGTTGGATGATGTGATCGTTGGGGAGGAGGAATCAAAGAGGTACGAAGCAGACGCGCGATGGATGGCGATCGGGAAGGTAAACACGACCCGGCCCTTCAGTTCATCGGCGATGTTCGAAACCATGAAGTCCATCTGGGGACTAGCACAAGTGCCAAAATACAGGGAGGCTGGTAAAAATCTCTATATCTTTCAGATGTTCTGCCTGGGAGATTGGAAGAAAGTTGTTCATGGAGGACCATGGCTGTTCAGGGGGATGGGGATGCTAATCGAGGATTACGATGGCAAGCAAGACCCAGCATCTTTCATCTTCGACGGCTTGTATGTCTGGGCGCAGATCCACAATATACCAGAGCTTTACCGCAAGATTGAGGTAGTTGATCAGCTAGCACGTCGGATCGGCCGGGTCAAGGAGACACAACTTTCGCCTAGACTCTTCTATGAGGGTGACTATGTCAGGGTCCGTGCTAGGGTTCTTGTGAATAAACCCCTCACCAGGGTGACTCCGTTGAACGTTGTGGGTGAGGGCAGGAAATTCCTCCCTGTTAAGTACGAGAAAATACCCTATTTCTGCCAAGTCTGTGGTCTCATGGGTCACAATCACGAGGAGTGTGGAGATGGAGTCTGGGAAGCAAAAGACAAGCAATGGGGAAGCTGGATGTTGGCTCCGCGAAGGGAGATAGCACAGGAGCAGCCAGTTGGTGACCGAGCTTTTCGAGGGGGCCGTTTTGGGGGCCGAGGCAGAGGAAGACCAGGTCGGGGCGCTCCACCACACCGCCAACCCTCTCCAGTACGTAAACGCTTATCTCAAGAGGTAGGTTTGGACTCGGGAGAAGAAGAGGGAGTAGAAGAAGATGTTACCAGCCCATTGAAACCAGGTGACACCGAGAAAAAGGAGCATGAAGAAGGCCTGGGGGTCCGAAGAAATTTGAACTTTACCATGACAAGCAACACACCCGACCAAGATCAGCAACCCAAGGCTGTAGCAGGGGGACCTGAGGCGGGCTTGCCAGCGCTGGGTGTCGCGGGCCAGGCTCTGGTGGCCGTCCCTCCACTACCCCCATCGTATGTGTCTCCCAGAGATGCAAAGAAAGAAAAAAAATTGGCTTCACCAATGAAGCAGAACACAAACAAGTTGGCGTTATTGGCGGGCTCCGACATGGGGCGCCGCCAGGCCCAATGAAAATCTTGAGCTGGAACTGCCGCGGGATAGGCGACCCTGCGACAGTTCGAGAACTCCACGACCTCGTGGAGATTAGTTCGCCAGCTATCGTGTGTTTAGTAGAAACTCAATTACAAAAGAGTCGTGTTGAAGGTCTTCGCACTTCTTTAGGTTATGATTTTAGTTTCGGAGTCGGGAGTAGTGGCCGCAGTGGCGGCCTTTGTATCTTTTGGAAAAATTCCTTGGATGTTGCAATAAAGAATTATTCCGAGTACCATGTTGATGCTTGGGTCACAGAACCTGGGAAAGAGCAATGGAGGCTGACATGCGTCTATGGTGAAGCCACCAGGAGTCTGCGTTACAAGACATGGGACACCATGAAACGCTTGAGAGGGGAGAGCACCTTCCCATGGATGTGTTTAGGAGATTTTAATGAGATCTTGCGGTCTGAAGAGCAGCATGGCCCTAATGAACGTGACAGCTCACAAATCGATGCATTCAGGGAAGCTGTTGATGTATGTGGTCTAGCGGACTTGGGCTAACGTGGACTAGACTGGACTTGGGAGAAGAAAGTCACCGGAGGACATTTTTGCCGCGTTCGCTTAGACAGAGCTTTGGCTTCAGCTTGTTGGTCTGCTCTTTTTCCTTTCGCCTCTATTGAGCATCTTACCGCGGCAAAGTCTGACCACTGCCTGATACTGCTAGAGCCCGATCTAATTGATACAAGCGTGCGGGCAAAGCAGAAGCAATTCCGCTATGAGTGTATGTGGGAGCGGGATACGCGGTTTGGCGATATGCTTACTGAAGCTTGGATTTCAACTGGAAGAGCCCATACCGTAACAGAATTGTCGGACAAGCTGGCCTCGGTTGCTGGTAGGCTGCAAAGCTGGGGACGAACTACTTTTGGTGCAGTCCGGTCTGAACTACGCCGTCTACGCAAGCATCTAGAGGAGATGTGTTCGCTTCCAAAACGTATGGGACCGTCGGATGAGGAGGAGAGGGTGGAAGCCCGCATGGTAGAACTTTGTCTAAGGGAAGAGATCATGTGGCGCCAGAGGGCGCGTATTCAGTGGCTTGCGGAAGGTGACAGTAACACCAAATTTTTCCACCGCAAAGCAAGTTCTCGTAAGGCCAAGAACCGCATAGTTGAGCTGCAACGGCCGGATGGAACTACCTGTACGGACGAGTACGAGATGGCGGACATGGCTACATCCTTCTACAGTAACTTGTATGCCTCAGAAAAGACGGTGGGTATCGAGGAAGTCCTTTCTCATATTCCACCAAGGGTAGACGCTTCCATGAACGCCTCACTTAATGCACCGTACAACAATGCCGAGGTGAAAGCGGCTTTGTTTCAAATGTTCCCGACAAAGGCTCCAGGGCCTGACGGTTTTCCTGCACACTTTTTACAACGGCACTGGGAGTTGTGTGGTGATGAGGTTACTGCTATGGTGCTTCGAGTTCTTAATGGAGAGGATTCCCCGGAGGAGATCAACAAAACGTTCATTGTTTTAATTCCCAAGATTGCTAGTCCAACCAATTTAGCACAGTTTCGACCGATAAGCCTCTGCAATGTGATCTACAAGATTGCATCCAAGGCGTTGGCTAATCGGCTTAAGCTTATTCTCCCCCACATCATCTCCGAAGAATAGTCAGCATTTGTACCAGGACGTCTTATTACGGACAACTTCATATCAGCGTATGAATGTCTCCACTATATGAAAACAAGGAAGCTGAAGGATAACAGGTTTTGTGCATTAAAACTTGATATGATGAAGGCCTACGATAGGCTCGAATGGAACTATCTGGAGAGAGTTATGCTCAAATTGGGGATCAGCCCACGTTTTACACAAACAGTGATGAGGTGTGTTACATCTGTCTCTTTTTCGGTCATCTTTAATGGAGGCAAGCAAGAGGAGTTCAGACCCTCTCAAGGGCTCAGGCAGGGCTGTCCTATATCCCCATACTTATTCCTACTAGCTGCTGAAGGGCTTTCCTGCCTCCTGAAATCCACAAGACCAGATGAGATTGTTAATGGTATCACGGTGGCAGCCGGCGCACCCCAGGTAAACCACTTACTTTTTGCGGATGACAGCCTTTTATTCTTCAACGCTACACCGGAGATGGCAAATAGAGTGGATACCCTTCTTCAAAGATACTGTGCAGCTTCAGGGCAACGTGTCAACAAGGAGAAATCCTCCATATTTTTTAGTAAGGGCTGCTCGAAACCCTTGAGACAAGAGATCAAGCAAATACTTGAAGTTCAGAATGAGAAACTGTCCGAAAAATACCTTGGCCTTCCTGCTGATGTGGGCAGAGCCAAGGAAGGGTCCTTTAAGTATCTTAAGGACAGGATTTGGAAACAAGTGCAAGGCTGGATGGAGAAGGCGCTTTCTGTTGGAGGAAAGGAAGTGCTCATCAAGTCCGTTGCACAAGCAATTCCTACATACTCTATGGCATGCTTCAAGCTACCCAGAGGCCTGTGTCAACATATCAATGGTATCTTGAGGAAGTTTTGGTGGGCATCAAAAAATGGTGAGAGGAAAGCTGCTTGGGTCTCTTGGGAAGTCATGACACAGCCGAAATTCATGGGAGGTATGGGGTTCCGCGATATCGAGCTCTTCAATCTAGCCCTGCTTGCGCAGCAAGCTTGGCGTCTCCTCCAGGAACCAAACTCCCTGAGCGCTCGGATTCTTAAGGCTGTCTATTATCCTACTTCATCGATCCTTGAAGCAGAGCTGGGCAGGAACCCGTCACAAGTCTGGCGATCTCTGGTGGAAGGCAGAGATGCACTACAGCTCGGGCTAGTAAAACGCATTGGTTCCGGCGAGGACACCAATATCTGGGTGGATAATTGGATACCGCGAGATTTTAAGCTGCGACCGGTGTGCCCCAAAACGCCAAACCCACCACAGATGGTTTCCGAACTCATCAACCCCATCACCTCATCTTGGGACAGCGACGTGCTTGAAACGCACTTCTACAGGATGGATAAGGAAGCAATCCTCAATATCTCTCTCAGCTCCCGAGTACGCGATGACTTCTGGGCATGGCATTATGAACGCAAGGGAGTCTTTACTGTGAGGTCAGCGTACAAGCTCTTGTCCTCCACTAAACAGCAGCGCACAGACTGGCTAGAACACAACGAGGGACACTTGCGGATTGAATCAGACCGCCGATCTTGGTCGACACTCTGGGGCGCTGCAGTTCCTTCAAAAGTCCGAGTTTTCGCCTGGAGATTGGCCAAGAGCTCAATCCCTACAGGAGTTGTCCGTAAGCATCGAAGTATGGCTGATTCGGCGGAGTGCTCGATCTGTCACGCGGCAGTCGATACATGGCGCCATTCTCTCTTTGATTGCCGTATGGCTCGATGTGTTTGGGCACTCACCGATGAGGATCTGTCGGACACAATCATCTCAAACAGGGAGGAAGATGCAAAGCTCTGGATGTTATGGCTCGTTGACACCCTACCATCGCCGGTCCTAGCACGTGTCTTGGTAACAATGTGGGCAATATGGTGGGCGAGGCGCCGAGCCATACATGATAATCAGTTCCAGAGTCCACTGAGCACCCACATTTTTGTTAACAAGTTCCTAACAGAGCTTGAGATGATCCCGGACAAGAAATCACGCCCCAAGGACCTGCATGTGAATCCCAGGTTCCCGCATGTGACTAGAGGCAGCCGCGCGGATCCATCACCGCCTGGGTGGCTTCCGCCTGAGAATCATGAAGTCAAGATGAATGTGGACGGAGGCTTCTCGAAGATCAGGGACCGGGCAGCTTCGGCAGTGATATGCAGGGATAAAAGAGGCAACTACCTAGGTGCCTCGGCTGTCATTCATGAAGGCCGACTTGATCCAACAATACTTGAAGCACAGGCATGCAGCGAGGCCCTCTCACTTGCATTAGATTTGCAGGTCCAATCTGTGTACGTGGCCTCAGATTGTTTGGAAGTAGTGACGAATATACAAGAGGAAGTTCCCTGTCGATATTATTCCATCCTGCAAGATATCAAGCACCAGAGTAGGCAACTTCAGGATATCAAGTTTCTTCACGAAAATAGAAAGCATAATGGAGAGGCCCATGCCTTAGCAAAGGCAACTGCTTCTCTTAGCCCCGGGCGCCATGTGTGGCTTAGTGTTTTGACCGACATCATCTGTATTCCCTTGTGTTTCAACTTCTAATAAAGGATGCAGTTGCTCAAAAAAAATTCACCCCGCGCTGCTGTCGCCTGCGCACGCGCGCCCGCAATCGCCCCCCTCCCGCTGATCAACAGCACGCCGCCGCGCCCGCCGCTGGATGGATAAGGGCAGTGCCGTGCCCCTCTCCCTGACCCCCCTGGCTTCTTTCCTCCCCCTCTCTCCCTTGTTTCCCTGCCTCACCGAGCGCCTCCATGGCTCCGCCGCCGTAAACGATGCGACCACCGAGCCTCCCGCGCCTCCTCCTGGTGTCCACCGGCTTCCCTGTCGTCGTATACTTCGACTGCGCCCTCCCGTTCGATCGGACGAGCCCCGCAGCGACGTCCTCGACCTCTTCTTCGAGCTTCGGCCGTCGAGATCGCCGGCGACCGTGCACCCTCTCCGACGCCTCCCCGAGCCCGCTTAGCACCTCTGCAGGCTCTTAGTGAGCCCTCCTTCCCTCTCCCCTTCTCTTTGTGCTCGTGCACGCCCTCTAGCTGCTCGCTGCCATTACTGTGAGCTCACTGCCGCTAGCGCTGACTGTGTCTGAGCCTTGCGCCGTGCTCCTCGAATACCCAGGAGGCCAACGCTGCCCCCGGCGCCGCTTGCCGTGCTCCCTAGCCTCGATCCTGAGCACCCCGTGCTCCGGCCGCCGCCTCTGCTCAATGCCGGCGCCGCTGCAGGCCACTCCAGCCGTTGCCGCTGCCACCACTCGATGCGCCACTTCGCCCGCTTCCGAACAAGCCCGGCCGCGCTCGAAATGGCCCTCTGTAGACGAGTTCCGACGAGGTCCGAGGCGCGCCGCCATGATTTTTGGTCGCCGGAGCTCTCTCCGGCGCCGGCGATGACGTGGCCGGTCATGGGGCCCACCCTGGGTCACTGCAGGTGGGTCCCATAGGCCCCGTTGACTGCGTTGACCCAGTCAACGTGCTGACTGGGCAGCCCCAGTCACTGACATGTGCCCCCCACGTGCTTATTTGACTGTTTTTATAAATAAACTTAATCTGTTAATTAATCTAACACTGACAAGTGGGTCCCACTAGCTTAATAATCTAATTAGTTAAATTAATCTGCTATTTAAATGTTTCAGTCTATGACAGGAGGGCCCCACCTGTCAGTTTGACCAAGTCAACAGTCAACCCAGTTGACTGCTGACTGGGCAGTTGACTAAGTCAACTAGGCCCCCTGGCCCCACCTGTCATCCACTGTGGCTAGCCCACAGTGGGTATAAAATGTATTTTACTGTTTAAAATTCGAATTAAATTTAATCCCAGGATTTTCAGAATATAGTTAAAACTTCGAAAAATCATATAAATTCAACCGTAGCTCGGATGAAAATGTTTTATATATGAAAAATGATCAGAAAAATAAGACGAATCCGAATATGCCATCCACATACCTGTCACATGCCTCCAACACTGCAAACATGGAACCTTCCGCTCCGGATCGTCTGTCCGATAATTGCCCAGAGCCGGGAAAATATTCCCAGATATTTTCCCGCTCCGTCTTAACATGTAGCCCTGCGTTAGGTCACCCCTAGCGCAGCATATTGCCATGTCATGCATCTGTATTGCATTTGTTTGCTTTATATTTATTGTTTCTTCTCCCTCATCTCTCCGGTAGACTCCGAGATTGACGCTGCTCCCGAGTACGGCTACGCCACTGACGTCCAGCCCCTATCAGCAAACCCCCTTGATCATTCCTATATCGCCCATTCTTTCTCTCTCATGCTTGCATTAGATTTTGCTACTGTGTTCGATAGCTCCTATTCTGATGCATAGCCGGTTTTTGTAACCTATTGTTGATACTTTACCTGTTGTCCTATATGCTTAGTATAGGCTGGTTAGTGATCCATCTGTGGCCCCACACCCTTGTCTGTGTTTCCAAGCTTTACTACCGGAAGACTCGATCAATGTGATCGATGTACAGAGACCGAACACACCACCAGTACCCCCCCTTAATTGTACAACTCTGCAGAGCTACTATCGAGTGCCGAGGGTGATGCCTCGTATCTCACTTCCGATGATACCTCTGTAGCATAGCTAGTCGGTTATGGGTTACCGAGGGTGATTCCTCCTTCACCACCTCTGATGATGCCTTTGTCGTGTAGCCCCTCAAGTGTGAACCCATCGAGGGTGATTCCTCCAAGTTCACCTTGACGGTTACATCCAGTAGGAATCCATCGAGGGTGATTCCTCGGATTCCCCCTTGATGTTATGGACACACGGTTACCTTGACTTTACCTCAGTCCCTTGTTGAAGTCGGGTTGACCTCGAGGGGTACCCACGAGAGTTACTTAAGTCGGGATGCCCGTGAGGGTACCCGCGAGATAATGACGTGGCACGACCGGGCAGGCAGACCGCCCCAGGAGAGGGATGGGCCTGGCCCTTTTCGTAAGACCGCGAGACGGGGCGACAGGAGCACTGATCGTCACCGCGAGCTCCCGATGCACTAACGGTTTGGATATATGATCTGAGTAGGCCTTTGGCCTTTTCGCACTAACCACCACGCGGGATAAGTTATGGGCACTCTACGTCGTACGATTATCCCAAAAGCTCTGGCAGACGTCCAGTTCAGCATTGTGGCCGGGTCGGATCAGCGCCATCCAGGACAGAGGTGGTGCCTGGATCCACCCTGCGCAGAACGACCCGGAGTGCAAAGGGCGATGGGCCCAAGACCCCTGAGCGCTTAGGATGTAGACTGGTGGGGACCTCTCTGCGGAGCCTAGGTAGGACTATGGCGTGTCGATCAGCCGAGGCCAGGCATGACCAGGAAAAGTGTGTCCGGCCAGAGTTAATCGAGCGTGTTGGGTAAGTTGGTGCACCCCTGCAGGGAAGTTATCTATTCGAATAGCCATGTCCACGGTAACAGGACGCTCGGAGTTGTATCCCGATCTACTACAACTAGAACTGGATACATGTGATACTAAACTGATATTATGGCTCTGGGATCGCTTTCTCGCAGGGAGACGAGGAAGGACCTTTGGGCGTTGTTAATATATATATTTTACTATATGCTATGTTACTCTATACTCTTCTAATGTTGCAAGACACTTCAAGATGCTAGTCTTCGATAGGCTAAGCTTTCCCTCTATTCTGGCATTTCTGTAGTCTAGTCCACAGATACAGCCCCTTCCCTTTGATACCGATGCATACTTAGCATAGATCTGATGTAAGTCTTGCGAGTACTTTGGATGAGTACTCATGGTTGCTTTGCTACCTTTTTCCCCCCTACCCGATTGCTACGATCAGATGATAGAGCCCCGGAGCCAGCTGACCCTGTCGACGACTACTACTACCCCGACGGAGCTTACTACTACGTGGAGACCGACGACCAGGATTAGTTCGAAGGCTCCCAAGCAGGACGCCTGCACCTTTTTGATCTAGATGTCGTTGTTTTGCTCAGCCTTCTTAAGGCAACCTTTGTCTAATTATGTCTGTACTCAGATACTGATGCTTCCGCTGACTCTTGTACTCGAGCTTATGTATTCGAGCCCTCGAGGCCTCTGGCTTGTAATATAAAGCTGGTATTATTTTATTTTGTGTCTAGAGTTGTGTTATGATATCTTCCCATGAGTCCCTGGGCTTGATCGTGCGCATTTGCGTGTATGATTAGTGCACGGTCGAGTCGGGGGCGTCACATTGATGATGTGCATGGCCATGATCTTGCCACTGTTGCATCCATTCGCTCGATGATAGGGTACCAATGCATCCAAGTAGAACAAAATCACCATCATTAACCCACAACTTCAAGTACAAGCTAAGTATATATCAAGTGACAGTGAAAACAAGTTGAGAAAAACACTGACAATAATTATTTCATGTCATGTAGAGTTCAAACCGAATAAACATATGCATGCCAAGGTGAAATATTACAAAGAAAGCACTCATCTGGTAGCAGTGCATACAAAATCTCTGTGTTAGTAGTAGTAAAAATTCATGTAGTACCAAATTAAAAGATTTTATGTTGTAGCTAACAAAAGTATGAAAGAATAGTTAACAAGTGTGAGTCAGAAAAGCTAGAAGTGTCTCTTCAGAGAGACCAGAACTTAGAATTAAGGCACGGATCATATTCTAAACAGTATCAGCACCATGGCAGTAACAAATTAACAGTAGTAGGACATCAATGGGGCACAACTTAGTTAGCTACTAATGTTCAAAGATTGTCTGTTCTAGCTAACAAAAACATAATACCATGCTTAGGAACTCAGAGCAAGAAAAAGTATGTGTCGCTTAAGAGCTACCACAATTGATACTGATCAAGGATAAAAATAGGTAGATATCATATAATTCTCATCACAATCATACATTGAATTCATTAGAGGCTACAGATTCATTTCTTAGACATAGAATTGCAAAATCACAAGAATAGTAGATTAACCAATGTGTCCAGATAACACAAGGAGGTCACCATCACATAGCAAAGGAAGAGAGTGGGACAGACAAAGGGCTTACGCTGTGGACAGATCAAAGATGCTTCCTCTTCCTTGGCAGACCAATCAAAGAACTAACAACTGTAGACCATACACAAGGATCAGTGTTAGCAGAATTGAGATATATTTGTACAAGGCAATGATAGGTACCAATCCAGTGCAAGATAATAGAGCAAATATGTCAAAGTTATTCAGGTTTACTTATGTGTTTTTCATACTACCAAAATTCAAGATATAAGATGTGTACTGATTCAACACTGCAAAATGATTTCTGAAAGCTTTACTCTATAGATAAGTGAACTGAGCTATGCTTTTTGTTGACTCTAGTACCTATAAAGTTGACACAATGGCACAAGAGCAGATGATAAACTACTGCACCTATATATATCCATCTAAGAAAGGACTGATGGAAGTCTGGATCCCAACTTGTTTAAATTAGAGCAGTTCGTTTAACTTGCACAATCCAGAGAGAAATATGTCGATTCTTGGAACAGGAAAGAAAGACACCAATATAAGAAAGAATTTACAACAAAGTACACATTAATTATAACATAGCATCTCTAGTTATGTTGTTGTTTGCATATTAAAACTAGTAGTTGTCCAGACACAAATATAGAAGTATAACGCTTGAGATAAAATAAAAACAGAATCTACAAAGCTTGGAGCATATGATATAGTAATTGGCATGCTGATTTTTTGCAGACAAGCGTCAAGTTGGCAAAAGATAGTAACAATACAGTATTGGGTTAACTTCCTCAAACAATTATCTTCAAACAAAACGAGCATACAATTCTACTCTTCCAAGTTACATTGTGTTGTTGTTTCTTTGCAAGTAGATTTCTCTTAAGGTTCATTGTTGTTAGAACTTGGTTGCTAACTTTACAGTAGACTTCGAATTTATGCCAACAATGTGTAAAACTGTGATGGCATGCCACTATTGTTAATTAGTTGTGCATCACCTACAAAAGAGAAAACAAAGTTAGTGAGATGCCATATCCATCCTGAATTTACTATAACCAGAAGAGAATCATCTCTTACAAGCCTGGTTATCTTAAAAAATATATGAAGGGGAGAACTTACTTTGTAGATCCACCAAACCTCAGAGGTCCATCCAAGATTTGTATGTTGCATAGACATAATCTAGTTATCATGATGCAATGATCATCCTGTAAAATGAAAGGCATGTGCTGCTCATTACAGTTATTTTAAGCTGAGTGTTTCTTTCTTCTCTTCGATTTATGCAAGCAGAGATGTAGCAGGGAGGGAGGCAGGGAGCCATCACATATGCATGTATGTATGAAGCAGAACATGAAAAGAGCAATATCTAATTAACTTGATTGCGTTGAATATGACACACAAGATGAAGAACACTTGGATCAGAAGCTACTATACGTGTGGCTGTAATTAACCAAATCTAATCTAATGGGAACAGCATCACAATTCACAAGCAAGAAATGGTGCGGTCTTGAAAGAAAGAGAGGCAGAGGAAGGAAGGAGATGAGGTCATACCTCGGTCGGAGATGCTGTGGGAGGGGGCTCGGAGATGGCCTCGGGTGGTGGTGGAGCTGCGTCCTCCCGTCCATGACGTCCTTCCCCTCCATGGTGTCCTTCCCCTCCATGGCATGCTTGATCTGGGAGGAGGGTGATATGATGAGGTGACGAAGAGAGGGAGGGATGTGAGGAGGAGGAGGAGTGGAGGGACACGCCTGACTCGTCGAAGCAACGTCGGAGCCACTCCGGCACGCGGTGGCCAAAACCCTAGCCGCTGGGTGGGTCGTGCATAGCCGCAGGAGGACGCGCGCGTCGGATCTGGTCGGAGGAGATGGAGGAACGGAGCGAGGGAATCACGTGGGTGTGCCGGCCACATTCATGGCATAGTTGTTTAAATGATCTCATATTTTGCACAAGTGTGCATGCAATGTCAAATAATGTTGACAAAGGGAATTTTCATTTTCTTTGCATGAAAAAGTCATTTTCCATTTTCGGAGTGCCAAAAATGTTTTTTTGGTGAAGAACCTATCAAATATTTGTTACAAAATTGAACCACAACATTTTTCAAAAATATTAGACCACATTTTATGTACAAATAACAAATGGTTGCGTGCCAAAAGGTTTCCATCCACCTCTCGTGAAAAAGACAAATTACCGCAGATTCAGGAGGAACAGAGTCAAATTTGAACTACAACTTCTTCATAGTTTGCTCTCCTTATTTTTCAAAAATCATTTCTAGGTACAAAGTAGCTATTTCATCAAAGATACACCAAGGGTTTTGCATTACTTAGCCCCTAGCTATGAACGGTCATGCCCGCCGTTTTGACCGCATTTTGAAATCGGCATAAGAAATTAAAAAAAACAAAAAAATGGGAAACCTTTGCATTGTTTCATTATATGTGACCTAGTTTCTAGGAAAAATAACAATCTTGAAATAAGGTAAATATCTTTAAAAAGTGTTCTTAGAAATGAGCTATCATGTATGAAGATTCATAACTTTCATGCCAAACGACCAATGTTATGGCCACATTCATGGAATAGTTTGTTTAAATGATCTCATATTTTGCACAAGTGTGCACCTTGCATTGTCAAATACTGTTGACAAAGGGAGTTTTCATTTTCTTTGCACGAAAAAGTCATTTTCCATTTCCGGAGTGCCAAAAATGGTTTATATTTGTGAAGAACCTATCAAATATTTGTTGCAAAATTGAACCACAACATTTTTCAAAAATATTAGACCACATTTTATGTACAAATACCAAATGGTTGAGTGTCAAAAGGTTTCCATCCACCTCTCGTCAAAAAGACAAATTACCGCAGATTCAGGAGGAACTGAGTCAAATTTGAACTACAACTTCTTCATAGTTCGCTCTCCATTTTTTTCAAACATCATTTCTAGGTACAAATTAGCTATTTCATCAAAGATACACCAAGGGTTTTGCATTATTTAGCCCCTAGCTACGAACAGTCATGCCCACCGTTTTGACCACATTTTGAAATTGGCATAAGAAATTTAAAAAAACTCAGAAAAAAGGGAAACCTTTGCATTGTGTCATTATATGTGACCTAGTTTACAGGAAAAATAACAATCTTGAAATATGGCAAATATCTTTAAAAAACGTTCTCTGAAATGAGCTATCATGTATGAAGATTCATGGCTTTCAAGCCAAATGACCAATGTTATGGCCACATTCGTGGCATAGTTTTCTTAAATGATCTCATATTTTGCACAAGTGTGCACCTTGGAATGTCAAATAATATTGACAAAGGGAGTTTTCATTTTCTTTGCACGATAAAGTCATTTTCCATTTTCGGAGTGCGAAAAATTGTTTCTTTTTGTGAAGAACCTGCCAAAAATTTGTTGCAAAATTGGATCACACCAATTTTCAAAAATACTAGACCACATTTTATGTCCAACTAACCACATGGTTGCATGTCAAAATCTTTTGATCCACCTCTCATCAAAAAGACAGATTACCACAGATTCTGGAGGAACTAGGTCAAATTTGAACTACAACTGCTTCACAGTTTGCTCTTTATTTTTTCCAAAAATCATTTCTAGGAACAAAGTATGCTATTTCATTAGAGACCCAACAAATTGTTTCCAAGATTCAAGCACTAGATAGGAACGGTCATGCCCGCCGTTTTGACCGCATTTTGAAATGGGCATAAAAAAATGGAAAACCATCGCATAGTTTCATTATATGTGACCAAATTACCAGGAAAAATACAAACTTGGAATATGACAAATATTTTAAAAAGTGTTATCAGAAATGAGATATCATGTATGAAAATAACAAACTTGAAATACGACAAATATTTTAAAAAATTGAAGGTGCAGATACAGTGCATGGAAAAATGTTCATCAAAAATTTTATTTACCTATGAGCATTTATAAATTGTAATCACTAATTTAAGAGTTCATATGAACACTTTATGGGCTTTCAAAAATTGACTTCATTTTGAAGAAATGGCTAAATAAATGTTGGTGCAGAAAGGCTATATTGAAAAATGTGCATGGCGCACCATTGGTTAGGGAATGATTTAATAAGCCTCTAAGAATTTGAATTGTCAAATTTTGTGGTCAAATGAATCTCCTATGAATATTTGAAGTCTCTGATTAAAAGAAAAAGGGTAATAAAATTACCACGCGAGATGGGCCAGAACGGCTGGCTCTACTGGGCCGCGCGGCTGTCCAGCCCGACAGCGCTGCTGGAGAGCGACGTCAGAGGCGGGTTTTACGTAGTATGCCTTTGCTACAGGAAGGTGGTATCCACAGAGGCCGTTTCCACTTAAACCAGTAGGGGCCCACCCATCAGCTACCCGCACTTCTTCGCAGGGACGCTTACAGGTGGGGCCCACTGATCAGGTGCGTCTTCCTCGTCCCGCCGAAACAAAGGAGGAGATAGGGCCTCATCGGTCGGTGACTTCCGGTGCTAGGAGGTACCGATCCAGGCGCTTGGCACACAGACAAGCTCAGAGGGGTGTGGTGCATCCGTCCATATGCTTCACGCATGCACTGGGACGCTGGAACGAGCAAGGCTTTGGGTGCCGCCGACGGCAGTGCCGGCGAAGATGAATTCGACACACGGCCGTGGGAAAGAGAGGGAGAAGCTCGGGAGAGTTCCGCCTTGTCCAAATGGGTCTTCCGGTGGGTGGGCTTGGAGCAAATATGCAGTGGGCTGCTCGAACTTAAATGACAATCGGCGGCGGCAATGGTGATTGTAGGTGGGGAAGGAGGGCACGGCAGAGAGCGTGGATCGTCCAGGGATATGATGGGATGTCGTGGAGCAGCTAGGCACGCGCGAGAGAGCTCTGGGAAAGGTTTTATAGGGCACCCATGGTGCACCGTGTCTATGGCGGCTCACTGTAAGGTTAGGCAGCATTTTTGTTTCAATTATTTTGGCAGGAACGACCGCAGTGTTTAAGTTGAGGTAGTAGGTGAATGAACAACATCTCGTACTACAGTGTAGTGGTTAGAGCTTGCGTAGTTCAATGGGAGGTCTGTGGTTCGATCCCTGGGACCTGCGCATTTTGGTTTTTATTTTAATTTTGGCCTGCTCCAATAATCTGCCATGTAGGTCCTAGCAGCCCCACACGTTGGTGACACCCTACTATAACTAGTAGAACGCCCGTGCGTTGCCACAGGCCTTTTAGTTTCTTTCTAATTGCATATATATACCTATATTGTTTTATAAAGCTCGGGAAATTTTTGGCTCCTTCCAATAATATCGTCTCGGATCCTTTATCAATGGATTATTTTTAACGATGGATTATTTTTTAACATCAACATAATCCATCTCCATCTTTCTCATACAATATTTTTTATGCATCTCTTTAGATTGTGTAAAACTCGATGAGTTTTCAATTTCAACCATCATAGTTATGTAGTAACTTGTCAATCAATTTCAAAGCATTATCCAAAGTCATCAATCTTTATCTCCGATCTACAAAAGTGAACATATAAACACATATTAAATAAAAATATAAAAATATGATCATATAAATATATATTCGTTGGTCAGCCGCTAGATGCAAGCATGTGTCCGTTTTTGTTCGGAGTGGGTGGCATCGTACTTTTTAGTAGAGTGAGTTGCATCCCAATTTTAATAAACTGCACTTGTAAATCACTTGTTGGTAATTATTCTTTAGAAATAACCTGTTAGGGTATGTGATTTTTTTCACTATATAAAAAAAGTATGTGAAATTTCTCTCATAGAAAACAACAGCTTTTTCCTAAAGAAAATAGCAAGCAGTCGCTCCTTTTCTTTTTACCTTAAAAAAATAAATTATCTATCTCTTTCTCTCTCACACACACAGACACATACACACCAAACGGCACAACACTCACACTCACATATCATTCCCCCGGGCTGCTCTCCCTGCTACGGCATCTCCGCCGCCATCTCTCCCCGCCACGGCTTCTCACTGCCGCATCCCCTCGACACACAACATTCAGCCCGGACCTTCCTCTCACCGTCGTCTCCCCTCCTCCCTACGGCGTCACTCGCCCCCTCCTCTCCCCTCCACAGCGTCCTAGGTCGATTCCCAGTGCCAAGGAATGCACTGCTTGAAGGCTTAGGTGCGGAGCAACATTGACTTCTTCAAGCAGAGATAGCTGGGAGCAGACGTAGGGCCAGCGATTATATCGATCCATACGTGCTTGCATTGTTGTGTTTCTTTAGGAAAAACATTTTTTTTAGTTTTTTTATATAATGTGTCATGTTGAAACAGGGGCAAAAGTATTCTAGCGGGTGAACACTAATTATGCTTAACATATACGCCACATTATCGTTTTTTTACGCTAGATCACTTTTCTTCTTCCACCATACAAAACCACTCCTCACTCTCTCTCCCTCCCTCTCCCCCTCTCCCACCCTCCCTCTCTCCCTCTCTCTCACTCTCTCTCCCCCCTCTCTCTCTGTATCGACGCTTACAACAAATTTGAGTATGACATTGACATGCTACAATAGTTCTTCAACTCATTCATACTAATTTCATTAATCCACTCCGATCCGTTGCATGTGAAGGATGTATCACAGTGTGATGCTAGCGAAGTTATTTCGGGATGCTAATTTATCCCAACTAAAATTCCAACAAGTTGGCACATCCACCAATCGTCTCACATATATTATATTAGTACAAATCCGTACACACCATGATGCCGCTAAGCACTCAATTTTTATTGTGGATTGTTAAGAATTCCCATAAATATATGAAGTAAGGCACCTATATATTTTATATGAAGATAAAAAATAATTTATAAAAGTTGCATGTCAATTTTTGTACCAAGATAGGAATAGTACATTTCAGAACTGATATAGCATAATGCATAGTTTCAAGTGTTGTCATCCTTCAAATTAATCCCATAGGTGGCCCTCATAATAGATTCATATGGTACCTTAATTCTGTTTCTAGGGAAGTGTTCAATCCCTTTCTTTAATGGAAATTGAAATCTTATATTACCTTCTTTCGTATAAATAATGGCACCAATAGTTCGTAGGAAAGGCCTACCAATTATTATAGGACAAGACGGATTGCATTCAATATCAAGGACAATAAAATCCATGGGCACATAATTCCTATTAGCAAGAATAAGCACATCATTTATTCTACCCAATGGGTTTTTAATAGTGGAATCCGCTAGATGTAAATTAAGGGAACAAGGATCCATATCGGTGAGACCTAGCACATCACACAAAGATTTTGGTATAGTAGAAACGCTAGCACCTAGATCACATAAAGCATTGCATTCATAATATTTAATTTTAACTTTAATAGTAGGTTCCCATTCATCATGCAATTTTCTAGGAATTGAAACTTCCAACTCAAGTTTTTCTTCATGAGCTTTTATCATAGCTTCTACAATATGTTTAGTAAAAGCTTTATTTTGTTCATAGGCATTAGGTGAATTAATCATGGATTGAAACAAGGAAATACATTCAACTAAAGAACAATTATCATAATTAAAGTCTTTGTAATCCAAAGTAGTGGGCACATCAGTATTTAAAGTTTTGACCTCTCCAAACCCACTTTTGTCATTTTTATCATTAAGATCATCACCCTCCAAATAATTGGGACGCCTTCTAGCTAAAGTTGACTCATCTCCAGTCCCTTTTTCATCAAGTTTTATATTACTAAATAGGGATTCGATAGATGAGACACCAATGATTTTAATATCTTCATCATTACTACGATAGAAACCGGGTGGAATAGCTTTTTCTAAGAATTCTCGCTTAGCTCTCAACCTAGCGGTCCTTTCTTTACTTTCATTAATGGAGACATAGATAGCTTTAATAGACTCATTTATATCATGCTTGGGTATCAAAATTTTAATTTTAAGAGTATCCACATCATGAGCAATTCTATTTATGTTCCTAGACAATTCATCAACTCTATTCAATTTTTCTTCCATCATAGCATTAAAATTCTTTTGAGAATTAATATTCTTTAATATTACTTTCAAGATCAGAGGGTATCCTATTATTATTATTATTATATGGATTACCATAGGAATTACCATAATTATTAGAGGAATTTCCAGGAAACGGTCTAGGATTGAAATTACCCCTATAAGCATTGTTGTTGAAATTATTTCTAGAGACAAAATTCACATCAATAGCATCATTAGTTTGCACAATCAAAGTGGACAATGGCACATCATTAGGATCAATATGATCACCTTTACTAGCAACCAATTTCATAAGAGCATCCATCTTATCACTCAAAGTATTAATTTCTTCAACAGAATTTACCTTCTTACCAGTTGGAGTTCGTTCAGTGTGCCATTGAGAATAATTTGTCATAATATTATCAAGAAGTTTTGTAGCTTCTCCCAATGTAATTTTCATAAAAGTACCACCTGCGGCAGAGTCTAGCAAATTTCTAGAAACAAAGTTTAGTCCTGCATAAATTTTTTGTATGATCATCCATAAGCTTAAACCATGATCTGGGCAATTTCTTATCATTAATTTCATTCTCTCCCAAGATTGTGCAACATGCTCATGCTCAAGTTGCTTAAAATTCATAATTTTATTTCTTAGAGAAATAATCTTAGTGGGAGGAAAATACTTGGCAATAAAAGCATCCTTACACTTATCCCATGAATCAATACTATTTCTAGGCAAGGATGAAAACCAAGTTTTAGCACGATCTCGTAGTGAGAACGGAAATAATTTCAATTTAACAATATCATTATCCACATATTTCTTCTTTTGCATATCGCAAAGTTCAACGAAAGTGTTTAGATGGGATGCAGCATCTTCATTAGGACTACCAGAAAATTGTTCTTTCATAAAAAAATTAAGCAAAGCAGCATTAATGTCACATGACTCTGCACTAGTGGCGGGAGGGGCAATTGGAGTACTAATAAAATCATTATTATTAGTATTGGAAAAGTCACACAATTTTGTGTTTTCTTGAGACATCGCGAAGAAGCAAGCAAACTAGCAAACAAGCAAAAGAAAATATTTTTGTGTTTTTTTTTGTAAAATTGTTTTAGAAGTGGGGGAGATGAAAACAAGAGGGAAATGCAAATAAAAGGCAAATAAAATAAATGCAACTGGATGATAGTTTATGAGAAGGTACTTGATAAGTTTTGGTGATGTCTCCACGGCAACGGCGCCAGAAATTCTTCCTGCTACTTGTAGACTGCGTTGGTATTTCCCCGAAGAGGAGAGGATGATACAGTATAGTAGAGATAAGTATTTCCCTCAGTTAAGAACCAAGGTTATCAATCCAGTAGGAGAACCACACAAAACCTCGTTAGCAGCACCTACACACACACAAGCAAACACTTGCACCCAACGCAAATAAGAGGGTTGTCAATCCCCTTAGCGGTTATTTGCAAGGATTAATTCTGATAGTGATAGATAAAAAGTAAATTGCAAAATAAAATAAAAATAAATAAGTTGCAGCAAGGTATTTTTGGATTTTAATATATGATAAAGATAGACCCGGGGGCCATAGTTTTCACTAGAGGCTTCTCTCTCGAACACATAGCATACGGTGGGTAAACAAATTACTGTTGGGAAATTGATAGAAAAGCAAATAATTATGACGGATTCATGGCAATGATCATGTATATAGGCATCACGTCCGAGACAAGTAGACCGACTCCTGCCTCCATCACTCCACCCATCGACCGCTATCTAGCATGCATCTAGGGTATTAAGTATAAAACAGAGTAACGCCTTAAGCAAGATGACATGATGTAGACAAAGTAAACTCAAGCAATATGATTAAACCCCATCTTTTTATCCTTAATGGAAACAATACAAATACGTGCCATGTCCCTTTTTGTCACTGGGATTGAGCACCGCAAGATTGAACCCATCACAAAACACATCTCCCATTGCAAGATAAATCAATCTAGTTGGCCAAACCAAATGGATAGATCGAAGAGAAATACAAAGCTATAACAATCATGCATAAAAGAGTTCAGAGAAGACTCAAATATTTCTCATGAATAATCTGATCATAAACTCACAATTCATCGGATCCCAACAAACACACCGCAAAAGAAGATTACATCGGATAGAACTCCAAGAACATCGAGGAGAACATGGTATTAAAGATCAAAGAGAGAGAAGAAGCCATCTAGCTACTAGCTATGGACCCGTAGGTCTATGGTAAACTACTCACACATCATCGGAAGGGCAGCAAGGTTGATGAAGAAGCCCTCCGTGATCGATTCCCCCTCTGGCAGAGTACCGGAAAAGACCTCCAGATGGGATCGCGGAAGAACAGAGGCTTGCGGCGGCGGTAGGGTTTTCTTGTCTGGCCCTCCGATGGTTTTCGAATATTTGAGAATTTATAGAAGTGGAATTAGGTCAAAAGGAGCCACGAGGGGCCCAGAAGGCATCAGGGCGCCCCCTCCCTGGGGCCACGCCCTGTTGCATTGTGAAGCCCTCGTGAGGCTTCTGGCTTCCTCCCGAAGCTTCCAGGGTCTCTTTTGTCTAGAAAAAAAATCGTCAAAAAGTTTTGTGGCATTTGGACTTTGTTTGGTACTAATATCCTGAAAACCCGAAAACAAGCAGAAAACAGCAACTGGCACTGGGCACTAGGTTAATAGGTTAGTCCCAAAAATGATATATAATTGCATATAAAACATCCAACATTGATACTATAATAGCATGGAACAATCAAAAATTATAGATACGTTGGATACGTATCAACTTGTCACGATGATCCAAGATGATCAAATATGATATGCAATGTGGCGATGTTATGGCTATTTCTTACAAGCTTGTTGTTGCTCTTTCTCTTTTTGCTTAAAAGCTTTTCTCTCTTTTGATATTTTTCGTCGGCCACTTATGTGAAATGCTCGAACCAAGATAGCAATTATGTATATGCGGGAACAATTAATGACACAATAGATGATACGATGATATATGCATGCTATGATAGCTATGCGGAACGGTATCACTAAAGTGCACAAGTAACATTGCCCGGCAATACTCAACGGCTAGTCTCGGTAGGCAAGTGACGCAAAATGGGCTAGGGGTTACAATGCAAATGGCAAGGGAGATGAACAAGTGATGTTGTCGAAGTTACCGTCCTTGCTTATGGTTGTGTGTCACGAAGATGACGTGGTCGTTGTCGATGTTGAGGGCGGAGACGGTGGCGTGGTATTATCGAGGAAGGGGGGTGCACAGTCTGCAGTACATTGGCGAAGATGCCGCTACACCGTGGTCGAAGATGCCCTTCTCGTAGAAGTGTCAATGTTGTGGAATTCGTCAGGTGGGGCGATTGTAGAGCGGTGGTGGGGCAGTTGTACCGGTGGTCCGGTAGTTGACTGGTAGTGGAGCGGTACAACCGGTAATCATGGAAAAAAATTCCAGATGTCAAATCTGGGCGGAAAAACATGATTTCCAAGTCGAAAATGGATGGGGAAACAAAAAGTTTTGGGGAATTTCTTGGTGGGGAAGGTGGGGAGGGTGGTGATTGGCTAGATCCACTTGCAACACAAGAAATTCATGGATCAAAATCAACAAAACATCATCAAACCAAAAAATCACAAAAAATTTGGTAGGGCTATTTTTTATGGGGATTTTCAAAATTGGGCAAAAACAAACAAAATTGGGGCTAGAAAGTGGAGGGGAAGAACTCTAAAGTGTGAATTAACATGGCTCTGATCCAAGATGATGTTGGGTGGAACCCTAATTGACGATCTTTTCACACTTGGAGGGGAAAAAGGGCAAATTGAGAGAATAACACAAGAACAAACACTCAATCAACAAGATCCAATCACACATGCACTAGATCCACATACACATAAGAGAGATACAAGATCCAAAGTCAACACAAGAGGATACAAAGGTAGCTAGTTCATCCCAATCCTTGGAGGAGTTGAGGTCTTGAATCCTAGGAGGATCTTCCCTACAAAGGGGTCTTGAATCCACAAGGGGATCTTCTCACATGGAGATCTTGATCTCCATGGGAGAGGTAGTGGATGGGCAAAGCTCTATCTCAATGATCTAAATCTGTGCTAACCCTAATTCAGAGCTAGGAGACGAGTACTTATAGTCCAAGGGGTAAGTTGGGGAATACATGGGTCGTTACCCTTTCACTGCGCGCAGGCAGGCCGGTTGTACCGGTCATCCAACCGGTTGTACCGCTGGGAGCTCAAGTACCGGTTCCTGGAGGTGTTCGCGGAAGTAGGGACCGGTTGTACCAGTCAGGCTGTAGCTGGGGGAACAACCGGGGTGGTACCAGTCTTGCACCGCTTGATTATAGAACGTAAACCGGTAGTTGGCCGGTTGTACCAGTGTTCCTGGGCTGGGCACAGTCATCTCCAAGTCCTTGGAGTCCATCTTGCTCCATTCCTTCTCCTTGGCTAATTCCTTGGTACCTGAGTATGCAAAGTGTCTCCGCTTGAGGTAGTAGCCATGTCTCATGTGATTCGAAAGGGAGTTGCGAGAGGAGATATGTCACCTTGGTCTCGATAGCTCTTGTACGGGCTCTTTGTCATTGGTCCACTTGGTGCCTTGGGTGGTGATGACGTGTCCATGGGGATGACCTATAGCGACCCGACCCAATACGGTCAAGTCTCTGTGCGTTCTGTGCCATCCCTGGATCAGTATGCTGGCACACACAGTACTTCGATGAAATACCATAACATCACATGTAAAACAATTACCGTAGATCCAGAGTATACCTTATATATCACAGCGGAAACAAGCAATAAGGGTGTGGAGTCCCATCAACGCCAACAGCAAGTTGAGTGTAGACTGTAACCCTAAAACGTAACTCTTACTCGTCGTAGAAATACCTGCAACATGATACGTTGCAGCCGTGTAGGTCAGTACATTGAATGTACCGGCAAGATCACAATAAGAAGCAGATGAAAAGTCTATTCTATATGCAATATGGCTTTGTGGCTCTGTGTCTGAGTTTTTGCATAAAAGCCGGTTTTATTTTCCCTACCGCAAAGGAATAATCAGGAGTCTTCACTACGGAGTTATCTACTATGACATGGTTCCGCCAACCGATGTCTCATAGCCCACAAGTATCATAAGTTGCCCACAATTAGTTATCAGTCCGGTGTTGAGAGTTCAGAGATAGATCCAAGTCCAGAGGCTCAATTTGTCCGTAACCGGGGACACGGCTAATCAATTCGGTTTTAACTCTGCAGAGTGTTGTGCACTTTACCCACAAGAATCGATCCATCCTTTTTAGTCCTCGCACTTCAGAGTGTTTGAGAACAGGACGATCGAAACATGATCTTCCGAAGAGTTCCCTGACCAACGTCCGGTGCCCATCCAATCCTACCGTCGACTAGATCTGCTAGCACCATCCTAGTCAGGGTCACAACTAAGGTCAACCAAGCCAGAGCCCATATTGACTTGTGGCTGCACAGGTAAGCTTCTGGGCATGAAGTATTCTTCCGTCTCTTTGAGCCTGGGTGAAGCTTTCCGCAAGATGTCATCCACTGGGTTTCCCCATGATGCATCCCGGGGTATCCACTAGGTTTTCCCACGATGCTCGTCGAACCGGGTCATCCACTGGGTTTTTCCCACGATGCCCGTCTAAACCATCCTCCACCCAGAGGTATATTGAATTCTTGTCTCGAGTCTTGAAGTCTAGAGGTCTTGTAGATGCAGGCCTTGACGTTGCCATCTTGAAGTTGTCGTCATTGACATAGAGTCCTCCTTCTCACGCCACTCACGAGCACTCATACCAATCCCGTCTACGATGGCGTAGCATAACATAAACAATGTTCCCGGGGCTCTATAACAATGGTGTGGGTTCCTACCTCATGCTTCTACCCAACTACAAGATTCAATATACTACTGCAGGGATGTTGAAAAGGTGACACTAATGCAAATAAAAACATAGGTATGAACATATGGTCAAAGTGAACTTTCCTGGTAAGTTGATGAAGATAATATCGCTCTCAGAAAATGAACTTGATAGAACTATTCGTCTCTCCGAGAAAAATCTATATAATCAAACATAGTATTCATATAAGCATACACTCTAGCAAACAATTCTATCAATCATAATAACACTCAATCAAAATAAAAGCAACAACTAAATCAATAAAGAAATCAATAAGAAACCAAATAAAATCCAAAGAGAAAATCTAAAAAGAAAGTCACTAAAGAAAACTACTAACAAAACTCTATGACTTCGCCACAATCAACAAAATAGTTTTTGTCCTAATTAAAACTTAACAGAAAATAAATACTAAAGTAAATAACTTAACAGAAAACAAAATATAAATCTAAATAATAAACAGAAAGAAATTTTATAATATTTTTCCCTAGCAAAAGAAATACTTAAAAGCTAATATAAAACTCTATTTATGACCTATACAAACTTAATACAAAACAAAAGAAAAACAATATAAAAATATTTGTCTACTGTTTACTAACATAAACCTAACAAATCTTGTCAAAAGTGACAAAAATAAATAATTAAAAACAAATAAAAATCTAAAGTTTAAGCAATAAACAAAATAACAACTAAACAGTACTGTTTTAGCTAAAAACCTAATTTAAAATAAACTAAAAATAAATCACTAAATACTATTGGATAGATAAAACAATAATAAAACAGTAGCAAAAAGAATCAATCAAAAATATATTATAAAACTCAAGATATGGCAAATTAGTGATTTGAACAAAATTCAGCAAATTCAAATTTAAAATATTCGAATTTGAAATTCAAGTGCACCATCAGAAACTTTATAAAATTTTGAATCTATAGCAAAAAAGAATCACTCAATTTGGATAAATATTCTAAGAGATATTAATTTTCTAAAACAGGAACTATTCTGAAAATTAAAACAGAAAGGAAAAAGAACAAAACGCTACGGATCGACTACGGGACACATGGCAGAGCCCTATTGGCTGAAGGCGTGCGCGACAGGAGGTAATGGGCGAATGACCGCTGTTAAACAGAAAACGTTTCGGCGTTTTACAAAACTAAATGGATTCTGTGGGGGTCGTTGGATCGGGATCTAGCGGCGGAGAGAGTCGCCGATGAGAGAGGGAGGGGCGGGCGACCGAGGCTTACAGCGGGGTCGTCGGCGACGGCGGTGGTGGATCGGACGTGGTCATTGACGGCGCTCCGGGCGTCGGCGAGCTTGGGGCAGTCGTCGGCGAGGTCGAGCGGAGTGAGGGGACCACGAGGGTGGTCTCGAGAAGAGGCGAGAGGGTCGGGGTCGAGCGCTGCAGCAACAATGGTGCGACGGCGGAGCTCGGGCTCCGATGAGCGATTACGGCGAAGGTGGTGGCATTCGGTGGCTCGTGTAGGGCATAATTGAGAGGGGAGGGAGAGGTATTTATAGGGGATGTGCCGTGGAGGAGGGGGTGACGTAGAAATGGCAAGGGATCGGAGATCCCGAAGATGGCGGCGGCGGTGTCCGGCGAGCTCGGGAACGAAGAAGAAAGTAGGAAGGTGAGGATCGGGCGGTCGGGGTAGGGCCCGCTGTCAGTGGCGGTGGAAGAGAAGGAAGGGGGCGGTCACCCGATTGGAAAGGAATCGGAGGCGCGGCGAGTAGTTGTGCCGGCCTGCTACTGTGGTCTAAATGGGCTTCGGCCAAAATGTTCTTTTAAAAATAAAACAGAAAAAGAAAAAGAAAAGAAAGGAAAATAAATAAAAATATACTATAGGCATATTATATACCAAAATTATCAGAAAAAGATTTCCTAAATGATGACCAATTTTTCAGAGTCAAATAAAATATACAACATTTCATAAAAATCAAACAGTACTACTGTTGCAATAAAACCGAATAAAAATCAATTTTAAAATACCAAAATGATTTCAAAATTATTTTTTTCCTTTTTTTGTTGAATGGAATCATTTTACCCTTTTTTCAAATATTTATTTTTAGGAGAAAAATAATTTGAATAAAAACTTCAAAGGGACTTTCAAAATGATTCTTTTAAACTTCCAACTCATATTTCATATAATTTGAAGAAGTCATTTTATCTTCTCTCATGAAAATCATTGAGTTGCATAAAGTTTATGAATTTGAAATATTTTCAAATGGAATTCAATTCTTTTCAAATCCCTTTTCATTTCTATAAATGGAAGAAGTCGTATTTTCTTCACTCTAGAGCTTTGTGATGAAATGAATTTGAATTCCCTGGGATCAAAATGCAAAGTGAAAGTTTTGGGAAAGTCATTTTATTCCCTCTCATTTAACTTTCAAAAAGTTTCAAATTTCACTCACTTTCAATCAATCAATCAATCAAACAATCATAATTATTTATTTAATATAACATTCCAAAATTTAGAATTTTGGGATGTTACAAACCTACCACACTTAAAATGAATCTCGTCCTTGAGATTCAGAGAGGCTAGCAAGAAAAGGTTAGGGTCTGGCGGTCTTCTAGCAAATCCATTGATCGGAAAGGTATGGGGTGCTACCACCCTTAAAATGAAAGTCATGGGTCCATCAAAACTCAGGTACTTCTTTCCTTGACAAAATCTGTCTTCTCATAAAATCTTGAGTACTTTCATAAGTTCTTCCGGGGCTTGACAGGTCTGGCGCCAATGCTAAACAACTGTCGTAAATCTCATGGTGGTCAACAATTAATGGTTCCTGCAGGAAAATGGTCCGGGTTGAATCTCATCGTATAACCTACGTTTGGCAACAACTGGCATGTAAAAGGGCTTCTTATCAAACCATTCTAAGGCTTAAGCAAGGTTTTCAACGATCGTCGTCTCTCTACTATAGGTAAGTCACTCCAGATTTACCATTCCAAATAACAAGAGCGTATGATAAGAGTAAGTCAGTATGGTGATCAATCCATTCCGCACCCAAATCATTACCCTGTATAAGGTTTAGCGAATCTCAGATTCTAACACTCGGGCATTCTCACAAGCATTGCAGAATTTTTCTTGTCCTCGAACTAGGTTCGGGTAAATACATTTGTTCTGCAAGCCAAACATAACATCTATCGTTTCTTCACAACTCTCGGGTTTTTGCGTAACCTCCTATGAAACGTCTGCTGATCAAATCACAGCTTCTTCCAAATTTCTTCCTTTAACAAGGTGGTGCTTGATCCTCATTAACTCCTGGGCCTGTGGGGTAGGGCCCACTTGAACACTTGTATAGCCTTAACTCATCCTTGGAGTTACTACTTGTAACATCCCAAAATTCTAAATTTTGGAATGTTATATTAATTAAATAAATATGATTGATTGTTTGATTGTTTGTTTGATTGTTTGTTTGATTGATTGACTGAAAGTGAGTGAAATTTGAAACTTTTTGAAAGTTTAATGAGAGGGAATGAAATGACTTTCCCAAAACTTTCACTTTGCATTTTGAACTCAGTGAATTTAAATTCATTTCAATACAAAACCCTGGAGTGAAGATGACATGACTTCTTCCATTTAAATGAAAAGGGTTTTGAAAGAATTTGAATTCCATTTGAAAATAATTCAAATTCAGAAACTTTATGCAAATCAATGATTTTCATGAGAGAGGATAAAATGACTTCTTCAAATTATATGAAATATGAGTTTGGAAGTTGAAAGAAGGATTTGAAAGTGGTTTGAAATTCAAATTCAAACCCAATTTGGAGATATTTGGTTTTTATTCAAATTATTTTTCTCCTAAAAACGAATATATGGAAATAAGGGTAAAATGATTCCCTTCAACAAAAAAATGGAGAAAAGTAAATTTGAAATCATTTTGGTATTTTAAAATAATTTTTTTTTGCATTTTAAATGCAACAGTAGCATTGTTTGCATTATTTAATTTTTTATAAATTTTATTTGAGTTTGGAAAATAGTCCATGTTTTAGGATTTATTTTTTTGAACATTTTGATATATTATATGCCTATATAATATATTTTTTATTTCCTTTCTTTTTATTTCTTTTATCTCTCTGTTAAATTCAAAATGGAAAATTCTTAAAATAGGAAAACTCCCCGGCGCGGCCCACCTAACTGATCCGGCCCAGATCCGCATACGTGCCGAATCAGATCTGGATCGGTTGCGCGATCCTCTGTTTCCCCTCCCGCTCTCGCTGACCAGCGGGCCCCACTGCCCGAACCCGCTCAGCCGCGCTCGCCTTCCTTCTCTGCCTCGCTCTCCTTCCCCTCACCGGAGATCCTCGTCGGATCTTCCTCGGAGCCGAATCCCGCCGCTTCTCCCCTGCCTTATCTGGCCTCACCCATCGCCCACGTCTTCTCCCCTATAAAAGCCCCCTCCTCCTAGTTTCGTTCCGCCCCTGAACTCCTCCCGAGACCCCCTGCCCTCGCCGCCATTGCTCACCGGAACCCGCCTCCGCCACCGCGCCATTGCCACCGCTGAGCACCACCCGCACCAGCCCGAGCCACACCGCCTACCCAAAATGCCTCGCCGTGCTCTGCCGCATCACTTGGAGCTGCTCGCCGTCGCCAGAACCCAACGGAGCGCCGTCTTCGACGACCACCGAGCGCCACCTCCGCCTCGAACTCGCCGCCGTCCGCCTTCGTCGTCCTCGAGCTCCACCTCGACCACCCACGGACGGGGCGTGAAGAGATGCATCGACTGGACACCGCCCCCACCGCCGGAGCTCATAAAACGCCGCCCGCCTCTCTCCCTCCGATCGGACACCCCACGACCGTCGGATCTAGATCCAACGGCCACCGTAGATTCGCCAAGTTTTAATAAAACAACGAAACGTTTTCTGTTATTTGTCGGCCGTCTGCTCATTTAGCTCTAGCGCGCACACCTCCTAGACAACCAGAGTCTGCCACGTAGCGCTTAGCCCACGCGTAGCGTTTTCCTTTTTTCTGTTTTGTTTTTCTTTTCTGTTTTATTTTCAGTTTCTGTTTCTGTTTTAGAAATTCGATATCTTTTATTTTATAGATCCAATTTGAGTGATTCTTTTTGCATTAGTTTCAAAATTTTATGAGCTTTCTGTTTGTGCAATTGGATTTCAAATTTGAGCAGTTTTAATTTTGAATTTGATGAATTTTGTTCAAATCACTAATTTGGCAATATCTTGAGTTTTATAATGTATTTTTGATTGATTCTTTTCGCTACTGTTTTACTATGGTTTTGTCTATCCAGTAGCATTTAGTGAATTATTTTTAGTTTATTTTAAATTAGGTTTATTGCAAAAACAGTACTGTTTTAGTATAGTTTTGATTTATTTCATTTTCTTTTTGTTTTAAATGATTTTAATTATTTTCTTTTGTCACTTTTGACAAAAATTTGTTAGGATGATGTTAGTCTACAGTAGACAAATAATTTTATATTGTTTTTGTTTTGTTTTGTATTAAAGTTGTCTAGGTCATACTATGAGTTTTATAAAAGTTTTTCAGTTGATTCTTTTGCTAGGGAAAATTATGCTAAAATACTTTCTGTTTATTATTTAGTTTTATATTTTGTTTTCTGTTAAGTTATTAATTTAGAGATTTTCTTTGCTATTAAATTTATATTTAGGACAAAACTATTTTGTTGGTTGTGGCTAAGTCATAGACTTTTACTAGTAGTTTTCTTTAGTGATTTTTCTTTTTGGGAATTTCTCTTTGGACTTTATTTGGTTTTCTTATTGAATTCTTTATTGATTTAATTGTTGCTTTTATTCTGATTGGGTGTATTATGATTGATAGAATAGATTGCTAGAGTGTTTGCTTATGTGAATACTATGTTTGATTATATAGATTTTCTCGGAGTGACGAATAGTTCTATCAAGTTCATTTTCTGAGAGCGATACTATCTTCATCAACTTACCAGGCAAGTTCACTTTGACCATGTTTATATACCTATGCTTTTATTGCATATAGTGTCACCCTTTTCATCTTTCCCCCCGTAGTGATATTGAATCTTGTAGTTGGGTAGAAGCATGAGGTAGGAACCCACACCATTGTTACTGAGCCCCGGGAACGTCATTTAATTACTGCTATGCTATAGTAGACGGGGTTTGGTATGAGTGCTCGTGAGTGGTGTGAGGTGGAGGACTCGACGTCAATGACGACAACTTCAAGATGGCAACTGCAAGGCCTGCACCTACAAGACCTCAAGGCTTCAAGACTCGAGACAAGAAATTCAATACACACTACTGGGTGGAGGATGGATTTGATGGGCACCTTGGAGAAACCAGTGGATGACCCGGGATGCATGAAGAAGCGCCATGACATCTTCCGGAAAGCTTCATCCAGACTCAAATAGACAGAAGAATACTTCATGCCCGGAAGCTTACCTCGGCAGCCACAAGTCAATATGGACTCCGTAGTGAAAACTCCTGATTATTCCTTTCTTGTAGGGAAAATAAAACCAGCTTTTATGCAAAAACTCAAACACAGAGCCACAAAGCCATACTGCATATAGAATAGTCTTTATCATCTGATTTCTATTGTGATCTTGCTGGTACATTCAATGTACTGACCTACACGGCTGCAACGTATCATGTTGCAGGTATTTCTACGACGAGTAAGAGTTACGATATAGGGTTATAGTCTACACTCAACTTGCCGTTGGCGTTGATGGGACTCCACACCCTTATACTTTGTTTCCGCTGTGATAATTAAGGTATACTTTGGATCTAAGGTATTTATTTTACATGTGATATTATGGTATTTCATCGAAGTACTTTGTGTGCCAGCATACTGATCCAGGGATGGCATAGAAATCACAGAGACTTGACCGTATTGGGTTGGGTTGCTACAGAGATGGTATCAGAGCACATGTTGACTGTAGGACGTGACCCTAGAAAATGGCTTAGAAATAGGAACACCTCAATAGGAACAACTTTTATTTTATACTACTCTCGTATTATACTATTCTCGTAAACCTCTGAATTCTTTTACTAAACTTGCCTTATTTCAAATTATAGATGGAGAGCTACATCCTGAATGAAAGAGGACACTACGAGGATGTTCTTGGTGGCCCATTCCTTGTGGAGCTTGTCAGACTGCTGAAGCTGCCGATACCTGAGATCAAGGCCACTAAGAGGAAGTCTGGATCATGGGGCATCAAGACGCAGGTGTTTGGACGCAAGGAGCACCCCAAGACAGGAGACATCACTTATGGGACGCTGAGTCATGACTGTGATATGGGCATAAACACTGCCGTCCATGATGCTATTGCACGATTGTGCTATCGTCATCGTGCTGCTCTAAGCACTCACTACTTTGGAATGATCGGATGGCAGAAAGAAGATGGAGCCACTATTGCCCTGACCAATGAGCAGAAGATGAAGTTTTCACCACTGTTGGTGTATAATCAGGAGCTAGAGCAATATGTCAAGAACCTACAGATGGACCTTCTAGAAGCATTATTTGACAAGGAAGCCCTGTGTGAAGAGCTCAAGATTCAGAAGACGAAGGTAGCTAAGCTGGAGGAGGAGAACCTTGAGATCCAGAAGAATCGTCAGGAGCTGAAGAATAGCAGGGCCATATCTCATACCAAAGATGTTGAGATTCAGAAGCTCAAGACTCAACTCCAAGAATTACAGGGACGACACAAGAAACTCCGTGTCGATAGAGATAATCTGGCAGAAGAACTGGAGAATATCAAATCTACACAGGAGAAGCCCATTGGAGACAAGGATACACTAGCTTAGTAGTAGTAGTCCCACCATGAGAGAATAAAGATGAACGATTTTGCGATTTAATGTATTCGACCATACCAACCTATGTGGGTGGCGATACTATAGGATTGTTTGAATGCATGAGTACTTGATTGATACTATCTTTTGTGTTTATTGAATGGTTGGATGTATTATATGTTCATACACGGTATTCGTAGGTTTGCATTTATTTCAACCTCAAGAGACGTGAGTTACGGAATAATAAATGAAGGCCTTCATATGGGAGAAGCATCAGCATTGGACAACTCCCGAGCATTGAAGACCTGAAGGAATAAAGACTTCGTAATGAAACCGTAGTAAACGAGACCATTACAAACGGTAGAAACTTTGAGTTAGGAATTGTTTGTTTTGAGTGATTATTTCCCTCTTTCTACCCCAACCCAAACCCAAGACCTTGAAACCCTGACCAAGCTGATCATCAGACCTTGGGCGACAACATTTCATACAAGGAGATACATACATTATTCTGAGCACCCATTTCTCTTACACCTGCAAATGACAACTCTTTATGAGTCCTTCCTCAAGGGTCCGGAAACGATCATGAACCTGACAAGTGATCAGGATTACCCGAAAACCCTGAAGGACATGATGAAGCATATCCACCTTGAAGGAGATGCAGTCTATAAGGGCTATCCATTCATGGAGAATGGAGTAGAACTTTGGTACATGGAGGTACACCTTCACCGTGAGAAAGGAGTTTGCCCAAAGACTATGGGGCAATACTTTTTCATTTCTCGCGTACCATGAGCAACGTTCTTCGACTCTGTCCGTGAAGCTGCCATGGAAGCCATACGCCAGGTCGGAGACATACTGGAAGCAAGACTCCGTCATACTCAGGAATACCTGAGAGAAGTGCATACAGAGAAGATGGAGATAAAACTCATGGTCACCCAGATGAAGCAAAAGATGGAGGATTTCAAGGAGCACATCGCACAATTTCAGTGGGACTAAAGTCTTCAAGAAGGACCAAAGAATAAAGATGGATGTGATGCTTGACCATACCAAACAATGTGGGTGGCAGCATTTGTAATAAAGTACTTTTGAAGTTTAATTTTGAGAAGTGGTTATGGATCTAATAAAAGGATTTGTTATGAAAAGAATATGATTTATGGATGAATCAGTGCATGATACTTTAATGGTGATACTTTTCTGTGTGGATACTTAACCAATGGAAAGGAAAGTGTGTTCCACAAAATGGAGTTTGGACAAAATAAGTTGGAATTCTGGTTACTACCCCAATAGTAGGAATGAATGAAATATTATTGGATTTAAAGGAGGTTTAAATGGGAAACATTGGTAACACCAAGGATGAATTAAAACTGTACCAGTGTTGAAGTGGACCCATACCCCATAGGCCCAGGAATTAATAAGGAATTGGAAGAAGCTGTGATTTGATCAGCAGACGTTTCTTAGGAGATATGAAAACCCTTGTGTTGTGAGAAACGATAGTTGCTTTGTTCAGCTTGCAGAATCAATGGAATTATCCGAACTTAGTTCGTCGACAAGAGGAACCTCTGCAATGCTTATGAGGATGCCCAAGTCTTAGAATACGTGATTCGCTGTCCGCGTATGAAGTAATGATTCAAGTACGGGATGGATTGGCCCCCATACCGTAGACTATCATATGTTGATGGAAAATCAGAGAGACCTAAAAACCCTAGAAGAGCGTTGACACGACAAGCCAAAAACCTTAGAATGGCAGGATGATGGAACCCTGTACAGGCAACCATTGCCAACCGTAGGATATATGGTGAGATTCAACCAAGACCCGTTTCCTGCAGGAGAAACCATGAATGGTTGACCACCATGAGATTAACGATAGTTGTTTAGAATTGGCGACAGACCTGTCAGCTAAGAAGACCCAGTCTCGGGAACAACCATATTTTGATGAAAGGACACATGATTATGAGCAAAGAGGTTATGCCCTTAACGGAAAGGCATCAAAGAAGGAATTATCCCGAATATATGAGAAGACTGACATTGTCAACCCAAAAGGTGGAATACCGGAGTTTGAAGGAACCATGACTCTGATTTTAAGTGTGGTAGCACCCCCGACCTTTCCGAACAATGGATTTGCTGGAAGACCCCCCAACCCTAACCTTTTCTTGCTAGCCTCCCCGAATCTCGAGGACGAGATTCATTTTAAGTGTGGTAGGTTGGTAACATCCCAAAATTCTAAATTTTGGAATGTTATATTAATTAAATAAATATGATTGATTGTTTGATTGTTTGTTTGATTGACTGAAAGTGAGTGAAATTTGAAACTTTTTGAAAGTTTAATGAGAGGGAATGAAATGACTTTCCCAAAACTTTCACTTTGCATTTTGAACTCAGTGAATTTAAATTCATTTCAATACAAAACCCTGGAGTGAAGATGGCATGACTTCTTCCATTTAAATGAAAAGGGTTTTGAAAGAATTTGAATTCCATTTGAAAATATTTCAAATTCAGAAACTTTATATAACTCAATGTTTTCATGAGAGAGGATAAAAAGACTTCTTCAAATTATATGAAATATGAGTTTGGAAGTTTGAAAGAAGGATTTGAAAGTGGTTTGAAATTCAAATTCAAACCCAATTTGGAGATATTTGGTTTTTATTCAAATTATTTTTCTCCTAAAAACAAATATATGAAAATAAGGGTAAAATGATTCCCTTCAATAGAAAAACGGTGAAAAGTAAATTTGAAATCATTTTGGTATTTTAAAATATATATTTTTGCATTTTAAATGCAATAGTAGCACTGTTTGCATTATTTAATTTTTTATAAATTTTATTTGAGTTTGGAAAATAGTCCATGTTTTAGGATTTATTTTTCTGAACATTTTGATATATTATATGCCTATATAATATTTTTTATTTCCTTTCTTTTTGTTTCTTTTATCTCTTTGTTAAATTCAAAATGGAAAATTCTTAAAATAGGAAAACTCCCTGGCGCGGCCCACCTCACTGATCCGGCCCAGATCCGCATCCGTGCCGAATCAGATCCGGACACCGCCCCACCTCGACCACCCACAGAAGCGGCGTGAAGAGCTGCATCGACTGGACACCGCCCCCAGCGCCAAAGCTCGCCGGAATGCCCTCGCCGTCGACGTCCGAGCCACCGTCGCCATCTTCCTCTTCAGTAACGACCGCCCGCCTCTCTCCCTCCGATCGGACACCCCACGACCGTCGGATCTAGATCCAACGGCCACCGTAGATTCGCCATGTTTTCATAAAATGCCGAAATGTTTTCTGTTATTTGTCGGCCGTCCGCTCATTTAGCTCTAGCGCGCACACCTCCTAGACAACCAGAGTCTGCCATGTAGCGCTTAGCCGACGCGTAGCGTTTTCCTTTTTTCTGTTTTGTTTTTCTTTTCTGTTTTATTTTCAGCTTCTGTTTCTGTTTTAGAAATTCAATATCTTTTATTTTATAGATCCAATTTGAGTGATTCTTTTTGCATTAGTTTCAAAATTTTATGAACTTTCTGTTTGTGCAATTGGATTTCAAATTTGAGAAGTTTTAATTTTGAATTTGATGAATTTTGTTCAAATCACTAATTTGGCCATATCTTGAGTTTTATAATGTATTTTTGATAGATTCTTTTTGCTACTGTTTTACTATGGTTTTGTCTATCCAGTAGCATTTAGTAAATTATTTTGAGTTTATTTTAAATTAGGTTTATTTCAAAAACAGTAATGTTTTAGTATAGTTTTGTTTTATTTCGTTTTCTTTTTGTTTTAAATGATTTTAATTATTTTCTTTTGTCACTTTTGACAAAAATTTGTTAGGATTATGTTAGTCTACAGTAGACAAATAATTTTATATTGTTTTTGTTTTGTTTTGTATTAAAGTTGTCTAGGTCATACTATGAGTTTTATAAAAGCTTTTCCGTTGATTCTTTTGCTAGGGAAAATTATGCTAAAATACTTTCTGTTTATTATTTAGTTTTATATTTTGTTTTCTGTTAAGTTATTAATTTAGAGATTTTCTTTGCTGTTAAATTTATAATTAGGACAAAACTATTTTTGTTGGTTATGGCTAAGTCATAGAGTTTTACTAGTAGTTTTCTTTAGTGATTTTTCTTTTTGGGAATTTCTCTTTGGACTTTATTTGGTTTTATTATGGAATTCTTTATTGATTTAATTGTTGCTTTTATTCTGATTGAGTGTATTATGATTGATAGAATAGATTGCTAGAGTGTTTGCTTATGTGAATACTATGTTTGATTATATAGATTTTCTCGGAGTGACGAATAGTTCTATCAAGTTCATTTTCTGAGAGCGATACTATCTTCATCAACTTACCAGGCAAGTTCACTTTGACCATGTTTATATACCTATGCTTTTATTGCATTTAGTGTCACCCTTTTCATCTTTCCTCCCGTAGTGATATTGAATCTTGTAGTTGGGTAGAAGCATGAGGTAGGAACCCACACCATTGTTACTGAGCCCCGGGAACGTCATTTAATTACTGCTATGCTATAGTAGACGGGGTTTGGTATGAGTGCTCGTGAGTGGTGTGAGGTGGAGGACTCGATGTCAATGACGACAACTTCAAGATGGCAACTGCAAGGTCTGCACCTACAAGACCTCAAGGCTTCAAGACTCGAGACAAGAAATTTAATACACACAACTGGGTGGAGGATGGATTTGATGGGCACCCTGGAAAAACCAGTGGATGACTCGGGATGCATGGAAAAGTGCCATGACATCTTGCGGAAAGCTTCACCCAGACTCAAAGATACGGAAGAATACTTCATGCCCGGAAGCTTACCTGTGCAGCCACAAGTCAATATGGGCTCTGGCTTGGTTGGCCTTAGTTGTGATCCTAGCTAGGACGGTGCTAGCAGATGTAGTCGATGGTAGGATTGGATGGGCACCGGACAGTGGTCAGGGTAACTCTTTGAAAGACCATGTTTCATTCGTCCTCTTCTCAAACACCCGGCAGTGCGAGGACATAAAAGGAGGGAACGATTCTTGTGGGTAAAGTGCACAACACTCTGCAGAGTTAAAACCTAATCGATTAGCCGTGTCCCCGGTTACGGACAACTTGAGCCTCTGGACTTGGATCTATCTCTGAACTCTCAACATCGGACTGATAACTAATTGTGGGCAACTTATGATACTTATGGGCTATGAGACATCGGTTGGCGGAACCATGTCATAGTAGATAACTCCGTAGTGAAAACTCCTGATTATTCCTTTGTTGTAGGGAAAATAAAAGCAGCTTTTATGCAAAAACTCAGACATAGAGCCACAAAGCCATACTGCATATAGAATAGTCTTTATCATCTGATTTCTATTGTGATCTTGCCGGTACATTCAATGTACTGACCTACACGGCTACAACGTATCATGTTGCAGGTATTTCTACGACGAGTAAGAGTTACGATATAGGGTTACGGTCTAGACTCAACTTGCTGTTGGCGTTGATGGGACTCCACCCCCTTATACTTTGTTTCCGCTGTGATAATTAAGGTATACTCTGGATCTACGGTATTTATTTTACATGTGATGTTATGGTGTTTCATCGGAGTACTGTGTGTGCCAGCATACTGATCCAGGGATGGCACAGAAAGCACAGAGACTTGACCATATTGGGTCGGGTCGCTACACTACTGTTCCATATTACAACATTACACCATCCTTATATCCCATTGCACTTCGTTCCTTCATACTCCTGAGGTCACCATCATAACGAAAACAAAAATCCTACTTATTTTGGCCAAACTCCACTTTGTGGAACACATTTTCCTTTCCATTGGTCAAGTGCTCACACAGGGTATTACCACCAGTAATGCACCATTCCATCCATAGATCATATTTCTCATATCCTCGAAAATGGTCAAAATAGAGTAACACTCCTACAATTCTACATATGAAATCATGACACATTAACTTTATTGATTCATGAATTCCTTACAATCTCTGAGACTTTCATTACATAATTCAACTCCATATGAAAATAAGAGTGTCTCCTACTACACTTATTACCAATATTAAAATCTCAACTACTCAGCTCCAGATTTCTTCGGGTCTGGACAGTCAACGGCATAATGTCCTGCAGCTTTTCAACGAAAGCAATTAACTTCCAACAATTCCCTCAGCTTCCGTATGCCTCCATAGGTACCTTGGGTTCTTGGCTTCTTCTCTGGACATTTATCGGCGTAGTGGCCTAAATTCGTGCACCAGAAACACATGATCTGACTCAGATCCTTCTTTGCAGAAATTGGGTTGTTCTGAGGACGTCTTTGCTTTCTCTTCCTGGGCTTCTTTGTTCCGATCAAACCTCCTATTTCCTGTGGATCAAACTCCACTTCTTCTGTCGGGAAGTATACCAGATACTCTTTTATTTCCTTCGTGCAATACTGTGAAAAATGTCCTTCTTCTCCACAGGAATAGTAGGCATTGGAATAAAAGTTGTTTAGGCCTTCTTCATCTGGGTCTTCAACAACTTCCTTCATCACAGGGTCTTCTAAACTTTTCTTGAGGGCTTCCTTCATGGCTTCCTTCTATTGCTTGATGACTTCTTGTACCTTGGGGTAAATTTGGCATGGAGCCGGGTAATGAGTAGTTCCTTCACACAAGAAGCATGTCACCAGCCTAGTTGGGCATTCTTCATCTGGGTGATTTTCTTCACAATGAGGGCATCCTTCCTTGTGTTCTTCCTGGGTGTGTCCTAATTCTCCGCAAATCTTGTATGCACAAGGTTTCTCCTTCAGGTTATCACAGTGCTTCTGGATAAGACAGGATCTTAACAAAGTCTCCTTGAATTCCTCCCATGTTTTTGCTCTATTACATCCTTGTATGGCTTGGTGCATTTTCCACCAAGTTGCAACACTTTTTGTAAAGTACTGAAGAGCGTGTTGAACCTCATACTTTCTTGTAATCAAATTGTTTCCGAAGTGGTTATCCATGTTCTGAATCCATATCTCTACCTCCTGCTGAGTCATCAGTCCAGAGAATACAAGTCCTTCTTCATTCATCATCTATTGGGTCCAAGGGTTTTTGAGATGAGATACGAGAGAGGGATAGGAGAATTCACACAATACAAACAATATAGTTTTGAAAATGGCTTTATTTGTGGCTGTCGGAAAAAAAACATCACACAATGACAGTTCACAAATCATCGTATCTAACGTGAGTATACAACAGGGGTTTTGGTCTTCTAAAGGTCTTATCACAGAGAAATTCTTCTGGGTCTTCAATTTCTTCGAGTCTTCGGAGTCTTCGATTGTTGTAGCTGCAATTCTTCTATTGCATGGTGAAATCTTCTTTATTCCGAAGTGGTCCTCAGTTGATTCTTCAAGGGGTCAAAAGGGAAAGGGGTGTATTCTAACTCTTTGAGGTAAGAGGGACTATTTGATAACATCAGAAAAAGATGAGAAGTAAAGGATCTTTTTGAAAATAAAGTTTTAGAGATATCCTTTCCTAGGGCTTTCTGGTTTCTAGGGTCACGTCCTACAGTCAACATGTGCTCTGATACCATCTCTGTAGCGACCCAACCCAATACGGTCAAGTCTCTGTGCTTTCTGTGCCATCCCTAGATCAGTATGCTGGCACACACAGTACTTCGATGAAATACCATAACATCACATGTAAAACAATTACCGTAGATCCAGAGTATACCTTATATATCACAGCAGAAACAAGCAATAAGGGTGTGGAGTCCCATCAATGCCAACGGCAAGTTGAGTGTAGACCGTAACCCTAAAACGTAACTCTTACTCGTCGTAGAAATACCTACAACATGATACGTTCCAGCCGTTTAGGTCAGTACATTGAATGTACCGGCAAGATCACAATAAGAAGGAGATGAAAAGTCTATTCTATATGCAATATGGCTTTGTGGCTCTGTGTCTGAGTGTTTGCATAAAGGCCGGTTTTATTTTCCCTACTGCAAAGGAATAATCAGGAGTTTTCACTACGGAGTTATCTACTATGACATGGTTCCGCCAACCGATGTCTCATAGCCCACAAGTATCATAAGTTGCCCACAATTAGTTATCAGTCCGGTGTTGAGAGTTCAGAGATAGATCTGTGAGGCCCCGGACTCGACCGTGCTCTAATCATACACGCAAATGCGCACGATCAAGCCCAGGGACTCGCGGGAAGATATCACAACACAACTCTAGACACAAATAAAAATAATACAAGCTTTATATTATAAGCCAGGGGCCTCGAGGGCTCGAATACATAAGCTTGAGTTACACAAGAGTCAGCAGAAGCAACAATGTCTGGGTACAGACATAACTAAACAAGCATGCCTTAAGAAGGCGAAAACAAACAACGGCACTGGATCGAAAGGCGCAGGCCTCCTGCCTGGGAGCCTCCTAAACTACTCCTGGTCGTCGGTGGTCTTCACGTAGTAGTAGGCTCATCCAGAGGGGTAGTAGTAGTCGTCGACTAGGGCAGCTGGCTCCGGGACTCCGTCGTCTGATCGCAGCCATCGGCTATGGGGAAAATAGGTAGCAAAGCAACCGTGAGTACTCATCCAAAGTACTCGCAAAACTTACATCAGAACTAATCTACATATGCATCGGTATCAAGGGAAGGCTGTATCTGTGGACTAGACTGCAGAATGCCAGAATAGAGAGAGGGCCTAGCCTATCGAAGACTGGCATCTTCAGCGTCTTGAAGCATAAGAAGAGTGCAGATTAGTAACATGGCATATAGTAATAAGTATGTAATAGCAAAGCCCAGAGATCCTTCCTCGACTCCCTGCGAGAAAGCGATCCCGGAGCTTCCAATTAAAGTAACATGTATCCAGTTCAAGTTGTAGTAGATCGGGATACTACACTGAGCGTCCTATTACCGTGGACACGGCTATTCGAATAGATAATCTTCCCTGCAGGGGTGCACTACTGTTACCCAACACGCTCGATTAACTCTGGCCGGACACACTTTTCTGGGTCATGCCCGGCCTCGGCTGATCGACACGACGTAGTCCTACCTAGGCTCAGCAGAGAGGTCCCCGCCGGTCTACATCCTAAGTGCTCAGGGGTCTTGGGCCCATCGCCCTTTGCACTCCGGGTCGTTGCGAGCAGGGTGAATACCAGTGCCATCCCTCTCCTGGATGGCACGATCCGACCGTGCCACAATGCTGAACTGGACGTCTGACAGAGCTTTCGGCTGATACATACGGTGCCGAGGGCCCCATTAAACCATTATCCCGCGTGGTGGTAGTGCGTATAGGCCAGTGGCCAACTCAGATCAAATACCCAAATCTGTTAAGCATGTTATTAGGAGCTCGCGGAAACGAGCAGAGACTCACGATCATGTGACCCCATCGCCCCGTCTCGTGAACTTACGGCAAGGGCTAAGAATGCCCGGCCGTGCCACGTAATTATCTCGCGGGTACCCTTCTGGTCAACCTGACTCCACATTACTCGCGGGTACCCCTCGGGTTGACCCAACTTTATCAAGTATCGGTAATAAGGCCAAGGTACCCGTGTGTCCATAACATCAAGATGGAATCCGAGGAATCACCCCCCGTTGGATTCACACTCGATGTATCCGTCAAGGTGAACCCGGAGGAATCACCCTTGTTGGATTCACTCTTGCGGAGCTGCACGACAGAAGCTTTAACAGAGATGGTGAAAGAGGAATCACCCTCAATAATCCACCACCGACTAGCTGTACTACAGAGTCCACATCGGGAGTGAGATAAGAGGTATCACCCTCGGCACTCGATGGTAGCTCTGCGGAGTCGAGCAACTTAGGGGGATGTGTAGTGATGTGCTGGTCTCAGCCCGTCGATCATCTCGATCGGGGCACTGGTAACTAAGCGGGGCAACTAGGACAAGGAAGAGGGGCCACAGATGGTTTTCCAATCAACCTATACTTAGCATTTAGGATAGCAGGTAAGGTATCAATAGCAGTTTACAAAAACAGGCCATGCATCAGAATAGGATCAATCAAAATCAGTAGCAAATTCTAATGCAAGCAGGAGGGAGAAAGAATAGGTGATATAGTCACGCTCAAGGGGGTTTGCTTTCCTAGAAGCTCTGCGGCAAAAGAGGGGTCGTCGACGGTGTAGTCGGACTCCGGAGCTGCGTCGGTCTCGGGGTCTACCGGATAAGAAGAGGGGGGAAGAAATAATAAATAAAAGCAACAAATGCATGGCATGACAAAATGCAGCGTTAGAGGTGACCTAATGCAATGCTACACGTTGCGGACGAAGCGGGAAAATATCTAGGATATTTTCCCGGCGTTTAGGCGGTTATTGGTATACTGAACCAGAGGGTAAGGTTCCATGTTCAGATAGCTAGGAGTGATGGTCAAGCATTTTGACAACATATTCGGATTCGTCTCGTTTTTCTGATCAACTTTCATGTAGAAAACATTTCGATCCAAGCTACGGTTTATTTTCTATGATTTTTCAAAGATTTAAACCTTTTTCTGAAATTTTCTGGATTTCTTTTAATTACTAAATTCGCATTATCCAGAACAGTGTACTGATGACGTCAGCATGATGTCAAGATGACGTCAGTGGTCAACCCCAGCTGCCAGGTCAAACCTGACAGCTGGGTCCCACATGTCAGTGACTCTGGGCTAAATTAGAGTTAATTTAAACTAATTAGGGTAATTAGCAGGTGGGGCCCCACTGTCAGTGTCACTGGGCTGCCCAGTCAGCACATTGACTGGGTCAACCCAGTCAACGGAGCCAGTGGGGCCCGCTGGCAGCGACCCAGAGGTGGGTCCTAGCCGTGCCACGTCGGCGTCGGCGCCGGAGTTACTCCGGCGACCAAATCGCGCGGCGACGAACTCCGGCGAGCTCGGAAACGCGCTACGGTGGAGCATTTCACGCGCGGCTGGGCTTTCTTGAACGGCCACTCCGAGCCGCGTCGGATGGTGGCCACGGCTAGAGCTGAAACGACCGGAAAAGTCGCCGGCGACGAGTGTAGGCGGCGGCGTACTCGGGTGCTCCACGGAATCGGAGAAACGGCGCGCGCGCGAGCAGTTAGAGAGGCCAGGCCGCACTACGGGAGTGCCCCGAGCATAATGACGTGCTTGGACGGCCATGACAACGACGGCAACGACGACGGCGAGCTGCACGGCTGAGCTGGGCTCGGGCAGCAATGGCGACGGCGATTTGGGCCAGCAAGAAGAGCGGCAGAGAGAGGGCTACCGTCGAGGGCTCAGGAGCTGCCGGAGAGGACGGGGTCGCCGGTGGTCGTCGGTGGCCGAGGTGGAAGGGGGCGGCTCGATCTGCTCGATGTGGAGCTCCCCGACTCCCGTTCAACGGCGCAGATGACGTAGCGGTGGACGGCGATCCTCCTAGACACCAGCCGCGGGCGTGGGGACGCCGGTGGCCGCGTCGTCGAGCGGCAGCGGCGATGGCAGCGTTCGGGTGAGGGGGTAAGAGCGCGGGCGAGCAAGGAGAGGGAGAGGCGGAGTGGCAGAGAGGTCCTGGGGGGAGGAATGGCCTCGGCCTTATCCTCCCAGCGGCGTCCGGCGACGGCAGATGTCGCGCAGCGGCCAGAGCTGCGCGCGCTGGCCATGGCAAGGGTGACAGCGAGGCGAGAGGGGAGAGAAAGAGAGAGTGGGCTGGGCCGGGTGCACTGTACACTTAGGCCCAGCCGGTTAGGCCTTTTCCTTTTCCTTTTTCTGTTTTCTTTTATTCTTTTCTGTTGCATTTTCTTTTTAGCAGCACATGACTTTTGAAAAATGTGAAACTAGCCTCAATAAATTCTATGCAATATTCTGCACTTCCACAATTAGTTTGGGAATTACATGAATTCATTTGAATTTTATTAAAATAGTAATTGATTAATGATGCTGTTTTGGTTACTGTTTTTGGATGTTAGAGTAAATTTTGAAATCCAAATAATGTTGATTTTATTTTTATAATTGCTAGGGGATTACTTGCAATATTATGAACTATTTTGTTTTAAAATTTGATCAACTTTTATTTTGACTTGCATTTGAATTTTGAATTTGAATTTTGAATTTGAATTTTGAATTTGAATTTGAAGTTGGATTATTTTCTAAATGCAATTTATTTAGGATGATCGTGATGACATGGCTAATTAATTAGCTAAATGACAGGGTTAAGATCTGGGTATGTTACAAGATCCAAGTCCAGAGGCTCAATTTGTCCGTAACCGGGGACATGGCTAATCGATTAGGTTTTAACTCTGCAGAGTGTTGTGCACTTTACCCACAAGAATCGTCCCTCCTTTTTAGTCCTCGCACTTCAGAGTGTTTGAGAACAGGCTGATCGAAACATGATCTTCCGAAGAGTTCCCTTGACCAACATCCGATGCCCATCCAATCCTACCGTCGACTACATCTGCTAGTGATACGTCTCCAACGTATCTATAATTTTTTTATTATTCCATGCTATTATAGTATATCAATCTTGGATGTTTTTATATGCAATTATATATCATTTTTTGGGACTAACCTATTAACCTAGTGCCCAGTGCTAGTTGCTGTTTTCTGCTTGTTTTTGGCTTTTCAGGGAAACAGTACCAAATGAAGTCCAAATGCCACGAAACTTTTTGGAGATTGTTTTCTGGACAAAAGAACCCTTGGAAGCTTCGGGAGGAGGCCAGAAGCCTTACAGAGGCTTCACAAGGCAACAGGGCTGAAAGCACATTTGCTCCCTTGGTGGTTTTGGTAATTTATGCCAACATACATGTTGTTGGACTAATGCCTCTATCTAGTAAATTTCAGACAAGTTCAACTATGGCGTGGCAAGGACAAGAGGATGTGGAACCCTTCAAAATGCTAAGGACATGGATTGGCTAAAGCTCAAGACTCTACATTTCTGTTAAGTGATCCAAGATCACATTGAGTCCATAGGAAAGCCAATACTATTAAAAGGGGATGAGGTGTTGCTTAATGGTCTTTTTGCTCAAGTGCTTAGTGACAGTGCTCCAAAACCCTCAACCTCTTTCTCCATCCAAATATGTCTCGAGCCCCACGGTGGGCGCCAACTGTCGTGGTTTTGTCACGGTAGATGTCCTCGTGAAAGGACTTAGTGGTGAGGCCATCGCAACTAGGTGGTAGCTTGAACGGGGTTGATCGGAATCGAGAGACGCGAGTTTTGCCCAGGTTCGGCCCCTCGCGGTGGAGGTAAAAGCCTACATCCTGCTTGATTGATATTGATGATCATAGTCTCGATTTCAAGGGTGTTGTTTCCCTGACTCTGTCTCGAGCTATCAAAATGTTTGTCTCTAGACTTTTCTGTCTATCTTGACTTCTAAAAACTTGTCCCTCTAACTGCCCGGAACTCCGTTTATATATAGGTGAGTCCCTGGCTTACATGAGATTCCGGGTTATACCCGTGATTGGAGTCCTACTCTAAATCATCCGTGTCTTCCAAGTTAAAGGGTCTCCATCTTGTATTTGACTCTTTCTTGACGGAACCTCGTCCGGGCACTGTAGCAGGCTGGGTTAACTTCCTGGCACTGTAGCAGGCGGGGTTAACTTCCTGGCATTGTAGCAGGCCGGGTTAACTTCCTGGCACTATAGCAGGCCGGGTTAACTTCCTGGCACTGTAGGAGGCCGGGTTAACTTCCTGGCACTGTAACAGGCCGGGTTAACTTCCTGGCACTGTAGCAGCCGGGTCTCATCTTCAGGGCTCATCTTCAGGACTCATCTTCAGGACTCATCTCCAGAAATGACTAAGTCTCAGGGCGGCTTAAGCCCAGAGATGACTTAAGTCACAGGGCGGCTTAACGTCAGGGATGTCTTAAATCGAGAGATGACTTAACGTCAGAGATGACTTAAGCCCATGGCGACTTAACGTCATGAGCCGGGTCATATCGTGGAGTTATATCCCCGACAAAAACCTACTTTCCAACTCGGCCCCACCGAAATTTTCTATTCGGAGCCATCGAGTTCATTTGGACTTAGCCACTCCCAAAACCCAAACAAATCGGATCCACCGATATGGATCTCGGTCCCACCGAGATGGCGTTGCCAACTCTCTGTTACTTGTTGCAATTATTTCGGTCACACCGAGATTTGCAATCGGTACCACCGAGATGGCTTGCCAACTCTCTGTTGCCTTATTGCTTCACTTCGGTCCCACCGATTTGATGCAATTGGTGCCACCGAGATGAGGTTTGCCCTAACCATTGCATATCAGTCCATCCGAGTTGTTCCATTCGGTCCCACCGATATTCCTAATGTTCATATCTTTTACACAAGTCGGTGCCACCGAGATTTCTGATCGGTGCCACCGAGTTGGGTCAAAAGTGTGCAACGGTTGGATTTTGTGTGGAGGCTATATGTACCCCTCCACCCTCTCTTCCTCAGTAAGGAGAGCCATCAGAACGTGCCTACACTTCCACCATACATTTTTTGAGAGAGAACCACCTACTCATGTGTTGAGATCAAGAGATTCCATTCCTACCATTTGAACCTTGATTTCTAGCCTTCCCAAGTTGCTTTCCACTCAAATCCTTCTTCCACCATAGCCAAATCTGTGAGAGAGAGTTGAGTGTTCGGAAGACTATCATTTGAAGCACAAGAGCAAGGAGTTCATCAACAACACACCATCTATTACCTTTTGGAGAGTGGTGTCTCCTAGATTGGTTAGGTGTCACTTGGGAGCCTCTGACATGATGTGGCGTTGAACCAAGGACTTTGTAAGGGCAAGGAGACCGCCTACTTCGTGAAGTTCTACCCGAGTGAGGCTAGTCCTTCGTGGACGTAAGCCATGGTGGAATAGGCAAGGTTGCTTCTTCATGGACCCTTCGTGGGTGGAGCGCTCCGTGGACTCATGTAGCCGTTACCCTTCGTGGGTTGAAGTCTCCATCAACGTGGACGTACGATAGCACCACCTATCGGAATCACGCCAAAAACTAGCGTGTCTTCATTGTGTTTGATCTTCCATACTCTACCCCTTTACTTTCCGTACACTTGCGTGCTTTATTATTTCCACTGCTCAATCTCTAGATGTGCATGTGTAGGGACTATTGGTGTTATCTTAACTTGTGCCAAAATCTGCCTAAGTTCCAAGAGAAACTGAAAACTGCACCTTTGGTCAGTTAAGTGTCTATTCAACCCCCTCTAGACATATCTCCTCGATCCCACAATTGGTATCAGAGCTTTGGTCTCCATTGCTTTGGTTTAATCACCATTGGAGGGAGATGGATGTGTCTACTTTGGGGAGTCTTAGACGTAGGGTGCCTATTCTCGATGGGGAGTTTTACAATGCTTGGAAAAATGAGATGCTTGATATCTTTGATGAATTTAACTTGAGCAAGTATATTCATAATCCTTATGTGCCCCCTTTTGATCCCTTGCATCCTACTCATGAAGAGGAAATTGACATGCTTCGTAATCTTAGAACCGTCAATCTTATTATAAGAGGATTACCTAAAATTGTGCTTCGTTGTATGCAAAACTTTGGTTGTGCTTATACCCTATGGCATGATTTGGAAAAGCGATATCCCGATTACTCTTTAAAGAATCTTGATGAGATTCTTCATAAGACTATTGCTTTTCACTAGATGATTCCTAATGATCCTAACTTTGATGATTGCTTGTTTGAGCTTCGTGATCTTAGGCGTGCTAAAGGAGATGTTGGATCTATTAGTAACATTATCACGGAAGCTATTAGAATTCATAAACTTGAACATTGTCATGATCATGAAACTAATGAATTCATTGCCCTAGGTGATGATCATATACATGTTGATGATGATGATGTTGAGCATGGTTATTATGATGAGGACAAAGAATTTGATATTGAATTTGAGAAGACCATGAGGAATCTTAGTCTTATGGCAAATCTTCGAGATTACATGGCCGGAGGAAAAGAGTGGATTCTTGATAGTGGATGTACCGATCACATGACCGGAGATAGAGACATGTTTCGTGAGCTTGCTAAAAATGATGGTCCACGCAAGTATGTGACTTTTGGAGACAACTCCAAGGGTAAGGTACTTGGCCTTGGTAAGGTGGCCATACCAAATGATAACTCCATACAAAATGTTATTCTTGTTGAATCTCTTGGCTACAATCTTCTTTCCGTATCTAGACTAGCCGACTTTGGTTTCAATGTTCTATTTACCGAAGTAGATTGCCAAGTGTTTCGTCGAGATAATCATAATATGGTCTTTACCAGCATTCGTAGAGGTGATCTATACATTGTTGATTTCACTAAGAGAGCCCAACCTCGTACATGTTTAATTGCTAAATCTTCTAAAGGTTGGTTATGGCATAGGAGACTTAGACATGTTGGCATGCGTAACCTTGATAAACTTGTTAAAGGAGATCATATTCTTGGTGTGAAAGATGTTATATTTGACAAAGATCGACTTTGTAGTGCTTGTCAAGCAGGAAAACAAGTTGGAGGAAGCCATCCCATGAAGAACATTATGACCATGAGGAGACCACTTGAGCTACTTCATATGGATCTTTTTGGTCCCAACTCCTATAAGAGTCTTAGTGGTAACTCTTTCGGTTTGGTCATTGTTGATGATTTTTCCAGATTTACGTGGGTGTTCTTTCTCGATGACAAATCGCAGGTACAAAAGATCTTCAAGAAAGGCCCAAAATCAATTTGAAGTGAAGGTCAAGAAGGTTCAGAGTGACAACGGAACGGAGTTCAAGAACACCAATGTGGACACCTTTCTTGATGAGGAGGGTATTTCACATGAGTTCTCGGCTACGTACACACCTCAACAAAATGGAGTTGTTGAGAGGAAGAACCGTACTCTTATTGAGATGGCAAGAACAATGCTTGATGAATACAAGACGCCAAAACACTTTTGGGCGGAAGCGGTTGAAACAGCTTGTCATGCAACAAATTGACTCTACCTTCACAAGCTTCTTGGAAAGACGGCGTATGAACTGCTCACCGGTAACAAACCACAAGTTGGATACTTTTGAGTATTTGGCTCAAAATGTTACATACTTGATAAGCATCGTCATTCAAAATTTGGTCCTAAATCTCATGAAGGTTTCCTACTTGGTTATGGATCGAACTCTCACACTTACCGTGTCTACAACAACTTCACTCGAAAAGTTGAAGAGACGGTAGATGTGAAGTTTGATGAGACTAACGACTCACAAGTCGATCAATTGCCAATTGATGTAGGAGATCAAGAACCATCGGAAGCAATCCAAGACTTGTCCATTGGCAAGATTCGCCCCGTGGAAGTAAAGGAGAGTACCTCGTCTATTCAAGTGGAAGCCCCAACTTCACATCAAGGTGAACAACAAGTTGATATGGAGGCATCCATAAGTGGAACACGTCAAGACGATGGGAATGAGGAAGTGCAACAAGATGATCCACCTCAACCTCCTTCTCCACCTTCACAAGCGAATAACGACAACATCAACGAAGAATAAGAAGATGATGATGAGGAAGCCTCACCACAACCCAAGCAAAAGCTACCTCGAGTTAGAGCAAGAATCGACAAGAATCATCCCGTCGAACAAATACTTGGAGATATCCAATCCAGGAGAATCACTCGCTCTAAATCTGGTTTAGCTAACTTTTGTGAGCATTACTCATTCATCTCTAGTGTTGAACCTTTGAAGGTGGAAGAAGCTCTCAAGGACCCCGATTGGGTGAATGCAATGCACGAGGAGCTACACAACTTTGAGAGGAACCAAGTTTGGACATTGGTTGAGAAGCCTAAAGATGAGCAAAACATCATTGGAACCAAATGGGTGTTTCGGAATAAGCAAGATGAAGATGGACAAGTTGTACGCAATAAGGCTCGTCTCGTAGCACAAGGTTACACACAAGTCAAAGGTATGGACTATGGTGAGACCTATGCCCCCGTTGCAAGACTTGAGTCCATTCACATTTTACTCGCTTATGCCAATCACCATGATATCACTCTTTACCAAATGGATATTGAATGAAATTGAGGAGGAATTGTATGTTAAACAACCTCCCGGCATTGCTAATCCCAAGAAACCTAATCATGTTTACAAACTTCGTAAAGCTCTTTATGGTCTTAAACAAGCCCCTAGAGCTTGGTACAAATGCTTGACAAAGTTTCTTCTTGAAAAAGGTTTTGAAATTGGGAAAATTGATTCAACTTTGTTTACTAAGAGGGTTAATGGAGAATTATTTGTATGCCAAATTTATGTTGATGACATTATATTTGGATCTACTAACCCCTCTTTTAGTGAAAAGTTTGGAAGGTTGATGTCGGAAAAGTACGAGATGTCTATGATGTGTGAACTCAAATTCTTTCTTGGTTTGCAAATCAAGCAAACTAAGGAGGGTACCTTTGTTTCTAAACAAAGTATACCAAGGACTTATTCAAGAAGTTCAACATGCAAGAAAGTAAAGGTATGAAAACCCCCATGCCCACGAGTGGACATCTTGACTTGACCAAGGATGGCAAACCAGTTGATCAAAAGGTTTATCGATCTATGATTGGTTCATTGCTATATCTATGTGCCACCCGTCCCGACATTATGCTAAGTGTGTGCATGTGTGCACGATACCAAGCGGCACCAAAAGAGTGTCACCTTAAGGCCGTGAAAAGAATTGTGAGATACTTTTTACATACACCAAACTTTGACATTTGGTATCCCAAAGGATCTTCTTTCAATCTTGTTGGCTATTCCAATTCGGACTATGCCGGAGACAAGGTTGATAGAAAATCCACTTCGGGTACATGTCAACTTCTTGGTAGATCTCTTGTGTCTTGGTCCTCCAAGAAACAAAACTTGGTATCTCTATCTACCGCCGAAGCGGAATACATTGCCGCGGGATCATGTTGTGCTCAATTACTATGGATGACACAAACTCTTAAAGACTATGGTGTGCATGTGAGACATGTACCACTACTATGTGACAATGAGAGTGCTATTAAGATTGCACACAATCCCGTGCAACATTCTCGAACTAAGCATATTGAGGTTCGTCACCATTTCATTTGAGATCGTGTTGAGAAAGGTGACATTGACCTTAAACATGTTCGTACCGACAAACAATTGGTGGACATCTTTACCAAACCTCTTGATGAAAAGGTGTTTTGTCACTTGAGGAGTGAGTTGAACATCATTGATGCTTCAAACGTGAACTAGAGGTTCATGTGGATGCATACAAGGGCATGAGCATTCTTGACTAATCCATTATACTTCCATGATCATTTTATATCTTGGACATTTTGCTCCCTTGTATTGTATCTAACCTTTTGTAGGTACTTGGACAAGCTTCATGCCACAAGATTGCATCTCACTCTTACCTTGAGCAATCTTGTATAACCCAAGTATCAACAATTGTTGGTGGGACAAGGAACAAGACAACCTAAACATATCCTTTGACAACCTTTGAGTTATGCTTCATTCTTGTCATTTTGGATATACATGTTGTTCCTTGCAAATCTAACCTATGTAGGAAGATGCACTACAAATGATAGGATAGCTCCAAACTTCAACTCATGAGCATCCACTTCAAGTTCGACTACATGATGGACATCACCACCAAATCCCAATGTAAGTTCTCACATCTTAGAGAAGCTTTACTCAAAGACATGAGCTAAAGCAACTCAACAAGATGTGATTACATTGAAATGCTTAAAGGAAAAATGGCAACCCCATTTTGAGCTTAAACGATGAGTATGACCTATGATCAAGTGTTCTCACTTGACTCCTAAGTCAATATACTCTAACATAGGTGACCTAGTCGCCGACCCATCTAGATGAAGTTCTTTAGTGTTTCTTTTGTTAAAAAAAACTTCAACTAGACGTTTCTTTTGCTTCTTTTCTGTGTTTCTTTTCTTTTAGCTAGTCTCGCAGCAAATTCATTGCAAATCTTTGTGAGAATTCCTTTGCCTACTGAGCCGAGTTGACAAAAAGTTCCTTTGCACCAAACTCGATTCCACCGAATTGAATCAACTCGGAGTCACCGACTTTGCTGCTCTAAGGAGTCTTTCTGTCAAATATTTCCTGAGTTTTTCTGCTCCAGCTCCACTCAATGATTCTTATCCTCTACTTGCATGTAGAGCCACTCAATGGCTAGATGTGTTTCTCAAGGACCAAACCCACTTGACCAATAACCTTGAAGTCCCTTCTTGGAAATTGATGTCAAAGGGGGAGAGAGGAATACATCAAAGCTTATCACTACAAAAGAGATGCACCTTAAAAGAGGAGAGAATGTTACATGTTTCTAAGAGGGGAGAAACATGATTTCAGTGTTTTTAGTGTTTTGATTGCTTTAATTCTCTCACCATACCTGCTCCCAATATCCAATGTCAGATTCAGGGGGAGAGGAAGTTCTTTAAGGGGAGACAACTATTTCTTTCTTTTGGGGACATGTCTGCTTCAAAGAAGTATTCACCTAGTGATACTCTCTTCTACATGTCATCCCAATCTTAGTTTCTTGTTGATCTTGTGTCTTTTCTTGAAGAAGTTATCTTGTGTTATCTAACCTTGTTTTCTCAAGTGTATTTCTTCAGGTACTTGATCAAGAACTTCAAGGTAAGTATATGCATCACACCCATGTACATGATGACCTCTTGCTAGTATATATTGTTTGCAAGAAGAAAATCATGGACATGTGGATACCTAAATGTCACATATATTGCTCTGATGCATGTAGCCAAGATACATGTTGCATGTATATTTCCCATGTAATATCATCATTCTATATGCACATCTTTAGGGGGAGCTCATACATGTTACATGTTTTTGTTCAAAGCTTTCATACAAACTTCTGCTAAATCTTTATTTGAAGCTTTGATGTATGTTGTCATCAATTACCAAAAAGGGGGAGATTGAAAGCACATTTGCTCCCTTGGTGGTTTTGGTAATTTATGCCAACATACATGTTGTTAGACTAATGCCTCTATCTAGTAAATTTCAGACAAGTTCAACTATGGCGTGGCAAGGACAAGAGGATGTGGAACCCTTCAAAATGCTAAGGACATGGATTGGCAAAAGCTCAAGACTCTACATTTTTGTTAAGTGATCCAAGATCACATTGAGTCCATAGGAAAGCCAATACTATTAAAAGGGGATGAGGTGTTGCTTAATGGTCTTTTTGCTCAAGTGCTCAGTGACAGTGCTCCAAAACCCTCAACCACTTTCTCCATCCAGATATGTCCAAAACCTACTTTCCAACTCGACCCCACCGAAATTTTCTATCCGGAGCCACCGAGTTCATTTTGACTTAGCCACTGCCAAAACCCTAACAAATCGGATCCACCGACATGGATCTCGGTCCCACCGAGATGGCCTTGCCAACTCTCTGTTACTTGTTGCAATTATTTCGGTCCCACCAAGATTTGCAATCGGTACCACCGAGATGGCTTGCCAACTCTCTGTTGCCTTATTGCTTCACTTCGGTCCCACCGAGTTGATGCAATCGGTGCCACCGAGACGAGGTTTGCCCTAACCATTGCACATCGGTCCATCCGAGTTGTTCTATTCGGTCCCACCGATATTGAAAACGTTCATATCTTTTACACAAGTCAGTGCCACCGAGATTTCTGATCGGTGCCACCGAGTTGGGTCAAAAGTGTGCAACAGTTGGATTTTGTGTGGAGGCTATATATACCCTTCCACCCTCTCTTCCTCAGTAAGGAAGAGAGCCATCAGAACGTGCCTACACTTCCACCATACATTTTCTAAGAGAGAACCACCTAGTCATGTGTTGAGATCAAGAGATTCCATTCCTACCATTTGAACCTTGATTTCTAGCCTTCCCAAGTTGCTTTCCACTCAAATCCATCTTCCACCATAGCCAAATCTGTGAGAGAGAGTTCAGTGTTCGGAAGACTATCATTTGAAGCACAAGAGCAAGGAGTTCATCAACAACACACCGTCTATTACCTTTTGGAGAGTGGTGTCTCCTAGATTGGTTAGGTGTCACTTGGGAGCCTCTGACATGATGTGGAGTTGAACCAAGGAGTTTGTAAGGGCAAGGAGATCGCCTACTTCGTGAAGATCTACCCGAGTGAGGCTAGTCCTTCATGGACGTAAGCCATGGTGGAATAGGCAAGGTTGCCCCTTCGTGGACCCTCGTGGGTGGAGCCCTCCGTGGACTCGCGCAGCCGTTACCCTTCATTGGTTGAAGTGTCCATCAACGTGGACGTACGATAGCACCACCTATCAAAACCACGCCAAAAACCACCGTGTATTTATTGCGTTTGATCTTCCATACTCTACCCCTTTACTTTCCGTACACTTGCATGCTTTATTATTTCCGCTGCTCAATCTCTAGATATGCATGTGTAGGGAGTATTGGTGTTATCTTAACTTGTGCCAAAATATGTCTAACTTCCAAGAGAAACTAAAAACTGCACCTTTGGTCGGTTAAGTGTCTATTCACCCCCCTCTAGACCTATCTCCTTGATCCCACATGGGCGCGCCCTAGGGGGGGTGCGCCGTGTTGCCTTGTGGGGCCCACATGACTCTGTTTGACCTAATTCCACTTCTATAAATTCACAAATATTGGGAAGCCAACAGAGAGCCAGATCAAATAACCTTTCCGCCGCCGCAAGCCTCAGTTCTTCCGCGATCCCATCTGGAGGACTTTTCCGGTACTCTGCCGGAGGGGGAATCGATCACGGAGGGCTTCTACATCAACATTGCTGCCCTTCTGATGATGTGTGCGTAGTTTACCATAGACCTATGGGTCCATAGCTAGTAGCTAGATTGCTTCTTCTCTCTCTTTGATCTTCAATACAATGTTCTCCTTGATGTTCTTGGAGTTCTATCCGATGTAATCTTCTTTTGCGGTGTGTTTGTTGGGATCCAATGAATTGTGAGTTTATGATCAGATTATTCATGAGAAATATTTGAGTCTTCTCTGAACTCTTTTATGCATGATTGTTATAGCTTTGTATTTCTCTTCGATCTATCGGTTTAGTTTGGCCTACTAGATTGATTTATCTTGCAATGGGAGAGGTGCTTTGTGATGGGTTCAATCTTGCGGTGCTCAATCCCAGTGACAGAAGGGGACATGACACGTATTTGTATTGTTGCTATTAAGGATAAAAAGATGGGGTTTATTCATATTTCTTGAATTTGCTTCTCTACATCTTGTCATCTTGCTTAAGGCGTTACTCTGTTTTTAACTTAATACTCTAGATGCATGCTGGATAGCGGTCGATGAGTGGAGTAATAGTAGTAGAAGTAGGCAGGAGTCGGTCTACTTGTCTCAGACATGATGCCTATATACATGATCATTGCCATGAATCCATCATAAGTATTTGCTATTATGTCAATTGCCCAACAGTAATTTGTTTACCCACCGTATGTTTCTATGCTCAAGAGAGAAGCCTCTAGTGAAAACTATGGCCCCAGGGTCTATCTTTATCATATAAAAAACCTAAAAATACCTTGCTGCAATTTATTTACTTTTATTTTAATTAGTATTTTATTTTATCTATTTACCTCGATAAGATTTAATCCTTGCAAGTAACCGCTAAGAGGATTAACAACCCGTTTATTTGCGTTGGGTGCAAGTGTTTGCTCTTGTGTGTGCAGGTGCGCTTAACGGAATTTTGCTTGGTTCTCCTACTGGATTGATAACCTTGGTTCTTAACTGAGGGAAATACTTATCTCTACTGTACTGCATCATCCTCTCCTCTTCGGGGAAATACCAACGCAGACTACAAGTAGCAGGAAGAATTTCTGGCGCCGTTGCCTGGGAGACATCATCAAAATTACCAAGTACCTTCGCACAAATTATCATTCACTTGCATTTACTTTATTTGCCTTTTATTTGCATTTACCTCTCGTTTTCATCTCCCCTACTTCTAAAACAATTTTACAAAAACACAAAAATATTTTATTTGCTTGCTTGCTTTTATTGCCATGTTAACACACAAGAACAGAAAGTAAAACAAAAATTTAAGATCACTATGGATCCTCATCCACGTGCTAATCTTTTCAAAATATCCAATTATAATGAACCAATTTCTAGTGATTTGAGTGCTCTTGATTTTCTCTATGAAGTTTTGCTTGAAAATCATGAATCTGAAAATTGTGATGAAGTGTTAGAAGAAGAAATTTATAAAGTGATTCATGATAGCTCCTTGATTGAAAAGCATGATTGCAATGATGTTACTATAAATTCTATTAATGTGAATTGTGCTAATAATATGCAAAACTACAAGCTTGGGGATGATAATTTTGTTATGTCCACTACTTATTGCAATGATCATGATTGGGGTGATAATGCTTCTTTTGATCTTGAAAATTTATTTAAGCCTCATGATGAATATGATATTGATAATAATGTTTGCAATAATATTTAAAGTGGGTTTGGAAAAGTGTCAACTTTAGGTAAAAATAATCCCACATATTCGGAGAGTGTTCAATCTTATGAAATTTTTGACAAAAGTGGGTTTGGAGAGGTCATGACTTTAGTTGATGTTAATCCCACTATCTTGGAAGATTATAATTTTTTTATGCATGTGGATCATAGAGAGAATATTGTTTATGATAGCTATATTGTTGATTTTGATTATGATCCTACATATAATTATTATGAAAGAGGAAAATATGGTTGTAGAAATCTTCATGTTACTAAATTGCCTCTCGTTATGTTGAAATTATTAATGCTCCATTCTTCCTATTGGCATATGCTAGATATTGCTTGTCTTGATAATTTGTTTTCTTATAAAATGCCTATGCATAGGAAGTATGTTATACTTAAATGTGTTTTTCACATGTTTCATGATGCTCTCTTCGTGTTTCAATTACTATCTTTCATGTGAGCATCATTGAAATCTCAAGCCTATCTTAATGGCTATAAAGAAAGAGCTTGTTGGGAGACAACCCAATAATTTTTTATTCTGTTTTTGTGTGTGTGCATGATTATAGCTTCTGTTATGATTGTATTTTTATGTTTTAATTAGTGTTTGTGCCAAGTAATGCCTTTGGGATGATGTTGATGATAGTATAATTGATGCTGTTTGGAAAACAGAAAGTTTTGTGTCCAGTTCTAGAATTTTAATTCTGTACTGGAGCGTCAGAAAAATCTGAAAATTTTACACAATATTGGTATAGGAATTGTTTACGTTGTACTAATTTTTCAGAATTTTTGGAGTTACAGAAGTATGGATTTTAAATAGATCTTTACAGACTGTTCTGTTTTAGACAGATTCTGTTTTTGTTGCATAGTTTGCTTATTTTGATGAATCTATGGATCGTATCGGGGGGGTATGAGTCATGGAGAAGTTGGAGAACAGTAGCATTATTCCAATATTAAATATGAATCAATTTACTACAGTACCTAAAGTTTAAGATTTGTTTGTTATACTAACGGATCTCACGAGGTTTCTGTTGAGTTTTGTGTGCTGAAGTTTTCAAGTTTTGGGTGAGACTACGATGGATAAAGGAATAAGGAGCGGCAAGAGCCTAAGCTTGGGGATGCCCAAGGCACCCCAAGGTAATATTCAAGGAAGACTCAAGTGTCTAAGCTTGGGGATGCCCCGGAAGGCATCCCCTCTTTCGTCTACAATCTATCGGTAACTCACTTGGAGCTATATTTTTATTCATCACATGATATGTGTTTTACTTGGAGCGTCTTGTTATATAGTTTGTTTGCTTTTGTTTGCTTTTTAGTTGGTCACAATCATCTTTGCTAAACACACCTTTTTGAGAGGGACACACATTATTCGTGATTTGTTAGAATACTCTATGTGCTTCACTTATATATTTTGAGCTAGGCAGTTGCTCTAGTGCTTCACTTATATCTTTTAAAGCACGGCGGTGGTTATATTTTAAAGAAATAGTTGCACTCTCATGCTTCACTTATATATTTTTGAGAGTCTCATGATAGCAATGGTAATATGCACGGGTTATGAATTTGGTCCTGATATGATAGGTATTCAAGAGAGATATAATAAAAACTTTCATGTAGATCACTGAATATGATAAATTTGATTCCTTGCAATAGTTTTGCGATATTAAGATGGTAATATGTGGGAGGTATTAGTAGATAATTGTGGTTTAGTAAGAATAATTGTGTTAAGGTTTGTGATTCTCGAAGCATGCACGTATGATCTGTCGTTATGCTAAGAAGTTGGAGCATGATTTATTATTGATTGTCTTCCTTTGTGTGGCGGTCGGGGGCGCGCGATGATTAACTCCTACCAACCTCCCCCCTAGGGGCATGCGTAGTAGTACTTGGCTTCGAGGGCTAATAAATTTTCGCAATAAGTATGTGAGTTCTTTATGACTAATGTGAGTCCATGGATTATACGCACTATCACCCTTCCGCAATTTGCTAGCCTTTTCGGTATCGTGCATTGCCCTTTCTCACATCGAGAGTTGGTGCAAACATCGCCGGTGCATCCAAACCCCGTAATATGATATGCTCTATCACACATAAGCCTCCTTATATCTTCCTCAAAACAGCCACCATACCTACCTATCATGGCATTTCCATAGCCATTCCGAGATATATTGCCATGCAACTTCCACCGTTCCGTTTTTATGACATACACCATCATTGTCATATTGCTTTGCTTGATCATATAGCTGACATAGTATTTGTGTCTCAGCCACCGTTCATCATTGTTATACTTGTTACGCTAGCATCATTGCACATCCTGGTACACTGCCAGAGGCATTCATATAGAGTCATATTTTTGTTCTAGTATCGAGTTGTAATGTTGAGTTGTAAGTAAATAGAGGTGTGATGATCATCATTATTATTAGAGCATTGTTCTAGTGAGGTAATAATGATGGAGACTAATGAGTCCTCGAAAAAGTGGGGATGAGGTCCATGAGATCGTTCTAAAAAAGGCGAAAAAGAGCCATGAAAAAAAAAGAGAAAAAGAGAGAAGGGGCAATGTTACTATCCTTTTCCACACTTGTGCTTCAGAGTAGCACCATGTTTTTCATATAGAGAGTCTCCTATTTTGTCATTTTCATATACTAGTGCGAATTTTTCATTATAGAACTTGGCTTGTATATTCTGATGACGGGCTTCCCCAAATGCCCGAGGTCTTCATGAGCAAGCATGTTGGATGCACACCCACTTAGTTTTCATGTTGAGCTTTCATACACTTATAGCTCTTAGTGCATCCGTTCCATGGCAATCCCTACTCCTGGCATTGACATCAATTGATGGGCATCTCCATAGCACGTTGATTAGCCTCGTCGATGTGAGACTTTCTCCATTTTGACTTCTCTTATTTATCCCTACCACCATACTCTATTCCACCCATAGTGCTATATCCATAGCTTGCGCTCATGTATTGAGTGGGAGTTGAAAAAGCTGAAGCGCGTTAAAAAGTATGAACCAATTGCTTGGCTAAAACCGGGGTAGTGCATGATAAATACTTTGTGTGAAGAAGATGGAGCATGACAGGATTGTATGATTTTGTAGGGATAACGTTCTTTAGCATTTTTATTTTGAAAGACATGATTGTTTATTAGTATGCTTGAGTATTGATGCCTTTATATCAAATTATAGACTATTGCTTTGAATCATTTGGATCTTATTATTCATACCATAAGAGAGAAATTACATGATGAAACATGATAGGTAGCATTCCACATCAAAAATTCTGTTTTTATCATTTACCAACTCGAGGACGAGCAGGAATTAAGCTTGGGGATGCCTGATACGTTTCCAACGTATCTATAATTTTGGATTGTTCCATGCTATTATAGTATCAATCTTGGATGTTTTTATATGCAATTATATATCACTTTTTGGGACTAACCTATTAACCTAGTGCCCAGTGCCAGTTGCTGTTTTCTGCTTGTTTTTGGCTTTTCAGAGAAACAGTACCAAATGAAGTCCAAATGCCACGAAACTCTTTGGAAATTTTTTTTTGGACAAAAGAACCCTTGGAAGCTTCGGGGGGAGGCTAGAAGCCCCACGGAAGCTTCACAAGGCAACAGGGCGCGCCCCAGGGGGGCCCGCTGTGTTGCCTTGTGGGGCCCACGTGACTCCGTTTGACCGAATTCCACTTCTATAAATTCACAAATATTGGGAAACCAACAGAGAGCCAGAAGAAATAACCTTTCCACCTCCGCAAGCCTCTGTTCTTCCGCGATCCCATCTGGAGGCCTTTTCCGGTACTCTGCCGGAGGGGGAATCGATCTCGGAGGGCTTCTACATCAACCTTACTGTCCTTTCGATGATGTGTGAGTAGTTTACCACAGACCTACGGGTCCATAGCTAGTAGCTAGATGGCTTCTTCTCTCTCTTTGATCTTCTATACCATGTTCTCCTTGATGTTCTTGGAGTTCTATCCGATGTAATCTTCTTTTGCGGTGTGTTTGTTGGGATCCGATGAATTGTGAGTTTATGATCAGATTATTCATGAGAAATATTTGAGTCTTCTCTGAACTCTTTTATGCATGATTTTTATAGCTTTGTATTTCTCTCCGATCTATCAGTTTAGTTTGGCCTACTAGACTGATTTATCTTGCAATGGGAGTGGTGCTTTGTGATGGGTTCAATCTTGCGGTTCTCGGTACCAAAACTGGCAGATCTCGGGTAGGGGGATCCGAACTGTGGGTCTAGGAGTCAATGGTAACAGGGGACGTAGAGACAGCGATTTACCCAGGTTCGTGCCCTCTCGAAGAGGTAATACCCTACGTCCTGCTTGATTGTATTGATGTGATTGTATGAAGGTTACATAGTTGATCTACCTCGAGATCGTATGGGCTAAACCCTAGGCAGTGGATATGATGATCCTCTACGGACTAGGCCTTCTGGTTTATATAGACACCAGGAGCTCCTAGGGTTACACATGGTCGGTTACCATCAGGGGATAAACATGCCGGTTATGCCAATTGTTCCTTGGAGGAGACGCCAAGTCTTCGGGGGTTTCCTTCCGATACACGGGGTCGCCCACAATCCGGCCTTCCATCGACGAGTAGAGAGCGGCCCACCAGTCCGGCCCATGTGAGATAGGCCGGCGGCCCGAGTACCCCCTAGTCCAGGACACCCTCAGTAGCCCCCGAACTTGTCTTCGAAGCCGAGGTAGGTGCCGAACATCATCGGCTTTGTAGACCAGTTCCCTTTCCTCCGTGACACCGGTAACAGGCCTGTATCACTCCGAGTTATATTCTCATGCATTGCCCGGTCGTATATGCACCGAGCTGTACCTCGGTAACGAAGTATAATAATAACTTAGCCCCGAAGGCTAGCCGCTTCGGTGTGAACAGTGTCCTCATCTGACAACTTTTACCGAAGGGTCACACCTCGCCACGACCGCGAGTTGGTTTATGAAAAAGTTGATTCGCGGTTCGAGGCGGTTTTCATTGGCACGTCCCATCGATATGGAGATCGTGTCCTATTTTCAAGGGATATGATCAATAATCCGCCTCACCTCATGCGCACATAATGGCACGGTTACATGGGGAAATGGCGAGGACTGCGGCGTAGTAAAGGGACCGTGGGTTATACAGCCCATAAAAGGGGCACAGCCTTCGCTCCTGTCGTACGCTCTCATTTCTCCCCTTCGCCATTGCCTTCCCCATCTCTTGAGCTCCAACGCCCAGATCCGCTCTTCCTCCCAAGAAACTTTCCATCCACCCGCCCAATTCAGCAATGGCGGGTTCCGGGTCCAAGGGTAAGTGGGAGGCCTCTAGCGTCACCAACAGCGCCATCTTGGAGTTGAAGAGCGCTGGCTACCTCCCGGCCAACGTCGCCCACCGTGCTCCGGAGGCGGGCTAGGCCATCCCCACGCCGCGGCAGGGCGAGAGAGTAGTGTTCGTGCCCCACTTCATCCGGGGTTTGGGTTTCCCCCTTCACCCCTTTGTCAGGGGCCTCATGTTCTTCTATGGACTCGACTTCCACGACCTTGCACCGAACTCCTTCCTTCACATCTCGGCCTTCATCATCGTCTGCGAGGCCTTTCTCCGGGTCCGGCCACACTTCGGTCTGTGGTTGAAGATCTTCAACGTCAAGCCGAAGAAAGTAGATGGCCAGCAGGCGGACTGTGGGGGGGCGATGATCAGCAAGCTTCCGCGAGTGGAGTGGCCAGACGGTACCTTCATCGAGACCGTCAAGATCTGGCAAAAAGAATGGTTCTACATCACAGAGCCGAGGCGCGCAAATTGGGAGGCGATTCCGGCCTTCCGACCCGGGCCCCCTACAAGGCTGGTCTCATGGACCAAGAAGGGCCTCGACTGGGGGCCGAATAAGGAGGTGGTGCTGCTGCAGAGCCGGATCGCCAAAATGATAGAGAAGGGTGTCGAGCTGGTCAACGTGATCCAGATCATGCTCGGCCGCCGAATCCTTCCTTCCCAGGACAGGGCTTCCCCCATGTGGGCCTACAAGCCCGAAGACCCGGCCACCATGCGCAGCTTCTTCCGCACCTCCCACGCCCAACTGTGGAGGGCTCTATTCAAGCCGCAGAAGGACTGGCCGACCGAGGAGGAAGACATCGGACTCGACGCCGCAAATCCTCCACGGGAGATATGAATAATTTTGTACTTTATATCCGAACTGTTCCCTTTTAACAAGGTGCTCAGCTTTGTTACTTTTCATCCGCGGAATTGTCTGAAGAAAGCCCAGCGGATCGATAGTCCGGCGCCGCTACCAGAGGGACCCCGGACGCCCCTACTGACGGCCATGCTGGCCGTGGAACCGTACGAGGCGCCGGAGAGGAAGGAGAAGAAGAAGGACCAGCAGAGGGAGGCCAGAGAGGGCCTCCGCTCCCGAGGGCGCCCGGGCGCTAGATCCGGGGACACCAATGCTCCCTCCGTGCAAGAGGAGGAGAAGGAGCAGGGAGAGGATGGGGAGGAAGACGATTCCTCCAGAACAGGGAAAAGAGCGGCGTCCGAGGACGCCGAGGTGGAGCCGCCACATCCCGCTCCTAAAAGACCGCACAAGGCCAAGGTAGCCTTTCCCGGCGATAGCTCGGCTTCTGCCGAGGACTCTGAGGCCTCCGAAGAGGTTCCTTGGAGGATCCCCAGGGCCAAGCCACAGGCTCAGAGGTACGCGTCCTAGTAACTGCTCGACCGTCTTTAGCCGAACTGGGTTTAATATTGATCACGTTTCCATTTATAATTTCGTAGCCCGCTGCGCGATCTCCCCACCAACCGAGTCTCGGAGGGGGATTCTCCACCGGCAGCGCTAGTGGAGAGCGGAACCGAATCCCACGCCTCGCCTCCCCCGATCGTCGAGGAGGCCGAGGAGGTCCTATTGAGGAGGACCCCTCCCGTGCCGCACGCGGGGGGAGGGGGCGATACTATCATGGCCGAGGTGAACACCTCGGTCACCGAAGACCAGGAGGGGAGGACCCCTCTGGTCAACGAAGAGGAGGAGGCCAGACAAGCCGAGCTCTCTCCGGAGACAACTCCGGAGACGTCAAGGCGTCCAGAGTCCGGCGCTCCGGACTTCGAGAAGGAAGGAGCCGAAGCGCCTCCGCCACCCCCGCCCGCCCCAGAGCAGGCGTCGACCGGGTGGCCGGACGAGATGGAGGATGCTCTAACCAGCTCCTCTATCGCCGAAGAGCACCGTGCACTTATGGGTGCTGTGTTGCAAAGTATTCGGTCTGTGGATAACGGACTAAGGGCCAATTCTTTTGCTGGCTTCTAGAATAAGCTGGAATAAGCTGCCCCCTACCCAGCTTATTCTAGAAGCCCAGCCAAATTTATTTTTCTAGAAGCCTACTAATTAAGACTTGACTAGTAGGCTTGTAAAAAAAATATTTTTTGGTTGGGCTTCTAGAATAAGCTGGGTGGGGGGGCAGCTTATTCTAGAAGCCCAAAAAAGCCACCAAAAGAACTGGCCCTAAAGGAGGCCTTTAGTGGCCTTCTTACCGGCTTCAAGGTGAGCGAAGTAATGCTTTTCCCTTAGAAAAATTCTTTTGTGTAAATGTATAGCCTCATACATAGTAGCCCTCGAGACGCTGACTGGCTTGGAAAAAGCCTGTCAGAGGATCGAAAATCAATATCCCGGATATTAACGTGTGTATAATATTGCACAGGCATCATCTTCGGCCGCAGCCGCCAACGCCAAAGAGTTGGCCGAGCTGAATCGGAAGCTGAAGAGCTCCGAAGATGACCTGAGCCTGGTAAACAAGAGGTTCAACAAGGCGCAAGGTAAGTCCGAGCTGTAATATTGAATACAGCCGTTGTTTTGTAAGCAGGGTTCGAAGTATCCTAACGGAGTTAACCGATTCTACTGCAGCTGCCACCGCGAAGGTGGAAAACCTCAAGGCCGCGCTGAGGACGGCTCACCTGGATGCGGCGGCGCAAAAGTCGGCAGCCGAACAGGCGGCTGCCGAGCTGTGTGCGGTGAGAGCCGCTAGTGAGAAGCACGAGGCCCGGGTGCTGGAAGTGCAGCAAGAGCTCGGGGATGCCGTCACGAAGTGTGAGGCCCTCGAGCAAAAGAATAAGGAGCAGGCCGCCAAGCTGACCTCATTGGTGGCGGTGGCTATGGAAGCGCGGACAAAGGCGCGCGGCTACCAAGAAGAGCTCCGCCAAGTCAGGCTTATTGCGGACGGTAAGCCGTACTTGCTGCAAAGTATCTTTGGAGGTAACAGGTTCGCATTGCTCACGTGAGTATGGCGTTCCCCAGGCGCTTTTGCGGACCTCCCGAAGAGTGCGGCGGACGCGGCCAGGTTCTTCGCTGCTCAGGAGGGTCGGGCCGAGCAGAGGCTGTTCTGGGCGCAATTTCAAGCGCCCGAACACCCTCCCCTCCTCAACAACCAAATGAAGCAGCTGGTGGAGCTGCATCGGATGGCGGAGCCAATGATGAAGGACCTCTGCGTTAAGTTATGGCTGGCGGAGCCGCTGCCGAGCAGCAACTTCGGCCTGGTGCAGAGGCTATACGACGCTGCTCCCCGGATTGATGCCTGGAAGCGCTCCACATGCATTGAGGGGGCTCGGATGGCCTTCGGCAAAACAATGGTACATTGGCCGAAGATAAATCCAGGCGAGATGGCCACCGGACCTCCGCCGCCAGGGAAGGAGCATAGGCGCCCCGAGCAGTACTTTCCCATCGTGATGGATGGTGCTCGGGCAGTAGAGGCCCAATGTTCAAAAGAATATATGAGTAGATTTATTTTCCTCGTAGGCAAGGAGTTGAAACTTTTGCTTTATTGTAATGCAAGTTGCCGGCTATTAATATAGTGCCTGTTTAATTTTGACTCCCGCGCGGCCGCTTTGAAACTGAAAGTTACCAGTCGTCGGCTTCAGCCCCCTGGCAGATACTGCATGGGGTGTTTTCTCGTAATACTTGAACCCTTAGCCGACGTCTCGGTGCCCGGATGCGGTTGTATGTACGGAAAACCAGGCAATCAGACTATGCGGTTTTAGTGCTTTCACTTAGCCATAGGAGCTTGACTGCGGGGGCTGGTGACTAGCCCCCAGTGTTTTGTGATATTCAGACGAGCCGCGGTTGATACCATCATCACATGGTTCCTGTTACAGAGAACCCTTCATTTAACACGGACTAACCTCCAATGATTTTTGGTTTGACATGAGTCATCGGATCGCCGACCAGTTCTCGCTTATTGTGACAGTCAGTTTTCGACTTGATCCACTGAGGTACTTAACCAGGCGAGCTAGAAGTACAATCGCAGTGGTTCTCCCTTTACCCTCTTAGCCGAACAGTGCGGAATGTAAGAGGGTAAACACAGGAGCCGGGCAACCCAACTATTGACCAAAGACGCAATTCGAAACTAATTCATATAGTGCAATATCCATGACGCCGAGCACATAAAATAAAAGTAGGTGCTGGGATAAAGTTTGAGGCAAGACTTATGTTCGAGCCCCCGGTCTATAAGCCGGTTTAAAAAAAAGGGATGTATCGTAATAGTGTACTTCGGCCTGAAAAACGGAAAGGAATATACATCGTGAATGAATGCGCAATTACCAGAGAAAACTTGGTCTTTATTTCCTTTGAATATGTGACGTCCAACCGTACAATCCGGATTGCCGAAGTAACTTTGATAGATACTTTTGAAGAAATAAATACATAGGAGGAAAGGCTTACACAGGGCCTTCATGAGTGGTTTGACGTCCCTACTATGCCCTGCTGCACGTCTGCGCCTTTGCTCTTTTAAGAAGCTGCCGTGTGAGCGAAGCTGTCGACCGTGTGTTCGGCGAAAGTAGTAATATTCGGCGGACGAGCCCTTGGGAAAGGGTTTTGAGAAGTCGCCGTGGTATATCAGTTTGACGCTGATCAGGCCCTAGATGGTGCCCGTTCCCGATGTTGATTCAAGGAAATCTGTTGGCCGTTGCTTGGTCGAACTGAGCTCTCAGCTTTTGTTTCATGTGTCCCCACAACTGCCCATGGAACTTTGAGCGCGAAATTGTGCACTCGAGGTACGTACTTCGCGACTAGGTGGGGCATGCTGTGGGGCGCGTGCCCCTATTTGGGGTGAGCGTGGGAGTGCTCCGGGACTGAGGTTGTAGCTCGGGAGCGCTTGCGTGTGTCCAGTAGCTTGGCAGTAGACTGGGCCTGCGGCGCTTCTTCGGCGGCTTGGACTTCGGCGGCTAGAGCCGCCGTGTGTTCCTCTGTCCGGAGCGAGCGCTCGGTATTACCGTTGATGGTAATAACGCCCTTTGGTCCTGGCATCTTGAGCTTCAGGTATGCATAGTGCGGGACAGCGTTGAAGCGGGCGAATGCAGTCCGGCCGAGGAGTGCGTGGTAACCGCTGCGGAAGGGGACGATATCGAAGATCAAGTCCTCACTGCGGAAGTTATCGGGCGAGCCGAAGACAACTTCCAGTGTCACGGATCCCGAGCAGCGTACCTTGCCGCCTGGGATTACACCTTTAAAGGTGGTGTTGCTGGGTTTGATTCTTGACGGGTCAATCCTCATTTTCTTCACTATATCTGCGTAAATCAGATTGAGGCTGCTACCTCCATCCATAAGGACTCTGGTGAGGTGAAAGCCATCCACGATGGGGTCGAGCACCAGAGCCCCTGTTCCCCCATGACGTATACTGGTCGGATGGTCTCGACGGTCGAAAGTGATCGACCAAGCCGACCACGGGTTGAATTTCGGGGCTACCGGCTTTAAGGCGTAGACATCCCGAAGCGCGCGTTTCCGCTCCTTCTTTGGTATGTGCGTGACATAGATCATGTTCACGGTTTTGACTTCTGGAGGGAACTGATTTTGGCCTCCATTGTTCGGCCTGCGAGGTTCGTCGTCGTCCTCGCTGCGGGGGCCCTTGCCCTGTTCGTCGGCGGTGACTTTGCCGGCCTGCTTAATTACCCAACAGTTACGGTTGGTGTGGTTGGCTGGCTTGTTAGGGGTGCCGTGAATCTGGCAGGGCCTATCCAATATTCTATCCAACGCAGACGGGCCATCCCGGTTCCCTTTAGAGGGTTTTTTCCGCTGTCCCGATTTCGAGCCACTGAATCCGGCGTTTACTGCTGTGTCATCGGCTTCACCGCCGATGTTTGAGTGCCGGCGCTTATTATTCCTATTGCGCCGGGGTTTTCCGTTCCTGTCCCGGGCCTCTGATGTGCTGGGGTCTTCGAGGTGGTTGCTTCGACGAGCCAACCAGCTATCTTCACCCGCGCAAAAGCGGGTCATTAGGGAGGTAAGGGCCGACATTGTTCTCGGCTTGTCCTGGCCGAGCTGGCGGGCGAGCCACTCGTCCCGAATACTGTGTTTGAATGCCGCAATCGCTTCGGCATCCGGACAGTCGACGATTTGGTTTTTCTTGGTCAAAAACCGGTTCCAGAATTGCCGGCCTGACTCTCCAGGCTGTTGAATAACATGGCTCAGGTCATCGGCGTCCGGTGGCCGAACGTAGGTTCCTTGAAAGTTAGCTCGGAATGCATCCTCAAGCTCTTCCCAGCTCCCGATGGAGTTTTCGGGTAGGCTGTTCAGCCAATGCCTCGCCGGTCCCTTGAGTTTCAACGGTAGGTACTTGATAGCATGGAGATCATCTCCTCGGGCCATGTGAATGTGGAGGAGAAAATCCTCAATCAACACGGCCGGGTCAGTTGTCCCATCGTAGGATTCTAAATTGACGGGTTTGAACCCCTCGGGGAACTGATGCTGCATCACCTCGTCTGTGAAACACATTGGGTGTGCGGCGCCCCTGGCCCGGGCCATGTCGCGCCGGAGATCGGTTATCATCCGGGCATGATGCTGCTCCCGAGCTCTATCATTTCTATCGCGCCAGGCTTGGTATCCGTCCCGCCCGGCGGGTGCGTATCCTGTGGATCCATAGATGGACCTCGACAGGAGCCCTCGTGCGTTCAGGTTGTGGCGCAGATCGTATTGGTCATCCGGTTGAACCGGGTCTTTGCCTGCTCGGCGGGGGGGGGGGGGGGGGGGGCGAGTGGGTAAACGGTTTCCCTGGCCGCCCTATCCCGTCCTCGAGGGCGCACGGGTGGGAGTTCGGCTTCTCCGGCCGCTCTATCCCGTCCTCAAGGGGGCATGGGTGGGTATTCGGCTTCTCTGGCCGCTCTATCTCGTCCTCGAGGGGGCGCGGGTGGGAGCTCGGTTTCCACAACCGGCCTATCTCGTCCTCGAGGGGGGCGGTCGGGCTGGTTTGCGTAAGTTCGTCTGGGAGGCATGGGCTTGAAGGCCTCATCCTCGAATTCTGGGAGTAGGCGTCGCCGTGGGTAACTCTTGTATTGGCCCTGACGTTGATCGTCGAGGCCTTCTTCGGCAGCTAAGACCATTGTCCATTTGTCGTTGAGCGTATCCTATTCGGCCTTTAGCTGTTGTTGTTTCATCTTAAAGCTTCGGGCAGTGGCGATGAGTTGCCGCTTGAATTTCTCTTGTTCCAGGGGATCCTCAGGGATGATAAAGTCTTCGGGTTCGAGGCTATCTTCCTCTTCGGACGGAGGGAGGTAATTGCTGTCCTCGGAATCGTGGAGGTCATCGGGATCACCCTGGTCCTCGTGCCCTTCTGGGGCTTCGGGTCGCTGCTCGGGCGTGTTATCGCCGAGCTCCCCTAAGTTGTCCGGAGTCTCGTTATCTCTGGTGCCGTTCGTGTCTGTGTGATTTTCCTTACCCTTTCCCCGCCCTCTAGCTCGCCGTCGTCGGCGTCTGGGCGGTTCTTCGGCGGGGTCGTGGCCGTCCTTGTTGGTTGTGTCACCGTCCTTCATGGGGGTGTCAACCATGTAAATGTCATAGGTGGAGGTGGCGGTCCACTTTCCGGTATTGGCAGTGGCAAGGAAGGTATCCGTGTAGGGCGGGACGTCAATGTCCTCGTCCATGTCGTCAGCCTCCTCGGAGGCGTAGTCTAGCATGTCGGTTAAATCTTCGACAGTGGCTACCAAGTGGGTGGTGGGTGGGACGCAAAATTCCCCGCGGCTGGCATCCTGTCCGACCTGCTCCTGGTCCGAGGACGGGCCATCCGCGATATTTATCTTCTGGATCCGGTCTAGCATCTCGCTTAAAATCAAGGGGTCCACCGGATCTATGTTCGGGCAGCCATCGGAGTTGAGCTCGAACGTGCTGATAACGGGAGTGTGTTCGGCCAAGGGTGACCCTTGGTTTTCCGGCGCCGGGGTAAGATCTAAACTCAAGGTCAGATCCGAACTGAGGCCCGCCCCGGGGACGGGGGCGGGGAAGGAATCCGAGGTCAAGGCCTCGGGATTGGTTGGTTCCTCGGATACAGCCGAGAACCCAGTGAAGACCAGATCGCCTCGAGCATCGGCGATGTACTCAAGGCCGCCGAACCTGATTTCCTGCTCGGGGGCAAAGTTGCCGACCTGGTCGAGGTGGCCGGTCGGATCGGCGTGCAGCACAATGCTGCCGAACGCGAAGAGCTGTCCGGGGACGAAGATGTCCCCGCTGCGGATTCCATCGCTGAAGAGAAGAGATGTCCGAGGACGAAGATGTCCCCGCTGTAGATTCCATCGCCGAAGAGCTGTTTGGGGACGGCGAGCCATTGATCCTTGGCGACCCACGACGGAGCTCTCAATGAAAGCACCAATGTCAGTACAAAAACCGGCAGATCTTGGGTAGGGGGATCCGAACTGTGGGTCTAGGAGTCAATGGTAACAGGGAACGTAGAGACAGCGATTTACCCAGGTTCGGGCCCTCTCGAAGAGGTAATACCCTACGTCCTGCTTGATTGTATTGATGTGATTGTATGAAGGTTACAAAGTTGATCTACCTCGAGATCGTATGGGCTAAACCATAGGCAGTGGATATGATGATCCTCTACGGACTAGGCCTTCTGGTTTATATAAACACCAGGAGGTCCTAGGGTTACACATTGTCGGTTACCATCAGGGGATAAACATGCCGGTTATGCCAATTGTTCCTTGGAGGAGACACCAAGTCTTCGGGGGTTTCCTTCCGATACACGGGGTCACCCACAATCCGGCCTTCCATCGACGAGTAGAGAGCGGCCCACCAGTCCGGCCCACGTGAGATAGGCCGGCGGCCCGAGTATCCCTTAGTCCAGGAAACCCTCAGCGGTGCTCAATCCCAGTGACAGAAGGGGACATGACACGTATTTGTATTGTTGCCATTAAGGATGAAAAGATGGGGTTTATTCTTATTGCTTGAATTTTCTTCTCTACATCATGTCATCTTGCTTAAGGCGTTACTCTGTTTTTAACTTAATACTCTAGATGCATGCTCGATAGCGGTCGATGAGTAGAGTAATAGTAGTAGATGCATGCAGGAGTCGGTCTACTTGTCTCGGACGTGATGCCTATATACATGATCATTGCCATGAATCCGTCATAATTATTTGCTATTCTGTCAATTGCCCAACAGTAATTTGTTTACCCACCATATGTTTCTATGCTCAAGAGAGAAACCTCTAGTGAAAACTATGGCCCTGGGGTCTATCTTTATCATATAATAAACCTAAAAATACCTTGCTGCAATTTATTTACTTTTATTTTAATTAGTATTTTAGTTTATCTATTTACCTCGATAAGATTTAATCCTTGCAAGTAACCACTAAGAGGATTGACAACCCTCTTATTTGCTTTGGGTGCAAGTGTTTGCTCTTGTGTGTGCAGGTGCGCTTAACGGAATTTTGCTTGGTTCTCCTACTGGATTGATAACCTTGGTTCTTAACTGAGGGAAATACTTATCTCTACTATACTGCATCATCCTCTCCTCTTCGGGGAAATATCAAAGCAGACTACAAGTAGCAGCTAGCACCGTCCTAGCCAGGGTCACAACTAAGGTCAACCAAGCCAGAGCCCATATTGACTTGGGGCTGCACAGGTAAGCTTCCGGGCATGAAGTATTCTTCCGTCTCTTTGAGCCTGGGTGAAGCTTTCCGCAAGATGTCATCCACTGGGTTTCCCGACGATGCATCCCAGGGTATCCACTGGGTTTTCCCACGATGCACGTCGAACCGGACATCCACTGGGGTTTTCCCACAATGCCCGTCTAAACCATCCTCCACCCAGAGGTATATTGAATTCTTGTCTTGAGTCTTGAAGTCTTGAGGTCTTGTAGATGCAGGCCTTAACGTTGCCATCTTGAAGTTGTCGTCATTGACGTAGAGTCCTCCTTCTCACACCACTCACGAGAACTCATACCAAGCCCCGTCTACGATGGCGTAGCATAACATAAACAACGTTCCCGGGGCTCAGTAACAATGGTGTGGGTTCCTACATCATGGTTCTACCCAACTACAAGATTCAATATACTACTGGTGGGATGTTGAAAAGGTGACACTAATGCAAATAAAAACATAGGTATGAACATATGGTCAAAGTGAACTTGCCTGGTAAGTTGATGAAGATAATATCGCTCTCAGAAAATGAACTTGATAAAACTATTCGTCTCTCCGAGAAAAATCTATATAATCAAACATAGTATTCATATAAGCATACACTCTAGCAAACAATTTTATCAATCATAATAACACTCAATCAAAATAAAAGCAACAAATAAATCAATAAAGAAATCAATAAGAAACCAAATAAAATCCAAAGAGAAAATCAAAAAATAAAGTCACTAAAGAAAACTACTAACAAAACTCAATGACTTCGCCACAATCAACAAAATAGTTTTTTTCCTAATTAAAACTTAACAGAAAAGAAAAATACTAAACTAAATAACTTACCAAAAAACAAAATATAACTCTAAATAATAAACAGAAAGAAATTTTATAATATTTTTCCCTAGCAAACGAAATACTTAAAAGCTAATATAAAACTCTATTTATGACCTATACAAACTTAATACAAAACAAAATAAAAACAATATAAAAATATTTGTCTATTGTTTACTAACATAAACCTAACAAATCTTGTCAAAAGTACAAAAAGAAATAATTAAAAACAAATAAAAATCTAAAGTTTAAGCAATAAACAAAATAACAACTAAACAGTACTGTTTTAGCTAAAAACCTAATTTAAAATAAACTAAAAATAAATCACTAAATACTACTGGATAGATAAAACAATAATAAAACAGTAGCAAAAAGAATCAATCAAAAAAATATTATAAAACTCAAGATATGGCCAAATTAGTGATTTGAACAAAATTCAGCAAATTCAAATTTAAATTATTCGAATTTGAAATCCAGGCATACCATCAGAAACTTTATAAAATTTTGAATCTATAGCAAAAAGAATCACTCAATTTGGATTAATATTCTAAGAGATATTAATTTTCTAAAACAGGAACTATTCTGAAAATTCAAACAGAAAGGAAAAAGAACAGAACGCTACGGATCAGCTACGGGACACGTGGCAGAGCCCTATTGGCTGAAGGTGTGCGTGACAGGAGCTAACGGACAAACGACCGCTATTAAACAGAAAACGTTTCGGCATTTTATAAAACTAAACGGATTTCGTGGCGGTCGTTGGATCGGGATCTAGCGGCGGAGAGAGTCGCCGATGAGAGAGGGAGGGGCGGGCGACCGTGGCTTATAGCGGGGTCATCGGCGACGGCGGCGATGGATCGGCCATGGTCGTGGACGGCGCTCCGGGCATCGGCGAGCTTGGGGTAGTCATCGGCGAGGTCGAGCGGAGTGAGGGGACCACGAGGGTGGTCTCGGGAAGAGGCGAGGGGGTCGGGATCGAGCGCTGCAGCAACAATGGCATGGCGGCGGAGCTCGGGCTCCGGTGAGCGATTACGGCGAAGGCGGTGGCGTTCGGTGGCTCGTGTAGGGCGGAATCGAGAGGGAAGGGAGATGTATTTAAAGGGGACGTGCCGTGGAGGAGGGGCGACGTAGAAACGGCAAGGGATCGGAGATCCCGAAGACGGCGGCGGCGGTGTCCGACGAGCTCGGGAAAGAAGAAGAAAGAAGGAAGGTGAGGATCGGGCGGTCAGGGTGGGGCCCACTGTCAGTGGCGGTGGAAAAGAAGGAAGCAGGCGGTCACCCGATCGGAAAGGAATCGGAGGCGCGGCAAGTAGTTGGGCCGGCCTGCTACTGTGGTCTAAATGGGCTTCGGCCAAAATTTTCTTTTAAAAATAAAACAGAAAAATAAAAAGAAAAGAAAGGAAAATAAATAAAAATATACTATAGGCATATTATATACCAAAATTATCAGAAGAAGATTTCCTAAATGATGAACTATTTTTCAGAGTCAAATAAAATATACAACATTTCATAAAAATCAAACAGTGCTACTGTTGCAATAAAACCCAATAAAAATCAATTTTAAAATACCAAAATGATTTCAAATTTATTTTTCTCCATTTTTCTGTTGAAGGGAATCATTTTACCCTTTTTCAAATATTTATTTTTAGGAGAAAAATAATTTGAATAAAAACTTCAAAGGGACTTTCAAAATGATTCTTTTAAACTTCCAACTCATATTTCATATAATTTGAAGAAGTCATTTTATGTTCTCTTATGAAAATCACTGAGTTGCATAAAGTTAATGAATTTGAAATATTTTCAAATGAAATTCAATTCTTTTGAAATCCCTTTTCATTTCTGTAAATGGAAGAAGTCATATTTTCTTCACTCTAGGGTTTTGTGATGAAATGAATTTGAATTCCCTGGGATCAAAATGCAAAGTGAAAGTTTTGGGAAAGTCATTTTATTCCCTCTCATTTAACTTTCCAAAAGTTTCAAATTTCACTCACTTTCAATCAATCAATCAATCAAACAATCATAATTATTTATTTAATATAACATTCCAAAATTTAGAATTTTGGGATGTTACATGACCGAAGGATGCTCCGCATCAATATATCTTATTGCCATGTCATCTTAAAACATTTCAGTACATGTCTTGTTATACTCCATGAGGAGGAGTAGTTCTTTTCTTTTTTTTGATGGATTGGGATAGTCATCGACGCAACATTATAATACCAGTTATAATTAATGATGTACTTAGCAATTTCAATTCCGCAATGTACTAGCTAGTGAGCCTGAATCCCATCCAATAAAAAAAAGTACTACTACTACTAGGACTCCTCCTACTTTAATTAATATACATGGCCCATGTCACACTCTCAAATTGTTTCTTGTAGCTCGTGCCGCAGCTGGCTCTAATCTACTCCTACTAGACTGCTTCCCTTCCCTATCATAGAAATAAGCAAATATAGAATATTTTATTTTAATCCGTATCCTCTGCTTATGTCACTTTATTATACTTGTTGCACAACATTTATCATGCATGTACCTTGACCATGCCCGTCACCATGTATCCAGGTTTGAGATGCCAGGTGTACTAGACAGACGGCGGCATGTTCAACCCCCATGATGCTACCTGGGTGCGGATGAACACACTTGGAGAGTACTCGGTTTTCATTGGGGACAGCTACCCCATAGTGAAAACGATGTCACCTTCCTTGCACGACGCCGACGGCCTGCCGTTCATGAAGAATTTTCATTGCGCACTGCCAGATTAATATCTTGAAAGCCCCTATCCCTGACTTATGCCGCTTCAGCTTGGATGAGTCTCCATCATGGGGAGCCACACTAAAAAGCTGCGATGATATCGATTCCCATTGCCCTCCGTTATGGATCGTGCCATCTATGAAGAACACCTGGGACTGGAACTACGAGATGGACATGTACCCAGGCATGTATAAACCTGAGTAATGTATTGCAGTAAATATAGATGAAGTAGCCAGGCACAAATAGTATGAACCTGCGTGGAATGTTGGCATTTGTCTTTTAGAACTTACTACCACTAAATGTTACGTGCAATGCACGTTGATATTATGATGTACGTGCCTAAGTACTCTACTATATTAATTGCAGGCACATATTAGGTTGGATATTTGTTTACATATATGGTCTGAGACCTTCCAACTAGACGCGTATGTCTCTCCGGTTCGCACTTTGTATCATTATATACTACGTGTGGTCTCCGACCCTCCAACTGCACAGTCAAATTACCCTGAAAGAAAAACCGGACGGTCATATCACCTGTGCTACCGTGTTTCGCACTCCTCCCTCATAGAGTGGAGACGCTTGCTTTCATAAAAATGGAAGAAGTGGAGACTCTCTACCACGTTGTTCCTGTCCTTGTCCTTTCGCTGACGTGTGGGATATCCAGCACGTGCCAAGCAGCAATTTATCCCCGTATCTTGATCTCTAGGCTACGTGCCGGACTTAAGACAAGCTTGCCGTAGGAACTACTGCACACCAAGCAGCAGGCGTGGTGAGCAATTTTCAAATCATCAAGTCATTAAAAAAACAGTATGAACCACTGCACATGCCAAGTTCACTGGGCTACCGTGTTTCGCACTCCTCCGTCGTAAGAGTGGAAACGCTAGCTTTCATCAAAAATAAAAAATAAGTATAAAATAGCAGTGACACTCTACCACGCAGTTTCCTTGCTTCTCCTCCATAGCGGGTAGAGTATATTCATTCGCCGACATGTGGGACATCCACCATCCGGGTCCACTTGCCATGCACCAAAATTAGAGTGCATCACGCAAAACTGTAGGGGAGACTCACTCCGGTCGTAGTGCCGTAGTAATAATGACTAATGAGCCATCAAATAACAAGGCCCCAGCTATCCAACTGTAAGTTGCTCGGATGAAGCAACCATCATTTCACTCTTTGTTGAATCCGCTTCTTCAAGAAAGCTAATGTAGCATCAATACTGCTAGCACACGCGAAGACTGGACGACACTGTGGCAGCACATCATATGAACATTGTCCGTAACATGAAGGGAGGATGGTTCCAGAAAATAATATTCCCTCACTTCCGGTTATAGGGCTCAATTCAAAAATCTAAACCAACCAGATGGTGAGTTTTTTTTGCGAAATAGATGGTGAGTGTTTACCAATGTATTAATTGCAACGCATGCATGCGTGACCAATACTATGACCAAGAAGTATACATGCATTGGTCATTTTTCTCTTAATCCTTGCACTCAACGATTTCATGAACCTTGAAATCTAAACATGTGAGTGGGAGCAATTAAACTGAGACTTACAAAATGTAGCAAGATTCTTCCCGGGATTAGTAGAAAGTGCGGCGCCTTTTTAACCGGGTTTTGCATCGATCGTTCGTATGAAGGTGCTAAACCAAGTGTTGCACTTACAAGTTCAAAATGAGAAAGTGGACCACTCACGGCACGTCTGTCGCATTCGGCCCGTCACTCAACGCAGTTCCTCACAGCATATCACTGACATGTGGGAAAGTATGTGAGCAAACCGACTAGGCCAAACTAGCCCGCCTAACGCGCGGGAAAGCCCCGCGCTTGTCTTTTCTATCTGGATTTCTACCAATCGATCACAAGAACAAGCGAAAGAAAATGTTACACTTTACAAGTTCAAAAAGGCGGCACACTTAAAGCACGCCTGTCGCATTCGCGTCACACCCCCCACGGTCGGTCTGGCACGCCGCTCAACAAAGGGAACATGCACGCGTTGTCTTGCATTTTCAATGACATGTGGGACTGCAATTGAATAAACCGACGATACCCAAAATCTAATCGCCCATCAAGTGACGGCTGAGAAGATAGAGATGAGGAGGGAGAAGAGATCGCCCGCCAGCCACGCATGGACTCCAAGAAATATGGTGATAATGTGAGGTGGACCATGTTTTAATAAAGTCAGAGCACTCCTTTGTACTGCTTGCAGAGTTGATTTGACGCATGTCCAGATTTGACAGAAATGTATTATAAAATGCACCGTTTGAAAATTTTTGTATGCCAATGTTCTAGGATTTGTACGTTTCTGTACGATTTTGTTGCCGACTAAAAAGAAATGGAGGGCCTTTCTCTCTCCAGGTCTCTCTTCATCCCACAACCCCTCTCTAACACACGTACACACACACTCTCTGTAGGCATTGCAAAAGTACTACTCATTCACGCTTACTCCAAAAGATCGACGACCAAACCTATTAGTGTAGAACGAGCTGATCAGCCCCAATGTTTCTCTTCGGTCAGTGTTTGCAAGTAGTAGTATAGCTCGCAAAGTAGCTAGCCTACTAACACAGCGCGGATTCAGATGTGGTTTGATAGCAAGAATCATCAAACAAGCCCTGCTTATATGATAGACAGTGCAAACTTACGTCTCAGCATGCCATATATTACATCAAAAGCTGGTGAGGATACATCTGTTTCCATAACTCGGAGAGGGTTCGCATGATTCACTAACAAAAAAAGTAGCAAGTACTGCCCACACAGACAACACACATCTGGTAATTAAACACAATGCAAACTACGTTGAAAGATTAGCCCGACCAACTATTTCTTGTCATTGATCTCTGGGGCAATGCCCACATGACGGACCACTGGCAACTACACAACCCTAACATATTAGCAAGCACATTGCAAATAATCAAAGACCACAATTATGGTAAGCCAATATTTTTTTTACCTTGGGAAGCTCACCGGGGGATCCCATCCCTCCGGGGGGCCATCTCCTCAAAGGGGGCCATCGTCTTGCCAGGGGAACACTGCTCCTCAACGGAGACTATCTCCTCAAACCTGGCCTTGAGCCTCTCATAGGTGGCCACTAGGGTTTCTGGGGTAGGCACGACGGGGCCCTTGTTGTTGTTGGAGCTCTCTGTGTTCAGGAGTTTGTCCGCCAACGTCGTCAACTCTTTGGCCAGTGCTTGTTTCTTGGAGCTCTTTGTCTCCATGGGTTTGCCCGCCAACATCGCCAACTCATTGGCCGGTGCTCGCTTCCTGGAGATCTCTGTCTCGAGTGGGTTGTCTGCCGGCAACTCATTGCCCAGTGCTCCAGGATCCATCAATAAAATGACAAACAAAAAGGAATCAAAAGGAAACCACAATCACAATGACAACGGGAAAAGAATAGGCAGTGATTATCGGTCGGTACTTGGGAAAAAGAAGAATCTTGGAAAGAAAATAGAGCAGCATCACTGATTCGCTCACCTTTCCTTCGTCGTTGGAGAAGAAAAATGGCAGAAGTGAGTAGACTGGAGTGTGGTTTTCTTCAAGACAGGGAAGAAAGGGATTGAGCGAGCGTTCCAGTGAAATGATGGTTTCTTCGTCCGTTGAACTTACCAAGCCACTTTACTACTGCTGGTAAAGGTGTGGGTTTTGTGATATGACTGGCCATGACTGCCACACCGGGGTGATTTGTGAGTCTAGCCTGTAGCACCTCATTGTGATTTGGTGGATGACACGCGGGCCCGGATGCTTGATGGCCCGCATGCCCGTGAAACAACGTAATAGAGCGGCTTGTCATAGAAACAGTTTACGACTGAGGGGCTACCAAGCGGTGAAGCGTGTCTACTGTTAGTAACGCTGAGTAGTAGTCCCCTCATATTTTCTATTATATTTTGACCATAATTTTAACTAATAAAATATAAATTGTATGTAGAAAAATCAATACTCCATAAAAATAGGAATTCAACAATATAATTTTTGGTGACATGCATTAAAAGTTTGCTACTTATCAAACTGTACATAGAAAATATAAATGATATTGCATATTGGTGCAGCACATGTTTCCGATAATTTGAGCCGTGGGCTTGTTCACAAATTTTATGAGGGGGTGTTTGTTCACTTAATGGAGGGTCAAGCACCACACATGAATGATACAAAGTGCGACCTGGCACGTACACAATTTTAAATGATTATTTTTATGGAGTGAAAAAAGAGAACTGCTCCACTATATGTATATATACGCAGGAGCCTCCACGCTTGCTTGCTAGGGTTGCTCTCTTCACACACTCTCATCCTTTCCAGATCTAAACAAGATAGCGGTGGTCACTCTCTCTCTCTCTCTCTCTCTCTCTCTCTGCTCACCGCTGGTCATAGATCCGGACACATCCCCTCCGCCGGCGAAGGGAAGGAGGTGCAGCATTTAGGCCATTGTCAACGGTGAGGGAGGAGACCCACTGCCGGCCGCACCGTCATCTCTGACCGAGCGCCGGCGCGGGAGGTCCTTCGATCCTATGTCGCTGCCGTAGTGTGGGCGGATCCGGCCTCCCGCCCCCCACCTAGCCACACCCCGACGACCTTCAGGTATATCTTCCTTCAAAACCGGCCTTGCTCTACTGCCCTAGCTCCCCACATCGCTGCATGTGCATCATTTTCACCTCTTAGCCCCCCCCCCCCCCCCCCGTAGCCGGGCTCGATCAGCTGGTCCAACGCCACCTAATTTTTTTCTATTATTAGAGGTAAAGCTACTTCATGCAGTCGAATCTAGTACTTGGTTCAAACAGGAATGAAACGGGGGAAAAGATGTAGTATGTATATAGGACTTGGTTCAAACAGGAAAGAAAGTGGTGAAAGTAGTACAGAACTGGCTATCCAACCGGTCTCTTGGTCAAAAAGGGAAATGTAGGGGAAACGTTGTACACACTGGATAAGCAACCAATATCTTGGTTGAAAAAGGAAAGAAAGTGGGGCTGGGGGTGACAAGGCAATAGAGTATGACCAGGACTAGATTTGCTATCAACACATAGGAATACGTGGCTAAAGAGAACAAAAATGGGACCAACCCAGATATGTTGCTTGGATGTTTGTTTCTCTCAGGGCAACAAACTCTGCATCACCACTTTATGCTCCGGTTGAGGTACATGGTGCTGGTGCACCCACTGTCCCATGCCCTTATAGCAACTATTTAGTTGTTCTTAATCTAATGCCTCTGGTAAAATGAGGCCATGCCACTGTTATTAGTCATGACAAGTTTAACCAATTGTTATTGCCACTAATTGTTTGAGACTTTGATTGTTTCCTTTGTAGCTTTTTGTGCAAACAGGGATATCCATTTCACCTCGTTGCTATTGCGACCTTTTGGTGCATTGCACAAAACACTTCTTAAAATAAGTGAGAAGTGCTTTGTGTGGTTCAACTAAAATGTTACACTGGAACCGTTGGTTGATTTCAGTGGAACTGCACAAAGGGAGATCTGAGTTCCTATCCTCATCATCCATATTGGCACCATAACCTTCCCTTAGGTAAGAATGATATTTAGCGCACGTGTTCACCTCTATTTTGCTACGGACATGAGAAAATAATGCTATTGTTTACTAGTATACTTGTACTCCCTCACTGACAAAAGCAAATCTGACATTGAAGGCCAATCATGTCCTTGGTTTCACCAATTGGTGAGGAGAAAGGGGAACAGACCAAGAAGAGGAAGACAAAGAGGAACAAGGAGGAAATGAAGAAGGATCACTCGCTGGTACCGTCCTTTGTTATCCTTACATCTTGCTAGTGGTGATGTATTGCTGTGTTGCTACTATCTTGGTAGTGTCATGATATAGTAATTCTATCATTTTGTATGTCAATTCATTGCCAAAATGAGCCAATGTTTTCCTATTTTATTGTCATCATGATTTGATGCTACTGTTAAAGTAATATGCTATTGTCTTTCTATCATTTCTCACTAAGCGAACGAAGGTTTCACCTCGTTCCTACTTTGTGCAAACAGGAATCATGTTGTGTTAATCGTACATTTTAGTGGAGCTGCACAAGAGGATACTATGGATTGTATTCTAGCCGGTGCTTTACCTCTGCTGGAAGTGCTTGATAATCTCTCGATATAATCTCACAAGAGGATACTATTGAATGATTCCAGTCAGTGCTTTATCTTCTCTTCTGGAATTACTTGAATAAGCTTCCTCGTGCAGGTTGGTACTGGCCTATGTCCTTAATCCAGATTAGTGTGTTGTCATCTCTATTGGTATCGTGCTACTGTTTTGGTACTGTCATGAGAAAGTGCTTTATCTTTGCACATTAAATCTTTGCAACCGATGATACATGGCAATGCTTTGCGTGTTGAGCTAATTGGCACTGATAAAATAAATTAATACCTCTCTTTAAGCAAGGCTACTATGTTGCTATCTTTACCCATTAAGATAATTAGGGTGCTTCTATTTGTTAGTGTATGTTTCATCAACTAGTGCCACTATTACAGTAATCTCACTTTCTCAATATATGTGCCAACCGGGATGCTCGATTTTAGTGGAACTGCACAAAGACTTTGGGTGGTTCATTGCCTCAACTGCCTCCTTACTTTCTTGTCAGTCACTTATCTCTGCTTCCAGTCAAAGGAAGTACTAATTGATAAGCTTCCTCACACAGGTTGGTAACGGCATACGGCCTTCATCCTGATTATTGTGCTTTGTCATATCTATTAGTAAATTGGTATTGTGCTACTGTTTTGCTACTGTCATGAGAAAGTGCTTTAGTTTGGCATGTTAATCTAATGCAACTTATGTACACGGCAATTCTTTGGGTGATGAGCCTATGCCACTAATAAAATAAACTAATACCACCCTTTAAGCAAGGCTACTATGTTGCTATCTTTAGCCATTAAGATAATCACAATGCTTCTATTTGTTAGTATATGTTTAATGAACTAGTGCCACTATTATAGTAAATGTCACTTCCTCATTATCTGTGCAAACAGGGATGCTCGACTGCTGGAAATATTGGCACCTTTTCGATTAATCTAATCCATGAGTAGATAATAAGCATGGCAATCACAGTGGGTGGTTCATTGCCTTCACTGCCTCCTTTCTTGCCTGCAAGGTAAGAGTCTTGGCGAGCTACAGACCCAAGATGAGGCAGCATAGCTTTATAAAAGGAGTAACTTGAAGCCTCAACTCGCAGGCAACATTAAGCATATCATCTTAATGTTCCATGTCAATCTCCGAACTGAGAACATACCCCATCCAAACCGCATGCAACATTAATGGAAAGACCCTACAAGCAAAGCGTTACGTTGGCCGATTTCAGTAGAAGTGCACAAAGAGATCAGATGGTCAGATACTTATGCTGGCTCCTATGTACTCCAATGTTCACTCAGACAAGCATCGATGTTGACAAGAAGAAGTGCCAGAGTGAACACCGCTTAACCAGTCTGCACCCCAGGGACGCTCCATTTCAATTCAACTGCAAAAAAAACTTTGGGTGGTTCATTTTGTCCACCGCCTCCTTGTCTGCATGGTAGAATTTTGGCGAGCTACAGGACCAAGATGAGCCAGTAAACTAGTTGGATGAAAGTAGTGGTCAAGATGCTCAAACCTCTCGTGGCATCGAGGCCACCATCATGAGGATAACCTACAAGCAAAGTTCAGATGGTCTGTGTTGCCTCTTATGTACTCGAAAGTTTGCTCAGACAAGCATTAATTTTAGCAAGAAGTACCACCGAGTGAGCACCACTTAACCAGTCTGCACCCCAGGTAATTAAAGTGTGTCAATGGAGGATATTGGATGTGATCTCTCAATCATTTGGATGCATAAACATGCTGAACTTGTATACGTGGATATTTTAAGTTGTTGATTGTGAATGTTGGCTATGAATATTGCCTTGTGATCTCTCAATCATTTGGATGCATAAACATGTTGAACTTGTGTATATGTGAATCTTTTGAGGAGTTGATTGTGAATGTTGGCTATGAATATGAACGTATCCTGTGAACCTGAGTTTAATCTGAAAGTTTACCTTTTATGTTCTACTTGTGTGTGAACTTGTTAGAATGTATACTGTGGGCTTGTGACGTGTGAGTGTTAAACGGCACACCATCGTCTCGAGAAGAATGGCACCTGCTTGTTAGGGTTGCAAGGGTGCATCAACTCTTATTTATCTTTTGCTCAATCTTTACAAGAACTGAACGCTAACTAGCCTGCTAACACATGAACACTACATGGCATCAGATCGACTGTATCCTACACGAATGACCCAGCGCATCATCACGCTCGAACACACAGGGTACCCAGCATATTTCAGACTAACATCTAGTACCCAGCTGGTTGAACCGCCCCGCTCAGCCCCCGCCATATTGTTTTCGGCCTCTAAAAAAACATACTACTACATTGTTTTTGGGCTTTGACAAGTGTTGTTTTCTGTAGGTTGGGCCGCCCAGCAAATGGGCTGCTGGTCCACCACGGACTGGGAGGCTATAAAAACAAGTTGTATCATGTAGATGCAAGCTAAAAAATACCCCATCGAGAGCCATCCACTGAAGAAAAAAATCGCGTATGACATTCTTCTTCAGTCTTCCCTCTGCTGGTTCTCCCGCCGCCCAAACCAGCATGGCCGGACTGCCTGCTGCCGCCCAGGGGCCGGCGGCACTGCCTCGCGCCGTACCCCCCACCCCCTCTTAAATCCAGCTCACTCCATACCTCAACCGCCAGCATAGGACGAAAGTTTCATCTTCTTCCCCGTCGCGCTGCCAGGGGATTGAAGAAGCACGGCATCCAATGCACCACCGGCGATGGCTGCCCATCATTATTCTCTCCAATTACGGAGACTGCGACGCATCATCCAATGCACTGAATCCGGGAGACACACCCTTTGACCGCCTGCCACCGCTCTTACCTCCTCAATGGAGCCCGCGATACCCTATAAGACACCGCCGCCGTACCCTCTATCGCCCCAATCCTCTCTCTGACACCTCCCATTCCCATCTACATGTCCACTGGCACTCCCTCGTCAATGGCGCAACCGGAGGAGCACCCACTCGTGTTCAATTTTGGAGAGGACGAGGATGAGCATCCCACGAATCCTCTGGATCCATTATAGGATGAGATGGACCTGGGCTTGGAGATAGTTGCCCAGAAGAAGGTAGAGGTGGAGCAGCTATTTGGGGCCCCTACGCCCTCCGCAGACGAATGGACTGCCTTGGATGCTGACGCCGCCGAGGCATATTTCCCCGCCCAACTTTGCCCGATGGCACGCATTCTACCACAGCGGTGGCGGCGATCGTGGCCGTGGGGGTGGCGCTGACTGTGGCCGTGGTGGTGGCAGTGACCGCGGCCGTGGCGATGGCGGAGGTCGTGGCCGCGGTGGTGGCGTGATAACCCACAAGTATAGGGGATCAGTTGTAGCCTTTCTCGATAAATAAGAGTGTCGAACCCAACGAGGAGCTAAAGGTAGAATCAATATTCCCTTCAAGTTCTATCGACCACCGATACAACTCTACGCACACTTAACGTTCGCTTTACCTAGAACTAGAATGAAACTACTTGTAGGTGTAAGGATAAATTTGCAAGGATAAAACTAGAAGTACTTAGCAAGAATAAAACTATGAGTAAATTGCAAGATAATAAAAGTTAGTTGTTTAGTAGAAAGCTTTTTGTAACTCAAGAGAAGGATTTGTCCCTAGGCAATCGATAACTAGACCTAGCAAAAGTTTCTGTTTTTGCACAGCACACACCAAACAAGCAATTTAAACATCCTAAAGGTAAATCTTGGCACATTATTTTTATAATACAATGGATTTGTACAAGGGGATATTATTTTTGTTGAAAAGTTTCTGTAATCAAGGTTCACAAAGTTTCCATGGGCATGAACAAAGTTCAAGGCTAGCCCCCACTTCCACATTGCTCATCTGTCTCACTTTCACTTTTCTTTTTGAAAAAGTTTTAGGTTCCCCTCTATATTTTTTTATTTTTAAATATTCTAAAATCACACAACAGAATAAAATGACTCTCTAAAACTTCCGGGTTGTCTCCCAGGCAGCGCTTTCTTTAAAGCCATTAAGCTAGGCATACAGTGCTCAAGCAATCGATCCATCCGGATCCCAAGGTATATCAAAGCCAATTTTAATTAACAATGATTTGTAATTTAGTAGTGAGCACAAAGCAAAATATATCATGCAATGATGAAGTCTAACTCTCTTCCTATGCATTGGCATGTCATAAAAGAACAATTCATGCACACATAATAAAGGCCGATACATAGCATAAACAGTTTCTTGCAATTTTATCGTATTGGAAACATAGAGAGGTGGAGATGTAGTTCCTCTGATGTAGGGTGAAACCCTAGTTCGTCGATCTTTTCACAATTGGAGGGGGAAAAGGCAAGAACACGAAGAACATGAAGAACACAATCACTCAATTGACACAATCACAAATCACACATGCACAAGATTCACATACACACACGATGAATCACGATACAAAGTCAACACGGGAGGATACACGGTAGCTAGTTCATCCCGATCCGGAGAGGAGTCAAGGTCTTGATATCCGGAGTGGATCTTCTCCGTGCGGAGGTCTTGATCTCTAGAGGAGAGATATGGAGGAGCAAAGCTCTAAACTCTAAGTCCAACAGTTTGCTAACCCTAAAACATAGAGGGGAAGGGGTATTTATAGTCTCGTACACGTAATAGATACATGGGCCTCGGGCCTCACACACACACACATGGGCTGAGGGGTGCCCGGATGATCCGGCCTTCGGGAGCCCGGATGATCATAGTGCCGTCGGCGTTCATGATCATAGTGCATGGCCACTTGCTCGAGGGCTTCCATTTCATCTTCACTCATGGAATCGTAGGTGCCATCGGCGTTCATGATCATAGTGCGTCGTGTTGGGCACTCGAAGGACTTGTGGCCTCGTCCTTTGCATGTGAAACACTTGATGTCGCTCGTCTTGGCGTCGTCCGTAGGAGTTGTTGATGACGAAGGTTTTTGCTTGGATGTAGTTGTATGACGACTCGATGATGTCATAGGTTGCTTGGAGCTTGACTTGTCGCCGGTGCTTGGTGTAGATCGAGTCGTGGAAGGAGTTGTAGAAGTCGTTGAAGCTTGATTGTATGAACCATAGGTCTTGGAAGAGTACTTGGAGTATTTGTAGTCCTCTTGTACTTGTCGCTCCGCTTTGGTTGCTTGGTGCACTAGCTCGAGGAGGTTGGAGTACGGTTGGAAATCCACAATTTTCTTGATGGGATGGTTTAGGCCATTCAAGAATCTCGCCATAGTTTGTTCATCACCTTCCTTGACATTGTCTCGTATCATGATAATTTCCATTTCTTGATAGTATTCTTCAACCGACTTGGTGCCTTGCTTGAGGAGTTGTAGTTTCTTGAAGAGGTCGCGGCTGTAATGTGTAGGCACAAAACGAGCTCGCATGACATCCTTCATTTGATTCCAAGTTGCAATGGGTGGCTCGCCCTTCTCTTGATGCCTTGCGATCACTTGCTCCCACCAAATGAGAACATAGTCTTGGAACTCTAGAGATGCCACCGCGATCTTCTTTTCTTCGTCGTAGTTGTGAAGGCGAAATATCTTGTTGGCCTTCAATGCCCAAGAGACGTATTCTTTGGGATCATTCCCACCGGAGAATTTAGGCATGGTGAATTTGAGCTTGCCGTAGCGCTCCTCATTGTCTTGTTGGCGGTGTCGATGACGCTCGTGTCTTGGAGGAGGATCTTCTAGCTCTTGCTCGTCGTGCTCATCTTGATTTTCTTGACGTTGAGGGCGTGGAATTCTTGCACAGTTCCTCATCTCTTGGCACTCCTCATTTCTTGTGGCTTCTTCTTGTTGCTCCCATCGTGGGGCCTCTTCTTGTTCTCGCACACGGTGGTTGCGTTCGGCGATGTTGCGAGTTGCTTCTTGTAGAGCACGTTGAGCTTGAAGTGCTTGCTCCTCACGAAGATGTTGTTCTTGTAGTAGAGCGTCGTCATCTTGGTGTACTTGACGTTGGCGTTGTGGAACTTCATCTTGCTCCATGTTATTGTTTGCTCACCGGTTTTGGCGTTCGCGCTCTCGAAGACGGTCTTGCAAACCATTGCCATGTAATGGGTTTCTTGGAGCTTGCCGGTCTTCTTGTACTTGAGGGCGATGAGAGCGTGCTCATGGAAGACTTGCATCCGAAGAAGTGTCCAAAGAGTCGTGTCTTGAGTGGCGTCGTCTTGAGCTTGAACTGGATGAAGTGGAAGAAGCGCGGTGTGCCAAGAAGGCATGGAACTCTTCCATTTGAGATGATAGATTGTCGTCAAGAGTGTGTCGAAAGTCGGAGCCGAGTTGTTCGACGCATTCGCCCAAGGCTTCACTTTCTTGATGTAATGCTCGTTGGACGCCAAAGAGGTGTGCCTTGGTGACGTAGTCGTTCGGTGCATCGTCTTCCTCATCGAAGAGAGGATTCGAAGAAGTGCCGGACCTATCCATGATTCTCAAACAAGTGTTAGTGGAAGAAGGGAACAAACTAGACCAATGTACCTTATCCAATGTTGAAGATGGATCAATGATCACTCGATATGGTATTATGGAAATAGTGCAATTGGTACCGGATCGTGTCAATTCTCACACCTACACAAGTAAAGCTTTTGGAGGAGTTTGGTTAGGATGGTGGCACAAATATTTGCAATAGTAAGCAAGATATCAATAATGTTGAGAAAGATTCGCAAATTCACAAGTGAAACAAGTAGACCAAGCAAAGTTACACGGAACACACGCACAGAAAGATAAGTGAGGTCGTGCAACCAAGGAATGAGCACAAAATGTGGAACACCCGGAAACGCTCATGTTGCACAACTCTAGAGACACACTAGCACGATTGCTTAATAGGCAGATACGACACTTGTGCACAACCTATAGGAGGCAAAACGATCATCTTCAATCTCAAATATGCTTTGTATGTATGAGTCCCGGTGAACTTGCCACGATGATCCAAGATGATCAAATATGATATGTAACGTGGTGATGCTATGGCTATTGCTTACAAGCTGATGTTGCTCTTTTCTCTTTGCTTAAAAGCTCTCTTTCTTTTGCTCTTTTTTCTTTTGGCCACTTATGCGATATGCTCTCACGATGGTAGCAATGATGTATATGCGGGAACAAAATTTTGGCACAAGAGATGATATGATGGTAACACTAGAGTGCACAAGTTATCGTTGCCTTGCAATACTCAATTGCTAGTCTCGTAGGAAAGCGACGCAAAAGAGGGCCTTTGGGTTACAATGCAATGGCAAGGGAAGAAATGAGTTGTCATCGAGGTTACCGTTCTTGCTTATGGTGTTGTTGTCATGATGGTGAGGCGGTCGTTGTCGATGTAGAGTCTGTGGCGATGATGAGTGGCGGTGGTCGATGTCGAACCATGCCTAGATAGCCAAAACACACTAGGAAACGGGGACAACCGCAACTCAAAAACACAATGAAAATGGCAAACGAAGTTGTCGGGATGGTGGTGGTGGTCTATGTAGGTAGGGGGTAGTGGTGGAGCGATGGTGGAGCTCGGGGGTACGAAGTGGAAGCGGTGGCGTTGGTGGAGAAGTTGTTAAAAAATGGTAGAAAAATCCAGCCAGAGCCGGATGATCCGGGCCTCCGTCCGGCTGATCCGGGCTAGGCCGGATGATCCGGCCGCCAGTCTGGTCGATCCGGGCAGGTCAAATCGGCTCGGGCAGGGGTCGGGTAGGGCTCCAAATTCTGGAAATTTCGAGAATTTCGCGGATTTTCGGAGGGGATTCAGGGTGGGGATGGTAGGGAAGGTTAGATCCACTTGCAACACACAAAATCCACGGATCAAAATCAACAAAACATCATCAAACTCACAAATCACAAAAAAAATTGGAGGGCTATTTTTGTGGGGAATTTTCAAAATTGGGGAAAAACAACAAAATTGAGGGTAGCAAATGGAGGGGAAGGACTCCAATTTGTGAATCAACGTGGCTCTGATCCAAGATGATGTAGGGTGAAACCCTAGTTCGTCAATCTTTTCACAATTGGAGGGGGAAAAGGCAAGAACACAAAGAACACAATCACTCAATTGACACAATCACAAATCACACATGCACTAGATTCACATACACACACGATGAATCACGATACAAAGTCAACACGGGAGGATACACGGTAGCTAGTTCATCCCGATCCGGAGAGGAGTCGAGGTCTTGATATCCGGAGTGGATCTTCTCCGTGCGGAGGTCTTGATCTCCAGAGGAGAGGTACGGAGAAGCAAAGCTCTAAACTCTAAGTCCAATACTTTGCTAACCCTAAAACATAGAGGGGAAGGGGTATTTATAGTCTCGTACACGGAATAGATACATGGGCCTCGGGCCTCACACACACACATGGGCTGAGGGGTGCCCGGATGATCCGGGCGGCCATCCGGATGATCCGGCCTTCGGGATCCCGGATGATCCGGGCGGTCACCCGGACGTCCGGGCGGTGCAAAACAGCAGTGGGAGGGCCGGACATCCGGGCCTAGGTCCGGACATCCGGTCATCGTCCGGATGATCCGGGGGAGGACCCGAATGATCCGACTTCGTGGGCATGCTTGCTGTTGTCGGGGCGCCATGTAGCCGGATGATCCGGGCGCCGGTCCGGATCGTCCGGGCTGAGGCCGGATCGTCCGGACCAGGGTCCGGATCATCCGGGCTGCTGCTGTCTGGCTGCCTTGCTTCTTCTCCTTCTCACTCCTCTTCCTCCTTCGATCGTCCATGGCCATTAGCTTCTCCAAGATGATCCTCGTGGTACCTGAGTATGCATAACATCTCTGTTTGAGGTAGCATCCAATTCTCATGTGCATCGAAGGGGAATTGTGAGAGGAGTGATGTCACCTCGTTCTCGATTGCTCTTGCTCGTGCTCGTGTCATCGGTCCTGGTGGCACTTGAGGTGACGTAGGTGAGTCCATGGGGATGACCTCGGGATGCTCCGCATCATCCTCTCTCATAATAATTGCAAGTAGGAGCAGCAAGCACATGCATATTATATTCATCAAAATCATCATGTGCAATGGTAAAACGCAACCCATCAATATAATCCTTAATAAGCGCAAACTTCTTCGATATAGTGTAGTTGGGAGAATTCAAAAAGATAATAGGACTATCATGTGTGGGTGTAATACCAATAATTTCATGTTTAACATAAGGAACTATAGCAAGTTCATCTCCATAAGCATAATTCATATTGGCATCATGGCCACAAGCATAGCAAGCATCAATTTCATCAAAAAGGGATATTTCAATCGAATCGAAGGGATCATAGCAATTATCATAGCATTCATCCTTCGGTAAGCACAAAGGGAAATTAAACAATGTATGAGTTAAAGAGTTACTCTCATTAGAAGGTGGGCACGGGTGATCAATCCGCTCTTCCTCCCTTAGTTCTTCGCTCTCCTACTCATCTTTTTCATCTAATGAGCTCACAGTGTCATCAATTTCTTCTTCCATAGATTCCTACAAAATGTTAGTCTCCTCTTGGACAGCGGGGACTTCCTCAATATATTCTTTAACATAAGCATTAGAAGCATAGTTTTCATAGCAATATTTAAGTATGGCAAAATTTTCAGATTTGTAAAGAGTAGCATCACACTTTTCAATCAAAGAAGCAATTTCATATGCACCCTTAAAAGCAACAAATTCTTCAATTTGTTCAATATCATAGTAACTATAAACACCTTTGGCATAAGAAGATAAGATCCATTATCCTTAAACTCACATTGGTATTGAAGGTGTTTTTTAGGGTCTTCAGCATAACAAGTAAAATCATGTATTTCGCATAAATTCCATGCATAACATTGCAAATGATTAATTTAATCCAATAAAAGTTTCCCTTTTTGAGACAAGCGGTGTCGCACAAAATAAGCATGCTCATCTAATGATTTTCCCTCAACTGAGCTAGTTGGGTTTTCAGCACGAGCACAAAGGGATCGAAGATGATCCAAATTGAAAGCTTCAGTAGTATGAAAGATTTTGGGTGGTTCTTCAACCATTGGTTTAGAAAGTACAACTAATTTTTTTGGTATTTTACGTTTCCTACCCATAACTAAAGATAGAAAACAAGAGCACAAAATAAAAACTACTTAGTGATAAAGCAAACAAGCACACACGAGAATATCAACCCCACGCTTTTGCTCCCCGGCAACGGCGCTAGAAAAAGGTCTTGATAACCCACAAGTATAGGGGATCGGTTGTAGCCTTTCTCGATAAATAAGAGTGTCGAAACCAACGAGGAGCTAAAAGTAGAATCAATATTCCCTTCAAGTTCTATCGACCACCGATACAACTCTACGCACACTTAACATTCGCTTTACCTAGAACAAGAATGAAACTACTTGTAGGTGTATGGATAAATTTGCAAGGATAAAACTAGAAGTACTTAGCAAGAATAAAACTATGAGTAAATTGCAAGATAATAAAAGTTAGTTGTTTAATAGAAAGCTTTTTGTAATTCAAGAGAAGGATTTGTCCCTAGGCAATCGATAGCTAGACCGGTAATCATTATTGCAATTTTATATGAGGGAGAGGCATGAGCTAACATACTTTCTGTACTTGGATCATATGCACTTATGATTGGAACTCTAGCAAGCATCTGCAACTACCAAAGATCATTAAGGTAAAACCCAACCATAGCATTAAGTAACAAGTCCTCTTTACTCCCATATGCAACAACCCCCTTACTCGGGTGTAAGCTTCTGTCACTCTAGCCGCCCACTATAAGAGAATTATGAATGTATTGCAAACCCTACAGCGGGAATCCCACATGCTTGCGCGACACGGAGGGCACCATAGGACAGCACCAAAATAAAACATACAACTCAAACCAATCACGATCATCAATCAACCCATAGGACAAAACGAATCTACTCAAACATCATAGGATGGCAACACATCATTGGATAATAATATGTAGCATTAAGCACCATGTTTAAGTAGAGATTACATCTGGGAGAAGAGGTGTTACACTACTGCATAGAGGGCGAGAGAGTTGGTGTTGACGGCGGCGAAGTTGTTGGTGTAGATCACCGTCACGATGATTGCCCCGGCGGCCTTCCGGCGCCACCGAGAGAGAGGGGGAGAGAGCCCCCCTCCTTCTTCTTCTTCCTTGGCCTCACCCCTAGATGGGAGGAGAGTTCCCCCTCTGGTCCATGGCTGCCATGGCTCCCGAAGGGGAGGAGCCCCTCCGAAATTGGATCTATCTCTTTGTTCTCTTTTGTTTCGCGTTCATGTTTTCTGGCCGAAAACCGTTTCTTAAATTCCCGGAGATCCGTAACTCCGATTGGGCTGAAATTTTGAGGGGATTTTTTTCCGGATATTATCTTTCTTGCAGCAGAAGAAGGGCCCCAACCACCTTACAAGGGAGCCACAAGCCTGCTGGGCGCACCCAGGGTAGGGGGTGCGCCCTCTGAGCTTGTGGCCCCCTCGGGCATCGTCTCGTGTTGATTCTTTGTCCCAAAAATCACATACATTCTAAAAAAAATCTCCGTAAATTTCACGTTTGGACATTGTTTGATATGGATTTTCTGCGAAACAAAAAACATGCAACAAACAGAAACTGGCACTGGGCACTGGATCAATATGTTAGTCCCAAAAATAATATAAAATGTTGCCAAAAGTATATGAAAGTTGTAGAATATTGGCATGAAACAATCAAAAATTATAGATATGATGGAGACGTATCATGGCGCTGGCCGGGGCCATGGGGGTGGCACTGGCCGTGGTGGAGGCCGTGGTCGTGGCTAGTGTCTGGTTCAGCTTCAGCTTCTAAAAATGTAGTCATGGTGGAAGCAAATTAACGAGTACTACTATTGTTGTTTCTCTGAATGAATCAACTGTCAAAGGGGTGTTTTCTTTCTGCCAATGGTTGGATTCATATCGAACGGCGGGCGTGCGTTTTGTCTTAAATCTTCTATCTCCCGTCTTCTTCTTCCTGCAGCCTCCCAAACCGGCCGTACTGCATGCTCCCGCCACCCCGCGGCCGGCGACTGACGAGAAACAAATGTTCTGCCACCAGAAATATAAATAGTAAAAGCGAAAGAAAGAGTCTCGCCGCCTACTAAAATACTGACATCTCGGAACCACGAGGTTGTCAATGTAGCAAATAAACAGGTGAATTAAACAAGGAGAGGCTGTCACCAAGGAGTTCTTCTTTTTAGGTCGAGCAAATATAGATTGGGCTTTGGCCTGCCTATCCTAGTATATGCGCAGCCCACAACATGCTGACACCGGGATCCAGCAGGTCTCGACTGGGTTATGGGACACCGAGCCTAGTTTTTTTCCTTAAAAAATGGCGCAGCCAGGTTATGTTACCTTTTAAAAAAACACATAGCTCGGTTCTTATTTTCTACTCCCTCCGTATCAAAATATAACACGTTTTGGTAGGCTAAAATAGCCTAGAAAATGTCTTATATTTTATAAGAATGTTGTGGCCAGACCAACATTACTTTTTAACCCAAAGAAGCAAATGTGTGTATTTCTAAAAAAGGTAATGGCTGTAAATTATCCGAAAATATTAAATGGGGCCTATCTGCAACATTAATTTTTAATCCAACCTAGAAATCAATGTATTTGAAAAAAAACAATTGGGCCTTAAATTCCCATAAAAAGTTAATGGGTTGCAGTCCGCAACAAAAAAAATCACCCATCCTGTAAATTATTAAAGAAAATCTCTTGTCCAAACGAAATGCCCAGCCCAGTTTTATTTTTTATAACATTGTTCTGTCCAGCCAGCCCAGCAAATGCGTGTATTTAGAAAAGAGGCAAATGGGATGTAAGTTCTAAGAAAAAAAGAATAAATGGTTGCAGCATGCTCGCAACATTATTTTTTCACCCAGCCCAGCAAATGGGTGTATTTCGATTTTTTAACAAATGGGCTATAAATTCTAAAAAATATTAAATGGGCTGAATGTCCGGCACAGAATAGGAAGCTGACATTGTGGGCCCACGAGGTTGAAGCCCACGCAAGGCGTTGTCAACTTGGTCAACAAAACGACTGTGATAGTCGTAGGCGTTGGATGTAAATCAAACAGATAATATGCTTCTTCAATCTCTCATCCTCTTCCTCGCACGCTGGCAGGACCATGGTGGGCTGCAATTTTTTTTTTGCGAATTGCTGGGCTGCAAATCTTTCAAGACAAGGAGGCATGCATTCGACATGCCCAGAAAATTGGCTGAAATAACTAATAAGAAAAAGGTTGTAAATATAAAAAAACATACAAACTGGCAATTAGTTTCAAATTTCTGATTTTTTCTTCGGATTTTGAGATTTTAAATATCATTGGATTTTAATCTAATTTTATTTTATTTTCAAATTAGTTTGAATCTGACATGAAATTTTGGATTAAAAATAGTTCGGACTCCACCGAAATATGCGAAATTTCGTTGAATTTATTAACCGTGGTACTGGACAGAAAATGAGCTGTAATAAATTCCTTAAGAATTAGCAAATGGGCTATAAATTATTTACAAAAATAGCAAATGGGTTGTATGCTATCTACCACACATTTGGAGGCTGACTTGTGGGCCTACTAAGTTGATAGGTACACAAGGCTTTGTCAACTTAGTCAACAATCGATTCTACCAGCGTGACCGTTCGATATCAATCCAACGGCCGATGTGTTTCTTCAATCTCTGATTTCTTGTTCCAGACGCCGAAACCAGTGCCGATGGGACCACCTGCTCCCGACTCCGATGGACGGCTGTGCTGCCATGAAGGACTCACCGCCCCATCCTACTCCCACCACTGGCCAGTCCATCCATCTACTCACCCACACCTTCTGTTGTTCTTCGGTGACGGCAGCCTCACCCCGCAGTCAACCCTTGTACTCCCCTCCGCCTGGGACTCCACTGCCGCGTCTTCCTCGGCTTTAGGTCATTCCCTTCCTAGGCCTCGCCATCGTCCACTGCCTTGGTGCTCTCGGGGAGGCGTGGTCAACGATGTCAATGAATGACAGCCATCGGAAGAGGACTGTACTTGGAGAGGCTGACAGCTGGGTCCACGGCCGCATGCAAGGAAGTGCCTCCTTATTACGTGCAAGAAAAATGATTCCTCCCCTTGCTAGCTAGGATCCACCAAATTTGGAGGCTGACTTGTGGGCCTACTAAGTTGACGCGTACGCAGGGCTTTGTCAACTTAGTCAAGCAGCAGTGACAGTTGGATGTTAATCCAATGGCCGTGCTGCTTCTTCAATCTCTGATCTTCTTGCTCCTGCCTCCCGTGGCCGGCTTTGCTACCGCATAGGCCTCACCACCCCACCCTACTCCCACCGCTGCCCAGGCCATCCCTCTACCACCCACACCTCCTGTTATTCTCCGGCGATGGCAGCCTCACACCGCAGCCGGACTAGTAAACCTTGTACTCCCCTCCGCGTGGGCAACCACTGCCGAGTCTTCCCCCGCTCCGGGTCATTCCCTTCCTAGGCCTCGCCGTCGTCCACCACCTTGTTGCTCTCGGTACGGCGTCGTCAACGCGGTCAACGAACGACAGCCATCGGAAGAGGACTGTACGTGGAGAGGCTGACAGCTGTGGGACCCACGAGGTCCATGGTCACACGCAAGGAAGTGCCTCCTTATTACGCGGAAAAAAAGTTTCCACCCCCTGATAGCTGGGAACCACCAGATACTTCTTCGCATGCAAGGAAGTGCCTCCTTATTACATGGAAAAAAATGTTTCTTCCCCCTGACAGCTGGGACCCACCAGCCACATCTTCGCACGCAAGGAAGTGCCTCCTTATTACGGGAAAAAAAATGATCCCTCCACCTGACAGCTAAGACCCACCAGCTATATCTTCGCACGGAAGGAACTGCCTCCTTATTACGCAAAAAAAATGATTCCTCCCCCTGACAACTGGGACCCACCAGCTACATCTTTGCATGCAAGGAAGTGCCTCCTTATTACGCGAAAAAAATTGAATCCTCCCCATGACAACTGGGACCCACCAGCTATATCTTTGCACGGAAGGAAGTGCCTCCTTATTCCCCCCAGACACTTGGGACCCACCTGGTCGAAGCGTACGTAGCTTTGTCTCTCTGGTCGCAAATGTGTACGTACATACTGGTCGATCAGTCTCTCTGCCATGATGAACAGTGGCCGAGTAAGGAGCGGTAGCAGTTCAGGCAGTCCCGTCTAAATCATGTAGACATACATACGACAACGTTGCAAAAAATATGGCCACGTACGTACATACGGGCGGGGTCTCGAACACGTACTCGCACATATGTATGGCCAGGGCTCGTGTACATGGAGAGGCAACGGACGGCAGCAACGGCCTCCTGTTCATCGGCAGCCAACCGGCTGGGTCGGACGGAGAAACAGCGGTGTTTTCATCGGGAGGCAACCGACTGGGTCAGAATGCATCATGTTCATCAGGAGCCAACCGGCTTGGACGGAACAGCCGAAACGGGGTCCTGTTCATCGGCTGGGGGTCTGGCGTACCGCAAAACGGAGGAAACGGACTTCTGTTCAACCGCCTACGGTACAAACGCGGTCCTGTTCATCGGGAGGGGTGTGGCGTACCACAAAATGGACAAAACGGACTTCTCGCCAACCGTGTATGGTCGAAATGGGGTCCTGTTCATCGGGAGGGGTCTGGCATACCGCAAAACGGAGGAAACGGACTTCTCTCCAACCGCCTACAGTCGAAACGGGGTCCTGTTCATCGGGAGGGGTGTGGCGTACCACAAAACGGGACTCCACGGGCTACTGTTCATCCACCGTCGATTCCTCCAGCCTCCACCAGCTACTGTTCATCCAGCCTCCACGGGGTCCTGTTCATCCACCCCCAACCGGCAGCAGGGGTGTGGCGTACCGCGGCATGACCTTCTCCCGGGTCCTGTTCATCCAGCGCCAATCGCCTACACGTCCGGGGTCCTGTTCATCCAACCCCCACCGGTTGGGGTGGGGTGTACGAGCGGGTGGCAGCAACAGGACTGTTCATCCACAACCAACTAACCGGCTAGGTCAACTCACCACGTCTCGCGCAAGGGGCTCGATCGATGCGTCTCGACTCGTTCTATGTATCGCACGCGCGGCAGCAACGGGCACTGTTCATCGAGAGGCAACACAACCGGCTACGTCTCGCATGTACGGGGGCTCGATCGGCTTCAGTAAGTAGCAAAGGGATCGTTCGGGTTCAGTTAGCAGCAAAGACGAATCGATCGGGTTCAGTTAGCAGCGAAGGAATCGCTCGGGTTCAGTTAGCAGCGAAGGGATCAATCGGGTTCAGTACGTAGTGCGATGGATCGATCGCTTAGTACATAGTGCAAGGGCGATCGATCGCTTGGGTTTAGTAAGCGAATGCCTCGCTCGGGTTCAGTTAGTGAACACCTCGCACACACGCGCGCGTACAAGAGAAATGCGCAAACCACACTGCATCGCTCGGCCCCGACCACCCACCGTAACCAGGAACTCCCCGAAAATTTCCTCGCCCTCACTTCTACCATGATTTTTTATGTCATGGATGGCCCAAAGAATGTCATGCAGGTGCGTCTCCGGCCCGCCCAGGACCAAAAGCCCATTTTTTTGTCATATTTTTTTGCCATTGAAGTAGGAACCCACCACATCTATAAGTGTTGTTGCAAGCAGTGGATTTATCTATCTTCAAGATTGACTCAAGTAGATATTTATATTTACTGAGACATAAATCTGGATCCTTTGAAATGTTTCAATAGGTTTCTCAGAATGAAGTAGAGCTTATTGTAACAAGAAAATTATGTTTCTTCAATTAGATTGCGGAAAGGAATATTTGAGTTACAAGTTTAGCAGATGTCTGATGAGCTATGAAAAGAATTTTATAGCTTGCACTTCCCAGAACATCACTAAGAGTAGAATGTTTTGAGCAGATGTAATCAAACTATGTGTGACATGGTGAGATCAAAGATGACATTAATCAATTTGCCAATATACTTTTTAATGTGATGCTTTAGAGACTGTTGCTTTTACACTAAAAAAGGAGCACCATCAAATCTGTTGAAATAACACCATATAATATATGGAATGGCATGAGTACTACTCTGTTAATTAGCCCAAATAGTTGGGTATTCCTCTATCACTACGCCGAGGCAAAGTGTTTTGCCATAGAGTGCGGTAAGTTTTGAAGAAAATGTTTTCTGCAAAATAGTGAGTGGGAGGATAGTGCAACTCGATGAGATTACATAATCTCCGTAGTCAGATCAAAGAAAACAAATGCTAGAATTGGTTCTAAAATTTCATACCACGACTGATACGGAAACCTGTACATAAGATGTAGTGATTTTGGTCTAACTTGCAGCTAAACTATATAGGTTGGGCAAATTCGGGAAAACCTGCGTGGTATGCAGACGAAATATTGTTGAACAAACAATGAACCTATAATTCACAGACAAGCGTTGATGCGCCCTGACTCCGGAATTGGCTATATGCTAAAATAATCCGAGATAGTATCCATATACATAATTCAAGTTTAGAACTTGATGGACCCTCTGAAAGACTTGGAGTCTAAAGTATAGTAATGGATCTATAGACTGACAAAAGATAAAAATGTTTTATAAAGCTTGACTTGTTACAAAAGAGTTTATGACAAGATCAAGGAGCTGATTATGACGAGATTGTCTCATCATAGCAATACTTAAAGTTAGTTCGGGTTAAACTAGTAATTACTAAATATTTATATTATGAGATATAATATATGGATGTCATAATTATTCCCATGAGATGGAAATAGAACCAAGGTTGTATATTTAATATGGTCCGAAGGTAATTTTGTCAATCCATAGGATGCTAGTAAGTGTGCAAACTTCAAGAGATCCTATAATGGATTTAAGCAAGCATAGTGGAGTTGAAATCTTCGTTCTGATGAAATGGTTAAATAATTTGATTTCATCGAGGAAAGCGAAGATGCTTGTATTTTCAAGAAAGTAAGTGGGAGCATGATAATATTTCTAAGCACTATGTGTGCATGACACATTGTTGATTGGAAATTATATAAATTTCTTGACACGGATTAAAACTTTATTGAAACTAGTTTCTTAGTAAAGTACTTAGGCAATATATAGTCCTGGAATTAGGCATAATGATCTATGGAGATAGTAGTGTCTAATCGGGCTTAGCAAAAATACATATTGACAGAATACTAAAGCAGTTTAGTATGAATGCCAAGAAGAGTTTCTTGCCAAAGTCACATGGAAAGAGTTTTAAGCAAGAATCGGTATTCTGAAATACCGATGAGCGAAATACATGATTTCAATCACACTTGTCTTTATTCCATGGTATGTAAATAACCAGATATGTCCAGTACTCCAAGTAAGTTGTGAGTAAAGTTACTAGAATGGTCAAATTGTTGATCATAGGACAACGGTGAAAATGTCATTAAGTAGTGACGGCATGTTTCTCGCATCCGGAGAAAATGAAGAGATTGTTGTAAATAGTTACATCAATACATGCTTGTTGTAAGTAGTACATCGATAAAAAACTTCATCGGTGCTCCAAGCGATTTCTATTTAAATTAAATGATTTATGGTGGCACAGTAAGTTGGAATTGGTCCAAGAAAGTTACTGTGGTGAATTCTATAACAGAAGGCTGAGTATATTGTCGCTTTAAGAAGCAACAATAGAGGGTGAATCAAAACTTCATTTATGAGCCTGGTATGGTTTCTAGATGATTGTGCCAATGGAACACTGTTCTCAATAGTTGTTCCATAGTTCAGTCTAAGGAATCAAAGGTCCTACCAGTGATTCAATATATACAAAGCCAGTTTCACACAAATTATGAATTCTTGTGAAAGCATGATAGATGCATAAATATGCAAATAATACAAACAGATCTGAAGTTGTCAAGATCTGATAGGACGAAGGCTATACCACAAGCAAAGCATGAACAAACACTGGATTGCCATTGGTATAAAAGAAAACGTGCTACTAGATTATTGACTCTAATGCAAGTGGGAGACTGTTGGAAATATGCCTTAGAGGTAATAATATTGTATTATTATATTTCCGTGTTCATAATTAAGAGTTTATATTCTATGCTATAACTGCTATGATCCGGGAATATGCGATTTAGTGGAAAACACATATGCACGTGTGGAATGATAAACGGTAAAGAATAGGTTCCTAGTCTTGCCTCTAGGACTAGCTCAAGTGTTGTTGGTGATCACGTTTTCCGGATCTTAGGATACCATTAAGTGTAAATGATAGTCCTAAAACAACATTGAGATTATGATGTTGGAAGAACGATCATATTGAATCGACCCAAACTTGTCTGTTATGAATTGAGTTTATATCATCTGTAATCAATTGTAATAACATGGAGTGTTAACATGCGATTTTTCTCCTTAGGCCATGAGAGTATTGTAGTCACTTCTTACCGTACGGTGGACTTTGGGGTTGCTCAAACGTCACCTGCAACACGGTGATCATAATGACAACTTACAGGCTCATCGGAAAGTTTGACAAGGGACTAGATAGCTCGAGAGTGGGATTTGCTCCTCCGACGATTGAGAGATATTATTAGGGCCCTCTCGGTGTGACGGCATCCATCATCGTCTGGCCAGACACAGGTGACTACATGACGGGGATGCCAGAACACGACAACGAGAAAGAAGAACAAAACCGGTAACGAGGATAACCGTATAGTGAGCATGTGATGACTCAGGAGGATACCGATACATTCTGGGATAGATGCATAAATATGCAAATAATACAAACAGATCTGAAGTTGTCAAGATCTGATAGGACGAAGGCTATACCACAAGCAAAGCATGAACAAACACTGGATTGCCATTGGTATAAAAGAAAACGTGCTACTAGATTATTGACTCTAATGCAAGTGGGAGACTGTTGGAAATATGCCTTAGAGGTAATAATATTGTATTATTATATTTCCGTGTTCATAATTAAGAGTTTATACTCTATGCTATAACTGCTATGATCCGGGAATATGCGATTTAGTGGAAAACACATATGCACGTGTGGAATGATAAACGGTAAAGAATAGGTTCCTAGTCTTGCCTCTAGGACTAGCTCAAGTGTTGTTGGTGATCACGTTTTCCGGATCTTAGGATACCATTAAGTGTAAATGATAGTCCTAAAACAACATTGAGATTATGATGTTGGAAGAACGATCATATTGAATCGACCCAAACTTGTCTGTTATGAATTGAGTTTATATCATCTGTAATCAATTGTAATAACATGGAGTGTTAACATGCGATTTTTCTCCTTAGACCATGAGAGTATTGTAGTCACTTCTTACCGTACGGTGGACTTTGGGGTTGCTCAAACGTCACCTGCAACACGGTGATCATAATGACAACTTACAGGCTCATCGGAAAGTTTGACAAGGGACTAGATAGCTCGAGAGTGGGATTTGCTCCTCCGACGATTGAGAGATATTATTAGGGCCCTCTCGGTGTGACGGCATCCATCATCGTCTGGCCAGACACAGGTGACAACATGACGGGGATGCCAGAACACGACAACGAGAAAGAAGAACAAAACCGGTAACGAGGATAACGGTATAGTGAGCATGTGATGACTCAGGAGGATACCGATACATTCTGGGATAGATGCATAAATATGCAAATAATACAAACAGATCTGAAGTTGTCAAGATCTGATAGGACGAAGGCTATACCACAAGCAAAGCATGAACAAACACGGGATTGCCATTGGTATAAAAGAAAACGTGCTACTAGATTATTGACTCTAATGCAAGTGGGAGACTGTTGGAAATATGCCTTAGAGGTAATAATATTGTATTATTATATTTCCGTGTTCATAATTAAGAGTTTATATTCTATGCTATAACTGCTATGATCCGGGAATATGCGATTTAGTGGAAAACACATATGCACGTGTGGAATGATAAACGGTAAAGAATAGGTTCCTAGTCTTGCCTCTAGGACTAGCTCAAGTGTTGTTGGTGATCACGTTTTCCGGATCTTAGGATACCATTAAGTGTAAATGATAGTCCTAAAACAACATTGAGATTATGATGTTGGAAGAACGATCATATTGAATCGACCCAAACTTGTCTGTTATGAATTGAGTTTATATCATCTGTAATCAATTGTAATAACATGGAGTGTTAACATGCGATTTTTCTCCTTAGACCATGAGAGTATTGTAGTCACTTCTTACCGTACGGTGGACTTTGGGGTTGCTCAAACGTCACCTGCAACACGGTGATCATAATGACAACTTACAGGCTCATCGGAAAGTTTGACAAGGGACTAGATAGCTCGAGAGTGGGATTTGCTCCTCCAACGATTGAGAGATATTATTAGGGCCCTCTCGGTGTGACGGCATCCATCATCGTCTGGCCAGACACAGGTGACTACATGACGGGGATGCCAGAACACGACAACGAGAAAGAAGAACAAAACCGGTAACGAGGATAACCGTATAGTGAGCATGTGATGACTCAGGAGGATACCGATACATTCTGGGATAGATGCATAAATATGCAAATAATACAAACAGATCTGAAGTTGTCAAGATCTGATAGGACGAAGGCTATACCACAAGCAAAGCATGAACAAACACTGGATTGCCATTGGTATAAAAGAAAACGTGCTACTAGATTATTGACTCTAATGCAAGTGGGAGACTGTTGGAAATATGCCTTAGAGGTAATAATATTGTATTATTATATTTCCGTGTTCATAATTAAGAGTTTATATTCTATGCTATAACTGCTATGATCCGGGAATATGCGATTTAGTGGAAAACACATATGCACGTGTGGAATGATAAACGGTAAAGAATAGGTTCCTAGTCTTGCCTCTAGGACTAGCTCAAGTGTTGTTGGTGATCACGTTTTCCGGATCTTAGGATACCATTAAGTGTAAATGATAGTCCTAAAACAACATTGAGATTATGATGTTGGAAGAACGATCATATTGAATCGACCCAAACTTGTCTGTTATGAATTGAGTTTATATCATCTGTAATCAATTGTAATAACATGGAGTGTTAACATGCGATTTTTCTCCTTAGACCATGAGAGTATTGTAGTCACTTCTTACCGTACGGTGGACTTTGGGGTTGCTCAAACGTCACCTGCAACACGGTGATCATAATGACAACTTACAGGCTCATCGGAAAGTTTGACAAGGGACTAGATAGCTCGAGAGTGGGATTTGCTCCTCCGACGATTGAGAGATATTATTAGGGCCCTCTCGGTGTGACGGCATCCATCATCGTCTGGCCAGACACAGGTGACAACATGACGGGGATGCCAGAACACGACAACGAGAAAGAAGAACAAAACCGGTAACGAGGATAACGGTATAGTGAGCATGTGATGACTCAGGAGGATACCGATACATTCTGGGATAGATGCATAAATATGCAAATAATACAAACAGATCTGAAGTTGTCAAGATCTGATAGGACGAAGGCTATACCACAAGCAAAGCATGAACAAACACGGGATTGCCATTGGTATAAAAGAAAACGTGCTACTAGATTATTGACTCTAATGCAAGTGGGAGACTGTTGGAAATATGCCTTAGAGGTAATAATATTGTATTATTATATTTCCGTGTTCATAATTAAGAGTTTATATTCTATGCTATAACTGCTATGATCCGGGAATATGCGATTTAGTGGAAAACACATATGCACGTGTGGAATGATAAACGGTAAAGAATAGGTTCCTAGTCTTGCCTCTAGGACTAGCTCAAGTGTTGTTGGTGATCACGTTTTCCGGATCTTAGGATACCATTAAGTGTAAATGATAGTCCTAAAACAACATTGAGATTATGATGTTGGAAGAACGATCATATTGAATCGACCCAAACTTGTCTGTTATGAATTGAGTTTATATCATCTGTAATCAATTGTAATAACATGGAGTGTTAACATGCGATTTTTCTCCTTAGACCATGAGAGTATTGTAGTCACTTCTTACCGTACGGTGGACTTTGGGGTTGCTCAAACGTCACCTGCAACACGGTGATCATAATGACAACTTACAGGCTCATCGGAAAGTTTGACAAGGGACTAGATAGCTCGAGAGTGGGATTTGCTCCTCCGACGATTGAGAGATATTATTAGGGCCCTCTCGGTGTGACGGCATCCATCATCGTCTGGCCAGACACAGGTGACTACATGACGGGGATGCCAGAACACGACAACGAGAAAGAAGAACAAAACCGGTAACGAGGATAACCGTATAGTGAGCATGTGATGACTCAGGAGGATACCGATACATTCTGGGATAGATGCATAAATATGCAAATAATACAAACAGATCTGAAGTTGTCAAGATCTGATAGGACGAAGGCTATACCACAAGCAAAGCATGAACAAACACTGGATTGCCATTGGTATAAAAGAAAACGTGCTACTAGATTATTGACTCTAATGCAAGTGGGAGACTGTTGGAAATATGCCTTAGAGGTAATAATATTGTATTATTATATTTCCGTGTTCATAATTAAGAGTTTATATTCTATGCTATAACTGCTATGATCCGGGAATATGCGATTTAGTGGAAAACACATATGCACGTGTGGAATGATAAACGGTAGAGAATAGGTTCCTAGTCTTGCCTCTAGGACTAGCTCAAGTGTTGTTGGTGATCACATTTTCCGGATCTTAGGATACCATTAAGTGTAAATGATAGTCCTAAAACAACATTGAGATTATGATGTTGGAAGAACGATCATATTGAATCGACCCAAACTTGTCTGTTATGAATTGAGTTTATATCAAATGTAATCAATTGTAATAACATGGAGTGTTAACATGCGATTTTTCTCCTTAGACCATGAGAGTATTGTAGTCACTTCTTACCGTACGGTGGACTTTGGGGTTGCTCAAACGTCACCTGCAACACGGTGATCATAATGACAACTTACAGGCTCATCGGAAAGTTTGACAAGGGACTAGATAGCTCGAGAGTGGGATTTGCTCCTCCGACGATTGAGAGATATTATTAGGGCCCTCTCGGTGTGACGGCATCCATCATCGTCTGGCCAGACACAGGTGACAACATGACGGGGATGCCAGAACACGACAACGAGAAAGAAGAACAAAACCGGTAACGAGGATAACGGTATAGTGAGCATGTGATGACTCAGGAGGATACCGATACATTCTGGGATAGATGCATAAATATGCAAATAATACAAACAGATCTGAAGTTGTCAAGATCTGATAGGACGAAGGCTATACCACAAGCAAAGCATGAACAAACACGGGATTGCCATTGGTATAAAAGAAAACGTGCTACTAGATTATTGACTCTAATGCAAGTGGGAGACTGTTGGAAATATGCCTTAGAGGTAATAATATTGTATTATTATATTTCCGTGTTCATAATTAAGAGTTTATATTCTATGCTATAACTGCTATGATCCGGGAATATGCGATTTAGTGGAAAACACATATGCACGTGTGGAATGATAAACGGTAAAGAATAGGTTCCTAGTCTTGCCTCTAGGACTAGCTCAAGTGTTGTTGGTGATCACGTTTTCCGGATCTTAGGATACCATTAAGTGTAAATGATAGTCCTAAAACAACATTGAGATTATGATGTTGGAAGAACGATCATATTGAATCGACCCAAACTTGTCTGTTATGAATTGAGTTTATATCATCTGTAATCAATTGTAATAACATGGAGTGTTAACATGCGATTTTTCTCCTTAGACCATGAGAGTATTGTAGTCACTTCTTACCGTACGGTGGACTTTGGGGTTGCTCAAACGTCACCTGCAACACGGTGATCATAATGACAACTTACAGGCTCATCGGAAAGTTTGACAAGGGACTAGATAGCTCGAGAGTGGGATTTGCTCCTCCGACGATTGAGAGATATTATTAGGGCCCTCTCGATGTGACGGCATCCATCATCGTCTGGCCAGACACAGGTGACTACATGACGGGGATGCCAGAACACGACAACGAGAAAGAAGAACAAAACCGGTAACGAGGATAACCGTATAGTGAGCATGTGATGACTCAGGAGGATACCGATACATTCTGGGATAGATGCATAAATATGCAAATAATACAAACAGATCTGAAGTTGTCAAGATCTGATAGGACGAAGGCTATACCACAAGCAAAGCATGAACAAACACTGGATTGCCATTGGTATAAAAGAAAACGTGCTACTAGATTATTGACTCTAATGCAAGTGGGAGACTGTTGGAAATATGCCTTAGAGGTAATAATATTGTATTATTATATTTCCGTGTTCATAATTAAGAGTTTATATTCTATGCTATAACTGCTATGATCCGGGAATATGCGATTTAGTGGAAAACACATATGCACGTGTGGAATGATAAACGGTAAAGAATAGGTTCCTAGTCTTGCCTCTAGGACTAGCTCAAGTGTTGTTGGTGATCACGTTTTCCGGATCTTAGGATACCATTAAGTGTAAATGATAGTCCTAAAACAACATTGAGATTATGATGTTGGAAGAACGATCATATTGAATCGACCCAAACTTGTCTGTTATGAATTGAGTTTATATCATCTGTAATCAATTGTAATAACATGGAGTGTTAACATGCGATTTTTCTCCTTAGACCATGAGAGTATTGTAGTCACTTCTTACCGTACGGTGGACTTTGGGGTTGCTCAAACGTCACCTGCAACACGGTGATCATAATGACAACTTACAGGCTCATCGGAAAGTTTGACAAGGGACTAGATAGCTCGAGAGTGGGATTTGCTCCTCCGACGATTGAGAGATATTATTAGGGCCCTCTCGGTGTGACGGCATCCATCATCGTCTGGCCAGACACAGGTGACAACATGACGGGGATGCCAGAACACGACAACGAGAAAGAAGAACAAAACCGGTAACGAGGATAACGGTATAGTGAGCATGTGATGACTCAGGAGGATACCGATACATTCTGGGATAGATGCATAAATATGCAAATAATACAAACAGATCTGAAGTTGTCAAGATCTGATAGGACGAAGGCTATACCACAAGCAAAGCATGAACAAACACGGGATTGCCATTGGTATAAAAGAAAACGTGCTACTAGATTATTGACTCTAATGCAAGTGGGAGACTGTTGGAAATATGCCTTAGAGGTAATAATATTGTATTATTATATTTCCGTGTTCATAATTAAGAGTTTATATTCTATGCTATAACTGCTATGATCCGGGAATATGCGATTTAGTGGAAAACACATATGCACGTGTGGAATGATAAACGGTAAAGAATAGGTTCCTAGTCTTGCCTCTAGGACTAGCTCAAGTGTTGTTGGTGATCACGTTTTCCGGATCTTAGGATACCATTAAGTGTAAATGATAGTCCTAAAACAACATTGAGATTATGATGTTGGAAGAACGATCATATTGAATCGACCCAAACTTGTCTGTTATGAATTGAGTTTATATCATCTGTAATCAATTGTAATAACATGGAGTGTTAACATGCGATTTTTCTCCTTAGACCATGAGAGTATTGTAGTCACTTCTTACCGTACGGTGGACTTTGGGGTTGCTCAAACGTCACCTGCAACACGGTGATCATAATGACAACTTACAGGCTCATCGGAAAGTTTGACAAGGGACTAGATAGCTCGAGAGTGGGATTTGCTCCTCCGACGATTGAGAGATATTATTAGGGCCCTCTCGGTGTGACGGCATCCATCATCGTCTGGCCAGACACAGGTGACTACATGACGGGGATGCCAGAACACGACAACGAGAAAGAAGAACAAAACCGGTAACGAGGATAACGGTATTGTGAGCATGTGATGACTCAGGAGGATACCGATACATTCTGGGATAGATGCATAAATATGCAAATAATACAAACAGATCTGAAGTTGTCAAGATCTGATAGGACGAAGGCTATACCACAAGCAAAGCATGAACAAACACGGGATTGCCATTGGTATAAAAGAAAACGTGCTACTAGATTATTGACTCTAATGCAAGTGGGAGACTGTTGGAAATATGCCTTAGAGGTAATAATATTGTATTATTATATTTCCGTGTTCATAATTAAGAGTTTATATTCTATGCTATAACTGCTATGATCCGGGAATATGCGATTTAGTGGAAAACACATATGCACGTGTGGAATGATAAACGGTAAAGAATAGGTTCCTAGTCTTGCCTCTAGGACTAGCTCAAGTGTTGTTGGTGATCACGTTTTCCGGATCTTAGGATACCATTAAGTGTAAATGATAGTCCTAAAACAACATTGAGATTATGATGTTGGAAGAACGATCATATTGAATCGACCCAAACTTGTCTGTTATGAATTGAGTTTATATCATCTGTAATCAATTGTAATAACATGGAGTGTTAACATGCGATTTTTCTCCTTAGACCATGAGAGTATTGTAGTCACTTCTTACCGTACGGTGGACTTTGGGGTTGCTCAAACGTCACCTGCAACACGGTGATCATAATGACAACTTACAGGCTCATCGGAAAGTTTGACAAGGGACTAGATAGCTCGAGAGTGGGATTTGCTCCTCCGACGATTGAGAGATATTATTAGGGCCCTCTCGGTGTGACGGCATCCATCATCGTCTGGCCAGACACAGGTGACTACATGACGGGGATGCCAGAACACGACAACGAGAAAGAAGAACAAAACCGGTAACGAGGATAACGGTATTGTGAGCATGTGATGACTCAGGAGGATACCGATACATTCTGGGATAGATGCATAAATATGCAAATAATACAAACAGATCTGAAGTTGTCAAGATCTGATAGGACGAAGGCTATACCACAAGCAAAGCATGAACAAACACTGGATTGCCATTGGTATAAAAGAAAACGTGCTACTAGATTATTGACTCTAATGCAAGTGGGAGACTGTTGGAAATATGCCTTAGAGGTAATAATATTGTATTATTATATTTCCGTGTTCATAATTAAGAGTTTATATTCTATGCTATAACCGCTATGATCCGGGAATATGCGATTTAGTGGAAAACACATATGCACGTGTGGAATGATAAACGGTAAAGAATAGGTTCCTAGTCTTGCCTCTAGGACTAGCTCAAGTGTTGTTGGTGATCACATTTTCCGGATCTTAGGATACCATTAAGTGTAAATGATAGTCCTAAAACAACATTGAGATTATGATGTTGGAAGAACGATCATATTGAATCGACCCAAACTTGTCTGTTATGAATTGAGTTTATATCAAATGTAATCAATTGTAATAACATGGAGTGTTAACATGCGATTTTTCTCCTTAGACCATGAGAGTATTGTAGTCACTTCTTACCGTACGGTGGACTTTGGGGTTGCTCAAACGTCACCTGCAACACGGTGATCATAATGACAACTTACAGGCTCATCGGAAAGTTTGACAAGGGACTAGATAGCTCGAGAGTGGGATTTGCTCCTCCGACGATTGAGAGATATTATTAGGGCCCTCTCGGTGTGACGGCATCCTTCATCGTCTGGCCAGACACAGGTGACTACATGACGGGGATGCCAGAACACGACAACGAGAAAGAAGAACAAAACCGGTAACGAGGATAACTGTATAGTGAGCATGTGATGACTCAGGAGGATACCGATACATTCTGGATTTTGTGAAGTATCGCAAAGCAAAGGGAAGATCACATGATAACCAAAGGTTCACTCGAATATCATTCGTGTGCTCATGGGATCGATATGGATGTCCATGGTTCCGCTATCGGTCATTGCACAAACGGTTTCGTTCATGTCTATGAGTTACCGAACCTATGGGGTCACAAGCTTAAGGCAATCACGATCTTCTGAGTGTTAGTAGGATGGGAGTGATGAGAATACATTTGTGGAATTCTTTCATAAATATTTGAAATAGTTTTGAGAGGATCCGGAAGCGTTTCGGGGTCACCGGAAGGGTTTCGGAGAGTATCGGGTAATACCAGGTATTACCGATAAATAATATATAGGTGGAAGATGTTTCCGGGGCTGATAAATTATATATAAAAGGGTCTAATATTTATTAGAAGGCTTTTATATTAAATTTAATACCAACGAGCCTTAAAAGGCCAAACCGGGAAAGGAGCATTGGGCCCACTTGGCCCAATAGGAAGTGGCGCCCCCTTCCTTGTGGGGGGGGCGAATTGGAGTGGGGGAGGAGTCCAACTCCTCCTCCCAAGGCCAACGCCCCAAGGAGGGACTTTCCCTCCTTGGTTGTTGCCCTCTCCCACCCCTCCAACCTATATATCCTAGGGGGTTTTGCTCTATGGAGATACACAAGTTTTGCTCTATGGAGCTACTCCTATGGACCCTTAGGTCCTATGGGGAACTACTCAAACATCATCATGGAGGCAACAAGGTTGATCAAGATGGCCTCCGTGATCAATTCCTCCTCCGGCAGAGTACTGGAAAAGGCCTCCAGATGGGATCGCGGAAGAACAGAGGCTTGCGGCGGCAGAATATAATTGTTTTGGGTCTCGCTCTGGGGGTTTTGGAATATTTTGGAATTTATAGCGTTGGAATTAGATCAGACGGAGCGACAATGGGCCCACAGACACCACGGCGCGCCTACCCCCCTGGGTGCGCCGTGGTTGATACGTCCAATTTGCATCATGATTTACTACTGTTATTTATAATGTATTTGATCATTATTTCCCTTTATGATGCAATTCTTATGCCTTTTCTCTCTTAATTTGGAAGATTTATATGAAGAGGGAGAATACCGGCAGCTAGAGTTCAGGACCTAAAATAGCTACAGCAGAGATACCTATTCTACAGAGCTCCAGTTGACTTGAAACTTCACGGAGATTTTTTATTGAATATATAAAAAATACTGGAGAAAAGAATTACTGGAGGGGACCCACCAGTTGCCCACAAGGCAACAGGGCGCGGCCCCCCTGGGCGCCCCCTGATGCCTTGTGGGGCCCCTGGCAGGCCTCCGGCCCCCTCCTTCTATATTGGCTCATTTGCCCTAAAAAATTATAGAGAAGACTTTCAAGACGAAGCGCCGCCGTCTCGAGGCGGAACCTGGGCAGGAGCAATTTTGCTCTCCGGCGGAGCGATTCCGCCGGGGATACTTCCCTCCGAGAGGGGGAAATCGAAGCCATTGACATCAGCAACGATCCTCTCATCGTGGGAGGACCAATCTTCATCAACATCTTCACCAGCACCATCTTATCTCAAATCCTAGTTCATCTCTTGCATTCAATCTTTGTCTCGAAACCTCAGATTGGTACCAGTGGGTTGCTAGTAGTGTTGATTACATCTAGTTGTTGATGCTAGTTGGTTTATTTGGTGGAAGATTATATGTTCAGATCCTTAATGATATTGAATACCCCTCCGATCTTGAACATGAATATGATTTGTGAGTAGTTACTTTTGTTCTTGAGGACATGGGAGAAGTCTTGTCGTAAGTAATCATGTGAATTTGGTATTCGTTCGATATTTTGATGATATGTATGTTGTTACTTCCTTTAGTGGTGTCGTGTGAACGTCGACTACCTGACACTTCACCAGCTTTGGGCCTAATGGAAAGCATTGTGGAGTAGTAATTAGATGATGGGTTGCTAGAGTGACAGAAGCTTAAACCCTAGTTTATGCGCTATTCCCTGAGGGGCTGATTTGGATCCATATGTTTCATGCTATGGTTAGATTCATCTTAATTCTTCTTTCGTAGTTGCAGATGCTTGCGAGAGGGGGTAATCATAAGTGGGAGGCTTGTTCAAGTAAGACCAACACCCAAGCACCGGTCCACCCACATATCAAATTATTAAAGTAGCGAACGCGAATCAAACAAACATGATGAAAGTGACTAGATGAAATTCCCATGTGTCCTCGAGAACGCTTTGCTTATTATAGGAGTTCGTTCCGGCTTGTCCTTTGCTATAAAAAGGATTGGGCCAACTTGCTGCACTTTATTATACTTGTTACTTGTTACGAATTACTTTGCTATCAAACTATCTATTACCGCCTATTTCAGTGCTTGCAGAGAATACCTTGCTGAAAACCGCTTGTCATTTCCTTCTGCTCCTTGTTGGGTTCGACACTCTTACTTATCGAAAGGACTACGATTGATCCCCTATACTTGTGGGTCATCAAGACTCTTTTATGGCACCGTTGCCAGGGAGTGAAGTGCCTTTGGTGAGTGGAATTTGGTAAGGAAATATTGATATTATGTGCTGAAATTTATTGTCACTTGTCACTATGGAAAGTAATCCTTTGAGGGGCTTGTTCGGGGTATCTTCACCTCGACCGGAAGCATTAAGAGTTGCTCCTCAACCTACTAAACCTACTGAAAATATTTACTATGAAATTCCTTCAGGTATGATAGAGAAACTGCTAGCTAATCACTACTGCAGGCGACCGCTAACGCGACACATGAATCAGATACCCCGCGACCAAACTGTGTGCGATGCATGAATCGCAAACGGTGTCGTAATAAAACCGTCGCCAATATGACAAACTATTTGCGATGGCGGAGACATCAAGCACGATTCAGATTAGAGACGCATGTGCAATACGTGGCATACAGTTGATCCATATGAACTGTTTGCGATAAGCTAGAACAACAGAAACGGGCAGCCAGTTCGAGGTGTGTGCGATACACGGCATACAGCTCACTCGGATGAACTATTTGTGATTACCCAACACAACAGAAACAGTCAGACACTGTATGGTGTGTGCGATACACGGCATACAGTTCACTAGGATGAACTGTTTGTGATTACCCAACACAACAGAAATGATTCAACTTAAGAAGATGTGTGTGATACGCGGCAAACAGGTCAGTAATCAGAAATGTGTGGGAAGACCGATAATAACGCAGACGATTGCTCCAAATAAGTCATGTGTGTTGTAGGCAAACGCTTGTTGGTAAACAATTGTCAGCGATTGATGAAATCATCGCCGACGGGTTCCGTAGTTTAATCCGTGTGCGATGTGATTTGCTCAGTCTGCACAACATCTATGCTCTCTATGTACAGAATAATATTATTTTGTGTGAATAGTGTGCTCTGTTGGGCACACGAGATATATGGATCACACCCGTGGGCAAGCAATGTGCGCGCACGCGTCGTGCTAGCTCGCGCTTCCTTCTATGCTAAGTTTCCATTAATTGATGGCGTTTTATGAACACGCCACCGTTTCCCGCCATTTCCCCATCGGTTTCCTGCCACCACCCAGCGATTGAGCATAAGCCTAGGTGGCGCGCGACACACCGAGGCACAAGCGCAGCCTATATCCCCTCTAGCTACCTTTTCCAAGCATGCCAACCCACCAAAGCACCGCCTCTGCCATCAACCTCCTCGACGAGGTAAACGAGCAGGCGCCACGGCCCGTTGAGGCCAAGGGCATCCCCAGCAATGCGATGGACGACGCCGTGCTGCGCGTCATCACCAGGGTTGAGCAGACCCTTGGCGGATTTATCACAATGTAAGATCTAAATTTATCACATGCAAACACAACTGCTAAAAATTCTTTCTCAGTAGTGGCATAATTTCTTTGAGCACTGTCTAGAGTTTTACTAGCATAATGGATAACATTTAATTTCTTATCAACTCTTTGTTCTAGAACAGCACCAACAGCATAATCACTAGCATCACACATAATTTCAAAGGGTAGGTTCCAATCAGGTGGTTGAACAATAGGTGCAGAAATTAAGGCTTTCTTAAGTACTTCAAAGGCTTCTACACAATCATCATCAAAAACAAATGGAATATCTTTTTGCAAGAGATTGGTAAGAGGTCTAGAAATTTTAGAGAAGTCTTTTATAAACCTTCTATAGAAACCAGCATGACCAAGGAAACTTCTTATACCTTTGATATCTTTGCGGCATGGAATTTTCTCAATAGCATCAACTTTAGCTTTATAAACTTCAATACCTCTTTCAAAAAAATTATGCCCAAGGACTATACCTTCATTCACCATAAAGTGGCACTTCTCCCAATTCAAGACATGATTAGTTTCTTCATATCTCTGCAAAACTCGATCAAGGTTGCTCAAGCAATCATCAAAATAAGTTCCGTAAATGGAGAAATCATCCATGAAAACCTCAACAATCCTTTCACAAAAGTCAGAGAATATAGCAGTCATACATCTTTGAAAGGTAGCAGGTGCATTACATAAACCAAAAGGCATATGACGATAAGCATAAGTTTCAAAAGGACAAGTAAAGGTGGTTTTCTCTTGATCTTCAGGTGACACATGTATTTGAGAAAAACCAGAATATCCATCTAGAAAACAAAAGTGTGTATGCTTAGACAATCTTTCTAACATTTGATCAATAAAAGGTAAGGGGTAATGATCTTTTCTAGTAGCCTTATTTAATTTCCTGAAATCAATTACCATCCTATAACCAGTTACAATTCTTTGTGGGATAAGTTCATTTTTATCATTAGGAACAACGGTAATACCTCCTTTCTTAGGAACACAATGAACTGGACTTACCCATCTACTATCAGCTACTAGTAAGTCTGCACGTGCTATGCACGTCACCATCAATACAACCAAGGACTATATGTAATCATACCAAAAGAGTGGTTCTTCCATCTAAAACAATGGTTTTTTAGGGAAGCTTTTCATTTATTGATCGTCAAAATTACTTATGACAAAGATTAAAAAAAGGCGGCCCAGTGCATGTAGCTCCCGCTTGCGCAGGATCCGAGGAAGGATCCGACCCCTTTGGGTCTTTTGTACGCAGCCTTTCCCTGCAATTTCTGCAATAAATGGAAATAAAATAATTGAACCAATGAGTTCAAAAAAATAAAATGACATGTAATAAGCTTCAGATTTTTTTACCCTAAAAAAAACTTCAGATTTTTTTATTGTATGCTTCACACATTTAGTTTTTTTACTTCAACTCTAGTTTTTTTTTTCTCTTCGACGCAAAAAAACAAAAACTCCTAGGTTGTTTTTAGAGATGCTTCAACCCATCACGCCACTAAGCGACACACACGTAGCCCATGTTCGCTTAGCCCAACCCAACAGACACAAAAAAAAGGCAGGCACCCATCTCGCGCATTCTTCTTCACCCGATCCCCTTTCCTCTGGTTCTCGCTCAGGGCTGAGTTCTCGCCCTCTCTCAGATCAGATCGACGCAAGTCTTCCGCGTTTATATCCAAAACACCACCGGCAGCAATAACCAACGCCGCCGCCTCCTTGACTACCACCTACGACACCTTCCACTGCAGGTCTGCAGCGCCTTCCCTCCCGGGCTGTACTGCTATGGGCGAACCCTATCTCGCCGCCGGTCTACACCTCTGGGCGAGAAGCCGCTGCTCGCCCTTCGGTCGGCTGCTCAGGGACAACGCCCCCCTCACGTGGACTTGGACGACGACCGAGGGTCATGTGACCTCTCTGTGTGAGGCATGGTATTGTTCTGAAAGTAATTTAACATTCTGAATTTCAGGTTGTCAAATGTTGCAGGAACTGTACGCCCTTTTTACTACTGCGTCGCGCCACCTGCCATCCCGAGGCCGAGCACAGCTCAAGAGAGGAGTACCTCCGGCTGGCTCATTCTGAACTGAAGCACCTTGAGTGTGGAGATCAGACCACCACCCTGTCGGATGATCAAGCAGAGGGCAAGGGGGGTCTTGAAGCTTACAAGGCATGCATGGAGTTAGAGAAGTGCTCCTTATAGGTGAAGTTTAACGTTTCTTTTGTGTGTGTGGGTTGTTTCTGCGTCAGGTGGAGAATTACTCCAAATCTGCAATGAAAGAGCGCTGCTATGCGAAACAGTTGGCCAGCAAATGTCCCCTATGTGATTTGAGTGTCGGACACATATCGGGTAGAAACTGTCGTATGCACAACTTACTCGCAATGAAAATGGTAATAATTTCCAAGTGTGGTTGATGAATCATTAACGTTATCCTACTCTGTAATGTGCATTCAAAATAACAGTGATTCTGCCTATTTGTTCATATTCAGTGGAACATGACACAAGGGAGTTTGCCCAGTTTGGGATTTCACTCACATAAAGTTAGTTTGACCAACATGGCAATACCACGCAAATAATAAGAGCACAAGGTTAACTAACTTTTTACACAAAGGAGAAAGCTTTAATACAACACACTGCTAAACATAATGCAATCTTCAAAGACAATCCACCTGGTGCCATCAGGGAAGTCATCTAGTACAAGAAACAATGGCACCTACAGAGCTAAACTATTCCTGGCTCCAAAAAGCACAACAAAGTGTCAAGTGCTATTTAGGAAGAACCTAGTGCTTTGCATTGGTTCACATTACCCTCACCAAGACTCCGGCTATACTAACGATCATACTGTACAGATTCACACATGCTGCATCATTTATCCTAAAAATACATCTCTTCCTGCAAATCCATGGTTCACACACGCCCAAGTACCTGAAGCGCTACCCAGTCCAAGATCAGCTACTCTGCAATTTGCAAAAACATTCAGAAGTACTATCATATTAAATAGTTGAATTGAAAATGAATAAAATGCTTCCTCGTAGTCCAAAGTTAAATGGTGAACAACAAACCTATGCACGTTAACAATAGGGTGTAATGAAACAAAGAAATAATGCTCGTATACTTGGAGCACTTTGTGCATTTAACATAACAAAACATCCTTATAGACAATATTTTTTGTACTTTTTCCTGATGGGTCGACGTCCTTGCTTGGCTTGGCAAGTATTCTTGTTGTATGCCTTGATACTCCTCTAGACAAAGCAACATACAGTTGGCCATGAGAAAACACAGGTTATGGAAGGTAGATGCCAACATTTGGAATGGTTTGACCCTGCGCTTTATTGATTGTCATTGCAAAACTAAGGCGGATAGGAAATTGCTTTCTTTTAAACTTAAAGGGAAGCACATCATCTTCAGAGGGATAGAGAGGAATTCGTGGAAGAAATACTCGCTTTCCAGCATGGTGTCCTCCCATAATTTCTGCATCAATAGCATTATCTTGAAATGCCTTAATAATAAGCCTCGTGCCGTTGCATAGCCCATTAGATGGATCCAAATTGCGAATCAATATCACAGGACAATTGATCTTCAATCTGTGTACATGTGGAGGCAGGCCATTAGGTGTGAGAGAATTCAGGAATTCAGGTGGGTAGTGATTTTGTGTGTCATCCACTACCGAATCAAAGCTATAGTAGACTTTCTCTTCCCCAGGAAACCGCTTAATAAGCATCCCATTTAATTCATCCACATAATCATTTTTAGTGGAAAGAATGGCACGGGAACTAATATAAGATGCTAATCCTCCATTCTGGTAAAGTGAAGGAAAGACATCATCGATTAAGTTGTTGATGGAGGTTTTTGAATCGGTATATCCCACAACTATATCTTCTGGTAGACGCACATAATCTTCACCAATTGATTCTTCAGTACCATTTCCAATTCTCATAAGAAAATCCGAGAACCATGGATCAGACTGTGCTCTCATATTGCGGCGGAGTTTTATTTGTTTTATATCCTTCCAGAGATAAGACTTTTGGAGTGTAGCATTTATAATCTACGCTTTAGTGCCATGCCTAACAACAGGAAGGACTTGTCTGAAATCTCCTCCAAACACTACTACTTTTCCTCCAAATGGCGATCTACAACCGGTAATATCCTGGAGGGATCTATCAAGTGCCTCGATAGCTTGTCGTTTTGTCATAACAACTTCATCCCAAACTATTAGAGATGCTCTTCGAAGTAATTCTGCAGTCCCACTTTGCTTACTAAAGTTGCAAATAGTTTCTTCTTGAATATTTATTGGTACTTTAAATCTAGAATGGGCAGTCCTACCACCGGGCAAAATAGAAGCTGCAATTCTAGATGTTGCTGTTGCGATTGCTATTAGTCCCATAGAGCGCACTTTAGCCAATAAAGCTTTATACAAATATGTCTTTCCTGTACCTCCTGGACCATCGATAAAGAATACTTTACACTTGTTATGCAATACATGGTCCATTATCTCATCAAAAGCAAGTCGTTGCTCACTATTTAGGCTTGTGTACAACTCTAAGTCCTCATTAGCAACTGTAATAGATAGTTCCTCAGATAATTCTCTCCTATTTAAGCTCTCCAAATCATCAGTATCCACTAATTCTGGAAGGTCAAATATCCTGATGTCCTTCCCCATAGAATATAGCAAATCACCAATATCTCTAAGGACCATTTGTTCAATTGATCCATTAGTTATGCCCTCTTTTTGAAAATCATCACACATCGCCTCAAAGTGTTTTTCCCATAATGCACGAACATTTGTCACCTCACAGAAAACCAAAATGGTTGCAAAGAGTCTTCTAAGTGCAAATGGCATCTGAAATGTTGCAGCTTCGGTGAGACAGTCAGAAATACTTTCATCTGCTTCAATGAGACCTCTTTTTTCTACAGCCTCTCTGAATGTTGAGAAAACAATACCTCCAACAGTACGCAAATCCTCAAATGACGTAGGCCCCCTCACATGATTTAGCAACACTCTCAAGTAATAACGCTCTCCTTCTGCAGGGTGAGCAGCCACAAGCCTACCTACTTGAGTTCTCTTCATACGACGTTTCCATCTCTTATGGGTTTTGTCCCATACATAGAACTCGGGGAATTCCTTGTATAAAAAATTTCTAGCATAATTATCAATTGTATTCATTCTGAAAAACTCAGTAAGCATGGTCTTAGAAGATGATTCCCGCCTTATCACATTCTCTAACTTATCAGAACCCTTATAACACACCACATGCATGTTTGGCAAATGCACCTGTAATTGTAAAACAGAAGGATACATCTCACTGAGATTGAAGTAATAAATCCTCCATATTGCCTCCGGAGGTGATATAAATCTTGCATCTCTATACTCACGAATTTCATCAATAACTACATCTCCTGCAGCTTGTACGATAAAAGAGGCACGGTCATGACCCTTATAGATGCACTTGAATAAATATTTTACAGCCTTGATGCTGGAGCAAACTTCAAGATTTATATGGCAATTGTATCTCATAAGTAGGTATGGATTGTATGGCACAACCCATCTATTATCCAAAATAGCACCCCTGATATGAACTCGATGACCATCATCCCTACGTCTATAGACTGGATATGAGTCCTCTCCCTGGAATGTAGCCTCTGAGAACGGACGGGGATAATGGTATCTACACTTTCCATCTTGCATGCAGAGGTTTTTACTGTTGAGAACACCACATGGTCCATGGAGCATGTGTTTAATAACTAAATCATGTAACAAAAGGTACTTATCTCTATCAGGGATCTCAGCTAAAATAATCTGATCATACTGGTCAGGGTTATTTATTTTGTAAGACGACTTTAGAATTATTAAGAAATGTGCGTGTGGTAGCCCTCTCTTCTGAAACTCAATCACATGAACATGAGCGGCAACTTCACCAAAAAAATTCTTCTTGAATATAAGATCCTTAAGATCCTCTAGTTTAGCCTTAAAGACTCGTACCACTAAGTCTGGTCGATCTTGTGGTGACTGGCCTGGTTCCAACTCTTTTATTATCTCTTCCCAATTTGGATTGCATGTCATTGTAAGAAATATATCTGGTTTTCCAAATCGTTGGACCAAAGCCATGGCGTCTAGATACCTCCGACGCATGTCCCGTGGACCCCCAATGAAAGTGGGAGGAAGCACAATGCGCTTTATCATGCATGCACGTGTCTCGCCAGCTACAACACTATCAACCAGTCCTTGATACAAATCTGCTCGTATGAGTCTCTGATTTGATGGCTTCAAATAAAATGCTAATCTTATGGATTCAATCTTAATGTACATATCAACAATATATTGTTGAGTAAGTCGCTTTCCATAGAGTAAGACATTAAATTCCCCATCCCGAATTTGTAGTTTATAACAATAATATTCCCTTGGTGAAACACATGGACCAAAATTGCAATCTAGCCCTATATAGGGAAAAGGGAATATTTAGATTAGATACATTATTTTAAAACATTAATTTTAGAATGACTGCTCGATTATCATAAGAAAATGCATTTTACCTTCTTCACTCAATTCTTTTTCTTCATGACTAATATTAATAACAGAATGTGCTCCCACTTTTGGAATACTCAAGTTCCACCCAACTTCCCCATTAGGGAAAAATAGTGGGTAAGATAGTGGGTCATAACAACCATGGTACCCTCTTATGTATTGTGGATTATTTGATTTTCCATATACCATAATGCTCCTGTCAAAATGGCATTGGGGGTCATTTCCCTCTACCCAGATTGCTGCTACTTGTGACGCAGTAGGTGCATTATATACCCGCTGATCTAAAGAAATACTTGTGTTCAGCTCAATTTTGTACTCATCAAGACTTGACACTGAACCAAGGCTTCGAAATGTTTGCGCGTATAGATTTGATGAAAGTATACGCACCCATTTTTTAATAAGAGCCCTATCAAGATTTGGCGAGTGACGAAACCTATGTTGCAAATCTGCATCTGTGTCATAAAAGTATAATTGTAAATGCTTGGGCCCATCTTCCATTGGAACCAATTGGTCAATTCGGTGATAAATTTGTACTTGTGCATGGAAAGTGTATACACTAGACCTTTTATTGCAATATCGTTGGTCCAAAATAACACCAAGTGAGGTAAAAGAGAAGTGAGAATTGAAGTACCGTATGTTATCTTGGAAGTACTTTGCTTCTGGATCTTGGCTCGTGTACAGTCGACGCATTTCAGCAGGAACATGGGGTATTACTATCTTGACCCTTCCGCCCATGCAACAAAATGTTGGTTTCTCAAACTGGAACCTTTTAGCATTGCAATGAATGCAAGAAGGCGTTGGCTTCAGCACATGATGACCAGCGGGTAAATTTTGATATATACGGTCGTAGGGGTCAACTTGTGTTCCACAAATATCACGATTTAGTTCTCGATATGAAAGATATTCAAAAGCTGCCATTGTTTTAAAAATAAAACATTAATATAATGATGATAAACACAATATATTTATTTTATTAAATAATATACACACTCTTATTTTTTTACCTTGTCCAATGAATACATTTCCCTCTTCATCTTCATCACTGTTTTCAGTCATATCTTCAGCTTGCCCAGTTTCATCTATAATATCATTTCAAGGAAATTATATGTGTTAGTATATATTGAAACAGAACCAAAAATATACAATATAGCATAGATAGATACAGAAACCGAAATTGCTGTTCCATAGCTTAGAAGTTACCTACCTTGCACAGCAGGAAAATTATCCATTGGCATGTAAATGGTGTTGTCCTGGTCTTCTTGCTCTCTGGTGACATGGTGTTGCATTTGCACAGGAAAATATTGGTCAAGCAAGTCACATGTATATCCATTTTCCTTTTGCGCAGTGCTACAACATGCAGTACCACACGAAAATTGTGAAGCACTGCTACAACCCCCATTAGACAGTCTTCTTCTCTTATAATCATTTCCCATGTCCAAGTATGTTGCTGCCTGCTTATCTTTACCAACAATTGTCGACACATGACCACATCTCCTTTTTCTATACATAGAAGATTGTGTAGCAGTGCTACAACTCGCACCATCAGACGATATTCTTCTATTGTCCTCACCACTATTAATCAAGTATGTTGTCGGTATCCGCTTTTGCGAACCAGTAGTTTCAGAAGTGCAATGTGATGTCGATAAACCAGATGGATTTACCATGATCTGCCTTCCAATAACTGGGTTGACTAAACTTTCTTGAAAGATAATTTCCTCATATGAAGGCATGCTTGGATCTCCAAATGCGGCCACTGTAGTGATATTAAAAAAGTTGCATGATGAGAGAAAGATTAAACATTGAAGCATACATGTTTTGAATTTTTTTTGGCCATACTTATCATTTATTAACTCGTTGAACTGTACCCAGGAAACATCACCAGATCACACTATTTACAATGATATTATCAACAAAGAAATAATACCAATTAAATTAACAAAAAAATACCTTTTGTTTCTTTACTTGTTTGAGTTGATGAGTTTGTTCCGCCATTGCTACTTCTACTGGTATGGCTAACTGCTGGTTGCATACCATCGCTATCTGTATCATGATTTTTCCTCCTACTCCGTTTGTACTCGCGATTTCTTTGCAGATAGACATCCCGCTGTTCTGGAGTCATACGCAAGTATCTTTCCCGATTATTATAACGCTTTTTCTCAAGAGCATTTGTTGGCCCAGCACCTCTACATTCAATTGAGGAAGTATTCTGATCACTATATACAGCAAATGGATTTACCGAATGCTGAGTTCTAGCAACAGAATGGCCCACAGACTGAAGAAAACCTTGTGCTGAAGTGGATGCTTGGACACAACCTGTGAACACTAATTTACCAAGTTATAATTGTTCATGTGTACATACTTTCAGAAAAAAAAAAGTATGATATGAGACAAACTCCATACCAGATTTATCTTCCAATGATTGTCGAGAATCAGCCACATTCGTGATATCTCTAAATGGATTACGTGCTTGTATTCCAAGGGACCTTGGTAATTGATTGTTTAAGTTTTCCTTGCCTGCCCTCATATATGATTTCTGATCTTACACAAATTAAATCGAGTCACTGCATGACAAAGTATACCATCAAAAAATTGTTCAATGTGAGATTCTCATAGTTGTATCTTGTATGACAGCATATAAGATCGGACTAAAAAACCGAAAAGCTTATAGAGATAAACACAAACACTTGGTGGTCGAAATTTAGGATTTTTGCATTATTTGATATCCCCTTGACTGGATTGTACAAATCACCAACGTAGAAAAACAAAAAGCTTTGTGCACATAAACACAAACAGTTGGTGGTCAAAAATTAGAATGCGAGACATTATTTGATTTAAGTAGGATCGGAAGACACAAATCAATAAGTCAAAAAAAACTGGCTATGCTACCAGGATTATTATACGTTACCTGTTTCTCAACTTGGTGAAATTGAATGTTATGTCCAGTACGGCAGTACGTGATCCAAATTCCAGTAGCACCCGTGCAGCTCTCCAACGATCCCTCCTATATCCACGAGATATTGTAGTGGGCGAGAAGACACCCAGCACACCGGCTTTGTGTTCCAGAACAACGCCTAGAGCGGCTCAATGATGACAGGAGCTTAGCGCGAATTGATGCCCGGGCTGGAGTGGCGAGGTAGAGGGAGGAGCGTAGCGCAATCTGCTGACCGGATCCAAGGATCGGATTGGTGAGGGAGAGGGAGAGGGAGAAGCGATTGGAAGGGTGGGGATTAAGGTGTGGCGGATGTGCGATTGATGGGGCGGTTTGAATCGGTTTAGAAAACGCGAATCGACAAAGGGGATGAGATTTGCGGTGGTATGAGCAATCACGCGGGGGAAGAGTCGAGGTAATTTTGTCGGTGGAGGTTCCAGTTGGTTCCAGACTGCAGTCGCGCGCCGTGGAGTCCCTATAAAGCGCGCGCGCGGCAAATTCAACATTTCACTCATATCCACGTGGAAGGATCTTGTGCAGCACATGACTTGATCTGACAGTCAGCAGCACCTGGATTTGCCAATTCCTAGTCGTCGGATTGAGCATATCCAACGGATGATAACAAAAGTTATTCCCACACTATATAGGGGTATAGATGGGATAAATTATACCTGCTTCCAGAAGCTTTAATATTTCAGTTCTTACCACATCCTTCATTCTAGGATTCAGCCTTCTTTGATGATCAACAACAGGTTTAGCATCTGGTTCCATATGAATTTTATGCTGACATAAAGTAGGACTAATGCCCTTAAGATCATCAAGAGTATATCCAATAGCAACACGGTGCTTCTTCAGAGTTTTAAGTAATCTCTTTTCTTCATGCTCTGAAAGGTTAGAACTAAGAATAACAGGATATATCTTCTTTTCATCAAGATAAGCATATTTAAGTGTATCAGGCAATTGTTTCAATTCAAACACAGGGTCACCCTTAGGTGGTGGAGGATCTCCCAAGATTTCAACAGGAAAATTATGTTTCAGAATAGGTGCTTGTTTAAAGAATAATTCATATATTTCATTTCTTTCATTCATATTCATATCATTCTCATGGTCTAGCAAATATTGTTCTAAAGGATCAGTAGGAGGCACAGCAATAGAGGCGAGACCAATAATTTCATCCTTACTAGGTAATTCTTTATCATGAGGTTGTCTACGAAATTTAGAGAAATTATACTCATTAGACATCTCACCAAAATTAACACTAACAATTTCCTTAGTGCAATCAATCTTAGCAATAATAGTATTCAAGAAGGGTCTACCAAATATAATGGGACAAAAATCATCTTGTGGTGATCCAAGAACAAGAAAATCAATAGGCTATTTGATCTTACCACACAAGACTTCAACATCTCTAACAATCCCAAGTGGTGAAATAGTATCTCTATTTGCAAGCTTAATAGTAACATCAATATCTTCAATCTCAACAGGTGCAATATCATTCATGACTTCTTGATACAGAGTAAACGGAATAGCACTCACACTAGCACCAATATCACATAAACCATGATAGCAATGATCCCCAATTTTAACAGAAATATCAGGCATGCCAATTACAGGTTTGTTTTTATCTTTAGTGTATGGCTTAGCAATTCTAGTTGCTTCATCACAGAAATATATGACATGTCCATCAATATTATCAACCAAAAGATCTTTAACCATTGCGACACTAGGTTCAACTTTAATTTGTTCAGAAGGTCTAGGTGCTCTAATATTACTCTTATTAACCATAGTTGAAGCTTTAGCATGTTCCTTAATCCTAACAGGGAAAGGAGGTTTCTCAATATAAGCAGTAGGCACAATTGGATCAACATGGTAAACAATTGTTTCTTCTTTAACACTAACAGGTTCTTCATTCAATTCAATAGGTGGATGATATTTAAACCATTTCTCCTTAGGGAGATCAACATGAGCAGCAAAAGATTCACAAAAGGTAGCTACTATCTCAGAGTCAAGTCCATATTTAGTAATAAACTTACGAAAGGCATCCGTTTCCATAAAAGATTTAACACAATCAAACTCAAGATTTATACCTGACTCATTACCTTTGTCGATTTCCCAATCTTCACAATTACGTTTAATTCTTTCTAGAAGATCCCATCTGGACTCAATAGTTCTCTTCATAAAGGAACCGGTAGAAGAAGTATCGAGCACGGATCGATCATTATAAGAAAGCCGGACATAATTTTTTTGAAGAATTATTTCTCTTGAGAGCTCATGATTGGGGCATGTGTGCAACATATACTTAAGCCTCCCCCAAGCTTGAGAGATACTTTCTCCTTCACAAGTTCAAAAATTATATATATAATTCCGATCATGATGAACCAAATGCATAGGATAAAATTTCTGGTGGAATTCCAGCTTCAACCGGTTCCAGTCCCATGTTTCAGTATCATCACATAGCCTATACCATGTCAATGCCTTTCCCTCCAAAGATGAAGGGAATACTTTCTTCTTTACTCCATCTCCGGATAAACCTGCAAGCTTAAACAATTCACAAATTTCATCCACATAGATCAAGTGCATATCGGGATGTACCATTCCATCTCCTGCATAAGGATTAGCTAGCAGTTTCTCTACCATACCCGAAGGAATTTCATAATAAATATTTTTAGTAGGTTCAATAGGTCAAGGAGCAACTCTCAATTCTTCCGGTCGAGATGAAGATACCCCGAACAAGCCCCTCAAAGGATTACTTTCCATAGTGACAAGTGACAATAAATTTCAGCACGTAATATAAATGTTTCCTTACCAAATTCCACTCACCAAAGGCGCTTAACTCTCCGGCAACGGCGCCAGAAAAGAGTCTTGATGACTCACAAGCATAGGGGATCAATCGTAGTCCTTTCGATAAGTAAGAGTGTCGAACCCAACGAGGAGCAGAAGGAAATGACAAGCGGTTTTGAGCAAGGTATTCTCTGCAAGTACTGAAAGTAGCGGTAACAGATAGTTTTGATAGCAAGATAATTCGTAACAAGTAACAAGTAGTAACAGTAACAAAAAGTGCAGCAAGGTGGCCCAATCCTTTTTATAGCAAAGGACAAGCCGGAACAAACTCGTATAATAAGCAAAGCGTTCTCGAGGACACATGGGAATTTCATCTAGTCACTTTCATCATGTTTGTTTGATTCGCGTTCGCTACTTTGATAATTTGATATGTGGGTGGACCGGTGCTTGGGTGCCGTTCTTACTTGAACACGCCTCCCACTTATTATTACCCCCTCTCGCAAGCATCAGCAACTATGAAAGAAGAATTAAGATAACTCTAACCATAGCAGGAAACATATGGATCCAAATCAGCCCCTTACGGAATAGCGCATAAACTAGGGTTTAAGCTTCTGTCACTCAAGCAACACATCATCTAATTACTACTCCACAATGCCTTCCCTTAGGCCCAAAGATGGTGAAGTGTCATGTAGTCGACGGTCACACGACACCACTAAAGGAAGCACAACATACATAGCATCAAAATATCAAACGAATACCAAATTCACATGATTACTTATAACAAGACTTCTCCCATGTCCTCAAGAACAAAAGTAACTACTCACAAATCACATTCATGTTCAAGATCAGAGGGGTATTGAATAGCATTAAGGATCTGAACATATAATCTTCCACCAAATAAACCAACTAGTATCAATTACAAGATGTAATCAACACTACTAGCAACCCACAGGTACCAATCTGAGGTTTTGAGACAAAGATCGAATACAAGAGATGAACTAGGGTTTGAGATGAGATGGTGCTGATGAAGATGTTGATGAAGATTGGTCCTCCCATGATGAGAGGATCGTTGGTGATGTCGATGGCTTCGATTTCCCCCTCCCGGAGGGAAGTATCCTCGCCGGAATCGCTCCGCCGGAGAGCAAAAGTGCTCCTGCCCAGGTTCCGCCTCGAGACGGTGGCGCTTCATCCCGAAAGTCTTCTCTCTGGCTTTTTAGGGCAAAAGAGCCTATATAGCAGAAGGAGGGGGCCAGACGCCAGCAAGGGGCCCACAAGGCATCAGGGCGCGCCCAGGGGGAGGGTCGCGCCCTGTTGCCTTGTGGGCAACTGGTGGGTCCCCTCTGGTATTTCTTTTCTCCTTTACATTTTATATATTCATTAAAAAATCTCCGTGAAGTTTCAGGTCAATTGGAGCTCTGTAGAATAGGTATCTCTGATGTGGCTATTTCAGGTCCAGAATTCCAGCTGCTGGTATTCTCCCTCTTCATGTAAATCTTGCAAAATAAGAGAGGAAAGGCATAAGAATTGCATCATAAAGTTTAATAGTGATAAAAAACATAATAAATAACAGTAGGAAATCATGATGCAAATTGGACGTATTAGTGGTCATGGACGCGTTTTATTGTGTTGAGTCGTTTCGACGTTGATCGCTATGTAGTCCCAACAATCATAATATTGCTCTGTTTATTGCTCTGTTTCAATGTGTGCACTCTGTTTTCCGTTCTTATATATTGTTCTGTTTCAATGTGTATGTTTTCCATTTTGTACATGTGGATGGTAAACAACTAGATATAAATTAGTACGAAAACGAACAATACGTGATGATACTTAACTGGGATCCCATACTTAACTACTAAGTACAATGCATAAAATTGAAAACGAACAATACTAAAACTAATAATCCCTCCTTATGCGGCTAGTATTCCGGCAGCCCCTCGCTAGTAGCTCCCTGGTGGGTGGCGGCTTCCCAGCGTGGAGGGAGTTCTCCGCTTCCTCCGCCTCGCAGCGCTTGACGTGCCGATCTACCTCTTGCTGGCAGACGCGCGCGAATGATCTTGCCATTTCGTTGGGCGCCCACCGGAGATCCTCGTCGGTAGCACGCTGGAGCTTATCGGCCCGCCTCCACACAGGGATGAGGTGCCTAGTGCCTTTGGCCTTCCTGGCGAAGTACCGGCTGTCTTCGTACACCTCGTCCGCACGTAGACCCGCCCGCCGCCAAAGCTCCAGCTTCTCCTTTTCCCAGGCGGCCTCACGGGCGTCACAGGCCGCCTGGTACCTAGCGCGCTCCTCCGCCAACTCCTTCTTGAATGCCGGCGGCAGCGCTTTCCACAAACAAAGATTGTACTGGCTCCAAAACCACTCCAAAATTGGGGGTTCTGGCGCAACCTCGTCTGGTTGCGCGTAGGGGTCCTCCTCGTCGCTGCTCTGCGCCTGGATGTCCTCACGGGCAGCGCCTCCTCCTTGATGGGTGGGCAGATTGTCGGTGCCATGGCAGAGTTTTGTGAGAGAGAGGGGGGCGAGTGAGGAGAGAATGTAGATGAGAATGCAGGCGGGACAATGTGGGCGGGGTAGTATTTATTGGCAGCCGGAATCTAGAACGACGGGAGCAGTACAAGCGCTGGTGGCCGGAATTTTCGAGTATTATAGCTTGACTTACACACGATTTCTGCATCAAAATCCGTGTGTGAAATAAATCACTGACGGTTCCCAGGACTGAACCGCGTCTGATTAATAACCCGCGCCACTCACCTTCCAAACCTCGCAGCGCGAAACAGAGTGCCAATCATGTGGGGCCCAGTTGTCTTGCCCGATATTTACATTTTCTTTCCAAATGTTTTGCATCAATGCTTATTTCGTGTTACCATGATATTGTTGGAAAATGTATTACATAAATGATTTTTCCAACCCATGATGATATTCTGTTGGATGTACATGTAGTTCAAATTTGAATTACGGCCATTAAATGGTTAGAAACTCATTTAATGTCTTAAAAATGTCAAATAACCCCTGAAAATTTCCAAATTTTAACATGAAAGTTGTATTGATGCATGTTAACGGTAGAAAAAAATGCCAAGCCATAAGAGGAAGCCACTGTCGGTTCATCATCAAACATGCATATTCTTCCCTCTCGGAACCACGAGTCTTCTCGTGAGATGCTCCGATTTGTGAGAGGTGTGTGTCAAAACTTTCGTCAAAGTGGCCAATTCTTTTACCACAGCATCTTGGAGCCATTTCATGACATCAAGCAAAGTTTCATGTATTTCTGATCTTTTTTTTGGAATTTAAAAGCCATGGTTCTCACTGTTTGTGTCCAAGCCTTGACACCAATATGTTTGAAAATTCCTTCCAATTTACTGCACAGGGCATTAACTCGCACGCAAGGACACAAATATGATTTTCCAACCCATGATGGTTTGCCATTGCATGTACATGCAGTTCAAATTTGAATTACGGCCATTATATGGCTAGAAACTCACTTAATATCTTAAAAACGTCAAATCAACACTGAAAATTTTAAAAATTTAACATGACCGTTGCATTAGTGCAGGTTAATGGTAGAAAAAAAAATTCAGGGTCATACGAGGAAGCGAGCGCCGGTTCGTCATCAAACATGCATTGTTCCCTCTCGGAACCACGTGTCTTCCCACGTGATGCTCCGATTTGTGAGAGGTGTGTGCCAAAACTTTCGTCAAAGTGGCCAATTCTTTTACCACAGCATCTTGGTGCCTTTTCATGACATCAAGCAAGGTTTCATATATTTTTCATCATTTTTAATTTTTTTGGAATTTAAAAGCCATGGTTCTCACTGTTTGTGTCCAAGCCTTGACACCAATATGTTTGAAAATTCCTTCCAATTTACTGCACAGGGCATTAACTCACACACAAGGACACAAATATGATTTTCCAACCCATGATGGTTTTCCATTGCATGTACATGCAGTTCAAATTTGAATTACGGCCATTATATGGCTAGAAACTCACTTAATGTCTTAAAAAGGTCAAATCAACACCAAAAATTTCAAAAATTTAACATGACCGTTGCATTAGTGCATGTTAATAGTAGAAAAAAAATTAGGGTCATACGAGGAAGTGAGCGCCGATTCGTCATCAAACATGCATTGTTCCCTCTCGGAACCACGTGTCTTCTCGTGAGATGCTCCGATTTGTGAGAGGTCTGTGTCAAAAATTTCGTCAAATTTGCCAATTCTTTTACCACTGCATCTTGGTACCATTTCATGACATCAAGCAAGGTTTCATGTATTTTTGATCATTTTTGAATTTTTTGGAATTTAAAAGCCATGGTTCTCACTGTTTGTGTCCAAGCCGTGGCACCAATATGTTTGAAAATTCCTTCCAATTTACTGCATAGGGCATTAACTCGCACACAAGGACACAAATATGATTTTCCAACCCATGATGGTTTGCCGTTGCATGTACATGCAGTTCAAATTTGAATTACGGCCATTATATATGGCTAGAAACTCACTTAATGTCTTAAAAAGGTCAAATGAACCCTAAAAATTTCCAAAATTTAACTTCTTCGTTGTATTAATGCATGTTAATGGTAAAAAAAATCAGGGTCATACAAGGAAGCGAGCGCCGGTTCGTCGTCAAACATGCATATTGTTCCCTCGAAACCATGTGTCTTCTCGTGAGATGCTCCGATTTGTGAGAGGTGTGTGTCACAAATTTCATCAAAGTGGCCAATTCTTTTACCACTGCATCTTGGTGCCATGACATGACATCAATCAAGGTTTCATGTATTTCTCATCTTTTTGAATTTTTTGGAATTTAAAAGCCATGGTTCTCAATGTTTGTGTCCAAGCCGTGACACCAATATGTTTGAAAGTTCCTTCCAATTTACTGCACAGGGCATTAACTTGCACACAAGGACACAAATATGATTTTCCAATACATGATGGTTTGCTATTGCATGTACATGTAGTTCAAATTTGAATTACGGCCATTATATGGCTAGGAACTCACTTAATGTCTTAAAAAGGTCCGATGAACCCTGAAAAATTCCAAATTTTAACATGACAGTTGTATCAGTGCATGTTAATGGTACAAAAAAATTCGAACAATTTCCATCACCATCCGTTGCCAGTGTACTCCAAATTAGTCTGCCGCAAGTAATTTAAAAATGGAATACATCACACACAGTTGGTTATAAGAACCGTTTGCGATGAAAATTCGCGGGTCTTTTTATGTCTTCCTCCATAAGCTTCGCCGGATTCGTCTGCTGATAACCCACAAGTATAGGGGATCGCAACAGTTTTCGCGGGTAGTATTTCACCCAGACTTATTGATTCGACCCAAGGGGAGCCAAAGAATATTTGCGAGTATTAGCAGTTGAGTTGTCTATTCAACCACACCTGGAGAACTAAATATCTGCAGCAAAGTGTTTAGTAGCACAGTAGTATGATAGTTTCAAGAGCAATACTAACAGTAGTGACAGTAATAGAAGCAGTTTTGTTGTAATTGTAACAGCAGCAGCAACGAAAGTAACTTAGCAAAGATCAATATGCGACAAGCATAGGCATTGGATCAGTGATGGATAATTATGTTGGATGACATTCATCATGTAACAGTCACAACCTAGGACGATAGACAATAGCTCCAATTCATCAATGTAATGTAGGCATGTATTCCGTATATAGTCATACGTGCTTATAGTAAGAACTTGCATGACATCTTTTGTTCTACCCTCCCGTGGCAGCGGGGTCCTTAAGGAAACTAAGGGATATTAAGGCCTCCTTTTAATAGAGAACTGGAACAAAGCATTAGCACATAGTGAATACATGAACTCCTCAAACTACGGCAATCACCGGAAAGAATCCCAATTATTGTCACCTTGGGGTATGCGGATCATGACACGTAACAGGTGCATATAACTTGCAAGATAGGATCAAGAACTCAAATATATTCATGAAAACGTAGAGGGTTCAAATCTGAAATCATGGCACTTGGGCCCTAGTGACAAGCATTAAGCATAGCAAAGTCAAAGCAACATCAATCTCAGAACATAGTGGATACTAGGGATCAAAGCCCTAACAAATTGACTCGATTACATGATAAATCTCATCCAACCCATCACCTTCCAGCAAGCCTACGAAGAAATTACTCACACACGGCGGTGAGCATCATGAAATTGGTGATGGAGGATGGTTGATGATGACGACGGCGTCGAATCCCCCTCTCCGGAGGCCCGAACGGACTCCAGATCAGCCCTCCCGATGAAGAACAGGAGGTGGCGGCGGCTCTGTCTCGTAAAACGCGATGATTCTTTCTCTCTAATATTTTTCTCCATGAATAGGTACTTATAGCGTTGGAATTAGGTCAAACGAAGTTGCCAGGGGCCCACAAGCCTGCTAGGCGCGCCCTGGGGGGGTGGCCGCGCCCCCCAGGCTTGTGGCACCTGTGGGCCGCCCCTCTGATGGATCTTTGCGCCAGTATTTTTTATATATTCTGAGATAATTCTCCGTAAATTTTCAGGTCCATCCGAGAACTTTTATTTCTGCACAAAAACAACACCATGGCAATTCTGCTGAAAACAGCGTCAGTCCGAGTTAGTTCCATTCAAATCATGCAAATTAGAGTCCAAACTAGAGCAAAAGTGTTTGGAAAAGTAGATAAGTTTCGGACGTATCAACTCCCCCAAGCTTAACTCATTGCTTGTCCTCAAGCAATTCAGTTGACAAACTGAAAGTGATAAAGAAAACTTTTACAAACTCTTTTGTTCTTGTTGTCTGTATATATACTTAACTAGTATTCAAGTTTTCAGCAAAGATTATGAACTAACCATATTGATGATAACACTTAGGTCTCACATTTACTCATGGCAATAACATAACCAACTAGCGAGCAATAATAAGATATCTCGGATGCCAACACTTTGTCAAAACAATCATGATATAATATGATAACCTGGTATCTCGCTAGCCCTTTCTGAGACCGCAAAACATAAATGCAGAGCACCTCTGAGATTCAAGCAACGACTAAACATTGTAATTCAGGGTAGAGGATATCCATTCAAGGTCACACCCAACATTAACTATACTCAATGCATAAAAATGACAATAGTGCTCTCCAACTGGTGCTTAAATGAGAGGGTGATGACTCAACAATAAAAGTAAAATAACATAAAAGTAAATGGATAGGCCCTTCGCAGAGGGAAGCATGGATTTGCAGCGGTGCCAGAGCTCGAAGCTTAAATTAGAGATGAAAAATAATTTTGGGAGGTATGCCTTTCCTGTCAACGTCATGACCGAGAGATTTCAATATCTTCCATGCTAAACAAATTATAGGTGGTTCCCAAGCGGAAAGGTAAAGTTTACTCCCCCTCCACCGTACCAACACAAGCCATGGCTAGCCGAATTCATGGGTGCCCTCCATACCAACAACTTTTCGGGGGAGTTTGTTTGCCTTATATAACGATTTGAGCAATAGGACTGGGCATCCCAATTACCATCCTCTCTTGTGCAATGACAAGTGAATAAACACTCATCTGAGAGTAACCCGCTTAGCATGGAAGATACTGACCGCCCCCTGTCGCTCCATGAGAGGTACGGGCAAAACAGATGTTCATTTGAATATTTAGAGGTGGCACTTGCAAATTTACTTGGAACGGCAGAGTAATACCGCATATAGGTAGATATAGTGGACTCATCTGGAACAACTTTGGTTTAGGGATTTGGATGCACAAGCAGTATTCCCGCTTAGTACAGGCGAAGGCTAGCAAATAGATTGAGAAGCGACCAACTAGAGAGAGAAAACGGTCATAGACATGCATTGCGAATAATTAACATTGAACACGAGCATGAGTAGGATATCAACACCCTGAACATAAATATCATGGAGGCTATGTTGGTTTTGATTCAACTACATGTATGAACATGTGCCAAGTCAAGCCACTCGAATTACTCAGAGGAGGATACCATGCTAACATACTACATCACAACCATTTTAATGCATGTTGACACTCAAGATAAATAATTATCCACTCATAGCTATTTAAGCATGGCATGAGCAACTATAATCTCTAATTGTCATCACAAATATGTTTACTCATAATAATGTTGAATCATGAATACTGAGCTAAACATATTTACAAAGACAAGAACAAGAAGAGTTCATACCAGCTTTTCTTCACCACATTCAATTCATCAAATATCATCATTATTGCCTTTCACTTGCACGACCGAATGATGTGATGATAATAATAATAGTGCAAGTGTGCCATGCACTAAGCTGGAATCTGCAAATATTTATTTAAAGGAGAAGACAAAGTAATAGTGGCTCGTTGTTAGATCATCAATAAAGCATATGGGAGCCATTCAACATTTTCATTGTGGTCTTTCTCCTTGTAACGACTCAACGAAAAGAAAAGAAATTCAGAGAAACACACTGAAATATTTTTGGAGTTTTTGGTTTTTCTGAAGAAAGCAAATTAACGACGAAAAAACGAAAACGAGAAAAACTATTAACACGGGAAAGCTCCCAACAAGTAAAAGAAGAAACGAGAAATCTTTTTGGGTTTTCTTTTACTACTACGAATTAACTAAACAGGAAAGAAACTACAACTAATTTTTTTGGATTTACGAAAGTTTTTTAAACACACAAGAAGAAAGCGAAAATAAAACTAGCATGGATATACAATGAAAAAGGATGAACACCGACAACTGGAATGAGTGTGTGATCATGAATGTAATGTTGGTGAGAAATACGTACTCCCCCAAGCTTAGGCTTTTGGCCTAAGTTGGTCTACGGCCACGGGTCGAAATCGGCACCTCCCTGATAGTGCGGAGGCTGCTGAGGAACCCACTGGTAAATGGCATCTTGAGGCTCCTTGTAACACCCCTAGGTAATGAGCTACAATGGTCATCATCATTAAGTTAAGCTAATTTGGTTTGCAATGCTTGATCACATTTGAATCATATCTCATTTCAAATTCCAACTCAAATTGAAATTCAAATATGAGGTGAAAATAAAAGTTGTTCAAATTTGGAAACTAAATACTTCATAATTTTGGAAATATTCCATAACTATTTATGTTCAGGAAACCAACATCACCTAAATTCCCTAGATGACTCTAACATCATGAAAACAGTGCCAACAACACCATTTTGCCTCTTTTAAATGCAATACAAAATTCAAATGGAATTATATTGCCCCCAAACCTTTTATGGCACTGCCAAATATTACAAAATAATTATTTGGCCAGGTTGCACATTTTTCAAAAGTGTTTTGGTGGCCAAACATTTTGCAAAGTAGAAAGGAAATAAGAAGGCAGAAAAAGAAAAGGAAAAAGGGCTAGCGGTTACTGTACTTGTGGGTTTCAAGTCCACAGTAACCGGCCCGGCCCAACTGCCCTGTCGTCTCCTTCCTCTGTTCATCCCCGCACGCTGTCGCCGCGCGCGCGCTCACCTCGCCGCCCCCCCCCTCTCCTCTGCTCGACAGCGAGCCGCTATAGAGCTCGTGGAGGGGTTAAGGAACCCCCCTCGCTCCCGAGGACAAACCCTAGCCCGCAGCTCCCTCTTCTCTCCCTCTCTACCACCTCTCCCAAACGCCGCCATGGCCTCGCCGCCGTGAAGCTCGCGGCCACCGAGCTCCGTCCGCCTCTCCGCCCTGTCCACCGGCTTCCCCATCCTCGTCTACGTCGGCTGCATCGACTCGTTGGAGCTCAGAGCCGCCATAGCATCGCCGGTGTCTTCATATTCAACCTTCTGTCACCGAGATCGCCGCCGCTTCATTCTGCGCTACTAAGCACCCACCGGACCACCATGTGTCCACTAGGTGAGCACCACCCCCTGATGGGGAACGTTGCATGGAAAACAAAAAAATTCTACGCACACGCAAGATCTATCCATGGAGATGCATAGCTACGAGAGGGGGAGTGTGTCTACGTACCCTCGTAGACCGTAAGCGGAAGCGTTAGAACAACGCGGTTAATGTCGTCGAACAACTTCACGATCCAACCGACCGAGTACCGAACGTACGGCACCTCCGCGTTCAGCACACGTTCAGCTCGGTGACGTCCTCGACTTCTTGATCCAGCAAGACGGCGAGGTAGTGGATGAGTTCCGGCAGCACGACGGCGTGGTGACGGTGATGGTGATGCTATCTCCGTAGGGCTTTGCCCAAGCACTGCGAAAATATGACCGAGGGACGGAACTGTGGAGGGGGGCGCCGCACACGGCTAAGACAATGTTGTGTCTCCTTTGAGGCGCCCCCTCTCCTCTATTTATATATGTGTAGGGGCTTGGAGTAGAAGTAATAGTGCCACGTGAACAGTAACCATGAATAGTACACACGTGGACTTGGACTCCAAAGTCCAATCCTATTCCTACTAGGACTCTCCCTTTTTCCTTCCCTAGCTGCGTGGGCTTTTGAGGACTTGGTGCGCCTGGCCCAATAAGGCCAGGGCGCCTCCCCTAGCCCATGCCAGCCCTTGGGACGTGGTGGACCCACTTGTGGACTTCCGGACCCCTCCGGAATCCTCCGGAACCTTATGGAAGCTTCCCGGTACAATACCGAAAAAACTGCACCTTTTTCCGGAACCCAAAATATGACTTCCCATATATAAATCTTTACCTCTCGACCATTCCGAGACTCCTCGTGACGTCCAGGATCTCATCCGGGACTCCGAACAATATTCGGTTACCAATTCACATAACTCATATAACACTATATCGTCAACGAACGTTAAGCGTGCGGACCCTACGGGTTCGGGAATGATGTAGACATGACTGAGACGCCTCTCCAGTCAATAACCAATAGCGGAACCTGGATGCTCATATTGGTTCCTACATATTCCACGAAGATCTTATCAGTCGAACCACAATGACAACATACGTAATTCCCTTTGTCCGTCGGTATGTTACTTGCCCGAGATTCGATCGTCGGTATCTCCATACCTAGTTCAATCTCGTTACCGGGAAGTCTCTTTACTCGTTCCGTAATACATCATCCCGTAACTAACTCCTTAGTCACTTTGCTTGCAAGCTTCTTATGATGTGCATTACCGAGAGGGCCCAGAGATACCTCTCCGAAACACGGAGTGACAAATCCCAGTCTCGATCCATGCCAACTCAACGGACACCTTCGGAGATACCTGTAGAGCATCTTTATGATCACCCAGTTACGTTGTAACGTTTGATAGCACACAAGGTATTCCTCTGGTATTCGGGAGTTGCATGATCTCATGGTCTGAGGAACATGTATTTGACATTCAAGAAAGCAGTAGCAATAAACAGAACGATCATATGCTAAACTAACGGATGGGTCTTGTCCATCACATCATTCTCCTAATGATGTGATCCCGTTATCAAATGACAACTCATGTCTATGGTTAGGAAACCTTAACCATCTTTGATCAATGAGCTAGTCTAGTAGAGGCTCACTAGGGACACGGTATTTGTTTATGTATTCACACATGTATTTAAGTTTCCGGTCAATACAATTCTAGCATGAATAATAAACCTTCATCATGAACAAGGAAATATAAAATAATAACGACTTTATATATTATTGCCTCTAGGGCATATTTCCATCAGTCTCCCACTTGCACTAGAGTCAATAATCTAGATTACATAGTAATGAATCTAACACCCATGGAGTCTTGGTGCTGATCATGTTTTGCTTGTGGAAGAGGCTTAGTCAACGGGTCTACCACATTCAGATCCGTGTGTACTTTGCAAATTTCTATGTCTCCATCCTTGACATATTCACGAATGGAGTTGAAGCGTCTCTTGATGTGTTTGGTCTTCTTGTGAAACCTGGGCTCCTTGGCTATGGCAATTGCTCCAGTGTTGTCACAAAAGATTGTCATTGGACCCGATGCACTAGGTATTACACCTAGATCGGATATGAACTCCTTCATCCAGACTCCTTCATGTGCTGCTTCCGAACCAGCTATGTATTCCGCTTCACACGTAGATCCCGCCACGACGCTCTGCTTGGAACTGCACCAACTGACAGCTCCACCATTTAATATAAATATGTATCCGGTTTTTGACTTAGAGTCATCCGGATCAGTGTCGAAGCTTGCATCGACGTAACCCTTTACGACGAGCTCTTCGTCACCTCCATAAACGAGAAACTTGTCCTTGGTCCTTTTCAGGTACTTCAGGATATTCTTGACCGCTGTCCAGTGATCCACTCCTGGATTACTCTGGTACCTTCCTGTCAAACTTATGGCAAGGCACACATCAGGTCTGGTACACAGCATGGCATACATAATAGAACCTATGGCTGAGGCATAGGGAATGACTTTCATTTTCTCTATATCTTCTGCCGTGGTCGAGCATTGAGTCTGACTCAACTTCACACCTTGCAAGACAGGCAAGAACCCTTTCTTTGACTGATCCATTTTGAACTTCTTCAAAACTTTGTCAAGGTATGTGCTTTGTGAAAGTCCTATCAAGCGTCTTGATCTATCCCTATAGATCTTGATGCCCAATATATAAGCAGCTTCACCGAGGTCTTTCATTGAAAAATTCTTATTCAAGTATCCCTTTATGCCATCCAGAAATTCTATATCATTTCCAATCAACAATATGTCATCCACATATAATATTAGAAATGCTACAGAGCTCCCACTCACTTTCTTGTAAATACAGGCTTCACCGTAAGTCTGTACAAAACTATATGCTTTGATCACCTCATCAAAGCGTATATTCCAACTCCGAGATGCTTGCACCAGTCCATAGATGGATCGCTGGAGCTTGCACACTTTGTTAGCACCCTTAGGATCGACAAAACATTCTGGTTGCATCATATACAACTCTTCTTTGAGAAAACCATCAAGGAATGCAGTTTTGACATCCATTTGCCAGATTTCATAATCATAAAATGCGGCAATTGCTAACATGATTCGGACAGACTTAAGCATCGCTACGGGTGAGAAAGTCTCATCGTAGTCAACCCCTTGAACTTGTCGAAAACCTTTCGCGACAAGTCGAGCTTTGTAGACAGTGATATTACCATCAGCATCCATCTTCCTCTTAAAAATGCATTTATTCTCAATGGTTTGCCGATCATCGGGCAAGTCCACCAAAGTCCACACTTTGTTCTCATACATGGATCCTATCTCAGATTTCATGGCCTCAAGCCATTTGTCGGAATCCGGGCTTATCATAGCTTCTTCATAGTTCGTAGGTTCGCCATTGTCTAACAACATAACTTCCAGAACAGGATTACCGTACCACTCTGGTCCGGAACGTACTCTGGTCGACCTACGAAGTTCAGTAGTAACTCGATCTGAAGTTTCATGATCCTTATCATTATCTTCCTCTCTTATTGGTGTAGGCATCATGGGAACGGTTTTCTCTGATGAGCTACTTTCCAATTTGAGAGAAGGTACAATTACCTCATCAAGTTCTACTTTCCTCCCACTCACTTCTTTCGAGAGAAACTCCTTCTCTAGAAAGGACCCATTCTTGGCAACAAAGACCTTGCCTTCGGATCTGTGGTAGAAGGTATACCCAATTGTTTCTTTAGGGTATCCTATGAAGACGCACTTCTCCGCTTTGGGTTCGAGCTTATCAGGTTGAAGCTTTTTCACATAAGCATCGCATCCCCAAACTTTAAGAAATGACAGCTTAGGTTTCTTGCCAAACCATAGTTCATACGGTGTCGTCTCAACAGATTTAGATGGTGCCCTATTTAACATGAATGCAGCTGTCTCTAATGCATAACCCCAAAACGATAGTGGCAAATCGGTAAGAGACATCATAGAACGCACCATATCCAATAAAGTACGGTTACGACGTTCGGACACACCATTACGCTGTGGTGTTCCAGGTGGCGTGAGTTGTGAAACAATTCCACATTTTTTAAATGAAGGCCAAACTCGTAACTCAAATATTCGCCTCCGCGATCAGATCGTAGAAACTTTATTTTCTTGTTACGATGATTCTCTACTTCACTCTGAAATTCTTTGAACTTTTCAAATGTTTCAGACTTGTGTTTCATCAAGTAGATATACCCATATCTACTCAAATCATCTGTGAAGGTTAGAAAATAATGATACCCGCCGCGTGCTTCAACATTCATCGGACCGCATACATCGGTATGTATTATTCCAACAAATTAGTAGCTCGCTCCATTGTTCCGGAGAACGGAGTTTTAGTCATCTTGCCCATGAGGCATGGTTCACAAGTATCAAATGATTCATAATCAAGAGATTCCAAAAGTCCATCCGCATGGAGTTTCTTCATGCGCTTTACACCAATATGACCTAAATGGCAGTGCCACAAGTATGTTGCACTATCATTATCAACTTTGCATCTTTTGGCATCAATATTATGAATATGTGTATCACTACGATCGAGATTCAACAAGAATAGACCATTCACAAAAGGTGCGTGACCATAAAAGATGTTACTCATATAAATAGAACAACCATTATTATCTGACTTAAATGAATAACCTTCTCGCAATAAACAAGATCCAGATATAATGTTCATGCTCAACGCTGGCACCAAATAACAATTATTGAGGTCTAAAACTAATCCCGAAGGTAGATGTAGAGGTAGCGTGCCGACGGCGATCACATCAACCTTGGAACCATTCCCGACGCGCATCATCACCTCATCCTTAGCCAATCTTTGCTTATTCCGTAGCTCCTATTTCGAGTTACAAATATGAGCAACCGAACCAATATCAAATACCAAGGCGCTACTGCGAGCATTAGTGAGGAACACATCAATAACATGTATATCAAATATACCCTTGTTCACTTTGCCATCCTTCTTATCCGCCTAATACTTGGGGCAGTTCCGCTTCCAGTGACCAGTCCCTTTGCAGTAGAAGCACTCTGTTTCAGGCCTGGGTCCAGCTTTGGGTTTCTTCGTGGGAGCGGCAACTTGCTTGCCGTTCTTCTTGAAGTTCCCCTTCTTTCCCTTGCCCTTTTTCTTGAAACTAGTGGTTTTGTTAACCATCAACACTTGATGCTCCTTCTTGATTTCTACCTCCGCTGATTTTAGCATCGCGAAGAGCTCGGGAATTGTCTTCTCTATCCCTTGCATATTATAGTTCATCACGAAGCCTTTATAGCTTGGTGGCAGTGACTGAAGAACTCTGTCAATAACACTCTCAACCGGAAGATCAATTCCCAGCTGAGTCAAGTGGTTGTGGTACCCAGACATTCTGCGTATGTGTTCACTGACAGAACTGTTCTCCTCCATCTTACAGCTAAAGAACTTGTTGGACACTTCATATCTCTCAACCCGGGCATTAGCTTGAAATATCAATTTTAGCTCTTGGAACATCTCATATGCTCCGTGGCGTTCAAAACGCTTTTGCAGTCCCGGTTCTAAGCCGTAGAGCATGGCACACTGAACTATCGAGTAGTCATCAGATCGAGCCTGCCAGGCGTTCACAACGTCTGCAGCAGCTCCTGCAGCAGGTCCATCACCTAGCGGAGCATCAAGGACATAATTCTTCTGTGCAGCAATGAGGATAATCCTCAAGTTATGGACCCAGTCCGTGTAGTTGCTACCATCATCTTTCAACTTAGCTTTCTCTAGGAACGCATTAATCTACAACATAGATATGCAAAGAAACCATCAAGACTAAGTTCATGATAAATTAAGTTCAATTAATCAAATTACCAATGAACTCCCACTTAAATTAGCATCCCTCAAGTTAACTAAGTGATACATGATCCAAATCAACTAGCCCATGTCCGATCATCACGTGAGATGGGATAGTCATCAATGGTGAACATCTCCATGTTGATCATATCTACTATATGACTCATGTTCGACCTTTCGGTCTCCAGTGTTCCGAGACCATGTCTGTACATGCTAGGCTCGTCAAGTTTAACCCAAGTATTCTGCTTGTGTAAAACTGGCTTACACCCGTTGTATGTGAACGTAGAATCTATCACACCTGATCATCACGAGGTGCTTCGAAACGCGAACTTTAGCAACGGTGCATACTCGGGGAGAACACTTTTATCTTGAAATTTAGTGAAGGGATCATCTTATAATGCTACCGTCGTTCTAAGCAAAATAAGATGCATAAAGGATAAACATCACATGCATTCAAAATATGTGACATGATATGGCCATCATCTTGTGCTTTTGATCTCCATCTCCAAAGCATCGCCATGATCTCCATCGTCACCGGCTCGACACCTTGATCTCCATCGTTGCGTCGTGGTCGTCTCGCCAACTATTGCTTCTACAAGTATTGCTAACGCATAGCGATAAAGTAAAGCAATTACATGGCGCTTGCATTTCATACAATAAAGAGACAACCATAAGGCTCCTGCCGGTTGCCGATAAATTACAAAACATGATCATCTCATACAATAACGTATATCACATCATGTCTTGACCATAACACATCACAGCATACCTTGCAAAAACAAGTTAGACGTCCTCTACTTTGTTGTTGCAAGTTTTACGTGGCTGCTACGGGCTTCTAGCAAGAACCGTTCTTACCTACGGCACAAAACCACAACGGTGATTTATCAAGTTTGCTGTTTTAACCTTCAACAAGGACCGGCCACAGTCAAATTCGATTCAACTAAAGTAGGAGAAACAGACACCCGCCAGCCACCTTTATGCAAAACAAGTTGCATGTCTGTCGGTGGAACCAGTCTCATGTATGTGGACATGTAAGGTTGGTCCAGGCCGCTTCATCTTACAATACCGCCGAATCAAAATAAGATGTTGGTGGTAAGCAGTATGACGATCACCGCCCACAACTCTTTGTGTTCTACTCGTGCATATCATATACACATAGACCTGCCTCATGATGCCACTGATGGGGAACGTTGCATGGAAAACAAAAAAAATTCTACGCACACGCAAGATCTATCCATGGAGATGCATAGCTACGAGAGGGGGAGTGTGTCTATGTACCCTCATAGACCGTAAGCGGAAGCGTTAGAACAACGCGGTTGATGTCGTCGAACAACTTCACGATCCAACCGACCGAGTACCGAACGTACGGCACCTCCGCGTTCAGCACACGTTCAGCTCGGTGACGTCCTCGACTTCTTGATCCAGCAAGACGGCGAGGTAGTGGATGAGTTCCGGCAGCACGACGGCGTGGTGACGGTGATGGAGATGCTATCTCCGCAGGGCTTCGCCCAAGCACTGCGAAAATATGACCGAGGGACGGAACTGTGGAGGGGGGCGCCGCACACGGCTAAGACAATGTTGTGTCTCCTTTGGGGCGCCCCCCTCTCCTCTATTTATATATGTGTAGGGGCTTGGAGTAGAAGGAATAGTGCCATGTCAACAGTAACCGTGAATAGTACACACGTGGACTTGGACTCCAAAGTCCAATCCTATTCCTACTAGGACTCTCCCTTTTTCCTTCCCTAGCTGCGTGGGCTTTTGAGGACTTCGTGCGCCTGGCCCAATAAGGTCAGGGCGCCTCCCCTTAGCCCATGCTAGCCCTTGGGACGTGGTGGACCCAATTGTGGACTTCCGGACCCCTCCGGAATCCTCCGGAACCTTCTGGAAGCTTCCCGGTACAATACCGAAAATTGCACCTTTTTCCGGAACCCAAAATATGACTTCCCATATATAAATCTTTACCTCTCGACCATTCCGAGACTCCTCGTGACGTCCGGGATCTCATCCGGGACTCCGAACAATATTCGGTTACCAATTCACATAACTCATATAACACTATATCGTCAACGAACGTTAAGCGTGCGGACCCTACGGGTTCGGGAATGATGTAGACATGACTGAGACAACTCTCTAGTCAATAACCAATAGCGGAACCTGGATGTTCATATTGGTTCCTACATATTCCACGAAGATCTTATCGGTCGAACCGCAATGACAACATACGTAATTCCCTTTGTCCGTCGGTATGTTACTTGCCCGAGATTCGATCGTCGGTATCTCCATACCTAGTTCAATCTCGTTACCGGCAAGTCTCTTTACTCGTTCCGTAATACATCATCCCGTAACTAACTCCTTAGTCACTTTGCTTGCAAGCTTCTTATGATGTGCATTACCGAGAGGCCCAGAGATACCTCTCTGAAACACTGAGTGACAAATCCCAGTCTCGATCCATGCCAACTCAACGGACACCTTCGGAGATACCTGTAGAGCATCTTTATGATCACCCAGTTACGTTGTGATGTTTGATAGCACACAAGGTATTCCTCCGGTATCCGGGAGTTGCATGATCTCATGGTCTGAGGAACATGTATTTGACATTCAAGAAAGCAGTAGCAATAAACAGAACGATCATATGCTAAGCTAACGGATGGGTCTTGTCCATCACATCATTCTCCTAATGATGTGCTCCCGTTATCAAATGACAACTCATGTCTATGGTTAGGGAACCTTAACCATCTTTGATCAATGAGCTAGTCTAGTAGAGGCTCACTAGGGACACGGTATTTGTTTATGTATTCACACATGTATTTAAGTTTCCGGTCAATACAATTCTAGCATGAATAATAAAACTTTATCATGAACAAGGAAATATAAAATAATAACAACTTTATTATTGCCTCTAGGGCATATTTCCATCACCCCCTCCGCTGCTCTCCTCGAGCCTTGCTTTTTCGCCTAGCTAGCCGTGCGCGTCGCCGTTGCCATTGCCGAACTCTGCTCTGCCGCCGTAGCTAGTGCCATCGCTTTGGTCGTCCTCTGGTTGAACCGCTGCTATCACCGCACTCCTGGAGAGCCGTAGAGGCCCCCTGGCCGTTTAGTTCATTCGCAAACGCGTTGCCACCCCTGACCCGCATCGACCCGAACTCTGGCCGCCGCCTATGAGCTCGCCGCCATCGATATCGGCCACCATTGGTCACTCTGCCACCACCGTTCGACGCGGGCGAGTCCCAGCTTTCGAATGCGCCTAGCCGCGCGTCAAACGGGCCTCTGTGGCCGAAACCTGAGCCCCTCCCGTGCGCTCCACCGCGTTCGGGCTCGCCGGAGTTTCTCCGGCCAACAGCGCTGGCGTGGCGCCCACATGGCACGGCCTGGGTCACTGGCAGCTGGGTCCCGTGGGCCCAGTTGACTAGGTCAACTGCTGACTGGGCATGCACAGCCTCTGACATGCGGGCCCCGCACTGTTTAAACGTTTTTATAAGTAATAAAAATGCTAATTTTTCTGTTAAATACATTTGTTAATTAAATAGTCACGGACAGTGGGTCCCACTGGCTAATTAGTTAATTAGTTAGATTAATCTACTGTTTAAATAATACAGTCTATGACAGAGGGGCCCCACCTGTCAGTTTGACCAGTCAATGGTCAAAGTTGCCTGCTGACTGGACTTTGACTAGCCCCGCATGTCATTGACTCTGGCTGGCTCAGTCTGAGTATAAAATGTATTTGCACTATTTAAATTCAAATTTAATATTTAATTTAATTCCAGGAATTTCAGAAAATGGTTAAAAACTTTGAAAAATCACAGAAAATAAACCGTAGCTCGGATGAAAAAGTTTTCTACATGAAAGTTGATCAAAAAAACGAGACGAACCCGAATATGCCCTCCGTGTGGCTGTCACATGCCTACAACCATGCAAACATGGAACCTTCCCCTCCTGTTCATCCGTCTGACAGATGACTACAGCCAGGAAAATATCCCTAGATATTTTCCCGCTCAGCCTGCAACGTGTAGCATTGCATTAGGCCACCACCAGCACTGCATACTGCCATGCCATGCATCTGTGTTGCATTGTTTGATTTTTATTTATTGTTTCTTCCCCCCTCTTCTCTCCGGTAGACCCCGGGACTGACGCTGCTGCCGAGTACGACTACGCCCCTGACGACCAGTCCCTTTCAGCAGAGCTTCCAGGCAAGCGAACCGTCCTTGATCATTCCAATATCGCCTATTCTTTCTCCCCCATGCTTGCATTAGAATTTGCTACTGTAATTGATTGCTCCTATTCTGATGCATAGCCTGTTTTTGTAACCTGCCGTTGTTACTTTGCCTGTCATCCTAAACTGCTTAGAATAGGTTGGTTAGTGATCCATTAGAGACCCCTCACCCTTGTCCCTGTTGCCCCGCTTTGTTACCAGTGCCTCGATCATTGTGATCAGTGTGCTAAGACCGACACATCACCGCACCCCCCTTAGTTGTACGACTCTGCAGGGCTACTATCGAGTGCCGAGGGTGATACCTCGTACTGCACTCCTAATGATATCTCTGTAGTATAGCATATCGATGGTGATTGCAGGGGGTGATTCCTCACTCTCCCCTTCCTGATGATGACTCGGTCGTTCAACCCCTCAAGTGTGGACCATCGAGGGTGATTCCTCCTGGTTCACCTTGACGGATACATCGAGTAGGAATCCAACGAGGGTGATTCATCGGGTTCCCCCTTGATGTGATGAACACACGGATACCTTCACTTTTACCTCAGACCTTTGTTGTAGGCGGGTCGGCCCTGAGGGGTACCCGCGAGAAATGTGGAGTCGGGTTGACCGTGAGGGTACCCGCGATATAATTACGTGGCACGGCCGGGCATTCCTGGCCCTTGCCATAAGTCCACGAGACGGGGCGACGGGACCACTGATCGTGGATCACTGATTGTCACCGCGAGCTCCCAGAGCACTAACAGGTTAGGATATGTGATCTGAGTAGGCCTCTGGCCTTTTCGCACTAACCACCACGCGGGAATAAGTATGGGCACTCAGCATCGTACGATTCTCCCGAAAGCTCTCAGATGTCAGCAATTGAGTGGTGCGCGCCGGGTTGGACTGGGAAAGCATGCGCTTGTATTAAGGGGGCTAGGTCTGCTCCCGGCCGCGTTCGCAACGTGCAGGATTGCAAAGGATGATTGGCCCATGACACCTTCGCATTTAGGAGTTAGACCGGCGTGCTGGCCTCTCTGTTTAGCCTAGGTTGGACTACGGTGTGTCGATCAGCCGAGGCCGGGCATGACCCGATAAAAGTGTGTCCAGCCTAAGTTAATCGAGCGTGTTGGAAAAGTTGGTGCACCCCTGCAGGGAAGTATATCTATTCGAATAGCCGTGTCCACGGTAACAGGACGCTCGGAAAGTATCCCGATCTACTACAACTTGAACTGGATACTTGTGTTGTTAATAATATGATAGCTCCGGGATTGCTTTCTCATAGGGAGTCGAGGAAGGATCTCTGGGCGTTGTTACTACTTACTTGCTACTTTATATTATGCTAATCTACACTCTTCTAATGCTGCAAGACACTGAAGATGCTAGTCTTCGATAGGCTAGGCCTTTCTCTCTATTCTGGCATTTCTGCAGTCTAGCCCACAGATACAGCCCCTTCACTTGAAACCAATGCATAAATAGAATAGTTCTGATGTAAGTCTTGTGAGTACTTTGGATGAGTACTCACGGTTGCTTTGCTTCCCTTTTTCCCCATACCCGATTGTTGCGATCAGACGACGGATCCCAGGAGCCAGCTGCTCCCGCCGACGACTACTACTACCCTGCCGGTGGAGCCTACTACTACGTGGAGACCGACGACCAGGAGTAGATTCGGAGGCACCCAGGCAGGAGGCTTGCGCCTTTTCGATTACTGTCGTTGTTTTGCTCAGCCTTCTTAAGGCAGACTTGTTTAACTTTTATGTTTGTACTCAGATATCTGATGCTTCCGCTAATGCTTGTATGACGCGAGCTTATGTATTCGAGCCCTCGAGGCCCCTGGCTTGTAATATAAAGCTTGTATGACTTTTATTTGTATTTAGAGTTGTGTTGTGATATCTTCAAGTGAGTCCTTAGGCTTGATCGTGTGCATTTGCGTGTATGATTAGTGCACGGTCGAGTCGGGGGCGTCACAAGTTGGTATCAGAGACGACTGCCTGTAGGAATCCCCCTTTCCAACTCCTTGGCCGAAGTTGAGTCTAGTCTTCAAAAACTGTTTTACTAACATGGCTGTGTGGCTTACGGGCCCACGTCGCCAATGGGTGGTATTAGGATCTTTTATTCCTCTTCCATACTCTGGGATTCTGATCTCTCTTCTATTCGGGTTAAAGTTTTACTAACTCTGACATTAGGTTCTCGTGTTCACATTCACCCGGAGAGCTGGATTATCTGCAAACATTTCTTCCCAATGCTATCAAATGCTTCTCACACTGTCGTTTGACATCTTGCACTCCTTGTTTCAGATGCGTCCCGCAAGACAGCTTGTGCGCCAGACTATGGCTATTGATGCGACTGGGTTCCCTGCTATCCTGGTCGACCTCTTCACCAGGCTAGGATATCGCTAGTACCCCGAGTACACTGTTTACGAGGATTACCGCGAGTTCAACCAGGAGCAGTATCACGCTGTGGTTCGTATCTTTGATCGGCAAAACAACTCCATCACTGAGCTGCACACCTTCCATGGTGTTGGAGTGACTGTTGACATGGCAGTCCATGATGCTGCCTATACTGCTATTGCTCGTCTCCGTGGAGAGCACATTCGCTTGGAGGAGACTGCTTTCAGATATATCCCGTATGCCCCCGCTGGGGATGAGAGTGGATATTACACTGTTGTCTATACTCCTCACGTGCGACGTCGTTATGACCCGCAGGTTTTGGTATAGTACACTCAGGCTCTGGATCGCACTGCTCGAGCTCTTGCTGTCGAGTTGTATGCCACTCGTGCTCGTCTTTACGACGCTCTGACACAGTTGCTACCAGTAGTCAGTGCGAGGATGCATCCAGAGTATATCATTACCCGCGCAGGACGGAGATGCCACCAGGTCTTCAGTGGCCTGCCGTTGGAGGTTGTACTCCTCCACGTGGTTCTCTTCTTCAAGTTCAGGACCAGTTTCTGCACTAGAGTGTTCACAGAGCGCAGGATCCTTACATCGAGGGCACCCTACGTCGTCACTTGCAGTTGCCTGGCTCCAGTGGTCCTTTCCAACATTGATGTAGCTATCGCTATGTCACGTTGTTCTATCCCTCCACTGCGTGCCTACGTGCCGCCTAGTTGTCTAGCTTCCTTTCCATTGTTGCAATGCTGGTTTGTAACCGAATCTATGTATGGATCTGTATTTCATGTTTGACTATGTTGATGTATCTATTGCACTCCATTTGTTGTGCGTGTTACTTCATGAATGATTCCTTACAACTGCAATGCTCATTGCTAAACTACCCCTGTTGAATTTTAGCAGGATGGTTAGACACGCAGGTCATGGCCGTGGTGCCAACAATCCACCACCGCCCGACTATATGGCTGGAATGATGCAGCAGTTTGAACTAAACCGCCAATTCATGCAAGGGTTCATGGATCAGTTCCCTCATCCAAATGCTAACCAGCGGCCAGCCTAAATAACTTTGCAAGAGTTTGTGCGTCTCAATCCAACCATCTTTCGCAACTCAGTTCAGCCACTTGATGCTGATGACTGGCTCCGCGACATCGCTTTCGAGATGGAATCTGCTAATGTGGCCCCTGCCAACTATGTCACTTTTGCATCGTACTTTCTGAAGCGTCCCGCAGCGCAATGGTGGGACACTCACAGGCATACCCTAGCTACTGGAACCATCATCACTTGGGTGGACTTCCAGGCTGCTTTCCGTTCCCGCTACATTCCTCAGGGAGTCATGGACCGGAAGAAGCGTGAGTTCCGCAATCTCTCTCGGGGTAGCAAGACTGTAGAAGCTTATCAGCGGGACTTTCTTGAGTTATCCCGCTATGCTGAAGAGGATATTACTACTGATGCCCACAGACAGGAGAAGTTCCGTGAAGGGCTCAACCCTGATATCAAGCTGACACTTCTTGCTCAAGACTTCGCTGACTTTGCCACCCTGGTGAACAAGGCTATACAGGTTGAGACTGGTCTGAAGGAACACAAGAACGCTTTTAAGCGCACCCATGGTGCGGGCTCATCTTTGGGCTCGTCATCGCAGAAGCGCCGTATCTGGATTCCTCACAGCATGTACCATCCAGATGCACCTCCTCCACCGCCGGGGCAACCAAGGCCTCAAGTTCCACTGCTTCGAGCTCCTGCTCCCCGACCCAGTGATGGGCTCTGCTTCAAGTGTGGCTGTCCAGGTCACCGTTCCAGAGAATGCCCTCAGAATCAGAATCAGCTTGCACTTCCCTCTGTTGGCTGTGGAAATGGCCGTGGCAACAATCAGCGCCGTAACAATAATGCCAGGCCTTCTTATGGTCGTGGTCAAGCTTATCATGTTGATCTGAATGAAGCTCAAGGTCAGCCAGCTACTTTGAAGGGTACTCTTCTTGTTAATTCAGTACCAGCTTCTGTTCTTTTGGTTCAGAAGTATCGTATTCATTCTTATCATAAACTTTTGCATACATGCATGGCATTAAATCTGAGGAAACAAAACGTTCCAGTCGTTCGCGGCTTATAAGGGGTACTTCCAGAAGAACTTCCCAGAATACCCCGATCTTCTTCCTTCTACCTCCTGAATTCTCGGGACAAGAATTTCTTGTAGAGGAGGAGAATTGTAACACCCCTAGGTAATGAGCTACAGTGGTCATCATCATTAAGCTAAGCTAATTTGGTTTGCAATGCTTGATCACATTTGAATCATATCTCATTTCAAATTCCAACTCAAATTGAAATTCAAATATGAGGTGAAAATAAAAGTTGTTCAAATTTGGAAACTAAATAGTTCATCATTTTGGAAATATTCCATAACTAATTATGTTCAGGAAAACAACATCACCTAAATCCCCTAGATGACTCTAACATCATGAAAACAGTGCCAACAACACCATTTTACCTCTTTTAAATGCAATACAAAATTCAAATGGAATTATATTGCCCCCAAACCTTTTATGGCACTGCCAAATATTACAACACAATTATTTGGCCAGGTTGCACATTTTTCAAAAGTGTTTTGGTGGCCAAACATTTTGCAAAGCAGAAAGGAAATAAGAAGGCAGAAAAAGAAAAGGAAAAAGGGCTAGCGGTTACTGTACTTGTGGGCTTCAAGTCCATAGTAACCGGCCCGGCCCAACTCCCCTGTCGTCTCCTTCCTGTGTTCATCCCCGCACATTGTCGCCGCGCGCGCGCTCGCCGCGCCGCCCCCCCCCCCCCTCTCCTCTGCTTGACAGCGAGCCGCTATAGAGCTCGTGGAGGGGTTAAGGAACCCCCCCTCGCCCCCGAGGACAAATCCTAGCCTGCAGCTCCCCCTTCTCTCCCTCTCTGCCACCTCTCCCGAACGCCTCCATGGCCTCGCCGCCGTGAAGCTCGCGGCCACCGTGCTCCGTCCGCCTCTCCGTCCTGTCCACCGGCTTCCCGGTCCTCGTCTACGTCGATCGAGATCGCCGCCGTCCTGTCCACCGGCTTCCCCGTCCGCCTCTCCGTCCTGTCCACCGGCTTCCCCGTCTTCAACCTTCTGTCAGCGAGATCGCCGCCGTCGATCCGCTTTGTTCTGCGCTACTAAGCACCCACCGGACCACCGTGTGTCCACTAGGTGAGCGCCACCCCCCTCCGCTGCTCTCCCCGAGCCCTGCTTTCCCTTCTAGCTAGCCGTGCGCATCGCCGTCGCCATTGCCGAACTCTGCTCCGCCGCCGTAGATAGTGTCATCGCTGTGGTCGTCCTCTGGTTGAACCGCTGCTGTCACCGCACTCCTGGAGAGCCGTAGAGGCCCTCTGGCCGTTTAGTTCGTTCGCAAACGCGCTGCCGCCCCTGACCCGCATCGACCCGAACTCCGGCCGCCGCCTATGAGCTCGCCGCCGTCGATATCGGCCACCGTTGGCCACTCTACCACCACCGTTCGACGCGGGCGAGTCCCAGCTTTCGAATGAGCCTAGCCGCGCGTCAAACGGGCCTATGTGGCCGAAACCCGAGCCCCTCCCGTGCGCTCCGCCGCGTTCGGGCTCGCCGGAGTTACTCCGGCCATCGGCGCTGGCGTGGCGCCCACATGGCACGGCCTGGGTCACTGGCAACTGGGTCCCGTGGGCCCAGTTGACCCAGTTGACATGGTCAACTACTGACTGGGCATGCACAGTCTCTGACATGCGGGCCCCGCACTGTTTAAACGTTTTTATAAATAATAAAAATGCTAATTATTCTGTTAATTAAATAGTCACTGACAGTGGGTCCTACTGGCTAATTAGTTAATTAGTTAGATTAATCTGTTGTTTAAATAATACAGTTTATGACAGAGGGGCCCCACCTGTCAGTTTGACCAGTCAATGGTCAAAGTTGACTGCTGACTGGACTTTGACTGGCCCCACATGTCATTGACTGTGGCTGGCTTAGTCTGAGTATAAAATGTATTTGCACTGTTTAAATTCGAATTTAATATTTATATTAATTCCAAAATTTCAGAAAATGGTTTAAAACTTTGAAAAATCAGAAAAATGAGACGAACCCGAATATGCCCTCCGTGTGGCTGTCACATGCCCACAACCATGCAAACATGGAACCTTCCCCTCCGGTTCATATGTCTGACAGATGACTACAACCGGGAAAATATCCCTAGATATTTTCCCGCTCCGCCTGCAACGTGTAGCATTGCATTAGGCCACCACCAGCACTGCATACTGCCATGCCATGCATCTGTGTTGCATTGTTGTCTTTTTATTTATTGTTTCTTCCGCCCTCTTCTCTCCGGTAGACCCCGAGACTGACGCTGCTGCCGAGTACGACTACGCCCCTGACGACCAGTCCCTTTCAGCAGAGCTTCCAGGCAAGCAAACCCTCCTTGATCATTCCAATATCGCCTATTCTTTCTCCCCCATGCTTGCATTAGAATTTGCTACTGTAATTGATTGCTCCTATTCTGATGCATAGCCTGTTTTTTGTAACCTGCTGTTGTTACTTTGCATGTCATCCTAAACTGCTTAGAATAGGTTGGTTAGTGATCCGTCTGAGACCCCTCACCCTTGTCCCTGTTGCCCCGCTTTGTTACCAGTGCCTCGATCATTGTGATCGGTGTGCTGAGACTGACACATCACCGCACCCCCTTAGTTGTACGACTCTGCAGGGCTACTATCGAGTGCCGAGGGTGATACCTCGTACTGCACTCCTGATGATATCTCTGTAGTATAGCATATAGGTGGTGATTGCAGGGGTGATTCCTTGCTCTCCCCTTCCTGATGATGACTCGGTCGTGCAACCCCTCAAGTGTGGACCATCGAGGGTGATTCCTCCTGGTTCACCTTGACGGATACATCGAGTAGGAATCCAACGAGGGTGATTCCTCGGGTTCCCCCTTGATGTGATGAACACACGGATACCTTCACTTTTACCTGAGACCTTTGTTGGAGGTGGGTCGGCCCTGAGGGTTACCCGCGAGAAATGTGGAGTCGGGTTGACCGTGAGGGTAATCGCGAGATAATTACGTGGCATGGCCGGGCATTCCTGGCCCTTGCCGTAAGTCCACGAGACGGGGCGACGGGACCAAAGATTGTGGATCACTGATTGTCACCGCGAGCTCCCAGAGCACTAACGGGTTAGGATATGTGATCTGAGTAGGCCTTTGGCCTTTTCGCACTAACCACCACACGGGAATAAGTATGGGCACTCGGCGTCGTACGATTCTCCCGAAAGCTCTCAGACGTCAGCAATTGAGTGGCACGCGCCGGGTTGGACTGGGAAAGCCTGCGCTTGTATTAAGGGGGCTAGGTCTGCTCCCGGCCGCGTTCGCAACTCGCAGGATTGCAAAGGATGATTGGCCCATGACACCTTCACATTTAGGAGTTAGATCGGCGTGCTGGCCTCTCTGTTGAGCCTAGGTTGGACTACGGTGTGTCGATCAGCCGAGGCCGGGCATGACCCGATAAAAGTGTGTCCGGCCTAAGTTAATCGAGCGTGTTGGGAAAGTTGGTGCACCCCTGCAGGGAAGTATATCTATTCGAATAGCCGTGTCCACGGTAACAGGACGCTCGGAAAGTATCCCGATCTACTTCAACTTGAACTGGATACTTGTGTTGTTAATATATGATAGCTCCGGGATTTCTTTCTCGTAGGGAGTCGAGGAAGGATCTCTGGGCGTTGTTACTACTTACTTGCTACTTTATATTATGCTAATCTACACTCTTCTAATGTTGCAAGACGCTGAAGATGCTAGTCTTTGGTAGGCTAGGCCATTCTCTCTATTCTGGCATTTCTGCAGTCTAGCCCACAGATATAGCCCCTTCACTTGAAACCAATGCATAAATAGAATAGTTCTGATGTAAGTCTTGCGAGTACTTTGGATGAGTACTCACGGTTGCTTTGCTTCCCTTTTTCCCCATACCCGATTGTTGCGATCAGACGACGGATCCCAGGAGCCAGCTGCTCCTGCCGACGACTACTACTACCCTACCGGTGGAGCCAACTACTACGTGGAGACTGACGACCAGGAGTAGATTCGGAGGCACCCAGGTAGGAGGCATGCGCCTTTTCGATCAGTGTCGTTGTTTTGCTCAGCCTTCTTAAGGCAGACTTGTTTAACTTTTATGTCTGTACTCAGATATCCGATGCTTCCACTGATGCTTGTATGACGCGAGCTTATGTATTCGAGCCCTCGAGGCCCCTGGCTTGTAATATAAAGCGTGTATGACTTTTATTTGTATTTAGAGGTGTGTTGTGATATCTTCAAGTGAGTCTTTAGGCTTGATCGTGTGCATTTGCGTGTATGATTACTGCATGGTCGAGTCGGGGGCGTTACACTCCCACTGATAGATGGGCTCCTGGTACGGCTCTAGCACAGGTGCTGGCTTAGGTACTTGGGGCTGGTTCAAGCCCTAATAAGCATAAATGTCCTCAGGCATAATGATGTATCTGCCCCTGTGAATGTCAAACAAAGTAGGTGCAGGCAGAATAATAACCTCACGAGTGCCCTGACTGACCACCAAGTTATATCTAAAATGAACAGGGCCCTCATCAATGAAGTCATGCCCAACCATATTGTCATAATCAAGATGCATAATAGGCAAAAGCCTCTCTTCCCTCTCGTCGTGCCTAATAGGAATCTCAAAATGTTTAGCGAGACGGGAAGCATAAATACCGCCATAAATAGCGCCCTTCGAACGGTTGGTGTGCAACCGCCGGGCAACCATAGCACCCAAACTAAAGGTCCTATCAGCATAAAGTGCGTGACGCAAAATAGCAAGGTCAGGCGAACTGAGCGTGCCGCTCTCCCACTGACCAGTCAAACACCTCCCAGCAAATAATGAATAATAGCGCAAAACAGGGAAATGTAAACTAGCAACCCTAGCCTCAGAAACTCCCCTCGAATCCCCCATGGTAACCTCAGAGATGAACTCCGAGACATCCCGGGGATGTGGCTCTAATGGGCTGCCCTCGTTGGGAAGTTTGCATACATCTCAAAAATCCTCAAGTGTCGTCTCTTGGGGAACATCATATAAATTAAATGTCACTATGGGTGTATCTCTCCTAGCATGAAAATGAAAGCTTTGCACGAAAGTATTAGTGAGGAGAAGATACTGGTCACACTTATCTTCGAGGAATGGGATAATGTCGGCATTGTTCGCCAAATGATAGAAATCGTCGTAAATCCCCGCATCCCTCAAGAACTTGTCACATGGCCATTCGCACGGCTGCACCTCGGCCGCACGAGGAAGTGTATACTTGGGCTTAGGATCCTCCTTGGGGTTCCGGCTCGAAGAACCCCTCAACCTCCACTGGAGCATTATCTTTTTCTGAAAATTTCTGAAATTTTTAGTGACTCAAAATAAAAGTGAACGAAACTCAACAAAATTGATAGCAACTACTCCCACATGTATCTAGAAGCTATATCATGCATCAAAACTACTTTGGACCATACAAATTCAACATGCAAGCTCATAAACATGGTCACCACAGCAGCAAAAATTTGCAAAGTATAAAGCACTAGAGCAAAAACTAATTGGAGCATTGGAGGAGTCAGATACCAAGGAGTAATTCCTCAAAACAGTTTTGGAAACGGAGTTCCGAGCAAGGAGATCGAAAATCACAGCAAATGAGCAAGAACACGGGCTTGGGAGCAAGTTTGATTTTTTCTGGAGGAAGAAGAAGATGGGTGGCTGGCATAAGTGAGTGGGTCCCAGTGGGACCCACAAGCCTACTGGGCTCTCCCAGGGGGGTGGCCGCGCCCTGTGGGCTTGTGGCTCATAGGTGCACCCCCCTGGGGTGTGTTCAGTGCCAAAAATTCTTAAATATTCTGGAAAAATTCATACTAAATTTTCATGGCATTCTGAGAACTTTTATTTTTGGGCCATTTTTTTATTGCACGGATAATTCAGAAAACAGGATAATCATGGCTTTTTATTTTATTCTACTAAAAATAACAGAGAGAAAAAGGTGGGTACAAAAGGTTGTGCTTACTAAATTCATCGACCACATGCCCCTAAAAAAGAATCCATTAATATGGTTGATCAAGTCTTATTAACAAACCATTTCTGAATGACATGAAACCGAAGAATCTTCGTATAACACTAAGTTACCTCAACGGGGATATGCATCTCCCCAACAATAAGAATTTCATATTTCTTTTTGATAGTAGGTAGAGGAAATTTGAATCCCCCAATAGTGATTGTCAAAACTTTTTCAATACAATTGATACCATTCACCGAACTTTGTTTCTTTGGAAAATGAACCGTATGCTCATTACCATTGACATGAAAAGTAACCTTGCTTTTGTTGCAATCAATAATAGCCCCTGTAGTATTCAAAAAGGGTCTTCCAAGGATAATCGGCATGTTGTCGTCCTCGGGCATATCAAGTATAACAAAGTCTGTCAAGATAGTAACATTTGCAACTACAACGAGAACATCCTCGCAAATTCCAATAGGTATAGCAGTAGATTTATCAGCCATTTGCAAAGATATTTCAGTAGGTGTGAGCTTATTCAAATCAAGTCTTCTATATAAAGAGAAAGGCATAACACTAACACCGGCTCCCAAATCACATAAAGCAGTTTTGACATAACTTCTTTTAATGGAGCATGGTATAGTAGGTATTCCCGGATCTCCTAGTTTCTTAGGTACTCCACCCTTAAAAGAATAATTAGCAAGCATGGTGGAAATTTTAGCTTCAGGTATCTTTCTTTTATTTGTGACAATATCTTTCATATATTTAGCATAGGGAGACATTTTCAACATATCAATCAAGCGAGTACGCAAAAAGACAGGTCTAAGCATTTCAACAAAGCGCTCAAAGTCTTCATCATCCTTATTTTTAGATGGTTTAGTAGGGAAAGCCATAGCTTTTTGAACCCATGGTTCTCTTTCCTTTCCATGTTTTCTAGCAACAAAGTCTCTTTTATCATATCTTTTATTCTTAGGAGGTGGGTTATCAAGATCAACGGCAGGTTCTATTTCTACATCATTATATGGTTGAGCATCAACATGAATATCTTCATTATTATCATTATCATTATCATTATCACTAGGTGTATGTTCATTACCAGATTGTGTCTCAGCATCAGAAATAGAAGCATCATTATGATTCTCAGGAGGTTTTTCTATCTCAGGTTCACTAGCAGTATGCAAAGTTTTATCATTTTTCTTTTTCTTCTTAGATGGACTAGGTGCATCAATATTATTTCTTTGAGAATCTTGTTCAATTCCTTTAGGATGACCTTCAGGATATAGAGGATCCTGAGTCATGCTACCTCCTCTAGTAACAACTCTAACAGCATGATCATTCTTTTTATTATTCATTTCATCAAGCAAATCATTTTGTGACTTAGCAATTTGTTCTAACTGGGTCTGGACCATAGAAGCATGTTTACTCAAGCATTTAACATCATTAGAAGTTCTAAACATCAAATCACTCAAGCGTTCAATCATGATGGCATTCCGTTTTAGTTGATTGCTAACATATAAATTGAAATGTTCTTGTTTAATGATGTAATTATCAAATTCATACAGGCATTGACTAGCAGATTTATTATACGGAATATCACCTTCATCAAATCTAGTGAGAGAATTTACCTCCACTACCTGTGTTGGGTTGTCGAGCCCATGTATTTCTTCAATAGGTGGTAAATTCTTAACATCTTTAGCTTTAATACCTTTTTCCTTCATAGATTTCTTAGCTTCTTGCATATCTTCTGGACTGAGGAATAGAATACCTCTCTTCTTCGGAGTTGGCTTAGGTGGTGGTTCAGGAAGTATCCAATCATTGGCATTTCTCAATATATTATTCAATAGTACTTCAGCCTGTCCAACAGTTCGTTCCCTGAAAACACAACCAGCACAACTATCTAGGTAGTCCCTAGAAGCATCGGTTAGTCCATTACAAAAGATATCAAGTTTTCATTTTTCTTAAGGGAATGATCAGGCAAAGCATTAAGTAGTTGTAGAAGCCTCCCCCAAGCTTGAGGGAGATTCTCTTCTTCAATTTGCACAAAGTTAAATATTTCCTATAAGGCAGCTTGTTTCTTATGAGCAGGAAAATATTTTTTAGAGAAGTAATATATCATATCCTGGGGACTACGCACACAACCAGGAGCAAGAGTATTAAACCATTTCTTAGCATCACCCTTTAATGAGAAAGGAAACAACTTAAGAATATAATAGTAGAGAATTTTTTCCTCATGAGCAAATAGAGTGGCAATATCATTCAACTTAGTAAGGTGTGCCACAACAGTTTCAGTTTCATAACCATGAAAAGGATGAGATTCAACCGAAGTAATTAACTTAGGATCGACAAAGAATTCATAGTCCTTATCAGTAACAAATATGGGAGAGGTAGCAAACTTAGGATCATATTTCATTCTCTCCCTCTCTATCATTACAAGCAAGAATAGCTCTAGCTGTCTCCCTATCAAAAACATGACCATCAGATGTTTCAGGCATTTCAACTCTAGTAGGAGAGCTAGGCATAATAGGTGAATCATAATTTTCAAGAGTTTCAACATTTTCAGTTTCTTTAGCTTTAGCAATTTGTTCATCAAGAAATTCACCAAGTGGCACAGTATTATCAAGCATAGTACTAGCATCATCATAAGTATCATTCATAGCAGAAGTAGTATCATCAATAACTTGCAACATATCAGAATGAATAGCAGGTGGTGGTGTCGCAAGCCTACTCAAAACAGAAGGTGAATCAAGTGCAGAGTGTGATGGCAGTTCCTTACCTCCTCTAGTCATAGAGGGGACGATCTTAGTCTTAGCGTCTTTCAGATTCTTCATAATGATCAACAGATATAAATCCCAAGTGACTCAACAAATAGAGCTATGCTCCTCGGCAACGGTGCCAGAAAAAGGTCTTGATAACCCACAAGTATAGGGGATCGCAACAGTTTTCGCGGGTAGTATTTCACCCAGATTTATTGATTCAACACAAGGGGAGCCAAAGAATATTTGCGAGTATTAGCAGTTGAGTTGTCAATTCAACCACACCTGGAGAACTAAATATCTGCAGCAAAGTGTTTAGTAGCACAATAGTATGATAGTTTCAAGAGCAATAGTAACAGTAGTGACAGTAACAGAAGCAGTTTTGTAGTAATTGTAACAGCAGCAGCAACGAAAGTAACTTAGCAAAGATCAATATGCGACAAGTGTAGGCATTGGATCGGTGATGGATAATTATTTTGGATGACATTCATCATGTAACAGTCACAACCTAGGGCGATAGACAATAGCTCCAATTCATCAATGTAATGTAGGCATGTATTCCGTATATAGTCATACGTGCTTATAGTAAGAACTTGCATGCCATCTTTTGTCCTACCCTCCCGTGGCAGCGGGGACCTTAAGGAAACTAAGGGATATTAAGGCCTCCTTTTAATAGAGAACCGGAACAAAGCATTAGCACATAGTGAATACATGAACTCCTCAAACTACGGCAATCACCGGAAAGAATCCCAATTATTGTCACCTTGGGGTATGCAGATCATGACACGTAGTAGGTGCATATAACTTGCAAGATAGGATCAAGAACTCAAATATATTCATGAAAACATAGAGGGTTCAGATCTGAAATCATGGCACTCGGGCCCTAGTGACAAGCATTAAGCATAGCAAAGTCATAGCAACATCAATCTCAGAACATAGTGGATACTAGGGATCAAAGCCCTAACAAATTGACTCGATTACATGGTAAATCTCATCCAACCCATCAGCGTCCAGCAAGCCTATGAAGAAATTACTCACACACGGCGGTCAGCATCAGGAAATTGGTGATGGAGGATGGTTGATGATGATGACGGCGTCGACTCCCCCTCTCCGGAGCCCCGAACGGACTCCAGATCAGCCCTCCCAATGAAGAACAGGAGGTGGCGGTGGCTCCGTCTCGTACAACGTGATGATTCTTTCTCTATGATTTTTTTCTCCATGAATAGGTACTTAAAGCGTTGGAATTCGGTCAAACAGAGTTGCCATGGGCCCACAAGCCTGCTAGGCGCGCCCTGAGGGGGTGGCCGCGCCCACCAGGCTTGTGGCACTTGTGGGCCCCCCTCTGATGGAACTTTGTGCGAGTATTTTTTATATATTCTAAAATAATTCTCCGTAAATTTTCAGGTCCATTGGAGAACTTTTATTTCTGCACAAAAACAACACCATGGCAATTCTGCTAAAAACAGCGTCAGTTCGGGTTAGTTCCATTCAAATCATGCAAATTAGAGTCCAAACTAGAGCAAAAGTGTTTGGAAAAGTAGATACGTTTGGGACATATCATCTGCTCAAGCACTGTTCACCCCCGAATCCTCGAGTCCCCGATACCCATTCCCCATCCCCTTCTTGCAAAGAATGACACCGTGGAGACGCTTCGTGAGGGCTCGTACGGTCGCCGGGTCCTCCCCGAGCGGCTCCGCCTCCACCGAGAGCGCGGCCGCCTATGCCGAGACCGCGGCCGCATCCGCCGAGAGGGCGTCTACAGCAGCCGACAGGACAGCTACAGCAGCCGAGATGGCTACAACAGCTACTGCGACGGCGGCTGCAAACGCCGAGAGCGCTCGAGCAGCCATCCGTGCCACGGAGGTCGCCCTGGCTCGGGTCGAGGCCATCCACGCCCAGGTCGAGGACACCCACACCAAGATATTCTAGGCCTCCTCGGAATCCAGCATGCACCCCACATCCGAAAAGGCGGCGGAGATGCTTGTCGACGATGCAGCGGAGATCGAGGAGCGCTGGGAGGAGGAGTTGTGCGTGGCTAAGGAGGAGGTAGACAGCCGCCTGTCCGTCGAGGAATCGGCGGTGGAGTACCAACGCGAGCTCTGGTGCCGCCACTACTACGAGTACTACAACCTTGAGGGCGGCGCCGAGGACAAGGACGACGACGCGGTCGACTTCAGCCTGGGGGACGCGGAGTCCACCAGCGGCGGCATGCCGCCAGGACAAGTCATCGACATCTCATCTTACACCGGCGAGGCATAGGGCGGCTGCGCGTCGGCAGCTTTGTTTAAATTATGCGTACTTAGCCTTTGTTTATAATGCTGGTCTTTTGTTAGAGCAATGTTTAGGTCAACTGGCTCTGTTTAATTACTAAAATTGCTCGATTCAGTAAGTGTGGTCCGTGTGCTGTAGGCTCTTTTGTGTACCCCCCAAATTAGCAAGTGATGTTAAATATGCAATGACGTGGATGAGCACTGTACCCAGCGAAATTTCCACCAAAATTCGAGTGCTCAAACTCATCGCATGCACGTAAAGCAGAAGAATCGTTTGCGATGCACACATTTGTTCAAAGTGAAAGGTGTCCGATGACACTGCGCGCTAAGTTTCCCCCCCCCCCCCACCTTTCAAAATTTTTTGCCTACCGCCAAAATATCTAACTCTTCCCCCCCTTCCCACCCCCTTTTCTCCCGACCACGAGCCACATTTCTCCTATTTACTCCTTCCTTCCTTTCCAAGCTATAGCCGCTTCCTCACTTGCTTTCCTCGCTCTCGCCGTCTCGCATCCGACCGCCGCGGATGCCATGGTCTTGTTTGACCTCTCCAGCGGTTCCTCCGACGACGACAACTATGTCACCAGTCGGGTATGCCTCTCTCCTCTCTCTCGCCCCCCTAGGCTTATGGTTTTGATTTGTAATAAAGGATTTTAACCCGAAGACCGATTTGAGCCATTTGTTCCTTTTGTAGCTCCCTAGGACCATCACTTGCAAGCAATGGAGTGGGGTAGCTGAAGATTTGCCTGCTCGTTGTCACCATCAATCTCCATGTGTGAAGTTAGTGGCTTTTGAATCTGTGGACAGTGGGAGGAAGTTTCTGGCATGTGCAGAGAAGGTTAGCCCCACTTTCGTTGTTACAAATCATTTGTAAGATGTGATTCAGACACTATCACTATGCTATGTTAATATGGATGTGATTAAGACACTGTCAAAGTTTCTACCTAGTATCTAAAAATGTTGCCATCTCATCAGCGGTGCCCTGAGAAAATTATTTGGCACCGCTTCAGCAGCTTGTGCACCCAACTTTGCTCCACACATCCGAGCAGCCAAGCAATAAAATAATAATACTTTATGGCAGGAAGGAACTGGGCATCGAAACAACTAGGTGCTCCGGTTCCCTGAATTTTTCCTCTGGCAACGACTCGGCAGTGCGGGATACCGGTGCCAAATATAGCAACAGTTGATTTGACACCGGTTTTGGCCTACACAGTCGAGGGCCTTTATTGGTATTAGTTCTATGTTATTAAATTTGTGCATGTACATACCTATTAGTATTAATTTGATGGCATTGAAACACTATCGCTGTGCTGTTGTAGTTATATTTAGCTTCCTCATAAAATGGTCAATTTGTTATTATACTACCTGACTAAGACTTAATTATAGCTTGTGATGTTCCTGAATTTGGTTGTTGTCTCAGTAGCAATTAATTCATTTGCACATTGAAATTTTTGAGAAGATATGTCATAATAAACATGTTTCTTCAGTTTTTCAAAATATGTATGTGGTGATTTTCTATGTTGCTAGAAACCCATTTTCCCTACAACTGTAACTGATTTAGTTTTAAATATTATAGGATGAACGGAAGTGTTCTTACCTGGAGTGGGTTGATCAAGAGTGGCCACCGTCTTTGAAGATGTGCCTAGCAAAGCTCTGGAGCATGTTTGAGGAAGAGAATAGAGATAGGCTTAGAGAAAATGTTGTCAACGCTGAACAATATTTCAAGTTACTGGAAAAAAAGAGGAAGATGGAGAATGAGCTTAGATTTTTTAAATTAGACTTTGCTAAGATGGTGTTTGCGAAGGAGGAGGCACTTTCCCAGTTGGTCAGTGCAAAATAGGTTCTTACTGAACTGAAAGTAGAGGTGGAGAAGACTAATTTGGTTGATCATGCATCAGTCGATTAGGGAAATGAATATATTGTTCTAATATTATGCTTATGAAGGTGAACTAGCTATATGATGTACTGTGTTGTTTTCACGTAGCTATCGTACTGTGATGTTATAATATATTTATGTGCCTGATATGAAATTGGCAAACAGCTGTTTGATATGAAATGTGATTTTGCTTAATACTGGAATTATTAATCGTAAACTAATAAACCTACTAAATGGGTCATGGAACTTTACAAACGGTTCTAGCAGTAAAAGCGTGTGTGATATACTTGAATAACACAAAGAGTTAATGGAAGCAGAGCATGTGTGATCATTACACCTATCACAGACAAGGCTATACATAAAACTGTGTGTGATGTAGATACGAACGGAAACGTTTGTCTGGGATTCACACACGAGCTCATTTTGCCCAGCGTGTGTGACCGGAGGACCTATCCCCGACGGTTTCTGGGTTGTGTGGGAAGGACCCCCCTATCGCACACACAGGCAAGGCGGCGGTTTAAAACTCCGTCGCGGAAAGGGGTTAAAAACCGTTTGTATAGCAGGTCGTTGTACCCGTGAATCCTTATGCAGGAGATGGAACGGTGCATCCTGATATGCATTTAATATATGTGGATGAAATTTGTGGATTGTTTAAGCTTGCAGGTTCATCCGGAGATGGAGTTAAGAAGAAAGTATTCCCTTTATCTTTGGAGGGAAAGGCATTGGCATGGTATAGGCTATGTGATACTACTGGAACATGGGATTGGAACCGGTTGAAGCTGGAATTTCACCAGAAATTTTATCCTATGCATTTGGTTCATCGTGAACGGAATTATATATATAATTTTTGGCCTCCTAAAGGAGAAAGTATCGCTCAAGCTTGGGGGAGGCTTAAGTATATGTTGCACACATGCCCCAATGATGAGCTCTCAAGAGAAATAATTATTCAAAACTTTTATGATCGGCTTTCTCATAATGACCAATCCATGCTCGATACTTATTCTGCTGGTTCCTTTATGAAGAGAACTATTGAATTCAGATGGGATCTTCTGGAAAGAATTAAACGTAACTCTGAAGATTGGGAAACCGACAAAGGTAAAGAGTCAGGTATAAATCTTGAGTTTGATTGTGTTAAATCTTTTATGGAAACTGATGGTTTTCATAAGTTTAGTACTAAATATGGACTTGACTCTGAGATAGTAGCTACCTTTTGTGAATCTTTTGCTGCTCATGTTGATCTCCCTAAGGAGAAATTGTTTAAATATCATCCACCCATTGAATTAAATGAAGAACATGTTAGTGATAAAGAAGAAACAATTGTTTACAATGTTGATCTAGTTGTGCCTACTGCTTATATTGAGAAACCTCCTTTCCCTGTTAGGATTAAGGAACATGCTAAAGCTTCAACTGTGGTTAATAAAAGTAATATTAAAGCACCAAGACCTTCTGAGCAAATTTAAGTTGAACCTAATATTGCAATGGTTAAAGATCCTTTGGTTGACAACATTGATGGACATGTCATATATTTCTGTGATGAAGCAACTAGAATTGCTAAGCCAGACACTAAAGATAAAAACAAACCCGTAGTTGGCATGCCTGTTATTTCTGTTAAAATTGGAGATCATTGCTATCATGGTTTATGTCATATTGGTGCTAGTGTTAGTGCTATCCTTTTTACTCTCTATCAAGAAGTCATGAATGATATTGCACCTGTTGAGATTGAAGATATTGATGTCACCATTAAGCTTGCAAATAGAGATACTATTACACCACTTGGGATTGTTAGAGATATTGAAGTCTTGTGTGGTAAGATCAAATACCCTACTGATTTCCTTGTTCTTGGATCACCACAAGATAATTTTTGTCCCATTATATTTGGTAGACCTTTCTTGAATACAGTAAATGCTAAGATTGATTGCAATAAAGAAACTGTCATTGTTAACTTTGATGATGTGTCTCATGAATTTAATTTCTCCAAGTTTCGTAGACAACCTCACGATAAAGAATTACCCAATAAAGATGAAATTATAGGTCTTGCTTCTATTGCTGTTCCACCTATAGATCCTTTAGAACAATATTTGCTAGACCATGAGAATGATATGCATATGAATGAAAGAAATGAAATAGATGAGTTGTTCTTTAAGCAAGCACATATTCTTAAGCATAATTTCCTTGTTGAAACTTTAGGAGATCCTCTTCCACCAAACAGTGATCCTGTGTTTGAATTAAAGCAACTACCTGATACACTTAAATATGCTTATCTTGATGAAAAGAAGATATATCATGTTATTATTAGTGCTAACCTTTCAGAGCATGAAGAAAAGAGATTACTTAAAACTCTGAAGAAGCACTGTGTTGCTATTGGATATACTCTCGATGATCTTAAGGGCATTAGTCCCACTCTATGCCAGCATAAAATTCATATGGAGCCAGATGCTAAACCTGTTGTTGATCATCAAAGAAGGTTGAATCCTAAAATGAAGGATGTGGAAAGAACTAAAATATTAAAACTTCTGGAAGCAGGTATAATTTATCCCATAGCTGATAGTAGATGGGTAAGTCCTGTTCATTGTGTTCCTAATAAAGAAGGTATTACTGTTGTTCCTAATGATAAAAACGAACTTATCCCACAAAGAATTGCAACTGGTTATAGGATGGTAATTGATTTCAGGAAATTAAATAAAGCCACTTGGAAATATCATTACCCCTTGACTTTTATTGATCAAATGTTAGAAAGATTATCTAAGCATACACACTTTTGCTTCCTAGATGGTTATTCTGGTTTCTCTCAAATACCTGTATCACCAGAAGATCAAGAGAAAACCACATTTACTTGTCCTTTTGGAACTTATGCTTATCGTCGTATGCCTTTTGGTTTATGTAATGCACCTGCTACCTTTCAAAGATGTATGACTGCTATATTCTCTGACTTTTGTGAAAAGATTGTTGAGGTTTTCATAGATGATTTCTCCGTATACGGAACTTCTTTTGATGATTGCTTAAGCAACCTTGATCGAGTTTTGCAGAGATGTGAAGAAACTAATCTTGTCTTGAATTGGGAGAACTGCCACTTTATGGTGAATGAAGGTATAGTCCTTGGGCATAAAAGTTCTGAAAGAGGTATTGAAGTTGATAAAGCTAAAGTTGATGCAATTGAGAAAATGCCATGTCCTAAAGATATCAAAGGTATAAGAAGTTTCCTAGGTCATGCTGGTTTCTATAGAAGGTTTATAAAAAACTTCTCTAAAATTTCTAGGCCTCTTACCAATCTTTTGCAAAAAGATGTTCCATTTGTTTTTGATGATGATTGCGTAGAAGCCTTTGAAATACTTAAGAAAGCCTTAATTTCTGCACCTATTGTTCAACCACCTGATTGGAACCTACCCTTTGAAATTATGTGTGATGCTAGTGATTATGCTGTTGGTGCTGTTCTAGGTCAAAGAGTTGATAAGAAATTGAATGTTATTCATTATGCTAGTAAAACTCTAGACGGTGCTCAAAGAAATTATGTTACTACTGAGAAAGAATTTTTGGCAGTTGTGTTTGCATGTGATAAATTCAGATCTTACATTGTTCATTCCAAAGTTACTATTCATACTGATCATGCTGCTATTAAATATCTTATGGAAAGGAAAGATGCTAAGCCTAGACTTATTAGGTGGGTTCTTCTGCTACAAGAATTTGATTTGCATATTGTTGATAGAAAGCGAGCTGAGAATCCCGTAGTAGATAATCTGTCTATAATGGAAAATGTTCTTGATGACCCACTACCTATTAATGATGATTTCCCTGGTGAACAATTAGCTGCAATAAGTGTTTCTCGTAACACTCCGTGGTATGCAGACTATGCTAATTACATTGTTGCTAAATATATACCACCTAGTTTCACCTACCAACAAAAGAAAAAGTTCTTCTTTGATTTAAGGCATTATTTTTGGGATGACCCACATTTATATAAAGGAGTAGATGGTATTATTAGACGTCGTGTACCTGAGCATGAACAGGAACAAATCCTACGGAAGTGTCACTCCAAGACATACGGAGGACACCAAGCGGGAGATAGAACTGCACATAAGGTATTACAATCTAGTTTTTATTGGCCTACTCTCTTCAAAGATGCACGTAAGTTTGTCCTTTCGTGTGATGAATGTCAAAGAATTGGTAATGTTGGTAGACGTCAGGAAATGCCTATGAATTATTCACTTGTTATTGAACCATTTGATGTTTGGGGTTTTGATTATATGGGACCTTTTCCTTCCTCTAATGGGTATACTCATATTTTAGTTGTTGTTGATTACGTTACTAAGTGGGTAGAAGCTATTCCAACTAGTAGTGCTGATCATAACACTTCTATTAAAATGCTTAAAGAAGTTATATTTCCGAGGTTTGGAGTACCTCGATATTTGATGACTGATGGTGGTTCACATTTTATTCATGGTGCTTTCCGTAAATTGCTTGCTAAATATGATGTTAATCATAGAATTGCATCTCCTTATCATCCTCAGTCTAGTGGTCAAGTTGAATTGAGTAATAGAGAAATAAAATTAATTTTGTAAAAGACCGTTAATAGATCCAGGAAGAATTGGTCTAAGAAACTTGATGATGCATTATGGGATTACGGAACTGCTTATAAAAATCCTATGGGTATGTCCCCATATAAAATGGTTTATGGAAAAGTGTGTCATTTACCTCTTGAGTTAGAACATAAGGCTTATTGGGCAATTAAAGAACTTAACTATGATTTTAAACTTGCCTGTGAAAAGAGGTTTTTGATATTAGCTCTCTAGATGAATGGAGAACCCAAGCCTATGAAAATGCCAAGTTATTTAAAGAAATGGTTAAAAGATGGCATGATAAAAGAATTCAAAAACGGGAATTTAAAGTGGGTGAGCAAGTTCTATTGTACAACTCTCGTTTTAGATTCTTTGGAGGAAAACTTCTCTCTAAATGGGAAGGGCCATATATCATCGAAGAAGTTTACCGCTCCGGAGCTATCAAAATCAACAACTCCGAAGGCACCAACCTGAGAGTAGTGAATGTACAAAGAATTAAGCATTATATCTCAGGTACTCCCATTAACGTTGAAACTAATATTGTTTAGACAATGACACCGGAGGAACACATTAAAGAGTCCTTCTGGAACGCTCCAAAACCCTGAAAAGGGGTAGGTATGTGATACGGTAAGTAAACCGACTCCAAAAATTCCATAAAACTATTTTTGTCTGTTTTGGAATATTAGAAAAAAAATACAAAAATAAGAAACAACTGAGAGGACCCACGAGGAGGTCACAAGGCAATAGGGCGCGACCCCCCCTGGTGCGCGCCGTGTTGCCTTGTGGGCCCCTCGTGTGCCCTCCCGACTCCGTTTTCCTCTCGTATGCTTGTTTTGCAAGATAAAAATTGTTTATATATGCTCATGGGTGTTTTGACCACCGCATCGCAAGTTTCTCCTCTGTTCTTGTTTCGGGCTATTTTTCTGACAGATCTAGATCGCCAAGGCGTCTCCAAGCTCGTCCAAGGACAAGTTCTATGAGAAGGTCATCAACCTGTACCTACCAGAGGTGATGAAGCACCCTCAAGCCATTGAGATGCGTGAGGGGGTGCTCCACATCCGGGACGTTCAAGGACCTAAGAAGACCGGGAGCGAGAAGGCCAGGCTGGAAACGGTGGAACAGGAGATCTTCAAGTGCCAGGGGATGGTGGAGCACGGACTTAGTGCTAACCACTCCATGATCACGGAGTTCATCCGTGAGCACAAGGTGGACAGCAAGAATATTGGGGACGTCTTCTTCAAGCTCAATGACCAGATTGATTATCTTCAGGCCCAAATCTATGATCTACAAAACCAAAATTTTGAGTATGAGGCCAAGTTCAAAGGTATGAGTTTAGCTGCAAATTTCAGGACTCCGGAAACACGTTCATCCTTTTATGATGGAGAACCTATGCCTTGGAAGACGGAGGACAAGCCTATCACTTCATCACCACCATCCCCGAAGAAGGAGACTTGAGTACATGGGTATGGGCACCACCCTTGGCTTGTGCCAAGCTTGGGGGAGGTGCCCCGGTATCGTATCACCATCACTTTTATCATCATTATCTATCTTAGTTCGATCCTTAGTTATTTCGTGATTTAGAAGAATAAAGTTTTAGTATGATTTAGTTTCGAGTGATTGCTTTGTGATCTTTCTATGTAATCATGTGTGAAAGTTATATAATAAAGAGTAGTTTGAGTTGAGTGTTTCACTTTTGTTGATCCAATCTTAGAAATAAATAAAGAGAATAAAAGGTAAAGATCATATGCTAATCCCATGGGGAGTGATGACTTCACATAAAAGAAGTATAATTGATAAAACTTGTTGGAAGTTGACAAACATAGCATTGGTCATTGTTGCAATTCATGAAAAAGTAATAAAGGAAGAGAGGTCTCACATATAGATATACTATCTTGGACATCTTTTATGATTGTGAGCCCCCATTAAATATTCTATGTCAAATAGTCGACGTTGGACAAGGAAGACAACGTAATGAGTTATGTTTGCCTATATTCACATAGAAGTTTTATTGTTTTGGATCCTCTAACATGTGGTGCTTGGCCCCTATCTTTTTCTAGCCAAAAATTCCGTACTAAGTAGAGATACTACTTGTGCATCCAAAAACCCTTAAACCCAGTTTCATACCATGAGAGTCCACTATATCTACCTATGGATTGAATAAGATCCTTCAAGTAAGTTGTCATCGGTGCAAAAGCAATAAAAATTGCTCCTAAATATGTATGAACTTTTATTATAAGGGAAAATAAGCTTTGTACGATCTTGTGATGGTGGAGAAATAAAAGCGACAGACTGCATAATAAAGGTCGCTATCACAAGGGGCAATATAAAGTGACATTCCTTTACATTAAGAGTTTGCACATCCAAAAATAAAAAGCGCATGACAACCTCTGCTTCCCTCTGTGAAGGGCCTATCTTTTACTCTTATGCAAGAGTCAATAGTGTTCTCCTCTATTCCATTTTTATTTTCTCTCTTGGCAAGCATCATGTGGTGGGGAAAGATCCAGACATATATATCCAGTTGAATGTAGGTGATCATGAATTATTATTGTTGACATTACCCTTGGCGTAAATAAGTTGGGAGGCGAAATTATAAGCCCCTATGTTTCTATGTGTCTGACTGAAACTTTTGCTCCATAAGTATGCCATGAGTGTCAGCAATCATAGAAGACTAAATGATAGTTGAGTATGTGAGCTTGCTAAACAAAGCTCTTACATAGACTCTTTCTGATAATATGATGAATTGCAATTGCTTCAGTGACTGAGATCATAGTTTGTTAGTTTTCAATACGGTTTATGGTTCATACTTTAACTTGTGAATGAAGTGCCACTTTTTCATGAGAAGTTTTATGATATATTGCTATTAAAATAAAGATCATGATGCCTTCATGTCCGTATTTTATTTTTATCGATGCCTCTCTCTCTAAACATGTGGTCATGATTATCAATTTCGGCTTTCGCTTGAGGACGAGCGAGGTCTAAGCTTGGGGTAGTTGATACGTCCAATTTGCATCATGATTTCGTACTATTATTTATAATGTATTTGATCATTATTTCACTTTATGATGCAATTCTTATGCCTTTTCTCTCTTAATTTGCAAGATTAATATGAAGAGGGAGAATACCGACAGCTAGAGTTCTGGACCTGAAATAGCTACAGCAGAGATACTTATTCTACAGAGCTCCAATTGACTTGAAACTTCACAGAGATTTTTTATTGAATATATAAAAAATACTGGAGGGGACCCACCAGTTGCCCACAAGGCAACAGGGCGCGGCTCCCCTGGGCGCGTGATACGTCCATTTTGCATCATGTTTTCCTACTGTTATTTATAGTGTTTTTAATCAATATAACACTTTGTGGAGCAATTCTAATGCCTTTTCTCTCTTAATATGCAAGATTTACATAAGGAGGGAGATTGCCGGCAGCTGGAATTCTGGACCTGAAAAAGCCATGTCAGAGATACCTATTCTGCACATCTGCAAATGAGCTGAAATTTCACGGAGATTTATTTTGGAATTAATAAAAAATACTGGAGCAAAGAAGTACCAGAGGGGGGCACCCAGGTGCCCACGAGGCAACAGGGCGCGCCACCCCCCCCCCCAAGCACGCCCTGGTGGCTTGTGGGGCCCCTGGCCAGCCTCCGGTGCCCATTTTCCGGTATATAAGCCCATTTGCCCTAGAAAAAATAAGGAGAACAATTTTGAGACGGAGCGCCGCCGTCTCGAGGCTGAACTTGGGCAGGAGCACTTTTGCTCTCCGGCGGAGCGATTCCGTCGGGGATACTTCCCTCCGGGAGGGGGAAATTGAAGCCATCGACATCACCAACGATCCTCTTATCATGGGAGGACCAATATACATCAACATCTTCAACAGCACCATCTCATCTCAAACCCTAGTTCATCTCTTGTATTCAATCTTTGTCCCAAAACCTCAGATTGGTACCTGTGGGTTGCTAGTAGTGTTGATTACATCTTGTAGTTGATGCTAGTTGGTTTATTTGGTGGAAGATTATATGTTTGGATCCATTATGCTATTCAATACCCCTCTGATCTTGGACATGAATATGATGTGTGAGTAGTTACTTTTGTTCTTGAGGACATGGGAGAAGTCTTGTCATAAGTAATCATGTGAATTTGGTATTCGTTCGATATTTTGATGATATGTATGTTGTTGATTCTCTTAGTGGTGTCATGTGAACGTCGACTACATGGCACGTCACCATATTTGGGCCTAAGGGAATGCATTGTGGAGTAGTAATTAGATGATGGGTTGCTAGAGTGACAGAAGCTTAAACCCTAGTTTATGCGCTATTCCGTAAGGGGCTGATTTGGATCCATATGTTTAATGCTATGGTTAGATTTATCTTAATTCTTCTTTCGTAGTTGCGGATGCTTGTGAGAGGGGTTAATCATAAGTGGGAGGCTTGTTCAAGTAAGAACAGCACCCAAGCACCGGTCCACCCACATATCAAATTATCAAAGTAGCGAACGCGAATCAAACAAACATGATGAAAGTGACTAGTTGAAATTCCCATGTGTCCTCGAGAACGTTTAGCTTATTATAAGAGATTGTTCCAGCCTGTCGTTTGCAACAAAAGGATTGGGCTACCTTGCTGCACTTTAAGTTACTATTGCTACTTGTCACTTGTTACAAATTATCTTGCTATCAAACTACTCGTTACCGACAATTTCAGTGCTTGCAGAAAATACCTTTCTGAAAACCGCTTGTCATTTCCTTCTGCTCCTCGTTGGGTTTGACACTCTTACTTATCGAAAGGGCTACGATTGATCCCCTATACTTGTGGGTCATCAAGACTATTTTCTGGCGCCGTTGCTGGGGAGTGAAGCGCCTTTGGTGAGTGGAATTTGGTAAGGAAACATTTATACTACGTGCTGAAATTTACTGTCACTTGTCACTATGGAAAGTAATCCTTTGAGGGGCTTGTTTGGGGTATCTTCACCTCAACCAGAAGCACAAATAGTTGCTCCTCAACCTACTGCACCTACTGAAAATATTTATTATGAGATTCCTTTAGGTATGATAGAGAAACTGCTAGCTAATCCTTATGCAGGAGATGGAACGGTACATCCTGATATGCACGTGATCTATGTGGATGAAATTTATGGATTGTTTAAGCTTGCAGGTTTATCCGGAGATGGAGTTAAGAAGAAAGTATTCCCTTTATCTTTGGAGGGAAAGGCATTGACATGGTATAGGCTATGTGACGATACTGACACATGGGATTGGAACCGGTTGAAGCTGGAATTCCACCAGAAATTTTATCCTATGCATTTGGTTCATCGTGATCGGAATTATATATATAATTTTTGTCCTCGTGAAGGAGAAAGTATCACTCAAGCTTGGGGGAGGCGTAAGTATATGTTGCATACATGCCCCAATCATGATCTCTCAGGAGAAATAATTCTTCAAAACTTTTATGCTCGGCTTTCTCATGATGATCAAACCATGTTCGATTCTTCTTCGATTGGCTCCTTTATGAAGAAAACTATTGAATTCAGGTGGGATCTTCTGGAAAGAATTAAATGCAACTCTGAAGATTGGGAACTCAACAAAGGTAATGAGTCAGGTATAATACTTGACTTCGATTGTGTTAAATCTTTTATGGATACCGATGCTTTTCATAAGTTTAGCACTAAATATGGACTTGACTCTGAGATAGTAGCCTCCTTTTGTGAATCATTTGCTACTCATGTTGATCTCCCTAAGGAGAAGTGGTTTAAATATCATCCCCCTATTAAAGAAAAGATTGAGGAACCTGTTAGTGTTAAAGAAGAAACAATTGTTTGCCATGTTGATCCAGTTGTGCCTACCGCTTATATTGAGAGACCACCTTTTCCTGTTAGGATTAAGGAACATGCTAAAGTTTCAACTGTGGTTAACAAAAGTAAGATTATAACACCTAGACCCTTGGAACAAATTAAAGTTGAACCTAATGTTGGTATGGTTAAGGATCTCTTGGTCGATAATATAGATGGGCATGTTATTTACTTCTGTGATGAAGCAGCTAGAATTGCTAAACCAGATCCTAAAGATAAAAATAGACCTGTAGTAGGCATGCCTATTGTCTCTGTCAAAATAGGAGATCATTGTTATCATGGCTTATGTTATTTGGGTGCTAGTGTGAGTGCTATTCCGTTTACCTTATATCAAGAAATTATGAATGATATTGCACCTATTGAAATAGAGGACATTGATGTTACTATTAAGCTTGCAAACAGAGATACTATTACGCCACTTGGGATTGTTAGAGACATTGAAGTCTTGTGTCGAAAAATAAAATACCCTACTGATTTTCTAGTTCTCGGTTCTCCACAAGATAATTTTTGTCCCATTATATTTGGTAGACCTTTCTTGAACACTGTTAATGCCAAGATTGATTGCGCTAAAGAAACTGTTAGTGTTAATTTTGGTGGTACATCTCATGAGTTTAATTTTTCCAAGTTTCATAGACAACCTCGTGATAAAGAATTACCTAGTAAAGATGAAATTATTGGTCTTGCTTCTATTGCCGTACCTCCTACTGATCCGTTAGAACAATATTTGCTAGACCATGAAAATGATATGCACATGAATGAAAGAAATGAAATAGATAAGATGTTCTTTGATCAACCACCTATCCTTAAACACAATTTGCCTGTTGAAACTCTTGGAGGTCCTCCTCCACCTAAGGGTGACCCCGTATTTGAACTGAAATAATTGCCTGATACATTGAAATATGCTTATCTAGATGAAAAGGAGATATATCATGTTATTATTAGTGCTAACCTTTCAGAGCATGAAGAAAAGAGATTACTAAAAACTCCGAGGAAGCACCGTGCTGCTATTGGATATACTCTGGATGATCTTAAGGGTATTAGTCCCACTTTATGTCAGCACAAAATTAATATGGAGCCTGATGCTAAACCAGTTGTCGACCACCAACGACGATTAAATCCTAAGATGAAGGAGGTGGTAAGAACTGAAATATTAAAGCTTCTGGAAGTAGGTATAATCTATCCCATAGCTAATAGTAGATGGGTAACTCCTATTCATTGTGTCCCTAAGAAAGGAGGCATTACTGTTGTTCCTAATGATAAAAATGAACTCATTCCACAAAGAATTGTAACTGGTTATAGGATGGTAATTGATTTTAGAAAATTAAACAAAGCCACTAGAAAAGATCATCACCCTTTACCTTTTATTGATCAAATGTTAGAAATATTGTCCAAGCATACACACTTTTGCTTTCTTGATGGATATTCTGGTTTCTCTCAAATACCTGTATCACAAGCTGACCAGGAGAAAACCATGTTTACTTGCCCTTTTGGAACTTATGCTTATAGACGTATGCCTTTTGGTTTGTGCAATGCACCTGCTACCTTTCAAAGATGTATGACTGCTATATTCTCTGATTTTTGTGAAAAGATTGTTGAGGTTTTCATGGATGATTTTTCCGTTTACGGAACTTCTTTTGATGATTGCTTAAGCAACCTTGATCGAGTTTTGCAGAGATGTGAACAAACTAATCTTGTCTTGAATTGGGAGAAGTGCCACTTTATGGTGAATGATGGTATTATCTTGGGGCATAAAATTTCTGAATGAGGTATTGAAGTAGATAAGGCTAAAGTTGATGCAATTGAGAAAATGCCATGTCCTAAAGATATTAGAGGTATAAGAAGTTTCCTTGGTCATGCTGGTTTCTATAGGAGGTTTATTAAAGACTTCCCTAAAATTTCTATAGGAGGAAGATGGGAGTGACGTACCCCAGAAGATTCTTCCACCAGTGGCGTAGCAAAGAAGGTCGGGAGTCTTGCATCACAAGCTTCTTCCGATAGCTTGCGAAAGAAGGTTGGGTTGCTTATACCAGAAGCCCTTTTACTGTGATATGCGGTTGCTCCTGTGGCCGGTTCTGGCTTCCTTCTGAGATATTCGGAATTTACCCATAGCGGAACCACAACTTGGCATAGGCCATACCTTGCCTGGAGATATTCCGTTGGTCATGTATACCGCTTGTCCTTCTGCTGGTCTGATCATTGTTGCTGTAGAGGTTGCACAACTGATGCAGACTTCATGTTGGCCATTAGTCCGAAATACCTTTTGCATTCGAACCAAGTGTTGCCGGTAGTGAGCAGTTGACAGATAATTCCATTCGGTTTAGCTGAGCTTCCAGGTAGGTGAAATTCTCATTGACTCTGGGCAGCCATGAACTCATCCATATTTCTCACAGACCTTGTTCATTATGCCCAGAAATTTTGTATATGCATCGAAGAATTCCAGAACAAGCTCGGAAATTTGTATCAACATACCAGAGTGTTGTTGTTGCTCTCGACACATTCACCTTCTTGAAATATGTCTTCTATGGATAATAAATGAGTCTTGAGTCCATTGAGAAAAGATTCACGGTTCACCCCACTGGCTGAAATAATCCTTGTGTCGAGGACCGAATAATTTGCTCTTGCTGTAATCTATTCCGTGGCAAACCCCCCTTATGTATAATCTGGCCTTGTCGGTTGCACTCAGATTCTGCTTCTGACCCAGTCCTTCATTCTTGGCAGCTCTGGGGTTGCTGTTCTGAATATCTTGTGGTTGACTTGAATCATCTGAATTTGGACTATTGGGTAGTATCCAAGTTGTATGTTGGTCTTCTTGACAGCACTTGCGGATGGATCCAGTCGGAGCGAAAGAACGGAACCGACAAAAGAAGCAAAACCGCGAAAAACCAAAAAGCAAATAAAGCTGAAATTTTGCGGACCTTACACATGTGGCCAAAGATTCACTAATATAACTAGTATAGCGCACTCGATGTACCTCTAAGGATTTAGAAGCAAAACCACACAATGCTCCTGGTAGCAATTGGTGTCAAGCTCCTACTACTTCCTTAGGGAACATCAAACTCGACGCACGACCATAGCCAAAGTGGCTTAGTCAACGATCCTAGGGTTGTCGGGAAGAGATGGAATTTATATGCGTTTCCCAAAGGAAACTAGATTGGAGAAGAGAAATGCCATGGCTAGCAAGCAAGGTAGGGATATCTGGTTTACCTAGGGGTTCAGGGCTCACGGGTCGTTGCCTGGTGCGGACATTTCACACCGGAGGCAAAGGCCACGAGAGTTGAGGTCTGGTGGAGCCATAAACCTATGGGGTTTCCCTATGATCAATAGTAGTCGTGCCTGTCTGGCAAAGATGGCTGAAATCCATCTGGGCTTTCTACGGATCAAGAGGCAATAAAATCTGGCTAGGGTAACCTACAGTCAGCCTGGCTCTGATACCATCCATTGTGGCGCCCCGCCTGAATACCACTGTTGTCAGACGGTCACCGCACATACCAGCCCAGGAAAATCACTCTGGCATGCGCTTTTACAACAAGTATCATGAACACAAGCTTTTCTATTAATGGATATATAAGCCTTACATGAGATATGGCAGCGGAAAAGCTCTATCTAAGGCAGCAAAATCCTGGTGCGGCTCCAATCCACAGGGATCTGACTGGGTTACTCTTCTAGCCCACGAATACTCCGGCTCCTCGCTAGCGAACGTCGGATCCTTAGGTGAACCTGGCCACATTGAAGGCCGCTGAGTACTTTTGAATGTACTCGCAAGCAAACCAAACCAACATATACACCAAGCAAAGCAATCCATGGCATTCAAGCATGCACTTGTTATCTTAACAGTATTAACTATCATGTCATGGCAAAATTATCTAGCAAGATTAGTCATCTAGCAGCATTAATTATCAGGTTATAGCAGGATTATCTAGCATGATAATTACTGAAGTAAATGCAGTAAAGTATATCAGGTAAATGATCCGAACTCCGAATATGCTCACGATCCAAATCTGATCCAAGCTTTGCGGTCACCCGACCACTCATCTCATAGCCATCTCATGGCTAGCATTCAAACCTTTGACATCATCTGATGTCCATGCATCTGCACTGCAAGTCTGACAACCCTTACCATTCTCTGGTTTAGTTTTAGCAATAAAATTATCTAGTTTGTTCCTCCAGACTCGACACAGACCAAATAGGGGCCTATACGAACTGTCCATGACCGAGGACGCGGCTATTCGAATAGATTTACACTCTGGAGAGGTTGCGCACTTTACCCACACCATGGAGCGCCTGGCCTCGTACTTTAGTACATGTTCCCATTCGGGTGGACCAGTGCTGCTCCAACAAAACCGATCTATTGCCTGGCACTCTTACGGTCCCACCGACAATCATACCCTCCCAGGGTCATGTCCTGGGTGGCCCCTGTGTCACCCCGTGACACCTGCCACCGTCATGGCCAAACACTGTCCCAAACGGGGACGCCGGCAAATAACTCAACTTGGGCTCACAAGGTTATCGCCGCCTACCGGGCCAGGGTAGCACACACGCATAACCTTCCCTATTTGATGGTACCGACAAGAGGCAGGACAATAGACCAAGCTAGGGCCGTCCCATACCGGCAAATGTGGCTGCACGGGTAAGTCCAGATAGGTGGCACTATGACTCGATCCAGTCGACGGAGGAGGTTGTTGTCATTATTAAGTCACATTTCATAATATTGCAGTAACAGTAACCATGCAAGATGTAACAATTATGAAAACCTAACAACATATCTCCATACAATATCACAACGAGTCGATAGTGCGATAATATGATGAACATTAGCAGGTAATGCAGATAGCAAATTCAAACTAGCAGGAGTTTAACTAATTTTAACACAGGCATAAACATTAATTAAACACGCAAGAATAACATAGAGCAATGCTTCAGGGCATATATCAGATGGTCGGCTTGCCTGGGGGTGAAGGAATACTCCGGGAGAAGTGCGATCACCTCGCGGGAGAATTCGCCGAAAAGGATTCTCTCTCGGAGGGGCTGATTGAAGGGCAAGGGCAAAATGGTCATTTTCACAGTGTGGAAACATTATGAAAATGATACCATCGGAACGGGCTCGACGAACTGAAGAAGTGGGCTTTGGATTCACCTCGATTGGAGTTACGGTCGCGAAGTTGTGGCCGTTCAATCGTTAAGCGGTAAAATGAATAAAATATGTTCATTTTAGCCGCTAACCAGTGAACGTTCACAGAATAACTGTTTCGGCGGCTGGATTAAAAGAGAAAGCATACTTTGAGGAGAATACGTTTCCCAGTAGGAAAAACGTACTGCTGCCGAGGCGCCTCCACTTAAATGACGTGGCCGGCCCCTGTGCCGCTTACAGGCGGGTCCCACCCCACCCTCTCTCTCCTCCTGCTTCTTCCTCCTCCTCCTCTCTGCCTTTCCCCAATGCCAAACAGGGGCGCGACGCCGGCAGCATTCCGGCGCTCCGGCGAGCGTCTGGGTCGGCCGGCTGCACGGCTGGGACCGCCGGAGGGCACCGCACTGAGGGATGAGCGGCATGGGTCGCGGGGAAGGCTGGGGTCGCAGCGGCGTGCGGCGACAAAAGGCGGCGAGCTCCGGCCGGTGGAGGAGCTTGGGCAGGGGAAACGGCTGGGCGAGGTGGCGGGAGTGGTCTACGGAACTCGGGGAGTCCCGTGGTGGGCTTGGCAGGGGCGGGGCATAGACGGAGTGAGGGAATTTGAGGCGAGGCCGAGTGCGGCAACGGCGGCCATGGCAACGCGATTGGCCACTAGGACTCGCTCTATCGAGCTATGAGAGGGAGCTGGGAGGGAGAGGGGAGTGGGGTGTGCTCGGGAGGGTGCGGGGCTGGGCTATTTATAGCCGGACGGCGAGGTTGGATAAGCTCGGCCGCTAGCCGATGCACTGGAGCTCACAGGCCACGCGGCTGGCGGCTTGCCGGTGTCGCGGCGCGGCCGACCTGACGAGGGCCAGGCCGATGAGATGGCTCGGGAAGGAAATGGCCAGGGGAGGGGACGGAACGGGACGAAAGCGACGAGGTTCACAGGCAAACAGTGCCATGGCGGGGCTGCCGTGGCGCGTCGGGGAAGAAGACGAGGGGGAAGGAGCTGGAAAATGGGCACGCGGACGGTGGAAAGGAAGTCGGCACAAGGGGACGGCCGGGCTCTGCCGGAGCTCAGCCATAGATGCGACTCGCAGCGCAGAGCACCGTTTCTGCCTGCTTCGCCCGTGATCACCACGTGCACAGCGCGCTCTAGCACGAGTCTGGCTGTCACACCTTGTCCAACAGGTGGTGCACTGGTCAATTTGGCAGGATGCAACTCTGGAGGGACCTAGAAAAGTTTAGATTGATCAAGATGATCCAGAATAACTTCTTGATAAGAACTTGGGGACCAAGCTAAAGTGAAATGGCTTAACAAGTGAGAGTGAAATGTTGTCAAAATAAGATGGGGTAGGAAGGACTAGATGCTTGCCAAATTTGAGGTCATTTGGACAAGTTTTGCATACACTTCCTTTGTAATGCAAATTCTGGTCCAGAAAATTGACCTTGAAGCTGCACTCATATGGCTTGGTGGAATGAGCTGAATTTTGGTGTAGGTTGATGATTTGGAGATAGGAAGGTACTGGGAAAATTTCAGCTCAATTGGAAATGCCAAAGTGGTACTTCTTTCACAGAGCTTGGATCTGGACAGAAACTAGATGGAATTTTTGGGAGAAATTGGCTAGATGAAATGATGTGAATTTTTGCATACTCACATCATATAGGGAATGTGAGGTCCTGGATTAATTTAAGAATTTTTTAAGCAATATAAAATATAGTTGCTTCACAACCTCAAAATTGGTCCAGAAACAAGAACTGGAAGATGCTCTCAAAATTTGATCTGTGGAACTTGGGATCTCGATGGAAATGATGAATATATGTATAGGAGAAGCTCCACAAATTATTTGGGATTTTGCCTGGCTACCAAAATAGTAGCTCCTTTGGAAAGTGCCCAAAGTGCAATATTGGCTTTAAATAGGAAAAGGCAATTTCCCTTATTTAATTATGGCCAATATTTTTATGGGAGCTCAATATGATCACAAAGAATATCTCCACAAGTTTTCATGAACTTTGGAGATGGATAGATATTTTCCTGGATTTAATTCCTTTAACTGGCAGAAAAAGGAATTAATTTTAAATGAAAAATATTGCAAATGACTTGGCAATATTTTTGTATATCCAGGGTTTAAAAATATAGGATGATTACTGGGAGAAATTTGGGAGGCAAAAGATCAAAGGAAATTGGGGTTCCTTTGTAACGGAAGGAATTAGGGTTTCCCTTCCGGTAGATCGGAGAGTAGGGTTTCGGCGGCAGAATCCTGAGAATAAGTCTAGGATAGCAAGGTTGGGTCTGGAGAGAATCTCTGGTTGGATAGGAAAGGTAAGGCTAAATGACCATCTTCATATACTCAAGAGCGAGAGAAAATCCGAGAACATCTAAAAAAAGACGGGAGTCAAATCCCACGAAGGAAAAATCGAGGAGCGAAAACCAGGGTGTTACAAACCTACCCCCCTTAAGAAAATCTCGGCCTCGAGATTTCCGGGCTTACCTCCCGACTAAGGGGGACTTACCTCTGTACGACTTGGATCCATCAGCTGTCTTGTCTTCATTGGTTTACTAGCCTTTTAACTGCCTCTTTGGATGGCTCAGGTGCTGTCTTTTTCAGACGGCTGCATTGAATCCTTCTCTTTCCTGTCAGGCAAACCCTTTGTGCTGGTAATTTGTTGGCTGGGGTTGGTGGGTATCTCCGAGTATCGACAAATAATCTGGTTTCCATGGCCTGGGACTAGCTGCTTTGGGTTTTATTGCGATACTTCGTACACTGACTGCCAAGGGCGAGACATTCTTTCTGGGTACCAGAATCACGTGCTCGTATGTCCTAGAGTGGCTAGGAGTGGCTCTCTTTTTGCCTTGTCAGAATACTCAGTCTGGCTGTGGGTTCTATACGGATGCTTTCTTCCTGTCTCTTGCATTCTGACTTCGTCCTCAGGTGATTCCCAACTGAAATGTCGGGCATGATCACAAAGTAATCATAGACGGTAATCTCTGAGGTGGCTCTACCATATATAGCATATGTGGTTCTTGCCATGACCACTGAGCTGACATAGTATGGCTATCATTCCGTGCATCTTTCGGAGCATAGCTTCTTATCTTGGTTGATTGCCCAGATTCATGATGGCTGCATTGTTGTGGCCGTATATGCAAGAGTCTGACAAGGATTGGCAATATCACCTTGTCTGTGGAGCTTTACTTCATTGACCGTCGCGGAGATTGTTTATTCAAGACTTCCTTGTTCTTGGGGGTTTCTTTTTGGGGAACTTGTCACGACCTGCCCACACGGCTCCTTGGCCATATCATAACTTACTCTTGCATATCTCGTAGGGATTGTTGCGTTCATGTCCTTGCTTTGAACTATGGGGCCAATGTTTCTCTGAACACAGTCATTCCTGTGTACGAGTGGCTTGCATGAACTGATCCACTGGACTGCATGCTCACAACATATGCAGGGGTAGGGTAAATCCTTTCATAACCACTGAGTTCTGAGGTGGATGTGTGTCCAGACTAGTTCGTGCTTCTGACAAGATTGTTGTGGGCACGTTGGCGTGCTGAAGAAGGTTGAATACCTTATGCTCGAAGCTTCGGCCAAGGTAGCGTGCCGACGAAGGCTGGGTATCGTACCTCAGAAGCGTTCCCTCATGTGGCTTACTGCGGAAGGTCAGGTGCCTTATGCTGGAAGCTTTCCGCGGTAGTGTGCTAAGGAAGATGGGAGTGACGTACCCCAGAAGATTCTTCCACCAGTGGCGTAGCAAAGAAGGTCGGGACTCTTGCATCACAAGCTTCTTCCGATAGCTTGCGAAAGAAGGTTGGGTTGCTTATACCAGAAGCCCTTTTACTGTGATATGCGGTTGCTCCTGTGGCCGGTTCTGGCTTCCTTCTGAGATATTCGGAATTTACCCATAGCGGAACCACAACTTGGCATAGGCCATACCTTGCCTGGAGATATTCCGTTGGTCATGTATACCGCTTGTCCTTCTGCTGGTCTGATCATTGTTGCTGTAGAGGTTGCACAACTGATGCAGACTTCATGTTGGCCATTAGTCCGAAATACCTTTTGCATTCGAACCAAGTGTTGCCGGTAGTGAGCAGTTGACAGATAATTCCATTCGGTTTAGCTGAGCTTCCAGGTAGGTGAAATTCTCATTGACTCTGGGCAGCCATGAACTCATCCATATTTCTCGCAGACCTTGTTCATTATGCCCAGAAATTTTGTATATGCATCGAAGAATTCCAGAACATGCTCGGAAATTTGTATCAACATACCAGAGTGTTGTTGTTGCTCTCAACACATTCACCTTCTTGAAATATGTCTTCTATGGATAATAAATGAGTCTTGAGTCCATTGAGAAAAGATTCACGGTTCACCCCACTGGCTGAAATAATCCTTGTGTCGAGGACCGAATAATTTGCTCTTGCTGTAATCTATTCCGCGGCAAACCCCCCTTATGTATAATCTGGCCTTGTCGGTTGCACTCAGATTCTGCTTCTGACCCAGTCCTTCATTCTTGGCAGCTCTGGGGTTGCTGTTCTGAATATCTTGTGGTTGACTTGAATCATCTGAATTTGGACTATTGGGTAGTATCCAAGTTGTATGTTGGTCTTCTTGACAGCACTTGCGGATGGATCCAGTCGGAGCGAAAGAACGGAACCGACAAAAGAAGCAAAACCGCGAAAAACCAAAAAGCAAATAAAGCTGAAATTTTGCGGACCTTACACATGTGGCCAAAGATTCACTAATATAACTAGTATAGCGCACTCGATGTACCTCTAAGGATTTAGAAGCAAAACCACACAATGCTCCTGGTAGCAATTGGTGTCAAGCTCCTACTACTTCCTTAGGGAACATCAAACTCGACGCACGACCATAGCCAAAGTGGCTTAGTCAACGATCCTAGGGTTGTCGGGAAGAGATGGAATTTATATGCGTTTCCCAAAGGAAACTAGATTAGAGAAGAGAAATGCCATGGCTAGCAAGCAAGGTAGGGATATCTGGTTTACCTAGGGGTTCAGGGCTCACGGGTCGTTGCCTGGTGCGGACATTTCACACCGGAGGCAAAGGCCACGAGAGTTGAGGTCTGGTGGAGCCATAAACCTATGGGGTTTCCCTATGATCAATAGTAGTCGTGCCTGTCTGGCAAAGATGGCTGAAATCCATCTGGGCTTTCTACGGATCAAGAGGCAATAAAATCTGGCTAGGGTAACCTACAGTCAGCCTGGCTCTGATACCATCCATTGTGGCGCCCCGCCTGAATACCACTGTTGTCAGACGGTCACCGCACATACCAGCCCAGGAAAATCACTCTGGCATGCGCTTTTACAACAAGTATCATGAACACAAGCTTTTCTATTAATGGATATATAAGCCTTACATGAGATATGGCAGCGGAAAAGCTCTATCTAAGGCAGCAAAATCCTGGTGCGGCTCCAATCCACAGGGATCTGACTGGGTTACTCTTCTAGCCCACGAATACTCCGGCTCCTCGCTAGCGAACGTCGGATCCTTAGGTGAACCTGGCCACATTGAAGGCCGCTGAGTACTTTTGAATGTACTCGCAAGCAAACCAAACCAACATATACACCAAGCAAAGCAATCCATGGCATTCAAGCATGCACTTGTTATCTTAACAGTATTAACTATCATGTCATGGCAAAATTATCTAGCAAGATTAGTCATCTAGCAGCATTAATTATCAGGTTATAGCAGGATTATCTAGCATGATAATTACTGAAGTAAATGCAGTAAAGTATATCAGGTAAATGATCCGAACTCCGAATATGCTCACGATCCAAATCTGATCCAAGCTTTGCGGTCACCCGACCACTCATCTCATAGCCATCTCATGGCTAGCATTCAAACCTTTGACATCATCTGATGTCCATGCATCTGCACTGCAAGTCTGACAACCCTTACCATTCTCTGGTTTAGTTTTAGCAATAAAATTATCTAGTTTGTTCCTCCAGACTCGACACAGACCAAATAGGGGCCTATACGAACTGTCCATGACCGAGGACGCGGCTATTCGAATAGATTTACACTCTGGAGAGGTTGCGCACTTTACCCACACCATGGAGCGCCTGGCCTCGTACTTTAGTACATGTTCCCATTCGGGTGGACCAGTGCTGCTCCAACAAAACCGATCTATTGCCTGGCACTCTTACGGTCCCACCGACAATCATACCCTCCCAGGGTCATGTCCTGGGTGGCCCCTGTGTCACCCCGTGACACCTGCCACCGTCATGGCCAAACACTGTCCCAAACGGGGACGCCGGCAAATAACTCAACTTGGGCTCACAAGGTTATCGCCGCCTACCGGGCCAGGGTAGCACACACGCATAACCTTCCCTATTTGATGGTACCGACAAGAGGCAGGACAATAGACCAAGCTAGGGCCGTCCCATACCGGCAAATGTGGCTGCACGGGTAAGTCCAGATAGGTGGCACTATGACTCGATCCAGTCGACGGAGGAGGTTGTTGTCATTATTAAGTCACATTTCATAATATTGCAGTAACAGTAACCATGCAAGATGTAACAATTATGAAAACCTAACAACATATCTCCATACAATATCACAACGAGTCGATAGTGCGATAATATGATGAACATTAGCAGGTAATGCAGATAGCAAATTCAAACTAGCAGGAGTTTAACTAATTTTAACACAGGCATAAACATTAATTAAACAGGCAAGAATAACATAGAGCAATGCTTCAGGGCATATATCAGATGGTCGGATTGCCTGGGGGTGAAGGAATACTCTGGGAGAAGTGCGATCACCTCGCGGGAGAATTCGCCGGAAAGGATTCTCTCTCGGAGGGGCTGATTGAAGGGCAAGGGCAAAATGGTCATTTTCACAGTGTGGAAACATTATGAAAATGATACCATCGGAACGGGCTCGACGAACTGAAGAAGTGGGCTTTGGATTCACCTCGATTGGAGTTACGGTCGCGAAGTTGTGGCCGTTCATTCGTTAAGTGGTAAAATGAATAAAATATGTTCATTTTAGCTGCTAACCAGTGAACGTTCACAGAATAACTGTTTCGGCGGCTGGATTAAAAGAGAAAGCGTACTTTGAGGAGAATACGTTTTCCAGTAGGAAAAACGTACTGCTACCGAGGCGCCTCCACTTAAATGACGTGGCCGGCCCCTGTGCCGCTTACAGGCGGGTCCCACCCCGCCCTCTCTCTCCTCCCGCTTCTCCCTCCTCCTCCTCTCTGCCTTTCCCCGATGCTGAACAGGGGCGCGACGCCGGCAGCATTCCGGTGCTCCGGCGAGCGTCTGGGTCGGCCGGCTGCTTGGCTGGGACCGCCGGAGGGCACCGCACTGAGGGATGAGCGGCTTGGGTCGCGGGAAGGCTGGGGTCGCGGCGGCGTGCGGCGACAGAAGGCGGCGAGCTCCGGCCGGTGGAGGAGCTTGGGGAAGGGAAACGGCTGGGCGAGGTGGCGGGAGTGGTCTACGGAACTCAGGGAGTCCCGCGGTGGGCTTGGCAGGGGCGGGGCATAGGCCGAGTGAGGGAATTTGAGGCGAGGCCGAGTGCGGCAACGGCGGCCATGGCAGCGCGATTGGCCACTAGGACTCACTCTATCGAGCTATGAGAGGGAGCTGGGAGGGAGAGGGGAGTGGGGTGTGCTCGGGAGGGTGTGGGGCTGGGCTATTTATAGCCGGACGGCGAGGTTGGATAAGCTCAGCCGCTGGCCGATGCACTGGAGCTCGCAGGCCACGCGGCTGGCGTCTTGACGGCGTCGCGGCACGGCCGACCTGACGAGGGCCAGGCCGATGAGATGGCTCGGGAAGGAAATGGCCAGGGGAGGGGACGGAACGGGACGAAAGCGACGAGGTTCACAGGCAAACAGTGCCATGGCGGGGCTGCCGTGGCGCGTCGGGGAAGAAGAAGGAGGGGGAAGGAGCTGGAAAATGGGCACGCGGACGGTGGAAAGGAGGTCGGCACAAGGGGACGGCCGGGCTCTGCCGGAGCTGAGCCATAGATGCGACTCGCAGCGCAGAGCACCGTTTCTGCCTGCTTCGCCCGTGATCACCGCGTGCACAGCGCGCTCTGGCACGAGTCTGGCTGTCACACCTTGTCCAACAGGTGGTGCACTGGTCAATTTGGCAGGATGCAACTCTGGAGGGACCTAGAAAAGTTTAGATTGATCAAGATGATCCAGAATAACTTCTGGATAAGAACTTGGGGACCAAGCTAAAGTGAAATGGCTTAACAAGTGAGAGTGAAATGTTGTCAAAATAAGATGGGGTAGGAAGGACTAGATGCTTGCCAAATTTGAGGTCATTTGGACAAGTTTTGCATACACTTCCTTTGTAATGCAAATTCTGGTCCAGAAAATTGACCTTGAAGCTGCACTCATATGTCTTGGTGGAATGAGCTGAATTTTGGTGTAGGTTGATGATTTGGAGATAGGAAGGTACTGGGAAAATTTCAGCTCAATTGGAAATGCCAAAGTGGTACTTCCTTCACAGAGCTTGGATCTGGACATAAACTAGATGGAATTTTTGGGAGAAATTGTCTAGATGAAATGATGTGAATTTTTGCATACTCACATCATATAGGGAATGTGAGGTCCTGAATTAATTTGAGAATTTTTTAAGCAATATAAAATATAGTTGCTTCACAACCTCAAAATTGGTCCAGAAACAAGAACTGGAAGATGCTCTCAAAATTTGATCTGTGGAACTTGGGATCTCGATGGAAATGATGAATATATGGATAGGAGATGCTCCACAAATTATTTGGGATTTTTCCTGGCTACCAAGATAGTAGCTCCTTTGGAAAGTGCGCAAAATGCAATATTGGCTTTAAATAGGAAAATGCAATTTCCCTTATTTAATTATGGCCAATATTTTTATGGGAGCGCAATATGATCACAAAGAATATCTCCACAAGTTTTCATGAACTTTGGAGATGGATAGATATTTTCCTTGATTTAATTCCTTTAACTGGCAGAAAAAGGAATTAATTTTAAATGAAAAATATTGCAAATGACTTGGCAATATTTTTGCATATCCAGGGTTTAAAAAGATAGGATGATTACTGGGAGAAATTTGGGAGGCAAAAGATCAAAGGAAATTGGGGTTCCTTTGTAACGGAAGGAATTAGGGTTTCCCTTCCGGTAGATCGGAGAGTAGGGTTTCGGCGGCAGAATCCTGAGAATAAGTCTGGGATAGCAAGGTTGGGTCTGGAGAGAATCTCTGGTTGGATAGGAAAGGCAAGGCTAAATGACCATCTTCATATACCCAAGAGCGAGACAAAATCCGAGAACATCGAAAAAAAGACGGGAGTCAAATCCCGCGAAGGAAAAATCGAGGAGCGAAAACCAGGGTGTTACAAGAAGCCTTTGAAACACTTAAGAAAGCCATAACCTCTGCACCTATTGTTCAACCACCTGATTGGAACTTGCCTTTTGAAATTATGTGTGATGCTAGTGATTATGCTGTTGGTGCTGTTCTAGGACAGAGAGTCGATAAGAAATTAAATGTTATCCATTATGCTAGTACAACTCTAGACAGTGCTCAAAGAAATTATGCTACTACTGAGAAAGAATTTTTAGCAGTTGCGTTTGCATGTGATAAATTCAGATCTTACATAGTTGATTCTAAAGTAACTGTTCACACCGATCATGCTGCTATTAAGTACCTTATGGAAATGAAAGATTCTAAACCTAGACTCATTATGTGGGTTCTTTTGCTACAAGAATTCGACTTGCATATTATTGATAGGAAAGGAGCTGAGAACCCCGTAGCTGATAATTTGTCTAGAATGGAAAATGTTCTTGATGACCCACTTCCTATTAATGATGATTTTCCTGATGAACAATTAGCTATCATAAATGCTTCTCGTAATATTCCTTGGTATGCAGACTATGCTAATTATATTGTTGCTAAATTTATACCACCTAGTTTCACATACCAACAAAAGAAAAAGTTCTTCTTTGATTTAAGACATTACTTTTGGGATGACCCACATCTTTATAAAGAAGGAGTGGATGGTATTATTAGACGTTGTATACCTGAGCATGAACAGGAACAAATCCTACGGAAGTGTCATTCCGAGGCTTACGGAGGACACCATGCGGGAGACCGAACTGCACACAAGGTATTACAATATGGTTTTTATTGGCCTACTCTTTTCAAGGATGCCCGTAAGTTTGTCTTATCTTGTGATGAATGTCAAAAATTGGTAATATTAGTAGATGTCAGGAAATGCCTATGAATTATTCACTTGTTATTGAACCATTTGATGTTTGGGGATTTGATTATATGGGACCTTTTCCTTCCTCTAATGGGTATACACATATTTTAGTTGCTGTTGATTACGTTACTAAGTAGGTAGAAGCTATTCCAACTAGTAGTGTTGATCATAACACTTCTATTAAAATGCTTAAAGAAGTTATTTTCCCGAGGTTCGGAGTCCCTAGATATTTAATGACTGATGGTGGTTCACATTTTATTCATGGTGCATTCCGTAAACTTCTTGCTAAATATGATGTCAACCATAGAATTGCATCTCCCTATCACCCTCAATCTAGTGGTCAAGTTGAATTGAGCAATAGAGAAATAAAGTTAATTTTGCAAAAAATCGTCAATATCTGGAAAGAATTGGTCTAAGAAACTTGACGATGCATTATGGGCTTACAGAACTGCTTACAAAAATCCTATGGGTATGTCCCCTTATAAAATGGTTTATGGAAAAGCATGTCATTTACCTCTTGAGTTAGAACATAAAGCATATTGGGCAATTAAAGAACTCAATTATGATTTTAAACTTGCCGGTGAAAAGTGGTTAGTTGATATTAGCTCGGTAGATGAATGGAGAACCCATGCTTACGAAAATGCCAAATTGTTTAAAGAAAAAGTTAAAATACGGCATGATAAAAGAATTCAAAAATGGGAATTCAAAGTGGGTGAGTATGTTCTATTGTACAATTCTCGTTTTAGATTTTTTGCAGGAAAACTTCTCTCAAAATGGGAAGGACCGTATATCATTGAGGAAGTTTATCGCTCTCGAGCCATTAAGATCAATAACGCCGAAGGCACTAATCCGAAGGTGGTCAATGGACAAAGAATTAAGCATTACATCTCAGGTACGCCTATTAATGTTGAGACTAACATTATTCAAACTATGACACTGGAGGAATACATAAGAGAGACCTTCCAGAACACTCCAGAACCCTGAAAAGGAAGAGGTACGTGATACGGTAAGTAAACCGACTCCAAAAATTCCATCAAAATATTTTCTGTCAGTTTTGGAATATTAGAAAAAATACAAAAATAAGAAACAGCCGAGGGGACCCACGAGGTGCACACGAGGCACCAGGGCGCGCCACCCCCCCCCCCCCCAGGCGCGCCGTGGTGGCTCGTGGGCCCCTTGTGAGCCTTCCCGACTCCGTTTTCTTCTGGAATACTTGTTTTGCAAGATAAAAATTCTTTATATATACTCCCGGACGTTTTGACCACCGTATCGTAGAAATATCCTCTGTTCTTATTTCGTGCTATTTTTCTGACAGATCTAGATCTCCATGGCCCCCCAAAAGCTCCGTGCCAAGCACCGTATTGTGCAACCATCGCCGGGCAAACGCCCCTACAGCGAGGTTTACTATGAGCTGTCGTCGGGAGAGGAAGACAATGGCAAGGAGGACAAGGTCAAGGAAGTTGCGGGAACCCAGGCTTCAGAAGGAGGGCAAGCCGTCCCCATGGAGGAGACTGCGGAGAAGGGAGATATCCTTCAACCCTTATATGATCATCTCTCCCCATCTGTAATTGAAGCCCTAAGAGTCTTTGAAACAGTTTGTGCTCAGAATACATCTCTCACTCGTGAAGTTATTTTGTTGGAAGAGCAAAACATCGCCCTTCAGAGCATCAACCGTAAATTGGAGTATCTGCTAAAGCTAAAGGACAAGCTCGCCACACCATCATCACCGAAGAAGGAGACTTGAGTACATGGGTATGGGCACTCCCCTTGGCTTGTGCCAAGCTTGGGGGAGGTGCCCCGGTATCGTATCACCATCACTTTTATTATCTTTACCTATTTTTAGTTTGATCCTTAGTTATTTCGTGATTTAGTTGAATAAAAGTTTAGTATGATCTGTTTTCGAGTGCTAGTTTCGTGATCTATCTATCTATGTAATTGAGTTGAGAGTTATATAATAAAGAGTAGTTTGAGTTTTTGCTTCTTTACTTTTATGTTTCAAGCCTAGCAATGAAAATAATGAAAAAGATCATGTGCTAATCTTATGGAAAGTAATGACATTACATAAAGAAAAGTATAAGTGGTAAAATTTATTGAAAGTTAACAAGCATAGCATTGGTCAATGATGCAATTCATGAAAAAATTAATAAGGAAGAGAAGATTCACATGCAAATACACTATCTTGGACATCTTTTATGATTGTGAGCCCCCATTAAGTATTTTATGTCACATTGTTGACGTTGGACAAGGAAGACAACGTAATGAATTATATTTGCTTATATTCGCATAGAAGTTATATTCTCGTAGATCCTCCAACATGTGGTGCTTGCCCAATATCTTTGCTAGCCGAAAATCCGCACCAAGTAGAGATACTACTTGTGCATCCAAAACCCTTAAACCCAGTTTCATGTCATGAGAGTCCACTATATCTACCTATGGATTGAATAAGATCCTTCAAGTAAGTTGTCATCGGTGCAAAAAGCAATAGAAATTGCCTCTAAATATGTATGAACTTTTATTGTAAGGGAAAATAAGCTTTGTACGAACTTGTGATGGTAAAGAAATAAAAGCGATGGACTGCATAATAAAGGTTGCTATCATAAGGGGCAATATAAAGTGACGTTCCTTTGCATTAAGAGCTTGTGCATCCAACAATAAAAAGCGCATGACAACCTCTGCTTCCCTCTGCGAAGGGCCTATCTTTTACTTTTATGTATTTACTTTTTATGCAAGAGTCAATAGTGTTCTCCTCTATTCCTTTTTATTTTTCTCTTTTGCAAGCATCATGTGGTGGGGAAGATCTAGGCACATATATCCAGTTGGATCTGAGTGATCATGAGTTATTATTGTTGACATTACCCTTGAGGTGAATAAGTTGGGAGGCCAAACTATAAGCCCCTATCTTTCTATGTGTCTGGCTGAAACTTTTTGCTCCATATATATGTTGTGAGTGTTAGCAATCATAGAAGACTAAATGATGGTTGAGTATGTAGACTTGCTAAAAAGCTCCAACATGAGACCCTTCCTGAAAATATGATGAATTGCAATTGCATTGTTGACTGAGAACATAGTTTGTTAGTTTTCAAGAAAGTTTATGCCTTATACTTCGTTGTTGTGATGAATTGTTACTTGCTCATAAGAAGTTATATGATAATGAATATTGCTGTTATAATAATGATCATGATGCTACTATGTCGGTATTTTGTTTTTATCAACACCTCTCTCTCTCTAAACATGTGGAAATGATTATCGATATCGGCTTTCGCTTGAGGACAAGCGAGGTCTAAGCTTGGGGGAGTTGATATGTCCATTTTGCATCATGTTTTCCTACTGTTATTTATAGTGTTTTTAATCAATATAACACTTTGTGGAGCAATTCTAATGCCTTTTCTCTCTTAATATGCCAGATTTACATAAGGAGGGAGATTGCCGGCAGCTGGAATTCTGGACCTGAAAAAGCCATGCCAGAGATACCTATTCTGCACATCCCCAAATGAGCTGAAATTTCACAGAGATTTATTTTGGAATTAATAAATGTAGGATCGAGGAGATAGGTCTAGAGGGGGGGTGAATAGACTCCTAACCAGCCAAATTAGCAGTTTTTAATATCTCTTGGAACTTAGGCAGATTTTGGCACAAGTTAAGATCACTTCAATACTTTCTATACATGCATATCTAGAGATTGAGCAGCGGAAATAGTAAAGCATGCAATAGTACGGAAAGTAAAGGGTAGAGTATGGGAAGATCAAACGCAATGAAGACACGGTGGTTTTTGGCGTGGTTCTGATAGGTGGTGCTATCGTACGTCCACGTTGATGGAGACTTCAACCCACGAAGGGTAACGGCTGCGCGAGTCCACGGAGGGCTCCACCCACGAAGGGTCCACGAAGAAGCAACCTTGTCTATTCCACCATGGCTTACGTCCACGAAGGACTAGCCTCACTCGGGGTAGATCTTCACGAAGTAGGCGATCTCCTTGCCCTTACAAACTTCTTGGTTCAACTCCACATCTGGTTGGAGGCTCCCAAGTGACACCTAACCAATCTAGGAGACACCACTCTCCAAAAGGTAATAGACGGCGTGTTGTTGATGAACTCCTTGCTCTTGTGCTTCAAATGATAGTCTTCCCAGCACTCAATCACTCCTCACAGATTTGGCTATGGTGGAAGAAGGATTTGAGTGGAAAGCAACTTGGGAAAGGCTAGAGATCAAGGTTCAAATGGTAGGAGTGGAATATCTTGATCTCAACACATGAGTAGGTGGTTCTCTCTCAAAAAATGAATGGTGGAAGTGTAGGCACGTTCTGAAGTAATAAGGCAACAGAGAGTTGGCAAGCCATCTCGGTGAGACCGATTTGCAAACTCGGTGAGACCGAAGTAAATGCAAACGATTACAGAGAGTTGGCAAGGCCATCTCGGTTGGACCGAGATCCATTTTGGTGGATCCGATTTGTTAGGGTTTGGCAGTGGCTAAGTCTTGGATGAACTCGGTGGGGCCGGATTGGAAATTTCGGTGGGGCCGAGTTGGACTTTAGGTTTAGGACATATTTGGGATTCAGAGAGTGGTTGAGGGTTTAGGAATGCTGTCACTAAGCACTTGAGCAAAAGGACCATTAAGCAACACCTCATCCCCTTTTAATAGTATTGGCTTTCCTATGGACTCAATGTGACCTTGGATCACTAAACCAAAATTGTAGAGTCTTGATCTTTGCCAATTCTTGTCCTTAGCATTTTGAAGGGGTTCCACGTCCTCTTGTCCACGCCACGCCATTGTTGAACTTGTCTGAAATTCACTAGATAAAAGCATTAGTCCAACAACATGTATGTTGGCATAAATTACCAAAACCACCAAGGGAGCAAATGTGCTTTCAATCTCCCCCTTTTTGGTAATTGATGACAACATACATCAAAGCTTTAAATAAAGATTTAGCAGAGGTATGTATGAAAGCTTTGAAGAAAACATGTAACATGTATGAGCTCCCTTGAACTCCCCCTGAAGATGTGCATAACATGATGATATCTCATGGGAAAATATACATGCAACATGTATCTTGGCTATATGCATCAGAGCAATATATATATATGACATTGGAGTATCCACATGTACAAGATTTTCTCCTTGCAAACAATATATACTTAGCAAGAGGTCAGCCATGTACATGAGTGTGATGCATATACTTACCTTGAAGTTCTTGATCAAGTACCTGAAGAAATACTCTTGAGAAAACAGGGTTAGATAACACAAGATAATTTCTTCAAGAAAAAGACACAAGATCAACAAGAAACCAAGATTGGGATGACATGTAGAAGAGAGTATCACTAGGTGAATACTTCTTTGAAGCAGACATGTCCCCAAAAGAAATAGTTGTCTCCCCTTAAAGAACTTCCTCTCCCCCTGAATCTGACATGGATATTGGGAGTAGGTAGGGTGAGAAAACTAGAACGGCCAAAGAACAAACTAATCACTAATCATGTTTCTCCCCTCTTAGAAACATGTAACATTCTCTCCTCTTGTAAGGTGCATCTTTCGTTTTGAATAGATAAGCTTAAGCTTTGATGTATTCCTCTCTCCCCCTTTGACATCAATTTCCAAGAAGGGTCTTCAAGGTTATTGATTAGGTGAGTTTGGTCCTTGAGAAATACAGCTAGATGCATGTAGAGTATAAGAATCATCGAGTGGAGCTGGAGCAGAAAAACTCAGGGAAGATTTGACAGAAAATTCCTTAGAGCAGTCAAAATCGGTGACACCGAGTTGAGACAATTCGGTGGAACCGAGTTTGATGCAATGGAATATTTTGTCAACTCAGCTCACTAGGCAAGGAAATCTCACAAGGATTTGCAAAGAATTAACTGCGAATCAAGCTAAAAGAGAAGAAACAGAAAAGAAGCAAAGAAACGTCTAGATGAAGGTTTTTTTTAAGAAACACTCTAGCAAGAAGAGAACAAGCAGAAGAAACACTAGAGAACTTCATCTAGATGGTTCGGCGACTAGGTCACCTATGTTAGAGTATTTTGACTTAGGAGTCAAGTGAAATCACTTGATCATAGGTCATACTCAACGTTTAAGCTCAAAATGGGGTTCCATTTCTCCTTTAAGCTTTTCAATGTATTCACACCTTGTTGAGTTGCTTTAGGTCATGTCTTTGAGTAAAGCTTCTCTAAGATGTGAGAACTTACATTGGTATTTGGTGAAGTCCATCATGTAGTTGAACTTGAAATAAATGCTCGTGAATTGACGTTTGGAGCTATCCTATCATTTGTAGTTCATCTTCCTACATGGGTTAGATTTGCAAGGAACAACATGTATATCCAAAATGACAAGAATGAAGCATAACTCAAATGTTGTCAAAGGATATGTTTAGGTTGTCTTGTTCCTTGTTACTCCATCAATTGTTGATACTCGGGTTATACAAGATTGCTCAAGATAAGAGTGTGATGCAATCTTGTGACATGAAGCTTGTCCAAGTACCTACAAAAAGTTAGATACCATACAAGGGAGCAAAATGTCCAAGATATAAAATGATCATGAAGGATATCATGGGTTAGTCAAGAATGCTCATGCCCTTGTATGCATCCACATGAACCTCTAGTTCACGTTTGAAGCATCAATGATGTTCAATTCACTTCTCAAGTGACAAAACACTTTCTCATCAAGTGGTTTGGTAAAGATGTCCGCCAATTGTTTGTCAGTACGAACATGTTTAAGGTCAATATCACCTTTCTCAACATGATCTCGAATGAAATGGTGACGAACCTCAATATGCTTAGTTCGAGAATGTTGCACGGGATTGTGTGCTATCTTAATAGCACTCTCATTGTCACAAAGTAATGGTACATGTCTCACATGCACACCATAATCTTTAAGAGTCTGTGCCATCCATAGTAATTGAGCACAACATGATCCCGCGGCAATGTATTCCGCTTCGGCAGTAGATAGAGATATGGAATTTTGTTTCTTGGAGGACCAAGACACAAGAGATCTACCAAGAATTTGACATGTACCCGAAGTGGATTTTCTATCAACCTTGTCTCCGGCATAGTCTGAATCGGAGTAGCCAACAAGATTGAAAGAAGATCCTTTGGGATACCATATGGCAAAGTTCGGTGTATGTATCAAGTATCTCACGATTCTTTTCACCGCCTTAAGGTGACACTCTTTTGGTGCCGCTTGGTATCGTGCACACATGCACACACTTAGCATAATGTCGAGTCGGGAGGCACATAGATATAATAATGAACCAATCATTGATCGATAAACCTTTTGATCAACTGGTTTGCCATCCTTGGTCAAGTCAAGATGTCCACTCGTGGGCATGGGAGTTTTCATACCTTTACTCTCTTGCATGTTGAACTTTTTGAATAAGTCCTTGGTATACTTTGTTTGAGAGACAAAGGTACCTTCCCTAGTTTGCTTGATTTGCAAACCAAGAAAGAATTTGAGTTCACTCATCATAGACATCTCAAACTTTTCCGACATCAGCCTTCCAAACTTTTCACTGAAAGAGGGGTTAGTAGATCCAAAGATAATATCATCAACATAAATTTGGCATACAAATAATTCTCCATTAACCCTCTTAGTGAACAAAGTTGAATCAATCTTCCCAATTTCAAAACCTTTTTCAAGAAGAAACTTTGTCAAGCATTTGTACCAAGCTCTAGGGGCTTGTTTAAGACCATAAAGAGCTTTACGAAGTTTGTACACATGATTAGGTTTCTTGGGATTCTCAAAGCCGGGAGGTTGTTTAACATATACTTCCTCCTCAATTTCACCATTTAAGAAAGCACTTTTAATATCCATTTGATAAATAGTGATATCATGGTGATTACCATAAGCAAGTAAAATACGAATGGACTCAAGTCTTGCAACGGGGGCATAGGTCTCACCATAGTCCATACCTTCGACTTGTGTGTAACCTTGTGCTACGAGACGAGCCTTGTTGCATACAACTTGTCCATCTTCGTCTTGCTTATTCCGAAACATCCATTTGGTTCCAATGATGTTTTGCTCTTCCTTAGGCTTCTCAACCAATGTCCACACTTGGTTCCTCTCAAAGTTGTGTAGCTCTTCGTGCATTGCATTCACCCAATCGGGGTCCTTGAGAGCATCTTCTACCTTCAAGGGTTCAACACTAGAGATAAAAGAGTAATGCTCACAAAAATTAGCTAAACGAGATTTACAGCGAGTAATTCTCCTGGTTTGGATATCTCCAAGTATTTGTTCGACGGGATGATCCTTGTCGATTCTTGCTCTAACTCGAGGTAGCTTTTTCTTGGGTTGTGGTGAGGCTTCCTCATCATCATCATCTTCTTCTTCTTCGTTGATGTTGTCGTTGTTTGTTTATGGAGGTGGAGAAGGAGGTTGAGGTGGATCATCTTGTTGCACTTCCTCATTCCCATCGTCTTGACGTGTTCCACTTGTGGATGCCTCCATATCAACTTGTCGTTCACCTTGATGTGAAGTTGGGGCTTCCACTTGAATAGACGAGGTACTCTCCTTTACTTCCACGGGGCGAATCTTGCCAATGGGCAAGTCTTGGATTGCTTCCGATGGTTCTTTATCTCCTACATCAAGTGGCAATTGCTCGACTTGCGAGCCGTTAGTCTCATCAAACTTCACATCTACCGTCTCTTCAACTTTTCGAGTGAAGTTGTTGTAGACACGGTAAGTGTGAGAGTTCGATCCATAACCAAGTAGGAAACCTTCATGAGATTTAGGAGCAAATTTTGAACGACGATGCTTATCAAGAATGTAACATTTTGAGCCAAATACTCGAAAGTATCCAACTTGTGGTTTGTTACCGGTGAGCAGTTCATACGCCGTTTTACCAAGAAGCTTGTGAAGATAGAGTCGGTTTGTTGCATGACAAGCTGTTTCAACCGCTTCTGCCCAAAAATGTCTTGGCGTCTTGTATTCATCAAGCATTGTTCTTGCCATCTCAATAAGTGTATGGTTCTTCCTCTCAACAACTCCATTTTGTTGAGGCGTGTACGTAGCCGAGAACTCATGTGAAATACCCTCCTCATCAAGAAAGGTGTCCACATTTGCGTTCTTGAACTCCGTTCCGTTGTCACTCCGAACCTTCTTGATCTTCACTTTAAATTGATTTTGAGATTTTCTTGCGAAGTTCTTGAAGATCTTTTGTACCTACGATTTGTCATCTGGAAAAATCATCAACAATGACTAAACCGAAAGAGTTACCACCAAGACTCTTATAGGCGTTGGGACCAAACAGATCCATATGAAGTAGCTCGAGTGGTCTCCTCGTGGTCATAATGTTCTTTACGGGATGGCTTCCTCCAACTTGTTTTCCTGCTTGGCAAGCACTACAAAGTCGATCTTTGTCAAATATAACATCTTTTACTCCAAGAATGTGATCTCCTTTAACAAGTTTATCAGGGTTACGCATACCAACATGTCCAAGTCTTCTATGCCATAACCAACCTTTAGAAGATTTTGCAATTAAACATGTACGAGGTTGGGCTCTCTTAGTGAAATCAACAATGTATAGATCACCTCTACGAATGCCGGTAAAGACTATATTATGATTATCTTGGCGAAACACTTGGCAATCTACTTTGGTAAATAGAACATTAAAACCAAAATCGGCTAGTCTAGATACGGAAAGAAGATTGTAACCAAGAGATTCAACAAGCAAAACATTTTGTATGGAGCTATCATTGCATATGGCCACCTTACCAAGGCCAAGTACCTTACCCTTGGAGTTGTCTCCAAAAGTCACATACTTGCGTGGACCATCATTTTTTGTAAGCTCACGAAACATGTCTCTATCTCCGGTCATGTGATCGGTACATCCACTATCGAGAACCCACTCTTTTCCTCCGGCCATATAATCTCGAAGATTTGCCATAAGACTGAGATTCCTCATGGTCTTCTCAAATTCAATATCAAAGTCTTCGTCTTCATCATGATAGACGTGCTCAACATCATCAGCATGCATGTGATTAACAGATTCATTAGTTTCATGATCATGACAATGTTCAAGTTTATGAATTCTAACAGTTTCCATGATAATATTGCTAATAGTTCTAACATCTCCTTTGGCATGCATGAGATCACGAAGCTCAAACAAGCAATCATCAAACTTAGGATCATTGGGACTCATCTTGTGTAAAGCAACATCCTTATGAAGAATCTTATCAAGACTCTTTAGAGAATAACCGGGATCTCGCTTTTCTAAATCATGCCATAGAGTATAAGCACATGCAAAGTTTCGCATACAACCAAGCACAATCTTAGGTAATCCTCTAATGATAAGATTGACGGTTCTAAGATTACGAAGCATGTCAATTCCTCTTCATGAGTAGGATGCAAGGGATCAATAGGGGGCACATAAGGATTATGAATATACTTGCTCAAGTTAAACTCATCAAAGATATCAAGCATTTCATCCCTCCAAGAGTTGTAATACTCCCCATTGAGAATAGGCACTCTACGTCTAATACTCCCGAACGTAGACATATCCATCTCCCTCCAATGGTGATGAAACCAAAGCAATGGAGACCAAAGCTCTGATACCAATTGTAGGATCGAGGAGATAGGTCTAGAGGGGGGGTGAATAGACTCCTAACTAGCCAAATTAGCAGTTTTTAATGTCTCTCGGAACTTAGGCAGATTTTGGCACAAGTTAAGATCACTTCAATACTTTCTATACATGCATATCTAGAGATTGAGCAGCGGAAATAGTAAAGCATGCAATAGTACGGAAAGTAAAGGGTAGAGTATGGGAAGATCAAACGCAATGAAGACACGGTGGTTTTTGGCGTGGTTCCGATAGGTGGTGCTATCGTACGTCCACGTTGATGGAGACTTCAACCCACGAAGGGTAACGGCTGCGCGAGTCCACGGAGGGCTCCACCCACGAAGGGTCCATGAAGAAGCAACCTTGTCTATTCCACCATGGCTTACGTCCACGAAGGACTAGCCTCACTCGGGGTAGATCTTCACGAAGTAGGCGATCTCCTTGCCCTTACAAACTTCTTGGTTCAACTCCACATCTGGTTGGAGGCTCCCAAGTGACACCTAACCAATCTAGGAGACACCACTCTCCAAAAGGTAATAGACGGTGTGTTGTTGATGAACTCCTTGCTCTTGTGCTTCAAATGATAGTCTTCCCAGCACTCAATCACTCCTCATAAATTTGGCTATGGTGGAAGAAGGATTTGAGTGGAAAGCAACTTGGGAAAGGCTAGAGATCAAGGTTCAAATGGTAGGAGTGGAATATCTTGATATCAACACATGAGTAGGTGGTTCTCTCTCAGAAAATGAATGGTGGAAGTGTAGGCACGTTCTGATGGCTCTCCTTACTGAGAAGGATGGGTTGGAGGGGTATATATAGCCTCCACACAAAATCCAACCGTTACACACTTTTGACCCAACTCGGTGGCACCGAAACGATAATCTCGGTAGCACCGAACTGTGTAAAAGATATGAATTTTAGGAGTCTCGGTGGGACCGATACAAACAACTCGGATGGACCGAAGTGCAATGGCTTAGGGCAATCCTCATCTCGGTGGCACCGATTGCATCAACTCGGTAGGACCGAAGTGAAGCAATAAGGCAACAGAGAGTTGGCAAGCCATCTCGGTGAGACCGATTTGCAAACTCGGTGAGACCGAAGTAAATGCAAACGATTACAGAGAGTTGGCAAGGCCATCTCGGTGGGACCGAGATCCATTTTGGTGGATCCGATTTGTTAGTGTTTGGCAGTGGCTAAGTCTTGGATGAACTCGGTGGGGCCGGATTGGAAATTTCGGTGGGGCCGAGTTGGACTTTAGGTTTAGGACATATTTGGGATTCAGAGAGTGGTTGAGGGTTTAGGAATGCTGTCACTAAGCACTTGAGCAAAAGGACCATTAAGCAACACCTCATCCCCTTTTAATAGTATTGGCTTTCCTATGGACTCAATGTGATCTTGGATCACTAAACCAAAAATGTAGAGTCTTGATCTTTGCCAATTCTTGTCCTTAGCATTTTGAAGGGGTTCCACGTCCTCTTGTCCACTCCACGCCATTGTTGAACTTGTCTGAAATTCACTAGATAAAAGCATTAGTCCAACAACATGTATGTTGGCATAAATTACCAAAACCACCAAGGGAGCAAATGTGCTTTCAATAAAAGATACTGGAGAAAAGAAGTACCAGACGGGGCCACCCAGGTGCCCACGAGGCACCAGGGCACGCCACCCCCCCCCCCCTGGCGCGCCCTGGTGGTTTGTGGGACCCTTGGCCAGCCTTCGGTGCCCATTTTCTGGTATATAAGCCCATTTTCCCTAGAAAAAATAAGGAGAAGACTTTTGGGACGGAGCGCCGCCGTCTCGAGGCGGAACTTGGGCAGGAGCACTTTTGCTCTCCGGTGGAGCGATTCCGCCAGGGATACTTCCCTCCGGGAGGGGGAAATTGAAGCCATCGACATCACCAACGATCCTCTCATCGTGGGAGGACCAATGTACATCAACATCTTCAACAGCACCATCTCATCTCAAACCCTAGTTCATCTCTTGTATTCAATCTTTGTCCCAAAACCTCAGATTGGTACCTGTGGGTTGCTAGTAGTGTTGATTACATCTTGTAGTTGATGCTAGTTGGTTTATTTGGTGGAAGATTATATGTTTGGATCCATTATGCTATTCAATACCCCTCAGATCTTGGACATGAATATGATGTGTGAGTAGTTACTTTTGTTCTTGAGGACATGGGAGAAGTCTTGTCATAAGTAAGCATGTGAATTTGGTATTCGTTCGATATTTTGATGATATGTATGTTGTTGATTCTCTTAGTGGTGTCATGTGAACGTCGACTACATGGCACTTCACCATCTTTGGGCCTAAGGGAATGCATTGTGGAGTAGTAATTAGATGATGGGTTGCCAGAGTGACAGAAGCTTAAACCCTAGTTTATGCGCTATTCCGTAAGGGGCTGATTTGGATCCATATGTTTAATGCTATGGTTATATTTATCTTAATTCTTCTTTCGTAGTTGCGGATGCTTGCGAGAGGGGTTAATCATAAGTGGGAGGCTTGTTCAAGTAAGAACAGCACTATCGGTGTATAAAACATGGGTATTTTATACCCTGACTTATGCACAGTCAGTAGCAGCCTCCTTGCCGGCCATGCCTTGCCTGGAATCGCCAAGACCAAGGCTCAAGACCCAGTTGCGAAAGCCACTGGAGAGAAGCTCGAGACAAAACATCAACAAGCGCTCAACTAATACCGAAGATAAGGACATTCCCTACTGGCTAGGCTCAACCGGCAAGGTGAAGACCCGGCAAGCTTCCGCCAGCCCTCCAGCGCTCCACCTCACCGCACAGATGTTAGCTAGTGGATGAGGTGTCGACCGCGCAGGCTGGTTGGTAAGGCTTGTCGGGCACGTGTCAGCACACTGGGACAGGATTTGCCTTTAATGACACCCGTCCAGGAGGCGTGTCAGAATAATACGAGGTAGCTGGGCGAGCGGTTGAGAAACCTTGCCGGGACTACCTCTCCACATGACACCTAACAGTGCATTTAATGCCTTTGTCCTAAACTGGCAGAGTTAGGTATGATAGCACTGTTTGCTATCTAATCGCTATGTAATTACTGTTTTGCCACTGTGGTGACCCCTTTGAGCTATAAAAGGAGGGCCAAGGCAACAGTTAGAGGGATTCGGACCCCCCTTTTCAAACACTTGCACGTCTCGCGTAGCAGCACTCTCCGCACCTTGCCGGGAGAAGCACTCCCTGTACTTGTGCTTTCATACAACCAATACACCAAAAGCAGGAGTAGGGTTTTACACTTCTCAGCGGCCCGAACCTGGGTAAATCCCTTGCATTTTCCATTGACCATGCTCTTTGTGCACGTTGATCCCCCCTGCCGAACCACAAGGGGCCGGATGGCCCCATAGATGGCCGTGTCACCGCGACATCTTTGGTGCGCCAGGTAGGGGGCATCGCTTGCGCGAACCTTGATCAGTGGATTGCGCGTCTTCTTCATCACTTTCATCAACTTCCTCGTCATCCTCCTTGTCGTCGATGGCGCCCAAGAAGAAGGGCATCACGATGGAGGCCACCCCGCATGCATCCGTAGGTGGCGCGGCCAATGCGGGCGGTGCGGAAACCGCGGTTGGCACTACCAGTGCAGGCGGTGCGGTCGCCACGCCCACCGTGGTTGGTGAAGGAGACGAGCACGCTAGAGGTGGTCAACCTCCTCGATCCTCTGGCGAACAGAGCCGCGATGGTGCGGGCGGTGCGGAAGGACGCCCTCCTCCTCCTCCTCCTCCTCGCCGCGCCGACGAACGCAGCCACCGGAGCGGCAGTGCCCAGGCCGGCGCAAGCCAAGATCCCGCTGCGGCGACGTCCAAGGATGCAGCTTCGGGACAGACGCCGCGTCCCTCGCACAATTGGCGCAGAACAGCCCCGAGCGGCGCCAACGACTTCGGGCAGCGGCGACCTCACGGCAAGACTCTTGTTGATCAAATCCCAGATCCTCAGGCACCGCCTCTACCACGGCGACCCGCTGCTGATCATGTGCCATGGCAACAAGACCGCGACAGCGCTCCTGCTGGCTTCGCTAGGAGTAGAGCAACATCGCGCTCTTCACTTCCGGCCATGCCAGCCACAGCGGCAGAAGCAATGGCACGAGCCCAGATGCTGCTGAACTTCCCTCCAGCGGCAGAGAAGATGGATTAGTGGAGAGCTACCATCCAAAGCTTGATTGGGTTTGCGAGGCCAGTAAATCACAGCAAGCGGAGCCCTCATGGCGTCCGCAAACGGCACCAACAGCTCCAGCTGGTGGCCGCATTGACGCTACTAAGCTAACGGTGCAATCACCTCAGCGGCAACAGTCTCAGCAGCAACAACACCAACAACCGCGGTAGGCTCGACGATCTTTCGAGCCCAACAAAGTGTCGATGGCCCCTTTGGATCCGCGAGCGCGGCAAGACCAGCGGCAAGTGCTGGCGGGTAGAAGACGCCCGCACCACCATCGAACGGCGCCGGGAGGCGTGCCGTCAATCCGACACGCGCAACGGCCCCATCGTTGATGGGCCTACGCCAGGGGTTGGCGGATATCTACCTTACGAGGTTGGGTGTCCCGCCTTCACCCATGAGCTGCGGCAAGTCCGATGGCCGTCCGTCCGAGCTTTCAAGCCAGAAGTACCAGAAAAGTACGACGGCAAGCTGAACCCGACAGAGTTTCTGGGCATTTACACTTTTGTCGTACAAGCTGTCGGGGGAAGAGATGAGAAAATCCTCGCCAACTACTTCCCGTTGGTACTGAAACCCAAGGTGAGGTCTTGGCTGATGAACTTGCTGGAGAACTCCATTTCTTCATGGTCAGATCTCTGCAACGAATTCGTTGGTGCCTTTACCGGAGGCCACAAGGCCCCTGGACAGCCCAGCAACTTGCAAGTGATCCCGCAAAGAGATGGTGAAACTTTACGCAAGTACATCCAGAGGTTCAGCCTTGTGCATCGTAACATCCCAGATGTGCACCCCACAGCTGTCATTGCCGCCTTTCACCCGAATGTGCGCAATCGAAGGATGCGGGAGAAAATGAACGTCAAGTTGCCCAAGACCATCAACGAGCTCTACATGTTGGCGGATAAGTGTGCACGCACTGAGGAAGGAAGGAGGCTTTCCGGGGAGGACGCTGGTGCCGAGGTAGATTCTGAGGACGATGATGCTGCCACCCCGAGGAAGAAAGGCCGAAAGCGTAACAGGAAGTGCAAAGGCAAGACTGTTATGGTTGTCGAAGGCTCCAGCAACTCCGAGTCCGCCAAGAAAGCCAAGACTGGAAACTCCGGCAAGGAGGCTGATGTATGCACCGCTTGCCAGGAGGCGGCGGCAAATGAGAAAGCCGACAAGTCTGATGGACCATACTGCATGATTCACTGTACCAAAGGCCACGATCTCCAAGAGTGCCGGCAAGTCGAGCACCTTGTTGAGAAACAGAAAGCTGAATATGAAAATCGTGACAAAGAGAAAGGTCAAGATGGTACCAGTGGATCCAGCAAAAAGGGCCGTGGTGGTCGAGGAGGCCACCGCGGCAAGGCCAAGCAGCAGAAAGAAAAACCTGCAAGAGGACGAGACAAGAAAGAGGAAGATGATGGGAGCGACGAAGGGGATGATGATGAGACCAGTGAACAAGAATTCCAGAAGGCAACCGATGCCATGTGCATCGACGGAGGAGCATCTTTGCACTCCTCTCACCGCCAACTTAAGCAATGGGCGCGTGAGGTTAATGTGGCGGAACCGGCAATGGGCTCTCAAAATCCTCTCAAATGGTCACACACGCCTATCATTTTTTATGCTGAGGACCACCCTGATCGCATAACTGTGGTCGGGTGTTTGCCGTTGTTGGTTTCACCAACAATTCGCAACCTCCAAGTAACAAAGATGTTAGTTGACGGTGGGGCCGGTCTGAATCTGATCTCTCCGGAAGTTATCAAAAGGCTACAGATTCCCGACGAGGAACTTGAGAAAACAGGCACATTTCAAGGAGTAAACCCGGGAAGAAGCCAGCCCAAAGGAAAGATCACATTACCGGTGACGTTTGGCAGGGAACTGAACTACATGACGGAAAAGATTGTGTTTGACGTCGTCAAGATCCCCTTGTCGTACAATGGAATTCTTGGCCGCCCAGCCTTGGCAAAATTCATGGCAGCATCTCACTATGCTTACAACACATTGAAGATGCCAGGGCTGATGGGTGTCATTTCCATCAACTCCGACAAGAAAGATGCAGTCATTCGCGTCGACAAGATGTACAGGGATGCGGTTGCAGCAGAGGCCGCCAAGGCACCAGCTCCCGCCAAGAAGAAGGAAAAGAAGAAGTCCGGCAAGACCTCTAGCAAGGATTCCGGGAAGCGCACCTCTTTGGAGTGCTGCGCGCCTGTTGAAGACTTGCCGGAGTGCTCTGCCAGTAAGAAATCCAAAGCTGCTTCAACGGCAACCAAAAAGGTGCTGGCGAGGGAGGACGGCACTGATGGTACCTTCACCATCAGTGCCACCCTTGACAGCAAATAGGAAAGCGTGCTCGTTGCCTTCCTGCGGGCGAATGTCGATGTGTTTGCATGGCGACCATCTGACATCCCCGGCGTTCCCAGGGAGGTAATTGAGCACCACCTTGCTGTCTGTCCCCGCGCCCGGCCCGTCAAGCAAAAAGTCTGGAAGCAAGCGTTGGAGCGACAACAGTTCATTGCCGAAGAAATCAAGAAGCTTGAAGCAGCAGGATTGGTTAGAGGTGTACTACATCCTACTTGGTTGGCAAATCCAGTTGTGGTGCGCAAAGCAAACGGAAAGTGGAGACTTTGTATTGACGACACTGATATCAACAAAGCATGTCCAAAGGATCCTTTCCCCTTGCCGCGCATTGACCAGATTGTAGACCCTACCTCCGGCTGTGATTTGCTCTCCTTCCTTGATGCATACTCTAGACATCATCAGATATTCATGGCCAAGGAGGATGAGGAGAAAACCACATTCATTACTCCATGTGGCACGTACTGCTTCGTGCGTATGCCTTTCGGATTAAAGAGTGTCGGTTCAACATTTGCAAGGGCAGTCCAGATTGGTTTTGAGCCCCAGCTGCACAGGAATGTGGAAGCATACATGGATGATATAGTTGTCAAGACCAAGGACAAATCTACCCTCATTCAAGATTTCGAAGATACATTTGCGAACTTGCGCAGAATCAACTTGAAGCTCAATCCCGAGAAGTGTGTGTTTGGTGTTCCATCCGGCAAACTTCTCGGGTTCTTTGTATCTCAGCGAGGAATTGAAGCAAATCCCGACAAGATCAAAGCCATTGAGCAGATTCAAGCACCAAAAAGCGTCAAAGATGTGCGGCATCTTGCCGGCTGCATTGCTGCCTTGAGTAGGCTCATTTCAAGATCCGCCGAGCGTGCCCTGCCGTTTTTCAAAATTTTGAAAAAGGCAGATCCGATGAAATGGACTTTGGAAGCGGAGGCCGCACTACAGGACTTGAAGAGATACCCTCTCCTCCGCGCCAACACTAGTTGCACCTAGACCACAAGAGCCGTTGCTGCTATACGTAGCCGCAACAAACCAAGTGGCTAGTGTTGCATTAGTGGCGCAGAGAGAAGTCGATGACGAAGAAGCAGCCATGGCAAGCCCGTCCAGCGATAAACCAGAATCTTCTCCGGCAAGGCCTGGTGCCGACAAGTCAAAGGTAGCGCAAGCAAGTGAAGCCGATCAGCAAGTGGTGCCGAAGAAGAAGGTGGTGCAGTGACCCGTGTATTTTGTTAGTTCCCTTCTGCAGGGGGCTAGATCAAGATACTCTGGCATCCAGAAGCTGCTTTTCAGCCTCCTTATGGCCTCGAGAAAGCTGCGCCACTACTTCCAAGCACACGAAATCACCGTCGTCACTCGCTTCCCATTGCAACGCATTTTGAGGAATCCAGAAGCAACCGACAGGATAGTGGAGTGGGCGTTGGAATTGTCAAACTTTGCACTTAAGTTTGAAAGCACTTCAACCATCCAGAGCAGAGCCTTGGCGGAGTTCATTGTTGAATGGACGCCAACGCAGGACGAAGAGACTCAAGAAACAGCTCTCCCCGGCAAAGAAACAACCAAAGAATGGATCATGTACTTTGACGGTGCCTTCTCGCTGCAAGGCGCCAGTGCCGGAGTGCTGCTTGTCGCACCCACCGGAGAGCACCTCAAGTATGTGGTTCAAATGCACTTTCCCAGGGAGCAAGCTACAAACAACACTGTTGAGTATGAAGGACTCCTTGCCGGTCTTAGGATCGCAGTAGACCTTGGAATCAAAAAATTGATCATTCGCGGTGACTCGCAGCTTGTTGTGAAACAAGTAAACAAAGATTACCAGAGCCCGTTGATGGAAGCATATGTGGAAGAAGTAAGGAAATTGGAAAAACACTTTGACGGGTTACAAACAGAGCACGTCCCTCGTGCGGGAAACAGCATTGCTGATAGCCTGTCAAAGTGTGCCGCTCAAAAGCTTCCCGTGGAACCGGGAACGTTTGTGCTCCATTTGAATCAACCAACAGTCACTCCATCAACGCAGGCCAGTAAGAGAAGGAAGTTGGATACCGGCAAGCATTTTCCGGCAGAGCTCCCGGAAGCCGCTGGCAAGGATGTTGCCAGGAACAACAAAATGGTTGCCGGTGAGCAGCCGCTTAGCGCAGAACCCCAGGTTCTTGTCGCAGAATCAAGCGCTCCCGTGGCCGAAGAGATACCTTTATCCCTTGTCGTCGAGCCGCAGGCTCTGGCATGGGCACAGCAGATAGTCTGTTTCCTTCAAACAGGAGAATTTCCCGATGAGCAAGAAGAAACTGAGAAAGTAGCCCGTCAGTCAAGTATGTATCAGTTTGTGGATAGCATTCTATGCAGAAAGCGACCAAACGGTGTGAAATTGAAGTGTATTTGCCGGGAAGAAGGACAAAAGCTGTTGGCAGAGATACATGGATGCATATGTGGCTCTCACATAGGATCAAGGGCACTTGTCGGCAAAGCTTTCCGGCAAGGCTTTTATTGGCCCACTGCCCTCCAGGATGCGACTGACCTAGTAACCAAGTGTGAAGCATGCCAGTTCCATTCGAAGAACATACATCAGCCAGCCCAAGCTCTCCAAACAATCCCTCTCTCCTGGCCCTTTTCGGTCTGGGGGCTCGATATCTTGGGCTCCTTCCCCCGTGTTGCCGGGGGCTTTGATTTCTTGTACGTCGCCATCGACAAGTTCACAAACTGGCCTGAAGTGGAGCCAGTGAGAAAGGTGACAGCGCAATCAGCCGTCAAGTTCTTCAAAGGATTAGTTTCCCATTTCGGGGTTCCTAACAGAATCATCACCGATAACGGCACACAATTCACGAGCCGCACCTTCATGCAGTATGTCCAAGACCTTGGCAGCAAAATTTGTTTTGCGTCTGTTGCTCACCCGAGAAGCAACGACCATGCGGAAAGGATGAATGTTGAAGTGTTGCTCAAGACAAGAACCTTTGACAAGCTGCGCAAGTGTGGAAGACACTGGATTGATGAGTTGCCGGCGGTTCTTTGGTCACTCAGAACGATACCAAATCGAGCTACCGGCCAAACGCCCTTCTCCCTAATCTATGGTGCAGAAGCGGTGCTCCCCACGGAACTCATATACGGGTCACCTCGAGTGCTCGCTTACGATGAAGCTAAGCAAGAGCAGTTGCGGCAAGACGACGCGATGTTCCTTGAGGAAGATCGTCTTCGGACGGCTGTGCGAGCTGCACGTTACCAGCAAGCCTTGCGCCGCTATCATAGCCGCAAAGTGCACGCCCGAAGCCTTGAGGAAGGCAACCTTGTTCTTTGGCCTGCTCAGCCCGCCAAGAGATCAAACAAGTTGTCGCCAAAGTGGGAAGGCCCTTATCGGGTAGTACGAGTCACCAGACCTGGCGCAGTCCGTCTGGAGACCGAAGATGGCATTCAAGTACAAAACTCATGGAATATTGAGCATCTTCGCAAGTTATACCCATAAGGCGCAGTTGCCGGGACACCTCCCGGCAATCCCTTTTGTACAAGCTTTGTCGGCGAGACATGTAACCCTTTGTACAAAGCCAGGCGCAGATCCTGTGCATAATAAAGCTAAGTGTTTTCACAACTCCTCGTACATATTCATTTATATGTGGATGCATATGATGTTGTGATTTACACTTTAGTTTGTATGGAATGACTGACGGACCGTCAAGGTTCCCAAACCACTCTTTTCTCTTCTTTCTTTTTCTTAAAAGGATAGAGGGATCCCTCGCGTGCAAGTTTCCCGGGGTGAGTGGAGATGGGGTACCAATTTAATGACGTTCAAGTGATCATCTCATGCAACGAGAAAAACGACGCAAGGAAAAGCTAAGTTGAAAAACTTTGGAAAAAATTTCTTGATTACATTCGCGTTTGTCCCTTGAACGATTTTGTGCTTTGTATGAGAAACCTGCACGCGAAGGAACCTTGTCGCGGTCAGTCCGCGCTGTAGCTTGCCTCGAGTCTGCTCGGCAAGCTTAGCACCTGCATTCTGGCCCGGCAAGTTACCTTGCCAGTAGCAGCACTTCCAGCAGGCCGCTAAGGACCCGTTCCTCAAAGCGCTCGCGGCAAGTGTGCGCACCGGCGAGTTTCCAAACAAGCGTAGGGAGCACAATCATACAAAGGCAAAATAAAACAAGGGAAACAGCATACATTTGTCTAAACCCGACAACGATAGATATTCATTGAAAAGGTACTCGATTACATTTTCGTTGGCCCTTTGCCAGGTTTATCTCGAGTGCAAGGAGGGCAAAAGGGGCGCCTAGGCGGAGTCCGGCTTGTTCCCGGAAGGCCAGATGATGGTGCTGCCGGCGATCAGCCAGACTCTTCGCCGTCATCTTCGATCTTCACGCCCGGAGAGCCATCGTCATCGCCGTCATCATCGTCATCCTCGGCATCGCTGGAGAAAGCGGTGTCACTGTCGCTCGAGCTCTCCATGCAGCACTCCAGACGAGCGCCTGAAGCCCTGAAGAACTTCACGACAAGAGTGTTTGGTTCATCTAGCCTGAAGTGAAGGAGGTGCCCTTGCCCTAAGCAATGGGCGAGGGCAAAGGATTGCCACCCGCGCGTGAGATACATAATACCATTGTTGGAGGTATCAACAGTTACCCAGACCGGGCCGTTGCAGCAACCATCCACACGCAGCCATAGGCCGCGCAGGTGGCGGCCTTCCATCTCCCTAGCGAAAGGCCGAGGAAGCCGCAGCCAGCTCCGTGGCTGGTCGCGCAGCTCCAAGACGAATTCTTGCGCCGTGTCCTCCGTGTGGCCTTCCGCCGGTAGAGGAGGAGCCGAAGACGGAGCTGCAAGCGCCCCACCACGGCCGCCCCGACCGCGGGCACCGCGTCGTCCACGACCTCGGGCCGCGGCCCTCCCTTGAGCGCTGGAGCCAGCCTCTGCAGCTGCGGCCGAAGCATGAGCATGGAGCCGAGGAGAAGCTCTCGCCGTGGCAGCAGAGACACGGCCACGACCTCTCCCTCTCGCCATGCCGTCGTCAGATGCGGGGGGGGGGGGGGGGGGGGGGATGAGAGAAAGAAATGACGGTTGCTGAGGATCAAGGCGGGAGGGGATGAGTGAGCATCACATCCCGCAGTCCCCTCTTTATAGGGGGAGTGCGGGGGACTGGCTCTTCACCGTCTTCGGGCGGCCACCCACGTTCGCCAATCCCGCGCCCTGCGCTTCTGGCCAGGCGCATTACTCCAGCAACCGCCCACGGTCACCAATCCCATATTCTGCGCCCCCTGGCCCGGCGCATCACTCCAACGGCCGCCCTTCTCCACCAATCCGTTGCCTTGCATGCATGCAAGCGCGCTTGATGGAGGGGCGCAGAAAAAGGAGGAGTAAAGACAGACATGGCAGCTATCCTATGCCATGCATGGCCGCATGCCGGTTCAGTTTGAACCCACGACGCTCCACCTATGAGCGTGCCAAACGGCCGCCCGTTCGATGGCAAGGGTTGCCGGAAGACGACCGAGAACATACCCGAATTCAGATTAATGAGGAAGCAAAGAAGATCTCAAAAAAGAGGATAACCATCATGACGAAAATTACAGCGGCAGTTTTCCCGCCGCGTGTCTGTGCATTGTTTGGGCCTAGCCCAATGACGCTTCGGACGCGCGTATGGCCCGGGCCCGGGGGCTCCTGTCGGTGTATAAAACATGGGTATTTTATACCCTGACTTATGCACAGACAGTAGCAGCCTCCTTGCTGGCCATGCCTTGCCTGGAACCGCCAAGACCAAGGCTCAAGACCCAATTGCGGAAGCCACTGGAGAGAAGCTCAAGACAAAACATCAACAAGCGCTCAACTAATACCGAAGATAAGGATATTCCCTGCCGCCAAGGCTAAACCGGCAAGGTGAAGACCCGGCAAGCTCCGTACCAGCAAGCTTCTGCCAGCCCTCCAGCGCTCCACCTCACGGCACAGATGTTAGCTAGTGGATGAGGTGTCGACCGCGCAGGCTGGTTGGTAAGGCTTGTCGGGCATGTGTCAGCACACTGGGACAGGATTTGCCTTTAATGACACCCATCCAGGAGGTGTGTCAGAATAATACGAGGTAGCTGGGCGAGTGAAAGCACATTTGCTCCCTTGGTGGTTTTGGTAATTCATAACAACATATATCTCATTGAACTAATGTCCATTCAAGATTAAGATTTCAGGATGTTCAATGATTGGCATGGCATGGACTAGAGACGTGGACCCCTCAAAATGCTAAGGACAAGGATTGGCAAAATATCAAGACTCTACATTTTTGGTTTAGTGATCCAAGATCACATTGAGTCCATAGGAAAGCCAATACTATTAAAAGGGGATGAGGTGTTGCTTAATGGTCTTTTTGCTCAAGTGCTTAGTGACAGTATTCCTAAACCCTCAATCACTCTCTCCAACCAAATATGTCCTAAACCTGCAGTCCAACTCGGCCCCACCGATATTTCCAATCCGGCCCCACCGAGTTCATCCAAGACTTAGCCACTGCCAAAACCCTAACAAATCGGATCCACCGAAATGGATCTCGGTCCCACCGAGATGGCCTTGCCAACTCTCTGTAATCGGTTGCATTCACTTCGGTCTCACCGAGTTTGCAAATCGGTCTCACCGAGATGGCTTGCCAAGTCTCTGTTGCCTTATTGCTTCACTTCGGTCCAACCGAGTTGATGCAATCGGTGCCACCGAGATGAGGATTGCCCTAAGCCATTGCACTTCGGTCTATCCGAGTTGTTCGTATCGGTCCCACCGAGATTCCTAACGTTCATATCTTTTACACAGTTCGGTGCTACCGAGATGATTGTTTCGGTGCCACCGAGTTGGGTCAAAAGTGTGTAACGGTTGGATTTTGTGTGGAGGCTATATATACCCCTCCACCACATCCTTCTCAGTAAGGAGAGCCATCAGAACGTGCCTACACTTCCACCATACATTTTCTGAGAGAGAACCACCTACTCATGTGTTTAGATCAAGATATTCCATTCCTACCATTTGAACCTTGATCTCTAGCCTTTCCCAAGTTGCTTTCCACTCAAATCCTTCTTCCACCATAGCCAAATCTGTGAGGAGTTGTTTGAGTGCTGGGAAGACTATCATTTGAAGCACAAGAGCAAGGAGTTCATCAACAACACACCGTCTATTACCTTTTGGAGAGTGGTGTCTCCTAGATTGGTTAGGTGTCACTTGGGAGCCTCCAACCAGATGTGGGGTTGAACCAAGGAGTTTGTAAGGGCAAGGAGATCACCTACTTCGTGAAGATCTACCCCGAGTGAGGCTAGTCCTTCGTGGACGTAAGCCATGGTGGAATAGGCAAGGTTGCTTCTTTGTGGACCCTTCGTGGGTGGAGCCCTCCGTGGACTCGCGCAGCCGTTACCCTTCGTGGGTTGAAGCCTCCATCAACGTGGACGTACGATAGCACCACCTATCGGAACCACGCCAAAAACCACCGTGTCTTCATTGCGTTTGAAATCTCCAATCCCTCCTTTACATACATATGCAATTGCTTACATTCGGCTGCTATACTCTTAGAATTGCATGTGTAGGGTGATGCTTGACATGTACTATTGCTAAAATCTGCCTACAATTAAAATTGGGAAAAGGTTAGGTTTTATTTGGTCAAGTAGTTTAATCACCCCCCCTCTAGACATACTTTCGATCCTACAGCGAGTGGTGCAGAAATCTTGCCAGGACTACCTGTCCACATGACACCTAACAGTGCATTTAATGCCTTTGTCCTAAACTGGCAGAGTTAGGTATGATAGCACTGTTTGCTATCTAATCGCTATGTAATTACTATTTTGCCACTATGGTGACCCCTTTGAGCTATAAAAGGAGGGCCAAGGCAACAGTTAGAGGGATTCAGACCCCCCCCCCCTTTTCAATCACTTGCACGTCTTGCGTAGCAGCACTCTCCGCACCTTGCCGGGAGAAGCGCTCCCTGTACTTGTGCTTTCATACAACCAATACACCAAAAGCAGGAGTAGGGTTTTACGCTTCTCAGCAGCCCGAACCTGGGTAAATCCCTTGCGTTTTCCATTGACCATGCTCTTTGTGCACATTGATCCCCCCTGCCTAACCACAAGGGGCTGGATGGCCCCATAGATGGTCGTGTCACCGCGACAAGCACCCAAGCACCGGTCCACCCACATATCAAATTATCAAAGTAGCGAACGCGAATCAAACAAACATGATGAAAGTGACTAGATGAAATTCCCATGTGTCCTCGAGAATGTTTAGCTTATTATAAGAGATTGTTCCGGCCTGTCCTTTGCAACAAAAGGATTGGGCTACCTTGCTGCACTTTAAGTTACTATTGCTACTTGTCACTTGTTACAAATTATCTTGCTATCAAACTACTCGTTACCGACAATTTCAGCGCTTGCAGAAAATACCTTGCTGAAAACCGCTTGTCATATCCTTCTGCTCCTCGTCGGGTTCGACACTCTTACTTATCAAAAGGACTACAATTGATCCCCTATACTTGTGGGTCATCACCTCCGGCCCCCACCTTCTGCTATATAGGCTCATTTGCCCTAAAAAAATTATAGAGAAGACTTTCGGGATGAAGCGCCACCGTCTCGAGGCAGAACCTGGGCAGGAGCAATTTTGCTCTCCGGCGGAGCGATTAAGCCGGGGATACTTCCCTCCGGGAGGGGGAAATTGAAGCCATCGACATCACCAACGATCCTCTCATCATGGGAGGACCAATCTTCATTAACATATTCACCAGCACCATCTCATCTCAAACCCTAGTTCATCTCTTGTATTCAATCTTTGTCTCAAAACCTCAGATTGGTACCTGTGGGTTGCTAGTAGTGTTGATTACATCTTGTAGTTGATGCTAGTTGGTTTATTTGGTGGAAGATTATATGTTTAGATCCTTAATGATATTGAATATCCCTCTGATCTTGAACATGAATATGATTTGTGAGTAGTTACTTTTGTTCTTGAGGACATGGGAGAAGTCTTGTCGTAAGTAATCATGTGAATTTGGTATTCGTTCGATATTTTGATGATATGTTTGTTGTTACTTCCTTTAGTGGTGTCGTGTGAACGTCGACTACCTGACACTTCACCATCTTTGGGCCTAAGGGAAGGCATTGTGGAGTAGTAATTAGATGATGGGTTGCTAGAGTGACAAAAGCTTAAACCCTAGTTTATGCGCTATTCCGTAAGGGGATGATTTGGATCCATATGTTTCATGCTATGGTTAGATTCATCTTAATTGTTCTTTCGTAGTTGCACATGCTTGTGAGAGGGGGTAATCATAAGTGGGAGGCTTGTTCAAGTAAGAACAACACCCAAGCACCGGTCCACTCACATATCAAATTATTAAAGTAGCGAACACGAATCAAGCAAACATGATGAAAGTGACTAGATGAAATTCTCATGTGTCCTCGAGAACGCTTTGGTTATTATATGAGTTCGTTCCGGCTTGTCCTTTGCTATAAAAAGGATTGGGCCACCTTGTTGCACTTTATTATACTTGTTACTTGTTACAAATTACTTTGCTATCAAACTATCTGTTATCGCCAATTTCAGTGCTTACAGAGAATACCTTGCTGAAAACCGCTTGTCATTTCCTTCTGCTCCTCGTTGGGTTCGACACTCTTACTTATCAAAAGGACTACGATTGATCCCCTATACTTGTGGGTCATCAGGTGCCTTGCTGTCTCCTTGACTGTCTTCTGGAGCTCCCCCGAAGCTTCTAGGGTCCCTCCTTGTCCAGAAAAAATCGTCAAAAAGTTTCGTCGCGTTTGGACTTCGTTTGGTAGGAATTTTCTGTAAAACCAAAAACATGCAGAAAACAACAACTGGCACCGGGCACTAGGTTAATAGGTTAGTTCCCAAAAAAGATATAAAATGGCATATAAAGCATAGAAGATTGATAATGTAATAGCATGAAACAATCAAAAATTATAGATACGTCGAAGACGTATCAGCATCCCCAAGCTTAATTCCTGCTCATCCTCGAGTAGGTAAATGATAAAAACAGAATTTTGATGTTGAATGCTACCTAAAATGTCTTATCATGTAATCTCTTTTACAATATGAATATTGAGAAACAATGATGTAACAGATATCAACATAATAATATCAATGAATACTAGAATATAATCATTACTCTTCAAAATATACGATGCTTAACGAATGTTACCCCTACTCATTGAATTATGTAAGCATGGCATGACTCCATCTTCCTAATATAAGTACAAATCATGAGCACCCCGGTGTCAAACCAAGCAATTGCATCGTACCTTTTCTTGCTTCAGCAATTTCAACTTCACTCAATATATGAGCGTGAGACATGGACTTAGCACTACGGGTGGAATAAAGTATGTTGGTAGAGGTTTATAAGGGAAGACAAAAGTGAAGAAAGTCTCGCATCAACTCGGTGGATCGTTAGGCAATGGAGAGGCCTTACAATTGATATCAATGCGAGAAGTAGGGATTGCCATGCAACGGATGCACTAGAGCTATAAGTGTATGAAAGCTTGCTACTGGAACTAAGTGGGTGTGCATCCAACTTGCTTGCTCATGAAGACTTCGGGCATTTTAGGAAGCCCATCATCGAAATATACAAGCCAAGTTCTATATTGTAAAGATTCCCACTAGTAGTATATGAAAGTGACAAATCATGGAGACTCTCTATATGAAGAACATGGTGCTACTTTGAAGCACAAGTGTGGTAAAAGGATAGTAGCATTGCCCCTTCTCTCTTTTTTCTCTCATTTTTTTTGAATGAACAATATCATGAACCTCATCCCCACTTTTTCGAGGACTCATCAGTCTTCATCATTCTATACCTCACTAGGACAATGCTCTAATAATGATGATCATCACACTTCTTTTTTACTTACAACTCGATAAACTGAAATAATACGACTCTATATGAATGCCTCTGGCAGTGTACCAGGATGTGCAATGATCTAGCGTAACATGTATTACAATGATGAACGGTGGCTTTGAAACAAATATCATGCCAGCTCTATATGATCATGCAAAGCAATATGATAATGAACACACAAGTCATGTGAATAGTAACCGTGGAAGTTGCATGGCAATATATCTCGGAATGGCTATGGAAATGCCATGATAGGTAGGTATGGTGGCCGTGCTAGGGCCACTAGGCTGAGCACGCGGGCCGGCATGGCACGACCCGTTTATCTTTTTATATGTTTTTATTATATATATATGTATATTATATATATATATATATATATACATCCCAGCTATTCTGCAACCCATTCCTGAATAAGCTATTCAGAAACCGTTCCTAACTGCTCAAAAATAGACAAGCTAACTGTGCGTCATATACTTGTTAACTGCCGAGCGGACTTTTTCTGGCACCGTTTTTTCGCATTGTTTTTTGGTCATAATTATTGAACCGTTTATCGGAATGATGCAAATGATATACCGTTGGATAGCTATGGAAAAGGAGCAAAAAAACTCATATTGATCATTTTCCCAAAATCGATTCGGTTTTTAAACAAAATTCAAAAAACTGGAAATCCATCAAACAAGTTTTCAATGTTTTTGTGAAAGAAATTTTCAAACCATTTGTCAGAATGTTGCGTATGATATACCGTTGGAAAGCTATGGATTAGCCCGAACTTTGGTATATAGAACTCGTTTTCAAATTCGCTACGGTTTAATAGCAGTTTTCAAAAAACTAACATCATTTTCGTCATTTTTTGCCCGAACTGCTACAATACATGCTAACTGCCCGACCGGAATAGCTAACTGACATATGCTGACAAGCTAACTACTGAGACTGAAGAAACTTATTTTTTTGTGTTTTTTCCTGGTTTTTCCCGGATCAAGCTAACTGCCGGTATTGAAATAGCTAACTGCCGGGGATTGCGGCAGTTAACAACAAGTTAACTGCCGGACTGAAGGTACTAAATTTTTCTTTTATATTTTTTTTGCCTGGGTCATACTAACTGCGGGGCCCGAAATAGCTAACTGTCAGGACTACACCAAATTTAACTGTCGCAAACTATAAAGTTAACTGTCGGTTTTTTTCATACCCAAAGTTTTTAGATGTTTAACTTTTGAAAATATATAGGTTAACTGAACCAATTTAACTGCCGGATTGAGTCGAGTTAACTCTTCATGCTCCCATAGCTAACTGCATCGATTTTTTGGATTATTGTACCCAGCAAACTACCACAATTTTTAAAATTTAACAGCTTTTTTTTGCTGATTCGTCCAAAGTTAACTTATATAAATAAAAAAATCAACTGCTGGAAATTTGTCAAAGTCAACTACTGTGTACCGCAGTTTTTGTACACTTAACTGCCAAAGCGGAATACACAAAAATTCTAATTGGGGCACATCCAAGGTTCAGAACTCAACAAGCACGTCCTCCATACATTGGACCTTGGTTACTTGCACTTAGCCCACACACTCTGTACGCCGGCATATATGCATATATGCATACAAACGCAAACAACCAAGTTCACAGCTTTCACGAGGACATCCTCTGGATTACAGGATGAAAGTGGCGACGCCATAGAAGCTCTCCTCATAGGGTCTGCAAAAAAAATCTAAAATTTGATAAGACGTGCATCCAAAATCAAAGGGAAATGAATGGAGATGTGCAGCTAACTACTTAGTTTTTTGAATGTACCTGTGTTATCCCATGATTAAACTACAGAAAGATGGGTCATGGGAAGTCACTGTGTCAACTGAATCCATGCCCACCACTAACTGCTCGGTGAATTTCACATCAGGGGAAGATGTTGGTTTCGGGGCAGGATCTCAGTATCTCACTAGCGGAGGGGAGCCATGGACCTCGCTGGCGTAGACAAGGGGGCGTGCAGGATGGGCTGGCCGGCAATGGAGAGAGGCTCCCGACCAAGGAGCATGCTCAGGTGGGGGAGGCTGACGGTTGTTGGAGCTTCGATGGGAAGAGCACGCGGCGCCGTAACTCGCAGACTGCACCACGAGCTCTCCAAAGAGCTCGGCGATGCAGTAAAAAGACACACACACACACACACAAGTTTTTTATTCACTTCTCTCCTAAGTCCTAACTACTCCAATGGCCGGCTGCGGATGGATAACTGCATGTCATACCCCGCGCGAACCGCACGCGCGCACGCTCCTAACTGCATCGTGGCCGATGCAGATTTTTTTGCCACTGGAAGATTTCCTCGTCGAGAGAGGAGGAAGTGGAAAGCCACCAGACATGCACTGTACTAGAGCTGTGACCGATGGTGAATCACACATGCACTAGAGGTGCTCGCCGTGCTCCCGTCGCAATCAACGCACGCTGGCCGGGTTGTTGTGGTCGCCGACCCAATCTAGAAGGTGATGGCGTGCAGGAGGCCAAGGAGGAGAGGAGCACGGCGAGCAGAATCTGGCGCCACACCCGGCACTGTAGCGCACCTCCTTTGTTGTGCAACCCAAGGAGGTCGCAGCTACATCTGTATGGTGGACCGACGGTCGGGGTGGAAGGTGGGCAGTGCTCACGCAGATCTGGGCATGAGAGGAGAGACTGCGGTGGCGCCCGCCGGATCCGGGGCAGAGAGAAGAGACTGCGGCTGCACCCACCGGATCCAGGGAAGAGAGGAGTGGTTGGGGCCGTGCTTGCCAGATCCATGGCGGAGAGGGAGGTTGGGCGCGGTGCTAGAGGTTCGGCCGCGCGGCGGCAACCAGAGGTAGAAGGTGGGGAGGATTTGGGGACTTGGGGTGGAAGAAGGTGTGCGTCCCGGCTTACCGCCGGCTCCGCTCGCTACCGCTCGCTCCGCGGGGAGCTACAAGTAGGAGAGGGTGGGAGGTTGCGGGTAGCTATAGGTCCCTGTAGAGTTCCTAAATAAGGTATTCTACAACCCCCACCCCCTCCTACATGTCGCTACCCGGAACCTCCCACCCTCTCCTACTTGTAGCTCCCCGCGGAGCGAGCGGTAGCGAGCGGAGCCGGCGGTAAGCTGGGACGCACACCTTCTTCCACCCCAAGTCCCCAAATCCTCCCCACCTTCTACCTCTGGTTGCCGCCGCGCGGCCAGACCTCTAGCACCGCGCCCAACCTCCCTCTCCGTCGCGGATCTGGCGAGCATGGCCCCAACCACTCCTCTCTTCCCCGGATCTGGTGGGTGCAGCCGCAGTCTCTTCTCTCTGCCCCTGATCCGGCAGGCGCCGCCGCAGTCTCTCCTCTCATGCCCAGATCCGCGTGAGCACTGCCCACCTTCCACCCCGACTGTCGGTCCACCATACAGATGCAGCTGCGACCTCCTTGGGTCGCACAACAGAGGAGGTGCGCTGCAGTGCCGGGTGTGGCGCCAGATTCTGCTCGCCGTGCTCCTCTCCTCCTTGGCCTCCTGCACGCCATCGCCTTCTAGATTGGGTCGGCGACCACAACAACCCGGCCAGCGTGCGTTGATTGCGACGGGAGCACGGCGAGCACCTCTAGTGCATGTGTGTTTTACCGTCGGTCACAGCTCCAGTACAGCGCATGTCTGGTGGCTTTCCACTTCCTCCTCTCCCGACGAGGAAATCTTCCAGTGGCAAAAAAATCTGCATCGGCCACGATGCAGTTAGGAGCGTGCGCGCGTGCGGTTCGCCCGGGGTATGACATGCAGTTATCCATCCGCAGCCGGCCATGGGAGCAGTTAGGACTTAGGAGAGAAGTGAATAAAAAACTTGTGTGTGTGTGTGTGTCTTTTTGCTACATCGCCGAGCTGTTTGGAGAGCTCGTGGTGTGGGCTGCGAGTTACGGTGTCGCGTGCTCTTCCCATCGAAGCTCCGACAACCGTCAGCCTCCCCCACCTGAGCATGCTCCTTGGTCGGGGGCCTCTCTCCATTGCCGGCCAGCCCATCCTGCACGCCCCCTTGTCTACGCCAGCGAGGTCCATGACTCCCCTCCACTAGTGAGATACTGAGATCCTGCCCCGAAACCAACATCTTCCCCTGATGTGAAATTCACCGAGCAGTTAGTGGTGGGCATGGCTTCAGTTGACACAGTGACTTCCCACGACCCATCTTTCTGCAGTTTAATCATGGGATAACACAGTTACATTCAAAAAACTAAGTAGTTAGCTGCACATCTCCATTCATTTCCCTCTGATTTTGGATGCACGTCTTATCAAATTTTAGATTTTTTTGCAGACCCTATGAGGAGAGCTTCTATGGCATTGCCACTTTCATCCTATAATCCAGAGGATGTCCTCGTGAAAGCTGTGAACTTGGTTGTTTGCGTTTGTATGCATATATGCATATATGCCGGCGTACAGAGTGTGTGGGCTAAGTGCAAGTAACCAAGGTCCAATGTATGGAGGACGTGCTTGTTGAGTTCTGAACCTTGGATGTGCCCCAATTAGAATTTTTGTGTATTGCGCTTTGGCATTTAAGTGTACAAAAAATGCGGTACACAGCAGTTGACTTTGACAAATTTCCAGCAGTTGATTTTTTTATTTATATAAGTTAACTTTGGACGCATCAGCAAAAAAAAGCCGTTAAATTTTAAAAATTGTGGTAGTTTGCTGGGTACAATAATCCAAAAAATCGATGCAGTTAGCTATGGGAGCATGAAGAGTTAACTCGACTCAATCCGGCAGTTAAATTGGTTCAGTTAACCTATATATTTTCAAAAGTTAAACATCTAAAAACTTTGGGTATGAAAAAAACCGACAGTTAACTTTATAGTTTGCGACGGTTAAATTTGGTGTAGTCCTGACAGTTAGCTATTTCGAGCCCCGCAGTTAGTATGACCCAGGCAAAAAAATATAAAAGAAAATTTTAGTACCTTCAGTCCGGCAGTTAACTTGTTGTTAACTGTCGTAATCCCCGGTAGTTAGCTATTTCAATACCGGCAGTTAGCTTGATCCGGGAAAAACCGGGAAAAAAAATAAGTTTCTTCAGTCTCAGCAGTTAGCTTGTCAGCATATGTCAGTTAGCTATTCCGGTCGGGCAGTTAGCGTGTACTGTAGCAGTTTGGGGAAAAAATGACGAAAATGATGTTAGTTTTTTGAAAACTGCTATTAAACCGTAGCGAATCTGAAAATGAGTTCTATATACCAAAGTTCGGGCTAATCCATAGCTTTCCAACGATATATCATACGCAACATTCCGACAAATGTTTTGAAAATTTCTTTCACAAAAACATTGAAAACTTGTTTAATGGATTTCCAGTTTTTTGAATTTTGTTTAAAAACCGAATCGATTTTGGGAAAATGATCAACATGAGTTTTTTTGCTCCTTTTCAATAGATATCCAATGGTATATCATTTGCATCATTTCGATAAACGGTTCAATAATTACGACCAAAAAACAATGCGAAAAAACGGTGCAAGAAAAAGTCCGCTCGGCAGTTGACAAGTATATGACGCACAGTTAGCTTGTCTGTTTTCGAGCAGTTAGGAACGGTTCCTGAATAGCTTATTCAGGAATAGGTTGCAGAATAGCTGGGATGTATATATATATATATATATATATATATATATATATATATATATATATATATATATATATATTATTCTGTTACTATCGGGCCCTATAAGAGCGCGACGCGCCCAACCGGCACGCGGCAGAATCCCCTCGACCCGCTGTGACCTGCCCCACCCTAACCCGGCTTCTACCGCCGGAGGCAGTCGTCGCAGGCGAACGAGCGACGGCGGCAGCCGGAGCGAGGAAGCCTGCGGCACCATGATGGGTCGCCGCTGGATCCACAGCCACCGCCTTCCTTGCCGGCGCAGCATCACCAGATCAGTGCCCTCTTCCTACAGCCGCTGCCTCCCTGGAGCTGCTCACCGGATTCGTGATCTCCGCCGCCAGCCGCCGCCTCCCCGGAGCTGCTCGCCGGATCTCCACCACCGCCGGCACACCGCCGTCTCCCCAAGCTCCTCCAGCATTGCCTGCTTCAATGGCACCACCTTCCGAGCTAATTCCGACGCGCCGCCGCCGTGAGCAAGAAGATGACAGATGCGAGAACATGCCTTTCCAGGTGATGCGTCCTTCCCACTTGTTGTTTGCTCAATTTGCGATCTGGTTGTTTACAGTACAAACACTCAGTTCAAAAAATTGTTTTGAGATCTAGGTATGCCTGAAGCAAATCCCATGTGTGTGTCAGTTCATCAGTCCTAATTTGCAAAAAACATATACCCTGTTGTACTGTAAGTTCGATGATATAGAAGCTGATAGTACGTCGCATATGCTTGCATTAGTTCATTACGCCCCTGCCACTTGATACACAAGTTGGATGTCAAAAAGGTTACTATCAGTACTTCTCATGTGCATGCATCAGTTCTAGTGTGAAACATAAAGATATCCATCAATTCATTACGACCCCTACCACAGCAAGTTTGAAGTTAAGTTTACTATCAGTACATGACATGTGGATGCATCAGTTCGAGTGAGACAGACTGGTACTGGAAAAACTCATTACCCCTGTTACATATTAAGTTCAATGAGACAGAAACTGACAGTACTTCTTATAAGGATGCATCAGTTCGAGTGAGAAAACATAAACATATGCAACACTCTATTACCTTGCTACTAGTGCAAGTTCGAAGTTCATATTACTTGCAGTACATGCCTTTTGCATTCATCAGTTCTAAGGAAAAAAACAGGAATAAACATGCATACGTTCATTAAATACCATAGATGCATCAGTCCTAACAGTACATGACATGCGCATGCATCAGTTCCAGTTAAAAGCCCACTACTGTAAGTTCGATTTCTAGGTTACGAGCAGTACATGACATTTGAAAGCAAGAAATATTAATCCTAGATTTCCTGACATTTAAAAAAATGTTGAATGACAACGCAGAAATATGCAAGGCAGCACGCGCAGGATGGGTTTCACGAGGAAGGAAGATATGAGGCGCCGCCAGGTTGGGTAACACCAGATGTACCCCTTGGATACTTCAACTGTACCGGTAGATTTGAAGTTACACCAGAATCAGTGGATGCACAGTCGGGTTCTTATATGCAGCAAATGCCGCTTACCAGGGGTACAAGTTTTACTACTGCCGGCGTGCAACGAGGTCCAAATTGTCCACAACCAACAAGGTTTTCCTTCCCTGATGCAACCAAAAAGCCAAGGATGCACAGGCATCCACCAGTCGCTCCATCAACATCAACCGTCCGTGTTGCAAAAGCGATTGCGACAGGAAAACAACACCTAAGAGACAATAATGTTCACCAATCTAGGATGGTGGGAAGTAACAGATATGAGCCGTATAGACAGGAGCCACCTCATAACGCATCTGCACACCGACAGCCATACAATGAGAGGCGCAGAGCTTCATCAACATTACTCCCGCCAAGAGATGCGCTCCTGCATGTGCCGAGGGTGACACCTCCCGCGCCCATAAACCAGGGAGAACAGCAAACACCAGAGGCAGCAAAGACATATACACATGTAAGTAACCCCTTATAAAAACATATAAATAATCATGTGTGTTCGAAAAGCAGAAATAGCATTGTAATGTGATCACCCATCTCACATTTTCTCACAGTCTTTTGTTTTGTTCACTGTTGCGTGCAGCATCCTACCATTAACGCATACGTCCTGCCAAGTCTAGAGATGAGGTTTGAATCTTTCAAGGAGGCGAAGGATTTCTACAACGTGTACGCAAGGCACGCAGGATTCGCTATGAGGGAAGGTTCTAAAGTGGACAACATGTGGTACCTTTTGTGCATGTGCCATGGAAAGTATGAATCCAAGGTTTCAGAGGCAAACCGGCAGAGGAACAAGACAACTTGCAGGACTGACTACAAGGCTAGAATGAGGGTCAAGCCTGAAAAGGATGGGACATTTGTCGTAAAGGACATAAAATGGGAACACAACCACAGGCTTGTGGTCAGCCCGCAAATGCTTGTGTTCTTGCACTCCCACAAAAACTTTGACAGCACAATAATGGAGTACGTCAAGTACCTGCAGTTCAAAGGCATCACCCACTCGCAAATCATGAGCATACTAGGCGGTGATGACCCCGGTGGCTACTTCCTCGAAATGGCAGCCTGAGATCTGATTAATGCGTAAGTTCAACCTTGTTTTCCTCCCATGCCCCCCTTATCTCGTCAGTTCTAACCGATTATGCAACGCATGTCCTAATGGCAATTCAACAAGAATTTTGCACTGACCTGTTGTGTTTACTGTGCAGGAAAGCAAAGAATTCAAGGATGGATGATGTCGACGATGTCCTCAAGATGGTCAACTTCTTTAGGGAGATGAAAGCAATCAACAAGGAATTCTTCTGTGACATATAGCTTGACGAGTCCGACAGAGTCAAGAACATTTTTTGGGCGAATGCAAGCTGCCGCGGGGCCTATCAAGACTTCGGAGACTGCGTGGCGTTTGACACCACATACAAGACCAACAAGTACCATATGCCACTTGGGGTCTTTGTGGGCACTAACAATCATTTGCAGACCACATTCTTTTCTTTCGCCCTAATAAGAGATGAGGACGCAGATTCATTTAGGTGGCTGTTCAAAACATTCTTGAAATGCATGAGAGGAAAGGCTCCAACATGCATCCTAACAGATACCACCGCCATCCAAAAAGAGAAAAAGAAATCACATATTGCTAGTTCTATTCCATATACATACACCAACATCCCCTGACCACTCTTTCTCATTCTGATTTCCAGACCAGTGCCCGGCAATGGCTTTGGCGATACTAGATGTTTTCAAAAACACACTACACAAGCTATGCCGCTGGCACATCATGAAAAGTACAAGGAGCACTTGGCGTACTTGTACAACCTCTACCCAACCTTCAAGAATGAGTTCACAGCAATACTCAACTGGCCCCTCATGCCAACTAAGTTTGAGGCTGCCTGGAAAGCTCTCATGGATAAGTACAACCTTCACGACGATGCTACGATGGTGTCTATGTGGAACGAACGGGAGAAGTGGATATCAGCCTACTTCAAAGAAATTTTCTGTGCCAAAATGACATCGACCCAGCGTAGCGAGAGCATGAACCATGTTCTCAAAAAAAACTTTGTAAATGAGAGACAAAACCTGCACCAGTTTGTAAGCCAAGTAAACAACTGCGTGAAAACGAGGAGGCAGACAGAGAATGAGGAGACAATGGGTAACAGGGTATAGCTCTATCACCTGTCGCAAGATAAAAACGTGCTCACCAAAATAATGCTTTCTTACTAACACAAGTTTTTGCTGCGAGAAAACTAATAATTTGTTCATCACTCTTGCTTTGTGCAGAAAGAATAGAACACGCTGACTCTATATGGATTTGACACTCAGATGGCAAAGGTTTTCTCGTGAGGTGTGTATAGCGAGCTCCGAAAGAGGATAAAACTCAGCACCCTCTTCACGGCGACAGAGACGGATGAGCCTACAAAGTACCTTGTGCGCTACAACAACCCGCGGAAAGAGTTTGTGTGGTCACAACACGAATTCCAGGTGGTTGCAGACCCCGAGGGAGAAACATACGACTGTGAATGCAAGTTATGGGACCACATAGGTGAGGACAAAAAAAAGATATTACAAACTGTAGTAAATTGCATTGTCAATTTTGTTCGACTGAAACGACAGAAACCATGCACCTCTTCCTGAAAAACAGGTATTTTCTGCTTGCATGTCCTGTGCATGATGGTGACAAAGAAGGGTGGCAGCATTCCGGAGAGATACATCCTTAGGAGATACACCAAACACCCGAGCACGCAGCCAACCTTCAATAGGAATGACTTGAGGACAGTACGTCGAACAAGGCCTCCCACTACTGCATTGAAAGCGCAATCTTCCTGCTGAACATGCGTGTACACAGAAAATGCTTGAGAAGTGAAGAGCAAATGGCGAGGTCACGTGTCGTTATGGAAGCTCTCGAACAAGAGCTCGACGCCATGGAATCTGTTGCGAACGGAGGCAATGCGGACAACGGAGCAGAAGCTATTGAGCTTGATGTCGCTACAATCCTATCCGAAATGAACCATTTGGGAGCTATCTGCAGCTACAACGAGGAGGAGGAGCAACAAGAGCAAAAGACCTTGACCATGTGCAAAGGTAGGAGCAACAACATGGGCAGACGCAGGATAACGAGCTTGATGGTGCTCTAGGCGAAGAGCCTGACAACAGGAGATCCTACCATCAGCAGCAGCAAAGGGTAGTAAAACCGCCCATATTCTCATGCACAAAGGGGAGGAAGAATAAGACGCAAGCAGCGAAAGCAACAGCCAACAAGCCGCCGCGCCCTGTCAGACGCATGGAGTTCGGCCCGGATGGCAAACCTCTCGGGATAAGGGCATGCGGTGTCTGCAACGTGGTGACCAAACATAATGCACGCACATGCCCACACCGCACAGATGCCATCATCGACAAGAAAAAGCTGCAAACAACTGCCAACGTGATTCAGAAGCAGGGTGGAGCTGGCCAAGATTCTGCCACCGCAGACAGCACGCGCAAGAGTTACATTTGCGGCAAGTGTGGGGGAGCTGATGGACACAATGCCCGCACATGCAAACTGGACAAGGGCAATGGTGCTGATCAGAAACAAAGCAATTTCAAGAGTTCCAAAAAATCAAGAGAAGAAGAGTATGAAGAAGAAGAATTTGACGATAATGACGAGGAATCAGATGAAGAAAACGAAGATGACGGGATTGCGATGAGGAAGATGAACCTGAAAATGAAGTTGCCGAGGCTCGAGCTGAAAAGGGCGCCGACAGAGGACACCATACCCAGCCGCCAGTGAGAAGGAGCTCAAGACTAAAGAATCCATAAACTGCGACTCTCGGTCCCCTCATAATCGTATCAAAAAAGACTATCGTTACCAAACTTATTTATGTTTATTTTCGATTTCCATGTCAGTACAATACTTAAAGATACCATTTTTGTTTTGCGGCTGCTGGATCAGTGAGACTATTATGTAAACCATTCCATAAGACTTTTCAATGCACTGTTACAATATATTTAACTGATCTACCTTTCTTTATCGTCAGTACTAATGTGGATTTGCATTTCTATGTCGTCACTACTACTATGGATCAGCAACATAACCCATTAAAAATTTAAAAAAAATTCAAACTCTCATAGTATGTCAATACTACTAAACCCACACATCAGTCCTGGACTGAGCAACCAAGCACGCTCGCGCACACCTGAAAAACATTTGCAAACACTATGATTGGCGTACATGTCAGTCCTAGTGCACCACGCCCATCAGTGCAAAAAGAAATGAGCGTAAAAGATGACCAACTCAACTATGGCCCAACGAGCGTGCGGGATATAAACTTGGACTTACAAGGGCATGCAGGGCCCATCTAATTATAAAAAAAGTTCAAATACTGATCATAAGTAAGTTCGAAAAATGTTAATTGTACAGTTAAAATAAAAATAAATTGCATCCCTTTATAGTAAACATAGACTAGTCACCTTTAATTATTTTTAATAAAGTAAGTTAAATTTGTTTTTTGAAAGTTCAACATTGATTATTTATGCAGTACAAATTTAAATATGTGTTACATGTTATTTTTAAATAATAGAACTATTTTTACAAAATTTAATTTACAAAAAAATAAAGTTCAAGTACTTAAAGTTAAAAAGTTCCATAAATATTGGTTGTGCAACACTCCTTTAAAAGTTCAACATTGATTATTTATGCAGTACAATTACATATGTGTTACATGTTACACGCCTCAAATTTAATAAATAGTACTAAATTTTAAAAATATAATTTCCAACACAAAAAAAGTTCAACTACTTAAAGTTAAAAAGTTTCATAAATGTATGTTGCATAGTACTCCTTTAAAAATCAGTGGAGTATAAAAACATAGATAAAAAAATTAATTAAAATATCTATAAAAATGTTTTCAAATTAAATTGATTTAAACCTTCATTTAAAAACAAGGTTTAAAAAAATTAGGAGCACACGCAAAAAGAGTAAATCTGCTCCAAACAACGGCACAGGGCTGGCGTGACAAACTTTATACCTTGTGTGCCAGGACGGCCCTATGCACATGGTTGGAGCAGGCCCACTTGTGAATCTCCTCAAGGGAACACGATTGTGCGTGCAAAAAATGCCATCTTATAAATAGGTAGATGAAGAACAAAACAAGCGAGGTGGGACTAAAAAAACCTCTTGACCACGCTGCCTGCCTTTGCCAAATGCGTACTGATAAGTTCAGCCCGAGGTCAACCATCAGTCCAAGTATCGATAATCGTGCGATTCATATGTCATGATTACTGACTCTGTGACGTGCAACTAGGACAAGCAACGAAGTACACCTTGACAAGACGGGTCAGTGCGACCAGATAATTCCCGTGCTAAAAATAAGGCTTGAACGGTTGGGTTTTCCAGGGCACCGCCAGCGCTACCACTCGGCGGTTGCCACGACGAACTGCAACGGCGAGCCCACGTCCACTACCCCCACTACCACGGCGAGCCCGCGTCCAACCGCCTCCCCCATGTCCCAAATCACTCCATAAAAAAACACCTCCGCCTCCATCTCTGCCTCATTCCGAAATCACCATTGCTGCTCCATCTCCCCTAGCAACTCGCCACAACATCTCTGTCTCCAAGGCCACCATCGTTGGAGGAGGACAATGGTAGAGGAGCTGTCTGCCAAGCGTCCCCGCGGTGAGACGTCCGACCACACCACCAAGCTCCACGATGTTGAGGTCCCCGGTGAGAAGCTCGACTACACCACCAAGCTCAAGGACGTTCAGGTGCACGGCAGGGAGCCACTGGAGGTCGTATGCACCAACAATCCAGACGAAGCCGACGAGATGATCAGGAGGCTCAGGATGAGGGTCAGCGGCTTGTTGGAGAGGATCGTCGGCATTGATGTGGAGTATACCAGGGAAGACGAACCTCCGCGGAGGGCAGCAGTTCTGCAGTTATGCGTAGAGGACCTCTGCCTAGTATACCACATCACCACGGCCAAAGAAAGGTTAACCATCCTACTCATTCAACCTCTTCATGCATCTGTTTAATTAGTATTGCATCCTGAAATTTCATTAAACTAGTTTCTCAACTAGATGTACTAGTGTACTTTCTGAACTAGATGCACTAGAATAGATTTTGAACTTGATGCACTAGATTAGTTTTTGAACTTGATGCACTAGATTATTTTCTGAAATTGTTGCACCAAATTAATTTCTGAACTTGATGTACTAGTGAAGTTTCTGATCTTGATGTACTTGTGTAGTTTCTGGACTTGATGTAGTAAAGTAGTTTATGAACTTGGTCTGATGTTACTTTCATCAGCAAAAAAGTAAGAACTTGGTGATGCACTGGTAAATGTTTTTTTATTCAACAAATAAAGCTAAACTAGTACTAAGCAGCAGATAGATAGATCATTGACTCAACTGTAAATACTAAAAGAAAAATAACATGGTGTACTTGAATTTAATTTCTAAACTTTCTGTACTAGTTTCTGAAGTATATTCATCCATGCATGATACTATATAAGCATCTACTTCATGGATTCATAACTTGTAATCCCCACTTGCAGGCTCAAGCGCCTCGACGAGCTCCTGATGGAAAAGAAGTTGTACACCTTTGCCGGCTTCAGCATTGAAGGTGACAAACAGATGTTGAAGAACTCTGGTTTGGAGATCAACCCCAACAAGTACATCGACATCCAGCGCAAATGGAGAGTTCCATACTCCGGAAAGGAGTACGACTCTTTGGCTGATGTTGCATCCAGTGTGATCCATGAATTCTACAAGAACATGAAGAAGAAGATCAACAGTGTGGAAGACCATAAACTGTGGGGGATCATCCCGCTGCCAGAGAAGCTCATCAAGTACGCAGCGATAGATGCGTACGCCACCTACGAGTCATGGAAAAAATCATCACCATCAAAAAAGGTCTGGACAAGGCAAAGGAGGAGGAAGAGAATTTTGGAAACCCCTACGCCCGATACGGCTTCTAGGGATGAGGAAACATCAAAGTCTGGCCTTCGAGTTGCTTGTGCATGTGCTTGTCCTTTCTCTGGTTTCAAGTTTGTAGTTTGCTTTTGTTAGGTTGAACCAGTTTGCTTTTGTCATGTGTTGCTTATGTCATGTACGTAGTTTGCTTATGTGGTTGAACAAGTTTGCTAGATTGCTATTTTGTTTATCCATCATGTCAAGTTGAAGTAGTTTGTGAATGGAACATTGTGGCTGCCCTTCAGCAATAGTTATGGAGCAACTACTCATAGAAGGATCTTTTATGTGTAGTTTGGATTCAGCATAGTTTGGAAAACAAACATTCAAACAATCAGTAAAAATTGTGCTGCTTAACCATGCTTGTAAAAACAAAACCCTCAGGATAGCACTCTTGAATGTTCCAACAAAAACCTTACTACTTCATGTACTGTTGTATCATAAAAGCATTTCGACTAATAACACATGTACAAGACATAGGTTACATTCCTATGATCTAAGTTTATACGAACAAAGAACAATACTAGTAGACTTGGACACTCAGTACAGCTTAGTTGTGTATATAAGTACTATCACACTAAATACTGTCAGAACAACACTGAAAAAATCACAACAAAAAAGGTGACATCACACTAAAAGAACAAGTTCCAACCGAGGAGATCAATCAGTACTAATAAAAACATGCTTCTAGCAGGAAAGAAAATTAATAAGTACTAAAACAAAAAGGCTAAGAAATATCAGTTCGCATTTCTTAAGCCCTGACAGATTAAGCACACCAGTACTAGCAGCCTTGGACGCTCAGTACAGCTTAGTTGGTACCATCACACTGAAAATAAACACAAGAAAAAGGTGCCATCACACTGAAAATAAACACAAGGAAAAGGTGCCTTCACTCTCAAAAAAGGTGTCAGTTCGAGCCGAGGAGAACAATCAGTACTAGTAAAATCATGCTTCTAGCAGGCAAGAAAATTAATAAGTACTAAAACAAAAAGGCTAAGAAACATCAGTTTGCATTTCTTAAGCCCTGACAGATTAAGATTAAGCACACCAGTATTAGCAGCCTTGAACGCTCAGTACAGCTTAGTTGGTACCAGCACACTGAAAATAAACACAAGAAAAAGGTGCCATCACACTGAAAAAAGGTGTCAGTTCAAGCCGAGGAGAACAATCAGTACTACTAAAATCATGCTTCTAGCAGGCATGAAAATTCATAAGCACTACAACAAAAAGGCTGATTGAAAAAAAAATTGACCGCCCAAAGGACAGGCCGGCCCTACGCGGTAGGGTACGTGGACTCAAGCCCACAGCGAACCGAGGGCGAATCCGTCGCAGACCAAACTGCATGGGACTAGCCGACCAAGGCCCACCGGTCATGACAGAGAGCGAGCGCCGTGCGTAAGCGCTCAAGTAAGTATACAGAGGAATTCGAATGCTGAGCCTCGGCAGCGCTTATAAACCGGTCGCGAGCCCTCTCGGTTAGCGAGGTGGGACTAAACTCATAGTGCATGCGCAGGAAGCAGTGCACAGCCGCGCGGATGAGCTATTTGGGTCGGAAGAGGGCCCAATTATGCCTACGCGTTGGAAGCCTGCATCGTCTACAAATTCTACTAACCCCTAAGGCCCGTTGAAAGGACCAGAGCGGGGGGAAATAATTTAAACTACAACAAAAATGTTCAAAAACTGATTATACAAAAGTTAAAATACATATTCGCTGCCAATAAATTTATTATAATATAAAATAAAATAAAATAAACTTAGCTCTGCAGCACGACCAAAATAATAAAAAACGCTACAAAAGAATGATATTTAAAAGTTAATAAGCTATTTGTTAAATGTACGTAATTTAAAACTGGGGATTTTTTTTTTTGAAGTTCAACTACTTAAATGCAAGAAGTTCCAACAAATATTGGTTGTTCAGTCTGCTCAATTTCTTTTTTAAATAAAAACTGACTAGAGCTCAATTAACAACTATGCCCTAAATAATTTAAATCAGCACAAAATAACTGCCATTCGTTAAAGCACTTCAGTTCGAACATCTAATAGACAACAGTACTATAAAACCAACAAGCTTCAGTCCACTGACGCTGCATCCATAGTACTGACACATCAATTTTTCAAGCCTTCTGCTGTAGGAAAAACAATTCAGTTCTCACAGTACCATCAGTACAAAAAGAAGATACAAAAACTATACAAGTCTAACTTCGGTTGAGACAGCTGAACATAAAATCAGTCTCACTTTTGAGCAACAACTGCCAACGCAGTGAAAAAAGTGTTCAGTTCAACGTGGGTAAAAGCTTTCAGTTCGAACATCTAAAAGACAACAGTACTACAATCCCCGAGTAATAGATAAAAGAGAAACAGATGTTCAAACACATTGTCATCACACTAAAAATTTATAAAAATGATGTGCCACACTGAGAAACATCACAAATTATCCTAGTTATTACATAGTTGAGAAGACATCCAAATCATATATAAAAACATAACCCTACAATGTTTTCAAAGAGATAAATCACACAAGTATCCAATCATGACACAATGATCATCAATTCTTTTATGCACCAGGAGCCAGAGCTTGAATCTCCTCAGGAAGCTCCGTCACCAAAATCTGGTTCCTCGGGTTGAACACAACTGTATATAGATCCTGAGCACTCCAATCTACAATACGGGGCTGCAAACAAATGAACAAATAATTAAAATGATAACAGAGAAAAAAGGAAAAGACAAACAGCCAAAGACATAAAGGGAAAGCTGAACTAGAACTCACATCATTATTTCGAATATTCTCGACGATCTTTTCACCATCATATGTTGCCGCAAACTTGAGAGCATAGTGGCCACACTCATTCGGCCCTTGTAAGGGAACAGTGACGAACCTTGGTCTCTTTGCAAGAACACTCCAGTTGGGTTGCTTGCTTGCATTATACTGACCCTCGCCATACACAGCCTTCATGACTTGCACCAATATGCTGATCTATAAATTAAAGACCACCAATAAAGAACAAAACTACACATTTCAGGTCTCACAATAAGCAGAAACAAAAAAGCGGAAACATTAATCTAGTAGAGATAAAGCTTTAGCTAACGGAAATCAACAACACTCACAATGTTCTCACAGTCTTTGTGGTAGGTGTTCTTTGAAGGACGATGATTCTTCCCGTACGGTAAAGGGTCTAGGATGTCAATGCTATTTCGGTACCGATTCATGGTGTACAAGGAATAGTGCGCCAAAGTCTTCCCCTTTGATAAAACCATAGGTTTGAATAAAGGCATCATGACCTAAAACCATGAAAAAAATAGTAAATATTAAAAATAAAAACCTGCATCACAGCAAACAATAAAACCTAAATCAGCTAGTAGAGCTCACAAGATTGGCAGTGAGTAAGTCTTCCCCCATCTCGAACATAGCTCCTGAACTCTCTCGCTGCCCGTTCCACATTAAACTCATTTGTTTCATCACCGAAAAATGTATAGTCAAGCACAACCTGCAAAAAGGCAAAAACAAATACACACGAAAAATATATCAGTAAGGAAAGTAATGAAAAAACTCAAAAAACAATAGGCAGATTAATTAAAGAGAAGAAACAATCTAATTCGTTACCATGATGAAATATGGACTCAGCAAGATCCTATCTCCAGATGTCAAATCAACATTTCTTTCGGGATCTTGCTTCCATTCCTCGATGAGGAAGTCCATTACATCCCCCTCCATCAACTGTCCAGGTGCAAAAACTTCCCAGACACGATTCCCAGTGAAGGCAGTTATGCTATTATTGGGCTGAGGTATCAATGCGAATGTAGTACTGCAGCACACACAAAACAAAAGCAGGAAAGGAAGATAAGACATTCATAGCAGTTCAAGTTATATATATTGAGCAGTTGAACTTCTATATATCTAGCAGTGAGAAAAAAAAAAAGAAGAAGAAACATAATGAGAAATACTCACTCGGTGTACTTCTCACGTCCTTCATCACTAACTATGAGATCATACAACCTGTGAGCCTTGTCCAGGTGAGGGGATTTATAAGGATGTAGCTCCTGCACAGGGGAGCAAAACTTGATCGGAGCTCTGGGTGCACGCTTCGTGCTTGTAACATTGCCAGACTGCAACGCAGGATCCTTCCTAGCAACACCAGCTCTATGCCGCACTATTCCAGAAAGAGGGGAAACGCCCTTGGCAGCAGCACTCCTGGTGACCCTTCCCATGCCAGCAATCTTGTCAAACGCATCATCATCACTGTCTATCAATTGGACTATGGGATTCTTGGGTGTAACGGGGCTCTCTGAATCAGCAGTTGTAGAACCTTTGACAGCTCCCAACCGACCCTTCATAACACCAGATCTTGTCTTCTCTGGAGAACGCCCCTGGCTCAAATCAATAGCCACACGCTCCAGCTCCAAGAACTGGCTGCCAAAGATTCTGTAGTCATGCTCCCCAAGATCCAACCACTCACCTACAACAAAAAGGAGGATCACAAAAATGGTATGTTCAACTATAGAATTAATAAGAATACTAGCCAAGATGTCAAGCAGGAAACAAAGACAAAAGTCATGCATACGTACAAGGGTCAATGCCAAACAAACCCCGGAAGTCGACCTCAAAAACATCGCTAGTCGCACAAGTATACAGAAGAGTCTTTCTAATGTCAGGAATGTCTTCAAATGTGTAATCCAACATTTCAACCACACCATCCTCCCGGCAATGGTAAGACTTGCAGTTTTGTAGCATAAAAAATCCACAATCATGACTGTTAACCAAAAAAACAAAGGTTACATTAAAAATAAAAATACATGAATACGACAAAAATTATGAAAGTGCTAATTACAGGAACAAAAAACAAGTAATAAATTTCATGAAAAGGGAAACCCACGTGTTTTGTTGCTGTGGCACATGAACAACCTCGCTAGAAAAATCATCAACACGCACCGGGGAGAACGGTTTGACCCTATCTACGCTGGATTCCCTCCAGTGCCTCTTTATATTATCTGTCATGGTCTTGAAAAATCTAACAGCAGCATCCCAGGTTTCATCACGGAGTGAATCCAGACATTCGAAACGACAGCACTTCAAATTGAGATTAACCAAGCACCAATGGCCAACATCTTCACCAGCCTTCATGCCAGGCACAAATGGCGGCGGATCAAAAGTAGGGAAAAGAACCTGACAAAAACAAGAGCAGAAGAAAATGAATTCCAGAATTCTAAAAGAAACTCATACTCAGCCTTCAAAACAAATAATAAAGCGCAAATACGAAATTCGCCAGTCCTAACAGATCACGAAATCATAAGTTCTAAATGAATAAGCATATCAGTACAAATTATAAAGCAGGCTACTTAAGTTTATTTATATTGCCAAATTAGCAAGGAACATTTCAGTTCCTGTTCGTTACTACAATAAGTTCAGCTTTAAATAAGAACACACATTCTTTCATCGGTACAGGAAAAAAAAGGAACAAAAGGATGAGTCACATACAAAGTCATAACAATCAACCCCTGATCTTGTGAACCACTGCCTCACATTGCCATCGATATTTCCATTAAGTATCTTTGTCTATTGTACGAAACACCAAAATACAGTTAGAAAATTGTCAAATAACTTATCAAACCTGATGCAGAATGATACGTCTCCAACGTATCTATAATTTTTTATTGTTCCATGCTATTATAGTATCAATCTTGGATGTTTTTATATGCAATTATATATCATTTTTTGGGACTAACCTATTAACCTAGTGCCCAGTTCCAGTTGCTGTTTTCTGCTTGTTTTTAGCTTTTCAGAGAATTAATACCAAACGAATTCCAAATGCCACGAAACTTTTTGGAGATTTTTTTTCTGGACAAAAGAGACCATGGAGACTTGGAGAGGAGGCCAGAAGGTTCACGAAGCCTCCACAAGGCAACAGGGCGCGGCCCCAGGGGGCGCGCCCAGATGCCTTGTGGGGCCCTCGTGGCTCCGTTTGACTTAATTCCACTCATATAAATTCACAAATATTCGGAAACCATCAGGGAGCCAGAAGAAAAAACCTTTCTGCCCCCGCAAGCCTCTGTTCTTCCGCGATCCCATCTGGAGGCCTTTTTCGGTACTCTACCGGAGGGGGAATCTATCACGGAGGGCTTCTACATCAACCTTGCTGCCCCTCCGATGATGTGTGAGTAGTTTACCACAGACCTACGGGTTCATAGCTAGTAGCTAGATGGCTTCTTCTCTCTCTTTGATCTTCAATACCATGTTCTCCTTGATTTTCTTGGAGTTCTATCTGATGTAATCTTCTTTTGCGGTGTGTTTGTTGGGATCCGATGAATTGTGAGCTTATGATCAGATTATTCATGAGAAATATTTGAGTCTTCTCTGAACTCTTTTATGCATGATTAAATATAGCTTTGTATTTCTCTCCAATCTATCAATTTGGTTTGGCCAACTAGATTGGTTTATCTTGCAATGGGAGAGGTGCTTTGTGATGGGTTCAATCTTGCGGTGCTCAATCCTAGTGACAGAAAGGGACATGACACGTATTTGTATTGTTGCCATTAAGGATAAAAAGATGGGGTTTATTCATATTGCTTGAATTTGTATCTCTACATCATGTCATCTTGCTTAAGGCGTTACTCTGTTTTTATTAACTTAATACTCTAGATGCATGCTGGATAGCGGTCGATGAGTGGAGTAATAGTAGTAGATGAAGGCAGGAGTCGGTCTACTTGTCTCGGACGTGATGCCTATATACATGATCATTGCCATGAATCCGTCATAATTATTTGCTTTTCTATCAATTGCCCAACAGTAATTTGTTTACCCACCGTATGTTTCTGCGCTCGAGAGAGAAGCCTCTAGTGAAAACTATGGCCCCCGGGTCTATCTTTATCATATAAAAACATAAAAATACCTTGCTGTAATTTATTTACTTTTATTTAGTTTAGTAATTTACTTTATCAATTTATCTCTATCAGACTTAATCCTTGCAAGTAACCGCTAAGAGGATTGACAACCCTCTTATTCGCATTGGGTGCAAGTGTTTGTTTTTGTGTGTGTAGGTGCTATTCACAGGATCTTGCTTGGTTCTCCTACTGGATTGATAACCTTGGTTCTTAACCGAGGGAAATACTAATCTCTACTATACTGCATCATCCTCTCCTCTTCAGGAAAATACCAACGCAGTCTACAAGTAGCAGGAAGAATTTGTGGCGCCGTTGCCGGGGAGACATCATCAAAATCTATCAAGTACCTTCGCACAAACTATCAATCACTTGCATTTATTTTATTTGCCTTTTCATTTGCATTTTCCTCTCATTTTCATCTCCCCCACTTCTAATTTTTTTTACAAAAAAACAAAAATATTTTTTTGCTTGTTCGCTTCGTCATTATGGCTAGTTCTTCGCTTGTTACTATTACCCTTGAAAATGAAGTGCTTAATTTAAACAAAGGGGAGGAGAGAATTTAAAAGATGCTTGGTATAGGATTTGCGATGCTCAAAATAGATCAACTCGTAAGCAATCCACCACCGATCTTCTTCGCAATTTTTATGTGGGAATTACTACTTGGTATAGATTTGTGCTTGACACTATTATTGGAGGGAATTTCTTGATGTGTCCCACTTCGGATGCTTTCAATGCTATGGGAAATTTAGTGGGATCACCCCCTATCATTATTAATGAAACGGCATTGACTTTGAAGAATGCTATGCAAAGGTTAGAAGCTATTGAAAATAAAATGTCCACTATTGAACATCTTGAGAATTTAGATAAAAAGGTCCACAATCATATTACTCAATTTGGTTCTAAGGTGGGGATTGCATTGAAAACCTTAAAGGAAAAGGAACCGGCAATTAGTGAGAGAATAGAACAAAGTCCTGCAGAATCGATAAGTTAGAGGAAAATATTAATAACTTGGGTTCCGCTTTTTCCTCCGTTAAAAATATTGATAGAACTCCTCCCAATAAAAATTGCAAGTTTATGTATGTTCCTAAGACTAAGGGTGCCACTTCTAGCAAGGAGAATGAGGATCTTAAAATGATTAGCGTCCACCCCAATTTCATGGATATAATAAAGGAACCTGTTTATGTAAGTAAATTCCTCAACTTTGTCCCTAGGAGTGTTATGATAAAAAGTTCCTATGTTAAATCTCATAAAAAGAGTGGGTGTGTAATTAAGGAATTGGAAACCAAGGACGATAACACTTGAAACTATGCATTATGCCTAGCTAGGGGCATAAAACAATAGCACTTGTTGGGAGGCAACCCAATGAATAAAATAATTTTTTTGCTTTTACCTTCCGTTTTTGAGTGTTTGCATGATTATAGTCTCTATTATGATTGTGTTTTTATGTTTAAATTAGTGTTTGTGCCAATTAATGCCTTTGGGATGATTTGGAAGATAGTATGATTGATGTTGTTTGAAAACAGAAACTTTTGCGTCCAGTGCTGGAATTTCTAATTTTCGCTGTAGTGTCAGAACCTTCTGAATTTTTTACACAGTATTGGAATATAAATTGTCCACGTTGTCCTAATTTTTCAGATGTTTTGGAGTAACATAAGTATGACCATAATTCAGATCTTTACAGACTGTTCTGTTTTAGACAGATTCTGTTTTTGTTGCATAGTTTGCTTATTTTGATGTATCTATGGATCGTATCGGGGGGTATGAGTCATGGAGAAGTTGGAGTACAGTAGCATTATGCCAATATTAAATATGAATAAATTTACTACAGCACTTAGAGTTAAAGATTTATTTGTTATACTAACGGATCTCACGAGGTTTCTGTTGAGTTTTGTGTGCTGAAGTTTTCAAGTTTCGGGTGAGACTACGATGGATAAAGGAATAAGGAGTGGCAAGAGCCTAAGCTTCGGGATGCCCAAGGCACCCCAAGGTAATATTCAAGGAAGACTCAAGCGTCTAAGCTTGGGGATGCCCCGGATGGCATCCCCTCTTTCGTCTACAATCTATCGGTAACTCACTTGGAGCTATATTTTTATTCATCACATGATATGTGTTTTACTTGGAGCGTCTTGTGATATAGTTTGTTTTCTTTTTAGTTTGTCACAATCGTCTTTGCTGAACACACCTTTTTGAGAGGGACACACATTATTCGGAATTTATTAGAATACTCTATGTGCTTCACTTATATCTTTTGAGCTAGGCAGTTACTCTAGTGCTTCACTTATATCTTTTAGAGCACGGCGGTGGTTATATTTTAAACAAATAGTTGCACTCTCATGCTTCACTTATATCTTTTTGAGAGACTAATAAATAGCAATGGTAATATGCACGGGTTATGAATTTGGTCTTGATATGATAGGTATTCAAGAGGGATATAATAAAAACTTTCATGTAGATCACTGAATATGATAAATTTGATTCCTTGCAATAGTTTTGCGATATTAAGATGGTAATACGGGGGAGGTACTAGTAGATGATTGTGGTTTAGTAAGAATAATTGTGTTAAGGTTTGTGATTCCCGAAGCATGCACGTATGATCTGTCGTTATGCTAAGAAGTTGGAGCATGATTTATTATTGATTGTCTACCTTATGACTGGCGGTCGGGGACGAGCGATGGACCTTGTCCTACCAATCTATCCCTCTAGGGGCATGCGTAGTAGTACTTTGCTTCGAGGGCTAATAAACTTTCGCAATAAGTATGTGAGTTCTTTATGACTAATGTGAGTCCATGGATTATACGCACTCTTACCTTTCCGCAATTTGCTAGCCTCTTTGGTACCGTGCATTGCCCTTTCTCACATCGAGAGTTGGTGCAAACTTCGTCGGTGCATCCAAACCCCGTGATATGATACGCTCTATTGGACATAAACCTCTTTATATCTTCCTCAAAACAGCCACCATACCTACCTATCCTGGCATTTCCATAGCCATTCCGAGATATATTGCCATGCAACTTCCACCGTTCCGTTTTTTTATATGACACACATCATCATTGTCATATTGCTTTGCATGATCATATAGCTGACATAGTATTTGTGGCTTAGCCACTGTTCATCATTTTTATACATGTTACGCTAGCATCATGGCACATCCTGGTACACTGCTAGAGGCATTCATATAGAGTCATATTTTTGTTCTAGTATCGAGTTGTAATATTGAGTTGTAAGTAAATAGAGGTGTGATGATCATCATTATTAGAGCATTGTCCCAGTGAGGAAAGGAAGATGGAGGCCATGATTCCCCCATAAGTCGGGATGAGACTCCGGACGAAAAAAAATAAGAAAAAGAAAAAAAAAGAGGCGAAAAAGAGCCATGAAAAAAATGAGAGAAAAAGAGAGAAGGGGTGATGTTACTATCCTTTTCCACACTTGTGCTTCAGAGTAGCACCATGTTTTTCATATAGAGAGTCTCCTATTTTGTCACTTTCATATACTAGTGGGAATTTTTCATTATAGAACTTGGCTTGTATATTCCGATGAAGGGCTTCCTCAAATGCCCGAGGTCTTCATGAGCAAGCAAGTTGGATGCACACCCACTTAGTTTCCGTGTTGAGCTTTCATACACTTATAGCTATTAGTGCATCCGTTGCATGGCAATCCCTACTCCTTGCATTGACATCAATTGATGGGCATCTCCATAGCCCGTTGATTAGCCTCGTCGATGTGAGACTATCTTCTTATTTTTTTGACTTCTCTTATTTACCTCTACCACCACACTCTATTCCACCCATAGTACTATATCCATGGCTTGCGCTCATGTATTGAGTGGGAGTTGAAAAAGCTGAAGCGCGTTAAAAAGTATGAACCAATTGCTCGGCTTGTCATCGGGGTAGTGCATGATAAATACTTTGTATGAAGAAGATGGACCATGACAGGATTATATGATTTTGTAGGGATAACTTTCTTTAGCATCGTTATTTTGAAAGGCATGATTGTTTGTTAGTATGCCTGAGTATTGATGTCTTTATATCAAATTATAGACTATTGCTTTGAATCATTTGGATCTTATTATTCATACCGTAAAAGAGATTACATGATGAAACATGTTAGGTAGCATTCCACATCAAAAATTCTATTTTTATCATTTACCTACTCAAGGACGAGCAGGAATTAAGCTTGGGGATGCTTGATACGTCTCCAACGTATCTATAATTTTTGATTGTTCCCTGCTATTATAGTATCAATCTTGGATGTTTTTATATGCAATTATATATCATTTTTTGGGACTAACCAATTAACCTAGTGCCCAGTGCCAGTTGTTGTTTTCTGCTTGTTTTTGGCTTTTCAGAGAATTAATACCAAACGAAGTCCAAATGCCACGAAACTTTTTGGAGATTTTTTTCTGGACAAAAGAGACCCTGGAGACTTGGAGAGGAGGCCAGAAGGTTCACGAAGCCTCCACAAGGCAACAGGGCGCGGCCCCAGGGGGGGCGCCCTGATGCCTTGTGGGGCCCTCGTGGCTCCGTTTGACTTAATTCCACTCCTATAAATTCACGAATATTCGGAAACCATCAGGGGGCCAGAAGAAAAAAACCTTTCCGCCGCCGCAAGCCTCTGTTCTTCCGCGATCCCATCTGGAAGCCTTTTCCGGTACTCTGCCGGAGAGGGAATTGATCACAGAGGGCTTCTACATCAACCTTGCTGCCCATCCGATGATGTGTGAGTAGTTTACCACAGACCTACGGGTCCATAGCTAGTAGCTAGATCACTTCTTCTCTCTCTTTGATCTTCAATACCATGTTCTCCTTGATTTTCTTGGAGTTCTATCCGATGTAATCTTCTTTTGCGGTGTGTTTGTTGGGATCCGATGAATTGTGAGTTTATGGTCAGATTATTCATGAGAAATATTTGAGTCTTCTCTGAACTCTATTATGCATGATTAAATATAGCTTTGTATTTCTCTCCGGTCTATCGATTTGGTTTGGCCAACTAGATTGGTTTATCTTGCAATGGGAGAGGTGCTTTGTGATGGGTTCAATCTTGCGGTGCTCAATCCCAGTGACAAAAAGGGACATGACACGTATTTGTATTGTTGCCATTAAGGATAAAAAGATGGGGTTTATTCATATTGCTTGAATTTGCTTCTCTACATCATGTCATCTTGCTTAAGGCGTTACTCTATTTTTATTAACTTAATACTCCCTCCGTTCCTTTATATAAGGTGTAGTTGTTTTTACAAAAAATTCCACATTGTAAGGTGTATTTCTCTTTTCCTTTCAGTTTTTCGTGCGTACCCTTCCACCATCCATTACCTGCCTTAGATAAAAAGTTCTACATAGTTTTCAATAGGAAAGTAGTAAAAAAGAATCTATCTCCCTGATTGCATGCACTCACATCTCTCTCTTCAATCCCACCGATTGATTTTATTCTAGTGCAGCGAGATTTAGTTGCCTTTTATTACGCCGTTGGTTATTTAGTGGTCCCTAACTACCTAATTTGTTAAGGATATTTTCGTGCAAAATTCTCCTCAGTTATGTGCCCTGGTCACTGCGCCAAAAAAATACACCTTATATAAAGGAACGGAGGGAGTACTCTAGATGCATGCTGGATAGCGGTCGATGAGTGGAGTAATCGTAGTAGATGTAGGCAGGAGTCGGTCTACTTGTCTCGGACATGATGCCTATATACATGATCATTGCCATGAATCCGTCATAATTATTTGCTTTTCTATCAATTGCCCAACAGTAATTTGTTTACCCACCGTATGTTTCTGCTCTCGAGAGAGAAGCCTCTAGTGAAAACTATGGCCCCCGAGTCTATCTTTATCATATAAAAAACATAAAAATACCTTGCTACAATTTATTTACTTTTATTTAGTTTAGTAATTTACTTTATCAATTTATCTCTATCAGACTTAATCCTTGCAAGTAACCGCTAAGAGGATTGACAACCCCCTTATTCACGTTGGGTGCAAGTGTTTGCTTTTGTGTGTGTAGGTGATGTTCACTTGATCTTGCTTGGTTCTCCTAGTGGATTGATAACCTTGGTTCTTAACTGAGGGAAATACTACATCATCCTCTCCTCTTCGGGGAAATACCAACGCAGTCTACAAGTAGCACAGAACTGTAAAGACAAACAAATGAAAAACAAAAAATAAACAAGCAATACTCACCGTCACCCATCTAGGAACTATCAGCTTGTCACTGCCTTGGTACTTTTCGCGCAGAGAATATAAAACAACATCAGCAGAATCCGAGTTGAGCATGCCACCAAGGATGAACGCAGAAGCCACCTTACCAATGCTAGCATCACATTCATTATTTTGAAACATTGGCTTATCACTGAGGAAAACGAAAGGATGAGAGGAATCAAAACTAGTGCGGTGATAACAATAATCAGAGGAGAGAAAGGAAAAAAGACGAAAATGATACAGGCACAGTAAGGACACAAAATCCACCACTAACCGTTTCCCATGGTTCGTGCGCAACCTCGTAACAGCGAAGAAAAACAAATCAACCTTAGCAGCATTAGCACCATCTGCTTACCCAAAGAAAGGAACAAAGAATAAGTTCAAACACTACATGGGAACACGGCCACCACACCATAAATGAGAAGTACAATAAAAATGGGAACCAAACCCTAACACAAATTCTTGCCTGAACTTTCAGGGTTTGACGAAGGCAAGTCCTATGACGAAAGCAAGTTGCCTCCACTTTCAGGGTTTGATGACAGAAAATCCTGTGACGACGGGAGCGCCTCCTGCGTCAAGGGGCCAGAAGAAATTGACAGAATTAAATCATCATCTTCGGATACCACCTCTTCCACGCTTGACACCACGTCATCTTCCAATGCATCACCATAGTCAAGCCCTCGAGGCGAGAAATTTTTCGGAGGCAAATCCTCAAAATCAGAACCATTATCATTCTCAGCACTACCAACACCAGAAGATTTGACATCAAGTATGCTCGCAGCACAAACATCCTCATCAGCAACCTTGCCACCGATGTCGCAATGACCGCTAAATGGAACACCAACAGTATCTGCTCCACTAATAACGGTTGCCTCACGCTCAACATCAGGCATCTGAAAAAGAAAAAAATCAGACACTAGAGAAAATGAGCAAAACTAACAACCAAATAAAACCATAAGAGGTACACAGGGTAACTTTTAAAACTACAAGAAAAAGCAAACAAAGCTGCATAAAAAAATGCAAGCACATATAACAAACCTTAGAAGCATCCGCAGCATCATCACCAACGTTGTTGCTGCTAACATTCAAAGGAACATCACCGATGGGCGAATGAGCCTCATAACCATCAACAGGATCCTGGATGATAGTAACAAAGGAAAAATAAACATGTAAGGACGTGCGCGTGAAAATTTAAGAAACTTTATAAACACTAAAAATAAAACTAACCTTGCTCTTATCAGTAGAAGGATCATTGACTCCACTGTCAACAGCACCAGTCTCAACACCATGAGTGGTCTCCTGCATCAAACATAATCAAAAAGCAGATGAGCAAGTTCAACTACAGTACTGACAGCAGAACAATCTAGTAAAAATTCTAAGATCAAAAACTGAGTCACCTCAATAACAGGGGACCCCAAACCACCATCATTCTCATGGTGGTCAGAAACATTAGCCTCAGTATCATCAGCAGTCCTCCCGGCAGCAACCTCATTCTGCTCCATCTGCTTGATAATAACATCAGCATCTTCTTCATATGGCTTGTAGCGAGAGTCCTGCATAGTTCTGAAATGCTTGACGGTCTTCAACAGACGCACCGAGCTCTGAATAAGGTCAGCAGCACCATCACGCATATCACCAATTAAAATTCTCTCCATCTCGACATAGTCCGATGCTTCATCAGCATTAAATCAATGACCATCTGAAGGATGCCATCAATACGGCTCAGACGCTCAACTATAGTTGGGGTCTTTTCCAGTTCAGAACGCACATTAATAATAATATGCTCGACGTGCTCCAATGCAGAAACTGCTACATCAATACCAAAACCCGGCCTCTGGGAAGTACTAGCATTACTAGGGCCAGGGGGAATATCACCAGCGCCCTCAACACGGCGACCATCTCTCAACTCATCCTGCGGAGATGCAATCCTGGGAACTTGAGACGGCATCTCCAAGACTAGCCGCTTATAGAACCGGAAAAATACCACTTCATCTTGAGTTTTCCACTGGGAATGAGAAAAAAAGGTAATTAATCAATGCAACCCACAAGAAAAAATAACAATTAATTAACAATTTTAAAGCCTCAGTACTAACATGCTTTCACTGTTAGTGCCAAATGGTTACGCACACAAGTAATATGATGAAAGTAAGAGCATCAGTTCAACCACAAAGGGCAAGTCAATACTAAAGAACATATTTATAACTCACATGCTTCAAAACCGACCAGACTAAACAGATAACTATGTAATACACATGTACGTTCCAGCAAACAGCTGCACTTAAAAAAATGACTAAAATACCAGGATACAAACAAAGCTCACCGGAAGCTTCCCAAACACCCACGTCCTTGGGTCTACATTGCCTCTTCTTATCAAATCTGCACCAGCAAGATCAGAGAGCTTGTCCTGGTTCATGAAACATATGCGGGGGACTCGCATGTCAATATCCGGAGCCTTGCCATGGATGAGGCAGTCAAGATACACTAGTACAGGCCCTATAGCACAGCCTGTGATTGCCTTCCCCAAGGTAACACCATCTTGGTACCTCACAACAACCCTTCTAAGCTCATCAAACATCAGCTGGCAATAATCCATCTTAGCCATGTCCTCGATGACGAGGTTCTCAAACATTGCTGCCTCTCTGGAAACCCGAGTGGCTGCACTAGGCAACACGACTTTCATGAACACAATAGTGAAGAACACCCGCAGAGCCAGGTCATCTTTCTCGGGATCATTGACAAGCACCTTGAGCTTATCCCTCAAATTTTTCGTCTTTATATCCTGGCTTCTGCTGATGCCAAGTTCTGATCTTAACCTCATCAAAGCATCGTCGTATCCGTCCTCGGACGGCCTTGGTGTAGAACGACCACCACGAGGGAACCCAAACAGCTGTTGTATGCCATCGCTAGTGATGCGAAGCTTCTTATTTGCCTCACCCATGTCAAGAGTCATGGTATCAGGATCTATCTTCAGATACAACACTCCCATCAGAGGGCGTGAAATATTAGCCTTCACCTTCCAACTAAAGATAGAACCAAAACCAGCTGCATGAACTCTGGCCACATGGCGACTCTTGAGCAAACGAGCACAAGTATCTACCTCTTTCAGCGAACATCGCATAGTTATATTCAAACGATGTGAGTCGCCTTCATCCACAGCAACACTTTCCTTCATTCCTCTTCTCTGGTTGACCGGACTCCTCACATTAACAGGCTGAAAAGAAAATCAAAAAGGCATGATTTAGGACAATGAATCTAAAATACAAAAGAAACCCATGAAGGCAAAAAAAGATACCTGCACAAGTTCAACTAAAAAACCAGCTACAGTACAAACATATATACAAGAACAAAAAACAAAAAGACCAACACCACTAACACAAACAAAATGATGCAAACAATGATGCTTAGCATAAATCATTCTGCCATTGATTCAGTGGCATGCCTGCAAGGGTACAACAAATTTCAGAATGATCAAGCCTCACCTGGCCACCATCCCTACCCGGCAATAACACATGATTGGAAGTACAACTAGTAGACCACATACAGTACAGACACATATACCAACCAAAATCATGTGAATCCGAAAAAATAGTTGAACTAAATACTAATAAACAGATACTAGAAATCACACAGCTTCCAGACATCAACACATTCAATATGTACCATAGTTCAGGCAGACTAGAACAAAGCAATATAACTTAATCATGACAACTAATAAACCTAGCAAATTTCAAATACTACACACACAAAAAATATATACCACTGCATCTTCATCTTCAGAATTAACTTCAAGATCATCTCCCTCAAATGAAGGATCTTCAGCCTCAACACGAGCACGCTTCTTCACACCTTTGTTCACCTTTGCAGGACAAACTTTGCGCTTCTTATTTTCCATCAACAAAGAGCGCTTGGGGAGAGGAGACGAAGAAGGCTTGTTATATGCCAAAACTCGTGGACTCCGGCGAACAGGGGAGTCACCAAGAGTGCTTGGACCAATCTTGACAGCAACACTATCTGCATTAGCTTGGTTATCACCGGTCTGGCGAGCAGCTTTCAAATGTGGGCTACGCCTCTGTGTGACATCAGGATTTGCATCTCCCATCTTCCGCTTCAAAACAGCTCTTTTGACCTTCACTGTATCACGAGGAAACACTTGAGTCAACCGGGTCTGCAACAAGTTCGTCTTGACAGGCATGTCAGTTCCATCAACCCCAGGATGACCAGTACCACCAGCCTCGACACCACCTTCATCATGTCCAGCTTGCGCACAATCCTCAGCGCGTGGATGCACGCAAGCAGCCTTTTGACGCCGTTCCAACTCCTTTCTCTTAAGATGATCACTCTTCTTCTTTCTTACCCTTTCATCCTCCAGCTGTAGTTGCAGAGGAACATCATCAGCCTGAGTAACAGGCTCGGTGCCGTCCACACTTTGAGACTGAGTCATAGACAACTGCAAGCTACCATCTCCATCACCAAAATTGAGAGAATTAATCCCATCATTAATATCTTTGACAACATCACTAATGTCCTCAGCAACACCATGGCTTTCATTAACTGCATCAACCAATAACATAAGCACACAAAAATAAAATAAAACAATCAACAATATACAAAAACAAATAAATAAGATGCATAGCGACACACGCAAACAAAAGGAAAAACTAAGGTAACTCAACACATTTATGTAAACAATGCTATTAAAAAGAGAAAATAAAAGAGTAAGACCAGCAACACTCGCAAGTTCTTCTAGAGGATTTGGTATCTCAAAAATAGCATTCACAAGATCTTGAAGGGGGTCTGATTTGTCAGAATCAGGAGGTACTCGCACTCCAACATCTGCAACAACATAATAGTCAGCAAAAAAATAGTATGCAAAAATATGATCAAGCACTCAGTTCAATCATATGAACCCTACCAGTGTACAAACATGACAGTACGTCAGTTCATGAACATGACCAGCAACCAATAAATCATATGACAGCACAACTGGCACAACCCAGTTCAAAATGTGCACCATCTCAACATGCTAGCAGTTCTTCTCAAACTGGAACAAACTATTCAGATGAAACTAACCAGTTCAAACTGTACATGATGTTCAGTACTGGAATATAGGTGGAGGTTAAAAAAGACATAAAAACTACACATACCACACATTACAGGGCAAAAATCAACAACTAGAAATATACATTCAACAACTATATGAAATCACAGCACAAAAAACCTATTATGCACCAGATCTGATAAAGACCAATCACCAAACAAAAAAGAAAACTTTCAGCAGAACGTATTACCTGCGTCCACATTCTTGGGACTCGGTGGCGTACCCTGTCATAGCCCTAGCTTAGTCTTTGCTTGTCCTTGCATAATTATCATGCATAATGTTTAAAATTCAAATGAACTTGAAGTGGGGATGAGCAAACCCTAGCACCAAAATTAAATCAAATAGGTTCAACTTAAAATATTTCTCAATGAACCCAAAATTCTCTTCAAAAATGTTCATCATTTCTGGAATAAGGTGGAAGCATCTACCAAAAATGGTGCACATTTTTCCATGATATTTTTGGTCCTTGAATTAATCCATAATGTATTTGAGTTGGGGTTATAAATTCCTATAAATACTTTTATAACTCCAATAATTCTAAAAAAATTGAGGGACCGTGGAATAGTCCATCTAGTCCACACAAAAATTATCAGAAGCAAAAAAATTGGTTTAGTATTTTTGCTAAATCAAAAACAGACTACAAAAATAGAAGACATAAACAAAAACAAAAAACAGAGAGAGAGAAGAAACTTACCTAGCCTGCTACTGTAGCGGCCCAGCCCAGCAAGGGCAGGGGCGTCTTCTTCCTCCCGCCAGTCGGACGCCGAGCGCGTGCACAACGCGCGCGCGGCCACCTCCTGCTTGCCGCTGCTGCTGGAGGACGCCAAGAGCGCCACGACACCCCCTAGCCTCCCCCTCATCCTCATCCCCCTCCTCCTCGTCTCTGTCTCGCAAGAACAGAGCAACCCGAGCGGAGCTCGTCGCCACTGTTCGTCGTAAACGTAGCCGCCGCCGTCATATCGCCTCCTTGAGTTGTTCAGAAGTTGTGCCGCCCTCTGATGCGTCTTCTCACTGACGAGCACGAGCCTTGGGGCACCACAATGTCGCCAGCAACCGCAACTTCAACCTCGGAGCCGCCGGCCACCATGGTCAAATTCGTCGGCTCCCGACCATCCCCGGCTTCGCCCTCTCCTCCGTTAGACTCGTGGTGAGCCCCCGCTCAAAACCCCTCTGTCCCCATCGCTGATTTATTCCGCTAGTGCTGACGCCATGAAGTCTGAAGCTCGCCGTCCGCCATTGCCGTCGTTTCGCTGCTGTAGCCCTCTTCGGACCAAGCCGAGCTTGTGCTCGAGCTTCGGAAGCCCTGTACATGCCGTTGCGCTGCTCAGCTCCCTCGCCCGCGAGCTCTAGCCCCTCCCCCCAGCCGCAACCACTGAGCTCCGGCCGCCGCGGACACCGTCGCCGCCGTCACTGCAGTGCACCCCTGCTGCTGCCGCTTCCTGCAATGGATGCGCGCGAGCCTGGGCGTCGCGTAGATGCCCTCCGCCGAACATTTGGTCGTCGGAGGAGGAATTCTGAGCATCACCGCCATGATCTGTGGTCGCCGCCGGCTTATCTCCGGTGACGCTGACGTGGCGCCGCTTAATTAGGTGCTAATCACCCTTAGTGACACTGACAGTGGGACCCACAAGTCATGTTTGACTGTGTTGACCTGCTGATGTCACAGTGATGCAGTACTGTTGTCATAATTGTTTCTGGATTTTAAATAAGGGAAAAGCAAAATTTCCAGAGTGGCAATTGTGATACATTTCAAAAGCTAAGAGTGGCAAAAATGAAATAAAATTATTTTGCTTTTGCCACGGAATGGCAATTGTGATAATTGTCAAAAGCTAAGAGTGGCAAAAGTGAAATGTCAAAATCTAGAATGGCATAAGGAAAATTGGCAAAATTTAGAGTGGCAAAAACAAAATTTTCCCTTTAAATAAATCTAAAATGATTTATTTAATTTCAGAAAGTTGACTAAACTTAAAAAATTCACAGAAATTCAACCGTAGCTCAGAATGAAATAATTTATATATGAAGAATTATCAGAAAAATATGAAGAATCTGTTTATGGCATTTTCATGCATGTTAGAACAACTTTTGGCTACTGTTTAGGACAATCAAATAAATGGCATTTGATTGACCACATATGGAGTTTAAATTTGAACCTTTGGTTCAAACCAACTTCATTTAAATTGTTGCTAGCTGCATTAGCCCAAATCACAGCATATTGCCATGTCATGATCATGCATCATAGTGTTGCATTTCCGTGAATTGAATGTTGTTCCCTTGTTTGCCGGTGGTTGTTCCTTCTCGGTAGGAGATGATTCCGACGTTGTGATCGTTGACACCGATAAAGAGAATTACCATCTTCAGAAGTGCCAGGAAAGCAAACCCCCATGAGCATTCCGATACAATCCCACTCTCTCGCTCCTGCTCTCTTTTACTGCATTAGGACAACAACGTTTCAACTGTTACATGTTGCGGTAGTTGAACCCATTCCTTTGCATGACCTGTCATTGTCACCAAATAGCTAAACCATCCTAGCATGCTTAAGAGTTGCTTGAGTTTTGTTGTGACTACTCATCCATGCTCGCTTGCTATGCTTAGAGTTGAGTTGGTCTGATCCATCTGGGAGATGAATTGGAATGATCATGTCCTAATGATGAGACTTAAGTGTCTTGACCTGTTTTGCTCAGGATAGTGATGAGAGGCCGTGTTGGAGAACATGGCGGATTGTGTTGTGATACGGCTCATAGGAACTGGGTTTCATGGCTATCAGAACCTACCTTGCGGTTACACGAACATGTGCGGATCAGGTGTGCGGGCAGGTGGCGCATGGCGCGTGTGCCCGGGTGGCACACGGCATGGCACAGTGTCCGGGCTGGACGCAGATACGTGTTCCAAGAGGGAACATTGTTGATTGGATGAGGACATAGGTTCCTTTGAGTCATGGTTATTGATCTATTCAGATAGCCGCGTCCGCGGATATGGACTACTTGGAAAGCTTACATTGTTCATAGACAAGTTGAAATGGATACTCTAAAATGTGCAAGATAAGCGTGAGTGCTATGGATGGCCTTCTCGTAGGGAGACAAGAGCGGATCCATAGTGGTGTATTGTTATGATGAATATGTGGACTCATGTGCGCTTTCTCACCTCAAGGAAAATACTGGTAGTCGTAGTACAGGATAGCCACTGAGTCAAAACTAGCTTGCTGCAGTTAAACTCCACAACCCCATTGTTGATACTGATGCATATGTAGATAGTTCTGATGTAAGTCTTGCTGAGTACCTTTGTACTCACAGTTGCTTATCTATGTTTTTGCAGAGAGACTTCGGTCTCACTAGTGGTTTCACGTGGGCTTCGATGATTAGCTTGGGAATCCCAGATAGTGGTCTGGCTCCTATGGAGGGTCTTGTAGTTAGACAGGCTTCCTAGCCTTCTTTCTTTTTAGCTGTCTGTACTCAAACAGGTTTATGCTTCCGTTGCATGTATGATTCTGTATGTTGGGTCATGTGACCCCTGTTTGTAATATCATGTTATGTATGGCTCCTCGGAGCCTTCTAAATAAACACTTTGAGTCATGGAGTTTTGTTGTGATGCCATATTGTATCTACACATATCGAGCATATTGTGTGTATGTTTGAAATGCTATGGTATGTGTGGGATTCGACACCTAGTTATCTGCCTTGGTAGCCTTCCTTATAGGGAAATGCCTCCTAATGATTCCACTGACCCATGGTAGTTCGCTACTACTCCGGAACACATGGATTGACCGACATTTATCCTTCTTCACTCATGTGTCTGCCCTACGGGGAATGTCACGCGGTGTCACCGGAGTCCTGATAGCTTGCTACAGCCCGGTTTCACTCGCTGATGACCGACACGTGTGTTGCTGGGTTACTTATGTCTGTCCCTGTACGTTTGTGCCACCTTGGTTGATGACTAGTGATGTCGACCCGGGTTCTTTGTCATATGGATGATAGCATCACAATCATATACGTGAGCCAAAAGACGCAAACGGTCCCGACCAAGTTAAAGGTGGCAGCCGTGGGTTACCGTGCGTGAGGCCGCAAAGTGATATGATGTGTCTTATGCTAGATTGGTGTGACTTAGGATCGGGGTCCCGACAGCTTTGGTATCAGAGCCTGACTGCCTGTAGGATTACCAAGCCAAACTGGTCGAAGTCGAGTCTAGAAATGCTTTAGTTATATAGGGGAATTGATTGTGGAAGGGAACGTAAGGCTCTTTTTACTCCTTATCCTCTGTCATTCTAATTCTGAGTCACCCTCTTCTTTTCTATGGGGTTTAAGAAACTAGGCTTTCTCATCTATCTATCAGGATGACGAATTACTATGCTGGAGACTTGTAGGAAAGGTGTTGTCTTCTCGGATCGGTGTTTCCATAGTAATTCAGTTGTTATGTTGTCAGTTGTCATGTAGGTTGTCTCATTTTGCATGCCGTACAGCCGTTATGCTGTCCGAGTTGTCCAAGGTTTCTAAATAGTTTGATGCATTTGCAAATCATTTCTTCCTGTTCTGATGCCTTTTTGGCCAGACTAAACACACAAATTATTGTGTTGGGGTATCCCATTACCTTAACATATCTGTTGAAGTTAATAGGAAACCATGTTATCTTAATTGAACCACCGAGAGGTTCCGCCGTTGTATTTTATGCCCAGTGTGATAATTCTGGCCATCATTCTCGAAAGCATCTCGTGATGTTATTTAGTTAGTAGGTATTCTATTTCTGGGTTCTTGGACCCAAGATTGGATCTGCTTATTCTTGTTGATAGTATTTGCTCGTTCCTTTAGGATATTAGTAACCTTTGTGATAGTCTTCGAGGTTCGTGGTATATCATTCGTCCAATACCATGAACTGCTTACGGCAGACGTTCTTTTGAACCAAAAGATCACAACAAGAGTGCTCTTGATGAGTTCTCCATTCCATAATTGGGACTCTGCCAATCCTACCTTTCTGCATGGGTTATTCGGAACAAATATGTTGAGCCTTGCTCGACATGCTAATCTATGCGTCCACAACTCATAAAAATCATATGTTCCTTTGAGTTGTCCCTCTGCAGTTGTATTCTGACCTTCATCTATCAATTGATAGTCAGGTGTAGTTGTGCATTCATGTTCATCGGTGCCTATTATTCTTGTGGTCCGTCAAGCCATTCTATTTCGGAATGACTAGGAGAAACAAACTCTAGTACTTTGTCCATCTCGAGGATTGGGTCAAAGCAGTTGTATTCCGCAGATCAAAATGCCAGTCCAGCTTCTGGTCTGTTCTACCTTGGAATGTTACCCTCTTTCTTATCAAGTATGTCATGAGAATTGTAGAACCTCTTATGAATTCTTGATACAGTGATACTTCTCGCCATCATTATTCATTTCTTGGTCTCCGTGTTGTTGTAACCAGAATACCGACAAGTGAATCGTGATGTGTGAAATCAATACTCCTAGCAACCATGTTGCTTGGTAGCTAATGGACAATAATTTCATTCTTAGTGTGTTGGTTATTGAATCACCACGCAAAGACTGGTCGTGCTACCTAGTCCATTTTTCCTGGTGCACTCTTCGATCAATGAGTTAGGATTGTGTCAATCCCTTGCTCTTTTGATCATATCGTCTTGCCCTGAAAAGCAAGATTGTCACCCCTTCTCCAAGGATCTGTGTTTGATACCCTAAACTAGTTGGTTAAGCTAAACAACAACTTGGAGAGTTGGAAGATAAAAGCTTGCCTGACTTAGTTCATTCCGAAGGGATATCTTTGTGTTTGTGTGTGTGTATTAAAGAAAGATGATATCTTCATCAATTGATCTTCGTGATCAGTTGTTGGATCTATTGTCTTGTCCAAACTTTGATTTGAGTGTGGGCTATCGTCAAATCAAATTAGAACCAAGGATGTTCGTAATGTTGTCTTACTCGTGGATGTTTTCCTCGAGCATACATCATTATATCTTTTGGTCTGGCCAATGATATCACCTTGTTCGCATATTGTGGAATTCCATCTCCATGGAAATCTCGATGACTTGTTGTTGAGCCCATTAGTAGCATCTCATCTTCTCCATGACTCGTGTCGAACATCAAGCTAGTGTTGGAAACTTGTGTAAGCATTTTCTTTGTGTCCCATTCATGAAGCATATGTTTGGATGAGAGAAGTGACTTTCTCAAGTTCACGTGCATTCAATGCAAGTTGTCGCCGTGAGTTCGGGAAAGTTTGTTTTTGCTTCCTTTGGAATCATCCCAAGTCAGTCATGCATGTGCGAAGTGTTCTATGGTTTGATAGACTGATCATCTCCATTCCATATGTATTCCCTAGCACACCAATCCACTGATTGATTTGTTCAAGGAGAAGAAGTTCCTTCCTAAGAGCTATCCAGGCTTATGTAAGGATTTCGTTATCCTCAATGATGGTTCCCAACCAAAACTCGACAGTGTTATGTTGTAAGACTGCTATGTGGGCATGATTGTCCTACACATTCTATCCACATGTATCTTGCAATCCAGCTCATGTTTTGGAGCTTGCTTCCATAGTTCATTTCCCGAGAATCTCGCAACGTCATCTCGTCGATTTGTGTTGCACACTTTCTTTTTCAGACATGCTGAGCCTGAAGCATCCTGTTACCAACCAGATCTGAATCTCAGGCAGATATGATGGTTGGAATGTTCCCCAAGAATTATAATATTGGTCTCTCCGTAACCCGGTAGCGTGATGTTGTGGCTAACACACCTAGACGGAAGACTATCATTATAGTATCTTGTATTAGTAGCATTAGCCACTTCCCCATGAGGATTTAATATGACTTATTCTGGAAGTTGTTCCTTATGGATTCTTTGTGCTCCTGAAGTCTGACCTTTACTTGATGTTCTAGATACCAAGCAATATCTATAATTGGATTAAGCTAGTACATCAAGGAGAACATTAGAAGCGGAGTGCTAAATGTCTCTCAGTCGATCATCCAGATTTGTTTCCTTGGCATCGCTAAGGTGAAATCTAAGAAAGTGTTGTCCTCCTTTGCATCTGCATTCTCCATCATTATTCATCATGGTAGTATGAAGTGTTGCCAAGATCTCTGGCACAGATGTTGGTAAAACCCTGGTGAATATGGAAATGCTCAAGTTCTTGAAAGCACGCTCAGACACTAGGTTATATCCTCGGCATCAATTGGAATGTGCTTTCCATTTGCCGAGCTGTCCTATAACTCTAGTTTCCTTTCCAAACTGAGTATGCCATTCTTTCGAATTCCTCCAACGATCATTTGTGAATTTTCCTCAGTCTGGTATAAAGAGTTTCAATGATCCCTGTATAAAAAGTAATTCTTTTTGCCTGACTTAGGAGATAATTCGATGAGTCACCTCTCCTAAGGTGCTCGTTATGATATAAAGGGCAATATATCTCCTCGTTACCTTGAAACCCGTTCACCCTCTTCTTAAGCGTGGAATTGTTGCCTACCAAACTGAACCTTCGTCGTCTACTTCCTTCCCTCATTTTGTTATGTGTTCTATGTCACAGCTCGAGAGATGTTCTTACGTCTCATTCCATGAGTTGATCGTGAGTTGCTCGATCTTCGTGAAGACCGATTCCTGTAGAGCTTCTTTCTTCGTCATCGTGTTGAGTGAAGATCTCGAAAGCAAGGATGTCAAGATCAAGATGATGCAATGAATCAATGTCCCCGAGAAATGCAACTTGGATCATGAATACTGTGCCAGTTCCGTGTCCCCGTCCTCTTACCTTACGCCTTGAATCTCGGGACGAGATTCTTGTTTAGTGGGGGTGAGTTGTCACAGCCCTAGCTTAGTATTTGCTTGTCCTTGCATAATCATCATGCATCATGTTTAAAATTCAAATGAACTTGAAATGGGGATGAGCAAACCCTAGCACCAAAATTAAATCAAATAGGTTCAACTTAAAACATTTCTCAATGAACCCAAAATTCTCTTCAAAAATGTTCATCATTTCTGGAATAAGGTGGAAGCATCTACCAAAAATGGTGCACATTTTTCCATGATATTTTTGGTCCTTGAATTAATCCATAATGTATTTGAGTTAGGGTTATAAATTCCTATAAATACTTTTATAACTCCAATAATTCTGAAAAAATTTGAGGGACTGTGGAATAGTCCATCTAGTCCACACAAAAATTATCAGAAGCAAATAAATTGGTTTAGTATTTTTACTAAATCAAAAACAGACTACAAAAATAGAAGACAGAAACAAAAACAAAAAACAGAGAGAGAGAGAAGAAACTTACCTGGCCTGCTACTGTAGCGGCCCAGCCCAGCAGGGGCAGGGGCGTCTTCTTCCTCCCGCCAGTCGGACGCCGAGCGCGTGCACAACGCGCGCGCGGCCACCTCCTGCTTGCCGCTGCTGAAGGAGGGCGCCAAGAGTGCCATGACACCCCCTGGCCTCCCCCTCATCCTCATCCCCCTCCTCCTCGTCTCTGTCTCGCAAGAACAGAGCAACCCGAGCGAAGCTCATCGCCATCGTTCGTCATAGACGTAGCCGCCGCGGTCATATCGCCTCCCCGAGCTGTTCAGAAGCTCCGCCGCCCTCTGATGCGTCTTCTCACCGACGAGCACGAGCCCTGGGGCACCACAACGTCGCCAGCAACCGCGTCTTCAACCTCGGAGCCGCCAGCCGCCATGGTCAAATTCGTCGGCTCTCGACCATCCCCGGCTTCGCCCTCTCCTCCGTTAGACTCGTGGTGAGCCCCCGCTCAAAACCCCTCTGTCCCCGTCACTGATTTATTCTGCTAGCGCTGACGCCATGAAGTCTGAAGCTCATCGTCCGCCATTGCCGTCGTTTCGCTGTTGTAGCCCTCTTCGGACCAAGCCGAGCTTGTGCTCGAGCTTCGGAAGCCCTGTACATGCCGTTGCGCTGCTCAGCTCCCTCGCCCACGAGCTCTAGCCCCCCCCCCCCAGCCGCAACCACTGAGCTCCGGCCGCCGCGGACACCGTCGCCGCCGTCACTGCAGTGCACCCATGCTGCTGCCGCTTGATGCAATGGATGCGCGCGAGCCTGGGCGTCGCGTAGATGCCCTCCGCCGGCCATTTGGTCGCCGGAGGAGGAATTCTGAGCATCACCGCCACGATCTGTGGTCGCCGCCGGCTTATCTCCGGTGCCGCTTAATTAGGAGCTAATCACCCTTAGTGAAACTGACAGTGGGACCCACAAGTCATGTTTGACTGTGTTGACCTGGTGACGTCACAGATTGTTTCTTGATTTTAAATAAATCTAAAATGATTTATTTAATTTCAGAAAGTTGACTAAACTTCAAAAATTCACAGAAATTCAACCGTAGCTCAGAATGAAATAATTTATATATGAAAAATTATAAGAAAAATATGAAGAATCTGTTTATAGCATTTTCATGCATGTTAGAACAACTTTTGGCTACTGTTTAGGACAATCAAATAAATGGCATTTGATTAACCACATATGGAGTTTAAATTTGAACCTTTGGTTCAAACCAACTTCATTTAAATTGTTGCTAGCTGCATTAGCCCAAATCACAGCATATTGCCATGTCATGATCATGCATCATAGTGTTGCATTTCCGTGAATTGAATGTTGTTCCCTTGTTTGCCGGTGGTTGTTCCTTCTCGGTAGGAGATGATTCCGACGTTGTGATTGTTGACACCGATGAAGAGAATTACTATCTTTAGAAGTGCCAGGCATGCAAACCCCCTTGAGCATTCCGATACAATCCCACTCTCTCGCTCCTGCTCTCTTTTACTGCATTAGGACAATAACGTTTCAATTGTTACATGTTGCGGTAGTTGAACCCATTCCTTTGCATGACCTGTCATTGTCACCAAATAGCTAAACCATCCTAGCATGCTTAGGAGTTGCTTGAGTTTTGTTGTGATTACTCATCCATGCTCGCTTGCTATGCTTAGAGTTGAGTTGGTCTGATCCATCTGGGTGATGAATTGGAATGATCATGTCCTAATGATGAGAGTTAAGTGTCTTGACCTATTTTGCTCAGGTTAGTGATGAGAGTCCGTGTTGGAGAACATGGTGGATTGTGTTGTGATACGGCTCATAGGAACTGGGTTTCGTGGCTATCAGAACCTACCTTGCGGTTACACGGACATGTGCGGGTCAGGTGTGCGGGCAGGTGGCGCATTGCGCGTGTGTCCGGGTGGCACACGGCATGGCACAGTGTCCGGGCTGGACGCAGATAGTGTTCCAAGAGGGAAGGTTGTTAATGGGACGAGGACGTTGGTTCCTTTGAGTCATGGTTATTGATCTATTCGGATAGCCACGTCCGCGGATATGGACTACTTGGAAAGCTTACATTGTTCATAGACAAGTTGAAATGGATACTCTAAAATGCGCAAGATAAGCGTGAGTGCTATGGATGGCCTTCTGGTAGGGAGACAGGAGCGGATCCATAGTGGTGTATTGTTATGATGAATATGTGGACTCGTGTGCGCTTTCTCACCTCAAGGAAAATACTGGTAGTCGTAGTACAGGATAGCCACTGAGTCAAAGCTGGCTTGCTGCAGTTAAACTCCACAACCCCATTGTTGATACTGATGCATATGTAGATAGTTCTGATGTAAGTCTTGCTGAGTAACTTTGTACTCACAGTTGCTTATCTATGTTTTTGAAGAGAGACTTCAGTCTCACTAGTGGTTTCACGTGGGCTTCGACGATTAGCTTGGGAATCCCAGACAGAGGTCTGGCTCCTATGGAGGGTCTTGTAGTTAGACAGGCTTCCTAGCCTTCTTTCTTTTTAGCTGTCTGTACTCAGACAGGTTTATGCTTCCGTTGCATGTATGATTCTGTATGTTGGGTCATGTGACCCCTGTTTGTAATATCATGTTATGTATGGCTCCTCGGAGCCTTCTAAATAAATACTTTGAGTCATAGAGTTTTGTTGTGATGCCATGTTGTATCTACACATATCGAGCATATTGTGTGTATGTTTGAAATGCTATGGTATGTGTGGGATTCGACACCTAGTTATCTGCCTTGGTAGCCTTCCTTACAGGGAAATGCCTCCTAGTTCTTCCACTGACCCATGGTAGTTCGCTACTGCTCCGGAACACATGGATTGACCGACATTTATCCTTCTTCACTCCTGTGTCTGCCCTACGGGGAATGTCACGCGGTGTCACCGGAGTCCTGATAGCTTTCTACAGCCCGGTTTCACTCGCTGATGACCGACACATGTGTTGCTGGGTTACTTATGTCTGTCCCTGTACGTTTGTACCACCTTGGTTGATGACTAGTCATGTCGACCCGGGTTCTTTGTCATATGGATGCTAGCATCACAATCATATACGTGAGCCAAAAGACGTAAACGGTCCAGGCCAAGGTAAAGGTGGCAGCCGTGGGTTACCGTGCATGAGGCCACAAAGTGATATGATTTGTCTTATGCTAGATCGGTGTGACTTAGGATTGGGGTCCCGACAGACCCATCGAGATCTACAAACCAGACAACCGCCGATACAGACCTGCAAAACGCATGAACAAAACTTTGGGTTCTTACAGATTAGAAAGGAAGCAAACCGAACAAGCAAAATCTTTCCAACAAGCACGAACTCCGCCACCGAATCCAGGCGGAGACCCGCGCGCCGCTCGCCAAAAAAAACCACACCACCAAAAGCTTCTCCTCGCAAACACTAACAAGACGGCAGAGGAGGAACTACTTAGAAGCCCACAAAATCAAGAGTTGGTGGGAGGGGATGGAAGTGGAGGGGAGAGGAAAGGAAACAACACACCACACAAAGCTTCTCCTGGAGTTCCAGCCGCCGGAGGATGCTCCTGCGGCAACAGTGGAGAAGCAAGTTCCTGCGGCAAAGAGGAGAGGGGAAGGAGAAAGAAATAACTTTCAGTAACCAGACGAGAGAGAGGAGGGGAGAGGAGAAGAAGTTAAAAGGCGAGTGGGAGAAAACCGAACGGCCAAAGCCCACGATCGTGGGAGGAAAAGAAACGGGCAAAGCCCACGATCTAAGGGCAGTTACTAATAATAATACTACTAATTAAATACAATAACAAAAATAACAACTGAACATAGTGCGCAAAATAATATACATTAAACACAGTCAGTTCAATAAATACTATCACAAAAGTACAATTAAATACCTTACATAGATTATTCAAAATTAACTACAAAATTTTAAAAAATAATAATAATAGTAAGTGCAAAAAAACAATAACCGGGGCTACACTTTCGATCACAAGTCACGCAACGATCTCACTACTGTAAATGTTCCTAGTTGCCGACACCCCCCTAAGATAGATAATGGGGGGCGCCTTCACCGCTTGGTTCTGACGCGGATGTTCATCAGTCCAAACAAGAAAGATGTGTCAGTACGACTATGCCCCGTCATGTGGTCCCGACACCCCCCCCCCTAAGAACCCCCCTAAGATAGATAATGGGGGGCAACTCATGTTACGGACTCGCCTCCGCATGCGACGCCGCGTCGTCGCCTGCTACGGCTCATTCCTGGCTCGGCCTCGCCGAGGGATGGGGGAGGTTGGTCCCGACCCCCCCCCTCCACCCCCGGCTCGGCCTCGCGCTAACGCGGCAGTGCACTCGTTTGACAAGTGCAGTGCAGTTATTCTGTTTCCCCCCACCCAACGCACCACACCCCCCTAAGATAGATAATGGGGGACGCCTTCACCGCTTGGTTCTGACGCGAGTGTCCATCAGTCCAAACAAGAAAGATGTGTCAGTACGACTATGCCCCGTCGTGCGGTCCCGACACCCCCCCTAAGAACCCCCATAAGATAGATAATGGGGGGCAACTCATGTTGCGTCGTCGCCTGCTACGACTCGTTCCTGGCTCGGCCTCGCTGGGGGGTGGGGGAAGGGGGGGTCCCTCCCCCCTCCCCCCCCCCGGCTTGGCCTCGCGCTAACACGGCAGTGTACTCGTTTGATAGGCGCAGTGCGGTTATTCTGTTTCCCCCCACCCAATGTACCATCCCCCGTAAGATAGATAATGGGGGGCGCCTTCACCGCTTGGTTCTGACGCGGATGTTCATCAGTCCAAACAAGAAAGATGTGTCAGTACGACTATGCCCCGTTGTGCGGCCCCGACACCCCCCCCCCCCTAAGAACCCCCCTAAGATAGATAATGGGGGGCAACTCATGTTACGGACTCGCCTCCGCATGCGACGCCACGGCACGCCGCGTTGTCGCCTGCTACGGCTCGTTCCTGGCTCTGCCTCGCTGGGGGTGGGGGAGGGGGGTCCCTCCCCCCTCCCCCCGGCTTGGCCTCGCGCTAACGCGACAGTGTGCTCGTTTGACAGGCGCAGTGCGGTTATTCTGTTTCCCCCCACCCAACGTACCACCCCCCCTAAGATAGATAATGGGGGGCGCTTTCACCGCTTGGTTCTGACGCGGATGTTCATCAGTCCAAACAAGAAAGATGTGTCAGTACGACTATGCCCCGTCGTGCGGTCCCGACACCCCCCCCCCCCCCCTAAGATAGATAATGGGGGGCAACTCATCTTACGGACTCGCCTCCGCGTGTGACGCCGCGTCGTCACCTGCTACGGCTCGTTCCTGGCTCGGCCTCGTCGGGGGGTGTGGGAGGGGGGTCCCTCCCCCCCTCCCCCCCCGGCTCGGCCACACGCTAACGCGGCAGTGCACTCGTTTGATAGGCGCAGTGCGGTTATTCTGTTTCCCCCCACCCCACGCACCACACCCCCCTAAGATAGATAATGGGGGCGCCTTCACCGCTTGGTTCTGACGCGGATGTTCATCAGTCCAAACAAGAAAGATGTGTCAGTACGACTATGCCCCGTCATGCGGCCACACATTATCACATGCAAAAGCCACACATTATTTACCTGGTAAGTAAGTACTATCACACTAAAAAATAGTGTCACAAGAACACTGAAAATAACCACACACAAAAAAATGACAAAAAAAATACACTTAAAAAAAGAGTCAGTTCGACCTGACGACGACAATCAGTCCTAATAAAAAATAATGCTTATAGCAGGCAAGAAAATTCATAAGCACTACAAAAAAACTAAAGAAGCATCAGTCTGCATTACTGGATCTGTAAAGTACTAGATTCATAAATAAAAAAATTTGACCGCCCAAGGGACAGGCCAGGCCTACGCGGTAGGGTACGTGGACTCAAGCCCACAGCGAAACTGAGGGCGAATCCTTCGTAAACCAAACTGCGTGGGGCCAGCCGACCAGGGCCCACAGGTCATGACAGAGAGAGCGAGCGCCGTGTGTAAGCGCTCAAGTAAATATACAGAGGAGTTCGAAGGCCGAGCCTCGGCAGCGTTTATAAACCGGTCGCGAGCCCTCTCGGTTAGCGAGGTGGGACTAAACTCATAGCGCACACGCAGGCAGTAGTGCACAACCGCGCGAACGAGCTGTTTGCGCCGAAAAAAGACGGCTTAGGGGGAGGGCCCAATATGACAAAGCGAGCCATTGCAAATTCCAACTGAACCCACACGGCCCATCGAAGGAACAAAAGTGAAAAAATGAAAATAAATAATAGAAAAAAATAAGGTCAAATACTAATTAAAGAAAAGTACAAATACATGTTAGTTGTAAAATTAAAATAATCTACAAAAAAAATATATTCATTTTAAACAAAAACGTCACATATGCAGCACACAATAGATAAAAATAACTAGATAAAAGGATATTTCAACATAGGAGATTTTAACAAAATTCCATAAAAAAATTAAAAGTAAAAATACTAATATTCAAAAAGTTCCAACAAAAAATGGGATGTGCAGCAAGATCAAATTCTTTTTTTTAAATGGATAGAACTATCAGTAGTGAACTAAAAAGAAAATGTGGTCTAAATTTCCATCAGTCCAAGAAAAATATACTACAACCAATGAATGGGACTGGGGCTTGTCATACAAAGTACTTCAGTACTATCATCAACAGACTGTAAGTTCAACAAACTCCAAACAAATAGTGCTACATCCCTGAATAACATATAATTTTATGTTCGAACCATCTACATGAAAAATATGCCAGTACTAACAAAGGATGTATATCAGTTCAAGATAGGTGCTGGGCAAAGATAAAATTATATAGAAATAATATAACCCATGCAATTGAGCTAATAGGATCCATTACATTTAAATATAACCCATACATTAATATAGGAACCATTCAAACCATATGGAAAAACATAGAGTTCAACCATCTCATACACATTATTTTAAAAATAATTCAACAAAATCAAACGCCGCACAAAACGTCACAACCGGCTTCATTTGCCACAATAAGCCTACAGTACACAAAGCCCGAACTTCAGAGAGCCACTTTCCCTGAAGAACATCACCATCACCACATCTCCCTCCTCAATTCCAGACTCCGCCACAAACTGCTTCCACCCAGCAGTTAGGTTGATGCAACCATAAAAGTCAATGTGGTAGGAAACTTCCATACATTGATAGCCATTCTTGTGTTCCGTCTCCATGTTTAGTATCCCCGAACTAGCAGCTACAATCCTGATACTGGATGTCATTCTCTACAATTGGGGAAGCATACAAAAAAGAAAAGTAAGCACCTCACATAACTGAATATTTGCATAGATCTGGCAACTGTTAAAAGAACAAGTGCAAGATCTGAACCCCCCCCCCCAAAAAAACACCAACCTAACTACTTTTAATTCCTGACGAAACTGAAGAAATATACATAGGAATCCCTCTTGTTAAATACTGACAAAACTGAAGAAAATATAGATCCAGTATATTGATTTCAAATGAAACCTACAAAAGTAGAGAACAAAAACACAGTAGCGAAACACATACCCAGGTCTCCTCCAGGTCTTCAGCAGCCAGGCGGCAAACATAGGGCGCCCGAAACCCACGGTTGGTGGTCAGCAGCGACGCAAGTTGTCCACGGCGCTGACTCTGGGTGAGCTCCTAACCATATTCGTACAAACAAGCGTCCGCTATGGGCTCCATCCTTGCTAGGCACCCACACAAACAATCCTCCATGGACACCACAGGCAAAAAAGCAAAGAACAAAGAAAGGGGAGCGGACCCTAGATCTGAGCTTTGGAGGAATGAAGAAGAGGAAGAAGAAGTCTGAGCCACGCACCAACAAAGATGGACAGGATTTCATAGTCAAAAAAAAAGATGGACAGGATTTATAGCCAGGATGACTGCTAGTATATATAAAAATGATAAAAACGGAGGTGGGTAGGTAGCCGGTAGAAATTAAAACACGCACAGCAGTTATTCTGCTATCTACATGTAGTCCTACATAAATGACGTGGAGCAGTTCAACTATAGTTACGATAACCGGTCAAGGCGCATAGAAGACTGTGAGTAATTTCAACGACCACAGAAAAACACACACCAAATTTAAATCCAGCGATTGACCAAAATTATAGAAATCCGTCACTCCAAACAAACACGCTAGACCACAACAGAATAAAACAAAGCACTCAACAGAAGACATTTCATACAGGTCAGCTCCGCCCACGAGTAAAACAGCGAAATCGGATTCAACATCTACGAAGGGAGTACGAGCAACTCCAAGAGCAAAATTAAGGACGCAGATCTCCTCGTACGAACCTCACACCACTCCTGCAATGCTAATTAGAAAAAACAACGTGCGACCGGCAAGAACACGCATGCGAGGCGGCCATGGACGACGCGCCATGAACCACACAACCCACGATGAAAAATTCCCACCAAATAATCTCAAAAACTAACACGCAGTGATGAATTGAAGACCACAGTAAGTCATACAAGCACGTACGAACGTAAATCACGCAATACGAACACCACGCCAACACTAGCGCCCGGAACAACTCCGACATGGCTGCTCACGCCGTCACCGCCGGCGACCTGAGCTCGGAAAACACGACCAGAAGAGCGCGGCACGTGCGGAATCTCGGCTACTACTCCTCTGACAACGCCCGGCCGGCAGGAACGCGCGGAGAACCGCCCGAAGCTCGTCGACGAACCCTCTAGTTACGCCCATGGAAGAAACAGGATGGGCAGTTCGCCTAGATAAGAACGTCAGTACAGAGACATGATACCGTCAGTTCAATTATAGTAACAAAATAATATTCTGCTACGCGAAACAGGATGGGCAGTTCGCCTATAACCAACCCATTAGGTTAAATTTGCCCCAAAAACAGCCCAACAGGCCAAATGGCACATGGGCCTACGTGTCTGGCGTGCCGGTGGGCCGACCCGATTAGTAAGGGGTTATGGCTGGGCGTGAGGGCGCGGCACGTGGGCTGGCATGACACGCCCATTAACTAATTGTGCCCACGTGGGTCATGTCGTGCCTGCCCGTTTGGACAACTCTGGTTGAATGGGACATGATATACGAAGATAACATGCAACAATTGGGCTCTAAAAATACGTAAAATATGGAGCCATCAGTTTGTGACCTTGAAATGCAAAGGTCTCAGTCATGTAGTTACCAGGTGTGTCAAATGTGACAAGCAGGTCTACTCGTCTAGTCGTCATGGCCTGGTATCCAAGGATAATTCTGTGGAAGGGCGCACCGACGTGTATCATTCAGGAGCGTGGGATCCCCATATTATCGAGGGTGTCCATGTAGGATATTGAAACCTATGTTGCCGTCCATTAGTGTCTTGGTAAGCCGAACTCCAACAATGATGGGACCATGGACTAGGGGCTATCTGCCCGGTTGAGGAACATGCTTGGGGTGATCTTCGGGCCCGAAGGCGACCGGGGTCTCTGACCACTTCAGGAATTGTGGGGCTTCAGGCTTCTCCGCATGGATCTCATGGCTGGTGAGCTTGGTGTTGCACTTGTTCGCATGGATGTGTGACCCATAAAAAATGAAGTGCTACCCATGATCGTCTCGTCGAGACCTCGGGTTGTGTGAGATGCTTACCTTTTGGTGAAGATCACGTCCGAGCAGGAGCCATCGCCCCTCCGTGGGTGTTAGAGGACCCGTCCACTACCTAGTCGCCCAACTGATTCCGCCCCCTCGCCATCGATGTCATTGAGGTGGCAAAAACTTGGTATGACAAGTAGTCGGGAGCCGCACCTTCCAATTGTAACTCGCCCGTGTTGTCAGCAACAAAGATGAAGTGCCCAAAATGGAAAGCTTGGCCTTCGGGGAAGGAGGCGGCGAGGACCAAATTCCCCGCCGCATTGGTGACGAACCTCAAGGAGTTGAAGGAGAGGTCCTGCCTGGGCGCCAAGGTGTTGGCCCTGTCAGGAATGGGGGCATCCTGATCCGATCAGATTGATCTACACGTATAACCCCTACCTAGTGCGCTAAATGTCGGTGTTTCATACTGGCAGTCCCATCGAGTGATGACCATTTTGTTTGAAAGGGTGTGCGAGCGGCAGACCAAGTTTGTGAGTCACGAAACACGTGTTTTACCCAGGTTAGGGCTCTCCGTGGGGTGGTGAGATCCTACTCCTGCCTCTAGTTTTTATATTATTCAGGTGCTCGTTGATAACCCACAAGTATAGGGGGTCGTTTGTAGCCTTTTTCAATAAGTAAGAGTGTCGAACCCAATGAGGAGCTAAAGGTTGAATTTAATATTCTCTCAAGTTCAATCGACCACCGATACAACTCTACGAACACCAACATTTTCTTTACCTAGAAACAAGTACTAAAACTAGAAGTACTTTGTAGGTGTAGTAGGATAAGTTTGCAAGATAATAAAGAACATGAAAATAAAAATTAGGTGTTGTTCTAATAAAATTACAATTAAGTTAGTATAGCGAGTGTGGAAAAGTGATGGTAGGGTTTGCGGAATTGTCCCTAAGCAATTGGCTAAGTTACTAGACCGGTAGCAAGTTTTTATGTGGGAGATGCCACTGCTAGGATGTCATTCCTTACTTGGAATTCTATCCACTTATGATTAGAACTATTAGCAAGCATCCGCAACTGCTAAAGTTCATTAAGGTAAAACCCAACCATAGCATTAAGATATATTGGTCCCCCTTCAATCCCGTATGAATCAATTTCTATGGTAGGAAGAAGTTTCCGTCACTCTTGCCCTCCAATGCATAGTCCTATCAACATACAACTAACCCTATGGTGTGATCCACACACGCGCTCATATGATGGGTACCAAAGGACAACAACATAACCACAAGCAATTTAAATCAATCTTAGCAATTCACCAATTACCCATAGGACAACAAAAATCTACTCGGACATCATAGGATGGCAACACATCATTGGAAAATAATATGAAGCATAAAGCACCATGTTCAAGTAGAGGGTACAGCAGGTTGCGTGAGAGTGGACCGCTGAAAATAGATGAGGGAAGGTGATGGAGGTGTTGATGAAGATGACGGAGTTGTTGGAGTAGATCGCCGTCAGACGATGTTTTGCCTCCGGCGCCACCGGGAGAGAGGGGGGGGGAGCCCCTCTCCTTCTTCTTCTTCCTTGGCCTCCGCCCTAGATGGGAGGAGGGTTTCCCCTCTGGTCCTTGGCCGCCATGGCTCCCGGAGGGCAGGAGCCCCTCTGAGATTGGATCTCTCTCTCTGTTTCTCTTCTGTTCCGTGTTCCTGTTTTCTGGCCCTTCACCGTTTCTTATATTCCTGGAGATCCGTAACTCCGATTGGGCTGAAATTTTAACATGAATTTTATCCGGAAATTATCTTTCTTGCGGCGAAGGAAGGGCCCCAACTGACTTACGAGGGAGTCACAAGGCAACACGGCATGCCATACCCCCCATGGCGTGCCCTGTTGCCTTGTGGGGCCCTCGGGCACCGTCTTGTGTTGATTCTTCTTCCCAAAAATCACATATATTCCAAAATAAATCTCCGTAAAATTTTATCGTGTTTGGACTTCGTTTGGTATGGATTTTCTGTGAAACAAAAAACATGCAAAAACAGGAACTGGCACTAGGCACTGGATCAATATGTTAGTCCCAAAAATAATATAAAATGTTGCCAAAAGTATATGAAAGTTGTAGAATATTGGCATGAAACAATCAAAAATTATAGATACGACGAAGACATATCAGCATCTCCAAGCTTAATTCCTGCTCGTCCTCGAGTAGGTAAATGATAAAAAGATAATTTTTGATGTAGAATGCTACCTAGCATAATCTTGATCAAATAATCTAATCATGGCATGAATATTAAAATACGAGTGATTCAAGGCAATAGTCTATCATTTGATATCGAAACAATAATACAAAACATGCACGTAATTCGTCATTGCCTTTCATAATAATGAAGCTAAAGGAAACATCCTCTATACACTTAGTTGTGGTAAGCATGACATGCTTAGTCTTCCCTGCACGGATAGTTCAAATCAAGAGTACCCCGGTGCCAAACCAAGCAATTGAATCATACTTTTTCACGCGCTTCAGCATTTTCAACTCCACTCAATACATGAGCGTGAGCCATGGACATAACACTATGGGTGGACTAGAATGCAGTGGTAGAGATCAATAGGGGAAGTCAAAAAGGAAGAAAGGCTCGCATCAACTTGGCAGATCGTTAGGCCATAGAGACGCCTTTCAATCGATATCTGTAGGATCAAAAGTATGTCTAGAGGGGGGTGATTAGACTACTTGACCAAATAAAAACCTAACCTTTTCCCAATTTGAGTTGTAGGCAGATTTTAGCAAGTATACAAGTCAAGTATCACCCTACACATGCAATTCTAAGAGTGTGGCAGCGGAAAGTAAGCAATTGCACATGTAAGTAAAGGAGGGGATTGGAGATTTCAAACGCAATGAAGACACGGTGATTTTTGGCGTGGTTCCGATAGGTGGTGCTATCGTATGTCCACGTTGATGGAGACTTCAACCCACGAAGGGTAATGGCTGCGCGAGTCCACGGAGGGCTCCACCCACGAAGGGTCCATGAAGAAGCAACTTTGTCTATTCCACCATGGCTTACGTCCACGAAGGACAAGCCTCACTCGGGTAGATCTTCACGAAGTAGGCGATCTCCTTGCCCTTACAAACTCCTTGGTTCAACTACACATCATGTCGGAGGCTCCCAAGTGACACCTAACCAATCTAGGAGACACCACTCTCCAAAAGGTAATAGATGGTGTGTTGTTGATGAACTCCTTCTCTTGTGCTTCAAATGATAGTCTCCCCAACACTCAAACAACTCCTCACAAATTTGGCTATGGTGGAAGAAGGATTTGAGTGGAAAGCAACTTGGGAAAGGCTAGAAATCAAGGTTCAAATGGTTGGATTGGAATGTCTTGATCTCAACACATGAGTAGGTGGTTCTCTCTCAGAAAATGTATGGTGGAAGTGTAGGCACGTTCTGATGGCTCTCCTTACTAAGGAAGGAAGGGTGGAGGGGTACATATAGCCTCCACACAAAATCCAACCGTTACACACTTTTGACCCAACTCGGTGGCACCGATCAGAAATCTCGGTAGCACCGAACTGTGTAAAAGATATGAATGTTAGGAATCTCGGTGGGACCGATCAGAACAACTCGGATGGACCGATGTGCAATGGTTAGGGCAAACCTCGTCTCGGTGGCACCGATTGCATCAACTCGGTGGGACCGAAGTGAAGCAATAAGGCAACAGAGAGTTGGCAAGCCATCTCGGTGAGACCGATTTGCAAATCTCAGTGGGACTGAAGTAATTGCAAACGATTATAGAGAGTTGGTGTAACACCCCCATGTATTAGCAACAGTAATCCCCTTTTGATAATGCCAAGTCATCACGTGGAACAATGCTTGATCATCATTGCATCATATCTCATTTCAAATTCCAATTCAAATTGCAAATTCAAATACAAAATGAAAATAAAAGTTGTTCAAATGTGAAAACTAAAATGTTCATAATATTGTAAATAATTCAAAGGCAATTATAAAAATATAACCAACATTAATTGATTTAGTTAAATGACTCTGTCATCTTAAAACAGTATTCCAACAGCACATTTTAATCCCTTTTATTTAATCCCAATTACAAATGAAATCTTATTTGGTCCAAACCAATTTCTGGTGGTAGGTAAAAATGCACTACAATATTTGAACCAAGTCCCATGTTTTATAAAAGTCAAATAGTGTTCAGACATTTCTCAAAACAGAAATAAAGAAAGAAACAGAAAATAGAAAAAACAAAAGATAAAAGAAAAAGAAAAAGACCCCCCTGGCCCAACTGGGCCTCGGCCCAGCCGGCCCACGCCGCCCCCCAAGGCCTATATGGCCTCCCCTTCCCACCCCGAAACCCTAACCCCCCATCCCCTCCCCCCGCGCCCCCTTCTCCCTCGGGCGCCCGACGCCGTCGCCCGTCGCCGTCGCTCGTCCTCGTCACCGCCCGTCGCCATCCCGCCGTCGCCGCCTCGTTCCGCCTCCCCGACCGGCCTCGTCGAGCCTCGCCGCCCGTACCCCTGCACCGGAGGGTGAGGGCCCTCCCCGTCTTCCCCCTTTCCTCTGTCGCCGCCGCGCCCGCCTCCCGCCATGCCCGCACCGTGTCCGCCTCCCGCCGTGCCCGCGCCGCGCCCGCCTCCCGCACGCGCGCGCCTCGCCTCGCCTGCCCGCTCGCCCGCGGCCTCGCCGCTGCCGCTCGCACCTGCCACCTCGCCCGATGCCGTCGCCGCGCTCGCCGCCCTCGCCGCTGGCTCCGCCCGCTGACCCGCAGCCGCTCGCGGCCCCGCGCACGCCTGGCTCGCGCGCTCGCCTGCTCTGCTCCGGCGCCGCCCCGTGCTGCAGCCGCTTCGCCATCGCCCGCCTTTGCAGCGCACGCGTTGGCCGCGTTGTGGTCGCCCGGACATGTCCGGCCTCCCTTGTGTGCCCGGGCGCACGCGAACCCCGGACATGTCCGGCCCCCGAACAGGCACGACGCGGACGTGTCCGGCCTAGCCGCTGACCACTGGGGCCCGCCCCTGATTAAAACGAAATAAATAAATAAATAATAAAAATAAAAGAAATTAAAATAAATAAATAAATATTAATTAATTAATTAATTAACTAATTAATTAACTTAATTAATTTTCTTTAATTAATCTAATTATTAATTAACCTAATTAATCTGTAATTAGGATAATTAAACCTAATTAACCTAATCAGACTATGACAGGTGGGACCCACTGGTCCTGTTCACTGCTGACGTCACAGTGATGTCATGCTGATGTCAGCATGTACTGTTTCGGATAATATTAGTTTAAATAATTTAAATAAATTCAGAAAATGATTAAAACTTTGAAAATTAATATAAAATAAACCGTAACTCGGATTAAAATAATTTATATATGAAAAATGATCAGAAAATTATGACGAACCAGAATACGCTATCCTCATACATGTCAGATGCCTCCAGCATTGCTAACATGGAACCTTCCCCTCCGGTTCATCTGTGTGACAGATGTCCGAAACCGGGAAAATGTTCCAGTTAATTCCCCGCTTCATCTGCCACGTGTAGCACTGCGTTAGGGCACCCTAGCACAGCCTATTGTCATGCTAAGCATCTATGTGCTTTTGTTTGCTTTATATTTACTGTTTCTTCCCCCTCTTCTCTCCGGTAGACTCCGAGACTGACGCTGCCCCTGTGATCGACTACGTCCCCGACGACCCTCCTTCCTTTTCAGCAGAGCTTCCAGGCAAGCAAATCCCCTTGAGCATGCCTATATCACCTATTCCTTCCCCCTCCTGCTTGCATTAGAAATTGCTACTACTTTGTTTTATCCTATTCTGATGCATAGCCTGTTCTTGTAACCGTTATTGATACCTGCCTGTTATCCTAAACTGCTTAGTATAGGTTGGATGGAAAACCATCTGTGGCCCCTCTTCCTTGCTGTAGTTGCCCCGCTTAGTTACTAATGCCCCGATCGATGTGATCGATGGGCTGAGACCAGCACAGCACCACTCACCCCCCTAAGTTGTTCGACTCTACAGAGTTATCCTCGAGTGACGAGGGTGACACCTCTTAACTCACTCCTGATGATGCCTTTGTAGCACAGCTAGTCGGACGTGGATTATCGAGGGTGATTCCTCTCCCTCCACCTCCGATGAGGCTACTGTCGTGCAACCCCTCTAGTGTAGACCATCGAGGGTGATTCCTCCTGGTTCTCCTTGACGGACTACATCGCGTAGGATTTGAACGAGGGTGATTCCTCGGATTCCTTCTCGATGTTCTGAACACACAGTTACCGGGTTTTTACTACCGTTACTGGGTAAAGTCGGGTCGACCCCGAGGGGTACCCGCGAGAGATGAGAAGTCGGGTTGACCGTGAGGGTACCCGCGAGATAATTACGAGGCGCAGCCGGGCAGGCAGAGACCGCCCTAGAGAGGGATGGGCCTGGCCCTTGTTGCACTTCCTCGAGACGGGACAACAGGAGTACTGATCGTCACCGCGAGCTCCTAATAATTCGCTAACGGATTTGGGTATTGATCTGAGTGGGTCGTTGGCCCTATACGCACTACCACCACGTGGGATAATGGTTATGGGACCCTCTACGCCGTATGTATCAGCCGAAAGCTCTGTCAGACGTCCAGTTCAGCATTGTGGGCCTGTCGGGCCAGTGCCATCCAGGATGAGGTGGTGCTCGTCCCGGCTCGTCGCATAACGACCCGGAGTGCAAAGGGCGATGGCCCAAGACCCCTGAGCACTTAGGATGTAGACCGGCGGGGACCTCTCTGTTGAGCCTAGGTAGGACTACGTCGTGTCGATTACCCGAGGCCGGGCATTACCCAGCAAGTGTGTCCGGCCAGATGTAATCGAGCGTGCTGGGTAACAGTAGTGCACCCCTGCAGGGAAGTTATCTATTCGAATAGCCGTGTCCACGGTAACAGGACGCTCAGTGTTGTATCCCGATCTATTACTACTTGAATTGGATACCTGTTAATTAATTGTAAGCCCCGGGATCGCTTTCTCGCAGGGAGTCGAGAAAGGATCTCTGGGCTTTGCTTCAACATGCTTGTTACTTTATAATATGCTAATCTGCACTCTTCTAATGCTGCAAGACGCTGAAGATGCTAGTCTTCGATAGGCTAGGCCTTCCCCCTCTATTCCAGCATTTCTGCAGTTTAGTCCAAAGATACAGCCCCATTCCTTTGATACCGATGCATAAGTAGTTTAGTTCTGATGTCAGTCTTGCGAGTACTTTGGATGAGTACTCACGGTTGCTTTGCTATTCTTTTTCCCCCATACCCGATTGTTGCAATCAGACGTCGGAGCCCAGGAGCCGGAGATCCCCGGAGGAGCCTACTACGACGTGGAGATCATCGACGACCAGGAGTAGTTAGGAGGCTCCCAGGCAGGAGGCCTTGCCTCTTTCGATCAGAGTCGTTGTTTGTTTTCGCCTTCTTAAGGCAGATTTGTTTAACTTTGTGTCTGTACTCAGATACTGTTGTTGCTTCCGCTAACGCTTGTTTGCGCAAGCTTATGTATTCGAGCCCTCGAGGCCCCTGCTTGTAATATAAAGCTTGTATTATTTTATTTGTGTCTAGAGTTGTGTTGTGATATCTTCAAGTGAGTCCCTAGGCTTGATCGTGTGTATTTGCGTGTATGGTTAGCGCACGATTAAGTCGGGGGCATCACAGTTGGCAAGGCCATCTCGGTGGGACCGAGATCCATATCGGTGGATCCGATTTGTTAGGGTTTTGGCAGTGGCTAAGTCCTGATGAACTCGGTGGCTCCGGATAGGAAATTTCGGTGGGGCCGAGTTGGAATGTAGGTTTTGGACATATTTGGATGGAGAAAGTGGTTGAGGGTTTTGGAGCACTGTCACTAAGCACTTGAGCAAAAAGATCACTAAGCAACACCTCATCTCCTTTTAATAGTATTGGCTTTCCTATGGACTCAATGTGATCTTGGATCACTTAACAAAAAATGTAGAGTTTTGAGCTTTTGCCAATCCATGTCCTTAGCATTTTGAGGGGTCCACATCTCTAGTCCTTGCCATGCCAATCATTGAACATCCTGAAATCTTTATCTTAAATGGACATTAGTTCAATTAGATATATGTTGTTACAAATTACCAAAACCACCAAGGGAGCAAGTGTGCTTTCAATCTCCCCCTTTTTGGTAATTGATGACAACATATAGATCAAAGCTTCGACAAATGATTAAATGGATGAAATACATCGTCGCTTTGAGAAGTATGTGATGAGCAAGAGCTCCCCCTAAATTTGTGCATTATTAATAATTTGCGATTAGGATCATGGGTCACTCTTCCATGTCACAAACAACTTGGTGGAGCGCGCAAAATGATATGAATGGAATAGTAAGCACGCATCACCAAAAACACAAGTGAATGATCATACAAGATAATGATAAGGATAAGCATTAATCATCACATGAAGCATAGTATGATCCATCACACATATAGTATCTCACAAACACATAGTATCAAGCACATCAAACCAAAGTAGCATAAACCAAATAGTAGCAGGAACTCAAGAAAAACAACGAGCAAAAGCAAGACACTCTCTCTCAAAGCCTAATGATCTATACAAATTCTCCCCCTTTGGCAACAAGTACCAAATAGTTCGAATAGGTATAGAGCTATACGTCTCTCTAGGCATGATCCTCGGCAGCTTCTGAAGGTGATCTCTGGCTGGCAGCTCCGGTGTGATTAGATGGCATTGAGAGAAGTGCATCCTGTTGGAAATATGCCCTAGAGGCAATAATAAATTGGTTATTATTATATTTCCTTGTTCATGATAATCGTTTATTGTCCATGCTATAATTGTATTGATTGGAAACTCAAATACATGTGTGGGTATATAGACAACACTGTGTCCCTAGTAAGCCTCTAGTCAACTAGCTCGTTGATCAAAAGATGGTGAAGGTTTCCTAGCCATGGACATAAGATGTCATTTGATAACGGGATCACATCATTAGGAGAATGATGTGATGGACAAGACCCAAACTATAAACGTAGCATATGATCGTGTCAGTTTATTGCTATTGTTTTCTGCATGTCAAGTATCTGTTCCTATGACCATGAGATCATGCAACTCCCTGACATTGGAGGAATACCTTGTGTGTATCAAACGTCGCAACGTAACTAGGTGACTATAAAGATGCTCTACAGGTATCTCCGAGGGTGTCTATTGGGTTGGCATGGATCAAGACTGGGATTTGTTACTCCGTGTGACGGAGAGGTATCTCAGGGCCCACTCGGTAATACAACATCACAATGAGCCTTGCAAGCAATGTGACTAAAGTGTTAGCCACGAGATCTTGTATTACGGAACGAGTAAAGAGACTTGCCGGTAACGAGATTGAACTAGGTATAGAGATACCGACGATCGAATCTCGGGCAAGTAACATACCGAAGAACAAAGGGAACAGCATACGGGATTAACTGAATCCTTGACATAGAGGTTCGACCGATAAAGATCTTCATAGAATATGTAGGAGCCAATATGGGCATCCAGGTCCCGCTATTGGTTATTGATCATAGAGGTGTCTCGGTCATGTCTACATAGTTCTCGAACCCGCAGGGTCTACACACTTAACGTTTGGTGACGATTAGTATAGTTGAGTTATTTTGTTGGTGACCGAAGGTTGTTCGGAGTCCCGGATAAGATCCCGGACATGACGAGGATCTCCGGAAGAGTCCGGAGGTAAAGATTGATATATGTGATAATAGTGTTTTGATCTCCGGAAGGGTTCCGGAATTCACCGGAAGGGGTTCCGGATGTTTACCGAAGTGTTCGGGTGCAGCAACACTTTATATGAGCCAAAGGGGTAAAGCCCACGAGGTATTGGAAGGTGCAAAAGGAAGTTTTGTTGCTGCCTTAAGCGGTACTACCGCTGGTAAGGCAGTACTACCGCGTAAGCGGTACTACCGCTTGTGTGAAGCGGTACTACCGCTCGTGAGCGGTACTACCGCTTGTACGCGATACTGCTGGAATCCGAGTTGGACTCTTTCCATGCGGGCCAAACCGACCTTGTGCGGGCAAAACCGACCTTGTGGAGGCTTTCTCTCCAAGTTTAGACCCCAGGGCTCAACATATAAATAGAGGGGCAGGGCTAACACACGGGACACATCAAGATTTCTCAAGCCGTGTGTCGGCAACCCTAACCCTCTAGTTCTCCCGTCATAATCTCCGTAGTGCTTGGCGAAGCCCTGCAGAGATTGTTCCTCACCACCATCACCACGCCGTCGTGCTGCCGGAACTCATCTACTACTTCACCATCGCTCGCTGGATCGAGGAGGTGAAGGCGTCATCAAGCCATACGTGTGTTGAACGCGGAGGTGCCGTCCGTTCGGCACTAGTTCGTGATCGGATCGAGGGACGACTTGCGATTTGGATCGCAGAGACGTTCGACTACATCAACCGCGTTTCTTAACGCTTCCGCTTAGCGATCTACAAGGGTATGTAGATTCACTCTCCCTCTCGTAGATGCTCATAACCATGGATAGATCTTGTGTGTGCGTAGGAAAATTTTTGTTTCCCATGCAACGTTCCCCAACACATCCGCGAAGGCTTTAGCTGACGTCTGCTGGGCTGGTGGAGTAGAGACTGGAGGTGGCACTGTAGCAGTAGCAGCAGGTGCAGAGACTGAGGTCCTCGTATCTTCAACAGGCACTGCAGCAGACCTGGATGCCCTAGGCACTGTCTGGAATCTCTCAGTCATCGGTCTGTCATCTCCACTATCATCAGTAGCAGCCCTGGCTGCGTCAACATCATCTTTCAGCTTCTCCACTATAGTCTGTACCTCAGTGATCTTCACATCAAGATCATGAATCTTTGTCTCAACTATCCGCTCTAGGCTCGCCTGGTTCTTGGTGAGGTTGGCCAGACTTCGCTCAATCCTCAGGGTGGCTTCCAGCAGATAAGTCATTTGATCATTCTTTGTCTTGAGGTTAGCAATAGGTGCATTGGGAGCAGATGCCTTCTGGGCTCCTTTTGCTGCCTCAGCTGCCCGGATCCTCTCTTGAGCTTGGGCAGATGTAGGGTGTGAAGGGTCCATCACCACTACACTGTCCTCGAACTCAGGACGCAATGGGAGATGCTCACGATCAAGTAAATATGTGCTCGTTCCAACCTTGGAGTTGATGAGCATCTGAATGTGTGGAGCATATCCGCAAGATCTCTTCTGGTCAGCTGCGGTTCTCTTGATAGTTTCAACAATAAGGCTCATAACTTTGAACTTCTTCGGTGTGTCAAACAAGTGTAGCAAGTTGATGGAGTGGCCATGTATCATCTTGTCATCTCCAGACTTGGGCAACAGAGTGTACCTCAAGATTGTGTTAGTGGTGGCCAAACCAGGTAGCAAGTGCTTCACTGAACCTAGCTTGTGAGTCTCAATATCTTTCTCAGGAATTGCTGTGTACATATTTGCCATGGAATTGTGGTCCATCTTGAGCTTGGCATATATGTTAATGCCATCTTCTTCTTCCTTTGGAGCACCAAGAAGAGCAGCCCATTCAGAGATGGTTGACTGGTATTTGGATCCCTCAGTCATCCACACAACTCTACCATCTGGATAAAAGTGTGTTGTCGAATAAAATTTCATGATCATCTCATCATTCCATTTGGTAAGCTTCTGTCCAATGAAATCATCAACACCGGCAATTCTGAAGCTTTCATGAACATGGGGGAAATAGTCTTCATTTGCATCAATATATTTCCAATCCACCCACTTCATATCACTGACAATAGGCTTCTTGTCAAGCAACACAGTCTCATAGAAATCTTGTTGCTCTCGTGTGTGAAAGCGGTAATCACAAGCAGTCCTTCTCCTTGCAGCATATGGATCTGATAATCTCCAATGACGCAATCCTTTGTCCTTCCTGAGCATCATGTTCTCTGCAATTGAATGGGCATTGTCATGATCTGGAATCTTGGGTTTCAACTTTCTGAGCACTAGTGGCTCCTCATCAGCATCAACTTCAGGCACTGGGGCCTTGTTCTTCTCAGTGGCAGGGATGTTTCTTGTAGATCTCTTGGGTGCTGGAGCTTTGGGTTTGGATTTGGTGGGAGCAGCAGACCTCATAGCATCAGACATGAGCTTCATCAGCTGCTGGTTCCTCCTCTTCCTCTTCATCAGCCATGGAGGGTTTGCCAATAACATGAGCAACAGTTTTCCTTGGCCTCTTCTTCTTTCCTGCAGCAGCTTCCGCTGTATCACTTGGTTCCTCAAGTGTAAATGTCATGGTTTCCTTTGGCACTTTCTTCACTGCTGTTTTGTCCTTGGCAGAAAATTTTGAGCTAGCTGCTTTGCCATACTCCTTAGCAACCACTTTCTTCTTCTTTGAAGTGGCCTCACTAGCCACAAAGTCCTCGTCCTCATTATTTGAGGTTCTCTTCTTTCTTGCCTTAGTAGCTGCTTTGGGCAATTCTAGAGAACTCCTCTCTCCCTCACAGTAGCTGCCCCCAGGGCTAGAGCCTGAACTGAGATAAGTGTGTGCTTCTAAGACATTCTGACTATCACTGGCATCTGACATCTTGCAAAGCTAACCCTGTGAATAGATGGGTATGGGTAGAGTAGATGAGTCATCACAAAAAGCAGACATTTTTCATGAAAATTGAGTTCAAATCTTAGTTTCAAGTTTTCACAGAAGGCATTTCGGATCCACCGAGTTGATAATCTCGGTAATACCGAAGCACTCAACAGAAACTTTACACTCCATTTCGGTCAGACCGAGATGTGGTTCGGTGTCTCTGAGATGCTAGGGTTTCACTGAAATGTTACTTTCGGTCTCACCGATTCGTACTTCTCGGTGGCACTGAGATGTACTAGTGCAATGGCCTAGGGCCAAATCGGTGACTCCGAAAATCTCAATTCGGTCGATCCGAGATGCTTACAGCGAAAACTTAAACCTAAATTTTTTGCTCGAATCTAGTCTACGGAATTTTATTCGTGGAATAAGCATTGCAATCTGTGGCAAGAATAATGGCAATCCATCCATGTATTGAATCAGAAAGAGGAACACGGAGGGGGTCGAATCTCACCCTAACTTGGTGGAGATCCTCTACGGCGGCAACGGCGGGGAAGATTCCCGTTGACGGCGACGGATTTCGGCGGCGAGGGCGCGTTGGACGCAACGTTGAAGTCCGGAGACGAGGGCGACGGCAGCAGAGGGGGTGCGGGAGTCATGACGTTTGAGAAATTTCAACCGTATGGGCCCGCTGAGTATATATACCCAACTGCTGTCGGTGGCTCCGAGTGGAACAACTCGGTGGCACCGATATGTGTAACTGCAAGCAGTATAGCAAATCGGTGACTCCGAAACGTTCAACTCAGTGATACCGAGATTGAAACCTAGATCAATCTAAATGATTTCGGTTTGACCGAGTTTGAGTAGATTGGTCCAACCGAAATGCATAAAGAAGGTTTTGGAAGTTCAACCCTTTCAGATCGGTGACTCCGAGTGCGCCTCACCCGGAGGGTTCGAAAATGACTTGTTCAATTTTTGTGATGTAGCAAGAATAGAATTTGATACAAGAAAGCATAGATAGCTAGAGAAGGTACTTAGGCATTCTTGTACATCCACTTGGCCAGAAAAACCAAGACAATCAAAACAACAAACGGATGTCCTCGAATGAAGAAAACATGCAAATCAACATGCTCACACAATAAGATAGCAAATGAAATATGTGTCAAACATGCACAACCAATTCTAGCATCTATCAAGCAATGGCGATGACTAGGTCATCTATATATGAGTATATTGACTTAGGAGTCAAATGAGAACATTTGATCTTAGGTCATACTCATTGTTTAAGCACAAGTAGGGTTGCCACTTTTACATAAAGCATTGATGTGTTCACACCATTAGAGTTGCTTTTAGCTCAAGTCTTAGAGCAAAGCTCCCCCTAGATGTGATATCCCCCCAAAGAGGGATGAACTAACCTTGGGTTTTGTCGATGATGACTTCATGTAGATGTTGAAGATGTGGATGCTCAATGTTGATGCAGACCATCAAGAGTTGGGAGCAATCCTTTAGAGTTTTGTGCTTTCAATACCTACATGGGTTAGTCCCACACAAGGAACATACAAGAATATCCATAGACATAGAGTGAAATACACATATGATGATGTCCATGAATGCAATGACTACCTTGTCCCTTGCCTTACCAACAAGAGGGTTTGTGACTCCATGAACTAGTGCAAGATGTGGAAGTTGATTGCACAAGTTGTTGCCATAAATGAATGTGAGTGAAGTTTGTTGGCGGAGTCACCCTCAAGAGCTCTCTAGTTCTTCTTCTTTCGGACCCACATCAACTTGATGGGAGTCCTTGGAGTTGTAGTAGCACTTGATGAAGTATAACTTGATGAAGTCTTGGGAACCCACTTGACCAAGGCTTGAGGTGCTTCTTCAAATGAATCAATCTCTTCTTGAAGCTTGTCCTTACCTTTTAGCTTGTGGTCTTGTGGTGGAAGATCTTCTTGAGCTTGTGTTCTCTTGAAGGATCATACTTCTCTTGTTGAGGAACAAACTTCGTCTTGGGGTATTGATCTTCTTCCCACTCAACTCCATTGGCATTGAACTTTCGTTCAAAACCAACACCTTGGTTCTTCCGGTGCCTTCCTTGCTTGCGTACAATTTCCTCAAATTGCTTACTCCGGGCAAGGCTCTTATAGACACCTTTTTCTATAATTCCTTTCAATAGTTTGTTTTCTTGCTCAAGTGTAACTTGGCTAAGAGAATCATTAGTGGAATCAATAGAACTACTAGAAGCAACAACATTGGATATAGCATTGTTATTGTTACTACTAGAGGTAGAACCCTTTTTACCCTTGTTACTAGTTTGCTTAGGTTTAACTTGTGGCATAAAGGTACACAAGAGTAAACATTTGGCAAGATATGAAGAACTCTTCTTTCGACAATCATCATTGATAGCTTTAAGAAACTCATGCTCTTGCTCTAAATTTAGCTTCTCGAAGCGTAGCTTCTCATGAGTTCTTAGAAGTTCTCTATGATCCTCTTGAGTTGTTTCATGAGTTAACTTAAGAGCATTTAGTTCTTTAGTTAGACGCTCAATCTCTTTCATAGCATTGTCATTCGTTTCCTCTTGACTATCATGATTACTAGCATTTTCATTATAGCTAACATCACTAGCCTTATCAACAAGTAAATCATCATCACCAAGCAAATCATCCTCATCACTATTGAAATCAAGATACTCGGGGTGTGATACCTTGGGGCCTTTTGCCATGAAGCATCTTCCAATTCCTTCATTTGGTGAGTCAAATAGATCATGGGAATTGGATGGCACAAGAGCAAGTCTGGCAACACCTTCGTCTTGACTATAGTCGGAGTTGGAGTGATAGCTTCTCTCGGAATGGTTGTGGGAGTCGGAGCCGGAAATCCATTCACCAACATGATCTTGATGTCTTCTTCTTGTGTAGCTCTTTGATGACTTGTCCTTCCTTTCTGAATCCTTGCTTCTTCGAGAGGGTCTTCGTTCATAACGATCATCTCTAATCCTTCTCTCCTTACAAGGTGATTCATCTATTCTATGTCTTCCTCTTGGTGATTCGTCTCTTTTCTTGTAGGGAGCCGTACACTCATTGGAGTAGTGTCCGGGTTTTCCACAATTGTAGCAATTTCGGTCACGACTTGATGATCTTCTCTCATAGTGTCTTGAGCTAGAGCTTCTTTCTTTCCCTTTGTTCTTGTAGAACTTGTTGAATCTTTTCACCATTAAGCATATCTCTTCATTGGATACTAGCTTGTCACTTGAAGTTGTGGGAGCATCGGTTGAGGCTTTGTAAGCACCACTTGATTTGTTGTGTAGCTCCTCTTTGTCCTTGAGTGACATTTCATGAGCAACAATCCTTCCAATGACTTCCGTGGGCTTGAGATCTTTGTAATTTGGCATCATTTGGATCAATGTGCAAATAATATCATATTTTCCATCCAAAGCTTTAAGGATCTTCTTGATGATGAATTTGTCGGTCATCTCTTCACTTCCTAAGCCGACAATCTCATTTGTGATGAGAGCAAGCCTAGAGTACATTTCAGCGACTCCTTCACCATCCTTCATCTTGAACTTGTCAAGTTGACTTTGAAGCACATCCAACTTAGATTTCTTGACGGACTCGGTACCCTCATGCATATCAACCAAAGTATCCCAAATTTCCTTTGCATTCTCGAGGCGACTGATTTTGTTGAATTCCTCGGGACACAAACCGTTGAAGAGAATGTCACAAGCTTGAGCATTGTATTGCAACAGCTTCAATTCTTCCGTGGTTGCTTCACGATCCGGTCCCTTGCCATCCTCAAAGAATTCACCTTGCAAGCCAACACAAACAACAGCCCAAACGGCGGGGTTATGACCAAGAATATGCATTTTCATCTTATGTTTCCAACTAGCAAAGTTTGTACCATCAAAATATGGACCTCTACGGTGATAATTACCCTCACTAGACGCCATACTCTCCTAGGTTGTGAAACCAAAGCTATGATCACCAAAGCAATGGAAATCAAGGCTTATGGAGACCAAAGCTCTGATACCACTTGTAGGATCGAAAGTATGTCTAGAGGGGGGTGATTAGACTACTTGACCAAATAAAAACCTAACCTTTTCCCAATTTGAGTTGTAGGCGGATTTTAGCAAGTATACAAGTCAAGTATCACCCTACACATGCAATTCTAAAAGTGTGGCAGTGGAAAGTAAGCAATTGCACATGTAAGTAAAGGAGGGGATTGGAGATTTCAAACGCAATGAAGACACGGTGATTTTTGGCGTGGTTCCGATAGGTGGTGCCATCCTACGTCCACGTTGATGGAGACTTCAACCCACGAAGGGTAACGGCTGCGCGAGTCCACGGAGGGCTCCACCCACGAAGGGTCCACGAAGAAGCAACCTTGTCTATTCCACCATGGCTTACGTCCACGAAGGACTAGCCTCACTCGGGTAGATCTTCATGAAGTAGGCGATCTCCTTGCCCTTACAAACTCCTTGGTTCAACTCCACATCATGTCGGAGGCTCCCAAGTGACACCTAACCAATCTAGGAGACACCACTCTCCAAAAGGTAATAGATGGTGTGTTGTTGATGAATTCCTTGCTCTTGTGCTTCAAATGATAGTCTCCCCAACACTCAAACAACTCCTCACAGATTTGGCTATGGTGGAAGAAGGATTTGAGTGGAAAGCAACTTGGGAAAGGCTAGAAATCAAGGTTCAAATGGTTGGATTGGAATGTCTTGATCTCAACACATGAGTAGGTGGTTCTCTCTCAGAAAATGTATGGTGGAAGTGTAGGCACGTTCTGATGGCTCTCCTTACTAAGGAAGGAAGGGTGGAGGGGTATATATAGCCTCCACACAAAATCCAACCGTTACACACTTTTGACCCAACTCGGTGGCAGCGATCAGAAATCTCGGTAGCACCGAACTGTGTAAAATATATGAACGTTAGGAATCTCGGTGGGACCGATCAGAACAACTCGGATGGAACCATGTACAATGGTTAGGGCAAACCTCGTCTCGGTGGCACCGATTGCATCAACTCGGTGGGACCGAAGTGAAGCAATAAGGCAACAGAGAGTTGGCAAGCCATCTCGGTGAGACTGATTTGCAAATCTCGGTGGGACCGAAGTAATTGCAAACGATTACAGAGAGTTGGCAAGGCCATCTCGGTGGGACCGAGATCCATATCTGTGGATCCGATTTTTTTAGGGTTTTGGCAGTGGCTAAGTCTTGATGAACTCGGTGGCTCCGGATAGGAAATTTCGGTGGGGCCGAGTTGGAATGTAGGTTTTGGACATATTTGGATGGAGAAAGTGGTAGAGGGTTTTGGAGCACTGTCACTAAGAACTTGAGCAAAAAGACCATTAAGCAACACCTCATCCCCTTTTAATAGTATTGGCTTCCTATGGACTCAATGTGATCTTGGATCACTTAACAAAAAATGTAGAGTCTTGAGCTTTTGCCAATCCATGTCCTTAGCATTTTGAGGGGTCGACATCTCTAGTCCTTGCCATGCCAATCATTGAACATCCTGAAATCTTTATCTTGAATGGACATTAGTTCAATGAGATATATGTTGTTACAAATTACCAAAACCACCAAGGGAGCAAGTGTGCTTTCAATATCGATGCGAGGAGTAGGGATTGCCATGCAACGGATGCACTAGAGCTATAAGTGTATGAAAGCTCACTACTGAAACTAAGTGGGTGTGCATCTGTAGGAATGAAAGTATGTCTAGAGGGGGGGTGATTAGACTACTTGACCAAATAAAACCTAACCTTTTCCCAATTTTAGTTGTGGGCAGATTTTAGCAATAGTACATGTCAAGCATCACCCTACACATGCAATTCTAAGAGTATAGCAGCGGAAAATAAGCAATTGCATATGTATGTAAAGGAGGGGATTGGAGATTTCAAACGCAATGAAGACATGGTGGTTTTTGGCATGGTTCCGATAGGTGGTGCTATCGTACGTCCACGTTGATGGAGACTTCAACCCACGAAGGGTAACGGCTGCGTGAGTCCACGGAGGGCTCCACCCACGAAGGGTCCACGAAGAAGCAACCTTGTCTATTCCACCATGGCTTACGTCCACGAAGGACTAGCCTCACTCGGGGTAGATCTTCACGAAGTAGGCCATCTCCTTGCCCTTACAAACTGCTTGGTTCAACTCCACATCATGTCGGAGGCTCCCAAGTGACACCTAACCAATCTAGGAGACACCACTCTCCAAAAGGTAATAGACGGTGTGTTGTTGATGAACTCCTTGCTCTTGTGCTTCAAATGATAGTCTTCCCAGCACTCAAACGACTCCTCACAGATTTGGCTATGGTGGAAGACGGATTTGAGTGGAAAGCAACTTGGGAAAGGCTAGAAATCAAGATTCAAATGGTAGGAATGCAATAGCTTGATATCAACACATGAGTAGGTGGTTCTCTCTCAGAAAATGTATGGTGGAAGTGTAGGCACGTTCTGATGGCTCTCCTTACTGAGAAGGAGGTGGTGGAGGGGTATATATAGCCTCCACACAAAATCCAACCGTTACACTCTTTTGACCCAACTCGGTGGCACCGAAACCATAATCTCGGTAGCACCGAACTGTGTAAAAGATATGAACGTTAGGAATCTCGGTGGGACCGATACGAACAACTCGGATGGACCGAAGTGCAATGGCTAGGGCAAACCTCATCTCGGTGGCACCGATTGCATCAACTCGGTGGGACCGAAATGAAGCAATAAGGCAACAGAAAGTTGGCAAGCCATCTTGGTGAGACCGATTTGCAAAACTCGGTGAGACCGAAGTGAATGCAAACGATTACAGACAGTTGGCAAGGCCATCTCGGTGGGACCGAGATCCATTTCGGTGGATCCAATTTGTTAGGGTTTTGGCAGTGGCTAAGTCTTGGATGAACTCGGTGGGGTCGGATAGGAATTTTCAGTGGGGCCGAGTTAGAATATGGGTTTTGGACATCTTTGGGTAGAGAGAGTGGTTGAGGGTTTAGGAGTACTGTCACTAAGCACTTGAGCAAAAAGACCATTAAGCAACACCTCATCCCCTTTTAATAGTATTGGCTTTCCTATGGACTCAATGTGATCTTGGATCACTAAACCAAAAATGTAGAGTCTTGATCTTTTGCCAATCCTTGTCCTTAGCATCTTGAGGGGTCCACGTCTCTAGTCCATGCCATGCCAATCATTGAACATCCTGAAATCTTAATCTTGAATGGACATTAGTTCAATGAGATATATGTTGTTATGAATTACCAAAACCACCAAGGGAGCAAATGTGCTTTCAATCTCTCCCTTTTTGGTAATTGATGACAACATATAGATCAAAGCTTCGACAATTGATTAAATGAATGAAATACATCGTCGCTTTGAGAAGTATGTGATAAGCAAGAGCTCCCCCTAAATTCGTGCATTATTAAAGAATCTGCGTTTGAATGCAAATGCACAATCGATTAGGCTTATGGGTTACTCTTCCATGTCACATACAACTTGGTGGAGCGGGCAAAATGATATGATTGGAATAGAAAGCACGCATCACCAACATAAGTGAGTGATCATACAAGATAATGATAGAGATAAACATAGATCATCACAATAAGCATAGTAAGCATAAACGACAGAATATCTCACAGACACTGTAGCAAGCACACACATAACAAAGTACTAACAAGCAAATAAGGAGCAAGAGAAAAACCAATGACCAAAACACTCTCTCTTGAAGCCTATGATCTATACAAATTCTCCCCCTTTGGCAACAAGTACCAAAAAGATCGAATGAGTATAGGACTAGCGGCACTCTAAGCACGGTCCTCCGAAGCTCCTGAAGGCGATCTCCTGCTGGCAGCTCCGATGTGCGTAGATGGCGTTGAGATAAGAGCATCCGCGAAGGCTTCTGCAGACGTTTGCTAGGCTGGTGGAGTGGAGACCGGTGGTGGCACTGTGGCAGTAGCAGCTGGTACAGATACTATGGTCCTCGGATCCACAACGGGCACTGCAGCAGACCTGGCTGCTCTGGGCACTGTCTGAAATTGTTGTGTGGTTGGTCTGTCATCTCCACTGTCATCTGATGGGGCTGTCTTGACAGCATCAACATCATTCTGCAGCTGCTCCACTGTAGTCTGAATCTCTGTCACCTTGACATCTAGATCATGAAATTTTGTCTCAATAATCCGCTCAAAACTAGCCTGGGTCTGGGTGAGGTTGGCCAAACTTCGCTCAATCCTCAGAGTGGCTTCAAGCAGATATATCATTTGGTCCTTGGGTGTCTTGAGATTGGCAATTAGAGCATTTGGAGCTGATGCCTCCTTAGCTGCTTTTGCTTCTTCGGCTTTGCGAATCTTCTCTTGGGCTTGTGCTGAAGTGGGATGCGAAGGATCCATCACGATCACATTGTCCTCAAACTCTGGACGGAGTGGAAAGTGCTCTCGATCAAGAAGATATGTGCTGGTTCCAACCTTGGAATTGATCAATATCTGAATATGTGGAGCATATCCGCACGATCTCTTCTGATCTGCTGTAGTCCTCTTGATAGTCTCTACTATCAGGCTCATCACCTTGAATTTCTGAGGTGTATCAAATAAATGCAGCAAATTGATGGAGTGTCCACGAATCATTTTATCATCTCCTGACTTGGGTAACAAGGTGTACCGCAAGATTGTGTTTGTTGTGGCTAATCCTGGGAGCAGATGCTTCACTGATCCAAGTTTGTGAGTCTCAAGGTCTTTCTCTGGAATTGCAGTATACATGTTCTTCATGGAGTTGTGATCCATCTTGAGCTTGGCATAAATATCTATGTCATCGTCCTCTTCCTTGGGAGCACCAAGAAGACTCGCCCACTCAGAGATGGTTGACTGGTATCTGATACCTTCAGTCATCCACACTATTCTGCCATCTGGATAGAAGTGTGCTGTAGAGTAGAATTGCATGACCATTTCGTCATTCCACTTGGTCAACTTTTTTCCAACAAACTCGTCAACTCCTGCAATTCTGAAGCTCTCGTGGACATGGGGAAAATAATCTTCATTCTCATCGATGTATTCCCAATCCACCCATTTCATGTCACTAACAATGGGCTTCTTGTCAAGCAAAACTATCTCATAAAAGTCATGTTGTTCTTGGGTGTGAAAGCGATAATCACATGCTGTCTTCCTCCTTACAGCATAAGGATCTGATTTCCTCCATTGACGCAGTCCTTTATCCTTCCTCAGCATCATGTTTTCCGCAACTGGGTGTGCATTGTCATGGTCTGGTATCTTTGGCTTCAACTTTCTGAGCACTAGGGGCTCTTCATCAACATTTGACTCAGGCACTGGGGCCTTGTTCTTCTCAGCAGCTGATATGTTCCTGGTTGACCTCTTGGGTGCAGACACCTTAGGCTTGGACTTGGGGGCAGTAGTCTTGATTGCATCAGACATAAGTTTTTGAGACTTGGCTGGAGGTGCAATGGATGCTTCCTCCTCCTCCTCTTCATTAATCATCATGGAGGGTCTGCCAATCACACGAGCAGTTGTTTTCCTTATTCTCTTCTTCTTTCCACCTGCAGATGGTTCTGTGTCACTAGGCTCTTCAAGAGTGAATTGCATAGTCTGCTTTGGCACTTTCCTCACAGCAGTTCTTTCTTTGGCAGTTGAAGGTTTGGTGTTGTGCTCCTTAGCAAGCACAACTCTCTTTTTCTTGATTACAGCTTCACTTGCAACAAAATCTTCATCCTCACTGTCTGAGGTTCTCTTCTTCCTTGTTCTGGTTGCAGCTTTTGGAAGATCTGGAGAGCTCCTGTCTCCCTCATAGAAAATTTCTGCAGGGCTTGACCCTTCACTCATTTCTGCCTGCTATTCAGATTTGTTCTGACTGTCACTGCTGTCTGACATCTTGCTAAGCTGACCCTGTGAATAGATGGGTATGGGCAGAGAAGATGAGTCATCACAAAAAGCAGAGATTTTTCATAAAATTTGAGCTCAACTCTTAGTTTCAAGTTTTCACAGGATGCATTTCGGATGGACCGAGTTGATCATCTCGGTTATATCGAAGCACACTACAGAAACCTTACACACCACTTCGGTCAGACCGAGTAGGTTTCGGTGACTCCGAGTTGCTAGGGTTTCACTGAGATTTACTTTCGGTCTCACCTATTCGCACAACTCGGTGGCACCGAGATGTACTAGTGCTATGGCCAGAGGCCAAATCGGTAGGACCGAAAATTTCGAATCGGTCGGTCCGAGATGCATTCAGCGGAAACTTAAACCTAAAAAATTTACTCGCATCTAATCTATGGAGTTTGCAGTGTAACAGGAGTTCTCAATCTGTGGCATGAATTCAGGCAGTCCAATCGTGCATTGAATCAGAAAAGGGAGCACGAGAGGGATCGAATCTCACCCTAACTTGGTGGAGATCCTCTACGGCGGCAACGGCGGGGCAGATTGCCATTGACGGCGGCGGAATCCGGCGGCGAGGGCGCGCTGGAGATGACGGCGAAGTCCGAAGACGAAGGGCGACGGCAGCAACGGGGAGCGGGAACGAGTGAGGTCGAGAAATTTCAACTGGTCGGTCCGCGCGATATATACCCGTACGCTGTCGGTGGCGCCGAGTTGAACAACTCAGTGGCACCGATATGTGTAACTGCACGCAGTTTAGCACATCGGTGGCGCCGAAATGGTTCAATTCGGTAGCACCGAGATGGAAAACCTAGATCAGTCTAAGTGATTTCGGTTGGACCGAGTTTGAGTGAATTGGTTCGGCCGAGATCAGATAGAAGGTTTTGGAGGTTCAGCCCTTTCAGATCGGTGGCTCCGAGTGCTCCTCACCCGGAGGGTCCAAAAATGACTTGTTCAATTTTTGTGATGCAGCAAGAATAGAATTTGAGACAAGAAAGCATAGATAGCTAGAGAAGGTACTTAGGCATTCTTGTACATCCACTTGGCCAGAAAAACCAAGACAATCAAAACAACAAATGGATGTCCTCGAATGATGAAAACATGCAATCCAACATGCTCACACAATAAGATAACAAATGAAATATGTGTCAAACATGCACAATCAATTCTAGCATCTATCAAGCAATGGCGATGACTAGGTCATCTATATATGAGTATATTGACTTAGGAGCCAAATGAGAACATTTGATCATAGGTCATACTCATCGTTTAAGCACAAGTGGGGTTGCCACTTTTACATGAAGCATTGATATGTTCACACCATTAGAGTTGCTTTAGCTCAATTGCTTAGAGCAAAGCTCCCCCTAGATGTGATATTCCCCCTAAGAGGGATGAACTAACCTTGGGTTTTGTCGATGATGACTTCATGTAGATGTTGAATATGTGGATGCTCAATGTTGATGTAGACCATCAAGAGTTGGGAGCAATCCTTTGAAGTTTTGTGCTTTCAATACCTACATGGGTTAGTCCCACACAAGGAACATACAAGGATATCCATAGACATAGAGTGAAATACACATATGATGATGTCCATGAATGCATTGAATACCTTGTCCCTTGCCTTACCAACAAGAGGGTTTGTGACTCCATGAACTAGTGCAAAATGTGGAAGTTGGTTGCACACGTTCTTGCCATAATGAATGTGAGTGGAGTTTGTTGGCGGAGTCACCCTCAATAACTCTCTAGTTCTTCTTCTTTTGGACCCACATCAACTTGATGGGAATCCTTGGAGTTGTAGTAGCACTTGATGAAGTAGAACTTGATGAAGTCTTGGGAACCCACTTGACCATGGCTTGAGGAGCTTCTTCAAATGAATCAATCTCTTCTTGAAGCCTGTCCTTGCCTTTTAGCTTGTGGTCTTGTGGTGGAAGATCTTCTTGAGCTTGTGTTCCCTTGAAGAAAGCAGGATCATACTTCTCTTGTTGAGGAGCAAACTTCGTCTTGGGGTATTGATCTTCTTCCCACTCAACTCCATCGGCATTGAACTTTCGTTCAAAACCAACACCTTGGTTCTTCCGGTGCCTTCCTTGCTTGCGTACAATTTCCTCAAATTGCTTACTCCCGGCAAGACTTTTGTAGACACCTTTTTCTATAATTCCTTTCAATAGCATATTTTCTTGCTCAAGTGTAACTTGGCTAAGAGAATCATTAGTGGAATCAATAGAACTACTAGAAGCAACAACATTGGATTTAGCATTGTTATTGTTACTACTAGAGGTAGAACCATTTTTACCCTTGTTGCTAGTTTGCTTAGGTTTAACTTGTGGCATAAAGGTAGACAAGAGTAAACATTTGGCAAGATATGAAGAACTCTTCTTTTGAAGATCGTCATTGATAGCTTTAAGAAACTCATGCTCTTGCTCTAAATTTAGCTTCTCGAAGCGTAGCTTCTCATGAGTTCTTAGAAGTTCTCTATGATCCTCTTGAGTTGTTTAGTGAGCTAACTTAAGAGCATTTAGTTCTTTAGTTAGATGCTCAATCTCCTTCATAGCATTGTCACTCGTTTCCTCTTGACTATCATGATTACTAGCATTTTCATTATAGCTCACATTACTATCCTTGTCAACAAGTAAATCATCATCACCAAGCAAATCATCTTCATCACTATTGAAATCAAGATACTCGGGGTGTGATACCTTAGGGCCTTTTGCCATGAGGCATCTTCCAATTCCTTCATTTGGTGAGTCAAACAGATCATAGGAGTTGGATGACACAAGTGCAAGTCCGGCAACACCTTCATCTTGACTATAGTCGAAGTTGGAGTGATAACTTCTCTCGGAGTGGTTGTCGGAGTCGGAAACCTATTCACCAACATGAGCTTGATGTCTTCTTCTTGTGTAAATCTTGGATGACTTGTCCTTCCTCTCCGAATCCTTGCTTCTTCGAGAGTGTCTTCATTCATAACGATCATCTCTACTCCTTCTCAACTTATGAGGTGATTCATCTCTTCTATGTCTTCCTCTTGGTGATTCGTCTCTTTTCTTGTAGGGAGCCGTACACTCATTGGAGTAGTGTCCGGGCTTTCCACAGTTGTAGCAATTACGGTCACGACTTGATGATCTTCTCTCATAATATCTTGAGCTAGAACTTCTTTCATTCCCATTGTTCTTGTAGAACTTGTTGAACCTTTTCACCATTAGGCTAATCTCTTCATTTGATACTAGCTTGTCACTTGAAGTTGTTGGAGCATCCGTTGAGGCTTTGTAAGCACCACTTGATTTGTTGTGCAGCTCTTCTTTGTCCTTGAGTGACATTTCATGAGCAACAATTCTTCCAATGACTTCCGTGGGCTTGAGATCTTTGTAATTTGGCATCATTTGGATCAATGTGCAGACGGTATCATATTTTCCATCCAAAGCTCTAAGTATCTTCTTGATGATGAATCTGTCGGTCATCTCTTCACTTCCTAAGCCGGCAATCTCATTTGTGATGAGAGCAAGCCTAGAGTACATCTCAGCGACTCCTTCACCATCCTTCATCTTGAACTTGTCAAGTTGACTTTAAAGCACATCCAACTTAGATTCCTTGACGGACTCGGTACCCTCATGCATATCAACCAAAGTATCCCAAATTTCCTTTGCATTCTCGAGGCGGCTGATTTTGTTGAATTCTTCGGGACATAAACCGTTGAATAGAATGTCACAAGCTTGAGCATTGTGTTGCAACATCTTCAATTCTTTCGGGGTTGCTTCACAATCCGGTTCCTTGCCATCCTCAAAGAAGTCACCTTGCAAGCCAACACGAACAACAGCCCAAACGGCGGGGTTATGACCAAGAATATGCATTTTCATCTTATGTTTCCAACTAGCAAAGTTTGTACCATCAAAATATGGACCTCTACGGTGATAGTTACCCTCACTAGACGCCATACTCTCCTAGGTTGTGAAACCAAGGCTATGATCACCAAAGCAATGGAAATCAAAGCTTTACGGAGACCAAAGCTCTGATACCACTTGTAGGATCGAAAGTATGTCTAGAGGGGGGGTGATTAGACTACTTGACCAAATAAAACCTAACCTTTTCCCAATTTTAGTTGTGGGCAGATTTTAGCAATAGTACATGTCAAGCATCACCCTACACATGCAATTCTAAGAGTATAGCAGCGGAAAATAAGCAATTGCATATGTATGTAAAGGAGGGGATTGGAGATTTCAAACGCAATGAAGACACGGTGGTTTTTGGCATGGTTCCGATAGGTGGTGCTATCGTACGTCCACGTTGATGGAGACTTCAACCCACGAAGGGTAACGGCTGCGCGAGTCCACGGAGGGCTCCACCCACGAAGGGTCCACGAAGAAGCAACCTTGTCTATTCCACCATGGCTTACGTCCACGAAGGACTAGCCTCACTCGGGGTAGATCTTCACGAAGTAGGCGATCTCCTTGCCCTTACAAACTGCTTGGTTCAACTCCACATCATGTCGGAGGCTCCCAAGTGACACCTAACCAATCTAGGAGACACCACTCTCCAACAGGTAATAGACGGTGTGTTGTTGATGAACTCCTTCCTCTTGTGCTTCAAATGATAGTCTTCCCAGCACTCAAACGACTCCTCACAGATTTGGCTATGGTGGAAGAGGGATTTGAGTGGAAAGTAACTTGGGAAAGGCTAGAAATCAAGATTCAAATGGTAGGAATGGAATAGCTTGATCTCAACACATGAGTAGGGGGTTCTCTCTCAGAAAATGTATGGTGGAAGTGTAGGCACGTTCTGATGGCTCTCCTTACTGAGAAGGAGGTGGTGGAGGGGTATATATAGCCTCCACACAAAATCCAACCGTTACACACTTTTGACCCAACTCGGTGGCACCGAAACCATAATCTCAGTTAGACCGAACTGTGTAAAAGATATGAATGTTAGGAATCTCGGTGGGACCGATACGAACAACTCGGATGGACCGAAGTGCAATGGCTAGGGCAAACCTCATCCCGGTGGCACCGATTGCATCAACTCGGTAGGACCGAAGTGAAGCAATAAGGCAACAGAGAGTTGGCAAGCCATATCGGTGAGACCGATTTGCAAAACTCGGTGAGACCGAAGTGAATGCAAACGATTACAGAGAGTTGGCAAGGCCATCTCGGTGGTACCGAGATCCATTTCGGTGGATCCGATTTGTTAGGGTTTTAGCAGTGGCTAAGTCTTGGATGAACTCGGTGGGGCCGGATAGGAATTTTCGGTGGGGCCGAGTTAGAATGTGGGTTTTGGACATCTTTGGGTAGAGAGAGTGGTTGAGGGTTTAGGAGTACTGTCACTAAGCACTTGAGCAAAAAGGCCATTAAGCAACACCTCATCCCCTTTTAATAGTATTGGCTTTCCTATGGACTCAATGTGATCTTGGATCACTAAAGCAAAAATGTAGAGTCTTGATCTTTTGCCAATCCTTGTCCTTAGCATCTTGAGGGGTCCACGTCTCTAGTCCATGCCATGCCAATCATTGAACATCCTGAAATCTTAATCTTGAATGGAAATTAGTTCAATGAGATATATGTTGTTATGAATTACCAAAACCACCAAGGGAGCAAATGTGCTTTCAGCATCCAATTTGCTTTCTCATGAAGACCTCGGGCATTTGAGGAAGCCCATCGTCGGAATATACAAGCCAAGTTCTATAATGAAAAAAATTCCCACAAGTATATGAAAGTGACAACTCTGGAGGCTCTCTATATGAAGAACATGGTGCTACTCTGAAGCACAAGTGTGGTAAAAGGATAGTAACATTACCCCTTCTCTCTTTTTCTCTCACTTTTTTTTTCATTTTTTCATTTTTTTGGTGGGCTCTTTTTGGCCTCTCTTTTTTCGTCCGGAGTCTCATCCCGACTTGTGGGGGAATCATGGTCTCCATCATCCTTTCCTCACTGAGACAATGCTCTAATAATGATGATCATCACACTTTTATTTACTTACAACTCAATATTACAACTCGGTAAAAACTATACAAGACGACTCTATATGAATGCCTGTGGCAGTGTACCAGGATGTGCAATGATCTAGCGTAGCAAAGATATCAAAAAACGGACAAGCCATGAAAATATCATGCTAGCTATCTTACAATCATGCAAAGCAATATGACAATGAATGCTCAAGTCATGTATATGATGATGATGGAAGTTGCATGGCAATATATCTCGGAATGGCTATGGAAATGCCATGATAGGTAGGTATGGTGGCTGTTTTGAGGAAGATATAAGGAGGCTTATGTGTGATAGAGCGTATCATATCACAGGGTTTGGATGCACCGGCGAAGTTTGCACCAATTATCGAGGTGAGATCGGGCAATGCACGGTACCTAAGAGGCTAGCAAATTATGGAAGGATAGGAGTGTGTATAATCCATGGACTCACATTAGTCATAAAGAACTCACATACTTATTGTAAAGCCTATTAGCCCTCGAAGCAAAGTACTACTCGCATGCCCCTAGGGAGGAGGTTTGGAGGAGTTAACCATCGCGCGCCCCCAATCCAAACAACACAAAGACTCAATCAATGATAAATCATGCTCCGACCTCACCGCTAATGTCAGCGGCCACCACTTTACATGCATGAGGATTTACTTGCGTAAAGACTTACTTCCCTTAACAGCATTATTAATACTCAACTTTAATTCTTTTACTAGCATGCCCCAATATTTCCACCTCAATATGGCAAAACTATTGCAAGGAATCAAACATATCATATTCAGTGATCTACAAGTTTTATATAGGATTTTATGACTAACCATGTGAATGACCAATTCCTGTTAACTCTCTAAATAGATATAAGTGAAGCATGAGAGTTTAATTCTTTCTACAAAACACCATGCTCTAATAAATATAAGTGAGGCAACTTAAAGAGCATTCTACAAATAACTGTTTTCCAAATGTAGAGAAACAGGCATCAAAACTTCAAATAATATAAGTGAAGCACATGAAGCATTCTATAAAGCCATACTCAAAAGATATAAGTGAAGTGCAAAGAGCATTCTATAAATCAACCAAGGACTATCTCATACCAGCATGGTGCATAAAATAAAAAGGAAAAATAAACACAAAATACGCTCCAAGAATTTACGCATATCATGTGAACAAAACAAAAACTGAAACATACTGATAATTATCGAAGAAGAAAGATGGGATGCCTTCCGGGGCATCCCCAAGCTTAGATGCTTGAGTCTCCTTGAATATTTACTTGGGGTGCCTTGGGCATCCCCAATCTTGAACTCTTGCCTCTCCTTATTCTTCTCATATCGATACCTCCTCGATCTTCGAACACTTCATTCACACAAAACTTAACCGAACTTTTTATTAGAGGGGTTAGTACATATAACATCAAATCCCATCATGTCCTGCTGTATCATTATTGTATAATTATAATCAAACATTACCCACTGTATGCTATCACAATTCTATGGCTCCCAAACCAATGGGGCTCAACAAGATTTCAAACATAAGCAAATAAAGAAACTATAACAGCAATTTGTGAAAACAGGACAGTCTGTAAAGATGTAGATGAAACATATACTTCTGTAACTCCAAAAATTCTGAGAAATTAGGACGTAATAATTTTTTTGCATAACAGTACCGTGTAAAAATTTCAGAATTTTTGCACGTTCCAGTAAAATATGTAAATTCAAATACTACAGCAAAAGTTTCTGTTTTTGCACAGCACACACCAAACAAGCAATTTAAACACCCTAAAGGTAAATCTTGGCACATTATTTTTATAATACAATGGAATTGTACAAGGGGATAATTATTTTTGTTGAAAAGTTTCTGTAATCAAGGTTCACAAAGTTTCCATGGGCATGAACAAAGTTCAAGTCTAGCCCTCACTTCCACATTGCTCATCTGTCTCACTTTCACTTTTCTTTTTGTAAAAGTTTTAAGTTCCCCTCTATATATTTTTTGTTTTTAGACTTTTTTAAAAGCACACAACAGAATAAAATGACTCTCTAAAACTTCCAGATTGTCTCCCAGGCAACACTTTCTTTAAAACCATTAAGCTAGGCATAAAGTGCTCAAGTAATCGATCCACCCGGATCCCAAGGTATATCAAAGCCAATTTTAATTAACAATGATTTGTAATTTAGTAGTGAGCACAAAGCAACATATATCATGCAATGACGAAGTCTAACTCTCTTCCTATGCATCGACATGTCATAAAAGAGCAATTCATGCACACCAAGTAAAGGCCAATGCATAGTATAAACAATTTCTTGCAAATTTATTGTGTTAGAAACATAGAGAGGCGGAGATGTAGTTCCTCTCTCATAATAATTGCATTTAGGAGCAGCAAGCACATGCATAGTATATCCATCAAAATCATCATGTGTAATAGTAAAACGCAACCCATCAATATAATCCTTAATAAGTGCAAACTTCTCCGATATAGTGTAGTTGGGAGAATTCAAAAAGATAATAGGACTATCATGTGTGGGTGCAATAGCAACAATTTCATGTTTAACATAAGGAACTATAGCAAGTTCATCTCCATAACCATCATTCATATTGGCATCATGGCCACAAGCATAGCAAGCATCAATTTCATCAAAAAGGGATATTTCAAACGAATCCAAGGGATCATAGCAATCATCCTTCGGTAAGCACGAAGGGAAATTAAACAATGTATGAGTTGAAGAGTTACTCTCATTAGAAGGTGGGCACGGGTAGCTAATCCGCTCTTCCTCCTTTTGTTCTTCGCTCTCCTCGTCATCTTTTTCATCTAATGAGCTCACAGTTTCTGCAATTTCTTCTTCCATAGGTTCCTGCAAAATATTATCTCTTCTTGGGCAGCGGAGACTTTCTTAATAAATTCGTCAATATAGGCATTGTATTCATAATTCTCAGAGCAATATTTAAGTATAGCATAATTTTCAGATCTGTAAATAGCATCATCACAATCTTCATACTTTTCAAACAAATATTCAATTTCATAAGCACCCATAAAAGCAACAAATTCTTCTATTTGTTCCACATCATAGTAATCATATATACCATTAGCATAAGAAGCCAAGGTTTCATTATCATTAAATTCACATTGAAAGGGAAGGTGTGGAGCCTTCATCTTAGAGCAACAAGTATAATCACACCTTAAACACAAATTCCAAGCATACCAACGCAATATTTTAATTTGATCCCATAAGTGTTTCCCTTTTTGAGACAAGCGATAATCCCTAAAGTATTCCTGATGATCCAAAGTATCTCCCATTATCAAGTTGAATGGGGATTTATCAGGATTATCAAAGTAGTATTTAATGTTTTCCACATAACCAGTATCGAGGGTTTTAGGAGGTTCCCCATCTCAATGAGTAGCAAGTACAACTAATTTTTTTGGTATTTCGTGTTCCATATCCATAACTAAAGATATAAAACAACTTAGAACAAAAAATAAAAACTACTTAGTGATAAAGCAAACAAGCACACACGAGAATATCAACCCCACGCTATTGCTCCTCGGCAACGGTGCTAGAAAAAGGTCTTAATAACCCACAAGTATAGGGGATCGTTTATAGCCTTTTTCGATAAGTAAGAGTGTCAAACCCAATGAGGAGCTAAAGGTAGAATTTAATATTCTCTCAAGTTCTATCGACCACCGATACAACTCTACGCACACCAACGTTTGCTTTACCTAGAAACAAGTAATAAAACTAGAAGTACTTTGTAGGTGTAGTAGGATAAGTTTGCAAGATAATAAAGAACGTGAAAATAAAAATTAGGTGATGTTCTAATAAAATTACAATTAAGTTAGTATAGCGAGTATGGAAAAGTGGTGGTAGGGTTTGCGGAATTGTCCCTAAGCAATTGGCTAAGTTACTAGACCAATGGCAAGTTTTTATGTGGGAGAGACCACTGCTAGCATGTCATTCCTTACTTGGAAATCTATGCACTTATGATTGGAACTATTAGCAAGCATCCACAACTACTAAAGTTCATTATGGTAAAACCCAACCATAGCATTAAGATATATTGGTCCCCCTTCAATCCCGTATGAATCAATTTCTATGGTAGGAAGAAGTTTCCGTCACTCTTGCCCTCCAATGCATAGTCCTATCAACATACAACTAACCCTATGGTGTGATCCACACGCGCGCTCATATGATGGGCACCAAAGGACAACAACATAACCACAAGCAATTTAATCCAATATCAGCAATTCACCAATTACCCATAGGACAAAAAAATCTACTCGGACATCATAGGATGGCAACACATCATTGGAAAATAATATGAAGCATAAAGCACCATGTTCAAGTAGAGGGTACAACGGGTTGCGGGAGAGTGGACCGTGATGTCTACTACGCAACTTTATTCTTGTAGACTCGTGTTGGGCCTCCAAGCGCAGAGTTTTGTAGGACAACAGTAATTTTCCCTCAAGTGGATGACCTAAGGTTTATCAATCCGTGGGAGGCGTATGATGAAGATGGTCTCTCTCAAACAACCCTGCAATCAAATACAAGAAATCTCTTGTGTCCCCAACACACCAAATACAATGGTAAATTGTATAGGTGCACTAGTTCGACGAAGAGATGGCGATACAAGTGTAGTATGGATAGTAGATATAGGTTTTTGTAATCTGAAAATAAAAAAACAGCAAGGTAGCAAGTAACAAAAGTGAGCAAAAACAGTATTGCAATGCTTAGAAACAAGGCCTAGGGTTCATACTTTCACTAGTGCAATCTCTCAACAATGCTAACATAATTGGATCATATAACAATCCCTCAACGTGCGATAAAGAATCACTCCAAAGTTCCTATTCGCGGAGAACATAAGATAGAAATTGTTGTAGGGTACGAAACCACCTCAAAGTTATCTTTTCCGATCAATCTATTGAGCCATCCCTATAAGTGTCACGAACAGCCCTAGAGTTCGTACTAAAATAACACCATATGATACGCATCAACCAACTCTAATGTCACCACAAGTATCCGTGAGTTGATTATTCGATATGCATCAAACAACTTCAGATCATAATATTCAATCCACACAAAGAACTTCAAAGAGTGCCCCAAGATTTCTACCGGAGAAAGTAGGATGAAAACGTGCATCAACCCCTATGCATAGATTACCCCAATGTCACCTCGGGAATCCGCGAGTTGAGTGCCAAAACATACATCAAGTGAATCAATATAATACCCCATTGTCACCACGGGTATTCATATGCAAGACATACATCAAGTGTTCTCAAATCCATAAAAGTATTCAATCCGATAATAGTGAAACCTCAAAGGTAAAAACTCAATTCATCACAACAAGATAGAGAGGGAGAAACACCATATGATCCAACTATATTAACAAAGCTCGCGGTATATCAAGATCGTGCCAAATCAAGAACACGAGAGAGAGATCAAACACATAGCTACTTGTACATACCCCTAGCCTCGAGGGTGAACTACTCCCTCCTCGTCATGGAGACCGCCGGGATGATGAAAATGGCCTCCGGTGATGATTCCCCCCTCCGGCAGGGTGCCGAAAAAGGACTGTAGATGAGATCGTAGAGGTACAGAGGCTTGCGGCGGCGGAGTCCAAAATCTAGGGTTATTTCTGGGGGTTTCTCTATTTATAGGATTTTTCAGCGTTGGAATCACGTCAAGATGGGCTATGATGGGCCCACGAGGCACCACGGCACACCACCCCCCCTGGCACGCCATGGTGGCTTGTGAGCACCTCATGAGGCTTCTGGTCCTTCCACGAAGCTCCGGGGGTCTCTATTGGTCCAAAAAAATCGTCAAAAAGTTTCGTCCAATTCCGAGAACTTTTATTTCTGCACAAAAAACAACACCACGGTAGTTCTGCTGAAAACATCGTCAGTCCGGGTTAGTTCTAATCAAATCATACCAAAACCATATAGAATTGTTATAAACATGGCATGAATACTTCATAAATTATAGATACGTTGGAGACGTATCAGCATCCCCAAGCTTAATTCCTGCTCGTCCTCGAGTAGGTAAATGATAAAAGAAATAATTTATGAAGTGTGAATGCTAGCATAGTGCATAAGTTTGATCAATGATAATTTCAATCACTTTTCCTAGCATCATAACAGCAACTCTTTCTCATAAAACTCATCATGATAAAGTAGCAATCAATTCACATGTTATGGTTCAAACAATGCATTCTCTTGAAACTTAACAACCTATGTTCTTAGTCACCAAACAATTGCAATTCGACTTAATTTCAACAAAGTCTAAGTAAGAGCTCCACATACTCAATTATCATATAGTCTTCTATGATTGCTAGTACTCAAAGCATATTTTTAGAACAAATGGCATCAATCGAACACAGAGAAAGATAGGGGCATCATTTTCGCCTCCCAACTCATTTATCATAGAGATAATTGTCAACAATAATAATTCATGATCAAATATATTTGACTGGCCATATGTGCCTGGATCTTTCCCCACCACATGATGCTTGCTAACTAGAGAATAATTAAGGTTGAAATGAGAAGTAATACTACTGACTCTTGCATAAAAGTAAATACATAAAGTAAAAGATAGGCCCTTCGCAGAGGGAAGCAGAGGTTGTCATGCGCTTTTTATTTTTGGATGTCAAGCCCTTAATGCAAAGGAACGTCACGTTATATTGCCCCTTGTGATAGCAACCTTTATTATGCAGTCCGTCGCTTTTATTTCTTTACCATCACAAGTTCGTACAACGCTTATTTTCCCTTGCAATAAAAGATCATACATATTTTAGGAGCAATTTTTATTGCTTTTTGCACCGATGACAACTTACTTGAAGGATCTTATTCAATCCATAGGTAGATATGGTGGACACTCATGGCAAGAAACTGGGTTTAAGGGTTTTTGGATGCACAAGTAGTATTTCTACTTAGTACGAAGTTTTGGCTAGCAAAAGATCCTAAGCAAGCACCACATGTTAGAGGATCCATAACAATATAACTTCTATGCAAATATACCCAAACATAACTCATTACGTTGTCTTCCTTGTCCAACTTCAACTAATTTGCTCAAGTTTGAAAATAATTAATGGGTATTCACAATCATAAAAGATGTCCAAGATAATATATTTATATGTGAAAGTTCTCTTCCTTATACTAATCATTCATGAATTGCTTGTATGACCAATATTGTGATTGTCAAGCTTCAATAGATTTCACTTTCTAATCCAAATGTGAAACTACTACTAGACATGATACAAGCATATGAAGCACATATAATTTTAACTTTATGATATTCAATTCATTCAATAATTTACTCTTAGGATATAAATGAAGCACAAGAGTAAATGACAAACTACTCCAAAAAGATATAAGTGAAGATCAATGAGTAGTCAAACAATTAAGTAGCTATGTGAGGACTCTCTCTCATTTACAAATTTCAGATCTTAAGTATTTTATTCAAACAGCAAACAAAATGAAAATAAAAGGACATTCCAAGAATAGCACATATCATGTGAACAAGTAAAAACTTAGGCTAATCGATAGGTGTTGACGAAGAAAGGTGGGATGCCTACCGGGGCATCCCCAAGCTTAGTTGCTTGAGACTTCTTGGAATGTTATCTTGGGGTGGCTTGGGCATCCCCAAGCTTGAGCTCTCGTGTCTCCTTAATTCCTCTCATATCATGGCTTTTCCTAATCTTAAAACTTCATCCACACAAAACTTAACAAGAACTCGTGAGATAAGTTAGTTTAAATCAACTCAAAACCTTAACATTCTCTACTGTAAAAAATCACTAAAATTATAATTAAACATTGCATACTAAATGCCTCTGCATATTTAATACTCCTATCCACAAATAGAAACATTAAACAAGCAAACATATGCAAACAATGCAACTATAACAGCAATCTGCCAAAACAGAACTGTCTGTAAAGGGGGAATGAGAATTCATACTTACCTAACTCCAAAAATTCTGAAAAATTACCACGTGACAGATAACTCATGCATACTTACTATGTAAAAATTTCAGATTTTTATCATGTTCTGACTATTCAGGAATATTCTGGACATAACAAAAAACTTTCTGTTTTCAAACAGCAACACATGAACTTGCAAACTGAGCATGGTAAAGGCTATAATTGGCATTTTATTGAACTAAAAGATACAAACCATTATTATTGATAACAGAAAGCAAATATCAACAAAAGAAAATGACGCTCCAAGCAAAACACATATCATGTGACGAATAAAAATATAGCTCCGGAGGTTACCGATAGTTTTGAAGACGAAAGAGGGGATGCCTTCCGGGGCATCCCCAAGCTTAGACGCTTGAGTCTTCCTTGAATATTACCTTAGGGTGCCTTGGGAATCCCCAAGCTTAGGGCCTTGCCGCTCCTTATTCTCCTCATATCGATATCTCACCCAAAACTTGAAAACTTCATTCACACAAAACTTAACGGAACTTGTGAGATAGGTTAGTATGATAAAAATAAATCATCCACTTAGGTACTGTCAAGACAAGATTCATAATTGTTCTCACATAATGCCTACTTTATTCTATCATTTCCACAATTTATATCTCATAATATAAGCTATGGAAACACTAAAACACGCAAACTATGCACCGAAAACAGAATCTGTCAAAAACAGAACATCATGTAGTGGGCGATTTAAAAACCATACTTCTGTACCTCCAAAAATTCTGAAAAATTAGGAAAACGTAAATAATTTGTAACCCAATGCTCTGTAAAAATTTCATAATTTTATCACGCTCCAGTACAGAATAGAAATTCCAGCACTGGACGCAAAAGTTTCTGTTTTTGCACAGAATCAAATCAACAAGCATCCACACTATCCCAAAGGCTTTACTTGGCACATTATTGAAAGAAAACATATAAAACATGATTACTACAGTATCTTAATCATGTTAACACACAAAAACAGTAGGTATAAATATTGGGTTGTCTCCCAACAAGCGCTTTTCTTTAATGCCTTTTAGCTAGGCATGATGATTTCAATGATGCTCGCATAAAAGTAAAGAATTGAAACACAAAGAGAGCATCATGAAGCATATGACTAGCACATTTAAGCCTAACCCACTTCCTATGCATAGGGATTTTGTGAGCAAATAGTTTATGGGAGCAAGAATCAACTAGCATAGGAAGGCAAAACAAGCATAACTTCAAAACTTTCAACATAAAGAGAGGAAACTTGATGTTCTTGAAATATATATAAGCATATCTTCCCCTCTCATAATAATTTTCAGTAGCATAATGAATGAATTCAACAATATAACTTTCACATAGAGCATTCTTTTCATGATCCACAAGCATAGAAATTTTATTACTCTCCACATAAGCAAATTTCTTCTCATTCATAATAGTGGGAGCAAACTCAACAAAATAACTATCATGAGATACTTGATTGGCATAATCCAATTGAAAATTAAAATCATGATGACAAGTTTCATATTTATCATTATTATTTATAGCATACATGTCATCACAATAATCATCATAGATAGCAACTTTGTTTTCATAATCAATTGAAACCTCTTCCAAAATAGTGGAATCATCATTAAATAAAGTTGTGACCTCTCCAAATCCACTTTTATCAATATAGTCATCATAAATAGGAGGCATACTTTCATCATAATAAATTTGCTCATCAAAACTTGGGGGACTAAAAATATCATCTTCATCAAATATAGCATCCCCAAGCTTATGGCTTTGCATATCATTAGCATCATGGACATTCATAGAATTCATACTAACAACATTGCAATCATGCTTATCATTTATGCCAAACATTTTTTGAATTCTTCTTCTAACAATTGAGCACAATTTTCCGATCCATCATTTTCAAGAAAGACATTATAAAGATGAATAATATGAGGCAACCATAATTCCATTTTTTTGTAGTTTTCTTTTATAAACCAAACTAGTGATAAAACAAGAAACTAAAAGATTCGATTGCAAGATCTAAAGATATACCTTCAAGCACTCACCTCCCCGGCAACGACGCCAGAAAAGAGCTTGATGTCTACTACGCAACTTTATTCTTGTAGACTCGTGTTGGGCCTCCAAGCGCAGAGTTTTGTAGGACATCATCAATTTTCCCTCAAGTGGATGACCTAAGGTTTATCAATCCGTGGGAGGCGTAGGATGAAGATGGTCTCTCTCAAACAACCCTGCAATCAAATACAAGAAATCTCTTGTGTCCCCAACACACTAAATACAATGGTAAATTGTATAGGTGCACTAGTTCGGCGAAGAGATGGTGATACAAGTGCAGTATGGATAGTAGATATAGGTTTTTGTAATCTGAAAATAAGAAAACAGTAAGGTAGCAAGTAACAAAAGTGAGCAAAAACGGTATTGCAATGCTTAGAAACAAGGCCTAGGGTTTATACTTTCACTAGTGCAATCTCTCAACAATGCTAACATAATTGGATCATATAACAATCCCTCAACGTGCGATAAAGAATCACTCCAAAGTTCCTATTCGCGGAGAACATAAGATAGAAATTGTTGTAGGGTACGAAACCACCTCAAAGTTATCTTTTCCGATCAATCTATTGAGCCATCCCTATAAGTGTCACGAACAGCCCTAGAGTTCGTACTAAAATAACACCATATGATACGCATCAACCAACTCTAATGTCACCTAGATACTCCAATGTCACCACAAGTATCCGTGAGTTGATTATTCGATATGCATCAAACAACTTCAGATCATAATATTCAATCCACTCAAAGAACTTCAAAGAGTTCCCCAAGATTTCTACCGGAGAAAGTAGGATGAAAACGTGCATCAACCCCTATGCATAGATTACCCCAATGTCACCTCGGGAATCCGCGAGTTGAGTGCCAAACATACATCAAGTGAATCAATATAATACCCCATTGTCACCACGGGTATTCATATGCAAGACATACATCAAGTGTTCTCAAATCCATAAAAGTATTCAATCCGATAATAGTGAAACCTCAAAGGTAAAAACTCAATTCATCACAACAAGATAGAGAGGGAGAAACACCATATGATCCAACTATATTAACAAAGCTCGCGGTACATCAAGATCGTGCCAAATCAAGAACACGAGAGAGAGATCAAACACATAGCTACTTGTACATACCCCTAGCCTCGAGGGTGAAGTACTCCCTCCTCGTCATGGAGACCGCCGGGATGATGAAGATGGCCTCCGGTGATGACTCCTCCCTCCGGTAGGGTGCCAAAAAAGGGCTGTAGATGAGATCGTGGAGGTACAGAGGCTTGCGGCGGCGGAGTCCAAAATCTAGGGTTATTTCTGAGGGTTTCTCTATTTATAGGATTTTTCAGCGTTGGAATCACGTCAAGATGGGCTAAGATGGGCCCACGAGGCATCACGGCACGCCACCCCCCTGGCGCGCCGTGGTGGCTTGTGAGCACCTTGTGAGGCTTCTGGTCCTTCCACGAAGCTTCAGGGGTCTCTTTTGGTCCAAAAAAAATCGTCAAAAAGTTTCGTCCAATTCCGAGAACATTTATTTCTGCACAAAAAACAACACCACAGTAATTCTGCTGAAAACATCGTCAGTCCTGGTTAGTTCTAATCAAATCATACCAAAACCATATAGAATTGTTATAAACATGGTATGAATACTTCATAAATTATAGATACGTTGGAGACGTATCAGACCGCTGAAAATAGATGAGGGAAGGTGATGGAGGGTGTTGATGAAGATGACGGAGTTGTTGGAATAGATCACCGTCACACGATGTTTTGCCTCGGCGGCGTTCCGGCGCCACCGGGAGAGAGGGGGAGAGTGCCCCCTCCTTCTTCTTCTTCCTTGGCCTCTCCCCTAGATGGGAGGAGGGTTTCCTCTCTGGTCCTTGGCCGCCATGGCTCCCGGAGGGCAGGAGCCCCTCCGAGATTGGATCTCTCTCTCTGTTTCTCTTCTGTTTCGCGTTCCTGTTTCTGGCCCTTCACTGTTTCTTATATTCTCGGAGATCCGTAACTCCGATTGGGCTGAAATTTTAACATGATTTTTATCCGAAAATTATCTTTCTTGCGGTGAAAGAAGGGCCCCAACCGACTTACGAGGGAGTCACAAGGCAACACGGCGCGCCATACCCCCCATGGCGCGCCCTGTTGCCTTATGGGGCCCTCGGGCACCGTCTTGCGTTGATTCTTCTTCCCAAAAATCACATATATTCCAAAATAAATTTCCGTAATTTTTTATCACGTTTGGACTTTGTTTGATATGGATTTTCTGCGAAACGAAAAACATGCAAAAAACAGGAACTGGCACTGGGCACTGGATCAATATGTTAGTCCCAAAAATAATATAAAATGTTGCCAAAAGTATATGAAAGTTGTAGGATATTGGCATGAAACAATAAAAAAATATAGATACGACGGAGACGTATCGCTCACCCACGACCATGCAAAACGTAGGAGATATCTGTTTCTTGGGTTACAAGGTCTTGGCTTGGCGGTGGAGAGAGTTAAGATAGTGGTAGGTGGGGGTCAACTAACTCTAGGCGTTCTCCTTCGCTTGACTTATATGTCTGGTCGAGCTAGGGTTACAAGGTTTCCTTGGTGGGATCGGGCTACTCCGTTCGGCCCGATTGCGCTCGGGACGCCTCTCTGGGATCTTCTCCTTTTCGGGGTGGGAGGGGGTACTAGGCCCTCCTTATGCAGGTCCTGTCCGAGTAGAAGTAGGCCATCGTGGTTTCCCTCTTCACTTTTACACTTAGAGCATACTTGGTTGGGTGGCAAAAAATTGGCATACCAATATTTAGTGACAAATATTTGCTAGTGATTGGTTATTTATAGCAAACTCTAGCAGAGTCACCATATTGGCAGCCTCCATAACATATATGGAGCGCTTCATATGCATTTGGAAGCCACGGAGGCTGTGCGCAGACATAGAGTCGCCATAATGCGGCCTCCATATTTTTTTCTTTTCTATTTTTTGCATCAACTCAATAGCCATAAACTCATTTGGAGGGATTAAAACACTAATTTGAGCTAACATCGAATTACAAAGTTCTTACATAGGGGAGAAAAGTTGATTAACAACATTTTCATATCATAGGTTCAAGAATTGTTGCTTTATAGAGACTGTAGCATGATTTTGAGCACCGTCGGATCGATGGTGAATGATATGCACGGGGCACATGCATATGTGACGAGTCCACTCATCCTCTAGGTGTGGCAGTGCGACGGTTTGACGACCTCGTCTTCGTGCCATCACTGCAGCGGTCATTGAGGAGGGGGGGGGGGTAAGGCCCAATATGGCACGATTCTTCTCGATGAATGTCACCATCTCCATGTCGAATTTATGCCATCTGATGTGGTCCCCTTTTGCCGCCAAATCTGCCTGTGCCTCCTTGTAATGGAGCTAGATAACGCGGCCCCTCTCGACTGCCAACGCCCGCCCTGACGATGGTCTCCTTGGAGATTTTGTCGGGGCGAATGCCCGAGCCGTAGGAGACATAGCGCACATCTGAGGCGTATGCGACATAACGCTCACCCTTGAAGATTTCGTTGGGGCGAACACCCGAGGCGTAGGCGACATAGCACTCATCCCATGCATCCTTAACGGTGAAGCGATGGGGAGCACGTGGCGGCCAATGTGAGTTGTGTGGGCGAGGCCTCTCCTGCCTATACGGGGTATGCACGTTAGCCGTGCTCGATATCCCAAACAAGGAAGAGTGTTTGATCTTCCTATGTGGTCTCTAGCATGTCACGACGATCGCGCTCTTTCTTGCGGATCTGAGGGTGGCCTTCTTCTCCGCTTCCTCCTCGTTCACAATCCGCTCCTCCTCATATGAGAATGGCACCCACTCCGGTTGCAAGGGAAGCGACATGGCGACGGTGAGGGAAGTGGAGGTTGTGGGCGACGTGCATATGAGCTATTCGAACATGGCGACCACCATTTTATAGCCGTGGGTGGCGGGAAAACATGGCGGGCAGCGGGCAGTTGGCATGCGGCGACCGCCTTTAATTGATACGTTTCCTGGTGCCATAGGTGTGGCGTCTAGCCGTCTGCACCACTCGCAGGAAGAGAAGATGGACGTGGAAGGCTGAGAGGGGATGGGTGAAACTTCCCTCCCGCGCGAACGGTTGGCGATGAAGTGTGCTCCAAAGTAACGAACCATAATCTTCAAATATAGAGTTTCGCACGCTCTATTTAGATCGGCTTTCATAAATGATGACCATCACAGGCAGGATGATAACTTGGTAAGTATCGGCCGATTATTACTGCTCGGCCGATACTTACCAAGTTTTTCTTGGCAGCCTTAAACCCTCTGAGCCCTTTGTAATCACCATTTTACCCCTTCCTCTCTTCGATTTCCCTTTCACTTTTCCAAAACCCTAGCCCCACATCGGCGCCGTAACATGGCGTCTCGGGGAGGTTACGACGGCGGCTCCGCCACGGGAGGCAAGATCCGTAGGCGCCCTCCCTCCCGCGCCGCAGCTGCGTCACCCTATGCGCGCCCGGCTGCCCCTACTCATCCAGCGTCACGCGGCGGCGAAGGGAGTGGCTGGCTCGCCCGTCTCATCTCCAGTGGCGCATCGCGTCTCCTCTCCTCTGTGTTTCGCAAGCCGCCTCCGCAGCTCGCCGCGCCTACGCTTTCGGAACCGGAGTTGGTCGACGCTCCTTACTCGTCGCCGCCGCCGCCTTTAGGTTGGTGCCTTGCTGATTTGTTTGCGTGCATTCTCCGGTAGCTGTGTTGGCAGTTTGACTTGTCTGATCTGCGACTAGAGCGAAGTGTTTTGTATCATCCTGTAAAGATCAAATCATCTAAGTTTTTCCAGCTTATCATCATAGCTTGCCAATGCACATGGCGGCCGATAGGTGAAGTCGATGGTGTGAACCATGGTTACTGTTTTTACCAGATTAGCGATTTATTACCAGCAATCAGTAAATAAGATGCTAGTTCAATCTATCCCGTGAAATGGGAGATAATTCTCATTTTATTGTTAGTGGTTTCCACCAAACTCACACAAGCTGGTTTTGGAATGTAGAGGACGACATTCTAGAAGATGAAAACGGAGGAGGGACTGCTAACGTAAGCTGATTCTGTAACTCCATGTTGTACACGTCGTTGTTCTAATATTTTTTATTTTGTTTGGTACTAGTGCACTGTTTAACCATTTATCCTGACTAGACGCTGAATTTAAGCTCTTTTAAATGGCTAGTATACTAAATTTACCATTTATCCTGCCCAGACACCGAGTTTGGGCTCTTTAAACTGCCTATCTTTCAGCAGTATTTCTCAAGTATTCTCAAAAGACAAAAAGCAGTGATACCACACCTTAGGTGGTACTATGCTACCACGGCAAGGTAGTACCTGCAAAAAGTTCTGAAAAATTCTGATTTTTTTGGAATATTGATGACAAAATATATGTCTACAATCCCACAAAACTTCAAATCCATATTTGATCTACCTGCAGAGAAACAAAAAAGACCATATATCTTGTCAAATTTTTTTCAGAAATTTTCAGAACTTCTTAGAGGCGCTACCGTTTGTTGTAGCATGGTAGCACACCTAAGGTGTGGTATCTATCACCAGATATTCTCCCCTTTATTAATTATTACTTCTTTGATCAGCTAATAGCGTGCCTAACCTTAGGACACCTTAGGACACATTTCTCTATTTTCTTATTGTTCTAAAATTACACTTTTACACTGTTCCTCTGCTAATTATTTTACTTCTCTAACCAGTTGGACTTTATAATTTCCTGTACAACTGAGTTTCCAAGCATTATTGCTGTCCATGCAGAATCTGTCTACTGATAATCCTGAAAATTCTGCCATTGATGGAGATGACATTCTAAGAAGTTCTTGTTTCAATGGTAGTATGGATCTTGAAGAATTGTTGAAGCAGAAGACCTTTACAAGGCAAGTATTGGATATTTTAATATAGCATTTGAGCAGTGTTAGTGTGGTACTCACCTCAATTCGTTCTGAACTTTTCAAATGTTCAGTGTTCTGCAAGCTAAGGATATGATATGTAGGAAATTCACATCACCTTGTCCTGAATCCTGATGAAATGCACTAATAGTACATGATGAAGAATGTTTCTGTTAACACGCTATCAAGAACTGTGGGTTATCCTTATCTGGTTCCTTTGATATTTTGTTGGGATTTACTGGAATTCTCAGCGATAAGTGCTTATATTTGTCATGTTGGTAGCAAACAAGTATCTTTCAATGCCAATACCTGGTATCAAGATGTGGAAGGTTCCCTTTATTTGCTTTGTAGGAAGGACAATTGCAATGTTTGGCACGCGTGCATCATTTGGCTCCTTATCTGTATGGTCCGATCACCATAGTTGCCAATGTTTCTTACCTGTTTTTACATTTTCCTCAAATCCTCATCTGTATTGCTATTTTTTCCTGATACAGCAGAGAATATATCCTTCTGTGAATTTCCTTACATTCTCTTGGGTACTTACAATGACCTTTTCTGCATGGTGCACTTATAGTTCTCGAGACAGTTACTTAATATCGTTCCTTGAGGCTGGAGTAGTTGGGCCTAACTGTGGAGTTATTGCATTTTGTACAAAGGGAGATCAGCATAGAACTGCGGCATAGGGTAGTAGTTCTGTTTTGTTGTTGCAGGTTTCGAATCAACATCCAGTTATGTTTATCACATGAACACTGGGGAACTAACTCCCTTCTTATTGTTCTGATTCCTTGTTTCTTATTCATCTTTATGTGTTTTCCTGTTTATGCAATTCAAATCTCACATTTATTTTGTTGATTCCCATATATCTCTTAATGTTAAACTTGAGTTCATGTTCTGCTTTATCGCATGCATTATGTAAATTACAAATATATAAGTTGGCTTAAGTACTGTGTTTCACATTGTTTTGCTTATCTCTGAAATGTAGCCCTAACAGATCTCTCCGGAATAACTGCCTGTATGTTTTGTAGGAGTGAGTTTGAATATTTGACTGGGTTGTTGCGATCCAGAACTGTTGGATCCAATACAATGCAGTCAGAAGTTAATAATATAAAGCAAACATTGTCTCCCAAGAAGGAAAAGGGATCTAGAGACTTACCTGTTGATTTCTCCATTAAATCATACAGTGTCGTTGTGAGTATGCAATTCATGCTGTTATTCTTCTCTTAAATGTTCAAAGTGTTTCTGACCCACTGATGAAAAATTAGACTTTCTTGCAATGAACCATATACTCCCTCCGTCCCAAAATAAGTGTCTCAACTTTAGTACAACTTTGTACTAAAGTTAGTACAAAGTTGAGACACTTATTTTGGGACGGAGGGAGTACTATATAATTATTTGCTATTACCATTTGCTTCAAAGTTTTGAACTACTACCATTTGCTATTTGGAAGTTAAGTAAATATATAATTATTTGGACTTTACCAATAGATACTTCTATCATATTATTGACTCAATAGGTTTTTATATCTTGACGCATTTGTTACTTGTACTGTTGATATGCTCCTTCTGATCACATGATTAATTTAACCTTATGCATTCCTGCAGGATCAAGTTGCTTCACCTGCAGAACTTGCAAAGGCATATATGGGTTCAAGATGTTCAGAGGGGCCACCTTTACGCCTTAGATTGCATGAACCCTCCTCCCTTTCTGTCAAATCAATAGAATCTGGCACAATACAAATAGCTAAATCTCCAAAGGCCCCACTTCTCGGAAGTTCAAGATTGTCTGCTTCCACACCCTTTGATCGCCTTGGAAGCAACTATAGGACTCCAAATAAATCAGCAATACACAAAATGTCATCATCTCCTTATTTTAAGGTTTCATTTCCTCATTTGATTTATTCAGTATATTATTAATTTATGCTTATGGTATGATTAAGGTCACACCCAAGTTTTTGTCACTCTTATCTGTCAAAAATCAAAATAAGCAACCATAGATTACTTGGAATATCGGAAGTGCAAGTTAATTATGTATTGTACCTTGATCAATCCCTCGAGCAGTATTGAAACCACATGCATTACTCTTTCTGCTGTATCATAGAATGATGTCCTGTCTGGTTCCAATGCACGTAATATCTATTTCTATCCTTGTCTTGAGCAAGGAAAAAAAAGGCGCCCCTAGGCGCTCGCTTAGGCGTGCTTTGCTTTGGCACTTGGCAGTACAAAAAAATCAGCCGTCAAGGTCCCCCGGTGAGGAATAAGCCTTCTCCGGCGAGATATCAATCTCCCCGGCCAGATTTGACCTTCCCAGCAAGTATGTATCCTACCTGGCGAGGATTCAACCACTCTGACGACAAATTGACCTATTCTGGCAAGGAATCGAGCTTCGCTGTGGCTGGTTGCCATCGCTGCAGTGAGAGGGGTGGCGTGAGGGAGGCTCCCTAAATTGCTGTGTATATATGCGCTTTTAGTAGAATGCAACAGTATCCTGAATAAAAAACTAGAAAGTATTCAGCTAGGGTCCATGTGTACTGCAGCCAACAAGAGATTCATGAAATAGAAAAACCGAGTGCGTTGTTGTCTCTATCTTGTGTAGTAGTCAAGTGCTAGGGGAGATAAGATGGCAGAAAAATAAATACTTACTTTCCAGAACAGCTGAAAGAATTGAATACCACACTACAGCCTATACACTAACACCTAACACTTTTTTTCCCCTTGCTCGAGCATAATATCCATCTCTAGTAGAGCTAGTCTTTCTAACTTGTGTTCAATCAATCTGTTCAGGGTCCTGTTTCTTCTAGGGACATATGTGGTACTGTATCTTCATCTTATCAGACTGCAAACAGCGTTCATACATTTGGCAGGCAGGTACTCATTGGTGAAGCACAACTTGTTTTGTAGTATATTTACTTTGTGTTGGTTGTCAGGTTCTGTGCTATTATATTGAGTTGATAGTGTACTATATTCTAAATTTTTCATAGGGATTAGCCATGAGATGAAATCTTAGAATCTGGATTCAGCAATTTAAGCGTACATGCTTATTTTTATTACTGGTTAACTCCGCCCCTTATAGCTGCACGAGGATACATCCATAAACCATGCTTTCAGATTTTCTTGACTGCACCCTACCTATCTTCCTGTGTAAAATAAGCTGAACATACCGACGTAAAATTCTCTTATTTTCAAATTCGGTGAACATTTATTCTTGATATTATTGAGGTTTTTAAAAGCTATCTTTGCAGTCAGTAGTTGACACCAGGTATTTCGACACAAGCATGATTCTACATAAATAATGTTAACCCGTGCTTCATTGTCCAATAACACGTTTAATTCCATACACTAATTTTGTATTGGTTTTGCGTTCCCAAACATCCTGTACAAAATCCATTGCACATTATAATACAATAAGCGTTGAATACAGTAACTTCCATTGCATTTACATCCAGCAATTTGTTTTCGTGAAAAGGATAAAAATCCATCAGTGTGGGATAGGCGAAAAATATTAAGAGCCCTAGCATCCTGTACAAAATGGTTTGTTAGAGATTTGCACGAGGTTCATGGGCCAGATATAGCAACTGCAATTCAATTCATGCCTATGTTGGCAGTTTTGAACTATGTGGCTACTGTGCTATTTCCCCAATCTTATGCAATTAAGTTATCTAATATATGTGCCCTTTGATGTTCTACCAATATTACTGGCTTATTTTGTACGCTGCGTTGTGCTGTTAGTAATTATTTATAAATCAGCAGTTCCTGAAGAGGAAGAATATTGCTCTCAACAATGAGACTCTGTCTGTTGGCCCCATACGCAAAATGCACCCAAGGTATAACAGAGTATCATCACTCTCGGAAACATGGCCTGGTTATCGTGAGTATCCTGGTAGTCATGCAAGCAAACTGGATGAAGGTTTCGAACACTCCACACAAACTCAAAAGCGTCTGCGTCTGGCTGAAGTTGACGATGGCACTCTAGGTATCTGTGGCAACAGTTTTGTTCAAGCACCAGCTCAATCAACTGAGATGGCCGCAAAGATATTGAAACAGCTTGATACACTAGTCCCTTCACCTTCAGAGAAGGAAAGCACACCAGAAATGAAGCAAAAACATGGAAATGCCCTGGATGTTGAGGATTCTATTTCTCGGAGAAAGGAAATATCATCTCAGGGCAGCCTTTTGGAATCATCTTCGTCATTCATCCCAGCTGCAATAGATGTCAAGACTGTTGATGCTATGTCAAACGGTTCTGCCCTCCTAGAAAGTAAATCATCCTCTGAATTAATAACTTCACCCAAGGTAGGACCATATGACTAAAAATATGATACTATCTTCTATACTCTGCAGCTACCTTTTTGAGATATATTATGTAGCGATTAATGTTTTTCTTATAGGATTCTCTGGAGGTGGACCACTGCAGTGGAAGTATTGAAATTGAGAAAAGGTACTCACCAATCCAGGAACATACTGCTAACAACTCTGGAACAACAAATAAGGCGAATCCCCCAACAGTCTCTTTGCGAAGCTATTCTCCTTCCAATCTGGTGTTATCTAGTGAAATAAAACGAACCAAAATGCTGGCTTCATCAAATGGCTTCTCATTCCCTGTCACGGCTGCACCGGGTGCCCACTCACAGGCCCCTCCAACGCCTACTATGGCATCTCCACCTGCACTACATGTTGGAAAGCACAAATCTTCTGCACTACCCAGTGTGCCAGTTACTTACCTGGAAAGTGCTCCAAGGTCAGATTCTGATCGAGCTAGAAAGCTTTTTTTTTTTACTCTGAAGTTTTATTGTATTTTCCTGCTTAATAAAATTGGAACAACCATCAGTTATCAAGTAGATACTGCAATGAAGAAATGCTACTTTTGTTTCCTCCATTTATGTTAGAGCACTATTAGCTTGTTAGTCTTGAGTGTGCCATTTTTGGTTCCACTTCTCCAGTTAGAAGGGTATCTGCTCAGTTGATGTTCGAACTGTTAGTCTATAATTCTGAAGCTTGCCATGTTTATTCACCTCTCCATTTATTTAAAAATTGTTGAAGCCTGGACATTATTTTATTTGTCTTTGCAGGATTTTGAAGGGAGTTTCAGAAGAAAGCTCAATTTCAGATAAGCACAATAAGAAGTTAAATGGAGAAATTCCACCGGTTTCTTCCAAGGGTGCTGGACATGTTGCATCATTCACTAGTAACCCTGTATTTACTGTTGCCAATTCCAAGCCTACAACCTTAAGTAATGGGCTAGCACATACATCAAAATCAACTGTCTCTGCTGTTCTGGCTTCTAATAGATCAAACAACTCATTTTTGTCTACAAATACTGCCTCTTCCCAATCTGCTAGAGCACCAACATCTGGAAGTGCCAATGCACCTTTCAATTTCTCACCGAAGTTTGGTGGTGCAAGTTTGTTAGCTGCCCAGGACAAATCCAAGGCAGGAAGCAGCAGTGCCCCATTTAATTTCTCTCCGCAGTTTGGTAGTGTGAATTTGGTCGCTTCTCTGGATAAGTCCAAAGTAACCTCACCTGAATCAACGTTGTTGTCTGGAAACCAGTTCGCCCAACCAGGAAATAGCAATTCATTGTGCACACAGAGTTCAGCAAGTAAGTTGGACTTGATGTCTCCGGAAGAATCAAACATGGGGAGTTTGCCATTTGGTTCAGCACCTCTGAGCCCTAGCCCTTTCAGTTCGAGCTCTGTAGTTTCTTCCACAGCTGCCTCTGGCATGACCTCTGTGACTACAACTACTTCACTGCCTTTGCCATCTATGGCTTCTTCTGCTTTGGGATCTAGTAAAGCATTCTCGGTGTCACCAATATTTAGCAGCAATCCAATCACGACTGCTCCATCGTCGTTTGGCATGCCGAATAATGGTTCTGCTATGCCCTTTAGCCCCTCTAGCGCTGTATTTTCATTCACTTCGGCTACACCTACAATACCAGATCCACCACCCTCAACACCACTATTTGGTAGCACGATCCCAACTATTGGCTTCAGTACAGGAACTGATCAGATGAATGGGGGGCACACGACTGTGGGGAATAACCAGACTCTTTTTGCTACGGCCCCACCATTTGGCTTTCAGAGCAATTCACTGTCAACTCCAGCTTTCAGCACGCCAGCTACTCAATTCACTTCCACTTCAACCACCTCAACTGGCATTTTCCAGTTTGGCCAGCAGAGTCAAGCTTCGTCAGGTGTCTTTTCAATGGGCACTGTCCGCGACAATGACAAATCTGGCAGAAGAATTGTCAAGGTAAAGAGAAAGAAATAGGCTACTCTGTTCAAAGTTGATCGAGGCTCAGAACTTGCAGTCAATTTGGCCTGTGGACCAGCCTACATTGCAAATTGATCTGGCTTCCAGGGCTCTCTGGCGATCGGCAAGTGTAGTGCAACACATTTGTTCACTTGATACCGACTGAGCTTGCATGAGGTTGATCAAGTACCTATGGTGGACTCTCTCTAGTCTATTTTTGTTGATCAAGTAAACTGAATTTTGTTGCATGATTTTGTTCCCTGATGTACCATTACAAAAACATTTGTATATCGAAGTAATGTTTCAGGGTATCTGTTCTTGTTACTGCTCAGTCCTATGATCCTTGCACCTCCTTCAGTCGGTTCATGCATCGTTCTTGTAGGGAAACACAATTTTGGTCTGTGTAATGAAAAGGGTCAGATTTGCGGGTTGCAGTACACTTGGAACTTGTTGGTTGCATTTCGTTCAGAGTTTTAGCTTCCCAGTTTAATGAGATTGATCTAACGTTGCCGTCCGCCAATTGTTTTGTTCGTATTACAGGGTCAAACTGGCGCTTGTGTTCGGGGTTTTGCACTGGAACCGTGATTTGCATTTCAAGATTAACTAGATAATTGCCTGCAATGGGGCATAAATATTCTCGTGCAACGCTACTGCGCCCGGCCACCGCAGTGCTGCTGCTATCTGCTAAAGCAAGGCCGAGGAAACACACTCGCTAGGGCCGCGAACAGGAGGAAAAGCATCAAGAAAAAGAACAGAAAAGAAAGATATAACATGTACAAAAGCTATATGGGAAAAAGTTAAACTATTTGCATACCTATGCAATATCCTACATAGCCTAATCTTTATCGAAAAAGGTAGTATCTTAGTAGGACGATTCTCCTATGTTGAACTCTAAATGAGAATATCACATCTTCTAGCATGAAATCATAGTGTTACTCACAAGAAAATAATGCGCATAAGACATAGGGTCGATAATAAAAGAGGCGTCACATAATATACCTGACTAGTTTTTGATTTAACATTCAAGTGTTGAAGAATCTCCCCACTTTTGGCCAGCAAACTGCTTCTTGTACTTCTTGTTCTTGCCTCGATCAAAGCCGCTTCTTGCACTTTTTGCTCTTGCCCCGATCAAGCAGCCCCGTGTCCATCCCTTACCGCTACCTAAAACTTGCAAACGAAAATGGCACACAAGAAAGTAAAAGAATGGAATGCCAGGAAAGGCCCAATAGACAGCGGCCGCCAAGACCCGCCTTCTCCACGACCAACACAGGGTCAACTACGTGTGATTCATAGAGTGCAGTGCCTCAGTAGGGAGTGGGGGACAGACTTTGTGACGCAAGCAGCGACACACACAAAATGGCTGCCGTGGGGGCTCAACCGAGCGACCGATCACTGATGAGGACGTAGGGGGCGTGGTGATCCGCGGCGGAGGCACGGCCCAAGTAGTGACAGAGGCACGCCACGAGCGTCGACATAGGAACATCATGGGAAGGCGACAAAGGGAGGTGGTAGGTGGCGGCGGAGGGTAACTGTCGTGGATATAATAGTGACAATACTAGGGGGTATGGATGTAGAGGCAATCGTATCTAGCGAACGGTGCGGTTGGGAGTACGCTCAAGAAATTATACAGGTTCGGGCCCTCTGCGGTGGAGGTAATAAACCTACTCCCGTGGTGCTCTTTGCTCTTGGCGTAGGGTACAATGTCAGTATGCTCAACCCTCAGCCCTCAGCCCGTGGCTTCCCTCCCGGCTTATATAGAGTGCGGCAGGTAAGGGTACATAATGGGCTGGTATTAATGATATTCATGGCCTCAGGTGTGGCCGACTGTTTCCTAGCATTTACTACTGGTAACTGCCGTATTTAACTAGATTATTCCACCGTTAGGTAACTGCCGCCATAATGACATCGTGGCCGAGAGGTATCCTAGGTAGCGGCCGACTGGAGGCATAGCCGACTGCTCCACTCGTCTCCGGCCGAGTGCCTGGCGGTTGCCAGTTGGGAGATCTGGCATCTGGTTGTCAGGACTTAGCGCGGTTTTCATGCCACCCTCCTTATTTCTAATGGGCTGTCGATAGAGCCCCTTGGTCCATTGCCTTATGGGCCGTACTTCATACGAGTCTTGGGCTTCTAGTGGGCCATTCGTGTACTTGGGCCTACCCCGTATTTGTAACCCCGACAGTACGGTTGAGGTCTCGCTGGAGAACTCCTGCTTGTTCCCTTTCGGCAAGACATCCGACTGATTGACGAGCTTGAGGTTTGACCGAGAGACCTCGGCGGACTCAGTTTATTCTTGCCCTCGCAGGGCATATTGGCGAGCAACTAGGAAGAAGACTCGTTGATACCCATTTTCAATCTCTTCTGGAGAGGACGGCTTGTGGCCCGACTGAGGGCGTATCATCAAATTCCGAGTGGCTATCTAAGGTGCCTGGGCCTGATCGGATCAAGCATCACCAGTCAATATCCTGCGGAAGGAACGCCCGCCAGAAGCCTTTCTGCCAAACCAAGTCCGCGCAGCCGGATATTCGGTTCCTTCAGTGGGGAATCCGACTCGTGCCACGGGGGATATCTCGGGCGCCCTTGCTCTTACGCAGAGCGGATCTGCGACGAGTGCCGATTCACTCGGTTTTCTCCGAGTAGCGGGCACTCGGGTAATCCTCGCGCCTAGGGCACGGATCGTTCGACCCGGGATGGGCCCAGTCGGTCGAATTAGTTTGTAGCCTTTAGCCGACTGGAGTACGACTCATTGGCCGACCGAAGGACAGGTCATCAGTTGGTTGGAAGGCGAATCGTCAATCAACTAGAGGGTGGATCGTCAGCCAAGTGGAAGGTGGGTCGTCAGCCAACTGGAAGTTGGGTCGCCAGCAGTCATCATTGCGGATCTCTGTGAGTCATCATGTCAGGATCTTTTGTGTGTCCGACAAGCCTCCATCTGACCACTCGCATGGGAGGACTCTTCGGGTTCTGTTCTCCGACTGACAGATTTCCTGAGTGACACCTCGCAGTGTAGTGGGTTTTAAATGCTGGCCGTCTGGATTCCCGCGCTGATTTGACGCCACGACCTCCTTTTTGACGCGTGTCGCGCGGTCTTCACGCGACGGTTCGTCGCCGACTCGGGTATAAATACCCGACCATACGTGGGAGGGTTTTTGCACGTCCCCCATGATTTCCGCCGCCGTAGCGGCAGTTCATCTTCTTCCTCCCAAGCCTCCAGATCGCCATGTCTTCAACCAGAAAGCTTGAGAAGGCCAAGGCCGCCGGCAGGGCTTCTTCCTCTGTCGACGGAGAGCTCTCCACGGCCGCCGCCGCAGCCGTCGCCGAGGATAGGGAGCATGGGGATTGGCTCCCCTCGATCATGACCTAGGGCGTCCTTAAGGCGTACGCGCGGGACCACTGGCTGCCGAAGACCGGCTGGCAGGTGCCCGGCACGCACGAGCGGGAGCCGCCCCCCGGGGGAACGAGAGGGTGATCCTCACATCCTACTTGGATCGGGGATTGAGCCTTCCGATCCATCCCTTCCTCCGGGAGGTGTTGGATTTCTTCCACGTGCAGCTCCATCATCTTCCACAAAACGCCATCACCCACCTCTCCAGCTTCGTGACGCTGTGCGAGGCCTTCCTTGGCATACCACTGGACTGGGCCTTGTTCAAGCATTTCTTCTACGTCAAGCTGCAGACGGTGACGAAGGATGTGTACCAGACCCGCGGGGCACTCGGCATCCAGGCCAAGCGGACGTCGAGCTACTTCGATATGAGGTGACCCGACTCTCTGAAGGGGTGGACCTCCACGTGGTTTTACTGCAAGGAGCCGCCGACTCCAGTCGATGATGCGGCCCTACCGCCGTACTCCTCCGACCCGGTGGTGTGGTATCCCTCCTGGGGGATAAAGCTCACCCGAGCGGAAGCCACGTAGGCGACGATGTTGGAGAAGCGGGTGGCCGCCCTGGCTGCCGCCGATCTCTCCGGCCAAGACATTGTGGCCGCCTGGGTTAGTTGGCGGATCCAGCCCCTCCAGGCCCGCGGCCGTGGGATGTGGGATTACACGGGGGCCCGGAACCCCCAGCGCATGACGCCCATCCGCCTGGACGATGTCACCTTCGAGGCCCGGATGAAGCAGATCACTCGACCCCAAGGGCAGGGTCCGATTCACCGGGAGGGCCCCGTCAAGCCCCTCGGAGTGGGCAGCTCCCCCGAGCGGTAAGTTCTTCACTACAAAAAAAAACACTTCCGTGATGATACGTCTTTGTCACAGTAGGTCACATTTTCAGTCATGCATGTACATCCGTGAAAAATTTATGACAGAATCAAGATAGTCATACCTGTGCTGTCATAGAAGTGTTCCATGACAATACTGAAATTATCATCACGGAAGTGTCCACTTCCATGACGATAAATGTCGTGTCATAGAACTGCTTTCGTCAAGGGTGACCGACACGTGGCATCGACCGTAACGGGTTGCCGTTAAGCTATCGGGTTCCGCTTTGGATCCGATAACCCGTTAACAGCCCTAACTAATGGCGATTTTCCACGTGTAAAATTCTCATTCGCCAACAGATCCACGTGTCAGCTCGATGTCACGACAGATGTCAACCATCCACTGGACGATATGCGCCTATGGAACAGTGACACGTGGCAAGGCCCAACAGTGGCCCATTTAGGTTAAAAGGGCTGGCCCAGTCAAAGTTAGCGGGCTGGCCCATTAACGGCCTGGTTGCACACGGCCCATTTGCAGGTAAGGCCCGTTTGAATAGTGTCAAATCGGCCCGTCACCGGCCCATTGTAGATTTCTCATCATTGCGGCCCATGGTCACTTCCGGCCCGTTAACAGTCCGCTTTGTATTTGGACCCAATTATGGCCCGGTGTGTTTCCGGCCTGTTTAAGGTCCTGCTACATTTGGGCCCATATGTGGCCCTATGAAACTTTCGGCCCATAAACTAACCGTGATGGAACTAGGCCATTTTCGGCCCGGTCTGACTTTCGGCCTGTTAATGGCTGACGCAACCCATGGGCCATATGTAGCCCGACGTCACTTCGGGCCTATTAACGGCCCATATCCTCAATGACACACATCCAACCCGCTAGCACTTTCGGCCTGTTAAAGGCCCGTGTAGTAGGTCGGTACAATTACGGCCCGTGCTGACATTCGGCCTGTTAACGATCCGCCATGTAAATGGGCCACCTTGGGCCGAGCTAAATTTCGGCCTGCTAATGACCAATGGGCTATTTGGCACATTTTAGGCCCAATCATCTTTTGGCCTGCTACAAGCCCTAGATATATACTGGCCCAATGAAGGCCCAATCGGCGATTCGGCCTGTTAATGGACCGTGTCATTTATGGACCAAATAAGGCCCGCGTGATATTTAGACATGTTAACGACCCGTTAATACAATGGGCCCATATTATGTGTAGGCCTGTTAATGGCCCACTGTGGTCACGGGCCTACCAATTGAACGATCGGAAATAAGAAGAGCTTACGCTGATTTCGGCCTAGTTATTTTCTATGGGCTAAATACCAAATATGGCCCGTAATCGTTTTTAGCTCCATTCTAGTTGTGAGCCGGACGAATATTGGCCCTTTGGGCTCCTACGATGCTTTCGGCCTAAAGGAGACCGATGATGCCGAATACATTACTAAGAATAAACCTACACTATACAAAAATAGCTTGCAATTTCTACGGCCTTTGGCAGCAAGATAAATGTTGTATCACAACAAAATAAATTACAGCCATACAACAAAAGGCCTGTTGGCATAAAAGTTTACAGTCATTGCAGATAAATGCACCATGAGATGTATAGAAGCAAATATCATTTCAGCAGAGTGGTAATGTTTTGGGATAATTAATTTTATGCCCCTAGTTGGGTCCCACTCGTCTATTTTACCCCTAACTTCAGAAACTCACCTGTTCTGTACAAGCCACTTTGCAATTCTTATGCTTTTGCCCTTTGACCCTTTGACCGTCACTTTGAAAAAATCATAACAAATTCATACTAACTCAGAAAAATGCAAATAAGATATCAAAATGTTCACAAAAACATCACCTATATGTGCATGTCATTTTCATTCTTAACAAAAGTGTTGGAAAGTCCTCATCTCAGTTTTAGCTCATATGACCTTAGCATGAACAGTACAATCTAAAAAATTAAAACAATTCTAATTTTTTTTGGTGGCAAACATTGACCAATGTTTTGAGTGCTTGCCAAGTTTCATAACATAATGACATTCGTGGAAGTCGTGGCAAAAAAACAAAATTTTGAAGCATTGATTTTATTTTTTTTGCCACGACTTCCTCGAATGTCATTCTATTATGAAACTTGGCAAGCACTCAAAACATTGGTCAATATTTGCCACCAAAAAAATTTAGAATTTTTAGAATTTTTTTAGATTGTACTGTTCATGCTAAGGTCATATGAGCTAAAACTGAGATGAGGACTTTCCAACACTTTTGTCAAGAATGAAAATGACATGCACATATAGGTGATGTTTTTGTGAACATTTTGATATCTTATTTGCATTTTTCTGAGTTAGTATGAATTTGTTATGATTTTTTCAAAGTGACGGTCAAAGGGTCAAAGGGCAAAAGCATAAGAATTGCAAAGTGGCTTGTACAGAACAGGTGAGTTTCTGAAGTTAGGGGTAAAACAGACGAGTGGGACCCAACTAGGGGCATAAATCTAATTATCCTTAATGTTTTAGGCTGTAGAATCTGATGGAGCAGCACCTTCCCCTTTTTTGCGCCATTCCTCTTGAACAACGAAGCAAATGTCCGATAGTCTGGTTTCAAAACCATTCATATCTTGACGACATTTGTCAATCACTATTCTTGTTTCAGAAACGACCTCCATTAGGGATTGGACTTGTGTCTGGAGCACATATATATCACTCTGTCTAGCCGGAGGATTTTGTTCAGTAGGCGGTTTAGACGAGGTTACCTTAACAACCAACCCAGAATTACTCAGGAAGGTGCTTTTTGCACTGTTAGTCGAGAGATACTGATGCATTGCAACAAGAGGTGACATTGTGCCTGTGGTAGCCTCGTCACCTTTAGGAGGTTGTGTCTGTTCAATCATTTGTTCCATAGCTTGCTGAAAGTTTGAATTTTGTAGATTAGTGTATCAGATAAGAAGTTACTAATGAGACATACATAACTTATTTTGGTGAACCACTGTAATACTTTAGCATGTATTTTAGTGGTAAGTACATAATAAAATCACGTTCGGAACATATGTCCATGTAGCATGCCTAATGTATTGTCTATTTCCTCACATTTATTGACATCTATCTAAGGATAAAGAGACACGGTTTAAAATATGATGAACATAGTATGACATCATTCATATCACGGGAAAACAGATATCAAACAAACAGGCTATTGTATCATTGTGTGGACACGTGAACATCACAACTAGATTACAGATCAAGACCAAAAGAATATCCTTCCTTTCTTTTAAACCGTGTAAGGTGAAGTGATATGTTAAGACAACTGTGTATAAAAGTGAACAGAGTAACTGACATTGGCTGCAAACCAAGCAGTTAAATGAACACGTCACAGTAACAAGCAGTTCAAAGGCATGAGGAGTAAGGACTTATAACAGCGGCTTGGACTGGTGTAGTCATGCCCTTCATCTTGCTGGTGTGACAATCCTTGAAGATTTGCAGTGCATTCGGTTCAGGTTCTTTTTGGTCCGCACGGACTTTCCTCTGTATTTGGAACAAGTCAATACAGATACGATAATATGGCACAACAAAAAGGAGGAAATAGTAGCTATTTACAAGAGCCTCGCAGTGTGCAATATAGCTACGAGATCCTGTTGTCTGTTGGAATTTCACTTTAGAACGGTTGGTCTTGTTCTTCAAACATTTAGCCTAGAAGAAGATAGACTTGTAAGGCACATACGTAAATACGAGTTCAATATGTGATTTGATCACATACATATACCCTACCTGATACTTCGGATCAGACCAGTGTTTAACAAGGGCTGTCCAGTCTTCGTCCGTAATATATTCTACTGGAGATGTTTGGGCGATTTCATTGTTAGCCTTGCCTTCAAAGTGAGTTTTTCTAAGGTGATACCGATACTGTCGCAGAGCAGACTGAAAAACATGAGTGCATGCTTGTTTGGTTGCATCATCTTTTGGATCCAACTTGAACCTCATCTATTGAAAAAAGAATGGGAGTCTCATTAGGAGCAACCTAGAAAGTATGGGACAGAGCAAGACAATATTACAAATTGCGATGAATAACATTACTTACGAATAAATGGTCAAGGAAGGTGTTAAACTGAGTTTCGTCTTTGTCATTCCTGTACTGGATCCACGTTGGCAGGATATGTGCATGACACCTAACGGCAATGGCTGCCTCTGATACTAACTTGGCTGACTCTGCAGCATCATGTGGCCTTTTTAAACCTGCCTCAAAATGGATCTCTATTCTTCCTCCTTTAGATTTTGTTAACCTGTCAAGCATTATCCCTAATGTCTGTTTCCTCTTGCCCCGAGGTGCTAGTTCAACAACGAATATGGAAATTGTTAGTGCACATCAAACTGTGAGAGTACATATAAAGGAGCAAGCAACTGCAACTTGACTCAGTCACGTACCGTCTTGGTGGTCATGCTCATGAGGATCATCTGATCTTGCCAAGTCCTGTAGTGTCAGCAGTGCTTCAGAAGTAGTGTTAGGTGGGAAGGCAGCTTGGGAACATGCCACTTGCGGAGCATTCGAATGAGTAACTCATTGAGATGTCGGTACTGTGGAAGGAGGTGCTGCAGCTGGTGGGGCAGGGGATACCGTGTTTGTAGATTTAGCTGGTGGACTTTGACCTTCTTTTGCACTATAAGTACCAGCAGAATCTCAAGGAAAACTCCTTTTCCATTGCACCCGACGACTAACAGCATCCCCTACCATACTCTTTTCCTTGCTCTTTTTTGACTTTGCCATGTCAAGCCGTACCCACAGCAGAAAAGAATAAAATTCGCTCTTCAGAACTCATTGATGCATGATACAGACGAGCAATACTTTGATGTAAGACAACTGTATGAGGAGGATGGAATATGTACGAAAAACAGGACGGCATGACATATTCACACCTATGATGTGTCAACTAGCAGAAGGATTTTCAAGAAATTAGAAGCAATGCAAGCTAGACACCATATGAAAGATGCAACCAATATCACTCTACCAAGTTAAAAATGTCTCGTCATAAGTGGAATTTCAAAAAATTAGAAGCAATACAAGCTAGAAATCAATGCAAGATGCAACCAATATCACACTGCCAAGTTAAACGTGTCTCATCATAAGTGATTGATGCAGGATACACAACAACAGTACTTTGATGTAAGAACATGGTGTGATAGATAGATGCAGTGTATTCTAGATACAGAAAGGCATGTCATATTCACATGTATAACATATAAACTCAGCAGGTGCAATTTAATCAAATTAGAAGAAATACAAGCTATACACCATATGCAACATGCAACTAATTATCACACGGTCAAGTTAGAGCAAGCACCTGCGATGGTGGAGTAGGGGAGATGGAGTCATCATATAGACTTGGAACTTCAACTACAGTAGCAGTGGCAAATCTAGAGAGCCTCCATTTGCGTTGGTCCGGAGGACCACCAACATCCCCTAACTTACTCTTTTACTTCCTGTTTTTTGATATTGCCTTCTGAAGTCAAAACCAGAAGAAAAGGAATAAAATTGGCTCTGCATAACTCATTGATGCATGATACAGACGAAGACTACTTTGATGTAAGGCAAGCACATGATAGGAGGACAAAGTATGTACGAAAAAAGGACAACATTGCATATTCACACCTATGATAGGAGGATGGAATATGTATGAAAAACACTAAGCAGAAGACATTTCAACAAATTAGAAGAAATGAAAGCTAGGCACCATATGAACATGCAACCAATATCACTCTTAAAAGTGTCTCGTCATAAGTGCCATTTCAACAAATTAGAAGCAGTACAAACTAGAAGATAATGCAAGATGCAACGTATATCACACTCCCAGGTTAAATGTGTCTTATGGTAAGTGATTGTTGCAAGATACACAACAGTACTTGGATGTAAGAACATGGTGTGATAGACAGATTTAGTATGTTCTAGAAACAGGAACACGTGTCATATTCACAAGTATAATGTGTAAACTAAGCAGATGCAAATCAACAAAATTAGAAGCAATACAAACTAGACATCATACGCAACATGCAACCACATATAACAGTGCCAAGTTAGAGCAAGCATCTGTGATGGTGGAGTAGGGGAGATGTATTCATCATCTACACAACTACGTTGACTGTCTAGCCCTGCGTTGTCTTGCGAATCTTGTTGGGAGGATGGCTGAGTAGAATCTGTAGAGACCCTCTGTTTCAGTTGCTCGGAAGGACCACCATCATCCACTACCTTACTAATTTCCTTCCACTGTATTGATTTTGCATTGTGAAGTCAAACCGACAAGAAAAAGGAATAAAATTCGCTCTTCAGAACTCATTCATGCATGAATGACTGGCGAACAATACTTTGATGTAAGGCAAACGCATGATACGAGGATGAAATATGTACGAAAACAGGACCACATGACATATTCACACCTATGATGTGTCAACTAAGCAGAAGGATTTTCAAGAAATTAGAAGCAATGCAAGCTAGACACCATATGGAAGATGCAACCAATATCACTCTGCCAAGTTAAAAGTGTCTCGTCATAAGTGGAATTTCGAGAAAATAGAAGCAGTACAAGCTACAAATCAATGCAAGATGCAACCAATATCACACTGCCAAGTTAAAGGTGTCTCATCGTAAGTGATTGATGCAGGATACACAACAGAGTACTTTGATGTAAGAACATGGTGTGATAGACAGATGCAGTGTATTCTAGATACAGAAAGGCATGTCATACTCACATGTATAACGTATAAACTCACCAGCTGCAATTTAATCAAATTAGAAGAAATACAAGCTATACACCATATGCAACATGCAACCAATTATCACACTGTCAAGTTAGAGCAAGCACCTACGATGGTGGAGTAGGGGAGATGGAGTCATCATATAGACTTGGAACTTCAATTGCAGTAGCAGTGGAAAATCTAGAGAGCCTCCGTTTGCGTTGGTCCGGTGAACCACCAACATCCCCTAACTTACTCTTTTCCTTCCTCTTTTTTGATATTGCCTTCTGAAGTCAAAACCACAAGAAAAGGAATAAATTTGGCTCTGCATAACTCATTGGTGCATGATACAGACGAAGACTACTTTGATGTAAGGCAAGCGCATGATAGGAGGACGGAGTATGTACGAAAAAGGACATCATTGCATATTCACACCTACGATAGGAGGATGGAATATGTATGAAAAACACTAAGCAGAAGACATTTCAACAAATTAGAAGAAATGAAAGCTAGGCACCATATGAACATGCAACCAATATCACTCTTAAATGTGTCTCGTCATAAGTGCCATTTCAACAAATTAGAAGCAGTACAAGCTAGAAGACAATGCAAGATGCAACGTATATCACACTACCAGCTTAAATGTGTCTTATGGTAAGTGATTGTTGCAGGATACACAACAGTACTTTGATGTAAGAAAATGGTGTGATAGACAGATTTAGTATGTTCTAGAAACATGAACACATGTCATATTCACAAGTATAATGTGTAAACTAAGCAGATGCAAATCAACAAAATTAGAAGCAATACAAACTAGACATCATACGCAACATGCAACCACATATAACAGTGCCAAGTTAGAGCAAGCACCTGTGATGGTGGAGTAGGGGAGATATGTTCATCATCTACACAACTACGTTGACTGTCTAGCCCCGCGTTGTCTTGCGAATCTTGTTGGGAGGATGGCTAAGTAGAATCTGTAGAGACCCTCTGTTTCAGTTGCTCGGAAGGACCACCATCATCCACTGCCTTACTAATTTCCTTCCGATGTATTAATTTTGCATTGAGAAGTCAAACCTACAAGAAAAAGGAATAAAATTCGCTCTTCAGAACTCATTCATGAATGAATGACTGACGAACAATACTTTGATGTAAGGCAAACACATGATACGAGGATGGAATATGTACGAAAACAAGACCGCATGACATATTCACACCTATGATGTGTCAACTAAGCAGAAGGATTTTCAAGAAATTAGAAGCAATGCAAGCTAGACACCATATGAAAGATGCAACCAATATCACTCTGCCAAGTTAAAAGTGTCTCGTCATAAGTGGAATTTCAAAAAATTAGAAGCAGTACAAGCTAGAAATCAATGCAAGATGCAACCAATATCACACTGCCAAGTTAAAGGTGTCTCATCGTAAGTGATTGATGCAGCATACACAAGAGCAGTACTTTGATGTAAGAACATGGTGTGATAGACAGATATAGTATGTACCAGAAACAGGAAGGCGTGTCATATTCACATGTATAATGTGTAAGCTAAGCAGATGCATTTTACCCTAATTAGAAGCAATACAAGCTAGACACCATATGCAACATGCAACCAGATATCACACTGCCAAGTTAGAGCAAGCACCTGGGATGGTGGAGTAGGGGAGATGAGACTTGGAACTTGTAATGCACTAGAAGTACAAGGAGAATGTGTAGAGATGGTCCGTTTACGTTGCTGCAGAGGACCACCATCATCCCCTTCCTTCCTCTTTTTTGATTTTGCCTTGTAAAGTCAAACCCACAAGAAAAAGGAATAAAAATTGCTTTTCAGAACTCATTGATGCATGATACTGATGAACACTACTTTGATGTGAGGCAACCGCAAGATAGGAGGATGGAATATGTATGAAAAAAGGACAACATTGCATATTCACACCTATGATGTGTGAACTAAGCAGAAGACATTTCAACTAATTAGAAGCAATACAAGCTAGACACCATATGAAATATGCAACCAATATCACTCTGCCAAATTAAAAGGGCGAGCTAATAAGGGTATTTCAACAAATTAGAAGCAATACATAGCTACATGCTAGAAATCATATGCAATATGCAACGAATAAAGGTGTCTCATCGTAGGTGATTGATGCGGGGTACACAAGAACAGTAGTTTCATGTAAGAACATGGTTAATAGATAGATGTAGTATGTACCAAAAACAGGAAGGCATGTCATATTCATAGGTATAATGTGTAAACTAAGCAGATGCAATTTACCCTAATTAGAAGCAATACAAGCTAGACACCATACTTAACATGCAACCACATATCACACTGCCAAGTTACAACAAGCACCTGCGATGCTGGTGTAGGGGAAATGTGGTCATCAACTATAGAGCTACATTCACTATCTTCATCTTGCCTTCCTGTTTCTTGAGAATCATGTCGGGAGCATGAAACTGCACTCTTTAAAAGAGTAGCGTGTCTCACAGTAACCCATGGGTGTGACTGTCCCATCATAAGTGATTGATGAGGGATACACAAGAACATTAGTTTGATGTAAGAACGTGGTTAATAGACAGATGCACTATGTACCAAAAACCGGAAGGCATGTCATATTCACAGCTATAATGTGTAAACTAAGCAGATGCAATTTAACCAAATTAGAAGAATTACAAGCTGGACACCATATGCAACATGCAATCACATGTCACACTGCCAAGTTAGAGCAAGCACCTGCGATGGTGGTGTAGGGGAAATGCGGTCACCAACTACAGAGCTACGTTGACTATCTTCATCTAGCCTTGCTGTTTGTTGAGAATCATGTGGGGAGGATGACACTGCACTCTTTAAAAGAGTAGCGCATCTCACACTAACCCACGGGTGTGCCTGTCTCATCATAAGTGATTGATGAGGGATACACAAGAACATTAGTTTGATGTAAGAACATGGTTAATAGACAGATGCAGTATGTACCAAAAACAGGAAGGCATGTCATATTCACAGTATATGGATAAGCAGTTGCAATTTAACCAATTTAGAAGCAATACAAGGTAGACACCATATGCAACATGCAACCACATATGACACCGAAGTTAAAGCAAGCACCTGCGATACTGGTGTATGGTGAATGGAGTCATCAACTATAGAGCTACGTTGACAGTCTTCATCGAATGACACTACACTCTTCATTAGAGCATCAAACCGCGTCTTTCCAATCCTCTATGCAGACTGGAGCGACTGCTCTGTTTTCTTTTTAGAATACTGTGCTTGAGATTCTGAAATACCCATGCGTAATAAAACAATAGTGAGAGAGTATGGGTGTAGTTTGTGGCTTTGTGCACAAGTAGTACAGTGTAAAAGTATCAGATAGCAGGTGGGTCAAAAATAAATGACGGCAGACATATGATAGCTCTACAACATGCATGGCACACGAAATTAGATTCTAGGCTTTTGAAATATGAGCACAGGGATTACTGGGAAGTGCAGGTAATCCTCCAGCAAACCACCACATGTGGTCCTATGAAAATAACAATCGACTGAAAACAAATAGGTCAGCCAATTTTTTCTGCACCGTCCGATCTACAAGGAACGGGCAGATGGCCTTCATCTACCTCCCGCCAGCCACCGTTGACGATCTTCCTCGAACCGCCACCGACCATCGGCCCAGACCCCTGCCTCCGCCGCCACGGCCTCCCCTCGACCTCACCCCACCGCCGTGCTTGGCAACGCCCCCCGGCCATCCCTTTAAGCCCGGCGAACCTGCAGATCGGGCGCCAGCAGCTCCTGTGCCACACACACCTCTAAGATAGACACCGAGGTGCTGCTTCCCCGGTGAATAGGTGGACTAGGTGCTCCGCGCGCCTCCGCGGGTGGTGCTTCCTTTAATTGGGAATTAACTGACACTGAATTGAAATCCAGGCAGGTGACAAACGTCTAGCTAAAGTGAAATAGTAAATGGGGGAAACCTTGTGCATCGCGAGTTACTTGGAACATCTAGTATCAGGAAGAATGTGCAGTAAGAAGCGGTCAACTAGTTTCCTTCGTGGGATGAATACCGTGCGAGAGATTTGCAAGAATAAGGGAAGAGGAGTACCAATATCGGCTGGCGATGCTGTGTCCTCCTTCTGTTTTTTTGAAGATCTTCTTGTGGTTCGCTGGAAACAAGATGTTGTGGAGGACGGTGGAGCCTTGGACGAACTCATGGCCAAGTAGTTGAGTGTGGTGCGGTGGCCCTCTGTCAGCGGCGGGGAAGTAGATCCGAGGCGGCGAATGACGGCGTAGTGGGAACAGCTCCGGTGCGGTGGACGGTTGCGACGTTGGAGCGGCAGCGGTGAGGCGCAGGACGGAGGGGTTGAAGTGGCTCGGGTACGGCGCATGTCCGCGTCGTGGAGGCAGCTCTGCCTCGGCTTCAACTGCTAAGTCATGGAGGGCGCTGCAGTTGAGGTTGCGGTGGACGACGACGTCGGGTTATCGGCTCCGGCGTGATGGAGAAGGGCGGCGGTGGATCGGTGCGATGGGGTGGCGGACGGAGGAGGCTGGGGTTTCGCGGCTGGTGGAGAGGGAGTTTTGGCGCCCACAGAGTATGAATGGGGAATCGGACGGGGGAGGGGGGAAGCTAAGGGGGAACCATGTTTCTGGGATGCGCTTGTTTGAAATTTGGGGAAAGTTGAATGCACTTCCTATGAATTTGAATATTTGAAACCACTTTTATGTTGAATTCAAAATGTATTCTAGTTCGTCGCTAGCATTTTGGAATGTATACCATGTATGTTTCTTATGTATAATGTGCTTGACACTGACCGCAGAGTGTACTCACGTTTATATATGAATTGCAAGAGCCATGCATTGTCTGGATTTCAAACTACTGACTATGGATCAATAATGTGAAATAATACCATACACATGCTCAAATTCGATAGAGTATGGATGTTTGCTAGACCAATGTTCGTTCATACGTGAATTGCAAATTTCATGATCTCATCCAATTTTTTAAATACAATTTATATTTTAATTTAATGGGTAGAACAGTCCTTTACGCATAGATGCACTCTCCCTCGACCCCTCCTCACACGCGCGCTATCTTTCTCTCTCACGCATACGCGCACACACTATATATCCATCGGCCTTTCTCTCTCACAAATGCCCACCCTCTCTCCCGAAAGTGTCTCTCTCTCACACACACACTCTATGTATCTCCCTCTCTCTCTTACTACTATCCACGACTCTTTTCACTAATCTCAGTCACAAACACTATTTCTCTCACATGCATGCGCACGCATGGTCTCCGCCGCCCCCCTCCGTACATATCTCTACCTCTTGTCTCCCGCACGCACACTCTCTTTAGTCCTCTCTCGCACGCATTGTATCCACCACTCTTACTAGTTGACAGATATGATTCCATCAGATCATTCGGTAGGATATCCCTGATGGTTAAAGTGGATGGTGATAAGAGGCAAAGATTTTCCCAAGTCAGGTCCCTTGCGATCGAGGAAATACCCTACTCCTGGTCGTGTATACTTTGATTGGGGTGTGTACAAAGTACATGTCAATACCAAGGGATTGTGTGTATATATACTATCGACGAACTAGGCCCCCGGCCTATATAACATACCCGGGGCCTAGGGTTACAAATCGTAGTCCGCTTCGTCAGTGGAGATAGAGTCTTCCACGGCTCTGGTATCTTCGTCTTGTACGTCAAGTCGGTCTTCGTATAACGCGTTTCGGGCCGACCTATGTGGCGCAGGACGGAACCGACCCAGGGGTCCTCGCCTCGACCCACCAGACCAAAAAACGATGTCCCACCACCACACCTCGCACACTCTCTACCCCCATAGGTCTCACTATATTCTCACACCCACACATACCAACACACACACTATTTATGCTCATGTCTCTCTCCCCTTCTCCTCTACATACACAAACTCACCATCTCTCGTTGAGACATCCTATTCGTCTCCCCCTCACTTTCTCTCTCTCTCTCTCTCTCTCTCTCTCTATCTCTCTCTCTATCTCTCTCTCTCCCTCTCTCTCTCTCATCTCTCGTGCTTTCCCTTTCTCCCATCGCACCATGTAACACCTCAAGAGTGCTCCTTCCATATTTGTAATTCCCAACATTGCAATATATGGAATTGTCATGTTGATCTTGATGGATGGGTTCTTCTCATGTTGTGTTTTGCTTCTTTTCATTTTGCATTTTATCTTCATGCCATTCTTTTGTCATGTGCATTGCATCCATTTTTTTAATTTCGTTGTGCTCTTCATGTATGCATTGTGATTGTGTGAGCATCTTCCCTTTTTCTTTTCACACCCAACTCTTGAGGTATCACCCTTGCACACCACTTCCCCATCATCATTTCAACCCCTCTCTTTTCCAGCATTATTCATGTGGTCTATATTTCTGTCCCAATAAATGTTCACCATATTTCTAAATTCTCTAGTCCATGTCCTCAACCTCTGCCAAATTTCAGCAATTTTGGAATTGATTTGGTTGGGTTCAAAAATGGTGCAAGTTTGAATTTAATTCAAACTTGAATTATTTTTCTTCCTCTGAAAATGCCCAAACCAATTTATTCAAATTCTACACATTTCCCGGACTCCAGGGGTATTTTCATATATCTCTCACCCCATCCCAAACTCTATATTCTTTTCCCTTTGTATTTCTGTTTGAGGAAATTGAAAAGAGAAAGAAGAGAGAGAGCAGCAGCGCAGCCCACAGCACCCAGCGCAGCAGCCCAGCCGGCCCACCAGCGCGCCAGCCCAGCTCGCACGCGCGCCCCTCCTTTTCTTTTCTCACTCGCGTGATCGCCTACCCCCGCTAGCCCGTCGCCACGTGGCCTCGCTGGCCCCGCGTGCCAGCCTCTGGCTACAGCACACCCGGCGCGCACCTTTTCGTCCTCCTCTCGACGTCGCCATAGGGACCGCGCGCCCGAGAGCGCGAGAGCTCCGTTCCGTCGCCCTAGCCCCCTTTATAAACCCTCTCCGTGTCCCAGCCCCCTCTAGGGTTCCTCTCTTCCACTCGCCGCCGCCGCTTGGCAAGAGGAACCACCAGATCCGCCACCAGAGCCGATCCCGAGCGCATCTAGGGGCACGGCCATGGCGTCGCCGTGACCCGAGCCCTTCTCCGTCGCCGTCTCCGTGTCTGGCAAGTCCCTCGTCGTCGGCTACGTCCTCTCCGTCCTCTACGGCCTCGCGGGACGCCAAGTTCGCCGCCGTCCTCTTCGTCTCTGTCCGCTCGGCCATCGTTCGTCTCCGGCAGATTCCGGCCGGCCTCGTTCCCCTCTCGGCCATCCAAGCACACCTCCGTGCTTGTGGTAAGTCTCCGCTTCGCCCCATGCCCTTTTCCCCTTTGTTTGCGCCCTCCTTTGCCGATCGCCATGTGTGCCGCCGTCGGGCCTCGTCTCCGGCGAGTGTCCCGACCACTATAGCCCGTTCGCGCTTGTCCATCGTGTCCGCCTCGCGCCGTAGAGCCGATTCCACCACTGCTTTGCTCCGTTTAGTCACCGTAGCGAGCCGCACAAGCTCGTCGCCGCCGCCTCGGTACCTCATCGCCGGCGTCGCCTCCGTCGTCGTTTGGCACCATGGATGCCCTGCGGGTGTGTGGGATTTATTCGCGGTTCGTTTGCACCCTTCCGCCGCGCCTTAGGCTCTCTGTAGCAGCTCCGGCGAGGTCGCCGCCGTGCTCCGACCGTCGCCGGCGCCCTCCCCTGCTTTCCTTCGCACGCGCCCGCCGTGGGTCCCGCTGGTCGGTCTCACACACGCGCGGTCCCTCATGTCATCCGCACAGAGCCGCAGCCCCACCTGTCTGCCACCGCGTGCACAGTCGCCTGCCATGTGGGCCGGTCCCACATGTCAGCCACTCCCCTCTGTCCTTAGCCGTTTTCGGCATATTCCTTTTTCAGCATATTCCGTTTCTGGCGTGTTTCCGTTTCCGTGCGTTTCGTTTTCGGCAGGTTTCCCGATCTGGCGCTTTCCAAATCGGGCATATGTCAAATCTGGCATATAACCTACTTCAATTTCTGTCCTAATTGTATTTGTGGCATTTTGAGCATTTTTCATGTAGGAACATATGAGTGTAATATATGATTTTGGGGTAGAAAAATCCAACTAATCCATTGGTGGCATTAGATTTATCTTTTGAGCAAGTTTGGGTGCATGTCATTTTTGCATAATATGCCATTTTGTCATTTTTGTGTGATTTATTGCAAATGTCATATGAGCATCTTATCAACATGAGTTTGGAGCATTTTCATGCCATCTTGCTGCTAGTAATTTTTCTATGCCAGGATATGCCATGATGGGAGTGCAACAAGCTTGTAAACATGCTTAGTCATTGTTACTGTTCTGCCTTGTTAATTTTCTGCTGAAACTTGCCATGTTGCTTTGATGCTACCATCTAATCCATAGCTTTTCTGAGCATGATCAGTAAACATGTTTTGTTCTATGTTGTCACCACAATCATGCCATGCTAGTTGATGCCATGTTAAACTACTGTAGCATATGTTAATGTTGCTCTAAACATGCCTAGTCAATATAGCAGTTTTTCTGTCAACATTATGTTGCCATGTTGTGAGCTCATTTCTGGTGAATCCATGCTTCATATGATTTTGTGCCAATGTATGAAATGTTCTATGCCATGTGTATAGTAGCTGCATGCCAATTTCTTGCATTTTAGGGTACTGTAGCTTGTTGTTTTGATGTGCACAAGATGTCATGTTGCTGTTAAATTCAGTTTTGCATTGCATATTGTGTTGCTCACCATTTGAGTTTCGTGCATCCGATCCTCGTGATCTTTATATCGATTTCAATTGAAATCTTCCATTCTTTCCTGTGGCATACTTGGATTACCAATATTTTGCCCATATCCATCTCTTGCTTCACCGTTCACATCTCGTTATCATTGCGATCGTCCCAGTAGCACCGATGCTTCCTTCATGTCATGCTCATTACTTCGTCATGCCATTTCATGCATCATTTTGTTTGTGCATCTATGCCATGGTTTTTTGTTTATTTCGGTGCTTGTTATTTCTTTGGGTAGTTCCGGGAGAGGAGTCCGAGTTCGAGGAACCGGTTGAGAACGTGTTCGAGGAGCAGTCTTACTATCCTACTGAAGAGACTTCAGGCAAGATGATCATTACCCTTGATAACACTATTATCTTTGCTTGCTAGTTGTCTCGTTGCTATCGCTATGTCACGTTTCCTACCACATACATGTCAGCCTCTCATATGCCATGATACAGCCTCTAACCACCCTACCCAGCAAACCGTTGTTTGGCTATGTTACCGCTTTGCGCAGCCCCTCTTATAGTGTTGCTAGTTGCAGGTGCAGTGCAGGTTGTTCCATATTGGGACATGGATATGTTGGGATATCACAATATCTCTTATTTAATTAATGCAACTATGTACTTGGTTGTGTGTGGAAGGCTCGGCCTTTTGCCTAGTGTTTTGTTCCACTCATGCCGCCTTAGTTTCCGTAATACCGGTGTTATGATCCTTGATTAGCATTCCTAACATGCTCAGGGGAATGGGACCCTCTTGATAGTTCGCTTTGAATAACCGCTTCCAGCAAGGCCCAACATTGGTTTTACCATTTGCCTAATAACAACTAAAACTTGCATAGGGAGTAATTAACCCGAGGATTCTTAATCAACAACCCGGGCCAGTGCTCCTCCTGAGTGTTGGTCCAAAATAGAGCAGCTTGCGACGCCACCCGGGGCAACCCATGGATTTGATCGTTGTAACCATAGCTCATCCGTCGTGGCCTGATTTCGAGATACGCGCGGCTCCAGTCGGGGTGTCGGCACGTCGGGAGGTCTTGCTGGACTTGTGTTACCATTGTCGAAATGTCTTGTGCACCGGGATTCCGAGGATACTTCAGGCTATCTCGAGGTTGAGGTTTCTCCACCGCAGCTTGTGTTGGTCTGTGATGGACCAGGTTGGAACACCCCTGCAGGGTTAAATCTTACGCGAAGCCGTGCCCGCGGTTATGTGGCGACTTAGATATTTTTAACCTCCGGTTGTAGAAAACTTGACACTAATTCTAATAAAATACACCAACTGTGTGCGTAACCATGATGGTCTCTTTTTGAGTAAGTTTGGGAAGAGAACATGGTGGGGTTATGTTTGAACCGTAAGTAGGTGTTCAGGATCACTTCTTGATCATATTAAACTTGCGACCGTTATGCGTAGTATGCTCATCTTTATTCTTGTACTCGTAAGTTAGCCACTTAAACATCCTTAGTGCTTGCTACAACCTCACCACATTACCACTTCCATTCATATAATCTTAAATAGTGTTGTTACCTTGGGTGATGAGATTGCTGAGTCCCTGTGGCTCACAGATTACAACATAACTCCAGTTGCAGGTACGCATGAGACAGACACAGGTGAGCCCGAGATGCTCCATTGGGAGTATGATGATGAGCGTGGGCGTATGTACGTCACGATGCGAGACGATCAGTAGTGGGCCCTAGTCGGTTGATCCGGGGATAATAGCAGGGTGGTGTTTTCTCGTTTGTTTTTGTCCGTAGTCGGACACTGTCTTTCTTTTGGATGAATGTATGATGATTATGATATATTTATGCTGTAGCATGTGGCGAGTGTAAGCCTTTAACTAGTATTCTCACCTATTCACTTGGTTGTATGTATTTGAGAATCACCTTGCTATGCGTCTCAAAATGAGGTTCTGTCACGATCTTGAGTTCATCACGAGATTGCGATAGAGCTTCATATTGGGCGTTACAAGTTGGTAATCAGAGCCATAGCGACTATAGGAGCCCCTTGTTTGATCGAACCGTTGACGAGTCTAGAAGAAAAACTATTTTGAGTCCTAGTTATATATATCGGAGAGTAGGAATTCTTTTTACTCCTTATCCCCTTCTTCGCTTCCGTGAGGAATTGTGGCGTAGGTGTTTTATTCTACTATCTCTTCTCACTCAATTTTTTTTAGGATCACGCGGGTATTGTTGGAATGGTTGCGATATCGGTGTGAAGTGACTCTGTTCTTGGTGCCTCCCGACCGTATGGATTGGACCCGGGGAGTTGAGCTCCAAGGTTTTTTTTTTCACACTCGCTATCATTTCGGTTCCAGAATACCAGAGGACGCCGACATCGAAACGCTTCTATACTTTTTGTTGTGGCAAATAGTGCCATGAATTTTCCCCAGTACTGGAGGAGATAGCTCGGATGATCCACCATGGCTAGTATCGTTGTGTTTTCGAAGGTCTGAGGTAGACAAATTTGCGAAGTTTCTCGGTCGTGTGTTGAGGGTTGCGGATGCGGTTGCAGCTGATTAGGTTGTTGTTTGATGAGTAGGTTCCTGGATCCGCAACCTGATCTCATAACCAAGAAGTTTCGGAAGTTCCTAGGGGAATTCAAGTATCACCTAGGATATCTTCCCAACAGACACATGATACGATATGGGGTCTATCATATGTTTGTTTCCATCTTCGTTACCTTGTGCATTATTCTAACATTCCTTTCAGTGGCTTCTCAATCTTTGGTGTATCATCTATCTTTCGGAATGCATTCGTTCATATCTGTTCGGATGCTAGCTTGTGGAGAATTCTGTTGCAATATCTATCCTGTTGATTCAGCTTTTCAATTATCTCATTGAAGATTCTAACGGTTGTTTCCATCTTCAGGATGTCTCCCGCAACCCGTTCGAACCCGACCCGTGATGATGGGGAGCAGTTAGAACCTCCACCGCCACCACCACCTCCGCCTCCGGAGGCATGGCAAGCTTTGATGGCAGCAACCAATGCCAATACTCAGATGCTGCTCCAGTTTATGCAAGAGCGGAATCAAGGGTATCAAGGCAATCAAGGCCAAGGCAACTTCAACAATCAACCTCAATATGCTACTCTCAGCCAGTTTCTCAGCAACCAGCCCAAGTCCTTCAGTTCATGCACTCAGCCTCTCGATGCTGACGATTGGTTACTGGATATCAACAAACACTTCGAGTGCAGCAATGTCAGACCTGAGGACTATGTCAAGTTCGCTTCTTTCCAGCTCAAGGATCAGGCAGCCGAGTGGTGGCAGCAGTACAAAGATTCCAGAGGTGGTCGAGTCATCACTTGGACCGACTTTTGTCGTGATTTCAGAGCACATCACATTCCTTCAAGTGTGTTTGAGGAGATGCGTGAGAAATTTAGAAATCTCAAGCAAGGAAGCATGTCTGTCTACCAGTATAACACTGAGTTCCAGAATCTCGCTCGGTATGCCAAGCAAGACATTCCAGATGACAAGAGCAAGATCTACCAGTTCAGGGGTGGTCTCAGAGAGGACCTATAGCTTGCTCTTATCCTAGTCGATCCGCCTGAGTTTGATCAGTTCAATAACATGGCACTCAAGCAAGAATCAGCTCAGATCAAGTTTGATGCTTCTAAGAAGAGAATCAGAGATGCAGTTCACTCTTCTTCCTCGTCTCAAGTGGCTGCCAAGCAGCAGAAGTTCTGGTTACCTCCTCCTCCTCAGTTTCGTCCTCAGCATCAGCAGAAGCAGTTTGGTGGTCGTGGTTCTTCCCACCCACCCAACCGAATGTACCAGCAGAGATCTCAGGCTCCAAGGGCAGTTGTTCCTCCTCCTCGTCCGCTCTCAGAGGTTACTTGTCACAAGTGTGGTCAGAAAGGACACTATGCCAACAAGTGCACTCAGAAGCGCCTTCCACCTCCTCCTCCCGGCAAGCCTCCAAGCAATGCTATTGTCAAGCACAATCCCAAGTCTGCAAGAGTGAACATGATGAATTCAACTCAAGCAGAGGAGTCTTCTGAAGTGATCATGGGTAATCTCTTGGTTAATTCCATTCCGGCTAAAGTTCTTTTTGATACTGGTGCATCGTATTGTTTCATGTCAAGACCTTTTGTTTCCAAGCATGAATTGCCTACAGAGTTATTGCAAGATCCTTTTCGTGTGGTTTCTCCGGGTATGCGTATGAGCTCTCATATGATAGTTCCTAATGTTGGTATCAAGATGGGCAATTATTCTTTTCTGGCGGATCCAATTGTTCTTGGGAATTCTGATATTGATCTTATCCTCGGTATGAATTGGCTTTCTAAGCACAAGGCTTCTCTTGACTGTGCTGCCAAGGAAGTTAAATTGACTCATCCTTCTGAAGAGGTCATTATCTTTGCTGCTCATGATGATACTATTTGGTTATTCTCACTCAATGAGAAAGGCGAGATTAATGCCATATCTCAAATTCCAGTGGTATGTGAATATGAGGATGTTTTTCCAGAAGAGTTGCCAGGAATGCCTCCTCACCGGCCTGTTGAGTTTGTCATTGAGCTCGAGCCCGACACAGAACCCGTATGCAAACGCCCCTACAAGCTTGGGCCAGAAGAGCTGAAAGAATTGAAGAGACAACTCGATGAACAAGAGCGTCTGGGCTTGACCAGACCAAGTTCATCTCCTTGGGGTTGTGGAGTTCTCTTTGTCAAGAAAAAAGATGGCACGGAAAGACTTTGCGTTGACTACCGGCCATTGAATAAGAAGACAATCAAGAATAAATATCCACTTCCCAATATCAATGAATTGTTCGAGCAACTCAAAGGTGCAAAGGTGTTCTCAAAGCTTGATCTTCGGATGGGTTATCACCAAATCCGTATTCGCGAAGAAGACATTCCCAAAACAGCTTTCAGGACAAGCTTTGGTTCATATGAATACACAGTCATGTCCTTCGGCCTTGCAAATGCACCTCCTACTTTCTCTCGTGTGATGAATTGGGTGTTCAATCCTTACACCAATGAGTTCGTTCTTGTCTATGTCGATGACATCCTGGTTTTCTCCAAGACTAAAGAGGATCATGCAAAGCATTTGCGCTTGGTACTTGATAAGCTCAGGGAGCATCAGTTCTATGCTTAGTTCTCTAAATGTGAATTCTGGCTTGATGAAGTTCTTTACCTCGGTCACATTATCTCTGCCAAGGGCATCTCGGTAAATTCTGAAAAGGTTGAAGCCATTGTTAACTGGTAGCCTCCTCAAAATGTCAAGCAACTTCGAAGCTTTCTCGGGCTTGCAAGCTATTGCAGAAGATTCGTGGAGAACTTCTCCAAGATTGCCAAGCCTCTGTCTAACCTCCTCCAGAAGAATGTCAAATATTCTTGGACTCCTGAGTGTGATGTTGCGTTCAAGACACTCAAAGAGAAGCTCATAACTGCTCCAGTTCTCACTCCTCCAGATGAATCCAAGCCTTACCAAGTCTTCTGTGATGCTTCTCTGCAAGGTCTCGGTGGAGTACTAATGCAAGAGAAGAAAGTCGTGGCTTATACCTCTCGGCAGTTGAAGCCGAACGAGAGGAACTATCCAACTCATGACTTGGAGTTGGTAGCAGTCGTCCATGCCTTAATCACATGGAGACATCTCTTGTTGGGCAGGCAGGTGGACATTTTCACCGATCACAAGAGCCTCAAGTACATATTCACTCAGCCCAACCTTAATCTCCGTCAGACCCGATGGGTGGAGATGATTCAAGAGTACAACCCGAGCATTGAATACACTCCAGGCAAGGCTAATGTTATCGCGGATGCTTTAAGCAGAAAAGCGTATTGCAACAGCCTAATTCTCAAGCCAGTCTAGCATGATCTTTGTGAGGCCTTCAGAAAGCTCAATCTCCAAGTTGTTCCGCAAGGATTTCTTGCAAATCTCCAGATCACTCCCACATTGGAGGATCAGATTCGTGAAGCTCAGCTCTTAGATGCCATGGTGAAGAAGGTGAAACTCGGCATTGCAAAGAGTCTTCCCAAATACAAGTGCTATCGAGTGGATGACAGGGATACCTTGTTCTTTGAGGACAGGCTAATTGTGCCAAAAGGGGATCTCAGGAAGGTCATAATGAACGAAGCACATAATTCTCTCTTGTCTATCCATCCAGGCAGCTCCAAGATGTACCATGATCTCAAGTCAACTTATTGGTGGACTCGTATGAAACGTGAGATTGCTCAGTTTGTAAACGAGTGCGATGTGTGCCGCAGAGTGAAGGCAGAACATCAGCGTCCAGCAGGACTTCTTCAGCCTCTACCCATTCCCGAGTGGAAATTCGATCATATTGAGATGGACTTTGTCACCGGCTTTCCCAAGTCCAAGAGAGGGAATGACGCCATCTTTGTAGTCATTGACAAGCTCACTAAAGTCGCTCACTTCCTTCCAGTCAAGGAGTCTATCACTGCAGCCCAGTTGGCAGAGCTGTACACTTCCAGAGTGGTCTCCTTGCACGGTGTTCCTCAGTTGATCTCCTCAGATCGTGGAAGCATCTTCACTTCCATATTCTGGGATTCCTTCCAGCAGGCCATGGGCACAAAGATTCGCTTCAGCACAGCTTTTCATCCTCAGACTAGTGGTCAAGTCGAGAGAGTCAATCAAATTCTCGAGGATATGCTGAGAGCGTGTGTCATCTCCTTCGGCATGAAGTGGGAAGATTGCCTCCCTTTTGCCGAGTTCTCCTACAACAATAGCTTACAAGCAAGCTCGGGCAAAGCACCATTCGAAATTCTCTATGGCAGAAAGTGCCGTACTCCCCTGAACTGGTCTGAAACCGGTGAACGCCAACTTCTTGGCAATGACATGATTTCTGAAGCTGAAGAGATGTGTCGTATCATCCGTGAAAATCTGAAAGCAGCGCAATCGCGCCAGAAGAGCTACTATGATAGTAAGCACCGTGACTTGGCTTTCGAGATTGGAGACCATGTCTATCTCCGTGTTTCTCCTATGAAAGGCACCCAAAGATTCGGTATCAAAGGAAAGCTTGCTCCAAGATATGTGGGCCCTTTCAAGATAGTTGGCAAAAGAGGCGATCTAGCCTACCAACTCGAGTTACCTTCCAACTTCTCAAATGTGCACGATGTGTTTCACGTGTCACAACTCCACAAGTGCTTCAAGGCTCCCGAACGCACCATTGACTTCCAAGACATTGAGCTCCAAGATGATTTGTCTTACCGTGAGCATCCCATTGCCATTCTCGAAGAAACTGAGCGCAAGACTCGCAACAAGTCAATCAAGTTCCTGAAAGTGAAATGGTTTCATCATTCTGACCGAGAAGCCACATGGGAGCGCGAGGACCACCTCCGTTCTGAATATCCGGAGTTCTTTCGTTCCTAGATCTCGGGACGAGATCCTCTTGTAGTAGGGGAGAGTTGTAACACCCCAAGAGTGCTCCTTCCATATTTGTACTTCCCGACATTGCAATATATGGAATTGTCATGTTGATCTTGATGGATGGGTTCTTCTCATGTTGTGTTTTGCTTCTTTTCATTTTGCATTTATCTTCATGCCATTCTTTTGTCATGTGCATTGCATCCATCTTTTTAATTTCGTTGTGCTCTTCATGTATGCATTGTGATTGTGTGAGCATCTTCCCTTTTTCTTTTCACACCCAACTCTTGAGGTATCACCCTTGCACACCACCTCCCCATCATCATTTCAACCCCTCTCTTTTCCAACATTATTCATGTGGTCTATATTTCTGTCCCAAATAAATGTTCACCATATTTCTAAATTCTCTAGTCCATGTCCTCAACCTCTCTGCCAAATTTCAGCAATTTTGGAATTGATTTGGTTGGGTTCAAAAATGGTGCAAGTTTGATTTTAATTCAAACTTGAATTATTTTTCTTCCTCTGAAAATGCCCAAACCAATTTATTCAAATTCTACACATTTCCAGGACTCCAGGGGTATTTTCATATATATCTCACCCCATCCCAAACTCTCTATTCTTTTCCCTTTGTATTTCTGTTTGAGGAAATTGAAAAGAGAAAGAAGAGAAAGAGCAGCAGCGCATCCCACAGCACCGAGCGCAGCAGCCCAGCCGGCCCACCATCGCGCCAGCCCAGCTCGCACGCGCGCCCCTCCTTTTCTTTTCTCACTCGCGCGATCGCCCACCCCCGCTAGCCCGTTGCCACGTGGCCTCGCTGGCCCCGCGTGCCAGCCTCTGGCTACAGCACACCCGGCGCGCACCTTTTCGTCCTCCTCTCAACGTTGCCATAGGGACCGCGCGCCCGAGAGCACGAGAGCTCCGTTCTGTCGCCCTAGCCCCCTTTATAAACCCTCTCCGTGTCCCAGCCCCCTCTAGGGTTCCTCTCTTCCACTCGCCGCCGCCGCTTGGCAAGAGGAGCCACCAGATCCGCCGCCCGAGCCGATCCCGAGCGCATCTAGGGGCACGGCCATGGCGCCGCCGTGACCCGAGCCCTTCTCCGTCGCCGTCTCCGTGTCCGGCAAGTCCCTCGTCATCGGCTACGTCCTCTCCATCCTCTATGGCCTCGCGGGACGCCAAGTTCACCGCCGTCCTCTTCGTCTCCGTCCGCTTGGCCACCGTTCGTCTCCGGCGGATTCCGGCCGGCCTCGTTCCCCTCTCGGCCATCCAAGCACACCTCCGTGCTTGTGGTAAGCCTCCGCTTCGCCCCATGCCCTTTTCCCCTTTGTTTGCGCCCTCCTTCGCCGATCGCCATGTGCGCCGCCGTCGCCGCCGTCGGGCCTCGTCTCCGGCGAGTGTCCCGACCACTATAGCCCGTCCGCGCTTGTCCATCCTGTCCGCCTCGCGCCGTAGAGCCGATTCCACCGCTGCTTTGCTCCGTTTAGTCACCGTAGCGAGCCGCACAAGCTCGTCGCCGCAGCCTCGGTACCTCGTCGCCGGCGTCGCCTCCGTCGTCGTGTGGCACCGTGGATGCCCTGCGGGTGTGCGGGATTTATTCGCGGTTCGTTTGCACCCTTCCGCCGCGCCTTAGGCTCTCTGTAGCAGCTCCGGCGAGGTCGCCGCCATGCTCCGACCGTCGCTGTCGCCCTCCCCTGCTTTCCTCCGCACGCGCCCGCCATGGGTCCCGCTGGTCGGTCTCACACACGCGCGGTCCCTCATGTCATCCGCACAGAGCAGCAGCCCCACCTGTCGGCCACCGCGTGCACAGTCGCCTGCCACGTCGCCCGGTCCCACATGTCAGCCACTCCCCTCTGTCCTTAGCCGTTTTCGGCTTATTCCTTTTTCAGCATATTCCGTTTCTGTGCGTTCCGTTTTCGGCAGGTTTCCCGATCTGGCGCTTTCCAAATCGGGCATATGTCAAATCTGGCATATAACCTAATTCAATTTCTGTCCTAATTGTATTTGTGGCATTTTGAGCATTTTTCATGTAGGAACATATGAGTGTAATATATGATTTTGGGGTAGAAAAATCAAACTAATCCATTGGTGGCATTAGATTTATCTTTTGAGCAAGTTTGGGTGCATGTCATTTTTGCATAATATGCCATTTTGTCATTTTTGTGTGATTTATTGCAAATGTCATATGAGCATCTTGTCAACATGAGTTTGGAGCATTTTCATGCCATCTTGCTGCTAGTAATTTTTCTATGCCACGATATGCCATGATGGGAGTGCAACAAGCTTGTAAACATGCTTAGTCATTGTTACTGTTCTGCCTTGTTAATTTTCTGCTGAAACTTGCCATGTTGCTTTGATGCTATCATCTAATCCATAGCTTTTCTGAGCATGATCAGTAAACATGTTTTGTTCTATGTTGTCAGCACAATCATGCCATGCTAGTTGATGCCATGTTAAACTCCTGTAGCATATGTTAATGTTGCTCTAAACATGCCTAGTCAATATAGCAGTTTTTCTGTCAACATTATGTTGCCATGTTGTGAGCTCATTTCTGGTGAATCCATGCTTCATATGATTTTGTGCCAATGTATGAAATGTTCTATGCCATGTGTACAGTAGCTGCATGCCAATTTCTTGCATTTTAGGGTACTGTAGCTTGTTGTTTTGATGTGCACAAGATGCCATGCTGCTGTTAAATTCAGTTTTGCATTGCATATTGTGTTCCTCACCATTTGAGTTTCGTGCATCCGATCCTCATGATCTTTATATCGATTTCAATTGAAATCTTCCATTCTTTCCAGTGGCATACTAGGATTACAAAGATTTTGCCCATATCCATCTCTTGCTTCACCGTTCACATCTCGTTATCATTGTGATCGTCCCGGTAGCACAGATACTTCATTCATGTCATGCTCATTACTTCGTCATGCCATTTCATGCATCATTTTGTTTGTGCATCTATGCCATGGTTGTTTGTTTATTTCGGTGCTTGTTCTTTCTTTGGGTAGTTCCGGGAGACGAGTCCGAGTTCGAGGAACCGGTTAAGAACGTGTTCGAGGAGCAGTCTTACTATCCTACCGAAGAGACTTCAGGCAAGATGATCATTACCCTTGATAACACTACTATCTTTGCTTGCTAGTTGTCTTGTTGCTATCGCTATGTCACGTTTCCTACCACATACATGTCAGCCTCTCATATGCCATGATACAACCTCTAACCACCCTACCCAGCAAACTGTTGTTTGGCTATGTTACCGCTTTGCGTAGCCCCTCTTATAGCATTGCTAGTTGCAGGTGCAGTGCAGGTTGTTCCATGTTGGGACATGGATATGTTGGGATATCACAATATCTCTTATTTAATTAATGCAACTATATACTTGGTTGTGTGTGGAAGGCTCGGCCTTTTGCCTAGTGTTTTGTTCCACTCATGCCGCCTTAGTTTCCGTAATACCGGTGTTATGATCCTTGATTAGCGTTCCTAACATGCTCAAAGGAATGGGACCCTGTTGATAGTTCGCTTTGAATAACCGCTTCCAGCAAGGCCCAACATTGGTTTTACCATTTGCCTAATAACAACTAAAACTTGCATAGGGAGTAATTAACCCGAGGATTCTTAATCAACAACCCGGGCCAGTGCTCCTCATGAGTGTTGGTCCAAAATAGAGCAGCTTGCGACGCCGCCCGGGGCAACCCGTGGATTTGGTCGTTGTAACCATAGCTCATCCGTCGTGGCCTGATTTCGAGATACGCGCGGCTCCAGTCGGGGTGTCGGCACGTCGGGAGGTCTTGCTGGACTTGTGTTACCATTGTCGAAATGTCTTCTGCACCGGGATTCCGAGGATACTTCGGCCTATCTCGAGGTTGAGGTTTCTCCACCGCAGCTTGTGTTGGTTTGTGATGGACCAGGTTGGAACACCGCTGCAGGGTTAAATCTTACGCGAAGCCGTGCCCGCGGTTATGTGGCGACTTGGATATTTTTAACCTCCGGTTGTAGAAAACTTGACACTAATTCTAATAAAATACACCAACTGTGTGCGTAACCGTGATGGTCTCTTTTCAAGTAAGTTTGGGAAGAGAACACGGTGGAGTTATGTTTGAACCGTAAGTAGGTGTTCAGGATCACTTCTTGATCATATTAAACTTGCGACCGTTATGCGTAGTATGCTCATCTTTATTCTTGTACTCGTAAGTTAGCCACTTAAACATGCTTAGTGCTTGCTGCAACCTCACCACATTACCACTTCCATTCCTATAAGCTTAAATAGTGTTGTTACCTTGGGTGATGAGATTGCTGAGTCCCTGTGGCTCACAGATTACAACATAACTCCAGTTGCAGGTACGCATGAGACAGACACAGGTGAGCCCGAGATGCTCCATTAGGAGTATGATGATGAGCGTGGGCGTATGTACGTCACGATGCCAGACGATCAGTAGTGGGCCCTAGTCGGTTGATCCGGGGATAATAGCAGGGTGGTGTTTTCTCGTTTGTTTTCGTCCGTAGTCGGACACTGTCTTTCTTTTGGATGAATGTATGATGATTATGATATATTTATGCTGTAGCATGTGGCGAGTGTAAGCCTTTAACTAGTATTCTCACCTGTTCACTTGGTTGTATGTATTTGAGAATCACCTTGCTATGCGTCTCAAAATGAGGTTCTGTCACGATCTTGAGTTCATCACGAGATTGCGATAGAGCTTCATATTGGGCGTTACACACCCCCCCTTGTATCCACGCCTCTCTCGAATACGTACACATACCCTTTCCAGGCCCTCCAAAATACATCAACTACACATTCACGCTTGTTACATCTCATTATCATGTGCTCCCAATGATCTAAAAAAGGCATCCGTTCACTTTTACTCCGCATACAAGATTTGTTTTGAATTGAAACTACACAGATTGTGACAAAACAAATATTTAAGAAAATCTACATATACAATACTACAAAGTTATATATGAAAGTTAATTGCATGGTGCATCCAATGATATTTGTTCCATATTGTGAATGTTTACATTTTTATCCTATATAAAATTAGTCACAATAAAGAGAACGAAGGGCATCTCTCTCTCTCACTCTCTTCATCGCACACCCCCTCTCTCTACGCCCTTTTCACGTACGCACACAAACTATCTCTCGGCCCTCTAAAAGTACTCTCCCATACACATTCACGCGTGACGGTCATTGTATTTCAAGCGAAAGCGCAATACGGTCTCTGGATTTAGAATGCGCTCATTACGGTCAACATATACATTTTCTGGTGATTATATGGTCACTAGCTCACCGTACAACTCCGTATTTTGATGGTGACACTGACGGTCATTGTATTTGAAACAAAAGCACGATACGGCCAGCATATTATACAATCACTGGCTCACCGTACAGCTACGTATTTTGTTGATGACACGATCAATTGACCAGTCAAACAGTCCACATGGCGCAACTAGTGTTGCATCAGAAGCGCACATTATCTCCCTAACGTAGGGCCCACCTATCAGCGGGTATAAGAAAGAAACAAATGGTAATAAATTAGTGCTCGGTGGGGATTCAAAGTCGATACCTCAGGTTTGTAGCCCGCACGATAACCACAGCGGACAAGGTCGCCTAGTGATGATATGCTGAGCCGGCCTTTTAATACACATGACCTACTGTGGTGAATACACACACATCACACATGCGGACAAACACACATGCAACGTCCGCATGCATGCATGCAATACTCACACGTACACATGCACGCACGCAACACTCGCATGAACACACGCACTCAAGCATGCATGCAACACTCACACGTACACATGCACGCACGCAACACTCGCACGAACACACGCACTCAAGCATGCATGCAACACTCACACATACACATGCATGCACGCAACACTCGCACGAACACACGCACGCATGCATGCACACAACACAAGATGCAACACACACGCTCACGCTCAAGTGCTCAACCTACACGTGCATGCACACATATACACAGCCAGGGTGGTTCACGCGCAAGGGCCAGTTCCGTGGGGTCGCAGGTTCGACCCCTCACGCGCCTGTGTAAATTTTTGTTTACCAACTGATAGGTGGGACCCGCAAGCCATGTGGCCAGTTTGACGAGTCGACAGAGTGCCACGTAGACTTTTTGACCGGTCAACTGAGTGCAATTTGTAATTACGATTTTCAAGTCCGTATTGGGCCGGCGGGTTTCGGATGTTTAGTCCCACCTCGCCGCGTGAGGAGCTGGTCGACCGGCTCAAATAGCCGGGTCATCCAGAAGCGATAAGCTGCAGTCATCATTGCACCCTTTGTTAAGGACATGAATTGTTAATAGTATTAATCTTCTCTGTGATATAAAGGCTGCTTGTAGTGGTTAGTATCATAACTATATTATTCCTAAATATGTTTATTATGATAGGGTATCTGATATGATACTCAACCCTCTCTTTCTTCATTTAGTTATAGTTATATGCCACCTCAGCATTGCTGCAGGTGGTACCGCTATGTGCTGGAGCGGGGTGCTCGGTCACAAGCATTTCACAAGCATTCAAGTCTACCGCACACGCCACCAGACAACCACATGCGGTTGGCGCGCCGTCCGGTGCGTGACAAATATTTGCAAAATTTCCGTTTTGGCGCCAAAACCCGAGCCTCTGCATTTCGCCAAAAAAATACAAACTGAGCCTCTGCGTTAACTTCCTGCCCCACCCCGCCCAGCACATTCAAATCCCTCATTTGCCGTGAAATTTTGCTGTGTGTTATTGTTTTCAGGGATATTTTTCTGTGAAAACAAATTTAAATATCAACGAATAATCGGTGTCCGGGGTATTTTGCCGGGACACGGTTGAATGGCCTCATATTAGTTTGTACTAGCACTAGTACTACTAGTGTAGAGTAGTAGGAGCAGGAGTAGTACAGTGGTAAGTAGAGTACAAACCAGTACGAGTCCCATCGGACACCAATTTTCTTGGAGTCCGTGCTATAGCTAGCACTTCTCCCTCCTCGTTCCTCTAAACTTAGCCGACGCGCGGCGGGCAGGGTGAGGGTTTGCCGATAGTCGGTTTGCTCAACAACGGTCCCAGATGTTAGTGAAAATGCAAGACAACACGCGTTCCCTAGCTTGAGCGGCATGCCGGACCGACCGTGTGGAGGTGCGACGCGAATGCGACATGCTTTTCATTTTGAACTCGTAAGTTATAACATTTGGTTCTGCTCCTTGGAGCGACGATAGACACAAATAACGATTGAAAATGCTAGGGCGGGGCTTTTCCCGGGCGATAAGGGGGGGAGTTTGCCAGCTTGGCAAATCGTCGGTTTGCCTACATGCAGTCTCACATGTTACTGATATGCCTTGGTAATGGGCGTTGAGCAGCGGGCCGGAACATATTGTTACTTCAATTATTCATGTTGCATGTACAATAAAATTGCATTGAAATGTACTCAACAACGTGCGGGCTAGTATCATCTAGTGATCTGAAAGGGCCCACTTCAAAAAAGAAAGAAAGGCGATTCGGTGCTCAGGCTCATCTGCACCCGGTCGGAAAAAAATCACAAAAAATTAAAAAAAAATCATAAGATTCATGTTTTTTTTGCGTGGTAGAAAATTCGATGTGTGAGGTCCGCTCCAATTTTCAAGTCGTTCGGACATCTGAGCAGCTCTCGGCAAAAAAGACAAATCGGGTCAGAACAGTGCATGAAGAGTAAACCTTTTTTACAGACCCCGAATTTGTCCTTTTTGCCGAGAGCTGCTCAGATGTCCAAATGATTTAAAAATTGGAGCGGATCTCACGCATCATATTAACTACCATGCAAAAAAGAATTGGAATTTTTTGAATTTTCTAGTATTTGTTTTGATTTTTTTCTTCAGCGCGGGTGCAGATGAGCCTGGGCTCAAAAGTGGATTATCGCCCACTATACATTCAAGCATTTCACATCGTTCTCTCGCTCTCTCTGTCAAACCGACTATGCCAAACTCCCCTGCCTACCGCGCGGAAAAAGGCCTGCCCTCGCTTTTTTAATCGGGTTTTGTATCGATGGATCGCGCGAAGCAGCAAAACCAAGTGTTACAAGACTACTAGTACTACGTACTACTACAGTACACTGGGCTGCCGTGTCTTGTACTCCTCCGTCGTAAGAGTGGAGACGCCCGCTTTCATAAATGTTCTGCTTTCGTTCGCCAACATGTGGGACATCTAGCATCCGGGTCCACGTGCCATGCACCAAATAACAGTGCAGAACAGCAGGGGGACGCACCCCGGTCGTGGCACCGCAGTAATACTAATGAGCAATGAGGCGTCAAATCACAAAGCCGCACCTTTCCAACCATCATTTCACTCTTCGCTGAATCCGCTTCTCCATCATCTTCTTCAAGAAAACCACGTGTTGCTTCTGCCATTGTTCTGATTTTTCATGAGGGACGCGCATCGGCTTGGTACATCACTGACACGTGTGACCGCATGTTAGCAAACTGACAGGCCAAGCTCCCCCGCCCACCGCTCGGCAAAAGCACCTCCTTTTTGCTAATCTGGATATCTACTTTTAGATCAATATAATCGAGATTTGTATATATCGCACCAAGAAGCAAAACCAGGTGGTACACTTTACAGTTCAAAATGAAACGGCGGCACACTTCCTGCACGGCTTTCGCGTTCGCGTCGCAAGTCCGCAGGGTCAATCCGCACACGAAATGGCGACACCAAAAATGCTGCACTCACGGGCCTTTATGGGGCTAATACGGGCATCTTCCAACTAATCAAACTAGACCCCCCTGATTTTCAGGGGGGTGGGCCCCTTCCCACCCCTAAATCCAATCCTAGTCCTCCACGTTTGCTACTCCGTAAAGTCTGTAAAAATCCTCCCCGTGAGTCTAGCATTGCTCGTGGTGACACACTAACAGCACGTCTTTCGCCGACATGTGGGACATCCACCATCCTGGTCCACGTGCCATGCACCAAAGTTCGGAGCAGCGGGGGGAGGCACCCCGGTCGTAGCGCCGCAGTACTAGTAAATAAGCAACGAGGCGTCAAATCACAAAGCCCCACCTTGCCCGCAGTAAGCTGGACGGAGTAGGAGTGTACAAAAAATTGTGGACGCAGCTTCGACCCAAAGGCAGTGACGCGTGGGTCCCGCATTTTGATTTACCCGCGGCCTCCTTTGGTTCACAGGGTAGGAATATTACAGGAATATGAAAGTTGTAGGAAAAGAGATGACGTACGGCCTCCTTTGGTTTGTAGGAATTTCATAGTATAGGATTTTCAAAGGAAAAATTCCTATGGAGCTCTGTGGTTTGTAGGAATGGATTCCTAATCCTATGTAGGATAGGAACCAGTCCTTGACATTTTAAAGGAAAAAAACCATTACCCTAGACTCAATGGACAAATTCCTATCCTATGCATCAAATGACATTTCTTTCTCTATAGGAATTGAGATGCATGTCATCTCACTTCCTATGTTTTTTCTATTCCTATGATATTCCTATCCTATGAACCAGAGGAGGCCGACATGTATCTCAAATCCTTTGAGTAGGGATAGGAAAAGAGATGTCATTTGATTCGCATCATATGAATTTTTCCATTGAGTCTTAATGTTTATTTTCCTCTTAAATGTGGAGTATAGGAATCCATTCCTATGAACCAAATGGCTCTAAAGGAAAAATTCCTATAAAATTCCAATCATATAGAATTCCTATAATATTCCTCCACACGAAAGGAGGCTTGAAATTGCTGTAGGTGATACGGCGGTCTTCCTTTGCCGAGTGTCGGCTAACGGAGACTCGCCTAACAAACTTGGCGAAGTGTGGCACTCGGCAATAGAGCAGCGGCACGCGTCGAGTCCTTACTCGATGGGACATTGCCGAGTTTAGAACTCAGCAAAATATTTGCCCGGTTCTTCTAATGAAGGAACACACTATATTTCATCTCTCTACTGATACCAATCGTTCTTTCTCTCTCCTTAGTTAGAGGACTCAATCCTACGATGTCTCTCGCTCTCTCTCACAACAAACACACACATACGGCCCCTCTTTATCGAAGACACACTCGTACATTCCTCGCCCATCTCTATAGATATCTCTCGATGATGAATGAAATGATATATGCTGGGTTTTCTATATGTGCATGTTGTTCTACGAAAACTCGGTAAAAGTTTGTGAGGTTTGAATTTTCAATAAAGCTATATGCACTATATTTTGGAATGGAGGGAGCATATTGCAGTTGTGAACGCTCACTTGGAAATTTTATGTGTCGGAGGAGTGGTTGTTCTGTCAAATGCCATGGCAAAACTGCCACCGTCAGATGCAGATCTGACGGTTCTTTGGGCGTTCGCCAGGAAACGGCTTGTGGTGAACGTTCGCTAGATATGATTTACGGACACACGCATTGCATTGACACGTTAACCCTCCCTCTCACACACGCACACACGCACCTCATGACTCTCCCGAGACTTCTCGCACACACCATCTATCTGTACTCTGTAGGTAGACGTGACACACATGTATGTGCTCTTCACACCCTTCCCTAAGAACTTCTAAAAAATAAAAGACGTCAGACATATTTTTTTTGTAACTCAGACGTCACACACGTATACATCTTACTCTAGGTGGAGTACGTAGTACACGAAGAGAAGTGGCGCACGCACGCACCAGTTCTCTAACACCCACGCGCGGGTACACGTATGATCACATTTGTTTACAGAGGCATCCCAAGTGACAATTTGACTCGTGCAGTTTTCAACTTCATGGAGGGTTGGGGACCACACGTGTACACAGTGCGACCTGGACGCAGTGGCACGTTATTGATTGAGTTTTTTTTACTGGAATGTTAAATGAAAATAGTGGTTCGCGCGTATTCATTTTAAAAACGATTGCTACAAGAAAATCACTCCACTATATATATAAGCAGGAGCTTCAGCGCTTGCTTTACTAGGGTTGCTCTCATTCACTCTCTCATCGTCTCCAGATCTAAACAAGACAACGGCGGCCACACCCTCTCTCTGCTCATCGCTGGTCACAGTTCCGGCCGGATCCCCTCCGCCGGTGAAGCGGAGAAGGTGCAGCGTTCACGCGGTCGTCGGCGGCGAGGGAGGAGACCCACAGCTGCCGGCGCGTCCCGATCAGCGGCCTGTTCCGTTCTGTCCGACACAGCGCCGGCTCGGGAGGGCCTCCGACCCCTTCTTCCTCCCTGCCGTATTGTGGGGAGATCCGGCCTCCCGCCGCCCTCCTAGCCACATCCGGACGACCCTCAGGTATAACTTCTTTCGAAATCGGCCTTGCTCTACTGCCCCAGCTCACCACGTGGCTGCATGTGGATCTTTTTCTACTTCCTTCGGCTGTTCCAAAGCCACCTAAATTTTTACTATTATTAGAGGTAAACCTACGTCGTGCAGTCGAATCTAGGACTTTGTTCAAAAGGGAAGAAAGGGGGGGGGAAGCTGTAGCATGAATCTAGGACTTGGTTCAAAGAGGAAAGGAAAGGGGGAAAGTAGTAGAGACTGGCTACCCAACCGGTCTCTTGGTTCAAAAGGGGAAGAAAGTGGGGTGGATAGCGAAGCGTGGGGGGAAGTACTAGTAAGATACTGGCCTGACCGGTCTCTTGGTCGAAAAAGGGAAGAAAGTGAGGGGGTGTTGGGGGGACAACGCAACTGAGAACGAGCAGGTCTAGATTTCCTATGCTCACATAGGAAAAGGTCGCCGAGGAGATAAAAAATTGGACAAATGCAGACTTGCTGCCTGAATGTTTGCCGCTCTCGGCAACCAGATCTGCTTCACTACTTTATGCCCCTCCTGTCCCTTTGCCCTTATCGCTACCGTTTATCTAATATCAGAGGAAAAATGAAGCAATGCCACTGTTAGCCTAATGTCACTTCTAAGTAATGCTACTGTCAGTCTAGTGCCATCGATAAATTGAAGCAATGACACCACCATTTTATGAAGTGCTTCTGTCTTGCTTTATTTCCCATGAATTCTGTTTTTCCAGTTACACTTAAATCTCACACCGCTAACATTGCTTCATCCCATTGGAACTGCACAAATTTGATTGCACCGTGCACGGAGCTACTGACCATGTGCTACTCTCATGACAGTAATACTAGTGCTGTTGTTCTGCATGTTAATCTAGTGCCAGTGTTGATGTGATGTGATGCTACTTCTTACTTAATGGCACTATTTCATACTGTCAATGTAATGCCATTCATAACACAAGAGATGATGTTGTTAATCATATGCCACTGCAAATAACTGCCACTGCTTAAATAATCATATTACATATTTGTGCAAACAGGGATGTCTATCTCCATATCATTTCTATTTGTGCAATCATAAGCACACACCTCCATTTTAGTAGAACTGCACAAAATTAGATGGGTGTTCCTACCTGCCGTCCTCTAGCCACCCGTTTTCCAGGTATTCCTACATTCATAACTAGCTAGAATGACCAACACAAGCTAAAAGAAGCTGATTCGTACGTGGACTTCCTGATTGCAGTGCAGGAACGAGCCTATCATGTGTGGTGGAGAAAACAAGCAGTGCGTCCGCGCCGTGAACTACACTCACTCCCAATTTAAGGACGGCCCGAGGATGAGCTTGCATTGCTGCACGGAGGTTTTGGGGTCACGTGCGCGTAAAAGAGGCATTGTGGTCTGCTTATTTCTGCAAATAGCCGTGCTTAAATTTAGTGGAACTGCACAAGAAGTTCAGATGGTCAATCCACTTCAAGGTTCAGTTCAATATTCCAACTGAGAACACAATTATAATTTGAGAACGAGAGAACCTAACCCTCGATGGTGGCAACAAGAAAAACCAGAGTGAACCCCAGGAAACTAAAGCTTGCCTAGGGAGGCCCTTTGCTTAGAGAAGCCTGGCTTGATTTTTCCTGATTTGTAAACCTTCTCACAACTTTGTCTGTTGCTGTCAACTTCTAAAAGAGATGTTATGTTCTATGAATCATTGAGGTTTATAAAAAAAGCTGAACTTATGCTTTTGAAGTATTTTATGCAGCCGAGTTTATTGTGAATGTTTAACATGAATGCTGGAGTAGCGTGTTAACATTTGGAATCTATATTGTGGCCTCAATTAACCGCATGAACCACTGTAACTAGATACGTAGTTGCTTATATGTCAGACAACAGAGTATGAGTGTGAGCTGGTCGATCTAGTGTTGAAGCGATCTGCGCCAATGTGCCGTGTTTGCACCAACTGTGCTTACAAGTGGGGTAGCACCAACAGTGCATTACCTACACTATGTCAAACAAGTATTTCATCAAACAAGTACCAAGAGTTGTCAAACAATTATTTCATCAAACACACACTGCTCGTTTGATAAACAGTGCCAACTTATGTCTTACAATGCCATATTACATGAAAGAACTCGCGAGGATGCATCTGTTTCGGCAACACTTACGAGGGTTCTCACATGATTCACGGGCACACAAAAGTAGCAGCAGTTCCCATAGAGGGATTCCAACAGAGTACTACCCCAAGAGGGCTCGATAATATGCAAGGTTCGGGTAATTAAACACAATCCAAGCTACTTTGAAACACTAACTGGGCCAACTATTTCATGCCATCGATCTAATTGGGGATGGACACAAGACGAACCTTGCCATTAACATCCTCGAGGACGTCCGGCAGCAGCTCAATCCTGTCAACCTTCTTGAAGATAACCTTGTGGCCTTTCCACTCATAAACTTGTTTGTTGAGGCATGCCACGTCATCTTCATGGATAAGCTTGACAAGAACATTATGCCTCACAAACGAAGGAGTAGCTGTGAACTTGTTGTGCTTCAGTACACCCTGGACAACACGCCTGACAACAGTGTGGCTGGAATACATTTCGTCTTCAGTATTAGTGCAAAGGGCTTCCAGGATCGAACAACCTAAGAACTTTGTTTTCCCAGTGCGTATATTTAGTTCATCCACCTCATAGCGAGTGACATGTACAACCACACAATCCTTGTCTGCATCGGGGCTCTAATTGAAACAAAAACGAATTCTGAATTACTTTCCAATATAAAAAACACAAGTTATTTAAACCACCACGTAGAGTCAAAAAGTATGCATGACAAGGAAGGTAGCATGGCATCGGAGCTAATAAATCTTGCATTATTTATCACCTCATACTTAGATGAAAAACCACAATCAAGATCGCCAAAGAAGAAAATCACCTTGGGCAGCTCAGCGGGGGGGGGGGGGGGGTCATCCTCGAAGGGGTCCATCTTGCCGGGGGGAAACTGCTCCTGCATGGCCACGGGGGCTGTAACCTCAAACGTGGCGTTGACCATCTCAGTAGTGGCCGTGAGCGCATCTGGGGTCGGCCCGGTGGTGGCCTTCATCTTCTTGGAGCTCTCTGTCTCGTGGGGATCAGCCTGTCGTGTCTGCTCCAACATCGGCAGATCTTTGCCCGGTTCTCCATGATCCATAATGAAATTGACAAATAGAAGACAACCGAAAGGAAAACACAATCGCAATGACAATGACACAAAAAAGGGAGTGAGGATCAGTTACTGCTTTGCAAAAGATTTTTTTTTGGAAATAAAATATACTAACATCACGGATGCGCTCACCTTCCCTTCGTTGGGAGAGAAGAACAATGGCGGAAGCGAGTGGTGGCTTTCTTGAAGAAGATGAGGGAGAAGCGGATTCAGTGAAGAGTGAAATGATGGTTGCTTCGTCTGACCAACTTACTACGGTGAGGTGGGGTTTTGTGATATGACGGCTCATTACTGCCGCGCCACGACCGGGGTGACTCTGCGCCTGCATACCGCCTTCTAATTTGGTTGATGCCATTTGGGCCCGCGCGATGCATGGCCCGCATGTGGGCGAACCAAAGTAAAACGGCAGTAGTGGGAGCCGTTTCGACGACCGACGAGGAGCCAGAAGCGGTAGTGTCTCCACTGTACTATAGGAGTAATTGTTTTTTTTAGGCTTGAGTAATTGTTTTTCTGGGGAGTGGTAGAGTGTCCCCACTGTATTACTAGTAGTAATTGTTTTTTTGGGCCCAAGACAAAATAGCCCATCCACCCTAATTAATAAAATCAATTCAAAAGCCCTTATTTTACTTAAGAAGAGGCGCCCCCACTGCACCGCCCCCCAAAAAAACCAGGCTGCTCTTCTTCCTCCTCACTCCGACCTCACGTCCGCTCGCTCGACTCGTCTCCCCCTCCGGTTGTACCCCCAAATTCCTCACCTCATTCCTAGAGAAAACCCTAGCTCCCCTTCTTCCTCACTGCTACAAAAAACCCCAGCTCCCCTTCTTCCTCACTCGCACCACAACTAGGCTCGTCATTCGTTACTTTGCTCAAATCCGTGAGCTCGACGCGATGCCCGCAAGGAAAATGGAGTCGGCTAGCCCCAGCGCCAAGAAGATGAGGCTCCCGCCAGCGGCGACACCGGTTGTAGATCCCGCACCCAGCAGCGGGGGGAGAAGCGGCGAGGCCCCCCTGTATCTGAGGAACCCGAAGAATCTCGGGCGGACCGCATCAACAATCTCCCGAACGCCATCCTTGGGGTGATCATCTCGCTTCTCCCCACCAAGGATTGCTGTCGCACCCAAGTCCTCGCATCTCGGTGGTGCCCTCTATGGCACGCCGCGCCTCTTAATCTCGACTGTCATGGCCTATCTCTCGTTGATGATTTTGAACTCCCCGGAGCCATCATCTCCTCCCACGGGGGCTCCGTTCACCGCCTCTGCATCCCGGCGTGCTACCTGCACGTGCCCCGCATGGTGAACGCCTGGCTGATATCCCCCGATTTCCGCAAACTCCATATGCTTGAGTTCTATTATTCCTACGAAACTGACATACCACGAACCGAACGCCATATATTTGACCCGTCGCCACCGATGTCCATCTCGCGGTTTTCCTCCTCTCTCCACACTGCCACCTTTGCCCTGTGCAGACTACCAGACAATCTGGTACAAAAGCTTCGACTCCCACTTCTCAAAAAACTCTCACTTGTGCTGGTTCGTATGTCGGAGGCCTCACTGCACAGCATCATCCAATCCAGTTGCCCTGCCCTGCCCTGGAGTGCTTAGTGCTTGTTTTGACAGTTAAAATCGGTTGTTTCCGAATAAAGTCGCCTAACCTTGTAAGAATTGGAATTTCTTTTGACGTAGGGGAGCTCATCATCGAAGATGCCCCTTCACTTCAAAGGTTGATCCTTGATTCTTGTTATTCACCTTCGCAAATAACTATCATCTCTGCGCCTAAACTAGAGACCTTGGGTGTAATTCATGATCTCTGTAATCATTTCAAGATGGTGTTTGGCTCCACGGTTATCTAGGTACTGTATATTATCATCTACACTTTTGTAATCATAAGCTACATTTTTCATTTGTGCGCATAAGTTTTATATCATCTTGGGGTACACTTTTTGTACTAATATTATGTTCTATATGCTCAATGAAGAGTTTGTCCATGGATAGCCTATCAGTGGTGCTGGATTATGTCAAGATCTTATATATCAGTATGAATACTTTTGATCTGAACAAGATTATTGACTTGTTGCGATGCTTTCCATGCCTGGAGAAGTTGTATATAAAGGTGATAATTTCACGCACATTGGAAGCCCATATATAGTGTACTAGAATTAACCGTTCAGTTGTTGCTCTTTCCACATACTCTTTTTTTAGACCTTAACTGTTTTCAATCTTCATGTCTATTTAGGCAGCAGGACGGGGTACAAAAGGTATAACCAATCGGTGGCATCGTAAGCACCGGGATTTTCTCAGTTCTCATCACATTCGTTTGAAGACAATAACGCTGGAAGGATATGTAGCCACCCATGCAAACACTAGATTTGTCACATTCTTCCTGCTGAATGCGAGGGTACTATTGTCCATCAGGCTTAAATATATTAAGAACAAAGTTTTGACGGATGGATATGTCGAAGAGCAAAAAAGGACTTTCAGGTGGACAAAAGGGCTTCTGAAGGAGCCAGGCTTCTTTTTACATCATCTTGTGGTCATATTCCATTATGTTTTATGACCCTGGATGCTCATTTTATGGATCTGACCGATCCATTTAATAGTGACAGCTGCCAAAAACAGTGGTGGAGTTAGATGTTGTTGCCCTTTTCAATCTGGGTTTAGTCTAAACCTGATGAACAATTACCCTCGTGCTTTTGTACAGTTTGTAATTAAGCCGGAGTTTGATGTTGTTGCCCATTTCAACTCGGCTGTGGCTGTCATATTTTCTTTGAAAAAGGCTAATGGCTTGCCATTCCTCCTAATGGTTTCCTGACATCTTTGTCCCACCACATTGTCAACGTAGTCAATAAACGAGAGAATTGCACAACGAGCGGCTGTCAACAAACGACAGGAATCGGTGAGGACTGTATGTGGAGAGGATGACAGTAGGGACCGCCAGGTCCATAGTCGTACGCGAGCAAGTTCCTCCTTATTACATGAAAAAATGGCTTGCTCCTAATGGCTTGCTGACATTCGGGACCTACCACATTGTCAATGTTGTCAATAAACGAAAGAATTGCACAAGGAGCGGCTGACACCTGGGACCGAGTAGCTCGAGCAGTTTTGTTGTTGCTGTTGTTGTTGTTGTTGTTGTTGTTGTTGTTGAGACGGAGCAGTGTATCAACTGGGCCGTGCGGCGTCTGTGGCCCGTCTAGCCCAGGCTTTATTTACAACATGACGAGCCCAACTATTTTTTCTCAATGAAAATGACTAGCGCACCTTTTTTTTCGCACAATACCCTACACATGCCGATTTCCTTTTCCCCGCCCTGCTGGGCTGCAAATCTTTCAAGACGACGAGGGATACATTCGGCCTGGCCATAAAAAAAGGCTGTAAATTTTGTGAGTAATATGAAATGGGGTGTAAATATATAAAAAACACATCAAATGGGCAATTAGTTTCAAATTGTGAATTTTATTTTATTTTTTCATATTTCATTGGATTTTAACATAATTTAAATTTATTTAAAAAATTGTTTTTATCGGGCTCCAAATTTCGGGATTAAAAATAGTTCAAAAATTTCAATGACCAGTCTTTTATTTTATGTTGACCACATCACGAGCCCAGATTTGTTTTCTTTCTTGAAACGGCTAGCCCAGTTCTATTTTCTTTTGCACAATACCCAACCGAAGCCTACTTGCTTTTCTCAGCCCTGCTGGGCTTCAAATCTTTGAAGACGAGGAGGGATGCATTCGGCTTGCCCACAAAATGGCCTATTTCCCTAAAAAAAAAGAAAATGGCCTATAAGCAATAAGAAATGGGCTGTAAATTTTAAAAAACACAACATCCTGTAATTAATTTCAAATTTCGTTTCATCCGGATTTTGAAAATTTAAATTTCATTGGATTTTTCTGCGTTGAAAATATCATTGGATTATAATTAATATAATTTTATTTTTCAAATTAGTCTGAATCAGACTCGAAACATCGGGATTAAAAACAGTTCGGAGCCCACCAAAATATGCAAAATTTCATTGAAATTTTTAACCATGGCCAGAATATACTTTTTTTCTTTCGAAATGGCCCGTGGCCAGAATATTGGTTGTAATGCTAACAAAGAGAATATGTGCTGCAAAAAAAAATCCTTAAGAAAGAGCAAATGTGTTGTAAATTATTAAAAATAATAGCAAATGTGTTGTATGATGTTTGCGACAGATTTGGAGGCTGACTTGGGCCTACTAAGTTGACGCGTACGCAGGGCTTTGTCAACTTAGTCAACAAACGATTCTAGCAGCAGTGACCGTTGGATGTTAATCCAATGGCCGTGCTACTTCTTCAATCTCTGATCTTCTTGCTCCAGCCACCCAAACCAGCGCCGGCTGGACCGCCTTCTCCCGCCTCCCGTTGCCGGCTGTGCCGCCGCGCAAGCCTCACCGCCCCACCCTACTCCCATCGCTGGCCAGGCCATCCCTCTACTCACCCACATCTCCTGTTATTCTCCGGCGACGGCAGCCTCACACCACAGCCGAACCAGTAAACACTCGTACTCCCCTCCGCGTGGGCAACCACTGCCAAGTCTTCCTCGTCTCCGGGTCGTTCCCGTACTAGACCTCGCCGTTGTCCACCGCCTTGGTGCTCTCGGCACGGCGTCGTCAACGCAGTCAACGAACGGCAGCCATCGGAAGAGGACTGTACGTGGAGAGGCTGACAGCTAGGACCCATGAGGTCCATGGTCGCACGCAAGGAAGTGCCTCCTTATTACACGCAAGAAAAATTATTGCTCCCCCTGTTAGCTGGGACCCACCTGATTTTGAGGCTGACTTGTGGGCCTACCAAGTTGACGCATACGCAGGGCTTTGTCAACTTAGTCAACAAACGATTCTAGCAGCACTGACCATTGGATGTTAATCCAACGGCCGTGCTGCTTCTTCAATATCTGATCTTCTTGCTCCAGTCGCCCAAACCAGCACCGGTGGGACCACCTGCACCTGCCTCCCGTGGCCGGCTGTGCTGCCACGCAGGCCTCACTGCCAAACCCTACTCCCACCGCTGGCCAGGCCATCCCTCTACTCTCCCACACCTCCTGTTATTCTCCGGCGATGGCAGCCTCACACCGCAGCCGAACCAGTAAGCCCTCGTACTTCCCCCCGCGTTGGCAACCGTTGCCTTGTCTTCCCCGACTCCGGGTCATTCCCTTCCTAGGCCTCGCCGTCGTCCACCGCCTTGCTGCACTCGGTACGACGTCGTCAACACGGTCAACGAACGACAGCCATCGGAAGAGGACTGTACGTGGAGAGGCTGACAGCTGGGACCCATGAGGTCCATGGTCGCACGCAAGGAAGTGCCTCCTTATTACGCGGAAAAAAATGTTTCCTCCCCCTGACAGCTGGGCCCACCAGCTACATGTACGCACGCAAGGAAGATCCTCCTTATTACGCGCAAAAAATGATTCCTCCCCCCTAACAGCTGGGACCCAGCAGCTATATCTTCGCACGCAAGGAAGTGCCTCCTAATCCTCCCTGACAGCTGGGACCCACCCGGTCGAAGCGTACGTAGCATTGTCTGTCTGGTCGCGAACGTGTACATACATACTGGTCGATCAGTCTCTCTGCAACGATGAACCGTGGGCATGTAAGGAGCGGCACGTGTCGTAGTAGAGCCCCCGACGTAGCAGTTCAGGCAGCAAGTCTAACTCATGTACACGTACGTATAGCCACACAGCAAAAAATATGGCCACATACGTATATATACGGGCGGGGTTTCGAACACGTACTCGCGCATACGTACGGCCCAGGCTCGTGTACATGGAGAGAGAGGCAACGGACGGCAGCAATGGCCTCCTATTCATCGGCAGCCAACCGGCTGGGTCGGAACGGAGGAAACATCGTCGGGAGCCAAGCGACTGGGTCGGAACGCGTCCTGTTCATCGGGAGCCATGGAACAGCCGAAACGGGGTCCCGTCCATCGACTAGGGGTTTGGCGTACCGCAAAACGGAGGAAACGGCCTTCTGTTCGACCGCCTACGGTCAAAACAGGGTCCTGTTCATCGGCTGGGGGTCTGGCGTACCGCAAAATGGAGGAAACAAACTTCTGTTCGAGCACCTACGGTCGAAACGGGGTCCTGTTGATCGGGAGGGCTCTGGCGTACTGCAAAACGGAGGAAACAGACTTCTCCCCAACTGCCTACGGTCGAAACAGGGGTCTTGTTCATCGGGAGGGGTGTGGCGTACCGCAAAACGAGACTCCACGGGCAACTGTTCATCCACGGTCGACCTCTCCAGCCTCCACCAGCTACTGTTCATCCACCGTCGACTTCCTCCAGCCTCCACCGGCTACTGTTCATCTAGCCTCCACGGGGTCATGTTGATCCAGCCTCCACCAGCTACTGTTCATCCAACCTCCACGGGGTCCTGTTCATCCACCCCCAACCGGTTGGGGTATGGTGTACCGTGGCACGGCCTCCTCGGGGTCCTGTTCATCCCGCGCCAACCGCCTACACGGCCGGGGTCCTGTTCATCCAACCCCCACACCGGCTGGGGTGGGGCGTACGAGCGGGCAGCAGCAACGGGAACTGTTCATCCACAGCCAACCAACCGGCTCGATCGATGCGTCTCGACTCGTGTCTACATGTATCGCGCGCGCGGCACCAACGGGCACTGTTCATCGAGAGGCAACCCAACCGGCTAGCTATGTCTCGCACGGGGGCTTGATCGGCTTCAGTAAGCAGCGAGAAGGATCGATCGGGTTCAGTTAGCAGCGAAGGAATCACTCGGGTTTAGTTAGCAGCGAAGGGATCGATCGACTTCAGTTAGCAGTGAAGGGATCGATCGGGTTCAGTACGTAGTGTGAGGGAACGATCGCTCGTGTTCAGTATGTAGTGCGAGGGCGATCGATCGCTCGCGTTCAGTAAGCAAACGTACGCCTCGATCGAGTTCAGTTAGCGAGCGCCTCGCACACATGCGCGCGTACGAGCGAGAGAGAAACGCGCAAAACCACACTGCATCGCTCGGCCCGACCACCCACCGTAACCGGGAACTCCCCAAAAATTTCCTCGCCCTCACTTCTACCACGATTTTTTACATCATGGATGGCCCAAAGAATGTCATGCGTGTGTGTCTCTGGCCCAAAGCCCATTTTCTGTCATAATTTTTTGTCATAGAAGTAGGATCCCACCACATCTATGATGATACGTGTTTTTGTCACAATTATTGTCATAGAAGTGTCACAACCATGACAGAAAAAGTTTTTGTTCGGGCCATAATGTCACGGATGTGTCTTTTTTTTTGTAGTGCTTGCACTCGGTTTCATTGACATTATTTTAGTCGGCTCCGTGTGCGATTCTTGTTCGTCTTGTGCTTCAGTCGGAAGATGAAGGGGAAGCTGGCTTTTCTTCTCAGGGGGAGTCCTCCGACAGCGAGAGGGGGAGGCATCCCACTCCGCTGTCCAGGGCCTCGTCCGCCGCCAATTCCGAGGAGGAGGAGAGGGCTGACCCGGAGGTGGAGGAGATTGCTCCCTTCCCTTCCCCTGTGCGCTCCCAAAGCCGACAGCAGCGGTAGGAGGAGGCCGCCCGCGTGGAGCAGTCAGCCAAGCGCCCCCGCCAGGCCCCCGTCGCCGAAGACCCTGAGACCCTGCTTAGCCCGACAGCCCGCCGTGGCGGCTGCCACTTGAAGGGTATACTCAAGTTCGACTGGTAAGTAGTTGATGATCGCTTTATATGTTGATTCCTAATGAAGTCCTGACAGTCATCTTCTTCTTTGTAGCAAGCAGAGAGCAAGCTTTGGAAAGTCCGCAAGCAGGACCCCGCCTTTCACCCAGCCGCCCCCATTAGCTGGGCCGACTATGCGGGATGCACCCTCGGCCTCCCAGGCCACCGACACTATCGTGCCTAGGAGAGCCGGTGACCAGAATGATGAGACCCCCAACCCATGGACGTGGACGTTGTCCCGTATGTGGAGAGAGAGAACTCTGGGGCAGCTTCGACTGCCCCCTTTGAAAATGTTGAAGTCATTGTAGAAGCCAGCCCGACTGTGACGCTGTTGAGTGACCTCCACTCGGCCCCAGGCCAGACTGCCGCTGCCACCCCGACTCCCATCACCCTTGCCACACCAGGTACCGCCGTCTCCCTGAGGGACATCGGTACCAATTCAGGCGCCGCCTCCCGACCCGTCGTCGACATGGACCGTGCCGACCGAGCGATCAACCGGGTCCGACTGACGATGTCGGGGGTGAGCCGGCTGGAGGAGCTGACGTGCAAGAACCACTCTGATGCCTTAGCCCTGGTGAACTTGGGCAAGGCCGTCTGCAAGAATGCCGAGGTGAGTCGAATGGACGAAATTTTCCTTTCTTTTCCGCAGTAAGTCCTTTCAGTCGGTTCAGATGTACTCGGGGGCACGCCAGTGCACCCGGTGGTTGTGGCCCGTAAGGCCCTAGCTGACTGCGGGCAGTCGGGCAGGGTCTTTGGAAGATCCAGTTTGCAGATGTAGATGTAGCCGTCCTTGAACTTCATGGACTTAGCTCTTTAGTCTATCACCGGGTGCATGATCAGTGCGACCGGTGGTCGTAGCCCCCAAGGCTCGAGCCGATTGCTGGTAGTCGGGTCGAGTCTTAGAAGTCTATTTCATCACCGGGTGCACGATCAGTGCGACCGGTGGCTGTAGCCCCAAGGCTCGAGCCGACTGCTGGCAATCGGGTCGAGTCTTAGAAGTCTTTTTCATCACCGAGTGAATAATCAGTGCGACCAGTGGCCATAACCCCCAAGGCTCGAGCCGACTACTGGTAGTCGGGCTAAGTTTTAGAAGTCTTTTTCATCACCGGGTGCACGATCAGTGCGACCGGTGGCCGTAGCCCCCAAGGCTCGAGCCGACTGCTGGCAGTTGAGTCAAGTCTTAGAAGTCTTTTTCATCACCGGGTGCACGATCAATGTGACCGGTGGCCATAGCCCCCAAGGCTCGAGCCGACTGCTGGCAGTCGGGTCGAGTCTTAGAAGTCTTTATGTACTCATTGTGATGCGGAGCATCCTTCGATCATCCCCATGGACACCACACCGACTCGTCAAGCACCAAGTGGACCCGTAACAAGAGCTCGCGCACGTGCCATCGAAAGTGAGGTGAACTCACACCTCTTCGAACTTGACATGAATATAGATGGAACTTGGTTGCTACCTCATGGAACATTGTGTATCATTAGGTACGAGAATGACCCCCACCATGGAGCTAAGGACCCTCACCAAGTCCACGAAGAAGGACGGGAAGGCTGCATGGAAGATGGAGTCCAGCAGCAAGAAGAAGAAGACGCGCCCAGGCAACCCCGTGCACACGGCCTTAGTTGGACCCCGTGCGCACGGCCTACCCAAAAGGCTACTGGACACCCCCATGCGCACGGGCCTCTAGGACCCCATGCACACGGCCCCCTCCGTTGTAGCTGCTGTACACCCCGTGCGCACGAGCGTGTACCGTGCACGCGGGGCCAACTTAGTCCGTGTGCACGGGCCTTCCAGCGGGCATGACCGAGAGTGACTGTTTTGCCCCCCACTTTGTCCCTCACCTCCAGCCACCTATATATCTCGTGCCTAGGCCATTTGTTAGGGTTAGCAAAGTGTATGATATGATCTAGAGAGATCTTTGCTCATCTACCACTCCTCTTGGAGATCAAGACCTCTTAGGAGAAGATCCCCAAGTGGATATCAAGACCTCCTCTTGGAGAAGACTATCATCAAGACCTCATCTCCTTTGGATTTGAGAAGAACTTTTACCTTGTGCTATTTTCCCTTGATTGTTCATGTTATACTTGTGGATCTCATGTATGCTATTCTAGTGGATGTGTGAATTGGGTTTGTTTGAGTGATTTTCTCTTGAGTTCTTCTTGTTCTTCCCCTTTCCCCTCTCCAAGGAACTAGGGTTCCACCCTACAACATCTTGGATCAGAGCATAGGTTGATTCACATCTTTGAGTCTACCCCCCACTTTCTATCCTAATTGTGTTGATTTTTGTCCCAATTCGAAAATCCTCCAAAAAATAGCCCTACCAATTTTTTTTTGCAATTTGTTAGATCTTGTGAGATTTTGTTGATTTGGTGCACAAATTTGTGGTTTGGCAAGTGGATCAGCCCCTCCCCTCCATCCCACACCCCTCCCACCACCGAAATTTCCGCTAATTTTTTCTTGAGACCGAAATCTGAGCTGTTCTTGCGCTGTCGGGATACCCCATGCGCATGGGCCCTATGTCCCGTGCCTACGGGCCTTTCAGACCCCGTGCGCACGGGCTCATCACAGTACAGTTTTGATACCCCTTTTATTTTCAAGTTTTCCATCATTTTCTCCACCATTAGCCTTCCGCAATACCACAATTCCGCTACCACCCATTTGGTTTGAGATTTTAAGTTGCAGTTTCCGTTTCCTAAGGTGTTTCGGCTACTTAGGGACAGCTTGACATCACCATCACCGCCATTCATCATCGCCATGGACTCGACATCAACAATGACCACTTCACCTTCAGACCAACCGTAATCAAGGACGGTAACCTCGACGACATCTTTGTACATTCTCCTTGCCATTGCATTGATAGCCTCGAGCCTATTGCGTACCTTACCAATCGAGACTAGTGAGTTGAGAATTGTGAGGCCACGCTCTTTGTGCACCTTAGTGATACGCTTACTCCGCATAGCTACTTAGTGTGCACTCATCTTGCTATCATCATTGTGCCATAAGTCTCTCCCGTGCATATCTTACATACTTGTCTCACACATTGGCTCGCGCATCACGCATATTGGCACAGCAAAAAAAAAGGAAAAGAAAAAGATTTAAGCAAAAGAGGAGAAACAAAGAGCTTGTAAGCAATAGCATTGAGCCATTTTCCATAGTACATCATATTGGATCATACATACATAGCATACTTGGGATTGAAGATAGCACGTTACTCTAATAGGTTGGTGCACAAGCGTATCTAGCCCATTTGAGCAATCAAGCTATTGTCTCTCTAGTATTCGTGCAACACGAGCATTTTCCCGTGCTCTCACATTTTGTGCTCATTCCTTGGTTGCGCGGATCCCACTTATCTTTCGTGTGTGTGTTCCAAGTGACATCCTCGGTTTTGATCTATTTGCTCTACTTGCAATTTGTGAATCTCTTCAACATTATCAATATCTTGACTAACACTTGCTTGAATTTTGTGCCACTTATCCTAACCAAGCTCCTCGACCAGCTGTTACTTTTGTAGGTGTGAGAAACGAACCCGGTACCAATTCTACTATTATAGCATTACATTGAGTGATACTCGATACATCCTCAATCTTTGGAAAAGGTAACTTTGGTATTGTTCTCTCATTTCCCACTCACCCCTAATTGACTATGATGGATAGCCAAGCACATCAAACCCGCTCTTCGAGGAGCACGATGAAGCAAACGACTACGTCACCAAGGACGTTCCGTCAAGGTGATCATCAATGGTGGAAGTTGGCACAACTTGGCAAGTGAAAACTTTGCTCCAAGCTACAATTGGTCAAGAATAAGCACCCTCGCCCTTACAAGGTCCAATGGCTTAGCGACTCCGGCACCATACAAGTCGACCACACCGTCCAAGTCTCATTCAAGATCGGAGCATATGAAGACACCTTAGAGTGTGATGTGGTTCCTATGTCCATATGCCATCTCCTCCTAGGAAGACCTTGGCAATTCGACCGCGGAGTCATCCACAATGGACAGACCAATCACTATAGCTTCAAGATGAAGGGCAAGGAATACGTGCTTCGACCCATGTCGCCAAGTCAAGTGATCGCCGACAAGCAAACTTCGAGTCATCGTGGAGAGACTAGTGAGAAAGTGAACCACCCAAAAGAGAGTGAGCGCCACAAGCCAAAATTAAGTGACTCCATGATGAGAGACAAGAAAAACTTAGTGCTATTAGCCACCAAAAGAGATTTGAGGGATGTGAGTGAGAGCCCATCTAGTGTACTTCACTTTGTACTTGTGTGCAAAGATGAGGTCGTGCGGACTAATGCTTCACAACATCTACCTTTGGTTTTGTCTCATTTATTGCAGGAATTCGTGGATGTCTTCCCTGATGAGCTACCTTCGGGACTTCCACCACTTCGCGGAATTGAGCACCGCATCGACCTCATTCCCAGCACACAATTACCCAACAAGGCACCTTACCGCGTCAACCCGGACGAGACCAAAGAGATCCAATGTCAAGTCCAACACCTTATAGAGAAAGTGCTGCGGGGCATCCTACGGTCATCCCCATGTACGCTACAACTACTCCCTAAGCCCCAAGTGGACCTACGATGAGAGCTCGAGCATGTGCCATTGGACATAAGGTGAACTCGCTCCTAAAAGCTTCCCCTTTCCATTCAAGCGAGACATGGTTGCTACCTGACAAAGACACTACATGTGCCCAGGAACCGAGGAGATGACCATGGAGGAGCTCAAAGCATAGGACAAGCCACCACCGATGCGGACCATGAAGTGCCTCAAGTGGAGTCGCCGCCAAGCTACAGCGGACAGACATCCGGCCGAAGCCCGGACATCCGGCGTCACCAAACAGTGTAAGACCAAAAGAATCAGGCGCCAGCGACTCTATAGCGGCCTGACATCTGGCCAACCCCTAGACATCCGGCGCCCGTCGAACAGCCGGACATCCGACACCAACTCTCCCAAAGCAGAACGGCCATTCGGTCGGACATCCGGCTCCTCACGAACGGCCGGACATCCGGCGCCTACGCACAGCCTCGGGCCGAAGTGCCTTGTAACCTCCCTCTCACACCCCCATCTCGCCCTAGACTATAAATAGACCATCTCCTCCCTCTTTCTAGGGTTAGCAAAGTGATAGCTCAGATTTGTGAGAGAGCTTTGCTCATCTACCACCTCTCCCATGGAGATCAAGACCTCCATGTGAGAAGACCCCCTAGTGGGTATCAAGACCCATTCTAGGGAAGATCCATCTTGGATTCAAGACGTCATCTCCTTCATAGGATTTGGGATGAACTCTACCTTGTATCTTGTTCCCTTTGATTGTTCATGTATCTTGTGGATCTTGTGTGTTTGTTAGTCTAGTGGATGTGTGATTGGACTTGTTCTTGAGTGTTTCTCTTTTATTATTTCTCCCCATTCTTCCCCGTGTTCTTCGTGTTCTTCATGGGATCCGCTCCAATTCGTGAACATCGAGACAAATCGGGCACTTTGGCCCGTGCCTGATACGTCTCCAACGTATCTATAATTTTTGATTGTTCCATGCTATTATAGTATCAATATTGGATGTTTTATATGCAATAATATGCTATTTTATATCACTTTTTGGGACTAACCAATTAACCTAGTGCCCAGTGTCAGTTGCTGTTTTCTGCTTGTTTTTGGTTTTTCAGGAAATCAATACCAAACGAAGTCCAAATGCCACGAAACTTTTTGATGATTTTTTTCTGGACAAAAGAGACCCTAGAAGCCTCACGAGGAGGCCACAAGGCAACAGGGTGCGACCCTAGGGGGGCGCGCCCTGATGCCTTGTGGGCCCCTCGTGGCTCCTTTTGACCTAATTCCACCTCTATAAATTCTCAAATATTGGGAAACCAACAGAGAGCCCCACGAAATAACTTTTTTGCCGCTGCAAGCTTCTGTTCTTCCACGATCCCATCTGGAGGCCTTTTTCGGCGATCTGCCGGAGGGGGAATCGATCACGGAGAGCTTCTACATCAACCTTGCTGCCCCTCCGATGATGTGTGAGTAGTTTACCACAGACCTACGGGTCCATAGCTAGTAGCTAGATGGCTTCTTCTATCTCTTTGATCTTCAATACAATGTTCTCCTCGATGTTCTTGGAGTTCTATTCGATGCAATCTTCTTTTGCGGTGTGTTTGTTGGGATCCAATGAATTGTGGGTTTATGATCAGATTATTCATGAGAAATATTTGAGTATTTTTTGAACTTATTTATGCATGATTGTTATAGCTTTGTATTTCTCTCCGATCTATCCGTTTGGTTTGGCCAACTAGATTGATTTATCTTGCAATGGGAGAGGTGCTTTGTGATGGGTTCAATCTTGCGGTGTTCTATATCCCAGTGACAAAGTAGGGGACAAGACACGTATTTGTATTGTTGCCTGTCATCTTGCTTAAGGCGTTACTCCGTTTTTAACTTAATACTCTAGATGCATGCTGGATAGCGGTCGATGGGTGGAGTAATAGTAGTAGATGCAGGCAGGAGTCGGTCTACTTGTCTCGGACGTGATGCCTATATACATGATCATTGCCTTGAATATCATCATAACTATGCGCTTTTCTATCAATTGCCCAACAGTAATTTGTTTACCCACCGTATGCTATGTGTTCGAGAGAGAAGCCTCTAGTGAAAACTATGGTCCTCGGGTCTACTTAAATCATATAAAAAACCTAAAAATACCTTGCTGCAATTTTATTTACTTTATTTTATTTGTGCATTTTATTTTATCTATCTATCACTATCAGAATTAATCCTTGCAAATAACGAGTTCAAGGGGATTGACAACCCTCTTGCTCGCGTTGGGTGCAGGTATTTGCTTTTGTGTGTGTAGGTGCTGTTGACGAGGTTCTGCATGGTTCTCCTACTGGATTGATACCTTGGTTCTCACTGAGGGAAATACTTATCTCTACTATGCTGCATCACCCCTCCTCTTCGGGGAAATCCCAACGCAGTTTACAAGTAGCAGGAAGAATTTCTGACGCCGTTTCCGGGGTGACATCACCAAAACCTATCAAGTACCTTCGCACAAACTATCATCTACTTGCTCTACTTTTATTTGCCTTTTTATTTGCATTTGCCTCTCGTTTTCATCTCCCCCACTTCTGAAACAAAATTACAAAAACAGAAAAATATTTTATTTGCTAGATTGCTTGCTTGAAGTTGCTATCATGTCTGAGTTTGTTATTGAAAAAGGTGAGGATGGTAAAATCTCTAAGATAGAAATTCCTGTAAACTTGGATACTAATTTTTTTGTGATGGGAAGTGGGAACATCATAGGAAAAAACATTATCCAGGAATTCTTTACTTGCATGGGAACTTTGGCTTGCAATGATGTTCCTATCCTTAAAAGAACTAGTAGTTACGCCGAAGCTATTTCTGAACTTGTTCTTAAACTTGAAAGAAGATTTATATGTACTCATCCCACTTTGCAAAGATTATTCTATGAGTTACCTGTTATAAATAACCCTAAGGCTAAAAAAATAGCTACTCTTGTCCTTATGAATGAATTTGATTACATAGTGCGAGAAGCAAGAGAGATCTTTGATTTTGATAATATGAGTCGTGAACACCCTGCGATAGATGAAATTTTATATAATGAAGATTATATGATGAGGTATGTGTTTGGTGACGATCATACTTATGATAAAATACTAAAAAGGAAGTCCCTCCTTTACAAATTATCCAACAAGTTTTTAATGGTATTAGTCAGAAATATTCTTGGATCGTAAAAGGGAATCAACAGGGATTTGAGGAAAGTTGCCTTAATAATGATAAAATCTTGATTGATGATGTGTTCCCCATTGTTTTTGAAAAGCCTCCTGATAAACACACATCTCAAGATACAAAAACTAAGGATGATAATACTTGAAACTATGCATTATGCCTAACTAGGGGCATAAAACAATAGCGCTTGTTGGGAGCCAACCCAATATGTATCTTAAATTTTTGATTTATTTTCTGTTTTATGTGTTTACACAATTATAGCTACTGTTATGATTGTGTTTTTATCTTTTAATTAGTGTTTGTGCCAAATAATGCCTTTGGGATGATTTGGATGATAGTATAATTGATGCTGTTTGAAAATAGAAAGTTTTGAGTTCAGTTCTGGAATTTCGGTTCTGTACTGGAGCGTGATAAAATTCTAAATTTTTTACACAGTATTACTATATGATTTTTTTACGTTGTCCTAATTTCTCAGAATTTTTGGAGTTACAGAAGTATAGCTTTTAAATATATCTTTACAGACTGTTCTGTTTTAGACAGATTCTGTTTTTGTTGCATAGTTTGCTTATTTTGATGAATCTATGGATTGTATCGGGGGGTATAAGCCATGGGGAAGTTGGAGTACAGTAGCATTATGTCAATATTAAATATGAATCAATTTATAAAAGTACCTAAAGTTTAAGATTTATTTGTTATACTAACGGATCTCACGAGATTTCTGTTGAGTTTTGTGTGCTGAAGTTTTGAAGTTTTGGGTGAGACCACGATGGATGAAGGAATAAGGGGTGGCAAGACCCTAAGCTTGGGGATGCCCAAGGAACCCCAAGGTAATATTCAAGGAAGATCCAAGTGTCTAAGCTTGGGGATGCCCCGGATGGAATCCCCTCTTTCGTCTACAATCTATCGGTATATCACTTGGAGCTATATTTTTATTCATCACATGATATGTGTTTTACTTGGAGCGTCTTGTGCCATAGTTTTATTTTCTTTGTTTGCTTTTTAGTTTTCCACAATCATCTTCTGAACACACCTTTTTGAGAGGGACACACATTTATCGTGATTTGTTAGAATACTCTATGTGCTTCACTTACATCTTTTGAGCTAGGCAGTTGCTCTAGTGCTTCACTTATATCTTTTAGAGCACGGTGGTGGTTATATTTTAAAGAAATAGTTGCACTCTCATGCTTCACTTAAATCTTTTTGAGAGTCTAATAAATAGTAATGGCAATTTGCATGGATTATAAGATTGGTCCATAAAGGATAGGTATTCAAGAGGGATATAATAAAAACTTTAATGTAGATCACTGAATATGATAAGTTTGATTCCTTGCAATAGTTTTGCGATATTAAGATGGTAATATGTGGATGTACTAGTGAATGATTGTGGTTTAGTAATAATATTGGTGTTAATGTTTGTGATTCCCGAAGCATGCACGTATATTCCTTAGTTGTGTGATGAAGTTGGAGCATGATTTATTATCGATTGTCTACCTTAAGAGTGGTGGTCGGGGACGAGCGATGGTGTTTTCCTACCAATCTATCCCCCTAGGGCATGCGTAGTAGTACTTTGCTTCGAGGGCTAATAGACTTTTTCAATAAGTATGTGAGTTCTTTATGACTAATGTGAGTCCATGGATTATACGCACTCTCACCTTTCCGCAATTTGCTAGCCTCTTCGGTACCGTGCATTGCCCTTTCTCACCTCGAGAGTCGGTGCAAACTTTGTCGGTGCATCCAAACCCCGTGATATGATATGCTCTTTCACACATAAGCCTCTTTATATCTTCCTCAAAATAGCCACCATACCTACCTATTATGGCATTTCCATAGCCATTCCGAGATATATTGCTATGCAACTTCCACCGTTTCTTTTTATATGAGACACATCATCATTGTCATATTGCTTTGCATGATCATATAGCTGACATAGTATTTGTGGCTCAGCCACCGTTCATCATTTTTTATACATGTTACGCTAGATCATTGCACATCCTGATACACTGCCAGAGGCATTCATATAGAGTCATATTGTTCTAGTATCGAGTTGTAATATTGAGTTGTAAGTAAATAAAGTGTGATGATCATCATTATTAGAGCATTGTCCCAGTGAGGAAAGGATGATGGAGACTGTGATTCCCCCACAAGTCGGGATGAGGCTCCGGACGAAAAAAAGGCCAAAAAAGAGCCCAGCAAAAAAAAGAGAGAGAAAAAGAGAGAAGGGGCAATGTTACTATCCTTTTCCACACTTGTGCTTCAGAGTAGCACCATGTTTATCATATAGAGAGTCTCCTGAGTTGTCACTTTCATACACTAGTGGGAATTTTTCATTATAGAACTTGGCTTGTATATTATGATGATTGGCTTCCTCAAATGTCCGAGGTCTTCATGAGCAAGCAAGTTGGATGCGCACCCACTTAGTTTCAGTTTGAGCTTTCATACACTTATAACTCTTAGTGCATCCGTTGCATGGCAATCCCTACTCCTCGCATTGATATCAATTGATGGGCACCTCCATAGCCCGTTGATTAGCTACGTCGATGCGAGACTATCTTCCTTTTTGACTACCCCTTATTAATATCTATCATCATATTCTATTCCACCCATAGTGCTATGTCCATGGCTTGTGCTCATGTATTGCGTGAGGGTTGAAAAAGCTGAAGCGCGTTAAAAAGTGTGAACCAATTGCTTGGCTTGTCATCGGGGTAGTGCATGATTAATACTTTGTGTTAGGAAGACAAAGCATGACGGGCTATATGATTTTGTAGGGATAGCGTTCTTTAGCATTTTTATTTTGAAAGGCATGATTGTTTGTTGGTATGCCTGAGTATTGATGTCTTTATATCAAATTATAGACTATTGCTTTGAATCACTCGTTTCTTAATATTCATACCATAAAAGAGATTACATGATAAACATGTTAGGTAGCATTCCACATCAAAAATTCTATTTTTATCATTTACCTACTCGAGGACGAGCAGGAATTAAGCTTGGGGATGCTGATACGTCTCCAACGTATCTATAATTTTTAATTGTTCCATGCTATTATAGTATCAATCTTGGATGTTTTATATGTAATAATATGCTATTTTATATCATTTTTTGGGACTAACGTATTAACGTAGTGCCCAGTGCCAGTTTATGTTTTCTGCTTGTTTTTGGTTTTTCAAGAAATTAGTACCAAGCGAAGTCCAAATGCCATGAAACTTCTTGACGAATTTTTTCTGGACAAAAGAGACCCTAGAAGCTTCGGGAGGAGGCCAGAAGCCTCATGAAGAGGCCACAAGGCAACAGGGAGCGGCCCCAGGGGGGCGCCCTGCAGCCTTGTGGGCCCCTCGTGGCTCCTTTTGACCTAATTCCGCCTCTATAACAAATATTGAGAAACCAACAGAGAGCCCCATGAAATAACTTTTCCGCCACCGCAAGCTTCTGTTCTTCCACGATCCCATCTGGAGGCCTTTTTCGGTGATCTGCCGAAGGGGGAATCGATCACGGAGGGCTTCTACATCAACCTTGCTGCCCCACCGATGATGTGTGAGTAGTTTACCACAGACCTACGTGTCCATAGCTAGTAGCTAGATGACTTCTCCTCTCTCTTTGATCTTCACTACAATGTTCTCCTCGATGTTCTTGGCGTTCTATTCGATGTAATCTTCTTTTGTGGTGTATTTGTTGGGATCCGATGAATTGTGGGTTTATGATCAGATTATTCATGAGAAATATTTGAGTCTTTTCTAAACATATTTATACATGATTGTTATGGCTTTGTATTTCCCTCCGATCTATCCGTTTGGTTTGGCCAACTAGATTGATTTATCTTGCAATGGGAGAGGTGCTTTGTGATGGGTTCAATCTTGTGGTGTTCTATATCCCAGTGACAAACTAGGGGACAAGACACGTATTTGTATTGTTGCCATTAAGGATAAAACAACGGGGTTTATTCATATTGCTTGAGTTTACTTTGTCTACATCATGTCATCTTGCTTAAGGCGTTACTCCGTTTTTAACTTAATACTCTAGATGCATGTTGGATAGCGGTCGATGGGTGGAGTAATAGTAGTAGATGCAGGCAGGAGTCAGTCTACTTGTCTCGGACGTGATACCTATATACATGATCATTGCCTTGAATATCGTCATAATTATGCGCTTTTCTATCAATTGCCCAACAGTAATTTGTTTACCCACCGTATGCTATGTGTTCGAGAGAGAAGCCTCTAGTGAAAACTATGGTGCCCAGGTCTACTTAAATCATATAAAAAACCTAAAAATACCTTGCTGCAATTTTATTTAATTTATTTTATTTTATCTATCTATCACTATCAGAATTAATCCTTGCAAATAACGAGTTCAAGGGGATTGACAACCCTCTTGCCCGCGTTGGGTGCAAGTATTTGCTTTTGTGTGTGTAGGTGCTGTTCACGAGGTTCTGCGTGGTTCTCCTACTGGATTGATACCTTGGTTCTCACTAAGGGAAATACTTATCTCTACTGTGCTGTATCACCCCTCCTCTTCAGGGAAATCCCAACGCAGTTTACAAGTAGCAGTGCCCTACATCATCTTGGTATCAAAGCCACATTGACACGAATTTGGGGTCTCCCCCCTTTGTTTGCTAGCCTATTTTTGTTTGACTTCGTCCCAATTCGAAAATCCCCACCAAAAAATAGCCTCACCATTTTTTTTGCATTTTGTTGCTTCTTGTGAGATTTTGTTGTGTTTGATCCAAAACCACGAACTCAAAATCTCAAACAAAATCGGTGAAAATGGGTTATGGTGGCGGAAGAATATGGTGGGCAAGGGTATCTATCCCATTTGAGCAATTGAGCTATTGTCTCTCTAGTAACTGTGCAACACGAGCGTTTTCCGTGGTAACACATTTTGTGCTCATTCCTTGGTTGTGCGGATCCCACTTATCTATCCGAGTGTGTGTTCCTTGTGCAACATAGCTATTGATCTATTTGCTTTACATTGCAATTTTGTGAATCTTCCTCAACATTTTCAAAATCTTGGACTAACACTTGCTTGAATTTTGTGCCACTTGTCCTAACCAAGCCACTCGATAAGCTTTACTCTGTAGGTTGGAGTGAACAAGTCCGGTACCAATTCCACTATTCTCTCAATTCACATTGAGTGAAACAGCATACATCCTCAACTTTGGGAAAAGGTATCTTGGTATTGTTTATCTCATTTCCTACTCACCTTTGCTCGAGTCTTGTGATGGATAGGCAAAGCACATCATCTCTGGTCTTCGACGACAACGACGACGCGAACAACTACATCACCAACACTCACCACGTTGGACTACTGATGGCCTGCAAGTGCACATGGTTTAGTTGTAGCCTTTTCAAAGTAAGAGTATCGATCCCACAGGGAGCACAGGAATCAGGCTTTTACCCCTTGTAGAGAATTATGTAACTTTGTGCCTGTAGATAATTGTAGACTTGAAGCAGAGTGAGGGCGGATTTAAATAAGGATTGAGTAAAATGGTGACTTGTAACTGAATAACATAAAAGTAAATGAAAGACAAGAATAAATAACAGTGAAACAACATAATTAAAAAGGTGTTCTCAGGGAGTCTGGAATCCCCATTGGTATGTTTCTAGTACTACTATGCATAAGCATAGCATGGAAAGGATACTTGAGCCACTATTGACGTTTATGCTGGGCGGAGTTGGGTACAGAACACGTTCTACTCGTGGTAGACTTCGTGCCACGCACGCCACCGTCATAGTCTCCCCCTCTGAGTTACAACTCATGATAATTAATGGTTTCCCGTGGACACGGCCTCACTAGGGTTCTCCGTGAATCCTCGATCATTTGTAAAGGTTAGGAGCAGTAGGATTTTACTGTCACCTCGAATTACCTCCACATCCTAAACCTATGCAAAGACAGTGATATACTTCGTGGCCAATATAGGCTCAAATGCTGAGTGGGGCCCCTTCACAACATTCACGAAGTTATTAAACTAAGCATTCAGAAGAGGATCTCATATCCATAATAAACGGTTCAGATCCTACACATACCAAGGTTCATCCATATCCCCGAGAACTAGGGGTCTACTCACACATAAGAACAACAATCATCACGGTAATGGTAATGGAATACATGGGCGAATGATTCAACCAATACACCGAAGGATCCACTAGTGTTCTTGATGTTGCAGATGATAAGGATGTGGATGATGATGATGATGGTGATGATGTAGATGTTGATGTTGATGATGATGCCGTTCCTCGCGCGGTGAGAGGAATCCCCTTCTTCTCCCGGTCGATCCTCCCTCCGGATGGGCTCCGGCGGCTAGGGTTCTGCCTTCTGGATGAGTTTCTGGAGTCTCTATTCATTTCCTCCACGATCCGCTTCGACGGGGTGAAAATAGTCGATACCCCAGAGGTGGCGGCGCGCCAAACGACCGCTCATGTGAGTGCGCGCGGTCGCATGGAACGCCACCATTCGCTCTGAAAGTGCGACGACGGCTGTTTCTTTTGGCCTTCTAGCTGGATCTTTTTATGGAAAGTGTTTATCACCTTTAATGCATGATTCCATTGCCATTTTCGAGGATTTTCTCCATTAAATGGATATTGCTCCAAAAGACGTTACCTGCGGCATTATCAACAAAAAGAAGGGCACGAACGCGGTAAAATTCCACAAAGCCCACCTTGTAGGCACAAAATAAATAGGAAAAACATCACGTAAATTGGATTCATCAACTACAACAAGCAGTGCAAGGTGGACAAGATACATTGCGTGCCCACATTGAGCGCCTCGCCATCGACATCCGTCACTCCGAAGCAAGGAAAAGGGACTACATCGACGACAAGTTGGACGCACACATGGATCAACTACAAGACATGTTGGCCAACTACAAGTCTTCTTCCCCTTCGTCATCTTCAAGGCGGCGGCGAGCAAGTCGCACATCTTCGGAGCGCCCATCCGACGCAAGCACAATTTGACCACGTCCTCATCTTCAAGACGACGAACACCATCGACATCAAGGTCAAGCGCAGCAACATCACCATCAACACAAAGACACTCAAGATGAGCACATCAACAAGCCTCAACAAGCTCTACATCAAGTTATGGACAACCTTCACGAGCACAAGAGAAGACTGCGAGACGACCACGACCAAGTCCAAGGTGACCGCATACCCGCACGGGTGACCCTTACATCTTCGGAAGAACCCCAAGGATGATGGCCGAGCATGGGGAATTCCCTTCGATCATGGATACGAGCAACGAGGTGCCACATCATATGGGCCTCCTACAAGATGACGGCGACAAGACGATCAAGCATGGACAATTCCCTTCGACCAAGGCGATGAGCACCTACATCTCTCCGACACCCACATATGACGAGATGCGCCAAATGCCATGTGAGGAGAGCCACCACCACATGAGTGAGATGAGTGACCCAACTACATATGACATTGAATACATTTCCTATGAGAGGATGAGTGTGACCACCACTAGACCCACACACGAAAACATGCCAAGCATCCTATGTGAGGTTGAGAGCCATCACCACCCTTTGAGTGACTCGACCAACCATATGAGTGAGAGCATCATAGTGGGAGTGAGTGAGCCACAACACTTCGTGGGTGAGGTAGTTAATAGGGCATGTGAGGCCACTATGATTTCTAATGACTTAACCTCTACTCCGAGTGTGTTTTCTTCTTTGGTGCTAGATCTCCTACAAGACGAAGTGCCAATCCTCGACGAGTCCATACCTTCAATGGATAACACAATGGCCATGGTGGACGATGATGCCCCACCTACATGGTTCCATCAAGACGACAATGTTGACCAAGCATCGATCTTCAACACCTCACCTACAACATATGAGCGGAGCTGTAAAGGTAACATAGGTGATGGTGCTTCGCTTGTCCCACTTGTGGACTATCTTGACATCAATTGCTTACATGACGTTGATCACCTTATGGATTCACCACATACTATGTCTTCTACATGCTTAGATATGCCACCCATTTATGATGAATATGATGATGATGAGCATGTCGAATTACTTAGTTGTGATGCTATGCTCCATAGGATATCATGTGAAAATTCTATTGGTCGCATCATGTTCGACAATCCACTAAACTTGTCATATGCTATGAGTGAGATTTCACATATTGCTTCATTACAATCTCACCATGGTGACTATACATATCCCATTCACATAAATCCCATTTGCACTTATGGCATAGATGACAAGATCATGGTTATTGGTGTTTGTTTCTCTTGCGATAATATTGCTATGTTCCCTTTGCAAAATTTGTGCAATTCACCCCATATGCCATGCCATGAACATGATTGTAGATCGCATGATTCCATCCATTGTGTGCACCATCCACATATCATGAATAACAATGCTCTAGATGTTTCAAGTGATGCATTACACACTTCAAGTCTCTATTATGCCATAAATAACAACAAACCTTTCATGATGGATGACATGTTCGTATATCATGTATCCCATTTATTTGAGCATTGGACATCTTGTGATCACCAACACAGGCACATGCGCATCATAATGGATGATGTGTACATATACCACGTGCGCACAATTTTCCCTTTGCCTTTGTTTTGTGTGGGTACTCATGAATATTCGTCAACGTCACAATCCCATGAGTTAACGAAATGAGGTCTTGAGAGCAACGACGCTTTGGGATTCCTTGGAATGTTTCTCCGACCATTTCCCTCGCGCAAGGACTTCGCGCATTACTTTTACTTGGCTATCACACGGCTATGGGCTATTTACCACTTGTCACCTTATGCTCATTTTACCGTGTTCACATTGCATATTATGCCTCCTTCTATGCCTTTGCCATGCAATTGTGACCCTTGCTTGCATTTACTCATGATTCACCATTCTACTAATACTATGTGTATTTGCATGCTTGGTCGAGATACTAGTTGCTATTGCCATGCTCTATGTGTGCCCTATGTTATGGTTCCTTATTGTGTTGGGAGAGTCATGTTGTTCAAATGCTATTTACATAGGACTCCTTGCTAATACAATGATGCTACTTTGCTCATATCTTGTTTTCATGCTTGTGATATGTCATGTGCATTATGTATGCCCACTATTTGCACACATGACATGATTGCCATGATTACCTCTAGTATGTTGCATCTTCTCACTACTAGCTTACATGACTTGATCACTATGATTGCTTGCCTTGTTGCATCATCCATGATACATAATTGCTCGTTTCATTGGGTTGATGACATATATGTTCATGCCTTTCACATGATTTATCATGATCATTGTCGCTTGTCACCATTCGTTGCATCTCTCATATCCACTTGTAGTGAGTGCAACCATGCTATGCTTATTGATCGAGAAGACTTGGACATCTTACTTATGATGTGATAACCCACAAGTATAGGGGATTGCAACAGTTTTCGTGGGTAGTATTTCACCCAAATTTATTGATTCGACACAAGGGGCCAAAGAATATTTGCAAGTATTAGCAGTTGAGTTGTCAATTCAACCACACCTGGAGATAAAATATCTACAGCAGAATATTTAGTAGCACAGTAATATGATGGTTTTGATAGCAGTAGCAATAGTAACAATAGCAACAGCAACAATAACAGTAACAGTTTTGTAGCAGGTGTAAAGCAGTAGCAGCAAAGTAACTTAGCAGAAACCAATATGAGAAAGTCGTAGGCATTGGATCGGTGATGATAATTATGTTGGATGACATTCATCATATAACAGTTACAACCTAGGGCGATACACAATAGCTCCAATTCATCAATCTAATGTAGGCATGTATTTCGTATATAGTCATACGTGCTTATAATAAGAACTTGCATGACATCTTTTGTCCTACCCTCCCGTGGCAGCGAGGTCCTTAAGGAAACTAAGGGATATTAAGGCCTCCTTTTAATAGAGAACCGGAACAAAGCATTAGCACTTAGTGAATACATGAACTCCTCAAACTACGACAATCACCGGAAAGAATCCCAATTATTGTCACCTTGGGGTATGCGGATCATAACACGTAATAGGTGCATATAACTTGCAAGATAGGATCAAGAACACAAATATATTCATGAAAACATAAAGGGTTCAGATCTAAAATCATGGCACTCGGGCCCTAGTGACAGGCATTAAGCATAGCAAAGTCATAGCAACATCAATCTCAGAACATAGTGGATACTAGGGATCAAAGCCCTAACAAATTGACTTGATTACATGACAAATCTCATCCAACCCATCACCGTCCAGCAAGCCTACGAAGGAATTACTCACGCCCGGTGGTGAGCATCATGAAACTGGTGATGGAGGATGGTTGATGATGACGACGGTGTCGAATCCCCCTCTTCGGAGCCCCGAACGGACTCGAGATCAGCCCTCCCGATGAAGAACAGGAGGTGGCGGCGGCTCCGTATCATAAAACGCGATGAAACTTCTTCTCTTATTTTTTTCTCGGGGAAAGAGAATTTATAGCGTTGGAATTAGGTCAGACGGTCGCCTGTGGGCCCCACAAGGCATCAGGGCGCACCCTGTTGCCTTGTGGGCAACAGGTGGCCCCTCTTCTGTTGATTTTTGCGCCAATAATTTTTATATATTCCATAAAAATTCTCCAAAAAGTTTCGTCCAAATCCGAGAACTTTGATTTCTGCACAAAAACAACACCATGGTAGTTCTGCTGAAAACAGCATCAGCCCGGGTTAGTTTCATTCAAATCATGCAAATTAGAGTCCAAAACAAGAGCAAAAGTGTTTGGAAAAGTAGATACGACGGAGACGTATCATGATGCAGGCTTGTTTGATTGAGCATAATATCTTTGATTGCACTCGCATCATATGCTTCCATACCATGCCACATTTTCTTGTCCCTTCTTATGATAAGAATGATGATGACATTTGTTGGGTATCCCACCACACGAATGATAGGTTTTGCATTCACGCTAACCTCATTTGTTTTTCCGAGTGTTTGTCATGTTCTTTCATTTTGAAGGATTCACAAGGCGGTGTCGTCATGAGACATATTGGTCATGTGAAGGCGTACACGATGTGCGACACCAACATTTTCAAAAAACTCATAAAGGTGAACTCCTTCCCTTTGAGCCATCCTCGCATACACATATCAAATGGGCCACACTTTCATTGTTGTTTGCTCCTTCTTGTCTACAATATACATCTATTGGATGGAGGACCGACATTGGAGATGGACCCTAAGGACCTTCAAGTTGAGAAGCGCAAGAAATTAGTGGATGCACATACTTTGGACGCATCACCGGACCACCACTCATGCCACGCCATTAAGCAACGGTATGCCAACGAACTTTTGACACATTGCACCAACACCTTCATATTTGTTGATGAGCATGCTAGTTGGAAACATTCTTTCCACAACAAATTTTCTCGTTATGAATTGATTGACTCACATCATGAATGGCTTGATGCATCTTGTCTTCCCATGTCATCCATGATATATGATCTTGTGCACTTTCTTAGCAAATTTGTTGTGATATACCTTGATGACCTATTCATACATCATGATCCCAATGCCCACAATCAATTGCATGATAACATCATCATTTTGAGCACCAATTGCCATGTTCATGCTATTGATAAACCGTCCCTATATGACATCATTTTGCACAATGGTCGCATTAATCACATTACCAACACCTTTGTGTGCACAACGAATGAATTTTCTCCCATGAATGCTTTACATCTCATTCTATATCTTTTTGTGAAGCTTCATGCCGCTTGTCACAAACAATATTGTCGGACGAACTCATGCTTACTTGATGGACACCTTGTGTGCGCTAACCATTGTATTTTCTCTTTTTGCATGTATACCATTCCGGAGACACCTTGGAGTACTTGGATTGCGCCATGACATCCAGTCCGTCCTATTACAAGTCTGTCCACGACTACCATTTCCATGGTGATGAGGTTCATGATTCGAGAGCGGATCTTTCCCGGGGGGGGGGGGGAGATGATGCGGAGAATCCTACGGTCATCCCCATGTACGCTACAACTACTCCCCAAGCCCCAAGTGGACCTACGACGAGAGCTCGAGCATGTGCCATTGGACATAAGGTGAACTCGCTCCTAAATGCTTCCCCTTTCCATTCAAGCGAGACATGGTTGCTACCTAAGACAAAGACACTAAATTTGCTCAGGAACCGAGGAGACGACCATGGAGGGGCTCGGAGCATAGGACAAGCCACCACAAATGCAGACCATGAGGTGCCTCAAGTGGAGTCGCCGCCAAGCTACAACAGCCAGACATCCGGTCGAAGCCCGGACATCCGGCGCCACCAAACAGTGCAAGACCAGAAGAATCAGGCGCCGGCGACTCTACAGTGGCTGTACATCCGGCCGACCCCCGGACATCCAGCGCCCGTCGAACGGCCGAACATCCGGCGCCCCCATGGACATCCAGCACCAATTGTCTAGAAGCAGAACGGCAATTCGGCCAGACATCCGGTGCTAGCCTGGACATCCGGCATCCGGCCGGACATCCGGCGCCTGCGCACAGACTCGGGCTGAAGTGCCTTGTAACCTCCCTCTCACACCCCCATCTCGCCCTATACTATAAATAGACCATCTCCTTCCTCTTTCTAGGGTTAGCAAAGTGATAACTCAGATTTGTGAGAGAGCTTTGCTCATATACCACCTCTCCCATGGAGATCAAGACCACCATGTGAGAAGACCCCCTAGTGGGTATCAAGACCCCTTCTAGGGAAGATCCATCTTGGATTCAAGACCTCATCTCCTTCATAGGATTTGGGATGAACTCTACCTTGTATCTTGTTCCCTTTGATTGTTCATGTACCGTGTGGATCTTGTGTGTTTGTTAGTCTAGTGGATGTGTGATTGGACTTGTTCTTGAGTGTTTCTCTTGTGATTTCTTCCTGTTCTTTCCCGTGTTCTTCATGTTCTTCGTGGGTTCCCCTCCAATTCATGAACATTGGAACAAATCGGGGCACTTTGGCCCGTGCCCTACATCAGAAAGGGTATGTTCGCGAAAGACTAAGCCCATGTGCCGTTCCGGTCATCATTGTGCCTAAGAAAGATGGTAGTTGGTGTATGTGTTCCGATTGCCTCCCCATTAATGCTATCACCGTTAGATACCGTCACCCCGTTCCACACCTAGATGAAATGCTAAATTCCTCCTTTCTTAGGAATGCAATGGACCAGACTTACCCATTTGCTATCAGATATAGGGTAAATTACCCCTGCATCAAGGAGACGTATTATTTCTTTTCTTACCACATTTTTGGACACCGGATGGAGTCTCCGTTTGCTCTCAATCACGGGTTTGGCCCCTTCTTCAATAGGTATTGCATGAGAATATATAGAAGGATGTATCCCTTTTACATCCCGGATTGAGTAGCCCAAAGCCTTTCGATGCTTACTCAACACTGCAGAGTTTCTCTTTCTCTTTACCTGAAAGGTGAGCATTAACAATAATAGGGAATCTTTCTGTATTATCCATAAACTCATACCTCAACCCTTTGGGTAATGGTTTTAAAGTCGGAGGAGGTAAATCCTCATATCCCTTTCTTTCGAGTGCTTCATAAACTTTATTAAGACGTGGGCATACTATTGGTGTTGCATCCATTATCATCTCGATCTCTTCTTTCTCTTCATCTTCATATAAGGATCCTGGACTCACCAATACCCGTTCAACTTCATCTTCTGGTGTTTGGAGATGGATTTCAGTTAGTTGATTTAGTTCTTGCTCCTCATTATCTTGAACTTCCTCTTCATATGGCTTACTTAATATAGAGGAAAATGGGAGCTTAATCATCTCATCTCCCCACTTCATGGAGATAGATTTCTTCTTTATGTAGGCTCCTGCAACATTCAAAAAGGAGGTTCCAAAAACAATAGGATAATCTTTATCCTCAGAGATCATTAGTACATAAATATCGATAGGATAAATGAGAGAGCCTATTATTATGTTGACATCTTTAAGGATACCACATGGTTTCCTTTCGGTTTTATCTGCAAGCTTGATAATAACGTCAGTAGGCTCAAGGGTGCAAGCACCAATCTCATCATAAATTTTAGCATAGAGGCTATAAGGAATAATATTAACCGGTGAACCAGGGTCACACAACCCAAAATATGTCTTGCATCCAAAGGAACATGATAAAATTTGCTTACCTTCATTTTTACCTTCGGTACACCCTTTAAGATAAGAAGTGGTATCCCTATCCAAATAGACCTCTTTATTTACCACCGGTATAGGTGTAGCAAGTTCTTTAATTATGTTAACATAGGGTGGAGTCCCACATTGTTCCATCTTAACATTCTTCTTCCCCTTCGCTATGGGTGTTCCTTCTAGCTTTTTACCATTTGGCTTCCAATAGGCTTCTTTTTGCCTTTTAGGCGGAGTAGTCTTTTTCTTTATTGCTTCCACCATGCGAATAGCCTTAGACTCCCTGCTGAATTTTAAGTACTTCTTCTCTGGAAAGTTCAAGAACTTAGAAAAATCTTTCAAAACATGCAGCATGGGGTCAGTTCCAATATTTAGCTCACGACGTAAATCTTTTACTTTCGAAGTTCTAAGGAAAGATTTAATGCTATCATAAACATGATCAACTTTACTCTTTTCCTTTGAACAAAGGTACCAATTCTCAGCATTGTACCTCATCCTATCAAGTAAACTCCAAGCATCTGATATCTCGGTTCCCAAAAAGGAACCTTTAGAGGCAAGATCTAAAGCTTGTTTACTTTGTGAATTAAGCCCACCATAAAAGAAGTTGACTATTAAAAGTTAGGATAATGATGTTCAGGGCATGCAAGAAGTATTTCACGATACCTTTTATATGCATCCACTAGCTTCTCACCTTCCCGCTGTCCAAAACTGCTTATCTTCCTCCTGGTCGTATATAGCGTCCCTTGAGGAAAATAATAAGAGGAAAATGCAGTCAATAATTTTGGCCAGCTTCTCAGTGTATTTATATCTTGGCATCTTAGCCATCCTGTAGCTGCTCCCTGGAGAGAATAGGGAAATACTTTTGCTTTGATCTCGTCATTGGTTAACTCCTGCAACTGAAGAGTTCCGCATGCAAGATTAAAATTGTCAATATGATCATAAGGACATTCAGTTGCATCACCTCGGAATATATTTTCTTTTATCATATTAATTAACCAAGGGTTTATCTCATATACTTTACTAGGTAGGTGAGGACCAGTTGTTATAAAGTTCTCTCCTCGAGCCGGTCCTGCTACTAACTCAGCACCTACCTGATAAACTTATTCTTGAAGGACCATGGCTGCTCTTTGTCTACAAAAACCATTAGATCACAAAATAATTCAAAACTCAAGGCAAGTCCCAAAAGCGCTCAGCTCCCCGGCAACGGCGCCAGAAAAAGCTTGATGGCCTGCAAGTACACAGGGTTTAGTTGTAGCCTTTTTGAAGTAAGAGAATCGATCCCACAGGGAGCACATGAATCAGGCTTTTACCCCTTGTAGAGAATTATGTAACTTTGTGCCTGCAGATAATTGTAGACTTGAAGCAGAGTGAGGCCGGATTTAAATAAGGATTGAGTAAAATGGTGACTTGTAACTGAATAACATAAAAGTAAATGAAGGACAAGAATAAATAACAGTGAAACAACATAATTAAAAAGGCGTTCTCAGGAAGTCTGGAATCCCCATTGGTATGTTTCTAGTACTACTATGCATAAGCATAGCATGGAAAGGATACTTGAGCCACTGTTGACGTTTATGCTGGGCGGAGCCGAGTACAGAACACGTTCTACTTGTGGTAGACTTCGTGCCACACACGCCACCATCATAGTCTCCCCCTGTGGGTTACAACTCATGATAATTAAGGGTTTCCCCGTGGACGCGGCCTCACTAGGGTTGTCCGTGAATCCCCGGTCAATTGTAAAGGTTAGGAGCAGTAGGCTTTTACTGTCACCTCGAATTACCTCCACATCCTAAACCTATGCAAAGACAGTGATATACTTCGTTGCCAATATAGGCTCAAATGCTGAGTGGGGCCCCTTCACAACATTCACAAAGTTATTAAACTAAGTATTCAACAGAGGATCTCATATCCATAATAAACGGTTCAGATCCTACACATACCAAGTTTCATCCATATCCCCGAGAATTAGGGGTCTACTCACACATAAGAACAACAATCATCACGGTAATGGTAATGGAATACATGGGCGGATGATTCAACCGATACACCAAAGGATCCACTAGGGTTCTTGATGTTGCAGATGATAAGGATGTGGATGATGATGATGATGAAGATGGTGATGATGTAGATGTTGATGATGATGCCGTTCCTTGCACGGTGAGAGGAATCCCCTTCTTCTCCCGGTCGATCCTCCCTCCAGATGGGCTCCGACGGCTAGGGTTCGGCCTTCTGGATGAGTTTCTGGAGTCTCTGTTCGTTTCCTCCACGATCCACTTCGACGGGGTGAAAATAGTCGATCCCCCAGAGGCGTCTGCTACTTGTCAGCTACGTTGGGATTTCCTCGAAGAGGAGAGGATGATGTAGTACAGTAGGGATAAGTATTTCCCTCAGTTAAGAACCAAGGTTATCAATCCAGTAGGAGAACCACACAGAACCTCGTTAGCAGCACCTACACACACAAAAGCAAATAGTTGCACCCAACGCGAACAAGAGGGTTGTCAATCCCCTTGGCGGTTACTTGCAAGGATTAATTCTGATAGTGATAGATAGATAAATAAATTGCAAAACAAAATAAAGGAAATAAAATTGCAACAAGGTATTTTTGGATTTTATATATGATAGATAAATGACCCGGGGGGCATAGTTTTCACTAGAGGCTTCTCTCTCGAACACATAACATACGGTGGATAAACAAATTACTATTGGGCAATTGATAGAAAAGCGCATAGTTATGACGGATGCATGGAAATTATCATGTATATAGGCATCACGTCCGAGACAAGTAGACCGACTCCTGCCTGCATCTACTACTATTACTCCACCCATCGACCGCTATCCAGCATGCATCTAGGGTATTAAGTTAATGAAAACAGAGTAACACCTTAAACAAGATGACATGATGTAGACAAAGTAAACTAAAGCAATATGAATAAACCCCATCATTTTATCCTTAATGGCAACAATACAAATACGTGTCTTGTCCTCTACTTTGTCACTGGGATAGAGCACCGCAAGATTGAACCCATCACAAAGTACCTCTTCCATTGCAAGATAAATCAATCTAGTTGGCCAAACCAAACGGATAGATCAGAGAGAAATACAAAGCTATAACAATCATACATAAATAAGTTCAGAAAAGATTCAAATATTTCTCATGAATAATCTGATCATAAACCCACAATTCATCGGATCCCAACAAATACACCACAAAAGAAGATTACATCGAATAGAACGCCAAGAACATCGAGGAGAACATTGTAGTGAAGATCAAAGAGAGAGGAGAAGTCATCTAGCTACTAGCTATGGACACGTAGGTCTGTGGTAAACTACTCACACATCATCGGTGGGGCAGCAAGGTTGATGTAGAAGCCCTCCGTGATCGATTCCCCCTTCGGCAGATCACCGAAAAAGGCCTCCAGATGGGATCGTGGAAGAACAGAAGCTTGCGGTGGCGGAAAAGTTATTTCATGGGGCTCTCTGTTGGTTTCTCAATATTTGTTATAGAGGCGGAATTAGGTCAAAAGGAGCCACGAGGGGCCCACAAGGCTGCAGGGCGCCCCCCTGGGGCCGCTCCCTGTTGCCTTGTGGCCTCTTCATGAGGCTTCTGGCCTCCTCCCGAAGCTTCTAGGGTCTCTTTTGTCCAGAAAAAATTCGTCAAGAAGTTTCATGGCATTTGGACTTCGCTTGGTACTAATTTCTTGAAAAACCAAAAACAAGCAGAAAACATAAACTGGCACTGGGCACTACGTTAATACGTTAGTCCCAAAAAATGATATAAAATAGCATATTATTACATATAAAACATCCAAGATTGATACTATAATAGCATGGAACAATTAAAAATTATAGATACGTTGGAGACGTATCAGCATCCCCAAGCTTAATTCCTGCTCGTCCTCGAGTAGGTAAATGATAAAAATAGAATTTTTGATGTGGAATGCTACCTAACATGTTTATCATGTAATCTCTTTTATGGTATGAATATTAAGAAACGAGTGATTCAAAGCAATAGTCTATAATTTGATATAAATATTCAGATCATAAACCCACAATTCATTGGATCCTAACAAACACACCGCAAAAGAAGATTACATCGGATAGAACTCCAAGAAGATCGAGGAGAACATGGTATTGAAGATCAAAGAGAGAGAAGAAGCCATCTAGCTACTAGCTATGGACCCATAGGTCTGTGGTAAACTACTCACACATCATCGGAAGGGCAGCAAGGTTGATGTAGAAGCCCTCCGTGATTGATTCCCCCTCCGGCAGAGTGCCGGAAAAGGCCTCCAGATGGGATCACGGAAGAACAGAAGCTTGCGGCGGCGGAAAAGTTATTTCGTGTGGCTCTCTGGTATATTGGGAATATTTGAGAATTATAGAGGTGGAATTAGGTCAAGATGTGCCACGAGGGGCCCACAAGCCTAGGGGGCGCACCTACCCCCCTGGGCGTGCCTCCCGAGCTTGTCACTCCCTTGTGACTCCTCTGATCTTCTCCCGAACCTTCTACGGTCTCTCTTGGTCCAGAAAAAATTAATCCAAAGTTTTTTCTTCGTTTGGACTCCATTTGATATTGATTTTCTAAAAAGCCAAAAACAAGCAGCAAACAATAACTGGTGCTGGGCACTAGGTTAATAGGTTAGTCCCAAAAAATGATATATAATTGCATATAAAACATCCAAGATTTATACTATAATAGCATGGAACAATAAAAAATTGTAGATACGTTGGAGACGTATCAAGCATCCCAAAGCTTAATTCCTGCTCGTTCTCGAGTAGGTAAATGATAAAAACAGAATTTTTGATGTGGAATGCCACCTAACATGTTCATCATGTAATCTCTTTTACGGTATGAATATTAAGAAACGAGTGATTCAAAGCAATAGTCTATAATTAGATATAAAGACATCAATACTCAGGCATACCAACAAACAATCATGCCTTTCAAAATAAAAATGCTAAAGAACGCTATCCCTACAAAATCATATAGCCCATCATGCTTAGTCTTCCTAACACAAAGTATTAATCATGCACTACCCCGATGACAAGCTGAGCAATTGGTTCATACTTTTTAACGCGCTTCAGCTTTTTCAACCCTCACGCAATACATGAGCGCGAGCCATGGACATAGCACTATGGGTGGAATAGAATATGATGATAGAGATTACTAAGGGGAAGTCAAAAAGGAAGATAGTCTCGCATCGACGCAGCTAATCAACGGGCTATGGAGATGCCCATCAATTGATATCAATGCGAGGAGTAGGGATTGCCATGCAACGGATGCACTAAGAGCTATAAGTGTACGAAAGCTCAAACTGAAACTAAGTGGGTGTGCATCCAACTTGCTTGCTCATGAAGACCTCGGGCATTTGAGGAAGCCCATCATAGGAATATACTAGCCAAGTTCTATAATGAAAAATACCCACTAGTATATCAAAGTGACAAGTAGGAGACTCTCTATATGAAAAACATGGTGCTAATCTGAAGCACAAGTGTGGAAAAGGATAGTAACATTGCCCCTTCTCTATTTTTCTCATTTTTTTTTGCTGGGTGGCCTCTTTTATTTATTTATTTATTTTTCGTCCGAGCCTCATCCCGACTTGTGGGGGAATCACAGTCTCCATCATCCTTTCCTCACTGGGACAATGCTCTAATAATGATGATCATCACGCTTTTATTTACTTACAACTCGATATTACAACTCGATACTAGAACAATATGACTCTATATGAATGCCACTGGCAGTGTACCAGGATGTGCAATGATCTAGCGTAACATGTATAAAAAATGATGAACGGTGGGTGAGCCACAAATACTATGTCAGCTATATGATCATGCAAAGCAATATGACAATGATGGTGTGTGTCATATAAAAATAACGGTGGAAGTTGCATGGCAATATATTTCGGAATGGCTATGGAAATGCCATAATAGGTAGGTATGGTGTCTGTTTTGAGGAAGATATAAAGAGGTTTATGTGTGATAGAGCGTATCATATCACGGGGTTTGGATGCATCGGCGAAGTTTGCACCGACTCTCGAGGTGAGAAAGGGCAATGCACGGTACCGAAGAGGCTAGCAAATTCCGGAAAGGTGAGAGTGCGTATAATCCATGGACTCACATTAGTCATAAAGAACTCACATACTTATTGCGAAAATTTAATAGCCCTCGAAGCAAAGTACTACTATGCATGCCCCTAGGGGGGAGGTTGGTAGGAGTTAACCATCGCGCGCCCCCGACCGCCACACAAAGGAAGACAATCAATAATAAATCATGCTCAAACTTCATCACACAACTAAGGACTATACGTGCATGCTTCGGGAATCACAAACCATAACACCAATATTCTTACTAAACCACAATCATTCACTAGTACATCCCACATATTGCCATCTTAATATCGCAAAACTATTGCAAGGAATCAAACTTATCATATTCAGTGATCTACCTGAAAGTTTTTATTATATCCCTCTTGAATACCTATCCTTTATGGACCAATCTTATAACCCGTGCAAATTGCCATTACTATTTATTAGACTCTCAAAAAGATATAAGTGAAGCATGAGAGTGCAACTATTTCTTTAAAATATAACCACCACCATGCTCTAAAAGATATAAGTGAAGCACTAGAGCAACTGCCTAGCTCAAAAGACATAAGTGAAGCACATAGAGTATTCTAACAAATCACGATAAATGTGTGTCCCTCTCAAAAAGGTTCATTCAGCAAAGATGATTGTGGTAAACTAAAAGAAAACAAAGAAAATAAAACTATGGCACAAGACGCTCCAAGTAAAACACATATCATGTGATGAATAAAAATATAGCTCCAAGTGATATACCGATAGATTGTAGACGAAAGAGGGGATGCCATCCGGGGCATCCCCAAGCTTAGATGCTTGGATCTTAATTGAATATTACCTTGGGGTGCCTTGGGCATCCCCAAGCTTAGGGTCTTTCCGCTCCTTATTCCTTCATCCATTGTGGTCTCACCCAAAACTTGAAAACTTTAGCACACAAAACTCAACAGAAACCTCGTGAGATCCGTTAGTATAACAAACAAATCTTACACTTTAGGTACTGTTATAAATTGATTCATATTTAATATTGTCATACTGCTACTGTACTCCAACTTTTCCATGAATTATACCCCCCGATACAATCCATAGATTCATCAAAGTAAGCAAACTATGCAACAAAAATAGAATCTGTCTAAAACAGAACAGTCTGTAAAGAACTATTTAAAAGCTATACTTCTCTAATTCCAAAAATTCTGAAAAATTGGTACAACGTAAAAAATTCATATACCAATACTGTGTAAAAAATTCAGAATTTTATCATGCTCCATTAAAACCATAGAAATTCTGCACTGGATTCAAAAGTTTCTGTTTTCAAACAGCATCAATTATACTATCATCCAAATCATCCCAAAGGCATTACTTGGCACAAACACTAATTAAAAAATTAAAACACAATCATAACAGTAGCTATAATTTTTTTTGCACACAAAACAGTAAAAAAGCAAAAATAAAGATAACTATTGGGTTGTCTCCCAACAAGCTCTTTCTTTATAGCCACTAAGATAGGCTTCGAGATTTTAATGATGCTCACATAAAAGATAAGAATTGAAGCACAAAGAAAGCATTATATAGCATGTAACAAGCATATTTAAGTCTAACATACTTCCTATGCATAGGCATTTTATAAGCAAACAAATTATCAAGACAAGAAGTATCTAGCATATGCAAGGAAGAAGAACAAAACATTAACAATTTGAACTTGAAGAGAGGTAATTGAGTAACATGAAAATTTCTACAACCATATTTTCCTCTCTCATAATAATTACCTGTAGGATCATAGTCAAATTCAACAATATAGCTATCATATAAAATATTCTCTTCATGATCCACATGCATAAAAGTTTTATAATCTTCCAAGATAGTGGGATTAACATCAACTAAAGTCATGACCTCTCCAAACCCACTTTTATCAAAAATTCATAAGATTGAACACTCTCCAAATATGTGAGATTCTTTTTACCTAAAGTTGACACTCTTCCAAACCCACTTTCAATACTATTGCAAATCTCATTATTAATGGTAGATCCATTATAAGGCGTAAATAAATTTTCAAGATCAAAAGAAGCATTATCACCCCAATCATGATCATTACAATAAGTAGTGGACATGACAAAATTATCATCCCCAAGCTTGTAGTTTTGCATATCATTAGTACAATTGACATTAATAGAATTTATAATAACATAATTACAATCATGCTTTTTCATTCAAGGAGCTGTCATGAATCACTTTATAAATTTCTTCTTTTAACACTTCATAACAATTTTTGGATTCATGATTTTCAAGCAAAACTTCATAAAGATAATCTAGTGCACGCAATTCACTAGCAATTGGTTCATCATAATTGGATTTTTTGAAAAGATTAGCAAGTGGATGAGAATCCATATGTCTATATTTTTATTTTCATTGAGTCACACAATTATATATAGCTAGCAAGCAAACAAGCAAATAAAATATTTGTGTGTTTTTGTAATTTTTATGAGAAGTGGGGGAGATGAAAACGAGAGGCAAATGCAAATAAAAAGGCAAATGAAAATAAGAGCAAGTAGATGATAGTTTATGCAAAGGTACTTGATAGGTTTTGGTGATGTCTCCCCGGCAACAGCGCCAGAAATTCTTCCTGCTACTTGTGAGCTGCGTTGGGATTTCCTCGAAGAGGAGAGGATGATGCAATACATTAGAGATAAGTATTTCCCTCATTTAAGAACCAAGGTTATCAATCCAGTAGGAGAACCACACAGAACCTCCTTAGCAGCACCTACACACACAAAAGCAAATAGTTGCACCCAACGCGAACAAGAGGGTTGTAGACCCGAAAATAAAAGGGAAGGAGCCATATCCTCACATAAATTAGAGGACATATGACTTTCATACACATACACTGTTATCAACGGCGAAATTCCGATGTTGACCCAAGTTCAAAGTTTCATAGACCAGACTAATATTTTGTCACTGCTAAAGGAAATATTGGCACAATGATGTTCATGTAAAATAATATGACGCATGGCGATGTATAAAGAAAATGTGTCAGGCCGTTACTGAAATATTCATGTATAGTTTTGATGGAAAGAATATATTTGCATGATTGTTTATTTTACTGTCACGCAAAGGATATAAGGTATGTAGCCCTAGCCATCAGCAGCCCAATTAAGCAATGGGTTAGTGCTCAAGACCCACAGAACATATAGCTTAATTAAGCCCATGTCAGATGATGGGACGTTGCCGGTCAATTAAGGATTAAAGAAATAAAAGAAAGAAAGGAAAAAGCAGCCCCGCTCCACGATCTCACACGATCGCACGATCGAGGACGTGGGCGCACACGCCAGAGCGCTCCGCTACTCGCCTGCTCGCTATAAATAGCTGCTCGTTCAGTATCCACGGGGTTGGCTCACGTTCATTTCAGTCCATCGCTGCTCATCGATCATTCATTCACCCCAGCCATCCATCGCTTCCTTCCCACACGCCCATATACAGCAAAAGCACACACAAAGCTGCCGCCGGCTGCTGATCTCGTTGCAGACGAGAAGAGAAATCCCAGAGGACATCTGCAAGAAGGTAGGAAATAAAGTCCCTTCCTTGCTCCTTGGGTGGTCACATCGACACATACCATGGAGTTCCTCCTCCTCATCTGCTAGTTTGGTCACATTGACACAAACTAGGGGATTTTCTCTCCCTAGTAGATATATAGGTCTTTGTTCTTGGCTTGATCATGTTGATAAATGCTGAATTGCCTTCCCCTGGCCCTCATGATCATAATAAACTGGCTCTCGGTATGGTCACATTGACACAAACCAAGGTGCTATAAAAATCATGCATACTATTAAAATTTGGCTCTTGGCTTGGTTACATTGACACAAGCCAAGTCGCTCTAAAATTACGTGTTACTAAATTCTGCTCCTGTTTTGGTTAAAATGACATGAATCAGGTTTCTTTAAATCCATGTGATCATAAAAAAAAAATCTGCACTTGGTTTGGTTACATTGACACAAACCAAGGTGCTCTAAATTCATGTATATAATACTACAAGTCATGTCTTTGGTTTGGTCATATTGACACAGGCTAAAGCTCTAAAATTTCATTAAAGAGCTACCCATATTCAGTAGCCGAATAATCATCATACCCAAAATCGTTACATGTCCTTGTGGATTAACTAGTAGCCATGTACTAGTAGAGGAGCGTGCATATCTGACGATGGAATAAGATAATCTGCTTACGGTTAGTATCAAATTAACCTTTGCATGGCTAGGAAATTTCAGGCATAGCAACATGTGGCTTGCTAAATTACTAAGGTATTTGCACTTTGCCTACACTGATAAAAATGTACCGTGCACGCGCCATCACCCATTAGCACGTCAAACTAGGCCTAGGTTCTGAAATTTGTGAATTTACTATAAATCAACTTCCAAACATATTGCATTGCGTATAATTTGATGCATGCGAACAGTGCATCCCCATAAATTAAATCGTGCATGTCTCCATTTTCTGCATGTATGATAGTTATATGTTTATATGCATCGGTGGTAAAAATCATGTACAAAATCATACTTCATACCATAGCTCCATGAGCAATTAGAAAGATTGTACTTCGTCATCAAAATCCATGTTGGACAGCTGATTAAATAAATTAGTGTCTGACGCATATCCTTGTACTAGTAATACTAGTGCAAGTAAACATATGTCGTATATAAAAAAAAGAATAAATGCACATCCCGGAAGGTCGGCAGATAATTCAGTCTGCCTCCACAACAAGTCAGTACTCTATCGACTAGTACTGGAATAAATATGCAAAGCCAAGTATATGTAGCTGTCGCTTCATGCATGTCGAAAAGTTCTGTGCATGTCCATAGCTAAAATTGCATACATACTTCTTGTACTGCTGATATGAGTACAAGAATAAATTATGATGTATGCGTATATATCCTACCTTTCAAATGTAGGGTAAAATCAAATGCCACGTCCAGCATATTTCAGTAGCGAAATAAATGAAGCATGCTAGGGAAATATATATTGAAAGTGCCAAGCATAAATACGAAGATAAACTTCAAGTTCGCCAAGCAGGGTTTCGCCAACGGCAGCGAGGAGGATTTCTTAGTTTTATTTTATCTTTTGTAATAGTCATATGTGATGTAATCCTATGTAATAGATATGTTGGAATTCTTAATCAGGGGTCTTCTCTTCGGAGATGTAATTAACGGAATTTATATATAAATGTATGAGTTCCGGAAGTATGAACCGCAATCTTTGATATTGGTCATTTACATTCGCGCAATTTAAATTCATATTCCTATCTGTCTCTATGACGTGGATGCGAGTATTCTTGTCGCCCCATTTTCCCGTCATCAGATTCTGGCACGCCCGGTGGGACCTATTTCTCCCCTCATCTCTGAATTCCAACATAGGATTGCATCATATGATTTTGCGAAGCACATATGTCATACTTTGCAAAATAAATATATTCAAAGAAATATGCAAGAAAACTAATATATGGTTTTCTTGGTTCATATGAAGGTATGGAGGGACAAGTTCAGCAGTTCGCGACCCTCCGTTTCGGTGACCTATGGCTGGATGTGCCATACGGTACACTTGTGAATGCAGCAAGTGAAAGCTGGAAGACTACAGCTGCATCTCCTGCTGAAAAAGAGAAAGAAAAAGAGGTTTCATCAGCACCAAGGGATGGGTTTGTTCCTGTGATGTCAAAGTCAGCCGAGAGAAGAATGAGAGCTGCAGCAAGAGCTGCAAGAGCTGCTACATATGAACAGCACGTGAGTGCGCACAAGACTGCTCCATCTGATTCGGTTCCTCCTGGTTTTGCAAAGACGTCATATGAAAGTGGGACCTATTTCTCCCCTCATCTCTGAATTCCAACATAGGATTGCATCATATGATTTTGCTAAGAACGAACCAGATAAGGTGAGCTTTGTCAGATTGACAACCCAGATGCCTGGACATCGGGTGATGTCAGGAAGTTGAGATGTTAGCCATAGGATGGCTATGAAGGAGATGGTCGGATGACCGTAGGAACTTGGATCCGGAGGAATCATGTGAATAAACTTGATCAACTGCATTTACTGTTATGCTTTACCTTATTGTCTTCATTTCAGTAGCTATATTACTAGATAATGCTGCCATAACCTGATAACTAATATTGTTAAGATAACAAGTACATGCTTGAATGCCATAGATAGCATTGCTTGGTGTATATGTTATTTGGTTTGCTTGCGAGAACATTCGAAAGTACTCAGCGGCCTTCAATGTGGCCTGGTTCACCTAAGGATCCGACGTCCAATAGCTGGGAGCCGGAGTGTTCGCGGGCTAGAAGAGTAACCCAGTCAGGTCCCTGTGGATTGGAGCCTCTCCAAGACCATGTTGCCCTAGTTAGTAGTTTTCTGCTGCCCATCTTTGTAACCATGATGTATTTATTCCAGCCACAATGGCTAATAAATATATTCTTATTACAGTTGTGCCTATGTTCATGATACTTGTTGTAAACGCGCACGCCAGAGTGATTTCCTGGGCTGGTGTGTGCGACCGACCGTCTGGCTACAGTGGTATTCAGGCGGGGTGCCACAAAACTTGTGTATACAAGAAGTTTAGCGGGAGCTCTGTGGCGTTTTTAATCTTATAGGTAGATGACATATTGTTGATTGGAAATGATACAAAGTTTCTTAGTACGATAAAAGACTATTTAAAGGGTGTGTTTTCAATGAAAGATTTAGGCAGGGTTGCATATATATTGTGCATAAAGATCTATAGAGATAGATCAAGACATCTAATTTCACTAAGCCAGAGCAGGTACATTGCCAAGGTTTTAAAATGGAGAATGCAAAGAAAGGATTTCTCCCAATGTCACATGGCACAACACTTAGCAAGAATCAATGTCCCAAGACAGTTGATGAGCGAGTGCACATGAGTGGAGTCCCATATGCCTCTGCAATTGGATCCATCATGTATGCTATGATATGTACTAGACCAGATGTTTCATATTCACTAAGTGTTAGTAGCAGGTACCAAAGTGATCATGGAGTGGCTCACTAGGCAGCTGTTAAAAAAATTCTTAAGTACCTCAAGAGAACAAAGGACATGCTCCTTGTTTATGGAGGAGATGAAGAACTCATTGTAAATGGTTACATCGATGCTAGCTTCATGACTGATATAGATGACTATAAATCTCAATCGGGATATGTTTTCACCCTCAATGGTGTTGCGGTGGTTTGGAAGAGTTTCAAACAAAACACTGTTGCAGATTCTACTACAGAAGCAGAGTATATTGCGGCTTCAGAAGCTTCAGAATTTTCTTGAAGAAGTTGGTGTGGTCCCAAGTGCGATGAATCCGATGGCACTCTATTTTGATAATAGTGGTGACGTTGCTCAAGCAAAGGAACCAAGATCTCACATGAAGACCAGACACATCGAGCGCAAGTATCACATTATCCGACAGTATGTTGAGAAGGGTTTTGTGAAGGTTCTCAAGGTTCACACGGATTTGAATGTATCAGACTCGATGATGAAGGCTCTACCACGAGCAAAGCATGAGAAACACCGGATGGCCATAGGTGTTAAAGAGACTATGTAAACTAGATTATTGACTCTAGTGCAAGTGGGAGACTATTGGAAACATGCCCTAGAGGCAATAATATTGTATTATTATATTTCCGTTTTCATAATTAAGAGTTTATATTTCATGCTATAACTGCTATGATCCTGGAATATGTGATTCAGTGGAAAACTCGTATGCACGTGTGAAATGATAAACGGTAAAGAATAGATTCCTAGTCTTGCCTCTAAGACTAGCTCAAGTGTTGTTGATGATCATGTTTTCCGGATCTAAGGACATCGTCAAGTGTAACGATAGTCCTAAAACAACATTGAGAGTATGACGTTAGAAGAACGATCATATTGAATCGACCCAAACTTGTTTGTTATGCATTGAGATAATATCGTCTGAAATCAATTGTTATAACACGGAGTGTTAGCATGTGTTTTAGTTCCTCAGACCATGAGAGTTTCGTAGTCACTTCCTACCGTACGGTGGACTTTGGGGTTGATCAAACGTCATTTGTAACTAGGTGATCATAACAACAACTTACAGGTTCTTCAGAAATTTTGACAAGGGACTAGATAGCTCGAGAGTGGGATTTTCTCCTCCGACGATGGAAAGATATTCTTAAGGAACTCTCGGTGTCACGGGGATGCCGGAACACTTCACTGAGAAAGAAGAACAAAACCGGTAACGAGGATGACGGTATAGTGAGCATGTGCATGACTCACGAGGATACCGATCATCTAGGGTTTTGTAAAGTGTCGCGAAGCAAAGTGTCGGAGTCTAGGATCTGCGTCCAAGAAACTTCTCCAAGAACTTGGGATTCGAACTCTGGGGGACTTTGCTTGGCAGCCTACGACAGGACTACGGCGGGGACGCGACGAACTCGCCGGCTCTCACCGGACACGAAGGGGACGCACGAGCTACCCAGGTTTGGGCCACCGTGCGGTGTAATACCCTACTCCTGCTTGTGTTGGATTGCTCTGTGGTGGAGAGCTTGTGCTCGAGGTACAAGAGGTGGGGGGGAGAATGGGTTGATCCCCTTACATGGAAGCAGCCCTGCCCCTTTTGTAGTGCCTTGGTCCTCTTCCCCGAAAATATGAGCGGGTAAGGGTAGCCACAGGGCGGCAATTCAAAGGGGGACAGGGGCGCAGGCTTATCCTGACTAAAGGCGGTCTCCGCCTGTTAAAGCAGCTCCTTGTGACGCACTGGTGGGCTTGATGATGACCTCCATCCTGGCGCGCTGATCCGTCCTGATCTTCTATCACCAAAGAGGAAAACCTTTGGGACTTGCTTTGGGGGAGGCAGATGCCACTGCTCCCTTATCACTAAAATGGAAACCTGTCTGAGCTGTACCCTGCTGTATTTGCCCTGGCATTGGGATGTCACCCACGTGAGAGGCCAACCGGCGCCGCATGTCACACCCCGTGAAGTGGCCTCGCGAGGGGTTGCCTCGCGAGGCGATCTGGGGCCTGCCGGCCTCACCAGGGCTTGCCCTGGCGGGGACGGGCCTCGCGAGGCTAGCTCTCTGCGAGGCGACTCCCTCCTGGGCAACGACGCCAGGGCCACCTTGCCGGGGCCAGCCCAAGCGTCGCCTCCTGGGCCAGAGGCAGACGGGCCATGGTACCCTGGTTCCCACTGGGCCGACAGTAGCCCCCGGGCCCGCGGCACGCACGTCCCGCCCATTGGGGGCGAAGCGCTGCGGGGCCCATCAAGCCGCCGGGCCCAGGCGTGACGCGTGGCGGCCTTTGCGGGCGCGGCGCCTCCACTACCTGCGACGCCTCGATAACCGCTGCCTCGGCGATAAAACTTGCCCGCACGGGGCGTGGGCATTTCATTGCTCCTTCACTCCGTCCCCAGCCTGCCTTGAGGCCAGCTCCTCGGCTCCCCATATTCCCCCCAACTTCCAATCTCTCCGCCCGTCACCGCCGTGGCCATGGCTCCCCCAAGCAAGCTTTCCACGGCCGAGAAAAGGAAGAGGACGGCAGAGGAGGTGGAGCCGCCGAAGCCGTCGGCGGCGAGGGGTAGAGGCCGGGCCCGTGGCTTGGCCGCGGCGTCGAGGGTTCCTCCTCGGGGTCGAACGTGCCCCACGGCCGCTGGCGCGGAGGCCGGCCCCAGCACCTGTGGAACGGGCATGACTCGCGGTCGCGGGAGAGGCGCTGCTCGCGGGCACGGAGGCCGCAGCGGCCGTGGCCGGGGTGGCCACGGCAGTTCCGCCGCTCTTCCTCCCCAGGCGGGGAGGCACTCGGCGGAGGCAGCCCACGAGTTCATCTTGGACATGCACCGCTCGCCCTGCACCTGGCTTCGGCTCCCGGACTCCTTTGTGAGGGCGATGGAGAAGCGCTCGCCCCTGAGCCTATGGCTGCTGGCGGAAGGCTGCTGCAACGACCCCTCCTAGGTGGCGGCGGAGTTCACCCCCTCCGGCTTCATGTTCTTGAAGCAGGGGTGGAAGTCCTTTGCCCTCGCCAGGGGCCTGAAGCGGGGGCACCTTCTCCACTTCAAGTACGACGGAGCCGCCACCCTCTTCGTGAAGATCTTCGGGGTTTCCGGCAGCCGCCTGGAGTGCTGCGCGGAGAGCGAGGACGGCAGCTACAGCGGTTCCTCCAGCAAGGGCGGCAGCGACGACAGTGCCGCCTCCCTTGATGGAAGTGGGAGTGACGACAGCTCCCCCCGCATCAAGGACGAAGACTCCGATTAGGCACGGGCGGGGCTCGATGCGGACTCTTGGGGATGACGGCGCTGCGGCTGCCCCTCCCTCTTCTTTTGCTTTTTCCTGCATTGGATCGACGTAGCCTCTGGGGGGAGTAAAAACATCTTGTATGGCACCGTATGTCTAAGTACTTTGTTTCCCATGTTTTTGCTTTCTTCCCAAGGCTCTTCTTTCCTTCTTACACTGCCCTTGTGCCCTGCATCGCTGGGACCCAGCCCCCGAGCTAGCTACGACCGTCGCTGGTGTGCTTGGAGCATGCGCTCAGCAAGGCTAGAGGGTGTAGGGCTCGAGGACGGTAGGAGCCCTTGAGGCGCGATGCCCAAGGTCCCCCCCCCCTTGACGCGCAGGCAGCTTGTGCCAAGGAAATCAGGTGCCTCGAGGGGAAAACAAGAGGAGGGAAACCCGAGAGGCACTTAGACTTAGCTCTTTTGGAGATGTGTGGCTCGGAGCGAGCCCTTCGTGGGGCACCGCACGTAAGGCACGGTCCCTCACGAAGCCTTCTACCCACAGGGCGCCGATCGCGGGTCCTCCAGAGGGGGGCTCCTGAGGCCCTGCACCAGGGAAATTGCCAAATTTTTGCGAAAAAAAATGTAGTGGGGCGCGCTCGCGAGGCCACCTGTGGGTGTTACGCGAGGAGGCAAGAGCACCAAGGACCTGGTAAGGTGACGTGCGCGGGAGCGGGCCCGCGAACCAGAGCTCAGTAACTTGGGTTTTGCAGTGCTGCTGGGACTGACCCGAGCACAGACACCGTGCCCAGCCCCAGCTCGCGTGAGACACACGGGGGGAGATCGTGAGCGCGCTTCCCGAGGCAAACTCAGCTGCAAGGACACTGGTTATTAGGAAGTAGGCTTTACTGATGCATGAAATAGACTCATTACACAACAGGAAAGGTACGTGCTGCCGTGTTCGACACGGGTCAACTTGAGGATGTGGCGGCCGTAGGCCCCTCAAGTATGTAGGTCGCCAGCGCGGAGCATGGGGCATCCACCAGCGCGGAGCATGGGGTATCCGCCAGCGCGGAGCATGGGGCTTTCCGTCAGCGTGGAGTATGGGGTGTCCGCCAGCGCGGAGCATGGGGCTTCCACGAGAGTGGGAGGGAGCTCCCGCGTGCCAACGGCAGCGTCGGTAGAGGGAGCTCCGGAGCGTGTACAACTCCATTTCATTCGTATCCGTGGGGTCACGGATAGAACTTGCGGAGATGTTGGATGTTCCATGTGTTTTGTACCGGAACACCCTCCTCCGTTTCGAGCCGTGCCGCGCCGGGCCGGGAGATGTGCGTGACCCTGAAAGGGCCCTCCCACATGGGTGAGAGTTTGTGGAGTCCCTCTCTGGAGAGGATCCGGCGCAGGACGAGGTCGCCCGCCTCGAGGGTGCGGGGGCATATGTTGCGGCTATGATAGCGACGCAACGCCTGCTGGTTCCTTGCCGCGCGGAGGGCGGCCTGGCGGCGCACCCCTTCGAGGAAAAGCAGGTCATCCTCCCGCAGGCCGTCTTGACAAGACTCGTCGAAAGCCAAGACCTGCGGGGACCGGTGCTTGACCTCGGCTGGGAGAACAGCCTCTGCCCCGTAGACGAGGAAGAAAGGCGTCTCGCCGGTGGGCTTGGTCGCCGTGGTGCGGATGGACCATAGCACTGAAGGGAGCTCCTCCAGCCAGCCCTTGCCGCATGCCGCGAGCTGCTTCTTGAAGCTCCTAGTCTTGAGGCCCTTGAGGACCTCAGCGTTGGCACGCTCGGTCTGGCCGTTGCTTCGAGGGTGTGCCACGGAGGCGAAGCAGATCTGCGTGCCGATGCTAGCACAGTAGGTCTTGAACTGGCCGCTAGTGAACTGCGTGTCGTTGTCCGTGATGATGCGGTTGGGGACGCCAAAGCGGCACACCAGGCCCTTGGTGAACTTGACCGCTGATCCTGCCGGAATGGTCTGGACAGGCTCCACTTCCGCCCACTTGGTGAACTTGTCGATGGCGACGTAGAGGTAGCGATAGCCGCCAGCCGCGCGAGGGAAGGGCCCGAGGATATCCAGCCCCCAGACTGCGAAGGGCCACGAGAGGGGGATGGTCTGGAGCCCTTGTGCCGGCTGGTAGATCTGCTTGGCGTGGAACTGGCAGGCCTCGCATGCCTGGACCAGCTCCGCGGCATCTTCGAGCGCTGTCGGCCAGTAGAAACTGCTGCGGAATGCCTTACCTGCGAGGGTACATGAGGACGAATGGTGGCCGCAGTCGCCTCCATGGATGTCGGCAAGCAGCTTGCGCCCTTGCTCCTTGGAGATGCACCGCAGCGCGACTCCGTTCGTGCGGTGGCGGTACAGGTCACCCTCCCTCAAGTGGTAGAGCGCGGCTTGGCGGACCACACGCTCCGCTTCCGTGTCGATCTCCGGGAGGGCGCCGCCCTCCAGATAGGCCTTGATCTTTGCGGTCCAGCTTTCAGGCTGTGGCTCGAGCGCCAGCAGCAGGCGAGCGCCCAAAGCTGGTCCGCAGTCTGGTGCACCCATGGGTGGTGTGGGAGGGAGCTCTTCGCGAGGCGCCGACATGCTGGCGATCGGGGGCACCGCTGAAGGCTTCAGGAGCCGCTCCTCAAAGACACCGGGGCTCTGGGGCTCGCGGCGAGAAGCGCGCTTGGCGATTTCGTCCGCCTCGCTATTGTCGCTGCGAGGGACGTGCTGTAGCTCCATGCCCATGAAGCGCTTCTCGAGCTTGCGCACCTCCTTCAGGTAGGCTGCCATGTGCTCATCCTTCGGCTTGTACTTCTTGTTGGAGAAGTTGATGAGGAGCTGCGAGTCGAGTCGCCCTTGATGATGATGCGCCAGACTCCAAGCGCGATGGCGGCCTTGAGCCCGGCGATGAGTCCCTCATACTCGGCGATGTTGTTGGAGACCTTGTCGGTGCGCCCGAAGCAGAGCTGCACTGCGTAGTAAAGCTTGTCGCCTGTGGGTGTAGTGAGCACCACCCCAGCCCCCGCGCCCTGGCGTGCGAAGGCCCCGTCGAAGTGCATGCTCCAGCCTCCGGAGGTAGCCTCCTCGGGCAGGGACGACTCCTCCTGCGGCTCGCCCTGACGCGTGTCCGTTCACTCCGCCGCGAAGTCTGCCATGGCCGCGCCCTTGATGGTCCTGGTGGCGAGGAACTCCAGCTCGAAAGGCTGCAGCTCGATGTTCCACTCGGCGACGCGGCCGGTGGCATTCGGGCTCTGCAGGACTTGCTCTAGTGGGTAGGAGGAGATCACTCTGACTGGGTGACCCTGGAAGTAGTGGCGTAGCTTCTTGGAGGCCATGAGGAGCGCCAGGAGGAGCTTCTACTGCATGGGGTACCGTTCACGCGCGTCTCGCAGCACCGTACTGACGAAGTAGACGGGGTGCTTGACGAGGCACGTGACTGTGTTATCCAAGTCATGCTCGCCGAGGGGCTCAGGCTGCTGCGCCACGGGGGCCTCCGGGGGCGGCGTCACGGGGGCCTCCGGAGGCTGATCTCCAGAGGCCTCCTGAGGGGGCGCGGGGCCTCCGGAGGGGGGCCCTCGACAGGCGCCGGCAGGGCCTTGAGGGGCTCCAGCGATGTCTCCGCGGCACCCGCAGGCACAGGCTCGGCAGGCTTCTTCTTGACGCAGACTCGCTCCTCCCGCTCTGCCACAAGGGCTGCACTGGCCGTTTGGGGAGTGGCCGCCAAGTATAACAGCAGGCGCTCGCGTGGGCGCGGGGTGACCATGACGGGAGGGCTGGTGAGGTACCTTTTGAGATCCTCGAAGGCAGCGTCGGCCTCAGGGGTCCACTTGAAGGGGACATACCTCTTCATGAGCTTGAAGAAAGGCAGAGCCCGCTCGTCGAACTTGGATATGAAATGACCGATCGAGGCCATGCATCCCGCCAGGCGCTGCATCTCCTTGAGGTTGCGGGGCAGCTGCATCTCCTCGATAGCCTTAATCTTCTCAGGGTTGGCGTCGATGCCGCGATGGGAGACCAGAAAACCCAGGAGCTTGCCGGAAGGGACACCGAAGACACACTTGGCGGGGTTGGGCTTGAGGTTGACTTTGCGCAGGTTGGCGAAGGTTTCCTTCAGGTCCTCGATGAGGGTGCGCGCCTCGCGCATTTTGATGACGATGTCGTCAACATATGCCTCCATGTTTCTCCCCATTTGGCACCCTAGGCAGATGCGCATCAGCCTCTGGAAGGTAGCCCCCGCGCTCTTCAGCCAAAGGGCATGCACACGTAGCAGAACACTCCGCAGGGGGTGATGAAGGCGGTTTTCTCCTCATCCTCCTTTGCCATCTTGATCTGATGATAGCCCGAGAAGGCGTCCAGGAAGCAGAGCAGATCGCACCCGGCGGTGGAGTCTACTATTTGGTCAATCCTGGGCAGCGGGAAGTGGTCCTTGGGGCTGGCCTTGTTGAGGTTGGTGAAGTCGACGCACATGCGCTTGCCGCCGTGCGGCTTTGCGACGACAACGGGGTTGGTGACCCACTACGGGTGGAGCACCTCGCGGATGATTCCTGCGTCTTGGAGCTTCTCGACCTCCCCAATGACGAAGTCCTGCTTCTCGGGCGCCTGGCGCCGTACTTTCTGCTTGACGGGGCGTGCGTTGGGGCACACCGCCAACTGGTGCTCGATCACCTCCCTCGGCACGCCGGGCATGTCCGATGTTGTCCAAGCGAACATATCAGCATTCGCCCGAAGGAAGTCGACGAGGGAGCCTTCTTGCTCGGGGGAAAGGCCGCTGCCGATGGTGAGGAAGGGGCCCACGCCGTTCCCATCCAACGACACTTTCTTGGTCTCGGCCTGCTCCTAGGAGAACAACAGCTTCTTCGCAGGCACCGGCTCGGCAAGCTCAGGGGCGTCCTCCTCGGCCTGGGATGCGGCGGCGGCCGCCTTGTGGGCGTGCGCGAGGGCGCGCACCGCGTCCTTTACATCGCAACGGATTGTGAGGATGCCGCTGCTGCCGGGCATCTTGACGAGGCCATAGGCATGGTGTGTTGCGGCCATGAACTTGGAGAGCGCCGGGTAGCCCAAGACGGCGTTGTAGGGCAGGCCGATGCGAGCCACATCGAAGACGACGAGCTCCGTACGGTAGTTCTCGCGGGTGCCGAAGGTGACGGGAAGGCGCACCTGCCCCAGGGGGGCAGTGGCGCTGCCGGTAACGCCTGAGAAGGGCCTGGTGGGCACGAGGCACCCACCTAGCGCCCGGAGCGTCTCGAAAGTCTCCAGAGAGAGCACGTTGAGGCCAGCACCGCCGTCGATGAGCGTCTTGGTGACGGCCACACCGCCGATAGTCAGAGTGCACAGCAGAGGGACAGCCCCCGCAGCCCTGGCGGACCTGGGATGGTCGCTGGCGTCGAAGGAGACGGGGAACTTGGACCACTTGAGGTGGCCGGCGGGCTCGGGCGCCTGAAGGGCCGCGCTCACCTCGCGCTTGAAGCGCTTGAGGCCCCTGCGAACCCCCACTGGTGGCGACGGCCTTGGCTGGGCAGTGGCCGCCGGCGCCGCTCAGCACGGACGAGCCATGCCCCGGAGGAGGAAGAAGACGGGGAGCGGTGCGCCCGGGCTGCTCAGCGCGCCGTGGTGAAGTGGACACGGGGTGAGGGGGCGCCTGGCCTCCGCTGGCGGCGAAGACGAGCTCGGTGATGCGCTTGAGCCAGGTGTCGCGGCCGTCCTTGGAGGGAGGACAGCGCAGCAGCCCCCAAGCCATGAGCAGCGCGGCGCGCGGAGCAAGGGGGCCGCTCCCTGCGGGCGAAGACGCAATGGAGGAGAGGCCGCGGTCCCGCCCACTTGCCGATGGGTGGATGGAGGAGGACGCCCGCTCCCCAACGGGCCCGGCGGCGGCGCCCCGACGCGCAGTGCGCTCGCGGCGCGCGGCGGCATCGTCCATGTTGGTGCCGATGTCGAGGTCGAAGGCGCGAAGACGGCAAGTCCCCCTACCTGGCGTGCCAAATGTCGGAGTCTAGGATCTGCGTCCAAGAAACTTCTCCAAGAACTTGGGATTTGAACTCTGGGGGACTTTGCTTGGCAGCCTACGAGAGGACTACGGCAGGGACGCGACGGACTTGCCGGCTCTCACCGGACACGAAGGGGACGCGCGAGCTACCCAGGTTTGGGCCACCGTGCGGTGTAATACCCTACTCCTGCTTGTGTTGGATTGCTCTGTGGTGGAGAGCTTGTGCTTGAGGTACAAGAGGTGTGGGGGAGAATGGGTCGATCCCCTTACAAGGAAGCAGCCCTGCCCCTTTTGTAGTGCCCTGGTCCTCTTCCCCGAAAATATGTGCGGGAAAGGGTAGCCACAGGGCGGCAATTCAAAGGGGGATAGGGGCGCAGGCTTATCCTGACTAAAGGCGGTCTCTGCCTGTTAAAGCAGCTCCTTGTGACGCGCTGGTGGGCTTGGTGATGACCTCCGTCCTGGCGCGCTGATCCGTCCTGATCTTCTATCACCAAAGAGGAAAACCTTTGGGACTTGCTTTGGGGGAGGCAAATGCCACTGCTCCCTTATCACTAAAATGGAAACCTGTCTGAGTTATACCCTACTCTCCTTGCCCTGGCATCGGGACATCACCCACGTGAGAGGCCAACCGGCACCGCATGTCACGCCCCGTGAAGCGGCCTCACGAGGGGTTGCCTCGCGAGGCGATCTGGGGCCTGCCGGCCTCACGAGGCTAGCTCTCCGCGAGGCGACTCCCTCCTGGGCAACGGCGCCAGGGCCACCTTGCCGGGGCTAGCCCAAGCGTCGCCTCCTGGGCCAGAGGCAGACGGGCCGTGGTACCCGAGTTCCCACTAGGCCGACACAAAGGGAACATCACATAAGAACCAAAGGTTCACTTGAATGTCATTCGTGTAACCATAGGGATCGATATGGACGTCCACGGTTCCGCTATCGGTCATTGAACGAGGGGGTTTCGTTCATGTCTATGGTTAACCGAACCTACGAGGTCACAAGCTTAAGGTTATCACGATTTTCTGAGTGTTAGTAGGACGAGAGTATCAAGGATTTATTTGTGGAATTGTTTCATTAATATTTGGAATAGTTTCGAGAGGAATCGGAAGCGTTTCGGGGTCACCGGAAGGGTTTTGAAGTTTATCGGGCAATACTGGGTATTACCGATAAATAATATATAGGTGGAAAATGTTTCCGGAGGTGTTAAATTAATAATAAAATGCTCTAGTAATTGTTAGAGGGCTTTTATATTTAATTTAATATCAACGGGCCTTAAAAGGCCAAGTGGTGGAAGGAGTATTGGGCCACCATGGCCCAATAGGAAGTGGCGTCCCCCTTCCCTTGTGGGGGGTGAATTGGAGTAGGGGAGGAGTCCAACTCCTCCCCCTTTGGCTGGCGCACCAAGGAGGGTCTTTCCCTCCTTGGTGGCTACCCCTCCCTCCTCCTCTAACCTATATATACTTGAGGTATGAGGCCCTTTTGAGATATAAATTTTGGTGCCTCCTCTAGTTCCTCTAGTTCTAGTTCTGGTTGATCCTAGTTGATCAATTAGAGCTTGACCTAAATCCTCTAATCCTTATAATTAGAAGCCCAATGTGGTTCTAATCTCCTCCCTCTAATTCTCCAACGACGATTAGCTCTGGATGGCGAAGCGCTGCCGGACCGTGAAGACCATACGCTCACAACTAAGTAGAGAGGCCGTGCTTTCGGTCTTCTATTTGAGGGATCGTTCGAGGGCGGTTCGCGGGATCATCATCAAGAGTACGAGGGACTCCAAGTACGATCTACACCGACTCGTCTACTTCCGCTGTACTCTGGAGTCGGTAACGATCGTGATCCAAACCTTATAGGCATCTTCATATTGTTCCTGGGTGATCGTAGGGCGATTTTTTTTGTTTTCTACTACATTTCCCAACAGCTCCCCCTTCTCCCTGACCGGGACAACATACAGCTCCTTGGTAAGGAGCATCGCAAGCTGGGGGGTCCTGGCCTCTTCGAGCAGCGGCGCCGGAGATTTCATCTCTCGGGCCTTGGCACGCCAGGTCTGGTCATGGAGCCTCAAGCTGAGCATCTTTCCGACAGTCAAGAATATTAAAAGAACAGCAATACAAGTAAAGTTGTGTATACCTCCACTGGACGGGTGTCATCGCTGAAGCCGATATCTTCCTCCTGGTCAGGGAAGGTGTTCTTGGTCGGCTTGAAAAGCAACGTCCACATGCCAGCGAGGTTGGAGCAGAAGAAGTGCCGCACAGTCACCTCGTCCATGGGCTTGTAGCGCCACATCGGGTTGGACCTAAGTTGAAGGGGAAGGATGCGGCGGTGGAGCACGACATGGACCACGTCCACTAGCTTGATGCCATGTTCAATCACCCGCTTAAGCTGCTTTTGAAGCAGCTTTACCTTATTCTGGTTTCCCCAATCGAGGCCCTTCTTTGTCCAGGAGACAAGCCTCTTTGGGGGTTCGGACGTGAAGGCGGGGGTCTCTGTTTGACCCTTTGTGAGTAGTTCAGTGATGTAAAACCACTCCTGCTGATGGGCTCACCTACCACAGGTAGGGACAAAGACCTGACATCTAGGGCCCACCTAGGGTCCACACCATTATTAAGAGACCCTAGGGTCACAAGAGCAATCAGATGCACACCATGAAGGATTCACTCGGACCTTGCACAGACAACACTCGGACGTCCACCCTCCAGTCGGCCAGCCTCAACCACTCGAACAGAGGAGACGTAAGGATGGCGAGGGAACTGCAACGGTCGAGTAGTCTTCAACTAGGCTTTAATGATAGTTATGGCTACCGTTACCTGTAACTGCCATAGTAATAGCTGTTAAACATCCATAACTGTTGTAGTTATTGTCATTAATGCCCTAGCGACGTGGTGGTGGAGAGGCCGCAGCGCGCTCCTATATAAGCCACCCTCTCCCTCCGTCACAGGGTTCAGCTTCCCTTGTAATCACATACCCCAAGAGCAAACAAGCCTTCAGGCAACGAGACGTAGGGCTGTTACCTTCTCCGAGAGGGGCCCGAACTCGTAAAAACCGAGTGCCACACTTGTGTTGTAGCTAGGCTCTGCCCCTTCATTCGTACCCCCAGTATTCATTGTCAGGTTAGTAACCACGACAGTTGGCGCCCACCGTGGGGCGGTGCGTTTAGCGAATTTAGCAGTACAGGTGGAATTTCATCATCACCATGTTAGTCGGCGGCGAAATCTGTTTTGGGGCTCTCAGCTTCATCGCTGACGACTCAGCGTAGCTCCCGGAGGCCCCGCTGGATGTGGAGTCGCTGCCCATCCATGGCATGGCGCACTTCCGTGCATCTTCGTACGGAGTCCTTCTTCGACAGCCATTGGTTCCGTATCGAGTGATTTCTGTCCTTCCCGCTGGGCGCCATCGCAAGCGCTCTGGGCACTCACGGCTCTAGCACTGGATCAAGCACGCGGTGGCCGTTCAGGCCGCAGCGGAACACGTGGCGGCTCTTGAGCCTGACGAGCCTGCCCTCGACCTTTTCGCCGAGCTCCACGAGGATTCCATCAGCGAGTCCGAGTGCGAGAGCGTGGAGTCCACCACCGAGGTCCTCATGGCTGGCATGGAGCAGCGCAGTCCTCCGGGTTATTCCGGCCCCCGTGATGGACACATGGGCACCTCGCGCGGGAACGACAACGACAACCATGGGAACGACCATTTGCCTCATCATGATCCTTATATCCCGCAAGCTCTCATTCGGGAGCAGAGCGATGAGCTCCGGCAGAGAAACGAGCAAGCTTTGCACACCCCCATCACCGGGACGACTCCTGAGGCCCTGGCCATGGAGTCGGCGCGTTTGGCCACTCTGGCCGAGCAAGATCGCCTAGAGCGGCTGCAGAAGGAGTTGGACGATCGCACTCACCAACAACCTAGTTCCAGCCGGCACAAGCGCCGGTTGTTCATGAGTGACCAGCCTCGGAAGTACCAGGTGTTGAACAGCCCTCTGCAAAACCTAGCGGCGGCTACCAGGATCGTTGATTCCATCCAGCCCTCCGATTCCGCAGCTGCAGAAGGGATCCGTCAGATCCAAGCGCTCCTGAAGATGGCCCTGTCGCAGAACGCGGCGGTGTCACAGTCGCGCGATCGTATCCACAGCGCGTCAGTGCGCGCCGAAACTGTCTAGTCGGCCCATAGTCCTCTGGGCTCAGGAAGACACCGGGTTCACCTTCCTCAAGAGACCACCACGGGGAGCGGAGGCGCGACTTACTCGTTTCGCCCCGGCGACATGATGATTACGATCGAACCCGGATGCCCCCTTCGTGGAACGTCCCATACGAGCGCCAGCCTTATGGTGATAGGCGTTCTCCCAGGAATGATCGCAGGCTGAGCCCCTCGTACTATCCGGGCAACCTTCGGGACCCCCAGTTCCATGCGAGATCCGTCCTCGCCCAGAACCTGGTCGATAGAGGGTGGTCCCTGAGGGAAGGCCTTGACGCTGATGTTCCGAGTGGTTCCGCACCCTCCGGACCTGAGTGTTTCAGTCGGTACATTCGGGCTACAGATATCCCGAACAATTTCAGATTGGCGACATGCATTAGCAAGTTCACTGGCGAGTTGAAGCCAGAGATTTGGTTAGAGGACTACCGAGTGCCGTCTAGATCGGCGGCGGCAATGACAATGTGGCTATGAAGCATCTGCCGCTGATGCTCGAGGGGTCAGCCAGGGCGTGGCTCAACCAGTTGACGCTCAGCAGTATTTACTGCTGGGACGATCTGGCCCGGGTCTTCATCAAGATTTTCGAGGGCATGTACAAGCGGCCGGGTGGATTGTCAGAGCTGCAGCATTGCGTTCAGAAGCAGAATGAAACTCTCCGAGAGTACATCCAGCGGTAGATCACCCTGCACGGCATGGTGGAAAACGTCACCGAGCACCAGGCGATCTGCGCCTTCAAAGCTGGCGTCAGGTATCATGAGTTAGCCTTGAAGATCGGCCGTACTGAGATCCCGACTCTCAGTCGGGCGATGGAGATTGCCAATCAGTACACCAATGGCAAAGAGGAAGACCGGTTGAGGAGCGGCAAGGGCCGAGCCAGAGATGCAAATCAGTCGGACAACAACAAGAATAAGAAGCAGAAGCGCAAGGCCAAGATAGCCAACAATGCAGAGGTTGCGGCCTTGGCCGGCCAAAGCAAAGGCAAAGGCCAGCCGAAGCAGAAGAAAGAGTGGGCCGGCAAGAAGAAGGCCGCTCCAAAAAATGACATCCTTGATCAGCCCTGCCAGATTCACACGAAGAAGGATTAAGAAGGCAACCTGATTCTGCTGAAGCATACCACTCGGGAATGCCGGCTGCTCAAGCAAGAGATGTGGCAAGACCCCTCCGAGGGAAAGGATAAGGACGAGGATGATGATGGGGACAAAGACGCCTCCGAGTACCCCCACGTCGAGAAGGTCCTGATGATCTTTGCTGACATCGAAAGCAAGAGATGCCTCAAGGTGATAAACCGAGAGGTCAATATGGCGGTTCCGACTGTCACCAAGCTCCTAGACTGGGCCAAGACCCATATCACCTTCGACCAGTCAGATCACCCGGCCCACATACCGACCCCTGGGCGGCAGGCGCTGGTGGTTGATCCCACTGTTGGAGGAGTCCGACTGCGCAAAGTCCTCATGGACGGCGGCAGCGGGCTGAACATCATTTACGTTGATACTCTAGAGGCGATGGGCATTCCGATGTCCTGACTGAGTAAAAGCAATATGCAGTTCCACGGGGTCATCCCCGGGAAAAAAGCGAAGTCACTCAGGCAAATTGCCCTCGACGTCGTATTCGGCGAAGAGAAAAACTTCAGAAAAGAGTTGACCTTTGAGGTGGTAGACTTCAAGAGTGACTATGACGCCATCCTGGGTAAGCCTACCTACGCACGATTCATGGCCAGACCATGTTACGTGTATCTTAAACTTAAGATGCCAAGGCCGAAGGGCGTGATCACCATCGCGGGAAACCGGAAGATAGCTGAGGAGTGCTTGCAGAAGGGCTCCCAGATCACGGACGAGCAGATGGCATTGGCGGATTTGGACGAGTACAAGAAGACGGTTGATTCGAGCGACCTGCTCAAGAGCAAGAAGCCGACTGTGGAATCCACTTTCCAGTCAGCCGGCGATTCGAAGCAGGTTCACGTCCACCCGGAGGACCCGAACGCCGCCCCGACCAACATATCCACGATGCTCGATAGCAAATAGGAAAGCGAGCTCATCCAGTTCCTCCGTGAGAACTGGGATATCTTCGCATGGAAACCCTCTGGCATGCCGGGTGTTCCCAGGGGACTGGCTGAGCATCGACTCAGAGTTGACCCGAAGATGAAGCCTGTCAAAGAGCATCTCTGACGCTCTACTCCTGAGAAGCGCAAGGCGATTGGCGAGGAGATCACGCGGCTCTTGGCCGCCGAATTCATCCATGAAATTTACCACTCCGAGTGGCTTGCCAACGCCGTGTTAGTTCCCAAAAAAGATAAATCTCTCCGAATATGTATTGACTTCAAACACATCAATCGGGCCTGCCCGAAGGACCAATTCCCTCTCCCCCGCATAGACCAGATCATAGACTCTACTGCGGGGTGCGAGCGCTTATCATTTCTGGATGCGTACTCCGGGTACCACCAGATCCAAATGTACGGTCCGGATGAAATAAAGAATGCATTCATCACCCCATTCGGGTGTTTTTGTTATACCACAATGCCTTTCGGATTGAAGAATGCCGGAGCAACTTTCATGCGCATGATCCAGAAATGCTTACAGAGGCAGATCAGTCGGAACATGGAGGCCTATATGGATGACATTGTGGTCAAGTCCAGGAAGAGTTCCGACCTCCTGGAAGACCTCGCCAAGACCTTCGCGAGCCTGCGCCAATACGCCATCAAACTCAATCCAGCCAAGTGTACTTTCGGGGTGCCCGCAGGCAAGCTACTCGGCTTCCTTGTTTCCAAACGAGAGATCGACGCTAACCCCGAGAAGGTCAGCGCCATAGTCCGAATGAAGCAACCGCAATGTCTGCATGATGTACAGAAACTCACGGGCTGTCTGGCAGCTCTGAGTAGATTCATTTCACGACTCGGTGAGAAGGCCCTGCCACTCTACCGACTCATGAAAAAGTCAGAGAAGTTCGAGTGGACGACAGAAGTGCATGCCGCGTTCAAAGAACTCAAAGCCCTGCTTTCCACCCAGCCAGTGCTTGCTGCTCCGGGCCGCCAAGAGCCCTTGCTCTTGTATATCGCGGCCACGAGCCAAGTTGTTAGCACTGTGCTCAATGTGGAGCGTGAGGAACAAGGCAAAGCCTTCAAGATCCAGCGGCCAGTATATTACATTTCTGAAGTTTTGACCCCTTCCAAGCAAAGATATCCACACTACTAGAAGCTGGTGTACGGGATTTACCTGACTGCAAAGAAGGTGGCTCATTACTTTCAAGATCACTCGGTCACAGTGATAAGTGATGCTCCCCTGTCGGAGATGTTGAACAACAAATATGCCACGGGTCGAGTGGCCAAGTGGGCCATCGAACTCCTCCCTTTGGACATCAAGTTTAAGGCCAAGAAAGCTATCAAGTCGCAGGCTCTGGTGGATTTCTTAGCCGAGTGGATTGAACAGGAACAGCCGGCCCCGAGTGTCCCCGAACATTGGACTATGTTCTTTGACAGCTCCAAGATGTTAAATGGCTTGGGGGCTGGTGTTGTCCTAGTGTCCCCCAAAGGCGACAGGCTTAGCTCCGTACTTCAGATCCACTTTGACTCTTCAAACAATGAGGCAAAATACGAAGCCCTTTTGCATGGATTGCGCATGGCGATCTCCCTTGGGATCCGCCGACTGATGGTCTATGGTGACCCGGACCTGGTGGTGAACCAAGTGATGAAGGAATGGGACATCCGGAGCCCAGCTATGACAGGCTACTGCAATGCCGTCCGAAAGATGGAGAAAAACTTCGAAGGACTGGAGCTCCATCACATCCCACGAATCAAAAACCAGGCGGCTGATGACTTGGCCAAGATTGGTTCCACTCAAAAAGTAGTCCTGAAGAATGTGTTCCTAGAGCACTTGTACTCGCCCACAATCAAGGAAGATCCTTTTGTGGACGAGCCCCCGCAACCAGTCGGGCCGTCAAATCCGACTGAAGTTGACATCCCAACGGTGGTCGATCTGGTCCAAGAGGTGCTCGTCATCTCTCCCGAGTGGACCGAGCCGTACTTCGCATACCTACTTAGGCAGGAACTCCCCGAAGACGAAGAGGAAGCTCGACAAATCGTCCGTCGATTGAAAGCCTTCACCATCATGGGAGAACAACTCTATAAGAAGAGTGCTGCTGGCATCACTCAGTGTTGCATCACGCCGGAGGAAGGGCAGCAGATCCTACAGGAGATTCATTCGAGAACCTGTGGTCACCACGCTTCCTCTCGGACCTTGGTCGCCAAAGTGTTCTGGGCAAGTTTCTATTGGCCCAGAGCCAACGAGGCTGCTCGTGATATCGTTGACCACTGCGTTGGGTGTCAGTTTTATGCGAACCAGTCGCACAAGCCAGCGTCCGCGCTGAAGACAATCCCACTCGCGTGGCCGTTCGCAGTCTGGGGACTCGACATGGTCGGTCCGCTCCGGACCGGGACCAGCGGGTTCACACATCTGTTGGTGGCAGTGGATAAGTTTACCAAGTGGATTGAAGCGAAGCCTATAAAGAAGCTAGACTCTTCGACTGCAATCAAGTTCATCAGGGAGATAATCTTCTGGTTTGGAGTCCCCCACAGCACCATCATGGACAATGGGTCAAACTTCGACTCGGATGAGTTCCGCGAGTTTTGCTATTCTCAGGGCACTCGGGTTGACTATGCCTCCGTGGCTCACCCTCAGTCGAATGGACGGGCAGAACGGGCGAATGGATTGATACTCCAGGGGCTCAAGCCACGTCTCATGCGTGACCTGAAGCACGCGGCAGGAGCCTGGGTCGCCGAGCTACCATCAGTCCTCTGGGGCTTGCGGACGACCCCGAATCGGTCCACGAAGCGCACTCCTTTATTTTTGGTGTATGGCTCTGAGGCTGTCCTGCCGAGTGATTTGCTCCACAACTCCCCTCGAGTGGATTTGTACTCAGAGGCGGAGGCTGAGGAAGTGCGTCAAGACGGTCTCGACCTACTGGAGTAGGAACGCGAATTGGCGCTTATCAGAATGACTGCATATTGGCAAGACCTGCGCAGCTATCTTGATAGACACGTCAGGGGGCGTGCTTTCCAGGAAGGTGACCTAGTCCTCCGACTGGATCAGCAGAAACCTCACAAGCTGGTGCCACCATGGTAAGGGCCCTTTGTGATTTCAAAGGTACTGAACAATGGGGCCTATCGGCTCTACAACTTCACTAAAGGCAAAGAAGAGCCCCGAGCTTGGAATGCGGATCTGCTCCGCAAATTCTTCACCTAGAATAAATTTACCCCCCCCCCCTCATTGTAATAGTATTCCGAATGAAATTAGATGAATAAAAGCCTTACTTTTCTTGTATTTCGTCTAATTTGGGCCAGTGCCATGTTTTCACTCCGGTGACTAACAGCGTTCGGAAACTAACACACACACCCCCAGTGGGCGTATCGGCTTAGTTGCGAACCAGATTTCGCCTAAGTTAAAAACTATCCGAGAGCGGAAACGCTCCACACTCAGGGGCTTAGCCGCGAACCAGATTTCGCCTAAGTTAAAAACTATCCGAGTGCGGACACACTCCACACTCGGGGGCTTAGCGGCGAACCAGATTTCGCCTAAGTTAAAAACTATCCGAGTGCAGACACGCTCCACACTCAGGGGCTTAGCGGCGAACCAGATTTCGCCTAAGTTAAAAACTATCCGAGTGCGGACACGCTCCACACTCGGGGGCTTAGCTGCGAACTAGATTTTGCCTAAGTTAAAAACTATCCAAGTGTGGACACGCTCCACACTCGGGGGCTTAGCCGCGAACCAGATTTCGCCTGAGTTAAAAACTATCCGAGTGCGGACACGCTCCACACTCAGGGGTTTAGCCGCGAACCAGATTTCGCCTAAGTTAAAAACTATCCGAGTGCGGACACGCTCCACACTCAGGGGCTTAGCCGCGAACTAGATTTCGCCTAAGTTAAAAACTATCCGAGTGCGGACACGCTCCACACTCGGGGGCTTAGCCGCGAACCAGATTTCACCTAAGTTAAAAACTATCCCAGTGCGGACAAGCTCCACACTCGGGGGCTTAGGTGCGAACCAGATTTTGTCTAAGTCGAAAACTATCCGAATGCGGACACGCTCCACACTCGGGGGCTTAGCCGCGAACCAGATTTCTCCAGAGCTGAAAACTATCCGAGTGCAGACACGCTCCACACTCGGGGGCTTAGCCGTGCACCAGATTTCGCCTAAGTTAGAAGAAACAAAGATCCAAATAACCGAGTAAACTCCGATCCGTTCGAATACTCCTACCAAAAGCAAAGTATGCGAGCCCGAGCCCCATTAAAGTATTATGGTTACATCAACCACTCGGCATTCCGAGGCAAATTGAGACTTAAGTGTTTTATGATCACTCCTCCGCGGGAGGATCGGCCGGATCGACGAAGGTGTCAAGGTCAATGCCGTCCGCGATCCGAGTGGCGGCCTCGATGAATGTCTCCATGAAGCCCTCAAACCTGAGCTTCTTCTTGTTGGTGACCTTCAGCGACTTCAACTTCTCCTCATCCACGTCCTTGCAGTGGACACGGACGAGTGCGAGCGCCACGTCGGCTCCGCAGCGGGCAGCAGACTTCTTCCAAGCTTGCACTCGAGTCAGGATCTCCTTCAATCGGGTCATCATAGACTCCACGTCGTTCTGAAGCTCTTCACCCGGGAGAAGTTCTTGGTCGATCTTGGACAAGGCAGATCTCAGTCGGATGACGTACCCCACGGTGCTCTCAAGGCGCTCCTCCAGACGGAGAATGGCCATGGCGGCACTGTCCTTGAGAAGCTGTCTTGAGGGGTCCAGATCCTTCTCAACTCGGTCCGTCTCCAGCTCGAAGTTAAAGCAGAATTCTGCCGAGAGAAATAGTTCGAGGTCAGCGCTTACAACAGATTCGAAAATGAAGAAAGTTCACTCGGCAGCGTCGCTTACCTTCAAGTTTCTTGCCCATCTCCTCGCCGAACTCCTGGACGCACTGCTTGTGATAGCCTGGCTTATTAAGGATGATAGACTACTCATATCAATAAGGAATTCCTTCTTTTCCGGGAGCCCATTCGGACAGAACTCCAAAGTTAAGCGTGCTCAGCTTGGAGTAATTTCAGGATGGGTGACCGACCGGGAAGTTGCTCCCGGGTGCGCATGAGTGAGGACAAAGTGCGCAGGAAAGACTAGTATTGATCTATGAGGCCAGTCTAGATCTCGCTAGGAGTAACAACCATCGGCGGGTGTGTCCGGGGCGTTACACTGCTCCAGTTCAGCTTTCTTCTCAAGGAGCTTCGTGACTTGGTCCTTCAGAGCCTTCTTCTCCTCCTCAAAAACATTCGCCTGAGTGTTGTGCTTCGCCTCCCACTCAGCGTTGACCTTCATGAGCCCAGAAACTTTGCTCCTGGTCGCCTCAGCTACAGCCTTCAGAACTTTGATCTCTTCCTCAAGCTTGCTGACTGAAGCCAGCTTCTCCTCTGCAGCCTTGGTCTTACTCCTGGCCTCCTTCTGCGCAAGAGCCAACTCCTTGTCCTTGTCCTCGAGGGCCTGCTTCATGGTTTCTAAAGAAATAGAAGTCCTCAGCCTCATTACAAGTTGGGCATTCTCGCTGCAGACATCTGTCGAAGCGAATTGGCTCGGATCAAAGAAAAAACACGACTCGGCGAATAGTCAAACAGTGGAACCTACCTCCCAGGGCGTTTTTCTCCTTCTCCAGATGGCCGCTCTTGTGCTTCTCCGCGTCCAAGTCCACTCGGAGCTGCAACACTTCCTTCTCCAAGTCAGCATAGTGAGATCCCAACTCGCAAGGCCTCTGTTACAAAACAAAGCAAATTGTCAGTCGGCTGAAAAAGCGAGTTCCCTCCCCGAAGGAGGAACAAGCTCGATCAGTACCAGATCCTGAAGTACCCTCTTACAACCAAGTTGGAAATGAAGAAAATCGAGGATAACAACACGCTGGTCTTCATCGTCGACCCCAAGGCAGAGAAGCTCGATCAGTTCGAAGCTCCCTAATCTACCAAGCCTCCCACTCGGCCAGCCGAGTGAGAGGTCTTACTCCGGATGTTACCCAGCCGAAAAACTATAAGACTCCCGCCGACTGCTCCCAGTCGATGGCAGTCTGGGGGACTACACCCAGTGGGTGCACTCAGCGTGCCCCCGCTGGAAAGTGACTCGTGTTGATGAGCTAAAAAAAACGTGTGTGTTTGTTCTATCAGACTGCCACCGATTGCCGGCAACCGATGGCAGTCTCGGGGACTACACCCAGTGGGTGCACTCAGCGTGCCCCCACTGGAATGGACACACTCGGTAAAGACCCTGGTCAGACCGAGTGAAAATAACAAAAGTGCAGAGTTCTAAGACTCCTGCCGACTGCTCCCAGTCGACGGCAGTCTCGGGGACTACACCCAGTGGGTGCACTTAGCGTGCCCCCACCGGAACGACAACACCCAGTGGGTGTGTTTGCCCCGCGCAGCAAACCCACTGATAGAAGTGCAATCATCCATTCGGAAGACAAAAATGAAGAGAGGCATCTCCAAGGTCCGACTGGAAATTGTACTTACGATGGTACTTACTTGGACATTGGTCTGCAGCGCCTCACTCGCATCATACGCCTCCTTCAGCCGGTCGTACATCAGCTTCGCCTGGATCAAGGCCTCCTTGCTCGTGCTTACTTGGTCTTCTGGGATCTTGTGCAACGCGAAAGTTGTTGCAGGAGCCGAATGTGGTATGGGCGCCAACTGAGACGCGGACGCCGCGGTTACAAGTGCGTAACTAGTCTGAGCTGGAGGACTTTGACCGATGGGCTTCTTGACAACCTTAGCAAGCGAAACGCGGGTCTTCTGGCTGGGTGAAGCTTCCCGCATGACGATGCCGGCACCAGTCGTCGCCCCTTTGCCGGCCTCTGGGTTCGGCGGGTCGGCCTTGTCATCTTCGTCCAGATGGATGACTTCAGTCAGCGCTACAAGAACATTCGGGAGACAATGTCTAGCTGAAAATCAATCGGACAAGATTCAAGATAAATGTCAATAGGCAAAACCATACCCTTGGAAGTAGCAGCGTCGGCAGTGTCGCCTTCCGTCTGGCCCCGCTTGGGAGCATTCAGATCCAATGAAGTCGCCGATGTCTTGTTGCTACAAATTAAGAAATCCCTCGGTGGAACAGACGAATGAAAACTGCGAGGAAAAGAGATTTGATCTCGGGTACTTACGTCGAAGACAGTGGCACCACCACCTTGATCTTTTTGGCACCGCCGCCTTCCGGGGATTGGCGGAGACTTGCTTCAGCTGTTTGGGCTGCTTCTCCACCGAGTTAGCAGCCTCCGCCCGCAGGTGCTTCGCTCCGCACGAGGAAGCCGAAGCAGTCGACCTTGGATCACTCGACGTCCGGGCACCACTCGTGTGAGCACCCGCGTCATTCTTCTCCTTGGTGCGGCGTTCCCGGGGAACGGTCTCAGATGGGGAAGACTCAGCCTCCTCACCCTCCTCGGTGTCACTCTCCTCGTCGTCGTCGTATGTGTCACCCCGGCTCAGAGTCACCGGAGCACCCCGTATTCCAGCCCAGAGATCAAGTCTTCTGGAATACGGCACTGCTTGGCATAGAACAAATCAGCTCTTTATTGCTATTAGTTGGGGTACAAGGGTTACAAAGGGTTTACAAAGGATTACAATGATGCTGCTCTGACTATGGTGGCTCAATGCTAGCAGCGGCACGACTAATAGCAGCGGAACCACGACATCGGTAATGGACTCCACTCCGCAGGGACTCTGGCTGGGACACATCCTAGCTCGCAACTCAAACACCTCTGCTATGCAAACAGGGCAGCACCTGCAAACTGGCATGACATGCCAGGTGAGTACTTTGAATGTACTCGCAAGCTCACAACAAACACAAGCATCAAAATATAACAACATCATAGCAATTATGGTTATGCATCAGGATTGGTTACTATTAAAAATGGTGGAAGAAAACAATAAACATGTTATCTCTGAACCATTAATACTCTGAGTCATCTGGCCCACCTTACTCTTGTTAAACCAGTCAAGCCAACCATGCTCGTGACCCACTCACGGTCACCTCAATACCACCTGATGATCATACTCAAGAACATTTCCAGGATCACCAGTGATCCGTTACCAGACGAATACTGAGATGAGTTCTTCCATCATTAACAAGTCATTCCCTCATCGGTGTTGATCAGACAGTGTGACTTAGTACGAACTGTGTCCAATACCGTGGACATGGCTATTCGAATAGATTCTTACACACTGCAGAGATTGCGCACTTTACCCACACTATGGAACTCCTAGTCCCGTACCTCGGTACACTTCCCTTCCGGGTGGACCGGTGTTGCTCCAACGAAACTTGCCTAACCCGTGACTCCTCCACCGTAGCACCGACAATCACTCCCCCTACCGGGTCATGCCCTGGGTGGCCCCTGTGTCACTTCTGACACTTGCCACCGTCGTGGCCAAACAGACTGTCCCAAACGGGGACCTGAGCTCAATAACAAAACCGGGCTCACAAGGTTATCGTCGTCTACCTGATCAGGGCAGCACGCACGCATAACCTCCCCTCTTTGGTGGTACCGATAAAAGAGAACGCGGTTAGACCAAGCCAAGGCCGTCCCATTCCGGCAGGTGTGGCTGCACTAGAAAGTTTGGTTCAGTGGCACTTGATCAACAATGAAGGAACTTATCCCCAAGCAACTATAGTCATTACTGACTCTCCGGTATCACAATGATCCAAGTTACAACTATAACTAGCTAAAAATCCAATGAGCAAAATGATCAAATACCACTACTGATCCCCTATAAACGGTATCGGATGGAGTCAAAAAATAATCATAGACGGTAATCTCTTAATCCACCCATGTCATAACACCATCCAACTTGAAATCTACTAATGACTATAATCTCATCATCAACATGACAGTAACCTACTCAAGATCTTCAAAGTGTTGCATGAATTACTTATTTACAAATAATTTATAATCAACATTAAAATAATTATTTCACCATGATATTGTAATGCAATTATGCAAATGAGAGTTGTGGCTTGCCTTGCACCAATGAAGTGTGGGAGTACTCCTGGTCTTCACCAACTACTCAAATCAATCTGAAAAACATTTTCAAATATCACATAAAGCATTCTCTTCTGTCTAGAAATTCTAAGCAGCAGAGAAAAACACCAAAATCTTACAGCAAATAGAAGAGCTCATAAGAAAAATAATGCAAACAGAATGAACTCATTTGGACTTATGGTTTAAAAGTTATTGATGGTCAAAGTTGGGTCAAACTTCTGGATTTAAATGAATTTAAACAGAAAATCAGAAAACCCAGGGGCGGCCACGTCGAAGGCGTAAACTGGGTTTACGCCACCACTTGCGTACCGTTTCGGGCGCGCGGTGGGTCACTGACGGGTGGGGCCCCTTGTCAGATTTAAATGGAGGGAGAGAGAGAGAGCAGAGAGCGGCGGCTCACCGGTGATGGCTGGCCGGAGAGGAGGCTGCGGCAGCGCCGGAAAATGATCGGGATGGATCGGACGCTTGACGGTGAGCACGCCCGTACCCGTAGCTTGTTGGGAGATGGCCGGACGGCGACAGACCCTTCTTCTCAGGCGGCGGCGAGCTACGGTGGTCAATGGATCCGGCGACTCCGGCGAGCTCTCGGGCGGAGGAAGGGCTGGGACGGGTCAGTGGAGTGCCACGAGCTCAGTGGTGGCCTTGGCTGGAGTTGGGGTGGACGGAGGCGAGCTAGAGAAGCAGGGGTAGAGCGGCGGAGCACCTCGCCGGAGATGGAGCAGAAGAGCTCTCTAGTTTGCTCTGGTGCTACGAGGTGACGATTAGGAGAGGAAGAGCTCGAGTGGTGGGGAGAGACGGGGTCAGGGGCGGCTTTTATAGCCGGGCGGAGCCGCTATGGCCAAATGCCGCCATCGATGCACTGGCACGGCAAGGACGGCGAGCTGGCGGCCGCGCTGGCCGTCGCGGCACGGCTGGAGTGGACGGGAGCACGCAGGAGTGACGGGACGCAAGCGGAGCTATTAAGGACGTGAGGACAACGGCGACAACCGCGGCGCCCTGTTCGGCCCGTGCATGAACTTGGCCGCGTGCAGCGGCGAGCTTCGCCGGAGCTGGGAGAGGGTTCCAGACGGGCCAGGTGGACGGTAGCGACGCAGTCGGCATGCTTGGACAAGGAGGGGTAGTACGGGATGGCCGGAGTAGTCGTGTCCGACGCGGTCGGCGTGCAGAGCACGACTTTGGTTCGCCCAGACGCATGGTCACCACGTGCACTGGTGCACTCGGTGTGCTCTGGGGCGTTTGGTCATGTCTACGCTTCAGTCCATCCTTCCAGTGACCTCCCTATGTGTCTGGTTTGGCCAAGGGTGGCCTGGACAACCAGCTAGCTTCCAGACAAGTTTTTGGCTAGAAACTTGGGCAAGAAGCTGAGAAGAAATGGTTAGAAGTTTGAGAGAGGAAATTTGTCACACAGAAATGTAGTAGGAAGGTGCCCATGCTGGAGAAGATTCAGACCAAATGGACCAGTTTTGGGTGTAGTTGCTTTACAACTACTCCTCTGGTCCAGAAACATTGCATAGGAAGATGCACTCATATGGATGGGCTTATGGAGTTGAAACTTGGTATAGGTGGGTTATTTGGTGATGCCAAGATGCCATAAAAATTTCATAGCATTTGGATAAGCATAAGTGGTACCTCCTTCACAAAGCTTCCTTCTGGACAACAACTTGGAGGAATTTTATAGCAAAAATGGCTGAATGAAATGAGCCAAAAATTGGTGGAGACTGATAACATGGATAGAATAATGTCCTGGATTAATTTCAGAATTTTTGGGGCAATATAAAATATAGTTGCCTCACAAACTGAAACTATGACCAGAAGCAAAGATTGGTGGCTGTGCTCACCATGAAGAATAAATCTTGAATATCTTCACATATCCAAGGTTTATATGGTCCAAAGAATTTATGAGAATTATCCTGGAATTTTTGGAAGAACAGAAATATAGGTTGCTTCACAACCTAGAGCTCAAAGGGTTATTCCTTTAATGAGAAAGGAATATTTAATTGAATTTTTTTTAGATGTGGCAAGAATGGGAATGACATGACTTGAGGAAAGTGTTTGGAAGCTATGGTTCACTTGGGAAAGAAAATCAAAAACATTCCCAAGTTATAAGTCCATAGAGCCATTCAAGACAAAGTCCAAACCAAATTCCGAATGAAATTTTCAAATGGGTTTTTGAAAAAAAATGGTAAAAACCAGGGTGTCACAAACCTACCCCCCTTAAGATAAATCTCGTCCTCGAGATTTGGTTGCTCAGGGAACAAATATATATAACCTTAAGGAAACCGGCTCCGACTCAGGTATCCTTCTCTGTGTACAATGTTCCCACTGAATTGCATATGACCTGACTGTCGTGACCGGGGTGGTTTGCTTCACCTTGCCCATATTCCGACCGTTATTTCCTCAAAGGTCCATTAGTATGCTGACTCCAATCCTATCACCTCTGCTGACTCGCTTAACATGTTATCAAGACTGGCATGTGCCTGCTCCTCATACGCCCGCGAGAGGTTCCCGCTTGTCACGCCTTTCTTTCACTGGTAGTATTCCGTGAAGTTGTGAACCATTGCCTTCCGTGGACACGAAACATTCAATCATTGCCTCGAGATACTTGATGTATGTTTCCCGGGTTTGAAGCAGTGCTGAGAACTGCAGCGTTTCTTTTTGGTGGAGTCTGTCTACTTGTAGGAAATCTGAATCTTCCAGGCTGACTTCTTTATCCTGAATCCTTACTGGCAATTTGGCTGCTACTCGCAACAGAGTACCATATGTGAGAGCGTTTCACGTACTCATTTGTCAATATAGCCATTCACCATGCGATACTTTAACGCGGTCGTTGGATCCGCACTGCCGAGCTAGCCAAGAAGTCTTTGATCTGATACGACAGACTTGAATATGTGCTGCTGACAACTTCGAGCGTATGCAGTTGGGCAAGAAGGTTACAGTGATATGAAACTCTTACAAACAGATTGATCCCCTGTATGGTCACTCATGGTGATCAATTCGGAGTCAGGCTGGGTTAGGCATCCACGCCACTTTGCTCCCGCACTGTAGCTCTTGTTCCTTCACTGCTGCCCTTCTTTCCGAGCCCTTTTTCCAAGAGAGCTTGGCTTAATACCTCCATAGGTACTGTTAGGTGCAACATGCTGGCAAGCATACTTTATCCTTACCTTAAGGCGAACACCCTTCACCGGCAAAATCATCCCATCACGAACCTTAACCATAGGGTAATGATTATCCGAACCCCTTACATATAATTAGCGAACAAATCAGTAGTCACCAGAACGGTCTTTACAACTCAGATCTGGGACATCACTGAAATAACTCAATCATGGCTCAAGACGGCTGAAAAACAGCTCAGAGCATGAGACCACGTTGAAAAGAAGAAGGTAGTAGTTCCCTAGGACGGCTGAAAAACAGCTCAGAGCATGGGGTCACTGCTTACAAAAAGAAACTCAACAGCTGCCTGAGACGGCCGAAAAGCAGCTCGGAACACGGGTCAGTTGTTGAAAAGAGAAACATAAAGTCGGCATCCACCTCGGTCGGCTGAAAGCAGCTCAGAACACAGGCGTGGTGCTGTTGCCAAGACAAAGCAAGTAAGGGTTCATCAGAATCACCCACCAGATTCTCAAGTGTGAGAAGACTTGCCTGGTCAACTATTGCCAAGATTGGCATCCCAAATTGCCTTTTCCTCATAGCTTATCAGTCCTCGCAATGTGCAGAGGTGTATATGGGTCTTCTTCCTCTTGCATGGCTTATTTAGCTGTCGAATCCTTACCTTCCTTTGGCAAACCTGCCTGAACCTGGTTGCTCCTTGTATGGTGACTTGCATGACCTGGGGCAACATGTCCATCATATATAGAAGTATCTACAACTGAACATTTTATTCCCGAGGCTTGATTCTTTCGATGTACTGCCAATGCACTATATAATTGCGGTTACTACCCTTGCCAGTTGTTTGGTGGTGTCGTACTGACGAAGGTTGGATAGCTTACGTGAGAAACCATCGGGAGTATCGTGCTGAAGAAGACTGGGTGGCTTATGCTCGAAGCTTCTGCTGAGATAGCGTGCTGAGGAAGGCTGAGTAGCGTACCTCCAAAGCCTCCCTTCCTGGTTGCTTTTGCGAGAAGACTCGATGCCTTATCCTGGAAGCTTTCTGCGGTAGCTTACCGAAAAAGCCAGGGTAGCTTATGCCGGAAGCTATCCACATATCATACTGAGAAAGATCTAACGGGCCTTGCAATGTAAGCTTCTCTGTTAGCGTGCGATGGATGACTAAGTTGCTTACACCCGAAGTTTCTCTTCATGATATGCTGACCGGATGCCTTACAACTCCAGCTGTTGATCACTTGTATGAAAAAATTTGCCTGTCTCGCCTTCTTGCTGAGTACTGGGTGCATGGCACGTTCCTGTTTGCTTCTCGGTATAACCTGTTTCATATTCCGCCAAAGCAGAACCAACTTCGTATCTGATTGATACCTTCGACCCAGTTGGTCTTGCATCCCCATTATCCTTTTGCTGGTTCCTCATGGTTGAAATAGTTACAATATTTACACCTTGAGGCAGGCTTGATGCTGATAGCTAATCCAGAATATTAATTGTCTTCCAAACCACATATTCCCAATACCAGGCAGCCCATTAATAATTTCATAAGATTCAGCCGAGCTTCCAATTATTAACTCTTTGGATCTGTTGGGGTTGATGAGCAACTTCCGTAGGGGAAAGTAAAGTGACACCGAGGAGCCAAATAAAAGAGCGAGTAAAAACTACTCAATAAAAGACACTAAGCTTACAAGAGAACCACACTTTATTGCTATTCAAGGCAATTTAAAACACTCAGTGCTACTACAACTCATGCAGCATGAACCTCGCAAGTACTTAGGTACTATGGTCGGAAGGCGGGTTACTGGAGAGCGAAGGGGCTGGTGGAGAGGTCGACCGTGCCAAAGCCATACCAAGTGCTCTCCTGGCGTGAGTGGCATCCCTAGCCAGTTCAGCGATGAGGACATATTTAGCAATCATGTAACGAGACATGTATGCCACAGCTGGATCGTCGTCCGAGCGAACAGGAGGAAATCTAACTCGTCTGGGAGTGATGGCCATGGTGGGATAGTAGTGGAAGGCATGATTCTCTTGCATCATGCTCTCCTGATGACGAAGAACAGTGAGGCTGCTAGAGCGGCAAGCTGGATGGCATGCTCCGGAGTAGAAGCATAACCACCCTGGAGACTATAGGTGCACTTCCCAAAAGGTAGGTCGACTGACAGAATGACATTGGCATGATACTCAAGCACCAGTCCTGCAAGCGGGGTCTGGAACACTTGTTACCTTGGCATCTCTCCGCTGGGATAGAGAAGACGCCAAACATCCCGAAGCAAGGATGCAAAGCTGAGTGGTGCAGGGGCTGAGTTGTGGTTAATCGGAACGGATGCCATCTACAAAATCAACTGGTTAGTGAGCCAAACCTATATGTATGCCATGCAGCAAACAAATGCGACAACCAAAGGCAGCAACTCAAATGCATCACACAAGCAAGCTGGGCTCTAGACTAACGGTTTGCTAACGTCTGGGTTGGCTAGGGTGTCTTATAGCCAGACCTACTCTGATACCAAACCTTGTGGCACCCCGGCTCAGAGTCACCAGAGCACCCCGTATTCCAGCCCAGAGATCAAGTCTTCTGGAATAAGGCACTGTTTGGCATAGAACAAATCAGCTCTTTATTACTATTAGTTGGGGTACAAGGGTTACAAAGGGTTTACAAAGGATTACAATGATGCTGCTCTGACTATGGAGGCTCTATGCTAGCAGCGGCACGACTGATAGCAGCGGAACCACGACATCGGTAATGGACTCCACTCCGCAGGGTCTCTGGCTGGGACACATCCTAGCTCGCACTTCGAACACCTCTGCTATGCAAACAGGGCAACACCTGCAAACTGGCATGACATGCCAGGTGAGTACTTTGAATGTACTCGCAAGCTCACAACAAACACAAGCATCAAAACATAACAACATCATAGCAATTATGGTTATGCATCAGGATTAGTTACTATTAAAAATGGTGGAAGAAAACAATAAACATGTTATCTCTGAACCATTAATACTCTGAGTCATCTGGCCCACCTTACTCTTGTTAAACCAGTCAAGCCAACCATGCTCGTGACCCACTCACGGTCACCTCAATACCACCTGATGATCATACTCAAGACCATTTCCAGGATCACCAGTGATCCGTTACCAGACGAATACTGAGATGAGTTCTTCCATCATTAACAAGTCATTCCCTCATCGGTGTTGATCAGACAGTGTGACTTAGTACGAACTGTGTCCAATACCGTGGACGCGGCTATTCGAATAGATTCTTAGACTCTGCAGAGGTTGCGCACTTTACCCACACTATGGAACTCCTGGTCCCGTACCTCAGTACACTTCTCTTCCGGGTGGACCGGTGTTGCTCCAACGAAACATGCCTAACTCGTGACTACTCCACCGTACCATCGACAATCACTCCCCCTACCGGGTCATGCCCTGGGTGGCCCCTGTGTCACTTCTGACACTTGCCACCGTCGTGGCCAAACAGACTGTCCCAAACGGGGACCTGAGCTCAATAACCAAACCGGGCTCACAAGGTTATCGTCGTCTACCTGATCAGGGTAGCACGCATGCATAACCTCCCCTCTTTGGTGGTACCGATAAAAGAGCACGCAGTTAGACCAAGCCAAGGCCGTCCCATTCCGGCAGGTGTGGCTGCACTGGAAAGTTCGGTTCAGTGGCACTTGATCAACAATGAAGGAACTTATCCCCAAGCAACTATAGTCATTACTGACTCTCCGGTATGACAATGATCCAAGTTACAACTATAACTAGCTAAAAATCCAATGAGCAAAATGATCAAATACCACTACTGATCCCCTATATACGGTATCGGACGGAGTCACCAAATAATCATAGACGGTAATTTCTTAATCCACCTGTGTTATAACACCATCCAACTTGAAATCTACTAATGACTATAATCTCATCATCAACATGACAGTAGCCTACTCAAGATCATCAAAGTGTTGCATGAATTACTTATTTACAAATAATTCATAATCAACATTAAAATAATTATTTAACCATGATATTGTAATGCAATTATACAAATGAGATTTGTGGCTTGCCTTGCACCAATGAAGTGCGGGAGTACTCCTGGTCTTCACCAACTACTCAAATCAATCTGAAAAACATTTTCAAATATCACATAAAGCATTCTCTTCTGTCTAGAAATTCTAGGCAGCAGAGAAAAACACCAAAATCTTACAGCAAATAGAAGAGCTCATAAGAAAAATAATGCAAAAAGAATGAACTCATTTGGACTTATGGTTTAAAAGTTATTGATGGTCAAAGTTGGGTCAAACTTCTGGATTTAAATGAATTTTAACAGAAAATCGGAAAACCCAGGGGCGGCCACGTCGAAGGCGTAAACTGGGTTTACGCCTCCACTTGCGTACCGTTTCGGGCGCGCGGTGGGTCACTGACGGGTGGGGCCCCTTGTCAGATTTAAATGGAGGGAGAGAGAGAGAGAGAGCAGAGAGCGGCGGCTCACCGGCGATGGCTGGCCGGCGAGGAGGCTGCGGCGGCGCCGGAAAATGGTCGGGTTGGATCGGGCGCTCGACGGCGAGCACGCCCGTACCCGTAGCTCGTTGGGAGACGGCTGGACAGCATCGGCCCCTTCTTCTCAGGCGGCGGCGAGCTACGGTGGTCAATGGATCCGGCGACTCCGGCGAGCTCTCGGGTGGAGGAAGGGCTGGGACGGGTCAGTGGAGTGCCACGAGCTCAGTGGTGGCCTTGGCTGGAGCTGGGGTGGACGGAGGCGAGCTGGAGAAGCAGGGGTAGAGCGGCGGAGCACCTCGCCGGAGATGGAGCAGAAGAGCTCTCTGGCTTGCTCTGGTGCTGCGAGGCGACGATTAGGAGAGGAAGAGCTCGAGTGGTGGGAAGAGACGGGGTCGGGGCGGCTTTTATAGCCGGGCAGAGCCGCTGTGGCCGAATGCGGCCATCGATGCGCTGGCATGGCAAGGACGGCGAGCTGGTGGCCGCGCTGCCGTCGCGGCGCGGCTGGAGTGGACGGGAGCGCGCAGGAGTGACGGGACGCAAGCGGAGCTATTAAGGACGTGAGGACAACGGCGACGACCACGGCGCCCTGTTCGGCCCGTGCATGAACTTGGCCGTGTGCGGCGGCGAGCTTCGCCGGAGTTGGGAGAGGGTTCCAGATGGGCCTGGTGGACGGCAGCGACGCAGTCGGCATGCTTGGACAAGGAGGGGCAGTACGGGATGGCCGGAGTAGTCGTGTCCGACGCGGTCGGCGTGTAGAGCACGACTTTGGTTTGCCTAGACGCGTGGTCACCACGTGCACTGGTGCACTCAGTGTGCTCTGGCGCGTTTGGTCATGTCTACGCTGTAGTCCATCCTTCCAGTGACCTCCCTATGTGTCTGGTTTGGCCAAGGGTGGCCTGGACAACCAGCTAGCTTCCAGACAAGTTTCTGGCTGGAAACTTGGGCAAGAAGCTGAGAAGAAATGGTTAGAAATTTGAGAGAGGAAATTTGTCACATAGAAATGTAGTAGGAAGGTGCCCATGCTGGAGAAGATTCAGACCAAATGAACCAGTTTTGGGTGTAGTTGCTTTACAACTGCTCCTCTAGCCCAGAAACTTTGCAGAGGAAGATGCACTCATATGGATGGGCTTCTGGAGTTGAAACTTGGTATAGGTGGGTTATTTGGTGATGCCAAGATGCCATAAAAATTTCATAGCATTTGGAGAAGCATAAGTGGTACCTCCTTCACAAAGCTTCCTTCTGGACAACAACTTGGAGGAATTTTATAGCAAAAATGGCTGAATGAAATTGGTGGAGACTGATAATATGGATAGAATAATGTCCTGGATTAATTTCAGAATTTTTGGGGCAATATAAAATATAGTTGCCTCACAAACTGAAATTATGACCAGAAGTAAAGATTGGAGGTTGTGCTCACCATGAAGAATAAATCTTGAATATCTTCACATATCCAAGGTTTATATGGTCCAAAGAATTTATGAGAATTTTCCTGGAATTTTTGGAAGAACAGAAATATAGAGCTCAAAGGGTTATTCCTTTAATGAGAAAGGAATATTTAATTGAAAAAAAATTGAGATGTGGCAAGAATGGGAATGACATGACTTGAGGAAAGTGTTTGGAAGCTTTGGTTCACTTGGGTAAGAAAATCAAAAACATTCCCAAGTTATAAGTCCATAGAGCCATTCAAGACAAAGTCCAAACCAAATTCCGAATGAAATTTTCATATGGGTTTTTGAAAAAAAATGGTAAAAACCAGGGTGTCACATCGTACTCCTCCTCATCGTCGTCGTACTCCTCCTCCTCGTCGCTGTCGTCAGAGTGCTGGTGCTCCGTGCCACTCGTCACGTCTTCCGGCGACCGGTTGACCGCCGGCACGTTGGAGATCATCTGCTCGAAACTCTGAAGTGGAGAAAAACACAAGGTCAAAATCCAGAAACACTGAAAGAAGCTTATTTGCAATCCGACTGATCAAAAGAGAAATTACCTCAACCGGCTGGATGTCTTTCTCATACGGGGGCACTCTCCTGGCGCCGCACGGGTTGTCTCAAGCCGAGGTGATGGCCTTGATCTTGCCGGCCAAGGCCTCGTCGGTCAGCTCCTCCGGATGCACTCGGGTCAGATCACTCGGGCCCTCGTACATTCACATCGGGTGCGACTTGGCCTGCAGCGGCTGGATCCGCCTAGCAAGGAAGGTCTCCAGTAGATCCATCTCGTTAACCCCGGTGTTTACAGCCCCGACCAGGGCAACGGTCAAGATCCCGACGACTGCCTTCTCCTCCTTGGTCACCTCCAGAGACGGAGGCGCGGCAACCCTCGCTCCCGAGTACGGGGGAAGACCAGTCGAAGATCCCGCACTCGGGACGTCATTGCAGTAAAACCAGCTGTCCTGCCACCCCTTCACTGAGTCGGGGAAACTCATCTTCGGGAAGGCACTCCGCCCACGCACTTGAATCCCCAGGCCCCCGCAGAGCTGGGTCACGTGGGTCTTCTCCCCACTCGGCGAATCTTTCTTCACGGTCATCGACCGACACGTGAAGATGTGCTTGAACAGACCCCAATGCGGAGGGCAACCAATGAAGTTCTCATAGAGGGAGATGAAGGCTGACAAATACACTATCGCATTGGGGGGGAGATGGTGGAGCTGCGCCCCGAAAAAGTCTAAAAATGCCCGAAAGAAAGGATGAGGGGGCATGGAGAAACCTCGCTCTATGTGGGTGACGAGCAGCACACGCTCGTTTCCCTGGGGCGCGGGCTCGATTTTGCCCGCGTCTGGCCGCCTCCACCCGTCCGCCGGGATGAGGCCCTCCTCGGCGAGCTCTTCCAACCGCTTCGCCGTGACGCGCGAGGGGATCCACTCCCCCGCGATGTGGCTCGCTGACGGCCCCAAGCTCGACAGCGCGGCCCTCCCCGCCTTCTTCGCCTTCTCCAGCTTGGCTGTGGAATCCTTCCCCATGGCCTCGAGTGCTCCGGCACGGTGGAGAGGAGAGCGTGGAGAGAAGAGTGTGGGGCGGAGACAAAGGGGATCTGGAATTACACCAGCGCAGTAAAACTGCTTTTATACCACAGGCCGAATCACACGCAGGCCCTCAGCCATCGGATCCCAGATTGACGGCGCCCATGATGGTTGTGTGCGCAGGAAAGGCACGGCACGTGGCAGATTTCCGGGCGAGGATCGAGACGTCACGTCCCACTTTCCCCACTAGCCACGGCGTAACCGCTTCCGCGCGCGCACGCGTGATTTCGAATCCCGGAATTCCTGCGACGAATCGGCCTAACAGATTGCGTCCGCCTCATTTCCCAAAAAATACCCGTCGGCCCAACCGACCACCCTCCGCGGGCCACTGTGCACTCGGACACGTAAAACACCCGACTGGAGTCACCTCCAGGATTGCGAAAGGATGAGCTCGACGCCCCTACGCGGGTTAACTTGGCCCTTTCACTAGGCTCCAAGGCGTGAGCCTCATAAATTTGGACTCGGAGTTGGCCCACGCTAGCGTTCCCCAGGGATACAGAGTGGCATCTCTCAAGAGAGTCAGTCCCCGCGCCGGCGTCGCCACTCGAGTTTCATGGCATGCCCTCACTCGGGCCTCAAGTCCATCTCTCCCGAGAGACACGCGAATGTCACCAAGTTTTGCCCAGCAATCGACACCATCCGATCATTCGGGAAACCTCTAGTCCAGAATCCGTTGCAGGTTCTCCTAAGGATAACTGCGAGAGAGCGGAGGCCGAGTGCCCCCGAAGCACTCGGACCACTCCAAAAGCTCAACTCACTCATCCTGTTAATCCTCAACCGATTTGGGGGCTAATGATGGGGTCACCTACCACAGGTAGGGACAAAGACCTGACATCTAGGGCCCACCTAAGGTCCACACCATTATTAAGAGACCCCAGGGTCACAAGTGCAATCAGATGCACACCATGAAGGATTCACTCGGACCTTGCACGGACAACACTCGGACGTCCACCCTCCAGTCGGCCGGCCTCAACCACTCGGACAGAGGAGACATAAGGACGGCGTGGGAACTGCAACGGTCGAGTAGTCTTCAACTAGGCTTTAATCATAGTTATGGCTACCGTTACCTGTAACTGCCATAGTCATAGCTGTTAAACATCCATAACTGCTGTAGTTATTGTCATTAATGCCCTAGCGACGTGGTGGTGGAGAGGCCGCAGCGCGCTCCTATATAAACCGCCCTCTCCCTCCGCCGCAGGGTTCAGCTTCCCTTGTAATCACATACCCCAAGAGCAAACAAGCCTCCGAGCAACGAGACGTAGAGCTGTTACCTTCTCCAAGAGGGGCCCGAACTCGTAAAAACCGAGTGCCACACCTATGCAGGAGCTAGGCTCTGCCCCTTCATTCGTACCCCCAGTATTCATTGTCAGGTTAGTAACCACGACACCTGCTGCCACATTTTGATGGTCTCCACAAAGGTGCCCTCTGGCCAAAGCACCCTTGGGAGTTGGCTTATCATGGCCCCGCCGCATTCGGCGAGTTGGGGGTCACTACTCTTCGGCTTGACACTAAAGATCTTCAACCACAAGCCGAAGTGCGGCTCGATGCGAAGGAATGCCTCGCACACGATGATGAAAGTGGCTATGTGGAGAATTGAATTCGGGGCTAGGTGGTGGAAGTCTAACACATAGAAATACAACATACCCCTCATAAAGGGATGGAGGGGGAAACCAAGACCTCGGATGAAGTGAGGAACAAAGACCACCCTTTCCCCTTTCTTGGAGGTAGGGATGGCGGAGGAAGAGCAGCCGGTCTCACCTTTCGCTGGGGCTCGACACTTGGCCACGGAGGGTATGTGCCCTGCCGCCCTGAGCTCCTCGATGGTCCCCATAGTGACGTTGGAGGTCACCCATTGCCCCTTAGATCCGGCGTCAGATGCTGAGGCCGTGGCCTCCTTCCCTTTCCCTGCCATTTCCTCTAAAGGATTGAGAGAGGGGAAGAACTCGAACAGATTGGGAGCTTGGGGTTGGATCTGAGGGTGCCAGAGCTTTTTTGAGCTTGAGGCTATGGAGCAGGGGATGGAGGCGTGAAAATGAATGATTTACTTCTCCTCACCTTTATAGGTCAGTGTCGGTTCTAAATCCGGCATATCTCGTAGTAGGGGTCCTAAGCTAGGCGTCATGGAGCGATGGTAACATGGACACATAGTTTTACCCAGGTTCGGGCCCTCTCGAAGAGGTAATACCCTACGTCCTGCTTTTGATTGTATTGATATGGGGTATAGTACAGAGTACATGTGGCTACCACGAGATTGTTCTAATGAATATGAGTTCATCTATTGACTAGCCTGGCCTTGGTTTATATATGCACCAGAGGCCTAGGGTTTAGGAGAGTCCTCGTCTTGGGCGCCAAGTCTTGTGGAATCTTCCTTGTATTCGTCATGGACTGCCCGAAGTGGCCCATGAGTGAACCGCCATGGGGGTCCTCGGCCCGATCTACCTGGTCGGGAGACGACGTGATGAGTACCCCCTAGTCCAGGACACCATCAGTAGCCCCCTGAACCGGTCTTCAAGGTGGGGACGCTCCTCGGTTCTTCCGAATTGTTCTTCGTCTTCGGTCGTCGGTCTTGAAAACTGGTTCAACAAATCTTCCCATCTTCGATCTTGAGGATCGCCGAGGTGTATCCGAAGAGTTTACCCGTCGGGCATCCGAGGAGTTTGTACGTCGGGCGTCCAAGGAACCCCTTTAAATTCTTGGCCTTTATCAATGCCTTGTTACTTAACGCCAGACCTCGGGTTCAAAGTTTTTCCCGTGCGGCGGTGTCTTCTTGCAACTGAGCTCGAATGCCGGACTGCATCCGAGGTGTCTTTTGCAGCCGAGCTCCAATGCCGGTCTGCATCCGGGGTACATTTTAGCAGCCGAGCTCCAACGCCGGTCTGTATCCGAGCTCCAGCGCCGGACTGCATCCGAGGTACATTTTAGCACCCGAGCTCCAACGTCGGTCTGTATCCAAGCTCCAGCGCCGGACTGCATCCGAGGAGGCATAGAGTACCTTGTCTTTGAAAAAGTTTGAAGGAGGTTATCCGAGCTTAACGCCGAAAAAGTTTTCTATGGAGCCAGCCACTCACAGCCAAGCTTTATGCCGGACTACTTCCGAGGTGGTGCACCACCTCGGTCTTGGGCTGATTTTTTGTGGATATTTTTTCCGATTGGTGAAATTTATTCTCTGCCGAGATATATAGCCAGTAGCCCTCAAGGTGTATGCCAGCCTAAAATCCGGGATGCACCTGAAGGAAAACATAAAACCGCTGATCCCAGTAGCCCCTGAGACTCAGGTCGATTCGCGAAATCGGCCTGAGGATCAACTCCTAGCTCGGCAGCATACTTAGGAACAGAAACACGGTGTGCATAGTCCTCGAGACTCAGGTTGGGTGCGGCCGACCAACCCGAGGATCGTAATCTCCTCGGAAACTGTTTTGCACTTTGAATTTTCTGCATTGAATCATCAATGCAGTAGCCCCCGAGCCACTGGTCGGATGGCAACACCAGATCAGGGGATCGATGTAATCCGTTAATGGATTTGAAGTGAGAAGCGCGAAGCCCAGTAGCCCTCGAGCTTTAAGTTGGGCAAGGGTGGCCGAATTAAGGATCAATATCCGGAGTAAATTAACTTCAATCACAATTTATGTGTAATGATTCTATGTATCCAAGCACTTTACATCATTAATGCTCGGATCCGCATTGTACAAAACTTTGTTGACCGACCATCGACTTCAACCTCCTCGGCCAGTAGCCAAGGAGTGTTTTCCTACTTTATAAAGCCTTTATGAGGGCAAAGATTTATGGAAAACAAGGCAATCCGGTCATATGGTTTTATAAACAAAGGTACGCGGAGAGATATGTTATATTACTCTTTAATGTAAGAAACATCTTCTGGGAAAAATAGTTCCTTTATAGGTTCCTTTTCCCAGGCTATCATGTTGACCATGATTGTGAAACCTCAACTCCGATCAATGTGGGAGGAAAATATTGAGGATTTAGTTTGGGAAAAGTTCCCGAACTCTGTGGTCTTTAATGAACCAAAATTTTCACTTCCGTCGTTGCCGACCAATTATATTCTTAAGATGCTAGCTTTCGGCTTCACCCAGTCTGAGGTACTAGCCCGGATGACCTGGAAGTAACAATCACAGAGGTGCTCCCTTTACCCCCTAGCCGAACAATCGGGAACGTAAGGGGTAAGCACGGGAGCCAGGCAACCCAGCTTGGCCAAAATCTTAAGTCAAATTGATGCATATTTATGGCTTTATAACGATGATTACGGAAGGCAGCACTCGTATATTGAATACAAACGCTTTTATGCTATATGCTAATGTGACTCCTTTGTGACCGTTTATCATTTGAGAGTGGCCCATCGTCGGCTTCTACCCCTTTGTAGATGCTACGCAGGGTGTTTCCGCAGTAACAAGACAACCCTTAGCCGACATCTCGGTACCCGGAGGCGGTTGTGTTAGCAGAAACGAGGCAATCAGATATCCAGGCTTTATAACTTTCACTTAGTCATAAGAGCTTAAAGTTGGGAGGCCAGTTACTAGCCCCCGGTTAGTGTTCGGCGTCAGCCGAGGTCAAGCCATTAACACTTCGGCCAATTTTATGAAAGGCTCACGGGGTAACCTCTATCGATCTATAGTTTGACACAGTCATCGGATCGCTGACCAGTTTGCGCTCATTGTGACAGTAAGTTTTCGGCTTTCTCCACTGAGGTACTTGACCAGTTAAATCGGAAGTACAATCGCAGTGGTTCTCCCTTTGCACACCTAGCCGAACAAAGCGGAACGTATGAGGCAAGCACAGGAGCCGGGCAACCCAACTATTGACCGAAGACACAATTCGAAACTGATGCATATAAAGCAATATCCGAGAACGTTTTGCCGAGGACTCCTCGGAGTACCTTGGCTTTTGGTGGGTTCGGCTCTAGTCGCAGCCCCCCGTTGATATTGCAGATGCTTTAAAGGCATCCGACATTGTACTGCGAGAGTTATGCTGGAGACACACAGTATCCCCCGAGACTCAGGTTGGGTGCGGCCGACCAACCTGAGGATCGAATCTCCTCGAGAACTAGTCCATATGTCATGTGCATTTCGCTAACGCCGAGGTGTAGGTCGGCAGGAAAGATGCTGAGCTGCGGGTCGGAAAAGATCTCCCTAGCTGAATTATTACGCAGGGCACCTCGGTCATGAGGATGTCCCGCCTCCTGAAAGAAAAACATACAAATAGCTTAAAAGTGCCATAAGCTCGAAAAACCAAAAAACTTATGTAAAAACTTGACGTCCGAACTAAATCAAGTTTTTTGGTGCCAATCCGAAAATTGGTCTTAAAATAAAATTTTCCTTCCGTCGTGCTTTAACATGACACATCCGATCTCTAAACTTCAAGTAGGTCAGCCTTCGGCTTCAACCTCCATATCCCGAGGGCGGAGTGCTTCTCAGAGGCCAATTTAGCGAACTAAACTCGAGCGGCTTTAGAGAGAAACCAGGCTATCCGGCTATTGACCATACACTCGAGTTGAAAAAGGAGTGTTAGAAAAAGACCTTGCAACGACTTAGAAGAAAAAATATTTATTATAAAATGGCTCATATAAATTTAAGAGCCCCCAGTTAACATGGGTAAAGGGAGTGTTTTTAACAAACAGAGTTTTTGTCTAACACAAATATAATGCTTGGTCGAACCGAACAAAAATTAAAAATTGAAAAAGTTGAGCATTAAAACGACTTAGCTGGTTAATGTGCTCGGCGTTGATGACGTGGGCCGAGCTCGTGGCAGGACGAAGACGCCCATTGATCTCTGACAGATCCGGCGCGTAGTCCTCGGTTGGCCGAGGTCCCAGCCCCCAAGCCGGTTCTGAGGTGCCCGAACGAAGAGCTCGGCTTGACGAAGTGGCGATGCAGCACGGTTGATGAAGTAGTGGCGAAGCCCCCGGTCTAGCTGAGGTGACGGAGCAGGTCAGTAAGGTGACGTTGCAGCCCCCACGCCAACCGAGGTGTCAAAGCAGGTCGGCGTGGTGGACATTGGCTTGAAGAAGCAACAGCGCGGCGATGCCCACGCAGGTCGAAACTTTGTGACACGGTCAATGCCGGCTTAAGAAGTGACCGCGTGGCGATGCCGGCGCGCCCGACCCGTGCAATCCGTGGGGCAACGATCTTGTCTTGACGATTATTTGTCCTCCACGATGCCGAATCTTGGTCGGCTTGCCGAGGTGAAGATCCGAGGTGGTTGTTGTCGGCTCGATGGAGTGACGGCGCAGTCGATGCTGGCGCAGGTCGGCAGCCGAAGATCACCTTGGAAAATATTCAAAATTTGTAGCACGTGTTTGAAAACAACACACAATACCTTAAGAAAAATTATTCCAAAAAGGATGTCCAATACCTCGTTCATGAAGAAAGATGAACTCGAGTCGGATTCGTTTTCGCGCAGAAAACAGATCCAAAAATTGATGCACTCTTCGGACGTTTCCCGGAGTTTGAACGGTCGGATCGAGCTGAAATTTTGAGGGGTGGTAGATATGGGAATTCCGCAGCCGATGAACGGTTGGATCTTCCAAAGGACGTCCGAGCTGACTACTAGACTCCTCGCCCTAAAGTCGTCCAGATTCCCGTCCAGATTCGACAGGGCTCCGGTATATCGGAGATCGCCGGAGATTCCTCCATCGGAACGCGATGAAATTTTGCAGGGTTGTTCTAGACTCAATTCCGCACAATTCCACCGAAGCAGTCATCAAAGCGACGCTCGAGGAGACGGGGACTGCGAACACTGTCGTTGCCGATCCGACGAGTGAGTGTTGGAAGAACAAGCTCTCGGGAGGAAGAACACGAACGTGAGAGAGTGGTCGTTTGTGCTGCCACAACTGCGCAACTTTTTCTGTTCTGTTATTTCTTCCTTTCAGCGATTACAAAGCCGAAGCTAACTACCTCCCGGCCGGGCTGCCTTGATCCGTATCTGTCGCTCCATCCAGCGACCGGATCACAAGCCAACGCCAACGACCGGGAGAGAAAAACGCTAAGGAGAGATGCGTGCTAGATGCAGCTCCCCACTACGTACGTGCGTGCCTAGGTCACATCCCGACCCATGCATACACATTATATTAACAGAAAGAAAAACTCACACATTGCATGCATGAGATTAGCTAGGCCTAACATTTCACCCCCTTAATCTCACTGCACGACGCCGATCACCCCAAGCCTCTATCGCATCTCAATGAAGCGGACGCGTCCGAGCGCCTTGGTCAGTGCATCGGCCAGTTGATCCTGCGTCCCCACATGATTGATCTCCACCTGCTCCTTTTCCATGCAATCTCTGACGAAGTGGAACTTGACATCTATGTGTTTGCTTCGATCATGATGAACTGGGTTCCTGCTCCAGGCTATGGCTAACTTGTTATCTACCAGCAATCTGAACTTCGCTGGCGAGACCCCTGTCATGCCTTCCAGCAACCGGCTCAGCCACAGCCCCTGACATGTTGCCGCCGCAATGGCCACATACTCCGCCTCACAAGAAGAAAGAGCGACTATTTTCTGCTTCTGAGAGCTCCAGGTAACCAGATTCTTACCAAGGTAGAAGACGTGCCCGGAAGTGCTCTTGCGGTCTCCGGTGTCGCCGGCGTGATCGCTATCGCTGAATCCAAGCAGTTCGACAGTGCCCTGGCCTCTCTTGTAGCTGCAACCATAGTGCATAGTGCCCTTTATGTACCTCAGGATCTGCTTGACCGCCGCCCAGTGGTGTGCGCTGGGCTTCTCCATGAACCGGCTGACTATGCCAACAGAGTGTGCGATATCAGGTCTCGTGTTCACAAGGTAGCGCAGACTCCCGATCACCCAGCGGTACAGAGTGGCATCAAATGGTTCCCCACCATCTTCTTTCTTCAACTTGAGGCGGCATTCCAATGGCGTGTGACAACTGTTGCAGTTGCTCATTTTTGCTATCTCCAAGATCTTGCCTGCATAGCTCCTCTGGGTAAGAGTGATGCCGTTGCTGCTTTGTTCCACCTCAATACCCAAGTAGTAACTTAGCCGCCCAAGATCACTCATTCTGAAGAGCTGTTGCATCTGATCCTTGAAGTGAAGTATGTCCGCTACATTGCTGCCAGTGATGATCAGATCGTCCACATAGACTCCCACCAGCAAGAAGGACTGAGCGTCGCCGCGTCGATAGACGGCGTGCTCGAGGGGACTCCGCGTGAATCCGAGAGAAGCAAGGGTCTCGTCCAGCTTCGCATACCACGCGCGGGGAGCCTGGTGCAATCCGTACAGCGCCTTGCGCAGCCGCAGTACACTTCCCTCTTGTCCAGCAACCTCATATCCTGGTGGTTGAGCAACGTAGACCTCCTCGCTGAGATCGCCGTTGAGAAACGCCGATTTCACATCCATATGATGGACCTCCCAGCCTGAGTGCGCGGCGAGAGCAAGCAGCAGCCGGACAGTCTCCATGCGCGCCACGGGAGCAAAAACCTCCTCAAAATCCACCCCTTGACGCTGCACATATCCCTTCGCGACAAGACGGGCTTTGTGTTTGACGATGTTGCCCGCCGGATCCCTCTTGACCTTATACACCCACTTCAGCCCAATTGCTTTGCGGACGACGAGAAGAGCGGCAAGCTCCCAGGTCCTGTTGTCGACGATGGATCGCATTTCCTCATCCATAGCACCCTTCCATTCATTGCTGCCAAGAGCCTCGTCAACATTTTGTGGCTCCTCGGCGCTGAACAGGCAGCGTACGAGCAGGCAGCGCTCAAACTGCTCGCGCACAGCCTCATGCTCGGTGTCCTCAAGTACACCCGAGAGGCGCCAGTAGCGGTCCGGCTGCCCACTTTCCACGTCACACCCGTCGTCGTGAGACGGAGGCGTGGCCCAGCGTGTCCCCGGCGAGGCAGTGGGCGTCAGCTCGGACTGTGACGAGCCGGGCGTGTTCGCCGCCGTCGTGGCGGCCACTGATGACTGCGGCCTCCCCAAGGGTGGTGTAGAGGGTGTCACCGCGCTCCGTGGCGAAACCGGCGAGCCGGTCGAGCCACTGTCAATCTCCTGGACCCCACAGTCCGTGGTGTAAACCACGGTGAATGTCGCCGGCGCTGCAGAAGCGGTGGTCGTGCCCCGTGCGCTCCAAGTCCATGGCCTGCTTTCATCAAAGACAACGTCACGTGTTACCTGAACCTTCTTCGTCGCCGGATCATACGCATGATAAGCCTTGGAGCCTTCTTCGTAGCCGACGAACACCATTGGCGTTGATCGGTCACTAAGCTTGGTGATGCCGGGGCCGACGCGCTTCATGTGAACCGTGCACCCAAAAGTGCGTAGGTACTGTACGTTGGGTTTACGGCCATGCCACGCCTCATAGGGCGTGACACCCTCCAGGCTCCTCGTTGGTGCTCGGTTCAGCAGGTAGACTGCCGTCCTCACCGCCTCCGCCCAGAAGTACGCCGGCATGCCCATGCTCTTCATCATGCACCGGGCCATCTCCACCACAGTCTGGTTGCGGCGTTCGACGACTCCGTTTTGTTGCGGCGAATATGGTGCAGTGGTGAAGTGCTTGATGCCGTTTTGATCACAGTACTCCTTGAACTCAGCGAAATTGAACTCGCCGCCGCGGTCTGATCTGAACGCGTGCAGCCTGCAGTTACCGTCAGCTTCGGCCATTGCCTGGTTCTTCTTGAAGCGTGGGTATGCCTCATCTTTGGACTTCAAAAGCTCTAGCCACATGTAGAGACTATGATCATCAACCACAAGTAGAAAATACTTATTACCTCCTGGAGTCGTCGGTGTGATTGGCCCGCACAGATCCGTGTGCACGAGCTCCAGGCCGCGCTCGGCTCGGTGCGCCGTGGCCTGTGGGAACGGCGCTCGGTGTTGTTTCCCCAGAGCGTAGCCGTCGCAGTACTCTTCCACGCGATCGATCACGGGCATACCGCGCACGAGCTGTTTGGTGGACATGGCTTGGAGCGCGCGGAAGTGAAGATGCCCCATGCACGCGTGCCACCGCCAGGTCGCGTCGTCTCCTTGCGCCATCAGGCATGCCGGCGCATCGATCATGAGAACGCCAGTGTACAGCCGGTTTCCTGACCGCTTGATGCGCGCTAGAACGCGCCGCGTCGGGTCCTGGACAGCCATGACTCCGTCCGCGATGCTGATGCTCCAGCCCGCCTCGTCCAGCTGCCCCACGGAGACGATGTTCGTCCGCAGGCTGGGGATGAAGAAGACGCCAGTGAGCGCGCGCTGGTCTCCGTCCTGGCAGCGGAACACCACCGAGCAGCGGCCACAGATGGCCACGACCGAGCCGTCCCCAAACTTTACCGTGCCGTGCACGGACTCATCAAGTGACGCGAAGACATGTTTGTCGCCCATCATGTGGCTGCTAGCCCCGGTGTCGAAGAACCACACTCCGTCCGGCGAGGGCACGGGCATGACCTTTTCCTCGTTGAGATACACCTCTTGAGGTGCCACGAGCTGCGACGCGTTGACGCTGGTAACCACGGCCATGTACAGACCCTGGTCGTGCTCGGCGCCGGCTTGTACAAGATTCGCCTGCTCCTGCTTGCCCTTCTGATCTTCGTCCTTGATCCGGGTCTGACACTCCTTTTTCCAGTGCCCTGGCTTATTGCAGTAGTGACATTTCCCTTTTTTCTTCCCACCAGAGCCACCGGAGCCGCCTGTGCCCGTGTTCCCTAGCGCGGACTTGCCGCCGCCCTGCGGCTTGTTCTTGCCCGGCGACTTGGTTTTGCCGCCGCCGCCGCCGGATGATGACCCACCGACCCCGAGCTGCCGCTCGCGGGCGATCCACTCCTCGGCGGTGTACATGAGACGCCCGCCGGACTGCGCCGTGTCGTCGAGATCGTAGTGGTCTTCGCATGCCGACAGGCGCTCGGTCAGCTCCTCGATGGACCTGGTTTTTAGATCGATGAGTGCTTCGATCGCCATCGCCATCTGCCGGTATTTACGCGGCACGACACGCGAGAACTTCTAGACAGCCTTGTGCTCCGTCACGGGGTCACCGTACAGCTCGAGGTCGGCGACGAGACCGGAGAGCCGCAGCGCGAAGTCTTCGACGGACTCACCGTCCTTGAAGCGGAGCTCCTCAAATTCTCGACGGCGAACCTGGGCCTTGGCCTCGCGGGCCCGCTCGCTCCCCATCCGGAGCGTCTTGATCGTCTCCCAGGCCGTTTTGGCCGTGTCCTTGGCGGCCAGCACCCGGAGCATCTCCGGCGGCACGCCGGTGAGGATGATCTGAAGCGCACGCCTGTCGTCGCGCTCCTCGGTGGTGCCATCAGTCACCGCGGACCAAACGCCCGCGATTTGCAGCTTCACCTGCATCACAAGAGCCCACTCCATGTAATTTTTGCGGGTGAGGACCATTGTCGACGAAGAGGTCTCGCTCTCCCGCACTACTCTCTCGACGATGCGCAGCTTGCCGCTCCTGCTGCTCGTGAGACGCGCAACAGGCGCTCCGGACGAGGGTGACTGTGCCGCCGCAGCCGCAGCCACGGCCTTCTTCTTCTTCTTCTCCGACTCGTCGCCCGACATGTGCGCCGTGGATCAAACACCGCCGGCCACCGGAGGATGGATCGAACACCAAGCTCTGATGCCAAATGTCGTTTTCCGATCCGACGAGTGAGTGTTGGAAGAACAAGCTCTCGGGAGGAAGAACACGAACGTGAGAGAGTGGTCGTTTGTGCTGCCACAACTGCGCAGCTTTTTCTGTTCTGTTATTTCTTCCTTTCAGCGATTACAAAGCCGAAGCTAACTACCTCCCGGCCGGGCTGCCTTGATCCGTATCTGTCGCTCCATCCAGCGACCGGATCACAAGCCAACGCCAACGACCGGGAGAGAAAAACGCTAAGGAGAGATGCGTGCTAGATGCAGCTCCCCACTACGTACGTGCGTGCCTAGGTCACATCCCGACCCATGCATACACATTATTTTAAACAGAAAGAAAAACTCACACATTGCATGCATGAGATTAGCTAGGCCTAACAAACACGAATCCGCTGTCCAGAAAAAACTGCATGATCGCGCGAGGGCAATGTTGACGTTGAGCCCCCGAGCACCATGGACGATTTTTCCATGATCCCGGATGAGATCGGAGTTGATGATGACGAAGACATCCGTCCGAACTTGATGATCCGAAGAGAAGCCTAGTCCTCGGTCCAGCCAAGGTGACCAGTCGGGTCGGCGACGAAGATGCCGACGCTGACGATGTAGCTCGGTTCTGACGCGTAGATCGCGGTGGAGCCGATCTGAATTCCCATCGCACCGCAGCGACTACCCAGCAGGCTCTCAATGAAAGCACCAATGTCTGTTCTAAATCCGGCATATCTCGTAGTAGGGGTCCTAAGCTAGGCGTCATGGAGCGATGGTAACATGGACACAGAGTTTTACCCAGGTTCGGGCCCTCTCGAAGAGGTAATACCCTACGTCCTGCTTTTGATTGTATTGATATGGGGTATAGTACAGAGTACATGTGGCTACCACGAGATTGTTCTAATGAATATGAGTTCATCTATTGACTAGCCTGGCCTTGGTTTATATATGCACTGGAGGCCTAGGGTTTAGGAGAGTCCTCATCTTGGGCGCCAAGTCTTGTGGAATCTTCCTTGTATTCGTCATGGACTGCCCGAAGTGGCCCATGAGTGAACCGCCATGGGGGTCCTCGGCCCGATCTACCTGGTCGGGAGACGACGTGATGAGTACCCCCTAGTCCAGGACACCATCAGTCAGTAAAAGACCAAGAGTCCCCGCGTGGTGCGGGATAAATCGCCTATTCCCAACCCATCGTGTCGTTATACGCGCATCGATTAAATCAATTTGTTGATGATATCCCTTAAAAACCGGGCACGGTCTCTGCATTGATAAGGCATGCCAATACGACGGTGCCTCGGGCCACGATACGTTTTGTGATAACTGATTCAACCCCACAATAGGTGATGACGGTTCGATAAAGCTGTCAGGGTTTAAACCCTCTCACTGGTCGTGCCCGCGTGGCAAGTCTCTGAGGCTAAGTTAACTCTGGACCTCGGATGCAGAAGGGGCCCGTTGTAAAAGGACCCTGTTTTTTCTTACCGACGTTAAAACTTTAAACATATGGTTGGGTTCGGTTGTAAAAAAGGGGACCCGGTGATTGTCAAGGAATGAAGACCTTGGATCCAAACACGAATATACAAAGGAAGAACTCGCCTGCCAAGCCGAAGACATCAGCAAAATAAGTCAGTCCGAGGAGTGGGCCGTAGTCCTCGGCTTTGAAGACCAGTTCAGGGGCTACTGAGGGTGTCCTGGACTAAGGGGTGCCAACCTATACGGCCTGTCGTCTATGGGCCGGGCTGGTGGCCTGCCGACCACTGGAGGAGGGACGATTGAAGCGGTGATCCTCGGCGTGGACAAGATGGAAACTTCCAAAGACTTGGCGTGCACTGCAAGAAGCCTCTGATAGTCGGCATGCTTATTCCTATTTGGCAACCGACCATATGTGTAACCTAGGTACCCCCGGTGCCTATATAAAACGAGGGTCTAGTCTTTACAGACACGAATACAAGCCTTAGGGTTTAGAACACAATCATCTGATCTCGAGGTAGATCATCTTGTAATTTGTACTCCATACAATACAATCCAAGCATGACGTAGGGTTTTACCTCTTCGAGAGGGCCCGAACCTGGGTAAACATCATCTCCCTTGTCTCATGTTACCATTGTTCCAAGATCCACAGCTCGGGACCCCCTACCCAAGATCCGCTGGTTTTAGCACCGACAATGTTGAACTACTGAAATATGTCAGATGTTGAAATCTAAAATATGTATGCTCAGAGCAATTAACTAGTTAATTAAAGATTGCACAAGCTATGAACTCAGCTAGAACACGCATCATACAAAACCATAACGTACTCCGTCCAATCTGTTAGAGATACGACAAGCAAATCAAACGATGAAGAACGAAATCAACACATGAGACACAAGGATTTAACGTGAAAAACCCCACCAACACGAAGGGGAAAAAACCACGGGCGCCAGCCAGCAAATCTTCACTATGTCGTGGGAGGTTACAAACGCCGGGGATTTACAACTGATCAACTTATCCCGTGCGGCGGCTTACAAAGGATATATATAACACAACTGACCTAGGTCAATACTGATCCGCTTCGGCCCAAGCCTACCGGCGATGGGCCTCGCTCCGCTCGCTCGTCGGAAGTTTGCCTTTATCTTTATACTTGAATTTGGATCACAACATAACACAATCGACAGCACACTGAATGAATGAAAACTACAAAATTTCTTGTGTGCAAAAACTTCTTTTCTTCTCTTTCGGGTTTCAACCGACTTGCGAACACAAAAATGAGAGCGGCTAAATGGCTCCCGAGCTCATGCTCCTGCCTATGAACAATAAAATAATTAAAAATACTAGAAAAAATAAAAAAAAATCTGATTTTTGTCATGGAAGATGTTTAGAGGCGTGAGGTCCGTGTCAATTTTCAGCATGTTTGCACATCGGAGTAGCTCTCGGTAAAAAAATAAAATTGGTGGTCTGTGAAACAGTTTACTGTTTATGCGTTGTTCGGACCAATAGTTTTCTTTGCTGAGAGCTACTCAGACGTCTGAACGCATTGAAATTGGTACTACCATGCAAAGAAAATCAGAATTTTTTACTGTTCACTGAGATCAGATGGGCTCAGGCGCAGAAATGGATATTCGCACAAAAATATCATGCTATGCATCTTAGCATCTGAATAATACAGATACAACAAGCTTACAGGGTGGAAATATACACTACTATACACACCAACAATACCTTCAGTTCCCATTCTATCAATTCGATCAGTTTGGGAATCATTTGGAGAGCGGCGGTACTAACACGGTTAAGCTGGGAAAGCAACTCATTGGTTTGAGATTTGGCATGCGCAAATATTTGAGTTATGTATCTTTATGCAACTCAAGAGGATCTGCAGGCGACCTGTATAATAGAACAAGCCTACTTTTGCATAACTATGGTCACTGTGCCCCGATCTTCGAAAATATCCCAGAGAAATTGGGCAGCTTATCAACATGCTTTAGTGCTCGCTCTGCAATTTGTCTTGTCCTAAAGTCACCATGCCTGAAAGCTTCGACCAAGGCTGTACTGACATTTTGGTTTCCCGAGATCTCAGAAGCTATTTCATCCGTCCTAAGGATCCTTTCTACGGCCCACACCGCTCTCTGCCTCAGCGCCTCAGTCCGATTCTCACACAATACATCAAGAATTGGTTTGACGCCCTCTGCGTCGCACAGGACCATCACACCTTGATCGATGTCCACTCCGTCGTCTAATAATGTGGACAGTGCTGTTAGAGAGGCTTCAACAACTTTCTCATTGTTGTGATCCAAGCAAGCAACCAACTTCTCCACCACCTTCCCTTCCAAGAGACAGAAGCTTTCCCTTGACGAACATATTCCATGATGAACTCTACAGACACCAGTTTCTACAGACTTCTGACTGAGGCATGGAAATATTGAAAAACACAATCCCGCATTGGGAGGTGGCAGAATTTTCGTTAGATGCTTTGACTGGCCAGATAGATTTCCTAGTGCGGTGGCAGAGACAATCTGGACAGTGTCAAGACCATTCATCTGAAGCAGATCACTAAATAGTGCAGTGAGATTGTATTCACGAGCAACAGCAATGATATCTGGATCATCCTCCAAGATAAATGTGATCCGGGAGACTATCCTAACTAGACCTTCAAGAAAAGGGTTCACGAAACGCCCCCCACGACTCTCCCCTTGTCTGATCATTATCACTTTGGATATGATTGTGGTGAAAGCCCCATCTTGAACAAGACGTCTGGTTAGAACCGAATCCTGCAGAGGAAGATCAGCTACCAGACCAGCAGCTGGTGCTTGCTCTTCAGAAATACCATTGTTGTCAGCAATGACTCTAATCAAGCTGCTGAGTTGACTAAAATTTCCACGAAAAGCTTCAGCCAGTTCTTGTCCCATACATGGTGATATGTTATTCAAGAGCTTGATGGAAGCCATGCGAACCTCTCTTTGAGGTGCTTCAACAAACTGAATTAAACTGACAGTAGCCCCTGAGCTTTTGATGGCATCAACTATGCTTTGGACAGTTGTAGAAGAACTAGTTAAACCAACAAGCACCTGGAGTAACTTACACTCAGTTGCAGGTCCTGTATTGCTTATGAGATGAAGCAGATTGTGAACAATTTCTTCAGATACCAGTGTCTGCCTGTTGTGGTCAAGTGGAATGGACTGAAAATTTGCACCTGATGCCACAACATTTGCAAGAATTGTTGCTGATACCTCCTTCAACCTCATTGAAAGCTGATTACTGCCAAGTGTAAAGAGGTCTGTTATGAGAGGTGGGAGAATACCTGCTTCAATTAGTATCTTCGCACTGACGTCGTAAGATGAAATTTGATTCAGTGCCTTCAGAGCTGCTTCTCTAGCCTCCCTATTTCCACTTTTCATGATATTGACCAGTGCGGAGCCTGCTGTTTGTGCCACAAAGACCTTCACATCGTTGGTTAAAACAAGCTCCCCGACATAAGCAGCCATAGATAATTGTGTATCAGGTGAACCTACAAATGCACACAAGAAGGAACTAAGCCCTGAGTACAAGAGAAGAAAGAACATTGGAAAATGAATATCAGTCGTAAAACATTTCTACCATTCCGGTGACACAATTTTCATACAGTACATGCACTAACTAGAAGACACCCATAGTAAGAAAATCTAATACTGAAGTGAACATATACCAACTGAACCTGGCACACAATAGTTAACCCAATCAACATGAACTGCCCCAACATATTGATGCTAGAGGGGCAATTCTTATCCATGCACTGAAGTAATACCACAGTGACAAAGCTTATATACAAGTGAAAGAAATAATCGGTTGGAAATTGCCCATCTTAGGCATGCAGCAATCCCATGATTAATTATCTCCATCTTGAAATAAATTTGAATTCTGCAGCTAGGCAGCTGGGTAATGCACCGCATCCTAATGTGTATAATTACTCTATCTCTACCTAATAATAAAGCACGGATTGTTTCTGGTCGTCCGTCATCAAAGTTGAATTTAAAGTTGCAAAATATTACCCACCAATGCCACAAGTAATAAAAAACGTTTCATAAAAATGAATCTCGGACTGGGCCTGCCCAGTAGGAACCTCCTATGCGCCCTGCGTGCTAGGAGACGACACAACGCGCCCGTTTGGGCCGGCCCATGTACCAGCAACCTTTTTTAAATTTCACTTTTATTTTCTTTTTTCCTTTCCCAACATTTTTGTTATACTATAAACAATTTTGGAATTCAAAAAAAAATCGAAAATGAAAAAAATGAAAATTCTAAAATAAAATGTCTAATAATTTGTAAATCATTGTAGATTCAGAAAATGTTTGTGATTTTCAACAAGAATATTCACAAATTTTAAAATAAATGTTCAGAAAATAAAAACGTCGATGATTTTTTTTAAGTTAGTGTATTAAAAAATGTTAATGAAAATGAACCAAATTTTGCCAATTCAAAAAATGTTCATCAATTGAAAATACCCTAAAAAATTTAAAAATGTTCATAAATTAAAAAGTAGTTTATTGATTCATAAAATATTCGTTGATTCAAAAACTATCATGCGTTTTAAAAAATGTTCATCAATTTCAAAAATTGTTCCACCAATGTCCAAAAAATTGTTCGTCGATTTCAGAATTTTACCCAAATCAAAAAAAAATGTTCACATTTAAAAATAATTTGTAAATAGTAAAAAATGTTTATGATTTTAGAAAATGTTCATGAATTGTGTTCACGATTTCAAATATGTTCACGAGTTTTAAAAAATGTTCATGATTTTCAAAAATTGTTCACGATTCCACGAATATGAGAGTGATAGTGTATCTTGATGCCGTATAATGTGGTCATTGCCATTGGAGATTATGATTTCTTTTCTCCCGTTGCAACGCACGGGCCGTTGTGCTAGTTTTTATCTAAAGAGTCTAGTTCCTCATATGTTATAAATTTCTCCTTTATGTATTTGATGAAGTATTTTTATAACTATGGCAACAAAAAGTGGTGAGAAACGAGTATTCAATATGGATGGTGAGATAAAAGAGCAACAAGACATGAACACAGGAAAACAGAACACAGATGAGAAGCAAACTAATTAGAATATCACCATGGGGGGGCGGGGGCGTAGCACATATCAGTCATTCAGTAGTGTAATGGCAACGGCAACATACAGGATCTCTGCATTTTTTTTCAAGACAAGGAAATGGTATAAATAATACCTTCAAGGAGAAGCCTAAGAAGGGGTTGCAGTCTACCGTTTTCCGCCATCTGTCTAACATTTTTTTCACAGCTCTCCAAATTCACAAGTGTCTTATCAGCACTATCAACTGTCAACAGGTTTTCTATTTTACTACTTGACAAGCCAACAAGTATAAGTATGGCCCCAGGAACGCTCCCAATTTTTTCTGAAAGAGGTTTATATTGTGAAAGTTCATATAACAGAGATGCAGCCTGTTCTTTCTCTTGGACGTGGCCATGAGATAAGAACTTCACTATTGTGCGAATGTTGTCCCCGGCAGCAATCTCATCCTGTGAAAAAAAAATCTGGGATATTAGAAACACAAGATTGGTGACAAATTTAAAACTATGGAAAGTAGATTCATACAAAAAGCACCTTGTTATCATTGTCATCTTTAGCTACAAAGCAAAGACTTTCCAATGCCTTTTGCCGTACTCTTGTACTGCTATTCTTCAACAGCTCGGAAATTAAGCTTATCAAGCCAAGCTTCCTCACTACATGTCTGCTGGATCTACTTCTCTGACATATCTCCACAACATATTCAAGTGCTTGCAAAGTATCATGTTCTGAATTCTCAGAAGTTAAGGATTTACGGGTTACATCAAGTTTAGCTGCCTCATTCCTATGCATCCATTCATCAATAGTATTCCTCAGAGCAATACTTGGATTCAACTCAGTGCTGCTGAGCTCCTTCCTAGTAACAGGGCAGACAAGGCTCCTTCCACTGCTATCAGATTCCTTGAACCACTTCAAAATGGCTTCACGTTCAAATGTAGCACCACTCTCTAAAGTGACAGGATCCCGCATAATTTGTTTTGTGAGTGGACAAAGAAATGATTCATAAATAGGCTCAACGCGCAAGCTGTCAGTGGACGAATCATAATGGCCATCCTGACTGTCTGCCATCACACCACGGCACTGCATACAAATTCAGAGGGAAGAAATCAGATATATAGTAGGTTCATAAGAGACAGGCCGGGAATGAAAGACATGCAACAATTGAAATGGATTACTACGAACGTGCAAAAGATATTGAGATCGTCATCCTAAGACTAGCCATAGTGGACAGTAACTTCAAGAGTAACATACACATTATCCTAGGCTATGTTACTAATTTCATAGTGGGTAGTAACATAAGTGTGGTGTCATGCAAACCTTCATTTATTAGGTTATAGACTCATATTGTATTGGGATATGTGATGTTACGGTAACTAGCTAAGTTACTCAATTTGCCTCTCTCCTCGTTAACTCAATGCCACATAGGCAATTTTGTTGAGTTGGAGCTTATGTTACTCTTGAAGTTACTCCCACTATGGCCAGTCTAAAAGCCTAGGAAATGCCAAACATAACCAGAAGTTGCTGCAAAATATTCGATATTAGGTATATATATTTCTCATGCGAATATATTGCACTCAAAACCCCAAGTTCAATAATCATTTTTCTATACTAGTAAGAAATCAAAGCAAACCAGTCTCCTACCCCCAACACCGATTACATATACCTAAATTAGCATCACTTCCATGCATATCGATGCTAGTGGGACGGATTTTACCTCAAATCCACGAGTAATAGGAAAGCGAAGCGCAGTTAGTGGAGGCAGCGGCCGGGGAGCACCTGCTGAGAGCAGTATTGCTAAAGCGGGGATTAGCAGGAGGTAGCGACGAGGGGTGTTCACAGGACCACCGAAGACAGGGCGCGTACCTCGGAGAGGAATTAGGAGACGCGGAATCGGTCGCTTAACGGAGAGCAAACACGACCGGCCACCGCAATTCACACGACTGCGGCGGCACTACCCAGCCATGGCGGCGGGGAGGAGAAGCAGATCGATATGGCAGAGGGGTCCGGGTGGAGCTGTGGAGGGATCTGCCAGGCGGAGGTCTTACGAGACGGCGGAGGCGGGCCAGTGAGGCGGACGGCGAGACCCGGGAGGGTTAGGGGAGAGGGGAGCGGAAGGGAGATACTCCTCGGCGCGAGTGCTGCTGCCCTGTTGCTACTTGCTGGTCAGCTAGCCTGCTGCGAGTGGGTAAGCGAAGCCGCAACACGAGGGCGCCGTATCAACCGCTCGTTTCTATCCAACGCCTTCTATTTCTCGCTACGGACTGCCAAGACGGCTTAGCGTGCAAAGCGGGGTGGGTTTGCGGGATACAGCTTGAATCGGACTCCCACGTATAAGAGCATCTCTGTCAGACCCTTATCGCGCGGACCTTTAAAGTGAGCATAAGAACCGCAGAAAACGTGTTTTGAGGGCTGGCGCGGGCTGCGGCTGAACAGGCCCTGTAAGGCCGAACGGTAAAACAGAATATTCGCAGGTAAAACAGAATATTCTGCCAGCCCTCAAAACAGGTGGTTTTTTCTTAATTTGACACATATGTGTCATATTACATAGAAATATGAACAATATAAATTAAAATCTGAATATTACAATACAACATCCAAATTACAATAATTATTCAAATCTAAGAATTAAACTTATAATTCAATACAAGAATTGTTCCGAATACAACAATGATACAAATCACACATGAATTAAATTAAATGAATGTAAAAATGGCAGGCTTTATTACTACCCATGCCTTTGCCAATTATGCTCAATGAGATCGTGCTGAAGCTGGTGGTGGGTGTTTGAGTCTTCAATTTCCCGGTATGTCCGAAGGAATGCTTGTATGTGGTCAGGGTCTCTAGATGGCTTCACAAGGCTACCGACATTGTCGTAGAAGAACTCCAAGTTCATGTCCCTCTCATCTTCGATGATCATGTTGTGAAGAATCACACGATATGTCATGATGTTGTTCAGGGTTTGCTTGTTCCAAAAATGAGCAGGACCACGAACAATGGCAAACCTAGCTTGCAAAACCCTAAAGGCTCTTTCAATATCTTTTCGGGCAGCCTCTTATGCCTTCGCAAATCCAGCTTGCTTCCTAATTTTGGGTTTTCTGATGGTCTTGACAAATGTAGACCAAGAAGGGTAAATACCATCAGCAAGATAGTAGTCCTTTGTGTATTGATGTCCATTCACTGTGTAGTTGCAAGCAGGAGCATCACCACTAGCAAGTCTAGCAAACAAATGAGACCGATGCAACACATTGATGTTATTGAGAGTACCCGGCAAACCAAAGAAGCAATGCCAATCCATAAATCCTCGGATGCAACGGCCTCTAGCACAACTGTTGCATCACGAGACTTGCCACAATACTGCCCGTGCCATGCCTTCGGGCAGTTTTTCCAAGTCCAATGCATGCAATCAACGCTTCCTAGCATGCCCGGCCAACCTCGCTTCTCATTTGTTGCCAGCAACATTTTCGTGTCTTCCTCGTTGGGTGCCCGAAGATAGACAAGACCAAAGACACGGATGATCACTTTGGCGAACCTACGCACTGACTCAATTGTAGTATCTTCGCCAATGCGAAGATATTCGTCGGCATAGTCAGCCGGAATGCCATATGCAATCACCCGCATAGCTGTCGAGATTTTTTGATATGCGCTAAAACCCTTCAAGCCCGCGGCGTTTCTCCTTTGGGTAAAAAATCGAGAATTGGCCTCGCAAGCTTCTACTATTTTTACGAAGAGGGATCGACGCATTCGATACCTTCCCCGGAAGAGGTGCGGCGGATACGTAGGTGACGCCGCTAAGTAGTCTTGCATCAGCATCATGTTCCCGAGATGGCGGTTGCGAGGGATGCAAAGACGGCTGACGGTCGATCCTCGTCGTCTCTTTCTGTTCCTATCCTCAAGCTCCTTCACGGCGAGGACCACCACCACCATCTGCTGCCGATTGTTCTCGAGCAGCGTCTCTATGTCCGAGTCGTCGGACGAGGACGAATCCTCGAGCAAAAATTCCTCGCAAGGGCTCAAATCCATCTACAAATCGCAACGGAGCTCGCATGAACGAAAATCGTTCGCTAAATCTAACTTGAAGGGGCAGAAAAGGACTCACCGGCGGATCCGGGGCGGGCGGCGACTCGGCGGCGGTCGATCCGGGGCGGCTGGGCGCGGCGGATCCGGGGTGCCGGCGAAGTGGCGCGGTGGACCCGGGTCTGTAGCGGCCCGGCGGTGTGTTTCCGCCGGCGGATATGGCAGGAATCAAAGGCGGAGGGCGGACGGCGACGGCGGCGGGTGGCTGCGGAATGGGGGAGGGGAACGCACGCGGGCTGAAATGTCCCTCCCGCCAACTGCTTTTCCACGATACAGGGCACCGACGGGGCGGGGGGAAAACCTGTGTTTTCGCGGGTCGGGAGGGGGGGCAATTTACCGTGCCCCTCAAAAAAAATTAAGGGTCGAGGGCGTTTAAGGTGTCTGTTCGGGTCGCTTTTTCCGCGCAAAACTGTAAACTGGCGGTTATTTTGCAGTTCAGCGCAATATAAGGGGTCTGCTAGAGATGCTCTAATATTTTTAAGAAGCTTTGGCAGTTTAATTTGTGAAAATGCTAAAAATATGACTTCAGATTTTTAGACATGGCAAACCGTTTCATGGCAATTTATATTGGCGCAATGATAGCAAATTTAGTAGGTGAGCACGCCAATTTTCTAGCAAAAAAAATGAACTGAGGCGGATTTGCCATGCTCGTCAAATAACTTGTCACCCTCGACAAACACAATTCGCCTAGGCATGCAGCACGGTGACCCGAATGCGAGCGAATAAAGCCGGCCAGGCAAGCCCCTCACAACCCTAAGCGTCGGTGTCGGGTATGCATAGTTCCACGTCGTCAGGCCCCTTGGCAGTGTGAGCCTAGGTATGTGAGCCATTGCATCAAAGCGAGGCGAACGACCGGGTGCAGATCCATACGCGATAAAGACCGGTGGCTCGGAAGGCTGGGGCCTAACCGATTTCTCGATTGCACCGGACCTATGTGTGCAGCGGACTCGTCGCGGATCACCATGTTGGCCACCTCCCTTGGCTTGAACTTTATCAACCTTCACCCGTTTGTTCGTCATGCCCTTGTCAATAGAATTATGTGCCAACATAATACACCAAGCATTGTTTGACTTATTGACAAGTTCTTCAGTAGTTGGAGTCACTTCTGTGATATTGGGTGGTCAAAGAAATTTCACGATGCAACTAATATGACATTGCAAAGGTTTGATGTGTTATTTATGTATCTCGTTAGTAAGAACTTTTGTAATAATCATGTGGATTACGGGAAAGATTTTGAAATTGTTATGATAGCATTGTACTTTAATGGCACTCAAGTCAAATACAAGTTGAATAAGATGTGAAGTAATTATTGTAATAATTTAAATCATAGTATGCTGAATACAATACTTTATATAATGAAATGTTATGATTTCGCAACATACAATACCGATTACAAGATTATAAATGGTATGGCTTTTGATGGAAATAGATCACAGTAAAGGGAAACTTCCTTTATGTGTTTATGAAACGATAAAAAATTGTAAATGACGTTCTGTTATCTTGCAAGTACTTAAGTAGCATCGGTCGAAACTTCGTGATTATCAGTTCGTTGTCCGCATTATCATTTTATGTGATAATAATATCTACCGAGTATTACTATATCTAAATTTACGTTTTAATCGTATAGTTTGACAATTTGAGAAACTTATATATATTGAAAATTTTATTGTCTTGATGTAGGTGTCCTTTTTAGTTGCTGCTTGCCTTTCCACTTCTTCGAATGGTCCTTGATAGAAACACAATGTGAACGTTGGGCTTCTTTTGCTTGTGTTCTGTTAGGCGGGTTGTCGGACTGTGTTGTGGCTTCTCGCCACTACGTTCCCTTGGCCGGAAGGCGTGTTTTGGAATATAGGTGTGGTTTTTAAGCACTGCCCGGACCTTGAGACTCTTGTGGCTGGACGGATCATGTGTTGTGTTGCCCGACGTTGGACCGTTGCGGCTGGCCGGATGGCGTGTTCTAAAATCTTTCGCGCCCTTTAACCCCTGATGCCTGGCCAACTGGAATGTATGCTTCACGTGCTTGCTAGTCACACTCTTTCATGGACAGTTGGGCTTCTTTTGCTTATGTTCTATTAGGAGGGTTGTTGGACTATGTCGTGGCTTCTTGCACGACAAAAAAAGACACTTCTATGACATTATGGCCCGAACGAAAACTTTTTCTGTCATGGATGTGACATTTCTATGACGATAATTATGACAAAAACACGTATCACCATAGATGTGGTGGGTGTGGGAAATATGCCCTAGAGATAATAATATTGTATTATTATATTTCCATGTTTATAATTAAGAGTTTATATTCCATGCCATAAACTGCTATGATCCTGGAATATGCGATTCAGTGGAAAACTCATATGCACGTGTGGAGTGATAAACGGTAAAATAAGATTCCTAGTCTCACCTCTAAGACTAGCTCAAGTGTTGTTGGTAATCACGTTTCCCGGATCTTAGGATATCGTTAAGTGTAACGATAGTCCTAAAACAACATTGAGAATATGACGTTAGAAGAATGATCATATTGAATCGACCCAAAACTTGTTTGTTATACTTTGAGATAATATCGTCATAAGTCAATTATTATAACACGAAGTGTTAACGTGTGTTGTAATTCCTTAGAACATGAGAGTATCGTAGTCACTTCTTACCGTACGATACACTTTGGGGTTGCTCAAACGTCATCTGTAACTAGGTGATCATAACGATAACTTACAGGTGCATCGGAAAGTTTGACAAGGGACTAGATAGCTCGAGAGTGGAATTTGCTCCTTCGATGATGGAGAGATATTCTTAGGGCCCTCTCGATGTGACGACATCCATCATCATCTGGCCAGACACAGGTGACTACGTCACGGGGATGCCGGAACATGTCAACGAGAAAGAAGACAAAACCGGTAACGAGGAGACCGGTATAGTGAGCATGTGTATGACTCAAGAGTATACCGATACATCTCACCTCGGGTTTTGTAAAGTATCGCTAAGCAAAGGGAACATCAATTTTAACCAAAGGTTCACTCGAATGTCATTCGTGTATTCATAGGGATCGATATGGATGTCAACGGTTTCGCTATCGGTCATTGAACGAAAGGGGTTTTGTTCATGTCTATGTTTTACCAAACCTACATTGTCACAAGCATAAGGGAATCACAATCTGTTGAGTGTTAGTGCAGCAAGAGTTATGAGAAAATATTCTCGGAATAATTCCGGGAATATAAGAAATAGTTTCGAGAGAGTTCCGAAAGAGTTTCGGATATTTCCATAAATGTTCTGGTGTGAGAAAACCTTGGCTAGGGCCAAGGGATAAGGCTCACAAGGCTTGAGGTCAGTGCAAAAGGAGTTTTGTGAAGGACAGGGGCCAGACGCCAGGTTCCTTGGCGTCTGGTACTGGGCCAGACACCGAGGTCCGTGGCGTTTCGTGCTGGAATCCGAGGAGGAATCTTCCTTGTGTTCCAAACCGACTTTGGGGAGGCCCCCTTGTTGGGAAACGTAGTAGAAAACAAAAAAAATCGCGCCTACGCACACCCAAGATCAATATGAAGATGCATAACAGGTTGAGATCACGATCGTTACCGTCACCGAGTTGCAGCGGAAGAAAAATGTGTCGGTGTAGATCGTACTTGGAGTCCCTCGAACCGTCGATGAATGATCCCGCGAACCGCCCACGAATAGTCCCTCGAACCGAGGACCGAAAGCACGGCCTCTCTACTTGGTTGCAAGCATGTAGCCTTCACGATCCGGCAGTGCTTCGCCGTCCAGAGCTAATCGTCACCGGAGAATTAGTGGGAGGAGATTAGAACTACACTGGGCTTCTAATTATGAGGATAAGAGGAACTAGACCTAGCTCTAATTAGTCAACTAGTACCAACTAGAACTAGAACTAGAAGAACTAGAGGAGGCTCCAAAACTTGTGTATCAAATAGGGCCAATACCTCATGTATATATAGGTTAGAGGGGAGAGGAGGGGCTACCACCAAGGAGGGAAAGCCCCTCCTTAGTGCGCCGGCCAGGGGGGAGGAGTTGGACTCCTCCCCCACTAGGATTCGCCCCCCCCCCCACAAGGAAAGGGGGGGCGCCTCCTCCACTTGGGCCCTTGTGGCCCAAGTTGCCTTCCTCCTCATGGCCTTTTAAGGCCCGTTGATATTTAAATTAATATAAAAACCTTCTAATAATTATTAGACCCTTTTATATATAATTTAACATCACCGGAAACATTTTCCACCTATATATTAATTATCGGGAATACCCGGTATTGCTCGATAAACTCCGAAACCCTTCCGGTGACCTCGAAACGCTTCCGGTTCCTCTCGAAACTATTCCGAATATTAACGAAACTATTTCACAAATAAATCATCGATACTCTCGTCCTACTAACACTTAGCAGATCGTGATTGCCTTAAGCTTGTGACCCCGTAGGTTCGGTAATTCATAGACATGAACGAAACCCCTTCGTTCAATGACCGACAGCGGAACCGTGGATGTCCATATATATATATATATATATATATATATATATATATATATATATATATATATATATATATATATATATATATATATATATATATATATATATATATATCGATCCCTATGATTACATTAATGCCATTCGAGTGAACCTTTGGTTATCATGTGATGTTCCCTTTGCTTCGTGATACTTTACAAAACCCGGAATGTGTCGGTATCCTCCTGAGTCATCACATGCTCACTATACCATTATCCTCGTTACCTGTTTTGTTCTTCTTTCTCGTTATCGTGTTCCAGCATCCCCGTGACGAAGTCACCTGTGTCTAGCCAGATGATGATGGATGCCGTCACACCGAAAGGGCCCTAATAATATCTCTCCATCGTCGGAGGAGCAAATCTCACTCTTGAGCTATCTAGTCCCTTGTCAAACTTTCCGATAAGCCTATAAGTTGTCGTTATGATCACTGTGTTACAGGTGACGTTTGAGCAACTCCAAAGCCCACCGTACGGTAAGAAGTGATTACGATGCTATCATGGTCTAAGGAACAAAATCACACGTTAACACTCCATGTTATTACAATTGATTACATACGATATTAACTCAATTCATAACAGACAAGTTTGGGTTGATTCAATATGATCGTTCTTCCAACGTCATAATCTCAATGTTGTTTTAGGACTATCGTTACACTTAACGATATCCTAAGATCCGAAAAACGTGATCACCAACAACACTTTAGCTAGTCCTAGAGGCAAGACTAGGAACCTTTTATTTTACCGTTTATCATTCCACACGTGGATATGAGTTTTCCACTGAATCGCATATTCTAGGATCATAGCAGTTATGGCATAGAATATAAACTTTTAATTATGAATATGGAAATATAATAATACAAATATTATTGCCTCTAGGGCATATTTCCAACAGTCTCCCACTTGCACTAGAGTCAATAATCTAGTTTACATAGTCTCTTTAACACCTATGGCTATCCGGTGTTGCTCATGCTTTGCTCGTGGTAAAGCCTTCGTCATCGGGTCTGACACATTGAAATCCATGTGAATCTTGAGAATCTTCACATAGCCCTTCTCAACATATTATCGGACAATGTGATACTTGCATTCAATGTGTCTGGTCTTCATGTGTGATCTTGATTCCTTTGCTTGAGCAACTGCTCCACTATTATCACAATAGAGAGCCATTGGATTCATCACACTTGGGACCACACCAACTTCTTCAAGAAACTTCTTGATCCAGAACGCCTCCTTTGAAGCTTCCGAAGCCGCAATATACTCTGCTTCTATCATAGAATCCGCAATAGTGTTTTTTTTGAAACTTTTCCAAACAACTGCACCACCATTAAGAGTAAAAACATAACCTGATTGTGATTTATAGTCATCTATATCGGTCATGAAGCTAGCATCGATGTAACCACTTACAACGAGTTCTTCATCTCCTCCATAAACAAGGGGCATGTCCTTTGATCTTCTGAGGTACTTAATAATATTCTTTACTGTTGTCCAATGAGCCACTCCTGGATCACTCTGGTACCTGCTACTAACACTTAGTGCATAAGAAACATCTGGTCTTGTACATATCATAGCATACATGATGGACCTAATAGCAGAGGCATATGGAACTCCACTCATTTGCACTCGATCATCAACTATCTTAGGACATTGATTTATGCTAAGTGTTATGCCATGTGACATTGGGAGAAAACCTTTCTTAGCATTCTCCATTTTAAACCTCTTTAAAACCTTGTCAATGTACGTGCTCTGACTTAGTGCTATTAGACGTCTTGATCTATCTCTATAGATCTTTATGCCCAATATATATGCAGCTTCACCTAAGTCTTTCATTGAAAACACACTCTTTAAATAGTCTTTTATTGTGCCAAGGAATTTTATATCATTTCCAATTAATAATATGTCATCAACATATAAGATTAGAAATGCTACAGAGCTCCCACTAAACTTCTTGTATACACAAGCTTCCTCATCATTTTTAATGAAGCCAAACACTTTTACTACTTCATCAAAACGTTGATCCCAGCTCTTGGAGGCTTGCTTGAAGCTTGCATACCTTCCTGGCATTCTTTGGATTGACAAACCTTCTGGTTGTATCATATATACATCCTCTTTCAAATTTCCATTTAGGAAAGCAGTTTTGACATCCATCTGCCATATCTAATAGTCGAATATGCAGCTATAGCCATCATAATCCATACAGATTTTAGCATTGCTACTGGAGAGAAAGTCTCATCATAATCGATTCCCTCGACTTGCAAAAACCCTTTCGCTACTAGCCTTGCTTTGTAGATAGTAGGATTAACATCTGCATCTATTTTTCTTTTGAATATCCATTTGTATTGTATGGGTTTGACACCCTCTGGAGGATCGACCAAGTTCCAAACTTGATTTTCATACATGGAATCCATTTTGGATTGCATGGCTTTGTGCCATTCTTTTGAGCTGGGCGCCGCCATCGCTTCTCTATAGTGTGCAGGTTCATCTTCTTCTAAGATGAATATTTCATTGTGAAACCATTCAAGAGGTTCAATAACTCTTCCTAACCTACATGATTCAGTTACGGTCTTAACCGGTGTTACTAAAGCTGGTGCAGTATCATCTGGTTCAGTTATGTGGACATCTTTTGGAATAGATTCTGTTTCATTAGTCCTATCCACCCCTGGAGATTTAGTAATCTCATCAAGCTATACTGTTCTCCCACTTACTTCTTTAGCGAGAAACTCCTTCTCGAGAAAGTGTCCATTCTTAGCGACAAACACTTTGTCTTCGGAATTTTAGTAGAAGGAATACCCAATTGTTTCTTTGGGTTAACCTACAAAGTAACATTTGTCTGCTTTGGGATCGAGCTTATTTGGTTGTAAACATTTTACATAAGTCTCGCAACCCCAAATCTTGAGATGTGACAAGTTGGGTTTCTTCCCATTCCATAACTCATATGTGTCGTCTCAACAGACTTAGACGGTGCTCTGTTTAGTGTATATGTTGTTGTATCAAGTGCATATCCCCATAATGATAAAGGCAGATCGGTAAGTGACATCATTGACCTCACCATGTCTAACAGAGTTCGGTTATGACTTTCAGACACTCCATTTCTTTGTGGAGTTCCGGGAGGAGTAAGTTGTGAGACAATTCCACAATCACTTAGATGTTTGCCAACTCATGACTTAGATATTCACCTCCATGATCTGATCGCAGAAACTTTAACTTTTTGCCATGATGATTCTCAACTTCGTTATGAAATTCTTTGAACTTTTCAAATGTTTCAGACTTATGTCTCATCAAGTAGATATAACCATATCTACTTAAATCATCAGTGAAGGTTACGAAGTATAAGTATCCACCGTGTGCCGGTACACTCATCGGACCACGTACATCACTATGTATTATGTCCAATAATTCAAGCGCCCGTTCAGGATGACCAGTGAATGGCGTTTTAGTCATTTTACCCATCAGACAGGCTTCGCATGTATCGAATGATTCAAAATCAAACGATGTTAATACCTCATCTTTATGAAGTTTCTACATACGTTTCTTTCCGATATGACCAAGACGGCAGTGCCACATATAAGTGGTATTACAAGTCTTCTTAAGAAGTTTAGCATTAATGTTAAAGACATCTTTTTCACATTCAAGATCCATTATGAATAAACCACCAACAATGGGTGCAAATCCATAAAAGTTATCTTTATAATATATTGAACAACCATTGTTTTTTGATTTATAAGAATAACCGTCACTTATCAAACATGATCCAGAGATAATGTTCTTACATAACTTCAGAACAAAATAACAATTATTCAGTTCTAAAATAAATCCTGAAGGCAAACTTAAAGACATGACACTGACGGCTTGAGCAGCAATCCCATCACCATTCCCGACGCGCATCACGACTTCATTTCTAGTCAGCTTGCAAATCTACCACAGTCCCTACATTGTGTTGCAAATATGAGCAACAGATCCGGTATCAAATACCCATGACTTGGAGTTTTCAGCGAGTAGAATATCAATAACATTAACTTGTATAACTTTTATACCTTTACCAGAAGACGAGTTCTTCCTATCCGCCAGATATTTTACGCAATTTTTTTTCTAGTGTCCTTTCTCCTTGCAGTAGAAACATATAGTCTTGCAAGATGATCCACCCTTGTTTCTCTTGGTGTTGCGTTTTCTTTTGAAACTTTCTGTTTTGTTTACCAGCAACTTTTGCTGATTCTGCAATCCAATCTCATGGTTTTTGAGCATTGCTTCATAAAGCAGAGTGAAGATCAAATCATTTTTTGGTGCCTTGGGAAGATTAATTCCCATTGAAGTTACACTATCATAATAGTCTACAATCCTGTCACCTTGCTCAATACTTTCAGCTATCTTGCACTCATCCATTGCTTCAGTTATCATATGAATTTCAGTTGGGTCTTTGTGGTACAGAACTTCTAGTGCCTCAACAATTTCGACGATACTGAGTTGTTGATAACGTTTCTGTAACACTTGATCCATGCATGATAGCATAATATTTTTGACAACACTGAAATCATTTTTGCGAGATAAAAACACATTGATGACATCTTGAGACGCTCCGGGCGCTGGATAGTCACCAGGTGGTTGATCTAGCACATATTCTTTCTTAGCATTCCTAAGAACACATCTCAGAGTATGGATCCAATCCTCATAGTTTCCCCCATTTGCAGCTAACTTTTTTTTCTCAAATAGAGGTGCTAAATTTAAACTATTGCAAGCCATTGATCTACAACAACAAACACAAGATTCACTTTAGACATAGTTCATAATTAATTTGCACTAGTGTTTAAACAATTTTAATATAAAGTGCACTCCCACTCAAATTAATATCTCTCATAATGAATAGTGAGTGATTCAAGATCCAAATCTAGTTCTCAGTCATTGATGTGGACATCACTAATGATGAGAATTTTGACCAGTGGGCAAAGTTTTGCCGATCATATCCCCATATGACTCTTGTTCATCTTTCAATGTTTTTTGCTCCGAGCTCAGAACGATTCTGCTAGAACTTCAAGACAATCGAGTGCTATCTGCATACATGGTCTGACCATCCCCACCTTACACCTCACATCCCATTTGTACTCATGTGGACATGACACACTCCGGAACGCTACATGTTATAGACGGTTGCAACACTAGGAAGAGCACCTTTTAACTTGATATTTACAGTGAGAGATCACCCTAATAATTGACTACTGTGCAATCAAAGGGTGCAAACAACAAAGGGATAAACATCTCAGGCAATTCATAAAAGCATTATATGGTATAGCCCTGGGTGCCGGGAATCCTTCATGACCATCTTCAATCTTCAGTTGAAGCGTCGTGACGGCCAATATTTCGTTGCCGTGGCAACCATTTAAAAAATGTTGTCGTGGCGGCAATTTCAGAAAACGTTGTCATGGCGACCGTTTCAGAAAACGTTGCCGTGGCACCAAATTCAGAAATTTTGCCATGGCACGAAATTATAGCTCCTCGTCCCGCACCAAGTACACCTTCTCCACGTCGGGGTCCTCCGTGTACGCTTGCCATCGTCACCAGTAACCTGTAGGCTATCTCTACGACATTTACATTAACGTGGAAATCTTGTGGCTCTAGCCATCATGGCGTGACACACATGCCACTTAACATTACAACATATAACCATCTCATACATAAACTCATTATCATTACGAAGGCTATACCACATCATATGCATACTCTGCAAAACCAAGTTAGATGTCCTCTAATCGGTTTTAGCAAATTTTAGTTATGCGGTTAGCCAGTTTTAACAAATAATACTAGTAACCTATGTCCACAACAAAGGCGATGATTCTTGATGCTATATTAAGTTTCAGGGTGTGTGAGAGAAGAAACTTATTTAAAATCTCTAGCCCCACACTAAACTTCGTCAAATATGCGTGACCCCCTAGAAGATAGTCCATCTTCGGCACCCTCTTGCATACGCGACGGTTCACTATTCTTGACTATGATGAGGCCCAAAGAACAGTTAGCAGATCGTCGACAGCCAGAGCCGAGCGATTGTCAGAACTTTGTGCAAAGCCTCACAATGCCGTCAATGAATTGAACCAAAGCAACACTCGAGGGAAGCATAGCAAGAACATCAAACCCTCACATCCACATGTGATCTAGATCGCAACCTGCACCTACTCATATAACTGCTCATGATACCACTGTTGGGAAACGTAATATAAAACAATAAAAATTCATGCCTACGCCAACAAAAGATCAATATGAAGATGCATAACGGGTTGAGATCACGATCGTTACCATCACCAAGTTGCAGCGGAAGAAGAACGTGTCGGTTTAGATCGTACTTGGAGTCCCTCGAACTGTCAATGAACGATCCCGCGAATCGCCCACAAATATTACCTTGAACCAAAGACCGAAAGCACGGCCTCTCTACTTGGTTGCAAGCGTGCAACCTTCATGATCCGGCAGCGCTTCGCCGTCCAGGAGCTAATCATAACCGGAGAATTAGAGGAAGGAGATTAGAACCACACTGGGCTTCTAATTATGAGGATTAGAGGAACTAGACCTAGCTCTAATTAGTCAACTAGGACCAACTAGAACTAGAACTAGAAGAACTAGAGGAGGCTCCAAAACTTGTGTATCAAATAGGGCCAATACCTCATGTATGTATATAGGTTAGAGGGGAGAGGAGGGGCTGCCACCAAGGAGGGAAAGCCCCTCCTTGGTGCGTCGGCCAGGGGGGAGGAGTCGCCCCCCCACAAGGAAAGGGGGGCGCCTCCTCCACTTGGGCCCTTGTGGCCCAAGTTGCCTTCCTCCTCACGGCCTTTTAAGGCCCGTTGATATTTAAATTAATATAAAAACCTTATAATAATTATTAGACCCTTTTATATATAATTTAACATCATCGAAAACATTTTCCACCCATATATTAATTATCAGGAATACCCGGTAATGCCCGATAAACTCCGAAACCCTTCCGGTGACCCCGAAACGCTTCCGGTTCCTCTCGAAACTATTCCGAATATTAACGAAACTATTTCACAAATAAATCCTCGATACTCTCGTCCTACTAACACTCAGCAGATCGTGATTGCCTTAAGCTTGTGGCCTCATAGGTTCGGTAATTCATGGACATGAACGAAACCCCTTCGTTCAAAGACCGACAGCCGAACCGTGGACGTCCATATCGATCCCTATGATTACACGAATGAAATTTGAGTGAACCTTTGGTTATCATGTGATGTTCCCTTTGCTTCGCGATACTTTACAAAACCCGGAATGTGTCGGTATCCTCCTGAGTCATCACATGCTCACTATACCATTATCCTCGTTACCGGTTTTGTTCTTTCTCGTTATCGTGTTTCGGCATCCCCGTGACAAAGTCACCTATGTCTGGCCAGACGATGATGGATGCCATCACACCGAGAGGGCCCTGAGAATATCTCTCCATCGTCAGAGGAGCAAATCCCACTCTTGAGCTATCTAGTCCCTTGTCAAACTTTCCGATAAGCCTGTAAGTTGTCATTATGATCACCGTGTTATAGGTGACGTTTCAGCAACCCCAAAGCCCACCGTATGGTAAGAAGTGATTATGATACTCTCATGGTCAAAGGAACAAAATCACATGTTAACACTCCATGTTATTACAATTGATTACAGATGATATTAACTCAATTCATAATAGACAAGTTTGGGTCGATTCAATATGATCGTTCTTCCAACGTCATAATCTCAATGCTGTTTTAGGACCATCATTACAGTTAACGATATCCTAAGATCCGGAAAACATGATCACCAACAACACTTGAGCTAGTCCTAGAGGCAAGACTAGGGATCTTTTATTTACCGTTTATCATTCCACACGTGCATATGAGTTTTTCACTGAATCGCATATTCCAGGATCATAACAGTTATAGCATAGAATATAAACTCTTAATTATGAATATGGAAATATAATAATACAAATATTATTGCCTCTAGGGCATATTTCCAACACCCCTCCCCAAGTTACGACCTGAGGGCTCAACATATAAATAGAGGGGCAGGGCTAGCCCCTAGAACATAAGTTTTGAAGCCTCCTCTAGTTCTCTCTTGATCTAGTTCTAGTTCTCTCTAAATCCTCATAATAGAGAAGCCCTATGCGGTTCTCCTCTTCCCCATCTAATTCTCTGGCGATGATTAGCTTTGGATGGCGAAGCGCTGCCGGATTGTTAAGACCATACGCTTGCAATTTGTGGAGAGGTCATGCTTTCGGTCTTCCATTCGTGGTACTGTTCGTGGACGGTTCGAGGGATCGTTCATATACGGTTCGAGGGACTTCAAGTACGATCTACACCGACTCGTCTTCTTCTGCTGCAACTCGGAGTCGGTAACGACCTGATCCAAACCGTTTGTCGCATCTTCATAGTGTTCCTGGGTGATCATAGGGCGATTTTTTTTGTTTTCTACTATGTTTCCCTACAGTGCATCATGAGCGGTTCTATGAGTAGATGCAGGTTTCGATCTAGATCACATGTGTATGTGAAGGTTTGATGTTCTTGCTATGCTTCCCTCGAGTGTTGCTTCGGTTCTGTTCAGTGACGGCATGATGTAGCTTTGTACAAAGTTCTGATAATCGATCGGCTCTGGCTATCGACGATCTGCTAGCAGTTCTCTGGGTTTCATCATAGTCAAGAATAGGGAACCATCGCATACATAAGAGGGCAATGAAGACGAACGATTTTCTAGGGGGTCATGCGTATTTGACGAAGTTTAGTGTGGGGCTAGAGATTTTTAATTAAGTCTCTTCCCTCACACACCCCGAAAGTTAATCTAGCAACAAGAATTATCGCCTTGATTGTGGACGTAGGTAGTTAGTGTTATCCGAAAACCCTAGCAGCCACATAATTAAAAGTTGCCAAACCGATTAGAGGACGTCTAACTTGGTTTTGCAGGTTTGCATATGATGTGGTATAGCCTTCGTCATGATAATGAGTTTATGTATGAGATGGTTATATGTTGTAATCTTAAGTGGCCTGCGCGTCACGGAATGATGGCTGGAGCCACGAGATTGCCACTTTAATGTAAAATATGTAGATATAGCCTACAGGTTACAGGTGATGGTGGCAAGTGTACACGGAGCTCCCCAGCATGGAGAAGGTGTACCAGACGCAGGAGGAGTTGCTGAAATTTTCGTGCCACGACAGCGTTTTCTGAAAGTGGTGCCACGGCAATGTTTTTGAAATGGTCGCCACGACAACGTTTTCTGAAATTGTCGCCACGGCAGTGTTTTTGAAAGGGCTGCCACAACAATGATTTTTCTACCGCCACGGTGACGTTTCAACTGAAGATTCAAGAAGACCGTGAAGACTTACCGGAACCCAGGGCTATACCATATCATGTTATTATGAATTGCCTGAGATGTTTATCCCTTGTTGTTTGCACCCTTTGATTGCGCAGTAGTCAATTATTAGGGTGATCTCTCACTAAAAATATCAAGTTAAAAGGTGCTCTTCCCAGTGTTGCAACCGTCTATAACATGTGGCTTTCCGAAGTGCGTCATGTCCACATGACTACGAACGGATCATGAAGTAAGGCGAGTGAGGTCAGACCAAGCAAGTAGATAGCACTCGGTTGTCTTGAAGTTCTAGTAGAATCGTTCTGAGCTTGGAACACGAAGCATCGAAAGATGAACAAGATTCATATGGAGATATGATTGGCAAAAGATTGTCTACCGGTCAAAATTCACGTCATTAGTGATGTCCACATCAATGGCTGTGAATTAGATCAGGGTCTTCAATCACTTAAAATCAATTATGAGAGATATTGATTTGAGTGGGAGCACAATTATGTATTAATTAAGTTTAATCACTAGTGCAAATTAACTATGAACAAAGTCTATGTGTAGTTTGCATTATAGTTGTAGAATTATGGCTCACGGTTCCACCTTTCATGTTGAAATTGATTAGCTGTTATTTATCTGGTTGAATCTTTATGATTGGTAAACATAATGAGAGAATCGTCCTAAAAGTGTCAAGAAGGATTTTGTCCTACTGCATGTTTACAATACTCTCTTGCTGATGCTATGGATGACGAGACTCACGTCCTTCGATCCAAAAGGATAGAATTACATTACGGTCTGTTGGTTCCGAGAAACCCAAACTTCAAAATGTTTGGGATAATTATGTGATATTCTTGGAACTGAATTTTTTTTCCAAAAACAAACAAAGGTTAAAAGATATGTGATATCTAAAGAAGTGTTTTGTTTGCAAGTTCTAGTGAAGTGTTCAACTATGTTTAAGACTAAAATGCATATGATCCGGAACAACACCAGTCATGTGTTGATGGTGAAGACTTAAAGAGAAAAAACAAATTTGAAGGATGTAATGAGACTTACATGCCTATGGAAGTTCGGGGCTCACGCCACTCTTAAAGTTGGATGCTTCTTTTATGAGTAAGAGAAATACTGGAAGTAAAACTATAAGAAGTAAGAGGCAGAAAGAAAAGAAAGATTGGAATGTCCAGCTCAGGTATGAATGTCATACAAGTTATAAGATGTAGAGATGGTTGATCAAGTAAAGTGTAGTTCTTGGGAACTATGATCAATTTGTTGATCATTAATTCATCGATATTGTGATTAAAAGTTGATCACAAGGATATCGACTTGATTGCATGTTGATGCGAATCATTGCAAGAAACTACAACGTCCTAAATGACCAACAAATAACGAGGCTTGAATATTTGGTGGAAACCTTGTAAAAGTTATAGTATTTCCCATCAGTGTATTTCCTCTGTATTTATTGTCATAATTCATTTTAGAGTTTTGTACACTCTAGCCCATTGCATAGAAGTTGCAAGGAGGTTGTTCATGAGAGAACAATAGTTGTTTCGATGTTATGAACAAAAGGCCATACTCCTATTGCGAATAAGATGTATGTTATGAATATTGATGATAAAATTGAACATCCATAATACTGACGCTAAATGTCGTAAGACTAAAAGAATACCACATATGTGTGGCACTGCATTTAGTCACATTGGGGAAACTAGCATGGAGAAATTCCATAGTGATGGATTTTGAAGTCATCTGATTATGAATCATCTGATAGTTGCAACTTTCATCCAAATAGTGAAGTAAACTAAAATACCGTTCACAGGCCATAAAGAACGAGCAACAAAATAATTGGAACATGCATATTGATGTGTGTAGTAAAATAAGTGTTGTTGCAAGCAGTGGATTTATCTATCTTCAAGATTGACTCAAGTAGATATTTATATTTACTGAGACATAAATCTGGATCTTTTGAAATGTTTCAATAGGTTTTTCCAGAATGAAGTAGAACTGATTGTAATAAAAATTATGTTTCTATAATTGGATTGCAGAAAGAAATATTTGAGTTACAAGTTTAGCGAATGTCTGATGAGCTATGAAAAGAATTTTATAGCTTGCACTTCCCAGAACATTACTAAGAGTAGAATGTTTTGACTAGATGTAATCAATCTATGTATGACATGGTGAGATCAAAGATGGCATTGATTATTTTGCCAATATACTTTTTAATGTGATGCTTTAGAAACTATGGCTTTTTCACTGAAAAGAGCGCCATCAAATTTGTTGAAATAAGTGATATTTTGTAGGCTATCCCAAATGATTGGGTATTCCTCTATCACTACGCTGAGGAAAAGTGTTTTGCCACAGGGTGTGGAAATTTTGAAGAAAATGTTTTCTACAAAAGAGTGAGTGGGAGGATAGTGCAACTCGACAAGATTACATAATCTTCATATCAGGTCATAGAAAAGAAATGCTGGAAGTAATTCTAGAATTTCCTACTGTGACTGATATGAAGGCCTCTACATGAGATATAGAAACTTCGATCGAACTTGCAGCTGAACTATATAGGTTGAGCAAATTCGTGCAGACCTTTGTGGTGTGCATATGAAATATTGTTGAACAAACAATGAACCTATAGTACACAAAGAAGCATTGGTGGGCCCTGACTCCAGAAATTGGCTATAAGCCAACATAATCTGAGATAGTATCCATTCATATAATTCAATGTTAGAACTTGATGAACCCTTTGAAAGACTTATAGTCTTAAGAGTAGTAATGGATCTATAAACTGACATAGATAAAAATGTTTTATAATGCTTGACTTGTTACAAATAGTTTATGACAAGATCAAGGAGTAGACTATGACGAGATTGTCTCATCATAGCAATACTTAAAGTCAGTACGGGTTAAACTAGCAATTACTAAATATTTCATATAATAGATGGATGTCAAAATGATTCCCATGAGATGGAAATAGAACCAAGGTTGTATATTTGATACGGTCCAATGTAATTTTGTCGATCCAGAGGATGCTAGTAAGTGTGCAAACTTCAAGAAATCCTATAATGATCTGAAGCAAGCATATTGGAGTTGGAATCTTCATACTGATGAAATGGTCAAATAATTTGATTTCATCGAAGAAAGCGAAGATGCTTATATTTTCAGGAAAGTAAGTGGGAGCATGATAATATTTCTAAACACTATGTGTGCATGACACATTGATGATTGGAAATTATATAAATTTCTTGACATGGATTAAGACTTTATTGAAACTAGTTTTTTCAGTAAAGTACTTAGGCAATATAGTCGTAGTCATAATAATCTATGGAGATAGTAGTGTCTAATCGGGCTTAGTCAAAATACATATTGACTAGATACTTGATACATCTCTGTCGTATCTATAATTTTTGTTTGTTTCATGCCAATATTCTACAACTTTCATATACTTTGGGAAACATTTTATATTATTTTTGGGACTTACATATTGATCCAGTGCCCAGTGCCTGTTCCTGTTTTTTGCATGTTTTTTGTTTCGCAGAAAATCCATATCAAATGAAGTCCAAACACGATAAATTTTTATGGAGATTTATTTTTGAATATATGTGATTTTTGGGAAGAAGAATCAATGCAAGACAGTGCCCGAGGTGGCCACAAGGCAACATGGCGCGCCCTGGGGGGTAGAGCGCGTCGTGTTGCCTTGTGACTCCCTCGTACGTCGGTTGGGGCCCTTCTTTTGCAGAAAGAAAGATAATTTCCGGATAAAAATCCCCACAAAATTTCAGCCAAATCAGAGTTACGGATCTTCGGGAATATAAGAAATGGTGAAGGGCCAGAAAACAGGAACGAGAAATAGAAGAGAACAGAGAGAGAGAGAGAGAGAGAGAGATCCAATCTCAGAGGGGTGATGTCTACTACGCAACTTTTATGCTTGTAGACTCTGTTGGGCCTCCAAGCACAGAGTTTTGTAGGACAACAATAAATTTCCCTTAAGTGGATGACCTAAGGTTTATCAATCTATGGGAGGTGTAGGATGAAGATGGTCTCTCTCGAACAACCCTGCAATCAAATACAAGAAATCCCTTGTGTCCATAAATTGTATAGGTGCACTAGTTCGGTGTAGAGATGGTGTTACAAGTGTAGTATGGATAGCAGATATAGGTTTGTGTAATCTGAAATAATAAAAACAGCAAGGTAGCAAGTAACAAAAGTGAGCACAAACGGTATTGCAATGCTTGAAAACAAGGCCTAGGGTTCATACTTTCACTAGCGCAATCTCTCAACAGTGCTGACATAATTGAATCATATAACAATCCCTCATTGTGCAACAAAGAATCACTCCAAAGTTCCTAGCAAATGGAGCACATAAGAATAAATTGTTGTAGGTAGCAAAACCACCTCAAAGTTATCCTTTCCGATCAATCTGTTGAGCCATCCCTATAAGTGTCACAAACAGCCCTAGAGTTCGTACTAAAATAACACCATATGGTATGCATCAATTAACTCTAATGTCACCTAGATACTACAATATCACCACAAGTATCCATGAGTTAATTATTCGACATGCATCAACCAATTTCAGATTCATAATATTCAATCCAACACAAAGCACTTCAAAGAGTACCCCAAAGTTTTTATCGGAGAAAGTAGGACGAAAACGTGGATCAACCCCTATGCCTAGATTACCCCAATGTCACCTCGGGAATCCGCAAGTTGAATACCAAAGCATACATCAAGTGAGTCAATAGTATACCCCAATGTCACCACGGGTATCCACATGCAAGACATACATCAAGTGTTCTCAAATCCAAAATATTCAATCCGATAACAATGAAACCACAAAGGGAAAGACTCAATTCATCACAACAAGATAGAGAGGGAAGAACACCATATGATCCAACTATATTAGCAAAGCTTGCGGTACATCAAGATCGTGCCAAATCAAGAACACGAGAGAGAGAGAGAGAGAGAGAGAGAGAGAGATCAAATACATAGCTACTAGTACATACCCTCAGCCCCGAGGGTGAACTACTCCCTCCTCGTCATGGAGACCGCCGGGATGATAAAGATGGCCTCCGGTGATGATTTCCCCCTCCGGCAGGGTGCCGGAAAAGGCCTCCAGATGGGATCGCTTTGGTACAGAGGCTTGCGGCGGCGGAGTCGAAGTTCTAGGTTTATTTCTGGGGGTTTCTCTATTTATAAGAATTTTCAGCGTTGGAATCACACGAAAAGGAGTTACGAGGGGCCCACAAGGCAACAGCACACGACCACCCCCAGAGCGCGCTGGGTTGCCTTGTCACCGCCTCATGTGTGTTCTGGTCCTCCCACGAAGCTTCGGGGGTCTCTTATGTTCCAAAAAAATCATCAAAAAGTTTTGTCGCGTTTGGACTTCGTTTGGTATGGATTTTCTGGAAAACCAAAAACAAGCAGAAAACAGCAACTGGCACTGGGCACTAGGTTAATATGTTAGTCCATGAAAATCATATAAAAGTCATATAAAAGTGCGCCAAAACCATATAAAATTATTGCTAACATGGCATGAATACTTCATAAATTATAGATACGTTGGAGACGTATCAGCATCCCCAAGCTTAATTCTTGCTCGTCCTCAAGTAGGTAAATGATAAAAGAAATAATTTATGAAGTGTGAATGCTAGAATAGTGCACAAGTTTGATCAATGATAATTCCAAACACTTTTCTAACATCATAACATCAACTCTTTCTCATAAAACTCATCATGATAAAGTAGCAATCAATTCACATGTTATGGTTTAAACAATATATTCTCTTGAAACTTAACAAGCTATGTTCTTTGTCACCAAAAAATTTCAATGCATCTTATTTTCAACAAAGTCTAAGTAAGAGCTCCACTCAATTATCATATAGTCTTCTATGGTTGCTAATACTCAAAGCATATTTTTAGAACAAATAGCATCCATCGAACACAGAGAAAGATAGGGGCTTAATGTTTCGCCTCCCAACTTATTTATGATAGAGATAATTGTGAACAATAATAATTCATGATCAAATATATTTGACTGGATATATGTGTTTGGATCTTTCCCCACCACAAGATGCTTGCCAACTAGAGAATAGGTTGGAATGAGAAGTTGACTCAACAAAAATAAAATTGACAGAAAAATAAAAGATAAGCCCTTCGCAGAGGGAAGCATGGATTTGTAGAGGTGCCAGAGCTCATTGCTTAAAACAGAGATGAATACATTTTGAGTGGTGTGCCTTTCCTGTCAACGTCACGACAAAGGATTTCAATATCTTCCATGCTAAACACATTATTGGCGGTTCCCATGCAGAAATGAAAAGTTTAACTCCCCCTCAACCATTCAAATACAAGCCATGGCTATCTGAATTCACGGGTGCCCTCCAAACTTTCTACTTTCCAGGGGGAGCCTTTGTTTTATTATATATTTTTTTGTTTTTATTTAAGGGGCTAGGCATCCTGATTACCAGCCTCTCTCATGCAAGGACAAGTGAATAAACACCCATCATGAGAATAAGCCACTTAGCATGGAAGATACTGACTGCCCTGTCGCTCCATGAGAGGTACGAGCACACAAAACAGATGATTATTTGAAGGTTTTAGAGATGGCACATGCAAATTTACTTGGAATGGCAGGGTAATACCGTATATAGGTAGGTATGGTGGACAATTGTGAAAGAAACTTGGCTCAAGGATTTTGGATGCACAAACAGTATTCCCACTTAGTACAGAAATTTGGCTAGCAAAGATTATAAACAAGCACCACATGTTGGAGGATCCATAACAATATAACTTCAATGCAAATATGCCCAAACATAACTCATTACATTGTCTCCCTTGTCCAACTTCAACTTATTTGATCAAGTTTGAAAATAATTAATGGGTATTCACAATCATAAAAGATTTCCAAGATAATATATTTGTATGTGAAATTTCTCTTCCATATACTATCTTTCATGAATTGCTTGTATGAGCAATATTGTGATTGTCAAACTTCAATAGATTTTACTTTCTAAACCCAATGTGAAACTACTACTAGGCATGAGACAATCATATGAAGCACATATAATTTCAACTCTATGATATTCAATTCATTCAACAATTTACTCTTAGGATATAAGTGAAGAACGAGAGTAAATGACAACTACTCCAAAAGATATGTGTTGATCAATGAGTAGTCAAACAATTAAGTAGCTATGTGAGGACTCTTTATCATTTAAAACTTTCAGATCTAAGTGTTTTATTCAAACAAACAAAATAGAAGAACACACCAAGAATAGCACATATCATGTGAACAAATAAAAACTTAGGCTCAACCGACACTAACCGATAGTTGTTGACCAAGAAAGGTGGGATGCCTACCGAGGCATCCCCAAGCTTAGATTCTTGAGACTTCTTGTAATATTAAGTTGGGATGCCTTGGGCATCCCCAAGATTAATCTCTTGTGACTCTTTAATTCCTCTCATATAACGGCTTCTCCTAAGTCTTAAAAACTTTATCCACACAAAACTCAACAAGAACTCATGAGATAAGTTAGTATGAAAATAAATCATTCACTTAGGTACTGTCAAGACAAGATTAATAATTGTTCTCGCACAATGCCTACTGTAGTATATCATTTCCACAATTTATATCTCATAATATAAGCTATGGAAACACTAAAACAAGCAAAGTATGCAATAAAAACAGAATCTGTCAAAAACAGAACAACATGTAGTGAGAAAATTAAAAGGTATACTTCTGTAACTCTAAAACTTCTGAAAAATTAGGACAGCGTAAAAAAATTGTATAGAAGTACTGTGTAAAAATTTCAGAATTTTCTCATGCTCCAGTACAGAATGTAAAATCTTGCACTGGATGCTAAACTTTCTATTTTTGCACAGAACCAAATAAACAAACATCTACATCAACCTAAAGGTTTTACTTGGTACTTTATTGAAAGAAAACATATAAAACATGATTACTACAGTAGCTTAATCATGTGGACACACAAAAACAGTAGATATAAATATTGGGTTGTCTTCCAACAAGCGCTTTTCTTTAATGACTTTTTAGCTAGGCATGATGATTTTAATGATGCTCTCATAGAAGTAAAGACTTGAAACACAAAGAGAGCATCATGAATCATATGGCAAGCACATTTAAGCCTAACACACTTCCTATGCATAGGGATTTTTTGAGCAAACAATTTATGGGAGCAAGAATCAACTAGAATAGGAAGGCAAAACAAGCATGACTTCAAAACTTTCAACACGTAGAGAGGAAACTTGATATTATTGAGATATATATAAGCATATACCCCTCTCTCATAATAATTTTCAGTAGCATCATGAACAAATTCAACAATATAACTATTACATAAAGCATTCTTTTTCATGATCCACAAGCATAGAAAATTTATGACTCTCCACATAAGCAAATTTATTCTCATCAATAATAGTGGGAGCAAATTCAATGAAATAACTATCATGTGATACTTGATTGATATGACCCAATTCAACATTAAAATCATGATGAAAAGTTTCATGGTTATGATTACTCTTTATAGCATACATGTCATCACAATAATCATCATATATAGCAACTTTGTTGTCATAATCAATTGAAACATCTCCCAAAGTAGTGGATTCAACATTAAATAAAGTCATGACCTCTCCAAATCCACTTATATCATTATAATCATCATAAATAGGAGGAATGCTATAATCATAATAAATTTGATCATTAAAAGTAGGGGGACTAAAAAGATCATTTTCATTAAGCATAGCATCCCCAAGCTTATGGCTTTGCATACCATTAGCATCACGGATATTCATAGCAAGCATACTAACAACATTGCAATCATGCTCATCATTCAAAGGACTCACATTAAACATTTTATTAAATTCTTCTTCTACAATCTTAGCACAATTTTCCAATCCATCATTTTCAAGAAAGGCTTCATAAAGATGAAGAAATTGAGGCAACCTCAATTCCATTTTTTTTGTAATTTTCTTTTATAAACCAAACTAGTGAAAAACAAGAAACTAAAAGATTCAATTGCAATATCTAAAGATATACCTTCAAGTACTCACCTCCCCGGCAACGGCGCCAGAAAAGAGCTTGATGTCTACTACGCAACTTTTATTCTTGTAGACCCTGTTGGGCCTCCAACTGCAGAGTTTTGTAGGACAACAACAAAGTTCCCTCAAGTGGATGACCTAAGGTTTATCAATCCGTGGGAGGTGTAGCATGAATATGGTATCTCTCGAACAACCCTGCAATCAAATACAAGAAATCTCTTGTGTCCCCAACACACCCAATACAATGATAAATTGTATAGGTGCACTAGTTCGGCGAAGAGATGGTGATACAAGTGTAGTATGGATAGCAGATATAGGTTTTTGTAATCTGAAATAATAAAAACAGCAAGGTAGCAAGTAACAAAAGTGAGCACAAATGGTATTGCAATGCTTGAAAACAAGGCCTAGGGTTCATACTTTCACTAGTGCAATCTCTCAACAGTGCTAACATAATTGAATCATATAACAATCCCTCAATTTGCAACAAAGAATCACTCCAAAGTTCCTAGCAAACGGAGAACATAAGAAGAAATTGTTGTAGGTAGCAAAACCACCTCAAAGTTATCCTTTTCGATAAATCTATTGAGCCATCCCTATAAGTGTCACAAACAGCCCTAGAGTTCGTACTAAAATAACACCATACGATATGCATCAATTAACTCTAATGTCACCTAGATACTCCAATGTCACCACAAGTATCCATGAGTTAATTATTCGACATGCATCAAACAATCTCAGATTCATAATATTCAATCCAATACAAGGAACTTCAAAGAGTACCCCAAAGTTTCTATCAGAGAAAGTAGGATGAAAACGTGGATCAACCCCTATGCATAGATTACCCCAATGTCACCTTGGGAATCCGCAAGTTGATTACCAAAACATACATCAAGCGACTCAATAGAATACCCCATTGTCACCACGGGTATCCACATGCAAGACATACATCAAGTGTTCTCAAATACAAAATATTCAATCCGATAACAATGAAACCTCAAAGGGAAAGACTCAATTCATCATGACAAGATAGAGAGGGAAGAACACGATATGATTCAACTATATTAGCAAAGCTCGCGGTACATCAAGATCGTGCCAAATCAAGAACACGAGAGAGAGAGAGAGAGAGAGAGAGAGAGAGAGAGAGAGAGAGAGATATCAAACACATATCTACTGGTACATACCCTCAGCCCCGAGGGTGAACTACTCCCTCCTCGTCATGGAGACTGCTGGGATGATGAAGATGGCCTCCGGTGATGATTTCCCCCTCCGGCAGGGTGCCGGAAAAGGCTTCCAGATGGGATCGCTTCGGTACAGAGGCTTGCGGTGGCGGAGTCGAAGTTCTAGGTTTATTTCTGGGGGTTTCTCTATTTATATGATTTTTTAGCGTTGGAGTCACGCGAAAAGGAGTTACGAGGGGCCCACAAGGTAATAGCACATGGCCACCCCCCAAAGCACACCGGGTTGCCTTGTCACCGCCTCATGGGTCTTCTGGTCCTCCCACGAAGTTTCGGGGGTCTCTTATGTTCCAAAAAAAATCGTCAAAAAGTTTCGTCTCGTTTGGACTTCGTTTGGTATGGATTTTCTGGAAAACCAAAAACAAGCAGAAAATAGCAACTGGCACTGGGCACTAGGTTAATATGTTAGTCCATGAAAATCATATAGAAGTCATATAAAAGTGCACCAAAACCATATAAAATTATTGCTAACATGGCATGAATACTTCATAAATTATAGATAAGTTGGAGACGTATCAAGGGACTCCTGCCCTCCGGGAGCCATGGCGGCCAAGGACTAGAGGGGAAACCATCCTCCCATCTAGGGGGGAGGCCAAGGAATAAGAAGAAGGAGGGGGGCTCTCTCCCCTCTCTCCCGATGGCGCTGGAACGCCGCCGGGGCAAACATCGTGTGACGACGATCTACTCCAACAACTCTGTCATCTTCATCAACACCTCCATCACCTTCCCTCACCTATTTTCAGCGGTCCACTCTCCCGCAACCCGCTGTACCCCCTACTTGAACATGGTGCTTTATGGTTCATATTATTTTCCAATGATGTGTTGCCATCCTATGATGTTTGAGTAGATTTTTGTTGTCCTATGGGTAATCGATGAATTGCTATGATTGGTTTAAATTGCTTGTGGTTATGTTGATGTCCTTTGGTGCCCATGATATGAGTGCGCAAGTGGATCACACCATAGGGTTAGTTGTATGTTGATAGGGCTATGCATTGGAGGGCAAGAGTGACAGAAGCTTCTTCTTACCATAGAAATTGATTCATACGGGATTGAAGGGGGACCAATATATCTTAATGCTATGGTTGGGTTTTACCTTCATGAACTTTAGTAGTTGAGGATGCTTGCTAATAGTTCCAATCATAAGTGCATAGAATTCCAAGTAAGGGATGACATGTTAGCAGTAGCCTCACCCACATAAAAACTTGCAACCGGTCTAGTAAATTAGCCAATTGCTTAGGGACAATTCCGCAAATCCTACCACCACTTTTCCACACTCGCTATACTAACTTAATTGTACTTTTATTAAAACAGCACCTAATTTTTATTTTCACGTTCTTTATTATCTTGCAAACTTATCCTACTACACCTACAAAGTACTTCTAGTTTTATTACTTGTTTCTAGGTAAAGCAAACGTTGGTGTGTGTAGAGTTGTATCAGTGGTCGATAGAACTTGAGGGAATATTAATTCTACCTTTAGCTCCTCGGTTCGACACTCTTACTTATCGAAAAAGGCTACAAATGATCCCCTATACTAGTGGGTTATCAAGACCTTTTTCGGGTGCCGTTGCCGGGGAGCAATAGCGTGGGGTGAATATTCTGGTGTGCGCTTGTTGGCTTTATCACTAAGTAGTTTTTATTTTCTATTCCACTAAGTAGTTTTTATTTTCTGTTGTAAGTTGTTTTATATCTTTAGTTATGGATATGGAACACGAAACATTAAAAATAAATAGTTGTACTTGCTACTCATGGAATTGGGTACCTCCTAAAACGCTCGATGCTGGTTATGTGGAAAACATTAAATACTACTTTGATAATCCTGATAAATCTCCATTTCAACTTGATAATGGGAGATACTTTGGATCACCGAGAATACTTTAGGGATTATCGCTTGTCCCAAAAAGGGAAACACTTATGGGATCAAATTAAAATGTTGCGTTGGTATGCTTGGAATTTGTGCTTAAGGTGTTATTATACTTGTTGTTCTAAGATGGAGGCTCCACACCTCCCCTTTAAATGTGAATTTAATGATAATGAAACTTTGGCTTCTTATGCTAATGGTGTATATGATTACTATGATGTGGAACAAATAGAAGAATTTGTTGCTTCTAAGGGTGCTTATGAAATTGAATCTTTGTTTGAAAAGTATGAAGATTGTGATGATGCTATTTACAGATCTAAAAATTATGCTATACTTAAATATTGCTATGAAAATTATGAATACAATTCCGATATTAATGTATTTATTGAGAAAGTCTCCGCTGCCCAAGAAGAGACTAATATTTTGCAGGAATATTGTGATGATGTTTGAAATCTTGTTGAGCCCCATTGACTTGGGAGCCATAGAATTGTGATAGCATATAGTGGGTAATGTATGATTATAATTATACAATAATGTTATAGTAGGACATGATGGGATTTGATGTTATATGTACTAACACCTCTAATAAAAAGTTCGGTTATGTTTGTGTGGATGAAGTGTTCGAAGAACGAGGAGGTATCGATATGAGGAGAATAAGGCGAGGCAAGAGATCATGCTTGGGGATGCCCAAGGCACCCCAAGTAAATATTCAAGGAGACTCAAGCGTCTAAGCTTGGGGATGCCCCGGAAGGCATCACATCTTTCTTCGACAATTATCGGTAAGTCTCGGTTTTTGTTTTGTTCACATGATATGCGTAAATTCTTGGAGCATCGTGTGATTTTTATTTTTATTTTAGTGATGCACCATGCTGGTATGAGATGGTCCTTGGTTGATTTATAGAATGCTCTTTGCGCTTCACTTATATCTTTCGAGTATGGCTTTATAGAATGCTTCATGTGCTTCACTTATATCTTTTAAAGTTTGGATGCTCGTTTCTCTACATTTGGAAAACCGTTATTTATAGAATGCTCTTTTGCTTCACTTATATTTATTAGAGCGTGGTCTTTTGTAGAAAGAATTAAACTCTCATGCTTCACTTATATCTATTTAGAGAGTTAACAGGAATTGGTCATTCACATGGTTAGTCATAAAATCCTACATAAAACTTGTAGTTCACTGAATATGATATGTTTGATTCCTTGCAATAGTTTTGCGATATTGAGGTGGTAATATTGGGGCATGCTAGTAAAATAATTAAAGTTGAGTATTAATAATGTTGTTATGGGAAGTAAGTCTTTACACAAGTAAATCCTCACGCATGTAAAGTGGTGGCCGCTGACATTAGCGGTGAGGTCGGAGCATGATTTATCATTGATTGAGTCTTTGTGTTGTTCGGATCGGGGGCGCGCGATGGTTAAATCCTCCCAACCTCCCTCCTAGGGGCATGCGAGTAATACTTTGCTTTGAGGGCTAATAGGCTTTGCAATAAGTATGTGAGTTTTTTATGACTAATGTGAGTCCATGGATTATACGCACTCTTACCCTTCCGCAATTTGCTAGCCTCTTCAGTACCGTGCATTGCCCTTTCACACCTCGAGAGTCGGTGCAAACTTCGCCGGTGCATCCAAATCCCGTGATATGATACGCTCTATCACACATAAGCCTCCTTATATCTTCCTCAAAACATCCACCATACCTACCTATCATGGCATTTCCATAGCCATTCCGAGATATATTGCCATGCAACTTCCATCATCATCATATACATGACTTGAGCATTCATTGTCATATTGCTTTGCATGATCGTAAGATAGCTAGCATGATATTTTCATGGCTTATCCATTTTTTTGATATCTTTGCTACTCTAGATCATTGCACATCCTGGTACACTGACAGAGGCATTCATATAGAGTCATCTTGTATAGTTTTTATCGAGTTGTAATATCGAGTTGTAAGTACATAAAAGTGTGATGATCATCATTATTAGAGCATTGTCCCAGTGAGGAAAGGATGATGGAGACCATGATTCCCCCACAAGTCGGGGTGAGACTCCGGACGAAAAAAGAGGCCAAAAAGAGCCCACCAAAAAAAAGAAAAAAAGAGAAAAAATGAAAATAAAAAATGAGATAAAAAGAGAGAAGGGGCAATGCTACTATCCTTTTACTACACTTGTGCTTCAGAGTAGCACCATCTTCTTCATATAGAGAGTCTCCAGAGTTGTCACTTTCATATACTAGTGGGAATTTTTCATTACAGAACTTGGCTTGTATATTCCGATGATGGGCTTCCTCAAATGCCTGAGGTCTTCATGAGCAAACAAGTTGGATGCACACCCACTTAGTTTCATTAGTGAGCTTTCATACACTTATAGTTCTAGTGCATCCGTTGCATGGCAGTCCCTACCCCTCGCATTGATATCGATTGATGGGCCTCTCCATTGCCCGTTGATCCACCGAGTTGATGCGAGACTTTCTGTGACGCCCCCGACTCAATCGTGCACTAATCATACACGCAAATGCGCACGATCAAGCCCAGGGACTCACGGGAAGATACCACAACACAAATCTAGACACAGAATAAAATAATACAAGCTTTATATTACAAGCCAGGGGCCTCGAGGGCTCGAATACATAAGCTCAAATTACACAAGCGTCAGCGGAAGCATCAGTATCTGAGTACAGACATAGTTAGACAAGGATGCCTTAAGAAGGCTGAGCAAAACAACGACAACTAGATCGAAAAGGCGCAGGCCTCCTGCATGGGAGCCTCCTATCTACTCCTGGTCGTCGGTCTCCACGGAGTAGTAGGCTCCGTCGGGGTAGTAGTAGTCGTCCGCGGGATCAGCTGACTCCGGGGCTCCGTCGTCTGATCGCAGTAATCGGGTATGGGGAAAAAGAGGTAGCAAAGCAACCGTGAGTACTCATCCAAAGTACTCGTAAGACTTACATCAGATCTATGCTAAGTATGCATCGGTATCAAATGAAGGGACTGTATCTGTGGACTAGACTGCAAAAAAGCCAGAATAGAGGGGAAGGCCTAGCCTATTGAAGACTAGCATCTTGCAGCGTCTTGCAGCATTAGAAGAGGGCAGATTAGTAGCATAACATAAAGCAATAAGTTTATAGTAGCAAAGCCCAGAGATCCTTCCTTGACTCCCTGCGAGAAAGTGATCCCGGAGCTAACATATTAATTAAGTATCACAATTTTCCAGTTCAAGTTATATTAGATCGGGATACAACACTGAGTGTCCTGTTACCGTGGACACGGCTATTCGAATAGATAACTTCCCTGCAGGGGTGCACTACTGTTACCCAACACGCTCAATTAACTCTGGCCAGACACACTTTTCTTGGTCATGCCCGGCCTCGACTGATCGACACGACGTAGTCCTACCTAGGATCCGCAGAGAGGTCCCCGCCGGTCTACATCCTAAGTGCTCAGGGGTCTTGGGCCCATCGCCCTTTGCACTCCGGGTCGTTGTGCGCAGGGTGGATACCAGCGCCATCCCTCTCCTGGATGGCACGATCCGACCGTGCCACAATGCTGAACTGGACGTCTGACAGAGCTTTTGGCTGATACATACGGCGCCGAGGGCCCCATTAAACCATTATCCCGTGTGGTGGTAGTGTGTATAGGCCAGTGGCCAACTCAGATCAAATACCCAAATCCGTTAGCGAATTATTAGGAGCGCGCGGACACGAATAGGGCTCAAGGCTCACCTCCGACACCCTGCCGCACCGACTTGGTAACCCGCGGTCCAACAACCAGGGACCAGGACCACCTCTCTCCTAGGTGGTCTCCACCTGCCCTGTCGTTCCGCCACAATAATCTCTCGCGGGTGCCCTCCTGGCTAACCCGACTTCCCAAAGTACTGAGGTGAAGATCAAAGTACCCGTGTGTCCGTAACATCAAGGGGTAATCCGAGGAATCACCCTCGTTGGATTCCCACTCGACGTATCCGTCAAGGTGAACTTGGAGGAATCACCCTCGATAAGTTCACACTTGATGGGCTGTACGACAGAGGCATCATCGGAGGTGGTGAAAGAGGAATCACCCTCGATAACCCACAACCGACTAGCTACGCTACAGAGATATCATCAGGAGTGAGGTAAGAGGTATCACCCTCGCCACTCGATAGTAGAACTGCAGAGTCGTACAACCAAGGGGGTGTGCGGTGCTGTGACGGTCTCTGTACATCGATCACATTGATCGAGTCCTCCAATAGCAAAGCAGGGCAAGACAGAGAAGGGTGTGGGGACACTGATGGATCACTAACCAGCCTATACTAAGCATTTAGGATAGCAGGTAAGGTATCAATAGTAGTTACAAAAAACAGGCTATGCATCAGAATAGGAGAAATCAATTGCAGTAGCAAAATCTAATGCAAGCATGGGAGAGAAAGAATGGGCGATATAGGAATTATCAAGGGGGTTGCTTGCCTGGAAGCTTTGCGGTAAAAGAGGGGTCTTCGGTGGAGTAGCAGTCCTCGGGGTAACGTCGGTCTCGGGGTCTACCAGAGAGAAGAGGGGGGAGGAAACAAATAAATACATAGCAAACAAATGCACTCAGAGCATGCCATGGCAATATGCAATGCAGGGGTGACCTAAAACATTCCTAAACCATTTTAGTTAATTTAGGAATTAAATTGTAATTATTTACCAGAGATCAGGCACTATTCATTTATCAGAAACAGGCCTAAGGTTACAGGTTCTCCTATGCAGAGGGTTCTAACATGCATGCAGATGACATATTCAGATTCGTTGAATTTTTCTGATCATTTTTCATATATAAATTATTTTCATCCGAGTTACGGTTTATTTTATATGATTTTTCAAAGTTTTAATCATTTTTTGGAATTATATTAATTTGAATTAAAAATAGAAAATACTTTTGTCACCTGGGGCTATGCTAGCCAGTGTGTATGACAGTGGGGCCAGAGGGTCCAGTCAGCGGTAGTTGACCAGTCAATGTTGACTGGTCAACAGGGTCAATGGACCCACATGTAAGTGTCATAGGGGCAAATTATTTGGTCTAAATTAATTTAAACTAGGGGGGCCACATGTCATTTGCTTTATAGACTAAACTAGTACTAAATTAGTACTACTAAACTAGTCCTAATTGGTCCTAATTAGACCTAGTCTAATTAAACAAGGCCGGCCACTTGCAGTGGCTTAGCCATGGCTGTGCTCAAGGAGCACGAGCTCCATGGCCAGCTAGGAGCTGCAGGCGGCCGCATCGCATCACAAGAGCAGTAGCCGCAGCTTAGCAGCACAGAGCAGCGGCATCAAGGCGGCGCGGCAGCAAGCAGAGCAACAACAGCGGCTAGAGCATCAGCAGCAGGGCAGCACGCAGCAGCAGCTAGGAGCGCTAGCTGCTAGCAGTAGCTAAAGCAATAGCAGCTAGCGGCCAAGCAGCGGCAACACGCAGGGAGCAGCGGCTGCGGGCATGCGCGTGGACGCGGTTGGCGTACGCGGAGCATGCACAGGCAGCACATGGGGTATGGGCTGCAGGCGTGCGCACGGGAGCTCAGCTCCGGCCATGGCGGCCAAGCGCGGGGCAGGCCATACGGCAACGAATCCGAGGGGGAAAAGGGGGCAATGGGGAGTGTAGGAGATATGCCCTAGAGGCAATAATAAATGTTATTGTTTATCTCCATGTTCATAATTATGTTTATGTTCCATCCTATAACTGCTATGGTTCTTGAGTCTACAATAACCACGAGGCTCAGAGGAAGACTCATATGCACGTGTGGAATAATAAACGGTAAAATGTATTCCTAGTCTGGCCTCTAAGACTAACTCAAGTGTTGCATGATGGTTCTGTTTTCCTGATCATGGGCATGACTATGCCGGCAACTTTGAGGGCACAATGTTAGGAGAACACTTGTGTTGAATCGACCCGATTGATGTTATGCTATGAGATACATTCGTCACAAGTTAATGGTTAATAACACAGAGAAAGTTAACGTTTGCATAATTCCTTAGACCATGAGAGTATCGAGTTCCTTCATGCTTGATTCATGAACTTTGGGTTTTGTTAAACGTCATCCGTAACTGGGTGGCTATTACGGCGGCTTACGGGTTCATGGGAAAGTATGACAAGGGACTTGATGGCTCAAGATTGGGATTTGCTCCTCCGACGATGGAGAGATATTCTTTGGGCCCTCTCGGTGTTACGGTATCCATCATCGTCTGGCCAGACACAATGTGATTTGATCACAGGGATGCCGGAACACGGGAACGAGAAAAGAGAACAAAACCGTTAACGAGGTAACTGGCATAGTGGACAAGTTATTGATCCACAGGGATGACGATAAGTCTCACCTCGGGTATTTGTAACATATCGCGAAGCAACAGGAATAGCACACGACAACTGGAGGTTCACTCGAATATTTATTCATGTGGGTATAGGGGTCAATATGGGTGTCCACAGCTCCGATGTTGATCATTGATCGGAAAGTGTTCCGGCCATGTCTATGCTTCACCGAACCTATAGGGTCACACGCTTAAGGGTCATCTATCTGCTGAATACTAGAAAGGGAGTCTGAGAGAAAGTCACCGGAAAAGTTTCGGAGACAACGGAAAAGTTCCGGAGAGAGAACACCGGAATAGTTTCGGTAAAACCGAAAGTTTGTTTCGGAGTATACCATTCAGTCAAAATGGTTTCGGCACATTCCTGGAAATTCTTAGAGGGTGCCAGAATTGTTCTGGGAACTTCTGGGATTTTTCCGGAGAAAAAACCCGGAAATGTTCCGGAGCTGCCGGAACCACTTTGGTTGCTTTTCGCAGATGAAAATCACTAATCCAGAATTGTTTCGGAACGCGTCCAAAATTATTTTAGTGGGTACTGGAAATGTTCTAAGACCAACAGAAATATTTTTGGATCTAACGGTCGCGGAAAAATGTTTCCGTGAATAGTGAAAATCACTTTTTGGTTGCTTTTTGGAAAGCCACTTTTTTGGGCTTTTACCAAAAGATCTTGGAGAAGGCTTGGGAGGGAAGGAACCCCTTTTTGTGGCTGAAATTTCAGCCCCTCCACCCATCCTTCTCCTATAAATAGAGGTGGAGAGGAGCTCTCCACACTCACTCCAACTCTCTCACCAAATGGCATGCATGATCTGCCTTTCTTCTCTCCCTCACACGAAACAGTTTCGTAGAGCCGAAAGGCTGTCTGGGTTTCGGTGGGAACTAGTTCTGGACGGCAAAGCCCTGCCGGATAGATGACACCGTATGTGTGCAACCCCGTAGAGAGGTCGTAGGTTCGATCCTTTTGCCCGAGGGGCTGTTCAAGAGTGCCTCCCGAAGGGCTGTCCGAGTGACCGTCCGAGATTCTGTGAGTGCCTCCCGAAGGACTGTCCGTGACTCCGTCCCGGGGACTGTCCGACCGCCTCCCGAAGGGCTGTCCGAGGGGCTGACAAGGGAGTACATCCTCACGGTTGGGAGGTTGTAAATCCTAGCTACGGGATCTACACCGACGATCAACATCCACTCTACTTCCGCTGCGCTACGAGTCGGTAACGATCAGATCAAACCCTGTATGCATCTCCATAGTGATCCTGGGCATGCTCGCAGTACCGGAAATTTTTGTTTTCTGCTGCGTTACCCTACAGTGGCATCATGAGCCGTGCTATGCGTAGATGCAGGTTACGATCTAGAATACATGAGATGTATGGGTGTTGCACAATATAATTTGTAGTAGATGAGTTCTATTACTGAAAATTATTTGTGCGGGTAGCAGATGAAATCTGTTACCTGATGTTCTTGTTGCTTCCCTGATATTTGCGTATTTCTGATCTTGATAACAGCATGGTGGAGTTTCAAAGTTCTGGCAATCCGCGATCCTGATTGATCAACGAAGTGCTAACAGTTCATTGAATTCCACCATAGTTAAAAGAAAGATGAAATTTCGCAGACGAAAGGGCAATGCAGATATGATCTGCACGGGGGTCATGCGTATGACGAAGTTCAGTATGGGGTCGAGATTTTATTATCTCGTGTTTCATACACCCCGTAAAGTTAATCTAGCGACTTGAATAATCATACTTGATGATGGACGTAGGTAGCTTCGGTTTGTTTCGAAACCTTAGAAGCCACGTAAATAAATTTTTGCATAAACCGATTAGAGGCGTCTAACTTGGTTTTGCAGGATGTGCATGTGATGTGGTATAGCAGTTCTCATATTAATTTGATTATGTATGAGATGACTATATGATGTAAAATTAACATGACCTGCATGTCATGATTCGGCATGATGGCTGGAGCCATATGATTATCACTTTAATGACCTGCGTGTCAACCTTAAGTAATGCACTTATTTTTATTAGCTATAGAGATTGCAATATTATCTGGTGCATCGACAAGGTGGTGGCAATCTTTGCAAAGGTGAACACCGACACGAATGCCGAAGACGAAGAAATTAAAGACTTCTCTGTCAGAAAGGGCTATACCATATCATGCTATTATGAATTGCCTGAGATGTTTATCCCTTATGATGCACCCTTTTGATTGCGTGGTTGTCGCTTTTTATTAGGGTGATCTCTCACTTAAAATCACTGTCCAAAAAATCTTCCGATTCAGCGATTTATCGTCCGATTTATCGCTACTCCTGGGGTGACCGATAAGATTATGCCTTATCTTCACCGTTTATCGTTTGGGCCAATTTATCGCTTTGACAAGCGATTTATCGAGAATCTACTGATAAATCGAGCCTATTCCTAGCACTATTTTTGTAAAAACTATATTTATTTGTGTTTTGTGGACCTTGTTAAGCAATATGTACTATTGTCCTATTTTTTTTGTCATTATTTGAGGATTCAGAGGCTAGGAATCAAGATAACACTTCTGTACAATATTTTTTTCGTGTTGAATATAGCATATTTTAGTGTTGGAAACTTGGGATTTGCAAAAAATGGCAGATTAATAGTCGACCGATAAAATCGATTAATCGGCCGATTTCCGATTAATCTCTAATCCTGGGTTAACCGAGACGCTAACGATAAGCGATATCCTCAACATTGCTTAAAATATCAAGTAGTTAGTGTTCTCCCAAGTGTAGCACCGTCACGACACCTATCTTTTCGGGGCATCACATGATCTCCATGGGTGCGAACGATTAGAGAAGTGTGAGGCAGGTGAGTTGAGACCTCGCAGCGAGATCACTTGGTTGTCTTGACATTCAGGCAGGACAGTCCTGAGCTCGGAACACACGCATCGAAAGATGAACAAGAATCACATAGAGATGTGATCGGCAAGTTTGCCTACCGATTGAAGTTCGCGCCATTTGTGTTCATCTAGAACCGTGGCGTTGAATGGAAATGTGGATCTTGAATCACTCACAATCAATTATGAGAGATATTGATTTGAGTGGGAGCGCACTGTAGAATTAACTTGTTTAATTCTCAGTGCAAATTAATTATGAACACTGTCTAAGTGTTATTTGCAAAATAGTTGTAGAACAATGGCTCGCGTTTTCCACCTTCCCTGTTAAAATTGAATAGCTGTTAAATATCTGGTTAAAACTTTACGGTTGGTAACGTAATGTGAGGATTGTCCTCAAGAGTGCCGAGAAGGACTTCGTCCTATCGCATGCTTTTGGTATTCTCCCGCTAATGCTATGGATGATGTGACTCTCGTCCTTCGATCCAAAAGCTAGAAATCCGTTACGGTCAAGTGCAATATGTTTGCTTCCATGAGACCCGAACTTCAAAAGTTTGGGATAGCTATGTGATATTCATGGAACTGAAAATTAGTTTCAGATACAAACAAAGGCAAGAAGATATGGGATATCCAAAGCAATGTTTGTTTGGCAGATTATTAGTAAAGTGTTTACTATGCATTTGAATGATAAGAGAGGGATCCAGAAGAACGCCTGTCATATGTTGAAAGGTGAATAAAACAACAACTTAAAGAGAAAGGAAATGTCCAAAGGGTGTTAGTGTGACTTACACACCTAGGAAGTCCGGGGCTAACGCCACTCTTAAAGTTGGGTGCTTCTTCTGAGAGTAGGAGAAATACTAAAAGTTAAACTGTTAGAAGTATAAAGGCAAAAAGAGAGAAGACTGGAATATCCAGCTCATGTATGAATGTCATACAAGTTATTGATGTATGGAAGGCTGGTCAAAAGAAATAGTTCTTGAGAATTGTGATTAATAGTCTGTAATTCTTGGGTATTGTGAGTTGATCACAAAGATACCCGCTCGATTGCATTCTGTTGCGACTCGATGCAAGAACTACTACGACCTAAAAGACTTGCCGGAGTGAGGTTTTGATACGCGCTGGGAACATAGTAAATGTTACTATACTTTCCATCGGTGTATTACCTATGTATTTATTTTCATAATTCATTTTTGGAGTTTCATACACTCTAGCCCATTGCATAAGGTATCTTGCAAGAAGGTTGTTCATAAGAGAACTTTTGATGTTCGGTGTTATGAATAACATAAGGGCCATACTTTCATTATGAATGAGATGTATGGTATGAATATTGATAATAATACATTACCTCTGCATTTACTTTCATAATTCATTTTAGAGTTTTATACACTCTAGTCCATTTGCATAATGTTTGTTGCAAGAGTGTTGTTCATAAAAGAACAATTGTTGTTCAGTATTATGAATAACATAAGGGCCATACTTCCATCAGGATGGGATGTATGTTATGAATATTGATGGTAATATGATACATCCATAACACTGACACTAAATGTCGCAAGACTAAAAGAATACCACACATGTGTGGCACTGCATTTGGTCACATTGGAGAAACCCGCATGGAGAAATTCCATAATGATGGATTTTGAAGTCGTTTGATTATGAATCATCTGACACTTGCAACTTTCGTCTGAAAAGTGAAGTGACTGAAATACCGTTCACATGCCATAAGGAACGAGCAACGAACTTATTGGTGATCATACATTATGATGTGTGTAGTCCAATAAATGTTGTTGCTAGTAGTGGATTTATCTATCTTCAGAAATGACTCAAGTAGATATATGGATATTTACTTGATGAGACGTAAGTCTAGATCTTTTGAAATCATTCAAAAGATTTTCGAAATGAAGTAGAAATTATTGTAACAAGAAAATTATGTTTCTCCAATTTGATAATAAATGTAGGAGATATGCCCTAGAGGTAATAATAAATGCCCTATAGGCAATAATAAATGTTATTGTTTATCTCCATGTTCATAATTATGTTTATGTTCCATGCTATAACTGCTATGGTTCTCGAGTCTACAATAACCACGAGGCTCGGAAGAAGACTCATATGCACGTGTGGAATAATAAACGGTAAAATGTATTCCTAGTCTGGCCTCTAAGACTAGCTCAAGTGTTGCATGATGGTTCTATTTTCCTGATCATGGGCATGACTATGCCGGCAACTTTGAGGGCACAATGTTAGGAGAACACTTGTGTTGAATCAATCGGTTTGATGTTATGCTATGAGATACATTCATCACAAGTTAATGGTTAATAACACAGAGAAAGTTAATGTTTGCATAATTCCTTAGACCATGAGAGTATCGAGTTCCTTCATGCTTGATTCATGTACTTTGGGGTTTGTTAAATGTCATCCATAACTGGGTGGCTATTACGGCGGCTTACGGGTTCATGGGAAAGTATGACAACGGACTTGATGGCTCAAGATTGGGATTTGCTCCTCCGACGATGGAGAGATATTCTTTGGGCCCTCTCGGTGTTACGGTATCCATCATCATCTGGCCAGACACAATGTGATTTGATCACAGGGATGCCGGAAAACGGGAACGAGAAAAGAGAACAAAACCGGTAACGAGGTAACTGGCATAGTGGACAAGTTGTTGATCCACGGGGATGCCGATAAGTCTCACCTCGGGTATTTGTAACATATCGCAAAGCAACAGGAATAGCACACGGCAACTGGAGGTTCACTCGAATATTTATTCGTGTGGGTATAGGGGTCAATATGGGTGTCCACGGCTCCGATGTTGATCATTGATCGGAAAGTGTTCCGGCCATGTCTATGCTTCACCGAACCTATAGGGTCACATGCTTAAGGGTCATCAATCTGCTGAATACTAGACAGGGAGTCTGAGAGAAAGTCACCGGAAAAGTTTCGAAGACAACGGAAAAGTTCCGGAGAGAGAACACCGGAATAGTTTCGGTAAAACCGAAAGGTTGTTTCGGAGTATACCATTAAGTCAAAATGGTTTCGGCACATGCCTGGAAATTCTTAGAGGGTGCCAGAATTGTTCTGGGAACTTCTGGGATTTTTCCGGAGAAAAAACCCGGAAATGTTCCAGAGCTGCCGGAACCGCTTTGGTTGGTTTTCGCAGATGAAAATCACTAATCCGGAATTGTTTCGGAACGCGTCCAAAATTATTTTAGTGGGTACTGGAAATGTTCTAAGACCTACATAAATATTTTCGGATCTAACGGTCGGGGAAAAATGTTTCCGGGAATAGTGAAAAGCGCTTTTTGGTTTCTTTTTGGAAAGCCACTTTTTGGGGCTTTTACCAAAAGATCTTGGAGAAGGCTTGGGAAGGAAGGAACCCCTTTTTGTGGCTGAAATTTCAGCCGCTCCACCCCTCCTTCTCCTATAAATAGAGGTGGAGAGGAGATCTCCACACTCACTCCAACTCTCTCACCAAATGGCATGCATGATCTGCCTTTCTTCTCTCCCTCACACGAAACAGTTTCGTATAGCCGAAAGGCTGTCTGGGTTCCGGTGGGAACTAGTTCTGGACGGCGAAGCCCTGCCGGATAGATGACACCGTATGTGTGCAACCCCGTAGAGAGGTCGTAGGTTCGATCCTTTTGCCCGAGGGGATGGTCGAGAGTGCCTCCCGAAGGGCTGTCCGAGTGACCGTCCGAGATTCTGTGAGTGCCTCCCGAAGGGCTGTCCATGACTCCGTCCGGGGGACTGTCCGACCGCCTCTCGAAGGGCTGTCCGAGGGGCTGACAAGGGAGTACATCCTCGCGGTTGGGAGGTTGTAAATCCTAGCTGCGGGGATCTGCACCGACGATCAACATCGACTCTACATCCGCTGCGCTACGAGTCGGTAACGAGCAGATCAAACCCTGTATGCATCTCCATAGTGATCCTGGGCATGCTCACAGTACCGGAAATTTTTGTTTTCTGCTGCGTTACCCTACAGGGAGAGGAGCTCACAACGGTTGCAACGGAGCTGATGGGGAGGTCGGAGGTGGACCGGAGACGAGGCAATCGACGACGGCGGTCGGCGATGTATGCGGTGAGGACAAGCTCGATGGCGAGCGTACGAGGCGGCTCCGCTCGATTTTTTGCTCGGGATCAACGAAGTAGTCAGCGGTGATCTTCCTGGACAGCTCGGAACGGCAAGAGGGAGTCGTTGGTGGCGTGATTTACGGTGAGGCGGCCATGGCGGCACTCGGACGAGCGAGACAGAGAGGTAGGGATGTGAGCGAGGGGAGAGAGACGTGCTAGGGTTGGTCAGGGGGTTGATGGGGTCCTTATCCGCCCAGTGAGCCGCGGGATGGTCGGCGCGTGGCCATCTGTGGCATGGACGGCGTGCGCACGGCATGGCCTCCTGTCTGTCGAGAGGTTTAGGAAAGGCCACGGTAAACGGGCCAGGCCGCACTGTGGCTTGTCGGGTCTTAAGTGCACAGTAATATCTAGTCTATTTCCTTTTCTTTTTTCCGTGACAATTTTCCTCCTTGGTTTTGTATTTTAATTTTGATCCAAATGAATTTCGTTGCATGCGAAACTTGTCTCAATAATTACTAGGCAATAATCTGCACTGCCACAAAAAGTTTGAGAGTTAATTGAATTCATTTGATTTTTGTTTAAATGCAAATGGATTAAATGGGATGTTTTTGCTACTGTTTTTGGATGGTAGCTTTCAATTAAGCAAGCAAGTGTTGTGGTTTTTCTTAGCCATAATTATCTATGGAATATTTGCAAAAACATGAACTATTTTTTATACCAGTTTGTAACTTTTAAAATTTCACTTGTTATTTGAATTTTGGTTTTAATTGGAATTTGAAACGAGATATGATTTTCATAGTGATCAAGCATAGTAATACACGGTGACTAGGCATGATTAACTGATGATCACTGTACTTAATTATAGGGGGTGTTACAATTCTCCTCCTCTAAAAGAAATTCTTGTCCCGAGAATTAAGAGGTAGAAGGAAAGAGATCGGGATATTCTTCATGAAGACGATCCTCGCGTTCCCAAGTGGCTTCATCTTCAGAATGATTCGACCACTGAACCTTAAGGAACTTGATTGCCTTCTGATGGGTTCGACGTTCAGCTTGATCAAGAATGCAGAGCGGGTACTCTTTGTAAGAGAGGTCTTCTTGTAATTCAAGCATTTCGTGATCCACTGCTCGGATAGGATCCTTGAAGCAGCGGCGGAGTTGTGACACATGGAAAACATCATGAACCTGAGAAAGTTTCATCGGTAATTCCAATTGATATGCCACTTCTCCACGTCTTGCGAGAATACGGAATGGACCAATGTAGCGAGGAGCTAGCTTGCCCTTGATCCGAAAACGATGAGTGCCCTTCATCGGAGTGACACGAAGGTAAGCTTGTTCGCCAGGTTGATATACCATTTCCTTGTGTTTACGGTCATAATTGCTCTTCTGACGAGACTGAGCAGTCTTCAGATGTTCCCGAACGATACGGACTTGCTCTTCAGCGTGTTGGATAATATTCGGACCGAAGAGTGGCCGTTCCCCAGTTTCTGACCAATTCAGAGGAGTTCGGCACTTACGTGCATAAGGAACTTCAAATGGTGCCATCTTCAGACTAGCTTGATAGCTATTGTTGTAGGAGAACTCATCATACGGGAGAGATTCCTCCCATTTCTTGCCAAAGGAGATGACACATGCGCGAAGCATATCTTCTAGCACTTGGTTGACTCATTCAACTTGACCCTGGGACTGGGGGTGAAAAGCGGTGCTAAAGGACAGATGAGTTCCCATAGCTTCTTGGAAACTTTCCCAGAACCTTGAGGTAAAAAGGCTGCCATGGTCTGAACTGATCTCCAATGGAACACCGTGGAGTGACAGAATTCTGGAAACATACAAGTCTACTAACTGACTAGCAGTGATTGTCTCCTTGACTGGCAGGAAATGAGCAACCTTGGAGAATCGGTCAATGACGACAAGAATGGCATCATGACCCTTCTGTGATCTGGGAAATCCAGTAATAAAATCCATTTCAACTTTGTCCCATTTCCATTCAGGAATAGCAAGTGGTTGCAGAGTTCCAGCAGGTCTTTGATGTTCTGCTTTGATGCGACGGCAAACGTCACACTCAGCAACATAACGAGCAATGTCTAGCTTCATATCAGGCCACCAGTACCGCTGACGAATGTCTTGGTACATCTTAGTACTACCAGGATGAATAGACAAAGGTGTGTCATGTGCTTCTTTCATGACATCCGAGCACGAGTCCAGATTGTGCTTTCTGGGGACCACTAGGCGGCCTCTGAAGAACAAGGCACCATCATCATCAACAGTGAAGAACGATGAATTTCCTTTGGAGAGATAGCTCTTGATCTTCTCGACTTCGGATTCATACTTCTGCCTTGTCTTGATGTTGTGCTCGAGATCTGGTTCAACAACCAAGGTATTTAGATATCCTTGAGGAACTATCTCGATGTTCAGCTTTCGAAGCTCTTCATACAGGAGCGGTTGCTGCAGCTGAACCTCAAGTTCACAACAGTAGGATTTGCGGCTCAAGGCATCAGCCATTACATTAGCCTTGCCAGGGGTATAAGAAATACCCAAGTCATAGTCCGTAATGGCCTCCATCCATCTTTGCTGACGGAGGTTTAGAGATGGCTGAGTGAACAAGTACTTCAGACTTTGATGATCCATGTAGATCTCGCAACGATTACCGAGTAGGTAATGTCGCCACAACTTCAATGCATAAATAACTGCTGCAAGTTCGAGATCATGCGTTGGATAGTTCTCTTCATGAGGACGCAACTGTCGAGAGCCATAAGCAAGCACCTTGCGCTCTTGCATTAGGACACAGCCTAATCCTTGACGGGACGCGTCACAATAAATCACGAAGTCCTTGCGAGAATCTGGAGGAGCAAGCACTGGGGCAGATGTCAGCTTGTCTTTGAGTGTCTGAAAACTTTCTTGACATTTTTCTGTCCACTCAAACTTAACGCCTTTGTGAAGCAGATCAGTCTAGGGCTTGGCAATCTTAGAGAAGTTCTCAACAAAATGGCGACAATATCTTGCGAGTCCGAGAAAACTTCTAACTTGCTTGACATTCTTCGGGGGAGTCCACTCAAGAATAGCCTGAACTCGTTCTGGGTTAACAGCAATGCCATCTTTGGAAATCACGTGGCCGAGATATGTCACTTCAGATAACCAGAACTCACACTTGGAATATTTGGCATACAGTTGATGTTGACGCAGCTTCTCCAGTACAAGCCGAAGATGTTCGGCATGTTCTTCTTCATTCTTCGAATATACAAGGATATCATCCAAATAAACCACGATGAATTTGTCGAGGTAATCCATGAAGATGTAGTTCATCAGTCTGGAGAAGGTAGCTGGAGCATTGGTTAAGCCGAAAGACATGACGGTGTACTTGTAAGACCCATATCGAGTAACGAAGGCTGTCTTCGGATTGTCTTCTTCACGAACTCTGATCTTAATCAAGTTTAAAGAATATTGAGGACCAGCAAGTTGATCATACAGATCGTTGATTCTGGGAAGCGGATACTTGTTCTGAATTGTTGCTTGGTTGATAGGTCGATAATCTTGAACCAACCGATTCGTTCCATCCTTCTTCTTAACAAAGAGAGAAGGTGCTCCCCAAGCAGAAGAACTGGGGCGAATGAAACCCTTACGAAGTGACTTGTCAATTTCCTCCTTAAGTTCAAGGAGTTCATGCGGCGGCATCTTGTATGGGCGCTTGGCAATAGGAGTAGTGCCCGTTTTCAGGTCAATAACGAATTCAACAGCCCTAGCAGGTGGTACACCTGGGAGTTCTTCTGGAAAAACATCTTGAAAATCCCGAACGACTGGAACGTTCTCTATTCCCTCACGAGGTGAAGCATTCAATGCATTCAGAGCATATATCTGGCTCTCGACATTCTGGATTATCTTGGCTGAGTAGTTGATCACCTGGCCAGAAGGGTGTGTGAGCTGGACTGTCTTGGCGGCACAGTCGATCAAAACATTATAGGTTGTCTACCATTCCATGTCAAGAATGATGTCTATGTTGGAAGGTCCGAGCACAGTGAGAGAAGCCGAAAAAAGTATACATCCAATTTCGATTTGGTTCCGAGGGCTTACCATTGTGGTTTGCCACTTGGCTCCCGGAGATTGAACCGCTAAAGGAGTGGACAAATTTTCCATGTCTAACCCATGCAACCGAGCAAATTGTTGGGAAACAAAGGCATGCGATGCTCCTGAATCAAAGAGAACAGAGGCTGCACTGAATTAATGTCAAGGGTGCCCATCACGATTTTTGGGGCCTCACGAGCTTCTTCAATCTTGACATGGGTGACTTGACCACAACTCATAGCAGACGGCCTGGCATTACAGCTTCTGAAACGACGGTTTCGACTGCTCTTCTTACGACCAACAGGAGGACGTGGTGCATCCTGAGGCTGATCGGGGCAGCAGTTGATAGTAAGGTGCCCTGGCTGTCCACACTTGTGGCATAAACCATCATTATGGAGAGGAGCCATAGCATTGGGCTGTCCACCCTGAGTCATTAGCTATCTCGGTGGCTGAGGCAAACGAGGTGCAACATAAGACGGCCTTGGTGTTGGAGCGGGTCGGTGGTAAACATTGTGCGGGATCCAGACTTGACGCTTCTGAGCAGGCTAAACCGAGGATGGGCCAACATCTCGAGTATGCTTGAGCGACTCCTGGTACTCAGTCAGACCAGTTTCAGCTCGGAAAGCTTGGCTGACAAGCGTCGCAAAGTCCACGCAATCATGGGCAACAAGTGCGAGCTTTATATCAGGGCGCAGTCCTTCACAGAATTTCTCCTGCTTGCGAGCGTCAGTGCAGACGTCATCTTCAGCATAGCGGAATAAATCGAGAAATTTCCTCTGATATTCATCCACAGTCATTTTGTCCTGGGTGAGTTTACGGAACTCCTTCTTCTTCTGGTCCATTAGACCTTGTGGAATGTGCCGTGCACGCAAAGCTGACTAAAATTCTATCCATGTGGTGACTATTTCAGCAGAAAACATACGCCTGTGGCTTTCCCACCATTGAGCAGCTGGGCCCCTCATATGATACGTCACAAAAGTGACGTAACTGTCAGGAGCAACATTTGCCAACTCCATCTGAAAGGCGATGTCACGGTGCCAATCATCAGCATCCATAGGATCAGATGAGTTACGGAAAGTGGACGGGTTGAGGCACACGAAGTCTTGCAGTGAGATCGGGCCAGACTCCTGATGAGCCTCGTTGCGTTCTAAGCGATTTACCAGACTCTCGTTGAGCTGACGGTTCAGTTCAAACTGCTGCATCATAGCAGCATGTAATCTGGCGGTGGTGGATCACTGGCACCACGGCCACGACCGCGGGCATTGGGCCTAACCATCCTGCTTAAAATAACATGGGTTAGTTTAGTAAGAGCAATGGTAAGTGTAAGGAGTCATTCAGGATGTAACATGAACAATGAACAAGAAGTGCATTAGATACATATTAGTAGTCATTAAAGACATACAAATCCATGCACAGAGTTGGATACAAGCGGGCAGCACGAGTTTTGAAACACTCGCAACTAGACAAACTAGGCGGCACGCAGGCTCGTGATGGAGAGATACAACAAAGAGACATAGCAAAGGCTACACCAATGTCAGAGAAAACTACTGGAGCGAGGAATCTGCAGGTGACGACGCTGGGTGCCCTCAATAAAAGGATCCTGCGGTCCGTGAACACTGTGAAGCAGAACCTGGCCCAGAATTCAAAGAAGGGTTGATTCAGATCTCCGGGTGGATGTGATCACGAGAACCTAATGTTAGCGTTAGTAAAATCTTTAACCCGAATAGAAGAGAGATCAGAGTCCCAGAGTAAGGAAGAGGAATAAAAGATCCTAATCCCATCCATTGGCGATGTGGGCCCGTAAGCCACACAACAGGGTTAGTAAAGCAGTTTTGGAGACTAGACTCAACTTCGGCCAAAGAGTTGGAAAGGGGGTTCCTACATGCAGTCGGCTCTGATACCAACTTGTGATGCCCCCGACTCAATCGTGCACTAATCATACACGCAAATGCGCACGATCAAGCCCAGGGACTCACGGGAAGATACCACAACACAACTCTAGACACAGAATAAAATAATACAAGCTTTATATTACAAGCCAGGGGCCTCGAGGGCTCAAATACATAAGCTCAAATTACACAAGCGTCAGCGGAAGCATCAGTATCTGAGTACAGACATAGTTAGACAAGGATGCCTTAAGAAGGCTGAGCAAACCAATGACAACTAGATCGAAAAGGCGCAGGCCTCCTGCCTGGAAGCCTCCTATCTACTCCTGGTCGTCGGTCTCCACATAGTAGTAGGCTCCGTCGGGGTAGTAGTAGTTGTCGGCGGGATCAGCTGACTCCGGGGCACCATCGTCTGATCGCAGTAATCGGGTATGGGGAAAAAGAGGTAGCAAAGCAACCGTGAGTACTCATCCAAAGTACTCGCAAGACTTACATCAGATCTATGCTAAGTATGCATCGGTATCAAATGAAGGGGCTGTATCTGTGGACTAGACTGCAGAAAAGCCAGATAGAGGGGAAGGCCTAGCCTATCGAAGACTAGCATCTTGCAGCGTCTTGCAGCATTAGAAGAGGGCAGATTAGTAGCATAACATAAAGCAATAAGTTTATAGTAGCAAAGCCCAACGATCCTTCCTCGACTCCCTGCGAGAAAGCGATCCCGGAGTTAACATATTAATTAAGGATCACAATTTTCCAGTTCAAGTTGTATTAGATCGGGATACAACACTGAGCGTCCTGTTACCATGGACACGGCTATTCGAATAGATAACTTCCCTGCAGGAGTGCACTAGTGTTACCCAACACGCTTGATTAACTTTGGGTGAACACACTTTTCTCGGTCATGCCCGGCCTCGGCTGATCGACACGACGTAGTCCTACCTAGGCTCCGCAGAGAGATCCCCGCCGGTCTACATCCTAAGTGCTCAGGGGTCTTGGGCCCATCGCCCTTTGCACTCCGGGTCGTTGTGCGCAGGGTGGATACCAGCGCCATCCCTCTCCTGGATGGCATGATCTGACCGTGCCACAATGCTGAACTGGACGTCTGACAGAGCTTTCGGCTGATACATACGGCGCCGAGGGCCCCATTAAACCATTATCTCGCGTGGTGGTAGTGCGTATAGGCCAGTGGCCAACTCAGATCAAAATACCCAAATCCGTTAGCGAATTATTAGGAGCTCGCGGACATGAACAGGGCTCAAGGCTCACCTTCGACACCCTGCTGCACCGACTTGGTAACCCGCGGTCCAACGACCAGGGACCAGGCCCACCTCTCTCCTAGGTGGTCTCCACCTGCCCTGTCGTTCCGCCACAATAATCTCTCGCGGATGCCCTCCTGGCTAACCCGACTTCCCAAAGTACTGAGGTGAAGGTCAAAGTACCCGTGTGTCCGTAACATCAAGGGGTAATCCGAGGAATCACCCTCGTTGGATTCCCACTCGACGTATCCGTCAAGGTGAACTTGGAGGAATCACCCTCGATAAGTTCACACTTAATGGGTTGTACGACAGAGGCATCATCGGAGGTGGTGAAATAGGAATCACCCTCGATAACCCACAACCGACTAGCTACGCTACAAAGATATCATCAGGAGTGAAGTAAGAGGTATCACCCTCGGCACTCGATAGTAGCTCTGCAGAGTCGTACAACCAAGGGGGTGTACGGTGCTGTGACGGTCTCTGTACATCGATCACATTGATCGAGTCCTCCAATAGCAAAGCAGGGCAAGACAGAGAAGGGTGTGGGGACACTGATGGATCACTAACCAGCCTATACTAAGCATTTAGGATAGCAGGTAAGGTATCAATAGTAGTTACAAAAAACAGGCTATGCATCAGAATAGGAGAAATCAATTGCAGTAGCAAAATCTAATGCAAGCATGGGAGAGAAAGAATGGGCGATATAGGAATTATCAAGGGGGTTGCTTGCCTGGAAGCTTTGCGGTAAAAGAGGGGTCTTCGGTGGAGTAGCAGTCCTCGAGGTAACGTCGGTCTCGGGGTGTACTGGAGAGAAGAGGGGGGAGGAAACAAATAAATACATAGCAAACAAATGCACTTAGAGCATGACATGGCAATATGCAATGCAGGGGTGACCTAAAACATCCCTAAACCATTTTAGTTAATTTAGGAATTAAATTTTAATTATTTACCGGAGGTCAGGCACTATTCATTTATCAGAAACAGGCCTAAGGTTACAGGTTCTCCTACGCAGAGTCAATGGACCCACTAAACTAGTCCTAATTGGTCCTAATTAGACCTAGTCTAATTAAACAAGGCCGGCCACTTGCAGTGACTTAGCCACGGCTGTGCTCAAGAAGCACGACTTCCATGGCCAACTAGGAGCTACAGGCGGCCGCAGCGTAGCACAAGAGCAGCAGCCGCAGCTTAGCAGCACAGAGCAGCGGCAGCAAGGTGGCGCGGGAGCAAGCAGAGCAATAGCAGCGGCTAGAGCATCAGCAGCAGGGCAGCACGCAGCAGCAGCTAGGAGCACTAGCAGCTATCAGCAGCTAAAGCAACAACAGCTAGAGGCCAAGCAGCGGCAAGAGCAACCGCGGCAGCACGCAGGGAGCAGCGGCCGTGGGCGCACGCGTGGACGCGGTTGGCATACGCGGAGCATGCACAGGCAGCGCAGGGGGTATGGGCTGCAGGCGTGCGCACGGGAGCTCAGCTCCGACCATGGTGGCCAAGCACGGGGCAGGCCATACGGCGACGAATCCGAGGGGGGAAAGGGGGCAACGGGGAGAGGAGCTCACAACGGTTCCAACGGAGGCAACGGGGAGGTCGGAGGTGGACCGGAGACGAGGCAATCGAAGACGGTGGTCGGCGATGTACGCGGTGAGGACGAGCTCGATGGCGAGCGTACGAGGCAGCCCCGCTTGATTTCTTGCTCGGGATCGACGAAGTAGTCAACGGTGATCTTCCTGGACAGCTTGGAATGGCGAGAGGGAGTCGTTGGCGGTGCGATTTATGGTGAGGCAGCCATGGCGGCGCTCGGACGAGCGAGACAGAGAGGTAGGGATGTGAGCGAGGTGAGAGAGACGTGCTAGGGTTGGTCAGGGGGTTGAAGGGGTCCTTATCCGCCCAGTGAGCCGCGGGATGGTCGGTGCGTGGCCATCTTTGGCATGGACGGCGTGGGCACGGCATGGCCTCCTCTCTGTCGAGAGGTTGAGGAAAGGCCACGGTAAACGGGCCAGGCCGCACTGTGGCTTGTCGGGCCTTAAGTGCACAGTAATATCTAGTCTATTTCCTTTTCTTTTTTCCATGACAATTTTCCTCCTTGGTTTTGTATTTTAATTTTGATCCAAATGAATTTCGTTGCATGCTAAACTTGTCTCAATAATTACTAGGCAATAATCTGCACTGCCACAAAAAGTTTGAGAGTTAATTGAATTCATTTGATTTTTGTTTAAATGCAAATGATTAAATGGGATGTTTTTGCTACTGTTTTTGGATGGTAGCTTTCAATTAAGCAAGCAAGTGTTGTGGTTTTTCTTAGCCATAATTATCTATGGAATATTTGCAAAAACATGAACTATTTTTTATACCAGTTTGTAACTTTTAAAATTTCACTTGTTATTTGAATTTTGGTTTTAATTGGAATTTGAAATGAGATATGATTTTCATAGTGATCAAGCATAGTAATACATGATGACTAGGCATGATTAACTGATGATCACTGTACTTAATTACAGGGGGTGTTACACTTTCTTCCTTTTTGACTTCCTTTATTGATCTCTATCACCGCATTCTATTCCACCCATAGTGCTATATCCATGGCTCACGCTCATGTATTGCGTGAAGTTGAAATTGCTGAAGCGCGTTAAAAAGTATGATCCAATTGCTTGGTTTGGCACCGGGGTACTCTTGATTTGATATATCTATGCTGGGAAGAACGAGCGTGTCATACTTACCACAACTAAGTGTATAGAGGCTGTTTCCTTTAGCTCCATTATTATGAAAGGCAATCATGAAATACATGCATGTTTTGTATTATTGTTTCAATATCAAATCGATAGACTATTGCCTTGAATCACTCGTATCTTAATATTCATGCCATGATTATTTTACATGATAAAGATTATGTTAGGTAGCATTCCACATCAAAAATTATCTTTTTATCATTTACCTACTCGAGGACGAGCAGGAATTAAGCTTGGGGATGCTGATACGTCTCCGTCATATCTATAATTTTTGATTGTTTCATGCCAATATTCTACAACTTTCATATACTTTTGGCGACATTTTATATTATTTTTTGGACTAACATATTGATCCAGTGCACAGTGCCAGTTCCTATTTTTTGCATGTTTTTTGTTTGGTAGAAAATCCATATCAAATGAAGTCCAAACACGATAAAACTTTATGGAGATTTATTTTAGAATATATGTGATTTTTGGGAAGAAGAATCAACGCAAGACGGTGCCCGAGGTGGCCACAAGGCAACAGGGCACGCCCTAGGGGGTAGGGCACGCCGTGTTGCCTTGTGACTCCCTCGTACATCGGTTGGGACCCTTCTTTCTCCGCCAGAAAAATAATTTCCGAATAAAAATCCCCTCAAAATTTCAGCCCAATCGGAGTTACGGATCTCCGGGAATATAAGAAACGGTGAAGGGCCAGAAAACAAGAACGCGAAACAGAAGAGAACAGAGAGAGAGATCCAATCTCGGAGGGGCTCCTGTGCTCTGGGATCCATGGCGGCCAAGGAACAGAGGGGAAATGCTCCTCCCATTTAGGGGGGAGGCCAAGGAAGAAGAAGAAGGAGGGGGGCTCTCTCCCCCTCTCTCCCGGTGGCGCCGGAACGCCGCCGGGGCAAACATCGTGTGACGGCGATCTACTCCAACAACTCTGGCATCTTCATCAACACCTCCATCACCTCCCCTCATCTATTTTCAGAGGTCCACTCTCCCGCAACCCGCTGTACCCCCTACTTGAACATGGCACTTTATGCTTCACATTATTTTCCAATGATGTGTTGACATCCTATGATGTTTGAGTAGATTTTTGTTGTCCTATGGGTAATCGGTGAATTGCTATGATTGGTTTAAATTGCTTGTGATTATGTTGCTGTCCTTTGGTTCCCATCATATGAGTGCGCACGTGGATCACACCATAGGGTTAGTTGTATTTTGATAGGACTATGCATTGGAGGGCAAGAGTGACAGAAGCTTCTTCCTACCATAAAAATTGATTCATATGGGATTGAAGGGGCACCAATATATCTTAATGCTATGGTTGGGTTTTAACTTAATGAACTTTAGTAGTTGCGGATTCTTGCTAATAGTTCCAATCATAAGTGCATAGAATTCCATGTAAGGGATGACATACTAGCAGTGGTCTCTCCCACATAAAAACTTGCTATCGGTCTGGTAACTTAGCCAATTGCTTAGGGACAATTCTGCAAATCCTACCACCACTTTTCCACACTCGCTATACTAACTTAATTGTACTTTTATTAAAACAACACCTAATTTTTATTTTCACGTTCTTTATTTTCTTGCAAACTTATCCTACTACACCTACAAAGTACTTCTAGTTTTGTTACTTTTTTCTAGGTAAAGCAAACGTTGGTGTGCGTAGAGTTGTATCGGTGGTCGATATAAGTTGAGGGAATATTAATTCTACCTTTAGCTCCTCATTGGGTTCGACACTCTTACTTATCGAAAAAGGCTACAAACGACCCCCTATACTTATGGGTTATCAATACTAAACCAGTTTAGTATGAAAAACGCCAAGAAGAGTTTTCTTGTCGAAGTCACATGGTAGGAGTTTTAAGCAAGAATTGGTATTCTGAAATACTGATGAGCGAAATACATGATTTCAATCACACATGTCTTTATTCCATGGTATGTAAATAACCGGATATGTCCAGTACTCCAAGTAAGTTGTGAGTAAAGTTACCAGAATGGTCAAATTGTTGTTCATAGGAAAACAGTGAAAATGTCGTTAAGTAGTGACGACATGTTTCTCGCATACGGAGAAAATGAAGAGATTGTTTTAAAGAGTTACATCAATACATGCTTGTTGTAAGTAGTACATCGACAAAAATCTTCATCGGTGCTCCAAGCGATTTTGATTTAAATTAAATGATTTATGGTGGCATAGTAAGTTGGAATTGGTCCAAGAAAGTTACTATGGTGAATTCTATAACAGAAGGCTGAATATATTGTCGCTTTAAGAAGCAACAATAGAGGGTGAATCAAAAGTTCATTTATGAGCCTGGTATGGTTTCTAGATGATTGTGCCAATGGAACACTGTTCTTAATAGTTGTTCCATAGCTCAGTCTAAGGAATCAAAGGTCCTACTAGTGATTCAATATATACAAAGCCAGTTTCACACAAATTATGAATTCTTGTGAAAGAATTATAGATGCATAGAAATGCAAATGACACACGCATATCTGAAGTTGTCAAGATCTGATAGGACGAAGGCTATACCATAAGCAAAGCATGAACTAACACCGGATTGCCGTTGGTGTAAAAGAAAATGTGCTAACTAGATTATTGACTCTAGTGCAAGTGGGAGTCTATTGGAAATATGCCCTAGAGGCAATAATATTGTATTATTATATTTCCATGTTTATAATTAATAGTTTATATTCCATGCTATAACTGCTATGATCCTGGAATATGCGATTCAGTGGAAAACTCATATGCACGTGTGGAATGATAAACGGTAAAATAAGATTCCTAGTCTCGCCTCTAAGACTAGCTCAAGTGTTGTTGGTAATCACGTTTTCCGGATCTTAGGATATCGTTAATGATAGTCCTGAAACAACATTGATAATATGATGTTAGAAGAACGATCATATATTGAATCTACCCAAAACTTGTTTGTTATACTTTGAGATAATATCGTCATAAGTCAATTGTTATAACACAGAGTGTTAACGTGTGTTTTAGTTCCTTAGACCATGAGAGTATCGTAGTCACTTCTTACCGTACGATACACTTTGGGGTTTCTCAAACATCATATGTAACTAGGTGATCATAACGACAACTTACAGGTGCATCGAAATGTTTGACAAGGGACTAGATAGCTCGAGAGTGGAATTTGCTCCTCCGGGGATGGAGAGATATTCTTAGGGCCCTCTCGGTGTGACGACATCTGTCGGGCCCATGGAACCCAAGGTATCCAGGCCCGTCTGCCTTTGGCCCAGGGCGCAACGCCTGGCATGGGCCCAACAGGCCAAAATCACCGAGCATCTCGCCAAGACCCCTCATGAGGCCCTAGCCTCCTGAGGCCCCCTCCTCAGGGAGTGGCAAGTAATACTCAGCACCACCATCAACGGCCTCGCAAGGCCCTCTCACAAGGCAGCCTCCCGAAGTGACCTCGCGAGGCGGCTTTCCGAGGTGGCCTCCCGAGGCCCCCTCCCACAGGCGCTCGAGGAGAAAGCCGTTCGGCGAGCCGCGCGTGGCGACGAGCAGCAGCAGAGGCCGCGCCAGCAGGCGCGGATGAAGATGGTTTCCTCTTTCGTGTTAAGGGAGCAAGGCCCACTATCTACTCTCCAAAGCGACCCCTAAGGTTGCCCGATCGGCGAAGGAAGACCAAGACGACGGGCGCGTAGGGCGGAGGTCAACACCGAGCCCACCGGCGCGTCATGGATCATGGTTTGGCAGGCGAAGACCACCTTTAGTCAGGATAGCCTGAGCGCCTGTCCCCTTTCAAAACCGCCAAGTGTGGCAACCCTTCCCGCCTAAGTTTCCAGGGGGAAGAGGACCAAGGCTGGTATAAAGGACATTGCTGCCATAGTAGGAGGAGATCTCTCCGGACCAGTTCTTCCTCCTCCTCACCTTGTACGCAAGAACTCTCTCGTCCATTGCAATGAAAACCACAAGCAAGAGTAGGGTCTTACACCGCAAGGTGGCCCGAACCTGGGTAAACCGCTGAGTCCTCGCCCCGTCCCTCGCTAGCGCGCTCTCGCCATAGCCTCGCCGCAGTTTAGCCGTGGTAGGAGATGAAGCCGTAGAACGAGCTCGCCCCAGTGTTCGAACCTTTGGGTCCCCGGAGCCCGGCTTCCGACATTTGGCGCGCCAGGTAGGGGTGCGCTACCGTTCTTCTGCTCCGCCCTCAGCTCCACCAACCCCATGGCCGACGCACGTCACGAGCGCGCCGAGCGCAGGGCTGGCCGCGTGGCTCAGACAGAGCGGTGGCCCGCGGCAACCGCCGCCGCCCCGGCGCCGAGGCTCCTGCCGCCACCGACCCCGCTGCCCGCGAGCAGCAGGCCTCCTCCCCGCACCCTCCGTGCAGGCGAACGACCAAACCGCCACGGCCTCCTCCCTCGCCCGCCGTGGGCCGCCGAACCCGCAGGCCGCGCTGCTCATGGCGCGTGAGCTGCTCCGCTACCGACCGGTTGACGCCGGCTACGACGCCTGGCTTGGCCGCATCACCGAGCTCGTCAACGCCGCCGGGGACGTTCCGGCGCCTTCCCACTCGTCTCTCCCTCCGCCGTCCCGCGCTGGGGACCTGGCGCACGGTGCTCCCCCGCCGCCTCCTCTGCGCGACGAGCGTGACGGGCCCCAGCGCAGCGCGCGGGTTCGTGAGCCATCCCGCGGCGCGTCCTCGCCAGGCCAGGATGAGCCCAGCTGCCAGATCATCCGCCGCGCGCCCCCCGACGCGCGAGTGCTCCTCGAGCGGCAGCGCGAGCGCCAGGACCAGGCCGTTCAGGACGTTGCATCAGCCGGGCGTCAAAACCGCGCCGCCCTCGCTGGCGGCGTCCCCTCGAGCGGCGTGGGCTGCCGTGCCTTCACCCGCGAGCTGCGTCGCATGGTCTGGCCCACGAAGTTCAAGCCTGAGCTGCCTCCACGCTACGATGGCACCCCCAACCCCACGGAGTTCCTCCAGCTCTACACGCTGAGCGTCGAGGCGGCGAACGGTGATGACAAGGTCATGGCGAACTGGTTCCCCATGGCCCTCAAGGACGGCCCGCGCTCCTGGCTCATGAACCTCCCCGAGGCTTCCATCTCGTCGTGGGCCGAGCTCTGCAGCCAGTTCATCGCCGACTTCAAGGGCACACAGGACCGCTCCCTCACCATCAACGACCTGCGGCGTGTTCGGCAGCGCCCAGACGAGACCCTCCGCAAGTACATCCAACGCTTCAGTCAGGTGCGCAACAAGATCCCGCGTGCCTCCGACACGGCCGTGATCTCTGCGTTCTCCACCGGCGTCAGAGACGTCAAGATGCGCGAGAAGCTCGCCATCAACGGTGAGCTCGACTCCGTGCTCGAGCTACTCGACCTCGCCAACAAGTGCGCCAAGGCTGAAGAAGGCCGCCTCTTCGTCCACAATGACCCCGACGCGGCGCTCAACGCCGCCAAGGCCAAGAGCAAGGACGTCAAGCACAAGGGCCCTGCCGTGCTTGCGGCGGAGCCCGAGCAGAAGCGCGGCCGCGACCTCGATGAGCCCAGAAAGGACAACCGGCCACTCTGCGCTTTTCACAACGTCCGCTCCCACAGCACCGAAGACTGCAGGAGCTCAAGCTGCTCCGCGACGAGCGCCAGGGCCGCCGGGACGACCGCAACGGCCGCGGCGCCGGCCGCAGAGGTGGCCGCAACGGCAACCGCTGGGACAGCCGCAACAGTAATGGCAGCTACCACCAGGGCTGGTGCACAAGCCTCGTGAGGCCGCCTGGCGCGACCAGCCTCGTGAGGCGAATCCTCAGGCCAATGCCGCTCTCCCGCCGCTGCCGCTGCCACCCCGGAGGGACGACGTCAACCGGCCTAACGAGGGCGCTGGGGGCTACCAGGAACCTCACGCGGTCGCCTGCATCCTTGGCGGGTCCCAAGCCCCCGCATCCATCCGCCACTTCAAGCAACTCTCTCGTGAGGTATACGCCACCCTCCCGAGGCCTGAGGTCGCGCGGCCCCTCAAGTGGTCACAGTATGCCATCACCTTCGACTCCAAGTACCACCCCAAGTCCACGGCCTCTGCAGGCGCGCTCCCCATGCTGTGCACTCCCACCATCAGCAACGTCGCGGTTACCAAGACCTCATCGACGGGGGTGCCGGCCTCAACGTACTCTCCATCGAGACCTTCGAGACGCTCCAGGTGCCCTACGACCAGTTGATGCCGACCAGGCCCTTCTCCGGAGTGACCGATGGCTCCACCATCCCGCTGGGGCAAGTGCGCCTCCCCGTCACCTTCGGCACCCGCAAGAACTACCACACCGAGCTCATCGACTTCGACGTGGCACACATCGGCCTGCCCTATAACGCCATCTTGGGCTACCCGGCTCTCACCAAGTTCATGGCGGCCACCCATCACGCCTACAACGTCCTCAAGATGCCCGGCTGCAGCGGCATCATCACTGTCGCCAGCGACGAAAAGGACGCGGCCAGCACCCTCGAGCGTGCCTACAAGGCTGCCGCTGTCGCGCACCTGGCCGACGAGGACGCGGCCGAGCCTTCCGAGGCCGCACCAGCGAAGAAGAAGCAGCTGTTCTCTCAGGACCGCGCCGAGACGAAGAAGGTGTCGGTGGACGGCAGCGGCTCCGGCCCTGCCTTCACCATCGGCACAGGCCTCCCTCCTACATAGGAAAGCGCGCTCGTCGCCTTCCTTCGGGCAAACTCGGATGTTTTCGCCTGGAAAGCATCCGACTTGTCCGGCGTGCCGAGGGAGGTGATCGAGCACCACTTAGCGGTGTGCCCCAATGCACGCCCGGTCAAGTAGAAAGCGCGGCGCCAGGCGCCAGAGAAGCAAGAGTTCATCATCAAGGAAGTCCAGAAGCTCCAGGAAGCCGGAGTCGTTCATGAGGTGCGCCATTCCGAATGGCTCGACAACCCAGTCGTCGTCCCCAAGAACGGTGGCAAGGAGCGCATGTGCGTCGACTTCACCAGCCTCAACAAGTCCTGCCCTCAAGATCTCTTCCAGCTGCCTCGGATTGGCCAGGGCGTTGGCCCCACCGTCGGCGGCATGCGCATGCCCTTCGGGCTGAGGAACGCCGGCGCCTCTTTCCAGAGGCTGGCGCCCTTCGCGCCAGGACCTCGTGAGCCCCCTGCTCCTCGCGAGCTCCTGAGGCCCTGCAAGCCCCCTGGCCCTGGAGGAGCGGACCCCCTGGGCGCGCCCCGCCAAGCGGTATGACCTAGCCCCAGCGCGTTTCTGCCAGGTGCACCCGGCGCGTCCCTTCTCGCCGCGCCTCTCGAGCTTCGCCCCCGGAACCCTATCCTTTTGGTTGTGTAACGAATTTTGCTGATTTTGCCTTGATGAGTTATGTTACCTACTTAATTGCCTGTTAAGTTCGATGCCAACCGGAGAGCGCCACACGCTCGCGATCCCTCCCCTGACCGACTCCGTGAGCGGGGGCTAGGCACGGTGCCTGTGCTCGGGTCCGTCCCTGCAGTGCCGCCAAATCCAAGCGACTGAGCTCTGGCTCGCGGGCCTGCTCTCGTGCACGTCACCTCACCTAGGTCCTTGGTGCCTTACCTACTCATGCGATGGCCGCGGGCGGGTTACCGAGTGCGTGCTGCTCCCCCTATCGTGAGAACTATCGACATGCAGCCCCTTAGGAGACGAGCTGTGCAGGGATCTCGTGGGTGGCCTCTCGCGAGCCGGCCTCGCGAGGCGGAGACACTTCGGACGCCGAGCCTCGTGTGCACGTCGCGCGAGCGCGCCCCATGAGGGCTAGCTTGAAGAGCGGCGGTTCGTGCTGTGGTCCGTCCGCACGACGGCAAGCAAGCTCGCTAGCGAGACGCCCTTCTTCCTTGTCTACGGCGCTGAGGCAGTCCTCCCATTGGAGCTTAAGCGCGGCTCCCCGCGAGTCCTTGCCTTCGACGAGGCGCGTCAGGATGGCTCGCGGGAGACCGATCTGCTGCTCCTCGAGGAGGGCCGCCGTCAGGCCGCCCCTCGTGACGTGAGGTACCAGCAGGCCTTGCGTCACTACCACAGCCGCAGCATCCGCCCTCGCACTCTCGAGGTCGGCGGCCTCGTCCTGCGCAGGATCCTCTCCGGAGAGGGACTTCACAAACTCTCACCTATGTGGGAAGGCCCTTTCAGGGTTACTCATATCTCCAGGCCTGGCTCAGCCCGGCTGGAGACGAAGGACGGAGTTCCTGTGCCTAACGCCTGGAACATCCAACACCTCCACAAGTTCTACCCGTGACCCTCACGCGTACGAACGAAACGGGGCTGGACACGCCCCGGAGCCTCTCATTGTGTTCGCCTGATGGGCCCGCGAGAGCTCCCGCCCACGCCCAAGTGGAAGCCCCATGCTCCGCGCTGGCGGAATGATCGACCCGCGCTCATACCCACACCCCTGTGGAAGCCCCATGCTCCGCGCTGGCGGAACAATCAACTGAGGGCGCCCCACGGGCTGCACCAACCTCAAGCTGACCCATGCCGGACACGGCAGGACTCTTTTTCTATTTTTGGTGCGCAATTGAAGGCGCCCCACGGGTTGCACCAACCTCAAGCTGACCCGTGCCGGACACGGCAGCCGCATCTTTATTTGGTTATCTAATGGGTTGCTCTCTTGCTTCAGTAAAGTTTCCATTTCCTTATATGACGTTTCGTTTTCCCTTTGCCTTACGAGCCTCGCGCGCTCACGACTTCCCTCATGAGCCTCACGCGAGTGGGGGCTGGACACGGTGACTGCGCTCGGGGCAGTCCCAGCGGCACTGGAGAACCCAAGCAACCGGGCTCTGGCTCGCGGGCTTGCCCCTGTGCACGCCACCCCACCAAGGTCCTTGGTGTCCTGTCTCCTCGCGTAATACCCATGAGCGAATCAATGAGCGCGCGCTGTCATTAAGTACTCTGCGTGCAGTTATCTTAGGAGCAGGTCCCCTGAAAGATCTCGCGAGGTAGCCCCCTCAGGACCTCAGGAAGCCTGCAGGCCCCGCCTCGGGAGATCGCGCGAGCGGAACCCTCATGACTCGTCATACTGGCAGCGATTATGGCCCGCTCGGGGGCTAGGTCCTAACAACGCAGAGCGCCATGACGAGCAGAAAGAGCAAAACAAGCTACGAGGGCACGGGCATTCGATACAGTCAAGAGCAAAGTACTCAAAATGCTAAAGCATGGTCCTCGCGCCCCCACGGGGTCACAATCAGCTATGCGCAGGATATGGGTTAGGACCTAAGAAGACATGTCGCCATCACCACCGCTGCCACCGTCATCGTCACCCTCCTCGGTTCCGCTCGAGCTCTCGCCAGGAGCGAAGTGCTCGTGCAGGGCGTCCACGTGGTCCTCCACCACCTTCCCAAGGGTGTCGCGGACCTCCTCGGGGACGGGAGCTATCACCCTGCCGAAGTCAAAGTTGGGGTCGGCGTCCAGAAGATGGCTGAAGATGCGCGTCGCGGCCTGGGTGAGGAGGTCGCGGCTATCCTCCTCGATGATTCCGCCTACCTTCTTGGCGCCCACCTCGAGCCGCTCCACGAGCTTGGTGAAGAAGTCGAGGTAGCTACCGTCGTGGGTCTCGAGGGGGCTGCTGACGTCCTCCTTGCAAATGGAGCCCAAGGCGCAGCGGGCTCGGAGCTCGAGGGCGCGGAACATCTTAGAGCGCTGGAGTTGCCGCACCCGCTCTTGGGCCGCTTTGTTCCGCGCCTGCTCCACGACCGCAGCGACACCACCCACCTGCTGCCGGAGGGAGGACAGCTCGGCGTCGGCGTCGGCCTGGGCCTTCAGCGCGGTCTCCCGCCACCTTTCAGCTTCGGCTAGCATCTCCTTGAGGCCCGGGATCTCGTGCTGGAGCTCCTCACGCTTGGCCTTGAAGCGGTCCTCCTGCCACTTCAGTTTCTTCCTGTTCTCGTTGGCAAACGCCTCGCGGCTCTGCGCAACCCTCCTGTCGGCGTCCTCCTGGATCTTCTCCGCCTTGGCCGCCAAATTGGCATTGTCATTGTCTAGTCGCTCGGCGTAGGAATTTTGGGCAGTGGACACCTCTCGCTCCAACGTCTCCAGCCGCTCGCGCTCCAAGTCCTGCGCGGATGCCGACCGTGCGAGCTCCCCCTCACGGATGTCAAGGTCCGCCTCGCGGGCCGCCAGCCCCTCTTCGAGGACAGAGATGGCGTCTCTTCGTGCCTGGAGTTGTCGCTCCAGCAAGGCGTTCTGGTCCTGCAGCTCCTTCCCGCGGGCCTCCGCCGCCTCGGGCCGCCTGTCGGCCTCGTCGGCCTCCCTGACGGCGTTTTCGAAGATTTCCTTCACGACCTGGGCGGCTTTCTCGCGCTTCTCCCGCGCTGCGTTGTCTCGATGGCGGCCCAGTTTAATGGCCACATCAAGCTGGCGCCACCTCTCTGTGAGGCACTGGCGCTCCTCGGTGATGCGTGCCTCCTCCGCCCGGAGGTCCGCTTCCAGCTGGTCGAGGGCAGCCCTGGCGCCTTGCAGGGCCCCGCGCTTGAGCACGGCGCTGCTACCCACAAGCTGCAGGGCCCAGCCAGTGTGCGCCCCAGCGCCGCCCTCTCGCGGGGGCCCGGCGCCACCGGTCAGGAGCGGGGGGCTCGCGGGGGCCCCCTCTTCGTTCCGCCGTGGCGACGCACCCCACGGGCTCGGTGGCCCCCCGGAAGAGGCCCCACGTGCTGGCAAGTCCTGCCGCCCCCCCGCGACGCCACCACCTCCGGTGGTGCTGGGCAGGAGAACCGGCGTCTCCGCCTCTATCGCCGCCACGTCCACCCTGGAAGTTGGCGCCCCGGGAACCGCAGAGCCGCCTCCTGACGATGCCTCCTGAGGCCCACCTTCTTGGGACCCCCGCGCTGCGTTCGTCCGTGACGCAGGAGGGGCCTCCTACCCCTTTGCCCTCGCGAGGCCTGCCTCGATGTCGAGGCTGTTGGCGCCCTCTTCACGACCCCCGACCCTGGCAACCGGTGGTGAAGCCCCCGCCAGGCCGGGGGACCTCTCCTCCTTCTTCCCCTTCTTGCTCGAGGAGGTCCTGAAAAAAAGGAGAGAAACAAGGGCTCATGCGCGCGCAACGTGCTGGGCACAGGAGAAGGGAGGCCGAGCACTTACTGGTCCCTGGCAAACGATCTCCTCTTCCTCAGCGGCCACGGAGGAATGCCGCCGTCGCCTTCTTGGGGCCCCTTCTCGTGACCGCCCCCCTCGTGGGAGGGCCACGGGGTCCGCCCTCGCCACCGCTTCCGGAGCTCTGCAGCTTCGCAGCTGCCGCATGGGGGCTTCCTGCGCCCTCCGCTTGGCCAGGCACGGCGGCCGAGGCCTCAGGCGGGGTGACGTCATCATCATCTTCAAGCCCATGGACGAGTCGGCAGCGGGTCTGCCGAACCGGGCCGCCTCCGCCTTCTGCGGCGCCCGTCGAGGTCCCAGCGTCGCCACGGCCGCTTGAACCCGGGACCACCAAAAAGGTGTTGTCCCGGGGCCCTTCGAGGCCCTCTGGGAGTAGCCCCCACCGGTCGAAGCGTGGCATCGAGCCGGCCAGCGCCTCCTTGTTCTTGTAGCGATACAAGGGAAGCCCGTCCATGGGCGGCTCACCCGCCTCCTCGCCGGTCAGGGGATGGAGCATCCCGATCAGCGCCTCCGGCAGCAAACCGTCCGCGCTCAGCCGCGTCGGGTCCTCCGGGCCAGTGAAAGCCCACATCGGGCGTGAGTGTCGCTGGAGGGGAGCTATGCGGCGCCGGAGGAACTCCCTCACTACCGTGACCACCGTCACTTTCGCGGCCCTTAGCTCGGCCAACCTCTTCCATACCCGTGCCAGCCTCGAGTCCGTGACCCTTTCCTGCCCCCACCCGGAGCTTCTCGCCGCCGGGGAAGTGGGCAGTTGCAGCAGGGGGCTGTATTGGGCAGCGTCCACGTACACCCATTGCCGCCTGAAGACCTCAACCTCCTTGGTAAGCCTCATGTCGATACCGTCGCCCGCTGCTTCGTCGGCGATGTGGAATGAGACGCACCCGGAACATTGGTTCGCCGCGGTCAGCCGCAAGCTGAAAAAGTGGCGGAAGAGCGCCACTGAGGGCGTCACGCCCAGGAAGGCCTTGCACAAAAAGGCAAAGGCAGAAAGGAGAAGGACGGAGTTCGGCTCGAGATGTAGCGCATGGACTTGGTAGTGGGAGAGGACAGCGTTGAAGAAATCGGAGAATGGAGGAAGCAGGCCCGCGAAGAGCGCGGGAAGGAAGAGGACGGCAGAGGTGGCTTCGAGGTCGGCGGTCGGGCGCGAAGCCGGCCAGATGCAAGTGGCTCCCCACTCGTTGGAAGCAGCTGCGGTCATTGGGAGCACCTTGCTGAGGCCCTCGGCGTTGACAATTGTGGGCCTACTCAGAGCAGGCTTCGGCGCCACCTCCGCAACCTCCATGTCCGCCGCCTCTTCCTCCCTGCCCGGGGGCGACATGGCGGTGCAGCAAGGGCCCAGGATGACGGAGTTTGGGGAGAGGAAGAAGGAGCCGTGCACGGGAAGGGAGTCGCAAGGGGATGGGACGTAAGAAGGAAGGCAATGATGGTCTCGCGTCGCCCGCGGCGGACCTTATGACGGCGCGGGCGGTTACCGAGGTGTCGTGGGAGAAGTGGGGGCGTTGCTGTCACATCGTGCGCCACGCGTCGCGCCTGGCCGCAGGCGGTTAGGGCCCGCGCTGTTTCGCCCCTCGGTAGGTGGGAACGTGCGCGTCGCGGGCCCGGGGGCTACTGTCGGGCCCATGGAACCCGGGGTATCCAGGCCCGTCTGCCTTTGGCCCAGGGCACAACGCCTGGCATGGGCCCAGCAGGCCAGCATCACCGAGCATCTCGCCAAGATCCCTCATGAGGCCCTGGCCTCCTGAGGCCCCCTCCTCAGGGAGTGGCAAGTAATACTCAGCACCACCATCAACGGCCTCGCGAGGCCCTCTCACGAGGCGTCCTCCTGAAGTGACCTCGCGAGGCGGCTTTTCGAGGTGGCCTCCCGAGGCCCCCTCCTGCAGGCGCTCGAGGAGAAGGCCGTTCGGCGAGCCGCGCGGTCCGGAGCCCACCACGTGGGTGACGCGCGTGGCGACGAGCAGCAGCAGAGGTCGCGCCAGCAGGCGCGGATGAAGATGGTTTCCTCTTTCGTGTTAAGGGAGCAAGGCCCGCTATCTACTCTCCAAAGCAACCCCAAAGGTTGCCCGATCGGCGAAGGAAGACCAAGACGACGGGCGCGCAGGGCGGAGGTCATCACCGAGCCCACCGGCGCATCATGGATCATGCTTTGGCAGGCGAAGACCACCTTTAGTCAGGATAGCCTGAGCGCCTGTCCCCTTTCAAAACCGCCAAGTGTGGCAACCCTTCCCGCCTAAGTTTCCAGGGGAAGAGGACCAAGGCTGGTATAAAGGACAGTGCTGCCATAGCAGGAGGAGATCTCTCTGGACCAGTTCTTCCTCCTCCTCACCTTGTACGCAAGAACTCTCTCGTCCATTGCAATCAAAACCACAAGCAGGAGTAGGGTCTTACACCGCAAGGTGGCCCGAACCTGGGTAAACCACTGAGTCCTCTCCCCGTCCCTCGCTAGCGCGCTCTCGCCGTAGCCTCGCCGCAGTTTAGCCGTGGTAGGAGACAAAGCCGTAGAACGAGCTCGCCCCAGAGTTCGAACCTTTGGGTCCCCGGAGCCCGACTTCCGACAACATCCATCATCATCTGGCTAGACACAGGTGACTACGTTACGGGTATGCCAGAACATGTCAACGAGAAAGAAGAACAAAACCGATAACGAGGAGACCGGTATAGTGAGCATGTGTATGACTCAAGAGGATACCGATACATCTCACCTCGGGTTTGGTAAAGTATCGCGAAGCAAAGGGAACATCACATGATAACCAAAGGCTCACTGGAATGTCATTCATGTATTCATAGGGATCGATATGGATGTCCACGGTTCCGCTATCGGTCATTGAACGAAAGGGGTTTTGTTCATGTCTATGTTTTACCGAACCTACAGGGTCACAAGTTTAAGGGAATCACAATCTGTTGAGTGTTAGTGGAGCAAGAGTTATTATAAAATATTCTCGGAATAGTTTTAGGAATATAAGAAATAGTTTCGAGAGAGTTCCGAAAGAGTTTTGGATATTTCCAGAAATGTTCTGGTGCGAGAACACCTTGGATAGGGCCAAGGGATAAGGCTCATGAGGCTTGAGGTCAGTGCAAATGGAGTTTTGTGAAGGACAGGGGTCAGACGCCAGGGTCCTTGGCGTCTGGTCTTGGGCCAAACACCAGGTTCCGTGGCATTTCTGGAAACGCCAGGAACCTTGGCGTTTCATGCTGGAATCCGAGGAGGACTCTTCCGTGTGTTCCAAACCGACTTTTGGGAGGCCCCCTCCCCAAGTTGGGACCTCAGGGCTCAACATATAAATAGAGGGGAAGGGCTAGCCCCTAGAACATAAGTTTTGAAGCCTCCTCTAGTTCTCTCTTGATCTAGTTCTAGTTCTCTCTAAATCCTCATAATAGAGAAGCCCTATGTGGTTCTCTTCTTCTTCCTCTAATTCTCCGGCGACGATTAGCTCTGGACGGTGAAGCGCTGCCGGATCATGAAGACCGTACGCTTGCAATCTGTGGAGAGGCCGTGCTTTCGGTCTTCCGTTCGAGGGACTGTTCGTGGACGGTTCGAGGGATCGTTCATCTATGGTTCGAGGGACTTCAAGTACGATCTACACTGACTCGTCTTCTTCCGCTGCAACTCGGAGTCGGTAACGATCTGATCCAAACTGTTTATCGCATCTTCATAGTGTTCCTGGGTGATCGTAGGGCAGTATTTTTTTTGTTTTCTACCACATTTCCCAACAGTTGGCTCCTACTTCTGTGACAAAAAATTATGACGGAAAATGGGCTTTTCGTCCTGGGCGGGCCGGAGATGCACCTGCATGACATTCTTTGGGCCGTCCTTATGTAAAAAATCATGGTAGAAGTGAGGGCGAGGAAATTTTCGGGGATTTCTCGGTTACGGTGGGCAATCGGTGGGTGGTCAGGGCTGAGCGATGCAGTGTGGTGTGCACATTACTACTCAGCCCATATTCAATGACACCTCACATGGCCCAAACAAGTGTACATCATCGAAAAGTCACCGACTCAAATTATAACTTGAAAAAAGGATATAACATTGAACACTGGAGAATGGTGATGCCCTCATTTAGCCCATCAGCAGGTCGAAGCAAAAAACAGTTTGAAACAATGATATATAACATGCAAACACTGACTAGTGACAACTACTGACATAAACAGAGATACATGAAAGTTCATAAGAAGTCTTGCTACACCACCAAAACGCACCCATCTGCAGCGCTCAGACTCTCGTGATTCAGACACAAATCACAAAGTTCTAAACAGAGTGAACTAGTACATAGTAAGAGTGACATAGACGAGGATGACCAAATTACAAGGAGTCTGCATAACAAAAGAGAACATTACCCATCCAGAACAAGCAACAAAGGCTGCAAGTCATTCAAAGAGGGATGATCCAGCGCCATCATAATTTGCATCTCCCTGCTACTTGTGAGTTGCATTGGGATTTTCCCTGAAGAGGAAGGGTGAAGCAATATATATAGTAGCGTATAATATTTCCCTCAGTGAGAACCAAGGTTATTGAAACAATAGGAGAACCACGCAAATTCCTAGTAAGCAGTACCTACACACACAAGAGCAAATACTTGCACCCAACGTGGGCAAGAGGGTTGTCAATCCCCTTGAACTCGTTATTTGCAAGGATTAAATCTGGTAATGATAGATATATAAATTGAAAAGTAAATAAAACATAAAATAATTGCAGCATGGTATTTTTAGTTTTAGTAATATTTTTAAAGTAGACCCGGGGGCCATAGTTTTCACTAGAGGCTTCTCTCTTGAAACATAGCATACGGTGATTAGACAAATTACTGTTGGGCAATTGATAGAAAAAGCATAGTTATGATGTTATTCATGGCATTGATCATGTATATAGGCATAACGTCCGTGACAAGTAGACCGACACGATTCTGCATCTACTACTATTACTCCACTTCGAGAGCACTTCTATGCTTGCCTCTCTACGTATTAAGTTCATAAAAACAGAGTAATGCATGAAGTACGATGACATGATGTAGATAGAATAAACTCAAGCAATATGATTAAACCCCGTCGTTTTACCCTTAATGACAATAATACAAATACGTGCCTTGCTACCCCTTCTGTCATGAGGTGAGGACACCGCAAGATTGAACCCATTACAAAGCACCTCTCCCACTGAAGATAAATCAATCTAGTTGGCCAAACCAAACGGATAGATCAGAGACAAATACAAAGCTATAATAATCATGCATAATAAAGTTCAGAAAAGACTCAGTTACTTTCAATGAATAATCTGATCATAAACCCACAATTCTTTGGATCCGAACAAACACATCACAAAAGAAGATTACATCGGATAGAATTCCATGGAGATCATGGAGAACTTTGTATTGAAGATCAAAGAGAGAGAGAAAGCCATCTAGCTACTAGCTATGGACCCGTAGGTCTGTGGTGAACTACTCACACATCATCGGAAGGGCAGCAAGGTTGATGTAGAAACCCTCCGTGATCGATTCCCCCTCCGGTAGAGTACCAGAAAAGTCCTCCAGATGGGATCATGGAAGAACAGAGACTTGCGGGAGCGCAAAATTTGTTTCACTTGGCTATCTGGGTGTTTTGGAATATTTGGAATTTATAGCGCTGGAATTAGGTCAGACGGGGCCACGAGGGCCAACAAGGCATGAGAGCGTGCCTACCCCCCAGGGCGTGCCCTGTTGCCTTGCCGTCTCCTCATAGGTCTTCTGGTCCTCCCTCGAAGCTTCTTGTGTCTCTTTTGTCCAAAAAAAAATCGTCCAAAAGTTTCGTAGAGTTTGGAATCCATTTGGTATGGATTTTCTGTAAAACCAAAAACAAGCAGAAAACAGCAGCTAGCACTAGGCACTGAGTTAATAGGTTAGTCCCAAAAAATGATATAAAATTGCATAAAAAGTATCTAAGAATGATAATATAATAGCATGAAACAATCAGAAATTATGGATACGTTGGAGACGTATCACTCCCCTTCAGCCACCAGTGATTTGGAGACACCTGGACTCCACCCTTTCGATGCAATAGCCCCATTACCTACCAACCCGAAGGCTTGAACCACATCACTGCCTGTCAGAGTTGAGACATCCAAGGATCAAAGTTAATCCAGATGCCTTTCTCATTCTCACCTTCTTTTGGCTGCAGGTTGTATCGTTGACAATCAGGAGCGGCTGGTCCCATAGACCTAGGGTTCACCGTGTACACACAGTTTTCCTTAGCAAACAGAGCCTCTCTGCCATCAAGATCCTTGAAGGTGATCTCCTGGTTAATCGGATAATTGAGTCCGAGAAACAGAGAGTGTGAACCAAGGCTATTTACCCGCCTCCAACTCAAAAATCCCGAAGGCCCCAACAAGCTGGTATCCTGCTGATGGACGTGATAGCCATTCTCTGGATACTCACGTATTTCACGCTGCTTGTACATAGTGGGGTTTTTGCAATATAACCTTGCCGGCTGATGCGTGTGAATGATCATCAGTTTTTTACTGTCGTCTGATAGAGCGGGGAACCAGTTGCGCTTCCCTATTTTCGGCAAAGGTGGTGTGATTACAAAGGGCAGGAGCCATATGGACACTGCATCATATAAAAAAGGAGACAAAAAGGACAGACATTGTTAATGTAAGATCAACATTGTTTAGATTATGAGCAGGATAATGTAAGAAACAACATTGATCTGTCCCAGTTGGAACTGAGAGGAAAATAGAGGGAAATGTATATTGGGGTCGAAAATATAGCAGTGCCATGCATGGTTATACTCATGTTATCTCGCAATCGATTCTTCATAGGAAACTAACACGCCATGCATGTTATGTAGTCATGTTCTGTTCACACAAATAAATTCTTCAAAGGAAACTAACACACCATGCATTGTTATATACTCATGTTCTGTGTGCAAAATTCCTGTGAGGATATTATTCTAGCCATTGATTGCTGAAGGGGAATATAGGTATATAGAAATTGTAAGCATGACATGATTTCACTGCTTCCAAATATAGAGTTTTCCATATGCACTTTTACTTCCCTAATGTATGGTTAGATGAAACCAACAGTGTTGTGCATGTTTCTACATCATGAAAATGAGGAAACTAACATGGCTATTGATACACACTCATATTTAGCAGTATAAAGATTACTACAAAGTTAGTAGAATATCCATATCTTCCTTACCTGTTTGATTATTCAAGGGTATAAATTGGCTTTATAGACATGGTCACAATCACATTATTTAACTACTTCCAAATATAGAGATTACTATTTGGACTTCCAAATTTCCCTATTTTATTTCCTGATTTACGGTGTCCCTAATACATTGCCAAGTTCTACTCAAATTCTGTTGTAATAGGGATATGCCAATCATCACAAAAGTTCAAACAATGTCATGGCGTTATCATTAAAATTAGACGAAAATAGCCAACTGTAACATTTCCTCGGTGGGTCTATTGAGAAGGACATGAGTCCTGGCCGGGCTGGCTCGTACAGCGGGACGTCGTTGATGTAGAACCACTCGGAAGGCTAGTAATCGGCATCCTCCCGAGGTGTTCCCGCTGGATAACTAGTCTTGTCGATTCGGCAGACTTCGGCTCCTCCAACTTTGAATAACTTGTCGGCCGAGGAGCGGGGCATGATACAGAAATACTTCTGCCATAATCCGAAGTGCGCCTGACAGCCGATGTGTAGCTCACAGAGCGCGACGAACCCCGCGATGTGTAATATTGAATTCGGGGAAAGATGGTGTAGCTGCAGCTCATAAAACTCCAGCAAGCCGCGGATGAAAGGGTGGATTGGAAACCCTAGGCCGCGGAGGAGGAAAGGCACGAAGCATACCCGCTCGTCTCCTCGTGGTGAAGGGTAATTCTTGGCGTGGGCTTGACCATCGATGGACATTAGTCTGGGATGGGTGGGGGCCAGATCTGCATCGGGCAGGTAACCTTGCGTCGCCAGGCGCTCTAATTGTAGGCGCGCGATGGAGCAGCTCCCCCAGTCCCCTCTATCAGGGCCATGAGGGCACCTTGACAATCCTTCACCACTCGCCATTGTTCGGGCTCTTGAGCTTGGGCTTGGATGGGGAGGGATTCTTTGCTGCGGTTGCGGTCGAGATGCGTATTGCCGCTAGCTAAGGCTGCGTGTCTATTAAATAAAGACGGAAGGGGCTGACGCTTCGACGTTTTTTCCATAAAGGGGCCCAATTCCCTAGATGACACGATTCTCAAAGTTTGAAATTGGGCCCCAACGGAATTTTAAAGGTTGGCCGAGGACTTTAAGTCTGGTCGGAGGATAAAGCATGGGAACTTGTCTATCGAGCCAAGAGTCCGAAATTGAAGATCGAAAGGCGTCGACTTCGGCATCGAAGACCAGTTCAGGGGCTACTGACGGTGTCCTGGATTAGGGGGTGCTAACCCAGCAGGCTCGTCTCCTCGGTTGGACCGATGGGCCCTCGTTCTTGATCAAGGTGGACTCCGGAGGCCGTACACAGGAAGCGTGATCAAGACTGCCTCCACCGAAGACTTGACGTATACTCCAAGATCTTTCCAGCCGCCTTACTACTAGATACCGACCTTGTAACCCTATATACCCTCTTTGGCGTGTATATAAGCCATAGGGTTTAGCCCGTAGAAGGGACATCAATGCAATATCATTCACCTAGCCCTAGAGTTAGACACACATTACGATCTCGAGGTAGATCAACTCTTTATTTGATACATCTCCATCAATATAAACAAAAGCAGGACATAGGGTTTAACCTCCATCAAGAGGGCCCGAACCTGGGTAAACATCATCTCCCTTGTCTTTGTTACCACCGATCCGAGATCCATAGCTCGGGACCCTGTACCCCGAGGTCTGCTAGTTTTGACACCGACACCCTCGTAACTCCTCCTGACCTAATTCCACTTCTATAAATTCCCTAAAATCCCCAGAACACTAGAGGGAACCCCGAAACAATTTTTCCGCTGCCGCAAGCCTCTGTTCTTCCGTGATCTCATCTAGAGGCCTCCGCCGGTACTCTGCCGGAGGGGGAATCGACCATGGAGGGCTTCTACATCAACCTTGCCGCCCCTCCAATGATGTGTGAGTAGTTCCTACAAGACCTATGAGTACATAGTGATTAGCTAGATGTCTCTATCTCTCTCTCTCAATATGATCTTCGATACCATGTTCTCCTCGGAGTTCTATCCGATGTAATACTTTTGTGCGGTGTGTTTGTTGGGATCCGATGAATTATGGGTTTATAATCAGATTATTCATTGAAAGTAATTGAGTTGTATTCTGAACTTTATTATGTATGATTGTTATAGCTATGTAATGCTTTCTGATCTATGCGTTTTCTTTGGCCAAGTTGACAATTAGATTTTCGGTGAAAGTGGTGCATAGTAGTAGGTTCAATCTTGCGGTGTCCTCATCCAGTGACAGAATGGGTAGCGAGGCACGTATTTGTATTGTTGGTACTAAGGGTAAAAAGAAGGGATTCAATCATATTGCTTGGTTTTATTCTATCTACATTATGTCATCATGCCTAAAGCGTTACTCTGTTTGTTATGAACTTATTACCTAGAGAGGCAAGCATAGAGGCGCTCTCGAAGTGGAGTAATAGTAGTAGATGTAGGCAGGAGTCGGTCTACTTGTCACGGACGTAATGCCTATATACATGATCATGCCATGAATAACATCATAACTATGCGCTTTTCTATCAATTGCCCAACAGTAATTTGTTTACCCACCGTATGCTTTGCTTATGAGAGAGATGCCTCTAGTGAAAACTATGGCCCCCAGGTCTACCTTAGCTACATTATAAAATCCAAAAATACCTTGCTTCAATCTATTTACTTTTATTTTACTTTGCATTTTATCTATCTACAACTATCAAATTTAATCCTTGCAATTAACGAGTACAAGGGGATTGACAACCCTCTTGTCTGCGTTGGGTGCAAGTATTTGCTCTCTTGTTTGTAGGTGTTGTTTGAGGGTTGCTCGAGTAAAGATCCTACTGGTTCGATAAACCTTGGTTCTCAAGGAAATACTTATCCGCTACTATTGCATCTCCCTTCCTCTTCGGGGAAAAACCCAATGAGGCTCACAAGTAGCAGAAAGAATCTCTGGTGCCGCTGCCGGGGAGGTTTAATCAAACAACTCAAAGTACCTCCATACAATTTATCATTTACTTGCTCTACTTTTTATTTGCTTTATTAGTCTCGTAAAAAAATAAAAAACACAAAAATATTTTATTTTGCTTGCAATAATCATGTTATCACACAAAAAAAAGAAAATAAAGACATATGGATCTTCATCCACTTGCTAACCTTTTTGAACTTGCTGCTTATTGTAAACCAATAGCTAATAATGAAGAAGTGATAAAAGAAAATACTATTGGGATACATTTATTTAATGAAAAGCATGGTTGCAATTGTGTTAGTATAAATTCTATGAATGTCAATTGTGCTAATGATCATGATTGGGGTGGTGATTGTGATGCTTCTTTTGATCTTGAAAGTTTATCTGAGCCTCATAATGAATCTACTATTGATGCTAAAATTTTCAATACTATTGAAAGTGGGCTTGGAAGAGTGTCAACTTTAGGTAAAAATAATCCCACCATTTTGGAGAACAATCAATCTTATGAAATTTTTGATAAAAGTGGGTTCGGAGAGGTCATGACTTTAGTTGATGTTAATCCCACTATCTTGGAAAATTATAAAACTTGCATGTATGTGGATCATAGGGAGAATATTTTATATGATAGCTATATTGTTGAATTTTATTATGATTGCACATGTAATTATTTTGAGAGAGGGAAGTATGGTTATGAAAATTTCATGTTACTAAATTACCTCTCGTTATGTTGAGATTGTCAATGTTTTATTCTTCTTCCTTGCATATGCTAGATATTTCTTGTCTTGATAATTTGTTTACTTATAAAATGCCTATGCATAGGAAGTATGTTAGACTTATATTTGTTTGTCACATGTTTTATGATGCTCTTTTTTTGCTTCAATACTTATCTTTCATGTGAGCATCATTAAAATCTCAAGCCTATCTTAATGGCTATAAAGAAAATGCTTGTTGGGAGACAACCCAATAGTTATCCTTTATATTTTTCTTGAGTGACATGATTATTTCTACTGTAATTATTGTGTTTTTATCTTTTAATTAGTGTTTGTGCCAAGTAATGCCTTTGGGATGATTTAAATGATAGTATAATTGATGCTCTTTGAAAACAGAAAGTTTTGCGCTCAGTATTTGATTTTACATTTTTTGCTGGAACATCAAAAAAAAATTGAAATTTTTACACATTATTGGGATACAATATTTTTATGTTTTCCTAATTTTTCAGAATTCTTGGAGTTCATAAATATAGAAAAATATTCTGTCATTACGTACTATTCTGTTTTAGACAGATTCTGTTTTTATTGCATAGTGTGCTTGTTTTTAATGATGCTATGGATTATATCGGGGGGTATAAGTCATGGAGAAGTTAGAATACAGTAGGTATTATGCAAGAAAAATTATGAATGAGTTTATAACAGTACCTAAAGTGGATGATTGATTTATTATACTAACGGATCTCACGAAGTTTCTATTAAGTTTTGTGTGCTGAAGTTTTCAAGTTTTGGGTGAGTTTACGATGGACAACGGAATGAGGAGTGGCAAGATACCAAGATTGGGGATGCCCATGTTGGGGAACGTTGCATGGGAAACAAAAATTTTCCTACGCACACATAAGATCTATCCATGGTGATGAGCATCTACGAGAGGGAGAGTGAATCTACATACCCTTGTAGATCGCTAAGCGGAAGCGTTAATAAACGCGGTTGATGTAGTCGAACGTCTTCGCGATCCAAATCGCCGAGCGTCCCGCGATCCAATCACGATCCTTCCGATCTAGTGCCGAACGGACGGCACCTCCGCGTTCAACACACGTACGGCTTGATGACGCCTTCACCTCCTCGATCCAGCGAGCGATGGTGAAGTAGTGGTTGAGTTCCAGCAGCACGACGGCGTGGTGATGGTGGTGAGGAACAATCTCTGCAGGGCTTCGCCAAGCACTACGGAGATTATGACGGAGGAACTAGAGGGCTAGGGTTGCCGCACACGGCTTGGGGAAATCTTGATGTGTCCCGTGTGCTAGCCCTGCCCCTCTATTTATATGTTGAGCCTTGGGGTCTAAACTTGGAGTAAAAGCCTCCTCCGGGTCGGTTTTGCCCGCACAAGGTCGGTTTGGCCCGCAGGAAAAGAGTCCAACTCGGATCCCTGCCGAACCGTGCACAGCCGCGCACAAGCGGTAGTACCGCTTCACACAAGCGGTAGTACCGCTTGGGCGGTAGTACCGCTTCACACAAGCGGTAGTACCGCTCCGGCGGTAGTACCGCTTCACCAAGCGGTAGTACCGCTTACGCGGCAGCAAAACTACTTTTGCACTTTCCAATACCTTGTGGGCTTTATCCCTTTGGCTCATATAAAGTGTTGCTGCACCCGAACACTTCGGTAAACATCCGGAATCCCTTCCGGTGAACTCCGGAACCCTTCCAGAGATCAAAACACTATTATCACATATATCAATCTTTACCTCCGGACTATTCCGGAGATCCTCGTCATGTCCGGGATCTTATCCGGGACTCCGAACAACTTTCGGTCACCAACATAATAACTCAATTATACTAATCGTCACCAAACGTTAAGTGTGTAGACCCTGCGGGTTCGAGAACTATGTAGACATGACCGAGACACCTCTACGGCCAATAACCAATAGCGGGACCTGGATGCCCATATTGGCTCCTACATATTCTACGAAGATCTTTATCGGTCGAACCTCTATGTCAAGGATTCAGTTAATCCCGTATGCTGTTCCCTTTGTTCTTCGGTATGTTACTTGCCCGAGATTCGATCGTCGGTATCACTATACCTAGTTCAATCTCGTTACCGGCAAGTCTCTTTACTCGTTCCGTAATACAAGATCCTGTGGCTAACTCTTTAGTCACTTTGCTTGCAAGGCTCAATGTGATGTTGTATTACCGAGTGGGCCCTGAGATACCTCTCCGTCATACGGAGTAACAAATCCCAGTCTTGATCCATGCCAACCCAACAGACACCCTCGGAGATACCTGTAGAGCACCTTTATAGTCACCCAGTTACGTTGCGACGTTTGATACACACAAGGTATTCCTCCGGTGTCAGTGAGTTGCATGATCTCATGGTCAAAGGAACAGATACTTGACATGCAGAAAACAATAGCAATAAACTGACACGATCAAATGCTACGTTTACAGTTTGGGTCTTGTCCATCACATCATTCTCCTAATGATGTGATCCCGTTATCAAATGACATCTCATGTCAATGGCTAGGAAACCTTAACCATCTTTGATCAACGAGCTAGTCAACTAGAGGCTTACTAGGGACACAGTGTTGTCTATGTACCCACACATGTATTTGAGTTTCCAATCAATACAATTATAGCATGGATAATAAACGATTATCATTAACAAGGAAATATAATAATAACCAATTTATTATTGCCTCTAGGGCATATTTCCAACAGTCTCCCACTTGCACTAGAGTCAATAATCTAGTTCACATCACTATGTGATTTACATTGTAATGAATCGAACACCCATGCAGTTCTGGTGTTGTTCATGTTTAGCCCTTGGAAGAGGTTTAGTCATCGGATCTGCAACATTTAGATCCGTGTGTACTTTGCAAATATTTATGTCGTCCTCCTTGATGTAATCGCGGATGGAATTGAAACGTCGCTTTATGTGTCTGGTCCTCTTGTGAAATCTTGGTTCCTTGGCTAGAGCAATGGCACCAGTATTATCACAAAACAGAGTCATTGGGTTAAGTGCACTAGGCACTACTCCAAGATCTGTCATGAACTCCTTCATCCAGACACCTTCCTTCGCCGCCTCCGAGGCAGCGATGTACTCCGCTTCGCATGTAGAATCTGCTACCACGCTTTGCTTGGAACTGCACCAGCTAACCGCACCCCCATTAAGAATAAATACGTATCCGGTTTGCGACTTAGAGTCATCCGGATCAGTGTCAAAGCTTGCATCGACGTAACCCTTTACGACGAGCTCTTGATCACCTCCATAAACGAGAAACATGTCCTTAGTCCTTTTCAGGTACTTCAGGATATTCTTGACCGCCGTCCAGTGTTCCATTCCTGGATCACTTTGAAACCTTCCGACCATACTTATGGCAAGGCTGACATCGGGTCTTGTGCACAGCATTGCATACATGATAGAGCCTATGGCCGAAGCATAGGGGATGACACTCATCTTTTCTCTATCTTCTGCAGTCACTGGGCATTGAGTCTTACTCAACTTCACACCTTGCAAAACAGGCAAGAACCCCTTCTTGGACTGATCCATTTTGAACTTCTTCAAAATCTTATCAAGGTATGTGCTTTGTGAAAGTCCTATTAAGCGTCTTGATCTATCTCTATAGATCTTGATGCCTAATATGAAAGCAGCTTCTCCTAGGTCCTTCATTGAAAAACTCTTGTTCAAATATTCCTTTACGCTTTCCAGCATTTCTATATTGTTTCCAATCAGCAATATGTCATCCACATATAATATTAGAAACGCTATAGAGCTCCCACTCACTTTCTTGTAAATACAAGCTTCTCCGTAAACTTGTATAAACTCGAACGCTTTGATCACATCATCAAAACGAAGATTCCAACTCCGAGATGCTTGCACCAGTCCATAAATGGATCGCTGGAGTTTGCAAACTTTGTCAGCATTCTCTGGATCGACAAAACCTTCTGGTTGCATCATATACAACTCTTCCTTAAGGAAACCGTTAAGGAACGCTGTTTTGACATCCATCTGCCAAATTTCATAATCGAAAAAGGCAGCTATTGCTAACATGATTCTGACGGACTTAAGCATCGCTACGGGTGAGAAGGTCTCATCGTAGTCAACTCCTTGAACTTGTGAAAAACCCTTTGCCACAAGTCGAGCTTTATAGACGGTGACATTACCGTCCGCGTCCGTCTTCCTCTTAAAGATCCATTTGTTCTGAATGGCCTTACGCCCTTCAGGTAATACTTCCAAAGTCCATACTTTGTTTTCATACATGGATCCCATCTCGGATTTCATGGCCTCTAACCACTTCTCGGAATCCGGGCCCATCATCGCTTCTCCATAGCTCGTAGGTTCATCGTTGTTTAACAACATGACCTCTAAGACAGGGTTGCCGTACCACTCAGGAGCAGTACGCGTCCTTGTCGACCTACGAGGTTCGATAGCAACTTGATCCAAAGCTTCATGATCATCATCATTAACTTCCTCTTCAGCTAATGTAGGCTCGACAGAAACAACTTTCTGCGTTGCGCTACTCTTAGGTTGAAGTAAAGGTTCAATAACCTCATCAAGTTCTATCTTCCTCCCACTCAATTCTTTCGAGAGAAACTCTTTCTCAGGAAATGTTCCGTTTTTAGCGACAAACATTTTGCCTTCGGATCTGAGATAGAAGGTATACCCAACTGTCTCTTTTGGGTATCCTATGAAGACGCATTTCTCCGCTTTGGGTTCCAGCTTTTCAGGCTGAAGCTTTTTGACATAAGCATCACATCCCCAAACTTTAAGAAACGACAGCTTTGGCTTCTTGCCAAACCAAAGTTCATATGGCGTCGTCTCAACGGATTTCGATGGTGCCCTATTTAAAGTGAATGCAGCTGTCTCTAATGCATAACCCCAAAACGATAGTGGCAAATCGGCAAGAGACATCATAGATCGCACCATATCTAATAAGGTTCGATTACGACGTTCGGACACACCATTACGCTGTGGTGTTCCAGGCGGTGTCAATTGTGAAACAATTCCACACTGTCTTAAGTGACTGCCAAACTCATAACTCAGATATTCTCCTCCTCGATCAGATCGTAGGAATTTAATCTTCTTGTTACGATGATTCTCAACTTCACTCTGAAATTGTTTGAACTTTTCAAATGTTTCAGACTTGTGTTTCATTAAGTAAATATACCCATATCTACTTAAGTCATCAGTGAAGGTGAGAAAGTAACGATAACCACCGCGCGCCTCAATGCTCATCGGACCGCACACATCAGTATGTATGATTTCCAATAAGTCACTTGCCCGTTCCATTGTTCCAGAGAACGGAGTTTTAGTCATCTTGCCCATGAGGCATGGCTCACATGTGTCAAGTGATTCAAAATCAAGTGACTCCAAAAGTCCATCAGCATGGAGCTTCCTCATGCGTTTTACGCCAATATGACCTAAACGGCAGTGCCACAAGAAAGTGGTATTATCATTATCAATTCTACATCTTTTGGCATCAATGTTATGAACATGTGTATCATTACTATCGAGATTCAACAAGAATAAACCCCTCACATTGGGTGCATGACCATAAAAGATATTACTCATATAAATAGAACAACCATTATTCTCTGATTTAAATGAGTAACCGTCTCGCAATAAACAAGATCCAGATATAATGTTCATGCTTAACGCAGGCACCAAATAACACTTATTTAGGTTCATCACTAATCCCGACGGTAATCGAAGAGCGAGCGTGCCAACGGCGATCACATCAACCTTGGAACCATTTCCCACGCGCATCGTCACTTCGTCCTTTGCCAGCCTCCGTCTATTCTGCAGTTCCTGTTTTGAGTTGCAAATATGAGCAACCGCACCGGTATCAAATACCCAGGCACTACAACGAGAGTTGGTAAGGTACACATCAATAACATGTATATCATATATACCTTGTTTGTTGTTGGCCGCCTTCTTGTCAGCCAAATACTTGGGGCAGTTCCGCTTCCAGTGTCCAGTTCCCTTGCAATGAAAACACTCAGTTTCTGGTTTGGGTCCAGCCTTGGGTTTCTTCACGAGAGGAGCAACTGCTTTGCCACTCTTCTTAGAGTTACCCTTCTTACCCTTGCCATTTTTCTTGAAACTAGTGGTTTTATTGACCATCAACACTTGATGCTCCTTCTGAATTTCAGACTCAGCGACTTTCAGCATCGCAAACAGCTCGGCGACTGACTTGTTCATCCCGTGCATGTTATAGTTCAACACGAAGCTCTTGTAGCTAGGCGGCAATGATTGAAGAACTCTGTCAGTGATAGCCTCTGGCGGAAGGGGCATCCCTAACTCAGCCAGACGGGTGGAGTACCCAGACATTCTGAGCACGTGATCACTGATAGACCCGTTCTCCTCCATCTTGCAAGCATAGAACTTATCGGAGATCTCATATCTCTCGATCCGGGCATTCTTCTGAAAGATAAACTTCAACTCCTGGAACATCTCATATGCTCCATGACGTTCAAAACGTCTTTGAAGTCCCGGTTCTAAGCCATACAACATTGCACATTGAACTATTGAGTAATCATCAGAACGAGCCTGCCAGGCGTTCACAACGTCTAGAGACTCAACTGGAGCGGGTGGATCACCAAGCGGTGCATCAAGGACATAAGCCTTCTGGGAAGCCGTAAGGATAATCCTTAGATTACGGGCCCAGTCCACAAAGTTACTTCCATCATCTTTCAACTTAGCTTTCTCTAGGAACGCATTAAAATTCAGGGGTGCTACTGCGCGAGCCATGATCTACAACATAAATATAGCAAAGACAACTTAGACTATTGTTCTTAGATAATGAGTTTAGTTAATCATATTTAAAAAAACTCCCACTCAAATTGACATCCCTCCGGTCATTCGAGTGTAACATGATCCAAATCCACCAACTCAAGTCCGATCATCACGTGAGTTGAGGTGGTTTCAATGGTGAACATCTTCATGTTGATCATATCTACTATATGACTCATGTTCGACCTTTCGGTCTCTTGTGTTCCGAGGCCATGTCTGTACATGCTAGGCTCGTCAAGTTTAACCCGAGTGTTCCGCACGTGCAACATGGCTTGCACCCGTTGTATGCGAACGTAGAGTCTATCACACCCGATCATCACGGCGTGTCTCGAAACGACGAAATTTCGCAACGGTGCACACTTGGGGAGAACACAATTTATCTTGAAATTTAAGTGAGGGATCACCTTATAATGCTACCGTCGTCCTAAGCAAAATAAGATGCATAAAAGGATTAACATCACATGCAAATCATAAGTGACATGATATGGCCATGAACTTGTGCTTTTGATCTCCATCTCCAAAGCACCGGCATGATCTCCATCGTCACCGGCATGACACCATGATCTCCATCATCTTGATCTCCATCAACGTGTCGCCATAAGGTTGTCGCGCCGACTGTTGCTTCCACAACTATAGCTAACGTTTAGCGATAAAGTAAAGCATTACATAGCGCTTAATGATTGACACGCAGGTCATACAATAATTAAAGACAACTCTATGGCTCCTGCCAGTTGCCGTACTCATCGACATGCAAGTCGTGATATTCTATACAAAACATGATCATCTCATACATCACATATATCTCATCATGTAATTGGCCATATCATATCACATCATACCCTGCAAAAACAAGTTAGACGTCCTCTAATTGTTGTTGCAAATTTTACGTGGCTGCTACGGGTTTGCAAGAACCGTTCTTACCTACGCAAAACCACAACGTGGTGTAGTGATTGCTATTTGATCTTCTAAAAGAACCCTCTTCATTGAAATCGATTCAACTAAAGTGAGAGAGACAGACACCCGCTAGCCATCTTTATGCAACGAAGTTACATGTCAGTTGAAGGAACCTGTCTCGCGTAAGTGTACGCGTAATGTCGGTCCGGGCCGCTTCATCTCACAGTACCGCCGAATCAAATATCAACTAGTAACGGCAAGCAATATGTATACACCCACGCCCACAACTCGTTTGTGTTCTACTCGAGATCTCATCTACGCATAGACCTAGCTCATGATGCCACTGTTGGGGAACGTTGCATGGGAAACAAAAATTTTCCTACGCACACATAAGATCTATCCATGGTGATGAGCATCTACGAGAGGGAGAGTGAATCTACATACCCTTGTAGATCGCTAAGCGGAAGCGTTAATAAACGCGGTTGATGTAGTCGAACGTCTTCGCGATCCAAATCGCCGAGCGTCCCGCGATCCAATCACGATCCTTCCGATCTAGTGCCGAACGGACGGCACCTCCGCGTTCAACACACGTACGGCTTGATGACGCCTTCACCTCCTCGATCCAGCGAGCGATGGTGAAGTAGTGGTTGAGTTCCAGCAGCACGACGGCGTGGTGATGGTGGTGAGGAACAATCTCTGCAGGGCTTCGCCAAGCACTACGGAGATTATGACGGAGGAACTAGAGGGCTAGGGTTGCCGCACACGGCTTGGGGAAATCTTGATGTGTCCCGTGTGCTAGCCCTGCCCCTCTATTTATATGTTGAGCCTTGGGGTCTAAACTTGGAGTAAAAGCCTCCTCCGGGTCGGTTTTGCCCGCACAAGGTCGGTTTGGCCCGCAGGAAAAGAGTCCAACTCGGATCCCTGCCGAACCGTGCACAGCCGCGCACAAGCGGTAGTACCGCTTCACACAAGCGGTAGTACCGCTTGGGCGGTAGTACCGCTTCACACAAGCGGTAGTACCGCTCCGGCGGTAGTACCGCTTCACCAAGCGGTAGTACCGCTTACGCGGCAGCAAAACTACTTTTGCACTTTCCAATACCTTGTGGGCTTTATCCCTTTGGCTCATATAAAGTGTTGCTGCACCCGAACACTTCGGTAAACATCCGGAATCCCTTCCGGTGAACTCCGGAACCCTTCCAGAGATCAAAACACTATTATCACATATATCAATCTTTACCTCCGGACTATTCCGGAGATCCTCGTCATGTCCGGGATCTTATCCGGGACTCCGAACAACTTTCGGTCACCAACATAATAACTCAATTATACTAATCGTCACCAAACGTTAAGTGTGTAGACCCTGCGGGTTCGAGAACTATGTAGACATGACCGAGACACCTCTACGGCCAATAACCAATAGCGGGACCTGGATGCCCATATTGGCTCCTACATATTCTACGAAGATCTTTATCGGTCGAACCTCTATGTCAAGGATTCAGTTAATCCCGTATGCTGTTCCCTTTGTTCTTCGGTATGTTACTTGCCCGAGATTCGATCGTCGGTATCACTATACCTAGTTCAATCTCGTTACCGGCAAGTCTCTTTACTCGTTCCGTAATACAAGATCCTGTGGCTAACTCTTTAGTCACTTTGCTTGCAAGGCTCAATGTGATGTTGTATTACCGAGTGGGCCCTGAGATACCTCTCCGTCATACGGAGTAACAAATCCCAGTCTTGATCCATGCCAACCCAACAGACACCCTCGGAGATACCTGTAGAGCACCTTTATAGTCACCCAGTTACGTTGCGACGTTTGATACACACAAGGTATTCCTCCGGTGTCAGTGAGTTGCATGATCTCATGGTCAAAGGAACAGATACTTGACATGCAGAAAACAATAGCAATAAACTGACACGATCAAATGCTACGTTTACAGTTTGGGTCTTGTCCATCACATCATTCTCCTAATGATGTGATCCCGTTATCAAATGACATCTCATGTCAATGGCTAGGAAACCTTAACCATCTTTGATCAACGAGCTAGTCAACTAGAGGCTTACTAGGGACACAGTGTTGTCTATGTACCCACACATGTATTTGAGTTTCCAATCAATACAATTATAGCATGGATAATAAACGATTATCATTAACAAGGAAATATAATAATAACCAATTTATTATTGCCTCTAGGGCATATTTCCAACAGCCCAAGGCACCCCCAAGGTAATATCGAAGGAAGACACAAGCGTCTAAGCTTGGGGATGCCCCGGGATGGCATCCCCTCTTTCGTCCACAATTCATCGGTATGTTTACTCGGAGCTATATTTTTATTCATCACATGATATGAGTTTTACTTGGAGCGTCTTGTGCTATAGTTTTATTTTGTTTGTTAGTTTGCCACAATAATTTTCTTGCTCGACACACCATTTGAGAGAGACTCACACATGTTATAATTTGTTAGAATACTCTATGTGCTTCACTTATATCTTTTGAGGTAGGCAGGTGCTCATGTGCTTCACTTAAATCTTTAGAGCATGGCGGTAGGTTTATTTTACATAAATTATTGGTACTCTTGTGCTTCACTTAAATCTTTTTGAGAGTCCCTTAAATAGGAAGTGGTAGTGTGCATGGGTTATGAGACTAGTCTGAAAATGATAGGTATGTAAGAGTGATATGATAAAAACTTTCATGCAGATCACTGAATATGAAACGATTGTTTTAATTGCATTGATGTTGTAATATGAAAGGGTATCGATTCATGATCATTAGTTAGTAAAGATATTGATATTAAAGCTTGTTATGTATTACTCATTTAAGTGTCTTACATGGCATGGTGGGGAGGTTTGAGCATTTTTATGTCTGATTGAAATCCTTGAGTGCTGTCTAAATCGGGGGTGCGCGATGGTTAACTCCTACCAACCTCCTCCCTAGGGGCATGCGAGTAATACTTTGCTTCGAGGGCTAATAAAACTTTCACAATAAGTATATGAGTTCCTTATGACTAATGTGAGTTCATGGACTTAGCACTCCCACCTATCCATATTTTGCTAGCCTCTCCGGTACCGTGCATTGCCCTTTCTCACCTCGAGAGTCACTGCAAACTTCGCCGGTGCATCCAAACCCCGTGATATGATACGCACTATCACACTGACTTTGTTTTTGAAAGATCAAGTGACGAGAGACTCGCAAATTTATTTGCCCATTAGTGACTTGTCAGGGGCGGTGGATTTTGGTTTGTACGATAATGCTGCATCCACCTAAAGGAACGAAACTTCTTACGTAAACTTCCTAATAATTCCCTCTTCGAGGTGCCATATTACTCCTAGCATTTGTAATATCAGTTTGAACCTTGTAAAATTACAACTATCCAGCACGTGGTACTACGTTACGACTAATGTTCACGTGCATAGGTGCGGTAGCACCATATACTCATTACAATATTTATTATAACTCATGGAACACACAGGATATTATCTAGAACACGGCTAGTTGTAAGCAGGGTAGCTCTACAGCCTTGATGATAGTGACTGCACACGGTGAGGCTGGCTTTGGTAACCCGAACACGCCGCCTACACTCTGGCGTCATCTCCGGCGTAGGGTCTTGTCACTTCACTGTGAGGAGCAACACGTAATAATTTGACCAACGGATAGTACATTGGTAGTACTACAAGTACTACCAGTAGTACTACTACTACCACCGTCTGGGTTAGTAGTACTGCCACCTCCGTCTGGATTTTGTATTGACTAGCAATATGTAGTAATGCATGTCATAAAAAATATACCACTCCCTGTCTCCCTTCGTAAATAAATACATGGAATATTGTTTTATTCTTATTTGAATGTAGTTTCCGATGATATTATAGACTCTCCCTTCCGGTTGAGGGATCAAATATGAAATCTCATCAACCACACTACTACTAGTAAGGACCGAGGAGTAGATGGCCAACACACACGTGAATGCAATGTAGTCTGCACTTCTCTCCACCAGTCCAATCCATCTATGAAATCCTACGCACCTACGCACCCTAACCAAGGGCAAGAGTAATCACTCCAATTGCAAGATCAATTGACCAGAAGCTAGACCCATGGAGGCGATGAGCGCGAGCATGAGCCGGCTGTGCCAGATGGTCCACGACGCTGGCCTGCGGCCAGGCACCAAGGAACGTCTCCGGGTCGTGCTTGAGGCCGCCAGGGCGAGAGGCCTCTTGGACGACAGCCTTGCGTCCCACTAGTAGTACATGGAAAAGCCTGGCTCTATGTGCTCCTAAGCAAGTGCAATAAATCCTTGTCCTAGGAGACGGAGGCTACCTCCAATCTAACATCTCATCGCCCAATAAACAAATCAAATGTCCCACTTGTGCACATGCAAGAAAATGGAGAAGGGCAGCTGGTTAGATTATAGTACTACTTATTTTTATTTATTTTAGTAAAGGAGGATCACACAATTTTATTAGTTAAATTAAGGGCCAAAATATGACACACAATACAAGGGGGACTAGTAAACCAGTACAGTTCCCGATAAGTCTTGAATGCAAATAAAGGAGAGGGTAGCGGTTCCCGATGAACGGACATTGATGTTTATCCTCGTTCAATTCGCATGCTGAGGGAAGTACTCCCAGCACCATGGGCGTGTTCCCGATGAATGGGAGAAGCGGCATGCAGCCAGCAGCCCAACACCATGGGTGTGTTTGGTTGGGTGGCTCGCAAGTTTCTTTTGCACGACCCAACCTACCAAACTTATAATAAGTGTTACACTTGACAAGTTCAAAACGAGAAACTGGAACACGTACAGTCCCATTCGCGTCGCACCCCACATGGTCGTTCCGGACCGCCGCTCAACGCACAGTGGTTAGGCATATCACTTACATGTGGGACCGCATGTAAGGAAAGCGATGATGGCCGAAATTGGCAAAACTCCCCCGCTTATCGCGCGGGAAAAGCCCAGCGCTAGCTTTTTTAATAGTTATTTCTATTTTTTGAGGGAAAATCGTTATTTCTATCTATCGGTCACGCCAAGGAGCAGCACCAAATGTTACAACTTACAAGTTCAAAAGGGCCCCCACATGGTTCGCGTCGCACCCCCACACGGTTGGTCCGGCACGCTACTCAAGGGGGAACGCGTGTTGTCTTGCGTTTTCACTAACAAGTGGGACCGCAGTTGAGCAAAACCGACTATCGGCAAACCCCGGCTGCCACGCGATGGCTGAGTTAGAGAAACGAGGAGGGAGAAGAGCTAGCTGTAGCATGGAATCCAAGAAATTTGGTGTCAGATAGGACTCGTGGTGGTGGCGTGTGCCGTACTCCTAGACGTGAATGCTTGTTCTGGCCCATGCCACCCCACTATATCGAGGTGCTGGTTACGTAGAGCGAAAACATTATCTCTCCAGGAGTACAGTACCACTAGTACTAGTACTTTATTAACATATGCCCACCTCACACTGTCAGCAAATTTCCTGGAGTCCGTGCTCGATCCTCCTCTCCCTCTCTTCTCAGCCAGCCAGCATACCCGCGGAGTGTGACTATCGTCGGTTTGCTCACATTCGGTTCCACATATCAGTGAAAAGTATTTTGCCGCGTCGCAGCAGCACACTCTGAGAAGTGACTCAAAAACCATTCATAAATTAAGTAAGTTTATCACATGGATATGCAAATATACCATTCACACTACATATAACAAGTCTACAATGCACAATGGCATCGAGGATACATTGTAAATACTAAAGTTTTTCTCCCACAACACGTAAAAGAAATGAAAACGAACTTCACGTCAACCAATCCTCGGTGTTGGAAACGCTTGCTTTGAACCAGAACGCAACATGTGGGCAGGGCCAGGTATAGTCGATCTTGAGACCAACACAGTACTCACCATCCAGGCTGAAGCGGCGTATATCAGGGGTACCAAAATTGTAATAGCCAACATAGGGAGCCATAGCAATGTCCGAGGTATAGATACAATTGCTTCTCATAAATGGAAACGTTGTGCCAACAACAGTTGGATCACCTTTCACCATCATTGGATAGTTTAGTCGAAGGAAAAGCGAGTATTCTCCATGACTATCAATATTGAACCAGGGAGAAGGTTCTGGCGCTAGCACACTAGTATCCATCCGCAATATCCTGCAACGGATATAGGAATAGGTTCGGAGACTACGACCATGGGAGACAATACCTGCTTCCCCTGTAACATCAGTAGTGCCCTGTATACAGACAAGAAGAGGTGATCCATCCGAATAAGTATCTAGGCGCCACTGAGTAGTTAGGTCCTTCTCGTCTTCATGCTCGTGATCATCACCATTGTCATCTCCCCCTTTGTTATAAAAGTTTCCAAGTATCGGTGGGGGAATGTTGACAGGACCTTGGAAACACAAGAAGGTTAATTAGTATGGGGATAACTCGCATGCATGGTGAATGAAGCAATTCTAATTACTCTGGAAGACAAATGTATCGAAACAATAAGGATCCCATGCAAAAAAGTGCCAGAAGTGGTGGTAGCAAACACAAGACACTCGTATTGAATTGCATCAGAGTACACATATGTGCCCAGAAACTGGTTTTTAAGCAATATCCATTTACGCCCAGAATTATAGACGGCAACAAGCTTGTTGAAGATAGTGACAACATAATAGTTGCTATAATTCCAAGAGCGTGTGGGAACTCGACAAAGTGCTATCTTCCATAGATGACAGTAACCATGATCGTATTTGAACGTACATACACGATCAGTGTGCTCAACCTCAGGGTAGTCTGAGATTTTAGGAAATGGAAACCGGTAACAAGTGTACACATTCACAAGCTCCCACTCAGAGTTGTTCCCAATATAAACAACCCAATCTCCATTTGCGCCTGCCCAAGACTTACCCTGAATCGAAGGCATCTTAATATCCCACGGATCATTATCAAACAACATCAACTTGCATAAGGCGAGCCTTCCATCGTCCTCGTGCCAGCGAGCAGGGTGACAGTGAAGTAGATTAGGGAGATCAAACTGTAGGATCGAAAGTATGTTTAGAGGGGGCGTGATTAGACTACTTGACCAAATAAAAATCTATCCTTTTCCCAATTTTAGTTGTGGGCAGATTTTAGCAAGTATGACCAGTCAAGTAAGACCCTACACATGCAATTCTAAGAGTGTAGCAGCGGAAATTAAACAATTGCACATGTAAGTAAAGGAGGGGTTCATAGATTTCAAACGCAATGAAGACACGATGATTCTTGGCATGGTTCCGATAGGTGGTGCTATTGTACGTCCACGTTGATGGAGACTTCAACCCACGAAGGGTAACAGTTGTGCGAGTCCACGGAGGGCTCCACCCACAAAGGGTCCACAAAGAAGCAACCTTGTCTATTCCACCATGGCTTACATCCACGAAGGACTAGCCTCACTCGGGGTAGATCTTCACGAAGTAGGCGATCTCCTTGCCCTTACAAACTCCTTCGTTCAACTCCACATGATCTTGGAGCCTCCTAAGTGACACCTAACCAATTTAGGAGACACCACTCTCACAAAGGTAATAGATGGTGTGTTGATGATGAACTCCTTGCTCTTGTGCTTCAAATGATAGTCTCCCCAACACTCAAACAACTCCTCACAGATTTGGATTTGGTGGAAGAAGGATTTGAGTGGAAAGCAACTTGGAAAGGCTAGAAATCAAGGTTCAAATGGTTGGATTGGAATATCTTGATCTCAACACATGAGTAGGTGGTTCTCTCTCAGAAAATGTATGGTGGAAGTGTAGGCACGTTCTGATGGCTCTCTTACTAGGTAAGAGGGTGGTGGAGGTGGTATATATAGCCTCCACACAAAATCCAACCGTTACACACTTTTGACCAGACTCGGTGGCACCGATTTGAAATCTCAGTGAGACCAACCTGTGCAAAAGATATGAACGTTGGGGTTTTTGGTGGGACCGAATGGGAACATCTCGGAGCAACCGAAGTGCAATGGTAAGGGCTAGACCCAGTCTCGGTGTCACCGATTGCATAATCTCGGTGGGACTGAAATGATGCAACTTGGCAACAGAAACTTGGTCACTCCATCTCGGTGGCACCGAGTGCAATTTTGGTGGGACCGAAAGAATTGCAACAAGGCAACAGAGAGATAGTCACCCATCTTGGTGGGACCGAGATCCATATCGGTGGATCCGATTTGTTAGGGTTTAGTCTGTGGCACTGTCTAGATGAACTCGGTGGGTCTGGGAAGGATGTATTCTGTGGGACCGAGTTGGCTTTTAGGGTTTTGGACAGATTTGGATGAAGGAAGTGGCTGAGGGTTTTGGAGCAACATCACTAAGCACTTGAGCAAATATATCATTATCAAAACCTCATCCCCTTTTAACAGTATTGGCTTTCCTATGGACTCAATGTGATCTTGGATCACTAAACCAAAAATGTAGAGTCTTGAGTTTTTGCCAATCCATGTCCTTAGCATTTTGAGGGGTCCACAATCACTAGTCCTTGCCATGCCTAATCATTGAACTTCCTGAAATGTAGCTTAGGTAGACATTAATTCAATGACACATATGTTGTTATGAATTACCAAAACCACCAAGGGAGCAAATGCACTTTCAATCTCCCCCTTTTTGGTAATTGATGACAACATATAGATCAAAGCTTCGATAGACAATATAATCAATGAATAGTATCGTTGTTTTGAGAAGTATGTGATAAGCAAGAGCTCCCCCTAAATTTGTGCATTATTTAGAATTTGTGTTTGAATGCAAATGCACAATTGATTAGGATCATGGGTTACTCTTCCATGTCACATACATCTTGGTGGAGCACACAAAATGATATGAATGGAATACAAGCACTATCACCAAAGACATACGTGAATGATCATACATAGATATTGATACGGATAGATAAGCAAAATGCATAGCATGAAGCATCGTATGATCAAACACACATCAAACATAGTATCTCACACGCATAACAAACAAAGTATCACGGACGAAAGAATGCGAACCAAATGTAGCAGAAAAACTCAACAAAACGAAAGAGCATAGAACACTCTCTCTCGAAGCCCTAATGATCTATACAACTTCTCCCCCTTTGGCAACAAGTACTAAAAAGATCAAAAATGTATAGAGCTATGCGTCGCTCTGGGCTCGATCTCCGACAACTCCAGGTGGTGAAGTCCTCTGGCTGGCAGCTCCGGTCTGAGTGGATGGAGTTGAGATCACTGTGTCTGCAAAGGCTTCGGCTGAAGTCTGCTGAGCTGGAGGTGTAGACACTGGTAGCTGAGCTGGCCGAGGAACTGTTGGTGCAGTAGAATGTGCAGAAGCAGTAGTCCTCACATCTGCAGTGGGTACAACAGTAGACCTTGGTGCCCTAGGCACTGTCTGAAACCTGTTGGTAGTAGGAATCTCATCACCACTGTCAGACTCTCTGACTCTTTCCACATCTCTCTGAAGTGTCTCTACTGTGGTCTGGATCTCTGTGACTTTGACATCAAGATCATAAAACTTTGTTTCCACTATCCACTCTAAGCTTGCCTGATTCTTGACAAGGTTGACCAGACTTTGTTCAATCCTCTGGGTGGCTTCAAGTAGATATGATATTTGATATGTCTTGGTCTTGAGATGTGCAGTAGAAGAACATGGTCCAGATCCCTTCTTAGCTTTGGCTGCAGGAGCTGCGGCTATCCTCTCCTGGGCTTCAACAGATGTAGGGTGTGAAGGGTCCGTCACCACTACATTGTCCTCAAACTCTGGCCTCAAAGGAAGGTGCTCGCGATCAAGCAGATAAGTCCCTGTGCCAAACTTGGCATTGATCAACATCTGAATGTGGGGGGCAAATCCACAAGATCTCTTCTGGTCAGCAGCAACACGCTTAATTGTCTCCACAATTAAGTCCATCACTTTGAATCTCTAAGGATTATCAATCAAGTGCAGCAAGTTGATGGAGTGTCCGCGAATCATCCTCTCATCACCAGACTTGGGCATCAAGGTATGCCTGAGAATGGTATTGAACGTTACTAGTCCAGGAAGTAGGTGCTTGATGGATCCAAGCTTATGACTCTCTTGATCTGCTTCTGGAATGGGGTTGTACATGTTCTTCATGGAATTATGATCCATCTTGGGCTTGGCATAGACATCTACATCTCCACTTTCCTCCTTTGGAACCTTCAACATAGCAGCCCACTCATCTATGGTGGAAGAATATCTCACTCCCTCTATCATCCAGACAATCTTGCCATCCGGATAGAAATGAGCAGTGGAGTAGAAATGCATAATCAACTCATCATTCCATGAGGTCAACTTCTGCCCAATGAACTCATCAACTCCACATAGTCTGAAGCCTTCATGCACATGTGGAAACTTGTCTTCATACTTGTCAATGAATTTCCAATCTACCCACTTCATGTCACAGACAATGGGTTTCTAGTCCAAAAGCACAGTCTCATAAAAATCTTGTTGTTCTCTGGTGTGGAATCTGCTATCAACTGCTGTCTTCCTCCTCTGAGCATAGGGATCAGCTTCTCTCCATTTCCAGAGACCTTGGTCTTTCCTTTCCTTCATATTTTCAGCAAGAGGATGATCATCATTATGATCAGGAAGTCTGGGTCTTAGCTTCTTCAGCACTTGCACATCATCATCATCATTAGCTTCAGGCACTGGGGCCTTGTTCTTCTCTTTAGCTGAGACATCTCTTGTGGTCCTCTTAGGTCTTGTGGTTCTAGCTTTCATTGTCTTGGAGGAGGTGTTGGATTGCATGGCACTTGCCATAAGCTTTTGTTGCTTTGATGGAGGTGGATTTGCTGGTTCTTCCTCATCATCAATAGCATCATCTCTCCTCATGGAGGTTGGTTTGAAGATTACATGGGCAGTCTGTTTCCTTTCTCTTTTCTTCCCTGCAGCTTTTGCCTTTGAGCCACTTGGCTCCTCAAGAGTTAGTTTCATTCCTTTCTTTGCTGCAGATGATTCTGAAATCTTTCTGGTAACTCCTCTTTCTTTTCTTGTGCCATACTCCTTGGTAACAACTGCTGGCTTCTTCTTTTTAGAGGTAGCCTCCTCAGCTGCAAAGTCCTCATCATCATCATCATCAGAATTCCTCTTCTTTCTGGACCTAGTAGCAGCCTTGGGCAATTCAGGAGAACTCCTTTCTCCTTCATAGTAACTCTCCTCGGGGCTTGACCCTGCACTCAGCTCTGCTGATCTCTCTGACATGTTCTGGCTATCACTTGCTTCTGACATCTTACAAACAGACCTCTGAAGAGAATAGGTATAGGCAGAGAGGAAGAGTTATCACAAAATGCAGCTATTTTTTGAAAAAATTGAGTTCAAACTTTAGTTTCAAGTTTTCACAGAATGAATATCGGATCAACCGAGTTAAACATTTCGGTGAAGCCGAAGCATGAGACAGAGACTTGGCACACCACTTCGGTCAGATCGAGATGGGGTTCGGTCTTGTCGAGATGCTAGGGTTTCACAGAAACTACTTTTCGGTCTCACCGATTAGTACAACTCGGTGGCACCGAGACGTACTAGTGCAATGGCCTAAACCAAATCGGTGACGCCAAAAATTTCAATTCGGTGGGTCCGAGATTAGTTCTGCGGAAACTTAACCCTAATTTTTTTGCTCGATTCTATTCCATGGAATTAATCTTGTGGACAGGAAGCTTTCATACGTAGCAAGAAACATGGCGAATCCCTAGTGCATAGAATCAGAAAGTAGAAGCACAAGGGGGTGGAATTTTACCCTAACTTGGCGTGAATCCCCTACGGCAGCAACGGAGGGAAAGAAATCCGTTGACGGTGGTGGAGTCCAACGGCGAGGGCGCGCTGGACGCAACGGCGAAGTCCGGAGACAGGGGCGACGGCAGCAGAGGGGGTGCGGGAACGAAACGTTTGAGAAGATTTCAACCGTACGGGCCCGCGGGATTATGTACCCAGCTGTTGTCGGTGGCACCGAGTGGAGCTAATCGGTGGCACCGAGTCATGTAACTGCGAGCGGTTACAGTAAATCGGTGACGCCGAGCTGGTCCGAATCGGTTACAACGAGATCAAAAACTCAGATCAATCAAATAATTTCGGTGAGTCTGAATAGATATGGATTGGTCACACCGAAACATATTTGAAGGTTTTGGAGTTCAGCCCTTTCAGATCGGTGACTCCGAGTGCGCCTCACCCGGAGGGTCCGAAAATGACTTGTTCAAATTTTGTGATATAGCAAGAATAGAATTTGAGACAAGAAAGAATAGATAGCTAGAGAAGGTGCTTAGGCATTCTCTTACATCCACTTGGCCAGAAAAACCAAGACATGCAAAACAACAAATGGATGTTCTCGAATGAGAAAAATATGCATGGCAACATGCTCACACAATAAGATAGCAAAACAAATATGTGTCAAACATGCACAACCAATTCTAGCATCTACCAAGCAATGGGCGATGACATAGTCATCTATATATGAGTATCTTGACTTAGGAGCCAAATGATAACATTTGATCATAGGTCATACTCATCGTTTAAGCACAAGTGGGGTTACCACTTTTACATAAAGCATTGATGTGTTCACACCATTACAGTTGCTTTAGCTCAAGTCTTAGAGTAAAGCTCCCCCTAGATGTGATATCCCCCCAAGGAGGGATGAACTAACCTTGGGTTTTGTCGATGTTGACTTCATGTAGATGTTGAAGATATGGATGCTCAAAGTTGATGTAGACCATCAAGAGTTGGGAGCCATCCTTGGAGTTTGGCACTTTCAATACCTACATGGGTTAGTCCCACACAAGGAACACACATAGATATCCATAGACATAGAGTGAAATGCACATATGATGATGTCCATGAATGCATTGAATACCTTGTCCCTTACCTTACCAACAAGAGGGTTTGTGACTCCATGAACTAGTGCAAGATGTTGAAGTTGGTTGCACAAGTTCTTGCCATAAGCAAATGTGTGCGAAGTTTGTTGGTGGAGTCACCCTCAAGAACTCTCTAGTTCTTCTTCTTTGGGACCCACATCAACTTGATGGGAATCCTTGGAGTTGTAGTAGCACTTGATGAAGTAGAACTTGATGAAGTCTTGGGAACCCACTTGGCCAAGGCTTGAGGTGCTTCTTCAAATGAGTCAATCTCCTCTTGAAGCTTGTCCTTGCCTTTTAGCTTATGGTCTTATGGTGGAAGATCATCTTGAGCTTGTGTTCCCTTGAAGGAAGTAGGATCATACTTCTCTTGTTGAGGAACAAACTTCGTCTTGGGGTATTGATCTTCTTCCCACTCAACTCCATTGGCATTGAACTTGCGTTCAAAACCAATACCTTGGTTCTTCCGGTGCCTTCCTTGCTTGCATACAATTTCCTCAAATTGCTTACTCCCAGCAAGGCTCTTGTAGACACCTTTTTCTATAATTCCTTTCAATAGATTGTTTTCTTGCTCAAGTGTAACTTGGCTAAGAGAATCATTAGTGGAATCAATAAAACTACTAGAAGCAAAAACATTGGATTTAGCATTGTTATTGTTACTACTAGAGGTAGAACGCTTTTTACCCTTGTTGCTAGTTTGCTTAGATTTAACCTGTGGCATAAAGGTAGATAAGAGTAAACGTTTGGCAAGATATGAAGAACTCTTCTTTCGAAGATCATCATTGATAGCTTTAAGAAACTCATGCTCTTGCTCTAAATTTAGCTTCTCAAAGTGTAGCTTCTCATGAGTTCTTAGAAGTTCTCTATGATCCTCTTGAGTTATTTCATGAGCTAACTTAAGAGCATTTAGTTCTTTAGTTAGACGCTCAATCTCCTTCATAGCATTGTCATTCATTTGCTCTTGACTATAATGATTACTAGCATTTTCATTGTAGCTCACATCACTAGCCTGATCAACAAGTAAATCATCATCGCCAAGCAAATCATCCTCATCACTATTGAAGTCAAAGTATTCAGGGTGTGATACCTTGGGGCCATTTGCCATGAAGCATCTTCCAATTCCTTCATTTGGTGAATCAAATAGATCATAGGAGTTGGATGACACAAGAGCAAGTCCGGCAACACCTTCATCTTGACTATAGTCGGAGTTGGAGTGATAGCTTCTGTCGGAGCGGTTGTCGGAGTCGGAGTCGGAAATCCATTCACCAACATGAGGTTGATGTCTTCTTCTTGTGTAGCTCTTGGATGACTTGTCCTTCCTTTCCGAATCCTTGCTTCTTCTAGAGGGTCTTCGTTCATAATGATCATCTCTACTCCTTCTCTCCTTGTGAGGTGATTCATCTCTTCTATGTCTTCCTCTTGGTGACTCGTCTCTTTTCTTGTGAGGTGCCGTACATTCATTGGAATAGTGTCCGGGTCTTCCACAATTGTAGCAATTTCGGTCAGGACTTGATGATCTTCTCTCATAGTGTCTTGAGCTAGAGCTTATTTCTTTTCCTTTGTTTTTGTAAAACTTGTTGAATCTTTTCACCATTAGGATTATCTCTTCATTGGATACTAGCTTGTCGCTTGAAGTTGTGGGAGCATCAGTTGAGGCTTTGTAAGCACCACTTGATTTGTTGTGTAGCTCCTCTTTGTCCTTGAGTGACATCTCATGAGCAACAATTCTTCCAATGACTTCCGTGGGCTTGAGATCTTTGTAATTTGGCATCAATTGGATCAATGTGCAAATGGTATCATATTTTCCATCCAAAGCTCTAAGGATCTTCTTGATGATGAATTTTTCGGTCATCTCTTCACTTCCTAAGCCGGCAATCTCATTTGTGATGAGAGCAAGCCTAGAGTACATTTCAGCGATTCCTTCACCATCCTTCATCTTGAACTTGTCAAGTTGACTTTGAAGCACATCCTACTTGGATTCCTTGACGGACTCAGTACCCTCGTGCATATCAACCAAAGTATCCCAAATTTCCTTTGCATTCTTGAGGCGGCTGATCTTGTTGAACTCCTTGGGGCACAAACCGTTGAAGAGAATGTCGCAGGCTTGAGCATTGTATTGCAACATCTTCAATTCTTCCGCGGTTGCTTCACGATCCTCAAAGAATTCACCTTGCAAGCCAACACGAACAACAGCCCAAACGGCGGGGTTATGACCAAGAATATGCATTTTCATCTTATGTTTCCAACTAGCATAGTTTGTACCATCAAAATATGGACCTCTATGGTGATAGTTACCCTCACTAGACGCCATACTCTCCTAGGTTGTGAAACCAATGCAATGGAGACCAAAGCTCTGATACCACTTGTAGGATCGAAAGTATGTCTAGAGGGGGGGGGGTGATTAGACTACTTGACCAAATAAAAATCAATCCTTTTCCCAATTTTAGTTGTGGGCAGATTTTAGCAAGTATGACAAGTCAAGTAACACCCTACACATGCAATTCTAAGAGTGTAGCAGCGGAAAGTAGACAATTGCACATGTAAGTAAAGGAGGGGTTCGGAGATTTCAAATGCAATGAAGACACGATGATTTTTGGCGTGGTTCCGATAGGTGGTGCTATCGTACTTCCACATTGATGGAGACTTCGACCCACGAAGGGTAATGCTTGCGCGAGTCCACAGAGGGCTCCACCCACAAAGGGTCCACGAAGAAGCAACATTGTCTATTCCACCATGGCTTATGTCCACGAAGGACTAGCCTCACTCGGGGTAGATCTTCACGAAGTAGGCGATCTCCTTGCCCTTACAAACTCCTTGGTTCAACTCCACATGATCTTGGAGGCTCCCAAGTGACACCTAACCAATCTAGGAGACACCACTCTCCAAAAGGTAATAGATGGTGTGTTGATGATGAACTCCTTGCTCTTGTGCTTCAAATGATAGTCTCCCCAACACTCAAACAACTCCTCAGAGATTTGGATTTGGTGGAAGAAGGATTTGAGTGGAAAGCAACTTGGGAAGGCTAGAAATCAAGGTTCAAATGGTTGGATTGGAATATCTTGATCTCAACACATGAGTAGGTGGTTCTCTCTCAGAAAATGTATGGTGGAAGTGTAGGCACGTTCTGATGGCTCTCTTACTAGGTAAGAGGGTGGTGGAGGGGTATATATAGCCTCCACACAAAATCCAACCGTTACACACTTTTGACCAGACTCGGTGGCACCGATTTGAAATCTCGGTGAGACCGACATGTGCAAAAGATATGAACGTTGGGGTTTTCGGTGGGACCGAATGGGAACATCTCAGAGCAACCGAAGTGCAATGGTAAAGGCTAGACCCAGTCTCAGTGGCACCGATTGCATAATCTCGATGGGACCGAAATGATGCAACTTGGCAACATAAACTTGGTCACTCCATCTCGGTGGCACCGAGTGCAATTTCGGTGGGACCGAAAGAATTGCAACAACGCAACAAAGAGATGGTCACCCATCTCGGTGGGACCGAGATCCATATCGGTGGATCCGATTTGTTAGGGTTTAGGCTGTGGCACTATCTAGATGAACTCAGTGGGTCCGGGAAGGATGTATTCGGTGGGACCGAGTTGGCTTTTAGGGTTTTGGACAGATTTGGATGAAGGAAGTGGCTGAGGGTTTTGGAGCAACATCACTAAGCACTTGAGCAAATAGATCATTATCAAAACCTCATCCCCTTTTAATAGTATTGGCTTTCCTATGGACTCAATGTGATCTTGGATCACTAAATGAAAAATGTAGAGTCCTGAGTTTTTGCCAATCCATGTCCTTAGCATTTTGAAGGGTCCACAATCACTAGTCCTTGCCATGCCTAATCATTGAACTTCCTGAAATGTAGCTTAGGTAGACATTAGTTCAATGACACATATGTTGTTATGAATTACCAAAACCACCAAGGGAGCAAATGCACTTTCACAAACCGCTCTTGAACCCTTGCGTTATTTGTAATGATCTTATTTGTTGAGTCGAGAATGACCTTGAACGAAACTGCCATGCTAGCCGCGGTGATGATGTCGCACCGATCAATGACTTCCTCCACCACGTCATCTTTCAGATCGGGGCAAGAATAACGGGGTTGGGTCCTGCATCTTCTTCTCACTGACATGTTGGAACGAGACCCTCTCCAGATGTAAAAAAGACGACGGTGGCCCAACACTAGCATTTTTAATCGTTATTTCTAATTTTTGTGGGAAAATCGTTATTTCTATCTATCGGTCGCGCCAAGGAGTAGAACCAAATGTTACACCTTACAAGTTCAAAAGGACCCCCACAAGGTTTGCGTCGCACCCCCACATGGTTGGTCCGGCACGCCGCTCAAGGGGGAACACGTGTTGTCTTGCATTTTCTTTAACAAGTGGGACCGCAGTTCAGCAAACTGACTATCGGCAAACCAACCTGCCCATGCTCCCCTGGTACGGGCTTCTGAGAGCCCTTCGATCTGAGATCGAACAGTCGCATGCCGAGATTCTAGACCTGTGCATAAATATCAGATCCAAGAGGGCTTTTTTGCAAACTTGCAGGAGCTCAGCATGCAAGTGTTCGATCTCAAATCCAAGGGCTCTCAATAGCCAATATCACGGGAGCATGGGCAGCTTCGTATCACCTGAAACTCCTCCCCCGGCCGCCGCGCGATGGCTGAGTTAGAGAAACGAGGAGAGAGAAGAGCTAGCTGTAGCACGGAATCCAAGAAATTTGGTGTCAGATGGGACTCGTGGTGGTGGCGTGTGCCATACTCCTAGACGTGAATGCTTGTTTTGGCCCATGCCATCCCACTATATCGAGTTGCTGGTTACGTAGGGCGAACACATTATCTCTCCATGATTATGGTACCACTAGTACTAGTACTTTATTAACATATGGCCCACCTCACACTGTCGGCAAATTTCCTGGAGTCCGTGCTCGGCCCTCCTCTCCCTCTCTTCTCAGCCAGCCAGCAGACGCGCGGAGTGTGCCCATCATCAGTTTGCTCACATTCGGTCCCACATATCAGTGAAAAGTATTTTGCCGCGTCGCAGAACACACTCTGAGAAGTGACTCGAAAACCATTCATAAATTAAGTAAGTTTATCACATGCATATGCAAATATACCATTCACACTACATACAACAAGTCTACAACGCACAACGACAACATGGATACATTGTAAATACTAAAGTTTTTCTCACACAACACATACAAGAAATGAAAACGAACTTCACGTCAACCAATCCTCGGCGTTGGAAACGCTTGCTTTGAACCAGAAGTGAGTCTCTGACCAGGGCCTGCTGGTATTGTCAATCTTGAGACCAACGCAAGACTCACCATCCAAGCTAAAGCGGCCTATATCAGGAGCGATACTTGCATTGGAGTAGGGAGCAACAGCAATGTCGGTGGTATAGATAGAGTTGCTTCTCATTCCAAGGAAAAGCGAGTGTTCTCCAAGACTGTCAATATTGAACCAGGGAGAAACTTGTGGTGCTAGCACACTAGTATCCATCCCAAATAGCCTACAACGGAAGATGGCATAGGTCCGTAGAGTACGACCATGCGAGACAATACTACCTACTTCCTCTGTAACATTAGCAGTGCCCTGTATACAGACAAGAAGAGGTGATCCATCGAAATAAGTAGCTAGGCACCATCTAGTAGGTAGGTTTTGCTCGTATTCATGCTCGTGATCATCAACATCATCATCATCATCATCACCATCGTCATCTCCCCCTTGGTTATAAAAGTTTCCAATTATCGGTGGCAGAATGTTGACACGACCTTGAAAAACAAAAAGGTTAATTAGTAAAGGGATAACTCGCATGCATGGTGAATGAAACAATTCTAATTATGGTGGAAGACAAACATACCAAAGCAAAAAGGATCCCCTGCAAAAACAGTGCCAGAAGTGGTGGCAGCAAACACAAGACACTTGTATTGAATTGCATCACAGTACACAGACGTGTACAGAAACTGGTTTTTAAGCAATGTCTATCGAGTCCCTCCAGGAGTAAGGACGGCAATAAGCTTGTCGAAGATAGTGACAACACAATAGTTCCTATAACTCCAAGAGTGTGTGGGAACTCGAGAAATTGCTATCTTCTGTAGACGACAGTCACCATGATCGTATTTGAACGTACGTAGAGTATCGGTGTGCTCAACCTCAGGGAAGTCTAAGATTTTTGGAAGTGGAATCCGATGACGAGTGTACACATTCACAAGATCCCACTCACAGTTGTACCTAGTATAAATGACCCAATCTCCATTTGCGCCTGCCCAGGCCTTATGCTGAAGCGATGGCATCTTAACATCACACGGATCACTATCAAGTGGCATCAACTTGCACAAGGTGAGCCTTCCATCATCCCCGGGCCAGAGAGCAGGGTGATAGCGAAGAAGATAGGGGAGATCAAACCACTCTTGAACCCTTGGGTTGTTTGTAATGATCTTATTTATTGAGTCGAGAATGTTCTTGAATGAACCTGCCATGCTAGCTGTGGTGATGACGTCGCATCGATCAATTGTTTCCTCCACCGCGTCATCTGTCAAATCGGGGCAAGAATAACGGAGTCGGGTCCTGGGTCTTCCCTCCATCTAGAAGACGAACAATGGAAGAAGGAAGAGTCAAGGCAAATGGAGGGAGGAAGAGCATGCAACATCAGTTCGAAATCAAGAGGGAAAGGCGAAGAGGCGGTGGATGGTTGCCACGGTACAGGAAGAGGCGAGTGGGGAGCGGACGGTTGCCACAGTATAGGAAGAGGTGACCCGGCCTACATAGACGTCTGTTTGGAAATTATACAAAAGGACTCGCCGTCTTCTCACCGACACGTTGGAATGGGACAACTTGTCAACGAAACATGGTTTGTCATTTCTCGTGCAAAGTGCGATCGGGCCGCATTATTTCTCGACTTTATTTTTTTTAATGGCGTGCCGTTCAATTTTGAAGCATTACTACACGTCATCCCGATTTATTAGGCCGGACATTTTAGGGGAGAGAAAAAGGATGTTACGTGCACGCTATCCATTGGGTACATGCACGCAGGAGAGAGAAAAAGTGCATGCATGGGAGAGAGATTGAAGAGATTAGCAATAAAATACGTAGCACCTTGCTCCTGTTGCTCCGGCTCGCGGGACTATGAACTGAATGTTGGCCGAGAGAAGCATCGATGTTAGTAGCAAGAACAGATGTTTTTTCTTGATTTGTACTCCTCAGAACTTTCTCTTTAGCTATGAACTAAATATTATCTATGATCTGTGAATCATTGAGATGCATAAACATGTTGATCTTATATATGGGAATCTTACTAGTTGGATGTGAATTTTGGCTATAAATGTGAACATATTACAAAGCCAGGCCTGTGAGTTCCGTGTGAACGTTTAGAAGTTACTGATCGAGCACTAGCTAGCCTGCTAATACACTCCTGGTAGTTTTAGTTGCGATGCGACATCCAACGGTGGCAGTTTTTAGAATAAAAATGCCTTCCTCTGAAGAAACTGACATGCTGTTCTGAAGAAAATGCCGTGCGAATCTGAAGAAACTGCCAGAGAAAACGTTGGCAATTGCCTTATCTCCCAGCGAACGTTCACCAGATATTGCGATCGACTCGATCCTGCATGAATAACCAGCGGATCAAGCACGTACCTCATCTGGATGAATCGAGGGCACTCATTTGACCGTCATGCCGATGTGCGACCCAACACGTGGGACGCACCACTGACGAGACGGCAGAGTCATAATTTCAATTTTGCCGCTTTTCCACGGCAAGTTGGCGCGCTAAGCCATGCCTGCTTATGCATTGAATTCCGATGACCATCGCGTTTCCCATGACACGCCGGTTTACCTACCGTCCGCCTATAATTACTGGTTCCCGGCGTGCTCCGTCCACCTATAATTACTGGTTCCCGACGTGCTCTAGTGGCACCTTCACCCAATGCACCCTATCCTCACAAGCCCCCACCGGCCCGATGTCACTCGCCACTTGCCCTCGCTCTCACCACGTCCGTCATGCCCCCGCGTGGCAGCAATAGGCGACGTCAGAGGCGCTCACCGCCAGAGCTAGTGTTTAGTTTTTCACTGGAAGGCAGACGGAGGGAGGAGGCATTCTGGCGGTCTTTAGATGGCAATGCAGAGTATGAGGATGCGTTGGAGCACGACTGCATGGCGGCGGAGCAGCGTACCGCCGATTTGCGCCGCCAGCAGAGCATGGAGGAGGAGCAACACACCGCCACTCTGCGTCACGAGCAGAGCGCCCGTAACTAGGCCAACTACATGGAGGCCGGCGCCCGGCGAATAGCCCTAGAGGCTGTCGGGCACGCACGCGTGCGCGACGCTGAATTTTATTACCAGCTCGTCAAGTGGGTTTCCCGCTTAGAAGCCGAAGCTTCGGTGGACCATGCCGGAATGGAAAGGGCCAACGGGTGCGAGCAACGCACCCTATCGCACCTCTGGCAAGGCCAAGGCGAGGAGGAGGATGTTGGTGCCGACATTTATAGCGTGTGCCGCAGATGGCAGCCGGCATCGTCTTGTTATCTAAGAGTAAGTTAGTAGTTCTACACTAGAGTATTAGTGGGAGTAGATAGTTAAGTTGGCTATTATGGTTGTCAACGTGGAAGTACAGTACTGTATCTCTGAATCACACATGTTAGTTTGCTCTGAATGTTGAACTTTCCGTGTTAACGTTTGGAATGGGCTGTTATTTTTTTAAATGGGCTGTATTTGTCCGGCACGGATTTGGAGGCTGGCTTGTGGGCTTACTAGGTTGACAAGGCTTTGTCAACTTAGTCAACAAATGATTGTGGCAGCATAAGCCGTTGGATGTCAATCCAACGTCTATCGTGCCTTTTCTATCTCTTGTCTTCTTCCTCCAGGCTCCAGCCGCCCAAACCAAACCTGCACCGGCGGCATCGCCTGCTCCTGCCTTCCGCGGCTGGCTGCGCAGCCGCGCAAGCATCGCTGTGCCACCGTACCCTAACCGGCTCCAGGCCATCCCTCTACCCTCCCACCCACCCCCACCTCCTGTTATTCTCCGGCGACGGCATCCCCACCCCGCACCAACCCTCGTACTCCCCTCCGCTTGCGACCACACTGCCGCATCTTCCCCGGCTCCTATTCATTCCCATCCGAGGCCTCACCGTCGTCCTCCGCCTTGTTGCGGTCGCCGCGGCGCCACTCCCTGGCATTGTCAACATGGTCAACAAACGACATGAATCGGGTGAGGAATGTACGTAGAGAGGATGACAGTAGGGATCCCCCAGGTCCATAGCCATACGCAAACAAGTTCCTCCTTATTACATGAAAAAAAAATGCTTCCTCCTAATGGTTTGCTGACATCTGGGACCTACGACATGGTCAACATAGTCAATAAACGACAGAATTGCACAAGGAGCCACTGACACCTGGGATCCAGTAGCTCGAGCAGTTTTTTTGTTATTGTTGAGACGGAGCACAGTATCAACTGGGCTATGTGATGTCTGTGTCCAGTCTAGCCCGGGCTTTTATTTTATGTTCACAACATCACGAGCCCAGCTGTTTTTTTTGTCTGTGAAAATGACTAGCGCACCTTTTTTTTGTACAATACCCTACACAGGTCGATTTCTTTTCTCCGCCCTGCTGGGATGCAAATCTTTCAAGATGACGAGGGATACATTCGGCCTGGCCATAAAAAAAGGCTGTAAATTTCATAAGTAATATGAAATGGGCTGTAAACATATAAAAACACATAAAATGGGCAATTAGTTTCAAATTCCGAATTTTCTTTTATTTTTTGATATTTCATATTTCATTGGATTTTAACATAATTTAAATATATTTTAAAATTAGTTTTTATCGGGCTCGAAATTTAGGGATTAAAAATAGTTCAAAAATTTCAATGAAATATTGTTGAAATTTTTAACCCTGTCCTTGCTACAAAATGGGCAGGAATTCTAAAAAATAGAATGAGCTGCAATAAATTCTATAATAATTAGCAAATCGTCTGTAAATTTCGAAAAAAATAGCAAATGGGCTATACGCTGTCCGCCATAGATGTTATGCTGACTTGTGGGCCTACTAAGTTGACGTGTACGCAAGGATCTATGAACTTATAGTCAACACAAGATTCTAGCAGCAGTGGCCATTGGATGTTCATCGAATGGTCGTCGTGCTTCTTCAATCTCTGATCTTCTTGCTCTAGCCGCCCAAACTAGCACCCGCGGGACCGCCTGCTCCCGCCTCCCATGGTCGGCTGTGCTGCCGCACAGGCCTCACCGCCCCACCCTACTCCCATCGCTGGCCATCCATCCCTCTACTCACCCACATCTCCTGTTATTCTCTAGCGACGGCAGCCTGACACCGCAGTCGAACCAGTAAACCCTCGTACTCCTCTCCGTGTGGGCAACCACTGCCAAGTCTTCCCCAGTTCCGGGTCGTTCCCTTCCTAGGCCTCATCGTGGTTCACCGCCTTGGTGCTCTCAGCACGGCGCCGTCAAAGTGGTCAATGAACGACAACCATCGAAAGAGGACTGTATGTGAAGAGGCTGACAGCTGGGACCCATGAGGTCCATGGTCGCACACAAAGAAGTGCCTACTTATTATGCGCAAGAAAAATGATTCCCCCTGCTAGCTGGGACCCACCAGCTACATCTTCGCACGCAAGGAAGTACCTCCTTATTACAAGCAAAAAAAATGATTCCGCCCCCTGACAACTGGGACCCACCAGCTACATCTTCGCACGCAAGGAAGTGCCTCCTTATTACAAGCAAAAGAAACATTGCTTCCTCCTAATGGTTTCTTGACATCTGGCTCCCATGCCATTGTCAATGTAGTCAATAAACGAGAGAATTGCATGACAAGCAGCTGACAATAGGGACCCAGCAGCTCGCGCAGTTGCTTTTTTGTTTTTAAGACGGAGCAGGGTATCAACTGGGCTGTGCTGGGCCTGTGGCCCATCTAGCCCAGTATTTTATTTAATGTTTACCACATGACCAGCCCAATTGTTTTTTTCATTCGTGAAATGGTTAGACTAGTTCTATTTTTTTGCACAATACCCAATTGAGGCCTACTTGCTTTTCTCGGCCCTGCTGGGCTGCAAATCTTTCAAGACGGAGAGGTATGCATTCGGCTTGCCCAGAAAATGTCCTATACCCCTTAAAAAAGAAAATGGCCAATAAGTAATAAGAAATGGGATGTAAATTTTAAAAACACAGCAAACCAGTAATTAGTTTCAAATTTCGTTTTATCCGGATTTTGAGATTTTAAATTTCATTGGATTTTTAGCTGTGAAAATTTCATTGGATTTTAAATTAATATAATTTTATTTTTAAATTAGTTTGAATCTGACTCGAAACTTTGGGATTAAAAATAGTTTGGAGCCCACCAAAATATGCAAAATTTCATTGAAATTTTAAACCGTGGCCAAAATATGGGCTGTAATGCTAACAAAAAGAATATGTGCTGCAAAAAATTCCTTAAGAATGAGCAAATGGGTTGTAAATTAATAAAAATAATAGCAAATGGGTTGTATGATGTTTGCCACAGATTTGGTGGCTGACTTGGGCCTACTAAGTTGACGCATATGCAGGGCTTTGTCAACATTAGTCAACAAACCATTCGTTACTCAAAAAAATTAGTCAACAAACCATTCTAGGAGCAGTGACAGTTGGATGTTAATCCAATGGCTGTGCTACTTCTTCAATCTCTGATCTTCTTGCTCCCGCCACCCAAACGAGCGCCGGCGGGACCGCCTACTACCGCCTCCCGTGGCCGGCTGTGCTGCCGCACAGGCCTCACCACCCCACCCTGCTCCAATCGCTGGCCAGACCATCCCTCTACTCACCCACACCTCTTGTTATTCTCCGGTGACGGCAGCCTCACACTGCAGCCGAACAAGAAAACCCTCGTACTCCCCTCCGCGTGGGCAACCACTGCCAAGTCTTCCCTGTCCTCGGGTCGTTCCTTCCTAGGCCTCGCCATCGTCCACCGCCTTGGTGCTCTCGGCACGGCGTCGTCAATGACGTCAATGAATGACAACCATTGGAAGAGGACTGTATGTGGAGAGGCTGACAGCTGGGACCCATGATGTCCATGGTCGCATGCAAGGAAATGCCTCCTTATTACGCGCAAGAAAAATGATTCCTCCCCTGCTAGCTGGGACCCACCTGATTTGGAGGCTGACTTGTGGGCCTACTAAGTTGACGCGTACGTAGGGCTTTGTCAACTTAGTCAACAAACAATTCTAGCAGCAGTGACCGTTGGATGTTAATCCAACAGCCGTGCTGCTTCTTCAATCTCTGATCTTCTTGCTCCAACTGCCCAAACCAACGCCGGCGGGACCGCTTGCTCCAACCTCCCGTGGCCGGCTGTGCTACCGCGCTAGCATCAATGCCCCACCCTACTCCCACTGCTGGCCAGGCCATCCCTATACTCACCCACACCTCCTGTTATTCTCCGACGACGGCAGCCTCACACCGCAGCCGAACCAGTAAACCCTCATACTCCCCTCCGCGTGGGCAATAACTGCCGCGTCTTCCCCTGCTTCGGGTCGTTCCCTTCCTAGGCCTCGCTGTCGTCCACCGCCTTGGTGCACTCGGTACGACGTCGTCAATGCAGTCAACGAACGACAGCCGTCGGAAGAGGACTGTACATGGAGAGGCTGATAGCTCGGACCCATGAGGTCCATGGTCGCACGCAAGGAAGTGCCTCCTTATTATGCGGGAAAAAAATGTTTCCTCCCCCTGACAGCTGGGACCCACCAGCAACATCTTCGCATGCAAGGAAGTGCCTCCTTCGTACGCGGAAAAAAATGATTCCTCCCCCTGACAGCTGGGACCCACCAGCAATATCTTCGCATGAAAGGAAGTGCCTCCTTATCCCCCCTGACAGTTGGGACCCACTAGGTCGAAGCATACACAACGTTATCTATCTAGTCGCAAGGGTGTACATACATGCTGGTCGATTGGTCTCTCTGCCACGATGAACCGTTGCCGTGTAAGGAGTGGCACATGTCATAGTAGAGCCCCCGACGTAGCAGTTCACGCAGTCCCGTCTAAATCGTGTACATATACGTACAACCACGCGGCACAAAATTATGGCCATGTACGTACATACGGGTGGGGTCTCAAACACGTACTCGCGCATACGTACGGCTGCACTGGACGGCATCAATGGCGTACTGTTCATCGGCATCCAACCGGCTGGGTCAGAACGGAGGAAACAACGTTGTGTTCCTTGGGAGCTAAGAGACTAGGTCGGAATGCGTCCTGTTTATCGGGAGCCAACTGGCTTGGATGGAACAGCCGAAACGGGGTCCTGTTCATCGGCTGGGGGTCTGGCGTACCGCAAAACGGAGGAAACAGACTTCTGTTCAACCGCCTATGGTCGAAACGGGGTCTTGTTCATCGGCTGGGGGTCTGGCGCACCGCAAAATGGAGGAAACAAACTTCTGTTCAACCGCCTACAGTCGAAACGGGGTCCTGTTGATTGGGAGGGGTCTGGCGTACCGCAAAACGGAGGAAATGGACTTCTCCTCAACTGCCTACGGTCGAAACGGGGTCCTGTTCGTCGGGAGGGGTGTGGTGTACCGCAAAACGGGACTCCACGGGCTACTGTTCATCCACCTTCGACTTCCTCCAACCTCCATCGGCTACTGTTCATCCGACCTCTGCGGGGTCCTGTTCATCCACCCCTAACCAGCTGGGGTGTGGCCGCCTCCTCGGGGTCCTGTTCATCCAGCGGCAACCGCCTACTACCACGGGGTCCTGTTCATCCAAACCCCACTGGCTGGGGAGGGGCGTACGAGCGGGCGGCAGCAACGGGAACTATTGATCCATAGCCAACCAACCGGCTAGGTCAACTCACCACGTCTCGCACAAGGGGCTCGATCGATGTGTCTCGACTTGTTTACGTATCGCGCGCGCGGCAGCAACAGGCACTGTTCATAGAGAGGCAACCCAACCGGCTAGCTACGTCTCGCACGTACGGGGGCTCGATCGGCTTCTGTAAGCAGTGAAGAATTGATCTGGTTGAGTTAGCAGTGAAGATGGATCGATCAGGTTGAGTTAGCAGCGTAGGAATCGCTCAGGTTCAGTTAGCAACGAAGGGATCGCTTAGCTTCAGTACGCAGTGGGATCGATCGCTCGGGTTCAGTACATGTAGTAGTTCGAGGGATCGATCGATCGCTCGGGTTCGGTAAGCGAATGCCTCGCTCGGGTTCAGTTAGCGTACGCCTCGCACACACGCGCGTACGAGAGAAACGCGCAAACCACACTGCATCGCTCAGCCCCGACCACCGACCGTAACTGGGAACTTCACGAAAATTTCCTCGCCTTCACTTCTAGCATGATTTTTTTCGTCATGGACGGCCCAAAGAATGTCATGTGGGTGCGTCTCCGTCCCGCCCAGGACGAAAAGCCCATTTTCTGTCATAATTTTTTGTCATAGAAGTAGGAGCCCAACACATCTATGATGATACGTGTTTTTGTCACAATTATCGTCATAGAAGTGTCACAACCATGATAGAAAAAGTTTTTGTTTGGGCCATAATGTCACGGAAGTGTCTTTTTCTTGAAGTGCATATTGGACAGCCCACATGACGCTACTGGGCCGAATTCGGAAAGGCCATAATGGGTTGTGAGTATAGATACGTCTCCAACGTGTCTATAGTTTTTGATTGTTGCATGCTATTATATTATCATTCTTAGATACTTTATATGCAATTTTATATCAGTTTTGGGGACTAACCTATTAACTCAGTGCCTAGTGCCAGTTGCTGTTTTCTGCTTGTTTTGGTTTTACAGAAAATCTATACCAGTCATAGTCCAAACGCTACGAAACTTTTTCACGATTTTTTTCTAGACATAAGAGACCCTAGAAGCTTCGGGGGAGGACCAGAAGGCCTACGAGGAGACGGCAAGGCAACAGGGCGCGCCCTGGGGGGGCGGTAGGCGTGCCCTGATGCCTTGAGGGCCCCTCGTGGCTCTATCTGACCTAATTCCAGCGCTATAAATTCCCAAATATTCCAAAATCCCTAGAGATCCACCCAAAACATTCCGCCGCCACAAGTCTCTGTTCTTCCACGATCCCATTTGGAGGCCTTTTCTGGTACTCTTCCGGCAGGGGAATCGGTCACGGAGGGCTTCTACATCAACCTTGCTGCCCTTCCGATGATGTGTGAGTAGTCCACCACAAACCTACGGGTCCATAGTGATTAGCTAGATGGCTTTCTCTCTCTCTTTGATCTTCAATACAATGTTCTCTTCGGAGATCGATCCGATGTCATCTTCTTTTGCGGTGTGTTTGTTGGGATCCGATGAATTATGGGTTTATGATCAGATTATTCATTGAAAGTAATTGAGTCTTTTCTGAACTTTATTATGTATGATTGTTATAGCCATGTAATGCTTTCCGATCTATGGGTTTTCATAGTAGTAGGTTCAATCTTGCGGTGTCCTCACCTAGTGATAGCAGGGGTAGTAAGGCACGTATTTGTATTGTTGCTACTAAGGGTAAAACGATGGGGTTTAATCATATTGCTTGGTTTTATTCTATCTACATTATGTCATCTTGCTTAAAGCGTTGCTTTGTTCATAATGAACTTAATACCATAGATGCACGCATGAGTCGGTCGGTTGGTGGAGTAATAGTAGTAGATGCAGAATCGTTTCGGTCTACTTGTCACGGACGTAATGCCTATATACATGATTATGCCATGAATAACGCCATAACTATGCGCTTTTCTATCAATTGCCCAGCATTAATATTTCTACCCACCGTATGCTATTTTTATGTGAGATATGCCTCTAGTGAAAACTATGGCCCCCGGGTCTACTTTAATCATATTACTAAAACCAAAAATACCGTGCTGCAATTTATTTACTTTGCACTTTATCTATCTTCCACTATCAGATTTGATCCTTACAATTAACGAGTTCAAGGGGATTGACAACCCTCTTGCCCGCGTTAGGTGCAAGTATTTTCTCTTGTGTGTGCAGGTACTGCTAAGGAGTGTTTGCCTCATTCTCCTATTGGTCCAATAACCTTGGTTCTCTACTGAGGGAAATACTTATCTGCTACTATATTGCTTGACCCTTCCTCTTCGGGGAAAATCCCAATGCAGCTCACAAGTAGCAGAAAGAATCATCAAACACTTACAGGTTCCTACATACACATTACCATTTACTTGTTATAATTTTTATTTTCTTTTATTAGTTTCGTTAAAAAAATCAAAAACACAAAAATATTTTATTTTGCTTGTTTGCTTGCTTGCTTGTTTTGCCACTATGGCTAGTTCCTCACTTGTTACTTGTACCCCTGAAAATGAAGTGCTTAATTTTAAACAAAGGGGAGGAGAAAATTTAAAGGATGCTTGGTATAGGAATTGCGATGCTCAAAATAGATCTACCCGTAAGCAATCCACTACCTTCCTTCTTCGCAATTTTTATGTGGGTGTTACTAATTGGTATAGATTTGTGCTTGACACTATTACTGGAGGAAATTTTCTAAGTAGTCACCCTTGGGATGCCTTCAATGCTATGGGAAATTTAGTAGGATCACCACCTATTACTATTAATGAAACGGCATTGACTTTGAAACATGTTATGCAAAGGTTAGAAGCTATTGATAATAAAATGCCTACTATTGAACATATTGAAAATTTAGACAAGAAGGTCCAGAATCAAGTTACCAAATTTAGCTCAACAGTAGGAACCACATTAAAGATGCTAAAGGAAAAAGAACCAATAATCACTGAGAGAGTAGAAAAAAGTCCTGCAAGAATTGACAAATTGGAAGAAATCATTAATAATTTGGGTACAACTTTTTCTTCCATTAAAACTATTGAAAGGACTCCTACAAATAAAAATTCTAAGTTTATGTATGTTCCTAAAAATAAGGGTGCTTATTCTAGTAAAGGGAAAGAGGATCTTAAAATGATTGGTGTGCACCCCAATTTCATTGATATGATAAAGGAACCTATTACTGAAAGCAAATTCCTCAATTTTGTTCCTAGGAGTGTAATTGTTAAAAATATGCTTGCTAAACCTCCTAGAAAGTCTGGATGTGTAATTGAGGAATTGGATTTGAAAGATGATAATACTTGAAACAATGCATTATGCCTAGCTAGGGGCGTAAAACAATAGCGCTTGTTGGGAGGCAACCCAATATTTATCTTTATTGCAATTTTTTTTCTTGAGTCACATGATTATTGCTACTGTAATGATTGTGTTTTTATCTTTTAATTTGTCTGAAAATGATAGGTATATAAGAGTGATATAGTAAAAACTTTCATTTAGATCACTAAATATGAAACATATGATTTAATTATATTGATGTCGTAATATGAAAGGGTATTGGTTCATGATCATTGGTTAGTAGAAATATCGATATTAAAGCTTGTTATTAACAACTCGTTTAAATGTCCATCATGGAATGGTGGGGAAGTTTGAGCATTTTTATGTCTGATTGAAATCCTTGAGTGCTGTCTAAATTGGGGGTGCGCGATCGTTAACTCCTACCAACCTCCTCTCTAGGGGCATGCGAGTAGTACTTTGCTTCGAGGGCTAATAAAACTTTCACAATAAGTATATGTGTTCTTTATGACTAATGTGAGTTCATGGACTAATACAACACTCCCACCTATCCACATATTGCTAGCCTCTTCGGTACCGTGCATTGCCCTTTCTCACCTCGAGAGTCAGTGCAAACTTCGCCGGTGCATCCAAACCCCGTGATATGATACACTCTGTCACACATAAGCCTCCTTATATCTTCCTCAAAACAGCCACCATACCTACCTATCATGGCATTTCCATAGCCATTCCGAGATATATTGCCATGCAACTTCCACCGTTCCATCCTATGACATGTGTGTTCATCGTCACATTGCTTTGCAGGATCATATAGAGCTGACATGATATTTGTGGCAAAGCCACCGTTCATCATTGTAATACATGTTACGCTAGATCATTGCACATCCTGGTACACTGCCAGAGGCATTCATATAGAGTCATATTGTTTCAGTTTTATCAAGTTGTAAGTAAATAAAAGTGCGATGATCATGATTATTAGAGCATTGTCTTAGTGAGGAAAAGAATGATGGAGACTGATGAGTCCTCCAAAATGAGGGGATGATATCCATGAGATTGTTCTAAAAAAATGAGAGAAGGGGAAATGCTAGTATCCTTTTACCACACTTGTGCTTCATAGTAGCACCATGTTCTTCATATAAAGAGTCTCCTGAGTTGTCACTTTCATATACTTGTGGGAATTTTTCATTATAGAACTTGGCTTGTATATTTCGATGACGGGCTTCCTCAAATGCCCGAGGTCTTCATGAGCAAGGAAGTTGGATGCACACCCACTTAGTTTTAGTCAAGCTTTCATACATTTATAGCTCTAGTGCATCCGTTGCATGGCAATCCCTACTCCTCGCATTGATATCGATTGATGGGCCTCTCCATTGCCTATTGATCCGCCGAGTTGATGCGAGACTTTCTTCCTTTTTGACTTCCCTTATTAATCTCTACCACCGCATTCTATTCCACCGTAGTGCTATGTCCATGGCTCACACTCATGTATTGAGTGGAGTTGAAAATGCTGAAGCGCGTGAAAAAGTATGATCCAATTGCTTGGTTTGACACTGGGGTGCTCATGATTTATATATATGCGGTGAAGGCGGAGTCATGACATGCTTACATAACTCAATTAGTAGGGATAACATTCGTTGAGCATCATATATTTTGAAAAAGTAATGATTATCTTCTTATATTCATGGATATTATTATGTTGATATCAATTACTTCATCATTTCTCAATATTTATATCGTAAGAAGATTACATGATAAACATGCTAGGTAGAATTCAACATCAAAAAATTATTTTGTTTTATCACTTACCTACTCGAGGACGGGCAGGAATTAAGCTTGGGGATGCTGATACGTCTCTGACGTATCTATAATTTTTTATTGTTTCATGCTATTATATTATCATTCTTAGATACTTTATATGCAATTTTATATCATTTTTGGGGACTAACTTATTAACTTAGTGCCTATTGCCAGTTGCTATTTTCTGGTTGTTTTTGGTTTTACAGAAATCTATACCAAATGGAGTCCAAACACTACGAAACTTTTTGACTTTTTTTTCTGGACATAAGAGAGCCTAGAAGCTTCGGGGGAGGACCAGAAGACCTACGAGGAGACGGCAAGGCAACAGGGCGCGCCCTGGGGGTAGGCTTGCTCTGATGCCTTGTGGGCCCCTCGTGGCTTCGTCTGACCTAATTCCAGCGCTATAAATTCCCAAATATTCCAAAACCCAAAGAGAGCCACCCGAAACAATTTTTCCGCCACCGCAAATCTCTATTCTTCCGTGATACCATCTAGATGCCTTTTCCGGTACTCTGCTGGAGGGGGAATCGATCACGGAGGGCTTCTCCATCAACCTTGTTGCCCTTCCGATGATGTGTGAGTAGTCCACCACATACCTACGGGTCCATAGTGATTAGCTAGATGGCTTTCTCTCTCTCTTTGATCTTCAATACAATGTTCTCTTTGGAGATAGATCCGATGTAATCTTCTTTTGCGGTGTGTTTGTTGGTATCCGATGAATTGTGGGTTTATGATCAAATTATTCATTGAAAGTAATTGAGTCTTTTCTGAACTTTATTATGTATGATTGTTATAGCTATGTAATGCTTTCCGATCTATGGGTTTTCTTTGGCCAAGTTGATTCATTGATCTTCAGTGGAAGTGGTGCATAGTAGTAGGTTCAATCCTATGGTGTTCTCACCCAGTGACAGCAGGGGTAGCGAGGCACGTATTTGTATTGTTGCTACTAAGGGTAAGACGACGGGGTTTAATCATATTGCTTGGTTTTATTCTATCTATATTATGTCATCTTTCTTAAAGTGTTGCTCTGTTTGTCATGAGCTTAATACCATAGATGCAGGCATGAGTCGGTCGATTGGTGGAGTAATAGTAGTAGATGCAGAATCGTTTCGGTCTACTTGTCACAGACGTAATGCCTATATACATGATCATGCCATGAATAAGGTCATAACTATGCGCTTTTCTATCAATCGCCTAACGGTAATTTGCCTACCAACCATATGCTAATTTTATGAGAGAGATGCCTCTAGTGAAAACTATGGCCCCCGGGTCTACTTTAATCATATTACTTAAATCAAAAATACCTTGCTGCAATTTATTTAATTTGCAATTTATCTATCTACCACTATGAGATTTGATCCTTGCAATTAACGAATTCAAGGGGATTGACAACCCTCTTGCCCGCGTTGGGTGCAAGTATTTACTCTTGTGTGTGCATGTACTGCTAAGGAGTGTTTGCGTGGTTCTCCTATTGGTTCGATAACCTTGGTTCTCTACTGAGGGAAATACTTATCCGCTACTATATTGCTTCACCCTTCCTCTTCGGGGAAAACCCCAATGCAGCCCACAAGCAGCAAGTACCCGGGCCGTAAATGGGCTATATGCGAACAGGCCGTTAACAGGCTTTCCATGGGCCGACCCGCTAACTTTTGACCAAGTCAAACAGGCCAGCCTTTTTATCCTAAATGGGCCACTGTTGGGCCGTGCCACGTGTCGGCGTTTGATATGTGCGTCTCGTCCATCGGATGGATGACATCTGTCGCAACGTAGAGCTGACACGTGGTTCCTTGGGCAAATGAGAAATTGACACGTGGAAAATCACCATTGGTCGGTGCTGTTAATGGGTATTGGATCCAAAACCAACACCCGATAGCTTAACGGCAACCCGTTATGTTGGCTGCCATGTGTCGGTTACCCTTGATGATATCACTTCTATGACGCGCCATTTATCGTCATGGAAGTGGACACTTCCGTGATGATAATTTGAGTATTGTCATGGAACACTTCTACGACAGCACAGGTATGACTATCTTCATTCTATCATAAAATCGTCACGGATGTACATGCGTGATAGAAAACGTGACCTACTGTGACAAACACGTATTATCACGGAAGTGGTTTTTTATAGTGGGGAGCTTTCCCGTGTAAAAAGTTTTTCTCGTTTTCATTTTTCGTTCGTTAAGTTAGCTTTCTTTAGAAAAACTAAAAACTCCAAAAACATTTCAGTGTGTTTCTCTAAATTTCTTTTCTTTTTGTTGAGTTGTCGTAAAGAGAAGTCACGATGAAAATGTTGAGTGGCTCTCATGTGCCTTATTGTTGATCTAACAAAGAGCCACCATTACCTTGTCTTCTCCTTTTAATAAAATGTCTGCGGATTCTAGCTTAGTCCACGGCACACTTGCACTATTATTATTATCACATCATTCGGTTGCGCAAGTGAAAGGCAATAATGACGATATTTGATGAAGTGATTGCAGTGAAGAAAAGCTGGTATGAAATCTTCTTGTTTTTGTTTTTGTAAATATGTTTAGCTCAGTATTCATGATTCAGCATATTATGAGTAAACATGTTTGCGATGACAATTAGAGATCATAGTTGCTCATGCCATGGTTAAATAGCTAGGAGTGGATAATGATTTGTCTTGAGTGTCAACATGCATTAAAATGGTTGTGATGTAGTATGGTAGTATGGTATCCTCCTCTGAACAATTCAAGTGGCTTGACTTGGCACATGTTCACACATGTAGTTGAATCAATACCAACATAGCCTCCACAATATTTATGTTCATGGTGTTTATATCCTACTCATGCTCGTATTCAGTGTTAATTATTCTCAATGCATGATTATGAACGTTTTCGCTCTCTAGCTGGTCGCTTCTCAACCTATTTGCTAGCCTTCGCCTGTACTAAGCAGGAATACTGCTTGTGCATCCAAAATCCTTAAACCAAAGTTTTTCCAGATGAGTCCACTATATCTACTTATATGCGGTATTACTCTACCGTTCCAAGTAAATTTGCATGTGCCACCTCTAATCATCCAAATAAGCATCTGTTTTGTGTGCCCGTACCGTTCATGGAGCGACAGGGGGTGGTCGGTATCTTCCATGCTAAGCGGGTTATTCTCAGATGAGTGTTTACTCACTTGTCATTGCACGAGAGAGGCTGGTAATTGGGATGCCCAGTCCTGTAATCAAAATAAGAAAAATATAATAAAAGAAACTCCCCCAAAAATTTGATCATTTGGAGGGCACCCGTGAATTCGGCTAGCCATGGCTTGTGTTGGTATGGTGGAGGGGGAGTAAACTTTACCTTTCCGCTTGGGAACCGCCTATAATGTGTTTAGCATGGAAGATATTGAAAATTCTCGGTCATGACGTTGACAAGAAAAGCATACCTCGCAAAATTGTTTTCATCTCTGTTTTAAGCTTCGAGCTCTGGCACCTATGCAAATCCATGCTTCCCTCTGCCAAGGGCCTATCTATTTACTTTTATGTTATTTTACTTTTATTATTGAGTCATCACCCTCTCATTCAAGCACCAGTTGGAGAGCACTATTGTCATTTTTATGCATTGAGTATAATTAATGTTGGGTATGACATGACTGGATCTCTTCTACCATGAATTACAATATCTAGTCGTTACTTGAACTTCAGAGGTGCTCTGCATTTATGTTTTGCGGTCTCAGAAAGGGCTAGCGAGATACCATGTTATCATATTGCATCATGATTGTTTTGACAATTTCTTGGCATCCGAGATATCTTATTATTGCTCGCTAGTTGGTTATGTTATTGATATGAGTAAATGTGAGACCTAATTGTTATCATTCATATGGTTAGTTCATAATCTTTACTGAAAACTTGGATGCTAGTTAAGTATATATACAGACAACAAGAACAAAAGAGTTTGTAAACGTTTTTCTTTATCACTTTCAGTTTGTCAACTAAATTGCTTGAAGATAAGCAATGAGTTAAGCTTGGGGGAGTTGATATGTCCCAAACGTATCTACTTTTCCAAAAACTTTTGCTCTTGTTTTGGACTCTAATTTGCATGATTTGAATGGAACTAACCAGGACTAACGCTGTTTTCAGCAGAATTGCCATGGTGTTATTTTTGTGCAGAAATAAAAGTTCTGGGATGGAGCTGAAAATTTATGGAGAACTATTTTAGAATAAATAAAAATACTGGTGAAGAGATCTACTGGAGGGGAGCCACCCAGGGGGCGCGCCTACCCCCCAGGCTTTTGGGCCCCTGGAAACTCTGCTTGACCTAATTCCAACGCTATATATACCTATTCACGGAGAAAAAAATCAGAGAGAAAGAATCATCGTGTTTTACGATACAGAGCTGCCGCCACTTCCTGTTCTTCATCGGGAGCGCTGATCTGGAGTCCGTTCGGGGCTCCGGAGAGGGGGATTTGACGCCGTCGCCATCATCAACCATCCTCCATCACCAATTTCATGATGCTCACCACCGTGTGTGAGTAATTTCTTTGTAGGCTTGCTGGACGGTGATGGGTTGGATGAGATTTATCATGTAATCGAGTCAATTTTGTTAGGGCTTGATCCCTAGTATCCACTATGTTCTGAGATTGATGTTGCTATGACTTTGCTATGTTTAATGCTTGTCACTAGGGCCCGAGTGCCATGATTTCAGATCTGAACCCTTCATGTTTTCATGAATATATTTGTGTTCTTGATCGTATCTTGCAAGTTGTATGCACCTATTACGTGTTATGATCCGCATCCCCCAAGGTGACAATAATTGGGATTCTTTCTGGTGATTACCGTAGTTTGAGGAGTTCATGTATTCACTAAGTGCTAATGCTTTGTTCCGGTTCTCTATTAAAAGGTGTCCTTAATATCCCTTAGTTTCCTTAAGGACCCCGCTGCCATGGGAGGGTAGGACAAAACATGTCATGCAAGTTCCTATTATAAGCACGTATGACTATATACAGAATACATGCCTAAATTACATTGAGGAATTGGAGCTATTGTGTATCGCTCTAGGTTGTGACTGTTATATTGATCTTTGCTAAGTTACTTTCGCTGCTGCTGCTGTTACAATCACTGTAAAACTTCTTTTGCTACTGTTACCGTTACTATTGCTACTGTTACTACTGCTATCAAACTACCATACTACTATGCTACTAAACACTTTGCTGCAGATATTTAGTTCTCTAGGTGTGGTTGAATTGACAACCCAACTGCTAATACTCACAAATATTCTTTGGCTCCCCTTGTGTCGAATCAATAAATTTGGGTGAAATACTACCCTCGAAGACTGTCGCGATCCCCTATACTTGTGGGTTATCACGCCCGCCTGAGCCACAACGGGCTCGGTCATGGCCGCTGTCGTGTGCGCCCGGTGAGCTCTGCCTCCAGCCATCCCCAACAACCGCCACCTCACTGCCCAACGTCGCCCAACCACCGCGCCAGCCCGTCCCCGACCTCACTTGCTCCCACTGCCATGTGGAGCAGATGCCGCGGTGGCTACTCCAGCATAAATCAAATTAGTGAGATGCTTTGTCCTCTTCTTTATATGAACGTACTTGCTTTATAGTATATCTGGTGCAGTAGTTTTGGTCATTGTCAAAGCAGAAGAAAGCTGAATGTATGACCGAGAATGATGTAGCTTCGTCCCTCCCTGATGCTGCTAATGCAAGATGCATAGGAATCTTATTCTATTGGTATAAGGTGTACGTCTATCATTTTGAGAGTAAACTTCCTTTGCTTATTACACACTTTTTTCTGTAATTGAACTTCTGTTAATCTTTTGAGGGGAGATGTGTAAGAGAAAAAAAAGGTGTGCAGATGGTTCAATTGAAATATTACAGCATGGTAGTTTGAGTACTACCAGGACGGGTTATATTAGAGATATAGTTTGAGTACTTTCAGTACATGCTATATTTGTGAGATAGATTGACAATGTTGATTTGTAGCCAATTTTGTAATTTAAGTAGTTGATGTCCTGCAAGGGCACAGGGCTGTTGTAGCACTTTCGTGTGATAAGTAGAGTGTCGAACCCACAGGGAGCAAATAGGAAGACACTACCAACCCCGCAACTACGTTGTCTGCGTAGCTACGTTCGCACCCAAACCGTAGTTTGGAAATAGCCTATTCTATCGGTTGCTACCGGAACAATAATAAAGGAGGATTTAACTAGACTATAAACTTGGACAGTAAATATACTAAACTAGAACACAAAGTAAAAGTGGTTGTACTTGTAGGATTGAATAGAGCAAAAGGCGGTATCTAGGTTTTCGGTCTCACTAGTACTAGAGGAGCGTCTTAGTGGCATACAAGTATTATAGACTACTTATCATTCTCCTATGGTTTGCATCCGCGTTCTGTCACTCCTAGGTGTACTAGACATAACATAGCGTCAAGGTCAAACGCGGCTGTCAATAATACACAGCGGAACTAAAGGATCATGAAGTTCATCTATCTACCCCGTGTACATGCAAGTAACATACATGCAACGTGAAAGAGAGTAAATACTAAACGAAGCCACAAAGACTAGTTGTGCGTACTAGATGCCTCAACCTAGAACAGGATCAATTACTCACACATAGATGAATAGGCACACAAAGAGGAATGATTCATTGCTGCCATCAACATGTTCAATCTTACAAAATACAAGTGTGAGGACAGAGATGGAGATGGGGATGACCACCGGTGCGCCCGGCCTATGGCCGGTGCCCGGTGATGGCGGCGGCTCCTCCTTCTCCTTCTCTTGCGTGGCCTTCGTGGTGATGGTGATGCAGGGAGAGGCCTCCCCCTAGATGAGATGGGAGAGCCTCCCGGCGGCTGCGTGGACTTGTGGTGGAATGAGGATGATGATCCCGGCGGTTAGGGTTGGAGCTCTTCATATTGGAGGCATCCTCGGGTCTCCTCCGTTGATGTAGCCTCCTCCCCTTCATCCAAGGGCTCTAGAGGAGTCAAATCCACGCCCAAATGATGTCTTATCTGGCCAAGGATCCCATAGGAACAAACCGGGACGAAATCGGAGCAAGATCGGGAAAGTTTTGGCCAATTTACGAAGCTGTCTGGAGATCATACGGGCACCCAAACGAGCGGCTACGGTCTTATGGAAGGCCGTCTTCCGTTCTAGACTTCGGGAGCACTTTCGTATTTTGGTCGTCATTTCTTCATACGAACTCCGATTTTGACGTTCTTGGGCTTGTTGGATTGCTAGCGAAAAGCCTGATGCGTTTGTTGCCTTCGACATTAAATTTGGACAGTTTAATAAATGTCAAATCATCAAATACTCCATATGGCCTTCGTCTGGTGCCTCGAACTTCTCCGGTTTGACTCCCAACTTGGTTCTTTTGATGTGCCAAGTCCATGAACATGCCAATACACCCACAACGACCACAAAACAAAGGAAAACTAATAAAAAATAAATAAAATAAAAATTGTGTAACGATCTTGGTAAAATGAGTAAATATCGAAAACTATGCATTGGGGACATGTATAAGTGCTAGATGGATATGTTATGAGGGATTTTTGCTCTAGAATATACTCAAAAAAGTATGCATAAAATTCACTCATCAACTTCCCCAAACTTAAACCTTGCTCGTCCTCGAGCAAGAAGGTTGATAAACCAAAGTTATCCATCTAGCTAATCAATAGGATTGTTGCCCATGGGCGTATCCTTGTCTTCTCTGCAAGCTATAAGCAAGATGGATCGTATTTGTACAAGGTAGCACATGCTCAACTAGGTAACATATATGCATTTTGATACAATCCACGAGAGCTTCAGTAAAAAATTCTATGCTCCTTGTCATAGTTTAATCTAGCATGAAAACAAATACTTGGATCCTCTTACTTAATAGCTTATTTATTTTTGTTGTTTTTTCTTTTTAAACAAACTTGAACACAGAGAGTTGTCAAAAAGTCAAGATATAGAGTTTCTCATCACCTCCCACTAACATTCTCAAGTCAAGGCTCTCAGGCACTTACTTCAATCATTGTTTGCTGAAACTTTTGTTGCCGGGTGACGAGATCATGCCAAAGAAATGATCATGCATAAGGTTTCGTAGTTGCTGAATTTTGGGTACTATGGACCAATATGTTGTATCTTTCAAGCTCTTGTGATCAGTACCCTTTATTTACCACATACACACCATTTCAAGAGAAAGCTGAATAATATTCGATGTAGTGTTGCCACTACGTACGTTAACAAACTCATAGCCGAAATCCGAGCCACAAACTCTAGTGGATCATTCATTGGCCTGCGGAGTTCTCAGCATAACATCAAGAAAGGTGACGAAGCCAGATTTACACACGTACACGTGCATAGAGTAGCAAGGACATAGCACCAGCGAGAAGCTGAAGTGCCATGTAAAAATGCAAACACAGATTTTGGCATAATCTCATTCACCTTTCAACTAAGTTCCTCTGGACAATTTTATCCACAAGGGCTATTAAGTCTATTGTATCAAACACCATGGGGTTGAGCTACACCATAACTCTTTCTTTCAGAACAATTCTTGTCATGGGAAAACGATGATCTATGGGATCGAGAGGATCCCTTTGCGGTTCGGAAGTGGGCTCACAATACTACAAAGAGCAGGGCTAATAGATATGAGCACAAGCAATGATTTATCCAGGTTCGGGCCACTATGAGCGTAAAACCCTACTCCTGTTCTGGTGGTTTGATTGTATGTGAGCTCAAGGGTTACAAAGAGCGCAGCTTGCCGGCAAGGTGCGTGGGAAGTGCAGCTACATCGTGTAGTTGAGCTAAGAGTCGACCGTTCTAAGTGTAGCCATGGGCCTCCTTTTATAGGCCAAGGGGTCACCACATAGGCTAACATGGTCATTTACAGAGTATGAATAGTAACTTGCACCGTCACCACGTCTATCTCCAGATGGGGTAAGACAAGCGCATTAATTGCACCGTTAGGTGTTACGTCGGGGAGGTGAGGCTTTGGGTAAAAGATCTCTACCACTGATCCTAGTGCCCTCTTGTCACCTTGACATGTCCCAGGGACGGGTGTCATTAAAGTTAATCCTGGCATGGCATGCTGACACGTGCCTTGGCCAGCTGTGTTGACTGCCTGCCTGCTCGACACCTATCATGCGTGCTTATCTAGCCGATGATGAGGTGCAGCGGTAACGGGACAGAACGAGCTCGCCAGCGCGGAGCTTGCCGGGCCGTTGCTTGTCGGCAAGGAGCTTGCCGACAACCAGAGTCTTGGCCTTCACCTTGTCGGTACGAAGCTTGCCGGCAAGGGCAATCTTGACCTTCAGTACGAGAGTAGTACTTCTCGATGACCTGCCTTGAGGTCTTGTTCACAGTCTTGTTGTTCTAAGTCTTGAGTCATAGTTATCCTCTGTCAAGCCCTTGCCGCCAGGAAGGCTACAACTGCCTATGCACAAGTCAGGGTACGAGGTGTCGGAGTAAACACCGGCAGACCTTGGGGTAGGGGGTCCTGAGCTGTGGACCTCGGACAGATGGTAACAGGAATAGAGAGATGATATTTACCAAGGTTCGGGCCCTCTTGATGGAGGTAAAACCCTACGTCCTACTCTTGTTTATATTGATGGAGATGTATCAAGTACAGAGTTGATCTACCTCGAGATCGTAAGATATGATCTAGTCCTATGGCTAGGTGAATGAGATTGCGTTGAGATCCCCTCTAGGGGCTAAACCCTTTGGCTTATATACATGCCAGGCAGGGCTTCTAGGGTTACAAGGTCGGTCTCTAGGCGTGGAGGCGGCAGGAGAAATCTTGGAGTATAGGTCAAGTCTTCGGCAGGTGTAGTCCCTATCTTGTCCCTAGCGTGCGACCTCCGGAGTCCATCTTGATGAGAATAAGGGCCCGCTGGCCCTACCCCGAGGAAAACAGGCTGACTAGGTTAGTACCCCCTAGTCCAGGACACCATCAGTAGCCCTGAACTGGTCTCCGATGCCGAGGACAACGTTTTTAAACTTTGGTTCCGGGGTCTTCGGCTCGGCAGGCAAGTTCCATAATCTTTCCATCATGTCCTCAAGTAGTCTTCGAAAATTTGGTAGTCCCGCCGGGTGGGCCTAGCCCCGCCACACGTGGCCTCTGCTTTCTGACCTTGGGAGCTGTGCCTTACAGGGAAGCAGGTTAGTTTATGGCGAAACGTCAAAGCGTCGGTTTCTCCCCTTTTTATTTACGAGTCAGGCGTGCGGATTTATCACAAATCTCCACTCCTCTCTCCAAGCAACTTGCGCAAATATTCCCCTTCCTCCCAAGTCCGACTTTGAGGGTTTCCCATGGTGAGTGATGCTAGTTCTTCGCGGCGCCCTCACGGCCCTATCAGAGGTGATTGGGGCAGTTGCGCCGTTTCGCGCCTTCAACTGGAGCACCTGGCTAGACAAGGATACCTGCCAGATTCAGATTTGACAACGACCTGCCCAGGCTTAACATCCATTAACGGGCAGGTACACGTAGAGACTTACCCCTCCCCTCAGAAGGATGAAAGGGTGTGCTTCATTTCCTTCCTGCTGCGCGGTTTAGGATTTCCAATTCACCCCTTCCGCCGAGGCCTGCTAGAGTTCTACGGGTTGCAGCTCCACCACCTTACCCCCAACTCAATTTTGCACATCGCGGGTTACGTTGCCCTATGTGAGATGCATCTTGGGTGCGAAGCACACTTCGGACTACGGAGGAGGTATTTTTGTGTAGTGCCTTGTCCTCCCTCCGAAAAGCTTTACGAGGTCGGAGCGGCCGAAGTCTGTCGAATTGAGGGGGCAGAATACCCATCGGGCACCGCTCGGGAGGATACCAATGTCTGACCAACAGATTGGTTCTATATAGACGACGTCCCCCTCCCAGACCCTGTTCGGCCCGGGCTCCCCCCTTTGTCTTCGGAGCCCCCGAAGAGACGATACAGCTGGAGGCCTCAGGGTAAGGCCTAGGAGGATGGCACCGAGGTGACTGAGCTAGCCGCCAAGGTGAAACAATTGGTAAGGACCGGCCTTACCATAATAGACGTAATAGCCACGGCGATAGACCAAAGAGTCCAACCACTCCGGCTGCACCCTCACCCGTTATATGCATACAACGGAACTGAAGACTGCTCCCGATCAATTCGGCAAAGCTTCTTCGACCAAGCGGCTTTTGGCACAGTAATGGCCGGCATTTACTACGGAACGACGGAGGACTTTGCCCGTCGACAATTCCGGGACGGGTTGTCCTACTACAATCTGGCCGATATAGTAAGTCTTCCCATTTTATTTCATCTATCCGAGTTGTTTTTCAATAGCCAATCCATCTGACCGATTTTTTTACTGGTTTCGAACAGAGATGGAGGCGTCGGGTGGAGGCTCTGAACAGCCTAGCACCTGAGCCGGAAACGCACCGCCCAGCGGAAGATCCCCTTTTTCACGAGGATGAGGACCTGGCGCTTATCTACGAAGGAAGGAAATTTTACATGGAGTGCCTTGACGGCTCAAAGGTAGTGGTCACCCCTGACACGCCGGGGATGAGGTCGGCTTCATCGGTAACGCCCTCTTCTTCTACTCAAAAGCGAGCCCCTCGTCCCCAAGCCCCTAGCCGCCTGACTTCTCCTCCAAAGGGTCGGCGTTCGAAATGCCCGCGCGGAGAGTTGGCCCCTCGAGGGAGCCGTCCACAAGAAGCGGAAGGAGCAGAGGCCGAAGTCATGGAGGAAGGCGAAAGTGCCAACTCAATTACCAGGTAACCGAGATTACGATATTTTGTAGAAACACCGTCTTAGGCCCTGACCCCTTTGATCACTCGCAGGCGGCCTTCCTCTTCCATGGCGGCTGGCGCAAGGGCCGAGGGGAGGACGGCTTCAAACAGGGAAGCCGACGCGCGCCCTTCTTCAGGAGCCACCACCGAAGTTCCCCCACCCGAGGGCTCAGAGACCAGCTCAGCTACCCCTTCCGAGATCCAATGCACCGCGAATTACCGGCGGCAAAAGACCTCCCTGAGGAGTCTGGCCTTCTCAGATAGGGAGTTCAACGCTCTCAGCTCTGTGGACGCATACCTTGGGGTGACCCGCGCGGTATTTGATCAGTCATTAGATGTTTTGTCGCAAGGTTTGCGGGTAAGGTCCAATCCGAGCTCGTTTTATCTTGAAGATTTCTTATATCTTTCCGTTTGTTTGAAAGACAAATAGTACTGCCTAACCGTGGTAGTAGCCCGTAAGGCTTGATATGGGCAAGAATGCCCGTAGCGAGGCTTGATAATAACCTGAAAAAGTTATTTTTTGGTAGAGTGCTCGGGCGAGGAATGATCAGCTATCCGAGGCCCTTTCCCAGACAAAGGGGAGGTTGGAGACTGCCTTGGTCGAGGTGGAACAGGTGAAGAAGTTCACGCGAGAGGTACACGGTAAGTGCTTTGTCTTGTATATAATAATCTTTAGTTATTAAGATCTCCTGACATCGCAATCCGATGTAGCAGCAGAAGCCCTAGGTCATCTTGAAAGAGATCTCAAGCAGGCCTGCGAGGATTTGTTTTATACGGAGTCACAGCGCCAGGCAAACCAACATGTGGTAACCCAAAGGGTGGATGGTGTTAATGCATTAAGGGCCAAAAATGCCCGACAGACTGATGAGATTAAGAGCTTAAAAGCTCAACTGGCTGCTACCGAGGCCAAGAATCGTCGAACAGATGAGACGATCTTTGGTAAGTGTTGATTTTTAAGAATCGTTACTTGAGTTTGGGTGGTTTAGCTGAGATGAGTAGTGGGCTAACATATGTTTCTTGCCAGCTTCTCTGTCTGGGCAACCTCTTGATGGTCGAGGTCCGGTACCCGAAGACATGGCGGCTCATCTATCCGAAGTGTACGATAGTGCGCGGAAATCGATGAAGGTAGTCTTCAAGGAGTTGTGGCCTGAAGTGGAGCACGTCCTCGAAGACATGGCCATCCTAGCCGAACAGTTCCAAAGAGCTCGGCGTCGGATCCAGGTGTGGAAGGTGTCTGCCTGCCGGGAAGGGGTGAGGGAGGCCTGGGCCATGGTCAAGACCCGATATACGGATGTTGATATGGCGCACCTGGCCAAGGTAGGGCCAATGGGGCCGGACAGGGAAGAAGTACCCACTAGTCTCGTATACGAGAATGTCACGCCTGTTGCTCGGTCTTCGAAGAAGGACTGCGCCCTAGACGTCTTGATAGATGGGTTAGACCGTGTGCAATGAAATTATAATGTGTGACTCTATGTATTAAAGTACTTTACGTCATTATTCAATCCGTGCATCTAAACTCTGTCAACCAGCCATCGGCTTCTACCTCCTCGATCAGTGACCGAGGAGTGTTTGCTTACTACTGATCGAATTAATCAGAACAGATGCTTCTGGAGATGAGGCAAGCTGGCTATGTGGTGCAAACGACGAGAGTGAGGCAGAGAGTTATGTTATATTACTTTTTAACGTAAGAAACATCTTCCGAGGAAAATAGTTCTTCCAACAGTTCCTTTCCTCGGGTGGCTGTGTCAAACACCTAAGTCCGAAGATGGGTGACCTCGGAGGTAAAGCCCCTGGTCAGGGTTTGAAAGACCCCCTCCACTTTATTTCTATGTCATGGCCGACCGATTTGTACATTTAAGAGTGCTAGTTTTAGGCTTTGTCCGTCTGAGGTACTGCACCGGATGACCCGGGAATAACAATCACATCGGTGCTCCCTTTGCCTCTTAGCCGAATGATCGGGAACGTAAGGGGCAAGCACAGGAGCCGGGCAACCCAGCTTGGCCAAATCTTAAGTCAAATCGATGCATATTATGGCTTGAAAGACAATAGTATGTAAGAGGTGGAATGATGCATGTTTTGAAAAGAACATGCCGTATTGATTTTGTTTCTCGAGGTCCTTCAGAGGATACCACCGAAATCTCTTGAGAGGGAGAAAAGGGAAAAAGAAAACAAAGTAAATAGGGTGGTGTATGTACAGGGGTGAGTAGTTTTCGGAGTTTCAACCATGGAAACATCGGAGTAGCTCTGCGTTCCAGGGGTTGGGTTCTAAACGTCCGTCCTCTGGGTCTCGAATTCGGTACGTGCCTCCGGTGAGGACCTGGTCGATGATAAATGGCCCATCCCACTTAGGGGAGAGCTTGTGCGTCTGCTTCTCCGGATGAAGCCGCATGACGAGGTCTCCTTTGTTGAAGTCCTTTGCGCGGACCTCCCTACTGTGGTAGCAGCGGGCTTGTTGCTGGTAGATGGCAGATCGTGCCCGAGCGACATTGTGTTCCTCTTCTAAGGCATCCAAGGCATCTTGCCAATCTAACTCGGCCTCCCGCTCTTCGTACGTGCGTACTCGAGGTGCATCTTGTACGATGTCGTAGGGGAGCACTGCCTCGGCGCCGTACAACATAAAAAATGGAGTATACCCGGTGGATCTGTTTGGTGTGGTGCGCAGACCCCGTAGAACGGAGTCAAGTTCCTCTACCCATTTGCGGTCGGCCTCCTTGAGGGAGTGAACTAGCCTAGGCTTGATTCCACTAAGGATTAGTCCATTGGCGCGTTCTACTTGCCCGTTTGACTGCGGGTGATATACGGATGCATAGTCGAGCTTGATGCCCATTTTTGCGCACCATGCTTTCACTTCTTTGACCGTGAAGTTTGTCCCGTTGTCTGTTATGAGACTATGGGGGATACCATAGCGGTGTACTAACCCCGAGATGAATTCGAGTACGTGGACTGCACTGGCCGAAGTTACTAGTTTTGCTTCGATCCACTTAGTAAACTTGTCCACCATGACAAGTAGGTATTTATTTTTTCTTGACCCGCCCTTGAGTGGGCCGACCATATCTAGCCCCCAGACCGCGAAAGGCCAAGTTATAGGGATTGTGCGGAGAGCCGCAGGGGGCATGTGACTTTGTTTGGGGAATACCTGGCAGCCGGGGCAGCCCTGTACTAATGCAGAGGCGTCGGCACCCGCGGTTGGACAGTAAAAACCAGCTCAGAAGGCCTTGCTGACCAAGGTCCGAGCAGCGGCGTGATGTCCGCTCATGCCGGAGTGAACCTCCTAGAGTAATAATCGTCCTTCCTCTTCGGAAATACATCGCTGGAGGACACCCGTGGTGCTTATTTTGTAGAGTTCTCCCTCATGAACCTTATAGGCTTTTGATTGCCTTACGATCCGACGTGCATCGGTTTGGTCTTCGGGGAGCTCTTTATGAAGCAGGTATGCGAGGAGCGGCTCGGTCCATGGTGCAATAACTGCCATAATTTCGTGTGCAGAAGCTGTTATCTGGACAACTGAGCCGCCCACTATATCTGGGCCGTCGTCGTCTTCGGGCGAGGGGGGCTGTTCGATGTCGTTTAAGTCCGACGTTCCCTTGTCCTCTTGCCAGACTATGGACGGCTTAAATAGCCGTTCGATAAAGGTATTGTCCAGTACTTTTTCCCGCTTAGCGCCCATTCGGGAAAGTATATCTGCGGCCTACTTACTATCTCGGGGTATATGATGAAATTCAAGGCCCTCGAACTTGGCAGAGATTTGTACCACGGCATTCCGGTAGGCTGTCATCTTTGGGTCCCTTGCGTCGAATTCGCCGTTAACTTGTGAGATGGCGAGGTTGGAATCACCTCGGACCTCAAGACATTGGACACCCATGGACACCGCTATCCGGAGTCCATGTAACAGAGCTTCGTATTCAGCCGCGTTATTGGAGTCGGTATACATAATATGCAACACATACCGAATACTGTCCCCCGTGGGTGAGGTAAGCACTACGCCAGCCCCTAGGCCGGCAATCATTTTGGAACCGTCGAAATACATGGTCCAATGCGAATAAGTGCTATATTCTTGAGGGAGCTCGGCCTCCATCCACTCGGCCATGAAGTCGGCCAACACTTGAGATTTAATAGCTCGGCGGGGTCGGTAAGCTATTTCAAATGGTAGGAGTTCTATTGCCCATTTAGCTATGCGCCCCGTTGCATCCCTGTTGTTGATTATGTCACTTAATGGGACATCGGATGCCATGGTTATTGAGCACTCTTGAAAGTAGTGCCGAAGTTCTCGTGATGCCATGAAGATGGCATAGGCTATCTTTTGATAGTGGGGGTAGCGTGTCTTGCACAGGGTTAGGACCTCGGAGACGTAGTAAACGGGCTTTTGTACCCGGAACTTGTGACCTTCCATGTCTCGTTTGACCACGAGTACTGCGCTGACCACCTGGTTTGTGGCCGAGATTTATAATATCATCGGCTCGCATATGCCTGGTGGCACCAAGATAGGATTGGTTGCAAGGAGAGCTTTAATGCCTTCCAGAGCCGCCGTGGCCTCCTCGGTCCATTTGAAGGTCTTTGTCTATTTTAAGAGTCTATACAAAGGTAAGGCTTTCTCCCCGAGTCTTGATATGAAGCGACTCAGTGCCGCCACGCATCCTGCCAGCTTTTGCACATGTTTCAGCTCTGTTGGTACCTCTAAGCGGTCCAAGGCTTTTATTTTTGCCGGATTGGCTTCGATACCTCGGCTAGATACGATGAAGCCAAGGAGTTTGCTGGCTGGTACTCCGAAGACACATTTCTCGGGGTTGAGCTTAATTTGATACTCCCATAAGCTAGCGAATGTGTCACGGAGATTGTCTACCAATTGTCCGACGTGTTTGGTTTTGACAACCACATCATCGACGTAGGCCTCAACGGTCTTCCCGATGTGTTTCTCCAAGCATGATTGAATCATGCACTGGTATGTGGCGCCGGCGTTCTTTAATCCGAAGGGCATCGTATTGAAGCAAAATGGCCCATAAGGTGTGATGAATGCTATTGCTGCCTGGTCAAATTCTTTCATCTTGATTTGATGATATCCTGAGTAGGCATCCAAGAAGCATAGTGAATCGTGCCCAGCTGTGGCGTCTACAATTTGGTCAATTCGTGGTAAGGGGAAAGGGTCATTGGGGCATGCTTTATTAAGGTCTTTGAAACCGACGCACAGGCACCAAGACCTATCCTTTTTTGGTACCATGACCAAATTGGCAAGCCAATCGGGGTGTTTTATGTCTCGGATGAATCTGGCTTCCAATAATTTGGCCAGTTCTTCACCCATTGCTTGACGCTTGGGTTCAGAGAAGCACCAAAGTGTTTGCTTGATGGGCTTGTAGCCTTTCAATATGTTTAGGCTGTGTTCCGCAAGCGTGCGGGGTATCCCTAACATGTCCAAAGGGTGCCAGGCGAATATATCCCAATTTCCCTAAGGAAACTACGTAAAGCCTCGTCAATCTCTGGATCGAGGTTCGCCCCTATGGATGTCGTTTTAGCTGGGTCCATGGGGTGTACTTGAAATTTGACTATTTCATCGGCCGGCTTGAATGAGGTGGACTTCGGCCGTTTGCCGAGGATGACACCATCTCGGTCGACTTCGGCTCGTAATGTGCTTAGTTCCTCGGCTGTGAGGGCTTCAGACAAAGATTCGAGGGCAAGTGACGCCGTTTTGTGCTCGGCTTTGAGTGCTCTGTCGGGGTCGCTTGAGGCAGTGATTATCCCGTTCGGGCCCGGCATTTTGAGCTTCATATAGCCGTAGTGTGGTACTGCTTGAAATTTGGAGAAGGCGTCTCACCCCAGGAGGGCATGATATCTGCTCCTAGAGGGGGCGATGTGGAACGTAATTTCTTCGGATCGGTAATTGTCCGGGGTTCCGAAGACCACATCCAAGGTTACCTTTCCACTGCAACGTGCTTCTCGCCCAGGTATGATGCCTTTGAAGGTGGTGCTACTCTGTTCGATGCACGATTTATCGATTTGCATTCTGTCCAGAATGTCTGCGTATATCAAATTTAAGCTGCTACCCTCGTCCATTAATACTTTTCGGAGACGGCAGCTGCCCACGATTGGGTCAAGGACTAGGGCGGCGGGGCACCTGTTCGGGGTTGACCTCGGCTGATCTTTATGATCAAAGGTAATGGGCGTGTCTATCCACGCGCCCCGAGTTGGTACCTGATAGATGGAGTTGATTTCTCGAAGGGCCCGCTTGCGCTGGTTGTTGGACGTAAAGGTCTCGTAGACCATCGTGCCCTCGCCCTCGTCCGAGGATTCCTCTGCGTGACTGGGATGCTCATAAGGAGGGCAGGTCCTCCTTTTACCACTTGCCTCACTACCCAGCAGTCGCAAAGGCTGTGAGTTGGGCAAGAATTAAGCAAAATAGCATGTATCAGACATGGTTTATCCAGGAGACCATCAAGGGTGGTCTCGGGGAGGACCGATGTTTTCTTCTTTTTTTGAGGTTGCTTGGTCGGTATGGTCCCCGTGCGGGTTGCACATCGAGGTGCGGGTCTTTTTCATTTTAACTTGTTGTCACAGATCGAATCTGTGCTCTTCTTGGCAATCCAAGCATCTTGGATGGTGCAGAATCTGGGCGCCAGGTCGAACAACTCCGAGAGGATTTGTACACAGCAGCAGGCGAGGGCGTTCAAGACGCCTTTATCCTTGCATTCGTGCTAAAAAGCTGTTATTATATCTGAGTCCTGGTAGTTTGGTATCTTGTTCTTGACCGACAAGAACCTGGCCTAGAACTATCTAATCGATTCGTCGGGGAGTTGTTGCACGTAGGCTAGATCCCAGACATCTGGAGGCCCCGAGTAATCGGGGCAGTACTTGCTGTGGGAGGTGGGTGGGAGGTTTTCGATCTCTATGGATCGTGGGCTCGAAGTCCTGGTATCTTTATCCCGTGACAGGCCTAAGATCGTTGGACCGGCCGGACTGATTTGAAGATCAGGTTCATTCGCCGTGTCTGGCTGGTCCTTCGGCCCTTCGCCCTTGAAAGGGGGTTCAGCCGGAGCGGGAGAGGAGTCATGAATTGCTCTCAATCCGTCGAGAAGGAAGGGTACTTCTGTGACAGAAGCTTCAGGTGCGGGAAGCATGCTCGCGATATTGGAATCATAAGCCGATGATCCCATCGAACCTTTTTAGATCCCACAGCGGAACTCTCAATGAAAGCACCAGTGTCGGTGTAAAAACCAGCAGACCTCGGGGTAGGGGGTCCCGAGCTGTGGACCTCGGACAGATGGTAACAGGAACATAGAGACGATGTTTACCCAAGTTCGGGCCCTCTTGATGGAGGTAAAACCCTACGTCCTGCTCTTGTTTATATTGATGGAGATGTATCAAGTTGATCTACCTCGAGATCGTAAGATATGATCTAGTCATATGGCTAGGTGAATGAGATTGCGTTGAGATCCCCTCTAGGGGCTAAACCCTTTGGCTTATATACACGCCAGGCAGGGCATCTAGGGTTACAAGGTCGGTATCTAGGCATGGAGGCGGCAGGAGAAATCTTGGATTATACGTCAAGTCTTCGGCAGGTGTAGTCCCGATCTTGTCCCTAGCATGCGACCTCCGGAGTCCATCTTGATGAAAATAAGGGCCCACTGGCCCTATCCCGAGGAATACGGGCCGACTAGGTTAGTACCCCCTAGTCCAGGACACCGTCACGAGGGCACCCCTACTTTAGTACACCGACAGGAGCCCCTGGGCCTGGGCCACACACGCATGTGAGGCGTCGTTGGGCTAGGCCCGAATAGTGCACAGGCATGCGTGGCTGAGGATAACTGTCGTAATCTTCTCTGTTACCACGCCCCCCACGACACGCATTAAATGCGGGCGTGGGAGAGGTGGAATGGAACGGGCGCGGGGAGGTAGTGCGCTTGAAAAGCGCAGCCACGTCGGATGGTAAAGGGCCAGCCCCCGGGCCTTGCCATAAAAAGGAATCCGCGAGGGGCGCTGCTCATATACCCCCCCTTCTCCCAATCTCACCATCGCCGCCGTCTTCATCTTCTTCCTTGCGCCAGAGCAGAGCACGCCCTCTGCTTTCGCCACCGCGCAGCGTAGCTCTCCCCCGCCTGCTTCCACATTTGCCCTCCCCAGCGCAGCTATGGCTCCCAAGAAGAACTAAAACAAGCCGGGGAAGGCGGTCGATCCCGAGGAAGAACTGGCAACGGCGCAGAGAAACAGCGTCGTGTTCGAGCTGGTGCTGGATCAGAGCGACATTGTGAGTCGGTACTCGATCATGTGGGGGAAAGAGACGAGCGCCCACACCGCACCAGAGGTGCTTCCTGGCTCCATCAAGCCTGGACCAGACAAGTACCCCTTCTTTGCTGCATATTTTTACTGTGGGCTCGTTCCTCCCTTCTCTGAGTTCTTCGTAGAAATGATGTATACCTACGGGTTTCGCCTTCTAGAATTCAACCCCAACGCCATGACTTGTATGGCTGTTTTTGCACATATGTGCGAAAACTTTGTAGGAGTATTGCCTAGTGTAGCTCTCTTCTGCCATTACTTCACCCCACGCATCAAAGCAGATGTTCTCTCCGGCTGCATCACTTGGATACCCAGGAATGAGAACGCCTACCTTCCGGGGCTGCCCTATCAGCAGTGGAACGAGTGGCGCGGGGAATGGTGTTGGATCAAGGAAAAGGATTTTCCGGAGTTCTGCCATCCCAGGACAGCAAGGGTGGAGCGCGGCACGGATTGAAACTCTTTTGCCGCTGACAACGAGAAGCTCACAATCGCCACCACGCGCATCCTCCGCCTCAAGGCTACCGGCCTCACCGCTGAAATGGTGGGGGCTGACTTCCTTCACCGCCGCATTGCTCCTCTCCAGAACAAGGGCAGGCCCGCCTGGGATTACAAGAACGCGGCAGATATCATGCGGGTCCGGATTGGACTTCATGCCAACCTGACAGTGTTGCAGCACCGGGCCCTCTGCGAGCACCTCTTCCGCCCTAGTGGCAACTTCAAGCTGCCGACAAGGGTGGTGCCTTTATGCAACAGCTCCGCCAAGGATTCCGTCATCGCGGTGATGCCATCCTGCGATGCCCATGGCGTTGAAGCGATTTGGCAGGAGCCGCCCGAAGACGCGGTGCAAGGGTGGTTCGACACTTTGGTGGAGAGGCCCATCAGAGGGGAAAAAGATCTCTTCCGCGACACCACACCCGAAGAATTGGAGCATCTCGCCAATAGGGCGGTAGAGGCCAGAATGGCTGGAGGCGTTAGCGGCTCTGGGTCTGTGGCAACAATGTCGATGAGGAATCTGGTGATGGAACGGCAAGGGAAACACCAGAGGAACTTGCCGAAGAGCAGGAAGAACCTTCTGGGGAACGGGGCAGGGACACTATTGCAGAACACGTATCCGAAGAGCCCCCCGCTCCTTCCGCTCCGGCAAGGAGAACTCGTGTCCTTCGAAGAGCTGCCTCCAGAGAGCCATTTCGTGGCGTACCCTCAGGTGAGGAAGTTACCGGCGAGGAGGTAACTGGCAAGGTTGCCGGACGACAAGGAACTCAACGCCAAGCCCCTCAACACCAGCGAACGCGGCGTACCTCTACGAGGAGTATAGCCGCGCTGGCTGCCGAAGCGGGCGAGTCATCTTGTCCTACTACGCCTGTGACGACTAAGCGGGCCAGGACTTCTACTCCGCCGCCCTCTTCCAGTACCATGCCTGAGAGCTTGTATGATCTCTCCATCCTTAGCGATGAGGAGGAGGAAGAGGAGTATGCGTCTCCAATTTTCTTTGTTAACTCTTGATTCCTTGCTTGTGTTAATCTAACTTGTCTCGTCTTGCCTTGACTTGACAGCGACAGGGAGACCTTGGCACAGAGGATGGCCAAGAGGATGAGGACCGTGGCAGAGGATGAGCCGGCAATAAGCACGGCGCCAGGCGACGAGGTCATGTATATCAGCCCAGACGGCAGCCCCCAATGTGAGGCCACTATCCAATTTCCTTTGGCAAGCGCTAGTGTCGAAATATTTGCCACTAACATCAGCACGGGAGCAGGAGAAGAACACCGTGAGGAGGAGCGCCCGGAGGTAAATCCAACTGGGGTGTCTCCGTCAACCGCTGCCCCGACAAACGGCTCTCCGGAAAGGGCCTCCACAGACGAGCCCGTTCGCATTGATGAAGTGCCGGCAACCGAGGTCACCGGCAACCAGGCGACGACAACCTAGGTTGTTGGAGAGGAAACTATTCCCCCTCAACAGTCTTAGCCCGGTAAGCCTTCTGCCATTGAGTACCTTCCTCTTTCAATCTTTTTTTGTTTTCTTGAACTTGACCTGAGTCTTGATTTTCTCTCTTCTCCATCCTTTCAGATCTTCCTCCATCTGACAAAATGGACATCGATTCCACCATTGAGGAGATCGCGAGGGACGCCGCCGATGAGGCCAGCAACATTGCTGCCGGTGAGGCCGTCATGGGGACTGACGAGGAGGTCGCGAAGGCAGATCACGAAGAGACCGCCAAGGATGCTGCTGAGGAGGGCGGCAACAGTAGTGCCGAGGCCACTGGAGACATCTCTGTCCCAGGAGCGCCAAGCGCTGACTCGGCCACGAGGGCAATCCTGACCGGCAAGGCGGCCATGGACGATCACCCCCCGACACCTGAAGAGCCCTTCTCGAGCAGATACATAAAGGTTGGCGACAACCTGTTCGAACCCTCCTGGGACGTCAAGCATCTGGGCGCCTACTGAAGGAGAGATCTTGGACGGTGAGGTTACTGCTGCTGCCGGGCTCAAGGTCGTCGATGAGCTGCATGCCAACACCAACGAGACCAAAGAGCAGCAGCTCCTCAAGGCCATGGGCGAGAACTTCCAGAAGCTTCAGGCGTGCTACCACAGCCGCGCGGAGAGCTTGGACTCCAGGGCAGCCATCCTTGACAATGCGGAGGACGAATTCAAGAAGCGTGTGGAGGAAACACAGATCTGGTACGTGGAATGCCTCCAAGACCTTCAAGAACGTCATACTCAGCTTGCCAAGGCCCAGAAGGAATTTATTTTGGAGAAGGCTGAGGCCGACAAGGCACAAGAAGAGGCTACGCAGAAGGTAGCAGCAAAGGAGTCAAAGCTAAATGAGCGCAAGGTTGGCCTTGACGCTTATGAAGAAGAGCTTGGCACTCGGGAAGTAGAGCTTGCCGCCACACTTTGCGGCAAGGATAATGAGATCCAGGCCCTCGTCTCACAGCAAACTTAGGAGCTGGAGTGCAAGCACAAGGAGGCCATCGAGGCTCAAGCTACAGAGCATGCCAAAAGGATCAAGGAGGCTGTCGATGCTGCCGAAGCCGCAGAGGTCGCCAAAACCGAGCTGGAAGACAAGGTGCGAGTGCTTGAGGCGAATATCGCCGCCAACGGCAAGGAGATCCTGGCACTCAAAGCAGAGGCACAGAAGGCAACTCACACCTTGGCGGAGTTGCAGACTTCAGTGTCCGCCAAGAGCCAAGATCTCACCAAGGCCAACGGTACTATCGAAGATCACAAGATGAAGCTGTCCGGCTTGGGGAAGTCCCTTGACAAAGCTAGGAAACACGAGAAGACCTTGACGAAGGACCTCAAAAATGAGAAGGCCTTGGTCGCTAGCACCGCTGGAACTTTCAATGAGCTCAACGACACCTACAAGCTTTGGACTGACCGTCTCGTGGTTGCCGCGGAGGGCATTTCTGCACAGCTGTCCGCCATCGGCTTGCCGGAATACCACTACTCCACCGCCGAAGGGGACACCGCCAGCACCAGGCTCACTATCTTCTACGAAAGCTTGATTGAGGCGCTGGAGAAGCATCGCAGGGCTTGAGCTGCATACCTTGCCAGCGAATCCCGCAAGTTTTGCCGGGATGTCCTCTTCAAGGTACTCTTCAAGGTGGTGTACAGGAACCCAGGCATTGATCTCTCCAAGGTCCTCACCCGTCTGCCGTAGGGAGCCGATACCAGGATCGCTGAAGAACTCGTCACGCCTATCGCCGATAGGGTTGGCCAGATCCCCAGGACAGAGGGTGGAGAAACCCACTAATCTTGCAGCTATACTTTGTCTAGTGCACGATCATGTAAAAGACAGATTTATCTCAAGTTAGAACTGCACTTGGCTTTGATGCAATATAACTTGTCTTTTGGATGGATGTATGCATGCTATCTCTCTTGTCTTATTCTGTCTTTGCATGGTTTTTGTACCCTACGCTTGCCGGAAACTTGCCGGTGCGCGCACTCTTGCCACGAGCGCTTGAGGAACGGGTCCTTAGCAGCTTGCCGGAAGTGCCGCTGCCGGCAAGGGTACACTTGATGATCACAACGCAACTACTTAAGTTGCCGAGCGGACTCAAAACAAATTAAGAGCACAGTCAATCACAACAAGGTTCCTTAGCATGCAGGTTTCTCATACAAAGGCCAAAATCGTTCAAGGAGAAGTTGCAACTACAACAAAGAATTTACTTTAAAATTTTGCAACTTAGCTTTTTCTTTGCTGTGCTTCTTGCCGTAGGACGATATCTTGAACGTCATTCGGTATCCATACCATCACTCCCCCCGAGAAACTTGTACACGAGGAACCCTTCTGTCCTTTGAGAAAAAGAAAGAAGAGAAACGAGGAGGCTGGAACCTTGACGGTTCATTAATCATCCTATGCAAGGGAAAATGTAGTACAAGGCTGCCTGCAACATATAAACAAATATGTACTTGGACAAAGAATTGTGAAACACTTAAATTTATTTATGTGCACGGGATCTGCGCCTGGCTCTGTACAAAGGTTTACATTCCTTTCCGGCAAACTTGTACAAAAGAGGTGGCCGGGTAGCCCGGCAACCGACCTTACGGGTAAAACTTGAGAAGATGCTCAATATTCTATGAGTTGAGCACCGGAGTGCCATCTTCGGTCTCTAGGCGGACTGCGCCGGGCCTAGTGACTCATACCACCTGGTAAGGGCCCTCCCACTTCAGCGTCAACTTGTTTTGACCCTTCATGGATTGAATCTGACGAAGAACAAAGTTGCCTTCCTCAAGATTCCTGGCATTCACTTTGTGGCTATGGTAGCAACACAAAGCTTGCTGGTACCATGCAGCACGGACAGCAGCCCGGAAACGATCTTCCTCAAGGTGCGTGGCATCATCTTGCCGTAGCTCATCTTGATCCTCCTCATCGCAGGCCAAGACTCGAGGTGACCCGTATTTGAGTTCTGTGGGGAGCACCGCTTCTGCACCATAAACAAGGGAGAAGGGTGTCTGGCCAGTGGCTTGACTTGGTGTCGTTCTGATCGACCAAAGAACTGCCGGTAACTCTTCCACCCAGCGCCTTCCACACTTGTGCAGCCTGTCAAAAGTTCTGGTCTTGAGACCACGTAGCACTTCTGCATTTGCCCTCTCTACTTGCCCATTGCTCCTTGGGTGAGCAACAGACGCGTAGCAAATCTTATTTCCAAGTTCTTGGCAATATGCTGTGAAGGCGCAGCTCATGAATTGGGTGCCGTTGTTGGTGATGATCCTGTTGGGGACACCAAAATGGGTAACCAATCCTTTGAGGAACTTGATGGCTGACTGTGCCGTCACCTTCCTCACTGGCTCCACCTCAGGCCACTTTGTAAACTTGTCGATTGCAACATACAAGAATTCAAAGCCCCCGGTAGCACGGGGGAAGGGGCCGACGATGTCGAGCCCCCAGACCAAGAAGGGCTAGGAGAGAGGGATGGTTTGGAGGGCTTGAGCTGGCTGGTGGATGTCCTTGGAGTGGAACTGGCATGCTTCGCATCTGATGACAACTGCTGAGGCGTCTTGAAGGGCTGTCAGCCAGTAGAATCCTTGACGGAACGCCTTGCCGACAAGTGCGCGTGACCCAATGTGAGAGCCACACATCCCTTCATGCATTTCTTCCAACAGCCTGTGTCCATCTTCCCGGCAGATGCAATTCAACTTCACCCCATTTGGTCTCTTTCTGTATAGAATGTTGTCAACAAACTTGTACATCCTTGATTGACGGTCTACTCTTGCTGCATCCTCTTGCTCATCGGGAAGATCTCCTATCTGAAGGAACTGGACAATTGACTGTGCCCATGCCGAAGCTTGTGGCTCGATGACAAGCACTAAAGGCATTTCTTCCTCTGCGGGAGCGCTTGCTTCGACGGCAAGGATCTGGCTTGCCGAAAACTGCGGCTCACCGACCGAGGGTATCTTGTTGGCGGTGTCCACTTTCTTGGCGGCTGCCGGCAGCTCCGCCGGAAAGTAACCACCAACATTTTGCTTTCTCTTCTTCGCCAACCTTGATGGCATAACGGATGGCTGAGTCAGATGGAGCACAAAAGTTCCTGGTTCCACAGGCATCTTTTGAGTGGCAAGCTTTGACAGGTCGCCGGCAATCCAATTCTGGGAACGGGGAACGTGCTCTGCTTGCAGACCGTCAAAGTGCTCTTCCAACTTCCTCACCTCATCGACATAGGCCTCCATCAAAGGGCTCTGGTAATCCTTGTTGACTTGCCTCACCACTTACTGCGAGGCGCCTCTGATAATTAGCTTTCGAATACCAAGGTCGATTGCAATGCGTAGACCGGCAAGCAATCCTTCGTACTTAGCAGTGTTGTTGGTGACTGTTCCCGGGGAAAGTGCATCCAAAGCACGTACTTGAGGTGCTCTCCGGTGGGTGCTATAAGCAGCACGCCGGCACCGGTGCCTTTCAGCGTGAAAGCACCGTCAAAGTACATGATCCAATCGTCAATAGTTTCCTTGCTGGGGAGAGAGGTCTCTGGAACTTCTTCGTCTGGCATTGGGGTCCATTCTGCAATGAATTCCGCCAAGGCTCTGCTCTGAATTGTTGAGGTACTCTCAAACTTCAAATCAAAGCTCGACAGCTCCAATGCCCACTCCACAATCCTACCGGTTGCCTCTAGATTTCTCAAGATGTGTTGGAATGGAAAGCGAGTGACGACGGTGACTGGGTGTGCTTGAAAATAATGGCGCAGCTTCCTTGAGCCCATGAGAAGGCTGAAAAGCAACTTCTGCACACCAGAGTACCTTGATCTAGCCCCTTGCAGGAGGAAGCCGACAAAGTAGACTGGGTGCTGCACCATCTTCTTCTTCACAACTTGTTGATCTGGCCGGCTGGTGTTGGGGATATAACCCCATGGTATGACCCGCCCGTTCAGGGCCGGGTTGTCCAGTGGCGGCCCAAAGAGAGATGCGTTTATCAAGACTCCAAGGCCCATCCAGGGTGACTCATAAGCGGGCCGGCTTGGAGGTCCAGTACTTGAGGCGGCGGCTTACCTAAGGCGGCGGCTTACCCTAGATGATGAGTAGGAGATAGATTAGGGCACGTGACATGTTGCGACCCGGACTCTGTTGTAAGCCTGGGGCCTCGACTTGTATATAAAGGCAAACCCCCCGAGGCAGAAAGATCAAGTTACAAGCTCTCGAGTACTAGGTTAGCCAAGTCGCACCCATGTAATCGAGATCATCATCATCATCATCAATAACCATCAAGCAGGACGTAGGCTATTACCTCCATTGCGAGGGGCTGAACCTGGGTAAATCGTTGTCTCTCGATTCCGATCAACCCCGTTCGAGTTACCACCTAGCTGCGATGGCCTCACGACTAAGTCCTTTCACGAGGACATCTGCCGTGACAAAACCACGACAGTTGGCGCCCACCGTGGGGCTATCGCTCGGTGGTGTTGAGTACTTGAAGGGAACTCCCGCAGGGATCGAGGGATACGCAATCGGCCGCATGACCAAGAGTCGCCGCGGCAAGCTCTACATCGACGATTCAGACTGGGGCCCCGAGGCTGACTCAATCGAGTATGGGTACCGGGTCCCCTTCGGCAAAATCCACGTCTTCATCGGCAAAGCCGGTGGATCTGAACCCGAGCCGGACATCTGCACCGACATCGTCGAGCCGGCTCGGTGCGCGCAACCCGCCCAGGCTCAGGCCGGCCGAAAGCACGTCTTCATCGGCTTCACTCAGGGGGTGGACCTTGCAGATAACTCTGCGTCCGGCAGCGATACCCTCGTCTACTCTGATGGCGAGTCCTCGGTAGGCGAGACCGAGTCGATCCTCCCACTTTACGATGGCGGGCTTGGGGGCTACTCTGACGACCAGCCAGCTCAGGACTCCTTCAACACGCCCCCTGGGCTGCTGTCTATATGGCAGGCTCGGCCCCGGCCCTTAATTCCACGGTGGCCGGCGCAGCGACGGGAACCGGTACCTCAGGGGCTGGCTCAGCCGCACCGCCGGCTCAGGCCTTGACAGAACTGGCAACCGCCCTGGCGATGCTCCTTGCGACACTGGTGACCGCAGGAAACCAGGCGGAATGCAACATGGAGGTAACCAAACTCCGCGAGCAAATGGCTAAGGTACAGGCAGATACCAACGCCGAAAGCACTCGCATGGCGGAGTTACAGTCTCAAGTCCAAGCCGAGGTAGAGCGCTTGAAAGCCGAAGCCTGGCGCATGGGGCTCCGCAGAGCGCCTTAGAGGTGGTTCATCAGAGGCGCCATATGAGCCGTCTACCACCCAACTACGAGCCCATGCGCCTGTTTAACACGCCGCAAGATGCGCCTGTTCAGGGGGCTGGGGCAGGCACCCCGAAAGCACCGTCTGTACCCCCGAGCAGAGGCAGGCAGCCGTCGCCGGGTCAACCCCATCAACCGGCTCAGCAGCGCCCGCAGGAGTCGGCCCAGTGGCCCCCGCCGGTTCAGACGCCTCCGCATCGTTTCCTTACGCCGGCAGGTCACTTCTCCAATCCGTTGGACAACTTGGTAGCAGCAGCGACCAATTTGGCCGTGCTCCCAATCACGGGAAATTCGTCGGTTGAGATTGAAGCCCGAAATTCCATCGAGATGTTTAAAACTGCGGTCGCCCAACAAGCGAACTACTCCTACAGTCGGTAGCGGCTCCACTCTACCCCGCTCCCAAGCCGCAGCAGAAGCCGCCACGATGAGTCGCCGGCCGTCTCTAGCAGCGCTCATCGACATCATGAGCAGCCTCGTGACCCGCCACGCCTTGGGTCCCTTAATGCCCAGGAGATTGTTGATACGGCTCGGGCTCAGCGAGCGGCGGAGGCGGCAAATACGGCGGCTCAAGCGCCGCTTGTCACAACCCAATTGACCTCCAGTAGCAGGACCATTGGGATACCGTGTTTGGTGCCAGCTTTACGCAACAAGTGCATGCCCAAGGATTTCAAAGGCCCTCGCAAGGTTCCAAATTACACGACTGACCTTGAGCCGGCCGCTTGGATTGAGAGCAACGAGATAGCCATGGACATGCTGGATGTCAGCGACGCTGTCTGTGCAAAGTACCTGACGATGATGTTGGAGGGGCCGGCTCGTACGTGGTTGAAAAACTTGCCCCCTAACTCTATTAACACCTGGGCGGAGTTGAAGGACCGTTTCATCAAGAACTTCCAGGGAACCTGCAAGCGCCCAATGACGATCGTCGATCTTCAGCACTGCATCCAACGTGAGGGTGAGTCGGCCCATCACTGGACGCGCCGGGTCGCAGACATTATTCACGCCTCTGACAGCATCACGGCGGCTCAGGCGGTTCTGATCCTGGAGAAAAACTATCACTTCGAGCCCCTCATGCAGAAGCTTGGCCGGCTTAAGCGGAAGGTCCAGGATATGGGCGAGCTCATGGACGTCCTCACTAGGTATGCCGAGTCAGACACCACGAAGGATCCTAGCCCAGAGGATGACCAGACTGGCAAGGGAAAGAAAAACAATGGTGGCAAGGGCAACCAGCAGAACAATTCAGGGAACAATGGAAACCATGGTAATCAAGGCAATGGAGGGAAGCGTAAAAATCAGGAAGGAGGATCAGACTTGGTTGCTAATACCAACACCGGTTACAAATACCCGAGGGGGAATAATTCGGGAAGATCCTACAGTGGCAACAAGCCCCGTAATTTTGAGGAAGCCCTCAAAGGCCCATGCCCAAAGCACAGCCTCCCTAATAAGCCGTCAACCCACTCTTGGGAGAACTGTCACATAATGCAAGCTTTCGGAGAGCAATTCTTTCAGAACCGTCAGGTCGGTAGAGGAGGCAACCCGGGGCAGCCTGGAGCCGGCTCGTCCGGTGGTTTTCACAACCCGGGATTCCAAGGCCCGGGCGGCTCAGGAGCAGGTTACCAAGGTTCTAGCAACAACGGAGGCAATCAGCATCCGGGGCAAGGAAATCAACAGCAGGGCAATCAACAAAATGGCAATCAGTCTGGTTTTCAGAGCAATCCCAAACAGTTGAATAGTGGGCAGTATCACGTATTCACGACCCATACTGAGAAGCGAGATCGCAAACTTCGGAAACGAGCCGTCAGTGTTGTCGAGCCGGCAGTCCCGGAATATCTACGTTGGTCGGAACAGCCCATTACATGGAGCAGAGAGGACCACCCTCCCCGAGTCGACATTCCAAGTTGCTTGGCTTTGGTGGTGGCACCTCAAGTCGGCGGCTATTCACTCACAAAGGTGCTCATGGACGGAGGAAGCAGCATAAACATCTTGTACTACGACACTTTTCGACGGATGAATCTGTCTGAAAAACAGCTCCAGTCGTCTTCCACAGTGTTTCACGGGATTGTTCCTGGAAAGTCTGCATATCCTATCGGGCGGATCAAGCTGGATGTCGCGTTTGGCACTGACGATAACTACAGGTGTGAGTCTTTGACCTTTGAGGTGGTCAAAATCAAGAGCCCGTATCACGCCCTGTTTGGGCGGCCGGCTTATGCTCGCTTTATGGCTCGACCTTGCTATGTCTACCTCAAACTCAAGATGCCTGGACCAAAAGGCACTATCACAGTTAATGGAGATCGAAAGATCGCCCTTGAGTGCGAGGAAGGGGATGCAGCCTATGCCGAAACGGCTTGTGCTGCGGAAGAGTTGCGATTTTACACTGCAAATGTTGACCCGGCTTGCACAATCTCTGGCTTGTCGACACCTGACCTTTGCCGGAGAAGATTCTGGCTCGTCATGTCGTGGCTCTGCTGCTGCTATCTCTTCCTCATCTGCCTCTCTTTCAGCCATAAATGCAGCACTAACCACTTGATTTGTTGCCCTAAGTATAGCAACAACGTCTCTTGCGGCCTAGGTGCAACTAGGACTGGCGGAGAGGACAGGTACTCCTTCAAATCTTGGAGCGCGGCCTCTGCTTCCGGAGTCCAGTTCACTGGACCTGCCTTTTTCAACATATTGAAAAACGGCAAGGTGCGCTCTGCCGATTTGGAGATGAACCTACTGAGGGCGGCAACGCAGCCGGCAAGACGCCTGACATCCTTGACACGTCTCGGTGCTTCCATCTGCTCAATTGCTTTGATATTGTCAGGGTTGGCTTCAATCCCTCTCTGGGACACAAAGAAACCAAGAAGCTTGCCGGATGGAACACTGAAGACACACTTCTCGGGGTTGAGCTTCAAGTTGAGCGTGCGCAAGTTCACCGAAGACACACATGGAATGATGAATGCGTTTTTTTCCTCATCTTCCTTGGCCATAAAGATCTGATGATTACCAGAATAGGCATCAAGGAAAGAGAGTAAATCACAGCCAGCAGTGGTGGCTACAATCTGGTCGATGCGCGGCAAAGGGAAAGGGTCCTTTGGACAGGCTTTATTTATATCAGTGAAGTCTATACAAAGCCTCCACTTTCCATTCGCCTTGCGCACTACAACTGGATTGGCTAACCACATAGGGTGTAGCACTCCTCTGACTAGACGTGCTGCTTCCAACTTCTTGATTTCCTTGGCAATGAACTCTTGCCGCTCCAAAGCTTGCTTCCTGACCTTCTGCTTGACGGGTCTCGCATGAGGGTAGAAGAACAAGGTGGTGCTCAATTACCTCCCTAGGAACACCGGGGATGTCAGATGCTTGCCAAGCAAACACATCGACATTCGCCCGTAGGAAAGCAACGAGCTCACTTTCCTATTTGTCACCGAGAGTGGCACTTATAGAAAAAGTGCCACCCGTCCCATCCTCTCTCGCAGAAACTTGCTTGGTCGCCGACACGGAGGCCTTGGACTTCTTGCTCTTGCCGGTAGAGCTTTCTAGTATGTCCTCGACGGGCGTGCTGCACTCGAAAGCGCGCTTTCTGGAGTCTGTATCAGGGGTCTTGCCGGACTTCTTCTTCTTCTTCCCTCCCCCGGGAGTTTTGCCGGTAGGAGCGGGTACCTTGTCGGCAGGTGCTGCCACTGCCTCCCGGTATAGCTTGTCGACGCAGATGATTGCGTCCTTGTGGTTCGACTTGATGGTTAGGACCCCCATCGGCCCTGGCATCTTGATGACATTGTAGGCGAAGTGCGACGCGGCCATGATCTTGGCCAGCGCCGAACGACCCAGCATGCCATTGTAGGGTAGGGGCATCTTGACGACGTCGAAGATGATCTTCTCCGTCTGGTAGTTGTGGTCGCTGCCGAATGTGACCAGCAGCGTGATCTGGCCCTTCGGCTTGTTTGTTCCTGGGCTGATTCCTTGGAACGTGCCGGTCTCCTCAAGATCCTTTTCGGGGACCTGCAGCCTCTTGATCACGTCGGGAGAGATCAAGTTCAAGCCAGCCCCACCGTCAACCAACATCTTCGTCACCCTGAGGTTGCGGATTGTTGGCGAAACCAAAACGGCAAACACCTGACTGCAGTGGTGCGATCAGGGTGATCCTCGGCGTCAAAGACGATGGGCGTGTGTGACCACTTGAGTGGCTTCTGCGCTTCCATCATGGGCTCCGTGGCATTCACCTCGCAGATCCACTGCTTCAGTTGCCGGTGCGAGGAGTGCAAAGATGCAACTCTGTCAACACACATGGTGTCCACCGCGTTCTGGAACTCCTTGTCGGACTCATCTTCGTCCTCCTCATCATCATCTTGGCCTTGTGCGGCCTTCTCTTTCGGCTGCTTGGCCTTGCTGCGGCGGCCCCCTCAGCCACCACGGTTCTGCGTGCCGGACCCACTAGCACCATCCTGGCCCTTCTCCTTGTCGTGCTTCTCATACTCTTGCTTCTGCTTCTCAGCAAGCTCTCTACTTGCCGGCACTCCTGGAGGTCGTGGCCCTTGGTGCGGTGGATCTTGCAGTAGGGCCCACCGGTCTTGCCGCTCTTGTCGCCCGTCGCAGCCTCCCGGCAGTCAGAGCATCCGGCAAACCTCCTTGCCAGGGCTTTCTGCCTTGGACTTCTTGGCGGCATTGGCGTCACCGGGGCTCTCCACTGCCATCACTGTCTTGCCTTTGCGCTTCCGATTGCGCTTCCGACTCTTCTTCTGCGGGGTCAATGCGTCATCTGCGTTGTCGTCTTCGGAGTCGACTTTGGCGCCAGCATCTTCCCCAGGGAGTCGCCTCTCTTCCTCAGCACGTGCACACTTGTCCACCAAGGCGTACAACTTGTTGATGGTCCTGACCTTCATGACATTCATCTCAGACCGCATTCTGCGGTTGCGTACATTCATGTGGAATGCGATGCAAACAGCTGCGGGATGAACATCAGGAATGTTGTGGTGCACGTGGCTGAACCTCTGTATGTACTTGCGGAGGGTCTCGCCGTCTCTCTGGGGGATCACATGCAAGTCGCTCTCCTGACCAGGGAGCTTGCGGCCACCCTGGTAGGCACCCACGAATTGATGGCACAGATCCGCCCAAGAGGAAATGGAGCCTCCGGCAAGTTCATCAACCATGATCTGACGTTGGGCTTAAGCGCCAATGGAAAGTAGTTGGCTAGAAGCTTGTCATCGCGCCCCCCGGCAGCCTGCACCGCAATGGTGTAGATGCCAAGGAACTCTGCTGGACTGAACGTGTCGTCGTACTTGTCGGGCGGCTCTGGCTTGAAGGGACGGGTGGACGGCCAGCAAACCTGCCGCAGCTCATGGGTGAACGTTGGGCAGCTTACCTCGTAAGGTAAGCACCCAGGGTACCCTAGCAGTGGCACGTACGCTACCGGCCCGGCACGGTCGTCTGACCGATGACGTGCCTCCCGGCGCCGCTCAATCTTCGTGCGGGCATCCTCATCGCGCCGCTCGTGGAGCACTTGGCGCTAGTCTTGGCGGCCCCGCGGATCCGACGATGCCATGGACATGGTGTCCTAGTCATCCGATCGGCGAGCTTGCCGTCGTGGTGGTTGCTGGTGTGGAGGCGACTGCACCATGGGTGCACCGTCTCCGGCACGGCAGCCAGATGGTCCTGCCGGCACTGTGGGTGGTCGTCTGGAGGGGCCCACATCCCGTGTCTTGCCGGGATCGGCAAAGCTGATGAGACTCTGGATAGTGGCCCTCAATTCTTCCATTTTGTCTGGGGCTGGCGGGAAGTTCAAAAGCATTTGAACTCGCACCATAGCCTCTTCCGCCATGGTTGGCATGGCGGGAAACACGGAACAGGACAGTGTTCGACTCCTGGCTGGGCCAGGAGGGAGCTCGTCGCGCCCTGCTGCCGTGGCGCATGTTCACCAACGGGTTGGTGTTGTGATGGTGGAACCTGAGCATCGTGAGGACGATGCTCAGGGCCGGCTTGATGCCGTCCAGGACCGCCAGCGCGGCGGGGAAGCGTGGCGCGCCCATCTTGCGATGGTCACTGCACACGTCCTACCGCCGCGTTGTTGGATATCGCCGCTCCGTCCCTGGACGTCGCGACGACAGGGTCCTGGTTCACACCGGTTCGAATTGTAATACTGGGATGATCGTGCTCACCAGCAGGTTGTTGGAATTGGCCATCTGCGCCGTCTCCAGTGTGCTAACTGCGATCGTTGGTACGGTGGGGAGGCTGGACATCCGCACCGCTGGCGCCTCCGGCCCCGGCCGTCCCAACCGTAGCGTCCGCCTCGACTGCGCCGCCCGCACCGTCTCCGGGCGCCTGGGAAGGCAGCTTAGAGGTGGTGGGAGCCGTCGTGGCTCCGGTCTTCTTCTTCGGTGCCATCGATGAGGATGATGGAGCCAGTACTCAAACTACGAACACTGATTCGTAATACGAGACCCCCTGCCTGGCGCGCCAAAGATGTCATGGGAAAACGACGATCTATGGGATCGAGAGGATCCCTTTGCGGTTCGGAAGTGGGATCATGTTACTTGTAGACTGCGTTGGTATTTCCCCGAAGAGGAGAGGATGATACAGTATAGTAGAGATAAGTATTTCCCTCAGTTAAGAACCAAGGTTATCAATCCAGTAGGAGAACCAAGCAAAATCACTTTAGCAGCACCTGCACACACAAAAGCAAACACTTGCAACCAACACAAAAAAAAGGGTTGTCAATCCTCTTAGCGGTTATTTGCAAGGATTAATTCTGATAGTGATAGATAGATAAACTAAAATACTAAATAAAATAAAAGTAAATAAATTACAGCAAGGTATTTTTGGTTTTAAATATATGATAAAAGTAGACCTGGGGGCCATAGTTTTCACTAGAGGCTTCTCTCTCGAACACATAGCATACGGTGGGTAAACAAATTACTGTTGGGAAATTGATAGAAAAGCAAATAATTATGACGGATTCATGGCAATGATCATGTATATAGCCACCACGTCGGAGACAAGTAGACCGACTCCTGCTTGCATCTACTACTATTACTCCACCCGTCGACCGCTATCCAGCATGCATCTAGGGTATTAAGTATGTAACAGAGTAACGCCTTAAGCAAGATGACATGATGTAGACAAAGTAAACTCAAGCAATATGATTAAACCCCATCTTTTTATCCTTAATGGCAATAATACAAATATGTGTCATGTCCCTTTCTGTCACTGGGATTGAGCACCGCAAGATTGAACCCATCACAAAGCACCTCTCCCATTGCAAGACGAACCAATCTAGTTGGCCAAACCAAATCGATAGATTGGTGAGAAATACAAAGCTATAATAATCATGCATAAAAGAGTTTAGAGAAGACTCAAATAATTCTCATGAATAATCTGATCATAAACTCACAATTCATCGGATCCCAACAAACACACCGCAAAAGAAGATTACATCGAATAGAACTCCAAGAACATCGAGGAGAACATGGTATTGAAGATCAAAGAGAGAGAAGAAGCCATCTAGCTACTAGCTATGGACCCGTAGGTCTGTGGTAAACTACTCACACATCACCGGAAGGGCAGCAAGGTTGATGAAGAAGCCCCCCGTGATAGATTCCCCCTCCGGTAGAGTACCGGAAAAGGCCTCCAGATGGGATCACGGAAGAACAGAGGCTTGCGGCGGCGAAAAGGTATTCTCTTCTGTCTCTCTGATATATTGGGAATATTTGGGAATTTATAGCGCTGGAATTTGGTCAGGAGGGGCTACGAGGGGCCCACAAGCCTGGGGGCACACCCTACCCCTCAAGGCGCGCCCTCCGAGCTTGTGGCTCCCTCGTGGCTCCTCTGGCCTTCTCCCGAAGCTTCGTGGGTCTCTTCTGGTCCAGAAAAAATTAATCCAAAGTTTTTTTCTCATTTGGATTCTTTTTGATAATGATTTTTTGAAAAGACAAAAACAAGCAAAAAAATAGCAACTGACACTGGGCACTGGGTTAATAGGTTAGTCCCAAAAAAATGATTTATAATGGCATATAATTGCATATAAAACATCCAAGATTGATACTATAATAGCATGGAACAATCAAAAATTATAGATACGTTGGAGATGTATCAAGCATCCCCAAGCTTAATTCCTGCTCGTCCTCGAGTAGGTAAATGATAAAAACAGAATTTTTTATGTGGAATGCTACCTAACATGTTTCATCATGTAATCTCAATTACAGTATGAATAATAAGATCCGAGTGATTCAAAGCAATAGTCTATAGTTGGATATAAAGACATCAATACTCAGGCATACTAATAACCAATCATGTCTTTCAAAATAAAAATGCTAAAGAAAGTTATCCCTACAAAATCATATAATCCTGTCATGCTCCATCTTCTTAACACAAAGTATTTATCATGCACTACCCCGATGACAAGCCGCGCAATTGGTTCATACTTTTTAACGTGCTTCAGCTTTTTCTACTCCCACGCAATACATGAGCGCAAGCCATGGATATAGCACTATGGGTGGAATAGAGTGTGGTGGTAGAGATTAATAAGGGGAAGTCAAAAATAAGAAGATAGTCTCACATCGACGAGGCTAATCAACGGGCTATGGAGATGCCCATCAATTGATGTCAATGCGAGGAGTAGGGATTGCCATGCAACAGATGCACTAAGAGCTATAAGTGTGTGAAAGCTCAACATGAAAACTAAGTGGGTGTGCATCCAACTTGCTTGCTCATGAAGACCTCAGGCATTTGAGGAAGCCCATCATCGGAATATACAAGCAAAGTTCCATAATGAAAAATTTCCACTAGTATATGAAAGTGACTAAACAGGAGACTCTCTATATAAAAACATGGTGCTACTTTGAAGCACAAGTATGGAAAAGGATAGTAACACTGCCCCTTCTCTCTTTTTCTCTTATTTTTTTGTTTCGTGGGCTCTTTTTTGGCCTCTTTTTTTTCGTGGGCTCTTTTTGGCCTCTTTTTTTTCCTCACTGGGACAATGCTCTAATAATGATGTTCATCATACTTCTATTTACTTACAACTCGAAAAATTACAATTCGAAAATAAAACAAAAATATGACTATATATGAATGCCTCTGGCGGTGTACCAGGATGTGGAATGATACTAGCATGACATGTATAAAAATGATGAACGATGGCTGAGCCACAAATACTATGTCAGCTATATGATCATGCAAATCAATATGACAATGACGATGTGTGTCATAAATACGGAACGGTGGAAGTTCATGGCAATATATCTCGGAATGGCTATGGAAATGCCATGATAGGTAGGTATGGTGGCTGTTTTGATGAAGATATAAGGAGGCTTATGTGTGATAGAGCATATCATATCACGGGGTTTGGATGCACCGGCGAAGTTTGCACCAACTCTCGATGTGAGAAAGGGCAATGCATGGTACCGAAGAGGCTAGCAAATTGCGGAAAGGTGAGAGTGCGTATAATCCATGGACTCACATTAGTCATAAAGAACTCACATACTTATTGCGAAAGTTTATTAGCCCTCGAAGCAAAGTACTAATACGCATGCCCCTAGGGGGATAGATTGGTAGGAAAAGACCATCACTCGTCCCCGACCGCCACTCATAAGGTAGACAATCAAGAATAAACCATGATCCAACTTCTTAGCATAATGACAGATCATAAATGCATGCTTCGGGAATCACAAACCTTAACACCAATATTCTTACTAAACCATAATTATCTACTAGCACCTCCCACATATTACCATCTTAATATCGCAAAACTATTGCAAGGAATCAAACTTATCATATTCAGTGATCTACATGAAAGTTTTTATTATATCCCTCTTGAATACCTATCATATTAGGACCAAACTCATAACCCATGCATATTACCATTTCTATTCATTAGACTCTCAAAAATATATAAGTTAATCATGAGAGTGCAACTATTTCTTTAAAATATAACCACCGCCGTGCTCTAAAAGATATAAGTGAAGCACTAGACCAACTGCCTAGCTCAAAAGATATAAGTGAAGCACATAGAGTATTCTAACAAATCACGAATAATGTGTGTCCCTCTCAAAAAGGTGTGTTCAGCAAAGATGATTGTGACAAACTAAAAAGCAAACAAACTATATCACAAGACGCTCCAAGTAAAACACATATCATGTGATGAATAAAAATATAACTCCAAGTGAGTTACCGATAGATTATAGACGAAAGAGGGGATGCCTTCCAGGGCATCCCCAAGCTTAGACGCTTGAGTCTTCCTTGAATATTTCCTTGGGGTGCCTTGGGCATCCCCAAGCTTAGGCTCTTGCCACTCCTTGTTCCTTTATCCATCGTAGTCTCACCCAAAACTTGAAAACTTCAGCACACAAAACTCAACAGAAACCTCATAAGATCCGTTAGTATAACAAACAAATATTAAACTTTAGGTACTGTTGTAAATTGATTCATATTTAATATTGGCATAATGCTACTGTACTCCAACTTCTCCATGACTCATACCCCCCGATACGATCCATAGATTTATGAAAATAAGCAAACTATGCAACAAAGACAGAATCAGTCTAAAACAGAACAGTCTGTAAAGATCTATTTAAAAGCCATAATTCTGTAACTCCAAAAATTCTGAAAAATTATGACAACGTGGGAAATTCATATATCAATACGGTGTAAAACATTCAGAATTTTATCACGCTCCAGCAAGAAATCAAAATTCCAGCACTGGACGGAAAAGTTTCTGTTTTCCAACAGCATCAATCATACTATCTTCCTAATCATCCCAAAGGCATTACTTGGCACAAACACTAATTAAAAGATAAAAACACAATCATAATAGAGGCTATAATTGTGTAAACACACAAAAACAGAAAATATTGGGTTGTCTCCCAACAAGCTCTTTCTTTATAGCCATTAAGATATGTTTTAAATTTCAATGATGCTCACATGAAAGATAATAATTGAAACACAAAGAGAGCATCATAAAACATGTTACAAACACATTTAAGTCTAACATACTTCCTATGCATAGGAATTTTATAAGCAAAAAAATTATCGAGGCAATAATTATTTAGCATATGCAAGGAAGAAGAATAAAACATTGACAATTTACACTTCAAGAGAAGTAATTGAGTAACATGAAAATTTCTACAACCATATTTTCCCCTCTCATAATAATTACATGTAGGATCATATTCAAATTCAACAATATAGCCATCACATAACATATTCTCTACATGATCCACATGCATGCAAAGTTGACACTCTTCCAAAATTGTGGGATTATCATCAACTAAAGGCATGACCTCTCCAAACCCACTTTTATAAAAAAAATCATAAGATTGAATACTCTCCAAATATGTGGGATTATTTTTACCTAAAGTTGACACTCTCCCAAACCCACTTTCAATACTATTGTAAACATTATTATCAATGGCATATTCATCATGAGGCTTAAATAAATTTTCAAGATCATAAGAAGCATCATCACCCCAATCATGATCATTGCAATAAGTAGTGGACATAACAAAATTTTCATCCCCAAGCTTGTAGCTTTGCATATCATTAGCACAATTGAAATTAATAGAATTTATAATATCATCATTGCAATCATGCTTTTCATTCAAGGAGCTATCAAGTATGGGTGCTATAGCAATAATTTCATTTTTAACATAAGGAACTATAGCAAATTCATCTCTATAAGCATCATTAATATTGGCATCATGGCCATAAGAATAGCAAGCATCACATTCATTAACAAGGGATATTTCAATCAAATCAACGAAATCATAATTATCTACGGATTCATGCATGTCATTATTTTCTTCCAAAGTAGCAGACATTCTCTCAATAAATTCATTAACATAGGAATTAGGAGCATAGTTTTCATAGCAATATTTAAGTATGTCAAAATTTTCTGATTTGTAGAGAGTAGCATCATACTTTTCAATCAAAGAAGCAACTTCATAAGCACCCTTAAAAGCAACAAACTCTTCAATTTGTTCAATATCATAGTAACTATAAACACCTTTAGCGTAAGAAGATAAGATTTCATTATCATTAAACTCACATAGGTAGGGAAGGTGATTTTTAGGGTTCTTAGTGCAACAAGTAAAATCATAAATTTCACAAAGATTCCAAGCATAACATAGAAAACAATTTATTTGATTCCATAAGAGTCTCCCTTTTTGAGACAAACGGTGACGCACAAAATGAGCATGCTCATCTAATGATTTTCCCTCAACTAAACTAGTTGGGGTTTCGGCACGAGCACAAATGGATCGAAGATGATCCAAGTAGAAAACTTTAAGTGGATCCAGAGTCAATTTTTTTTTTGTTTTACTTTCTGTTTTGTGTGTTGACATGAAGGCAATAAAAGCAAGCAAGCAAGCAAATAAAATATTTTTGTTTTTTTTGTAATATTGTTTTAGAAGTGGGGGGGATGAAAACGAGAGGCAAATGCAAATAAAATAAATGCAAGTGGGTGATAGTTTGTGCGAAGGTACTTGATAGATTTTGGTGATGTCTCCCCAGCAACGGCACCAGAAATTCTTCCTTCTACGTGTAGACTGCGTTGGTATTTCCCCGAAGAGGAGAGGATGATGCAGTGTAGTAGAGATAAGTATTTCCCTCAGTTAAGAACCAAGGTTATCAATCCAGTAGGAGAACCAAGCAAAATCACTTTAGCAGCACCTGCACACACAAAACTAAAGACTTCCACCCAACGCAAATAAGAGGGTTGTCAATCCTCTTAGCGGTTATTTCCAAGGATTAATTATAATAGTGATAGATAGATAGATAAACTAAAATACTATATAAAATAAAAGTAAATAAATTGCAGCAAGGTATTTTTGGTTTTAAATATATGATAAAAGTAGACCCGGGGGCCATAGTTTTCACTAGAGGCTTCTCTCTCGAACACATAGCATAGGGTGGGTAAACAAATTACTGTTGGGCAATTGATAGAAAAGCAAATAATTATGATGGATTCATGGCAATGATCATATATATAGGCATCATGTCCAAGACAAGTAGACCGACTCCTTCCTGCATCTACTACTATTACTCCAACCATCGACCGCTATCCAGCATGCATCTATGTTATTAAGTATGAAACAGATTAACGCCTTAAGCAAGATGACATGGTGTAGTGTGGGATCGAGGAGATAGGTCTAGAGGGGGGGGGGGTGAATAGACACTTAACCAACCAAAGTAGCAGTTTTTAGTTTCTCTTGGAACTTAGGCAGATTTTGGCACAAGTTAAGACAACTCCAATACTTTCTACACATGCATATCTAGAGATTGAGCAGCGGAAATAGTAAAGCATGCAAGTGTACGGAAAGTAAAGGGGTAGAGTATGGAAGATCAAACACAATGAAGACACGGTGGTTTTTGGCGTGGTTCCGATATGTGGTGCTATCTTACGTCCACGTTGATGGAGACTTCAACCCACGAAGGGTAGCGGCTGCGCGAGTCCACGGAGGGCTCCACCCACGAAGGTTCCACGAAGAAGCAACCTTGTCTATTCCACCATGGCTTTCGTCCACGAAGGACTAGCCTCACTCGGGGTAGATCTTCACAAAGTAGGCGATCTCCTTGCCCTTACAAACTTCTTGGTTCAACTCCACATCATGTCGGAGGCTCCCAAGTGACACCTAACCAATCTAGGAGACACCACTCTCCAAAAGGTAATAGATGGTGTGTTGTTGATGAACTCCTTGCTCTTGTGCTTCAAATGATAGTCTTCCCAACACTCAAACAATTCCTCACAGATTTGGCTATGGTGGAAGAAGGATTTGAGTGGAAGGCAATTTGGGAAAGGCTAGAAATCAAGGTTCAAATGGTAGGAATGGAATGTCTTGATCTCAACACATGAGTAGGTAGTTCTATCTCAGAAAATGTATGGTGGAAGTGTAGGCATGTTCTGATGGCTCTCCTTACTGAGAATGAAGTGGTGGAGGGGTATATATAGCCTCCACACAAGATCCGACCGTTACACACTTTTCACCCAACTCGGTGGCACCGATTCAGAGATCTCGGTGGCACCGAATTGTGTAAAAGATAAGAACATTAGGAATCTCAGTGGGACTGACTGGAACAACTCGGATGGACCGAAGTGCAATGGCTAGGGCAAACCTCGTCTCGGTGGAACCGATTGCATCAACTCGGTAGGACCGAAGTGAAGCAATAAGGCAACAGAGAGTTGTCAAGCCATCTCGGTGAGACCGATTTGCAAAACTCGGTGGGACCGAAGTAAGTGCAAACGATTACAGAGAGTTGGCAAGGCCATCTCAGTGAGACCGAGATCCATATCGGTGGATCCGATTTGTTAGGGTTTTGGAAGTGGCTAAGTCTAGATGAACTCGGTGGCTCCGGATAGGAAATTTCGGTGGGGCCGAGTTGGAATGTAGGTTTTGGACATATTTGGATGGAGAGAGTGGTTGAGGGTTTTGGAACACTGTCACTAAGCACTTGAGAAAAAAGACCATTAAGCAACACCTCATCCCCTTTTAATAGTATTGGCTTTCCTATGGACTCAATGTGATCTTGGATCACTAAACCAAAAATGTAGAGTCTTGAGTTTTTGCCAATCCTTGTCCTTAGCATTTTGAAGGGTTCCACTTCTCCTTGTCCCTGCCATGCCATTGTTGAACTTGTCTGAAAATCACTAGATAAAAGCATTAGTCCAACAATATGTATGTTGGCATAAATTACCAAAACTACCAAGGGAGCAAATGTGCTTTCAATCTCCCCCTTTTTGGTAATTGATGAAAACATACATCAAAGCTTCAAATAAAGATTTAACTGAGAATATATTAAAGCTATGAAGGAAAACATGTAACATGTATGAGCTCCCCCTAAAGATATGCATATTGAATGATGATATCACATGGGAAATATACATGCAACATGTATCTTGGCTACATGAATCAGAGCAATATATATGACATATAGGCGTCCACATGTTCATGATTTTCTCCTTGCAAACAATATATAGTAGCAAGAGGTCAATCATGTACATGGGTGTGATGCATATACTTACCTTGAAGTTCTTGATCAAGTACCTGAAGAAATACACTTGAGAAAACAAGGTTAGATAACAGAAGATAATTTCTTCAAGAAGAGACACAAGATCAACAAGAAACCAAGATTGGGATGACATGTAGAATAGAGTACCACTAGGTGAATACTTCTTTGAAACAGGCATGTCCCCAAAAGAGAAAAGTAGTTGTCTCCCCTTAAAGAACTTGCTCTCCCCCTGAATCCGACATTGGATATTGGGAGCAGGTAGGGTAAGAAAACTAAAGCAACTAAAGAACAAACTAATCATGTTTCTCCCCTCTTAGAAACATGTAACATTCTCTCCTCTTGTAAGGTGCATCTCTTTTGTAGTGATAAGCTTTGATGTATCCCTCTCTCCCCCTTTAACATCAATTTACAAGAAGGTACTTCAAGGTTATTGATCAATTGGGTTTGGTCCTTGAGAAACACAGCTAGCCAGTGAGTGGCTCTAGATGCAAATAAAGGAGAAGAATCATTGAGTAGAGCTGGAGCAAAAAAACTCAGGAAATATTTGACAGAATACTCCTTAGAGCAGCTAAATCGGTGACACCGAGGTGAATCAATTCGGTGGAACCGAGTTTGGTGCAAAGGAACTTTTTGTCAACTCAGCTCACTAGGCAAAGGGATTCTCACAAAGATTTGCAATGAATTTGTTGTGAATCAAGCTAAACGAAAAGAAACTCTGAAAAGAATCAACGAAACATCTAGAGAACTTCATCTAGATCGGTCGGCGACTAGGTCAGCTATGTTAGAGTATATTGACTTAGGAGTCAAGTGAGAACACTTGATCATAGGTCATACTCATCGTTAAGCTCAAAATGGGGTTGCCATTTTTCCGTTAAGCATTTCAATGTATTCACATCTTGTTGAGTTGCTTTAGCTCATGTCTTTGAGTAAAGCTTCTCTAAGATGTGAGAAATTACATTGGGTTTTGGTGGTGATGTCCATCATGTAGTTGAACTTGAAGTGGATGCTCATGAGTTGAAGTTGGGGGCTATCCTATCATTTGTAGTTCATCTTCCTACATGAGTTAGATTTGCAAGGAACAACATGTATATCCAAAATGACAAGAATGAAGCATAACTCAAATGTTGTCAAAGGATATGTTTAGTTTGTCTTGTTCCTTGTTCCACCATCAATTGTTGATACTTGGGTTTTACAAGATTGCTTATGATAGGAGTGTGATGCAATCTTGTGACATGAAGCTTGTCCAAGTACCTACAAAAGGTTAGATACAATACAAGGGAGCAAAATGTCCAAGATATAAGATGATCATGAAGATATCATGGATTAGTCAAGAATGCTCATGCCCTTGTATGCATCCACATGAACCTCTAGTTCACGTTTGAAGCATCAATAATGTTCAACTCACTTCTCAAGTGACAAAACACTTTCTCATCAAGGGGTTTAGTAATGATGTCCGCCAATTGTTTGTCGGTTCGAACATGTTTAAGGTCAATGTCACCTTTCTCAACATGATCTTGAATGAAATGGTGACGAACTTCAATATGCTTAGTTCGAGAATGTTGCACGGGATTGTGTGCAATCTTAACTGCACTCTCATTGTCACATAGTAATGGTACATGTCTCACATGCACACCATAGTCTTTAAGAGTTTGTGTCATCCATAGTAATTGAGCACAACATGATCCCGTGGCAATGTATTCCGCTTCGGCAGTAGATAGAGATACCGAGTTTTGTTTCTTGGAGGACCAAGACACAAGAGATCTACCAAGAAATTGACATGTACCCGAAGTGGATTTTCTGTCAACCTTGTCTCCGACATAGTCCGAATTGGAGTAGACAACAAGATTAAAGGAAGATCCTTTGGGATACCATATGCCAAAGTTTGGTGTATGTAACAAGTATCTCACAATTGTTTTCACCGCTTTAAGGTGACACTCTTTTGGTGACACTTGGTATCGTGCACACATGCACACACTTAGCATAATATCGGGACGGGAGGCACGTAGATATAGCAATGAACCAATCATAGATCGATAAACCTTATGATCAACCGGTTTGCCATCCTTGGTCAAGTCAAGATGTCCACTCGTGGGCATGGGAGTTTTCATACCTTTACTCTCTTGCATGTTGAACTTCTTGAATAAGTCCTTAGTATACTTTGTCTGAGAAACAAAGGTACCTTCCCTAGTTTGCTTGATTTGCAAACCAAGAAAGAATTTGAGTTCACACATCATAGACATCTCGAACTTTTCCGACATCAACCTTCCAAACTTTTCACTAAAAGAGGGGTTAGTAGATCCAAAGATAATATCATCAACATAAATTTGGCATACAAATAATTCTCCATTAACCCTCTTAGTGAACAAAGTTGAATCAATCTTCCCAATTTCAAAACCTTTTTCAAGAAGGAACTTTGTCAAGCATTTGTACCAAGCTCTAGGGGCTTGTTTAAGACCATAAAGAGCTTTACGAAGTTTGTACACATGATTAGGTTTCTTGGAATTCTCAAAGCCAGGAGGTTGTTTAACATACACTTCCTCCTCAATTTCACCATTTAAGAAAGCACTTTTAATATCCATTTGGTAAAGAGTGATATCATGGTGATTGGCATAAGCAAGTAAAATGCGAATGGACTCAAGTCTTGCAACAGGGGCATAGGTCTCACCATAGTCCATACCTTCGACTTGTGTGTAACCTTGTGCTACGAGATGAGCCTTGTTTCTTACAACTTGTCCATCTTCATCTTGCTTATTCCGAAACACCCATTTGGTTCCAATGATGTTTTGCTCTTCCTTAGGCTTCTAAACCAATGTCCACACCTGGTTTCTCTCAAAGTTGTGTAGCTCCTCGTGCATTGCATTCACCCAATCGGGGTCCTTGAGAGCATCTTCCACCTTCAAAGGTTCAACACTAGAGATGAATGAGTAATGCTCACAAAAGTTAGCTAAACGAGTTTTAGAGCGAGTGATTCTCCCAGATTGGATATCTCCAAGTATTTGTTCGACGGGATGATTCTTGTCGATTCTTGCTCTGACTCGAGGTAGCTTTTGCTTGGGTTGTGGTGAGGCTTCCTCATCATCATCATCTTCTTCTTCTTCGTTGATCTTGTCGTTGTTCGCTCATGGAGGTGGAGAAGGAGGTTGAGGTGGATCATCTTGTTGCACTTACTCATTCCCATCGTCTTGATGTGTTCCACTTGTGGATGCCTCCATATCAACTGGTCGTTCACCTTGATGTGAAGTTGGGGCTTCCACTTGAATAGACGAGGTACTCTCCTTTACTTCCACGGGGTGAATCGTTCCAATGGATAAGTCTTGGATTGCTTCCGATGGTTCTTGATCTCCTACATCAAGTGGCAATTTCTCGACTTGCGAGCCGTTAGTCTCATCAAACTTCACATCTACCGTCTCTTCAACTTTTCGAGTGAAGTTGTTGTAGACACGGTAAGTGTGAGAGTTCGATCCATAACCAAGTAGGAATCCTTCATGAGATTTAGGGGCAAATTTTGAACGACGATGCTTATCAAGAATGTAACATTTTGAGCCAAATACTCGAAAGTATCCAACTTGTGGTTTGTTACCGGTCAGCAGTTCATACGCCGTTTTACCAAGGAGCTTGTGAAGGTAGAGTCGATTTGTTGCATGACAAGCTGTTTCAACCGCTTCCGCCCAAAAGTGTTTTGGCATCTTGTATTCATCAAGCATTGTTCTTGCCATCTCAATAAGAGTACTGTTCTTCCTCTCAACAACTCCATTTTGTTGAGGTGTGTACGTAGCCGAGAACTCATGTGAAATACCCTCCTCATCAAGAAAGGTGTCCACATTGGCGTTCTTGAACTCCGTTCCGTTGTCACTCCAAACCTTCTTGATCTTCACTTCAAATTGGTTTTGGGCCTTTCTTGTGAAGTTCTTGAAGATCTTTTGTACCTGCGATTTGTCATCAAGAAAGAACACCCACGTAAATCTGGAAAAATCATCAACAATGACCAAACCGAAAGAGTTACCACCAAGACTCTTATAGGAGTTGGGACCAAAGAGATCCATATGAAGTAGCTCGAGTGGTCTCCTTGTGGTCATAATGTTCTTCACGGGATGGCTTCCTCCAACTTGTTTTCCTGCTTGGCAAGCACTACAAAGTCGATCTTTGTCAAATATAACATCTTTCACTCCAAGAATGTGATCTCCTTTAACAAGTTTATCAAGGTTACGCATGCCAACATGTCCAAGTCTCCTATGCCATAACCATCCTTTAGAAGATTTAGCAATTAAACATGTACGAGGTTGAGCTCTCTCAGTGAAATCAACAATGTATAGATCACCTCTACGAATGCCGGTAAAGACCATATTAAGATTATCTTGACGAAACACTGAAACCAAAATCGGCTAGTCTAGATACAGAAAGAAGATTGTAACCGAGAGATTCGACAACCATAACATTTTGTATGGAGCTATCATTGGATATGGCCACCTTACCAAGGCCAAGTACCTTACCCTTGGAATTGTCTCCAAAAGTCACATACTTGCGTGGACCATCATTTTTAGCAAGCTCACGAAACATGTCTCTATCTCCGGCCATGTGATCGGTACATCCACTATCAAGAATCCACTCTTTTCCTCCGTCCATGTAATCTCGAAGATTTGCCATAAGACTGAGATTCCTCATGGTCTTCTCAAATTAAATATCAAATTCTTCGTCCTCATCATAATAGCCATGCTCAACATCATCATCATGCGTGTGATCATTACCTAGAGCAGTAGATTCGTTAGTTTCATGACCATGACAATGTTCAAGTTTGTGATTTCTAATGGCTTCCATGATAATGTTGCTAATAGTTCTAACATCTCCTTTAGCACGCATAAGATCATGAAGCTCAAACAAGCAATCATCAAAGTTAGGATCATTAGGATTCATCTTGTGAAAGGCAATAGTCTTATGAAGAATCTTATCAAGACCTTTTAAAGAGTAATTGGGATATCGCTTTTCCAAGTCATGCCATAGAGTATAAGCACATGCAAAGTTTTGCATACAATGAAGCACAACTTTAGGTAGTCCTCTAATGATAAGATTGACGGTTCTAAGATTACGAAGCATGTCAATTTCCTCTTCATGAGTAGGATGCAAGGGATCAATAGGGGACACATAAGGATTATGAATATACTTGCTCAAGTTAAATTCATCAAAGATATCAAGCATTTCATCCTTCCAAAAGTTGTAATACTCCCCATTGAGAATAGGCACTCTATGTCTAAGACTCCCCAAAGTAGACACATCCATCTCCCTCCAATGGTGATGAAACCAAGGCAATGGAGACCAAGGCTCTGATACCAATTGTGGGATCGAGGAGATAGGTCTAGAGGGGGGGGGTGAATAGACACTTAACCAACCAAAGTAGCAGTTTTTAGTTTCTCTTGGAACTTAGGCAAATTTTGGCACAAGTTAAGACAACTCCAATACTTTCTACACATGCATATCTAGAGATTGAGCAGTGGAAATAGTAAAGCATGAAAGTGTATGGAAAGTAAAGGGGTAGAGTATGGAAGATCAAACGCAATGAAGACACGGTGGTTTTTGGCGTGGTTCCGATAGGTGGTGCTATCGTGCGTCCACGTTGATGGAGACTTCAACCCACGAAGGGTAACGGCTGCGCGAGTCCACGGAGGGCTCCACCCATGAAGGGTCCACGAAGAAGCAACCTTGTCTATTCCACCATGGCTTACGTCCACGAAGGACTAGCCTCACTCGGGGTAGATCTTCATGAAGTAGGCAATCTCCTTGCCCTTACAAACTTCTTGGTTCAACTCCACATCATGTCGGAGGCTCCCAAGTGACACCTAACCAATCTAGGAGACACCACTCTCCAAAAGGTAATAGACGGTGTGTTGTTGATGAACTCCTTGCTCTTGTGCTTCAAATGATAGTCTTCCCAACACTCAAACAACTCCTCACAGATTTGGCTATGGTGGAAGAAGGATTTGAGTGGAAGGCAATTTGGGAAAGGCTAGAAATCAAGGTTCAAATGGTTGGAATGGAATGTCTTGATCTCAACACATGAGTAGGTGGTTCTCTCTCAAAAAATGTATGGTGGAAGTGTAGGCACGTTCTGATGGCTCTCCTTACTGAGAATGAAGTGGTGGAGGGGTATATATAGCCTCCACACAAGATCCAACCGTTACACACTTTTGACCCAACTCGGTGGCACCGATTCAGAGATCTTGGTGGCACCGAATTGTGTAAAAGATATGAACGTTAGGAATCTCGGTGGGACCAACTGGAACAACTCGGATGGACCGAAGTGCAATGGCTAGGGCAAACCTCGTCTCGGTGGCACCGATTGCATCAACTCGGTAGGACCGAAGTGAAGCAATAAGGCAACAGAGAGTTGGCAAGCCATCTCGGTGAGACCGATTTGCAAAACTCGGTGGGACCGAAGTAAGTGCAAATGATTACAGAGAGTTGGCAAGGCCATCTCGGCAAGATCGACATCCATATCGGTGGATCTGATTTGTTAGGGTTTTGGCAGTGGCTAAGTCTAGATGAACTCGGTGGCTCTAGACAGGAAATTTCGGTGGGGCCGAGTTGGAATGTAGGTTTTGGACATATTTGGATGGAGAGAGTGGTTGAGGGTTTTGGAACACTGTCACTAAGCACTTGAGCAAAAAGTCCATTAAGCAACACCTCATCCCCTTTTAATAGTATTCGCTTTCCTATGGACTCAATGTGATCTTGGATCACTAAACCAAAAATGTAGAGTTTTGAGCTTTTGCCAATCCTTGTCCTTAGCATTTTGAAGGGTTCCACTTCTCCTTGTCCCTGCCACGCCATTGTTGAACTTGTCTGAAAATCACTAGATAAAAGCATTAGTCCAACAATATGTATGTTGGCATAAATTACCAAAACCACCAAGGGAGCAAATGTGCTTTCATGTAGACAAAGTAAACTCAAGCAATATGATTAGACCCCATCTTTTTATCCTTAATGGCAACAATACAAATACGTGTCATGTCCCTTTCTATCACTGGGATTGAGCACCGATTGAACCCATCACAAAGCACCTCTCCCATTGCAAGATGAACCAATCTAGTTAACCAAACCAAATTGATAGATCAGAGAGAAATAAAAAGCTATAATAATCATGCATAAAAGAGTTTAGAGAAGACTCAAATATTTCTCATGAATAATCTGATCATAAACTCACAATTCATCGGATCCCAACAAACACACCGCAAAAGAAGATTACATCGAATAGAACTCCAAGAACATCGAGGAGAACATGGTATTGAAGATCAAAGAAAGAAGAAGCCATCTAGATACTAGCTATGGACCCGTAGGTTTGTGGTAAACTACTCACACATCATCGGAAGGGCAGCAAGGTTGATGAAGAAGCCCTCCGTGATCGATTCCCCCTCTGGCAGAGTACCAGAAAAGGCCTCCAGATGGGATCGCAAAAGAACGGAGGCTTGCGGCGGCGGAAAGGTTTTCTCTTCTGTCTCTCTGTTATATTGGGAATATTTGGAAATTTATAGTGCTAGAATTAGGTCAGAAGTGGCTATGAGGGGCCCACAAGCCTGGGTGCGCGCCCTACCCCCCAGGGCGCGCCTTCCGAGCTTGTGGCTCCCTCGTGGCTCCTCTGGTCTTCTCCCGAAGCTTCGTGGGTCTCTTGTGGTCCAGAAAAAATTAATCCAAAGTTTTTTTCTCGTTTGGACTCTTTTTGATAATGATTTTCTGAAAAGACAAAAACAAGCAAAAAAACAGCAACTGGCACTGGGCACTGGGTTAATAGGTTAGTCCCAAAAAAATGATATATAATGGCATATAATTGCATATAAAACATCCAAGATTGATACTATAATAGCATGGAACAATAAAAAATTATAGATACGTTGGAGACGTATCAGATCACAATACTACAAAGAGCAATGCTAAAAGATATGAGCGCACGCAATGATTTATCCAGGTTCGGGCCGCTATGAGCGTAGAACCCTACTCCTGTTCTGGTGGTTTGATTGTATGTGAGCTCAAGGGTTACAAAGAGCGCAGCTTGCCGGCAAGGTGTGCGGGAAGTGCAGCTACAGCGTGTAGTTGAGCTAAGAGTCGACCGTTCTAAGTGTAGCCGTGGGCCTCCTTTCATAGGCCAAGGGGTCACCACAGAGGCTAACATGGTCATTTACACAGTATGAATAGTAACTTGCACCGTCACCACGTCTATCTCCAAACGGGGTAAGACAAGCGCATTAAATGCACCGTTAGGTGTTACGTCGGGGTGGCGAGGCTTTGGGTAAAAGATCTGTACCATCGATCCTGGCGCCCTCTTGTCACCTTGACATGTCCCAGGGACGGGTGTCATTAAAGTTAATCCTGGCGTGGCATGCTAACACGTGCCTTGGCCAGTTGTGTTGACTGCCTGCCTGCTCGACACCTACCATGTGTGCTTATCTAGCCAATGATGAGGTGGAGCGGTAACGGGACAGAACGAGCTCGCCGACGCGGAGCTTTCCGGGTCGTTGCTTGCCGGCAAGGAGCTTGCCGGCAACCAGAGTCTTGGCCTTCAGCTTGCCGGTATGGAGCTTGCCGGCAAGGGCAATCTTGATCTTCAGTATGAGAACAGTACTTCTCGATGACCTGCCTTGAGGTCTTCTTCATGGTCTTGTTATTCTAAATCTTGAGTCATAGTTATCCTCCGTCAAGCCCTTGCTGCTAGGAAGGCTACAACTACCTGTGCACAAGTCAGGGTATGAGGGCACCCTTGCTTTAGTACACCGACAATTCTAACAAGTGTCAAACTTTTATTCAACCATCATCATTGTCCCCTTTTTTTTGTAAAAGTAGAGATCATGGCAAGGTATTTCAAAGGATCACAAGATTGTTCTCAAGCTAAGCAAAAACTTGAACAAAGTGCGTAAAAACATTAACTTGGCAATACGGGGCCTAACTTGAGCAAGTGATTCCCTTATACAAATACAGAGCAATCATACTTCAGCAAGCATGTAAAGCAGCTGGACACATGATTGCATTGTATCTATTAGATGAAGATCATTGCCTAAAACTCTACACATGCAAAAATAACTTCCCCAATCTTAGAACTTTGCAAGAACTAATCTCAAGAAAATTATGAAACGAAGAGAGAAAGTGCAATTTATTAAAGGAGAGTATGGAAAGTGGTTACCTCCCCAAGCTTAGATGTAAGCAAGGGTAATAAAACTTTTACCGTTGAAGTGCAAATGACCTCTCCCTTAATGGACATGGACCTATGCTTCGTCAAACATTCATTTGATATGACCCGGTGGAACCGAGTATTTGTACTTGAAAATTTTGTAGAATCGAAGCGACCGAGTGGCTTGTGTGGGTTTGCATCACATCAAGATTATGCCTCAGATCCAAATCTTTCCAATACTCCAAGTCCCACAAAGTGGACCTATGGGTAAACAATAATCTCTCTTCTGCCTTGCCATGCTACCTTTTCCCGCTACCATTATCGGAATGGTTTCCTGGTGTAATATGCCCGACCTTCTGTAATTCCTCCTGCAACTCATCGCTGGTGAGCCTCTTTGGTGCATCACGGTTTTCATGACTTGCTTTGAACACAGGTTTTCAGTATTTTCTAAGACACAGCTTGTCCTTGTCAAGGAAATGGCGGTGTCCAATGTAACAGACCTTGCTAAGTATTGGGTATGACAATGGATTCTTGTCACAGCGAACGCATGCATTGTAACCATGTGTCGTTCACCCTAATATAGTGCCCAAAGCCGGATAATCATTGATGCACCAAATTATAACAGCACAGAGAATGAAATCAGCTGGTGGGCTGCTATATAGGTCTCGAGTGAGAACACCCCTCCATAGCTTTTGAAGTTCCTCCACAACAGGCTCCATGAATAAATCAAAATCCTTTCCAGGACTTTTTGGACCTGGGATGAGCAAGGCCATGATGTAGTTTGATTCTTTGGTGCAGACATTTGGCGGCATGTTATAAGGGATAACAAGCACTAGCCACATGCTATATATGTGGCGCTCTGGTGGCCAAATGGGTTGAATCCATCTGTAGCTAAGCCAAGTCTAATGTTTCTCAGCTCAGCAGCAAACTCTTTGTGTTTCAGATTGAAGCTTGTCTAGTCACTACCATGAGATGGATGGCTCATTACATTCCGATCTCTGTACTCCTGGTTCCTAAAATGCCACAGTACATCCTCTATTGTTTGAGCATCATGAAACAACCTCTGCAATCTTGGTATAATTGGAAAATGTCTCAGAACCTTATGAGGAATCCTCTTCACAGCATCACCATCTTTCCATCTTGATGATTTGCATTTTGGGCATTCACTTAAGTTGGCATAATCCTTCTGGAACAGAACACAATTATTCTTGCAAACGTGGATCATATCATATCCAATTCCAACCGCACGGAGGAAATTCTTCATTTTACTATAGGTGTGTGGCAACTCCGACACAACTGGGTAACAATCGCGGAATGCAGCCATCATCGCATCGAATGATTTGTTGGTCATCCGCTGAGATGTCTTCACCTAAAGAAAGCTGACCATAGCTGAGAATACTGACAGCTTACAACCTGCGGTGACTGCCACGTTGCATTGCTCCAACATGCGGGCCCACCGTTTTTCTTGTACAGGTGTAAGTTCACGAAATGCGCGAACATTTCATAGCATTGTTTCAATCTTGGTCAAAACCACTGGCTCCGTCACCACCTCCTCCTCCCCCTCTTCCTCCTGAGCATCAGGCAGATCAAGATGGTGATCTGCTGCTTCCACATAGTCAGTGACATTGATGTTCACAGCTTCACCATGATGAACCCACCTAGTATATGTGACTGACATCCCATACAAGTGTAGATGATTTTGCACAGTTGACTGGGGTCTTGAAACTGAATTCATACAACTGCTACACGGGCAGCACACATCTGCTTTCGGACCATCATACTCAGCTCTAATAAAGTTCATGAAGTTTTGAACCCCCTCGACATATGAAGGGGACAATCGTCGAGCAGAAGTTATCCAAGTCCTGTCCATCTGTCAGACATACAAATTAGTTCTTCTACTAGATATTACCAGAAAAACATATATGTTTCATTATAAAGTCTAGAAAAAATACCTAGGTCGATGTCTAAAGCTATGGCAAGATATTTGGATAGGAAGATCTAAGTAACAAAATATATGTAAAGCTAATTCAGCAAACAGATTGAGTGCTAAATTATGGCAGGCTATTTCAGCAATTGCTACTTGTAGACTGCGTTGGTATTTCCCCGAAGAGGAGAGGATGATGCAGTATAGTAGAGATAAGTATTTCCCTCAGTTAAGACCCAAGGTTATCAATCCAGTAGGAGAACCAAGCAAAATCACTTTAGCAGCACCTGCACACACAAAAGCAAACACTTCCACCCAACGCAAATAAAAGGGTTGTCAATCCTCTTAGCGGTTATTTCTAAGGATTAATTATGATAGTGATAGATAGATAAACTAAAATACTATATAAAATAAAAGTAAATAAATTGCAGCAAGGTATTTTTGGTTTTAAATATATGATAAAAGTAGACCCGGGGGCCATAGTTTTCACTAGAGGCTTCTCTCTCGAACGCATAGCATACGGTGGGTAAACAAATTACTGTTGGGCACTTGATAGAAAGAAAATAATTAGGACGGATTCATGGCAATGATCATGTATATAGGCATCACGTCCGAGACAAGTATACCGACCCTGCCTGGATCTACTAATATTACTCCACCCATCGACCGCTATCCAGCATGCATCTAGGGTATTAAGTATGAAACAGAGTAACGCCTTAAGCAAGATGACATGATGTAGACAAAGTAAACTCAAGCAATATGATTAAACCCCATCTTTTTATCCTTAATGGCAACAATACAAATACGTGTCGTGTCCCTTTCTGTCACTGGGATTGAGCACCGCAAGATTGAATTCATCACAAAGCACCTCTCCCATTGCAAGACAAATCAATCTAGTAGGCCAACCAAATCGATAGATTGGAGAGAAATACAAAGCTATAATAATGATGCATAAAAGAGTTCAGAGAAGACTCAAATATTTCTCATGAATAATCTGATCATAAACTCACAACTCATCGGATCCCAACAAACACACCGCAAAAGAAGATTACATCGGATAGAACTCCAAGAACATCGAGGAGAACATGGTATTGAAGATCAAAGAGAGAGAAGAAGCCATCTAGCTACTAGCTATGGACCCGTAGGTCTATGGTAAACTACTCACACATCATCGGAAGGGAAGCAAGGTTGATGAACAAGCCCTTCGTGATCGATTCCCCCTCCGGCACACTACCGGAAAAGGCCTCCAAATGGGATCGTGGAAGAACAGAGGCTTGCGGCGGCGGAAAGGTTTTCTCTTTTGTCTCTCTGGTATATTGGGAATATTTGAGAATTTATAGCGCTAGAATTAGGACAGGTGGGGCAACGAGGGGCCCACAAGCCTGGGGGCGCGCCCTAGCCCCCTAGGCGCGCCCTCCAGGCTTGCCGCCTCCTCGTGGCTCTTCTGGTCTTCTCCCGAAGCTTCATGGGTCTCTTCTAGTCCAGAAAAAATTAATCAAAAGTTTTTTTTCTCGTTTGGACAATTTTTGATAATGATTTTCTAAAAAGGCAAAAACAAGCAGAAAATAGCAACTGGCACTGGGCACTGGGTTAATAGGTTAGTGCCAAAAAATGATATATAATGGCATATAATTGCATATAAAACATCCAAGATTGATACTATAATAGCATGGAACAATAAAAAATTATAGATACATTGGAGACGTATCAAGCATCCCCAAGCTTAATTCCTTCTCGTCCTCGAGTAGGTAAATGATAAAAACAGAATTTTTTATGTGGAATGCTACCTATCATGTTTCATCATGTAATCTTTCTCTTACGGTATGGATAATAAGACCCGAATGATTCAAAGCAATAGTCTATAATTTGATATAAATACATCAATACTCAGGCATACTGATAAACAATCATGTCTTTCAAAATAAAAATGCTAAAGAACATTATCCCTACAAAATCATACAATCCTGTCATGGTCCATCTTCTTAACACAAAATATTTATCATGAACAACCCCGGTTTTAGCCAAGCAATTGGTTCATACTTTTTAACGCGCTTTAGCTTTTTCAACCCCCATGCAATACATGAGCGTAAGCCATGGATATAGCAATATGGGTGGAATAGAATATGGTGGTAGAGATAAATAAGAGAAGTCAAAAATAAGAAGATAGTCTCACATCAACGAGGCTAATCAACGGGCTATGGAGATGCCCATCAATTGATGTCAATGCGAGGAGTAGGGATTGCCATGCAACGGATGCACTAAGAGCTATAAGTGTATGAAAGCTCAACATGAAAACTAAGTGGGTGTGCATCCAACTTGCTTGCTCATGAAGACCTCGGGCATTTGAGGAAGCCCGTCATCGGAATATACAAGCCAAGTTCTATAATGAAAAATTCCCACTAGTATATGAAAGTGACGAAATAGGAGACTCTCTACATGAACAACATGGTGCTACTCGGAAGCACAAGTGTGGAAAAAGGATAGTAACATTGCCCATTCTCTCTTTTTCTCTCATTTTTTTCATGGCTCTTTTTGGCCTCTTTTTTTTCTTGTTCTTTTTTTTATTTTTTTTATTTTTCGTCCGGAGTCTCATCCTGACTTGTGGGGGAATCATGGTCTCCATCATTCTTTCCTCACTGGGACAATGCTCTAATAATGAGGATCATCACACTTTTATTTACTTACAACTCAATATTACAACTCGATACTTGAACAAAAATATGACCCTATATGAATGCCTCTGGCAGTGTACCAGGATGTGCAATGATGCTAGCGTAACATGTATAAAAATGATGAACGGTGGCTGCGCCACAAATACTATGTCAGCTATATGATCATGCAAAGCAATATGACAATGACGATGTGTGTCATAAAAATGGAACGGTGGTAGTTGCATGGCAATATATCTCGGAATGGCTATGGAAATGCCATGATAGGTAGGTATGGTGGCTGTTTTGCGGAAGATATAAAGAGGCTTATGTGTGATAGAGCGTCTCATATCACGGGGTTTGGAGGCACCGGCGAAGTTTGCACCAACTCTCGATGTGAGAAAGGGCAATGCACGGTACCGAAGAGGCTAGCAAATTGCGGAAGGGTGAGAGTGTGTATAATCCATGGACTCACATTAGTCATAAAGAACTCACATACTTATTGCGAAAGTTTATTAGCCTTCGAAGCAAAGTACTACTACGCATGCCCCTAGGGGGGAGGTCGGTAGGAGTTAACCATCGCACGCCCCCCACCGCACAAAGGAAGACAATCAAGAATAAATCATGCTCCAACTTCTTAGCATAACGACAGATCATACGTGCATGCTTTGGGAATCACAAACCTTAACACCATTATTCTTACTAAACCACAATTATCTACTAGCACCTCCCACATATTACCATCTTAATATCGCAAAACTATTGCAAGAAATCAAACTTATCATATTCAGTGATCTACATGGAAGTTTTTATTATATCCCTCTTGAATACCTATCATATCAGGACCAAATTCATAACCCGTGCATATTACCATTGCTATTCATTAGACTCTCAAAAAGATATAAGTGAAGCATGAGAGTGCAACTATTTCTTTAAAATATAACCACCATCATGCTCTAAAAGATATAAGTGAAGCACTAGAGCAACTGCCTAGCTCAAAGGATATAAGTGAAGCACATAGAGTATTCTAACAAATCATGAATAATGTGTGTCCCTCTCAAAAAGGTGTGTTCAGCAAAGATGATCGTATCAAACTAAAAAGCAAACAAAAGCAAACAAACTATATCACAGGACGCTCCAAGTAAAACACATATCATGTGATGAATACAAATATAGCTCCAAGTGAGTTACCGATAGATTGTAGACGAAAGAGGGGATGCCTTCCGGGGCATCCCCAAGATTAGATGCTTGAGTCTTCCTTGAATATTACCTTGGGATGCCTTGGGCATCCCCAAGATTAGGCTCTTGCTGCTCCTTATTCCTTTGTCCATCGTAGTCTCACCCAAAACTTGAAAACTTCAGCACACAAAACTCAACAGAAACCTCGTGAGATCTGTTAGTATAACAAAGAAATCTTAAACTTTAGGTACTGTTGTAAATTGATTCATATTTAATATTGGCATAATTATACTGTAATCCAACTTCTCCATGACTCATACCCCCCGATATGATCCATAGATTCATCAAAATAAGCAAACTATGCAACAAAAACAGAATCTGTCTAAAACAGAACAGTCTGTAAAGATCTGAATTAACGTCATACTTCTGTAACTCCACAAATTCTGAAAACTTAGGACAATGTGGGAAATTCATGTATCAATATTGTGTAAAAAATTCAGAATTTTATCGCGCTCCATAAAACAATCAAAATTCCAGCACTGGACGCAAAAGTTTGTGTTTTCCAACAGCATCTATCAAACTATCTTCAAAATCATCCCATAGGCATTACTTGGCACAAACACTAATTAAAACATAAAAATACAATCATAACAGAGGCTATAATTGTGTAAACACTCAAGAACAGAAAGTAAAAGCAAATATTTATTTTATTCATTGGGTTGCCTCCCAACAACCGCTATTGTTTTATGCCCCTAGCTCGGCATAATGCATAGTCTCAAGTGTTGTCATCCTTCGTTTTTGCTAATTTAGATGGGTTGGTTTCGAACCCGGGAGGCTCTTTATGCTTCCCATTATTTTCAGAAAAGAATGCAATTTTGCTATCTAATGTCTAACTTCTTATTGCAAATAGTGAGGAGATTATTTATGCGATTGAGGTTACCACTAACATTTTTAAGGGGTTCATTAGACTTTTGTAACTCCACCAGATTTTTTTGTATGTCACCTAGCTTTTCCAAAATTTGGATCCCTTCTTGAGTATAATTAGATCCTTTTTGCAATGATGGGCTTCCCACTATTCCCTCTATTAATTCATAAGCAGTATTAGGATCACTGTCAATAAAATTTCCTTTGGTAGCAAAGTCCAAGAGTTGTCTATTGGGCATAGTTAGCCCTACATAAAAGTTTCGAAACAAAATTTTCATATCCCCATTTATAGTGCAAACATGATAAGATTCAATTATCCTATACCAAGCATCTTTCAAATTCTCTCCTTGTTTTTGTTTGAAGTAAAGAACTTCAAAGTCCGGAGACAAAGGAGGGATGGTAAAACTAGTCATAGTGACGAGGCAAACAAGCAAATAAAAAATATTTTTGTGTTTTTGTAAAAAAAATTAGAAGTGGGGGAGATGAAAACTAGAGGCAAATGCAAATAAAAGGCAAATAAATAAATGCAACTGGATGATAGTTTGTGCGAAGGTACATGGTAATTTTGATGACGTCTCCTCGGCAACGGCGCCAGAAATTCTTCCTGCTACTTGTAGACTGCGTTGGTATTTCCCCGAAGAGGAGAGAATGATGCAGTATAGTAGAGATAAGTATTTCCCACAGTTAAGAACCAAGGTTATCAATCCAGTAGGAGAACCAAGCAAAATTCCATTAAGCGCACCTGCACACACAAGAGCAAACACTTGCACCCAACGCAAATAAGAGTGTTGTCAATCCTCCTAGCGGTTATTTGCAAGGATTAAATCTTATAGAGGTAAATAGATAAAATAAAATACTAATTAAAATAAAAGTAAATAAATTGTAGCAAGGTATTTTTAGGGTTTTTATATATGATAAAGTAGACCCGGGGGCCATAGTTTTCACTAGAGGCTTCTCACTCGAACGCATAGCATACGGTGGGTAAACAAATTACTGTTGGGCAATTGATAGAAAAGCAAATAATTATGACGGATTCATGGCAATGATCATGTATATAGGCATCATGTCCGAGACAAGTAGACCGACTCCTGCCTGCATCTACTACTATTACTCCACCCATCGACCGCTATCCAGCATGCATCTAGGGTATTAAGTATGAAACAGAGTAACGCCTTAAGCAAGATGACATGATGTAGACAAAGTAAACTCAAGCAATATGATTAAACCCCATATTTTTATCCTTAATGGCAACAATACAAATACGTGTCATGTCCCTTTCTGTCACTGGGATTGAGTACCGCAAGATTGAATTCATCACAAAGCACCTCTCCCATTGCAAGACAAATCAATCTAGTACGCCAACCAAATCGATAGATCGGAGAGAAATACAAAGCTATAATAATCATGCATAAAAGAGTTTAGAGAAGACTCAAATATTTCTCATGAATAATCTGATCATAAACTCACAACTCATCGGATCCCAACAAAGCACACCGCAAAAGAAGATTACATCGGATAGAACTCCAAGAACATCGAGGAGAACATGGTATTGAAGTTCAAAGAGAGAGAAGAAGCCATCTAGCTACTAGCTATGGACCCATAGGTCTGTTGTAAACTACTCACACATCATTGGAAGGGCAACAAGGTTGATGAAGAAGCCCTCCATGATCGATTCCCCTTCCGGCAGAGTACCGGAAAAGGCCTCTAGATGGGATCGCGGAAGAACAACGGCTTGCGGCGGTGGAAAGGTTTTCTCTTCTATCTATCTGGTATATTGGGAATATTTTAGAATTTATAGTGCTGGAATTAGGTCAGGAGGGGCAACGAGGGGCCCACAAGCTTGGGGGGCGCGCCCTACCCCCCTGGCCGCGCCCTCCAAGCTTGCCGCCTCCTCGTGGCTCTTCTGGTCTTCTCCCGAAGCTTTGTGGGTGTCTTCTGGTCCAGAAAAAAATTAATCCAAAGTTTTTTTTCTCGTTTGGACACTTTTTGATAATGATTTTCTGAAAAGGCAAAAACAAGCAGAAAATAACAACTGGCACTGGGCACTGGGTTAATAGGTTAGTCCCAAAAAATGATATATAATGGCATATAATTGCGTATAAAACATCCAAGATTGATACTATAATAGCATGGAACAATCAAAAATTATAGATACATTGGAGACGTATCAGCAATCAATGAGGCCGAGCACACAACCATCGAAGGCCATCTTAGCAACAAAGATTGAGTGTAAAATGGTGTCAAGCTATTTCACCTAACAGATTGGCTACTAGACCATGGCAATCTACTTCACAATACATACATGGTCCTAAAATATGACAGGATATTTTTGCAACTAATCAGGCATGGCATGCCATCTCAGCAAAGCAGATTGAGTGCAGAACAGGGCAAGGTAGCTTCTTAAGTAGAGCATATTTAGTGTAAACTATTTCGGCAAGCAGTGAGATTAATAGCATCTATCAGCTAACATCCAGCGCTACTCTGACATACACGGGGTCTCAGTCTAGAATGTGCGTACCGTGGGAGAAGCTGACCGCCGTGCGTCTCCACAAGAATGTCACCAGCGGTGGCGGCGCGGCTGGAGGACAGCAATTTACGACAGCTCACTGTGGGATCGAGAGGATCGCCGTGCATCCCCTCGAAGAACTGTGGCTCCGACTTATCGGCGCTGCGGGGAGGGATAGTTTGGTGGAGCGAATGGAGTGGAGGGGGCGGGGGGAGGGGGTTTGGTGAATATTATTGGCTAGTTGGCCGAAGGGGAGTTGAATTTGGGATTTGGGGGGAATTTTCGCGCGGTGGGCGGGGGAGTTTGGAGAATGGTCTGTTTCTCCAATTGCGGTCCCATGTGTCATTGAAGAGGCAAGCCGAAGTGCATTTCCTTTGGGTGAGCGGTGTGCAGGACCGACCGTGTGAGGGGTGCAATACGACCGTGACAGGCGTGCTGTAAGTGTACCGCCTTTTCCTTTTGAACTTGTAGAGCGTAACACTTGGTTTTGGTGCTTCGCGCGATCCATCGATACAAATCCCGACTAAAACGGCGCGGGCGGGTTTTTTCCCGCGCGATATGCTGGGAGTTTGGCTTAGTTGGTTTGACAGACAGAGCGAGAGAAAGACCTGAAATGCGTGAATGTATAGTGGACGTACTTTTGGAGGGCCTAAGAGAAATTGTGTATGTATACCATCTGTATTTATTTACTTCGCATATGAGCTTTGTCTCGGGTGAAACTTTCTAAACTTTGACCAAGTTTATACATACAAAAACAATGACAACCACAATACCAAGTAAATACGATTAGAATCATCATTCAATATATTTTCATACAATATATCTTTTTATTGTGAAAGTTCATATAACCGGACGAGATTCATGCAAACACGGCAGATTTTCATTACATTTCAAACTTTTAGGACAAAAAAAAGAAAAGATACCCGGCCCTAAACCTATCCTACGGCGACGGCCTACGTCCACTTTCCTTTGTATTCCGCATCGGCGACTAGGTCCTCCATCTGCCGTCTCCATGAACGGCGGTGGGGTTCAAGACCCGTGAAGTGAAGGTGCGGTCTTCGGGGAGGAAGAGTAGAACATGGGAGACTTACCGGCCCACTTGGGACACCATGCCCTGCCGCCTCCCATGCCCTACTCATCCTCGGAGGAGTCCGCGACCTTGGTGGTGCCGGTGGACGTGAGGTCGATGATGGACGTGGACGGTCCGTCGCTGTTCACGTGCCATATGCCCCTCAAATGTTGGACGGCATCGCGTAGGACGCGCGGCTGGCGGTGCTCTTGTCCTTGTGCGGCCGCGTCCATGTTCGGCTACGCCGGCATTGCATTGGGAGCGGCAGGTTGAGCAAGGGCGGCGACTTCGAGCTTCATCTCCGAAGACAAACTCTCCCGCACAGGGTTCCCACCCGCGGTCATGGTGGATGTGGTGCCAGGGAGGAGGATGTGCTCTGGTGTGGAGTTTAACTGGGTGTTGCCGCCTTTAAGTAGCGCATATTGGTGAGGCCAAGCGTCTGGGCGAGCCTACTTAATGGCAGCATACGGATGGACGGCATAAATGCAGGCGGCTGGTTCTGGGGGGGGGGGGGACGCACGCGGGCGAGGGACGAGGGTTTTTTGTGGGCCAGGGTAATCAGCTGCCGGCCTGGCAATGTCGCAGATGCCCTTTGCTCACATGTGATCCCACATGTCAGTGACAACGCAAGACGACCCGCGTTCCCTTGGGTCAGAAGCATGCCGGACCGACCGTCTGGGGGTGTGACGTGAACACGACAGGGGTGCTGTCAGTGCACCACCTTTTCATTTCAAACTTGTAAACCGTAACACTTGTAGAGCATAAGACCGAAAGCATATATGAAGTTGGCACCTCACCTATATCCAGCCTAGTAGCCCACATGTACAATAGTTATTCATACTAGCATATGTACCATTCTAATTAGTGTACCGCCCTTTCCTTTTCAACTCGTGAAGCGTAACGCTTGATTAAGTAGCCGGACAATGTGTCTTGCCTGTCTTTGTATGTATTTGAGGTGTGCTAATTGAGGTGTGCCGGGTCCATGCCCGCATTTAGGTGTCCAACTTACCATGTTTTGGCTGTAGTAACTATACTATGTAAGTTGCTTGGAAAAATAGTTACCTAGGTCAGTTTTGTGAGCCGTCCAAATATAATCATGCGGCTTTGATTCTTTCTCATTCCCCTCCAACCCTCTTCTCCATCGATCAAGCATGCCGCTCTCCGATCGACTCCATCCTCTCACATTCCTCATCTGAACATTCCGCCGAGTGTCATTCACATGTGGGCCTAGACCCTATATTTATGTTATAGTTCAACGGTGTGCCAGTTTGTCCAAAGTTGTATGTCTAGCATGCATACATACAAACGGTTCGTCTAAAGTTTCGCGTTGCCTCGACTATGTGTCGCTCCCCATCTTAGTAGTGACAAACCCCGTCGGTTCATGACCCGACACATCTTGACGAGATCGATCGATGTGGAGAGATCGAGTGTGTGTCGTGTAAATCAAGGTTTTGGTGTGTGTCTATGATAGAAATGATCGTGTGGGGTGGAGAGAGAGGGGGGGTGTTTGTGTGTACGCTAGTCGGTCATGTACCATCTAGTTGTAGATCGATTGAAAGAGGACTAGGGTGGGTCTGGAGATCGATCGATCGACCGATCTAGAGAGGGGCGTATTGAAAGATGAATGTATGCTTAAAAAAAGATAGATGAAAGGCTTGGTTACAATTAATGCATGGTAGAGTGACCAAGGCGTGTGTCGAAGAGCGACCTGATGAGCGAGATACAATGCCGATACCTCAAGAGGTCGATCATGTGTGACATGCACAAAGAGGAAGAGAGGTGGTATGCGTGTGTGTGTGTGTGAGAGAGAGAGACCATGAGATGAAACGGAGAGAGATCGAGTGGGTGTGCAATACAGAGAGAGCGTGCGTCTAAGAAAAAAATGTGACAACACTCTATGTTGGGTGTGTGATACACATTATGCATAAGAAGACACTTGGTACTTGAATCAAACCTAAAAAAGTTTCAAATATTAGAATTCAACCTAAAGTGGATTCAAATATTTGAACCGGTGATCATAGCATTTGCAAATCATATGTAAAGGGCATTCAATCTTCGTTTCGCTTTTCAACTTACAATATATCATGTAAAGCACATACATAAATTTGTATTCAAACAGAAAATGGTTTCCAATTTGTATTCAAATACGTGAATGTTTGTTCTCACGCATGCGCTTGCTACTAGGATTTCTCCACGTCTAGCCAGTCCAATAGCAGTACGAGTTCTAGTACTAGTACTACCTCCATCCTGTTTTTTGTCCCCTTTGTTTTTATTTCAACTAACAAAATATTAATGCATGTCATCAAAAATTATATCGTTCGATTCATATTTGAACATAGTTTCCAATGATATTATTTTCGGTGACATGCATTAATATTATTTTAGTTAAATTTGACACAAAATACGAAGGGGACCAATAAACCAGGACGGAGGCATCTGCACTAGAGTATGGAGTGCTTATTAACACATGGCCCACCTCACACTCTCAACAAATTTCTTGGAATCCATGCTACAATCTCTCCCTCCTCATCTCTCTCTTCTTGTGTTTTTTTACATTAGTCGTCTCTCTCTTCTAAATTCAGCCGACGCGGGCGGGGGAGGGGGAGAGGGAGGGGGAAAGTTTGCCTACTGTCGGTTTGCTCTCAACTACGGTCCCACAAGCGAGCGAAAACACAAGACTAAGCGCGTTCCATTCGGTGAGCGATGTGCCGAACCGACCATGTCGGGGTGCAACGCGAACGCGACAAGTGTGATGTACACCATCTGTTGCTTTTGAACTTCCATACTTATTTTTTTTGAGGGAATGAACTTCCATAGAGTACTCCTATTACGTACGTAACATTTGGTTTTGCTGCTTCGAGCAATCCATCGATACAAATCCCACCTACAACATCTAAAAAAAAATCCCACAGACTGACCGGTGGGGAGGTCCGGACGTCTGCCACATCAAGCTCCGAAACTTTGGTCCCATCCCACCCCACAACTCCCAGGCTCCAGCCATCCGGCTTTGCAAACTCCGCACAGTCAAAACCGATTGACCGGTCGTCACCTATACCAGTATTCACACCGGAACCTTCGCTGGTCGGCCTACGCCAGCTACTTGCCGGCCGGTCACCACTGCCCCAAAACCACACCTCTCAGCCCCTTCACCAACCTTTCGATCCCCTAGCCTGCATCAGCCGTCCCCTAGTTCACCGGATAGCCATGGTGCGCAGCAAGATCACGTACTACAAGATGTTGACGCCGGAGCGCCGCGCAGAAATCGCAGCGGCGGTAGGCGCCATAGACCTCCGTTCCCAAGCTCGCTTTGCGGCGGGCCAATCCCTGAGTACTCTGGAGCCGAGCTCCGAGGAGGAAGGCGATCCAATGTTCATGACTGAGGTCGCGGCGCAGAAGGCCCCCATGATGAAGGAGATGATGGACGTCAACTTCGTGCTGGTGTCCGGGTCCCCCATGGTACAGGTAGACCAGCGGTTCAACCTAGCAATCCTAAAGGAGCACCGGGCGGCGGAGGCTCAACTCGACGGGGAGCGCGTGGATGCTGCTGCCATCAAGGCCCTATTGCAGGCAGAACCGGATATCGTGGTCGTGAACCGGGTGGCGGAGGCTCAACTCGAGGCGGAGCGCACGGATGCCGCTGCCATCGAGGCCCTCCTGCAGGCGGAACCGGATGTCATGGTCGTGAACTAGGCGGCGGAGGCTCAACTCGACGCGGAGCGCGCGGATGCCGCTACCGTAGAGGCCCTCCTGCATGCGGACCGGGATGTCGTGGTCGTCAACCAAGCGGCGGAGGCTCAACTCGACACGGAGCGCGTGGATGCCGCTTCCATCGAGGCCCTCCTACAGGCGGAACTGGACGTCATGGACTTGAACCGGGCGGTGGAGTCTCAACTCGACGTGGAGCACGCGGATGCCACTGCCATTGAGGCCCTCCTGCAGGCGGAACCGAACGTCGTGGATGTGAACCGGGCGGTGCTCGCATCCGTGCAGAGCACCCTCACACTCTGCATGAACGAGTAGCTGGAGGCCGAGGACAACCACGCCACGGAGACACACATTGGTAGCTCCGGCTGGTTCGCGCCGGCACCCAAAGACGACGAGGCCAGCTCGTTCCGCAAGTAGTGATAGTTTTTCTTTATGTTGTTGTTTTTAGGGATCATTTGCTGTGTAAAAACATATTTATATTTAATAAATCAGCCTTATAAACATATACTGTATCAACAAAAATTAGGTGCTAGCGGTTGGATGGCTGAGTTTTGGTTTGATCACTTGCGGTTTCTCCCTCCGTCCAGGTGTACAAGAGCATCTACAGCCGGACCCCCTATTTCCTCCTCAAACGTCCGAAACGCCCGCCCGGTCAGTGCCTGGTCAAAAAAAGTTGATCTAACCTGACCCCCCACTTCCTCCGTAAACGCCCGAACTGACCGGCGTACCTCAAACCCGTCTCAAATATGGGGCCAATATGAGGCTGCCCGGTCATGCCCGGGCACCCCACTCCATGTCATATTCATCCACGAGGACCCCACCTGCAGCCACACAATTCTCCTTCCTCTCTCATCTCTCTCTCGCGTGGAGCACACAGCACACAACGACACCGGCCCGGAGCTTGCACGCGGGCCACCGCATGCTGCAGTGTGCGGCGTGCTGGCCGCCGCAGCCAGAGCTGCCACGAGCGGGCGTGCATGCTGGACGTCGCCGCAACCAGAGCCGCATGCCGTGGGTGGGCGGGCGGAGCTAGAGTCGCGAACGTGTGTACTCTGCCGCATGCCCAGAGCTCGCGCGCTTGCCGCCATAGGCTGGCGGGCGTGCTGCACGCCGCCGCACGCAGAGCAGCATACCGCGGGGGACGGGCGTGCGTGCAGCAGCGTGCGGGCATGCTGGACGCTGCTGCAGCTCCTGGCCGCCGTGCCACAGCCGCGTGCGTGCGCGCGTAGCAGCCATAGCCTGTGCCGGAGCCGGGGATCGCACGCTCACGTCGGAACTGGGGCGCCGCAATTCTGCGTCGGTCGCCGCTTCCCTCAGGCGTCATGCTAGTGTGCGTGTGTGCTGCTGCCGTGGCTGCTCTGCCCGAGCCGGATGCGAGCCTGTACCAGAGCCCACGCGCGCCAGGGCTGCTGCTCTCGCAGCGGGCCGCACGCGTGCCGGAGCACGGCATGTCCGCCGTGCTAGCACTAGCTGCCGCGCTCGCATGCTCACCCTGCTGTGCGTGCTGCCACGCTCGAGCTGGCCGCCGTGCTAGCGTGCTAGCTAGCTAGCTTCTAGCCGCTGGCCACAGCCACTTGCTGGCGTGCCACAACCACTTGCTAGCGCTGCCGCGGGCTTGCTAGCTTGCCAGCCGCCGGCCTCGTACGTGCTCTGCGTGCTCGCACACAATGTGCTCGACGAAATGACTGAGAAAATAAGAGGAAAATTTGAGGGGCATGGTTATTTGGCAGCAAATATGAAGAGTCAAAACAGACACGCCCGGTCACTGTCCAGGCATGTCCGTGGGCGTTTGAGGGGTCAAATTAGGAATGTCCGGCTGTAGATGCTCTAAGTCACCTTACGAAAATCAGATACTCCCAAAACACTTAAGCGCAATGCATTAAATTCCGTCCTCGTTCCCCACACTCCCTCGTTTATCAGCGAGCGAAAATTTTGGCCGAACCACGCGCGGGGAGGAAGATAACGCGGGAGAGCGACCTATGCATGCAGAGAAGGAACACATTGATTAGGGTAGGGATTGAGACCAGTTTGCATGCACGTATTAATTAGGGAAGTGGGCCTGCATGGGTTGGCTGAAACGGCAGCCCTATTAATTAGGGATTCATTGCTAATTTTCATTTGGTTTATGAGGAAAAAACTGGCGCGGTGATTGGAAGAATTCCCGGTCCGACTCTTTTGCCTCCTCCAATCCGCAGTCACCGGATCACGCAGCTCCACCTTAGGTGGCTTAAATAAACCTGGACGGAGGGAGTACCACATGTCAATGAAAAAGGCAAGCCGAGGCGCGTTCCCTTAGGTTTGCGGCGTGCCGGACCGACTGTGTGAGGGTGCGGTGCGACCGCGACAGGTGTGCGTAAGTGTACCGCATTTTCATTTTGAACTTGTAAATCGTAACATTTGGTTTGCGAGTGAGCGACTTCGATTTTAGTACTCTGTTAAAAAGAAGGGCAGGGTTTTTCCTTCGCGCGATCGATCGATACAAATCCTGATTAGAAATGAAACAGCGGGATGGGCTAGTTTGGCCCATGGTCGGATTGCGGACATGAGTTCCCACATGCCAGTGAAATGCCAAGCCAGTTGGCGTTGAGCGGCGGGGTAGATCGACCATGTGCTGCTCTGATGTGAACGCGACAGGTGTGCTGTGAGTGTTCCTTTTCCTTGTTTTGAACTTGTGAAGATAACCCCCTCAAAAAAAGTGAAGATAAGACTTGGTTCTTTGCCTTCGCACGATACATCGATGGAAATCCCGATTATAATGATGCTGAATTTTCTACTAAATCCCATAAAAAGGCGTCCTCTTCGCCCCTCCGGCCGCAATCATCATGCTAATCATACTTTCTATTTGACTTCCTTCCCCATTAGAGTGACGTCCACGATATCACGATCGCTGTGGCTTTGGCGAAGTGCGTTCGACGGAGCGCACCATTGAGGCAGACGACGGTCATGTCGTTTGGAAGTGCCGCCTGGAAGCCGAGACAACTGCCTTCTTTGCATCCAGGAAGTCCGTAGGAGACAGCAACTGTCGTGTCACCGTGACCGTTGGACGCGACGTGACCACGTCGTTCGAGCTCGAGCGGCCGCAAGGGGACTCGAACGTGACCGTGTACATTTACACGGGCACCAGTTTACTGTCGGAAAGGCTCGGGACCCATCCAGCCTGTGCAACCAATGGAAATGCCGGCGTGCAGTTTGGGCTGGCTCCGCTCATCGATCTACGTCCGAACGAAACAGAGTGGGAGACGGTCGTCCCCGACAGCGTTGTGAGGAAGATAGTCCAGGAGGCGAATCACCGGCGGTTGCATCAACGAGGAGGGTGTGACTTCAGCTTCGACATGAATGTGGACCAGCGTCATGCCGTTAGCCTACCGGCACTACGTTCGTCTTGCAAGGAGAAGCTTCTTTGCGAGGAAGGTGCTGGGATGTGCCCGGCATGTATCGCACACACCATCAAACAAGTACAGTAGTACCACTTATCTAGGCTTTCGCCGGCCTATTAATGCACATACGAGAATTTTTAAATCATATAATGCTCTATGTACGTTTGGTCTTGTCACTAATAAGTACTACCATTTGTACCGATTGAGTAACTGGTGCTACTTGGTGAATGTTGCGTAGCCGTGGATGTCCGAGCTAAATTTGAAACACAGTCACGATCAAACGAGATGTTACCATTGGGCTCCACCACGCCACTAGCCAGAATCACCTTGGCCTATTTGATTTGCAGGATCCTCAAAATGCAGGAATCGTAAAAATATAGGATTGTTCTCTTTGGATAGGAATGGCTTGGATTGGAGTATAGGATATGGAGTGTGTGTTTGATGTCAGAGGAAAGACAGATGAATTTTTAAAATACTCCTAGGTTGGAGTAGATGCATGATTTCCTATTACTAAATGTAGCACAATAGCTTCGTCCATCCAGTTTACTGCGGGAAAGGTCATTTCTAGAAGAAGACGATGGAAAAGCGGATTCAGCGAAGAGTGAAATGATGGTTGCTTCGTCCGTGCTTTGTGATTTGACGCCTCATTGCTTTTGTGATTTGTGATAGTAGAAGGGAGTAGACTCTGTGCTCTATGCATGCGTCCATGCAAGGGAGAAAGAGGAGAGAGGTTGCATTTTTTATTCCTTCAATCAATTTGGCATCGGCGCACCAGCGAGCTTCGGTTCCCTCTTTTTTGGCTATCGCAGCACCCTCCACAATGGTTCCCATTGATGCCAAAAGCTATTTTACCATTTGGCTACACATTGTGGATGCCCTTAAGCGTACCACTTGGTTTTGATTAGTAAAGAGGAGGTGCTTTTGCCGCGCGGAAGGCAGGGGAGGTTGGCCTCACGGTTTGCTAACATGCGGTCCCACGTGTCAGTGATGTACCAAGCCGATACGCGTCCCACATGACTACATGAGGCAAAAGAACGGTAGAAGCAACTTCAGCGAAGAGTGAAATGATGGTTGCTTCGTCCCTCCAACTTATACTGCGGGAAAGCTACAGTTTTGTGATTTGACGCCTCATTGCTCATTACTATTGCGGCGCCACGACCGGGGTGCGTCCCCTTGCTACTCTGCACTGTTATTTGGTGCATGGCACGTGGATCCGGATGCTGGATGTCCCACATGTCGGCGAAAGGGAGTAGAACATTTATGAAAGTGAGCGCTCCACTCTTACGACGGAGGAGTACAAGACATGGCGGCCCAGTGAACTATAACTTATACTGTACTACTGTAGTATGTGGTAATCTTGTACTCTTGTACCACTTGGTTTTGCTGTTTCACGTGATCCATCGATACAAACCCGATTAAATAGGCTAGGGTAGGTCTTTTCCCGCGCGGTAGGAAGGGTAGTTTGGCATAGTCGGTTTGACAGAGAGACCGAGAGAAAGATGTGAAATGCTTGAATGTGTAGTGGGCCCTTTTTTTGTGTCATGTGTCTGTGTAGTCGGACCTTTCAGATCACTAAATGATACTAGCCATACATTTCAACGCAATTTTAATGTATGCAACATGAATAATTGAAGTAACAATATGAGATCTAAAACTAAAAATACATATGATTTATTGTGTTAGAGTATAGTAGTAATGTGTTGCATAGTTATTAGATGTAACATGCGAGAACGTGTAGGGACGTACTTTTGAAGGGCCTACAGAGAGAAATTGGGCATAAAGTGGATTCAAATATTTGAATTCGTCATCATAGCATTTGTAACTCATATCTAGAGTTTATACGGTAGACGTGAATGCTTGTTCGCTCTTACGAAACCAGTACAACAATATTGGGTGGGGTGCGCCAATTTAGGCATGGGAGGTTAGCCTAGTCGGCTCCATGGAGAGAGCGAGAGAAGAGATAAATACACTGGCAGTCACTGTATTTGAAGCGAAAGCATAATACGGTCACCAGACTTCAGAATACACTCATTACAGTCACTATGTACATTTTACTGTGATTATACGGTCACTCGCTCACCGTTCAGCATCGTATTGCACTCTGTTGACCGGCCAAATAGTCTATGTGGCACTATGTTTACTGGTTAAATTTGCCACATTCCTTGTGGGTCCCACCTGTCAGTTGGCAGAGGAAAGAGATAAGATAAACAGAAATTTACGCAGGCGCGCAATGACTCGAACCCTTGTGCGCGAACAACCTGGCTGTGTATGCGTGTGTGAGGGCCTGATGTGTGTGCATGCACGTGTAGGTTGAGCACTTGAGCGTGAGCGTGTGTGTTGGTCGTGTGGTGAGTGCATGCATGCGTGCGTGCGTGTCTGCGTGTGTGTGTGCGTGTGAGTATTGCATGCATGCAGTTCGTGTGCATGCGTGCGTGTGATACGTCTCCAACGTATCTATAATTTTTGATTGATCCATGCTATTATAGTATCAATCTTGGATGTTTTATATGCAATTTTATGCTATTATATATCATTTTTTGGGACTAACCTATTAACCCAGTGCCCAGTGCCAGTTGCTGTTTTCTGCTTGTTTTTGCCTTTTCAGAAAATCTTTATCAAAAAGTGTCCAAACGAGAAAAAAACTTTGGATTAATTTTTTCTGGACCAGAAGAGACCCAGAAAGCTTCGGGAGAAGACCAAAAGAGTCATGAGGAGGCGACAAGCCTGGAGGGCGCGCCCCAGGGGGGTGGCCGTGCCCCCCAGGCTTGTGGGCCCCTCGTGGCGCTTCTTGACCTAACTCCTTCACTATAAATTCACAAATATTCATAAACCAACAGAGAGACAGAATAGCAAACCTTTCCGCCGCCGCAATCCTCTGTTCTTCCGCGGTCCCATCGGGAGGCCTTTTCCGGTACTCTGCCGGAGGGGGAATCGATCATGGAGGGCTTCTACATCAACCTCGCTGCCCTTCCGATGATGTGTGAGTAGTTTACCATAGACCTACGGGTCCATAGCTAGTAGCTAGATGGCTTCTTCTCTCTCTTTGATCTTCAATACCATGTTCTCCTCGATGTTCTTGGAGTTCTATTCGATGTAATCTTCTTTTGCGGTGTGTTTGTTGGGATCCGATGAATTGTGAGTTTATGATCAGATTATTCATGAGAAATATTTGAGTCTTCTCTAAACTCTTTTATGCATGATTATTATAGCTTTGTATTTCTCTCTGATCTATCAATTTGGTTTGGTTAACTAGATTGGTTTATCTTGCAATGGGAGAGGTGCTTTGTGATGGGTTCAATCTTGCGGTGTTCAATCCCAGTGACAGAAGGGGACATGACACGTATTTGTATTGTTGACTTTAAGGATAAAAAGATGGGGTTTAATAATATTGCTTGAGTTTACTTTGTCTACATCATGTCATCTTGCTTAAGGCGTTAGTCTGTTTCATACTTAATACCCTAGATGCATGCTGGATAGCGGTCGATGGGTGGAGTAATTGTAGTAGATGCAGGCAGGAGTCGGTCTACTTGTCTCGGACGTGATGCCTATATACATGATCATTGCCATGAATTCGTCATAATTATTTTCTTTTCTATCAATTGCCCAACAGTAATTTGTTTACCCACCGTATGCTATGTGTTCGAGAGAGAAGCCTCTAGTGAAAACTATGGCCCCCAGTCTACTTTATCATATATTAAAAACCTAAAAATACCTTGCTGCAATTTATTTACTTTTATTTTAATTAGTATTTTACTTTATGTATTTACCTCGATAAGACTTAATCCTTGCAAATAACCGCTAAGAGGATTGACAACCCTCTTACTTGCGTTGGGTGCAAGTGTTTGCTCTTGTGTGTGAGGTGCTGCTAAAGTGATTTTGCTTGGTTCTCCTACTAGATTGATAACCTTGGTTCTTATCTAAGGGAAATACTTATCTCTACTGTACTGCATCATCCTCTCCTCTTCGGGGAAATACCAACGCAGACTACAAGTAGCTGGAAGAATTTCTGGCGCAGTTGCCGGGGAGACATCATCAAAATTACCAAGTACCTTTGCACAAACTATCATTCACTTGCATTTACTTTATTTGCCTTTTATTTGCATTTGCCTCTCATTTTCATCTCCCCCACTTCTATTTTTTTTTTACAAAAACACAAAAATATTTTTATTTGCTTGTTTGCTTGCTTTGCTTGAAATTGTTATCATGCCTGAATTTGAGAAAGTTGTGGTTGAAACTGCTAGTGAGGATAGTGGTAGTGAATCTCTTGGGGATAAAACACACTCTTTTGATCTTAATCTTGACCCTCCGGAGACTAGCTCCCCCACTAATTTTAAAACTAAAGTTTATCATGTGGGAAATGGTAATATTATTGGGAAAAACATTTTTCAGGAGTTCTTTAATTGCGCGGGAGTTATACCAATAATTAATGGATCCATTCTTGATAAAACAAATTGTTATATGGATGCTATTGCAATGCTTATGGTTAAATTAGAAAGAAATATTTTACATATCCACCTCGCCTTACAAAAGATATTTTATGAACTCCCAACATCCATGATCCTAGGGCTAAGAAAATTGCCACTATAATCCTTATGCATGAATTTGATTATATAATCCAAGAAGCTAGGGATATTTTTTCCTTTTACAAAATAAATTTTGAGCATCCTCCTATAGAGGAGATTCTTCATGATAAAGATACTATTCATAGTTTGGAATCTAAAGATTACTTTGCTTATGGTAAAAATATTAGAAGGAGAGTTCCACATGCCAAAATAATTAAAACTATGTACCACCATGCTTGTGATAAATTTGAATGGGTTACTAAAGGAATTGATGAGGGATTTAGTGAAGAATGGTTCGAGGGTACGTCTAGAGATCCTATTGATGATGGTATACATGTTTTATATGAGGACGTTTATGGTGATGATCCTGAGTTTGAAGTTATGAATGTTACGGTTACTAATCAAAGCCCCTTCAATTACCTAAGCTCATCCACTATAAAAGAAGAGCATGAGAGTAGACAATTAATGAGAAAAGTCTTGGAATATTTAATGAAAAAGGACTTGGGGATGAAGGATGACAACACTTGAAACTATGCATTATGCCTATCTAGGGGCATAAAACAATAGCGCTTGTTGGGAGGCAACCCAATGAATAAAATAATTTTTTTCTTTTACCTTCTGTTTTTGAGTGTTTGCACAATTATAGCTTCTGTTATGATTGTATTTTTATGTTTTAATTAGTGTTTGTGCCAATTAATGCCTTTGGGATGATTTGGAAGATAGTATGATAGATGCTGTTGGAAAACAGAAACTTTTGCGTCTAGTGCTGGAATTTTGTTTTTCGCTGGAGCGTCAGAACCTTCTGAATTTTTTACACAGTATTGATATATGAATTTCCCATCTTTTCCTAATATTTCAGAATTTTTGGAGTTACGGAAGTATGACGATAATTCAGATCTTTACAGACTGTTCTGTTTTAGACATATTCTGTTTTTTGTTGCATAGTTTGCTTATTTTGATGAATCTACGGATCGTATCGGGGGGTATGAGTCATGGAGAAGTTGGAGTACAGTAGCATTATGCCAATATTAAATATGAATCAATTTACCACAGTACCTAAAGTTTAAGATTTGTTTGTTATACTAACGGATCTCACGAGGTTTCAATTGAGTTTTGTGTGCTGAAGTTTTCAAGTTTTGGGTGAGACTACGATGGATAAAGGAATAAGGAGTGGCAAGAGCCTAAGCTTGGGGATGCCCAAGGCACCCCAAGGTAATATTCAAGGAAGACTCAAGTGTCTAAGCTTGGGGATGCCCCGGAAGGCATCCCCTCTTTCGTCTACAATCTATCGGTAACTCACTTGGAGCTATATTTTTATTCATCACATGATATGTGTTTTACTTGGAGCATCTTGTGATATAGTTTGTTTGCTTTTGTTTGATTTTTAGTTTGTCACAATCATGTTTGCTGAACACACCTTTTTTGAGAGGGACACACATTATTCGTGATTTGTTAGAATACTCTATGTGCTTCACTTTTATCTTTTGAGCTAGGCAGTTGCTCTAGTGCTTCACTTATATCTTTTAGAGAACGGTGGTGGTTATATTATACAGAAATAGTTGCACTCTCACGCTTCACTTATATCTTTTTGAGATTCTCATGATTAGCAATGGTAATATGCACAGGTTATGAATTTAGTCCTGATATGATAGGTATTCAAGAGGGATATAATAAAAACTTTCATGTAGATCGCTGAATATGATAAGTTTGATTCCTTGCAATAGTTTTGCGATATTGAGATGGTAATATGTGGGAGGTATTAGTAGATAATTGTGGATTAGTAAGAATATTGGTGTTAAGGTTTGTGATTCCCGAAGCATGCACGTATGATCTATCGTTATGCTAAGAAGTTGGAGCATGATTTATTGTTGATTGTCTCCCTTATGAGTGGCGGTCGGGGATGAGCGATGGACCTTGTCCTACCAATATATCCCTCTAGCTAGGGGCATGCGTAGTAGTACTTTGCTTCGAGGGCTAATAAACTTTTGCAGTAAGTATGTGTGTTCTTTATGACTAATGTGAGTCCATGGATTATACGCACTCTCACCCTTCGGCAATTTGCTAGCCTCTTCGGTACCGTGCATTGCCCTTTCTCACATAGAGAGTTGGTGCAAACTTCGCCGGTGCATCCAAACCCATGATATGATATGCTCTATAACACATAAGCCTCCTTATATCTTCCTCAAAACAACCACCATACCTACCTATCATGGCATTTCCATAGTCATTCCGAGATATATTGCCATGCAACTTCCACCGTTCCGTTTTTATGACACACATCGTCATTGTCATATTGCTTTCGATGATCATATAGCTGACATAGTATTTGTGGCTCAGCCACCGTTCATCATTTTTTATACATGTTACACTAGCATCATTGCACATCCTAGTACACTGCCAGAGGCATTCATATAGAGTCATATTTTTGTTCTAGTATCGAGTTGTAATGTTGAGTTGTAAGTAGATAAAAGTGTGATGATTATCATTATTAGAGCATTGTCCCAGTGAGGAAAGGATGATGGAAACCATGATTCCCCCACAAGTCGGGATGAGACTCCGGACGAATAAATAAATAAATAAATAAAAAGGGAGGCGAAAAAGAGCCATGAAAAAAATGAGAGAAAAAGAGAGATGGGGCAATGTTACTATCCTTTTTCCACACTTGTGCTTCAGAGTAGCACCATGTTTTTCGTATAGAGAGTCTTCTATTTTGTCACTTTCATATACTAGTGGGAAGTTTTCATTATAGAACTTGGATTGTATATTCCGATGATGGGCTTCCTCAAATGCCCGAGGTCTTCATGAGCAAGCAAGTTGGATGCACACCCACTTAGTTTTCATGTTGAGCTTTCATACATTTATAGCTCTTAGTGGATCCGTTGCATGGCAATCCCTACTCCTTGCATTGACATCAATTGATGGGCATCTCCATAGCCCGTTGATTAGCCTCATTGATGTGAGACTATCTTCTTATTTTTGACTTCCCCTTATTGATCTCTACCACCACATTCTATTCCACCTATAGTGCTATATCCATGGCTTGTGCTCATGTATTGCGTGGGAGTTGAAAAAACTGAAGCACGTTAAAAAAGTATTAACCAATTGCTCGGCTTGTCATCTGGGTAGTGCATGATAAATACTTTGTGTTAAGAAGATGGAGCATGACAGGATTGTATGATTTTGTACGGATAACGTTCTTTAGCATTTTTATTTTGAAAGACATGATTGTTTATTAGTATGCCTGAGTATTGATGTCCTTATATCAAATTATAGACTATTGCTTTGAATCATTCGGATCTTATTATTCATACCGTAAGAGAGAGATTACATGATGAAACATGATTGGTAGCATTCCACATCAAAAATTCTGTTTTTATCATTTACCTACTCGAGGACGAGCAGGAATTAAGCTTGGGGATGCTTGATACGTCTCCAACGTATCTATAATTTTTGATTGTTCCATGCTAATATAATATCAATCTTGGATGTTTTATATGCAATTATATGCCATTATATATCATTTTTTGGGACTAACCTATTAACCTAGTGCCCAGTGCCAGTTGCTGTTTCCTGCTTGTTTTTGCCTTTTCAGAAAATCATTATCAAAAAGTGTCCAAACGAGAAAAACACTTTGGATTAATTTTTTCTGGACTAGAAGAGACCCAGGAAGCTTCGGGAGAAGACCAGAAGAGTCACGAGGAGGCGACAAACCTGGAGGGCCCGCCCCAGGGGGTGGCCACGCCCCCCAGGCTTGTGGGCCCCTCGTGGCACCTGTTGACCTAATTCCTTCACTATAAATTCACAAATATTCCCAAACCAACAGAGAGACAGAAGAGAAAACCTTTCCGCCGCCGCAAGCCTCTATTCTTCCGCGATCCCATCTGGAGGCCTTTTCCGGTACTCTGCCGGAGGGGGAATCGATCACAAAGGGCTTCTACATCAACCTTGCTGCCCTTCCGATGATGTGTGAGTAGTTTGCCACAGACCTACGGGTCCATAGCTAGTAGCTAGATGGCTTCTTCTCTCTCTTTGATCTTCAATACCATGTTCTCCTCGATGTTCTGGGAGTTCTATCCGATGTAATCTTCTTTTGCGGTGTGTTTGTTGGGATCCGATGAATTGTGAGTTTATGATCAGATTATTCATGAGAAATATTTGAGTCTTCTCTGAACTCTTTTATGCATGATTCTTATAGCTTTGTATTTCACTCCGATCTATCGATTTGGTTTGGCCTACTCGATTGATTTATCTTGCAATGGGAGAGGTGCCTTGTGATGGGTTCAATCTTGCGGTGCTCAATCCCAGTGACAGAAGGGGACATGACACGTATTTATATTGTTGCCATTAAGGATAAAAAGATGGAGTTTAATCATATTGCTTGAGTTTACTTTGTCTACATCATGTCATCTTGCTTAAGGCGTTACTTTGTTTAATACTTAATACCCTAGATGCATGCTGGATTGCGGTCGATGGGTGGAGTAATAGTAGTAGATGCAGGCAGGAGTCGGTCTACTTGTCTCGGACGTGATGCCTATATACATGATCATTGCCATGAATCCATCATAATTATTTGCTTTTCTATCAATTGCCCAACAGTAATTTGTTTACCCACCGTATGCTATGTGTTCGACAGAGAAGCCTCTAGTGAAAACTATGGCCCCCGGTCTACTTTATCATATATTAAAAACCTAAAAATACCTTGCTGCAATTTATTTAATTTTATTTTGTTAGTATTTTAGTTTATCTATTTACCTCGATAAGACTTAATCCTTGGAAATAACCGCTAAGAGGATTGACAACCCTCTTATTTGCGTTGGGTGCAAGTGTTTGCTCTTGTGTGTGCTGGTGCGCTTAACAGAATTTTGCTTGGTTCTCCTACTGGATTGATAACCTTGGTTCTTAACTGAGGGAAATACTTATCTCTACTGTACTGCATCATCCTCTCCTCTTCGGGGAAATACCAACGCAGACTACAAGTAGCAGCGTGTGTATAATCACCACACTAGATCATGTGTATTAAAAGAACCAGTCAACCAGCACAGCATACCAATACAAGGTCACCTTGTCCGCTGTGGTTAGCGTGCGCGGGTGCGAACCCTAGGTCACCGCTTTGAATCCCTTCTACTAGTAATACCGATCGTGCAATATTTTATTTTCGTTTGCTTACATTCTTATACCCGCTGACATGTGGGCCATATGGTAGTGAGATAATGTGCGTTGATGATGCAGCACTAGATGCGCCATGTGGACTGTTTAACTGGTCAACTAATCGTGTCTTCAACAAATACAGAGATCTACGATGAGCCTGTGACACCCTGGTTTTTGGCAACTTTTTCTTTTCGAAATCTTTCTGACTTTATTTGCAATTTGGATAGATTTTGAACCTTTTCAGTTGACTTTGGACTTATGACTTTCTCTTATTAATCCAAAGCCCTCGGCATCTTGCCAAAATCTTGTCACTCACCTTCTGGATCAATTTCCAATTCTTCACCTTTCCCAAATATTCATTTTCTTCCTTTGGGAAAATCTGTCATCACTATGGGTTACAAAGGAACCTATAGTTCTGGTGATCAGAAAAATCCCAAATTAATCCCACACCTTCTTGTCATCATCTACTCCCTCAATCTCCAAAAACATTTCATGGCCCAGTACAAAATTTTGTCGAGAAAACTCCATTTGCTCTCTGGACTGTACTGGTCATTTGTGAAGGAGCTCATATTTTCCCAACTCAAAAAATTCCCAGAAAATTCCCTGAGATATTAGGGAACCTATCTTTCCACAATATCCAAAAATATCATCTTGTCCAGTACAAATTTTCACCAGCAATATCTTGCCAAGTTTCTGTCCAATTGGAACCTCTGTGAAGGAAGTACCAGCTAGAGGTATCCAATTGAGCTGAAAATTTTATGGCATCTTCTATCCACCAAATAACCCTGCCACACCAAAATTTAGCTCCACCAGATCACCCAGATGAGTGCTACAAGCTCATCTCTCTTCTGGTCCAGTAACAACACTTGTACATGAACCACATTCAAATCTTGATGAAATCTTCTCAAACTTGGTCAGCTTGGAGTCCTTCCAAGATAGATCATCCCAGACATCTCCATTGGCTCCATCTCCAGCTCACCTCTTCTCTAGATCACTCTCAAGTTTTCTGTCAGAGACTGTAGCTGAAGCTACACTTCGAACCAGTCTATATCTAGTCGAACCAGAGGCACAAGTGGACTAAGTGATCGAGGGTCGACGTGCTGGACAAGAAACGCCAGGCTCTCGTGGCCTCTAGACACCAATGCCCGTGGTGAGCACGGCATTGGCATGTCAATGCGCGCGCTCTGCATCGCGCCTGTGTCTGTGGAGTCACGTCCAACTGCCTCGCACGATCCCACCTTGTCCCAGTGAGCCGACTAACTCCCCTACGTCCACCTGGCCGCCCTGGATCCCTCACCTTGCCGGAGAAGCCCTCGCCGGCTGCCACGCGCGCGGGCACTGTGGTGCCCGTGCGGACACAGGGGCTCTGCCGTCGTCGTCTTCCTCCCGCAAACCACCACTGCTGCATTTACTCTCCTCTGCCCTCTCCTATCACTTCGCCCCACGTCGCGACGGCCAGCTCACCGTCCTTGCGCCGGCGACGTGTCCCGAGCCCCGCCGCTTCCAGAGAGCTCCCCTCCTCCTATAAAAAGGCCTCCCCGGCCTCTCCCGAGCTCCTCACCCACTCCTCCTACTCCTAATCGAGCTCCCAAGCATCGAGCCACGGCCGAGAGGCCCTCTGGCCTCGCCGCTCACTGGAGATCTGCCGCCACCCGAGCCCAGCCTCCTCGCCGTTCCACTTCCCCTCGGACTCCACTTACTCCGCCATCGAGCTCAGCTCACTCCACTGACCTCGCCTGAGCTCTTCCCGAGTCGAATCGCTGCCGGAAACGCCGTCTCCGACGAAACCCGAAACCCGCCGCCGCCGGAGAGGAAGGGGACGACGCCGTCTGGCCATCTCTCGCCAAGCCACGGGTACGTGCGCGTTCGTCTCGAAGAGCTCTTTCGATTCCCGTAGTTGCCGGACCTCGCCGCCGTCTGTGTCGCCGGCGACCGTCGCCGGAACCCCCGCATCTCTCTATTCCCTCCTCCCCCTTTTAAATCTGACCGCTGGGGCCCGCTCGTCAGTGGCTTACCGAAGCGGTAAGTGGAGACGCCCTGGCGAAATACGCCTTCGTCGTGGCCCTTCACTGGATTTTCTATTTTCTGTTAATTTCCAGATTTTGACCAGAACTTTGACCAGCCATAACTTTTTATCCATAAGTGCAAATCAATTGATTCTTTTTGCATCTGGTTTGTCTTGAGCTCCTCTATTTTTTGACAAATTTTGGTATTTTTCTCTTGTTCACAGAATTTCTGGTGAACAGAACAATAATATGTGACATTTTCAATTGCATTTTTAAAATATTTTCAGAGGGAAATTCTTTTGGATTTGAAGCCCAGGAGTTTGTGGACAACCCAACAGAGCAAGGCAAGCCATGTCATCCATTGCATGAAGCATTTCAATAGTGTTGGTTATTTAGTTGAATTATATGCACTATTTTTAATATGTGATAATTCATAGTAAATTATTTGGATGCCTAGTTACTGCCATGTTAATTTATTTATGATAAATACCCATACTGGTTAAATGCTTGTCAACACTAAACCTAATTTGTTGATCTAGTGTCACCTGTCCGGACTTATCCGTGCAGCCACATTTGCCGCTATGGGACGACCTTGACTTGGTCTGGCTTTGTGCTCTTTTATCGGTACCACCAAACTAGGGAGGGTTATGCGTGCGTGCTGCCCTGATCAGGTAGACGACGATAATCCTGTGAGCCCAGTTGAGTTATTTTGCTGGCGTCCCTGTTTGGGACAGTTAGTGGCCACGATGGTGGCAGGTGTCACGGGGTGACAAAGGGGCCACCCAGGACATGACCCTGGGAGGGTATGATTGTCGGTGATATGATAGAGGAGTCACGGGTCAGGCAGGTTTCGTTGGAGCAGCCCCTGTCCACCCGAATGGGAGCAAGAGGCCAGGAGCTCCATAGTGTGGGTAAAGTGCGCAACCTCTGCAGAGTGTAAGAATCTATTCGAATAGCCGCGTCCACGGTATTGGACAATCCGCACTAGGCCACAGGATGATCAACCGTAATACTGATAATAATGATGGAAGAACTTGTCTTATGTTCGGAAGTGCTCAGTGGTTTATGAGCGTTCCGAGGGTTGTGGGACAACCCAGACGAGAGTAAGTTGGTAACAGTAAGCAACCCAGTATTTAATATGTTAACTGCCATGTTATTGTTTGCTGCATTGTTTTGGTTGCCATGAGCTTGCGAGTACATTCCAAGTACTCACCTGGCGTATCATGCCAGATGCAGGAGAAGCCGAGGACGGAGGTCCCGATGGTTTGTGCTACGCTAACTAGGCCGTGTCCACAGCAGTGTCCCTGTGGATGGAGTTTCCGCGCTATGTTCCGCTACGCTGTAGAATCACCTAGTAGTATCGAGGCCCTGCTATGTCCCATAAATAATGTAGATATTGTCTCAGCACGTGCAGTGCTTTTGGCCTCGCTATCGATGTAAATTATGAGCTTGTATTCGAGATCTATCAATAAAGTTCAGTTCAGTTCTGTTCCAAGTTGTTGTGTGTTTCCAGAAGACATGATCTCTGGGTTGGAAACACTAGTAAACCGGTTCTCTGAGCCGGGGTGCCACAACGCTTGGTATCAGAGCCACGCTGACTGTAGGACACCCTAGTTAACCCTGCGCTAGAGCTGCGAGTAGTTTAGAGTCTTGGAGTGTCTTGCTTGCATTGCATGGCATGCATATAGTTTTTATTGTGCTAACCGCTGGTTTGATGAGTGTAGATGGCACCAGTTCTGTACCACTACCATCACGAGCCGGCACCATTCAGTTTTCCAGTACTGCTTCGTAGTGTCTGGCTTCGGCTGTATCCCAATGGCGAAGACCCAGTGTACCAGGTGTTCTGAGAGAAGCTTGCTGTTTCAGTGTACGAGTATCACGCGGAAGCCTTTCTGACTACGAGTTCAGATATTGCTAGCTACTCCCGTTCTTCCAAGGGCGGAACTGCTTCTACTCCAGAGTTGGCGATCCAGTTTGCTGCGATGGAGGCTCTCACTGACTTGCGCTTCCACGAGGTCGAGATGCAGACTCATCCAGGTTTCTTTCACTACCCCACCCTGTCGCCTACGATAGGGCGAGTCCTTTTCGCACCCGTTGATCCGGCGAGTGATCGTGCTACTGGTGTTTTATCTCGTTATCTGAACGCCAGTTACCGTATGATCACTTCTCTAGCCGAGGAGCTGACTTCTGCTCGCGAGGCACTTGCGGTTGTTGCGGCAGCACAGTCTCCTCCTCCACCTCCGTTTTCACCTGTGTATACTCCACCCGTTCCACCCTCCGACACTCCTTCTAGTTCATTCGCAACTTCTAATTCCTTTGAACTGCTCTTATTCCCAGATATTTGATACAGTCGATACGTCGCCAAATTCTCGGATGGAGCGGTGATCCAAAAGGATTCCATCGAAGAGTATGAGCTTCTGGCAAAGCATGGAGGCGACTATCCCGGTTTCATCTCTTGGTTCAAACAAACGGTAATTTCCATTAGACCATTTCATTTCTTCGTCTAATTTGTGGCTAATGCAACAATCCTTCCGTATTAAACTTGTAGGCTAATTCAGAGTCAATGGACGCCGAATTGAGACAAGTCGCTAATGGTTTTGACTATAAGGTCCGTTCATTTGACAAATACGACATCAACGGGTATCGCTTTCGTACCTTTGGCAAAGAGCTATATATGGCCGACCGAAAGTCTACAAATTGTTGTGTCTCTGCTATCGGCAAAGGAGATACCGAGTATTATGGAAGAGTTGAAGCAATTTATGAACTTCTATTCTATGGTGAAAACCCACCGAACGTCGTAGTCTTCAAATGTTATTGGTTCCAGCCGAAGGAGACTAGAAGGACTCATGAACATTTAGGGCTAGTCGAAATCAAACAAAGCACCCATTTAGATGTTCCCGATGTCTATATTACGGCTCAACAGGCGACCCAAGTTTTCTATCTACCGTGGGCCTGCCAAACTGATCCAAATCTGAATGGTTGGGATGTCGTTTATGAAGTGCCGCGACGTGTTAGACCACCTCCCCCCAATGAAGAGGATTATGAACCTCACATTAACCCAGACACATATGAAGGAGAATTCTTCCAAGAAACACGTCTTTCCAAAAAACGTTTCAAGAACCGCTCTACTTCACCCCAGAACGTTTCAAGAACCGCTCTACTTCACCCCAAAAAACGTTTCAAGAACCGCTCTACTTCACCCAGACACACATTCAATTTTTTTATGTTGTACTAATTTCGTTTACTCTTTGTCATGGCAGGTGTTGGAAGATGGTGGGCGCGGGTCGAGAGCGCTCCGCGGCTCCTTCTTCATCGGCGCATGGTGGGAGGGGTACTTCCATTCCAGCCCATTCTCTCCGGAGAGCGTTGATCGACAGTCTGCAGACACCGGTGGGCGCTTCTTCGTCGGCGTCGTTGCCCACCGAGAGAGGAGGTCGTGGGAAGAAGAGAGCTAGTAGAGCTGGACGTGGCCATGGGAGAGGTAGGCAGGCTGCTATGCCTTCCTCGCCGCCACCCCCAGCTGATTCACCCGAGCACAGGACTGCTAGGGTGGACAACCCGTCTGAGGTGGAGGCTACGCGGACTCTGGTCCACGAGCCTCGGGTCGACGAGCCTTCGACCCACGAGACTCCTGTCCCAGAGGCTTCATCCCACAAGACTCCGGACCAGGGCAGTGATCAGGCTACGTCTCAGGAGACCCGATGGGATGCCTGGCCGGAGTTGAGTGGCCATGCTGATGGTGGCGGGGATCGGTTTTCTGATAGCGAGGGCGAGGTGGTTGAGGGGCGCACCATCTACCAGCGTGGTAGTACACGGCTCCCGCCCGTTCCGGCGACCCGCAAGCAGAGGTGGTTGATTAGGCCTAATGGGGAGAAGTAAGTGCATTTACTTTTTTTTAACCTTTTGCCTTCACGTTTCTTGAAATATCTAATGCGTTGGCGTTGTCATATTGTAGGGGTTGGCACCACGCCAAGGAAGTCCGCTGGCCCAACACCGTCCTTGGTGTGATTTGCCGGAAAAACTTCCCGGGGTTTGTCACGTTGCCCGGTGAGGGTCAGCTTCCACAGCTAGGATTGAGCTAGGAGCACTACTTGGCTGCCCTGGCCCCGCCGGAGGAGAGGATCGACGGTGTCTTGTGCACCACAAGGGCCGAGATGGTGCACAGAAAGTTTTGGGTAATTCATCCTTTACACAATTAAAAATCAACAATAGCTAGTTATTGTACTAATCAGTGTTGTCTCGTTTGATTGCAGACCTTCTACAGGTGTGAGGAGGGATACGAGGAGGCCGCGGCACAGGTTATCGATGCCGAGTGCAAGCGCCTACTACAAAACTTACGGCACGATGCTCGGCCGCAGGCTGTTCGAGACTACTACGCCTTGCGTGGTATTAAGAAGGACAAGCCGTCGTGCCGCGAAAAGTTTCTGAAGAAGGAGCAGTACATGCAGGTAATTACCTATTCTTAAGGCCTTGTACTTAGTTTTCTTGATTTGATTCGTAGGCGTAGCGCTCAAATTTCTCTTTACTGACTTAGGTGCCCCCGAGATGGTGTGCGGATAAGATGGATTGTTGGGAGGCGTTGGTGAATCAGTGGTGCTCAGATGAATGGCTAGCCGTCCACAACAATGCCAAGGACCGGTGTGCCAAAATGGTTGGTGTGCCACACCATCAAGGCAGCGCCAACTTATATCAGTTCGGGCGGAACTGGGTATGTGTTTTGGTTCATGATTCATGCAATTCATTCTTCATGCTAGCTTCAGGTATCTGAGCCCGCATCATTTACTAATACTTTGTTCCTCTCTTTTAGGCGCGACACAATAACACGGAGGTGCCACAGGTGTACGACCTCTATGCCATGGCCCATACTGCAAAGTACAAGAAGGCCAATGCATTCTCTAAGTCTGACATCGATAATCCGGAGAACTTCACCAACATCTCCTCCCACCACAAGCTCGTGAGGTACAGAGAGGAGGGGAAGGCGAGGAAAGGGGAGGACTTTAACCCGAGCCAGCAGCCTACTGATCCAGAGTTGGTGATGATATCTGGTGGCGGGAGGCCCCATGGCTCGATAGCCATTGGAGATGGACTGATACGTTGTCCTCGCAATCTCCCGGAGATCAAGTCGCACCAAACGAGCTCCTGTCCTGAGATAAGGCCTCGTCCACGGCCAATGGAGCTCGCTATCGAGGGTAGTTATACGGACTCAGATACCTTTCCTCCATTACATTGTGTGTGTGGCCATCGATGATTACAATGCTAATGAGGAGTGGTGTTGCAGGCTGCTCTTCAGAAAGAGAGAGCGACAACCCAGGCGCTTCTGGAGGAGAGAGGGACCGGGTGGCGGCAGAGAAGGAACTGCTTTTGGAGGAGAAGACGGCTAGGTTGTTGGAGGAGGAGAGGGCACGGAATGACGCGGCTCACCGGGCCATGTACGAGCTCCTCGTGGTAAGTTTCTTCTGCATATTAGCCAAATCATGCACGTAATGTTCGTTTCATTACTAACTAATATGACTGACTCGTCAAAACCAAATGTGCAGTCTATGTGCGAGAAGACCGGTCAGGCCCCTCCGCCAATGCCGGTCATTACTAGAGCGGGAACGGTGAGTTTCATTTGAATGGTCATTATTTACTAGTCTTAACATTTGAGTGTCATCATGCTAACGAGACTTTGCAAATGATCGTTGGTGCAGCATAACTCCGGAGCCGCATCGCACAACCCTTCTCCAGGTGATACCGGCTCGAGGAACCCCGGTGCTAAGACGGTAAGTTTTCTCTAGTGTTTTGCTTAACAAATGCATACTTAGCTTCGTTTCCTCCAAAATGACCTATTTAGCTCCAAAATGTCATATACTTAGCTTATTTTCCTCCAAAAAGACATAATAACCTTACTTAGCTCCAAAATGACCTATTTTACCTAGGTTAGCTCTAAAATGACCTATACTTAGCTTTGTTTCTTCCAAAATGACATAATAAGCTTAGTTAGCTCAAAAATTGCATAATTACCTAGGTTAGCTCAATAATGACATATACTTAGCTTATTTAGTTCATTTATGACATAATTAGCTTACTTAGGTCAAAAATGGCATAATAACCTTGGTAAGCTCATAAATGTCATATACTTAGCTTATTTTCGTCCAAAATGACACAATAGGCTTACTTAGCTCCAAAATGACCTATTTTACCTAGGTTAGCTCTAAAATGACCTATACTTAGCTTTGTTTCCTCCAAAATGACATAATAAGCTTAGTTAGCTCAAAAATTGCATAATTACCTAGGTTAGCTCAATAATGACCTATACTTAGCTTATTTAGTTCATTTATGACATAATTAGCTTACTTAGGTAAAAAGTGGCATAATAACCTTGGTAAGCTCATAAATGTCATATACTTAGCTTATTTTCCTCCAAAATGACACAATAGGCTTACTTAGCTCCAAAATGACCTATTTTACCTAGGTTAGCTCTAAAATGACCTATACTTAGCTTTGTTTCCTCCAAAATGACATAATAAGCTTAGTTAGCTCAAAAATTGCATAATTACCTAGGTTAGCTCAATAATGACCTATACTTAGCTTATTTAGTTCATTTATGACATAATTAGCTTACTTAGGTCAAAAATGGCATAATAACCTTGGTAAGCTCATAAATGTCATATACTCAGCTTATTTTCCTCCAAAATGACACAATAAGCTTAGTTAGCTCCAAAATGGCATAATTTACCTAGGTTAGCTCTAAAATGACCTATACTTAGCTTCGTTTCCTCCAAAATGACATAATAAGCTTAGTTAGCTCAAAAATTGCATAATTACCTAGGTTAGCTCAATAATGACCTATACTTAGCTTATTTAGTTCATTTATGGCATAATTAGCTTACTTAGGTCAAAAATGGCATAATAACCTTGGTAAGCTCATAAATGGCATAATAACCTTGGTAAGCTCATAAATGACACAATTAAGCAATAAGAAGAAGAAAAACAAGAGGAGAAAAAGAAAGAGAAGAAAAACTCTTCTTCTTCTTCTTCTTCTAACTTTCTTTTTTCTCATTTTGCAGATTTGATTCACTTCACGGAAGCTTGCGTTGATGGAGTGCTTGTCTTTACCTTTTGTTTTGATTTTGTACGATGAACAATGTGAAACTTGCTACCTATGGATGACACTTTGTAATATGGATGAAACTATTGTAATGGAAGAGTTGGATGAAACTTGCTACATATGGATGACTCTTTACTTTTCGTTTTGACTTGGTATATATCTGTTGGATGATCATATCCATATGGCAGGGATATGTATGTTGGATGAAATTATTGTGAAATATATATATATATATCATATATTTGCTGTGAAAATGATTGGATATAACAAAAAACAGAATAAAAAGGGGCAATTAAGGCACTTTGCCGTCTGCCACCGACGGCAAAGGGCTCTTTGCCGTCTGCCACTGACGGCAAACGTGACACGTGGCAGCAACCTGTGCAACCTGGGAGCACGGGGTCTGACCAATTTGGTCACTTTGCCGTCGGTGGCAGACGGCAAAGGCTGGTGGGGCTTTGCCGTCAGTGGCAGCCGACAAAGCCTTCCAGTAGCCACCTATGCCCAGCTATCGTCATCGGGCTGAGGGCAAAGGTGGTTGAGCCTTTGCCGTCCGCAGGCAGACGACACAGTCTGCCGTTAGCCACCTAACGGGGCTAACCTAATTACTATGCCGTCCACTGACTATGCCGTCCGCTTCGCCTGAATGGCAGACGGCAAATCTCTTTGCCGTCCGCTTCGGTTATGCAGACGGCAAAGTAGCCCTTTACCGTGGTTTTCTGTGCTGGGCGTGGGGCTGTCTGCCAGCAGACGGCAAAGCCTTTGCCGTCCGTGAACCTATACTTTGTCGTATGCCATGGCAGACGACAAATCTCCTGATTCCAGTAGTGATCTACTACTATTACTCCACCCATCGACCGCTATCCAGCATGCATCTTGGGTATTAAGTATGAAATAGAGTAACGCCTTAAGCAAGATGACATGATGGAGACAAATTAAACTCAAGAAATATGATCAAACCCCATCTTTTTATCCTTAAAGGCAACAATACAAATATGTGTCATCTCCCTTTCTGTCACTGGGATTGAGCACCGCAAGATTGAACCCATCACAAAGCACCTCTCCCATTGGAAGACAAATCAATCTAGTAGGCCAAACCAAATCGATAGATCGGAGAGAAATACAAAGCTATAATTATCCTGCATAAACAAGCTCAGAGAAGACTCAAATATTTCTCATGAATAATCTAATCATAAACTCACAATTCATCGGATCCCAACAAACACACCGCAAAAGAAGATTACATCGGATAGAACTCCAAGAATATTGAGGGGAACATGGTATTGAAGATCAAAGAGAGAGAAGAAGCCATCTAGCTACTAGCTATGGACCCGTAGGTATGTGGTAAACTACTCACACATCATCGGAAGGGCAGCAAGGTTGATGAAGAAGCCCTCCGTGATCGATTCCCCCTCTGGCAGAGTACCGGAAAAGGCCTCCAGATGGGATGGCGGAAGAATAGAGGCTTGCGGCAGTGGAAAGGTTTCTCTTCTGTATTTCTGGTATATTGGGAGTATTTTAGAATTTATAGCGCTCGAATTAGGTCAGGAGGGGCAATGAGGGGCCCACGAGCCAGGGGGGCGCGCCCTACCCCCCTGGGCACGCCCTCCAGGCTTGCCGCCTCCTCGTGGCTCTTCTGGTCTTCTCCCGAAGCTTCGTGGGTCTCTTCTGGTCCAGAAAAAATTAATCCAAAGTTTTTTTCTCGTTTGGACACATCTTGATAATGATTTTCTGAAAAGGAAAAAACAAGCAGAAAATAGCAACTGGCACTGGGCACTGGGTTAATAGGTTAGTCCCAAAAAATGATATATAATGGCATATAATTGCATATAAAACATCCAAGATTGATACTATAATAGCTTGGAACAATCAAAAATTATAGATACATTGGAGACGTATCAAGCATCCCCAAGCTTAATTCCTGCTCGTCCTCGAGTAGGTAAATGATAAAAACAAAAGTTTTGATGTGGAATGCTACCTATCATGTTTCATCATGTAATCTTTCTCTTACGGTATGAATAATAAGATCCGAATGATTCAAAGCAATTGTCTATTATTTGATATAAAGACAACAATACTCAGGATTACTAATAAACAATCATGTCTTTCAAAATAAAAATGCTAAAGAACGTTATCCCTACAAAATCATACAATCCTGTCATGCTCCATCTTCTTAACACAAAATATTTATCATGAACAACCCTGGTTTTAGCCAAGCAATTGGTTCATAATACTTAACGCGCTTCAGCTTTTTCAACCCCCACGCAATACATGAGCGTAAGCCATGGATATAGGACTATGGGTGGAATAGAATTTGGTGGTAGAGATTAATAAGGAGAAGTCAAAAATAAGAAGATAGTCTCACATCAACGAGGCTAATCAATGGGCTATGGAGATGCCCATCAATTGATGTCAATGCGAGGAGTAGGGATTGCCATGCAACAGATGCACTAAGAGCTATAAGTGTATGAAAGCTCAACATGAAAACTAAGTGGGTGTGCATCCAACTTGCTTGCTCATTAAGACCTCGGGCATTTAAGGAAGGCCATCATCGGAATATACAAGCCAAGTTCTATAATGAAAAATTCCCACTAGTATATGAAAGTGACAAAATAGGAGACACTCTATATGAAAAACAGGGTGCTACTCTGAAGCACAAGTGTGGAAAAGGGATAGTAACATTGCCCCTTCTCTCTTTTTCTCTCATTTTTTTCATTGCTCTTTTTGGCCTCTTTTTTTTCTTTCCCTTTTTTTCGTCTGGAGTCTCATCCCGACTTGTGGGGGAATCATGGTCTCCATCATCCTTTCCTCACCGGCACAATGCTCTAATAATGATGATCATCACACTTTTATTTACTTACAACTCAATATTACAACTCGATACTAGAGCAAAAATATGACTCTATATGAATGCCTCAGGTAGTGTAGCAGGATGCGCAATGATGCTAGCGTAACATGTATAAAAATGATGAATGGTGGCTGAGCCACAAATACTATGTCCGCTATATGATCATGCAAAGCAATATGACAATGACGATGTGTGTCATAAAAACAGAACGGTGGAAGTTGCATGGCAATATATCTCGGAATGGCTATGGAAATGCCATGATAGGTAGGTATGGTGGTTGTTTTGTGGAAGATATAAAGAGGCTTATTTGTGATAGTGCGTATCATATCACGGGGTTTGGATGCGCCGGTGAAGTTTGCACCAACTCTCGATGTGAGAAAGGGCAATGCACGGTACCGAACAAGGCTAGCAAATTGCGGAAAGGTGAGAGTGCGTATAATCCATGGACTCACATTAGTCATAAAGAACTCACATACTTATTGTGAAAGTTTACTAGCCCTTGAAGCAAAGTACTACTACGCATGCCTCTAGGGGGGAGGTTGGTAGGAGTTAACCATCGCACGCCTCTGGGGTAATAGTAACAAGCAAAGAACTAGCCATAATGGTGAAGCAAACAAGCAAAAAAATATTTTTGTGTTTTTGTAAAAAAAAAAATAGAAGTGGGGGAGATAAAAACTAGAGGCAAATGCAAATAAAAGGCAAATAAAATAAATGCAAGTGGATGGTAGTTTGTGCGAATGTACTTGGTAATTTCGATGATGTCTCCCCGGCAACGGCGCCAGAAATTCTTCCTGCTACTTGTAGACTACGTTGGTATTTCCCCGAAGAGCAGAGGATGATGCAGTATAGTAGAGATAAGTATTTCCCTTAGTTAAGAACCAACGTTATCAATCCAGTAGGAGAACCAAGCAAAATTCCGTTAAGCGCACCTGCACACACAAGAGCAAACACTTGCACCCAACGCAAATAAGAGGGTTGTCAATCCTCTTAGCGGTTATTTGCAAGGATTAAATTTTTATAGAGGTAAATAGATAAGCAAAATTACTAATTAAAATAAAAGTAAATAAATTGCAGCAAGGTATTTTTGGGTTTTTTATATATGATAAAGTAGACCAGCGGGCCATAGTTTTCACTAGAGGCTTCTCTCTCGAACACATAGCATACGGTGGGTAAACAAATTACTGTTGGGCAATTGATTGAAAAGCAAATAATTATGACGGATTCATGGCAATGATCATGTATATAGGCATCACGTCCGAGACAAGTAGACCGACTCCTGCCTGCATCTACTACTATTACTCCACCCATTGACCGATATCCAGCATGCATCTAGGGTATTAAGTATGAAGCAGAGTAACGCCTTAAGCAAGATGACATGATGTAGACAAAGTAAACTCAAGCAATATGATTAAACCCCATCTTTTTATACTTAATGGCAACAATACAAATACGTGTCATGTCCCTTTCTATCACTGGGATTGAGCACCGCACGATTGAACCCGTCACAAAGCACCTCTCCCATTGCAAGACAAATCAATCTTGTAGGCCAAACCAAATTGATAGATCGGAGAGAAATACAAAGCTATAATAATCATGCATAAACGAGTTCAGAGAAGACTCAAATATTTCTCATGAATAATCTGATCATAAACTCATAATTCATCGGATCCCAACAAACACACCGCAAAAGAAGATTACATCGGATATAACTACAAGAACATCGAGGAGAACATGGTATTGAAGATCAAAGAAAGAGAAGAAGCCGTCTAGCTACTAGATATGGACCTATAGGTCTGTGGTAAACTACTCACACATCATCGGAAGGGCAGCAAGGTTGATGAAGAAGCCCTCCGTGATCGATTCCCCCTCCGGCAGAGTAAAGGAAAAGGCCTCCAGATGGGATCGCAGAAGAACAGAGGCTTGCAGTGGCGGAAAGGTTTTCTCTTCTGTCTTTCTGGTATATTGGGAATATTTTAGAATTTATAGCGCTGGAATTAGTTCAAGAGGGGCAATGAGGGGCCCACAAGCCTAGGGGGCTTGCCCTACCCCACTGGCATGCCCTCCAGGCTTGCCGCCTCCTCGTGGCTCTTCTGGTCTTCTCCCGAAGCTTCGTGGGTCTCTTTTGGTCCAGAAAAAATTAATCCAAAGTTTTTTTCTCGTTTGGACACTTGTTGATAATGATTTTCCGAAAAGGCAAAAACAAGCAAAAAACAGCAACTGGTGCTGGGCACTGGGTTAATAGGTTAGTCACAAAAAATGATATATAATGGCATATAATTGCATATAAAACATCCAAGATTGATACTATAATAGCATGGAACAATCAAAAATTATAGATGCGTTGGAGACGTATCAATATGGTGGCTGTTTTGAGGAAGATATAAGGAGGCTTATGTGTGATAGAGCATATCTTATGACGCAGTTTGGATGCACCGGCGAAGTTTGCACCGACTCTTGAGGTGAGAAAGGGCAATGCACGGTACCGAAGAGGCTAGCAAATTGCGGAAAGGTGAGAGTGCGTATAATCCATGGACTCACATTAGTCATAAAGAACTCACATACTTATTGCGAAAGTTTATTAGCCCTCGAAGCAAAGTACTACTACGCATGCCCCTAGGGGGGAGGTTGGTAGGAGTTAACCATCGCGTGCCCCCGACCGCCACGCAAAGGAAGACAATCAAGAATAAATCATGCTCCAACTTCTTAGCATAATGACAGACCATACGTGCATGCTTCGGGAATCACAAACCTTAACACCAATATTCTTACTAAACCACAATTATCTACTAGGACCTCCCACATATTACCATCTTAATATCGCAAAACTATTGAAAGGAATCAGACTTATCATATTCAGTGATCTACATGAAAGTTTTTATTATATCCCTCTTGAATACCTATCATATTAGGACCAAATTCATAACCCATGCATATTACCATTGATATTTATTAGAATCTCAATAAGATATAAGTGAAGCATGAGAGTGCAACTATTTCTTTAAAATATAACCACCGCCGTGCTCTAAAAGATATAAATGAAGCACTAGAGCAACTGCCTAGCTCAAAAAGATATAAGTGGAGCACATAGAGTATTCTAACGAATCACGAATAATGTGTGTCCATCTCAAAAAGGTGTGTTCAGCAAAGATGATTGTGGCAAACTAAAAAGCAAACAAAAGAAAGCAAACTATAGCACAAGACGCTCCAAGTAAAACACATATCATGTGATGAATAAAAATATAGCTCCAAGTGATATACCGATAGATTGTAGATGAAAGAGGGGATGCCATCCGGGGCATCCCCAAGCTTAGACGCTTGAGTCTTCCTTGAATATTACCTTGGGGTGCCTTGGGCATCCCCAAGCTTAGGCTCTTGCCGCTCCTTATTCCTTTATCCATTGTAGTCTCACCCAAAACTTGAAAACTTCAGCACACAAAATTCAACAGAAACCTCGTGAGATCCGTTAGTTTGCCAAATAAATCTTAAACTTTAGGTACTGTTGTAAATTGATTCATATTTAATATTGGCATAATGCTACTATACTCGAACTTCCCCATGGCTCGTACCCCCCGATACGATCCATAGATTCATCAAAATAAGCAAACTATGCAACAAAAACAGAACCTGTCTAAAACAGAATAGTCTGTAAAGATCTATTTAAAAGGCATACTTCTGTAACTCCAAAAATTATGAAAAATAAGAACAACGTGAAAAATTCAGAATTTTATCGCGCTCCAGTACAGAACCAAAAATCCAGCACTGGACTCAAAACTTTTTGTTTTCAAACAGCACCAATTATACTATCATCCAAATCATCCCAAAGGCATTACTTGGCACAAACACTAATTTAAAGATAAAAAAACAACGATAACAGAAGCTATAATTGTGTAAATGCACAAAACACAAATTAAAAGCAAAAATTTAATATAACTATTGGGTTGCCTCCCAACAATCTCTTTCTTTATAGCCATTAAGATAGGCTTGAGATTTCAATGATGCTCACTTGAAAGATAAGAATTGAAACTCAAAGAGAGCATCATAAAACATGTGAAAAACACATTTAAGTGTAACAAACTTCCTATTCATAGGCATTTTATAGAAAAACAAATTATCAAGACAAGAAATATCTAGCATATGCAAATAGGAAGAATGAAGCATTAATAATTTCAACACAACGAGAGGCAATTTAGTAACATGAAGATTTCTACAACCATATTTTCCTCTCTCATAATAATTACATGTAGGATCATAATCAAACTCAACAATATAGCTATCATAAACAATATTCTCTCTATGATCCACATGCATAAATTTTTTATAATCTTCCAAGATAGTGGGATTGACATCAACTAAAGTCATGACCTCTCCAAACCCACTTTTATCAAAAAAAATGTAAGATTGAACACTCTCCGAATATGTGGGATTATTTTTACCTAAAGTTGACACTCCTCCAAACCCACTTTCAATATTATTGCAAACATTATTATCAATAACATCATTGCAATCATGCATTTCATTCAAGGAGCTATCATGAATCACTTTATAAATTTCATCTTTTAACACTTCATCACAATTTTCAGATTCATGATTCTCAAGCAAAACATCATAAAGATAATCAAGTGCACTCAACTCACTAGCAATTGGTTCATCATAATTGGATCGTTTGAAAAGATTAGCAAGTGGATGAGAATCCACATGTCTATATTTTTATTTTCATTGAGTCACACAATTTTAGCAAACGAGCAAACAAAAATATTTTTTAGTATTTGTAAAATTGTTTTAGAAGTGGGGGAGATGAAAGCGAGAGGCAAATGCAAATAAAAAGGCAAATGAAAATAAGAGCAAGTAGATGATTGTTTATGTGAAGGTACTTGATAGGGTTTGGTGATGTCTCCCCGGGAACGGTGCCAGAAATTCTTCCTGCTACTTGTGAACTGCGTTGGGATTTCCCCGAAGAGGAGAGGATGATGCAGTACAGTAGAGATAAGTATTTCCCTCAGTTAAGAACCAAGGTTATCAATCCAGTAGGAGAACCAGACAGAACCTCGTTAGCAGCACCTACACACACAAAAGCAAACACTTGCACCCAAGGCAAATAAGAGGGTTGTCAATCCACTTAGCGGTCACTTGCAAGGATTAATTCTGATAGTGATAGATACAAAAGTAAATTGCAAAAGAAAATAAAAGTAAATAAATTGCAGCAAGGTATTTTTGGATTTTAATATATGATAAAAGTAGACCCGGGGACCATAGTTTTCACTTGAGGCTTCTCTCTTGAACACATAGCATACGGTGGGTAAACAAATTACTGTTGGGCAATTGATAGAAAAGCGCATAGTTATGACGATATTCATGGCAATGATCATGTATATAGGCATCACGTCCGAGACAAGTAGACCGACTCCTGCCTGCATCTACTACTATTACTCCACCCATCGACCGCTATCTAGCATGCATCTAGGGTATTAAGTATAAAACAGAGTAACGCCTTAAGCACGATGACATGATGTAGACAAAGTAAACTCAAACAATATGATTAAACCAGATATTTTTATCCTTAATGGCAACAATACAAATACGTGTATTGTCCCTTTCTGTCACTGGGATATAGAACACCGCAAGATTGAACCCATCACAAAGCACCTCTCCCATTGCAAGATAAATCAATCTAGTTAGCCAAACCAAACGGATAGATCGGAGAGAAATACAAAGCTATAACAATAATGCATAAAAGAGTTCAGAGAAGACTCAAATATTTCTCATGAATAATCTGATCATAAACCCACAATTCATCGGATCCCAACAAACACACCGCAAAAGAAGATTACATCGAATAGAACTCCAAGAACATCGAGGAGAACATGGTATTGAAGATCAAAGAGAGAGAAGAAGCCATCTAGCTACTATCTATGGACTCGTAGGTCTGTGGTAAACTGCTCACACATCATCGGAAGGGCAGCAAGGTTGATGTAGAAGCACTCCGTGATCGATTCCCCCTCCGACAGAGTACCGAAAAAGGCCACAGATGGGATCACAGAAGAACAGAGGCTTGCGGTGGCAGAAAGGTTTTCTCTTCTGTCTCTTTGGTATATTGGGAATATTTGGGAATTTATAGAGCTAGAATTAGGTCAAGAGGTGCCACGAGGGGCCCACAAGCCTGGGGGGCATGCCTACCCCCCTGGGCGCGCCCTTCGGGCTTGTCGCTCCCTCGTGACTCTTCTGGCCTTCTCCCGAAGCTTCTAGGGTCCCTTCTGGTCCAGAAAAAATTAATTGAAAGATCCAAAGTTTTTTCTTCGTTTGGACTCCGTTTTGATAATGATTTTCTGAAAAGGCAAAAACAGGCAAAAAAATAACAACTGGCAGTAGGCACTAGGTTAATATGTTAGTCCCAAAAAATGATATATAATCGCATATAATTGCATATAAAACATCCAAGATTGATACTATAATAGCATGAAACATTCAAAAATTATAGATACGTTGGAGACGTATCAAACACATGCATAGACAGTCAAGGTAGTTGTGTTGATGATGAGCACATCTCCCCTACCCAACCATCACAGGTGTTCGCTCTAACTTGGCACTGTTATATGTGGTTGCATGTTACGTATGATGTCTGTCTTGTATTGCTTCTAATTTTGTTGAATTGCATCTGCTTAGTTTACACATTATACTTGTGAATAAGACACATGTTCCTGTTTCGAGAACATACAATATCTGTCTATCACGCCATGTTCTTACATCAAAGTACTACTGTTGTGTAACCTGCAACAATCACTTATCATAAGAAGCATTTAACTTGTGAGTGTGATATAGGTTGCATCTTGCATTGTTTTCTAGCTTGTACTGCTTCCAATTTGTTGAAATGGCACTTATGACGAGACAGTTTTAACTTGGTATAGTGACATTCGTTACATCTTTCATACGCTGTCTAGCTTTCATTGCTTCTAATTTGTTGAAATGCATGCTGCTTAGTTTACACATCATAGGTGTGAATATGCAATGTTGTCCTTTTTTCTTACATATTCAATCCTCTTATCATGCGGTCGCCTTCCACGAAAGTAGTGTTCATCAGCATCATGCATCAATGAGTTCTGAAAAGCGAATTTTATTCATTTTTCTTGTGGGTTTGACTTGACAAGGCAACAAAAAGAGAGAGGAAGGAAAAAAAGTAAGGCAGGGGCTGATGGCGGTCATCTGGCGCCACCGGTAAGGAGGCGCTCTAGAGATTCTGCTACTACTGCTAGTGTAGTAGAAGTTCCAAGTAAATATGATGTGCCCAACGACCCTACTCCAGCATCCCAGGTGCTTTCTCTAGCTTGGCAGTGTGATATTTGCTTGCATGTTGCTTACGGTGTCTAGCTTGTATTGCTTCTAATTTTATTAAATTGCATCTACTTAGTTTACACATTATACATGTTAACATGGCATGTCTTCCTTTTTTGCATATACTACATCTGTCTATTACATGTTCTAACATCGAAGTACTGTTTGTGTCTATCCTCCATCAATCTCTTATGAGGAGACACCTTTAAGTTGGTAGTGTGATATTGTTTGGATCTTGCATATGATTTATTGCTTGTACTGCTTGACATTTGTTTAAATGCCACTTATGACGAGACACTATTAACTTGGCAGAGTGATATTTGTAGCATCTTTCATTTGGTGTCTAGCTTCCATTGCATTGCTTCTAATTTATTGAAGGGATTTCTATTTTTGTGCCCCTGGTTCCTTAGTTGTCCTCAGTTTTGCCCCGCCAACTAAACGTTCCTCACTTTTCCCCTCCTCCCTTGGCCCCAGCCTCTCAAATGCCCAAACGACGCATTCCGTTGGGTCAAAGCCCATCATTGACCGTTACTTGGATGACGTCCTGACAAGTGGGACCTCAAAAGTGCACCATCGACCACGTCGCATCCCAGCCCATGGGCAGAGCCCATGCGGCACGTGGGTCGCCATTTTCTCAAAAAAAAAAGGGTCCTGGTCGGCCTGTTCAACCTGCCTGAACAGTGTCAAAACCCTTTTTCCATTTCTAGTCAAACTTAGAAATTCATAGAACAATCATTTCAAATCCAGTTGAGTTGATTCAAGTTCCTAAATTCATCATATATGTAGACCTATGTAATAGCTAATTTTTGCAATTATACACGAAGCTTTTCTATGTATTTTTGATTTAAAACTATATTTCATATATATAGGACTTCATTACAAATTCCTAATCAATTCCCTATTGGTCCAACTCCAGTACCAAAATTTCTATAAATCCTTATTTTACCTCATTAATTTGCGTCACGATTTTTAGAGAATTGTATTTAAAAAATAACACTAAAAAGATATTTTCCAAAAGAGGCAGTTTCCAAATTTTTGTTAAACATTTGGAAACTGCCAAAAAGAGGGGTTCTTGTGTGAAGCGAGTGGAACAAATAAGCTGCAAAAAATGTACTTGTGCAATTTTTATCATATTTCTGTTACTTGCTTTGCAGAAAACCCTAAAAATAGTGAAGGATTTGGCAATAAAATACAACACAGTTGCAGTTTAAATTTGAATTACTTTATGTAAATCTCTAGAAATAGTGAATGATTTGGCACAAGTTCAAATTTGGCCATCATTTAAATTTTAGATTGTTCTTTTCTTTTCTTTACTCTTTTTTTCTGTTTTCCAATATTTGTTGCAACATTTAAATGTTATGGTTCAAATGAATGCCAGATATTCTAAAAAAATAAGTTTTGATTATTTTTCAAACGGATCATGTTTTGGTGTGGGATTTATTAATTACTGGATTGGTTTGGTTTGACCAAAACAAATCGGTCTCAAACCCTTTTTGTTCAAGACAAAAATGGAGACGCTCGAGCAGACGCTATCCTAATGTTTGCAAGCAATAGAACACACACATTACGTAGATAAATATATTAATATTAAGCATATTGCACAAACAAAACATCCATTGATATATTCCCTTATATATAGGGAAGACACACATTACATAGATATATATTCATATTAAATATTAGGGCTTATAGTAGCGCCCTTACAGATAGCTTAGCCCTACATTGGGCAGCACTTAACATTTCCTGCCTCCGCCGCCATGTTCACTCCTCGTCCTCGATGTTGTAGGGGAGAGTGTGCATGCCGTCGGTGGTGGGGAAGATGTGGTCGAAGTTGGTGAAGATGTTGTACATGGTGAAGGCGATGAACTCGCACCCACACCAGAAGACCTTGCCGAGGAGGAAGTTGGCATCGAAGCGGTTGGTGAAGCGAGCAGTGAGGCCAATCACAAGGCCTCCGTTGGCCCAAATCTCTTCCACGCGAAACATGACCGGAGAGCCACGTGGGAGGTGGCAGTAGCCGGCAGCGAGGAAGAACTTCGCCAGCTCCGTTGGGCCTCTCCACCTTGAGATAGCCCAGACGCGCAGGATGTCCTCCACGATGACCCCGGTGGGGTACTGCATCTCCGGCACGGTGGCCGGCAGATGGTAGGTAGGGCTGTAGTACTGCATCTTGTCTTGGGTGGGATCTGGCTTTTGGAGAAGAAGAAGAAGGGGGCGCAGATGGATGTGAGATCGAGTTGAGACGAGGATGTAGACCGGGGGGTGTTTAAATAGCCGCGGTGCGACGCGCCCGTTTGAATGCATTCACCGGTGTGACGCGCCCGTTTGAATGCGTTCATCGGAGCACGGCCTCCGCTGATAATGGCAATAATAGCGCACCGGAGCCCTATGCATTTTTCACACTGAATCGAGGCGTGTCGATCAGTAAAGCTGCGTCCCTAGGCGGCACTAATTGCCCTGTTGCGACATAGCTGCGTCGGGTGCCTGCGCGCACGCATGGCAGGCTGAGACTTCGGCCTTCCTATGACGGCCCATCGGTCCGACGAGCGTGCCGCTGTCGCTTGTCCCTGTGCTGCCGCTGCTAGGTGGGCCACTCACGTCCGCTCCAGCCCGTGGCCGCTGTCGCTTGTCCCTGTGCTGCCGCTACCAGGAGGGCCACTCATGTCCGCTCCAGCCCGTGGCCGCTGTTGCTTGCCCCTACGCTGCCACTGCCAGGTGGGCCACTCACGTCCGCTCCAGCCCGTGGCCGCGGTCGCTTGTCCCTGTGCTGCCACTGCCAGGTGGGCCACTCATGTCCACTGCAGCCAATCAGGTCTCCTCCCGCAGATCGACCATGGCATACCCTAGCGCCTTATCCAGACCATCCCCGAACAGCGATCCAATGGCCCTGATCCTGCGGGGTTTTGAGAGGGTTTTGAGAGGGGTTTGACGGGTTTTGTGAGGGTTTCAGAGGTTAGGGTTGAGCATAACTAATTCAAAAAAAATTCAAAAAATATGAAACCTCCGCAAATCATCGTTTTATGTTACTAAGTTGCTAGGAAAAATAACAAATCATGACTACGGATATTTTCTTGAAATTCGCTTCACATAACTTAGCTATCATGGACAAGGTTGTATGGTTTTCAAGGGGAATGATCTAGGGTTTAGGGTTAACCATGGCATAGTTTGTCCAAATGATCCCATATTGGGCATGTGCCCTATATTTGCGCACTAGATGGTAAGGATTTTTTTGGAGCTCATTTGGAGATGTTTGAACATAGGAGCTTAGAAATAGGGCTGTTTACCCTAGATTTGGAGCTCATTTGGAGCTAATTTTTCATGAATATGTGTTTTACTTCACAAAAGTGCTTGGATTGATCACCTAACATGCATAAAAGTTAAGAATGCACTGGAACATCAATACACATCAAAGTAAATTTTTGAAATGTGCCTCAAATTTGACAGTCGGTTCAAATTTGAAATCTGGCTCAAATTTGGAACATGGCACGTAGTTTTCAAAGTACATCACAAATCAAAATACTAGTAGCATTATATCACACAAAATGAGACTCATAGACCAATAGTTTTCAACGACAGCTTGCTTTTGATTTCACAGCACAAAGCTCAGTAATGCTCTTGGTTTTCTTCACTGGACTAGCTGTAATAGGTTCAATTTCCAGCACAACAGCTGGACTAGCTTCAGTTAGCAATGTTTCAGGAACCAGGGGCTGGTCTGCACGCTTCCTCCTGACAAACAAAGCATGTCGGTTGGTTAGTAATTGAAAAAAACAACAAATCAAAAAACATCACAAACATGAACATACTTTGGCCTTTCAGGAGTGTAACGACAATTTGGAGATCCTTTTCGGTTCCCAAGTTCCTGGCATAGCTTGCATCTAATTTTGTTACCTTTTTGGGACCTTTTAGGCTTTGGATCTTTCTCTCCCTTCTTAGTACTCTCACCTTTCTCAAACGATGCCTTGAATGCACTCTCCTTAGGCCTGCCAGCCTTTCTTTTCGTGAAGGGAGGACACATGGAAAATTCGATTTCCACTTCAGGCCAGTGAGACTGATCTGTAAGTGCTGGAATTGGAGCTGCATACGCAGCCTTGAATCTTTCCACTGAGTAATATTCATGGAAATATTGGTGCATGTTTATATTCGGGCGGGAGGCCAAGAAATGCATGGCATGCTCACATGGTTTCCCAGTGTGTTGCCACTCTAGGCAAGTGCAGTCATGCATTTTAGTGTTAACAACATGTCGCCTTCCAGACTTTGTATCACTAACTTCAGCACCCCACACTGTAGATTTTTCAACAGAAAAATATGTAACATTTCTGCTCCTGTTGACCACCTATTGTACCACTACAGGAAGCTTATCCCCTTGCAGACAATCACCAATCCTTCTTCTCAATTCCCACAAATGCATGATCATGATCCTTATTTGGTCAACCATGTCATGCACAGGCAAGTTCATAAACTGCTTCACCTTGTTGTTAAAACTCTCTGCCAAGTTGTTGTTGATATAATCACACTTGATGGTAGTGTTAAATCCTGACATGTACCATAACAGAGAATGGTAGGTGTTCATCCATGGAACAAACTCACTGCATGCTGCCATTATCTTACCAAGATGATATGAATGTGTCTGAGTAGTGTAAGATCTTGCTGCTGGCCACATGTGCTCAAATTCTTCCCCACTGAATTTTTTGATCAAGTTCATCCACATATACCCTCTGGTCAGCATGGGGAAAAATATTCTTGACTGCAATTTCTAGCTCTTTACATGCATCTGTGTGGAATGCCAAAGGTGACACTGGCCCTATGCATCTTTTCAACTGCATCATGAACCATGTCCATGAAACCTCTATCTTTGACTGAAACAAGCCAATAGAAATTGGGAACATCCAATTGTGGCCATCTAGAGCATTTCATGCTGCCAATTGACCATTCCACTTGCCAGTTAAAGAAGAAGAGCCTATGCTCAAATATGGACGGCACCCTGCTTTGAAGCCATCGATGCAAGGCTTTAAAGCCATAAAGAACTTAGAGAAAATGACTTTGCCATCCTCTGTTACCTCTGTATCTATCTCAACAACACTGCCAGGTGACCTCTTCTCCACCTCTGCTTTGAAGTTATAAAGCATCCTATTGGTATTTGCCCAATCACCATATAATTGTTTCATTGCCCTTTGTTTTGCCTTCCACACTGTGGTATATTTCAGCTTAATGGGGTACTGATTTTCTAAGTCTACTAAAAGTTTCTTTGCAGTAGTGCTTGGTTTCTTGGCTAAAATAGGAGTGATCTTTTCTGCAACCCAAATGTGTGATGTCATGGTTGATACTCTCTGTGAACTTGTAATACAAGTATGTTGATGTGGAATTTGATTAACCCTGATGGTACTTCCATCAGGTTGGCATCTAGCAGATATGTACCACTTGCATGACTTGGTGTTTTCATCAAAACCTCTGCACATCGCATAAAACTTCTTTCTATCAGTCCACTTAGTCTTGGCATCAAACTTATGCTTGACCGCATAAGTCTTGAAAGACATCCTAAACTCATCCATGTTTGGCCACAACTTCCCCACTTCAATAACAGGGTTTTCTTTGTCATAGACATTTACCATCTCATCATCATGTGCATCATCAAGACCATCTGCAGCATCTTCCATCAACTGTCCATCCACATCTTCCGATGAATCTCTGTTAGCATCAGCAGGTAAACTAGATTCACCCCTCTCCTCATTATCTCTATCATCTACTGGAATGCCAAAAAAAATTGCCATCTTAGTGTCGGCCATTGGTGTAGTGAACAAATCTGTAGGGTCTTCTAATTCTACTGAGTTCCAATCAACGGTAGCAACCCTTGCAGCACCATCCCCCCTGTTTGTCAATGCCGGTTCCATCTCGTTCGGCCCACCCGCGCCCCCCACAATCTAGATTACAAAGCATCCAAAAACAGAGGCGCCGCGGTCAGATCTAAATCGACATGGAGTAGGGTTCCGAATTCAATCACCTCATCCGCCGCAGCCGAGAACGATAGCTCCAAAGCCCTCCGCCCACCGCCGAGAAAGAACATGGGAGCAGGGAGGGTTCAGTCGGGCATGGGGGACCCACCTGCTTTAACATAAGCTCATTCCGTTGACGACTGTTTATCGCCTGGTCGTTACTTAGTTATTTCTGCCTTAAAACATCGCACATGTTTTTTATTACCAACTACGTCTCTCTCCTCCTATTACGCGTTAAAAAATGTCGCGTAGGACGTAGGTTGCCCCACCTATCAGGATATCACCCCGGCCCTCTAGTCAGGAGGTAACGATCAATGTCGTTGGCTGGACGGCAGTGCTTCGTTTGGCCTTCTGTGAGCAGGTGGTGGAGTGGGGAGGGGAAAAGTGAGCAAAATTACTTGCCTTGGACAAAACTGAGCACAACTAAGGAACTAGGGGCACGAAAATAGAAATCCCTTTATTGAAATGCCTTCTGCTTAGTTTACACATCATAGGTCTGATTATCTCATGCCGTCCTGTTTTTCGTACATATTACATCCTCCTATCATGCGGTTGTCTAACATCAAAGATCAGTTCCTCTGTATCACACATCAATTAGTTCTGAAGAACTAAATTTTTATTCCTTTTTCTTGTGGGTTTGACTTGACATGGAAAAAAGAGAGGAAGGTACACAGAATGGTAGGGGATGGTGTTACTACTCGGGAGGCATGGAAAGGAAGCGGAACAGCTCTGCAGATTCTACTGGTACTGATAGTGCAAGAGAAGGTCAAAGTCCACCAAATAAATGTACAAACACAGTATCCCCTGCTACACCACCTGCAAAATGTACCAAAGACAAACGAACCAAACAAGCAACGACAGCCATAGTGGTTGCAGCACCTTCTTCCATAGTACCAACATGTGCACGACTTACTCGTTCGTCAACTCTGCTAGCGGCAAGTTCCCAAGCTCCCTTGCCACCTGACACTACTTCTGAAGCACTCTTGGAACAAGAGGACTTGGCAAGATCAAATGAACCTTGTCAGCTTCAACACCAAGAAGGTAGTTGATTGAGTCAAGTTACAGTTGCATGCTTCTTTATATGTAGTCTCATGGTTTGATGCACACTAACACTTCCCATGTTCGTTATTGAACTAGCACCTAGGCACAAGAGGAAACAGACATCAGGGATAATGCTCGACAGGTTAACTAAATCTAAAGGAGGAAGAATGGAGATCCATTTTGAGGCAGGTTTAAAAAGGCCACGTGATGCTACAGAGTCAGCCAAGTTAGTATCAGAGGCAACCGTTGCCGTTAGGTGTCATGCACGTATCCTCCCAACATGGATTCAGTACAGGAATGACAAAGACGAAATCCAGTTTAACACCTTCCTCGACCATTTACCTATAAGTATGGTTATTTATGGAACTTAGTAATATCGTCTTGCTCTGTCCCATACTTTCTAGGTTGCTGGTAATGAGACTCTTATAATTTTGAACAGATGAGGTTCAAGTTGGATCGGCAAGATGATGCAACCAGACAAACATGCACTCATGTTTTCAAGTCTGCTCTGCGACAGTATCGGTATAATCTGAGAAAAACTCACTTTGAAGGCAAGGCTAACAATGAACTTGCCCAAACATCTCCAGTGGAAAATACAACGGATGAAGACTGGACAGCCCTTGTTAAACACTGGTCTGATCCAAAGTATCAAGTGTGTTATATAGATGTGATCAGATCACATGTTGAACTCCTATTTACGCATGTCCCTTACAAATCTATCTTCTTCTAGGTGAACTATTCAAAGAACAAGGCCAACCGTACGAAAGTGAAATTCCAACAGACGACAATATCTCGTAGCTATATTGCACATTGCGAGGCTCTGGTAACTAGCTGTTGTTTCACTCTTTTGGCTGTGCCATATGATCAGATTTATATTGACTTGTTCCAAATGCATAGGAAAGCCCGCAAGGACCAAAAAGAACCTGAACCAAATGCGGTGGAAATCTTCAAGGACTGTCACACCAGTAGGACGAAGGGCATGACTACACCAGTCAAAGCCGCTGTAGTAAGTCCTTAATCCTCAGGCCCTTTGAACTACTGGTTACTCTGACTTGTGCATTGAACTGCATGGTTTGCAGCCAATGTCTATTCTCTTTTCAATTTTATACACAGTTGTCTGAACGTATCATTGCACCTTACAAGGTTTAAAAGAGAGGAACGATGTTCCTTTGCTCTTGATCTATAATCTAGTTCCGTGCTGCACACAACGTTACAATTGCCTGTTTGTCTGATCTCAGTTGTTTTGTGATATGAATGATGTCATACTATGCTCACCGTATTATAGACTTTGTCTCTTTCTTAGCTGTCAATACAATGTGAAGAAATAGACAATACATTAGCCATGGTATATGGTCATATGTTTGGAACCTGGTTTTATTATGTACTTTGCAGTAAAATACAACTAATATTTTACACGGGTTCACCAAAATAAGTTCTGTATATAAACCAAATCTATTCTGTTTGGTTTTGCTGCCTCATTAATAACTTTTGTTCTGGTACTGCTAATGTACAAACTCAACTTTTCAGCAAGCTATGGAACAAATGGTGGAACCGCCACAACCTCCTGAAGGTGATGAGGTAACCATAACCACAATGTCACCTCTTGCTACAGTGGGTCAGTATCTCTCCACTAACAGTGCCAAAAGCACCTTCCTGCGTAATACTAGGTTGGTTGTTAAGGCAACCTCATCCAAACTGCCTCATGAACAAGATCTGCAAGCTCGACAAAATGATATATCTGCGCTCCAGACACAAGTCCAATCCCTAACAAAGACCCTTTGTGAAACAAGAACAACCATTGTTCGATATCGTCAAGATATGCATGGTTTTGAAACCAAACTATCAGACATTTGCTATGTTGTTCAGCAGCCTAGGAGAAATGACAGCGAAGTTTATGGTGCTCCATCAGACACTACAGCATGAAAACATACCAGTCAGGTCAAATCATCCGACCTTCTGAACTTCTGATGGTGCATTTACTTTTATGCCAACCCTCCTTTTGTTATATGGCTGTAATTTGTTTTGTTGCGATACAACATTTGTTCTTAACGGGCAGCGACCGGCTGAAGAAAACAGCAAGCCATTTTTGTATAGTGTAGGGTGTTCCCTATATTTGCACGGGTGGCGAACTTTAATGCCCAATGGATGTAATCTCTGCAATCGCCGTAATAGCCTAGCGTTAGATGATTGCTTATTTATTTGCTTGTAGTCATCTTTTTCCTCGGTTTGTTAGTGGCCGCAATAACCATGGGCCACATACGGCCTGTAGTAACCATGGGCCTGCTACCTGCTGTAATGACCATGGGCCATTTACAGGCCGTAGGATCCGTGGGCCAAAAGCGGACCGCAATATGGGCTGTAAACGGGCCAAAGTGGGAATGGTCCGTTTAAGGGCCCGTAGCATAACAGGCCATTAACAGGCCAAAAGTCATCGCATGCTTAATTCTATCGACAGGCATAACGGGTCGTTAATGGGCCGGAATACATGACGGGCTGAAAATGGCCCAATGGCTTAACAGACCACAAATGGGCCGATTGTAACCACGGGCTGAATTTGGCCCATTAGCATAACTGGCCAGTAACGGACCATAAGTAATCAAGGGCCGGAAATGAGCCCAAGATTTTATGGGCCCTTAGAAGGCTGAAAGAAAACACGGGCTGGAAACGGCCCAACTGAATCATGGGCCATTAATGGGCTCAAAGCAGTTTACTTTTCATGATCGGCCAGAATCACCACGGGCCGCAATGGGCCTAGAGATACAAAAGGCCTCATATGGGCCGAAAGACGTCACGGGCCATAGATGGGCCAAAAGTGAAAACGGTCTAGAATCATAAGGCACAACCCACATGGCGCTACTGGGTCGAATTTTGAAAGGCCTTAACGGGCCGTGAGTACCCGGGCCGTAAATGGGCTGTATGCGAACAGGCCGTTAACAGGCTTTCCATGGGCCGGCCCGCTAACTTTTGACCAAGTCAAACGGGCCGACCTTTTTAACGTAAATGGGCCACTATTGGGTCGTGCCACATGTTGACGTATCATAGGTTTCTCTCCTCCAATGAATGGATGACATCTATCCCAACGCCGAGCTGACACGAGGTTCCGTTGGCGAACGAGAATTTTACACGTGGAAAATCGCCATTGGTCCAGGCTGATAACGGGTTATCGGATCCAAACCCGCACCCGATAGCTTAACGGCGACCCATTACGGTGGATGCCACGTGTCGGTTACCCTTGACGAAAACACTTCCATGACGCGACATTTATCGTCATGGAAGTGGACACTTTCGTGATGATAATTTCAGTATTGTCATGGAACACTTCAACGACAGCACAGGTATGACTATCTAGATTCTGTCATAAAATCTTTACGGATGTACATGCATGATAGAAAATGTGACCTACTGTGACAAAGACGTATCATCACGGAAGTGTTCTTTTTGTACTGCCTTTTCATACATTACCACCGGCAGGTGGTTCGTAGTCTCACCCATCCCCCGCGCACAAGCACATTTGTGGGCCCGCATGGTCCACCTTGTTGACCGGAAGCGGGAGGGGGGCTAGGGGTTGACCATGATGGATTCCTATAGGTTTTGTGTTACGGTGGGGTGAGATGCCAGACCTAGCTATTTGGGGGCATGCTTTCATAGCTATGATTCCCCCCCTGCCGACACGAAGTGGGGGCCGGACGAGCATAACTGTGCGCTTTGTGAGACAGGTGCCACATCAAAGTTGTGCATTGGATATTTGAACATCAACCCCCCCTTTCATACATATATTTGGTCCACATGCATGTGTGTTTGTGTTTTGACCCTTTCCCGCGTATTTTTTGCCAAATTTATAGACGCAACAGACACGGTTCCCTCAGAGTACCCGTGTGCCAAGCCCGTGCCCCTATCACATCAGCACAGTCGATTGGGCTCCACGAGGCTTCCCTCGCAATCTCAAAATATCTACCCGCATGGAGGGTTTTTCTGTTTGATAGCACACGATTATTATGTTTGGGCCGTGTGCGATGTTTGTTGCTCCCGTTCCGCTTCAATCCCTTCATCCAAATTTTTAGTAGCCCCGGCATTTTACTCCAGCATGCATCCCTCGCAATCTCAAAAATATCTACCTTTACTCCCGCCTGCATGCCTCACAATCTCAAAAATATCTACCCGCCTGGAGGGTTCTTCTGTCTGATAGCACAATATTATCATGTTTGGGCCATGTGCGATGTTTGTTGCTACCGCTCCGCTTAAAAATATCTACCCGCCTAGAGGGTTTTTCTGTTTGATAGCACACGATTATTACGTTTGGGCCGTGTGCGATGTTTGTTGCTCCCGCTCCGCTTCAATCCCTTCATCCAAATTTTCAGTAGCCCCGGCATTTTACTCCCGCCTAGTAAATTTTCACTAACCGCGGCATTTCCTCAAACACCACCTTGGCCCCCCCTCCACACACACACCCTAGCCAAAACCTCCGCTCACACACACACCACCCCTCCCTCGCTCGAAACCCTAGCTAGCCCACCGCTGCTGCCTCGCCTCGACCGTCAACCTCTGCTGGTCTGCCCGTGTAGGTTACCCACCGATCTCCATGCCCTCGCCGCCCTGAGTTGCTTAGATGACTGCTACTTGTAGACTGCGTTGGTATTTCCCCGAAGAGGAGAGGATGATGCAGTATAGTAGAGATATGTATTTCCCTTAGTTAAGAACCAAGGTTATCAATCCAGTAGGAGAACCAAGCAAAATCACTTTAGCAGCACTTGCACACACAAAAGCAAACACTTGCACCCAACGCAAATAAGATGGTTGTCAATCCCCTTAGCAGTTATTTGCAAGGATTAATTCTCATAGTGATAGATAGATAAAATAAAATAGTAAATAAAATAAAAGTAAATAAATTGCAGCAACATATTTTTGGTTTTAAATATATGATAAAAGTAGACCCGGGGGCCATAGTTGTCACTAGAGGTTTCTCTCTCGAACACATAGCATACGGTGGGTGAACAAATTACTGTTGGGCAATTGATAGAAAAGAAAATAATTATGATGGATTCATGGCAATGATCATGTATATAGGCAACACGTCTGAGACAAGTAGACCGACTCCTGCCTGCGTCTACTACTATTACTCCACCCATCGACCGCTATCCAGCATGCATCTAGGGTATTATGTATGAAACAAAGTAACGTCTTAAGCAAGATGACATGATGTAGATAAAGTAAACTCAAGCAATATCATTAAACCCCGTCTTTTTATCCTTAATGGCAACAATACAAATACGTGTCATGTCCCTTTCTGTCACTGGGATTGAGCACCGCAAGATTGAACCCATCACAAAGCACCTCTCCCATTGCAAGATAAACCAATCTAGTTAGCCAAACCAAATTGATAGATCGGAGAGAAATACAAAGCTATAATAATCATGCATAAAAGAGTTCAGAGAAGACTCAAATATTTCTCATGAATAATCTGATCATAAACTCACAATTCATCGGATCCTGACAAACACACCGCACAAGAAGATTACATCGGATATAACTCTAAGAACATCAAAGAGAACATAGTATTGAAGATCAAAGAGAGAGAAGAAGCCATCTAGCTGATACGTCCATTTTGCATCACGTTTTCCTACGGTTATTTATAGTGTTTTTAATCACTATAACACTTTGTGGAGCAATTCTAATGCCTTTTCTCTCTTAATATGCAAGATTTACATAAGGAGGGAGATTGCCGGCAGCTGGAATTCTGGACCTGAAAAAGCTATGTCAGAGATACCTATTCTGGACATCTCCAAATGAGCTGAAATTTCACGAAGATTTATTTTGGAATAAATAAAAAATACTGGAGAAAAGAACTACCAAAGGGGGCCACCCAGGTGCCCACGAGGCACCAGGGCATGCCACCCCCCCAAGCGTGCCCTGGTGGCTTGTGGGGCCCCTGGCCAGCCTCCGGTGCCCATTTATGGTATATAAGCCCATTTCCCTAGAAAAAATAAGGAGAAGACTTTTGGGATGGAGAGCCGCCGTCTCGAGGCGGAACTTGGGCAGGAGAACTTTTGCTCTCCGGCGGAGCGATTCCGCCGGGGACACTTCCCTCCGGGAGGGGGAAATCGAAGCCATCGACATCACCGACGATCCTCTCAATGTGGGAGGTCCAATCTTCATCAACATCTTCACCAGCACCATCTCATCTCAAACCCTAGTTCATCTCTTGTATTCAATCTTTGTCTCAAAACCTCAGATTGGTACCTGTGGGTTGCTAGTAGTGTTGATTACATCTTGTAGTTGATGCTAGTTGGTTTATTTGGTGGAAGATTATATGTTCAGATCTATTATGCTATTCAATACTGCTCTGATCATGGACATGAATATGATGTGTGAGTAGTTAATTTTGTTCTTGAGGACATGGGAGAAGTCTTATCATAAGTAATCATGTGAATTTGGTATTCGTTCAATATTTTGATGATATGTATGTTGTTGATTTTCTTAGTGGTGTCATGTGAACGTCGACTACATGACACTTCACCATCTTTGGGCCTAAGGGAATGCATTTTGGAGGAGTAATTAGTTGATGGGTTGCTAGAGTGACAGAAGCTTAAACCCTAGTTTATGCGCTATTCCGTAAGGGGCTGATTTGGATCCATATTGAAAGCACATTTGCTCCCTTGGTGGTTTTGGTAATTTATGCCAACATACCTGTTGTTGGACTAATGCTTTTATCTAGTGAATTTCAGACAAGTTCAACAATGGCGTGGCAGGGACAAGAGGATGTGGAACCCCTTCAAAATGCTAAGGACAAGGATTGGCAAAAGATCAAGACTCTACATTTTTTGTTTAGTGATCCAAGATCACATTGAGTCCATAGGAAAGCCAATACTATTAAAAGGGGATGAGGTGTTGCTTAATGGTCTTTTTGCTCAAGTGCTTAGTGACAGTGTTCCAAAACCCTCAACCGCTTTCTCCATCCAAATATGTCCAAAACCTACATTCCAACTCGGCCCCACCGAAATTCTCCATCCGGAGCCACCGAGTTCATCTGGACTTAGCCACTGCCAAAACCCTAACAAATCGGATCCACCGATATGGATCTCGGTCTCACCAAGATGGCCTTGCCAACTCTCTGTAATCGTTTGCACTTACTTCGGTCCCACCGAGTTTTGCAAATCGGTCTCACCGAGATGGCTTGCCAACTCTCTGTTGCCTTATTGCTTCACTTCGGTCTTACCGAGTTGATGCAATCGGTGCCACCGAGACAAGGTTTGCCCTAGCCATTGCACTTCGGTCCATCCGAGTTGTTCCAGTCGGTCCCACTGAGATTCCTAACATTCATATCTTTTACACTATTCGGTGCCACCGAGACTTCTGAATTGGTGCCACCGAGTTGGGTCAAAAGTGTGTAACGGTTGGATTTTGTGTGGAGGCTATATATACCCCTCCACCACTTATTTCTCAGTAAGGAGAGCCATCAGAACGTGCCTACACTTCCACCATACATTTTCTGAGAGAGAACCACCTACTCATGTGTTGACATCAAGAGATTCCATTACTACCATTTGAACCTTGATTTCTAGCCTTTCCCAAGTTGCTTTCCACTCAAATCCTTCTTCCAGCATAGCCAAATCTGTGAGGAGTTGTTTGAGTGTTTGGAAGACTATCATTTGAAGCACAAGAGCAAGGAGTTCATCAACAACACACCGTTTATTACCTTTTGGAGAGTGGTGTCTCCTAGATTGGTTAGGTGTCACTTGGGAGCCTCCGACATGATGTGGAGTTGAACCAAGGAGTTTGTAAGGGCAAGGAGATTGCCTACTTCGTGAAGATCTACCCGAGTGAGGCTAGTCCTTCGTGGACGTAAGCCATGGTGGGATAGACAAGGTTGCTTCTTCATGGACCCTTCGTAGGTGGAGCCCTCCGTGGACTCGCGCAGCCGTTACCCTTCGTGGGTTGAAGTCTCCAACAACATGGACGTATGATAGCACCACCTATCGGAACCACGCCAAAAACCACCGTGTCTTCATTGCGTTTGATCTTCCATACTCTACCCTTTACTTTCCGTACTCTTGCATGCTTTACTATTTCCGCTGCTCAATCTCTAGATATGAATGTGTAGAAAGTATTGGAGTTGCCTTAACTTGTGCCAAAATCTGCCTAAGTTCCAAGAGAAACTAAAAACTGCAACTTCGGTTGGTTAAGTGTCTATTCACCCCCCCCTCTAGACCTATCTCCTCGATCCCACACATATGTTTAATGCTATGGTTAGATTTATCTTCATTCTTCTTTTGTAGTTGCGGATGCTTGCGAGAGGGGTTAATCATAAGTGGGAGGCTTGTTCAAGTAAGAACAGCACCCAAGCACCAGTCCACCCACATATCAAATTATCAAAGTAGCGAACGCGAATCAAACAAACAGGATGAAAGTGACTAGATGAAATTCCCATGTGTCCTCGAGAATGCTTTGCTTATTATAAGAGATTGTTCTGGCTTGTCCTTTGCTACAGAAAGGATTGGGACACCTTGCTACACTCTTTGTTACCTTTACTATTTGTTACTTGTTACAAATTATCTTGCTATCAAACTACTCGTTACCAATAATTTCAGTGCTTACAGAAAATACCTTGCTAAAAACCGCTTGTCATTTGCTTCTGCTCCTCGTTGGGTTCGACACTCTTACTTATCGAAAGGACTACAATTGACCCCCTATACTTGTGGGTCATCAAGACTCTTTTCTGGCGCCGTTGCCGGGGAGTGAAGCGCCTTTGGTAAGTGGAATTTGGTAAGGAAACATTTATATTACGTGCTGAAATTTACTGTAACTTTTTACTATGGAAAACAATCCTTTGAGGGATTTGTTCAGGGTATCTTCACCTCGACCGGAAGCACAAAGAGTTGCTCCTCAACCTACTGCACCTACTGAAAATATTTATTATGAAATTCCTTCGGGTATGATAGAGAAACTGCTAGCTAATCCTTATGCAGGAGATGGAACAGTACATCCCGATATGCACTTGATCTATGTGGATGAAATTTGTGGATTGTTTTAGCTTGCAGGTTTATCCGGAGATAGAGTTAAGAAGAAAGTATTCCCTTTATCTTTGGAGGGAAAGGCATTGCCATGGTATAGGCTATGTGATGATACTAAAACATGGGACTGGAACCGGTTGAAGCTGGAATTCCATCAAAAAAATTATCCTATGCATTTGGTTCATCGTGATAGGAATTATATATATAATTTTTGGCCTCGTGAAGGAGAAAGTATCACTCAAGCTTGGGCAAGGCTTAAGTATATGTTGCACACATGCCCCAATCATGAGCTCTCAAGAGAAATAATTCTTCAAAACTTTTATGCTCGGCTTTCTCATGATGATCAAACCATGCTCGATTCTTCTTCGAATGGCTCCTTTATGAAGAAAACTATTGAATTCAGATGGGATCTTCTGGAAAGAATTAAATGCAACTCTGAAGATTGGGAACTCGACAAAGGTAATGAGTCAGGTATAATACTTGAGTTCGATTGTGTTAAATCTTTTATGGATACCGATGCTTTTCATAAGTTTAGCACCAAATATGGACTTGACTCTGAGATAGTAGCCTCCTTTTGTGAATCATTTGCTACTCATGTTGATCTCCCTAAGGAGAAGTGGTTTAAATATCATCCCCCTGTTAAAGAAAAGATCGAGGAACCTGTTATAGTTAAATAAGAAACTATCATTTACAATGTTGATCTAGTTGTGCCTACTGCTTATATTGAGAAACCACCTTTTCATATTAGGATTAAGGAACATGCTAAAGTTTCAACTGTGGTTAATAAAAGTAATATTAGAGCACCTAGACCCTCTGAACAAATTAAAGTTGAACCTAATGTTGCTATGGTTAAAGATCTCTTGGTCGATAATATAGATGGGCATGTTATTTACTTCTGTGATGAAGCTACTAGAATTGCTAAGCCCGATCCTAAAGATAAGAATAAACCTGTCGTTGGCATGCCTGTTATTTCTGTTAAAATTGGAGATCATTGTTATCATGGTTTATGTGATATTGGTGCTAGTGTGAGTGCTATTCCGTTTACTCTTTACCAAGAAGTCATGAATGATATTGCACCTGTTGAGATTGAAGATATTGATGTTACTATTAAGCTTGCAAACATAGATACTATTTCACCACTTGGGATTGTTAGAGATGTTGAAGTCTTCTGTGGTAAGATCAAATACCCTACTAATTTTCTTGTTCTTGGATCACCACAAGATGATTTTTGTCCCATTATATTTGGTAGACCCTTCTTGAATACTGTTAATGCTAAGATTGATTGCACTAAAGAAATTGTTAGTGTTAATTTTGGTGAGATGTCTCATGAGTTTAATTTCTCTAAGTTTCGTAGACAACCTCATGATAAAGAATTACCCAATAAAGATGAAATTATTGGTCTTGCTTCTATTGCTGTGCCTCCTACTGATCCACTAGAACAATATTTTCTTGAGTATGAGAATGACATGAATATGAATGAAAGAAATGAAATAGATGAATTATTCTTTAAACAAGCACCTATCCTAAAACATAATTTGCCTGTTGAAACCTTGGGAGGTCCACCTCCACCCAAGGGTGATCCTCTTTTTGATTTGAAGCAATTACCCGATACTCTTAAATATGCTTATCTTGATGAAAAGAAGATATATCCTGTTATTATTAGTGCTAACCTTTCAGAGCATGAAGAAAAGAGATTACTTAACTCTGAAGAAGCACCGTGCCGCTATTGGATATACTCTCGATGATCTTAAGGGCATAAAATTCATATGGAGCCAGATGAAACCCGTTGTTGATCATCAAAGAAGATTAAATCCTAAAATGAAGGATGTGGTAAGAAATGAAATATTAAAGCTTCTGGAAGCAGGTATAATTTATCCCATAGCTGATAGTAGATGGGTAAGTCCTGTTCATTGTGTTCCTAAGAAAGGAGGTATTACCATTGTTCCCAATGATAAAAATGAACTTATTCCACAAACAATTGTAACTGGTTATAGGATGGTAATTGATTTCAGGAAATTAAATAAAACTACTAGAAAAGATCATTACCCCTTGACTTTTATTGATCAAATGTTAGAAAGATTGTTTAAGCATACACACTTTTGTTTCCTAGATGGTTATTCTGGTTTCTCTCAAATACCTGTGTCACCTGAAGATCAAGAGAAAACCACCTTTACTTGTCCGTGTATGCCCTTTGGTTTATGTAATGCACCTGCTACCTTTCAAAGATGTATGACTGCTATATTCTCTTGTCAGAGTCTAGGATCTGCGTCCAAGAAACTTCTCCAAGAAATCAGGATTCGAACTCTGGGGGACCTTGCTTGGCAACCTATGACACGATGACAACTATGGCGGGGATGCGACGGACTCGCTGGCTCTCACCTGACACGATGGGGACAAGCGAGCTACCCAGGTTCAGGCCACCGTGCGGTGTAATACCCTACTCCTGCTTGTGTTGGATTGCTCTGTGGTGGAGAGCTTGTGCTCGAGCTACCAGAGGTGCGGGGGAGATTATGAGTCGATCCCCTTACATGGAAGCGGCCCTGCCCCTTTTGCAGTGCCTTGGTCCTGTTCCCCGAAAATATGAGAGGGAAAGGGTGGCCACAGGGCAGCAATTCAAAGGGGGACAGGCACGCAGGTCTATCCTCACTAAAGGCGGTCTCCGCCTGCTAAAGCAGCTCCTCGGGATGCGCTGGTGGGCTTGGCAATGACCTTCGTCTTGGCGCGCTGATCCGTACTAATCTTCTATCACCAAAGAGGAAAGCCATTGTGACTTGCTTTGGGGGAGGCAAACGCTGCTGCTCCCTTATCACCAAAATGGAAGCTGGGCTTGGTCGCGCCCCGCTGTCCTTATCCTGACAGCGGGACGTCACCCATGTGCTGGGCGCGGAGCCTCGCGGCTGGCGCCGTACGACTCGCTTCATGGGAAGGCCTCGCGAGGGAACCTGGTGCTTGGCGGCTTCGGCAGGGCCTGGCCTGGCGGGGAGGGGCCTCGCGAGGCTCACCCCTCACGAGGCGGCTTCCTCCGGAGTGGCTGAGGTAAGGCCACTCTCATGGGCCGGCCCAAGCATCCTCCTCCGGGCCAGAGGCAGACGGGCCGTGGTACCCTGGTTCCCACCGGGCCGATAGTAGCCCCCGGGCCAGCGGCACGCGCATTCCCTCCGTTAGGGACGAAATGACGCGGGGCCCATCGAGCTGCCGGGCCCAGAGGTGATGCGTGGCGGCTTCCGCGGGTTGGGTCAGCCCCACTCCCCACGACGCCTCGGTAACCACCGTCTTCGCGATAAAGCCTGCCGGTGCGGGGCGCAGGCGCGTCATTGCTCCTCATCCCCATCTTGCCCTTCGTCTCGCGCGAGCAGCTTCTCCGTTGCTCCTCCCCCAACCTCCAATATCTCCGCCGCCATGGACCCTAGCAGGAAAGGGAAGAAGAAGACCGTCGAGCCGGGGTCGTCAGTCCTGCCGGGGCCGAGGCCCGCGCTGCTGAAATCCATGATCCTCAATGAGGAGGGCCTAGGCAAGGTGCGGCCGATGACGGCCAGCGCCCACAATGGGAACGGGGCAAAAAAGATCTAGCCGGCGTCGCGCCCCGCGGCGCAGCGAGAGGGTACGACCTTCCCATTCTTCCTCCACTCCGTCTTCGCCGAGCTGGTGCCCCCCCTTCTCCGACTTCTTCAACGCCATGCTCAGCCACTACCAGGTTCATGCGTTGCACCTGCACCCGAGCTCGGTCCTTCTTCTCTCCGCCTTCGCCTACCTCTGTGATGCCGTTCTGGGGGTGCTGCCGTCCGTGGCCTTCCTCCGGAAATTTTTCCGCCTCCGACTGACCGAGGCAGACCAATGCTCGTGCTGCGTGTCATTCCAGATGGTCGCAGGCATGTGCGCGCACATTATCGACATGCGGCTCCCCGAGGAGGTGGAAGGCTTCAGGGAGCGCTGGGTCTACATGGACGCACACCAATACAACCCCTTGCTCAAAATCCCGGAGGAGCCAGTGATGCCAAGCTCCGGGTGGGGGCCCGCCGAGCTGACCGACGCCGCGCTGGGGCCAGTCATGGCGAGGATGCGAGTGCTCCAAGCCGGCGGCTTCACCGCGAGCATGGTCGTCAAGGAGTTCGTGCGCAAGCACATTGCCCCCCTCCAGAGGCGCCTTCGCTCGGTATGGACCCACTCAGGCCTGGGGCACCCCATGAGGCCAGCCCCGATCGCCTTGCCCCGGAGGTGGTGGAGGGGTTGGTGAACATTCTCCTTTCCGCGGCGACGTTGTTCCTGCCACCAAGCACGGCTCCAATTTACTGCTTCGGAAACCGGGAGGACGTGCGGGCCGGCATGCCACTTTTTGATCAGTGGGGGCTTGTGCCCCCGGGTCATGTGGGACCCCGCGACAATCCGGTCCAGGTGCTGCCGCTTCCTGGAGGCGAAGGCGACACCAAGGTGGCAGCCGCGGCGGACGCCTGGAGCAAGGCGGCAGCCTCCGAGCCGACTCGCCGCCAGTCGACGGCGGGAACCGGCAGCGGCGGCAGCAGTGACGCCGGGGGGCCCCAAGACGAGCCCCAGCGATCTGCGCCCCCGATGGAGGAAGCCCTTAGCGTGGAGAAACCCGTGGCTGGCGGGGCGATCCCACCCGCCGAAGCCTCGGGAAGGGGCCTAGATGGGCCCCATGGCGGGGCCTCAGGAGGGGACCCAAAAGAGTCCCGAGGGGGCGGAAGCGGCAGCCGCCCTGGAGGAAAGCTAAGGAAGCGGCGATGGGTCCCCAGAGATGAGTAAGTCCCCCTTCCTCGCGCATTCCTTATGCCCACCGCCTCATCTTGCATGGCCCGGCCTGATCCCTAGCTATGCAGTAGGGGCTCCCCGCCGAAGAAGAAGAAGGAGGGTGTCCAGGACAAGGATGCCGGAGAGCCCGCCGGGGCTCAGCGGGACTTGTGGGCAGTTGGCGCACCGGCGCCCCCAACGATCCCCGCGAAGCATGACGGAGGTTTGGAGGAGAGGTCCGCAGGATCTGCCCTGCCTCCCAAGGGGGCCTTCCCTCCTACCGGAGAAAGGGTGCCTACAGAAGGGTCCCGCCCCGAGGGGGAGGAGGGCGCCGACTCGGTGGCCACCGCAAGCCTCGAGCGATCACCAGGGCGCCACGAGTCGGAGGCGGCCGCGCCCAGTCCTACCTGCCCGGCTGGGCGGCCGGCAGGGGCGAAGGCCGAGGCGGAGGTCGAGGAGGTTGCTGGCCGCCTGGAGGGGAATGAGGCCCACTCAGACAAAGGCCTGGGCGGATCAGATGATGCAGCAGCCCCCGAGCCCCTAGAGCCGCGGGGGGGGCGGAGACGGAAGGGACGGACGTGCCCGGGACCCTGGCCCTGGTGAGCTGCGGCATCCTATCATGGATCGGGACTCTCCGCCACGCCCGGTCGGCCCTCAGCTCCCTAGAGGCCGAGCTCGTGGCCGAGGAGGAGAACCTCTGCCTGGAGCAGGGGCGCGTTGCGTCCCGCGAGGCCCGGCGAGCCTCCCGCAAGGAGGCGGTCACCTGGCGCGAGAGTATGGCGGCGGTCCTGGAGATCGACATGGAGATCCGAGAGCGCGAACTCCTGCGGACCACCATCGAGCAGGAGAGGGAGCGAGAGCGCTTGGAGCATCTGGACCGTATCGTGGCGGCCGGCGAGGCCACCTACCAAGAACGCCTCGCGAAAGCAAACGCCATGCTTGAAGAAAGAACCACGAGGTACAGGGCCGAGATCGACAAGCGGGGCCAGGAGGTGGTCGCGTGGAAGGCGAAGGCCCTAGTAGACACTTACTCCAACAACCGGAAGAAGCAGGAGGACCGCTTCATGAAGAGGCGCGGCGAACTCGACGCCAAAATTGCCAAGCTCCAGCGGCAACTCGCGGCGTCGAAAGCCGAGAGGCGGAGCGCGGTGGAGCTTCATGCCACGACTCGCCGTGAGCTGGAAGAACTCCAGGCTCAGGTGGGCAAGGTTAGCGACGAGGCGCAGCGGGCCCGCGACGAGGCCGCCCGAGGGCGTGGGGAGCAGCAGCGCTCCAACATGTTCCGCGAGCTCATGGGGCGCACTCGCAGCGCCGTGGCTGCTTTCTTGGTTGAGAGGGTGGAGGATCCCCTGGAGACCGACGACGCCAGCTACTTGGCCTTCTTCACAAGACTCGTGGAGTGGCTGGAGGCGAGCTCCACCCGGTGGGACGAGATCCGTGACGCTGAGTGCCGCGACCTCCTGCGCCAGGCGTCGACCCGCGTCTTCAGCAACCTGCTACGCGTTGATGGCAGCTTCAACTTCCACCAGGTGCTGCTCCAGTTCCCGAGGAGCTCCAAGACAAGCTTGCGAGGGTGGTGGAGAACCATGTGGCGAGCCTGCTAGAGTGCTTCGCGCCCGTCAGGGAAGGTTCCGGCGACGACGGCAACCCAGTAGTCGATGATGCCGACGGTGGCTCCGCTGCCTGAGGCCCTGCGCTCACCTTCATGTAACAGAGTGGATGCAGCCCCGAGGGGGCATGAAGACATTTGTACGGCACTTTTTGGTGTTAAATACTTAATGATCCGCATGTTTTCGTTTTCCTCCCGAGGCCTTTACTTCCCTTTTACATTGCCTTTGTGCCCTGTGTCGCTGGGACCTAGCCCCCGAGGCAGGCTACACCGTCGCTGGGATGCCCAGAGTGTGCGCTCGGCAAGGTCAGAGGGTGTAGGGCTCTTAGGGCTAGTAGGAGTCCCTGAGGCGAGATGCTCAGGGTCCCCCCTTGACCCGCAGGCGGCTCGTGCCAAGGAAGTCAGGAGGCCACGAGAGAGAAACGAGAGGGAAGGGACCCGAGGGGTGCTTTAGACTTAGCTCCTTTGAGGCGTGTGGCTTGGGGAGAGTCCTTTGTAGGGCACAGCTCGTGAGGCGCAGTCCCTCATGAGGCCCTCCGTCCGTAGACCCGCCGCGAGGCCTTCGTAGCCTACACCAGGAAAACTGCCAAGTTTTTACAAACAGTGCAGCAGGGCGCACTCGCGATGTCGCCTGTGGGTGTTACGCGAGGAGACAAGAGCACCAAGGACCTGGTAAGGTGACGTGCACGGGAGCAGGCCCGCGAGCCAGAGCTCAATCGCTTGGGTTTTTCAGTGTTGTTGGGACTGACCCGAGCACAGACACCGTGCCCAGCCCCCGCCCGCGTGACAGGCATGGGCGAGACCTTGAGCGCGCGCCCTGCAGTGGCAAGCACACATGGTTTTGAAGGAAGTAAGTTTTACTGATGCATGAAGCAAGTTCACTACATAACAGAAAGATACATGCTGCCGTGTTCGACACGGCTCATCTTGAGGATGTGACGGCTGAGGGCCCCTCAAGTAGGCCGCCAACGCGGAGCATGGGGCATCCGCCAGCGCTGAGCATGGGGCTTCCACGAGAGTGGGAAGGCGCTCTCATGTGCCTGCGGCAGCGTGGGTAGAGAGAGCCCCGGAGCGTGTACAACTCCATGTCGCTCGTATCCGTGGAGCACGGTTAGAACTTACGGTGATGACGGGCGTTCCATGTGTTTGGTACCGGAATACTCGCCTCCGTCATGAGTGGGGCCGCGGCGGGGTGGTGGGCGAGTGTTAACCACCTCCGTATTCCTTGCGATGTGGGGCTCCAGGCTCATGCGCATCAGCCTCGCGAAGGTGGCTGTGGCACCCTCCAGGCCGAACGGCATACGCATGAGCCAGGGCGAGCCTGCAGCGATGCGCGGAGGGGGGAAGGGGCCTGCGGGGCAAGCCTGGTTGAGGGCGATGAAGTCGACGCACATGCGCACGCTATCGCACGGCCTGGCGACGGTGGTGAGGCTGGCGATCCTCTTGGGGTGGGCGGCTTCACGTGCGATTCCAGCATCCTGGGGCTAGTTGACTTCTTGGGTGACGACTTCCTGCTTCTTGGGCGCTTGACAAAATTCCTCACGCTTGACAGGCCGCGCGCTCCGGCACGCGGCTGAGTGGTGCTCGATCACCTCCCTTGGCAGGCTGGGCGCGCCTGATGCTGTCCAAGCCAATGCATCAGAGCGACGGGAGGGCCGTGTTCACCTCCCGAGAGAACTTCTTGAAGTGGTGGGTGGATGGACGGGCCTGGACCCCGCCGAGGATGCAGGCCACCCTGCGGGGCTCTCGGTAGCCTCCAGTGTTCTCAGCAGGAGGGGAGTCGTTGGCGCGTGCTGGGGCGGCGTTGGCCTGAGGGTCAGCCTGCCGCGGCTGGTCCTGCCAGCCCTGACGGTTGTTGTCGCCAACGCCGTTGTTGTGGTTGTCGCCCCAGCGGCCACCTCCACTGCCGCCAGCGCGGCCCTTGCGGCGCTCCTTGCGGCGCTCGGTGCGGCCCCTGCGAAGCAGCTTGAGCTCATGGTAGTCTTCTGTTTTGTGGGAGTTCATGTTGTGGTAGGCGCAGAAAGGGCGGGTGTCCTTCTTGGCCTCGCCGCGGTCGCGGCCGTGCTTGCAATCCGGCTCCGCCACGAGCACGGCTGGGCCCTTGCACTTGGTGTCCTTGGCCTTGGGCTTCTCCTCGTCAGGCTCAGCGTCAGCGTTGTTGTGGAGGAAGAGGCGTCCCACTTCAGCCTTGGCGCAGCGGTCGGCGAGGATGAACAGCTCTGCCACGGAGTCTAGCTTGTCCCTGACTGAGAGCTTCTCGCGCATCTTCACGTCTGTGACGCCACTAGTGAAGGCGGAGATGATCACGGCGTCGGAGGACTTCGGGATCTTGTGGCGCACCTGGCTGAAGCGCTGGATGAACTTGCGAAGGGGCTCGCCAGGGCGCCGACGCACGTTCCGCAGGTCGTTGATCGTGAGGGCGCGGTCGCTCGTACCCTTGAAGTTGGCGACGAACTGCTTGCACAGGTCCTCCCATGAAGAGATGGACGCCTCGGGGAGGTTCATGAGCCACGAGCGCGCAGTGTCCTTGAGGGCCATGGGGAACCGGTTTGCCATGACCCGATCGTCCCCCCTCGCAGCCTGGATGCTGATGGTGTAGAGCAGGAGGAACTCCGTGGGGTTTGCGGTGCCGTCGTAGCGCCGAGGGAGCTCGGGCTTGAACTTGTAGGGCCACACCACGCGACGTAGCTCAGGGGCGAGGGCCAGGTAGCCCCCGTTGGTGACGGCTCCACCATTGATGGCTGTGCGGTTCTAGCGCCCAGCCATGGCGACGTCATGGAGGACGCGGTCCTGGCAGTCGCGCGCCCTCTCGAGGGCCGCGCGCACGTCTGGGGGCATGCGGTGGACGATCTGGCAGCTGTCGCCGTCGCCGCCCGACGCAAGCGAGCCGCGTGACGGCTCCGGGGCGTGTGCGGCGGGGCGGTGCTCAGCCATGTCACGGTCCGGAGGAGGAGGAGGAGGCGCGTCGTGCCCGGCGGGGTCCGCGTGGGACGACGGATCAGACGGGGAGCGGGAGGGCGCCTGGCCATCGCGCGCGGCGTCGACGAGCTCGGTGATGCGCCCAAGCCAGGCGTCGTAGGCGTCCTTGGTGGGGCGGTTGTGCAGCAGCTCCTGCGCCATGAGCAGCACGGCGCGCGGAGCGGGTGGTCGCGACGCGCGAGCGAGGAGGTGGCAGCGGAGGGGCCGTGCGCCTGCTCGTTCACGGACGGGTGGGCGGAAGAGGCCACGCGCTCCCCAACAGGCTTGGTGGCGGCGCGAGGGCGCCGCCCAGGGACACCATGGGCGGCGGGCGCCGCGGGGACCCTGACAGTGGCGCGACGCGCAGCGTGTTCCCGGCAAGCAGTGGCGGCGTCCATGTCGATGCTGGTGTCGAGGTCGAAGGCGCGAAGACTGCAAGCCCCCTACCTGGCGCGCCAAATGTCAGAGTCTAGGATCTACGCCCAAGAAACTTCTCCAAGAACTCAGGATTCGAACTCTGCGGGGCTTTGCTTGGCAACCTATGACATGACGGCAACTACGGCGGGGACACGACGGACTCGCTGGCTCTCACCGGACACGAAGGGGACGCGCGAGCTACCCAGGTTCGGGCCACCGTGCGGTGTAATACCCTACTCCTGCTTGTATTGGATTGCTCTGTGGTGGAGAGCTTGTGCTCGAGGTACTAGAGGTGCGGGGGAGAAAATTAGTCAATCCCCTTACATGGAAGTGGCCCTGCCCCTTTTGTAGTACCTTGATCCTCTTCCCTGAAAATATGAGCGGGAAAGGGTGGCCATAGGGCGGCAATTCAAAGGGGGATAGGCGCGCAGGTCTATCCTGACTAAAGGCGGTCTCCGCCTGCTAAAGCAGCTCCTTGTGACACACTGGTGGGCTTGGCGATGACCTTCGTCCTGGTGCGCTGATCCGTCCTGATCTTCTATCACCAAAGAGAAAAGCCTTTGGGACTTGCTTTGGGGGAGGCAAACGCCGCTGCTCCCTTATCACCAGAATGGAAGCTGGGCTTGGTCGCGCCCCGCTATCCTTATCCTGACAGCGGGACGTCACCCATGTGCTGGGCGTGGAGCCCCGTGGCTGGCACCGTACGACTCGCTTCGTGGGAAGGCCTCGCGAGGGAACCTGGTGCTTGGCGGCCTCGGCAGGGCTTGGCCTGGCGGGGAGGGGCCTCGCGAGGCTCACCCCTCGCGAGGCGTCTTCCTCCGGAGCGGCTGAGGTAAGGCCACTCTCATGGGCCGGCCCAAGCGTCCTCCTCCGGGCCAGAGGCAGACGGGACGTGGTACCCTGGTTCCCACTGGGCCGACATCTCTGACTTTTGTGAAAAGATTGTTAAGGTTTTCATGGATGATTTCTCCGTTTATGGAACTTCTTTTGATGATTGCTTGAGCAACCTTGATCGAGTTTTGCAGAGATGTGGAGAAACTAATCTTGTTTTGAATTGGGAGAAGTGCCACTTTATGGTGAATGAAGGTATTGTCTTGGGGCATAAATTTTTTGAAAGAGGTATTGAAGTTGACAAAGCTAAAGTTGACGCTATTGAGAAAATGCTATGTCCTAAAGATATCAAAGGTATAAGAAGTTTCCTTGGTCATGCTGGTTTCTATAGAAGGTTTATAAAAGACTTCTCTAAAATTTCTAGACCTCTTACCAATCTCTTGCAAAAAGGTGTTCCATTCGTTTTTGATGATGATTGTGTAGAAGCCTTTAAAATACTTACGAAAACATTAATTTTTGGACCTATTGTTCAACCACCCGATTGGAACTTGCCTTTTGAAATTATCTGTGACGCTAGTGATTATGTTGTTGGTGCTGTTCTAGGACAAAGAGTTGATAAGAAATTGAATGTTATTCATTATGCTAGTAAAACTCTAGACAGTGCTGAAAGAAATTATGCTACTACTGAGAAAGAATTTTTAGCAGTTGTGTTTGCATGTGATAAATTCAGATCTTATATTGTTGATTCCAAAGTTACTGTTCACACTGATCATGCTGCTATTAAATATATTATGGAAAAGAAAGATGCTAAACCTAGACTCATTAGGTGGGTTCTATTACTACAAGAATTTGACTTGCATATTGTTAATAGAAAGGGAGCTGAGAATCCCGTAGCTGATAATTTGTCTAGAATGGAAAATGTACTTGATGACCCACTCCCTATTAATGATGATTTCCCTGATGAACAATTAGCTGTGATAAATGCTTCTCGTAATACTCCGTGGTATGCAGACTATGCTAATTATATTGTTGCTAAATTTATACCACCTAGTTTCACATACCAACAAAAGAAAAAGTTCTTTGATTTAAGACATTACTTCTGGGATGACCCACATCTTTATAAAGAAGGAGTAGATGGTATTATTAGACATTGTATACCTGAGCATGAACAGGAACAAATCCTACGGAAGTGTCATTCCGAGGCTTACAGAGGACACCATGCGGGACACAGAACTGCACATAAGGTACTACAAACTGGTTTTTATTGGCCTACTCTTTTCAAGGATGCTTGTAGGTTTGTCTTATCTTGCGATGAATGTCAAAGAATTGGTAATATTGGTAGACGTCAGGAAATGCCTATGAATTATTCACTTATTATTGAACCATTTGATGTTTCGGGATTTGATTATATGGGACCTTTTCCTTCCTCTAATGGGTATACACATATTTTAGTTGTTGTTGATTACGTTACTAAGTGGGTAGAAGCTATTCCAACTAGTAGTGTTGATCATAACACTTCTATTAAAATGCTTAAAGAAGTTATTTTCACGAGGTTTGGAGTCCCTATATATTTAATGACTGATGGTGGTTCACATTTTATTCATGGGGCATTCCGTAAACTGCTTGCTAAATATGATGTCAACCATAGAATTGCATCTCCCTATCACCCTCAATCTAGTGGTCAAGTTGAATTGAGCAATAGAGAAATAAAGTTAATTTTGCAAAAGACCGTCAATAGATCTAGAAAGAATTGGTATAAGAAACTTGACGATGCATTATGGGCTTATAGAACTTCTTATAAAAATCCTATGGGTATGTCTCCTTATAAAATGGTTTATGGAAAAGCATGTCATTTACCTCTTGAGTTAGAACATAAAGCATATTGGGCAATTAAAGAACTCAATTATGATTTTAAACTTGCCGGTGAAAAGAGGTTATTTGATATTAGCTCGCTAGATGAATAGCGAACCCAAGCTTATGAAAATGCCAAATTGTTTAAAGAAAAAGTTAAAAATGGCATGATAAAAGAATTCAAAAATGGGAATTCAAAGTGGGTGAGTATGTTCTATTGTACAATTCTCGTTTTAGATTTTTTGCCGGAAAACCTCTCTCTAAATGGGAAGGACCGTATATCATCGAGGAAGTTTATCACTCTGGAGCCATTAAGATCAATAACGCCGAAGGCACTAATCCGAAGGTGGTCAATGGGCAAAGAATTAAGCATTACATCTCAGGTACACCTATTAATGTTGAGACTAACATTATCCAAACTATGACACCGGAGGAACACATAAGAGAGACCTTCCAGAACACTCCAGAACCCTGAAAAGGAAGAGGTACATGATACGGTAAGTAAACCGACTCCAAAAATTCCATAAAAATACTTTCTGACAGTTTTGGAATATTAGAAAAAAAAAGAAACAGCCAAGAGGACGCACGAGGTGCACACGAGGCACCAGGGCGCGCCACCCCCCTGGCGCGCCCTGGTGGCTCGTGGGCCCCTCGTGAGCCATCCCGACTCCGTTTTCTTCTGGAATACTTGTTTTGCAAGATAAAAATTCTTTATATATACTCTCGGATGTTTTGACCACCGTATCGCAAGTTTACCCTTTGTTCTCGGTTCGTGCTATTTTTCTGACAGATCCGAAAGTATGTCGTCTCAAGAATCAGATGGAGAGAGCTTCGTATCACACTATGTTACAAATCCAAGGATCTATGGGGATATAGATCCCTATGGATGGTCCACGGAGGAGGAGCGAGATGTCAACTTGAAGGGAACGGAAGACGCGAGCTTGGATGAAGACGATGCCCCTCTACCTCAACCGGGAGATATTTATGTGGAGTTCAAGAAGTCGAGCCTCCCAAACACAGTAAACAAATCTAAGATCCAGTTTATCCCTTCTCGTCTTCTATAGGAAAACAAGAATGTATTGTGTGAGAAGATAGTGGAGCTTGACCAAGAAGTTAGCAAGTTGAAGGAAGAAAACTGTGTTCTCAAGCGAAAACTGAAGGACAAGCCCACCACTTCATCACCACCACCATCACCGAAGAAAGAAACTTGAGCACACGGGTATAGGCACTCCCCTTGGCTTGTGCCAAGCTTGGGGGAGGCGCCCCGGTAGCGTATCACCATCACTTTTATTATTTTTATCTATTTTTAGTTCGATCCTGAGTTATTTCGTGATTTAGTTGAATAAAAGTTTAGTATGATCTATTTTCGAGTGCTAGTTTCGTGATCTATCTATCTATGTAATTGAGTTGAGAGTTATTTAATAAAGAGTAGTTCGAGTTTTTGCTTCTTTACTTTTATGTTTCAATCCTAGCAATGAAAATAATGAAAAAGATCATATGCTAATCTTATGGAAAGTAATGACATTACATAAAATAAAAGTATAAGTGGTAAAATTAATTGAAAGTTAACAAACATAGCATTGGTCAATGATGCAATTCATGAAAATATTAATAAGGGAAGAGAAGATTCACATGCAAATACACTATCTTGGACATCTTTTGTGATTGTGAGCCCCCATTGAGTATTTTATGTCAAATTGTTGACGTTGGACAAGGAAGACAACGTAATGAATTATGTTTGCTTATATTCACATAGAAGTTATATTTTCATAGATCCTCCAACATGTGGTGCTTGCCCAATATCTTTGCTAGACAAAAATCCGCACCAAGTAGAGATACTACTTGTGCATCCAAAACCCTTACCCAGCTTCATGTCATGTGAGTCCACTATATCTACCTATGGATTGAATAAGATCCTTCAAGTAAGTTGTCATCGGTGCATAAAAGCAATAAAAATTGCTCCTAAATATGTATGATCTTTTATTGTAAGGGAAAATAAGCTTTGTACGATCTTGTGATGGTAAACAAATAAAAGCGACGGACTGCATAATAAAGGTTGCTATCACAAGGGGCAATATAAAGTGATGCTCCTTTGCATTAAGAGCTTGTGCATCCAAAAACAAAATGCACATGACAACCTCTGCTTCCCTCTGCGAAGGGCCTATCTTTTACTTTTATGTATTTACTTTTTATGCAAGAGTCAATAGTGTTCGCCTCTATTCCTTTTTATTTTTCTCTTTAGCAAGCATCATGTGGTGGGGAAAGATCTAGGCATATATATCCAGTTGGATATGAGTGATCATGAGTTATTATTGTTGACATCACCCTTGAGGTGAATAAGTTGGGAGGCGAAATTATAAGCCCCTATCTTTCTATGTGTCTGGCTGAAACTTTTTGCTCCATATATATGTTGTGAGTGTTAGCAATCATAGAAGACTAAATGATGGTTGAGTATGTGGACTTGCTAAAAAGCTCCTACATGAGACCCTTCCTGTAAATATGATGAATTGCAATTGCATTGTTGACTGAGAACATAGTTGTTAGTTTTCAAGAAAGTTTATGCCTTATACTTTGTTGTTGTGATGAATTGTTACTTGCTCATGAGAAGTTCTATGATAATGAATATTGCTGTTATAATAATGATCATGATGCTACTATGGCCGTATTTTATTTTTATCGACACCTCTCTCTCTAAACATGTGGACATGATTATCGATATCGGCTTTCACTTCAGGACAAGAGAGGTCTAAGCTTGGGGGAGTTGATACGTCCATTTTGCATCATGTTTTTCTACTGTTATTTATAGTGTTTTTAATCAATACAACACTTTGTGGAGCAATTCTAATGCCTTTTCTTTCTTAATATGCAAGATATACATAAGGAGGGAGATTGCCGGCAGCTGGAATTCTGGACCTGAAAAGCTATGTCAGAGATACCTATTCTGCACATCTCCAAATGAGCTGAAATTTCACAGAGATTTATTTTGGAATAAATAAAAAATACTGGAGAAAAGAACTACCAGAGGGGGCCACCCAGGTGCCCACGAGGCACCAGGGCGCGCCACCCCCTCCCCCAGGCGCGCCCTGGTGGCTTGTGGGGCCCCTGGCCAGCCTCCGGTACCCATTTTCTGGTATATAAGCCCATTTGCCCTAGAAAAAATAAGGAGAAGACTTTCGGGACGGAGCGCTGCCATCTCGAGGCAGAACTTGGGCAGGAGCACTTTTGCTCTCCGGCGGACCGATTCCGCCGGGGACACTTCCCTCCGGGAGGGGGAAATCGAAGCCATCGACATCACCAACGATCCTCTCACTGTGGGAGGACCAATCTTCATCAACATCTTCACCAGCACCATCTCATCTCAAACCCTAGTTCATCTCTTGTATTCAATCTTTGTCTCAAAACCTCAGATTGGTACCTGTGGGTTGCTAGTAGTGTTGATTACATCTTGCAGTTGATGCTAGTTGGTTTATTTGGTGGAAGATTATATGTTCAGGTCTATTATGCTATTCAATACCCCTCTGATCATGGACATGAATATGATGTGTGAGTAGTTACTTTTGTTCTTGAGGACATGGGAGAAGTCTTGTCATAAGTAATCATGTGAATTTGGTATTCGTTCGATATTTTGATGATATGTATGTTGTTGATTCTCTTTGTGGTGTCATGTGAACGTCGACTACATGACACTTCACCATCTTTGGGCCTAAGGGAATGCATTGTGGAGTAGTAATTAGATGATGGGTTGCTAGAGTGACAGAAGCTTAAACCCTAGTTTATGCGCTATTCCGTAAGGGGCTGATTTGGATCCATATGTTTAATGCTATGGTTAGATTTATCTTAATTCTTCTTTTGTAGTTGCGGATGCTTGCGAGAGGGGTTAATCATAAGTGGGAGGCTTGTTCAAGTAAGAACAGCACCCAAGCACCGGTCCACCCACATATCAAATTATCAAAGTAGCGAACACGAATCAAACAAACATGATGAAAGTGACTAGATGAAATTCCCATGTGTCCTCGAGAACGCTTTGCTTATTATAAGAGATCATTCCGGCTTGTCATTTGCTATAGAAAGGATTGGGCCACCTTGCTGCACTCTTTGTTACCTTTACTATTTGTTACTTGTTACAAAATATCTAGCTATCAAACTACTCATTACCGATAATTTCAGTGCTTGCAGAAAATACCTTGCTAAAAACCGCTTGTCATTTCCTTCTGCTCCTCGTTGGGTTCGACACTCTTACGTATCGGAAGGACTACGATTGATCTCCTATACTTGTGGGTCATCACTAGCTACTAGCTATGGACCCATAGGTCTGTGGTAAACTACTCACACATCATCGGAAGGGCAGCAAGGTTGATGAAGAAGCCCTCCGTGATCGATTCCCCCTTCGGCAGAGTACCGGAAAAGGCCTCCAGATGGGATCACGGAAGAACAGAGGCTTGCGGCGGCGGAAAGGTTTCCTCTTTTGTCTCTCTGGTATTTTGGGAATTTATAGCGCTGGAATTAGGTCAGGAGGGGCTACGAGGGGCCCACAAGCCTGGGGGGCACGCCCTACCCCCAGGGCGCGCCCTTCGAGGTTCTGGCTCCCTCGTGGCTCCTCTGGTCTTCTCCCGAAGCTTCGTTGGTCTCTTCTGGTCCAGAAAAAATTAATCCAAAGTTTTTTTCTCGTTTGGACTCTTTTTGATAATGATTTTCTGAAAAGACAAAAACAAGCAAAAAAACAGCAACTGGCACTGGGCACTGGGTTAATAGGTTAGTCCCAAAAAATGATATATAATGGCATATAATTGCATATAAAACATCCAAGATTGATACTATAATAGCATGGAACAATCAAAAATTATAGATACGTTGGAGACGTATCAAGCATCCCCAAGCTTAATTCTTCCTCGTCCTCGAGTAGGTAAATGATAAAAACAGAATCTTTGATGTGGAATGCTACCTAACATGTTTCATCATGTAATCTCTCTTACGGTGCGAATAATAAGTTCTGAGTGATTCAAAGCAATAGTCTATAGTTTGATATAATGACATCAATACTCAGGCATACTAATAAACAATCATGTCTTTCAAAATCAAAATGCTAAAGAAAGTTATCCCTACAAAATCATATAATCCTGTCATGCTCCATCTTCTTAACACAAAGTATTTATCATGCACTACCCCGATGACAAGCTGAGAAATTGGTTCATACTTTTTAACGCGCTTCAGCCTTTTCTACTCCCACGCAATACATGAGCGCAAGCATGGATATAGCACTATGGGTGGAATAGAGTGTGGTGGTAGAGATTAATAAGGGGAAGTCAAAAATAAGAAGATAGTCTCACATCGATGAGGCTAATCAACGGGCTATGGAGATGCCCATCAATTGATGTCAATGCGAGGAGTAGGGATTGCCATGCAACAGATGCACTAAGAGCTATAAGTGTATGAAAGCTCAACATGAAAACTAAGTGGGTGTGCATCCAACTTGCTTGCTCATGAAGACCTGAGGAAGTCCATCATCAGAATATACAAGCCAAGTTCTATAATGAAAAATTCCCACTAGTATATGAAAGTGACTAAACAGGAGACTCTCTATATGAAAAGCATGGTGCTACTTTGAAGCACAAGTATGGAAAAGGATTGTAACACTGCCCCTTCTCTCTTTTTCTCTCATTTTTTTCGTGGGCTCTTTTTTGGCATATTTTTTTCGTGGGCTCTTATTGGCCACTTTTTTTTTATTTCCTCACTGGGACAATGCTCTGATAATGATGATCATCATACTTCTATTTACTTACAACTCGAAAAATTACAATTCGAAACTAGAATAAAAATATGACTCTATAGGAATGCCTCTGGCGGTGTACCAGGATGTGCAATGATATTAGCGTGACATGCATAAAAATGATGAACGTTGGCTGAGCCACAAATACTATGTCAGCTATATGATCATGCAAAGCAATATGACAATGACGATGTGTGTCATAAAAATGGAACGGTGGAAGTTGCATGGCAATATATCTCGGAATGGCTATGGAAATGCCATGATAGTTAGGTATGGTGGCTGTTTTGAGGAAGATATAAGGAGGCTTATGTGTGATAGAGCGTATCATATCACAGGGTTTGGATGCACCGGCGAAGTTTGCACCAACTCTCGATGTGAGAAAGGGCAATGCATGGTACCGAAGAGGCTAGCAAATTGCGGAAAGGTGAGAGTGCGTATAATCCATGGACTCACATTGGTCATAAAGAACTCACATACTTATTGCGAAAGTTTATTAGCCCTCGAAGCAAAGTACTACTACGCATGCCCCTAGGGTGATAAATTGGTAGGAAAAGACCATCGCTCATCCCCGACCGCCACTCATAAGGTAGACAATCACGAATAAATCATGCTCCAACTTCTTAGCATAACGACAGATCATATGTGCATGCTTCGGGAATCACAAACCTTAACACCAATATTCTTACTAAACCACAATTATCTACTAGCAACTCCCACATATTACCATCTTAATATCGCAAAACTATTGCAAGGAATCAAACTTATCATATTCAGTGATCTACATGGAAGTTTTTATTATATCCCTCTTGAATACCTATCATATTAGGACCAAATTCATAACCCATGCATATTACCATTGCTATTCATTAGACTCTCAAAAATATATAAGTGAAGCATGAGAGTGCAACTATTTCTTTAAAATATAACCACCGCCATGCTCTAAAAGATATAAGTGAAGCACTAGAGCAACTGCCTAGCTCAAAAGATATAAGTGAAGCATATAGAGTATTCTAACAAATCACGAATAATGTGTGTCCCTCTAAAAAAGGTGTGTTCAGCAAAGATGATTGTGACAAACTAAAAAGCAAACAAAAGCAAACAAACTATATCACAAGACGCTCCAAGTAAAACACATATCATGTGATGAATAAAAATATAGCTCCAAGTGAGTTACCGATAGATTGTAGACGAAAGAGGGGATGCCTTCCGGGGCATCCCCAAGCTTAGACGCTTGAGTCTTCCTTGAATATTACCTTGGGGTGCCTTGGTAATCCCAAGCTTAGGCTCTTGCCGCTCCTTATTCCTTTATCCAGCGTAGTCTCACCCAAAACATGAAAACATCAGCACACAAAACTCAACAGAAACCTCGTGAGATCCGTATAATGCTACTGTACTCCAACTTCTCCATGACTCATACCCCCCGATACGATCCACAGATTCATCAAAATAAGCAAACTATGCAACAAAAACAGAATCTGTCTAAAACATAATAGTCTATAAAGATCTATTTAAAAGCTATACTTATGTAACTCCAAAAATTCTGAAAAATTAGTACAACGTGGGCAATTCATATATCAATACTTTGTAAAATATTCAGAATTTTAACATGCGCCAGCAAAAAATCAAAATTCCAGCACTGGACGCAAAAGTTTCTGTTTTCCAACAGCATCAATCATACTATCTTCCAAATCAACCCAAAGGCATTACTTGGCACAAACACTAATTAAAAGATAAAAACACAATCATAACAGAGCCTATAATTGTGTAAACACACAAAAACAGAAGGTATTGGGTTGTCTCCCAACAGGCTCTTTCTTTATAGCCATTAAGATAGGCTTGGAATATTAATGATGCTCACATAAAAGATAAGAATTGAAACACAAAGAGGGCATCATAAAACATGTGACAAACACATTTAAGTCTAACATACTTCCTATGCATATGCATTTTATAGTAAAACACATTATCAAGACAAGCAATATCTGGCGTATGTAAATAGGAAGAATGAAGCATTGATAATTTCAGCACAAAGAGAGGTAATTTAGTGACATGAAAATTTCTACAACCATATTTTCCTCTCTCATAATAATTACATGTAGGATTATAATCAAATTCAACAATATATCTATCATATAAAATATTATCTTCATGATCCCTATGCATAAAAGTTTTATAATCTTCCAAGATAGTGGGATTAACATCAACTAAAGTCATGGCCTCTCCAAACCCACATTTATCAAAAATATCATAAGATTGAACACTCTCCGAATATGTGGGATTCTTTTTACCTAAATTTGACACTCTTCCAAACCCACTTTCAATATTATCGTAAATATTATCATCAATAACATATTCATCATGAGGCTTAGATAAATTTTCAAGATAATAAGAAGCATTATCACCCCAATCATGATTATTGCAATAAGTAGTGGACATGACAAAATTATCATCCCCAAGCTTGTAGGTTTGCATATTATTAGCACAATTGACATTAATAGAATTTATAATAACATCATTGCAATCACGCTTTTCATTCAAGGAGTTATCAAGTATGAGTGCTATAGCAATAATTTCATTTTTAACATAAGGAACTATAGCAAGTTCATCTCTATAAGCATCATTAATATTGGCATCATGGCCATAAGAATAGCAAGCATCACTCTCATCAAGAGGGGATATTTCAATCGAATCAACGGCATCATAATTATCTATGGATTCATGCATATCATTGTTCTCTTCAAAAGTAGCAGACATTCTCTTAATAAATTCATTAACATAGGTATTATGAGCATAGTTTTCATAGCAATATTTAAGTATGTCAAGATTTTCAGATTTGTAGAGAGTAGCATCACTCTTTTCAATCAAAGAATCAACTTCATAAGCACCCTTAAAAGCAACAAATTCTTCAATTTGTTCGATATCATAGTAACTATAAACACCCTTGGCATTAGAAGATAAGATTTCATTATCATTAAACTCACATAGGTAGGGAAGGTGTTTTTTAGGGTTCTTAGAGCAACAAGTAAGATCATAAATTTCACATAGATTCCAAGCATAACATAGCAAACAATTTATTTGATTCCATAAGAGTCTCCCTTTTTGAGACAAACGGTGATGCACAAAATGAGCATGCTCATCTAATGATTTTCCCTCAACTAAACTAGTTGGGGTTTCAGCACGAGCACAAATGGGTCGAAGATGATCCAAGTAGAAAACTTTAAGTCGATCCATAGTCAAATAATTTTTTTGTTTTACTTTCAGTTTTGTGTATTGACATGAAGGCAATAAAAGCAAGCGAACTAGCAAACAAGCAAATAAAATATTTTTGTGTTTTTGTAAAATTGTTTTAGAAGTGGGGGATATGAAAATGAGAGGCAAATGCAAATAAAAAGGAAAATAAAATAAATGCAAGTGGATGATAGTTTGTGCGAAGGTACTTGATAATTTTGATGATGTCTCCCCGGCAACGGCGCCAGAAATTCTTCCTGCTACTTGTAGACTGTGTTGGTTTTTCCTCGAAGAGGAAAGGATGATGCAATATAGTAGAGATAAGTATTTCCCTCAGTTAAGAGCCAAGGTTATCAATCTAGTAGGAGAACCAAGCAAAATCCCATTAAACGCACCTGCACACACAAAAGCAAACACTTGCACCCAACGCAAATAAGAGGGTTGCCAATCCTCTTAGCGGTTATTTGCAAGGATTAATTCTGATAGTGATAGATAGATAATTTAAATACTAAATAAAATAAAAGTAAATAAATTGCAGCAAGGTATTTTTGGTTTTAAATATATGATAAAAGTAGACCCGGGGGCCATAGTTTTCACTAGAGGCTTCTCTCTCGAACACATAGCATACGGTGGGTGAACAAATTACTATTGGGCAATTGATAGAAAAGCAAATAATTATGACAGATTCATGGCAATGATCATGTATATAGGTATCACCTCCGAGACGAGTAGACCAACTCCTGCCTGCATCTACTACTATTAGTCCACCCATCGACCGCTATCTACAACTTGTAGACTACGTTGGTATTTCCCTGAAGAGGAGAGGATGATGCAGTATAGTAGAGATAAGTATTTCCCTCAGTGAAGAACCAAGGTTATCAATCCAGTAGGAGAACCAAGCAAAATTCCGTTAAGCGCACATGCACACACAAGAGCAAACACTTGCACCCAACGCAAATAAGAGGGTTGTCAATCCTCTTAGAGGTTATTTGCAAGGAATAAATCTTATAGAGGTAAATAGATAAACTAAAATACTAATTAAAATAAAAGTAAATAAATTGCAGCAAGGTATTTTCGGGTTTTTTATATATGATAAAGTAGACCCGGGGCCATAGTTTTCACTAGAGGCTTCTCTCTCGAACACATAGCATACGGTGGGTAAACAAATTACTATTGGTGTAGGATCGAAAGTATGTCTAGAGGGGGGTGATTAGACTACTTGACCAAATAAAAAACCTAACCTTTTCCCAATTTTAGTTATAGGCAGATTTTAGCAAGTATACAAGTCAAGCATCACCCTACACATGCAATTCTAAGAGTGTGGCAGTGGAAAGTAAACAATTGCACATGTAAGTAAAGGAGGGGATCGAAGATTTCAAACGCAATGAAGACACGATGATTTTTGGCGTGGTTCCGATAGGTGGTGCTATCATACGTCCACGTTGAAGGAGACTTCAACCCACGAAGGGTAACGGCTGCGCGAGTCCACGGAGGGCTCCACCCACGAAGGGTCCACGAAGAAGCAACCTTGTCTATTCTACCATGGCTTACGTCTACGAAGGACTAGCCTCACTCGGGTAGATCTTCACGAAGTAAGCAATCTCCTTGCCCTTACAAACTCCTTGGTTCAACTCCACATCATGTCAGAGGCTCCCAAGTGACACCTAACCAATCTAGGAGACACCACTCTCCAAAAGGTAATAGACGGTGTGTTGTTGATGAACTCCTTGCTCTTGTGCTTCAAATGATAGTCTCCCCAACACTCAACTCTCTCTCACAGATTTGGCTATGGTGGAAGAAGGATTTGAGTGGAAAGCCACTTGGAAAGGCTAGAAATCAAGGTTCAAATGGTAGGAATAGAATCTCTTGATCTCAACACATGAGTACGTGGTTCTCTCTCAAAAAATGTTTGGTGGAAGTGTAGGCACATTATGATGGCTCTCCTCTCTTAGGAAGGAAGGGTGGAGGGGTATATATAGCCTCCACACAAAATCCAATCGTTACACACTTTTGACCCAACTCGGTGGCACCGATCAGAAATCTCGGTAGCACCGAACTGTGTAAAATATATGAATGTTAGGAATCTCGGTGGGACCGATCAGAACAACTCGGATGGACCGATGTGCAATGGTTAGGGCAAACCTCGTCTCGGTGGCACTGATTGCATCAACTCGGTGGGACCGAAGTGGAGCAATAAGGCAACAGAGAGTTGGCAAGCCATCTCGGTGGGACCGATTGCAAAACTCAGTGAGACCGAAATAATTGCAAACAATTATAGAGAGTTGGCAAGGCCATCTCGGTGGGACCGAGATCCATATCGATGGATCCGATTTGTTAGGGTTTTGGCAGTGGCTAAGTCCAAATGAACTCGGTGGCTCCGGATAGGAAATTTCGGTGGGGCTGAGTTGGAAAGTAGGTTTTGGACATATTTGGATGGAGAAAGTGGTTGAGGGTTTTGGAGCAATGTCACTAAGCACTTGAGCAAAAAGACCATTAAGCAACACCTCATCCCCTTTTAATAGTATTGGCTTTTCTATGGACTCAATGTGATCTTGGATCGCTTAACAAAAATGTAGAGTCTTGAACTTTTGCCAATCCATGTCCTTAGCATTTTGAGGGGTCCACATCTCTAGTCCTTGCCATGCCAATCATTGAACATCCTGAAATATTTAACTTGAATGGACATTAGTTCAATGAGATATATGTTGTTATGAATTACCAAAACCACCCGGGGATTAGTTGCACTTTCAATCTCCCCCTTTTTGGTAATTGATGACAACATATAGATCAAAGCTTTGACAAATGATTAAATGAATGAAGTACATCGTCGCTTTGAGAAGTATGTGATAAGCAAGAGCTCCCCCTAAATTTGTGCATTATTAAAAGATTTGCGTTTGAATGCAAATGCATAATCGATTAGGATCATGGGTCACTCTTCCATGTCACATACGACTTGGTGGAGCACGCAAAATGATATGAATGGAATAGTTAGCACTCATCGCCAAAAACACAAGTGAATGATCATACAAAGATAATGATAAGGATAAGCATTAAGCATCACATGAAGCATAGTATGATCAATCACACATAACCATAGTATCTCACAGGCACATAGTATCTCACAAACACATCAAACCAAAGTAGCATAAACCAAATAGTATCAAAAGAATTCGAGAAAACCAACAAGCAAAAGCGAGACACTCTCTCTCTCTCAAAGCCTAATGATCTATACAAATTCTCCCCCTTTGGCAACAAGTACCAAAAAGTTCGAATAGGTATAGAGCTATGCGTCTCTCTAGGCACGATCCTCGACAGCTCCTGAAGGTGATCTCTGGCTGGCAGCTCTGGTGTGCGTAGATGGCATTGAGAGAAGTGCATCCGCGAAGGCTTCAGCTGACGTCTGCTAGGCTGGTGGAGTAGAAACTGGAGGTGGCACTGTAGAAGTAGCAGCAGGTGCAGAGTGAGTAGTCCTCGTATCTGCAACAGGCACTGCAGCAGACCTGGATGCCCTAGGCACTGTCTGGAATCTCTCAGTTGTTGGTCTATCATCTCCACTATACTCAGTAGCAGCCCTGGATGCGTCAACATCATCTTTCAGCTTCTCCACAATAGTCTATACCTCAGTGATCTTCACATCAAGATCATGAATCTTTGTCTCGACTATCCGCTCTAGGCTCGCCTGGTTCTTGGTGAGGTTGGCCAGACTTTGCCCAATCCTCAGGGTGACTTCCAGCAGATAAGTCATTTCATCATTCTTTGACTTGAGGTTAGCAATAGGTGCATTGGGAGCAAAGGCCTTCTGGGCTTCTTTTGCTACAACAGCTGCCCGAATCTTCTCTTGAGCTTGGGCAGATGTAGGGTGTGAAGGGACCATCACCACTACATTGTCCTCGAACTCTGGACGCAATGGGAGATGCTCACGATCAAGTAGATATGTGCTCGTTCCAACCTTGGAGTTGATGAGCATCTGAATTGCGGAGCATATCCACAAGATCTCTTCTGGTCAGCTGCGGTTCTCTTGATTGTTTCAACAATAAGGCTCATAAATTTGAACTTCTACGGTGTGTCAAACAAGTGTAGCAAGTTGATGGAGTGGCCACGTATCATCTTGTCATCTCCAGACTTGGGCAACAGAGTGTACCTCAAGATTGTATTGGTGGTGGCCAAACCAGGCAGTAAGTGCTTCACAGAACCAAGCTTGTGAGTCTCAATATCTTTCTCTGGAATTGTTGTGTACATATTTGCCATGGAATTGTGGTCCATCTTGAGCTTGGCATATATATCAATGTCATCTTCTTCTTCCTTGGGAGCTCCAAGAAGATCTGCCCACTCAAAGATGGTTGACTGGTATCTGGATCCCTCAGTCATCCACACAATTCTGCCATCTGGATAGAAGTGTGCTGTCGAATAAAATTGCATGATCATCTCATCATTCCATTTGGTAAGCTTCTATCCAACGGAATCATCAACACCAGCAATTCTGAAGCTCTCATGAACATGGGGGAAGTAGTCTTCATTGGCATCAATATACTTCCAATCCACCCACTTCATATCACTGACAATAGGCTTCTTGTCGAGCAACACAGTCTCATAGAAATCTTGTTGCTCTCGTGTGTGAAAGCGGTAATCACAAGCAGTCCTCCTCCTTGCAGCATATGGATCTGACAATCTCCACCGATGCAATCCTTTGTCCTTCCTGAGCATCATGTTTTCTGCAACTGGATGAGCATTGTCATGATCTGGAATCTTGGGTTTCAACTTTCTGACCACTAGTGGCTCCTCATCAGCATCAACTTCAGGCACTGGGGCCTTGTTCTTCTCAGCAGCAGGTATGTTTCTTGCTGATCTCTTGGATGCTGGAGCTTTGGGCTTGGACTTGGTGGGAGCAACAAACCTCATAGCATCAGACATGAGCTTCTGAGTCTTGGCAGGAGGTGCATCAGCTGCTGGTCCCTCCTCTTCCTCCTCATCAGCCATGGAGGGTTTGCCTATAGCACGAGCAACTGTTTTCCTTGGCCTCTTCTTCTTTCCTGCAGTAGCTGCCTCTGTGTCACTTGACTCCTCAAGTGTAAATGTCATGGTTTTCTTTGTAACTTTCTTCACAGCAGATTTGTCCTTGGCAGCAGCTCTTGTGCTAATAGTTCTGCCATATTCCTTAGCAATCACTTTCTTCTTCTTTGATGTAGCCTCACTAGCTACAAAATCCTCATCCTCATCATCTGAGGTTCTCTTTTTCCTAGTTTTGGTGGCTGCTTTTGGAAGATCAGGAGAACTCCTCTCTCCTTCATAAAAACTTTCCTCGGGACTTGATCCTTCACTGAGATCTGCATGCTGATCTGACCTGTTCTGGCTGTCACTTGCATCTGACATCTTGCAAAGCTAACCCTGTGAATAGATGGGTATGGGCAGAGTAGATGAGTCATCACAAAAAGTAGATATTTTTCAAGAAAATTGAGTTCAAATCTTAGTTTCATGTTTTCACAGAAGGCATTTCGGATGGACCGAGTTGATCATCTCGGTGATACGGAAGCACTCAACAGAAACTTTACACTCCATTTCGGTCAGACCGAGATGTGGTTCGGTGTCTCCGAGATGCTATTGTTTCACAGAGATTTTACTTTCGGTCTCATCGATTCGTACTACTCGGTGGCACCGAGACGTACTAGTGCAATGGCCTGGGGCCAAATCGGTGACTCCGAAAATCTCAATTCGGTCAGTCCGATATGCTTTCGGCGGAAACTTAAACCTAATTTTTTTGCTCGAAACTAATCTACGGAATTTGTAGTGTAAAGGAAGGTTTCAATACGTGGCAAGAATAATGGCAATCTATCCGTGCATTGAATCAGAATATGGGCACAGAGGGGGTCGAATCTCACCCTAACTTGGTGGAGATCCTCTATGGCGGCAACGGCGGGGAAGATTCCCGTTGACGGCGATGGATTCCGGCCGCGAGGGCACGCAGGAGACAAGGCGACGATCCGAAGACCCCAACGACGGCAGCAACGGGGTGCGGGAACAAAGAGGTTTGAGAAATTTCAATCGTTCGAGCCCGCAGAGTATATATACCCGTGTGCTGTCGGTGGCTCCGAGTTGAACAACTCGGTGGCACCGATATGTGTAACTGCAAGCAGTATAGCACATCGGTGGCGCCGAAACGGTTCAACTCGGTGACACCGAGATGGAAACCTAGATCAATCTGAATGATTTCGGTTTGACTGAGTTTGAGTGAATTGGTTCAACCAAAATGCATAAAGAAGGTTTTGGATGTCAGTCCTTCTCAGATCGGTGGCTCCGAGTGCGCCTCACCCGGAGGGTCCGAAAATGACTTGTTCAATTTTTGTGATGTAGCAAGAATAGAATTTGAGACAAGAAAGCATAGATAGCTAGGCAAGTGACGGTGTCCTGGATTAGGGGGTACTAACCGGGCCGACCCGTCTCCTCGGATGGGCCGGTGTACCCCCGTACGTGACCAAGATGGACTCCGGAGTCTGTACGTGGGAGGCGTGATCAACGCTATCTCTGCCGAAGACTTGTAGTACACTTCAAGATTTGTCCAGCCGCCTTATTCCTAGATATCGACATTGTAACCCTAGATACCCTCCCTGGCGGGTATATAAGCCATAGGGTTTAGCCCGTAGGGGGGACATCAACGCAACATTGCTTACCTAGCCATAGAAGTTAGACTCATATCACGATCTCGAGGTAGATCAACTCTGTACTCGATACATCTTCATCAATATAACAGAAGCAGGACGTAGGGTTTTACCTCCATTAAGAGGGCCCGAACCTGGGTAAACATCGTCTCCATTGTCTCTGTTACCATCGATCCTAGATCCGCAGCTCGGGACCCCCTACCCCGAGGTCTGCGAGTTTTTACACCGACAGTGGTGCTTTCATTGAGAGTTCCGCTGCGCGATCACCGGAAGGGTCGATGGCTCACCTGCGGATCAGTCACACTAACGGCTGTGGGGACGTCTACGTCCCCGGACAGCTCTTCGTCTTCGGCAGCATGATGTTCTGCGCCGATTCGACGGGACACTTGACTTCCGTCGAGAACTACACGCCAGGACGGGTCGTAACCTTCGGTGGCCTCGAGTACACTGCTGATTCCCACGGCGAACTCGTCCTATCGGGATGGATGCCCGGCTTGATCGAAAGCTCGGCCGGTTCTGGAGGCTCGACCCCGGAACCGAACTCTGTCATGACGTCTTTTGAGACTACCGACGCCGCCACTCCGGCTGATCTCCCCTCGACCACTAGTTCGGAGAAAGATCTTGCCCCCACTCTCGAAGTGGCACCAGAGATGATTTCGAATCAAAACTCCGAATTACGTTCAGACTCCCTTCGCTCCGAAGACACGCCTGGTCACATACCGGATGTGCTTCGAATCAGCCCTGCCTACGGCGCATCCATGGATCCCGAAGAGTTATCTCACCTTGATGAGATGCTTTGCCGCATCCAGAGCATGTCCATCTCGGACGGCAAGACTTTGGTTTACGATCAGATCGGACTTAAAGCCGACGATAGGGAAATTTACATCCCACCCACCACCCACCTGGTCACCAGGATCAATGATTTAACCGACGTGTTGGACTACGGCGAACCCTCAGATATGGAGGAGGACGTCGACGGCCCCATCGAGAACACGGGCAGGTGGACCGCCACATCCACCTACGATGTCTATATGGTGGGCACCCCCAACTCCCCTCCAAGACGCCGGCGACGGCGCCGAAGGGGTAATAATGGGGAACCTAGTGGCAACGACGCAACAGCTAATAATGGAAATGAGGAGGACGGCGACGCCGATAACCCTGAGGAGGACATTCAAGCCTCCCCAGTAAGGAACGGCACACCAGACCGACCTCTTGAGGACTCTGATCCCGATGACCTCTTCGAAGGGGCCGATGACAATTACATGCCAGAGTCTGAGGAAGACGACAGCGTCGGTAGCGAGGACTTCATCGTCCCCGAAGTCCCCTTCGAACAAGAACGCTTCTGGCGACGCCTCGTCGCAACGGCCCGGAGCTTAAAACGCAAGCAGCGGTAGCTGCAGGAAAATACTGACGCGCTAAATGAAAAGTAGGTTGAAGTGATTTCCGCCGAGCAGGATATGGAAAACCGATGCCATAGTGCCCCGAAGTATAACCCATGGTCGGCCTACCCGATCACCTTCGACAAGCACGATCATCTGACCAGCATCCGGCATGGAGGATCTGCGGCGCTCGTTCTGGACCCTATTGTTGATGGTTATCATCTAACAGGCATCCTGATGGACGGGGGAAGCAGTCTTAACCTCATCTACGAGGACACGGTTCGGAAGATGGGCATTGACTCATCTCGGATAAAGCTGAGCTCTACCACCTTTAAAGGTGTCATTCCGGGCATCGAAGCCCGTTGTACCGGGACAGTCACCCTCGAGGTAGTCTTCGGTTCGCCCGAGAACTTCAGAAGCGAAGAGTTAATCTTTGACATTGTGCCCTTCCGAAGTGGATACCATGCGCTATTACGACGCACGGCCTTTGCACGCTTCAACGCAGTCCCCCATTACGCCTACCTCAAGCTCAAAATACCGGGACCCAATGGTGTCATCACAGTCAATGGCAACACCGAGCTTTCACTCCAGACAGAGGAACAGACCGCGGATTTTGCGGCCGAGGTCCAAGCGTCCGAGGAGGCAGCCCGCAGCGATAAACGCGCCGCTCGCTCTTTGAAGCGAGCCCGGGCTGCACAAGTCGACCTCGGCCAGCTACCGCCGCACCCAAAATAGGGATGCGGGCTCCTCGCGTGCCCTAGCTGCGGGCACTACGTCCCCAGGGTGCACAACTTCGCACTCAAAATCCCCTGGGACACCGAGGAGCCAGTACAACTACTCACGCGTCACGAGCGTGACTACGTCTCTGTGGCCTTAACCACAGAACGATGCCGGCAAACACCTCCCTTTGGGGAACTCGGTTATTAAACACTTCGAGTGTATAAAGGGCCGGTCAGGCATCAGCCTTCGCAAATCAGCCGTCGCCAATTAAGAGCGATCTGTTCAACAGTTTGGAAACGCAGACGTGCGCCAGGCTTCGGTCCGGATCCTTTAAAATCCGTCAGTAATTATCCGACCTGTTTTTTCCTCTTTCTTCCTGACTATTCATGTTGTACTCTTTCGATTACTCTTGTCACAACCGGGCTTGTACATAATTGACATTATGATATACCAAAACCGGGCCCTTTCAAGGTCTTTATTGTATTTCTTTATCAGCATAGCTCCGGGACGATGAAGTATTTAAAAAAGATGCAATTGTATATGAAAGTCCAATGTATTCGGCGTCCCCGATTTTTGGCCTTATATGCATCAGTTTTGAACCTAGATTTCGGTCAATAGTTGGGTTGCCCGGCTCCTATGTGTACCCCTTACGTTCCCGATGTATTCGGCTAAGGGTGTAACGGGAGAACCACTGCGATTGCGCCGCCAGGTTAATTGGCATGGCGCCTCAGTGGAGAAATCCGAAAACTGACTATCTGGGATAAGCGCAAACTGGTCTGCCATCCGGCGACCGCGTCAAGCGATGTGACGATAGAGATCACCCGTGTCAAACGAAGGGCTTTTATTTCTAGCCGAAGTGTGCCATGGCCTAGACCTCGGCCGCGTTGCCACACACTCCCTACGCCGGGGGCTGGTCCTCAGCCCCCACAGTCAAACTCCTACGACTAAATGAAAGATGTCAAGCCACTATAGTCTGATTGCCTAGTTCCTTTCAGTCATTGACCGCCTCCGGGTACCGAGACGTCGGCCAAGGGTCAGATATGCCTTAAGGAGCACCCTTTGTATGACCTACACAAGGGCTGAAGCCGATGACTGGCCACTCTCATTTTGAACAGTCATATTGGAGGCATCATTGAATTATAAAATAAAAACGTATGGAATCTCAAGCCATCTTCATTCAAACATGGGATAGAGTCTTTACATTATACACTCCGGCATTCCGAAGCATCACCTAAAATACTGCGTGTCGTGGGGGCACATGGCCTCGGTTGCCCGAGCTCCGGCCTCGACCTCGGCGAAGAACTGCTCGGCGGTCCGCGGCTTGTCGGCAGGAGGGCCAGCGGCACATGTCTCCGTGTCAACCTTGCGGAAGTGAGTCTTCACGCAAGCGTATGCCCTCCGCGCCCCTTCGAAGCATGCGGACCTCTTCCAGCGCTCAACGCAGGGCACGGCGTTTTGGAGCCGGGCCGTCAGGCCGAAGAGACTCTTCGGCACGGCTTCAGCAGGCCACAAAGCGACGCAGAGGTCCTGGAGTGCCGGCCTTGTCATGCGGAACAGCTTGACTAGCTGCTTCACTCGATGATTCAGCAGCTGTGCAGACGGCGACCCCGGGAATTGAGCCCAGAAGGCCTTCTCCGCCTCATGGCCCGCCAGCTGGCCGAAATATGCCACCGCATCCTCCGCGCTCTGCGGGAGATCCTCGAACACCTCTGCTGAACGCCATAATTGGGTGAGCTTGACACACCCTTTGCTGCCAAATGCACACTGCAGCAAGAATTTCTTACCCGAGGCAATTTGCTCCACTTGCTGGAGCACCTCGCAATCCGCTCGGGCCGAGGTCTTGAGCTCGGCGTGGGCGCGCTGCAGCTTCTCGAGCTCTTCCTTCGTCCACTGCCCCTCCTCCTGAAGTTTGTCGCGTGCTTCGAACACGCCCTTCAGGGTCTCCTCTACTTCCAGCACCCGTGCCTGGTGCTTCTCTCCGGCCGCCTTGTCGGCAGCCCGGGCCTTCTCGGCCACGGCGGCAGCATTCTCCTACTGCCGCACCTCTTTCCGAGCTCTGTCAAGCTTGGCCTTGAGCATCTCCAGCTCCGCTGTCAACACAGTTTGGCCTTAGTTATTTTCCTTAACACACATTACACATATATAGCAAATATGCACGGCAAGTTTCCACTTGCTTACCTTGAGACTACTCAAGTTTCCGGTTCATCTCCGCCATCTCCTCGAAGACGGAGTCCGGGGTCGAGGTCGCAACCTGGAACAAAATGGATCCTTATTGTCAAGAGAATAATTAAGATCACTTATCGGCTCCTACTACGTCAAGCGACCCTGATGCCAGTTTCCGGAAACCGACTTTGGGCTCGGGGGCTACTCACTCACTATGCCGTTTAGAAGGCTATACTCTTATGTCCTCGGACAAAACTCACAAAAACAAAAAGCTTAATGTGCAGAAATCGTACCTCGAAACCTGCTGCGAGGTTCTTAAAAACCTCGTGCAGGACGGCCCCTGGGGACCGGTAGCTCTCCAGCGCCGTGCCCATCAAGGCACGGTGCTCCTCCTTGATGGAAGAACCCCTCAGGGTCTCCTCCACCTCCTCGGTCCACCCCATGCCAGCCCGTCCCTGGGCAGTAGGCTGGGGCGACGGAATGACCTCAGGTGTCTCCACCCGTGTGGCCTCCGCCCGTTGTGGAGCCAAGGTAGACTCCGGCCGGGCCAACGACTGGCCCAGCAATTCTTTGATGACCTCGGGGCGATCCGTCCCCGGATCTTGTCGGGCCGAGGCGTTGTCCTCGGCCGGGGTCACCACCTCGTCGGCCCCCTTCAAGTTGACTTCGGGGACCATGGTGGACATCGCCTCCCCCAGACCGTCAGGCTTTGGGGGAGAAGCAGCGGGCTCTGGAGTCCCGCTGGTTGATGGCAGCCCGTCTGACGAGCCGCTGGGGATTACCCTCGGCGGACTGCGCATGAAAAACTACTTGTGTAAGATTCCCCCTTACTGAAAAAAGTGATTAAGGAAAGACAATAGAGACAAGGGCTTACCCTTGAGGTGCCTGTTTCTTCCTCCCCATTGCGAGGGGGTCTTCCTCTGAGTCACCGGAGAGTTCGGCCCTCTCCGATGACATGTTGACAGCCTCGGATGAGGCTCGCCTCGGCCTCTTTGAGCCCTTCGGCGGCATGACCACTTCGGCGTCTTCTATCGCCAACCTCTTCCCCTTCGGGGGGGGGGGGAATCTCCTCCTCGCCCTCCTCGGTGCCGCCATCTTGAGCGGCGGAGGTGTGGGTCTCTTCTGACCGGGTGACCGAGGTCCCCCTGGTCCGAGCATTGGACCTCCCCGTCTGGGGCTTCGTCCCTTTGGAGGCCACCACATGTGGCTCCTTGGTCTGAAGCGCTGAGAGCAGGGGAGTTGGGTGCTGCTCCGGCAGTGGGGCTGGGCATCGTACCCCTTTTACCCAGGCCGACCACTTCTTCAAAATGTCAAAACACAACGATTCAAGTAAAAACTTTGATCCTCGACACAATTAACAAAGCACAGAGATTAAAGGACAAAATTACTTACCGGGGGGGCCTCATCGCCGTGCTCGAGGCCGTGGTCCTCTCCCGCCTGGGGGATCTTATCCTTGGCCAGCTTCATGAGCTTTGTCCACACGGTGGCCAAGGTGGAGCGGAAGAAGGTGTTGATGGTGTCCATGTCTTCGGGCTTTTGTGCCCACATCGGTTTGGCCCGAAACTGTAGGGGAAGTATACGGCGGTTGAGCATGACATTGATGACGTCGGCCAACTCAACCTTCCCCATCGTGGACCACCACAGGACCCTGTCGATCAGGGTCTCCACCTCTTCTGGCTTCCCCCAAGCAACGCCCTTCTCCTTCCAAGACTTGAGTTTCTTGGGTGGCTCGGCCGAGAAGGCCGGGACTTCCGTTTGACCAGGGGCAAGAGGTTCAGTGATATAAAACCACTCCCTCTGCCATTCCCTCACCGTTTCGATGAAGGTTCCTTTGAACCAGATGGCCCCCTGGTTCTTGCTGACCATGGCTCCCCCACACTCCGCGAGATCCTGTCTGCTGGATTTCGGTTTGATCCCGAAAAGCTTCAGCCACAGGCCGAAGTGTGGCTCGCAGCAGAGGAAAGCCTCACAAATAGTGATGAAAGCGGCAAGGTGGAGAATAGAATTGGGGGCCATGTGGTGGAAGTCTAATCCGTAGTAGAACATAACCCCGCACACGAAGGGGTGCAACGGGAACCCCAGGCCTCGGAAGAAGTGGGGGACGAAGACTACCCGCTCCCCGGCGTTGGGAGCGGGCACCAGTTGGTCGGCCGATGGAGCGCGGGCAGTGATGGTGGGGGCTAGGTACCCGCATCGCGCAGCTCGGCGATAGTCGCCGCTGTCACCGTGGAGCCGCCCCAGTGCCCCTTGAGGGTGTCGGACATGGCTAGTTGAGAAGACTGAGCTCGCGAAAAGGGCGGGCGTGCTGGCTGGATCTGGGCGTTGGAGCTAGACGGCGTCGCAGTAGGGAAGGAATGGGAGCGTGCGTCGTTGCTCTCCCTTTGGTTCTTATAAACCTCTAAAAGGCCAAGAGCCCCCTGCTGCACCGATAAATTCGCGGCCGCTATCAAAAATGCCATTGAAACATATGGGGGGTAACAAAATCTTGATGATATCCCTGAGAAAGCGGGCATGATTTCTGTTTCGAAGGGACGTGCTAGTAAACAACTTGCCTCGAACCGCGATTTGAGGATGAGGCAGTAACTGCACAACTCATCATGGAGCGAGCCTCTCCGTTAAAGTTGTCAGGCAATATTGGATTATTCATACCTGTACGATCAGCCTTCGAGGCTAAGATACTTACACCCCTAGGGCAGGGTACTAGCTCGGTTGGACCACGGATATTGATGTCCTGTTAAAGAGAATCCGAAATGTAAAGTGGAACTCGTCTGTGTGATAGCCTGGCTTAATAGGGATGATAGACTACTCATATCAATAAGGAATTCCTTCTTTTCCGGGAGCCCATTCGGAAAGAACTCCAAAGTTAAGCGTGCTCAGCTTGGAGTAATTTCAGGATGGGTGACCGACCGGGAAGTTATTCCCGGGGTGCGTGCGAGTGAGGACAAAGTGCGCAGGAAAGACTAGTGTTGATCTGTGGGGCCAGTCTAGATCCCGCCAGGAGTAACGACCGCCGGCGGGTGTGTCCGGGGCGTTACAAGTTGGTACCAGAGCGGACCCTTGCGGTTACACGGAGGTTTGCGGACTGGTGCGCGGTCATGTTGTGCATGACGTTTGTGACCCGTCGTGGCACACGGCATGGCACATGTACCGGACTGGATGCACAGACGTATGTGCCAAGAGGGAATGTTCCTGTGCCCCGACGAGGACGTCGGTTCCTCTGAGTGGGGGTGTATGTGATAGCCTGGCTTAATAGGGATGATAGACTACTCATATCAATAAGGAATTCCTTCTTTTCTGGGAGCCCATTCGGAAAGAAGTCCAAAGTTAAGCGTGCTCAGCTTGGAGTAATTTCAGGATGGGTGATCGACCAGGAAGTTATTCCTGGGTGCGTGCGAGTGAGGACAAAGTGGGCAGGAAAGACTAGTGTTGATCTATGGGGCTAGTCTAGATCCCGCCAGGAGTAATGACCGCCGGCGGGTGTGTCCGGGGCGTTACACTCTGTCAAGCCAAAGACTCCGGATCCGAAGTAACATCTGTCGACCATCGTCCTCGGCGTAGAAGACCAGTTCGGGGGCTACTGACGGTGTCCTGGATTAGGGGGTGCTAACTGGGCCGACCCGTCTCCTCGGATGGGCCGGTGTACCCCCGTACGTGACCAAGATGGACTCCGGAGGCTGTACGTGGGAGGCATGATCAACGCTGTATCTGTCGAAGACTTGTAGTACACTTCAAGATTTGTCCAGCCGCCTTATTCCTAGATACCAACATTGTAACCCTAGATACCCTCCCTGGTGGGTATATAAGCCATAGGGTTTAGCCCATAGGGGGGACATCAACGCAACATTGCTTACCTAGCCATAGAAGTTAGACTCATAACGCGATCTCGAGGTAGATCAACTCTGTACTCGATACATCTTCATCAATATAACAGAAGGAGGACGTAAGGTTTTTACCTCCATTAAGAGGGCCCTAACCTGGGTAAACATCGTCTCCATTGTCTCTGTTACCATCTATACTAGATCCGCAGTTTGGGACCCCCTACCCCGAGGTATACCGGTTTTTGCATCGACAGGAAGGTACTTAGGCATTCTTGTACAAACACTTGGCCAGAAAAACCAAAACAATCAAAACAACAAATGGATGTCCGTGAATGAAGAAAACATGCAAACCAACATGCTCACACAATAAGATAGCAAATGAAATATGTGTCAAACATGCACAACCAATTCTAGCATCTATCAAGCAACTGGCGATGACTAGGTCATCTATATATGAGTATATTGACTTAGGAGTCAAATGAGAACATTTGATCATAGGTCATCCTCATCATTTTAAGCACAAGTGGGGTTGCCACTTTTACATAAAACATTAATGTGTTCACACCATTAGAGTTGCTTTAGCTCAATTTTTAGAGCAAAGCTCTCCCTAGATGTGATATCCCCCAAAGAGGGATGAACTAACCTTGGGTTTTGTCAATGATGACTTCATGTAGATGTTGAAGATGTGGATGCTCATGTTGATGTAGACCATCAAGAGTTCGGAGCAATCCTTTGGAGTTTTGCACTTTCAATACCTACATGGGTTAGTCCCACACAAGGAACATACAAGGATATCCATAGACATAGAGTGAAATACACATATGATGATGTCCATGAATGCATTGAATACCTTGTCCCTTGCCTTACTAACAAGAGGGTTTGTGACTCCATGAACTAGTGCAAGATGTGGAAGTTGATTGCACAAGTTCTTGCCATAAATGAATGTGAGTGAAGTTTGTTTGCGGAGTCACCCTCAAGAACTCTCTAGTTCTTCTTCTTTTGGACCCACATCAACTTGATGGGAATCCTTGGAGTTGTAGTAGCACTTGATGAAGTAGAACTTGATGAAGTCTTGGGAACCCACTTGACCAAGGCTTGAGGTGCTTCTTCAAATGAGTCAATCTCTTCTTGAAGCTTGTCCTTGCCTTTTAACTTGTGGTCTTGTGGTGGAAGATCATCTTGAGCTTGTGTTCCCTTGAAGGAAGTAGGATCATACTTCTCTTGTTGAGGAACGAACTTCTTCTTGGGGTATTGATCTTCTTCCCACTCAACTCCATTGGCATTGAACTTTCATTCAAAACCAACACCTTGGTTCTTCCGGTGCCTTCCTTGCTTGTGTACAATTTCCTCAAATTGCTTACTCCCGACAAGGCTCTTGTAGACACCTTTTTCTATAATTCCTTTCAATAGATTGTTTTCTTGCTCAAGTGCAACTTGGCTAAGAGAATCATTAGTGGAATCAATAGAACTACTAGAAGCAGCAACATTGGATATAGCATTGTTATTGTTACTACTAGAGGTAGAACCCTTTTTACCCTTGTTACTAGTTTGCTTAGGTTTAACTTGTGGCATAAAGGTAGACAAGAGTAAACGTTTGGCAAGATATGAAGAACTCTTCTTTCGAAGATCATCATTGATAGCTTTAAGAAACTCATGCTCTTGCTCTAAATTTAGCTTCTCGAAGTGTAGCTTCTCATGAGTTCTTAGAAGTTCTCTATGATCCTCTTGAGTTGTTTCATGAGCTAACTTAAGAGGATTTAGTTCTTTAGTTAGACGCTCAATCTCCTTCATAGCATTGTCACTCGTTTCCTCTTGACTATCATGATTACTAGCATTTTCATTATACCTCACATCACTGGCCTTATCAATAAGTAAATCATCATCACCAAGCAAATCATCTTCATCACTATTGAAATCAAGATACTCGGGGTGTGATACCTTGGGGCCTTTTGCCATGAAGCATCTTCCAATTCCTCCATTTGGTGAGTCAAAGAGATCATATGAGTTGGATGACACAAGAGCAAGTCCTGCAACACCTTCATCTTGACTATAGTTGGAGTTGGAGTGATAGCTTCTCTCGCAGTGGTTGTCGGAGTCGGAGCCGAAAATCCATTCACCAACATGAGCTTGATGTCTTCTTCTAGTGTAGCTCTTGGATGACTTGTCCTTCCTTTCTGAATCCTTGCTTCTTCGGGAGGGTCTTCATTCATAATGATCATCTCTACTCCTTCTCTCCTTATGAGGTGATTCATCTCTTCTATGTCTTCCTCTTGGTGATTCGTCTCTTTTCTTGTAGGGAGCCATACACTCATTGGAATAGTGTCCGGGTTTTCCAGAATTGTAACAATTTCGGTCACGACTTGATGATCTTCTCTCATAGTGTCTTGAGCTAGAGCTTCTTTCTTTCCCTTTGTTCTTGTAAAACTTGTTGAATCTTTTCACCATTAGGCTTATCTCTTCATTGGATACTAGCTTGTCACTTGAAGTTGTTGGAGCATCGATTGAAGCTTTGTAAGCACCACTTGATTGGTTGTGTAGCTCCTCTTTGTCCTTGAGTGACATTTCATTAGCAACAATCCTTCCAATGACTTCCGTGGGCTTGAGATATTTGTAATTGGGCATCATTTGGATCAATGTGCAAACGGTATCATATTTTCCATCCAAAGCTCTAAGGATCTTCTTGATGATGAATTTGTCGGTCATCTCTTCACTTCCTAAGCGGCAATCTCATTTGTGATGAGAGCAAGCCTAGAGTACATTTCGGCGACTCCTTCAGCATCCTTCATCTTGAACTTGTCAAGTTGACTTTGAAGCACATCCAACTTAGATTCCTTGAAGGACTCGGTACCCTCGTGCATATCAACCAAAGTATCCCAAATTTCCTTTGCATCCTCAAGGCGGCTGATCTTGTTTAATTCCTCAGGGCACAAACCGTTGAAGAGAATGTCACAAGCTTGAGCGTTGTATTGCAACATCTTCAATTCTTCCGCGGTTGCTTCACGATCCGGTTTCTTGCCATCCTCAAAGAACTCACCTTGCAAGCCAACACGAACAATAGCCCAAACGGCGTGGTTATGACCAAGAATATGCATTTTCATCTTATGTTTCCAACTAGCAAAGTTTGTACCATCAAAATATGGACCTCTACGGTGATAATTACCCTCACTAGACGCCATACTCTCCTAGGTTGTGAAACCAAGGCTATGATCACCAAAGCAATGGAAATCAAGGCTTATGGAGACCAAAGCTCTGATACCACTTGTAGGATCGAAAGTATGTCTAGAGGGGGGGTGACTAGACTACTTGACCAAATAAAAAACCTAACCTTTTCCCAATTTTAGTTGTAGGCAGATTTTAGCAAGTATACAAGTCAAGCATCACCCTACACATGCAATTCTAAGAGTGTGGCAGCGGAAAGTAAACAATTGCACATGTAAGTAAAGGAGGGGATCGGAGATTTCAAACGCAAAGAAGACACGATGATTTTTGGCGTGGTTCCGATAGGTGGTGCTATCGTACGTCCACGTTGATGGAGACTTCAACCCACAAAGGGTAACGACTGCGCGAGTCCACGGAGTGCTCCACCCATGAAGGTACCACGAACAAGCAACCTTGTCTATTCCACCATGGCTTACGTCCACGAAGGACTAGCCTCACTCGGGTAGATCTTCACGAAGTAGGAGATCTCCTTGCCCTTACAAACTCCTTGGTTCAACTCCACATCATGTCGAAGGCTCCCAAGTGACACCTAACCAATCTAGGAGACACCACTCTCCACAAGGTAATAGAAGGTGTGTTGTTGATGAACTCCTTGCTCTTGTGCTTCAAATGATAGTCTCCCCAACACTCAACTCTCTCACACAGATTTGGCTATTGTGGAAGAAGGATTTGATTGGAAAGCAACTTCGAAAGGCTAAAAATCAAGGTTCAAATGGTAGGAATGGAATCTCTTGATCTCAACACATGAGTAGGTGGTTCTCTCTGAGAAAATGTATGGTGGAAGTGTAGGCACGTTCTGATGGCTCTCCTCTCAGGGTGGAGGGCTATATATAGCCTCCACACAAAATCCAGCCATTACACACTTTTGACCCAACTCGGTGGCACCGATCAGAAATCTCGGTAGCACCGAACTGTGTAAAAGATATGAACGTTAGGAATCTCGGTGGGACCAATCAGAACAACTCGGATGGACCGATGTTCAATGGTTAGCGCAAACCTCATCTCGGTGGCACCGATTGCATCAACTCGGTGGGACCGAAGTGAAGCAATAAGGCAACAGATAGTTGGCAAGCCATCTCGGTGGGACCGATTGCAAAACTCGGTGAGACCGAAATAATTGCAAACGATTACAGAGAGTTGGCAAGGCCATCTCGGTGGGACCGAGATCCATATCGGTGGATCTGATTTGTTAGGGTTTTGGCAGTGGCTAAGTCCAAATGAATTCGGTGGCTCCGGACAGGAAATTTCGGTGGGGCCGAGTTGTACAGTAGGTTTTGGACGTATTTGGATGGAGAAAGTGGTTGAGGGTTTTGGAGCAATGTCACTAAGCACTTGAGCAAAAAGAACATTAAGCAACACCTCATCCCCTTTTAATAGTATTGGCTTTCCTATGGACTCAATGTGATCTTGGATCGCTTAACAAAAGTGTAGAGTCTTGAGCTTTTGCCAATCCATGTCCTTAGCATTTTGAGGGTCCACATCTCTAGTCCTACCCATGCCGATCATTGAACATCCTGAAATATTTAACTTGAATGGACATTAGTTCCATGAGATATATGTTGTTCTGAATTACCAAAACCACCCGGGGATTAGTTGCACTTTCAGTTGGGCAATTGATAGAAAAGAAAATAATTATGACGGATTCATGGCAATGATCATGTATATAGGCATCATGTCCGAGACAAGTAGACCGACTCCTGCCTGCATCTACTACTATTACTTGACCCATCGACCGCTATCCAGCATGCATCTAGGGTATTAAGTATGAAACAGAGTAACGCCTTAAGCAAGATGACATGATGTAGACAAAGTAAACTCAAGAAATATGATTAAACCCCGTCTTTTTAACCTTAATGGCAACAATACAAATATGTTTCATGTCCCTTTCTATCACTGGGATTGAGCACCGCAAGATTTAACCCATCACAAAGCACCTCTCCCATTGCAATACAAATCAATCTAGTAGGCCAAACCAAATCGATTGATCGAAGAGAAATACAAAGCTATAATAATCATGCATAAAAGAGTTCAGAGAAGACTCAAATATTTCTCATGAATAATTTGATGATAAACTCACAATTCATCGGATCCCAACAAACACACCGCCAAAGAAGATTACATCGGATAGAACTCCAAGAACATCGAGGAGAACATGGTATTGAAGATCAAAGAGAGAGAAGAAGCCATCTAGCTACTAGCTATGGACCCGTAGGTCTGTGGTAAACTACTCACACATCATCGGAAGGGCAGCAAGGTTGATGAAGAAGCCCTCCATGATCGATTCCCCCTCTGGCAGAGTACCGGAAAAGGCATCCAGATGGGATCGCGGAAGAACAGAGGCTTGCGGTAGCGGAAAGGTTTTCTCATCTGTCTTTCTGGTATATTGGGAATATTTGAGAATTTATAGCGCTCGAATTAGGTCAGGAGGGGCAACGAGGGGCCCACAAGCCTGGTGGGCGCGCCCTACCCCCCTGGGCGCGCCCTCCAGGCTTGTCGCCTCCTCGTGGCTCTTTTGGTCTTCTCCCGAAGCTTCATGGGTCTCTTTTGGTCCAGAAAAATTAATCCAAAGTTTTTTTCTCGTTTGGACACTTTTTGATAATGATTTTCTAAAAAGGCAAAAACAAGCAGAAAACAGCAACTGGCACTGGGCACTGGGTTAATAGGTTAGTCCCAAAAAAATGATATATAATGGCATATAATTGCATATAAAACATACAAGATTGATACTATAATAGCATGGACCAATCAAAAATTATAGATACATTGGAGACGTATCAAGCATCCCCAAGCTTAATTCCTGCTCGTCCTCGGGTAGGTAAAAGATAAAAACAGAATTTTTGATGTGGAATGCTACCTATCATGTTTCATCATGTAATATTTGTCTTACGGTATGAATAATAAGATCCGAATGATTCAAAGCAATAGTCTATAATTTGATAAAAAGACATCAATACTCAGGCATACTAATAAACAATCATTTCTTTCAAAATAAAAATGCTAAAGAACGTTATCCCTACAAAATCATATAATCCTGTCATGCTCCATCTTCTTAACACAAAATATTTATCATGAACAACCCCGGTTTTAGCCAAGCAATTGGTTCATACTTTTTAAAGCGCTTCAGCTTTTTCAACCCCCACACAATACATGAGCGCAAGCCATGGATTTAGCACTCTGGGTGGCATAGAGTGTGGTGGTAGAGATAAATAGGGAGAAGTCAAAAATAAGAAGATAGTCTCACATCAACGAGGCTAATCAACGGGCTATGGAGATGCCCATCAATTGATGTCAATGCGAGGAGTAGGGATTGCCATGCAACAGATGTATTTAGAGCTATAAGTGTATGAAAGCTCAACAAGAAAACTAAGTGGGTGTGCATCCAACTTGCTTGCTCATGAAGACCTCGGGCATTTGAGGAAGCCCGTCATCGGAATATACAAACCAAGTTCTATAATGAAAAATTCCCACTAGTATATGAAAGTGAATAAATAGGAGACTCTCTAGATGAAAAACATGGTGCTACTCCAAAGCACAAGTGTGGAAAAAGGATAGTAACATTGCCCCTTCTCTCTTTTTCTCTCATTTTTTTTCTTTTTTTTTCATGGCTCTTTTTGGCCTCTTTTTTTTTCTTTTTTTCTTTTTTTTTTCGTCCGGAGTCTCATCCCGACTAGTGGGGGAATCCTGGTCTCCATCATCCTTTCCTCACTGGGACAATGCTCTAATAATGATGATCATCACACTTTTATTTACTTACAACTCAATATTACAACTCGATACTAGAACCAAAATATGACTCGATATGAATGCCTCTGGCAGTGTACCAGGATGTGCAATGATGCTAGCGTAACATGTATAAAAATGATGAACGGTGGCTGAGCCACAAATACTATGTCAGCTATATGATCATGCAAAGTAATATGACAATGACGATGTGTGTCATAAAAACGGAATGGTGGAAGTTGCATGGCAATATATCTCGGAATGGCTATGGAAATGCCATGATAGGTAGGTATGATGGCTGTTTTGAGGAAGATATAAAGAGGCTTGTGTGTGATAGAGCGTATCATATCACGGGGTTTGGATGCACCGGTGAAGTTTGCACCAACTCTCGATGTGAGAAAGGGCAATGCACGGTACTCACATTAGTCATAAAGAACTCACATACTTATTGCAAAATTTTATTAGCCCTCGAAGCAAAGTACTACTATGAATGCCCCTAGGGGGGAGGTTGGTAGGAGTTAACCATCACGCTCCCCCGACCGCCACACAAAGGAAGACAATCAAGAATAAATCATGCTCCAACTTCTTAGCATAACGACAGATCATACGTGCATGCTTCGGGAATCACAAACCTTAACACCAATATTCTTACTAAACCACAATTATGTACTAGCACCTCTCACATATTACCATCTTAGTATCACAAAACTATTGCAAGGAATCAAACTTATCATATTCAGTGGTCTACATGGAAGTTTTTATTATATCCCTCTTGAATACCTATCATATTAGGACCAAATTCATAACCCGTGCATATTACCATTGCTATTCATTAGACTCTCAAAGAGATATAAGTGAAGCATGAGAGTGCAACTATTTTTTTAAAATATAACCACCGCCGTGCTCTAAAAGATATAAGTGAAGCACTAGAGCAACTGCCTAGCTCAAAAGATATAAGTGAAGCACATAGAGTATTCTAACAAATGATGAATAATGTGTGTCCCTCTCAAAAAGGTGTGTTCAGAAAAGATGATTGTGACAAACTAAAAATCAAACAAACTATATCACAAGACGCTCCAAGTAAAACACATATCATGTGATGAATAAAAATATAGCTCCAAGTGAGTTACCGATAGATTGTAGACGAAAGAGGGGATGCCTTCCGGGGCATCCCCAAGCTTAGACGCTTGAGTCTTCCTTGAATATTACCTTAGGGTGCCTTGGGCATCCCCAAGCTTAGGCTCCTGCCGCTCCTTATTCCTTTGTCCATCGTAGTCTCACCCAAAACTTGAAAACTTCAGCACACAAAACTCAACAGAAACCTCGTGAGATCCGTTAGTATAACAAACAAATCTAGAACTTTAGGTACTGCTGTAAATTTATTTGTATTTAATATTGGCATAATTCTACTTTACTCCAACTTCTCCATGACTCATACCCCCCGATATGATCCATAGATTCATCAAAATAAACAAACTATGCAACAAAAACAGAATCTGTCTAAAACAGAACAGTCTGTAAAGATCTGAATTAACGTCATACTTATGTAACTCCAAAAATTCTGAAAAATAAGGACAACGTGGGAAATTCATATATCAATACTGTGTAAACAATTCAGAATTTTATCAAGCCCCAGCAAAAAATCAAAATTCCAGCACTAGACGCAAAAGTTTCTGTTTTCCAACAGCATCCATCATACTATCTTCCAAATCATCCCAAAGGCATTACTTGGCACAAACACTAATTAAAACATAAAAATACAATCATAAAAGAGGCTATAATTGTGTAAACACTCAAGAACAGAAAGTAAAAGCAAAAATTTATTTTATTCATTGGGTTGCCTCCCAACAAGCGCTATTGTTTTATGCCCCTAGCTAGGCATAATGCATAGTCTCAAGTGTTGTCATCCTTGGTTTCCAACTCCTCAATTACACATCCATTTTTTCTAGTAGATTTAACATAGGAGTTTCTCATCATCACACTTTAAGGCACAAAATCAAGAATTTTTTGTTTTATGGATAGGTTCCTTAATTATATCAATGAAATTAGGGTGCACGCTAATCATTTTAAGATCCTCGCTCCCTTTACTAGAAGTAGCACCCTTAACCTTGAGAACATATATAAACTTGCAATTTTTATTAGGAGGAGTCCTATCAATGTTTTTAGCGGAGGAAAAAGCGGAACCTAAGTTATTGATAATTTCTTCTAACTTATCAATTCTAGCGGGGCTTTGTTCTATCCTTTCGTTAATTATCGGTTTTTTTTCCTTCAAATTTTTCAAAGCAATTCCCACCTTAGAACCAAATTGAGTGATATGATTATGGATCTTTTTATCTAAATTTTCAAGATGTTCAATAGTAGGCATCTTATTCTCAATAGCCTCTAACCTTTGCATAACATGTTCCAAAGTCAATGCCATTTCATTAATAATGATAGGGGGTGAACCCACTAAATTTCCCATAGAATTGAAAGCATCTGAAGTGGGACACATCAAGAAATTCCCTCCGGTAATAGTGTCAAGCACAAATCTATACCAAGTAGTAATTCCCACATAAAAATTTCAAAGAAGAACGGTAGTGGATTGCTTACGAGTTGATATTTTGAGCATCACAAATCCTATACCAAGCATCTTTTAAATTCTATCCTCCTCTTTGTTTAAAATTAAGCACTTCATTTTCTGGGGTAATAGTAACAAGCAAAGAACTAGCCATAATGGTGAAGCAAACAAGCAAAAAAATATTTTTGTGTTATTGTAAAAAAAATTAGAAGTGGGGGAGATAAAACTAGAGGCAAATGCAAATAAAAGGCAAATAAAATAAATGCAAGTGGATGATAGTTTGTGCGAAGGTACTTGCTAATTTCGATAATGTCTCCCCGGCAACGGCGCCAGAAATTCTTCCTGCTACATGTAGACTGCGTTGGTATTTCCCCGAAGAGGAGAGGATGATGCAGTATAGTAGAGATAAGTATTTCCCTCAGTTAAGAACCAAGGTTATCAATCCAGAAGGAGAACCAAGCAAAATTCTGTTAAGCGCACCTGCACACACAAGAGCAAACACTTGCACCCAATGCAAATAAGAGGGTTGTCAATCCTCCTAGCGGTTATTTGCAAGGATTAAATCTTATAGAGGTAAATAGATAAACTAAAATACTAATTTAAATAAAAGTAAATAAATTGCAGCAAGGTATTTTTGGTTTTTTTATATATGATAAAGTAGACCCGGAGGCCATAGTTTTCACTAGAGGCTTCTCTCTCGAACACATAGCATACGGTGGGTAAACAAATTACTATTGGGCAATTGATAGAAAAGCAAATAATTATGACAGATTCATGGCAATGATCATGTATATAGGCATCACATCCAAGACAAGTAGACCGACTCCTGCCTGCATCTACTACTATTACTCCACCCATCGACCGTTATACAACATGCATTTAGGGTATTAAGTATGAAACAGAGTAACACATTAAGCAAGATGACATGATGTAGACAAAGTAAACTCAAGCAATATGATTAAACCCCATCTTTTTATCCTTAATGGCAACAATACAAATACGTGTCATGTCCCTTTCTGTCACTGGGATTGAGCACCGCAAGATTTAACCCATCACAAAGCACCTCTCCCATTGCAAGACAAACCAATCTAGTAGGCCAAACCAAATTGATAGATCGGAGAGAAATACAAATCTATAATAATCATGCATAAAAGATTTCAGAGAGGACTCAAATATTTCTCATGAATAATCTGATCATAAACTCACAATTCATCGGATCCCAACAAACACACCGCAAAAGAAGATTACATCGGATAGAACTCCAAGAACATGGAGGAGAACATTGTATTGAAGATCAAAGAGAGAGAAGAAGCCATCTAGCTACTAGCTATGGACCCGTAGGTGTGTGGTAAACTACTCACACATCATCGGAAGGGCAACAAGGTTGATGTAGAAGCCCTCCGTGATCGATTCCCCCTCTGGCACAGTTCCGGAAAAGGCCTCCAGATGGGATAGTGGAAGAACAGAGGCTTGTGGCGGCGGAATGGTTTTCTCTTCTATCTCTCTGGTATATTGGGAATATTCGGGAATTTATAGCGCTGGAATTAGGTCAGGAGGGGCTACGAGGGGCCCACAAGCCTGGGGGGCGCACCCTACCCCCAGGGCGCGCCCTCTGAGCTTGTGGCTCCCTCGTGGATCCTCCGGTCTTCTCCCGAACCTTTGTGGGTCTCTTCTGGTCCAGAAAAAATTAATCCAAAGCTTTTTTCTCGTGTGGACTCTTTTTGATAATGATTTTCTGAAAAGACAAAAACAAGCAAAAAATAGCAACTGGCACTGGGCACTGGGTTAATAGGTTAGTCCCAAAAAATGATATATAATGCCATATAATTGCATATAAAACATCCAAGATTGATACTATAATAGCATGGAACAATCAAAAATTATAGATACGTTGGAGACGTATCAATGACGCCTGCGAAACACCCCCTTTCCCATAGATCCCCATCCCCCTCCCCCAATCCAGAGCATCACAACCTAAGCCCGGCTACGCTTCCCTGGGAGCTCGAGGAGTGAATGGCCAAAAAGAGGTTTATCACGGCCTCTTCGCCCGACGATGGCGAGGTGGCTGCCGAGGAAGTTGACGACAATGACTCGTCGGAAGCTTTCCATCAGCGGTGTCTGATACGTCTCCAACGTATCTATAATTTTTTATTTTTCCATGCTATTATAGTATCAATCTTGGATGTTTTTATATGAAATTATATGCAATTATATATCATTTTTTGGGACTAACCAATTAACCTAGTGCCCAGTGCCAGTTGCTATTTTCTACTTGTTTTTGGTTTTTCAGGAAATCAGTACCAAACGAAGTCCAAATGCCACGAAACTTTTTGGAGATTTTTTTCTAGACAAAAGAGACCTTGGAAGCTTTGGGAGGAGGCCAGAAGCCTCACGAAGGCTTCATAAGGCAACAGGGCGCAGCCCAGGGGGGGCGCCGTGTTGCCTTGTGGGGCCCTCGTGGCTCCGTTTGACCTTATTCCACTTCTATAAATTCTCAAATATTGGGAAACCAACAAAGAGCCACCCCAAATAACTTTTACGCCGCCGCAAGGCTCTGTTCTTCCGCGATCCCATCTGGAGGCCTTTTTCGGTACTCTGCCGGAGGGGGAATCGATCACGGATGGCTTCTACATCAACCTTGCTACCCTTCCAATGATGTGTGAGTAGTTTACCATAGATCTACGGGTCCATAGCTAGTAGCTATATGACTTCTTCTCTCTCTTTGATTTTCAATACCATGTTCTCCTCGATGTTCTTGGAGTTCTATCCAATGTAATCTTCTTTTGCGGTGTGTTTGTTGGGATCCGATGAATTGTGAGTTTATGATCAGATTATTCATGAGAAATATTTGAGTCTTCTCTGAACTCTTTTATGCATGATTATTATAGCTTTGTATTTCTCTCCGATCTATCGATTTGGTTTGGCCAACTAGATTGGTTTATCTTGCAATGGGACAGGTGCTTTGTGATGTGTTCAATCTTGCGGTGCTCAATCCCAGTGACAGAAAGGGACATGACACGTATTTATATTGTTGCCATTAAGGATAAAAAGATGGGGTTTAATCATATTGGTTGACTTTACTTTGTCTACATCATGTCATCTTGCTTAAGGCGTTACTCTGTTTCATACTTAATACCCTAGATGCATGCTGGATAGTGGTTGATGGGTGGAGTAATAGTAGTAGATGCAGGCAGGAGTCGGTCTACTTGTCTCGGATGTGATGCCTATATACATGATCATTGCAATGAATCCGTCATAATTATTTGCTTTTCTATCAATTGCCCAACAGTAATTTGTTTACCCACCGTATGCTATGCGTTCGAGAGAGAAGCCTCTTGTGAAAACTATGGCCCCCGGGTCTACTTTTATCATATATTAAAGCCAAAAATACCTTGCTGCAATTTATTTACTTTTATTTTATTTAGTATTTTAGTTTATCTATCTATCACTATCAGAATTAATCCTTGCAAATAATCGCTAAGAGGATTGACAACCCTTTTATTTGTGTTGGGTGCAAGTGTTTGCTTTTGTGTGTGCAGGTGCGTTTAATGGAATTTTGCTTGGTTCTCCTACTGGATTGATAACCTTGGTTCTTAACTGAGAGAAATACTTATCTCTACTATACTGCATCATCCTCTCCTCTTCAGGGAAATACCAACGCAGTGTACAAGTAGCAGGAAGAATTTCTGGCACCGTTGCCGGGGAGACATCATCAAAATTACCAAGTACCTTCGCAGAAACTATCATCCACTTGCATTTATTTTATTTGCCTTTTTATTTGCATTTGCCTCTCATTTTCATCTCCCCCACTTCTAATTTTTTTTTACAAAAACACAAAAATATTTTCATTTGCTTGTTTGCTAGTTTGCTTGCTTCGTCCTGATGTCTCAAGAAAACACAAAACTGTGTGACTTTTCCAATACTAATAATAACTAGCGGAGTGGCCCGCGCATTTGCACGGCTATATTCACTATATATAATGTTATATTTAGGATTATTTTTCTCTACTAACTATATGGATTCTCTCTCAAATATTATCTGATTTAATTTTCCACAAATTATGTCATATAAAATAGGTTGTTGTCAAAAGGCAAGTCCCAAGGAAACATGATCGAATTATGGAGTGCATTGTAGTTTGTTACCTCATCCTTCTTTGGTGCATGAATTCTTCAGACCGTGAGCAAGGCTTACGTCGAGTTTTCAACATCATTTTGTTGTCTTGAAAAGCAACTCCGATTCTGAGCTTGCTTCTTATCTGTTGTTCCCATAACTTTCCACTTCGTCATTCCCTTGCTTGATGACGTCGCTATTCGATTGCATCCTCTTGAAACCTCTCGACATAATGTGTCATGATCATCGTCAACATTTTGACTTCTTCTGAGATGTCAATTGAATTCATGGTGAGAAATGCCATCCTTGCCCCTCGATGATTTGTGTTATCATCGACAACATCCTTGACTTCCTGCCAACACAAACTTGGTCATGTTTCGCTTATACCAAGTTTTCCTTGCTACTCTTGAAATTGTTCCATTGAAATCTCTTGTGATCTTCAGACCCAGCCCTCGCTTGAAACACCATACTATTGCTATCCCGAAGCATGATTGTAGTACTCCGAATATCAAAAGGAACATTGGAAGCGCAATGCTAAATGTTTCTTTATCAATTATCCAAACACCGTTGTATGGGTAAATGTCATGATTCTCCTTGCCTCTTTGTCTAAATGATTTTTGGACCTGCTGTCCTGTCATGTATATCATGCTCTGCTTTTCCTTGAGAAGGATATACACCTAATACTTGTGTATAAACACATTTTTCTTTCCATTGGTCTGTTTAATCTGATCATCACATTTTCCTTTCCATTCGTCTATTTAACCTTTCCTATAATGTATTTGATCTAAGAGGTAATAATCCCTGCTTATGTAAACACCTCGGTGTACAACTCTGCCAGCATAACCTATTACTATTGTTGATGACATTCCGGTAACCACCGGTGGACGAGAACTATGCCTATTGGTCTGCCTCGTAGTGCGAGCAGGAAAATGGTTCTCTTCATCCCCCGCCCTTGGTACCGGCGTTGTTGCCGACATAGCTGACAAGCTATCCTCTGACTTGCCTTGCTGTCGTGACCGTGCAAGATGTCACCGCCTTTCCTACTCTTAATCCATAGTAACCATAATTCCATAGGATCAAAACCTGAGTCTCCTGTACGTCCCTGTTTCCAAGGTTATTCCTCACGCTTGGCTTCGTATGTAATTCACGAGCCACCTTCCGAGAGATAATCTATTCTTGTATTAGACACAATACTTATTCCCGTTGCTCTGAACCCCTTTCACACTCTGTTTCAGGCATCGAACGATTGCCTATCTGCTTGGAACTCCTTATTGTACCTTCTTAATTTGATCTTGATGCTTTCTTAAGTTTCAATTCGAGAAATACTTTCTGCCACATTCCCTGAGTTATCTACTAGATAATCAACCTTGTAAAGGTCCGTTCTTCCAAATTTACCCCTTATACTTTTCGTAAGTACGATGAAGATCCCGAAGAAAGGATGACGGCTTCATGATGATGACCTGGAGCAGAGAAATAAAAACATCAACAAAAAGGATCAACTACTTCGGGAAGAGCAACCAAGACCGAGAAGACTCGTTAGAATTTCATAACCAATTCTTTCCCCCTTACTCCACCTCTTAAATCTCGGGACGAGATTTCTTGTAGTGGAGGAGATTTGTAACACCCCCAGGTTTAAGCTACAGTGATCTCACCCCTAATGGTGGTCATGTCATCATGATCACTATGCCAATTGCCACTTGTCAAAAAATCAAAGCCTAATTCAAGTCCTCATTGCAAGTCAAATATTTGCTTCTTCTATCATGCAATCAAAATAGTTCATAATTTGGCAAATATTCTCTAAATATTTGTCCTGATGAAACCAACCTCATTTGGATTCCCAAAATGCCCCTGGGATTTAATTTAGTGGTCCAGCAGCAATTAAATTGGCCTTTTCAATTTCTAAAAATGGTTAGACAACTCCACTTGGCCCAAAAAATTTGTGCCACCTAACAATATTGTGCTTGATTTATGTGCAAAGTTTCACAGTTAACAACAATCATTTGGTAGCTAAAATAAATAGAAGGCAATGTTGCAATGTTTAACAGGAAATAAAAAGAGAAAAGGCCTAGCTAGTACTGTACTAGTGGGCTCTATGTCCAACAGTGCCAAGGGCCCAACCCAAAGGGGGTCATCCCCTTCCTCTGTACAGAACAGAGACGTGGCAGCCATCCCGTGGCCATGGCCACTCCCCGGCCACGCGGCGGCCATTTGTTGGCCCTACTGGATGTATAAGGCCGCCCCTCTCTCCCCTTGGCCGAACCCTAGCCTTCTTCCCCCTCTCCCTCGTTCGTCCTCTTCTCTGCATCGCGCGCAGCCATAGCCATTGCCATGGCCTTGTCGTCCTCGTGGCCATCGTCGTCCCCGCGCTGGGTTAGGATGACCAGGAGCTCCACCACCGTCGACTCCTGTGATGCCCCCGACTTAATCGTGCACTAATCATACACGCAAATGCACATGATCAAGCTTAAGGACTCACTTGAAGATATCACAACACAACTCTAAACACAAATAAAAGTCATACAAGCTTTATATTACAAGCCAGGGGCCTCGAGGGCTCGAATACATAAGCTCGAGTCATACAAGCATCAGCGGAAGCATCAGATATCTGAGTACAGACATAAAAGTAAAACAGATAGGCCTTAAGAAGGCTGGCAAAACAACAACACTGGAACGAAAAGGCGCATGCCTCCTGCCTGGGTGCCTCCTATCTACTCCTGGTCGTCGGTGGTCTCCACGTAGTAGTACTCTCCGCCAGAGGGGTAGAAATAGTCGTCGACAGGGGCAGCTGGCTCCGGGGCTCCGTCATCAGATCGCAGCAATCGGGTATGGGGAAAAGGGAAACAAAGCAACCGTGAGTACTCATCCAAAGTACTCGCAAGACTTACATCAGATCTATTCTATTTATGCATTGGTATCAAAGAGGGGCTATATCAGTGGACTGGACTGCAGAAATGCCAGAATAGAGAGAAAGGCCTAGCCTATCGAAGACTAGCATCTTCAGTGTCTTGCAGCATTAGAAGAGTACAGATTAGTACATAAATATAGCAGTAGCAACAAGTAGTAACAACGCCCAGAGATCCTTCCTCGACTCCCTGCGAGAGAGTGATCCCGGAGCCACATATTAAGCATCTCAAGTTCCAGTTCTAGTTGTAGAAGATCGGGATATTTTCCGAGTGTCCTGTTACCGTGGACAAGTCTATTCGAATAGATAAACTTCCCTGCAGGGGTGCACCAACTTACCCAACACGCTCGATTAACTCTGGCCGGACACACTTACTCGGTCCATGCCCGGCCTTGGCTGATCGACACGTCGTTGCCCAACCTAGGCTCAACAGAGAGGCCAGCACGCCGGTCTACACCCTAAGCGCTCAGGGGTGTTAGGCCCATCGCCCTTTGCACTCCTGCACGTTGCGTGGATGGCCGTGACTAGACCTAGCCCCTAAATACACACACAGGCTTTCACGGTCCACCCGAGCGCGTGCCGATCAACTACTGACGTCTGAAGAACTTCGGCTGATACATACGACGCCGAGTGCCCATACTATTCCTGTGTGGTGGTTAGTGCGAAAAGGCCAGAGGCCTACTCAGATCACATATCCTAACCCATTAGTGCATTGGGAGCTCGCGGAAACGAGCAAAGACTCACGATCATGTGACCCCGTCGCCCCGTCTCGTGGACTTACGGCAAGGGCTAAGAATGCCCGGCCGTGCCACGTAATTATCTCGCGGGTACCTTCACGGTCAACCCGACTCCACATTACTCGCGGGTACCCCTCGGGGCCAACCTGACTTTACCAAGTATCTGAAATATTTAAGTGGTAGCAGTGTGTCCAACACATCAAGGAGGAATCCGAGGAATCACCCTCGTTGGATTCCCACTGGATGTATCCGTCAAGGTGAACTCGGAGGAATCACCCTCGATGGATTCACACTTGAGGGGTTGCTCGACAGAAGCTTCATCGGAGGTGGTGAAAGAGGAATCACCCTCGTTAACCAACAACCGGCTAGCTATACTACAGAGGCAACATCAGGAGTGAGGCAAGAGGTATCACCCTCGTTACTTGATGGTAGCTCTACAGAGTCGTACATCTAAGGGGGTATGCGGTGATGTGCTGGTCTCAGCCCGTCGATCACATAGATCGGGGCACTAGTATCAAAGCAGGGCAACTAGGACAAGGATGAGGGGCCGCAGATGGTTCACTAACCAACCTATACTAAGCATTTTAGGATAGCAAGGTAAGGTATCAATAGCAGTTACAAGAACAGGCTATGCATCAGAATAGGATCAATCAAAAGCAGTAGCAAATTCTAATGCAAGCAGGAGGGAGAAAGAATGGGCGATATAGTAATGATCAAGGGGGTTTTGCTTGCCTGGAAGCTCCGCGGGGAAAGATGGGTCATCGACGGTGCAGTCGTACTCCGGAGCTGCGTCGGTATCGGGGTCTACCGGATAAGAAGAGGGGGAAGAAACGATAAATAAAAAGCAAACAAATGCAACACAATGCATGGCATGGCAATATGCAGTGCTGGTGGCTACCTAATGCAATGCTACACGTTGCAGGCGGAGCGGGAAAATATCTGGGATATTTTCCCGGCCTTAGGCAGTTTTCGGACAGTTGAACCGGAGGGGGAAAGTTCCATGTTCATCTGGTTAGGAGTGATGGTCAAGCATTTTGACCACATATTTGGATTCGTCTCGTTTTTCTGATCAACTTTCATGTAGAAAACTTTTCGATCCGAGCTACGGTTTATTTTCTACGAATTTTCAAAGTTTTAAACATTTTTCTGAAAATCCTGGAATTAAATTAATTACTAAATTTGCATTATCCAGAACAGTAACTTATGACATCAGCATGATGTTAGGATGATGTCATCCGTCAACCCAGCCGGTCCAGGTCAAACCTGACCGCTGGGTCCCACTTGTCATACACAGAGGGGTTAAACAGGGTTAAATTAAACTAAACAGAGGTTAATTAGGGATGGGCCCCACATGTTAGTGTCTAAACTAATTAACAAAATAAATTTCAAATCAATTTAGTTAATTAAGCGGGTGGGGCCCGTCTATCAGTGACTGGGGTTGCCCAATCAGCACGTTGACTGGGTCAACCCAGTCAATTGGGCCAGGGGGCCCACTGGCAGTGACCCAGGGGTGGACCCCAGGTATGCCACGTCGGCGTTGGCCGGCGACTCATCGCCGGCGACGATAAACGCGGCGGAGGGCCTCGGGATCTCGCCGGAAAACGGCTACGGTGGGTCGTTTCGCACGCGGTTTGTCACGTTGGAATGTGCGGAGCGAGCAACGGCGATGGATGGCGGTGGCGCCGCCGGAGATGGATGGAGTCGACCGGAACATAATCGGGGGCGGCACCGGCGTTCGGGTGAAATCGGGCACGGCGCTAGGGAGCACGGCAAGAGCAGCGGGCGGCGGCGTTGGGCTCCTACGACTGCGTTGAGCAGCGGGCGGCGGCGTTGGGCCGGTGCACTATGCACTTAGGCCCAGCTCACAGTAGAGTAGGGCCTTTTTCTATTTTCTTTTCTGTTTTTCTTTTACAGAAAGTTTTGCAAATAGATGAGCTGCCAAATGCATTTTGTAAAATGTGAAACTTTTCCACAAAATTACATTGCATAATTCGGCACTGCCACAAATGTTTGGGTAATTTTTGAATCCAGTTGAATTTTTCATAATTGAAATGGCATTTAAATTGCTGTTTTTGCACTGTTTTAAATGCTCAAGTCCATTTTAGCAAATAGGTGATGTTGTTTTCCTGAACAATAATTTGTTTTGGAATATTTGCTACAACATGAACTATTTTCTAGCAACTTTTGAGCAACTTCAAATTTCACTTATGATTTGAATTGAATTCAGTGGAGGAATTTGAAATGAAATTTGAATCCACTTTGATCAAGCATTGCAAATCACGGTGACTTAGCATAATCATTATGGATCACTGTTGCTCATTACAGAGGGGTGTTACAATTCTCCTCCTCTAAAAGAAATTCTCGTCCCGAGAATTCAAGAGGTAGACGTGAAAAGATCAGGGTATTCTTCCCGAAGACGATCCTCGCATTCCCTAGTGGCTTCATCTTCAGTACGATTCGACCACTGCACTTTAAGGAACTTGGTTGTCTTCTGGCGGGTCCGACGTTCAGCTTGATCGAGAATGCGGATTGGATGCTCTTTATAAGATAGATCATCTTGTAAATCAAGCAATTCATGATCCACTGCTCGGTGCGGAGATTCCTTGAAGCAACGGTGAAGTTGCGACACATGGAAGACGTCGTGGATGTGAGAGAACTACGGCGGCAACTCCAATTTATATGCCACATGTCCATGTCTGGCGAGAATGCGAAAGGGGCCAATGTAGCAAGGAGCTAACTTGCCCTTGATTCCGAATCGATGAGTGCCCTTCATAGGAGTGACACACAGATAAGCTTGCTCACCAGGTTGATAGATCAATCCCCAGTGTTTACGATCATAATTGCTCTTCTGGCGAAACTGGGCCGCCTTGAGATTTTCCCGGACAATACGGACTTGCTCTTCGACATGTTGGATAATATCCAGACCAATAAGCGGCCGTTCCCCAGTTTCTGACCAATTCAGAGGGGTTCGACACTTATGTCCATATAGTACCTCAAAGGGGGCCATTTTCAAGCTGTCTTGATAGCTGTTGTTGTAAGAGAATTCAGCATACGGGAGAGATTCCTCCCACTTCTTGCCGAAAGAGATGACACAAGCACGGAGCATATCTTCAAGCACTTGATTAACTCGTTTGACCTGGCCTTGGGACTGGGGGTGATAAGCAGAGCTCCAGGTTATATGAGTTTCCATAGCTTCTTGGAAACTTGCCCAGAACTTGGAGGTGAAAAGGCTGCCACGGTCTAAACTGATCTCCTTCAGAATACCGTGGAGTGATACAACTCTGGAGATATACAAATCTGCTATCTGACTAGCAGTGATCGTCTCCATGACTGGCAGAAAGTGTGCAACTTTGGAGAGTTGATCGATGAAGACAAGAATAGCATCATGACCCTTTTGTGACCTGGGAAGACCAGTGATAAGATCCATCTGAACCTTATCCCATTTCCATTCAGGAATAGGTAGCGGTTGCAGAATTCCAGCAGGCTTCTGATGTTCTGCCTTAACGTGACGACAAACGTCACCTTCGGCAACATATCGAGCAATATCCTGCTTCATTTTGGACCACCAGTACGTTTGACGGAGATCACGATACATCTTGGTGCTACCCGGATGAATAGACAGTGGTGTATCATGTGCCTCCTTCATAACTTTGTCGGTCATAAGCTCGAACCGAAGTACCACAATGCGATCTCTGAAATATAAGGTTCCGTCTTCTGCAAGCGAGAAATCCCTGGACTTTTCAAGGTCAAGATCTCTTTTCATCTGATCAACTTCGGCATCCTTTGCTTGCGCAGACTTTACAGCTTTCTCAAGATCTAGCTGTATAACAAGGGTATTAAGAGAACCCTGGGGAACGATATGAAGGTTCAACTTGTGCAGTTCTTCATAAAGATGGGGTTGCGCTCATAGAACCATGAGGTTGTTACAATAGGACTTGCGACTCAAGGCATCAGCCATCACATTAGCCTTGCCAGGAGTATACGAAATACCGCAGTCATAGTCTATAATTGTTTCCAACCATCGCTGTTGGCGGAAATTGAGATCCGGCTGAGTAAACAAATACTTCAGACTTTGGTGATCAGTATATATCTCACATCGATTACCAAGGAGGTAATGTCGCCATAGCTTGAATGCATATATCACTGCAGCAAGTTCAAGATCATGCACTGGGTAATTTTCTTTGTGAGGACATAACTGTCGGGAGGCATAGGCAATCACTCCATGTTCTTGCATCAGGACACAGCCTAATCCCTGATGAGAGGCGTTGCAATAGATCATGAAGTCCTTGCGAGAATCCGGAGGAGCAAGCACTGGAGCAGAGGTCAGCTTGTCCTTGAGGGTCTGGAAACTTTCCTGACATTTGTCTGTCCACTCAAACTTAACGCCTTTGTGAAGCAGATTAGTCAGAGGCTTGGCAATCTTAGAAAAGTTCTTGACAAATCGACGACAATAGCTTGCGAGTCCGAGAAAACTTCTGACTTGCTTGACAATCTTCGGGGGAGTCCAGTCAAGAATAGGCTGAACTCGTTCTGGATTGACAGCAATGCCATCCTTGGAAATCACATGTCCAAGGTAGGTCATTTCGGATAACCAGAATTCACACTTGGAATACTTGGCATATAGTTGGTGCTCTCGAAGCTTTTCCAGAACCAGACGAAGATGTTCAGCATGTTCTTCCTTATTCTTGGAATATACCGAGATATCATCCAGATAAACCAAGACGAACTTGTCGAGGTAATCCATGAAGATATGATTCATCAGGCGGGAGAACGTAGCTGGAGCACTAGTTAAGCCGAAGGACATAACAGTGTACTCATATGAACCATAGCGAGTAACAAAGGCAGTCTTGGGAATATCCTCTTCACGGACGCGGATCTGATGATAACCCAACCTCAAGTCGAGATTAGAGAATACTGAAGAACCAGCCAGTTGATCATACAGATCGTTGATCCGAGGAAGCGGATACTTGTTCTGAATGGTTGCCTGGTTGATAGGTCGGTAATCTTGGACCAATCGGTTTGTAACATCTTTCTTCTTGACAAAGAGAGAAGGTACTCCCCAGGCAGAGGAACTTGGGCGAATGAAACCCTTGCGAAGTGATTTGTCGAGTTCCTCCTTAAGCTCAAGGAGTTCATGCGGAGGCATCTTGTAGGGACGCTTCGCAATAGTAGTTGTGCCTGATTTTAAGTCAATGACAAACTCGACAGCTCTAACAGGGGGTACTCTTGGGAGTTCTTCTGGAAAGACATCTTGGAAGTCGCGAACAACTGGAACATTTTCGATTCCCTCAAGAGGAGAAGTGTTCAATGCATTCAGGGCATAAATTTGAGCCTCTGCATTATGAACGATATGAGCATGGTAATTTACTATCTCATCCGAGGGGTGCAAGAGTTGGACGGCTTTAGTGGCACAATTGATTAAGGCGGTGTGAGCCTTCAACCAATCCATTCCCAGAATGAGGTCAACCTTGGAAGACTTCAAAATAATGGGAAAAGCATGGAATTCCAACCCTTCAATTTCAATGGTAACATCGGGGCTGAACATAGAGGTTCGACAATGGCCCGCGGGAGTGTTAACCACTAACGGCTGGTGCAAATTTTCATGTTTAATGCCATGCATGAATGCAAACTCTTCTGATATGAAAGAATGCAATGCTCCTGAATCAAACAAAACAGAAGCTGGTACTGAATTAACAGGAAGTGTACCCATCACAGTAGATGGTTGGTCTTGGTCTTCATTCATATTGACATGATAAGCCTGACCACGACCATAAGAAGGCTTGGCATTGTTGTTGCGGGGCTGGTTGTTGCCACGGCCAACAGATGGAAGTGCCAACTGATTCTAGTTCTGACGGCAGTCTTTGGCATGGTGACCTGGACGTCCACAAGTGAAACACAGTCCATCCTCGGGACGGGGAGCAGGAGCTCGAAACGGTGCAGCTTGAGGTCTTGGCTGCCTCAGAGGTGGAGGAGGCATACGAGGTGCAGCATACGATGGCCTTGAAACAGGTACAGTCGGACGGTACATGCTGTGAGGGATCCAAATACGGCGCTTCTAGGAAGACGAGCCCGAAGATGAGCCCGCTTCATGGGTGCGCTTAAGAGCGTCCTTGTGATCCTTCTGACGAGTCTCAACCTGAATAGCCTTGTTCACCAAGGTGGCAAAGTCGGCAATGTCTTGGACTAGCAGTGCGAGCTTGATATCTGGGTTCAGCCCTTCACGGAACTTCTCCTGTCTGCGGGCATCAGTAGCAATATCCTCTTCAGCATAGCGGGATAGTTCAACAAACTCCCGCTGATAGGCCTCCACGGACTTGTTACCCTGGGTAAGGTTACGGAACTTACGCTTCTTCTGGTCCATGACTCCTTGTTGAATGTAACGGGCACGGAAAGCAGCTTGGAATTCCACCCAAGTGATGAGGGTTCCAGCAGCTAGGGTATGCCTGTGACTGTCCCACCATTGGGCTGAGGGACCCTTCAGAAAGTATGATGCAAAAGTGACATAGCTGGCAGGGGCCACATTCGCAGACTCCATCTCAAAAGTGATGTCACGGAGCCAGTCATCAGCGTCAAGCGGCTGAACTGAGTTGCAGAAGATAGTTGGATTAAGGCGCACAAACTCTTGCAAGGTTATTGTGGCTGGCTGCTGGTTGGCATTCAAACAAGGAAACTGATCCATAAGTCCTTGCATGAACTGACGGTGCATTTCAAATTGTTGCATCAATGCAGCCATATAGTCGGGCGGTGGTGGATTGTTGGCACCACGGCCACGACCTACGGGTCTAACCATCTTGCTAAAATCAACAGGGGGTAGTTTAGCAACGAGTATTGCAGTTGTATGGAATCATTCATGAAGTAACACGCACAACAAATGGAAGTGCAATAGATACAACATCATAGTCAAACATGACATACAGATCTATACATAGATTCGGTTACAAGCCAACGTTACAACAGGGAAAAGGAAAGCTAGACAACAAGGCGGCATGCAGGCACGCGGTGGAGGGATACAACAATGGGACATAGCAATAGCTACATCAACATCGGAGAAAACCACTGAAGCCAGGCAGCTGCAGGTGACGACGCAGGGTACCCTCGATGTAAGGATCCTGCGCTCCGTGAACACTCTGGTGCAGAACCTGGTCCCAGACTGGAAGAAGAGGACCACGTGGAGGAGTACAACCTCCAACAGCAGGCCACTCAAGACCTGGTGGCATCTCCGTCCTGCACGGGTAAAGGATATACTCTGAATGCATCCTCGCACTGACTGCTGGCAGCAACTATTTCAGAGCGTCGTAAAGATGAGCACGAGTGGCGTACAACTCAACAGCAAGAGCTCGGGCAGTGCGGTCCAGAGCCTGAGTGTACTGTACCCAAACCTGCGGGTCATAACGACGTGGCACGTAAGGGGTACAGACAGCAGTGTAATATCCACTCTCATCCCCAGCGGGGGCATACGGGATATATCTGAAAGCAGTCTCCTCCAAGCGACTGTGCTCTCCACGGAGACGGGCAATAGCAGTATAGGCAGCATCATGGACGGCCATGTCGACAGTCACTCCAACACCATGAAAGGTGTGCAACTCAGTGATTGAGTTGTTTTGCCAGTCAAAGATACGAACCACAGCATGCTACTGCTCCTGGTTGAACTCGCGGTAATCCTCATAAACCGTGTACTCGGGGTACCAGCGATATCCCAGCCTGGTCAAGAGATCGACCAAGATAGCAGGGAACCCAGTCGCATCCACCGCCATAGTGTGGCGTACAAGCTGTCTTGCGGGACGCATCTGAAACAAAGAGTGCAAGATGTCAAACGATAGTGTGAGAAGCATATGATAGCATTTGAAAGAAATGTTTGCAGATAATCCAGCTCTCCAGGTGAATGTGATTACGACAACCTAGTGTTAGAGTTAACAAAACTTTAACCCAAATAGAACAGAGATCAGAGTCCCAGAGTAAGGAAGAGGAATAAAAGATACTAAACCCATCCATTGGCGAAGTGGGCCCGTAACCCACACAGCCATGTTAGTAAAATCGTTTTTCAAAGACTAGACTCAACTTTGGCCAAGGAGTTGGAAAGGGGGGGGGGTTCCTACAGGCAGTCGGCTCTGATACCAACTTGTGACGCCCCCGACTTAATCGTGCACTAAACATACACGGAAATGCACACGATCAAGCCTAAGGACTCACTTGAAGATATCACAACACAACTCTAAACAAAAATAAAAGTCATACAAGCTTTATATTACAAGCCAGGGGCCTCGAGGGCTCGAATACATAAGCTCGAGTCATACAAGCATTAGCGGAAGCATCAGATATCTGAGTACAGACATAAAAGTTAAACAGATAGGCCTTAAGAAGGCTGGGCAAAACAACGACACTGGAACGAAAAGGCGCAGGCCTCCTGCCTGGGTGCCTCCAATCTACTCTTGGTCGTCGGTGGTCTCCACGTAGTAGTACTCTCCGCCGGAGGGGTAGAAATAGTCGTCGACAGGGGCAGCTGGCGCCGGGGCTCCGTCATCTAATCGCAGCAATCAGGTATGGGGAAAAGGGAAGCAAAGCAACCGTGAGTACTCATCCAAAGAACTCGCAAGACTTACATCAGATCTATTCTATTTATGCATTGGTATCAAAGAGGGGCTGTATCAGTGGACTGGACTGCAGAAATGCCAGAATAGAGAGAAAGGCCTAGCCTATCGAAGACTAGCATCTTCAGTGTCTTGCAGCATTAGAAGAGTACAGATTAGTACATAAATATAGCAGTAGCAACAAGTGGTAACAACGCCCAGAGATCCTTCCTCGACTCCCTACGAGAGAGCGTTCCCGGAGCCACATATTAAGCATCTCAAGTTCCAGTTCTAGTTGTAGAAGATCGGGATATTTTCCGAGCGTCCTGTTACCGTGGACACGGCTATTCGAATAGATAAACTTCCCTGCAGGGGTGCACCAACTTACCCAACACGCTTGATTAACTCTGGCCGGACACACTTACTCGGTCCATGCCCGGTCTCGGCTGATCGACACGTCAGAGCCCTACCTAGGCTCAACAGAGAGGCCAGCACGCCGGTCTACACCCTAAGCGCTCAGGGGTCTTGGGCCCATCGCCCTTTGCACTCCTGCGCGTTGCGTGTACGGCCAGGACCAGACCTAGCCCCTGAATACACACGCAGGCTTTCACGGTCCACCCAGGCGCGTGCCGCTCAACTGCTGACGTCTGAAGAACTTCGGCTGATACATACGACGCCGAGTGCCCATACTATTCCCGCGTGGTGCTTAGTGTGAAAAGGCCAGAGGCCTACTCAGATCACATATCCTAACCCATTAGTGCATTGGGAGCTCACGGAAACGAGCAGAGACTCACGATCATGTGACCCCGTTGCCCCGTCTCGTGGACTTATGGCAAGGGCTAAGAATGCCCGGCCGACCGTCTCGCGGGTACCCTCACGGTCAACCCGACTCCACATTACTTGCGGGTACCCCTCGGGGCCGACCCGACTTTATCAAGTATTTGAAATAATTAAGTGGTAGCAGTGTGTCCAACACATCAAGGAGGAATCTGAGGAATCACCCTCGTTGGATTCCCACTCGATGTATCCGTCAAGGTGAACTCGGAGGAATCACCTTCGATGGATTCACACTTGAGGGCTTGCTCGACAGAAGCTTCATCGGAGGTGGTGAAAGAGGAATCACCCTCGTTAACCCACAACCGGCTAGCTATACTACAGAGGCAACATCAGGAGTGAGGCAAGAGGTACCACCCTCGTTACTTGATGGTAGCTCTGCAGAGTCCTACATCTAAGGGGGTATGCGGTGATGTGCTGGTCTCAGCCCGTCGATCACATAGATTGGGGCACTAGTATCAAAGCGGGGCAACTATGACAAGGATAAGGGGCCACAGATGGTTCACTAACCAACCTATACTAAGCATTTTAGGATAGCAGGTACGATATCAATAGCAGTTACAAGAACATGCTATGCATCAGAATAGGATCAATCAAAAGTAGTAGCAGATTCTAATGCAAGCAGGAGGGAGAAAGAATGGGCGATATAGTAATGATCAAGGGGGTTTTGCTTGCCTGGAAGCTCTGGGGGGAAAGATGGGTCATCGACGGTGTAGTCGTACTCCGGAGCTGCGTCGGTCTCGGGGTCTACCGGATAAGAAGAGGGGGAAGAAATAATAAATAAAAAGCAAACAAATGCAACACAATGCATGGCATGGCAATATGCAGTGTTGGTGGCGACCTAATGCAATGCTACATGTTGCAGGCGGAGCGGGAAAATATCTGGGATATTTTCCCGGCCTTAGGCAGTTTTTAGACAGTTGAACCGGAGGGGGAAAGTTCCATGTTCATCTGGTTAGGAGTGATGGTCATTTTTACCACATATTCGGATTCGTCTCGTTTTTCTGATCAACTTTCATGTAGAAAACTTTTCGATCCGAGCTACGGTTTATTTTCTACGAATTTTCAAAGTTTTAAACATTTTTCTGAAAATCCTGGAATCAAATTAATTACTAAATTCGCATTATCCAGAACAATAACTTATGACGTCAGCATGACGTCATCGGTCAACCCAGCCGGTCCAGGTCAAACCTGACCGCTGGGTCCCACTTGTCATACACAGAGGGGTTAAACAGGGTTAAATTAAACTAAACAGAGGTTAATTAGGGACGGGCCCCACATGTCAGTGTCTAAACTAATTAACAGATTAAATTTAAAATCAAATTAGTTAATTAAGTGGGTGGGGCCCACCTGTCAGTGACTGGGGTTGCCCAGTCAGCACGTTGACTGGGTCAACCCAGTCAACTGGGGCAGGGGGCCACTGGCAGTGACCCAGGGTTGGACCCCAGGTATGCCACGTCGGCGTTGGCCGGCGATGATAAACGCGACGGAGGGTCTCGGTATCTCGCCGGAAAACGGCTACGGTGGGTTGTTTCGCGCGCGGTTTGTCGCGTTGGAACGTCCGGAGCGAGCCGCGGCGATTGGTGGCGGTGCTGCTGCCGGAGATGGCCAGAGTCGACCGGAACATCATCGGAGGTGGCGCCGGCATTCGGGCAAAATCAGGCACGGCGCTAGGGAGCACGGCAATAGCAGCGGGCGGCGGCGTTGGGCTCCTATGGCTGCGCTGAGCATGGCTGCGTGCTCGGACGCGAGCTACGGTGACGATGACCAAGGCGGCGAGCTCGACTACGGCGGCGAGTACGGCCATGGCGAGTGCGGTGGCTACGGCGCTGATAAGAGCGGGGAAGAGAGCGGAGAGGAGGAGGAGCTCACCGAGTAGCACACGGAGGCCGGTGAGAGGCTTAGGAGCAGCAGTCGGTGGCGAATTTGTCGGAGAGGCACCGGCGACCGAGGAAGAAGACGAGCTCGTAGCGGTCGCTGTGGGACTCCTCAGCTCCAACGGCTGGCACCAGGCGACGTGGAAGACGACGGCGGAGCTAGCAGACACGGTGGCGAGGCGGAAGACAGACGGTGGCCACGGGATCGACGGCGGCGGCGACGGAGGCTCTCGGGCGAGCTCGAGATCGAGAGAGAGAGTGGCCGAGAGGGTAAGAGGAGTGGGTGAGGGTGTCGAGGAGGCGGAGGGGGTCGGCCTTATCCCCTCCCGGCGCCCTGTAGCGTCGCCGTGTCGCCCAGCCGCTGGAGTGCGCGCGCGCATCCACGGCCGCGTTGACACGCGCAGAGAGAGAGCGGGAGGAGGAAGAGAGACAGGGAGGTGGGCTGGGCCAGTGCACTGTGCACTTAGGCCCAGCTCACAGTAGAGTAGGGCCTTTTTCTATTTTCTTTTCTGTTTTTCTTTTACAAAAAGTTTTGCAAATAGATGAGCTGCCAAATGCATTTTGTAAAATGTGAAACTTGTCCACAAAATTACATTGCATTATTCAGCACTGCCACAACAGTTTGGGCAATTTTTGAATCCATTTGAATTTTTCATAATTGAAATGGCATTTAAATTGCTGTTTTTGCACTGGTTTAAATGCTCAAGTCCATTTTAGCAAATAGGCGATGTTGTTTTCCTAAACAATAATTTGTTTTGGAATATTTGCTACAACATGAACTATTTTCCAGCAACTTTTGAGCAACTTCCAGTTTCACTTATGATTTGAATTAAATTCAGTGGAGGAATTTGAAATGAAATTTGAATCCACTTTGATCAAGCATTGCAAATCACAGTGACTTAGCATAATCATTATGGATCATTGTTGCTCATTACAGAGGGGTGTTACAACTCCTTCGCCTACCTCCGCTGATTTAAGCCGGGTCGCACCGTACGCTCGGCATCGAGCCGGTTTCCCGCCACGGCCGCCGTCTCCCGTCGACGAGTTCATCGCGTTCGGCCACCCCCGCACCTCATGACCACGTCTATGTGCTGCGCGGTGAGCTTCTCATCTGATTCCCCTCAACCTCGGCTTCGATCTGTGCCTTTTTATGCCGTTGTTCGCCGTGGACCGAGCTCCTGCGTACGTGTGCGTGCGTGCTGTTACTGCCGCTGCTAGCTGTTGCCACTGTGTTGCTGCTCTGCTCTGCTCTGCTGCCTAGCCGCTACTTCTACTGATGCTTCGCTACTGCTGCGTTGCTTCTACTCCTCTGCTTGCTGTGTAGGTTCTCCTCCTACTGCCTGGTGCTTGTGGCTGCGCTGCTGCCGTTCCTGCTGCTGCTGCTCTTAACTGCTGCTACCGCTGTGTGCTGCCACTGCTTGCTGATGCTGCTACCTGCCCGCCGCTGCTTGCCGGTGCCGCTGCCCGCCGCTGCTACCACTGGCCATGGCCATGGCAGAGCGGCCGTGTGTGCTGTGTGCGTGCAGCGTGTGTGTGTGTGTGTGCTTTATTTGTGCTGTGTGTGTGCGTGAGTGTGTGTGCTGTGTGTGTGCGCGTGAGTGTGTGTGCAGTGTGTGAGTAGGAGTGTGTGTAGGACCGGCCATGTTCAAGTTAATTAGTGTTAGGTAGATTTAGTTTAGGGGCTAATTTGTTAGTTAGGTTAATCAGTGTGTAATTAGGCTAATTAATAATTAGGATAATTGCTACCCTATGACATGTGGGCCCCTTTAAGTAGGTGTGTTTTATTTATATGATTAGGTAAATAGTCTATGACATGTGGGCCACACCTGTCCTTTTGACTAGCCAATTTGACTTGGTCAATTCAGATTAAAATTTTAATACAAAATTCCAGGAATTTCAGAAAATCCATAAAAGTTTGAAAATTCATATAAAATAATCCGTAACTCGGATGAAAATAATTTATATATGAAAAATGATCAGAAAAATATAACGAATCCAAATGTGCCATCCACATACCTGCCACACACCTCTAACATAACAAACGTTGAACATTTGCTACCGGAACCGCTAAATGAATAGTGTTTGGAGTCGGGAAAATATTCCCGAATATTTTCCCTCTTCAATTAAAATGCCTAGTAATGCATTAGAGCATATCACCAACACTTTTTGCCGTGACATACATCTGTGATGCATTTGATTGCTCTGTTATTAATTGTTTCCCCTCCGCTACTTCTTTTCCGGTAATCTCCGAGACCGCTGTTGATCCGGTGATCGACTACTTCACTGTCGAGGATCCGTTTCTGTCTGCAGAGCAATCTGGCAAGTAAAACCCCCTTGATCATTCCTATATCACCCATTATTTCTCTCTTGTGCTTGCATTTGATTTTGCTACTGTTGTCCGTTAGCAGGCTATTCTGATGCATAGCCTACTTTTCTAACTGTTGTTGATACCTTACCTGCTATCCTATATGCTTAGTATAGGTTGGTTAGTGATCCATCAGTGGCCACGCACCCCTTGTCCGTGTTGCCTCGATTTGTTACCGGATGACTCGATCCGTGTGATCGACGTGCAGAGACCAACACATCACCGCACCACCACCCCCCCCTTAGTTGTACGACTCTGCAGAGCTACTATCGAGTGCCGAGGGTGATATCTCTTACCTCACTTCTGATGATATCTCTGTAGTGTAGTTAATCGCCTGTGGATTACATAGGGTGATTCCTCGCTCTCCACTCCCAATGATGGCTCTGTCGTGCAACACCTCAAGTGTGAACCCATCGAGGGTGATTCCTCCAAGTTCACCTTGCCGGATACATCAAGTGGGAATCCATCGATGGTGATTCCTCGGATTTCCCCCTTGGTGTTACGGACACACAGATAGAATGAATTTACCTCAGTCCCTTGTTAAAGTCGAGTCGACCCCGAGGAGTACCCGCGAGAGTTACTGAAGTCGGGATGACCATGAGGGTACCCGCGAGATAATTACGCGGCACGGCCGGGCAGGCAGACCGCCCTAGAGAGGGATGGGCCTGACCCTTGCCGTAAGTCCGCGAGACGGGGCGATAGGGTCACTAATCGTCACTGCGAGCTCCCAACACACTAACGGGTTTGAATATGTGATCTGAGTAGGCCTCTGGCCTTTTACGCACTGACCACCACGCGGGAATAAGTATGGGCACTCGGCGTCATACGATTCTTCCGAAAGCTCTCAGACGTCAGCAATTGAGTGGCGCGCGCCGGGTTGGATGGTAACTGCCTGCGCTTGTATTAAGGGGGCGGGTCTGCTCCCGGCCGCCTTCACAACGCGCAGGAGTGCAATGGACGATTGGCCCATGACCCCTTCGCACTTAGGATTTAGACCGGCGTGCTGGCCTCTCTGTCGAGCCTAGGTAGGACTACGGTGTGTCGATCAGCTGCGATCAGATGACGGAGTGCTTGCCTCTTTGGATGAGTACTCATGGTTGCTTGGCTACCTTTTTCCCCCCTACCCGATTGCTGCGATCAGATGACGGAGTCCCGGAGACAGCTGATTCCGCTGATGACTACTACTACCCCAACGGAGCCTACTACTACGTGGAGACCGCCGACCAGGAGTAGTTCGGAGGCTCCCAGGCAGGAGGCCTGCGCCTTTTCGATCTAGATGTCGTTGTTTTGCTCAGCCTTCTTAAGGCAAACTTGTTTAGTTATGTCTGTACTCAGATATTGTTGCTTCCACTGACTTATGTATTCAAGCCTTTGTGGCCTGGCTTGTAATATAAAGCTGTTTGACTTTAATTTGTGTCTAGAGTTGTGTTGTGATATCTTCCCGTGAGTCTCTGATCTTGATCGTGCGCATTTGCATGTATGATTAGTGCACGATTGAGTCAGGGGCGTCACACCGTGCATTGCCCTTTCTCACATCGAGAGTTGGTACAAACTTCGCCGGTGCATCCAAACCATGTGATATGATACGCTCTAACACACATAAGCCTCTTTATATCTTCCTCAAAACAGCCACCATACCTACCTATTATGGCATTTCCATAGCCATTCCGAGATATATTGCCATGCAACTTCCACCGTTCCATTTTTATGACACACATCGTCATTGTCATATTGCTTTGCATGATCATATAGCTGACATAGTATTTGTGGTTTAGCCACCGTTCTTCATTTTTATACATGTTACGCTAGTATCATTGCACATCCTGGTACACCGCCAGAGGCATTCATATAGAGTCATATTTTTGTTCTAGTTTTGAGTTGTAATTTTTTTTGAGTTATAAATAAATAGAAGTATGATGATCATCATTATTAGAGCATTGCCCCAGTGAGGAAATAAAAAAAAGGGGGGGGCCAAAAAGAGCCCATAAAAAAAATGAGCGAAAAGAGAGAAGGGGCAGTGTTACTATCATTTTCCATGTGCTTCAAAGTAGCACCATGTTTTTCATATAGAGAGTCTCCTATTTCGTCACTTTCATATACTAGTGGGACTTTTACGTTATAGAACTTGGCTTGTATATTCCGATGATGGGCTTCCTCAAATGTCCGAGGTCTCCATGAGGAAGCAAGTTGGATGCACACCCACTTAGTTTTCATGTTGAGCTTTCATACACTTATAGCTCTTAGTGCATCGGTTGCATGGCAATCCCTACTCCTCGCATTGACATCAATTGATGGGCATCTCCATAGCCCATTAATTAGCCTCGTTGATGTGAGACTATCTTCTTATTTTTGACTTCCCCTTATTGATCTCTACCACCATACTCTATTCCACCCATAGTGCTATATCCATGGCTTGCACTCATGTATTGCGTGGGGGTTGAAAAAGCTGAAGTGCGTTAAAAAGTATGAACCAATTGCTCGGCTTGTCATCGGGGTAGTGCATGATAAATATTTTGTGTTAAGAAGATGGAACATGACAGGATTATATGATTTTGTGGGGATAACTTTCTTTAGCATTTTTATTTTTAAAGACATGATTGTTTATTAGTATGCCTAAGTATTGAAGTCTTTATATCAAACTATAGACTATTGCTTTGAATCATTCGGATCTTATTATTCATACCGTAAGAGAAAGATTACATGATGAAACATGAGAGGTAGCATTCCACATCAAAAATTCTGTTTTTATCATTTACCTACTCGGGGATGAGCAGGAATTAAGCTTGGGGATGCTTGATACGTCTCCACCGTATCTATAATTTTTGATTGTTCCATGCTATTATTGTATCAATCTTGGATGTTTTTATATGCAATTATATGCAATTATATATCATTTTTTGGGACTAACCTATTAACCTAGTGCCCAGTGCTAGTTGATGTTTTCTGCTTGTTTTTTGTTTTTCAGGAAATCAGTACCAAACGAAGTCCAAATGCCATGAAACTTTTTGGAGATTTTTTTCTGGACAAAAGAGACCTTGGAAGCTTCGGGAGGAGGCCAGAAGCCTCACGAAGACTTCACAAGGCAACAGGGCGCTGCCCGGGGGGGTGCCGTGTTGCCTTGTGGGGCCCTCATGGCTCTGTTTGACCTAATTCCACTTCTATATATTCTCAAATATTTGGAAACCAATAGAGAGCCACCCCGAATAACTTGTACGCTGCCGGAAGCCTGTTTTCTTCCGCGATCCCATCTGGAGGCCTTTTCTGGTACTCTGCCGGAGGGGGAATCGATCACGGAGGGCTTCTACATCAACCTTGTTGCCCTTCCGATGATGTGTGAGTAGTTTACCACAGACCTACAGGTCCATAGCTAGTAGCTGGATTGCTTGTTCTCTCTCTTTGATCTTCAATACCATGTTCTCCTCGATGTTCTTGGAGTTCTATCCGATGTAATCTTCTTTTGTGGTGTGTTTGTTGGGATCCGATGAATTGTGAGTTTATGATCAGATTATTCATGAGAAATATTTGAGTCTTCTCTGAACTCTTTTATGCATGATTATTATAGCTTTGTATTTCTCTCCAATCTATCGATTTGGTTTGGCCAACTAGATTGGTTTATCTTGCAATGGGAGAGGTGCTTTGTGATGGGTTCAATCTTGCGGTGCTCAATCCCAGTGACAGAAAGGGACATGACACATATTTGTATTGTTGCCATTAAGGATAAAAAGATGGGGTTTAATCATATTGCTTCAGTATACTTTGTCTACATAATGTCATCTTGCTTAAGGCGTTACTCTGTTTCATACTTAATACCCTTGATGCATGCTAGATAGCGGTCGATGGGTGGAGTAGTAGTAGTAGATGCAGGTAGGAGTCAGTCTACTTGGCTCGGACGTGATGCCTATATACATGATCATTGCCATGAATCCGTCATAATTATTTGCTTTTCTATCAATTGCCCAACAGTAATTTGTTTACCCACCGTATGCTAACTTTTCGAGAGAGAAGCCTCTAGTGAAAACTATGGCCCCCTGGTCTACTTTTATCATATATTAAAACCAAAACTACCTTGCTGCAATTTATTTACTTTTATTTTATTTAGTATTTTAGTTTATCTATCTATCACTATCAGAATTAATCCTTCCAAATAACCGCTAAGAGGATTGACAACCCTCTTATTTGCATTGGGTGCAAGTGTTTGCTTTTGTGTGTGCAGGTGCGTTTAACGGGATTTTGCTTGGTTCTCCTACTGGATTGATAACCTTGGTTCTTAACTGAGGGAAATACCTATCTCTACTATACTGCATCATCGTCTCCTCTTCGGGGAAATACCAACGCAGTCTACAAGTAGAAGTGTCACGTCTATCGGCATCTCATGGATGCCGGCTATGACATCGAGGTCGTCGATAGAGGCGGCTTGACGCAGGCTATGTCACAGGTTAAGTGGCCCACCCCCAACCCCTCAGGTTCAAACGCCGTCGATCTCATCCATGGCCCCGCCGCTGATCTCCTATGCCTCGCTGTCAAGAATTTGCCATCCTTCATCGCCATCGAGCCCCTTTGTCATATCTGAAGGACACGTTCTGCGCCGCTGGCTTGGGATCCTCAACTGCCAAGTCAGACCTCATCGACGGTGACCACAAGGAGGGCACCCTCTCCGGATCTTCCAACAGGAAAGAGCCCATCTGCGACATCAGGGAGGGCACCCTGCAGATGTGCTCTTCCAACGGTAAGTATCCCATCTGCAACAACAGGGAGCGCACCCAGAGTTCGTGCTCTTCCAATTGGTAGGAGCCCATCTGTGACAAGTGAGGAAACCCATGATTTGTTTTGCCGTGCCTCTTTCAAGGGGGAAACATCATATGATCGCGCTCGTAGCTTTTGCCATGCTATGTTTTAACCATGCCGTGTTTCAATTGCTATATTTGGTTGTTCGTAGTATGCCTTGTTTATTTCAGTTATTCACAATGTGATGTTCTATATGTGCAAGAATGTACCATGCAGTTCAATTTTATCAACACCATTTTCAACGGCCAAAATTGGTTCCTGTTGAAGCTGGTGTAGTTAACACACTATATTTGGTTGCTGTTAAGCCTGTTCTAGTGAGCATATGCATTGTTTAATGGTTTTTGGTTGTTAGGTTCTTTGTATTGAGCATATGTCCAATTTTAATTGCTAAATTTGGTTGTTTGTAGTATGCCTGGTTTATTTCAGTTATTCACAATGTGATGTTCTATATGTGCAAGTATGTACTGTGCAATTCAATTTTATCAACACCAGTTTCAATGGCCAAAATTGGTTGCTGTTAAAGCTGGTGTAGTTAACACGCCCCCTGTTTATTTCAGTTTTCTCAAAATGTGATGTGCAATCATACAATTTGATGTTTAAGCACAAGCTTAGTTCTATGCAATTTCAACAATACCACTATAAGTGGCTATATTTGGTTGCTGTTAAGCCTGTTGTAGTGAGCATATGCATTGTTTAATGGTTTTTGGTTGTTAGGTTGTTTGTACTGAGCATAGGTCCAGTTTCAATTGCTATATTTGGTTGTTTGTAGTATGCCTTGTTTATTTCAGTTATTCACAATGTGATGTTCTATATGTGCAAGAATATACTGTGCAGTTCAATTTCATCAACACCAGTTACAACGGCCAAAATTGGTTCCTGTTAAAGCTGGTGTAGTTAACACGCCCCCTGTTTATTTTAGTTTTCTCAAAATGTGATGTGGAATCATACAATTTGATGTTTAAGCACAAGCTTAGTTCTATGCAATTTCAACAATACCACTATGAGTGACTATATTTGGTTGCTGTTAAGCCTGTTGTAGTGAGCATATGCATTGTTTAATGGTTTTTGGTTGTTAGGTTGTTTGTACTGAGCATATGTCCAGTTTCAATTGCTATATTTGGTTGTTTGTAGTATGCCTTGTTTATTTTAGTTATTCACAATGTGATGTTCTATATGTGCAAGAATATACTGTGTGGTTCAATTTCATCAACACCAGTTACAACGGCCAAAATTGGTTCCTGCTAAAGCTGGTGTAGTTAACACGCCCCCTGTTTATTTTAGTTTTCTCAAAATGTAATATGCAATCATACAATTTGATGTTTAAGCACAAGCTTAGTTCTATGCAATTTCAACAATACCACTATTATTGACTATATTTGGTTGTTGTTAAGCCTATTGTAGTGAGCATATGCCATGTTTAACGGTTTTTGGTTGTTTGTACTGAGCATATGTCCAGTTTCAATTGCTATATTTGGTTGTTTGTAGAATGCCTTGTTTATTCTAGTTATTCACAATGTGATTCTCTATATGTGCAAGTATTGACCGCGCAATACAATTTGGTTGCTGTTAAGCCTGTTGAAGTTAACACCCCTTTCCATTTTTATTTTACAATAACTAGTGTGCATAAACCTGCACAATACCAGTTTAAATGACTATATTTGGTTGTTGTTAATTGTTAGGCCTGTTGCAGTTAACACATCTTTCCACTTGTTTTCTTAACTAGCGTGCTTGTACCTGCACACTAAAGCTATCATTTGGAGATTACGTTGTCTACCATGGATATATGTGGTTGATGTTTAGCCTGCTGTGCTTAGCATGCCTTTCGATGTACTTACACAGGACAATATAGGGAACGACTGTTGTTGTCCATCAAGGTTAGTTTCATCCCATGGCTTATATATACTCCCTCCGCCCCATAATATAAGATGTTAATTCATCCAATATGTGAGTATATTGGATGTAATGAGATCTGATATAATGGGATGGAGGGAGAATTGTACTACATCATTGTGCAATTATAGTTTAGCTTCTAATATTGACTTGGTGCTCGTAGGTACATATGTCATTGGTAAAGATCTGCGCTTCGACCCTTTTTGCGTATGGTGCAATGAGATATTCATGAACCAGTATCAAGTGAGGAAACTGATAAAGATTGTTAGTAAAATGGGTCAAAAGATGGCAATTAAACTATTTGTTTACACTTTATCCAAGACAAAAGTTAACTGCAGGATGGTAAGTAAGAACTCTGCAGGCTTCTTTTCACTAGCCATAATGAGTTGTGTTAGATGACAATGTCTGAATCTTTTTCCTTTGCAGTGGTTCCCAAAGCAGTTTACTCAAGATTACCTCTCAAACTACATGATTGGTGGGCATGTGTAACATCCCAAAATTCTAAATTTTGGAATGTTATCTTAAATAAATAAATAGGATTGATTGTTTGATTGTTTGTTGATTGATTGACTGAAAGTGAGTGAAATTTGAAACTTTTGAAAGTTTAATGAGAGGGAATGAAGTGACTTTCCCAAAACTTTCACTTTGCATTTTGATCCCTGGGAATTCAAATTCATTTCATCACAAAACCCTAGAGTGAAGATGACATGACTTCTTCCATTTAAAGAAATGAAAAGGGAATTGAAAATGATTTGAATTTCATTTGAAATATTTTCAAACCAGAAACTTTATGTAACTCAATGATTTTCATGAGAGGATAAAAGGACTTCTTCAAATTATATGAAATATGAGTTGGAAGTTTAAAAGAATCAAATTGAAAGCCATTTTGAAGTTATTTTGAAACCCACTTTCAATTTGGAGTTATTTGAATTTCCAAATTTCAAAACCTCTGGAAATATTCAAAATGAGAGAAGGAATATGACACTTCAAATATTCAGAGGCATTTGAAATATATTTGGCCATTTAAAAACAGAAAAGAATTCCAAATGGTTTGAAATTCAAATTCAAACTCATTTGAGAATTTTATTCAAATTATTTTTCCCTAAAAATAAAACATATGGAAAATAGGGTAACATGATTCCCTTCAATAGAAAAATGGAGAAAAATAAATTTGAATTCATTTTGGTATTTTAAAATAATTTTATTTGCATTTTTAATGTAACAGTAGCACTGTTTGATATTTATGAATTTTTGTAAATTTTATTTGAACTTGAAAAATAGTTCATGTTTTAGGATTTGTTTTTCTGAAAATTTGTATCTATAATATGTATATATAATTTTTTTATTTTCCTTGTTTTTATTCCTTTTATCTCTGGTTATTTTAAAAAATATATGGAAAAAGGCGTTAAATAGGAAACCCCAGCGTCGCGGCCCAGTAGCCAGATCTGGCCCAGATCCACCCCGAGCCGAATCCCTAAGGATCCGGTCGGCCGATTCCCTGTTCCTCCTCTCTCTCCCACTGACCCCCCGGTCCCACACGACCGCCCGAAGCCCCGAGCGGTCACCTTCCCCCTCACCCCGATTCCCTGCCTTACCTCGCCGGCGCCGCCGCAGCAACGCACCACCCGCCGATATCCTTCCTTCTAGCCTCGCCTCCTCCTCCACGGCACCCCCACTATAAAACCCGAAACCCCCTCTTCCCGTTCTGCCCCGAGCCCCTCCCGAAAGACCCCTAACGCCGCCAAAATTGCTCACCGGAGCCCGTAGCCGCCGCCGCGCCATTTGCAGCCCACCGAGCTCCTCCGACCACCTCACCCCTCCCCGAGGCCACCCTAAGAACTCCCTCGCTCCCCTACTTCGCATGGATGACCGCCTCGAGCTCACCGACGACCCGAGCGCCGTCCCCGCTCGTCACCGACCACCGCCGCCGTCACCGTCTTCTTTTTCGGTAACGACCGGTCACCCACCCCTCTCTCTCTCATCGGTGATCCCCACCACCGCAGATCCGCTCCTTTATAATTGAACGGCGAAGCGTTTTCTGCTTCTGATCGGCCGTCCGCCCGTTTGCTCTTTTCGGTCACCGCTCTAGCCCAATCCCATAGCGCCATGTGCACACTGTCCGTTAGATAGGCTTTTCCTTTTTCTGTTTTCTGTTTTTAATTTCAGATTAGTTCTGCTTTTGTTTTGGATAGATCCTTTAGGATTTTTATTGTTTTTGAGTGATTCTTCTTGCATTAGTTTCAAAATTTTATGAACTTTCTGTTGGTGCAATTGGATTTCAAATTTGAGCAGTTTGAATTTTGAATTTGATAAATTTTGTTCAAATCACTAATTTGGCCATATCTTGAGTTTTATAATGTATTTTTGATTGATTCTTTTTGCTACTGTTTTACTATTGTTTTGTCTATCTAGTAGCATTTAGTGAATTATTTTTAGTTTATTTTAAATTAGGTCTATTGCAAAAACAGTACTGTTTTAGTATAGTTTTTGTTTTATTTCATTTTCTTTTGTTTTAAATGATTTTAATCTTTTTCTTTTGTCACTTTTGACAAAATTTGTCAGGATTATGTTAGTCTACAGTAGACACATATTTTCATTTTGTTTTTCTTTTCTTTTGTATTAAAGTTTGTCTAGGTCATAATAGGAGTTTTTATAAAAGCTTTTAGTTGATTCTTTTGCTAGGGAAATTTTTCATAAAAATATTTTCTGTTTATTATTTTAGTTTTATATTTTGTTTTCTGTTAAGTTATTAGTTTAGTGATTTTCCTTGCTGTTAAATTTATATTTAGGACAAAACTATTCTTGTTGGCTGTGGCTAAGTCATAGAGTTTTGTCAATAGTTTTCTTTTGTGATTTTCTTTTTGGAATTTCTCCTTGGACTTTATTTGGTTTTCTTATTGATTTATTTGTTGCTTTTATTTTGATTGAGTGTATTATGATTGATAGAATTGATTGCTAGAGTGTTTGCTTATGTGAATACTATGTTTGATTATATAGATTTGCTCGGAGTGACGAATAGTTCAATCAAGTTCATTTTCTGAGAGCAATACTATCTTCATCAACTTGCCAGGCAAGTTCACTTTGACCATATTTTCATACCTATGATTTTTATTGCATTTAGTGTTACCCTTTTCATCTGTCCTCCCGTAGTATATTTAATCTTGTAGTTGAGTAGAAGCATGAGGTAGGAACCCAGACCCTGTTACCAAGCCAGGGAACGTTGTTTATGTTACGCTACGCTATTGTAGACGGGGATTGGTATGAGTGCTTCGTGAGTGGTGTGAAGTGGAGGACTCTACGTCAATGACGACAACCTCACGGTGGCAACGTCAAGGCCTACATCTACAAGACCTCAAGACTTCAAGACTTGAGACAAGAATTCAATATACCTCTGGGTGGAGGATGGTTTAGACGGGCATCGTGGGAAAAACCAAGTGGATGACCCGGTTCGACGGGCATCATGGGAAAACCCAGTGGATACCCCGGGATGCATGGGTAAGCGCCATGACATCTTGCGGAAAGCTTCACCCAGGCTCAAAGAGACGGAAGAATACTTCATGCCCGGAAGCTTACCTGTGCAGCCACAAGTCATTATGGGCCCTGGCTTGGTTGATCTTAGTTGTGACTCTGGCGGGCAGTTGCTAGCAGATGTAGTCGACGGTAGGATTGGATGGGCACTGTCCGTGGTCAGGGAAACATCTCTGAAAGACCATGTTTCATTCGTCCTGTTCTCAAACACCTGGCAGTGCGAGGACATAAAAGGAGGGAATAATTCTTGTGAGTAAAGTGCACAACACTCTGCAGAGTTAAAACCTAATCGATTAGCCGTGTCCCCGGTTACAGACAACTTGAGCCTCTGGACTTGGATCTATCTCTAAACTCTCAACATCGGACTGATAACTAATTGTGGGCAACTTATGATACTTGGGGGCTATGACACATCGGTTGGCGGAACCATGTCATAGTAGATAACTCCGTAGTGAAGACTCCTGATTATTCCTTTGTTGTAGGGAAAATAAAACCAAATTTTATGCAAAAACATCAGACATAGAGCCACAAAGCCATATTGTATATACGATAGAATTTTCATCTGCTTCTATTGTGACCATGCCGGTACATTCAATGTACTGACCTACATGGCTGCAACGTATCATGTTGTAGGATTTCTATGACGAGTAAGTGATTACGTTGTTGGGTTACGGTCTACACTCAACTTGCCATTGGTGTTGATGGGACTCCACACCCTTATACTTTGTTTCCACTGTGATAATTAAGGTATACTCTGGATCTACGGTATTTATTTTACATGTGATGTTATGGTATGTCATCGAAGTACTGTGTGTGCCAGCATACTGATCCAAGGATGGCACCGAAAGCACAGAGACTTGACTGTATTGGGTCGGGTTGCTACAGAGACGGTATCAGAGCACATGTTGACTGTAGGATGTGACCCTAGAAACTAGAAAGCCTTAGGACAGGATATCTCTAAAAATTTATTTTCAAAAAGATCCTTTACTTCTCACCTTTTTGTGATACTCCCTCTTATCTCAAATAGTTAGAAAATACCCGTTTCCATTTTGACCACACGGAGGATCAACTGAGAACCACTTCAGAGTACAAGGATTGAAGCTACAACGATTGAAGACTCTGAATACTCGAAGAAATTGAAGACCCTGAAGAATTCCAAGATTTATAAGACCTTTTAGAAGACCAAAACCCCTGTTGTATAGTCATGTTAGATGCGATGATTTGTGAGCTGTCATTTGTGTGTGTTTTTCGACAGCCAAAAATAAAACCTATTTTCAAAACTATTGTTTGTATTGTGTGTATCTCTCTCTATCCCTCTCAGGTATCTCATCCCGAAACCCTTGGACCCAATAGATGATGAATGAAGATGGACTTGTATTCTCTGGACCGATGACTCAGCCGGAGGCAGAGCTATGGATTCAGAACAAGGAGATTCACTTCAGGAAAAAATTGATTGCATGGAAGTATGAGGTTCAATATGCACTTCAGTACTTTACAAAAATTTCTGCAACCTGGTGGAAAATGCATAAAGCTATACAAGGATGCAATGGAGCAAAAACTTGGGAAGAATTCAAGAAGACTCTGTTAAGATCCCATCTTATCCGGAAGCACTATGATAACCCGAAGAAGAAACCTTGTGCATGCAAGATCTGCGGAGAAATAGGACATACCTAGGAAGAACACAAGGATGGATGCCCTCATTGTGAAGAAAATCACCCAGAGGAAGAATGCCCAACTGGGTCATAACCCACAAGTATAGGGGATCGCAACAGTTTTCGAGGGTAGAGTATTCAACCCAAATTTATTGATTCGACACAAGGGGAGCCAAAGAATATTTGCAAGTATTAACAGTTGAGTTGTCAATTCAACCACACCTGGAGACTAAATATCTGCAGCAGAGTGATCACTAGCACAGTAGTATGGTAGTTTGATAGCAATAGCAATAATAGTAACAGTGACGGTAGCAGCAATAGTTTTGTAGCAATTGTGACAGTAATAGCAACAGTAATAACTTAGCAAAGAACAATATGTGAAAAGCTCGTAGGCATTGGATCGGTGATTATGTTGTATAACATTCATCATGTAACAGTCATAACCTAGGGCGACACAGAACTAGCTCCAATTCATCAATGTGATGTAGGCATGTATTCCGTATATAGTCATACGTGCTTGCGATAAGAACTTGCATGACATCTTTTGTCCTACCCGTGGCAACGGGGTCCATAAGGAAACTAAGGGATATTAAGGCCTCCTTTTAATAGAGAACCGGAACAAAGCATTAACACATAGTGAATACATGAACTCCTCAAACTACGGTAATCACCGGAAAGAATCCCAATTATTCTCACCTTTGGGTATGCGGATCATAACACATAGCAGGTGCGTATAACTTGCAAGATCGGATCAACAACACAAATATATTCATGAAAACATAAAGGGTTCAGATCTGAAATCATGGCACTCAGGCCCTAGTGACAAGCATTAAGCATAGCAAAGTCAAAGCAACATCAATCTCAGAACATAGTGGATACTAGGGATCAAGCCCTAACAAAACTAACTCGATTACATGATAAATCTCATCCAACCCATCACCGTCTAGCAAGCCTACCAAGGAATTACTCACTCTCGGCGGTAAGCATCATGAAATTGGTGATGGAGGATGGCTGATGATGACGATGACGGAAGATCCCCCTCTTCGGAGCCCCGAACGGACTCCAGATGTGGCCACCCGATGAAGAACAGGAGGTGGCGGCGGCTCCCTATCGTAAAACACGATGAAACATCCTCTCTTATTTTTTTCTCTGGAATTTTTAATTTATAGGCTTGAGATTAGGGTCAGCGGAGCCACGTGGGCCCCACAAGCCACCAGGGCGCGCTAGGGGGGTGGCGCGCCCTAGTGCCTCGTGGGCAGCAAGTGGCCCCCCTCCAGTGGATCTTGGCTCCAGTATTTTTTATTTCTTCCATAAAAAATCTCCAAAATGTTTCGTCCAATTTCAAAAACTTTTATTTCTGCACAAAAACAACACCATGGTAGTTCTGATGAAAACAGCGTTAGTCCGGGTTAGTTTCATTCAAATCATGCAAATTAGAGTCCAAAACAAGAGCAAAAGTGTTTGGAAAAGTAGATACGACAGAGACATATCAACTCCCCCAAGCTTAACTCATTGCTTGTCCTCAAGCAATTCAGTTGACAAACTAAAAGTGATAAAGAAAAACTTTTACGAACTCTTTTGTTCTTGTATCTATATATATATATATGCTTAAATAATACCCAGGTTTTCAGCAAAGATTATAACTAACCATGCAAATGATAACTCATAGAAATTATATTCACTCATATCAATGGCATAATCAACTAGCGAGCAATAATAAAATATCTCAAATGCCAACACTTTGTCAAAACAATCATGATATAACATGACAACATGGTATCTCGCTAGCCCTTTCTGAGATCGCAAAACATAAATGCAGAGCACCTCCAAAGTTCAAACAGTGAATAAACATTGTAATTCATGGTAGAAGAGATCCAGTCATGATGCACACAACATTAACTATACACAATGCATGAGAATGACAATAGTGCTCTTAGGACTGGTGCTTGTTTGAGAAGGTGGTGACTCAACAATAAAAGTAAAATAACATAAAGTAAATAGATGGGCCCTTCGCAGAGGGAAGCAGGGATTTGCAGACGTGCCAGAGCTCAAAGCTTAAATCAAAGATAAATATAATTTTGGGAGGTATCCCTTTCTTGTCAATGTCACGACCGAGAGTTTTCAATATCTTCCATGCTAAACAAATTAGCAGCGGTTCCCAAGCGGTAAAGTAAAGTTTACTTCCCATCCACCAACAATCACAAGCCATGGCTAGCCGAATCCTCGGGTGCCCTCCATACCAACAACTTTCCGGGGGAGTTTGTTTTATTATTTTGCAATTTTAATCATGGGACTAGGCATCCCGATTACCAGCCCCTCTCGTGCAAGGACAAGTGAATAAACACTCATCATGAGAATAACCCGCTTAGCATGGAAGATATTGACCACCCCCTGTCGCTCCATGAGCGGTACGGGCACACAAAACAGATGTTCATTTGAATATTTAGAGGTGGCACATGCAAATTTACTTAGAATGGAAGGGTAATACCGCATATAGGTAGATATAGTGGACTCATCTGGAATAACTTTCGTTTAAGGGTTTTGATGCACAATCAGTATTCCCGCTTAGTACAGGCGAAGGCGAGCAAATAGGTTGAGAAGCGACCAGCTAGAGAGTGAAAACGGTCATAATCATGCATTATGAATAATCAACATTGAATACTAGCATGAGTAGGATATAAGCACCATGAACATAAATATCGTGGAGGCTATGTTGGTTTTGAATCAACTACATGCGTGAACATGTGCCAAGTCAAGCCACTTGAAATATTCAGAGGAGGATACCATATCATCATACTACATCACAATCATTTTAATGCATGTTGACATCCAAGATAAATCATTATCCACTCCTAGCTACTTAAGCATGGCATGAGCAACTTCAATCTCTAATTGTCATCATAAACATGTTTAATCATAATATGCTGAATCATGGATACTTAGTTAAACATATTTACAAAAACAAAAACAAGTTGAGTTCATACCCGCTTTTCCTTGCCACAGTCACTTCATCAAATTATCGTCATTATTGCCTTTCACTTGCACGACCGAATGATGTGAAAATAATAATAGTGCAAGAGTGCTGTGGACTAAGCTGAATCTGCAAACATTTTATTCAAAGGAGAAGACAAGGTCGTATGGGCTCTTTGTTAGATCAATAATAATGCATATGAGAGCCACTCAACATTCTCATCGTGGTCTTCTCCTCACAATGAGTCAACGAAAGAAAAGAATTTCAGAGAAACACACTGAAATATTTTTGGAGTTTTTAGTTTTTCTAAAGGAAGCATATTAAAGAAGACAAAATAAAAAAAATGAGAAAAACTATTTACACGGGAAAGCTCCCAACAAGCAAAAGAAGAAACGGGAAATCTTTTTGGGTTTTCTTTTAATACTACAACTAACTAAACTAGAAAGAGAAACCGAAAAGAAGCGAGAAATATATATTTTTTTGGATTTTCTCAAAGTTTTTGAAACACACAAGTAGAAGGCGAGAAAATAAAAATAACATGGATGATACAAAGAAAAAGTATGAACAGCGACAACTGGAATGAAATGTGTGATCATGAATGTAATGTCGGTGAGAAATACGTACTTCCCCAAGCTTAGGCTTTTGGCCTAGCTTGGTCTACTGCCATGGCTGTCCCGATAATAATCAAAGTGGTAGCTCGTAGAGGCGTTTTGAGCCGCCTCCTCAGCTCGACGGGCCGCTTTTGCTGCCACGTTGTACTCCTGCACTTCATACTCATGGAGGAAATATCTCTGTTTGTTCTGGAAATCGAAGAGAGCAGGAGCAGGCAAAGCAACATACACAGAACGATATTTATCAAAAACTAAGTTATATTCATATCCGTGTTCATCGCATTTTAAAAACTTATGTTGTCGCATTGCTTCGAAATTCAAATATTTATCAGGTAAGAGGGGATCATTGAAATTGGGCGAGACCCCTAACCTTGCAGCTAAGCGGGAGGCATAAATTCCTCCATACAAATCACCATTGCCCGCGTTACGCTGCAGTCTACGTGCAACAATAGCCCCAAGATTATAATGCTTGCTACCAGTCAAAGCTGTATGAATAAGACTCAGATCAGGGGCGCAAAGCGCACTGCAGTCTTGCTTACCAACAATGTATTTACCATTAAAGAGTGCAAAATACCGAATAGCGGGAAAGTGAATGCTAATTATTCTGGCTTGCGTAACTCCCCTATCCTCACTGTTACAAAGGCTATTAAGAAACAACTCATGATTAGATTTTGGTGGTGTGACGCCCCCGACTTAATCGTGCACTAATCATACAGGCAAATGCACATGATCAAGCCTAAGGACTCACGGGAAGATATCACAACACAACTCTAAACACAAATAAAAGTCATACAAGCCTTATATTACAAGCCAGGGGCCTCGAGGGCTCGAATACATAAGCTCGCAAACAAGCGTTAGCGGAAGCAACAACAATATCCGAGTACAGACATATAGCTAAACAAGTCTGCCTTAAGAAAGCTGAGCAAAACAACGATGCTAGATCGAAAAGGCGCAGGCCTCCTGCCTGGGAGCCTCTGAATCTACTCCTGGTTGTCGGTCTCCACGTAGTAGTAGGCTCCACCGGTGGGGTAGTAGTAGTCGTCGACGGGGGCAGCTGACTCCGGGGCTCCGTCATCTGGTCGCAGCAATCGGGTATCAGAAAAAAAGGTAGCAAAGCAACCGTGAGTACTCGTCCAAAGTACTCGCAAGACTTACATCAGAACTATTCTACTTATGCATCGGTATCAATTGAAGGGGTTGTATCTGTGGACTAGACTGTAGAAATGCCAGAATAGAGGGGAAAGCCTAGCCTATCGAAGACTATCAACTTGCAGCATCTTGCAGCATTAGAAGAGTGTAGATTAGTACATAAATATAGTAGTAGCAGCAAGTATAATAGTAGCCATGCCCAGAGATCCTTCCTCGGCTCCCTGCGAGAAAGCAATCCCGGAGCTATCATATTTAATTAAGTTCCACAAGCATCCAGTTCTAGTTGTAGTAGATCGGGATACTTTCCGAGTGTCCTGTTACCGTGGACACGGCTATTCGAATAGATATACTTCCGTGCAGAGGTGCACCAACTTACCCTACACGCTTGATTAACTCTCGCCGGACACACCTACTCGGTTCATGCCCAGCCTCGGCTGATCGACATGCCGTAGCCCTACCTAGGCTCAGCAGAGAGGCCAGCACGCCGGTCTACACCCTAAGCGCTCAGGGGTCTTGGGTCCATCGCCCTTTGCACTCCTGCGCATTGCAAACGCGGCCGGGACCAGACCTAGCCCCTGTATAAACACGCAGGCTTTCGCGGTCCACCCTGGCGCGCGCCGCTCAACTGTTGACGTCTGAAGAACTTCGGCTGATACATACGATGCCGAGTGCCCATACTTATTCCCGCGTGGTGGTTAGTGCGAGAAAGCCAGAGGCCTACTTAGATCACATATCCAAACCCATTAGTGTGTTGGGAGCTCGCGGTGACGATCAGTGCTCCACGATCTATGGTCCCGTCGCCCCGTCTCGAGGACTTACAGCAAGGGCCAGGCCCAATCCCTCTCCTCCCTCTCCTGAGGCAATCCGCCTGCCCGGCCGCGCCTCGTAATTATCTTGTGGGTACCCTCACGGTCAACCCTACTTCTCATTTCTCGCGGGTACCCCTCGGGGCCGACCCGACTTTAATCAAGGACTGAGATAAAAGTTAGGGTAACCGTGTGTTCATCACATCAAAGGGGAACCCGAGGAATCACCCTTGATGGATTCTCATTCGATGTATCCGTCAAGGTGAACTCAGAGGAATCACCCTCGATGGGTTCACACTTGAGGGGGTTGTACGACAAAGGCATCATCGGAGGTGGTGAAAGAGGAATCACCCTCGATAACCCACAACCGACAAGCTACACTACAGAAGTAACATCAGAAGTGAGGTAAGAGGTATCACCCTCGGCACTCGATGGTAGCTCTGTAGAGTCGTACAACTAAAGGGGAAGGTGCGGTGATGTGTCGGTCTCTGCCCATCGACCACACTGATCGAGGGCACCAGTAACAAAGCGGGGCAACAGGGACAGGGAGGAGGGGCCACAGATGGTTCACTAACCAACCTATACTAAGCATTTAGGATAGTAAGAATGGTATCAACAGTAGTTACAAAAACAGGCTATGCATCAGAACAGGTATTTCCGGAACAACAACTCTAGCAATACTAATGCAAGCATAAGAGAGAAAGAATAGGTGATATAGGCATGTTCAAGGGGGTTTGCTTGCCTGGAAGCTCTGCTGAGAAGGTCTGGTCATCAGGGGTGTAGTCGTACTCGGCAGCGGCGTCGGTCTCGGGGTCTACCGGAGAGAAGAGGGGGAAGAAACAATAAATAAAAGCAAAAAAATGCAACACAGATGCATGGCATGGCAATATGCTGTGCTGGGGGTGACCTAATGCAGCACTACACGTTAGAGACGGAGCGGGAAAAATATCTGGGAATATTTTCCCGGCTTTAGGCATCTGTCAGACAGATGAACCGGAGGGGAAGGTTCCATGTTTGCAGTGTTATAGGCATGTGACAGCTACATGGAGGGTATATTCGGATTCGTCTCGTTTTTCTGATCAACTTTCATGTAGAAAACTTTTTCATCCGAGCTACGGTTTATTTTCTATGATTTTTCAAAGTTTTAAACAATTTTCTGAAATTCCTGGAATTAATTTTAATTTCGAAAATAACTTTATTGCGTCAGCAATGAGTCAGCGTGATGTCAGCAGTCAACCCAGCCGGTCTAGGTCAAACCTGACAGCTGGGTCCCACATGTCATACACAGAGGACTTAACAGTGGTTAATTAATCTAAACAGAGGTTAATTAGCAGGTGGGGCCCCACTGTCAGTGACTAATTTAATTATCAGAAAAATTTAAATGATAAAACCAGTTAATTAATGGGTGGGGCCCACCTGTCAGCGACTGTGGTTGCCCAGTCAGCATGGTTAACTGGTCAACCCAGTCAACTGGGCCCCTGGGGCCCACTGGTCAGTGACCCAGGGGTGCCCACGGGGCAGGCCAGGTCAGCGGCGCCGGCGACTCGTCGCCGGTGACCAAATACGCGGCGGAGGCCACTGGACCTCGCCGGAAACACGCTACGGGTGGCCAAATCGAGCGCGGTTTGCGGTGTTCGAACATGCATTCGACGTTGCGTCGTTTGGTGGCGGTGGCGCGGCCGGAGATGACCCACAGCGAAGGCGGCTATCTCAGCGGCGGATGCCGGAGTACGGGTGGTGGCGGTTACGGTGAAGCAGGGCATGGCAAGAGGCGGGGCTAGGTGCGTTGGGCTCCTGGGAGCGCACTGAGCACACCTACGGGCTCAGACGCGAGCTGCGGCGAGGGTGGCTATGGCGGCGAGCACGGCAGCGGCGATGAGCACGGCAGCAATGGCGGCAGCAGCTGCAGCTTGAGAGCGAGCTCAGATGGGGAAGGGAGAGGAGCTCACCGGGGAGGCGCAAGAAGGCCCGGCGAAAGGTTAGTAGCAGCAGGCGCGTCGAATCGAGTGGTGGAGCTCCGGCGATCCGAGGAGGAAGAAGAAGGTGGGGGCGGCAATGCAGGGCTCCTCGGCTCACGTTCGTCGCCGTAGTCGATGTAGCGAACGACGGCGGAGAGGAAGGACCCGGTGGCGAGGCGAGGCGAGGTCAGTGGGTGCGGGATCGACGCGGCGACGACGACGACCGCGTCGGGTGAGGGTGAGAGAGAGTGAGCGGGCGAGGGAGAGAGGGGGAGAAGTGGGCGAGGACGACGAGGGGGCCGAGGGGGCGCGTCCTTATCCCCTCGGAGGCCCTGTAGCGGCGCCATGTCGCCGCCTCGCCGGTGCGCACGCGCGCGGCCAGGAGCGTGCCGACACGCGGGGAGAGAGAGGTGGGAGGAGGGAGAAAGAGGGAGGTGGGCTGGGCCGATGCACTGTGCACTTAGGCCCAGCTCACAGTAGTTGTTAGGCCTTTTTCCATTTTCTTTTTCTGTTTCTTTTTACAGAAAGGGTTTTGCAAAATTTGAGCTGCCAAAATGACTTTTGTAAAATGTGGGAATTGGCCACATAAATACAATGCAATATACTGCACTACCACAAAAAGTTTGGAGACAAGATGAATCCATTTGAATTTTTCATAATTGGAAATGCATTTAAAATGCTTCTTCTGGCACTGATCAAATTGCTATAGCTCATTTTAGCATTGTGGTGATGTTGTTTTTCCTGAAAAAAATATTTGTTTTGGAATATTTGCTAAAACATGAACTATTTTGCCGCAACTTTTGTGCAACTTCAAATTTCACTTGTAATTTGAATTGAATTTAGAGGTGGAATTTGAAATGAGATATTAATCCACTATGATCAAGCATTGCAATTCAACTTGACTTAGCGTTAACATGATGGATTACTGTAGCTCATTACACAGGGGTGTTACAGGTGGTTCATCTAACGAACCCCAATATGGAATTTTGCATGCATCACAGAATTCTTCTAGAGACATACTATAGGATTTATTATAGAGATGAAACGAAACTCTAGAATTACGAGTATGATACGCAAAATGTTGAGTGAATGAGTGAGTGAGGTTGTAGTGCTGTGGAGGCTTATCTGCGACGAAGGCAGAAAGCTCAGTGTTCTGAATGTATTGCTCGAATTCCTCCTTAATCCCTATACCCAACATGAACTCCTCACAAGGCCATCGACAAGATTTTGCCTCGGCACCTCTCACCGAACTTGCTCTTGGTTCTTCATATGATTGGCATGCTGAGCTTTCACTTGATGATGCTTCAGAGGACCTCCTCCTCGAAGAACTTCTCCGGAAGAAATTCATTTTCCTAAGAACAAATTTCTGAAAAATTTGGCCCACAAAAAGATGTTAATAAAACTTTTACAAAATTGATAGCAACTACTCATACAAGTGCCTAGAGGCCATATCAAGATTTTAAACTACTTAGGACTCAAAGAATTCAACATGCAAGCTCATTTTCAGTAGCACCAAGAGCAGCTAATTATGCAAGATATAATCCACTAGAGCAAAAACTAATTGAAACAATGGAGGAGTCACATACCAAGTAGCAATCTCCCAAAACAGTTTCAGAAATGGAGCTCGAGCAAAGAGATCGAAAATCTCAGGTTTGGGAGCAAGAGCACGAGAGAGAGAGCTACCAGGAATTTTTGCTAAAGGTAAGAGACAAAGTGGGCTGATGGAATAAGTGAGGGGGTCCCTGTGGGGCCGACAAGCCACCAGGGCGCGCCCAGGGGGGTGGCGCGCCCTGGTGCCTCGGGGGCACCTGGGGCATCCGCCTGGTATGTTTCCAGTGCCAAAAATTCTTAAATATTCTATAAAAATTCATGTAAAAATTTCAGTTCATTTTGAGCACTTTCATTTTTGGGCACTTTTTTATTGCACGGATAATTCAGAAAACAAGACAATCATGGCATTTTATTGCATTTAACTAAAAATAACAGAAAACAAAAAATGGGTACAGAAGGTTGTGCTTACTAAATTCATCGACCTCATGCCTCTCAAAAAGAATCCATTAATAAGGTTGATCAAGTCTTATTAACAAGCCATTTCCGAGTAACATGAAACCGAAGAACCTTCATAAAACACTAGATTACCTCAACGGGGATGTGGACCTCCCCAATAATAAGAGTTTCATATTTCTTTTTGACAGTAGGAAGAGGGAGTTGAAAACTTCCAATAGTAATTGTCGGAGTCTTTTCAATAACATGAATACCGTTTACTTGAAATTGCTTCTTCGGAAAGTGCACCATATGTTCATTACCATTGATATGAAAAGTGACCTTGCTTTTGTTGCAATCAACAACAGAACCTGCAGTATTCAAAATGGGTCTACCAAGGATAATCGACATGTTGTCGTCCTTGGGCATATCAAGTATAACAAAGTCTGTTAGGATAGTAACATTTGCAACTACAACGGGCACATCTTCACAAACACCGATAGGAATGGCAGTTGATTTGTCAGCCATTTGCAATGATATTTCCGTGGGAGTGAGTTTATTCAAATCAAGTCTTTTATATAAGGAGAAGGGCATAACACTAACACCGGCTCCTAAATCACACAAAGCAGTTTTAACATAATTTCTTTTAATGGACCATGGTATAGTTGGTATTCCTGGGTCTCCTAGTTTCTTAGGTACTCCGTCCTTAAAAGAATAATTTGCAAGCATGGTAGAAATTTCAGCTTCAGGTATTTTTCTTTTATTAGTGACAATATCTTTCATGTATTTAGCATATGGGGCCATCTTTAAAATATTAGTCAAACGAGTACGCAAAAAGACTGGCCTAAGCATTTCAGCAAAGCGTTCAAATTCTTCCTCATCCTTATTCTTAGATGGTTTAGGAGGAAAGGGCATGGGTTTTTGAACCCATGGTTCTCTTTCTTTACCATGTTTTCTAGCAACGAAGTCTCTTTTATCATAACGTTTGTTTTTAGAAGGTGGGTTATCAAGTTCAACAGCGGGTTCTATTTCGACATCATTATCAGGTTCTTTATCATTATCTGGTTGAGCATCCACATGAGCATCATCATTATCATTATCATTAGGTGAATGTTCATTACCAGATTGTGTTTCAGCATCGGAAATAGAAACATCATTATTATCCTCAGAGGGTTTTTCTACCTCAGGTTCACTAGAAGTGTGCAAAGTCCTATCATTTTTCTTTTTCTTTTTCTTTTTAGATGGACTAGGTGCATCAACATTAATTCTTTGAGAGTCTTGTTCAATTCTTTTAGGGTGACCTTCAGGATAAAGTGTCTCCTGAGTCATTCTACCTCCTCTAGTCATTACTCTAACAGCATGATCATTCATATTGTTATTCATTTCATTGAGCAATTCACTTTGAGATTTAGCAACTTGTTCTAACTGAGTTTGAACCATAGATGCATGTTTACCTACGCCTTTGACATCATTAGCAATTCTAAACAACAAGTCACTCAAGCGATCAATCATGTAGGCATTTCGTTTCAATTGTTTCATAACATTAGCATTGAAATGATCTTGCTTAGTAATGTAATTGTCAAATTCATACAAGCATTGACTAGGAGGTTTATTATAAGGAATATCATCTTCATCAAACTTTATAAGAGAATTTACCTCTACTACCTGTGGCGGTGTGTCAAGACCATGTATTTCATCAATAGGTGGTAGATTCTTAACATCTTCAGCTTTAATACCTTTTTCCTTCATACATTTCTTTGCTTCTTGCATATCTTCAGGACTGAGAAATAAAATACCCCTCTTCTTCGGAGTGGGTTTAGGCGGTGGTTCAGGAAGTGTCCAATCATTATCATTCTTCAATATATTATTCAATAGGTCCTCAGCTTGTTCAATAGTTCATCCCCTGAAAACACAACCAACACAACTATCTAGGTAGTCCCTAGAAGCATCGGTTAGTCCATTATAGAAAATATCAAGTATTTCATTTTTCTTAAGAGGATGATCAAGCAAAGCATTAAGTAATTGGAGAAGCCTCCCCCAAGCTTGAGGGAGACTCTCTTCTTCAATTTGCACAAAGTTAAATATTTCCTGTAAGGCAGCTTGTTTCTTATGAGCAGGAAAAAAAATTCAGAGAAGTAATATATCATATCATGGGGACTAGGCACACAACCAGGAGCAAGAGTATTAAACCATATCTTAGCATCACCCTTTAACGAGAAAGGAAATAACTTAAGAATATAGTAATAGCGAATTTTTTCCTCATGAGCAAATAAGGTGGCTATATCATTTAATTTAGTAAGATGTGTCAGAACGGTTTCAGTTTCATAGCCACGGAAAGGATCAGATTCAACCAAAGTAATTAACTCAGGATCAACAGAGAATTCATAATCCTTATCAGTACCAAATATGGGAGAGGTAGCAAACTTAGGGTCATATTTCATTCTCTCCCTCATAGATTTTTTTTTCATTTCAGCAAACAATTTTATAACCTCATCTCTATCATTACAAGCAAGAATGGCTCTAGCCGTCTCCCTATCAAAGACATGTTCATCAGGTGATTCAACTCTAGTAGGAGAGCTAGGCATAATAGGTGAATCATAATTCTCAAGAGTTTCATCATTTTTAGCATTCTCAATTTCTTTAGCTTTAGCAAGTTGTTCATCAAGAAATTCACCAAGTGGCACAGTATTATCAAGCATAGTACTAGCATCATCATAAGTATCATTCATAGCAGAAGTAGCATCATCAATAACTTGAGACATATCATAATTAATAACAGGTGGTGGTGTTGCAAGTTTACTCAAAACAGAAGGTGAATCAAGTCCAGAGCTAGATGGCAGTTCCTTACCTTCCCTCGTCCTAGAGGGAACGATCTTGGTTCTATCATCCTTAAGATTCTTCATAGTGATCAACAGATATAAATCCCAAGTGACTCAGCAAATAAAGCTATGCTCCCCGGCAACGGCGCCAGAAAAAGGTCTTGATAACCCACAAGTATAGGGGATCCCAACAGTTTTCGAGGGTAGAGTATTCAACCCAAATTTATTGATTCGACACAAGGGGAGCCAAAGAATATTTCCAAGTATTAGCAGTTGAGTTGTCAACTCAAGCACACCTGGAGACTAAATATCTGCAGCAGAGTGATCAATAGCACAGTAGTATGGTAGTTTGATAGCAATAGCAATAATAGTAATAGTTACGGTAGCAGCAATAGTTTTGTAGCAATTGTGACAGTAATAGCAACAGTAGTAACTTAGCAAAGAACAATATGTGAAAAGCTCGTAGGCATTGGATCGGTGATTATATTGGATAACATTCATCATGTAACAGTCATAACCTAGGGCTACACAGAACTAGCTCCAATTCATCAATGTAATGTAGGCATGTATTCCGTATATAGTCATACGTGCTTGCGATAAGAACTTGCATGACATCTTTTGTCCTACCCTCCCATGGCAGCGGGGTCCTTAAGGAAACTAAGGGATATTAAGACCTCATTTTAATAGAGAACCGGAACAAAGCATTAACACATAGTGAATACATGAACTCCTCAAACTATGGTAATCACCGGAAAGAATCCCAATTATTGTCACCTTGGGGTATGCGGATCATAACACATAGCAGGTGCGTATAACCTGCAAGATCGGATCAAGAACACAAATATATTCATGAAAACATAAAGGGTTCAGATCTGAAATCATGGCACTTGGGCCCTAGTGACAAGCATTAAGCATAGCAAAGTCATAGCAACATCAATCTCAGAACATAGTGGATACTAGGGATCAAGCCCTAACAAAACTAACTCGATTACAGGATAAATCTCATCCAACCCATCACCGTCCAGCAAGCCTACGAAGGAATTACTCACTCCCGGCGGTGAGCATCATGAAATTGGTGATGGAGGATGGTTAATGATGATGATGATGGAAGATCCCCCTCTCCGGAGCCCCGAACGGACTCCGGATCTGGCCTCTCGATGAAGAACAGGAGGTGGCGGCGGCTCCCTATCGTAAAACGCGATGAAACTTCCTCTCTTATTTTTTTCTCTGGAATTGTGAATTTATAGGCTTGAGATTAGGGTCAGCGGAGCCACGTGGGCACCATAAGCCACCAGGGCGCGCCAGGGGTGGTGGCGCGCCGTGGTGCCTCGTGGGCAGCAGGTGGCCCCCCTCCAGTGGATCTTGGCTCCAGTATTTTTTATTTATTCCATGAAAAATCTCCAAAAAGTTTCGTCCAATTTCAAGAACTTTTATTTCTGCACAAAAACAACACCATGGTAGTTCTGCTGAAAACAGCGTCAGTCCGGGTTAGTTTCATTCAAATCATGCAAATTAGAGTCCAAAACAAGAGCAAAAGTGTTTGGAAAAGTAGATACAACAGAGATGTATCACTGGGCAGGTGACATGTTTCTAGTGTAAAGGAACTACTCATTACCCGGCTCAATGCCAAATTTACCCCAAGGTACAAGATATTACCAAACAGCAGAAGGAAGCCATGAAAGAAGCCCTCAAGGAAAGTTTAGAAGAATCTGTGATGAAGGAGATATTGAAGACACAGATGAAGAAGGCCTAGTCAGATTTTACTCCAATACATGTTATTCATGTGGAGAAGAAGGACATTTTTCCCAGTATTGCACGAAGGAAAGAAAAGACTATCTGGGAAACTTCCCGACAGCAGAAGTGGAGTTTGATCCACAAGAAATAGAGAATTTGATCGGAACGAAGAAATCCAGGAAGAGAAACAGAAGACACCCTTAGAACAACCCAATTTCTGCAAAGAAGGACAAGAGTCATATTACCTGTTTTGAGTGTAAGAACACAGGACATTATGCCAATGATTGCCCAGAAAAGAAGCCCGGAACCCAGGGAACCTATGGAGGCACAAGGAAACCTAGGGAATTGTCAAAAGTAAACTGCTTTCGTTGTAATGCTGCAGGACATTATGCCATTGACTGTCCACACCCGAAGAAAGCTGGACCTGAGTAGTTAAGATTTTAATATTGGTAATAAGTGTAGTAGGAAACACTTTTATTTTCATGAGGATATGGAGTTGAAGTATGTAATGGAAGTCTCGGAGATTGTAATGGTTCATGAATCAATAAAAATAAAGGTGTCCTCATCTTATTTGTTGAATTGTATGTTATTGTGATCATGTTCGGAGATATGAAGAATAAGACCTATGGATGAACTAGTACATTTCATTTTAAGTGTGGTAGTAATCGGTAAAACCATAGGAACAAAGGAGAAGAATGTACTGTTCATGCCAAGGAGTTTGGACAAAATAAGTTTGAAGTTTATTTTGGTATCTTGGTTATCCCTAGAGTATGAAGGAATGAAGTACCAATGGATTTAAAGAAGGTGTAATGTTGGAATATGGAACAATAGTAACTCCAAGGAGGAGTTAAAGCTGTACAAGTGTTGAAGTGGGCCCATAACCCACAGGCCCAGGAATTAATAAGGAGCAAGCACTACCTTGATGAAGAAAGGAATTTGGAAGAAGCTATGATTTCATCAGCAAACGTTTCATATGAGGATACGACAACCCGAGAGTCATGAAAAAATGACAGATGTTAGATTTGGCTTGCAGAACCAATGGATTTAACCGAACCCAGTTCGAGGACAAGAGAAATTCTACAATGCTTGTGAGAATGCCCGAGTGTTAGAAATGTAAGATTCGCTAAACCTTATACAGGGTAATGATCAGGGTGCGGAATGGATTGATCACCATACCGACTTACTCTTATCATTCGCTCTTGTTATTTGGAATGGTAAATCTGGAGTGACTTACCTATAGTGGAGAGACGATGATCGTTGAAAACTTTGTTTAGGCCTTAGAATGGAATGTTGTGAAGTCCTTGTACAAGGCAGTTCTTGCCAAACGTAGGTTATACTGTGAGATTCAACGCAGACCCATTTCCTACAAAAAAAACCAATAATTGTTGACCACCATGAGGTTTTCGATAGTGTTTAGTATTGGCGTCAGACTTATCAAGCCCCAGAAGAACTTATAAAAGGACTCAAGATTTTGTGACAAGACAGATTCTGTCCAGGAAAGAAGTACATAAGTTTTGATGGACCCGTGACTTTGATTTTAAGTGTGGTAGCACCCCTGACCGTTCTGATCAATGGATTTGCTAGAAGACCCCAAACCCTAACCTTTTCTTTCTAGCCTCTCCGAATCTCAAGGACGAGATTCATTTTAAGTGTGGTAGGTTTGTAACATCCCAAAATTCTAAATTTTGGAATGTTATATTAAATAAATAAATAAATAAATAGGATTGATTGTTTGATTGTTTGTTGATTGATTGACTGAAAATGAGTGAAATTTGAAACTTTTGACAGTTTAATGAGAGGGAATGAAATGACTTCACAAAACTTTCACCTTGCATTTTGATCCCTCAGAATTCAAATTCATTTCATCACAAAACCCTAGAGTGAAGATGACATGACTTCTTCCATTTAAAGAAATGAAAAGGGAATTGAAAATGATTTGAATTTCATTTGAAATATTTTCAAACCAGAGACTTTATGCAACTCAATGATTTTCATGAGAGAGGATAAAAGGACTTCTTCAAATTATACGAAATATGAGTTGGAAGTTTAAAAGAATCAAATTGAAAGTTATTTTGAAACCCACTTTCAATTTGGAGTTATTTGAATTTCCAAATTTCAAAACCTCTGGAAATATTCAAAATGACAGAAGGAATATGACACTTCAAATATTCAGAGGCATTTGAAATATATTTGGCCATTTAAAAACAGAAAAAAATACTAAATGGTTTGAAATTCAAATTCAAACTCATTTGAGGATTTTATTCAAATTATTTTTCTCCAAAAATAAAACATATGGAAAATAGGGTAACATGATTCCCTTCAATAGAAAAATGGAGAAAAATAAATTTGAAATCATTTTGGTATTTTAAAATAATTTTATTTGCATTTTTAATGCAACAGTAGCACTGTTTGATTTTTATGAATTTTTATAAATTTTATTTGAACTTGAAAAATAGTTCATGTTGTAGGATTTGTTTTTCTGAATTTTTTATCGATAATATGTATATATAATATTTTTATTTTCCTTGTTTTTATTCTTTTTATCTTTGGTTATTTAAAAAAATGGAAAAAGGCATTAAATAGGAAACCCGAGCGTCGCGGCCCAGTAGCCAGATCTGGCCCAGATCCACCCCGAGCCGAATCCCTAAGGATCCGGTCGGCCGATTCCCAGTTCCCCCTCTCTCTCCCACTGACCCCCCAGTCCCACACGACCGCCCGAAGCTCCGAGCGGTCACCTTCCCCCTCACCCCGATTCCCTGCCTTACCTCTCCGGCGCCGCCGCGGCAACGCACCACCCGCCGATTTCCTTCCTTCTAGCCTCGCCTCCTCCTCCACGGCACCCCCACTATAAAACTCGAAACCCCGTCTTCCCATTCCGCCCCGAGCCCCTCCCGAAAGCTCCCTGACACCGCCAAAATTTCTCACCGGAGCCCGTAGCCGCCGCCGCGCCATTTGTAGCCCACCGAGCTCCTCCGACCACCTCACCCCTCCGCGAGGCCACCCCGAGAACCCCCTCGCTCCCCTACTTCGCCTGGACAACCGCCTCGAGCTCACCGACGACTGGAGCGCCATCCCCACTCAACACCGACCACCGCCGCCGTCGCCGTCTTCTTTTTCGGCAACGACCGGTCACCCGCCCCTCTCTCTCTGATCGGCGATCCCCACCACCGCTAGATCCTAATCCAACGGCCGCCGCAGATCCGCTCCTTTATAATTGAACGGCGAAGCATTTTCTGCTTCTGATCGGCCGTCCGCCCGTTTGCTCTTTTTGGTCACCGCTCTAGCCCAATCCCGTAGCGCCACGTGCACACTATCCGTTAGATAGGCTTTTCCTTTTTCTGTTTTCTGTTTTTAATTTCAGATTAGTTCTGTTTTTGTTTTGGCTAGATCTTTTAGGATTTTTATTGTTTTTGAGTGATTCTTTTTGCATTAGTTTCAAAATTTTATGAACTTTCTGTTGGTGCAATTGTATTTCAAATTTGAGCAGTTTTAATTTTGAATTTGATGAATTTTGTTCAAATCACTAATTTGGCCATGTCTTGAGTTTTATAATGTATTTTTGATTGATTATTTTTGCTACTGTTTTACTATTGTTTTGTCTATCTAGTAGCATTTAGTGAATTATTTTTAGTTTATTTTAAATTAGGTTTATTGCAAAAACAGTACTATTTTAGTATAGTTTTTGTTTTATTTCATTTTCTTTTTGTTTTAAATGATTTTAATCTTTTTCTTTTGTCACTTTTGACAAAATTCGTTAGGATTATGTTACTCTATAGTAAACACATGTTTTTATTTTGTTTTTCATTTCTTTTGTATTAAAGTTTGTCTAGGTCATAATAGGAGTTTTTATAAAAGCTTTTAGTTGATTCTTTTATTAGGGAAATTTTTTATAAAAATATTTTCTGTTTATTATTTTAGTTTTATATTTTGTTTTTTGTTAAGTTATTAGTCTAGTGATATTCCTTGCTGTTAAATTTATATTTAGGACAAAACTATTCTTGTTGGTTGTGGCTAAGTCATAGAGTTTTGTCAATATGTCGGGGGGATGACCCCCGGGTAGGCAACGGAGCCCGAATCCCTTTCAGAAAATCATCAAAGCAAGACAAGTCCCTCTGGCCGGCTTGCCAGGCATGCCGGCTCCCCAGCGCGAGCCGGCTCGGCGTGGCAACCCGGCCTGGCCGGCTGGCCCATGCCGGCTGGCCGCGAGGCGGCGAATCCTTAGCGACGAAGCAAGCGGTGCTACAGCGCTCCTTCCTTTACCCTGACAGAGCAGGTGAGGCTGCAGCTTTCCTTGCGCCCCCGCCCGAGGCGGGCGGTGTTAGTGAGGCACGGTCCTGTAGAAACGGCGGCGCAGACCTCCCTCTGACGATGGACAAGACGCGCCACAGTGCCTCGAACCCAGTCTGACGAGACAAGACCCGCCACGATGCCCGCGCCAGGCAGGTGCGGCGCACCTGGCGACCCGGCACCCGGCGACCCGGCATCCCGGCATCTGGCGACCCGGCGACCCGGCCACTGGATCCTGGTCAATGACACCAGGGGCCCGCGCCTCTGGTACGTTACCGTTGTAACCCTGGGGGTCGGCCTATAAGACCCCCAGGGAGGCCTCCGTGCAGAGGGATCGGGTTTTAGTGGCTGAGAGTTCGAGTTAGTGCGGTAAGGTCAGTTCTCACCCTAGCTAGCTCTCTCCAGATCACGAACACTCGCACAGGAGAGGCAGAACGGTGGCTTAGCCCCTTCTCCCTCCTCCGTCCAAGCAGCTCCAGGAGCGACTCTGTAACCTCTGTGCTTATCAGCTCACACGGCAGGAGTAGGGGTGTTACCTCTCCAGAGGGCCCCGAACCTGGGTACGTCTTGTGTCCCGCACTCGCTCGTGCCAACCTCGCCTCCGGAACCCACCGGCGTCCTATCGTAGCCCCACCTCATAAGCCATCTCATGGCATCTGCCGTGAATCACGCACCCCCAGCGAGAATACCACGACAGTTGGCGCCCACCGTGGGGCTGCTCACGGCGTCGGCCGGAGTCAAGTTCCGGACGAGGCCCTTCACCAGCTCCGGCGAGCCCATCGTGCACGGTTTGGTCCGTGCGCCCCGCATGGCCAAACCGGCCGGCTGCAGCGCTGCGCTGGGCGCGGACGTCGCCGGCCCCGCAGGCTGCTTCATCGTCCCCTTCGGCGCGCTGCGCGTCTTCATCGCGCTCGTCCCTGACGTGTTTCCCAGCAAAGTGTGCAATTGCGCCGACTCACCTGTCCCCGTTAGCCGCGCCGTCCCCGACGACGTCGCTGCTCTCTGCGTTCACGCGGAGGTGCTCACCATCGGCACCAGTTCCGGCTCCCCGTGCGCCAAGGAGAAGGCTGCCGCGGCCGCCGCCTTGGCTGCGGCTCCGCCTCGCCGGACTGACCCGCTCCATGACACGATCCGGAGTCTGCAAGCCCCCATCACGCCTGACGCCGACGCGGCTTCTGCAGCGCCCCAGCTCAACGAGGGCCGCCAGCATCTGCTGCTCGAGGCCACGGAGCTTGCGGCAACCCGGCGCCAGCTGGAGTCCGCCCAGCGAGAATTCGACAGTGCGCATGGCCTCACTCCGCCTGCCGTCGAGCCCAGCCGGGTCGCGGAGGTGCGGATCCGTGGGGGCGCACTCGGCCGTGCGCTAGGCGTAGGCCGACCCATCTACGACACCCCCGTCAAGAACATGCGCGCGGCGCAGGCCGCGATTGCTGATCTCGAGTTTCTGGAGGGCAAGGAGCTGCTGCAGCAGCAGCAGCAGCGCATCCGCGACCTCATCACCACGGCGAACGAGCAGCAGCAGCGCTTCGACCCGGCCCAGCCATCCGGCTCCGCCTCAAGAAGAACCGGGGACCCAGAGAGGGCTCTCCGGGATGCGCGGCAGACGTATTCACACGCCACTAGCGCAAGCCGCTCTGGCCGGCACCGGTCCGGCCGGAGCCGGCACAACCGCGCCACCACCGCTGGAGACGGCAACGCTGGCGAAACGGCCGGCAACGGCTGGGTTCAGTAGCCGGAGCCTCCCGTGCAGCCGGCTCGGCGGCCCGAGCCGGCCCCGGAAGCTCCTGCTCCCCGCGGTCCCGTGACTGGCCGAATCGGCCTCCGCGTTCCCGTGGCTGACCGGCTCAGCCCCCGCGAGCCCTATGACGAAAGCGACGCCCGTCACCGCATCGACCGGCTGGCGCGCTCCACGGCCCTGGAGGAGGAAAGCTTTGTTGGCCCGACATGCTTCGGCCCCCGCATTCGCGAAGAACCCTTCCCCAAAGGCTTCTCGCTGCCCCGTGACTCGCCAAAATACACCGGCGCCACCAAGCCGGAGGACTGGCTTACCGACTACACCACAGCTGTCGGCATAGCCGGCGGCAACCGGCGTGTGGCTGTCCGTTACGTCCCCCTCATGCTGCTCGGTTCGGCCCGGACGTGGCTCAACAGCCTCCGTGCCGGCAGCGTGAACTCCTGGCTGGATTTCGAAGACGCGTTCGTCCGCAACTTTACCAGCACCTACAAGCGACCCGGCAAGCCTCACCAGCTCTCCATGTGCGTCCAGAAGCCGGGCGAGCCCCTGCGCAACTTCCTCACGCGGTGGACGGAGCTTCGCAACTCCTGCGAAGGGGTCCACGAGGTCTAGGCCATCCAATACTTCATCGACGGATGCCTAGACGGCACTCTGGTCAAACACCGGCTGGTGTGCGACGAGCCGGAGACCCTGGCGGAGCTCATGGCCGTGGCGGACAAGTACGCTACGGCCGACTCCGCGATGGATGTGAAGATCACGATCGGCACGGACGGCAAGCTTCTCCCGGCCCAGCCGGCTCCCCCCAAGCCGGCTGGCGACAACAGCCAGCGTCGGCAAGACGGCAACAACAACGGCGAGCGCCGGAGCGACCAGCCGGCGCCTCGCTACGACCACCGGCAAGTCGCTGCCGTGGAGAGGGAGCAGCCGGCCGAGCAAGGCCCCAGCCAGCGCCCGCGCACCGGCAAGGCCGTCTGGCAGCCCAAGCTGACCTTCGAGCAGATGCTCGACGCCCCCTGCAAAAACCACAGCGGCGCGAAGCCATCGACGCACACGCTCCGGCAATGCAACTTCACGCAGCGCTTCTTGAAGGGCAACCTTCCGCCCCCGCCGCCTGGAGCCAGCTCGCAGCAGCCACCGCTGCCGCCGCGTCCACAGCCACCCGGCGCCCTCGCCGACAACCCTTTCCCGCGCTCGGACGCATCCTACGTCGTCTTCACCAGCGAGGGGGATGACAAGCATGCCAAGCGCAAGCACGTGGCCGAGGTGAACGCCGTCGTCCCTCCAGTTCCCCAGTACATGCACTGGTCCGACCGGCCGGTGAGCTGGACCCGGGAGGATCACCCGGCCGTCATGCCCACGCCGGGCGGCTACGCCCTCATGCTCGACCCCACCTTCGTCTCCGAGAAGCGCACCTGCCGCTTTTCGCGGGTGCTGATCGACGGCGGCAGCAGCATCAACATCCTCTACCGCGACACGATGACCAAGCTCGGCATCGAGGCGCGACAGCTGGAGCCGACCCGGACAGTGTTCCACGGCATCGTGCCGGGACACTCCTGCTCCCCGATCCGCAGGCTCCGGCTCGACGTCCTTTTCGGCTCCAGTAGCCATTTCCGCCGCGAGCCGATCTGGTTCGAGGTGGTCGACCTGGCCAGCCCCTACCACGCACTGCTGGGCCGGCCCGCGATGGCCAAGTTTATGGCGGTCCCCCACTACGCCTACCTGAAGTTGAAGATGCCGGGTCCCAAGGGCCTCATCACCATCATCGGCGACTACAAGAAGTCCCTCGAGTGCGCCAAAGCCGGCTCCCAGCTGGCCGAGTCGCTGGTCATCGCCGAGGAGAGGCGCCAGCTGGACAGGATCGTGGCGCTGGTTAACGCGCAGTCGGCTGTGCCGGCTCCGCCCAAGCCGGCCGACGAAGCCTCCTTCAAGCCGGCCAAGGACACGAAGCGGGTCCCGCTCGACCCGGCCGACCCCAGCTCCAGCAAGTACATCATCGTGGGTGCCGGCCTCGACAGCAAATAGGAAGGCGAGCTCGTCGATTTCCTCTGTGAGAATCTGGACATCTTCGCATGGTCTCCCAAAGACATGCCGGGCGAACTCGTACTCCGGCTCGTCCAGCGAACAGCCGGGCAGCACAAGCTGGCCTCCCCCTGGGAAGGCCCCTTCATCGTCAGCAAGGCTCTCTGCGACCGGAATGCATACTACCTCATCGACGCGCAGAAGCCGAACAAGCGCAAGCGAGATGCAGCCGGCGAGGAGTCCAGCCGGCCCTGGAACACGGAGCTCCTCTGTCCGTTTTACAGTTAAACCCATGTATGTATGCATCACCATCTTTTGGACTTAATCAAACCAGGCAGCTCCCCCGTTCTTATGTTTCCTGCCGAGTCGGCGCAGCCGGCTCGGGGGCTCGGGGGCTCCCTTTTTCCCGTTTTATTCTGTGTCTACACACAACCATGTTTTTTCTAATTCCCCCACCAAGTCGGCATAGCCGGCTCGGGGGCTAGCCGGCTAGACCACGCCCCGTCTTTTTTCCCTTAGTGCGTCTCGGAGTGTACGATCCGCCAAAGCCCTCTCTTCGCCAGCCACAGCCGGCTCCCGGCTGTCCGGCCAGCAAGAGCCAAAGGCCGGAAGCATCGTTACGCAAGAACGACTAAGGAAACAGCCCGGCACGGCCAACCCGGCTTAACCCGTTTTATCTCGCCTGTTCGCCGCACGACCGGCTGTGCGCCAGGCGGCCTCGCCGCCTGCCGCCAGCCGGCCCAGTGGGTGTTTCGCTCGCGCTCAACGTCCGAAAAAGCCTAAGTACTGTGCGTTCGCTCTCAAACCCGAGTTCCCGTCCTAGCCACAGTCCGCAACCCGGCTGTCCGGCTAGCGGGAAGGAAGTCCAGAGAAACAACAAACAGGAAAAGGCCCAAGGCCGAACAGCAGAAAGTGAAATCACCACGACAGTTGGCGCCAAATCGCATGCCAAATTTATATATAGCATGGGCCTTCGGCCACGGGTTCATTACATTGAACTACACCCCCAGTGGGTGGACCTGCTACCTAACAAAAGCTTGAGCACAGAAAAAACAAAGGCCCTAAGCGGCACCCGCGTCGTCTCCGGCCGGCGTCGGCCCAGCCAAGGTGGACGCAGCCGCCGGGTTGGGTCCAGCGCTCTCCGCCGTCCTCTCCGCCGTGGCGTCATCGTCCGCGTCAGTCTCGTCGTCGGCATAGGCGCCCGTCTCGGCCCAGCTGCCGTCCGGGTCGTCGAGCAGAAGGCCGAGCGTGTCGGCAGGGAGCTCCTCGCCGTCTTCCGTCCGCTCGACGACGAACTCGTCGTGCGGGGCGAACACTGCCAAGTAGCTGGCCCGCACGGCGATCCGCTGCGCCCGCGCCGCCAAGTCCTCCTCTGCGCCGGCCTGCTGCGCCGCCAGACGGTCGAGGTCCACGCCTGGATACCACGACACGACGAAGCGCAGCGCCGTCTCCGCGCCAGCCCGGGCCGCGGAGGCCCTCCACGCACCGAGTCGCTCCACGCCGGCCTCCAGCCACCGCGCCAGCCGGATGACACTGTTCGGCGCCACCGCGCTCGGCCAGAGGCCGCTCGCCATGCCCAAGACGGCCTCGAACAGGCAGCGCATCTGCTCCTCCATGGCCCGAAGACGGGCCTCGCCGGCTAGAACAAGCCGAGAAGGACCAGGCGGCGTACGCGTCGATCTCCACCCCCAGCTCGCGCTGCTCGGCCCGGTGGGTGTACACGGCCGCATCAGCCGCCTCCTGTGTCTCCAGGAAGACTCCTGGCAAAGGAAAGAAACAAGTTAGTCAAAGAAGGCAACTTGCCGGCTTCGCCAGCCGGCCCGAAGAAAGAAATGATACTTACGGGCGAAGGTCTCGTCAAGGTGCTGCGCCTCGCCCAGCATCCCGCTCTCCCGGATCAGCGACGCGCGAGCCTGGGCCTCGAGATCCTTCTCGAGCTGGGCGATCTTCCTGCCGGCGTCCGCCAGCTCCTCGGCCGCCTTGCCGCGCTCCTCCGCCAACCGACCCAGCTCGGCCTAATGGGCCTCCTCCGCCCTGGCCTTCTCGGCCACCATCCGGTCCACCTCGGCCTGGAGCCGGCCGCGGTCGCCGACGGCGAGGTCGCGCTGCTGGCCGGCTTCCGCAAGCCGGCCTCGAAGGCCTGGCACCTCGGCCGCATCGGCTGCGCGACAAGATTCCCGGTCAGATGCCGGAAGCAAGGATTAGAAGAAAAAGTCAAGGCTCTAAGATTCGACCCGGCTGCTCCGCAGTCCGGCCCGAATCTCGGGGGCTACACCCAGTGGGTGCGCTGGTGCGCATCCACTGAAGGCACGAAGGCATACCTTGGACCCGATGCAGCTCCGCCTCCGAGGCGGCGAGCCGGGTTCTGGCCTCACGGTACCGTTCCTGGAGCCGGTTGAACGCGGTGGCCCGCAGGTCATACAGACATTGCGCGTAGACAGAAGATTAAGATAATGCAAAAGACGGCCATAAGATTCGACACGGCTGCTCCGCAGCCCGGACGCCCCCACTGATTAAACAATCAAGATAGAAGAAAAAGCTCACCGCGATCGCCTGCTCCAGCTGCCGTGCCCGGTCCAGCTCCTCCCGGAGGAAGGCCTGCAGGCGCTCGTCCCGGCCTCGAAGTTGCGAGCGCAAGGCATCCGCCGCATCGTCCTCCCGGGTTCGCGGCCCCACCACGGCCTCGCTGGAGCTCGCCCACGGAAGCTCAAGTGCGGTCCCGGCGCCGGATCCGCTTCCACCCGGCCGCTCGGGGTCCATGGCGGCTTGGGGCGGCACGACCACCAGGGTGGCGGTGCCTCCTGCCGCGGCCCCCGCGGCCGGCGTCAGCTGCGCTTGGCCGGATGGCGCGGAGTCCGCCTCGCGCCTCTCCCCGCCGTCCCCGCCTCCCTCCGCAGGGTTGGCTCGGGGCGGCGTGTCCACGACGATCTCCTCGTCAACGTCCGACCCGCTGCCGGCCAGCTCCGCCCTCGTCTCCGGATCGCCCGCTCCCGCCGGCTGCGGCTCAATGACCGTCACCGCCGGCGCCGAGCCCGTCTCCATCTCCGGCCAGGCCGGATCCGCGGTAAGCCTGGCCCGCGTCGCGGAGGCCCTCTCCCACGCCTGGGCCGAGGCCTCCCGCATCGCCTTCTCGGCCTCAGCCTAGTCCCGCCAGGCGGCACGCGTCGCCGCCTCAAGATCCTGGCCGGACTGGAGGGCCTCGAGTTCTTCCTCCCCGGACCGACTCGGCGGAGGGTCGACGGCGCTGCTCCTGGTCTTCCTCCAGGTGACCTCGCCCGCCGCGGCCTCCTTTGCCGCCACCGCCAAGTCAAGAGCCGACCTGTGCTCGGCGGATTCGTCATGGCGAAGGCATAAGGAAGAACAAAGATAATCCACAAGACGACAGTTGGCGCCCCAAGAATAAGGCAAGGAGCACTTACCCGATGACCATCGGGGGCTCCCGCCTCGGCCCTACGGACGAGGCGAGCCGGCGCTTCTTCTTCACGACGGCCCTCGCGCGCGCCGGCTCCGCTGCCGGGCGTTTCGCGGCCGGTCTCGCCTCGACCACCTCCATCCCGTGCGGCCGGCTGGCGGTCGCCGCCACGCGAGCCGGCCCGGCACCAGCTGCCTTCCGCAGCCGTCTTGGGGGGTCGACGCTGGCGTCCTCCCTAGCCGAGGGCGCTGCACCGTGGGCATCACTCAGGCTCTCCTCGTCGTCATCCGGCCAGTCCCGCAGTAGATCTGGAGGCGGAGACTTACCTGCAACCCGCGACCCGCCGGCTGCGGCGTCGGCCAGGCGCGCCTCGACCGCCCCCTCCTCCGCCTCGGCGCCGGCCTCCTCCAGATCCGGGTCGGGCAGGTCGGCGAGCAGGATCTGGGCATTCGGCCCATCGTGGTTCCGCTGGCTGGCGAATAGCTGCGGCCATCCCGCGGCGTCAGGACGCAAGAATAACGTCGAAGCGGCAAAATATAAAGACCAGGTACTCACCGCAGGCGCCGGGTTCTCCCGCTGATAAGGAGCCTTCCCGAAGCTCCACTCCCCCTCCTTCAGCGCGGCCTTGGAGATGTAGTTGACCCGCTGGACGATCCCAGCCGGCGTCAGCTCCTTGGTCGACATCCGGGTCGGGTTGTGCTGGCCACTCATGTCGCCAATCCGATGTGCCCGGCGCTGCAGCAGCAGAACCCGACGGGCGATGAAGGCCACGATAAGATCAGCCGCCTTCAGCCCTTCGTTCCTCGTCAGCTCCCTGACCCGGCCGCAGATCTTCTCCATCTCCTTCGATGGCTCCTTGGGGCGGTACCCCCAATTCGGTTTCTCGAGCGGCGGTGCGTCAAAGAATGGCGGAAGGTTGATGACGTCGACAGCCGGGTCGGCGTTCCGGACGTAGAAAAACGTCGACTGCCACTTCTTGGCCGGCCGGTGACCACCGCGGCGCTGCTGTCGGACATGGCGCCGGCTGACGCTCCCTGCTGCTTGAGAAAGAACATCATCGTCCACAGCTCCACAGTCGGCACCATCCCGAGATAGCCTTCGCAGAGCGTGGCAAAGCCGGCTACCTGCAACACGGCGTTGGCGCCGAGATGATGCGGCTGCAGCCCGAAGAAATCGAGCCACGCGCGGAAGAAGAGACTCGCGGGGAGGCCGAGCCCGCGCTCGAAGTGCGAGAAGAAGACCACATGCTCGCCCTCCTGTGGCGCCGGCACACTCTCCGGGCCCGGCGCGCGCGCAAGCAGCGCCTCCGCCGGCGGCAGCCGCTTCGTGCGGCGGAGGTACCGGATGTTTTGCTCCGTCATGATGGAGCCCTCCCAAGAGCCTTTCGGCAGCGCCATTGGGGAGGGTTTTCCGCGGGCGGCGAGATTCAGCGATGGAGAGGAGGAAGAGAGGAGGAGGGCGGCGCGCTGCGGGCTTCGGGTCTCGGCGTGCAGCAGGCGTGGGCGAGGCGACGACGGCGGCGGCACTTCGCTCGGGCACGGCGGAGAAGGAGAGGAAGCAGAGGAGGAGCAAGGGGCAGGGGTGCGAGCGCGGGCGTCTCCGTCGCACTCCCCCCTTCTCGTTTATAACCACGCGAAATCGTGGGGGAGTGGGATCGGCTGCGCCCACAATCCCCACTCCCCCGCACTGTGCGCGCGCGTTCCCCACGCGCAGTAACTACGCGGGGAAGCGCAATCGCCAACGGTCGCCGCAGCGAATCCCCCGCGCACGGGCCCTGGGCGTGTAGTGGCGGGCCCGAGCCGCGGTCACGGCCCGTCGCGCGCGTGGGCTGGCAGGCCTCGCCCACCGCAAGGCCGCACGTGGCAGCCCGTCGAGCTGCGGCGGGCGCAAATCGGCGTACGAAGCAAGACCCATCTGGCAGGCGTTTCCGTTTACCGCTCAGGCCGGGGTGCCGCGACCCGGCCCCCGGAGGCCGGCCCCCCAGCGGGTGTTCCCGGCGTCCGCTGCCGCGAAGCCGGCAAGATGCCAGGCGAAGCCGCCCGGCCGAACTCCGGCGCTTCATCAACAGAACTGGCTCCTCAGGGTGGTAAGCTGCAAAGGCTCCCCTGCCTGAAGCCGGCGAACCTTCACAACTTCGGGGACTACTGTCGAGGGGATGCCCCCCGGGTAGGCAACGGAGTCCGAATCCCTTTCGGAAAATCATCAGAGCAAGAAAAGTCCCTCTGGCCGGCTTGCCAGGCACGCCGGCTCCTCAGCGTGAGCCGGCTCGGCATGGCAACCCGGCCTGGCCGGCTGGCCCATGCCGGCTGGCTGCGAGGCGGCGAAGCCTTAGCGACGAAGGAAGCGGTGCTACATCGCTCCTTCCTTTACCCTGACAGAGCAGGTGAGGCTGCAGCTTTCCTTGCGCCCCCGCCTGAGGCGGGCGGTGTCAGTGAGGTGAGGTCCTATAGAAACGGCGGCGCCGACCTCCCTCTGACGATGGACAAGACACGCCACAATGCCTCGAACCCAGACTGACGAGACAAGACCCGTCACGATGCCTGCGCCAGGCAGGTGCGGCGCACCTGGCGACCCGGCACCCGGCGACCCGGCGACCCGGCCACCGGATCCTGGTCAATGACACCAGGGGCCCGCGCCTCTGGTACGTTACCGCAGAGGGATCGGGTTTTAGTGGCTGAGAGTTCGAGTTAGTGCGGTAAGGTCAGTTCTCACCCTAGCTAGCTCTCTCCAGATCAAGAACACTCGCACAGGAGAGGCAGAACGGTGGCTTAGCCCCTTCTCCCTCCTCCGTCCAAGCAGCTCCAGGAGCGACTCTGTAACCTCTGTGCTTATCAGCTCACACGGCAGGAGTAGGGGTGTTACCTCTCCAGAGGGCCCCGAACCTAGGTATGTCTTGTGTCCCGCACTCGCTCGTGCCAACCTCGCCTCCGGAACCCACCGGCGTCCTATCGTAGCCCCACCTCATAAGCCATCTCATGGCATCTGCCAAGAATCACGCACCCCCAGCGAGAATACCACGACACAATAGTTTTCTTTAGTGATTTCCTTTTTGGAATTTCTCCTTGGACTTTATTTGGTTTTCTTATTGATTTCTTTATTGATTTATTTGTTGCTTTTATTTTGATTGAGTGTATTATGATTGATAGAATTGATTGCTAGAGTGTTTGCTTATGTGAATTCTATGTTTGATTATATAGATTTTCTCGGAGTGACGAATAGTTCAATCAAGTTCATTTTCTGAGAGCAATACTATCTTCATCAACTTACCAGGCAAGTTCACTTTGACCATATTTTCATACCTATGATTTTTATTGCATTTAGTGTTACCCTTTTCATCTATCCTCCCGTAGTATATTGAATCTTGTAGTTGAGTAGAAGCATGAGGTATGAACCCACACCCTATTTCCAAGCCCGGGAACGTTGTTTATGTTATGCTATGCTATTGTAGACGGGGATTGGTATGAGTGCTCGTGAGTGGTGTGAAGTGGAGGACTCTACGTCAATGACAACAACCTCATGGTGGCAACGTCAAGGCCTGCATCTACAAGACTTCAAGACTCGAGACAAGAATTCAATATACCTCTGGGTGGAGGATGGTTTAGACGGGCATCGTGGGCAAAACCCAGTGGATGACCCGGTTCGACGGGCATCGTGGGAAAACCCAGTGGATACCCCGGGATGCATGGGTAAGCGCCATGACATCTTGCGGAAAGCTTCACCCAGGCTCAAAGAGACGGAAGAATACTTCATGCCCGGAAGCTTACCTGTGTAGCCACAAGTCATTATGGGCTCTAGCTTGGTTGATCTTAGTTGTGACTCTGGCAGGGCAGTTGCTAGCAGATGTAGTCGACGGTAGGATTGGATGGGCACTGTCCATGGTCAGGGAAACATCTCTAAAAGACCATGTTTCCTTCGTCCTATTCTCAAACACCCGGCAGTGCGAGGACATAAAAGGAGGGAACGATTCTTGTGGGTAAAGTGCACAACACTCTACAGAGTTAAAACCTAATCGATTAGCCGTGTCCCCGGTTACGGACAACTTGAGCCTCTGGACTTGGATCTATCTCTGAACTCTCAACACTGGACTGATAACTAATTGTGGGCAACTTATGATACTTGGGGGCTATGAGACATCGGTTGGCGGAACCATGTCATAGTAGATAACTCCGTAGTGAAGACTCCTGATTATTCCTTTGTTGTAGGGAAAATAAAACCAGCTTTTATGCAAAAACATCAGACATAGAGCCACAAAGCCATATTGCATATAGGATAGACTTTTCATCTGCTTCTATTGTGATCTTACCGGTACATTCAATGTACTGACCTACACGGCTGCAACGTATCATGTTGCAGGATTTTTACGACGAGTAAGAGATTACGTTGTAGGGTTACGGTCTACACTCAACTTGCCGTTAGCGTTGATGGGACTCCACACCCTTATACTTTGTTTCCGCTGTGATAATTAAGGTATACTCTGGATCTACGGTATTTATTTTACATGTGATGTTATGGTATTTCATCGAAGTACTGTGTGTGCCAGCATACTGATCCAGGGATGGCACCGAAAGCACAGAGACTTGACCATATTGGGTCGGGTCGCTACAGCATGCAAAGGTTAAAGTATTTGTACCAGACTACAATGACTATCTAGAAGTCCTCATGAAGATAGTGAAGGATGGGCGGTCGGCCATCACAAGGGGTTAGACTAGAGTCGTGTGTGCCTTCGGCATGGAGGAGGGTACAATATGGGCATTCCGCTTCACCTTGTTTGGCAACCAAAATGTATTTCGCCTTTTTCTTTACCATCTTTAATACAAGTATACAACCCTGGTTTGTCATTCTTTATTTGGTGCTTATGTAATTCTTTTTTTATGTAATTCTTGAACATATGTACCTGTGAATCGAATAATGGATTGGTTGTTTAACCTGATGGATATGAATAAAGTTATTGCCAACTTTCAAATTCAAATTCAAATTCGGTACAATTGTAAATTGCAGTGATTAAATTAGGGTGAAAATACGCTCTGCATGTCATTACGCCGCACACGGTCTGTAAAGCACAACCTGTGTGATATACATCATAATCCGACACATTTCATAGAGAGAAAACGTGTGCGACCATGCACACATTTGCCGTTTGCAAAGCGTGTGTGATGTCAGACAATATCACAAACGGTGCGAGCAAACCAAATGTTGTGATAGTCGCCTTATTGTACACGCTTTACAATCATCAACTGTTTCTGATGTCCTACGCATCATAAACGTTGCACCACAGAATAGCATGTGCGATAGTTATTCCGTACGACACTCGTACGACAGTCGAACGTTTTGTAAACTCATCCGACATATGTACGATGATTAACTTATCTTCTTAATTATATAATCGCATACGGTTTAGGAAAAGTGAATGTGTGTGATAGTCTCCTTATCATACACGTTTTAATATTGTGAATTGTTTGTGATGGGGCGAGCATCGTAAACGTTGCACCACGGAATACCGAGTGCAATGGTAATGCGAGCACACACGAGTAGCAAGGACGGAGCATTTGGGAAAGATGCGGGCATCGCATACGCTTTGTTCTGCAAAACGTACCTATCGCCGACGGTTTCTAGGTCGGGTGGGAAGGACCCCCCTATCGCACACACAGGCAAGGCGACGGTTTAAAACTCTGTTGCGGAAAGGGGGTAAAAACTATTTGTATAGCAGGTCGCTGCACCAGTGAGAGTACTTCGTAAGTACGGGGTGACTCACCGAATAGCATCACCATATCATCCACAAACTAGTGGGCAGGTGGAACTCTCTAACAAGGAAATAAAGACGATACTACAAAAGACGTTGGAGAAGTTCAGGAAAGATTGGGCATCAAAGCTGAATGAAACACTCTGGGCTTATCGCACTGCTTATAAGAATCCCATGGGGATGTCACCATACAAAATGGTGTACGGTAAGGCTTGTCATCTACCCTTAGAATTAGAGCATAAAGCTTTCTGGGCAATCAAAAACATAAATCTAAATCTTAAAGAAGCTGGAGAAAAAAGGTTGTTAGATATGCATGCTCTAAGTGAACTTCGCAGCAGTGCTTACGAGAGCGCCAGGTTGTTCAAAGAAAAAGTTAAAATGTGGCATGATCGTAAGATACTGAAAAGAACTTTCACTGCGGGGGACAAGGTCCTCCTATTTAACTCTCGTCTCTAGTTGTTTCCAGGGAAGCTTAGGTCTCACTAGGAAGGGCCCTACAAGATAGAAGAGGTGTACAATTCCGGAGCTGTTCGTCTTAAAGGAGGGAAGAATGGTCCCTGGATCGTGAATGGATGCTACTTGTAGACTGCGTTGGTATTTTCCCGAAGAGGAGAGGATGATACAATATAGTAAAGATAAGTGTTTCCCTCAGTTAAGAACCAAGGTTATGAATCCAGTAGGAGAACCAAGCAAAATTCCGTTAAGCGCACCTGCATACACACAAGAGCAACACACTTGCACCCAACGCAAATAAGAGGGTTGTCAATCCTCTTAGCGGTTATTTGCAAGGATTAAATCTTATAGAGATAAATAGATAAACTAAAATACTAATTAAAATAAAAGTAAATAAATTGCAGCAAGGTATTTTTGGGTTTTTTATATATGATAAAGTAGACCCGGGGCCATAGTTTTCACTAGAGGCTTCTCTCTCGAACACATAGCATACAATGGGTAAACAAATTACTGTTGGGCAATTGATAGAAAAGCAAATAATTATGACGGATTCACGGCAATGATCATGTATATAGGCATCACATCCGAGACAAGTAGACCGACTCCTGCCTGCATCTACTACTATTACTCCACCCATCAACCGCTATCCAGCATGCATCTAGGGTATTAAGTATGAAACAGAGTAACACCTTAAGCAAGATGACATGATGTAGACAAAGTAAACTCAAGCAATATGATTAAACCCCATATTTTTATCCTTAATGGCAACAATACAAATATGTGTCATGTCCCTTTCTGTCACTGGGATTGAGCACCGCAAGATTGAACCCATCACAAAGCACCTCTCCCATTGCAAGACAAATCAATCTAGTAGGCCAAACCAAATTGATAGATCAGAGAAAAATACAAAGCTATAATAATCATGCATAAAAGATTTCAGAGAGGACTCAAATATTTCTCATGAATAATCTGATCATAAACTCACAATTCATCGGATCCCAACAAACACACCGCAAAAGAAGATTACATCGGATAGAACTTCAAGACTTGTCGCTTCCTCGTGGCTCTTCTGGTCTTCTCCCGAAGCTTCGTGGGTCTCTTCTGGTCCAGAAAAAATTAATCCAAAGTTTTTTTCTCATTTAGACACTTTTTGATAATGATTTTCTGAAAAGGCAAAAACAAGCAGAAAACAGCAACCGACACTGGGCACTGGGTTAATAGATTAGTCCCAAAAAAATGATATATAATGGCATATAATTGCATATAAAACATCCAAGATTGATACTATAATAGCATGGAACAATAAAAAATTATAGATACATTGGATAAGTACCAATGGACAACACTTAAAAATATACCTTGCAGATGAACAAAAGGAGCGGGATGTAAAAGAGGTAAGTTTCCTAACGATCGAGCAAGCCGAAGCCCTTTGCAAGGAACAACGAGTATAGATCAGCACTCCGGTAAGATAGATGTGAATACCTAGATATTGATTATATTGTTTTAATAGACTTGTTAAATCTAATGTCTCAGAGTTTGGAATTTCCATCTATAGTTGGGAGCTTTGCCACTAATCTTTCAGGGATGAAATTTTTTCTAAGGAAGAAACTGGCCCTGCTACCGACAGATTCAAAGACGATGTATCAAATGACCGCGAGTGCCCGTTTGGGCGGTCGTTTGAAAATGAGAGGGAAGAGCCGCGGGGGACAAATCCAAAGACGGAGTATCATACAGACATAGGCACTTGTTTGGGTGGTCGTTTGGAATGCCTCAGTGAACGCTCCAAGGACAGAATCAAAGGCAGTGTTCCTGACGAACGGACGCGCCCGTATGAGCGGTCGTTCGTTCCAATCTCCGTGGCAGGTAAAAAAAGAGAAGAAAATCTAGCAGCGTGTCAAACGACCGGCCATACAGGCGCAAGCGCTAGTATGGAGGCCGTCATTGACACGGTTGTCGCGATTCTTTCCCGATTTTCATTTTGATTTCTTTCTAACTAACTCTTTATCTCATATATCGTGATTACCCACAGGATTAGCCTTCATAAAAGGGAGAAAGGGACGCCCATAAACCTAAAACCATCTAATCTCTCATCTTCTTTGGCTCCCATTGATACATCTCCAACGTATCTATAATTTTTGATTGTTCCATGCTATTATAGTATCAATCTTGGATGTTTTATATGCAATTATATGCCATTATATATCATTTTTTGGGACTAACCTATTAACCCAGTGCCCAGTGCCAGTTGCTGTTTTTTGCTTGCTTTTGCCTTTTCAGAAAATCATTATCAAAAAGTGTCCAAAAAAGAAAAAAACTTTGGATTAATTTTTTCTGGACCAGAAGAGACCCACAAAGCTTCGGGAGAAGGCCAGAAGGGCCACGAGGAGGCGGCAAGCCCGGAGGGCATGCCCAGGGGGGTAGGCGCGCCCCCCAAGCTTGTGGGCCCCTCGTAGCCCCTCCTGACCTAATTCCAGCACTATAAATTCCCAAATATTCCCAATATATCAGAAAGAGAGAAGAGAAAACCTTTCTGCCGCCGCAAGCCTCTGTTCTTCCGCGATCCCATCTGGAGGCCTTTTCCGGTACTCTACCAGAGGGGGAATCGATCACGGAGGGCTTCTTCATCAATCTTGTTGTCCTTCCGGTGATGTGTGAGTAGTTTACCACAGACCTATGGGTCCATAGCTAGTAGCTAGATGGCTTCTTTTCTCTCTTTGATCTTCAATACCATGTTCTCCTTGATGTTCTTCAAGTTCTATCTGATGTAATCTTCTTTTACGGTGTGTTTGTTGGGAACCGATGAATTGTGAGTTTATGATTAGATTATTCTTGAGAAATATTTGAGTCTTCTCTGAAGTCTGTTATGCATGATTATTATAGCTTTGTATTTCTCTCTGATCTACCGATTTGGTTTGTCCTACTAGATTGATTTATCTTGCAATGGGAGAGGTGCTTTGTGATGGGTTCAATCTTGCGGTGCTCAATCCCAGTGACAGAAGGGGACATGACATGTATTTGTATTGTTTCCATTAAGGATAAAAAGATGGGGCTTAATCATATTGCTTGAATTTACTTTGTCTACATCATGTCATCTTGCTTAAGGCGTTACTCTGTTTCATACTTAATACCCTAGATGCATGCTGGATAGCGGTCGATGGGTGGCGTAATAGTAGTAGATGCAGGCAGGAGTCTATCGGTGTATAAAACATGGGTATTTTATACCCTGACTTATGCACAGACGGTAGCAGCCTCCTTGCCAGCCAAGGCTTGCCAGAACTTGCCAAATAACCAGATTCAAGACCCAACCACAGAAGCTACTGGAGAGAAGCTCAAGACGAAGTGTCAACAAGTACTCCACTAGTGTTGAAGATGAAGACATTTCTTGCCGGCAAGGCTAAACCGGCAAGACGGAGACCCGGCAAGCTCCGTGCCGGCAAGCTTTCGCCAGCTCTCCAGCGCTGCACCTCACCGGGCAGCTAGTCGCTAATCGGTGAGGTGTCGACCGCACAGGCTGGTTGGTGAGATTCGTCGGGCGCGTGTCAGCACGCTGGGAGAAGATTTGCCTTTAATGACACCCGTCCAGAAGGCGTGTCAGGCTAATAATATGTAGCTGGGCGAGCGGTGCAGGAACCTTGCTGGAGCTCCTCCTCCACATGACACCTAACGATGCATTTATTGCTTTTGTCCTAAACTGGCAGAGTTAGGTATGATAGCACTGTTTGCTATCTAATCAACTTATAATTACTGTTTTGCCACTGTGGTAACCCCTTGAGCTATAAAAGGAGGTCCAGGGCAACGTTTACAGGGGTCGCACGATCAGAACCCTAGCACGACCTGCATGCATAGCTGCTCCTCCCGCACCTTGCCGGAGAAAGCGCTCCTTGTACTTGTGCTCACACCCAGCCAATACATGCAAGCAGGAGTAGGGTTTTACACCTCATGGTGGCCCGAACCTGGGTAAAATCCCCTGCGCCCTCCATTGATTCCGCTCTTTGTGCTTGCGCATCTCCCTAGCCAAACCACAAAGGGGCTAGATGGCCCCATAGATGGTCGTACCCATGACATCTTTGGCGCGCCAGGTAGGGGGATCGCTTGCGCGAACCCGAATTAGTGGATTGCGCGTCAGCTTCATCAACTTCATCACCGTCCTCCTCATCGTCGATGGCCCCCAAGAAGAAGGGCATCATGATGGCGGCCCCTTCGCACGTATCCGCAGGTGGCGCAGCCAATGCGGGTGGTGCGGATACCGCGGTTGGCATGACCAGCGCAGGTGGCTCGGTCGCCATGCCCACCGTGGTCGGTGCAGGAGACGAGCGCGCTGGAGGCAGTCGACTTCCTCGACCCTCTGGTGAACAAAGCCGAGACGGCACGGGCAGAGCGGACGGACGTCCTCCTCCCCCTCCTCGCCGCGTCGACGAACGCAGCCACCGGAGCAGCAATTTCCAGGCCAGCGTGAGCCAAGATCCTGCCGCAGCGGCGTCCAAAGATGCTGCTTCAGGACAGACGCTGCGCCCCTCGCACAATGGGCGCAATGCAACTCTGAGCGGCGTCAACGACTCAGGGCAGCGGCGACTCTCACGGCAAGACCCCTGTTGATCAAGTCCCAGATCCTCAAGCACCACCTCCGCCACGGCAACCCGCTGCTGATCATGTGCCGCAGCAGCAAGACCGCAATGGCACTCCTGCTGGCTCTGCCAGTAGTAGAGCGACGTCGCGCACTTCGCTTCAGGTCATGCCAGCCACAGCAGCGGAGGCGATGGCGTGAGCCCAGATGCTGCTGAACTTCCCTCCGGCAGCAGAAAAGATGGATGAGTGGAGAGCTGATGTCTACTACACAACTTATTCTTGTAGACAGGTGTTGGGCCTCCAAGCGCAGAGTTTTGTAGGACAGTAGCAATTTTCCCTCAAGTGGATGACCTAAGGTTTATCAATCCGTGGGAGGCATACGTTGAAGATGGTATCTCTCAAACAACCCTGCAACCAAATACAAGAAATCTCTTGTGTCCCCAACACACCCAATACAATGGTAAATTGTATAGGTGCACTAGTTTGGCGAAGATATGGTGATAAAAGTGTAGTATGGATAGTAGATATAGGTTTTTGTAATCTGAAAATATAAAAACAGCAAGGTAGCAAGTAACAAAAGTGAGCACAAACGATATTGCAATGCTTAAAAACAAGGCCTAGGGTTCATACTTTAACTAGTGCAATCTCTCAACAATGCTAATATAATTGGATCATATAACCATCCCTCAACGTGCGATAAAGAATCACTCCCAAGTTCCTATTAGCGGAGAACATAAGATAGAAATTGTTTGTAGGGTACGAAACCACCTCAAAGTTATCCTTTCCGATCGATCTATTGAGCTATTCCTATAAGTGTCACAAACAACCCTAGAGTTCGTACTAAAATAACACCATATGATACACATCAACCAACTCTAATGTCACCTAGATACTCCAATGTCACCACAAGTATCCGTGAGTTGATTATACGATATGCATCAAACAATTTCATAATCATAATATTCAATCCACACAAAGAACTCCAAGGAGCACCCCAAAGTTTCTATCGGAGAAAAGATAATGAAAACGTGCATCAACCTCTATGCATAGATTACCCCAATCTCACCACGGGAATCCGTGAGTTGAGTGCCAAAACATATATCAAGTGAATCAATATAATACCCCATTGTCACCACGGGTATTCATATGCAAGACATACATCAAGTGTTCTCAAATCTGAATTATTCAATTCGACAATAGCGAAACCTCAAAGACAAAGATTCAATTCATCACTTTTTCTAGCATCAATATATATATCATAATCAGTAGCTCTTCTCATAAAACTTCTCATGATCAAGTAGCAAGCTATTCACATGTTTAAAGAATAGGCCATTAATTTGTTGAAAACTAACAAACTATGTTCTCAGTCATCAAACAATTGCAATTCATCTTATTTTCAGGAAGGGTCTATGTAAGAGCTTTGATCTAGCAAATTCCACATACTCAACCATCATTTAGTCTTCCATGATTGCTGACACTCAAAGCATATTTTTAGAACAAATTGTTTCAGTCAAACACATAGGAAGATAGGGGCTTAATGTTTTGCCTCCCAACTTATTTATCTCAGGGATAATGTTAACAATAATAACTCATGATCACCTATATTCAGCTGGATATATGTGCCTGGATCTTTCCCTACCACATAATGCTTGCCAATTAAAGAATAAATAGAGCAGAATAGGGATGAACATTAATGACTCTTGCATAAAAGTAAATACAGAAAAGTAAAAGATAGGCCCTTCGCAGAGGGAAGCAGAGGTTGTCATGCGCTTTTTGTTATTGGATGCACAAGCCCTTAATGCAAAGTAACATCACGTTATATTGCCCCTTGTGATAGCAACCTTTATTATGCAGTTCGTCGCTTTTATTTCTTTACCATCACAAGTTCGTACAACGCTTATTTTCCCTTGCAATAAAATATCATACATATTTTAGGAGCAATTTTTATTGCTTTTTGCACCGATGACAACTTACTTGAAGGATCTTATTCAATCCATAGGTAGGTATGGTGGACACTCATGGGAAGAAACTAGGTTTAAGGGTTTTTGGATGCACAAGTAGTATCTCTACTTAGTACGAATTTTTGGCTAGCAAAAGATCCTAAGCAAGCACCACATGTTAGAGGATCCATGACAATATAACTTCTATGTGAATATAAACAAACATAACTCATTACGTTGTCTTCCTTGTCCAATGTCCACTACTTGATCAAGCTTGAAAAAAATTAATGGGGGCTCACAATCATAGAAGATGTCCAAGATAGTATATTTATATGTGTAATTTCTCTTCAAAATTCTTTCATGAATTGTTCAAGTGACCAATGCTATGTTTGTTAACTTTCAATAAATTTTACCACTTATACTTCTTGTATGTGAAGTCACTACTCCCCATGGGACAAGCATATGAAGCATATAAAATTTCAACTTTATGATATTCAATTCTTTCACAATTTACTCATAGGATATAAGTGAAGCACAAGAGTAAATGACAAACTACTCCAAAAAGATATAAGTGAAGATCAAATGAGTAGTTAAGTAAATAGGTAGCTATGTGAGGACTCTCTCTCATTTAAAAATTTCAGATCTTAAGTATTTTATTCAAAAAGCAAAGAAAACAAAATAAAATGACATTCCAAGGATAGCACATATCATGTGAAGAAGCAAAAACTTAGACTCAACCAAAACTGACCGATAGTTGTTGATGAAGAATGGTGGGATGCCTACCGGGGCATCCCCAAGCTTAGATGCTTGAGACTTCTTGAAATATTAATTTGGGATGCCTTGGGCATCCCCAAGCTTGAGCTCTTGTATCTCCTTAATCCCTCTCATATCATGGCTTCCCTAAATCTTAAAAACTTCATCCACACAAAACTCAACAAGAACTCGTGAGATAAGTTAGTATAAGTCAACTCAAAATCTTAACATTCTCCACTGTAGAAAATCACAAAAATTATAATTAAACATTGCATACTAAATGCCTCTGCATATTTAAAACTCCTATCCACAAATAGAAATATTAAATAGGCAAACATATGCAAACAATGCAACTATAACAGCAATCTGCCAAAACAGAACAGTCTGTAAAGGGTGCATAAGAATCCATACTTCCCTAACTCCAAAAATTCTGAAAAATTACCACGTGACAGAGAACTCATGCATGCTTACTGTGTAAAAATTTCAGATTTTTATCATGTACTGACTATTCAGGAATATTCTGGACATAACAGAAAACTTTCTGTTTTCAAACAGCAACACATGAACTTGCAAATTGAGCATGGTAAAGGCTATAATTGGCATTTTATTGAACTAAAAGATACAAAACATGATTATTGATAACACCAAGAAAATATCAACAGAAGAAAATGATGCTCCAAGCAAAACTCATACTATGTGACGAATAAAAATATAGCTCCGAGTGAGGTTACCGATAGTGTTGAAGACGAAAGAGGGGATGCCTTCCGGGGCATCCCCAAGCTTAGACGCTTGAGTATTCCTCGAATTTTACGTTGGGGTGCCTTGGGAATCCCCAAGCTTATGGTCTTGCCACTCCTTATTCTCCTCATATCGATGTCTCACCGAAAACTTGAAAACTTCAATCACACAAAACTTAACGGAACTTCATGAGATAGGTTAGTATGATAAAAATAAATCATCCACTTAGGTACTGTCAAGACAAGATTCATAATTGTTCTCACATAATGCCTACTGTATTCTATCATTTCCACAATTTATGTTACTCAATATAAGCTATGGAAACACTAAAACAAGCAAACTATGAATCGAAAACAGACTCTGTCAAAAACATAACAGCGTGTAGTTAGCGATTTAAAAACCATACTTCTGTACCTCCAAAAATTCTGAAAAATTAGGACAACGTAAAAAATTTGTAACCCAATACTGTGTAAAAATTTCATAATTTGTTCACGCTCCAGTACAGAATAGAAATTCCAGCACTGGACACAAAAGTTTCTGTTTTTGCACAGAATCAAATCACCAAGCATCCACACTATCCCAAAGGCTTTACTTGGCACATTATTGAAAGAAAACATATAAAACATGATTACTACAGTAGCTTAATCATGTGGACACACAAAAACAGTAGGTATAAGTATTGGGTTGTCTCCCAACAAGCGCTTTTCTTTAATGCCTTTTTAGCTAGGCATGATGATTTCAATGATGCTCACATAAAAGTTGAAGAATTGAAACACAATGAGAGCATCATGATGCATATGACTAGCACATTTAAGCCTAACCCACTTCCTATGCATTGGGATTTTGTGAGCAAATAGTTTATGGGAGCAAGAATCAACTAGCATCGGAAGGCAAAACAAGTATAGCTTCAAAACTTTCAACACATAGAGAGGAAACTTGATATTTTTGCAACACCTACAAGCATATGATCCTCTCTCATAATAATTTTCAGTAGCATCATGAATGAATTCAAAAATATAGCTATCACATAAAGCATTCTTTTCATGATCCACAAGCATAGAAATTTTATTACTCTCCACATAAGCAATTTTCTTCTCATTCATAATAGTGGGAGCAAACTCAACAAAATAACTATCATGAGATACTTGATTGGCATAATCCACATGAAAATTAAAATCATGATGACAAGTTTCATAGTTATCATTATTCTTTATAGCATACATGTCATCACAATAATCATCATAGATAGCAACTTTGTTGTCATAATCAATTGAAACCTCTTCCAAAATAGTGGATTCATCATTAAATAAAGTCACGACCTCTCCAAATCCATTTTCATCAATATAATCATCATAAATAGGAGGCATGCAATCACCATAATAAATTTTCTCATCAAAACTTGGGGGACTAAAAATATCATCTTCATCAAACATAGCATCCCCAAGCTTGTAGTTTTGCATATCATTAGCACCATGGATATTCAAAGAATTAATACTAGCAACATTGCAATCATACTCATCATTCAAAGATTTTATGCCAAACATTTTATTGAATTCTTCTTCTATCAATTGAGCACAATTTTCCTTTCCATCATTTTCACGAAAGACATTATAAAGATGAATAATATGAGGCAACCTCAATTCCATTTTTTTAGTTTTCTTTTATAAACCAAACTAGTGATCAAACAAGAAACTAAAAGATGTGATTGCAAGATCTAAAGATATACCTTCAAGCACTCACCTCCCCGGCAACGGCGCCAGAAAAGTGCTTGATGTCTACTACACAACTTATTCTTGCAGACCCGTGTTGGGCCTCCAAGCGCGGAGTTTTGTAGGACAGTAGCAATTTTCCCTCAAGTGGATGACCTAAGGTTTATCAATCCATGGGAGGCGTAGGTTGAAGATGGTATCTCTCAAACAACCCTGCAACCAAATACAAGAAATCTCTTGTGTCCCCAACACACCCAATACAATGGTAAATTGTATAGGCGCACTAGTTCCGTGAAGAGATGGTGATAAAAGTGTAGTATGGATAGTAGATATAGGTTTTTGTAATCTGAAAATATAAAAACAGCAAGGTAGCAAGTAACAAAAGTGAGCACAAACGGTATTGCAATGCTTAAAAACAAGGCCTAGGGTTCATACTTTCACTAGTCCAATCTCTCAACAATGCTAATATAATTGGATCATATAACCATCCCTCAACGTGCGATAAAGAATCACTCCCAAGTTCCTATTAGCGGAGAACATAAGATAGAAATTGTTTGTAGGGTACGAAACCACCTCAAAGTTATCCTTTCCGATCGATCTATTGAGCTATTCCTATAAGTGTCACAAACAGCCCTAGAGTTCGTACTAAAATAACACCATATGATACACATCAACCAACTCTAATGTCACCTAGATACTCCAATGTCACCACAAGTATCCGTGAGTTGATTATACGATATGCATCAAACAATTTCATAATCATAATATTCAATCCACACAAAGAACTCCAAGGAGCACCCCAAAGTTTCTATCGGAGAAAAGATAATGAAAACGTGCATCAACCTCTATGCATAGATTACCCCAATCTCACCACGGGAATCCGTGAGTTGAGTGCCAAAACATATATCAAGTGAATCAATATAATACCCCATTGTCACCACGGGTATTCATATGCAAGACATACATCAAGTGTTCTCAAATCTGAATTATTCAATTCGACAATAGCGAAACCTCAAAGACAAAGATTCAATTCATCACAAGAAGGTAGAGAGGGAAGAAACACCATATGATCCAACTATATTAACAAAGCTCGTGATACATCAAGATCATGCCATATCAAGAACACGAGAGAGAGAGATCAAACACATTGCTACTAGTACATACCCTCAGCCCCGAGGGTGAACTACTCCCTCCTCGTCATGGAGACCGCCGGGAGGATGAAGATGGCCTTCGGTGATGCTTTCCCCCTCCGACAAGGTGCCGGAAAAGGGCTGTAGATTAGAACATGGAGGTACAGAAGCTTGCGGCGGCATAAAAACTCATCTAGGTTAACTTTCGGGGGTTTATCAATATATATGATTTTTTGGCGTTGGAATCACGCGAAGAAATCCAACAGGGGGCCCACGAGGCACCAGGGCGCGCCTGGGGGGGTGGCGTGCCATGGTGGCTCTTGGGGCCCCTGTGGGGCTTCTGGCCACCTCCTGAAGCTTCTAGTGTCTCTTATGTTCCAGAAAAAATCGTTAAAAAGTTTAGCTGCATTTGGACTTCATTTGATATAGATTTTCTGGAAAACCAAAAAGAAGCAGAAAACAGCAACTGGCACTGGGCACTAGGTCAATATGTTAGTCCATGAACATCATATAAAAGCCATATAAAAGTGCACCAAAATCATACAAAACTATAATAAATATGGCATGAATACTTCATAAATTATAGATACGTTGGAGACGTATCAAGAGCCACCATCCAAAGCTTGATTGGGTTTCCCGAAGCCAGCAAATAACATCATGCGGAGCCCTCACGGCGTCTACAAATAGCACCAGTATCTCCAACTGGTGGCCGCGTTGACGGTGCTGCGCTAACGGTGCAATCACCTCCGCGGCAACAGTCTCAACTGCAACGCCAACAACCGCGGCAAGCTCAACGATCTTTCGAGCCCGATGAGATGTCGATGGCCTCTTCAGATCCGCGAGCGCGGCAAGATCAGTGGCAAGTGCTGCGAGACAGGCAGGTAGAGGACGCCCGCACCACCATTGAACGGCGCCAGGAGGCGCGCCGTCAATCCGACGCGCGCAACGGCCCCATCGTTGATGAGCCTGCGCCAGGGGTTGGAGGATATCTACCTTACGAGGTTGGATGTCCTGCCTTCACCCGTGAGCTATGGCAAGTCCGATGGCCGTCTGTCCGGGCCTTCAAGCCAGAAGTACCAGAAAACTACGACGGCAAGCTGAACTCGGCAGAGTTTCTGGGCATGTACACGATTGTCGTGCAAGCTGCCGGAGGAAGTGATGAGAAAATCCTCGCCAACTATTTTCGATTGGTACTGAAGCCCAACGTGAGATCTTGGATGATGAACTTGCCGGAGAACTCCATTTCTTCATGGGCAGATCTCTGTAATGAGTTTGTTGGTGCCTTTACCAGAGGCCACAAGGCCCCTGGACAGCCCAGCGACCTGCAAGTGATTCCGCAAAGAGATGGTGAAACTTTGCGCAAGTACATCCAGAGGTTCAGCCGTGTACACCGTAACATTCCAGATGTGCACCCCGCAGCCCTCATTGCCGCCTTTCACATGAATGTGCACAATCGGAGGATGCGGGAGAAGATGAACGTCAAGTTGCCCAAGACCGTCAATGAGCCCTATACGTTGGCGGATAAGTGCGCACGCGCTGAGGAAGGAAGAAGGCTTCCCGGGGAGGATGCTGGTGCCGAGGTAGATTCCGAGGACGACAATTCTGCCACCCCGAGGAAGAAGGGCCAAAAATGCAACAGGAAGCGCAAAGGCAAAACTGTTATGGCCGTTGAGGGCTCCGGCAACTCTGAGTCCGCCAAGAAAGCTAAGACTGAGAACTCCGGCAAGGAGGCTGCTGTATGCGCCGCTTGCCAGGAGGCGGCGGCAAATGAGAAGGCCGGCAAGTCTAATGGGCCATACTGCAAGATTCACCGCACCAAGGGCCACGATCTCCAAGAGTGCCGTCAAGTCGAGCACCTTGTTGAAAAATAGAATGCTGAATATGAAAAACGCAACAAAGAGAAGGGTCAAGATGGTGCCGGTGGATCTGGCAAAAAGGGCCGTGGTGGTCGAGGAGGCCGTCGCGGCAAGGCCAAGCACCAGAAAGAAACACCTGCTAGAGGCCGCGAAAAGAAAGAGGAAGATGATGGAAGTGAAGAGGAAGAGGACGACGGAGAGTCCAGTGAACAGGAATTCCAAAAGGCAACTGAGGCCATGTGCGTTGACGGAGGTGCATCTTTGCACTCCTCTCACCGCCAACTTAAGCAGTGGGCACGTAAGGTTAATACGGCAGAACTGGCAATAGGCTCTCAAAAGCCACTCAAGTGGTCACACACGCCTATCATTTTCGATGCGGAGGATGACCCTGATCGCACAACCGTGGTCGGGTGTTTGCCGTTGTTGGTTTCGCCAACAATTCACAACCTCCAGGTCACGAAAATGTTAGTTGACGGTGGGGCCGGCCTAAACTTGATTTCTCAAGAAGTAATCAAGAGGCTGCATATTCCCGATGAGGAGCTCGAGAAAACAGGCACATTTCAAGGAGTAAACCCGGGAAGAAGCCAGCCCAAGGGAAAGATCACATTGACGGTGACGTTTGGCGAGGAATTGAACTACATAATAGAAAAGATTGTGTTTGATGTTGTCAAGATCCCCATGCCGTATAATGGAATTCTTGGCCGCCCAACCTTGGCAAAATTCATGGCAGCATCTCACTATGCTTACAACACGTTGAAGATGCCAGGGCCGATGGGTTACATTTCCATCAACTCCGACAAGAAAGATGCAGTTATTTGCGTCGATAAGATGTACAGAGATGCGGTTGCAGCAGAGGCCGCCAAGGCGCCAGCTCCCACCAAGAAGAAGGAAAGCAAGAAGTCCGGCAAGACCTCTAGCAAGGATTCCGGGAAGCACGCCTCTTCGGTAATTGCCGGAGTGCTCTACCGGTAAGAAATCCAAAGCTACCGGTAAGAAATCCAAAGCTACTTCACCAGCGACCAAAAAGGTGCCGGCGAGGGAGGACGGCACTAACGGTACCTTCACCATCAGTGCCACCCTTGACAGCAAATAGGAAAGCGCGCTCATTGCCTTCATGCGGGCGAATGTCGATGTGTTTGCATGGCGACCATCTGACATCCCCGGTGTTCCCAGGGAGGTAATTGAGCACCACCTTGCTGTCTGTCCCCACGCACGGCCTGTCAAGCAGAAAATCAGGAAGCAAGCTTTGGAGCGGCAACAGTTCATTGCCGAGGAAATCAAGAAGCTTGAAGCACCAGGTTTGGTTAGAGGTGTACTACATCCAACTTGGTTGGCAAATCCAGTTGTGGTGCGCAAAGCAAACGGAAAGTGGAGACTTTGTATTGACTACACTGATATTAACAAAGCATGTCCAAAGGATCCTTTCCCTTTGCCGCGCATTGATCAAATTGTAGACTCTACTTCCGGCTGTGATTTACTCTCCTTCCTTGATGCATATTCTGGGTACCATCAGATATTCATGGCCAAGGAGGATGAGGAGAGAACCGCATTCATTACTACATGTGGCACATACTACTTCGTGCGTATGCCTTTCGGGTTAAAGAGTGCTGGTTCAACATTCGCAAGAGCAGTCCAGATTGGTTTTGAGCCCCAGCTGCACAGGAATGTGGAAGCATATATGGATGATATAGTGGTCAAAACCAAGGAGAAATCAACCCTCATTCAAGATTTAGAAGAAACATTTGCAAACTTGCGCAAGATCAATTTGAAGCTCAACCCCGAGAAGTGTGTGTTTGGCGTTCCATCCGGCAAACTTCTCGGATTCTTTGTATCTCAACGTGGAATTGAAGCAAATCCCGACAAGATCAAAGCAATTGAGCAGATTCAAGCACCAAAAAGCGTCAAGGATGTACGTCGTCTTGCCGGCTGTGTTGCTGCCTTGAGTAGGTTCATTTCAAGATCTGCTGAGCGCGCCTTGCCGTTTTTCAAGATTTTGAAAAAGGCAGGTCCGATGAAATGGACTCCGGAAGCGCAGGCCGCGCTGCAGGACTTGAAAAGATACCTCTCCTCCGCGCCAACACTAGTTGCACCTAAACCACAAGAGCCGTTACTGCTATATGTAGCGACGACAAATCAAGTGGCCAGTACTGCATTAGTGGCGCAGAGGGAAGTCAATGACGAGGAAGCAGCCGCGGCAAGCCTGTCCAGTGACAAACCCGAATCTTCTCCAGCAAAGTTAGCGCAGGCAAATGAAGCTAATCAACAAGTGGTGCCGAAGAAGAAACTGATGCAGCGGCCCATGTATTTTCTTAGTTCCCTTTTGCAGGGGGATAGATCAAGATACTCTGGGGTACAGAAGTTGCTTTTCGGCCTTCTTATGGCCTTGAGAATGCTGCGCCACTACTTCCAAGCACATGAGATCACCGTCATCACTCGCTTTCCGTTGCAGCATATCTTGAGAAATCCAGAGACAACTGGCAGGATAGTGGAGTGGGTGTTGGAATTGTCAAGCTTTGCACTTAAGTTTGAAAGCACCTCAACCATTCAGAGCAGGGCCTTGACGGAGTTCATTCCAGAATGGACACCAACGCAAGACAAAGAAATTCAAGAAACAGCTCTCCCCGGTAAAGAGACAGCCAAAGAATGGATCATGTACTTTGACGGTGCCTTCTCCCTGCAAGGCGCCGGTGCCGGAGTGTTGCTTGTCACACCCACCGGAGAGCACCTCAAGTATGTGGTTCAAATGCACTTTCCCAGGGAGCAAGCTACAAACAACACTGCTGAGTACGAAGGGCTCCTTGCCGGTCTTAGGATCGCAGTGGACCTTGGGATCAGAAAATTGATCGTCTACGGTGACTCGCAGCTTGTTGTGAAGCAAGTAAACAAAGATTACCAGAGCCCGTTGATGGAAGCGTATGTGGAAGAAGTGAGAAAATTGGAGGAACACTTTGACGGGTTGCAAACAGAGCACATCCCTCGTGCGGAAAACAGCATTGCTGATTACCTGTCAAAGTGTGCTGCTCAAAAGCTACATGTGGAACCGGTAACTTTTGTGCTCCATTTGAATCAACCAACAGTCACTCCATCAATGCAGGCCAGTAAGAGAAGGAAGTTGAATACCGGCAAGTATTTTCCGGCAGAACTCCCAGAAGCCGCCGGCAAAAAGGTTGCCGGGGACAACGACACGGTTGTCGGTGAGCAGCGGCTTTGCGCAGAACCTCAGGTTCTTGCTGCTGAGGCAAGCGCTCCCGCGGCAGAAGAAATGCCTTTAATCCTTGTCATCGAGCCGCAGGCTCCGGCATGGGCACAACAGATAGTTCATTTCCTTCAAACAGGAGAACTTTCCGATGAGTAAGAAGAAGCTGAGAAAGTAGCCCGTCAGTCAAGTATGTATCAGTTTGTGGATAACACACTATTCAGAAAGATACCAAACGGTGTGAAATTAAAGTGTATTTGCCGGGAAGATGGACTGAAGCTGTTGGCAGAAATACATGGGGGCATATGTGGTTCTCACATAGGTTCAAGAGCGCTTGCCGGCAAAGCTTTCCGGCAAGGCTTCTATTGGCCCACTGCCCTCCAGGATGCAACTAAGCTAGTAACAAAGTGTGAAGCATGCCAGTTCCATTCAAAGAACATACATCAGCCAGCTCAAGCTCTCCAAACAATCCCTCTCTCCTGGCCCTTTTCGGTCTGGGGGCTCGATATCTTGGGCCCCTTCCCCCGTGCTACCGGGGGCTTTGAGTTCTTGTACGTCGCCATCGACAAGTTCACAAAGTGGCTTGAAGTGGAGCCAGTGAGGAAGGTGACAGCGCAATCAGCCGTCAAGTTCTAGAAGGGATTAGTTTGCCGTTTCGGGGTTCCTAACAGAATCATCACCGACAACGGCACACAACTCACGAGCCGCACCTTCATGCAGTATATCCAGGACCTTGGCGGCAAAATCTGTTTTGCATCTGTTGCTCACCCGAGAAGCAACGGCCAAGCGGAAAGGATGAACGCTGAAGTGCTGCGGGGCCTAAAGACAAGAACCTTTGACAGGCTGCGCAAATGTGGAAGACGGTGGATTGATGAGTTGCCGGCAGTTCTTTGGTCACTCAGGACGACACCAAATCGAGCTACCGGCCAAACACCCTTCTCCCTAATCTACGGTGCAGAAGCGGTGCTCCCCACGGAACTCATATACGGGTCACCTCAAGTGCTCGCTTACGATGAAGCTGAGCAAGAGCGGCTGCGGCAAGATGACGCAACGCTCCTTGAGGAGGATCGTCTTTGGGCGGCTGTGCGAGCTGCACGCTACCAGCAAGCCTTGCGTCGCTATCATAGCCGCAAAGTGCACGCCCGAAGCCTTGAGGAAGGCGACCTTGTTCTTCAGCGCGTTCAGTCTGCCAAGAAATCAAACAAGTTGACACCGAAGTGGGAAGGCCCTTATCGGGTAGCACGAGTCACCAGACCTAGCACGGTCTGTCTAGAGACCGAAGATGGCATTCCGGTGCAAAACTCATGGAATATGGAGCATCTTCGCAAGTTCTACCCATAAGGCGCAGTTGCCGGGTCTCCCGGCAACCCCTTTTGTACAAGCTTTGTCGGCAAGACTTGTAACTCTTTATACAAAGCCAGGCGCATATCCTGTGCATAATAAAGCTAAGTGTTTCGCAACTCTTCGTACATATTCATTTATATATGGATGCATGTGATGTTGTGATTACGCTTTAGTTTGTATGAAATGGCTGATGAACCGTCAAGGTTCCCAAACCACTCTTTTCTCGTCTTTCTTTTTCTTAAAGGACAGAAGGATCCCTCGCATGCAAGTTTCCTAGGGGGAGTGACGTGGGGTACCATCTAACGATGTTCAAGTAATCATTTCATACGACGGGAGAAGCAGTGCAAGGAAAAGCTAAGTTGAAAAACTTTGAAACAAATTTCTTGTCGCATTTGCGATTTCCCTTGAACGATTATGTGTTTGTATGAGAAACCTGCATGCGAAGGAACCTTGTCGCTATCATTCATGCTCTTGTCGTGATCGTTCACGCTCTGATTTTGCCTCGAGTCCGCTCGGCAAGGTCTATAGCCGCGTTATGACCGACAAGTTGCCTTGCTGGTGGCGGTGCTTCCAGCAGGCTGCTAAGGACCCGTTCCTCAAAGCGCACACTTGCACCGGCAAGTTGCCGCACTGTGATCGACAAGTTATCTTGCCGGTGGCAACACTACCAGCAGGCAGCTAATTATCCGTTCCTCAAGCGCTCGCGGCAAGTGCATACACCGGCAAGCTTCCGGCAAGCGTAGGGTATGCAATCATACAAAAACAAAGAAAAACAAGGGGAATAGCATGCATTCATCTGAGCATAACAAGTAATAGATATTCATTAAGAGTGCTCGATAACATTTTCTTAGCCCTCTACCCAGGGTTTACATAGAGTGCAATACAAGGGCAAAAGGGGCGCCTAGGCGGGGCACGGCTAGCTCCCGGAAGACCAGATGATGGTGCTGCCGGCATTTAGCCAGACTTGTCACCATCGTCCTCGGTCATGATGTTGGGAGCACCGTCGTCATCATTGTCATCCTCGTCGTCGTCGTCCTCGGTCTCGCTGGAGGAAGCGGGGTCGCTGTCGCTCGAGCTTTCCGCGCAGCACTCCGGACGAGCGCGCGAAGCCCCGAAGAAATTCACGACAAGCGTGTCAGATCCGACAAGCTTGAAGTGAAGGAGGTGTCCCTGCCCCAAGCAATGGGCACGGACGAAGGATTTCCATCCACGCGTGAAGTACATGATGCCGTTGTTGGAGATCTCCACGGTCACCCAGACTGGGCCGTTGCAGCAGCCATCAACACGCAACCATAAGCCACGCAGATGACTGCCTTCCATGACCCTAGTGAAGGGCCGGGGAAGCCGCAGTCAGCTCCGCGGCCGATCACGCAATTCAACGATGAACTCGTGCGCCATGTCCTCCGTATGGCCTTCTGCCTCAGGAGGGAGCGCCGAAGATGAAGCTGCAAGCGCTCCGCCGTGGCCGCCTCGACCACGGGGACCGCGTCTTCCATGATCACGGACCGTGGCCCTTCCTTGAGCGCTCGAGCCGGCTTCTGCAATCGCGGCCGAGGCATGGGCGTGGAGCTGAGGAGAAGCTCTCGCCGCAATGGTGGAAGCACGACCGCGACCTCTTCCCCTCGCCATCCCATCGTCAGATGCGGAGGAAGAAGATAGAAGAAGGAAGCGACGGTTGCTGAAGATTGGAGCGAAAGGAGATGGATGAGCATCGCATCCCGCAGCCCCCTCTTTATAGGGAGAGAGCGGGGGGCTGGCTCTTCACTGTCTTCGAGCGGCCGCCCAGATTCACCAATCCTGTGCCCTGCACTTCTGGCCGAGCGCATTACTCCAGCGACCGTCCAAGTTCGCCAATCCCGCACCTTGCATCCCTGGCCAGGCGCGTCACTCCAACGACCGCCCTTCTTCGCCAATCTGTTGCCTTGCATGCATGCAAATGCGCGTGATGGAAGGGCGCAGGAAAAGGAGAAGTAAAGACACATATGGCAGTTATCCTTTGCCACGCGTGGCCGTGCACCGGTTCAGTTTGAACCAACGACACCCCTCATGTGTGCGTATTCCTGGTCTAAGCACGGATAGCGACTGTCCATCCGACGGCAAGGTTTGCCGGAAGATGACCAAGAGCGCACTCAAGTCCAGATTAATGAAGAAGCAAAGAAGATCTCAGAAGATGGAAAACCATAATGGTGAAAATTACAGCGGCAATTTTCCCGCCGCGTGTCTGTGCATTGTTTGGGCCTAGCCCAACGACGCTTCGGACGCACGTATGGCCCAGGCCCGGGGGCTCCTGTCAGTGTATAAAACATGGGTATTTTATACCCTGACTTATGCACAGACGGTAGCAGCCTCCTTGCCGGCCAAGGCTTGCCGGAACTTGCCAAATAACCAGATTCAAGACCCAACCATAGAAGCTACTAGAGAGAAGCTCAAGACGAAGCGTCAACAAGTACTCCACTAGTGTTGAAGATGAAGACATTTCTTGCCGGTAAGGCTGAACCGGCAAGACGGAGACCCGGCAAGCTCCGTGCCGGCAAGCTTTCGCCAGCTCTCCAGCGCTCCACCTCACCGGGCAGCTAGTCGCTAATCGGTGAGGTGTCGACCGCGCAGGCTGGTTGGTGAGATTCGTCGGGCGCGTGTCAGCACGCAGGGAGAAGGTTTGCCATTAATGACACCCATCCAGAAGGCGTGTCAGGCTAATAGGAGGTAGCTAGGCGAGCGGTGCAGGAACCTTGCCGGAGCTCCTCCTCCACATGACACCTAACGGTGCATTTATTGCTTTTGTCCTAAACTAGCAGAGTTAGGTATGATAGCACTGTTTGCTGTCTAATCGACTTGTAATTACTGTTTGTCCACTGTGGTAACCCCTTGAGCTATAAAAGGAGGTCCAGGGCAACGTTTACACGGGTCGCACGATCAGAACCCTAGCACGACCTGCATGCGTAGCTGCTCCTCCCACACCTTGCCGGAGAAAGCGCTCCTTGTACTTGTGCTCACACCCATCCAATACATCCAAGCAGGAGTAGGGTTTTACACCCGAACCTGGGTAAAATCCCATGTGTCCTCCATTGATTCCGCTCTTTGTGCTTGCGCATCTCCCTAGCCGAACCACAAAGGGGCTAGATGGCCCCATAGATGGTCATACCCACGACAGAGTCGGTCTAGTTGTCTCAGACGTGATGCCTATATACATGATCATTGCCATGAATCCGTCATAATTATTTGCTTTTCTATCAAATGCCCAACAGTAATTTGTTTACCCACCGTATGCTATGCGTTCGAGAGAGAAGCCTCTAGTGAAAACTATGGCCCCCGGGTCTACTTTATCATATATAAAAAACCTAAAAATACCTTGCTGCAATTTATTTACTTTTATTTTATTTAGTATTTTAGTTTATCTATCTATCACTATCAAAATTAATCCTTGCAAATAACCGCTAAGAGGATTGACAACCCTCTTATTTGCGTTGGGTGCAAGTGTTTGCTTTTGTGTGTGTGCAGGTGTGCTTAATGGAATTTTGCTTGGTTCTCCCACTGGATTGATAACCTTGGTTCTTAAATGAGGGAAATACTTATCTCTACTATACTGCATCATCCTCTCCTCTTCGGGGAAATACCAACGCAGTCTACAAGTAGCAGGAAGAATTTCTGGCGCCGTTGCCGGGGAGACATCATCAAAATTACCAAGTACCTTCGCACAAACTATCATCCACTTGCATTTATTTTATTTTCCTTTTTTATTTGCATTTGCCTCTCGTTTTCATCTCCCCCACTTCTAATTTTTTTTTTTGCAAAAACACAAAAAAAGTTTTATTTGCTTGCTTGCTTGCTTTTATTGCCTTCATGTCAAACACACAAGAATAGAAAATAAAACAAAAATTTAAGACAGTATTGATCACGTTGAAGTTTTCTACTTGGATCATCTTCGATCCATTTGTGCTCGTGCTGAAACCCCAACTAGTTTAGTTGAGTGAAAATCATTAGATGAGCATGCTCATTTTGTGCGTCACCGTTTGTCTCAAAGAGGGAGACTCTTATGGAATCAAATAAATTGTTTGCTATGCTATGCTTGGAATCTATGTGAAATTCATGATTTTACTTGTTGTTCTGAGAACCCTAAAAAACATCTTCCCTACCTATGTGAGTTTAATGATAATGAAATCTTATCTTCTTATGCCAAGGGTGTTTATAGCTATTATGATATCGATCAAATTGAAGAATTTGTTGCTTTTAAGGGTGCCCATGTAGTTGCTTCTTTGATTGAAAAGTATGATATTACTCTCTACAAATCTGAAAATTCTGCCATACTTAAATATTGCAATGAAAACTATGCCTCTAATACCTATGTTAGTGAATTCATTGGGAGAATGTCTGCTGCTTTGGAAGAGAATAATGATATGCACGAATCTACAGATAATTATAATTCCGTTGATTTGATTGAAATATCCCCTCTTGATGAATGTGATGCTTGCTATGGCCATGGTGCCAATATTATTGATGCTTGTAGAGATGAAATTGCTATAGTTCCTTATGTTAAAAATGAAATTATTGCTATAGCACCCATACTTGATAGCTCCTTGAATGAAAAGCATGATTGCAATGATGTTACTATAAATTATATTAATGTAAATTGTGCTAATTATATGCTAAGCTACAAGCTTGGGGATGATAATTTTGTTATGTCTACTACTTATTGCAATGATCACGATTGGGGTGATAATGCTTCTTATGATCTTGAAAATTTATTTAAGCCTCATGATAATAATGTTTGCAATACTATTAAAACTGGGTTTGGAGAGGTCATGACTTTAGTTGATGTTAATCCCACCATCTTGGAAGATTATAAAACTTTTATGCATGCGGATCGTGAAGAGAATATTTTATATGATAGCTATATTATTGAATTTGACTATGATCCTACTTGTAATTATTATGAGAGAGGAAAATATGGTTGTAGAAACTTTCATGTTACTCAATTACCTCTCTTGAAGTTCAAATTGTTAATGCTTCGTTCTTCTTCCTTGCATATGCTAGATACTTCTTGTCTTGATAATTTGTTTGCTTATAAAATGCCTATGCATAGGAAGTATGTTAGACTTAAATATGTTTCTTACATGCTATATGATGCTCTCTTTGTGCTTTAATTCTTATCTTTTATGTGAGCATCATTAAAATCTCGAAGCCTATCTTAATGGCTATAAAGAAAGAGCTTGTTGGGAGACAACCCAATACTTTCTCTTCTTGTGTGTTTACACAATTATAGCCTCTGTTATGATTGTGTTTTTATATTTTAATTAGTGTTTGTGTCAAGTAATGCCTTTGGGATGATAGTATAATTGATGCTGCTTGGAAAACAGAAAGTTTTGTGTCTCCTGCTGGAATTTTAATTCTGTACTGGAGCTTCATAAAAATCTGAAATTTTCACACAGCATTGGTATATGAATTTTTTACGCTGTCCTAATTTTTCAGAATTTTTGGAGTTACAGAAGTATGGGTTTTAAATAGATCTTTATAGACTGTTATGTTTTAGACAGATTCTGTTTTTGTTGCATAGTTTGCTTATTTTGATGAATCTATGGATTGTATCGGGGAGGTATGAGTCATGGAGAAGTTGGAGTACAGTAGCATTATGCCAATATTAAATATGAATCAATTTACAACAGTACCTAAAGTTTAAGATTTGTTTGTTATACTAACGGATCTCACGAGGTTTCTGTTGAGTTTTGTGTGCTGAAGTTTTCACGTTTTGGGTGAGACTACGATGGATAAAGGAATCAGGAGCGGCAAGAGCCTAAGCTTGGGGATGCCCAAGGAACCCCAAGGTAATATTTAAGGAGGACTCAAGTGTCTAAGCTTGGGGATGCCCCGGAAGGCATCCCCTCTTTCGTCTACAATCTATCGGTAACTCACTTGGAGCTATATTTTTATTCATCACATGATATGTGTTTTACTTGGAGCGTCTTGTGATATAGTTTGTTTGCTTTTGTTTGCTTTTTAGTTTGTCACAATCATATTTTCTGAACACACCTTTTTGAGAGGGACACACATTATTCGTGATTTGTTAGAATACTCTATGTGCTTCACTTATATCTTTTGAGCTAGGCAGTTGCTCTAGTGCTTCACTTATATCTTTTAGAGCACGGCGGTGGTTATATTCTAAAGAAATAGTATCTCTATAGTGCTTCACTTATATCTTTTTGAGAGTCTCATAATTAGCAATGGTAATATGCATGGGTTATGAACTTGGTCCTGATATGATAGGTATTCAAGAGGGATATAATAAAAACTTTCATGTAGATCACTGAATATGATAAGTTTGATTCCTTGCAATAGTTTTGCGATATTAAGACGGTAATATGTGGGAGGTGCTAGTAGATAATTGTGGTTTAGTAAGAATATTGGTGTTAAGGTTTGTGATTCCCGAAGCATGCACGTATGATCTGTCGTTATGCTAAGAAGTTGGAGCATTATTTATTATTGATTGTCTACCTTATGAGTGGCGGTCGGGGATGAGCGATGGATTTTTCCTACCAATCTATCCCCCTAGGGGCATGCATAGTAGTACTTTGCTTCGAGGGCTAATAAACTTTTGCAATAAGTATGTGAGTTCTTCACGACTAATGTGAGTCCATGGATTATACGCACTTTCACCTTTCCGCAATTTGCTAGCCTCTTCGGTACCGTGCATTGCCCTTTCTCACATCGAGAGTTGGTGCAAACTTTGCCGGTGCATCCAAACCCCGTGATATGATATGCTCTATCACACATAAGCCTCCTTATATCTTCCTCAAAACAGCCACCATACCTACCTATCATGGCATTTCCATAGCCATTCCGAGATATATTGCCATGCAACTTCCACCGTTCCATTTTTATGACACACATCGTCATTGTCATATTGCTTTGCATGATCATATAGCTGACATAGTATTTGTGGCTCAGCCACCGTTCATCATTTTTATACATGTTACGCTAGCATCATTGCACATCCTGGTACACTGCTAGAGGCATTCATATAGAGTCATATTTTGTTCTATTATCGAGTTGTAATATTGAGTTGTAAGTAAATAAAAGTGTGATGATCATCATTATTAGAGCATTGTCCCAGTGAGGAAAGAATGGTGGAGACTAATGAGTCCTCGAAAAGGTGGGGATGAGGTCCATGAGACCGTTCTAAATAAAAAAAAGGCCAAAAAGAGCCCATGAAAAAAATATGAGAGAAAAAGAGAGAAGGGGTAATGTTACTATCCTTTTTCCACACTTGTGCTTCAGAGTAGCACCATGTTTTTCATATAGAGAGTCTCCTATTTTGTCACTTTCATATACTAGTGGGAAATTTTCATTATAGAACTTGGCTTGTATATTCCGATGATGGGCTTCCTCAAATGCCCGAGGTCTTCATGAGCAAGCAAGTGGGATGCACACCCACTGAGTTTTCATGTTGAGCTTTCATACACTTATAGCTCTTAGTGCATCCGTTGCATGGCAATCCCTACTCCTCGCATTGACATCAATTGATGGGCATCTCCATAGCCCGTTGATTAGCCTCGTTGATGTGAGACTATCTTCTTATTTTTGACTTCCCCTTATTGATCTCTACCACCATACTCTATTCCACACATAGTGTTATATCCATGGATTGCGCTCATGTATTGCATGTGGGTTGAAAAAGCTGAAGCGTGTTAAAAAGTATGAACCAACTGCTCAGCTTGTCATCGGGGTAGTGCATGATAAATATTTTGTGTTAAGAAGATGGAGCATGACAGGATTATATGATTTTGTAGGGATAACATTCTTTAGCATTTTTATTTTCAAAGACATGATTGTTTATTAGTATGCCTGAGTATTGATGTCTTTATATCAAATTATAGACTATTGCTTTGAATCATTCAGATCTTATTAAAATTCATACCGTAAGAGAAAGATTACATGATGAAACATGTCAGGTAGCATTCCACATAAAAAATTCTGTTTTTATCATTTACCTACTCGAGGATGAGCAGGAATTAAGCTTGGGGATGCTTGATACGTCACCAATGTATCTATAATTTTTTATTGTTACATGCTATTATAGTATCAATCTTGGATGTTTTATATGAAATTATATGCCATTATATATCATTTTTGGGACTAACCTATTAACCCAGTGCCCAGTGCCAGTTGCTGTTTTCTGCTTGTTTTTGCCTTTTCAGAAAATCATTATCAAAAAGTGTCCAAACGAGAAAAAAACTTTGGATTAATTTTTTCTGGACCAGAAGAGACCCACGAAGCTTCGGGAGAAGACCAGAAGAGCCACGAGGAGGCGGCAAGCCTGGAGGGCGCGCCCAGGGTGGTAGGCATGAGCCTGGGCTTGTGGGCCCCTCGTAGCCCCTCCTGGCCTAATTCCAGTGCTATAAATGCCCAAATATTCCCAATATACTAGAAAGAGAGAAGATAAAACCTTTCCACTGCCGCAAACCTCTGTTCTTCCGCGATCCCATCTGGAGGCCTTTTCTGGTACTCTGCCGGAGGGGGAAACGATCACGGAGGGCTTCTTCCTCAACCTAGCTGCCCTTCCGATGATGTGTGAGTAGTTTACCATGGACCTACGGGTCCATAGATATTATCTAGATGGCTTCTTCTCTCCCTTTGATCTTCAATAGCATGTTCTCCTCGATGTTCTTGGAGTTCTATCCGATGTAATCTTCTTTTGCGGTGTGTTTGTTGGGATCCGATGAATTGTGAGTTTATGATCAGATTATTCATGAGAAATATTTGAGTCTTCTCTGAAATCTTTTATGCATGATTATTATAGTTTTGTATTTCTCTCTAATCTATCGATTTGGTTTGACTTACTAGCTTGATTTATCTTGCAATGGGAGAGGTGCTTTGTGATGGGTTCAATATTGCGGTGATCAATCCCAGTGACAGAAGGGTACATGACACGTATTTGTATTGTTTCCATTAAGGATAAAAAGATGGGGTTTAATCATATTGCTTGAATTTACTTTGTCTACATCATGTCATCTTGCTTAAGGCGTTACTCTGTTTCATACTTAATACCCTAGATGCATGCTGGATAGCGGTCGATGGGTGGAGTAATAGTAGTAGATGCAGGCAGGAGTCGGTCTACTTGTCTCGGACGTGATGCCTATATACATGATCATTTCCATGAATCCGTCATAATTATTTGCTTTTCTATCAATTGCCCAACAGTACTTTGTTTACCCACCGTATGCTATGCGTTCGAGAGAGAAGCCTCTAGTGAAAACTATGGCCCCCGGGTCTACTTTATCATATATAAAAAACCTAAAAATACCTTGCTGCAATTTATTTACTTTTATTTTATTTAGTATTTTATTTTATCTATCTATCACTATCAGAATTAATCCTTGCAAATAACCGCTAAGAGGATTGACAACCCTCTTATTTGCGTTGGGTGCAAGTGTTTGCTTTTGTGTGTGCAGGTGCGCTTAATGGAATTTTGCTTGGTTCTCCTACTGGATTGATAACCTTGGTTCTTAACTAAGGGAAATACTTATCTCTACTATACTGCATCATCCTCTCCTCTTCAGGGAAATACCAACGCAGTCTACAAGTAGCACCCATCTCTTCCCAAAAGCTTTTAGTTGCAGGCAACAAGCACGATTGCCGCCATGACCTCGTCCACCTGTGCTCGCATCATCCCCTTCCCCAACTTGGAAGATGTTGAGCCCTCAGGTTGGGAGGACCTGAGGAAGCTTAGAATCAAGGAAGAACCTCGTGAGGAGAAGAAGGACATGGAGGAGAAGGTTAAGGTGGTGGAGATCGAGGAGGAAGAACCAACAAAAGAAGGAGATGATGACACTATTCCAGATGGGTATCCTCCTAATCCCTATCAATTCAATATCCACAGATCTATTCTGTTGTTTCCTCTGGGGACTCCTCAATCTGAGTGGGGAAAGGAGCCACCAACCCTGGAGGAGATGAAGGAAAAGATTCGGGAGTTGGAGAAAGTTTCCAAGGCTTGTGTTGATGTGATCAGAGATGGGATTGATTCTTACTGGTTGATGAGCAAAGATCTGGAAGCAAGAATAGATGGTCTTTTTCATAAGATTGGGCTTATGATTGATACTCTTAACAATAACACTGCATAACTTGAGTTTTTGACCCTGGTTGTGGATGACCAGCAAGCCGTGATCGAGGAACTGAAGAACAAGCTTAAGGGCATCTGCGCTGCCTTCCAAGAATTCTAGGAGTGAGCATGAAATGCTTTGTGCCTGGATCTCCCTGGCTTGATTGTAAGCTTGGGGGAGATTCATGAGCACTTTGTATCTTTACCTTTTTCTGCATTTATTTTTTCGTGAGATTAGATAATAAGCTTTATTTTCAATAAGATGAACTATCGATTTTCCTCTTGAATAAGGAATGATCTCTTCCAATGAGTTTAAAGATATCTTGATGTGCGAGGTCATTACTTTCGTTTGAAGAACGTGCTTGATAGTTGTTGTGATCTAAGTACTAGTGCATATTTACTTACATAATGATTATAAGTCCCCCACATCTTGGTTATGTAAATTTTTGAAGGGAGATAAAACAACTATATATGCTAGCTCATTGAAAGGTTCAACTTACTTAAGGGTAAGCAAATAAATTGATCCTCTACTAAAATGCCATGGGAAATGAAGTCTCTCTGAGAATAAGGTTGGCTTACACTTAAAATTTCATCGAGCCTTTAGTATGATTCAATGAGGAGAGACTGAACCCTATGATAAAAACTTTTTACAAGAAAAATGAAAAACTGCTTGCCCGGTTGAAACAACAATGAACTAGGATATGAAGTTGTTACTTGTCCTCAATAAAATTAAATGACAAGATGTGGATGTCTGCATGATCATCACCAGAGTGAGTATGGGCTATTGCTTGCCACGTATTCGCGTCAACAAATGTTCCTCTCGGGAGTAATGGACTCATACCTTTTGATATCCGTATCTTATAAACACAAGGGTGACCATGTTCTTTACAACCCACGGTACTTGCTCGGGGACGAGCAAGACTTAAGCTTGGGGGAGTTGATGAGTCCAATTTACGTGATGTTTTTCATATATATTTTGTGCCTACAAGGTGGGCTTTGTGGAATTTTACCACGTTCACGCACTTCTTTTTGTTGATAATCTCTCAGGTAATGTATTTTGGAGCAATATCCATTTAATGGATGAAATCCTTGGAAATGGGAGTGGAATCACGCATTAAAGGTGATAAACCCTTTCCATAAAAAGATCAAGGAAGAAGGCCAAAGAAACAGCCGTCGTCGCGCTTTCAGAGCGAACGACGACGTTCCATGCGACCGCGCGCACTCGCATGAGCGGTCGTTTCGCGCGCCGCCGCCTCTGGGGGATCGACTACTTTCACACAGTCGAAGCAGATCGGGGAGGGGATGAACAGAGACTCCAAAAACTAATCCAGAAGGCAGAACCCTAGCCGCCGGAACCCATCCGGAGGGAGGATCCACCGGGATAAGAAGGGGATTGCTCTCACCGCGAGAGGAATGGCATCATCATCCACATCTACATCATCACCACCTTCATCGTCATCGTCATCCACATCCTTATCATCTGCAACATCAAGAACCCTAGTGGATCCTTTGGTGTATCGGTTGAATCATTCCCCCATGTATTCCATTACAATCACCATGATGATTGTTGTTCCTATGTGTGAGTAAATGATGACCCACAAGTATAGGGGATCAATTGTAGTCCTTTCGATAAGTAAGAGTGTCGAACCCAACGAGGGCAGAAGGAAATGACAAGTGGTTTTCAACAAGGTATTCTCTGCAAGCACTGAAATTATAGGTAACAGGTAGTTTGGTAGCAAGGTAATTTGTAACAAGTAACAATTAGTAATGGTAACAAAGGTGCAGCAAGGTGGCCCAATCCTTTTTATTGCAAAGGACAAGCCGGATCAAACTCGTATAATAAGCTAAGCGTTCTCTAGGACACATGGGAATTTCATCTAGTCACTTTCATCATGTTTGTTTGATTCGCGTTGCTACTTTGATAATTTGATATGTGGGTGGACCGGTGCCTGGGTGCTGTTCTTACTTGAACAAGCCTCCTACTTATGATTACCCCCTCTTGCAAGCATCCGCAACTATGAAAGAAGAATTAAGATAACTCTAACCATAGCATGAAACATATGGATCCAAATCAGCCCCTTACGGAATAGCGCATAAACTAGGGTTTAAGCTTCTGTCACTCTAGCAACCCATCATCTAATTACTACTCCACAATGCTTCCCTTAGGTCCAAAGATGGTAAAGTGTCATGTAGTCGACATTCACATGACACCACTAAAGGAAGCAACAACATACATATCATCAAAATATCGAACGAATACCAAATTCACATGATTAGTTATGACAAGACTTCTCCCATGTCGTCAAGAACAAAAGTAACTTCTCACAAATCATATTCACGTTCAAGATCAGTGGAGTATTGAATATCATTAAGGATCTGAACATATATTCTTCCACCAAATAAACCAACTAGCATCAACTACAGGATGTAATCAACACTACTAGCAACCCACAGGTACCAATCTGAGGTTTTGAGACAAAGATTGAATACAAGAGATGAGCTAGGGTTTGAGATGAGATGGTGCTGGTGAAGATGTTGATGAAGATTGGTCCTCCCACGATGAGAGGATCATTGGTGATGTCGATGGCTTAGATTTCCCCCTTTCGGAGGGAAGTATCCCCGGTGAAATTGCTCCGCCGGAGAGCAAAATAGCTCCTGCCCAGGTTCCGCCTCGAGACGGCGGCGCTTTGTCCCAAGGGCTCCACAAGGCATCAGGGCGCGCCCAGGGGGCACCCTGTTGCCTTGTGGGCAACTGGTGGGTCCCCTCCATTATTTCTTATTTCCAGTATTTTTTATATATTCAGTAAAAAATCTTTGTGAAATTTCAAGTCAATTGGAGCTCTGTAGGATAGGTATCTCTGATGTGGCTATTTCAGGTCCAGAATTCCAGCTGCCGGTATTCTCCCTCTTCATATATATCTTGCAAATTAAGAGAGAAAAGGCATAAGAATTGCATCATAAAGTGACATAATGATCAAATACATTATAAATAACAGTAGGAAATCATGATGCAAATTGGACGTATCAACTCCCCCAAGCTTAGACCTCGCTTGTCCTCAAGCGAAAACCGAAATCGATAATCATGACCACATGTTTAGAGAGAGAGAGGTGTCGATAAAAATAAAGTATGGACATGGAGCATCATGATATTTATTATAATAGCAATATATCATCGTAAAACTTCTCATGAAAAAGTGACAATTCATCCACAAGTTAAAGTATGAACCATAAACCAAGTTGAAAACTGACAAACTATGATCTCAGTTACTGAAGCAATTGCAATTCATCATATTATCAGAAAGAGTCTATGTAAGAGCTTTGTTTAGTAAGTTCACGTACTCAACTATCATTTAGTCTTCTATGATTGCTGACACTCACGACATACTTATGGAGCAAATGTTTTAGTCAGACACATAGAAAGATAGGGGCTTATAATTCCGCCTCCCAACGTATTTACCTCAAGGGTAATGTCAACAATAATAAATCATGATCACCTACATCCAACTGGATATATATGCCTGGATCAATCCCCACCACATGATGCTTGCCAAGAGAGAAACTAAAAATGGAATAGAGAAGAATACTATTGACTCTTGCATGAAAGTAAATACATAAAGTAAAAGATAGGCCCTTCGCAGAGGGAAGCAGAGGTTGTCATGCGCTTTTTGTTTTTGAATGTGCAAACTCTTAATGTAAAGGAATGTCACTTTATATTGCCCCTTGTGATAGTGACCTTTATTATGCAGTCTGTGGCTTTTATTCCTTCACCATCACAAGATCATACAAAGCTTATTTTACCTTACAATAAAAGATCATACATATTTAGGAGCAATTTTTATTGCCTTGCACCGATGACAACTTACTTGAAGGATCTTATTCAATCCATAGGTAGATATAGTGGACTCTCATGGCATGAAACTAGGTTTAAGGGTTTTTGCATGCACAAGTAGTATCTCTACTTAGTACAGAATTTGGCTAGCAAAAGATAGGAGGCAAGCACCACATGTTAGAGGATCCAAAACAATATAACTTCTATCTGAATATAAGCAAACATAACTCATTACGTTGTCTTCCTTGTCCAACGTCAACTAATTGGCATAGAATATTTAATGGGGGCTCACAATCATAAAAGATGTCCAAGATAGTATATTTATATGTGAGACCTCTCTTTCTTTATTACTTTTTCATGAATTGCAACAATGACCAATACTATGTTTGTCAACTTCCAACAAGTTTTATCAATTATACTTCTTTTATGTGAAGTTATCACTCCCCATGGGATTAGCATATGATCTTACTTTTTATTCTCTTCATTTTATTTCCAAGATTGGATCAACACAAGCAAAACACTCAACTCAAACTACTCTTTATTATATAACTTCCACACACGATTACATAGATAGATAGACCAAAAAGCAAGCACTCGAAAACTAGATCATACTAAAACTTTATTCTTCTAAATCACGAAATAACTAAGGATCGAACTAAGATAGATAATGTTGATAAAAAGTGATGGTGATACGATACCGGGGCACCTCCCCCAAGCTTGGCACAAGCCAAGGGTGGTGCCCATACCCATGTACTCAAGTCTCCTTCGGTGATGGTGGTGATGAAGAGATAGGATTATCCTCCGTCTTCCAAGGCATAGGTTCTCCATCATAAAAGGACGAGCACGTTTCCGGAGTCCTGAAATTTGCAGCTAAACTCATACCTTTGAACTTGGTCTCATACTCAAAATTTTGCTTCTGTAGATCATAGATTTGGGCCTGAAGATAGTCAATCCGGTCATTGAGCTTGAAGATGACATCCCCAATATTCTTGCCGTCCACCTTGTGCTCATGGATGAAGTCCGTGATCATGGAGTGGTTAGCATTAAGTCCGCGCTCCACCATCCCTTGACACTTGAAGATCTCCTGTTCCACCGCTTCCAGCCTGGCCTTCTCACTCCCGGTCTTCTTAGGTCCTTGCACATCCCGGATGTGGAGCACCCCCTCACGCATCTCGATGGCCTGAAGGTGCTTCATCACCTCCGGTAGGTACGGGTTGATGACCTTCTCATAAAACTTGTCCTTGGACGAGCTTGGAGACACCATGATGATCAAGATTTGTCAGAAAAATAGCCCGAAACAAGAACAGAGGGAAAACTTGCGATCCGGTGGTCAAAACATCCGTAAGTATATATAAAGAATTTTGTCTTGCAAAACAAGCATACGAGAGGAAAACGGAGTCGGGAGGGCACACGAGGGGCCCACAAGGCATCACAGCGCGCCCTAGGGGGGTCGCGCCCTGTTGCCTTGTGGGCGACTCGTGGGTCACCTCGGCTGTTTCTTATTTTTGTAATTTTTTTAATATTCCAAAACAGACAGAAATAATTTTTATGGAATTTTTGGAGTCGGTTTACTTACCGTATCACATACCTACCCCTTTTCAGGGTTCTGGAGCATTCCGGAAGGACTCTTTGATGTGTTCCTCCGGTGTCATTGTCTAAATAATATTAGTTTCAACATTGATAGGAGTATCTGAGATATAGTGCTTAATTCTCTGTCCATTCACCACTCTCGGATTATTGCCTTTGGAGTTGTTTATTTTGATGGCTCCGGAGCGATAATCTTCTTCGATGATATACGGTCCTTCCCATTTAGAGAGAAGTTTTCCTACAAAGAATCTTAAACGAGAATTGTACAATAGAACATAATCACCTACTTTGAATTCCCGTTTTTGGATTCTTTTATCATGCCATCTTTTGACCTTTTCTTTAAATAACTTAGCATTTTCATAGGCTTGGGCTCTCCATTCATCTGGAGAGCTAATATCAAATAACCTCTTTTCACCAGCAAGTTTGAAATCATAGTTAAGTTCTTTAATTGCCCAATATGCCTTATGTTCTAACTCAAGAGGTAAATGACATGCTTTCCCATAGACCATTTTATAGGGAGACATACCCATAGGATTTTTATAAGCAGTTCTGTAAGCCCATAATGCATCATCAAGTTTCTTAGACCAATTCTTTCTAGATCTATTAACGGTCTTTTGCAAAATTAATTTTATTTCTCTATTAGTTAATTCAACTTGACCACTAGACTGAGGATGATAAGGAGATGCAACCCTATGATTAACATCATATTTAGCAAGTAATTTACGGAAAGCACCATGAATAAAATGTGAACCACCATCAGTCATTAAATATCTAGGGACTCCAAACCTCGGGAATATAACTTCTTTAAGCATTTTAATAGAAGTGTTATGATCTGCACTACTAGTTGGAATAGCTTCTACCCACTTAGTAACGTAATCAACAGCAACTAAACTATGAGTATACCCATTGGATTTAGGAAATGGTCCCATATAATAAAAACCCCAAACATCAAATGGTTCAATAACAAGTGAATAATTCATAGGCATTTCCTGACGTCTACCAACATTACCAATTCTTTGACATTCATCACAACAGAGGACAAACTTACGTGCATCCCTAAAAAGAGTAGGCCAATAAAAACCAGATTGTAATACCTTGTGTGCAGTTCTGTCTCCCGCATGGTGTCCTCCATATGCCTCAGAGTGACACTTACGTAGGATTTGTTCCTGTTCATGCTTAGGTAGACAACGTCTAATAATACCATCTACTCCTTCTTTATATAAGTGTGGGTCATCCCAAAATTAATGTCTTAAATCAAAGAAGAACTTTTTCTTTTGTTGGTATGTGAAACTAGGTGGTATATATTTAGCAACAATGTAATTAGCATAGTCTGCATACCAAGGAGTATTACGAGAAGTAGTTATCATAGCTAATTGTTCATCAGGGAAATCATCATTAATAGGAAGTGGGTCATCAAGAACATTTTCCATTCTAGACAAATTATGAGCTACGGGATTCTCAGCTCCCTTTCTATCAATAATATGCAAATCAAATTCTTGTAGCAAAAGAACCCACCTAATCAGTCTAGGTTTAACATCTTTCTTTTCCATAAGATATTTAATAGCAGCATGGTTAGTGTGAATAGTAACTTTGGAATCAACAATATAAGATCTGAATTTATCACATGCAAACACAACTGCTAAAAATTCTTTCTCAGTAGTAGCATAATTCCTTTGAGCACTGTCTAGAGTTTTACTAGCATAATGGATATCATTCAATTTCTTATCAACTCTTTGTCCTAGAACAGGACCAACAGCGTAATCACTAGCATCACACATAATTTCAAAGGGTAGGTTCCAATCAGGTGGTTGAACAATAGGTGCAGAAATTAAGGCTTTCTTGAGTATTTCAAAGGCTTCTACACAATCATCATAAAAAACAAAAGGAACATCTTTTTGCAACAGATTAGTAAGAGGCCTAGAAATTTTATAGAAGTCTTTTATAAACCTTCTATAGAAACCAGCATGACCGAGGAAACTTTTTATACCTTTGATATCTTTAGGACATGGATTTTTCTCAATTGCATCAACTTTAGCTTTATCAACTTCAATACCTCTTTCAGAAAATTTTATGCCCAAGGACTATACCTTCATTCACCATAAAATAGCACTTCTCCCAGTTCAAGACAAGATTAGTTTCTTCACATCTCTGCAAAACTCAATCAAGGTTGCTCTAGCAATCATCAAAAGAAGTTCCGTAAACGGAGAAATCATCCATGAAAATCTCAACAATCTTTTCACAAAAGTCAGAGAATATAGCAGTCATACATCTTTGAAAGGTAGCGGGTGCATTACATAAACCAAAAGGCATATGATGATAAGCATAAGTTCCAAAAGGACAAGTAAAGGTGGTTTTCTCTTGATCTTCAGGTGAAACAGGTATTTGAGAGAAACCATAATAACCATCTAGGAAACAAAAGTGTGTATGCTTAGATAATCTTTCTACATTTGATCAATAAAAGGCAAGGGGTAATGATCTTTCCTAGTAGCTTTATTTAATTTCCTAAAATCGATCACCATCCTATAATCGGTTACAATTCTTTGTGGAATAAGTTCATTTTTATCATTAGGAACAACAGTAATACCTCCTTTCTTAGGAACACAATGAACATGACTTACCCATCTACTATCAGCTATGGGATAAATTATACCTGCCTCGAGAAGCTTTAATATTTCAGTTCTTACCACATCCTTCATTTTATAATTCAACCTTCTTTGATGATCAACAACGGGTTTAGCGTCTGGTTCCATATGAATTTTATGCTGACATAAAGTGGGGCTAATGCCCTTAAGATCATTGAGAGTATATCCAATAGCGGCATGGTGCTTCTTTAGAGTTTAAAGTAATCTCTTTTCCTCATGCTCTGAAAGGTTAGCACTAATAATAACAGGATATATCTTCTTTTCATCAAGGTAAGCATATTTAAGTGTATCAGGTAATTGCTTTAATTCAAACACAGGATCACCCTTGGGTGGAGGTGGATCTCCTAAGGTTTCAACATGCAAATTATGTTTAAGGATAGGTGCTTGTTTAAAGAACAACTGTAGGATCGAAAGTATGTCTAGAGGGGGGGTGATTAGACTACTTGACCAAATAAAAACCTAACCTTTTCCCAATTTTAGTTGTGGGAAGATTTTAGCAAGAACACAAGTCAAGCATCACCTTACACATGCAATTCTAAGAGTATAGCAGCGGAAAGTAAACAATTGCATATGTAAGTAAAGGAGGGGATCGGAGATTTCAAACGCAATGAAGACACAGTGGTTTTTGGCGTGGTTCCGATAGGTGGTGCTATCATACGTCCACGTTGATGGAGACTTCAATCCACGAAGGGTAACGGCTACGCGAGTCCACGGAGGGCTCCACCCACGAAGGGTCCACGAAGAAGCAACCTTGTCTATTCCACCATGGCTTACGTCCACGAAGGACTAGCCTCACTCGGGTAGATCTTCACGAAGTAGGCGATCTCCTTGCCCTTACAAACTCCTTGGTTCAACTCCACATCATGTCAGAGGCTCCCAAGTAACACCTAACCAATCTAGGACACACCACTCTCCAAAAGGTAATAGACGGTTTGTTGTTGATGAACTCCTTGCTCTTGTGCTTCAAATGATAGTCTTCCCAACACTCAAACAACTCCTCACAGATTTGGCTATGGTGGAAGAAGGATTTGAGTGGAAAGCAACTTGGGAAAGGCTAGAAATCAAGGTTCAAATGGTAGGAATGGAATAGCTTGATCACAACACATGAGTAGGTGGTTCTCTCTTAGAAAATGTATGGTGGAAGTGAAGGCACGTTCTGATGGCTCTCTTTCCTGAGAAGGAAGTGCTGGAGGGGTATATATAGCCTCCACACAAAATCCAACCGTTACACACTTTTGACCCAGCTCGGTGACACCGAAACCATAATCTCGGTAGCACCGAACTGTGTAAAAGATATGAACGTTAGGAATCTTGGTGGGACCGATAGGAACAACTTGGATGGACCGAAGTGCAATGGCTAGGGCAAACCTCATGTCGGTGGCACCGATTGCATCAACTCGGTAGGACCGAAGTGAAGCAATAAGGCAACAGAGAGTTGGCAAGCCATCTAGGTGAGACCGATTAGCAAAACTCGGTGAGACCAAAGTAGGTGCAAATGATCACAGAGAGTTGGCAAGGCCATCTTGATGGGACCGAGATCCATATCGGTGGATCCAATTTGTTAGGGTTTTGGCAGTGGCTAATTCTAAGTGAACTCAGTGGCTCCGGATAGGAAATTTTGGTGGGGCCGAGTTGGAATGTGGGTTTTGGACATATTTGGATAGAGAGAGTGGTTGAGGGTTTAGGAGTACTGTCACTAAGCACTTGAGCAAAAAGACCATTAAGCAACACCTCATCCCCTTTTAATAGTATTGGCTTTCCTACGGACTCAATGTGATCTTGGATCACTAAACCAAAAATGTAGAGTCTTGATCTTTTGCCAATCCTTGTCCTTAGCATTTTGAGTGGTCCACATCTCTAGTCCATGCCGTGCCAATCATTGAACATCCTGAAATCTTTAACTTGAATGGACATTAGTTCAATGAGATATATGTTGTTATGAATTACCAAAACCACCAAGGGAGCAAATGTGCTTTCAACAACTCATCTATTTCATTTCTTTCATTCATATGCATATCATTCTCATGGTCTAGCAAATATTGTTCTAAAGGATCAGTAGGAGGCACAGCAATAGAAGCAAGACCGATAATTTCATCTTTATTGGGTAATTCTTTATCATGAGGTTGCCTACAAAACTTGGAGAAATTAAATCCATGAGATATATCACCAAACTTATCTCTAACCTTCTCTTTAACACAATCAATTTCAGCATTAACGGTATTCAAGAAAGGTCTACCAAATATAATGGGACAAAAATTATCTTGTTGTGAACCAAGTACAAGGAAATCAGTAGGGTATTTGATTTTACCACACAAGACTTCAACATTTCTAACAATCCCAAGTGGTCTAATAGAATATCTATTTGCAAGCTTAATAGTAACATCAATATCTTCAATCTCAATAGGTGCAATATCATGCATTACTTCTTGATATAAAGAAAATGGAATAGCACTCACACTAGCACCCATATCACATAAGCCATGATAACAATGATCTCCAGTCTTAACAGAAACAACATGCATGCCAACTATGGGCTTATTCTTATCTAGCATATCTCATTCATTTCTACCAGGTTTAGCAATTCTAGCAGCCTCATCACAAAAGTAAATAACATGCCCATCAATATCGTCAACAAAAAGATCTTTAACCATTGCAATATTAGGCTCAACTTTAATTTGTTTTGAGGGTCTAGGTGTTCTTATATCACTTTTATTAACCACAGTTTAAGCTTTAGCATGTTCCTTAATCCTAACAGGGAAAGGAGGTTTCTCAATGTAAGCAGTAGGCACAACTGGATCAACATTATAAACAATTGTTTCTTCCTTAACACTAACAGGTTCTTCATGTAATTCAATAGGTGGATGATATTTAAACCATTTCTCTTTAGGGAGATCAACATGAGCAGCAAAAGATTCATAAAAGGTAGCTACTATCTTAGAATCAAGTCCATATTTAGTACTAAACTTATGAAAAGCATGAGTTTCCATAAAAGATTTAACACAATCAAACTCAAGATTTATAACTGACACTTTACCTTTGTCGATTTCCCAGTCTTCAGAGTTACGTTTAATTCTTTCCAGAAGATCCCGTCTGAATTCAATAGTTCTCTTCATAAAGGAGCCAGCAGAAGAAGTATCGAGCATGGATTGATCATTATGAGAAAGCCGGGCATAAAAGTGTTGAATAATTATTTCCCTTGAGAGCTCATGATTGGGGCATGTATGCAACATATACTTAAGCCTCCCCCAAGCATGAGCGATACTTTCTCCTTCATGAGGGCAAAAATTATATATATAATTCCGATCACGATGAACCAAATGCATAGAATAAAATTTCTGGTGAAATTCCAGCTTCAACCGGTTCCAATCCCATGTTTTAGTATCATCACATAGCCTATACCATGTCAATGCCTTTCCCTCCAAAGATAAAGGGAATACTTTCTTCTTAACTCCATCTCCGGATATACCTGCAAGCTTAAACAATCCACAAATCTCATCCACATAAATCAAGTGCATATCAGGAAGCACCGTTCCATCTCCTGCATAAGGATTAGCTAGCATTTTCTCTACCATACCCGAAGGAATTTCATAATAAATATTTTTAGTAGGTTCAGTAGGTTGAGGAGAAACTCTTAATGCTTCCAGTCGAGGTGAAGATACCCCGAACAAGCCCCTCAAAGGATTACTTTCCATAGTGACAAGTGACAGTAAATTTCAGCACGTAATATAACTGTTTCCTTACCAAATTCCACTCACCAAAGGCGCTTCACTCCCCGGCAATGGTGCAAGAAAAGAGTCTTGATGACCCACAAGAATAGGGGATCAATCGTAGTCCTTTCGATAAGTAAAAGTGTCGAACCAAACGAGGAGCAGAAGGAAATGACAAGCGGTTTTCAGCAAGGTATTCTCTGGAAGCACTGAAATTGTAGGTAACAGATAGTTTGGTAGCAAGGTAATTCGTAACAAGTAACAAGTAGTAACGGTAACAAAGGTGCAGCAAGGTGGCCCAATCCTTTTTATTTCAAAGGACAAGCCGGAACGAACTCGTATAACAAGCAAAGCGTTCTCGAGGACACATGGGAATTTCATCTAGTCACTTTCATCATGTTTGTTTGATTCGCGTTCGCTACTTTGATAATTTGATATGTGGGTGGACCGGTGCTTGGGTGCTGTTCTTACTTGAACAAGCCTCCAACTTATGATTACCCCCTCTCGCAAGCATCCGCAACTACGAAAGAAGAATTAAGATAACTCTAACCATAGCATGAAACATATGGATCCAAATCAGCCCCTTACGGAATAGCGCATAAACTAGGGTTTAAGCTTCTGTCACTCTAGCAACCCATCATCTAATTACTACTCCACAATGCCTTCCCTTAGGCCCAAAGATGGTAAAGTGTCATGTTGTCGACGTTCACAGGACACCACTAAAGGAAGCAACAACATACATATCATCAAAATATCGAACGAATACCAAATTCACATGATTACTTATGACAAGACTTCTCCCATGTCCTCAAGAACAAAAGTAACTTCTCACAAATCATATTAACGTTCAAGATCAGAGGGGTATTGAATATCATTAAGGATCTGAACATATAATCTTCCACCAAATAAACCAACTAGCATCAACTACAGGATGTAATCAAGACTACTAGCAACCCACAGGTACCAATCTGAGGTTTTGAGACAAAGATTGAATACAAGAGATGAACTAGGGTTTGAGATGAGATGGTGCTAGTGAATATGTTGATGAAGATTGGTCCCCCCACGATGAGAGGATCGTTGGTGATGTCAATGGCTTCGATTTCCCCCTCCCGGAGGGAAGTATCCACGGCGGAATCGCTCCACGGAGAGCAAAATAGCTCCTGCCCAATTTCTGCCTCGAGACGGCGGCGCTTTGTCCCGAAAGTCTTCTCTATATTTTTTTTAGGGCAAATGATCTTATATAGCAGAAGGAGGGGCCAGACGCCAGCCAGGGGCCCCACAAGGCATCAGGGCGCGCCCAGGGGGCCGCGCCCTGTTGCCTTGTGGGCAACTGGTGGGTCCCCTCTATTATTTCTTCTTTCTATTATTTTTATATATTCAATAAAAAATCTCTATGAAATTTCAAGTCAATTGGAGCTCTGTAGGATAGGTATCTTTGATGTGGCTATTTCAGGTCCAGAATTCCATCTGCCGGTATTCTCCCTCTTCATATAAATCTTGCAAATTAAGAGAGAAAAGGCATAAGAATTGCATCATAAAGTGTAATAATGATCAAATACATTATAAATAATAGTAGGAAATCATGATGCAAATTGGACGTATCAGTAAACCCCTAGTTCTCGGGGATATGGATGAACCTTGGTATGTGTAGGATCTGAAACATTTATTATGGATATGAGATCCTCTGTTGAATTCTTAGTTTAATAACTTCATGAATGTTGTGAAGGGGCCCCACTCAGCATTTGTGTCTATATTGGCCACGAAGTATATCACTGTCTTTGCATAGGTTTAGGATGTGGAGGTAATTCGAGGTGACAGTAAAAGCCTACTGCTCCTAACCTTTACAAATGACCGGGGATTTATGGAGAACCCTTAGTGAGGCCGTGTCGACGGGGAAACCCTTAATTATCATGAGTTGTAACCCACAAGGGGAGACTATGATGGTGGCGTGCGTGGCACGAAGTCTACCACGAGTAGAACGTGTTCTGTACCCTGCTTCGCCCAGCATAAACCTCAACAGTGGCTCAAGCATCCTTTCCATGCTATGCTTATGCATAGTAGTACTAGAAACATACCAATGGGGATTCCATACTCCCTGAGGATGCCTTTTTAATTTTTTTGTTTCACCGCTATTTACCATCCTTGTCTTTCATTTATTTTTATGTTATTTAGTTACAAGTCACCATTTTACTCAATCCTTACTTAAATCCACCCTCACTCTGCTTCAAGTCTACAATTATTTGTAGGCACAAAGTTACATAATTCTCTACAAGGGGCAAAAGCCTGATTCCTGTGCTCCCTGTGGGATCGATACTCTTACTTCAAAAAGGCTACAACTAAACCCTGTGCACTTGCAGGCTATCATAGTTATATGTACAGGACAACCCTCCTTTGACCTCACGCAAATAATGTGGCAGTCTTGTTCTTGAAAATGCTGAGAGGAAAAAAATAGTTGATGCACTACTTTGAACCCATGCATCAATTCCTTTAATTCCTATTTGGTGACTGCTTACAGTTTTATGAGCTTGAGAAGGAGCTATCGGATGGTTCAAGATCAAGAACAAGGCAGAGAGGAGGCTCACGAGGCCCATCAAGAGGCTTGAGTCTCTAAAGATTATGGAAGTGGTTGTTCTGCCAACAGGGGTCTGAGATGTAGGAGAGGAATGGTCGGCAGGCTCGTTGAGAGCGGTCGATTCTGTGTGTTCCGACCCTCGCGCCAGCAGCGAGGACCACGCCACCGCGCCTTCCTGTCTGTACTGTCATCTAGCCACCGATATCTGCCTCAAGTCACTAAGCTCGCCCAGTCTATAATTTTAATGCTTCTTCTACCTCGTACATCCATCTCTCGGACGATTCATGATCAGGAATAAGAAGGGGAGGACGCTTACATGGGCCATAAAGAGGCTTGAGTCTAAAGATTATGGGTGTGGAGCACCGGGTCACTCTCCTCTGACTAGAATGGTTGTTCCGTCAACAAGGGTCAGAGATGTAGGAGAGTAACGATGTTGTAGGCTCATTGAGCATAGTAGGAAGCTAGACAAACTAATGACTTGTACATTATCATAACTTGTTTTTTCTGGGAAATACATTATCATTGCTAGCAAGTTGCTTAATACAGGCGTAGGCTACTTCATAGCATCAAATTAGATAATTCTAATATGACATTCTGGTGAAGGAACACTACCCCATTGAATGTGATGTTCAACAAATTAATGCTGACAAGATGGAGGAGACCATGGTCCCTCTTCCTGTGGACCTTCATGTGAATGAGAAATTACAACATTGTGATATCTAAACCTTCATGTGAAGGCTAAATTACAACATTGTGATATACTGATTTATTGATGAAATTGCTAAAGCATGATTGTCTATTCATTTGCTTACATTGTTGCCCGTAGCAACGCACGGGCATTCTACTAGTACTCGTAATGGTAAATAAGGTTTCATGGCTATACTGAAAGAAAAGGCCATGAACCAAATGATGAAATATGATCCTAAATTTGCAACTTGTTATTTTTGTTACTAATAAGGATTATGAATTCTCTATTGATCCTGAACTTATTACTTTGGTAGAATCCAATCCTTTTCATGGTTAAATCTGAAACAGTTGTTGCACATCTTACTAAACTGAATGAAATTGCCACCCCATTTGCTCAAGAGGAAAAGATTCGCTATTATTATATTCTCAAGTTATTTCCTTTCTCATTAAAGGGTAATGCTAAAGTATGGTTTAGTGATCTTGCTCCTGGTTGTGTGCGTAGTCCCCAAGATATGATTTACTACTTCACTAAAAAATATTTTCCTGCTCATAAGAAACAAGCTGCCTTAAAGGAAATATATAACTTTGTGCATATTGAGGAGGAGCATCTCCCTCAAGCTTGGGGGAGGCTTCTCCAATTATTAAATACTTTGCCTGCTCATCCTCTTAAGAAAAATGAAATACTTGATATCTTTTATAATGGACTAACCGATGCTTCTAGGGACTACCTAGATAGTTGTGTCAGTTGTGTTTTCAGGGAAAGAATTATTCAATAAGCTCAGGAATTATTGAATAACTTACTGAGAAATGCCGATGATTGGACACTTCCCGAACCACCTCCGAAGCCAACTCCGAAGAAAAGAGGTTATTCCTCGGTCCAGAAGATATGCAAGAAGCCAAGAAATCTCTGAAAGAGAAAGGTATTAAATCTAAAGATGTTAAGAATCTACCAACTATTGAAGAAATACATGGACTCGATATCCCAACATAGGTAGTAGAGGTAAACTCTCTTTATAGGTTTGATGAGGGTGATATTCCTTATAATAAATCTCTAAGTCAATGCTTAGATGAATTTGATAACTTTATCGTTAAGCAAGAAAACTTCAATAGGCAAATAAGTGATAAATTGAAACGTGATGCTATTATGATTGAACGCTTGAGTGATGTGCTATTTAGAATTTCAAATGATGTTAAAGGCTTGTGTAAGCATTCTTCTATGGTTCACACTCAGCTTGAACAAGTTTCTAGATCACAAAATGATTTGCTTAAGGACATGAATAATAAACTTAATGACCATGCTGTTAGAGTAATGACTAGGGGTGGTAGAATGACTCGGGAACCTTTGTATCCTGAGGGTCATCCTAAAAGAATTGAACAAGATTCTCAAAGAGTTAACAATAGTGCACCTAGTTCACCTAAGAAGACAAAAAAAGAGTAGGAATAAAACTTTGCATGCTTCTAGTGAACCTGTTATAGAAAAAACTTGCTGAGAATCCTAATAATGTTTCTATTTCTGATGCTGAAACACAATCTGGTGATGAGCATGTGCCTAGCGATAATTATACTGATAGTGATAAAGATGAGGCTAATGATGATCATGCTAATGCTCCACCTAAAGATAATAATGACTCTGAAAATGAAGTAGAAATAGAACCTAAAGTTAACCTTGATGACCCACCTCCTAAGAATAAAAGATATGATAAACGAGAATTTGTTGCTAGGAAGCATGGTAGAGAAAGAGAACCATGTGCTAGGAAGCCTTTTCCTAGTAAAGCTTTAAAATCCAAAGATGAAGATGCTTTCAATCGCTTTGTTGAATTGCTTAGACCTTTATTCTTGCAAGAGACCGATGGCAAGTTTTTATGTGGGAGAGGCCTCTACTAGCATGTCATCCCTTACTTGGAATTGTATGCACTTATGATTGGAACTATTAGCAAGCATCCGCAAATACTAACATGTCCATTAAGGTAAAACCCAACCATATCTGTCATGGTTTTGTCACGGCAGATGCCCTTGTGAAAGGACTTGGAGATGAGGCCATCGCACGAGTGTGGAAGCTTAACGGGGTTGATCGGGAATGAGAAGACACGAGATTACCCAGGTTCAGCCCCTCACGGTGGAGGTAAAAGCCTACGTCCTGCTTGATTATATTGATGTGGATCTCGATTACAAGGATGCGGATTCGCTAACCTGGCTTTCGAGGGATTGCAGCTTAGTCTTTTTCGTTTAGGTGCTCCCCTTTATATATACAGGCGGAACCCTAGATTTACATGAGAGTCCGGGTCGTCATCCTAACCCGTCTCCTATTCTTTCCTACTTGTTCTCCAAGACGTCCCTTAAGCCGTTCATCTTCTTCTTGAGCCGGCTTTTCTTATTAGGCCTCCATCAAGCCGGTCCATCAATCATCTTTAACCCCGCAGTGAGATGACTCGCTGAGCCTGCTCTAAGGCCGGGTCATCATCCTGCCGGGTCTAAATGCTGGTAAATATCCCCAACATTAGCCCTTAGTTTGACTTGGATTTATCCATGTTAAACTCCTACCTGAAAAGCAAATAAAATAAATTGAAAAATCCGTGAAAGAGATCTGAATCTGTCTCGCAAGCTGGTTCTTCAACGTCCTTTATCTGCACTCAAACTTCGCCGGCTCAACCTTTTTGCCGGGTCATTACGCTCCATAACTTGGTATCCATTCACCACCTTTACTTATGATGTCATAATCCACTTCCGCAAAATCTGGGATGACATCATATCGAATCTTTTGAGTGGGTTCGTATTGTCCTGTCAGGCGCGAAAATCGAGGAGCCCATGGCCAAAATTTACTGCGCCGCCTGAGGCTTCACACTTGTCGTTCCAACTCTTACCGCGCCTATAAATAGGCCAGCGCCGTCCCCACCTTTTCTTTTACTGCTCCTCGCCGTCTTCTCCGCAATGCCACCGCGACCCTTCAAACTCACCGCTGCGACCGTTCGAGCTCACCGCCGCTGCCAGTTCAGCGCCATCCGGATCTTCTTCCCATCGCGAGAGCCCTTCTGGTACTGCTAGCGCGGCCACCTCCGCCGGGCACGAAGACTACAAGACTCCTTGTCCCAATCTGTAAGTACCTTCTTCTCCATTGCCATGGTTCTTCGGCTGTTCTACCATGTTCTTCTCCACAACTGTGGTAGATCCAAAAATGCGTCGGGCCCCTTTGTTTTTAGTTCACACAGTCGCCCCACAGCAATTTCTTTATCGGCAGATCTGCTGTATTGCTTTAGATAGACCCCATTGCCCTTCAACTTATAACGCGAAGAACATACCTAGTTTTTACTTTTTCATTTTTATCCATTTCTCAGATCCGTAAAATTTTCTTACTCAATAGAAACTTGTTGGCGGACTTGTAGCCCAAACCATCCTCAACACTTGTGAAAATCTGTGCCATGTAGGTTCCGGCTTATCTTCGCTAGTAACCTTGACCCGGATTTCATTTGCATCCCCTCTCGAAACCCGACCAAATATCTCAATCGCCGGCTCATATATTCTAGTTATGTTAAATCGAAAAGCTCACATTTTGCCGGCTTATGACATCTTTCTCTTTTTCATAGCAGCTGAAACAATGCCTCCCAAGCCCAAGATCGTCAACTGGGCCAAGTACAGCATGTCTGAACTTAGTCTGCAAACCATGGTAGATTCTGGGCTGCTGCCGGCTAAGGAAGAAATTTCATGGCGAGCTCCTGAGGAAAAAATCCACCCCCAACCCGGCCAAAACGAGATCGTCATATTTGCTGATCATGTTTCAAGGGGCTTCCGTCCTCCCGGCTCTAAATTTTTTCGAGACGTGCTGCACTTCTTCAGTATCAGGCCTTAAGATCTGGCCCCGAATTCCATCTTCAACCTTTGCCAATTCCAAGTATTCTGTGAAGTATATCTGCAGCTCGAGCTGTCCATTAGTTTGTTCCGGGAATTCTTCTATTTGAACTACCAAATGGAGCACAAGGACTGTCCAAGTATTGAACTTGGTGGCATTTCTATTCAAATAAGGAAAAACATAGTCTTCCCCAACGCCAAGCCGGCCAGCCACCCCAAGGGATGGCACAGAACCTAGTTTTATTGCAAAGAAACATCCCCTGAAGGGCAGCACCCTCTGCCGGGTTACAGGTCCAGCCGGCTCACCGTCAATGCAGCCTTCCCGGGTCTTGCTTCCAGGGAAGAGAGAGCATCTGGAGCCTTTATATCCAAAGATGAATGCATTGATTGCTCATGGCCTCACCGGCGTCGATTTGACCCGGACTTGGGTCGAGTGGCGAATTCAGCCACTGAGCTACCGAACCCGGCTCATGCACACCTACACCGGCCATTACGAAGACCCACTTCGGTTCAGCCGGGTTAACCTCAAGGAGAAGGACGTCCTAAAATTTGCCAAGAAGATACTTGGTGAAACAAAGGATGACATTAAGCTCGTGGGGCTCGCCCCATTTAGCGCCAACAACCCGGCCCCGCAGGTAAGCCTGTCTCTGTCATCTTTCACCTTGCCATTATTGTTTTATCCTTATCGTAACTCCATCCACCCGCCATGATACAAGAGAACGAGAACTGGTGGCGGGTTGAGGTTCAAAACCCAACTCCTCCTCGAGAGGACGACGAAGAAGACCCGAAGGATGATGATGACAATGAGGTAGAACTTGACTCTCTTAGCCGCCTTTTTAATCAGATTGCTGATGCTCACTCATCTCAGGAAGAAGCTGAAGTTAGCCACACCATCGAGCCAGAGGTAACTTTGATCTCTTCAGACTCTGACTCCCCAATACCTGTTCGAAGGAAAACCCGGGCTCTAGTCCACAAAATCCAAAGGAAACCCCGGGTTACCATCCATAAAGTCCCTTTTTCACATCAAGATGCTCACTTGGATCCCCAATTTCTTTTGAAGAAAACACAGCACGCCGAAACCTCAAAAATGAAGACCCGGAGTAGTGAAGGAGAGTTGAGTGGCAGGCTTCCAAATGAGCCGCCATCCCGTAGAGCGCGGACAGAGGTGCTTCTTAGTCCAACTCCCTCTTTTTCTCTAGCTGGTCGTTTCAAGGAACCCTTACATTTAAATGACTCGGCCTATCAGACGTCCCCCTCTTCGGATGAATCAAGCGCTACTCAGGCGCTGGCTTTCAATATCAACCCTGGGTAAGTATATCATTCTTGTGTCATATAGTGGTTTCTTGCCCTTCATCTTTTAATTGAATAACTCCTTGTTCCTTGTACAGCGCCAAGGCTATTAAGAAGAAAGCTACCGCCGGGTCATCTGGCCCGGTTATTCAAACAGGCCCTCAGGAAGAAACAGAGGCCACCTTGGTCACACAAGACGAGCCGGTGTTCCAGAACAGCCTGCTGCCTCAAGATTTTACTACGAGCCCGGCTCATGCCTCCTCTCCTGTTGTTCAGGAGAGGGAAAATTTAACTGAAGATCAACCCAAATAGCAGCCCGCGGCACCGGCTCAAGAGGAAGCGGTGGTGATGAGTGAATGGCAAACTGCTCCACCGGAAGCCTCCACTGCTCTCACCAAGGTTCCTGCCAGGGCTGAGCCACCCCTGAAGAACAAGGCGAAGGCGGCTCTTGACTTCTCCACCTTTGAAGATCAAGACGCCAATACCCTACACCAAGCTGTGCTGACCCGGCTATCTGAAAGCTGGGACACAGAAATTGCAATGATATCTTCATTGAAGTGAAAATACGAGGTAACTTGCGCCTTCTGTCATGAAACATATAGATGTATGTATGTAGCCCCCAAGGGCCGGGTCATTATTAGATGATGACCCGGGACTTCAAAATTTTATCTTGCCTGCATAACCTCAAGCGGTGACCCAAAAGGCTGGCTCGTCATACTGTGACAGGCGGGTCTCCATATCTAATAAGATACATCAAACTATGAATTAGCCCCCAAGTGCCATGTAGAATGCCTGCATCTGCATGGAACTTGCTTTCTTTTTGCTGTATGAGAAGCGTTGAAATACGTAGCCCCCATGTGCCGGGTCGACCGGAAGGGCGGCTCGAGACATGCTTAGACAATGCATAACTAAGGCTGCCTTGCAGGACATGCTAAATCAGGTGGAGGCTCAAGCTTCCTTCTTCCGAAAGGAAGCAAGGAAGGAGAGAATACTACGCAAAGAGGCTGAAAAGACATATGTAGAAGCCAACAAGTCTCTGCTCCTTGTAAGGAGCACTTTGCAAGAAACTGAAGCTAAAAGAGCCACCTTAGCTGAGCGTCCTCAAGAGCCCGAGGCCAAGCTGGAGCTGGTGACCCGGGAGCTAGCCACTCTAAAGGGCCATATCACAGCTATGTGCAAGGCCATCTTCGGTAAGTAAGACTGCCATGAGTCCATTATGCCAACTTTAATATGCTAAGCTGGCTTTATTGATCGCGCGTACTTATCCTTGAAGGCCGCAAGAACCAAACCCTTGTTCAACAATCACTGGTGAAATTGAAGGCGGTTTACACCTTTGTGGAGCAGCTATACATAGGTGGCTCCCGGTGCATAATGGCCGCAAAAAATACGACGACGCCGCCACAGTTGATTGCTGACATGTTGAAGGAACTGTCCGTTGTGCCCAAGTGGCTTGAAGAATGGAAAAAGGCGGCTTGTCACTCTAGGGCTCTAACCGTCCTTGCTCGTGCCAGAGCTGGATCCGGTTCAGAATGTGGGCGGGTATCTGGAGTTCAATGTGGACGATTCACCTTTTAACAAGAAAGACTTCCAACGCTGTATAAAAGAAACCCGGGTTGCAACCACCGAGATCGCAGAAGAGGCAGATTTGAACAAGTACCAGGCTGGCTATTCGAAGGAGAACGAACGGATGGAGCCGCCAAATCCTAAACCGGTTGCCCTAACCCGCATGCGTAAGCCATCTTTCGCTCCTGACGTCGACCCTTCCTCCGTGATAACAGCCGATGCCATATTTGAAGCATTGCGCTCAATCCAGTGGTCGACCGGCGAATCAAGTCAGGAGGAGGCAGAGGATGACGATGGCCGCGAAGAGCCGTCACATGGTGCTCCATTAGCTGCTGGCGCCAGTTCTAACGCGGCGATGTAAAACACTGGCTCGTCCTCCATTGTAATTTTAACTGTGGAAACTTTTGCCGTGACCGCAGCTGATGGGCGGCTTGTAATAACTTAGTATCAAAACTGTTGATTCCAGTGCCATCGTGCACTATGGTGCTTGTACAAACATCTTTGTGGATGCCTTGCCTGTGTATGTTATACAGGCGATTTTGCCCTTGTGGATCCTCTTTGCGACCTTTAGAGTCGATTTTTCAACAAGAGTGATTCTGCACAAGCAATAAATATCGTAGATAGCAATAGCTTTGAGCGATGAATATTATGTTAGTGATTGTGATAAAAGATTAATCCTAACTAAGGTAGATGCCATGTATGAATGTATGAAAGTATGCATGCATGTAGAAAGGAAAAAAATGCAGGAAAGAGAACATGACTGTAACAAGCCGATTTTGAAAATGCAACTTGAAAGACCGGCTTATAAAGCTCAAGTCTGAATTGCTTTCATGAAGCTGGCACTTTGGCCTGTTGGTTTATCCTCGCTTTCTGAAAGCCGGCTCTCACGCAACCAATCGAGCGTTTTAACTCTGATGAATTCAGGGTCACCTTTGTGATTGATTCATCTGGCGTACGCCGGGTTGCCTTTAGGGAGTAGCATCTTGCTAACAGGCAGGTTTAACCAACTTGTGGCATCTCGCCGGGTTAAATGGTTTTGTAAGCTAAACTCAATGAGTTGGAAGCCCCCAAATAACCAAGGATCAACAATAAAAGACTCCACACACAATTTTGAGGCGAAACGACAAACTCTCTTATACAGAGCTGCTGGTCTTTATTTCATTGATCAAGAAATATGTATATACATGATAGAAGGTATGTACAAAGATGTGACCCAGTCGATGACTTAGGTGTAGTAAGGCCGGAGCTGGGCAATGTTCCAGGGCCGGCTTGTTTCCTCCTCCGAGGTTCGTGACTTGTCTGCCTCACGTATGTCAATCAGGTAATATGACCCGTTGTTAAGATTCTTGCTGACCACAAAGTGCCCTTCCCAAGGTGGTGAAAGCTTATGCATGCCTGTCTGGTCTTGTATCAGACGGAGCACTAAGTCACCTTCCTGAAAAGTGCGGCTTCGAACTCTACGGCTGTGATAGCGACGTAGGTCTTGTTGATAAATTGCTGATCTGGACGAGGCAAGTTTGCATTCTTCTTCCAAGGCATCAAGAGCGTCTTGTCGAGCTTGCTCATTATCAGATTCCACATAAGCCACCACTCGAGAGGAGTCATGACGAATATCGCTCGGAAGTACAGCTTCTGCACCATAGACCAGGAAAAACGGCGTATAGCCTGTTGACCTGTTGGGAGTAGTCCGTATGCTCCAAAGCACCACAGGTAATTCTTCTTCCCAGCAACCCGGCGTGCGTTGCAAAGGCACCATGAGCCGGGGTTTGATACCACGCAACAATTCCTTATTGGCTCTTTCTGCCTGCCCATTGGACTGAGGATGCGCAACCGATGTTAAATCAAGCCGGATATGCTCCTGTTGACAGAACTGCTTCATGACTCCCTTGGAAAGATTGGTGCCATTGTCTGTGATGATACTGTGCGGATAGCCAAAACGAAATATCAGATTTTTTAGAAATTTGACGGCTGTAGCAGCATCACAACGGCTGACCAGTTCCGCCTCTACCCACTTGGTAAATTTGTCCACAGCCACCAATAGGTGCATATGCTTGTTTTTAGAACGTTTGAAGGGGCCAACCATGTCAAGCCCCCAGACTGCAAAAGGCTAGGTTATCGGTATCATCCTTAATTCTTGAGCCAGCACATGAGCCTGGCGAGCATATTTCTGGCAACCATCGCATTTGCGCACAATATCTTCCGCATCGGCGTGAGCTATGAGCCAGTAAAAGCCATGCCGGAAAGCTTTTGCGACCAGTGATCTTGAGCCGGCATGGTGACCACAGTCACCAGAATGAATCTCATTGAGAATTGCGTGGCCTTCTTCAGGCGAAACACAACACTGAAAAACACCAGTGACGCTTCGTCGGTGCAACTCACCATTGACGACAGTCATAGACTTGGATCATCTGATGATCTGTCGAGCAAGGATTTCCTCTGTTGGAAGTTCTCCCCGGCTTAGATAAGCCAAGTAGGGGACTGTCCAATCAGGTATAGCGTGTACAACAGCTACTAGAGCCGCCTCCGGGTCAGGAATAGCCAAGTCCTCCTCTGTTGGTAACTTGACAGACGGGTTGTGCAAAACATCCAGGAAAACATTGGGTGGCACCGGCTTGCGCTGAGAGCCCAAGCGAGAGAGTGCATCTACCGCCTCGTTCTGCTGGTGATCAATATGATCAACTTGATAACCTTTGAAGTGTCCAGCAATGTTGGTGACCGCGTGCCGATAAGCCGCCATAAAGGGATCCTTGGAATCCCATGTACCAGAAACCTATTGGGCCACCAAATCTGAGTCGCCCAAACACCTGACCCGACTCAAGTTCATCTCCTTGGCCATCCGAAGCCCATGAAGCAAAGCCTCATATTCTGCTGCATTGTTAGTATAGGGGAACATAAGTCTTCAAACATAACAGAACTTATCTCCTCATGGGGAAGTAATCACAACTCCAGGCCCCGAGCCTTCAAGCTGCCTTGAGCCGTCAAAGTGTATGGACCAGTATGTTGTGTCGGGCTTATCTTCGGGAGCCTGCAACTCTGTCCAATCATTAATGAAATCCACCAATGCTTGAGATTTGATTGCTGTGCGGGGCACATATTTCAGATGATGCGGACCGAGCTCGATGGCCCACTTGGCAACCCGGCCTGTAGCCTCCCGGTTATGGATTATATCCCCAAGAGGTGCTGAGCTGACCACAGTGATTGGATGTTCATGGAAGTAATGCTTCAGCTTGCGGCTAGCCATAAACACTCCGTAGACTAGTTTCTGCCAATGTGGATATCGTTGCTTGAACTCGGTTAACACTTCACTGATATAATACACGGGGTGCTGAACTGGATATTCCTTGCCGTCCTGCTTGCGCTCTACAACGACTACCACGCTCACAGCCTTGTTATTGGCAGCAATATATAGTAACATTGGTTCCTTCTCACGAGGGGCAGCAAGGACCGGCGGCTTAGACAACTGCTTCTTGAGGGCCTCAAAAGCTTGATCTGCAGCATCACTCCAGACGAAGTTATCCGATTTCTTAAGCAATTGATACAACGGAATTGCCTTCTCTCCAAGCCGGCTTATGAACCGGCTCAGTGCCGCAACCTGCCCAGCCAGCATCTGCACATCATTTAGATTAGCCGGCTTAGCTAGGGTCGTGATTGCTTTGATCTTTTCCGGGTTAGCTTCAATGCCATGCTCGGAAACAAGAAATCCCAGAAGCTTTCCTGCAGGGACACCAAAAACACACTTCTTCGGGTTAAGCTTCATCTGGTAGACACGAAGATTATCAAATGTTTCCTTGAGATCCTCCAACAGGGTTTGTTTCTTCCGAGACTTGACCACAATATCATCAACATAAGCATGAACGTTCCGCCCGATCTGTTTATGAAAACAGTTTTGGACACAACGCTAGTAAGTTGCCTATGCACACTTCAGACCGAACGGCATGGTTGTATAACAGAAAGCCCCAACGGGGTGTGATGAAAGCCATATTTTCCTGGTCTTCTAGCTTCATTTTGATCTGATGGTAACCAGAGTAAGCATCCAGGAAGCATAAACACTCACAACCCGCCGTATCATCAATGATCTGGTCAATACAGGGCAAGGCAAAGGGGTCACTAGGACAAGCCTTATTTAGATCTGTGTACTCAACACACATCCGCCAAGTCCCGTTTTTCTTCAGAACAAGTACCGGGTTGGCCAGCCATTTAGAATGGAAGACTTCAACGATGAACCCGGTAGCTAGGAGTCGGGCCACTTCTTCACCAATTGCTTTCCGCCTTTCCTCGTTAAAGCGATGGAGATACTGGTGAACCGGTTTAAACTTGGGATCCACATTGAGGGAGTGCTCAGCGAGTTCTCTCGGTACACCCGGCATGTCAAAAGGTTTCCATGCAAAGATGTCCCGGTTCTCACAGATGAACTCGATGAGCGCGCTTTCCTATTTGGGATCCATATTGGCCCTTATAGTGAACTGCTCAGAAGAATTACCCGGGGTGAAATCAACTTGTTTGGTGTCCCTGGCTGATTTAAACTTGAGCAGAGGGTCTGACTCTGTCGTGGGCTTCTTCAGGGAGGTCCTATCAGACGGGTCAACATTGTCCTTATAATAACGCAATTCTTCTGCAGCACAAGCCGCCTCGGCATATGCTGCATCTCCTTCCTCGCACTCGAGTGCAATCTTCCGGTTACCCTCAACTGTGATGGTTCCCCTTGACCCTGGTATCTTTAATTTCAAATAAACGTAACATGGTTGTGCCATGAATCGTGCATAAGCCGGCCTACCGAATAAAGCATGGTACGGGCTTTTTAACTTGACTACCTCAAAGGACAGGAATTTAGAACGCCGGTTATCCTCTGAGCCGAAGGCCACCTCCAGGGATACCCTCCCCATGGGGTAAGCTGACTTGCCAGGAATGATGCCATGAAAAACTGTAGAGGATGGAGTCAACTGCTTGTCGGACAGATTCATCCGCCTGAACGTGTCATAGTACAGAATATTGATGCTGCTGCCTCCGTCCATGAGCACTTTAGTCAATGTATAACCGCCAACCTGCAGTGCTACCACCAAAGCCAAATGGCCGGGGTGATCAAGGAGGACTGGATGATCTGCCCTGCTCCAAGTAACTGGCTGTTCGGACCAATTGAGATAATAAGGGGTTGCCGGCTCAACCGTGTGGGCGGCTCGTCGTTGCACTTTTCGATCCCGTTTGCAGGTGCTGGTGGTGAAAACATGATACTGCCCACTATTTAACTGCTTCGGGTTGCTTTGGAACCCTGTCGGACCGGCTTGGTGCTGACTTCCCTGGTTGCTCCGCTGATTGCTGCCTCCAGTATTACCAGCCCCCTGGAACCCGCTGTTCTGGCTACTATTCCCATGGAAATCAGGACCTGCGAAGGGCCCTTGCAAGCCGGCTCCCGAGAAGCCGGGTCCTTGGTTGCTGGGTTGTCCACCGCTGCCACCCCCGTTATGATGGTTCTGGAAGACCCGTTTGGAAAATTCCTGCATGATGTAGCAGTTTTCCCAGGAGTGGCTAGACGGCTTGCCGTTGTAGCTATGCTTCGTACATGGACCCTTGAGAGCCTCCTCGTAGCTGAGGGGGCGATTACCAGAGGACTGCCTCCTAGAACCATCGTTCTGACGCTGACTTTTGTTCCCTGTATTGGTGTTTGCCACCAGTTCGGAGCTACCATCATAACCTTTGCGTTTACCGCCGTTGTTGTTCTACCCATTACTATTGTTCTGCTGGTGGCCCTTGCCACCGCCTTTCTTGTCTTTACTAGCTTTGTCCTAGTATTGTCAGACTCCGCATACCGGGTTAAGACATCTATCAGATCACCCATGTCCTGGGCCTTTCTCTTGAGTCGCCCTAGTTTTTGGACCAGTGGCTGAAACTTGCATGTTCGTTCCAGAACAAGTACCGCCTGAGCCGCCGAGATACTGTTGGAACTGTGTATGACCTCCGCAACCCAGCGAGCCCAATGGTGCGCCGACTCATCTTCCCGCTGAACGCAACATTCAAGATCAACAATTGTGGTTGGCCTTTTGCAGGTTCCCTGAAAATTCTTGATGAAGCGGTCCTTCAGCTCCTGCCAAGTGTTGATAGAATTCACTGGTAGGTTTTTCAACCAAGTGCGAGCGGGGCCTTCCAACTTGAGAGGCAGATAACGTGCACATACCGCCTCGCTTGCGCCCAATAAGTCCATTGCCAGTTCGTAACTCTCGATCCACTCAGTGGGCTCCAGATTCGCTGTGTAATTAGGAACCTTGCGAGGACCTTTGAAATCTGGGGGTATGCATGCTTCTCGTAGTGCTGGTATTAAACAAGGAGTTTCGATCATGTGGCTCGATAAGCCCCCAAGCAGGCCAGCTGTCTGGGTTGCGTTGGGCGGGTTGTGTGCCACTGGCGGGTTGGCCTTCGCCGGTGGGTTATATACCGCGCGTGCGTTTTCCTCCAACGCTCGGAGAGCCCGAGCGGCATCCATAATGTCCTGCGCATTCAGGATTTTGGGTTGATGTTGATCAGCCAGTGGTTGGGCGGCTCTCCTGCGATGTGTGCTGCTGGAAACCGCCGGTGACTCTGGACGCTGGCTCCTGGTACGGCTCTCGTGAGGAGTTGAGTGAAGCCGATGCTAGCTATGAGAGTAGTTCGCCTGCTGCACTACTATTGTCTTGAGCATCACAATAGCGTTCCTGGCCTCCGCCTGAATCGGACCATCCCCCTCGATCGGAATAGCCGCCAAGTTGTGGGTTGCTGCCAGCACGTTATCCACCGGGTTGGAGTAGTGTCCAATTGGGGTTTGGAACTGGTGAGACGGCGGCTGCTGTTGCTGATCCGGCGTGCGATGCTGGGCCGGCTCCCTCTGCTGAACTGGCTGCTGCAAAGGTGGTCCTCCCGGGGGAACAACTCCAGCCCCCGGGTTCGCCGGAGCCGGCGGTGTGGTGAACAACTAATTCGGCTCAAGATCGATCGGAAGCCGGCTTTGGTGACGCCTCCGGTGGACGAGTTCTGACTCGGCCTGTCGGCGGCTTAGGTAATGCGCCTCTTCATCCAGGCACTGCCTCTCCTCGGCAAGCCAGGCATGTGCCTGAGCCATGCGTGTGTTCTCTGCATTGATGTCCTCTTGGATCTTGGCCATCTGCTCACGACACTTCGTGATCTCCGCGTTGCGTGCCACTGCGTTCTCCACAGTAACCGGCTTGGCTAGCAGACCAGTCAGCGTATTCATCAAGTCCGCGAGCACCAGCACCCCAGTTCTCTGAGAGCCGACGGCCAATGTGCCGGCTCCTCCTGAGCCGGCAAGGGTGAGGTTCTGTCCGGCCGCTGGATCAGCCGGGTCACGCAACGGATCTTGCCTACCCGCCATCTATACCGCCACAAAACGCGGCGGATCAGAAACTCCTGGAAAGACGTCGTTAGTGTGTCCGAGCCTTCCATCATGCAGAGGATGGATCGACTCGGTTTCTCCTGTCGAGGACTCGCCGTCGGATTGGACAAGCGTATCATTTCCAGACAGGGAGTTCTCCGACAAGGCCACCCCTTGGGTGAACCCTACGAAGACATGGTTCCGGCCGGCTTGAGGCGGGCCGGATCTTGCCTGGCTTGGACTAGCGCGGCGTGCCGACTCGACACCGGCGATGTTCTCCAACCCGGCGGCCGACTCGCCCACCACGCCGATGAAGGTGTGGATTTTGCCAAAGGGAACCCTATATCCGTGCTCAATTGAGTTGGCGTCGAGGCCCCAGTACGAATCGTAGATGTAGAACTTCCCACGGCGGCTCTTCGTCATCAAGCCAACCGCGTACTTCCCGAACCCTGGGAGAGATCCCGCTAAGAACTCAACTCCACCGTGCGTAGGCCCCATGGTGGGCGCCAACTGTCGTGGTTTTGTCACGACAGATGCCCTTGTGAAAGGACTTGGAGATGAGGCCATCGCACGAGTGTGGAAGCTTAACGGGGTTGATCGGGAACAAGAAGACACGGGATTACCCAGGTTCAGTCCCTCACGGTGGAGGTAAAAGCCTACTTCTTGCTTGATTATATTGTAGTGGATCTTGATTACAAGGATGCGGATTCGCTAACCTAGCTTTCGAGGGATTGCAACTTAGTCTTTTTCGTTTAGGTGCTCCCCTTTATATATACAGGTGGAACCCTAGATTTACATGAGAGTCCGGGTCGTCATCTTGACCCGTCTCCTTTTCTTTCCTACTTGTTCTCCAAAACGTCCCTTAAGCCGTTCATCTTCTTCTTGAGCCGGCCCAAAGCCTGAGCCGGCCTTTCTTATTAGGCCTCCATCAAGCCGGCCCATCAATCATCTTTAACCCCGCAGTGAGATAACTCGCCGAGCCTGCTCTAAGGCCGGGTCATCATCCTGCTGGGTCTAAATGCTGGTAAATATCCCCAACAATATCATTAAGATGTATTGGTCCCCCTTCGATCCCGTATGTATCAATTTCTATGGTAGGAAGAACTTTCTTTTGCTCTCGCCCCCAATGAATAGTCCTATCAATGTACAACTAACCCTATGGTGTGATCCACACGCATGCTCATATGATGGGCACCAAAGGATAGTAACATAACCACAACCAATTTAAACCAATCATAGAAATGCACCAATTAATTCGTAGGACAAAAGTGATCTACTCAAAAATAATAGCGATGACACAAATCATTGGATAATAATTCATAGCACCAAAAACCATGTTCAGGTAGGGGATTACATCGGGTTGCGGGAGAGTGGACCACTAATTATAGAGGGAGGAAGGTGGAGGTGTTGATGAAGATGGTTGCGGTGATGATGGTTCCCACGACGGCGCTCCGGTGCCACCGGGAGAGAGGGGGGAGAGGCCCCTCCTTCTTCCTTGGCCTCTCTCCTTGATGGGGAGAGGATTCCCCCTCTTGTCCTTGGCCACCATGGCCCCAGAGAGCGGGAGGCCCTCAGAGATTGGATCTCCCCTCTCTTTTTCTCTAGGTTTTCCTCTCTGTTTTGGTACTATTTCTGCGGTCCAACACCATTTCTTAAATATCCAGACCTCTGTAACTCCGATCAGGCTGAAATTTTAACATGATTTTTTCTTATAATTAGCTTCCTTGTGCCCGAAGGAGAGGTCAAACCGACCTACGGTCTCTCCACAAGCCTGCATGGCGCGGGTGGGCCCCACGTAGCGTGGGCTGAGCTTGCGGGGCCCTCGGCCATGGCCTTCCATTGATTCTTTTGCCATAAATTTAGATATATTTCATAAAAAATCCACAATTTTTTTACTTCATTCTGGCTCCGTGAATTTTTCACCTATAAACCCCAAAATAATAGAAACAGGAACTGGCCTTTAGCACAGGGTTAATAGGTTAGTCCAAATAAAAATAATATAAATTGTTGCCAAAAATATGTAAAAGTGGTATGATAATAGTGGAAACAATCCAAAATTATAGACACGTTGGAGACGTATCAGCCTGCACTAGCGTCCGCGCCTGTTCACGTGTCTGCCCTCGCCGCGCCGGTGCCAGTGCCCGCCTCAACGGCATGGGCCGTCATCGACCTCTTCCTCGCAGCGCCGCCAGTCACTCCCCCGGCCATCGACCAACTCATGGATGTGGAAGTCCAGAACATTCTAGGCTTGCTTGAAGATTGGCCCAATGCCCCAGAGTACGCCAACGCCGGCGCAGGACGCCACCGTAATTAGTTTTTTTATTTTAATATTGTATTTCGGTCGTATGAATGTAAAGTCATAGTGTGACTGAATGAAATCTATAGTTTGATCAATTAAGTGTTTTGCTACAGCCCTATGAAATTAAATAAAAAAACCACCAAGGCTTTTCTATAAATAAAACATTCATTGAGCGACATGTATTACTTCGCATGGCAAATGTTTCAAATTGAATACCCGTGTCTGTTCCAAATTGTATTCATCACATATGCATAGTGCAAGCTATGGTTTTTCGCCAGTAAGCCAACGGAAAATTTGGCGCGAAGGATTTGTGCATCGCACATAGTTTGCCACCAACAGGCATTTATCATCGCAAATGGTTTTCTCTGATCACCTGTGTGCTCCTATTGACCATTGGGTAAGATTTGCATCTGTCATATAGGGTATATTGTCATTTGTCAAATTGGTAACTTTGGCCTTTGTCAATCTCGTAACATTGTCATTTGTCAACCTTGTAACATTGCCATTTGTCAAATTTTGCAGCGGAAATTCACTAGCACTGTCTAATTTTGCAACCAAAATTCACTGAACATAGATTTCATTCATAGGATAAATAGTTGTTCTTTATACAAACAATTTAACTCGACAGCTAAATCGAACACACTTTCCTCCAATTGTTGTCAACCACATACTAAAATAGCTAGTTCAACTATATATACTAGCTAATTTAAAGTACGAATAGTTCAACCATATCTATAGGCAGATGAGCTGAACAAAATAGCCCCTAAATACTACGGATGGGCTTGTACTACTACCAGCAGCCTCCTCTATCGAGCGGGCTCAGTAAGAGGTAGAGGAGGAGGAGGAGCCAATCAATGCGTTGGAGGAGTGGGCTTCGGTGCCTGCCGCTTCTTTGGCAATGCGTAGCGTGTACGCCCTCACCCGCGCATGACGATCCTCCTCGAAGCGGCGGGACTCCTCGTAGATCTCTGCATTCCGCGCAGTGGCTGCGACTGTTGTTGCGACATCGGCGGTGGTTTCTGCCATTGCGCGTGTGACCTGGCGCTCTTCCTCCCCACCAAGAAGTCGAGGTAATGCTCAAGGTCGCCGTCGCAAATGCGGAGCATCCGGGCTTCGGCGGCCGCCACCTCCCGCTTTCGTGCCACAGTGGTAGAGTGGGTAGTGGGCCCGGTGGGCATTGGTGGGGTGGCGGCCACGGCGGCCGGTACCAGCTGCCTCTGGTAGCGGTGGCGGAGCGTGTGGTGGGTGGTGTGCGCACACCCAACAGGGCCGACATGCGCACTCGACGCGCCCGGGCACTGTGCTGCCGCCGCGGTGCAGCCTCCCAGCTAGAGCTGTACTCTGGCGGAGTGGCTGAGTGACGACGATGGACCGGTGGCATTAGTGATAGGGGGAGAAGCAGACAAGCTAAGCTACATGGAGGGAGGGCCTTGGAGATGAATGTGATGTGATACGTCTCCAACGTATCTATAATTTTTTATTGTTCCATGCTATTATAGTATCAATCTTGGATGTTTTATATGCAATTATATGCCATTATATATCATTTTTTGGCACTAACTTATTAATCCAGTGCCCAGTGCCAGTTGCTGTTTTCTGCTTGTTTTTGCCTTTTCAGAAAACTAGCAAAGTGGCCCACTCGATGCGCGGGCTAGAATTTTATAAAGTTCAATGATGAGAACATATTATTTGATCTGTCTAAAAATACTGAAACAAAATGTGATGACATTTCAAATCTAATACTTTTGCGAACATAGTTTTCTCTTAGGTATGTTTGAATTTTTTTTGATATATAGATATATGTGTTATCCATTTATCATTTACCTGCTAATTATGCATACCGTACTAACATTTTTTTATGACTAGTCGCATCGCACACATTATATTTGTGTTATTTTTCTTGCATTTTATCATGTTGGTTTATTATTTTTGTTTAGATAATAATTTAATAGTTCTCATTGTTTTCGTGTAGGCATAGGTAAGTTTGCTATCGATGTGTTCCTGCAAAAAAAATTATTAATTCTAATTTAATGATTTCTTACTGTAAGTGTTTTTCAGTTTGGTATATAAAGTTATAGTGTATTTAAATACTATACATATCCATTAAAATTGTCGTGTTAGATTTTTTTCTTTGACGTGCAATAAGCAGTAAGCAGAACCAATGTTAGCTCGGCTAGATTTCGGCATATATGTACAGAGGATGGCAACAGCAAAGGGATGCCACATGGGAGAGAGCTATGGTATGTTGGTGAAAACACATGGTCAGCCAGAAGAGAGGCTCAATCGATCTCACTGGTGGCCCCATCGCCGGGCAAGCTACTGCAAAGCCATAGAGATGATGGCTGGCTGTCGCGGGGGTATATGGAAGAGACATCGGTGTGATGTTTTTACCCTTGCTGCTATGGTTTGTTTTGGGGCATTTTTTCGATTGAGCACATTATGCAGTCTGCGTGTGGCGGTGGATAGGATTTGTGAAATTGGTTGGTCAAGATTTATTAATGGAAATTATCTTTAGAAATCAACGGTTAGATGTTGGGATTTTTTAAAGTATTTTTCTATTTTTTGGTTAGCCCTTAATGTACTCTTAATATATAATAGGTACGTATCAAGTTACTTAGTAGTTAGTCCCCACCTTTTAGTTTTTATATACTTCCTTATTTTTCTTTGTCTACTTTTTGGTACACCAGAAAATTACTTATTCGGGAATTTTTGGCACACCAGAAATTGTGTACTTCTGAGAAATTTTATTTCTTATTTACGTTCTATTTTATGTTGTTAGCTTTTTTATCATTTTTCATTTACGGTGTATCTCGTGTAGATTATCAATGCATGCACATCCTTGCATCCGTAATTAGATGAATGGTTGTGAGACACGTGTAAGAGATACAACTTGTGCCTATCTTAGATTCGGAAAACGTTGCGTGCGACATGAAAATATAGGACAAATTGATTTGTCTATCGTACTCACACATGCAAGAGGTTAAGTTGATTATTGCTTGAGGTGTAATGAGAGCATACATATGTTGGCTGCACTAAAAGGTTTGCAGCTTTAGACGATCCTCAATATACCCAGTGTATGGATCATCGCTACTTCTGATCGGAGAAAGTATGGAAGAATTATTGCTCAAACTTGCTTGGCCCATAGATGATACTAACATAAATCTATGCATGGATGATTGATCCATCCGTCCATGGATGTAACATGACACGTGTGGCCTAGAATAATGGGTAAGAGTCAAAGACGGAATATTCCCAGCATATTGCAATGGTGGATAAATTTACCAATTAGGTCTTGGTTTGGTCGCTTCACTTCACATTGGTGGAAGAGACGCTGTAGCGCTCAACAGGGAATATATCCGGAGGAACTATAGCGTAACAACATGACCAGAGGACTTGATCGAGTTATTGTAATTTTTTATCATGCTTCCATATATCTAAGTAAGAATGCATGTAGCATATAGAGAGGCATTAGTCCAAAATAGGGTAGCACACTGTCTGCCCAATTATGCTCGTACGGCCCGTAGCACCGCTTGTTGGTTGCAACGTGGTCCAGATTTTATTTCTAATCTTGTACTGGCCGATTGTAACCCTATGGACATTGAATAAATCTCCCTATTTACCGCAAAAAAGAAAATTTAGTCCACATCCTGTCTAGCGGCAATGCATGTATATATTTTCTTTAAGCATCCATATAAGCATGTATGCATGTACGCATATAGAAAGGAATATGCCCACGTCATGCAAGCATGTAGCTTTGTTTTTTCAAGAAAAGTCCTATGCATGCACGTCACCATGCAGGTTTTATATTTTTTCTGAAAGAAGTCCTATTCCTATGCATGCACGTAAGGTCACGCTATATTTTTAAATCTCAGAACTGCACATAATTCTTATTGTAGGATGGAGCCGCACGTACAGGCTATGGATAGCTGCAGTTTTTCTTTTTCTTTTTGAGATGAAGCGCTCTTAGATCCAATCCATTAATTACGTCTTTTAAGTTATGGGTCCACCAAATCAACGACCGGATGTTTCTAATTATTGTGGTAATTTCTAGATTATTTTCTTTTTTCTGATTAACCCGTCAAGCACTTGGTTGTGAGACACGTGTAAGAGATACAACTTGTGCCTATCTTAGATTCGGAAAACGTTGCGTGAGACATGAAAATATAGGACAAATTGATTTGTCTATCGTACTCACACATGCAAGAGGTTAAGTTGATTATTGCTTGAGGTGTAATGAGAGCATACATATGTTGGCTGCACTAAAAGGTTTGCAGCTTTAGACGATCCTCAATATACCCAGTGTATGGATCATCGCTACTTCTGATCGGAGAAAGTATGGAAGAATTATTGCTCAAACTTGCTTGGCCCATAGATGATACTAACATAAATCTATGCATGGATGATTGATCCATCCGTCCATCGATGTAACATGACACGTGTGGCCTAGAATAATGGGTAAGAGTCAAATACGGAATATTCCCAGCATATTGCAACGGTGGATAAATTTACCAATTAGGTCTTGGTTTGGTCGCTTCACTTCACATTGGTGGAAGAGACGCCGGAGCGCTCAATAGGGAATATATCCGGAGGAACTATAGCGTAACAACATGACCAGAGGACTTGATCGAGTTATTGCAATTTTTTATCATGCGTCCATATATCTATGTAAGAATGCATGTAGCATATAGAGAGGCATTAGTCCAAAATAGGATAGCACACTGTCTGCCCAATTATGCTCGTACGGTCGTAGCACCGCTTGTTGGTTGCAACGTGGTCCGGATTTTATTTCTAATCTTGTACTGGCCGATTGTAACCCTATGGACATTGAATAAATCTCCCTATTTACCGCAAAAAAGAAAATTTAGTCCACATCCTGTCTAGCGGCAATGCATGTATATATTTTCTTTAAGCATCCATATAAGCATGTATGCATGTACGCATATAGAAAGGAATATGCCCACGTCATGCAAGCATGTAGCTTTGTTTTTTTAAGAAAAGTCCTATGCATGCACGTCACCATGCAGGTTTTATATTTTTTCTGAAAGAAGTCCTATTCCTATGCATGCACGTAAGGTCACGCTATATTTTTAAATCTCAGAACTGCACATAATTCTTATTGTAGGATGGAGCCGCACGTACAGGCTATGGATAGCTGCAGGTTTTCTTTTTCTTTTTGAGATGAAGCGCTCTTAGATCCAATCCATTAATTACGTCTTTTAAGTTATGGGTCCCCCAAATCAACGACCAGATGTTTCTAATTATTGTGGTAATTTCTAGATTATTTTCTTTTTTCTGATTAACCCGTCAAGCACTTGGTTGTGAGACACGTGTAAGAGATACAACTTGTGCCTATCTTAGATTCGGAAAACGTTGCGTGCGACATGAAAATATAGGACAAATTGATTTGTCTATCGTACTCACACATGCAAGAGGTTAAGTTGATTATTGCTTGAGGTGTAATGAGAGCATACATATGTTGGCTGCACTAAAAGGTTTGCAGCTTTAGACGATCCTCAATATACCCAGTGTATGGATCATCGCTACTTCTGATCGGAGAAAGTATGGAAGAATTATTGCTCAAACTTGCTTGGCCCATAGATGATACTAACATAAATCTATGCATGGATGATTGATCCATCCGTCCATCGATGTAACATGACACGTGTGGCCTAGAATAATGGGTAAGAGTCAAAGACGGAATATTCCCAGCATATTGCAACGGTGGATAAATTTACCAATTAGGTCTTGGTTTGGTCGCTTCACTTCACATTGGTGGAAGAGACGCTGGAGCGCTCAATAGGGAATATATCCGGAGGAACTATAGCGTAACAACATGACCAGAGGACTTGATCGAGTTATTGCAATTTTTTATCATGCGTCCATATATCTATGTAAGAATGCATGTAGCATATAGAGAGGCATTAGTCCAAAATAGGGTAGCACACTGTCTGCCCAATTATGCTCGTACGGTCGTAGCACCGCTTGTTGGTTGCAACGTGGTCCGGATTTTATTTCTAATCTTGTACTGGCCGATTGTAACCCTATGGACATTGAATAAATCTCCCTATTTACCGCAAAAAAGAAAATTTAGTCCACATCCTGTCTAGCGGCAATGCATGTATATATTTTCTTTAAGCATCCATATAAGCATGTATGCATGTACGCATATAGAAAGGAATATGCCCACGTCATGCAAGCATGTAGCTTTGTTTTTTCAAGAAAAGTCCAATGCATGCACGTCACCATGCAGGTTTTATATTTTTTCTGAAAGAAGTCCTACTCCTATGCATGCACGTAAGGTCACGCTATATTTTTAAATCTCAGAACTGCACGTAATTCTTATTGTAGGATGGAGCCGCACCTACAGGCTAAGGATAGCTGCGGTTTTTTTTCTTTTCTTTTTGAGATGAGCGCTCTTAGATCCAATCCATTAATTACGTCTTTAAAGTTATGGGTCCACCAAATCAACGACCAGATGTTTCTAATTATTGTGGTAATTTCTAGATTATTTTCTTTTTTCTGATTAACCCGTCAAGCACTTTTTATATATAATAGATCATTATCAAAAAGTGTCCAAACGAGAAAAAAAAATGGATTAATTTTTTCTAGAATAGAAGAGACCCACAAAGCTTCGGGAGAAGACCAGAAGAGTCACGAGGAGGCGGCAAGCCTGGAGGGCGTGCCCAGGGGGGTAGGGCGCACCCCCCCAGGCATGTGGGCCCCTCGTTGCCCCTCCTGACCTAATTCCAGCGCTATAAATTCTCAAATATTCCCAGTATACCAGAGAGACAAAAGAGAAAACCTTTCTGCCGCTGCAAGCCTCTGTTCTTCCGTGATCCCATCTGAGGCCTTTTCTAGTACTCTACAGGAGGGGGAATCAATCACGGAGGGCTTCTTCATCAACCTTGCTGCCCTTCCGATGATGTGTGAGTAGTTTACCACAGACCTACAGGTCCATAGCTAGTAGCTAGATGGCTTCTTCTCTCTCTTTGATCTTCAATACCATGTTCTCCTCGATGTTCTTGGAGTTCTATCCGATGTAATCTTCTTTTGCGGTGTGTTTGTTGGGATCCGATGAATTGTGAGTTTATGATCAGATTATTCATGAGAAATATTTGAGTCTTCTCTGAACTCTTTTATGTATGATTATTATAGCTTTGTATTTCTCTCCAATCTATCGATTTGGTTTGGCCTACTAGATTGATTTGTCTTGCAATGGGAGAGGTGCTTTGTGATCGGTTCAATCTTGCGGTGCTCATTCCCAGTGACAGAAAGGGACATGACACGTATTTGTATTGTATCCATTAAGGATAAAAAGATGGGATTTAATCATATTGCTTGAGTTTACTTTGTCTACATCATGTCATCTTGCTTAAGGCATTACTCTGTTTCATACTTAATACCCTAGATGCATGTTGGATAGCGGTCGATGGGTGGAGTAATAGTAGTAGATGCAGGCAGGAATCGGTCTACTTGTCTCAGACGTGATGCCTATATACATGATCATTGCCATGAATCCATCATGATTATTTGCTTTTCTATCAATTGCCCAACAGTAATTTGTTTACCCACCGTATGTTATGCGTTCGAGAGAGAAGCCTCTAGTGAAAACTATGACCCCCGGGTCTACTTTATCATATATATATAACCCAAAAATACCTTGCTGCAATTTATTTACTTTTATTTTAATTAGTATTTTAGTTTATCTATTTATCTCTATAAGATTTAATCCTTGTAAATAATCGCTAAGAGGATTGACAACCCTCTTATTTGCGTTGGGTGCAAGTGGTTGCTCTTGTGTGTGCAGGTGCGCTTAATGGAATTTTGCTTGGTTCTCCTACTAGATTGATAACCTTGGTTCTTACTGAGGGAAATACTTATCTCTACTATACTGCATCATCCTCTCCTCTTTGGGGAAATACCAACGCAATCTACAAGTAGAAGGAAGAATTTCTGGTGCCGTTGCCGGGGAGACATCATCAAAATTACCAAGTACCTTCGCACAAACTATCATCCACTTGCATTTATTTTATTTGCCTTTTATTTGTATTTGCCTCTAGTTTTCATCTCCCCCACTTCTATTTTTTTTTACAAAAACACAAAAATATTTTTTATTTGCTTGTTTGCCTCTTCACTATGACTAGATTTACCATCCCTCCTTTGTCTCCGGACTTTGAAGTTCTTTACTTCAAACAGAAACAAGGAGAAAATTTGAAAGATGCTTGGTATAGGATAATTGAATCTTATCGTGTTTGCACTATAAAAGGGGATATGAAAATTTTGTTGCGAAACTTTTATGTAGGGCTAACTATGCCCAATAGACAACTCTTGGACTTTGCTACCAAAGGAAATTTTATTGGCAGTGATCCTAATACTGCTTATGAATTAATAGAGCGAATAGTGGAAACCCCACCATTGAAAAAAGGATCTAATTATACTCAAGAAGGGATTCAAAGTTTGGAAAAGCTAGGTGACATACAAAAAAATCTGGTGGAGTTATAAAAGTCTAATGAACCCCTTAAAAATGTTAGTGGTAACCTCAATCGCATGAATAATCTCCTCACTATTTGCAATAAGAAGTTAGACACTTTAGATAGAAAAATTGCAATATTTTCTGAAAATAATGGGAAGCGTAAAGAGCCTCCCGGGTTTGAACCAACCCATCTATTAGCAAAAACAAAGGATGACAACACTTGAGACTATGCATTATACCTAGCTAGGGGCATAAAACAATAGCGCTTGTTGGGAGGCAACCCAATGAATAAAATAAATTTTTGCTTTTACTTTCTGTTCTTGAGTGTTTACACAATTATAGCATCTGTTATGATTGTATTTTTATGTTTTAATTAGTGTTTGTGCCAAGTAATGCCTTTGGGATGATTTGGAAGATAGTACGATTGATGCTGTTGGAAAACAGAAACTTTTGCGTCCAGTGCTGGAATTTTGATTTTTTGCTGGAGCGTGATAAAACTCTGAATTTTTTTACACAGTATAAATATATGAGTTTCCCACGTTTTCCTAATTTTTCAGAATTTTTGGAGTTACAGAAGTATGACATTAATAAAGATCTTTACAGACTGTTCTATTTTAGACAGATTCTGTTTTTGTTGCATAGTTTGCTTATTTTGATGAATCTATGGATCGTATCGGGGGGTATGAGTCATGGAGAAGTTGGAGTATAGTAGCATTATGCCAATATTAAATATGAATCGATTTACAACAGTACCTAAAGTTTAAGATTTATTTGTTATACTAACGGATCTCATGAGGTTTCTGTTGAGTTTTGTGTGCTGAAGTTTTCAAGTTTTGGGTGAGACTACGATGGACAAAGGAATAAGGAGCGGGAAGAGCCTAAACTTGGGGATTCCCAAGGCACCCCAAGGTAATATTAAAGGAAGACTCAAGCGTCTAAGCTTGGGGATGCCCTGTCGTGGGTGCAAGCCTGACAGTAGTGTGTAGGGGTACGGATGAGAGGGCAGAGCCTAGCTACGGCGCTGGTGTTACACTCGGATTTACGAGTTCAGGCCCCTCAGCGGTGGAGGTAATAGCCCTACGTCTCGGTGCTCTGGAGCATGATTGCTTGAGTGTATGTGTTACAAATGGATTGCGAACCCTTGGAATGGAGCTAGGGGGTGGCTTATATAGTGTCCGCCAGCCCCCCCATGAATGCCGCCATTACCAGGGGTTAAAGGTGCCAGGTAATGGGCGCATTGATTACAATTAATACGAGCGAGCGCACGTCCTGACCGTTGCGTTCCTGGAGTCTCCTGGTCTTCTCTGGTCGAGTGATTATCGGGTACTCCGAGTGAAACAGGTCTGTCGAGTGAACTTCTGGTTCCCGAGTGGTTCGTTGGGCTCCGAGTGAATGTCATGTTGTAGAGCTCCTGACTGCTGACCTGGCCCTAGGGCCCAGTATAAGGCACGTGGCATCCTAGGGTAGGGTCTATAGGTCAGGCCTGTTACCCTATCCCTAGTACATGTCCTCGTCATTAGCCCCCGAATCGGTCGAGGTTAAGCGGGTCGTGTCAAGGCGAATTCCCAGGTGAGTTGAGCGCTATGGGGGCGCTCAAGAACTCTTACTGGTCTTTAGACGGCCTTGTCTTCGTGTGGCACCTTGACGGATTCCGGACCGTATGTCGTCCGAGTGAAATAAGTAGTCTCCATCCGAGTGAAATGAGTAGTCACATGCCGTGTGTCGGAGCGGATCCGAGCGTACATGGCACGTCTTCAAAGTGAGAGCAATCGGGTTGCTGGACTCCAGATTTCGCGGGATTTGAAACCATATTTGAGCGCGCGCGAACGGTTGCAGCGCAGCGAGTGGAGAAAGTGGGGCGTAACGCCTCGATTTTCGCCCCGCTTTCCGCCACGTACCGCGGGATCTTTGACGGCGCGATTTGAGGAGATATGTGGGACCACGATTTAGCGGCGCGGATTGGGGAGCAGAGCGGGCGGCGATATAAGGAGCCGCCGCGTCGGAGAGGGAGAGAGAGACAGATCCCCTTTTCCCCAACTTCTCCAGTCCGCCCAATCCCTTCTCCCGCAACCCACTCCGCGCGAATCCTCCTCGGTGCTGGAGAGCTCGGCGGCAATGGCGAAGGACAAGACGGTGAAGCTCGAGAAGGCGAAGAAGGCAGCGAAGGGCAAGAAGGCATCGCGCTCCCAGGTCGCGCCTCCGCGCGGGTGGATCCAGGGCGACTGGCTCCCGCCGACCACCACGGTGGACGACATCAGTGGGCTCGTCGTGGACGGGCTGGTGCGCGACAGGATGTGGAGGCTGCCGGAGGAAGGAGAGATCGAGCCTGCGCCACGCCCCGGGGAGCGCGTGCTCCTCACCACCCACGTGGAGCGAGGTTTATCCATGCCACCTCACCCCTTCTTTCGTAGTTTTTTGAACTTCTTCGGCGCTCAGCTCCATCATTTGCCTCTAAATGCCATAGTGTACCTCGCCGCGTTCGTTTCTTTGTGTGAGAATTTCTTAGGCTGCCAGCCGCACTGGGATTGTTCAAACACATCTTGACGTGTCGATCTCAGGCGGTTAAAAAGGCTGACCCCAATGGAGAGAGGACCCACGTGACCCAGATGTGCGGCGGCTTAGGTATCCAGATGATGGGCAAGAGTGCGTTCCCATCTATGTCTTTTCCCGATTCGGTTAGGGGTTGGTAGTCGACCTGGTTCTACTGCAATGACCTGCCTTGCTCTGGCTCGTCGACTGGTCTTCCCCCTTACACGACTGAAAGAGTCAAGACCCCTCCCTCGCTGACGATTGATAAGAAGGAGAAGACTGACGTGGGGATCTTGGTGAGTGCCGTGGTCGGTCTGATTCAGGGCAGAGTGACTGGCCTGGATCTTCTGGAGGTCTTCCTTAGTCAGAGGATCCAGCCGCTGCAGGAGCGGGCTCACCCCATGTGGCGCTACACTGGGGCCAACGACTCGACCCAAGTGCATCCAGAAGATGTCGAGGAGAAAATGGTGGAACAGTGGATCAAGTGCATGACTGGTGTGCACGACAACCCACGAGGGTCAAGACGGATCCCACCCTACGACGCCAATAACCTACCGTTGGAGGTATGACAAGCATTTCTGAGTGAATTCCTTATGCGCAAATTCTCCGAGTGAACTAGGTAATCCGAGTGAACTGACTGAACCTGCTGTCTCTGATCTTCATGTCTTGCAGGAGTTCCAGAAGATGCTCTCGCCTGTGCCGAATGGAGAACAACTTGCCGAAGGCGCGGAGAGCGAACATGGCAGCGCCGAGGGCAGCTACGCGGAGGACAGCGAGGAGGAAAGCGACGACTCGGAAGAGAGCGACGAGGTCGAGTCTTCCCAGTCTCCGGAGCTGCACTCCGAGCGCCGCTCCAAGCTAACTCATGATCCGAGTGCTGGCCCAGAGAAGGGGGTGGTTCCGAGTACTAAGGCTCCGCGCACTCGGACGTCGTCGCCCGAGCCGACTGAGAAGACCGCCAAGCAACCCAAGGTCGCTTCCCCCAAGCCTCGGAAGGCTCTGCCCAGGATCAAGGTCATTGTGCCTGTCGCCTCAACGTGAGTGTCTTTGTCAGCTTTTCTTTTCTGTCTTTGTCAACTTTCGGGATTCTTCTGACCGAGCGAATCTTATGAACCAGTGCTGCAACTTCGACGACGTCCCCCATGCAGATTGATGGGGATCGCACCGAGGCCGAGTCGGCAAACGCGACCACTTCTCGAAAAGGTAATAATGACTTCATTTTTACTTCGACCTGTTATTCGACTGAAATGTCTTCATCCGATTGAATTGTGTACTGCGAATGATTACGTCGAGTGAACGTAGCGCTTGCAGAGGTCATCCACGTCGGGGACGACGGTGAAGAGCCGCCACGGAAGGACGCCGAGAAGGGGACCGTAGCTCCGACTGCTTCTCAGACTACCACGCGGAAGACGCCGCCGAGCAAAGCGCCTCAAGTTCCCCCTGCACCTGCCGTGACTGTGACTCTGGGGCAGGGTTCTTCTCGGGCTGGAGCTGGTTCTGCTGTGGCTCCGTCGACTGCTCTGGCTTTAGTTCCGACTCCTCCCATCAATATCTTCAGTCTGTACAAGGTGCCGGAGGACCAAACTGGGGCCAGCAAGGAGGCAATGATCCAGGCGGAGCTGATGACCCAACGACTCAAGGAGATGTGCACAGCTAGCAAGCTGGCATACGATGCCACTGCTGCCCTCCAGGAGAACGTTCGAGTAAGTACCCTTGTAAGTTGCTCTCCGAGTCATTTTTCTTCAGTAGGAATTTCAGTCGGAAAATATCCGGTACACCCGCTGAGTGTTTTTTTGTGTTTGGACATCACTCAGATCGGGCGGACCGTTCCGAGTGGATACCGTTCCAGTGGGGGCATGCTGAGTGCACCCACTGGGTGTAGTCCCCGAGACTGCCGTCGACTGCAGGCAGTCGGCGGGAGTCTTAGAACTTAAAACCTATTATGTTGTTGTTGCTGTTGTTTTTTTTTGTTTGGCCATCACTCGGAGCGGGCGGACCGTTCTGAGTGGATACCATTCCAGTGGGGGCACGCTGAGTGTACCCACTGGGTGTAGTCCCCGAGACTGCCGTCGACTGAGGGCAGTCGGCGAGAGTCTTAGAGCTTTTTCTCTTCTTTTTTTTCGTTTGGCCATCACTCGGAGCGGGCGGACCGGTCCGAGTGGATACCATTCCAGTGGGGGCACGCTGAGTGCACCCACTGGGTGTAGTCCTCGAGACTGCCGTCGACTGCGGGCAGTCGGCGGGAGTCTTAGAACTTAGAATCTGATACTGGTCAAGCTTGTTCCTCCCTGTCAAAGGGTACTTCAGGATCTGATACTAGTCAAGCTTGTTCCTTCCAGGAGCGTCGGTCTCTGGGCACTCAGAATATTTCTTAACGTTAACTGATCTGCTCTTTCTTGTGTTTCAGAAAACTTGCGAGCTTGGGACTCAATACGTGGCACTGGAGAAGGAGACGGCTCAGCTCTGACTGGATTTGGAGGTGGAGAGGAGGAACACAGCGCGCGCTCAAGCAGAGCTCAAGACCATTGGAGGTAAGCTTCAATTACTGAGCATTCCGCTTTCATCTCTCTCCGTTCTTTGAACCGAGTGACTTCGCTCGAACAGATGTGCATAGTGAAAACCATCGACTCCAAGTGCGGCTCAGATCCTCTGTCTCTTTACAAACTATGAAGCAAGCACTCGAGAATAAGGACAACGAGCTGGCGGGAGCACAGAAAGTGGCGAAGGAGAAGACCAAGGCCGCCGAAGAGAAGCTGGCCACACTCGAGAAGCTTGAAGAAGAGAACACGTCGCTGAATGCCACCGTCAAGGAGGCAAAGAAGGAGGCGGCTGAGCTCAAGAAGCAGAAGGCCGAGTGGGACAGCAAGCTCAAGGCCCAGGCGGAAGTCTATGAGCAAGAGAAGAAGACTCTGAACGAGAAGATCACCCAGCTAATCGAGAAGAAGAACGATCTGGAAAGGTACATAGAAGAGTTCACGGAGGAAATGTACACCAAGCTTGCAGGTAACCTGTAACACCCGAGTGAACTTTTATCCGAGTGAACTTCATGCATGCTGATCTGCAACTCTCCTCTTTTCTTGTCCACAGAGTACTGCCGAGACTTCGAGCTAGAAACTGACAGAATCGAGAGGGATCTGGATCCTTCCAGGTCACTCGTCGGTGACAAGGCTGCTCTAGGCGTGTTGCGGGTCGAATCTCGCATTGAAGACGTCCAAGGGTACATCATCCGTCTACGGGGTGCACTTGGAAGGATTGACAAGGAGCTATGGCCAGAAGACACGCTCGACACTGATCTGGAGGCGATGATGACTCGCCTCAATGAGATTCCCAGCCGAGTGCAGGCATGGAAGAAATTGGCTGCTCGCTGCGGAGCCGACATGGCACTCTCTCTCGTCCATGTGCACTGCAAGGACGCCAAGGAAGAGAAGCTGAAGACTCTCCAAGTTGCCAACACGAAGAAACTCAAGTTTGAGGACTTCATGGAGACGTTCATCGAAGCGGCCACTCGGATCGCAGACGACATCGACCTGGATTCCTTCGTTGAGCCGGCCAGCCCCACAGGAGCGTGAGAAAACTTTTAAGTCCTACCCATTAGCCTCGGAATGCCGAGTGGAACTGTATTCATTAAACTCTTTCGGGCATCGGGCCCGCATACTCGTATTCGCTTTTGAACTTCTGGAGTTATTCGAATGCTTTCCTTCGAGTCTTTTTGAGTCTTTGAAGCGGGTTTTAACTTAGGCGAAAGCTGGTTCATAGCTAAGCCTCCGAGTGGGAGTTACACTCTTCACTCGGAGTAGCATTTTAACTTGGGCGAAAGCTGGTTCGCAGCCAAGCCCTCGAGTGAGAGGGACGCTCTTCACTCGGAGTAGTATTTTTAACTTGGGTGAAAGCTGGTTCGCAGCCAAGCCCCCGAGTGGGAGGGACGCCCATCACTCGGAGTAGCGTTTTTAACTTGGGCGAAAGCTGGTTCGCAGCCAAGTCCCCGAGGGATGCCCTTCACTCAGAGTAGCGTTTTAACTTGGGCGAAAGCTAGTTCGCAGCCAAGTCCCCGAGCGGGAGGGACGCTCTACACTCAGAGTAGTGTTTTAACTTGGACGAAAGCTGGTTCGCAGCCAAGCCCCCGAGTGAGAGGGATGCTCTACACTCGGAGTCTCGTTTTAACTTGGGCGAAAGCTGGTTCGCGGCCAAGCCCCCGAGTGAGAGGGTCGCTCTTCACTCAGAGTATCGCTTTAACTTGGGCGAAAGCTGGTTCGCAGCCAAGCCCCCCGAGTGAGAGGGTCCCTCTTCACTCGGAGTATCATTTTAACTTGGGCGAAAGCTGGTTCGCAGCCAAGCCCCCCGAGTGAGAGGGTCGCTCTTCACTCAGAGTATCGTTTTTACTTGGGTGAAAGCTGGTTCGCAGCCAAGCCCCCGAGTGAGAGGGTTGCTCTTCACTCGGAGTATCGTTTTAACTTGGGCGAAAGCTGGTTCGCAGCCAAGCCCCCGAATGAGAGGGTCGCTCTTCACTCGGACTATCGTTTTAACTTGGGCGAAAGCTGGTTCTCAGCCAAGCCCCCGAGTGAGAGGGTCGCTCTTCACCCAGAGTATTGTTTTAACTTGGGCGAAAGCTGGTTCGCAGCCACCCCCTGAGTGAGAGGGTCGCTCTTCACTCGGAGTATCGTTTTAACTTGGGCGAAAGTTGGTTCGCAGCCAAGCCCCCGAGTGAGAGGGACGCTCTTCACTCGGAGTAGGTTTTTAACTTAGGCGGACACCCACTAGGGGTTGTAAGCCAGAAAATGCATACGAGTGAACTCAATATAGAACTGGAAAAGTCATGCTTTTTATTCATCAAACATCACTCGAGTGCTTTTATTACATCTCGACATCAGGTATAAAATCGTCGCAGCAAATCCGCATTCCAAGCACGGGGCTCGTTTGCTTGCTTCTGAATGTTGTACAGGTGGTATGCTCCGTTGTGCAGAACCTTTGAAACGACAAAAGGACCTTCCCACGCAGGAGCAAGCTTGACAGGTCGCTGCTGATCCACTCGGAGAACAAGATCTCCTTCCTGAAAAGTCCGACTTCTGACGTGTCTGCTGTGAAAACGTCACAGATCTTGCTGATACGTGGCCGAGCGGGTAAGAGCCATCTCCCTCTCCTCTTCCAGGAGATCAACTGCGTCTTGTCATGCCTGCTCTGCTTCAGCTTCGGAGTATAGTTACACTCGGGGCGAGCTGTGGAGCAGGTCACTCGGCAAGACGGCTTCAGCTCCGTACACCATGAAGAAGGGAGTACGATTGGTAGACCGATTGAGGGTCGTCCTCAAGCCCCAAAGAACTGACGGCAACTCGGTGACCCAGGCTCCAGCTGCGTGCTCCAAATCACGCATGAGTCGTGGCTTTAACCACTGAAGGATCAGTCCGTTTGCTCTCTCAACCTGTCCATTCGACTGCGGGTGCGCCACAGATGCATAGTCGATTCGGGTGCCTTGTGCGGCACAGAACGCCCTGAACTCTTCCGAGTCGAAGTTTGAGCCGTTGTCAGTGATAATGCTATGGGGCATGCCATATCTGAAGACTATCTCCTTCATAAACTTGATCGCTGTGCGAGAGTCTAGCTTCTTGATGGGTTTGGCTTCGATCCACTTAGTGAACTTATCGACTGCAACCAGCAAGTGGGTGAATCCACTCGCCCCTGTCCGGAGGGGTCCCACCATGTCGAGTCCCCAAACTGCGAACGGCCAGACGAGTGGAATCGTCTTTAGAGTAGACGCAGGCTTGTGTGATAAGTTTGCATAGAACTGGCACCCGGCACAGTGTTGGACTATCTCCTGCGCAGCTTCATTGGCACGTGGCCAGAAGAAGCTGGCTCGGTAAGCTTTAGCCACGATTGTCCGAGAGGACGCGTGGTGTCCACAAGTTCCCGAGTGAATCTCCTCCAGGATCAATCGACCTTCTTTCAGAGAAATGCAGCGCTGAGTCACACCGGTGACACTCTACCTGTATAACTGATTGCCCATCTCTGTAAAGGCTTTGGACCTGTGAACAATCTGGCGGGCCTCAGCTTCATCTTCTGGAAGTTCCTGCCTGGGCAGGTACGCAATGTCGGGCACTGTCCACTCGGGCGTGATTGCTAGGATCTCCATGACCAAATCAATGACTGCCGGGACCTCGACTTCAGTCGGATCAGACGGACCGACCTCTTGCGGGGGCTCTTCCGTGAAGGGATCTTCTTTCACTGTTGGAGAATGTAAATGCTCGAGGAACACATTGCTGGGTATAGGTTTCCGAGTGGACCCAATTTTTGCCAGATCATCCGCCGCTTGATTCTTGGCTCGGGGAATGTGATGCAGCTCCAGACCCTCAAATTTCTTCTCCAACTTTCTCACCGCATTCCAGTATCCTGTCATAGCGGGGCTTCTGATATCCCACTCCTTCATAACTTGGTTCACAACTAGATCCGAGTCTCCGTAGACCATCAGGCGCCGGACGCCAAGTGAGATGGCCATACGAAGACCATAAAGGAGCGCCTCGTACTCGGCTTCATTGTTGGAGGAATCGAAATGAATCTGCAGAACATATCTGAGACGATCGCCCTTCGGAGATACTAACACAACTCCAGCTCCTGAACCATTCAGCATCTTGGAACTGTCAAAGAACATGGTCCAGTGTTCCAGGTGACTCCGAGTCGGTTGCTGCTGTTCTGACCACTCGGCTAGGAAGTCCGCTAATGCTTGGGACTTGATCGCCTTTTTCGCCTCGAACTTGATGTCCAGGGGCAAGAGCTCGATAGCCCACTTCGCCACTCGACCGGTCGCATCCCGATTGTTCATGATATCAAACAGTGGGGCGTCGCTGACGACTGACACAGTGTGCTCTTGGAAGTAATGGGCTACTTTCTTCGCAGTCAGGTAGATGCCATAGACGAGCTTCTGATAATGAGGATACCTCTGCTTGGACAGAGTCAGAACTTCAGAAATGTAATAGACAAGGCACTAAACTTTGTAAGTCTTGCCCTGTTCTTCTCGCTCGATTGTGAGGACAGTGCTGACAACTTGACCAGTGGCCGCAATGTACAAGAGTAACGGCTCGTTGCTGTTCGAAGCGGCAAGCACCGGCTGGGTGGAAAGCAGGGCTTTGAGTTCAACAAATGCTGCTTGTGCTTCAGCAGTCCACTCGAACGAATCAGGCTTCTTCATCAATCGGCACAGGGGCAGTGCCTTCTCACCGAGACGGGAGATGAATCGGCTTGGAGCTGCGAGGCAACCCGTGAGCTTCTGTAGATCATGAAGCCGTTCCGGACGTTTCATTCATACAATCGCCCCGATTTTATCAGGGTTGGCATCTATCCCTCGTTCGGAAATGAGGAAACCGAGTAACTTGCCCCCAGGAACTCTGAAAGTGCACTTTGCTGGATTCAGCTTGATATCGTACTTCCGCAGATTTGCGAAAGTTTCAGCTAAGTCAGCCAGCAGGTCGGAACCTTTTCTGGACATGACCACGATATCGTCCATGTATGCTTTGATGTTCCGACTGATCTGTTTTTGCAAACACTTCTGCACCGTGCGAATGAAAGTGGCGCCAGCATTTTTTAGACTGAATGGCATGGTGACATAGCAGAAACACCCGAATGGGGTGATAAAAAGCTGTTTTTATTTCGTCTGGCCCATACAGTCGGATCTGGTGGTACCCGGAGTACGCATCCAGAAAAGACAGTCGCTCACAACCCGCGGTGGAATCTACGATTTGATCTATGCGGGGGAGCAGGAAATGATCCTTGGGGCAGACCCAATTGATGTGCTTGAAATCGATGCACATTCGGAGAGACTTATCCTTCTTAGGGACCATGACGACGTTGGCGAGCCACTCGGAGTGGTACACCTCACGGATGAACTCGGCTGCCAGGAGCCGAGCAACTTCTTCGCCAATGGCCTTCCTCTTTTGTGTAGCAGAGCGACGAAGATGCTCCTTCACAGGTTTTTCCTTTGGGTCGACTCACAAATGGTGCTCAGCCAGCTCCCTGGGTACACTCGGCATGTCGGATGTCTTCCATGCGAAGATGTCCCAGTTCTCACAGAGGAACTGGAGGAGCGCTTCTTCCTATTTGCTGTCGAGTGTCATTGAGATATTGGTGGGTGCAGCATTGGGATCTTCCGGATGGATGTGCACTGGTTTCGTATCTCTGGCTGACTGAAACACAGATTCTGCAGCTGGCTTCTTGGAGCGCAACAGATCACTCGGATCAGCATTTTTCTTGTACTCCTCCAACTCCACCATGGCCATCTGTTCATCAGCGATCTTGGACCCTTGTTGCAAACACTCCTCCGCACGCTGTCGACTGCCAGTGACTGTGATCACACCTTTGGGGCCGGGCATCTTCAGCTTGAGATACACATAACATGGGCGGGCCCTGAAACGTGCGTAAGCCGGCCGGCCAAGGATGGCATGGTAGGCGCTGCGGAAGTCGACCACTTCGAAGGTCAGCCTTTCCTTCCTGAAGTTCTTGTCGTCTCCAAAGACCACATCCAGGGTGATCTGCCCGAGTGACTTTGCTTTCTTGCCGGGGATCACTCCGTGGAACTGCTTGCTGCTCTCACTGAGACGGGACATCGGAATGCCCATCGCTTTCAGAGTATCGGCGTATAGTATGTTCAGTCCGCTTCAACCGTCCATGAGGACCTTGCGCAATCGGACGCCTACCACGACTGGATCGACCACCAGCACCTGCCGCCCAGGGGTGGCAATGTAGGCTGGGTGATCCGACTGATCAAAGGTGATCGGAGTCTTCGACCAGTTCAAAAACTTTGTCGTCGCCGGCATGGCCATGTTCACTTCTCGGTTGATAACCTTCAACCGGCTCCTGCTCTCTACATTTGCAAAGATCATCAGAGTTGCGTTGACACTGGGAAAAGGTTCATCTTTGTCTCCATCATCAGCATCTTCTAGGCTCTTCTCACTCGACTGGCCCTCTCGGAACTGCTGTATCAACAGTCTGCACTGTCAAGTTGTATTCTTGGGCAATATCAGATTGCCCTCCTCATCCTTTCTGGTGTGGATGTGACACGGCAAATCGAGGACATCTTGGCCCGACTGATCTCTCTTTTTCTTCGGGATCCACTTTTCCTTAGCCTTCCCCTTGTTCTTGGCTTGGCCGGCCAGTGCGGCAGCCTAGGCCTGAGCCGAACCATCAGCCTTGTGCTTCGGCTTCCGACTGGGATTACTGTTTTCGGGGTTGGGCTCACTGGTTTTCCCTTTGCCGTTACGAAGACGGTCTTCCTCTTCTCCGTTTGCATACCGAGTGGCAATCTCCATCATTCGGCTCATGGTCAAAGATCCTGACCGACTGAATTTTAGGATGAGCTCCGGATATCTGACTCCTGCCTTGAAGGCACAGACTGCTTGATGCTCCATGACATTCTCCACCACATGATGCAAGGTTGTCCACCGCTGAATGTACTCCCTCAAGGTTTCATTCGGCTTCTGCACACAATGTTGTAACTCAGTCAATCCAGCCGGGCGTTTGCACGTTCCCTCGAATGTTTTGATGAACACTCGGGCCAAATCTTCCCAGCAGTATATGCTAGCCGGAGTGAGCTGATTGAGCCAGGCGCGGGCGGACCCTTCCAGCATCAATGGCAAATGCTTCATAGCCACATAGTCATTCCCTCCTCCAATCTGCACAGCCACTCGGTAATCTTCTAACCAAGTTTCTGGCTTGGACTCACCAGTGAACTTGCTTACTCCAGCTGCCAATCTGAAGTTTGGCGGAATCTTGGCGGCCCTGATGGCTCTGCTGAAACACTCGGGCCCGGAGATGAAGGCTCCACTTCCACTCGGACGATCTCTGTCCAAGTTCTCTCTCAGAGCTCTGCCTCTGTCGACCAGGTTCTGAGCGAGAACGGATCTCGCGTTGAACTGCGGGTCACGATAGTCGACTGGCTCTCTCTGGCGATAACTGTCACCATGGCGGGGAGGGCTGGCCCTCCGTTCATTGCCGTAAGGACGCCTGGCATTGTACGGCCGGGGCGCGTACGAGCCATCCCGCGGAGGGGGTGACTGCATACGACGACGATCGTCTTGACGCCGCGGAGGCGTATTCCGACTGCGACCCTTCCTCGAGTACTGGTCTCGGTGGCGGTCTTGGCCGTTTCGCCGCGGAGGCGAGTGTCTGTTTCTACTTGGGGACACTGGGCTGTGGGCCGACTGGACGGTGTCTGCCCGAATGGATCTGCTGTGAATCCTATTGTGCGACTGGGACACTGCCGAATTTTGCTCTTCAGCCACCTTGAGCAGGGCCCGGATCTACCGAAGACCCTCTCCTACCTCGGATTGGGACGGCTCAATGGAATCTTCTATCCGAGTGGCCGCCGCCAGATTCTGGACAGGAGTGCGGAATACCTGGAAGCTCTGCTGCTGGTCATTTGAGAACAACTGCGTGTTTAATCCACTGCTAAAGCCGTGAGCGTCTGGAACGCTTGCGACGATGGCTGGTGGAGAGCAAAGGCGCCGAGTGGTATGGAGTTGATGGTTGTCGAAGGAGAACGCCGAAGGAGCTCGCGCGGAAGTGCGCTGCGCCACAGATGGGCAACGCCTTGACATCCAGCGGGGCTTCTTGGAGCCACGCCGAATCGTCAGTGATGAAGCTGAGGACGCCGAAACGGATCTCGCCGCCCAGGGTCAGTCCGCCACCGGAAACCATGGTGAACATGGGAAAAATGCAACTATGCCGAAAGTCGCTAGGCGCCTGCCCCACGGTGGGTGCCAACTGTCGTGGGTGCAAGCCTGACAGTTTTGTGTAGGGGTATGGATGAGAGGGCAGAGCCTAGCTACGGCGTAGGTGTTACACTCGGATTTACGAGTTCAGGCCCCTCAGCGGTGGAGGTAACAGCCCTACGTCTCGGTGCTCTGGAGCATGATTGCTTGAGTGTATGTGTTACAAATGGATTGCGAACCCTTGGAATGGAGCTAGGGAGTGGCTTATATAGTGTCCGCCAACCCCCCCATGAATGCCGCCATCACCAGGGGTTAAAGAGGGGCTTTAAAGGCGCCGGGTAATGGGCGCATTGATTACAATTAATACGAGCGAGCGCACGTCCTGACCGTTGCGTTCCTGGAGTCTCCTGGTCTTCTCTGGTCGAGTGATTATCGGGTACTCCGAGTGAAACAGGTCTGTTGAGTGAACTCCTGGTTCCCGAGTGGTTCGTTGGGCTCCGAGTGAATGTCAGGTTGTAGAGCTCCTGACTGCTGACCTGGCCCTAGGGCCCAGTATAAGGCACGTGGCATCCTAGGGTAGGGTCTGTAGGTCAGGCCTGTTACCCTATCCCTAGTACATGTCCTTGTCATGCCCCGGAAGGCATCCCCTCTTTCGTCTACAATCTATAGGTAACTCACTTGGAGCTATATTATTATTCATCACATGATATGTGTTTTACTTGGAGCGTCTTATGATATAGTTTGTTTGCTTTTTAGTTTGTCACAATCATCTTTCCTAAACACACCTTTTTGAGAGGGACACACATTATTCGTGATTTGTTAGAATACTCTATGTGCTTCACTTATATCTTTTGAGCTAGGCAGTTGCTCTAGTGCTTCACTTATATCTTTTAGAGCACGGCGGTGGTTATATTTTAAAGAAATAGATGCACTCTCATGATTCACTTATATATTTTTGAGAGTCTAATGAATAGCAATGGTAATATGCACGGGTTATGAATTTGGTCCTGATATGATAGGTATTCAAGAGGGATATAGTAAAAACTTTCATGTAGATCACTGAATATGATAAGTTTGATTCCTTGCAATAGTTTTGCGATATTAAGATGGTAATATGTGGGAGGTATTAGTTGATAATTGTGGTTTAGTAAGAATATTGGTGTTAAGGTTTGTGATTCCCAAAGCATGCACGTATGATCTGTCGTTATGCTAAGAAGTTGGAGCATGATTTATTCTTGATTGTCTTCCTTTGTGTGGCAGTCGGGGGCACACGATGGTTAACTCCTACCAACCTCCCCCCTAGGGGCATGCGTACTAGTACTTTGCTTCAAGGGCTAATAAACTTTTGCAATAAGTATGTGAGTTCTTTATGACTAATGTGAGTCCATGGACTATACGCACTCTCACCCTTCCGCGATTTGCTAGCCTCTTCGGTACCGTGCATTGCCCTTTCTTAGATCGAGAGTTCGTGCAAACTTCGCCGGTGCATCCAAACCTCGTGATATGATACGCTCTATCACACATAAGCCTCTTTATATATTCCTCAAAATAGCCACCATACCTACCTATCATGGCATTTCCATAGCCATTCTGAGATATATTGCCATGCAACTTCCATCGTTCCATTTTTATGACACACATCGTCATTGTCATATTGCTTTGCATGATCATATAGCTGACACAGTATTTGTGGCTCAGCCACCGTTCATCATTTTTATACATGTTACGCTAGCATCATTGCACATCCTGGTACACTTCCAAAGGCATTCATATATAGTCATATTTTTGTTCTAGTATCGAGTTGTAATATTGAGTTGTAAGTAAATAAAAATGTGATGATCATCATTATTAGAGCATTGTCCCAGTGAGGAAAGGATGATGGAGACCATGATTCCCCCACAAGTCGGGATGAGACTCCGGACGAAAAAAAAAAGGGAATGAAAAAAAGAAAAAGAAAAAAAAAGAGGCCAAAAAGAGCCATGAAAAAAATGAGAGAAAAAGAGAGAAGGAGCAATGTTACTATCCCTTTTCCACACTTGTGCTTCAGAGTAGCACCATGTTGTTCATATAGAGAGTCTCCTATTTTGTCACTTTCATATACTAGTGAGAATTTTTCATTATAGAACTTGGCTTGTATATTCCGATGATGGGCTTCCTCAAATGCCCGAGGTCTTCATGAGCAAGCAAGTTGGATGCACACCCACTTAGTTTTCATGTTGAGCTTTCATGCACTTATAGCTCTTAGTGCATCCGTTGCATGGCAATCCCTACTCCTCGCATTGATATCAATTGATGGGCATCTCCATAGCCCATTGATTAGCCTTGTTGATGTGAGACTATCTTCTTATTTTTGACTTCTCTTATTTATCTCTACCACCATATTCTATTCCTCCCATAGTGCTATATCCATGGCTCGCGCTCATGTATTGCGTGGGGTTGAAAAAGCTGAAGCGTGTTAAAAAGTATGAACCAATTGCTTGGCTAAAACCGGGGTTGTGCATGATAAATATTTTGTGTTAAGAAGATGGAGCATGACAGGATTATATGATTTTGTAGGGATAACGTTCTTTAGCATTTTTATTTTGAAAGACATGATTGTTTACTAGTATGCCTGAGTATTGATGTATTTATATCAAATTATAGACTATTGCTTTGAATCATTCGGATCTTATTATTCATACCGTAAGAGAGAGATTACATGACGAAACATGATAGGTAGCATTCCACATCAAAAATTCTGTTTTTATCATTTACCTACTTGAGGACGAGCAGGAATTAAGTTTGGGGATGCTTGATACGTCTCCAACGTATCTATAATTTTTGATTGTTCCATGCTATTATAGTATCAATCTTGGATGTTTTATATGCAATTATATGCCATTATATATCATTTTTTGGGACTAACCTATTAACCCAGTGCCCAGTGCCAGTTGCTGTTTTCTTCTTGTTTTTGCCTTTTCAGAAAATCATTATCAAAAAGTGTCCAAACGAGAAAAAAACTTTGGATTAATTTTTTCTGGACCAGAAGAGACCCTCGAAGCTTTGGGAGAAGACCAAAAGAGCCACAAGGAGGCGACAACCTGGAGGGCGCGCCCAGGGGGGTAGGTTGTGCCCCCCAGGCTTGTGGGCCCCTCGTTGCCCCTCCTGACCTAATTCCAGTGCTATAAATTCTCAAATATTCCCAATATACCAGAGAGACAAAAAAGAAAACTTTTCCGCTGCCGCAAGCCTCTGCTCTTCCGCGATGCCATCTGGAGGCCTTTTCCGGTACTCTGCCGGAGGGGGAATCGATCACGGAGGGCTTCTTCATCAACCTTGCTGCCCTTCCGATGATGTGTGAGTAGTTTACCACAGACCTACGGGTCCATAGCTGTCGGGCCTGTGGAACCTGGGGTATCTAGGCCCGTCTGCGTTTGGCCCAGGGCGCAACGCCTGGCATGGGCCCAGCAGGCCGTCACCACCAAGCATCTCACCAAGACCCCTCATGAGGCTCTGGCCTCCTGAGCCCCCCTCCTCAGGGAGTGGCGAGTAATGCTCAGCACCACCATCAACAGCCTCGCGAGGACCTCTGACGAGGCGGCTTCCCGAAGTGACCTCGCGAGGTGGCTTCCCGAGGTGGCCTCCCAAGGCCCCCTCCTGCAGGCGCTCGAGACGAAGATCGTTCGGCGTGCCGCGCGGTCTGGAGCCCATCACGTGGGTGACGCGCACGGCGACGAGCAGCAGCAGATGCTGCGCCAGCAGGCGCGGATTAAGATGGTTTCCTCTTTCGTGTTAAGGGAGCAGGGCCAGCTATCTACTCTCCAAAGCAACCCCAAAGGTTGCCCGATCGGCGAAGGAACACCAAGACGACGGGCGCGTAGGGCGGAGGTCATCACCGAGCCCACCGGCGCGTCATGGATCATGCTTTGGCAGGTGAAGACCACCTTTAGTCAGGATAGCCTGAGTGCCTATCCCCTTTCAAAATCGCCAAGTGTGGCAACCCTTCCCGCCTAAGTTTTGAGGGGGAAGAGGACCAAGGCCGATATAAAAGGGCAGTGCTGCCATTGTAGAGGAGGTTCTCCAACTAGGCCCCCAGGGATCGATCCCACCGTCTTCAACCTTGTACGCGAGAACTCTCTTGCCCGCCATAATCCCAACCACAAGCAGGAGTAGGGTCTTACACCGCAAGGTGGCCTGAACCTGGGTAAACTGCTGAGTCCTCTCCCCTTCCCTCGCTAGTGCGCTCTCGCCGTAGCCTCGCCGTGGTAGGAGACGAAGCGGTAGAACGAGCTCACCCCAGTGTTCGAACCTTTGGGTCCCCAGAGCCCGACTTCCGACATTTGGCGTGCCAGGTAGGGGTGTGCTACCGTTCTTCTGCTCCGCCCTCAGCTCCACCAACCCCATGGCCGACGCACGTCGCGAGCGCGCTGAGCGCAGGGCTGGCCGCGTGGCTGAGACAGAGCCGGTGGCCCGCTACAATCGCCGCCGCCCCGAAGCCGAGGCTGTTGCCGCCACCGACCCCGCTGCCCGCGAGCAGCAGGACTCCTCCCCGCACCCCTCCGTGCGGGCGGACGGCCGCACCACGACGGCCTCCTCCCTCGCCCACCGTGGGCCGCCGAACCCGCAGGCCGCGCTGCTCATGGCGCGTGAACTGCTCCGCTACCGTCCGGATGACGCCGGCTATGACGCCTGGCTTGGCCGCATCACCGAGCTCGTCAACGTCGCCGGGGACGCTCCAGCGCCTTCTCACTCGCTCCGCCCTCCGCCGTCTCGTGCTGGGGACCTGGCGCATGGCGCTCCCCCGCCGCCTCCTCTGCGCGACGAGCGCGCCGGCCCCCAGCGCAGCGCGCGGGCTCATGAGCCGTCCCACGGCGTGTCCTCGCCAGACCGAGATGAAGCCAGGTGCCAGATCATCCGCCGCGCACCCCCTGACGCGCGAGTGGTCCTGGACGTTGCAGCGGCCGGGCATCAAAACCGCGCCGCCCTCACTGGCGGCGTCCCCTCGAGCGGCGTGGGCTGCCGTGCCTTCACCCGCGAGCTGCGTCGCGTGGTCTGGCCCGCGAAGTTCAAGCCTGAGCTGCCGCCACGCTACGACGGCACCCCCAACCCCACGGAGTTCCTCCAGCTCTATGCACTGAGTGTCGAGGCGGCGAACGGCGACGACAAGGTCATGGCGAACTGGTTCCCCATGGCCCTCAAGGACGGCCCGCGCTCCTGGCTCATGAACCTCCCCAAAGCTTCCATCGCATCGTGGGCCGAGCTCTGCAGCCAGTTCATCACCAACTTCAAGGGCACACAGGACCGCTCCCTCACCATCAACGACCTACGGCGTGTTCGGCAGCGCCCAGACGAGACCCTTCGCAAGTACATCCAGCGCTTCAGTCAAGTGCGCAACAAAATCCTGCGCGCCTCCGACGCGGCCGTCATCTCTGTGTTCTCCACCAGCGTCACAGACGTCAAGATGCGCGAGAAGCTCGCCATCCACGGCGAGCTCGACTCCGTGCTCGAGCTGCCCGACCTCGCCGCCAATTGCGCCAAGGCTGAAGAAGGCCTCCTCTTCGTCCACAACGACCCCGACGCGGTGCTCGACGCCGCCAAGGCCAAGAGCAAGGACGTCAAGCGCAAGGGCCCTGCCGTGCTTGCGGCGGAGCCCGAGCAGAAGTGCGGCCGCGACCTCGACGAGCCCAGAAAGGAGAACCGGCCACTCTGCGCTTTTCACAACGCCCGCCCCCACAGCACCGAAGACTGTCAGGAGCTCAAGCTGCTCCGCAACGAGCGCCAGAGCCGCCGGGACGACCGCAACGGCCGCGGCGCCGGCCGCGGAGGTGGCCGCAGCGGCACCCGCTGGGACAGCCGCAACAGTAATGGCAGCTACCGCCAGGTCTGGCACGACCAGCCTCGTGAGTTGAATCTTCAGGCCAATGCCGCTCTCCCGCCACTGCCGCCACCACCCCGGAGGGACGATGCCAACCGGCCTGACGCGGGCGCTGGGGGCTACCACGAGCCTCGCGCGGTCGCCTGCATCCTTGGTGGGTCCCAAGCCCCCGCGTCCATCCGCCACTTCAAGCAACTCTCTCGCGAGGTGTACGCCGCCCTCCTGAGGCCTGAGGTCGCGCGCCCCCTCAAGTGGTCGCAGTACGCCATCACCTTCGACTCCAAGGACCACCCCAAGTCCACGGCCTCTGCAGGCGCGCTCCCCATGTTGTGCACTCCCACCATCAGCAACGTCGCGGTCACCAAGACCCTCATCGACGGGGGTGCCGGCCTCAACGTACTCTCCATCGAGACCTTTGAGACGCTCCAGGTGCCCTACGACCAGCTGATGCCGACCAGGCCCTTCTCCGGAGTGACCGATGGCTCCACCATCCCGCTGGGGCAAGTGCGCCTCCCCGTCACCTTCGGCACCCGCAAAAACTACCACACCGAGCTCATCAATTTCGACGTGGCGCACATCGGCCTGCCTTATAACGCCATCTTGGGCTACCCGGCTCTCACCAAGTTCATGGCGGCCACCCATCACGCCTACAACGTCCTCAAGATGCCCGGCTGCAGCGGCATCATCACCATCGCCTGTGACGAATAGGACGCGGCCAGCACCCTCGAGCGTGCCTACAAGGCTGCCGCTGTCGCGCACCCGGCCAACGAGGACGCGGCCGAGCCTTCTGAGGCCACGCCAGCGAAGAAGAAGCAGTTGTTCCCTCAGGACCGCGCCGAGACGAAGAAGGTGTCGGTGGACGGCAGCGGCTCCGGCCCTGCCTTCACCATCGGCACAGGCCTCCCTCCTGCATAGGAAAGCGCACTCGTCGCCTTCCTTCGGGCAAACTCGGATGTTTTCGCCTGGAAAGCATCCGACTTGTCCGGCGTGCCGAGGGAGGTGATCGAGCACCACTTAGCGGTGTGCCCCAATGCACGCCCGGTCAAGCAGAAAGCACGACGCCAGGCGCCAGAGAAGCAAGAGTTCATCGTCAAGGAAGTCCAGAAGCTCCAGGAAGCCGGAGTAGTTCGGGAGGTGCGCCATCCCGAATGGCTCGCCAACCCGGTCATCATCCCCAAGAAGGGCGGCAAGGAGCGCATGTGCGTCGACTTCACTAGCCTCAACCAGTTCTGCCCGTATGACCCCTTCCAGCTGCCGCGAGATGGCCAGGGCGCTGGCCCCGCCTTCGCCAGCACGCGCATGCCCTTCGGGCTGGGGAACGCCGGCGCCTCTTTCCAGAGGCTGGCACCCTTCGCGCCAGGGCCTCACGAGCCCCCTGGCTCTGGAGGAGCGGACTCCCTTGGCGCGCCTTGCCAAACGGTCTGACGTCACTACAGCGCGGTTCCGCCAGGTGCGTCCGGCACGTCGCCTCGCGCGGCCCTCACTCCTTCTCACCGCGCCTCTCGAGCTTCGCTCCCGGAACCCTATCCTTTTGGTTGTGTAACAAATTTTGCTGATTCTACCTTGATGAGCTATGTTACCTGCTAATTTCTACGTTAAATTCGATGCCGCCGGAGAGCGCCACACGCGCGCGACCCCCCCTGGCCGACTCCATGAGCGGGGTCTAGGCACGGTACCTATGCTCGGGTCCATCCCTGCAGTGCCGCCAAATCCAAGCGACTGAGCTCTGGCTCGCGGGCCTACTCCCGTGCACGTCACCTCACCAAGGTCCTTGGTGCCTTGTCCCCCCACGCAAGGGCCGCGGGTGCATTAGCGAGCGCGTGCCGCTCCCCCTATCGTGAAATCTGTCGACATGCAGCCCCTCAGGAGGCGAGCTGCGCAGGGAGCTCGCGGGTGGCCTCTCGCGAGCCGGCCTCGCGAGGCGAAGACACTTCGGACGCCGAACTTCGTGCGCACGTCTCGCGAGCGCGCCCCGTGGGTGCGGCTCGGGAGCGGCAAGGGCTGGCTCGAAGAGTGGCGGTTCATGCTGTGGTCCGTCCGCACGACGGCAAGCAAGCCACTGGTGAGACGCCCTTCTTCCTCGTCTACGGTGCTGAAGCGATCCTCCCATTAGAGCTTAAGCACGGCTCCCCGCGAGTCCTCGCCTTCGACGAGGCGCGTCAGGATGGCTCGTGGGAGACCGATCTGCTGCTCCTCGAGGAGGGCCGCCGTCAGGCCGCCCTTCGTGCCGCGAGGTACCATCAGGCCTTGCGTCGCTACCACAGCCGCGGCATCCGCCCTCGCACTCTCGAGGTCGGCGACCTCATCCTGCGCAGGATCTTCTCCAGAGAGGGACTTCACAAACTCTCACCTATGTGAGAAGGCCCTTTCAGGGTTACTCATGTCTCCAGGCCCGGCTCCGCCCGGCTGGAGACGGAGGACGGAGTTCCTGTGCCTAACGCCTGGAACGTCCAACACCTCCGCAAGTTCTACCCGTGACCCTCACGTGTACGAACGAAACGGGGCTGTACACACCCCGGAGCGTCTCATTGCGTTCGCCTGATGAGCCCGCGAGAGCTCCCGCCCACGCCCAAGTGGAAGCCCCATGCTCCGCGCTGGCGGAACGATCGACCCGCGATCATACCCACACCCCTATGGAAGCCCCATGCTCCGCGCTGGCAGAACAATCAACTGAGGGCGCCCCACGGGCTGCACCAACCTCAAGCTGACCCGTGACAGACACGGCAGCACTCTTTTTCTCATTTTGGTGCGTAATTGAGGGCGCCCCACAGGTTGCACCAACCGCAAGCTGACCCGTGCCGGACACGGCAGCCGCATCTTTATTTGGTTATGTAATGGGTTGCTCTCTTGCTTCAGTAAAGTTTCCATTTCCTTATATGGCGTTTTGTTTCCCCTTGCCTCACGAGCTTCGCGCGCTCACGACTTCCCTCATGAGCCTCACGCGAGTGGGGGCTGGACACGGTGCCTGCGCTCGGGTCAGTCCCAGCGGCACTGAAAAACCCAAGCAACCGGGCTCAAGCTCGCGGGCCTGCTCCGTGCAAGCCACCCCACCAAGGTCCTTGGTGTCCTGTCTCCTCGCGTAATACCCATGAGGGAATCGACGAGTGCGCGTTGTCGTTAAGTGCTCTGTGTGCAGTTATCTCAGGAGCAGGTCCCCTGAAAGATCTCGCGAGGTAGCTCCCTCAGGACCTTAGGAAGCCAGCACGCCCCGCCTCGGGAGATCGCGCGAGCGGAACCCTCACGACTCGTCATACCGGCAGCGGTTATGGCCCGCTCGGGGGCTAGGTCCTAACGACGCAGAGCGCCATGACAAGCAGAAAGAGCAAAACGAGCTGCGAGGGCACGGGCATTCGATACAGTCAGGAGCGAAGTACCTAAAATGCTAAAGCATTGTCCTCACGCCCCCACGGGGTCACAATCAGCTATGCGCAGGATATGGGGGAGGACCTAAGAAGACATGTCGCCATCACCGCCGCTGCCACCGTCATCGTCACCCCCCTCGACTCCGCTCGAGCTCTCACCAGGAGCGAAGTGCTCGTGCAGGGCATCCACGTGGTCCTCCACCGCCTTCCCAAGGGTGTCGCGGACCTCCTCGGGGACGGGAGCTATCACCTTGCCGAAGTCAAAGTTGGGGTCGGCATCCAGAAGATGGTTGAAGATGCGTGTCGCGGCCTGGGTGAGGAGGTCGCGGCTCTCCTCCTTGATGATTCCGCCTACCTTCTTGGCGCCCACCTCGAGCCGCTCCACGAGCTTGGTGAAGAAGTCGAGGTAGCTGCCGTCGTGGGTCTCGAGGGGGCTGCTGACGTCCTCCTTGCAAATGGAGTCCAAGGCACGGCGGGCCTAGAGCTCGAGGGCGCGGAACATCTTAGAGCACTAGAGTTGCCGCCCCCGCGCTCGGGCCGCCTCGTCCCGTGCCTGCTCCACGACCACAGTGACACCCCCCACCTGCTACCGGAGGGAGGACAGCTTGGCCTCGGCATCGGCCTGGGCCTTTAGTGCGGTCTCCCGCCGCCTTTCAGCTTCGGCTAGCATCTCCTTGAGGCCCGCGATCTCGTGCTGGAACTCCTCGGGCTTGGCCTTGAAGCGGTCCTCCTGCCACTTCAGCTTCTTGCTGTTCTCGTTGGCAAACGCTTCGCGGCTCTGCGCAACCCTCCTGTCGGCGTCCTCCTGGATCTTCTCTGCCTTGGCCGCCAAATTGGCGTTGGCCTTGTCTAGGCGCTCGGTGTAGGAATTTTGGGCAGCGGACACCTCTCGCTCCAACGTCTCCAGCCGCTCGCGCTCCAAGTCCTGCGCGGATGCCGACCGCGCGAGCTCTCGCTCACGGATGTCAAGGTCCGCCTCGCGGGCCGCGAGCCCCTCTTCGAGGGCGGAGATGGCATTTCTTTGTGCCTGGAGTTGTCGCTCCAGCAAGGCGTTCTGGTCCTGGAGCTCCTTCCCGCGGGCCTCCGCCGCCTCCTGCCGCCTGTCGGCCTCGTCGGCCTCCCTGACGGCATTCTCGAAAATCTCCTTCGCATCCTGGGCGGCCTTCTCGCGCTTCTCTCATGTGGTGTTGTCTTGACGGCGGCTCAGTTTGATGGCCACATCAAGCTGGCGCCACCCCTCCTCGAGGCGCTGGTGCTCCTCGATGATGTGCGCTTCTTCCGCCTGGAGGTCTGCTTCCAGCTGGTCAAGGGCAGACCTGGCGCCTTGCAGGGCCCCGCGCTTGAGCACGATGCTGCCGCTCATGAGCTACAGGGCCCAACCGGTGTACGCCCGAGCGCTATCCTCCCGCGAGGGCCCGGCGCTGCCGGTCGGGAGCGGAGAGCTCGCGGGGGTCCCCTGTTCGTTCCGATGGGGCGACGCACCCCGTGGGCTTGGCGACCCCCGGGCTTGCAGGGCCCCGCGCACGGTTGAGTCCGGCTGGCCCCCCGCGATATCGCTGTAGCCCGTGTTCCGGGGGGTGGAAGCCGGCGTCTCCGCCTCCGTTGCCGTGACTTCCGCCCCGGCAGTGGGCGCCCCAGGAGTTGCGGAGCCGTTCCTCGGCGACGCCTCCCGAGGCTCGCCTGCTCGGGTCCCCCGAGTGGCGTCTTCCTGCGGGTCAGAAGGGACTACCTCCCCCTCAGCCCTCGCGAGGCCAGCCTTAACGGCGAGGCTGCTGGTGCTCTCCTCACGACCCCCGGTCCTGGCAACCGTCGGTGTAGCCCACGCCAGGCCAGGAGGCCTCCCCTCCTTCTTCTTCTTCTTGCTCGAAGAGTTCCTGGAGAAGGAAAGAGAAACAAGGACTCAGGCGCGCGCGACACATCGGGTGCGGGAGGAAGGAAGGCAAGCGCTTACTGGTCCCTGTCAAACCACCTCCTCTTCTAAAGCGGCCACGGAGGAACGTTGCTGCCGCCGTCTTCACGGGACCATCTCTCGCGATCGACCCCCCTCTCGGGAGGGCCACAGGATCCGCCCTCGCCACCGCCTCCGGAGCCCCGTAGCTTCGCAGCTGCCGTGCGGGGGCTTCCCGCGCCCTCCGCCCGGACGGACGCGGCAGGCGTGGCCTTAGGCGGGGTGGTGCCATCGTCGCTTTCAAGCTCGCGGACGAGTTGGCGGCGGGCCGGCCGAACTGGGCTGCCTCCGCCCCCCGCAGCGCCCGCCGAGGCCCCGGTGCTACCATACTCACCTGAGCTAGGGACCACCAGAAAGGGGTTGTCCCGGGGCCCTTCGAGGCCCTCTGGAAGCGGCCCCCACTGGTCGAAACGTGGCATCGAGCCGGCTAGCGCCTCCTTGTTCGTGTAGCGATACAAGGGAAGCCCATCCATGGGTGGCTCACTCGTCTCTTCGCCGGTCAGGGCTTGGAGCATCTCGTTAAGCACCTCTGGCAGCAAGCTGTCCGTGCTCAGCCACATCGGGTCCTCCGGGCCGGTGAAGGCCCACATCGGGCGAGAGTGCCACTGGAGGGGAGCAATGCGGCGCCAGAGGAACTCCCTCACGACCATGACCACCGTCACTTTCGCGGCCCTCAGCTCGGCCAACCTCTTCCACACCCGCGCCAGCCTTGGGTCGGCGAGCCTTTCGTACCCCCACCCGGAGCTCCTCACCACCGGGGACGATGGCAGCTGCAGCAGGGGGCCGCGTCCACGTACACCCATTGCCGCCTGAAGCCCTCGAACTTTTTGGCAAGCATCATGTCAATACCATCGCCCGTCGTCTCGTCTGCGACGTGGAACGAGACGCATCCGGAACATTGGTTTGCCGTGGTCAGCTGCAGGCTGAAGAAGTGGCGGAAGAGTGCCACCGAGGGCATCACACCCAGGAAGGCCTCGCATAAAAAGGGAAAGGTAGAAAGAAGAAGGACGGAGCTCGGCTCGAGATGCAGCGCATGGACTTGATAGTGGGAAAGGGCGGCATTAAAGATATCAGAGAATGGGGGTACCAAGCCCGCGAAGAGCGCCGGAAGGAAGAGGGCGGCAGAGGTGGCGTCGAGGTCGGAGGCCGGGCGAGAAGCCGGCCAGATGCGAGTGGCCCCCCATTCGTTGGAAGCGGCCGCGGTCATTGGGAGCACCCTGCTGAGCCCCTTGGCGTTGACGGTTGTGGGCCTACTCAGGGCGGGCTCAGCCACCGCCCCTTCAACCTCCGTGTCCGCTGCCTCTTCTTCCTTTCGGGGGGGGGGGGGGGGGGGGCGACATGTCGGCACACCGAGGGTTTGGGGCGACGGAGTCGAGGGAGAGGTAAAAGGAACCGTGCGTGGGAAGGAAGGGCGCTGAGAGACGGCAAGTATGAAGGAAGGCAATGATGGCCTCGCACCGCCCGCGCCAGGATTTATGTCAGCGCGGCAGTTTCCGAGGCGTCGTGGGGAAGTGGGGGCATCGCCCGTCACATCATGCGCCACCCGTCGCGCCTGGCCGCAGGCGGTTAGGGCCCGCACCGTTTCGCCCCTCGGTAGGCGGGAACGTGCGTTCCGCGGGCCCAAGGGCTACTGTCGGTCTCGTGGAACCCGGGGTATCCAGGCCCATCTGCCTTTGGCCCAGGGCGCAACGCCTGGCATGGGCACAGCAGGCCGTCACCACCGAGCATCTCACCAAGACCCCTCATGAGGCCCTTGCGTCCTGTGGCCCCCTCCTCAGGAAGTGGCAAGTAATCCTCGGCACCACCATCAACGGCCTCACGAGGCCCTCTCACGAGGCGGCTTCCCGAAGTGACCTCGCGAGGCAGCTTCTCGAGGTGGCCTCCCGAGGCCCCCTCCTGCAGGCGCTCGAGACGAAGGCCGTTCGGCGTGCCGCGTGGTCTGGAGCCCATCACGTGGGTGACGCGCGTGGCGACGAGCAGCAGCAGAGGCCGCGCCAGCAGGCGTGGATGAAGATGGTTTCCTTTTTCGTGTTAAGGGAGCAAGACCAGCTATCTACTCTCCAAAGCAACCCCAAAGGTTACCCGAGCGGCAAAGGAAGACCAAGACGACGGGCGTGCAGGGCGGAGGTCATCACCGAGCCCACCGGCGCGTCATGGATCATGCTTTGGCAGGCGAAGACCACCTTTAGTCAGGATAGCCTGAGCGCCTGTCCCCTTTCAAAATCGCCAAGTGTGGCAACCCTTCCCGCCTAAGTTTTGAGGGGGAAGAGGACCAAGGCCAATATAAAAGGGCAGTGCTGCCATTGTAGAGGAGGTTCTCCAGCTAGGCTCCCAGGGATCGATCCCACCGTCTTCAACCTTGTACGCAAGAACTCTCTTGCCTGCCATAATCCCAACCACCAGCAGGAATAGGGTCTTACACCGCAAGGTCGCCTGAACCTGGGTAAACCGCTGAGTCCTCTCCCCTTCCCTCGCTAGCGCGCTCTCGCCGTAGCCTCGCCGTAGCTTAGCCGTGGTAGGAGACGAAGCGGTAGAACGAGCTCACCCCAGTGTTCGAACCTTTGGGTCCCCAGAGCACAACTTCCGACAATAGCTAGTAGATAGATGGCTTCTTCTCTCTCTTTGATCTTCAATACCATGTTCTCCTCGATGTTCTTGGAGTTCTATCCGATGTAATCTTCTTTTGCGGTGTGTTTGTTGGGATCCGATTGATTGTGAGTTTATGATCAGATTATTCATGAGAAATATTTGAGTCTTCTCTGAACTCTTTTATGCTTTGGTTTGGCCTACTAGATTGATTTGGTTTATGATCAGATTATTATAGCTTTGTATTTCTCTCCGATCTATCGATTTGGTTTGGCCTACTAGATTGATTTGTCTTGCAATGGGAGAGGTGCTTTGTGATGGGTTCAATCTTGCGGTGCTCAATCCCAGTGACAGAAAGGGACATGACACGTATTTGTATTGTTGCCATTAAGGATGAAAAGATGGGGTTTAATCATATTTCTTGAGTTTACTTTGTCTACATCATGTCATCTTGCTTAAGGCGTTACTCTGTTTCATACTTAATACCCTAGATGCATGCTGGATAGCGGTCGATGGGGGGAGTAATAGTAGTAGATGCAGGCAGGAGTCGGTCTACTTGACTCGGACGTGATGCCTATATACATGATCATTGCCATGAATCCATCATAATTATTTGCTTTTCTATCAATTGCCCAACAGTAATTTGTTTACCTACCGTATGCTATGTGTTCAAGTGAAAACTATGGGCCCCGGGTCTTCTTTATCATATATAAAAAACCCAAAAATAACTTGCTGCAATTTATTTACTTTTATTTTAATTAGTATTTTAGTTTATCTATTTATCTCTATAAGATTTAATCCTCGCAAATAACCGCTAAGAGGATTGACAACCCTCTGATTTGCGTTGGGTGCAAGTGTTTGCTCTTGTGTGTGCAGGTGCGCTTAACGGAATTTTGCTTGGTTCTCCTCCTGGATTGATAACCTTGGTTCTTAATTGAGGGAAATACTTATCTCTACTATACTGCATCATACTCTCCTCTTCGGGGAAATACCAACGCAGTCTACAAGTAGCATGATCCGTGAGTCGCCGGCCATGGGGGTTTATATATCTGGCTGGTAAGGATTGGGGTTTTGGGGCAGCTTGTGTGGTTGCGTGCGGGTACCTGCACGGTTTTGCAGGAATGGGCTCACCAACGATGCATCAGCGCCTCTTCGAGCCGATACGTGGCCAAACGAAATGTGTGTGCGCTGCTCAAGCGTGCACTAGAATCCTCCAGCTGGAACGCGACGACAAGACATGCGAGAGGAGTACGGGACGATGTGTAGGCAGATGGTTTATTAATAAAAAATGTTTGCGATTTTATTACTTAGCAAACAGTCATTCTCTACGCACCGTCATGCATAATTTATCGCCCATGGTTTGCCGTAGCACCGTGTGAGATGTGAAATGCATCGTCGTTTACCCAGGACGCCGCCCGCTCGCATCCGCCGGCTAGTACATTGTCATTCCCTGTGTGTTCAACTGTTCTATGCATGTGGTTGCTCGCGGTTGAGGCAGCCACGATGCGTTCTGCTCGCGGCCTCCGTGCACGCTCTACTCGCGGTTGGGGCCGGCGCACGATCACGGTTGCGGTGCCATGCATGCGGTTGGGCCGCGTGCGGTGCCACCATGCAATTACTTGCGTGCACCATGATATGCAGTTACGCGCTACAAAAACTGCCATGCAGACATGCTGATATTCCAGGCCGTCTGACACCCATTTATTCCAATGACCATTTACCGTGTCTCTTCAACCTTCCTATCACCCCACAACAAAAGAACCACACCCACGATGACACTGCGCATAAAGAAAGGATCTCGAGCGGCTCCAATGGCGGTCCCAACAGCTGACGACGAGCAGTTCACCCTGCGTTCCCAAGTGGAGACCCACAGAAGGTCGACGTACCTCACGGTGGTGTACACCAATGAGCCGCACTGGATGTAGAAATCCATCCACACTATGGAGCAATTGCTTGATGAGGACAAGTACAAAGTGGTCGGATTTGACCTCGAGTACACCGGCAGTCATGCCGGGCATGATCAGAAGGTCGTCATCGCCCAGTTGTGTGTGCGCCATCACGTCCTCGTCTACCACTACTGCCCAACTACGAGTCTTTCCGAATGTTTTGCCAAGTTTGTCAATACCCCCGACTACAGTTTCGCTATGATGGACACCACTAATGATGTAAAGGTGCTTGAAACTTTGGGAATCGCCTGCCAGAAGCTTGTCGACATCCAGGAATAGTACAAGATCAAAAACGGGAAGGAGAAGGGCTCCCTGCAAGATGAACAAGTTGCCTGGCACTCAGCCTGGGTGGAGAAACTGGACAAAGATCACGTCAAGTACGCGAGCAAGGACGCGTACACAAGCTATGAGATGTACAGGCAGATCGTTGACATGAGGGAGTGCCTCCTTCCACAAGATGGCGAGGGATCGAGCCGCAAGCAGAGCACTGGGAAGCATCACAAGAAGAAGTAGATGATTTGATCGTTTTTCCTAGTTTATTATGCATGTAATTATTCATTGAGGTGTGCAATTGTATGTGTTGTTACTTATGTAATTGGATGTTTAATTCAGTTATGCAATCATGTTGTTATAAGTATATATGTTGTTGTTCTATTGACAGATCATAGATATTGTGCAGACAAAGCAAGTCACATCGCAAACGATTAAGCTAAGGAACCCGTCTGTGATGATTTCCACAATCGAACACAATTGTTTACTTCCAACTGTTTGCCCATAACACACACGGCTTAGTAACGCGAATCATCTTTGTTATTTTAAGTCTTGTCAGATAATTCTGATTACTGACCTGTTTGCCGTGTATCACACACATCTTTCTATAGGGAATCGTTTGTATTATTTTGGCTCGTTGCAAACAGTTCTACCGAATGAACTGTACGCCGTGTATCGCACACATCCTGTTGTCGGGCATCATTTGTGTTATTTTGGCTCATCGGAAACGGTTCTTCTGGTTGAACTGTATGTCATGTATCACACACACAACTCATTTTTGAATCGTGCTGGATGTATCAGCCATCGCGCACATTTCATTTTCTTTGAGACAATTTTATCTTTCTACTATTTGCGATATATGCATCGCACACAGTTCGGTCGAATGGTGTACGATAGATGTGTCGTCTTAGGACGCATCTGCACTAGTGATCTTAAATTCGCAATATCCAGATTGCAATCTTAGTTCTTGCGTTCTTCATTTGCATGTAGGAATTAGACCCTCGTGGTCAAGTTGATCATACTATGGCGTGGTCAATAACCTCTCGGAGTTGGTTTAGCGATTGCTAAGACGCGACGTCTTCACACGTTCGTAGTCGGATCGTCAACGTTGACTTCGACCGAAAAGGATGGCTACCCCTCATCGAAAGATCGGGACACCTTCATCTCTATCAGTTGGGAAGAGCGAACTTGTACGGATACCTTTAATGGGTCAGTGGTGCATCCCTGCAGGGTAAATCTTTTCAAAAAGTCGTGTCCGCAGTTATGAACGAATTTGAGCATTATAACAGTTGAGAGAGCAAACTTCAACCTAATAATTAAAACCTGCCAATGTGTGAATGCCTTAATTGTCTCTTCTTAGTGGGGTATGCGAAGGGGAGAACAAGGTAGTGTTATGTTTTGCGTAGGTAAGTGAATAGGATGACTAGTTCATGGGATACCTGTTTTGGATTACCATTCTGATCTTACTCTAATATACGCAAGTTGTAGTGTGATGCTTAGGCTCCTGCAGTTTCACCACTTAACCATTCCCTACCTAATTGTACTATTAGTGCTAGTACCCTTGGTAGCGAGACTTGCTAAGTACCACTCTGCTCACACTTGACACAATAAACACTTACAGGTATGTTGATGGACGACATTAGTTGGTTATCCTACAGACGGCGGTCTGGGTAGTGGATATGGACGCCTTTGCTTTGATTTGAGCCTTCTTACGGCAATTTGTATTATTACATGTTTAATATTTATTCGTTTTTGTTGTACGAGTTGGATCTTGGTCGAAAGACCCTTGTTGTATAAGTTGATGTATATGTATGAATATATGTTGTTGTTGTCGAGCATTTGTAATTTGTGTTGTGATATCAACTCTTCCACATGGCGGACACGTTTTGGTGTGTTCGTTGCATGCAGCTCTAGTGATCTTGGGATCAATACTATGCGGAGGCTAGCTGAGTTGGCTAGATTTGCATAGTGACGGGCCCGAGGTGCTACACGTAGGCTTCAACTTCAGGAGGGTCGGTTGAATTAAGAGAAGGTGGCAGAGAAAAACCGGTTGGTGATGTTCGATCCGGATATCATGGATCCAACATATAGAAATAACGCAAGCTATGATCATGCGTTTTAGGATGGTGTGAAGCGTCTAAGACATTGGAGGAGGGCTCGTGCCCAGGCATGGCCTAGTCTTCCAATGCAAAAAGTAATTAGCATTGTATGTGGCCCATTAGATCTATTCCATCCCGCTATTTTTATGAGAGCTACTAATTAACGAGAGCTCCTTCAGAAGCCTCCCAACGATCACTTGGGGGCTGAGAGCGCGCCACTTGGCGCGCCCTCAGCCGCCGCCACGTGTCGCGCTTTGGGCTCCCTTCGTATTTTTTTAAATATTTTTTCGCATGCGTTTCCAGCTTTTTAGACGGGTTTTTTTGGCTTTTTGGTTTTCCACCAGTCTTTTTTAGCTTTCGGACAAAAAATAATTCAAAAAAAATTGCGTGAAAAAACACATTTTTTTGGTTCCGTGAGAGGCACGTTTTTGCTTCCGCTTGAGGCACGGTTTGTTTTCGCGACGTGCCTCTCGGAAACGAAAAAAAAACGTGTTTTCCTTTTTTTTCCTTCCGCAAGAGGCACGCTTTTGCTTGCGTGACAGGCACGGTTTTGCTTTCGCGAGAGGCACGGCTGTGCCTCTCGGAAACGAAAAGAAAAACACGTTTTCTTTTTTTTTTCTTCCGTGAGAGGCACGTTTTTGCTTCCACGAGAGGCATGGTTTTGCTTTCGCGAGAGGCACGGTTTTGCTTTCGCGAGAGGCACGGCCGTGCCTCTTCTAGAAAGGGAAGAAAACGTGCTCCCGGTATGGTTTTTTCATGAAAAAAAAGTTCGTCAAAACCTATTAACATGGGATCTAGTTTTGAAGATCTCGACGCGAGGAATGCAATGGTGAAAACGGTTCGAGATTTTGGACGCACGGTTTAAGAGATAAAACATTTTGAATAAACAGATCTATGAAAAAAGGGAAAACTCCCAGGTTGCGACAAGTGACGCACATGCAGTACGCCACTTGTCGTAACCTAGGAAGGTGAGGGTGATCTTTAAAAGGAGTACTCCTCAATTAGTGATTTCGTGCTTTTATTTGGTCTAGGTTCCTTTTTGCAACGTAGTGAGCCAAAGGTTGTCGTTCTGGGCAATGCAATGCAGTAGCAAGTACCAACCTCTCTCCAATCATGTCATGTAAAGAATCTCTCCAATCTTCAAAGGAAAAAGAATCCCACCTAGCTGTCAAATTCTTTTGACTCTAAAAATATCTCCAGTTATTCCCCCTCCTAAAAAGCCTCTTTAGTTCATCCGTTCCATCCAGTTATTATATATGTATATTAGCATACGATGCTTCTGTAAATTTTACGCTTACATAGTCTCAAATACCATGATACTTATTTATGCTTGAATATGCTTGCTTGGCATTGTAAACTGGCATCCCCTTCTATGTTTTCTGTCATGCTCTGCCTCTTGGATCGTGCACATGTGGGAGCCGATGGCATGTGATTTGTATATCTTGGATGAATGTGTGCATGATGCTTGATCTTTGTCCATGCTTTTTTTAGATTCCCTAATAATCGATGCATGATTGGTTTTGAAATAAAATGTTATCCATTCCAATGTGTGATGTTGAAGGATGAAATAAGAGGATTTTTTTAACTATGAATACTTTGTCTTTGTACCCATTTTACAGCTTATAAAAAACTTATATGAAAGACATTGCAAAACGGTTTCGAGATCCATATAAAAGGCGAGCGGAGGAAGTTCTGCGGGCGTGGCAACGGCGTTTTTTGATGACTGTTATCATTCTGCTTGTGATTTTCCTATTTCTAGGTTCGAACATTGTAATTGAGAAGCAAATAAGGTAGCACATGAACTGACTAGGTTGGCTAGATTTTCTTTGACTTTTGATTGGCCTGAGGTACCTCTGAATGAAGTTGGAACCCTACTCATACACGATGTATCTATTATTTCTATTTAATAGAGTTTGGGGGTTTATGTTTGTGAAACACTTTCTATCATACATCTGATAGATGTTGATGATCAGACCAATCGGCTGCCGTTCGTTCCGTTTCAATCCCACGGTCGCTACCTCGCACCAACATCCCGTATTTCTAGCACCCATGTCCCATAATTTCTCGGCCAATTTCTCTCTCCCCAAATCGTCTCATTCCAACACATGTTGACCAAGCCTCCAAATCCACCTGCCGCCGCTGTGCCGCTTCCAACCTCCTCTCCGGTGAGCTTCGCTCCTATTCTCTCCGCCAGGACTTCCCTATTCACTCTGGTAACACCATCCAGATTGCATCGCCCCACTACTCGACTGTGCCGGTGCGCTATCCCCTGATTTGGCGCCTGCCCCCTCCATCGCTAGGGCGGTGCTCGTCTCACCAGGCTACCCAGAGAATCACCATCAGGCCGGAGGATCACTGGGAAGTCCCTGGTTGGAAACACATATCACCCGATAGCAACTTAGGTCTCCATTTTCTCAATCAGAGTTAACAGATCGCATCTACAGGTGGTTGCCGTTGCAAATTGCCCTTCTCTGCAGCGATGGGAGCTCACGCAGCCGACATTACGAAACTGCATCTCGCGTCCTCCACTGCCCTTACTACCGATTTATGTAATTTCTTGCCAATTTCTCAATTCAAATATGTAATTTGGAAGGAATTGATACTCTAATTTTGAAATACAATTTTTAACTGGTTGATTGCATTTTATTCTTGTTGATGTGTTGATACCATGTGTTTTTCCCATCATGCAGTTGTATATATGCTCCCAAAACCACCAATTAGTTTGGACGGAATTGTTTTGTACATCACACAAAGATGCACCCACATCTTGGTGACAAGCCTTGCTAATTTCCAGTTTTTAATTTCTGTGCATCCAATACATATGAGTTATGTTGATAAAACACTATTTGTATGCTTCAAACTAATTCACTTCTTAAGCTTACTATAATAGTTTCTTGGATCTAGATAGTTTGCAGCAATAATACCATGCTTCCACTTGTACTTGTTTGTTTTTAATTGTCAACTACTTTTGTGCTCTACACGAAACGTTGGGAGGGAATGTTGTAAAGCATTTTGTCATGCTTATAACCATCCTTAATAATGCTAGATTGTATTACTATCTAGTGTTCTTATGCTTCGATGACATATACTTTGTGCTCCATGGTTGTGTTGATTGCGCTTCAACTAATCTTCTCGATATAAGTTATGCTTCCATGCTTTTTTACTATGCTCCTGCCATCAGATTAATTTCTAGCTACTACAACTATGTCACTCTGCTTCCTTGTTGTCATCCTATTTTCTATGATACCAAGAACAATATATGGTAAAGGAAGAATTGTTCACATTGCAACCTTTACATGCTTCCTATGTATGAAGCTTACACAAACATGACTCCCAAGTGGGCAAAAATATTTGTTTTTTTTATTTCAAAATTCCATGCTTCCAACTAACACTGCTTATGTATCGAGTACACTTATTCATGCTTCCTGCCATGGTGCTTCTACATTGTAATTCTTTTGTTTCGTTCGTCTAGCAAATTGCTTCCATTCATCAACATAAAAAGCTTCAGTTTGTTTGCCAGCGATTTAAAAGATGCATCACCGTGTTGGTAGCAAGCTTCGTTCATTTTCCATTACCAATGTTCTATGCTTCATACCAAGATGAGTAATGTTGAGTTTACATAGTTTTTTCATCTTGTATCAATTCCAAGTATAGCTTCAACCACTACCAAGCATACCTCATTCTTTCTCGCATTTTTGTTTCCGGCGGACATGCTTCCATTGCTTCATACATATGATTCTATTGTACAAATGTTTTGCTGCACACAACGATTCAAGTTGTTTATCTTGCTATATATGGTTAATTAACTTGTGCTGGTAGCACTATGTGCTTCTCTTTCATGTTGTCATCCATTTCAAATATTTTGCACAATATTTCATTGTTTCTCGCATATGTTTCCGTGGATTCCAATTCTAGTCCCAACCATTGTGAGTATGTGCTTCTTTTAACTCTTATGAATCCTCTGTTTTGACAATAATATTTTATTCCATGCAATTATGCTTCATTTTGTATTTACATGTGTACCAATGGTGCCGACATTTTGCATCAACATTGTTATTGTGTGTTTCCTATTGTACAAACATCTCCCCTGAACCATGTGTGCTTTAACCACTGTGATCATAGCTTCTTCTAGTAAACTTTCATTGTACCAACTTTTGCTTATCTACATTTTTCATTGCAAGTGTATGCTGCCTTGTTTCTTAATTTTTTTATGCATATAGACATTTTTCTGCACCTGACTTCAGTCATGATTCTTGTTTCTACATGATGCCACAAGCTTAAGTTGATGTTGAGTGTGATGTGAACAGGAGTAGCAGCTACGTCGACCACTCAATATGGACAGTTTGTTTTGGGTCCACCACGTAGAAAAACGTAAGGCGTTAGGAGGTGATTGCATGGAGATTGTCCGCCTGTGCTAGGGTTAGGGTTTTGACTGCGGGGCTGAGTGAGTCTGCGGTGGAGGCTGGGGGGGTGATGGCGCTGCCCTGAACTCCAAACGGCGGTGTTCTACTTCGCTAGGGGCATGGTTCATCTAAATCCCCGATAGAGAGCAAGACGCCGGATCCAACGTCGAGTCTTTCAGTGAGATTGGGGGGCATGGTTCTATTGGATAAGAAGGCCGAGGGCCTGGTCTTTGATGAGCCGGTTCTGGTAACCCGAAAGGTAACAAGGTGGGCGGCGGTAGGCAAGGTCTGCTCGTCGAGACCGATGATCAAGAGTGTACTGGAAAGAACGATGCAGAGAGCTTGGGGATTACATAAGGAGGCCCGATTTATAGACCTGGGTTCAAATGTATTTGAAGTACACTTAGGAAGTGAGGGGGACTGGAAACATGCTTTGAACAATGGGCCTTGGCAATATGATTTAGCGTTCTGATTCTCAAGGAGTACGAGGGAAACAAGAGGCCGTCAGAGATGATATATGATAAGGTGGATGTCTGGGTCCGAGTAGATGATTTACCACCTAACAAGAGTGAAAGTGCAGGATAACTCCTAGAGGGGGTGAATGGGAGATTTTTAGAAATTCGTCAAACGCCGAAGATTTTGACGAAAATCAGAGTGAAGAAATAGAAACAGAAGTGAAACTAAATCAACACAGATACGGAAAGCATGCATACGAGATACATACAAGTGATGAACATGTAATCATACTAGCATACAAGCATGAGGAAGATGAACTGGGGAAATGAAACATAACATGATGAAATACTTCAGTTCAAATTCTTCAGAAGGGTAGGACACAAGTTCTTCAGAAGAGGAATTGCGTAAAGGTAAAGGGTGAGGAATTTGAAACCAGGTACGTCTGGTTGAGGCAGCTGAGTTTTACCTCAGAGGACACTTAGTCCTCACTATATTCCTCTTGAGCTAAGGTCACTTAGTCCTCACCAAATCACTCGTGGTAAGTCTTCAAGGTAGACTTCCAAAACCTTCACAAACTTGTTTACCGGCATGCCACAATTACTCTTGGGTGCTTAGAACATGACGCCTAATCGTCTGGAAGAATGACAGTCTTCAAAGGTAATAAGCGTCGGATCACACAGATCAACTTCTTCAGTGATGCTCAATCACTTTGGTTCTGGTTGGATTTTTCCTCACTTGGGTTCTCACAAAGTTGTCAGAGGAAGGGTTGCTCTCAAATGACAAGTGTCAAGTTCTCTCTAGAGCAGCCAACCAACAAGTGGTTGTGGGGGGCGGCTATTTATAGCCAGGAGGCAACCCGACATGAATTGTCATAAATGCCCCTTCGGACATGACCGTTGTCAGGATAAGGATCCACTCGACAGCTGGCACGCAGCGCAGCAATGGTTGGAAAATCAAACTCTCAATTTCGTCGAGGCACTCAATTTCCTCACGGTAGGCAGATCACACTGGCGAACTCCTAACTCCTCAGCCTGACATAATTCGTCAGTGACCAGATGAACTGCATCACTTTCACTAGCAAATTCATCAGCTGTTCCAGAGATTTCCAAAGGCTTCCCTAGAAGCGGTAGATGTGTGTATAGGTTTGAGCATCACTTTGGAAATGTGATATGTATATCACCTAGACCCCCTTTAACAGTATGGTTTTTCCTATGACTCAAATAAGAAGAAAAGAAACTATGAAAACAAAGTCTTCAAGCTCCAAAGTCTTCACATCAAATTCCTCATAGGCTGCACCAAATTCTTCACTTGAAGAAATACATCTTTAGGGGTCGAATTCCATGGGTTAAACCAAGTCTTCAGGGACTTATTTCACCTGTGTACACTCACAAACACATTAGTCCCTTAACCTATTTGTCTTCAATATTCCAAAACCACTAAGGGGGCACTTGATGCACTTACAATCTCCCCCTTTTTGGTGATTGATGACAAATCGGTTAAGTTTTCAACGGGAATAAATAATGGAAGTGTAAGAACAGAATATGAAGACATTGGTTACATGATATAGAGGAACTCCCCCTAAAGATGTGCAAATGAAGAATTTGCTTTGGATTGGAAATGCACATGGCAGGTTGAAATTGTGGCGATCTCCCCCTATATCTTGGAATCCAATCATGCATGATCATAAGATATTGAAGAATTTAAATGCATGATGAAAATTGGTGTCTGACAAATTACAGCATGCATGCACATATATCAGTGAGAATCAGAGCATAACCACGCATGCAAATAAAACGTAGCAGAAAAGTCAGACCACCAACAGTTTTTAAGTTACCACTCATCACAAAAAGCATCAAATGAAAAGCCAAGAGTTGCAACTTAGCAAAAACAGCCCAATATAAGACCCGCTTGAAGACTAACACTCAAATTTCTCCCCCTTTGTCATCAAATGACCAAAAGGAGACGAAACTGAGCACTAATGCCCCTGAAGAATATCATGTTGACGAATTCGAAGGAGCGCCAGCATTGTTTTCAGGGTTGTGTGATGAAGAAGGGCCTGTTGCAGTATCTTCGACATCTTCACTATCATCAGTGGAGCGTGAAGGAGATACTGAGCTTGGGACCATCGAAGGAACTTGTACTTTGTTGAACTTCTTCTTGGGTGGCATCGACCAATCAAAGTTTTGTTGGAATTCCATCTGCTCAAGTTCTTCAGGGGTCTTCAGATGTGATAATATGGCCCAGCTTCGGTCAAAGATTTCATGGGCATAGTAATGATTCTTGCGCACTGAGTTCTGCGTCATAGTCATATTTGCAAGAATGGCTGCGAGCTGACGCTTAACCCAGTTGTGCTTTCGATCCATCTTTTGATGCAGACTGATGAGAAGCTCGCGGTCAGACATGACACGTGGAGCCTGAGCTTGACGATTTTGCTTTGAAGCATTTGCTGTAGTGTCTTGGCTGGAGGTGTCATCGCCAGTGGACTGAGAGGCTGGTTGACGAAATTGTCCATCAAGGGGACGAAGTCCTTCATCAATAACAGCTTTGCCCTTGCCAGAAACTGAAGATATGGTATCTTGAAGAATTTCAACATCTGGCAGGTAGCTGAGATGATTTTGATAGTCAGTCTTGTAGTTGATTGAAGACCTGGATCTGATGAATCGCATAATCCATGGTGCATAGGGCTTCAAATCTAACGGTGATTGTGCTACTGTGGCCAAAGTCCTCATGAAGAAATCATGGATATTGATAGGAATGCCATGAATGATGTAGAACAGCAAGTTCTTCATGATTCCCACAACTTCTTCATTTTTAGAATTGTGGCCTTTGATGGGACTGAGGGTCTTCGCCAAGATGCGGTATATAGTCCATGGCACAAACAACAAATCCTTCACTAGGAAGGTAGTTCTTGGAGCATCTCCTTCTGTGATTGGCTTCATCAGCACTTGCATCAAGTGGTTTGGCAGCTCAGGTTCTTCATAAATTCTTCTAGCGTCGTCTTGAGGAATTTCAACTGGAAGAGTTCAAAGTAGTACGTCAGCAGGAGCCTTGTAATGAGTGTTCTCACTCATCCAATCCAGAGCCCAAGAGTGAATGTCATCAACTTCACAAGATAGATGCAATGTAGCATAAAATTGAAGAATGAGCTCTTCGTTCCAGTCACAGACGTTAGTGCAGAAATCGAGCAACCCAGCATCGTGAAGAACAGCCATGACTGGCCTGAAGCACAGTAGTGATTCCATATCCACATGACGAATATGGTGATGCGGGAAGAACTTGTTCTTATCAAAGATCAGTGATGAATAATAGTTCATTTGCGTCTTTGTCCAGAATCGCTGACGTCTGATCTTGGCAGTGTCATCTGGGGACTCGCCTATGAAAAAAATCTTCTCTCCAAAGAAGGCAGCATTATCAAACTTGGGTCTCCTGATGCTTTTGCCAACTTTGGGCATTGAGGGCACTTGTTCATGGAGTCACAAACCCTCTTGTTGGTAAGACAAGGGACAAGGTATTCAATGCATTCATGGACATCACCATATGTGCATTTCACTCTATGTCTATGGACATTCTTGTTTGTTCCTTGTGGGACTAACCCATGTAGGTATTGAAAGTGCAAAATTCCAATGATTGCTCCCAACTCTTGATGGTCTACATCAACATTGAGCATCCACATCTTCAACATCTACATGAAGTCATCATCGACAAAACCCAAGGTTAGTTCATCCCTCTTTGGGGGGATATCACATCTAGGGGGAGCTTTGCTCTAAGACTTGAGCTAAAGCAACTCAAATGGTGTGAACACATTAATGCTTTATGTAAAAGTGGTAACCCCACTTGTTCTTAAACGATGAGTATGACCAATGATCAAATGTTCTTATTTGGCTCCTAAGTCAATATACTCATATATAGATGACTATGTCATCGCCCATTGTGTGATAGATGCTAGTGTTGGTTGTGCATGTTTGACACATATTTCATTTGCTATCTTATTGTGTGAGCATGTTGCTATGCATATTTCTCATTCGAGGACATCCATTTGTTGTTTTGATTGTCTTGGTTTTTCTGGCCAAGTGGATGTACAAGAATGCCTAAGAACCTTCTCTAGCTATCTATTCTTTCTTGTCTCAAATTCTCTTCATGCAATATCACAAAATTTGAACAAGTCTTTTTCGGACCCTCCGGGTGAGGCACACTCAGAGCCACCGATCTGTCTAAGACTGAACTCCAAAACCTTCTAAATGCATTTCGGTGTAACCAACTCACTCTCATTCGGTGTCACCGAAACCATTTGGATTGATCTAGGTTTTCATCTCGGTGCAACCTATTTGAACCAACTCGGAGAGACCGATATGCTGTACTGCTAGCAGTTACACATCTCAGTGCCGCCGATTTGTTTCAATCGGAGCCACTGATAGCAGATGGGTATATATATCCAGCGAGCCCATACGGTTGAAATTTCTCAAACGTTTTCGACCTCGCGCCCCACTGCTGCCGTCGCCCCAGTCTCCGGACGAGCGCCTTTCCATCCAGCGCGTCGTCGTTGTTGGGTTCCGCCGCCGTAAATGGAAATCACTCCCTCTGTTGTCGCCGTAGAGGATTTGTGCCAAGTTAGGGTAAAATCTGACCCCTTAGTGCTTCAATTTCTGATTCAATGCACTAGGGTTTCGCCCTGATTCACGCCACTGTGTGCAACTTCTATTCCACGAATAAACTCCTTAGATTAGATGCGAGTAAAGATTTATGGTTTAAAATTCTACATAATACATCTTGGTGCCGCCGAGTTGTATTGATAGGTGAGACCGAAATAAAGTTTCAGTGAAACCCAAGCATCTCGGCAAGACCGAACTACAAATCGGTCTGACCGAAACTATGTGTCTGGTCTCTGTTAAGTGCTTCGGTATCACCGAAATGTTCAACTCGGTTGTTCCGAAATGTCTTCTGTGATAATTTGAAACTAAGATTGGAACTCAAAGTTTTGAAAAACCAGCTGCATTTTGTGATAACTCATCTACTCTGCCTATATCCAACTTCACAGGTCTGTTTGCAAGATGCCAGATGCCAGTGACAGTCAGAATGCCTCCGAGGCCAATGTTGATCTAAGTGCAGGCTCTAGTCCAGAGTGCAGTTTTGATGAGGGTAGCAGGAGCACACCCAATAATCTGCCCAAGGCAGCCAAGAGAACCAGAAAAGCTAAGGGCTCAGAATCTGATGATGAGGACTTCCATCCTAAGGAAGTAACCTCCAAGAAGAAGCCAAAAGTTGTTTCCAAAGAGTATGGCACTCAGAAAGAAAGAGGAGTCACCAAGAAGATCTCTGCCTCCATAGCTGCCAAGAAAGGTATTTCTTCAGAGAATCCAGGAGGATCTCTGCAGGCACCCATCAAGTCTAAGCCCAAGGCAGCAGGCAAGAAGAGAGAAAGGAAGAAAGTGGCTAATGTGCTGTTCAAACGCACATCTATGAGGAGAGATGATGCTGCAGATGAAGAAGAAGAGGAAGAGCGAGCAGCACCTCCATCCAAGCAACACAAACTCATGGGGGATGCTATGAAAACTGCTGCTTCTTCCAAGGCCAAGCCTACAGCTGCCAAGCCCAAGAGAACTACAAGGAATGTGCTAGCAAGTGAGAAGAACAAAGCCCCAGTGCCTCAAGGAAATGATGATGATGATGAAGCCACAGTGCTGAGGAAACTAATACCCAGACTGCCAGAACATAATGACACACATCCCATTGCTGAAAACATGAAGGAAAGAAAGGATAATGGTCTGAGGAAGTGGAGGCAAACTGATCCATATGCTGTGAGAAGAAGGACTACTGTAGATTATCGCTTTCACACCAAGGAGCAGCAGGATTTTTATGAGACAGTTTTGCTAGACAAGATGCCCGTAGTCAGTGTTATGAGGTGGGTGGGCTGGAAGTACATTGATAACAACGAAGACCATTTTCCTCATGTGCAGGAGAGCTTCAAGATGATTGGGATCGATGATTTCATTGGAAAGAAGCTGACAGCATGGAATGATGAGATGGTTATGCAATTCAACTCCACTGCTCGTTTCTATTCAGATGGAAGAATTGTATGGATGACAGAAGGTATCAGGTATGAGTCCTCAGTTGAGGAATGGGATACCTTGCTTGATGTGCCCAAGCCAGAAGAGCATGATATTGATGTGTATGCCAAGCGCAAGATGGGTCACTACTCCATGGCCAACATGTATAAGGAGATTCCATTGGCTGATGTTGAGACTCACAAGCTAGGCTTAGTCTACTATCTGTTGGTAGGACTTGCTACCTCCAACACCATCATGAGGCATACATTGAGGCCCAAGTCAGGAGATGAGAGGATGATGAGAGGATACTCCATCAACATGTTGCATCACATTGACTGTTCCGAGAGATTCTGGGTCATGGATCTTATAGTTGAGACTATCACAAGGACTGCCGCCGATCAGAAGAGGTCATGTGGCTTTGCGCCACATATCCAGGTGCTTATCAACAACAAAGTTGGTAACAAGACTTATTTGCTTGACCGTGAGCACTTGCCACTTAGGCCTGAGTTTGAAGATAACACCGTGACCATGGATCCATCCCATCCCACTTCAGCCACTGTCGGTGTACTAAAGTTTGGGTCTTTTAGTACCCCATACTTGTGCACGGACGGTTGTAGCCATATCAGCGGCAAGGCCTGCCGGAGAACAGCTGGAAACAAATACAAGATTATCAAGAAGGCGTTCAAGCTAATAATCAGAAGACAGAAGACCGAAGGCTGAGCTCCCGGCAAGATCTTGCCGGGGGAGCTCACGAAGACCTGGCAAGGCCTCACACCCAGCAAGATCCCACCACCCTGCCACCGCTCCAGCGCAGCAGATAGCCTGTCGTTTAGGGCTTGTCTTCCTGGATGCATGTCATGGCACTAATGGCGGGTGAGGTTAAGCGGTGCTGATGGGACGGGCTCTTTTTCCGTCCCCAAGAAAGTAAGGGACACCTAAGTGGAGCATTAAATGCGTTTGTCCTAAGTCGTCAGTGATAAGCATGTAAACACTGTAGCAACTTTACACCTCTATACTTGCTGTTCACCACTGTCGGTGACCCCTTGGACATATAAAAGGAGGCCCAAGGCGAAGCTACAGGGGGGAGAGGACCTTCTAGCCCATTTTGCATGCGTAGCTGCTTCTTGAACATATTGTTCATCGCAAGCGCTCCGTGTACTTGAGCTTAAGAACACCCACAATAAACCAAAGCAGGAGTAGGGTTTTACGCTTCTCAGCGGCCCGAACCTGGATAAAGATCCCCGCGTTGATCGTTGGATCCGCTCTTTGTGCAAATCTTTTCCCTAGCCGAACCGTAAAAGGGATCCAAGCGATCCCATAGGTGTCATACGCCGACATCTTTGGCGCGCCAGGTAGGGGGAAAGGTTGCGCGAACCCGATCTAGCGGTCAGCGCGCCAGTTCTTGATCACTTTCGTCGCCATGGCTCCCAAGAAGAAGGGCGCTATGGCGGTTGATCCATCCGCGTCCGGCCTGCCCGTACCCTCACAGACGGGCGACGGCGTGGGCGCTGGTGGAGGAGGTGGAGGTCTTGAGCCTCCACGACATTCTGGCGACCAGAGCCAGGCGAGCGGCATCGTTCGCAACGGCGACAACAACCTGCATACTGCCAGGTCTAAGGACGGAGCCGTGCTACCTACGGGTGGCGCAGCAAACTCCAAGGACGGGACGATGCCTTCCAAGACACCCACGCCGGCTCATGCGCCGCGGCCTTCTCAGGTCGTGCGCGACGGGCAACGCCGCGACGTTGGTGGTTCCAGGCGCCCCCATGGAAAAACCCCTGCGCATCACTCCCAAGATGCACGGGGCCAGTATGCACGTCAACATGCTGGTGGAAGCAGGGCGCGATCGCAAGACCGTGATGGAGCTCCTTCTAACACAGTTAGGAGTCAGAGCACCTCACGTTCTTCGCACCTTTCACCACCGCCTACACCGGCAGAAGCGTTGGCATGAGCTCAGCTGCTCCTAGACTTCCCTCCCGCTGCGGAGAAGCTAGACGAATGGAGATCTGCTATTCAGAGCCTCATCGGCTTGGCTAATGATGACAGGCCGCAGCAGGCGGGGCCTTCGCGGCGGTAGTCCACTAAGCCGGTGCGTGCTGATGGCGAAAAGACCGGAGGCGGTACGACTACGATGCGCTCCCCTCCGCTACGACAACAACGGTCGCTAACTCGGCGGACTGACGCCTGTGATGACAGTTCCACGGCGTCGTCTGATCCGCGGGTTCGCCGCGATCAACGTCAAGTTCTTCGGGAACGGAATAAAGAAGACGCTCGAACTACCATCGAGCGGCGGCGGGAAGCACGCCGTCAATCTGACAAGCGCGCGGGACTCACTGTAGACGAGCCTGCGCCGGGGTATTCTGGTAGCTTGCCTTACGAGGTGGGTTGTCCAGCTTTTACTCGTGAGCTGCGGCGAGTCCAGTGGCCAAATTCCTGAACTTTCAAGCCGGAGGTGCCGGAAAAATACGACGGCAAGACTCACCAGTCAGAGTTCCTGAGCGTCTACACCATTGCGGTGCAGGCTGCCGGAGCTCGAGACGACAAGATATTCGCCAACTACTTCCCGTTGGTGCTTAAGCCCAACGTCAGGTCGTGGTTGATGCATTTGCCAGAGAATTCCATTTCCTCCTGGGCAGATCTGTGTCATGAGTTTGTTGGCGCCTTTACTGGGGGCCACTAGGCTCCTGGCCAGGAAAGCGATTTACATCTCATCCACCAGAAGGAGGGCGAAACCTTGCGCAAGTACATACAAAGATTCAGCCGTATACAGCACAACATCCCAGACGTTCATCTTGCCACTGTTATCAATGCGTTTCATCAGAATGTACGCAACCGCAAGATGCGGGAAGAGCTGGCAATGAACAAGGTCAGGGATGTCGCCGAGTTCTACGCTCTGGCCGACAAATGTGCTCGGGCTGAGGAGGGGAGGAGATTCCCCGGCGAGGATACTGGCGCGGAAATCAACTCTGAAGGTGAAGACGCAACCATCCCGGCGAAGAAAGGCCGACGGCGTAACAAGAAGCGCAAGGGCAAGGCCGTGCTTGCCGTCGAGGGATCCGGCAACACCAGCACCGCCAAGAAGATCAAGACTGATGGCCCCGGCAAGGAGGTTGCCGGGTGTGCCACATGTCAGGCCTTGGCGTCTGCCGACAAGCCGGAGGGCTCCGACAAGCAGTACCGCAAGATCCATCGCACCAAGGGTCACGATCTCCAAAACTGCCGGCAAGTTAAGTAGCTTGTCGAGAAGCAGAAAGCCGAGTATGAGAGGCGAGACAAGGAGAAGGCTCAGGATTGCGCTGAGGGGTCTGGCAAGAAACGCGGTGGTCGAGAAGGTCGCCGCGGCAAGGCTAAGCAACAAAAGGAGAGGCCCGCTCGAGGCCGCGACAAGGAACAGGGGGATGACGATGATGACGAAGACGGTGAAGAGTCCAGCGAGCACGAGTTCCAGAAAGCTACAGAAGCCATGTGCGTTGACGGAGGCGCCTCGTTGCATTCCTCTCACCGCCGACTAAAACAGTGGGCGCGCGAGATTAATGCGACAGAGCCGTCGGTCGATGCCCGGAAACCATTGAAATGGTCCAACACGCCTATCATTTTTTACGCCGAGGACTACCCTGACAGAACAACTGCGGTCCGGTGTTTGCCATTGTTGGTTTCACCAACAATTCGCAACCTCAAGGTGACAAAGATGTTAGTTGACGGTGGGGCCGGTTTGAACTTGATCTCGCCCGATGTGATCAAGAAGTTGCAAATTCCTGACGAAGATCTCGAAGAAATGGGCACGTTTCAAGGGATCAATCTAGGAAGGTGCCAGCCGAAGGGCAAGATCACACTGCCAGTAACATTTGGTAGTGAGCTGAACTATAGAGCAGAAAAGATCGTCTTCGACGTCGCCAAGATTCCATTGCCATATAATGGGATTCTTGGTCGTCTGGCGCTGGCCAAGTTCATGGCGGCATCACACTACGCCTATAATACATTAAAGATGCCCGGGCCGATGAGCGTCATCACTATCAACTCCGACAAGAAGGATGCGCTTATCTGCACCGACCAACTCTACCGGGAGGCAGTCGCAGCACCTGCCGCCAAGGCACTTGCTCCTGCCGCCAAAGCTCCCGGAGGGAAGAAGACCTGCAAGACCTCTAGCACACACTCCGGCAAGCGCACCTCCTTGGAGTGCTGCGCTCCCGTTGAGGATGTGCCGGAGAGCTCCACCGGCAAGAGTAAGAAATCCAAGGCAGCTCCACCTGCGACTAAGAAGGTGCCCGGCAAGGAGGATGGTATGGGAGGAACTTTCACCGTGAGTTCCACCCTCGATGAAAAATAGGAAAACGCGCTCATTGCCTTCCTGCGGGCGAATATCGATGTGTTTGCATGGAAACCATCTGATATCCCCGGTGTTCCCAGTGAGGTAATCGAGCACCACCTTGCTGTCAAGCAGAAGGTTAGGAAGCAAGCTTTGGAGCAGCAAAAATTTATTGCCGAAGAAATCAGGAAGCTGGAAGCGGCAGGTTTAGTCAGAGGAGTGCTACATCCAACAAGGTTGGCCAATCCAGTTGTAGTGCGCAAGGCGAATGGAAAATGGAGGTTATGTATCGACTATACAGATATCAATAAAGCCTGTCCAAAAGATCCTTTTCCCTTGCCGCGCATCGACCAGATTGTGGACTCCACTGCTGGCTGCGATTTGCTGTCGTTTCTTGACACTTATTCAGGGTATCATCAGATTTTCATGTCAAAGGAAGACGAAGAGAAAACCGCATTTATCACCCCATGTGGCACGTATTGCTTCATACGCATGCCTTTCGGGTTGAAAAGTGCTAGTTCAACGTTTGCAAGAGCGGTCCAGATCGGTTTTGAGCCCCAGCTACATAAAAATATGGAAGCTTATATGGATGACATAGTGGTTAAAACCAAGGACAAGGCAACGCTCATACAAGATTTAGAAGAGACATTTGCAAATCTGCGCAGGATCAATTTGAATCTCTATCCTGAGAAGTGTGTGTTTGGCGTTCCATCCGGCAAGCTTCTCGGGTTCTTTGTGTCTCAGGGTGGAATCGAAGCAAATCCCGACAAGATCAAGGCAATTGAGCAGATTGAAGCACCGAGACGTGTCAAATATGTGCGTCGACTTGCCGGCTATGTTGCTTCTCTAAACAGGTTCATCTCCAAATCCGCTGAGCACGCCCTGCCTTTCTTCAAAATCTTGAAGAAGGCTGGTCCAATGAAATGGACTCCGGAAGCGGAGGCAGCGCTGCAGGACTTGAAGAGGTACCTCTCCTCTCCGCCAACACTAGTCGTGCCTAAACCACAAGAGCCGTTGCTGCTATATCTAGCGGCAACGAATCAAGTGGTTAGTGCTGCCTTAGTGGCGCAGAGAGAAGTCGATGAAGGAGCAACGGCAGCGACAAGCCCGTCGAGCGACAAGCTGGGATTCTCCCCGGCAGAGTCTGGTGCCAACAAGGCAGGATCTGCGCAATCAAATGAAGCAACACAGAAGAAGAAGATGGTGCAGCGCCCAGTCTATTTTGTCAGCTCCCTATTGCAGGAGGCTAGGTCAAGATATTCTGGCGTGCAGAAGTTACTCTTTGGCCTCCTTATGGCCTCGAGGAAGCTACGCCATTATTTCCAGGCACATGAGATCACCGTCGTCACTCACTTCCCGTTGCAGCAGATTTTACAAAATCCAGATGCGACCGGCAGAATTGTGGAGTGGGCGTTGGAACTGTCAAGCTTTGGTCTCAAATTTGAAAGCACTTCGACTATTTAGAGCAGAGCCTTGGCGGAGTTCATTGCAGAATGGACACCGACGCCAGATGAAGAAATTCAAGAGACAACTATCCCCGGCAAGGAAACAGATCGAGAATGGATTATGTACTTTGACGGGGCTTTTTCACTGCAAGGCGCCGGTGCTGGCGTGCTGCTTGTCGCACCCACCGGAGAGCACCTCAAGTAGGTAATTCAGATGCACTTTCCCCGAGAGAGATCAACAAACAACACTGCAGAATATGAAGGGCTGCTTGCCAGTCTCAGGATCGTGGCAGACCTTGGAATTAAGAAGCTCATCGTCAGAGGTGACTCACAGCTTGTCGTCAAGCAAGTAAACAAAGACTATCAGAGCCCTTTGATGGAAGCATATGTAGATGAAGTGAGAAAGTTGGAGGAGCGTTTTGACGGGTTGCAAACAGAGCATGTTCCTCGTGCGGAGAACAACATTGCCGACGACCTGTCAAAACGTGCTGCCCTCAAGTTACCTGTGGAACCAGGAACTTTTGTGCTCCGCTTAACTCAGCCATCCGTAACACCATCGACGAGGCAAGACAAAAGAAGTAAATTGAGTTCCGGCCAGTACTTTCCTGCAGAGCTCCCAGAAGCCGCCGGCAAGGAAGTTGTCGGGAACTACATGGTTGCCGGTGAACAGCAGCTTCGCGCAGAACCTTAGGTTCTTGCCATAGAAGCAAGCGCTCCCACGGCCGAAGATATGCCTTTGGTCCTTGTTGTCGAGCCGCAGTCTCCAACATGGGCACATCACATCGTCCAGTTCCTTCAAACAGGAGAACTCCCTGAAGAACAGGAAAAAGCGGAGAAAGTAGCCCGTCAGTCTAGTATGTACCAGTTCGTTGACCATGTCCTGTACAGAAAGAGACCGAACGGTGTGAAATTGAAGTGTATTCCTCGGGAGGATGGACTGGAGCTGTTGGCAGAGATACATGGAGGCATATGTGGCTCCCACATAGGCTCAAGAGCTCTTGTCGGCAAGGCATTCCGGCAAGGTTTCTTCTGGCCCACTGCTCTCCAAGATGCAACTGCACTAGTAACCAAGTGTGAAGCGTGCCAGTTCCATTCAAAGCAATTGCATCAGCCAGCTCAAGCTCTTCAGACAATCCCTCTTTCCTGGCCATTTTCGGTCTGGGGGCTCGACATATTGGGCCCTTTTCCCCGCGCTGCTGGGGGCTTCGAGTACTTGTACGTTGCTATCGACAAATTCATGAAGTGGCCGGAAGTGGAAGCAGTGAGAAAGGTGACAGCACAATCAGCCGTCAAGTTCTTCAAGGGAATAGTGTGCCGTTTTGGTGTGCCAAACAGGATCATCACCGACAATGGCACACAGTTCACGAGCCGCACCTTCATGCAGTACGTCCAAGACCTTGGCGGCAAAATCTGTTTTGCTTCTTCAAGTTGCTTTCCACTCCAATCCAACCATTTGAACCTTGATTTCTAGCCTCTTCAAGTTGCTTTCCACTCCAATCCTTCTCCTACCCATGCCAAATCTATGAGAGAGATATTGAGTGTTGAGGAGACAATCATTTGAAGCACAAGAGCAAGGAGTTCATCATCAACACACCATTTGTTACCTTTTGGAGAGTGGTGTCTCCTAGATTGGTTAGGGGTCACTTGGGAGCCTCCAAGATCATGTGCAGTTGAACCAAGGAGTTTGTAAGGGCAACGAGATCGCCTACTTCGTGAAGATCTACCCCGAGTGAGGCTAGTCCTTCGTGGATGGAAGCCATGGTGGAATAGGCAAGGTTGCTTCTTCGTGGACCCTTCGTGGGTGGAGCCCTCCGTGGACTCGCGCAACTGTTACCCTTCATGGGTTGAAGTCTCCATCAACGTGGACGTACGATAGCACCACCTATCGGAACCATGCCAAAAATCATCGTGTCTTCATTGCGTTTGAAATCTCCAAACCCCTCCTTTAATTACATGTGCAATGTTTTACTTTCCGCTTCTATACTCTTACAATTGCATGTGTAGGGTGATACTTGACTTGGTGCATTTGCTAAAATCTGCCCACAACTAAAATTGGGAAAACGATAGATTTTTATTTGGTCAAATAGTCTAGTCGCCCCCCCTCTAGACATACTTTTGATCCTACAAGTGGTATCAGAGCTTTGGTCTCCATTGCATTGGTTTCACAACCTAGGAGAGTATGGCGTCTAGTGAGGGAAATTACCACCGTAGAGGTCCATATTTTGATGGTACAAACTTTGCTAGTTGGAAGCATAAGATGAAAATGCATATTCTTGGTCATAACCCCGCCGTTTGGGCTGTTGTTCGTGCTGGCTTGCAAGGTGAATTCTTTGAGGATGGTAAAGAACCGGATCATGAAGCAACCACGAAAGAATTGAAGATGTTGCAATACAATGCTCAAGCATGTGACATTCTCTTCAACGGTTTGTGCCCCGAAGAGTTCAACAAGATCAGTCGCCTCGAGAATGCAAAGGAAATTTGGGATACTTTGGTTGATATGCACGAGGGTACCGAGTCCGTCAAGGAATCCAAGTTGGATGTGCTTCAAAGTCAACTTGACAAGTTCAAGATGAAGGATGGTGAAGAAGTCGCTGAAATGTACTCTAGGCTTGCTCTCATCACAAATGAGATTGCCGGCTTAGGAAGTGAAGAGATGACCGACAAATTCATCATCAAGAAGATTCTTAGAGCCTTGGATGGAAAGTATGATACCGTGTGCACATTGATCCAAATGATTCCCAATTACAAAGAGATCAAGCCCACTGAAGTCATTGGAAGGATTGTTGCTCATGAGATGTCACTCAAGGACACGGAGGAGCTACACAACAAGTCAAGTGGTGCTCACAAAGCCTCAACCAATGCTCCCACAACTTCAAGCGACAAGCTAGTATCCAATGAAGAGATAAGCTTAATGGTGAAAATGTTCAACAAGTTCTACAAGAGTAGAGGAAAAAAAAGGAGCTCAAACTCAAGAAACTATGAGCAAAGATCATCAAGTCCTGACCGTAATTGCTACAATTGTGGAAGAACTGGACAGTACTCCAATGAGTGTACGGCACCTCACAAGAAAAGAGATAAATCACCAAGAGGAAGACATAGAAGAGATGAATCACCTCACAAGGAGAGAAGGAGTAGAGATGATCGTTAGGAACGAAGACCTTCTCGGAGAAGCAAGGATTCGGAAAGGAAGGACAAGTCATCCAAGAGCTACAATAGAAGAAGACATCAAGCTCATGTTGGTGAATGGATTTCTGGCTCCGACTCCAACAACCAATCCGAGAGAAGTTATCACTCCGACTCCGACTATAGTCAAGATGAAGGTGTTGCCAGACTTGCTCTCGTATCCTCCAACTCCTATGACCTATTTGATTCACCAAATGAGGGAATTGGAAGATGCTTCATGGCACAAGGCCCCAAGGTATCACACCCCGAATACTTTGACTTTAATAGTGATGAGGATGATTTACTTGGTGATGATGATCTACTTGTCAATAAGACTAGTGATGTGAGCTATAATGAACATGCTAGTAATCATGATAGTCAAGAGGAAACAAATGACAATGCTATGAAGGAGATTGAGTGTCTAACTAAAGAACTAAATACTCTTAAGTTAGCTCATGAAACAACTCAAGAGGATCATAGAGAGCTTCTAAGATCTCATGAGAAGCTACGCTTCGAGAAGCTAAATTTAGAGTAAAAGCATGACTTTCTAAAAGCTATCAATGACGATCTTCGAAAGAAGAGTTCTTCATACCTTGCCAAACATTTACTCTTGTCTACCTTTATGCCACAAGTCAAATCTAAGCAAACTAGTAACAAGGGTAAAAAGGGTTCTACTTCTAGTAGTAACAATAACAATGCTAAATCCAATATTGTTGCTTCTAGTAGTTCTATTGAATGCACTAATGATTCTCTTAGCCAAGTTACACTTGAGCAAGAAAATGATTTATTGAAAGGAATTATAGACAAGGGTGTCTACAAGAGTCTTCCCAGGAGTATGCAATTTGAGGAAATTGTGCGCAAGCAAGGAAGGCACCGGAAGAACCAGGTATTGGTTTTGAACGAAAGTTCAATGCCAATGGAGTTGAGTGGGAAGAAGATCAATACCCCAAGACAAAGTTTGTTCCTCAACAAGAAAAGTATGATCCTACTTCCTTCAAGGGGACACAAGCTCAAGATGATCTTCCACCACAAGACCACAAGCTAAAAGGCAAGGACACGCTTCAAGAGAAGATTTACTCATTTGAAGAATCACCTCAAGCTTTGGTCAAGTGGGTTCCCAAGGCCTCATCAAGTGCTACTACAAGTCCAAGGATTCCCATCAAGTTGTTGTGGGTCCCAAAGAAGAAAAACTAGAGAGTTCTTGAGGGTGACTCCGCCAACAAACTTCACTCATATTCTCTTATGGCAAGGACTTGTGCAACCAACTTCAACATCTTGCACTAGTTCATGGAGTCACAAACCCTCTTGTTGGTAAGACAAGGGACAAGGTATTCAATGCATTCATGGACATCACCATATGTGCATTTTACTCTATGTCTATGGATATTCTTGTTTGTTCCTTGTGGGACTAACCCATGTAGGTATTGAAAGTGCAAAATTCCAAGGATTGCTCCCAACTCTTGATGGTCTACATCAACATTGAGCATCCACATCTTCAACATATACATGAAGTAATCATCGACAAAACCCAAGGTTAGTTCATCCCTCTTTGTGGGGATATCACATCTAGGGGGAGCTTTGCTCTAAGACTTGAGCTAAAGCAACTCAAATGGTGTCAACACATTAATGCTTTATGTAAAAGTGGTAACCCCACTTGTGCTTAAATGATGAGTATGACCTATGATCAAATGTTCTCATTTGGCTCCTAAGTCAATATACTCATATATAGATGACTATGTCATTGCCCATTGTGTGATAGATGCTAGTGTCGGTTGTGCATGTTTGACACATATTTCATTTGCTATCTTATTGTGTGAGCATGTTGCTATGCATATTTCTCATTCGAGGACATTCATTTGTTGTTTTTATTGTCATGGTTTTTCTGGCCAAGTGGATGTACAAGAATGCCTAAGAACCTTCTCTAGCTATCTATTCTTTCTTATCTCAAATTCTCTTCATGCTATATCACAAATTTGAACAAGTCTTTTTCGGACCATCCAGGTGAGGCGCACTCGGAGCCACCGATCTATCTAAGACCAAACTCCAAAACCTTCTAAATGCATTTCAGTGTAACCAACTCATTCTCATTCGGTGTCACCGAAACCATTTGGATTGATCTAGGTTTTCATCTCGGTGTAACCGATTTGAACCAACTCGGAGAGACCGATATGCTGTACTGCTAGCAGTTACACATCTCGGTGCCGCCGATTTGTTTCAATCGGAGCCACCGATAGCAGATGGGTATATATATCCAGCGAGCCCGTACGGTTGAAATTTCTCAAACGTTTTCTACCTCGCGCCCCACTGCTGCCATCGCCCCAGTCTCCGGACGATCGCCGTTCCATCCAGTGCGTCGTCGCGGTTGGATTCCGCCACCATCAATGGAAATCACTCCCTCCGTTGCCGCCGTAGAGGATTTGCGCCAAGTTAGGGTAAAATCCGACCCCTTAGTGCTTCAATTTCTGATTCAATGCACTCGGGTTTTGTCGTGATTCATGCCACTGTGTGCAACTTATATTCCACGAATAAACTCCTTAGATTAGATGCGAGTAAAGATTTTAGGTTTAATTTTCTGCAGAATACATCTCGGACTAGCCGATATGAAAATTTCGGAGTCACAGATCTGGCTACGGCCATTGCACAAGTACGTCTCGGTGCCGCCAAGTTATACTGATCGGTGAGACCGAAATAAAGTTTCTGTGAAACCCTAGCATCTCGGCAAGACTGAACCACAAATTGGTCTGACCGAAACTGTGTGTCTGGTCTCTGTTAAGTGCTTCGGTATCACCGAAATGTTCAACTCGGTTGTTCCGAAATGTCTTCTGTGAAAATTTGAAACTAAGATTTGAATTCAATTTTTGAAAAACCAGCTGCATTTTGTGATAACTCATCTACTCTGCATATACCCAACTTCTTGATAGGTCTGTTTGCAATATGTCAGATGCCAGTGACAGTCAGGATGCCTCCGAGGACAATGTTGATCTAAGTGCGGGCAGTCTTGATGAGGGTAGTAGGAGCACACCCAGTAATCTGCCCAAGGCTGCCAGGAGAACTAGAAAAGCTAAGGGCTCAGAATCTGATGAGGAGGACTTCCATCCTAAGGAAGTAACCTCCAAGAAGAAGCCAAAAGTTGTTTCCAAAGAGTATGGCACTCAGAAATAAAGAGGAATCACCAGGAAGATATCTGCCTCCACAGCTGCCAAGAAAGGTATTTCTTCAGAGAATCCAGGAGGATCTCAGCAGGCAGCCATCAAGTCTAAGCCCAAGGTAGAAGGCAAGAAGAGAGAAAGGAAGGAAGTGGCTAATTTGGTGTTCAAACCCACATCTATGTGGTGAGATGATGCCACAGATGAAGAAGAAGAGGAAGAGCGAGCAGCACCTCCACCCAAGCAACAGAAACTCATGGGGGATGCTATGAAAACTGCTGCTTCTTCCAAGGCCAGGCCCATAGTTGCCAAGCCCAAGAGAACTACAAGGAATGTGCCAGCAAGTGAGAAGAACAAGGCCCCAGTGCCTCAAGGAAATGATGATGATGATGAAGCCACAGTGCTAAGGAAACTAAGACCCAGACTGCCAGAACATAACGACACACATTCCATTGCTGAAAACATAAAGTAAAGAAAGAATAATGGTCTAAGGAAGTGGAGGCAAACTGATCCATGTGCTGAGAGAAGAAGGACTGCTTTAGATTATTGCTTTCACACCAAGGAGCAGCAGGATTTTTATGAGATAGTTTTGCTAGACAAGAAGCCCATGGTCAGTGATATGAGGTAGGTGGACTGGAAGTACATTGATAACAACGAAGACCATTTTCCTCATGTGCATGAGAGCTTCAAGATGATTGGGATTGATGATTTCATTAGAAAGAAGCTGACAGCATGGAATGATGAGATGGTTATGCAATTCTACTCCACTGCTCATTTCTATTCAGATGGAAGAATTGTATGGATGACAGAAGGTATCAGGTATGAGTCCTCAGTTGAGGAATGGGCTACCTTTCTTGATGTGCCCAAGCCAGAAGAGCATGATGTTGATGTGTATGCCAAGCGCAAGATGGATCACAACTCCATGGCCAACATGTATAAGGAGATTCCACTGGCTGATGTTGAGACTCACAAGCTAGGCTCAGTCTACTATCTGTTGGCAGGACTTGCTACCTCCAACACCATCATGAGGCATACATTGATGCCCAAGTCAGGAGATGAGAGGATGATCAGAGGACACTCCATCAACATGCATGCTGCATCACATTGACCGTTCAGAGAGATTTAGGGTCATGGATCTTATAGTTGAGACTATCACAGGGACTACTGCCGATTAGAAGAGGTCATGTGGCTTTGCTCCACACATCCAGGTGCTTATCAACTCCAAAGTTGGTAACAAGACTTATTTTCTTGACCGTGAGCAGTTGCCCCTTAGGCCTGAGTTTGAAGATAACACCGTGACCATGGATCCATCCCATCCCACTTCAGCCACAACAGAAGCTGAGATGGAAGAAAGAGCAGAAGCTGCCAAGTCCGCACAGCCTAGTGCCACATCTGCTCCATTACTAAAGACAAAGGCCGACCAGATGAACCATCTTCTTCGAGCCACTCAAAGGATCGAGCAAAGTTTGGCCACCTTAGCTGCGAACCAGAAGAATCTTGAGAGGATAATTGAGAAGAAATTTTATGATCTGGATATCAAAGTAACAGAGATGCAAACCACCGTTGAGAGCCTGAAGAAGGAGGTGGACGAAGCAAAAAATGCTAGTAGTGATGATGAGCAGCAACAAGGATCAGTACTTCCCACTACTACGCAGTTCAGGACCCAGCTTAGGTCAGCAACAGTTCCCGACACCACCAGAGCTACAGTCTCAGCTCCAGCTGCAACACCTTCAGTTTCTTCCTCAGCTGCTCTAGTTGTTGCTACTCCTCCACCTGTCCCGCAGACTTCTTCAGAGGCATTTGCAGATGCTCTTCTCTCTACTCTGACATTGACGCACACCGGAGCTGCCAGCCAGAGGTCTTCACCGCTAGGAGCTGCCGGAGATTGTGTCTAGAGCGACGTTTAGCTCTATACCTATTCGATCTTTTTGGTACTTGTTGACAAAGGGGGAGAATTTGTATAGATCATTAGAGGTTCGAAAGAGAGTGTTTTGCCTTTTTTGTTCATTTGTTTTCCTTTGAGAGTTTCGTGCTACAACTTGGTTTGTGTTACCTTTTGAGCTACCTTGATCATTATGCTTGTGATACTACGTTTGGCTATGTGTGTTTGATCATACAATGCTTCATGCTATGCTCATTGCTTATCTTTATCATTATCTATGTATGATCATTCACTTGGTTGATTGGTGATGAGTGCTTATGTTATTGTATTCTTATCATTTTGAGCACTCCACCAAGATGTATGTGACATGGAAGGGTGACGCATGATCCTAATTGATTGTGCATTTGCATTCAAACGCAAATTTTAAATAATGCACAAATTTAGGGGGAGCTCTTACTTATCACATACTTCTCAAAGCGACGATGTATTTTATTGATTATATCATTTTGTCGAAGCTTTGATCTATATGTTGTCATCAATTACCAAAAAGGGGGAGATTGAAAGTGCAACTAATCCGCGGGTGGTTTTGGTAATCAATAACAACATATACATCATTGATCTAATATTCATTGCTAATAGATTTCAGAAAAGATCAATGATTGGCATGGCTAGGACTAATAGATGCGGACCCCTCAAAAAGTCAAGGACAAGTTTGGCATCTACAAGACTCTTCATTTTCATTTTAGTGATCCAAGATCACATTGAGTCCCTTAGGAAAGCCAATACTATTAAAAGGGGATGAGGTGTCAATGATGAGGTTGTTGCTCAAAGTGCTTAGTGGTATTGCTCCAAAAACCCTCAGTCATTCTCCAACAATCACATCTGTCCAAACCCTAAGTTCCTATCTCGGTCCCACCGAAACTACTTCATCCGGACTCACCGAGACCATCACTCATATTGCCACTGCCAAACCCTAGCAATTCGGTTTCACCGAAAAGGATCTCCGTCCCACCGAGATGGCTTTGCCAAGTTTCTATAATGCCATTATTTCACTTCGGAATCACCGAGTTGAAATAATCGGAATTTCCGAAACTGAGTTCTGCCGTAGCCTTTGCACTTCGGTCCCACTGGGTTGTTCCACTTCGGTCCCACCAAAAAGCCTAAAGTTCACACTTTTTACACTAGTCGGTCTCACCGAGTTTATGTTCGGTCTCACCGAGTTGGGTCAAAAACTGTGTAATGGTTGAATTTTTGGTGAAGGCTATTTATACCCCTCCACCCCCACTTACTCTCTAAGAGAGCCATCAGAACGTGCCTACACTTCCACTATACATTTTCTGAGAGAGAACCACCTACTCATGTGTTGAGATCAAGAGATTCCAATCCAACCATTTGACCTTGATTTCTAGCCTCTTCAAGTTGCTTTCCATTCCAATCCTTCTCCTACCCATGCCAAATCTATGAGAGAGAGATTGAGTGTTGAGGAGACAATCATTTGAAGCACAAGAGCAAGGAGTTCATCATCAACACAACATTTGTTACCTTTTGGAGAGTGGTGTCTCCTAGATTGGTTAGGTGTCACTTGGGAGCCTCCAAGATCATGTGGAGTTGAACCAAGGAGTTTGTAAGGGCAAGGAGATCGCCTAGTTCATGAAGATCTACCCCGAGTGAGGCTAGTCCTTCGTGGATAGAAGCCATGGTGGAATAGGCAAAGTTGCTTCTTCATGGACCCTTCGTGGGTGGAGCCCTCCGTGGACTCGCGCAACTGTTACCCTTCGTGGGTTGAAGTCTCCATCAACGTGGACGTACGATAGCACCACCTACCGGAACCAAGCCAAAAATTACCGTGTCTTCATTGTGTTTGAAATCTACAAACCCCTCCTTTACTTACATGTGCAATATTTTACTTTACACTTCTATACTCTTAGAATTGCATGTGTAGGGTGATACTTGACTTGGTGCATTTGCTAAAATCTGCCCACAACTAAAATTGGGAAAATGATAGATTTTTATTTGGTCAAGTAGTCTAAGCACCCCCCTCTAGACATACTTTCGATCCTACTAGTGGTATCAGAGCTTTGGTCTACATTGCATTGGTTTCAGAACCTAGGAGAGTATGGCGTCTAGTGAGGGAAATTACCACCGTAGAGGTCCATATTTCGATGGTACAAACTTTGCTAGTTGGAAGCATAAGATGAAAATGCATATTCTTGGTCATAACCCCGCTGTTTGCGTTGTTGTTCGTGTTAGCTTGCAAGGTAAATTCTTTGAGGATGGTAAAGAACCGGATCATGAAGCAACCGCAAAAGAATTGAAGATGTTGCAATACAATGCTCAAGCATGTGATATTCTCTTCAATGGTTTGTGCCCCGAAGAGTTCGACAAGATCAGCCACCTTGAGAATGCAAAGGAAATTTGGGATACTTTGGTTGATATGCACGAGGGTACCGAGTCCATCAAGGAATCCAAGTTGGATGTGCTTCAAAGTCAACTTGACAAGTTCAAGATGAAGGACGGTGAAGGAGTCACCGAAATGTACTCTAGGCTTGCTCTCATCACAAATGAGATTGCCGGCTTAGGAAGTGAAGAGATGACCGACAAATTCATCATCAAGAAGATTCTTAGAGCCTTGGATGGAAAGTATGATACTATGATTCCCCCGACTCAACCGTACACTAATCATACACGCAAACATGCACGATCAAGACCAGAGACTCACGGGAAGATATCACAACACAACTCTAGACACAAATTAAAGCATACAACTTTATATTACAAGCCAGGCCACGAAGGCTCAAATACATAAGTCAGCGGAAGCAACAATATCTGAGTACATACATAATTAGACAAGTTTGCCTTAAGAAGGCTGAGCAAAACAACGACATCTAGATCGAAAAGGCGCAGGCCTCCTGCCTGGGAGCCTCCGAACTACTCCTGGCCATCGGTCTCCATGTAGTAGTAGGTTCCGTCGGTGTGGTAGTAGTCGTCGGCGGGATCAGCTGTCTCTGGGACTTCGTCATCTGATCGCAGCAATCGGGTAGGGGGGAAGAGGTAGCAAAGCAACCGTGAGTACTCATCCAAAGTACTCACAAGACTTACATCAGATCTATGCTAAATATGCATCGGTATCAATGGGAAGGGGCTGTATCTATGGACTAAACTGCAGAATGCCAGAGTAGAGGGGTAAGGCCTAGCCTATCGAAGACTAGCATCTTGCAGCGTCTTGCAGCAACAGAAGAGAATATAGTAACAGAGCTTATAGTAACAAATATATATTAACAACGCCCAGAGATTCTTCCTCGACACCCTGCGAGAAAGCGATCCCGGAGCCATAATATTAGTTTAGTATCACATGTATCCAGTTCTAGTTGTAGTAGATCGGGATACAACTCCGAGCGTCCTGTTACCGTGGACACGGCTATTCGAATAGATAACTTCCCTACAGGGGTGCACCAACTTACCCAACACGCTCGATTAACTCTGGCCGGACACACTTTTCCGAGTCATGCCCGGCCTCGGCTGATGGACACGCCGTAGTCCTACCTAGGCTCCGTAGAGAGGTCCCCGCCGGTCTACATCCTAAGCGCAGGGCGGACACAGGCACCACCTGTGTCCTGGATGGCGCCGGCCCAGCCGTGCCGCAATGCTGAACTGGACTTCTGATAGAGCTGTCGGGAGAATCATACGATGCCGAGTGCCCATAAGTTATCTCGCGTGGTGGTTAGTGCGAAAAGGCCAGAGGCCTACTCAGATCACATATCCAAACCCATTAGTGTGTTGGGAGCTCGCGGTGACGATCAGTGATCCTGTCACCCCGTCTCGTGGACTTACGACAAGGGCCAGGCCCATCCCTCTCTAGGGCGGTCTTTGCCTGCCCGGCCGTGCCGCGTAACTATCTCGCGGGTACCATCCTGGTCAACCTGACTTATCCAGAGACTATCGAGAACTCAGGTCCACCTCTACCGGGGTGGTACCGCCTATCCCTTCAGTCCCGCAGTAACACAAACGGGAACGGTGTAAAAGTAACAGTGTTTCCGTAACATCAAGGGGGGAATCCGAGGAATTACCCTCGATGGATTCCCACTCGATGTAATTGTCAAGGTGCACTTGGAGGAATCACCCTTGATGGGTTCACACTTGAGGGGTTGCACGATAGAGGCATCATCAGAGGTGGTGAAAGAGGAATCACCCTCGGTAAACCTCAACCAAGGTGCTACACTATAGAGATATCATCAGAAGTGAGATACGAGGCATCACCCTCGCCACTCGATAGTAGCTCTGCAGAGTCGTACAAATGAGGGGAGTGCTGGTGTGTGTTCGGTCTCTGCACCTCGATCACATTGGTCGAGTCACCGGTTGACGGTGTCCTAGATTGGGGGTGCTAACCCAGTCAGCCCGTCTCTTCGGCTGGGCCGGTGGGCCCTCGTGCATGATCAAGACTGCCTCCACCGATGACTTGACGTATACTCCAAGATCTCTGCCACCGCCTATCTCCTAGCTACCGACCTTGTAACCCTAGATACCCTCCCTGGCGTGTATATAAGCCATAGGGTTTAGCCCATGAAGGGGACATCAACGCAATCTTATTCACCTAGCCCTAGAACTAGAACACATCTAAAGATCTTGAGGTAGATCGACTCTGTACTTGTCACATCTCCATTGATATAAACAAGAGCAGGACATAGGGTTTTACCTCCATCAAGAGGGCCTGAACCTGGGAAAGCAGCGTCTCCCTGTTCCTGTTACCATTGATCCGAGATCCACAGCTTGGGACCCCCTACCCCGAGGTCTGTCGGTTTTTACACTGACACTGTTGCTTTCATTGAGAGTTCCGCTATGCGATCACCAGGATGATCAATGGGATCGCCGGTCAACGGCCCCGAGCCTATCGAGCACGTCTCCATGCCTGAAGCTTCGGTCACAGAGACGCCTTCACGTAAAGTGGAGACGAACCATGACCCTTCTCTGGTTCTAATGGGGAGTTCCCCCAGGGATGAGGGGCTGAGATACTTCTTGGAGAGCGGATCGGATAGCAGCCTACCGGGGGCCGACCTCCAGATCAATTTAGCCAACCCGATAGCCACGGATCCGGCGTCGAATGAGAATAACAGGGTTTCGAGCCCACGATCTTTAGAGATCGGAACTCATCTGCTCACCTCCCATATAGAATATCGCCCTGATAACTCTGGCTCACCTAACATCTGGGATTTCGCCTACGTGCGGCAGCTCCCTGGAGAACCAATCAGGCGATACTGGGCTAGATTCTGGTCTATCAAGAACAAGATAACGGATTACCAAGACTCCGACATAATTACTGCTTTTGAGCGCGGATGCAAGGATAAAGGCGTCTCGAACGTCCTTGCTCGCCACTGTGTTCAAACACTCCCGGAATTAACCAACCTGGTGGCATGATTTTGCGCCATCGAAGTTGCCTGGCGGGCCGAGGAAAACACGAACTCGATCTGTGAAGACTACCCAGAACGCGACCGATCGGCACTTCGGCACGAACCTCGCAAACGGAACACCCCGGGCGATCGACCTCTGAAGAAGAAGAAAATTTCCGGTCACCCCGGAACAACTTTGGACGGCTTTCTGGATAAACCATGCCCGATGCACGCCGTGCTGATTAACTCCTGCCCGACTCACAGTCTTCGCGACTGTTGGGTGTTGAGACAGGTGGCTAAAGGGGGACCCGCCCTCCTGGCGGGCACCTCCTGCCACCTTGAACAGACCTCAGAAGGAAATGAGGTCCTAATGATTTACGAGATCTTTACGTCTAGCAACCAGCGCAAATGGGCCCTGCAGGAAATTAATTCCATCCGGCAAGTACCATCTCGTGGCGCGTGGATAGACACGCCGATCACCTTCGATCATGACGATCAGCCGAGGTCGGCCCCAGATAGGTGTCCCGCCGCACTGGTCCTCAACCCTATCGTGGATCACTGCCACCTCCATAAAGTTCTTATGGACGGAGGCAGCAGTCTAAATCTAATATACGCGGACACTCTAGACAAGATACACATCGATAAATCGCGCATAGAACAGAGTACCACCACCTTCAAAGGTATAGTCCATGGACGAGATGCACGCTGCAGCAGAAAGATAACCCTGGACGTAGTCTTTGGAACCCCGGATAATTACCGCTCTGAAGAGATCACGTTCCACGTCACTCCTTTCAGGAGCGGATACCACGCCCTTCTTGGACGGGATGCTTTTTCTAGATTTCAAGCGGTGCCGCACTACGGCTACATGAAGCTCATGATGCCAGGCCCAAAAGGGATCATCACCATCTCAAGTGACCCCGACAGGGCACTCAAAGCCGAGAATAAGACGGCGTCCCTTGCCCTCGAGACTCTGGCCGAAGCCTTCGCGGCCGAGGAGCTAAACGCGCTACGCGCCGAAGTCGACCCGGACGATGTCGTCCTTGACAAAAGATTGAAGTCCACTTCCTTCAAACCGGATGACAAAATAGTCAAATTCCAAGTACACCCCACGGATCCAGCTAAAATGGCATCTGTAGGGGGTAACTTCGACCCATAGGTCACCGAAGCCCTATGCACTTTCCTCAAGGAAAACTGGGATATATTCGCCTGGCACTCCTCTGACATGCCAGGGATACCCCGTAGGCTTGCAGAGCATATCCTGAACATATTGAAAGGCTATAAGCCTGTCAAGCAAACACTTCGGCATTTCTCCGAGCCCAAGTGTCAAGCAATGGGCGAGGAGCTGGCAAAACTATTGGAGGCAGGATTCATCCGAGATATAAAGCACCCCGACTGGTTGGCCAATTTGGTTATGGTACCAAAGAAGGATAGGTCCTGGCGTTTGTGTGTCGATTTCAAAGACCTCAACAAAGCTTGCCCCAAAGGCCCATTCCCCTTACCCCGTATCGACCAAATCATAGACGCCACAGCGGGCCATGATATGCTGTGCTTCCTGGACGCCTACTCAGGATATCATCAAATAAAGATGCAGGAATCCGACCAGGCAGCAACAACATTCATCACACCCTACGGGCCGTTTTGCTTCAACACGATGCCCTTCGGACTAAAGAACGCCGGTGCCACGTACCAGCGTATGATTCAAACATGCCTGGAAAAACACATCGGAAGGATTGTCGAAGCTTACGTGGACGATGTGGTTGTCAAAACCAAACACATCGGCCAATTAGTAGACAACCTCTGCGACCCCTTTTCCAGCCTACGGGAATACCAAATAAAACTCAATCTGGAGAAATGCGTCTTCGGGGTCCCAGCAGGCAAACTCCTCGGCTTCATCGTATCCAGCCGAGGAATTGAAGCCAATCCGGCTAAAATTCAAACCTTGGATCGTTTGGAGATCCCAACAGAGCTCAAACATGCACAAAAATTGGCAGGCTGCGTGGCGGCCTTGAGCCACTTCATATCACGACTCGGGGAAAACCCCCTGCCCATATACAAGCTGCTAAAGCAGACCAAGACATTCAAATGGAGTAAGGAGGCCACGGCGGCCCTGGAAGACATCAAGACTCTCCTCACCACCAATCCCATCCTGGCAGCGCCAGGTATCAGTGAACCGATGATATTATACATATCGGCCACAAACCAGGTGGTTAGCACAGTTCTCATGGTCGAACGAGATATGGAGGGTCATAAATTCCAGGTCCAGAGGCCTGTATATTACGTATCCGAAGTCTTAACTCCGTGCAAGTCATGTTACCCTCACTATCAAAAGATAGCCTACACAGTCTTCATGGCATCACGAAAACTCTGGCACTACTTTCAAGAGTGTTTGGTGACTGTGGCATCCGACATCCCGCTATGTGACATAATCAATAACAGGGAATGCAACGGGACGTATCGCCAAATGGGCCATAGAGCTCCTACCTTTTGAAATCACCTATAAACCACGACGGGCCATCAAATCCCAGGTGTTGGCAGACTTCTTGGCCGAATGGACCGAAGCCGAACTCCCCCGAGAATACATCACTTACTCGCATTGTACAATGTATTTTGATGGTTCCAAAATGCTCGCCGGCCTAGGGGCTGGCGTTGTGCTCACGTCACCCACGGGAGACAACGTTCGATACGTGCTACAAATCATGTACACGGACTCCAATAATGCGGCCGAATACGAAGCCCTCCTGCACGAACTCCGGATAGCAGTCTCCATGGGTGTCAAACGCCTGGAGGTCCGAGGTGATTCCAACCTCGCCATCTCACAAGTCAATGGTGAGTTCGACGCCAAAGACCCGAATATGACAGCTTACCGGAATGCTGTCCTAAAGATCTCAGCCAGGTTCGAGGGGCTGGAATTTCACCACATACCCCGAGATAGCAACCAGGCCACGGATGTACTCGCCCGATTGGGCGGAAAACGGGATAAGGTCCCAGAAAACATGTTCCTTGAATGACTCTTTAAGCCATCTGTAGTCTGGCAAGACGACGAAGGAACGTTGGAGTCAAGCGACATCGGGCGCCACGCCACACCCGAAGACGACGAAGGCATAGTGGGTGGCTCAGCGGTCCAGTAAACTGCTTCCGCACATGAAGTTATGGCAGTCATTGCACCCTGGACCAAGCCGCTCCTGGCGTACCTGCTCTAAAAAGAGCTCCCCGATAACCAAACCAACGCGCGTCGAATCATAAGGCAATCTAAAGCCTACAAGGTTCACGAAGGAGAGCTCTACAAAATGAGCACCACGGGCGTCTTCCAGCGATGCATAACCGAGGAAGAAGGAAAACTCCTGCTTCAGGAGATACACTCCGGCATGAGCGGACATCACGCCGCTGCTCGGACCTTTGTCAGCAAGGCTTTCCGAGGAGGTTTCTATTGGCCAACTACAGGTGCCGATGCATCAACATTGGTATAGCGTTGCCCAGGCTGTTAGGTATTTGCCAAACAAAGCCACATGCCCCCCACGGCCCTTCGTACCATCCCCATTACTTGGCCTTTCGTGGTCTGGGGGCTAGATAAGGTCGGGCCACTCAAGGGTGGATCAAACAAAAACAAATACCTCCTCGTCATGGTAGACAAATTTACCAAATGGATCAAAGCAAAGCCGGTCACCTCGGCCGAGGCTGTCTAGGTAATTGGATTCATCTCTGGAGTGGTACATCGTTACGGTGTCCCCCACAGTTTGATTACAGACAATGAAACCAACTTCACGGCCAAAGAAGTTAAAGCGTGGTGTAAGAAAATGGGCATTAAGCTCGACTACGCGTCCGTTTACCACCCGTAGTCTAATGGGCAGGTGCAGCGAGCCAACGGACTAATCCTTATCCGTAGCGGAATAAAGCCAAGGCTAGTTCGCTCCCTTAAAAAGGCCGACTGTAAATGGGTCGAGGAACTTGATTCCGTACTATGGGGCTTGCGCACAACACCAAACAGGTCCACGGGTACACCCCATTTTGTATGGTGTATGGCGCCGAGGCGGTCCTCCCTTGTGACATCATACACGACGCACCTCGGGTACGCATGTATGAGGAGCTATAGGCCGAGCTGGATCGGCAAGATGCCCTAGACGCTCTCGAAGAAGAGAGCAATGTCGCACGAGCAAGGTCAGCTATCTATCAGCAGCAGGCCCGGCGCTACCATGGCAGAGAGGTTCGAGCCAAAGAATTCAACGTCGGGGATCTCGTAATGAGGCTACACCCCGAAAAACAAAAGCACAAACTTTCCCCTAGATGGGACGGGCCGTTCATCATTGACCAAGTACTCGTCGGAGGAGCCTATCGAATCCGAGATCCGAAGGACGGCCGATTAGAGCCCAACCGCTGGAATGCGGCGCTACTCCGATGCTTCTACGCTTGACACCCCGTAAACAGTCCATGTAAATAACTTACACCTTGTCTTTATCTTAATCTCTTGCTCATTATTTATTATTTCCACCTCGGAACATCGTTAAATGATCCCGGGGACAATATAGCATGTTCGTTTCAAAACATGAGTTATTCCACCTCTTATATACTATCGTCTTTCAAACCACTATATGCATCGATTTGCTTTAAGATTTGGCCAGGCTAGGTGGCCTGGCTCCTGTGCTTGCCCCTTACGTTCCCGATATTTTGGCTAGGGGGCAAAGGGAGCACCGCTGTGATTGTTACTCCTGGGTCAACCGGTGTAGTACCTGAGATGGGCAAAACCGAAAGCTAGCGGTCTTACAATGCAAATCGGTCAGCCATGACATAGGAATAACGTGGAAGGGGCCTTTTTAAACCCCGACCAGGGGCTTTACCCCTAGGTCATCCGTCTTCGGACATATGTGTTCCACACAATAACCCGAGGAAAGGAACTGTTGGAAGAACTATTTCCCTCGGAAGACGTTTCTTATGTTAAATAGTAATATAACATAATTTTCCGTTATCCTCTTGTCTTTCGAGCCGCTTAGCCCGATTGCCTAGTCACCCAAAGCATCTGGTTCGATAACCTCGGCTAGTAGTACGGGACACTCTTCGGTTTTTATCCGAGGAGGCGGAAGCCGAAGGCTGGCTGACAGAGTTTGGATGAACGGACTGCGAACTGACATAAAGTACTTCAGTACATAAAGTCATACAAAAATTTCAAGCATGGTCTAGCCCATCTATTAGGGTGTCCAATGCGCAATCCTTCTATGAGAATCGCGCCGTGGGCATTACACTATCATATACATGGCTAGTGGTGATTTCTTTCCCGTCAGACCCCATGGGTCCCACCTCTGCTAACTCCGTCGTCTTTAGACCGGTGTAGTGTGTCTTCACCATGGCCCAGGCCTCCCTCGCACCCTCTCGGCAAACTGATACCTTCCAAGCCTGGATCCGGCGCCGAGCTCTCTTAAGCTGTTCGGCCAGAATGGCCATGTCTTCGGGGACCGGCATCACCTCAGGCCATAAAGCCTCGTGCACATCCTTCATCGATTTCCATGCACTTTCATGCACCACGGATAGACGAATTGCCATGTCTTCGGACATCGGACCTCGGGCATCAGGAGGTAGGCCGGATAAAGAAGCTGCCAATAAAACAACATTCGCATGACAATCACCTCGGACAAATTACATGGCAAGCATATTCCTCGAGAATTACAACTTACCATATATCATGTCATCCGTTCGCCGATTCTTTGATTCTGCAATAGCGAGACGAGCTTTCAAGCTCTCAATCTCCTGGGCCTGGCGGGCGTTTCAGCCCTAAGCGCATTCACACTGTCTACTCTTTGAGTAACCACGTGTTGATTCGCTTGACGCTGCGCTTCTGCGTACACCAGATCCTCGTGAGCCTGCTTCAGGTCTCTTTCAAGATGGCCTAGGGCTTCCGCTGCTACAAGGGATTATGGTGTCAATTCTATTTCCATTGGCACTGACCAATTCAAACACAAAGAACTTACCGTGTGCCTCTCTGGTGAATTTCTTCACCTATTCGACCTCAGACAAGGCCGCGTCTAGCTGCACCTTTGTTTGAGATAGCGCCGAGGTCAATTGCTCGTTCTTCAAGCGAGCTTCCTATTCATAGTAGTGGATGCTGGTTAGTTTTCAAGTCTTGATTCGACCCCAGGGGCTCGTACCAAGCCTTAGGGGCTACTACTATACTTGGTAGTCATATTTGTCTTTAAACAAAATACACGAAAAACTTTACCCGCAACCCCCGTGACAAGACGTCCAGTGATTCATCAAAAGCACCTCGGGTTGCCGCGAGGTATGCATCCACCGCGCTGAGGGCGTTGAACTCCCTGTCCGAGAAAGCCGGATTATTCAGAGAAGCTTTTCGTCGATGATAATTTGTGGTGCATTGAATCTCGGACATAGTGGCCGAGGTCGCTGAGTCCTCAGGCTGAGGAGCTCCGGGGACAGTTCCCGCGGAGTTACGGGCATCTGTTTCCCTGGGCAAGGCCGTGGCTCCCTCGGCCGCCACATTTGTTGTGGTGGGTAAAGGCTGCCTGCGAGTAATCGGGAAGGTTAAAATCCGAAGTATCTTTGTAGCAACATGAATCAAAGTATTACCAGGTGATTGAGTGGGCACTTTTGCCTGCCCCCATGACCTCCGCTTGAGCTTCTTGTGCTTCTGGCGGGGAGCTTCCCAGTGAAGCCGTTTCTCTGTGTTGGCGTTGGGAGCGTCGTCCCTTTGGAGGAGAAGTTAGATGACTGGGGGCTGGAGGACGAGGGGCTCGCTTTCGATTAGAGGAAGGGAGTGTTACCGATGAGGCTGGCCTCGTCCCTGGTGTGTCAGGGATGATAGCTACCTTTCAGCCGTCAAGGCCCTCCAGGAAAAACTTTCTCCCTTCGTAAATAAGGGCCAGGTCTTCATCCTCGTTGTAAAGGGGTTCATCTGTGCAGCAGTGCAGCTCTGGCTCAGGGGCCGGGCTGCTCACGCCCCCAAGCCAACGCCTCCACCTTTGTTCAAGGACCGATGTGTAATGGGTTAAGTATTAAAGATCCTGAGGTTAGCAGGAGAGCTCAGAAGGAAAACTTACTATGTCAGGAGGGTTGTTGTACGACAGCCCGTCTTGGAACTGCCGCTTGGCGAATTCCTCCGCGGACCCTTGGTATATGCTGGCCAGCATGGTTCCGAGGGTCATCTGGTCCATAAAAGCTCCCTTGATGGATCGGGAGGCTTCGTCGGACCCATTGTACTCGCACAATAAGTGATGGCGCTGCCGGAGAGGCTAGACTCTTCGGTCTAGGGCGATTGCCATCACATCAATGATGGTGAGGCCAGCGCTTGAAAGTAGCTTCACCTTGGTCGCTAGACTGGTCACGGCTTCGTTGTCCTCTTGTGCCGAGCTCTGTGGCCGCCAGCTGTAATGTTTCCTCGGTGGATCCAAGGAGAAGGACGGGAGTCCGGGCCGAGCTGGAACATACAGTGGGATGTCATTAATGTAGAACCACTCGGAAGGCCAGTAATCGGCATCCTCCCGAGGTGTGCCCGCTGGATAGCCAGTCTTGTCGATTCGGCAGACTTCGGCTCCTCCGACCTCGAATAGTTTATCAGCCGAGGAGCGGGGCATGAAACAGAAATACTTCCGCCATAATCCGAAGTGCGCCTGACAGCCGAGGTGTAGCTCGCAGAGCACAACAAACCCCGCAATATGCACTGTTGAATTCGGGGAAAGATGGTGAAGCTGCAGCCCATAAAACTCCAGAAGGTCGCGGAGGAAAGTGTGGATTGGTAACCCTAGGCCGCGGAGGAGGAAAGGCACGAAGCATACCCGCTCGTCTCCTCGTGGCGAAGGGTAATTCTCGGTGTGGGCTTGACCGTCGATGGACGTTAATCCAGGACGGGTGGAGGCCAGATCTGCATCCGGCAGGTAGCCTTGCGTTGCCAGGCGCTCTAATTGAAGGCGCGCGATGGAGCAGCTGTAGGAAAACGCGGCAGAAAACAAAAAAATTCCGACCTACGCACCAGCCCAGGACCACTATGAAGACTGCATACAAGGTTTCGATCTGATCGTTACCGATTCGTAGCGCAGCGGAAGAAGAGTCGATGCAGATCACTGGTGCAGATCCCCATAGCTAGGATTTACAACCTCCCAACAGCGAGGATGTTCTCCCTGGTCTGCCCTTCGGACAGCCCTCCGGGAGGCGGTCGGACAGTTCCTCGGACGGTGTCACGGACAGCCCTTCGGGAGGACCCTCAAAACTCGGACGGTCACTCATACAACCCTTCGGGAGGCACTCTCGAATAGCCCCTCGGGCAAAAAGATCGAACCTACGACCTCTCTACGGGGTTGCAAACATACGGTGTCATCTATCCGGCAGGGCTTCGCCGTCCAGAACTAGTTCCCGCCGAAACCCAGACAGCCTTTCGGCTCTACGAAACTCTTTTCGTGGGAGGGAGAGAAGAGGCCAGATAATGCATGGCATGTGTATGAGAGCAAGGAGTGAGTGTGGAGAGCACCTCTCCACCTCTATTTATAGGAAATCCCAAGGGGTAGGGGTGCCACTTGAAACACCAAAATGCCCCCAAAATATGTCCTTCACAAGGGCATAAAAGAGAAGGCAAGTGGGGCAAGTGGGGCTCCATGGAGGAGCCCCTCTTGGCCGGCCACCTCCCATGTGGACCCCCCCAAAGGGGGTTCCTTAGTCCCCAAGTTCTTCTAGAAGCCTTTTGGGAAAAGCCCTAAAAGGTGGCTTTCCATAAATTAGCCCAAAAAGCACTTTCACTATTTACGGAAACATTTTTCCGCGACCGTTAAATCCGAAAATATTTCTGTGGGTCTTAGAACAATTCCAGTACCCACTGAAATGATTTTGGACGCGTTCCAAAACAATTCTAGATTAGTGATTTTCATCTGTGAAAAGCAACCAAACAGGTTCCGGCAGCTCCGGAACATTTCCGGTTTTTATCCCGAAAAAATCCCAGAAGTTTCCAGAACAATTCTGGCACCCTCCAAGCATTTCCAGGCATGTGCCGAAACCAATTTGACTTAACTGTATACTCCGAAACAACTTTTCGGTTTTACCGAAACTATTCCGGTGTTCTCTCTCCGGAACCTTTCCGTTGTCTCTGAAACTTTTCCGGTGACTTTCTCTCAGACTCCCTGTCTAGTATTTAGCAGATAGATGACCCTTAAGCGTGTGACCCTATAGGTTCGGTGAAGTATAGACATGACCAGAACTCTTTCCGATCAATGATCAACATCGGAGCCATGGACACCCATATTGACCCCTATACCCACACGAATAAATATTAGAGTGAACCTCCTGTTGCCGTGTGCTATTCCTGTTGCTTCGCAATATGTTACAAATACCCGAGGTGAGATTTATTGGCATCCCCGTGGATCAACAACTTGTCCATTATGCCAGTTACCTCGTTACCGGTTTTGTTCTCTTTTCTCGTTCCCGTGTTCCGGCATCCCTGTGATCAAATCACAATGTGTCTGGCCAGACGATGATGGATATCGTAACACCGAGAAGACCCAAAGAATATCTCTCAATCGTCGGAGGAACAAATCCCAATCTTGAGCTATCAAGTCCCTTGACATACTTTTCCATGAACCCGTAAGCCGCCATAATAGCCACCTATTTACGGATGACGTTTAACAAACCCCAAAGTTCATGAAGCAAGCAAGAAGAAACTCGATACTCTCATGGTCTAAGGAATTATGCAAACTTTAACTTTCTCTGTGTTATTAACCATAAACTTGTGACGAATGTATCTCATAGCATAACATCAATCGGGTCGATTCAACACAAATGTTCTTCTAACATTGTGCCCTCAAAGTTGTCGGCATAGTCATGGCCATGATCAGGAAAACAAAACCATCATGCAACACTTGAGCTAGTCTTAGAGGCCAGACTAGGAATACATTTTACCGTTTATTATTCCACACGTGCATATGAGTCTTCCTCCGAGCCTCGTGGTTATTGTAGACTCGAGAACCATAGCAGTTATAGCACGGAATATAAACTTAATTAGGAACATGGGGATAAATAATAACATTTATTATTGTCTCTAGGGCATATCTCCTACAGACTCCCACTTGCACTAGAGTCAATAATCTAGTCAATGCTAATGCACTTTACACCTATGGCATACCGGTGTAAAATATGCTTCTCTTGTGGTATAGCGTGATGTCCAATGGATCTGACAACTTCAGTTCTGTGTGTATCTTTGCATCTCCTCGCGTTTTCACGCTTTCACAAAATTCATATTTTGTGTGGACTTGGCTTTGTATATATGTGAATCACAGGTTAAACCTTGATTCCTCAGACTGAGCTATGGAGCAACTATCTGCAATAGTGTCCCATTGACCAAAGCCATCTTGGAACCATACTAAGTTCATGAATGAACTATTTGATTCAACATCTTCTTTGTCGCTTCCAAAGCGTCAACATACTTAGCCTTTGTTATAGAAATCGCCACAGTAACCTGTTTTGGAACAATTTTCAACTACCGTGCCACCATATCGTGTATTACACAAAAACCCTTAATTTAAATCGAAAATCGCTTGGAGTATTGATGAAGACTGTATCGATGTAACTACTTACAATGAGCACTTCATAATATCTGCTTGCGAGAAAACATGTCATCAGTGCTACTTTAGTACTTAACGACATTTTTCACTGTTGTCCCATGATCAGTACTTTGATCACTTTGGTATCTATACTCGCAACAGCTTGGGAGTATCGGACATATCTGGTTGTTTTACATACCATGGAATACATGATTAATCCAAACACAAAAGTGTGTGGAATTTCCATCATGTATTTTGCTCATCAGTGTTTTAGGACACTGAGTCTTGCAAAACCCTTTCCATGTGACTTCGGCAAGAATCACTCCTTGGCGTTTTAATGCTAAACAGTTTTAGCATCTTGTCAATATGTATTTAGGCTTAGACCTATCAGGCAATTCTATCTCGCAGATAATTATGCCTAATATCAAGGCTACCCAGCCCAAGTACTTCATTGAAAAACTATTTTCAATGAAGTCCTAATTCGTGTCAAGAAATTTATATTATTTCCAATCAACAATGTGTCAAGCACACAAGGTTTTTAGAAATATTATTATGCTCCCACTTACTTTCTTGTAATCACAAGCATCTTCGTTATCCATTGATGAAATCAAACTATTTTGACTATTTCATCAAAAACAAAGAATCCAACTCCATTTTGCTCTCTTCTGTCCATCGCTGGAACTCTGAAGTTTGCATACTCACTAGCATCCTCTGGATCGACAAAATACTTTGGACTGTATCACATGCAAGTCCTAGGTTGCATTTCCATCACATGGAAATCCTTTTGGCATCCATGTTTCATATCTCATGTTTGAAATATGTATTAATTGCTAGTTTAACCCGAACCGACTTTAAGCATCGCTACGGTGAGACAACCTCATCGTAGTCAACTCCTTGAACTTGTTATTGCAACAAGTCGAGCTTTATGGATAAAAACATTTTATCCACATCAATTTATAGTTCCATTAATGTTTGTTAGACCCTAAGTCTTCCGAAGGGTTTATCAAGATATAATCTTGAATCATTTATATGGAAACTATCTCGGATTATATTGGCTTTTAGCCAATTCTGGAGTCAGGCCCATCAATGCTTCCTTGTGTATCGTAGGTATACTGTTGTCTAACAACAATATCTCGTTTGCACACCTGAGAGGTTTGCATGAGTTTTGCCTACGTGGTTCAGCTGCAAGTTCGACCGAAGTCCATACATCTCATGTAGAGGCTTCCGTATCAGTCGCAGTAGGAAACTCTGGAATCACTTCCAAGGTTCCTTTCCTTTGATCTGATGATGAAGATACTGTTATCTCGTCGAGTTGCACTGTTCTCCCACTCACCTTTTTGCAAGAACCATTCTCTTTAAAAGCATACCGTTCTTTGTGGCAAAACCTTTTGCCTCGGTATAGTGGTGGAGGAATTCCCAATAACTTGGGATAATGTACAAAGTAGCACTTGTCTGATTTGGAATAGGTTTGTAAATATTTTACACAAGCCCCATACTCCAAATGTTAAGAAAAGATATAACATGGTTGGGTGTACCATACCATGATGTCATTTCAATAGATTTGATGGTCCTCTTTTCAGTATAAAAGCCGTAGTCTCTAAAGCATTACTTTTAAAAGGGATAATGGCAAATTGATTTATGTCATCTTTGATCTTACCATGTCATAAATGGTTTGAATACATCTTCACAGACATTCCACTCACAGTGGTGTTCCGGGAGGTGTAAGTTATGAAACCTTTTTCACAACTCATCATACATTCGCTAAACTTGTAACTCAAATATTCCTTTCCGCAATCAAATTGCAGAAACATAATTTTCTTGTTACAATAATTTCTACTTCATTTTGAAAACCTTTCGAATGATTTCAAAAGATCCAGACTTACGTCTCATCAAGCAAATATCCATATATCTACTTGAGTCATTTCTGAAGATAGATAAATGCACTACCAGCAACAACATTTATTGGACTACACACATCAAAATGTTTGATCACCAATAAGTTTGTTGCTCATTCCTTATGGCCTATGAACGGTATTTCAGTCACTTCACTTTTTGGATGAAAGTTGCAAGTGTCAGATGATTCATAATCAAATGACTTCAGAATCCATCATAATGGAAGTTCTCCATGCAGGTTTCTCCAATGTGACCAAATGCAGTGCCACATATATGGGGTATTCTTTTAGTCTTGCGACATTTAGCATCAGTGTTATGGATGTATCATATTACCATCAATATTCATAACATACATCCCATCCACGATGGAAGCATGGCCCTTATGTTATTCATGATACTGAACAACAATTGTTATTTCACGAACAACACTCTTGCAACAAACATTATGCAAATGGGCTAGAGTGTATAAAACTCTAAAATGAATTATGAAAGTAAATACAGAGGTAATGTATTATTATCAATATTCATAACATACATCTCATTCATAATGAAAGTATGGCCCTTATGTTATTCATAATACTGAACATCAAAAGTTCTCTTATGAACAACCTTCTTGCTAGATACTTTATGCAATGGGCTAGAGTGTATGAAACTCCAAAATGAATTATGAAAATAAATACATAGGTAATACACCGATGGAAGGTATAGTAACATTTACTATGTTCCCAGCGCGTATCTGAACCTCACTCCGGCAAGTCTTTTAGGCCGTAGTAGTTCTTGCATCGAGTCGCGACAGAATGCAATCGAGCGGGTATCTCTGTGATCAACTCACAATACCCAAGAATCAGTGATTAACATGTTTAATCATAATTCCCAAGAACTATTTCTTTTGACCAGCCTTTCTATACATCAATAGCTCGTATGACATTCATACATGAGCTGGATATTCCAGTCTTCTCTATTTTTGCCTTTATACTTCTAACAGTTTAACTTTTAGTATTTTCCCAACTCTCAGAAGAAGCACCCAACTTAACAGTGGCGTTAGCCCCGGACTTCCTAGGTGTGTAAGTCACACTAACACCCTTTGGACATTTCCTTTCTCTTTAAGTTGTTGTTTTATTCGCCTTTCATCATATGACATGCGTTCTTCTGGATCCCTCTCTTATCAGTCTAATGCATAGTAAACACTTTACTAATAATTTGCAAAACAAACATTGCTTTGGATATCCCATATCTTCTAGCCTTTGTTTGTATCTGAAACTAATTTTCAGTTCCATCAATATGACATAGCTATCCCAAACTTTTGAAGTTCGGGTCTCATGGAAGCAAACATATTTCACTTGACCGTAACGGAATTCTAGCTTTTGGATCGAAGGACGAGAGTCACATTATCCATAGCATTTAGCGGGAGGATACCGAAAGCATGCGATATGACAAAGTCCTTCTCGGCACTCTTGAGGACAATCCTCACATTACGTTACCAACCGTAAAGTTTTAACCAGATATTTAACAGCTATTCAATTTTAATAGGGATGGTGGAAACGCGAGCCATTATTCTACAACTATTATGCATACAACACTTAGACAGTGTCCATAATTAATTGCACTGAGAATTAAACAAGTTAATTCTACAATGCGCTCCCACTCAAATCAATATCTCTCATAATTGATTGTGAGTGATACAAGACCCGTATTTCAATTCAACGCCATTGATGGAAACATCACTGATGACGGGAACTTCAATCGGTAGGCCAACTTGCCGATCACATCTCTATGTGACTCTTGTTCATCTTTCGATGGGCGTGTTCCGAGCTCAGGACTCTCAAGCCAGAACGTCAAGACAACCAAGTGATCTCGCTGCGAGGTCTCAACTCACCCGCCTCACACTTCTCTAATCGTTCGTACTCATGGAAACATGACGCACCCCGAAAAGATAGGTGCCGTGACGGTGCTACACTTGGGAGAACACTAACTACTTGATATTTTAAGTTAGAGATCACCTTAATAAAAAGCGACTACTGTGCAATCAAAAGGGTGCATCATAAGGGATAAACATCTCAGGCAATTCACAATAGCATGATATGGTATAGCCCTTTTTGACGGAGAAGTCTTTATTTCTTCATCTTCGGCATTCGCGTCGGTGTTCACCTGCGCGAAGTTTGCCACCACCTTGTCGATGCACCAGATGATATTGCTATCTCTATAGCTAATAAAATAAGTGCATTACCTAAGGTTGACACGCAGGTCATTAAAGTGACAATCATATGGCTCCAGCCATCATGCCGAATCATGACGCGCAGGTCATGTTAATTTTACATTATATAGTCTTCTCATACATAATCAAATTATTATGAGCACTGCTATACCACATCACATGCACATCTTAGTCATCCTGCAAAACCAAGTTAGACGCCTCTAATCGGTTCATACAAGATTTTATTTTACGTGGCTTCTAATGTTTCGAAACAAACCGAAGCTACCTACGTCCATCATCAAGTATGATTATTCAAGTCGCTAGATTAACTTTGCGGGGTGTATGAAACACGAGATAATAAAATCTCGAGCCCCATACTGAACTTCGTCATACGCATGACCCCCGTGCAGATCATATCTGCATTGCCCTTTCGTCTGCGAAATTTCATCTTTCTTTTTAACTATGGTGGAATTCAATGAACTGTTAGCACTTCGTTGATCAATCAGGATCGCGGATTGCCAGAACTTTGAAACTCCACCATGCCGTTATCAAGATCAGAAATACACAAATTTCATGGAAGCAACAAGAACATCGGTTAACAGATTTCATCTGCTACCCGCACAAATAATTTTCAGTAATAGAACTCATCTACTACAAATTATATTGTGCAACACCCATACATCTCTATGTATTCTAGATCGTAACCTGCATCTACACATAGCACGGCTCATGATGCCACTGTAGGGGAACGCAGCAGAAAACAAAAAAATTCCGAGGTTTTGATCTGATCGTTACCGACTCGTAGCGCAGCGGAAGAAGAGTCGATGTAGATCGTTGGTGCAGATCCCCGCAGCTAGGATTTATAACCTCCCAACTGCGAGGATGTTCTCCCTGGTCTGCCCTTCGGACAGACCTCCGGGAGGCAGTCGGACAGTCCCTCGGACGGTGTCACGGACAGCCCTTCGGGAGGACCTCAAAACTCGGACGGTCACTCGGACTGCCCTTCGGGAGGCACTCTCGAACAGCCCCTCGGGCAAAAAGATCGAACCTACGACCTCTCTACGGGGTTGCACACATACGGTGTCATCTATCCGGCAGGGCTTCGCCGTCCAGAACTAGTTCCCACCGGAACCCAGACAGCCTTTTGGCTCTACGAAACTCTTTTCGTGGGAGGGAGGGAAGAACCCAGATAATGCATGGCATGTGTATGAGAGCAAGGAGTGAGTGTCGAGAGCACCTCTCCACCTTTATTTATAGGAAATCCCAAGGGGTAGGGGTGCCACTTGAAATACCAAAATGCCCCCAAAATATGTCCTTCACAAGGGCATAAAAGAGAAGGCAAGTGGGGCAAGTGGGGCTCCATGGAGGAGCCCCTCTTGGCCGGCCTCCCCCCATGTGGAACCCCCCAAAGGGGGTTCCTTAGTCCCCAAGTTCTTCTAGAAGCCTTTTGGGAAAAGCCCTAAAAGGTGGCTTTCCATAAAGTAGCCCAAAAAGCACTTTCACTATTCACAGAAACATTTTTCCGCGACCGTTAAATCCGAAAATATTACTGTGGGTCTTAGAACAATTCCAGTACCCACTAAAATGATTTTGGACGCGTTCCGAAACAATTCCGGATTAGTGATTTTCATCTGTGAAAAGCAAACAAACCGGTTCCGGCAGCTCCGGAACATTTCCGGTTTTTATCCCGGAAAAATCCCAGAAGTTTCCAGAACAATTCTGGCACCCTCCAAGAATTTCCAGGCATATGCCGAAACCAATTTGACTTAATGGTATACTCCGAAACAACTTTTCGGTTTTACCGAAACTATCCCGGTGTTCTCTCTCCGGAACCTTTCCGTTGTCTCTGAAACTTTTCTGGTGACTTTCTCTCAGACTCCCTGTCTAGTATTCAGCAGATAGATGACCCTTAAGCGTGTGACCCTATAGGTTCGGTGAAGTATAGACATGACCAGAACTCTTTCCGATCAATGATAAACATCGGAGCCGTGGACACCCATATTAACCCCTATACCCACACGAATAAATATTCGAGTGAACCTCCTATTACCGTGTGCTATTCCTGTTGCTTTGCGATATGTTACAAATACCCAAGGTGAGATTTATCGGCATCCCCATGGATCAACAGCTTGTCCACTATGCCAGTTACCTCGTTACCGGTTTTGTTCTCTTTTCTCGTTCCCGTGTTCCGGCATCCCTGTGATCAAATCATAATGTGTCTGGCCAGACGATGATGGATACCATAACACCGAGAGGGCCCAAAGAATATCTCTCCATCGTCGGAGGAGCAAATCCCAATCTTGAGCTATCAAGTCCCTTGACATACTTTTCCATGAACCCGTAAGCCGCCGTAATAGCCACCCATTTACGGATGACGTTTAACAAACCCCAAAGTTCATGAAGCAAGCATGAAGAAACTCGATACTCTCATGGTCTAAGGAATTATGCAAATGTTAACTTTCTCTGTGTTATTAACCATAAACTTGTGACGAATGTATCTCATAGCATAACATCAATCGGGTCGATTCAACACTAATGTTCTTCTAACATTGTGCCCTCAAAGTTGCCGGCATTGTCATGCCCATGATCAGGAAAACAAAACCATCATGCAACACTTGAGCTAGTCTTAGAGGCCAGACTAGGAATACATTTTACCGTTTATTATTCCACACGTGCATATGAGTGTTCCTCCGAGCCTCATGGTTATTGTAGACTCGAGAACCATAGCAGTTATAGCACGGAATATAAACTTAATTAGGAACATGGGGATAAATAATAACATTTATTATTGCCTCTAGGGCATATCTCCTACAGCAGCTCCCCCAGTCCCCTCTATCAGGGCCGTGAGGGCACCTTGACGATCCTTCACCGCTCGCCATTGTTCGAGCTCTCGAGCTTGTGCTTGGATGGGGAAGGATTTTTTGCTGCGGTAACGGTCGAGATGCATGTTGCTGCAAGCCAGGACTACGCGTTTATTAAATAGAGTGAAAGGGGCTGACGCTTCGACGTTTCTGCCATAAAGTGGCCTGATTCCCTAGAGGACGCGACTTTCAAAGTCTGAAATTGGGCCCCAATGGAACCCCAAAGGTTGGTCGAGGACTTTAAGTCAGGCTAAAGTGTAGAGCGCGGGAACTTGTCTGTCGGGCCAAGACTCTGGAATTGAGGACCAAAGGGCATCGACTTTGGCATCGAAGACTAGTTCAGGGGCCACTGACGGTGTCCTGGATTGGGGGGTGCTAACCCAGTCAGCCCGACTCTTCGGCTGGGCCGGTGGGCCCTCGTGCATGATCAAGACTGCCTCCACTGATGACTTGACGTGTACTCCAAGATCTCTGCCACCGCCTATCTCCTAGCTACCGACCTTGTAACCCTAGATACCCTCCCTGGCATGTATATAAGCCATAGGGTTTAGCCTATGAAGGGGACATCAACGCAATCTTATTCACCTAGCCCTAGAACAAGAGCACATCTAAAGATCTCGAGGTAGATCGACTCTATACTTGTCACATCTCCATTAATATAAACAAGAGCAGGACGTAGGGTTTTACCTCCATCAAGAGGGCCCGAACCTGGGTAAAACATCGTCTCCCTGTTCCTGTTACCATTGATCCGAGATCCATAGCTCGGGACCCCCTACCCCGAGGTCTGCCGATTTTTACACCGACACCAGTAGTAAAGGATGGCAACACGGACAAGAGTGTAGGGCCTCTGATGGATCACTAACCAACCTATACTAAGCATTTAGGATAGTAGGTAAGGTATCAACAGCAGTTACAAAAACAGGCTATGCATCAGAATAGGAGCTTTCGGACAACAGTAGCAAAATTTAATGCAAGCATGAGCGAGAAAGAATGGGCGATATAGCAATGATCAAGGGGGGGGGGGGTTTGCTTGCCTGGAAGCTCTGCGGCAAGTGGCTGGACGTCTGCGACGTAGTCGTACTCTGGGACAACGTTGGTCTCGGGGTCTACCGGAGGGAAGAGGGGGAGGAAACAAATAAATACAAGCATACAAATGCAATCACAGAGCATGACATGGCAAAAATGCAATGCATGGGTGACCTAATGCATCTCTAAACAATTTTAGACAATTTAGGAATTAATTTGGAATTATTATCCGGTAGTCATGCACTATTCATCTATCAGAAACAGGCCAAAAGTTACAGGTTCACCTACTTAGAGGATTCTAACATGAATGCAGATAACATATTCGGATTCATTAGATTTTTCTGATCATTTTTCATATATAAATTATTTTCATCCGAGTTACGGATTATTTTATATGATTTTTCAAAGTTTAATTGAATTTCTCGAATCACTGGATTTATTTTAATTTCAAAAATCATTTAAATACTAAATGCTATGGGTACACAGAAGTGTACCCAGTCATTTGTAACAGGGGCTGACAGGTGGGGCCAGGGAGATGGGTTGAACAGTCAACAATTGACTGGTCAACCGATGAACAGTGCACGTGGGGCCTACGTGTCTTCGACACAGACCTTTAATTAGGCTTTTAAGTAAAATGGGCCCACATGTCATAGGGCCATTAGGCTAACTAGACCCTAATTAACCTAACTAAACTCTAATTAGCACTAAACTAATCGGGCGAGCCCCACTAGGTACTGGCACAGGGCCACGGCTGGGCGTGCACATGCACACACACGGAGCCATGGCCGAGCCATGGCCACGACGCGGCCGACCGGCAACAGCAGTGGCCCGGGGCGAGGCAGGGCGTGGCCCGGGTGGGCGCTGCCAGGCACCGGTGGTGAGCGGGCGCAGGCGGCAGCGAGCAGCAGCAGTTAGCAGCGGTAGCAGCAGAGCGGCAGCAGGAGTAGAAAGCAGCAGCAGAGCAACGGCGGCGGCAAAGCAGCAGCAGATCAGCAGCACCAGCAGAAGCAGGTAGCAGTGGGGGTGGCGGCCAAGAGCGGCTGTGGGCGGCGCAGGTGCGCACGGGGCACAGCTAGGGCGCGGGCTGCACGCGGCGGCAGCGCAGCCAGGGGGCACGCGGAGCGCGGCCACGGTGCAGTGAGCGCGTCGACGCAGCGAGCTGCGAGCACGCCGGTGGCGGCGCCAAACAGCGACGGAAAGAGAGGGAGAAGGGAGGGCTCGGGCGTGGCTCACCGAGAGGAGGTCAGTGGCAAGCTCGGAGAGGCCGGGGCGGTGCCGGAGCAACGGGTTGAGGCGGCGGGATGGCGGCGGCCGAAGCGGAGGGAGACACCCGATCCGGCGATGGAGTTCTTTGCGGCTCGAGCTGGTGGGCGGGGACGGCGTGGACGAGCATAGGGAGGCTCCTGGGCAACAACGGGTGGCACGGGGAGGCCTCGGTGCATGGGAACGACGGCTGCGCGCCGATGCTGAGCTCGGTTACGAGCTCCAGATCGAAAACGAGGAGAGGGGGAGAGGGAAAGAGCGCTAGGGTTCGACCGAGGGGCGCGGGGGCATCAGCCTTATACTCCAGGGGAACCAGGGGATGGCCGGCACGTGGCCAGGCGCGGCCATGGCCATGGGATACCTGCCACGGCCTCCCCTGCTTTTGTAGCAGGAGGTGGGAGACAACCCGATGGGGCTGGGCCATGTGCACTGTTGCACTAGAGCCCATGTGCACAGTACGCCTTTGCCCCTTTTCTTTTTCTTTTTTCTGCTTTGTATTTTCTCCACCATTTTGCATTTTATTTAGCTAGCAAATGAATTTTGTAAAATATGGGACTTGGCCACATATTTACATTGCATTATTTGGCACTGCCACAAAAAGTTTGGGAAATGGTTGAAGTTGTTTGTATTTTTCATAAATGGAAAAGCATTTAAAAATGCTGATTTGGCACTGTTTTAATTGCTATAGCCCATTTAAGCAAATAAGTGATGTTGTTTTCCTTAACAAATAATTGTTATGGAATATTTGATAAATGATAGACTATTTTGCAACCATGTTTGTGCAACTTTAAATTTCACTTTCAAATTTAATTTGAATTCAGTGAAGGAGTTTGAAATGTCATATGATTCCACTGTGATCATTCTTTGCAAAACAAAGTAGCTTAGCATTAACATGAAGATCACTGTAGCTTATTGACACAGGGGTGTTATAGATACCGTGTGCACATTGATCCAAATGATTCCCAATTACAAAGATCTCAAGCCCACTGAAGTCATTGGAAGGATTGTTGCTCATGAGATATCACTCAAGGACAAGGAGGAGCTACACAACAAGTCAAGTGGCGCTTACAAAGCTTCAACCGATGCTCCCAAAACTTCAAGCGACAAGCTAGTATCAAATGAAGAGATAAGTTTAATGGGGAAAAGGTTCAACAAGTTCTACAAGAGTAGAGGAAAAAAAGGAGCCCAAACTCAAGAAACTATGAGCAAAGATCATCAAGTCGTGACCGTAATTGCTACAATTGTGGAAGAACCGGACACTACTCCAATGAGTGTACGGCACCTCACAAGAAAAGAGACAAATCACCAAGAGGAAGACATAGAAGAGATGAATCACCTCAAAAGGAGAGAAGGAGTAGAGATGATCGTTATGAACGAAGACCTTCTTGGAGAAGCAAGGATTCGGAAAGGAAGGACAAGTCAGCCAAGAGCTACACTAGAAGAAGACATCAAGCTCATGTTGGTGAATGGATTTCCGGCTCAGACTCCAACAACCAATCCGAGAGAAGTGATCACTCCGACTCCGACTATAGTCAAGATGAAGGTGTTGCCGGACTTGCTCTCGTATCCTCCAACTCCTATGACCTATTTCATTCACCAAATGAGGGAATTGCAAGATGCTTCATGGCAAAAGGCCCCAAGGTATCACACCCCAAATACTTTGACTTTAATAGTGATCAGGATGATTTACTTGGTGATGATGATCTACTTGTTGATAAGACTAGTGATGTGAGCTATAATGAACATGCTAATAATCATGATAGTCAAGAGGAAAGAAATGACAATGCTATGAAGGAGATTGAGCGTCTAACTAAAGAACTAAATACTATTAAGTTAGCTCATGAAACAACTCAAGAGGATCATAGAGTGCTTCTAAGATCTCATGAGAAGCTGCGCTTTGAGAAGCTAAATTTAGAGCAAGAGCATGAGTTTCTAAAAGCTATCAATGATGATCTTCGAAAGAAGAGTTCTACATACCTTGCCAAACATTTACTCTTGTCTACCTCTATGCCACAAGTCAAATCTAAGCAAACTAGTAACAAGGGTAAAAAGGGTTCTACTTCTAGTAGTAACAATAACAATGCTAAATCCAATATTGTTGCTGCTAGTAGTTCTATTGATTCCAATAAAGATTCTCTTAGCCAAGTTACACTTGAGCAAGAAAACGATTTATTGAAAGGAATTATAGAAAAGGGTGTCTACAAGAGTCTTGCCGGGAGTATGCAATTTGAGGAAATTGTGCGCAAGCAAGGAAGGCACCGGAAGAACCAAGGTATTGGTTTTGAACGAAAGTTCAATGCTAATGGAGTTGAGTGGGAAGAAGATCAATACCGCAAGACAAACTTTGTTCCTCAACAAGAAAAATATGATCCTACTTCCTTCAAGGGGACACAAGCTCAAGATGATCTTCCACCACAAGACCACAAGCTAAATGGGAAGAACAATCTTCAAGACGAGATTGACTCATTTCAGGAATCACCTCAAGCTTTGGTCAAGTGGCTTCCCAAGGCCTCATCAAGTTCTACTTCATCAAGTGCTACTACAACTCCAAGGATTCCCATCAAGTTGTTGTGGGTCCCAAAGAAGAAGAACTAGAGAGTTCTTGAGGGTGACTCCACCAACAAACTTCACTCATATTCTCTTATGGCAAGGACTTGTGCAACCAACTTCAACATCTTGCACTAGTTCATGGAGTCACAAACCCTCTTGTTGGTAAGACAAGGGACAAGGTATTCAATGCATTCATGGACATCATCATATGTGCATTTCACTCTATGTCTATGGATATTCTTGTTTGTTCCTTGTGGGACTAACCCATGTAGGTATTGAAAGTGCAAAATTCCAAGGATTGCTCCCAACTCTTGATGGTCTACATCAACATTGAGCATCCACATCTTCAACATCTACATGAAGTCATCATCGACAAAACCCATGGTTACTTCATCCCTCTTTGGGGGGATATCACATCTAGGGGAAGCTTTGCTCTAAGACTTGAGCTAAAGCAACTCAAATGGTGTGAAAACATTAATGCTTTATGTAAAAGTGGTAACCCCACTTGTGCTTAAACAATGAGTATGACCTATGATCAAATGTTCTCATTTGGCTCCTATGTAAATATACTCATATATAAATGACTATGTCATTGCCCATTGTGTGATAGATGCTAGTGTTGGTTGTGCATGTTTGACACATATTTCATTTGCTATCTTATTGTGTGAGCATGTTGCTATGCATATTTCTCATTCGAGGACATCCATTTGTTGTTTTGATTGTCTTGGTTTTCTGGCCAAGTGGATGTACAAGAATGCCTAAGAACCTTCACCAGCTATCTATTCTTTCTTGTCTCAAATTCTCTTCATGCTATATCACAAAATTTGAACAAGTCTTTTTTGGACCCTCTGGGTGATGCGCACTCGCAGCCACCGATATGTCTAAGACTGAACTCCAAAACCTTCTAAATGCATTTTGGTGTAACCAACTCACTCTCATTCGGTGTCACCGAAACCATTTGGATTGATATAGGTTTTCATCTTGGTGTAAGCGATTTGAACCAACTCGGAGAGACCGATATGCTATACTGCTAGCACTTACACATCTCGGTGCCGCCGATTTGTTTCAATCGGAGCCACCGACAGCAGATGGGTATATATATCCAGCGAGCCTATACGGTTGAAATTTCTCAAACGTTTTCGACCTCGCGCCCCACTGCTGCCGTCGCCCCAGTCTCCGGACGATCGCCGTTCCATCCAGCGCGTCGTCGCCGTTGGATTCCGCCACCGTTAACAGAAATCACTCCCTCCGTTGCCGCCGTAGAGGATTTGCACCAAGTTAGGGTAAAATCCGACCCCTTAGTGCTTCAATTTCTTATTCAATGCACTAGGGTTTCGCCCTGATTCATGCCACTGTGTGCAACTTCTATTCCATGAATAAACTCCTTAGATTAGATGCGAGTAAAGATTTTAGTTTTAAATTTCTGCAGAATACATCTCGGACTAGCCGATATGAAAATTTCAGAGTCACCCATCTGGCTACGACCATTGCAGAAGTATGTCTCGGGGCCGCCGAGTTGTACTGATCGGTGAGACCGAAATATAGTTTCTGTGAAACCCTAGCATCTCGGCAAGACCGAACCACAAATCGGTCTAACCGAAACTGTGTGTCTAGTCTCTATTAAGTGCTTCGGTATCACCAATTGCTCAAAAAACAGTTGTCAAAAATCTCACTACCTCTTTTTGTAAGGTTGCTGAGCTGGAACTGGAGGAAAAGCTGACCAAGAAACCCAAGAGAAGGTCAGGGGAGGAGTTGGTCAAGGTGCCTTTGGCCAAGGGAGAGGAGAATGCTTCCAAGAACACTTAGTGACAGTGTACCTCACTTTTAAGGTTGTTTGGAGGGGCATCATTGCCTACTGCCCTCCAAATCATGTGCTGGTTGTAATAGACTTTTGTTTAAGGATTGGAAAAAACTCTTCTGTAAACCTTTATGCTCTGATGGTGTACTACTACTGGTTGCTGATGATGATGCTCTGGTTCCTTCTCTTGTTGTGTGGTTTCTTAGTCATACTTATGGGTCAGGTGTTGGAACTTGATTATTGGTTATACGTGCCCACAGTTTCTAATGAATAACATAACCAAGAACTGGAATATCCTTAACTGGAACATTAGAGGGATGAATTCTGAAGATAAATGGCTAGCTCTAAGGCAAAAAATTGCTGAGAGTGATTGTGCAATACTCTGTTTACAGGAAACTAAGAGAGAGAACTTTGATTCTGCTTATCTCAAAAACTTTTGCCCTAATAGAATCAACAAATTTGCATTTCTTCCTTCAGTTGGGGCTTCTGGCGGTTTGCTTGTTGCTTGGAATGGCTCTTTGTTTGAAGGGGAGGTTATTGCTCAAAATAGATTTTCAATCTCAATTCAGTTCACTAGTCTTCAATCAAACCAGTACTGGATCCTCACCAATATTTATGGCCCTTGTGAAGCACAAGATAAGATAGAGTTCATTAATTGGTTTCACAACATTCACATGCCGCTTGATACTGATTGGATTCTCATGGGTGATTTTAACTTCATTAGATCCCCCTCAGACAGGAACAGACTAGGAGGTGATGTAAATGATATGCTCGTGTTCAATGAGGCAATCAGTAATCAGGGATTAGTGGAGTTACCTTTGCATGGGAGACAATTCAGTTGGAGTAATATGCAGCAAAATCCACTCCTTGTCAAACTTGATTGGTTCTTTACATCTGCTTCTTGGATGACCTCATTCCCTAATACCATTGTGCTCCCCCTTGCAAGGCCCATCTCTGATCATCTTCCATGTGTAATCAAAATTGGAACTGCAATTCCAAAAGCAAAGGTATTTAGGTTTGAAAATTACTGGCTGCAACACTCAGATTTCAAGCAAGTGGTAGCTGCTGCTTGGAACATTCCTATAGGTAATATGGATACTACCAAGAGTATTAATGCAAAATTCAAAAATCTGAGAAGAGCTCTAAAGTAATGGGCTAGATCCCTTTCCTGTTTGAAGACCCAAATTGCTGCTATTAATGAGGTGATATTCGTTCTGGACCTTTTTGAAGAATTCAGAGAACTAGGTATATTTGAGTGGAATTGCAGAATTATTCTAAAGGAACATTTACTCACCCTCCTGAAAAATCAAAAGATTTACTGGAAGCAAAGGGGGAAAATAAAGGGTGTAAAATTTGGTGATGAGAACACTAAATTCTTTCACACAAAAGCTACCATTAATCACAGGCATAATCTACAAAATGAGGACCAAATGGACATTTCTGATCATGCTGGGAAGGCTGCAATACTCTGGGAGGATTTTAAAAAGAGAATGGGGACTTCTGAAAAAACAACAATGCACTTTGATCTTGAGTCTTTATATGAACATCATACTGATGCCTCGGTATTTGAAAACTTAGAATTGCCTTTCACTGAGGAGGAGGTTAATGAAGTGGTCAAAGATCTTCCAAATGACAAATCCCCAGGACCTGATGGTTTCAACAATGAGTTCTTCAAAGCCTATTGGGACATCATCAAAATTGATGTTCTCAGACTGATTCAGGAGTTTCATGCTGGGCAAATTTCTCTTGAAAGTATCAACAGTTCATATATCACACTTGTTCCCAAAGGGCCTACTCCTTTGATAGCAAATGACTATAGACCCATCTCCCTCCTAAACTGCTGTCTCAAACTTATCACCAAATTACTGGCCAACAAACTTCAGAAAGTGATTCTCAAAATGGTGCATATTAATCAGTATGGGTTTCTTAAGGAAAGGGCCATTCATGACTCTTTGGGTTGGGCTTTTCAGTACCTACATCAGTGCCACAAATCAAAGGATGAAGTGATTGTTTTGAAATTAGATTTTGAAAAGGCCTTTGACATCATTGAGCACCAAGCAATATTGGACATTCTGAGAGCTAAAGGTTTTGGAGAAAGATGGATAAACTGGATTAAAATGTTGTTCTCATCTGCTTCCTCGGCTGTCATGTTGAATGGTGTTCCTGGGAAGAAATTTTATTGCATTAGAGGTGTAAGGCAAGGGGACCCCTTGTCCCCCCTTCTTTTTGTGCTAGCTGCTGACTTACTCCAATCCATTTTAAACAAAGCTACGCAACTGGGTCTGCTCACATCACCTTTGCAAGTGGAATCTTGCCCTGACTTCCCTATAGTTCAGTATGCAGATGATACACTTGTCCTTCTACAAGCAGATACCAAACAACTTCACTGCCTTAAAGCCCTCCTCCATACTTTTGCTGAAGCCACTAGTCTCAAGGTGAATTACCAAAAATCAAGCCTCATCACAATCAATGTTGCTGATGATAAAGTGGAAATCCTGATTAGCACATTTCACTGCAAGAGAGGAAGTTTTCCTTTTACCTACTTGGGAGTGCCATTAGGCCTTCATAAGCCTACTGTTGAACAATGTCTTCCCCTAGTAAATAGGCTGGCAAAGAAACTAGTTGGACTGTCTCCTTTCATGACTCTGGATGGTAGACTTCTGTTAGTCAAATCAGTGCTCAATTCTCTCATAATTTATTTTATGGGATGTCTCGATGTGCCTGTCACCATTAAAAATCAAATCATCAAATACCTGAGACATTGCCTATGGAGAGGACCTGATTTAGAAGATCATAGACCTGCCATGGTGGCTTGAAATACTGTCTATAGGTCAAAGAATCAAGGTGGACTAGGGGTGTTGGACATTTTTGTGCGGAACAAAGCCCTATTGCTCAAGAATCTGCATAAATTTTACAACAGACTTAATATTCCATGGGTAAATTTAATCGGGGAATCATATTATAACAATGGATCATTGCCTGGCAATAACTGGATTGGATCCTTTTGGTGGAAAGCCAACCTCAAGCTCATTGAAAATTATAAGTCCATGGCCAGATTCAATGTGGGTGATGGGAAAAGTGCACTATTTTGGTCTGATCTTTGGCATTCTGCCTGCTTGCAAAATATGTTCCCACATCTATTCTCCTTTGTTAAAGACCAGGAAACTACTGTGCATACAGTCATGCAACTTGAATACTTAGAAGATCTCTTTCACTTACCCCTGTCAATCCAAGCATTTGAGGAATTTGAAGCTATGGAGGAAATTTGTGCTACATTAAGAACATCTGAGTTCACTGAGTGCACTGATACATGGAGCTATATCTGGGGTAATGAACAATTCTCAGTACCAAAGGCATACAGAATCATGATGGGAATCAAAGTGGTGCCACAGCAATTTCAATGGATCTGGAGTAGTTCTTGCCAGCCAAAACACAAGGTGTTCTTTTGGAGACCTTTGCATGACAGACTAAATACAAGAAATCTGCTAAGAAGGAAAACTTTCCATTTGGACAATTACAACTGTGCCATTCACAACTGCCCACAAGAAGAAATACTCCAACACCTTTTCTGGACATGCCCATTTGCTGCACAGTGTTGGGATTTAGTCTGTCCTACTAGACAAGTCAATGTTTCAGTTCTGGAAGCTTTTGCTGATCTAAAACAGAAACTTCATGTGCCTTTTTTTATGGAAATAATCATACTGGCTTCCTGTGCTATCTGGATTACAAGAAACAATCTCATCTTTCAAAATATCCAGCCCAGTATTCATAGATGGAAGGATATATACAATGAAGAGCTACATCTTCTCAAATACAGGATCAAGAAGAGCTATGCTAGGGATTTCTTCTTCTGGCTAGATAATCTTACTCTGTAATTGTTGTATTATAGTTTGTTTTTTTTCTTCTTCTTTCTCTTCCTTAGTTTTTAGTTTTTAGTTTTTCCTTCCTTTCTTTTCTTTTGCTAGTTTTGCTTGGCTTATCTCAAGCCATGTATGCACTTTGTTCTTCAACTTTATAATAAAAGAAAAAAGTGTAGTAGGGTTTTGCCCTACTGTGTATAGTCAAAAAAAATGTTCAACTCGGTTGTTCCGAAATGTCTTCTGTGAAAATTTGAAACTAAGATTTTAACTCAAATTTTTCAAAAAACCAGCTGCATTTTGTGATAACTCATCTACTCTGCCTATACCCAACTTCTTCACAGGTCTATTTGCAAGATGTCAGATGCTAGTGATAGTCAGAATGCCTCCGAGGCGAATGTTGATATAAGTGCAGGCACTAGTCTAGAGAGCAGTTTTGATGAGGGTAGCAGGAGCACACCCAGTAATCTGCCCAAGGCAGCCAAGAGAACCAGAAAAGCTAAGGGCTCAGAATCTGATGATGAGGACTTCCATCCTAAGGATGTAACCACGAAGAAGAAGCCAAAAGTTGTTTCCAAAGAGGATGGCACTCAGAAAGAAAGAGGAGTCACCAGGATGATCTCTACCTCCACAGCTGCCAAGAAAGGTATTTCTTCAGAGAATCCAGGAGGATCTCAGCAGGCACCCATCAAGTCTAAGCCTAAGGCAGCAGGCAAGAAGAGAGAAAGGAAGCAAGTTTCTAATGTGGTGTTCAAACCCACATATATGAAGAGAGATGATTCCACAGATGAAGAAGAAGAGGAAGAGCGAGCAGCACCTCCACCCAAGCAACAGAAACTCATGGGGGATGCTATGAAAACTACTGCTTCTTCAAAGGCCAAGCCTACAGCTGCCAAGCCCAAGAGAACTACAAGGAATGTGCCAGCAAGTGAGAAGAACAAGGCCCCAGTGCCTCAAGGAAATGATGATGATGATGAAGCCACAGTGCTAAGGAAACTAAGACCCAGACTACTAGAACAAAATGACACACATCCCATTGCTGAAAACATGAAGGAAAGAAAGGATAATGGTCTGAGGAAGTGGAGGCAAACTGATCCATATGCTGTGAGAAGAAGGACTGCTGTACATTATCGCTTTCACACCAAGGAGCAGCAGGATTTTTATGAGACAACTTTGCTAGACAAGAAGCCCATAGTCAGTGATATGAGGTGGGTGGACTGGAAGTACATTGATAACAATGAAGACCATTTTCCTAATGTGCATGAGAGCTTCAAGATGATTAGGATTGATGATTTCATTAGAAAGAAGCTGACAGCATGGAATGATGAGATGGTTATGCAATTCTAGTCCACTGCTCATTTCTATTCAGAAGGAAGAATTGTATGGATGACAAAAGGTATCAGGTATGAGTCCTCAGTTGAGGAATGGGATACCTTGGTTGATGTGCCCAAGCCAGAAGAGCATGATATTGATGTGTATGCCAAGCGCAAGATGGATCACAACTCCATGGCCAACATGTATAAGGAGATTCCGTTGGCTGATGTTGAGACTCACAAGCTAGGCTCAGTCTACTATCTATTGGTAGGACTTGCTACCTCCAACACCATCATGAGGCATACATTGATGCCCAAGTCAGGAGATGAGAGGATGATCAGAGGACACTCCATCAACATGCTGCATCACATTGACCGTTCAGAGAGATTCAGGGTCATGGATCTTATAGTTGAGACTATCACAAGGACTGCCGCCGATGAGAGGAGGTCATGTGGCTTTGCTCCACACATCCAGGTGCCTATCAACTCCAAAGTTGGTAACAAGACTTATTTGCTTGACCGTGAGCACTTGCCACTTAGGCCTGAGTTTGAAGATAACACCGTGACCATGGATTCATCCCATCCCACCTAGCCACAGCACAAGCTGAGAAGGAAGCAAGAGTAGAAACTGCCAAGTCTGCACAGCCTAGTGCCACATCTGCTACGTTACTAAAGACAAAGGCCGACCAGATGAACCATCTTCTTCGAGCCACTCAAAGGATCGAGCAAAGTTTGGCCACCTTAGCTACTGTCGGTGTACTAAAGTAGGGGTGCCCTCGTACCCTGACTTGTACACGGGCAGTTGTAACCTTCCTGGCAGCAAGGGCTTGACGGAGGATAACTATGACTCATGACTTAGAATAACAAGACCGTGAAGAAAACCTCAAGGCAGGTCATCGAGAAGTACTATTCTCGTACTGAAGATCAAGATTGCCCTTGCCGGCAAGCTTCGTTCCGGCAAGGTGAAGGCCAAGACTCTGGTTGCCGGCAAGCTCCTTGCCGGCAAGCAACGGCCCGGCAAGCTCCACGCCGATGAGCTCATTCTGTCCTATTACCGCTCCACCTCATCATCAGCTAGATAACCACACATGATAGGTGTCGAGCAGATAGGCAGTCAAAGCAGCTGGCCAAGGCACGTGTCAGCATGCCACGCCAGGATTAACTTTAATGACACCCGTCCCTGGGACGTGTCAAGGTGACAAGAGGGCGCTAGGATCGGTGTTACAGATGTTTTACCCAAAGCCTCGCCTCCCCGACGTAACACCTAACGGTGCATTTAATGCGCTTGTCTTACCCCGTCTGGAGATAGACGTGGTGACGGTGCAAGTTACTATTCATACTTTGTAAATGACCATGTTAGCCTCTGTGGTGACCCCTTGGCCTATAAAAGGAGGCCCACGGCTACACTTAGAAGGGTCTACTCTTAGCTCAACTACACGCTGTAGCTGCACTTCCCGCACACCTTGCCGGCAAGCTACGCTCTTTGTAACCCCTGAGCTCACATCCAATCAAACCACCAGAACAGGAGTAGGGTTTTATGCTCATAGCGACCCGAACCTGGATAAATCGTTGCTTGTGCTCATATCTATTAGCCCTGCTCTTTGTAGTATTGTTATCCCACTTCCGAACAGCAAAGGGATCCTATCGATCCCATAGATCGTCGTTTTCCAAGGACATCTTTGGCGCGCCAGGCAGGGGATCTCGTATTACGAATCAGTGTTCTTAGTTTGAGTATTGGCTCCATCATCCTCATTGATGCCGCCGAAGAAGAAGAACAGAGCCACGACGGCTCCCACCACCTCCACCCTGCCTTCCTAGGTGCCCGGAGACAGCGCGGGCGGCGCAGTCGGAGCGGGCGCTACGGTTGAGACGGCCGGGGCAGGAGGCGCCGGCGGTGCGGATGTCCAGCCTCCCCACCGTACCGACAATCGCAGTCAGCATGGTGAGCACGATCATCCTAGTATTACAATTCAGACTGGTGTGAACCAGGACCCCGTCATCGCGACGTCCAGGGACGGAGCGGCGACGTCCAACAACGCTGTGGCGGGACGTGTGCAGCGACCATCACAATATGGGCGCGCCACGCTTCCCCGCGGTGCTGGCGGTCCTGGACAGCGTCAAGCCAGCCCTGAGCATCATCCTCACGATGCTCAGGTTCCACCATCACCACGCCAACCCGTTGGTGAATATGCGCCGCGGTAGCAGGGGCGCGACGAGCTCCCTCCTGGCCCAGCCAGGAGTCGAACGCCGTCCCGTTCCATGTTTCCTGCCATGCCAACCACGGCGGCAGAGGCTATGGCACGAGTTCAAATGGTTTTGAACTTCCCGCCAGCCCCAGACAAAATGGAATAATGGAGGGCCACTATCCAGAGTCTCTTCAGTTTTGTCGATCCCGGCAAGACACAGGATGTGGGCCCCTCCAGACGACCACCCACAATGCCGGCAGGACCATCTGGCTGCCGTGCCGAAGACGGTGCACCCACAGTGCAGTCGCTTCCATGCCAACAACCACCACGAAGGCAAGCTCGCCGATTGGATGACCAGGACACCATGTCCATGGCATCGTTGGATCCGCGGGGCTGCCAAGACCAGCGCCAAGTGCTCCACGAGCGGCGCGATGAGGATGCCCGCACAAAGATTGAGCGGTGCCGGGAGGCACGTCATCGGTCGGACAACTGTGTCGGGCCGGTAGCGTACGTGCCAGTGCCAGGGTACCCTGGGTGCTTACCTTACTAGGTAGGCTGCCCAGCGTTCACCCATGAGCTGCGGCAGGTTTGCTGTCCGTCCACCCGTCCCTTCAAGCCAGAGCTGCCCGACAAGTATGCCCGACAAGTATGATGACACGCTCAGTCTAGCAGAGTTCCTTGGCATCTACACCATTGCGGTGCAGGCTGCCAGGGGGTGCAATGACAAGCTTCTAGCCAACTACTTTCCGTTGGCGCTTAAGCCCAATGTCAGATCGTGGTTGATGAACTTGCCGGAGGGCTCCATTTCCTCTTGTGCGGATCTATGCCATAAATTCGTGGGTGCCTACCAGGGTGGCCACAAGCTCCCTGGTCAGGAGAGCGACTTGCATGTGATCCCCTAGAGAGATGGCGAGACCCTCCGCAAGTACATACAGAGGTTTAGCCGCGTGCACCACAACATTCCTGATGTTCATCCCGCAGCTGTTTGCATCGCATTCCACACGAATGTACGCAACCGCAGAATGCCGTCTGAGATGAGTGTCATGAAGGTCAGGACCATCAACGAGTTGTACGCCTTGGCGGAGAAGTGTGCACGTGCTGAGGAAGGGAGGCGACTCCTTGGGGAAGATGCTGGCGCCCAAGTCGACTCCGAAGACGACGACGCAGATGATGCATCGACCCCGCAGAACAAGAGCCGGAAGCGCAATCGGAAGCGCAAAGGCAAGACAGTGATGGCAGTGGAGATCCCCGGCAATGCCAACACCACCTAGAAGTCCAAGGCAGAAAACCCCAGCAAGGAGGTTGCCGGATGCGCTCACTGTCGGGAGGTTGCAGTGGGCGATAAGAGCGGCAAGACCGGTGGGCCCTACTGCAAGATCCATCGCACCAAGGGCCACGACCTCCAGGAGTGCCGGCAAGTAGAGCAGCTTGCTGAGAAGCAGAAGCAAGAGTACGAGAAGCGCAACAAGGAGAAGGGCCAGGATGGTGCTGGTGGGTCCGGCAAGCAGAACTATGGTGGCCGAGGGGGCCGCCACGGCAAGGCCAAGCAGCCGAAAGAGAAGGCCGCGCAAGGCCAAGATGATGATGATGAGGATGAAGATGAGTCCGACAAGGAGTTCCAGAACGCGGTGGACGCCATCTGTGTTGACGGAGGTGCATCTTTGCACTCCTCGCACCAGCAACTGAAGCAGTGGATCCGCGAGGTGAATGCCGCGGAGCCCATGGTGGAAGCGCAGAAGCCACTCAAGTGGTCGCACACGCCCATCATCTTTGATGCCGAGGATCACCCTGATCGCACCACTGCGGTCGGGTGTTTGCCGTTGTTGGTTTCGCCAACAATCCGCAACCTCAGGGTGAAGAAGATGTTGGTTGATGGTGGGACCAGCTTTAACTTGATCTCCCCCGACGCGATCAAGAGGCTGCAGATCCCCGACAAGGATCTTGAGGAGACCGACACGTTCCAAGGAATCTTGAGGAGACCGACACGTTCATGGCTGCGTCGCACTTCGCCTACAATGTCATCAAGATGCCAGGGCCGATGGGGGTGCTCACCATCAAGTCGAACCACAAGGACGCAATCATCTGCGTCAACAAGCTATACCGGGAGGTAGTGGCAGCACCTGCCGACAAGGAACCTGCTCCTGCCGGCAAACCTCCCAGGGGAGGGAAGAAGAAGTCTGGCAAGACCCTTGATACGGACTCCGGGAAGCGCGCTTTAGAGTGCAGCATGCCCGTCGAGGACATACCAGAGAGCTCTACCGGCAAGAGCAAGAAGTCCAAGGCCTCCGCGCCGGTGACCAAGCAAGTTTCTGCGAGAGAGGATGGGACGAGGGGCACTTTTTCTGTAAGTGCCACTCTCGGTGACAAATAGGAAAGCGAGCTTGTTGCCTTCCTACGGGCGAATGTCGATGTGTTTGCTTGGCAAGCATCTGACATCCTTGGTGTTCCTAGGGAGGTAATTGAGCACCACCTTGCTATCTGCCCTCATGCAAGACCCGTCAAGAAGAAGGTCAGGAAGCAAGATTTGGAGTGGCAAGAGTTCATTGCCGAGGAAATCAAGAAGTTGGAAGCAGCAGGTCTAGTCAGAGGAGTGCTACACCCTACGTGGTTAGCCAATCCAGTTGTAGTGCGCAAGGCGAATGTGAAGTGGAGACTTTGTATAGACTTCACTGATATAAATAAAGCCTGTCCAAAGGACCCTTTCCCTTTGCCGCGCATCGACCAGATTGTAGACTCCACTGCCGGCTGTGATTTACTCTCTTTCCTTGATGCCTAATCTAGTTATCATCAGATCTTTATGGCCAAGGAAGATGAGGAAAAAACCGCATTCATCACTCCATGTGGCACATACTGCTTTTTGCGTATGCCTTTCGGATTGAAGAGTGCTGGAGCAACCTTTGCCAGAGCGGTCTAGATCGGTTTTGAGCCACGGCTGCACAGAAATGTGGAAGCCTACATGGATGATATTGTGGTCAAGACCAGAGACAAGTCAACCCTGATCCAGGATTTGGAAGAGACGTTTGCGAACTTGCACAACCTCAACTTGAAGCTCAACCCCGAGAAGTGTGTGTTCGGTGTACCGTCCTGCAAGCTTCTTGGTTTCTTTGTGTCTCAGAGAGGGATTGAAGCCAACCCTGACAAGATCAAAGCAATTGAGCAGATGGAAGCACCGAGATGCGTCAAGGATGTCAGGCGTCTTGCCGGCTACGTTGCCGCCCTCAACAGGTTCATCTCCAAATCGGCAGAGCGCGCCTTGCTGTTTTTCAAGATATTGAAAAAGGCAGGTCCAGTGAACTGGACTCCGGAAGCGGAGGCCGCGCTCCAAGATTTGAAGGAGTACCTGTCCTCTCCGCCAGTCCTAGTTGCGCCTAGGCCGCAAGAGACATTGCGGCTATACTTAGTGGCGACGAATCAAGTGGTTAGTGCGTCACTTGTGGCTAAAAGAGAGGCCGATGAGGAAGAGGTAGCAGCCGCAGAGCCACGACCCAATGAGCCGGAATCTTCTCCGGCAAGGTCAGGTGCCGACAAGCTCGATTGTTCAAGCCAGCCAGCCAGATCAACAAGTTGTGAAGAAGAAGATGGTGCAGCGCCCAGTCTACTTTGTCAGCTCCCTCCTGCAAGGGGCCAGGTCAAGGTACTCTGGTGTGCAGAAGTTGCTTTTCGGCCTTCTCATGTGCTCAAGGAAGCTGTGCCATTATTTTCAAGCACACCCAGTCACCGTCGTCACTCGCTTTCCGTTGCAACGCATCTTGAGAAATCCAGAGGCAACCGACAGGATTGTGGAGTGGGAATTGGAGCTGTCGAGCTTTGATTTGAAGTTTGAGAGTACCTCAACAATTCAGAGCAGAGCCTTGGCGGAATTCATTGCAGAATGGACCCCAACGCCAGACGAAGAAGTTCCGGAGACCTCTCTCCCCGGCAAGGAAACTGTTGATGATTGGGTCATGTACTTTGACGGTGCTTTCACGCTGAAAGGCGCCGGTGTCGGTGTGCTGCTTATAGCACCCACCAGAGAGCACCTCAAGTACGTGCTTCAGATGCACTTTCCCCGGGAGCAGGCCACCAACAACACTACCGAGTATGAAGGATTGCTTGCCGGTCTGCGCATTGCAATCGACCTTGGTATTCGAAAGCTAATTATCAGAGCCGACTCGCAGTTAGTGGTGAGGCAAGTCAACAAGGATTACTAGAGCTCTTTGATGGAGGCCTATGTCGATGAGGTGAGGAAGTTGGAAGAGCACTTTGACGGTCTGCAAGCAGAGCACGTTCCCCATGCCTAGAATTGGATTGCCGACGACCTGTCAAAGCTTGCCGCTCAAACGATGCCTGTGGAACCAGGAACTTTGGTGCTCCATCTGACTTAGCCATCCGTTACGCTATCAAGGTTCGCGGAGAAGAGAAAGCAAAATGTTGGTGGTTACTTTCCGCCAGAGTTGCCGGCAGCCGCCAAGAAAGTGGACACCGCCAACAAGATACCCTCGGCCGGTGAGCCACAGTTTTCGGCAAGCCAGATCCTTGCCGTCGAAGCAAGCGCTCCCGCAGAGGAAGAAATGCCTTTAGTCCTTGTCGTCGAGCCACAAGCTCCAGCATGGGCACAGTCAATCATCCAGTTCCTTCAGACAGGAGATCTTCCCGATGAGCAAGAGGATGTAGAAAGAGTAGCCTGTCAATCAAGGATGGACAAGTTTGTTGACAACATTCTGTACCGAAAGAGACCAAATGGGGTGAAGTTGAAGTGCATCTGCCGGGAAGATGGACAGAGGCTGTTGGAAGAAATGCATGAAGGGGTGTGTGGCTCTCACATTGGGTCGCACGCGCTTGTCGGCAAGGCGTTCCGTCAAGGATTCTACAAGCCGACAGCCCTTCAAGACGCCTTGGCAGTGGTCATCAGATGCGAAGCATGCTAGTTCCACTCCAAGGACATTCACCAGCCAGCTCAAGCCCTCCAAACCATCCCTCTCTCCAGGCCCTTCTCGGTCTGGGGGCTCGGCTTCGTCGGCCCCTTCCCCCGTGCTACCGGGGGCTTTGAATTCTTGTACGTTGCAATCGACAAGTTTACAAAGTGGCCTGAGTTGGAGCCAGTGAGGAAGGTGATGGCACAGTCAGCCATCAAGTTCCTCAAAGGATTGGTTGCCCATTTTGGTGTCCCCAACAGGATCATCACCGACAAAGGCACCCAATTCATGAGCCGCGCCTTCACAGCATATTGCCAAGAACTTGGAAATAAGATTTCCTACGCGTCTGTTGCTCACCTAAGGAGCAATGGGCAAGTAGAGAGGGCAAATGCAGAAGTGCTGCATGGTCTCAAGACCAGAACTTTTGACAGGCTACACAAGTGTGGAAGGTGCTGGGTGGAAAAGTTGTTGGCGGTTCTTTGGTCGATCAGAACGACGCCAAGTCGAGCCACAAGCCAGACACCCTTCTCCCTTGTTTATGGTGTAGAAGCGGTGCTCCCCACAGAACTCAAATACGGGTCACCTCGAGTCTTGGCCTTCGATGAGGAGGATCAAGATGAGCTACGACAAGATGATGCCACGCTCCTTGAGGAAGATCGTTTACGGGCTGATGTCCGTGCTGCACGGTACCAGCAAGCTTTGCGCTGCTACCATAGCCGCAAAGTGAACGCCAGGAATCTTGAGGAAGGCGACCTTGTTCTTCGTCGGATTCAATCCACGAAGGGTCAAAACAAGTTGACGCTGAAGTGGGAGGGCCCTTACCGGGTGGTACGAGTCACTAGGCCCGGCGCAGTCCGCCTAGAGACCGAAGATGGCACTTTGGTGCTCAACTCATGGAATATTGAGCATCTTTGCAAGTTTTACCCATAAGGCGTGGTTGCCGGGCTGCCCGGCAACCTCTTTTGTACAAGTTTGCTGGAAAGGCATGTAAACCTTTGTACAGAGTCGGGCGCAGATCCCGTGCACATAAATAAAGATAAGTATTACACAATTCTTTGTCCAAGTACATATTTGTTTATATGTTGCAGGCAGCCTTGTGCTACATTTTCCCTTGCATAGGATGATTAACGAACCATCAAGGTTCCAACCTCCTTGTTTCTCTTCTTTCTTTTTCTCAAAGGATAGAAGGGTTCCTCACGTACAAGTTTCCCAGGGGGACTGATGGTATGGATACCGAATGACGTTCAAGATATCGTCCTACGGCAAGAAGCACAACAAAGAAAAAGCTAAGTTGCAAAACTTTAAAGTAAATTCTTTGTTGTAGTTGCAACTTCTCCTTGAACGATTTTGGCCTTTGTATGAGAAACCTGCATGCTAAGGAAACTTGTTGTGATCGACTGCGCTCTTACTTTGTTTCTAGTCCGCTCGGCAACTTAAGTAGCTGCGTTATGATCGTCAAGTGTACCCTTGCCGGCAGCGACACTTCCGGCAAGCTGCTAAGGACCCGTTCTTCAAGCGCTCGTGGCAAGAGTGCGCGCACCGGCAAGTTTCCGGCAAGCATACGGTACAAAAACCATGCAAAGACAGAATAAGACAAGAGAGATAGCATGCATACATCCATCCAAAACACAAATTACAGCAACCATTAAGCGCTTAAATGCAAAGGTCATTTCCACGGCCCCACGGGGCTACATTGATTCTGATACAGGAGCAAAAGAGAGGGACCTAGGCGGAGCGCAGCTCGTCTTCAAGATTCGACTCGAATGCTACCTGTGCCTTGTCAGAATCTTCGCCCTCACTCTTGATGCCCGGGGAGCTTTCGTCGCTGCCGCTCGCGCCAGTGGAGTCAGTGCCCTCGCTCCCGCTGGGGGAATCGGTGCTGCTGCTCTCGCTCTGTATGCAGCACTCCATACGGCCACCAGAGACCCCGAAAAACTTCACAAAGAGTGTGGCGGCCCCGTCGTACCTAAACTGGAGGAGATGCCCCCGTCCTAGACCACGGGAGTGGGCGAACGACTTCCACCCCCGTGTCAGGAACAAGAAGCCGGCGGTGGAGAACTCAGCCGCCACCTAGGAGGGACCGTTGCAGCAGCCATCCGCCTGTAGCCACAGGCCCGAGGGCGGGCCTGCTATCCTCCATTGCCTTCGCAAAGGAGTCCGGGAGCCGGAGCCAACTGCGGGGCCGATGGTGCAGCCCCATGACGAATCATGCCCCGCCACCGCCGTGTGGGCTACGCCCGCCTCGACCACGAACGCCGTGCCCCCACGGATGTGGGGTGACCCTTCTACGGGCGCTAGGGCTGGCCTCCGCGGTAGCTGCCGAGGAACGCGTTCAGCCCGAAGAGGGGCCCTCATGGCAGTAGCAGATGCGCGGCCCCGACCTCCACCCCTCGCCATCGCCGCGGTGGACCTCGGGGAAAACAAGGATGGGTGAAAGGTTGGAAGAGGAGAGAGGCAAGGGTTGAAGATGAGTGAGGGAGGAATTGAGGAAGGAAATGCGAGGAGTCAGCCGCAAGGAGACGAAGACGGCGGTGATGGCGAGATTGGGAGAAGGGGGGTAAATGAGCAGCACCCCTCGTGGATTCCTTTTTATGGGGAAGGCGCGGGGGCTGGCCCTTTACCGTCCTACGTGGCTGCGCTTTTTAGGCACACTACCTCCCCGCGCCCGTTCCATTCCACCTCTCCCATGCCCGCATTTAATGCGCGTCATGGGGGTGTGGTAACAAAGAAGATTACGACAATTATCCTCTGCCACGCATGCCTGTGCACTATTCGGGCCTAGCCCAATGACGCCTCACATGCGCGTGTGGCCCAGGCCCAGGGGCTCCTGTCGGTGTACTAAAGCAGGGGTGCCCTCGTACCCTGACTTGTGCACAGGCAGTTGTAGCCTTCCTAGTGGCAAGGGCTTGATGGAGGATAACTATGACTCAAGACTTAGAATAACAAGACCGTGAAGAAGACCTCAAGGCAGGTCATCAAGAAGTACTATTCTCATACTGAAGATCAAGATTGCCCTTGCCGGCAAGCTTCGTACCAGCAAGGTGAAGGCCAAGACTCTGGTTGCCGGCAAGCTCCTTGCCGACAAGCAACGGCCCGGCAAGGTCCGCGCCGGCGAGCTCGTTCTGTCCCGTTACCACTCCACCTCATCATCGGCTAGATAAGCATGCATGATAGGTGTCGAGAAGGCAGGCAGTCAACACAGCTGGCCAAGGCACGTGTCAGCATGCCACGCCAGGATTAACTTTAATGACACCCGTCCCTAGGACGTGTCAAGGTGACAAGAGGGCGCCAGGATCGGTGGTACAGATCTTTTACCCAAAGCCTCGCCTCCCCAATGTAACACCTAATAGTGCATTTAATACGCTTGTCTTACCCCGTCTGGAGATAGACGTGGTGAGGGTGCAAGTTACTATTCATACTCTGTAAATGACCATGTTAGCCTCTGTGGTGACCCCTTGGCCTATAAAAGGAGGCCCATGGCTACACTTAGAACGGTCGACTCTTAGCTCAACTACACGATGTAGCTACACTTCCCGCGCACCTTGCCGGCAAGCTGCGCTCTTTGTAACCCTTGAGCTCACATACAATCAAACCACCAGAACAGGAGTACGGTTTTACGCTCATAGCGGCCCGAACCTGGATAAATCGTTGCTCGTGCTCATATCTATTACCCCTGCTCTTTGTAGTATTGTGATCCCACTTCCGAACCGCAAAGGGATCATCTCGATCCCATAGATCGTCGTTTTCCCACGATAGTTGCGAACCAGAAAAGTCTTGAGAGGATAATTGAGACGAAATTTTATGATCTGGATATCAAAGTAACAGAGATGCAAACCACCATTGAGAGCCTGAAGAAGGAGGTGGATGAAGCAAAGAATGCTAGTAGTGATGATGAGCAGCATCAAGGATCAGTACTTCCCACTACTACACCGTTCAGGTCCCAGCTTAGGACAGCAGCAGTTCCCGACACCACCAGAGCTATAGTCTCAGCTCCAGCTGCTACACCTTCAGTTACTCCCTCAGCTGCTCAAGTTTTTGCCACTCCTCCACCAGTCCTGCAGACTTCTTCAGAGGCATTTACATATGCTCTTCTGTCTACTCCGACATCGACGCACACCGGAGCTGCCAGCCAGAGGTCTTCACCACCAGGAGCTGCCGGAGATCGTGTCTAGAGCGACATTTAGCTCTATACTTATTCAACCTTTTTGGTACTTGTTGCCAAAGGGGGAGAATTTGTATAGATCATTAGAGGTTCGAGAGAGAGTGTTTTGCCTTTTTTGTTCATTTGTTTTCCTTTGAGAGTTTCGTGCTACAATTTGGTTTGTGTTACCTTTTGAGCTACCATGATCATTATGCTTGTGATACTACGTTTGGTTATGTGTGTTTGATCATACGATGCCTCATGCTATGCTCATTGCTTATATTTGTCATTATCTATGTATGATCATTCACTTGGTTGATTGGTGATGAGTGCTTATGTTATTGTATTCTTATCATTTTGAGCGCTCCACCAAGATGTATGTGACATGGAAGAGTGACCCATGATCCTAATCGATTGTGCATTTGCATTCAAACGCAAATTTTAAATAATGCACAAATTTAGGGGGAGCTCTTACTTATCACATACTTTTCAAAGCAACGATGTATTTCATTGATTATATCATTTTGTCGAAGCTTTGATCTATATGTTGTCATCAATTACCAAAAAGGGGGAGATTGAAAGTGCAAGTAATCCCCAGGTGGTTTTGGTAATCAATAACAACATATACATCATTGATCTAATATTCATTGCTAATAGATTTCAGAAAAGATCAATGATTGGCATGGCAAGGACTAATGGATGTGGACCCCTCAAAAAGTCAAGGACAAGTTTGGCATCTACAAGACTCTTTATTTTTATTTTAGTGATCCAAGATAACATTGAGACCCTTAGGAAAGCCAATACTATTAAAAGGGGATGAGGTGTCAATGATGTGGTTGTTGCTCAAAGTGCTTAGTGGTATTGCTCCAAAAACCCTCAGTCATTCTCCCACAATCACATCTGTCCAAACCCTAAATTCCTATCTCGGTCCCACCGAAAGTACTTCATCTGGACTCACCGAGACCATCACTCATATTGCCACTGCCAAACCCTAGCAATTCGGTTTCACCGAAAAGGATCTCGGTCCCACTTCGGAATCACTGAGTTGAAATAATCAGAATTTCCGAAACTGAGTTCTGCCCTAGCCTTTGCACTTTGGTCCCAACGAGTTGTTCCACTTCGGTCCCACCGAAAAGTCTAAAGTTCACACTTTTTACACTAGTCGGTCTCACCGAGTTTATGTTTCGGTCTCACCGACTTTTTACACTAGATGGATTTTTGGTGAAGGCTATTTATACCCCTCCACCCCCACTTACTCTCTAAGAGAGCCATGAGAACATGCCTATACTTCCACCATACATTTTCTCAGAGAGAACCACCTACTCATGTGTTGAGATCAAGAGATTCCAATCCAACCATTTGAACCTTGATTTCTAGCCTCTTCAAGTTGCTTTCCACTCCAATCCTTCTCCTACCCATGCCAAATCTATGAGAGAGAGATTGCGTGTGGAGGACACTATCATTTGAAGCACAAGAGTAAGGAGTTCAACATCAACACGCCATTTGTTACCTTTTGGAGAGTGTTGTCTCCGAGATTGGTTAGGTGTCACTTGGGAGCCTCCAAGATCATGTGGAGTTGAACCAAGGAGTTTGTAAGGGAAAGGAGATCGCCTACTTCGTGAAGATCTACCCCGAGTGAGGCTAGTCCTTCATGGACAGAAGCCATGGTGGAATAGTCAAGGTTGCTTCTTCGTCGACCCTTCGTGGGTGGAGCCCTCCGTGGACTCGCGCAACTGTTACCCTTCATGGGTTGAAGTCTCCATCAACGTGGACGTATGATAGCACCACCTATCGGAACCACGGCAAAAATCATCATGTCTTCATTGCGTTTGAAATCTCCAAACAACTCCTTTACTTACATGTGCAATGTTTTACTTTCCTATGCTATACTCTTAGAATTGCATGTGTAGGGTGATACTTGACTTGGTGCATTTGCTAAAATCTGCCCACAACTAAAATTAGGAAAAGGATAGATTTTTATTTGGTCAAGTAGTCTAATCGCCTCCCCTCTACACATACTTTCGATCCTACAAGTGGTATCAGAGCTTTGGTCTCCATTGCATTGGTTTCACAACCTAGGAGAGTATGGCGTCTAGTGAGGGAAACTACCTCCGTAGAGGTCCATATTTCGATGGTACAAACTTTGCTAGTTGGAAGCATAAGATGAAAATGCATATTCTTGGTCATAACCCCGCCGTTTGGGATGTTGTTCATTTTGGCTTGCAAGGTGAAGTCTTCGAGGATGGTAAAGAACAGGATCGCGAAGCAACCATGGAAGAATTGAATATGTTGCAATACAATGCTCAAGCATGTGACATTCTCTTCAACGGTTTGTGCCCCGAAGAGTTCAACAAGATCTGCCGCCTTGAGAATGCAAAGGAAATTTGGGATACTTTGGTTGATATGCACGAGGGTACTGAGTCCGTCAAGGAATCCAAGTTGGATGTGCTTCAAAGTCAACTTGACAAGTTCAAGATGAAGGATGGTGAAGGAGTCGCCGAACTGTACTCTAGGCTTGCTCTCACCACAAATGAGATTGCCGGCTTAGGAAGTGAAGAGATGACCAACAAATTCATCATCAAGAAGATTCTTAGAGCCTTGGATGGAAAGTATGATACCGTGTGCACATTGATCCAAATGATTCCCAATTACAAAGATCTCAAGCCCACTGAAGTCATTGGAAGGATTTTTGCTCATGAGATGTCACTCAAGGAAAAGGAGGAGCTACACAACAAGTCAAGTGGTGCTAACAAAGCCTCAACCGATGCTCCCACAACTTCAAGCGACAAGCTAGTATCCAATGAAGAGATTAGCGTAATGGTGAAAAGGTTTAACAAGTTCTACAAGAGTAGAGGAAAAGAAAGGAGCTCAAACTCAAGAAACTATGAGCAAAGATCATCAAGTCATGACCGTAATTGCTACAATTGTGGAAGAACCGAACACTACTCCAATGAGTGTACGCCACCTCACAAGAAAAGAGACGAATCAGCAAGAGGAAGACATAGAAGAGATGAATCGCCTCACAAGGAGAGAAGGAGTAGAGATGATCGTTATGAACAAAGACCTTCTCAGAGAAGCAAGGATTTGGAAAGGAAGGACAAGTCATCCAAGAGCTACACTAGAAGAAGACATCAAGCTCATGTTGGTGAATGGATTTCCGGCTCTGACTCCGACAACCAATCCGAGAGAAGTTATCACTCCGACTCCGACTATAGTCAAGATGAAGGTGTTGCCGGACTTGCTCTCGTATCCTCCAACTCCTATGACCTATTTGATTCACCAAATGAGGGAATTGTAAGATGCTTCATGGCAAAAGGCCCCAAGATATCACACCCCGAATACTTTGACTTTAATAGTGATGAGGATGATTTACTTGGTCATGATGATCTACTTGTTGATAAGACTAGTGATGTGAGCTATAATGAACATGCAAGTAATCATGATAGTCAAGAGGAAACAAATGACAATGCTATGAAGGAGATTGAGCATCTAACTAAAGAACTAAATACTCTTAAGTTAGCTCATGAAACAACTCAAGAGGATCATAGAGAGCTTCTAAGATCTCATGAGAAGCTACGCTTCGAGAAGCTAAATTTAGAGCAAGAGCATGAGTTTCTAAAAGCTATCAATGACGATCTTCGAAAGAAGAGTTCTTCATACCTTTCCAAACAATTACTCTTGTCTACCTTTATGCCACAAGTCAAATCTAAGCAAACTAGTAACGATGGTAAAAAGGGTTCTACTTCTAGTAGTAACAATAACAATGCTAAATCCAATATTGTTGCTTCTAGTAGTTCTATTGATTCCACTAATGATTCTCTTAGCCAAGTTACACTTGAGCAAGAAAACGATTTATTCAAAGGAATTATAGAAAAGGGTATCTACAAGAGTCTTGCCGGGAGTATGCAATTTGAGGAAATTGTGTGCAAGCAAGGAAGGCATCGGAAGAACCAAGGTATTGGTTTTGAACGAAAGTTCAATGCCAATGGAGTTGAGTGGGAAGAAGATCAATACCCCAAGACGAAGTTTGTTCCTCGACAAGAGAAGTATGATCCTACTTCCTTCAAGGGGACACAAGCTCAAGATGATATTCCACCACAAGACCACAAGCTAAAAGGAAAGGACAAGCTTCAAGAGGAGATTGACTCATTTGAAGAATCACCTCAAGCTTTGGTCAAGTGGGTTCCCAAGGCCTCATCAAGTTCTACTTCATCAAGTGCTACTACAACTCCAAGGATTCCCATCAAGTCGTTGTGGGTCCCAAAGAAGAAAAACTAGAGAGTTCTTGAGGGTGACTCCACCAACAAACTTCACTCATATTCTCTTATGGCAAGGACATGTGCAACCAACTTCAACATCTTGCACTAGTTCATGGAATCACAAACACTCTTGTTGGTATGACAAGGGACAAGGTATTCAATGCATTCATGGACATCACCATATGTGCATTTTACTCTATGTCTATGGATATTCTTGTTTGTTCCTTGTGGGACTAACCCATGTAGGTATTGAAAGTGCAAAATTCCAAGGATTGCTCCCAACTCTTGATGGTCTACATCAACATTGAGCATCCACATCTTCAACATCTACATGAAGTCATCATCGACAAAACCCATGGTTACTTCATCCCTCTTTGGGGGGATATCACATCTAGGGGGAGCTTTGCTCTAAGACTTGAGCTAAAGCAACTCAAATGGTGTGAACACATTAATGCTTTATGTAAAAGTGGTAACCCCACTTGTGCTTAAACGATGAGTATGGCGTATGATCAAATGTTCTCATTTGGCTCCTAAGTCAATATACTCATATATAGATGACTATGTCGTCGCCCATTGTGTGATAGATGCTAGTGTTGGTTGTGCCTGTTTGACACATATTTCATTTGCTATCTTATTGTGTGAGCATGTTGCTATGCATATTTCTCATTCGAGGACATCCATTTGTTCTTTTGATTGTCTTGGTTTTTCTGGCCAAGTGGATGTACAAGAATGCCTAAGAACCTTCTCTAGCTATCTATTCTTTCTTGTGTCAAATTCTCTTCATGCTATATCACAAATTTGAACAAGTCTTTTTCGGACCCTCCGGGTGAGGCACACTCGGAGCCACCGATCTGTATAAGACCGAACTCCAAAACCTTCTAAATGCATTTCGGTGTAACCAACTCACTCTCATTCGGTGTCACCGAAACCATTTGGATTGATCTAGGTTTTCATCTCGGTGTAACCGATTTGAACCAACTCAGAGAGACCAATATGCTGTACTACTAGCAGTTACACATCTCGGTGCCGCCGATTTGTTTCAATCGGAGCCAATAACAGTAGATGGGTATATATATCCAGCGAGCCTGTACGGTTGAAATTTCTGAAATGTTTTCGACCTCGCGCCGCACTGTTGCCGTCACCCCAGTCTCCGGACGATCGCCTTTCCATCCAGCACATCGTCGTCGTTGGATTCCACCCCCGTCAACGGAAATCACTCCCTCCGTTGTCACCGTAGAGGATTTGCGCCAAGTTAGGGTAAAATCCGACCCCTTAGTGCTTCAATTTCTGATTCAATGCACTAGGGTTTCGCCCTGATTCATGCCACTGTGTGCAACTTCTATTCCATGAATAAACTCCTTAGATTAGATGCGAGTAAGGATTTTAGGTTTAAATATCTGCAGAATACATCTCGGACTAGCCGATATGAAAATTTCAGAGTCACCGATCTGGCTACGGCCATTGCACAAGTATGTCTCGGTGCTGCCGAGTTATACTGATCGGTGAGACCGAAATAAAGTTTTTGTGAAACCCTAGCATCTCGGCAAGACCAAAACCACAAATCGGTCTGACCGAACCTGTGTGTCTGGTCTCTGTTAAGTGCTTCGGTATCACCGAAATGTTCAACTCGGTTGTTCCGAAATGTCTTCTGTGAAAATTTGAAACTAAGATTTGAACTCAAATTTTTTTTAAACCAACTACATTTTGTGATAACTCATCTACTCTGCCTATACCCAACTTCTTCACAGGTCTATTTGTAAGATGCCAATGACAGTCAGAATGCCTCCGAGGCCAATGTTGATCTAAGTGCAGGCTCTAGTCTAGAGGGCGGTTTTGATGAGGGTAGCAGGAGCACACCCAGTAATCTGCCCAAGGCAGCCAAGAGAACCAGAAAAGCTAAGGGCTCAGAATCTGATGATGAGGACTTCCATCCTAAGGAAGTAACCTCCAAGAAGAAGCCAAAAGTTGTTTCCAAAGAGTATGGCACTCAGAAAGAAAGAGGAGTCACCAGGAAGATCTCTGCCTCCACAGCTGCCAAGAAAGGTATTTCTTCAGAGAATCCAGGAGGATCTCAGCAGGCACCCATCAAGTCTAAGCCCAAAGCAGCAGGCAAGAAGAGAGAAAGGAAGCAAGTGGCTAATGTGGTCTTCAAACCCACATCTATGAGGAGAGATGATGCCATAGATGAAGAAGAAGAGGAAGAGCGAGCAGCACCTCCACCCAAGCAACAGAAACTCATGGGGGATGCTATGAAAACTACTGCTGCTTCCAAGGCCAAGCCTACAGCTGCCAAACCCAAGAGAACTACAAGGAATGTGCTAGCAAGTGAGAAGAACAAGGCCCCAGTGCCTCAAGGAAATGATGATGGTGATGATGAAGCCACAGTACTAAGGAAACAAAGACCCAGACTGCCAGAACATAATGACACACATCCCATTGCTGAAAACATAAAGGAAAGAAAGGATAATGGTCTGAGCAAGTGGAGGCAAACTGATCCATACGTTGTGAGAAGAAGGACTGCTTAGATTATTGCTTTCGTACCAAGGAGCAACATGATTTTTATGAGACAGTTATGCTAGACAAGAAGCCCATGGTCAGTGATATGAGGTGGGTGGACTGGAAGTACATTGATAACAACGAAGCCCATTTTCCTCATGTGCATGAGAGCTTCAAGATGATTGGGATTGATGATTTCATTGGAAAGAAGCTGACAGCATGGAATGATGAGATGGTTATGCAATTCTACTCCACTGCTCATTTCTATTCAGATGGAAGAATTGTATGGATGACAGAAGGTATCAGGTATGAGTCCTCAGTTGAGGAATGGGCTACCTTGCTTGATGTGCCCAAGCCAGAAGAGCATGATATTGATGTGTATGCCAAGCGCAAGATGGATCACAACTCCATGGCCAACATGCATAAGGAGATTCCACTGGCTGATGTTTAGACTCACAAGCTAGGCACAGTCTACTATCTGTTGGCAGGACTTGCTACCTCCAACACCATCATGAGGCATACATTGATGCCCAAGTCAGGAGATGAGAGGATGATTAGAGGACACTCCATCAACATGTTGCATCGCATTGACCGTTCAGAGAGATTTAGGGTCATGGATCTTACAATTGAGACTATCACAAGGACTACCGCCGATCAGAAGAGGCCATGTGGTTTTGCTCCACACATCCAGGTGCTTATCAACTCCAAAGTTGCTAACAAGACTTTTTTTCTTGATCGTGAGCACTTACCACTTAGGCCTGAGTTTGAAGATAACACCGTGACCATGGATCCATCCCATCCCACTTCAGCCACAACAGAAGCTGAAAAGGAAGCAAGAGCAGAAGCTGCCAAGTCTGCACAACCTAGTGCCGTATCTACTCCGTTACTAAAGACAAAGACCGACCAGATGAACCATCTTCTTCGAGCCACTCAGAGGATCGAGCAAAGTTTGGCCACCTTAGCTGTGAACCAGAAGAGTCTTGAGAGGATAATTGAGGCGAAATTTTATGATCTGGATATCAAAGTAACAGAGATGGAAACCACTGTTGAGAGACTGAAGAAGGAGGTCGATGAAGCAAAGAATGCTAGTTGTTGCCACTCCTCCACCAGTCCCGTGGACTTCTTCAGAGGCATTTGCAGATGCTCTTCTCTCTACTCCGACATCGACGCACACCGGAGCTGCCAGCCAGAGGTCTTCACCGCCAGGAGCTGACGGAGATCGTGTCTAGAGCGACGTTTAGCTCTATATCTATTCGATCTTTTTGGTACTTGTTGCCAAAGGGGGAGAATTTGTATAGATCATTAGAGCTTCGAGAGAGAGTGTTTTGCCTTTTTTGTTCGTTTGTTTTCCATTGAGAGTTTCGTGCTACAATTTGGTTTGTGTTACTTTTTGAGCTACCTTGATCGTTATACTTGTCATACTACGTTTGGTTATGTGTGTTTGATCATAGGATGCTTCATGCTATGCTCATTGCTTATCTTTATCATTATTTATGTATGATCATTCACTTGGTTGATTGGTGATGAGTGCTTATGTTATTGTATTCTTATCATTTTGAGCACTCCACCAAGATGTATGTGACATGGAAGAGTGACCCATGATCCTAATCGATTGTGCATTTTCATGCAAACGCAAACTTTAAATAATGCACAAATTTAGGGGGAGCTCTTACTTATCACATACTTCTCAAAGCGACGATGTATTTCATTGATTATATCATTTTGTCGAAGCTTTGATCTATATGTTGTCATCAATTACCAAAAAGGGGGAGATTGAAAGTGCAACTAATCCCCGGGTGGTTTTGGTAATCAATAACAACATCTACATCATTGATCTAATATTCATTGTTAATAGATTTCAGAAAACATCAATGATTGGCAAGGCAAGGACTAATGGATGTGGACCCCTCAAAAAGTCAAAGACAAGTTTGGCATCTACAAGACTCTTCATTTTCATTTTAGTGATCCAAGATCACATTCAGTCCCTTAGGAAAGCCAATACTATTAAAAGGGGATGAGGTGTCAATGATGAGGTTGTTGCTCAAAGTGCTTAGTGGTATTGCACCAAAAACCCTCAGTCATTCTCCCACAATGACATCTGTCCAAATCCTAAATTCCTATCTGGGTCCCACCGAAACTACTTCATCCGGACTCACCGAGACCATCACTCATATTGCCACTACCAAACCCTAGCAATTCGGTTTCACCGAAAAGGATCTCGGTCCCACCGAGATGGCTTTGCCAAGTTTCTATACTGCCATTATTTCACTTCGGAATCACCGAGTTGAAATAATTGGAATTTCCGAAACTGAGTTCTGCCCTAGCCTTTGCACTTTGGTCCCACCAAGTTGTTCCACTTCGGTCCCACCGAAAAGCCTAAAGTTCACACTTTTTACACTAGTCGGTGTCACCGAGTTTATGTTCGGTGTCACCGAGTTGGGTCAAAAAGTGTGTAACGGTTGGATTTTTGGTGAAGGCTATTTATACCACTCCACCCCCACTTACTCTGTAAGAGAGCCATCAGAACATGCCTACACTTCCACCAAACATTTTTTGAGAGAGAACCACCTACTCATGTGTTGAGATCAAGAGATTCCAATCCAACCATTTGAACCTTGATTTCTAGCGTCTTCAAGTTGCTTTCCACTCCAATCCTTCTCCTACCCATGCCAAATCTATGAGAGAGAGATTGAGTGTTGAGGACACTATCATTTGAAGCACAAGAGAAAGGAGTTCATCATCAACACACCATTTGTTACCTTTTGGAGAGTGGTGTCTCCTAGATTGGTTAGGTGTCACTTGGGAGCCTCCAAGATCATGTGGAGTTGAACCAAGGATTTTGTAAGGGCAAGGAGATCGCCTACTTCATGAAGATCTACCCCGAGTGAGGCTAGTCCTTCGTGGACGGAAGCCATGGTGGAATAGGCAAGGTTGCTTCTTCGTGGACCCTTCGTGGGTGGAGCCCTACGTGGAATCGCGCAACTGTTACCCTTCGTGGGTTGAAGTCTCTATCAACGTGGACGTACGATAGCACCACCTATCGAAACCACACCAAAAATCATTGTGTCTTTATTGCGTTTGAAATCTCCGAACCCCTCCTTTACTTACATGTGCAATGTTTTACTTTCCGCTGCTATACTCTTAGAATTGCATGTGTAGGGTGATACTTGACTTGGTGCATTTGCGAAAATCTGCCCACAACTAAAATTGGGAAAAGGATAGATTTTTATTTGGTCAAGTAGTCTAATCACCCCCTCTAGACATACTTTCGATCCTACAAGAGATGGTTGGTGTCTTTCAGAGCCAGTATGAGTTTCTTCATTAACAGCATCGTCATGTATGAGAGGAGTGGTAACGGGCGAATTCAGGAGAGCTACATCCCAAAAATCGTCATGTATAAGAGGTGTGGTGGATCCATCAATATCCATGTCCTCATCAATAGCTTCATCGCTTCCAAGTGAAGTGGCATTTTCTTCAGTCACTGGGACTGGCTGTGGTTTCCGCGATGATACCATGTGTGGCGCCCCGCCTGAATACCACTGTAGCCAGACGGTTGCCGCATATACCAGCCCAGGAAAATCACTCTGGCATGCGCTTTTACAACAAGTATCATGAACACAAGCATTTCTATTAATGGATATATAAGTCTTACATGATATTTTACAAGGGTGATGGCAGCGGAAAAGCTCTATCTAAGGCAGCATGGTCTTGGTGCGGCTCCAATCCACAGGGATCTGACTGGGTTACTCTTCTAGCCCGCGAACACTCCGGCTCCTCGCTAATGGATGTCGGCTCCTTAGGTGAACCTGGCCACATTGAAGGCTGCTGAGTACTTTTGAATGTACTCGCAAGCAAACCAAACCAACATATACACCAAGCAATGCAATCCATGGCATTCAAGCATGCACTTGTTATCTTAACAGCATTAACTATCATGTTATGGCAGGATTATCTAGCAAGCTTAATCATCTAGCAGCATTAATCATCATGTCATAGCAGGATTACCTAGCATGATAACTACCAAAGTAGCTGCAATATGACGGAGATACAGCATAGCAAGTAATTAATCCATACTCCGAATAATCTTAGGATCCAATCCAAACCCGATCCAAATCAAATCCAAGTCATGCGGTCATCCGACCACTTATCTCATAGCCATCGCATGGCTAACATCCCATATACCTGACATCATCCGATGTCCCTGCATCTGTACTATAAATCTGACAAATCATACCTTTCTCTGGTTCATCATTAACATCATATGGTTTGTTCCTCCAGACTCGACACGGACCAAATAGTGTGACCTAGTACGAACTGTGTCCCATGACCGAGGACGCGGCTATTCGAATAGATTTACACTCTGCAGAGGTTGCACACTTTACCCACACTATGGAGCTCCAGGCCTCGTACTCCCATTCGGGTGGACCAGTGCTGCTCCAACAAAACTTGTCTATTGCCTGGCACTCTTACGGTCCCACTGACAATCATACCCTCCCAGGGTCATGTCCTGGGTGGCCCCTGTGTCACCCCGTGACACCTGCCACCGTCGTGGCCAAACAAAACTGTAGCAAATGGGGACCTAGATCCATATAACTCAACTGGGCTCACAAGGTTATCGCCGCCTACCGGGCCAGGGTAGCATGCACGCATAACCTCCCCTCTTTGGAGGTACCAACAAGAGGCAGGACAATCGACCAAGCTAGGGCCTCCCCATAAAGGCAAATGTGGCTGCACGGATGAGCTCGGTTCGGTGGCACTATGACTTGATCCAGCCGACGGAGGAGGTTGTTATCATAATATCATATTCTTTATTATTGCAACAATGACGATAATCCAACATGTAAACTAGTATATCAACATAACAACCTATCTCCATATTGTCACCTACGAGTCACTAGTGCGATAATATGATAAACATTAGCAGGTAATGTAAATAGCAAATGCAACTAGCAGGAGTTTAATTATTTCTAACACATGCATATTCATTAATTAAACACGCAAGAATAACACAGAGCAATGCTTTAGGGCACATATCAGATGGTCGGCTTGCCTGAGGGTTGACGGATTCACCGGAGAGAAGTGCGATCACTTCGCGGAAGAATTCGCCGGAAAAGACTCCCTCTCGGAGGGGCTGAATATAGGGCAGGGGCAAAATGGGCATTTTCAGAAAGTGTCAACATGGTGAGAGTGACATCATCGGAATGGGCTCGACGAACTGAGAAAGTGGGCTTTGGAATCACCTGAATCGGAGTTGCGGTTAAAAAGTTGTGGCCGTTCGTTGTTTAGGCAGAAAACAAATAAAAAGTATTCATTTCTGTGCTTAACTGACGAACGTTCACAATATAAGGGTTCCACCGCCGGGCTGAAAACAGAAAGCGCACTTCTGTGAATGCGCTTTCAGTGAAGAGAAGGCGTACTCTGGTTTCCTGCCGTGGCTGAATACGCTTTCATCGATTGAAAGCGTATTTCGAGGAACTGCGCCTCCACTTATCCACGTTGGACAGCCGTCTCTCGCCGACACGTGGGGCCCGCACGGTCTTCTCTCTCCTCCCCTGCCTCCTTCTTCTTCCTCCCGATTCAGGAGCAGAGGGTGCCGACCGGTCTTGCCGTTGAGGCTCCGGTGGCCGCAGACGTAAGGCGATGACAGGGATGGATTCGCCGCTCCCTGCCACGTCCACAGGTGGGCTTCACGGCGTCGAGGTCGGCCGGAGTTGGGAGTGCCCCTGGCTCGAGCGGGAGGCGGCCACGGCGAGGTTGGGGCCGAGGTCCTGGCTGCTCCAGAGGGAGACCGAGGCGCGGGAGGGCTTCGATGGGGTGGTGGTGGGTGCCTGGTGGTGCTAGGAGAGGAGGAGGGGGTCGGGGCAGAGCGGATTTAGGCGAGGTGCGCCGGCGGCCATGGCGGCTGTGGTGGAGCAGGAGGGCTCCTCGAGCGGAATTGCGGTGGCTAGGGGTTGCTAGGAGGGAAGGAGAAGAGGTTGGGAGTGGTGTGTGTGCTCGGGGAGGGCTCGGCCACGGCTATTTATAGCCGGCCGAGACGAGGTGATAAGCTCGGCCGTGGCGATGTGCTGGCCGGGTACTAGAGCTCATGAGCCACGCGGTTGGTGGCTTGCCGGCGTTGGATAGCGGCCGACCTCACGAGGAACAGGGTGAGGGCTGCGCTGGCTCATTCGAGAGGGCTTGGGCTTGGATGGATACGGCAGCGCACGAGCAGCATAGTGGCGTACGGCGACATTCGTCGTAGCGCGGCGAGGAAGAGGACCGAGGGGGAAGAGGCTAGAGGAGGGGTGCGTGGACGGTGCGGAGCCATTGGACATGCTTGGACAAGCCAGGGCTGCTCGAGCTGTCCTGCCCGACGCGACGACCGCGTGGTGCACTGATTTGGTCTGTCACTCACGCGGTCACCACGCGGACCGCGTGCTCTGGCATGACTCTGCCTCTATAGGCTTGTCAAACATGTGCCTCACTTCTCAATTAGATGAGTTGGATCACTGGATGGACCAGGACGGCTCTAGAGTGGTCGAGGGGATCCAGAACAACTTCTGGACAGAAACTTGGGGACCAAGCTAAGGTGAAATGACTTAGCAAGTGAGATTGAAATGTTGTCAAAATAAGATGGGGTAGGAAGGAGTAGATGCTGGAAAAATTTGAAGGCATTTGGACCTATTTTGCATATACTTCCTTTGTAATGCAATATTTGGTCCAGAAACTAGATCAGGATGTTGTGCTCAATTGGCTCAATGAAATGAGCTGAATTTTTGTGTAGGGTGATTATTTGGAACTATGGAGGTACTGGAAAAATTTCACCTCATTTGGAAATGCCAAAGTGGTACTTCTTTCACAAAGCTTTCTGCTGGATAGAAACTAGATGGAATTTTTGAGGGAAATTTGCTATATGAAATGATGTGAATTTTTGCATGCTCACATCATATAGGGAATGTGAGGTCCTGGATTAATTTTAAGATTTATGAAGCAATATAAAATATAGTTGCTTCACAATCTCAAAATAGGTCCAGAAACAAGAATTGGATGATGCTCTCAAAATTTTATCTGTGAAACTTGGGATCTTGATGGAAATGGTGAATATATGGATATGAGAAGCTCCAAAAATTATTTGGGATTTTTCCTGGCTACCAAAATGGTAGCTCCTTTGGAAAGTGCCCAAATTGCAATATTGGCTTTAAATAGGAAAAGGCAATTTCCTTTATTTAATTATGGCCAATATTTTTATAGGAGCTCAATATGATCACAAAGAATATCTCCACAAGTTTTCATGAACTTTGGAGATGGATAGATATTTTCCTGGATTTAATTCCTTTAACTGGCAGAAAAAGGAATTAATTTTAAATGAAAAATATTGCAAATGACTTGGCAATATTTTTACATATCTAGGGTTTAAAAAGATAGGATGATCACGGGAAAAAATTTGGGAGGCAACAGAGCAAAGAAAATTGGGGTTCCTTTGTAACGGAAGGAATTAGGGTTTCCCTTCCGGCAACTCGGAAGGTAGGGTTTCGGCGGTAGAATCCTGAGAATATGTCTTGGGTGGTAAGGTTGGATTGGAGAGATTCTGGTTGGATAGGAAAGGCAAGGCTAAATGACCATCTTCATATACCCAAGAGCGAGAGAAAATCCAATAACATCGGAAAAAAAACGGGAGTCAAATCCCGCGAAGGGAAAAAAAACAAGGGGCGAAAACCAGGGTGTTACACCATGTGAAGTAAAGAATCTTCTTCAACTTCAATTTCTTCATCCACTTGCTCTGTGGAAGCAGCAGAGTGGGTATCTTGTTCTTCATCAGCCAGTGGGATAACATAGTCCACACCATATGGAACTATCTGAAGTTTTTTAGTGTTGCGAGTCGGTGGTGCTAATGAGATGGGTATGGCATTAATTGGCTCAACGGAAGACATTAGGGCCGTCTTCAGTTTCTTCACTGTCTCAGTGGTAGGAGGGGTTAAAGCTTTTCACTTTTTATCTTCTCGCTCAGCTGCCTTGGTCTTCTTCGCTTCTGATGCAGAAGGAAGTGTGATAAGCTTCAAAGATGAAGCCTTAGGTGGTGCTGCAACTAAGGAACTGGGGATATCTGGAAGAACTAAGACAGGGGCCGTAGTTAGCCTCATCTTTAATTCCATGAAACTGCTATCACATTCTTCCGTCCAGGCAAATTTGTGGTTCTTTTTCAGCAACTCTGTCAATGGCTTGGCTATTTTTGAGAAGCCTTCAATGAAGCGACGGTAGTAGCCTGCCAATCCCAAAAAACTACGGACTTCAGTTACTGTGGCTGGTGTCCTCCAGTTTAATACAACAGTCACTTTGCTGGGGTCGACGGCCACACCCTGTTCTGACAGAACATGTCCCAGAAAGCCCACCCCTCTTAGCCCAAATTCACATTTGCTGAACTTGGCATACAAGCGATGGGTCCTTAGTCTTTCCAGAACAGTACGGAGGTATTGCGTGTGTTCTGCTTCATCTTTCGAATAGATAAGAATATCATTGATGAATACTACCACAAATTTGTCCAAGAAGTCCATGAAGACCTTGTTCATCATGCTCATGAAGTAGGCTGGAGCATTTGTCAGCCCGAATGACATGACTGTAAATTCATACAGACCATATCAAGTAGTGAAGGCTGTCTTGGGGATATCTTCTTTCCTGATTTTTAACTGATGATACCCCGTTCGAAGATCAATCTTGGAGAATACCCGGGCCCCGTTCAACTGGTCGAATAGATCATCAATGCGGGGAGCGGATATTTATTTTTAATGGTAACCTCATTTAATTGGCGATAGTCCACGCACATTCGAAGGCTGCCATCCTTCTTCTTAACAAACAACACAGGTGATCCCCATGGCGAGGTGCTTGGACGAATATACCCTTTTTGTAGTAATTCATCCAGCTGTCTCCTCAATTCCACCAGCTCTGGGGAAGGCATGCGGTAGTACTTCTTATAGATTGGAGCGGTTCCGGGAACAACATCAATAGCGAACTCTCGTTCCCGATCAGGTGGCATTCCCGGTAATTCTTCCGGGAATACGTCCGGAAATTCACTGACTACTGGAATCAAATTTATATCTGTAGCAGTGGCTTTGAATGCCATTCCCTTCTTTGACATTATTTTGCTAGCAATGAATTGCACTATTTGGCCTGCCGGGTTTACCAGTGCCACCGTCCTGGTGGCACAGTTGATACACACCTGATGTGGTGTCAACCAATCCATTCCCAGTATTATATCTAGTCCAGGAGATTCAATGGCTAGAAGAGTAGCTGGAAACTTGACGCCATGTATCAAAATTTCCAAATCCTTGTATATCACATTTGTTCTGAGCATGGAGCAAGGGGATTGCACCACCATGATTTTTTCCAAAAGAGAAGGAGAAAGTTTGTGCAAGGTGGCAAAACTCCGCGAAATAAATGAATGAGAAGCCCCAGAATCAAATAAAATTATTGCAGGTATGTCGTTAACAGAAAACATACCAAGGACCACGTCTGGTGCTTCGCGGGCTTCCTCAGCGGAGATGTGATGGACTTGGCCGTGATAGAAGTTCGGATTGGGGCGGCGTCCAACACTGTTGACTTGTGGCTTATAGTCAGATGATGGCTTCCCATTTCTTGCGGGGCACTGCTTGGAGTAATGCCCGCCCTAGCCACAATTAAAGCATGTGTTATTGCGACGTCAATCCTCCAGTACTGGTTGTTTGCCAAAGGCCTTGTTCTGGCTGACAGGCTTATTGTTGTTGTTGCCATTGTTCCAGGCAGGCTTGTATTCAGACGGCCCTGGTTGCCAGATGCGTGGCTTCTGCACAAACTGCTCACGATTGTCCTTCTTGGGTTCAAACTTCCGCTTGCGATCATCATATCCTGACTTATGCTCTCGTTCAGCTATGAAAGCCTTGTTCACCAGAGTCTGAAAGTCAGGAAAGTCAAGCATACAAAGCTAACAACGGAGGGTATGATTGAGTCCTCCTAGGAATCTGTCAATTTTTGTTTCTTCTGTGGACATGTCTTGGGTAGAGTACCGTGCCAGATTATTAAACTTATTCAGATACTCACCCACTGACATGTTCCCTTGAGTAAGAGCAAGAAATTCCCTCTGCTTTACCTTCATTATGCCGGTGGGAATATGATACTTGCGAAATACCTCCTTGAACTTCTCCCAAGAAATATCTTCCCCAGGAGGCCACATTATTTTTGTATTATCCCACCATATAGCTGCTGGTCCTTCCAGGTAGTGAGTAACAAAAGGAACCTTGTCTGACTCATCACAGCGGGCTATGTCCAGCTTCTTTTCCATGGTCCTCAGCCAGTCATCAGCTTCCATCGGATCCACAGCTTGGCCAAAACTGGGTGGCTTGGTCCGCTAAAAGTCAGACAATTTAGAGTGTGTTCCGTTATTGTTATTCTGACCCACCATAGTCTGCATGCTTTTCAGGAATTCCATGAGATCTTGATTTCTTTTCTCTTCAAACATTCTCATAATCTGATCAGTGGTCGGTGACTATGGTGGTGGAGGTGGCAAATCTTCTGGTGACTGTCCTGCTTGTCTGGCGGATCGACGAACGGGAGTTCCATCGCCGCCTTGATTACTATACCTCTTCATCCTAAATTAGTTCCCATTGCAAAATACCGAATCAATGAGCAACATCCATAAGGGAAAGCATGATAGTATGACACCAGAAAAAGAAGCCAAATAAAAAGAGGGAATAAAGCGAACAACATAATTAAACAAGGCAAACCAACATCATACATGACAAGCTAGTAGGGGGATTATCATGACTAGACTGCTCATACGGCAGTTGACATATGCATAGATACTATGATGCATGCATTGAAACTCAAGCCACCACTCTAGTAGCGCAGGTGGCACGAACACTGGCAAACTGAAGACTCCTCGTCGTCTGATCCTGTCTCGGAATCTGAGCTGATGATGTGAATCTCGGTCTCCGGATTAAAGGTAACACGACGACGCTGACGAGAAGGTTCTCCCTCTGAAGGAGAAGAAGCACGACGCCGCAGCATCGGAGCAGCTGGAGTAGCTAGGAGTGAGGCCCATTCTGCTGGGGTCTCACATCGGCTACTAAACGAAAAGCCTGGCGGTCCAAACGAACTAGAAGGAGTCTCAAAAGGTGGAACGGGTGGAGTATACATGGGTGAAAATGGAGGTGGAGGAGGAGACTGTGCTGCCACAACAGCTGCAAGTGCCTCGCGGGCATGAGTCAGCTCCTCAGCTAGTGAAGTGATCATACGGTAACTGGCGTTCAGATAACGAGATAACACACCAGTAGCACGATCACTCGCCGGGTCAACAGGTGCGAAAAGGACTCGCCCTGTCGCAGGCGACAGGGTGGGGTAGTGAAAGAAACCTGGATGAGTCTGCATCTCGACCTCATGGAAGCGCAAGTCAGTGAGAGCCTCCATCGCAGCAAACTGAATCGCCAGCTCCGGAGTAGAAGTAGTTCCGCCCTTGGAAGAATGGGAGTAGCTGCCAATATCTGAACTCACAGTAAGAAAGGCCTCCGCGTGATACTCGTATACTGAACCAGCAAGCTTCTCTCGGAACACCTAGTACACTGGGTCTTCGCCGTTGGGATACAGCCGAAGCCAGACACTACGAAGCAGTACTGGAAAAGTGAACGGTGCCGGCACATGATTGTAGTGGTACGGAACTGGTGCCATCTACACTCACAAGGCAAACGGTTAGCACAATAATAAACTATATGCATGCCATGCAGCAATCAGATGCAACAAGCAAGACACACCCCAAGACTCTATTCTAATCGTGGTTCTAGCGGAGGGTTAACTAGGGTGTCCTACAGTCAGCGCGGCTCTGATACCAAGTGTTGTGGCACCCCGGCTTAGAGGACCGGTTTACCCAGTGTTTCCAACCCAGAGATCATGTCTTCTGGAAACACACAACAACTTGGAACAGAACAGAACTGATCTTTATTGATATATCTCAAGTACAAGCTCATAATTTACATCGATAGCGAGGCCAGAAGCACGTCATGTGCTATGACAATATCTACATTATTTATGGAACAGAGCAGGCCCTCGATACTACTAGGTGATTCTACGGCGTAGCGGGACATCACGTGGGAACTCCATCCCAAGGGACACTGCTGGGACACGGCCTAGTTAGCGTAGCATGAACCATCGGGACCTCCATCCTCGGCTTCTCCTGCATCTGGCATGATACGCCAGGTGAGTACTTGGAATGTACTCGCAAGCTCACAGCAACCACAACAATGCAGCAAACAACAGCATGGCAATTAACATGTTAAGTGCTTAAGTTGCTAACTTACTGTTACCAAATACCAACTTACTCTCTTCTGGGTTGTCCCACAACCCTCGGAACGCTCATAATCCACTGAGCACTTCCGATCATAAGACAAGTTCTTCCATCATTATTATCATTATTGCGGTTGACCACTCAGTGTGACCTAGTGCGGACTGTGTCCAATACCGTGGACGCGGCTATTCGAATAGATTCTTCCACTCTACAGAGGTTGCACACTTTACCCACACCATGAAGCTCCTAGTCCCGTACCTCGGTACACTTCCCACTCGGGTGGACCGGTGCTGCTTCAACGAAACTTGCCTAACCCGTGACTCCTTCATCGTACCACCGACAACCATACCCTCCCAGGGTCATGTCCTGGGTGGCCCCTGTGTCATCCCGTGACACCTACCACCGTCGTGGCCAACTAAACTTGTCCCAAACGGAGACGCCGGCAAAATAACTCAACTGGGCTCACAGGATTATCGTCGTCTACCTGATCAGGGCAGCACGCACGCATAACCCTCCCTCTTTTGGTGGTACCGATAAAAGAGTACGCAGTCAGACCAAGTCAAGGCCATCCCATACTGGCAGATGTGGCTGCACTGATAAGTCCGGGTCGGTGGCACTTGATCAACCAATAAGGTTTAGTTTTGACAAATACTTAACAAGCATGGTTATTTATCATGAACAACTTAACATGGCAGTAGCTATGTATCAAAGTAATTTACTATGAATTATCACATACTAAAATAATTCAAAACAATTCAATTAAATAACCAACACTATTGAAATGCCTCATGTAATGGATGATGTGGCTTGCCTTGCTCTGTTGGGTTGTCCACAAACTCCTGGGCTTCAAAACCAAAAGGATTTTCCTCTGAAAATATTTTAAAAAGGCAAATTAAAATGTCACATAACACATTTCTGTTCACCAGAAATTCTGTGAGCATGAGAAAAATACCAAAATTTACCAGAAAATAGAGGGGCTCAAGACCAACCCAATGCAAAAAGAATCAATTGATTTGGACTTATGGATAAAAAGTTATGAGGGTTCAAAGTTTCTTGTCAAATCTGAACAGAAAATAGAAAAACTACAGGGGGCCACGTCGAAGGCGTAAAGTGGAGGGGCGCCTCCACTTACCGCTTCGGCGCGTGAGGCGAGCCGCTGACGTGCGGGCCCCGCTGTCAGATTTAAAAGGGGGGGAGAGAGCGAGAACAGAGCACCGCAGAGCTCCGGCGATGGTCGCCGGCGATGCAAACGGCGGCGAGGTCTGGCGACTACGGGGATGGAACGAGCACACGGAGACGAAGCCGTACGTACCCGTGGATTGGCGAGAGATGGCCGGACGACGTCGTCCCCTTCCTCTCTGGCGGCGGCAGTTTTCGGGTGTCGCCGGAGACGATGATTCCGGTGGAGTTTTGGCTGGGCAAGAGGTTGGGCGAGGTCAGGAGAGTGTGTGGAGCTCGCGGGTGGAGTCAGTTGAGGCTGAGGTGGAGCGAGACGGCTGGGTGGCAGAGCTCGGGTGGCGGCAGATCACCGGCGAGATGCGAGGCCAGAGGGCCTCTCGGCCTTGGCTCATTGCTTGGGAGCTCGATTGGGAGCGGGTGGAGTGCGATGAGGAGCTAGGAGGGCTGGACGCGGCCTTTTATAGGCGGGGCGAGGTTTCTGGAGCGGGCGGAGCTACGGCCACGTCACCGGCGCAAGGACGCCGCGCTAGCTGGCTTGGCGCGGGCGACGGGATGGGAGAGGACAGGAGAGTAAAGGCGGGCAGTGGCAGCTTGCGGAGGAAGACGACGGCCAACAGGGCCACTGTGCCCGCACGGGTGCCACAGTGCCCGTGTGCGGTGGCGGCCGCCGGGAGCGATTCCGGCGAGGGGAGAACTCCAGAATGGCCAGGTGGTTGGAGGAGAGATTGTCGGCGAGCTAAGACAAGGCACGGCCATGCGGGGCAGCCAGATGTATCACATGAGACGCGGGCGCGGTGCAGAGCGCGTGCATTGGCATGCCAATGCCGTGCTCACCACGGTGGTTGGCACCTGGAGGCCACGTACGTCTGGCGCACCATGTCCAGCACGTCGACCCTCGACCACTAAGTCCCCCTGTGCCCTTGGTTTGGCTAGATACACTCTGATTCGAAGTGTAGCTTCAACAACAGTTTCTGACAGAAACTTTGGGAGAGCTCTAGAGGAGAGATGAGCTGGAGATGGAGCCAGTAGTGATGTCTGGAGTAATCTACTTTGGAAGGACAACAAGCTGGCCAAGTTTGAGAAATTTTCAACAAGGTTTGAATGTGGTTCATGTACAACTACTGTTACTGGTCCAGAGGCAAGATGAGCTTGTAGCACTCATATGGTTTATCTGCTGGAGCTGGTATTTGGTGTGTGAGGGTTATTTGATGGATAGAAGATGTCATAAAAATTTCAGCTCAATTGAATACCTCTAGCTGATACTTCCTTCACAGGGGTTTGAATTGAGCAGAAACTTGTCAGAATATTGCTGCTAAAAATTTGTACTGGGCAAGATGATATTTTTGGATATTGTGGCAAGATAGGTTCCCTAGTATCTCAGGGAATTATCTGAGAGTTTTCTGAGTTGGGAAAAATATGAGTTGCTTCACAATGGGCCAGTACTGTCCAGAAGGTAAATGGAGTTTTCTGGACAAAATTTTATACTGGACTATGAAATGTTTTTGAAGATTGTGGGAGTAGATGATGACAAGAAGGTGTGGTATTAATTTGAGATTTTTCTGATCATCAGAACTATAGGTTGCTTCATAACCCATAGTGATGACAGATTTTCCCAAAGAAAGAAAATGAATTATTGGGAAAGATTGAGAATTGAAATTTGATCCAGTAGGTGTGTGGCAAGATTTTGGCAGGATATTGAGGGCTTTGGATCACTTAGAGAAAGATTCAAAAGTTTCCTAAGTCCAAAGTCAACTGAAAAGATTCAAACACCATCCAAATTGCAAATAAAGCTAGAAAGATTTTGAAAAGAAAAAGTTGCCAAAAACTAGGGTGTCACATCGATGGCCTTGCAGAAACCACCACGCTGCTGGTCAAAACCGGCAAGTGGACTGTGACTTCCACCTACGATGTATACATGGTGGACAACCCCAAGAACCCACCTAGACGTCGGTGGAGACGCCCAAGAGGGCCTAATGGAGACCCCGGCGGGCATGACGCCACCACCGACAATACTGGCGCGGCGGCAGATAATGCAGACAACCTGGGAGAGGATTTTCAAGCCTCCCCTGAGCGCCCACACACCCCCACAGGGGACGACGACCCTGACGACCTCTTAGAAGGGGCAGACGACAACTACTTACCTCAATCCGAGGAGGACGAGAGCCTTGGCACCGAGGACTTTATAGTCCCTGAGGACCACTTCGAGCAAGAGCGGTTCTGACGGCGTCTCGTGGCCACCGCCCGAAGTATGAAAAGGAAGCAACAGCAGCTACAAGCAAGCCAAGATGCGCTGAACGACAAATGGGTCAAAATACTCTCAGCCGAGCAGGACTTCGAAGAACGGCACCGCAGCGCGCCTAAATCCTACCCATGCATGTGTTTGCTGCCTGAGTTCGATGAAGAGCTAGCCGATGACGTGCTTTTAACACGAGGACGAGCTGATGAACCTGATCAACCCCCTAGAGGGCGCGACAGGCCAGAGTGGGAGAATTTACGCACCCAAACGACGACATGTCGCTACGGCAAGGACCCCGTCGACTACACCGAGCCTTATGATGTGCGACGCCGGATAGAGGCAAACCGGGCACCGCCGCGGTCGATATATGGAACAGGTGGACGGGCACCAGCCGGGCTCGATGGCTACGACGCCTGGATGGACAGGAATGGCCAAGCTCGGGAGCAAGCCTATACGCGGGTTTCCCCCGAAGACCGATGCGAGCCTACTCGGTTCTGAGGTCCCTCCCACCCGATCTGTTTTACAGACAGAGTAATGGAACATCAGTTCCCCGACGGGTTTAAACCCGTCAACATCAAGTCATACGATGGTACTACTGACCCAGCGGTGTGCATCAAAGATTTTCTTCTCCACATCCACATGGCGCATGGAGATGACCTCCACGCCATTAAATATCTGCCGCTCAAATTAAAGGGGCCGGCGAGGCACTGGCTCAATAGCCTGCCTCCTCATTCTATTGGAAGTTGGGAAGCGCTTGAGGATGCCTTCAAGGCAAATTTCCAGGGCACATACGTTCGACCTCCGGATGCCGATGACCTCAGCCATGTCATTCAACAGCCTGGTGAGTCAGCAAGGAAGTTCTGGAATAGGTTCTTAACTAAAAAGAACCAAATTATGGACTGCCCTGACGCCGAGGCTATCGCCGCTTTCCGACATAGCATCCGAGATGAGTGGCTCGCATGCCACCTCGGACAGGATAAGCCGAGGACCATGGCAGCCCTCACCTCGCTCATGACCCGCTTTTGCGCAGGAGAGGACAGCTGGCTGGCCCGCAGTACTTACAACGGCGAGGCCGGCACTTCAAAAACTCGCAACACCAATGGCAAGCCGGGGCGCAACAAAAATAAGCGCAGGCATAAAAACGGTGGGAGCGATCCCGAGGATGTCATTGTAAATGCAGGGTTCAACGGACCTAGATCCGGTCAGAAAAAGAGGCCCTTTAAAGGGAGCAAAGACGGACCCAGCCAGCTCGATAAGATCCTCGACAGGCCATGTCAAATCCATGGCACCTCGGACAAGCTCGCAAACCACACCAACCGGAACTGCTGGGGCTTCAAGCAGGCCGGAAAGATAGCGACGAAGAATTAATGTAAAACCCAACCTCGCAGCGAGGACGAGGATGAACCTCGCCGATCCACTAACGGAAACCAGAAGCAATTCCCTCCCGAGGTGAAGGACGTAAACATGATTTACGTAACCCACATTCCTAAGAAGGAGAGGAAACAAGCACTTCGGGACATTTACGCCCTAGAGCCCGTTGCCCCGAAGTTCAACCCATGGTCGGCTTGCCCGATCACATTCGAAAAACATGATCACCCAACCAGCATCCGGCATGGGGGCTCTGCTACCTTGGTCCTGGATCCGATCATCGACGGGTTCCACCTGACACGCATCCTCATGGACGGAGGCAGTAGCCTCAATCTAATCTACGTGGACACGATCAAGAAAATGGGCATAGACTCATCCAGGATCAAACCCAGCACCACCACCTTTAACGTTGTTATACCCGGTGTCGAGGCTCGCTGCACGGGAACAGTAACATTGGAAGTAGTCTTCACATCACCTGAGAACGTCTGAAGTGAAGAGTTAATCTTCGATATCGTTCCTTTTCTGAGTAGATACCACGTGCTGCTCGGGCGCACCGCATTCGCCCGCTTCAACACAGTCTCGCATTATGCATACATAAAGATGAAAATGCCAGGACCAAATGGTGTCATTACAGTCAATGGCAACACCGAACATTCTCTCCGAACAGAGGAACAAACCGCGGCTTTCGCAACCGAGGTACAGGCAACCGAGGAGGCATCTCGCCACAAGCCCAGCTCTTCAAAGTGTGTACGGGCCACTCGAGCTGACCTCGGCTAGGCCACCATCCCCCCTCAATAAGGGCACGGGCTCCTCGCTTGCCTCCCCTTGGAAGGGCATTACGTCCCTAGGATGCACAATTTTGCACTAAAAATTCCATGGGCGGCCGAGGAGCCGAAGCATACGACGTGGTGCTAATCAGCTCGACTGAGCAGCAACACACTTCGGACTTGCATACCAGCAGGGCACTATAAAAGGCCCAAACAGAAGTTGCATGTCCACATGGCATAAACCATCCAAATGGTAGCCGCATACCTTTTCAAAGGACTCGACCAATAAAAAGCATCAAGCAAAGAAGAGGCCGAGGTCGCGGACAGCCCACACATCTTTCACTTTCAATGAAGGCAAGCTGATCAACAGCACGGAGACGCAGACGTGCGACAGTGACGGACTTGGGTGAATAAACCCATTAGCATATCCGCCCTGTTTTTACTCCTTTGCTTTTTCCTTTTAAGTTGTATCTTTTACAAGTTCCTTTTGTTAAAGCTCAGCATGTATGACTTGACCACATTTAATAAAAATGCACCCATCGAGGTCATTACACATTTCATTATGTTCATTGCCTTTGAGCCAAAATCATACATTTACGATACAACTGTTTAAAACTACTATGGGCTTCGCTTTTCGATCTCATGCCCCCTACAAGTCCAAAGTGTTTATTCGGCGTCTTGGATGTTGCATTATATGAATCAGTTTCGAACCTCAATTTTGGTCAATAGTTGGGTTGCCTGGCTCCTGTGCTTACCCCATACGTTCCGATCTTTTTTCGGCTAAGGGTGTAAAGCGAGAACCACTACGATTGCGCTGCCAGCTGGAACGGCAAAGCGCCTCAGTGGAGAAAGCCGAAAACTGACTGTCCTGGTAAGCGTAAACTGGTCGGCCATCCGAAGACAGCGTCCAGCAAAAGTACCGTTAGAGGCTACCCATGTCAAACAAAGGGCTTTTTACTCAAAGAAGTCGAAGTGATTATCGGCATTGACCTCAGCTAAAACAGCCAATCCACTTCAAGACTGGGGGCTCGTCATCAGCCCTCACACTTAAGCTCCTATGACTAAGTGAAAGTAATAAAACCACTATAGTCTGATTGCCTTGTTTCCATGAGCATGGACCGCCTTCGGGCACCGAGATATCGGCTAAGGGTCATGATTGCCTCGAAAACACCCGCTGTACTTTGTACAAATGGGCTGAAGCCGACGACTGGTCACTTTCAGTCACATACGGTCACACGGGAGTCAACAAAACACACAAGTATATACGCTAGCAAGCATGCATCGGAAAATAAAGTTGAAGTCATTGCAAAATAAAGGATAAACGTTTTTTACATCCGAACTACACTTAGGCATACCGAAGTACAAGTTTAAAAATACATATTTTCCTTCAGGCACTCCGCCTCGGTAATCCGGGCTCCATCCATCGCCTTGGCCATGTACTGTTCCACGGTCCGATTCTTCACTTCGGGGAGCCGGGCTGCCACGACCGCCGCTTCAACACATGGGAAGTGCGTATTCATGCGGGCATACGCCCGCTGAGCACCCTCCAGACACGCCGAACGCTTCCAGCGTAGTAACTGGGGGGCGGCCTCCTACAGACGGGCGAAGAACCCGAAAAAGCTGGTCGGTAGGGCCTCCGTGGGCCAAAGGTTGGCGCAGAGGTCTTGAAGCACCGGCCTCGCCATGCGCAGGAGCTCCGCCAGCTGCTTCATCTGTTTATTTAGCAGCTTCGGATGTGAGGGCACCTAGAATTGCAACCAGAACGTCCTCTCCACGATATGGCCCTCCTGCGCGCTATAGAAGCGGCCGGCGTCCACTGCGCTCCACAGAAGATCCTCGAAGATCTCTGCGGATCGCCACAGCTAGGTATGCTCGACGAACCCCTTGTGGCCGAAAACACATTGAAGCAAAAACGGCTTACCAGCAGCAATTTGCCTCACTTCCTAAAGCGCCTCGCGGTCTGCATGATCCTGGGACTGGACCTTGGCGTGGGCTTGGCGCAGCTTGTCGAGCTCGATGCTCGACACCTTCTCCTTCTCCTGGAGGGCGTCGAGTTCCTTGTAGACACCCTCCAGGGTCTCCTCCACTTCCAGGACCCGTGCCTGGTCCTTCCCCCTGTCCACCTTTTCGGCAGCCAGCTCCCCTTTGGCCTTTGAGGCCGCATCCTTCTGCTGCTCGGCCTCCTGCCGAGCTTTCGCCAGCTCAGACTTGAGTGCATCAAGCTCCGCCGTGGCAGCTGTCATATAAAACAGCTCGCCGTTAGCTTTGAATCTTTTTGCAAGCAAAATGATTAAAATTATCGCCTCATTGAAGTTTACCTTGAGACAGCTCGAGCTGCTTGTTGATTCGATCAAGGTCCTCCTCGGACCTCTGCAGCTTCCTGTTCATGTCTGCCACCTCCTCGGAGGCGGAATTCGGAGCCGAGGTCGATACCTGCAAACATTTGCCTTAGTACCTAGCTTTCCAATTTTAGATCCTCTGGGCAATCTTTTCAAAGAAACGCCAGAGTCTTGGGGGCTACTAGGACGCTCAAGCATCAACCCCAAGGCCGTTTTTTCTTCAAAATCAGCCTTGGGCCTGGGGGCTACTGGCTGACTACACTCTTATAAAACACCTCGCTAGGCTACAAGACTTCGGACATAACCTTGCTACATAAACACATTAAGGGAAAAGTGCAAAAGCGTACCTCGAAGCTCCTCATGAGGCCCTTGAAGACCTCGCACATTCCAACTTCCGCTAACCGAAAGCCTTGCAATGCCGCGCCAATTAAGGCACGGTGCTCTTCTGCGATGGAGGAGCCTGTTAAGGCCGCCTCCATCTCTTCAGGCCACCCCGCGTGAACCCGCCCTGGGGCGGGAGGCGGAGGTGGGGCAACCTCCGAACCCACCACCGAAGTGCTGGGAACGAAGGTCTCCGGCTGCGGTGCAGGCGCTGGAGACTGAATAGGCTGGGCCGAGTTCTGGCCCAACCTTCCTTGGGGACCTCGGGGACTGGTTCCCCTTGGCTCGGTGCGGACGAGGTTTCAACCTCGGCCATGATGACCGGTAGTCCGGCCCCCAGTGTGTAGATCGGAGGGGCCAGATTGGATGATACTTCCCCTAGGCCCTCGAGAGCTGGGGGAGTCTTGGCGCGCTCAGGCGTCTCGCTACCCGACGGGGGTAGATCGCCCGAAGAGTCGCTGCTGAGGCGGACCTCGGGTGGGTTGGTGAAATATTCCTTGTAAGCCTCATATGAAGAAAATAAGCTGTCAAAGTCAAAATCAAGTGGTAATTACATACCTTCAAGGCGCTAGTTTTTTCCTCCCTAGCACAAGGAGGTGTTCTTCCGGCTCGTCGGGGAAGATGGGCTTCTCCGGCAGGACCGGATCGACGGAGGCCTTGCGCAGCTTCCTCGGCCGCGCCTCCTCTTCGACGCCCTCGGAAGCCGCCCTCTTCCCTTTAGGGGAAGATTGCCCTTCCCCCTTGATTCCCTCCTCGTCTCCATTAGTGGAGGAGGTGTGGGTTTCCTCGGAGCGAGTAACCGAGGTCTCCCGACCTCGGCGACCAGCTCTACCCCTTGGAGGCTTGGACTCCTTGGGGATCACCACATGTGGCTCCTCGGTCAGGAGGGCCACAAGCAGGGGAGTCCTCTCCCCCTCGGGCAGCGGCGCCGAGCACAGCATCCGCTGTGCCTTGGGAATCCACTTCTGCAAACAATGGATGAACTGGTTAGTCAAAATTTGTAATGTGCCAGGAAACGCAAAGTGTGAAATTATGTGTGAAGATTTACCTCGGGGGCGTCATGGCCGGTTTCAAAGCCGAGGTCCCTCCCCGCCACGGGAAAACTGTCCTTGGATGGCTTGAAAAGCAGCTTCCACATCCCTGCCGGAGTGGAGCGGAAGAAGTGGTGGACGTGTACCGTGTCCTCGGGCTTGTGCGCCCACATCGGCGTAGCCCGAGATTGAAGCAACAGGATGCGGCGGTGGAGCATGACGTTCACCACGCCCGTCAGCTTGATATTCCTCTCTTTGATCTAGAACTTGATCTTTTGGATCAGTACCTTCACCTCGGCCGGGTTCCCCCAGTCCATGCCCTTCCTCTTCTAGGAGATGAGCTTTTTTGGAGGACCGGCGGAGAACTCGACCCCGGCCTGGCCATCAGCGAGCGGCTCGGTGATATAGAACCACTCGCGCTGCCACCCCTTGACCGTCTCGATGAAGGTGCCCTTGAACCAGACCACCTTCTAGTTCTTGCTAATCATCGCGCCCCCGCACTCAGAGAGCTCGGAGTCACTGGACTTCGGCTTGACGCCGAAGATCTTCAGCCACAGCCCGAAGTGCGGCTCGATGCGGAGGAAGGCCTCGCAGACGGTTATGAATGAGGCAAGGTGGAGGATGGAATTCGGGGCTAGATGGTGGAAATCTAGCCCGTAGTAGAACAAGATCCCATGCACAAAGGGGTGCAGCGGGAACCCCAGGCCTCTGATGAGGTGGGGACGAAGACGACCCTCTCCCCGGTGTCGGGAGTAGGGATGCGCTGCCCCAGAGTCGGCGCTCGAGTGTGGGCCTTCATGGGGATGTACCCCGCGCTCCGCATCTCCAGGATGGTGCCCTCCATCACGGAAGAGCTGCCCCAGTGCCCTTTGAGGTTGGGCTCCGCCATTGTTGGGGAGGAGAGCGCTGCGGAAGTGGGAGAGCTTAGGAATGGATCTGAGTGATGGAGCTTGGGAGGCAATCGGCAGCAAAGCAACGGAGCATACTATCTCTGTTGTTATCCCCTCGCCCTTATATAGGCTGGTAAAAAGGCCAAGAGTCCCTCTGGCCACGCCGTGGAAATTGCCATTAATCCACAAAAGATGCCGTTGTGCGTATAGGGAGAAAAAAAATCTTGATGATATCCCTTAAAAAGTGGGCACGGTCTCCGTTTCGATAAGACGTGCAAGTAAAAAGACTTCCTCGGGCCGCGATTCGAGTAAGCAGTAACTGCTCGCCGGGTCGTGGGTGATGCCGCTTTGAAAAAGTTTTCAGACTAGAAAGCACTGTTCACACCTATGCGGCAGGCCTTTGAGGCTAAGTAATCCCATGACCTCGGATATGGGTCGTGTTTGGGATCCGAGCAAGGGATGCCACCCCTTCGAGTAGTGATTTGCGGCGGCTTTGAATAAAAAGATAAGTATCAATGGGAGGAGGGAAGTCGTCTGTCGAGCCAAGGACTCTGGATCCGAAGTTGTTGAAGACAAAGACATCGTCCCCGGCATAGAAGACCAGTTCGGGGGCTACTGACGGTGTCCTGGACTAGGGGGTACTAACCTAGACGGCCCATAGTCCTCGGGTTGGGCCTGAAGGCCCTGTTCTCATCCAGGTGGACTCTGGAAGCCATGACGTGATCAAGACTGCATCTGCCGAAGACTTGGAGTGTACCCCAAGATATCTCCTGCCGCCTCCATGCGCATCCCTGGATACCGACTATGTAACCCTAGATGCCCCTGCCTGGCGTGCATATAAGCCGGAGGGTTTAGCCTGTAGAAGGACACGGAATCACAATTACCATTCACCTAGCCCTAGGGTTAGACTTCTCATTACAATCTCGAGGTAGATCATGCTTGTACTCGATACTCCATCATCAATATAAACAAAATCAGGACGTAGGGTTTTACCTCCATACAGAGGGCCCGAACCTGGGTAAACATTGTCTCCTTCATCTCTGTTACCATTGATCCGAGATTCACAGCTCGGCACCCCCTACCCCGAGGTCAGCCGGTTTTTACACTGACACTGGTGCTTTCACTGAGAGTTCCGCTATGAGATCAGTAAAGGATCGATGGCTCACTTGCAGATCAACTGCGGCCCCGGCTACGGGGACATCTTCCTCCCCGGCCAGCTCTTCGTTTTCGACAGCATGCTCTTTTGCGCCGACTCCTCATGAACCTCCCCGAAGCATCCATCTCTTCTTGGTCCGAACTGTACCGGCAGTTCATCACCAACTTCAAGGGCATGCATGCGCACCCTCTCACGCTTAATGACTTGCGCGCTGTGCACCAGCAGCCTGACAAGACTCTCTCCAAGTTTATCCAATGCTTCAGCCATGTGCGCAACAAGATCCCGCGCGCTTCTGACGCCGCGATCATCTCCTCGTTCTCCTCCGGTGTCACGGACGTTCGAATGCGCGAGAAGCTCGCCATCAATGACGAGCTTGACACCGGAGTCGAGCTGTTCGACCTCGCCGACAGGTGCGCCAAAGCTGAGGAGGGCCGCCTCTTCACCCACAATGACCTAGACGCGGCACCTAACGCCGCCAAGGCCATGAGCAAGGACGCCAAGCGAAAGGGCCCCGCTGACGGTGTCCTAGATTAGGGGGTGCTAACCTAGCCACCCCGTCTCTTCGGTTGGGCTTATGGGCCCTCGTGCATGATCAAGATGGGCTGCAGAGAACGCATACAGGAAGCGTGATCAAGACTGCCTCCACCGAAGACTTGACGTATACTCCAAGATCTCTCCTGCCGCCCTGCTCCTAGATACCGACCTTGTAACCCTAGATGCCCTCCATGGCGTTTATATAAGCCATAGGGTTTAGCCCGTAGAAGGGACATCAATGCAATATTGTTCACCTAGCCCTAGAAGTTAGACACACATTACGATCTCGTGGTAGATCAACTCTGTATTCGATACATCTTCATCAATATAAACAAAGGTAGGACGTAGGGTTTTACCTCCATTAAGAGGGCCCGAACCTGGGTAAACATCATCTCCCTTGTCTCTGTCACCACCGATCCGAGATCCGCAGCTCGGGACCACCTACCCCGAGGTCTGCCGGTTTTGACACCGACACTGGTGCTTTCATTGAGAGTTCCGCTGTGCGATCACCAGAAGGATCGATGGCTCACCTGTAGATTAACTGCGCCAACGGCCATGGGGACGTTTACGCCCTCGGCCAGCTCTTCGTTTTTGGCAGCATGGTCTTTTGCGCTGACTCAACAGGGCATCTAGCCTCTCTCGAGAACTACGCCCCAGGTCGGATCGTGACCTTCGGCGGCCTCGAATACACTGCGGATTCCTATGGTGAACTCATCCTATCGGGATGGACTCCCAGACGAATTGAGAACTCGACCGGTGTTGGAGGCTCGACTCCAGAACCGAACTCCGTCGCAGCGCCTGTGGAGACCCTCAACGCGACCACTCCGGCCAGTTTCCTTCCGATCGTCAGTCCGGACATAGATCCGGCTCCCACCTCCGAAATCACGTCGGTGCCAGAACTGACTTTGGCGCAGAACCTGGAATTGTGTTCGGATTCCCTTCGCGCCAAAAACGCGTCAAGATACACGCCGGGCATACTTCGAGTCAGCCATGCCTATGGCGCATCAATGAATCCCAAAGAGCTATCTCACCTCGATGAGATGCTTGACCGCATCCAGAGCATGTCCATCTCGGACGGCAAGAATTCGGTTTATAATCAGATCGGACTTAAAGCCGACGATCGGGAAATTTACATCCCGCCCACCACCCACCTAGTCGCCACGGTCGATGATTTAACCGACGTGTTGGACTATGGTGAGGCCACAGACATGGATGAAGATGCTGATGGCCCCATCGAGAACACCTCGCCCCCGGTAAACGCGGGCAGGTGGACCGCCACGTCCACCTATGATGTTTACATAGTGGACACCCCCAAATCCAGTCCAAGACGTCGGCGAAGACGCCGAAGGGGTAATAACGGGGAGCCCAGTGGTAATAACGCAACAACCAATAACAGCGACGCGGAGGACGGTGATGCCGATAACCATGAAGAGGACGTTCAAGCCTCCCCAGTAAGGAACGGCACACCTGGCCGACTTCTCAGGGACTCAGATCCCGATGACCTCTTTGAAGGGGCCGATGACAACTCATGCCGGAATCCGAGGAGGATGAGAGCCTCGATACCGAGGACTACATCGTCCCCGAAGACCCTTTTGAACAAGAGCGCTTCCGGCGGCGCCTTGTTGCAACGGCCCGGAGCATAAAACGCAAGCAGCAGCAGCTGCAGGCCAATACCGACGCACTAAATGAAAAGTGGGTCGAAGTGCTCTCCGCCGAGCAAGACATGGAAAACCGGTGCCATAGCGCACCAAAATCATACCCATGTAGGCGTCTCTTGCCGGAGTTCGATGAGGAGCTCGCTGACGACCACGACCGACCCCCTAGAGGCCGAGACAGGCCAAGACGAGAAAACCTCAGTGACCGGCCACCTCCACGCCGCTATGGCAAGGACCCCATGGATTACCCAGATCCTCACGACGCTAGACGTCGCATTGAGCAAAACAGGGCTCCCCCTCGGTCCATCTATGGATCAAGGGGACGCGCGCCCGCTGGGCTTGACGGCTACGATGCCTGGATGGACAGGAAAGGCCATGCCCGAGATCAGGCTTACTCATGGCTCTCTCCCGACCTCCAACGAGATGCTCCTCGGTTCCGAGGTCCGGCTCACCCAATCTGTTTTACGAACAGGGTGATGGAACATCAATTCCCGGAAGGATTTAAGCCCATCAATATAGAATCTTACAATGGCACCACAGACCCAGCAGTATGGATCGAGGATTTCCTCCTATAGATACACATGGCCAACGGAGAAGATCTCCATGCCATTAAATATCTGCCGCTGAAGCTAAAGGGGCCGGTGAGGCATTGCCTTAATAGCCTCCCTCCTCACTCTATCGGCAGCTGGGAGGCCCTAGAAGACGCTTTTCGAGCAAACTTCCAGGGTACATATGTCCGACCTCCAGACGCTGATGACCTCAGCCATGTCACCCAGCAGCTAGGCGAATCAGCCCGAAAATTCTGGAACAGGTTCCTCACAAAGAAGAACCAGATCATAGACTGCTCCGAAGCCGAGGCCATCGCCGCATTCAAGAACAATATCCGAGATGAATGGTTGGCCCGTCAACTCGGCCAGGATAAGCCGAGGACTATGGCAGCCCTCACCTCACTAATAACCCGCTTTTGCGCGGGGGAGGACAGTTGGCTCGCCCGTAGTACTCACAATGGCGAGGCAGGCACCTCGGAAACACGTGACGCCAATGGAAAACCCAAGCGCAACAAAAATAAGCGCAGGTATAAAAATGGTGGAAGCGATACGGAGGACGCTGCGGTCAACGCGGGGTTCACCGGACCTAAGTCCGGGCAGAAAAGAAAACCCTTTAAAGGGAACAAGGACGGACCTAGCCAGCTTGATAGACTCTTGGACCGCCCATGTGGAATCCACGGCACTCAGGACAAACCAGCAACCCACACTAACAGAAATTGCTAGGTCTTTAAACAAGCCGGCAAGATAGCGATAGAGGGTCAAAATAAAACCCAAAATCATAGTGAAGAGGAGGATGAACCTTGGCGACCGAATAATGGAGGCCAAAAGAAGTTTCCTGATGAGGTAACAGAGGTCAATATGATCTATGTAACCCACATCCCCAAAAGGGAGAGGAAGCGTGTACTTCGGGATGTATACGCGCTAGAGCCAGTCGCCCCGAAATATAACCCATGGTCGGCTTACCCGATCACATTTGACAAGCATGATCATCCAACCAGCATTAGGCATGGCAGATCAGCGGCGCTCGTCCTGGACCCTATTATTGATGGTTATCATCTAACACGCGTCCTGATGGACGGTGGAAGCAGCCTCAACCTCATTTACGAGGCCACGGTTTGAAAGATGGGCATCGACTCATCTTGGATCAAGCCGAGCTCCACCACCTTTAAAGGTGTCATCCCGGGTGTCGAAGCCCGCTGCACCGGAACGGTCACCCTGGAGGTAGTCTTTGGCTCGCCCGAGAACTTCAGAAGCGAGGAGTCAATCTTCGATATCGTGCCTTTCCGAAGTGGATACCACGCGCTCCAAGGGCACACGGCCTTTGCACGCTTCAACGCGGTCCCGCATTATGCCTACCTCAAGCTCAAAATGTCGGGACCCAACGGCGTTATCACAGTCAATGGTAACACCAAACTCTCACTCCGGACGGAGGAACAGACCGCGGCTTTCGCAGCCGAGGTACAGGCGTCCGAGGAGGCAGCCCGCAGCAATAAACGCGCCGCTCGCTCTTCGAAGCGTGCCCGGGCTGCACAAATCGACCTCGGCCAGGTACTCCCGCACCCAAAATAGGGATGCGGGCTCCTCGCATGCCCTCTCTGGAGTGGGCACTACGTCCCCAGAGTGCATAATTTCTCACTGAAGATACCCTGGGTCGTCGAGGAGCCAAATTTTTTTACTCAAGCGTCGGTACGGTTTGACCAAGCAACGACGTAGCTTCGAGCCCCCGCACAGGCAAGTCTCTGTAAAAGAAACAGCCAAACATGACTACGTCAATGTGGTTTCAACCACAGAACGGACTTTGGCGACGTCTCCTTTAAAGGAGCTCGGTCAATCAAATGCTTGAAGCGTATAAAGGGTCAGAAAGGCATTAACCTCCCCAAGTCCTCACCATCAATGGTGAACATCTGGTCAACAGCTCAGAAACGCAGACGTGCGGCAGGTAGCGGCCCGGATTCTTAAAAATCTGATGATAAATATCCGCCCTGTTTCTTCCTCCCTTTTTACTTTTTACGTTGTATTCTTTCAATTCCTCTTGTCGTAGTTGGGCATGTAAACACTCGAAATTATGAAATAAAGAAACCAGGCCCCTTAAAGTTCCTTATCATATTTCTTTCTATGCATGGACCCCGCGCTACGAAGAGGTTCTTTAAAAAAAGATACAATCGTACCACAAGTCAGAAGTGTTCGGCGTCTCGGATCTTGGCTTTATATGCATCAGTTTCGAACCTAGATTTCGCTCAATAGTTGGGTTGCCCGGCTCCTATGTGTACCCCTTACGTCTCCGGTGAATTCGGCTAAGGGCGTAACGGGAGAACCACTGCGATTGCACCGCCGGGTCAATTGGCATAGCGCCTCAGTGGAGAAAGCCGAAAACTGACTATCTAGGTATGCGCAAACTGGTCCGCCATCCGTAGACCGCGTTAAGCGATGTGACGATAGAGATCACCCGTGTTAAACGAAGGGCTTTCATTTGTAGTTGAAGTGTGTTATGGCCTAGACCTCGTCCGACCAGGCCGACCACTTCCCACACCGGGGGCTGGTCATTAGCCCCCACAGTCAAACTCCTATGACTAAGTGAAAGTCATAAAGCCACTATAGTCTGATTGCCTAGTTCCTATAAGCACCGACCACCTCCAGGTACCGAGACGTCGGCTAAGGGTCAAGTATGCCTTAAGGAACACCCTTTGTATGACCTACACTGGGACTGAAGCCAACGACCGGCCACTCTCACTTTAAAACAGTCATATAGGAGGTGAAACTAATTAAAAAAAAACACTCATGGAATTTAAAGCCATATTCATTCAATCAAACGATAAAGTTTTGTACATCACACACTTCCCGCTCAGAAATACATAGTGTCCTTTGAACACATGGCTTCAGTGAGACGAGCTCCCTCCTCCACCTCGGCAAAGAACTGTTCGGCGGTGCGCGGCTTGTCGGCAGGAGGGCCCACGGCACATGTCGCCGCATCAACCTTACGAAAATGCGTCTTCACGTAGGCGTACGCCCTCCGTGCTCCTTCAAAGCACGCCGACCGCCTCCAGCGGTTCAGACAGGGCACGGCATCCTGGAGACGGGCCGTAAGGCCGAAGAGGCTCTTGGGCATGGCTTCGGTAGGCCACAATGCGATACAGAGGTCCTGGAGCGCCGGTCTCGTCATGCGAAACAACTCCACGAGCTGCTTCACTCGATGATTTAGCAGCTGTGCCGACGGTGACCCCGAGAACTGCCCCCAAAAGGCCTTCTCCGCCTCATGGCCCGCTAGCTGGCCGAAGTACGCCACCGCATCCGCCGCGCTCTGCGGAAGATCCGCAAAAACTTCTGCGGAATACCATAACTGGGTGAGCTCGACACACCCTTTGCTGCCAAAAGAACACTGCAGCAGAAATAGCTTACCCGAGGCGATTTGCTCCACCTGCTGGAGCACCTCGTGGTCAGCTCGGGCCGAGGTCTTGAGCTCGGAGTAGGCAAGTTGAAGCTTCTCGAGCTCCTCCTTTGTTCGTTGCCCCTCCTCCTGAAGCTTGTAGCGTGCTTCAAACACGCCCTTCAGGGTCTCCTCGACCTCCAGCACCCATGCCTGGTGCTTGTCCCCGGCCGCCTTCTCAGCGGCTCGGGCCTTCTCTGCCTTGGCGGCAGCAGCCTCGTGCTGCCTCACCTCCCGCCGAGCCTTTTCGAGCTCGGCCTTGAGTGTCTCAAGCTCCGCTAAAGCCGTTGTCATTGAAACAGTTTGGCCTTAGTTTTTTATTGCGCAACACCTATCATAAACTCTTTTTTGTACCTAGTATAACACAAGTTTAACTTGCTTACCTCGAGACTGCTCGAATTTTTGGTTCACCAGGGTAAGCTCCTCCTGGGACCTCTCGAGCTTCCGGTTCATCTCCGCAATCTCCTCGGAGGAAGGGTCCGGAACCGAGGTCGAAACCTGGCAGTAAAAATCCTTATTACAAAGGGAATAGTTACATTACTAAAAGGTTCCAGGATGGTTGCCTCGAGCAGTGCCCTGGGGGCTACTTATTAGGCTCCTACTCAATCAAAACGACCCCAATGATGGTTTCTCAAAACCGACTTCGGGCTCGGGGGCTACTCACTCACTACGCCATTTAGCAGGCTGTACTCTCATGTCCTTGGACGAATACATAAATCACCAAAGTTCAGATAAACAAGTTAAACTTGGTGCATGGATAGAATTGTACCTCGAAACCCGCTACGAGGTTCTTGAAAACCTCATGCGGGCCGGCCCCTGCGGACCTGAAGCCCTACAGTGCCGCACCTATCAAGGCACGGTGCTCTTCCTTGATGGAGGAGCCCTTCAAGGTATCCTCCATCTCCTCGGTCCACCCCGCGCCAGCTCGTCCTTGGGCAGTTGGCGGGGGTGGAGGGATGACCTTGGATACGTCTACCCGGGTGGCCTCCACCTGGGGTGCCGGAGCCGAGGTAGATATAGGCTGGACCGATGATTGGCCCAGCCCCTTTTCGATGACCACGGGGTGTTTCTCCCCCGGGTCTTATTGGGCCGAGATGTCGACCTCGGCCGTGATGGCCACCTCGTCGGCCCCCGTCGTGTTGACGTCAGGGGCCAGGATGGATGTTGCCTCCCCTAGCCCATCGTGCGCCGGGGGAGGAGCAGCGGGCTCTGGAGTCTCGCTGGCAGATGGCAACCCACTCGAGGAACCGCTGGGGATTACCCTCGGCAGACTGCGTGACAAGAGGACGCTCTGTGAGTTTTCCCTTACTAAAAAGAACTTATCAAATTGAAAGACGGGATGCAAAGATGACGGCTTACCCTCGAGGCACCGGTTTCTTCCTCCCAATGGCGAGGAGGTCTTCTTCCGAGTCGCTGGAGAGCTTGGCTCTCTCCGACAACTGGCTGGCAGCCCCGGACGAGGATCGCCTCGGCTTCTTCGGGCCCTTCGGCGGCATGCCAACTTCGGCATCCTCTGACGCCAATCTCTTCCCCTTTGGGAGGGGGACCTCCTCCTCCTCACCCTTCTCTGCGTCACCGTCTTGGGCAGCAGAGGTGTGTGTGTCTTTAGACCGGGTGACCGAGGTATCCCGAGTCCGAGCACTTGATTTACCCCTCAGGGACCTCGTCCCTTTGGGGGCCACCACGTGTGGCTCCTCGGTCAGAAGCGCCAAGAGCAGGGGAGTCCGGGGCTCCTCCGGCAGTGGAGCTGGGCATCGCACTCCTTGTACCCAGGCCAGCCACTTCTGCAAAATGTCAAGCACAACAATTCATTAAAACTCTACTCCTCGGCACGACGGACAAAGAATGATAGTTGATGGGCAGAATCACTCACCGGGGGGGCTTCATAGCCGTGTTCGAGGCCGCGGTCCTCCCCTTCCTTGGGGATCTTGTCCTTGGCCAGCTTCATGAGTCTCGTCCACATGGCGGCCAAGGTGGAGCAGAAGAAGGTGGTGATGGTGTCCATGTCCTCGGGCTTTTGTGCCCACATCGGGGTAGCCCAAAGCTAGAGAGGGAGTATGCGGCGGTTGAGCATGACGTTGATGACGTCGGGAAGCTCGACCTTCCCCGTGGTGGACCACCATTTGATCCTCTCGACAAGGAGCTCCACCTCTTTTGGGTTCCCCTAGGCGACGCCCTTCTCCTTCCAGGATTTGAGCTTCTTTGGGGGCCCGGCCGAGAAGGCTGGGACCTCGGCTTGGCCAGGGGCGAGTAGTTCGGTGATGTAAAACCACTCCCGCTGCCACTCCTTCACCGTTTCGATGAAGGTGCCCTTGAACAAACGTGGCCCCCTGGTTTTTGCTGATCATGGCCCCTCCGCAGTCCGCAAGGTTGGAGCCACTGAACTTCAGCTTGATCCCGAAGAGCTTCAGCCATAGGCCGAAGTGCGGCTCGTAGCGGAGGAAGGCCTCGCAGACCATGAAGAAGGAAGTGAGGTGAAGAATGGAGTTTGGAGCCATGTGGTGGAAATCGAGCCCGTAGTAATACATCACCCCGCGCACAAAGGGGTGCAGCGGGAACCATAAGCCTCGGATGAGGTGGGGGATGAAGACTACCCGCTCCCCGGCATTGGGAGCGGGCACCTGCTGGCCAGCCGCCGGAGCGCGGGCGGCGATGGCGGGGGTCAGATACCCCGCTCTGCGCAGCTCCTGGATGGTCTCATCCGTCATGATGGAACCACCCCAGTGCCCCTTGAGGGTGTCGGCCATGGCTGGTAGTGAAGGATGGACTCGAGAAAGGGAAAAGGAGTAGGATAGGATTTGGGAGCTGGATCTAGACGAAGCAGTAGAAGGGGAGAATGGGAGCGTGGTCGATTGCGCTGTCCTCTTTTTTGCTCTTATAAGCCTGTGAAAGACTATGGGATGTACTCGCCGCTCCCATCAAAGATGTCGTTAAGCATATGGGGGGGAAACAAAATCGTAATGATATCCCTAAGAAAACGAGCACGATCTCACCTTGATGGGATGTATTGCTACTTGTAGCTTTCGTTGGTATTTTCCCCGAAGAGGAAGGGATGATGCAGCACATTAGAGATAAGTATTTTCCTCAGTTATGAAACCAAGGTTATCAAACTAGTAGGAGAATCACGCAACACCTCGTTCGCAGCACCTGCACACAAACAACAAATCCTTGCACCCAACGCAAACAAGGGGTTGTCAATCCCTCGGCGGTCAATTGCAAGATTAAATTGTATGTGATAGATAGATAGATTGAAACAAAAATACAATATAAAATAAATAAAAGAAAATGGCGGCAATATTTTTAGGGTTTTAGTAATATGATTTAGATAGACCCGGGGGCCATAGTTTTCACTAGAGGCATCTCTCGAGAAAATAGCATACGGTGCGTACACAAATTACTGTTGGGCAATTGATAGAAAAGCAAATAATCATGATGATATCCAAGGCAATAATCATGTATATAGGCATCACGTCCAATACAAGTAGACCGACTCCTGCCTGCATCTACTACTATTACTCCACACATCGACCGCTATCCAGCATGCATCTAGTGTATTAAGTCCATAAAGAACGGAGTAACGCCTTAAGAACGATGACATGATGTAGACAAGATAAACTCATGCACGAATAAAACCCATCTTTTTACCCTTAATAGCAACGATACATGCGTGTCATGTCCCTTTCTATCAGTGGGATTGAGCACCGCAAGATCGAACCCATTACAAAGCACCTCTTCCCATGGCAAGATAAATCAACTCAGTTGGCCAAACCAAATCAATAGATCAGAGAAGAAATATGAAGCTATAATAATCATGCATAAAAGAGTGCAGCAAAGACTCAAATAATATTCATGGATAATCAGATCATAAACTCACAATTCATCGGATCCCAACAAACACACCGCAAAAAGTGATTACATCGGATAGAACTTCAAGAACATCGAGGAGAACATTGTATTGAAGATCAAAAAGAGAGAAGAAGCCATCTAGCTACTGCCTATGGACCCAAAGGTCTATGGTAAACTACTCACACATCATCGGAAGGGTAGCAAGGTTGATGAAGAGCCCCTCCGTGATCGATTCCCCCTCCGGCAGAGTGCCGGAAAAGGCCTCCAGATGGGATCTCTCGAGAACAGGAACTTGCGGCGGTGGAAAAAGTATTTCGTGGACTCCCCTGAGGGTCTCTGATTTTTCCTGAATTTATAGTGGTGGAATTATGTCAAACGGAGCTGGGGTGGGCCCACGAGGCACCAGGGCACGCCTGCCCCCCCAGTCACGCCCTGGTGGCTCGTGACCACCTCCTCTGGCGTCTGGTCTTCTCCCGAAGCTTCTAGTGTTTATCTTGTCCAATAAAAAATCTCCAAAAAGTGTCGTGGCATTTGGACTTCGTTTGGTATAGATTTTCCATAAAACAAAAACAGGGCAGAAAACAGCAACTAGCACTGGGCACTAAGTTAGTAGGTTAGTCTCCAAAAATGATATATAATTGCTGTAAATGCATATAAAAACATCCAAGATTGATAATATAACAACATGGAACAATCAAAAATTATAGATACGTTGGAGACGTATCAGCATCCCCAAGCTTAATTCCTGCTCGTCCTCGAGTAGGTAAATGATAAAAACAGAATTTTTGATGTGGAATGCTACCTATCATATTCATCATATATTCTTTTCTTTATGGCATGGACATTTGGACTTGAATGATTCAAAGCAATAATTTGACATGAAGATATAAATACTCAAGCATGCTAACAAGCAACCATGTCTTTCAAAATATCAACGCTAAAGAAAGTTATCCCTAGCCCATTATGCTCAATCATTGATCCATTCATGAAACACACTCAAATATTAGCTACATCCAATGCAGAAGTATGACAATAGTGCCTTCTAGTTGGCGCTTTATAAGAGAAGATGGAGACTCAAGAAAAATAAAAATTGCATAAAAGTAAATAGATAGGCCCTTCGTAGAGGGAAACAGAGATTTGTCAAATGTGCGAGAGCTCAAAGCTGAAATTAAAGAGATACAATATTTGGAGAGGCATGCTTTTCCTGTCAACAAAAACGACCGAGAATTCCCAATATTTTCCATGCTAGACACATCATCGGTGGTTCCCAAACAGAAAGTAAAGTTTATTTCCTTTCCACCATTCATTCACAATCCATGGCTAGCCGTATCCACGGGTGCCCTCCAAACCAACACTTTCCAAGGAATTTTGTTGTTATTAATTTTGATTTCATTGTGGGACTGGGCATCCCTATTACCAACCATTCTCTCGTGCAATGACAAGTGAATAAACACTCATCGTGAGAATAACACACCTAGCATGGAAAATAATGGCCACCCCCTGCCGCTTCATGAGCGGTACGGGCACACAAAACAGAAAAATTATTTTGAAAATTAGAGTTGGCACACGCAAATTTACTTGGAACGGCATTGAAATACCGCATATAGGTAGATATAGTGGACTCATTTGGCACAACTTGGGTTTAATAATTTTGGATGCACAAGTAGTATTTCCTCTTAGTACAAATGAAGGCTAGCAAATAGATTGAGAAGCAACCAACCAAAAAACGAAAACGGTCATAAACATGCATTAAACGTAACTAACACCGAATAATGCACCATAAGTAGGATATAATTTCTTTGCATAACTATTGACTTGATGTGCATGCATAGGGAATCACAAACCTTAACACTAATATTCTTACTAAATCACAATTACTCACTACCATGACTCACATATTATCATTTCCATATCGCAAAACTATTGCAAGGAATCACACTTATCATATCCAATGATCTATATGAAAGTTTTTATTATATCCCTCTTGAATATTCATCACTTTGGGACCAAATTCATATCTTGTGCAAATTACTGTTACTATCATAAACTCTCAAAAAGATTTAAGTGAGGCATGAGAGTGAAAATATTTCTTCAAAATTTCAATCTTATCAATTCTCAAAATAATATAAGTGAAGCATGAGAATTCATTTCTTCAAAATTTTAATCAACTCTCAAAATAAAATAAGTGAAGCAAGAGAGTTTATTTCTTAAAAATTTTAATCTTGTCAACTCTCAAAATAATATAAGTGAAGCATGAGAGTTTATTTCTTCAAAATATAGCCACCACCATGCTCAAAAAGATTTAAGTGAAGCACTAGAGAAACTGCCTAGCTCAAAAAAATTAAGTGAAGCACATAGAGTATTCTAACAAATGATGATAAACGTGTGGATCTCTCAAGATAGGTGTGTTAAGCAAAGATGATTGTGACAAACTAAAAACAAAACAAAGCAAAGACTCATATAATACAAGACGCTCCAAGTAAAACACATATCATGTGACGAATAAAAATATAGCTCCAAGTAAAATTACCGATGGTTGGTTGAAGAAAGAGGGGATGCCTTCCAGGGCATCCCCAAGCTTAGACGCTTGAGTATTCCTTGAATATTACCTTGGGGTGCCTCGGGCATCCCCAAGCTTAGGCTTTTTCTACTCCTTATTCCTTCATCCATCGTGATCTCACCCAAAACTTGAAAACTTCAATCACACAAAACTCAACAAAACCTTCGTGAGATCCGTTAGCATAACAAAATAAATCAGTACTTTAAGTACTGTTGCAAACCCATTCATATTTTATTTTTGCATTATACCTACTGTACTCTAACTTCACCATGGCTTATACCCCCCGATACAATCCATAGATTCATCAAAACAAGCAAGTAGTGCATCAGAAACAGAATCTGTCAAAAACAGAACAGTCTATAGCAATCTATTTAAAACCCATACTTCTGTAACTCCAAAAATTCTGAAAAATTAGGACAACGTGGGAAATTCATATACCAATACTGTCTAAAAATTTGAGATTTTTCGGACGCTCCAGTAGAGAAACAAAATTCGGGCACTGGACGCAAAACTTTCTGTTTTCCAAACAGCATCAATTATACTATCTTCCAAATCATCCTAAAGGCTTTACTTGGCACAAACACTAATTAAAAACACAAAAACTCAATCATACCAGTAGCATGAAAGTGAAAACACGCCATAACAGAAAAAAATATATTTTATTCATTGGGTTGCCTCCCAACAAGTGCTATTGTTTTATGCCCCTAGCTAGGCATAATGCATAGTTTCAAGTGTTGTCATCTTTGGTCTTAGTAATCTTTATAGGAGTTCTCTCAAACAAGGGAGGTTCTTTACGCTTCCCATTATTCTCAGAAAAATAGGCAATTTTAAGGTCTAAAATATCCAACGACTTATTGCATAAAGAAATCAAAGTGTTCGTGCGATTGAGATTTCCACTAATATTTTTAAGAGGCTCGTTAGACTTTCGCAACTCAACCAAATTTTTCTGCATATCACCCAATTTGTCTAATATTTGAGCCCCCTCTTGAGTAAAAGCAAAACCCTTTTGTGGTGGTGGAATCCCCAATATGCCTTCTATTATTTCATAGGCAGTATTGGCCTCACTCTCAATAAAATTCCCTTTTGCGGCAAAATCCAAAAGTTGTCTATGATGCATGGTTAAACGTATATAGAAATTGCGAAGCAAACTTTTTAAATCCCCTTTTATAGAGAAAACATGGTAGGATTCCATTAACCTATACCAAGCATCTTTAAGATTTTCTCCTTGTTTCTGTTTGAAGTAAAGCACTTCAAAATCCGGTGACAAAGGAGGGATAGTCACGCTAGTCATGATGGCAAATCAAGCAAAAGAGCAAACAAGAAAAAGGCAAACGAAAAATATTTTTGTATTTTTGTAAAAACATTTTAGAAGTGGGGGAGATGAAAATGAGAGGTAAATGGAAAATAAAGTAAATGCAAGGAGATGAGAGTTTATGCAAAGGTACTTGATAGATGTTGATGATGTCTCCCCGGCAACGGCGCCAGAAATTCTTCCTGCTACTTGTAGCTTGCGTTGGTATTTTCCCCGAAGAGGAAGGGATGATGCAGCATAGTGGAGATAAGTATTTCCCTCAGTTATGAAACCAAGGTTATAGAACCAGTAGGAGAATCACGCAACACCTCGTTAGCAGCACCTGCACACAAACAACAAATCCTTGCACCCAACGCAAACAAGGGGTTGTCAATCCCTTGGCGGTCAATTGCAAGATTAAATTGTATGTGATAGATAGATGGATTGAAACAAAAATACAAAATAAAATAAATAAAATAAAATGGCAGCAATATTTTTAGGGTTTTAGTAATATGATTTAGATAGACCCAGGGGCCATAGTTTTCACTAGAGGCTTCTCTCGAGAAAATAGCATACGGTGGGTACACAAATTACTGTTGGGCAATTGATAGAAAAGCAAATAATCATGACAATATCCAAGGCAATGATCATGTATATAGGCATCACGTCCAATACAAGTAGACCGACTCCTGCCTGCATCTACTACTATTACTCCACACATCGACCGCTATCCAGCATGCATCTAGTGTATTAAATCCATAAAGAACGGAGTAACGCCTTAAGAACGATGACATGATGTAGACAAGATAAACTCATGCATGAATAAACCACATCTTTTTACCCTTAATAGCAATGATACATGCGTGTCATGTCCCTTTCTATCACTGGGATTGAGCACCGCAAGATCGAACCCATTACAAGGCACCTCTTCCCATGGCAAGATAAATCAACTCAGTTGGCCCAACCAAATCAGTAGATCGGAGAAGAAATATGAAGCTATAATAATCATGCATAAAAGAGTGCAGCAAAGAATCAAATAATATTCATGGATAATCTGATCATAAACTCACAATTCATTGGATCCCAACAAACACACCGCAAAAAGTGATTACATCGGACAGAACTCCAAGAACATCGAGGAGAACATTGTATTGAAGATCAAAAAGAGAGAAGAAGCCATATAGCTACTGCCTATGGACCCGAAGGTCTGTGGTAAACTACTCACGCATCATCGGAAGGGCAGCAAGGTTGATGAAGAGCCCCTCCGTGATCGATTCCCCCTCCGACAGATTGCCGGAAAAGGCCTCCAGATGGGATCTCTCGAGAACAGGAACTTGCGGCGGCAGAAAAAGTATTTCGTGGACTCCCCTGAGGGTTTCTGATTTTTCCTGAATTTATAGTGGTGGAATTAGGTCAAACGAAGCTGGGGTGGGCCCACGAGGCACCAGGGCGCGCCTGCCCCCCCAGGCGCGCCCTGGTGGCTCGTGGCCACCTCCTCTGGCGTCTGGTCTTCTCCCGAAGCTTCTAGTGTTTATCTTGTCCAATAAAAAATCTCGAAAAAGTTTCATGGCATTTGGACTTCATTTGGTATTGATTTTCTATAAAACAAAAACAGGATAGAAATCAGCAACTGGCACTGGGCACTAAGTTACTAGGTTAGTCTCCAAAAATGATAGATAATTGATGTAAATGCATATAAAAACATCCAAGATTGATAATATAATAGCATGGAACAATCAAAAATTATAGATACGTTGGAGACGTATCATGTACCAGTAAAAAAAGCTGCCTCGAACCTTGATTTAAGGGAGGCAGTAACTGCCCGACCTGTCGTGGGGCATGTTGTTTCAATAAAGCTATTAGACCAGACTGGACCATTCATACCTCGATGACAAGCCTTCGAGGCTAAGATATCCACCCCCTTTCGGGTGGGGAAGAAGCTCGGTTGGACCTCGGATGTCACCGCTCTACCAAAAAGAGTGAAATATAAAGGGGAACTCGTCTGTCAAGCCAAGGACTCCAGATCTGAGGTGGCGTTTGTTGAGAGAGTCGTCCTCGGCATAGAAGACCAGTTCGGGGGCTACTGATGGTGTACTGGATTAGGGGGTGCTAACCTAGCCAGCCCGTCTCTTCGGTTGGGCTTATGGGCCCTCGTGCGTGATCAAGATGGGCTCCAGAGGACGCATACAGGAAGCGTGATCAAGACTGCCTCCACCGAAGACTTGACATATACTCCAAGATCTCTCCTGCTGCCCTGCTCCTAGATACCGACCTTGTAACCCTAGATGCCATCCCTGGCTTGTATATAAGCCATAGGGTTGAGCCCGTAGAAGGGACATCAACATAATATTGTTCACCTAGCCCTACAAGTTAGACACACATTACGATCTCGTGGTACATCAACTCTGCATTCAATACATCTTCATCAATATAAACAAAGGCAGGACATAGGGTTTTACCTCCATTAAGAGGGCCTGAACCTGGGTAAACATCGTCTCCCTTGTCTCTGTCACCACGGATCCGAGATCCGTAGCTCGGGACCCCCTACCCCGAGGTCTGCCGGTTTTGACACCGACACCCGCCGTGCTCGCGGCAGAGCCTGAGCAGAAGCATGGCCGAGATCATGATGAGCCCAAGAAGGATGGGCGGCCCTTCTGCGCCTACCATGGCATGCACTCCCACAGCACTGAAGACTGCCACGAGCTCAAGCTGCTTCGCGAGAACCGCCAGGACAGGCGTGGCAACCGCAACAACCACGGCACTAGCCACGGGGGTGGCCGCAACGGCAACCGCTGGGGAGACTGCAATAACGGCAACAAAAACTTCCGGCAGGGATGGCGCGACCAGCCTCGGCAGGCCAATCCTCAAGCCAGCGCTGCCTTGCCGCCACTGCCACCACCGCCGCCTGGAACGAACAACGGCAACCAGCCTGACGAGAATGCTGGGGGCTACCAGGAGCCTTGTGGAGTGGCGTGCAGCCTCGGCGGGACTCAGGCTACCTCATCCAACCACCACTTCAAGCAGTTCTCTCGCGAGGTGAATGCGGCCCTCCCGAGGCCCGAGGCCTCTCAGCCCCTCAAGTGGTCACAATACGCAATCTCATTTGACTCCACGGACCACCCCAAGTCCATGATGGCTGTGGGCACCGTCCCCATGTTGTGCATGCCCACGATCAACAACGTTGCCGTCACCAAGACGCTTGTCGACGGCGTCGCAGGCCTCAATGTGATCTCCTTCGAGACCATCGAGAAGCTCCAAGTGCCCTACGAGCGCCTGATGCCGACGAGGCCCTTCTCAGGTGTGACCGACGGCTCCACCCTGCCTCTGGGGCAAGTGCACCTTCCATCTGGAGGACGGCACCCTCCCGGAGAAGGACTCAGAAGCCGAGCGCGTGGCCTGCCAGGCCACAACTTACTGCTTGAGGGACGACGATCTCTATCGCAGGTGCCCCAATGGCATCGCGCTGCGGTGCATCTCTGAAGAGCAAGGGCGCGAGCTACTTGCCGACATACATGGTGGAGACTGCGGCCACCACTCTTCATCGCGCACGCTCGCCGGCAAGGTGTTTCGTAGCGGCTTCTACTGGCCCACCGTGCTTCAAGATGCCACCGAGCATGTCTAGTCCTGCAAAGCCTACAGTTCCACGCCAAGCAAATCCATCAGCCGGCGCAAGGCCTCCAGACTATTCCCCTCTCATGGCTCTTCGCGGTCTGGGGGCTGGACATCCTGGGCCCCTTCCCTCGCGCGGCTGGCTGTCGGGCCTGTTTCCGAAATATATCACGGAATAGCCTCAAGTAATACCAGCCCCAAGATCAGAACAACTGGTGGACTCCCTTGATATAGATAACCAGTACATACATAATATTACACAGGGTTGAGCCAGAGTGCTCAACATTTATTACAAACTTGTCAATATATGACGGTGGTGGAATATGACAGTGGTGTGGTGATATTACAACACTGATACAATAAAGTAAATCCAAGCGTCAGTGTGAGGCTTGACTATTTTATTTGTGAAGCGGAAGCACTACGGATGATACACGTGGTAGACTCCAAGACCACAAGTTGACTGACTGGGAACACCTCTAAGCGTCGGGCTCGCTAGCGCACTCTTCCTCCACAAGATCGACTTCTTTTGGGTCTGGCCAAATTAACAAGCCAGGGACAAGCCTGTGAGTACGTTGGAATGTACTCGCAAACATTATGAACAAAGGATATACCGAATGCATATGCTCATGATGGATTAAATTATATTCATGTGCTGACCGAAGTTAAAGCATGGCATGATAAATATTAATACGGTGCGGATGAATAAATATATTATTTTAGTAATAAACCAAGAAAATAAATGGAACATCGGGCACTGGACCGCCCGAGGAATTCCAAGAAAAATGCCAAACGGGTGTCTGAAAGCGATGCCTCGAGAGGTCTTGAAAAGAAATGCCAAACGGGTATCTGAAAGCGACGCCTCGAAAGGTCTTGAAAAGAAATGAGTATCCAGGTGGACTAGCCATCCCAAGTGATACCTAGAAAAATAGAAATGAGTATACAGGTGGACTAGCCATCCCAAGTGATACTCAGAAAAATAGAAATGAGTATCCAGGTGGACTAGCCATCCCAAGTGATACCCAGAAAAATAGAAATGAGTATCCAGGTGGACTAGCCATCCCAAGTGATACCCAGAAAAATAGAAATGAGAATATAGGTGGACTAGCCATCCCAAGTGATACCCAGAAAAATAGAAATGAGTATCCAGGTGGACTAGCCATCCCAAGAGATACCGAAGGGTGCACATAGAAGAAAAAGTTAGTCCACTATAATATTCATGACAACAATAATATTCATGCTGGCATCAGTAGTGGCAATAATAATCCTGCAAAAATGAATCATGCTCAATTTTAATTATTTCCTCCAAAGACCGACACCGGGACCAACACTTGACCCTTCCCAGCTAATGTCCTTGACCATGGACACGGCTATTCGAATAGGTATAACTCTGCAGAGGGTGTACTCTTTACCCACGTGTATAGGATTTCTTTAACCAACACCGAGACGCCTGACTAATTCCTATTATGATCTTTGGGTTGAAAACACACCTGACCAGCACACACCATATTAACTTTCAAGATGCCAGGAATCACCCAAAGCATCGTTCAAGAAAAACTCTAAGACGGGGAGACCATCATCTCGAATAGCATGGGATCACTATTTATAATGCATGGATTACAAGGGGTGGCCCCCTCTCGGCCCAGCCGAATACACTCATGCCCCCTGATCCGATGACTGGCATTAGTCCATGGCCATGGAACCCTCATCATTCCCCCTCTATGTTGTGTGCACTCGGAAAGGGGTTAACAACTTACTAAGCCGTGCTCCCCTTGTGGGAAGACAAGTGGCAGCACGAAATTTTAGCTAGGCATGACGGAACAAGACTCGATCTAGGTCGACTCAGGAGGTGTTATTATTATGACTGGCATGCCTCACATGCCACGGTGACACCATCGTGTCATGATGTGACCCGTGCCCACCTGCACAACAAAGGCAGGAGGTACACCCCCTGACTCCTCACCATTTCTTCCAAGTTAGCAAGATCCTTGTATGCATGAAATGCGCAAAATCATATGACCATGCATGCACATGCTATCCACTACATATCCGGTGATGTTTTGAACTTATGCAAACACGCATGCAACACCATATCCCAAGTTCAAAAATGCTTGCCTTGATCAATGTAGGCAGCAGGTGATCCCTCAAAATTTTCGGCAAAGTTTCCCTCCTCGTTTTCTATAAAATGAAAATTCAAATTCCAATCAAAATGTTGTAACAGTACAAAAAGTTGGCACAAAATATTTTTAAATAAACATTAAAAAAACTAGAGTGAAAAAGAAAATTTTCAGAAAAAGAATCAATTGAAAATGAATTGTGGTTAAAAAGTTATAAAGGTTTTAAAACCAGGGACTTTTCTGCAAATAAAACAATTACTTTTGGGTCCCTGCGGTTATAACAGAAAGCGTATTGAGGCAGAAGGCGTTTTCAATTTAACAGAAAAAAAAGAGAAAAGACTGACGGGTGGGGTCCACCCGTCAGGTTTGAATTTGAAAGCGCTCGCGCGCGAGAATAGAGAGGGGGAGGCGGTCACCGGCGGCGATCGCCGACGTTTCAGGAGGCGGCGATGGTAGGGATGTGCTCGGGGAAGTATTCCGCGTTGGTGTGTGGTGGAGTTGGTCGCCGGCGAGCACCACAGCGTCGACGGGGTCAACTCTGGCGGACGGCGGCGTCGGGTGATGGTGGATCTTGTTGGAGAGACCTACAACCATCAAATTGACGTGCGGTTCCGATGAGAGGGAGCACTGGGAGGCTACTGACAAGATTTGAGAGGTGGAGGTGGTCGAACGGCGACGTGAGGTTCACGGAGACAGCGGCAGATCGGGCGGCCGGAGTTGGGGAAGACGACCTCCCCGAGGTCGGGGAAGTGGCCCGGGGGTGGATTGGCGGTGAGTGGAGGTGAGGTGGGTCAAGAACGGAGCTCCGGAGCTCTATTTATAGGTGGTCTGAGGTGGTCCGAGGCGGTGCGGATAACGCCGGAGTGATGGTGGCCGGCGAGGGCAGTTGGAGGCGGTGGGCGAGGTCGGTGAGCATCAATGGCGTCGGGGAAACCTTCTCGAAGCGCCAGCGTGGACGGGGTCAAGCTCTATCCATCTCCCTGTGGATGGGCTCCCGTATGGCCATGGCGGCGACGAGCAGCTCCGGTGACTGACAGGCGGGCTCGGGGTGGCTTGGACGATGCATCAACGCCGCGGAGGAGAGCGACGTGTGCCAGGTATGTGGAGGGAATGGTGAGGTGGAGTGATGGGGCTAGTCGGCCGAGCTGATCCACTCGGTCCGCCATGGATCAGGGCGGCGGCTGTTGCACCGGCCAGCCACCGGCCCGTTGATGGCGAGGGGGTCCCGGAGGCGTTGCATTGATGGGCAGTAGCAGCGTAGTGAAGAGGAGGAGGAGAAGTGGAGTGCACGGCATCGATCTTCCCCTCCTCTGAAATTCTCTGTTTTTCTGAATTTTTTCGACAGTGAGCTACAGTGCACACCAAGTGCTTGATGAAATGCTAGATGGCCCTAGGCATTTTTGGAATTTTTGAGAATTTTTGTGGTGAGGTACTGATGCATAACAGAGATGCTGGCAAAATTTCAGAATTTTTAGAGTAATTAAAATTAGGTTTTGAGAGAGAGTTTGAATCTGGTCCAAATTTCAATTGATTGAAATTTGAAAATTTTGAACTGTGGAACAGAATATTTTTGGTGAAATAGGGTGTGGGTACTGTCAAGTTGCTGGGATAATTGTTGTGGGTGCAGAAGAGTTGGGAAAAATACAGTTCCTTTGTAAATCAAAGGAACTAGGGATAAATGGAATTCAAATTTTGGAATTTGCTAAATATGATAGAAATATTTTTGTGGAGAGGAGAAGTGTTGGGTACTGTCCAAGGGTGTGAGGATGACTTGGATGATAATTTTGATGTGGCAGAATAATTTTTGTGAGAATTTTCTAAGTGTTTGAAAAGAATGAAAGGGGCCATTTCATTGAAATAATTTAATCATGCAAAAACTTTTCTGAAAGAAAATATTTTCGATCCTTCAAAAATATTTACCCAAGTAAGAAACCATTAAATCAAAACCATAATTAAATTTTTTGAAACCCAAATAAAAACTCAAAATGGTATTCAAAACCAAAGAAAGAGAAGGAGAAAAATAGGGCCATAGTAATTCAAATCATTTTTTTCTTTTTAAAGAAAAGATTTTAAAAATCAAAAGAAAATATTTTTGGTGTGTTACAAAACCTACCCCCCTTAAGAAAAATCTCGTCCCCGAGATTTCAGTTGTCCCTCAAATAGGTATGGGTACTCAGTCCTTAGGTGATCCTCTCTTTCCCATGTTGCCTCTTCTTCGGTGTGATTACTCCACTAGACCTTGTAAAATTTTATCACACTCCGACGGGTTATCCTTTCCAACTCTTCCAAAAAAAATATGGGATGTTCCTTATATGTAAGGTCTTGTTGGATATCCAGGTTCTGATGTTGGACTTGTTTGTCCGGATTACTAAGACATCTCCTCAGCTGTGACATGTGAAACACATCATGAACATCTCACAATTCTGCTGGTAGCTCTAGTTGGTAGGCAACCTTGCCTCTCCTTGCAATTATTCTGAATGGTCCAATAAATCGCGGTGCCAGTTTTCCTTTGACTTTAAATCTCTGTAGTCCTCTCATTGGGGATACCCTGAGATACACATATTCGTCGGGTTCAAAACTGTTCTGACGGTGTTTCTGGTCTTAGTAGCTCTTCTGACGGCTCTGAGCTGCTTTTAGTCTGTCTCGGATAAGTTTAACCTTTGTTTCTGCTTCTTTGAGAACTTCCGGGCCGAAGATTCGGCTATCTCCGGTTTCAGACCAATTAAGTGGGGTACGACACCTCCGTCCGTATAGAGCTTCGAAGGGTGACATTTTTAGACTGGCTTGATAACTTTTGTTATATGAAAATTCCACATATGGTAAACTATCCTCCCAACTGACTCCATAAGTAAGAACAAAAGCTCGTAGCATGTCTTCCAATATCTGATTTATCTGTTCAGTCTGCCCTCCTCTCTGTGGGTGGTACGCCGTACTGAATACCAGTTGCGTTCCTAAGGCTTGCTGCAAGTGATCCCAGAACCTAGAGACAAACTGAGTGCCTCTATCAGAGACTATGGTCTTGGGTACTCCGTGTAAGCAAACAATTCGGGAGAGGTATAACTTAGCAAGCTTCTGCGTTAAATATGTAGTTTTTACCAGAATGAAGTGTGCCACCTTGGTTAATAAATCGGTGATAACCCAGATAGCATCATTCCCGTGTCGTGACCTTGGTAACCCGATGATAAAATCCATCCCTATCTCATCCCATTTCCATTCAGGCACTCTGAGTGGTTGTAACAATCCTGCCGGCCTCTGGTGTTCTGCTTTTATACGCTGACAAGAGTCACAATGTGCCACATATACGGCTATATCCCTTTTCATCCCGTGCCACCAGAATTTTTCCTGTAGATCCTTGTACATCTTGGTTCCCCCTGGGTGAATGGAGTATGGGGTGGTATGGGCTTCTGCCAAAATCTGTTGCTTTAGCTCTTCCTTATTGGGTACGCATAATCTTTTCCCGTACCATAGGATTCCTTGGGTGTCAATGGTAAATTCGGATGCCTTGCTTGAATTTACTTTCCATTTAATTCCCTCGATACTGGGGTGTCCTTTCTGGGTGTCTTTGATCTGATCTTCCAACGTTGGTTTTACCTCTAGGCGAGCAATGGTTAGTTCCGTGACTAAAACCATGTTAAGTTTGGCAAATTCCCGGTTGAACTCGTGCTGTGAGAATTGCGCACTGTCATTGTCGGTGCATGGATTTCGGCTGAGGGCGTCTGCCACAACATTTGCTTTACCAGTATGGTAATGAATTCCCACATCATAATCCTTGATTAGCTCAAGCCAGCGACGTTGTCGTAGGTTTAGCTCTGGCTGGGTGAAGATATACTTAAGGCTTTTATGATCCGTGTATATCTCACACCGATTACCAAGAAGGTAATGTCGCCATTCCTTGAGTGCATGTACTACAGCTGGTAGTTCCAAGTCATGGGTAGGATAGTTTTCTTCGTGTCGTCATAGTTGCCTTGAAGCATATGCTACAACCTTTCCTTCTTGAATTAATACACATCCAAGGCCTTTTCTGGAAGCGTCACAGTATATTTCAAAATTCTTGTGCACATCTGGCATGGTCAAAACAGGTGCTGTTGTTAACCTCTTTTTCAATTCTTGGAAACTTTTCTCACATGCTTCGGTCCATTCAAACTTTTTATCCTTCTTGAGTAACTGTGTCATGGGTTTGGCTATGGTGGAGAATCCTTCAATAAATCATCGATAGTAGCCAGCCAAACCAAGAAAACTCCAGATCTTAGTCATGTTGGTGGGTTGCTTCCATCCTAAGATATCCTTTACTTTGCTTGGGTCCACTGCTATCCCATCCTTTGCCAGTACATGTCCCAGAAAGCTAACTTCTCATAACCAAAATTCACACTTACTGAATTTGGCATATAGTTGATTTTTTCGTAATTCTTCCAGGACTATTCAAAGATGTTGCTCATGTTCTTCTGGCGTCTTGGAATAAATAAGTATGTCATCAATGAACACAACCACGAACTTGTCCAAATATTTCATGAAAACCTTGTTCATGAGATGTACAAAATAGGCAGGAGCGTTGGTCAATCCGAAAGGCATCACAGTGAACTCATATAATCCGTATCTAGTGGTAAAAGCGGTCTTCGGTATGTCTGATGATCGGATCTTTAACTGGTGGTAGCCTGATCTCAAGTCTATTTTTGAGAAAACCTTGGCTTCTGCCAGTTGGTCGAACAAGTCATTGATCCTTGGTAGTGGATATTTATTTTTGATAGTAACCATATTAAGTGCCCTGTAATCAATACATAACTTTAGGGTACCATCCTTTTTCTTGGCAAATAAAACTGGTGATCCCCATGGTGATGAGCTGGGTCGGACATATCCCTTTTCTAGTAATTCCTTAATTTGTTTCTTCAGCTCAACCAATTATGTCAGAGCCATTCAATAAGGCATCTTGTAGATGGGTGCCGTTCCAGGTGCTAGTTCAATAACAAATTCAATTTCACGATCTGGTGGCATGCCTGGTAGCTCCTCAGGAAATACATCGGGGTATTTGCATACCACAGGAACCTTGCTTAATTCTGTCATGTCCACCTGATTTAACTTTCCTTGCGAGGTAGAAATTCCCCTTGTACCAAAATTTACTGTCTTCCCTTGACAATTGGTGAGAGTCATTGTTCGATTGTAGTAATCTATGAAGCCTTTATTTGTGGTCAACCAGTCCATTCCCAAAATAACATCCAAATCAACTGCTTCCAATACAATAAGATTTGCTAGAAACTTCATTCCTTTTATTTCAATGTTCACATCCTGACAGTACCATTGTGTGCTTTGCTTTGATCCCGGGGACTGAATAACCATTGAATTTTTCAAAGGCGAAAAAGAAAACTGATTCTTCGAGGCAAATATTTTAGAGATGCACAAATGGGAAGCTCCAGAATCAAATAAAACTGTAGCAGTAATGGTGTTGACAGGAAACGTACCAAACACGATGTCCGGTGCATTCTGTACTTCCTCAAATGTCACGTGGCTAACCTGCCCCTTTCGTTGATTGTTGTTGGGGTTGTTGTGTCGCGGAGTTGCATTAGTACTGCGGCCATTGATGTTAGGTTTGGGGGCATTATTCCTCTGTTTTGGGCATTGCCTAGCTTAATGCCCCTCTGCTCCACAGGCATAACAGGTGATGCCAGGACGGAATATTGCTTCCTTGGCTCTGTTGTTGAAGGTACTGCGGTTTTGTTGCGGTCGTGGTGTTGGAATTGCTGGTCGAGGTGCCACAGGCCTCTGAAATTCATTTTGGGGCCTGTTGTTACGAACCTGTACTGACTGATTCATGCGGCGCTTGCGAATCTCATTCATGTTGCGGTGCTTATTTTCCAGGATAATAGCCTTGTCTACCAGTGTCTTGAAATCCGGAAAAGTATGGACCACCAGTTGGCATTTTAAAGATGGAACGAGTCCGTCAAGAAATTTCTCCATTCCTTTGCTTTCTGTCATATATTCATCATTGGCATACCGGGCTAGCTGAGTAAACTGGATGAGGTACTGTGTTACCATTGTGCCTCGTTGCTTGAGATCCTCAAATTCTCTTTTCTTCAATTTCATGATAGTGTAGGGAATATGTGCTCCCCGAAAGCTTTCCTTGAATTGCTCCCATGTAAGGTCTTCTCCATTGGGATGCGTGTGGCGTAGATTTTCCCACCATGATGCTGTTGTTCCAGAAAAATAATGCGGAGCATATAGCACTTTTTCCTGGTCCGTACACTGGGCTATGACCAATTTTCTTTCAATATCACGCAGCCAGTCGTCTGCCTCCAAAGGTTTATCTGTGTGAGAAAAGACAGTTGGATTGGTCCTCTGAAGTTTAGATAATTTTGATCTGGGTTGGTGCTGTCCTTGGTGATTTCCCATATTTATCAAATGCTGCATCATTTCCTGGTTCTGCTGCTGACTTTGTTCATAAAGACGGCACACTTGTGAGAATGCTGAATCATTACTTTGCTGACTTGTCTGTCCTGGTGTGAAGTTATTTCCCATCTGTGCAAAGTTGGCCTCTGGTGGACTGGGCATGGAACGGGTCCAGGGACGATGCATTTTCTTTCTGGGGTATTTGTGTAAACACCGATGAGGAAAGAAATTATAAAGGAAGAAAATAAATTTTAAGAGACTGGAAATAATTTCCCCCCAAAAACGTAAGTACATAAAAGTAGCGAGTTATATTATACATGCAAGATTTAATTATACATGCAGGATTTAATTATACATGCATGATTTAATTATACAATACTCTCGTCGTAGCCGTGATGCTTACATGACCGCTTATTTAGACTAGTGTACTTCTCCATCCTCTTAGCGTGCCGCAATCCAAGGTCTACTACTCCCCATCTTACAAAGAAGAAAAGAAATAGAAAATAAATATTTTACAGCTACACTCTCATAAAAAGGAGACTGCAGTGCTGATGCCTAGTCTGCTATCACGGAGTGTCTGGAACATCATAGGCCCTGCTAAGGGTAAGTCCCAGACGGGGTGCTGAAGACTCGACCTCCTCCTCCTCCTCGAGTATGGTCTCCAGTTGGGCAGCTATCGATGCCATGCCTGCTCGCGGTGGTACTATGCTCGTAGGTGGTGAAGCTCTAACCAGAATGGGAGCAGCCAAGCGACTAGACTCATCGCTCGGGGATGTGTGTCGAATCGCGGAACGGGTCGGAGGATCGTATGGTGGAGTCAGAATACGAGGAGCGCGTGGAAGGAGTACGGAACTTACTCCTGCGAGGAGCCCTTGCACGAGCCAAGTCCATCCGTGCAGCGAGATAGTCGTCCACCAGTGAGGTGAAGACTGACTCTAGAGCCATGATGTACTGAACAAGGGGCTCAATCGCCTCGTCCCTTTCTCCCGCGAAGCAGGAGAAAGCATAGTGACTAGTGTATGGAACATGGCATAGTAGATAGTGATAGGGACGTGTCTGCATGACTGGAAGGATGTCCCTAAGACGAGCGATGGCCTCTCGGGCAGCCATCTGGATAGCATGCCTCTCAGTAGGCATGACTCTCCCTACAAACCGATAGTTGCGGTGAGGTGCAACATCTCCACCCCGAATATATACCGAGGCCTGGTACATAGTCAGGGTGTCTGAGATCCTGTCGGGAAAGACTGTGTACTCCGGACGACTCGGAGATCCCATCGCGACCCTGGCGATGTAGACGAGAAGACGGGAAAACCCCGCAGGCTCGTTGGCAAAAATCTGGGTCGGGCAGCTGCGGCCAGACATCTACAATAGTAGACAAAAAATCCAAATAGTCATATCATAAGTATATGATGACCAAGGAAAATTTGTTACAATGCATGAGATGCATGCTAAAAATTGTTAGGACTGACTCTACTACTAGCGATCGCACCTAGGGCTTCCTACAGTCAGCCTGGCTCTGGTACCAAAGTTTGTCGGGCCTGTTTCCGGAATATATCACGGAATAGCCTCAAGTCACACCAGCCCCAAGATCAGAACAACTGGTGGACTCCCTTGATATAGATAACCAGTACATACATAATATTACACAGGGTTGAGCCAGAGTGCTCAACATTTATTACAAACTTGTCAATATATGACGGTGGTGGAATATGACAGTGGTGTGGTGATATTACAACACTGATACAATAAAGTAAAGCCAAGCGTCAGTGTGAGGCTTGACTATTTTATTTGTGAAGCGGAAGCACTGCGGATGATACACGTGGTAGACTCCAAGACCACAAGTTGACTGACTGGGAACACCTCTAAGCGTCGGGCTCGCTAGCACACTCTTCCTCCACAAGATCGTCTTCTTCCGGGTCTGGCCAAATTAACAAGCCAGGGACAAGCCTGTGAGTAAGTTAGAATGTACTCGCAAACATTATGAACAAAGGATATACCGAATGCATATGCTCATGATGGATTAAATTATATTCATGTGCTGACCGAAGTTAAAGCATGGCAAGATAAATATTAATACGGTGCGGATGAATAAATATATTATTTTAGTAATAAACCAAGAAAATAAATGGAACATCGGGCGCTGGACCGCCCGAGGAATTCCAAGAAAAATGCCAAACGGGTGTCTGAAAGCGATGCCTCAAGAGGTCTTGAAAAGTAATGCCAAACGAGTGTCTGAAAGCGATGCCTCGAAAGGTCTTGAAAAGAAATGAGTATCCAGGTGGACTAGCCATCCCAAGTGATACCCAGAAAAATAGAAATGAGTATCCAGGTGGACTAGCCATCCCATGTGATACTCAGAAAAATAGAAATGAGTATCCAGGTGGACTAGCCATCCCAAGAGATACCCCAGAGTGTACATAGAAGAAAAAGTTAGTCCACAATAATATTCATGATAACAATAATATTCATGCTGGCATCAGTAGTGACAATAATAATCCTGCACAAATGAATCAAGCTAAATTTTAATTATTTCCTCCGAAGACCGACACCGGGACCGACACTTGACCCTTCCCAGCTAATGTCCTTGACCATGGACACAACTATACGAATAGGTATAACTCTGCAGAGGGTGTACTCTTTACCCACGTGTATAGGATTTCTTTAGCCAACATTGAGACGCCTGACTAATTCCCATTACGGTCTTTGGGTTGAAAACACACCTGACCAGCACACACCAGATTAACTTTCCGGATGCCAAGAATCACCCAAAGCATCGTTCAAGAAAAACTCTAAGATGGGGAGACCATCATCTCGAATAGCATGGGATCACTATTTATAACGTGCGGATTACAAGGGATGCCCCCCTATCGGCCCAGCCAGATACACCCATGCCCCCTTACCCGATGACTGGCATTAGTCCATGGCCATGGAACCCTCATCATGGCCCCTCTATGTGGTGTGCACTCGGAAAGGGGTTAACAACTTACTAAGCCGTACTCCCCTCGCGGGAAGACAAGTGGCAGCACGAAATTTTAGCTAGGCATGATGGAACAAGACTCGATCTAGGTCGACTCAGGAGGTGTTATTATTATGACAGGCATGCCTCACATGCCACGGTGACACCATCGTGTCATGATGTGACCCGTGCCCACCGGCACAACAAAGGCAGGAGGTACACCCCCTGACTACTCACCATTTCTTCCAAGTTTGCAAGATCCTTGTATGCATGAAATGCACAAAATGATATGACCATGCTTGCACATGCTATCCACTACATATCCGGTGATGTTTCGAACTTATGCAAACATGCATGCAACACCATATCCCAAGTTCAAAAATGCTTGCCTTTATCAAAGTAGGCAGAATGTGATCCCTCAAAATTTTCGGCAAAGTTTCCCTCCTCATTTTCTATAAAATGAAAATTCAAATTCCAATCAAAATTTTGTAACAGTACAAAAAGTTGGCTCAAAATATTTTTAAATAAATACTAAAAAACCTAGAGTGAAAAAGAAAATTTTCAGAAAAAGAATCAATTGAAAATGATTTGTGGTTAGAAAGTTATAAAGGTTTTAAAACCAGGGAATTTTCTGCAAATAAAACAGTTACTTTTGGGTCCCTGCGGTTATAACAGAAAGCGCCTCGGGTGGAATACGTTTCTCAGTTCAGAAAACGTATTGAGGCAGAAGGCGTTTTCGATTTAATAGAAAAAAAAGACTGATGGGTGGGCTCCACCCGTCAGGTTTGAATTTGAAAGCGCTCGCGCGCAAGAACAGAGAGGGGGAGGCGGTCACCGGCGGCGATCGCCAGTGTTTCAGGAGGCGGCGATGGTAGGGATGTGCTTGGGGAAGTATTCCGCGTCGGTGGGTGGTGGAGTTGATCGCCGGCGAGGACCACAGCGACGGCGGGGTCAACTCCAGCGGACGGTGGCGTCGGGTGATGGTGGATCTCGTCGGAGAGACCTGCAACTGTCAAATTGACGTGCGGTTCCGATGAGAGGGAGCACTAGGAGGCTACTGGCAAGATTTGAGAGGTGGAGGTGGTCGAACGGCGACGTGAGGTTCGCGGAGACAGCGGCGGATCGGGCGGCCGGAGTCGGGGAAGACGACCTCCCTGAGGTCGGGGAAGTGGCCTAGGGGTGGATTGGTGGTGAGTGGAGGTGAGGTGGGTCAAGAATGGAGCTCGGGGGATCTATTTATAGGCGGTCTGAGGCGGTTCGAGGCGGTGCGGATCACGCCGGAGTGATGGTGGCCGGTGAGGGCAGTTGCAGGCGGTGGGCGAGGTCGGTGAGCATCAATGGCGTCGGGGAAGCCTTCTCAAAGCGCCAGCGCGGACGGGGTCAAGCTCTATCTATCTCCCCATGGATGAGCTCCCGTATGGCCATGGCGGCGACGAGCAGCTCCGGTGACTGACGGGCGGGCGTGGGGTGGCTTGGACGGTGCGTCAACGCCACGGAGGAGAGCGACGCATGCTAGGTAGGTGGAGGGAGCGGTGAGGTGGAGTGATGGAGCTGGTCGGCCGAGCTGATTCGCTCGGTCCGCCATGGATCAGGGTGGTGGCTGTTGAACCAGCCAGCCACCGCCCTGTTGACGGCGAGGGGCTGGCGAGGGGGTCCCGGAGGCGTTGCATTGATGGGCAGCAGCAGCGTAGTGAATAGGAGGAGGAGAAGTGGAGTGCACGGCATCGATCTTCCCCACCTCTGAACTTCTCTGTTTTTCTGAATTTTTTCGATGGTGAGCTATAGTGCACACCAAGTGCTTGATGAAATGCTAGATGGCCCTAGGCATTTTTGGAATTTTTGAGAATTTTTGTGGTGAGGTACTGATGCATAACAGAGATGCTGGCAAAATTTCAGAATTTTTGGAGTGATTAAAATTAGGTTTTGAGAAGAGAGTTTGAATCCGGTCCAAATTTCAATTGATTGAAATTTGAAAATTTTGAACTGTGGAACAGAATATTTTTGGTGAAATGGGGTGTGGGTACTGTCAAGTTGCTGGGATAATTTTTGTGGGTGCAGAAGAGTTGGGAAAAATACAGTTCCTTTGTAAATCAAAGGAACTAGGGATAAATGGATTTCAAATTTTTGAATTTGCTAAATATGATAAAAATATTTTTGTGGAGAGGAGAAGTGTTGGGTACTGTCCTAGGGTGTGAGAATGACTTGGATGATAATTTTGAAGTGGCAGAATAATTTTTGTGAGAATTTTCTAAGTGTTTGAAAAGAATGAAAGGGGCCATTTCATTGAAATAATTTAATTATGAAAAAACTTTTCTGAAAGAAAATATTTTTGATCCTTCAAAAATATTTACCCAATTAAGAAACCATTAAATCAGAACCATAATTAAAATTTTTGAAACCCAAATAAAAACTCAAAATGGTTTTCAAAACCAAAGAAAGAGAAGAAGAAAAATAGGGCCATAGTAATTCAAATCATTTTTTTCTTTTTAAAGAAAAGATTTTAAAAATCAAAAGAAAATATTTTTGGGGTGTTACAACACCTACCCCCCAAAAGAAAAATCTCGTCCCCGAGATTTCAGCTGTCCCTCAAATAGGTACGGGTACTCAGTCCTTAGGTGATCCTCTCTTTCCCATGTTGTCTCTTCTTCGGTGTGATTACTCCACTGGGCCTTGTAAAATTTTAACACACTCCGACGGGTTCTCCGTTCTGACTCTTGCAAAAAATTTATGGGATGTTCCTTATATGTAAGGTCTGGTTGGATATCCAGGTTCTGATGTTGGACTTGTTTGTCCGGATTACTGACACATCTCCTCAGCTGTGACACGTGAAACACATCATGAACATCTGACAATTCTACTGGTAGCTCCAGTTGGTAGGCAACCTTGCCTCTCCTTGCAATTATTCTGAATGGTCCAATAAATCGCGGTGCCAGTTTTCCTTTGACTTTAAATCTCTGTAGTCCTCTCATTGGGGATACCCTGAGATACACATATTCGTCGGGTTCAAAACTGGTCTGACGGTGTTTCTGGTCATAGTAGCTCTTCTGACGGCTCTGAGCTGCTTTTAGTCTGTCTCGGATAAGTTTAACCTTTGTTTCTGCTTCTTTGAGAACTTCCAGGCCGAAGATTCGGCTATCTCCGGTTTCAGAACAATTAAGTGGGGTATGACACCTCCGTCCGTATAGAGCTTCGAAGGGTGACATTTTTAGACTGGCTTGATAACTGTTGTTATATGAAAATTCCGCATATGGTAAACTGTCCTCCCAGCTGACTCCATAAGTAAGAACACAAGCTCTCAGCATGTCTTCCAATATCTGATTTATCCGTTCAGTCTGCCCTCCTCTCTGTGGGTGGTACGCCGTACTGAATACCAGTTGCGTTCCTATGGCTTCCTGCAAGTGATCCCAGAACCTAGAGACAAACTGAGTGCCTCTATTAGAGACTATGGTCTTGGGTACTCCGTGTAAGCAAACAATTTAAGAGAGGTATAACTTAGCAAGCTTCTGCATTGAATATGTTGTTTTTACCGGAAGGAAGTGTGCCACCTTTGATAATAAATCGGTGATAACCCAGATAGCATCATTTTCGTGTCGTGACCTTCGTAACCCGACGATAAAATCCATCCCTATCTCATCCCATTTCCATTCAGGCACTCTGAGTGGCTGTAACAATCCTGCTGGCCTCTGGTGTTCTGCTTTTATACACTGACAAGAGTCACAATGTGCCACATATATGGTATATCCCTTTTCATCCCGTGCCACCAGAATTTTTCCTGTAGATCCTTGTACATCTTGGTTCCCCCTGGGTGAATGGAGTATAGGGTGGTATGGGCTTCTACCAAAATCTACTGCTTTAGCTCTTCCTTATTGGGTACGCATAATATTTTCCTGTACCATAGGATTCCTTGGGTGTCAATGGTAAATTCGGATGCCTTGCCTGAATTTACTTTCCTTTTAATTCCCTCGATACTGAGGTGTCCTTTCTGGGTTTCTTTGATCTGATCTTCCAAAGTTGGTTTAACCTCTAGGCGAGCAATGGTTCCTTTCGTGACTAAAACCATGTTAAGTTTGGAAAATTCCCGGTTGAACTTGTGCTGTGAGAATTGCGCACTATCATTGTCAGTGCATGGATTTCGGCTGAGGGCGTCTGCCACAACATTTTCTTTACCAGGATGGTAATGAATTCTGCTACTTGTGAGCTGTGTTGGCAATTCCCTGAAGAGGAAGGGAGATGCAGTACTGTAGAGATAAGTATTTCCCTCAGTTATGAAACCAAGGTTATCAATCCAGTAGGAGAATCACGCAACACCTCGTTAGCAGCACCTGCACACAAAACAAGAAATCCTTGCACCCAACGCAAACAAGGGGTTGTCAATCCCTCGGCGGTTAATTGCAAGATTAAATTGTATGTGATAGATAGATAGATAGAACTAAAATAGAAAATAAAATAAATAAAATAAAAATGCAGCAAGGTATTTTTAGGGTTTTTAATATATGATTTAGATAGACCCGGGGGCCATAGTTTTCACTAGAGGCTTCTCTCATAAAAATAGCATACGGTGGGTAGACAAATTACTGTTTGGCAATTGATAGAAAAGCAAATAACCATGACGATATCCAAGGCAATGATTATGTATATAGGCATCACGTCCGAGACAAGTAGACCGACTCCTGCCTGCACTACTATTACTCCACACATCGACAGCTATCCAGCATGCATCTAGTGTATTAAGTCCATAAAGAATGGAGTAACGCCTTAAGCAAGATGGCATGATGTAGACAAAGTAAACTCACGCATGAATAAACCCCATCTTTTTACCCTTAATACCAACGATACATACGTGTCATGTCCCTTTCTGTCACTGGGATTGAGCACCGCAAGATCAAACCCATTACAAAGCACCTCTTCCCATGGCAAGATAAATCAATCTAGTTGGCCAAACCAAATCAATAGATCGGAGAAGAAATACGAAGCTATAATAATCATGCATAAAAGAGTTCAGAGAAGACTCAAATAATATTCATGGATAATCTGATCATAAACTTACAATTCATCGGATCCCAACAAACACACCGCAAAAAGTGATTACATCGGATAGAACTCCAAGAGCATCGAGGAGAACATTGTATTGAAGATCAAAAAGAGAGAAGAATCCATCTAGCTACTAACTATGGACCCGAAGGTCTGTGGTAAACTACTCACGCATCATCGGAAGGGCAACAAGGTTGATGCAGAGCCCCTCCGTGATCGATTCCCCCTCCGGCGGAGTGCCGAAAAAGGCCTACAAATGGGATCTCTCGAGAACAAAAGCTTGCGGCGGCGGAAAAATTATTTCGTGGACTCCTCTGTTGGTTTCCTGATTTTTGAGAATTTATAGTGGTGGAATTAGGTCAAAAGGGGCAGAGGTGGGCCCACGAGGCACCAGGGCGCGCCTGCCCCCCCCTAGGCGCGCCCTGGTGGCTCATGGCCACCTCCTCTGGCTTCTGGCCTCCTCCCGAAGCTTCTAGTGTTTGTTATGTCCAGAAAAAAATCTCCAAAAAATTTCATGGCATTTGGACTTCGTTTGGTACTGATATTCTGGAAAACCAAAAACAGGCAATAAACAGCAACTGGCACTAGGCACTAAGTTAATAGGTTAGTCCCAAAAAATGATATATAATTGCTGTAAATGTATATAAAAACATCCAAGATTGATAATATAATAGCATGGAACAATCAAAAATTATAGATACGTTGGAGACGTATCAGCATCCCCAAGCTTAATTCCTGCTCGTCCTCGAGTAGGTAAATGATAAAAACAGAATTTTTGATGTGGAATGCTACCTATCATATTCATCATATATTCTTTTCTTTATGGCTTGGACATTTGGACTTGAATGATTCAATGCAATAGTCTATTGTTTGACATGAAGATATAAATACTCAAGCATACTAACAAGCAACCATGTCTTTCAAAATATCAATGCTAAAGAAAGTTATCCATAGCCCATTATGCTCAATCATTGATCCATTCATGAAACACACTCAATATTAGCTACACACAATGCACAAGTATGACAATAGTGCTCTCTAGTTGGTGCTTTATAAGAGAAGATGGAGACTCAAAATAAAAATAAAAATTACATAAAAGTAAATAGATAGGCCCTTCGTAGAGGGAAGCAGAGATTTGCAAATGTGCCAGAGCTCAAAGCTTAAATTAGAGAGATAAAATTATTTTGGGAGGCATGCTTTTCCTGTCAACGAAAACGACCGAGAATTCCCAATATCTTCCTTGCTAGACACATCATAGGCAGTTCCCAAATAGAAAATAAAGTTTATTTCCTTTCCACCATTCTTTCACAATCCATGGCTAGACGTATCCATGAGTGCCCTCCATACCAACACTTTCCAAGGAATTTTGTTGTTATTAATTTTTGATTCATTGTGGGACTGGGCATCCCTATTACCAGCCACTCTCTCGTGCAATGACAAGTGAATAAACACTCATCGTGAGAATAACACACCTAGCATGGAAAATATTGGCCACCCCCTGCCGCTTCATGAGCGGTACGGGCACACAAAATGGAAAATTATTTTGAAAATTAGAGTTGGCACACGCAAATTTACTTCGAACTGCATGGAAATACCGCATATAGGTAGATATGGTGGACTCATTTGGCACAACTTGGGTTTAAGGAGTTTGGATGCACAGGCAGCCGCTTAGTACAAATGAAGGCTAGCAAATAGATTGAGAAGCGACCAACCAAAAAGCAAAAACGGTCATAAACATGCATTGAACATAACTAACACCGAATAATGCACCATAAGTAGGATATAATTTCTTTCCATAACTATTGACTTAATGTGCATGCATAGGGAATCACAAACCTTAACACTAATATTCTTACTAAATCACAATTACTCACTAACATGACTCACATATCATCATCTCCATATCGCAAAACTATTGCAAGGAATCACGCTTATCATATCCAATGATCTATATGAAAGTTTTTATTATATCCCTCTTGAATATTCATCACTTTGGGACCAAATTCATATCTTGTGCAAATTACCATTACTATTATCAACTCTCAAAAAGATATAAGTGAAGCATGAGAGTGCGTATATTTCTTCAAAATTTTAATTTTATCAACTCTCAAAATAATATAAGTGAAGCACGAGAGTTCAAATATTTCTTCAAAATTTTAGTCTTATCAACTCTCAAAATAATATAAGTGAAGCATGAGAGTGCATATATTTATTCAAAATATAGCCACCGCCGTGCTGAAAAATATTTAAGTGAAGCACTAGAGCAACTGCCTAGCTCAAAAAGATTTAAGTAAAGCACATAGAGTATTCTAACAAATCATGATAAACGTGTTGCTCTCTCAAATAGGTGTGCCCAGCAAGGATGATTGTGACAAACGAAAAAGCAAACAAAGAAAAGATTCATATAATACACGACGCTCCAAGCAAAACACATATCATGTGACGAATAAAAATATAGCTCCAAGTAAAATTACCTATGGTTGGTAGAAGAAAGAGGGGATGCCTGATACGTCCATTTTGCATCATGTTTTGCTACTGTTATTTACAGTGGTTTTAATCAATATAACACTTTGTGGAGCAATTCTAATACCTTTTCTCTCTTAATATGCAAGATTTACACAAGGAGGGAGATTGCCGGCTGCTGGAATTCTGGACCTGAAAAAGCTATGTCAGAGATACCTATTCTGCACATCTCCAAATGAGCTGAAATTTCACGGAGAATTATTTTGGAATAAATAAAAAAGATTGGAAGCAAGAAGTACCAGAGGGGGCCACCCAGGTGCCCACGAGGCACCAGGGCGCGCCCTAGCGCGCGAAGGCCCCGTCGAAGTGCATGCTCCAGCCTCCGGAGGTAGCCTCCTCGGGCAAGGACGACTCCTCCTGCGGCTCACCCTGACGCGTGTCCGTCCACTCTGCCGCGAAGTCCGCCAAGGCTGCGCCCTTGATGGTCCTGGTGGTGAGGAACTCCAGCTCGAAAGGCTGCAGCTCGATGTTCCACTCGGCGACGCGGCCGGTGGTATTTGGGCTCCGCAGGACTTGCTCCAGCGGGTAGGAGGAGATCACTCTGACTGGGTGACCCTGGAAGTAGTGGCGTAGCTTCCTGGAGGCCATGAGGAGCGCCAGGAGGAGCTTCTGCTGCATGGTTTACCGTTCACGCGCGTCCCACAGCACCATACTGATGAAGTAGACGGGGTGCTCGACGAGGCGCGTGACCGTGGTATCCAAGTAATGCTCGCGGAGGGGCTCAGGATGCTGCGCCGCGGGGACCTCCGGAGGCGGCGCCACGGGGGCCTCCAGAGGCTGAGCTCCGGAGGCCTCCTGAGGGGGCACAGGGGCCTCCGGAGGGGCCCTCAGCAGGCGCCGGTAGGGCCTTGAGGGGCTCCAGCGACGTCTCCGTGGCACCCGCAGGCACAGGCTCGGCAGGCTTCTTCTTGACACAGACTCGCTCCTCCTGCTCTACCACAAGGGCCGCACTGGCCGTTTGGGGAGTGGCCGCCAAGGATAACAGCAGGCACTCGCGTGGGCGGGGGCGACCATGACGGGAGGGCTCGTGAGGTACCTTTTGAGGTCCTCGAAGGCAGCGTCACCCTCAGGGGTCCACTTGAAGGGGCAAGACCTCTTCATGAGCTTGAAGAAAGGCAGAGCCCGTTCGCCGAACTTGGATATGAAGCGACCGAGCGAGGCCATGCATCCCGCCAGGCGCTGCATTTCCTTGAGGTTGCGGGGCGGCCGCATTTCCTCGATGGCCTTAATCTTCTCAGGGTTGGACTCGATGCCGCAATGGGAGACCAAGAAACCCAGGAGCTTGCCAGAAGGGACGCCGAAGACACACTTGGCGGGGTTGAGCTTGAGGTTGATCTTGCGTAGGTTGGCGAAGGTTTCCCTCAGGTCCTCGATGAGGATGCGCGCCTCGCGCGTTTTGATGACGATGTCGTCGATGTATGCCTCCGCATTTCTCCCCATCTGGCACCCCAGGCAGATGCGCATCAGCCTCTGGAAGGTAGCCCCAGTGCTCTTCAGGCCAAAGGGCATGCACACGTAGCAGAACACTCCACAGGGGGTGATGAATTCGGTTTTCTCCTCATCTTCCTTGGCCATCTTGATCTGATGATAGCCCGAGAAGGCATCCAGGAAGCAGAGCAGATCACACCCGACGGTGGAGTCTACTATTTGGTCAATCCTGGGTAGCAGGAAGTGGTCCTTGGGGTAGGCCTTGTTGAGGTTGGTGAAGTCGACGCACATGCGCTTGCCGCCGTGCGGCTTGGCGACGACAACGGGGTTGGCAATCCACTCCGGGTGGAGCACTTCGTGGATGATTCTGCCGTCTTGGAGCTTCTCGACCTCCCCAATGATGAAGTCCTGCTTCTCGGGCACCTGGCGCCGTACTTTCTGCTAGACGGGGCGTGAGTTGGGGCACACCGCTAAGTGGTGCTCAATCACCTCCCTCGGCACGCCGGGCATGTCCGAGGCTGTCCAAGCGAACATATTAGCATTCGCCCGAAGGAAGTCGACGAGGGCGCCTTCTTGTTCAGGGGAAAGGCCGCTGCCGATGGTGAGGAAGGGGCCCATGCCGTTCCCATCCAACGACACTTTCTTGCTCTCGGCCCGCTCCTGCGAGAACAACAGCTTCTTCTTTCCGGGCGCCGGCTCGGCAAGCTCAGGGGCGCCCTCCTCGGCCTGGAATGCGGCGGCCGCCGCCTTGTGGGCGCGCGCAAGGGCACGCACCGCGTCCTTTTCATCGCAACGGACGGTGAGGGTGCCGCTGCTGTCGGGCATCTTGACGAGGCCGTAGGCGTGGTGTGTTGCGGCCATGAACTTTGAGAGCGCCGGGTAGCCCAAGATGGCGTTGTAGGGCAGGCCGATGCGAGCCACATCGAAGATGACGAGCTCCGTACGGTAGTTTTCGCGGGTGCCGAAGGTGACTGGAAGGCGCACCTGCCCCAGGGGGCAGTGGAGCCGCCGGTGACAACCATGACAGAAAAAGTTTTCGTTCGGGCCATAATGTCACGGATGTGTCTTTTTTTGTAGTGGAGGGCCACCGAGGGCATCACGCCTAGGAAACCCTCACAGAGGTAGGCGAAGAAGGCGAGGAGAAGGACAGAGTTGAGATGGAGGTGGAGCGCGTGGATTTGGTAATGCGCAAGGATGGCGTAGAAGAAGTCGGAGAAGGGCACTGATACGTCTCCAACGTATCTAAATTTTTTGATTGTTCCATGCTATTATAGTATCAATCTTGGATGTTTATTATGCAATTATATGCAATTATATATCATTTTTTGGGACTAACCTATTAACCTAGTGCCCAGTGCCAGTTGCTGTTTTCTGCTTGTTTTTTGTTTTTCAGGAAATCAGTACCAAACGAAGTACAAATGCCATGAAAATTTTTGACGATTTTTTTCTGGACAAAAGAGACCCTGGAAGCTTCGGGAGGTTGTCAAAAGCCTAACGAGGAGGCCACAAGGCAACAGGGCGCGGCCCCAGGGGGCACGCCCTGATGCCTTGTGGGCCCCTCGTGGCTCCTTTTGACCTAACTCCACTTCTATAAATTCTCAAATATTGGGAACCCAATAGAGAGCCCCACAAAATAACTTTTACGCCACCGCAAGCCTCTGTTCTTCCGTGATCCCATCTGGAGGCCTTTTCCGGTAATCTGCCAGAGGGGGAATCGATCACGGAGGGCTTCTACATCAACCTTGCTGCCCTTCCGATGATGTGTGAGTAGTTTACCATAGACCTACGGGTCCATAGCTAGTAGCTAGATGTCTTCTTCTCTCTCTTTGATCTTCAATACCATGTTCTCCTCGATGTTCTTGGAGTTCTATCCGATGTGATCTTCTTTTGCAGTGTGTTTGTTGGGATCCGATGAATTGTGGGTTTATGATCAGATTATTCATGAGAAATATTTGAGTCTTTTCTGAATTCTTTTATTCATGATTATTATAGCATTGTATTTCTCCCCGATCTATCCGTTTGGTTTGGCCAACTAGATTGATTTATCTTGCAATGGGAGAGGTGCTTTGTGATGGGTTCAATCTTGCGGTGTTCTATATCCCAGTGACAAAAAGGGACAAGACACATATTTGTATTGTTGCCACTAAGGATAAAACGATGGGGTTTATTCATATTAATTGAGTTTACTTTGTCTACATCATGTCATCTTTCTTAAGGCGTTACTCCATTTTTAACTTAATACTCTAGATGCATGCTGGATAGCGGTCGATGGGTGGAGTAATAGTAGTAGATGCAGGTAGGAGTCGGTCTACTTGTCTCGGACGTGATGCCTATATACATGATCATTGCCTTGAATATCGTCATAGCTATGCGCTTTTCTATCAATTGCCCAACAGTAATTTGTTTACCCATCGTATGCTATGTGTTCGAGAGAGAAGCCTCTAGTGAAAACTATGGCCCCCGGGTCTTCTTAAATCATATAAAAAACCTAAAAATACCTTGCTGCAATTTTATTTACTTTATTTTATTTTGTAATTTATTTTATCTATCTATCAGTATCAGAATTAATCCTTGCAAGTAACTGCCAAAGGGATTGGCAACCCTCTTGTTTGCGTTGGGTGCAAGTATTTGCTTTTGTGTGTGTAGGTGCTGCTAACAAGGTTCTGCTTGGTTCTCCTACTGGACTGATAACCTTGCTTCTTAACTGAGGGAAATACTTATCTCTACTGTACTGCATCATCCTCTCCTCTTCGAGGAAATCCCAACGCAGCTCACAAGTAGCAGGAAGAATTTCTGGCACCGTTGCTGGGGAGACTTCACCAAAACCTATCAAGTACCTTCGCACAAACTATCATCTACTTGCTCTACTTTTATTTTCCTTTTTATTTGCATTTGCCTCTCATTTTCATCTCCCCCACTTCTCATAAAATAATACAAAAACACAAAAATATTTATGTTTGCTCGTTTGCTTGCTTGCTATAATTGTGTGACTCAATGAAAATAAAAATATAGACATATGGATCCTCATCCACTTGCTAATCTTTTCAAACAATCCAATTATGATGAACCAATTGCAAGTGAGTTGAGTGCACTTGATTATCTTTATGAAGTTTTGCTTGAAAATTATGAATCTGAAAATTGTGATGAAGTGTTAGAAGAAGAAATTTATAGAATGATTCATGATAGCTCCTTGAATGAAAAGCATGATTGCAAGGATGTTATTATAAATCTATTAATGTCAATTGTGCTAATGATGTGCAAATCTACAAGCTTTGGGATGATAATTTTGTCATGTCCACTACTTATTGCAATGATCATGATTGGGGTGATAATGCTTCTTATGATCTTAAAATTTTATTTAAGCCTCATGATGAATATGTTATTGATAATAATGTTTGCAATAATATTAAAAGTGGGTTTGTAAGAGTGTCAACTTTAGGTAATAATAATCCCACTACTTTGGAGAATTATCAATCTTATGAATTTTATGATAACAGTGGGTTTGGAGAGGTCATGACTTTAGTTGATGTTAATCCCACTACTTTGGAAGATTATAAAACTTTTATGCATGTGGATCATGAAGAGAATATTTTATATGATAGCTATATTGTTGAATTTGATTATGATCCTACATGTTATTATTATGAGAGAGGAAAATATGGTTATAGAAATCTGCATGTTACAAAATTACCTCTCTTTGTGTTGAAATTATTAATGCTTCATTCTTCCTATTTGCATGTGCTAGATATTGCTTGTCTTAAGAATTTGTTTTCCTATAAAATGCCTATGCATAGGAAGAGGGTTAGACTTAAATGTGTTAATTACATGCTACTCCCTCCGTTTCTAAATATAAGTCTTTTTAGAGATTCCACTATAGACTACATACGCATGTATATAGACATATTTTAGAGTGTAGATTCACTCATTTTGCTCCGTATGTAGTCCATAGTGGAATCTCCAAAAAGACTTATATTTTGGAACAGAGTGAGTATATGATGCTCTCTTTGTGCTTCAATTCTTGTCTTTATTGTGAGCATCATTACTATCCCAAGCCTATCTTAATGGCTATAAAGAAAGAGCTTGTAGGGAGGCAACCCGATAGCTATCTTAAATTTTTGTTTTTCTGTTTTGTGTGTTTACACAATTTTAGCTTCTGTTATGATTGTGTTTTTATCTTTTAATTAGTGTTTGTGCCAAGTAATGCCTTTGGGATGATTTGGGCAATAGTATAATTGATGCTGTCTGAAAACAGAAACTTTTGAGTCCAGTGCAGAATTTTTCTGATTTTACTGGAGTGTGATAAAATTCTGAATTTTTTACACAGTATTGGTATATGAATTATCTACGTTTTCCTAATGTTTCAGAATTTTTGGAGTTACAAAAGTATGACTTTTATTCGGATCTTTACAGACTGTTCTGTTTTAGACAGATTCTGTTTTTCTTGCATAGTTTGCTTATTTTGATGAATCTATGGATTGTATCGGGGGGTATAAGTCATGGAGAAATTGGAGTACAATATCACTATGCCAATATTAAATATGAATCAATTTACAACAGTACCTAAAGTTTAAGATTTGTTTGTCATACTAACGGATCTCATGAGGTTTCTATTGTGTTTTGTGTGCTGAAGTTTTCAAGTTTCGGGTGAGACCACGATGGATGAAGGAATAAGGAGTGGCAAGAGCCTAAGCTTGGGGATACACAAGGAACCCCAAGGTAATATTCAAGGAATACTCAAGCGTCTAAGCTTGGAGATGCCCCGGATGGCATCCCCTCTTTCGTCTACAATCTATCGTTATATGACTTGGAGCTATATTTTTATTCATCACATGATATGTGTTTTACTTGGAGCGTCTTGTGCCATAGTTTTATTTTCTTTGTTTGCTTTTTAGTTTGCCACAATCATCTTTGCTGAACACACTTTTTGAGAGCGACACACATTTATCGTGATTTGTTAGAATACTCTATGTGATTCATTTATATCTTTCGAGCTAGGCAGTTGCTCTAGTGCTTCACTTATATCTTTTAGAGCACGGCAGTGGTTATATTTTGAAGAAATAGTTGCACTCTCATGCTTCACTTATATCTTTTTGAGAGTCTAATAAATAGTAATGGTAATATGCACGGGTTATGAATTTGGTCATAATATTATAGGTATTCAAGAGGGATATAATAAAAACTTTCATGTAGATCACTGAATATGATAAGTTTGATTCCTTGCAATAGTTTTGCGATATTAAGATGGTCATATGGGGGAGGTACTTGTATATAATTTTGGTTTAGTAGGAATATTGATGTTAAGGTTTGTGATTCCCGAAGCATGCACGTATGGTCTGTCGTTATGCTAAGAAGTTGGAGCATGATTTATTATTGATTGTGTACCTTATGAGTGGCGGTCGGAGATGAGCGATTGTCTTTTCCTACCAATCTATCCCCCTAGGGGCATCGTAGTAGTAATTTGCTTCGAGGGCTAATAAACTTTTGCAATAAGTATGTGAGTTCTTTATGACTAATGTGAGTCCATGGATTATATGCACTCTCACCTTTCCACAATTTGCTAGCCTCTTCGGTACTGTGCATTGCCCATTCTCACCTCGAGAGTCGGTGCAAACTTCGCCGGTGCATCCAAACCCCATGATATGATACGCTCTATAAGACATAAGCCTCCTTATATCTTCCTCAAAACAGCACCCATACCTACCTATTATGGCATTTCCATAGCCATTCCGAGAAATATTGCCATGCAACTTCCACCGTTCTGTTTATTATGGCACACATTATCATTGTCATATTGCTTTGCATGATCATATAGCTGACATAGTATTTGTGGCTCGGCCACCATTCATCATTTTCATACATGTTACGCTAGCATCATTGCACATCATGGTACACTGCCAGAGGCATTCATATAGAGTCATATTTGTTCTAGTATTGAGTTGTAAGTAAATAGAAGTATGACGATCATCAATATTAGAGCATTGTCCCAGTGAGGAAATAAATAAACAAAGGTGAAAAAAAAGAGGCCAAAAAGAGCCCACACAAAAAAAAGAGAAAAAATGAGAGAAAAAGAGCGAAGGGGCAGTGTTACTATCCTTGTCCATACTTGTGCTTCAAAGTAGCACCATGTTTTTCATATAGAGAGTCTCCTATGTTGTCACTTTCATATACTAGTGGGAATTTTTCATTATAGAACTTGGCTTGTATATTCCGATGATGGGCTTCCTGAAATGCCCGAGGTCTTCATGAGCAAGCAAGTTGGATGCACACCCACTTAGTTTTATTTTGAGCTTTCATACACTTATAGCTTTTCGTGCATCCGTTGCATGGCAATCCCTACTCCTCGCATTGACATCAAATGATGGGTACCTCCATAGCCCGTTGATTAGCCGCGTCGATGTGAGACTATCATCTTCTTTTCTGACTTCCCCTTATTAATCTCTACCATTATATTCTATTCCACCCATAGTGCTATATCCATGGCTTGCGCTCATGTATTTCGTGGGGGTTGAAAAAGCTGAAGCGCGTTAAAAAGTATGAACCAATTGCTCGGCTTGTCATCGGGGTAGTGCATGATAAATACTTTATGTTAAGAAGATGGAGCATGACAGGATTATATGATTTTGTAGGGATAACTTTCTTTAGCATTTTTATTTTGAAAGACATGATTGTTTGTTAGTATGCCTGAGTATTGATGTATTTATATCAAATTATAAACTATTGCTTTGAATCATTCGGATCTTAATATTCATACCGTAAAAGAGAATTACATGATGAACATGTTAGGTAGCATTCTGATACGTCCATTTTGCATCATGATTTACTACTGTTATTTATAGTGTTTTTAATCAATATAACACTTTGTGGAGCTATTCTAATGCCTTTTCTCTCTAAATATGCAAGATTCACACAAGGAGGGAGAATACCGGCAGCTGGAATTCTGGACCTGAAAAAGCTCTGTCAAGATACCTATTCTGCACAACTCCAAACGAGCTAAAATTTTCTGGAGAATTATTTTGGAATATATAAAAAAATATTGGAAGCAAAAAGTACCAGAGGGGGCCACCCAGGTGCCCACGAGGCACCAGGGTGCGCCACCACCCCCCAGGCACGCCCTGGTACCTCGTGGGGCCCCTGGCCCACTTCTGGCCCCCATTTTCTGGTATATAAGGGCATTTGACCTAAAAAAATAAAAAGAAGACTTTCGGGACGGTGCGCCGCCGCCTCGAGGCGGAACTTGGGCAGGAGCACTTTTGCTCTCCGGTGGAGAGATTCTGCCGGGGATACTTCCCTCCGGGAAGGGGAAATCGTCGCCATCAACACCACCAGCGACCCTCTCATCGTGGGAGGGCTAATCTTCATCAACATCTTCACCAGCACCATCTCATCTCAAACCCTAGTTCATATCTTGTATTCAATCTTTGTCTCAAAACCTCATATTGGTACCTGTGGGTTGCTAGTAGTGTTGATTACATCTTGTAGTTGATGCTTGTTGGTTTACTTGGTGGAAGATTATATGTTCAGATCTATTATGCACTTCAATACCCTACTGGTCATGACCATGTTGATGATGTGTGAGTAGTTACTTTTGTTCTTGAGGACATGGGAGAAATCTTGTCATAAATAATCATGTGAATTTTGTATTCGTTCGATATTTTGATGATGTGTATGTTGTGATTCTCTTAGTGGTGTCATGTGAATGTCGACTACATGACACTTCACCATCTTTGGGCCTAAGGGAATGCATTGTGCAGTAGTAATTAGATGATGGGTTGCTAGAGTGACAGAAGCTTATACCCTAGTTTATGCGCTATTCCGTAAGGGGCTGATTTGGATCCACATGTTTAATGCTATGGTTAGAGTAATCTTAATTCTTCTTTCGTAGTTGCAGATGCTTGCGAGTGGGGGTAATCATAAGTGGGAGGTTTGTCCAAGTAAGGGCAGCACCCAATCACCGGTCCACCCACATATGAAATTATCAAAGTAGCGAACGCAAATCAAACTAACATGGTGAAAGTGACTAGATGAAATTCCCATGTGTCCTCGAGAACGCTTTACTTATTATAAGAGATCGTTCCGGCCTGTCCTTTGCTACAAAAAGGATTGGGCTATATTGCTGCACTCTTTGTTACTATTGTTACTTGTCACTTGTTACAAATTATCTTGCTATCAAACTACCTATTACCGATAATTTTAGTGCTTGCAGAAAACACCTTGCTGAAAACCGCTTGTCATTTCCTTCTGCTCCTTGTTGGGTTCGACACTCTTACTTATCGCAAGGACTACGATTGATCCCCTATACTTGTGGGTCACCAAGACTCTTTTCTGGCGCCATTGCCGGGGAGTGAAGCGCCTTTGGTAACACGAATTTGTTAAGGAAACATTTATATTACGTGCTGAAATTTACTATCACTTGTCACTATGGAAAGTAATCCTTTGAGGGGTTTGTTCTGGGTATCTTCACCTCGACCGGAAACAAAAATAGTTGCTCCTCAACCTACTGCACCTATTGAAAAAGATATTGAATATGAAATTCCTCAGGGCATGTTAGAGAAACTGCTAGCTAATCCTTATGCAGGAGATGGAACGGTACATCCTGATATGCACTTGATTTATGTGGAAGAAATTTGTGGATTGTTTAAGCTTGCAGGTATAACCGGAGATGGAGTTAAGAAGAAAGTTTTCCCTTTATCTTTGGAGGGAAAAGCATTAATATGGTATAGGCTATGTGATGATACTGATACATGGGATTGGAACCGCCTGAAACTAGAATTCCATCAGAAATTTTATCCTATGCATTTGGTTCATCGTGATCGGAATTATATATATAACTTTTGGCCTCATGAAGGAGAAAGCATCACTCAAGCTTGGGGGAGGCTTAAATATATGTTGCATACATGTCCCAATCATGACCTCTCAAGAAAAATTATCTTAGAAATTTTTTATGCTCGGCTTTCTCATGATAATCAAACTATGCTCGATTCTTCTTCGACTGGCTCCTTTATGAAGAAAACTATTGAATTCAGATGGGATCTTTTGGAAAGAATTAAACGCAACTCTAAAGATTGGGAACTCGACAAAGGTAATAAGTCAGGTATAATACTTGTGTTTGATTGTGTTAAATCTTTTATGGCCACCGATGCTTTTCATAAGTTTAGCACTAAATATGGACTTGACTCTGAGATAGTAGCCTCCTTTTGTGAATCCTTTGCTACTCATGTTGATGTCCCTAAGGATAAGTGGTTTAAATATCATCCCCCTATTAAAGAAAAGATAGAGGAACCTATTAGTGTTAAAGAAGAAACAATTGTTTATCATGTTGATCCAGTTGTTCCTACCGCTTATATTGAGAAACCACCTTTTCTTGTTAAGATTAAGGAACATGCTAAGGTTTCAACTATGGTTAACAAAAGTCATAATAGAACACCTAGACCCGCTGAACAAATTAAAGTTGAACCTAATGTTGCTATGGTTAAAGATCTCTTAGTTGATAATATAGATGGGCATGTTATTTACTTCTGCGATGAAGCAACTCGAATTGCTAAACCTGATTCTAAAGATAAAAACAGACCCGTTGTGGGCATGCCTGTTGTCTTAGTTAAAATAGGAGATCATTGCTATCATGGCTTATGTGATTTGGGTGCTAGTGTGAGTGCTATTCCTTTTACTTTATACCAAGAAATTATGAATGATATTGCACCTGCTGAATTAGAAGACATTGATGTTACTATTAAACTTGCAAACAGAGATACCATTACACCACTTGGGATTGTTAGAGATGTTGAAGTCTTGTGTGGAAAAATAAAATACCCTACTGATTTTCTAGTCCTTGGTTCTCCACAAGATGATTTTTGTCCCATTATATTTGGTAGACCTTTCTTGAACACGGTTAATGCTAAGATTGATGGCACTAAAGAAACAGTCAGTGTTGATTTTGGTGGTATGTCTCATGAGTTTAATTTCTCCAAATTTCATAGACAACCTCATGACAAATAATTGCCAAGTAAAGATGAAATTATTGGTCTTGATTCTATTGCCTTACCTCCTACTGATCCGTTAGAACAATATTTGCTAGACCATGAGAATGATATGCATATGCATGAAAGAAATGAAATTGATAAGATGTTCTTTGATCAACCACCTATCCTTAAACATAATTTGCCTATTAAAACTCTTGGAGGTCCTCCTCCACCTAAAGGTGATCCTGTGTTTGAATTGAAGCAATTGCCTGATACATTGAAATATGCTTATCTAGATGAAAAGAAGATATATCCTGTTATTATTAGTGCTAACCTTTCAGTGTATGAACAAAAGAGATTGCTGAAAACTCTAAGGAAGCACCGAGCCGCTATTGGATATACTCTTGATGATCTTAAGGGCATTAGTCCCACTCTATGTCAGCACAAAATTAATATGGAGCATGATGCTAAACCAATTGTCGACCACCAACGTCGATTAAATCCTAAGATGAATGAGGTGGTAAGAACTGAAATATTAAAACTTCTGGAAGCAGGTATAATCTATCCCATAGCTGATAGTAGATGGGTAAGTCCTGTTCATTATGTCCCTAAGAAAGGAGGTATAACCGTTGTTCCTAATGATAAAAATGAACTCATTCCACAAAGAATTGTAACTGGTTATAGGATGGTAATCGATTTTAGAAAATTAAACAAAGCTACTAGAAAAGATCATTACCCCATACCTTTTATTGATCAAATGTTAGAAAGATTGTCTAAGCATACACATTTTTGTTTCCTAGATGGTTATTCTAGTTTTTCTCAAATACCCGTATCACAACCCGATCAAGAGAAAACCACATTTACTTGTCCTTTCGGAACTTATGCTTATAGATGTATGACTTTTGGTTTATGCAATGCACCTGCTACCTTTCAAAGATGTATGAATGCTATATTCTCTGACTTTTGTGAAAAGATTGTTGAGGTTTTCATGGATGATTTTTCCGTTTACGGAACTTCTTTTGATGATTGCTTAAGCAACCTTGATCGAGTTTTGCAGAGATGTGAAGAAACTAATCTTGTCTTGAATTGGGAGAAGTGCAACTTTATGGTGAATGAAGGTATTGTCTTGGGCCATAAAGTTTCTGAGAGGTATTGAAGTTGATAAAGCTAAGGTTGATGCTATTGAGAAAATGCCATGTCCCAGAGATATTAAAGGTATAAGAAGTTTCCTTGGTCATGCTGGTTTCTATAGGAGATTTATTACAGACTTCTCCAAAATTTCTAGGCCTCTGACCAATCTTTTGCAAAAAGATGTTCCATTTGTTTTTGATGATGATTGTCTAGAAGCCTTTGAAACACTTAAGAAAGCCTTAACCACTGCACCTATTGTTCAACCACCTAACTGGAACTTGCCTTTTGAAATTATGTGTGATGCTAGCGATTATCCTGTTAGTGCTGTTCTAGGACAAAGAGTTGATAAGAAATTAAATGTTATCCATTACGCTAGTAAAACTCTAGACAGTGCCCAAAGAAATTATGCTACTACTGAAAAAGAATTTTTAGCAGTTGTGTTTGCATGTGATAAATTCAGATCTTATATAGTTGATTATAAAGTAACTATTCACACCGATCATGCTGCTATTAAATATCTTATGGAAAAGAAAGATGCTAAACCTAGACTCATTAGGTGGGTTTTATTGCTACAAGAATTTGACTTGCATATTATTGATAGAAAGGGAGCTGAGAATCCCGTAGCAGATAATTTGTCTAGAATAGAAAATGTTCTTGATGACCCACTACCTATTAATGATGATTTTCCTGATGAGCAATTAGCTCTCATAAATGCTTCTCGTAATACTCCTTGGTTTGCAGACTATGCTAATTACATTGTTGCTAAATAGATACCACCTAGTTTTACATACCAACAAAAGGAAAAATTCTTCTTTGACTTAAGACATTACTTCTGGGATGACCCACATCTTTATAAAGAAGGAGTAGATGGTATTATTAGACGTTGTATACCTGAGCATGAACAAGAACAAATCCTATGGAAGTGTCACTCCGAAGCTTACGGAGGACACCATGCGGGAGACCGAACTGCACACAAGGTATTACAATCTGGTTTTTATTGGCCTACTCTTTTCAAGGATGCTCGTAAATTTGTCTCCTCTTGTGATGAATGTCAAAGAATTGGTAATATTGGTAGACGTCAGGAAACGCCTATGAATTATTCACTTGCTGTTGAACCATTTGATGTTTGGGGATTTGATTATATGTGACCTTTTCCTAAATCCAATGGGTATACTCATATTTTAGTTGTTGTTGATTACGTTACTAAGTGGGTAGAAGATATTCCAACTAGTAGTGCTGATCATAACACTTCTATTAAAATGCTTAAAGATGTTATTTTCCCTAGGTTTGGAGTCCCTAGATATTTAATAAATGATGGTGGTTCACATTTTATTCATGGTGCATTCCATAAATTACTTGCTAAGTATGATGTCAACCACAGAATTGCATCTCCCTATCATCCTCAGACTAGTGGTCAAGTTGAACTAAGCAACAGAGAAATAAAATTAATTTTGTAGAAAACCGTCAATAGATCTAGAAAGAATTGGTCCAAGAAACTTGACGATGCACTGTGGGCTTATAGAACTGCTTATAAAAATCCTATGGGTATGTCTCCTTATAAAATGGTTTATGGAAAAGCATGTCATTTGCCTCTTGAGTTAGAACATAAAGCATATTGGGCAATTAAATAATTAAATTATGATTTCAAACTTGCCGATGAGAAGAGGTTATTTGACATTAGCTCATTAGATGAATGGAGAACCCAAGCTTATGAAAATGCTAAATTGTTTAAAGAAAAAGTTAAAAGATGGCATGATAGAAGAATTCAGAAACGGGAATTTAAAGTAGGTGAGCAAGTTCTATTGTACAATTCTTGTTTAAGATTCTTTGCAGGAAAATTCTCTCTAAGTGGGAAGGACCGTATATTATCGAAGAAGTTTATCGCTCCGGAGAAATCAAAATAAATAACTCCGATGGCACTAATCCAAGAGTGGTGAATGAGCAAAGAATTAAGCATTATATTTCAGGTACCCCTATCAATGTTGAAACTAATATTATTGAAACAATTACACCGGAGGAATACATAAGGGAGACCTTCCGGAACACTCCAGAACCCTGAAAAGGAAGAGGTATGTGATACGGTAAGTAAACCGACTCCAAAAATTCCATAAAAATACTTTCTGTCAGTTTTGGAATATTTATAAAAATACAAAAATAAGAAACAGCCGGGGGGACCCACCTGGTGCCCACGAGGCACCAGGGCGCGCCACACCCCCGAGGTGCACCCTGGTGGCTCGTGGGCCCCACGTGTGCCTTCTCGACTCCGTTTTTCTTCTGGATTACTTGTTTTGCAAGATAAAAAATCTATATATGGCTTTCCAGACGTTTTGACCACCGTATCGCAGAAATCTCGTCTGTTCTTGTTTCGTACTATTTTCTGTCAGATCTCGAAGCAGACATCATGTCTTCCTCTTCCTCAAACAATGTGGGGGACGATGCTTGGCTGCTGCGGATGGAGCTCAGGCGGGAGGGGGAAGGAGCGGTTACCATGGAAGAAGACAATGGCAAGGAGGACAAGGCTGAGGAGATTGCCGGAGCCCAGCCTCCGGAAGGAGGGCAGGCCACCCCCATGGAGGAGTCCACAGAGAAGAGAGATATCCTTCAACCTTTATATCATCATCTTTCCCCATCCGTAATTGAAGCCCTAACAGTCTTTGAAATAGTTAGTGCTCAGAATACATATCTCACCCGCGAAGTTATTTTGTTGGAGGAACAAAACATCGCCCTTCAGAGCATCAACCGCAGATTGATGTATCTGCTTGAACTGAAGGATAAGCTTGCCACTACTCCACGACCATCATCACCGGAGAAGGACACTTGAGCACATGGGTATGGGCACTCCCCTTGGCTTGCGCCAAGCTTGGGGGAGGTGCCCCGGTATCGTATCACCATCACTTTTATTATCTTTACTTACTTTTAGTTCGATCCTCATTTATTTCGTGATCTAGTTGAATAAAAGCTTAGCATGATCTATTTTCGAGTGTTAGTTTCGTGACCCATCTATCAATGTAATCGAGTTGAGAGCTATATAATAAAGAGTAGTTTGATACTGTGTTGCTTTACTTTCATGTTTCAATCATAGCAATGAAAATAACGAAAAAGATCATATGCTAACCTTATGGAAAGTAATGACTTTACATAAAGAAAAGTATAACTGGTAAAATTTATTGGAGGATAACAAACATAGTATTAGTCAATGATGCAATTCATGAAAGAATTAATAAGGGAAGAGAAGATTCACATGCAAATATACTATCTTGGACATCTTTTATGATTGTGAGCCCCCATTAAGTATTTTGTGTCAAACTGTTGACGTTGGACAAGGAAGACAACGTAATGAGTTATGTTTGTTCATATTCACATAGAAGTTATATTGTTATAGATCCTCCAACATGTGGTGCTTGCCCAATATCTTTGCTAGCCAAAAATTCGCACTAAGTAGAGATACTACTTGTGCATCCAAAACCCTTAGACCCAGTTTCATGTCATGAGAGTCCACTATATCTACCTATGGATTGAATAAGATCCTTCAAGTAAGTTGTCATCGGTGCAAAAAGCAATAAAAATTGCCTCTAAATATGTCTGAACTTTTATTGTAAGGGAAATAAGCGTTGTACGAGCTTGTGATGGTAAAGAAATAAAAGCGACGGACTGCATAATAAAGGTTGCTATCACAAGGGGCAATATAACGTGATGTTCCTTTGCATTAAGAGCTCTAGCATTCAAAAACAAAAAGCGCATGACAACCTCTGCTTCCCTCTGCGAAGGGCCTATCCTTTACTTTTATGTATTTTACTTTTTATGCAAGAGTCAATAGTATTCTCCTCTATTTCCTTTTTATTTTTCTCTTTTGCAAGCATCATGTGGTGGGGAAAGATCTAAGCACATATATCCAGTTGGATATGAGTGATCATGAGTTATTATTGTTGACATCACCCTTGAGGTGAATAAGTTGGGAGGCAGAACTATAAGCCCCTATCTTTCTATGTGTCTGGCTAAGACTTTTTGCTCCACATATATGTCGTGAGTGTTAGCAATCATGGAAGACTAAATGATGGTTGAGTATGTGGACTTGCTGAATAGCTCCTACATGTGACCCTTCCTAAAAATATGATGAATTGTAATTGCATTGTTGACTGAGAACATAGTTTGTTAGCTTTCAAGAAGGTTTATGCCTTATACTCCACTGTTGTGGTGAATTGTTACTTGCTCATAAGAAGTTTATGATAATAAATATTGCTGCCATGATAATAAATATTGCTATTATAATAATGATCATGATGCTTCTATGTCCATATTTTGTTTTTATCGACACCTCTCTCTCTAAACATGTGGACATGATTATCGACATCGGCTTTCGCTTGAGGACAAGCGAGGTCTAAGCTTGGGGGAGTTGATACATCCATTTTGCATCTTGTTTTACTACTGTTATTTATAGTGTTTTTAATCAATATAACACTTTGTGGAGCTATTCTAATGCCTTTTCTGTCTAAATATGCAAGATTCACACAAGGAGGGAGAATACCGGCAGCTGGAATTCTGGACCTGAAAAAGCTCTGTCAAGATACCTATTCTGCACAACTCCAAACGAGCTGAAATTTTCTGGAGAATTATTTTGGAATATATAAAAAATATTGGAAGCAAAAAGTACCAGAGGGGGCCACCCAGGTGCCCACGAGGCACCAGGGCGCGCCACCCCCCCCCCCCAGGCGCGCCTTGGTACCTCGTGGGGCCCCTGGCCCACTTCTGGCCCCCATTTTCTGGTATATAAGGGCATTTGACCTAAAAAAATAAAGAGAACACTTTCAGGACGGTGCGCCGCCGCCTCGAGGCGGAACTTGGGCAGGAGCACTTTTGCTCTCCGGCGGAGAGATTCTACCGGGGATACTTCCCTCCGGGAGGGGGAAATCGTCGCCATCGACACCACCAGCGACCCTCTCATCGTGGGAGGGCTAATCTTCATCAACATCTTCACCAGCACCATCTCATCTCAAACCCTAGTTCATCTCTTGTATTCAATCTTTGTCTCAAAACCTCAGATTGGTACATGTGGGTTGCTAGTAGTGTTGATTACATCTTGTAGTTGATGCTTGTTGGTTTACTTGGTGGAAGATTATATGTTCAGATCTATTATGCACTTCAATACCCTACTGGTCATGAACATGTTGATGATGTGTGAGTAGTTACTTTTGTTCTTGAGGACATGGGTGAAATCTTGTCATAAGTAATCATGTGAATTTGGTATTCGTTCGATATTTTGATGATGTGTATGTTGTTATTCTCTTAGTGGTGTCATGTGAACGTCGACTACATGACACTTCACCATCTTTGGGCCTAAGGGAATGCATTGTGGAGTAGTAATTAGATGATGGGTTGCTAGAGTGACAGAAGCTTAAACCCTAGTTTATGCGCTATTCCGTAAGGGGCTGATTTGGATCCACATGTTTAATGCTATGGTTAGAGTAATCTTAATTCTTCTTTCGTAGTTTTGGATGCTTGCAAGAGGGGGTAATCATAAGTGGGAGGTTTGTCCAAGTAAGGGCAGCACCCAAGCATCGGTCCACCCACATATCAAATTATCAAAGTAGCGAACGCGAATCAAACTAACATGGTGAAAGTGACTAGATGAAATTCCCATGTGTCCTCGAGAACGCATTACTTATTATAAGAGATCGTGCCGGCCTGTCCTTTGCTACAAAAAGGATTGGGCTATATTGCTGCACTCTTTGTTACTATTGTTACTTGTCACTTGTTACAAATTATCTTGCTATCAAACTACCTATTACTGATAATTTTAGTGCTTGCAGAAAACACCTTGCTGAAAACCACTTGTCATTTCCTTATGCTCCTCGTTGGGTTCGACACTCTTACTTATCGAAAGGACTACGATTGATCCCCTATACTTGTGGGTCATTACATTGCACATCAAAAATTCTGTTTTTTATCATTTACCTACTCGAGGACAAGCAGGAATTAAGCTTGGGGATGCTGATACATCTCCAACGTATCTATAATTTTTTATTGTTCTATGCTATTATAGTATCAATCTTGAATGTTTATTATGCAATTATATATCATTTTTTGGGACTAACCTATTAACCTAGTGCCCAGTCACAGTTGTTGTTTTCTGCTTGTTTTTGATTTTTCAGGAAATCAGTACCAAACGAAGTCCAAATGCCATGAAACTTTTTGATGATTTTTTTCTGGACAAAAGAGACCCTGGAAGCTTCGGGAGGATGCCAGAAGCCTCACGAGGAGGCTACAAGGCAATAGGGCGCGGCCCCAGGGGCGCGCCCTGATGCCTTGTGGGCCCCTCGTGGCCTCTTTTGACCTAATTCCACTTCTATAAATTCTCAAATATTGGGAAACCAACAGAGTGCCCCATGAAATAACTTTTACACCGCCGCAAGCCTCTGTTCTTCTGCGATCCCATCTGGAGACCTTTTCTGGTACTCTGCCGGAGGGGGAATCGATCACAGAGGGCTTCTACATCAACCTTGCTGCCCTTCCGATGATGTGTGAGTAGTTTACCACAGATCTACGGTTTCATAGCTAGATGGCTTCTTCTCTCTCTCTTTGATCTTCAATACCATGTTCTCCTCGATGTTCTTGGAGTTCTATCCGATGTAATCTTCTTTTGTGGTGTGTTTGTTGGGATCCGATGAATGGTGGGTTTATGATCAGATTATTCATGAGAAATATTTGAGTCTTTACTGAAATATTTTATGCATGATTATTATAGCATTGTATTTCTCTCCGATCTATCCGTTTGGTTTGGCCAACTAGATTGATTTATCTTGCAATGGGAGAGGTGCTTTGTGATGGGTTCAATCTTGCGGTGTTCTATATCCCAGTGACAGAATGGGACAAGACACATATTTGTATTGTTTCCATTAAGGATAAAACGATGGGGTTTATTCATATTAATTGAGTTTACTTTGTCTACATCATGTCATCTTGCTTAAGGCGTTACTCCGCTTTTAACTTAATACTCTAGATGCATGCTAGATAGCGGTCGATGGGTGGAGTAATAGTTGTAGATGCAGGCAGGAGTCGGTCTACTTGTCTCGGATGTGATGCCTATACACATGATCATTTCCTTGAATATCGTCATAACTATGCGCTTTTCTATCAATTGCCCAACAGTAATTTGTTTACCCACCGTATGCTATGTGTTCGAGAGAGAAGCCTCTAGTGAAAACTATTGCCCCGGGGTCTACTTAAATCATATAAAAAAAACCTAAAAATACCTTGCTGCTATTTTATTTACTTTATTTTATTTTCTAATTTATTTTATCTATCTATCACTATCAGAATTAATCCTTGCAAGTAACCGCCAAGGGGATTGACAACCCTCTTGTTTGCGTTGGGTGCAAGTATTTGCTTTTGTGTGTGTAGGTGCTGCTAATGAGGTTCTGCTTGGTTCTCCTACTAGATTGATTACCTTGATTCTTAAATGAGGGAAATACTTATCTCTACTGTACTACATCATCCTCTCCTCTTCGAGGAAATCCCAACCCAGCTCACAAGTAGCAGGCGCCACCAGGCCAGCGAAAATGGTGTGGATGTAGAAGGGGAAAGTGGTGGCCTTTAGCTCATGGGCTGGGCGCCATGGATGGTGGATCACGTCATTGTGGTCGCAGGCGGTCATGGGGCGTACCTTATCCAGTCCCTCCTCATTGAGGATGGTGGATCGCAGCAGGGCCGGCTCCAAACCCGCCACCGCCGGGGCCGCAGCCACCGCTTTGCCTTTCTTGCCGGCAGGCGCCATGGATGCGCGAGGAAGCTTTGGAAGTGAGAGGAGGAGGATGTTGCAAGGAATCGTGTGCAAGGGAGGCGAGGGAGCAGAGGAAAGTAATGATGATGTTGCACCCTGTGCGGGTCAGTTTTATGGCAGGACGGGCGGTAACCCAGGCGTTGTGGGGGAAGTGGGGGCGTCCCATGTCCCATCGTGCGCCATGCGTCCCTGCTTAGGCACGACAGTCTACTTGCGGCCCAGGAAGCAACGCCTGGCAAAGGCCCAAGAGGAGGCCCGGCCATGGCCGTTGCGAAGCAAGACACCTCACGAGGCGCTGGCCTCACAAAGATCCCCCTCGAGGGGCGGACCCACCGAAGACCACCAGCAGCGGCAGGCAGCCTCGCGAGGCCCCTCTCACGAGGCGGCCTCCCGAGGCCACCCGGCGCGAGGAGCCGCTTGGCGCTGGTTGCGCGGTCACGTGTCCACCACGTGGGTGACACGCCCGCACAAGACGACGACAACGACAGGAGCCGTACCAGCAGGTGCGGCCAAGGAGGATTTCCTCTTTGGTGATAAAGGGGCAGCGCCAGCTGCCCTCCCACAAAGCAAGTACCGAAGCTTGCCTGTTTGATGCAAGGAGACCATGATGATGAGGCGCGCCAGGGCAGATGTCATCGCCAAGCCCACCAGCATGTCATGGCTAGCCTCTTTGCAGGCGAAGACCCCTTTTTGTCAGGATAAGACTGGTGGCCTGTCCCCCTTCAAACTGCCATTGTGTGGCAACCCTTTCCGCCAATATTTTTGGGGGAAGAGGACCAAGGCGGCTATAAAAGGGGCAGTGCTACTACCGTAGAGGAGGTCGACCATTTTCCACCTTCTTCTACAGTCATAGCCCTAGAATACTTGAGGGTAATTAAATGCACTAGAAGCATTCATGCATCATATTTAAATTCCTGAATTTGAAATGGGGATGATCAAGCCCTAGCATCTTTTGAATCAAACTAGGTTCAACCAAAAATAATTTCAATAAACCCAAAATGCCGTTCAGAAAAGTTCATCATTTTTGAAATTGGTGAAAACCTCTGCCAAAAATGGTGCACATTTAATAGGTCATTTCTGGATTTTTGAATTAAATCATAATGTATTTGAGTTGGAGCATTTAATTGCTATAAATATTTTAAATGCTCCAATAATTCTGAAAACAATTGAGGGCTGTTGGAAATAATTCAGAAAGTGCCCACAATTTATTTCAGGAATTTTAGAAATGATTTAGTATTTTTACTAAATCAAACAGTGCAAAATAAATAGAAAAATGGAAAGAATTAGAAAGAGAGAGAGAGAGAGAGAGAGAGGAGTTACCTGGGCCACTCACTGGCCGGCCCAGCCCACCACCGAGATGCCAGTCGTCTTCAACCTCATGCCAGAAGGCATGAGGGCGTGTGCCCGCGGCGCGCACACACGCGCTCGGCCACCTCCTGCTTGCTGCTGCTGGAGGCCGCTAAGAGCGCCACACGGACCCCCAGAGCTATCCAGTTCGAGCCCACCCCTCTGCTCGTCTTCTCCCTCGCTCCCCCTCACTCCTCTGCTCGCACCCGAGAGCGCCATGGCTCTGCCGTCGCCGCCCGCGTAGCTACTGCCATGCCCATTCCCCCTCGACATGTCCAGAAGCTCCGCCTCACCATCATGTGTCATCCACACCAACCCACGCGACGCCGGACGCACCGCAGCGTCGCCATCTTCATCGTCGTCGACCTCCGGCCACCGAGATCACCGGCGACCGCCCATCGTCTCCGATGCGTCCCCGAGCCCACTGAGCTACGCTTTGACCTCCTAGTGAGATCCAGCGCCGTTCCCCTCTACTCCCCGTGCCGATTTCTTCCTCTAACTAGCCCCACCGTCGAACCCGTGGACCCCTCGCCGCCGGCCATGACGCTACCATGGCTACAGCCACTAGAGCTTGTATTCAAGCACGTCACCGCGCTCAGAAGCTCACCAGGATCCCAACGCACCCCTAGCTCGCCTCGCCGTGCCTTGTAGCGCGAACCTGACGCATCTCCGCCGCACTGTTGGTCACCGGTGTTTAATCGCCGGTGATGTCGACGTGGCACACTTAATGAGGGGCTCATCACCTGGCTAACTAAACCATGTGCCACTGATAGTAGGCCCCACCACTTAAATAAATGCCATTTTAGTTTTCTGTTTAGGATTAAGTTAATCCAATGGCCCCACGTGTTAGCTTGACTTTGGACAGTCAGCGTTGACTTGGGCCCACATGTCGGCCTCTGTAGCTGGTCGTGTTACACTGACACGCGGGTGCCACTGGTCAGGTTTAACCTGTCCGACCTCTGTTGACTTCCTGACATCATGCTGATGCAGTGCTGACATCATAAATGTTTTCTGGATTTTAAATAAATCAGAAATGATTTAGTCATTTCGGAAAATAGTCAAAACTTTAAAAAATCATAGTAATTTAACCATAGCTGAGATGAAAAAGATTTATATATCAAAAATGATTAGAAAAATCCAATCTATCCATTGGCACTGTTTTCATGCATGACAAAACAAGTTAAACCTGTTGATCAGGTCAAATCAATTAAATGGTATTTGAAATACCATATGTGGAGTTGGAATTTGAATCTTTGATTCAAACCAACTCCAACCAATCTGTTGTTAGTTGCATTAGCTCAATCAACAACATGTTGCCATGTCATGATCATGCATCATATTGTTGCATTGCATTGATTGTGTTCCTTCTCTGTTTTCCAGTGTTTGTTCCTTCTCGGTAGAAGATGGTTCCGACGTCGTGATCGTTGACACCGATGAAGAGCTAATAGCTATACTATCTTCAGAAGTGGAAGGCAAGCAAACCCCCTTGATCATTCCGATACAAACCTACTCTCTCGCTCTTTCTCTCTTTTATTGCATTAGGACAACAACGATTCAACTCTTACATGTTGCGGTAGTTGAACCCATTCCTTTACTTGACCTGTCATTGTCACCAAATAGCTAAACCATCCTAGCATGCTTAGGAGTTGCTTGAGCTTTGTTGTGACCTCATCCATGATATGCTTGCTATGCTTAGAGTCGTGTCGGGTCTGATCCATCTGGGTGATGAATTGGAGTGATCATGTCCTAATGATGAGACTTAAGTGTCTTGACGTGTTTTCGTCAGGATAGTGATGAGAGGCCATGTTGGAGAACATGGTGGATTGTGTTGTGATACGGCTCATAGGAACTGGGTTTCATGGCTATCCGAACCTACCTTGCGGTTACACGGACATGTGCGGGTCAGGTGTGCGGGCAGGTGGCGCATGGCGCGTGTGCCCGGGTGGCACACGGCATGGCACAGTGTCCGGGCTCGACGCAGATACGTGTTCCAAGAGGGAATGTTGTTGATGGGATGAGGACGTTGGTTCCTTTGAGTCATGGTTAATGATCTATTCGGATAGCCGCATCCTCGGATATGGATTACTTAGAAAGCTTACATTGTTCATAGACAATTTAAATGGATACTCTAAAATGCGCACGATAAGTGTGAGTGCTATGGATCGCCTACTCGTAGGGAGACGGAAGAGGATCCATAGTGGTGTATTGATATGGTGACTATGTGGACTCGTGTGCGCTCTCTCACCTCAGAGAAAATACTGGTAGTCGTAGTACAGGATAGCCACAGAGTTAAAGCTGGCTTGCTGCAGTTAAACCCCACAACCCCCCTTCATTGATACCTGATGCATAAGTAGATAGTTCTGATGTAAGTCCTGTCGAGTACCTTTGTACTCACAGTTGCTTAATTTATGTTTTGCAGAGGAGACCTCAGTCTCACTAGTAGTTCCATGTGGGCTTCGACGAGTAGGTTGGGAATCCCTGACAGAGGTCTGGCTCCTATGGAGGGTCTTGTAGATAGACAGGCTTTTTAGCCTTCTTTCTTTTCAGCTGTCTGTACTCATACATGTTTATGCTTCCGTTGCTTGTATGACTTTGTATGTTGGGTCATGTGACCCCTGTTTGTAATATCATGTTATGAATGGCTCTTCAGAGCCTCTTAAATAAATACTTTGAGTCGTAGAGTTATGTTGTGATGCCATGTGGTATCTACACATATCGTGCATATTGTGTGTATGTTTGAAATGCATTGGTATGTGTGGGATTCGACACCTAGTTATCTGCCTTTGGTAGTCTTTCCTACAGGGAAATGCCTCCTAGTGCTTCCACTGAGCCTTGGTAGTTCTCTACTGATCCGGAACGCATGGATTGACCAACATGTATCCTTCTTTGCTCCTGTGTCTGTCCCTACGGGGAAATGTCACGCGGTGTTACGGGAGTCCTGATAGCTTGCTACAGCCCAGTTACACACGCTGATGACCGACACGTGCATTGTTGGGTTACCTATGTCTGTCCTTGTGCCTTTGTGCCACCTTGGTTGATGACTAGTCATGTCGACCCGGGTTCTCATTCATATGGATGCTAGCATCACAATCATATATGTGAGCCAAAAGACGCAAACGTTCCCGGCCAAGGTAAAGGCGGCAGCCGTGGGTTACCGTGCATGAGGCCACAAAGTGATATGATGTGTCTTATGCTAGATCAGTGTGACTTAGGATGGGGGTCCCGACAGCTTTGCTATTAGAGCCTGACTGCCTGTTGGATTACCAAGCCAAACTGGTCGATGTTGAGTCTAGAAATGCTTTAGATATATAGGGGAATTGATTGTTTTTTGAGTCACTTTCTTCTTTTCTATGGGGTTAAGAAACTAGGCTTTCTCATCTATCTTTCAAGATGACGAGTTACTATGCTGGAAGACTTATAGGAAAGGTGTTGTCTTCTCGGATCGGTGTTTCCATAATAATTCAGTTGTTATGTTGTCAGTTGTCTTGCAGGCTGTCTCATTTTTCATGCCCGTAAAGTCGTTATGATGTCCGAGTTATCCCAGGTTTCTAAATAATCAAATGCATTTGCAAATCCTTTCTTCCTATTCCCGGTCCTTTTGGGCCAGACTAACCACACTAATCGTTGTGTTGAGGTGTCAGGGCCGGTTTTCCAACAAAAACATTTATTGAGAAACCATCCTGAAAGTCCGGCCAGTACAGAAAATCCTTCTTACTGGTAGACAATTCCTTGATACAACATTCCAGTAGTACTAAATATATTACAAGGTTGAGCTGAGGTTGCTCAACAATATATTACAAGCGCGCCCCTATTACACATAAGGGCGGACATGACATAAAGGGGGTGGTGGCATACTATTGACTCGCGAAATAAAAGTGACGGGGATATTACCCCACGGTATAACCCGGCAGACATGCTGACCCGGCAAACAGTACTGACCCGGAGCACAGTACTGACCCGGCAGACATGCTGACCCGGCAAACAATACAGACCTGGTTATAGTTCTAACCCGGCAGACAATGATAACCCGGCAGCTACAGTGTCAGGGTGTAACCCGGCAGCTACAGTGTCAGGGTGTAACCCGGCAGCTACAGTGTCAGGGTGTAACCCGGCAGCTACAGTGTCAGGGTGTAACCCGGCAGCTACAGTGTCAGGGTGTAACCCGACTACAGTGTCAGGAGGCTAACCCGGCTACAGTGTCAGGAGGCTAACCCGGATGCTACAGTGCCAGGAGGTGAACAGTGTTATCAGACAGTCACGGAGACGAGTCTCTGAAGATAAGCCCTGGTTGTAACCCGCCCGGGACGGGTTACAAGCCCAGGACTCGGAAGCCCATGAAGAGAAGCCCACGATAGGAAGTAATCAATCCGACTTAGACTCTACATGTAAACCGCCCCTTCAGCCTTTATAAGGAGGGGCGGGTCACCCCAAGAGGGTCAGGTTAGACGTCTCATAGACAGGTCTCATAGACAGGTCAGAAAAGATAGTCAGATTAGAGGGTCTCGAGATTAGAGGTAGCGACTCCGCACCCTTGTAACCGAGATCGTCATCGTCATCAATATAAGACACAAAGCAGGACGTAGGCTTTTACCTCGACTTGAGGGGCCGAACCTGGGTAAAAACTCCGCGTCTCTCGTCCCGCTCAACCCCTCTCAAGCTACCAGTTACGTGCGCTGGACCCCACACCTTAAGTCCGTTAACCCGGTCATCTGCCGTGACAAATCCACGACAGTTGGCGCCCACCGTGGGGCGACGCACGGTGGTGTTGAGTTCTTGAAGGGATCTCTCCCAGGGACCGAGGAGTTCGCAAATTTTTCGGATGAAGAAGATCGGGTTGAAAGGATGTGGATCAGCTTCGAGTTCGTGAGTTCAGAGTTCCAATCTGTGAATTTGAGGTTAAGGAAAATTAGGGTTACGCGGGAGTGTAACCCAGACAAGTTAAATGTCCGCCAAACAGCGGCCGTCCTACAAGTTGAGGAAAAAGATATACTTCTGCGGAAGTCGCCAAGGTCAACAGGAGCACTTCCACCACGACCAAAAACATGTTGCAATAACCGTCAAAAGTCATCCTGGATTTTCCGCTGCAAAAAAAAAAAAAAAAGAAGAAGAAGTCACAAGTCGCCAACACCATAGTCTTCGTTTGTGGCCTATTTCGCCCTCGGCGTGTCAAGTTTTCATCAGTAACTCGCCGAAGCCAGTCGCCGTTTTATTTTGGTTCACCGAGTAACCATCGGAAGCAAAGGAAAAATCAAGAAAAAAGTCAAAGGAAAAGGAAGAAGCAGACGTGAATTGTCCAAAGACGCCTACGACCCGGAAACGGATACAGCCGCGACCCGGATTCGGTTGCCTCGTCTCGCTATGGTTCGCCCGACTGCCTCCACCGTGACTCACCGCGGCCGCCGCAGATCAAGCCACCTCTACGCCACTCCTCTCCTGGTTGCATCCGCCCGAGTCAGGCCGGTCTTGCTTCGCCCTCGAGCTGCCTTTAATGAGCCGCCGAGGCCTTGTTCAGAGCTGGAACCGACGCCCGATGTGCCAAGCCGCCGCCGATGAGCCGCCGTCGCCGCCTCTGTTTGTGAGCCGTCGTGTGCAGCACAAGTCGCCATTGACACCGATCCGCCGGACTCCACTATGGCGAGTCACCTCGCGGGTCCTCCTCCGCGCGGCCGCCTCTCCAACCCGCCGCCGTCGCGGACGACCTCGTTGACCCGCCGCGGCTTCTGTCACTTCAAGTCGCCGTGGCCCGCCTTCACCTCGTCAACTCGCCGTGCCTCCTCCGTGGCCGCGCCGAGCCGCCGTCGTTATCGCGCCATCGCCGACCCGTCGTTCCGCGTCTGCACAGGGGTCCCTTGGCTCGCCTCCGTCGCCGTGAGCCGCCCCTACCGGCCTCTGTTGTTCCGACCTGCTGCTGCGTTTGAGGACCCGCTTCTGCCGTGGCACGGCCTCGAGCCGCCATAGCTGCTACGGCTCCGTCCCGCCGCTCATCGAGTTGCCAGGGAACCTGCGAGCCGACCGCGGCCTCGCTGACGAGTCGCCGGGGAACCCCCGAGCCGCCATTGCGGTTCCGGCCCAGCTGCCTCACACCGATGCGGACTCATCCTCTGCCAAGCCGCCTGATGCCTCGGCCGCCCACATCGTCTGAGCCGCCGCCGTCTCCAAATCGCCCCCGCGGTTTCAACCCGCCGCGACCCGCCGTGGCCGTCTCCACCCGCCGCGCCTGTTGCGCCTCTCCGGCCGCGCCGTCGCTGCCTCGCCCCGCGGTTGAGCCGCCGCGTCCAAGCCGCCGCCGCGCGCCGCCCCGGCGCCTCTGAGCTGCTCCGGCCGCGCCGTCGCCGCCTCCACTGAGCCGCCGGAGACCCCCCAAGCCGCCGCCGCGCACTGAGCCGCTGGAGACCCCCCAAGCCGCCGCCGCGCGCCGCCCCGGCGCCTCGCGAGCCGCCGCCGCGTCTCCGCTCCGCCCCGCTGCGGGCTCCTCCTGCCTTCGCTGCTGCGTTGAGCCGCCATGGCCTCGACCGCCGCCGCGCCACGAGCCGGCCACTGCCGCTCCCTTCGCGCTCCCGCACTTGAGCCGCCTCCGCTACTCTGCCCACCACCGACCTCCGCGGTGGGTTGCCGCGCCGGCTCTCCACGCGCCGACGAGCCGTCTCACGACCGAGCCGCCGGCCGGCTCTCTGCTCCCGTCTCCACCGCAGCTCCGCCTCTGCGTCTCGCGAATCACCCGGCCGCCGTGAGCCGCCGGACCTACCCCACGCCATTTTTCCTCTTCGCCTTTGCGTCTGACCCGCCCCAGCTCCTCGCGCGCAGGCGCTCTCACCATAGCCTGCTATTTTGGGGAGACAAGAGCCAGAGGTGGGAGTTTTGTTTGTTGAGAAGATAAGTGGGAGGCTAAAAAAAAAAAAAAGGGACCCGGAGGGTCTATTCTAAGCCGCCCAGCTTCGGCTCTGCTGCGGTCGTACTTCAAATCGCCATCTCCGCCATCGCCGCTGCGACCATGTGCTGGCCCACCGCCTGTTGGCTTTTCTGAGCCGTCGCGCATTCAATGCGAGGCACATCTGCCTCATCATCCACAGTCTCGCCTCGAGCTGTTTTCGCCGTTACGGCCTGCCGCCTCCGCCGCGGCCTCGAAAGACTGGCTAAATCGCCATTGAAATTACTGGGGCATGTTCACAGAACGGACCGTCTGTCGTCCGGACGAATCAGGTGAAATCTGTCCATTCAATTTTTATTGAAACATTTATTATTCTTTCGAGAACAGTTACTCTCGTCTGTGATGTCGTTATGCAGGACTGGCAAGGTGACCGGCGTACTGCGGGTACAAAGCTCAAATCAGCACCCGCCCGTACGAGTTGTCCAACGGACGCACGGAAACCACCTGTGGTCCGGTCTACATCAACTCGCGGGCGACTCGTACGTCCGCGACGGCTTACAGACGCCCGCGGCCGAGTCACCCGTCCGCACCGGTTTACAATGCCGCGGCCGCCTCTCCCGACCATACCGGCTTACAATACCGCGGCCGTCTATCACAACTGCGCCATCTTCAAACGCACGGCTGACTCCTACATCTACATCAACATACTGGTGCTGTGCTTGCCGGTTCAAGTCGCCCAGCGGACGAGCGCAAGACGCCGCCCGTGGTCTGATCTACATCAGCATATCAGTGCGATGCTCGCCTGTACGAGCCGCCTAATTGATGAGCGCAAGCCGCCGGCTGCAGTACGATCTACATCAGCATATCGGTGCACTAATCGCCTGCACAAGCCGCCCGACGGACAGGCGCACAAGTCGCCACTATTACAGTGGTTAGAGCTTCAACAACCAGCCGGGATGAACCATCGACCGGATGATGGAAACAATTCATGCGGGATAATCTATAACCCGCCACGGTCAACCTCAACCTTCAGTGGAGATTCTCATGCCGCCTCTTCGAGTCAACTTAAGAACTCGGGGGCTACAGACATGACTCGACACACTTGGCCGTTTTCAACGAGAGCCACAAATCATGGCAAGGAAGTTAACCCGATCTTGGGGGATACTACATTATTGGCGGAAGGATTACAAGTCACCCAAGAAGACGAGTCGCCATGATGCACCGTTCAACTTGGGGGCTTCTGCTATTTCTTCATATAAGATGGCGGCTTACAAGATGCTGCAGTTATGTTGATACTTCAACATGGTCGTTTGGGGGCTTTCAACCCACCGGGTTAAGCTTCAACCCTCTCGATCAGGCTTTTCAGCCACTATAAAGCGGGTCATGGACCCAAAGGTTGACTCCGTCAACAAAGATCACTAGGGGTGCAGCGAGTTCTAAAAACTTACCTCCTTTTCGATCTGCAAGGCTGGGTTATACCTGCCTGTAAGAAGATGCGCTTTGTCAGGGGTGCAGCGAGTTCTAAAACTCACCCTCTGCAAAGGCCTCTTACAGCGGCGAGGCAAACCCTTATATCCGCAAATCCGAGTTATACCTGCCTGTAAGTTGATGCCGCTTTGTCAGGGGTGCAGCGAGTTCTAAAACTTACCCCCTGCAAGGGCCTCTTACAGCGGCGAGGTAAACTCTCCCATTTGTTGTGTCTCTCTCTGGTTCGTTGCGCTCTTATCAGTTAATCTCGCCTAGAGACCCTGAGCCGTTCAAAGGAGTTGACGGCCACTCTCGTTAGAGACCCTGCACTGGTATGAGTTCAAGCATCGAGTCCACCCAGAAGAACCATCATATGAATTTTTTGGAAGGCAAAGCAAGAAACATCATACATTGCATTGCATCATACATTACATCATGCATTGCATCATATTTACATATCATGCCGGTTTGCCAAACCGGGTCAGAGCAAGATTGTGAAAGAGGAAGCAAGGCTATACGAGATTTTAACATCTCCGGGTTGTGCTTTTTCAAGCCGCCCTTACAACAATGCAGAATATACTCTGTTTTGTTTATTTTTGCAGGTCTTGTCTTATAAGATAAGCCGCCAGAACAAATAGATCTTTAATAGCCAACGTGGCTGGATCTTCATCATGGATTTCTCACATACTCGCCGGGTTGCACCGCAACTACGAGCAGGAATTATTCCAGGATATTCATTCCGGGTTATATTACAACCACGGCCAAGGATTCATCCAACAAATTATGATGAGTCATATTATTATCACAATAGTCCCGAGTCGCCGCAGGCAAACGACCCGGCACTTGGGGGCTACATTATTCAAATCAAGTTTATATCAAGTATGCAAAGTCCCATGTCGCTGCAAGCATGCACCATGGCACTTGGGGGCTAATGCAAGCTGGTTTTCAAATCATTACATTGTCAGCAAGACCCGGTTATCTCAAGGAGATGAGCAAGCCTTTCAATATTTTTCTAAGTCCCAAGTCGCCGCAGGCGTGCGACCCGGCACTTGGGGGCTACAGTATTCAGTTGTTCAAAACAGATAATAAGGTACAAATTGAAGACCCGGCGCATCACATATTGATGAGCCGGCCCTTGGGGGCTACACCAGCTGAAGTTTTATAAGGTATAAGACAGTTATAAGTCCCAGGCTGCTGCAGGCAAGACAACCTGGTACTTGGGGGCTACACAATCAAAGATATTATTGCAAAGCGCCAAGTCATCATGGATCAACTTGGAGCTTGGGGGCTACAGGTAGTATGAACATATCAAAAAATTGGAGAGAGTTTTCAAGATGTCAATTTTAACTGCAGTCCAGTTATTTGACCCGGCGGCACCATCAATGAGTATAACCCGGCGGAGGAGACCCGCCAAGAACATTGAAGGCCGACTCAACGGCATATGGGTGTTGTATTCCCAATATTTTATTTCAAAGGACATATACCTGCAAGATGATGGAGCTTACCATGAATAAATTCAAGCTAACCTGGGGGCTAATGACGGGGATATTACCCCACGGTATAACCCGGCAGACATGCTGACCCGGCAAACAGTACTGACCCGGAGCACAGTACTGACCCGGCAGACATGCTGACCCGGCAAACAATACAGACCTGGTTACAGTTCTAACCCGGCAGACAATGATAACCCGGCAGCTACAGTGTCAGGGTGTAACCCGGCAGCTACAGTGTCAGGGTGTAACCCGGCAGCTACAGTGTCAGGGTGTAACCCGGCAGCTACAGTGTCAGGGTGTAACCCGACTACAGTGTCAGGAGGCTAACCCGGCTACAGTGTCAGGAGGCTAACCCGGATGCTACAGTGCCAGGAGGTGAACAGTGTTATCAGACAGTCACGGAGACGAGTCTCTGAAGATAAGCCCTGGTTGTAACCCGCCCGGTGTAAGCCGCCCGGGACGGGTTACAAGCCCAGGACTCGGAAGCCCATGAAGAGAAGCCCACGATAGGAAGTAATCAATCCGACTTAGACTCTACATGTAAACCGCCCCTTCAGCCTTTATAAGGAGGGGCGGGTCACCCCAAGAGGGTTAGGTTAGACGTCTCATAGACAGGTCTCATAGACAGGTCAGAAAAGATAGTCAGATTAGAGGGTCTCGAGATTAGAGGTAGCGACTCCGCACCCTTGTAACCGAGATCGTCATCGTCATCAATATAAGACACAAAGCAGGACGTAGGCTTTTACCTCGACTTGAGGGGCCGAACCTGGGTAAAAACTCCGCGTCTCTCGTCCCGCTCAACCCCTCTCAAGCTACCAGTTACGTGCGCTGGACCCCACACCTTAAGTCCGTTAACCCGGACATCTGCCGTGACAAATCCACGACAAAAAGAGTGGTGGATATGTCACAGTGGAGTAGTGACATAGCTCTGAATATCCTACAGCTCATCAAGCGTCAGAGTGAGGCTCGATGATTTATTTGGGGTAGCGGAAGCGTATATAAAGCGCATGACAAAACTCCAGGATCACAAGAGACTGACTGGAACTCCTCTAGGCGTCGGACTCGCTATCGTACTCTTCATCCATAAGATCGCCTTCGTCAACATCTGGCCAAAACAATAGCCAGGGGCAAAGCCCGTGAGTACTTTGAATGTACTCGCAAACAGTTTGGACATAAGATATAACAAATGTAAACATGATGCACATGAGCAGGTTAGTAAAGCACACACAAACATTAAATATGCACTGTAGGAAAATAAAAAGGAAGTCGGGCGGTAGTCCTCCCGAAGTCCCAATAAAATAAGAAGAAGACCGATCGGGTGTCTGAAGCGATGCCTCAAAAGGTAAGAAATAAACGACATGCCTCAGTCGGGCGTCTGGGCGACACCTCAAAAAGGGCTTATGCCAAAATTTAAAGTAACAAGAATGCCACAGTCGGACGTCTGAGCGACATCACATAAAGGGCTTATATGAAAAGTAAATAACAACAATGCCACAGGCGGACGTCTGCGCGACATCACAGCGAGGGCTTATATGAAAAGTAAATAACAGCAATGCCACAGGCGGACGTCTGCGCGACATAACAGCGAGGGCTTATATGAAAAGTAAATAACAGCAATGCCACAGGCGGACGTCTGCGCAACATCACAGCGAGGGCTTATATTAGTAACATTCAGAAATACGAGTAATCCAGGAGGTAGCACCATCCCAAGGAATACTCGGCAAAATAAACAGGTTAGTCCATCCACAGAAATAATATTCAGGCAATTTACTTCTGTTGTTTAACATATTAGTTCTCCAGAGACTGACACTGAGACCGACACTTGACCTGTCAACCAACGTCCTTGACCGTGGACACGGCTACTCGAATAGTTTTGACTCTGCAGAGGTTGTACTCTTTACCCACAGCCGACGGATTTCAGTAGTCACAAAGGACTAGTTCCGTCTACGGTATTTTAGAAGAAAACACATCTGACCAGTACACACCCATTTTAACCTCCTGTTGCCAGGAATCACCCTAGGCAACGTTCAGGAAAAACCTTAAGACGGGGAGGCTCCAACCTCGATTAGCATGGGATCAAATTTATATTCGCGCGCTCTAAGGGGTGCCCCCCTCTCGGTCCCGGACCGGAAACACCCATGCCCCCTGACCGGATGACTGGCTTTATCCAGGGCCATGGTACCTTCATCACGGCCCCTCTACTTGGTGTGTACATGGAAAGAGGTTTGCATCCTACTAAACCGTATTCTTTGCAGAAAACATGTGGCAGCACGAAAAGAAGGTGAACGGGGACAAGACTCGATCTAGGTCAATACTGGAGTTAAAACAGTTTCTTGTTAATACCGGCATGCTCCAACAATACCGGAGTGCAACCTATCATGCCACAACATGACTAGGTTGTCTCAATCTCATCAAGTTTTTGTGGCTCACTTGCAACCCATCATGCATGAAATATAACATACTTCATATGCTTCCATAAACATGCAATGCAAAACATCATGCAAGCAAACATGCAAAACACTCGTCATATCAAAGGTTCAAACATGCTTGCCTGGTTCGGAATAGTCGGAGTCTAACTCGGTGAAGTTGACGGCACCGGCTCCCTCCTCGGTATCTACGAAATTCACAAGTACGAATTCTAACGTAAATACCGCGCGTGACAGAAAGTTGTCCCAAATATTTTTCAAATAAATACTCTAAAAAACTAGACAGAAAAATAAAGGTGACAGAAAAGGAATCAACTAAAAATCATTTTTAGTTTAAAAGTTATAAAGAAAATGTGTCTAGGGACCCATCTGTAATGAATAGGAATCTTTCCAGGGGCTAGACTGAGAAAACAGAAAACGTTTCGGGCGCTTTACGCCAGCCCGAAGGGAAGACGCATTCCGCCCGAATACGCCAACAGAAAACGATTCGAAATAATAACAGAGAGGCTGACAGGCGGAGCCCCTTGTCAGGTTTGAAAACAGGTCGCCGGCGCCAGAGAGCTTCCGGTGATCGCCGGCGACGAACCACGGCGATATAGGGGAAAAGGAGAGTACTGTCGTGTTCAGGAGAGTGGGCCGCGTCGATGAGTGGAGGAAGCAGTCGACGGAGAGCTTCACGGCGACGACCAGCTCCTCTCCGGCGGACGGCGGCGTCGGGTGAGGATGGATCTCCCCGAGGAGCTCACCTAACACCGAATTGAAGTGGGGGTCAGAACGGGTGGTGGAGAAGTGAGGTACTAACAAGATTTGGGAGGCGGGGAGGCTCGGACCAGAGTGAATCGACCAGAAGCCCGAGGCGGATCGGGGCGGCCGGAGTTGGAGAAGAAGGCTTCCCAGCGTCCCTCTGGTGTGATTGGCGGAGCTATGGGAGTGGGAGGATATGTGCTGGAGTGAGAGGAGGGGCTGGGGCTCTATTTATAGCCGGAATCGAAGAGGTACCCGAGAACGGGATAAGTCCGGCGAGCAATTATGGCGAGGCAGTGGCTTGGCAGGCGATTAGCAGATGTTGGCAGCTTCGGATTCGACCCCCGGTTCCATTTGAAGCATTAGCTTGGTCTAATTTGGCCGGGAGCTCGGAAACGCGACGGAATGGCCTCACGGGCTCGTCGGCGGCAGGGAGCGTGCTCTGCGCGTCTCAGGCCCAGGCGAGTGTCCCTTAGCGCGCTCTGAGGATAAGATGGCCACGCGGAAGCTTGAGGAGGCTTGGGCGGTGCTGGATTTCGGTGATCTTCGCTGAGCTCGTCTGACGGCCGTGGCGGGAGGTTCTGGCATCGCTGCGCTCGCCGGAGACGACGGGACGGCTCGGCACCGACACCCACGTCCAGCCAAACGACCGTGCGGCGCAAGGATAAGGAGGAGGAGCGGTGAGCAAGAGGCCAAGCGAAGAACTGGCGAGATTGACGACGATCGACTGAAGAAAACGACACTGACAGTTTCAGTTCTCTGAATTTGTCTGAACCAGAGTGTTGACCACGTGCTCGATGAAATGCTGCACGATTGCAGGAAAGTTTTCTTGGGCTGAAAATTGGAGGGGTGGAGTCTTGATGCATCTAGAGGCTACCTGGATTATCTCAGAATTTGTGGAGAAGAATAAACATGAATTTCACTCAAAACAGTAAACTTGGTCCAAACTTGCAGTGGCCAAATTTTGAAAATTTTGAACTATGGATCTGGATGTTTTTGGAGATCTTGGTTTAGGGTACTAAAGACAAGCTAGGATAATTTTCTTGGGACCAGATCTCAAAGAAAACTGGTACTTCCTTTGTAAACCAAAGGAGTGCCAGAAAATGACAGAAAAATATTTTTGGGAGAAATAAATAGAAAGAAAATATATAAGAGGTTGAAACCTACTGGAATTTGATTATTGACTAGATCCAAAGTAGGAGAGGGGTTTTTGGGAAGAATTTTTTTTAAAATGGTTTATAATAAGGGAGATAAGAATCCTCTTTTTAGAAGGGAAAAGAATAATACCAATAAAAGAATTCTTTTTTAAATAAAGAAAGGTAACAGTATTCCAGAGAAACATTGATGACAAAATCTCAAGAATAAAATATCCTTAAGACCAGAACCTTATTTGAGGAAGATCTCAAAAGAATTATCAACAAAAGTTCTTGGAAGAACCTTCTTTTGAGAAAAAGAAAAATTCGAATAACCTCCTCAAAAATATCAAATAAAGAATTTGCTGGAAAAATCCAAATTAAAATTTTGGGGTGTTACATGAGGTATTCCATTACCTTAACATATCTGTTGAAGTTAATAGGTAACCATGTGTATCGTAAGTGAACCACCCAGAGATTCAGCCTTTGTGTTGTATCCCCAATGTGATAATTCTGGCCATCATTCTCGAAAGCATCTCGTGATGCCATCTAGTTAGTAGGTAATCTATTTTTGGGTTCTTAAACCCATGATTCATTCCGCTTACCTCTGTTGATAGTGATTGTTTCTCCTTTAGGTTGATTAGTAACCTTATTCTAGTTCTCTATGTTCGTGGTATATCATTCTTCCAAGTACCATGAACCAGCCATGGCAGAAGTTCTTTTGAACCAAAGGATCACAACAAGAGTGCTCTTGATGAGTTCTCCATTTTATATTGTGACTCTGCTAATCTACCCCTTTCAGCATGGGTTATCTGGAAGAAATATGTTGAACTTATTCAACGTGCTAATCTGTGCATCCACAACTCAGAAAAATAATGTGTTCCTTTGAGTTGTCCCTCTTTAGTTTTATTCTGGCCTTCATCTATCAGTTGATAGTCAAGAGTATGTCATGCATTTGTGTTCATCGATGCCTATTATTCTTGTGGTCCGTCAAGCCATTCTATCTCAGAATGCCTAGGAGAAACAAACTCCAGTACCTCATCCATATCTAGGATTGGGTCAAAGCAGTTGTATTCCGCAGATCAAGGAAGCCAATCCAACTTCTAATCTGTTCTACCTTGGGGTATTACCCTTTTTCATGTCAAGAATATCATGGGAATTGCACCACCTCCTATGAACTCTTGATATAGTGATACTCATTGCCATCATTATTCATTCCTTGGTTCCGTGTTGGTTGTAACCGGAATGCCAACGAGTGAACCATGATGTGTGTAATCAATACTCCTAGCAACTCTGCTGCTTGGTAGTTAATGGACAATAAATTTCATTCTTAGTATGTTGATTGCTGAATTACCATTCTAAGGTTGATCGTGCTACCTAGTCTAATTTTCCTGGTGCACTCTTCGATCAATGAGTCAGGATTGTGCAAATCCCTTGCTTATTTGATCACATCATCTTGCCTTGAAAGAAAGATTGTTCTCGAGCTTAATAACATATCGGTGGTTCGTGATTTTCTGAATATTTTCTTGGAAGTATTACCAGGTTGTCCCGTGACCGTTATGTTGAGCTCGTGATCAAGTTGGTTTCTCGTGTAGACCATCCCTTCTCCAAGAATCTGTGTTGGGTACCCAAGATGTCGGCATACGACACCTATGGGATCGCTTGGATCCCTTTTACGGTTCGGCTAGGGAAAAGATTTGCACAAAGAGCGGATCCAACGATCAACGCGGGGATCTTTATCCAGGTTCGGGCCGCTGAGAAGCATAAAACCCTACTCCTGCTTTGGTTTATTGTGGGTGTTCTTAAGCTCAAGTACACGGAGCGCTTGCGATGAACAGTATGTTCAAGAAGCAGCTACGCATGCAAAATGGGCTCGAAGGTCCTCTCCCCCCTGTAGCTTCGCCTTGGGCCTCCTTTTATATGTCCAAGGGGTCACCGACAGTGGCGAACAGCAAGTACAGAGGTGTAAAGTTGCTACAGTGTTTACATGCTTATCACTGACGACTTAGGACAAACGCATTTAATGCTCCACTTAGGTGTCCCTTACTTTCTTGGGGACGGAAAAAGAGCCTGTCCCATCAGCACCGCTTAACCTCACCCGCCGTTAGTGCCATGACACGCATCTAGGAAGACAAGCCCTAAACGACAGGCTGTCTGCTGTGCTGGAGCGGTGGCAGGGCGGTGGGATCTTGCCGGGTGCGAGGCCTTGCCGGGTCTTCATGAGCTCCCCCGGCAAGATCTTGCCGGGAGCTCAGCCTTCGGTCTTATGTCTTCTGATTATTAGCTTGAACGCCTTCTTGATAATCTTGTATTTGGTTCCAGCTGTTCTCCGGCAGGCCTTGCCGCTGATATGGCTACAACCGTCCGTGCACAAGTATGGGGTACTAAAAGACCCAAACTTTAGTACACCGATAGGAGCCCCCAGGCCTAGGCCATTCACGGGTGCGAGGCGTTGTTGGGCTAGGCCCAAACAATGCACGGGCACGCGTGGCATGAGTTAACTATCGAAATCATCTTATTTACCGTGCTCCCCCACGATGCGCATTAAATGCGGGACGTGGGATACGTGCGCGGAACAGCCGCAGTAGTAGTGCGCTCGTAAAAATGCATTCTCATTGATTAGTAAAGAGGCAGCTCCGCGCCTTCCCCATAAAAGGGAATCCGCAGGGGCCCTGCTCATTTACCTCTCGTCTTTTCCAATCTGGAACCACCGTCACCTTCTTCCTCGAGCTTGAAACAGAGCCTCTCCCATCCATCCGCCATCCCCACGCCCTCATCATCCTTGGCCTCCGCTTCCACAGTCGCCATGACGCCCAAAACAAGCAAGGGCAAAGCGGTGAAAGCCGTCGACTCGGATGCAGAGCCGGAAAAACCCGATCTGGCAGAGATGCAGAAGGAACACGCCGTCTTCGCCCCGGCGCTCGACATGCGTGCCCTGGTTGAGCGGTATATGTGTATGTGGGGGAAGGAGACGAGGGCTCACCCTGCTACCCGCGTGCTCCCAGCTTCCGTCAAGGGCGGTCCAGATAAATTCCCCTTCTTTGTCGCTTACTTTTACTGCGGGCTCTGCCCTCCGTTTTCTGATTTCTTCATCGACATCATGTTCACATACGGCTTCCGCCTCTTGGATTTCACGCCGAATGCCGTGACATGCATGTCAGTCTTTGCCCATCTCTGTGAAAATTTCGCCGGAGTAGTCCCCAGCACAGCCCTCTTTCGCCACTATTTCATTCCCCGTATTGAAACAGGAGACGCCCTTTCTGGTTCTATCACCTGGATTCCAAGGGCATGGAATAAGGATATATACCTAGACGGTCTCTACCGTAAGAAGTGGGATGAATGGCGGGCCGACTGGTGCTGGATTAAGGAGAAAGATCCTCAGTCGTTCTGTTCGCCCCGACAAAAGAAAGTGGTCCGCGGCAAGGACTGGAGCAACCTCGATCCTCAGGATGAGAAGCTCGCAATCGCAATTACCAGGATCCACCGTCTCAAGGTTGCCGGGCTCACAATAGAAATGGTTGGCGCTAATTTCCTCTGCCGCCGCATCGCCCCTCTGCAGAATAAAGGGAGACCAGCCTAGGAATTCAAGAACGCAGCAGATATCATGAGGCTGCGCCTTGGTCTGAACAACAACTTGACGGTCTTGCAGCACACAGCTCTCTGCCACAAACTGTTCAAACCTGACGGGAAATATAAGTTGCCGGCTGGCGTAATTCCCCTGTGCAACAACTCTGCCTTGAGCTCAATCATCACCATGATGCCGATGTGTAATGCTCACGGCCTTGACGGGACTTGGGAAGAGCTATCCTCAGAGCACGCACAGGAGTTCTTTGACAACTTGTCGGCGAAAACCATCCGGGAAGAGCCAACCCTTATCCGCCCCACCACTGATGACGAAGTGGCTTATATCGCTAGCAGGGCGGAAGAGGTGAACCTAGCCGCGGAGGCCGGCAACTTTGGCTTTGCGGAAGAAGAAGCCAGTGAAGAAGAAATAACACTAGAGGAGACCCTTGCCGAGCAAGGTGAAGTTGCCGGGGAACAGAGTGGCATGGATGCCGGGAGCTCTCCTGTCGAAGACACAGCCGAGGAGCAGCTACACGAGGAGCCCCCAGCTCCAGAGAAGAAGAAGCGTGTTCTTCGGAAAGCCATCTCTGGCGTCCCAACACGTCAGCCTCCCTCGAGTAGTGAGGTTTCCGGCAAGGGGGCGGCCGGCAAGGCTGCGCAGCGGCAAGAAGCCCAACAGCAACCCGTGCGATGTACGAGACGCATGACCGCGGCAACAACTGGAGCGGCGGGGGCGTCTCATACGACGGCACCAATAGCTGGAGCAGCAGGATCATCTCAATCTACTCCTTCTGCCGCAACCAAGCGTCCCAGGACCCCTTCTCCACCCCCTCGCACGGACATTGTAGAGGAGGTTGACTTCGATATCTCCTCTTTTAGTCCGGAAAGAGAAGAGTAAGGGTCCTTGCCGCATCTTTCAACTTCTGAATTCCTGGTTTTGCTTATCTCATTTGTGTTGCTTTGGCCTGTCCCCACAGAGATACGGAAACGTTGGCGCAAAGGATGGCGAAGAAGGCGAAGACTTCAACGGGTGATGAGCCTCCGGCAAGCACCGTAGGTGCGCCAGAGCCCATCGTCATCAGCCCGGAACCCAACCCTCAACGCAGCCTCCAACCCATCCCCCAGCGTGAGCCCACTACGCATTTTCCGTTGGCGAGCGTTGGCGAGAATATCTTCGCTATTGACATCACCGGGCTTGTAGGAGAAGAACGGCAACAAGGAGAGCCATCGGAGGCCGCCCCTGACGTGCCACCTCCGTTGACCACACTGCCCAGAGATGTACCTTCGGCAAGTGCTTCCACTGGCGAGCCCATTCGCGTTGAAGAGGAGCCGGCAAGCACGGGCACTGGCAATCCTACATCGGCAACCAATGTTGCCGGGAAAGGAGAAACCACCTCTCAACAGCTCGACAGAGGTAAACCGTTTGCCTTGGCACACTTGTCATTCTTTATTTATTTTTGTCTTCTTGAACTTCAACCTCGGTCTTATCTTGTTTCCTTTCCTGGTCTTCAGATCTCCCTTCGGTGGAACAGATGGACGTTGACGTTGTCATCGAAGAGACCACCAAGGATGTTGCCGCCGAGGCCGACAGAGCCGCGGCTGACGAAGCCGCCAAGGCCGCACAGGAGGAAACCACCAAGGGGTCTGCTGAGGGGGCCGGCAAGGAGACCGGCGACCATACTGACAGCATTCCTGCCGCAGGAGCGCCTGGCGCTACACCGGTCACAAAGCCCCCAGTTGCCGGCGAGGCGGTTGTCGAGGATCAACCGTCAACATCCGACGTCCCCCCGTCAAGCAGATACCTTAAGGTTGGCGACAACCTGTTCGTCAGCATACCAGGGACGGCAAGCATCGGGGTGCCAACCGAAGGAGAAATCTTTGAAGACGTCATCGCCGCCGCTGGACTCAAGATCGTTGATGAGCCACGCGCTAGCAGCAGCGGGTCCAGGGAAGAACAGCTCCTCCAAGCCATGAGCGACAACTTCCAAAACCTTTAGGCGCTTCACCGCACCCGAAAGGAGAGGTTAGACTCCAGGGCGGCAGTTGTTGAAGCAGCAGAGGTAGATTTCCAGAAGCGCATCGAGGAGACGCAAGTCTGGTACGCCGAGGCTTTCCAGGAACTGACGGCTGGCCGGGAGCAACTGAATCAAAGTTGGAACAAGTTCCTATTTAAGCAGTCCGACGCCGAGAAGGCATAGGAGGAGGCCGCGCAGCAGGCTGTTGTAGAGGAACCTCGCTTAACGGAACGCCGCGTCGGGCTCGATGCCTATGAAGAAGACCTTGCCGCTCGCGAAGAGGCGCTTGCCGCCAAGGTCCGCAACAAGGATGAAGAGATCGAGAAGCTTGTCGCGCGGCGAACCCAGGAGCTGGAGCAGAGACACAAGGAAACACTCGAAGCTTTGGCCATAGACCACGCCGGCAAGTTAAAGGGAGCCGTCGATGCCGCTGAAGCTGCAGAGGCCGCCAAGAACGAGCTGGATGATAAAGTGAAGAGGCTGGAAGCGGATCTTGAGGGCCATGGCAAGGAGATCTCAACGCTTAAAGCCGACAGAGAGAAGACTCTCTTCAGCTTGGCGGAGATGCAAGCCGCCATGTCTGACAAGACCAAGGAGCTCACCTCAGCCAATGAATCCATCGCTGATCTGAAACTGAAGCTGACAACGCTGGAGGAGTCCCTTGAGAACGGCAAGGCTGGCGAGAGGGCTTTGATCAAAGACCTCCAAAGTGAGAAGAGCCTGCTCAACAGCGCCGCCGCCACCTATAATGATTTTGAGAAAGGTGTGAAGATCTGGACTGAGCGCCTTGTCGACGTCGCGGAAAGGCTTGCCGCAGAACTGTCCACCATGGGCCTGCAAGACTTCAACTATTCTTCTGACGATAGGGTGTCTTCGAGCGCCAGGCTAACCATGTTCTTCAAGAGCATCGTTGACGCCCTCAGGCTGCTCCAATCTAACCGAGAAACCCATCTGGCCAACGAATCCCGCAAACTCTGCCGGGCCGTCATCCGCAAGGTGCTCGCCAAAGTGGTGCATAAGAACCCTGGCATCAACCTCACCAATGTTCTTGCTAGCTTGCCGAAGGATGTAGACCTCAAGGCACTCGAAGAGCTTGTCGCGCCTATCGTTGACAGAGTGAGCCAAGTCAAGAGGGTCGAAGGCCAGCGCAGGGACTAGCCGCTTTGCTTCATTTTGTCGTCACCATTCCATGCCAAAGACAGTTTTATCTTAATGTTAGAATCGCGGCGACCATCAATGTAATATAACTTGCGGTGTTTTGGATGAATGCATGCTATTTCCCTTGTCCGATTTCTTTCTGTATGGTTCATGCCCTACGCTTATCAGGAACTTGCTGGTGCGCGCACCCTTGCCGCGAGCGCTTGGAGGAACGGATCCTTAGCAGCCTGCTGGAGGTGTCGCTGCCGACAAGATACCTTGACGTTTTTAGTGCAACCACTTAAACTGTTGAGCAGACTCGAAACAAAGTAAGGGCGCAACCAATCGCGACAAGGTTCCTTCGCGTGCAGGTTTTCCATACAAAAGCCGAAATTGTTCAAGGAAAATAAGTCTACAACAAAAATTTGCTTAAAAGTTTTGCAACTTAGCTTTCCGTTGCTGTACTCCTTATTGCAATATGTCAACTTGAACGTCGCCTGTTGGTGTCCATACCATCATTCCCCCCGGCAAACTTGCACGCGAGGAAACCTTCTGTCCTTTGAGAGAAAATAGAGATATGGAACCTTGGCGGTTCATTAATGCTTACCGGAAGAAGATGTAATACAATATCTCAGACAAGCATGCATATAGAATGACATGAAAATTGAGAAGAATTGTAAAACACTTAAGTTTATTCAACTATGCACAGGGTCTGCGCCTGGCTTTGTACAAAGGATCATATGCCTTGTCGGCAAAACTTGTACAAAAGGTGGTTGCCGGGAGACCCGGCAACCGCGCCTGATGGGTAGAACTTACGAAGGTGTTCGATATTCCAGGAATTGCTCACTGGAATGCCATCTTCGGTCTCCAGGCGGACTGCGCCGGGCCTGGTGACTCGTACTACCCGATAAGGGCCTTCCCACTTCGGCGTCAACTTGTTAGAATTCTTGGCCGATTGAACGCGCCGAAGAACAAGGTCACCTTCCTCAAGGCTTCGGGCATGAACCTTGCGGCTATGATAGCGGCAAAAGTCTTGCTGGTAGCGTGCAGCTCGCACAGCAGCCCGAAGACGATCTTCCTCAAGGAGCGTGGCGTCATCTTGGCGCAGCTGCTCTTGCTCAAGCTCATCATAAGCGAGTACTCGAGGTGACCCGTATATGAGTTCTGTGGGGAGAACTGCTTCTGCCCCATAGATTAGGGAGAAGGGTGTCTGGCCAGTAGCTCGATTTGGTGTCGTTCTGATTGACCAAAGAACCGCCGGCAGCTCATCAATCCAGCATCTTCCGCACTTGCGCAGCTTGTCAAAAGTCCTCGTTCTGAGACCTCGCAACACTTCAGCATTTGCCCTCTCTGCTTGGCCGTTGCTCCTCGGGTGAGCAACAGAAGCAAAACAGATTTTGCCGCCAAGGTCTTGGACGTACTGCATGAAGGTGCGGCTCGTGAACTGTGTGCCATTGTCGGTGACGATCCTATTTGGCACACCAAAACGGCACACTATTCCCTTGAAGAACTTGACGGCTGACTGTGCTATCACCTTTCTCATTGCTTCCACTTCCGGCCACTTCGTGAATTTGTCGATAGCAACGTACAAGTACTCGAAGCCCCCGGCAGCGCGGGGAAAAGGGCCCAATAGGTCGAGCCCCCAGACCGAAAATGGCCAGGAAAGAGGGATTGTCTGAAGAGCTTAAGCAGGCTGATGCAATTGCTTTGAATGGAACTGGCACGCTTCACACTTGGTTACTAGTGCAGTTGCATCTTGGAGAGCAGTGGGCCAGAAGAAACCTTGCCGGAATGCCTTGCCGACAAGAGCTCTTGAGCCTATGTGGGAGCCACATATGCCTCCATGTATCTCTGCCAACAGCTCCAGTCCATCCTCCCGAGGAATACAGTTCAATTTCACACCGTTCGGTCTCTTTCTGTATAGGACGTCGTCAACAAACTGGTACATACTAGACTGACGGGCTACTTTCTCCGCTTCTTCCTGTTCTTCAGGGAGTTCTCCTGTTTGAAGGAACTGGACGATGTGCTGTGCCCATGTTGGAGCCTGCGGCTCGACAACAAGGACCAAAGGCATATCTTCAGCCGCGGGAGCGCTTGCTTCTACGGCAAGAACCTGAGGTTCTGCGCGGAGCTGCTGCTCACCGGCAACCGTGTCGTTCCCGGCAACTTCCTTGCCGGCGGCTACTGGGAGCTCTGCAGGAAAGTACTGGCCGGAACTCAATTTCCTTCTTTTGTCTTGCCTTGTCGATGGTGTTACGGATGGCTGAGTTAAGCGGAGCACAAAAGTTCCTGGTTCCACAGGTAACTTGAGGGCAGCACGTTTTGACAGGTCATCGGCAATGTTGTTCTCCGCACGAGGAACATGCTCTGTTTGCAACCCGTCAAAACGCTCCTCCAACTTTCTCACTTCATCTACATATGCTTCCATCAACGGGCTCTGATAGTCTTTGTTTACTTGCCTGACGACAAGCTGTGTGTCACCTCTGACGATGAGCTTCTTAATTCCAAGGTCTGCCGCGATCCTGAGACCGGCAAGCAGCCCTTCATATTTTGCAGTGTTGTTTGTTGATCTCTCCCGAGGAAAGTGCATCTAAATTACATACATGAGGTGCTCTCCGGTGGGTGCGACAAGCAGCACGCCAGCACCAGCGCCTTGCAGTGAAAAAGCCCCATCAAAGTACATAATCCATTCTCGATCTGTTTCCTTGCCGGGGATAGCTGTCTCTTGAATTTCTTCGTCTGGCGTCGGTGTCCATTCTGCAATGAGCTTCGCCAAGGCTCTGCTCTGAATAGTCGAAGTGCTTTCAAATTTGAGACCAAAGCTTGACAGTTCCAACGCCCACTCCACAATTCTGCCGGTCGCATCTGGATTTCGTAAAATCCGCTGCAACGGAAAGCGAGTGACGACGGTGATCTCATGTGCCTGGAAATAATGGTGTAGCTTCATCGAGGCCATAAGGAGGCCGAAGAGTAACTTCTGCATGCCAGAATATCTTGACCTAGCCCCCTGCAACAGGGAGCTGACAAAATAGACTGGGCGCTGCACCATCTTCTTCTTCTGTGTTGCTTCATTTGATTGCGCAGATCCTGCCTTGTCGGCACCAGACTCTGATAGGGAGAATCCCAGCTTGTCGCTCGACAGGCTTGTCGCTGCCGTTGCTCCTTCGTCGAATTCTCTCTGCGCCACTAAGGCAGCACTAACCACTTGATTCGTTGCCGCTAGATATAGCAGCAACGGCTCTTGTGGTTTAGGCGCGACTAGTGTTGGCGGAGAGGAGAAGTACCTCTTCAATTCCTGCAGCGCTGCCTCCGCTTCCGGAGTCCATTTCATTGGAAGAAAGGCAGGGCGCGCTCAGCAGATTTGGAGATGAACCTGCTTAGAGCAGCAACGCAGCCGGCAAGTCGACGCACATCTTTGACACGTCTCGGTGCTTAAATCTGCTCAATTGCCTTGATCTTGTCGGGATTTGCTTCGATTCCACGCTGAGACACAAAGAACCCAAGAAGCTTGCCAGATGGAACGCGAAACACACACTTCTCAGGATTGAGCTTCAGATTGATCCTGCGCAGATTTGCAAATGTCTCTTCTAAATCTTGTATGAGCGTTGCCTTGTCCTTGATTTTAACCACTATGTCATCCATATAAGCTTCCATATTTCTATGTAGCTGGGGCTCAAAACCGATCTGGATCGCTCTTGCAAACATTGAACCAGCACTTTTCAACCCAAAAGGCATGCGTATGAAGCAATACGTGCCACATGGGGTGATAAATGCGGTTTTCTCTTCGTCTTCCTTTGACATGAAAATCTGATGATACCCTGAATAAGCGTCAAGAAACGACAGCAAATCGCAGCCAGCAGTGGAGTCCACAATCTGGTCGATGTACGGCAAGGGAAAATGATCTTTTGGACAAGCTTTATTGATATCTGTATAGTTGATACATAACCTCCATTTTCCATTCGCCTTGCGCACTACAACTGGATTGGCCAACCATGTTGGATGGAGCACTCCTCTGACTAAACCTGCCGCTTCCAGCTTCCTGATTTCTTCGGCAATAAATTCTTGCCGCTCCAAAGCTTGCTTCCTAACCTTCTGCTTGACGGGCCGCGCATGAGGACAGACAACAAGGTGGTGCTCGATTACCTCCCTGGGAACACCAGGGATATCAGATGGTTGCCATGCAAACACATCGATATTCGCCCGCAGGAAGGCAATGAGCGCGTTTTCCTATTTGTCATCGAGGGTGGAACTCACGGTGAAAGTTCCTCCCGTACCATCCTCCTTGGCGGGCACCTTCTTAGTCGCTGGTGGAGCTGCCTTGGATTTCTTGCTCTTGCCGGTGGAGCTCTCCGGCACATCCTCAACGGGAGCGCAGCACTCCGAGGAGGTGCGCTTGCCGGAGTGTGTGCTAGAGGTCTTGCCGGTCTTCTTCCCTCTGGGAGCTTCGGTGGCAGGAGCAAGTGCCTTGGCGGCAGGTGCTGCGACTGCCTCCCGGTAGAGTTGGTCGGTGTAGATAAGCGCATCCTTCTTGTCGGAGTTGATAGTGATGACGCTCATCGGCCCGGGCATCTTTAATGTATTATAGGTGTAGTGTGATGCCGCCATGAACTTGGCCAGCGCCGGACGACCAAGAATCCCATTATATGGCAATGGAATCTTGGCGATGTCGAAGACGATCTTTTCTGTTCTGTAGTTCAGCTCACTACCAAATGTTACTGGCAGTGTGATCTTGCCCTTCGGCTGGCTCCTTCCTGGATTGATCCCTTGAAACGTGCCCGTTTCTTCGAGATCTTCGTCAGGAATTTGCAACTTCTTGATCACATCGGGTGAGATCAAGTTCAAACCGGCCCCACCATCAACTAACATATTTGTCACCTTGAGGTTGCGAATTGTTGGTGAAACCAACAATGGCAAACACCCGACCGCAGTTGTGCGGTCAGGGTGGTCCTCGGCATCAAAAATGATAGGCGTGTTGGACCATTTCAATGGTTTCCGAGCATCGACCGACGGCTCTGTCGCATTAATCTCGCGCGCCCACTGTTTGAGTTGGCGGTGAGAGGAATGCAACGAGGCGCCTCCGTCAACGCACATGGCTTCTGTAGCTTTTTGGAACTCATGCTCGCTGGACTCGTCGCCGTCTTTGTCATCATCGTCACCCCCCTGTTCCTTGTCACGGCCTCGAGCGGGCCTCTCCTTTTGTTGCTTGGCCTTGCCGCGGCAACCTCCTCGACCACCGCATTTCTTGCTAGACCCCTCAGCGCCATCCTGAGCCTTCTCCTTGTCTCGCCTCTCATACTCGGCTTTCTGCTTCTCGACAAGCTGCTCAACTTGCTGGCAGTTTTGGAGATCGTGACCCTTGGTGCGATGGATCTTGCAATACTGCTTGTCCGAGCCCTCCGGCTTGTCGGCAGCCGCCAAGGCCTGACATGTGGCACACCCGGCAACCTCCTTGCCGGGGCCATCAGTCTTGATCTTCTTGGCGGTGCTGGTGTTGCCGGATCCCTCGACGGCGAGCACGGCCTTGCCCTTGCGCTTCTTGTTACGCCGTCGGCCTTTCTTCGCCGGGGTGGTGGTGTCTTCACCTTCAGAGTCGATTTCCGTGCCAGCATCCTCGCCGGGGAATCTCCTCCCCTCCTCGCCCCGAGCACATTTGTCGGCCAGAGCGTAGAGCTCGGCGACATCCCTGACCTTGTTCATTGCCAGCTCTTCCCACATCTTGCGGTTGCGTACATTCTGATGAAACGCACTAATAACAGCGGCAGGATGAACGTCTGGGATGTTGTGCTGTATACGGCTGAATCTTTGTATGAACTTGCGCAAGGTTTCGCCCTCCTTCTGGGGGATGAGATGTAAATCGCTTTCCTGGCCAGGAGCCTGGTGGCCCCCAGTAAAGGCGCCAACAAACTCATGACACAGATCTGCCCAGGAAGAAATGGAATTCTCCGGCAAATGCATCAACCACGACCTGACGTTGGGCTTAAGCACCAATGGGAAGTAGTTGGCGAATATCTTGTCGTCTCGAGCTCCGGCAGCCTGCACCGCAATGGTGTAGACGCTCAGGAACTCTGACGGGTGAGTCTTAACATCGTATTTTTCCGGCACCTCCGGCTTGAAAGTTCGGGAATTTGGCCACTGGACTCGCCGCAGCTCACGAGTAAAAGCTGGACAACCCACCTCGTAAGGCAAGCTACCAGAATACCCCAGCGCAGGCTCGTCTACAGTGGGTCCCGCGCGCCTGTCAGATTGACGGCGTGCTTCTCGCCGCCGCTCGATGGTAGTTCGAGCGTCTTCTTTATTCCGTTCCCGAAGAACTTGACGTTGATCGCGGCGAACCCGCGGATCAGACGACGCCGTGGAACCGTCATCACAGGCGTCAGTCCACCGAGTTAGCAACCGCTGTTGTCGTAGCGGAGGGGAGCGCATCGTAGTCGTACCGCCTCCGGTCTTTTCGCCATCAGCACGCACCGGCTCAGTGGACTGCCGCCGCGAAGGCCCCGCCTGCTGCGGCCTGTCATCATTAGCCAAGCCGATGAGGCTCTGAATAGCAGATCTCCATCCGTCTACCTTCTCCGCAGCGGGAGGGAAGTCTAGGAGCAAATGAGCTCATGCCAACGCTTCTGCCGGTGTAGGCGGTGGCGAAAGGTGCGAACAACGTGAGGTGCTCTGACTCCTAACTGTGATAGAAGGAGTTCCATCACGGTCTTGCGATCGCGCCCTGCTTCCACCGGCGTGTTGACGTGCATACTGGCCCCGTGCATCTTGGGAGTGATGCGCAGGGGTTTTTCCATGGGGGCGCCTGGAACCACCAACGTCGTGGCGCTGCCCGTCGCGCATGACCTGAGAAGGCCGCGGCGCATGCGCCGACGTGGGTGTCTTGGAAGGCGCCGTCCCGTCCTTGGAGTTCGCTGTGCCACCCGTAGGTAGCACGGCTCCATCCTTAGACCTGGCAGTATGCGGGTTGTTGTCACCATTGCGAACGACGCCGCTCGCCTGGCTCTGGTCGCCAGAACGTCGTGGAGGCTCCAGACCTCCTCCTCCTCCACCAGCGCCCACGCCGTCGCCCGTCTATGAGGGTACGGGCAGGCCGGACGCGGATGGATCAACCGCCGTAGCACCCTTCTTCTTGGGAGCCATGGCGACGAAAGTGATCAAGAACTGGCACGCTGACCGCTAGATCGGGTTCGCGCAACCTTTCCCCCTACTTGGCACGCCAAATATGTCGGCGTACGACACCTATGGGATCGCTTGGATCCCTTTTACGGTTCGGCTAGGGAAAAGATTTGCACAAAGAGCGGATCCAACAATCAACGCGGGGATCTTTATCCAGGTTCGGGCCGCTGAGAAGCGTAAAACCCTACTCCTGCTTTGGTTTATTGTGGGTGTTCTTAAGCTCAAGTACACGGAGCGCTTGCGATGAACAGTATGTTCAAGAAGCAGCTACGCATGCAAAATGGGCTAGAAGGTCCTCTCCTCCCTGTAGCTTGGCCTTGGGCCTCCTTTTATATGTCCTAGGGGTCACCGACAGTGGCGAACAGCAAGTACAGAGGTGTAAAGTTGCTACAGTGTTTACATGCTTATCACTGACGACTTAGGACAAACGCATTTAATGCTCCACTTAGGTGTCCCTTACTTTCTTGGGGACGGAAAAAGAGCCCGTCCCATCAGCACGGCTTAACCTCACCCGCCGTTAGTGCCATGACATGCATCCAGGAAGACAAGCCCTAAACGACAGGTTGTCTGCTGCGCTGGAGCGGTGGCAGGGCAGTGGGATCTTGCCGGGTGCGAGGCCTTGCCGGGTCTTCGTGAGCTCCCCCGGAAAGATCTTGCCGGGAGCTCAGCCTTCGGTCTTCTGTCTTCTGATTATTAGCTTGAACGCCTTCTTGATAATCTTGTATTTGTTTCCAGCTGTTCTCCGGCAAGCCTTGCCGCTGATATGGCTACAACCGTCCGTGCACAAGTATGGGGTACTAAAAGACCCTAACTTTAGTACACCGACAGGTACCCCTGCACTAGTTGGTTAAGTTAAACAACAACTTGGAGAGTTGGAAGATAAAAGCTTGTCCAACTTAGATCATCCAAAGGGATGTCTTTTGAGTGTGTGTGTGTGTGTGTTGAAGAAAGATGATATCTTCATCGATTGGTCCTCGTTATCAGTTGTTGGATCTATTGTTTTGTCCAATCTTTTGATTTGAGTGTGGGCTATCGTCAAATCAAAATCAGCACCAACGATTTTCCTAATGTTGTTTTACTCATGGATGTTTCCTCGAGTATACACCATTATATCTTTTGGTCTGACCAATGCTATCATCTTGTTCACATACTTGTGGAATTCCATTTTCATGGAAATCTCGATGAGTTATTGTTGAGCCCATCGGCAACATCTTTAGCTTCTCCATGATTTTGATGAACATTGAGATAGTATTGGAAACTTTCGTAAACAATATCTTCGTGCTAGCCCATGAAGTATATGTTTTGATGTAAGTGGTGACTTCCTCTAAGTTCATGTGCATTTGATGCAAGTGGTCGCCGTGAATTCAAGAAAGTTATTTTGCTTTAATTGGAATCGTCCCAAGTCAGTCATGCATGTGCGAAGTATTCTATGGTTTGATAGGCTCGCTACCTCCATTGCATATGTATTCCCTAGCACACCAAGCCACTAATTGATTTGTTCAAGGAGAAGAAGTTCCTTCTTAAGATCCGGACTTATGCAAGGACTTCGATATCCTCGATGATGGTTCCCAACTAGAACTTGGTAGTGTTTTGTTGTGAGACATTTACGTGGTCATGCTTGTCTTGGACAGTGTGTTCACGTATGTATTCTGAACCAGCTCATGTTTTGGAGCTTGCTGCCGTAGTTCATTTCCCGAGAATCTCGCAACGTCATCTCGTCGATTTGTGTTGCACACTTTCTGTTTCGGACATGCTGAGTCTGAAGTATCCTGTCACCAACCAGATCTGAATCTTAGGCAGATACGATGGTTGGGACATTTCAAAGACTTATGATCCTGGTTTCTCTGTAAACCCGGTATGTCAATGTAGTGGCCATTTTGCTAAGTCAATCCACTTCCCCATGAGGATTTCATATAACTTATTCTAGAAGTTGTTCCTTATGGATTCTTATGCTCCCAAAGTCCGACCTTTACTTGATGTTCTAGATACCAAATAGTACCTATAATTGGGTTACACTAGTACATCAAGGAGAACATTAGAAGCGGAGTGCTAAATGTCTGTCGGTCGATCGTCTAGATTTTGTTCCTTGGCATTGCTAAGGTAAAATCTGAGAAAGGGTTATCTTCCTTTGCATCTGCATCCTCCATGATTATTCATCATGGTAGTATGAAGTGTTTACCAGGATCTTTGGCATAGATGTTGGTAAAACCCTGATGAAAATGGAAATGCTCAAGTTCTTGAAAGCACGCTCAGAAACTGGGTTTTATCCTCGGTATCAATTCGAATGTGCCTTCCGCTGCCAAGTTGTTCTATAACCATAGTTTCCTCTCAATCTGAGTATGCCATTTCTTTTGAAATCTTTCAAATGATCATTGTGAATTTGCCTCAGTCTGGTATAAGAGTTTCAATGATTGTATCAAAAGTAATTCTTTTTGCCTGACTTAGGAAATATTTCTATGAGTCACCTCTTCTAAGGTGCCCCGTTATGGTATTAAGGGCAATTAACTCCCCGCTACTTTGAAACCGTTCACCATCTTAATTAAGCATGGAATTGTTGCCTACCAAGTTGAACCTTTGTCATATGCTTCTTTCCATCATCCATGATGTGTGTTTTGTGTCTCAGCTTGAGAGATGTTATTATTGTCGGGCCATTGGGAGCCGGGGTACCACGGCCCTTCTGCCTGCGGCCCAGGAGGCGACGCTTGGCGAAGGCCCAAGATGCGGCCCAACTGCGGGCGCCGTGAAGCAAAGACACCTCGCGAGGCGCCAGCCTCACGAGGACCCCTCCTCGAGGAGTAAATTGCCAAGACTTAGCCGCAGCAGCGGCGGGAAGCCTCGCGAGGCGGCCCCCCGAGGCGGCCGCCCGAGGCCATCCGAGGTTGATGCCAGCCGCGCGGTCCTGTGCCCACCACATGGGTGACGCGCTTGGTGACTAACGGCGGCTGAGGCCGCGCCAGCGGACGCGGATAGAGATGGTTTCCTCTTTGGTGCTAAAGGGGCAGCACCGGCTGCCCTCCTCCAAAGCAAGTCCGAAGGACTGCCCGTTTGGTGAAAGAAGAACGAGACAGCAAGGCGCGCAGGGTAGAGGTCATCACTGAGCCCACCAGCGCGTCATGGGTAGCAATTTTGCAGGCAAAGACCATCTTTTGTCAGGATAAGCCTGGGCGCCTATCCCCTATCAAAACCCGCCAATGTGTGGCTACCCTTCCCATCGAGATTTTTAGGGGAAGACGACCAGGGCGGCTATAAAAGGGGAAGCGCTGCCATTGTAGAGGGCATCGATTCCTGGGTCTCCTACCTTGTACGCGAGAACTCTCTTGCCTACAATAATCCCAACACAAGCAGGAGTAGGGTTTTACACCGCAAGGTGGCCCGAACCTGGGTAACCGTTGTGTCCCCTGTCGTGCTCTACGCTAGCGTGCTCTCGCCGTAGCCTCGCCGTGGTCACCCTTGGATCGGTAGGAACGAGCTTGCCCCAAGTGTTCGAGCCTTTGGGTCCCCGGAGCCCCGATTCCGACATTTGGCGCGCCAGGTAGGGCCTAGCTTTGGTTCTTCCCACTTCCTCACCGCCATGGTCCATGCTCGTCGTGAGCGCTATGCACGCAGAGCTGCCAGGGTGGCCCAAACGGAGCCGGTCGCCCGTGACGACCGTCGACGCCGCGCCGCCGGCGCCGCCACCGACCCTGCTACAAGGGAGTAGAAGGCTTCCTCCCTCCACCCGTCCATGCAGCCGGATGGCCACACCGCCATAGCCTCCTCGCTCGCCCGCCACGACGCGTCGGCCCCGTAGGCCGTGCTGCTCATGGCGCGTGAGCTCCTGCGCTACCGCCCCACCGACGCCGGCTACGAGCATGGCTCGCCCGCATCACCGAGCTTGTCAACGCCGCCGGAGATGCCCCGGCACCCTCTCACTCGCTCCACCCTCCACCGTCTCGCGCCGGGGACGTGGCGCCTGGTGCGCCGTCACCGCCTCCTCCGCCCAGCGAGGGTGCCAGGCGCCACCGCGACGCGCGGGCGCGTGAGCTGTCCCGCGGCGCGTCTGCGCTGGACCGTGGCGAGCCCAGCTACCAGATCGTCAGGCGCGCGCCGCCCGACGCGAGCGTGCTCCTCGAGCGGCAGCGCCAGGGCCAAGACAGGACCATCCAGGAGGTCGCGGCCGCCGGCCGCTAGAACCGTGCCGCCCTCGCTGGTGGCGTTCCCTCCAGCCGCGGGGGCTGCCGCGCCTTCACCCGCGAGCTGCGCCGCATGGTGTGGCCTACCAAATTCAAGCTGGACCTACCTCCGCGCTACGACTGCACCCCCAAACCCGCAAAGTTCCTGCAGCTCTATGCCCTGAGCATCGAGGCAGTGAACGGCGACGACAAGGTCATGGCGAACTAGTTTCCCATGGCCATCAAGGATGGCCCGCGCTCATGGCTCATGAACCTTCCCGAGGCGACCATCTCCTCATGGGCCATGCTCTGCCGGCAATTTGTCGCCAACTTCAAGGGCACGCACGAGCGCTCCCTCATGCTCAACGACTTGTGTGTCGTGCACCAGCACCCTGACGAGACTCTCCGCAAGTACATCCATTGCTTCAGCCAAGTGCACAACAAGATCCCGCATGCCTCCAAGGCCAACATCATCTCTGCGTTCTCCTCCTGCGTCGCGGACGTCTGGGTGCACGAGAAGCTCGCCATCAACGACGAGCTTGACTCCGTGCTCGAGCTGCTCAACCTCGCCGATAGGTGCGCCAAGGCCGAAGAAGGCCATCTCTTCACCCACAATGACCCCGACGCGGCGCCAGACGCCGCCAAGGCCAAGAGCAAGGACTCCAAGCGCAAGGGCCCTGCCGTGCTCGGGGCGGAGCCCGAGCAGAAGCACAGCCGTCAGTGTGACGAGCCCAAGAAGGACAGCCGCCCTCTCTGCGCCTACCACAACTCGCACTCCCACAGCACCGAGGACTGCCATGAGCTCAAGCTGCTTCACGACGAGCGCCTAGGCCGCCGCGGCAACCTCAACGATCGCGGCGCCGGCCGCGGGGGCGGACGCAATGCCAACCGCTGGGGAAACCGCAACAACAAAGGCAACTTCCGGCAGGGCTGGCGTGACCAACCTTGCGAGGCCAACCCTCAGGCCAAGGCCGCTCTTCCACCGCAGCCGCCGCCACCTTGAAGGAACGACGGCCACCAGCCTGACGAGGGCGCTGGGGGCTACCAGGAGCCTCGCAGAGTGGCTTGCGTCCTCAGCGGGGCCCAGGCTCCCGCGTCCAACCGCCACTTCAAGTTGTTCTCTCGCGAGGTGAACGCTGCCCTCCCGAGGCCTGAGGCCTCTCGGCCCCTCAAGTGGTCGCAGTATGCAATCACTTTCGACTCCAAGGATCACCCCAAGTCTTCAAGCACTGCGGGCACAATCCCCATGCTATGCACCCCCACCATCAGCAACGTCTATGTCACCAAGACGCTCATCGACGGAGGCGCTGGCCTCATTGTGATCTCCATCGAGACCTTCGAGCAGCTCCAAGTGCCCTACGAGCAGCTGACGCCGACTAGGCCCTTCTCCGGAGTGACTGATGGCTCCACCATCCCTCTGGGGCAAGTGCGCCATCTCGTGACCTTTGGCACGCACAAGAACTACCACACTGAGCTCATCGACTTCGATGTGGCGCACATCAGCCTGCCGTACAACGCCATCCTGGGCTACTCGGCGCTCGCCAAGTTCATGGCGGTGACCCATCACGCCTACAACGTCCTCAAGATGCCGTGCTATAGCGGCATCATCACCATCTGCTATGATGAGAAGGACGCAGTCAGCTCCCTGGAGAGCGCTTACAAGGCTGCTGCCACCGCCTACCCTGCTGACGAGGATGACGCCGCGCCTCATGAGGCCGCACCCGCGAAGAAGAAGCAGTTGTTCTCTCAGGACCGCGCAGAGACGAAGAAAGTGTCGGTGCATGGCAGCGGCTCAGGCCCTGCCTTCACCATCGGCACCGGCCTCTCTCCTACATAGGAAGACGCGCTCGTCACCTTCCTTCGGGCAAATTCAGATGTGTTCTCCTGGACAGCTTCTGATTTGTCTGTTGTGCCGAGAGAGGTGATCGAGCACCACTTAGCGGTGTGCCCCAACGCACGCCACGCGAAACATAAGGCATGGCGCCAGGCGCCAGAGAAGCAAGAGTTCATCGTCAAAGAAGATCAGAAGCTACAAGAAGCTGGAGTCATCCGTGAGGTGCGCCATCCCGAATGGCTCGCCTACCCAGTCGTGGTGCCCAAGAAATGCAGCAAGGAGCGAATGTGCGTCGACTTCACGAGCCTCAACAAGTTCTACCCTCAAGATCCCTTCCCGTTGCCTCGCATCGACCAGATGGTGGACTCCACCGCCGGGTGTGAGTTGCTATGCTTCCTAGATGCCTTCTCAGGCTACCACCAGATCAAGATGGCAACTGAAGACGTGGAGAAAACGGCCTTCATCACCCCCTGCGGCATATACTGCTACATTTGCATGCCCTTCGGCCTCAGGAGCGCTGGAGACACCTTCCAGAGGCTGATGCGCATCGCCTTGGGGCCCCAGATGGGAAGGAACGCTGAGGCTTATGTCAATGACATCGTGGTCAAGACTCACGAGGCCTGGTCCCTCCTCGCGGACCTTGAGGAAACATTTAACAACTTGCACAAGGTCAACCTCAAGCTCAAGCCAGACAAGTGCGTCTTCGGAGTTCCTTCCGGCAAGCTGCTTGGCTTCCTGGTCTCCCACCGCGGCATCGAGGCCAATCCCGAGAAGATCAAGGCCATCGAGAAGATGCGTCCTCACCAGAACCTCATGGAAATGCAGCGCTTGGCGGGATGCATGGCCTCGCTTGGGCAATTTATCTCCAAGTTTGGCGAGCGAGCCCTGCCATTCTTCAAGATCATGAAGAGATCCGGCCCCTTCAAGTGGACTGCCGAGGCTGATGCGGCCTTCGAAGGCCTCAAGAGGTATCTCACGAGCCCGCCGATCATGGTCACGCCACGCTCTCGCGAGCCCTTGCTCCTATACTTGGCAGCCATTCCCTAGACGGCCAGCGCTGCCCTGGTGGCAGTTCGAGAAGAGTGCATCTGCGCACAGAAGGAGCCTGCAGCGCCGGCACCACCCGAGGTCACGCCGTCGCCTGCTGAGGTCTCACCTCAAGAGGCCCTTGGCACGCCGCCTCCCGAGGCCGCGCCTCCACCTGCCGAGGGCCCTCCTCAGGAAGCCTCCGATGAGCCGCCTTGCGAGCCACCTCTCGAGCCCTCCGAGCCTCATGAGCCTCTCGGGTTCTCCGGAGAGCAAGCTGCCATGGCAACTACACGCCTCGTCGAGCACCCGGTGTACTTCGTCAGCACGGTGCTGCCAGATGCGCGCGAGCGCTACCCCATGCAGCAGAAGCTCCTCCTCGCACTCCTCATCGCTTCCAGGAAGCTGTGCCACTACTTCCAGGGACATCCCATCAAGGTTATCTTGTCTTACACCCTGGAGCAAGTCTTGCGCAGCCCCAACACCGTTGGCCGCGTCGCTGAGTGGAGCATCAAGCTGAAGGCTTTGAGCTGGAATTCTGCACCACAAGGGTGATCAAGGGTGCAGCCCTAGCTGACTTCGTAGCAGAATGGACGGATCCACACCCGGAGGAGCCTCGTGAGGACGTATCCCTTTTGCCTGGGGACGAGGCGCCTGGCGGCTATACCATGCACTTCGATGGCGCCTTCTCCCGGCAGGGTGCGGGGCCTGGCGTCATGCTCACTTCGCCGACGGGAGACAAGCTCTACTACGCTGTCCAACTCTGCTTCAAGTGCGACGACAAGGTCTCCAACAACATCGCGGAGTACGAAGGCCTCATCGTCGGCCTGAAGGCTGCTTTCGCTCTCGGCATCAAGCGCCTCACCATCAAGGGCGCTTTGCAGCTCCCGTCAACTTCTCCAACAAAAGCTACAAGCCCAAGGACGAGCACATGGCAGCCTAAATGGAAGAGGTACGCAAACTCGAGAAGCGTTTCCTTGGCCTGGAGCTCTAGCACGTCCCCCGCAGCAGCAACAAGGAAGCCGACGACATCGCCAAGCGAGCACCTCACTGCGAACCTCAAAGCCCCGGCGTCTTCGAGGAAAGGCTCTTGAAGCCATCTGCTACACCACCTGCCGTGAGTGCCACGCTGGTTCACGAAGAGCTCCCACCCGCACCACCCACAGGCGCACCAGACTACGGCCCAACCTCGGGTGCCCACCTGCTGCTGGCGCTGGAGCCTCAAGCGGATAGCTGGGCCACTGAGTTCAAGGCCTACTTGCTTCACGGCACCCTCCCAGAGAAGGACTCGGAGGTAGAGCGTATGGTTCGCCAGGCCACCGCTTACTTCTTGAAGGATGGCGAGCAGTACCGCAGGCGCCCCAATGGCATCTTGCTGCAGTGCATCTCTGAAGAACAAGGTCGTGAGCTGCTTGCCGACATCCATGGAGGAGACTGTGGCCACCACTCTTCATCATGCACCCTCGCCGGCAAGGTGTTCCGCAGCGGCTTCTACTGGCCCACCGCGCTTCACGACGCCACCGAGCTGGTCCAATCCTGTAAAGCTTGTCAATTCCACGCCAAGCAAATTCACAACCCGACACAAGACCTCCAGATGATCCCTCTCTCGTGGCCCTTCGCGGTCTGGGGGCTGGATATCTTCGGACCCTTCCCTCGCGCAGCCGGCGGCTATCGCTACCTCTACGTCACCATCGACAAGTTCACCAAGTGGGCGGAGGTCGAGCCTGTGCGCACCATCCCGGTATGCTCTGCCATCAAGTTCATCAAGGGCCTCGTGAGCCGCTTTGGCGTCCCCAACCGCATCATCACTGACAATGGCTCACAATTCACAAGCGGCCTCTTCAAGTCATACTACGCTAGCCTCGGCACGCAGTTCTGCTACGCCTCTGTGGTGCACCCACGAAGCAATGGCCAGGCCGAGCATGCCAATGCTGAGGTCCTCAAGGGCCTCAAGACAAGAAGCTTCAAGAAAAAGCTCGAAGCTTGCGGCATGGGCTAGCTTGACGAGCTACAGTCAATGCTATGGTCGATCTGCACGACAGCAACCAAGCCTACTGGCAAGACTCCCTTCTTTGGAAACTTCTTCTGCCCTCCATTAATGGGCTGCCGAGGGTCATCCTCGTCGCCGCTGCGGTGTTGGGTTTTATTTTGCCCCTCGGCCGCTATCTTCCCGGCTTGCTTAAACACCCAGCAATTCCTGTTAGTGTGGGTTGCTGGTTTTTCCTGGGTACCGTGAATCCCACATGGGCGGTCCAGGAGTCTGTCAAGCTGGCTAGGTATGTCTTTGTTCCCTTTATAGGGTTTTCTTCTCTGCCCGGATTTAGGTCCGGTGAATCCTGCGTTGACCGCGGCGTCTTCAGTGTCGCTTCCGCCGTTTTTATACCTGCGCTTATTTTTATTGCGCTTTGGTTTTCCATTGGCGTCGCGAATTTCCGAGGTGCCTGCCTCGCCGTTGTGGGTACTTCGGGCGAGCCAGCTATCTTCTCCCACGGAAAAGCGAGTCATCAATGAAGTTAGGGCTGCCATAGTTCTCGGTTTATCCTGTCCGAGCTGTCGGGCCAACCATTCATCTCGGATATTGTTTTTGAAAGCGGCGATGGCTTTGGCGTCGGAGCAGTCTATAATCTGGTTCTTCTTAGTGAGGAACCTGTTCCAAAACTTGCGGGCTGATTCGCCTCGCTGCTGGGTGACACGACTGAGGTCATCAGCGTCCGGAGGTCGGACATATGTGCCCTGGAAGTTTGCTCGAAAGGTGTCTTCTAGGGCCTCCCAGCTGCCGATAGAATGAGGAGGTAGGCTATTAAGCCAGTGTCTTGATGGCCCTTTTAGTTTGAGCGGCAGATATTTGATGGCATGGAGATCATCTCCATTGGCCATGTGTATATGCAAGAGGAAATCCTCGATCCAAACTATTGGGTCCGTGGTACCATCATATGATTCTATATTGATGGGTTTAAACCCTTCCGGGAATTGATGCTCCATCACCCCGTCTGTAAAGCAGATTGGGTGAGCTGGACCTCGGGACCGAGGAGCGTCTCATCGGGTCTCGGGAGAGAGCTGTGAGTAAGCTTGATTTTGGGCACGGTCGTTCCTGTCCATCCAGGCATCGTAGCCGTTGAGCCCAGCGGGGGCGCGTTCCCTGGATCCGTAGATGGACCGAGGAGGAGCCCTATTTTCTTCAATACAACGTCTAGCGTCGTGGGGATCCAGGTCGCCCATGGGGTCTTTAGCATGACGCCGTGGGGGTGGCCTTTCACCTTGGTCTTCTCGTCTTCGCCTGTCCCGGCCTCTAGGGGGCCGATCGAGGTCTTCAGCGAGTTCTTCATCAAATTCTGGTAGGAGGCGCCTGCGTGGGTAAGACTTGGGCGCACTATGGCGTCAGTTTTCCATATCCTGCTCGGTAGAAAGCACTTCAACCCACTTGTCATTTAGCACGTCGGTATTTTCCTGCAGCTGCTGCTGCTTGCGTTTTAAGCTCTGGGCCGTCGCAACGAGGCGTCGCCGGAAGCGTTCTTGTTCAAAGGGGTCCTTGGGGACGATGAAGTCCTCGGTACCGAGGCTGTCGTCCTCCTCGGACTCTGGCATGTAATTTTCGTCGTCCCCTTCTAATAGGTCATCGGGGTCGGAGTCCCCGAGACGTAGGTCTGACGTGCCGTCCCTTGCGGGGGGGGGGGGCTTGAATGTCCTCCGCGTGGTCATTGGCATCACCGTCCTCCGCGTCATTGTTATTGGCTGTCGCGTCATTGCCACTAGGTTCTCCATTATTCCCCCGTCGGCGTCTTCGTCGACGTCTCGAAGGGGACTTGGGGGTATCCACCATGTAGACATCGTAGGTGGATGTGGCCGTCCACCTGCCCATGTTGACCGGGGTTAAGGTGTCCTCAAGGGGGCCATCAGCATCTTCCCCCATGTCGGAAGGTTCCCCGTAGTCCAACACGTCGGTTAAATCATCGACCGTGGCGACTAGGTGGGCGGTAGGTGGGGTATAAATTTCTCTGTCGTCGGCTTTAAGTCCGATCTGATTATAAACCGAAGTCTTGTCGTCCGAGATGGACATACTCCGGATACGGTCGAGCATCTCGTCGAGTTGAGATAGCTCCTTAGGATCCATGGATGCGCCGTAGGCAGGGCTGATTTGAAGCAGCCCCGGTGTGTAGCCGGACATGTTTCCGGTTCGAGGGGAATCCAAGCATGGATCCGATTCCTGCGCCGGGATCGATTCGGGCGCTGGCATAATTTCAGAAGTGGGTACCGGATCTATCTCCGGACCGATAATCGGGGAGAGACTGGCCGGAGCGGCGGTGTCCGGAGTCTCAAGGGGCACCGTGACGGAATTCGGTTCCGGAGTCGAGCCTCCAGAATCGGCCGAGCTTTCGATCCGGCCGGGAGTCCATCCCGATAAGACGAGCTCGCCACGGGAGTCCGCCGTGTATTCGAGGCCGCCAAAGGTCATGATCTGACCAGGGGCGTAGTTCTCGACAGAGGTCAGATGACCCGTCGAGTCGGCGCAAAATACCATGCTGCCGAAGATGAAAAGCTGTCCTGGGGTGTAGACGTCCCTACAGCCATTGATGCAGTTGATTTGCAGATGAGCCATCAATCCTTCTGGTGATCACGCAGCGGAACTCTCAATGAAAGTAGCAGTGTCGGTGTAAAAACCGGCAGACCTCGGGGTAGGGGGTCCCGAGCTGCGGTTCTCGGATCGGTGGTAACAGAGACAAAGGGAGACGATGTTTTACCCAGGTTCGGGCCCTCTTGATGGAGGTAAAACCCTACGTCCTGCTTCTGTTTATATTAATGGAGATGTATCGAGTACAGAGTTGATCTACCTCGAGATCGTAATATGTGTCTAACTACTATAGCTAGGTGTTCGATGTTGTTCTAATGTCCCCTACGGGCTAAACCCTATGGCTTATATGCACGCCAGGGAGGGTGTCTAGGGTTACAAGGTCGGTATCTTGCAATAAGGCGGTTGGAATAATCTTGAAGTGTTCGTCAAGTCTTCGGTTGAGGCGGTCTTGATCACGTCTCCCATTTGCGACTTCCGGAGTCCATCTTGGTCACGTACGGGAGCATATCGGCCCATCCGAGGTGGCAGGCCGGCTAGGTTGCCACCCCCTAATCCTGGACACCGTCAGGCAGTCCTTGGGACTTGCTTTGGAGGTGGGCAGCTGGGGCTGCCCCTTTTGCACCAAAGAGGAAATCCTCTCTGTACGCACCCGTTGGCGCTGCCTCTGCCTTCGTTCATCGCCATGCACGTCACCCATGTGATGGGCACAGGACCGCGTAGCCGACGTCAGGCCGGAAGGCCTCGGGCGCCCGCCTCGGCCTCGACCGCTCTTGCGGCTAAGTGTTGGTGGCTCATGCCTTGAGGTGGGGTCCTCGGGAGGCTAGCGCCTCGCGAGATGTCTTCGTTTCGTGATGTCCTTAAATGGGCCGCGTCTCGGGCCTTCGCCAGTCGTTGGGTCCTGGGCCGCAGGCAGACGGGGCGAGGTACCCTGGTTCCCAAAGGCCCGACAGTAGCCCCCGAGCCCGTGGCGCGCACGTTCCCACCCATTGGGAGCGAAATGGCGTGGGCCCTGATAGACTGCGGGGCCCAGGCTCGACGCGTGGCGCATGACGGGACGTGGGACGCCCCCACTTCCCCACTACGCCTCGGTAACCGCCTGCGCCTGCCATAAGCCTGCCCGCGCAGGGCGCAGACCATCATTGCTTCCTTTCTGCTACCTCGATTCCCGACGTTGAAGAAGGCGGAGAGACAGGGAGAGCGCCTCCATCGGGTATAAAGGGGGACAGAAGGTAGGGATCCCTCTCCCATCTCCTTCCTTCGTCCCTTCCCTTCTTATTCTTCCCATCCTGCCGAAACCACCGTTGCGATGGCGAGGGGCAGAGGGCGAGCTCATGCGTCCGCCGCCGCCACGAGGGTTCTGCCCCAGGGCCGTGGGCGCCCCTCGGCGGCCACCGAAGCCGGCCCAAGCGCTCGTGGAAGGGCTGGCACCCGTAGCCGTGGAGGGTGCGGCGCCCATGGCCGAGGCGGACGCGGCGGGGCGGCCGCCCGTCCTCCCCAGGCGGGACATCACACGGCAGAGGCGATGCACGAGTTCATCATGGGGATGCATCACCGACCTTGCAGCTGGCTCCGGCTCCCCGACTCCTTCGCGAGAGCAATGGAGGGCAAGGAGCCCTTGGGGCTATAGGTGCAAGCGGACGGCTGCTGCAATGGGCCCTCCTAGGTGGTGACGGAGTTCACCCCCTCTGGCTTCATGTTCCTAAAGTGGGGGTGGAAGTCCTTTGCCCTTGCCCGTGGCCTGAAGCAGGGGCATCTCCTTCAATTCAAGTACGATGGAGCCGCCACCCTCTTCGTGAAGTTCTTCGGGGCCTCCGGTGCCCGCCTGGAGTGCTGCGCGGAGAGCGAGGATGACAGCGGCTCCGACTCCTTCGACGGGAGTGACAGCGGCAGCAGCAGAGACCCTAGCAGCGGGGGCAAGAGCGGCAAAGGCTCCCCGCTCATCAAGAGCGAAGACGAAGAGTCCGACTAGGCGCAGGCGGCGCCCGTGTTGGATCTTGAAGGTGCGCCGTGCTCCCCCTTGGCCCCTCTCTCTTTTGTTCCTGTAATAGGCCGATGCAGCCCCCGACGGCGTGAAAAACAATGTCTTTTGTCTTAAGTACTTTAAGATTTCTTGTAATGCATGTTTCTTCGTGAAGCTCTCTCGTGAGGCCTATTTCCCTTTCCTTGTTTGCCTTGGTGCTCTACGTCGTCAGGACCCAACCCCTGAGTGGGCTACAGCCGTCGCTGGTATGTCAGGTCGCGTTACCTGGACAAGGCCATGAGGTGTAGGGCACTGAGAGGCGGTAAGGACTCCTGAGGCACGATGCTCAGGAAGTCCCCCCTTGACATGCAAGCGGCTTGCGCGGAGGAGAGAACATCAGCATTCAATGAGGTCGCGGGGAGAGGAAACTTGAGAGGCGCCAAGAGCGGCTCGTGAGGTGTTTTTGTACTTAGCTCTTGCGAGTGCCTATTGCCATGTCGTGGCTGCGGGGCGCGCCTCGCGAGGCTCCTGCTCGTGAGGCCTCCCGCTAGCACTTGGCGGAGACGGTCGCCGCAGGTTGGCTCGCGAGGCAGCACTCGCGAGGCTCCCTGAGGTTTTACAGAGGCGTCTTGTCGTGAGTCGCCTCGCGAGGCCTTTGAGTGCCTTGTTCTTGTGATCACTTTACATCGATTTCATAAAACGGGGGGAGCGGTGTGCGCTTGCTTGCTTGTTCGTGGGTATCACGCGAGGAGACAAGACACCAAGGACCTTGGTGAGGTGGCGTGCACGGGAGCAGGCTCGTGAGCCAGAGCTCGATCACTTGGGTTTTTGTAGCGTAGCTGGGACTGACCCGAGCACAGGCACCGTGTCCAACCCCAACTCGTGAGATGCGCAGGAGGAAGGTTGTGAGCGTGCACAGCTCCTGAGGCAAGCAACTTAGCAACACATAAGATATCTTAGGAAATAGAGCTTTACTGAAACATAGTAATAAGTTCATTACACAACAAAAAGAGATGTGGCTGCCATGTCCGGCATGGATCAACATGACGTTGGTGTAGCCCATGGGGCGCCCTCAGGTGATTGTTCCGCCAGCGCGGAGCATGGGGCTTCCACTAGGCATGGGCATGATCGCGGTTCGATCGTTCCGCCAGCGCGGAGCATGGGGCTTCCACTGAGACGTGGGCGGGAGCTCTCGCGGGCCCATCAGGCGAACGCAATGAGAGGCTCCGGGGTGTGTAGAGCCCCACTTCGTTTGTACGCATGAGCGTCATGGGTAGTACTTACGGAGGTGTTGGATGTTCCAGGCGTTAGGCACAATGTCAGTACCCTGATCCTAAGTCACACCGATCTAGCATGTAACACATCATATCACTTTCCGGCCTCATGCAAGGTAACCCACGGCTGCCACCTTTACCTTGGCTGGGACCATTTGCGTCTTTTGGCTCACGTATATGATTATGTCGCTAGCATCCATATGACAGAGAACCCGGGCCGACATGACTAGTCATAAACCAAGGCGGCAAAAACATACTGGGACAGGCGTAACCCAACAATGCACGTGTCAGTCATCAGCATGTGCAACCGAGTCGTAGCAAGCTACAAGGACTCCAGTAAAACACCGCGTGACATTTCCCTGAAGGGACAGACACAGGAGCAAAGAAGGATACATGCCGGTCAATCCATGTGTTCCGGAGCAGTAGCGAACTACCAGGGCAAAGTGGAAGCACCAGGAGGCATTTCCCTGTAGGGAAGGCTACCAAGGCAGATAACTAGGTGTCGAATCCCACACATACCAGTGCATTCCAAAACATACACACAATATGCATGATATGTGTTAATACAACATGGCACCACAACAATAACTATATGACTGAAAGTATTTATTTAAAAGACTTCGAAGAACCATACATAACATATCCATACAGGCAGGGGTCACATGACCAAACACTCAAGTCATACAAACATACAAGCACATGCGGAAGCTTAACTTGTCTGGGTACAGACAACTAGATAGGAAAAAGGCTATAGGAGCCTGCCTATCTACAAAGACCCTTCACAGGCACGGGATTTCCACCTGGGTGGCAAGTCACTCGCCAACATCGAGGTCTACATATAATCCGTCTGTATTCTCGGGGTTCTCCTCTGCAGCAGTTTATTAAGCAAACATGAGTACAAAGGTACTCAGCATGTCTTACATCAGATCTAGCTACTCATGCAACAGTATCAACAAAGGGGGTAGTGGTGTTTATTGCAGCAAGCCAGCTTTGACTCTTGGCTATCCTGTACTACAACTACTAGTAGTTTGAATAAGATGAGATAGCGCACACGAGTCCACTAATCACAATGACAATACACTACCGCGGATCCTCTCCCGTCTTCCTACGAGAGGGACATCCACGGCACACACACTTGTCTTGATACTTTTATGAGTAACCATTTAAGTTTTCTATGAACAACATAAGTTCCCAAGTAGTCCATATCCGAGGACGCGGCTATTCGAATAGTTTGATAACCCTGCAGGGGTGTACTTCTTCACACATGTGTCCACCACTTAGCGCCTGCACACGTCATGTGCTCGGCAGACTTCAAGCGAAAGCCGGCGAGGGTGTAGACCACGACCTAATCAACCACAGAAGTCTCGAGTCCAGGTTTATCGCCTATTTAAGCCTGATCTGCAAGGAAGTCTAGCCGAGGTTTCCACTATGGCCCCAAACGATGTGTGCAGGGTTCCCAAGCCCACCATTCAGGTGCCACTTGGTACACCGTGCCACTTGCCTGCCGCATCATAGCCCACCCCTAAGGTCAGCGCTACGCACAGCCTGCAGCATACTATAAACACCAAAAACTACTTGCAACTCTTGTACAGAGTACAGGGCGATCAATAAGTCGAGCGGGGTCATATTTCAGGGCCGAATGTGTGGTAGTAGCTGATCTTGGATCATATACACGGAACTCAGTTCTTAAGGACGGTTCCAATGAAACAACCCACCATGTACTCCTACATGGCCTCTCATCGATACCTTTACCAAATCGGGTTCAACACTTTACTCTCATCATCAGAACACAAATGTTTCACTCCAGTCCATCAGCAAGATGAACCAGACCTGACACAACTCTAAGCATAGCAAGCGTAGCATGGTAGGAACACAACATGGGCTCAAACAACTCCTACACATGCTAGTGGGTTTTAGCTATTTACTGTGGCAATGACAGCTCATGCAAAGGAAAAGGGGTTCATCTACCGCAGCAAGTAGCAATTGAAGCGTTGTGGTCTTAATGCAGTAAAAGAGAGCAGGAGCGAGAGAGTGGGTTTGTATCGGAATGTTCAGTGGGGGTTGCTTGCCTGACAGAGTGGTAGAAGGGAACTGCCCTTCAGCTGGATACTCGTGAATATCGTCGGGAGCAGAACCTACCGCGGAGAACATACCGACGATACAATCAATACACGGCAATATGCAACATTATGATGCATGCTCCTGACATGGCAAAATGTGTGTGTTTGAGCTAATGCAGCTATCAATAGATTGGTTTGAGTTGATTTGAACCAAAGGTTCAAATTCAAACTCTACATATGATTTTTCAATTGTCATTTAATTGATTTGACCTGATGAGCAGGCTTAACTTTCTTTGTCATGCATGAAAACAGTACCATTGGATAGATTGGATTTTTCTAATAATTTTTCATATATAAATCATTTCCATCTGAGCTACGGTTGATTTATTATGAATTTTAGAAGTTTTGAACATTTTCTGGAATTTCCTGCTTATTTAAATTAAAATAAATCCAGAAAATGAGTTATTGCGTCAGCATGACATCAGGATGATGTCAGCAGGTCAACTGACCGTGCCGGGTCAACCTGACGTGTGGGTCCCAGCAGTCAGTGTCACAGAGGCTAATTAGGATTTAAATTAAGCTAAACTAAAAAAATTAGCAGGGGCTGGCCCCACTTGTCATTTACCCAGGGGAGGTCAAACCCCTGGTTAAACGGGTCAAACCCACCGGTGTTTAGCCGCCGGCGGGGTCAAACGCGACAGTGGCGCTCGGGAATCGCCTACGGGGCACGGTTCGGGGCGCGGCTGGGCACGTTGGAGAGCTCTCGACGGCGCACGTCGAACGGTGGTGGTGGCCGGGCCTGTGGTGGATGGAGACGACGGCGGTGAGCTCAGCAGCGGCGGCCGGCGTTCGGGCGAGACGATGGCTACAGCGTGCAAATGAGGCAAAGGAGAGGGGGCTTCGGGGGAGGAGCTCACGGCGGTTGCATTGGTGGTCTCGGCGGGCTCGAGGAGGGGCTGGAGACAACGTGCGGTCGGCGGCGATCTCGGCAGCCGAGGGGAGAAGATGGCAATGCAGACGGCGATGCAGGGCAGCCGAGCTCACGAGGCTCGGTTGGGTCGAGGTAGTGGACGACGGCGAGGCTCTCTGACACGGAGGGGAGGCGATGGGAGCACAGTGGCTGCGGTGGTTCACATTGGCGGACTCGCGGGCGTTTCGGCCATGGCGGAGGCAGGCGAGGGTGAGAGCGAGGGGGCGAATGAGAAGGTCGGAGCGATCCGGACGGCAGCGAGGTGGTCAACAGCGGCGTGGCGCTGTCCAGAGGACGCAGGCAGGCAGGTGGCGTGGCGCGCCGAGCGTGCACGCGCGCCGCGTTCTTCTGTCGCCAGGAGGACGACGACTGGCGCGGCTAGTGGGCTGGGCTGGTAGGTAAGTGGCCCAGGCAGGCCTTTCTCTCACTCTCTTTGTATTTCTTTCCGTTTTCTATTTTTATTCCTCTCTTTAGATTTAGTAAAAATACTAAATCATTTCTAGAACTCCTGAAATAAATTGTGGGCACATTTTGAATTATTTCCAACAACCCTCAATTGTTTTCAGAGATATTTGAGCATTTAAAATATTTATAGCAATTAAATGCCCAAATTCACATACTTTATGATTTAATTCAAAAATCCAAGATGACCTAGAAAAATGTGAACCATTTTTGGCAGAGGTTTTCACACATTTCAAATATGATGAACTTTTTTGAAGGGCATTTTGGGTTCATTGAAATTATTTTCAGTTGATCCTAGTTTTTCAGAGGGGTGCTAGGGTTTGTTGAATCCCCATTTCAAATTTAGGGAAAAATTTAGACATGATGCACATGCAAGACTAGCCTTAGTGCAAAGCTAAACTAGGGTTGTGACAACTCATCCCCACTCAAAAGAATCTCGTCCCGAGATTCTGGGGTCGTTGGGAAGAATGTGGGGTACTCAAGTCAAAGACGATCCTCCCTTTCCCGAGTAGCTTCTTTTTCAGAGTGATGAGACCACTGAACCTTGTGAAACTTGATGTTCTGACGTCGAGTGGTACGCTCGGCTTCATCAAGAATATGAATAGGGTATTCTCGATATGTGAGGTTCTCTTGGAGATCAAGCGTTTCGTGGTCCACTCCGCGGATAGGATCCGAGAAGCAACGCGTGCGTTGAGAAACGTGGAAGACATCATGAACTTTGGAAAGATGCGGGGGTAGTTCCAATTGGTCGGCAACCTCTCCTCGTTTATCAAGAATGCGAAAAGGACCAATGTAGCGAGGAGCCAATTTGCTTTTGATACCGAAACGATGGGTACCTTTCAGAGGAGTAACCCGAAGGTAAGCCTTCTCGTCGACTTTGTAAGTTACAACCTTATGATGGCGATCATATTGGCTCTTTTGACGAGATTGGACTGTTTTCAACTTTTCACGAACAATGCGAACTTGCTCTTCTGCTTCCTGAATCATATCCGGGCCAAAGAATTGCCTGTCGGAAGTCGGGCTCCGGGGACCCAAAGGTTCGAACACTGGGGTGAGCTCGTTCTACCGCTTCGTCTCCTACCACGGCTAAGCTATGGTGAGGCTACGGCGAGAGTGCGCTAGCGAGGGAAGGGGAGAGGACTCAGCGGTTTACCCAGGTTCGGGCCACCTTGCGGTGTAAGACCCTACTCCTGGTTGTGGTTGGGATTATGGTGGGCAAGATAGTTCTCGCGTACAAGGTTGAAGACGGTGGGATCGATCCCGGGGGGCCTAGCTGGAGAGCGTCCTCTACAATGGTAGCACTGCCCTTTTATATCGGCCTTGGTCCTCTTCCCCCTCAAAACTTAGGCGGGAAGGGTTGCCACACTTGGCAATTTTGAAAGGGGACAGGCGCTCAGGCTATCATGACTAAAGGTGGTCTTCGCCTGCCAAAGCATGATCCATGATGCGCCGGTGGGCTTGGTGATGACCTCCGCCCGGCGCGCCCGTCGTCTTGGTCTTCCTTCGCCGATCGGGCAACCTTTGGTGTTGCTTTGGAGAGTAGATAGCTGGCCCTGCTCCCTTAACATGAAAGAGGAAACCATCTTCATCCGCGCCTGCTGGCGCGGCCTCTGCTGCTGCTCGTCGCCGCGCGCATCACACACGTGATGGGCTCCAGACCGCGCGGCACGCCGAATGGCCTTCGTCTCGAGCGCCTGTAGGAGGGGGCCTCGGGAGGCCACCTCGGGAAGCCGCCTCGCAAGGTCACTCTAGGAAGCCGCCTCGGGAGAGGGCCTCGCGAGGCCGTTGATGGTGGTGCTGAGGATTACTCACCACTTCCTGAGGAGGGGCCCTCAGGAGGCCAGGGCCTCATGAGGGGTCTGGATGAGATGCTCGGTAGTGACGGCCTGCTGGGCCCATGCGAGGCGTTGCGCCCTGGGCCAAAGGTAGACGGGCCTGGATACCCTGGGTTCCATGGGCCCGACAGTAGCCCCCGGGCCCACGGCGCGCACGTTCCCACCTACCGAGGTGCGAAACGGCGCGGGCCCTAACCGCCTGCGGCTAGGCGCGACGCGTGGCGCACGATGTGACGGGCAACGCCCCAACTTCCCCACGACGCCTCGGAAACTGCCGCGCTGACAAAAATCCTAGCGCGGGCGGTGCGAGGCCATCATTGCCTTCCTTCATACCTGCCGTCGCCCCAGCTCCCGACGCCGAAGAAGGCGGAGTGGGTGGGAAGTTCCGTGCTGAGTATAAAGAGAGAGAGAGAGGGGAGAGCCGGAGTCCTCCACCCATCTTCTCCTTCCTCAGCTTCCTCCGTCTTCTTGCTAGAGCTGCCAAAGAGATGGCGAGGGGGAGAGGTTGCGGCCGTACTCCTGCTGCTGCACCCCAGATTCCGCCCCGGGGACGCGGGCGCTCCCCGACGGCCGCCGGCGCCGGGCCCAACAATCGTGGAAGGAGCGCCGCTCATGGGCGCAGAGGGCGAGGCGCGTGGGGCCGAGGCGGCCGCGGCAGAGCGGCCGCGCTTCCGCCCTAGGCAGGGAGACACTCGGCGGAGGCGGCGCATGAGTTCATTGTGAACATGCACCGCAGCCCCTGCACCTAGCTCCGGCTCCCGTACTCTTTCGCGGCGGCGATGGCGGACCGCGCGCCCTTGTTCCTGTGGGTGCAGGCCGACGGCTGCTGCAACGGCCCCTCCTGGGTGGCTACGGAGCTCACCCCCTCGGGCTTCATGTTCCTGAGGCAGGGGTGGAAGTCATTCGCTCTCGCCCGCGGCCTGAAGCGGGGGCACGTCCTCCAGTTCAAGCATGACGGGGCCGCCACGCTCTTTGTGAAGATCTTCGGGCTCTCCGGTAGTCGCCTGGAGTGCTGCGCGGAGAGCGAGGACAGTTACGGCGGCTCCTCCAGTGAGGACGGCTCCTCCGGCGGTGCTGCCCCCTCCGGCGGGGGCGGAAGCGGCGATGACTCCCCCCGCGTCAAGAGCGAGGATGAGGACTCCGACTAGGCGCGCGCGACGACGACTCCGGAACCCCTGGTGGCGGGCACTGCGTGTACGGTGACGGAGCCGCACTTGCCTGCAGCGCCTTCTTGGGGACGCGCGCGGCGCCCTACACTGGAGTCTTGAGGGCGACGGTGCCTTGCCTAGGCCCTTTCTTTCTTTTCATTTTCCTGCATTGAACCGATTTAGACCCGCGGGGGCGTGAAAACAGTACCTTCTATGTTTAACTTAATGCTTTTGTGACATGGGGATGTATGCATTCTCTCCCGAAGTCCTCTCGTGAGGCTGGTCTTTTTTCTTTGCTCGCCTCAGCGCTCTACGCCATTAGGACCCAGCCCCCGAGCGGGCCTCAGCCGTCGCTGGTATGTTCGGTCGCGATGCCGGGACAAGGCCAGGAGGTGAGGGGCACCGGGAGCTAGTGAGGGCTCCTGAGACGCGATGCTCAGGGAGCCCCCCTTTAGTGTGCAAGTGGCTTACGCAGAAGAAAAAATGCTGCACTCAACGAGATCACAAGGGGAGAGAGCTTGAGTGATGGTAAGGGCGCCTCGCGATGCAGTCACACTTAGCTTTGGGCGGTGAGTGGTGCCGGGCGAGCCACAGCTCGTGAGGAGCCCACGCATCTTGCGAGGCACGCCCACGAGGCTTGCTCTCGAGGCTCATTGCTCGACGAATCTTCGCCTCGCGAGGCCGGCTCGCGAGAGGCCACCCGCGAGGTCCCTGCGCAGCTCGCCTCCTGGGGAACTGCATGTCGACAGATTTTACGATAGGGGGAGCAGCACGCGCTTGCTAACTCACCCGCGGCCGTTGCGTGAGGAGATAAGGCACCAAGGACCTTGGTGAGGTGACGTGCACGGGAGCAGGCCCGTGAGCCAGAGCTCAGTCGCTTGGATTTGGCGGCACTGCAGGGACGGACCCGAGCACAGGCACCGTGCCTAGCCCCCGCTCACGGAGTCCGCCAGGGGAGGGGTCGTGTGCGTGTGGCGCTCTCCGGTGGCATCGAATTTATCGTAGAGATTAGCAGGTAACATAACTCATCAAGGTAGAATCAGCAAAATTCGTTACACAAACAAAAGTATAGGGTTCCGGGAGCGAAGCTCGAGAGGCGCGGCGAGAAGGAGCGAGGGCCGCGCGAGGCGACGCACCGGGCGCACCTGGCAGAACTGCGCTGTAGTGATGTCAGACCGCTTGGCGAGGCGCGCCAAGGGAGTCCGCTCCTCCGGAGCCAGGGGGCTCGCGAGGCCCTGACGCGAAGGGTGCCAGCCTCTGGAAAGAGGCGCCGGCGTTCCCCAGCCCGAAGGGCATGCGCGTGCTGCCGAAGGCGGGGCCAACGCCCTGGCCATCTCGCGGCAGCTGGAAGGGGTCATACGGGCAGAACTGGTTGAGGCTGGTGAAGTCGACGCACGTGCGCTCCTTGTCGCCCTTCTTGGGGTCAACGACTGGGTTGGCGAGCCATTCGGGATGGCACACCTCACGAATGACTCCGGCTTCCTGGAGCTTCTGGACTTCCTTGACGATGAACTCTTGCTTCTCTAGCGCCTGGCGCCGTGCTTTCCGCTTGACCGGGCGTGCATTGGGGCACACCGCTAAGTGGTGCTCGATCACCTCCCTCGGCACACCGGACAAGTCGGATGCTTTCCAGGCGAAAACATCCGAGCCGCTGCCGTCCACCGACACCTTCTTCGTCTCGGCGCGGTCCTGAGAGAACAGCTGCTTCTTCTTTGCTGGCGCGGCCTAGGAAGGCTCGGCCACGTCCTCGTTGGCCGGGTGCGCGACAGCGGCAGCCTTGTAGGCACGCTCGAGGGTGCTGGCCGCGTCCTTTTCGTCACAGGCGACGGTGATGATGCCGCTGCGGCCGGGCATCTTGAGGACGTTGTAGGCGTGATGGGTGGCCGCCATGAACTTGGTGAGAGCCGGCTAGCCCAAGATTTCATTATAAGGCAGGCCGATGTGCGCCACGTCAAAGTCGATGAGCTCGGTGAGTTAGTTCTTGCGGGTGTCGAAGGTGACGGGGAGGCGCACTTGCCCCAGCGGGATGGTGGAGACATCGGTCACTCCGGAGAAGGGCCTGGTCGGCATCAGCTGGTCGTACGGCACCTGGAGCGTCTCGAAGGTCTCTATGGAGAGGACGTTGAGGCCGGCACCCCCGTCGATGAGGGTTTTGGTGACCGCGACGTTGCTGATGGTGGGAGTGCACAGCATGGGGAGCGCGCCTCAGAGGCCGTGGACTTTGGGTGGTCCTTGGAGTCGAAGGTGATGGCGTACTGCGACCACTTGAGGGGCCGCGCGACCTCAGGCCTCGGGAGGGCGGCGTACACCTCGCGAGAGAGTTGCTTGAAGTGGCGGATGGACGCGGGGGCTTGGGACCCGCCAAGGATGCAGGCGACCGCGCGAGTCTCCTGGTTGCCACCAGCGCCCTCGTCAGGCCGGTTGGCGTCGTACCTCCGGGGTGGCGGCGGCATCGGCGGGAGAGCGGCATTGGCCTGAGGATTGACATCACGAGGCTGGTCGCGCCAGGCGGCCTCACGAGGCTGGTCGCGCCAGCCCTGACGGTAGCTGCCATTACTGTTGCGGCTGTCCCAGCGGTTGCCGCTGCGGCCACCTCCACGGCCGGCGCCGCGGCCGTTGCGGTCGTCCCGGCGGCTCTGGCGCTCGTCGCGGAGTAGCTTGAGCTCCTGACAGTCTTCGGTGCTGTGGGAACGGACGTTGTGAAAAGCGCAGAGTGGCCGGTTGTCCTTTCTGGGTGCGTCGAGGTCGCGGCCGCGCTTCTGCTCGGGCTCCGCCGCAAGCATGGCAGGGCCCTTGCGCTTGACGTCCTTGCTCTTGCCCTTGGCGGCGTCGAGCGCTGCGTCGGGGTTGTTGTGGACGAAGAGGTGGCCTTCTTCAGCCTTGGCGCACTTGTTGGCGAGGTCGAGCAGCTCGAGCACGGAGTGGAGCTCACCGTTGATGGCGAGCTTCTCGCGCATCTTGACGTCTATGACGCCTTTGGAGAACGCAGAGATGACGGGCGCGTCGGATGCTTGCGGAATCTTGTTGCGCACCTGACTGAAGCGCTGTATGTACTTGCGGAGGGTCTCGTCTGGGCGCTGCCGAACACGCCGCAGGTCGTTGATGATGAGGGAGCGGTCCTGTGTGCCCTTGAAGTTGGCGATGAACTAGCTGCAGAGCTCGGCCCACGACGAGATGGAAGCCTCGGGGAGGTTCATGAGCCAGGAGCGCGGGCCATCCTTGAGGGCCATGGGGAACCAGTTAGCCATGACCTTGTCGTCGCCGTTCGCCGCCTCGACGCTCAGCGCGTAGAGCTGGAGGAACTCCGTGGGGTTGGGGGTGCTGTCGTAGCGTGGAGGCAGCTCAGGCTTGAACTTCGCGGGCCAGACCACGCGACGCAGCTCACGGGTGAAGGCACGGCAGCCCATGCCGCTCGAGGGGACGCCGCCAGCGAGGGCGGCGCGGTTTTGACGCCCGGCCCCTGCAACGTCCTGAACGGCCTGGTCCTGGCGCTGCCGCTGCCGCTCGAGGAGCACTCACGCATCGGGGGGCGCACGGCGGATGATCTGGCAGCTGGCTTCGTCTCGGTCTGGCGAGGACGCGCCGCGGGACGGCTCACGAGCCCGCGCGCTCCGCTGGGGCCCGGCGCACTCGTCGCGCAGAGGAGGCGGCGGGGGAGCGCCGTGCGCCAGGTCCCCAGCACGAGAAGGCGGAGGGCGGAGCGAGTGAGAAGGCGCCGGAGCGTAGCCGGCGACGTTGACGAGCTCGGTGATGTGGCCAAGCCAGGCGTCGTAGTAGGCGTCATCCGGACGGTAGCGGATCAGCTCACGCACCAAGAGCAGCGCGGCCTGCGGGTTCGGCGGCCCACGGTGGGTGAGGGAGGAGTTCGTGGCGGTGCGGCCGTCCGCCCGCACGGAGGGGTGCAGGGAGGAGTCCTGCTGCTCGTGGGCAGCGGGGTCGGTGGCGGCAGCAGCCTCGGCTTCGGGGCGGCGGCGATTGCCGCGGGCCACCGGGTCTGTTTGAGCCACGCGGCCAGCCCTGCGCTCGGTGCGCTCGCGACATGCGTCGGCCATGGGGTTGGTGGAGCTGAGGGCGGAGCAGAAGAACAGTAGCACACCCCTACGTGGCGCGCCAAATGTCGGAAGTCGGGCTCCGGGGACCCAAAGGTTCGAACACTGGGGTGAGCTCGTTCTACGGCTTCGTATCCTACCACGGCTAAGCTACGACGAGGCTACGGCGAGAGCGCGCTAGCGAGGGATGGGGCGAGGACTCAGCGGTTTACCCAGGTTCGGGCCACCTTGCGGTGTAAGACCCTACTCCTGCTTGTGTTTTGGATTGCAATGGGCAAGAGTTTTCTTGCGTACAAGGTGCTGGAGGAGGAAGACTAGTCCGGAGAGAGTTCCTCCCTACTATGGCAGCACTGTCCTTTTATATCGGCCTTGGTCCTCTTCCCCCTCAAACTTAAGCTGGAAGGGTTGCCACACTTGCGATTTTGAAAGGGGACAGGCACTCAGGCTATCCTGACTAAAGGTGGTCTTGGCCTGCCAAAGCATGATCCATGACGCGCCGGTGGGCTCGGTGATGACCTCCGCCCTGCGCGTCCATCGTCTTGGTCTTCCTTCGCCGATCGGGTAACCCTTGGGGTTGGTTTGGAGAGTAGATAGCTGGCCTTGCTCCCTTAACACGAAAGAGGAAACCGTCTTCATCCGCGCCTGCTGACGCGGCCTCTGCTGCTGCTCGTCGCCGCGCGCGTCACCCACGTGATGGGCTCCAGACCGTGCGGCATGCCGAACGGCCTTCGTCTCGAGCGCCTATGGGAGGGGGCCTCGGAGGCCACCTCGGGAAGCCGCCTCGCGAGGTCACTTCGGGAACCCGCCTCGTGAGAGGGCCTCGCGAGGCCGTTGATGGTGGTGCTGAGTATTACTCGCGACTTCCTGAGGAGGGGGCCTCAGGAGGCCAGGAGGGCCTCATGAGGTGTCTTGGCGAGATGCTCGATGGTGACGGCCCGCTGGGACCATGCTAGGCGTTGCGCCCTGGGCCAAAGGCAGACGGGCCTGGATACCCCGGGTTCCATGGGCCCGACAGACGTCGCCAGGGAGGGTGGCGCGGTTTTGACGCCCGGCCGCTGCAACGTCCTGAACGGCCTGGTCCTGGCGCTGGCGCTGCCGCTCGAGGAGCACTCGCGCGTCGTGGGGCGCGAGGCGGATGATCTGGCAGCTGGCTTCGTCTCGGTCTGGCGAGGATGCGCCGCGGGACGGCTCACGAGCCCGCACGCTGTGCTGGGGCCCGGCACGCTCGTCGCGCAGAGGAGGCGGCGGGGGAGGGCCGTGCGCCAGGTCCCCAGCTCGAGACGGCGGAGGGCGGAGCGAGTGAGAAGGCGCCGGAGCGTCCCCAGCGATGTTGACGAGCTCGGTGATGCGGCCAAGCCAGGCGTCGTAGCCGGCGTCATCCGGACGGTAGCGAAGCAGCTCACGGGCCATGAGCAGTGCGGCCTGCGGGTTCGGCGGCCCACGGTGGGCGAGGGAGGAGGCCGTGGCGGTGCGGCCGTCCGCCCGCACGGAGGGGTGCAGGGAGGAGTCCTGCTACTCGCGGGCAGCAGGGTCGGTAGCGGCAGCAACCTCGGCTTCGGGGCGGCGGCGATTGCCGCAGGCCACCGGCTCTGTTTGAGCCACGTGGCCAGCCCTGCGCTCGACGCGCTCGCGACGTGCGTCGGCCATGGGGTTGGTGGAGCTGAGGGCGGAGCAGAAGAACGGTAGCACACCCCTACCTGGCGCGCCAAATGTCGGAAGTCGGGCTCCGGGGACCCAAAGGTTCGAACAATGGCGTGAGCTCGTTCTACCGCTTCGTCTCCTACCACGGCTAAGCTACGGTGAGGCTACGGTGAGAGCACGCTAGCGAGGGAATGGGAGAGGACTCAGCGGTTGACCCAGGTTCAGGTCACCTTGCGGTGTAAGACCCTACTCCTGCTTGTGGTCGGGATTATGGTGGCCAAGATAGTTCTTGCGTACAAGGTTGCAGACGGTGGGATCGATCCCGGGGGGCCTAGCTGGAGAGCCTCCTCTACAATGGCAGCACTGCCCTTTTATATCGGCCTTGGTCCTCTTACCCCTCAAAACTTAGGCGGGAAGGGTTGCCACACTTGGCAATTTTGAAAGGGGACAGGCGCTCAGGCTATCCTGACTAAAGGTGGTCTTCGCCTGCCAAAGCATGATCCATGACGCGCCGGTGGGCTCGGTGATGACCTCCGCCCTGCGTGCCCGTCGTCTTGGTCTTCCTTCGCTGATCGGGCAACCTTTGGGGTTGCTTTGGAGAGTAGATAGCTGGCCCTGCTCCCTTAACACAAAAGAGGAAACCATCTTCATCCGCGCCTGCTGGCGCGGCCTCTGCTGCTGCTCGTCGCCGAGCGCGTCACCCACGTGATGGACTCCAGACCACGCGGCATGCCGAACGGCCTTCGTCTCGAGCGCCTGCAGGAGGGGGCCTCGAGAGGCCACCTCGGGAAGCCGCCTCGCGAGGTCACTCCAGGAAGCCGCCTCGTGAGAGGGCCTCGCGAGGCCGTTGATGGTGGTGCTGAGGATTACTAGCCACTTCCTGAGGAGGGGGGCTCAGGAGGCCAGGGCCTCATGAGGGGTCTTGGTGAGATGCTCGGTGGTGACGGCCTGCTGGGCCCATGCCAGGCGTTGCGCCCTGGGCCAAAGGCAGACGCGCCTGGATACCCCGGGTTCCACAGGCCCGACATTGCCTTTCCCCGGTTTCTAACCAGCTAAGAGGCGTTCGACATCTTCGTCCATAGAGAACTTCAAAAGGAGCTTTGCCCAAACTAGATTGATAACTATTGTTATAGGCAAATTCGGCGAATGGAAGGCATTTCTCCCAATCCATTCCGAATGAGATAATAGAAGCTCTGAGCATGTCTTCCAAAATTTGATTAACTCGTTCTACTTGACCACTGGATTGTAGGTGGAAAGTGGTGCTAAAGGAGAGATGAGTTCCCATGGCATTTTGGAAACTTTCCCAAAATCGAGAAGTAAAAAGATTTCCACGGTCTGAGTTAATCTCCCAAGGAACACCATGAAGAGACACTATTCGAGAAATATATAGATCTGCAAACTGACTAGCAGTTATACTCTCTCGAACAGGGAGGAAATGAGCTACTTTGGAAAGACGATCGATGACTACAAAGATAGCATTATTCCCTCTCTTGGTCCTGGGAAACCCGGTAATGAAATCCATACCGATTTTATCCCATTTCCATTTAGGAACAGACGTCACAGTTAGCAATGAGTTGAGCGATTTCTCTCTTCATCCTAGTCCACCAGAACCTCTGGCGTAGGTCCTGATACATTTTGGTACTACCGGGATGAAACGTGAGAGGGGATTCATGAGCCTCCTTAAGGATCAATTGACGTAGATGTTGGTTCTTGGGAACCACCAAACGGTTCTCAAAGAAAACAACACCGCGATCATCCATAGAGAAACATTTAGCTGCCCCGCTAGCAATGTTCTCTTGGATCCGGGATATACCCTTATCACGCTTCTGGGCAGCTATGATCTGATCCATAAGAGTAGGTTTCGCCACCAAGGTAGAAAGAAATCCTCGAGGAACAATGTGAAGGTTAGGCTTACGAAATTCCTCGTGGAGAAGTGGTTGACAGCGTTGTAACATGAGGTTGTTACAATTAGACTTACGACTCAGCGTATCAGCCATGACATTAGCTTTCCCCGGGGTGTAGGTTATTCCTAAGTCGTAATCCGTGATCAACTCAACCCAATGTATTTGCCTGAGATTCAAATCAAGTTGGGTGAAGATGTATTTCAGACTTTGGTGATCGGTGTAGATCTCGCAACGATTACCAAGAAGGTAATGTCGCCATGTTTTGAGTGCATGGACTACAGCTGCAAGCTCTAGATCATGTGTTGGATAATTATCCTCATGTGGACGCAACTGTCGAGATGCGTAGGCAATCACATGATGATCCTTCATGAGTATGCAACCTAATCCTTGTCGCGAGGCATCGCAGTAGATAACAAAGTCTTTGGAGAAATCTGGTGGCACAGGCACGGGAGCAGAAGTCAGGTGTCTTTTTAGTTCCTAAAAACTGTACTCGCACTGTGAGGTCCACTCAAACCTTTTATCTTTCTTGAGGAGTTCAGTTAGAGGCTTAGCAACATTGGAGAAGTTCTCAACAAAGTGACGACATTAGCTCGCTAAACCAAGAAAACTCCTAACTTGCTTGACCGATTGAGGTGGAGTCCAATCAAGAACAGCCTGAACTCTCTCGGGATTGATAGCAATACCATCCCCAGAGATTACATGGCCTAGATAGGTCACTTCTGCCAACCAATATTCACATTTAGAAAATTTGGCATAAAGGCGGTGTTCTCGAAGTTTCGTCAATACCAGCCTGAGATGCTCGGCATGATCTTCTTTGTTCTTTGAGTAAATGAGTTTATCATCGAGGTAAACCACGACAAATTTATCTAGGTACTCCATGAAGATCGAATTCATTAAGTGGGAGAAGGTGGCTGGGGCATTGGTTAAACCGAAGGACATGACAATGTCCTCGTATTGGCCATAACGAGTAACAAAGGCCGTTTTGGGAATGTCCCCATTCTTGATTTTGATTTGATGGTGGCCCAACCTCAAGTCCATTTTGGAAAAGACTTAGGATCTAGCGACCTGATCATACAGATCGTTGATCCTGGGGAGCGGGTACTTGTTCTTTATAGTGACCAGGTTGACGGGTCGATAATCTACAACCATCCGATCTGTTCCATCCTTCTTCTTGACGAAGAGGATGGGACAAGCCCAAGGAGAAGAACTAGGATGGATGAAACCCTTTTGCAAGGACTCATCGAGTTGTTTCTTAAGCTCGGCTAGCTCTAAGGGTGCCATCTTATAGGGTCTTCTAGAGATTGGGACAGTTCCTGGGACAAGATCTATCACAAACTCTACATCTCTGTCAGGTGGAATGCCTGGCAGTTCTTCGGAAAAGACATCTGGAAAGTCATGAACTACCGGTATATCCTCGAGGTATGGAAGAGGACTGGCATTTAGAGAGTAGAGCGGACGCTTAGACGCTCGGGTTAAAACATTGACTATCTCACCCAATGGATGTGTAAGTTGAACAGATCTGGTGGAACAACCAATCTTAGCATAATGCGCTGCCGTCCAGTCCATACCCAAGATTATGTTTATGTCTGAAGACGTAAGGGCTATCAAAGATGCAAGCAAGACAAGTTTATCGACAAGAATTTCATTTCCATGGCTCACTCTAGAAGTTTGCCATTTAGACCCAGAAGTTTGAATTACCATGGGAGTGGGCATATCACAAAATGTCATGTTGTGGAATTGAGCATAACTCTCCGAAACGAACGAATGAGATGCTCCAGTATCGAAAAGAATAGATGCAGGATGACAATTTACAAGGAGCGTACCAAGAACGATGTCGGGGTCATCATGAGCCTCATCGGCTGAGACGTGGTTCACACGTCCACGTGTAGTGGTAGCTGGCTTGGTGTAGTACATCTTTCCTGCTGGCTTACCACAGCCAATAGACTTTCCTGGCTAGTTGGAAGCATTGTTCTGGGGGCACTCATGAGAGTAGTGGCCTGGCTCTCCGCATTTGTCGCAAGTCACGGTATTGGTACGCGGAGCAGCATTGACGGCTGGTCCACCGTGGCCCTTGGGTGGTGTATACGGCTAGTTTGGGCGAGGCGCCTCATGAGATGGCGTCGGGGCATATCTGGGTGGCAGTGCCGTATTTGGGATCCACACCCGGCGCTTCTGTGATCCAGAGCTGGAGGATGAGCCAAAGTCACGGGAATGCTTGCGGGTTGCCTCGTAATCAGTTTGGCTAGTATCTGCGCTGATGGCCTTGTTTACAAGTTTCTAGAAAGTGAGACACTCATGCAGAAGAAGATCACGACGGAGCTCAGGGTTAAGTCCCTTTCGGAACCTGGCCTATTTCTTGGCATTGGTGGACACTTCTTCTGGGGCATAGCGTGCAAGGTTTCCAAACTCCTGACTGTAAACATCTACAGTCATCTTGCCCTAGGTGAAGTTGCAAAACTCCTCCCTCTTACGGTCCATCAGACCCTCTGGAATATGGTGCTCGCGGAAAGCTTCACTAAAACCCCTCCAAGTGGTGACCTGACCAGCTGGAAGCATGGCCTCATAATTCTCCCACCACGGACTAGCAGGACCTTCAAGATGGTATGCAGCGTAAGTGACCTTGTCACCTTCAGCCATGTTAGCAGAACGCAGCTTATGGGTGATGCTGCGGAGCCAGTCATCAGCGTAGAGTGGTTCGACAGAGTGATGGAAGGTAGGCGGGTACAGCTTGATGAACTCATGGATAGACACCATGTCATTGCACTGCTGGTGGGCTATGTTCCGCTCAATGCACTCGAGCAGACGATTTGTCTCGCGCTTGTTCCTCTCAGCCTCTAGCATGACCTCAGCCAGAGAAGGTGGATGGGGAAGGTTCTCATTCCTAGCTCCACTGCCTTCACCCTGCTCATGGGCAGCGGGGTTGCTTCGGGTATTGACCATCCTGGGAAACAAAACCATGGTTTAGACAAGGATGACAACAACTCTAGCATAGAGGTGCGGAATGTAATGGACAACACGGAATGCAGAGATGAACATCTATACACCATGGTAACAAGGAAGCTACCATATATATACCATTGGTCGTACACACCATAACATAGTTTAGTACAAGCCCAAGCTAGAGTACAAACTGCGGTGAAAGATGACACAACTCATCAGAGGCATTCCAAGCTCCTATACATTATTTATCTACGCCTCCGGAACTCAGTACACACCTAGTCATATCCCACAAGACACGCAGGACTGTGATGGATACAACTGCTACAATACTACTACAACCACAACTATCTCAGACGTCTCCGTAGTAATCCTCGTAGAGATTACCACCGTGGCCTAGAAGTTGAACGTGAGGATCCGGAAACACACTAGCCTAGGAGACCTAGGGTCCATAGGGACACGGATGTGGCCTAGGTCCCGCAGCTGGTGGTAGAAGAGGTCCACGTAGAGGTGTGATGCCTCAAACATCAGGCCAATCTACGCGGACTGGCAGATGAGTCCGCACTGGATACATCACATCCATATCGCAGTATCCTGTCTGGACAACGGGTGCAAGCTGTGTCAAAGCTGTACAAAGACGTGCTCGTGTAGCATAGAGCTCCAAATGTAGGGCACGGACATCACGATCCCTGTCCTCCAGCAGCTGTGCGGTGGTCTGGACCTTCGGCTCCTTTATGAGCGGGATCAGTATAGAGACCACTAAGATAACCCTCCTCGCCTGGAAGTGACGCTGGCATATAGCTGAACTCGGTGTTCTAAAGCAGTGCATGCCTAGATCGAATTATCGTCATCATGAAATAGGCTGCATCCTGAATAGACATATCGATAGTAACTCCGAGTCCATAAGACCAGTGAATAGGCTCTGTAGCTCCAGGGTACGAAGGATAGATCCTGACGGTGCAAAGGTACTGACTCTGGTTGAAATCCCAGTACTGCTCCTCCACTATGTACTCAGGGTACCAGCGGTAACCGGTCTCAAGCATGACGTGAACCAGCATGGCCGTATGACCTGGCACATCAATGCACCTGGTCAGACGGACTACCTGATGAGGGGAGTGAGAAGCCATCTGAAACACGAAATAATGCAAAGGCATTAGGATTTCTAGGACAAATCAGGCAGCATAACGGCTGTAAATGCTCAAAAAAGATTTTGAGACATCCTGCAAAATAGTAGCATAACCACTCAACATCATAATATCAAGGTTCCGAGACCAACTGCTTAAACACACCGAAGTACTTGGGACTGAACTGAGACTTGAATCCACCATTCCTATAAGTCTACGGATTAGTAACATGTGATCCTGGTAGATAGATGAGAAGCCTAGTTCTTAATCCCCGTAGCAAGGAAGAGGGTGACCCGAATAGAGTGACACGAGAAGAGAAGTAAAAAGGGCTTTACGTTCCCTTCCACAATCAATTCCCTTATATATAACTAAAGCATTTCTAGACTCGACATCGACCAGTTTGGCTTGGTAAACCTACAGGCAGTCAGGCTCTGATGCCAACGTTGTCAAGACCCCGATCCTAAGTCACACCGATCTAGCATGGAACACATCATATCACTTTGCGGCCTCACGCACGGTAACCCACGGCTGCCGCCTTTACCTTGGCCGAGACCGTTTGCGTCTTTTGGCTCACATATATGGTTATGTCGCTAGCATCCATATGACAGAGAACCCGGGCCGACATGACTAGTCATAAACCAAGGCGGCACAAACATACAGGGATAGGCGTACGTAACCCAACAATGCATGGGTCGGTCATCAGCGTGTGCAACCGAGTCGTTGCAAGCTACAAGGACTCCAGTAAAACACCGCATGACATTTCCCCGAAGGGACAGACACAGGAGCAAAGAAGGATACATGCTGGTCAATCCATGTGTTCCAGAGCAGTAGCGAACTACCAGGGCTCAGTGGAAGCAATAGGAGGCATTTCCCTGTAGGGAAGGCTACCAAGGCAGATAACTTGGTGTCGAATCCCACACATACCAGTGCATTTCAAAACATACACACAATATGCACGATATGTGTAAATACAACATGGCACCACAACAATAACTCTACGACTCAAAGTATTTATTTAAAAGGCTCCGAAGTGCCATACCTAACATATCCATACAGGTAGGGGTCACATGACCCAACACTCAGGTCATACAAACATACAAGCACATGCGGAAGCTTAACTTGTCTGGGTACAGACAACTAGAAAGGGAAAAGGCTGTAGGAGCCTGCCTATCTACAAAGACCCTTCACACGCATGGGATTGCCACCTGGGTAGCAAGTCACTCATCAACGTCGAGGTCTACATAGAATCCGTCTGTATTCTCGGGGTTCTCTCCTGCAGCAGTTTATTAAGCAAACATGAGTACAAATGTACTCAGCAAGTCTTACATCAGATCTAACTACTCATGCAACAGTATCAACAAAGGGGGTAGTGGTGTTTATTGCAGCAAGCCAGCTTTGACTCTTGGCTATCCTGTACTACGACTACTAGTAGTTTGAATAAGATGAGATAGTGCACACGAGTCCACTAATCACCATGACAATACACTAGCGCGGATCCTCTCCCGTGTTCCTACGAGAGGGCCATCCACAGCACTCACACTTGTCTTGATACTTTTATGAGTAACCATTTAAGTTTTCTATGAACAGCATAAGTTCCCAAGTAGTCCATATCTGAGGACGCAGCTATTCGAATAGTTCGATAACCCTGCAGGGGTGTACTTCTTCACACATGTGTCCACCACTCAGCGCCAGCACACGTCATGTGCTCGGCAGACTTCAAGCGAAAGCCGGCAGGGGTGTAGACCTTGACCTAATCAACCACACAAGTCTCTAGTCCTGGTTTATCGCCTATTTGAGCCTGATCCACAAGGAAGTTCGGCCGAGGTTTCCACTACGGCCCCGAACGATGTGTGCAGTGTTCCCAAGTCCACCATTCGGGTGCCACTTGGTACACCGTGCCACTTGCCTGCCGCATCATAGCCCAGCCCTAAGGTCAGCCCTACGCACGGCCTCCAGCATACTACAAACACCAGAAACTACTTGCAACTTCTGGATAGAGTACAGGGCGATCAATAGTCGAGCGGGGTCATATTTCAGGGCCCAATGTGTGGTAGTAGCTGATCTTGGATCACATACACGGAACTCAGTTCTTAAGGACGGTTCCAATGAAACAACCCACCATGTACTCCTACATGGCCTCTCATCGATACCTTTACCAAATCGGGTTCAACACTTTACTCTCATCATCAGAACACAACTATTTCACTCCAGTCCATCAGCCAGATGAACCAGACCTGACACAACTCTAAGCATAGCAAGCGTAGCATGGTAGGAACACAACATGGGCTCAAACAACTCCTACACATGCTAGTGGGTTTTAGCTATTTACTGTGGCAATGACAGGACATGTAGAGAAAAAGGGGTTCATCTACCGCAACAAGTAGCAATTGAAGCGTTGTTGTGTTACTGCAGTAAAAGAGAGCAGGAGCGAGAGAGTGGGTTTGTATCGGAATGTTTAATGGGGGTTGCCTGCCTGACAGAGTGGTAGAAGGGAACTGCCCTTCAGCTGGATACTCGTGAATATCCTCGGGAGCAAAACCTACTGCGGAGAACATACCGAAGATACAATCAATACACGGCAATATGCAACATTATGATGCATGCACCTGACATGGCAAAATGTGTGTGTTTGAGCTAATGCAGGTATCAACAGATTGGTTTGAGTTGATTTGAACCAAAGGTTCCAATTCAAACTCTACATATGATTTTTGAATTGTCATTTAATTGATTTGACCTGATCAGCAGGCTTAACTTTCTTTGTCATGCATGAAAATAGTACCATTGGCTAGATTGGATTTTTCTAATCATTTTTCATATATAAATCTTTTCCATCTGAGCTACGGTTGATTTATTATGAATTTTAGAAGTTTTGAAATTTTTCGGAAATTTCCTGTTTATTTAAATTAAACTAAATCCAGAAAATGAGTTATTGCGTCAGCATGACATCAGGATGACGTCAGCAGGTCAACTGACCATGCCGGGTCAAACTGTGGTGTGGGTCCCAGCAGTCAGTGTCATAGAGGCTAATTAGGATTTAAATTAAGCTAAACTAAAAAAATTAGCAGGGGTTGGCCCCACTTGTCATTGACCCAGGGGAGGTCAAACGCCTGGTCAAACGGGTCAAACCCGCCGGTGTTTAGCCGCCGGCGGGGTCAAACGCGGCGATGGCGCTCGGGAATCGCCTACGGGGCACGGTTCGGGGCGTGGCTGGGCTTGTTGGAGAGCTCTCGACGGCGTGCATCGAATACTGGTGGTGGCCAGGCCTGTGCTGGCCGGAGACGACGGTGGTGAGCTCGGCAGTGGCGGCCAGCGTTCGGGCAAGACGACGGCTACGGCGTGCAAATGAGGCAAAGGAGAGGGGGGTTCGGGGGAGGAGCTCACGGCGGTTGCAGCGGTGGTCTCGGCGAGCTGAGGGAGGGGCTAGAGACGACGTGCAGTCGGCGGCGATCTCGGCGGCCGAGGGGAGAAGAAGGCGATGCAGGGCAGCCGAGCTCACGAGGCTCGGTTGGGTCGAGGTAGCGGACGACGGCGAGGCTCTCTGACACGGAGGGGAGGCGAGGGGAGCACGGTGGCTGCGGTGGTTCACATCGGCGGACTAGCGGGCGTTTCGGCCATGGCGAAGGCAGGCGAGGGAGAGAGTGAGGGGGCGAATGAGGAGGTCGGAGCGATCCGGACGGCAGCGAGGTGGTCAACCGTGGCGTCGCGCTGTCCAGAGGACGCAGGCAGGCAGGTGGCGTGGCGCGCCGAGCGTGCACGCACGTGGGGCACGCGTGCCACGTCCTTGTGTCGCCAGGAGGACGACGACTGGCACGGCCAGTGGGCTGGGCCGGCAGGTAAGTGGCCCAGGTAGGCCTTTCTGTCTCTCTCTTTGTATTTCTTTCCGTTTTCTATTTTTATTCCTCTGTTTGGATTTAGTAAAAATACTAAATCATTTCTAAAACTCCTGAAATAAATTGTGGGCACATTTTGAATTATTTGCAACTGCCCTCAATTGTTTTCAGAGATATTTGAGCATTTAAAATATTTATAGCAATTAAATGCCCAAATTCAAATACTTTATGATTTAATTCAAAAATCCAAGATGACCTAGAAAAATGTGAACCATTTTTGCCAGAGGTTTTCACCCATTTCAAAAATGATGAACTTTTCTGAAGGGCATTTTGGGTTCATTGAAATTATTTTCAGTTGATCCTAGTTTTTCAGAGGGGTGCTAGGGTTTGCTGAATCCCCATTTCAAATTTAGGGAAAAATTTAGACATGATGCACATGCAAGACTAGCCTTAGTGCAAAGCTAAACTAGGGTTGTGACACACAAGAACTCCGTCCTCCGTCTCCAGCCGGGCGGCGCCGGGCCTGGAGACATGAGCAACCCTGAAAGGGCCTTCCCACCTGGGTGAGAGCTTGTGGAGTCCCTCTCTGGAGAGGATCCTTCTCAGGACGAGATCGCCGACTTTGAGGGTGCGTGGGCGTATGTTGCAGCTATGATAGCGACGCGCTGAGGCCCGCCGTGCTCGTCGCGCAGAGGAGGCAGCGGGGGAGCGCCGTGCGCCAGGTCCCCAGCCCGAGACGGCGGAGGGCGAAGCGAGTGGGAAGGCGCCGGAGCGTCCCCGACGGCGTTGACGAGCTCAGTGATGCGACCTAGCCAGGCGTCGTAGCCGGCGTCAGCTGGACGGTAACGGAGCAGCTCGCGCGCCATGAGCAGCGTGGCCTGCGAGTTCGGCGGCTAGCGGTGGGCGAGGGAGAAGGCAGTGGCGGTGTGGCTGTTCGCCTGCACGGAGGGGTGCAGGGAGGAGTCCTGCTGCTCGCGGGCAGCGGGGTCGGTGGCGGTAGCAGCCTCGGCTTCGGGGCGGCGGCGATTGCCGCGGGCCACTGGATCCGTCTGAGCGACGCGGCCAGCCCTGCGCTCGGCGCGCTCGTGACGTGCCTCGGCCATGGGGTTGGTGGAGCAGAGGGCGGAGCGGAAGAACAGTAGCACACCCCTACCTGGCGCACCAAATGTCGGAAGCCTGAGCCCCGCCGAGTATGCAAAGGTTCGAACATTGGGGTGAGCTCGTTCTACCACTTCGTCTCCTACCACGGCTAAGCAACAGCGAGGCTACGGCGAGAGCGCGCTAGCAAGGGACAGACAGTGGACCCAGCGGTTTACCCAGGTTCGGGCCACCTTGCGGTGTAAGACCCTACTCCTGCTTGGTTGGTATTGCTCTAGTGCGAGGGAGAGAGTACAAGGTCGAGGTCGATGGGAACTCGAGTCGATCCCCCCCTCTACAATGGCAGCTCTGCCCCCCTTATACTCTCCTCGGTCCTCTTCCCCCTGGAAACTTAGGCGGGAAGGGCTGCCACACTTGGCGGGTTTTGAAAGGGGACAGGCGCTCAGGCTATCCTGACTAAACGCGGTCTTCGCCTGCCCAAGCATGATCCATGACGCGCCGGTGGGCTCGGTGATGACCTCCGCCCTGCACGCCCGCCGTCTTGGTCTTCCTTCGCTGATCGGGCAACCTTTGGGGTCGCTTTGGGGAGTAGGTATGTGGCCTTGCTCTCTTAACACAAAATAGGAAAACATCTTCATCCGCGCCTGCTAGTGCGGCCTCTGTCACCGCTCGTCGCCGCACGCGTCACCCACGTGATGGGCCCTAGACCGCGCGGCTCCGCTGAACGGCCTTCGTCTCGTGCGCCCTCGGGAGGCCACCTCAGGAGGTCGCCTCGCGAGAGGACCTCGCGAGGCCGTTGGTGGAGGTGCTGAGCCTCGCTTGCCTGCTCCCTGAGGTGGGGGCCTCGGGAGGCCAAGGCCTCATGAGGAGCCCTGGTGAGGTGCTTGGTGATGCTGGCCTGCAGGGCCCACGCCAGGCGTTGCGCCTTGGGCCGAAGGCAGACGGGCCTGGATACCCCGGGTTCCATGGGCCCGACATATACTCCACATTTCAGAGGAAAATAAACAATAAGACTCAATGGAAAATTCATATGATGTGAACCAAATGACATCTCTTTTCCTATCCCTACTCATAGGATTTGAGATACATGTCGGCCTCCATTGGTTCATAGGATAGGAATATCATAGGAATAGAAAAAACATAGGAAGTGAGATGACATGCATCTCAATTCCTATAGAGAAAGAAATGTCATTTGATGCGTTGGATAGGAATTTTTCCATTGAGTCTAGGGTAATGGTTTTTTCCTTTAAAATGTGAAGGACTGGTTGCTATCCTACATAGGATTAGGAATCCATTCCTACAAACCACAGAGCTCCATAGGATTTTTTTCCTTTGAAAATCCTATCCTATGAAATTCCTACAAACCAAAGGAGATCGTACGTCATCTCTTTTCCTACAACTTTCATATTCCTATAATATTCCTACCCTATGAACCAAAGGAGGCCACGGGTATATCAAAATGCGGGATCCACGCATCACTGCCTTTGGGTCTGAGCTGCGTCCACAATTTTTTGTGCGTATATCTCCCCTGCTCCGTCCAGCTTACTGCGGGCAAGGTGCAGCTTTGTGATTTGATGCCTCATAGCTCATTTACTAGTACTGCGGCGCTACGACCGGGGTGGCTCCCCCTGCTGCTCCGAACTTTGGTGCATGGCACGTGAACCAAGATGGTGGATGTCCCACATGTCGGAGAAAGGCGTGCTATTAGTGTGTCGCCATTTCATGTGCGGATTGACCCTGCGGAGTTGCGATGCGAACGCGACAGCCGTGCTGGAAGTGTGCCGCCGTTTCGTTTTGAACTGTAAAGCGTACCACTTGGTTTTGCTTCTTGGTGCGATATATACAAATCTTGATTATATTGATCTAAAAATAGATATCCAGATTAGTAAAAAGGAGGTGCTTTTGCCGAGCGGTGGGTGGGGCAGCTTTGCCTGTCGGTTTGCTAACATGCGGTCACACGTGTCAGTGGTGTACCAAGCCGATGCGTGTCCCTCATGAAAAATCAGAACAATGGCAGAAACAACACGTGGTTTTCTTGAAGAAGTTGATGGAGAAGCAGATTCAGCGAAGAGTGAAATGATGGTTGGAAAGGTGCGGCTTTGTGATTTGACACCTCATTGCTCATTACTACTGCGGCGCCACGACCGGGGTGCGTCCCCCCTGCTATTCTGCACTGTTATTTGGTGCGTGGCACGTGGACCCGGATACTAGATGTCCCACATGTTGGCGAACGGAAGTAGAACATTTATGAAAGCGAGCATCTCCACTCTTATGACGGAGGAGTACAAGACACGGCAGCCCAGTGTACTGTAGTACGTAGTAGGAGTAGTAGTCTTGTAACACTTGGTTTTGCTACTTCGCGCGATCCATCGTTACAAAATCAGATTAAAAAAGCGAGGGCAGGTCTATTCCCGCGCGGTAGGCAGGGGAGTTTGGCATAGTCGGTTTGATAGAGAGAGCGAGAGAACGATGTGAAATGCTTGAATGTGTAGTGGGCGATAATCCACTTCTGAGCCCAGGCTCATCTGCACCCGCGCTGAAGAAAAAACTCCAAACAAATACTAGAAAAATTCAAAAATTCCAATTATTTTTTGCATGGTAGTTAATTTGATGCGTGAGGTCCGTTCCAATTTTAAAATCATTTGGACATCTGAGCAGCTCTCGGTAAAAAAGACAAATTCAGGGTCTGTAAAAAAAGTTTACTGTTCTGACCTGATTTGTCTTTTTTGCCGAGAGCTGCTCAGATGTCCAAACGACTTGAAAATTGGAGCGGACCACACGCATCAAATTTTCTACCATGCAAAAAAAATGGAATCTTTTGATTTTTTTAAATTTTTTGTGATTTTTTTTCTGACCGGGTGCAGATGAGGCTGGGCACCGAATCGCCTTTCTTTCTTATTTGAAGTGGGCCCATTCAGATCACTAGATGATACTAGCCCACACGTTGTTTAGTAAATTTCAATGCAAATTTAATGTACATGCGCCATGAATAATTGAAGTAACAATATGTTCTGGCCCGCCACTCAACGGCCATTGCCAAGGCATATCAGTAACATGTGGGACTGCATGTCAGCAAACCGACGATTGGCCAAGCTGGCAAACTCCCCATCTTATCGCGTGGAAAAAGCCCCGCCCTAGCGTTTTTAATCATTATTTCTGTCTATCGTCGCTCCAAGGAGCAGAACCAAATGTTACAACTTGCGAGTTCAAAATGAAAAGCCTGCCGCATTCGCGTCGCACCTCCACACGGTCGGTCCGGCATGCCTCTCAAGCTAGGGAACGCGTGTTGTCATGCATTTTCACTAACATATGGGACCGTTGTTGAGCAAACCGACTATCGGCAAACCCTCACCCTGCCCGCCGTGCGTTGGCTGAGTTTAGAGGAACGAGGAGGGAGAAGTGCTAGCTGTAGCATGGACTCCAAGAAAATTGGTGTCCGATGGGACTCGTACTGGTTTGTACTCTACTACCACTGTACTACTCCTGCTCCTACTAGTACTCTACACTAGTAGTACTACAAACTAGTACTATATGAGGCCATTCAACCGTGTCCCGGCAAAAGACCCCGGACACCGATTATTCGTTAATATTTAAATTTGTTTTCACATAGCAAGCACCAACCGCACCAGCCTCGTGTGGTTGATACTACCCACTACAAGCAGCCTTTATATCATAGAGAAGATTAATACTAGTACGTAACAATTCATGTCCTTAACAAAGGGTGCAATGATGACTGTATCTTATCGCTTCTGGATGACTCGGCTATTTAAGTCGGTTGACCAGCTCCTCACGCGGCGAGGTGAGACTAAACATCCAAAACCCGCCGGCCCAATACGGACGTGAAAATCGTAATTACAAATTGCACTCAGTTGACCGGTCAAAAAGTCTACGTTGCACTCTGTTGACTCGTCAAACTAGCCACATGGCTTGCGGGTTCCACCTATCAGTTGGTAAACAAAAATTTACGCAGGCGCGACAGGGGTCGAACCTGTGACCCCGCAGAACTCACCCTTGCGCGCGAACCACCCTGGCTGTGTATATGTGTGCATGCACATGTAAGTTAAGCACTTGAGCATGAGCGTGTGTGTTGCATCTTGCGCTGTGTGCATGCATGCATGCATGTGTTCGTGCGAGTGTTGCATGTGTGCATGTGTACGTGTGAGTGTTGCATGCATGCTTGCGTGCGTGTGTTCGTGCGAGTGTTGCATGCAGGCGGGCGTTGCGTGCGTGTTTGTCCGCATGTGTGATGTGTGTGTATTCACCACAGTAGCTCCTGTATATTAAAAGGCTGGCTCAGCATATCATCACTAGGTGACCTTGTCCGCTGTGGTTATCACGCGTGGGCTACCAACCTGAGGTCTCGACTTCGAATCCCCACTGAGCACTAATTTATTACCATTTGTTTCTTTCTTATCCCGGCTGATTGGTGGGCCCTACGTTAGGGAGATAATGTGCACTTCTGATGCAACACTAGTTGCGCCACATGGACTGTTTGACTGGTCAATTGATCGTGTCATCAACAATATACGTAGCTGTACGGTGAGCCAGTGATTGTATAATCACCACAAAATGTATATGCTGACCGTATCGTGCTTTCGTTTCAAATACAATGACCGTCAGTGTCACCATCAAAATACGAAGCTGTACGGTGAGCTAGTGACCGTATAATCACCAGAAAATGTATATGGCGACCGTAATGAGCGCATTCTAAAGTCCAGAGACCGTATTGCGCTTTCGCTTGAAATACAATGACCATCACGCGTGAATGTGTATGGGGGCGTACTTTTAGAGGGCCGAGAGATAGTTTGTGTGCGTACGTGAAAGGGGCATAGAGAGAGGGGGCATGCGATGGAGAGAGAGATGCCCTTCGTTCCTCTTTATTGTGACTAATTTTATAGGATAAAAATGTAAACATTCACAATACGGAACAAATATCATTGGATGCACCATGCAATTAACTTTCATATATAACTTTGTAGTATTGTATACGTAGATTTTCTTAAATAATTTTTTTGTCACACTTTGTGTAGTTTTAATTCAAAAAAATCTTGTATGCGGAGTAAAAGTGAACGGATGCCTTTTTTAGATCATTGGGAGCACATGATAATGAGATGTAACATGCATGAATGTGTGGTTGACGTATTTTGGAGGGCCTGGAGAGGGTATGTGTACGTATTCGAGAGAGGCATGGATAGGGGGATGCGATGAGAGAAAGAGAAAACACGATAGATGAGAGAGAGACAGAGAGGAAGACAGAGAGACGAATAGGATGTCTCAACGAGAGATGGTGAGTTTGTGTATGCAGAGGAAAAGGGGAAAGAGGCATGGGCAGAAATAGTGTGTGTGTGTTGTTATGTGTGGGTGTGAGAATATAGTGAGACCTTGGGGGGTAGAGAGTGTGGGAGGTGTGGTGCTAGCACATCGTTTTTGGTCTGGTGGGTTAAGGTGCGGACCCCTAGGTCGGTTCCGTCCTGCGCCACATAGGTCGGCCCGAGACGCGTTATACGAAGACCCATGGAGGACTTGACGTACAAGACGAAGATACGAGAGCCGTGGAGGACTCTATCTCCACTAACGAAGCGGACTACGGTTTGTAACCCTAGGCCCCAGGTATGTTATATAGGCCAGGGCCTAGTTCGTCGATAGTATATATACACACAATCCCTTGGTATTAACATGTACATTTTACACACCCCAATGAAAGTATACACGACCAGGAGTAGGGTATTTCCTTGATCGCAAGTGCCCGAACTTGGGAAAATCTTTGCCTTTTATCACCATCCAGTTTAACTGTCAGGGATATCCTACCGAATGATTTGATGGAATCATATCTGTCAACTAGTAAGAGAGGGGGAGACAATGCGTGCGAGAGAGGACTAAAGAGAGTGTGCGTGCGGGAGACACGAGGTAGAGATATGTACATAGGGGCGGTGGCGGAGACCATGCGTGCGTACGCATGTGAGAGAAATAGTGTTTGTGACTGAGATTAGTGAAAAGAGTCGTAGATAGTAGTAAAAGAGAGAGGGGGATATAGAGTGTGTGTGTGCGCGAGACACTTCGGGAGAGAGGGTGAGCATTTGTGAGAGAGAGGCCGATGGATATATAGTGTGTGCGCGTATGCGTGAGAGAGAAAAAGAGTGCGTGTGTGAGGAGGGGCCGAGGGAGAGTGCATCTATGCGTAAAGGACTGTTCTACCCAGTAAATAAAAATATAAATTGTATTTAAAAAATTGGATGAGATCATGAAATTTGCAATTTGCGTAAGAATGAACATTGGCCTAGCAAACATCCATACTCTATCGAATCGAGCATGTGTATGGTATTATTTCACATTATTGATCCATATCCAGTAGTTTGAAATCCAGACAATGGGTGGCTCTTGCAATTCATATATAAACATGAGTACACTCTGCGATCAGTTTGAAGCACATTATACGTAAGAAACATACATGGTATACATTCCAAATTGCTAGGGACGAACTAGAATACATTTTGAATTCAACATAAAAGTGGTTTCAAATATTCAAATTCATAGGAAGTGTATTCAACTATTTGAATTCGAGATAATGACATTTGTAAATCACATCTAAAAGGGGCATCAATCTTTGTTGATAATATATAGTCATGTACAAAATAGATTCAAGTTTACCTCCTCCATTCCAAAATAATCGTAGTTATAGGATTTTCAAGAATCAAAATTTTCAAAAGAATTGCATAATTTAATGAGGTTTTTAATCATACAAGGTCAAATATAATGAGGTCTAATTAGGAACGTTCAACTGAAGATGTGACACCCTGGTTTTCGCTCCTTGTTTTTTTCCTTCGTGGGATTTGACTCCCGTCTTTTTTCGGTGTTATTGGATTTTCCCTCGCTCTTGGGTATATGAAGAAGGTCATATAGCCTTGCCTTTCCTGTCCAACCAGAGATTCTCTCCAGACCAACTTTGCCACCCAAGATGTTTTCTCGGGATTTTGCCACCGAAACCCTACTCTCCGGTTTACCGGAAGGGAAACCCTAATTCTTGTGGTTACAAAGGAACCCCAATTTTCTTTGCTCTGTTGCCTCCCAAACTTTTCCCAATGATCATCCCACATCTATAAACCCTGGATATGCAAAAATATTGCCAAGTCATTTGCAATATTTTTCATTTAAAATTAATTCCTTTTTCTGCCAGGTAAAGGAATTAAATCCAAGAAAATATCTATCCATCTCCAAAGTTCATGAAAATTGTGGAGATATTCTTTGTGATCATGTTGAACTCTCATAAAAATATTGGAAATAATTAAATAAGGGAAATTGCATTTTCCTATTTAAAGCCAATATTGCAATTTGGGCACTTTCCAAAGGAGCTACCATTTTGGTAGCCAGGAAAAATCCCAAATAATTTGTGGAACTTCTCCTATCCATATCGTCTCCACTTCCATCAAGAATCCAAGTTCCATAGTTCAAATTTTGAGCACATCATCCAATTCTTGTTTCTGGATTTATTTTGAGGTTGTGAAGCAACTATATTTTATATTGCTTCAAAAATTCTCAAATTAATCCAGGACCTCACATTCCTTATATGGTATGAGCATGCAAAAATTCACATCATTTTATCTTACCAATTTCTCCCAAAAACTCCATCTAGTTTCTGTCCAGATTCTAGCTCTGTGAAGGAAGTACCATTTTGGTATATCCAAATGAGCTGAAATTTTTCCAGTATCTCCACATATCCAAATCATCATTCTCCACAAAAGTTCAGCTCATTTCATCAAGCCATGTGAGCACAGCTTCCAAGTTTAGTTTCTGGACCAAAAATTGCATTGCAAAGGAAGTATATGCAAATGAGGTCCAAGTGGCTTCAAATTTGGCAAGCATCTAGTCCTTCCTACCACAGTTCAATATGACAAAGATTCAGCCCCTCTCCTTCATTTATTTTTCCAGAAAAGTCCATCCAAGTTTCTGTTCAGAAACAGTTTCTAGCTAAGCTTCTCACCTCAGAGCTTCCTATTCCTGTATGATGGGTCAGGTCACCTATTTGAGGGGGGATGAACACGCCAGACATGATTTGAGCTCTTAATAGTGCCTAGTACATGTGGTGCCGGTGGTGACCGCGTGAGACCTAGCCAAAACAGAGCTCTGCTCAGTCTCGGGTCAATTCCCTCCCCTGTGCCCTTGCCGTCGCCTTATGCCAACGTCTGCGGCGGCGTACGGCTTCTTATACATCCCCAGCTGGCCCTGGAAGCTTGCTCGCTGGTCGGGAGTGCCGACAGGAGGTGCTCCGCCCGAGCGCTGCCAGGGCATTGAGCTCCCGGAGCTTCGGCCATCGTCGGGAAGCCCTCCCCGCGGCTATAAATAGCGCTCCTCGAGCCCTTCCCTCCTCACCAGCAGCCCCAACCCCTCTCCTCGAGCCCGAAGCTCCCTCCTCTCTTCCTCGTCCGCCATGCCGCCTCGGCCCCGGCTGAAATTGGAGCCGCCCGAGCTCCCTCTCTCCCTCTATCCCTCACCATTACTCTTCCCTGGTAACCCCGAAGCAGTCTGGCACCTCATCTTCCACGCCGTGACCGTGCCGAGCCCTTGGGCATCGCCGCCGCTGCCGTCTGTCGCGGCCGAGGCCCCGCCTTCTCCACTGCCCCCCGGTGTCCGTACGGTGCAGGGGTGGAGGCGGCGTCTCCTCCTGAACCTGCCGGTGGCCGGACCTCAGCCGGAGGTGGCCGGTGCCGGCGGGGCGAGCGCCGGCCGCGCTCAGCCTCGCCTCTACTCTGCCCGCATCGGGAGGAAGAAGCAGACCTAGAGGAGAGAGAGAGTCAACGCGGGGCCCGCGTGTAAGTGTTTCAGCGGCCGGGCCCGCACTGTTTAAGTGGATGCGTATTTTCGGAAATACGTTTTCCCTTAAGTAAGGCGTAATCCACCGCAACTTCAGCGCAGAGTGCGCTTCCTCTTTACTGAAAGCGTATTCCGGTAATGCGATTTCAATTTCAGCACAGTCACCAACAGGTCTAAGTTGCAGACGTTCACCGGTTAGCGGCCGAAGTGGACACTTTTGTTCATTTCACCGTTTAACGAATGAACGGGCACAACTTTTCGCTCGTAACTCCGATTCAGGTGAATCCAAAACCCACTTTCTCAGTTCGTCGAGACCGTTCCGATAATGTCACTTCCACCATGTTGAAACTTTCTGAAAATGACCATTTTTCCCTTGCCCTTCTATCAGCCCCTCCGAGAGAGAATCCTTTCCGGCAAATTTTTCCGTGAGGTGATCGCACTTCTCCCGGAGTATTCCTTGACCCCCAGGCAAGCCGACCATCTGATATGTGCCCTAAAGCATTGATCTGTGTTATTCTTGTGTGTTTAAATTAATATGCTTATGCTTGGATGCGTAGTGGTGAGCTGTATGTGACGCTGATGAACCCTTGCTTGTCTTTCTTTGATGACGGCACCACGCCTGTGTTCTGAGCTGCTTTCGGCCGTCCGGGGTGGATGCCGACTTTATGTTTCTCTTTTCAACAACTGGCCCGTGTTCTGAGCTGCTTTTCGGCCGTCTCGGAAAGCTGTTGAATTTCTTTCTGTAGCGGTGACCCTATGCTCTGAGCTATTCCTCGGCCATCTTAGGGAACCGCTACACTCTTTTTATCAACACCGTCTCATGCCCTGAGCTGATTTTCAGCCGTCTTGAGTCGGGGATGAGTTATTCCAGTAACGTCCCAGATCTGAGTTGTAAAGACCATTCTGGTGGCTACTGGTTTAATTGCCGGTTTCATGCAAGGGTTCAGATGGTCGTAACTTACAGCTAGAACTTGTAAAGTGACAACTTGCCATTTAAATATTGTCTCACTAATGACACGTTGTGATATTGTATGGAGATAGGTTGTTATGTTTTTCATAATTGTTACATCATGCATTGTTACTGTTGTTGCAATAATAAAGAATGTGACCTAATAACAACAACTTCCTCCGTCGGCTGGATCGAGTCATAGTGCCACTGAACCGAGCTCATCAAGTGCAACCACATTTGCCGGTATAGGACGGCCCTAGCTTGGTCTATTGTCCTGCCTCTTGTCGGTACCCTGGCCCGGTAGGCGGCGATAATCCTGTGAGCCCAGTTTATGGTTATGTGCGCACGTCCCCGTTTGGGACAGTTTTGTTTGGCCACGACGGTGGCAGGTGTCACGGGGTGACACAGGGGCCACCCAGGACTTGACCCTGGGAGGGTATGATTGTCGGTGGGACAGAAAGAGTGCCAGGCAATAGACAAGTTATGTTGGAGCAGCACTGGTCCACCCGAATGGGAGCACGAGGCCAGAAGCTCCATGGTGTGGGTAAAGTGCGCAACCTCTGCAGAGTGTAAATCTATTCGAATAGCTGCGTCCTCGGTCATGGCACACATTTCGTACTAGGTCACACTATTTGGTCTGTGTCGAGTCTGGAGGAACAAACTATATAATGTTATTGCTAAGACTGAATCTGAGAATGGTAAGGTTTGTCAGACTTGCAGTACGGATGCATGGACATTAGATGATGTCAGGGGTATGAATGTTAGCCATGCGATGGCTATGAGCTAAAGGGTCGGATGACCACAAGACTTGGATTGGATTTGGATCGGATTTGGTTAGGATCATGACATATTCGGAGTATGGACTATTTACTTGCTATGTTTTACCTTAGTAGTTATCATGCTGGGTAACCCTGTTATAACATGATAATTTAATATTGCTAGATAAGTATGCTATGCCATGATAATCAATGTTGCTCTAATAACAAGTGCATGCTCGAATGCCATGGATTGCTTAGCTTGGTGTATATGTTGGTCTGGTTTGCTTGCGAGTACATTCAAAAGTACTCAACGGCCTTCAATGTGGCCAGGTTCACCTAAGGATCCGACGTCCACTAGCGAGGAGCCGGAGTGTTCGCGGGCTAGAAGAGTAACCCAGTCAGATCCCTGTGGATTGGAGCCGCACCAGGACCATGCCGCCTTAGATAGAACTTTTCCGCTGCCATCACCCTTGTAATATATCATGTAAGACTTATATATCTATTAATAGAAAAGTTTGTGTTCCTAATACTTGTTGTAAAAGCGCATGCCAGAGTGATTTTCCTGGGCTGGTATGTGCGGCGACCGTCTGGCTACAGTGGTATTCAGGCGGGGCGCCACTGTGACGCCCCGAGACCGATGCTCCAGAAGTCTTCCATTTATTCGTCGTCGTTGCCATGTCATTCGCTTGCGTGTTGCACTTTGCCATGTCATCATGTGCATTTTCATCCGCATGTTTTCATAAAACTTGCATCCGTTTGTTGTTGGCGTTCTCCCCGTTCCTTCCGTTGTCCGTTTCGAGTCCCGACACGCTCACACGCGCCCGCGGCACCTCCGAAATATTATTTTATAAGTGGGATAAAAATGTTCTCGGAATGGGTTGAAATTTGGCGTGCGGTCTTATTATATTGTAGGTAGACTGCCTGCCAAATTTCGTTTCATTCGGAGGTCGTTTGATGCCCCAACAGATAACTATATCAGCACTATAGCCGGTCAAAACATCGGATGTTTCGGTTTTCCGAAACTTGTCACCGGGCCGCCCACTTCCCTCTCATCTCAGCCCATGGCCTCTTTACAGAGCCACACCAGCCCACCTAGCAGCCCCCCTCCTCTGTTCTGCACCGTCGGATCGCGATCGGAGGACTCCGAAACGCTCTAAAACCCCTCCATCTAGCCCTCCTGCCTATAAAAGGATGGACTAGCCCCTCCAGTTTAGGAAACCCTAGCCCTCCCTCGAAATCCGCGCTGCCGCCAGCTCCAGCCACCGCGGCCTGGGGAAGCCCATCGCAGGCCCGCCCGGGCCCGAAGCCGCCCGCCGCCGCTCCTACCGACTTGAACCTCGCCGGTTCCAGCCTCCTCCACGCCTCCCGAGTCCGCCGCCGCACCGTCTTCAGCCATCGGGCAATTGGCTCCCTGCCCGCTCGTTCTCTGTGTGAGGGAGATGACCACGCTAGCGCCATGTCCCGCCCGATCCACCTGCGCCCATTGACCTGCACGGCCTCATCCATCCTCGTCCCTGCGCCCGCATCCCTCCAACCAAACGGCTGCGCCGTACCCCGTCGTCCCGCTTCGCGCCGTCCACCCTCTCCAACCGGCCCGTGGGCCCTAGGTGAGCGTTGCCCCGCTAAAACCTGCCTGAGCGTCATATTGCTATCCTGCGCTCACTCTGGTTTTTTCTGTTAATCCTCAGATTTTCAATAGCATATATGCATTTTGTGTGGGCTATATCTTTGTGCATGTTTGTCCGATGGAGATGATTTATATATGTAAATTGTTATACTCTCTATGCTCTACATGATGGTAGTAATTGCATTCATGTTAGAGTTCATCTTCATGTCATAATCTCTGTTGCAAAAGTGCATCATGCTGTTAACTGCTAAAACTGTTAATGTTTGTCACTTTGTCATTTTTGTGTGATTTAATACATGCACCATATAAGCAACTTGTCAACATGACTTTGGAGCATTTTTATGTCTTCTTGCTGCTAGTATTTATTTCATGCCATGATATGCCCTGATGTGAGTGCCATGATCTTGTAAACATGCCTAGTTAACGTTGCTGTTCTAAGTAAAAGCTGTCTGATAAAACTTGACAACTTTGCTTGATGGTTGCCACTAATCTATAGCTCATATGCATATGATTCCTTCATGTGATTTGGTCTATGCAATGTCTACTTCGATGCCATGCCTTTGGTTGCCATGTAAAGTTCCTGTAGCATGTCTCTTTCTTGCTCTCAATTTGTCATCATGTTAACTCTGCTCATGTATATGCCCTGTTTAGCAGAACATTGCATTTTGCATGGATCATATTGACTTAACTTGGATGCCTATGAACCTGAACCTTTAAGATAAATTGGAGTTTATCACGTCTATTTCAAGTTTGTGCCCACCATGTTACTGTAGCTTGCTGTTTTGATGTTGGCAAAGTGCTATGTTGCTGTTTTGGGGCAGATTAATATTATAACTTGTGTTGCTTGTAATTGTTGAACCGTTGCTCCGTTTTGATCGTGTCCTATATGAAACTTGCTTAGAATTGTGTGTATCTTCATATTGTCATGTTTCATCCTTGATTTGAGAGTGTGTTGTTGATGTTTCCATGCATTTTGTACCATATGCCATGTAAACTTGTTTAGCTCATATCTTTTAGACCGTAGCTCCGAATTAAATGATCTACATATGTAACTTGATTAGAAAAACGTGTAGATCATCATGATGCATGTTAACTTGCTGTTTAACAACTTTAAAATTGTGTTTAATTCGGATCAGTACTAATTTCGAAATTTGCATATGGGGATTTTCCGGAATTGTTGTTTGTGTTTCCGGCCTCATTTAAACTTGCCTAGTTGTATGGATTGCTTATGCTTCATCTCTTGCCATGTTTATAAACATTTAATCTTGTCATGCATCATATTTGATTGTGCATCATGCCATGTTTATGCTTGTGTGTTTACCATGTTGTTTGCTTCTTTCCGGTTGTGCTTCTTCTCGATAGTTCCGGTTCCGTTGCGATCGTGAGGATTCGTTCGACTAAGTTGGTTCGTCTTCTTCATGGACTCGTTCTTCTTCCAAGCGGGATTTCAGGCAAGATGATCATGACCTTGGATATCTTTACTATCTTTGCTTGCTAGTTGTCTCATTGCTATCGCTATGTCGCGCTTCCTACCACATATATGTCAGCCTCCCATATGCCATGATACAACCTCTAACCACCCTTACCCAGCAAACCGTTGTTTGGCTATGTTACCGCTTTGCTCAGCCCCTTTCTTATAGCGTTGCTAGTTGCAGGTGCTCTTGTAGGTTGTTCCATGTTGGGACATGGATATGTTGGGATATCACAATATCTCTTATTTAATTAATGCATTTATATACTTGGTATTGGGTGGAAGGCTCGGCCTTTTGCCTAGTGTTTTGTTCCACTCAAGCCGCCCTAGTTTCCGTAATGCTGGTGTTATGATCCATGTTTAGCGTTCCTAACATGCTCAGGGGAATGGGACCCTCTTGACAGTTCGCTTTGAATAACCGCTTCCAGCAAGGCCCAACATTGGTTTTAACATTTGCCAACATAATAATACTGAACTAACTAATTAATTGGCATAGGGCGTCATGAACCCGAGGATTCTTTTAATTCAACATAATACAGGTGGGCCAGTGCCGATGGTGTTGGTCCGAATCGGGCAGACTGCGTGGCCACCACGAGGAAACTCGAGGATCTGGTTTAACTCGTAGGCTGACCTATCCGGTCGTGGCCGGAGACGAGATACGCGCGGCTACTATCAGGGTGTCGGCACGCCGGGAGGTCTTGCTGGAATTGTGTTACCATTGTCGAAATGTCTTGTGCACCGGGATTCCGAGGATACTTTGGGCTATCTCGAGGTTGAGGTATTTCCACCGCAGCTTGTGTAGGCTTATGATGGGCCAGGTTGGAACACCCCTGTAGGGTTAAATCTTTCGCGAAGCCGTGCCCGCGGTTATGTGGCGACTTGGAAATTTATAACCTCCGGTTGTAGAAAACTTGACACTAAATCCTAATGAAAATACACCAACCGTGTGCGTATTCGTGACCGTCTCTTTTCGAGGAAGTTCGAGAAGAGAACACGGTGGGGTTATGTTTGACTCGTAAGTAGGTGTTCAGGATCACTTAGTGATCATTTGTACTTTGCGACCGTTTTGCGTAGATGCTCTTCTTATTCTTGTACTCGCAAGTTAGCCACCATAAAATGCTTAGTGCTTGCTACAACCTCACCACCTTACCCTTCCATACCCATTTAAGCTTTGATAGTCTTGCTACCCATGGTTATGGGATTGCTGAGTCCTCGTGGCTCACAGATTACTACAGCAATAGTTGCAGGTACAGGTAATGCGATGTCTTGACGTGAGAGCGATGCTTGTTTGGTTTTGGAGTTCATCTTCTGCTTCTTCTTCTTCGTCGATCTGGGGATAGGTTCCTGGTCGGCAGCCTGGGCTAGCAGGGTGGATGTCGTTCTTCTTTTCGTTTGATTTCATCCGTAGTCGGATGCTGCCCTTCTGTATGATGTTTGTTATGTATTGATGTATTCATGTGATGATTGTATGTATTTGATTGTATCCCCATCTATTATGTATGTGGTACGATGTAATGATATCCACCTTGCAAGCATCTCCAATATGCGTTTCTACTCTTGGTGGGGCCTCCGAGTTCCTCGAGAATAGGATCGCATATTGGGCGTGACACAGAAGAGTACTGTAAATGTGAATGCTTCTGGTTCAAAATTTGGAACGAAGCGCCAAAAGAGCCTCTCCTCGCCCGAAACCACGCGAGACCAATGTTTGGTAGAAGGAAATTACCATCCTAACTCTGACCCGTGAAGCCTACCGGCCCGACGTCTAGAAGTCTAAACCGGGGTAGGTTTGTAACTTCACCGTGACGCCACACAACCGCCTCCGAAAAACATAGTGCTTAGTTTACACATTATAGCTGTGAATATGATATTCCTTCCGGTTTTTGGTACATAGTGCATCTGTCTATTAACCATGCTCTTACATCAAACTAATGTTCTTGTGTATCCCTCATCAATCACTTATGATGAGACTGTCACACCCATGGGTTAGTGTGAGACACGCTACTCTTTTAAAGAGTGCAGTTTCATGCTCCCCACATGATTCTCCAGAAATAGGATGGCAAGATGAAGATAGTTAACGTAGCTCTGTAGTTGATGACCACATTTCCCCTACACCAGCATCGCAGGTGCTTGCTCTAACTTGGCAGTGTGATATGTGGTTGCATGTTAAGTATGGTGTCTAGCTTGTATTACTTCTAATTAGGGTAAATTGCATCTACTTAGTTTACACATTATACCTATGAATATGACATGCCTTCCTGTTTTTGGTACATACTACATCTATATATTAACCATGTTCTTAAATGAAACTATTGTTCTTGTGTATCCCGCATCAATCACTTACGATGAGACACCTTTATTCGTTGCATATTGCATATGATTTCTAGCATGTAGCTATGTATTGCTTCTAATTTGTTGAAATACCCTTATTAGCGCCCTTTTAATTTGGCAGAGTGATATTGGTTGCATCTTTCATATGGTATCTAGCTTGCATTGCTTCTAATTAGTTGAAATGCCTTCTGCTTAGTTCACACATCATAGGTGTGAATATGCAATGTTGTCCTTTTTTTCATACATATTCCATCCTCCTATCATGCGGTTGCCTTACATCAAAGTAGTGTTCATCAGTATCATGCATCAATGAGTTCGGAAAAGCAATTTTTATTCCTTTTTCCTGTGGATTTGACTTTACAAGGCAAAATCAAAAAAGAGGAAGGAAAAGAGTAAGGAAGGGGATGATGGTGGTCCTCTGCAGCAATGTAAACGGAGCATCTCTACAGATTCTCCTTGTACTTCTAGTGCATTTGTAGGGTCGAGAAGATAGGTCTAGAGGGGTGGTGAATAGACTCTTAACCAACCAAAGGTGCAGTTTTTAAGTTCTCTTGGAATTTTGGCAGATTTTGGCACTAGTTAAGATATCACCATGATTTCCTACACATGCATATCTAGAGATAGAGCAGCGGAAAAAGTAAAGCATGCAATTGTGCGGAAAGTAATGGGGTAGAGAAAAGAAGATCAAACGCAATGAAGACACGGTGGTTTTTGGCGTGGTTCCGATAGGTGGTGCCATCATATGTCCACGTTGATGGAGGCTTCAACCCACGAAGGGTAACGGTTGCACGAGTCCATGGAGGGCTCCACCCACGAAGGGTCCACGAAGAAGCAACCTTGCATATTGCACCATGGCTTCCGTCCATGAAGGACTAGCCTCACTCGGGGTAGATCTTCACAAAGTAGGCGATCTCCTTGCCCTTACAAACTCCTTGGTTCAACTCCACATGATCTTGGAGGCTCCCAAGTGACACCTAACCAATCTAGGAGACACCACTCTACAAAAGGTAACAAATGGTGTGTTGATGATGAACTCCTTGCTCTTGTGCTTCAAATGATAGTCTCCTCAACACTCAATCTCTCACTCACAGATTTGGCTTGGGTAGGAGAAGGATTGGAGTGGAAAGCAACTTGAAGAGGCTAGAAATCAAGGTTCAAATGGTTGGATTGGAATCTCTTGATCTCAACACATGGGTAGGTGGTTCTCTCTCAGAAAATGTATGGTGGAAGTGTAGGCACGTTCTGATGGCTCTCTCCTTTAGAATAAGTGGGGGTGGAGGGGTATAAATAGCCTTCACAAAAAATCCAACCGTTACACACTTTTTGACTCAACTCGGTGAGAACGAACATAAACTCGGTGAGACCGACTAGTGTAAAAAGTGTGAACTTTAGGCTTTTCGGTGGGACCGAAGTGGAACAACTCAGTGGGACCGAGTGCAAAGGCTAGGGCAGAAATCAGTTTCGGAAATTCCGATTATTTCAACTCGGTGATTTCGAAGTGAAATAATGGTGTTACAGAAACTTGGCAAAGCCATCTCGGTGAGACCGAGATCCTTTTCGGTGAAACCAAATTGCTAGGGTTTTGGCAGTGGCAATATGAGTGATGGTCTCGGTGAGTCCGGATGAAGTAGTTTCGGTGAGACCGAGATAGGAATTAAGGGTTTGGACGTATGTTATTGTGGGAGAATGACTAAGGGTTTTTGGAGGAATACCACTAAGCACTTTGAGCAACAACCTCATCATTAACACCTCATCCCCTTTTAATAGTATTGGCTTTCCTAAGGGACTCGATGTGATCTTGGGTCACTAAAATGAAAATGAAGAGTCTTGTAGATGCCAAACTTGTCCATTGACATTTTGAAGGGTTCCACATCTTCTTGTCCTTGCCATGCCATTGCTGAACTTGTCTGAAATACACTAGATAAAAGCATTAGTTGTGACACCCTGGTTTTTGGCAACCTTTTCTTTTCAAAATCTTTCTGGCTTTATTTGCAATTTGGACGGTTTTTGAATCTTTCAGTTACCTTTGGACTTAGGAAACTTTTGAATTCCTCCCTTAGTGATCCAAAGCCCTCAATATCCTGCCAAAATCTTAACACAACTGGATCAAATTCCAATTCTCAATCTTTCCCAGTAATTCATTTTCTTCCTTTGGGAAAATCTGTCATCACTATGGGTTATGAAGCAACCTATAGTTCTGATGATCAAAAAAATCTCAAATTAATACCACACCTTCTTGTCATCATCTACTCCCACAATCTTCAAAAACATTTCACAGTCCAGTATAAAATTTTGTCCAGAAAACTCCGTTTACCTTCTGGACAGTACTGGCCCTTTGTGAAGCAACTCATGTTTTCCCAACTCAGAAAACTCTCAGAATATTCCCTGAGATACTAGGGAACCTATCTTGCCACAATATCCCAAAATATCATCTTGTACAGTACAAATTTTCAGCAGCAATATCCCGACAAGTTTGTGCTCAATTCAAACCTCTGTGAAGGAAGTATCAGCTAGAGGTATTCAATTGAGCTGAAATTTTTATGGCATCTTCTATCCACCAAATAACCCTCACACACCAAATTTCAGCTCTAGCAGATCAACCATATGAGTGCTACAAGATCATCCTGTTTCTGGACCAGTAACAACAGTTGTACATGAACCACATTCAAACCTTATTGAACATTTCTCAAACTTGGCCAGCTTGTTATCCTTCCAAAGTAGATTACTCCAGACATCTCTACTGGCTCCATCTCCAGCTCATCTCTCCTCTAGAGCTCTCCCAAAGTTTCTGTCAGAAACTGTTGTTGAAGTTACCCTTTGAATCAGAGTGAATATAGCCAAACCAAGGGCAAAGTGGGACTAAGTGGTCGAGGGTCGACGTGCTGGACACGGTGCGCCATACGTACGTGGCCTCTAGATGCCAGCCACAGTGGTGAGCACGGCACTGGCATGCCAGTCCGCGCGCTCTGCACCTCCCCCGCGTCTGATGGGATGACTCCGGCCGTCCCGCGTTGTCATACTGTGTCTGGTAGTGCCAACATCGCCGCTGCCGTCCACGCACCCCGCTCCCGAACCTTCTCCTCGCCGGAATCGCTCCCGGCGGCCGCCACCGCACGCGGCCACAGTGGTGCCCGTGCTGGCACTGTGGCCCTGCTGGCCGTCGTCTTCCTTCGCAAGCCGCCACTGCCCGCATTTACTCTCTTGCCCTCTCCCATCCCGTCGCCCGCGCCAAGCTAGCCAGCGTGGCGTCCTTGCGCCGGCGACGTGGCCGTAGCTCCGCCCGCTCCAGAAACCTCGCCCCCGCCTATAAAAGGCCGTGCCCAGCCCTCCTAGCTCCTCATCGCCCTCCGCCCACTCCCAATCGAGCTCCCGAGCAATGAGCCAAGGCCGAGAGGCCCTCTGGCCTCGCATCTTGCCGGCGTTCCGCCACCACCCGAGCTCTGCCACCCAGCCGTCTCGCTCCACCTCAACCTCAACTGACTCCACCCGCGAGCTCCACACACTCTCCTGACCTTGCCTGACCTCTTGACCAGCAAAAACTCCGCCGGAATCGCCGTCTCCGACGACACCCGAAAACTGCCGCCGCTGGAGAGGAAGGGGATGACGTCGTCCGGCCATCTCCCACCAATCCACGGGTACGTACGGCTTTGTCTCCGTGTGCTCGTTCCATCCCCGTAGTCACCGGACCTCGCCGCCGTTTGCATCGCCGGCGACCATCGCCGAAGCTCTGCGGTGCTCTGTTCTCTCTCTCCCCTTTTAAATCTGACAGCGGGGCCCGCACGTCAGTGGCTCGCCTCGCGCGCCAAAGCGGTAAGTGGAGGCGCCCCTCCACTTTACGCCATCGACGTGGCCCTTTGTGGATTTTTCTATTTTCTGTTTTTAAACCAGATTTGACCAGAAACTTTGACCACTCATAACTTTTTATCCATAAGTCCAAATCAATTGATTCTTTTTGCATTGGGTTTGTCTTGAGCCCCTCTATATTCTGGTAAATTTTGGTATTTTTCTCATGCTCACAGAATTTCTAGTGAATAGTAATGTGTTATGTGACATTTTCCTTTGCTTTTTCAAAATATTTTCAGAAGGAAATACTTTTCGTTTTGAAGCCCAGGAGTTTGTGGACAACCCAACAGAGGAAGGCAATCCACATCATCCATTACATGAGGCATTTCAATAGTGTTGGTTATTTAATTGAATTCTGTTGAATTATTTTAGTATGTGATAATTCATAGTAAATTACTTTGATACATAGCTACTGCCATGTTAAGTTGTTCATGATAAATAACCATGCTTGTTAAGTATTTGTCAAAACTAAATCTAATTGGTTGATCAAGTGCCACCGACCCGGACTTATCAGTGCAGCCACATCTGCCAGCATGGGACGGCCTTGACTTGGTCTGACTGTGTACTCTTTTATCGGTACCACCAAAAGAGGGAGGGTTATGCGTACGTGCTGCCCTGATCAGGTAGACGACGATAATCCTATGATCCCAGTTGAGTTATTTTGCCGGCGTCCCCGTTTGGGACAAGTTTAGTTGGCCATGACGGTGGCAGGTGTCACGGGGTGACACAGGGGCCACCCAGGACATGACCCTGGGAGGGTATGATTGTCGGTAGTACGATGAAGGAGTCACGGGTTAGGCATGTTTCGTTGAAGCAGCACCGGTCCACCCGAGAGGGAAGTGTACCAAGGTACGGGACTAGGAGCTTCATGGTGTGGGAAAAGTGCGCAACCTCTGCAGAGTGTAAGAATCTATTCGAATAGCCGCATCCACGGTATTGGACACAGTCCACACTAGGTCACACTGAGTGGTCAATCGAAATAATAATAATGATGGAAGACCTTGTCTTATGATTGGAAGTGCTCAGTGGATTATGATTATTCCGAGGGTTGTGGGACAACCCAGAAGAGAGTAAGTTGGTATTTGGTAACAGCAAGTAAGCAACTTAAGCACTTAACATGTTAATTGCCATGCTGCTGTTTGCTGCATTGTTGTGGTTGCTGTGAGCTTGCGAGTACATTCCAAGTACTCACCTGGCATATCATGCCAGATGCAGGAGAAGCCGAGGACGAAGGTCCCGATGGTTCATGCTACGCTAACTAGGCCGTGTCCCAGTAGTGTCCCTTGGGATGGAGTTCCCACGTGATGTTTCGCTACGCCGTAGAATCACCTAGTACTATCGAGGCCCTGCTTTGTTACATAAATAATGTAGATATTGTCATAGCACGTGCAGTGCTTCTGGCCTCGCTAGCGATGTAAATTATGAGCTTGTACTCGAGATATATCAATAAAGATCAGTTCTATTCTGTTCCAAGTTGTTGTGTGTTTCCAGAAGACATGATCTCTGGGTTGGAAACACTGGGTAAACCGGTCCTCTGAGCCGGGGTGCCACAACGCTTGGTATCAGAGCCGCGCTGACTGTAGGACACCCTATTTAACCCTGCGCTAGAACCACGATTAGTTTAGAGTCTTGGGGTGTGTCTTGCTTGTTCCATCTGATTGTTGCATGGCATGCATATAGTTTATTATTGTGCTAACCGTTGGCCTTGTGAGTGTAGATGGCACCAGTTCCGTACCACTACAATCATGAGCCGGCACCGTTCACCTTTCTAGTACTGCTTCGTAGTGTCTGGCTTCGGCTGTATCCCAACGGCGAAGACCCAGTGTACCAGGTGTTCCGAGAGAAGCTTGCTGGTTCAGTATACGAGTATCACGCGGAGGCCTTTCTTACTGCGAGTTCAGATATTGGCAGCTACTCCCGTTCTTCCAAGGGCGGAACTGCTTCTACTCCAGAGCTGGCGATTCAGTTTGCTGCGATGGAGGCTCTCACTGACTTGCGCTTCCACGAGGTCGAGATGCAGACTCATCCAGGTTTCTTTCACTACCCCACCCTGTCGCCTGCGACAGGACGAGTCCTTTTCGCACCTGTTGAGCCGGCGAGTGATCGTGCTTCTGGTGTGTTATCTCGTTACCTGAACGCCAGTTACCGTATGATCACTTCACTAGCTGAGGAGCTGACTCATGCCCGCGAGGCACTTGCAGCTGTTGCGGCAGCACAGTCTTCTCCTCCACCTCCGTTTTCACCCATGTATACTCCACCCGTTCCACCTTCTGAGACTCCTTCTAGTTCGTTCAGACCGCCAGGCTTTTCATCTGGTAGCCGATGTGAGACCCCAGCAGAATGGGCCTCACTCCTAGCTACTCCAGCTGCAGCGTCGTGCTTCTTCTCCTTCAGAGGGAGAACCTTCTCGTCAGCGTCGCCGTGTTACCTTTGATCCGGAGACTGAGATTCACATCATCAGCTCAGATTCCGAGACAGGATCAGACGACGAGGAGTCTTCAGTTTGGCAGTGTCCGTGCCACCCGCGCTACTAGAGTGGAGGCTTGAGTTTCAGTGCATGAATCATAGCATCTCTGCATATGTCAACTGCTGTATGAGCAGTCCAGTCATGATAATCCCACTACTAGCTTGCCATGTATGATGTTGGGTTGCCTTGTATAATTATGTTGTTCTCTTTATCTTTTCTTTTTATTTGGCTTCTTTTTCTGGTGTCATACTACCGTGCTTTCCCTTATGGATGTTGCTCATCGATTCGGTATTTTGCAATGGGAACAAATTTAGGATGAAGAGGTGTAGTAATCAAGGCGGCGATGGAACTCCCGTTCGTCGATCCGCCAGACAAGCAGGACACTCACCAGAAGATTTGCCACCTCCGCCACCACAGTCACCAACCACTGATCAGATTATGAGAATGTTTGAACAGAAAAGAAATCAAGATCTCATGGAATTCCTGAAAAGCATGCAGACTATGGTGGGTCAGAATAACAATAACGGAACACACTCTAAATTGTCTGATTTTCAGCGGACCAAGCAACCCAGTTTTGGCCAAGCTGTGGATCCGATGGAAGCTGATGACTGGCTGAGGACCATGGAAAAGAAGCTGGACATAGCCCGCTGTGATGAGTCAGACAAGGTTCCTTTTGTTACTCACTACCTGGAGGGACCAGTAGCTATATGGTGGGATAATACAAAAATAATGTGGCCTCCTGGGGAAGATATTTCTTTGGAGAAGTTCAAGGAGGTATTTCGCAAGGATCATATTCCCACCAGCATAATGAAGGTGAAGCAGAGGGAATTTTTGGCCCTTACTCAAGGGAATATGTCAGTGGGTGAGTATCTGAACAAGTTTAATAATCTGGCAAGGTAATCTACCCATGACGTGTCCCCAGAAGAAAGAAAGATTGATAGATTCCTAGGAGGACTCAATCATACCCTCCGTTGTCAGCTTTGTATGCTTGACTTTCCTGACTTTCAGACTCTGGTGAACAAGGCTTTCATAGCCGAACGAGAGCATAAGTCAGGATATGACGATCGCAAGCGGAAGTTTGAACCCAAGAAGGACAATCGTGAGCAGTTTGTGCAGAAGCCACGCATCTGGCAACCAGGGCCGTCTGAATACAAGCCTGCCTGGAACAATGGAAACAACAACAGTAAGCCCGTCAGCCAGGACAAGACCTTCTGCAAACAACCAGTGCTGGAGCACTGCCGCCGCAACAATACATGCTCTAATTGTGTCCAGGGCGGGCATTACTCGAAGAAGTGCCCCGCAAGAAATGGGAAGCCATCATCTGACTACAAGCCACAAGTCAACAATGTTGGACGCCGCCCCAATCCGAACTTCTATCATGGCCAAGTCCATCATATCTCCGCTGAGGAAGCCCGCGAAGCACCAGACGTGGTCCTTGGTATGTTTTCTGTTAACGACATACCTGCAATAATTTTATTTGATTCTGGGGCTTCTCATTCGTTTATTTCGCGGAGTTTTGCCACCTTGCACAAACTTTCTCCTTCTCTTTTGGACAAAATCATGGTGGTGCAATCCCCTGGCTCCATGCTCAGAACAAATGTGATATACAAGGATTTGGAAATTTTGATGTCTAGTTTCCAGCTACTCTTGTTGCCATTGAATCCCCTGGACTAGATATAATACTAGGAATGGATTGGTTGACACCACATCAGGTGTGTATCAACTGTGCCACCAGGACGGTGACACTGGTTAACCCGACAGGCCAAACAGTGCAATTCACTGCTAGCAGAATGATGTCAAAGAAGGGAACGGCATTCAAAGCCACTGCTATAGATATAAATTTGACTCCAGTAGTCAGTGAATTTCCAGACGTATTCCCGGAAGAATTACCGGGAATGCCACCTGATCGGGAACAAGAGTTCGCTATTGATGTTGTTCCCGGAACCGCTCCAATCTATAAGAAGTACTACCGCATACCTTCCCCAGAGCTGGTGGAATTGAAGAGACAGCTGGATGAATTACTACAAAAAGGGTTTATTCGTCCAAGCACCTTGCCATGGGGATCGCCTGTGTTGTTTGTTAAGAAGAAGGATGGCAGCCTACGAATGTGCATGGACTATCGCCAATTAAATGAGGTTACCATTAAAAATAAATATCCGCTCCCCCGCATTGATGATCTGTTCGACCAGTTGAACGGGACCCGGATATTCTCCAAGATTGATCTTCGAACGGGGTATCACCAGTTAAAAATCAGGAAAGAAGATATCCCCAAGACAGCCTTCACTACTAGATACGGTCTGTATGAATTTACAGTCAAGTCATTCGGGCTGACAAATGCTCCAGCCTACTTCATGAGCATGATGAACAAGGTCTTCATGGACTTCTTGGACAAATTTGTGGTAGTATTCATCGATGATATTCTTATCTATTCGAAAGATGAAGCAGAACACACGCAACACCTCCGTACTATTCTGGAAAGACTAAGGACCCATCACTTGTATGCCAAGTTCAGCAAATGTGAATTTTGGCTAAGAAAGGTGGGCTTTCTGTGACATGTTCTGTCAGAACAAGGTGTGGCCGTCGACCTCAGCAAAGTGACTGATGTATTAAACTGGAGGACACCAGCCACAGAACTGAAGTCCGTAGTTTTCTGGGATTGGCAGGCTACTACCGTCACTTCATTGAAGGCTTCTCAAAAATAGCCAAGCCATTGATAGAATTGCTGAAAAAGAACCACAAATTTGCCTGGACGGAAGAATGTGATAGCAGTTTTGTGGAATTAAAGACAAGGCTAACTACGGCCCCTGTCTTAGTTCTTCCAGATATCCACAAGAGCTTTGACATATATTGTGATGCTTCCAGGCGTGGAATCGGCTGCGTGCTAATGCAAGAAGGAAAGGTTGTAGCATATGCATCCAGACAGCTACGACCCCATGAAGAGAACTAACCTACTCATGATTTGGAAATGGCAGCCGTGATTCATGCATTAAAGATTTGGAGGCATTATCTCATTGGGCAGCGATATGAAATATACACAGACCATAAGAGTCTCAAGTATATTTTCACCCAACCCGATCTTAATCTCAGGCAGAGAAGATGGCTTGAATTGGTCAAGGACTATGACATTGGAATTAATTATCATCCGGGAAAAGCCAATGTGGTCGCCGATGCTCTCAGCAGAAAACAAGGCATCATGAATGCACTAACTGAGGGTATCCATCCAGGGCTACAAGAAGAGTTTGCCAAGCTGAATATGGTATTATGCGGCCCAATTAGCCCGGATACAATGGAAATTATTCCGACACTTATGGAAGAAATTAAGGCAGATCAGAAATCAGATAAAGGTATACAAGAGATCAAGGAGCACATTCCGCAAGGAAAGGCCAAGTCCTTCCGAATTGATGACCAGGGCACTTTATGGTTTGAGGACCGAATATGCGTGCCTGATCAAGAAAATTTGAGACGGCAAATACTCAGAGAGGCACTGAATCCGCATACTCTATCCATCCGGGAGGAACAAAAATGTACCAGGACTTGCGAGAAACCTTTTGGTGGCCAGGGATGCGAAGGGACATTGCATACTATGTCGCCTGTTGTGACATCTGCAACAGAGTCAAGGCTGAACACCAGAAACCCGCTGGACTACTGCAACCTTTACCAGTTCCCTAGTGGAAATGGGATGACATATGCATGGACTTCATTGTTGGACTACCCAAGTCAACAAGAGGCCATGATGCTATCTGGGTCATCGTGGATATACTTACGAAAGTGGCTCACTTTATTCCGGTAAAGACTAGTTTCAAAGCTAATCAGCTAGCACAACTCTACATGTCCCGTATAGTCAGCCTTCATGGAGTACCCAAGTCTATCACATCAGATAGAGGCTCCTTGTTCACTTCAGCATTCTGGCTATGATTGCACCAAGCCCAGGGAACCGTGCTAAAGCATAGTACGGCATATCATCCACAGACAGATGGACAGACCGAACGTGTGAACCAGATATTGGAAGATATGCTTCGGTCTTGTGCTCTCACCTATGGACCCAAATGGGAGGATAGTCTACCCAATGCAGAATTCTCTTACAATAACAGTTATCAGTCGAGTCTCAAGATGTCACCATTTGAAGTTCTGTATGGACGAAAGTGTCGCACTCCTTTAAATTGGTCCCAGATAGGAGACAGCCGTATCTTCGGCACGGATTTGATGCTCGAGGCTGAGAAGTAAGTCAAAGATATTCAGGAACGACTTCGAGCAGCCAAGTCTCGTCGGAAGAGTTACTATGACCCTAAGCACCGAGAAGTAACTTTTCAGCCTGGAGAATATGCTTATCTGCGAGTTACCCCCATGAAAGGAATAAAGAGGTTTCATACCCGAGGGAAGCTTGCACCGAGATTTATTGGTCCCTTTCCAATAATTGCTAGAAGAGGCAGAGTGGCATATCAGCTAGAGTTACCACCGGAGTTGTCTGACGTTCACGACGTCTTCCACATATCATAGTTGAGAAAGTGCATTGCCCCACCAATCAAGCAAGCAGATATGAGTGAGCTAGAGCTGACCAATGATTTAACCTACGAAGAAAAACCTGTCAGAATATTGGATGAGATGGAAAGAACTACCAGGAGTAAAGTAATCAAATTTTACAAGATAATGTGGGAGCATCATACCGAAGAAGAAGCTACTTGGGAAAGAGAGGATTTTCTGAAATCAGTATATCCATACTTGTTCCCTGAACAACCAAATCTCGAGGACGAGATTCATTCTAAGGGGGGTAGGTTTGTGACACCCTGGTTTTTGGCAACTTTTTCTTTTCAAAATCTTTCTGGCTTTATTTGCAATTTGGATGATTTTTGAATCTTTCAATTGACTTTGGACTTAGGAAACTTTTGAATTCCTCCCTTAGTGATCCAAAGCCCTCAATATCCTACCAAAATCTTAACACACACCTACTGGATCAAATTCCAATTCTCAATCTTTCCCAATAATTCATTTTCTTCCTTTGGGAAAATCTGTCATCACTATGGGTTATGAAGCAACCTATAGTTCTGATGAACAGAAAAATCTCAAATTAATACCACACCTTCTTGTCATCATCTACTCCCAAATTCTTGAAAAACATTTCATGGTCCAGTATAAAATTTTGTCCAGAAAACTCCATTTACCTTCTGGACAGTACTAGCCCTTTGTGAAGCAACTCATATTTTCCCAACTCAGAAAACTTTCAGAATATTCCCTGAGATACTAGGGAACCTATCTTGCCACAATATCCAAAAATATCATCTTGTCTAGTACAAATTTTCAGCAGCAATATTCTGACAAGTTTCTGCTCAATTCAGACCTCTGTGAAGGAAGTACCAGCTAGATGTATTCAATTGAGCTGAAATTTTTATGGCATCTTCTATCCACCAAATAACACTCACACACCAAATTCCAGCTCCAGCAGATCAACCATATGAGTGCTACAAGCTCATCCTATTTCAGGACCAGTAACAACAGTTGTACATGAACCACATTCAAACCTTGTTGAAAATTTCTCAAACTTGGCCAGCTTGTTATCCTTCCAAAGTAGATTACTCCAGACATCTCTACTGGCTCCATCTCCAGCTCATCTCTCCTCTAGAGCTCTCCCAAAGTTTCTGTCAGAAGCTGTTGTTGAAGCTACACTTCGAATCAGAGTGAATATAGCTAAACCAAGGGCACAGTGGGACTAAGTGGTCGAGGGTAGACATGCTGGACACAGTGCGCCAGACGTACGTGGCCTCCAGATGCCAGCCACCGTGGTGAGCACGGCATTGGCATGCCAGTGCGCGCGCTCTGCACCTCCCACGCATCTGATGGGATGACTCCGGCCATCCCGCGTTGCCATACTATGTCTGGTAGTGCCAACGTCGCCGCTGCCGTCCACGCACCCTGCTCCTGAACCTTTTCCTTGCCGGAATCGCTCCCGGCGGCCGCCACCGCACGCGGCCACTATGGTGCCCATGCTGGCACTGTGGCCCTGCTGTCCGTCGTCTTCCTCCGCAAGCCGCCACTGCCCGCATTTACTCTCCTGCCCTCTCCCATCCTGTCGCCCGCGCCAAGCCAGCCAGTGCGGCGTCCTTGCGCCGGCGACGTGGCCATAGCTCCGACCACTCCAGAAACCTCGCCCCCGCCTATAAAAGGCCGTACCCAGCCCTCCTAGCTCCTCATCGCCCTCCGCCCACTCCCAATCGAGCTCCCGAGCAATGAGCCAAGGCCGAGAGGCCCTCTGGCCTCGCATCTCACCGGCGTTCCACCGCCACCCGAGCTCTGCCACCTAGCCGTCTCGCTCCACCTCAGCCTCAACTGACTCCACCCGCGAGCTCCACACACTCCTCTGACCTCGCCCGACCTCTTGCCCAGCCAAAACTCCGCCGGAATCGCCGTCTCCGACGACACCCGAAAACTGCCACCGCCGGAGAGGAAGGGGACGACGTCATCTGGCTATCTCCCGACAATCCACGGGTACCTACGGCTTTGTCTCCGTGTGCTCGTTCCATCCCCGTAGTCGCCGGACCTCGCCGCCGTTTGCATCGCCGGCGACCATCGCCGGAGCTCCGCGGTGCTCTGTTCTCTCTCTCCCCTTTTAAATGTGACAGCGGGGCCCGCACGTCAGCGGCTCACCTCGCGTGCCGAAGCGGTAAGTGGAGGCGCCCCTCCACTTACGACATTGACGTGGCCCTCTGTGGATTTTTCTATTTTTTGTTTTTAAACCAGATTTGACCAGAAACTTTGACCACTCATAACTTTTTATCCATAATTCAAAATCAATTGATTCTTTTTGCATTGGGTTTGTCTTGAGCCCCTCTATTTTCTAGTAAATTTTGGTATTTTTCTCATGCTCACAGAATTTCTGGTGAACAGAAATGTGTTATGTGACATTTTCCTTTGCTTTTTCAAAATATTTTCAGAAGGAAATACTTTTGGTTTTGAAGCCCAGGAGTTTGTGGACAACCCAACAGAGCAAGGCAAGCCACATCATCCATTACATGAGGCATTTCAATAGTGTTGGTTATTTAATTGAATTGTTTTGAATTATTTTAGTATGTGATAATTCATAGTAAATTACTTTGATACATAGCTAATGCCATGTTAAGTTGTTCATGATAAATAACCATGCTTGTTAAGTATTTGTCAAAACTAAACCTAATTGGTTGATCAAGTGCCACCGACCCGGACTTATCAGCCACATCTGCCGGTATGGGACGGCCTTAACTTGGTCTGACTGCGTACTCTTTTATCGGTACGACCAAAAGAGGGAGGGTTATGCGTGTGTGTTGCCCTGATCCGGTAGACGACGATAATCATGTGAGCCCAGTTGAGTTATTTTGCCGGCGTCCCCGTTCGGGACAAGTTTAGTTGGCCACGACGGTGGCAGGTGTCACGGGGTGACACAGGGGCCACCCAGGACATGACCCTGGGAGGGTATGATTGTCGGTGGTACGATGAAGGAGTCACGGGTTAGGCAAGTTTCGTTGAAGCAGCACCGGTCCACCCGAGAGGGAAGTGTACCGAGGTACGGGACTAGGGTCTTCATGGTGTAGGAAAAGTGTGCAACCTCTGTAGAGTGTAAGAATCTATTCAAATAGCCGCGTCCATGGTATTGGACACAGTCCGCACTAGGTCACACTGAGTGGTCAATCGAAATAATAATAATGATGGAAGAACTTGTCTTATGATCGGAAGTGCTCAGTGGATTATGATTATTCCGAGGGTTGTGGGACAACCCAGAAGAGAGTAAGTTGGTATTTGGTAACAGTAAGTAAGCAAGTTAAGCACTTAACATGTTAATTGCCATGTTGTTGTTTGCTGCATTGTTGTGGTTGCTGTGAGCTTGCGAGTACATTCCAAGTACTCACCTGGCGTATCATACCAGATGCAGGAGATGCCGAGGACGGAGGTCCCGATGGTTCATGCTACGCTAACTTGGCCGTGTCCCAGTAGTGTCCCTTGGGATGGAGTTCCCACGTGATGTTCCGCTACGCCGTAGAATCACCTAGTAGTATTGAGGCCCTGCTTTGTTCCATAAATAATGTAGATATTGTCATAGCACGTGCAGTGCTTCTGGCCACGCTAGCGATGTAAATTATGAGCTTGTACTCGAGATATATCAATAAAGATCAGTTCTGTTCTATTCCAAGTTGTTGTGTGTTTCCAGAAGACATGATCTCTGGGTTGGAAACACTGGGTAAACCGGTCCTCTGAGCCGGGGTGCCACATTAGTCCAACAACATGTAAGTCGACATTGATTACCAAAACCACCAAGGGAGCAAATGTGCTTTCAATCTGTCCCTTTTTGGTAATTGATGACAACATACATCAAAGCTTCAAATGAAGATGTAACATAAAATTGTATGAAAGCTTTGAAGAAGACATGTCACATGTATGTGCTCCCCCTATAGATGTGCTACAAGTAAATGATGACAGCTAATGAAAAGTAGAAACACAAATTAAGGGAAATGCACATGTAACATGTATCTTGGCTATATGCATCAGAGTAGCAAAACTGAAGTTGAAGTACTCTCATGTCCATGACTGTTCTCTTGCAAACAATATGTGCAAAAGCAAGAAGTCATCATGCACATGAGTATGATGCACATACTTAGCTCGAAGTTCTTGATCATATTCCTGAAGAAATACACTTGAGAAAACAAGGTTAGATAACACAAGATAATTTCTACAAGAAAAGACACAAGATCCACAAGAAACCAAGATTGGGATGACATGTAGAAGAGAGTATCACTGAGTGAATACTTGTTTCAGAAGCAGACATGTCCCCAAAAGAAAAACAAATAGAATTAGTTGTCTCCCCCTAAAGGTAGGGTGAGAAAACTAGATCAAACAAAAGCAGATCATGTTTCTCCCCTCTTACAAACATGTTGAGTTCTCTCCTCTTGTAAAATGCATCACTCTCCCTTAGGACATACCTTTTGACATGCAAGAGGTTATGGTGATAAGCTTTGATGTGCATCTCTCTCCCCCTTTGACATCAATTTCCAAGAAGGGATAGCTTCAAGGTTATTGGTCAAGTGGGTATGGTCCTTGAGAAACACAACTAGCCATGATGTAGTTCCAGATGCAAGCAGAGGGAAAGAATCATTGAGTGGAGCTGGAGCAGAAAACACAGGAAATATTTGACTTAAAGTTCCTTTGAGCAATAAAGTCGGTGGCTCCGAGTTGGAATAATTCGGTGTGACCTAGATTAGTGCTAATGAAAGATTTGGTCAACTCAGCTCACTAGGTAAAGAATCTCTTACAAAGATTTGCAATGAATTTGCTAAGAACCTAGCTAAAGAAAAAGAACACCGAAAGAAGAAACAAAGATACATCTAGGTGAAGTTTTTTTTTTAAAAGAAACACTCAAAAGACACAAGAGAAACACTAGAGAACTTCATCTAGAGGGGTCGGCGACTAGGTCACCTATGTTAGAGTATATTGACTTAGGAGTCAAGTGAGAACACTTGATTATAGGTCATACTCATCGTTAAGCTCAAAATGTGCTTGCCATTTTTTGTTTAAGCCTTTCAATGTATTCACATCTTGTTGAGTTACTTTAACTCATGACTTTGAGTCAAGTTTCCCTAAGATGTGAGAACTTACATTGGGGTTTTTGGTGTTGATGTCCATCATGTAGTCGATCTTGAAGTGGATTCTCATGAAGTGAAGTTGGGAGCAATCCTATCATTTGTAGTTCATCTTCCTACATGGGTTAGATTTGCAAGGAACAACATGTGTATCCAAAATGACATGAATGAAGCATAGAATCAAATGTTGTCAAAGGATATGTTTGAGTTGTCTTGTTCCTTGGCACACCAAAGATTTAGATACTTGTTCCAATTTTTCTTGCTCAAGATGGGAGTTTGTGAGCAACCTTATGGAATGATGTTCATCCAAGTACCCAAAGAGGTTAGATACAATACAAGGGAGCAAAGTGTCCAAGATATGATATGATCATGGAAGTATCAAGGATTAGTCAAGAATGCTCATGCCCTTGCATGCATCCAAGTGAGTTTCTAGTTCATGTTTGAAGCATCAATGATGTTCAACTCACTTCTCAAGTGACAAAATACCTTCTCATCAAGAGGTCTAGTGAAGATATCTGCCAATTGCTTGTCGGTACGAACATGCTTGAGGTCAATGTCACCTTCAGCAACGTTATCTCGAATGAAATGGTGACGAACCTCAATATGCTTAGTTCGAGAATGTTGCACGGGATTGTGTGCAATCTTAATAGCACTCTCATTGTCACATAGTAATGGAACATGTCTCACATGCACACCATAGTCTTTAAGAGTTTGTGTCATCCATAGTAATTGAGCACAACATGATCCCGCGGCAATGTATTCCGCTTCGGCGGTAGATAGAGATACCGAGTTTTGTTTCTTGGAGGACCAAGACACAAGTGATCTACCAAGAAATTGACATGTACCCGAAGTGGATTTTCTATCAACCTTGTCTCCGGCATAGTCCGAATCGGAATAGCCAACAAGATCAAAAGAAGATCCTTTGGGATACCAAATGCCAAAGTTTGGTGTATGTAACAAGTATCTCACAATTCTTTTCAAGGCCTTAATGTGACACTCTTTTGGTGCCGCTTGGTATCGTGGACACATGCACACACTTAGCATAATGTTGGGACGGGAGGCACATAGATATAGCAATGAACCAATCATTGACCGATAAACCTTTTGATCAACCGGTTTGCCATCCTTAGTCAAGTCAGGAAGTCCACTTGTGGGCATGGGGTTTTTCATACCTTTACTCTCTTGCATGTTGAACTTCTTGAATAAGTCCTTGGTATACTTTGTTTGAGAAACAAAGGTGCCCTCCTTAGTTTGCTTGATTTGCAAACCAAGAAAGAATTTGAGTTCACACATCATTGACATCTCATACTTCTCCGACATCAACCTTCCAAACTTTTCACTAAAAGAGGGATTAGTAGATCCAAAAATAATGTCATCAACATATATTTGGCATACAAATAATTCTCCATTAACCCTCTTAGTGAACAAGGTTGAATAAATTTTCCCAATTTTGAAACCCTTTTCAAGAAGAAACTTTGTCAAGCATTTGTACCAAGCTCTAGGGGCTTGTTTGAGACCATAAAGGGCTTTACGAAGTTTATAAACATGGTTAGGTTTCTTGGAATTAACAAAGCCAGGAGGTTGTTTAACATAGATTTCCTCCTCAATTTCACTGTTTAAGAATGCACTTTTAATATCCATTTGGTAAAGAGTGATATCATGGTGATTGGCATAAGCAAGTAAGATGCGAATGGACTCAAGTCTAGCAACGGGGGCATTGGTCTCACCATAGTCTATACCTTCGACTTGTGTGTAAGCTTGTGATACAAGACGAGCCTTGTTGAGTATAACTTGTCCATCTTCATATTGCTTGTTTTGAAACACCCATTTTGTTCCAATGATGTTTTCCTCTTCTTTAGGCTTCTCAACCAACATCCAAACTTGATTCCTCTCGAAGTTGTGTAGCTCCTCATGCATAGCATTTACTCAATCGGGGTCCTCGAGAGCTTCTTCTACCTTCAAAGGTTCAACACTAGAGATGAATGAGTAATGCTCACAAAAGTTAGCTAAACGAGATTTAGAGCGAGTGATTCTCCCGGATTTGATGTCGCCATGAATTTGTTCGACGGGATGATTCTTTTCAATTCTTGCTCTAACTCGAGGTAGCTTTTGCTTGGGTTGTGGTGAGGCTTCCTCATCATCATCATCATCATTTTCTTCCTCATCGTTGTTGTTGTCGTTGTTCTCTTGAGGTGGTGAAGAAGGAGGTTGAGGTGGATCATCTTGTTGCACTTCCTCATTGCCTTCGTCTTGACGGGTTCCACTTGTGGATGCCTCCATGTGAACTTGTGGTTCACCTTGACATGAGGTTGGGGCTTCCACTTGAATGGACGAAGTACTCTCCTTCACCTCCAAGGGACGAATCTTGCCAGTAGACAAGTCTTGTATTGCTTCCGATGGTTTTTGTTCTCCGGTGAGTAGTTCATACGCCGTTTTTTCAAGAAGCTTGTGAAGATAAAGTCGATTTGTAGCATGACAAGCCGTCTCAACCGCTTCCACCCAAAAGTGTTTTGGCGTCTTGTATTCATCTAGCATTGTCCTTGCCATTTCAATAAGAGTCTGGTTCTTCCTCTCAACAACTCCATTTTGTTGAGGTGTGTACGTAGCCGAGAACTCCTTTGAGAAGCCTTCTTCGTCAAGAAAGGTATCCACATTAGCGTTCTTGAACTCCGTTCCGTTGTCACTCTGAACCTTCTTAATCTTCACTTCAAATTGATTTTGGGCCTTCCTAGCAAAGTTTTTGAAGATCTTTTGTACCTATGATTTGTCATCGAGAAAGAACACCGACGTAAATCTAGAAAAATCATCAACAATGACCAAACCGAAAGAGTTACCAACAAGACTTTTATAGGCATTGGGACGAAAAAGATCCATGTGTAGTAGTTCAAGTGGTCTTCTTGTGGTCATGATGATCTTCACGGGATGGCTTCCTCCAACTTGTTTTCCTGCATGGCAAGCACTGCAAAGTCTATCCTTGTCAAAGATAACATCTTTCACACCAAAAATATGATCTCCCTTAACAAGTTTATCAAGATTACGCATGACAACATGTCCAAGCCTTCTATGCCATAACCAACCTTTAGAAGATTTAGCAATTAAACATGTACGAGGTTGGGCTCTCTTAGTGAAATCAACAATGTATAGATCTCCTCTACGAATGCCGGTAAATACCATATTACGATTATCTCGACGAAACACTTGGCAATCTACTTCGGTAAATAGAACATTGAAACCAAAGTCGGCTAGTCTAGATACGGAAAGAAGATTGTAACATTTTGAATGGAGCTATCATTGGATATGGCCACCTTACCAAGGCCAAGTACCTTACCCTTGGAGTTTTCTCCAAAAGTCACCTACTTGCGTGGAACATCGTTTTTTGCAAGCTCACGAAACATGTCTCTATCTCCGGTCATGTGATCGGTACATCCACTATCGAGAATCCACTCTTTTCCTCCGGCCATATAATCTCGAAGATTTGCCATGAGACTAAGATTCCTCATAGTCTTCTCATATTCGATATCAAATTCCTTGTCCTCATCATAATAGCCATGCTCAACATCATCATCATCAACATGTATGTGATCATCACCTAGGGCAATGGATTCATTAGTTTCATGATCATGACAATGTTCAAGTTTATGAATTCTAATGGTTTCCGTGATAATGTTACTAATAGTTCAAACGTCTCCTTTAGCACGCATAAGATCACGAAGCTCAAATAAGCAATCATCAAAGTTAGGATCACTAGGCTTCATCTTGTGAAAAGCAATAGTCTTATGAAGAATCTCATCAAGATTCTTTAAAGAGTAGTTGGGATATCGCTTTTCCAAGTCACTCCATAGAGTATAGGCGCACTCAAATTTTTGCATACAACCAAGCATAATTTTATGTAATCCTCTAATGATAAGATTGATGGTTCTAAGATTACGAAGCATGTCAATTTCCTCTTCATAAGTGGGATGCAAGGGGTCAATGGGAGGCACATAAGGACTATGAATGTACTTGCTCAAGTTAAATTCATCAAAGATATCAATCATCTCATCCTTCCAAAAGTGATAGTACTCCCCATTGAGAATAGGCACTCTACGTCTAAGACTCCCCAAAGTAGACACATCCATCTTCCTCCAATGGTGATTAAACCAAAGCAATGGAGACCAAAGCTCTGATACCAATTGTAGGGTCGAGAAGATAGGTCTAGAGGGGGGGTGAATAGACTCTTAACCAACCAAAGGTGCAGTTTTTAAGTTCTGTTGGAATTTACGCAGATTTTGGCACTAGTTAAGATATCACCACGACTTCCTACACATGCATATCTAGAGATAGAGCAGCGGAAAAAGTAAAGCATGCAATTGTGCGGAAAGTTATGGGGTAGAGAAAAGAAGATCAAATGCAATGAAGACAGGGTGGTTTTTGACGTGGTTCTGATAGGTGGTGCTATCGTACGTCCACGTTGATGGAGGCTTCAACCCACGAAGGGTTACGGTTGCGCGAGTCCACGGAGGGCTCCACCCATGAAGGGTCCACGAAGAAGCAACCTTGCCTATTCTACCATGGTGTCCGGCCAAGAAGGACTAGCCTCACTTGGGGTAGATCTTCACGAAGTAGGCGATCTCCTTGCCCTTACAAACTCCTTAGTTCAACTCCGCATGATCTTGGAGGCTCCCAAGTGACACCTAACCAATATAGGAGACACCACTCTCCAAAAGCTAACAAATGGTGTGTTGATGATGAACTCCTTGTTCTTGTGCTTCAAATGATAGTCTCCTCAACACTCAATCTCTCTCTCACAGATTTGGCTTGGGTCGGAGAAGGATTGGAGTGGAAAGCAACTTGAAGAGTCTAGAAATCAAGGTTCAAATGGTTGGATTGGAATCTCTTGATATCAACACTTCAGTACATGGTTCTCTCTCAGAAAATGTATGGTGGAAGTGTAGGCACGTTCTGATGGCTCTCTCCTTTAGAGTAAGTGGGGGTGGAGGGGTATAAATAGCCTTCACCAAAAATCCAACCGTTACACACTTTTTGACCCAACTTGGTGAGACTGAACATAAACTCGGTGAGACCGACTAGTGTAAAAAGTGTGAACTTAGGCTTTTCGGTGGGACCGAAGTGGAACAACTCGGTGGGACCGAAATGCAACGGCTAGGGAAGAACTCAGTATCAGAAATTCTGATTATTTCAACTCGGTGATTCCGAAGTGAAATAATGATGTTACAGAAACTTGGCAAAGCCATCTCGGTGAGACTGAGATCCTTTTCGGTGAAACCGAATTGCTAGGGTTTTGGAAGTGGCAATATGAGTGATGGTCTTGGTGAGTCTGTATGAAGTAGTTTTGGTGGGACCAAGATAGGAAGTTAGGGTTTGGACATATGTGATTGTGGGAGAATGACTGAGGGTTTTTGGAGCAATACCACTAAGCACTTTGAGCAACAACCTCATCATTAACACCTTATCCCAATTTTATAGTATTGGCTTTCCTAAGGGACTCAATGTGATCTTGGATCACTAAAATGAAAATGAAGAGTCTTGTAGATGCCAAACTTGTCCTTTGACATTTTGAAGGGTTCCACATCTTCTTGTCCTTGCCATGCCATTATTGAACTTGTCTGAAATACACTAGATAAAACCATTAGTCCAACAACATGTATGTTGACATTGATTACCAAAACCACCAAGGAAGAAATGTGCTTTCAGCATTACAAGTTCTATGTCTCATCTCCCCTACTCCACCATCCCAGGTGCTAGCTCTAACTTGGCAGTGTGATATCCGGTTGCATGTTGCATATGGTGTCTAGCTTGTATTGCATCTAATTAGGGTAAAATGCATCTGCTTAGCTTACACATTATATATGTGAATATGACATGCCTTCCTGTTTCTGGTACATACTATATCTGTCTATCACACCATGTTCTTACATCAAAGTACTATTGTTGTGTATCCTGAATCAATCACTTATGATGAGACACCTTTAACTTGGTAGTGTGATATTGGTTGCATCTTGCATTGATTTCTAGCTTGTACTGCTTCTAATTTTTCGAAATTCCACTTATGACGAGACACTTTTAACTTGGCAGAGTGATATTGGTTGCATCTTTCATATGGTGTCTAGTTTGCATCGCTTCTAATTTCATGAAAATCCTTCTGCTTAGTTGACACATCATAGGTATGAATATGTCATGCCGTCCTATTTTTCGTACATATTCCATCCTCGTATCATGTGTTTGCCTTACATCAAAGTATTGTTCGTCAGTCATTCATGCATGAATGAGTTCTGAAAAGGGAATTTTATTCCTTTTTCTGGTCGGTTTGACTTCACAATGCAAAATCAATACAGCGGAAGGAAATTAGTAAGGCAGTGGATGATGGTGGTCCTTCCGAGCTACTGAAACAGAGGGTCTCTAAGGATTCTACTCAGGCATCCTCCCAACAAGATTCGCAAGAAAACGCAGGGCTAGACAGTCAACGTAGTTGTGTAGATGATGAACACATCTCCCCTACTACACCATCACAGGTGCTTGCTCTAACTTGGCACTGTTATATGTGGTTGCATGTTGCGTATGATGTCTAGTTTGTATTGCTTCTAATTTTGTTGATTTGCATCCACTTAGTTTACACATTATACTCGTGAATATGACACGTGTTCCTGTTTCTAGAACATACTAAATCTGTCTATCACGCCATGTTCTTACATCAAAGTACTGTTGTGTATCCTGCAACAATCACTTACCATAAGACACTTTTAACTTGGGAGTGTGAATACGTTGCATCTTGCATTGTCTTCTAGCTTGTACTGCTTCTAATTTGTTGAAATGGCACTCATGACGAGACACTTTTAAGAGTGATATTGATTGCATGTTCATATGGTGCCTAGATTTCATTTCTTCTAATTTGTAGAAATGTGTTCTGCTTAGTGTTTTTCATACATATACCATTCTCCTATCATAGGTGTGAATATGCAATGTTGTCCTTTTCTTCATACATACTCCGTCCTCCTATCATGCGCTTGCCTTACATCGAAGTAGTGTCCGTCTGTATCATGCATCAATGAGTTATACTATATGATGACTCTATCTCCCCTACTCCACCATCGCAGGTGCTTGCTCTAATTTGAAAGTGTGATAATTGGTTGCATGTTGCATATGGTGTATAGCTTGTATTTCTTCTAATTTGATTAAATTGCAGCTGGTGAGTTTGTACGTTATACATGTGAATATGACACGCCGTCCTGTTTCTGGTACATACTATATCTGTCTATCACACCATGTTCTTACATCAAAGTACTGCTGTTGTGTATCCTGAATCAATCACTTACGATGAGACACCTTTAACTTGGCAGTGTGATATTGGTTGCATCTTGCATTGATTTCTAGCTTGTACTGCTTCTAATTTTTCGAAATTCCACTTATGACGAGACACTTTTAACTTGGCAGAGTGATATTGGTTGCATCTTTCATATGGTGTCTTGCTTGCATTGCTTCTAATTTCTTGAAAATCCTTTTGCTTAGTTGACACATCATAGGTGTGAATATGTCATGCGGTCCTGTTTTCGTACATATTCCATCCTCGTATCATGTGTTTGCCTTACATCAACGTATTGTTCATCAGTTATTCATTCATGAATGAGTTCTGAAGAGCGAATTTTATTCCTTTTTCTTGTCGGTTAGACTTCGCAATGCAAAATCAATACAGTGAAAGGAAATTAGTAAGGCAGTGGATGATGGTGGTCCTTCCGAGCAACTGAAACAGAGGGTCTCTACAGATTCTACTTAGCCATCCTCCCAACAAGATTCGCAAGACAACACAGGGCTAGACAGTCAACGTAGTTGTGTAGATGATGAACACATCTCCCCTACTCCACCATCACAGGTGCTTGCTCTAACTTGGCGCTGTTATATGTGGTTGCATGTTGCGTATGATGTCTAGTTTGTATTGCTTCTAATTTTGTTGATTTGCATCCGCTTAGTTTACACATTATACTTGTGAATATGACACGTGTTCCTGTTTCTAGAACATACTAAATTTATCGATCACACCATGTTCTTACATCAAAGTACTATTGTGTATCCTGCAACAATCACTTACCATAAGACACTTTTAACTTGGGAGTGTGAATATGTTGCATCTTGCATTGTCTTCTAGCTTGTACTGCTTCTAATTTGTTGAAATGGCACTTATGACGAGACACTTTTAAGAGTGATATTGGTTGCATGTTCATATGGTGCCTAGCTTTCATTTCTTCTAATTTGTTGAAATGTCTTTTGCTTAGTGTTTTTCATACATATTCCATCCTCCTATCATAGGTGTGAATATGCAATGCTGTCCTTTTTTTCATACATACTCCATCCTCCTATCATGCGTTTGCCTTACATCAAAGTAGTCTTCGTCTATATCATGCATCAATGAGTTATGCAGAGCCAATTTTGTTCCTTTTCTTGTGGTTTTAACTTCAGAAGGCAATATAAAAAAAGAGGAAGGAAAAGAGTTAGTTCGGGGATGTTGGTGGGCCTCCGGACCAACGCAAACGGAGGCTCTCTAGATTTGCCACTTCTACTGCTACTGCAGTTGAAGTTCAAAGTCTATATGATGACTCCATCTCCCCTACTCCACCATCACAAGTGCTTGCTCTAATTTGATAGTGTGATAATTGGTTGCATGTTGCATATGGTGTATAGCTTGTATTTCTTCTAATTTGATTAAATTGCAGCTGGTGAGTTTATACGTTATACATGTGAATATGACATGCCTTTCTATATCTAGAATACACTCACTACAGAAAAACACTTCCGTGATGATACGTCTTTGTCACAATAGGTCATGTTTGCTGTCATGCATGTACATCCGTGACAATTTTATGACAATCAAGATAGTCATACATGTGCTGTCGTAGAAGTGTTCCATGACAATTCTGAAATTATCATCACGGAAGTGTCCACTTCCATGACGAGAAATGTCGCGTCATGGAAGTGTTTTCGTCAAGGGTAACCGACACGTGGCATCCACCGTAATGGGTCGTTGTTAAGATATCGGGTGCGGGTTTGGATCCGATAACCCGGTAGCAGCCCTGACCAATGGTGATTTTCCATGTGTAAATTTGTCATTCGCCGGTGGATCCACGTGTCAGCTCGGCATTGCGACAGATGTCATCCATTCATTGGACGAGAGACGCCTATGATACGTTGACACGTGGCACGGCCCAACAGTGGCCCATTTACGTTTAAAAGGCCGGCTCGTTTGACTTGGTCAAAAGTTAGTAGGCCGGCCCATGGAAAGCTTGTTAACGGCCTGTTCACATACAGCCCATCTACGGCCCGGGTACACATGGCCCGTTATGGCCTTTCAATATTTGGCCCAATAGCGTCATGTGGGCCGTCCCATATGATTCCACCCTGTTGTCACTTTCGGCCCATCTATGGCCTGTGAAGTCTTTCGACCCATATGAAGCATTTTGCATCTCTGGGCCCATTGACGGCCCGTGGTGAATCAGGCCCATCATGAACAGTAACTGCTTTGAGCCCATTAACGACCCATGACTCAGTTGGGCCGTTTCCAACCCGTGCTCCTTTCGGCCTTCTAAGGGACCATACATTCTTGGGCTCATTTCCGGCCCTCAATTACTTACGGTCTGTTACTGGCCTGTTATGCTAATGGGCCAAATTCAGCCCGTGGTAACAATCGGTCCGTTTGTGGCCCGTTAACCCGTTGGGCCGTTTTCATCCTATCCTGTAATCCAGCCCATTAATGACCCGTCATGCCTCTTGATAGAATTAAGCCTGTGCTGTCTTCCGGCCTATTAATGGCCCATTATGGTCTGGGCCCATAAACGGATGGTTCCGATTTTGGCCCATTTACGGTCCATATTGCGGTCCGGTTTTGGCCCACGAACAGTATGGCCCATGGATCCTACGGCTCGAACGAGGCCCATGGATCCTACAGCCCATAGGAGGCCCATGGATCCTACGGCCCGTAGGAGGCCCATTGTTACCACGGGCCGTATGTGGCCCATGGTTATTGCGGCCACTAGCAAACCGAGGAAAAAGAACTGCAGTGACTACAAGCAAACAAATAAACAAAAGACTATAAGTAAAGAAAATAAGACAACAGCTAATGCTAGGCTATTACGGCGATTACACAGATTACATCCACTGGGCATCAAAGTTCGCTACCAGTGCAAATATTAGGGAACAACAAAGCAGCATATTACATACACTGGGTGTCCAAATTGGCCACTAGTGCAAATAAACGCGGCAGCAAAACAAGTCCAGAACTGAAACCACTTCAGAAGAGCTCAAGAAACGATATCCTGGGAACCCACAATGCTGGCAAGAAGCTTAGCAAGCTTATTAGCTTTCTCTTGTTTGGCGCTAATATCCTCCAACTCTTGCTGTTTCTCCAGAAAGTATGCATCTGAATTCTGCAGGGACTTCCTCAGTCCTTCGGCTTCTTGTCGCAGCACAGCTGATCATTGTCTTTCAGCTTGTAGTTGAGACTCAAGAAGCCGAACTGATTCAGGCAGCGAGTTTGAAGGGCTTGTGCCAGCGGTAGTGGCTAGTAACTCGAACACTACATCAAGGCAGGACTTTGGGGTTGTCTCACTGTCTTCAAGATAGTTTTTATCAGCTTTCTTGGAGAACAACAAGGTTGTCTGACTATCTTGGAACTTATCTGCATTACTTCCTTTACCATTGCATAATGGGGTACTCTTCTCCACTATTCTGCCGGCATTCTAAAAGAGGAACAAGCAGACACATCACAGGTTTAGCATGTAGTATATGAAACTCATTTTGGTAAACCAGTTCAGTAGTAAGGTTGACAGGATTATACTAACTTGTCTTCTATTGCAAGGTAGTACATAACAACATAATGAAACAAACATATATCTATGTACTATGGTCACTGTATTGTCTATATCATCCTAATTTATGTTGCCAAATCAAGATAGAGACACAGTTCAAATCATATATGTTTAAGACAAAGCAGCATAGACAGAATATAAGTGTGGGAAACTACACAGCACTAACAACACTTGTAATGTGCATGACATGAGAATATAACTATTTATACAATTGAAACTGAAATCAACATAGAGCAAGAAGTTACAACAGCAAACCAGTTAAACAAACAGGTTTAAAACATACCTTTTGCACCATTGGAGTTTCAATTGGATCCTTCAAATTAGAAATTAGTTGGTATGAGTAAATACAGTGATGCAAGAGCAAAGGAAAATGCACCATAGCTACAGAATCTGACCTGAGAATAGTTGTTCTTCTGCTTTAAGCGTGGAGTTTGGGTTCATTGTGGTGGTCCTCGTGCTTTGGGCACTGCAGTTGACTTACTAACTGCTCGTGTGTGGGTGCTCTGTGGTCAACTAGAAGTGGGTTACTATCTGCTGGGGTTGGGGATAGATGGGGTGTAGCTGGTTCTCTGGCCAACAGGGTAGGGGTACAATCTGCAAGAGTGTCGGTTATGTGTGGTGGGGCTAGCTCTTGGGCAAGTACAACCGTGGTTCTATCTGCATCGATGGGTAGCACCATCTTTTGTGAAGACCGTGTTTTTACTCCCTTAGATACTGCCATCACCCCCTCCAATTCAAATGGCTGATAAACAAGAAAAGAAATTGAAGGTACAGACATTGTATGATAGACAGATGCGGTAATTCACGTATATGTTGTCTAACCAAACAGGACAGCATGGCACAATTTCACATATATGATGGCTAAGGCTAACTAACCAGGATAGCATGACACAATTTCAGATATATGATGGATAACTAAACAGGATAGAATGACATAATTCAACATATGATGACTATCTAAATAGGATGACATGACATAACTATATGATGTCTTTATAAAATATGTTGGCATGAAATAATTCACATACATGTTGTCTAAGTATACATGATGGCATGATATCATTCACCTATATGATTGATATACTAAGCTGCTGGCACTCGCATATATGATCTCTAAACTAAGCAGATGCCATTGAATATTGTGTATATGATGTCTAAACTAAGCAATGCAAGACACCATATGCATGATATGAGAAATATAACCATCGCAAGTTAGAGCATACACCTCAGGGGGGATATAGGACTTGTCATCTGTCTCTGAATCCTCCTCTGAGGAGCTACCTGTAACCAGCGAGATATCTGCTTCAACAGGTAGCATTGTCTACTTTGAAGACCTTGTTTTCACTCCAGATTTTTCCATAACCGACTCAAATGGCTGATGCACAGGAAGAGTAGTTCAATATACAAACATTGTCGGCAAATGGAATACGTAATGAAAAAAAAGGATGGCATGACATAATTCACATATATGATGCTTGGCTACATAGGATGGCATTGCATAATTCACATATATGATGCCTTGCTAAAAAAGATGGCATTGCATAATTCACATATATCATATACTCCCTCCGTTTCTAACTATAAGTCTTTGTAAAGATTTCACTATAGACCACATACGGATGTATATAGATGCATTTTTGAGTGTAGATTCACTCATTTTGCTCTGTATGTAGTCCATAGTGGAATCTCTACAAAGACTTATATTTCGGAACAGAGGGAGTAGAAACTAAACAGGTGGCATTCACACAAAGCAGGTCTAATCTAAGCAGATGGTTTAGCAATGCAAGACACCATATGCATGATATGAGCAATATAACCCTGCCAAGCTAGAGCATAAACCTCGGGGGGGAATAGGACTGGTCATCTGTCTCTGAATCCTCCTCTGTGGAGCTATCTGTAACCAGCAAGATATCTGTTTCGACAGGTAGCACTGACTGCTCTGAAGACCTTGTTTTCACTCCAGATTTTTCCATCACCGACTCAAATGGCTGATGTACGGGAAGAGTAGATGAATGTACAAACATTGTCGACAAATGGAATACATGATGAAAAAAATAGTATGGCATGATATAATTCACATATATGATGACTGGCTAAACCGGATGGCATTGCATGATTCACAAATATGATGCCTGGCTAAACAAGATGGCACTACATAATTCATATATATGATATAGAAACCAAACAGGTGGCATTCACACAAAGCATGTCTAAACTAAGATGATGACATATACGATGTATAAAGTAAGCAATGCAAGGCGCCATATGCATGATATGACCAACATCAGCATGCCAAGTTAGAGCAAACACCTCAGGGGGTAAATAGGAGTGGTCTGCTCCCTCTGAATCCTCCTCTAAATAGTTATCTTCCTCTGGAATACAAACTGGAATGGGGGGAGGGGGGCTGTCACTACACCCACCATGGAAGGATGTCTGCATGACATTATATTCCCACGCAACACTCTTCTCTTTTTCTCTACATGTTCTGTACGATTGTGTACAATAACTGACATGCATAATAAAAAAAGTTGTCAGATTATGTAAGGCCTAAGGGGTGCATGCAGAAATCCAGACTGATGGTAGCAACCAGTGGATAGATCCAAAACTAATGGTAGCAGGCAAATGATAGCTTCAGTTAAAAAAGACAGATGATGGCTCCTCTACTGTTTGTTGCCCACCCAACATGAACCACATAGAAGACCCGAGATGAACCAGATAGTAGACAGAGATACTATTCATTGCTGCCTCGATACGTGCCCCACAAGCATTTTAAAACTCAAGTCTGAACATTAGTTTGGACCTGACTCAGAGTCTAAGAGGTGAACAACACGATAAAGTAGTAGGTAATATTAATCGATGTATGACGTAAGCAGACACAAAAGAGTGCGACCTCTCTTCTGGAACTATTTAGTCGACACGTTCATCTGCTCTGTCGATGATGGTAATGCAGTTGGTGTGGCTGCCGGTAGCGGGGAAGAAGATCTGAGGTGGCAAAATAAGGTCTGGAGTGGGGATCTCTGCTGCGGTGGAAGCTTACGTCGATGGAGCAGCTCAGGTGGGGTGGACGACGGCACGGCAGGAGCGGGACAAACCACACAGAGTTTTCTTTGACACCTATCTGTAAATGAAGTAAATCTGTAAGGGCTCCTTTGAATTGGAGGATTCTAAAAACGCATGGACTGGAAAAACACAGGACTAGGATAGTAATGCACGTGTAAAACAGAGCATTTGCAAACACAAGATTTCTGTCAAACTGGGTGTTTGGTTCACAGGAATTGGAAGAACACAGGAATGCAGAGAAACATGGTCAAATTAAAGTCAAACCACATGAAAATGTAAAGTTAGAACCTTATTATGCCACTAATGCACTTAGTCTTGTTCTTCATGCATATGAATTTGTAAAGGACGTCCAAGTGGATATTAAAATTCCTACGTTTTTTCTTTGAGAGAGACACCAAAGGAAAAAAAATCCTCCAGTTTTGCTTTGCTCCATTCCTTCTAACCAAATGCATGAATAGTAGTACCATAGGAAACTTTCCAAGTCCTATGTTTTCCTTCACTTTTTGTTTGAACCAGTGGTGATTCTAGTAGGCAGTCTTCAACAGGCTGAAGCCTGCCCTCGAATAATGTTTTTGTACTACTACTATTTTGGACACAACCAACTAGATCAACTCCCAGGCCCATCTACACATGTACGGCTCCAACACGCAGAAATAAAAAATGATCGCTTCTGAGAGAGTCCAACACGGATAGCTAACTTGCCTACTACCTCACTGTTTGTCATATGGGAGAAACTATTCGTATTTCTCATTACTACGTGTTCTCAGTGGGTGTTCTTGCCTGCATGAACTGGATATTTTTCGAAAAGAAACCTAAAGTTTTTCAATATATACTACATGTGCTCTGTTGTACTCTGAATAAATTTGAGCTTATATGGACAACATAAGTAGGTCCATTATTCTGGTTAAAAAATTATATCTTAAAAAAACAATTCAATAATAGTACATGTTCCCGTTGTAATCTGAAATTTTGTGAGTTTATTTGGTCCACATGATTATGAGATATTGGCTATCTTGCTAAACCGATTCAAATTGTGGTTCAAAAGAGCATTTAGTTCTCTCCCTGTTAACTTTGAGACCACCCTCCATTTCTTTCTAGATTTGCAACTGCTTTGAACCAAAGGATCCCTAAGGGATCGACGTGAATGTAGAGTAAAAAAGTGATGTGACGAGTGTACTACCTCTTTGGCGTAGCCTTGTCGACCTTGGCATCATTGGGTTGGTCATGGAGGATGGTGCGGCTGGTGTGACTGTCGGAGGCGGGGAAGAAGATCTGAGGCGTCTGGAGACAATACCAAGGGTACTGCTCCGTTGTGATTGACGGTTCCGTCATTGGAGCAGCTCCGGTGAGGTTTACGACGGCAAGGCTAAAGCAGGACAAGATAGACAACGTTAATCTGAAGTGGGATTCTAATAGCATCTGCAATAGATGATGTAAAATACATCAGCAAACAGTGCTAGATGTAAAATGCATCAGCCGCGTCGCGGTTGCTCCAACAGATGATGTAAAAACTGTTGACTCTGAACTTAACTAAAGAAACTGAATTGTACAGTTGAAACTGAATTTTACTGACGAAACTGAATTTACTGTCGAAACTGTTTGCACTAGTTGCAGAGCACTGCAATAGAAGTTTAGGCCGTTCGAGCACTAGTAGCTCCTGAAGCAGTGATCTAAATCAGCAGCCACTCGAGTAGTGAATGCACTAGCAGAGAGCAGCTCGTGCAGCTGGAGCAGCTGCGCCCGGAGCAGCAGCGCGAGCGAGAGCTAAAGCAGCAACTCGTGTAGCTGCAGTAGGTCATGTAGCAGTAGCAGCAGTGCAAGCGAGAGCAAGAGCAGAGCACAATAGCAGCAGGAACGAGAGCAAGAGCAGAGCAGCAGCGTGACCAACAGCAAGAGCAGAGAAGCAGCGCGAGCGAGAGCTGGAGCAGCAACAGCAGCATGAGCGAGAGCCGGAGTAGCAGCAGCTCCTGCTGGTGTGGACATCGCCGCCGAGGGAGCAACGCCATGCACTACAAGAAATATGGCAACTTGCGACCATCAATATTGGTCATTGAATGGTCGTTGTTTTTCACTTGTGACCTTTTTGTGACCAAAAACAGTTGGTCAAAAGCTGGCCGTCTTTAATGAAACTTAACGACCTTCACTGTGATATGGACGTAGACAGTTGCGACCAAAACAAAAGGTCGTAGATTCTATGACCAATTGTTTTGGTCACTGGCAACCTGCCCACACCACGTCAGATCCAACGTGGCAAGCTGACGTGGCAAAATTTTGACGAAACAAAATGGTCGTAGATTAGAATCAGCCCAGTCCAGTTCAACCGTCTATATGGGCCGAGCCCAGTAATTCAACAAATTTATGTTTTTTCCGTGGTCAACTAAATGGGCCAAGCCCAATTTTACGGCCCTTTTCTTTTTTGGGCCCTTTCCTTTTTCTAGTAAATTTTTTTTGTTGGCCTTTTCATTTTGTTTTTTATAACTTTCAGCAGAATTATTATTATTTTCGCTATTTAAACTAAAATAAACAATTCCACAACAACATCATCAGTTGGGCTGTAGCCTTTTCAGGCGCAGTACAACTTTAAGCATAGAAAATTGGAAAACAGATATTTAACCCATATATATTATTGAGAATTTTTCATAATTTTGCTGTCAAAGCAGCATGTACATAGGAATACAATTTTGTTGTCAAAGCAGCATTTCAAATGTACATCTTCATGACATCGTACATAAAAAACAGCAATAAAAAGATTACAATATGCCATATGGCTTAGATCGCATAAAACATGACATCCAAGTTCAAATGACCCCAGCAACGAAAAAAGATCACCAGCACAACATACAATCTGCACATTCAAAGAGAACAAACTATATGTCAAAAGATAACTGAGCAGAAAATAGCCACTAAAAGAAAGCAGATAGTATACTCAGTAATTACTACAGATTTGCTCACTGGATACACACACACTTTGCATATACTTTTGGAAGGAACTGCAGATTCAAGTAAACTGCAGAGGTATATCAAGACCAAGATACCTGACGGTAGGCAATCTGCATGTTGGCGACGGACACACATGCTCCAGGGCCATGATCTTGCATGCGCAGCATCTCACATTCATGTCCAGGAAAGGAGGAAGGACGAGCGATTTGCGGCGAGCTATATACCTGCTTGAGCTGTCCTGAAGGATACGCATTCCTGAAGGACACAAAAGTTAGACGTATTATTTTGACAATAAGCTTTGAGACAACATTGTAGGCTATTAACGTAAAAGATGTTGTTATCAGGTTAAGCCTCCTTAGTTTAGTGATCATTTACTCATACAATTTTTCACCAAGGATTGCACTAGTACGTCATGATCCAGTTGAGATCTACTAAACTACATCATCACAGGAACGACAGGTAGTTTTAGATCATAAAAACTAATGTTCCATGCATAGTCTTAGCGCTCCATCAAAGAATCAGCTAAATTTGCTCTCAAGCATACAAACAAAGTTTAGGGAAAACCGAACATGAACAAGAACTTATTATGCAGGACACATAGCTATTTCATAAGCACTCAGTGTGGATATGTCTGCTAAATGTATTGTGCACAAAAAGGTGAGGCTCCCAACAGCCCAATATAATGACTACTACAGTTCGGATTTTGATAATAAAACGGACATGTGTAATCATATAGCTAATAAAATACATGGCACAATATGAGTACATCTCCAAACAGCCAATAAATCTCATAGTACCACAAGGACATGCACTGAATAAACATATACAAAGTTCAAACTGAATAAACATATGCATGATATTGTCCTGTAGATGAAAGAAGGACAACATCTATAAGGTTAGCCATGCTTAATAAAGACATACAGAGAGAGCAAGTGTTCTCAGGTTAGCGTTAACATGGCGGCCTAACTTATACTTAATTTTGAGAAAACAGTACATATCAATACAGGGTTAGGCAAGACATTAAAGAAAGACAGAGGTGCTAGAGTTAGAAAACACTGGCGATATAAGTAGCATAAGCATAATACAACACAATATATTTGTTGTGTGGATATATACATATAATTGGCCATCACTGTATCTTGCAAATTAATAGTTACCACAGGGAAAACCTTGACAAGAGAAGATAAACTTTGACAACATAAGGTGAGATGAAAGATAGCAAACAACACATGTCAGCCATCTATTTTATTCTACTGAACCAATTGGACAACAGCCACCTATTTTGTAACAACTTTAGTTAACTTGGGAGAAATCCAACCAAACCAATTGATAAACAAAATTCTACTGAATTTTGGGGCATCAAGCAAGCAACTTAATTGGCAAACAATGAAATTTAATCAAGCATGTAAGCAAATTTGGAGCAGCAGCAAATCAGGGACCAAGCCTAGGAAACCAGAACAAGGAGATGCAGAGGGAGGCCTTGACCTAGAGTTGTAGCTTCCCCGCTGCTGGGCGTCTCCTCTCCCTACATCCGAGTCGCGTTGGTGATGTTGCAGGCGTGCAGCTGCTCCTGCACATCAGGGAAGGGAATGGAAGGTAAGGGGAGAAGAAGAAATTGAAAGGGAGATGAGAGGAGAGGGGGTCTGACCTTGATGGCATCGGTGGAGCTGCGTCGTCCATGGCTTCGGGACAGGGGAGGAAGACGCCTTCCCATCTATGGCGTCCTGGTGGTCGAGCAACGAAGGTGTGATGGATCTGTGAGGGAGACGAGGCGAGGTGAGGAAGAGAGGGAGGGATGTGACGACGAGGAGTCGAGGGGCTCACCTGAGTCACCGAAGCAACGCCGGAGCCATGTCGGTGATGTGCTGGCCCAAACCCTAGGCCACTAACGTGACGAGGGCCGGATAGCTCGATGGTGCGACGCGGTCCGGAGAGCTCGACGGTGCGCCGCACATCGTGCGATGAAAGCGCGCACCGGCGAGTAAGCCAGCCGTGACGCCATGGTCATCGCCGGTGGGGAGCAGATGGCAGCGGGGTCGCATGTGTGACTGCAGGCGTTGGGGCACGGCGGCATGAGAAACTAGAGGCAGCGGTAGAGGAGGCACGCCGCCATGGAGAAGGGGGATCTAACGGGTTGCGGCGCAGGTTGAGGTAGGGGGTAGGGTTCCATCGGTGGAGAATGAAGCGAGGTGGCTCGGGGTGGCGATGCGGTGAGGAAGGGAGGGGGGTCGGGGTGGCGATGCGGTGAGGAAGGGCATGTGGGAGGCTATGGATGGCGGCGAGCTCCGCCGGATGGAGTTGGCGGCGGTGATCTGGAGTTGGCGGCGGTGATCTGGAAGGGGAGGGGAGGCGAGCTCCGCCCGACGAGAGAAAGAAAGGAGGCGGGGGGTGGATGGAAAATGTCCACGAGGACAGACCTAGGGTTTCGGCTCAGGTGGGCTTGGGGTTGGTGTGGAAGGGCTGAGGACTGCCGTTGGATCCGCGAGTATCCGACGGTGTTTGATGCACGATCTGTGTGAGACGGCCACGGACCAATCAGAATGCAGTACACGCGTACGACGTTATGACCATCTAAATTGGTCGTAGTTGACTAAAAATAACTTGTTAAAATCATGTCAGCTATTTTACGACCTAAGAAATTCAAAAAAAATTGGAAAACCTTCTCATTGTGTCACCAAATGTGAACTAGTTTTCATGAAAAATAACAAACATGGAATAAGATAAACACCTTTAAAAAGGTGTCTTGAGAAATGAGTTTTTTTAGAAAAAAAAAACATTTTTCATTTTTCGAGTGCCCAAAATGACTTTTTTTGTGAAGGACCTACCAAATATTTGTTGAAAAATTGGACCAAATCATTTTTCTAAAATTTTAAGCCATATTTAATGTACAATTGACCAAATGGTTTGGTGTCAAAAACTTTTGATCCACCTCTCGTGAAAAAGACAAATTTTCGTCGATTCAGCAGGACGCAGGTCAAATTTGAACTACAGCTGCCTCATAGTTTTCTCTTTATTTTTTCCAAAAATCATTTCTAGGTCCATAAGTATCTATTTAATCAGAGATACTGCAAGATTCAACCCCTAGCTACGAATGGTCATGCCCGCCGTTGTGACCGCATTTTGAAACGGGCATAAGAAATTCAAAAAAAAATGAAAACCTTCGCATTGTGTCATTATATGTGACCTATTTTCCAGGAAAAATAACAAACTTGGACTACGACAAATGTCTTAAAAAAGTGTTCTCAGAAACGAGCTATCATATATGAAGATCCATGGCTTTCAAGGAAAATGGCCAATGTTATGGCATAGTTTGTTCAAATGATATCTTATTGTGCACAAGTTTGCATCTTGGAATGACAAACAATGTTGCCTAAGGAAGTTTTCACTTTCTTTGCACGAAAAATTCATTTTCCATTTTTTGAGTGCCCAAAATGCGTTTTTTTGTGAAGGACCTACCAAATATTTGTTGCAAAATTGGACCAAATCATTTTGCTAAAATATTAGGCCATATTTAATGTACAATTAACCAAATGGTTTGGTGTCAAAAACTTTTGATCCACCTCTCGTGAAAACGACAAATTTCCGTCGATTCAGCAGGACACGGGTCAAAATTGAACTACAGATGCCTCATAGTTTGCTCTTTATTTTTTCCATAAATCATTTCTAGTTACATAAGTATCTATTTAATCAGAGAAACTCCAAAAGTTTTGCAATATTCAACCCCTAGTTACGAACGGTCAAGCCCGTCGTTTTGACTGCATGTTGAAATGGGCATAAGATATTCAAAAAAAATCAAAAAAAGTGTAAACCTTCGCATTGTGTCATTATATGTGACCTCGGTTCCAAGAAATATAACAAACTTGGACTACGGCAAATATCTTAAAAAAGTGTTCTCAGAAACGAGCTATCATGTATGAAGATCCATGGCTTTCAAGGCAAATGGCCAATGTTATGGCAACATTCATGGCATAGTTTGTTCGAATGATATCTTATTGTGCACAAGGGTGCATATTGGAATGACAAACAATGTTGCCTAAGGAAGTTTTCACTTTCTTTGCACGAAAAATTCATTTTTCATTTTTTGAGTGCCCAAAATGGATTTTTTTTGTGAAGAACCTAGTAAATATTTGTTGCAAAATTGGACCAAATGAATTTTCTAAAATACTAGGGCATATTTAATGTACAATTGACCAAATGGTTGGGTGTCAAAAGCTTTTGATCCACCTCTCGTGAAAAAGACAAATTTTCGGCGATTCAGTAGGAAGCGGGTCAAATTTGAACTACAGCTGCCTCATAGTTTGCTCTTTATTTTTTCTAAAAATCATTTCTAGGTACATAAGTATCTATTTAATGAGAGAAACTCCAAAAGTTTTGCAAGATTCAACCCCTAGCTACGAACGGTCATGCCCGTCGTTTTGACCGCATTTCGAAACGGGCATAAGAAATTCAAAAAAAAACAAAAAAATTGAAAACCTTCGCATTGTGTTATTCTATGTGACCTAGTTTCGAGGAAAAATAACAAACATGGACTACGGAAAATGTCTTAAAAAAGTGTTCTCAGAAACGAGCTATCATGTATGAGGATCCATGGCTTTCAAGGCAAATGGCCAATGTTATGGCAACATTCATGGCATAGTTTGTTCAAATGACATCATATTTTGCACAAGTTTGCATCTTGGAATGACAAACAATGTTGCCTAAGGAAGTTTTCACTTTCTTTGCACGAAAAATTCATTTTCCATTTTTTGAGTGCCCAAAATGAGTTTTTTTGTGAAGGACCTACCAAATATTTGTTGCAAAATTGGACCAAATCAATTTTCTAAAATACTAGGCCATATTTAATTTACAATTAACCAAATGGTTGGGTGTCAAAATCTTTTGATCCACCTCTCGTGAAAAAGACAAATTTTTGGCGATTCAGTAGGGAACGGGTCAAATTTGAACTATAGCTGCCTCATAGTTTGCTCTTTATTTTTTCGAAAAATCATTTCTAGGTACATAAGTATCTATTTAATCAGAGAAAATCCAAAAGTTTTGCAAGATTCAACCCCTAGCTACGAACGGTCATGCCATTCGTTTTGACCGCATTTCGAAACGGGCATAAGAAATTCAAAAAAAATCAAAAAAATTGAAAACCTTCGCATTGTGTCATTATATGTGACCTAGTTTCCAGGAAAAATAACAAACATGGACTATGGCAAATGTCTTAAAAAAGTGTTCTTAGAAACGAGCTATCATGTATGAAGATCCATGGCTTTCAAGGCAAATGGCCAATGTTATGGCAACATTCATGGCATAGTTTGTTCAAATGACATCATATTTTGCACAAGTTTCCATCTTGGAATGACAAACAATGTTGCCTAAGGAAGTTTTCACTTTCTTTGCACGAAAAATTCATTTTCCATTTTTCGAGTGCCCAAAATGAGTTTTTTTGTGAAGTACCTACCAAATATTTGTTGCAAAATTGGACCAAATGAATTTTCTAAAATACTAGGGCATATTTAATGTACAATTGACCAAATGGTTGGGTGTCAAAAGCTTTTGATCCATCTCTCGTGAAAAAGATAAATTTTCGCCGATTCAGTAGGAAGCGGGTCAAATTTGACCTACACCTGCCTCATAGTTTGCTCTTTATTTTTTCCAAAAATCATTTCTAGGTACATAAGTATCTATTTAATCAGAGAAACTCCAAAAGTTTTGCAAGATTCAACCCCTAGCTACGAACGGTCATGCCCGTCGTTTTGACCGCATTTTGAAACGGGCATAAGAAATTAAAGAAAATCAAAAAAAATGAATACCTTCCCATTGTGTCATTATATGTAACCTAGTTTCTAGGAAAAATAACAAACTTGGACTACGGCAAATGTCTTTAAAAAGTGTTCTCAGAAACGAGCTATCATGTATGAAGATCCATGACTTTCAAGTCAAATGGCTAATGTTATGGCATCATTCATGGCATAGTTTGTTCAAATGATATCATATTTTGCGCAAGGGTGCATCTTGGAATGACAAACAATGTTGCCTAAGGAAGTTTTCACTTTCTTTGCACGAAAAATTCATTTTCCATTTTTTGAGTGCCCAAAATGAGTTTTTTGTGAAGGACCTACCAAATATTTGTTGCAAAATTGGACCAAATCAATTTTCTAAAATATTAGGCCATATTTAATGTACAATTGACCAAATGGTTGGGTGTCAAAATCATTTGATCCACCTCTCGTGAAAAAGACAAATTATTTCTTACCTTTATTATTGTCAACTCTTCTTTCCTAAAGTTAACATGATTGTAGTTGTTTGCAATTTGTTTTATTATTTTATTAGACTAATTACATTATTTTGTAATTAGTGAACATTTTTAATTGAGTTTTAGACTCTGTAGATATTTCATAAATTATTATATTAAGTCTAAAAATTAAGTAATTAGTTTGATTAAATAAGAAATATTATTCTTATAATATTTGTTATTTTCACATGATTTTAGGAATTACCTAAGTATTTTTAGTTTTCTATTAATCTTAATTTTATTTTTAATTAAACGGAAAAGTGACTGGGCCGATTTACTTAAGTTGCTGGGCCGGCCTGGCCCGTTTGGCCCACTGGGCTTGGCCCACTGCCTCGCTGGCTGGGGAGACAACTCCCAGCCGTGGCCCCCCTCTCTCTCTCATTCTCTCTCTCGCCCGAGCTCTCTCTCTCTCTCTCTCTCTCTCTCTCTCTCTCTCTCGATCCCCTTCTGACCTATCGGCGCCGTCGTCGATTTCGATGTGCTCCGGCAGCTTCCGCCGTCACGCTGGCTATCCATCTGCTCCCCTCGCTCTGCTCTACCCTTCTATCCAACTAGTTCCTCTAATTACTTCCTCTACTCATGAATCCCGTGGGGTTTTGGTGTCTAGGGTTTCGGTGGTGGCTTCGTCGGCGTCCTCTGGCACTCCCGCTCGGTTTCCCTCGTCGTCTGTGGCATCGCCATGGTGCAGGGTGCCCCTGGGATGGCGCTTCGACGTGGTCGTGCCCCCTGGACGGCGCCCTGTGCCCACGGTGCTCACGGCGCACGGTGAGGCGTCGTGGTGGTGCTCCTGCATCAGCTCCAACCTCCTCGGTGAGCTCATCTCCATCTCCTCTATCTTTCTGTTTTAGTGATGGCGGCCATGGTTACTTTGGTGCTGCTCTGGTTGATGTTCTGTGATCATACTCATGCTCTAGTTCATGTTGTAGTTCTATAGTTGTTGATCTCATGCTATCTAGGGTTTGTAGGCTTTTGTTTAGATATGATTAGTGCTCTGGTTAGGTTATACACCTCCTGGATTTGCTAAATTGGCCTGGATTGTCTCTCTGGCTTGTTTAGCTCTAGTTGTGGCTCTGTTATGCATATACTTGAAGATTTATTCAAGTGCTAAATGCTGTTGTTGCTGTTATAATCCAGTGGCTCATGTGGTGGTTATATATGCTATGTTCTTAGTATATGATGCTCCTGTTAGTGAGTTTCTTGTGGTTTCGTCCATCTGCTACTCCTCTTACTCTATGGTGCTACTGGACATGTTGCTATTCAGTTTACTGAACTTGTTACAGTTCAGTTGATATTGCTGTTGTTCAGTTCTGTTATGGATTCATTTTCCTTACCATTGCTCTGTTTAACTTTGTTATACAGGTATTATTTCTCTGGTTTGTGTGTATGCTCACATACAGATATGGTGTGTATGTATATACATATATATGCTGCTGCTACTATATATATAAGCAGTATTAAATCTCTAGCCCATGTGCTGGTGGGTGCAGGTGTTCCTACTTGCAGGAATTTTACCAAGTGCAGTGTTGTGCAGTGTTCTGCATCTAGCAGATCATTGTTGATGTGCTAAATGTGGGCTAGTGCTCTACTATTAGCTAGTTCTCTCCTCACTGCTTTCCTCTATTTCTTTTTACTGGTATGAACATATACCACTTGGTTTTGCCCCACTCTTCTACTTCTTGTCTATCTTTCTATCCTCTGATAAGAATAGATGCCCCTTGAGCTAGCCTAGCCTAGGATGCTGGTCTGAGGCATACTCACTGGGTGTAATACAGATGCTATTGTGGCTCCTAAAATCCAATGATGCAGGGCATAACACTTCTATGCAATCCTGAGGATTCTATTCTACCAATTCTACCTTGCTTGTCTTCCTGAAGCTTTGTCTTGTGGGTTCTGTTGTGCCTGCTTCTTGTGGTAATCCTGCTCCTCCTTGCTGCTTGAGTTGTAACTAGTTTGGTGGTCTCCTGTGTTGGTACAATAGTACCAGGTGTTGCTAAAGGTTGGCTGTGCGGCTGTGCTTGCTTATTTATAGGCTGGGCTCTCTCCTAGTCACTTGCCACTTGAGCATGTGACTCAGCTGCTTGCTGCTGAGCTGCCTGTGTGGGTTGGCCGGCTGTGGTGCTCTAGTGGTTGTGGTTGAGGCAGCAGCTGCTTAGTGCTGGCAGCCTCTCCTTGATGGCTAATCCACTCAAGCTGCTGGGTGGCTAAATGACTGGGTACTTGTACCCTGGCCGGCTAGGTTGATGCATATCTCGTGGTTTGAGTTTTATTTGATGCTGAACTTTGGCTTTACCTATTGTCATTTGACAACAGACTTGATACAATGTTAGTTGATCTTATATGATACTAAACACTGATTTGAGGGCTTTTAGGAATTAAGGAGCTGATGCTAGTAGCTGGTCTTTGGTTTAAACTTTTATCTCTCTTGTGACTTTTGCTAACCTTCCTGGAACTTGATCATTGGCTTTGGTTGCTACTGTTTCTTTAGTCTTTACTGGCTATCTGGTTCTCCATTGACTTGCTGGTTTGGGTTTTGTTCAGCCTGAATTTATTTAATTGGGAGTTGACTAATATTGTCAATTATCCAAAGTATTAGCTCCTAAAACAAATATGCATTTCCAGAAATGGAAATGCTACATTTTAATCATAATAAAATTCTTTTGTCTTTGAGGTTTCTTTTGCAGGTTTTGGAGATAAGAAGATCTAGAAGATTTTGAAGAGTAGTTAGGTTTACATAATTAGAAATCAAATAGATTTTGTATAGGTTTATTCCTTTTCAATGCTTGTCAGAATTGTAATCAAGAATTGTATTTGTATTCTTTTTAATAAAGCTTCTTTTATTCATTTGTAAGGTCACTTTGTATTATGATTATCATTATTTAATAAAGTTAGGATTTCCATTATTCATTATCATTTATTTATAAATGCATTTCCAATTCATATAGAATTGTACTTTAGCACTTAAAGCCCCACACGTCAGTTTAGCCAACAAGTCAATCTGTGGGTGTTCAAACCAACTGGTAGAAGTGATACATAAGCAAAAATGACAACTAGACAGGACATGTAGGCAAAATTGATGGTGTGGCCGTCTAGTCATGTCAATGTATGCACGTTATGACAACGTAAGGAAATGCAGCCTATGGTGGTGTTGGTCCCATGCGTAAGATCAACGGGTCCCATCTGTTAGTAGGAAAAAATATAAGTGCTAAATAGTGACATGTAAGTGAGAATGACACCTAAACACGCCATGTAGGCGATATTGCTGAGGTGTCTGCCAAGTCATGCAAAATCAAATCATCGTAGAAACTACGACTATCTAAATTGGTCATAATCGACAAGAAATAATATTGTAAATCATGTTCACAAATTTACAACCATTTCGTGTAAGGAAATAACGACCTTTCTGACCAAAGTGGTCTTTATGGTTTAGGGTTTGGACCCTCCCAAACAGCTTACGACCAATTGGTTCGAAATGGTCATAGATTTACGAACAATTCACCCACGGTCACTGAGAGAAGGTCACAAGTTAACATATTTCTTGTAGTGATGGGGGAGAGATGCCGTGGAGGAAGTCACCGGCGACGCCGCCGTCGATGGAGACACGCCATGGTGGTTCGGGATCGAGAACTGGCAGTGTCGTGAGATCGAATAAAAGAGAAAATGTAGCGATGAGTGTAGAACCTCCTTGGTGGCGCCGAGTAGGCTTCAGCTTCATCAGAGGAATTGGAGAGGGTGCTGCGGTTCCGTTGGGGCAGGTGAAGACGGTGCTGTGGGAATGGAGGTGGCGCATTAGATGAGGCGAACGTCGGGGCAGCTCCTTGGAGGTGGAGGACGGGGCGGCTGAACCGGCGGGACGACAAGATTGACGACGGATCCTCATCCGGAGCAGCGGATGAGGGACGTCGAGCTATTGCTGTGGACGACGTCGTCGGGGAAGAGGCTTCGGCTGGGCGGCAGTCGGGTGGCAGGCGGAGGAGGGTGGGGTTTTGCGGGTTTTGGCGGCCTTGGTGTACGAATAGGGGTAACGCAGGGGAAGAGAGGGGGGAGCCATGGCTTAGGGACGCGCTTGTCTGAAATTTGGGGTAAGTTACGAAAGTGCCCCAACCTAGTTTATCCATGGGACGTCGAGGCAGTATTTCGATTTCGCGTGTTGGGCGGCGCGACCGATTTCGGATGAGGAGGGAGTTTTCACGCGCGTTGAAATTTCAGGATAACAAGGCGCGGGTTGAAGAGGCAGGTGTTTCGCACCACAAGAGACAAAGAGATACTCTAGCTTGAAAATTTCAGGATAACAAGGCGCGGCTTCGAATTTCGGGAGAACAAGCTTAACGTGTACAAAAAAAGCAAAACAAAAGACAATTCGTACAAGACAAGAGAGAGTCATGTCCCGTTTTACAATATTACTACAAATGCCATTCAAAGCCAACATCAAATAACTAACAAATTCGGTAGAACAAGCTTAGCGTGTATAGTACCAAATCAATTCACATTTCCCTCAACAATAAACACAACAACAACAAAAAAACAAATCAAAATGCCTCCCGCAAGAAAAAATCAAATCAAAACACTGTCGTCTACCATATTGACTCAATTTGAATCAATTTTCCGTATTTGAATACGATTGTTGTCAAGTTATACCATCATTTAAATATTATCTTGATTACACAATACATGCATGTAGTAGTAATCCTATTTAAATATGAACTACATGTACCATACGATCTCTAATTCAAATATTTGTATCCATTTTATGTTGAATTCAAATCACAGTACATTTAATTCTATAGCTAGACGTTCGGAATGATCTAAACCATGTTTTCATATGTATAATGTGTTTAACACACACAATGCATGCCCCCCCCCCCCCACACACAGAGCATTTACATGTTAGCTGCAAAAACCACACATTATCTCAAAATCGAATAGTTATGTCCATGCATGGACGCAATGTGGTCAAACGATGCCTGCCATCGGTGTCTCAAATTCAAATCAATTTTGGCTTGTTCGACGAGTATATAGTATTGCATGTTCGATTCAAAACCACACGCATATCTCCATTATATTCATGTATGCATGGGTTACAAACATCATGATCTCTTATTCAAATATTTGAATCCACTTTTATATTGATTATCATCTATGTGAGTCTTTTACACCCACTCACACACTCCTCCTCTCTTTGTGGATATATACCACTAACTTTCCTATCGTGCATGCATATATATATGCACACACACTCCCCACTCGGCATCCTCTACATCGCGCACACACGTTCTCGTTCTCTAGGTCGGCCTCCCACGATCTTTGTAGGTCTCTCCATCTGCCTCTTTCCCACACACACCAATCGATATACCCCTCTAGCTAGGTCTGCCTAGCTACCACACACAAACATGTACACATATGGTCCTACCCTCCTCTCACCATCCATGCCTCCCGCCCTAACTCTAAGGAACGCGCGCGCTGTCGCCCCCTCTGTTGTTATCCATCTTGCACTCGTACACTGTCTCAAGCTAACTAACTAATAGGCCTCTCGCACCATCTCCTATGTAGCTAGCTAGCTAGCTAGCTGCACCCCTCCCCCCCCACACACCTCTCCCTCTCTTCGTCACTCTAGGAGTTCTTTATCTCTGACACATGCATGCATCTGCACCAATCGATTTCCCTCTATGTGTAGCCAGGTCTCTCTCGCTATTTTCCCACACAAACCGACCGATCTATATCTCTAGTTAGGTCTCCCCCTCTTTTCCCACATACAGAAAACGACAAAACTATGACCTCTCTCGATAGGACCGCCTACCACACACACATTAATTGTCCCTCCCATCTCATCATCCATGCCTTCCGCTTTATCTATCAATCAGACGTGCGTGCCCATGCACGTTCTCGTCCCCTCTCTTTAATTATCGATATCGCACTTGTACTCCCTCCTTATCTTCGTCTACCTGGCCTCTTGCACCATCTTCAAGCGCCCCCCTCTGTCCTAGCGCTTGTACGCTCATAAAGTTCTTCCCTCTATCCGTATCTATCGATATCTGGCATAAACGATATCCTTCCCCTCTCTTCACGTATATCACCCCCTGCACATACATATACTATGTATGTAGGCCTCTCTTTGACAGAAACATATGTATAGAGGCATGTCGCACAAACCATCTCTCTCTATCTCTCTCTCTCTCTCTGTGATACACCCACTAGGTGGAGTACATGTATACGAAGAGAAGAGGTGCACGCACGCACTCACTCCTTCCCTCATACAGACACACGGGTACACGGTGGAGCACATTTCTATAAGAAGAGGCAGCCCACATGATTTATAATTTGACGCGTGTAGAAAGGCTTTTTAGATGATGTGGCACTAGTACTTCTGGTACGTGCAAAGCAACCAAGTTGGATTTCCAATAGCATGGCACTACTTCATAGGAAACAAAATATGAGGAAGATCTTGTTTAGGGTGATGTCTCTCTTTTTCAGTCAATACATTTATGAATAAAATGATGTGGGGGGGCATCAATTAAGCCACGTGGCACATGTGGAGGTGTTGTTTGCCAGCTTCATTTGTGGATTTGATCACACTGACGTGCCGATGGTTCTAGAAGAACGTAAACACTTTTTTTTGAGGGTGGGTACACTTAGGTTACTATAGACGCAAATCCGAAACACCTAGACCATTGTATCAACATCAATGAACGGCTGATATCATGTCACACGTGAACGATTGAGAATTTCAAAACTAATTATAGAAATAGCCAACAACGGGCTCCTTTTTTTTGGTCTAAGAGGTTGCGGGCATCTGGCTCCGCCACGATGGCCTCCGAGAGCGCGGGCCCACGGCCAAACTCCCACACCTCTGCTCCAGTAAAAAAAACTCCCTCGCTTCCCGCGCTGGAAAAACACCGCACTCGCCTTTCTAATGGGGATTTCTATCGACCGATCTCGTTAAGGAGTGAAAGAAAGTGTTACACTTTACATAGTATTAAGTTAGGCGGTAAACATTACAGCCCGTCACGTTCGCGTCGCACCAATACACGGTCAGTCCGGCCCGCCGCTCAGCGAAGGGACGTGCATCGGCTTGGTGCATCACTGACATGTGCAACCATATGTGAGCAGTAGCATGAACAGACGGTCGGTCCGGCCCGCCGCTCGACATGCATCGGCTTGATACATCACTGACATGTACGACCGCATGTGAGGAGTAGCAAACGGACAGGCCAAGATCCCCCGCCTATCGTGCGCCAAAAGCCCCCCTTTTTAATAATTCTATAGATCGCACCAAGGAGCAGACCATGGCTATGGCTCCCTCAGTTGCGAACGCTCGCATGGCAGTTTCATGTGTGGGGAGGGGCGTGGTGTGGCAGTTTTGTAAAATGCCATGGCATTTCTTTTTTTTACTGTTGTTTTCGTCCAATAACTGGCACCGTCGGATGCAGATCTTACGGTTACTGGGGCGTTCGCCAGGAATAGCCTAGCGGCGAACTATTGACTATTTTTTTTCACACGCATTACATCGACACATATCATCTCTCTCCCTATTTCCCACGCACACACCTATGCTCACGAGTTTCTCAGGACTTCTCGCACACACCATCTCTAGCTCTCTAGGTAAATGCCACACACATACACTTGTACTCTAGGTTTAGTACATCCTACACGGAGAGAAAAGGTGCACGCACGCACTCGTCCTCTCTCACACACGCATCTGTAGCTACGAATCGTAGTGTTCTCAACCATCTGATTCGCTCTATCAAAGATTCACGTTGCTCCTTGGCCTTCAGATTCAAAGGTTCAAAACGCGGAGGCTCAGCTAGAGGTGCGAGGTTTTGCTTAATGTGGGTACCACACACGGCACCAACACGACACGAGATTGGTCTGCCTAGTGCGCAGTCGGGTGAGTATTAGTAGTACTACTTTGATGTGTCGCGTCAACTCGCGGAAGTATGCAACACTTCCTTAACAAACAAACATATAAGCAGCTTATATTTAGGTTTATTTCTTACCCAAAAGATATTATATCTAACAGACACAAAATATCCCTTGGACTGTTGGGAATTACTTCAACTGCTGATGTGATGTTGAAGTAATTGCTGCATCGCCACCAAAATCCACCATCTCTTAAGGTAAAGTAGACCAAACAAAACCCTACATTAGCATATTACTAATATAACTAGAAGGCATTGTGGAATCATTTAGGAGGTGAGCTTGTCAATCCGAATGTGGAGGGACACTGTCCTCGACGACCCAACCCCGGCCAGCAGCTTGGGCGGCACTATCAAGAAGGTCAGCTCCTCCACGGTGACGGCGCCGGGCTCCTTGCTGCTTGTCACCTAGATTTCCACCTTGACGGCGTCGGTCCTACCGTTGGGCCCCTCGGCGGCCCGTTCGCCCACACCTTGGCCATGTAGTGCGGCGGTGGGGATGCCCCCGCTCTGAGGCAGGCGACCGACACGGCAATAGGCGCGCTGATGCCAAGCGCGCCTCCGACCACGAAAACGCGCGGCCGTCCTCCTCCGCGAATAGCAAGCACTGCAGTTCCAACACCAGCACCTGCAGCTGGAGCACCTTGCCGTACTGGATCATGTGCATGTGCATGGGGTGCACGGTGATGAGGTGGTTGGGGAGCGCCAGCGGCGGGCCTTCGTAGCCGCAGCCGGGCACGGGGCACTTGCACGGCGTGAGCGGACACGCGCTCTGGTGATCATGAAGCTTGTGGTAAGTGACATAGAGCCCACAGCCTTCGTGTGGGCACTCCACCCTCGCCGAGGAGAGGACGCCGCCGACCATGAAAACGTGCGGCCGTCCTCCTCCACGAACAGCAAGCGCCGCAGTTCCAACACTGGCAGCTGTAGCTGGAGCACCTTGCCGTACTGGATCCTGTACCCGGGCATGGGGTGCACGGTGATGAGGTTGTTGGGGAGCGCCGGCGGCGGGCCTTCATAGCCATAGCCGGGCACGGGGCACTTGCACGGCGCGAGCAGACACGCGCTCTGGTGATCGTGGAGCTTGTGGTAAGTGACGTAGAGCCCATAGCCTTCGTGTGGGCACTCCACCCTCGCCGAGGAGAGGACGGCGTCCATCGCCGTGTTGCACACGTCGAAGCCATCGCTGCGCTTGCACTTCTGGCACTGCCGCTAGTTCCCGGGCCGCTCACCGCGGTAGTCCGTGCAGGCCAAGTGCCCTCCCTTGCACTGCACAAATCAATCGAACACCACATCAATCAAGAAAACTGCGCCTTGCTCGATCAGCCGAATGGACGAGATGTATTCGAACCTCGTACACCGGAGGCTTCAACGGGCGGAGGCAGATGGGGCAGTGGAGCATGGTGAGATCCATAAAGACGTCCATCGTCGGGTCCTGTTCCGTTGGCATGATCTCGCTCTCCTCGTGCACCACCATCTCTCACTTTAGGGCTGGGGCATTAGAAAGTTTTACCATCACATGTTCATACTTCAAGGTGCATTAAATCAACACATGAAAGGATCAAAAGGAAACTCATGGCATGCATGCATGCATTGTAATTTATGCATCGGTAAAGACAACTTCTTGAGAAAATCGAGTGTACTGCTTTGATGTGTCGCGTTAACTCGTACAACAAGGAGAAGCTTGATTACTACGCCCTCTCCCTCACCCATGTACGAGGAGAAGCTTTTGCTTACAACACGCTCTCCCTCCCCCACGCGGTGGACATGCAGCAGTTCATTCGGTGTCAGATTGCCAGAAGCATATACTAGTATTATTGTAGTAGTGCGACTTCCCGAAGAGGCGAAGAGCCAAGCGCAACCTGAATGTGGCAGTTGTGAATGCTCGCGTGGTAGTCTCTCATGTGTAGGGGAGGGGCGTGGTGTGGCAGTTTTGTAAAATGCCATGGCATTTGTTTTTTTATTGCTGTTTCAGTCCAATAGGTGCCACCGTTGGATGCAGATCTTACGGTTATTGTGGCGATCGCTAGTTATAGGCTCGTGGCCAACTGTTGACTAGTCTCTTTTTTTGCGAAAACTAGTCTCTTTTTGACACGCATTTACATTGATACGCCTTGAATGCCAACGAGGGAGAGGAGGTCGTCGATGGATGCATCTTTCTTCTTGCCTCTTGTAACTAGCACTGCATCGCGTACTGTATCGCATTATCATTCCAGTCGTAAATGACATGTGTGATCCCTTACTCTCATTTGGCGTTAATTATATGTATCACTGTCTTCGCCCTGGTTTATTGGTCACCTTCATGTGTTGTGCCAAATTTTGACTTCAGATTTAACTAACAATAAGTTAATGCATGTCACAAAAAAACAATATCGTTGGAAACTACTCTATCCTTTCCGGTTTATAGGGCTCAATTTCAAAATCTCTTCAACCAAGGTAGATGGTGAGTGGTGGAATAAATTTCGTAGTTTGCATAAGTACTTAATTAGTATGTCGTTTTCCTCAAAAAGTTATGTTTACCAATGCATTAATTACAACGCATGCATGCATGACCACTAAATGTCCATGAACTTCTCCATGCATTGGTGAGTTTTCTCTTGATACTTGCATTGGGTGATTTAATGTACCTCGAAACACTAAATCGGAAAGGAGGGAGTATGTTCAAATACGAATCCAACGATATTTATTTTGGTGACATGCATTAATACTTTGTTAGTTAATTCTATGGTCAAAATTTGGCACAAAGGGGACCAACAAACCAGGACGGAGGTAGTACTTACCTATTGCATCAACTTTGTAATTTACGTACGATGCATGACCCAACCTACCAAACTATAGTATATATATGGGCGCGACAACCAAACTTATAAATTCAAAACTAAGCGTTATACGTCACAAGTTCAAAATGAGAAAATGGAACAAGTATAGCACGCCTGTCCCGTTCGCGTCGCACCCCACACCGTCGTTCCAGCCCGCTGCTCAGCGCGCATTGGCTTGGCATATTATCACTGACATGTGGGCCCGATGTGAGAAAACCGATGATGCGCCAAACTGGCAAACTCCTCTGCTTATTGTGCGGGAAAATACCCGCCCTAACGTTTTTAATCGTTGTTTCTAGTATCTGTCTACCGTGCCAAGGAGCAGAACCAGAACCAAATGTTACATTTTCTACAAGTTCAAAAGGAAAAGGCTGCCATGTCGCGTGGCAACACCACATGGTCGGGAGTACTAGGGTCGGTCCGGCACACCGCTCAAGCTAGGGAACGCGTGTTGTCTAGCATTTTCACTGTCATGTGGGACCGCAGTTGAGAAAACCGACTATCGGCAAATCCCCACCCTGCCCGATGCGCGTCGGCTGAGTTACAATTAGAAGAGAGAAATGAGGAGGGAGAAGAGCTTGCTGTAGCACAGACGCCTGATACGTCCATTTTGCATCATGTTTTACTACTGTTATTTATAGTGTTTTTAATCAATATAACACTTTGTGGAGCTATTCTAATGCCTTTTCTCTCTAAATATGCAAGATTCACACAAGGAGGGAGAATACCGGCAGCTGGAATTCTGGACCTGAAAAAGCTCTGTCAAGATACCTATTCTGCACAACTCCAAATGAGCTGAAACTTTCTGGAGAATTATTTTGGAATATATAAAAAATATTGGAAGCAAAAAGTACCAGAGGGGGCCACCCAGGTGCCCACGAGGCACCAGGGTGCGCCACCCCCGCAGGCGCGCCCTGGTACCTCGTGGGGCCCCTGGCCCACTTCTCGCCCCCATTTTCTGGTATATAAGGGCATTTGACCTAAAAAATAGAGAGAAGACTTTCGGGACGGTGCGCCGCCGCCTCGAGGCAGAACTTGGGCAGGAGCACTTTTGCTCTCCGGCGGAGAGATTCAGCTGGGGATACTTCCCTCCGGGAGGGGGAAATCGTCGCCATCGACACCACCAGCGACCCTCTCATCGTGGGAGGGCTAATCTTCATCAACATCTTCACCAGCACCATCTCATCTCAAACCCTAGTTCATCTCTTGTATTCAATCTTTGTCTCAAAACCTCAGATTGGTACCTGTGGGTTGCTAGTAGTGTTGATTACATCTTGTAGTTGATGCTTGTTGGTTTACTTGGTGGAAGATTATATGTTCAGATCTATTATGCACTTCAATACCCTACTGGTCATGAACATGTTGATGATGTGTGAGTAGTTACTTTTGTTCTTGAGGACATGGGAGAAGTCTTGTCATAAGTAATCATGTGAATTTGGTATTCGTTTGATATTTTGATGATGTGTATGTTGTGATTCTCTTAGTGGTGTCATGTGAACGTCGACTACATGACACTTCACCATCTTTGGTCCTAAGGGAATGCATTGTGGAGTAGTAATTAGATGATGGGTTGCTAGAGTGACAGAAGCTTAAACCCTAGTTTATGCGCTATTCCGTAAGGGGCTGATTTGGATCCACATGTTTAATGTTGTGGTTAGAGTAATCTTAATTCTTCTTTCGTAGTTGCGGATGCTTGCGAGAGGGGGTAATCATAAGTGGGAGTTTTTTCCAAGTAAGGGCAGCACCCAAGCACCGGTCCACCCACATATCAAATTATCAAAGTAGCGAACGCGAATCAAACTAACATGGTGAAAGTGACTAGATGAAATTCCCATGTGTCATTGCGAACGCTTTACTTATTATAAGAGATCGTTCCGGCCTGTCCTTTGCTACAAAAAGGATTGGGCTATATTGCTGCACTCTTTGTTACTATTGTTACTTGTCACTTGTTACAAATTATCTTGCTATCAAACTACCTGTTACCGATAATTTCAGTGCTTGCAGAAAACACCTTGCTAAAAACCGCTTGTCATTTCCTTCTGCTCCTCGTTGGGTTCGACACTCTTATCGAAAGGACTACGATTGATCCCCTATACTTGTGAGTCATCAAGACTCTTTTATGGTGCCATTTCCGGGGAGTGAAACGCCTTTGGTAAGTGGAATTTGGTAAGGAAACATTTATATTACGTGCTGAAATTTACTATCACTTGTCACTATGGAAAGTAATCCTTTGAGGGGTTTGTTCGGGGTATCTTCACCATGACCGGAAACAAAAATAGTTGCTCCTCAACCTACTACACCTATTGAAAAAGATATTGAATATTAAATTCCTCCGGGCATGTTAGAGAAACTGCTAGCTAATCCTTATGCAGGAGATGGAACGGTACATCCTGATATGCACTTGATTTATGTGGAAGAAATTTGTGGATTGTTTAAGCTTGCAGGTATAACCGGAGATGGAGTTAAGAAGAAAGTTTTCCCTTTATCTTTGGAGGTAAAAGCATTAATATGGCATAGGCTATGTGATGATACTGATACATGGGATTGGAACCGCCTGAAACTAGAATTCCATCAGAAATTTTATCCTATGCATTTGGTTCATCGTGATCGGAATTATATATATAACTTTTGGCCTCGTGAAGGAGAAAGCATCGCTAAAGCATGGGGAAGGCTTAAATATATGTTGCATACATGCCCCAATCATGACCTCTCAAGAAAAATTATCTTAGAAATTTTTTATGCTCGGCTTTCTCATGATAATCAAACTATGCTCGATTCTTCTTCGACTGGCTCCTTTATGAAGAAAACTATTGAATTCAGATGGGATCTTTTGGAAAGAATTAAACGAAACTCTGAAGATTGGGAACTCGACAAAGGTAATGAGTCAGGTATAATACTTGAGTTCGATTGTGTTAAATCTTTTATGGCCACTAATGCTTTTCATAAGTTTAGCACTAAATATGGACTTGACTCTGAGATAGTAGCCTCCTTTTGTGAATCCTTTGCTACTCATGTTGATCTCCCTAAGGTAAGTGGTTTAAATATCATCCCCCTGTTAAAGAAAAGATAGAGGAACCTTTTAGTGTTAAAGAAGAAACAATTGTTTATCATGTTGATCCAGTTGTTCCTACCGCTTATATTGAGAAACCACCTTTTCCTGTTAGGATTAAGGAACATGCTAAGGTTTCAACTGTGGTTAACAAAAGTTATAATAGAACACCTAGACCCGCTGAACAAATTAAAGTTGAACCTAATGTTGCTATGGTTAAAGATCTCTTAGTTGATAATATAGGTGGGCATGTTATTTACTTCTGCGATGAAGCAGCTCGAATTGCTAAACCTGATTCTAAAGATAAAAACAGACCCGTTGTGGGCATGCCTGTTGTCTCAGTTACAATAGGAGATGATTGCTATCATGGCTTATGTGATTTGGGTGCTAGTGTGAGTGCTATTCCTTTTACTTTATATCAAGAAATTATGAATGATATTGCACCTGCTGAATTAGAGGACATTGATGTTACTATTAAACTTGCAAACAGAGATACCATTACACCACTTGGGATTGTTAGAGATGTTGAAGTCTTGTGTGAAAAAATAAAATACCCTACTGATTTTCTAGTCCTTGGTTCTCCACAAGATGATTTTTGTCCCATTATATTTGGTAGACCTTTCTTGAACACAGTTAATGCTAAGATTGATTGCACTAAAGAAACAGTCAGTGTTGATTTTGGTGGTACGTTTCATGAGTTTAATTTCTCCAAATTTCGTAGACAACCTCATGACAAAGAATTGCCTAGTAAAGATGAAATTATTGGTCTTGCTTCTATTGCCGCACCTCCTACTGATCCGTTAGAACAATATTTGCTAGACCATGAGAATGATATGCATATGCATGAAAGAAATGAAATTGATAAGATGTTCTTTGATCAACCACCTATCCTTAAACATAATTTGCCTGTTGAAACTCTTGGAGGTCCTCCTCCACCTAAAGGTGATCCTGTGTTTGAATTGAAGCAATTGCCTGATACATTGAAATATGCTTATCTAGATGAAAAGAAGATATATCCTGTTATTATTAGTGCTAACCTTTCAGCGTATGAAGAAAAGAGATTGCTGAAAACTCTAAGGAAGCACTGAGCCACTATTGGATATACTCTTGATGATCTTAAGGGCATTAGTCCCACTCTATGTCAGCACAAAATTAATATGTCGCCTGATGCTAAACCAGTTGTCGACCACCAACGTCGATTAAATCCTAAGATGAAGGAGGTGGTAAGAACTGAAATATTAAAACTTCTGGAAACAGGTATAATCTATCCCATAGCTGATAGTAGATGGGTAAGTCCTGTTCATTGTGTCCCTAAGAAAGGAGGTATAACCATTGTTCCTAATGATTAAAATGAACTCATCCCACAAAGAATTGTAACTGGTTATAGGATGGTAATCGATTTTAGAAAATTTAACAAAGCTACTAGAAAAGAACATTACCCCTTACCTTTTATTGATCAAATGTTAGAAAGATTGTCTAAGCATACACATTTTTGTTTCCTAGATGGTTATTCTAGTTTTTCTCAAATACCCGTATCACAACCCGATCAAGAGAAAACCACATTTACTTGTCCTTTCGGAACTTATGCTTATAGACGTATGCCTTTTGGTTTATGCAATGCACCTGCTACCTTTCCAAGATGTATGACTGCTATATTCTCTGACTTTTGTGAAAAGATTGTTGAGGTTTTCATGGATGACTTTTCCGTTTACGGAACTTCTTTTGATGATTGCTTAAGCAACCTTGATCGAGTTTTGTAGAGATGTGAAGAAACTAATCTTGTCTTGAATTGGGAGAAGTGCCACTTTATGGTGAATGAAGGTATTGTCTTGGGCCATAAAGTTTCTGAGAGAGGTATTGAAGTTGATAAAGCTAAGGTTGATGCTATTGAGAAAATGCCATGTCCCAGAGATATTAAAGGTATAAGAAGTTTCCTTGGTCATACTGGTTTCTATAGGAGATTTATTAAAGACTTCTCCAAAATTTCTAGGCCTCTCACCAATCTTTTGCAAAAAGATGTTCCATTTGTTTTTGATGATGATTGTCTAGAAGCCTTTGAAACACTTAAGAAAGCCTTAACCACTGCACCTATTGTTCAACCACCTGACTGGAACTTGCCTTTTGAAATTATGTGTGATGCTAGCGATTATGCTATTGGTGCTGTTCTAGGACAAAGAGTTGATATGAAATTAAATGTTATCCATTATGCTAGTAAAACTCTAGACAGTGCCCAAAGAAATTATGCTACTACTGAAAAAGAATTTTTAGCAGTTGTGTTTGCATGTGATAAATTCAGATCTTATATAGTTGATTCTAAAGTAACTATTCACACCGATCATGCTGCTATTAAATATCTTATGGAAAAGAAAGATGCTAAACCTAGACTCATTAGGTGGGTTTTATTGCTACAAGAATTTGACTTGCATATTATTGATAGAAAGGGAGCTGAGAACCCCGTAGCAGATAATTTGTCTAGAATAGAAAATGTTCTTGATGACCCACTACCTATTAATGATGATTTTCCTGATGAGCAATTAGCTGTCATAAATGCTTCTCGTAATACTCCTTGGTTTGCAGACTATGCTAATTACATTGTTGCTAAATACATACCACCTAATTTTACATATCAACAAAAGAAAAAAATTCTTCTTTGACTTAAGACATTACTTCTGGGATGACCCACATCTTTATAAGAAGGAGTAGATGGTATTATTAGACATTGTATAACTGAGCATGAACAGGAACAAATCCTACGAAAGTGTCACTCCGAAGCTTACGGAGGACACCATGCGGGAGACAGAACTGCACACAAGGTATTACAATCTGGTTTTTATTGGCCTACTCTTTTCAAGGATGCTCATAAATTTGTCTCCTCTTGTGATGAATGTCAAAGAATTGGTAATATTGGTAGACATCAGGAAATGCCTATGAATTATTCACTTGCTGTTGAACCATTTGATGTTTGGGGATTTGATTATATGGGACCTTTTTCTAAATCCAATGGGTATACTCATATTTTAGTTGCTGTTGATTACGTTACTAAGTGGGTAGAAGCTATTCCAACTAGTAGTGCTGATCATAACACTTCTATTAAAATGCTTAAAGATGTTATTTTCCCAAGGTTTGGAGTCCCTAGATATTTAATAACTGATGGTGGTTACAATTTTATTCATGGAGCATTCCGTAAATTACTTGCTAAATATGATGTGAACCACAGAATTGCATCTCCCTATCATCCTCAGACTAGTGGTCAAGTTGAACTAAGCAACAGAGAAATAAAATTAATTTTGCAGAAAACCGTCAATAGATCTAGAAAGAATTGGTCTAAGAAACTTGAAGATGCACTGTGGGCTTATAGAACTGCTTATAAAATCCTATGGGTATGTCTCCTTATAAAATGGTTTATGGAAAAGCATGTCATTTGCCTCTTGAGTTAGAACATAAAGCATATTGGGCAATTAAAGAATTAAATTATGATTTCAAACTTGCCGGTGAGAAGAGGTTATTTGACATTAGCTCATTAGATGAATGGAGAACCCAAGCTTATGAAAATGCTAAATTGTTTAAAGAAAAGGTTAAAAGATGGCATGATAGAAGAATTCAGAAACGGGAATTTAAAGTAGGTGAGCAAGTTCTATTGTACAATTCTCGTTTAAGATTCTTTGCAGGAAAACTTCTCTCTAAGTGGGAAGGACCGTATATTATCGAAGAAGTTTATCGCTCCGGAGCCATCAAAATAAATAACTCCGATGGCACTAATCCGAGAGTGGTGAATGGGCAAAGAATTAAGCATTATATTTCAGGTACCCCTATTAATGTTGAAACTAATATTATTGAAACAATTACACCGGAGGAATACATAAGGGAGACCTTTCGGAACACTCCAGAACCCTGAAAAGGAAGAGGTATGTGATACGGTAAGTAAACCGACTCCAAAAATTCCATAAAAATACTTTCTGTCAGTTTTGGAATATTTATAAAAATACAAAAATAATAAACAGCCGGGAGGACCCACCTGGTGCCCACGAGGCACCAGGGCGCGCCACCCCCCCCCCCAGGCGCGCCCTGGTGGCTCGTGGGCCCCACGTGTGCCTTCCCGACTCCGTTTTTATTCTGGATTACTTGTTTTGCAAGATAAAAAATCTATATATAGACTTCCAGACGTTTTGACCACCGTATCGCAGAAATCTCCTCTGTTCTTGTTTCGTGCTATTTTTCTGACAAATCTAGATCGCCATGACTTCGCCAAGCTCTTCCAAAGACAAGTTCTATGAGAAGGTCATCAATCCTTACCTTCCGGAGGTGATGAAACACCCTCAAGCCATTGAGATGCGTGAGGGGGTGCTTCACATCCGGGATGTTCAAGGACCCAAGAAGACCGGGAGCGTCGAATCTAGGCTCGAGGCGGTGGAGCAGGAGATCTTCAAGTGCCAAGGGATGGTCGAACGTGGACTCAGCGCCAACCACTCCATGATCATGGAATTCACCCGTGATCGCAAGGTGGATGACCGATCAATTGGGGACAACATCTTCAAGCTCAATGAACGAATTGATTACCTCCAAGGCCAAATCTAAGATATCCAAAGTCATAATTTTGAATATGAGTCAAGATTCAAAGGTATGAGTTTAGCTGCAAATTTCAGGACTCCGGAGACTCGGTCATCTTCCTATCATGGGGCATCTATGCCATGGAAGCCGGAGGACAAGCCCATCACTACTCCACCACCATCATCACCGGAGAAGGACACTTGAGCACATGGGTATGGGCACTCCCCTTGGCTTGCGCCAAGCTTGGGGGAGGTTCCCCGGTATCGTATCACCATCACTTTTATTATCTTTACTTACTTTTAGTTCGATCCTCAGTTATTTCGTGATCTAGTTGAATAAAAGCTTAGCATGATCTATTTTCGAGTGTTAGTTTCGTGACCCATCTATCTATGTAATCGAGTTGAGAGCTATATAATAAAGAGTAGTTGGAGCCTGTGTTGCTTTACTTTCATGTTTCAATCATAGCAATGAAAATAACGAAAAAGATCATATGCTAACCTTATGGAAAGTAATGACATTACATAAAGAAAAGTATAAGTGGTAAAATTTATTGGAGGATAACAAACATAGTATTAGTCAATGATGCAATTCATGAAAGAATTAATAAGGGAAGAGAAGATTCACATGCAAATATACTATCTTGGACATCTTTTATGATTGTGAGCCCCCATTAAGTATTTTGTGTCAAATTGTTGACGTTGGACAAGGAAGACAACGTAATGAGTTATGTTTGTTCATATTCACATAGAAGTTATATTGTTATAGATCCTCCAACATGTGGTGCTTGCCCAATATCTTTGCTAGCCAAAAATTCGCACTAAGTAGAGATACTACTTGTGCATCCAAAACCCTTAGACCCAGTTTCATGTCATGAGAGTCCACTATATCTACCTATGGATTGAATAAGATCCTTCAAGTAAGTTGTCATCGGTGCAAAAAGCAATAAAAATTGCCTCTAAATATGTCTGAACTTTTATTGTAAGGGAAATAAGCGTTGTACGAGCTTGTGATGGTAAAGAAATAAAAGCGACGGACTGCATAATAAAGGTTGCGATCACAAGGGGCAATATAACGTGATGTTCCTTTGCATTAAGAGCTCTAGCATTCAAAAACAAAAAGCGCATGACAACCTCTGCTTCCCTCTGTGAAGGGCCTATCCTTTACTTTTATGCATTTTACTTTTTATGCAAGAGTCAATAGTATTCTCCTCTATTTCCTTTTTATTTTTCTCTTTTGCAAGCATCATGTGGTGGGGAAAGATCTAAGCACATATATCCAGTTGGATATGAGTGATCATGAGTTATTATTGTTGACATCACCCTTGAGGTCAATAAGTTGGGAGGCAGAACTATAAGCCCCTATCTTTCTATGTGCCTGGCTGAGACTTTTTGCTCCATATATATGTCATGAGTGTTAGCAATCATGGAAGACTAAATGATGGTTGAGTATGTGGACTTGCTGAATAGCTCCTACATGTGACCCTTCCTAAAAATATGATGAATTGTAATTGCATTGTTGACTGAGAACATAGTTTGTTAGCTTTCAAGAAGGTTTATGCCTTATACTCCATTGTTGTGGTGAATTGTTACTTGCTCATAAGAAGTTTATGATAATAAATATTGCTATTATAATAATGATCATGATGCTTCTATGTCCGTATTTTGTTTTTATCGACACCTCTCTCTCTAAACATGAGGACATGATTATCGATATCGGCTTTCGCTTGAGGACAAGCGAGGTCTAAGCTTGGGGGAGTTGATACGTCCATTTTGCATCATGTTTTACTACTCTTATTTATAGTGTTTTTAATCAATATAACACTTTGTGGAGCTATTCTAATGCCTTTTCTCTCTAAATATGCAAGATTCACACAAGGAGGGACAATACCGGCAGCTGGAATTCTGGACCTGAAAAAGCTCTGTCAAGATACCTATTCTGCACAACTCCAAATGAGCTAAAATTTTCTGGAGAATTATTTTGGAATATAAAAAATACTAGTAGAATGCTCGTGTGTTGCCACGGGCCTTTTAAATTTTATGTGGTTGCATCTATAAACATAATGCATATCAAATTTCGCATGTATAAAAGTACATTTTTTTATAACTTTCAATCGTCTGTTTTTAAATTCGCTTCAGGCCGTTTTCTGTGACTGTCGGATCTGCACAATCGTAGCGTTGTTTTGTTTAGAGAAAAGTCTAATGAAAAAACCTTAAACTCATAGAGCTAGTTTGAATTAAACCATGAAATTTCAATCCTTGAAATTAGCACTCCGTACTGATCGATCTCGATCAATCCCGACCTTCTACCGATCTAGACCAGTTTGGGGCGCTGAGAAACAGATAATCCCTAGTGGGATCATAACTTCTCTCATCAACTAAGCGGGTCCACTTGTCACACACATATTCTCCCCACTTGAAGAGCACAGACATGTACAACGTCAAGCATGCTAATCTCTTCCTCCATCATGGCCATGGAGAGGCAACCACTACTAAGTAACATAGTTATTATCTGCGAATCTGCGACAAGTTAGCAATGTTATCCACATATTCTTGGATTTGCGCGGGCGTGCGACAGAGAGAGCGAAGAAGAAGATGTAGATGACACGTGAGCATCCCGTTCAGGATTGAAATATTTTCCCGGTGTGACAAACGGGTCTAAAGACGGGATTGACCAGGATTGACAAGTACAGGGTGCTAATTTCAGGAATTGAGAATTCGGAGTTCGATTCTGTGACACCTTGGTTTTTGGCAACTTTTTCTTTTCAAAATCTTTCTGGATTTATTTACAATTTGGATGGATTTTGAACCTTTTCAGTTGACTTTGGACTTATGAATTTCTCTCAGTGATCCAGAGCCCTCCTCATCTTGCCACAATCTTGTCACACACCTTCTGGATCAATTTCCAATTCTCAACCTTTCCCGAATATTCATTTTCTTCCTTCGGGAAAATATGTCATCACTATGGGTTACAAAGCAACCTATAGTTCTGGTGATCAGAAAAATCCCAAATTAATCCCACACCTTGTTGTCATCATCTACTCCCACAATCTTCAAAAAAAATTCGTGGCCCAGTACAAAATTTTGTCCAGAAAACTCCATTTCCTCTCTGGACAGTACTGGTCATTTGTGAAGGAGCTCATATTTTCCCAACTCAGAAAATTCCCAGAAAATTCCCTGAGCTACTAGGGAACCTATCTTTCCACAATATCCAAAAATATCTTCTGGTCCAGTACAAATTTTCACCAGCAATATTCTGCCAAGTTTCTGTTCAATTGGAACCTCTGTCAAGGAAGTACCAGCTAGAGGTATCCAATTGATCTGAAATTTTTATGACATATTCTCCTCACCAAAAAACCCTGCCACACCAAAATTCAGCTGCAGATGATCACCCAGATGAGTGTTACAAGCTCATCTAGGTTTCTGGTTCAGTACAGCACTTGTACATGAACCATATCAAAATCTTGATGAAATTTCCTCAAACTTGGCCAGCTTGGAGTCCTTCCAAAGCAGAACACCCCAGACATCTCCATTGGCTCCATCTCCAGCTCACCTCTTCTCTAGATCACTCCCAAGTTTGCTATCAGAGACTGTAGCTGAAGCTACACTTCGAGCCAGTCTGTATCTAGTCGAACCAGAGGCATGGAGAGACTAAGGGGTCAAGGGTCGACGTACAAGACTAGAAATGCCAGGCTCGCGTGGCCTCTAGACACCAATGCCCGTGGTGAGCACGGCATTGGCATGCCACTGCGCGCGCTCTGCATCGCGCCCGTGTCTGATGCGTCACGTCCGACTGCCTCGCGTCGCCGTAGCTTGTCCCCGTGCGCCGACATCCTCCCCTTCCTCCACTTGGCCGCCCTGGATCCTTCCCCTCGCCGGAATCGCCCTCGCCGGCCGCCACGCGCGTGGGCACTGTGCCGCCTGTGCGGGCACAGTGGCTTTGCGGCGCGTCTTCATCCTCCGCTAGCCGCCACCGACCGCCTTAACTCCTCTGAGCTCTCCCTGCCCTCCTCCGTCCCGTCGCCGCTCCCAGCCAGCCAGCGCATCGTCCTTGCGCCGGCGACGTGGCCGAGTCCCGCCGCTTCCAGAGAGCTCCTCCCCCTGCTATATAAAGCCCTCCCCGGCCTCTCCCGAGCTCCTCAACCCACTCCTCCTACTCCCAATCGAGCTCCCGAGCCCCGTGCCACGGCCGAGAGGCCCTCTGGCCTCGCTTCTCGCCGGAGATCCGCCGCCACCTGAGCCCAGCCACCTCGCTGTTCCACTCCTCCCCGAGCTCCACCGACTGCACACGCGAGCTCACCGCACTCCACTGACCACGCCTGAGCCCTTGCCCATTCGAATCTCCGCCGGAATCGCCGTCTCCGGCGACACCCGAGAGCTGCCGCCGCCGGAGAAGAAGGGGGTGACGCCGTTCGGCCACCTCTCGTCACCCTGTTGGTACGTGCTTGTTCGTCTCCGAACGCTCGTCCCATTCCCGCAGTCGCCTGACCTCGCCGACGTCCGTGTCGCCGGCGACGATCGCCGGAGAGCCGCAACTCTCTGTTCCCTCCTCCCCCTTTTAAATATGACCGCTGTGGCCCGCTCGTCAGTGGCTTACCGAAGCGGTAAGTGGAGGCGCCCGGGCGAAATACGCCTTCGACGTGGCCCTTCGCTGGATTTTCTATTTTCTGTTAATTTCCAGATTTTGACCAGAACTTTGACCAGCCATAACTTTTTATCCATAAGTCCAAATCAATTGATTCTTTTTGCATCTGGTTTGTCTTGAGCTCCTCTATTTTCTGGCAAATTTTGGTATTTTTCTCATGTTCACAGAATTTCTGGTGCACAAAACAGTAGTATGTGACATTTTCAATTGCATTTTAAAAATATTTTCAGAGGGAAATTCTTTTGGATTTGAAGCCCAGGAGTTTGTGGACAACCCAACAGAGCAAGGCAAGCTATGTCATCCATTGCATGAAGCATTTCTATAGTGTTGGTTAATTAATTGAATTATATGCATTATTTTAATATGTGATAATTCATAGTAAATTATTTTGATACCTAGCTACTGCCAAGTTAAATTATTCCTGATAAATACCCATACTGGTTAAATGCTTATCAACACTAAATCTAATCGGTTGATCTAGTGTCACCTGTCCGGACTTATCCGTGCAGCCACATTTGCCGGTATGGGACGGCCTTGACTTGGTCTGGCTTTGTGCTCTTTTATCGGTACCACCAAACTAGGGAGGGTTATGCGTGCGTGCTGCCCTGATCAGGTAGACGACGATAATCCTGTGAGCCCAGTTGAGTTATTTTGCCGGCGTCCCCGTTTGGGATAGTTAGTGGCCACGACGGTGGTAGGTGTCACGGGGTGACACAGGGGCCACCCAGGACATGACCCTGGGAGGGTATGATTGTCGGTGGTACGATAGAGGGGTCACGGGTCAGGCAGGTTTCGTTGGAGCACCACCGGTCCACCCGAATGGGATCACGAGGACAGGTACTCCATAGTGTGGGTAAAGTGCGCAACCTCTGCAGAGTGTAAGAGTCTATTCGAATAGCCGCGTCCACGGTATTGGACAGTCCGTACTAGGCCACTATATGGTCAACCACCCTAAAGATAATAATGATGGAAGAACTTGTCTTATGTTCGGAAGTGCTCAGTGGTTTATGAGCGTTCTGAGGGTTGTGATACAACCCAGACGAGAGTAAGTTGGCAACAGTAAGCAACTCAGTATTTTAACATGTTAATTGCCAGGCTATTGTTTGCTGCAATGTTTTGGTTGCCATGAGCTTGCGAGTACATTCCAAGTACTCACCTGGCATGTCATGCCAGATGCAGGAGAAGCCGAGGACGGAGGTCCCGATGGTTCGTGCTACGCTAACTAGGCCATGTCCACAACAGTGTCCCTGTGGATGGAGTTTCCCGCGCTATGTTCCGCTAGGCCGTAGTCTACCCAGTAGTATCGAGGCCCTGTTATGTCCCATAAATAATGTAGATATTGTCATAGCACGTGCAGTTTTTCTGGCCTCGCTATCATGTAAATTATGAGCTTGTACTCGAGATCTATCAATAAAGTTCAGTTCAGTTCTGTTCCAAGTTGTTGTGTGTTTCCAGAAGACATGATCTCTGGGTTGGAAACACTGGTAAACCGGTTCTCTGAGCAGGGGTGCCACAACGCTTGGTATCAGAGCCGTGCTGACTGTAGGACACCCTAGTTAACCCTGCGCTAGAACCGCGAGTAGTTTAGAGTCTTGGTGTGTCTTGCTTGTTGCATCTGATTGCTTGCATTGCATGGCATGCATATAGTTTTTGTGCTAACCGCTGGTTTGATGAGTGTAGATGGCACCAGTTCCGTACCACTACAATCATGAGCCGGCACCGTTCACTTTTCCAGTACTGCTTCGTAACGTCTGGCTTCGGCTGTATCCCAACGGCGAAGACCCAGTGTACCAGGTGTTCCGAGAGAAGCTTTCTGGGTCCGTGTTCGAGTATCACGTGGAAGCCTTTCTCACTACGAGTTCAGATATTGGCAGCTACTCCCGTTCTTCCAAGGGCGGAACTGCTTCTACTCCAGAGTTGGCGATCCAGTTCGCTGCGATGGAGGCTCTCACCGACTTGTGCTTCCACGAGGTCAAGATGCAGACTCATCCAGGTTTCTTTCACTACCCCACCCTGTCGCCTACGACAGGGCGAGTCCTTTTCGCACCCGTTGATCCGGCGAGTGATCGTGCTACTGGTGTTTTATCTCGTTATCTGAACGCTAGTTACCGTATGGTCACTTCTCTAGCCGAGGAGCTGACTTCTGCTCGCGAGGCACTTGCGGCTGTTGTGGCAGCACAGTCTCCTCCTCCACCTCCATTTTCACTTGTGTATACTCCACCCGTTCCACCTTCCGACACTCCCTCTAGCTCGTTCGGACCGCCAGGCTTTTCGTCTGGTAGCCGACGTGAGACCCCGACAGAGTGGGCCTCACTCCTAGCTACTCCAGCTGCTCTGATGCTGCGGCGTCATGCTTCTTCTCCTTTAGAGGGAGAACCTTCCCGTCAGCGTCGTCGTGTTTCCTTTGATTCGGAGGCCGAGGTGCACATCATCAGCTCAGATTCCGAGACAGGATTAGACGATGAGGAGTCTTCAGTTTACCAGTGTTCGTGCCACCGGCGTCACTAGAGTGGAGGCTTGAGTCTCAGTGCATGCATCATAGCATCCCTGCATATGTCAACTGTCGTATGAGTAGTCTAGTCATGATCATTTCCCCTACTAGCTTGTCATGTATGATGTTGGGTTGCCTTGTATAATTATGTTGCTTTCTTTATTCCCTTTTTTACTTGGCTTCTTTTCTGGTGTCATACTACCCTGCTTTTCCCTTATGGATGTTGCTCATCGATTCGGTATTTGCAATGGGAACAAAATTTATGATGAAGAGGTGTAGTACTCAAGGCGGCGATGGAACTCCCGTTCGTCGATCCGCCAGACAGGCAGGACAGCCACCAGAAGATTTGCCACCTCCACCACCACAGTCACCTACCACTGATCAGATTATGAGAAAGTTTGAAGATAAAAGGAACCAAGATCTCATGGAATTTCTGAAAAGTATGCAGACTATGGTGGGTCAGAACAACCACAATGGGACACACTCTAAATTGTCTGATTTTCAGCGGACAAAGCCACCCAGTTTTGGTTAAGTTGTGAATCCGATGGAAGCTGATGACTGGCTGAGGACCATGGAAAATAAATTGGAAATAGCCCGCTGTGATGAGGCAGACAAGGTTCCTTTTGTTACTCACTACCTGGAGGGACCAGCAGCTATATGGTGGGACAACACAAAAATATTATGGCCTTCTGGAGAAGATATTTCTTGGGAAAAGTTCAAAGAGGCATTCCGCAAGTATCATATTCCTACTGGCATAATGAAGGTGAAGCAGAGGGAATTTCTGGCTCTTACTCAAGGGAACATGTCAGTTGGTGAGTATCTGAACAAGTTCAATAATTTGGCACGGTACTCTACCCATGACGTGTCCACCGAAGAAAGGAAGATTAACCGATTCCTGGGAGGGCTGAATCATACCCTCCGTTGTCAGCTTTGTATGCTTGACTTTCCTGACTTCCAGACTCTGGTAAACAAGGCCTTCATAGCTGAACAAGAGCATAAGTCAGGATATGATGATCGCAAGCGGAAGTTTGAACCCAAGAAGGACAACCGTGAGCAGTTTGAGTAGAAGCCACGAATTTGGCAACCAGGGCCATCTGAATACAAGCCTGCCTGGAACAATGGCAACAACAACAATAAGCCCGTCAGCCAGGACAAGACCTTCGACAAACAGCCAGTGTTGGAGGATTGCCGTCGCAACAACACATGCTTCACTTGCGGCCAGAGCGGGCACTACTCCAAGCAATGCCCCGCAAGAAATGGGAAGCCATCATCCGACTTCAAGCCACAAGTCAACAGTGTTGGACGCCGCCCCAATCTGAACTTCTATCGCAGCCAAGTCCATCATATCTCCGCTGAGGAAGCCCGCGAATCACCAGATGTGGTCCTTGGTATGTTTTCTGTTAACAACATTCCTGCAATAATTTTATTTGATTCTGGGGCTTCTCATTCGTTTATTTCGTGGAGTTTTGCCACCTTGCACAAATTTTCTCCTTCTCTTTTGGACAAAATCATGGTGGTACAATCCCCTAGCTCCATGCTCAGAACAAATGTGATATACAAGAATCTGGAAATCTTGATACACGATGTAAAGTTTTCAGCTACTCTTGTTGCCATTGAGTTCCCGGGACTGGATATAATACTGGGAATGGATTGGTTGGTACCACACCAGGTGTGTATCAACTGTGCCACCAGGAAGGTGACACTGGTTAACCCGGCAGACCAAACAGTGCAATTCACTGCTAGCAGAGTGATGTCAAAGAAGGGAATGGCATTCAAAGCCACAGCTACAGACATAAGTCTGATTCCGGTAGTCAGTGAATTTCCGGACGTATTTCCGGAAGAGATACCAGGAATGCCACCTGATCAGGAACTAGAGTTCGCTATTGATGTTGTTCCTAGAACTGCTCCAATATACAAGAAGTACTAACGCATGCCTTCTTCAGAGCTGGTGGAATTGAAGAAACAGTTGGATGAAATATTGCAAAAAGGGTATATTCGTCCAAGCACTTCACCATGGGGATCGTCTGTGCTGTTTGTTAAGAAGAAGGATGGCAGCCTGCGAATATGCGTGGACTATCGCCAACTGAATGAGGTCACCATAAAAAATAAATATCCGCTCCCTCGCATTGATGACTTGTTCGACCAGTTGAACGGAGCCTGGGTATTTTCCAAGATTGACCTCCGAACGGGGTATCATCAGTTAAAAATCAGGAAGGAGGATATCCCCAAGACAGCCTTTACTACCAGATATAGTCTGTATGAGTTTACAGTCATGTCATTCAGGCTGACAAATGCTCCAGCATACTTCATGAGCATGATGAATAAAGTCTTCATGGACTTCTTGGACAAATTTGTGGCAGTCTTCATCGATGATATTCTCATCTATTCAAGAGATGAAGAGGAGCACATGCAACACCTCTGTACTGTCCTGGAAAGACTAAGGACCCATCGCTTGTATGCCAAATTCAGCAAATGCGAATTTTGGCTAAGAGAGGTGGGATTTCTGGGACATATTCTGTCAGAACAAGGTGTGGCTGTTGACCCCAGCAAAGTGACCGTTGTATTAAACTAGAAGACCCCAGCCACAGTAACGGAAGTCTGTAGCTTTCTAGGATTGGCAGGCTACTACCGTCGCTTCATCGAAGGCTTCTCAAAAATAGCCAAGCCACTGATAGAATTGCTGAAGAAGAACCACAAATTTGCCTGGACGGAAGAATGTGACAGCAGTTTCATGGAGCTAAAGACGAGGCTAACTACAGCCCCTGTCTTAGTTCTTCCAGACATTCACAAGAGCTTTGACATATATTGCGATGCTTCCAGACGTGGAATCGGTTGCGTTCTAATGCAGGAAGGAAAGGCTGTAGCATTTGCATCCCGACAGCTACGACCTCATGAAGAGAACTACCCTACTCATGATTTGGAATTGGCAGCCGTGGTTCATGCACTAAAGATTTGGAGGCATTACCTCATTGGGCAGCGATGTGAAATATACACGGACCATAAGAGTCTCAAGTATATTTTCACCCAACCTGATCTGAATCTCAGGCAGAGAAGATGGCTTGAATTGGTCAAAGACTATGACATTGGAATTAATTATCATCCGGGAAAAGCCAATGTGGTCGCCGATGCCCTCAGCAGAAAGCAAGGTACCCTAAATGCACTAATGGAGGGAATGCATCCGAGGCTGCAGGAAGAGTTTGCCAAGCTGAATATGGTGTTATGCGGCCCAATTAGCCCGGATACAATGGAGATTACTCCAACCCTTATGGAAGAAATTAAGGCAGCTCAGGAATCAGATCAAGGCATACAGGAAATCAAGGAGCGCATTCCGCTAGGGAAGGCCAAGTCCTTCTGAATTGACGATCAGGGCACCTTATGGTTTAAGAACCGAATATGTGTGCCTGATCAAGACAACTTGAGACAGCAAATACTCAGAGAGGCACATGAATCTGCATATTCTATCCATCCGGGAGGAACAAAAATGTACCAGGACTTGCGAGAAACCTTTTGGTGGCCAGGAATGCGAAGGGACATAGCATACTATGTCGCCTGTTGTGACATTTGCAACAGAGTCAAGGCTGAACACCAGAAACCCGCTGGACTACTGCAACCTTTACCAGTTCCCCAGTGGAAATGGGATGACATATGCATGGACTTCATTGTTGGACTACCCAAGTCAACAAGAGGCCATGATGCTATCTGGGTCATCATGGATATACTCACGAAAGTGGCTCACTTCCTTCCGGTAAAGACCACTTTCAACGCTTACCAACTGGCACAGCTCTACATGTCCCGGATAGTCAGCCTTCATGGAGTACCCAAGTCTATCACGTCAGATAGAGGCTCCTTGTTCACTTCAGCATTCTGGCTGCAACTGCATCAAGCCCTGGGAACTGTGCTAAAGCATAGTACAGCATATCATCCATAGACAGATGGGCAGACAGAACGTGTGAATCAGATATTGGAAGATATGCTTCGGCCATGTGCTCTCACCCATGGACCCAAATGGCAGGATAGCCTACCCTATGCAGAATTCTCCTACAATAACAGTTATCAGTCAAGTCTCAAGATGTCACCCTTTGAAGCCCTGTACGGACGGAAATGCCGCACTCCTTTAAATTGGTCTCAGACAGGAGACAGCCGTATCTTCGGCACGGATTTGATGCTCGAGGCTGAGAAACAAGTCAAGGATATCCAGGAGCGTCTTCGAGCAGCCAAGTCCCGTCAAAAGAGCTACTATGACCCGAAGCATCGGGAAGTAACTTTTGAGCCCGGAGAATATGCTTATCTCCGAGTTACCCCCATGAAAGGGATAAAGAGGTTTCACACCCGAGGAAAGCTTGTACCGAGATATATCGGTCCCTTTCCGGTAATGACTAGAAGAGGCAGAGTGGCATATCAGTTAGAATTACCACCAGAGTTGTCTGACGTTCACGATGTTTTCCACATATCACAGCTGAGAAAGTGCATCGCACCTCCGATCAAACAGGCAGATATGAGTGAGCTAGAGTTGACCAAAGATTTGACCTACGAGGAAAGACCTGTCAGAATATTGGATGAGATGGAAAGAACTACCAGGAGTAAGACAATTAAGTTTTACAAGGTATTGTGGGGTCACCATACTGAGGAAGAGGCTACCTGGGAAAGAGAGGATTTTCTGAGATCAGCATATCCCCACTTGTTTCCTGAGCAACCGAATCTCGAGGACGAGATTCATTCTAAGGGGGGTAGGTTTGTGACACCCTGGTTTGTGGCAACTTTTTCTTTTTGAAATCTTTCTGGCTTTATTTGCAATTTGGATGGATTTTGAACCTTTTCAGTTGACTTTGGACTTATGAATTTCTCTCAGTGATCTAGAGCCCTCCTCATCTTGCCACAACCTTGTCACACACCTTCTGGATCAATTTCCAATTCGCAACCTTTCCCCAATATTCATTTTCTTCCTTCGGGAAAATCTGTCATCACTATGGGTTACAAAGCAACCTATAGTTCTGATGATCAGAAAAATCCCAAATTAATCCCACACCTTCTTGTCATCATCTACTCCCACAATCTTCAAAAACATTTCATGGCCCAGCAAAATTTTGTCCAGAAAACTCCATTTGCTCTCTGGACAGTATTGGTCATTTGTGAAGGAGCTCATATTTTCCCAACTCAGAAAATTCCCAGAAAATTCCCTGAGCTACTAGGGAACCTATCTTTCCACAATATCCAAAAATATCATCTGGTCCAGTACAAATTTTCACCAGCAATATTCTGCCAAGTTTCTGTTCAATTGGAACCTCTGTGAAGGAAGTACCAGCTAGAGGTATCCAATTGATCTGAAATTTTTATGACATATTCTCCTCACCAAATAACCCTGCCACACCAAAATTCAGCTCCAGCAGATCACCCAGATGAGTGCTACAAGCTCATCTAGGTTTCTGGTTCAGTACAACACTTGTACATGAACCATATCCAAATCTTGATGAAATTTCCTCAAACTTGGCCAGCTTGGAGTCCTTCCAAAGTAGAACACCCCAGACATCTCCATTGGCTCCATCTCCAGCTCACCTCTTCTCTAGATCACTCCCAAGTTTGCTGTCAGAGACTGTAGCTGAAGCTACACTTCGAGCCAGTCTGTATCTAGTCGAACCAGAGGCATGGAGAGACTAAGGGGTCAAGGGTCGACGTACTAGACAAGAAATGCCAGGCTCGCGTGGCCTCTAGACACCAATGCCCGTGGTGAGCACGGCATTGGCATGCCACTGCACGCGCTCTGCATCGTGCCCGTGTCTAATGCGTCGCGTCCGACTGCCTCGCGTCGCCGTAACTTGTCCCCGTGCGCCGACATCCTCCCCTTCCTCCACATGGCCGCCCTGGATCCTTCCCCTTGCCGGAATCGCCCTCGCCGGCCGCCATGCGCGCGGGCACTGTGCTGCCCGTGCGGGCATAGTGGCTTTGCGGCGCGTCTTCTTCCTCCGCTAGCCGCCACCGACCGCCTTAACTCCTCTGAGCTCTCCCTGCCCTCCTCCGTCCCGTCGCCGCTCCCAGCCAGCCAGCGCATCGTCCTCGCGCCGGCGACGTGGCCGAGTCCCGCCGCTTCCAGAGAGCTCCTCCCCCTACTATATAAAGCCCTCCCCGGCCTCTCCCGAGCTCCTCAACCCACTCCTCCTACACCTAATCGAGCTAACGAGCCCCGAGCCATGGCCGAGAGGCCCTCTGGCCTCTCTTCTCGCCGGAGATCCGCCGCCACCCGAGCCCAGCCACCTCGCCGTTCCACTCCTCCCCGAGCTCCACCGACTGCACATGCGAGCTCACCGCACTCCGCTGACCACGCCTGAGCCCTTGCCCATTCGAATCTCCGCCGGAATCGCCGTCTCCGGCCACACCCGAGAGCTGCCGCCGCCGGAGAAGAGGGGGACGACGCCGTCTGGCCACCTCTCGTCACCCTGCTGGTACGTGCTTGTTCGTCTCCGAACGCTCGTCCCATTCCCGCAGTCGCCTGACCTCGCCGACGTCCGTGTCGCTGGCGACGATCGCCGGAGAGCCGCCGCTCTCTGTTCCCTCCTCCCCCTTTTAAATCTGACCGGTGTGGCCCGCTCGTCAGTGGCTTACCGAAGCGGTAAGTGGAGGCGCCCGGGCGAAATACGCCTTCGACGTGGCTCTTCGCTGGATTTTCTACTTTCTGTTAATTTCCAGATTTTGACCAGAACTGTGACCAGCCATAACTTTTTATCCATAAGTCCAAATCAATTGATTCTGTTTGCATCTGGTTTGTCTTGAGCTCCTCTATTTTCTGGCAAATTTTGGTATTTTTCTCATGTTCACAGAATTTCTGGTGCACAAAACAGTAGTATGTGACATTTTCAATTGCATTTTAAAAATATTTTCAGAGGGAAATTCTTTTGGATTTGAAGCCCAGGAGTTTGTGGACAACCCAACAGAGCAAGGCAAGCCATGACATCCATTGCATGAAGCATTTCAATAGTGTTGGTTATTTAATTGAATTATATGCATTATTTTAATATGTGATAATTCATAGTAAATTATTTTGATACCTAGCTACTGCCAAGTTAAATTATTCCTGATAAATACCCATACTGGTTAAATGCTTGTCAACACTAAATCTAAGCGGTTCATCTAGTGTCACCTGTCCGGACTTATCCGTGCAGCCACATTTGCTGGTATGGGACGGCCTTGACTTGGTCTGGCTTTGTGCTCTTTTATCGGTACCACCAAACTAGGGAGGGTTATGCGTGCGTGCTGCCCTGATCAGGTAGACGACGATAATCCTGTGAGCCCAATTGAGTTATTTTGCCGGCGTCCACGTTTGGGACAGTTAGTGGCCACGACGGTGGCAGGTGTCATGGGGTGACACAGGGGCCACCCAGGACATGACCCTGGGAGGGTATGATTGTCGGTGGTACGATAGAGGGGTCACGGGTTAGACAGGTTTCGTTGGAGCACCACCGGTCCACCCGAATGGGATCACGAGGACAGGTACTCCATAGTGTGGGTAAAGTGCGCAACCTCTGCAGAATGTAAGAATCTATTCGAATAGCCGCGTCCACGGTATTGGACAGTCCGTACTAGGCCACTGTATGGTCAACCACCCTAAAGATAATAATGATGAAAGAACTTGTCTTATGTTCGGAAGTGCTTAGTGGTTTATGAGCGTTCCGAGGGTTGTGGGACAACCCAGACGAGAGTAAGTTGGCAACAGTAAGCATCTCAGTATTTTAACATGTTAATTACCATGCTATTGTTTGCTGCAATGTTTTGGTTGCCATGAGCTTGTGAGTACATTCCAAGTACTCACCTGGCGTGTCATGTCAGATGCAGGAGAAGTCGAGGACGGAGGTCCCGATGGTTCGTGCTACCCTAACTAGGCCGTGTCCACAGCAGTGTCCCTGTGGATGGAGTTTCCCGCACTATGTTCCTGCCGTAGTCTACCCAGTAGTATCGAGGCCCTGTTATGTCCCATAAATAATGTAGATATTGTCATAGCACGTGCAGTGCTTCTGGCCTCGCTATCATGTAAATTATGAGCTTGTACTCGAGATCTATCAATAAAGTTCAGTTCAGTTCTGTTCCAAGTTGTTGTGTGTTTCCAGAAGACATGATCTCTGGGTTGGAAACACTGGTAAACCGGTTCTCTGAGCCGGGGTGCCACAGATTCAGACCGGCTCTATGAAGTCAAGTTTTTTTCAGACTTTTCTTTATTCGCTCGCTCCCGTCTGTCCCCTGTGTGGCTCGTGTTGGGTCTCAGTTGTTTTTCTTTTCAGGAGGTCAGGCTATATTGCTCAGCACCCATACCCAGATTCGTTTTTTTAGGAATGATCCGTTTTCACCCACATGATTTTTGAATTGTTTTTTTGTGGTGGTCGGCGGCCCATATCAGAAATCATTTTGTATTAGAGAGCGAGAAGGGAAGGGGAGGAGAGGCGGAGGCGGTGGAGGGGGGGTCACCACCAACGGCGAGGAGCGGCAAGGGGTTAGCTGGAGGTCATGGAGCGCGGGAAGCTGCCGCAGGACAGCCCTGTGAAGGGGAAGCCGCTGTCGTGGAGGAGCAGGGGGAGGAGAGAGGGAGGTACTGAGAGGAGGGCGGCGAAGATTTTTTGCTAGTCCCGCCACCAACAGGGTTTCGCCGGTGATGTCGGAACCATTCGTCTGCGCTGTTCGCGCGGGAGGTACGGCTAGTTATCCCTTTCCCCTCTCTACAACTCTGATTTCTAGTTATTTCAGTCGTGCAGCTCTGGGTTCATCCCTGCACGCCATGCGCTCAGATCCCTTGATGTGTGGGGGTTGTTTTTTCATCACGCTTCAGACTAATTTGATGAGAAATCATAGTAATGTCCGGGTTAGTAGTTCAGCAGATATTTTTATGCCGCTCGATTTCGCGGATACGAAAATTTGGGGGATTTGCCCTCAGCATGTTTCCCCTTTTTTTTCTTCAGATTATGGGCGTTTTAGTGATGACAATTTATATGAGCATACTTATATGATCCACACACAAAGTGGGTTGGGGCGAGCGTATGGGTGTGTGTTCAGATTATGGGCATTTTTGTGCTCATGTGTGTGTGTGTTGGGCAGATGTGCCATTCAGTTTTGTTAGTTCTTTGTAAGTAGTTGTTCAGATTTTTGGTAGGAGTTCCTAGTGTTGAATTTTGTTCTTAGCGTGTCCGTGATTTCTAAACAGCCAGGCATCTCTCTCTCAGCCGTTTCAGTGTTAGGTGTCATTTTATTCAGTTATGGTTGTAGTTTCCGTGTTAGGTGTAAGATTATTCAGTGTTCCTCTCAGACTGAGGTTTCGAAATTAAGGTGCAGATTGTGTCTAACATACAACATTTTAGTGATGGGGTTGGGGGTGGGGATGGGAAGAGAGAGAATCCAGCATGTAGGGAACATCTTCAGTAGGTGTCTTTTTTAGGTTCCAGTAGGTGTCACTTTCTTCAGTTAACGTTTAGGGTAGGATAGTTAGCTAGTTTTACCAAGTCACTAATTCCCGAGTAACAATGATCAGCGTGCACCCTGCCGGCGTTTATTTTCTAATTGTGTAAAGCAATGTCCCGGGGGAAAGTTGCTCATACATACTCGATGAAAACGGCACTGTCCATCTAACACTTCTTTTGCACCGAGGCGGCGGCTGCTGAAGCTATGTATTTGCAAAATGTGGAAAATACCCATCCGTGTTTTTTCAACATATTTTACAGCTTGTAGTCTTTTCTCTTGTCAGCTATGGGGAGTTTTTTTAGTTTGCTTTCATTTTTTACTTTTTCAACAGCAGGGTTGGGGATTCTTGGGGGCAGAGATCGTCGAGTGGATGCTATGAACCCAACTACGAACCTGATGACGGTTCGTCAAACACTGAGAGTTGCGATGAGAGCATTACATCTAGTGAGGAAGAAGTTATTAGAAGATGCTTTATTTGGTTTTTATAGGAAGGAGGTATCCATCTCTTTCTCTCATGCACTTTTTTTCTAGACCTATGGTATGCACATATTTTTTTTCTCTCTTCTTTCTTTCCGCTACGAAATTATCTGATATAAACATCTTTTTCATGTCATCTAACAGGCAATCAAATCACTCGAGATTTTTCAAATTTCTGCAAGAATGTCGACCTTAGGTATTACACTTTTTTGTCCTCATAAGTGTCTATCTCTGTTCTTCTTTTGGTCCTTTTTTCTTCTTTGCTTTCATTCTTTTTATGTTAGTTACCCCTCACATTCTACTGATGATTATTGTCTTTCAGCAGGATAAGAGGCAAAAGGTTATGGGGCCAGGGAGGCATGTGTTCAGTGTGTTTTCCACAAAATAGTTTACAGATATCTTGAGGCGTATGTCCAGTGGTCGGAAGTATGTCATCTCAAAATACGGGTTCGAGCCTCTTCTAAAATTTGAGAAAACTGATATCCCGTCACGATTTGTCCGCTGGATTGTCGAATGTGTGGGCACAGTGTCATCTCAAATCATTGTTGCTAATGAGAAGATCATTTCTATCTCAAAGGATTCAGTTCATTGTGTGCTGGGCCTGCCAAACAGTGGTGATTTAGCGACACAAGACAGGGATAGTGGGAGGAACTTCATTTTGTCTCGGTTCAGCTTGACAAAGATGTCAAACATTACTTTCTTTGGAGACATGCTCATATCTTCTGATTTCCTCAGTGAGGAAGACACTTTCATATGCTTCATGGTGATCGCAATGTCGTGCTTCCTTTTTCCATCTTGCAGCGATCAGATTCACACTGAATTTTTGACCTTGCTTGTTGATTCAAAGCGCACAAGTGGTTTTGATTTCTGTGCGCTTGTGTATGATTGGATACTCACTAGCATCAACAAGTATGTGATTTCTGGCAGAGTAACGGGCAGCAAACCAAAGGTGTTTGACTTTTGTTCGTACTGCATCCCGGTTAGTCTTTTTTAAGTGTTTTTTCCGGACCCATTTGTTTTTGTTTTGTCTGTTCTGTGTCTCCTTTTTTCATTTTTTTCTATTCGGGAAGTACAGATGCACTTAACTAAAAGCTATTGGGGAATGCAAAGGTTAAGGTAGCATATACAATTGATAAGAACAAAATGCTCAAGTGTTCCAGGAACTAAACCGGGATTAGTGTCGTCAATGTAAATTGGGTTTGTATTTGCTAGACATTTTTTCATCAATTGCTAGAAGCTAAACTTTAATGCCCTGAATCTACATCAAAATTAAACCAGTTAGTCCCTAATCAGCTAATCTTAGTTTTAGCAGTTCAACTACTGCAATGGACTCTTTAGAGTTCAGATTTTGTACTGTTAATGGATGTTAGTTAAATATGAAAATAATCCATGATAGGTTGTCGTGTCAATGAAGAGGCCAAGGTCAGAAGAGGCTAATGATTCTTACACCTTTAGATAGAGAAGAGAAAGGTCTGGAGATGTTCATACCTAGGGGTACTTGCAATACTTCTTGATACTCTTTGGTTACTTCACGTGTTCCTCGCCATTTCTCTCTCCAGACCAACCTATGCAATTTTTGAAATCCATCCTCATAAGATAGATGTGCCTATCAGTGTGAAATGCACATATGTGAAATTTGTTTATTATATCATTGAAATGCACATATGTGAAATCCTCATAAGGTAGATATCTTAATGTGGCTTTCAGTGTGAAATCTGTTTATCCCTTTTTCTTTTGAAAAGTTACTTTTGCTTCTCTATCATGTTCCTTCCTAGCTTGAATTCTGCCAATAATAATTTTTGCTGGATTATTTATTGTCTAGTTAGACACAAGCATTTTCATATTAGTGTACGGGCCTGGTAGATCTGCACATAGCCGGAGGCGGCAGACCCGGACTCTGCAGGCTCGCGATGGAGTGCTCCCGCGGTGCCTTCTTTCACTCGCAAGGAGATTCAGATGTACCTCCACATGAGACACGATAGAACCACACAGGTAAATTCTCTTCTTGCTTTGTTGCTTTCGTGAGCTTTAGTTTCTTGCCTGTTTCCTAGGAGCATGAACTATGCTTGTCGGCGTAGAGATAATATGATAGCTATTCTATTCAATCCATGGCCAATAACAAGTTATAGTAAAAATAAAAAATAGTGTCTGTCAACTATGAAATTGATTAAATTGACTTTAGTGCATAGGGATAATTTGATCGATATCCGATTCAATCCATGGCCAATAACAAGAAAATCAGTGCCAACTATAAATTGATTAAATTGGTTTCAGTACAATAGATAGAACTTTTTATATAACAAATCAAGTATCTTAACGAGCGAATGTGAGGAATCTTGTTCTGGGGCGACCAGTCCTCTTGTCGCTCAATCTGCTGCAAGCACGTGCGGTGATGATGGGTACGAAAGGCAGACCGAGCTATAAATCGTTCATAACAAATTGATTATGTTGGCTTCGGTTCATGGAAGAAGACTTGATTTTCTCGGTCATCATAGTAGGAGTAGAGCTCCCAATGATCAGTTGCTGCAGAGCTGAGTTGTACAGTTGGAAATCGGTGCAGAACAATTAGCTTAGAACTATGGGCCATTGATTTAGGTATAGGAGAATCAGTTCAGAACTACGGGCCTCTGATTTAGGTATAGGATAATAATTGCATGTCTTCTCTCCATGTTTATGTTTATCATGTCCTTTAAAACTGCATGAATTAATATTGTGTGGACAGTTAAGGTTCTGCACTGACTTGCAACCCATTTAAGTCATAGCTCAGGAACTTTCAGACAGACTATGCTAGACATAATGGCAACCAAAAGGTTTAATTGTAACTTGGAATAACAAAAAATTCTCTAGAGTGCCAGTTTTAAAATCATTACCATGCACAATTGCATGTCATTATTCAATACTGTACATAAATATATCATGTGGCTAATGAGTCAAAAATCAAACTGAACTCAAAACTGCATATGCCCAGGAATTAATTCATGGTTCAATGTTCATATAACTTTATCTGCAAGTACATATGTATAACTTTCATTTAATAATTGCCTCCATAGAGGACTGCTAGAATAGCAATCTACAACTGAATTCTGCAAAGCATGATTAACAAGTAACTGACAAATATAGACTGGACAGATGAAAACTTCAGTAATAGAACATGGTGATTCATTAGAGATATGCATCTGGGCAAGGCATTGCGATGCATTCAGCGCATGGGGTCTTCCGCTTAGCTGCAAGGTCTGCGTTTCGCTGAGTCCGCAATGCCTTCCTCTCATCCGGTGGTATGCTCTGCCTGCGTGCTCTTCGACGGGCGTTCATCTCTTGCCTCTGCTCAACTGGTATATATTTACTCGCTGCCCTTCTACGGGCGTTCATCTCTTGCCTCTCCTTGGTTGTCAGATTTTGTCTTGCAGCCCTTTGGCTCGCATTCCTATCTTGAATAGTTTTATTTTGTCTAGATGCTCTTCGACGTGCATTCACTTCTTCCCTTTGCTCGGGTGTTAGGCTATCTCGCCTTGCTTTATCACGGTTCTGTCTTTGTTGATTTTTGTCTTCTTTAACGCTTGCATTGGAAGCAATATCTTCAGCACCACTCGGTGTTCCTTGAGGTGTTGTAGGGTTTTCTACATGGCCAGTGTGTAATTTGTTAAATCCGAGACCCACATTTGAAGCAATATACCTAGTACATGGTTAGACTTAATAAATCTAGATCTATATGACCATACTTCAATGGTAAAAACGTCGTGTGAAAGGCTAAATATCATTTGATGTTCCCACATGCTCCCGTGGCGCCAATGCTATCATGGTACTGGTTGTGGGAAGCATTGTAGCTAATTGGGTGGACGGTTCCCATATGAACATTCTGTATGACCGTTCCACAACAACAGTTAAGATTACAAGATGGTCAGCTTCAAATCATCAATTAAGACATTATGTCTCCACAATTTGTTAGAGAATACACATCTCTTTTTCCCTTATCCTCCGACATCTTATAAGCAAATGTTGCATGGATAATGATTAACGACCTTTGGACCTTCACCACCGTGGTTCATAAACAAAGTAAAATAGTTGGTGCTACGATTTCAGGCAATAAAGATGTTATGAGGGAGAATTCAGACAAAAAGGGCAAAATAAAATACTGTATTAGTACATGGTGCATGGATAGTGATTAAGGCCCTTTGAACCTTCAACACCATGGTTCATAAACAAAGGAAAATAAATAATAATTACCTACATATGCAGTTTCTCCTCCATGCGCACATTATTGTCTTGTCCAGACATCTAAATTTTAATGAATTTCTACAAGTTTGCTTGGTGAGGTTGCATTTCTTATTGCCCAAGTTGAAAGTTCCTAGAGACCACCAGCGATCGATATGCAGGTGAGTGTTGTGTTTCATTCATGAAGTTGATTCAAATCAAGACGTGGCAGAATATTTCTTGATAAGTGATTTTGTGTAATTACAACCCATCTGGCCTACGAATTGCAGAAACTATGACAATCATTTTTAGTAGTAGTTCGCCATGCATCGTCTTTTGCAAACTAAATTAATAATGCATATATCAGGACTATGAAGATCCACAAGAAAGACGACACTACGTCGGAGAAACAGATGGCTTTGTCAAAAGATGAACTCACCTCCGGGTGATGAAAGCGACGCTGGCAGGTTGATAATAAACTCATGTGAGCTCCATGGTGACCTGGTGTGATCTCCATCATGATCTCTCAGCGATGTATCGTCTTGGTGACCTGGTGTGATCTCCAGCGTGATCTTCCAGCGATGTATCGTCTTGGTGACCTGGTGTGATCTCCTAGCGATGTATCGCCTTGCTTGATGGAGAGACGTACTACTTATAAATCCTACTAAATATGGTGGAGATGTTTGAAGGCGTTATCAATCTTGTTGGGCTTTCCTTATCTCCACCCTGATGTTTAGTATGTAATAATTAGGCTAATTATTGTTAGGATTCTATGGTTTTCTTTCCCATGTATATTACTTTTGCACTACGAGGGTGACGAAGGGTAATTATTGTTAGCACGTACTCAGGCTACGAGGGTGGGAGGAACGCTACGATGGTGCTAATTTTTTGGGTTTGTTTCCATATTATTTATAGGATTCTTTTGATTTGTTTCCATGTATGACTTTTACGCTGGGAGGGTGGGACGAAGGGGTGGCGAATGAACGAAGGGGAGGCGAACGAGCGAACGACGTACCAACGCACCATCACAACCACAGACTCGCCCTTTAGGAGTAGAGATTGGAAGCAAAAAGTACCAGAGGGGGCCACCCAGGTGCCCACGAGGCACCAGGGCGCGCCACCCCCCCCCCCCCCCCCAGGCGCGCCCTGGTACCTCGTGGGGCCCCTGGCCCACTTCTGGCCCTCATTTTCTGGTATATAAGGGCATCTATTATATATAAAAAGTGCTTGACAGGTTAATCAGAAAAAAGAAAATAATCTAGAAATTACCACAATAATTAGAAACATCTGGTCGTTGATTTGGTGGACCCATAACTTTAAAGACGTAATTAATGGATTGGATCTAAGAGCGCTCCATCTCAAAAAGAAAAGAAAAAAAACTGCAGCTATCCTTAGCCTGTACGTGCGGCTCCATCCTACAATAAGAATTACGTGCAGTTCTGAGATTTAAAAATATAGCGTGACCTTACGTGCATGCATAGGAGTAGGACTTCTTTCAGAAAAAATATAAAACCTGCATGGTGACGTGCATGCATTGGACTTTTCTTGAAAAAACAAAGCTACATGCTTGCATGACGTGGGCATATTCCTTTCTATATGCGTACATGCATACATGCTTATATGGATGCTTAAAGAAAATATATACATGCATTGCCGCTAGACAGGATGTGGACTAAATTTTCTTTTTTGCGGTAAATAGGGAGATTTATTCAATGTCCATAGGGTTACAATCGGCCAGTACAAGATTAGAAATAAAATCCGGACCACTTTGCAACCAACAAGCGGTGCTACGGCCGTACGAGCATAATTGGGCAGACAGTGTGCTACCCTATTTTGGACTAATGCCTCTCTATATGCTACATGCATTCTTACTTAGATATATGGACGCATGATAAAAAATTACAATAACTCGATCAAGTCCTCTGGTCATGTTGTTACGCTATAGTTCCTCCGGATATATTCCCTATTGAGCGCTCCAGCGTTTCTTCCACCAATGTGAAGTGAAGCGACCAAACCAAGACCTAATTGGTAAATTTATCCACCGTTGCAATATGCTGGGAATATTCCGTCTTTGACTCTTACCCATTATTCTAGGCCACACGTGTCATGTTACATCCATGGACGGATGGATCAATCATCCATGCATAGATTTATGTTAGTATCATCTATGGGCCAAGCAAGTTTGAGCAATAATTCTTCCATACTTTCTCCGATCAGAAGTAGCGATGATCCATACACTGGGTATATTGAGGATCGTCTAAAGCTGCAAACCTTTTAGTGCAGCCAACATATGTATGCTCTCATTACACCTCAGGCAATAATCAACTTAACCTCTTGCATGTGTGAGCACGATAGACAAATCAATTTGTCCTATATTTTCATGTCGCACGCAACGTTTTCCGAATCTAAGATAGGCACATGTTGTATCTCTTACACGTGTCTCACAACCAAGTGCTTGACGGGTTAATCAGAAAAAAGAAAATAATCTAGAAATTACCACAATAATTAGAAACATCTGGTCATTGATTTGGTGGACCCATAACTTAAAAGACGTAATTAATGGATTGGATCTAAGAGCGCTTCATCTCAAAAAGAAAAAGAAAAACTGCAGCTATCCATAGCCTGTACGTGCGGCTCCATCCTACTATAAGAATTATGTGCAGTTCTGAGATTTAAAAATATAGCGTGACCTTACGTGCATGCATAGGAATAGGACTTCTTTCAGAAAAAATATAAAACCTGCATGGTGACGTGCATGCATAGGACTTTTCTTGAAAAAACAAAGCCACATGCTTGCATGACGTGGGCATATTCCTTTCTATATGCGTACATGCATACATGCTTATATGGATGCTTAAAGAAATTATATACATGCATTGCTGCTAGACAGGATGTGGACTAAATTTTCTTTTTTGCGGTAAATAGGGAGATTTATTCAATGTCCATAGGGTTACAATCGGCCAGTACAAGATTAGAAATAAAATCCGGACCACTTTGCAACCAACAAGCGGTGCTACGGGCCGTACGAGCATAATTGGGCAGACAGTGTGCTACCCTATTTTGGAGTAATGCCTCTCTATATGCTACATGCATTCTTACTTAGATATATGGACGCATGATAAAAAATTACAATAACTCGATCAAGTCCTCTGGTCATGTTGTTACGCTATAGTTCCTCCGGATATATTCCCTATTGAGCGCTACAGCGTCTCTTCCACCAATGTGAAGTGAAGCGACCAAACCAAGACCTAATTGGTAAATTTATCCACCATTGCAATATGCTGGGAATATTCCGTCTTTGACTCTTACCCATTATTCTAGGCCACACGTGTCATGTTACATCCATGGACGGATGGATCAATCATCCATGCATAGATTTATGTTAGTATCATCTATGGGCCAAGCAAGTTTGAGCAATAATTCTTCCATACTTTCTCCGATCAGAAGTAGCGATGATCCATACACTGGGTATATTGAGGATCGTCTAAAGCTGCAAACCTTTTAGTGCAGCCAACATATGTATGCTCTCATTACACCTCAAGCAATAATCAACTTAACCTCTTGCATGTGTGAGTACGATAGACAAATCAATTTGTCCTATATTTTCATGTCGCACGCAACGTTTTCCGAATCTAAGATAGGCACAAGTTGTATCTCTTACACGTGTCTCACAACCATTCATCTAATTACGGATGCAAGGATGTGGATGCATTGATAATCTACACGAGATACACCGTAAATGAAAAATGATAAAAAAGCTAACAACATAAAATAGAACGTAAATAAGAAATAAAATTTCTCAGAAGTACACAATTTCTGGTGTGCCAAAAATTCCCGAATAAGTAATTTTCTGGTGTGCCAAAAAGTAGACAAAGAAAAATAAGGAAGTATATAAAAACTAAAAGGTGGGGACTAACTACTAAGTAACTTGATACGTACCTATTATATATTAAGAGTACATTAAGGGCTAACCAAAAAATAGAAAAATACTTTAAAAAATCCCAACATCTAACCGTTGATTTCTAAAGATAATTTCCATTAATAAATCATGACCAACCAATTTCACAAATCCTATCCACCGCCACACGCAGACTGCATAATGTGCCCAATCGAAAAAATGCCCCAAAACAAACCGTAGCAGCAAGGGTAAAAACATCACACCGATGTCTCTTCCATATACCCCCGCGACAGCCAGTCATCGTCTCTATGGCTTTGCAGTAGCTTGCCCGGCGATGGGGCCACCAGTGAGTTCGATTGAGCCTCTCTTCTGGCTGACCATGTGTTTTCACCAACATACCATAGCTCTCTCCCATGTGGCATCCCTTTGCTGTTGCCATCCTATACATATACGCCAAAATCTAGACGAGCTAACATTGGTTCTGCTTACTGCTTATTGCACGTCAAAGAAAAAAATCTAACACGACAATTTTAATGGATATGTATAATATTTAAATACACTATAACTTTATATACCAAACCGAAAAACACTTACAGTAAGAAATCATTAAATTACAATTAATAATTTTTTTTGCAGGAACACATCGATAGCAAACTTACCTATGCCTACACGAAAACAATGAGAACTATTAAATTATTATCTAAACAAAAATAATAAACCAACATGATAAAATGCAAGAAAAATAACACAAATACAATGTATGCGATGCGACTGGTCATAAAAAAATGTTAGTACGGTATGCATAAATGGATAACACATATATCTATATATCAAAAAAAAATTCAAACATACCTAAGAGAAAACTATGTTCGCAAAAGTATTAGATTTGAAATGTCATCACATTTTGTTTCAGTATTTTTAGACAGATCAAATAATATGTTCTCATCATTGAACTTTATAAAATTCTAGCCCGCGCATCGAGTGGGCCACTTTGCTAGTTTGACCTAAAAAAATAGAGAGAAGACTTTCGGGACGGTGCGCCGCCGCCTCGAGGCGGAACTTGGGTAGGAGCACTTTTGCTCTCCGGCGGAGAGATTCTGCCGGGGATACTTTCCTCTGGGAGGGGGAAATCGTCGCCATCGACACCACCAGCGACCCTCTCATCGTGGGAGGGCTACTCTTCATCAACATCTTCACCAGCACCATCTCATCTCAAACCCTAGTTCATCTCTTGTATTCAATCTTTGTCTCAAAACCTCAGATTGGTACCTGTGGTTGCTAGTAGTGTTGATTACATCTTGTAGTTGATGCTTGTTGGTTTACTTGGTGGAAGATTATATGTTCAGATCTATTATGCACTTCAATACCCTACTGGTCATGAGCATGTTGATGATGTGTGAGTAGTTACTTTTGTTCTTGAGGACATGGGAGAAGTCTTGTCATAAGTAATCATGTGAATTTGGTATTCGTTCGATATTTTGATGATGTGTATGTTGTGATTCTCTTAGTGGTGTCATGTGAACGTCGACTACATGACACTTCACCATCTTTGGGCCTAAGGAAATGCATTGTGGAGTAGTAATTAGATGATGGGTTGCTAGAGTGACAGAAACTTAAACCCTAGTTTATGCGCTATTCCGTAAGGGGCTGATTTGGATCCACATGTTTAATGTTGTGGTTAGAGTAATCTTAATTCTTCTTTCGTAGTTGCGGATGCTTGCGAGAGGGGGTAATCATAAGTGGGAGGTTTGTCCAAGTAAGGGCAGCACCCAAGCACCGGTCCACCCACATATCAAATTATCAAAGTAGCGAACGCGAATCAAACTAACATGGTGAAAGTGACTAGATAAAATTCCCATGTGTCCTCGAGAACGCTTTACTTATTGTAAGAGTTCGTTCCGGCGTATCCTTTGCTACAAAAAGGAGTGGGCTATATTGCAGCACTCTTTGTTACTATTGTTACTTGTCACTTGTTACAAATTATCTTGCTATCAAACTACCTGTTACCGATAATTTCAGTGCTTGCAGAAAACACCTTGCTGAAAACCGCTTGTCATTTCCTTCTGCTCCTCGTTGGGTTCGACACTCTTACTTATCGAAAGGACTACGATTGATCCCCTATACTTGTGGGTCATCAACGCCGTTGTCCGATGGGACTCGTGTTGATAGAGTAGGCGTACCCCGTACTCGTTTGTACTCGTACGTACTACGACCACTCGTTGGGAGCGTGCGACCTATACCTGTCATCACTTTGCAGCTACGCTTCATAGTACATATTTTTTCACACATTTTTCCTACTTGCTGAGATGTACTGCTCGGCTCCATGGTCGTCGGAAATATTTCTACGTACTTCCTTTCGCCGACATGTTGGACATAGATCATCTGGGTCCACCTGCAAGCACTCGGGGCATCTCCAACACTAAGCGCCAACCGGTAGGGACGAGTCCTCGGACAGTAATGCAGCAGCGGGCCATCCAACCATGCCGGCGTACGAGTACATTTCAAACCGGATGAATTACATGCAAACCCCCCACAAAATAATAAATAAATGAATTACTACATGCAAACCCAATGATTTTCATAGAAACCGGAGCACATTCATTACATTTTGGACATATTTCATTGAAAAAAATGACCGGCCCTAAACTAGTCTAAGGGCCTCTTTGATTCCCAGGATACTGAAAATACTGGAATGGAGGAAGTATGGGACTAGAGTGCTAAATCCAATAGGATTAGCAAAGAGTGTTCAACGCCACAGGAAAAACAAAGGAATTGTAAAAAAAAGGTTGGAGAGGAGTAGGAGTACTACTAGCTAAGCTGCGACGATGCTCTTGCTCCGCTGATGGCGATAAACCCAGAGGGGGAGGAGGAAGTGGTGGCGTGTTTTTACATGCTAAGGCTGGACTGTAGTACATTGTTTTTTATCGCCATATCGCCTGCTGGTTCACTGGGCTGCCGTGTTTCGCAATCCTCCGATGCATACTAGTACTCCAGTGCTAAACTAGAGTATACCGCATGGTTCTTTGCTCCTTATTACGTCATCGGCAACAATTATTCTTCCTTTCGCCGACATGTAGGACAACCAGCATCCGTGTCGACGTGTCATCCACCAAATTAGAGTGGGGAACGGAAGGGGAGGCTCACCCGGTCGTAGCGCCACAGTAATAATGACTATAAATGAGTAGTCATCTCACAAGGCCCCATCTTTCCTGCAGTAATGAGCTGTCAAATCACACAGTCCCACTCTTCCAGCAGTAAGTTGAATCTGCTAGAGTACTCGCTCATCCTCCTCGCCTCTCTGTCAAACCGACTAGGCAAAACTGCCGTGCGTACCGCGCGGGAAAAGCCCCGCCCTCGACTTTTATATATAATTTTGTATCGATGGATCGCGGCATGGAGCAAAACCAAAAGAAAAAGGTGGTACATGTATATAGCATGCCCGTCGCGTTCGCGTCGCACCCCCACGGTTGGTCCGGCACGCTGCTCACCGAATGGAACGCGCGTCGCGTTACTACTACTACAGTACTAGAAAAGAGAGACGAGCGATGGTAACATATGGCTGAGTTACTTTTTTTAGGCAGGCTGAGTTACTACTAAGTACTATAGTACAGTAGAAAAGAGAGACGAGGGATAGTAACAAACAGGCTGTAGATATGTTGGGAAATCGAAAAAAAAGGTCGAGACACCGGCTATATAGTACTATACAGTACCAATAAAATTCGAATCTATTTCGGTATGAATACAAATCTACTCCCCCCACCCTAGGCAGCTAGGGCAACCTCCCCGCTCCACACTTCACCGGTGATCCCGTGGATTCACCCCTCCCCTCTTCCCGCCGCTCGGGCCATTGGTGGCGGGGAGGGGAATCCCGGTGCCTTCGCTCCAGTTAGTAGTTTACATTAGGGTTTTCTAGTCCATGCACGCGCAGCCCTCACTCGGATGGGGGCACTTCTCCTTTGAGTTTGTCTTTCGGGCTTTGATCCTCCTCGAGTTTATCCGTCTAGACATAGTGGATGGAACATGAGCGTATTATCATGTGACGAGATTAGGTGTCAAGTGCTTCGGATAAATACAAGGGTTCAACGACGACAAGGGTGTGTTTGATAGGGTGTATGAAGGGTGCATGAGAGCAAAAGTTCTAATCTCGACCCACTTTTGGGTGTTTGGTAGGGTGTATGAAGCGTGCATGAGAGCAAAAGTTCCCTTCTCGACCCACTTTTGGGTGTTTGGTAGAGTCTATGAAGGGTGCATGAGTCCACGCTAGCTTAACACAAATACACTAGGAGCATGCATGAAGAGGGATGCTGAGATGAGCATACACAAAGAGTGAACAACTATGCTGAGATGAGAATGCAACCAAACACACAATACGGCTCTACGGCTCTGGTCCTTATGGGCATCTGCACGAAGACTTCCCGTTTATTGTCAAAAAGGTCAAGCCAACTCCGGTAGGACAGCGGCGATATCGATCGACACATCTTGTATGAGTTTGTCTTTCGAGCTCTGATCCTCGTCGAGGCATAATCGATGGAGCTCCAACATAGATTCATGTCATCTCCTTGGGGTTGTAAGGCTAGGGTTTCTTGTCGTGTCGCGAAATTTTGTGTTATATGAATTAGGTGCTTCACATTAATGACCACTACTATGGCTTCAGGTCGCTGATCCTTAGGGGCAAGTGCACAAACACTTCCCGGCTGTCATCGACGAGGTCAATCCGGCTCAGGTAGGATGGTGGCAACAACGGTGCATCGGAGGCTCGTTGTGACGGTAGTAGGTCGTTCGGTGGTCTCGGAATCTCGATGTAATTTTTATTATGCTTGAGATGCTTTGTAGTACTCATGGTGAACTTTTTATAGTATATCTGGTCATTTTCACAAAAGGGATGCATATGTTGTAGTATGTTCAAAAGAAGAACAAAGATCGATGGCCCTTTACATTTTCTCTGCAAATGCTAAGATTATGAGTTCAAACATTTGATTTCACTTTATGTTGAAAACAAATACAGTTCAAGTTCTAGCTAGCGATTCGGAATGTAAATCGTGCATGTCTTTATACGTATATCAAACAAAATGTATGGTATTCCCCCATTTAGATGGGAACTGCAAAAGCCACGCATTACGGCCACTTCAAAGTACCGAGTCCATTAATGCAGTGTGGTCAAACGGTACCATCGATATCTCAAAGCCAAAAGAGTTCCAGCTTGTTTGTTCTCTCTCTCTATATATATATTCACTCATGTGGTTGTTCAATGAATGGAGGGCCGGGGTCCACAACTGAACAATACTACTAGTACTCCTGGACGCCGTGGAGTTTTGTTCACTATAGCACGTTAAATAGAGAGTTTCTTTTCTTTAATGTCATGTACACAAATTGAAACGATTTTTGTGGAGAGAAAAAGAAAATCACTCCACTATATATATGGGCAGGAGCCTCAGTGCTTGCTTTACTAGGGTTGCTCTCTCCACTCTCTCACCCTCTTCAGATCTAAACAAGACAGTGGTGGCCACACTCTCTCTCTCTGCTCACCGCTGGTCACAGATCCGGCCGGATCCCCTCGGCCGGGGTAGGGGAGTAGGTGCATCATTCACGCCGTCGTCGGCGGCTAGGAAGGAGACCCACAACTGCCGACGCGTCCCGATCGACTGCCCGTGCCGTTCCCTCCGACACAGCGCCGGCTCGGGAGGGCCTCCGACCCCTTCTTCCTCCATGCCGTATTGTGGCCAGATTCGGCCTCCGGTCGCCCTCCTAGCCACATCCTGATGACCCTCAGGTATAACTTCCTTCGAAAACGGCCTTGCTCTACTGCCCCAGCTCCCCACGTGACTGCATGTGGATCTTTGTCTACATCCATCAGCTGTTCCAAAGCCACCTTAATTTTTACTATTATTAGAGGTAAAGCTACTTCATGCAGTCGAATCTAGGACTTGGTTCAAACATGGAATAAAGGGGGGAAAGGTGTAGCATGAATCTAGGACTTGATTCAAAGAGGAAATAGAAGGGGGGAAAGTTGTAGAGACGGGCTACCCAACCGGTCTCTTGGTTCAAAAGGGAAATAAAGGGAAATGCAGTACAAACTGGATAAGGAACATATCTATTATTGGTGGAAGAAGGAAAGAAAGTGGCAGCTGGGGGACAAGTCAACAGAGTATGTCCAGGATTAGATTTGCTGTCCTCACATAGTAAAAGGTGCCAAAAGAGAACTAAATTTGGGACCATCCCAGATCTTGGTTGGATGTTTGTTGCTCAGGGCAACAAACTCGGCCTCACCACGTAGGTACATGGTGCTGATGCGTCCACTGTCTGCATGCCCTTGTACCAACTTTTTGTTGTTGTTAATGTAATGGCGCTTGTAAAATGAAGCAATCGCACTGCTAAAGTAAGGACATGTCTAACCAATGTTCTTGTTAATCTAATGCCTCCAGTAATATGATGCAATTAAACTGTTTTACAAATGCTACTCTCCTGCTAGATTTCCCATTATGATAAGTAAGTTGCTTCTTTACACTGGTGAATGTCCTGGTGTCCCCACTGTCCCATGCACTTATACCAACTATTTAGCTGTTGTTAATCAAATGTAGCTGGTAAAACGAAGCAATGCCACCATTAATGTAATGGCATATTTGACTGATGTCATTGTTGATCATAATGCTTTGAGTAATATGAAGCAATGCTGCCGTTTTAAAATTTCTACTATCCTTGCATGATTTCCATGAAGATAGATGCTTCTTTTCATTTCGTGTATGTTTTATATCTTGTTATTGACCAGTATCTGTTTTCTTTCTATCTTTTTGTGCAGATAGGGATATCCATTTCACCTCGTTGCTATTGTGACCTTTTGGTGAACGACACAAAACACTTTGTTTTTTTAAAGAGTGTCTTGTGCAGTTCTACTAAAATGTCACATGGGCAACGTCTCTCGATTTTAGTGGAACTGCACAAAGGGTGATTGGAGTTCCTAACCTCTTCGTCTAACTCTGCCGGTAATCTCGTGCAATAGTTTATTAACCTTTGCAAGATTAGCCGTCAGCGTCACCACAATGGCACTTGATTTTAGTGGAACTGCACAAAAGGATAAGCAAATTATAGTTGCACCTTCCATGAGCATGACAGCCAACCTTGACGTTACTCAATTTTAGTGCAACTAATGAAGGAGAAGATGCCAGCTCATGGGACCAAGTACATCTTGCTTGCTGCATGATGCAAACATTGCTTCACTTTAGGTGAACTGCACAAAAAGGTCGCATGAATTGAATCATCCATGTTGGTGACTGGTGCAACCCGTCTACAATGGCGTTGACTGCAGTTATGGTTCGCATGACCGGGTATGTTCCTTTTTGGTTGATTTTGACTCTGCATTCAGCAAGTGATCTTGTGCTACTGTTTTTGCACTGCTATGAGAAAGCAATAATGATATTGTTTTTGCATCTTAATGTAATGCCACTAATAATTTGAGGCAATGTTTTGGCACCGCTAATGCCACTGTTAAAATGAAGTAATAACACAGTTATAATAGAGCTACTGTCTTAGCTATCATGTCATTTCCAATGTACATAACTTGCTGAAGGCGTATCTGGGAGAATTGAGTCCATTTGCACTGCATCAACCACATAGCATGTGCACTGAACTAGTTGAGTCCATGAGGCGTACCGTCAAGGTGGCGCCGGCCCCCTCTCTCCCTCGAAGCATGGCGAGTGCCATAATTTTAGTTGAACTGCACAAAAAAAGTGATTGGAATGACTCAAGGCCCCTCGTTCTACTGCCACACTGAAGTTGTTGATAGATGTCAACGAATCGCCATCATGGCAAGATACGGGGACCTGAAGAACAACTTGATCTCACAAAGTCATCTCACACTGGTCAGTACTGTCCTTCATCCACATGATCGTGCTTTGTCATACTGTGCTAGTGTTGTATTTTTTTATATAAAGTTATTGTATCGCAATCCTTTTTCCCATTAAGAAAATAAAGTTGCTACAACTAGTGCCACTATTATAGTAATCATGCTTTTTCATTATCTGTGCAAACAGGAATACTCAGCTATAGATGTTGGGATGGTCAAAGCATTTGCCAAGTTCTTGGTGACCCGCTTCTGCAGATATTGGAAGTGGTAGTGCCACCAGTTATCCAGAAAATGTTCATTTGCCAATGTTTGACATGCGTGGCCGTAAACGGGACTGGTTTCAATGTTTCAGCAAATCCTTGAATCAAATTGCTTACATGAAGCATCGATCGATTTTATTTATTTGTTAACATTCTTACAACGTTTTAGTTAAACAACAACTATTGGCTCTGATCTGTGAATCATTGAGATGCATAGGCATCTTTGTTGTACTTATTATTTGAATCTTTTGAGTTGGTTGTGAATCTTGCAAGATGGGAAACACGGCATGATGATGCAGAGAACAGCAACCCTAACAATCTGTTCAAACTTGGTAGTATTGTCTGTCTGAAAGTGCGGCAAATGAGCAGTTTGCGTGCGTCCTGAGAATAATAATTCTAATTGTTTTGCATGTTGATTTTATGGCACTGATAGAACGAGCCAATGCTTTGCTTGTTTTAAGAATAAAATTTAAGTAAAGCGACCACACTAACACTCGCTATTATAGTGCCAATGCCGACCCTCTCGTGAATGGACGTGTGGACGGAATGGTTTCTCAGCTTCCATGCCGGTTTAATGGAGGCGTGCAGCGGGGGAGGGAGGAAGGGGTAGTAACTGCTGCCGCCTATACCCATTATGTTCACCGGCGATTCCAGTTCCCCAAGAATGGAAAAACGAACTGCTGTCGCCGCCTACCCCCTATGTTCACTAGCGACAGTTCCCCAAGATTGAAAAAATGAACTGCTGCTGCCGCCCCCCAGTACCTCACTACACACCGATCCCCAGTGTAAATAAGGAGCCCTCCGCTGTCCATATCTCCCCATCATCTTCATCTTCCCCCTGCCCCCAATCCCCACAAAACGAGAAACGCCACAACAACTCTGCATGAGAAGAGACTCCAATGGTGATCCGAGGGGTGAGCCTGCTAGATATGGACTCCAGCAAGGAGTTCACCTTTGAGTTCACCGTTCAGACCCATGGCAGCACCAAGTTGAATGTGAATGTACACCAACGATCCGGACTCGATGAAGCTATGCATCGTAAAGTTTAAGCAGTACCTATAGGAGGAGAAGCACAAGGTCGCGGGACTAGACCTTGTGCCCATCCATCCGTCTCCTGACAGGGACCAGTGGATCACAGTCGACCAGGTATGCGTGCGGGACGAGGTTCTAGTCTACCACTACTGTAGGGCCATTAGGGGTTCTGGAGCATTCGCCCATTTCATCGGCACCGCCGACTGCACCTTCACTACGGTGGAGAGCAGGAAGAACGCCACTGTGCTTTAGGATTTGGCCATCTGGTGCAAGAAGCTCGTCGACATTCAAAAGAAATACAAGATCATCGGCAACGGGCAAGAGGAGGACTCCGTGGTTGACCTCGCCGCGGCCATCATCGACCCCTGCTATGCCAACATGAAAGAAGACATGGATACGAAGGACCTGAACACGTGGGAGGTACCTCTGAATCTAGCCTACATCACCTACACGGCCAAGGACGCATACGCATGCTACGACATGTACAGGCGGATCTTGGACATGAGGGAGTGTCTGCTTCCCGAGACCGAGGAGTACACGGACAGCCGCAACATCATGATCAAGCGTGCCAGGAAGATCTAGATGGTGTAGTTTGTCTGTTTAAGCACCTTTATTATATGAGTGTTTCACTCATTAGCCTATGTGTCGTAATTATCTATTTTATCCGTAATATTTCGTCTAAGAACCCATGAACCTATTTGCTTCTTTTTGAGTGGCTATGAATCTGTTTGCTTATGTATGTAATAAGAGTACTAGCTCGCAGGGCTGCCGTGTTTCCTTTTTTTTGAGGTCGAGTAGGTATCAACTGGGTTGTGGCTACCCAGCCCAGGTTTCTTTTGTTAGGACATCCGCAGCCCACAACATGCTTACGGGGATCTAGCAGCCGTATCATTTTTTTGTTTGTTTTTTTGGAAGTCTAAGTGCGGTTTTCTGTAGGTTGCATAGTCATTCGTTTTGCCTCGATTATCAGATAACTTCACTCAGGGTGGTCATCTTTGATCACGAACGACGAGAACAAGTTAAGTTTGATACCTCTTCCGTCTGTCCTTCTAGCAGCCTTTAGATTAAAATCCAACGGCTGGTGTGCTTTGAATCTCCTTCGTCCCAACATATTCCCCTTCTCAGGTGGACCCAGCAGGTCTCGTACACAGACATCTGGGACCAACCACCTATCCATTTGTATTTCTTTATTTTGTTCAATCTTTCGTCCTCTCCCTACAGTGGCTGGCGGCGCTGCCGCACACGCCTCGACTACCCATCCTAGCCTATGCATGGTGCTGGCCAGGCCATCCCTCTACTCCCCCACATCTCCTTTTATTCTCCGGCGGCGGCAGCTCCACCGGCCCACCCTGCACCCGAACCAGCCAACCCTCGTACTCCCATCCGCCCGCGTCTTCCCCGGGTCCAATTTGTTCCGGTCCGAGGTCTCGACGTCGTCCTCCTCCTTGGTGCTCTTGGCGCGGCGCCGCCGTCTGTCATTCTCAACATGATCAACAAACGAGAGGAATCGGGAGATGACTGTACGTAGAGTGGCTCATAGTCCGGGCCCACCAGGTCCATGGACATACGCAAACAAGTGCCTCCTTATATATTGCAAAAAAAATGCTTCCTCCTTATGGTATGTTGATGTGTGGGGCCCACGAGATTGTCAACGTAGTCAAGGTGGCTGTCATTCGGGACCTAACAGGTAATCATTTTTTTCCAGAGGTCGAACAAGTAACAACTGGGCTGTGGCCTGCCCAGCCTAGGTTTTGTTGTTTAACATGCGCAGCCCACGACATGCTGACACAGTTGATCCAGCAGGTTTCAACTTTTTTTTTGAGGTCCAGCAGGTATCAATCGACCTCCTGGCCTCCCAGCCTAGCTTGTTTTATAACATCAGCAACCCAACTTATGTTTGTTTCTTGAAGACAACTCACAACTCAGTTCTATTTTTCTATACTGCTCAAAAAAAGAAGTTCTATTTTTCTATAAGAATGCCAAACTCAAATTATGTTTTCCCTTCTATAATAGTATATATATTTATATTTTATTTTATTACATATACTCCGTACATATATTAGAAGAACATAAGGTTCCCATTTGACCTGTCCTTCGTCCAACCTTTGTATAGACCTTCCCACTTCCTTTATTTTTGTTTTTTATTAATCCTATCTCTGATTTTTCTCCCACATGTTTTACCTAAAACCAACTCAATTGTCCCACGTCTAGCATAAAAAATAATAATACCCCACATCCTATTAACTCTTCAAAATAAATATTATTTTATTTGGTAAATCGATAAGTTCTTACCAAATAATTATTATTATTTAACAACAAGTTGGCAAGTTAATTCCTGGTGTTTGCATACATAAGCTTGCTAAGATTTTACGGACCAATGCAGTAATAGACGTCCAATCATGTGTTTATGCTCCGCAAATTATGTAGTTTTATAATAAAATGCCCAACACCGGTTTATGTTTTTATAACATTTCTCCATCCTGCCAAAAATGATATTTTCACCCAGCCCAGTGTATGTAATCCGCTGTCTGGTTGCGCTTTATTATCACCGGTGGCGAACTTTGATGCCCAGTCGATGTAATATCCTGTTATTTCTTTATTGTATAGTCTAGGTTTATTCGTAGTCACTATGCTGTAATATATTTACTTTTTTTAGAAGAATTTATTTACTGTACATGCTATCGTCGCTAGGCCGTAAGCTTCGACGGAGATCAATGGGCCAAAACATTATTGGTCCATCAGTGCTATATATAAAAAAATTAGACTACGCAAACGGGCCGGCCCGCAACTCTATATATGGGTCGAAACATGGGCCCACAATCATCTCGGGCCATTACCAGGCCTGAACGTAAACTAGGCCCAAGTAGTTTCGGGCCTTTAATAGGCCGAGTAATCCGCATGCCTTAGTTGGGCCAGAAAATACCATGGGCTTTTAACAGGCTGAAAATTAGATCAGGCCTGAATTGTGCCGAACAATTCACAGGCCGACAGCAGGCCTAAATATACCTCAGCCCATGATTGGCCCAATTATATGATGGGCCGTTCACAGGCCAAAATTTATCCCGGGCCGTGGTTCGCCCAATAACATGATGGGCTGTAAGCAGGCCGGGTGCAAAGTGGGCCATAATTAGGCCCAATTATTTCACGGGCCCTTAACAGGCCGATAGTCAGAGTGGGCTTAAATTTATCCACGAAGACCACGGGTCGTTAAGAGGCCGAAAGTCACTTGTACCAGAAATGGGCCCAAATGCTGCATGGGCCGTTAAGAGGCCCAAAGTAAATTATACCAGAAATGGGCCGAAATGCAGCACGGGCCTTTAAGAGGCCGGAAGTCACTTGTACAAAAAATGGGCCCAAATGCCGCACGGGCCGTTAAATGGCCAAAAGTTAAATCGGGATGAAAACGACCCAATTGGGCGAAGGGCCGCTAACAGGCCGGAACTATCATCGGGCCGAACTGGGTCAAACTGTTCAACGGGCCATTAACATGCCGTAATACAAATTGGGCCTTAGATGGGCCCAAAACATAGTGCACTGTTAACGGGCCATATCTGATATGGGCCGTAATTTGGCCCAAAACATGGCAGGCTGTTAACGGGCCGGTCCACTAGTATCTGACAAAATATTGTGGGCCTTCGGCTGGGCCGGCCCATTTAACCTGAATGGGCCACTATTCGGCCGTGCCACGTGTCGACGTATCATAGGCGTCTCTCGTCCAAGCAATGGATGACATATGTCCCAACGCCGAGCTGACACGTGGTTCCGTTGGCGAATGAGAATTTTGCACTTGGAAAATTGCCATTGGTCCTAGCTGATAACGGGTTATCGGATCCAAACCCGCACCTGATAGCTTAACGGTGACCCGTTACAGTGGATGCCACGTGTCAGTCACCCTTAACGAAAACACTTCCATGACACGACATTTATCGTCATGGAAGTGGACACATTTGTGATGATAATTTCAGTATTGTCATGGAACACTTCTACGACAGCACAAGTATGACTATCTTGATTCTGTCATAAAATCGTCACGGATGTACATGCATGACAGAAAACGTGACCTACTGTGACAAAGACGTGTCATCACGAAAGTGTTTTTTTTGTGGTGCTCTTCCGCCACTTCTACAGCATGCGGCTGTCCGCGGCGAACCAGCGCTCGGGGTGCGCCTCGTTCCGCATCATCGAAGGGACGGCGGACGACATCATCCCCATGAGGATCATGAAGAAAGTGGAGGGCTTCAGGGCGCGCTAGATCTATATGGACGCACGCCTGTTCAGCCCCCTGCTGATGCTGTCGACAGCCCCCGCCATGAAGAGCTCCGGATGGGAGCACGCTAAGCTCAACAACGAGAGGTTGGCGCCACTTTGGGAGAGGATGAATGACCTGAAGGCCGCGAAGCTCAGGGGGGCGATGGTCACCAAGGAGTTCTTGCGCCGGCGCATCGCTCCCCTCCAGAAGCGCTCACGCCCGATGTGTTCTATCACCGGCCCCGCGGACACGATGAGGCTGAGCACCAACAATCTTACCGGGCCGGTGGTGGATGAGGTCATGCAGATCATGCTTGGCGACGACGGGGAGTACCCGCCCAAGGAGGTGCTCCCTCTATACTGCTAAAGCAACAGGGCCGGGCTGGTCGAGGAGATGCCGCGGTTCGACCTGTGGGGGCTGATCGCTGAGGGCCACGAGGGGCCTCAGGAGAACCCCCTCGTGGTGGTGCCCGGCTCGGGCGACCATGACGAAACAGAGGCCTTGGCAAGCACCGCGGAAGAGAGCAGTAGTGGGGCGGCCCCATGAACCTGCCGCCAGCTGCTGGCCGAGCTCAGCGACGATGATGATGACGATGACCGATTCGTGGGCATGCCCTCCTGGCCCACACGCACGGGAGGTGAAGGAAGCACCGGCGCGGAGGCCGATGAGCCTCGCCTGGAGGTAACCGGCACCGGAAGTGAGGCCACCGAGCCCCTCATGGAGAAGACTGGCACCGGCCCGATGAAAGAGGACCCCTGCAGGCCCCGAGCCGAGCCCTCCGGAGGGAGCGCGAGTGAGCCTCGCGGAAGCGATAGCGGCAGCCACCCACTGCCGAAGCTGAGGAAGGGGAGATGGGTCCCCAACAATGAGTGAGTTTCCTTGTCTTGTTCCCTTTTCCTTTTTACTTTGAGCCTCATCCCCTACCTCGAGTCTTGTTTTCTGCCTCCTGAGGTCCGGGCTGAGACTTTGCGTAACGCAGGGAGCCAACAAAGAAGAAGAAGAAGGAAGCCCCCAGCTCGAGGGGGTCTCGGCGTCCATCACAGGTGCCGAGGAGCAGGAGGGATCCACCCGCCGCCCCGAGGCTGAGACGGGGCGCGTGGAGGTGGAAGAGGAGCAATCGGCTCCTCCCGAGCCGTGCACGGACTTGCCTCCACCGGCTGGGGAGGACGAGCCTTGGGAGGAGGCCTCTGGAGGCACCTAGCGCGGGAGGTGACGTGGCAATGGCCGAGGCTGAAGAGCCGATTCCTCCGCCAAGCTCTACCCCCGCCAAGGAGAATGAGGCCGCGGCAGGAGCCACGGCGAACCCCCGGCGGTAGCCAGCACGCGAGGCTCCCGGCGCGGGCGCGGCGAACCCGCAGAGCGCGCCGGCGCGGCAGACCGAGGAGGAGGAGACCACGACGAGACCGCCACTCTTGACGAGGGATGCAGCTCCCACGGGGAGAGCGGACACGGAGGCCCGGAGGGGGTCTGGCGCCGGGCCCCCTCAGACCATGACAGTGGAGGGCGGCGCCGAGCCGCGGACCAGCTGGGCCCTGTAGCTTGTGAGAAGCAGCGCTGTGCTGAAGCGCGGGGCCCTGCAGGGCGCTAGGGCAGCCCTTGATACGCTTGAGGAGGCGCATCTCATCGAGGAGTGCCAGCGCCTCGCAGAGGGGTGGCGCCAACTTGACGTGGCCATCAAGCTGGGTCGCCGGTAGGACGAAGTCGTGCGGGAGTGGCGCGAGAAGGAGATCTTTGAGAGCGCCATCAGGCAGGTCAACGAGGCCGACAGGCGCTGTGAGGAGGCGGAGGCCCACGCGAAGGTGCTCCAGGAGCAGGCCGCCGCCAGGGAGCAGGGGATCCAGGCGTGGGAGGATGCTATCACCGCTCGCGAGGGGCAGCTTGCCTCCCATGAGGGCGAGCTCGCCAAGCGCGAGGAAGCCCTTGCGGCCCGCAAGCTGGATGCCGAGATCCGCGACCGGGAGCTCACGAGGACAGCGACTGAGTAGGACGTGGAGCGCGAGCGCATGGTGACACTAGACCGCCAGGTGGCGGCCGCCCAAGACTCCTACCACCAACGCCTCGCCAAGGCCAACACCCAGCTGGCCGAGAAGGAGAAGAAGATCCAGGCGGATGTTGATGCCAAGTCCAAGAACGAGCGCAAAGCGATCGCCAAGGACTACAGCAAGAAGCTGAAGCTCCAAGAGGATCGCTTCACCAAGAGGTGGGACGAGCTCACGGATGAGATCTCCAGCCTCAAGAGGCAGGTGAATGAGGTGGATGCTGCCCGGCGACTCGCGCTGTAGGCCAAGGCGGTTGCTGAGGGAGAACTAGCATCCCTGCAAGCGCAGGTGGGCGACGTCTCCAACATCATTGAGAAAACCAAGGAGGAGGCATCCCGGACGCGGGGACGGCAGCATGAGCACGCGAAGATGTTCCATGAGCTTGCGCATAGCACCCGCACCGCCCTTTCCAGCTTCGCCGTTGAGAGGCTCGACGACCCCCTTGAGGACGACAACGCTGGCTACCTAGACTTCTTCACCAAGCTCGTGAAGAGGGTGGAGGACGGATCTCGGCAGATGAACGGCATCATCGAGGATGAGTGCCGCGACCTCTTGAGCCAGGCGGCGACACGGGTCTTCAGCAACCTCTTCCGCGCCGAGGCCTCCTTCAACTTCAATAGGGTGATGAGCCTTGTCCCTCCAGAGATTCGTGAAGGGCTCAAGAAGGAGATGCGGGAGCACGTGGAGGCCCTGGTCTAGAAGTTCTCCCACGGCAGCGAGAGCTCCGGCGAGGCTGGCGACGGTGAAGGCGACGACGACGATGACAGTGGCGACAGCGCCTCATCCACTTAGGCCCCTTTCTTTTTCTTTTGTCCTGTATCAGAATAGATGTAGCCCCACGGGGGCCATGAAACACTGCTTTTGTGATTAAGTTGAGTATTTAATGCTTTGCCGCAACTTATGTTTGTCGTGAGGCATCCTCGTGAGGCCCATCTTCCCTTTTTGCTTGCTTTCACACTCTACGTCGCTAGGACCCAGCCCCCGAGCGTGCTACTACCGTCGTTGGTATGTTAGGACATGTGCCTAGACAAGGCCAGAGGGTGTCAGGCTCTATGAGGTGGTAAGGGCTCTCGAGGCACGATGCTCAGGAAGCCCCCCTTTGACATGCACGCAGCTTGCATAAAGGAAAAACACCAGCACCCAGCGAGGTTGCGAGGAAGAGAGAGCTTGAGGAGCGCTAAGGAAAGGTCATGAGGCGTTTAGACTTAGCTTTTTCATGAGGCGCGAGGCTTGGTGTGCCGTAGCTTGCGGGGTGCGCTTCGCGAGGAGCTCGCTCGTGAGGCCTCCCGCCGGCCCTTGGTGGGGACAGGCGCCGTAGGCAGCGCTCGTGAGCCTTCCTGTGGGCTTCTTGAAGAGGCGATGCACCGTGGGTCACCTCGCGTGGCAACGCTCGCAAGGCCTTCTGTGCACCCTGTTTCTGTGACAACCATATTTTGACATGTTTTGCAAGTAGTGTAGCGACGCGCTTGCTAGTTCGCTCGTGGGTGTCACGAGAGGAGACGAGGTACCAATGACCATCGTGAGGTGACGTGCACGGGAGCAGGCCCGCGAGCCAGAGCTCAGTCACTTGGGTTTTAGCGGCGCTGCTGGGACTGACCCAAGTGCAGGCACCGTGTCCAGCCCCCGCTCGTGTGATACGCAGGAGGGAGATCGCGAGCACACACAGCCTCCTGAAGTAAATTTCTTACCAAGCACACAGAATACTTAGGAAATAAAACTTTACTGCTGCAAAAATAGGTTCCATTACACAACCAAAAAGATGTGGCTGCCCTGATGGGCACGGGTCAGCTTGAGGATGTAGTGGCCATGCGGCACCCTCAATTCGATCAGTCTGCCATGTCTGAGCATGGGGCTTCCACTGGGTTGTGGGCGGGAGCTCTCGCCGCCTCGGCAAGCACCGCAAAGTGAGGCTCCGGAGCATGTACACCTCCACTTCGTTCGTGCCCGTGAGGTCACGGGTAGAACTTAAGGAGGTGTTGGATGTTCCATGTGTTTGGTACTGAAACACCCTCCTCTGTCTCCAGCCGTGCTACGCTAGGCCAGGAAAGATGCACGACCCTGAATGGTCCTTCCAACATGGGTGAGAGCTTGTGGAGTCCTTCCCTAGAGAGGATCCTTTGCAGGACAAGATCGCCAGCTTCAAGGGTGCGGGGGCATATGTTGCGGCTGTGGTAGCGATGCAGCGCCTGCTGATACCGGGCGGCGCGGATGGCGGCCCGGCGACGAGCCTCCACGAGGAGGAGCAGATCAGTCTTCCGCAGGCCAAACTGGTGAGCCTGGTTGAAGGCAAGGACTCGCGGGGAGCCGTGCTTGAGCTCAGTAGGAAGGACCGCTTCTGCCCCATAGACGAGGAAGAAGGGTGTTTCGCCTATAGGCTTGGTCGCTGTTGTGCGAATCGACCATAGCACGGACTGGAGTTCGTCGAGCCAGCCTTTGCCGCAGGCTATGAGCTTTTTCTTGAAGCTACGTGTCTTGAGGCCCTTGAGGACCTCTGCGTTTGCATGCTCGGCCTGGCCGTTGCTTCGTGGGTGCGCCATGGAGGCATAGTAGATCTGTGTGCCAAGGCTGGCGTTGTATGACTTGAAGAGGCCGCTGGTGAACTGTGAGCCATTGTCAGTGATGATGCGGTTGGGGACGCCGAAGCGGCACACGAGGCCCTTGATGAACTTGACGGCTGACCCTGCCGGGATGGAGTGGACGGGCTCCACTTCCGCCCACTTGGTGAATTTGTCGATGGCGACGTAGAGCTGGCGGTAGCCGCCGGCTGCGTATGGAAAGGGGCCCAGGATGTCCAGCCCCCAGACCGTGAAGCGCCGGCTGGTGGATTTTCTTGGCGTGGAACTGGCAAGCTTCGCAGGATTGGACGAGCTCAGTGGCGTCTTGAAGCGCGGTGGGCCAGTACAAGCCACTGCGGAACACCTTGCCGGCTAGAGTGCACGATGAAGAATGATGGCCGCAGTCTCCACCATGTATGTCGGCAAGCAAGTCGCGCCCTTGCTCCTCGGATATGCATCTCAGCGCGACTCCATTGGGGCGCTTGCGGTAGAGATCGCCATCCCTCAGGCAATAAGCTGTGGCCTGGCGGGCCACACACTCTGCCTCCGAGTCTTTCTCCAAGAGGGTGTCGTCCTCCATGTAAGCCTTGAACTCGTTGGCCCCGCTGTCGGCCTGTGGCTCCAGCGCCAGCAGCAGGCGAGTGCCTGAAGGCAGGCCACAGTTTGGCGCGCCCGTGGGTGGTGCGGGCGGGTTTTCCTCATGAGGCTCCATGGCGCTTGTGGCGGGCGGTGCGGCTGATGGCCTCAGGAGCCTCTCCTTGAAGACGCCGGGGCTTTGAGGCTCATGGCGAGACGCCCGCTTGGAAATGTCATCTGCTTCCTTGTTGTTGCCGCAAGGGACGTGCTGGAGTTCCATGCCGAGGAAGCGCTTCTCGAGCCTGCGCACCTCCTCTAGATAGGCAGCCATGTGCTCGTCTTGGCGAGGTGAGCACGACGCCAGCCCCCGTGCCTTGCCGGGAAAATGCGCCATCGAAGTGCATGGTCCAGCCGCCAGGGGAGTCTTTCCCCGGCAGGAGGGATTCGTCCTCGCGAGGCTCCTCTTGGTGCGGATCCGTCCATTTCGCCATGAAATCCGCCAAGGCTGCGCTCTTGATCGTCCTTGTGTTGAGGAATTCCAGCTCGAAGGCCTGCAGCTCGATGTTCCATTCGGCGACACGGCCAGTGGCATTGGTGCTGTGCAGGACTTGCTCCAGTGGGTAGTACGAGATCAACTTGATGAGGTGGCCCTGGAAGTAGTAGCGCAGCTTCCTGGAGGTGATGAGGAGCGCGAGGAGGAGCTTCTGTTGCATGGGGTACCGCTCGCGCGCATCCCGCAGCACCGTGCTGATGAAGTAGACAGGGTGCTTGACGAGACGCGTAGTCGTGATAGAGGCAGCTTGCTCTTCGGGGGGCTCGGGAGGCGGCTCGTCAGGGGCCCCCTAAGGATGGTCCTTAGCAGGCGCAGGTGCTGCCTCGGGAGGTGCTCGCACGGCCTCGAGAGGCGCTGGCGCGGCCTCAGGGGGCGCAAGTGCGGCAGGCATCTTCTTGGCGTGCGCAGGCTCTTCTCGTTCCACCACAAGGGCTACGCTGGCCGTCTGGGGGGTGGCCGCCAAGTACAGGACTAGAGGCTCGCGGGGGCACGGGGCAACCATGACGGGAGGGCTTGTCAGGTAATTCTTGAGGTCCTTGATGGCCGCGTCAGCTTCGGGAGTCCATTTGAAGGGGCCCGATCTCTTCATGAGCTTGAAGAATGGCAGGGCCCTCTCGCCGAACTTGGAGATGAAATGCCGAAGCGAGGCCATGCATCCCGTGAGGCATTGCATTTCCTTGAGGTTCCGGGGAGGTCGCATCTGCTCGATAGCCTTGATCTTCTCGGGGTTGGCTATGATGCCGCGGTGGGAGACCAGGAAATCAAGCAGCTTGCCAGAAGGGACTCCGCAAACGCACTTGGCGGGGTTGAGCTTGAGGTTGAGCTTGTGCAGGTTGGCAAAGGTTTCTTCGAGGTCCGTGATGAGGAAGCACGACTTGCAGCTCTTCACGACGATGTCGTTGACATAGGCCTCTGCATTTCTTCCCATCTGGGTCCCAGGGCGATACGCATCAGCCTCTGGAAGGTAGCCCCCGTGCTCTTCAGGCCAAAGGGCATGCAGATGTAACAGTACACTCCGCAGGGGGTGATGAAGGCCGATCTTTCTTCGTCTTCCTTCGCCCATCTTGATCTGGTGGTAGCCTGAGAAGGCATCCGGGAAGCATAGCAACTCGCACCCAGCGGTGGAGTCCACGATCTGGTCGATTCGTGGCAGCAGGAAGGGGTCCTGGTGGCATGCCTTGTTGAGGCTGGTGAAGTTGACACACATCCGTCCCTCGCCGCTGTGCTTGGGGACAACGACAGGGTTGGTGAGCCACTCGGGGTGACGCACCTCATGGATAACTCGTGCCTCTTGCAGTTTCTGAACTTCTTGGACGATGAACTCTTGTTTCTCGGGCGCTTGGCGCCGTGCCTTTTGCTTGACGGGGCGTGTGTTGGGGCACACCGCTAAGTGGTGCTCGATCACCTCCCTCGGCACACCGGACAAATCTGATGCTGTCCATGCGAACACATCAACATTTGCCTGAAGCAAGGCGACGAGCGCTCCTTCCTATTTGGGAGAGAGACCGTTGCCAATGGTGAAGGCGGGCCCGGAGCCACTGCCGTCCACCGACACTTTCTTTGTCTCGGCACGTGCCTAAGAGAACAGCTGCTTCTTCTTCGCGGGTGCGGCCTCGGTAGGCCCGATGTCGTCCTCGTTGGCGGGGTGAGTAGTGGCAGCAGCCTTGTAGGCATGCTCGAGGGAGCGTACCGCGTCCTTGTTGTCGCAGTGGACGGTGATGGTGTCGCTGTAGCCTGGCATCTTGAGGACGTTGTAGGCGTGGTGGGTCACTGCCATGAACTTGGTGAGCGCGGGGTAGCTCAAGATGGTGTTGTAGGGCAAGCCAATTTGTGCCACATCTAAGTCGATGAGCTCGGTGCGGTAGTTCTTGCGGGTGCCAAAGGTGACGGAAAGGCGCACATGCCCCAGAGGCAGGGTGGAGCCGTCGGTCACGCCTGAGAAGGGCCTTGTTGGCATCAGGCACTCGTAGGGTACTTGGAGCTTCTCGAAGGTCTTGACGGAGATCACGTTGAGGCCTGCGCCACCGTCGACGAGCGTCTTGATGACGGCGACATCGTTGATGGTGGGAGTGCACAGCATGGGGATGGTGCCCACAACCCTCGTGGAATTGGGGTGGCCCCTGGAGTCGAAGGAGATCGCGTACTGTGAACACTTGAGGGGCTGAGTAGCCTCAGGCCCCGGGAGGGCTGCATTCACCTCCCAAGAGAACTGCTTGAAGTGGCGGTTGGATGAGGGGGCCTGGGCCCCGCCGAGGATGCACGCCACCTCGCGAGGCTCTTGGTAGCCCCCAGCGTTCTCGTCAGGGTGGTTGCCATTGTTCCTGCCAGGTGGTGATGGGGCAGCGTTGGCCTGAGGATTGGCTTGCCTCTGCTAGTCGCGCCAGCCCTGCCGGAAGTTGTTGTTGCCGTTGTTACCGCGGTCTCCCCAGCGGTTGCCACTGCGGCCGCCTCCACGGCTAGCGTCGTGATCATTGCGGTTGCTGCGCCCGTCCTGGCGGCTGTCGCGAAGCAACTTGAGCTCATGGCAGTCCTAGGTGCTGTGGGAGTGCATGTTGTGGTAGACGCAGAAGGGGCAACCATCCTTCTTGGCCTCATCGCGATCGCGGACGCGCTTCTGCTCAGGCTCTGCCGCAAGGACGGCGGGGCCCTTGCGCTTGGCGTGTTTGCTCTTGGCCTTGGCAATGTCAGGTGCCAAGTCCGGGTCGTTGTGGGCGAAGAGGCGGCCCTCTTCAGCCTTGGAGCACCTATCGGCGAGGTTGAACAGCTCGACCGCGGTGTCAAGCTCGTCATTGATGGCGAGCCTCTCGCGCATCCTGACGTCCGTGACGCCGGAGAAGAACGCGGAGATGATCGCGCCGTCGGAGGCGCGAGGGATCTTGTTGCGCACTTGGCTGAAGCACTGGATGTACTTGCGTAGAGTCTCATCCCGGCGCTGGCGCACGGCGCGCAGATCGTTGAGCGTGAGAGGGCGTTTGTACATGCCCTTGAAGTTGGCGACGAACTGCCAGCACAGTTCAGACCACGAGGAGACGGAAGCTTCAGGGAGGTTCATGAGCCACGAGCGCGTGGTGTCCTTGAGCGCCATGGGAAACCAGTTCGCCATGACCTTGTCGTCACCACCCGCAGCTTCGATGCCCATGGTGTAGAGCTGCAGGAACTCCGTGGGGTTGGGGACACCATCATAGCGGGGCGGCAGCTCCGGCATGAACTTCACGGGCCACACCACATGGCGCAACTCGCGAGTGAAGGCGCGGCAGCCCCCGCTGCTGCAGGCAACGCCACCAGCCAGAGCGGCGCGGTTCTGGCCCTCGGCCGTGGCGACGTCTTGGATGGTGCGGTCTCGGTGCTGGCGCTGCTGCTCAAGGATCACGCGCGCATCTGGCGCCGCGCACCGGACGATCTCGCAGCTGGCGTCGTCGTGGTCTGGCGAGGACGCACCGCGGGACGGCTCCCGCGCACGCGCGCCGCAGCATTGGCCCGCAACGTCATCGAGTAGAGGAGGTGGAGGAGGCGCGTCGTGCTCTGCCTCTGCGCCACGCGGCGACGGAGGTGGGAGAGAGCGAGAGGGCGCCGGGGCGTCTCCGGTGGCGTTGATGAGCTAGGTGATGCGCGCGAGCCAGGCGTCGTAGCCGGCGTCGGTGGGGCGGTAGTGCAGCAGCTCACGCGCCATGAGCAGCGTGGCCTACGGGTCACGATGGGCGAGCGAGGACGCAGTGGCGGTGCGGCCAGGCGGCCGCACGGACGGGTGAAGGGAAGAGGCTTGCTCCTCCCTGCCGCGGGCTCAGTGGCGGCCCCGGCGTGCCCACGGCGGTTGTCGTTGGCGATGGGCTCCGTGCGGTCCACCCTGGTGGCCCTGCGCAGGGCGCGCTTGCATCGGGCATCGGCCATGGCGATATCGAGGTCGAGGAAACAGACTCTAGCCCCCTACCTGGCGCGCCAAATGTTGGAAGCTGGGCTCCTGGGACCCTGGTTCGAACACTGGGGGCCTGCTCGCTTCCTATCGACTAGACGGTGACCGTGGCGAGGCTACGGTGAGGGGAGCACGATGAGAGCGCACACACACAGGGCATGACAGGGACACAAGCATCTACCCAGGTTCGGGCCACCGGGCTGTGTAAAACCCTACTCCTGCTTGGTTGGGATTGCTGTGGTGATAGTGCTTTCGAGTACAAGGTAGAAGTAGGTGGAAAATGGTCGACCTCCTCTACGGTAGCAGCACTGCCCCTTTTATAGCCGCCTTGGTCCTCTTCCCCCAAAAATATTGATGGGAAGGGTTGCCAGACAACGGCAGTTTGAAGGGGGACAGGCGCTCAGTCCTTTCATGACAAAAGGGGTCTTCGCCTGCAAAGAGGCTATCCATGACGCGCTGGTGGGCTCGGCGATGACATCTGTCCCGGCGCACCTCATCATCGTGGTATCCTTGCACCAAACAGGCAAGCTTCAGGACTTGCTTTGTGGGAGGGCAGCTAGCGCTGCCGCTTTATCACCAAAGAGGAAATCCTCCCCAGCCGCACCTGCTGCTACGGCTCCTGTCGCTGTCGTCGTCTTGTGCGGGCATGTCACCCACGTGGTGGACACGTGACCGCGCAACCAGCACCAAGCGGCTCCTCGCGCGAGTGGCCTCGGGAGGATGCCTCGCGAGAGGGGCCTCGCGAGGCTGCCGGCCGCTACTGGTGGTCTTCGGTGGGTCCGCCTCTCGAGGGGGATCTTTGTGAGGCCAGCGCCTCGTGAGGTGTCTTGCTTCGCCATGGCCATGGCTGGGCCACCTCTTGGGCCTTTGCCAGGCGTTGCTTCTTGGGCCGTAGGCAGACGGCCCGTGGTACACTGGTTTCCACTGGGCCGATAATCCGGAGGGAGGATCAACCGGGAGAAGAAGGGGATTCCTCTCACCGCGCGAGGAACGGCATCATCATCAACACCTACGTCATCACCATATTCATCATCATCGTCATCCACATCCTTATCATCTGCAACATCAAGAACCCTAGTGGATCCTTCGGTGTATCGGTTGAATCATTCACCCATGTATCTCATTACCATTATCATGACTATTGTTGTTCTTATGTGTGAGTAGACCCCCTAGTTCTCGGGGATATGGATGGACCTTGGTATGTGTAGGATCTGAAACGTTTGTCATGGATATGAGATCCTCTATTGAATGCTTAGTTTAATTGTAAGTGCATCAAGTGCCCCCTTAGTGGTTTTGGAGTATTGAAGACAAATAGGTTAAGGTACTAATGTGTTTGTGAGTGTACACATGTGAAAACAGTCCCTAAAGACTTGGTTTAACCACGGAAGTCAAGACCTAAAAATGTATTTCTTTAAGTGAAGAATTTGGTGCGGCCTGTGAAGAAATTGATGTGAAGACTTTGAAGCTTGAAGACTTTGTTTTCATAGTTTCTTTTCTTCTTATTTGAGTCATAGGAAAAACTATACTGTTAAAGGGGGTCTAGGTGAAACATTAATCATACTTCAATGCGATGCTCAAGCCTATACACACTACAGCCGCTTCAAGTGAAGCCTTTGGAAATCTCCAGAACAGCTGACGAATTTGCTAGCGACAGTGACGCAGTTCATCTGGTCGCTGATGAATTTGGTCAAGCTGAGGAGTTAGGATTTCTCCAATGCGTTCTGCCTATCGTGAGGAAATTGAGTGCCCCGACGAAATTGAGAGTTCAATTTTTTGATTGTTGCTGCGCCGCGTGCCAGCTGTCGAGTGGATCCTTATCCTGACAACGGTAATGTCTGAGCAGGGCATTTATGACAATTCATGTCGGGTTGCCCCTAGCTATAAATAGCCGCCCCCAGGCCCCCACAACCACTAGTTGGTTGGCTGCACTAGAGAGAGATTGACACTTGTCATTTGAGAGCAACCCTTCCTCCGACGACTTTGTGAGAACCCAAGTGAGGAAAAACCCAACCAGAGCCAAAGTGATTGAGCATCACTAAAGAAGTTGATCTGTGTGATCCGACGCTTGTTACCTTTGAAGATTGTCATTCTTCCAGATGGTTAGGCGTCATGTTTTGAGCACCCAAGAGTAATTGTGGCGTGCCTATGAACAAGTCTGTGAAGGTTTTGGAAGTCTACCTTGAAGACTTACAACAAGTGATTGGGCGAGGTCTAAGTGACCTTAGCTCAAGAGGAATACGGTGAGGACTAAGTGTCCTCCGAGGTAAGACTCAGCCACCTCAACCAGACGTACAGTTGATACAGCAACTGGAATTGGTCTACCAAATCACCGTGTCTTCACCGAGCCTACACTACTGCAGGCGACCGCTAACGCGACACATAAATCAGAGACCCCGCGACCAAACTGTGTGCGATGCATGAATCGCAAACGGTGTCGTAATAAAACCGTCGCCAATAAGACGAACTATTTGCGATGGCAGAAACATCAAGCACGATTCAAATTAGAGACGCGTGTGTGATACGTGGCATACAGTTGATCCATACGAACTGTTTGCGATAAGACAGAACAACAGAAATGGGTAGCCAGTTCGAGGTGTGTGCGATACACGGCATACAGTTCACTCGGATGAACTGTTTCTGATTACCCAACACAAAAGAAATGGTCAGACACTGTATGGTGTGTGCGATACACGGCATATAGTTCACTAGGATGAACTGTTTGTGATTACCCAACACAACAGAAATGGTTCAACTTAAGAAGATGTGTGTGATACGCGGAAAACAGGTCAGTAATCAGAAATGTGTGGGAAGACCGATAATAACACAGACGATTGCTCCAAATAAGTCGTGCGTGTTGTAGGCAAACGCTTGTTGGTAAACAATTGTCAGCGATTGATGAAATCATCACTGACGGGTTCCATAGTTTAATCCGTGTGCGATGTGATTTGCTCAGTCTGTACAACATCTATGCTCTTTGTGTACAGAACAATATTATTTTGTGTGAATAGTGTGCTCTGTTGGGCACACGATATATATGGATCACACCCGTGGGCAAGCAATGTGCACACACGCATCGTGCTAGCTCGCGCTTCCTTCTATGCTAAGTTTCCATTAATTGATGGCGTTTTATGAACACGCCACCATTTCCCGCCATTTCCCCATCAGTTTCCTGCCGCCACCCAGCGATTGCGCATAAGCCTAGGCAGCGCGCGACACACCGAGGCACAACCGCAGTCTATAGCCCCTCTAGGTACCTTTTCCAAGCATGCCAACCCACCGAAGCGCCGCCTCTACCATCAACCTCCTCGACGAGGTAAACGAGCAGGCGCCACGGCCCGTCGAGGCCAAGGGCGTCCCCGGCAACGCGATGGACGACGCGGTGCTACACGTCATCGCCAGGATTGAGCAGACCCTTGGCGGACGGCGCTTCAGCGCCGTGGATCAAGAAAGGCAAATCAGCGCTGAGAGGCTGCAGCTCAACGCACAACATGATCGGTGGTGCCCCGCAGGGCAAGATAGGCGCGTCCGCGCCGATAGGCTGTGGTTCGCCGCACAACGAGACCGATGGACCATCGCACAGCGAGAGGCGCGGCGCGCCGCACAACAAGAGCGATTCCATCGACGCTTGCCTGCTGTCGACAGGGCGTTGCAGCTGGCTACACGGCCCGTTAGTAGCCCCATTCCTCGCCAGGAGTGGGCAGGGGCCGTTTGCGCCGTACTAGCACCAGAGGCTAGCCGCACCGTGCTTGCCCTGGACGCCGGCCACGCCGTTCGCCTTGTCCGCGGCCCTCTCGATGCCAATGCGCTGGTCGCTAGGCTCGAGCGCCTCCTTGGCCCAGGTGTCCACATAGGCACAGTATAGGAACATGGCCGTCGCATCCTGAAGCTGGTGATCTCCGATGAAATAGCCAACTTGGAGCTCGAGATCGCGCTCCAGATGTACCACGACCGTGTCAACCGCTTGCACAAACGCCTGGACGATTTCAGGCAGAGGCAAGAGCTACCGTAGGTAGGGGTGGTGGTCATGGACACGTTTTATTTTGTTGAGTCGTTTCGACGTTGATCGCTATGTATTCCCAACAATCATAATATTGCTCTGTTTCAATGTGTGTACTCTGTTTTCCGTTCTTATATATTGTTCTGTTTCAATGTGTATGTTTTCCATTTTGTACATGTGGATGGTAAACAGCTAGATAGAAATTAGTACGAAAACGAACAATACGTGATGATACTTAACTGGGATCCCATACTTAACTACTAAGTACAATGCATAAAATTGAAAATGAACAATACTAAAACTAATAATCCCTCCTGATGCAGCTAGTATTCCTGCAGCCGCTCGCTAGCAGCTCCCTGGTGCACGGCGGCTTCCTAGCGCGGAGGGAGTTCTCCGCTTCCTCTGGCTCACAGCGCTTGACGTGCCGATATGCCTCTTGCTGGCAGACGCGCGCGAACAATCTTGCCATTTTGTTGGGCATCCACCAGAGATCCTCGTCGGTAGCACGCTGGAGCTTATCGGCCTACCTCCATGCAGCGATGAGGCGCCTAGCGCCTTTGGCCTTCCTGGCGAAGTACCGGCCGTCTTCGTACACCTCGTCCGCACGTCGACGTGCCCGCCGCCAAAGCTCCAGCTTCTCCTTTTCCCAGGCGGCCTCACAGGCTTCACAGGCCGCCTGGTCCCTGGCGCGCTCCTCCACCAACTCCTTCTTGAATGCCACTTGCCTGGCTTTCTCAGCCGGCGGCAGCGCTTTCCACAGACAAAGATTGTACTAGCCCAAAAACCACTCCAATGTTGGGGGTTCCGGCGCAACCTCGTCTGGTGGTGCGTAGGGGTCCTCCTCATCGCTGCTCTGCGCCTGGATGTCCTCGCGGGGCGGCACCTCCTCCTTGATGGGTGGGCAGATTGTCGGCGCCATGGCAGAGTTTTGTGAGAGAGAGAGAGAGGGCGGGGGGCGAGCGAGGAGAGAATGTAGGCGGGACGACGTGGGCGGGGTCCTATTTATTGGCAGCCGGAATCTAGATCGACGGGAGAAGTAGAACCGCCGATGACCGGAATTTACGAGTACTATAGCTTGAATTACACATGATTCCCGCATCAAAATCCGTGTGTGAAAGAAATCGCTACCGGTTCCCAAGACTGAACCGCGTCTAATTAATAACCCGCGCCACTCACCTTCCAAACCTCGAGCACGAAACAGAGTGCCAATCATGGGGGGCCCAGTTGTCTTGCCAGATATTTACATTTTCTTTCCAAATGTTTTGCATGAATGCTTATTTCGTGTTACCATGATATTGTTGGAAAATGTATTACATAAACGATTTTTCCAGCCCATGATGATATTCTATTGCATGTACATGTAGTTCAAATTTGAATTACGACCATTAAATGGTTAGAAACTCACTTAATGTCTTAAAAATGTCAAATAACCCCTAAAAATTTCCAAATTTTAATATGAAAGTTGTATTCGTGGATGTTAACGGTAGAAAAAAATGTCAAGCCATAAGAGGAAGCCACTGTCGGTTTGTCATCATACATGCATATTCTTCCCTCTCGGAACCACGAGTATTCTCATGAGATGCTCCGATTTGTGAGAGGTGTGTGCCAAAACTTTCGTCAAAGTGGCCAATTCTTTTACCACAGCATTTTGGTGCCATGTCATGACATCAAGCAAGGTTTCATGTATTTCTGATCATTTTTGATTTTTTTGGAATTTAAAAGCCACGGTTCTCACTGTTTGTGTCCAAGCCTTGACACCAATATGTTTGAAAATTCCTTCAAATTTACTGCACAGGGTATTAACTCGCACACAAGGATGTCGGAGTCTGGACCCCGGGGGACTAGAGGTTCGAACACTGGGGGCGCACTAGTTCTCTCCAACCAATGGTGACCATGGCGAGGCTACGGCGAGAACGCTACGCAGGAGCACGACAGGGGACACAACGGTTACCCAGGTTCGGGCCACCTTGCGGTGTAAAACCCTACTCCTGCTTGTGTTGGGATTGTTGTGGGCAAGAATGTGTTCTCGCGTACAGTGTAGAAGATAGAGGAATCGATCCCCTCTACAGTGGCAGCTCTGGCCCATTTTATAGCCGCCTTGGTCCTCTTCGCCCAAAACTAGGCGGGAAGGGTTGCAACACTTGGCGGGTTTTGAAAGGGGACAGGTGCTCAGTCTTATCCTGACTAAAGGCGGTCTTCGCCTGCGAAAGCATGATCCAGGATGCGCTGGTGAGCTCGGTGATGACCTCCGCCCTGCGCGCCTTGCTGTCTTGGTCTTCTTTCACCAAACGGGCAGTCTTGGGACTTGCTTTGGAGGTGGGCAGCTGGGACTGCCCCTTTAGCACCAAAGAGGAAAGCCTCGCTGTTCATGCCCGCTGGCGCGTCTTCTGCCACCCTTCGTCGCCACGCATGTCACCCACGTGATGGGCAACGGACCGCGCAGCTGACGTCAGGCGAGGTGGCCTTGGGCGCCTTGCTCGGGAGGGCGCCCCGGGAGGCAGCCTCGCGAGATGGCCTCACGAGGCTCCTGCTCCTGATGCGGCTAAGTGTCGGCAGGGCGCATCTTCAGGAGGTGTCTTCAAGAGGCTCGACCTCAGGAGATGTCTTCGCTTCGCGGCGCCCTTGGATGGGCCGCGTCTTGGGCCTTCGCCAGGCGTCGTTCCCTGTGCCACAGGCTGACGGGCCGGGTGTGGCACCCCGGCTCAGAGGACCGGTGTACCTTGTGTTCCCAACCAAGAGATCATGTCTTCTGAAAACACACAACAACTTGGAACAGAACAGAACTGATCTTTTATTGATATGATACAAGTACAAGCTTGGATGTTATATAGCATAGTGAGGCCAGGAGCACTACTCGTGCTATGACAAGATCTACATTATTTATGAAACATCTCAAGGGCCTCAATACTAGTGGGAGGTACTACAGTGTAGCGGAACATCGGGTGAGGCACTCCATCCCATAGGGACACTGCTGGGACATGACCTAGTTAGCATAGCACGAACCATCGGGATCTCGTTCCTTGGCTTCTCCTGCATCTGGCATGATACGCCAGGTGAGTACTGGGAATGTACTCGCAAGCTCACAGCAACCAAAACAGTGCAGCAGACAATAGTATGGGAGTGATTGGGATAAATGCTCAGGAAACAGTCATGCATTAAAAATGCTAAACTTACTGTAACGGTTAACCAACTTACTCTCCTCCAGGTCTGTATCATGACCCCCGGAGCACTCATGACTCATAGATCATATCTGGGCTCAAGATGAGTTCTACCATCATTACTGTTGACCATACAGTGTGACCTAGTGCTTACTGTGTCCATTACCATGGACGCGGCTATTCGAATAGATTCTTACACTCTGCAGAGGTTGCGCAATTTACCCACACCATGGACATTCGTCCAATGAAACTCGCCTAACCTGTGACTCTTCTATCATACCACTGACAATCATTCCCCTTCCGGGTCATGCCCTGGGTGGCCCCTGTGTCACTCCTGACACCTGCCACCGTCGAGGCCAACTAAACTATCCCAAACGGGGACGCTGGCAAATAACTTAACTTGGGCTCACAAGATTATCGTTCTCTACCTGATCAGGGTAGCACGCACGCATAACCTTCCCTCTTTGGTGGTACCGGTAAAAGAGCACGAGGTTCGACCAAGTCAAGGCCGTCCCATACCGGCAGATGTGGCTGCACGTGTAAGTCCAGGTCAGTGGCACTTGATCAACAATCAAATTTAGGTTAAGTAAATGGACTAACATGGCAGAGGTTTATGCGACACATCAAGCAATATGAATTATGGCATGTCTGTATTGGATTAATTTAATGCAAAAGAATTTAACATAGAGCCTGTCGGAGTCTAGGATCTGCGTCCAAGAAACTTCTCCAAGAACTTAGGATTCGAACTCTGGGGGACTTTGCTTGGCAACCTACGACACGACGGCAACTACGGTGGGATCACGACGAGCTCACTGTCTCTCATCGAACATGAACGGGACGTGCGAGCTACCTTGGTTCGGGCCACCGTGCGGTGTAATACCCTACTCCTGCCTGTGTTGGATTGCTTTGTAATGGAGAGTTTGTGGCTCGAGGTACACGAGATGAGGGGGAGAATGGGTCGATCCCCTTACATGGAAGCGGCCCTGCCCCTTTTGTAGTGCCTTTGTCCTCTTCCCCGAAAATATGAGCGGGAAAGGGTGGCCATAGGGCGGCAATTCAAAGGGGGACAGGCGCGCAGGTCTATCCTGACTAAAGGTGGTCTCCGCTTGATAAAGTAGTCCTCGTGACGCGCTGGTGGGCTTGGTGATGACCTTCGTCCTGGCGCGCCGATCCGTCCTGATCTTCTATCACCAAAGAGGAAAACCCTTGGGACTTGCTTTGGAGGTGGCAGATGCCACTGCTCCCTTATCACCAGAATGGAAGCTGGGCTCGGTCACGCCCCGCTGTCCTTATCCTGACAGCGGGTCGTCACCCATGTGCCGAGCACGGAGCCCCGCGGCTAGCGCCGTACGATCTGCTTCGCGAGGAGTCCTCGCGAGGGGAGCCTCGCGAGGCAACCTGGTGCCTGGTGGCCTCGGCAGGGTCTAGCCTGGCGGCGAGGGGCCTCGCGAGGCTTGCCCCTCGCGAGGCGGCTTCCTCCGGAGCGGCTGAGGCAGGGCCACCCTCATGGGCCGGCCCAAGCGTTGTCCTCTAGGCCAGAGGCAGACGGGCCGTGGTACCCTGGTTTCCACTGGGCCGACAATAGCCCCCGGGCCCGCGGCGTGCACGTTCCGCCCGTTAGGGACGAAACGACGCGGGGCCCATCGAGCTGCCGGGCCTGGAGGTGCCGCGTGGCGGCGTTTATGGGGCGGGTCGCACCCACTCCCCACGACGCCTCGGTAACCGCCAGCGCTGACATAAAGTCTGCCCGCGCGCGGCGCAATACCGTCATCGCCTTTTGCTGCCACTACTGCTTCGATTCCTGGCGCCGCTGAAGGCGGAGAGACGAGGAGAGCCCCACGCCGAGCATAAAGAGGGGGGGAGCAAAGAGCCAAAGTCCTCCACCCATCTTCCTCATCTTCCAATCCTTCCTTCCTTGCCTTGCCAGAGCCACCGCAGCAATGGCGGGGGAAAGAGGTCGTGCCCGCGCTTCTGCCGCCGCATCCAGGGTTCCGCCCCGAGGGCGCGGACGCTCTCCAGCGGCCGCTAGCGCCGGTCCCAGTGGCTCAGGAAGGGGCGCCGCCCGTGGACGTGGAGGGCGCGGCGCGCATGACGGAGGCGGCCGCGGCGGGGCGGCCGCACTACCTCCCCAGGCAGGAAGCCACTCGGTGGAGGCAGCCAACAAATTCATAGTGAGCATGCACCACCGGCCCTACACCTGGCTCCAGCTTCTGGACTCCTTTGCGGAAGCGATGGCGGATCGCGCGCCCTTGGGTTTGTGGGTGCAGGCCGATGGCTGCTGCAACGGCCCCTCCTGGGTGGCGACGGAGTTCACCCCCTCGGGCTTCATGTTCTTGAAGCAGGGGTGGAAGTCGTTCGCCCTTGCCTGCGGCCTGAAGTGGGGCCACGTTCTCCAGTTCAAGTACGACGGGGCCGCCACGCTCTTCGTGAAGATCTTCGGGATGTCCGGCAGCCGCCTGGATGCTGTGCGGAGAGCGAGGATGACAGCTACATCGGCTCCTCTAGCAAGGACGAAAGCGACAATGGCGCCGCCTCCTCCGGTGGGGGGGGAAGCGACGACAGCTCTCCCCATGTCAAGAGTGAGGATGAAGACTCTGACTAGGCGCGCGCGATGTCCATGCTGGAGCCTTGGGGATGGCGACGCCCAGCCTAAGCTTCTTTCCTTTTTTTTCTGCACTAGATTGATGTAGCCCCCTGGGGGTGTGAAACATTTGCGCAGCACTTTTGTTGTTAAGTACTCGATGCTTAATGTGTTTTCGTTTTCCTCCCAAGGCCCTTATCTCCCCTTTACGTTGCCTTCATGCCTTGTGTCGCTGGACCCAGCCCCTGAGGCGGGCTACACCATCGCTGTTATGCCCAGAGCGTGCGCTCGGCAAGGCCAGAGGGTGTAGGGCTCTTAGGGCTGGTAGGAGTTCCTGAGAGGCGATGCTCAGGGTCCCCTCCTTGACGCGCATGCGGCTTGTGCCAAGGAAATCAGGACGCCACGAGAGAGAAACGAGAGGGAAAAGACCCAAGGGGTGCTTAGACTTATCGCTTTTCGCGACGCTCGGCTTGGGGCAAGTCCTTCAAGAGGGGCAGCACGCAAGGCGTGGTCCCTCACAAAGCCTTGCGTCCACGGGGCGCCGACTGCGAGGCCTCCCGAGGGGGGCTCCTGAGGTTCTTGAGACCCTGCACTAGGGAAATTGCCAAGTTTTTGCAAGTAATGTAGCGGGGCGCTGTCGGAAGTCGGGCTCCGGGGACCCAAAGGTTCGAACACTGGGGTGATCTTGTTCTACCTACTTTGTCTCCTACCACGGTTAAGCGACGGCGAGAGCGCGCTAGCGAGGGACGAAGCGAGGATTCAGCGGTTTACCCAGGTTCGGGCCACCTTGCGGTGTAAGACCCTACTCCTTCTTTGTGGTTGGGATTATCGCGGGCAAGAAGGTTCTCGCGTACAAGGTTGAAGACAAGGGAATCGTCCTCCTCTGCGGTGGCAGCACTGCCCCTTTTATATCGGCCTTGGTCCTCTTCCCCCTGGAAACTTAGGCGGGAAGAGTTGCCACACTTGGCGATTTTGAAAGGGGACTGGCGCTCAGGCTATCCTGACTAAAGGTGGTCTTCGCCTGCCAAAGCATGATCCATGATGCGCCGGTGGGCTCGGTGATGACCTCCGCCCTGCGCGCCCGTCATCTTGGTCTTCCTTCGCCAATCGGGCAACCTTTGGGGTTGCTTTGGAGAGTAGATAGCTGGCCCTGCTCCCTTAACATGAAAGAGGAAGCCATCTTCATCCGCGCCTACTGGCGCGGCCTCTGCTGCTGCTCGTCGCCGCGCGCGTCACCCACGTGATGGGCTCCAGACCGCGCGGCACGCCGAACGGCCTTCGTCTCGAGCGCCTACGGGAGGGGGGCCTCGGGAGGCCACGTCGGAAAGCTGCCTCGCTAGGCCACTCGGGAAGCCGCCTCATGAGGGGACCTCGCGAGGCCGTTGATGGTGGTGCTGAGCGTTGCTTGCTACTCCCTGAGGAGGGGGCCTTAGGAGGCCAGGGCCTCATGAGGGGTCATGGTGAGAGTTCGGTGGTGACGGCCCGCTGGGCCCATGCCAGGCGTTGCGCCCTGGGCCGAAGGCAGACGGGCCTGGATACCCCGGGTTCCATGGCCCGACAGTAGCCCCCGGGCCCACGGCACGCACGTTCCCGCCTACTGAGGGGCGAAACGGCGCGGGCCCTAACCGCCTGCGGCCAGGCGCGACGCGTGGCGCACGATGTGACGGGGGACGCCCCCACTTCCCCACGATGCCTCGGAAACTGCCGCGCTGACATAAATCCTGGCACGGGCGGCGCGAGGCAATCAGTACCTTCCTTCACATGTTCCACCTTTCTGCGCCTTTCCTCCTCGCGCGCGGTTCCTCGTGACTTCCCCCTTCGAACTTCGCCCGTTCTTGCTCCCGATCCGCGCCTCCACCGCGCAGATGGCTCCCGCCGGCAAGAGGGGCGGCGCTGTAGCACTCCACTATCGACGACGAAGAAGGTTTGGGCAGGGTGCTTCTGTTCGTGGCCGGCGGCCAGAACGAGAACCAGGCGACCCAAATCTGGCCAATGGCCGTGCGCGCGGCGTAACCTGGGGGCGACGGCCTACCCCTTCTTCCTCCACAGCGTATATGTAGGGTTGGTGCCGCCATTTTCGGAGTTCTTCTATGCCATACTCACCCACTATGAGGTTCACGCTCTTAATCTTCAACCCAACTCCATTTTCCTCCTGGCCACGTTCGCCTTTTACTGCGAGGCTTTCGTGGGCGTGAGGCCCTCTGTGGCGCTCTTCCGCCACTTCTTCTGCCTGCGGTTAACTACGGTGGACAAGCGCTCCGGATGCGCGTCGTTCCTTGCCGTCAACGGAATGGAGGACGGCATTATCAACTTGAGGGTCGCGAAGAAGGTGGAAGGCTACCGGCAGCGTTGGGTCTATATGGACACGCGCCAGACCAACCAGCTCCTGATGATCCCTACGGAACCGGCCGAGAAGATCTCCGTGTGGGGGCACGAGAAGCTCGCCGACCCAAGGATGGAGCCCGTCTTGTAGTGGATGGCGGCGCACCGGGCCGCAACACTGTCGGGGACGGCGGTTGTCAGGGAATACCTACGGCGGCGCATCGCGCCACTTCAGCAGCACTCGCGCCCCATGTGGGAGTACTCCAGCACGGGCGATGCCATGAGGCTGAAGCCGAGCAGCCTGGGGCCAGACGTGCTGGACGGGGCCCTGGCGATTCTGCTCAGCACCCCTGCCGCGGAAATGACGGAGGGGGCGCTCCCGCTTTTTCGCTACCCGGAGAAAGCGGAGCTAGTGAAGGAGATGCCCCTCTTCGATCAGTGGGGCCTAGTGCCGGAGGGCCACATCGGGCCCCGCGACAACCCCCTCGTGGTGGAGGTGGATTCGGGAGGCAGCAGCGGCAGCGGAGATTCGGAGGAGGCTACGGAGGAGGACACCAGCTGGGCGCCACCACACGCCCGCCATCAGCTCATCTGCGAGCTCGAGGACGACGACACCGAGAGTGTCCCGCCCGCGGCGGCGGGGGCTCCCGACCCGGGGGCGGGCGAGCCCCCAGCACTTGAGGCCCGTCATGAGGCTGAAGCAGCCCAGGGCCCGAAGGCGGGCGACGACGCGTCCGGGTCCACCGCGGCACGCCCCGGGGGCCCGAGTGGCAGCGCCGAGGCGATTCTTGGTGGGGGTAGCGTGGGCATGCTGTCCGCGGGGGAGAAGAAGAGGAAGTGGCACGTCAGTGACGAGTAAGCCTTTTGCCTCCTTCCGGCGCTCTTAATTCTTGCTCCTCTATCCGGGCTCAGAGCTGAGCCACCATTCGCGCAAGAGGCCTGCCGCGGATCAGAAGAAGACGACGACGAAGGCGAGGGTTACACCCAGCCCGCAGGGGGTGTCGATGCCCGCCACCGGTACCAGGGGGCGTGGAGAGGCTACACGCCGTCCCGATGCCGAAGCGGAGCGTATGGAAGTCGAGGAGGGGACAGTCGCTCCTCCGGGGCCCCGGTGGAGGAGCCTCGGGAGGCAGCCTCAGGAGGCGGGGACGCCCTCCCCCCTGACCCTGCCGCGAGCAAGGAAGCGGCGACGGGGGAGGCCGAGGCTCCTACCCCCCCCCCCCCCGCCGGGGGCCTCCTTGGGCGCGGGGAAAGGAGTTGTGGGGTGCGCCACGACCGGCTCGAAGAGCCCCCGTAGCGTACCGCCACGGCCGAACGAGGGGGGCGGCCCGGCGAGCCCGCCGTCCCAGCCAAGCGGCGCCGAGTGTTCCCTTGCCGCTGCAACTGAGAGTGCCCGAGGGCCCGACCCGGACTGGCCCCTGGTCCTTGCGAATGACCGCACTTTGCTCAGGCCCGAAGCCTTGCGCGACGCCAAGGCTGCGCTTGCTCGGCTCGGCACGGACTTCCAGGACGCGGAGACGCGCCTCGCCGAGGAACGCCTGAAGCTTGCCGACGGGTGGCGCCGGCTCAGCGTCGCCATCGATGCGGCCCGGTGCCATAACGAACGTGCTCGCGCACAGTGCGAGAAGGACACCGTCGAAGCGGAGGGGGCTCGCGCGAGAGCCCTCCAGGAGGCTGAAGTAGCCATCGCGCGCCGCAAAGAAGCGGAGGCTCTCCTGAAAGAGTTCCAGGACCAACACGCCGAGCAGGCGTAGTTGCTCCTCGCGCGGGAAAGCGCCCTCACCAATCGCGAGAAGGAGGCCGCAGCCTGCAAAGCGGACCTCGAGACTCGCACGGAGGGCCTCGAGAAGACGGCGGCCAAGCAGGCTGCGGAGAAGGAGCATCTGGAAACGCTGGGGCGCCAGCTGGCCGATGCCCAGGAGGCTCACACGAAGCGTGTCACCGACGCCAAGGCCCAACTAGAGGCCAAGGAGAAGAAAATCCAAGAGGATGCAAACGTGAGGGTAGCGGAAGCGCGCCTGACACTCGTCGAGGAGCATGATAAAGCGTTGTCGCAGCAGAGGGACACCCTCGAGTCAGAACACGAGCGGCTCCGGCAGGAGGTCACTGATCTCAAGGCGGCACTCGCCGAGGCGGAGACCCGCCGGGGAGCCGCACTGTAGCCCGGCTCTGGTGCCGCCGACCAGGAACAGGAGCAGCGCGAGCGCGTCAAGGCACTTCACTCCCTCAAGATCCGCGCCCACGACGCCCTGAATTCCATCTGCCTGGGGAAGCTTGGGGCCCTTCGTGAGTCCCGTGATGCCGACTACGTCGGCTTCTCCACCAAGCTCGTGGAACGGCTTGAGGACAGGGCCAAGGAGGTGGACGGTATCCTGGAGGAGGAGTGCCGCAGCCTCTTCTCCCTGGCGGCGACTCGCGTCTTCAGCCACCTCCTCCACTCCGATCCCAACTTCGACTTTGACAAGGTGATAGGCCCAGTCCCCGAGGAGCTTCGCGATGGGCTCGCAAGGCAGGTGGAAGGCCATGTGGGCGCGTTACTCGGGAAGTACTCATGCGGCAGCGGCGAGAGCTCCGGTGGTGATGACGGCGCCGGCGAAGATGACGACGGCGCGAGCTCCTAGGGTCCTTTTCCTTTCGTCACCCTGTGCTAGACCGATGTGGCCCGTAGGGGCGTGAAGACGATGCCTTGGTGTTTACATATTTCATGATTTGCTGTAATGAACACTCGTGCCCTCGCGAGGCTCTCTCTTAAGGCCTGCTTTTCTCTCTTTGCTCGTCGTGATGCTCTACGTTGTCAGGATCCAGCCCCCGCGCGGCCATAGCAGTCGCTGGTATGTCAGGTCGCAATGCCTAAACAAGGCCAGGACGCGAGGGACGTCGGGAGCTAGTGAGGGCTCCTGAGGCGCGATGCTCAGGGAGCCCCCCTTTAACGCACAAGCAGCTTGCGCCAAGAGAAACGCTGGTGCTCGTGAGGCCGTCGGGGGGGACGGCTCGAGAGATAGCAAGGGTGGCTCGCGAGACGGAAGACTTAGCTCTATACAAGGTAGTATGGTGGACCATATCTTGCAAGGTGCGCCTTGTGAGGGTTCCGCTCGCGAGATCTCCTGCCAGGACGGCCGCCGAGGGTTAATTCCCGAGGCGGGGCCTGCTGGCCTCCTGAGGTCCTGAGGGAGCTACCTCGTGAGATCTTTCAGGGGACCTGCTCCTGAGATAACTGCACGCAGAGCACTTAACGACAACGCGCGCTCATCGATTCGCTCATGAGTATTACGCGAGGAGACAGGACACCAAGGACCTTGGTGGGGTGGCGTGCACGGGAGCAGGCCCGCGAACCATAGCCCGGTTGCTTGGGCTTTTCAGTGCTGCTGGGACTGGCCCGAGCGTAGGCACCGTGTCCAGCCCCCACTCGCGTGAGGCTCATGAGGGAAGTCGTGAGCGCACGAGGCTCGTGAGGCAAGGGAAAACGAACTCCATATAAGAAAACGGAAGCTTTACTGAAAGAAGATAGTAACCCATTACATAACAAAATGAAGATGCAGCTGCCGTGTCCGGCACGGGTCAGCTTGAGGTTGGTGCAACCCATGGGGCGCCCTCAATTACACACCAGAAATGAGAAAAAGAGTGCTGCCGTGTCCGGCACGGGTCAGCTTGAGGTTGGTGCAGCCCGTGGGGTGCCCTCAGTTGATTGTTCCGCCAGCGCGGAGCATGGGGCTTCCACAGGGGTGTGGGTATGATCGCGGGTCGATCGTTCCGCCAGCGCGGAGCATGGGGCTTCCACTTGGGCGTGGGCGGGAGCTCTCGCGGGCCTATCAGGCGAACGCAATGAGAGGCTCCGGGGCGTGTACAGCCCCGTTTCGTTCGTACATGTGAGGGTCACGGGTAGAACTTGTGGAGGTGTTGGATGTTCCAGGCGTTAGGCACAGGAACTCCGTCCTCCGTCTCCAGCCGGGCTGAGCCGGGCCTGGAGACATGAGTAACCCGGAAAGGTCCTTCCCACATGGGTGAGAGTTTGTGGAGTCCCTCTCGGGAGAGGATCCTGCGTAGGACGAGGTCGCCGACCTCGAGACTATGAGGGCGGATGGTGCGGCTGTGGTAGCGACGCAAGGCCTGCTGGTACCTCGCGGCACGAAGGGCAGCCTGATGGCAGCCCTTCTCGAGGAGGGTTAGATCGATCTCTCGCGAGCCCTCCTGACGCGCCTCGTCGAAGGAAAGGACTCATGGGGAACCGTGCTTAAGCTCCAATGGGAGGACCGCTTCAGCGCCGTAGATGAGGAAGAAGGGCGTCTTGCCAGTAGGCTTGCTTGCTGTCGTGCGGATGGACCACAGCACGGACTGCAGCTCGTCGAGCCAGCCCTTGCTGCAAGCCTCGAGTTTCTTCTTGAAGCTCCTTGTCTTGAGGCCCTTGAGGACCTCGGCGTTGGCGCGCTCGGCCTGACCAGTGCTTCGCGGGTGCGCCACCGAGGCATAGCAGATCTGCGTGCCGAGGCTGGCGCAGTAAGACTTGAAAAATCCGCTTGTGAACTGGGAGCCATTGTCGGTGATGATGCGATTGGGAACTCCGAAGCGGCTCACGAGGCCCTTGATGACCTTTACGGAGGAGCCAGCCGGGATGGTGCGCACCGGCGCGACCTCTGCCCACTTGCTAAACTTGTCGATGGCGACGTAGAGGTAGCGGTAACCACCAGCCGCGCGAGGAAAAGGCCCCAGGATATCCAGCCCCCAGACCGCGAAGGGCCATGAGAGCGGGATCGTCTGGAGGCCCTGCGCCGGCTGGTGGATCTACTTGGCGTGGAATTGGCAGGCCTCGTAGACTTGGACCAGTGCGGTAGCATCACGCAGGGCAGTGGGCCAGTAGAAGCCGCTGCAGAAAACCTTACCGACGAGGGTGCGTGATGAGGAGTGGTGGCCGCAGTCTCCTCCATGTATATCAGCTAGCAACTCGCGCCCTTGCTCTTCAGAGATGCACCGCAGCGAGACGCCATTGGGGCGCCTACGGTACAGCTCACCATCTTGTAGGCAGTAAGCGGTGGCCTGCCGGGCCATGCGCTCTGCTTCTGAGTCCTCCTCCGGGAGGGTGCCGCGAAGCAAATAAGCCTTGAACTCCGCGGCCCAGCTATCCGCCTGAGGCTTGAGCGCCAGCAGCAGGCGAGCTCCTGAGGCCGGGCCACAGTCTGGTGCGCCCGTGGGTGGTGCGGGCGGGAGTTACTCGTGAAGAAGCGCCGTGCTCGCGGCTGGGGGTGCGGCAGATGGCTTGAGGAGCCTTTCCTCAAAGACACTGGGGCTCGCGGCGTGATGCTCGTTTGGCGATGTCGTCGGCTTCTTTGTTGCTCCCGCAGGGGATGTGCTGCAGCTCCAGGCCAAGAAAGCGCTTCTCAAGTTTACGTACCTCTTCTAGGTAGGCGGCCATGTGCTCGTCCTTGGGCTTGTAGCTTTTGTTGGAGAAGTTGACGAGGAGTTGCGAATCGCCTTTGATAGTCAGACGCTTGCTGCCTAGGGCGAACGCGGCCTTGAGGCCGGCGATGAGGCCCTTGTACTCTGCAATGTTGTTGGAGACCTTGTCGATGTGCCTGAAGCAGAGCTGTACAGCGTAGTAGAGCCTGTCTCCTGTTGGCGAGGTGAGCATGACCCCAGCCCCCGCGCCCTGTCGGGAGAAGGCACCGTCGAAGTGCATGGTCCATCCGCCAGGCGCCTCGTCCCCTGGCAGGAGGGACTGGGCCTCGCGAGGCTCGTCCTCATACGTGTCCGTCCATTCTGCCACGAAGTCGGCCAGAGCCGCGCCTTTAATGACTCTGGTGGTGGAGAACTCTAGCTGGAAGGCTTGCAGCTCGATGTTCCACTCGGCGACGCGGCCGGCGGCGTTGGGGCTGCGCAGAACTTGCTCCAAGGGGTAGGAGGAAATGACCTTGATGGGATGACCCTGAAAGTAGTGGCACAGCTTCCTGGAGGCGACGAGGAGCGCGAGGAGGAGCTTCTATTGCATGGGGTAGCGCTCGCGCACATCCCTTAGCACGGTGCTAACGAAGTACACGGGGTGCTCGACGAGGCGCGTAGTTGTTGCGACAGCTTGCTCCTCAGATGCCTCGCGAGACTCGGAAGGCTCGGGAACCTCACGAGGCTGGCGAGGCCCCGGGGGTTTTTCCTTGGCACAGACGAGCTCCTCCCGCACCGCCACCAACGCCGCGCTGGCCGTCTGGGGGGTGGCCGCTATGTACAGGAGCAAGGGCTCGCGAGAGCGCGGCGCGACCATGATGGGCGGGCTCGTGAGGTACCTCTTGAGGGCTTCAAAGGCTTCGTCTGCCTCAGGAGTCCACTTGAAGGAGCCGGACCTCTTCAGGAGCTTGAAGAAGGGTAGGGCTCGCTCGCCAAATTTGGAGATGAAACGCCCTAGGGAAGCCATGCATCCTGCCAAGCGCTGCATTTCCTTGAGGGTCCGGGGAGGGCGCATTTTCTCGATGGCCTTGATCTTCTCTGGGTTGGCCTCGATGCCACGGTGCGAGACTAGGAAGCCAAGGAGCTTGCCAGAGGGGACTCCGAAAATGCACTTCTCCGGGTTGAGCTTGAGGTTGACTTTGCGCAGGTTGGCAAATGTTTCCTGGAGGTCCGCGATGAGGGATCCAGCCTCGTGAGATTTGACCACGATGTCGTTGACGTAGGCCTCCGCGTTCCTTCCCATCTGAGGCCCCAGAGTGATGCGCATTAGCCGCTAGAAGGTGGCGCCCGTGCTCCTTAAACCGAAGGGCATGCAGACGTAACAAGATACGCCGCAGGGGTGAGGAAGGCCGTCCTCTCCACGTCTTCGGCTGCCATCTTGATCTGATGATAGCCTGAGAAGGCATCCAGGAAGCACAGCAAATCGCACCCGGCAGTGGAATCCACGATCTGATCGATGCGGGGCAGTGGGAACGGATCTTGAGGGCAGAACTTGTTGAGGCTGGTGAAGTCGATGCACATGCGCTCCTTGCCGCCCTTCTTGGGGACGACGACTAGGTTGGCGAGCCATTCGGGATGGCGCACCCCACGAATGACTCCGGCTTCTTGGAGCTTCTGAACTTCATTGACGATGAACTCTTGCTTCTCTGGCGCCTGGCGCCGTGCTTTCTGCTTGACCGGGCGTGCATTGGGGCACACCGCTAAGTGGTGCTCGATCACCTCCCTCGGCACACTGGACAAGTCGGATGCTTTCCAGGCGAAAACATCCGAGTTTGCCCGAAGGAAGGTGACGAGCGTGCTTTCCTATGCAGGAGGGAGGCCTATGCCGATGGTGAAGGCAGGGCCGGAGCCGCTGCCGTCCACCGACACCTTCTTCGTCTCGGCGTGGTCCTGAGAGAACAGTTGCTTCTTCTTCGCGGGCGCGGCCTCGGAAGGCTCGGCCGCGTCCTCGTCGTCCGGGTGCGCGACAGCGGCAGCCTTGTAGGCACGCTCGAGGGTGCTGGCCGCGTCCTTTTCGTCGTAGGCGACGGTGATGATGCCGCTGCAGCCGGGCATCTTGAGGACGTTGTAGGCATGATGGGTGGCCGCCATGAACTTGGTGAGAGCTGGGTTGCCCAAGATGGCGTTATAAGGCAGGCCGATGTGTGCCACGTCGAAGTCGATGAACTCGGTGTGGTAGTTCTTGCGGGTGCCGAAGGTGATGGGGAGGCACACTTGTCCCAGCGGGATGGTGGAGCCATCGGTCACTCCAGAGAAGGGCCTGGTTGGCATCAGCTGGTCGTAGGGCACCTGGAGCATCTCGAAGGTCTCGACGGAGAGCACATTGAGGCCGGGACCCCCATCGATGACGGTCTTGGTGACCGCGACGTTGCTGATGGTGGGAGTGCACAGCATGGGGAGCGCGCCTGCGGAGGCCGTGGACTTGGGGTGGTCCTTGGAGTCGAAGGTGATGGCGTACTGCGACCACTTGAGGGGCCACGCGACCTCAGGCCTCGGGAGGGCGGCGTAAACCTCGCGAGAGAGTTGCTTGAAGTGGCGGATGGACGCGGGGGCTTGGGACCCGCCGAGGATGCAGGCGACCGCGCGAGGCTCCTGGTAGCCCCCAGCGCCTTCGTCAGGCTGGTTGACGTCGGTCCTTCGGGGTGGCGGTGGCAGCGGCGGGAGAGAGGCATTGGCCTGAGGATTCGCCTCACGAGGCTGGTCACGCCAGGCGGCTTCACGACGGTGATTGTGCCAGGCGGCCTCACGAGGCTGATCGCGCCAGCCCTGGCGGTAGTTGCCATTATTGTTGCGGCTGTCCCAGCGGCTGCCGCTGCGGCCACCTCCGCGGCCGGCGCCGCGGCCATTGCGATCATCCCGGCGGCTCTGGCGCTCGTCGCGGAGCAGCTTGAGCTCCTGACAGTCTTCGGCGCTGTGGGAGCGGACGTTGTGAAAAGCTCAGAGTGGCCGGTCGTCCTTCCTGGGCTCGTCGAGGTCGCGGCCGCGCTTCTGCTCGGGCTCCGCCGCAAGCACGGCAGGGCCCTTGTGCTTGACGTCCTTGCTCTTGGCCTTGGTGCCGTCGAGCGCCGCGTCTTGGTCGTTGTGGACGAAGAGGCGGCCTTCTTCAGCCTTGGCGCACTTGTCGGCGAGGTCGAGCAGCTCGAGCACGGAGTCGAGCTCACCATTGATGGCGAGCTTCTCGCGCATCTTGACGTTCGTGACGCCGGTGGAGAACGCAGAGATGACGGCCGCGTCGGAGGTGCGCGGGATCTTGTTGCGCACCAGACTGAAGCGCTGGATGTACTTGCGGATGTTCTCGTCTGGGCGCTGTCGAACACGCCGCATGTCGTTGATGGTGAGGGAGCGGTCCTGTGTGCCCTTGAAGTTGGCGATGAACTGGCTACAGAGCTCGGCCCACGACGAGATGGAAGCCTCGGGAAGGTTCATGAGCCTGGAGCGCGGGCCGTCCTTGAGGGCCATGGGCAACCAGTTCGCCATGACCTTGTCGTCCCCGTTCGCCTCCTCGACGCTCATCGCGTAGAGCTAGGGGAACTCCGTGGGGTTGGGGGTGCCGTCGTAGCGCGGAGGCAGCTCAGGCTTGAACTTCGCGGGCCAGACCACGCGACGCAGCTCGCGGGTGAAGGCACGGCAGCCCATGCCGCTCGAGGGGACGCCGCCAGCGAGGGCGGCGCGGTTTTCACGCCCGGCCGCGGCAACGTCCTGAACGACCTGGTTCTGGCGCTGGCGCTGCCGCTCGAGGAGCACTCGCGCGTCGGGGGGCGCGCGTCGGATGATCTGGCAGCTGGCTTCGTCTCGGTCTGGCGAGGATGCGCCGCGAGACGGCTCACGGGCCCGCGCGCTGCGCTGGGGTTCGGCGCACTCGTCGCGCAGAGGAGGCAGCGGGGGAGCGCCGTGCGCCAGGTCGCCAGCACAAGACGGCGGCGGGCGGAGCGAGTGAGAAGGTGCCGGAGCGTCCCCGGCGACATTGACGAGATCGGCGATGCGACCGAGCCAGGCGGCGTAGGCGGCGTCAGCCGGACGGTAGCGGAGCAGCTCACGCGCCATGAGCAGCGCGGCCTGCGGGTCCGGCGGCCCACGGCGGGCGAGGAAGGAGGCTGTGGCGGTGCGGCAGTCCGCTCACACGGAAGGGTGCTGGGAGGAGTCCTGCTGCTTGTGGGCAGCGGGGTCGGTGGCGGCAGCAGCCTCGGCTTCGGGGCGGCGGCGATTGCTCGCGGCCAACCCTGCGCTCGGCGCGCTCGCGACGTGCGTCTGCCATGGGGTTGGTCGAGCTGAGGGCAGAGCAGAAGAACAGTAGCGCACCCCTACCTGGCGCGCCAAATGTCAGAAGTCGGGCTCCGGGGACCCAAAGGTTCGAACACTGGGGTGAGCTTGTTCTACCTACTTCGTCTCCTACCACAGTTAAGCGACGGCAAGGCGACGTCGAGAGCGCGCTAGCGAGGGACGGAGCGAGGACTCAGCGGTTTACCCAGGTTCGGGCCACCTTGCGGTGTAAGACCCTACTCCTGCTTTATGGTTGGGATTATCGTGGGCAAGAAGGTTCTCGCGTACAAGGTTGAAGACAAGGGAATCGTCCTCCTCTACGGTGGCAGCACTGCCCCTTTTATATCGGCCTTCGTCCTCTTCCCCCTGGAAACTTAGGCGGGAAGGGTTGCCACACTTGGCGATTTTGAAAGGGGACAAGCACTCAGGCTATCCTGACTAAAGGTGGTCTTGGCCTGCCAAAGCATGATCCATGACGCGCCGGTGGGCTCGGTGATAACCTCCGCCCTGCGCGCCCATCGTCTTGGTCTTCCTTCGCCGATCGGGCAACCATTGGGGTTGCCTTGGAGAGTAGATAGCTGGCCCTGCTCCCTTAACACGAAAGAGGAAGCCATCTTCATCCGCGCCTGCTGGCGCGGCCTCTGCTGCTGCTCGTCGCCGCGCGCGTCACCCACGTGATGGGCTCCAGACCGCGCGGCACGCCGAACGGCCTTCGTCTCGAGCGCCTGCGGGAGGGGGGCCTCGGGAGGCCACCTCGGAAAGTTGCCTCGCGAGGCCACTCGGGAAGCCGCCTCGTGAGGGGACCTCGCGAGGCCGTTGATGGTGGTGCTGAGCGTTGCTTGCTACTCCCTGAGGAGGGGGCCTCAGGAGGCCAAGGCCTCATGAGGGCTCTTGGTGAGAGTTCGGTGGTGACGGCCCGCTGGGCCCATGCCAGGCGTTGCGCCCTGGGCCGAAGGCAGACGGGCCTGGATACCCCGGGTTCCATGGGTCCGACAGGCGCGCTCGCGAGGCCGCCTATGGGTGTTACGCGAGGAGGCAAGAGCACCAAGGACCTGGTGAGGTGACGTGCACGGGAGCCGGCCCGTGAGCCAGAGCTCAGTCACTTGGGTTTTGCAGCGCTGCTGGGACTCACCCGAGCACAGGCACCGTGCCCAGCCCCCGCTCGCGTGAGACACACGGGGGCGGGGGGCATCGCGAGCACGCCTCCCGAGGCAAACTCAGCTGCAAGAACACCGGTTGCTATTAGGAAGTAGGCTTTACTGATGCATGAAATAGATTCATTACACAACAGAAAAGATACACGTTGCCGTGCTCGACACGGGTCAGCTTTGAGGATGTGATGGCCGTAGGCCCCTCAAGTATGTAGGCCGTCAGCGCGGAGCATGGGGCGTCCGCCAGCGCAGAGCATGGGGTATCCGCCAACGTGGAGCATGGGGCTTCTACGAGAGTGGGAAGGAGCTCCCGCGTGTCGAAGGCAGCGCCGGTAGAGGGAGCTCCGGATCGTGTACAGCTCCATGTCGTTCGTATCCGTGGGGTCACGGATAGAACTTGCGGAGATGTTGGATGTTCCATGTGTTTGGTACCGGAACACCCTCCTCAATTTCGAGCCGTGCCGCGCCGGGCCGGGAGATGTGCGTGACCCTGAAAGGGCCCTCCCACACGGGTGAGAGTTTCTGGAGTCCCTCTCTGGAGAGGATCCGGCGCAGGACAAGGTCGTTCGCCTCGAGGGTGTGGGGGTGTATGTTGCGGCTGTAATAGGGACGCAACGCCTGCTGGTACCTTGCCGCGCGAAGGGCGGCTTGGCGGCGCGCTCCCTCGAGGAAAAGCAGGTCATCCTCCCACAGGCCGCCCTGACAAGATTCGTCGAAGGCCAAGACCCACGGGGACTGGTGCTTCACCTCGGCTGGGAGGACCGCCTCTGCCCCGTAGACGAGGAAGAAAGGCGTCTCGCCGGTGGGCTTGGTCGCCGTGGTGCGGATGGACCACAGCACTAACGGGAGCTCATCCAGTCAGCCCTTGCCGCCGGCCACGAGCTGCTTCTTGACGCTCCTGGTCTTGAGGCCCTTGAGGACCTCGGCGTTGGCACGCTCGGCCTGGCCGTTGCTTCGAGGGTGTGCCACGGAGGCGAAGCAGATCTGCGTGCCGATGCTGGCGTAGTAGGTCTTGAATTGGCCGCTGGTGAACTGCGTGCCGTTGTCCGTGATGATGCGGTTGGGGACGCCAAAGCGGCACACCAGGCCCTTGATGAACTTGACCGCTGACCCTGTCGGAATGGTCCGGATAGGCTCCACCTCCGCCCACTTGGTGAACTTGTCGATGGCGACGTAGAGGTAGCGTTAGCCGCCAGCCGCGCAAGGGAAGGGCCCGAGGATATCCAGCCCCCAGACCGCGAAGGGCCACGAGAGAGGGATGGTCTGGAGCCCTTGCACCGGCTGGTGGATCTGCTTGGCGTGGAACTAGCAGGCCTGACATGCCTGGACCAGCTTCGCGGCATCCTCGAGCGCTGTGGGCCAATAGAAACCGCTGCGGAATGCCTTACCTGCGAGAGTGCGCGAGGACGAGTGGTGGCTGCAGTCGCCTCCGTGGATGTCAGCAAGCAGCTTGCGGCCTTGCTCTTTGGAGATACACCGCAACGCGACTCCGTTTGGGCGGTGGTGGTACAGGTCACCCTCCTGCAAGTGGTAGAGCGCAGCCTGGCGGACCACACGCTCTGTTTCTGCGTCGATCTCCGGGATGGCGCCGCACGTCAGGTAGGCCTTGATCTCCGTAATCTAGCTTTCGGGCTGTGGCTCGAGCGCCAGCAGTAGGCAAGCTCCTAAAGATGGTCCACAGTCTAATGCGCCCATGGGTGGTGCGGGAGGGAGCTCCTCATGAGGCGCCGTGATGCTGGCGATTGAAGGTACCACTGAAGGCTTCAGGAGCTGCTCCTCGAAGACGCCGGGGCTCTGGGGCTCGCGGCGAGAAGCGCGCTTGGCGATTTCATCCGCCTCGCTGTTGTCGCCGCGAGGGATGTATTGTAGCTCCATGCCCATGAAGCGCTTCTCGAGCTTGCGCACCTCCTCCCGGTAGGCCGCCATGTGCTCGTCCTTCGGCTGGTACTTCTTGTTGGAGAAGTTAACGAGGAGCTGCGAGTCGCCCTTGATGATGATGCGCCTGACTCCAAGCGCGCTGGCGGCCTTGAGCCTGGTGATGAGTCCCTCATACTCGGCGATGTTGTTGGAGACCTTGTCGGTGCGCCCGAAGCAGAGCTGCACTGCGTAGTAAAGCTTCTCGCTTGTGGGTGTTGTGAGAACCACCCCAGCCCCCCCGCCCTGGCGCACGAAGGCCCCATCGAAGTGCATGCTCCAGCCCCCGGAGGTAGCCTCCTCGGGCAAGGATGACTCCTCCTGGGGCTCGCCCTGATGCGTGTCCGTCCACTCCGCCGCGAAGTCTGACAAGGCCGTGCCCTTGATGGTCCTGGTGGTGAGGAACTCCAGCTCGAAAGGCTGCAGCTCGATGTTCCATTCGGCGACGCAGCTAGTGGCATTTGGGCTCCGCAGGACTTGCTCCAGCGGGTAGGAGAAGATCACTTTGACCGGGTGACCCTGGAAGTAGTGGTGCAGCTTCCTGGAGGCCATGAGGAGCGCCAGGAGGAGCTTCTGCTGCATGGGTACTGTTCACGCGCGTCTCGTAGCACCGTACTAACGAGGTAGACGGGGTGCTCGACGAGGCGCGTGACCGTGGTATCCAAGTCGTGCTCGCCGAGGGGCTCAGGCTGCTACGCCGCGGAGGCCTCCGGAGGCAGTGCCACGGGGGCCTCCGGAGGCTGAGCTCCAGAGGCCTCCTGAGGGGGCGCGGGGGCCTCCAGAGGGTGGCCCTCGGCAGGCACCGGCAGGGCCTTGAGGGGCTCCAGCGATGTCTCCATGGGGGCGGCGTCCGTAGGCACAGGCTCGGCAGGCTTCTTCTTGAAGCAGACTCGCTCCTCCCGCTCTGCCACAAGGGCCGCGCTGGCCGTTTGGGGAGTGGCTGCCAAGTATAACAGCAGGCGCTCGTGTGGGCGCGGGGCGACCTTGACAGGAGGGCTCGTGAGGTACCTTTTGAGGTCCTCGAAGGCAGCGTCGGCCTCGGGGGTCCACTTGAAGGGGCCGGACCTCTTCATGAGCTTGAAGAAAGGCAGAGCCCGCTCGCCGAACTTGGATATGAAGCGACTGAGCGAGGCCATGCACCCCGCCAGGCGCTGCATCTCCTTGAGGTTGCGGGGCGGCCGCATTTCCTCGATAGCCTTAATCTTCTCATGGTTCGCCTCGATGCCACGATGGGAGACCAAGAAACCAAGGAGCTTGCCGGAAGGGACACCGAAGACGCACTTGGCGGGGTTAAGCTTGAGGTTGACCTTGCGCAGGTTGGTGAAGGTTTCTTTAAGGTCCTCGATGAGGGTGCGCGCCTCGCGCATTTTTATGACGATGTCGTTGACGTATGCCTCCGTGTTTCTCCCCATCTGGCACCCTAGGCAGATGCACATCAGCCTCTGGAAGGTAGCCCCCGTGCTCTTCAGGCCAAAGGGCATGCACTCATAGCAGAACATTCCGCAGGGGGTGATGAAGGCGGTTTTCTCCTCATCCTCCTTTGCCATCTTGATCTGATGATAGCCTGAGAAGGCGTCCAGGAACCAGAGCAGATCGCACACGGTGGTGGAGTCTACTATCTGGTCGATCCCGGGTAGCGGGAAGTGGTCCTTGGGGCAGGCCTTGTTGAGGTTGGTGAAGTTGACGCACATGCGCTTGCCGCTGTGCGGCTTGGCGACGACAACGGGGTTGGCGATCCACTCCGGGTGGAGCATTTCGCGTATGATTCCGGCGTCTTGTAGTTTCTCGACCTCCCCAATAATGAAGTCCTACTTCTCGGGCGCCTGGCGCCGCACCTTCTGCTTGACAGGGCGCGCGTTGGGGCACACCACTAAGTGGTGCTCGATCACCTCCCTTGGCACCCCGAGCATGTCTGAGGTTGTCCAACCGAACATATCAGCATTCGCCCGGAGGAAGTCGACGAGGGCGCCCTCCTGCTCGGCGGGAAGGCCGCTGCCGATGGTGAGGAAGGGGCCCGCGCCGCTCCCATCCAGCGGCACTTTCTTGGTCTCACCCCGCTCCTGGGAGAACAACAGCTTCTTCTTCGCGGGCGCCGGCTCGGCAAGCTTAGGGGCGCCCTCGTCAGCCAGGGATGCGGCGGCGGCCGCCTTGTAGGCGAGTGCGAGGGTGCGCACTACATCCTTTTCATCGCAACGGACGGTGAGGGTGCCGTCGCTGCCGGGCATCTTGACGAGGCCGTAAGCATGGTGCGTCGCGGCCATGAACATGGAGAGCGCTGGGAAGCCCAAGATTGCGTTGTAGGGCAGGCCGATGAGAGCCACATCGAAGACGATGAGCTCCGTACGGTAGTTCTTGCGGGTGCCGAAGGTGACAGGAAGGCGCACCTGCCACTGGGGGGCAGTGGAGCCGCCAGTGACGCCCAAGAAGGGCCTGGTGGGCGCCAGGCACCCACATGACGACTGGAGCGTCTCAAAAGCCTCTACAGAGAGCACGTTGAGGCCAGCGCCGCCATCGATGAACGTCTTGGTGACGGCCACACCACCAATAGTAGGAGTACACAGCAAAGGGACAGCTCCCACAACCCTGGTGGACTTGGGGTAATCGCTGGCGTCGAAGGCGATGGGAAACTCGGACAACTTGAGGCGGCCGGCGGGCTCGGGCGCCGGAAGGGCCGGGCTAACTTTGCGCGAGAAACACTTGAGGTAGTGGCTGGACGGAGCGGCCTGGGCCCCTCCCAGGATACAGGCACCCCGTGGGGCCCCTGGGAGCCCCCGCTGGTGACAGTGCCCTTGGTCGAAGCCGCACAGCCTCCGTGCTCCCCTGCGGCAACACCATGAGGGGCGCGGCGAACAATTCGGTGGCGGCCACTGACGCCGTCCAGTAGGGACAAGCCGTGGGACAACTCCAAGGCGCACGCCGCGTGGCGCAACCCGGCCGCGCCGCAGCCCGAAGAAGAAAGAGGACGAGGAGTGGCGTGCCCCGGTTGCTCGACACGCCGTGGTGGAGCAGGCGAGGAGCGAGGGGGCGCCTGGCCGCCACTGGCGGCTGAGACGAGCTCGGTGATGCGCTCGAGCCAGGCGTCGCGACCGTCCTTGGCGGGGCGACAGCGCAGGAGCCCATGCGCCATGAGCAGCACGACGCGTGGAGCGGGCGGGCTGTGACCTGCAGGCGAGGACACGGTGGAGGAGAGGCCACGCTCCTGCTCACTCACCGACGGGCGGATGGAGGAGAACGCCCGCCCCCCAGCGAGCTCGGCGGTGGTGCGAGGGCGCCGCCCGGGGGCACCTCGAATGGCAGGCACCGCATGGACCCAGGCGGCAGCTCGGCGCGCGGCACGCTCCCGGCGAGCGGCGACGCCGTCCATGCCGCAACTGACGTCGAGGTCGGAGGCGTGAAGACGGCAACTCCCCCTACCTGGCGCGCCAAATGTCGGAGTCTAGGATCTGCGTCCAAGAAACTTCTCCAAGAACTTAGGATTCGAACTCTGGGGGACTTTGCTTGGCAACCTACGACACCACGGCAACTACGGCGGGATCACGACGGGCTCACTGTCTCTCACCGGACACGAAGGGGACGCGCGAGCTACCCAGGTTCGGGCCACCGTGCGGTGTAATACCCTACTCCTGCCTGTGTTGGATTGCTCTGTAATGGAGAGTTTGTGGCTCGAGGTACACAAGATGAGGGGGAGAATGGGTTGATCCCCTTACATGGAAGCAGCCCTGCCCCTTTTGTAGTGCCTTGGTCTTCTTCCCCGAAAATATGAGCGGGAAAGGGTGGCCACAGGACGGCAATTCAAAGGGGGACAGGCGCGCAGGTCTATCCTGACTAAAGGCAGTCTCCGCCTGATAAAGTAGTCTTCGTGACGCGCTGGTGGGCTTGGCAATGACCTTCGTCATGGCGCGCCGATCCGTCCTGATCTTCAATCACCAAAGAGGAACACCTTTGGGACTTGCTTTGGAGGAGGCAGATGCCACTGCTCCCTTATCACCAGAATGGAAGCTGGGCTCGGTCACGCCCTGCTGTCCTTATCCTGACAGCGGGTCGTCACCCATGTGCCGGGCGCGGACCCCCGTGGCTGCCGCCGTATGATCTGCTTCGCGAGGAGGCCTCGCGAGGGGAGCCTCGCGAGGCAACCTAGTGCCTGGCGTCCTCGGCAGGGTCTTGGCTGGCGGCGAGGGGCCTCGCGAGGCTTGACCCTCGTGAGGCGGCTTCATTCGGAGCGGCCGAGGCAGGGCCACCCTCATGGGCCGGCCCAAGCGTTGTCCTCTGGGCCAGAGGCAGACGGGCCGTGGTACCCTGGTTTCCACTGGGCCGATAGAGCCAATACTATTGCAATGATTTATGCAATGGATGATGTGGCTTGCCTTGCTCAAATGGGGTGTCAACAAACTCCTGGTCTTCAACACCAAGGCAATTTCCTTCTGAAAATATTTTTAAATGGCAAAGGAAAATGTCACATAAAGCATTTCTATCGGCCGAAAATTCGAGACATGCTGGAAAAATACCAAATTTTAACACAAAATAAAGGGGCTCAAGACAAAACAATCACTTCATTTGGACTTGTGGTTTAGAAGTAGTGACTGGTCAAAGTTTTTAGTCAAAACTAAAATTAAAACAGAAATTAGAAAAACCTCTAGCGGGCCACGTCGAACGCGTAAAGTGGAGGGGCGCCTCCACTTACCGCTTCGGCTGCGGGCCTGGGTCGCTGGCAGGTGGGGCCTCCGGCTGGATTTAAACAGAGAGGGAGAGAGAAACAGAGGTGGGGCAGCTAACCGGTGGTGGTTCACCGGTGTTGAGACGGCGGCAGGTTCGGGAGGCGATGAAGATGAATCGGGAAGTCGATGGCGGTTCCCCCTGTACCAGTAGCTCCTCTAGGGGTGGTCGGACAGCGTCACCCCCTTCCTCTCCGGCGGCTGCAAGCTTCGGTGGTCGTCAGAAACGACGATTCCGGCGGCGGTTCGGCTAGGAAAGAGGTCAGGGAGCACCAGGGGAGTGCCTTGAGCTCCGGGGAATGGTCATGCAGGGCAGGGGTGGGACGGAGCTAGCTGGCATAGGAGAGGGATCGGGCGGCAGAGCTTCAGCCAGAGCTGAGAGAGATGAGCTCCCGGCCCTCAACGGGGCGCTCTAGAGATGATTGGGGGGAGGTGGAGTGGGGTGGTGAGGTGAGGCGAGGCTGGGCAGCGGCTTTTATAGCCGGGCAGAAGGTGCCCGAGCTGATCGGCGCCGTGGAGATGCGGACGAGCTTCGGGGTGAGCTGGCCGTTGCGCTAGCCTGCGGAGCGCGTAAGGAGGGGACGGGAGCTCGCAGGGGCGACGGGACGGGTCCGGAGCAATAATGAGAGCACGTGCAACGGCGGCGGCTGAGGCACACTGTTCGGCCCGTGGGTGAACTTGGCCTCGAGCGGTGGCGAGCCTCGTCGGAGGTGGGAGAGGGTTATGGAGGGGGTACGTGGGTGGTGGAGAGGCTGTCGGCATGAACGGACAAGGTACGGCGACGCGGTCATCTCACTCCGACGAGACCCGAGCCTGACGGCGCTCAGAGCGCGCGTTTGGCAGTGCCGGACGCGTGGTCACCGTGTGCACAGGCGCACACGGTGCAAGCTGGCCTGCCAAACTATGTCCGGTGTGCCGACCTGAGCTCAAATAGTGGGTCTAGGGCAAGGGTAGGGCTAGGAGTAGCTCAGGCTGCTCGAGTTCATCCAGAACAGGTTCTGGATAGGAACTTGGGAGGGTTCCAGAGAAGAGATGAGCTGGGGATTGAACCAAGAGAGTTGTCTAGCAGATTCAGGGTTGGAAGGAGTACATTCTAGAGAAGTTTCAGGAATTTTTGCAAAGTTTAGAGCATGGTTCATATACAGACCATATTCTGGTCCAGAAACTTGTCGAAGATGATGCACTCACATGGATTGGCACCTTGAGGTAAAATTTGGTATTTGGGGCTTATTTGGTGGTGGCAAGATGCTATAAAATTTCAGAGCCAATGGACACTTCTCGCTGGTACTTCCTTCACAAAGGTTTGAAGTGACCAGAGGCTGAAAAGAATTATCTTGCTGAAAAATTGAACTGGGCTAAGAGATATGTTTGGATATTGTGGAAAGATATGGCTCGTAGTATTTCAGGGATTAATTTGGGAATTTTCCGAGTCATGGAAGTATAGGTTGCTTCACAACCTACCATAAGTGGTGAATATTCCTTTTTCAGAAAAAGGTATAATTATAAATATTAGAAAGATATTGGCAAGGTGATGGTGGTGCTGGATCACTTAGAAGGAAATTCAAAGAACCCCCAAGTCCAAAGTCAAAAAACTAGTTTAAAATCCACTCAAAAAGCAAATAAAACCGGAGAAATGTTTGCAAAGAAAAAGTTGCCAAAACCAGGGTGTCACAAACCTACCCCCCTTAGGATGAATCTCGTCCTCGAGATTCGGTTGCTCAGGGAACAAATATGGATATGCTGACTTTAGGAAATCTTCTCTTTCCCAGGTAGCTTCTTCCTCAGTATGGTGATCCCACAGTACCTTGTAGAATTTGATCACTTTACTCCTAGTGGTTCTTTCCATTTCCTCCAAGATTCTGATAGGCTTTTCCTCATATGTCAAATCCCTGGTTAATTCTAGTTCACTCATATCTGCCCGTTTGATCGGAGGTGCAATGCATTTTCTCAGCTGTGATATGCGAAAGACATCATGAACATCGGACAATTCTGGCGGTAGCTCTAACTGATAGGCTACTCTGCCTGTTTTAGCAATCACTGGAAAGGGGCCGATATATCTGGGCGCAAGTTTTCCTTGAGTATGAAACCTTTTGATCCCTTTCATGGGGGTTACTCGGAGGTAGGCATATTCTCCGGACTCAAAAGTTACTTCCCGGTGTTTAGGGTCATAGTAACTCTTTTGACGGGATTTAGCTGCTCGAAGGCGCTCTTGAATTTCCTTAACTTGCTTCTCAGCCTTGAGCATCAAATCCGTGGCAAAGATACGGCTGTCTCCCGTCTGTGACCAATTTAAGGGGGTGCGGCATTTACGCCCATAGAGCGCTTCAAATGGTGACATTTTGAGGCTTGCCTGATAACTGTTGTTGTAGGAAAATTCTGCATAGGGAAGACTATCCTCCCACTTAGGTCCATAGGTGAGGGCACAAGGCCGAAGCATATCTTTCAATATTTGGTTCACTCGTTCAGTCTTCCCGTCTGTCTGTGGATGGTATGCCGTGCTATGCTTTAACACGGTTCCTAGAGCTTGGTGCAAACGTAGCCAGAATGCTGAAGTAAACAAGGACCCTCTATCTGATGTGATGGACTTGGGTACTCCATGAAGGCTAACGATTCGGGACATATAGAGCTGCGCAAGCTGGTCAACCCTGAAAGTGGTCTTTACCGGAATAAAATGAGCCACTTTGGTGAGTATATGCACGATGACCCAGATGGCATCATGGCCTCTCGTTGACTTGGGTAGCCCAACAATGAAGTCCATGCATATGTCATCCCATTTCCACTGGGGAACTTGTAAGGGTTGCAATAATCCAGCTGGCTTCTGGTGCTCAGCCTTAACCTTACTGCATACATCGCAACATGCAACGTAGTAGGTGATGTCTTTTCGCATTCCTGGCCACCAGAAAGTTTCCTTTAGGTCCTGGTACATTTTTGTTCCTCCCGGGTGAATGGAATATGCGAATTCATGTGCCTCTCATAATATTTGCTGTCTCAGGTTTTCTTGATCAGGTACGCATATTCGGTTGTCAAACCATAATGTTCCCTGATCGTCAACACGAATGACTTGGCCTTTCCTTGTTGTATGTTTTCCATGACCTCCTGTACGCTCTTGTCCGCTTTCTGAGCTTCTTTGATTTCCCCCATAAGTGTTGGAGTGATTTCTAACGTATCCGGGTTAATTGGACCACAAAGTACCAAGTTAAGCTTGGCAAACTCTTCGTGTAACCCTGGATGGATACCCTCGGTTATTGCATTCATTGTACCCAGTTTCCTATTGAGGGCATCTGCGACCACATTGGCTTTTCCCGAATGATAATTGATCCCGAGGTCATAGTCCTTGACCAGTTCGAGCCATCTCCTCTGCCTGAGGTTGAGATCAGGATGTGAGAAAATATACTTGAGACTCTTATGGTCAGTGTATATCTGACATCGCTGCCCAATGAGATAATGCCTCCAAATTTTTAAGGCGTGAACCACAGCTGCTAGTTCCAGGTCATGGGTGGGGTAATTCTCTTCATGGGGTCGTAGCGGTATGGATGCATATGCTACAACCTTGCCTTCCTGCATTAATACGCAGCCAAATCCATGCCTGGAAGCACCACAGTATATGTCAAAGCTCTTGTGGATATCTGGAAGAATTAGGACGGGGGCCGTGGTTAGCCTCATCATTAGCTCCATAAAGCTGCTATCACATTCCTCTGTCTAGACAAACTTGTGATTCTTTTTTAGCAGCTCTGTTAGTGGCTTGGCTATCTTAGAGAAGCCTTCAATGAAACGACGGTAGTAACCTGCCAAACCCAGGAAACTGCGGACTTCTGTTACCATAGCTGGTGTCTTCCAGTTTAATACAGTAGTCACCTTGCTGGGGTCGACGGCCACACCTTGTTCTGACAGAACGTGCCCCAGAAAATCCACCTCTCTCAGCCAAAATTCACACTTGCTGAACTTGGCATACAGGCGGTGGGTCCTTAGCCTTTCCAGGACAGCACGGAGGTGTTGTTTGTGCTCCTCTTTATTTTTGGAGTATATAAGGATATCATCGATGAACACTACCACAAACTTGTCCAGGAAGTCCATGAATACCTTGTTCATCATGCTCATGAAGTAAGCTAGAGCATTGTTCAGCCTGAACGACATAACTGTAAACTCATACAGACCATATCGTGTGGTGAAGGCTGTCTTGGGGATATCCTGTCACGGCCCAAGAAATTGCTTGTAACTAGTTGCATGAGTAAGCATCCATGCATCATGTTAGTTTCAAAGGAAATTTGAAATGGGGATGTCCAAACCCTAGCACCAAATTAAATCAATTGGGTCAAATAAAAATATTTTCAATAAACCCAAAATGCCCTTAAAAATGTTCATGATTTAGGGAAAAGGGTGAAAACCTTAACCAGAGATGATGCATATTTTTCCAGGACATTTTGGGCTTTGATTTAATTCACTAAGTAATTGAATTGGAGCAAATAAATGGCTATAAAAATATTCATAGCTCCAATAATTTTGAAACTTTATGTGGATCTTTGGAATAGTCCATATTACATCACAAATAATTTCAGAAGCAACAAAAATGGTTTAGTATGTCTACTGAATCAAAATAGAGCAAAATAAATAGAAAACAGAAAGAAAAATAGGAAAAAGTGAGAGAGGTACCTGACTTACCGTGGCCCAGCACTCGCTGCTCCTCGCAAAGTGCGTGGCGCGCGCACAACCGAGCCGCTGCCACCTCCTGCTAGTCACGCAGCTGCTACCCCTCGTGCTGATCCTTGCCTTGGGGATGCGCTGGAGCGTCTGCACCTTTCCCCTCACCTCTGCTCGTCTTCTCCCTCGTTCCTTCGTTCACACCCGAGAGCACCATGGCTGCGCCGCCGTGAACCACGCGGCCACGGCCACCCCCTCGCCCCTCTGTTGTCCCCACGAGCTCCGTGACGTTCTTCTCGTCCTCTCCACCAAGCTGAGCAACGCGGGAAGCCCTACTCCGCCGCCAATGATGTCGCTTTCCTCCTCGACCGTCTCCGATCGTCACCATCGATTCACGGAACCCGACGCGCCCCCGACCTCGCCTTCTCCTCCACCCGACTCCCCGTGAGCCCTTGCCCGTTTTCCCTCTGTCTTCTCCATCGTTCCCGCACCGTAGCCATGCTAGCCATCGTACCGAGCGCCGCCGTCCGCCATGGTCGCCGGGCATGGCGCTGCCGTGCCTCTCCGCTCAAACCCACGAACCCAGTGTGTTCCTAGAGTCCGCGGGAGCCCGTAACGCACTTCAGCTGGCCTTACCGTGCCCCGTAGTGGTCGCCCGCGCCATCACCGAACTCCGGCCGCCGCCAAGGTCGCCGTGGCCATCGTCTCTGGCCACCTCATAGCCTCCCGCGTGATCCCCTGGATGCGTGAGAGGATGGGCTTCCCTTTGGTGCCTCCAGCGCATCCAGCCGACGCCCGTAGCGCCATCCTGATGGGACCCCGCCGTGTGGGAAGGTCGCCGGCGGCTAATCGCCGGCGTAGCCGATGTGGCACCATCATTAGCACTAATGACGGGGCTAACTAACCTCCTGTGTCAATGACAACCGGGCCCCACATCTTAAATAACCATGGGACTAACCCCTGTTTAAAATTAAACTAATCAAACCGGCCCCAGTAGTCAGTTTGACCTGGCCACGTCACCCGTTGACCGGACCCACACGTTAGTGACTGTGTTGGCTTTGCTGACGCAGTGCTGACGAAATGCTGATGCAATGCTGACGTCATAAGTGATTTTCTGGCGTTTAGTATTTCAGAAATGATTTAATAAATTCCAGAAAATGTTATAAACTTCAAAAATTCATATAAAATCAACCGTAACTTAGACTGAAATAATTTATGATTTGGGCAAATTTGGTAAATAGATTTGGAGTTGGAATTTAATGTAAGTTTGAATCCCACTTCAAGTAATATGGCTAACCATTGCACTAGATCAATTCAGTACCTTAATATGACATGTCATTCATTGGATGTGAATTGCATTGATTGTGGTTCCCTTTTTATGTTGCCGGTGTTTGTTCTCCCTCAGTGGACATTGTTCCGACGATGTGATCGTTGGCACTGACGAAGAGCTATACTATCTTTAGAAGTGCCAGGCAAGCAAATCCCCATTGAGCACTCCGATACAATCCCACTCTCTCGCTCTTGCTGTCTTTTACTGCATTAGGACAACAACGATTCAACCGTTACATGTTGCGGTAGTTGAACCCATTCCTCTGCATGACCTGTCTTTGCCACAGTAAATAGTTGAAACCCTCTAGCATGATTACGAGTTGTTTGAGCCATGATGTGCCGACTCATTCATGCTTGCTTGTTATGCCTACTATGCTTAGAGTTGAGTCAAGTCTGATTCATCTGGGATGGATTGGAATGGTGGTGGACATGTCCTACTGTTGAGAGCTAAGTGTGTGAACACGATTTGGTAAAGGTAGCGGTGAGAGGCCATGTAGGAGTACATGGTGGGTTGTCTCATTGAGACCATCCTTAGGAACTGAGTTCTTTGTGTGTTAAACAAGAACAGCTACTACCATACATTGGGACACTTAATTGACCCTCTCGACTTATTAATCGCCTCGATCTCTGTCCAGGAGTTGCAACTAGTTTCTGGTGTTTGTAGCTCATGTTATTTGTCTACCAAGTGGCACCCGACAGGGTGGGCTCGGGACATACTAGGCACCGTGGCCCGGTGTACCAAGTGGCACCCGGATGGTGGACTTGGGAACCATGCACACATCGTTTGGGGCCGTAGTGGAAAAATCGGCCGGACTTCCTTCCGGATGGAACTCAAATAGGCGATAAACCTGGACTAGAGACTTGTGTGGTTAGTCAGGTCGTGGCCGACACCCTCGCAAGGCTTCCGCTTGAAGGTTGCCGAGATACATGACGTGTACATGGCAGTAAGTGGGGAAAGCGTGTGTGAAGAAGTACACCCCTGCATGGTTATAATGATCTATTCGAATAGCCGCGTCCTCGGATATGGACTACTTGGAGACTTATATAGTTCATAGACAAGTTGAAGTGGATACTCTAAAATGCGCCAGATAAGTGTGAGTGGTATGGATGGCCCACTCGTAGGGAGACGGGAGCGGATCCATAGTGGTGTATTGTTATGGTGAATATGTGGACTTGTGTGCGCTTTCTCACCTCAAGGAAAATACTGGTAGTCGTAGTACAGGATAGCCACTGAGTCAAAGCTGGCTTGCTGCAGTCAAACTCCACAACTCCATTGTTGATACTGATGCATATGTAGTTAGTTCTGATGTAAGTCTTGCTGAGTACATTTGTACTCACGTTTGCTTAATTTATGTTTTGCAGAGGAGACTTCAGTCTCACTTTATATTCCAACGATGGGTTCGATGTTGACCGGTTAGTTTGGGAATCCCAGACAGAGGTCTGGTTCCTTTGGAGGGGCTTGTAGTTAGACAAGCTTTCCAGCCTTCTTCCTTTTCAGTTGTCTGTACTCAGACAGGTTTATGCTTCCGCTTGTTGCTTGTATGACTTTGTATGTTGGGTCATGAGACCCATGGTTGTAATATCATGCTATGTATGGCTCCTCGGAGCCACTTAAAGAAATACTTTGAGTCATAGAGTTATGTTGTGATGCCATGTTGTATCTACACATATCGAGCATATTGTGTGTATGTTATTGAAATGCTTTGGTATGTGTGGGATCCGACACCTAGTTGTTTATTCTTGGTAGCCTTCCTTATGGGGAAATGCCTCCTAGTGCTTCCATCCGGAACACATGGATTGACCAGCATGTGTCCTTCCTTGCTCCCTTGTCTGTCCCTATAGGGAAATGTCACGCGGTGTTTACCGGAGTCCTGATAGCTTGCTACAGCCCGGTTACACTCGCTGCTGGCTGACACGTTCATTGCTGGGTCATGTATGCCTGTCCCTGTAAGTTTGTGCCACCTTGGTCTACGATTAGTCATGTCGGCCCGGGTTCTCTGTCATATGGATTCTAGCATCACAATCATATACATGAGCCAAAAGATGCAAACGGTCCCGGCCAAGGTAAGGCTGCAGCCGTGGGAATACCGTGCGTGAGGCCGCAAAGTGATATGATGTGTCTTATGCTAGATCGGTGTGACTTAGGATCGGGGTCCTGACATATCCTCTTTCCAAAGTTTTAGCTGGTGATACCCTGTTCGGAGGTCAATCTTGGAAAATATCCGGGCCCCGTTTAACTGGTCGAACAAATCGTCAATGCGGGGAAGTGGATACTTATTTTTAATAGTGACCTCATTCAGCGGCCGATAGTCCACGCACATTCATAGACTGCCATCCTTCTTCTTAACAAAGAGTACGGGTGATCCCCATGGTGAAAAGCTTGGACGAATATATCCCTTTTGTAGCAATTCATCCAGCTATTTCTTCAATTCCACCAGCTCTGTGGATGGCATGCGGTAGTACTTCTTGTATATTGGAGCGGTTCCGGGAATAACATCAATGGCAAACTCTAGTTCCCGGTCGGGTGGCATCGCTGGTAGTTCCTCAGGGAACACATCTGGAAATTCACTGACTACCGAGATCATGTTCATATCTGTAGTGGTTGTCTTGGATGCCATTACTTTCTTTGGTAACATTTTGCTGGCGATGAACTGAGCTTTTTGGCCTGTCTGGTTAACCAATGTTACTGTCCTGGTTGCACAATTGATGCAGACTTGATGTTGTGTCAACCAATCCATTCCCAGTATTATATCCAATCCGGGGGATTCAATGGCGATAAGGGTGGCTATAAACCTAACTCCATTTATCAAGATTTCCAGGTCCTTATATATGACATTCGTTCTGAGCATGGAGCCAGGGGATTGTACCACCATGATTTTGTCCAAAAGAAAAAGGGAAAAATTGTGTATTGTGGCAAAACTCCGTGAAATAAACAAATGGGAAGCCCCGGAATCAAACAAAATTACTGCAAGTATGTCATTAATAGGGAACATACCGAGGACCACATCTGGTGCTTTGCAGGCTTCCTCAGCGGAGATATGGTGAACTCGGCCGTGACGGAAATCCCGGTTGAGGAGGCATCCAATATTGTTGACTTGTGGCTTGAAATCGGATTGTGGCTTCCCGACCTTTGCGGGGCACTGCTTGGAATAATGCCCGCCTTGTCCACAAGTGAAGCAAGTGTTGTTGCGTCGACAGTCCTCCAGTACTGGCTGCTTGACATAGGTCTTGTCCTGGTTGCCTGACTTGTTATTATTATTACCGCTGTTCCAGATGGGCTTGTACTCAGGCTGGACCGGTTGCCAGACACGTGGCTTCTGCGTGAACTGCTCGCGGGTGTCCTTCTTGGGTTCAAACTTACGCTTGCGGTCATCATATCCGGACTTATGCTCCCATTCAGCTATGAAAGCTTTGTTTACCAGAGTCTGGAAGTCCGAAAAATCCAGCATGCAAAGTTGGCAACGGAGAGCTTGATTAAGTCCTCCTAAGAACCGGTCTATCTTCCTCTCTTTTGTAGACACATCATGGGTAGAATACCGTGCCAAATTATTAAACTTGTTCAGATACTCGCCTACTGTCATGTTTCCTTGAGTAAGAGCAATGAATTCCCTTTGCTTCACCTTCATTATGCCAGTGGGAATGTGGTACCAGCGGAACACCTCCTTGAATTTCTCCTAGGAAATGTTTTCCTCAGGAGGCCACAGTATTTTTGCATTATCCCACCAGATGGCTGCCGGCCCGTCCAGGTAACGAGTAACAAAAGGAACCTTATCTAGCTCATCACAATGGGCTATCTCTAGCTTCTTTTCCATAGTCCTCAACCAATCATCAGCCTCCATTGGATCAATAGCTTGACTGAAACTAGGTGGCTTGGTACGCTGGAAGTCACACAGCTTGGAGTGCGTCCCATTGTTCTGATTCTGTCCTACCACCATTTGCATACTCCTCAAGAATTCCATGAGATCCTGATTTCTTTTCTCCTCAAAGATCCTCATAATCTGATCAGTGGTCGGTGGTTGTGGTGGTGGGGGTGGCAAATCTTCTGGTGGTTGTCCTGCTTGTCTAGCGAATCGACGAACCGGAGTTCCATCGCCGCCTTGATTATTACACCTCTTCATCCTACATCCGTTCCCATTTCAAAATACCAAATTGACGAGCAACATCCATAAGGGAAATACAACAATGTGACACCAAGAAAACAAAACCAAAGAAAAACGAAATGAGCAACATAATTATACAAGGCAACCCAACATCACACATGGCAAACTAGTAGGGATATCATGGCTAGTACTGCTCATACGACAGTTGACATATGCAAAGATGCTATGATGCATACACGTGCTAAAACCCAAACATCCACTCTAGTCATGCAGATGACACAGACACTGGCAGACTGAAGACTCCTCGCCATCTGATTCCGCCTTGGAATCGGAGCTGATGATGTGGATCATGTCCTCCGGAACAAAGGAGACACGGTGACGCTAACGGGAAGGCTCTCCCTCTGAAGGAGAAGAAGCATGACGCTGTCGGAAGTGGGGCTCCGGGGACCCAAAGGCTCGAACACTGGGGTGAGCTCGTTCTACTACTTCTTCCCCTACCACGGCAATGCTACGGCGAGACTACGGCAAGAGCGCGCTAGCGTAGGACGGGCAAAGGCACAGCGGTTTACCCAGGTTCGGGCCACCTTGCGGTGTAAGAACCTACTCCTGCTTTGTGGTTGAGATTGTCATGGATGAGAGAGTTATTGCGTACAAGGTTGAAGATGATCGATCCCCCTCTGCTACGGTGGCTGCACTGCCCCTTTTATGCCGCCTTGGTCCTCTTCCCCCTCGAAACTTAGGTGGGAAGGGTTGCCACACTTGGCGGTTTTGAAAGGGGACACGCGCTCAGGCTATCCTGACTAAAGGTGGTCTTCGCCTGCCAAAGCATGATCCATGACGCGCCGGTGGGCTCGGTGATGACCTCCGCCCTGCGCGCCCGCCGTCTTGGTCTTTCCTCGCCGATCGGGCAACCTTTGGGGTTGCTTTGGGGAGTAGATAGCTGGCCCTGCTTCCCTAGCACAAAAGAGGAAACCATCTGCATCCGCGCCTGCTGGCGCGGCCTCTGCTGCTGCTCGTCGCCGCGCGTGTCACCCACGTGATGGGCTCCAGTCCGCGCGACACGCCGAACGGTCTTCTCCTCGAGCGCCCGCGGGAGGGGGCCTCGGAAGGCCACCTCGGGAAGCCGCCTCGTGAGGGGACTCGGGAAGCCGCCTCGTGAGGGGACCTCGCGAGGCCGTTTATGGTGGTGCTGAGCGTTGCCTGCTACTCCCTGAGGAGGGGGCCTCAGGAGGCTAGGGCCCCATGAGGGGGCATGGCGAGACACTTGGTGGCGACGGCCCGTCGGGCACGCTCCAGGCATCGCGCCCTGGGCCAAAGGCAGACGAGCCTGGATACCCCGGGTTCCATGGGCCCGACAGTAGCCCCCGGGCCCGCGGCGTGCACGTTCCCGCCTAGGGAGGGGCGAAACGGCGCGGGCCCTAACCGCCTGCGGCCAGGCGCGACGCGTGGCGCACGATGTGATGGGCGACGCCCCCACTTCCCCACAACGCCTCGGGAACTGCCGCGCTAACATAAATCTTGGCGCCGGAGAAGGCGGAGCGACGAGGGGAGTCCCGCGCCGAGATAAAAAAGGGGGGAAGGGAGAGCCGGAGCCCCCACTCATCTTCTCCTTCCTCCAGCTTCCTTGTCTCCTTGCTAGAACTGCCGAAGAGATGGCGAGAGGACGAGGGCGCGGCCGTGCCTCCGCCGCCGCATCGCAGATCCGCCCCGGGGGCATGGTCGATCCTCGACGGCCGCCGGCGCCGGGCCCAATAGTCGTGGAAGGGGCGCCGCCCGCGGGCACGGCGGGCGAGGCGCGCAAGGGCGAGGCGGCCACGTCGGAGCGGCTGCGCTTCCGCCCCAGGCGGGGAGCCACTCGGCGGAGGCGCCACGCGAGTTCATCGTGAACACGCACCGCGGCCCCTGCACCTGGCTCCGGCTCCCGGACTCCTTCGTGGCGGCGATGGCGGACCGCGCGCCCTTGGGCCTGTGGGTGCAGGCCGACGGTTGCTGCAACGGCCCCTCCTGGGTGGTGATGGAGGTTACCGCCTCGGGCTTCATGTTCTTGAGGCACGGATGGAAGTCGTTCGCCCTCGCCCGCGACCTGAAGCGGGGGCACGTCCTCAAGTTCAAGCACGACGGGGCCGCCACGCTCTTCGTGAAGATCTTCGGGCTCTCCGATAGCCACCTGGCGTGTTGCGCGGAGAGTGAGGACAGCTACAGCGGCTCCTCCAGCGAGGACGACTCCCCGATGGTGTCGCCCCCTCCGGCGGGGGCGGAGGTGACGGCGGCTCCCCCCGCGTCAAGAGCGAGTACGAGGACTCCGACTAGGCGCGCGCGACGACGACTCCGGAGCCTGGGCACCGTGCGCACGGTGATGGGGCCGCACTCGCCTAAGCCTTTCTTTCTTTTTGTTCTCCTACATTGAACCGATGTAAACCCCGCGGGGGCGTGAAACAGCGTCTTCTTGTGTTGAACTTAATTCTTTTGTGACGTGGGGTTGCATGCATTCTCTCCCGAAGTCCTCCCATGAGGCTGGTTTTTTTTCTTTGCTCGCCTCAGCGCTCTACGCCGTCAGGACCCAGCCCCCGAGCGGGCCTCAGCCGTCGCTAGTATGTCCGGTTGCGATGCCGGGACAAGGCCAGGAGGTGAGGGGCACCGTGAGCTAGTGAAGGCTCCTGAGGTGCGATGCTCAGGGAGCCCCCCTTTGGCGTGCAAGCGGCTTACGCAGAAGAAAAACGCCGGCACCCACGGAATCTGGAGGGAAGAGAGCTTGAGTGATGGTAAGGGAGCCTCATGAGGCAGTCACACTTAGCTTTTGGCGGATAGCAGTGTTGGGTGAGCCACGGCTCATGAGTGGCTCACGCAGCTCGCGAGGCGTGCTCGCGAGGCCCGGTGTTCGAAGCATCTTCGCCTCGCGAGGCCGGCTCGAGAGAGGCTGCCCGCGAGGCCTTCGCGCAGCTCGACTCCTGAAGAGCTGTATGTCGAAAAATCTCATGATAGGGGGAGCGGCACGCGCTTGCTAACTCACCCGTGGCCGTTGCGTGAGGAGATAAGGCACCAAGGACCTTGGTGAGGTGACGTCCGCGGGAGCAGGCCCGCGAGCCAGAGCTCAGTCGCATGGATTTGGCAGCGCTGCAGGAACGGACAAGAGCACAGGCACCGTGCCTAGCCCCCGCTCACAGGATTGGTCAGGGGAGGGGTCGCGAGCGTGAGGCACTCTCGGGCGGCGTCGAATTTATCATAGAAATTAGCAGGCAATTGAGTAGGTAATATAATTCGTCAAAGTAAAAGTCAGTCAAATCCATTACACGACCAAAAGGATAAGGTTCCGGGAGCGAAGCTCAAAAGGCGCGGCGGGAAGGAGTGCGGGTCGCAAGGGGCGACGCGCCGGGCGAGCCCGGCAGGACCGCACAGTAGTGACGTCAGACCACTCGGCGCGGCGCGCCAAGGGAGTCTGCTCCTTCGGAGCCAGGGGGCTCGCGAGGCGCTGGGAGCTCGCGAGGAGCGGGAGGCTCACGAGGCCCTGGTGCGAAGGGCGCCAGCCTCTGGAAAGAGGCACCGGCGTTCCTCAACCCGAAGGGCATGCATGTGCCGCCGACGGTGGGACCAACGCCCTGACCGCCTCGCAACAGCTGGAAGGGGTCACGAGGGCAGGACTTCTTGAGGCTGGTGAAGTCGACGCACATGCGCTCCTTGCCGCCTTTCTACTCTTACTTCTCTGGTGCCTGCGCCGCGCTTTCTGCTTGACCGGGCGTGCATTGGGACACACCGCTAATTGGTGCTCGATCACCTCCCTCGGCACACCGGACAAGTCGGATGCTTTCCAGGTGAAAACATCCGAGTTTACCCGAAGGAAGGTGACGAGCGCGCTTTCCTATGCAGGAGGGAGGCCTGTGCCGATGGTGAAGGCGGGGCCGGAGCCGCTGCCGTCCACCGACACCTTCTTCGTCTCGGCGCGGTCCTGAGAAAACAGTTGCTTCTTCTTCGCCGGCGCGGCCTCGGAAGGCTCGGTCGCATCCTCGTCGACTGGGTGCGCGACAGCGGCAGCCTTGTAGGCGCGCTCGAGGGTGCTGGCCGCACCCTTTTCGTCGCAGGCGACGGTGATGATGCCGCTGCAGCCGGGCATCTTGAGGATGTTGTAGGCGTGATGCGTGGACGCCATGAACTTGGTGAGAGCTGGGTAGCCCAAGATGGCATTGTAGGGCAGGCCGATGTGCGCCACGTCGAAGTCGATGAGCTCGGTGTGATAGTTCTTGCGGGTGCCGAAGGTGACGGGGAGGCGCACTTGCCCCAGCGGAATGGTGGAGCCATCCGTCACTCCGGAGAAAGGCCTGGTCGGCATCAGCTGGTCGTAGGGCACCTAGAGCGTCTCGAAGGTTTCGATGGAGAGCACGTTGAGGCCGGCACCCCCGTCGATGAGGGTCTTGGTGACCACGACGTTGCTGATGGTGGGAGTGCACAGCATGGGGAGCGCGCCTGTGGAGGTCGTGGACTTGGGGTGGTCCTTGGAGTCGAAGGTGATAGCGTACTGCGACCACTTGTGGAGCCACGTGACCTCAGGCCTCAGGAGGGCGGTGTACACCTCGCGAGAGAGTTGCTTGAAGTGGCGGACGGACGCGGGGGCTTGGGACCCGCCAAGGATGCAGGCGACCGCGCGAGGCTCCTAGTAGCCCCAGCGCCCTCGTCAAGCTGGTTGACGTCGTTCCTCCGAGGAGGCGGAGGCAGCGGCGGGAGAGCGGCATTAGCCTGAGGATTCGCCTCACGAGGCTGGTCGCGCCAGGCGGCCTCGCGAGGCTGATCGCGCCAGCCCTGGCGGTAGTTGCTGTTATTGTTGCGGCTGTCCCAGCGGTTGCCGCTGCAGCCACCTCCACGGCCGGCGCCACGGCCGTTGCGGTCGTCTCGGCGGCTCTGGCGCTCGTCGCGGAGCAGCTTGAGCTCATGACAGTCTTCGGTGCTGTGGGAGCGGACATTGTGAAAGGCGCGGAGTGGCCGGTTGTCCTTCCTGGGTTCGTCGAGGTCGCGGCCGCGCTTCTGCTCGGGCTCCGCCGCAAGCACGGCAGGGCCTTTGCGCTTGACGTCCTTGCTCTTGGCCTTGGTGCCATCGAGCGCCGCGTCGGGGTCGTTGTGGACGAAGAGGCGGCCTTCTTTAGCCTTGGCGCACTTGTCGGCGAGGTCGAGCAGCTCGAGCACGGAGTCGAGCTCACCGTTGATGGCGAGCTTCTCGCGCATCTTGATGTCTTTGACGCCGGTGGAGAACGCGGAGATTATGGCCGCGTCGGAAGCGCGCGGGATCTTGTTGCGCACCTGGCTGAAGCGCTGGATGTACTTACGGAGGGTCTCGTCTGGGCGCTGTCGAACGCGCCGCAGGTCGTTGATGGTGAGGGAGCGGTCCTATGTGCCCTTGAAGTTGGCGATGAACTGGCTGCAGAGCTCGGCCCACGATGAGATGGAAGCCTCGGGGAGGTTCATGAGCTTAGGAGCGCGGGCCGTCCTTGAGGGCCATGGGGAACCAGTTCGCCATGACCTTGTCGCCGCCGTTCGCCGCCTCGATGCTCAGCGCGTAGAGCTGGAGGAACTCCGCGGGGTTGGGGGTGCCGTCGTAACACGGAGGCAGCTCAGGCTTGAACTTCGTGGGCCAGACCACGCGACGCAGCTCGCGGGTGAAGGCACAGCAGCCCACGCCACTTGAGGGGACGCCGCCAGCGAGGGCGGGGCGGTTTTGACGCCCGGCCGCTGCAACGTCTTGAACGGCCTGGTCCTGGCGCTGGCGCTGGCGCTCGAGGAGCACTCGCGCGTCGGGGGGCGCGCGGCGGATGATCTGGCAGCTAGGCTCGCAGTGGTCCGGAGAAGACGCGCCGCGGGACGGCTCACGAGCCCGCGCGCTGCGCTGGGGCCCGGCATGCTCGTCACGCAGAGGAGGTGGCGGGGGGGCGCCGTACGCCGGGTCACCAACACAAAACGGTGGAGGGCGGAGCGAGTGAGAAGGCGCCGTAGCGTCCCCGGCGACGTTGACGAGCTCGGTGATGCGACCAAGCCAGGCGTCGTAGCCGGCGTCATCAGGACGGTAGCGGAGTAGCTCGCGCGCCATGAGCAGCGCGGCCTGCGGGTTCGGCGGCCCACGGTTGGCGAGGGAGGAGGCCGTGGCGGTGTGGCCGTCCGCCCGCACGGAGGGGTGCAGGGAGGAGGCCTGCTGCTCGCGGGCAGTGGGGTCGGTGGCGGCGGCAGCCTCGACGTCGGGGCGGCGGCGATTGCCGCGGGCCACTGGCTCCGTCTGGGCCATGCGACCAGCCCTGCGCTCAGCGCGCTCGCGACGTGCGTCCGCCATGGGACTGGTGGAGCTGAAGGTCGAGCAGAGGAATAGTAGCGCACCCCTACCTGGCGCGCCAAATGTCGGAAGTGGGGCTCCGGGGACCCAAAGGTTCGAACACTGGGGTGAGCTCGTTCTACTACTTCTTCCCCTACCACGGCAGTGCTATGGCGAGACTACGGCGAGAGAGCGCTAGCGTAGGACGGGCAAAGGCACAGCGGTTTACCCAGGTTCGGGCCACCTTGCGGTGTAAGACCCTACTCCTGCTTTGTGGTTGAGATTATCGTGGATGAGAGAGTTCTTGCGTACAAGGTTGAAGATGATCGATCCCCCTCTGCTACGGTGGCTGCACTGCCCCTTTTATGCCGCCTTGGTCCTCTTCCCCCTCGAAACTTAGGCGGGAAGGGTTGCCACACTTGGCGGTTTTGAAAGGGGACAGGCGCTCAGGCTATCCTGACTAAAGGTGGTCTTCGCCTGACAAAGCATGATCCATGACGCGCCGGTGGGCTTGGTGATGACCTCCGCCCTGCGCGCCCGCCGTCTTGGTCTTTCCTCACCGATCGGGCAACATTTGGGGTTGCTTTGGGGAGTAGATAGCTGGCCCTGCTTCCCTAGCACAAAAGAGGAAACCATCTGCATCCGCGCTGCTGGCGCGGCCTCTGCTGCTGCTCGTCGCCGCGCGCGTCACCCACGTGATGGGATCTAGTCCGCGCGACACGCCGAACGGTCTTCTCCTCGAGCGCCTGTGGGAGGGGGCCTCGGAAGGCCACCTCGGGAAGCCGCCTCGTGAGGGGACTCGGGAAGCCGCCTCGTGAGGGGACCTCGCGAGGCCGTTTATGGTGGTGCTGAGCGTTGCCTGCTACTCCCTGAGGAGGGGGCCTCAGGAGGCTAGGGCCCCATGAGGGGGCATTGCGAGACACTTGGTGGCGACGGCCCGCCGGGCATGCTCCAGGCGTCGCGCCCTGGGCCAAATGCAAACGGGCCTGGATACACCGGGTTCCTTGGGCCCGACAGACGCCTCAGCATCGGAGCAGCTGGAGTGGCTAGCAGTGAGGCCCACTCAGCTGGAGACTGGTGGGCTCTACGGTAGGGTGCGTCGACTGCAAATTAAAATTTTCCTACCCGCAGAACAACGAAGAACATGCTAACAGAGATGGATCACAGATCATTACCACTAGACGCGCAGTTTCGTGCAACGGAAGTAGAGTCATGGCAGCGCGTCACCGGAGTCGTCTCCTCCTCGTCGATCTCCCACGTACAGCCGATCACCAAGTCCCACGAACAGGTTTGCCGGAGTGGCACAATTGCACCACCTCTAATGGTATCCACGCGTGCGGGAGGAACGCTATGAGGCGGACTGCTAGGTCTGATCACACAGCCTTTGGCATGTGGAGGTGGCTAGTTGCAACACATGCAAAGCCCTAATGACTACGCCAAAGCGATCAACCTTAATAAGCGTGCTGTACCTCCACTATATATAGGCATCCGTCGTGGGCTCAACACTTGGGCCTCACACAGATTCTAAACCCAAAGTCTACTCAGTCATGATCCAAGTCCAGCTCGGATCACATCCGCAGTGTCCTCGGATCCGACCTCATAGGTTCCTTCCCTTAAGCGCGCGACCCCTTAGGTTCAAGTCGGCTTGGTCGCAGTTCGGATCACCTCTGACCTGCTCGGCAGGTAGCGGCCTCTAGCAAGGCGTGCTGACCACCATGTAGACTATGAAGCCGGTTGGCAAACCTGTATGTCACACTTCCGTTCCCTTTGCCACACGATATATGTTGTAGGGCTCAAGGCGATGTGGCCATCCCTGTTACAGCCCAACCTCTCTCTCGTTTCAGTGAATCCGACCAACACCTCGGATTATCTCATAATCCTCGTTGCATGGCCATGCTTATACAAGTCGGATCACACGAGGGGCCCAGAGTATATCTCTCCTCATCGGAGGGGCAAATCCCATCTTGCTTAACCATGTCTCGCAGCATGGGTCTGGACAAGCCCGAAACCTACCTTTATAACTACCCAGTTACGGAGCAGCATTTGGTCGGCCCAAAGCAGGTCGGTAACCATCCCGAGCACATGCGTCAGCTCAGGTCCGAGGACACAGAACATATGTGTACTAGAGACTCACAGATGACCTATCGCTATGTCTCATAGTTGGGTCTGTCCAATCCGATATCCATCCGAGCTCGGATCCGGTCACCCGTATCCTATCTCGGATCCGATCAGATCCATGTAGTTCGGCAGCATCACATGCTTCATGGCAAGTGAGACAAAACCATCCACCGTATTGCATGCTAGTCTAGTCCAACGTGTGCCCACACGTTACTTACGACTAGGAACCATTTTAGGATGTATCATACAACACAAGATCTCACAGACAAGTCACGTACTTGTCAACAAGTATCATTGATAACATCCGAGGACTACATCAGTTCATAAACACAACGGAAATATCATCATACATGATTGCCTCTAGGGCATACCTCCAACAGAGACTCACGCCGGATACTAGAGGGAGTGCCTTGAGGTCCGAATGAGCTAGAAGGAGTCTCAGGCATCCGCGAAGGTGGAATAGGCGGTGTAAACATAGGCGAAAACACAGTAGGAGGAGGAGACTGTGCTGCAGCAGCACCTGCAAGTGCCTCTCGGGCATGAGACAGCTCCTCAGCTAGGGAAGTGACCAGACGGTAATTGGCACTCAGGTAATGGGATAAAACACCAGTCGCCCGATCACTCACCGGATCAACAGACGCAAAAAGGACTCGCCCTGTCATAGGCGACAGGGTGGGGTAGTGAAAGAAACCTGGGTGTGTCTGCATCTCGACCTCATGAAAGCGCAAGTCAGTGAGAGCCTCCATAGCAGCAAACTGAATCGCCAGATCGGGAGTAGAAGCAGTTCCGCCCTTAGAAGAGCGGGAATAGCTGCCGATCTCTGAACTCGTGGTAAGGAAGGCCTCAGCGTGGTACTCGTACACCGAACCTGCAAGCTGCTCTCGAAACACCTGATACACTGGGTCTTCTCCATTGGGGTAGAGTCGATGCCAGACGCTACGGAGCAGTACTGGAAAACTGAACGGTGCCGGCTCATGGTTGTAGTGGTACGGAACAGGTGCCATCTACACTCATAAGGCCAATGGTTAGCGAAACAAAAGAATCTAGATGCATGCTATGCAAATAGCAAATGCAACAAGCCAAGCACACACCAAATCTATAACTTATCGGAACTCTAGCACGAGGTTAACTAGGGTGTCCTACAGTCAGCACGGCTCCGATACCAAGCGCTGTGGCACCCCGGCTCAGAGGACCGGTTTACCTTGTGTTCCCAACCTAGAGATCATGTCTTCTGGAAACACACAACAACTTGGAACAGAACTGAACTGATCTTTTATTGATATGATACAAGTACAAGCTTGAATGTTACATAGCATAGTGAGGCCCGGAGCACTACTCGTGCAATGACAGTATCTACATTATTTATGAAACATCTCAAGGGCCTCAATACTAGTGGGAGATACTACAGCGTAGCGGAACATCGGGTGAGGCACTCCATCCCATAGGGACACTGCTGGGACATGACCTAGTTAGCATAGCACGAACCATCGGGATCTCCATCCTTGTCTTCTCCTGCATCTGGCATGATACGCCAGGTGAGTACTTGGAATGTACTCGCAAGCTCACAGCAACCAAAATAGTGCAGCAGACAACATTATGGTAGTGATTGGCATAAATGCTCAGGAAACAGTCATGCATTAAAAATGCTCAACTTACTGTTACGGTTAACCAACTTACTCTCCTCCGGGTCTGTATCATGACCCTCGGAGCACTCATGAGTCATAGATCACATCTGGGCTCAAGATGAGTTCTACCATCATTACTGTTGACCATACAGTGTGACCTAGTGTGGACTGTGTCCCTTACCGTGGACGCGGCTATTCGAATAGATTCTTACACTCTATAGAGGTTGCGCACTTTACCCACACCCATGGACATTTGTCCAACGAAACTTGCCTAACATGTGACTCTTCTATTGTACCACCGACAATCATTCCCCTTCCGGGTCATGCCCTGGGTGGCCCCTGTGTCACTCCTGACACCTGCCACCGTCGTGGCCAACTAAACTGTCACAAACGGGGACGCCGGCAAATAACATAACTTGGGCTCACAAGATTATCGTCGTCTACCTGATCAGGGTAGCATGCACGCATAACCTTCCCTCTTTGGTGGTACCGGTAAAAGGGCACGAGGTTAGACTAAGTCAAGGCCGTCCCATACCGGCAGATGTGGCTGCACGGGTAAGTCTGGGTCAGTGGCACTTGATCAACAATCAAATTTAGGTTAAGTAAATGGACTAACATGGCAGAGGTTTATGCGAGACATCAAGCAATATGAATTATGGCATGTCTGTATTGGATTAATTTAATGCAAAATAATTTAACATAGATCCAATACTATTGCAATGCCTTATGAAATGGATGATGTGGCTTGCCTTGCTCAAATGGGGTGTCAACAAACTCCTGTTCTTCAACACCAAGGCAATTTCCTTCTGAAAATATTTTTAAACGGCAAAAGAAAATGTCACATAAAGCATTTCTGTTGGCCAAAAATTCTAGACATGCTAGAAAAATACCAAATTTCAACACAAAATAAAGGGGCTCAAGACAAAACTGTTGCAAAAATAATCACTTCATTTGGACTTGTGGTTTAAAAGTAGTGACTGGTTAAAGTTTCTGGTCAAAACTGAAATTAAACAGAAATTAGAAAAACCTCCAGCGGGCCACGTCGAAGGCGTAAAGTGGAGGGGCGCCTCCACTTACCGCTTCAGCCGCGGACCTGGGTCGCTGGCAGGTGGGGCCTCCGGCTGGATTTAAACAGAGAGGGAGAGAGAAACAAAGGTGGGTGGCTCACCGGCGGTGGTTCACCGGCGTTGAGATGGCGACAGGTTCGGGAGTCGACGGCGGTTCCCACTGTACCCGTAGCTCCTCCGGGGGTGGTCGGACGGCATCGCCCCCTTCCTCTCTGGCGGCTGCAGGCTTCGGTGGTCGTCGGAAATGACGATTCTGGCAGCAGTTCGGCTAGGAAAGAGGTTAGGGAGCACCAGGGGAGTGCCCTGAGCTCCGGGGAATGGTCATGCAGGGCTGGGGTGGGGTGGAGCTAGCTGGCGTAGGAGAGGGATCAGGCGGCAGAGCTTCAGCCGGAGCTAAGGGAGACGAGCTCCCGGCCCTCAACGGGGCGCTCTGGAGATGATTGGGTGGACGTGGAGTGGGGTGGTGAGGTGAGGCGAGGCCGGGCAGCGGCTTTTATAGCCGGGCGGAAGGTGCCAGAGCCGATCGGCGCCGTGGAGATGTGGACGAGCTCTAGGGTGAGCTGGCCATCGCGCTGGCCTGCGGAGCGCATAAGGAGGGTACGGGAGCTCGCAGGGGCGACGGGACGGGTCCGGAGCATTAATGACAGCACGGACAACGGCGGCGGCTGAGGCGCACGGTTCGGCCCGTGGGTGACCTTCGCCATGAGCGGCGGCGAGCCTCGCCGGATGTGGGAGAGGGTTCTGGAGGGGGTACGTGGGTGGTGGAGAGGCTGTCGGCACGAACGGACGAGGTACGGCAACGCGGTCGTCTCGCTCCGACGGGACCCGAGGCTGTTGGCAGCGCCGGCCACGTGGTCACCGCGTGCACAGGCGCACACGGTGCAAGCTGGCCTACCAAACAATGTCCGGTGTGCCAACCTGAGCTCAAATAGTGGGTATAGGGCAAGGGTAGGGCTAGGAATAGCTCAGGCTGCTCGAGTTCATCCAGAACTGGTTTTGGATAGGAACTTGGGAGGGTTTCAGAGAAGAGATGAGCTGGGGATTGAGCCAAAAGAGTTGTCAAGGAGATTCAGGGTTGGAAGGAGTACATTCTGGGGAAGTTTCAGGAATTTTTGCAAAGTTTAGAGCATGGTTCATGTACAAACCATATTCTGGTCCAGAAACTTGTTGAAGATGATGCACTCACATGGATTGGCTCCTTGAGGTGAAATTTGGTATTTGGGGGTTATTTTGTGGTGGCAAGATGCTATAAAAATTTCAGAGCCAATGGACACTTCTAGCTGGTACTTCCTTCACAAAGGTTTGAAGTGACCAGAGGCTGAAAAGAATTATCTTGCTGAAAAATTGAACCGGGCTAAGAGTTATTTTTGGATATTGTGGAAAGATATGGCTCCTAGTATTTCAGGGATTAATTTGGGAATTTTCTGAGTCATGGAAGTATAGGATGCTTCACAACCTACCATAAGTGGTGAATACTCCTTTTTCAGAAAAAGGAATATTTATAAATATTAAGAAGATATTGGCAAGGTGATGGGGGTGCTGGATCACTTAGAAGGAAATTGAAAGAACCCCCAAGTCCAAAGTCAAAAAAACTAGTTTGAAATCCACTCAAAAAGCAAATAAAATCGGAGAAATGTTTGCAAAGAAAAAGTTGCCAAAACCAGGGTGTCACACCGGGGTACACTGGTTCCCAATGGCCCCACAGTAGCCCCCGGGCCCGTGGCGTGCACGTTCCCGCCCGTGGGGGGCGAAACACTGCAGGCCCTAACAGACTGCGAGGCCCAGGCTTGACGCATGGCGCATGACGGGATGTGGGACGCCCCCACTTCCCCACTACGCCTCGGTAACCGCCCACGCCTGCCATAAAGCCTGCCCGCGCGGGGTACATGCCATCATTGCTTCCTTGCCGCTGCTCTGATTCCCTAGACCGAAGAAGGCGGGGCGACGGGGAGAGCACCCCCGTTGAGCATAAAAAGGGGGGAAGCGGACAGCCAAGGTCCTCCGCTCATCTTCTTCTTCTTCTGCTCCTTTCTTCCTTTCCTCCCTCGTCTTTCAGAGCCACCGATGCGATGGCGAGGGGCAGAGGGCGAGCTCGCGCGTCCGCCGCTGCCGCGAGGGTTCCACCCCGGGGGCGCGGGCGCCCCTTGGCGGTTGTCGAAGCTGGTCCAAGTGCTCGCGGAAGGGCCGGTGCCCGCGGTCGTGGAGAACGCGGCGCGCGCGGCCGAGGCGGGCGGGGTGGGGCGGCCGCCTGTCCCCCCCAGGCGGGGTTTCATTCGGCAGATGTGACGCACGAGTTCATCGTGGGAATGCATCGCCGGCCATTCAGCTGGCTCCGGCTCCCTGACTCCTTCACGAAGGCGATGGAGGGGAAGGAGCCCTTGGGGCTGTGGGTGCAGGTCGACAGTTGCTGCAACGAGCCCTCCTGGGTGGCGACGGAGTTCACCCCCTGCGGCTTCATGTTCTTGAAGCAGGGATGGAAGTCCTTCGCCTTCGCCCGTGGCCTAAAGCGGGGGCATCTCCTCCAATTCAAGTTCGATGGGGCTGCCACCCTCTTCGTGAAGATCTTCGGGGCCTCCGGGACCCGCCTTGGGTGCTGCACGAAGAGCGAGGATGACAGCACGTCCGAGTCCTCCGAGGGGAGTGACAACGGCAGCAGCGGGGGCTCCAGCAGCGGGGGCGAGAGCGGGGAAGGCTCTCCGCGCATCAAGAGCGAAGACGAAGACTTCGACTAGGCGCAGGTGGCGTCCGTGTTGGATCTTGAAAGCGCACCGTGTTCCCCCTTGATCTCTTTCTTTTGTTCCTGTAATGGGCAGACGTAACCCCCGATGGCGTGAAAAAATGATATCTTTTGTCCTAAGTACTTATGATTTATCATGATGCATGTTTCCTCGCGAGGTGCTCTCGTGAGGCCTGTTTCTCTTTCCTTGTTTGCCTTCGTGCTCTACGTCATCAGGACCCAGCCCCCGAGCGGGCCACAGCCGTCGCTGGTATGTCCGGTCGCGTTGCCTCGACAAGGCCAGGAGGTGTGGGGCACTTAGGTGGTAAGGACTCCTGAGGTGCAATGCTCAAGAAGTCCCCCCTTGATGTGCAAGCGGCTTGCGCGGAGGATGAACATCAGCACTTAGCGAGGTCACGGGGAGAGGAAACTTGAGAGGCGCCGCGAGCGGCTCGTGAGGTATTTTTGTACTTTGCTCTTGCAAGTGTTGATTGTTGTGTCATGGCTGCGGGGCTCACTATGTGAGGCTTCTGCTCGTGAAGCCTCCCACTGGCACTTGGCGGAGGTTTCATCGTAGGCCGGATCGCGAGGCAGTGCTCGCGAGGTTCCCTGGGGGTTAATCAAGATGTCTTGTCATGAGTCGCTCGCGAGGCCTTTCGAGTACCTTGTTCCTGTGATGACTTCGCATTGATTTCGTAAAATGGGGGGAGCGGTGCGCGCTTGCTAGCTTGCTCGTGGGTATCACGTGAGGAGACAAGACACCAAGGACCTTGGTGAGGTGGCGTGCACGGGAGCGGGCCCGCGAGCCATGGCTCGATCGCTTGGGTTTTGCAGCACTGTTGGGACTGACCCGAGCACAGGCACCGTGTCCAACCCCCGCTCACGAGATGCACAGGAGGGAGGTCGCGAGCGTGCACAGCTCCTGAGGCAAGCAACTTAACAACACATGAGATATCTTATGAAATAGAGCTTTACTGAAACATAGTAATAAGTTCATTACACAACCAAAAAGAGATATGGCTACCATGGTTGGCACGGATCAGCGTGAGGTTGATGCAGCCCGTGGGGCACCCTCAAGTGATTGTTCCGCCAGCGCGGAGCATGGGGCTTCCACTAGGCGTGGGCATGATCATGGTTCGATCGTTCCGCCAGCGCGGAGCATGGGGCTTCCACTGAGACGTGGGCATGATCGCGGTTCAATCTTTCTGCCAGAGCGGAGCATGGGGCTTCCACTGAGACGTGGACGGGAGCTCTCGTGGGCCCATTAGGCGAACGCAATGAGAGGCTCTGCGGCGTGTACAGCCCCACTTCATTCGTACGCATGAGGGTCATGGGTAGAACTTGCGGAGGTGTTGGATATTCCAGGCGTTAGGCACAGGAAGTCCGTCCTCCATCTCCAGCCGGGTGGCACTGGGTCGGGAGACATGAGTAACCCTGAAAGGGCCTTCCCAGATGGGTGAGAGCTGTGGAGTCCCTCTCTAGAGAGGATCCTTCTCAGGATGAGGTCGCCGACCTCAAGGGTGCGCGGCCATATGTTGCGGCTATGATAACGACGCAATGCCGGCTGGTATCTGGCGGCGCGGAGCACACACTGGCGACACGCTTCTTCGAGGAGCAGTAGGTCGGCCTCTCATGAGGTGTCCTGATGAGCCTCGTCGAAGGCAAGGACTCACGGAGAGCCGTACCGGAGCTCAGACGGGAGGACTGCTTTGGCTCCGTAGACGAGGAAGAATGGAGTCTCGCCGGTAGGCTTGGTTGCCGTTGTGCGGATGGACCACAGCATGGACTGCAGCTCATCAAGCCAGCCCTTGCCGCAGGCCTCGAGCTTTTTCTTGAAGCTTCTTGTCTTGAGGCCCTTGAGGACCTTGGCGTTGGCACGCTCAGCCTGGCCATTGCTTTGAGGGTGCGCCACGGAGGCGTAGCAGATCTGCGTGCCAACGCTGGCGCAGTATGACTTGAAGAGGCCGCTCGTGAACTGGGAGCCATTGTCAGTGATGATGCGGTTGGGGACGTCGAAGCGGCTCACGAGGCCCTTGATGAACTTGACGGCAGATCCTGCTGGGATGGTGCGCACGGGCTCGACCTCCGCCCATTTGGTGAACTTGTCGATGGTGACATAGAGGTAGCAGTAGCCGCCAGCTGCGCGAGGGAAAGGTCCCAAGATATGCAGCCCCCTGACCGCGACGGGCCACGAGAGGGGAATTGTCTGGAGGCCTTGCGCCCGCTAGTGGATTTGCTTGGCGTGGAATTGACAAGCTTCGCAGGATTGGACCAGCTCGGTGGCATCGTGGAGTGCGGTGGGCTAGTAGAAGCCTCTACGAAACACCTTGCCGGCAAGGGTGCGCGACGTGGAATGGTGGCCGCATTCTCCTCCATGGATGTCGGCGAGCAGCTCGCGCCCTTGTTCTTCAGAGATGCACCGCTGCGAGACGCCATTGGGGCGCCTGCGGTACAGCTTGCCGTCTTGCAAGCAGTAAGTGGTGGCCTGCCGGGCCACGCGCTCTGCTTCCGAGTCCTTCTCCGGGAGGGTGCCGTGAAGCAAGTAGGCCTTGAGCTCTGCGGCCCAGCTGTCTGCTTGAGGCTCCAGCGCCAGCAGCAGGCAGGCTCCTGAGGCCGGGCCGCAGTCTGGCGCGCCTGTGGGCGGTGTGGGTGGGAGTTCTTCATGAAGCAGCGTGGCGCCAATGGCTGGTGGCGTAGCTGATGGCCTGAGGAGCCTTTCCTCGAAGATGCCAGGGCTCTGGGGCTCATGGCAGGATGCTCGCTTGGCAATGTCATCGGCCTCCTTGTTGCCGCCGTGAGGGACGTGTTGTAGCTCCAAACCAAAGAAACGCTTCTCAAGTTTACGTACCTCTTCTAACTAGGCGGCCATGTGTTTGTCCTTGGGCTTGTAGCTTTTGTTGGAGAAGTTGACGAGGAGCTGAGAGTCACCCTTGATGGTGAGGTGCTTGATGCCCAGGACAGAGGCGGGCTTGAGGCCGGCGATGAGGCCCTCGTACTCTGCAATGTTGTTGGAGACCTTATCGCCGCACTTGAAGCAGAGTTGGACAGCGTAGTAGAGCTTGTCTCCCGTTGGCGAGGTGAGCACAACGCCAGCCCCCGCGCCCTGTCAGGAGAAGGCGCCATCGAAGTGCATGGACCATCCGCCAGGCGCTTCATCCCCAGATAAGAGGGATTCAGCCTCGCAAGGCTCCTCCTGGGGCGGATCCGTCCACTCTGCTATGAAGTCAGCCAGGGCTGCACCCTTGATCACCCTTGTGGTGTAGAATTCTAGCTCGAAGGCCTGCAGCTCGATGTTTCACTCGGTGATGTGGCCGACGGCGTTGGGGCTGCGCAGGACTTGTTCCAGGGGGTAGGCTGAGATCACCTTGATGGGGTGCCCCTGGAAGTAGTGGCGCAGCTTCCTGGAGGCGATGAGGAGTGCAAGGAGGAGCTTCTGTTGTATGGGGTAATGCTCATGTGCGTCTCGCAGCACGGTACTAACGAAGTACATGGGGTGCTCGACGAGGCGGGTAGTTGTTACAGCCGCTTGGTCTTCAGGGTGCCCGAGGGGCTCATGAGGCTCGGGAGGCGGCTCACAAGGCGGCTCACTAGAGGCCTCCTGAGGCAAGACCTCGGCAGGCGACAGCGGGGCCTCAGGGGTTGATGGCGTGGCGGGCCTCTTCTGCGCGGGGACGCGCTCTTCTCGGACTGCCACCAGGTCTGCGCTATCCGTCTGGGGGGGTAGCCGCCAAGTATAGGAGAAGGGGCTCGCGAGAGCGTGGCGCAACCATGATGGGCGGGCTCGTGAGGTACCTCTTGAGGTCTTCGAAGGCAGCGTCAGCCTCGGGAGTCCACTTGAATGGGCCTGATCTCTTCATGAGCTTGAAGAATGGCAGGGCTCGCTCGCCAAACTTGGAGATGAACCGCCCCAGGGAGGCCATGCAACCCGCCAGGCGCTGCATCTCCTTGAGGCTCCGTGGGGGGCACATTTTCTCGATGGCCTTGATCTTCTCGGGGTTGGCCTTGATGCCACGGTGGGAGACCAGGAAGCCGAGCAGCTTGCCGGATGGGACTCCGAAGACGCACTTGTCTAGGTTGAGCTTGAGGTTGACCTTGCGCAGGTTGTTGAACGTTTCCTGGAGGTCTGCGACGAGGGACCAGGCCTCACGGGTCTTGACAACGATGTCGTCGATGTAAGCCTCGGCGTTTCTTCCCATCTGGGGCCCCAAGGCGATGCGCATCAGCCTCTGGAAGGTAGCCCCGATGCTCCGGAGGCCGAAGGGCATGCAGATGTAGCAGAAGATGCTGCAGGGGGTGATGAAGGCCGTTTTCTCCACGTCTTCGGTCGCCATCTTGATCTGGTGGTAGCCTGAGAAGGCATCTAGGAAGCATAACAACTTGCACCCGGCGGTGGAGTCCACGATCTGGCCGATGAGGGGCAGCGGAAAGGGGTCTTGAGGGCAGAACTTGTTGAGGCTTGTGAAGTCGACGCACATGCGCTCCTTGCTGCACTTCTTGGGCACCACGACAGGGTTGGCGAGCCACTCAGGGTGGCGCACCTCACGGATGACCCCAGCTTCTTGGAGCTTCTAAACTTCCTTGATGATGAAATCTCGCTTCTCTGGCGCCTGGCGCTGTGCCTTCTGTTTCACGGGGCGTGCATTGGGCCACACCGCTAAGTGGTGCTCGATCACCTCCCTCGGCACGCCGGACAAATCAGATGCCGTCCAGGCGAACACATCTGAGTTTGCTTGAAGGAAGGTGATGAGCACGTCTACCTATGCAGTAGAGAGGCATGTGCCGATGGTGAAGGCAGGGCCTGTGCCGATGGTGAAGGCAGGGCCTGAGCCGCTGCCGTCCACCGACACCTTCTTCCTCTCGACGTGGTCTTGAGAGAACAACTGCTTCTTCTTCGCGGGTGCGGACTCGTGAGGCTCGGCGGCATCCTCGTCGGCAGGGTAGGTGATGGCGGCAGCCTTGTAGGCGCTCTCGAGGGAGCAGACTGCGTCCTTCTCGTCACAACAGACGGTGATGATGCCGCTGCAGCCCGGCATTTTGAGGACATTGTAGGCATGGTGCGTAGCCGCCATGAACTTGGCGAGAGCTGGGTAGCCCAAGATGGCATCGTACGGCAGGCCGATGTGCGCCACGTCAAAGTCAATGAGCTTGGTATGGTAGTTCTTGCGAGTGCCAAAGGTGACTGGGAGGTGCACTTGGCCCAGAGGAATGGTGGAGCCATCGGTCACTCCGGAGAAGGGCCTGGTGGGCAGCAGCTGGTCGTAAGGCACCTGGAGCTGCTCAAAGGTCTCGATGGAGATCACATTGAGGCCAGCGCCTCCATCGATGAGTGTATTGGTGATGGTGACGTTGCTGATAGTGGGGGTGCACAGCATGGGGACCGTGCCAGCAGCGCTTGAGGACTTGGGGTGATTGTTGGAGTCGAAGGTGATCGGGTACTGCGACCACTTGAGGGGGCGAGAAGCTTCAGGCCTCGGGAGGGCAGCGTTCACCTCGCGAGAGAACAACTTGAAGTGGCAGTTCGATACGGGAGCCTTAGCTCCGCCTAGGATGCATGCCACTCCGCGAAGCTCTTGGTAGCCCCCGGCGTCTTGGTCGGGCTGGTTGCCATCATTCCGTCGCGGTGGCGGCAGTGGCGGAAGGGCAGCATTGGCCTGAGGATTGGCCTCATGAGGCGGGCCGCGCAAGGCAGCCTCACGAGGCTGGTCGTGCCAGCCCTGGCGGAAGTTGCCATTGCCGTTGTGATCTCCCAAGTGGCCGCCGTTACGGCCACCTCCACGGTCGGTGCCGCGGTCGTTGCGGTCGCTGCGGCGGCCAAGGCGATCGTCACGAAGCAGCTTGAGCTCATGGCAGTCTTCAGTGCTGTGGGAGTGCGAGTTGTGGTAGGCGCAGAGAGGGCGGTTGTCCCTTTTGGGCTCGTCACGCCCGCGGCCGCGCTTTTGCTCGGGCTCCGCCATGAGGACGGCAGGGCGCTTGCGCTTGGTGTCCCTGGCCTTGGCCTTGGCGGCGTCCGGCGCCGCGTCGGGGTCGTTGTGGATGAAGAGGCGGCCCTCCTCGGCCTTGGTGCACGTTTCGGCGAGGTCGAACAGCTCGAGCACGGAGTCAAGCTCATCGTTGATGGCGAGCTTCTCGCGCATGCGGACGTCCTTGATGCCATTGGTGAACGCGGAGACGATGGCGGCCTCGGAGGCGCGCGGGATCCTGTTGCGCACTTGGCTGAAGCGCTGGATGTACTTGCGAAGGGTCTCGTCAGGGCGCTGGTGCACTTCGTGCAAGTCATTGAGCATGAGGGAACACTCGTGTGTGCCCTTGAAGTTGGTGACGAACTACTGGTAGAGCTCGCCCCACGAAGAGATGGACGCCTCGGGGAGGTTCATGAGCCACGAGCATAGGCCATCCTTGAGGGCCATGGGAAACCAGTTCGCCATGACCTTGTCGTCACCGTTTGCCGCCTCGATGCTCAGGGCGTAGAGCTGCAGGAACTCCGCGGGGTTGGGGGTGCCGTCAGAGCGCGAAGGCAGGTCCGGCTTGAACTTGGTGGGCCACACCACACGGCGCAGTTCATGGGTGAAGGCGCAGCAGCCCACGCAGCTGGAGGGGACGTCGTCGGCTAGACGGCGCAGTTCTGGCGACCAACCGCCGCGACTTCTTGGACGGTCCTGTCGTGGCGCTGGCACTGCTATTCAAGGAGCACGCGCGCGTCGGGCGGCGCGCGTCAGATGATTTGGCAGCTGGGCTCACCATGGTCCGGAGAGGATGCGCCGCGGGATGGTTTGCGTGCCCGCGCGTCGCAGTGGCGCCGGGCGTCCTCACAATGCAGAGGAGGCAGAGGGGGCGCGTCATGCGCCACATCCTCGGTGCGAGACGGCGGGGGACGGAGCGAGTGAGAGGGCGCCGGGACATCGCCTGCGGCGTTGATGAGCTCGGTGATGCGGCCGAGCAAGGCATCGTAGCCGGCGTCGGTGGGACGGTAGTGCAGGAGCTTGCGTGCCATGAGCAGCGCGGCTTGCGGGACCGTCACGTTGTGGCGAGCAAGCGATGAGGCCGTGGCGGTGTGGCCATCTGCCTATACGGACGGGAGGAGGGAGGACGCCTGCTGCTCCCTATTAGCGGCGTCGACGGTCATCGCGGGCGACAGGCTCCGTCTGGGCCACCCTGGCAGCCCGGCACGCGTAGCGCTCACGGCGAGCGTCGGCCATGGCGGTGAGGAGGTGGAAGAGAACTCGAACCGCCCCCTACCTGGCACGCCAAATGTCGGAGTCTGGACCCCGGGGGACTAGAAGTTCGAACACTGGGGGCGCACTAGTTCTCTCCAACCAATGGTGACCACGGCGAGGCTACGGCGAGAACGCTACGCGGGAGCACGACAGGGGACACGATGGTTTCCCAGGTTTGGGCCACCTTGCGGTGTAAAACCCTACTCCTGCATGTGTTGGGATTGCTGTGGGCAAGAAGGTGTTCTCGCGTACAGGGTAGAAGACAGAGGAATCGATCCCCTCTACAGTGGTAGGTCTGGCCCCTTTTATAGCCGCCTTGGTCCTCTTCCCCCAAAAACTAGGCGGGAAGGGTTGGCACACTTGGCGGGTTTTGAAAGGGGACAGGTGGTCAGTCTTATCCTGACTAAAGGCAGTCTTCGCCTACAAAAGCATGATCCATGACGCGCCGGTGGGCTCGATGGCGACCTCTGCCGTGCGCGCCTTGCTGTCTTGGTCTTCTTTCACCAAACGGGCAATCCTTGGGACTTGCTTTGGAGGTGGGCAGCTGGGACTGCCCCTTTAGCACCAAAGAGGAAAGCCTCCCTGTTCGGGCCCGCTGGCTCGTCTTGTGCCACCCTTCGTCGCCACGCACGTCACCCACGTGATGGGCAACGGACCGCGTAGCTGATGTCAGGCGAGGTGGCCTCGGGCGCCCGGCTAGGGAGGGCGCCCCGGGAGACAGCCTCGCGAGACGCCCTAGCGAGGCTCCTGCTCCTGCAGTGGCTAAGTGCCGGCAGGGCGTGTCTTTAGGAGGGGTCTTCAAGAGGCTCGACCTCAGGAGATTTCTTCGCTTCACGGCGCCATTGGATGGGCCGCGTCTTGGGCCTTCGCCAGGCTTCATTCCCTGGGCCGCAGGCAGACGGGCCGGGGTACCCTGGTTCCCAATGGCCCAACAAAGGACACAAATATGATTTTCCAACCCATGACGGTTTGCCGTTGCATGTACATGCAGTTCAAATTTGAATTACGGCCATTATATGGCTAGAAACTCACTTAATTTCTTAAAAAGGTCAAATCAACACTGAAAATTTCAAAAATTTAACTTGACCGTTGCATTAGTGCATGTTAACGGTAGAAAAAAATTCAGGATCATACGAGGAAGCGAGCGCCGGTTCGTCATCAAACATGCATTGTTCCCTCTCGGAACCACGTGTCTTCTCGCAAGATGCTCCGATTTGTGAGAGGTGTATGCCAAAACTTTCATCAAAGTGGCCAATTCTTTTACCACAGCATCTTGGTGCCATTTCATGACATCAAGCAAGGTTTCATGTATTTCTGATCATTTTTTATTTTTTTGGAATTTAAAAGCCATGGTTCTCACTGTTTGTGTCCAAGCCTTGACACCAATATATTTGAGAATTCCTTCCAATTTACTGCACATGGCATTAACTCGCACACAAGGACACAAATATGATTTTCCAACCCATGATGGTTTGCCGTTGCATGTACATGCAGTTCAAATTTGAATTACGGCCATTATATGGCTACAAACTCACTTAATGTCTTAAAAAGGTCAAATCAACACCGAAAATTTCAAAAATTTAACATGACCGTTGCATTAGTGCATGTTAACGGTAGAAAAAAAATTTAGGGTCATACGAGGAAGCGAGCACCGGTTCGTCATCAAACATGCATTGTTCCCTCTCGGAACCACCTGTCTTCTCGTGAGATGCTCCGATTTGTGAGAGGTCTGTGTCAAAACTTTTGTCAAATTGGCCAATTCTTTTACCACTGCATCTTGGTACCATTTCATGACATCAAGCAAGGTTTCATGTATTTTTGATCATTTTTGAATTTTTTGGAATTTAAAAGCCATGGTTCTCACTGTTTGTGTCCAAGCTGTGACACCAATATGTTTGAAAATTCTTTCCAATTTACTGCACAGGGCATTAACTCGCACACAAGGACACAAATATGATTTTCCAACCCATGATGGTTTGCCGTTGCATGTACATGCAGTTCAAATTTGAATTACGGCAAGGAACTCACTTAATGTCTTAAAAAGGTCAGATGAACCCTGAAAAATTCCAAATTTTAACATGACAGTTGTATGAGTGCATGTTAATGGTACAAAATAATTCAAAAAAATTCCATCACCATCCGTTGACAGTGTACTCCAAATTAATCTGCCGCAGGTAATTAAAAAATGGACTACATTGCACACCGTTGGTTATAAGAACCGTTTGCGATGAAAATTCGTGGGTCATTTTATGTCTTCCTCCATAAGCTTCGCCGGATTCGTCTGCTCAAGCGCTGTTCACCCCCGAATCCTCAAGTCCCCGATACCCATTCCCCATCCCCTTCTTGCAAAGAATGACACCGTGGAGACGCTTCGTGAGGGCCCGTACGGTCGCCGAGTCCTCCCCGAGCGGCTCCGCCTCCGCCGAGAGCGCGGCCGCCTATGCCGAGAGCGCGGCCGCATCCGCCGAGAGGGCGTCTGCGGTAGCCGACAGGGTAGCTACAGTAGCCGAGACGGCTACAGCAGCTGCTGCGATGGCGGCTGCAAACGCCAAGAGCGCTCGAGCAGTCGTCCGTGCCATGGAGGTCGCCTTGGCCCGGTCGAGGCCATCCACGCCCAGGTCGAGGATGCCCACGCCAAGATATTCCAGGCCTCCTTGGAATCCAGCATGCACCCCATGTCCGAAAAGGCAGCAGAGATGCTTGTCGATGATGCGGTGGCAGAGGCCATGGAGCCCCTACTTCCTCATGAGATCACCGGGCGGGAGCTAGAGATGCAGGAGGCGGCGGAGATCGAGGAGCGCCGGGAGGAGGAGTTGCGCGTGGCTAAGGAGGAGGTAGAGAGTCACCTGTCCATCGAGGAATCAGCAGTGGAGTACCAATGCGAGCTCTGGCACCGCCACTACTACAAGTACTACAACCTAGAGGGTGGCGCCGAGGACGAGGACGAGGACGACGACACGGTCGACTTCAGCCTGGGGGATGTGGAGTCCACCAGCGGCGGCATGTCGCCAGGACAAGTCATCGACATCTCATCTTACACCGGCGAGGCATAGGGCGGCGATGCGTCGGCGGCTTTGTTTAAATTATGCATACTTAGCCTTTGTTTATAACGCTGGTCTTTTGTTAGAGCAATGTTTAGGTCAACTGGCTCTGTTTAATTACTAAAATTGCACGATTCAGTAAGTGTGGTCCGTGTGCTATAGGCTCTTTTGTGTACCCCCCCCCCCAAATTAGCAAGTGATGTTAAATATGCAATGACGTGGATGAGCACTGTACCCAGGGAAACTTCCACCAAAATTCGAGTGCTCAAACTCATCGCATGCGCGTAAAGTAGAAGAATCGTTTGCGATGCACACATTTGTTCAAAGTGAAGGTGTCCCATGACACAGCGCGCCAAGTTCCACCCCCCCCCCACCTTTCAAATTTTTTTGCCTACCGCCGAAATATCTAACTCTTCCCCCCTTCCCACCCCCTTTTCTCCCCGACCATGAGCCACATTTCCCCTATTTACTCCATCCTTCCTTCCCAAGCTATAGCCGCTTCCTCGCTTGCTTTCCTCGCTCTCGCCGTCTCACATCCGACCGCTGCGGATGCCATGGTCTTCTTTCACCTCTCCAGCGGTTCCTCCGACGACGACGAGTATGTCACCAGTCGGGTATGCCTCTCTCCTCTCTCTAGCCCCCTAGGCTTAGGGTTCCGATTTGTATTAAAGGATTTTAACCTGAAGACCAATTTGAGCCATTTTTTCCTCTTGTAGCTCCCTAGGACCATCACTTGCAAGGAATGGAGTGGGGTAGCTGAAGATCTGCCTGCTCGTTGCCACCATCAATCTCCATGCGTGAAGTTAGTGGCTTTTGAATCTGTGGACAGTGGGAGGAAGTTTCTGGCATGTGCAGAGAAGGTTAGCCCCACTTTCGTTGCTACAAATCATTTGTTAGATGTGATTCAGATATTGTCATTGTGCTATGTTAATATGGATGTGATTAAGACACTGTCAAAGTTTCTACCTAGTATCTTAAAATGTTGCCATCTCATCAGCGGTGACCTGAGAAAATTATTTGGCACCGCTTCAGCAGTTTGTGCACCCAACTTTGCTCCACACATCTGAGCAGCCAAGCAATAAAATACTAATACTTTATGGCAGGAAGGAACTGGGCATCGGAGCAACTAGGTGCTCCGGTTCCCTGAATTTTCCTCTGGCAACGACTCAGCAGTGCAGGATACCAGTGCCAAATGTAGCAACAGTTGATTTGACACCGGTTTTGGCCTACACAGTGGAGGGCCTTTATTGGTATTAGTTCTATGTTATTAAATTTGTGCATGTACACACCTGTTAGTATTAATTTGATGGCATTGAAACACTGTCGCTGTGCTATTGTAGTTATATTTAGCTTCCTCATAAAATGGTCAGTTTGTTATTATAGTACCTAACTAAGAACTTAACTATAGCTTGTGATGTTCCTGAATTTGGTTGTTGTCTCAGTAGCAATTAATTCATTTGCACATTGAACTTTTTGAGAAGATATGTCATAATAAACGTGTTTCTTCAGTTTTTCAAAATATGAATGTGGTGATTTTCTATGTTTCTAGAAACCCATTTTCCCTACAACTGTAACTGATTTAGTTTTAAATATTATAGGATGAACGGAAGTGTTCTTGCCTGGAGTGGGTTGATCAAGAGTGGCCACCGTCTTTGAAGATGTGCCTAGCAAAGCTCTGGAGCATGTTTGAGGAAGAGAATAGAGATAGGCTTAGAGAAAATGTTGTCAACGCTGAAGAATATTTCAAGGTACTGGAAAAAAAGAGGAAGATGGAGAATGAGCTCAGATTTTTTAAATTAGACTTTGCTAAGATGGTGTTTGTGAAGGAGGAGGCACTTTCCCAGTTGGTCAGTGCAAAACAGGTTCTTACTGAACTGAAAGTAGAGGTCGAGAAGACTAATTTGGCTGATCATGCATCAGTCGATTAGGGAAATGAATATATTGTTCTAATATTGTGCTTATGAAGGTGAACTAGCTATATGTTGTACTGTGTTGTTTTCACGTACCTATCGTACTGTGATGTTATAATATATTTATGTGCCTGATATGAAATTGGCAAACAATTGTTCGATATGAAATGTGATTTTGGTTAATACTGAAATTATTAATAGTAAACTAATAAACCTGCTAAATGGGTCATGGAACTTTACAAACGGTTCTAACAGCAAAAGCGTGTGTGATATACTTGAATAACGCAAACGGTAAATGGAGGCAGAGCGTGTGTGATCGTTACACCTATCACAGATGAGGCTATACAGAAAACTGTGTGTGATGTAGATACGAACGGAAACGTTTGTCTAGGATTCACTGTGTGGGACGTGCATACGAACGGAAACGTTTGGCTGGGATTCACTATGTGGGATGTACATAAGAACGGAAATGTTTGTCTGGGATTCACTGTGTGGGATGAACATACGAACGGAAACGTTTGTCTGGGACTCACTGTGTGGGATGTACATACAAACGGAACGATTGGGCATGTATAATTGTATGCGATGGCTTGCCCGGTCGCACACGAGCTCATTTTGCCCAACGTGTGTGACCGAAGGACCTATCCCCGACGGTTTCTGGGTCGTGTGGGAAGGACCCCCCCTATCGCACACACAGGCAAGGCGACGGTTTAAAACAACGTCACGGAAATGGGTTAAAAACTGTTTGTATAGCAGGTCGTTGTACCAGTGTTAACTGGTTTCAAATTCCTCACCCTTTACCTTTACGCAATTCCGCTGCTGAAGAACTTGTGTTTTACATTTCAGAAGAATTTGAACTGGAGACTTTCGTTATGCTGTTTTTCATTTCTTCAGTTCATCTTCGTCATGCATGTCTGCTTGTATGATTTCATGTTCTTCACTTGTATGTATTTCATATGCATGCTACTTGTATTTGTGTCGATCTAGTTTCACCTCTGTTTCTATTTCGTCACTCTGATTTTCATCAAAATCTTTGGAGTTTGACAAATTTCTAAAAATCTCCCATTCATCCCCCTGGGAGTTAACCCGCGCTTTCAATTGCACTCAGAAGCACCTTCCACCTCCTCCTCCTGGCAAGCCTCCAAGCAATGCTATTGTTAAACACAATCCCAAGTCTGCAAGAGTGAACATGGTGAATTTAGCTCAAGCAGAGGAGTCTTCTGAAGTGATCATGGGTAATCTCTTGGTTAATTCAACTCCGGCTAAAGTTCTTTTTGATACTGGTGCATCGCATTCATTCATCTCAAGACCTTTTTCCGCTAAGCATGGTTTCATTACACAAGACATGCATAAACCTCTCTCGGTAGTGTCTCCGGGTAAGAGAATGATGGCTCAAATGGTGGTTCCAAATGTCGATATCAAGATGGGCAATTATTCTTTTCTGGCTGATCCGATTGTCCTTGGCAATTCTGATATTGATCTTATCCTCGGCATGAATTGGCTTTCTAAGCACAAGGCTTCTCTTGGTTGTGTGGCCAAGGAAGTTAAATTGACTCAACCTTCTGAAGAGGTCATTATCTTTGCTGCTCATGATGATACCATACGGTTATTCTCCCTCAATGAGAAAGGCGAGATTAATGCCATATCTCAAATTCCAGTGGTATGTGAATATGAGGATGTTTTTCCAGAAGAGTTTCCAGGAATGCCTCCTCACCAGCCTGTTGAGTTTGTCATTGAGCTCGAGCCCGGCACAGAACCCGTATGCAAACGCCCCTACAAGCTTGGGCCAGAAGAGCTGAAAGAATTGAAGAGACAGCTCTATGAACAAGAGCGTCTGGGCTTGATCAGACCAAGTTCATCTCCTTGGGGTTGTGGAGTTCTCTTTGTCAAGAAGAAAGATGGCACGGAAAGACTTTGCGTTGATTACCGACCATTGAATAAGAAGACAATCAAGAATAAATATCCACTTCCCAATATCAATGAATTGTTCGAGCAACTCAAAGGTGCAAAGGTGTTCTCAAAGCTCAATCTTCGTATGGGATATCACCAAATCCGTATTCGCGAAGAAGACATTCCCAAAACAGCTTTCAGGACAAGCTTTGGTTCATATGAATACACAATGATGTCCTTCGGCCTTGCAAATGCACCTCCTACTTTCTCTCATGTGATGAACTATGTGTTCAATCCATACACCAATGATTTCGTTCTTGTATATCTCGATGACATCTTGGTTTTCTCCAAGACTGAAGAGGATCATGCAAAGCACTTGCGCTTGGTACTTGATAAGCTCAGAGAGCATCGGTTCTATGCAAAGTTCTCTAAGTGTGAATTCTGGCTTGATGAAGTTCTTTACCTCGGTCACATTATCTCTGCCAAGGGCATCTCGGTAAATCCTGAAAAGGTTGAAGCCATTGTCAACTGGCAGCCTCCTCAAAATTTCAAGCAACTTTGAAGCTTTCTCGAGCTTGCAAGCTATTGTAGAAGATTCGTGGAGAACTTCTCCAAGGCTGCCAAGCCTTTGTCTAACCTCCTCCAGAAGAATGTCAAATATTCTTGGACTCCTGAGTGTGATGCTGCGTTCAAGACACTCAAAGAGAAGCTCATAACTGCTCCAGTTCTCACTCCTCCAGATGAATCCAAGCCTTACTAGGTGTTCTGTGATGCTTCTCTGCAAGGTCTCGGTGGCTTATACCTCTCGGCAGTTGAAGCCGAACGAGAGGAGCTATCCTACTCATGACTTGGAGTTGGCAGCCGTCGTCCATGCCTTGATCACATGGAGGCATCTCTTGTTGGGCAGGCAGGTGGACATTTTCACCGATCACAAGAGCCTCAAGTACATATTCACTCAGCCCAACCTTAATCTCCGTCAGACCCGATGGGTGGAGATGATTCAAGAGTACAACCTGAGCATTGAATACACTTCAGGCAAGGCTAATGTTATCGCGGATGCTTTGAGCAGAAAAGCGTATTGCAACAGTCTTATTCTCAAGCCGGTCCAACCTGATCTGTGTGAGGCCTTCAGAAAGCTCAATCTCCAAGTTGTCCCGCAAGGATTTCTCGCAAACCTCCAGATCACTCCCACATTGGAGGATCAGATTCGCGAAGCTCAGCTCTTAGATGCCATGGTGAAGAAGGTGAAACTTGGCGTTGCAAATAGTCTTCCCAAATACAAGTGCTATCGAGTGGATGACAGGGATACCTTTTTCTTTGAGGGCAGGCTAGTTGTGCCAAAAGGGGATCTTAGGAAGGTCATAATGAACGAAGCACACAATTCTCTCTTGTCTATCCATGCAGGCAGCTCCAAGATGTACAATGATCTCAAGTCAACTTATTGGTGGACTCGTATGAAGCGTGAGATCGCTCAGTTCATGAATGAATGCGATGTGTGCCGCAGAGTGAAGGCGGAACATCAGCGTCCAACAGGACTTCTCCAACCTCTACCTATTCCCGAGTGGAAATTCGATCATATTGAGATGGACTTTGTCACCGGTTTTCCCAAGTCCAAGAGAGGGAATGACGCCATCTTTGTGGTCATTGACAAGCTCACTAAAGTCGCTCACTTCCTTCCAGTCAAGGAGTCTATCACTGCAGCCCAGTTGGCAGAGTTGTACACTTCCAGAGTGGTCTCCTTGCACGGTGTTCCTCACATGATCTCCTCAGATCGTGGAAGCAACTTCACTTCCAGATTCTGGGATTCCTTCCAGCAGGCCATGGGCACAAAGATTCGCTTCAGTACAGCTTTTCATGCTCAGACTAGTGGCCAAGTCAAGAGAGTCAATCAAATTCTCGAGGATATGCTGAGAACGTGTGTCATCTCTTTTGGCATGAAGTGGGAAGATTGCCTTCCTTTTGCCGAGTTCTCCTACAACAATAGTTTCCAAGCAAGCTCGGGCAAGGCACCATTCAAGATTCTCTATGGCAGAAAGTGCCGTACTCCCCTCAACTGGTCTGAAACCGGTGAACGCCAACTTCTTGGCAATGATATGATTTCTGAAGCTAAAGAGATGTGTCGTATCATCCGTGAAAATCTGAAAGCAGCGCAATCGCGCCAGAAGAGCTACTATGATAGTAAGCACCGTGACTTGGCTTTCGAGATTGGAGACCATGTCTATCTCCGTGTTTCTCCTATGAAAGGCACCCAACGATTTGGTATCAAAGGAAATCTTGCTCCAAGATACGTGGGCCCTTTCAAGATAGTTGGCAAAAGAGGCGATCTAGCCTACCAACTCGAGCTACCTTCCAACTTCTCAAATGTGCACGATATGTTTCACGTGTCACAACTTCGCAAGTGCTTCAAGACCCTCGACCGTACCATTAACTTCCAAGACATTGAGCTCCAAGATGACCTGTCTTACCGTGAGCACCCCATTGAAATTCTTGAAGAAACTAAGCGCAAGACTCACAACAAGTCAATCAAGTTCTTGAAAGTGAAATGGTCTCACCATTCCGACCGAGAAGCCACATGGGAGCGCGAGGACCACCTCCGTTCCGAATATCCGGAGTTCTTTCGTTCCAAGATCTCGGGACGAGATCCTCTTGTAGTAGGGGAGAGTTGTAACGCCCCAAGTGTTCTCTGTCCATATTTGTACTCCCCAACTTTGCCATATATGGAATTGTCATGTTGATCTTGTTGGATGTGGTATTCTCATGTTGTGTTTTGGCCTTTCTTTTCTCTTTGCATTTCTTTTTCATATTAATTGGCATGTGCTTGCATCACCATATTCATTTATGTTGTTCATGAGCATGGCATCCATCATTTTAATTTTTGTTGTGCTCATCATGTATGCATTGTGTTTATGTGTGAGCATCTTCCCCTTGCCTCACCCAACTCTTGGATTTCACCTATGCAAGCCATCTCCCATCCCCTCTCTCTCAAACCCCTCTCTTTTCCAATATTATTCATGTAGTCATTATTTCTGTTCCAGATTAATGTCCACTATTTTCCTATAAATCCTGCATCATGCCTTTAAGCTCTCTGCCAAGTTTCAGCAATTTTGGAATTGATTTGGTTGGGCTCAAAAATGGTGCAAGTTTGAATTTAATTCAAACTTGAATTATTTTTCTTCCTCTAAAAATTGCCAAACCAATTTATTCAAATACTATATTTTTCCTGGAGTCCAGAGATATTTTTATATCTCTCACACCTCACTCCTAACCCCCTGTGCTTTTCCTCTTTTACTTCTGTTTGAGAAAATAGAAGAGAAAAGGAATGAAAACCAGCAGCAGCACTCAGCCCAGCAGAGCCCAGCGCAGCCCAGCTAACCCACCCGCGCGCAGCCCAGCTCACCTACCCGCGCGCGCCCTCTCCTTTTCTCACCCGCGTGCGCACTCGCCGCCCACTACCTCTCTGCCACGTGGTCTGCCCGGTCCCGCCTGCCAGCCTCTGGCTACAGCGCACCCGCACCCACCTTTTCGTCCACCTCCGTCCAGCTTGCGCACATGGCCGCGGCCGTGGACACGGGAGTCGCGCCCGGCTCCCCTCGTCCTTATCTAGGCCCCCGCGCTCGCCAGCCAGTCGCCACCAACCCCCTCTACCTTTCCCCCCTCTCAGAAACCCTAGCCGCCGCCCCTGGATAGAGATCCAGGCGCGACCCGAACACGCCAGAGAGCAAGGCCATGGCGCCGCCGTGAACCCCGTCGTCCTCCACCTCGCCAAGCTTGTCCGTCGCCTTCCTGGTCGTCGACTATGTTGTGTACGACCACTCCTTCCTCGCGGGACGCCAAGGCGCAGTCGTCTCCTTCCTCTTCTTCCCCGTCGGTGCCCGAAGCCGTTCGATCGCCGTCGACGTCGACTCCGCCCACCTCCCGCCGTTCCGAGCACACTCGCGTGTTCGTGGTGAGCAGCCGCATCTCCCCGACCGTTTTCCCCTTCGATAGAGCCCTCCATCGCCGTTTGCCATGCGCGCCCGATCTCGCCTCCGTCGGACCTCGTCTCCGGCGAGTGCCCCGACCACCTTAGCCCCTCTGCGCGTGTCCGCTGTGTTCGCGCCACCGCGTAGAGCCGATCCCACATCTTACCCGTCGAGTTTGGCCACCGCAGCGAGTCGCCTGAGCTCGTCGCCGCCACCTCTGTCCCTCGTCGCCAGCGTCGCCTCCGTCGTCGTCCGGTTGCGAGAGAGACATGCGGGTGTGCGGGATTGCCTCCCGGTTCGACTGCACCCGCCCGCCGCGCCTTAGGTCGCCGAAGCGCAACTCCGGTGAGTGCGCCGCCGTCCTCCGGTGGCCACCATCGAGGTCCTCTGTTTTCCTCTTTTCGCGCGCACCAGCAACCGCCACATGGGACTGTGGGTCCCACTGGTCAGTCTCACACCGCGCATGACCCCACTGTCATACACACACATGTCCAGGCCCCACATGTCAGCCACCCCTCTCTGTCTTTAGCCGATTTCGGTATATTTCCTATTCTCGCATTTTTCCATTTCGGTGCATTCCGTTTCTAGCAAGTTTCCAGATCTGGCTGTTTCCATTTCGGCATATGCCAAATCTGGCATATAACTTAAATAAAAATTCGGTCCTAGATGTTTTAGTGGCATTTTGAGCATTTTTCATGTAGGAACATATGAGTGTAATATATGATTTTGGGGTAGAAAAATCCAACTAATCCATTGGTTGCATTAGTTTTGTCTTTTGATCAAGTTTGCATGCGTGTCATTTTTGCATAATATGCCATTTTGTCATTTTTTGTGAGATTTAATGCATGTGTCATATGAGCATCTTGTCAACATGAGTTTGGAGCATTTTCATGCCATCTTGCTGCTAGTAATTTTTCCATGCATTGATATGCCATGATAGGAGTGCTACAAGCTTGTAAACATGCTTAGTCATTGTTACTATTTTGCACTTGTTAAAATTCTGCTGTTGCTATGTTTCCTTGATGGTAGCCACTAATCTATGCCGCTTTTGGACATGTCCAGTAGACATGATTTGGTCTTTGTCATTAGTACATTCTTGCCATGCCAATTGATGCCATGTTAACCTCCTGTAGCATATATAAATGTTGCTCTAAACATGCCTAGTCAGTGTAGCAGTTTTCTGCCAACATCATGTTGCAATGTTGTGAGCTCCATTGTGATGAGTCCATGCTTCATATGACTTTGTGCCAATGTAATAAAATGATCTATGCCATGAGTACTGTAGCTACATGCCAATTTCTTGCATTTTAGAGTTGTTTTGCCTGCTGTAACGTCCATGTTAATACTGCCTATCAATGTTTCTGCCAGCATACTCTGCGCTAACATTTTCTTTGAATCTTGTTATCTCCATTCCAATTAATCTGTGATGCTAATGGATTTGATCCTATGGTATGAATTGTTGTCCATTTAGAGTACTATAGCCACATTTCTTGAATGAGCATTTTAAAGTACTGTAGCTTGCTGTTTTGATGTGCATAAGATGCCATGTTGCTGTTAACTGCAGTTTTGCATTGCATATTGTGTTGCTCACCATTTGAGTTTCGTGCATCCGTTCCTCGTGATCTTTAGTTCGATTTCAATTGAAATCTTCCAATCTTTCCAGAGGCATACTTGGATTGCCAAGATTTTTCCCATATCCATCTTTTGCTTCACCGTCACATCTCGTTATCATTTCTATCGTCCCGGTAGCACCGATGCTTCATTCATGTCATGCTCGTTATTTTACCATGCCATTTCATGCATCTTTTTGTTTGTGCATCTATGCCATGATTGTCTGTTGATTTCGGTTCTTGTTCTTTCTTGGGTAGTTCCGGGAGACGAGTCCGAGTTCGAGGAACCAGTTGAGAACGTGTTCGAGGAGCAGTCTTACTATCCTACCGAAGAGACTTCAGGCAAGATGATCATTACCCTTGATAACACTACTATCTTTGCTTGCTAGTTGTCTCGTTGCTATCGCTATGTCACGCTTCCTACCACATAAATGTCAGCCTCTCATATGCCGTGATTCCAACACTGAAAAATCATATATATTCAGAAACCCCTGAAAGTTAACCTAGGTGAGTTTTTACGCCACCGCAAGCCTCTGTACCAGAGAGATCCCATCTACAGCCCTTTTCCGGCACCCTACCGGAGGGGGGAAGGCATCACCGGAGGCCATCTTCTTCATCCCGGAGGTCTCCATGATGAGGAGGGAGTAGTTCACCCTCGGGGCAGAGGGTTTGTACCAGTAGCTATGTGTTTGATCTCTTTCTCTCGTGTTCTTGAGATGGCACGATCTTGATGTATCGTGAGCTTTGTTGATATAGATGAATCATATGGAGTTTTCGCCTCTCTATCTTCTTGTGATGAATTGAGTTTTCCCTTTGAAGTTTTCTTATCGGATTGAGTCTTTAAGGATTTGAGAACACTTGATGTATGTCTTGCATATGAATATCTGTGGTGACAATGGGATATTCACTTGAGTCACTTGATGTATGTTTTGGTGATCAACTTGCGGGTTCCGTGACCTTGGGGATTTATGCATAAGGGTTGGCACACATTTTTGTCTTGACTTTCCGGTAGAAACTTTGGGGCACTCTTTGAAGTTCTTTGTGTTGGTTTGAATAGATGAATCTGAGATTGTGTGATGCATATCGTATAATCAAACCCGCGGGTACTCGTGGTGACATTGGATTGCCTAGGTGACATTAGGGTTTTGGTTGATGTGGTGTTATTCTAGTACAAACTCTAGGGCTGTTCGTGACAATTAATGGGGATGGCTCATAAGATTGATCGGGAAGGATAACTTTGAGGTGGTTTCGTACCCTACAACAATTTCTTTGTTTGTTCTCCGCTATTTGTGACTTTGGAGTGAACTCTTTGTCGCACGTGAGGGATTTACATATGATTCAACTATGTCAACAATGTTGAGAGATTGCACTAGTGAAAGTATGAACCCTAGGCCTTGTTTCTAAGCATTGCAATACCGTTCTTATGCCCGTTTACTTCTTGCTACCTTGCTGTTTTTATATTTTCAGATTACAAAAACCTATATCTATTATCCATACTACACTTTTATCATCATCTCTTCGCCAAACTAGTGCACCTATACAATTTACCATTGTATTGGGTGTGTTGGGGACACAAGAGATTTCTTGTATTTGGTTGCAGGGTTGCTTGAGAGATACCATCTTCAACCTACGCCTCCCACGGATTGATAAACCTTAGGTCATCCACTTGAGGGAAAATTGCTACTGTCCTACAAAACTCTGCGCTTGGAGGCCCAACACGAGTCTACAAGAATAAGTTGTGTAGTAGACATCAAGCTCTTTTCTGGCGCCGTTGCCGGGGAGGTGAGTGCTTGGAGGTATATCTTTAGATCTTGCAATCGAATCTTTTAGTTTCTTGTTTATCACTAGTTTGGCTTATAAAAGAAAACTACAAAAAATGGAATTGAGGTTGCCTCATATTATTCGTCTTTATCATGTCTTTCTTGAAAATAAGGATTCCGATAATTGTGCTCAATTGATAGAAGAAGAATTCAATGAAATGTTTGGCATAAAATCTTTGAATGATGAGCATGATTGAAATGTTGTTAATATGAATTCTTTGAATACCCATGATGCTAATGATTTGCAAAGCTACAAGCTAGGGGATGCTATGTGTGATGAAGATGATATTTCTAGTCCCCCAAGTTTTGATGAGAAAATCTATTATGATGATAACATGCCTCCTATTCATGATGATTATTGTGATGACTTCTATGCTATAAAGAATAATTATAACCATGAAGCTTGTCATCATGATTTTAATGTTCAATTTGATTATGCCAATCAAGTATCTCATGATAATTATTTTGTTGCGTTTGCTCCCACTATTATGAATGAGAAGAAAATTGCTTATGTGGAGAGTAGTAGGATTTCTATGCTTATGTATCATGACAAGAATGCTTTGTGTGATGGATATATTGTTGAATTTATTCATGATGCTACTGAAAATTATTTTGAGAGAGGAATATATGCTTCTACATATTTTAATAATATCAAGTTTCCTCTCTATGTGTTGAAAGTTTTGAAGTCATGCTTGTTTTGCCTTCCTATGCTAGTTGATTCTTGCTCCCATAAACTATTTACTCACAAAATCCCTATGCATAGGAAGTGGGTTAGGCTTAAATGTGTTTGATATATTTCTCATGATTCTCCCTTTACGTTTCAATTCTTTACTTCTATGTGAGCATCATTCAAAATTATCATGCCTAGCTAAAAGGCTTTAAAGAAAAACGCTTGTTGGGAGACAACCCAATATTTATAACTACTGTTTTTGCATGTTCACATGATTAATCTACTGTAGTAATCATGTTTTATATGTTTTCTTTCAATAAAGTGCCAAGTAAAACCTTTAGGATAGTGTGGATACTTGTTGATTCAATTCTGTGCAAAAACAGAAACTTTTGCCTCCAGTGTTTAATTTCTCAGATTTTACTGCAGCATCAAAAAATTCTGAAATTTTTATACAGTATTTATATGCAAATTTTTGACGTTGTCCTAATTTTTCAGAATTTTTAGAGTTCCAGAAGTATGGTAGTTGCTCAGATCATTACAGACTGTTCTGTTTTTGACAGATTCTGTTTTCAATGCATAGTTTGCTTGTTTTAATGTTTCCATAGCTTATATTATGAGATATAAATTGTGGAAATGATAGAATACAGTAGGAATTATATGGTAACAATTGTGAATCTTGTCTTGGACAGTACCTAAGTGATGGTTTATTCTTTATCATACTAACCGTTCTCACGAAGTTCCGTTAAGTTTTGTGTGATTGAAGTTTTCAAGTTTTGGGTGAGATATCGATATGAGGAGCATAAGAAGCAGCAAGACCCTAATCTTGGGGATGCCCAAGGCACCCCAAGGTAATATTCAAGGAATACCCAAGCAACTAAGCTTGGGGATGCCCCGGAAGGCATCCCCTCTTTCGTCTTCAACACTATCGGTAACCTCACTTGGAGCTATATTTTTATTCGTCACATAATATGAGTTTTGCTTGGAGCTTCATTTTATTTTGTTGAGATTTGCTTTCTGTTATCAATAATTATGTTTTGTATCTTTTATTTCAATAAAAATGTCAAGTATAGCCTTTACCATGCTTGTTTTGCAAGTTCATGAGTTGCTGTTTGAAAACAGAAAGTTTGCTGCTATTGATTAAATTGCCCAGAAATGTCAGAATGTGATAAAATCTTGAAATTTTGACACAGTCAAATTTGATAAATTATTTCCAGTGTGGTAAATTTTCAGAATTTTTTGAGTTATCTAAGTATGGATTCTTAATTATCCTCTACAGACTGTCCTGTTTAGGCAGATTGCTGTTATGTTTGCATTGTTTGCATATGTTTGCGTGTTTAATGTTTCTATTTATGGATAGGAGTATTAAATATGCAGAGGCATTTAGTATTCAATGTTTAATTATAATTTTAGTGATTTTCTACAGTAGAGAATGTCGAGGTTTTGAGTGGATTTATACTAACATATCTCACAAGTTCTTGTCAAGTTTTGTGTGGATGAAGTTTTCGAAACTTAGGGATACTATTATATGAGAAGAATTAACGAGACACAAGAGTTCAAGCTTGGGGATGCCCAAGGCTCCCCAAGTTAATATTCCAAGATGTATCAAGCATTCAAGCTTGGGGATGCCCCCGTAGGCATCCCATCACTTTTCTTCATCAACTATCGGTTAGTCTCGATTGAACCGAAGTTTTTACTTGTTCACATAATGTGTGCTATACTTGGTTGTGTCTTTGTTTTGCTTGCTGTTTGAATAAAATATCAAGGTCTGAAACATTTTTAATGAGAGAGAGTTTTCACATAGCTACTTAATTGTTTCACTACTCATTGATCTTCGCTTATATATTTTGGAGTAGTTTGTCATTAATTCTCATGCTTCACTTATATCTTTTTGAGAGTTAATAATAGTAATGGTAATTTGCACAAGATATGAATTTTGTCCCAAGATGATGAATATTTGAGAGGTATATAATAAAAACTTTCATATAGATCATTGGATATGATAAGTGTGATTCCTTGCAATGAAAATAATGAAAGAGATCATATGCTAATCTTATGGAAAGTAATGACATTATATAAAGAAAAGTATAAGTGGTAAAATTTATTGGAGGTTAACAAGCATAGAATTAGTCAATGATGCAATTCTTTAAAAAGTTAATAAGGGAAGAGAAGATTCACATGCAAATATACTATCTTGGACATCTTTTATGATTGTTTGCCCCCATTAAGTATTTTATGTCAAAGTGTTGATGTTGGACAAGGAAGACAACATAATGAATTATGTTTGTTCATATTCACATAGAAGTTATATTGTTATAGATCCTCCAACATGTGGTGCTTGCCCAATATCTTTGCTAGCCAAAAATCCGCACCAAGTAGAGATACTACTTGTGCATCCAAAACCCTTAAACCCAGTTTCTTCCCATAAGTGTCCACCATATCTACCTATGGATTGAATAAGATCCTTCAAGTAAGTTGTCATCGGTGCAAAAAGCAATAAAAATTGCCTCTAAATATGTATGATATTTTATTGTAAGGGAAATAAGCATTGTACGAACTTGTGATGGTAAAGAAATAAAAGCGACGGACTGCATAATAAAGGTTGCTATCACAAGGGGCAATATAACGTGACGTTCCTTTGCATTAAGGGCTTGTGCATCCAAAAATAAAAAGCGCATGACAACCTCTGCTTCCCTCTGCGAAGGACCAATCTTTTACTTTTATGAATTTACTTTTTATGCAAGAGTCAATAGTGTTCTCATCTACTTCCTTTTTATTTTTCTCTTTTGCAAGCATCATGTGGTGGGGAAAGATCTAGGCACATATATCCAGTTGGATATGAGTGATCATGAGTTATTATTGTTGACATCACCCTTGAGGTGATAAGTTGGGAGGCGAAATCACAAGCCCCTATCTTTCTATGTGTATGGCTGAAACTTTTGCTCCATATATATGTCGTGAGTGTTAGCAATCATAGAAGACTAAATGATGGTTGAGTATGTGGACTTGCTAAAAAGCTCCTACATGAGACCCTTCCTAAAAATATGATGAATTGCAATTGCATTGTTGACTAGAATAGTTTGTTAGTTTCCAAGAAAGTTTATGCCTTATACTTCATTGTTGTGATGAATTGTTACTTGCTCATGAGAAGTTTTATGATAATAAATATTGCTGTTATAATAATGATCTTGCTTTGAATCATTCAAGTCCAATGTCCATGCTATAAAAGAAAAGATTATATGATGATTATGATAGGTAGCATTCCACATCAAAATTTCTATTTTTAATTGCTACTTTATCATGATGACTTTTATGAGAGAAAGTTGCTGTTATGATGCTAGGAAAAATGATTGAAATTATCATTGATCAAACTTATGCACTATGCTAGCATTCACACTTCATAATTTTTTTTTATCATTTACCTACTCGAGGACGAGTAGGAATTAAGCTTGGGGATGCTGATACGTCTCCAACGTATCTATAATTTATGAAGTATTCATGCCATATTTATAACAATTCTATATGGTTTTGGTATGATTTGATTAGAACTAACCCGGACTGACGCTGTTTTCAACAGAACTACCGTGGTGTTGTTTTTTGTGCAGAAATGAAAGTTTTCCAAATGAGCTGAAACTTTTTGGAGATTTTTTATTGGACAAATAAAAAATATTGTCACCAAGACCCACTGGAGGGGGGCCACCTAGTGCCCACAAGGCACTAAGGCGCGCCACCCCCCAGGCGCGCCCTGGTACCTCGTGGGGCCCACGTGGCTCTGTTTCGCGTGATTCCAATGCTGAAAAATCATATATATTCAGAAACCCCCGAAAGTTAACCTAGATGAGTTTTTACGCCACCGCAAGCCTCTGTACCAGAGAGATCCCATCTACAACCCTTTTCCGGCACCCTACCGGAGGGGGGAAGGCATCACCGGAGGCCATCTTCATCATCCCGGCGGTCTCCATGATGAGGAGGGAGTAGTTCACCCTCGGGGCAGAGGGTTTGTACCAGTAGCTATGTGTTTGATCTCTTTCTCTCGTGTTCTTGAGATGGCATGATCTTGATGTATCGCAAGCTTTGTTGATATAGATGAATCATATGGAGTTTTCCCCTTGCTATCTTCTTGTGATGAATTGAGTTTTCCCTTTTAAGTTTTCTTATCGGATTGAGTCTTTAAGGATTTGAGAACACTTGATGTATGTCTTGCATATGAATATCTATGGTGACAATGGGATATTCACTTGAGTCACTTGATGTATGTTTTGGTGATCAACTTGCGGGTTCCGTGACCTTGGGGATTTATGCATAAGGGTTGGCACACATTTTCGTCTTGACTTTTCGGTAGAAACTTTGGGGCACTCTTTGAAGTTCTATGTGTTGGTTTTAATAGATGAATCTGAGATTGTGTGATGCATATCATATAATCAAACCCGCGGGTACTCGTGGTGACAGTGCCTAGGTGACATTAGGGTTTTGGTTGATGTGTATCTTAAGGTGTTATTCTAGTACGAACTCTAGGGTTGTTCGTGACAATTAATGGGGATGGCTCATAAGATTGATCGGGAAGGATAACTTTGAGGTGGTTTCGTACCCTACAACAATTTCTTCATTTGTTCTCCGCTATTTGTGACTTTGGAGTGAACTCTTTGTCGCACGTGAGGGATTTACATATGATTCAACTATGTCAACAATGTTGAGAGATTGCACTAGTGAAAGTATGAACCCTAGGCCTTGTTTCTAAGCATTGCAATACCATTCTTATGCCCGTTTACTTTTTGCTACCTTGCTGTTTTTATATTTTCAGATTACAAAAACCTATATCTATTATCCATACTACACTTTTATCATCATCTCTTCGCCGAACTAGTGCACCTATACAATTTACCATTGTATTGGGTGTGCTGGGGACACAAGAGATTTCTTGTATTTGGTTGCAGGGTTGCTTGAGAGATACCATCTTCAACCTACGCCTCCCACGGATTGATAAACCTTAGGTCATCCACTTGAGGGAAAATTGCTACTGTCCTACAAAACTCCGCGCTTGGTGGCCCAACACGAGTCTACAAGAATAAGTTGTGTAGTAGACATCATCGACCACAGATATGATGAAGGTATCCGCTGCGTGCCCCATCTTTGATGGCACGAACTATCCATACTGGAAGGTCATGATGCAAAAGCGTCTCTTGGCCATGGACAGTGATCTATGGACAGTCACTGAACTGGGATTGACCAACCTCTGCAAGATGGTGAATGCTGATGACATTCGCAAGTATACTCAGCTCGATGCTCGGGCCAAATACTTCATCTATTCTCGACTGACCAAGTATGAGTTCACTCGCATCTATCATCTGGGCAACGGAAAGCTCATCTTGGGCAGGATCTCTGACGTTTATGAAGGGGCATATAGACGTGACTATCCCTGGCTTGAGGAATTCAGGAATGCCCTCAAATCTCGGGAACCAGATTCTGCCTGAACTTCGTCTGCAGTCTGTCTCATGGCAAGAGGCTCCAAGGTACTCCAAAGACCTCTATCTTCCTCTAGTGAAGGTGAATCTGATGAAAACATGACACCAAGTTGTTCTAAGCTTGCAAATATTGCCACCCGGCAACAAAATGCCATGGAAAGAATTCAAAATTTGCTAGACAAAAGTGATGATCTGTTGAACGATGAAATGGAACGCTCTTGGACCCTGTCTGACGATCGCAAACGTCTTCAGTCAAAGTATGACGAACTTGAAAGTCGTCATGTGTCCCTCTCAGCCGAACACGAGAAGCTCTCCTATGAATTTCTTTAAAGGAAGCAAGATCTCGAGAAGCTGAGAGCGTCTCATGATGATCTTCAAAAAGAGAACGATTCACTCCTCGCTCAACAGATCAGTACCACTCAGGAAGAATTTGTTGCACCATGCCTAAAATGCCTTTAATGTGACAATGTAAATTATTCAGCTGAATGTTCAAATGCTTCAGCACTTTCAATTGCTTCAACTGCTTCTATGGCCACTAACCCCTCATCTAAGGATGCCACCAGTGATACTGACGAAAATGCAGGCTTGAAGGAATTGTATGTCACTGGCATGTACAAAAGCCTCAAAGGGCATCAAACCCTGTGTGACGTGCTCAAAAAGCAAATTCTGAACAGGAACCCTAGGAAAGAGGGTATTTCTTTTGAGAGAAAGCTTAATGTTGATGGTTCATATTGTAAGCCAGAGCAGTATCCCAAAACCACATGGGTTGCTGCAAAGGGACCACCTATAGACCCATCTACCTTATCTGGCTATACTTGTGATACTTCATATTCTTCAGATGAGTCATTTGACTCCAACTATAAACTGTTCAAAAATCAGAATGGTGAAGTATTTGCCAGATTTGTGGGCACTAACTGCAGGAACTGTCCACCTGTGAAGAAAATCTGGGTTCCCAAAAGCCTTCTGGAAAATCTTCAGGTGAATGTCATCATGACACCACCGATGAAGAAGAAACTTCCCAGGCCAAATTCATCACAGGGATCAAAGTCGTCAAATGGACGCAGACCAACTTATGGTCGTGCTTATGCCTCTATTTCGCAGGGAAACAAATAGTGATCTGATGAATATGAGCATTATTCATCAAATCACTATGTTCACAAGACTTCGAAGAATTTCTCTGCTTACTCATTCAATTACTATAACCCTCCTGTGAAGAGAAATGCATATTCTTCAATGCCTAAGTTCTCCATTAATGCACTTCATTACATTGCTTCTCAGCAACCCATTCAGATGTGGGTGGTTAAGAAGAAGAACAAATCTCTTCTGCAGGGTCAGGTCTTTAGACAACTAAAATGTCTGATGAATTTGCTAAAGACCTCACAAAATGCCTGTTGGGATGCAGGTTAATCATGATGAAATGAATACTCATTTCACACATCCCTTATGTTGCTAGTTAATATTCATTGATGAAATTGTCTGACGAAATTGATCATCATCATATTCTTCACTTTGAAGTATATGAATTTGTAAGTCAGACTAATGCTTCTACAGGATGACACAACAAAATCCACTGAATGGGTCCTGGATAGTGGCTGCACTGTCGGCCCAGTGGGAACTAGGGTACCATGGCCCGTCTGCGTTTGGCCCAGAGGACCGCACAAGGCGGCCGGCCCATGAGAGTGGCCCTACCGCGGCCGCTCCGGAGGAAGCCGCCTGGCGAGGGGCGAGCCTCACGAGGCCCCTTCCCGCTAGGCCAGGCCCTGCCGAGGCCGCCAAGCACCGGGATCCCTCGCGAGGCCTTCTCACGAAGCAAATCGTACGACGCCAGCCGCGGGGCTCAGCACCCAGCACATGGGTGACGTCCCGCTGTCAGGATAAGGACAGCGGGGCGCGACCAAGCCCAGCTTCGATTCTGGTGATAAGGGAGCAACAGCGTCTGCCTCCCCCAAAGCAAGTCCCAAAGGCTTTCCGCTTTGGTGATAGGAGATCAGGACTGATCAGCGGGCCAGGACGGAGGTCATCGCCAAGCCCACCAGCGCATCACAAGGAGCTACTTTGGCAGGCGGAGAACGCCTTTAGTCAGGATAAGCCTACGCCCCTGTCCCCCTTTGAATTGCTGCCATGTGGCTACCCTTTCCTGCTCATATTTTCGGGGAGGAGGACCAAGGCACTACAAGAGGGGCAGGGCCGCTTCCATGTAGGGGGATCGACTCATTCTCCCCCACATCTCTTGTATCTAGAGCACGAGCTCCCCACCACAGAGCAATCCAACAGAAGCAGGAGTAGGGTATTACACCGCATGGTGGCCCAAACCTAGGTAGCTCACGCGTCCCCTTCATGCCCAGTGAGAGCCAGCGATTCCGTCGTGTCCCCGCCGTAGTCCCGTCGTAGGCTGCCAAGCAAAGTCCCCCAGAGTTCGAATCCTAAGTTCTTGGAGAAGTTTCTTGAACTCAGATCCTAGCCTCCGACATTTGGCGCGCCAGGTAGGGGGACTTGCTGTCTTCGCGCCTTCGACCTCAACATCGGCATCGACATGGACGCCGCCGCCACTCGCCAGAAACGCGCCGCGCGTCGCGCCGCCGTCAGGGTCCCCGCGGCGCTCGCCGCCTGTGGTGCCCCTGGGCGGCGCCCTCAAGCCGCCATCGAGCCCATTGGGGAGCGCCTGGCCTCCTCCGCCCACCCGTCCATGAAGGAGCAGGCGCACGGCCCCTCCGCCGCCTCCTCCTCGCTCGCGTGTCACGAGCCACCCTCTCCGTGCGCCGTGCTGCTCATGGCGCAGGAGCTGCTGCGCTACCGCCCCACCGAGGACACCTACGACACCTGGCTGGGGCGCATCACCGAGATCGTCAACGCCGCGCGCGATGTCCAGGCACCCTCCCGCTCCTCGCTTGCTCCGCCGTCCTGCGCCGACCAAGCCGGGCGCAGCGCTCCTCCCCCTCCTCCGGACCGAAACGTGGCCGAGCGCCGCCCCACCGCGCGCCCCGGAGCCGTCTCGCGGCGACGGCGACAGCTGCCAGATCGTCAACCGCGTGCCTCATGACGCGCGCAAGGGCCTCGTGAGGGCGCGCGACCGCCAGTACCGCGTCCTCCACGACGTCGCCATGGCTGGGCGCCAGAACCGCATGGCCCTAGACGGTGGAGCCGTCACCAACAGGGGATACCTGGCCCTCACCCCCGAGCTGCGCCGCGTGGTGTGGCCTGACAAGTTCAAGCCAGAGCTCCCTCAGCGCTACGATGGCAGTGCCAACCCCACGGAGTTCCTCCTGCTATACACCATCAGCATCCAGGCCGCAAGGGGGGACGACCGAGCCATGGCGAACTGGTTCCCCATGGCCCTCAAGGACGTTGCGCGCTCGTGGCTCATGAACCTCCCCGAGGCATCCATCTCTTCATGGGAGGACCTGTGCAAACAGTTCGTCACCAACTCCAAGGGCACGAGCGACCGTGCCCTCATGATCAACGACCTGCGGAACATGCGTCAGCGCCCTGGCGAGCCCCTTCGTAAGTTCATCCAGTGCTTCAGCCAGGTGCGCCACAAGATCCCGAAGGCCTCCGACACCGCGATCGTCTCCGCCTTCACCAGTGGAGTCACGGACGTGAAAATGCGTGAGAAGCTCTCAGTCAGGGACGAGCTAGACTCCGCGGCAGAGTTGTTCATCCTCGCTGACCACTGCGCCAAGGCCGAAGAGGGATGCCTCTTCCTCCACCCCGACGCTGATGCTGAGCCTGACATGGCGAAGCCCAAGGCCAAGGACACCAAGCGCAAGGGCCCAGCCATGCTCGCGGCGGAGCCGGACTGTAAGCGCGGCCGCGACCGCAGCGATGCCAAGAAGGATGCCCGCCCTTTCTGCGCCTACCACAACATGAACTCCCACAACACAGAAGACTGCCACGAGCTCAAGCTGCTTCGCGAGGGCCGCACCGAGCGCCGCAAGGAGCGCGGCAAGGGCCGCGGTGGCGGTAGCGAAGGTGGCCGCTGGGGCGACAACCACAACAATGGCGCTGGCGACAACAACCGTCAGGGCTGGCAGAACCAGCCGCGGCCGGCTGACCCTCAGGCCAACGCCGCCCCAATACGCGCCAACGACTCCCCTCCTGGTGAGAATGCTGGGGGCTACCAGGAGCACCGCAGGGTGGCCTGCATCCTCAGTGGGGCCCAGGCCCCTCCATCCAACTGCCACTTCAAGCAGTTCTCTCGGGAGGTGAACGCGGCCCTCCCGTCGCTCGATTCCACCCGCCGCCTCAAGTGGTCCGAGTTCCCCATCACCTTCGACGCCAGCGACCACCCCAAGTCCACGAAGGGCGTGGGTGCCGTCCCCCTGCTATACACTCCCACCATCAGCAACATCGCCGTCACCATGACCCTCGTCGACGGAGGCGCCGGCCTCAACGTGATCTCCATCGAGACCTTCGAGATGCTCGAAGTGCCCTACGAGCGTCTGATGCCCACCTGGCCCTTCTCGGGCATCACCGACGGCTCCACGGTCCCCCTGGGGCAGGTGCTCCTTCCCATCACCTTCGGCACCTGCAAGAACTACCATACGGAGTTCATCGTCTTCGATGTGGCTCACATCAGCCTGCCTTACAACGCCATCTTGGGCTACCCGGCGCTCACCAAGTTCATGGCCGCAACCCACCATGCCTACGACCTCGTCAAAATGCCCGGCAGCCGTGGCACCCTCACTATCCGCTGCGACGAGAAGGATGCGCTGCAAAACCTCGAGCACGCCTACAAAACTGCCACCATCGCGTACCCGGCCAATGAGGACGCGCCTGGGCCTGCCGAGGAAGCGCCCGTGAAGAAGAAGCCCCTGCTCCCTTAGGAGTGGGTCGAGTCCAAGAAGGCGTCGCTGGATGGGGGCGAAGCAGGCCCCTCCCTTGCTGGTGGCGGCGGGCCCTCCCCCAAATAGGAAGGCGCGCTCGTCACCTTCCTCCGGGCGTGCCCTGATGCATTGGCTTGGACATCATCAGGCGCGCCCAGCCTGCCGAGGTAGGTGATCGAGCACCACTCAGTCGCGTGCTGGAGCACGCGGCCCGTCAAGCGTGACGAATATCCTCAAGCACCCAAGAAGCAGGAAGTCATCACCCAAGAAGTCAACAAGCCCCAGGATGCTGGGATCGCATGTGAAGCCCCCCACCCCAGGAGGATCGCTAGCCTCACCCCCGTCGCCAGGCCGTGTGATAGCATGCGCATGTGCGTCGATTTCATCGCCCTCAACAAGGCTTGCCCCGCAGGCCCCTTCCCTCCTCCGCGCATCGCCGCAGGCTCGCCCTGGCTCATGCGTATGCCGTTCGGCTTGGAGGGTGCCGCAGCCACCTTCGCGAGGCTGATGCGCATGAGCCTGGAGCCCCACATCGCAAGGAAAACGGAGGTGGTTAACACTCGCCCACCGGCCCGCTGCGGCCCCACTCATGACGGACGTGGGTGTTCCGGTACCAAACACATGGAACGCCCGCCATCACCGTAAGTTCTATCCGTGCCCCACGGATACAAGCGACATGGAGCTGTACATGCTCCGGGGCTCTGTCTACCCGCGCTGCCTTCGGCACGTGAGAGCTACTTCCCACTCTCGTGGAAGCCCCATGCTCAGCGCTGGCGAATGCCCCATGCTCCACGCTGGCGGCTTACTTGAGGGGCCCTCGGCCGTCACATCCTCAAGCTGACCCGTGTCGAACATGGCAGCATGTATCTTTCTGTTATGTAATGAACTTGCTTCATACATCAGTAAAGCTTATTTCCTTCAAAACCCTATGTGCTTGCCACTGCAGGGCGCGCGCTCATGGTCTCGCCCGTGCCTGTCACGCGAGCGGGGGCTGGGCACGTTGTCTGTGCTCGGGTCAGTCCCAGCAGCACTGAAAAACCCAAGCGACTGAGCTCTGGCTCGCGGGCCTGCTCCCGTGCACGTCACCTCACCAGGTCCTTGGTGCTCTTGTCTCCTCGCGTAACACCCACAGGCGACCTCGCGAGCGCGCCCTGCTGCACTATTTGCAAATACTTGGCAGTTTTCCTGGTGCGGGATACGAAGGCCTCAGGAGCCCCCCTCGGGAGGCCTCGCGGCGGGTCCTACGGACGGAGGGCCTCACGAGGGACTGCGCCTCACGAGCCGTGCTTTACTAAGAACTCGCCCCAAGCCGCATGACTCAAAGGAGCTAAGTCTAAAGCACCCCTCCGGTCCTTTCCCTCTCATTTCCCTCTCGTGGGCTCCTGATTTCCTTGGCATGAGCCGCCTGCGCGTCAAGGGGGGGACCCTGAGCATCGCGCCTTCGGGACTCCTACCAGCCCTAAGAGCCCTACACCCTCTGGCCTTGCCGAGCGCACGCCCTGGGCATCCCAGCGACGGTGTAGCCCACCTCGGGGGCTGGGTCCCAGCGACGCAAGCCACGAAGGCAATGTAAAAGGGAAATAAAGGCCTCGGGAGGAAAACGAAAAACGCATAAATCGTTAAGTACTTGACAGCAAAAGTTACATGCAAATGTTTTCACGCCCCCGCGGGGTCACGTCTATCCTATTACAGCAACAGGTCAAGGAGAATTTAGGCGCGTGGGGCGCCGCCATCGCTGCTCCCACCGCCGTCACGAGGGGGCTCGCTGCCGCCACCGCTGACTTCAGGCTCGAAGGCATATAGCCCGACGAAGCCGGCCACGCGCTCCCTCACAGCCTCCTCGAGGGGTTCGCGAAGCTCCGCCGGGACGGGGGTCACCACCCGCCCAAAGTCGAAGCGGTCGTCGAGGCGGAGGAGGTTGCTGAAGAGTCTCGTTGTCGCCTGGGTCAGCAGGTCGTGGCACGCTTCCTCGACTGTGGCATCCGTGTCCAGTAGCTGCTTCTTGAGCTCATCCACCTCGGCTTGGAGCTCATCCCGCTTGGCCGTGAGGCTCCTCTGCTCGTCGAGAGCGGCCTGGGCAGTCGCCAGCTCATGCTCCTTCGCCAGCAGGCGCTCCCGTTCTGCCTCCTGCGCGGACGCAGATGCCGCGAGCTCGCCTTCCCGGGTCTTGGCGTTTGCCTTGCGGGTAGCGACCGCCTCCTGGGACCTAAGGATCTCCTACTTGCGCTTCGGGAGCTCAACTTCACGGGACGCGAGCCGGCCCTCGAGGGCCTCCGCAGCCTCCTCCCGTGCCTTAAGCCGGCGCTCGCGCGAGGCACATTGATCCTCGAGCGTCTTCTCATGAGCGTCCGCCTCCTCCCGCCGCCGGTTGGCCTCCTGGGCGTCTTCCAGGGCCTTCGCGAGGGATGCCTGGGCCTCTTTGGCGAGCTGCTCGTGCTGCGCCTGCACCTCCTCGTCCCGCCAGCGGTCATGCTTCGCCGCCTCACGAAGCTTTCTCCACCCCTTCGCCAGCCTCCGCCGCTCCTTCGTGCAGAGCTCCGCCTCCTTCCCGAGCTCGCCTTCGAGGGCCTCAAGGGCCGCCTTGATGCCGTTGACGGCCCCGCTCCAGGGCACGTTACCGCTCTCCCGCAGCACCAAGGCGCGGCTCGCCCGGGCCTCCTCATCGCTTGCAGGCATCGGCAGGCGGGAGGGCACGACCTCGAGCCCCTCCGACTTCCCCGTGCCATCGCCCCTGGCAAGGTTGCGCTCGCCGTCTGGTGCGGGGGGCTCGGGATGGCCACTTCCGGCACTGGCGGCGTCGTCCCACGCTCTGGCACCGCCCTGAACGCTTCGGGGTCCGAGCGCCCGAGCCCAGAGGTGGCTCCCGTGGGGGTTGCGATGGCCTCCGCCGTGGCAGGCGTGGTGCGCTGGGGAGGGGTTGGCGCTTCGCCCCCCCTTCCCTACCATCTCGACATCGGCGACGGGGACCGCCTCGGGAGGCACCAGCGCAGTCTCCTCGCCACCCCCCGGTCTCGCCGCCAGGGGCATCGGCGCGGCAGGCGAGGCAGTGTTCAGAGGAGGGGAGGGTCCTTTGGCCTCGGCTTTACTCTTCTTGGTCTTCTCCTCCTCCTCGGTGGACGGCTCGGAGCTCCTGCGCGGGCGACAGCTCATCAGGACTGCAGCAGCCAGGAAGCAGGGATCGATAGGAAGGGGCAGGGGAAGTTACTCGTCCTTGGGGTAGAAGCGCCTCCTCTTCCGCTCCTTGATGGCGCCGCTGCTGCTGCACCCATCACGCAGCGCGCCTGGGCGGCCGCCCGAGGGCGCGGCACGATCCTCGTCGGGGTCGGCAGCCACGGTGGTCCCCTCCTCCCGCGCCTCGCGGGGCTCAATGCTCTCCGTGGCATCGCCTCACCCCTCCCTCTCTGGCGCGGGCCTGGCCGGCACGATGCAAAACACGTCCCCATCGTCACCCTCATCCTCGCCCAGCCGAAGCCGACGACGCACCGGCGGAGACGGAGGGGGCGGCGGAGACGACTCCTCGCTACTCCCGTGCCCGGAGTCGGAGGCCTCGTGGTCGCCTGAGGAGGACCCCGTCTCCGAAGAATCCTCAAGAAGCTCCTCACGCTTCTCGAGGTCCGTCCGAATCGGCCCCCACTGGTCGAACTGGGGCATCGCCGCGACCAGCTCAGCCTTGTTGGACCAGTGGTGCACCGGGCACGCATCGTAAGGCACATCCTCTGCCTCCCATGGGAATAAAACTTCCCAGGCATCGGCCACGGCTTTGGCCGAGAGGGGCTCCCGTGCCAGCCTGATCTGGTCCCCGGTTCTGGTAATGTCCCACACCGGGTGCGAGCGCTTCTGCAGGGGCGTGATGCGACGGTGTAGGAACTCCTTGGCGATCATACCCGCCATGAGCCCGGCCCTGCGCAGCTCCGCCAGCCTCGTCAGGATCGGCCTCAGGGCAGCGCCGCCAAGCATCTTGTGCTCCCAGTAGGGGATCTTCTGAGCCGGCTCGGTAGGGATCGCCAGGAGAGGACTGGTCCGCTGGGCATCAACATAGACCCAGCGTGACCTGAAGTTCTCCACCTTCTTCAAGATCTTCATGTCGATGCAGACCTTGCCCATCTTGTCGTCGATACGGAAGGAGGCCCCTCCGGAGCGGTGGTTCCCAGAAGAAAAAACCCGCAAACTGTAGAAGGTCCGGAATAGCGCCACAGACGACATCACTCCCAGGAAGGCCTCGCAAAGGTACGCGAAGAGAGCAAGGACGAGGATGGAGTTGGGATGAAGGTGGAGAAGGCAAATCTCATAATGCTCGAGGATGTCATAGAGGAAGTCGGAGAAGGGCGGCACCAGCCCGGCGAAGAGCAAGTGGAAGAAGACGGGGATTACCGTGGGGCCGAGGTCGCGCCGTGGGACCGAGCCCAGCCAGATCTCGGTGGCGCCTCCCTCAAAGTGCGCCGAGGCAAACAGGGGGCGGGCCCTAACCAGCCCGTTCGCGTTGATGGTGGCCGGCAGCAAGGCCAGACCAAGCTCCACCGGCGGGGAGCTCTTGCTGGAGGAGGCCTCGGCGACCGTGGGTTTCTTGCCTGGGGCCATGGCAGAGGAGAGGTTGGAAGTTGGAAGAGGAGTAACAGCGGAGCTGCTCGCGTGGGATGAAAGGGCAAGATGGGGACAAGGAGCAATGACGCGCCTGCGCCCCGCGCGGGCAGGCTTTATTGCCAAGACGGCGGTTACCGAGGCGTCATGGGGAGTGGGGGCGACCCTCCCCGTAAAAGCCGCCACGCGTCGCCTCTGGGCCCGGCAGCTCAGTGGGCCCTGCGGCTTTTCGTCCCTAACGGGCGGAACGTGCGTGCCGCGGGCCCGGGGGCTACTGTCGGCCCAGTGGGAACCATGGTACCACAGCCCGTCTGCCTCTGGCCCAGAGGACCGTGCTCGGCGGCCGGCCCATGAGAGTGACCTTGCCGTGGCCTCTCCGGAGGAAGCCGCCTCGCGAGGGGCGAGCCTCACAAGGCCCCTCCTCGCCAGGCCAGGCCCTGCTGAGGCTGCCAAGCACCAGGTTCCCTCGCGAGGCCTTCTCACAAAGCAAATCGTACATGGGTGACGTCCCGCTGTCAGGATAAGGACATCGGGGCGCGACCAAGCCCAGCTTCCATTCTGGTGATAAGGGAGCAGCGGCGTCTGCCTCACCCCAAAGCAAGTCCCAAAGGCTTTCCTCTTTGGTGATAGGAGATCAGGACGGATCAGCGCGCTAGGACGGAGGTCATCGCCAAGCCCACCAGCACGTCACAAGGAGCTACTTTGGCAGGCGGAGACCGCCTTTAGTCAGGATAAGCCTGCGCCCCTGTCCCCCTTTGAATTGCCGCCCTGTGGCTACCCTTTCCCGCTCATATTTTCGGGGAGGAGGACCAAGGCACTACAAAAGGGGCAGGGCCTCTTCCATGTAGGGGGATCAACTCATTCTCCCCCACATCTCTTGTATCTGGAGCACGAGCTCCCCACCACAGAGCAATCCAACACAAGCAGGAGTAGGGTATTACACTGCACGGTGGCCCGAACCTGGGTAGCTCGCGCGTCCCCTTCGTGCCCAGTGAGAGCCAGTGATTCCGTCGTGTCCCCGCCGTAGTCCCGTCGTAGGCTGCCTAGCAAAGTCCCCCAGAGTTTGAATCCTAAGTTCTTGGAGAAGTTTCTTGGACGCAGATCCTAGACTCTGAAATGCACGAATCACATGACTGGTGATAGAAATTTACTCACTGATGCTCCCCTTACTCCGTCTCATCTGAAGCATATCACATACACCGACAAAGGAAAAAAGCAAGGTATTGGGTCTAGGTAAGGTTGCTATCTCGAAGGATCGACACATGGGAAATGTGATGCTTATCGAGTCCCTTGGATACAACCTCATGTCTATCTCAATGCTTTTGTGATCTTGATATGATTGTCATCTTTGGCAAATATAGATGCATTGTGATGTTGGAATCCGACAAATCCAAAGTCTTCGAAGGCTTTAGGAGAGGTGATTTGTATATTGTAGATTTTTCCCTAGGTCCTCAGCCTGCCACGTGTCTACTGGCAAAAGCTTCAGAGTGCTGGCTATTGCATCGACGTCTTAGACACGCTGGCATGAGGAATATGAGCACACTTGTCAAGAGGAAGCACATCATCTGTGTGGTGCTTGTGAGTCTGGAAAGATGACCAGATCCAAGCATGGAGCTAAGACAATCATGACCACTACTTGTCCCTTTGAATTACTTCATATGGATTTGTTTGGTCCTACCCATTATGTCACACTAACAAATGCAGCATCTCTCTACGGATTTGTCATAGTTCATGACTACTCGCGTTACACCTGGGTGCACATCATTTCCTTCAAGACTGAAGTTCAGGATGTCTTCAGACGATTCTCCAATCGGGCCATGACGAATTATGGTCTCAAGATCAAGTACATCAGGAGGGACAACGGCACCGAGTTCAAGAACATAGGACTTGATGACTATCTTTGTGATGGCCTGGCTTAATAGTGATGCTAGACTACTCATATCAATAAGGAATAACTTCTTTTCCAGGAGCCCATTCAGACAGAACTCCAAAGTTAAGCGTGCTCAGCTTGGAGTAATTTCAGGATGGGTAACCGACTGGGAAGTTGCTCCCGGGTGCGCACGAGTGAGGACGAAGTGCGCAGGAAAGACTAGTATTGATCTGTTAGGCCAGTCTAGATCTCGCCAGGAGTAATGACCGCCGGCGAGTGTGTCCGGGGCGTTACAAGTTGGTATCAGAGCCGACCCTCGCGGTTACACGGATGTTTGCGGACAGGTGTGTGGTCATGTTGTTCATGACGTTTGTGACCCGTTGTGGCACACGGCATGGCACATGTACCGGACTGGATGCACAGACGTATGTGCCAAGAGGGAACGTTCATGTGGCCCGACGAGGACGTCGGTTCCTCTGAGTGGGGGTGTATGTGATGGCCTGGCTTAATAGGGATGCTAGACTAATCATATCAATAAGGAATTCCTTCTTTTCCGGGAGCCCATTCGAACAGAACTCCAAAGTTAAGCGTGCTCAGCTTGGAGTAATTTCAGGATGGGTGACCGACCAGGAAGTTGCTCCCGGGTGCGCACGAGTGAGGACAAAGTGCGTAGAAAAGACTAGTGTTGATCGATGGGGCCAGTCTAGATCTCGCCAGGAGTAACGACCGCCGGCGAGTGTGTCCGGGGCGTTACAATCTTGATGAACTTGGTATTCCTCATGAGGTCTCTGCACCCTACCCGCCTCAGCAGAATGGAGTCGTGGAGCGCTAGAATAGGACACTCATCGAGATGGCTCGCACAATGCTTGATGAATACAAGACCCCTCGTCGATTCTAGCCTGAAGCAATTGACACTGCATGTCATATCATCAAGCGGGTATATCTTCACAAATTCCTCAAGAAGACCTCATATGACCTCCTCACTGACAAGAAAACCAATGTGAGTTATTTCAATGTCTTCGGTGCTAAATGTTGGATTAGAGATCCTCATCACAATTCGAAATTTGCACCGAAAGCACATGAGGGTTTTATGCTTGGTTATGGAAAGGACTCGCACACCTACAGAGTCTTCAACACCTATCACAACAAGGTTGTTGAAACTGTAGATGTGCGGTTCGATGAAACTTACGGCTCACAAAGAGAGCACCTGCCTGTGCTAGAAGAAATGCCTCCAGAGGAATCTATCAAGCTTATGGGCACCGGTGAAATTGTGCCCAGTGAAGAAATAACTGATGAAGAAGTAGTGATCCATCGTCGTGAAGAAACTGCTGATACTGAAGAGAATGATGCTGAGGATTCTGCACAGCAACAACAACAGCAAGGCCCTCATCCAGTACATCCACGAGTGGCAAATGAAGTGCAGATTGAGAAGATCCTCGACAACATCAATGCACCTGGTCCCCTCATTGGCTCAAGAGCTTCACATTTGGCTAACTTTTGTGGGCATTACGCGTTTGTCTCTATTTCAGAGCCCACCAAAGTTGATGAAGCATTTCTCGAGCCAGAATGGATTCAAGCGATGCAAGAGGAATTGCATCAATTCGAGATCAACAATGTGTGGGAGCTAGTCAAGTGTCCCGATCCTCGCAAGCACAATGTCATCGGCACCAAATGGATCTATCGCAACAAACAAGACGAAAATGGCCAAGTGGTGAGGAATAAGGCCCGTCTTGTAGCTCAAGGCTACACACAGGTTGAGGGTATTGATTTCGATGAAACATTTGCACCTTTTGCTATGCTTGAAGTCATTCGTATACTTCTTGCATATGCTAACCATCATGATATCCTCTTATATCAAATGGATGTGAAAAGTGCATTCCTCAATGGTAAGCTTGAGGAAGAAGTATATGTTGCTCAACCACCAGGTTTTGAGGACCCAAAGCATTCGGACAAAGTCTTTAGGCTCAATAAGGCTCTCTATGGCCTCAAGCAAGCCCCGAGGGCTTGGTATGAGACACTGAAGTAGTTCCTGAAGAAAAATGGTTTCAAACCCAGTTCACTTGACCCTACTCTTTTCACTAAATCTTATGATGGTGAACTGTTCATATGCCAAATATATGTTGATGATATTATCTTTGGTTGCACTAACAAGCGATATAGTGACGAATTTGCATATATGATGCGTGAAGAATATCAGATGTCTATGATGGGGGAGTTGAAATTCTTCATCGGGCTTCAAATTCGTCAACAACTCAATGGCATCTTCATTTCTCAGGAGAAATATCTCAAAGATTGCCTGAAGAAATTTGGCATGCAAGACTGCAAAGGCCTCAAGATACCAATGCCAACAAATGGTCAACTCTGCACTGACGAAAAAGGTAAAGATTTCGATCAGAAGGTATATCGCTCCATCATTGGTTCGCTGCTTTACCTATGTGCATCTAGGCTAGATATTATGCTTAGCATTTGCATGTGTGCCCGCTTTCAAGCGTCACTGAAGGAATCACACCATCAGGCTGTGAAACGAATTCTTCGATATTTAGCTCACGCACCAACGCTTGGATTATGGTATCCCAAGGGCTCTTCACTTGATCTTGCTGGATTTTCTGATTCTGATTATGCTGGAGATCGTGTGGATCGCAAGTCAACATCAAGCACATGCCATTTCCTCGGACGATCTCTTGTCTGTTGGTCCTCGAAGAAGCAGAACAGCGTCTCACTTTCCACAGCCGAGGCTGAGTACATTGCCGCTGGCGCCTGCTGCTCACAGCTGCTATGGATGAAGCAAACCCTCAAGGACTATGGCGTCAACGTGAAGAAAGTGCCACTCTACTTCGACAATGAGAGTGCCATCAAGATCGCCCACAACCCACTGCAACACTCTAGGACGAAGCACATTCAGATTCGTCACCATTTTCTTCGTGATCATGTGCTGAAGGGAGACATGGTCATCAACCACGTGAAGACTGAAGACCAGCTTGCAGATATCTTCACTAAGCCCTTGGATGAGAGAAGGTATTGCATGTTGCGGTGTGAGCTAAACATCCTAGAATCTTCAAATGTCCTTTGAAAAGGACACATATCCTAACACTTATGCATTCTTGATGACTTTGATGCGCAACACACGAAGTAATGTTTTTCTTCAATCAATGAAGACTAACCCTCTAAGTGTGAAGAAATTAATGAAGAATTTGATTCTCAAAACCCTATGACAATTGTATGCGGTGTCTGAAATCATCAAAATTCTTATACGATGGGTAATGCCACCACCATCTTCATGACGTTCCTTAGATTTGAGTTTTTCGTCATTTGCAATTTCGTCAAACTTTTCCAAATTCTTCATTTCTGGTTGTTCTTCATTGCTTGAGCTAATTCTTCCTATATATAAATATCTGAGTTTTTCATGTCCTCGACAACATTCACATATTGCTAATTCTTCAAGTTGCTTTTTCGTCTATGTGAATGTGATCGGACCCGCTCCCCTCTATGCTAAACTCAAACCACTCTGTTCACAATCTCTTCATATGCATTCTAATTGACACTGTTCAAAATCTTCACTGTGTCCTTGTCAGCTAAAGAAATTGCGAACACATTTTAAAATTTTCAATTCCAATTTTTGGTGGTTGCCACAGTAACTTAATTCCGCACATCCGACGCATGGATAAGCGCACTCAAAATGCATGTGTGACGCGTGTCGCTGAGATGCGAATGGCCAGGGGCTTATCCACCCAAAATGTTCGGACCGCCCGTTTTTCACCGCGCCTATATAAAGGCTTGACCCCGTCAACCTTATCCTACTTCACTTCTCATGCTCCTGTCGCTCTCACTCTCGAACCCTAGCGCCGCCGCTGGAATTCATCGCCACCGGAGAAGAAGAGCTTCACTGCCTTGACTTCTTCGCCAACGTACTCGCGCCGGCCGCGGATTTCTTCACCACCGCCGCCGCCATAGATCTCTTTCGTTGCCAAGTTAGGGCACAAAGGATCTGAGCTGACGATTTCCTTCAACTCGTCGTCCAATTCATCGAGTTCATACTTGGGGTAATTAAAATTTATTTTTACTGCCCAAGTTTGATCTTTTTACAGTCTCAAATTCCTCAAGTGCTGTTTTTACCACTTCTTTCCAATTCATCAGCACTTTCTTCTGGCCAGTCTTGGTTATTTCATCTAAGTTATGCTTAATGATTAGATTCCTCAATTGTGCAAATTTCACAATCTATACAACTCTGGAACCTACGTCAAGAACACTTAGTGAATTTCTTCAAGACGATAAGGGTCAATTTCCTCAACTGGATTTGTTTCGAAAAACTTCTGAGAACGCATGTGACTCTTCCCAATTTCCTTGCAACTATACTCTATTCACGGGTACACATGTCTGCCAACGAATCTCTAGGTTCTCATCAACTTAATTCATTTGTAGTGTTGCTTGAGGAAAACCTTCAAACATCTTCAGAAACTTCAAAAGCTCAAAATCCTCATTTGAAGAAAATGGCAGATGGCAAAAAGCCTCAGAAGGGAGGCAATAGAAAAGAAGAACACACTGCATTTGAGATTCCTGATGAATTATATGCAGGGTACTGTACTCCTAATGAAGAAATTCATGGGAAAGAATCTGACAAGCAATGCAAAATGCTCTTACGGAGAATCAAACGCAGGTGGGCTTATGAATGGAGGGGTTACAAATAAGTAACTCCAAAATACATGAAGGAATTTGCTATGAAGCCACCGTGCAAAAGGCCACCTCTGGCTCCTGGTCAAATGGCTGACCCCTCAAGCATCAGGAGAGGTGAAGAATTTCCTAAGGAATGGGCCAACTATCAGGCCAAATTACAGAAACAAGCTCAGAAAGCTGTTGAAGAATTCAACAGGGCTTCAAAGGCATCAGCAAATACTGGTGCAGCCTCAAGTGGCAGTGTGCCCAAAAAGGCCATGAAGAAGAAGCCGACTCAAAAGCTGAAACCTTCAACTGATGTGCCCTCACGGCCAAAATCTTCAATACCAAAATCTTCTGCTAAGCCCTCAGAACCAAAGCCGTCATCTACAAGGCTTCAGCACCTATGGCACCTTCTGCTCCAAGTTCATGTGTGCCTCCACCAGCCACAAGTTTGTCGGTGTATAAAACATGGGTATTTTATACCCTCATTTATGCCCAGACAGTGGTAGCGTTCCTGATGGCCAGGGCTTGCCGGGAGATTACCAACATCAAGATTCAAGACTTGGTTGCAAAACCATAAAGGAGACGTCAAGACAAAGCATCAAGAAGTGCTTGGCTAGTGCTGAAGATGGAGGCATCACTTGCCGGCAAGGCATGAGCCGGTAAGATGAAGGTCCGGCAAGCTCCGTGCCGGCATGCCCTTACTTGCTCCTCCATGCTCCACCTCATCGAGCAGCTAGTCACTAATCTGTGAGGTGTCGAGCGGGCAGACAGTTTGGTGAGGTTTGTCAGGGCACGTGTCATCATGCCGGAAGAAAGATTACCTTTAATGACAACCGTCTAGAAGGCGTGTCAAGATTATAGGAGGTAGTTGGGCGAGTGGTGCAAGAACCTTGCCGGGGCTCCTCCTCCACATGACACCTAACGGCGCATTTAATGCGTTTGTCCTAGTCCGGCAGAGTTAGGTATGATAGCACTATAGGCTATCTAATCAACATGTAAAGACTGTTTTGCCACTGTGGTTACCCCTTGATCTATAAAAGGAGGGCTAGGGCAACCTTTACAGGGGTCGACACTTTGCTCATTCTGCATGCGTAGCTGCACTTCCCGCACTCTTGCCGGCAAGAGCGCTCCTTGTACTTGAGCTCAAACACATCCAATACAACAAAGCAGGAGTAGGGTTTTACACCTCACGGTGGCCCGAACTTGGGTAAAAACTTTGCGTTGATTGCTGATTCTGCTCTTTGTGCTTGCGCATCTCCCTAGTCGAACTGCAAAGGGGCTAGATGGCCCCATAGATGGTCATACGCATGACATCATTGGCGCTCCAGGTAGGGGGATCGCTTGCGCGAACCTGAATCAGCAGTTTGCACGTCAGTTTCATCTTCACAATCTTTGAGGGCACCCAAGAAGAAGGGCGCTTCCGCTCCAAGCTTCCGTCGCAGACACCCACATGCGCCATTGATGATCCAGCTGGCACAAGTGGTGCAGGAGACGCAACTGGCGCGGGCGGCGTGGAAGGTGTGACCAGTGCAGGCGGCGTGGGCGGCGTAGCCAGCACGGGTGCAGCAGGCGGAGTGCACAACATGAACCCTCAGCTTACTCGCCAATCCGGCAATCGAAGCCACAACGGTGCGGGTGGCGCGGATGGCCAACTCCCGCCTCCTCGACGCACCGGCGAGCGTAGCCACCGGAGCAACACCGTCCGGACCAGCGCAAACAAAGATCCATCCGCTGCAGCATCTAAGGATGCAACTTCAGTACGCACACCGCGACCCTTGCAAGATGGACGCAACGCGACTCCGAACGGCGCTGGTGGTTCTGGACAGCGACGTCCACCTGGCAAGACACCTGTTGATCAGCTGCAAGATCTTCAGGCACCACCACCACCTGTCGGTGTATAAAACATGGGTATTTTAGACCCTGACTTATGCACAGGCAGTGGTAGCAGCCTTGATGGCCAGGGCTTGTCGGAGATCATCGACATCAAGAATCAAGCATTGGTTGCGAAACCATGAAGGATTTATCAAGACAAAACATCAATAAGCACTTGGCTAGTGCTGAAGATACAAACATCACTTGCCGGCAAGGTCCGTGCCGGCAAGCCTTTACTGACTCCTCTCCGCTCCACCTCATCAAGCAGCTAGTCGTTAATCTGTGAGGTGTCGAACGGGCAGGCAGTTTGGTGAGGATTGTCAGGGCACGTGGTAGCATGCTGGAACAAAGATTACCTTTAATGACACCCGTACAGAAGGCGTGTCAAGATAATAGGAGGTAGCTGGGCGAGCGGTGCAGAAACCTTGCCAGGGCTCCTCCACATGACACCGAACGGCGCATTTATTGCGTTTGCCCTAATCCGGCAGAGTTAGGTATGATAGCACTGTTTGCTATCTAATCAATAGGTAAAGACTGTTTTGCCACTGTGGTTACCACTTGAGCTATAAAAGGAGGGCCAGGGCAACCTTTACGAGGGTCAACTCTGAACTCATTCTGCATGTGTAGCTGCTCTTCCCGCACCTTGCCGGCAAGAAGCGCTCCTTGTACTTGAGCCTAAACACACCCAATATACAAAGCAGGAGTAGGGTTTTACACCTCACGGTGGCTCGAACCTGGGTAAATCCTTTGCGTTGATTGCTGATTCTGCTCTTTGTGCTTGCGCATTCCCCTAGTCGAACCACAAAGGGGCTAGATGGCCCCCTAGATGGTCGTACGCACGACACCACATCAGCCTGCCGCTGGGCATGAGCCACGGCAGCAAGTTCGTGATGGCGCTCCTGCTGGTTCTGCCAGGAGTCGAGCGACGTCCCGTTCTTCACTCCCGGCCATGCCAGCTACGGCTGCGGAGGCCATTGCGTGGGCACAAATGCTGTTGAACTTCCCTCCAGCTGCTGACAAGATGGATGAGTGGAGGGCCACCATCCAGGGCCTCATTGGATTTGCTGAAGCCAGCAACACGCAGCAGGCCAGACCTTCACGGCGTCCAGTGACAGCACGAACTGATGGCCGCGCTAGATGTGCCACACCAATGGTGCAGTCACCCCCACAGCAATAGCTTCAACAACCACGACAGACTCACTGATCCGTGTCAAGTGTTGCGTCATTGGCTTCTTCGAATCCACGAGCGCGACAAGACCAGTGTCAAGTGTTGCGTGATAGGCGGGTGGAAGATGCCCGCACTACCATTGAACAGCGCAGGGAGGCGCGACATTAATTTGATGTGCGCAACGGCCCAGTCGTCTATGAGCCTGCTCTCGGGGTTGGCGGGTATCTACCTTATGAGGTTGGATGTCCAGCCTTCACTCGCGAGCTGCGGCAAGTCCGCTGGACGTCGACCCAAACCTTCAAGCCAGAGTTGCCGAAGAAGTATGATGGCAAGCTCAACCTGGTAGAGTTCTTGGGCATTTATACGATTGCCGTACAAGCTACCGGGGGAAGGGATGAAAAGATTCTCGCCAACTATTTTCCATTGGTGCTCAAACCCAATGTGAGATCTTGGCTGATGAACTTGTCAGAGGGCTCCATTTCTTCATGGTCTTATTTATGCAATGAATTCATTGGTGCTTTCACCGGAGGCCACAAGGTTCCTGGTCAGCCCAGTGATCTGCATGTGATCCCACAAAGAGATGGCGAGTCCTTGCGGAAGTATATATAGAGGTTCAGTCACGTGCACCGCAACATTCCCGATATGCACCCCGCGGCAGTGATTGCTGCCTTTCACACAAATGTGCGCAATCATAGAATGCGGGAGAGGATGAATATCCGGCTACCGAAGACCGTCAACGAGCTGTATGCATTGGCGGACAAGTGTGCGTGTGCTGAAGAAGGGAGGACACTTCCTGGGGAGGATGCTGGCACTGAAGTTGATTCTGAGGACGATGACGCCACCACCCTGAAGAAAAAGGGCAGAAAGCGCAATAGGAAGCGCAAGGGCAAGACAGTGATGGCCGTTGAGGGCTCCGGTAACGCCAACGCCAAGAAGGCCAAGACAGAAAGCTCCAGCAAAGAAGTTGATGTATGCACTGATTGCCTGGAGGCCGCGGCAGGCGAGAAGGCCGGCAAGACCGATGGGCCATATTGCAAGATTCACCGCACCAAGGGTCATGATCTTCAGGAGTGCCGGTAGGTTGAATAACTTGCCGAAAAGTAGAAGGCTGAATATGAAAAGTGCGATAAGGAGAAAGGCCAGGACGGTGCTGGGGGATCCGCAAGAGGGGTCATGGTGGCCGAGAAGGCCGTCGCGGCTAGGCCAAACAGTAGAAGGAAAAGCCTGCTCGAGGCCGTGATAAGAAAGAGGATGATGATGAGGATGATGACGAGGATGAAGAAGAGTCCAGCGAACATGAGTTCCAGAAAGCAACAGAAGCCATGTGCATTAACAGAGGTGCATCTTTGCACTCCTCTCACCGCCAGCTCAAGCATTGGGCGCGTGAGGTTAATGCGGCAGACCCGGCAATGGGTGCTCAGAAACCACTCAAATGGTCCCACACGCCCATCATTTTTGATGCTAAGGATCACCCTGATCGCATAACTGCAGTCGGGGGATTGCCGTTGTTGGTTTCACCAACGATACGCAACCTCCAAGTCACGAAAATGTTGGTTGACGGTGGGGCCAGCCTGAACTTGATTACACCAGATGTCATTAAGAGGCTATAAATTTGTGATGAAGATCTCAAGTAGACGGGCATGTTTCAAGGGGTCAATGGGTGTCATTACCATCAACTCCCATAAGAAGGATGCAATTATTTGCGTCAACAAGCTTTACAGAGAAGTGGTTGCAGCATCTGCCGCCAAGGCACCCGCTCCCGCTGACAAGAAGAAGAGCAAGAAAAATGGCAAGACCTTTGACAAAACCTCTGGGAAGTGCTCCTCTTCGGAGTGCTGCGCGCCCGTCGATGACGTGCCGGAGAGTTCTACCGCCAAGAACAAGAAGTCCAAAGCTACTCCACCAGCAACCAAGAAGGTGCCCGCAAAGGAGGACGGCACTGGCGGTACCTTCACCGTCAGTTCCACTCTTGACAGCAAATAGGAAAGCGCGCTTGTTGCCTTCCTTCGGGCGAATGTCGATGTGTCTGCATGGCAACCATCTGACATCCCCGGTGTTCCCAGGGAGGTAATTGAGCACCACCTTGTCATCTGTCCTCACGCTCGGCCCGTCAAGCAAAAGGTCAGGAAGCAAGCTCTGAAGCGGCAGCAGTTCATTGCCGAGGAAATAAAAAAGTTAGCAGCGGCAGGCTTAGTTTGAGGTGTACTACATCCAACATGGTTGGCCAATCTTGTTGTTGTACGCAAAGCAAATGGGAAGTGGAGACTTTGTATCGATACACTGATAGCAACAAAGCATGTCCAAAAGATCCTTTCCCTTTGCCGCGCATCGATCGAATTGTTGACTCTACTGCCGGCTGCGATTTTCTCTCCTTTCTTGATGCATATTCTGGTTACCATCAGATTTTCATGGCCAAGGAGGATGAGGAGAAAACTGCATTTATTACTCCATGTGGCACATACTGCTTCGTGCGTATGCCTTTCGGATTAAAGAGTGCCGGTTCTACATTTGCAAGAGCAGTCGAAATTGGTTTTGAGCCCCAGCTGCATAGAAATGTGGAAGCTTATATGGATGATATAGTGGTCAAAACCAAGGACAAATCAACCCTCATTCAAGACTTAGAAGAAACATTTGCAAACTTGCGCAAGATTAACTTGAAGCTCAATTGCGAGAAGTGTGTGTTTGGCGTTCCATCTGGCAAGCTTCTCGGGTTCTTTGTATCTCAACGAGGAATTGAAGCTAATCCCGACAATATCAAAGCTATTGAGCAGATAGAAGCACCGAAGCGCGTCAAGGATGTGCGGTGTCTTGCCGGCTGTGTAGCTGCATTGAGCAAGTTCATCTCCAAATGTGCTGAGCGCGCCTTGCCATTTTTCAAGATTTTGAAAAAGGCAGGTCCAATGAAATGGACTCCGGAAGCGGAGGCCGCGCTACAAGATTTGAATAAGTACCTTTCCTCTCCACCTACACTAGTTGTGCCTAAGCCACAAGAACTGTTGCTACTGTACTTGGCGGCAACAAATCAAGTGGTCAGTGCTGCATTAGTGGCAGAGAGAGAAGCTGACAATGAGGAAGCAGCAGTAGCAAGCCCGTCAAGCGACAAACTGGAATCTTCTCCGGCAGAGTCTGGTGCCGACAAGTCAGAATCAGCGCAAGCAAATGGAGCAAACCAACAAGTAGTGCCGAAGAAAAAAATGGTGCAGCGCCCAGTTTACTTTGTTAGTTCCCTCCTGCAAGGGGCTAGGTCAAGGTACTCTAGTGTGTAGAAGTTGCTTTTCGGTCTTCTCATGGCCTCGAGAAAGTTGCGCCATTACTTCCAAGCACATGAGATCACCGTCGTCACTCGCTTTTCGATGCAGCGTATCTTGAGAAATCCAGATGCCAGGCAGGATAGTGGAGTGGGCGTTGGAATTGTCAAGTTTTGCAGTCAAGTTTGAAAGTACTTCAACTATTCAGAGCAGAGCTTTGGCAGAATTCATTGCAGAATGGACACCAATACTAGACGAAGAAATTCAAGAGGCTTCCCTCCCCGGCAAAGAAACAGCTAAAGAATGGATCATGTATTTTGACGGTGCCTTCTCGCTGCAAGTCGCCGGTGCCGGAGTGCTGCTTGTCTACCCACCGGAGAGCACCTCAAATATGTGGTACAAATGCACTTTCCCAGGGACAAAGCTACAAGCAACACTGCTGAGTATGAAGGACTCCTTGCCAGTCTCAGGATCGCCGTGGACCTAGGAATCAGAAAGTTGATCACCCGTGGTGACTCGCAGCTCATTGTGAAACAAGTCAACAAAGATTATCAGAGCTCATTGATGGAAGCTTATGTGGAAGAAGTGAGGAAATTGGAAGAACACTTTGACAGATTACAAATAGAGCACATCCCTCGTGCGGAAAACAGCATTGCTGGTGATCTGTCAAAACGTGCCGCCCAAAAGATACCTGTGGAACCGGAAACTTTTGTGCTCCATTTGACTGACACCATCAACGCGGCCTAACAAGAGAAAAAAGTTGAACACCGGCAAGTACTTCCCGGCAGAGCTCCCGGAAGCCACCGGCAAGGAAGTTGCCGAAGACAGCAACGCGTCTACCGGTGAGCAGCGGCCTCGAGTGGAACCTCAGGTTCTTGTTGTCGAGGCAAGTGCTCCCGCTGCCGAAGAGATGCCTTTAGTCCTTGTCATCGAGCCGCAGGCTCCGGCATGGGCACAATAGATCGTCAATTTCCTTCAAACAGGAGAACTTCCTGATGATCAAGAAAAAGCTAAAAAAGTAGCCCGACAGTCAAGTATGTATCAGTTTGTTGATAACATTCTGCACAGAAAGAGACCAAATGGGGTGAAATTGAGGTGCATTTGCTGGGAAGATGGACTGAAGCTGTTGGCGGAGACACCTGGAGGCATGTGTGGTTCTCACATAGGACCAAGGACTCTTGTCGGCAAAGCATTCCGGCAAGGCTTCTATTGGCCCACAGCTCTCTAGGATGAAACTGAGCTAGTAACCAAGTGTGAAGCATGCCAGTTCCATTCCAAGAATATACATCAGCCAGCTCAAGCACTTCAAACAATCCCTCTCTCCTGGCCCTTCTCGGTCTGGGGGCTCAATATTTTGGGTCCCTTCCCCCGTGCTACCAGGGGTTTTGAGATCTTGTACGTTGCAATCGACAAGTTCACAAAGTGGCCTGAGGTAGAGCCAGTGAGGAAGGTGACAGCACAATCAGCCGTCAAGTTCTTTGAAGGACTAGTTTGCTGTTTTGGTGTTCCTAATAGAATCATCACAGATAATGGCACACAGTTCACAAGCCGCACCTTCATGCAGTATATCCAAGACCTTGGAAGCAAGATTTATTTTGCGTCTGTTGCTCACCCGAGAAGCAACGGCTAAGCGGAAAGGGCGAATGCTGAAGTGCTGCGAGGCCTCAAGACAAGAACTTTTGACAAGCTGCACAAGTGTGGAAGGCGCTGGTTTGATGAGTTGCCGGCGGTTCTTTGGTCACTCAGGACGACACCAAATCGAGCCACTGGCCAGACACCTTTCTCCCTAGTCTATGGTGCAGAAGCGGTGCTCCCCACGGGACTCGCATACGGGTCACCTCGAGTGCTTGCTTATGATGAAGCACAGCAAGAGCAGCTGTGGCAAGATGATGCCATGCTCCTTGAGGAAGGTCGTCTTCGGGCTGCTGTGCAAGCTACAAGCTACCAGCAAGCTTTGCGCCGCTACCATAGCCGCAAAGTTCATGTCCGAAACCTTGAGGAAGGCAACCTTGCTCTTCGGCGCGTCCAATCCACCAAGGGATCAAACAAGTTGACGCCAAAGTGGGAAGGCCCTTATCGGGTAGTACGAGTCACCAGACCTGGTGCAGTCCGTCTGGAGACCGAAGATGGCATCCCAGTGCAGAACTCATGGAATATTGGGCTTCTTTGCAAGTTCTATCCATAAGGCGCAGTTGCCGGGCCCCCTGGCAACACCTTTTGTACGAGCCTTGTCGGCAAGACATGTAACCCTTTGTACAAAGCCAGGCACAGACCCTGTGCATAAGTGAAATAAAGCTAAGTGTTTCACAACTCTTTGTCAAAGTACATTTTTGCTTGTGTATAATTACATGTGATGTTGTGTTACACTTTGCCTTGTATGAAATGATTAACGAGCTGTCAAGGCATCCTACCACTTCTTTCTCTTCTTTCTTTTTCTCAAAAGGACAGAAGGTTCCCTCGCGTGCAAGTTTCCCGGCGGGGGATGATGGTGTGGATACCACCAAATGACGTTCAAGTGATCATTTTGTAACAAGAAATACAGCAAAGAAAAAGCTAAGCTGGAAAACTTTAAAACAAATTCTTTGTTGTAATGGCAATCTTCCTTGAACGATTTTTGTCTTTGTATGAGAAACCTGCACGCTAAGGAACCTTGTCGAGACTGATTGCGCTCTTACTTTGTTTCGAGTCCGCTCAACAACTTAAGTAGCCGCATTGAGATCGTCAAAGGTAAACTTGCCGGCAGCGGCACTCCGGCGGGCTGCTAAGGATCCATTCCTCGAGCGCTCACGGCAAGAGTGTGCACATCGGCAAGCGTTCGGCAAGCGTAGGGTATACAAATCATGCAAAGGCAGGATAAGACAAGGAAAATGGCATACATTCACTTCAAACAGCTTAAGTTATGTTACATCACAAGCACAGTGCAGATCTAACTTAATATTAAATGTGTCTTTTACATGATAGCACTGGTGACAAATGCAACGACAAGACTAATTATGAAGATCGTCTTGATGCCTGGGAATGAGAAGAACCTTGTCAGCTATTGGAGCGACAACTTTGTTGATAGCTGTGATGTCAGTGTTCTGCGGCAAGGTCTTGAATACCCCGGAGAGATCAACGTCAGGATTGCGGTATGCGACCTTGACGAGCACCTTATAAAGGACGTCATGACCAAATTTCCGGGATTCATGGGCGAATGAAGCAGACCTGTCTTCGTGATAAGTTTTCAAGGAATCAATGAGACCCTCGAAGAATTTGGTCAGTCTGGCGCTGGCGGCCTCCTTGTCGTTGACAGTGAAGCTCCAACTCCTCATACCCATGACGGCAAGCTGGGCAGTTATGCCTTCGGCGATGCTGACGAGCCTATTAGTCCAGAGGGAGAGCACTTCACGCAGCCTGGTGAACTGGTTTTCAGCATCTGTTCGTGAGGCCTCCTCTGTTTCAAGCTTTTCCGTCAGGATTGTCTCTTTTTCCTTGTCGGATTCAAGATATTTTTCCAAGGTGGCAAGTTTGGTTTTCTGATCGTCTACTGCCTTGGCGGCTTTGTCAAGATCTTGGCTTTTGGATGCTAGCTGCGTCTGCAGCTCCCCTAGGGTGTGAGTTGCCTTCTGCGCTTCATCTTTGAGAGCCTCGATCTCTTTATTGTTGCCGGCGAGATCTCCTTTCTACTAGTTTACCTGAGGTTCCAAATCTGCCTTGGCAGTAGCGGCAGCAGCAACTTCATCAGTGGCTTGCTTGAGCTTGTCGGCACTTTCTCGAGCTTGAGTCTCGATAGATTCCTTATGATTCTTCTCCGGCTCTTGTGTCCTTTGCTCAAGGAGCTTTTCAATCTCTTCATCCTTGTCGTGGAGTTTGGCGGCAAGGGTGTCTTCCTGTGCGGCAAGATCCTTCTCTCTGGCGTTGAGCTACGCCTCGCACTCTGTCAGCTTGCTGTCAAAAGCTGTTGCCTTCTCCTAGGCAGCGGCAACCTTTTCTTCCTGCCTCCTGAGATTGTGGGATTGCCCGTTGTACCATGTGTGGATCTCCTTCGCCTTCTCTTTTAGCCTCTCTTCGGCTAGCTCCAGAGTCTTGTGCCCATCTCGGAGTTTGTCACAATGCTTGCTGTAGCGATCTTGCACATCCTTAAAACCGGCAGCCATAGTTTTTAGGAAGGCGATATCTACTGCGCTGTCGGCGGCATTCTCTGTTTCAGTGGATCTTTGGGAGAAGGGGGCTAAGATTTGGGCAATCTCGTCATCAAAGCTTGGCTCTCCAGTACCAGACGAACTGGGGGCTCCAGATTCTTGCCGAGAAATGACAAGTGCCAAGGGGTCCATCAAGACTTGCGTGCTTGGCGCCACAGGCTGATTATCAAGAGTCGATCCATCGGCGCCAACCACCACCATCTCTATATCTCTCTGGATGAGGTCAGATGTGTTGCCGGGAGACTTCTTTGGTTCTCCGATAGCTTCCCTAGCCTCCTCGACAACAGACTTGGCGGCCTCTTCGGCAAAAATCTTGGCCGCTTCGTCAGCAGCACTCTTTGCAATTTTTGCTACATCTACAAGAATTTCTCCTTCTTTGGGAGAGGCTGGATCTGCAAAGTGGAACAGATGCAAGGAGCAGAAAGAAATTTAATTTACAAGTCAAGTTCAAGAAAAACAAAAATTTGGAGAGTGCTTGGAAGTAAGTGAATTACCTGTTGATTCTTGTTGAGAAAGGGTGATTCCTTCCCTGCCAACCTCAGTTGTCGGTGCACGGTTAGCGGAAGCTTTGCTTGCTGGAATGATCTCCGTGAGAATAGACTCATCAGCGGAGGCCCTTGCCGGTGAAGCACTTTCCGCGACGATGGTTGACGGAGGAGCCATGGCGGGATCCGCCTCCGAGCGCCCTTCCTCCTGGCGGACTTCTCCCATCTCCTTGTCGGGCTCAGAAAAAGGAACATCAGTACTGGTGCTCGCGAGTGGGAACTGCACCACGGCCTCACGCTGATGGCTGGGCTGGGGGCTGATAACGGCAGTATCAGCAGATGTAATCCCCTGCCCAGCACTTGCCGCTGGCTCATGTTCTGTTGCACCTCTGGTTTGCTTCACCCTGTGCATGAGTGGTTCTGTATCTCTGAGAGGACAAAGGAAATCAATTTAAGATGCAGTCAAGACAAAGTCAAAATTTGATGAAGACAGATGATTATACTTACTCCTCATCTTCGGGCTCGCTGAGAACGGAGAGGTCGTATCTCACTAGCGGAGGCGACTCCCAGGCCCTCTTGATTGTCGGTGGAGGCAAAGATGCCTATTGAGAAGACCCAACTTCTCTAGCAACTTCTTGCGGGGAAGATGGACGTTGGGCTCGAGGACGCCGAGTTGTTTGCTGGCGAACTTCTTGTTGCTGGCCCGTCCTGGTGGTAGTCTTCTTCACGACATGGCCAGTTCCTGACGAAGAAGGGCGCACTATCTCCTGGCTGGATGCCTTCCGAAGAACACGTGCCTTCTTCTTCGGGGCTTGGGGATCTCCTTCTTCCTCGAGCTCACCGGCAACTTCTTCCCCGGTAGGCTCTTCTTGATGCTCTTCGGCAACTTCTTTGTCAGGGGTCTCTTCCTCCTCTTTGGTTGCTGCGGCCCGGGAACCACTAGCCTTTCTAGCCTTTAAGGCTACCTCGGCTCTGTGGGCAATATATGCCAGTTCTTCATCTCTGGTGACACGGATGAGGTCTTTCTCTTCTCGAGTGGCCCTCTCCATCAAGTTAGAAGCCCAAGTCATTTCATCTTCAAGTGATGGTTCTTGCCAGTCAGCCTCAACTCCTTGAGCGTTACACGCTGGCATCATCGCCAAGATGGAATCCTTGGCGAAATTAATGTGCAGTGGAACAACTTTGGCCGGCAAGTGGAATTTGCTGGAAGTACTGAACAACTGATGACAAAGGCTAATATGCTGCATGACTGTAAGGCTGTTACCCAGCCCTAGATATAGCTGCATGATATCAGCAGCATTCTGGTACTCCCAAGTGTACCTCTGCCTCTTCTGCAGCGGCACGATGCTTCGCTGGAGGAAGTCAGCTCCTACCATCTCAATGGTCAGCCGGCAGCCTTGAGGCGAGCAATCTGGTTCAGCACCAAGGAGAGTTTCTTGTCGACGGCACCAAAGTCACTCCAGTTCTTGCCGCGGTCAATCTTCTCTATGCGTGGCAAGCGGAAGTTGGGGAAGTCCTTCTCCTTGATCCAGCACCATTCCGCCCGCCACTCTTGCCACTTCAGATGCAGCATCCCGGTAAGATATTTTCCTTTGGCCTTGGCTCGAGGAATCCATGTCACGTTGCCGGAGAGCGCATCACCTTCGATGCGGGGAATGAAGAACTGGCGGAAAAGATAGACATTGGGGACGACTCCAACAAAATTTTCACACATATGGGCTAAGACTGACATGCAAGTCATTGCATTTGGAGTGAAATCCATAAGTCAAAACCCAAATGTGTACATCAGCTCGGAGAAGAAATCTGAATAGGGGGGCACCAAGCCGCAGTAGAAATACGCGCAGAAGAATGGATACGCATCTCCAGAAATCTTGGTGTCAGCAGGAAGCACTACTGGAGCTGTGTGATCCTGGGTGTCCCTCCCCCACATATAAGCATACCTATCGACGAGGGTGCTCTTGTCAAGGGCCGGCGGCGAGAAGAACACGTTCTCCCTCTGGCGCTGCTCCAAGTCTGTCTTCCTCTTCTCGGCTTTGGGATCGACGGGTTTGGCGGGTTTCTTCCCCTCTGTGTCAGCCTTCTTGGGTGCCATGTGCACTCGAAGGAGAAAGGGAGGGTGGAAGAGATGCGAATCATCGGCGGCGGCAGCGGCGGAATCTGCTCTGGCGAGAGGAAGAAGATGATGCAACGAAGGGCAAGGGTGAATGAGGGGCGCCTCCTCGCGGTTGCCTTTTTATGGGGAAGGCGCGGTGAGGCTGGCTCTTTACTGTTCGACGTGGCAGCGCTTTTGCAGGCGCACTACCACAAAATCGGCGCTCCAGTCCACCTCTCCTACGACTCACATTAAATGCGTGACATGGGCGTGCGAAGGGAAATCATCATCACAAAATTTACGGCAGTAATTTCTCACCACGTGTCTGCGCATTGTTTGGGCCTAGCCCAATGATGCTTCGGGCGCGCGTGTGGCCCAGGCCCGGGGGCTCCTGTCAGAGTATAAAACATGGGTATTTTATACCCTGACTTATGCCTAGACAGTGGTAGCGTTCCTGATGGCCAGGGATTGCCGGGAGATTACCAACATCAAGATTCAAGACTTGGTTGCAAAACCAAAAAGGAGACGTCAAGACAAAGCATCAAGAAGCGCTTGGCTAGTGCTGAAGATGGAGGTATCACTTGCCGGCAAGGCATGAGCCGGTAAGATGAAGGCCCGGCAAGCTCCGTGCCGGCAAGCCCTTACTGGCTCCTCCTCACTCCACCTCATCGAGCAGCTAGTTGCTAATCTGTGAGGTGTCGAGCGGGCAAGCAGTTTGGTGAGGTTTGTCGGGGCACGTGTCAGCATGCTGGAAGAAAGATTACCTTTAATGACACCCGTCCAGAAGGCGTGTCGAGATTATAGGAGGTCGCTGGGTGAGCGGTGCAGGAACCTTGCCGGGGCTCCTCTGCCACATGACACCTAACGGCGCATTTAATGTGTTTGTCCTAGTACAGCAGAGTTAGGTATGATAGCACCGTAGGCTATCTAATCAACATGTAAAGATTGTTTTGCCATTGTGGTTACCCCTTGATCTATAAAAGGAGGGCCAGGGCAACCTTTACAGGGGTCGACACTTTGCTCATTCTGCATGCGTAGCTGCACTTCCCGCACTCTTGCCGACAAGAGCGCTCCTTGTACTTGAGCTCAAACACATCCAATACAGCAAAGCAGGAGTAGGGTTTTACACCTCACGGTGGCCCAAACCTGGGTAAACACTTTGCGTTGATTGCTAATTCTGCTCTTTGTGCTTGTGCATCTCCCTAGTCGAACTGCAAAGGGGCTAGATGGCCCCATAGATGGTCGTACGCATGACAAAGTTCTTCAATGGCTGTTGCAAAAGCTTCAACACCAGTTGTGCTCGCATCTTGCCAGCGCACTGAAGGCTTTCAAATGCCCACATTAGCTGCATCAAGTGCCTCAGCATCTGGGCATATCACTTCAAACATGCCCATGCTGAAGAAAAAGGCCACTGCAGACCGAGGAACAAGGCCCAGCCCCAGAAGCAAGGGCGTAGTGCCTCAAGCTGATGAAAATGACATGGCTGATGAAAATGAACTCGCTGAGTTCATTCAAAGAAGGATTGAAGAACCTGCTCGCGCCAGAAACACTACTGTTCCACTTCTTCTTGATCCTAAGAAGATTTTGGATTTCATTGAAATATGGTGCAACAAACCTGACAGACCTCTTGATGACCTCGATCTGCCACCTGGTCCAAGCCATGTACTATCTGCATTCATTCTGTCAGAGAAGCACAAGAATGCACAAGCCAAGCTTGTAAGGAAGCAACAGCTTCAGAAGGAGAAGGAGCTGAAGAAAAACATGCTTACCATATCTCCTCAGTAGCTTGTAGCACTTCAATCTGAGAATCAACAGCTGTCTAAAGAATATGAACGTCAAGCCAATCATTGTTGTGGCGTGAGAGATAGGTTCATCATTACAACCAACAAGGTGGTTGATGACCACAACAGAAGGGAGGCTGCCAAGTTTGGTCAAGCGCCTCCATCAAGTTCCTCAGTTCTGCCACCAGCTCCTCAGGCCAGTGTGACTGCGCCTTCATCTCCTCCGCAAGAAACTACCAGGGCGACTGCATAGGTCGCGCCAGAAGAAATTGTACCACCAAGTTCCTCACCAGCAGTGCCTGAACTGCCTTCACCTTTGAAGCTTATCAAATTTCCTTCTGCATTAGAAGTGAAGAAACCAAAGGCTGCTGAGAAGAGAAAAGCATCAGCACCTCCTTCCACTGAGACAGTGAAGAAGTTGAAGACGGCTCCAATGTCTTCAAATGAGCCAATAGATGCTATCCCAATTTCATCAGCGCCCCCGACACGGAACACGGAAGACTTTTAGATTATTCCCTGTGGTGTGGAATATGTTATCCAACCTTTTGATGAAGAGACTACCCACTCTGCTGCATCCACAGAGCAGGTGGATGAGGAAATTGAAGTTGAAGAAGACTCTTCACTTCACATGGTATCATTGCGAAAACCACAGCCAGTCCAAGGGATTGAAGAAACTGCCACTTCAACTGGAAGCGGTGAAGAAAGTGATGAGGACATGGATTTGGGTTCCACAACGCCAGTTATATATGATGACTTCTAGGATGTTGCTCATCCGAACACACCCCTCACCACGCCTCTAACTCAAGTACCTCCGTCTCCGGCTGTCACTAAGGAAGTTCAAACTGGTTCTGAAGGACATCAACCATCCCTTCAGACCATGACTAAAGAAATTCTAGCTACATCAGCTAAAGAAAATGTGCAACCAATGAACACTGATGAAGTTGCACCTCCACCCCCTCAGCAAGAAGAACCAGATCCCTCAGCACATTCTGACACAGTTCCATTTGCAACAGTTGAGGAAGTTGCCAAGTCTTTGGCCATCACGGATCCTAATGATTCAACAGGCTCTCCTAGGCCTATCTTTGATGTGAGGCCAAAGAAGATCAATCTTCAGGCTGTGCCCTCAATGCCTAAAGTTGGCAAAAGCATCAGAAGTCCAAAGTTTGATAATGCCGCCTTCTTTGAGGACAAGAATTTCTTCATAGGCGAATCTCCTTATGATTCTGCAAGGATCAGGCGTCAGCGATTTTGGATGAAGACACAACAGAATTACTATGCGTCACTTCTGTTTGACAAGAATAAGGTCTTCCCGCATCGCCTTATTCCTCATGTGGATATGGAGTCACTACCATGCTTTAGGCCTGTCTTGGCTGTTCTTCACGATGCTGGGTTGCTAAATTTCATCACTGATGTCTGCGATTGGAACGAAGAGCTCATTCTTCAATTCTATGCAACTCTGCCTCTTTATGGTGATTTTGACGACATTCATTCATGGGCTCTCGACTGGATGAGTGAGAACACGCATTACAAGGCTCCCGCTGATGAGTTACTTCGAGCCCTTCCTGTTGATTTGCCCTTAGATGAAGCCAGGGGAATCTCTGAAGAACCCGAGATGTCCAACAACCTGATGCAAGTACTGATGAAGCCATTGGCTGAAGGAGAAGCTCCTAGAACCACCTTCTTAGTGAAGGATTTGCTCTTTGTGCCATGGACTATATATCGCATTCTGACCAAAACCCTCAGTCCAATCAATGGCCACAATTTTGAGACTGAAGAAGTTGTGGGAATCATGAAGAACTTGTTATTTAACATCATCCATGGTATTCCTATCAATATCCATGATTTCTTCATGAGGACTTTGGCCACAGTTGCACAATCTCCATTTGATCTGAAGCCTTATGCACCATGGATTATGAAATTCATCAGAACAAGGTCTTCAATCAACTACAGGGCTGACAGTCAGAATCATCTCTGCTATATGCCAGATGTTGAAATTCTTCAGAGTACCATCACTTCAGTTCCTGGCAAAGGCAAAGCTGTAATTGATGTAGGAATTCGTCCTCTCGACGGGCAATTTTGTCAGCCAGTCTCACAGTCCACAGGATATGACACTTCAAGCCAAGATACTGATGCAAATGCTCCACAGCAAAAGCCTCAAGGTGAAGTCCCACGAGTCATGACTGATCATGAGCTTCTCATTGGTCTTCATCAGAAAGTGGATAGAAATCACAACTGGGTAAAGCATCAGCTTGCAGCAATTCTAGCAAATATGACTGTGATGCAGAACTCAGTTCGCAAGAATCACTATTATGCCCCTGAAATCTTTGATAGAAGCTGGGCCATTCTTTCACATCTAAAGACCCCTGAAGAACTTGTTGAGATGGAATTCAAGCAAGACTTTAATTGGGCCAACCCGCCCAAGAATAAGTTCAAGAAAGTTCAACTTCCTCAGATGGTTACAAGCGCACAACCCCGACTACAACGCTGGTGCTCCTCCACGTTCATCAAAATGATCTTCTTCGGGAGCGTTAGTCCTCAGTTTTGTCTCCTTTTGGTCATTTAATGACAAATGGGGAGAACTTTGAGAGTTAGTCTTCAAGCGGGTCTTATTTTGGGCTGTTTTTTGCTAAGTTGCAACTCTTGGTTGTTTTTCAGTTGATTCGATCCGTTGATGAGTTGTAACTTAAAACCGTTGGTGGTCTGACGTTTTTCTGATATGTTTTATTTGCATGCATGATTATGCTCTGATCCTCATATATATGTGTGCATGCATGCTGTAATTCATCAGGCACCAATTTTCATCATGCATTCAAATTCTTCAATATCTTATGATCATCCATGATTGGATTCCAAGATATAGGGGGAGATCTCCACAATTTTAACCTACCATGTGCATTTGCAATCAAAAGCAAATTCTTCATATGCACATCTTCAGGGGGGAGTTCCTCTATATCATGTAAGCAATGTCTTCACACTCTGTACTGACACTTCCATTATTTACTCCCGTTGAAAACTTAACTGATTTGTCATCAATCACCAAAAAAGGGGAGATTGTAAGTGCATCAAGTGCCCCCTTAGTGGTTTTGGAGTATTGAAGACAAATAGGTTAAGGGACTAATGTGTTTGTGAGTGTACACAGGTGAAAACAGTCCCTGAAGACTTGGTTTAACCATAGAAGTCGACCCCTAAAAATGTATTTCTTCAAGTGAAGAATTTGGTGCGGACTGTGAAGAAATTGATGTGAAGACTTTGAAGCTTGAAGACTTTGTTTTCATAGTTTCTATTCTTTTTATTTGAGTCATAGGAAAAATCATACTGTTAAAGGAGGTATAGGTGAAACATTAATCATACTTCAATGTGATGCTCAAACCAATACACACTACAGCCGCTTCGAGTGAAGCCTTCGGAAATCTCCGGAACAGCTGACGAATTTGCTAGCGACAGTGATGCAGTTCATCTGGTCGCTGACGAATTTGGTTAGGTTGAGGAGTTTGGATTTCGCCAATGCGATCTGCCTATCATGAGGAAATTGAGTGCCCCATCGAAATTGAGAGTTCAATTTTCTGACCGTTGCTGCACCGCGTGCCAGCTGTCGAGTGGACACTTATCCTGACAACGGTCATGTCTGAGATAGGCATTTATGACAATTCATGTCGGGTTGCCCCTGGCTATAAGTAGCAGCCCCCCACAACCACTAGTTGGTTGGCTACTCTAGAGAGAGATTGACACTTGTCATTTGAGATCAACCCTTCCTCTGACGACTTTGTGAGAACCCAAGTGAGGAAAAACCCAACCAGAGCCAAAGTGATTGAGCATCATTGAAGAAGTTGATCTGTGTGATCCGACGCTTGTTACCTTTGAAGACGGTCATTCTTCTAGACGGTTAGGCGTTATGTTCTAAGCACCCAAGAGTAATTGTGGCGTGCTAGTGAACAAGTCTATGAAGGTTTTGGAAGCCTACCTTGAAGACTTACCACGAGTGATTCGGCGAGGTCTAAGTGACCTTAGCTCAAGAGGAATACGGTGAGGACTAAGTGTCCTCCGAGATAAGACTCAACCGCCTCAACCAGACGTACAGTTGATACAACAACTGGAACTGGTCTACCAAATTGATGTGTCTTCACCGAGCCTAACTGGTTTCAAATTCCTCACCCTTTAACTTGACGCAATTCCGCTACTGAAGAACTTGCGTTTTACATTTCTGAAGAATTTGAACTGAAGACTTTCATTATGCTATTTTTCATTTCTTCAGTTCATCTTCCTCATGCATGTCTGCTTGTATGATTTCATGTTCTTCACTTGTATGTATTTCATATGCATGCTACTTGTATCTGTGTTGATCTAGTTTCGCCTCTGTTTCTATTTTGTCACTCTGATTTTCGTCAAAATCTTTGGAGTTTGGCGAATTTCTAAAAATCTCCCATTCACCCCCCCTCTGGGAGTTAACCTGCGCTTTCATTAATAACTTCGTGAATGTTGTGAAGGGGCCCCACTCAGCATTTGTGCCTATGTTGGCCATGAAGTATATCACTATCTTTCCATAGGTTTAGGATGTGGAGGTAATACGAGGTGACAGTAAAAGCCTACTGCTCCTAACCTTTACAAGTGACCAGGGATTTACGGAGAACCCTTAGTGAGGCCGCGTCCACGGGGAAACACTTAATTATCATGAGTCGTAACCCACAGGGGGAGACTATGATGGTGGCGTGTGTGGCACGAAATCTACCACGAGTAGAACGTGTTCTGTACCCGGCTCCGCCCAGCATTGTCGGTGTATAAAACATGGGTATTTTATACCCTGACTTATGCACAAACAGTGGTAGCTTTCCTGATAGCCAGGGCTTGCCGGAAGACTACTAATATCAAGATCTAAGACTTGGTGTGCAACAACAGAGAAGAAACCAAGACGACTCATCAAGAGGCATTTAGCTAGTGCCGAAGATGGAGGCAACATTTGCCGGCGAGGCATGAGCCGGCAAATCAAAGGCCCGACAAGCTCTGTGCCGGCAAGCTCTCATTGGCTCCTCCTCGCTCCACCTCAACGATCAGCTGGTCACTAATCTGTGAGGTGTTGAGTGGGCAGGCGGTTGGTGAGGTTTGTCGGGCACGTGTCAGCATGCTGGAAGGAGGATTACCTTTAACGACACCCATCCGGAAGGCGTGTCAAGATTATAGGAGGTGGTTGGGCGAGCGGTGCAGAAACCTTGCCGGGATTACTTCTCCACATGACACCTAACGGCGCATTTATTGCGTTTGTCCTAAACCGGCAGAGTTAGGTATGATAGCACTGTAGCTTATCTAATCAACATGTAACGATTGTTTTGCCACTGTGGTTGCCCCTTGATCTATAAAAGGAGGACCAGGGCAACCTTTACAAGGGTCAACACTTTGCTCATTCAGCATGCGTAGCTGCTCTTCCTGCACCTTGCCGGCAAGAAGCACTCCTTGTGCTTGAGCTCAAACACATCCAATACATAAAGCAGGAGTAGGGTTTTACACCTCACGGTGGCCCGAACCTGGGTAAATCCTTTGAGTTGATTGCTGATTCTGCTCTTTGTGCTTGCGCATCTCCCTAGTCGAACCGCAAAGTGGCTAGATGGCCCCATAGATGGTCGTACGCACGACATCTTTGGCACGCCAGCTAGGGGGGTCGCTTGAGCGAACCAGAATCAGCAGTTTGCGTGTCAATTCCATCTTCATTGTCTATGATGGCGCCCAAGAAGAAGGGCGCATCCGCAGTAGCTCCATCGACTTCCAACCTTCCGTCGCAGACACCCACAGGCAGCGCAGATGATCCCGCTGGCGCAGGAGGCATGACCGGCGCGGGCGATGCGGAAGGTGTCAGCGGTGCAGGCGGCGTAGCCAGCACGGGTGGAGCGGGCGGAGCGGGCGGAGTGCACAAGACGAATCCTCAGCTTCCTCGTCAATCCGGCGATCGAAGCCACAATGGTGCAGGCAGCGCGGATGGCCAACTCCCGCCTCCTCAACGCACCGGCGAGCATAGCCACCGGAGCAACACCGTCCGGACCGGCCCAAGCCAAGACCTAGCCGCTGTGGCATCTAAGGATGCCGCGTCTGGACACACACCGCGACCATCGCAAGATGGGTGCGACGCGACTCCGAGCAGTGCTGGTGGTTCTGGACAGCGACGTCCACATGGCAAGATGCCTATTGATCAGCCACAAGATCTTCAGGCACCACCTCCACCGCATCAGCCCACTGCTGGGCATGAGCCATGGCAGCAAGTTCGTGGTGGCCCTCCTGCTGGTTCTGCCAGGAGTCGAGCGACGTCTCGTTCTTCGCTCCCGGCCATGCCAACCACGGCAGCAGAGGCCATGGAGCGGGCGCAGATGCTGTTGAATTTCCCTCCAGCTGCCGACAAGATGGATGAGTGGAGAGCCACCATCCAGAGCCTCATCGGGTTTGCTGAAGCCAACAACTCACAGCAAGTGGGACCTTCATGGTGTCCAGTGACAGCACCAACCGATGGCCGTGCCAGAGGGGCCACGCCAACGGTGCAGTCACCCCCACAACAACAACTTCAACATCCGCGACAAACTCTTCGATCCTCTGAACTTGATGAGATGTCAATGGCCTCTTCGGATCGACGAGCACGGCAAGACCAGCGCCAAGTGCTGAGTGATAGGCGGGTAGAGGATGCCCACACTACCATTGAACGGCGTCGGGAGGCGCGCAGTCAATCTGACGTGTGCAACGGCCCAGTCGTTGATGTGCCTGCGCCCAAGATTGGCGGGTACCTACCTTAAGAGGTTGGGTGCCCGGCCTTCACTCGAGAGCTGCGGCAAGTCCGCTGGCCATCAACGCAGGCCTTCAAGCCAGAGTTGCCAGAGAAGTACGACGGAAACCTAATCCGGCAGAGTTCTTGGGCATATACACGATTGGCGTGCAAGTTGCCGGGGGACGAGATGAAAATGTTCTCACCAATTATTTTCCATTGGCACTTAAGCCCAGTGTAAGATCTCGGTTGATGAACTTGCCGGAGGACTCTATTTCTTCATGGTCTGATCTATGCAACGAGTTCATTGGTGCTTTCACCGGAGGCCACAAGGCTCCTGGTCAGCCCAGTGATTTGCAAGTGATCCCACAAAGAGATGGCGAGTCCTTGTGGAAATATATACAGAGGTTCAGTCGTGTGCACCGCAACATTCCTGATGAGCACCCCGCGGCTATGATTGCTGCCTTTCACACGAATGTGCGCAATCGGAAGATGCTGGAAAAGATGAACGTCCGGCTCCCGAAGACCGTCAACGACCTGTAGACGTTGGCGGATAAGTGTGCACGGGCTGCAGAAGGAAGGAGACTTCCCGGGGAGGATGCTGGTGCCGAAGTTGATTCTGAGGACGATGATGCCGCCACCGCGAAGAAAAAGGGCCGAAAGCGCAACAGGATGCGCAAGGGCAAAACAGTTATGGCCGTCGACGGCTCCGGTGATGCCATTGCCGCCAAGAAGGCTAAAGAAGAAAGCTTCGGCAAGGAAGCTACTGTATGCGCTGCTTGTCAGGAGGCTACGGCAAACGAGAAGGCCGGCAAGTCTGATGGGCCGTACTGCAAGATTCACCGCACCAAGGGCCATGATCTCCAAGAGTGCCGGCAGGTCGAGCAACTTGCCGAGAAGCAAAAGGCGGAATATGAAAAGCGTGACAAGGAGAAGGGCCAAAACGGTGCTGGAGGATCCGACAAGAAGGGTCGTGGTGGCCGAGGAGGTCGCCGCGGCAAGGCTAAGCAGCAGAAGGAGAAACCTGCTCGAGGCCTCGACAAGAAGGACGAGGATGATGACGAGGATGAAGATGAGTCCAGTGAGTGGGAATTTCAAAAAGCCACAGAAGTCATGTGCATTGACGGAGGTGCATCTTTGCACTCCTCTCACCACCAACTCAAGCAGTGGGCGCATGAGGTTAATGCGGCAGAACTGGCAGTGGGCGCTCAGAAACCACTCAAGTGGTCCCATACGCCCATCATTTTTGATACTGAGGATCACCCTGATCGCACAACTGTGGTCAGGTGCTTTGCCATTGTTGGTTTCAGCAACGATTCGCAACCTCCAAGTCACGAAAATGTTGGTTGACGGTGGGGCCGGCCTGAACTTGATTTCGCCAGAAGTAATTAAGGAGCTACATGTTGGCCCAGTGGGAACCAGGGTACCACGGCCCGTCTGCCTCTGGCCCAGAGGACCGCACTCGGGCCGGCCCGTGAGAGTGGCCTTGCCTCAGCCGCTCCGGAGGAAGCCGCCTCGCGAGGGGCGAGCCTCGCGAGGCCCCTCCCCGCCAAGCACCAGGTTCCCTCTCGAGGCTCCCCTCGTGAGGCCTTCTCATGAAGCAGGTCGTACGGCGCCAACCGCGGGGCTCCGCGCCCAGCACATGGGTGACGTCCCACTGTCAGGATAAGACAGCGGGGCGCGACCAAGCCCAGCTTCCATTCTGGTGATAAGGGAGCAGCGGCGTCTGCCTCCCCCAAAGCAAGTCCCAAGGGCTTTCCTCTTTGGTGATGGAAGATCAGGACGGATCAGCGCGCCAGGACGGAGGTCATCGCCAAGCCCACCAGCGCGTCACAAGGAGCTACTTTAGCAGACGGAGACCGCCTTTAGTAGATAAGCATGCGCTCTTGTCCCCCTTTTGAATTGCCGCCCCGTGGCAACCCTTTCCCACTCATATTTTCGGGGAAGAGGACCAAGGCACTACAAAAGGGGCAGGGCTGCTTCTATGTAAGGGGATCGACCCATTCTTCCCCACACCTCTTGTATCTAGAGCACGAGCTCTCCACCACAGAGCAATCGAACGCAGGCAGGAGTAGGGTATTACACCGCACGGTGGCCCGAACCTGGGTAGCTCGCGCGTCCCCTTTGTGTCCAGTGAGAGCCAGCGAGCCTGTCGTGTCCCCGCCGAAGTTGCCATCGTGTCGTAGGTTGCCAAGCAAAGTCCCCCAGAGTTCGAATCCTAAGTTCTTGAAGAAGTTTCTTGGACGCAGATCCTAGACTTCGACATTTGGCGCTAGGTAGGGGGACTTGCCGTCTTCGCGCCTTTGACCTCGACGCCAGCATCGACATGGACGGTGTCGCTGCCCGCCGGGAACGCGCCACGCGCCGCGCCGCCGTCAGGGTCCCCGTGGCGCCAGCCGCCCGTGGTGCCCCTGGGCGATGCCCTCGCACCGCCACTGAGCCTGTTGGGGAACGCGTGGCTTCCTCCGCCCACCCGTCGGTTAACGAGCAGGCGCACGGCCCCTCCGCTGCCACCTCCTCGCTTGTGCGTCGCAATCCACCCGCTCCGCGCGACGCGCTGCTCATGGCGCAGGAGCTGCTGCGCTACCGCCCCACCGAGGACGCGTACGACGCCTGGCTTGGGCGCATCACCGAGCTCGTCGACGCCGCGCGCGATGGCCAGGCACCCTCCCGCTCCCCGTTTGCTCTGCCGTCCCACGCGGACTGGGCCGGGCACGACATGCCTCCTCCTCCTCCTCTGGACCGCGACGTGGCCGAGCGCCGCCCCGTCGCACGCGCCCTGGAGCCATCACGCGGCTCGCTCACGCCGGGTGGCGACGGCGACAGCTGCCAGATCGTCCACTAGGACCGCGTCCTCCACGACGTCGCCATGGCTAGGTGCCAGAACCGCTCAGCCCTCAACGGTGGAGCCGTGACCAACTAGGGCTACCTGGCCCTCGCCCCCGAGCTATGTCACGTGGTGTGGCCTGACAAGTTCAAGCCAGAGCTCCCTCAGCGCTACGATGGCACCGCAAACCCCATGGAGTTCCTCCTGCTCTACACCATCAGCATCCAGGCCGCGACGGGGGACGAGCGGGTCATGGTGAACTGGTTCCCCATGGCCCTCAAGGACACTGCGCGCTCGTGGCTCATGAACCTCCCCGAGGCGTCCATCTATTCGTGGGAGGACCTGTGCAAGCAGTTTGTCGCCAACTTCATGGGCACGAGCGACCGCGCCCTCATGATCAACGACCTGCAGAACGTGCGTCAGCGCCCTGGCGAGCCCCTTTGTAAGTTCATCCAGCGCTTTAGCCAGGTGCGCCACAAGATCCCGAAGGCCTCCGATGCCGCGATCGTCTCTGCCTTCACCAGTGGCGTCACGGACATGAAGATGCGCAAGAAGCTCTCAGTCAGGGATGAGCTAGACTCCGCGGCAGAGCTATTCGTCCTCACCGACCGCTGCGCCAAGGCCGAAGAGGGACGCCTCTTCCTCCACAATGAAGCTGACGCTGAGCCTGACGCGGCGAAGCCCAAGGCCAAGGACACCAAGCGCAAGGGCCCAGCCGTGCTCGCGACGAAGCCGGACTGCAAGCGCGGCCGCGACCACGGCGAGGCCAAGAAGGACGCCCGCCCTTTCTGCGCCTACCACAACATGAAATCCCACAACACAGAAGACTGCCACGAGCTCAAGCTGCTTTGCAAGGGCCGCATCGGGCCCCACAAGGAGCGCGGCAAGGGCCGCACTGGCAGCAGTGGAGGTGGCCGCTGGGGCGACAACCACAACAACGGCGCTGGCGACAACAACCATCAGGGCTGGCAGGACCAGCCGCGGCAGGCTGACCCTCAGGCCAACGCCGCCCCAATACGCGCCAATGACTCCCCTCCCACTAAGAACGTTGGGGGCTACCAAGAGCCCCACGTGGTGGCCTGCATCCTCGGCGGGGCCCAGGCCCCTCCATCCAACCGCCACTTCAAGCAGTTCTCTTGGGAGGTGAATGCGGCCCTCCCGGCGCTCGAGTCCACCGGCCGCCTCAAGTGGTCTGAGTTCCCCATCGCCTTCGACGCCTGCGACCACCCCAAGTTCACGAAGGGCGTGGGCGCCGTCCCCCTGCTGTGCACCCCCACCATCAGCAACGTCGCTGTCACCAAGACCCTCATCGACGGAGGTGCCGGCCTCAACGTGATCTCCATCGAGACCTTTGAGACGCTTCAAGTGCCCTACGAGCGCCTGATGCCCACCAGGCCCTTCGCGGGCGTCACCGACGGCTCCACCGTCCCCTGGGGCACGTGCGCCTTCCCGTCACCTTCGGCACCCGCAAGAACTACCGTACGGAGTTCATCGACTTCGATGTTGCTCACATCGGCCTGCCTTACAATGCCATCTTGGGCTACCCGGCGCTCACCAAGTTGATGGCTGCAACCCACCATGCCTACGGCCTCGTCAAAATGCCCGGTAGCCGCGGTACCCTCACCGTCCGCTGCGACGAGAAGGATGCGCTGCAAACCCTCGAGCCCGCAGGCCCCTTCTCTCCTCTGTGCATCGCCGCAGGCTCTCCCTGAATCATGCGTATGCCGTTCGGCCTAGAGGGTGCCGCAGCCACCTTCGCGAGGCTGATGCACATGAGCCTGGAGCCCCACATCGCAAGGTATACAAAGGTGGTTAACACTCGCCCATCGGCCCGCCGCGGCCCCACTCATGATGAGGCGGGTGTTCCATTACCAAACACATGGAACGCCCGCCATCATCGTAAGTTCTATCCGTGCCCCACGGATACGAGTGACATGGATATGTAGACGCTCCGGGGCTCTCTCTACCCACGCTGCCTTCGGCACATGAGAGCTCCTTCCCACTCTCGTGGAAGCCCCATGCTCAGCGCTGGCGGATGCCCCATGCTCCGCGCTGGCGGTTTACTTGAGGGGCCCTCGGCCGTCACTTCCTCAAGCTGACCCGTGTCGAACACGGCAGCATGAATCTTTCTGTTATGTAATGAACTTGCTTCATGCATCAGTAAAGCTTATTTCCTTCAAAACCCCATGTTCTTGCCGCTGCAGGGCGCGCGCTCATGGTCTCATTCGTGCCTGTCACGCGAGCGGGGGCTGGGCACGGTGTCTGTGCTCGGGTCAGTCCCAACAGCACTGAAAAACCCAAGCGACTGAGCTCTGGCTCGCAGGCCTGCTCCCATGCACGTCACCTCACCAGGTCCATGGTGCTCTTGTCTCCTCGTGTAACACCCACAGGCGACCTCGTGAGCGCGCCCTGCTGCACTATTTGCAAAAACTTGGCAGTTTTCCTGGTGCAGGGTACGAGGGCCTCAGGAGCCCCCCCCTCAGGAGGCCTCGCGGTGGGTCCTATGGACAGAGGGCCTGACGAGGGACTGCACCTCACGAGTTGTGCCCTATGAAGGACTCGCCCCAAGCCGCACGCCTCAAAGGAGCTAAGTCTAAAGCACCCCTCGGGTCCCTTCCCTCTCGTTTCTCTCTCGTGGCCTTCTGACTTCCTCGGCACGAGCCGCCTGCGCGTCAAGGGGGGGACCCTGAGCATCGCGCCTCAGGGACTCCTAGTAGCCCTATGAGCCCTACACCCTCTGGCCTTGCCGAGCGCACGCTCTGGGCATCCCAGCGACGGTGTAGCCTGCGTCGGGGGATGGGTCCCAGCGACACAGGGCACAAAGGCAATGTAAAAGGGAAATAAAGGCCTCGGGAGGAAAACGAAAACACGCGGATCATTAAGTACTTAACACCAAAAAGTGCCGTACAAATGTCTTCACGCCCCCTCGGGCCTGCATCCACTCTGTTACATGAAGGTGAGCACAGGGCCTCAGGCAGCGGAGCCACCGTCGGCGTCGTCGACTACTGGATTGCCGTCGTCGCCAGACCCTTCCCCGACGGGCGCAAAACGCTCCAGCAGGCTTGCCACATGGTCCTCCACAGCCCTCGCAAGCTTGCCTTGGAGCTCCTCGGGAACCGGAGACAGCACCTGGTCGAAGTTGAAGCTGCCATCAACGCGCAGCAGGTTGCTGAAGACGTGGGTCGACACTTGGCGCAGGAGGTCGCGGCACTCAGCGTCGCAGATCTCGTCCCACCAAGTGGAGCTCGCCTCCATCCGCTCCACGAGCCTTGTGAAGAAGGCCAGGTAGCTGGCGTCGTCGGTCTCCAGGGGCTCCTCCACCCTCTCGATCGAGAAAGCAGCCACGGCGCCGCGAGCGCGCCCCATGAGCTCGCGGAACATCTTGGAGCGCTGGACCTGCTCCCCGCGCCCTCGGGCTGCCTCGTCGCGGGCCCACTGCGCCTTGTCGCTAACCTCGCCCACCTGAGCCTGGAGGTCTTCCAGCTCATGGCGAGTCATGGCGTGGAGCTCCGCCGCGCTCCACCTCTCGGCTTCCGACGCCGTGAGCTGCCACTTGAGCTTGGCAATTTTGGCATCGAGTTTGCCGCGCCTCTTCGTGAAGCGGTCCTCCTGCTTCTTCAGGTTGTTGGAGTAAGTGTCCGCTAGGGCCTTCGCCTTCCGCGCGACCTCCTCCTAGACCCGCTTGTCGATCTCGGCCCTGTACCTCGCAGCTCTTTCTTCAAGCGTGGTGTTGGCTTTCCCGAGGCGTTCTTGGTAGGTGGCCTCGCTGGCTGCCACGATACGGTCCAGATGCTCCAAGCGCTCTCGTTCCCTCTCCTGCTCGATGGTGGTCCGCAGGAGTTCGCACTCCCGGATCTCCATGTCCATCTCCACGACCGCCGCCATGCTCTCGCACCGGGTGACCGCCTCCTCGCGGGAGGCTAGCCGGGCCTCGCAGGCCGCGACGCGCCCCTGCTCCAGGCGGAGGTTCTCCTCCTCGGCCATGAGCTCGGCCTCTTGGGAGCTGAGGGCCGACCGGGCGTGGCGGAGAGTCCCAATCTGTGATAGGATGCTGCAGCTCACTAGGGCCAGGGTCCCGGGCACTTCCGGCCCTTCTGTCTTCGCCCGCCATGGCTCTGGGGGCTCAGGGGCTGCTGCGTCATTGGATCCGCCCAGGCCTCCGTCTGACGGGGCCTCATTCCCCTCCAGGCGGCCAGGATCCTCCTCGACCTCCGCCTCGGTCTCCGCCCCTGCCAGCCGCTCGGCCGCGCAGGTAGGACTGGGCGCGGCCGCCTCCGGCTCGTGGCGCCCTGGTGATCGCTCGAGGCTTGCGTTGGCCGCCGCGTCGGCGCCCGCCTCCCCCTTGGGGCGGGCCCCTTCCGGAGGCACCCTTTCTCCGGCAGGAGGAAAGGCCTCCTCGGGAGGCGGGGCAGATCCCGCGGACCCCTCCTCCACAACTCCGTCACGCTTCGTGGGGATCATTGGGGGAGTCGGTGCGCCAACCGCCCCCAACTCCTGCTGGGCCCCGGCGGCCTCTCCGGCATCCTCGTCCTGGACACCCTCCTTCTTCTTCGGTGGGGAGCCCCTACTGCATAACTAGGGATGAAGCCGGGATGTGCAAGATGAGGCGGTGGGCGTAAGGAACGCGCGAGGTAGGGGGACTTACTCGTCTCTAGGGACCCATCGCCGCTTCCTTAGCTTCCCTCCAGGGTGGCTGCCGCTTCTGCCCCCTCGGGACTCTTTGGGGCCCCCTCCTGAGGCCCTGCTGTGGGGCCCGTCTCGCCCCCCCCCCCCCCCCCCCCCCGAGGCTTCGACGGGTGGGATCGCCTCGCCAGCCGCGGGTTTCTCCGCACCAAGGGCTTCCTCCATCGGGGGCGCAGACCGATGGGGCTCATCTTGCCCCCCCCCCCGGCGTCACTACTGCCTCCGCTGCCGGTTTCTGCCATCGACTGGTGGCGACTCGGCTCGGAGGCCGCCGCCTCGCTCCAGGCGTCCGCCGTGGCCGCCACCTTGGTGTCGCCTTCGTCTTCGGGAAGCGGCAGCACCTGGACCGGATTGTCGCGGGGTCCCACATGACCCGGGGGCACAAGCCCCCACTGATCAAACAATGGCATGCCGGCCCACACGTCCTCACGGTTTCCGAAGCAGTAAATTGGAGCCGCGCTTGGTGGCAGGAATGACGTCGCCGCGGCAAGGAGAACATTCACTAGCCCCTCCACCACCTCCGGGGCAAGGCGATCGGGACTCAGCCTCATGGGGTCCCGCAGGCCTGAGTGGGTCCATACCGGGCGAAGGCGCCTCTAGAGGGGGGCAATGCGCTTGCGCATGAACTCCTTGATGACCATGCTTGCGGTGAGCCCGCCGACTTGGAGCACTCGCATCCTCGCCAAGACTGGCCCCAGCGCGGCCTCGGTCAGCTCAGTGGGCCCCCACCCGGAGCTCGGCATCGCTGGCGCCTCCGGGATTTTGAGCAAGGGGCTGTACTGGCGCGCGTCCATGTAGACCCAGCGCTCCCTGAAGCCTTCCACCTCCTCGGGGAGTCGCAAGTCGATGATATGCGTGCGCATGCCTGCGACCATCTGGAATGACACGCAGCCCGAGCGCTGGTCCGCCTCGGTCAATCGGAGGAGGAAAAATTTCCGGAGGAAGGCCACGGATGGCAGCACCCCCATAAAGGCCTCGCAGACGTAGGCGAAGATGGAGAGAAGAAGGACCGAGCTTGGGTGCAGGTGCAGCGCATGAACCTGGTAGTGGCTGAGCATGGCGTTGAAGAAGTCAGAGAAGGGAGGCACCAGCCCAGCGAAGATGGAGTGGAGTAAGAATGGGAAGGTCGTGCCCCCTCGCTGTGCCGCGGGGCGCGACGCCGGCCAGATCTTCGTCGCCCCGTTCCCGTTGAGGGCGCTGGCCATCATCGGCCGCACCTTATCTAGGCCATCCTCGTTGAGGATCACGGATTTCAGCAGTGCAGGCCCCGGCCCTGGTGGGACCGACGACCCCGGCTCGACGGTTTTCTTCTTCCCTTTCCTACCAGGGGCCATGGCGGCGGAGAGATTGGAAGTTGGGGGAGGAGCAACGGAGAAGCTGCTCGGGCGAGACGAAGGGCAAGATGGGGACGAGGAGCAATGACTCGTCTGCGCCCCACGCGGGCAGGCTTTATCGCCAAGATGGCGGTTACTAAGGCGTCATGGGGAGTGGGGGTGACCCACCCCGTGGAAGCCGCCACACGTCACCTCTGGGCCCGGCAGCTCGATGGGCCCCGCGTCATTTCATCCCTAACAAAGGGAACGCGCGCGCCGTGGGCCCGGGGGCTACTGCCGGCCCAGTGGGAACCAAGGTACCACGACCCGCCTGCCTCTGGCCCAGAGGACCGCGCTCGGGCCGGCCCATGAGAGTGGGCCTGCCTCAGCCGCTCTGGAGGAAGATGCCTCGTGAGGGGCGAGCCTCGCGAGGCCCCTCCCCGCCAAGCACCAAGTTCCCTCACGAGGCTCCCCTCGAGAGGCCTTCTCACGAAGCAAGTCGTACGGCACCAGCCACGGGGCTCCGCGCCCAGCACATGGGTGACGTCCCGCTATCAGGATAAGGACAGCGGGGCGCGACCAAGCCCAGCTTCCATTCTGGTGATAAGGGAGCAGCGGCATCTGCCTCCCCCAAAGCAAGTCCCAAAGGCTTTCCTCTTTGGTGATGGAAGATCAGGACGGATCAGCACACCAGGACAGAGGTCATCGCCAAGCCCATCAGCGCGTCACAAGGAACTACTTTAGCAGGCGGAGACCGCCTTTAGTCAGGATAAGCCTGCGCTCTTGTCCCCCTTTTGAATTGCCACCCTGTGGCAACCCTTTCCCGGTCATATTTTCGGGGAAGAGGACCAAGGCACTACAAAAGGGGCAGGGCTGCTTCCATGTAAGGGGATCGACCCATTTTCCCCCACACGTCTTGTGTCTGGAGCACGAGCTCTCCACCACAGAGCAATGCAACGCAAGCAGGAGTAGGGTATTAGACCGCACGGTGTCCCGAACCTGGGTAGCTCGCGCGTCCCCTTTGTGTTCGGTGAGAGCCAGCGAGCCCGTCGTGCCCCCGCCGTAGTTTCCGTCGTGTCGTAGGTTGCCAAGCAAAGTCCCCCAGAGTTCGAATCCTAAGTTCTTTGAGAAGTTTCTTGGACGCAGATCCTAGACTCCGACACTATAGATTCCCGATGAAGATCTCACGCAAACGGGCACGTTTCAAGGGGTCAATCCGGGAAGGAGCCAGCCCGAAGGAAAAATCACTCTGCCGGTGACGTTTGGCGGGGAATTGAATTATAGAACAGAGAAGATTGTGTTTGATGTGGTTAAGATTCCTCTGTCGTATAATGGAATTCTCGGCCACCCAGCTTTGGCAAAGTTCATGGCAGCGTCGCACTATGCCTACAACACACTCAAAATGCCAGGGCCGATGGGTGTCATCATGTGACGACCACGACTTAATCGTGCACTAATCATACACGCAAATGCACACGATCAAGCCTAGGGACTCACGGGAAGATATCACAACACAACTCTAGAAACAAAATAAAATAATACAAGCTTTATATTACAAGCCAGGGGCCTCGTGGGCTCGAATACATAAGCTTGCGCATACAAGCGTCAGCGAAAGCATCAGATATCTGAGTACAGACAGAGTTAGTCAAGTTTTGCCTTAAGAAGGCTAGCCCAAAAGTAACATCGATCGAAAAGGCAAGGCCTCCTGCCTGGGAGCCTCCTAACTACTCCTGGTCGGCTAGCTCAACCCAGTAGTACGTGCCATCGGGACTCTCCTAGTAGCAAGCTCCTGCAGTGGCGTCTGGCTCCTAGGCTCCGTCGTCTGATGTATCATCAATTGGGTATGGGGAAAAGAATAGCAGAGCAACCGTGAGTACTCATCCAAAGTACTCGCAAGACTGACATCAGAACTATGCTAAATATGCATTGGTATCAAATGAAAAGGCTGTATCTGTGGACTATATAGCAGCAAAGCCAGAATAGAGAGAAAGGCCTAGCCTATCGAAGACTAGCATCTTCAGGGTCTTGCAGCATAAGAAGAGTACAAATTAGCATATTATTAATTAACAAGCATATGGAAGCAAAGCCCAGAGATCCTTCCTCGACTCCCTGTGAGAAAGCAATCCCGGAGCTTATAATTATTTAACATGTATCCAGTTCAAGTAATAATAGATCGGGATACAACACTGAGCGTCCTGTTACCGTGGACACGGCTATTCGAATAGATAACTTCCCTGCAGGGGTGCACTACTGTTACCCAACACGCTCGATTACCTCTGGCCGGACACACTTGCTGGGTAATACCCGGCCTCCGGTGATCGACATGACGCAGTCCTACCTAGGCTCAGCAGAGAGGTCAACACGCCGGTCTAAATCCTAAGTGCGAAGGGGTCTTGGGCCATCGCCCTTTGCACTCCTGCACGTTGCGTGGGTGGTTGGGGTGCAGGCGCGACACTGTATACACAAGTGAAGTACCATCCCAATCCCAACAATCAGCCCGCATCTCTGAACTGTGACATCTGAAGAGCTTTTTGCTGATACATACGACGTAGAGGGTCCCATAACCATTATCCCACATGGTGGTAGTGCGTATAGGGCACGATGACCCACTCAGATCAAATACCCAAATCCGTTAGGCATATTTAGTAACTCGCAGAGGCGATCAGACTACCTATCGCTCCGACTTGGTAACACACGGATATCGATCAGGGTGGTCTCCGCCTGCCCTGTCGTTCCGCCACATTAATCTCTCGCGGGTGCCCTCCTGGCAAACCCTCACATTTTTCCCCGCGGGTACCCCTCGGGGTCGACCCGCCTGCGATAAAGGTCAAAGTAACAGTGTGTCCGATGTAACGAGAAGGAATTCGAGGAATCACCCTCGATGGTTGCCCACTCGAGGAGTTGCACAATGGAAGCTTATCGGAGGTGATGAAAGAGGAATCACCCTCGGTAACACACATCCGGATAGCTATTCTACAGAGGCATCATCGGAAGTGAGATAAGAGGTATCACCCTCGGCACTCGATGCCAGCTCTGCAGAGTCGAGCAACTTAGGGGGTGTGCGGTGATGTGCTATTCTCGGCCCGGTCGATCACATCGATCGGGGCACAAGTACTAAAGCGTAGCAACTGCAGCAAAGGAGAGAGGCCACAGATGGTTTACCATCCAACCTATACTAAGTAGTTTGGATAACAGGCAGGTATCAAAATCAGTTACAAGGACAGGCTATGCATCAGAGTACGATAAAGCAAATCAATAGAAATTTCTAATGAAAGCAGGAGGGAGAAGGAATAGGTGATATCAGTATGCGTCAAGGGGGGTTGCTTGCCTGGAAGCTCTGCTGAGAGAGGCTGATCGTCAGACGGCTGCTCGTCGGGGGTGTAGTCGAACCCAACTGCGTCGGCGTCAGTTTCGGCGTCTATCGGGGAAGAAGGAGGGGGAAGAAACAATAAATTCATGGAAAAAATGCAATCACTATGCAGGACATGCCTAAATGATATGCAGATGACCTATACTGACTAACTAAATGATTTAGTTAATTTTAGGAATTTATTTGGATTTATTTTATTAAGGTTGAGCACTATTCATTTATCGAAAGCAGTCAAAAAGTTCCATGTTCACCTAGCTAGGAGTGTTGGACATGCATTTTGATTACGTATTCAGAATCTTCATATTTTTCTGATCATTTTTCATATATAAATTATTTTAATCCGAGTTATGGTTTAAAAGATATGATTTTTCAAAGTTTTAAATATTTTCTGGAATAATTTTAATTATTTAAATTAGAATTATCCGAAATAGTGGGGGATGACGTCAGCATGACGTAGTGCTGACGTCAGCGGTCAACAGAGGCTGACCGGGGTCAAACCTGACCAGTGGGTCCCACTGGTTAGTGACTCATTTAACTAAACAGGGTTTAATTTAATCTGATTAACCTAATTAACTAGTGGGCCCGCACTGTCAGTGACTAATTAACGTTTTAATTATTTAATTTAATTAATTAACACATTTTCTATTTATTAAAAATCATTTAATCGACTGGGCCCCACATGTCAGCGGGCGGGGCCGCGCTAATCGAGTCAACTGGGCCCAGTGGGACCCAGTGGCAGCGGCTGTGCGGTGGGGCCCGCAGCGCCACGTCGGACGGCGACCGGCGACTCTCCGGAATCACGCCGGCGAGCGCGTTTCGCGGAGGTGCGGCTCGGGCTTCGGTCGGAAATCGCCCACAGGGCATCATTCGATGCGCGGCAGGGCTCTCTCGAACGAGCGGACGACGGCGAGGCGTTTGGTGGTGGTGGCGCAGCCGAAGGAGCTCCGTAGCGACGGCGGTGAGCTCACCGGCGGATGGCCGGAATCGGGCGCGAGGGGAAACGGCAAGGCAGCGCGTTTGCGAGAGAAACGAGAGGCTAGGGGGAACCTACGCAGCGCGGCGAGCACAACGGGCACGGGCGCAGGACCATATGGTCGCCGGAACGACGCCGGCGACGAGCTCCGCGGCGGAGGGCTCGGGCGCAATGGCTACGGCGGTTATGGGGCACGGCGGCCTAATGCAGAGAGGGAAGGAGGGGTGGGGGCTCACTGGCGTTGCAGAGAAGCCCCGGGGACGGCTCAAGGAGGCCGGAGATGACCGAATCGGCGGCGTCGGTGGCGGACGGCGTCGGGGAAGAAGACGTCGAGGAGGACGATGCGGTGGCGCAGAGCTCCAATGCGCAGCCTCAGGCGACGTAGTCGAGGACGGGGAGCACGGCAAGCACGGCGGAGCAACGATCGGGAGGCGGTGGCCGCGGGATCGAGCGTTGGCGGCGGTGAGCTCTCGGGTGGGGCGCGGGACAGAGAGAGAGAGAGAGCGAGTGGGGACGAATGGGTAGGCTAGGGTTTCGGGGGAGAGCGAGGGCAGCACGGGGAAGGTCTTAACGGCGACGGGGAACCGGCGGATGGCCGACAGCGCGACGGACGGCGCCGTGTCAGCGTGCGCGCGCGACAGCGAGCGGGGGAGGACAACGACCCGGTAAATGGGCTGGGCCCTGCAATGTACGACTTAGGCCCATAGGTACAGTAACCGTTAGGCTGTTTTCTTTTTATTTTATGTTTTCTGTTTTATTGTCGGTTTTGTGAAATGTTTGGACACTTGTTGACTTTTAGAAAATAGGAGACTCGGTTCAAATATTACAGTGCAATATTCTCTATCACCAGAAATTGGTTTGGCTAAAATATAATTTCAGTTGTAATTCTATTAAATAAAATGGTATTAAAATGTTGCTGATTGCTACTGTTTTAGATTGTTAGAGTCACTTAGGCATTTTTAGTGATGTTATTTTCCTGAACATATTTAGTTATGATTTATTTTTTATTTAATGAACATTTTAGTTTTTAATTTGAACAACTTTTAATTTTTCACTTAAATTTGAATTGCAATTCGAATGGGAATTTGAAATGAGATATGATGCAATGATGATAAAGCATAGTTAATCATGCTGACTTGGCATTAACAAAAAGGTGATCACTGTGGTTAATTACATGGGGTGTTACACATCACCATCAATTCCGACAAGAAAGATGCAGTTATTTGTGTCGACAAGCTTTATAGAGAAGTAGTTGCAGCGTCTGCCACCAAGGCACCCGCTCCCGCTGACAAGAAGAAGAGCACGAAAGACGGCAAGACCTCCAACAAGGCTTCCGGGAAGCGCACCTCTTCGGAGTGCTGCACGCCTGTTGATGACGTGCTGGAGAGTTCTACCGCCAAGAAGTCCAAAGCTACTCCACCAGCAACGAAGAAGGTGCCTGCAAAGGATGATGGCACTGGCGGTACCTTCACCGTCAGTTCCACTCTTGATAGCAAATAGGAAAGCGCACTCGTTGCCTTCCTAAGGGCGAATGTCGATGTGTTTGCATGGCAACCATCTGACATCCCCGGTGTTCCCAGGGAGGTAATTGAGCACCACCTTGCCATCTGTCCTCATGCTCGGCCCATCAAGCAAAAGGTCAGGAAGCAAGCTTTGGAGCGGCAACAGTTTATTGCCGAAGAAATAAAGAAGTTAGAAGTAGCAGGCTTAGTTAGAGGTGTACTACATCCAACATGGTTGGCAAATCCAGTTGTAGTACACAAAGCAAATGGGAAGTGGAGACTTTGTATTGATTATTCTGATATCAACAAAGCATGTCCGAAGGATCCTCTCCCTTTGTCGCGCATTGATCAAATTGTTGACTCTACTACCGGCTGCGATTTACTCTCCTTTCTTGATGCATACTCTGGTTACCATCAGATTTTCATGGCCAAGGAGGATGAGGAGAAAACCGCCTTTATTACTCCACGTGGCACATACTGCTTCGTGCGTATGCCTTTCAGACTAAAAAGTGCTAGTTAAACATTGGCAAGAGCAGTCCAAATTGGTTTTGAGCCCCAGCTGCATAGGAATGTGGAAGCATATATGGATGATATAGTAGTCAAAACCAAGGACAAATCAACCCTCATTCAAGATTTAGAAGAAACATTTGCAAACTTGCGCAAGATCAATTTGAAGCTCAACCCCGAGAAGTGTGTGTTTGGCGTTCCATCCGGCAAGCTTCTCGAGTTCTTTGTATCTCAACGTGGAATTGAGGCCAATCCCAACAACATCAATGCCATTGAGCAAATTGAAGCACCAAAGCGCGTCAAGGATGTGCGGCGTCTTGCCGGCTGTGTTGCTGCATTAAGCAGGTTCATCTCCAAATCTGCTGAGCGCGCCTTGCCATTTTTCAAGATTTTGAAAAAGGCAAGTCCAATGAAATGGACTCCAGAAGCAGAGGTCGCGCTGCAAGATTTGAAGAGGTACCTCTCCTCTCCGCCAACACTAGCCTAAGCCACAAGAACCGTTGCTGCTGTACTTAGCGGCAACAAATCAAGTGGTAAGTGCTGCACTAGTAGCAGAGAGAGAAGCTGACAATGAGGAAGCAGCAACACCAAGTCCGTCAAGCGACAAGCTGGAATCTTCTCCGGCAGAGCCTGGTGCCGACAAGTCAGAATCAACGCAAGAAAATGAAGCAAACCAACAAGTAGTGCCGAAGAAGAAGATGGTGCGGCGTCCAGTGTACTTTGTTAGTTCCCTTTTATAGGGGGCTAGGTCAAGGTACTCTGGTGTGCAGAAGCTGCTTTTCGGCCTTCTTATGGCTTCGAGGAAGCTGCGCCATTACTTCCAATACATGAGATTACCGTCGTCACTCGCTTTCCGTTGCAGCATATCTTGAGAAATCCAGATGCCACCGGCAGGATAGTGGAGTGGGCGTTGGAGCTGTCTAGTTTTGCACTCAAGTTTCAAAGTACCTAAACTATTCAGAGCAGAGCTTTGGCGGAGTTCATTGCCGAATGGACACCAACGCTAGACGAAGAGATTCAATAGACTACTCTCCCCGGCAAAGAGACAACCAAAGAATGGATCATGTACTTTGACGGTGCCTTCTCGCTGCAAGGCGCCGGTGCCGGAGTGCTACTTGTCGCACCCACTGGAGAGCACCTCAAGTACGTGGTACAGATGCACTTTCCCAGGGAGAAAGCTACAAACAACACTGCTGAGTATGAAGGGCTCCTTGCCGGTCTTAGGATCGCAGTGGACCTTGGAATCAGAAAGTTGATCATTCGTGGCGACTCGCAGCTTGTTGTGAAGCAAGTTAACAAAGATTATCACAGCCCATTGATGGTACCTATGTGGAAGAAGTGAGAAAATTGGAAGAGCATTTTGATGGATTGCAAACAGAGCACATCCCTCATGCGGAAAACAGCATCGCTGATCATCTGTCAAAGTGTGCTGCTCAAAAGCTACATGTGGAACCAGGAACTTTTGTGCTCCATTTGACTCAACCATCTGTAACACCATCAATGCAGGCAAGCAAAAGAAGAAAATTGAACACCAGTAAGTATTTCCCGGCAGAGCTCCCAGAAGCCGTTGGCAAGGAAGTTGCCGGTAACAACACGTCTGCTGGTGAGCAGCCGCCTCGAATGGAACCTCAGGTTCTTACCATCGAGGCAAGCGCTCCCGCAGCCGAAGAGATGCCTTTAGTCCTTGTCGTCGAGCTGCAGGCTTCGGCATGGGCACATCAGATCGTCTGTTTCCTCCAAACAGGAGAACTTCCCGATGATCAAGAAGAAGCCAAAAATGTAGCCCGACAGTCAAGTATGTATCAGTTTGTTGATAGCATTCTACACAGAAAAAGGCCAAATGGGGTGAAATTGAGGTGCATTTGTCGGGAAGATGTACTGAAGCTGTTGGCGGAGATACACGGAGGAATGTGTGGCTCTCACATAGGATCAAGAGATTTTGTCGGCAAAGCTTTCCGGCAAGGCTTCTATTGGCCCACTGCCCTTCAGGATGCAACTGAGCTAGTAATCAAGTGTGAAGCATGCCAGTTTCATTCCAAGAACATACATCAGCCAGCTCAAGCCCTTCAAACAATCCCACTCTCCTGGCCCTTCTCGGTCTGGGGGCTCGATACCTTGGGCCCCTTTCCCCGTGGTACCGGGGCCTTTGAGTTCTTGGACTTTGCGATCGACAAGTTCACAAAGTGGCCTGAGGTAGAGTCAGTGGGGAAGGTGACAGCACAGTCAGCCGTCAAGTTCTTTAAAGGACTGGTTTGCCATTTTGGTGTTCCTAACAGCATCATCACAGACAACGGCACACAGTTCACGAATCGCGCCTTCATGAAGTACATCCAAGACCTTGGAAGCAAAATCTGTTTTGCATCTGTTGCTCACCCGAGAAGCAACGGCCAAGCGGAGAGGGAAAATGCTGAAGTGTTGCGGGGCCTCAAGACGAGAACTTTCGCAAGGCTGCACAAGTGCGGAAGGTGCTGGATTGATGAGTTGCCGGCGGTTCTTTGGTCACTCAGGACGACACCAAATCGATCCACTGGCCAAACACCCTTCTCCGTAGTGTATGGGGCAGAGGCAGTGCTCCCCATGGAACTCACATTCAGGTCACCTCGAGTGCTTGCTTATGATGAAGCACAGCATGAGCAGCTGCGGCAAGATGACGCCACGCTCCTTGAGGAAGATTGTCTTCGGGCTGCTGTGCGAGCTGCACGCTATCAGCAAGCTTTGCGCCTCTATGATAGCCGCAAAGTTCATGCCCGAAGCCATGAGGAAGGCGACCTTGTTCTTCGGCACATCCAGTCTGCCAAGAAACCAAACAAGTTGACGCTGAAGTGGGAAGGCCCTTATCGGGAAGTACGAGTCACCAAACTTGGTGCAGTCTGTCTGGAGACCAAAGATGGCATCCCGGTCCAAAACTCATGGAACATTGAGCATCTTTGCAAGTTCTATCCATAAGGCACAGTTGACGGGCCTCCCGTGAACACCTTTTGTACAAGCCTTGTCCGCAAGACATGTAACCCTTTGTACAAAGCCAGGCGCAGACCCTGTGCATAAGTGAAATAAAGCTAAGTGTTCAGCAACTCTTTGTTAAAGTACATTTTTGATTGTGTACAATTGCATGTGATGTTGTGTTACACTTTGCTTTGTATGAAATGATTAATGAGCCGTCAAGGCATCCAACGACTTCTTTCTCTTCTTTCTTTTTCTCAAAGGACAGAAGGTTCCCTCGCGTGCAAGTTTCCCGGGGGGTGATAGTGTGGATACCACCAAATGACATTCAATTGATCATTTTTTTACAATGAGAAGCACGACAAAGAAAAAGCTAAGTTGAAAAACTTTAAGACAAATTCTTTGTTATATTTGCAATCTTCCTTGAATGATTTTTGTCTTTGTATGAGAAACCTGCACGCTGAGGAACCTTGTCGTGATCAGTTGCGCTCTTACTTTGTTTCGAGTCCGCTCAACAATTTAAGTAGCCGCATTGAAAACGTCAAAGGAAAACTTGCCAGCAGTGGCACTCCCGACAGGCTGCTAAGGATCCGTTCCTCAAGCGCTCACGGCAAGTGTGCGCACCGGCAAGCTTCTGGCAAGTGTAGGGTATAAGAAATCTTGCAAAGACATGATGAAACAAGGAACATGGCATACATTCATCTTAAACAGTTTAAATTGCATTACATCACAAGCACAGTGCAGGTCTAACTTAAGATTAAATGTATCTTTTACATGATAGCACCGGTAGCAAATGCGACAACAAGGCTAGTTCTGAAGATTGCCTTCGTGCCTGGGAATGAAAAGGACCTTGTCGGCTAATGGAGCAACAACCTGGTCGATAGCCGTGATATCAGTGTTCTGCGGCAAGGTTCTGAATATCTCGGAGAGATCAACATCAGGATTGCGGTAGGCGACCTTGACAAGCACCTTGTAAAGGATGTCGTGGCCGAATTTCTGGGATTCATCAGCAAATGAAGCGGATCTATCCTCATGATAAGTTTTCAAGGCATCAATAAGGCCCTCGAAGAACTTGGTCAATCTGGTGGTGGCGGTTTCCTTGTCGTTTACAGTAAAGCTCCAGCTCCTCTTGTCCATAACGGCAAGTTGGGAAGTTATGCGTTCAGCTATGTTGACAAGCCTGTCGGTCCAGAGGGAGAGAACTTCTCGCAGCTCGATAAACTTGTTTTCAGCATCCTCTCGCAAGGTCTCCTCTGTCTCTAGCTTCTCCTCAAGATTATTTCCCTTTCCTTGCCAGATTCAAGATCCTTCTCCAAAGTGGCAAGTTTGGCTTTCAAATCTTCAACTGCCTTGATAGTGGTATTAAGGTCTTGGCTCTTAGATGTTAGCTCCGTCTGCAGCTCCCCTAGAGTGTGAGCTGCCTTCTGCGCTTCACCTTTAAGGGCCTCGATCTCTTTACTATTTCCGGCAAGATCTTCTTTCAGCTTGCTCAGTTGGGATTCCAGATCTGCCTTGGCCGAAGCGGCGGCGGCAACTTTATTAGTGGCCTCCTTGAGCTTGGCGGCACTTTCTCAAGCTTGGATCTCCATCCTTGTGGTTCTTCTCCAGCTCTTGCATCCTTTGCTCAAGGTGCTTTTCAATCTCTTCATCTTTGCCGCGAAGTTTGGCGGCGAGGGCCTCTTCCTTCCTAGAAACCATGGCAGCCAGTTTCAAAGATGTGCAAGACCGCTACAACAAGCGTTGGATCAAACTCCAAGAAGAACACAAAGGTTTGGAGCTGGCCGAAGAAAGGCTGAAAGAGAAGGCAGAGGAGATCTGCACATGGTACAACAGGGAATCCCGCAATCTTAGGAAGCAGGAGGAAAAACTTGCCGCTGCTTAGGAGAAAGCAATAGCTTTGGACGGCAAGCTGGCAGAGCGCAAGGCGCAGCTCAATGCCAGAGAGAAGGATCTTGCCGCACAAGCAAGATCTACTGCGTTGTCAGCAGCGTTGTCAGCTTCAGTAGCACTTTGGGAGAAGGGGGCTAGAATCCGGGCAACCTCATCATCAAAATTTGGACCTCCAGTGCCAGACGAGCTGGGGGCTTCAGATTCTTGCTGGGGAGCGGCATGCATCAAGGCGTCCGTCAAGATCTGAGTAATTGGAGCGACGGGTTGAGCATCAGGATTTGGCCTGTCGGCACCAACCAGCACCATTTATGTGTTTGTCAGGATGGGGGCAGATGTGTTGCCGGGAGACTTCTCCAGCTCTCTGGTAGCTTTCCCTGCCTCCTCGACAACAGATTTAGCGGCCTCTTCAGCAGAGATTTTGGCGGCCTCATCAGCAGCATCCTTTGCGATTTCCGCTACATCTGCAAAAATTTCTCGTTCTTCGGGAGAAGCTGGAGCTGCAAGGTGGAGCAGAAGCAAAGGACAAAAATAAATTCAATTTACAAGTCAAGTTCAAAAAAAAATTGGAAAGTGCTTAGAAGCAAGTGGATTACCTATTGACTCTTGTTGAGGAAGGGTGGTTCCTTCCCCGACAACCTCGTTTGCCGGGATGATTTTCGTGCGGACAGGCTCATCGGTGGAGGCCCTTGCCGGATAAGCGCTCTCCGAGGCGATGGTTGACGGAGGAGCCATGGTGGGATCCGCCTCCAGGCGTTCTTCCTCCTGGAAAACTTCTCCTATCTCCTTGTCGGGTTCAGAAGAAGGAACGTCAGCGCCAGTGCTCGCGAGCGGGAATTGCACCACGGCCTCACACTGGGGGCTGGGCTGGGGGCTGATAACAACTTTATCACCAGATGTAGCCCGCTGCCCAGCACTTGCCGTTGGCTCGTGTTCTGTTGCAGCCCTGGTTTGCTTCGCCCTGTGCACGAGTGGTTCTATATCTCTGCGAAGACAAAAAAAACCAAGTCAAAATGACAGTCAAGACAAAATCAAGATTTGATGAAGACAAATAATTATACTTACTCCTCGTCTTCGGGCTCACTAAGGACGGAGAGGTCATATCTCACTGGCGGAGGTGACTCCCTGGACATTTTGATTGTCGGTGGAGGCGAAGATGCCTGCTGAGAAGACCCAACTCCCCCGGCAACTTCTTGCTCGGAAGATGGACGTTGAGCTCGAGGACGCTGAGTTGGTTGTCGGTGCACTTCTTGATGTTGGCCAGTCCTGGTGGTCGTCTTCTTCACGACAGGGCCAGTTCCTGATGAAGAAGAGCGCACTACCTCCTGGCTAGACGCCTTTCGAATAATGCGTGCCTTCTTCTTCGGGGCATGAGGATCTCCTTCCTCTTCGGGTTTCCCGGCAACTCCTTCTCCCGCAAACTCTTCTTGGTGCTCTTCGGCAACCTCTTCGTCGGGGGTCTCTTCCTCCTCTTCGGTTGCCGCAGCCCGGGAACCTTCAGCCTTGGTAGCCTTTAGGGCCTCCTCAGCTCTGTGGGCGATATACGTCAGCTCTTCGACCCTGGTGGCATGGATGAGGTCCTTCTCTTCTTGAGTGGCCCTCTCTGTCAAGTTGGAAGCCCAAGTCATTTCATCTTCAAGCAAGGGCAGCTCCCAGTCAGCTTCAACTCCTAGAGCATTACACACTGGCATCATCGCCAAGATGGAATCCTTGGCGGAATTGATATGCAGTGGTACAACTTTGTCCGGCAAGTGAAACTTGCCGGAAGTCCTGAACAGCTGATGACAGAGGCTGATGTGCTGCATGACCGTCAAGTTGTTGCCTAGCCCTGGATGCAGCCAAATGATATCAGCAGCGTTCTGGTACTCCCAAGTGTACCTTTGCCTCTTCTGCAGCGGCGCAATGCATCGCTGGACGAAATCAGCTCCTACCATCTCAATGGTTAGCCCGGCAGACTTGAGGCGAGCGATCCAGTTCAGTGCTGGGCCATGTTTTTTGTTGCTGGTGCCAGGATCACTCCAGTTCTTGCCGCGGTCAATCTTCTCCGTGTACGGCAAGCAGAAGTTGGGAAAGTCCATTTCCTTGGACCAACACCACTCCACCCGCCACTCTTCCCACTTCAGATGTAGTAGACCGGCAAGATATTTTCCTTTGGCTTTGGCCCGGGGAATCCATGTCATACTACCGGAAAGCGCATCACCCTCGATGCGGGGAATGAAGAACTGGCGAAAGAGATCAACATTGGGGACGACTCCGACAAAATTCTCACACATATGGGTGAAGACAGACATGCACGTCATGGCGTTGGGTGTAAAATCCAGCAGTCAAAACCCAAAAGTGTACATCAATTCACTAAAGAAATCTGAGTATGGGGGAACCAAGCCGCAGTAGAAATACACGTAGAAGAAGGGATAAGCATCTCCGGTGACTTTGGTGTCAGCAGGGAGCATCACCGGGGCTTTGTGATCCTGAATGTCCCTCCCCCACATGTAGGCATACCTGGCCATGAGGGTGCTCTTGTCCAGAGCAGGCGGCCAAAAGACCGCATTTTCCCTCCGCCTCTGCTCCAAATCTGCCTTCCTCTTCTCCACTTTAGGGTCGACAGACTTGGCGGGTTTCTTCCCCTCCGTATCGGCCTTTTTGGGCTCCATGAGAGCTCAGGAAGGAAGATAAGGTTGGGGAAGAGATGCGAGATGGCGGCGGCAGCAGCGGAATTTGCTCTGGCAAGAGGAAGAAGATGAAGCAGAGAAGGGCAAGGGTGAATGAGCAGCGCCTCCTCGCGGTTGCCTTTTTATGGGGAAGGCGTGGGGAGGCTGGCTCTTTACTGTTCGGCGTGGCTGCGCTTTTGCAGGCGCACTACCACAAAACCGTCGCTCCAGTCCACCACTCCTGCGACCCGCATTAAATGCACGACATGGGCGTGCGACAGGGAATCATCATCACAGGATTTTCGGTAGTAATTTATCACCACGTGTCTGCGCATTGTTTGGGCCTAGCCCAACGACATTTGGACGCGTGTGTGGCCCAGGCCCGGGGGCTCCTGTCGGTGTATAAAACATGGGTATTTTATACCCTGACTTATGCACATACAGTGGTAGCTTTCTTGATAGCTAGGGCTTGCCGGGAGACTACTGACATCAAGATCCAAGACTTGGTGTGAAACAACAGAGAAGAAACCAAGACGAGTCATCAAGAGGCATTTAGCTAGTGCCGAAGATGCAGACAACATTTGCCGGAGAGGCATGAGCCGGCAAGTCGAAGGCCCGGCAAGCTTTGTGCCGGCAAGCTCTCACTGGCTCCTCCTCGCTCCACCTCAACGATCAGCTGGTCACTAATTTGTGAGGTGTCGAGTGGGCAGGCGGTTTGTTGAGGTTTGTCGGGCACGTGTCAGCATGCTGGAAGGAGGATTACCTTTAATGACACCCGTCCAGAAGGCGTGTCAAGATTATAGGAGGTAGCTGGGCGAGCAGTGCAGAAACCTTGCCGGGGTTACTTCTCCACATGACACCTAACGGCGCATTTAATGCGTTTGTCCTAAACCGGCAGAGTTAGGTATGATAGCACTGTAGTTATCTAATCAACATGTAAAGACTATTTTGCCACTGTGGTTACCCCTTGATCTATAAAAGGAGGACCAGGGCAACCTTTACAAGGGTCAACACTTTGCTCATTCTACATGTGTAGCTGCTCTTCCTGCACCTTGCCGGCAAGAAGCGCTCCTTGTGCTTGAGCTCAAACACATCCAATACATAAAGCAGGAGTAGGGTTTTACACCTCACGGTGGCCCGAACCTAGGTAAATCCTTTGCGTTGATTGTTGATTGTGCTCTTTGTGCTTGCGCATCTCCCTAGTCGAACCGCAAAGGGGCTAGATGGCCCCATAGATGGTCGTACGCACGACAAGCATAAACGTCAAGAGTGGCTCAAGTATCCTTTCCATGCTATGCTCATGCATAGTAGTACTAGAAACATACCAATGGGGATTCCAGACTCCCTGAGAATGCCTTTTTAATTCTGTTGTCTCACCGTTATTTACCATCTTTATTTTTCATTTAATTTTATGTTATGCAGTTACAAGTCACCATTTCACTCAATCCTTATTTAAATCCGCCCTCACTCTACTTCCCCAAGTGTAGCCTTGATACGTCTCCATTGTATCTATAATTTTTGATTGTTTCATGCCAATATTCTACAACTTTCATACACTTTTGGCAACATTTTATATTATTTTGGGGACTAACATATTGATCCACTGCCTAGTGTCAGTTCCTGTTTTTTGCATGTTTTTTGTTTCGCAGAAAATTCATATCAAACGAAGTCCAAATGTGATAAAATTTTACAGAGATTTATTTTGGAATATATGTAATTTTTGGGAAGAAGAATCAATGCAAGACGGTGCCCGAGGGACCCACAAGGCAACACGGCGCCCCATGGGGGGTACGGTGCGCCATGTTGCTTTGTGACTCCCTCATAAGTCGGTTGGGTCCCTTCTTTAGCCGCAAGAAAGATAATTTCTGGATAAAAATCCCCTCAAAATTTTAGCCCAATTGGAGTTATGGATCTCCGGGAATATAAGAAACGGTGAAGGGCCAGAAAACAGGACGCGAAACAGAAGAGAAACAGAGAGAGAGATCCAATCTCGGAGGGGCTCCTGCCCTCCAGGAGCCATGGCGGCCATGGACCAGAGGGGAAACTCTCCTCCCATCTAGGGGGAGGACAAGCAAGAAAAAGAAGGAGGGTGGCTCTCTCCCCCTCTCTTCCGGTGGCGCCGGAGCGCCGCCAGGGGAACCATCGTGATGATGATCTACACCAACAACTTCGCCGCCGTCATCACCAACTCTCTCCCCCTCTATGCAGCGGTGTAACCTCTCTATTCCCGCTGTAATTCTCTACTTGAACATGGTGCTTAATGCTACATATTATTATCCAATGATGTGTTGCCATCCTATGATGTTTGAGTAGATTATTTTTGTCCTACGGGTTAATTGGGGTATGGTGTCATTGATATGAGTTGTATGTTAATATGGTGCTATCTTATGGTGCCCTCCATGTCGCATAAGCATCAGGGATTCCCGCTGTAGGGTTTTGCAATACGTTCATGATTCGCTATAGTGGGTGGCTAGAGTGACAGAAGCTTTACACCCGAGTAAGGGGGTTGTTGCGTATGGGAGTAAAGGGGACCTTTTACTTAATGCTATGGTTGGGTTTTACCTTAATGATCTTTAGTAGTTGCGAATGCTTGCTAGAGTTCCAATCATAAGAACATGTGATCCAAGTACGGGAAGTATGTTAGCTTATGCCTCTCCCTCATTGCATATGGAATTTTTTTCTCTTTGTGTTACAAAAAGCTTTCTACTAAACAACTAACTTTTATTATCTTGCTAAGTACTTCTAGTTTTATTCTTGCAAACTTATCCTTACACCGACAAAGTGCTTTTATACTTGTTCTAGGTAAAGCAAATGTTAAGTGTGCATAGAGTTGTATCGGTAGTCGATAGAACATGAAGAGAATATAAATTCTACCTTTAGCTACTCATTGGGTTCGACACTCTTATTTATCAAAAAAGCTACAATTGATCCCCTATACTTGTGGGTTATCAAGACCTTTTTCTGGCACCGTTGCCGGGGAGCAATAGCGTGGTGTGAATATTCTCATGTGCGCTTGTTGGCTTTATCACTAAGTAGTTTTTATTTTTTGTTCCAGTAAGTAGTTTATATTTTCTGTTCTAAGTTGTTTTATATCTTTAGTTATGGATATGGAACACGAAACACCAAAAATAATAGTTGTACTAGCTACTCATGGAGATGGGGAACCTCCTAAAACCCTCGATGCTGGTTATGTGGAAAACATTAAATAATACTTTGATAATCCTGATAAATCTCCATTCAACTTGATAATGGGAGATACTTTGGATCAACGGGAATACTTTAGGGATTATCGCTTGTCTCAAAAAGGGAAACACTTACGGGATCAAATTAAAATGTTGCGTTGGTATGCTTGGAATTTGTGCTTAAGGTGTGATTATACTTGTTGCTCTAGGATGAAGGCTCCACACCTTCCCTTTCAATGTGAATTTAATGATAATGAAACCTTGGCTTGTTATGCTAGTGGTATATATGATTACTATGATGTGGAACAAATAGAAGAATTTTTTGCTTTTATGGGTGCTTATGAAATTGAATCTTTGTTTGAAAAGTATGAAGATTGTGATGATGCTATTTACAGATCTAAAAATTATGCTATACTTAAATATTGCTCTGAGAATTATGAATACAATGCCTATATTTATGAATTTATTGAGAAAGTCTCCGCTGTCCAAGAAGAGACTAATATTTTGCAGGAATCTATAGAAGAAGAAACTGCTGAAACTGTGAGCTCATTAGATGAAAAAGATGATGAGGAGAGCGAAGAACAAAAGGAGAAAGAGCGGATTAGCTATCCGTGCCCACCTTCTAATGAGAGTAACACTTCAACTCATACATTGTTTAATTTCCCTTCGTGCTTACCAAAGGATGAATCCCATGATCCCTTTGATTCATTTAAAATATCCCTTTTTGATGAAATTGATGCTTGCTATGCTTGTGGCCATGATGCCAATTTGAATTATGCTTATGGAGATAAACTTGCTATAGTTCCTTATGTTACGAATGAAATTGTTGCAATTGCACCGACACATGATAGTCCTATTATCTTTTTGAATTCTCCCAACTACACTATATCGGAGAAGTTTGCACTTATTAAGGATTATATTGATGGGTTGCGTTTTACTATTACACATGATGATTTTAATGGACATAATATGCATATGCTTGCTGCTCCTACTTGCAATTATTATGGGAGAGGAACTACATCTCCACCTCTCTATGTTTCCAATACGATAAAATGGCAAGAAACTATTTATGCTATGTATCGACCTTTATTATGTGTGCATGAATTGTTCTTTTATGACATGTCGATGCATAGGAAGAGAGTTAGACTTTGTCGTTGCATGATATATGTTGCTTTGTGGTCACTACTAAATTACAAATCATTGTTAATTAAAATTGGCTTTGATATACCTTGGGATCCGCGTGGATCAATTACTTGAGCACTTTATGCCTAGCTTAATGGCGGTAAAGAAAGTGTTGCCTGGGAGACAACCCGGAAGTTTTAGAGAGTCATTTTATTCTGTTGTGTGCTTTTAAAAAGTTTAAAAACAAAAATATATAGAGGGGGACCTAAAACTTTTCAAAAAGAAAAGTTAAAGTGAGAAAGACGAACACCGTTGAAGTGGGGGACGTCCTTGAACTTTGTTCATGCCCATGGAAACTTTGTGAATCTTTATTACAGAAAATTTTCAACAAAAATAATTATCCCCTTGTACAAATCCATTGTATTATAAAAATAATGTGCCAAGATTTACCTTTAGGGTGTTTAAATTGCTTGTTCGGTGTGTGCTGTGCAAAAACAGAAACTTTGCTGTAGTATTTGAATTTACATATTTTACCGGAGCATGCAAAAATTCTGAAATTTTTACACAATACTGCTATGCAATTTTTATTTTTTTTCCTAATTTTTCAGAATTGTTGGAGTTACATAAGTATATGTTTCATCTGCATCTTTACAAACTGTCTTGTTTTCATAGATTGCTGTTATAGTTTCTTTATCTGCTTATGTTTGAAATCTTGTTGAGCCCCATTGATTTTGGAGCCATAGAATTGTGATTGCATACAGTGGGTAATTTTTGATTATAATTATACAATAACGTTACAGCAGGACATGATGGGATTTGATGATATATGTACTAACCTCTCTAATAAAAAGTTTGGTTAAGTTTTGTGTGGATGAAGTGTTCGAAGATCGAGAAGGTATCAATATGAGAAGAATAAGGAGAGGCAAGAGTTCAAGTTTGGGGATTCCCAAGGCACCCCAAGTAAATATTCAAGGAGACTCAAGCGTCTAAGCTTGGGGATGCCCCGGAAGGCATCCCATCTTTCTTCCTCGACAATTATCGGTATGTCTTGGTTTTTGTTTTGTTCACATGATATGCGTAAATTCTTGGAGCATCTTTTGTGTTTATTTTTCCTTTTTATTTTATGCACCATGCTGGTATGAGATAGTCCTTGGTTGATTTATAGAATGCTCTTTGCACTTCACTTATATCTTTTGTGTATGGCTTTATAGAATGCTTCATGTGCTTCACTTATATTATTTGAAGTTTGGATGTCTGCTTCTCTACATTTGGAAAATAGTTATTTGTAGAATGCTCTTTTGCCTCACTTATATTTATTAGAGCATGGTCTTTTTTAGAAAGAATTAAACTCTCATACTTCACTTATATCTATTTAGAGAGTCAACAAGAATTGGTCATTCACATGGTTAGTCATAAAATCCTACATAAAACTTGTAGATCACTGAATAAGATATGTTTGATTCCTTGCAATAGTTTTGCGATATTGAGGTGGTAATATTGGGGCATGCTAGTAAAAGAATTAAAGTTGAGTATTTATAATGGTGTTAAGGGAAGTAAGTCTTTATGCAAGTAAATCCTCACGCATGTAAAGTGGTGGCCACTGACATTAGCGGTGAGGTCGGAGCCTGATTTATCATTGATTGAGTTTTTGTGTTGTTTCGATCGGGGGCGCACGATGGTTAACTCCCCCCACCTCCCCCCTAGGGGCATGCGAGTAGTACTTTGCTTCGAGGGCTAATAGGCTTTACAATAAGTATGTGAGTTCTTTTTGACTAATGTGAGTCCATGGATTATACGCACTCCTATCCTTTCGCAATTGGCTAGCCTCTTCGGTACCGTGCATTGGCCGATCTCACCTCAAGAGTTGGTGCAAACTTCATCGGTGCATCCAAACCCCGTGATATGATACGCTCTATCACACATAAGCCTCCTTATATCTTCCTCAAAACAGCCACCATACCTACCTATTATGGCATTTCCATAGTCATTCCGAGATATATTGCCATGCAACTTCCATCATCATAATATACATGACTTGAGCATTCATTGTCATATTGCTTTGCATGATCGTAAGATAGCTAGCATGATATTTTCATGGCTTGTCCGTTTTTTGATATCTTTGCTACACTAGATCATTGGACATCCTGGTACACTGCCAGAGGCATTCATATAGAGTCATCTTGTATAGTTTTTATCAAGTTGTAATATCGAATTGTAAGTAAATAAAAGTGTGATGATCATCATTATTAGAGCATTGTCCCAGTGAGGAAAGGATGATGGAGACCATGATTCCCCCAAAAGTCGGGATGAGACTCCGAACGAAAAAAGGCCAAAAATAGCCCACCAAAAAAAGAGAAAAAAAAGAAAAGAAAAGAAAAAAATGAGAGAAAAAGAGAGAAGGGGCAATGTTACTATCCTTTTCCACACATGTGCTTCAAAGTAGCACCATGTTCTTCATATAGAGAGTCTCCTGAGTTTTCACTTTCATATACTAGTGGGAATTTTTCATTATAGAACTTGGCTTGTATATTCCGATGACGGGCTGTGGCACCCCGCCTGAATACCACTGTAGCTAGACGGTCGCCACACACGCCATCCCAGGAAATCACTCTGGCATGCGCTTTTACAACAGGTATCATGAACACAGACATTTCTATTAATGGATATATATAAGTCTTACATGATATTTACAAGGGTGATGGCAGCAGAAAAGCTCTATCTAAGGCAGCGTGGTCTTGGTACGGCTCCAATCCACAGGGATCTGACTGGGTTACTCTTCTAGCCCGCGAACACTCCGGCTCCTCGCTAGAGGTCGTCGAATCCTTAGGTGAACCTGGCCACATTGAAGGCCGCTGAGTACTTTTGAATGTACTCGCAAGAAAGCCAAACCAACATATACACCAAGCAATGCAATCCATGGCATTCAAGCATGCATTCATTAACTTAACAATACTAACTATCATGTCTTAGCAGGATTATCTAGCAAGATTATATCATAACAGGATTATCTAGCATGATAACTATCAAAGTAACTGTAGTATGACGAAGATACATCATATCAAGTAATTAACCCATACTCCGAATATGTCATGATCCAAACCATATCCGATCCCAATCCAATCCAAGTCTTGTGGTCGTCTGACCCTTTAACTCATAGCCATCACATGGCTAACATTCATACACCTGACATCCTCTGATGTCCATGCATCCGTACTGCAAGTCTGACTTGCTTTCCCATTCTCTGGTTCAGTCTTAGCAATAACATTATATAGTTCATTCCTCCGGACTCGACACAGACCAAATAGTGTGACCTAGTACGAACTGTGTCCCATGACCGAGGACGCGGCTATTCGAATAGATTTACACTCTGCAGAGGTTGCGCACTTTACCCACACCATGGAGCTCCCGGCCTCGTACTTAGTACATGTTCCCATTCGTGTGGACCGGTGCTGCTCCAACGAAACTTGCCTAACCCATGACTCCTCCACCGTACCACCGACAATCATCCTCCCCCAGAGTCATGCCCTGGGTGGCCCCTGTGTCACCCCTTGACACCTGCCACCGTCGTGGCCAACAAAATTGTCCCAAACGGGGACGCCGGCAAATACTCAACTGGGCTCACAAGGTTATTGCCGCCTATCGGGCCAGGGTAGCGTGCGCGCATAACCTTCCCTCTTTGGTGGTACCGATAAAAGAGCACGCTGTTAGACCAAGCTAAGGCCGTCCCATACCGGCAGATGTGGCTGCACTGGAAAGTTCGGTTCGGTGGCACTATGACTCGATCCAGCCGACGGAGGAGGTTGTTTTTAGCACATTCTTTATTATTGCAACAACAGTAACAATGCATGATGTAACAATTATGAAAAACATAACAACCTATCTCCATACAATATCACAATGAGTCATTAGTAAGACAATACTTAAATGGCAAGTTATCACTTTACAAGTTCTAGCTGTAAGTTACGACCATCTGAATCCTTGCATGAAACCGGCAAATAAACCAGTATCCACTAGAACGGTCTGTACAACTCAGATCTGGGATGTTACCGGAATAACTCAACCATGGCTCAAGACAGCTGAAAAGAAGCTCAGAGCATGAGACGGTGTTGATAAAAAGAGTGTAGCGGTTCCCTAAGACGGCCGAAGAACAGCTCAGAGCATAGGGTCACCGCTACAGAAAGAAATTCAACAGCTGCCCGAGACGGCCGAAAAGCAGCTCAGAACACGGGCCAATTGTTGAAAAGAGAAACATAAAGTTGGCCTCCACCCCGGACGGCCGAAAGCAGCTCAGAACACAGGCGTGGTACCGTCATCAAAGAAAGACAAGCAAGGGTTCATCAGCGTCACATGCAGCTCACCACTACGAATACAAGCACAAGCATATTAATTTGAACACGCAAGAATGACACAGAGCAATGCTTTAGGGCACATATCAGATGGTCGGCTTGCCTGGGGTGAAGGAATACTCCGGGAGAAGTGCGATCACCTCGCGGAAGAATTCGCCGGAAAGGATTCCCTCTCGGAGGGGCTGAATGGAGGGCAGGGGCAAAATGGGTATTTTCAGAAAGTGTCAACATGGTGGAAGTGACATCATCGGAACGAGCTCGACGGACTGAGAAAGTGAGCGTTGGATTCACCTGAATCGGAGTTACGAGCGAAAAGTTGTGGCCGTTCGCTGTTTAGGCATAAAATAAACAGAAACTGTTCATTTTTGCCCTTAGCCGACGAACGTTCACAATTTAAGGGTTTCGGCAGTGGGCTGAGAGAGAAAGCGTATTTTGCATAATCCGTCTTCAGCAAGAAAAGGCGTATTCTTCTCTGAAGCAGAAGAGGATTATGCTTTGCCCAATGGAAAACGTACTCTGGAAAAGTATGCTTCCACTTAAGTCACCGCGGGCCCATGGCTAAGTGGCTTACACGCGGCCCCCACCCCGTCCTCTCTCTTCTCCCCTACTTCTTTCTTCTTCCTCCCGACGAACTGGGGCAGACGCTCGGCCGGTGCGCGGCGGCGCTCGTTCCGGCGGTCTAGGCCTCCTCCGGCGAGGCCCCGACCACCGGGATGCTTGCCGTGAAGTGGCGCATCCAGGAGGCCCGGCTACTGTTGCGGGGGAGGGCCGAGGTCATGGCGGCACGCAGAGACAATGGGTGGTGGCTCCAGCCAGAGGAGGGGCTCAGGTGGCTGGCGAGGTTGGGCTATGGTGCGGGGGAGGTCGCCAGCGACTGGGGAGCCCAGAGGTGAGCTCGAATGGAGCCGGGGACGACTGGAGCGTGGGAATTTGAGAAGGGGAACGGCGGCGGCCATGGCGACATTGGAGGAGTAGGAGAGCTCCTCGAGCTTGTTTTAGACTTTGGGCGGGGCTAGGACGGAGAGGGAGTGGCTAATGAGCTCGGGGATGGCCGGGGAGGCTCCGGGCCGCGGCTATTTATAGCCGTCCGCGACCACTGGATAAGCTCGGCTGCCGTGGCAAGCCTATCGCCGTCCTGGCGCTTCTGGCGAGGTGGCAAGCTCCGGGTGGTGCCGACCTGACGTGGGGCAGCACGACGTGACACGGCGGCGAGGAAGAGGCCAAGGGGAGAGGAAGACGATGGCGGATCACGGGGCGACAGTGGACATGGCGGCACTCGCCGTGGCGTGAGGAGGAAGAGAGAGGAGTGGAGAAGGGTCTAGGGAGGGGCAGGTGGACGTTGCGAACCCACTAGACATGGCCGGACAAGCCGGGGCTGGCCTGCCGACGAGAACAGTGCGCTGACCACCGTTTTGGCCTGCCCTAAGCGTGGTCACCACGGGCACTACAAGCTCTGGCACTCTCCTGCCTGTCCAACCTTGTCAAACAGCTCCCTCACTGCTCAAATAGATGAGGTCGATCGCTGGATGGACCAGGATGACTCTAGAGTGATCGAAAGGATCTAGAACGGTTTCTGGTCAGAACATTGGAGGGGTTACTGAGGTGAAATGGAGAGGGGATGGAAACTGAGGCCTTGTCATATTGAGATGTGGTATAAAGGAGTAGGTGCTTGCAAAATTTGAGGCCATTTGGACAAGTTTTGCATACACGTCCTTTGCAATGCAAATTCTGGTCCAGAAAATGGATTTTGATGTTGTGCTCAACTGGCTTGGTGAAATGAGCTGAATTTTTGTGGAAAGAGGTTATTTGGAAATATGGAGGTACTGGGAATATTTCAGCTCAATTGGAAATGCCAAAGTGGTACTTCCTTCACAGAGCTTTTTGCTAGACAGAAACTAGATGGAATTTTTGGGAGAAATTGGCTAGATAAAATGATGTGAATTTTTGCATGCTCACATCATATAGGGAATGTGAGGTCCTGGATTAATTTCAAGAATTTTGAATCAATATAAAATATAGTTGCTTCACAACCTCAAAATAAACCTAGAAACAAGAATTGGATGATGTGCTCAAAAGTTGAACTATGGAACTTGGGTTCTTGATGGAAATGGTGAAGATGTGGGTAGGAGAAGCTGCATAATTTATTTGGAATTTTTCCTGGCTACCAAAATGGTAGTTCCTTTGGAAAGTGCCCAAATTGCAATATTGGCTTTAAATAGGAAAAGGCAATTTCCCCTATTTAATTATGGCCAATATTTTTATGGGAGCTCAATATGATCACAAAGAATATCTCCACAAGTTTTCATGAACTTTGGAGATGGATAGATATTTTCCTGGATTTAATTCCTTTAACTGGCAGAAAAAGGAATTAATTTTAAATGAAAAATATTGCAAATGACTTGGCAATATTTTTACATATCCAGGGTTTAAAGAGATAGGATGATCACTGGGAAAAAATTGGGAGGCAACAGAGCAAAGAAAATTGGGGTTCCTTTGCAACTGCGGGAATTAGGGTTTCCCTTCCGGTAAACCGCAGAGTAGGGTTTCGGTCGCAAAATCATGAGAACATATCTTGGGTGGCAAGGTTGGACTGGAAAGAGTATCTAGTTGGACAGGGAAGGCAAGGCTAAATGACCATCTTCATATACCCAAGAGCGAGAGAAAATTCGGATAACATCGGAAAAAAAAAGACGGGAGTCAAATCCCGCGAAAGAAAAAAAAACAAGGAGCGAAAACCAGGGTGTCACACGGGCTTCCTCAAATGCCCGAGGTCTTCATGAGCAAGCAAGTTGGATGCACACCCACTTAGTTTCATTTGAGCTTTCATACACTTATAGCTCTTAGTGCATCCGTTGCATGGCAATCCCTACACCTCGCATTGATATCGATTGATGGACATTTCCATAGTCCGTTGATCCGCCAAGTTGATGCGAGACTTTCTTCCTTTTTGACTTCTCCTATTGATCCCTACCACCGCATTCTATTCCACCCATAGTATGATCCAATTGCTTGGTTTGGCACTGGGGTACTCTTGATTTGATCTATCCATTTAGGTAAGACTGAGCGTGTCATGCTTGCCACAATTAAGTGTATAGAGGTTGTTTCCTTTAGCTTCATTATTATGAAAGGCAATGACATATTACGTGCATGTTTTGTATTATTGTTTCGATATCAAATGATCGACTATTGCCTTAAATCACTCGTATCTTAATAGTCATGCCATATTAGATTATTTTATCAAGATTATGCTAGGTAGCATTTGCTAATTGTGAGTTGCGTTGGGTTTTTCCCCGAAGAGGAGAGGAGATGCAGTAAAGTAGAGATAAGTATTTCCCTCAGTGAGAAGCAAGGTTATCGAACCAGTAGGAGAATCACACAAAGCCTCGTGAATAGCACCTACACACACAAAAGCAAATACTTGCACCCAACGCGGGCAAGAGGGTCGTCACTCCCCTTGAACTCGTTACTTGCAAGGATTAAATCTTATAGTGGTAGATAGATAAATTGCAAAACAAAATAAAAGTAAATAAATTGCAGCAAATATATTTTAGTTTTCTTTTTATATTTAAGATAGACCCGGGGGGCCATAGTTTTCACTAGAGGCTTCTCTCTCGAATACATATCATACAGTGGGTAAACAAATTACTGTTGGGCAATTGATAGAAAAGCGCATAGTTATGACGATATTCAAGGCAATGATCATGTATATAGGCATCACGTCCGAGACAAGTAGACCGACTCCTCCCTGCATCTACTACTATTACTCCACCCATCGACCGCTATCCAACATACATCTATGGTATTAAGTTAATAAAAACAGAGTAACGCCTTACGCAAGATGACATGATGTATACAAAGTAAACTCAACTAATATGAATAAACCCCATCGTTTTACCCTTAATGGCAACAATACAAATACGTGTCTTGTCCCCTTCTGTCACTGGGATATAGAGCACCGCAAGGTCGAACCCATTACAGAGCACCTCTCCCGCTGAAGATAAATCAATCTAGTTGGCCAAACCAAACGGATAGATCGGAGAGAAATACAAACTATAACAATCACGCATAATAAAGTTTAGAAAAGACTCAATTACTTCTCATGAATATTCAGATCATAAACCCACAATTCATCGGATCCCAACAAACACACCGCAAAAGAAGATTACATCGAATAGAACTCCAAGAAGATCGAGGAGAACATTGTATTGAAGATCAAAGAGAGAGAACAAGCCATCTAGCTACTAGCTATGGACCCGTAGGTCTGTGGTGAACTACTCACGCATCATCGGTCGGGTAACAAGGTTGATGTAGAAGCCCTCCGTGATCGAGTCCCCCTCTGGCAGAGTACCGGAAAAGGCCTCCAGATGGGATCGCGGAAGAACAGAAGCTTGTGGCAGTAGAAAAGTTATTTCGGGTGGCTCTTTGTTGGTTTCCCAATATTTGAGAATTTATAGAAGTGGAATTAGGTCAGACGGAGCCATGTGGGGCCCACAAGGTAACATGCACTACGAAAGGAAGACACATCCGTGACATTATGGCCCGAAAGAAAACTTTTTCTGTCATGGTTGTGACACTTCTATGACCATAATTGTGACAAAAACACGTATCATCATAGATGTGGTGGGCTCCTACTTCTATGAGAAAAAATTATGACAGAAAATGGGCTTTTCGTCCTGGTCGGGCCGGAGACGCACACGCATGACATTCTTTGGGCCGTCCATGATGTAAAAAATCGTGGTAGAAGTGAGGGCAAGGAAATTTTCGGGGAGTTCCCGGTTATGGTGGGTGGTCGGGGCCGAGCGATGTAGTGTGGTTTGCGCATTTCTCTCGTACGCGCGTGTGTGCGAGGCGTTCGCTAACTAAACCCGACCGAGGCGTTCGCTTACTGAACCCGAGCGATCGCACTAGCTATGTACTGAAGCCGGTCGATCCCTTCGCTGCTAACTGAATCTGAGCGATTCCTTCGCTGCTAACTGAACCCGAGCGATTCCTTCGCTGCTAACTGAACCCGGTCGAGCCCCCGTACGTGCAAGACGTAGCCGGTGTTGGGTTGCCTCTCGATGAACAGTGCCCGTTGCTGCCACGCACGTGATACGTAGCTAGAATGAGTCGAGACGCATGCATCGATCGAGCCCCTTGCACGAGACGTGGTGAGTTGACCTAGCCGGTTGGTTGGCTGTGGATGAACAGTTCCTATTGCTGCCGCCCGCTCGTACGCCCCACCCCAGCCGGTGGGTTGGATGTGGATGAATAGTACCCTGGCCGTGTGAAGGTGGTTAGCGCTGGATGAACAGGACCCCGAGGAGGCCAGCCGGTTGGGGTGGATGAATATGACCCCGTGGAGGCTGGATGAATAGTAGCCGATGGAGGCTAGAGGAAGTCGACGGGGGATGAACAGTAGCGGGTGGAGGCTGGAGGGAGGTCGACCGTGGATGAACAGTAGCCCGTGGAGTCCCATTTTGCGGTACGCCACACCCCTCCCGATGAACAGGACCCCCGTTTCGACCATAGGCAGTTGGGGAGAAATCCGTTTCCTCCGTTTTGCGGTACGCTTGAGCCCTCCCTATCAACATGACCCCGTTTCGACCGTAGGCGCTCGAACAGAAGTCTGTTTCCTCCATTTTGCGGTACGCCAGACCCCCAACCGATGAACAGGACCCCGTTTCGACCGTAGGCGGTCGAACAGAAGGCCGTTTCCTCCGTTTTGCGGTACGTCAGACCCCGAGTCGATGAACAGGACCCCGTTTTGGCTGTTCCGTCCAAGCCGGTTGGCTCCCGATGAAGAGGACGCGTTCTGACCCAGTCACTTGGCTCCCAATGTTCCGACCCAGCCGGTTGGCTGCCGATGAATAGGAGGCCGTTGCTGCCGTCCGTTGCCTCTCTCCATGTACACGAGCCCTGGCCGCACGTATGCGCGAGTACGCATTCGAGACCCCACCTCTATATATACGTACGTGGCCGTATTTTTTGCTGTGTGGCTATACGTACGTGTACACGATTTAGACGGGGCTGCCTGAACTGTTACGTCGGGGGCTCTACTATGACACATGCCGCTCCTTACATGCCCACGGTTCATCGTTGCAGAGAGACCGATTGACTAGTATGTACATACACGTTCGCGACCTGACAGACAATGCTACGTACGCTTTGACCGGGTGGATCCCAGCTGTCAGGGAGGATTAGGAGGCACTTCCTTGCGTACGAAGATATAGCTGCTGGGTCCCAGCTGTCAGGGGGAGGAATCATTTTTTTGCGCATAATAAGGAGGCTCTTCCTTGCATGCGAAGATGTAGCTGGTGGGTCCTAGCTGTTAGGGGGGAAACATTTTTTTCCACGTAATAAGGAGGCACTTCCTTGCGTGCGACCGTGGACCTCGTGAGTCCCAGCTATCAGCCTCTCCATGTACAGTCCTTTTCCGATGGCTGTCGTTTGTTGACCGCGTTGACGATGCCGTACCGAGTGCAGCAAGGCGGTGGACGACGGCGAGGCCTAGGAAGGGAACGACCCGAAGCCGGGGAAGACAAGGCAGTGGTTGCCCACGTGGAGGGAAGTACGAGGGTTTACTGGTTCGGCTATGGTGTGAGGCTATCGTCGCCGGAGAATAACAGGAGGTGTGGGTGAGTAGAGGGATGGACTGGCCAGCGGTGAGGCCTGTGTGGCAGCACAGCCGGCCACGGGAGGTAGTAGCAGGCGGTCCCGCCGGCGCTGGTTTGGGCGGCTTGAGCAAGAAGATCAGAGATTGAAGAAGCAACACGGCCGTTGGATTAACATCCAATGGTCACTGCTTCTAGAATCGTTTGTTGACTAAGTTGACAAAGCCCTACGTACGCGTCAACTTGGTAAGCCCACAAGTCAGCCTCCAAATCAGGTGGGTCCCAGCTAACAGAGGGAGGAATCATTTTTTTTTGCGCGTAATAAGGACGCACTTCCTTGCGTACGACCATGGACCTTGTGGGTCCCAGCTGTCAGCCTCTCCACGTACAGTCCTCTTCCAATGGCTACCGTTCGTTGAATGCGTTGATGACGCCGTGCCGAGAGCACCAAGGCAGTGGACAACGGTGAGTCCTAGTAAGGGAATGACCCGGAGACGAGGAAGACTTGGCAGTGGTTGCCCATGCGGAGGGGAGTACGAGGGTTTACTAGTTCGGCTGTGGTGTGAGGCTACCGTCGCCGGAGAATAACAAGAGATGTGGGTGAGTAGAGGGATGGCCTGGCCGGCGATGGGAGTAGGGTGGGGCGGTGAGGCCTGCGTGGCAGCACAGCCGGCCACAGGAGGTGGGAGAAGGAGGTCCAGCCGGCGCTGGTTTGGGCGGCTGGAGCAAGAAGATCAAAGATTGAAGAAGTAGCACGGCCATTAAATTAACATCCAACGGTCACTGCTTCTAGAATCGTTTGTTGACTAAGTTGACAAAGCCCTGCGTACGCGTCAACTTAGTAGGCCCTAGTCAGCCTCCAAATCTGTGGCAAACATCATACAACACATTTGCTATTATTTTTAATAATTTACAACCCATTTGCTCTTTCTTAAGGATTTTTTTGCAGCACATATTCTTTTTGTTAGCATTACAGCCAATATTCTGGCCACTGTTAAAAATTTCAATGAAATTTTGCATATTTTGGTGGGCTCCGAACTGTTTTTAATCCCGATGTTTCGAGTCTGATTCAAACTAATTTGAAAAGTAAAATTATATTAATTATAATCCAATGATATTTTCATCGCAGAAAAATCCAATGAAATTTAAAATTTCAAAATCCGGATGAAACGAAATTTCAAACTAATTACCGGTTTGCTGTGTTTTTTAAAATTTACAGCCCATTTCTTATTGCTTATAGGCCATTTTCTTTTTTTAGGGGAAATAGGCCATTTTGTGGGCAACCCGAATGCATCCCTCCTCGTCTAGAAAGATTTGAAGCCCATCAGGGCTGAGAAAAGCAAGTAGGCCTCGGTTGGGTATTGTGGAAAAGAAAATAGAACTGGGCTAGCCGTTTCAAGAAAGAAAAGAAAACTGGGCTGGTGATGTGGTAAACATAAAATAAAAGATTAATCATTGAAATTTTTGAACTATTTTTAATCCCGAAATTTCGAGCCCGATAAAAACAAATTTTAAAATATATTTAAATTATGTTAAAATCCAATGAAATATGAAATATGAAAAAATAAAATAAAATTCGTAATTTGAAACTAATTGCATATTTGATGTGTCTTTTATATATTTACACCCCATTTCATATTACTCACAAAATTTACAGCCTTTTTTTATGGCCAGGCCGAATGTATCCCTCGTCGTCTTGAAAGATTTGCAGCCTAGCAGGGTGGAGAAAAGGAAATCGGCCTGTGTAGGGTATTGTGCGAAACAAAAAGGTGCGCTAGTCATTTTCACAGACAAAAAAAACAGTTGGGCTCGTCATGTTGTTAATAAAGCTTGGGATAGACGGGCCATAGACTCCGCACAACCCAGTTGATACCCTACTCCATCTCAACGATAACAACAAAAAACTGCTCGAGCTACAGGGTCCCAGGTGTCAGCCGCTCCTTGTGCAATTCTTTCGTTTATTGACTACATTGACAATGTCGTAGGTCCCGGATGTTAGCAAACCATTAGGAGGAAGCATTTTTTTCATGTAATAATGAGGAACTTGCTTGCATACGGCTATGGACCTGGGGGTCCCTACTATCATCCTCTCCACATACAGTCCTCACCGATTCCTGTCGTTTGTTGACACTCGCTCATTGTGCAATTCTCTCATTTATTGACTACGTTGACAATGGGGTGCGACCAAGATGTCGGCAAACCATTTGGAGGAAGCATTTTTTTGGCTTGTAATAAGGAGGCACTTGCTTGCGTACTGCCATGACCATGGTGGGTCCCTACTGTCATCCTCTCCACGTACAATCATCTCCTGATTCCTCTCGGTTCTCGGTTGTTGACCATGTTGACAAAGCCAGAAGGCGGTGCCACGGCGAGGGAACCAAAGCGGAGGACGACGGCGAGGCCTCGGACGGGAATGAAAAGGAGCCATGGAAGATGCGGTAGAGTGGTCGGAAACGGAGGGGAGTACGAGGGTTGGTGCGGGGTGGGGATGCCGTCGCCGGAAAATAACAGGAGGTGGGGGTGGGTGGGTGGGGGTGTAGAGGGATGGCCTGGCACCGGTTAGGGTACGGCGGGAGAACAATGCGTGCGCGGCTGCGTAGCAAGCTGCGGAAGGCAGGAGCAGGCAATCCCACCGGCGTTGGTTTGGTTTGGGTGGCTGGAGCCTGGAGGCAGAAGACAAGAGATTGAAAAAGCACGACAGACGTTGGATTGACATCCAACGGCTTAGGCTGCCACAATAGTTTGTTGACTAAGTTAACAAAGCCTTGTGTACACGTCAACCTAGTAGGCCCACAAGTCAACCTCTTAATCCATGGCTGACAAATACAGCCCATTTAAAAAAATAACAACCCATTCCAAATGTTCAATCGGAAAGTTCAACATTCAGGGCAAGGTAACAGAACTGATTCAGAGATAGAGTACTGAACTTCCACGTTGATAACCATCATAGCCAACTTAACTATCTACTCCCACTAATACTCGAGTTTAGAACAACTAACATACTCTTAGCTAAATAGACGATGATGGCCGCCATCTGCGGCACACGCTAAACGCCGGCACCGACGTCCTCCTCCTCGCCTCGGACATGGTAGAGGTGCGATAGGGCGCGTTGCTCGCGCCCGTTGGCCCTTTCCATGCCGGCGTGGTCCATCGAAGCTTCGGCTTCTAAGCGGGAAACCCACTTGATGAGCTGGTAGTAAAATTCAGCGTCGCACACGCGTGCTTTCCCAATAACCTCTAGGGCTATTCGCCGAGCGCCGGCCTCCACATAGTCGGCCCAGTTGCGGGCGCTCTACTTGCGACGCAGAGTAGCGGTGCGCTGCTCCTCCTCCATGCTCTGCTGGCAGCGCAAATCGGCGGTACGCTGCTCCTCCACCATGCGGTCGTGCTCCAAGGCATCTTCATACTCCACATTGCCATCTAAAGACTGCCAGAATGCCTCCTTCCTCCGTCTGCCTTCTCGTGAAAAACTGAACACTAACTCTGGCGGTGAGCGCCTCTGGCGGCGCCTATTGCTGCCTTGCGGGGGCATCACGGATGTGGCGAGAGCGAGGGCAAGTGGTGAGCGACGTCGGGCCGGTGGGGTCTTGTGAGGATAGGGTGCGTTGGGTGAACGTGCCACCGGAGCACGCCGGGAACCAGTAATTATAGGCGGACGGTAAATAAACCGGCGTGTCGTGGGAAACGAGATGGTCGTCGGAATTCAATGCATAAGTAGGCATGGCTTAGCGCGCCAGCTTGCCGTGGAAAACTGGAAAAACTAAAATTATGACTGTACCGTACTGCCATCCCGTCCCGTCAGTGCTTGGTCGCACATCGGCACGACAGTCAAACGAGTGCACTCGATTCATCCAGATGAGGTACGTGCGTGATCCACAGGATATTCGTGTAGGATCGAGTCGGTCAGATAGTGTACGTGTAGGATCGCAATAGCTGATGAACGTTCGCTGGGAGAGAAGGAATTTCGAACATTTTTGCTAGCAGTTTCTTCAGATTCGCATGGCATTTTCTTCAGAACAGCATGTCAGTTTCTTCAGAGGAAGGCACTTTTATTCTAAAAACTGCCACCCTTGGATCTTGTGTCGGAACTAAAACTACCAGAAGTGTATTAGTAGGCTAGGTAGTGATCGATCAGTAACTTGTAAACACTGAGCGAAGAGAAATAAGGAACATGTTGGACCATTTGGTGCGAGTGGAATGCTAGGGTGTTCCGGCACAAGTCTACTCTTCCGTCCATCCTGTTGTTCAACATCCAGTCTGAGGCAAAACTTTGGGTCACCGCGGGCGCAAAACATTTGGGTCACATCATGCCGGGAGAGTAGTGTCTTTGTAATTTCTGCCTCGCTTTTCTTTGTAAAAGCAACTGTGAACTCCTTCTTAATTAATGCATGAGGGAAATCTTTTGCCTCCGTTTCGAAAAAAAGGAAAACACTGAGCGAAGAGAAAAAAGGAACTGCTGTGCACAGTAGTAAGAGCCGATCCGCTCTAAATGTTCACACCAGACTCACAGGCCTGGCTTAGTAATATGTTCACATTAATAGCCCAAATTCACAACCAACTAGTAGGATTCCCATACATAAGATCAACATGTTTATGCATCTCAATGATTCATGGATCATACACAATATATCTGTTCTTGCTACTAACATGGATGCTTCTTAGGGCCAACATTCAGTACAGAGTGAATGACAAATTTGTTTGTAAAGTCTACATTTCCTCTTGCAAACGTAAGTGGTTTCACCAATAGATGGAACCATGAGAATCAACCACACATGATGGAGGAACATCCACTAAAATATGTTTTGGTCATCTGTCGATCACATGGCGAGACTATTTTCGGAATTCAACTTTAAGTTTGGAAAGATAATGCCCATTGGATAATCAGACCAGAGAAATGAAGCACCTAGTGTTGACCAATAAAGAGTACAGTACGACTTTTGTGCAGTCCATGCAGTGACTATCAAATCCTTCTATGTCTATTTTCAAATGGCACTGCATGCAGTGACTATCCTATTCTTTTGTGCAGTTCCACAAAAATTGAGGTCCCTGTGTTTGTTTTCCAAATAGCAATGAGCATACATCTGTTTGCACAAATATCAAGCTGCTAGTTAACATATACTCCACCTTGTATTTTCGGTTTAACCACGTCTCTGCTAGCCGTTTCCGCCTAGCATCTGTCATGTTTTGCACTGGACAATTTGATACTGAATTGATTTGCTGGTACAGAGCAGAAATATAGCGCCTATTCTTCATCAGACCAAGGATATCCATGTTTGCAGGGATGGAAGAGGTGAAATCGATACAACCGAAAGTGAGCATCCAATCATTGATTCATGTCCTGCACCACCAATGGAGGTCCACCCTGGCAATAAATTTACATGCAAACCACTAATATTACAAACTAATGACAGTACAAAAACAGAAGCAAGATAGTAGCAAGATAGCAGCAAACCATGTACATTGGTAATGAACAGCTCATAGTGCCACCGGTTGGATATAACTGTTTGCAGAAAATAATGGTCATAATGTTGAACCATCTGGACTTTTTGTACACTTCCACTAAAATCGAGCATCCCTGTTTGCACAGATATTGAAAGTGTGATTAAAAGTGGCACTAGTTGAAGCATAGACTAACAAATTTAAGCATTCCAAATTTCTTAATGGAAAAAGTAGCAAGACAGTTTCTAACCACCTGTTCAAAGGAATACAGAAGGCAATAGCGACAGATGTCATGAAGGCATACATAGTATCTTGTGAAAGATTGAACCATTGCAGACCTTTGCTCTTCTTTTAAGAATTTTTGGTGTAGTTCAACTAAAATAAAATGCCATCACCGCCTTGACATTTTGGTGAAACTGTACAAAAAAATGACTTACCATTACATCATGATGTTAGATATGTAATCAACGGGCAATAGAGACAAAAATGCAAACCTCCTCCGATAACATAATGAACATTAATTTTAATAAAGGTGTGACTAGCTTTGCCGGCATAATTTGAAGAATTCTACACTCTCTGTTCCTTAATATAAGACGTTTCCACAGTTCAATTTAATGTACCAAAACATCTTGTATTTTGAAAGAGAGGTAGTAGTTTTCCTCCCTTTCTTTCCTTTTTCAATTTATTGGTGGCATTAGACTGAATGCAGCATTACTTAAATGTGGCATCACTTTAGCAGTAGCATAATTTTACCGGTGGCGTGACACTAACAAAAACAAAGTGGCAATAATAGCATGATCTTGGCTGTGTGCATCCTAGCTGTGCAGAGGCCGGGTGTGTGCTCACTGTGTTATGTATCTTCTTGATGCTCCGTTTTGAGCCAATAAAATCCACCCTTTGTCAAAAAAGCAGGGATGGTTGCCCAGAGCAACAAATATCCAAGCAGCATATCTGGATTACGTCCCATTTTTGTTCTCTGTAGCCACCTTTTACCTATGTGAGGACAACAAACCTATCGACCTGGTCATTTTCTATTGCGTTGTCCTGCCTTTCTTTCCTTTTTCAACCAAGAGACAAGAGACTACTTCCTCACCTACTACTGCTTTTCCCCTTTTCAACCAAGATGCAGGTTCGATACCATGTCTCTTCTACAGTACTACTTTCCCCCCTTTCTTTCCTTATTCTACCCAGACATGGATTAGTCTGCATGAAGTAGGGTTTCCTTTAATAATGCAAATTAAGGTTTTCGTCTGCTTGACCAGCAGAGGCTAGTAACTTGGGGAGATGGGGCAGTGGAAAAACAACTGCATGCAGCGACGTGGGCAGATGGGGCAATAGCACAAGGGTATGGTTCTAAAAGAGGTAGCATACCAGAGGGTCGGCGGGAAGCGGCTTCTCTCGTCGTCGTCCTCCTCCGCCGACACTACGGTAGCGAGCTTGGGGACGGAGGCCATCCCGCGCTGGTGCTAGGTCTGAGAACACGGCCTTGTCATCAGTGCACGTCCTCTTCCCCGGCGGATGGGATCAGGCCGGATCTTTGGCCACCGATGAGGAGGGAGAGAGAGTGGCCACCGCCGTCTTTTTTAGATCTGGAGTGGGTGATAGTCTGAGAAGCAAGTGGGCAGCCCTAGCGAGCAAACACTGAAGCTCCAGCCTATATACTACTATATTATACTTGGTAGAGTACGTCAAGGTTTTCTAAGTCCCGCGAATCGGAGCCACAGGACCAATAAAAGGGGCAAATTAAGGTCTTCGATCTCTCTCCCATGCATGCACTTTTTCTCTCTCCTGCGTGCACCCAATGGATAGCATGCATGTAACGTCCGGCCTAATAAATCAGGACGACTATACTAATGCTTCAAAATTGAACGGCATGCCATTAAAAAAATAAGTCGAGAAATAACGCGGCCCGATCTCATTTTGCACGAGAAATGACAAACCATGTTCCGTTGACGTGTTGCCCCGTTCCAAGGTGTCAGTGAGAAGATGGCGAGTCCTTTTGTATAATTTCCGAACGAACGTCTATGTACGGCCGGTTCGCCTCTTCCTATACCGTGCCAACTGTCCGCTCCCCACTCGCCTCTTCCTGTACCGTGGCAACCGTCCACCGCCTCTTCCCCTTTCCCTCTCGATTTGGGAGTTGGAACTGCTGTCGCACGCTCTTACTCCCTCCATTTGCCTTGACCCTTCCTTCTGCCATTGTTCGTCTTCTTGATGGAGGGAAGTAGCAGGACCCGACCCCGTTATTCTTGCCCCAATCTGACAGATGACGCGGTGGAGGAAATCATTGATCGGTGCGACGTCATCACCGCGGCTAGCATGGCAGGTTCGTTCAAGAACATTCTCGACTCAACAAATAAAATCAGTACAAACAACCCAAGGGTTCAAGAGCGGTTTGATCTCCCCTATCTTCTTCGCTATGACCCTGCTCTCTAGTCCGGGGATGACGGAAGGCTCGCCTTGTGCAAGTTGATGCCACTTGATAGTGATCCGTGTGATGTTAAGATGCCATCGCTTCAGCGTAAGGATTGGGTAGGCGCAAATGGAGATTGGGTTGTTTATATTGGGGACAACTGTGAGTGGGAGCTTGTGAATATGTACACTCGTCACCGGATTCCAATTCCAAAAATCTCAGACTGCCCTGAGGTTGAGCACATCGATACTCTACATACGTTCAAATACGACATTGGCAACTGTCGTCTACAGAAGATAGCAATTTGTCGAGTTCCCACACGCTTTTGGAGTTATAGGAACTATTGTGTTGTCACTGTCTTCGACAAGCTTGTTGCCGTCTTTACTCCTGGATGGAATGGATGGACATTGCTTAAAAACCAGTTTCTGTACACGAGAGAGTACTGTGATGCAATTCAATACGAGCGTCTTGTGTTTGTTCTCACCACTTGTGGCACTGTTTTTGCATGGGGTCGTTTTTGCTTCGATATGTTTGTCTTCCACCTTAATTAGAATTGTTTCATTCACCATGCATGCGAGTTATCCCTTTACTAATTAACCTTCAAAATTTTCAAGGTCCTGTCAACATTCCGCCAGCGATACTTGGAAACTTTTATAACCAAGGGGGAGATGACGATGGTGATGATGATGACGATGATGGTGATGATCACGAGCATGAAGACGAGCAATACCTACCTACTAGATGGTACCTAGCTACTTATTTCGATGGATCACCTCTTCTTGTCTGTATACAGGGCATTGCTAATGTTACAAAGGAAGCACGTAGTAGTATTGTCTCGCATGGTCGTACTCTACGGACCTATGCCAACTTCCGTTGTAGGCTATTCGGGATGGATACTAGTGTGCTAGCACCACAAGCTTCCCCCTGGTTCAATATTGATAGTCTTGGAGAACACTCGCTTTTCCTTGGACTTAACTATCCAATGATGGTGAAAGGCGATCTAGCGCCTGTTGGCACAACCTTGCCATTTATGAGAAGCAACTCTATCTATACCACCGACATTGCTGTTGTTGCTCACTACTCCAATGCAAGTATTGCTCCTGATATTGGCCGCTTCAGCTCGGATGGTGAGTCTTGCGTTGGTCTCAAGATTGACAATACCACCGGGCCCTGGTCAGAGACTCGCTTCCAGTTCAAAGCAAGCGTTTCCAACGCCGAGGATTGGTTGACATGAAGGTCATTTTCATTTCTTGTAGTGTGAAAAAAACTTTAGTCTTTACAATGTATCCTCATTGCCGTTGTGCATTGTAGACTTGTTGTATGTAGTGTGAACGGTATATTTGCATATGCATGTGATAAACTTACTTAATTTATGAATGGATTTCGAGTCACTTATGAGAGTGTGTGCTGCGACGCGGCAAAATACTTTTCACGGATAGTATGTGGGGCCGAATGTGAGCAAACCGACGATGGGCAAACTCTGCGCGTCTGCTAGCTGGCTGATAAGAGAGGGAGAGGAGGGCCGAGCATGGACTCTAGGAAATTTGCCGATAGTGTGAGGTGGGCCTAGTACTAGTGGTACCGAACTCCTGGAGAAATAATGTGTTTTTCTTTTTGCAAGTTGGAGAGATAATGTGTTCGCTCTACGTCACCAGCACCTCGATATAGTGGGGTGGCATGGGCCAAAACAAGCATTCACGTCTAGGAGTACGGCACACGCCACCACCAAGAGTCCCATCTGACACCAAATTTCTTGGATTCCGTGCTACACCTAGCTCTTCTCTCTCCTTGTTTCTCTAACTCAACCATCGCGCGGCGACCGGGGGGAGTTTCAGGTGATACGATGCTGCCCATGCTCCCATGATACGGGCTTTTGAAAGCCCTTGGATTTGAGATCGAACGGTTGCATGCTGAGCTCCTGCAAGTTTGCAAAAAATCCCATTAAGATCTGATATTTACGCACAGGTCTAGAATCTCGGCATGCGACCGTTCGATCTCAGATCCAAGGGCTCTCAGAAGCTGGTATCATGGGAGCATGGACAAGTTGGTTTGCCGATAGTCGGTTTGCTGAACTGCGGTCCCACCACTACAAAAAAAAGACACATTCGTGACATTATGGCCCAAACGAAAACTTTTTCTGTCATGGTTGTGACACTTCTATGACAATAATTGTGACAAAAACATGTATCATCATAGATGTGGTGGGCTCCTACTTCTATGACAAAAAATTATGACAGAAAATAGGCTTTTCGTCCTGGGCGGGCTGGAGACGCACCCGCATGACATTCTTTGGGCCGTCCATGACGTAAAAAATCGTGGTAGAAGTGAGGGCGAGGAAATTTTCGGGGAGTTCCCGGTTACGGTGGGTGGTCGGGCCGAGCGATGCAGTGTGGTTTTGCGCATTTCTCTCTCGTACGCGCGCGTGTGTGCGAGGCACTCGCTAACTGAACCTGAGCGAGGCGTTCGCTTACTGAACCCGAGCGATCGATCGATCCCTCTCGCACTACTACACGTACTGAACCCGAGCGATCGATCCCACTGTGTACTGAAGCCGAGCGATCCCTTCGCTACTAACTGAACCCGAGCGATCCCTTCGCTGCTAACTGAACCCGAGTGATCCCTTCACTGCTAACTGAACCCAATCAATCGTTCTCGCTGCTTACTGAAGCCGATCGAGCCCCCGTGCGAGACGTAGCCAGCTGCTACTTGTAGTCTGCGTTGGTATTTCCCCGAAGAGGAGATGATGATGCAATACAGTAGAGATAAGTATTTACCTCAGTTAAGATCCAAGGTTCTCAATCTAGTAGGAGAACCAAGCAAAATTCCGTTAAGCCCACCTGTACACAAAAGAGCAAACACTTGCACCCAATGCAAATAAGAGGGTTGTCAATCCTCTTAGCGGTTATTTGCAAGGATTAAATCTGATAGTGGTAGATAGATAAACTAAAATACTAATTATAATAAAAGTAAATAAATTGCAGCAAGGTATTTTTAGGTTTTTAATATATGATAAAGTAGACTGGGGGCCATAGTTTTCACTAGAGGCTTCTCTCTCGAACACATAGCAAACGGTGGGTAAACAAATTACTGTTGGGCAATTGATAGAACAGCAAATAATTATGAAGGATTCATGGCAATGATCATGTATATAGGCATCATGTCCGAGACAAGTAGACCGACTCCTGCCTACATCTACTACTATTACTCCACCCATCGACCGCTATCCAGCATGCATCTAGGATATTAAGTATGAAACAGAGTAGCGCCTTAAGCAAGATGACATGATGTAGACAAAGTAAACTCAAGCAATATGATTAAACCCTATATTTTATCCTTAATGGCAACAATACAAATACGTGTCATGTCCCCTTCTGTCACTGGGATTGAGCACTGCAAGATTGAACCCATCACAAAGCACCTCTCCCATTGCAAGATAAATCAATCTAGTAGGGCAAACCAAATCGATAGATCAGAGAGAAATACAAAGCTATAACAATCATGCATAAAAGAGTTCAGAGAAGACTCAAATATTCTCATGAATAATCTGATCATAAACTCACAATTCATCGGATCCCAACAAACACACCGCAAAGGAAGATTACATCGGATAGAACTCCAAGAACATCGAGGAGAACATGGTATTGAACATCAAAGAGAGAGAAGAAGCCATCTAGCTACTAGCTATGGACCTGTAGATCTGTGGTAAACTACTCACACATCATCAGAAGGGCAGCAAGGTTGATGTAGAATCCCTCCATGATCGATTCCCCCTCCGGCAGAGTACCAGAAAAGGCCTCGAGATGGGATCGCGGAAGAACAGAGGCTTGCGGCGGCAGAAAGGTTTTCTCTTCTGTCCCTCTGTTGGTTTGGGAATATTTGTGAATTTATAGCGAAGGAATTAGGTCAAGAGGTGCCACGAGGGGCCCACAAGCCCGGGGGGCGCGGCCACCCCCCTAGGGCGCGCCCTCCAGGCTTGTCGCCTCCTCGTGGCTCTTCTGGTCTTCTCCCGAAGCTTCCTGGGTCTCTTCTGGTCCAGAAAAAATTAATCCAAACTTTTTTTCTCGTTTGGACACTTTTTGATAATGATTTTCTAAAAAGGCAAAAACAAGAAAAAAAACAGCAACTGGCACTGGGCATTGAGTTAATAGGTTAGTCCCCAAAAATGATATATAATGGCATATAAAACATCCAAGATTGATACTATAATAGCATGGAACAATCAAAAATTATAGATATGTTGGAGACGTATCAAGCATCCCCAAGCTTAATTCCTGCTCGTCCTCGAGTAGGTAAATGATAAAAATAGAATTTTTGATGTAGAATGCTACCTATCATGTTTCATCATGTAATGTCTCTCTTACGGTATGAATAATAAGATCCGAATGATTCAAAGCAATAGTCTATAATTTGATATAAAGACATCAATACTCTGGCATAATAATAAACAATCATGTCTTTCAAAATAAAAATGCTAAAGAACGTTATCCCTACAAAATCATACAATCCTGTCATGCTCCATATTCTTAACACAAAGTATTTATCATGCACTACCCCGATGACAAGCCGAGCAATTGGTTCATACTTTTTACCGTGCTTCAACTTTTTCAACGCCCACGCAATACATGAGCGCAAGCCATGGATATAGCACTATGGTTGGAATAGAGTGTGATGGTAGAGATCAATAAGGGGAAGTCAAAAAAAAGAAGATAGTCTCACATCAACGAGACTAATCAACGGGCTATGGAGATGCCCATCAATTGATGTCAATGAGAGGAGTAGGGATTGCCATGCAACGGATGCACTAAGAGCTATAAGTGTATGAAAGCTCAACATGAAAACTAAGTGGGTGTGCATCCAACTTGCTTGCTCATGAAGACCTCGGGCATTTGAGAAAGCCCATCATCAGAATATACAAGCCAAGTTCTATAATGAAAAATTCCCACTAGTATATGAAAGTGACAAAATAGGAGACTCTCTATATGAAAAACATGGTGCTACTCTGAAGCACAAGTGTGGAAAAATGATAATAGCATTGCCCCTTCTCTCTTTTTCTCTCATTTTTTTCATGGCTCTTTTTTGCCTCTCTTTTTTCGTTTGGAGTCTCATCCCGACTTGTGGGGGAATCATGGTCTCCATCATCCTTTCCTCACTGGGACAATGCTCTAATAATGATGATCATCACACTTTTATCTACTTACAACTCAACATTACAACTCGATACTAGAACAAAAATATGACTCTATATGAATGCCTCTGGCAGTGTACCAGGATGTGCAATGATGCTAGCGTAACATGTATAAAAAATGATGAACGGTGGCTGAGCCACAAATACTATGTCAGCTATATGATCATGCAAAGCAATATGACAATGACAATGTGTGTCATAAAAATGGAACGGTGGAAGTTGCATGGCAATATATCTTGGAATGGCTATGGAAATGCCATGATAGGTAGGTATGGTGGCTGTTTTGAGGAAGATATAAGGAGGCTTATGTGTGATAGAGCGTATCATATCACGGGGTTTGGATGCACCCGTGAAGTTTGCACCAACTCTCTATGTGAGAAAGGGCAATGCATGGTACCGAAGAGGCTAGCAAATTGCGGAAGGGTGAGAGTGCGTATAATCCATGGATTCACATTAGTCATAAAGAACTCACATACTTATTGCAAAAGTTTATTAGCCCTTGAAGCAAAGGACAACTACGCATGCCCCTAGAGGGATAGATTGGTAAGACAAGGTCCATCGCTCGTCCCCGATCGCCACTCATAAGGTAGACAATCAACAATAAATCATGCTCCAACTTCTTAGCATAACGACAGATCATACGTGCATGCTTTGGGAATCACAAACCTTAACACCAATATTCTTACTAATCCACAATTATCTACTAATAACTCCCACATATTACCATCTTAAAATCACAAAACTATTGCAAGGAATCAAACTTCTCATATTCAGTGATCTACGTGAAAGTTTTAATTATATCCCTCTTGAATACCTATCATATCAGGACCAAATTCATAACCCGTGCATATTACCATTGCTAATCATGAGACTCTCAAAAAGATATAAGTGAAGCATGAGAGTGAAAATATTTCTTCAAAATATAACCACCGCCGTGCTCTAAGAGATATAAGTGAAGCACTAGAGCAACTGCCTAGCTCAAAAGATATAAGTGAAGCACATAGAGTATTCTAACAAATCATGAATAATGTGTGTCCCTCTCAAAAAGTTGTGTTCAGCAAAGATGATTGTGACAAACTAAAAAGCAAACAAAAGAAAACAAACTATATCACAAGACGCTCCAAGTAAAACACATATCATGTGATGAATAAAAATATAGCTCCAACCGGGGCATCCCCTCTTTCGTCTACAATCTATCGGTAACTCACTTGGCCCAAGCTTAGACACTTGAGTCTTCCTTGAATATTACCTTGGGGTACCTTGGGCATCCCCAAGCTTAGTCTCTTGCCGCTCCTTATTCCTTTATCTGTCATAGTCTCACCCAAAACTTGAAAACTTCAGCACACAAAACTCAACAGAAACCTCGTGAGATCAGTTAGTACAACAAATAAACCTTAAACTTTAGGTACTGTGGTAAATTGATTCATATTTAATATTGGCATAATTATACTGTACTCCAACTTCTCCATGACTCATACCCCCCGATACGATCCATAGATTCATCAAAATAAGCAAACTATGCAACAAAAACAGAATCTATCTAAAACAGAACAGTCTGTAAAGATCTGAATTATCGTCATACTTCTGTAACTCCAAAAATTCTAAAAAATTAGGAAAACGTGGGAATTCATATATCAATAATGTGTAAACAATTCAGAAGGTTCTGACGCTCCAGCGAAAAAACGAAATTCCAGCATTGGACGCAAAAGTTTCTATTTTCCAACAGCATCTATCATACTATCTTCCAAATCATCCCAAAGGCATTACTTGGCACAAACACTAATTAAAACATAAAAATACAATCATAACAGAAGCTATAATTGTGCAAACACTCAAAAAGAGAAGGTAAAAGCAAAAAATTATTTTATTCATTGGGTTGCCTCCCAACAAGCGCTATTGTTTTATGCCCCTAGCTAGGCATAATGCATAGTTTCAAGTGTTGTCATCCTTGGTATTGACATCCTTAGGTGTGTGATTTTCAGGAGGTTTTTCAAAAACAATGGGGAACACATCATCAACCAAAATTTTAGGGTCATTACGATTGCTATCTTCAACCCCTTGTTGGTTCCCTTTTACAATCCAAGAGTACTTCTGATTAATTCCATTAAAAACTTGTTGGATGATATGTATGGGAGGAACTTCCTTTTTAGTATTTTCATCAAAAGCATGGTGATCATGAAAAATATATCGCAACATATATTCCTCATTATATAAAATTTCATCTATCATAGGATTTTCTTGACTCATATTATAGAAATCAAAGATCTCTCTAGCGTCTCGTACTATGTAATCAAGCTCATTCATAAGGAAAGAGTAGCTATATTTTTAGCTTTAGGGTTATTTATAACTGACAACTCATAAAACAATCTTTGCAAGGTAGGATGAGTATAGATAATTCTTCTTTCAAGTTTAAGAATGAGTGCGGAGATAGCCCCCCCATAACTGTTGGTTCTTTTTAGAAGTGGAGTGTCATTACAAACCAAAGTTCCCGTGCAATTAAAGAACTCTTGAATAATGTTTTTCCCTTTGAAATTTCCACTTCCTACTACAAAAATTTTTTAGTCTAAAATTTAGGGAATTTCTATCTTAGGGATTTTACCATCCTCACTTTTTTCAATAACAAACTCAGACATAGTGGCAACTTCAAGCAAAGCAAGCAAACAACCAAATAAAATATTTTTGAGTTTTTGTAAAAAAAATAGAAGTGGGGGAGATGAAAACGAGAGGCAAATGCAAATAAAAGGAAAATAAAGTAAATGCAAGTCAATGATAGTTTGTGCGAAGGTACTTGGTAATTTTGATGATGTCTCCCCGGCAACGGCGCCAGAAATTCTTCCTACTACTTGTAGTCTGTGTTGGTATTTCCCCGGAGAGGAGAGGATCATGCAGTACAGTAGAGATAAGTATTTCCTTTAGTTAAGAACCAAGGTTATCAATCCAGTAGGAGAACCAAGCAAAATTCCGTTAAGCGGACCTGTACACAAAAGAGCAAACACTTGCACCCAATGCAAATAAGAGGGTTGTCAATCCTCTTAGCGGTTATTTGCAAGGATTAAATCTGATAGTGGTAGATAGATAAACTAAAATACTAATTAAAATAAAAGTAAATAAATTGCAGCAAGGTATTTTTAGGTTTTTAATATATGATAAAGTAGACCGGGGGCCATAGTTTTCACTAGAGGCTTCTCTCTCGAACCCATAGCAAACGGTGGGTAAACAAATTACTGTTGGGCAATTGATAGAAAAGCAAATAATTATGACGGATTCATGGCAATGATCATGTATATAGGCGTCACGTCTGATACAAGTAGACCGAATCCTGCCTGCAACTACTACTATTACTCCACCCATCGACCGCTATCCAGCATGCATCTAGGGTATTAAGTATGAAACAGAGTAACGCCTTAATCAAGATGACATGATGTAGAAAAAGCAAACTCAAGCAATATGATTAAACCCCATCTTTTTGACCTTAATGGCAACAATACAAATACGTGTCATGTCCCCTTCTGTCACTGGGATTGAGCACCGCAAGATTGAACCCATCACAAAGCACCTCTCCCATTGCAAGATAAATCAATCTAGTAGGCCAAACCAAATCGATAGATCAGAGAGAAATACAAAGCTATAACAATCATGCATAAAAGAGTTCAGAGAAGACTCAAATATTTCTCATGAATAATCTGATCATAAACTCACAATTCATCGGATGCCAACAAACACATCGCAAAAGAAGATTACAACGGATAGAACTCCAAGAACATCGAGGAGAACATGGTATTGAAGATCAAAGAGAGAGAAGAAGCCATCTAGCTACTAGCTATGGACCCGTAGGTCTGTGGTAAACTACTCACACATCATCGGAAGGGCAGCAAGGTTGATGTAGAAGCCCGCCGTGATCGATTCCCCCTCCGGCAAAGGACCAGAAAAGGCCTCCAGATAGGATCGCGGAAGAACAAAGGCTTGCGGCGGCGGAAAGGTTTTCTCTTCTATCCCTCTATTGGTTTGGGAATATTTGTGAATTTATAGCAAAGGAATTAGGTCAAGAGGTGCCACGAGGGGCCCACAAGCCTGGGGGCGCGCCCTCCAGGCTTGTCGCCTCCTCATGGCTCTTCTGGTCTTCTCCCGAAGCTTCCTGGGTCTCTTCTGGTCCAGAAAAAATTAATCCAAATTTTTTTTCTCGTTTGGACACTTTTTGACAATGATTTTCTGAAAAGGCAAAAACAAGCAAAAAACAGCAACTGGCACTGGGCACTGAGTTAAAAGGTTAGTCCCAAGAAATGATATATAATGGCATATAATTACATATAAAACATCCAAGATTGATACTATAATAGCATGGAACAATCAAAAATTATATATACGTTGGAGACGTATCACCAGCCGGTTTTGGGTTGCCTCTCGATGAACAATGCACGTTGTTGCTGCGCGCGCGACACACGTAGACACGAGTTAAGACGCATCGACCGAGCCGGTTGGTTGGCTGTGGATGAACAGTTCCCGTTGCTGCCGCCCGCTCGTTCGCCCCACCCCAGCCAGTGGGGGTTGGATGAACAGGACCCCGGCCGTGTAGGCGGTTGGCGCTGGATGTACAGGACCCCGTGGAGGCCATACCACGGTACGCCATACCCCAGCCGGTTGGGGGTGGATGAACAGGACCCCGTGGAGGCTGGATGAACAGTAGCCGGTGGAGGCTAGAGGAAGTTGACGGTGGATGAACAGTAGCTGGTGGAGGCTGGAGGGAGGTCGACCGTGGATGAACAGTAGCCCGTGGAGTACCGTTTTGCGGTACGCCACACCCCTCCCGGTGAACAGGACCCCCGTTTCGACCGTAGGCAGTTGGGGAGAAGTCCGTTTCCTCCGTTTTGTGGTACGCCAAAGCCCTCCCAATCAACAGGACCCCGTTTTGACCGTAGGCGCTCGAACAGAAGTCCGTTTCCTCCGTTTTGCGGTACGCCAGACCCCCAGCCGATGAATAGGACCCCATTTTGACTGTAGGCGCTCGAACAGAAGGCCGTTTCCTCCGTTTTGCAGTACACCAGACCCCGAGTCGATGAACAGGACCCCGTTACGGCTATTTCGTCCAAGCCGGTTGGCTCCCGATGAACAGGACATGTTCCGACCCAATCGCTTGGCTCCTGATGAACACGGCGCTGTTTCCTCCGTTCCGACCCAGCCGGTTGGCTGACGATGAACAGGAGGCCATTGCTGCCGTCTGTTGCCTCTCCCCATGTACACGAGCCCTGGCCGTACGTATGCGCGAGTACGCGTTCGAGACCCCGCCTGTATGTACGTACGTGCCCGTATTTTTTGCCGTGTGGCTGTACATACGTGTACACGATTTAGACGGGGCTGCCTGAACTGATACGTCGGGGGCTCTACTATGACACGTGTCGCTCCTTACACGCCCACGATTCATCATTGCAGAGAGACCGATCGACCAGTATGTACGTACACGTTCGCGACCAGACAGACAACGCTACGTTCGCTTCGACCGGATGGGTCCCAGCTGTCAGGGAGGATAAGGAGGCGCTTCCTTGCGTGCGAAGATACAGCTACTGGGTCCCAGCTGTCAGGGGAGAGGAATCATTTTTTTTGCCCGTAATAAGGAGGCACTTCCTTGCGTGCGAAGATGTAGCTGGTGGGTCCAGCTATCAGCCTCACCGCGTACATTCCTTCCGATGGCTGTCGTTCATTGACCACGTTGACCACGCCGCGCCGAGAGCACCAAGGCGGTGGACGATGGCGAGTCCAAGGAAGGGAACTACGTGGAGCCGGGGAAGACGCGGCAATGGATGCCCGTGCGGAGCGGAGTACGAGGGTTGACTGGTTCGGCTGCGGTGTGAGGCTGCCGTCGCCGGAGAATAACAGGGGATGTGGATGAGTAGAGGGAAGGCCTGGCCAATGGTGGGAGTAGGGTGGGGCGGTGAGGCCTGCGTGGCAGCACAACCGGCCAGGGGAGGCAAGAACAGGCGGTCCCGCCACCGCTGGTTTGGGAGGCTGGAGCAAGAAGATCAGAGATTGAAGAAGCAGCACGGACTTAGTTGACAAAGCCCTGCGTACACGTCAACTTAGTAGGCCCACAAGTCAGCCACCAAATCCGGTGGGTCCCAGTTGTCATGGGGAGAAACGTTTTTTTCCGCGTAATAATGAGGCACTTCCTTCCGTGCAAAGCTATAGCTGGTGGGTCCCAACGGTCCGGGGGAGGATTCATTTTTTCGCGTAATAAAGAGGCACTTGCTTGCGTGCGGCCATGGACCATGTGGGTCCCTGCTGTCAGCCTCTCCACGTACATCCCTCTTCCGATGGCTGTCGTTTGTTGACCACGTTGACCACGCCGCGCCGAGAGCACCAATGCGGTGGACGACGGCGACACCCAGGAAGGGAACGACCCGGAGCCACGCTGAGGGGAGTACGAGGGTTGACTTGTTCGGCTGCGGTGTGAGGCATGTGTCACCAGAGAATAACAGGAGGTGTGGGTGAGTAGAGGGATGGCCTGGCCAGCGGTGGGAGTAGGAGGGGGCGCTGAGGCCTGCACGGTAGCACAGCCGGCCATGGGAGGCGGGAGCAGGCAGTCCCGCCGGTGCTGGTTTGGGCGGCTGGAGCAAGAAGATCGGAGATTGAAGAAGCAGCATAACCGTTGGATGTTATCCAACGATCACTGCCGCCAGAATCGTTTGTTGACTAAGTTCACAAAGCCCTGCGTACGCGTCATCATAGTAGGCCCACAAGTCAGCCTCCAAATCTGTGGCAAATAGCATACAACCCATTTGCCAAAAAAATTAATAATTTACAACCCATTTGCTAATTCTTAAGGATTTTTTTTGAAGCCCATGTTCTTTTTGTTAGCATTACAACCCATATTCTGGCCACGGTTAAAAAATTCAATGAATTTATGCATATGTCGGTGGGGTCCGAACTGTTTTTAATCCCAAAATTTCGAGTCTGATTCAAACTAATTTGAAAAATAAAATTATATTTATTTAAAATCCTACGAAATTTTCACCTAAAAAACTCAATGAAATTTAAAATATCAAAATCCTAAAAAACGTAATTTGAAACTAATTACCGGTTTGTTGTGTTGTTTTTAAAATTTACAGCCCATTTCTTACTACTTATAGTCCATTTTCTAGGCAAGCCCCAACTACATCCCTCCTCATCTTGAAAGATTTGCAGCCCAGCAGGGCTGAGAAAAGCAAGTAAGCCTTGGTTGGGTATTCTGCAAAAAACAATAGAACTGGGCTAGCCATTTTCAGAAAGAGAAAAAAACAACTGGGCTGGTCATGTAGTAAACATAAAATAAAAGCCTGGGCTAGATGGGCTACAGCCCCCGCACAGCCCAGTTGATACCCTGCTCCATCTCAAAAACAAAAAAAACAACTGCGCAAGCTGCTGGGTTCCTGGTGTCAGCCGCTCGTTGGGCAATTCTCTCGCTTATTGACTACGTTGACAATGGCGTGGGACCCAGATGTCTAACCATTAGGAGGAAGCATTTTTTTGGCTTGTAATAAGGAGGCACTTGCTTGCGTACTGCAATGACCCTCTTGGGTCCCTACTATCATCCTCTCCACGTACAGTCATCTCCTGATTCCTCTCGGTTGTTGACCATATTGACAACGCCAGACGGCGGTGCCGCGGCAAGTGAACCAAGGCGGAGGACGGCGGCGAGGCCTCGGACGGGAACGAACAGGAGCCGTGGAAGATGCGGCAGTGTAGTCATAGGCTCGCAGGCAGAGGGAGTACGAGGGTTGACTGGTTCGGGTGCGGGTGCGGGTTAGGGCTGACGTCGCCGGAGAATAACAGGACGTGTGGGGAGTGGAGGGATGGACTGGCCAATGTTTGAGGGTACGCTGGAGCGGCAATGTGTGGGCGAAGGCGCAGCCAGCCATGGGAGGCGGGAGCAGGCGGGACCAATGTCGTGGTTTCGTTTGGGCATCTGGAGGAAGAAGACAAGAGTAGAAGAAACACGACAGATGTTGGATGTCAATCCAACGGCTGGCAGGCAGAATCATTTGTTGACTAAGTCAACACCACCTTGGATAGGCTTTTTCCTTGTGGGTCCCAAATGTCAGAATCCAAATCTGTCACGGCGAAGCAACCTTTCTTATTAGGAATTACAGCCCATTTGGTGTGCTAGCTCAAAATAAGTTTGTGGCTGCTGGCAGGCGCTAAGCACTTGGGTTCTGTAATGCACAATGAGCTCAAGGAGCCGGCGAGAGTGATGTTATTTCCCTTGCTTGGGATTTGTTACAGTATTTCTCTCTTAATTAAATAAACGACAAGCCATTTGCCTTGTTTCAAAGAAAATATGATAGCCACAGCCGAGTTGAAAAGGGCAACAACATCTAACTCCAGCTTACAAACTGTACAAAAGCACGAGGGTTAATTGTTTATCAGGTTTAGAATAAACCCAGATTGAAAAGGGTAACAACATCTAACTGCAGAAGTGTTTTCAGCAGTCACAATCAAATGGATCGGTCAGATCCATAAAATGAACATCCCGGGTCGTAAAATTTAATGGAATATGACCACAAGATGGTGTAAAAAGAAGACTGGCATGTTCAGAAGCCCATTTGTCCACCTGAAACTCCTTTTTTTGCTCTTCGACATATCCATCCGTCAAAACTTCATTGTTAATAAATTTAAGCCTGATGGACAATAGTGCCCTCGCATTCAGCAGGAAGAATGTGACAAATCTAGTGTTTGCATGGGCGGCTACATATCCTTCCAGCGTTATTGTCTTCCAACGAATGTCATGAGAACTGAGAAAATCCCGGTGCTTACGATGCCACCGATTGGTTATACCTTTTGTACCCCGTCCTTCTACCTAAATAGACATGAAGATTGAAAATAGTTAAGGTCTAAAAAAAGAGCATGTCGAAAGAGCAACAACTGAACGGTTAATTCTTGTACACTATATATGGGCTTCCAATGTGTGTGAAATCATCACCTTTATATACAACTTCTCCAGACATGGAAAGCATCGCAACAAGCCAATAATCTTGTTCAGATCAAAAGTATTAATACTGATATATAAGATCTTGACAGAATCCAGCACCACTGATAGGCTATCCATGGACAAACTCTTCATTGAGCATAGAACATAATATTAGTACAAAAAGTGTACTCCAAGATGATATAAAACTTATGCGCACATATGAAAAATGCAGCTTATGATTACAAAAGTGTAGATGATACTCCCTCTGTCCCATAATATAAGAATGTTTTTGAAGCTAAAACAGTTTGAAAAACGTTCTTATATTATGCGACGGAGGGAGTAATATACAGTACCTAGATAACTGTGGAGCCAAACACCATCTTGAAATGATCACAAAAATCATGAATTACACCCAAGGTCTCCAGTTTAGGCGTAGAGACGACAGTTATTTGCGAAGGTGAATAACAAGAATCAAGGATCAACATTTGAAGTGAAGGGGCATCTTCGATGATGAGCTCCCCTACGTCAAAAGAAATTCCAATTCTTACAAGGTTAGGCGACTTTATTCGGAGATAACCGATTTTAACTGTGAAAAGAAGCACTAAGCACTGCAGGGCAGGGCAACTAGATTGGATGATGCTGTGCAGTGAGGCCTCTGATATATGAACCACCACAAGTGAAAGTTTTTTGAGAAGTGGGAGTCGAAGCTTTTGTACCAGATTGTCTGGTAGTTTGCACAAGGCGAAGGTGGCGGTGTGGAGAGAGGAAGAAAACCGCGAGATGGACATCGGTCCTGAGGGCACAAGTACATGGTGTTCGGAATGTGGTATGTGATTTATGGGGGAATAGTACAACTCAAGCAGCTGGAGTTTTTCAAATTCAGGGGATTTCAGCCAGGTGTCCACCGTGCAGGGCATGCATAGGTAGCATGCCGGGATGAAGAGGCATTGAATGGAGCCCTGGTGGGAGGAGATGATGTCTCCGGGGAGTTCAAAATCATTGAATAGAGATAGGTCACGATAGTCGAGATTAAGAGGCGTGGCGCGCCATAGAGGGCGCCACCGAGATGCGAGGACTTGGGTGCGGCAGCAATCCTTGGTGGGGAGAAGCGTGATGATCTCCCCAAGGATGGCGTCTGGGAGATCGCTGATGTGGTCCGCCCAAGATTCTTCGGGTTCCTCAGATCTAGGGGGAGGCTCACCGGTTCTCCCCACGCTACCCGGTGCGGGAACTACAACCGGCGTCACCGCTGGCAGGAGCCTCATCTTCTTAATGATGGGGCCAGCCAACTCCATTTTCCTTGTGGGCACCGCGTCGAGCTCACGGGTTTGAGCAGAGTAGCGAAAGACGAGCCTAGTTAAGGGGGGCTGGAGTTTTCTGTAGGAGTGAGGAAGAAGGCGAGCAGGGGTTTTCTGTAGGAGTGAGGAAGGAGGGGAGCGGGGGTTTTCTGTAGGAGTGGCGTGAGGAAGAAGGGAGCGGGGGTTTTCTGTAGGAGCGAGCTGCAGTGAACAGTGAAGTGGGAGCGAGGAGGAAGAAGGGTTTTTTTGGGAGTGCCCCTCTTCAAGTAATATGGGCTTTTCCTACAAAAATATGGGCTTTAAGATGGATCAGCTCTTGTACTGGTCGGTCTTAACACTAGAGACAGCCCCTTAGAGACACTCTCCAGCTCTCCAGCTTATGGCCCATTCGTAAAAAAAAAAGATGCACTCCAGCTTATGGTTCCTGCAATCCTGCTCGGTAACCTTTTTCAACTTGAAAAAAACTTATGGCTCCTCCTCGGGCCCGCTTGGCATCCACCAAATTAGAGGGTGCGGTAATGCATGCAGACACTCACACTGGTCGAAGCGCGGCACAAATGAGGCGTCAAATAACAGGCCCACAATATAGATTCTAAATGTTCCCACGCTAGTCAACATTCACATTAAACTAAGCTTCACAAGATACAGTATGCATACTAGCTAACATTCACAAGCACATATATAAGTTCAGCATGGTTATGCATCTCAATGATTCACCAGACTATAACCAAGACAAAGCTGTGAGAAGGTGTAGAAATCAAGAAAAAACGATCGATGCATCTCTGAGCAAAGGGCCTCCCTACGCATTAATTTCATGGGCATGCTTCTTTCTTCTCAATGTTGAGTGCACTTTGAGCATGTTGGCAACTCCACAACTAGCTCGCTGGCTCATCTTGCAATTGACGCTGACACATTGCAGCAAACAGAGGAGGCAATAGAGATCACTCAACATCAGACCAGTTTGTGCAGTTCCACTGAAATCATCTTCATTGTCCTGAATGTGAACAGATAGGAAACAATAACTGTACTTAAACGATGTTGCAAAACAGTAGCACATATCAATAGCTCGGCATGACAAAACACGATCATCTGGACGAAGGGGTACTGACCTGCGTGAGGAAGATTATCCACAATTTTATAAGTGGTTAGTTGATTTCCACCTTGGGGTCTCATCTCATGCCATGGAGGAAATTCGATCCAATCGATCAGTGCAATTCCTTCCGTCTGGCAGTAGAAAATTTGTTCGACTCACCCCAATATCTTTTTTGTGCAGTTCCACTAAAATTATGCACCGCTGTTTGCACAACCCCTACTCACCGGCCAGGCCATCTATGACTCGATCTCTTTTATCTTGCGTTGACAGGGCGGCTACAGTGCTTGTTCGCTCCTCCACACATGATAGGCTCGTTCCATAGTGCGATCAGCAAGTCAACGTACGAATAAGCTTATTTCATCTTGCGTTGGTCATTCTACCTAGTTACGAACGTAGGAATACCTCGAGCACCGTGAGGTTAGCTGACAGCAGGTAGATGCAGCCATCTAATTTTGTGTGGTTCTACTAAACTTGTGGTTTGTGCTTCTGTTTGCACAAATAGAAACCACATGGAGATAGACAACCCTGTTTGTAGAAATATGTGATAGGGTTATTTAAACAGTGTCATTTTTTGCTGTGGCATATGATTAACAACGGCATCTCATATGTTATCAATGGCATTACATTGACAGTATGAAAAAGTGCCATTAACTAAGAAGTGCCATCACATCAAATCAACACGGCACTAGATTAACGGGGGCTTAGATTAACATGCACAACAATTGCATTATAACTCTGTGATGACAATAGCACATGATCAGTAGCTACGTGCACGGTTAACAGGATTGATCGTTCTAACAAAGGGTGATACGGAAAGGAGAAATACATCTTCGTGTCAACCAAATGTCTAATTAAATTTCTGCAGTTCCACTAAGATGAAGCTATGTTAACGGTGTGAGATCTAAGTGTAACACCCCAAAGCACTCTTCATGGGAAATAAAGCAAGACAGAAGCATTTCATAAAACGGTGGTGGCATTGCTTCAGTTTATCAATGGCAATAGATTGACAGCAGCATTACTTAAGAGTGACATCACATTAACAGTAGCATTGTTTCATTTTACTAGATGTCATGGTTTTAGCATGGCAGATGCCCTTGTGAAAGGACTTAGAGATGAGGCCATCGCATGAAGGTGGAAGCCTGACGGGGTTGATCGGGATCGAGAAGACACGGGGTTACCCAGGTTCGGCCCCTCACGGTGGAGGTAAAAGCCTACGTCCTCCTTGATTATATTGCTTTGGATCTGGATTACAGGGATGCGGAATCGCTAACCTAGCTCTCGAGAGATTGCAACTTAGTCTTTCTGCCTTAGGTGCTCCCCTTTATATAACAAGTCGAGCCCTAGGTTACATGAGAGTCCGGATTGTAAACTTAACCCGTGCCCTACTCTTATTCTACTTATTCTCCAAGACATCTTCCTTGTCGTATCTTTCACCTCAAGCTGGCCCACGCATCAAGCCGCCTCTTCCCACCAGGCCTCTATCAAGCCGGCCCAGTGGGAATCTTCAAGGCCCAGCAGTGAGATAACCCGCTGAGCCCTACAGCTTTATGGCCGGGTCATCCTCCTGCCGGGTCTACAACGTTGGGGAAACATCCCCAACATTAGCCCTCAGTTTAACTTGGATTTATCCATGTCAAACTCCATCCTTCAGGCATATTTTTCCGGCTTAATTAACTTTCCGTGTTATTCCTCATTCATAGACTTGATGTTTTCTCATCGTCCTTCTCCATGACGTCACTTCCCACTTCCACAAAATCCGTGATGACATCATAGCGAATCTTTGAGTGGATTTGTATTATCTTGTCAGGCACGAAAATCAAGGAGCCCTTTTAGCCACTATTCACTGTGCCGCCTGGGGCTTCGTGCATGCCGTTTCGGGTTCTACCGCGCCTATAAGTAGGCCGGCGCCCCTCCTATTCCTCTTTTACTGCTTTCGCTCCTCGTATTCCTCCTCTGCTCTTCGACGCCGCCGCGCCATTTCGAGCTCGCCGCCGCCATTGATAAGCCGCCCGAGCTCTCTCATCGCCAACGTTATCCATCCGGCCCTTCTCGACCGGATCCACAACCTCTCAACAATCGCAAGATCTTCATCCAGATCTGTAAATGCCCCTTTTCACCATTGTTGTAATTTCTTCACTGTTCCTTGCCGGTTCTTCATTTAGCAGTTTGTAGATCCACAAATGCCCACATGTTTATGCTCTGTAGTTCATAGTACCAGCCCGCAGCACTTCCTGTGTATCATAGATCTTCTGTGATGTTCTAAATAGATCCCACTACAATTCATCTCATACTGTGAAGCACAGACCTAACTTTAATTCTTTCATTTTTAGCCATTTGTTAGATCTGCAAAGTTTCTCAATCCGTTCAAAACCTGTTTACCGACTCGCACCCCAGACCACTTCATGCACTTGTAAAAATCCGTAACTTCAGCATTGCCGGCTTATCTTTCTACTTTACGGTGACCCGGCAAATTTTTGACCTGCCGGCTCATGGTATTCTTTATTTCTCTTGCAGCTGAATCCATGGCTCCGAAAGTCAAGATGGTCAACTGGGCAAAGTCCAACATGTCAGAGCTTAGGTTACAGGCCTTAGTAGAGTCCGGGTTACTACCATCTAAGGAAGAAATCGAATGGCGTGCCCCTGAAGAAGAAATTCACCCACAGCTGGGTCAGAATGAGATTGTCTTATTCACTGATCATCTGGACAGAGGATTCTGTCCCCCCAGCTCGAAATTTTTCTGGGATGTGCTCCATTTTTTCAACATCAGACCTCAAGACATGGGTCCCAACTCCATTCACAACTTGTGCCAGTTCCAAGTGTTCTGTGAAATTTATCTGCAGCTTGAGCCATCCATCAGCTTGTTCCAAGAATTTTTCTACTTGAATCATCAAACAGAACACAAAGACGGACCAAGCCTAGAACTTGGTGGAGTCACCATTCAGCGAAGGAAGAACACAGCCTTCCCCGATGCCAAGCCGACAGGCCACCCTAAGGGATGGTACAAAACTTGGTTCTACTGCAAGGATACCTCCCCCGACGGGCACCATCCACTTACGGGTTATCGGTCAAGCCGGCTTGATGCCACCATTGTCTTCCCAGGATTCGCCTCCAAAGAAGAGAGAGAGGCTCTGGCACCCTTGTACTCCAGAATAAATGCCTTGACTGCTCATGGCCTCATCGGTGTTGACCTAACCCGGACTTGGGTAGAATGGCGCATCCAGCCTTTGGGCTTGAGGAACCGGCTCTTGCACACCTACTCAGGTGAGTTGGAAGACCCTCTTTGATTTAGCCGGGTCAACCTCCAGGAGAAGGATGTCCTAAAATTTGCCAAGAAGTTTCTTGGTGAAACAAAAGATGACATTAAGCTCGTGGGACTTGCTCCCTTTTACGCAAACAACCCGGTACCCGCGGTAAGCCACCGTCCTTATAGTTGTCCATCTTGTTCGTATTGCATTTCCTTTGTCACAATTTTTTATCAACCTGCCATCATGCAGGAAAACTCTGATTGGTGGAAGGTTGAACTTCAAGACCCCACTCCTCCTCGAGAAGATAGCGATGAAGACCCAGAAGACAATGAAGATCAAGAGGTAGAACTCGAGTCCCTTGGTCGTCTATTTAACCAACTTGTTGACGCCACCTCTTCTCAGGAACAGGCTGAAACTAGCCATGCCGGCGAGCAAGAGGTAACTTTGATCTCTTCAGACTCTGACTCACCAATACCCGTCCAGAAGAAAAACCGGGTTGCAGTCCGGAAAGTCCCATTTTCACATCGAGATGCTCATTTAAACCCACAATTTCTTTTGAAGAAAACGCAGCACGCAGGAACTTCCAAACGGAAGACCCAGAGCAGCGAGGGAGAGCTAAGCGGCGGGTTACCAAATGAGCCGCCAGCCCGAAGGGCTCGTTCGGAAGTCCCTCACAGCCCCACTACTTCACTCCCGCAAGCCGGCCTTTTGAAGGCACCACTTCCTCGTGATGACTCGGCGTATATCACCTCCCCCTCCTCAAATGAATCCAGCGCTACTGAAGCGCCGGCCTTTAACATCAATCCGGGGTAAAAATACATCACTTGCCTCTCAAGTCTGTTACTTTATTCCATCCATTAACTATTCCTCTATTTTGCAGCGCTAAAGCCATCAAAAAGAAAACCACTGCCAGGTCCTCCGACCCTATCCTTGGGACAAAGGATCCATCTCATGAAGCTGCCACAGACAACCTGGTCATTCCAGACGAGCCGGTTATCCCAGATGCACCACCCCACCAAGACTCTGCCATGAGCCCTGCTCACCCATCTCCTCCCCTGGCTGATCAGGAGAGGGAGCATAAAATAGAAGAACAGCCCACTGATCTGGCTCAAGATGAGATTGCCATCACCGGCGAAAACCAAAACCCTCCACCAGAATCTTCCACTGCCTTGACCAAAATTCCTACCAAGGCTGAATCTCCAAGGAAAGATAAAAGGAAGGCGGATCTTCATTACCACTCATTTGAAGACCAAGACATCAGTTCCCTGCATCAAGCTGTCTTGACCCGGCTATCTGAGAGCCAGGATACTGAAATTGCGATGGTAACATCTCTGAAGCGACAGTATGAGGTAATTTCTTTCTCCTATCCCTACATATACTTGCAGCCCCCAAGTACCGTGTTATTATATGATGATGACCAGGGACTTATATGCACCTTCGTGATTTGTGATCAACCTGTAGCCCCCAAGGGTCGACTCATCATGATATGATGAGCCAGGTCTCTGTATGCATACATAGAACAATTTACGCATTAGCCCCCAAGTGCCATGTGGAATACTTGTATCTTCATGGGACTTGTTGTCTCCAAGATAGCGTTGATATATGTAGCCCCCAAGTGTCAAGTCGTCCAGTATGGCGGCTTGGGACTATGACAGTATATTCTGTAACATTTGTAAAACTGATATGCAGGACATGCTGAATGATGCTGAGGCCAAGGCGGCTGACTTCCAGAGAGCCATGAAAAAGGAGAAGAAGCAGCGGGAACAAGCAGAACAGCTATCCATTGATCTGCAGCACTCCTTGCTCAATTCATCCAGTGCCTTGGAACAAACCAAGGACAAATTTGAAGCAGAACGAGCCGGCCTTCTAAAGCGTGCTGAAGACGCAGAAGCAAAGCTGGAGCCGGTATCTCAAGAGTTGCACACACTCTAGAATCATATTACCGCGATGTGTGTAGCTCTTTTCGGAAAGTTCCAACTTCTTTGGTCATCAACCTTTATAATTGCCAGGGAAAATCCGGGTCATCTTATGTTTCCCCTGTAACCAGGCCGGAGAACAACACAAACTGTTGCCCCCCCTCTTGTGAAGCTCAAAGTCGTGTACACCATCCTAGAGCAACTGTACATAGGCGGCTCACGCTGCATTATGGCAGCCAAAAAATTAAACACACCACCTCCATGTATTATGGATATTCTCAAGGAATTGTCTGTGGTGCCGCACTGGTTTGAAGAGTGGAAAAAAGGTGGCCTGTCGGCACGGAGCTCTGGCCGTACTTGCCCGCTCCAAAGCATATGTACCTGAACTAGACCCAGCACAGATTGTAGGCAGATATCCGGAGTATAACACAGATGACACACCTTTGACGAAGAAGGATTTCCTATGGTGTATTAGAGAAACCCGGGTTGCTGCCACAGTTCTGACTGAGGAGGCGGATCTTTCCAAGTACCAAGCCAGTTATTCTGAAGCGAACGAGCGTTTGGAGCCGCCCAATCCAGGACCAGTGGACCTAACTCACCCTCGTAAGAACTCCTTCGCCCGTGAGGTCGACCCTTCACCTGTGATGACGGAAGACTCAGTTTTTTAAGCATTACGATCCATCCAATGGCTGTAGGTCGGCCTTCAGACTGCAGAACCAAGCTTGACGGCGCAGGCTGACCCGACATCCAGTGGGGCGACTCGTGAGTCAGAAGGCCATCTTGCCGGCTCAAAGCTTGAAACTTGGTTGGGCGACAAAACAGAAAACACTTGATCATATTTTTGGCCCTGTTGTGGCTTGTAATAAATGTTCTAGAAACTCTCTTTGGTGATGCAAGTGCCATCGCACACTTTTATGATTGCACTTGTTATTGTAACCTTGATTGATCATTAGCCATGACATCATTTGCTTCTATCAAGGTGTTGAATCAATAACTCAACCGCAAGAGCCAAACTTTGTAATGAAGGCCAGCTATATAACAGTCCTTGAATAACTTATGAGGCCGTAATCTCGAAACCCGGTTTGTGATGACGGCTTACGGCCAGAACCAGTAGTCCAAGCCGCCAGTATGATTGATATGATAACCTGGCAATCATGTTGCCAGTGTGATAAACAACAAACAATGTTAATAAAGTATATGCCATGTATGAAAGTATGCATGCATGCCAAAGATAATAATGCAAAACAGAAATTTAAGAGCCGGCTTATAAGGCACGACTTAAAGATAGGCTTTCGAAGCCTAAGTCTGATTCGCTTTCATGAAGCAGGCTCATTGCCTCTTTTGGTTTATCCTAGCTTTCCGAGAGCCAGCTCTCACGTGACCAATTGGTGTTTTAACTCGGACAAGTTCAGGGTCACTTCTATGATTGACTCGTCGTGCGTACATCGGCTCACTTTTTTGGAGTAGCATTGAGCTAACAGGCAGGTTTAACCAAGAAAATGTTTTTTGGCGTGTTACCGGGTTAAAGGGATGTTGAAGCTAAACTTGATGAGTTGGAAGCCCCCAAGTGACCACTGATCAAATAATAAAGACTCAACACACAATTATGAGGCGAAACGACAATCACTACTAGAAAAAAGGCTGTTAGTGGCGCACCCCATATGGCTATTAATGGCGCACCATGGGTGCGCCACTATTACCACGCCACTAGTAATGGTTAGTAATGGCGCACCTCTGGTGCGCCATTACTAATCCAAATAGCAGTGGCGCACCCCCGGTGCGCCATTACTATCCCTTAGGGTGCGCCACTGTTATTTCTGTGAGGTGCGCCATTACTATGCCTTAGGGTGCGCCACTGTTATTCCTGTGAGGTGCGCCATTAGTAGGAATGTAGGTGCGCCACTGGTAATTTTTTTAAATCTGGATCTGGATCTAAATCTGGCACCATTTTTTGCATTTTTTTTCTTTTTTTTCTAATAATTTTCGTTCTCGGGGCGGGCTGTTGTGGAGTGGTTCGGGGCGGCTCTCCCATGGCCGTGGCTCGGGGCAGCTCTGCAGGGCGACGACGAGGCACGTGCGATAAAGGAAGCTTCCGGGCGGCGGCCATGTCCATGAGGAAAGAGAGAAGGGGAAGGAGAAGGGAGGAGGAAGGGGAAGGGGAAGGGAGGAAGAAGGGGAAGGGGAAGGGGAAGGGGAGGCGCGACGGCCTTCTGCTGCTTCCATTGCGGCGGCCATGTCCATGAGGAAAGAGAGAAGGGGAAGGAAAAGGGAGGAGGAAGGGGAAGGGGGGAAGAAGGGGAAGGGGAAGGGAGGAAGAAGGGGAAGGGGAGGCGTGACGGCCTTCTGCTGCTCGCTGCTGCAGGGGGTGGCTTCCATTGCGGCGGCGCCCGTGGCTGGCGTGCCGGAGGAGGATCTGGGGAGGAGGAGGAAGCGCGCAGTCGTGGGTGGGTGGGTGGGGGGAGGAGGAGAAGGGGATAAGGCCGGGCCGGGTTAATATAAGCTGTGGCGTTTCAACTAGTAATGGCGCACCATGGGTGGTGCGCCATTACTAGTTTTGAAATTTCAAAGTGCCCAGACTTAGTAATGGCGCACCAAACCTAGGTGCGCCATTACTAAGTTTGAAATTTTTCGAATTTTCTCCAGATCTTAAAAGCATCGTAACTTTTTTTCTGTTAGGTTTTTGAGGATTCTAAAAAATCGATAACGGGCATAGCCCGTCAAATTCGGATGTAACTTTTTGAGTTGTATCTTTTTCATATAAAAAACTTTTTCATCGGAGGTCGTATGCAAAAGTTACGGCCATTTTACCGAAACACGACGGGGTTTTTTTTGCAAAAAAATTCAAAATTCATGTTTGTTAATTTCCGTAACAACTAGAACACATAACACATGGGCATCTATTTTTTTGAATTTTTTTGAATCTTTTATCATTTTATTTTATTTTTTTTTAAACCGAAAAGGCGATCCACAGGGGGGGGTGTGTTTGTGTGTGTGTGGTGGGGTGTGGTGTGTCTGTGTGTGTGAGCAATAGTAATGGCGCACCCTCCTTGGTGCGCCATTGCTAACCTTAGCAATGGCGCACCAGGGAGGGTGCGCCATTACTATTGCTCACACTATGTCTGGTGGGGGTGGGGGCCTGCGTGTGTGTGAGCAATAGTAATGGCGCACCCTACCTGGTGCGCCATTGCTAAGGTTAGCAATGGCGCACCAGGGAGGGTGCGCCATTACTATTGCTCACACACACGCAGGCCCCACCCCCACCAGACATAGCAATGGCGCACCACACCTAAGTGCGCCATTACTATGCTACATAGTAATGGCGCACCTAGGTGTGGTGCGCCATTGCTATGTCTGGTGGGGTGGGGGGATGGACAAAAAAAATAGCAATGGCGCACTGCTCAGGTGGTGCGCCACTACTAAAAAAATAACAATGGCGCACCTGTTTCTGGTGCGCCATTGCTATATAGCAGTGGCGCACCACCACCATGATGCGCCACTAATAGGGATATTGGCTATAGCCATTTTTCTAGTAGTGAATCTCTCTTATACAGAGACGCCGGCTTTATTTCATTGATCAGAATATGTATATACCTGATGAAGGTATGTACAAAAGATACTACTCAATCTGTGACTTAAGTATAATATGGCCGGAGATGCGCAATATTCCAAGGCCGGCTTCCCTCCCACTTGGAGGTTCGTGACTTGTCTGCTTCACGTATATCAACCAGGTAATATGACCCGTTGTTGAGATTCTTGCTGACGACGAAGGGTCCTTCCCAAGCGGGCGAAAGCTTATGCATGCCTGTCTGGTCTTGTATCAGATGGAGGACTAAGTCGCCTTCCTAAAAGGTATGGCTTCGAACTCTACGGCTATGATAGCGATGTAGGTCTTGTTGATAGATTGCTGACCTGTATGCGGCAGTTCGCATTCTTCTTCCAGAGCATCAAGAGCATCTTGGCGAGCTTGTTCATTATCAGCCTCCACATAAGCTGCCACCCGGGGGGAATCATGACGTATGTCACTTGGCAACATAGCCTCTGCACAATAGACCAGAAAAAATGGTGTATAACCTGTTGATCTGTTGGGAGTAGTCCGTATGCTCCAAAGTACTGCAGGTAGTTCTTCCTCCCAGCAACCCGGCGTGCGTTGCAAAGGCACCATGAGCCGGGGTTTGATACCACGCAGCAATTCCTGATTAGCTCGTTCTGCCTGTCCATTGGACTGAGGGTGCACCACAGATGCTAAGTCCAACCTGATGTGCTCCTGCTGACAGAACTGCTTCATGACTCCTTTGGAAAGATTAGTACCATTATCTGTAATAATGCTATGTGGATAGCCAAAATGATAGATCAGCTTTTTGAGGAACTTAACTGTTGTAGCAGCATCACAACGACTGGCCGGCTCTGCTTCAACCCACTTGGTGAATTTGTCCACAGCTACCAACAAATGAGTATGTTTATTCTTGGACTGCTTGAAGGGCCCAACCATATCAAGCCCCCAGACTGCAAAGGGCCAGGTTATTGGAATCATCCTCAACTCTTGAGTCGGCACATGTGCTTGACGAGCATACTTCTGGCAACCATCGCACTTGCATACAATATCCTCTGCATCTACATGAGCTGTGAGCCAGTAAAACCCATGACGAAAAGCTTTGGTGACCAACGACCTTAAGCCGGCATGATGACCACAATCACCAGAGTGGATCTCATTAAGAATTGCGCGGCCCTCCTCAGGTGAAACACAACGCTGAAAAACACCCTTAACACTCCGTTTATGCAACTCGTCATTGACAATAGTCATGGACTTAGACCGCCTGATGATCTGTCGAGCGATGATTTCCTCTGCTGGGAGCTCACCGCGGCTTAGATAAGCCAGATAAGGAACAGTCCAGTCAGGTATTGCATGAACAGCGGCCACTAGAGCCGCCTCCAGATCAGGCACAGCAAGATCTTCCTCCGTCGGCAATTTGACTGACGGGTTGTGCAACACATCCAGGAAAACATTGGGCGGAATAGGCTTCCGTTGAGACCCCAAACAAGACAATGCATCCGCCGGCTCATTAAGCCGGCAATCAATGTGATCTACCTGATATCCTGTAAAGTAGCCAGCAATATTTGTCACTTCGCGTCAGTAAGCCGCCATGAGAGGATCCTTGGAATCACAGGTGCTAGAAACTTGTTGAGCCACCAAATCTGAGTCGCCCAAGCACCTGACCCGGCTCAAATTCATCTCCTTGGCCATACGGAGTCCATGAAGCAAAGCCTCATATTCGGCTGCATTGTTAGTACAAGGAAACATAAGCCGCAAGACATAACAAAATTTGTCACCTCGTGGGGAAGTTATAACAACTCCAGCCCTCGAGCCTTCCAACTGCCTGGAACCATCGAAGTGAATGGACCAATAAGTGGTATCAGGCTTCTCCTCCGAAGCCTGCAATTCAGTCCAGTCATTGATGAAATCCACCAAAGCTTGAGATTTCATAGCAGTGCGCGGCATATATTTGAGATGATGCGGCCCCAGCTCAATCGCCCATTTTGCAACCCGGCCAGTGGCTTCTCTGTTCTGAATGATGTCGCCAAGGGGTACTGAACTAACCACAGTGATTGGGTGTTCATGAAAATAGTGTTTCAACTTCTGGCTTGCCATGAACACACCATATACTAGCTTCTGCCAATGCGGATACCGCTGCTTGGACTCTGTTAAAACCTCGCTGATATAATATACCGGGCGCTGAACTGAATACTCTTTGCCTGCTTCCTTGCGCTCCACAACAACTGCAACACTGACAGCTTTATTATTAGCTGCAATATATAGCAGCATGGGCTCCTTCTCCTGAGGGGCAGCGAGGATGGGCGGCTCAGATAACTGCTTTTTGAGAGATTCAAAAGCCTGGTCTACAGCATCGCTCCAAACAAAATTATCCGATTTCCGGAGCATTTGGTATAACGGGATAGCCTTTTCCCCAAGTCGGCTTATGAACCGGCTCAACGCCGCAATCCGTCCGGCCAGCTTCTGAATGGCATTGATATTGGCCGGCTTGCCCAGGGATGGGATCGCTTTGATTTTTTCTGGGTTGGCTTCAATCCCACACTCAGAAATGAGGAATCCCGATAACTTCCCTGCAGGAACACCGAAAACACACTTTTCCGGGTTAAGCTTCATCTGATAAATGTGGAGGTTGTCAAATGTTTCTTTGAGATCATCCAACAAGGTCTCCTTCTTTCGAGATTTAACGACAATGTCATCAACATACGCATGAACATTACGCCCAATCTGCTTGTGAAAACAATTCTGAACACAACGCTGATAAGTCGGCTGCGCACCAAACGGCATGGACGTGTCGCAGAAAGCACCAAATGGTGCAATGAACGCCGTCTTCTCCTGGTCCTCCTGTTTCATCTAGATTTGATGATAACCAGAATAAGCATCCAGAAAGCATAAGGACTCACAACCCGCTGTAGCATTAATGATCTGGTCAATACGGGGCAGTGCAAAAGGATCACTAGGACAAGCCTTATTCAGATCCGTGTAATCCAGACACATTCGCCAAGTCCTGTTTTTCTTCAGAACAAGAACCGGGTTAGCCAGCCATTCAGGATGAAACACCTCCACAATGAACCCGGCAGCTAAGAGCCGAGCCACTTCTTCGCCAATAGCTTTCCGCCTTTCTTCATTGAATCGACGGAGGTACGGTCGGACAGGTTTAAACTTAGGATCCACATTAAGGGACTGCTCGGCGAGTTCTCTCGGTACACCTAGCATGTCAGAAGGTTTCCATGCAAAGATGTCCCGATTCTCACGGATGAACTCGATGAGCGCGCTTTCCTATTTAGGGTCCATGTTTGCCCCAATAGTGAACTGCTCAGATGAATCACCCGGGACAAAATCAACTTGTTTTGTATCTCTAGCCGACTTAAATTTGAGCAAGGGATCAGATTATGTCGTCGGCTTCTTGAGCGAAGTCCTGTCAGCCGGGTCGACGTTGTCCTTGTAGTACTTCAATTCCTCGGCAGCACAAGCCATCTCTGTGTATGCCGCATCTCCTTCTTCACATTCTAGCGCAACCCGCCGGTTGCCTTCCACCGTAATCATTCCTTCCGGACCCGGCATTTTTAACTTCAGATAAATATAACATGGGTGTGCCACGAAGCGCGCGTAAGCCAGCCTACCGAAGAGGGCATGGTAGGGGCTCTTGAGTTTTACAACTTCAAAAGATAGGAACTCTGAGCGGTAATTATATTCATCACCAAAGGCAACCTCTAAAGAAATTCTGCCAATGGGATAAGCTGACTTGCCAGGGACGATGCCGTGAAAAACTGTGGTGGAGGGGGTGAGATGTTTCTTAGATAAATTCATCCGTCAGAAAGTATCATAGTAATGTATATTGATGTTGCTGCCTCCATCCATAAGCACCTTTGTCAATGTATACCCGCCAACCTATGGCGCCACCACTAAGGCTAGATGACCCGGGTGGTCAATGAACTCCGGATGATCCGCCCGACTCCAGGTGACCGGCTGCTCTGACCAGTTGAGGAAATATGGGACTGCCGACTCAACCAAGTTGGCGGCTCGTCGCTGAACCTTCCGGTCCCTCTTGCAGGTACTGGTGGTGAAAACGTGATACTGACCATTATTCAATTGCTTTGGATTACTCTGGAAACCAGACTGGCTGGCTTGATTCTGATTGCTCTGGTTGCGTTGATTATTGCCTCCAGCGTTGCCAGCCTCTTGAAACCCGGCATTATGACCTTGGTTCCCCTGGAACCCCGGGCCTACGAAAGGTCCTTGTGAGCCGGCTCCCTGGAAACTGGCTCCCTGATTGCCAAGTCCGAGGTTACCGGGGTGTCTGCCATTGCCGCCTCCATTGTGATGATTCTGAAACACCCTCTTGGAGAATTCTTGCATAATGTAACAGTTCTCCCAGGAGTGGGCAGATGGCTTGCAATCAATGCTGTGTTTAGGACATGGACCTTTGAGAGCCTCTTCAAAGGTGCGGGCGAAAGGCTTCCTGGCACAGCTATTCTGCCGTTTGTTACTCCCACCGGTGTTGGTATTTGCTACCAAATCGGAGCCGACTTCATAACCATTACGCTTGTTGCTGCCATTGGCCTGCCCATTGCCATTGTTCTGCTGGTGACCCCTGCCACCTTTTTTCTTGCCCTTGCCAGATTTGTCATCATCAGACGTGGGGTCTTTTGTATTATCTGACTCAGCATATCGGGTTAAGACATCCATCAGATCACCCATGTCCTGGACCTTCCACTTGAGCCGCCCTAGCTTCTGAACCAAGGGTTGAAATTTACAAGTCCACTCCAGAACAAGAACTGCCTGGGCCACCGTGATGCTATTTGAAGAGTGAATGACTTCTGCAACCCGGCGAGACCAATGGTGTGCTGACTCATCCTCCCGCTAAACACAGTGTTCCAGGTCAACAATCATAGTTGGCCGTTTGCAGGTCCCCTGAATTTTTTTGATGAAGCGCTCCTTCAATTCCTGCCAGGTGTTAATAGAATTCGCCGGCAAGTTTTTCAACCAGGTACGCGCCGGGCCCTCTAACATGAGAAGTAGATAACCTGCGCATACAGCTTCACTAGCGCCCAACAGATCCATTGCCAGCTCATAACTCTCAATCCACTGGGCCGGCTCTAGATCTGCTGTGTAATTAGGAACCTTGCGAGGACCCTTAAAATCTGGCAGCATGCGTGCATCTCGCAGTGTTGGGACTAGACAAGGAGTTCCGATCCCGCGACTCAGTAAGCCGCCAAGGCGACCGGCTACCTGGGCTGTGGTGGGATGGTCCTGCGCCATGGGCTGATTATACACTACCCGCGCGTTTTCCTCTTCCAACGCTCGTAGAGCTCGAGCGGTGTCCACAATCTCTTGTGCGTTTGGGATTCTGGGAGGCGGCTGATCCGCCAATGGTTGTGCGGCCCTCCGGCGCTATGCGCTACTGGAAACAGCCAGCGACTCAGGACGTTGGCTCCTGGGGCGGCTCTGGTGAGGGGTCGAGTGAAGCCGGTGCTGACTATGGGAGTAGTTTGCCTGCTGCGTCACTGCTGTCTTGAGCATCTCAATAGCGTTCCTGGCCTCCACCTGAGCCGGAAAGTCACCGTCAATCGGAATTGCTGCCAAGTTGTGAGTCGCCGCTAGGACATTGTCTACTGGGTTGGAATAGTGTCCAATTGGGGTCTGGAACCGTCGAGGCGGCGGTTGCTGCTGCGGAATCGGTGTCTGATGCTGAATGGTCTCTCGATGCTGAGCCACCTGTCGCTGAGCCGGCCCTCCAGGGGATGAATAAACAGCCCCCGGGTTCGTCGGGGCCTGCGGATCATTCAGCGTAGTGAACAGCTGAGTCGGCTCAATCTGGGCAGGAAGCCGGCTCTGATGCCGCCTTCGGTGAACAAATTCAGACTCCGCCTGCCGGCGGCTCAGATAGAGGGGTTACTCTTCCAAGGACTTTGTCTCCTCCACAAGCCGGGCTTGGGCCTCCACCATGCGGGTATTTTCAGCATTGATATCCTCCTGGATCTTGGCCATCTGCTCACGGCACTTCGTGATATCTGCGTTGCGAGCCGCCGCGTTCTCTACCGTCACTGGCTTGGCCAAGAGATTCGCCAGAGTGTTCATCAGTTCCGCAAGCGCCTGCACCCCGGTCTTTTGCGAGCCGGCGGCGGCCGCGCTAGCCCCTCCTGAGCCGATGATGGTGAGGTCCTGCCTGGCCGCTGGATCTACTGGGTCGTGAAGGGGGCGGGTCCTGCCTGCCTGCCATGTACACCGCAGCGAACCGAGGCGGCTCGAGGGTTTTAGGAAAGACTTCATCAGTGCATCCCCCAGTATCCTGTCATACAAGGGATGGATCGACTCGGTTTCTCCTGTTGAGGACTCGCCATCAGATTGAACAAGCGTATCATCTTGGGACAGGGAATTCTCCGACAAGGCCACCCCTTGGGTGAACCATATGAAGACATGCTTCCGGCCAGCTTGCGGCGGGCCGGGTTTCGCCTGAGGGGGTCCGGCGCGGAGGGCTGATTCGACACCGGTGATAGCCTCCAGTCATGCAGCCGACTCGCTGACAACACCGATGAAGGTATGGATCTTGCGAAAGGGGACCTAGTACCCATACTCGATCGAGTCAGCTTTGGGGCCCCAGTACGAATCGTCGATGTAGAGCTTCCCGCGGCGGCTCTTCGTCATCTGGCCGACTGCATACTTCCCGAACCCTGGGAGGGCTCCCGCCAAGAACTCAACTCCACCGTGCGTTGGCCCCACGATGGGCGCCAACTATCATGGTTTTAGCACGACAGATGCCCTTGTGAAAGGACTTAGAGATGAGGCCATCGCACGAAGGTGGAAGCCTGACGGGGTTGATCGGGATCGAGAAGACATGGGGTTACCCAGGTTTAGCCCCTCACGGTGGAGGTAAAAGCCTACGTCCTTCTTGATTATATTGCTTCGGATCTCGATTACAGGGTTGCGGAATCGCTAACCTAGCTCTCGAGAGATTGCAACTTAGTCTTTCTGCCTTAGGTGCTCCCCTTTATATAACAGGTCGAGCCCTAGGTTACATGAGAGTCCAGATTGTAAACTTAACCCGTGCCCTACTCTTATTCTACTTATTCTCCAAGACATCTTCCTTGTCGTATCTTTCACCTCAAGACGGCCCATGCATCAAGCCGCCTCTTCCCACCAGGCCTCTGTCAAGCGGCCAAGTGGGAATCTTCAAGGCCCAGCAGTGAGATAACCCGCTGAGCCCTACAGCTTTATGGCCGGGTCATCCTCCTGCCGGGTCTACAACGCTGGGAAACATCCCCAACACCAGATATTAGATTAACAGCTGTAGTAAGGGCATAGGGACAGGTGAGGCACAAGCATGTTTTACCTCCACCGAGGCATAAAGTGGTGAGGCAGAGGTGGTTGCCGAGAGCGGCAAACATGCAAGTTGAATGTCTGGATTTGTGCCATTTTTGTTCTCGTGATCTCGTTAGTAACCTTTTGCTGCGTGACCACAGGAAATCTAGTCGTGCTCATTCTCAGTTGCGTTGTCCACCCAGCACCCCCTCACTTTCTTTCCTTTTTCGACCAAGAGGCCAGAATCTTAATACTAGTACTTCCCCCCACCCTTCGCCCCCACCCTACTTTATTCCCTTTTCAACAAACAGATCGGTTTGTTAACCAGTCCTTGCTACCCCGCCCACCACAAAAAAAATCCACATTCAACGAGGCCATCTATTCATCTTCATGCATTACCTTTTTTACTCTAATTGTAAAAATTTAGGTGGTGTTCGAGTGTTCGGCAAGCCGACGCGGCTATCTAGATACATGGTGAGCTTTGGACTGAAGAATATCCACATGCAGGATGCAGTGACGTGGGGAGCAAACCAAACTTGATGGGAAAAAAAGGATGTAGCGACGTGGGGAGCTGGCCCATTAGAAGAAGGCCGGTTCAGAAGTAATACCTCCAGTCGGCGAGATGTGGCGAGGCAGGCGGCAGGATCTGCCAACACGACGGCAGCGAGCAAGGGTGCGGAGGACCACCCATGCCGGCACCAGGTCAGAGAAGACGGCGCGCGTCGGCTTCCTCCCTCGCCAACGGCGACCGCGTCAATGTTGCACCTCGTACCCTACCCAGCGGAAGGGATCCGGCCAGATCTATGACCACCGGTGAGAAGAGAGAGAAACAGAGAGAGTGGACACCACCGTCTTGTTTAGATCTGGAGAGGGTGAGAGAGTGAGAAGAAGAGAGCAACCCTCGCAAGCAAGTCCCGAAGCTCTAGCCTACATATATAGTGGAATAATTTGTTCCTCTCCGTAACAATCGTTTTAAATTGAATACGCGCGGAGCCATCTTTTCATTTAACGTACCAGAAAAAAAAACTTGATCAATAACTGTGCCACCGCGTTCAGGTCGCACTTTGTATGGCTCACATGTGGTCCCAGACCCTACATTAAGTGGACAACTAGATGGGTCAAATTATCATAGCTGCCTCTTCGTGTGCAAATGAGCTCCACCGTGTACCCGCGCATGTGCATGAGGGAACGATCGACTGTGTGCGTGTGCTTCTTCTCTTCGTGTGTGTGCGTCTGTCTGTCTGTCTCTCTCTCTCTCTCTGTCTCTCTCTCTCTCTTTCTCAGAGACAACGAGACACTGACCTAGACAGAGATGGTGTGTACAAAAAGTCACGAGTGTGTGTGTGTGTGCGCGCGCATGTGCGTGAGAGCAGACACGGATGCGGAAGGACGCCATCCAACCGTAGCCGCATACATTTTGACATCAGTTCGAACCAACAAGACAAAATTCGTGCAAACACGGCCGGATTTCATATAAACATGACTAATTTTCATATAAAGATGACAGATATCATTACATTTACATCAACTAAGCGGTGCTAGTCCGACTCTAGAGGTATAATTAATACCTACTCTAAATGGTCGCCGGTGGCTCCTTTTGTGTTCCTCATGTCCGGCAGCCTGATCACCGGACTGCCGGGAGCCCCGGAAGTATATGCTTCAGCGCAAAGGGCGGATCGCTTCCCCACCGCTCATCGGAGTGGAACCCCCGGCTAATGCTTCAGCCGGAGGGGAAGGGGGTGCCTCCGCTTCCGTGGAGCCCATGCGGGGTCGATGATGGTCTGCGCTGAAGAAGAACTATGCAAGACACCGGCTGTGTATGCCGGCGTCGCCTCGGCGGTGGCCTTCATGGGATACAAGCGGTGGCGGCCTCTCGTGTTCTACTTCTCCTCGATGATGGCGGCGGGCGCGAATATGCTGGCTGCAACCTCATTGACATCCATGCAGCCGGCTCTTTCTCTGCCTGCATGGCGCGGCTACGCGCGCGCGATGGCAGATGGCGTGGTCGCAGGCACTGGAGGTGCCGTGCGGGCGTGGAGCAACTCGCCAGTTCTCCTCGAGCTGGCCTGGAGTGTCGAGTTACTGAACCACGTGCTGGCTGGGGGTGGCAACTGGCTCCGTCAGCCTAGGCGAGGGAGTTGGAGCAGCGAGCTGCCTCGCTCGTAACCGCTGGGCTAGGCGGGCCACCCAGCTGGCTTTTATGCCAGAGAACTGCTCTTCCTGCTCGTCGGATGCCATCGAAAGAGTGGAGAAAATGATGGAAGGAGGCGCTTGGCCGGCGTTGCGTTTAATGCCGGCCCGCTCTTGAACGGACGTGTGGATGTACTAGGTTTATTGGCTTCCACACGAGTTTAATGGAGGCGTTTGAATGCGGCGAGGAGGCGCGTTCAGCCGGGTGTGCAGTGGGCGGCGCCCTCGGCCGACACGCCGCTTCAATGGCGGACGCGACCTCTCACTCTCACTGCGTCCGCCCTGAGCCGCCTTCAATGTGGAGCGGCGCGCTCTACAGTGGCGTGAATGCGGGCAGCTAGCGCCGGGCGGGAAGCACGCGCGGGAGGGAGAGGGGTTTTTGGTGGGCCAGGGCAGTCAGAACCTCAGAAGCGGGCTTGGGATCGGTCCGGACTCCTGATTTATGCCGCTTTAGCTAAGATGAATCTCCATCATGTGGAACCACACTAGAAAGCTGCGACCATGGTTCCCATTGCCTGCCACTATGGATCTTGCCTTCTATGAAGAACACCTGGGACTAGAACCATGTGGTGTACATGGAGTCCATTGATAAGATTTAAGTGGAGTAGTCGTGCACAAAATTATGGGAGCGCTGTTAATCTATGTAGAGTAGTGCACAAATTTTAATACAGGAATGGGGTATGAACTTGTGTGGCATGTTAGCATATGTCCCTTAGAACTTTCTAGTAAATGTGTACGTGCTACTTGTGTGGCTGTTGCACGGGCTCCGACACGCTTTGTGAGATTACTAAAAGGTGGCGCAGCTTTGGCTATAACTGACCTTGCGCTTGGCTCTTCGCCTCTTCCGGAAGTCAAACAATGATGATGGTACTACTACTAGTAGTACAACTGTAGTACGAGTATGAGTAGTTGGAGTATATAGTTCTGGCAATCTGACACCGAATGAACTGCTGCACATCCACCGCGTAGTAAGCAAAAGCTTCTCCTCGTCCTGTGAGCCACCGAGCGCGCGTGGGCTAGGGAGAGGGCGTAGTAAGCAAGCTTCTCCTCGTTCTGCGAGTTAATGGGACACATCAGAGTAGTACTCCCTCCGGTCCTTTTTATAGTCCGCATATAAGTTTTGTCCGCAGTTCTATACTAGTAGTCTCCAAAAAGGGCCGACCATGTCCATGGCTACCATCCCGTGCTCCGTCACTGTACGTACATGATTCACGTGCCATTGAAGAAGAAAAAATGCGTACGTGCCATTGAAGAAAAAAACTTTATTTACAAATAACGCGCCACCACGTCATGGTCGAACTTTGATTCGTTCACGCGTGGTTCCCGCCCCTCCACTTAAGTGAACAACTACTACACACGTCAAATTATCACGTGAGCTGCCTCTTCATACAGAAATGAGCTCCACCGTGTACCCGCGCGTGTGTGTTAGGGAAAGAGGCAAAGAGTACGTGCGTCAGTGTGTGCACCTCTTCTCTTCATGCACGTACTCCTTTTTTTTGCGGGTGATTCGTGCACGTACTCCACATACGTTGGTGAACGTTGGTGAGTCTCACTTAGAGCATGGTTAATAGTATAGCCCGCTGCTGGCTATATGGACATGCCATGTCATCAAGAGTTGGCATTATTAATTACTCATACAATAGAGGTGGCTATAAGGTTGGCTATAAGTTCACAAGTTTTTTTCACTTCCTCTCTATCTCTTTCCTCCCATTTAATGCTTTTACCTAGGAGCACGCGTAGAGGCTGGCTCTTGCATGAGATCAAGTATAATAGGGTGACTTAAGCGGGCTATAAGAGTTTCCACCATAGATTTATGATGATGTGGAGGAGAGAGGAGAGGAGAGAGAAGAGGAGGGGCTGTAAACTTGTAGCCAGCTGCAGCACGAGCTAAAACACACTTTGTGAGAGAAGAAAGTGGGGTCAAGCATTAAATATATAGTATATATAGCCAGCAGCTATTATACGAATGGGCTTTTAGGTTGGCTATAGATGATGTGGAACAAAGATAGAGCTAGCAGCCGGCTATATTATTAACCATGCTCTGAGAGCTCACTCCTTCACTTTTTCCTTGTCTTTCTCCTCCACATAGGCAAAAATGCCATGTAAGCAGGCTTATAGCCCACTATTGTACTTGCTCTTACACTACTTATCTCCATAGTCTTGCATGACACATGGACCTGGATGCTGGATGTCCCACATGTCGGCATAAGGAAGAAGAACGATTTCCGACAATCGAGAAGGAGCCATGAACCGCGCGGTGGAGTACTAGACCGGAGGAGTCCGAAACACGGCAGCCCAGTGTAGTTACATCATACATGGCCACCTCACGCTATCACCATATTCTCGGCCTCCGTGCGACACCTAGCTCCACCAGCCCGTATCTCTTCTAGCTCCTCTTCTCTCTCAAACTGCGGCAGGTTGGCGATTTTTGCTGTCAATTGAGGTCGGTTTGCTCCCACTCCCTCCCACATGTTAGTGATATGCCAAGAGCATTCTAAAAAAGTTGATATGCCAAGAGGAACCGCTTTGACCGACGGACCAAACGCGACAGGCGTGCCGTGAGTGAGTCCAGTTTCTCGTTTTGAAATTGTTTGGTGTAGTAGTAACACTTGGTTTTGCACCTTCATAGATTGATGCAAATCCCCGCTAAAAAGGCGCTTCGCTTTGTACTAATCCCGTCAACCGTCCTGCTACAGTATATCACTCACATCTTGTTCATAGAGCTTAATCTCCAAATTTTTGTATTACTATACCATTTTGTCAGTCTAAATTTTACTGGTCACAATAACATGTTTAGATTTCAAAGTGCATTAAATTGTTGCGTGCAAGGATTAACAGAAAACTAACCAATGCATGTAAATGTTATTGGTCATTGTACTCCTCATGCATGCATGCATTGATACGTACTACCTCCGTCCTGGTTTATTGGTCATCTTCGTATTTTGTGTCAAATTTTAACCATAAATTTAATTAACAAAATAATAATGCATGTCATCAAAAATAATATTGTCGAAAACTATGTTCAAATACGAATCCAATGATATAATTTTTGTTGACATGCATTAACATTTTATTAGTTAAATGTTTGGTCAAAATTTGGCACAAAATACAATGAGGGCCAATAAACCAGGTCGGAGGTAGTAGGAGTACTACTCCAAACGCTCACCGTCTAGTAGTTCATTGGTTGGTTTCGATTTTTGAATTGAGCCCCATAAACCCATATTGATGCTATGCTGCTACCGTCCAATATTCCCGTGTGGTGGTTTCTAGAATAGAAAGGAGGTACTTACTGTGGGAAAGGTGAAATGATGGTTGCTTCGTCCGAGCAACTTACTGTGGGAATATTGGAGTACGAGCGGATTCAACGAATAGTGAAATGATGGTTGCTTCGTCCAAGCAACTTACTGTGGCAAAGGTGGGGTCCTGTGATTTGACTGCTCAATAGTCATTATTACTACGGTGCAACGACCGGGATGAACCCCCCTGCGGTTGTGCACTCAATATTGGTGCATGGCACATGGACCAGGATGCTTGATGTCCCACATGTCGGCGAAAGGAAGTTCAATGGTTTCTGGAATTGCTATCAAGCTTTCAGGATTTGTTTATATGTCACATAATTTTCCAGCATAATAAATGATACTGTAATGCTATGAAGCTTTCAACTTTGGTTTCTTGTGTCCACTTGCCTCCCAGGTTGTCTCGTTACAATATTCCATCAAATACAAGGTTGTCTCATTACAACATTCCATCAAATACAAAACAAACTAACATGGATGCTAATGCATCACAATGATTCGCAGATCAGCCCCAATATTTACATCACAACTGAAGAAAAAGTTGTGAGAAGGTCTACAAATAAAGAAAAATTAAAAATTGATCGATGTTGTCTGTAGGCATGGTTCCATTTCCTGGCCACGGTGTTCATTGGACGGCAGCTAGTTTCACGCAGCTCTGTCAAACTTTACAAGACATGTTAGCCAAGAAAGAAGTCTATGGAGGACATGGACCGTCCGATCATTTTGTGCAGTTCCACTAAAATCGAGCTGAGCATCCCTGTTTGTAAAGATATGAATAAGTGTTTTTACAATAATAGTGGCACTAGGTGATGAAACATACACACACAAATAGAAGCCGATCACCTTTGCAATCTCTTGTAAAACTAACTACTTGTTGGAGAAGATTAGGCTTGGAGTTGGATGAGGAGGATAGCACAACCAATCTGCCTTTGTGCAGTCCCACTGAAATGTAGAAACGTTGCCCGTGTGACATTTTAGTGGAACTGCACAAAACACTCTTAAGAAAAAGTGATTTGTGCAGTTCACCAAAAGGTCGCAATAGCAACGAGGTGAAATGGATAGCCCTGTTTGCAAAAAGAGGTAGAAAGGAAACAATTACTGGTCAATAACAGTTGATGACACATACGCCGACAAAAAGAAGCATATTCATTGTCTTCAGGGGGAGATAGCAGAACAGTGGTTTCTCTCAAACGGTGTGAGGACGAGATTGCAGAATGGGAGGTACGCCGGCCGAGCTACGTTTTAGTCAAAGAACTAGAGAAGATCCACATGCAGGATTTTCCACATGCAGCGACCTGGGAAGTTGGGCAGTGGAGCAAGGCCGGTTCCAGAGGAAGCAGTACCTGAGGGTCGTCGGGATGTAACTAGGAGGGCGGCGGCGGCCGGGATCTGCTGCGGCAGTGAGCAAGGGGCGAAGGCCCTACCGCACCGGAGCTTGGTCGGAGAGAACGGTGGGTACCGCAGATCGGGACGTGCTGGCAGCGAGTTTCCTGCCTCGACGCCGGCGACCGGGGCAACCCTGCACATCCTCCCTTTCTGCCGGTGGACGGGATCCGGCCGGATCAGTTACCAGCGGTGAGAGAGAGAAATTGGCCCCGCCGTCTTGTGTGAGAAAGTGTGAAGAGACGAACCCCAGCAAGCAAGGATTGAGGCTCCTGCCTATATTTTATACTAGTATAGTAGAGGGGTGTTCTTTTTTCTCTTGATAACAATCGTTTTATATTATGTACGTGCCATTGAGGAATAAACTTTATTTAAAATTAACGCGCAAACGCGTCAAGTCGCACCTAGATATATCATATATAGAGGGGACGATCCACTAGAAGAGAGGGGAGGGATAATCGGCGTGAGATATATATCGATAGAATCGAAGAGAGGGATGAAACTGTATGGGTGCGAGATCGATAAAGAGAGCCAGCGAAATTGTGTGTGCGCACGTCAAAGATATAGGATGGCTGGCCTACTGGAACGTGAGAGGGGACAGGTGCAGTTTGTGTGTGGCGGGGAGACCTAACTAGAGCGTTCGACTATCGGTGTGGGGGGGGGGAGGGGGCAGAGACCTAACTAGAGGGGTAGATCGACTAGTATATGTGTGGAGAAGGAGACACCTAGCTATGTATCGAGGGAGATTGATCGGCATCCATACATATGTGTAGGAGAGGAATAAGGTTGGGAGAGAGGCAGAGCTAGAGTGCCGGAGGGGTGGTGGTGGAGTTGCTTCTCGGAGATGGTGGGAGAGGCCTACTAGACAAACGGAGGGTACGACTGCAATATCAATAAGAGAGGGGATGTGTGTCTGTGTGTGCGCGTGCGTGTGAGACACAACTGTAGGTGTGTGCAATAGACAGCAAACAGTTCATTCGGATGAACTGTTTCCGATGAGCAAAAACAACAGAAATGGTCGGCCAGATCAAGGTGTGTGCAATAGACGGCAAACAGTTCACTCGGATGAATTGTTTCCGATGAGCCAAAACAACAAAAATGGTCAGAGCATCTCCAACAGCCTTTGTATATTGGATTCCTATAAAAACATGTTATATCAAGAGGAGAGAGAAGGTTTGCAAAGCCAACATTTTTTTGCTTTGGAAGCCTTTGTATATCGGATTGCTATATTTGCACAAAACACACAATGACATGTGGGGATAGTTTGTCATAGACACATTACACGTCTACTAGCACAACTCGTGTACACGTGTGCACACGCGTACGCGTACACAGAATCAGCACACACGTGTACATGTACACACACGCATACATGTACACACATGCGTACACGTACACACAAGCAGCACACATGCGTAAACGTACACATGCATGTACACGTACACACGCGTACACGTACATGTACACACGCACACATCACACACATACACGCACACACGACGCACTTACGCAGCTCACACATACACGTACACACCACACACTGGCCCACTAGTCATTGAGACAAAAATATGAAGGGGACCACTTTTACAAAGCCTTGCCAAAATTTAGCAAGTGCCCTTTCGATAATCATCTTCTGAGCCCAGGTTCATTTGCACCCGCGCTGACGAAAAAAATCAAAACAAATACTAGAAAAATTCAAAAAATTCCAATTTTTTTGCATGGTCAATAATTTGATGCGTGTGGTCCGCTCCAATTTTCAAATCATTTGGACATCTGAGCAGCTCTCGGCAAAAAAGACAAATTCAAGGTCAATTAAAAAGTTTACTGTTCATGCACTGTTCTGACGCGATTTGTCTTTTTTGCCGAGAGTTGCTCTGATGTCCAAATGATTTGAAAATTGGAGCGGACCTCACGCATCAAATTTTCTACCATGCAAAAAAACATTGGAATTTTTTGATTTTTTTGAATATTCTGTGAATTTTTTTCTGACCGGGTGCAGATGAGCCTGGGCACCGAATCCTTTGGATTTGCAAATATACAAAGTGGGATGGCTGATTTACCAAGCTTTGTAAAAAAAATCGGTGCCCAGGCTCATCTGCACCTGGTCAGCAAAAAAAATATAAAAAATTCAAAAAAAATCCAAAAAATCAAAAAAAAAATGCATGGTAGAAAATTTGATGCGTGAGGTCCGCTCCAATTTTCAAATCATTCGGAAATCTTAGCAGCTCTCGGCAAAAAAGACAAATCAGATCAAAATAGTGCATGAATAGTAAACTTTTTTACAGACCCCGAATTTGTCTTTTTTGCCGAGAGCTGCTCAGATGTCCAAATGCTTTGAAAATTGGAGAGAACCTCACGCATCAAATTTTCTACCATGCAAAAAAAATTGGAATTTTTTGAATTTTTCTAGTATTTTTTTTAATTTTTTTCTTCAGCGCGGGTGAAGATGAGCCTGGGCTCAGAAGTGGATTATCGGGAGGGAGACCACTTATATAAAGGTTATTGGAGGAGGTTATTTTTTAATATAAAGTTTGTCAAACTTTACAAAGCTTGACTTTGACCAAACTTTATATGCAGACTGAAAAGAAACGGAGGAAGTGAGTGCAAATATAGAAAGGTTGTTAGAGATGCTCTCAGCCAGATCAAGGAGTCTGCGATATACGGGCACTGATAATCCTATACACACGGACCTGTTACGGGTGTTTTACACGATCTTCAACTAACTAATCTTTCTCCCCCTCCTGATTTTCAGCTGGGGTGGGCGCCAACCTCCCCTAATCTCCAATTATATTGGTCCACTTCAGCTACCCTATAAAATCCTTAAGTAAATCTCCGTGCGTCTAGCATTACTCATACGGGCACACAGTCTAATTAAAAGAATTGTGTGTGATGGAACAAGTCGTGTGCTTACATCGCCGATTGCGGTGCACACGCCACGTATGCATCTGAGAACGCTTGCCCACGTTACACCATCCGGGAATCGTACCGCACTTCGAAACCGAAAGCGTCAATAAATTTTGAGCTTGTCTCCCGTCACATTTCAAATTACCACGCTATATTTAATTGCAAACCTGTTCACACCGATCAAAACCTAAACGTTTTCCCACTTAGCAGCTTATTACTAGGTTTTAAATACTACCTACTCGAAAATGTCTGCACAATCCACCTCAATTCCTCATCAACAAACAAACAAGTCTTTTTTCCTCATTCCTTGCGTCTGCCATGGCCCGCAGGAGTTCTACGTCGAGAATTGACCAGGGAGCGGCGAGCATGGAAGCGAAAGCAGCAGAGATGTCCCGCCTCAACGCGATAGCAACCGCGAGGTCCTGTTGCGCCACCGATGCAGCCCAGAGGTCTCGCCGCACTGCCGAAGAAGCACAGAGGTCCCGCGACGCCGCCGAAGCAGCACAGTGGTCCAGCCACGCCATGGAAGCTGCCAGGATGACCCATGCTACTTGTACTCTACGTTGGTATTTCCCCGAAGAGGAGAGGATGATGCAGTACAATAGAGATAAGTATTTCCCTCAGTTAAGAACCAAGGTTATCAATCCAGTAGGAGAATCAAGCAAAATTCTGTTAAGCGCACTTGCACACACAAAAGCAAACACTTGCACCCAACGTAAATAATAGGGTTGTCAATCCTCTTAGCGGTTACTTGCAAGGATTAAATCTTATAGAGATAAATAGCTAAACTAAAATACTAATTAAAATAAAAGTAAATAAATTGCAGCAAGGTATTTTTAGGTTTTTTTATATGATAAAGAAAGACCCGGGGGCCATAGTTTTCACTAGAGGCTTCTCTCTTGAGCATAGAAACATACGGTGGGTAAACAAAATACTGTTGGGCAATTGACAGAATAGCAAATAATTATGACGGATTCAGGGCAATGATCATGTATATAGGCATCACGTCTGAGACAAGTAGACCGACTCCTTCCTACATCTACTACTATTACTCCACTCATCGACCGCTATCCAGCATGCATCTAGAGTATTAAGTTAATGAAAACAGAGTAACGCCTTAAGCAAGATGACATGATGTAGAGAAGCAAATTAAATCAATATGAATAAACCCCATATTTTTATCCTTAATGGCAACAATACAAATACGTGTCATGTCCCCTTCTGTCACTGGGATTGAGCACCGCAAGATTGAACCCATCACAAAGCACCTCTCCCATTGCAAGATAAATCAATCTAGTAGGCCAAACTAAACTGATAGATCGGAGAGAAATACAATGCTATAACAATCATGCATAAAAGAGTTCAGAGAAGACTCAAATATTTCTCATGAATAATCTGATCATAAACTCACAATTCATCGGATCCCAACAAACACAATGCAAAAGAAGATTACATCAGATAGAACTCCAAGAACATCAAGGAGAACATTGTATTGAAGATCAAAGAGAGAGAAGAAGCCATCTAGCTACTAGCTATGGACCCGTAGGTCTGTGGTAAACTACTCACACATCATCGGAAGGGCAGCAAGATTGATGTAGAAGCCCTCCGTGATCAATTCCCCCTCCGACTGAGTACCGGAAAAGGCCTCCTGATGGGATCACGGAAGAGCGGAGGCTTGCGGCAGCGGAAAGGTTATTTCTTCTGGCTCTCTGGGGATTTCCCAATATTTGTGAATTTATAGAAGTGGAATTAGGTCAAACGGAGTCACGTGGGCCCCACAAGGCAACACGGCGCCCCCCCTGGGGCGCGCCCTGTTGCCTTGTGAAGCTTCCGTGAGGCTTCTAGCCTCCTCCCGAAGCTTCCAAGGGTTCTTTTGTCAAGAAAAAAATCTCCAAAAAGTTTCATGGCATTTGGACTTCATTTGGTACTGTTTCTCTGAAAAGCCAAAAACAAGCAGAAAACAACAACTGGCACTGGGCACTAGGTTAATAGGTTAGTCCCAAAAAATGATATCTAATTGCATATAATTGCATATAAAAACATCCAAGATCGATACTATAATAGCATGGAACAATCAAAAATTATAGATACGTTGGAGACGTATCAAGCATCCCCAAGCTTAATTCCTGCTCGTCCTCGAGTAGGTAAATTATAAAAACAGAATTTTTTGTGTGGAATGCTACCTATCATGTTTCATCATGTAATCTCTCTCTTACGGTATGAATAATAAGATCCAAATGATTCAAAGCAATAGTCTATAATTTGATATAAAGACATCAATACTCAAGCATGCTAATAAACAATCATGTCTTTCAAAAACATGCTAAAGAACGTTATCCCTACAAAATCATACAATCCTGTCATGCTCCATCTTCTTCACAAAAAAATATTTATCATGCACTACCCCGGTTTTAGCCAAGCAATTGGTTCATACTTTTTAACGCGCTTCAGCTTTTTCATCCCCCACGCAATACATGAGCGCAAGCCATGGATATAGCACTATGGGTGGAATAGAGTATGGTGGTAGAGATAAATAAGAGAAGTCAAAAATGGAGAAAGTCTCACATCAATGAGGCTAATCAACAGGCTATGGAGATGCCCATCAATTGATGTCAATGCGAGGAGTGGGGATTGCCATGCAACGGATGCACTAAGAGCTATAAGTGCATGAAAGCTCAACATGAAAACTAAGTGGGTGTGCATCCAACTTGCTTGCTCATGAATACCTCGGGCATTTGAGGAAGCCCATCATCAGAATATACAAGCCAACTTCTATAATGAAAAATTCCCACTAGTATATGAAAGTGACAAAATAGGAGAATCTCTATATGAAAAACATGGTGCTACTTTGAAGCACAAGTGTGGAAAAAGGATAGTAACACAGCCCCTTCTCTCTTTTTCTCTCATTTATTCATTTTTTTTCTTTTTTTTTCTTTTTTTCTCTTTTTTTATTTATTTATTTTAGAACGATCTCATGGACCTCATCCCCACTTTTTCGAGGACTCATTAGTCTCTATCATTCTTACCTCACTGGGACAATGCTCTAATAATGATGATCATCACACTTCTATTTACTTACAACTCAACATTACAACTCGATACTAGAACAAAAATATGACCCTATATGAATGCCTCTGGCAGTGTACCAGGATGTGCAATGATGCTAGCGTAACATGTATAAAAATGATGAACGGTGGCTGAGCCACAAATACTATGTCAGCGATATGATCATGCAAAGCAATATGACAATGATGATGTATGTCATGAAAACGAAACGGTGGAAGTTGCATGGCAATATATCTCGGAATGGCTATGGAAATGCCATGATAGGTAGGTATGGTGGCTGTTTTGAGGAAGATATAAGGAGGCTTATTGTAACACCCCTCTGTAAAGAGTAATAGTGATCCATCATGATTATGCTAAGCTACTGTGATTTGCAATGTTTAATCAATGTGGATTAATATCTCATTTCAAATTCCTCCACTGAATTCAATTCAAATTCAAAGTGACATTTGAAGTTGTTCCAAAATTCCTGAGAAAAAGTTCATCATTTAGAAAATATTCAATAATAAATGATGTTTAGGAAAACAACATCACCTAAATTCCCTAGATGACTCTATCTTCATGAAAATAGTGCCAACAGCACCATTTTGGCCCCTTTAAATGTAATTCAAAATTCAAATGAATTCAAATGGGCTCCAAACTTTTTGTGGCAGTGCATCAATTTCCCTAGTAATTGTTTCTACCAGTTGCACATTTTTGCAAAGTCATTTGGTGGCTAAAAGAAAATGCAAAAGCTACAGGAAAAAGAAAAACAGAAAAATAAAAAGGGAAAAAGCTAAACGCTACTGTGGACTAGGCCTAAGTCCATAGTGCGGCCCAGCCCACAGTGCACCGTCTCCCTCCTCTCTCTCCTCGCGCGTGTCGGCTCGCCCGTGGCCGCGGGCGCGCACCGGCGAACGGCCGACACGGCGACGCCCCAGCCCGGGCGAGGGGATAAGGATGGCCTCCCCGTCGCCCAGATCCACTCGCCTTCCCCTTTCCTCGCTCCGCTCGCCCTCTCCCACTCGCCACCGAACGCCTCTGTCGCCGCTCGCCGTAGTTCGCGTGGCTACCGTCGACGCCGCACTTCTCCATCATGTCCGGGAGCCTCGCCGTGCTCCGCTACGTCGTCTGCACCGACAAACGCATGCCGGGGAGCTCTCCACCGCGGGATCGCGCCGTCTTCCCCTGCTTCGGTCGCCGGCGTTCGTCGACGAATCTGGCGACCCCTACAGCTCCTAAGCCCCTCACCGGCCTCCATGTGCCGCTCGGTGAGCTTCTCTCCCTCTCCCCTCTCTTCCCCGCGTTTATCCGCGCCTGTAGCCACCACGCTCGCCGTGACCGTACTCGCTGCCGTAGCCGAGTTCGTCGCCGTCAATGTCGTCGCCGTTGAGCTCGTCCGAGCTGAGCAGCATGCTTAGCATGCCCGTAGGAGTCGAACGCCGCCGCCCGCTAGCTCTGCGCGCACCACGTCGCCATTTCCACCCACACCCGTACGCCGGCGTCTGCCGCGCTGCTCGCCACCGTCGCCACAGGCCATCTCCGGCCACGCCACCACCGCGGTTCGACACGGCTTTGTCCTCTCGTTCGAACGCGGGGTCACGCGTGCCAAATGGCGCTCTGTAGCCGTTTTCCGACGAGATCCGAGGCGCGCCGCCACATTTTTCGTCGCCGCCGACCGCCGCTGAGCTAGCACACCTGGGGCCACCCCATGGGTCACTGCCAGTGGGCCCCCTGGCCCTAGTTGACCGAGTTGACTTGGTCAACTCGGCTGACTGGGCACACAGTGCCACTGACATGCAGGCCCCACTCGCTTAATTAACTATTTAGTTAATTTAATTATTTTGTTTAATTAGTTAGACACTGACATGTGGGGCCCACATTCTAATTAACCGCTAATTAGTTTAATTAGTCTCTGTTTAGCCCTATGTCACTGACTGGTGGGACTCAGCTGTCAGGTTTGACCTGGAACAGCTGGGGTGACCACTGACGTCATGCTGAAGTCAGGCTGATGTCACACGTGCACTGTTCTGGATAATGCGATTTATTAATTAGATTTAAATTCCAGGATTTTTAGAAAAAGGTTTAAATCTTTGAAAATTCGTAGAAATTCAACCATAGCTCGGATCGAAAAGTTTTCAACATCAAAGTTGATCAGAAAAACAAGACGAATCCGAATATGTGGTCAAAATGCTTGACCATCACTCCTATCTATCTGAACATGGAACCTTCCCCTCCGGTTCAGTATACCGATAACTGCCTAAAAGCCGGGAAAATATCCTAGATATTTTCCCGCTTCGTCTGCAACGTGTAGCCATGCATTAGGTCACCACCAGCCCTGCATTTTGCCATGCCATGCATTGTGTTGCATTTGTTTGCTTTTTATTCATTGCTTCTTCCCCCTCTTCTTATCCGGTAGACCCCGAGACCGACGCAGCTGTGGAGTCCGACTACACCATTGACGACCCCTCCTTTGCCGCGGAGCTTCCAGGCAAGCAACCCCCCTTGAGCATGCCTATATCGCCTATTGTTTCTCCCTCTTGCTTGCATTAGAATTGCTACAGTTATTATTCCGAATACCTATTCTGATGCATAGCCTATTTTTGTAAACTGCTATTGATACTTTACCTGATATCCTAAGTGCTTAGTGTAGGTTGGTAGTGAACCATCTGTGGCCCCTCTCACTTGTCCTAGTTGCCCCGCTTTAGTACCAGTGCCCCGATCGATGTGATCGATGGGCTGAAACCAGCACATCACCGCACACCCCTAAGTTGTACGACTCTACAGAGTTACCAACGAGTGCCGAGGGTGATACCTCTTATCTCACTCCCGATGTTGCCTCTGTAGCACAGCTAGTCGGTTGTGGGTTACCGAGGGTGATTCCTCTTTCACCACCTCCAATAAAGATTTTGTCGTGCAACCCCTCAAGTGTGAATCCATCGAGGGTGATTCCTTCGGGTTCACCTTGAAGTATACATTGACTGGAAATCCAATGTGGGTGATTCCTCGGATTCCCACTTGATGTGTTGGACGCACGGTTACCCTATAATTATTTTCGGACACTGTTAAAGACGGGTCGACCCCGAGGGGTACTCGCGAGTGATGTGGAGAGGGGTTGACCATGAGGGTACCCACGAGGTAACTACGTGGCACGGCCGGGCATTCTTAGCCCTTGCCATAGGTCCACGAGACGGGGCGACGGGGTCACATGATCGTGAGTCTCTGCTCGTTTTCGTGAGCTCCCAACACACTAATGGGTTAGGATATGTGATCTGAGTAGGCCTCTGGCCTTTTCGCACTAACCAACAAGCGGGAATAGTATGGGCACTCGGCGTCGTATGTATCAGCCAAAGCTCTTCAGACGTCAGCAATTGAGCGGCGCGCGCCGGGTTGGACTGGGAAAGCCTGCGCTTGTATTAAGGGGGCTAGGTCTGCTCACCGGCCGCGTACACAACGCGTAGGAGTGCAAAGGGCGATGGGCCCAAGACCCCTGAGTGCTTAGGATGTAGACCGGCGTGCTGGCCTCTCTGTTGAGCCTAGGTAGGGCTACAACATGTCGATCAGCCGAGGCCTGGCATGGACCGAGCAAGTGTGTCTGGCCAGAGTTTATCGAGCGTGCTGGGTAAGTTGGTGCACCCCTGCAGGGAAGTATATCTATTCGAATAGTCGTGTCCACGGTAACAGGACGCTCGGAAAATATCTCGATCTTCTACAACTAGAAATGGTTTGATTATGATAGCTCCGGGATTGCTTTCTCGTTGGAGTCGAGGAAGGATCTCTGGGCATGGCTATTTATACTTGTTGCTACTACTATATTTATGTACTAATCTGTACTCTTCTAATACTGCAACACGCTGAAGATGCTAGTCTTCGATAGGCTAGGCCTTTCTCTCTATTCTGACATTTCTGCAGTCTAGTCCACAGATACAACCCCTTCTTTGATACCGATAAATAAGTAGTATAGTTCTGATGTAAGTCTTGCGAGTACTTTGGATGAGTACTCACGGTTGCTTTGCTTCCCCTTTTTCCCATACCCGATTGCTGCGACCAGATGACGGAGCCCCGGAGCCAGCTGCCCCAGCCGACGACTACTACTACTACCCCTTCGGTGGAGAGTACTACTACGTGGAGACCGCCGACGACCAGGAGTAGATAGGAGGCACCCAGGCAGGAGGCCTGCGCCTTTTTGATCTTTCTCGTTGTTTTGCCCCGCCTTCTTAAGGCATATCTGTTTAACTTTTATGTCTGTGCTCAGATATCTGATGCTTCTGCTGATGCTTGTATGACTCGAGCTTATGTATTCGAGCCCTCGAGGCCCCTGGCTTGTAATATAAAGCTTTTATGACTTTTATTTGTGTTTAGAGTTGTGTTGTGATATCTTCAAGTGAGTCCTTAGGCTTGATCGTGTGCATTTGCGTGTATGATTAGTGCACGATTAAGTCGGGGGCGTCACACTTATGTGTGATAGAGCGTATCATATCACGGGGTTTGGATGCACCGGCGAAGTTTGCACCAACTCTCAATGTGAGAAAGGGCAATGCCCGGTACCGAAGAGGCTAGCAAATTGCGGAAGGGTGAGAGTGTGTATAATCCATGGACTCACATTAGTCATAAAGAACTCACATACTTATTGCGAAAGTTTATTAGCCCTCGAAGCAAAGTACTACTACGCATGCTCCTAGGGGGAGGTTGGTAGGAGTTAACCATCGCGCGCCCCCGACCGCCACACAAAGGAAGACAATCAATAATAATTCATGCTCCAACTTCTTAGCATAACGACAGACCATACGTGCATGCTTCGGGAATCACAAACCTTAGCACAATTATTCTTACTAAACCACAATGATCCACTAATACCTCCCACATATTACCATCTTAATATCGCAAAACTATTGCAAGGAATCAAGTTTATCATATTCAGTTATCTACATGAAAGTTTTTATTATATCCCTCTTGAATACCTATCATATCAGGACCAAATTCATAACCCGTGAATATTACCATTGCTATCATGAGACTCTCAAAAAGATATAAGTGAAGCATGAGAGTGCAACTATTTCTTTAAAATATAACCACCGTTGTGCTCTAAAAGATATAAGTGAAGCACTAGAGCAACTGCCTAGCTCAAAAGATATAAGTTAAGCACATAGAGTATTCTAACAAATCACAAATAATGTGTGTCCCTCTCAAAAAGGTGTGTTCAGCAAAGATGATTGTGACAAACTAAATAGCAAACAAAAGCAAACAAACTATATCACAAGACGCTCCAAGTAAAACACATATCATGTGATGAATAAAAATATAGCTCCAAGTGAGTTACCGATAGATTGTAGACGAAAGAGGGGATGCCTTCCGGGGCATCCCCAAGCTTAGATGCTTCAGTCTTCCTTGAATATTACCTTGGGGTGCCTTGGGCATCCCCAAGCTTAGGCTCTTGCCACTCCTTATTCCTTTATCCATCGTAGTCTCACCCAAAACTTGAAAAATTCAGCACACAAAACTCAACAGAAACCTCGTGAGATCCGTTAGTATAACAAACAAACGTTAAACTATAGGTACTGTTATGAATTGATTCATATTTAATATTGGCATAATGCTATTGTACTCCAACTTCTCCATGACTCATACCCACCGATACGATCCATAGATTCATCAAAATAAGCAAACTATGCAACAAAAACAGAATCTGTCTAAAACAGAACAGTCTGTAAAGATCTATTTAAAAGCCATACTTCTGTAACTCCAAAAATTCTGAAAAATTAGGAAAACGTACAAAATTCAAATACCAATACTGTGTAAAAATTTCAGATTTTTCTAACTCTCCAAAACAGAACTAAAATTCCAGCACTGGATGCAAAACTTTCTGTTTTGCAAACAGCATCAATTATACTATCATCAACATCATCCCAAAGGCATTACTTGGCACAAACACTAATTAAAACGTAAAAACACAATAATAACAGAATCTATAATCATGCAAACACACAAAAACAGTAGGTAAAAGCAAAAATTTATTTTATTCATTGGGTTGCCTCCCAAAAAGCGCTATTGTTTTATGCCTCTAGCTAGGCATAATGCATAGTTTCAAGTGTTGTCATCCTTCAAGTTAATTCCATAAGTGGCTCTAATAATGGATTCATAAGGTGCTTTAATTATTTTTCTAGGGAAGTGTTCCATCCCTTTCTTTAGTGGAAATTGAAATCTTATGTTACCATCTTTCATATCAATAATAGCACCAATAGTCCGAAGAAAAGGCCTACCAAGTATTATGGGGCAAGAAGGATTGCATTCAATATCAAGAATAATAAAGTCCACGGGTACATAATTTCTATTTGCAAGAATAAGCACATCATTTATTCTACCCAATGGCTTTTTAATAGTGGAATCCGCAAGATGCAAATTAAGGGAACAAGGATCCATGTCGGTGAGACCTAGCACATCACACAAAGACTTAGGTATGGTGGAAACGCTAGCACCAAGATCACAAAGAGCATTACATTCATAATCTTTAATTTTCACTTTAATAGTTGGTTCCCATTCATCTTGTAATTTTCTAGGAATTGATACTTCAATTCAAGTTTTTCTTCCTGTGCTTTCGTCGTGGCTTCTACAATATGTTTAGTGAAAGCCTTATTTTGATCATATGCATTTGGTGAATTAATCATGGATTGCAACAAGGAAATACACTCAATTAAAGAACAACTATCATAATTAAAGTCCTTGTAATCCAAAGTAGTGGGGGCATTACTATTTAAAGTTTTGACCTCTCCAAACCCACTTTTTTCATTTTTACGATCAAGATTATCACCCTCCAAGCAAGTGGGACTCCTTCTATCTAAAGTTGACTCTTCTCCAGTACCTTTTTCATCAACTTTTATGTTACTAAATAATGATTCAATAGGAGTGACACCAATAATTTTAATATCTTCATCATTACTACGATAGAAACCGGGTGGAATCGCTTTTTCTAGAAATTCTTGCTTAGCTCTCAACCTAGCAGTCCTTTCTTTACTTTCATTAATGGATACATAGATAGCTTTAATAGACTCATTTATATCATGTTTGGATGGCAAAATTTTAGTTTTGAGATTTTCCACATCATGAGCAATTCTATCCATGTTCCTAGCCAATTCATCAACTCTATTCAATTTTTAGTCTATCATAGCATTGAAATTCTTTTGCAAACTAATAAATTCTTTAATATTACTTTCAAGATCAGAGGGCATCCTATTATTATTATTATTATTATTATAAGAATTACCATAAGGACTGCCATAATTATTAGAGGAATTTCCAGGAAACGGCCTAGCATTGAAATTACCCCTATAAGCATTGTTGTTGAAATTATTTCTAGAGACAAAATTCACATCAATAGCATCAGTATTTTTCTCAATCAAAGTAGACAATGGCACATCATTAGGATCAATATGAGCATTTTTATTTGCAACCAATTTCAATAAAGCATCCATCTTATCACTCAAAGTATTAATTTCCTCAACAGAATTTACCTTCTTACCAGTTGGAGTTCGTTCAGTGTGCCATTGAGAATTATTTTCCATAATATTATTAAGAAGTTTTGTAGCTTCTCCCAATGTAATTTCCATAAAAGTACCACTTGTGGCAGAGTCTAGCAAATTTCTAGAGACAAAGTTTAGTCCCGCATAAAAAATTTGTATGATCATCCATAAATTCAAACCATGAGTTGGGCAATTTCTTAACATTAATTTCATTCTCTCCCAAGATTGTGCAACATGTTCATGCTAAGTTGCTTAAAATTCATAATTTGATTTCTTAAAGAAATAATCTTAGCGGGAGGAAAATACTTGGTAATAAAAGCATCCTTACACTTATCCCATGAATCAATACTATTTCTAGGCAAGGATGAGAACCAAGTTTTAGCACGGTCTCGTAGTGAGAACGGGAATAATTTTAATTTGATAATATCATTATCCACATCTTTCTTCTTTTGCATATCACAAAGTTCAACGAAAGTATTTAGATGGGAAGCAGCATCTTCATTAGGACTACCAGCAAATTGTTCTTTCATAACAAGATTAAGCAAGGCAGCATTAATGTCACATGACTCCGCACTAGTGGCGGGAGGAGCAATAGGAGTACTAATAAAATCATTATTATTAGTATTGGAAAAGTCACACAATTTTGTATTTTCTTGAGACATCGTGACAAAGAAAGCAAACTAGCAAATAAAATATTTTTGTGTTTTTGTAAAAATTTGTAGAAGTGGGGGAGATGAAAACGAGAGGCAAAAGCAAATAAAAGGTAAATAAAAGTAAATGCAAGTGAATGATAATTTGTGTGAAGGTACTTGGTAATTTTGATGATGTCTCCCCGGCAACGGCGCCAGAAATTCTTCCTGCTACTTGTAGTCTGCGTTGGTATTTCCCCGAAGAGCAGAGGATGATGCAGTACAGTAGAGATAAGTATTTCCCTCAGTTAAGAACCAAGGTTATCAATCTAGTAGGAGAACCAAGAAAAATTTTGTTAAGCGCACCTGCACACACAAAAGTAAACACTTCCACCCAACGCAAATAAGAGGGTTGTCAATCCTCTTAGCGGTTACTTGCAAGGATTAAATCTTATAGAGATAAATAGCTAAACTAAAATACTAATTAAAATAAAAGTAAATAAATTGCAGCAAGGTATTTTTAGGTTTTTTTATATGATAAAGATAGAACCGGGGGCCATGCTTTCACTAGAGGCTTCTCTCTTGAGCATAGAAACATACGGTGGGTAAACAAATTACTATTGGGCAATTGACAGAATAGCAAATAATTATGACGGATTCATGGCAATGATCATGTATATAGGCATCACATCTGAGACAAGTAGACCGACTCCTGCCTGCATCTACTACTATTACTCCACTCATCGACCGCTATCCAGCATGCATCTAGAGTATTAAGTTAATGAAAACAGAGTGACGCCTTAAGCAAGATGACATGATGTAGAGAAGCAAATTCAATCAATATGAATAAACCCCATCTTTTTATCCTTAATGACAACAATACAAATACGTGTCATGTCCCCTTCTGTCACTGGGATTGAGCACCGCAAGATTGAACCCATCACAAAGCACCTCTCCCATTGCAAGATAAATCAATCTAGTAGGCCGAACTAAACCGATAGATCGAAGAGAAATACAAAGCTATAACAATCATGCATAAAAGAGTTCAGAGAAGACTCAAATATTTCTCATGAATAATCTGATCATAAACTCACAATTCATAGGATCCCAACAAACACACCGCTAAAGAAGATTACATCGGATAGAACACCAAGAACATCAAGGAGAACATTGTATTGAAGATCAAAGAGAGAGAAGAAGCCATCTAGCTACTATCTATGGACCCGTAGGTCTGTGGTAAACTACTTTCACATCATCGGTAGGCAGCAAGGTTGATGTATAAGCCCTCCGTGATCGATTCCCCCTCCGGCAGAGTACCGGAAAAGGCCTCCAGATGGGATCGTGGAAGAACAGAGGCTTGCGGCGGTGGAAAGGTTATTTCTTCTGGCTCTCTGGGGGTTTCCCAATATTTCTGAATTTATAGAAGTGGAATTAGGTCAAACGGAGTCACGTGGGCCCCACAAGGCAACACGGCGCCCCCCCCCCCCCCCGGGGCGCACCCTGTTGCCTTGTGAAGCCTCCGTGAGGCTTCTGGCCTCCTCCCAAAACTTCCAAGGGTTCTTTTGTCCAGAAAAAAATCTCCAAAAAGTTTCGTGGTATTTGGACTTCATTTGGTACCGTTTCTCTGAAAAGCCAAAAACAAGCTGAAAACAGCAACTGGCACTGGGCACTAGGTTAATAGGTTAGTCCCAAAAAATGATATATAATTGCATATAAAAACATCCAAGATTGATACTATAATAGTAGGGAACAATCAAAAATTATAGATACGTTGGAGACGTATCAACCCGCCGCGCCGCGGAATCAGCAGAGAGGTCTTGCCGCGCCGCGCCGGCCTGGGAAGGTCTCTTCCGGGAAGGCGAGGACTCTCGCAGGCGCATGCGCGCTGAGCTCAATAAGCTGAAGGATGAGATCTCCGGATGGGCGAAGCTGCATGAGGAGATCAATGCCTCATTTGATAAGGCGATCTGCGTCATCCGGGGACTAAGGGATGACAAGGCGAAGTTTCGCACCCAGCGCGACATGCTAAGGGCCAAGATCGCCGGCAGTGTGAAGCAGCACGAGGAGAGCACTACCGTGATGAAGAAGACGGCCGCCATGGTCGAGAAAATTATGGACGATAATGCCAACCTCCGCATCGAGCGCGAAAGGCTGGTGCGGGAATCCAAAGCTGCTGTCAAGAGAAGTATTGAGGACGTGAAAGAGATCATTGCCGTTCGCCGCGAGAACTCCATCGCCATGGATGCAATGACAAAGATGATGGAGGAGAGGTGAAAGGAGGTGAAGGTCGTGGAGGCGATGAAGAAGGAGTTGGAGGAACTCCGTGCCCTGCAGCAACCCATCAAGAAGGAGTAGAGCAGCGACCCAGATTGTTGTCTGCGTCTTCTTCCTTCTTCTTTTGCCCCTGTGTCTTTCAGGCGTTGCCGCGTGTGGCATCTTAAATTGTCTTCCTGAATATGTAAGACATTTACTATCCATTGCCATCGTCATCATATATAACAGTCTTGCTAAGTCTTCGTTAACTTTCAGTCGAGGCTATGTCCGTGAGTTATCCGTGCAAATTTTTGTTTTCAAATTTTCTTTTTTCTCCCTTAAATCTCAGTCGACTGATACGTCTCCAACATATCTATAATTTTTTATTGTTCCATGCTATTATAGCATCAATCTTGGATGTTTTATATGCAATTATATGCCATTATATATCATTTTTTGGGACTAACCTATTAACCCAGTGCCCAATGCCAGATACTGTTTTCTGCTTGTTTTTGCCTTTTCAAAAAATCATTATCACAAAGTGTCCAAACGAGAAAAAAACTTTGGATTATTTTTTTCTGGACCAGAAGAGACCCAGGACGCTTCGGGAGAAGACCAGAAGAGCCATGAGGAGGCGGCAAGCCTGGAGGGCGCGTCCAGGGGGGTAGGCGCCCCCCCCCCCCCCCCCCCCAGGCTTGTGGGCCCCTCGTGGCACCTCTTGACCTAATTCCAATGCTATAAATTCACAAATATTCCCAAACCAACAGAGTGACAGAAAAAAACCTTTCCGTCGCCGCAAGCCTCTGTTCTTCTAGGATCCCATCTGGAGGCCTTTTCCGGTACTCTGCCGGAGGGGGAATCGATCACGGAGGGCTTCTACATCAACCTTGCTACCCTTCCGATGATGTGTGAGTAGTTTACCACAGACCTATGGATCCATAGCTAGTAGCTAGATGGCTTCTTCTCTCTATTTGATCTTCAATACCATGTTCTCCTCGATGTTATTGGAGTTCTATCCGATGTAATCTTCTTTTGCGGTGTGTTTGTTGGGATCCGATGAATTGTGAGTTTATGATCAGATTATTCATGAGAAATATTTTAGTCTTCTCTAAACTCTTTTATGCATGATTATTATAGCTTTGTATTTCTCTCTGATCTATTGATTTGGTTTGGCCTACTAGATTGATTTATCTTGCAATGGGAGAGGTGCTTTGTGATGGGTTCAATCTTGCGGTGCTCAATCCCAGTGACAGAAGGGGACATGACACGTATTTGTATTGCTGCCATTAAGGATAAAAAGATGGGTTTTAATCATATTGCTTGAGTTTACTTTGTCTACATCATGTCATCTTGCTTAAGGCGTTACTCTGTTTCATACCTAATACCCTAGATGCATGCTGGATAGCGGTCGATGGGTGGAGTAATAGTAGTAGATGCAGTCAGGGGTCGGTCTACTTGTCTCAGACATGATGCCTATATACATGATCATTGCTATGAATCCGTCATAATTATTTGCTTTTCTATCAATTGTCCAACAGTAATTTGTTTACCCACCGTATGCTATGTGTTCGAGAGAGAAGCCTCTAGTGAAAACTATGGCCCCCGGTCTACTTTATCATATATAAAAAAACCTAAAAATACCTTGCTGCAATTTATTTACTTTTATTTTAATTATTATTTTACTTTATCTATTTATCTCTATAAGATTTAATCCATGCAAATAACCGCTAAGAGGATTGACAACCCTCTTATTTGCGTTGGGTGCAAGTATTTGCTCTTGTGTGTGTGCAGGTGCGCTTAATGGAATTTTGCTTGGTTCTCCTACTGGATTGATAACCTTGGTTCTTAACTGAGGGAAATACTTGTCTCTACTGTACTGCATCATCCTCTCCTCTTCGGGGAAATACCAACACAGACTACAAGTAGCAGGAAGAATTTCTGGCGCCGTTGCCGGGGAGACATCATCAAAATTACCAAGTACCTTCACACAGACTATCATCCACTTGCATTTATTTTATTTGCCTTTTATTTTCATTTTCCTCTCATTTTCATCTCCCCCACTTCTAATTTTTGTGACGCCCCCAACTTAATTGTGCACTAATCATACACGCAAATGCACACGATCAATCCTAAGAACTCACGTGAAGATATCACAACACAACTCTAAACACAAATGAAAGTCATACAAGATTTATATTACAAGCCAGGGGCCTCAAGGGCTCGAATACATAAGCCTGAGTCATACAAGCATCAGCAGAAGCATCAGATATCTGAGTACAGACATAAAAGTTAAACAGATAAGCCTTAGGAAGGCGGGGCAAAACAACGACACTGGATCGAAAGGCGCAGGCCTCCTGCCTGGGTGCCTCCTATCAACTCCTGGTCGTCGACGGTCTCCACGTAGTAGTACTCTCCACCGGAGGGGTAGTAGTAGTAGTCGTCGGCTGGGGCAGCTGGCTCTGGGGCTCTGTCATCTGGTCGCAGCAATCGGGTATGGGGAAAAAGGGGACGCAAAGCAACCGTGAGTACTCATCCAAAGTACTCCCAAGACTTACATCAGATCTATTCTAAAATATGCATCGGTTATCAAAGAAGGGCAGTATTAGTGGACAAGACTGCAGAAATGCTAGAATAGAGGGGAAGGCCTAGCCTATCGAAGACTAGCATCTTCAGCGTCTTGCAGCATTAGAAGAGTGCAGATTAGTACATAAATATAGTAGTAGCAACAAGTAGTAACAATGCCCAAAGATCCTTACTCGACTCCCTGCGAGAAAGCAATCCCGGAGCTACATATTAAGCATCTCAAGTTCCAGTTCTAGCTGTAGTAGATCGGGATATTTTCCAAGCGTCCTGTTACCGTGGACACGGCTATTCGAATAGATATACTTCCCTGCAGGGGTGCACCAACTTACCCAACACGCTCGATTAACTCTGGCCGGACACACTTGCTCGGTCCATGCCCGGCCTTGGCTGATCGACACGTCGTAGCCCTACGTAGGCTCAACAGAGAGGCCAGCACGCCGGTCTACATCCTATGCACTCAGGGGTCTTGGGCCTATCGCCCTTTGCACTCCTGCGCATTGCAAACGTGGCCGGTGAGCAGACCTAGCCCCCTTAATACAAGCGCAGGCTTTCCCAATCCAACCCGGCGCGCGCCACTCAACTGCTGATGTCTGAAGATATTCGGCTGTACATACGACGCCGAGTGCCCATACTTATTCCTGCATGGTGGTTAGTGCGAAAAGGCCAAAGGCCTACTCAGATCACATATCCTAACCCATTAGTGTGTTGGGAGCTCGCGGAAACGAGCAGAGATCCGCGATCATGTAACCCCGTCGCCCCGTCTCGTGTACTTACGGCAAGGGCCAAGAATGCCCGGCCATGCCACGAAATCATCTCGCGGGTAGCCTCTTGGTCAACCCGACTCCACATCTTTCGTGGGTACCCCTCGGGGTCGACCCGTCTTTAAACAGTATCAGCAGTAAAGTCAAGGTAACCGTGTGTCCATAACATCAAGAAGGAATCCGAGGAATCACCCTCGTTGGATTCCCACTAGATGTATCCGCCAAGGTGAATCCGGAGGAATCACCCTCGATGGCATTCACACTTACGGGGTTGCACGACAGAAGCTTCATCGGAGATGGTGAAAGAGGAATCACCCTCGGTAACCCACAACCGACTAGCTGTACTATAGAGACAACATCGAGAGTGAGATAAGAGGTATCACCCTCGGCACTCATTGGTAACTCTATAGAATCTTACAACTTAGGGGGGGTGCGCGGTGATGTGCTGGTCTCAGCCCATCGATCACATCGATCGGGGCACTGGTAACTAAGCGGGGCAACTAGGACAAGGAAGAGGGGCCACAGATGGTTCACTACCAACCTATACTAAGCATTTAGGATAGCAGGTAAGGTATCAATAGCAGTTTACAAAAACAGGCTATGCATCAGAATAGGTATTTGGAACAATAACTGTAGCAATTCTAATGCAAGCATGAGGAAGAAAGAATAGGCGATATAGGCATGCTCAAGGGGGGTTACTTGCCTGGAAGCTCTGGGGTAAAGGAGGGGTCGTCAACGGTGTAGTCGGACTTCGGAGCTGCGTCGGTCTCGGGGTCTACCGGATAAGAAGAGGGGGAAGAAACAATAAATAAAAGCAAACAGATGCAACACAGATGCATGACATGGCGATATGCAGTGCTGGTGGCGACCTAATGCAATGCTACACGTTGCAGGCGGAGCGGCAAAATATCTGGGATATTTTCCCGGGCTTAGGTAGATTTTGGTATACTAAACCGGAGGGGAAGGTTCCATGTTCAGATAGCTAGGAGTGATGGTCAAGCATTTTGACAACATATTCGGATTCGTCTCGTTTTTCTGATCAACTTTCATGTTGAAAACTTTTCGATCCGAGCTACAGTTGAATTTCTACGATTTTTCAAAGATTTAAACCATTTTCTCAAATTTTGGAAATTAAATCTAATTAATATATTCGCATTATCCAGAACAGTACACATGTGACGTCAGCATGATGTCAGTGGTCAACCCCAGCTGTTCCAGGTCAAACCTGGCAACTGGGACCCACATGTCAGCGTCAGAGAAGCTAAACAGAGATTAAAATAAACTAATTAGGTTAATTAGCATGCGGGCACCATCTGTCAGTGTCAGATTAGTTAACTAATTAAGTTTATTTTTATAAAACATTTATTTAGCGGGTGGGGCCCGCATGTCAGTGGCTGTGGTTGCCTAGTCAGCACGTTGACTGGGTCAACCCAGTCAAATGGGGACCCTAAGCCCATGGGTCAGTGAGCCAGGGAGGCCCACGTGGCTGCCAGCTCGGCGGTTGCCGGCGTTTAGCCGCCGGCGACACGCAGACGCGGCGGAGGGCCACTGCCCTCGCCGGAAAACACGTATAGGGCACCGTTTGACGCATGCGAGGTGGCGTTCGAAAGCTAGAGGCGTCGCGTGGTGCTACCAGTTGGAGCTGGGACGGCCGGAAACGGCGCCGGCGACGAGGTCAGCGGCGGAGCTGTTTCGGGCTCCGACAGAAACGGCAAATCAACGTGCGTGCGAGCAGTTTAATGGGCCAGGCCGCACTACTAGAGTGCCCCGAGCACAACGGTGTGCTCGGACGGCCATGGCAACGACGAGAACTATGGCGGCGAGCCCGTCTGCGGCGACCGGAGCACGGCAGTAGCAGGAGCTCGACTGGGACACGGGAACAAAGGGGAAAACGAAGGGGAGGAAGCGGATCTCACCGTGCGACGCAAGGAAGGCCGGCGAGAGGCTTAGGAGCAGCAGGGGTGGCTGGAGTCGACGTTGATCGCCGGCGACCGAAGAAGGGGGAAGAGCTCGATCTGCTTGCTGCGGTGGCGCCGAGCTCGAGCGGTGGCACGCAGTCGACGTAGGGGAAGTAGATGGAGCTCCTGGACAACTCGAAACGGCGAGGGGAGGCCGGTGGCCGCGGTGGAGCGACGGCGCGGCGACGGCGACGTTCAGAAGAGGAAGAGAGAGTGCGCGAGAGCGAGGGAGAGAGGGGGAGAATGGCGGAGGGCGTCGAGGGGGGAGGGATGGCCTCGGCCTTATCCTCCCGGAGGCCCTGTGGCGGCAGGTGGCGGCCAGCAGCTGGCGCGGCGAGCTACGGCCATGGCGCAGCCGACACCGAGGCGGGAGGTGAGAGAAAAGGAGAGGTGGGTTGGGCCAGTGCACTGTGCACTTAGGCCCAGCTCATAGTAGCTGTTTGGGTCTTATCTATTTTCTTTTTCTGTTTTCTTTTTACAGAAGGATTTGAAAATAAAATGAGCTGCCAAATGCATTTAGTAAAAAGTGAAACTAGTGCACAAAAATACATTGCATTATTCTGCACTGCCACAAAAAGTTTGGGCAATTTTGGAATCCATTTGAATTTTTCATAATTTGAAATGGCATTTATGTTGCTGTTTTGCACTGTAATAATTGCCCTAGTCCACATTTAGCTTGATGGTGATGTTGTTTTCCTGAACATTAATTTGTTTTGGAATTTTGCTAAATGATGAACTAATTTCCAGCAATTTTTGAGCAACTTCAAATTTCACTTTGAATTTGAATTGAATTCAGCGGAGGAATTTGAAATGAGATATTAATCCAACATGATCAAGCATTGCAAATCACATTGAATTAGCATAATCATCATGGATCACTGTTGCTCATTACAGAGGGGTGTTACAATTCTCCTCCTCTAAAAGAAATTCTCGTCTCCAGAATTTAGGAGGTAGAAGCGAAAAGATCTGGGTATTCTTCGCGAAGACGATCCTCGCGTTCCCAAGTGGCTTCATCTTCAGTATGATTAGACCACTGCACTTTAAGGAACTTGGTTGTCTTGTGGCGGGTCCGACGTTCAGCTTGATCGAGAATGCGGATCGGATGCTCTTTATAAGATAGATCATCTTGCAAATCGAGCAATTCATGATCCACTGCTCGGTGCGGAGATTCCTTGAAGCAACGGCGAAGTTGTGACACATGGAAGACGTCGTGGATGTGAGAGAATTGCGGCGGCAACTCCAATTTATATGCCACATGTCCATGTCTGGCGAGAATGCAGAAAGGACCAATGTAGTGAGGAGCTAACTTGCCCTTGATTCCAAAGTGATGAGTGCCCTTCATAGGAGTGACACGCAGATAAGCTTGCTCACTAGGTTGATAGATCGATCCCCAGTGTTTGCGATCATAATTGCTCTTCTGACGAGACTGGGCCGCTTTGAGATTTTCCTGGACGATACAGACTTGCTCTTCGGCGTGTTGGATAATATCCGGACCAATGAGCGGCCGTTCCCCAGTTTCTGACCAATTCAGAGGGGTTTGACACTTACGTCCATATAATACCTCGAAGGGTGCCATTTTCAAGCTAGCTTGATAGCTGTTGTTGTAAGAGAATTTGGCATACAGAAGAGATTCCTCCCACTTCTTGCCAAATGAAATGACACAAGCACGCAGCATATCTTCAAGCACTTGATTGACTCGCTCGACTTGGCCTTGGGACTGGGGGTGATAAGCTGAACTCCAGGTTATATGAGTTCCCATAGCTTCTTGGAAACTTGGGGTGAAGAGGCTGCCACGGTCTGAACTGATCTCCTTCGGAATACCGTGGAGTGATACAATTCTGGAGATATACAGATCTGCTAACTGACTAGCAGTGATCGTCTCCTTGACTGGCAGAAAGTGTGCAACTTTGGAGAGTTGATCGATGACGACAAGAATAGCATCATGACCCTTTTGTGACCTGGGAAGACCAGTGATAAGATCCATTTGCACTTTGTCCCATTTCCACTCGGGAATAGGAAGCGGTTGCAGAATTCCAGCAGGCTTCTGATGTTCTGCCTTAATGCGACGGCAAACGTCACATTCAGCAACATATCGAGCAATGTCCTGCTTCATTTTAGACCACCAGTACCTTTGACGGAGATCACGATACATCTTGGTGCTACCCGGATGAATAGACAGTGGTGTATCATGTGCTTCCTTCACAACCTTGTCGGTCATAAGCTCGAATCGAGGTACCACAATGCGATCTCTGAAGTACAAGGTTCCGTCTTCAGTAAGCGAGAAATCTCTGTACTTTTCAAGGTCAAGATCTCTTTTCATCTGATCAACTTCAGCATCCTTGGCTTGCGCAGACTTAACAGCTTTCTCAAGATCTGGTTGTAAAACAAGGGTATTAAGAGAACCCTGCGGAATGATGTGGAGGTTCAGCTTGCGCAGTTCTTCATAAAGATGGGGTTGAGCTCGCTGAACCATGAGGTTGTTACAATAGGACTTGCGTCTCAAGGCATCGGCCATCACATTAGCCTTGCCAGGGGTATAAGAAATACCGCAGTCATAGTCCGTAATCGTTTCCAACCATCGCTATTGGCGGAGATTGAGATCCGACTGAGTAAACAAATACTTCAGACTTTGGTGATCAATGTATATCTCACATCGATTACCAAGGAGGTAATGTCGCCACAGCTTCAATGCATATATCACTGCAGGAAATTCAAGATCATGCACTGGGTAATTCTCTTCATGAGGGCGTAACTGTCGGGAGGCATAGGCAATCACTCTGTGTTCTTGCATCAGGACACAGCCTAATCCCTGACGAGAGGCGTCGCAATAAATCATGAAGTCCTTGCGAGAATCCGGAGGAGCAAGCACTGGTGCAGAGGTCAGTTTGTCCTTGAGGGTTTGGAAACTTTCCTGACATTTATCTGTCCACTCAAACTTAACGCCTTTGTGAAGCAGATTAGTCAGAGGCTTGGCAATCTTAGAAAAGTTCTCGACGAAACGACGGCAATAGCTTGCTAGTCAGAGAAAACTTCTGACTTGCTTGACATTCTTCGGGGGAGTCCAGTCAAGGATAGCCTGAACTCGCTCTGGGTTGATAGCAATGCCATCCTTGGAAATCACATGACCAAGGTAGGTTACTTCAGATAACCAGAATTCACACGTGGAATACTTGGCATATAGTTGGTGCTCTCGAAGCTTTTCCAAAACAAGACGAAGATGTTCGGCATGTTCTTCCTTATTCTTGGAATATACCAGAATATCATCCAGATAAACCACGACGAATTTGTCGAGGAAATCCATGAAGATATAATTCATTAGGCGGGAGAACGTTGCCGGTGCATTAGTTAATCCGAAAGACATGACAGTGTACTCATAAGAGCCATAGCGAGTAACAAAGGCAGTCTTGGGAATATCCTCTTCGCGGACGCGGATCTGATGATAACCCAACCTCTAGTCGAGTTTAGAGAACACTGATGATCCAGCAAGTTGATCATACAGGTCATTGATCCGAGGAAGTGGATATTTGTTCTGAATGGTGGCTTGGTTGATAGGCCGGTAATCTTGGACCAATCGGTTTGTACCATCTTTCTTCTTGACAAAGAGAGAAGGTGCTCCCCAAGCAGAGGAACTTGGATGAATGAAACCCTTGCGGAGTGATTTATCGATTTCCTCCTTAAGCTCAAGAAGTTCATGCGGAGGCATCTTGTAGGGACGCTTCGCAATAGGAGTGGTGCCTGGTTTTAAGTCGATGACAAACTCGACAGCAAGAGCTTGGGCAGTGCGATCCAGAGCCGGAGTGTACTGTACCAAAACCTGCGGGTCATAACGACGCAGCACGTAAGGAGTACAGACAGCAGTGTAGTATCCAGTCTCATCCCCAACGGGGACATAAGGGATATATCTGAAACTAGTCTCCTCCAAGCGACTGTTGTGCTCTCCACGGAGACGGGCAATAGCAGTATAGGCAGCATCATGGACGGCCATGTCGACAGTCACTCCAACACTATGAAAGGTGCGCAACTCAGTGATGGAGTTGTTCTGCCGATCAAAGATGCAAACCACAGCATGGTACTGCTCCTGGTTGAACTCGCGGTAATCCTCGTAAACTATGTACTAGGGGTACCAGCGATATCCCAGCCTGGTCAAGAGATCGACCAAGATAGCAGGGAACCCAATCGCATCAACAGCCATGGCCTGGCGTACGAGCTGTCTTGCGTGGCGTATCTGAAACAAGGAGTGCAAGAAGTCAAATGACAGTGTGAGAGGCATAAGATAGCATTGGAAAGAAATGTTTGCAGATAATCCAACTCTCCGGGTGAATGTGATTACGAGAACCTAGTGTTAGAGTTAGCAAAATCATTTAACCGAAAAAGAAGAGAATTTAGAGTCCCAGAGTAAGGAAGAGGAATAAAAGATCCTAATACCACCCATTGGCGACGTGGGCAGGTAAGCCACACAGCCATGTTAGTAAAATCATTTTTTCAAGGACTGGACTCAACTTCGGCCAAGGAGTTGGAAAGGGGGTTCCTACAGGCAGTCGGCTCTGATACCAACTTGTGACACCCTCGACTTAATCGTGCACTAATCATACACGCAAATGCACATGATCAAGCCTAAGGACTCACGTGAAGATATCACAACACAACTCTAAACACAAATGAAAGTCATACAAGCTTTATATTACAAGCCAAGGGCCTCGAGGGCTCGAATACATAAGCCTGAGTCATACAAGCATCAGCGGAAGCATCAGATATCTGAGTACAGACATAAAACTTAAACAAATAAGCCTTAAGAAGGCGGGGTAAAACAATGACACTAGATCGAAAGGCGCAAGCCTCCTGCCTGGGTGCCTCCTATCTACTCCTGGTCATCGGCGGTCTCCACATAGTAGTACTCTCCACCGGAGGGGTAGTAGTAGTAGTCGTCGGCTGGGGCAGCTGGCTCCGGGGCTCCGTCATCTGGTCGCAGCAATCGGGTATCGGGAAAAAGGGGAAGCAAAGCAACCGTGAGTACTCATCGAAAGTACTCGCAAGACTTACATCAGATCTATTCTAAAATATGCCTCGATTATCAAAGAAGGGCAGTATCAGTGGACTGGATTGTAGAAATGCCAAAATAGAGGGGAAGGCCTAGCCTATCGAAGACTAGCATCTTCAACGTCTTGCAGCATTAGAAGAGTGCAGATTAGTACATAAATACAGTAGTAGCAACAAGTAGTAACAATGCCCAGAGATCCTTACTCGACTCCCTGCGAGAAAGCAATCCCGGAGCTACATATTAAGCATCTCAAGTTCCAGTTCTAGTTGTACTAGATCGGGATATTTTCCGAGCGTCCTGTTACCGTGGACACGGCTATTCGAATAGATATACTTCCATGCAGGGGTGCACCATCTTACCCAACACGCTCGATTAACTCTAGCCGGACACACTTGCTCGGTCCATGCCCGGCCTCGGCTGATCGACACGTCGTAGCCCTACCTAGGCTCAACAGAGAGGCCAACACGCCGGTCTACATCCTAAGCACTCAGGGGTCTTGGGCCCATCGCCCTTTGCACTCCTACGCGTTGCAAACGCGGCCGGTGAGCAGACCTAGCCCCCTTAATACAAGCGCAGGCTTTCCCAGTCCAACCCGGCGCGCGCCGCTCAACTGCTGACATCTGAAGAGCTTCGGCTGATACATATGACGCCGAGTGCCCATACTTATTCCTGCATGGTGGTTAGTGCGAAAAGGCCAAAGGCCTACTCAGATCACATATCCTAACCCATTAGTGTGTTGGGAGCTCGCGGAAACGAGCAGAGATCCACGATCATGTGACCCCGTCGCCCCGTCACGTGGACTTACGACAAGGGCCAAGAATGTCTGGCCATGCCACGTAATCATCTCGCGGGTACCCTCTTGGTCAACCCGACTCCACATCTCTCGTGGGTACCCCTTGGGGTCGACCCGTCTTTAAACAGTATCAGCAGTAAAGTCAAGGTAACCGTGTGTCCAGAACATCAAGAAGGAATCCGAGGAATCACCCTCGTTGGATTCCCACTAGATGTATCCGCCAAGGTGAATCCGGAGGAATCACCCTCGATGGCATTCACACTTACGGGGTTGCACGACAGAAGCTTCATCGGAGGTGGTGAAAGAGGAATCACCCTCGGTAACCCACAACCGACTAGCTGTACTATAGAGACAACATCGAGAGTGAGATAAGAGGTATCTCCCTCGGCACTCATTGGTAACTCTGTAGAGTCTTACAACTTAGGGGGGTGCGCAGTGATGTGCTGGTCTCAACCCGTCGATCACATCGATCGGGGCACTGGTAACTAAGCGGGGCAACTAGGACTAGGAAGAGGGGCCGCAGATGGTTCACTACCAACCTATACTAAGCATTTAGGATAGCAGGTAAGGTATCAATAGCAGTTTACAAAAATAGGTTGTGCATCAGAATAGGTATTTGGAACAATAACTGTAGCAATTCTAATGCAAGCATGAGGGAGAAAGAATACGCGATATAGGCATGCTCAAGGGGGGTTGCTTGCCTGGAAGCTCTGCGGTAAGGAGGGGTCGTCATCGGTGTAGTCAGACTCCGGAGCTGCGTCGGTCTCGGGGTCTATCGGATAAGAAGAGGGGGAAGAAACAATAAATAAAAGCAAACAGATGCAACACAGATGCATGACATGGCGATATGCAGTGTTGGTGGCGACCTAATGCAATGCTACACGTTGCAGGCGGAGCGGGGAAATATCTAGGATATTTTCCCGGCCTTAGGCAGATTTCGGTATACTGAACCGGAGGGGAAGGTTCCATGTTTAGATAGCTAGGAGTGATGGTCAAGCATTTTGACCACATATTCGGATTCGTCTCGTTTTTCTGATCAACTTTCATGTTGAAAACTTTTCGATCCGAGCTACGGTTGAATTTCTACGATTTTTCAAAGATTTAAACCATTTTCTGAAATTCTGGAAATTAAATCTAATTAATATATTCGCATTATCCAGAACAGTACACATGTGACATCAGCATGACATCAGCATGATGTCAGTGGTCAACCCCAGCTGTTCCAGATCAAACCTGACAGCTGGGACCCACATCTCAGCGTCACAGAAGCTAAACAGAGATTAAAATAAACTAATTTGGTTAATTAGTATGCGGGCCCCATGTGTCAGTGTCAGATTAGTTAACTAATTAAGTTTATTTTTATAAAACATTTAGTTAGCGGGTGGGGCCCGCATGTCAGTGGCTGTGGTTGCCCAGTCAGCACGTTGACTGGGTCAACCCAGTCAAATGGGGCCCCTGGGCCCACGGGTTAGTGAGCCAGGGAGGCCCACGTGGCTGCCAGCTCGGCGGTTGCCGGCGTTTAGCCGCCGACGATGCGCAGACGCGGCGGAGGGCCACTGCCCTCGCCGAAAAACGCGTACAGGGCACCGTTTGACGCGGGCGAGGTGGTGTTCGAAAACTAGAGGCGCCGCGCGTCGCGTGGTGCTACCAGTTGGAGCTGGGACGGCCGGAAACGGCGCCGGCGATGAGGTCTGTGGCGGAGCTGTTTCGGGCTCCGACGGAAATGGCAAATCAATGCGCGCGCGAGCAGTTTAACAGGCCAAGCCGCACTACTAGAGTGCCCCGAGCACAACGGTTTGCTCGGACGGCCATGGCAACGACAAGAACTACGGTGGCGAGCTCGTCTGCGGCGACCGGAGCACGGCAGCAGCAGGAGCTCGACTGGGACACGGGAATAGAGGGGAAAATGAAGGGGAGGAAGCAGAGCTAACCATGCAGCACAAGGAAGGCCGGCGAGAGGCTTAGGAGCAGCAGGGGTGGCTGGAGTCGACGTTGATCGCCGGCGACCGAAGAAGGGGGAAGAGCTCGATCCGCTCGCTGCGGTGGCGCCGAGCTCGAGCGGTGGCGCGCAGTCGACGTAGGGGAAGTAGACGGAGCTCCTGGATAACTCGGAACGGCGAGGGGAGGCCGGTGGCCATGGTGGAGCGACGGCGCGGCGACTGCGACGTTCTGAAGAGGAAGAGAGAGAGCGCGAGAGCGAGGAAGAGAGGGGGAGAATGGCGGAGGGCGTCCAGGGGGAGGGATGGCCTCGGCCTTATCCTCCCGGAGGCCCTGTGGTGGCAGGTGGTGGCCAGCGGCCGGCGCAGCCGACACCGAGGCGGGAGGTGAGAGAAAAGGAGAGGTGGGCTGGGCCGGTGCACTGTGCACTTAGGCCCAGCTCACAGTAGCTGTTAGAGCCTTATCTATTTTCTTTTTCTGTTTTCATTTTACAGAAGGATTTGAAAATAAAATGAGCTACCAAATGCATTTAGTAAAATGTGAAACTAGTCCACAAAAATACATTGCATTATTCTGCACTGCCACAAAAAGTTTGGGTAATTTTGGAATCCATTTGAATTTTTCATAATTTGAAATGGCATTTAAGTTGCTGTTTTGCACTGTAATAATTGCCCTAGTCCACATTTAGCTTGATGGTGATGTTGTTTTCCTGAACATTAATTTGTTTTGGAATTTTGCTAAATGATGAACTATTTTCCAGCAATTTTTGAGCAACTTCAAATTTCACTTTGAATTTGAATTGAATTCAGTCGAGGAATTTGAAATGAGATATTAATCCAACATGATAAAGCATTGCAAATCACAGAGAATTAGCATAATCATCATGGATCACTGTTGCTCATTACAGAGGGGTGTTACAATTTTTTTTACAAAAACACAACAATATTTTTATTTCCATGCTAATACTGAAAATTTACTAGGAAAAATCTCGGATAAACAAACAACTTTAGTGAATAGGATGGCTGCTAAACCAGAGTCACTATCTAGTAATGATGAAGATATTAAAATGATTGGTGTCAATCCTATTGAATCATTATTTAGTAACATAAAACTTGATGAAAAAGGGACTGAAGAAGAGTCAACTTTAGATAGAAGGAGTCACACTTGCTTGGAGGGTGATAATCTTGATGATAAAAATGAAAAAAGTGGGTTTGGAGAGGTCAAAACTTTAAATAGTAATGCACCCACTACTTTGGATTACAAGGACTTTAATTATGATAGTTGTTCTTTAATTGAGTGTATTTCCTTGTTGCAATCCATGATTAATTCACCAAATGCATATGAACAAAATAAAGCTATCACTAAACATATTGTAGAAGCCATGATGAAAGCACATGAAGAAAAACTTGAGTTGGAAGTTTCAATTCCTAGAAAATTACAAGATGAATGGGAACCTACTATTAAAGTCAAAATTAAAGATTATGAATGTAATGCTCTTTGTGATCTTGGTGCTAGCGTTTCCACTATACCAAAGTCTTTGTGTGATGTGCTAGGTCTCACTGACATGGATCCTTGTTCCCTTAATTTGCATCTTGCGGATTCCACTATTAAAAATCCATTGGGTAGAATAAATGATATGCTTATTCTTGCAAATAGAAATTATCTACCCGTGGACTTTATTGTTCTTGATATTGAATGCAATCCTTCTTGCCCTATAATACTTGGTAGGCCTTTTCTACGAACAATTGGTGCTATTATTGATATGAAAGAAGGTAATGTAAGATTTCAATTTCCATTAAAGAAAAGGGATGGAACATTTTCCTAGGAAGAGAATTAAAGCACCTTATGAATCTATTATGAGGGCCACTTATGGAATTAACTTGAAGGATGACAACACTTGAAACTATGCATTATGCCTAGCTAGGTGCATAAAACAATAGCGCTTGTTGGGAGGCAACCCAATGAATAAAATAAATTTTTGCTTTTACCTTCTGTTCTTGAGTGTTTACACAATTATAGCTTCTGTTATGAATGTATTTTTATGTTTTAATTAGTGTTTGTGCCAAGTAATGCCTTTGGGATGATTTGGAAGATAGTATGATAGATGTTGTTGGAAAACAGAAACTTTTGTGTCCAGTGATGGAATTTTTTTTTCACTGGAGCATCAGAATCTTCTGAATTTTTTACATAGTATTGAAATATGAAATGTCCACGTTTTCCTAATTCTTCAGAATTTTTGGTGTTACAGAAGTATGACGTTAATTCACATCTTTACGGACTGTTCTGTTTTAGACAGATTCTGTTTTTGTTGCATAGTTTGCTTATTTTGATGAATCTATGGATCGTATCGGGGGGTATGAGTCATGGAGAAGTTGGAGTACAGTAGCATTATGCCAATATTAAATATGAATCAATTTTCAACAGTACCTAAAGTTTAAGATTTGCTTGTTATACTAACGGATCTCACGAGGTTTCTGTTGAGTTTTGTGTGCTGAAGTTTTCAAGTTTTGGGTGAGACTACGTTGGACAAAGGAATAAGGAGCGACAAGAGCCTAAGCTTGGGGATGCCCAAGGCACCCCAAGGTAATATTCAAGGAAGACTCAAGCGTCTAAGCTTGGGGATGCCCCGGAAGGCATCCCCTCTTTCGTCTACAATCTATCGGTAACTCACTTGGAGCTATATTTTTATTCATCACACGATATGTGTTTTACTTGAAGCGTCTGGTGATATAGTTTGTTTGCTTTTGTTTGCTTTTTAGTTTGTCACAATCATGTTTGTTGAACACACCTTTTTGAGAGGGACACACATTATTCGTGATTTGTTGGAATACTCTATGTGCTTTACTTATATCTTTTGAGCTAGGCAGTTGCTCTAGTGGTTCAGTTATATCTTTTAGAGCACGGTGGTGGTTATATTTAAGAGAAATAGTTGCACTCTCATGCTTCACTTATATCTTTTTGATATTCTAATGAATAGCAATGGTAATATGCATGGGTTATGAATTTGGTCTTGATATGATAGGTATTCACGAGGGATATAATAAAAACTTTCATGTGGATCACTGAATATGATAAGTTTGATTCCTCGCAATAGTTTTACGATATTAAGATGGTAATATGTGGGAGGTATTAGTAGATAATTGTGGTTTAGTAAGAATATTGGTGTTAAGGTTAGTGATTCCTGTAGCATGCACGTATGATCTGTCGTTATGCTAAGAAGTTGGAGCATGATTTATTCTTGATTGTCTTCCTCTGTGTGGCGGTCGGTGGCGCGCGATGGTTAACTCCAACCGGCCTCCCCCTAGGGGCATGTGTAGTAGTACTTTGCTTTGAGGGCTAATAAACTTTCGCAATAAGTATGTGAGTTCTTTATGACTAATGTGAGTCCATGGATTATACGCACTCTCACCCTTCTGCAATTTGCTAGCCTCTTTGGTACCGTGCATTGCCCTTTCTCACATCGAGAGTTGGTGCAAACTTCGCCGGTGCATCCAAACACCGTGATATGATACACTCTATCACACATAAGCCTCTTTATATCTTCCTCAAAACAGCCACCATACCTACCTATCATGGCATTTCCATAGCCATTCCGAGATATATTCACATGCAACTTCCACCGTTCTGTTTTTATGACACACATCGTCATTGTCATATTGCTTTGCATGATCATATAGCTGACATAGTATTTGTGGCTCAGCCACCGTTCATCATTTTTTATACATGTTACGCTAGCATCATTGCACATCCTGGTACACTGCCAGAGGCATTCATATAGAGTCATATTTTTTTTTCTAGTATCGAGTTGTAATATTGAGTTGTAAGTAAATAAAAATGTGATGATCATCATTATTAGAGCATTGTCCCAGTGAGGAAAGGATGATGGAGACCATGATTCCCCCACAAGTCGGGATGAGACTCCGGACGAAAAAAAAGGCCAAAAAGAGCCATGAAAAAGAAAATGAGAGAAAAAGAGAGAAGGGGCAATGTTACTATCCTTTTTCCACACTTGTGCTTCAGAGTAGCACCATGTTTTTCATATAGAGAGTCTCCTATTTTGTCACTTTCATATAGTAGTGGGAATTTTTCATTATAGAACTTGGCTTGTATATTCCGATGATGGGCTTCCTCAAATGCCCGAGGCCTTCATGAGCAAGCAAGTTGGATGCTCACCCACTTAGTTTTCATGTTGAGCTTTCATACACTTATAGCTCTTAGTGCATCTGTTGCATGGCAATTCCTACTCCTCGCATTGACATCAATTGATGGGCATCTCCATAGCCCGTTGATTAGCCTCGTTGATGTGAGACTATCTTCTTATTTTTGACTTCCCCTTATTGATCTCTACCACCACACTCTATTCCACCTATAGTGCTATATCCATGGCTTGCGCTCATGTATTGCGTGGGAGTTGAAAAAGCTGAAGCGCGTTAAAAAGTATGAACCAATTGCTTGGCTAAAACCAGGGTTGTTCATGATAAATATTTTGTGTTAAGAAGATGGAGCATGACAGGATTGTATGATTTTGTAGGGATAACGTTCTTTAGCATTTTTATTTTGAAAGACATGATTGTTTATTAGTATTCCTGAGTATTGATGTCGTTATATCAAATTATAGACTATTGCTTTGAATCATTCGGATCTTATTATTCATACCGTAAGAGAGATATTACATGATGAAACATGATAGGTAGCATTCCACATCAAAAATTCTGTTTTTATCATTTACCTACCCGAGGACGAGCAGGAATTAAGCTTGGGGATGCTTGATATGTCTCCAACGTATCTATAATTTTTGATTGTTCCATGCTATTATAGTATCAATCTTGGATGTTTTATATGCAATTATATGCCATTATATATCATTTTTTGGGACTAACCTATTAACCCAGTGCCTAGTGCTAGTTGTTGTTTTCTGCTTGTTTTTGCCTTTTCAGAAAATCATTATCAAAAAGTGTCCAAACGAGAAAAAAACTTTGGATTAATTTTTTCTGGACCAGAAGAGAGCCAGGAAGCTTCGGGAGAAGACCAGAAGAGCCACGAGGAGGCGGCAAGCCTGGCGGGCGCGCCCAAGGGGTAGGCACGCCCCCCAGGCTTGTGGGCCCCTCGTGGCACCTCTTGACCTAATTCCAACGCTATAAATTCAGAAATATTCCCAAACCAATAGAGAGACAGAAAAAAAAAACCTTTCCGCCGCCGCAAGCCTCTGTTCTTCCGCGATCCCATCTGGAGGCCTTTTCCGGTACTCTACCGGAGGGGGAATCGATCACGGAGGGCTTCTACATCAACCTTGCTGCCCTTCCAATGATGTGTGAATAGTTTACCACAGACCTACGGGTCCATAGCTAGTAGCTACATGGCTTCTTCTCTCTCTTTGATCTTCAATACCATGTTCTCCTCGATGTTCTTGGAGTTCTATCCGATGTAATCTTCTTTTGCGGTGTGTTTGTTGGGATCCGATGAATTGTGAGTTTATGATCAGATTATTCATGAGAAATATTTGAGTCTTCTCTGAACTCTTTTATGCATGACTATTATAGCTTTGTATTTCTCTCCGATCTATCGATTTGGTTTGGCCTACTAGATTGATTTATCTTGCAATGGGAGAAGTGCTTTGTGATGGGTTCAATCTTGCGGTGCTCAATCCCAGTGACAGAAGGGGACATGACACGTATTTGTATTGTTGCCATTAAGGATAAAAAGATGGGGTTTAATCATATTGCTTGAGTTTACTTTGTCTACATCATGTCATCTTGCTTAAGGCGTTACTCTGTTTCATACTTAATACCCTAGATGCATGCTGGATAGCGGTCGATGGGTGGAGTAATAGTAGTAGATGCAGGTAGGAGTCGGTCTACTTGTCTCAGACGTGATGCGTATATACATGATCATTGCCATCAATCCGTCATAATTATTTGCTTTTCTATCAATTGCCCAACAGTAATTTGTTTACCCACCGTATGCTATGTGTTCGAGAGAGAAGCCTCTAGTGAAAACTATGTCCCCCGGTCTACTTTATCATATATAAAAAACCTAAAAATACCTTGCTGCAATTTATTTACTTTTATTTTAATTAGTATTTTAGTTTATCTATTTATCTCTATAAGATTTAATCCTTGCAAATAACCGCTAAGAGGATTGACAACCGTCTTATTTGAGTTGGGTGCAAGTGTTTGCTCTTGTGTGTGCAGGTGCGCTTAACGGAATTTTGCTTTGTTCTCCTACTGGATTGATAACCTTGGTTCTTAACTGAGAGAAATACTTATCTCTACTGTACTGCATTGATAACCTTGGTTCTCCTACAAGATTGATAACCTTGGTTCTTCGGGGAAATACCAACGCAGACTACAAGTAGCATCGACTAAGACCTAGCCAGGCTCGGGCGCCATTAATGGAGAAGTTGGGAGCACGGTGGGCGGCGGATGGAGGTCAAAGGGCTCGCCTCCCGGTAAGCCTGTGCACCAGTCTGCTCCATGCCTCCCATCTACTCAAATAGCTACCCCGCATGGCGCCTCCTAGCCAATAAAAATGGGGACGCGTGGCGGCACTTAAATGGTTAGTACAACGCCCACGGTTTGAATAACACTTGTGTTTCCGATTGTAACCTGGCAGCTCTTTGTTCCAAAATGACTTTGTTTGTTGTTAATGTGTGCGCCTTCAAAAAATCGGACAACATTTTTTCCACAGCATGTTGGTGCCATGTCAAGGTAACATGCCAAGTTTCATGATTTTCAGGCAAGTTTTGGATTTACAGGAATTTAAAAACCAAGTTTTTCAATGTTTTAGGCCGAGCCACGACGCCCGGATGTTTGAAATTCATTCCCATTTCTTGCATGGGACCTAAACATTCACCCAAGGACACATATACGATTTTTCAACCCATTTTGGTGCACTGGAGCATGTGCATGTAGTTCAAATTTGAATTATGCACATTAAATGCCTACAAAACTCAATAAATGTATAAAAAGGCCAAACGAACCTGGAATAATTCCAAATTATAGCGCGACACTCCTATTGCTCTTTGTTGCCTCTGTAAAAAAATCAAGGCAGGAAGAGGCAGAGTATGTCGTTTCGCCCACAAAGGTGACACATTTCCTATCGGAACCATGAGCCTTCTTGAGAGAAGCTCCGGTTTGTAAGAAGCTTATACCAAAACTTGTCCCAAATCGAACAAAAATTTTACCACGGCATGTGGGTGCCATGTCAAGACACCATGCCAAGTTCCGTGATTTTTAGGCAATTTTTGGATTTACATGAATTTTAAAACCAATTTTCTCAATGTTTTCGGCCGAGCCACGACGCCCAGACGTTTGAAATTCACTCCCATTTCTTGTATGGGACCTAAACATTCACCCAAGGACGCATATACGATTTTTCAACCCATTTTGGTGCACTGGAGCATGTGCCTGTAGTTCAAATTTGATATCTCTTTGTCTGTTTGTGCTTCGAAAACTCCCTCCTTCTCAACCCGCGCCTTGGTATCCCAAAATTACAACGCGCGCGAAAACTCCCTCCTCCTGCGAAATCCCGACACGCAAAATCCCTGTTCTAGCCTTGGTATCCCAAAATTACAACGCGCGCGAAAACTCCCCCCTCCCATCCCCTTCTTTTCCCCATTCGAAAACCAAGGCCGCCAAAACCTCTCTCCACCAGCCATGAAACCCCACCCTCCTCGGTCCGCCCCCCCCCCCTCCACACCACCGCCCTGCCGGAGCCTCTTCCCCGACGACGTCGTCCATCGCAATAGCTCGACATCCCTCATCCACCGCACCTGATGAGGATCCGTCATCGATCTCATCATCCCGCCAGTTCAGCCGCCCCGTCCTCCACCTCCAAGGAGTTGCTCCGATGATCGCCTCATCTATCGCGGCTGCTCCATTCCCACAGCGCCGCCTTTACCTGCCCCACCGAAACCGCAGCATCCTCACCAACTCCTCAAATGAAGCCGAGGCCTACTCGGCGGCACCAAAGAGGTTGTACACTCATCGCATCTTCTCCTTCACTAGACGTCACGGCACCGCCGGTGCTCGATCCCGCTCCGACATGGCCCGGCTCCCTCGACGCCGGCGCCGCCGGCGACATCCTCCACGGCGGATCTCCCCCATTGCGAGGCTCCCTCGGCGGTGGCGGCCATACCAGCCGGAGCTACTGCTGCTGCTCCGGCTCTCGCTCGCGCTGCTGCTCTACTCTTACTCTCGCTCGTGCTGCTGCTTTGCTCTTGCTCTCGCTCGCGCTGCTGATGCTGGTACACGGGCTACTGTAGCTACACGAGTTCCTGCTCTGCTCTCGTTCGCGCTGCTGCTCCGGCTGCTAACTGCTAATGCGTTCCCTGTTGAGCGGCTGCTGATTTAGATCACTGCTTCTCTGCTACCAGTGCTCGAGCGGCCTGAACTACCAACGAAGTGCTTGTCTGCTACTAGTGCGTTCAGTTTCAACAATAAAATTCAGTTTTGATAGTAACAGTCAGTTTCGACAGTAAAATTCAGTTTCGACAGTTAAGTTCAGAGTCAATAGTTTTTACATCATCTGTTGGAGTTGGTTGTCTTCTGGTGATGTAAATTTTACAGCTAGTACTTTTTGGTGATGTATTTTACATCATCTATTGGAGATGGTATTAGAATCCCACTTTAGATTAACGATGTCTGTCTTGTACTGCTTTAGCCTCGACGTCGTACAGCTCGCCGGAGCTGCTCCAACGACGGAACCATCCACCACAACAGAGCAGTACCCTCGACGCCGTCTACGGACGCGTGAGATCTTCTTCCCCAGCTCTGACAGCCACCTCCGTCACAACATCTTCAGCGACTGACCCAATGATGATGAGGTTGACACGGCTACGCCAAAGAGGTTGTACACTTGTCGCATCACTTTTTACTCTACATTCATGTCGATCCCTTAGGGCTATTTTGGTTCAAAGGAAAAGGTGAAGGAAAAACATAGCAATAGGAAATTTTCCTATGGTACCCTACTATTCAATTATTCATGCATTTGGTTGAAAGGAATGGAGCAAAACAAAACTGAAGGATTTTTTCCTATCGTGTCTGTTTCAAAGGAAAAACACAGAAATTTTAACATCCACCTAGACCTACTTATCAAAATCCTATGCATGAAAAGAAGACTAAGTGCATTAGTGGCATAATAACATTCTAATTGTACACATTTGTAGGTGGTTTGACTTTAATTTGGCCGTGTTTCGTTGCATTCCTGTGCTCTTCCTGCAAGCTAAAGGAGCCCTTACAGAATTACTTCATTTACAAATAGGTGTCGAAGAAAACTTTGTGTGGTTTGTCCTGCTCCTGCCGCGCCGTCGTCCACCTCACCTGAGCTGCTCCATCGACAGAAGCGTCCACCATACCAGACATCATGATTCCTTACCGTCTTTCGCCGCCTCAGATCTCCTTCCCCGCCACTGGCAGCCACCGCAACTGCATCACCATCATCAACTCAGCAGATGAACCTGAGGAGTACACGGGTCCACAAGAGAGGTCGCACTCTTTTGTTTCTGCTTACTTTATGCATTGCTTAATATTACCTGCTAGGTTATCATCGTGTTCATCTCTTAGACTCCAAGTCAGGTCCAAATTAATGTTCAAACTTGAGTTTGAAAATGCTTGTGGGGCACATATCGAGGCAGCAATGAACAGTATATCGATCTACTATCTATTTCATCTAAGGTATCTACTATGTCGTTCATCTTGGGTGGGAAACAAACAGTAAAGCAGCCATCATTTGTCTTTTTATTAAATTAAGCTATCATTTGCCTGCTATCATTATTTTTGGATCTATCCACTGGTTGTTACCATCACTCTAGATTTCTGCATGCTCTCCTTACTTAATCTCACTATATTTTTTTCGTATGCATGTCAGTTATTGTACACAGTCATGCTGAACATGTAGAGAAAAAGAGAAGAGTCTTGTGCGGCAATACAATGTCATGCAGACATCGCTCCATGGTGGGTGCAATGGCAACCCCACCCCACCCGTCCTCCAGATTGTAATCCAGAGGAAGATAGTTGTTCAGAGGTGGAGTCAGAGGGAGCTGACCACTCCTATTTATCCCCCGAGGTGTTTGCTCTAACTTGGCATGATGATGTTGGTCATATCATGCATATGGTGCCTTGCTTTGCTTACTTTCGACATCATATATGTCATCTGCTTACTTAGACATGTTCTGTAATGCCACCTGTTTAGTTTCTATATCACATATCTGAATTATGCAATGCCATCCTGTTCAGCCAGGCATCATATATTTGAATTATATCTTGCATTCCTTTTTTCCATTACATTTCCATTTGTCGACAATGTTTGTACATTCAACTACTCTTCCTGTGAATCAACCATTTGGGTGGGTGATGAAAAAATCTAGAGTGAAAACAAGTTCTTCAAAGTAGACAGTGCTACCTGTCGAAGCAGATCTCTTGCTGGGTCCAGATAGCTCCTCAGAGGAGGATTCAGAGACAGATGACCAGTCCTATTCCCCCCCCCCCCCTCAGGTGTATGCTCTAACTTGGCATGGTTATACTTCTCGTATCATGCATATGCTGTCTTGCATTGCATAGTTTAGACATCATATACACAATATTCAACACCATCTGCTTAGTTTAGACATCATATATGCGAATGCCATCTGCTTAGTATATAAATCACATATGTGAATTATATCATGCCATCCTGTTTACTTAGATAACATGTATGTGAATTATGTCATGCGAACCTGTTTACTAAAGACATCATATAATTATCTCATGCCATCCTTTTTAGTTAGTCATCATATCTTTGAATTATGTCATGCTATACTGTTTAGATAGACATCATATATGTGAAATTATGTCATGCTATCCTGTTTAGTTAAACAACATATATGTGAACTATTTCATGCCTTGTTTTTCCCTCACTATCTATTGCATCTATCTCATACAAGGTATGTACATTCAACTACTTTTATTGTTTATCAGCCATTTGAATTGGAGGGGGTGATGGCAGTATCTAGCGGAGTAAAAACACGGTCTTCAAATAAAACAGCGCTACCTGTCGATGGAGATAGCACCACGGTTGTACTTGCACAAGAACCAGCCCTACCACACATAACCCAGACTATCGCAGATTGTACCCCTACTCCGATGGACAGAGAACCAGCTTCACCCAATCTAACCCCAATCCCAGCAGATAGTAACCCAGTTCCAGTTGACACAACACCATCTCCACAACAGAGCTCCCAAACAAGAGCAGTTAGTAAGGCAGCTCCAGTGCCCAAAGCGCTAGGACTACCACGGCGAACCCCAACTCCACCAGTTAGTACACCTATTCCTGTGGACGAAGTAGAACCAGTCATCCGTAGTTTAGCATCTATCGCATTTGATGTTGTTAAATCCTGTGTGTGTATCTTCCCATCATGGAAATATTATACTAAAGATGAAGGAAAAAGCCAGTTGCAGGTGTTCCTCCAGGAGTTATGTGTAAGTATTCATGGCAATTACTTTGCTTTGTCCCATACGTTCGACCTCCCTGCTGGTTATAACACAGCAAATGTTCCCATTTTCTGTGTGGAGAATGACCGATTTGGAAACTTAGGATGAGGTAACCTGTGTTAATACCTGTGCTATCTTCAAGAATGCTTTGCGGCAGTATCGGAATTACCTGAAGAAAATGTATTTCACTGGCAAGGAAACTCATCAAATTCCCTTACTTTCTCCAGAGACACATTCAAGGGACGATGACTGGGAACGCCTTATTTTGTATTGGTCTAGACCCATGAATCTGGTAGGGTCTATGAGATCATATTTCATTTTGATGTACTATATGGCTGCGTCTTGCTGTACTCTCTTCTTGTAGAACAAGTGCTTAAACATGAAGAACAACTGTTCTCAGGTAAGATTCCATAGCTATGGTGCATACTGCTTTGTTCTTGTATCACTGTATTTACTCATACCAACTAATTTTTAAATAGAAGGATTCAATCAAAACTCCAATGGCACAACAGGTATGTTTAAACATGTTTCTTTAACTAGTTTGCTCTTCTAAATTGATCTATGTTGATTTCAATTTCAATTGTGTAGACAGTTGCCTTCTCATATCATGCACATTACTAGCATCAAATTAGAGCCAATAGTGTTGTTAGTTGTACATGTATACCCGTGGTACCCATCTAAAATCTTGTGGTGCCGTGTACTTTCCCACACTTATATTCTTTCAATGCAATTTTGTCTTGAACTGATATGATTTGAACTGTGTCTCTATTTTGATTTGGCAAGACAATGCAGTGACAGTAGCACATAGATATATGTTTGTTTGATGCTTTTATAATGTACTACTTTGCAATAGAAGACTTGATAGTTTAATCCTATCCACCTTCCTACTGAACTGGTTCACCAAAATGAGTTTCATATACTACATGCTAAACCTGTTATGTGTCTGCTTGTTTCTTCTTTTAGAATGCTGACAGAATATTGGAGAAGAGTACCACATTAATTAATGGTAAAGGAAGTAATGCAGATAAGGTTGAAGATAGTGAGACAACCTTGCTGGTCTCCAACAAAGCTGATAAAACAGATAAGGAAAACTATCTTGAAGACAGTGAGACAACCCCAAAGTCCTGTCTTGATGTAGTGTTCGAGTTACTGGCCACTACCGCTTGCACAAGCTCTTCAAACTCGCTGTCTGAATCAGTTTGGTTTCTTGAGTCTCAACTACAAGCTGAAAGACATCGATCAGTTGTGCTACGACAAGAAGCCAAAGGACTGAGGAAGTCCCTGGAGAATTCAGATGCATACTTTCTGGTGCAACAGCAAGCGTTGGAGGATTTTAGCACCAAACAAGAGAAAGCTAATAAGCTTGCTAAGCTTATTGCCAGCATGGTGGATACCCAGGATAACATTTCTTGAGCTCTTCTGAAGTTGTTTCAGTTCTGGACTTGTTTTGCTGCCGCATTTATTTGCACTGGTGGCCAATTTAGATGCCCAGTGTATGTAATATGCTGCTTTGTTGTTCCCTTTATTTGCACTGGTGGCGAACTTTGATGCCCAGTGGATGTAATGTCTGTAATCGCCGTAATAGCCTAGCGTTACTTGCTTGCTTATTTATTTACTTATAGTCTTGTTTATTTGTTTGCTTGTAGCCACTGCAGTTCTTTTTTCCCCGGTTTGCGAGTGGCCGCAATAACCATGGGCCACATATGGGCCGTGGTCACGATGGGCATCCTATGGGCCGTAGGATCCATGGGCCTCCTATGGGCCGTAGGATCCATGGGCCGTACTGTTCGTGGGCCAAAACCGGACCGCAATATGGACCGTAAACGGGCCAAAATCGGAACCGCCCGTTTATGGGCCCAAACCATAACAGGTCGTTAACAGGCCGAAAGACAGCACAGGCTTAATTCTATCAAGAGGCGTGACGAGTCGTTAATGGGCTGGATTATAGGACAGGATGAAAACGGCCCAACGGGTTAACGGGCCACAAACGGACCGAATGTTAACACGGGCTGATTTTGGCCCATTAGCATAACAGGCCAGTAACGGACCATAAGTAATCGAGGGCCGGAAATGAGCCCAAGAATGTATGGGCCCTTAGAAGGCCAAAAGGGAGCACGGGCTTGAAACGGCCCAACTGAATCATGGGCCATTAATGGGCTCAACGCAGTTTACTGTTCATGATGGGCCTGATTCACCACGGGCCAACAATGGGCCCACAGATGCAAAAGGCCTCATATGGGCCGAAAGACTTCACGGGCCATAGATGGGCCGAAAGTGACAACGGGCTGGAATCATATGGGACGGCCCATATGACGCTACTAGCCCGAATATTGAAAGGCCATAACGGGCCGTGAATACCCGGGCCGTAGATGGGTTGTATGCGAACAGGCCGTTAACAGGCTTTCCATGGGCTGGCCTGCTAACTTTTGACCAAGTCAAACAGGCCGGCCTTTTTAACCTAAATGGGCCACTGTTGGGCCGAGCCACATGTCGACGTATCATAGGCGTCTCTCGTCCAATGAATGGATGACATCTGTCGAACCGCCGAGCTGACACGTGGATCGGCCGGTGAATGAGAAATTTACACGTGGAAAATCGCCATTGGTCAGGGCTGTTAACGGGTTATCGGATCCAAAACCGGACCCGATAGCTTAACGGCGACCCGTTACGGTGGAAGCCACGTGTCGGTCACCCTAGATGAAAACACTTCCATGACGCGACATTTATCATCATGGAAGTGGACACTTCCGTGATGATAATTTCAGTATTGTCATGGAACACTTCTACGACAGCACAGGTATGACTATCTTGATTCTGTCATAAAATTGTCACGGATGTACATGCATGACAGAAAACTTGACCTACTGTGACAAAGACGTATCATCACGGAAGAGTTTTTTTTGTAGTGCACTTGCTAGTGAAAATGCAAGATAGCACGCGTTCCCCCTTGAGCGGCATGCCGGACCAACCGTGAGGGGGTACGACGCGAACCGTGTGGGGGTCCTTTTGAACTTGTAGGTTGTAACATTTGGTTCTGCTCCTTGGTGCAACCAATAGATAGAAATAATGATTTTCCCTCAAAATTTAGAAATAACGATTAAAAACGCTAGCGCTGGGCCACCGGCGTCTTTTTAGATCTGGAGAGGGTCCCTTTCCAACATGTCAGTGAGAAGATGACGTGTCCTTTTGTATAATTTCCGGACGGACATCTATGTAGGCTGGGTCGCCTCTTCCTATACCGTGGCAACCGTCCGCTCCCCACTCACCTCTTCCTGTACCATGGCAACCGTCCACCGCCTCTTCCCCTTTCCCACTCGATTTGGGAGTTGGAACTGCTTGCCGCATGCTCTTCCTCACTCCATTTGCCTTGACTCTTCCTTCTGCCATTGTTCGTCTTCTCGATGGAGGGAAGTAACAGGACCCGACCCCGTTATTCTTGCCCCAATCTGACAGATGACGTGGTGGAGGAAATCATTGATCGGTGCGACGTCATCACCGTGGCTAGCATGGCAGGTTCGTTCAAGAACATTCTCGACTCAACAAAGAAGATCATTACAAACAACCTAAGGGTTCAAGATTGGTTTGATCTCCCCTATCTTCTTCGCTATGACCCTGCTCGCTGGCGCGGGGACGATGGAAGGCTCGCCTTGTGCAAGTTGATGCCACTTGACACTAATGATCCGTGTGATGTTAAGATGCCATCGCTTCAGCATAAGGCCTGGGCAGGCGCAAATGGAGATTGGGTTGTTTATATTGGGGACAACTGCGAGTGGGAGCTTGTGAATGTGTACACTCGTCACCGGATTCCACTTCCAAAAATCTCAGACTGCCCTAAGGTTGAGCACACCGATACTCTACGTACGTTCAAATACGATCATGGTGACTGTCGTCTACAGAAGATAGCAATTTGTCGAGTTCCCAATCGCTCTTGGAGTGATAGGAACTATTGTGTTGTCGCTATCTTCAACAAGCTTGTTGCCATCCTTACTTCTGTGCCTCGATGGATATTGCTTGAAAACCAGTTTCTGGGCACGCATGTGTACTGTGATGCAATTCAATACGATCATCTTGTGTTTGCTGCCACCACTTCTGGCACTGCTTTTGCATGGGATCCTAATTGTTTCGGTACGTTGTTTGTCTTCCACCGTAATTATAATTGTTTCATTCACCATGCATGTCAGTTATCCCCGTACTAATTAACCTTTTTTTGCGGGGTCCCGTACTAATTAACCTTCTTGTGTTTCCAAGGTCCTGTCAACATCCCCCCACCGATACTTGGAAACTTTTATAACCAAGGGGGAGATGACGATGGTGATGATCACGAGCATGAAGACGCGCAGTACCTACCTACTCAGTGGCGCCTAGCTACTTATTCCGATGGATCACCTCTTCTTGTCTGTATACAGGGCACTGATGAAGTTACAGAGGAAGCAGGTGTTGTCTACCATGGTCGCAGTCATCTCCGGACCCGTTCCAACATCCGTTGCAGGGTATTCGGAATGGATACTAGTGTGCTAGCACCAGAACCTTCTCCCTGGTTCAATATTGATAGTCTTGGAGAATACTCGCTTTTCCTTGGACTAAACTATCCAATTATAGTGAAAGGCGATCCGGTGGCTGTTGGGACAACATTACCATTTATGAGAAGCAACTGTATCTATACCTCGCACATTGGTATAATTCCCTACGCTGGCTATCACAATTTCCATACTCCTAATATAGGCCGCTTCAGCCTGGATGGTGGGTCTTGCGTTGGTCTCGATGTTGACAATAGCTAGCCCTACCCAGAGGTTCACTTATGGTTCAAAGCAAGCATTTCCAACGCCGAGGATTGGTTGAACTGAAGTTCATTTCATTGCTTGTAATTTATTGTGTGATAAGAACTTTAGTATTTAGAATATATCCTCGTTGTGGTTGTGTGTTGTTGACTTGTTGTATGTAATAAATGGCATATTTGCATATGCATGTTATAAACTTACTTAATTTATGATTGGTTTTTGAGTCACTTCTCAGAGTGGGTGCTACGATGCGGCAAAATATTTTTTACCGCCATACATAATTGTCAGTGCATTGCAACAGGTTATATACATATTCTAGTATACCCGCCAAAAAAATGGACAGCATGGATATTTTCCTTTGGAAACAAGGGGCGTGGCCAGATGACAGTCACCTGAATATTTTTTGTGGCCAGTCAATTTGGCTTGGGCCGTTGGATGAAAAATGGACGACGGGATCATCTTCCTAAACCTCCAGCCTGTCGCGTCGCACCGCACACGATGGGTCAGGCATGCCGCTCACCCAGCGAATGTGCGTCGTCTTGCATTTTCACTGACATGTGGGACCGAATGTGAGCAAACCAATGATGGGCACACTCCGCGCGTCTGCTTGCTGGCTGAGGAGAGAGAGAGGAGGGCCGAGCACAGACTCCAGGAAATTTGGCGACAGTGTGAGGTGGGCCATATGTTAATAAAACTAGTACTACTACTAGTGGTACCGTACTCCAGGAGAAATACTAATGTGCTCGCTCTAGCCTCGCTCTATGTAACCAGCACCTCGATATAGTGGGGTGGCATGGGCCAGAACAAGCATTCACGTCCAGGAGTACGGCACACGCCACAACCATGAGTCCCATCTGACACTATATTTCTTGGAGTCCGTGCTACAGCTATCTCTTCTCCCTCCTCGGTTCTCTAACTCAGCCATCGCGTGGCGGGCGGGGTGGGGGTTTGCCGATAGTAGGTTTGCTCAACTGTGGTCCCACTTGTAAGTGAAAATGCAAGACATCGCGCGTTCCCCCTTGAGCACCGTGCCGCACCATCCTTGTGGGGGTGCGACGCGAACACGGCAGGCTTTTCCTTTTGAACATGTAAGTTGTAACATTTGGTTCTGCTCCTTGGCGCGATCGATAGATAGAAATAACGATTTTCCCTCAAAAATTAGAAATAACGATTAAAAACTCTAGTGCTAGGCTTCTCCCGCGCAATAAGCGGGGGAGTTTTGCCAATTTCAGCCATCATCGCTTTCCTTGCATGTGGTCCCACATGTAAGTGATATGCCTAGCCACTTTGCGTTGAGCGGTGGGCCGGAATGACCATCTGGGGTGCAACACGAACGGGACTGTACGTGTTCTAGTTTCTCGTTTTGAAGTTGTGAAGTGTAACACTTATTATAAGCCATCATGCAAAAGGTGAGCAAGGGATCACACACGTCTTTATCAGCTGGAATGAGAATGCAATACAGTAAGAATCAAGGCCACGAGGACGCGATGCAATGGTGGTTACACGAGGCCAAATGAAACTTGCGAGCGACCCAACCAAACACGCCCATGGTGCTGGGTTGCTGGCTGCATGCCGCTTCTCCCATTTAGTAGTACTACTTCCCTCAGCATGCGAATTGAAGGAGGATAGACATCAATGGCCGTTCATCGGGAACCGCTACCCTCTACTTTATTTGCATTCAAGTCGTATCAAAAACCGTACTCGTTTACTAGTCCCCCTTGTATTTTGTGTCATATTTTGGCCCTTAATCTAACTAATAAAATTGTGTGACCAATATAATGTCATTGGAAAACATATTCAAATACGAATCCAACAAAAAAATGTGTGACATGCTACTCAAATACTCCTACTACGTAATGTCATTGGAGTAGTAGGAGTAGTATGTTTGTCCATCATGGACCCAAAATAAGATGAGACTAATAATCCAGACATTGGTAGTTGTACTGGGGAAAATCTTGCAATGTTTGGAGGCTTCTAGAGGGCAGGGGTGATCCTCCTTCACTAAAAAAACTAAAAAAAAATAAGTACTACTCCTATAATCTAACCATCTGCCCTTCTCCATTTTCTTGCATGTGCACAAGTGGGACATTTGATTTGTTTATTGGGCGATAAGATTGGAGGTAGCCTCCGTCCCCTAGGACAAGGATTTATTGCACGTAGAGCCAAGCTTTTGCATGTACTACTTGTGGGACGCAAGACCGATGAACCCTCCCTCCCTCCTGAGTCATTTATCAGAGTGGGTGGTGCCACGCGGCCAAATATTTTCTAGCACAATAGATAATTGCCCGAGCATTGCAACGAGCTATATATATTCTCTAGTACGTATGTCAGCCCATAATTTATAGGTCAATATTAATATGCACACGGATCCATAAACGACATCCTCTCGCCCTAGTGCGCCGGGCCACCAACCAACGGGTGAGAAGCAGCGGCGTTGGTGGCGAGGTCAACGTGCTTCTGAACAATGCCGTCCAAGGTTGCTCTGCGGTCCAAGAAGGCCACCGTCCTATCGTCCTCCTCTGGCATGTAGTGGTCCTTGTGGACGATTTCCTCGTAGACGTGGGTGATTATGTCGATGGTGTCTTGCTGGGCGAGGCGCTGCGCGGCGAGCGCGACCTCGAGGTGGACATTCTCCGGCGCGACGGCGGGTAGTCATAGGACCACCAGTGCATCAAAGAGGTTGTCACCATAGAGGCCGGTGAGGGTGGCGGGCATCGTAGAGCCTGGGCGCGTGGGCTGGAGGCGTACGTCAAGGTCGTCCGCGAGCTTCTTGATGACGGTGAACTTGTCGAGGAAGTCGACGAGGGCCTCGTCGAACAAGGGGACGAAGCTGTCGTCCAAGAGGCCTCTTGCCCTGGCGGCCTCAAGCACGACCTTGAGACGTTCCTCGGTGCCGGGCCGTAGGCCGGCATCGTGGACCATCTGGCACAGCCGGCTCATGCTCGCGCTCATCGCCTCCATGGCTCTAGCTTCTGGTCAATTGATCTTGCGATTAGAGTGATCACTCTTGCCCTTGGTTAGGGTGCGTATGTGCGTAGGATTTCGTAGCTGGATTGGACTGGTGGAGAGCCTTTATATGAGAAGTGCAGACTGCATTTGCATTCATGTGTGTGTTGCCTATCTACTCCTCGCTCCTTAGTAGTACTCCCTCTGGTCCTTTTTTCTCTGCACCTAAGGTCGAGTGTGCATACCAAGGGAAGACTCAGTCTATTTTTTCTGGACATAATTGCCCTTGCGTTTGCAGAGTATCGCATGCCTTCTGCTGCCTCAAATCCCGCTCCGCATGCACGCACTGCTCCATGTCTCGCTGCATGCACGCATAGTTACGAGAAGATTGAGGTAAATTCTGCGTGCAATTATGTTGGAAGCTGGCGCAATTAATGCGGGGCGAATGCGGTGCTTGATGAGATTTCATATTTGAGCCCTCAACCGGAAGGAAGAGTGTATAATATCATCAGAAACTACACTCAAATACGCCCCATCAAAAAAAACTACACTCAAATACGAATAAAACAATACTCCATGTAGTATTATTTACGGAGGGAGTAGTAGTATATTTTTTGTGACATGCATTACTATATATTGTTAGTCAAATGCTAAATCCAAATGGAGGTGGTAGTACTACTAAATCCAGATGGAGGGAGTTGTAGTACTAGTACCAAAGTACTACCCGTTGGTCAAATTATTACGTGCTGCTCCTCACAGTGAAGTGACAAGACCCTGCGCCGGAGATGACACCAGAGTGCAGGCGGCGTGTTCGGGTTACCAAAGTCAGCCTCACCGTGTGCAGTCACGATCATCAAGGTTGTAGAGCTACCCTGCTTACAACAAGTTGTGTTCTAGATATTTTCCCGTGTGTTGCCATGAGTTAGAATAAAATATTGTAATGGGTATATTGGTTACATCGTTGCATCACCTATGCATGCGAACTGATACGTCCCAAACGTATCTACTTTTCCAAACACTTTTGCTCTAGTCTGGACTCTAATTTGCATGATTTGAATGGAACTAACCCGGACTGATGCTGTTTTCAGCAGAATTGCCATGGTGTTGTTTTTGTGTAGAAATAAAAGTTCTCGGATGGACCTGAAAATTAACGGAGAATTATTTCAAAATATATAAAAAATACTGCGCAAAGATCCACCAGAGGGGGGGGGCACCAGGCGCCACAAGCCTGGGGGGCGTGGCCACCCCCCAGGGCGCGCCTGGTAGGCTTGTGGGCCCCTGGCAACTCCATTTGACCTAATTCCAATGCTATAAGTACCTATTCGTGGAGAAAAAAATCAGAGAGAAGGAATCATCACATTTTATGATACGGAGCCGCCGCCACCTCCTGTTCTTCATCGGGAGGGCTGATCTGGAGTCCGTTCGGGGCTCCGGAGAGGGGGATTCGACGCCGTCGTCATCATCAACCATCCTCCATCACCAATTTCATGATGCTCACCGCCGTGTGTGAGTAATTTCTTCATAGGCTTGCTGGACGGTGATGGGTTGGATGAGATTTACCATGTAATCGAGTCAATTTGTTAGGGCTTTGATCCCTAGTATCCACTATGTTCTGAGATTGATGTTGCTATGACTTTGCTATGCTTAATGCTTGTCACTAGGGCCCGAGTGCCATGATTTCAGATCTGAACCCTCTATGTTTTCATGAATATATTTGAGTTCTTGATCCTATCTTGCAAGTTATATGCACCTATTACGTGTCATGATCTGCATATCCCAAGGTGACAATAATTGGGATTCTTTCCGGTGATTGCCGTAGTTTGAGGAGTTCATGTATTCACTATGTGTTAATGCTTTGTTTCGGTTCTCTATTAAAAGGAGGCCTTAATATATCTTAGTTTCCTTAAGGACCCCGCTGCCACGGGAGGGTAGGACAAAAGATGTCATGCAGGTTCTTACTATAAGCACGTATGACTATATACGGAATACATGCCTACATTACATTGATGAATTGGAGCTATTGTGTATCGCCCTAGGTTGTGACTGTTACATGATGAATGTCATCCAACATAATTATCCATCACTGATCCAATGTCTACGCTTTTCGCATATTGATCTTTGCTAAGTTACTTTCGTTGTTGCTGCTGTTGCAATTACTACAAAACTACTTCTGTTACTGTTACTATTGTTACTATTGCTCTTGAAACTATCATACTACTGTGCTAATAAACACTTTGCTGCAGATATTTAGTTCTTCAGGTGTGGTTGAATTGACAACTCAACTGCTAATACTCGCAAATATTCTTTGGCTCCCCTTGTGTCGAATCAATAAATCTGGGTGAAATACTACCTGCGAAAACTGTTGCGATCCCCTATACTTGTGGGTTATCAAGACCTTTTTCTGGCACCATTGTCGGGGAGCATAGCTCTATTTGTTGAGTCACTTGGGATTTATATATGTTGATCACTATGAAGAATCTGAAAGACGCTAAAACCAAGATCATCCCCTCTATGACTAGAGGAGGTAAGGAACTGCCATCACACTCTGCACTTGATTCACCTTCTGTTTTCAGTAGGCTTGCGACACCACCACCTGCTATTCATTCTGATATGCCGCAAGTTATTGATGATACTACTTCTGCTATGAATGATACTTATGATGATGCTAGTACTATGCTTGATAATACTGTGCCACTTGGTGAATTTCTTGATGAACAAATTGCTAAAGCTAAAAGAATTGAGAATGTTGAAAGTCTTGAAAATTATGATTCACCTATTATGCCTGCTCTCCTACTAGAGTTGAAATGCCTGAAACATCTGATGGTCATGTTTTTGATAGGGAGATAGCTAGGGCAATTCTTGCTTGTAATGATAGAGATGAGATTATAAAACTGTTTGCTGAAATGAAAGAAAAATCTATGAGGGAGAGAATGAAATATGATCCTAAGTTTGCTACCTCTCCCATATTTGTTACTGATAAGGATTATGAATTCTCTGTCGATCCTGAGTTAATTACTTTGGTTGAATCTGATCCTTTTCATGGTTATGAAACTGAAACTATTGTGGCACACCTTACTAAGTTGAATGATATTGCCACCCTATTTGCTCATGAGGAAAAAATTTGCTATTACTATATTCTTAAGTTGTTTTCTTTCTCATTAAAGGGTGATGCTAAGAAATGGTTCAATACTCTTGCTCCTGGTTGTGTGCGTAGTCCCCAGGATATGATATATTACTTTTCTGAAAAATATTTTCCTGCTCATAAGAAACAAGCTGCTTTACAGGAAATATTTAACTTTGTGCAAATTGAAGAAGAGAATCTCCCTCAAGCTTGGGGGAGGCTTCTCCAACTACTTAATGCTTTGCCTGATCATCCTCTTAAGAAAAATGAAATACTTGATATCTTTTATAATGGACTAACCGATGCTTCTAGGGACTACCTAGATAGTTGTGCTGGTTCTGTTTTCAGGGAATGAACTATTGGACAGGCTGAAGTATTATTGAATAATATATTGAGAAATGCCGATGATTGGACACTTCCTGAACCACCACCTAAGCCAACTCCGAAGAAGAGATGTATTCTATTCCTCAGTCCAGAAAATATGCAAGAAACTAAGAAATCTATGAAGGAAAAAGGTATTAAAGCTGAAGATGTTAAGAATTTACCACATATTGAAGAAACACATGGGCTCGACATCCCGACACAGGTAGTGGAGGTAAATTCTCTCACTAGATATGATGAAGGTGATATTCCGTATAATAAATCTGCTAGTCAATGCCTGTATGAATTTGATAATTACATCATTAAACAGGAACACTTTAATATGTATGTTAGCAATCAACTAAAACGGAATGTTGTCATGATTGAACGCTTGAGTGATTTGATATTTAGAACTGCTAATGATGTTAAATGCTTGAGTAAACATGCTTCTATGGTTCAGACTCAATAAGAACAATTGCTAAATCACAAAATGATTTGCTTGATGAAATGAATAATAAAAAGAATGATCATGTTGCTAGAGTTGTTACTAGAGGAGGTAGTATGACTCAGGATCCTCTATATCCTGAAGGTCATCCTAAAAGAATAGAACAAGATTCTCAAAGAAATAATATTGATGCACCTAGTCCATCTAAGAAGAAAAAGAAAAAGAAAAATGATAAAACTTTGCCTTCTCCGAGTGAACCTGAGATAGAAAAACCTCCTGAGAATCATAATGATGCTTCTATTTCCGATGCCGAGACACAATCTGGTAATGAACATACACCTAGTGATAATGATAATGATGATGTTCATGTTCATGTTGATGCTCAACCAGATAATGATGTAGAAATAGAACCTGCTGTTGATCTTGATAACCCACATCCTAAGAATAAAAGATATGATAAAAGAGAGTTTGTTGCTAGAAAACATGGAATGGAGAGAGAACCATGGGTTCAAAAACCATCTAAAAAGAAGAAACAAACGTGCTCCAAGGAAGCTCCTAAGCCCAAGTATACACTTCCTCGTGCAGCCGAGGTGCGGCCGTGCGAATGGCCATGCAACAAGTTCTTGAGGGATGCGGGGATTTACGACGATTTCTATCATTTGGTGAACCATTCCTTTCCCTACTAAACCATCTGAAAATAAGGATGATGAAGATTTTGAGTGCTTTGTTGAAATGCTTAGACCTGTCTTTTTGCGCACTCGCTTGATTGATATGTTGAAGATGTCTCCCTATGCTAAATATATGAAAGATATTGTCACTAATAAAAGAAAAATACCTGAAGCTGAAATTTCCACCATGCTTGCTAATTATTCTTTTAAGGGTGGAGTACCTAAGAAACTAGGAGACCCGGGAATACCTACTATACCATGCTCCATTAAAATAAGTTATGTCAAAACTGCTTTATGTGATTTAGGAGCCGGTGTTAGTCTTATGCCTTTCTCTTTATATAAAAGGCTTGATTTGAATAAGCTCACACCTACTGAAATATCTTTGCAAATGGCTGATAAATCCACTGCTATACCTATTGAAATTTGCGAGGATGTTCCCATTGTAGTTGCAAATGTTACTATCTTGACAGACTTTGTTATACTTGATATGCCCGAGGACGACAACATGTCGATTATCCTTGGAAGACCCTTTTTGAATACTGCAGGGGCTGTTGTTGATTGCAACAAAAGCAAGGTTACTTTTCATGTCAATGGTAATGAGCATACGGTTTATTTCCCGAAGAAACAAACTTCGGTGAATGGTATCAATTGTATTGAAAAGGTTTTGACAATCACTATTGGGGGATTCAAATTTCCTCTTCCTACTATAAAAAAGAAATATGAAATTCTTATTGTTGGGGAGATGCATATCCCCGTTGAGGTAACTTAGTGTTATACGAAAATTCTTTGGTTTCATGCCATTCGGAAATAGTTTGTTAATAAGACTTGATCAACCTTATTAATGGATTCTTTTTGAGGTGCATGTGGTCGATGAATTTAGTAAGCACAATTTTCTATACCCACCTTTTGCTCTCTGTTATTTTTAGTAGAATAAAATAAAATGCCATGATTATCCTGTTTTCTGAATTTTCCGTGCAAAAAAAATGGCCCAAAAATAAAAGTTCTCAGAATGCCATGAAAATTTAGTATGATTTTTTCTAGAATATTTAAGAATTTCTGGCATTGAACACACCCCGGGGGGGTGCACCTATGAGCCACAAGCCCACAGGGCGTGCCCACCCCCCTGGGCGCGCCCAGCAGGCTTGTGGGTCCCACAGGGACCCACTCACTTATGCCAGCCACCAATCTTCTTCTTCTTCCTCCAGAAAAAATCAAACTTGCTCCCAAGCCCGTGTTCTTGCTCATTTTGCAGTGATTTTCGATCTCCTTGCTCGGAACCCCGTTTCCAAAACAGTTTTGAGGAATTACTCCTTGGTATGTGACTCCTCCAATGCTCCAATTAGTTTTTGCTCTAGTGCTTTATACTTTGCAAATTTTTGCTGTTGTGGTGACCATGTTTATGAGCTTGCATGTTGAATTTGTATGGTCCAAAGTAGTTTTGATGCATGATATAGCTTCTAGATACATGTGGGAGTAGTTGGTATCAATTTTGTTGAGTTTTGTTCACTTTCATTTTGAGTCACTAAAAATTTCAGAAAATTTCAGAAAAAGAAAATGCTCAAGTGGAGGTTGAGGGGTTCTTCGAGCCGGAACCCCAAGGAAGCTCCTAAGCCCAAGTATACACTTCCTCGTGCGGCCGAGGTGCGGCCGTGCGAATGGCCATGCAACAAGTTCTTGAGGGGTGCGGGGATTTACGACGATTTCTATCATTTGGCGAACAATGTTGGCATTATCCCGTTCCTTGAAGATAAGTGTGACCAGTATCTTCTCCTCACTAATACTTTCATGCAAAGCTTTCATTTTCATGCTAGGAGAGATACACCCACCGTGACATTTAATTTATATGATGTTCCCAAAGAGATGACACTTGAGGATTTTTGCGAGGTATGCAAACATCCCAACGAGGGCAGCCCATTAGAGCCACATCCCAGGGATGTCTCAGAGTTCATCTCTGAGGTTACCGTGGGGGAGTCGAGGGGTGTTTCTAAGGCTAGGGTTGCTAGTTTACATTTCCCTGTTTTGCGCTATTACTCATTATTTGCTGGGAGGTGTTTGACAGGTCGGTGGGAGAGCGGCACGCTCAGCTCACCTGGCCTTGCTATTTTGCGCCATGCTCTTTACGCTGATAGGACCTTTAGTTTGGGTGCTATGGTTGCCCGGCGGTTGCACACCAACTGTTCGAGGGGCGCTATTTATGGTGGTATTTATGCTTCCCGTCTCGCTAAACATTTTGAGATTCCTATTAGGCACGATGAGAGGGAAGAGAGGCTTTTACCCGTTATGCACCTTGATTATGACAGTATGGTTGGGCATGACTTCATTGATGAGGGCCCCGTTCGTTTTAGATATAACTTGGTGTTCAGCCAGGGCACTCGTGAGGTTATTGTTCTGCCTGCACCTACTTTGTTTGATATTCATAGGGGCAGATACACCATCATGCCTGAGGACATTTACGCTTATTGGGGCTTGGACCAGCCCCAAGCACCTGAGCCAGCACCTGTGCCAGAGCCGTACCAGGAGCCATCTATCAGTGGGAGCCTCAGGAGGCCAATTACCAGTGGGATCCACAGCAGCCTCCGCACTATCCGGGAGGTGCTGATTTCGACCCCTAGCCGTAGACCAACTTAGGACAAAAGCCTAAGCTTGGGGGAGTACGTATTTCTCACCGACATTACATTCATGTTCACACACTCATTCCAGTTGTCGGTGTTCATCCTTTTTCATTGTATATCCATGTTAGGTTCATTCTCGCTTTCTTCCTGTGTGTTTGAAAAACTTTCAAAAATCCAAAAAAATAGTTGTAGTTTTTTTTCCTGTCTAGTTAATTCGTAGTAGTAAAAGAAAACCCAAAAAAAGATTTCTCGTTTCTTCTTTTGCTTGTTGGGAGCTTTCCCGTGTACATAGCTTTTCTCGTTTTTGTTTTTCCTTCGTTAATTTGCTTCCTTCAGAAAAACTAAAAACTCCAAAAATATTTCAGTGTGTTTCTTTGAATTTCTTTTCTTTTCGTTGAGTCGTCGTAAGGAGAAAGACCACTATGAAAATGTTGAGTGGCTTCCATACGCTTTTATTGTTGATCTAACAAAGAGCCACTATTACTTTGTCTTCTCCTTTGAATAAATGTTTGCAGATTCCAGCTTAGTCCATGGCACACTTGCACTATTATTATTATCACATCATTTGGTCGTGCAAGTGAAAGGAAATAATGACGATATTTGATGAAGTGATTGTGGTGAAAAAAAGCTGGTACGAACTCTTGTTGTTCTTGTCTTTGTAAATATGTTTAGCTCAGTATTCATGATTCAGCATTATTATGAGTAAACATATTTGTGATGACAATTAGAGATTATAGTTGCTCATGCCATGCTTAAATAGCTAGGAGTGGACAATGATTTATCTTGAGTGTCAACATGCATTACAATGGTTGTGATGTAGTATGTTAGCATGGTATCTTCCTCTGAGTAATTCGAGTGGCTCGACTTGGCACATGTTCATACATGTAGTTGAATCAAAACCAACATAGCCTCCATGATATTTATGTTCAGGGTGTTGATATCCTACTCATGCTCGTGTTCAATGTTAATTATTCGCAATGCATGTCTATGACCGTTTTCGCTCTCTAGCTGGTCACTTCTCAATCTATTTGCTAGCCTTCGCCTGTACTAAGCGGGAATACTGCTTGTGCATCCAAATCATTAAACCAAAGTTGTTCCAGATAAGTCCACTATATCTACCTATATGTGGTATTACTCTGCCGTTCCAAGTAAGTTTGCAAGTGCCACCTCTAAATATTCAAATGAACATCTGTTTTGTGTGCCCGTACCGCTCATGGAGCGACAGGGGGCGGTCAGTATCTTCCATGCTAAGCGGGTTACTCTCAGATGAGTGTTTATTCACTTGTCATTGCAAGAGAGAGGACGGTAATTGGGATGCCCAGTCCTATGCTCAAATTGAAATCATATAATGCAAATAAACTCCCCCGAAAAGTTGTTGGTATGGAGGGCACCCGTGAATTCGGCTAGCCATGGCTTGTGTTGGTACGGTGGAGGGGGAGTGTAGGAACGAAGTATGTCTACCAGAGGGCGGGTGAATGGGAGTTTTAAATTTTCTTCAGAAATATCAAAACTCTCGGAACCCAGCAGCGGAATGAATTAAAACAGAGAACAGTGAGCGAGCTTGAACTACCGAATGGAAACTAAAACCATGCATCGAGGTAAATCACATAAATGAAACATGTCACATGGCACAGTTCGAAAGTAAAGGGGGTAGCAGAGGTGACCAGTGATGCTCGATGGCGACAAGGTGTTGGTAGACCAGTTCGCCCTTCTGCAAAAGGACTACGTCTGGTTGGAGGGGCTGTGCTTTAACACAGAAGATAAACTCTCTTCACCCTATTCTCCTCGACAATTGGTTCGTCAACCAATGCCGATTACTCGTGGTAGATGCTAGAGGCGATCTCCGAACCTTTATAGACTTCTTCTTCAAGAACCACAATTACTCTTGGTCTCTGAAGAAATTGACACCTAACCGTCTAGAGAGTTCGGAGCTCTCAAGAGTAATAGGCAGAGCGTACTGGACTTAGATTCGAGTGATGCTGCACCACTATCTAATTTTTCGGCTCTGGGGTTTTCTCTCGGTGGATTTTAAACTCAAATCAATCGGAGAGGGGGTTGCTCAACAATCTTCTCAGAATCAAACGGAGCAGCCACCGGACAATACCAGTGTGGGGTGGCTATTTATAGCCGCAGCCTTCCCTGATGGGAAATGACCATTTTGGACACGCGGTCCAGCCAATGGCCAACCGACACGTTCACAACGGTCGGATTTGGGAGCAACGGTAACATTACTTGAGGAGCAAGTAATGCTAACTCCTCGGTCAGAGACAAATCTCTCGCAGCGAAGAAGATCACAGTCTCTTGCTGGCAAGTATTTGCTCGGAACACAAAGAGATTTCTCTTGCAGCTTTCATAGGATTTGGGTTTAGCATCAGCGAATCAAATCTTCGAACTCTACACCCCTCTTAATAGTACGGTGGTCCTATGACTCAATGAGAGAAAAGAAACAACGAAAAGAATGCTACGTCTTCTTCTTCGTTTTCAATCTTCTCGACAGCAGTCAATTCCTTCGGAATAACACCGAGCCAATTGCTTTACGTCAGCAATTTTTGAGGGGTCACTCTTGTCGTCATAATCTTAGGTGATAACCTTCACTGCTATGCAGGGGATATTCTTCGGAGTTTGAAACCAAACTCCTCTTGACTCCAGGGACCTGTTACTCTATGTGCACTAGCAAACACATTAGTCCCTCACTGTTTGTCAACAATCTCCAAAACATAAGGAGGCAAATTATTGCACCAACAATCTCCCCCTTTTTGGACGATTGATGACAAAACAGATCACCATCGAAGTGAAGATAGATAAGTAAAAAAGCAATTCCAACAAGAGTGAGTAAGTGTTACTTCGCTCGAAGATGAAATAGACTCCCCCTAAATGTATGCAGGGAAGAAAGATATGAGATAAATTCTCCTGCAATAATTGAAGTATATGGAGGAAATTTCAATCATTCGAGACATTGATTCGCACTGATGAGATATAATCCATCGAGATCGTAGTGCAATCAATTTTAACTTCTGATAATAATTCCACCTGCAAGATAAATGCTTCGAGAGAAATAGTGCAGTAGCAGGGGTAATGATCATTACAGCACAGAAGTTATCGAGTTTTACAACATAGTACGGATAAGATATAGACCAGAAGTTGCAAACTCTCACGAAACCAAAATCAACCGAACACCAAAAGCAAATCTATCAAGACTCGATGTAATTCTCCCCCTTTTTGTCAACAAGTGTCAAAAAGGTGAGGAATAATAGGAGTAAAGAAACATAGAGCTTGGCTCAATCGATGGCATCTCCAGACGAGCTGTCCGAGGAGAGTTCTTCTTCGGAAGTGACGGGATTGTCTTCGTCTTCAGCGGCAGCAGATTTTCCTTCAAGAATAAGAGCTTGGGGCTCAGCAGACGAGGGAATAGCTGGAGTGGCCACAGGAGGAGCACGGGAATGCATATTGCCTTTGGCAGGTTTCTCTGTCGGTGAGGTGGCTTCTGATTCGTCAAGTAGTTTGCGAAGCTTAAGATGAAGAAGATCTATCGTTGGCTCACGAGCAGGCAGAGGAGTACTCCGATCTTGAAAATCTTCGACAGTGAAGCCTTTGTCAATGTAGTCATAAAGCTCTTGGAGATTGACATTCAGTAATTGTTTCTCGGTGAAGAATTTTCGAAGCAATTTCCAGAGTCTCTTCTTGTTTTCATCAGCTATCAGGTGCATTATCCTTGTGCGATTGTTAAGTGCATTCAGCTCGGAGGCGAGATGTTCTTTCTCGCGATGATCCTCAGCAATATGCTGTAGCAGCAGTTGTTGTGTACGCAAACTGACTTCAAGTTGCGATGGAGGGTGTGGCGAAATCTTTCGGTCGCGCTGAGGCAGACGAGGCCCATCAAATTGCTGGTGATAGACTTGGGAGCTTGATGCGGGCAATTTTCCCGAAGAGATATCATCCATGACTTTCAAAGTATCGCGAACAGGAGGAATGAAGCTCTTATGGCTTTCCTTCGCAAGATACACTGTGCGCATTGCATGATCAATAACTTTCTGGATCCAAGGTGCAAACACTTTGATGCAGAAGGGATATTGAGCAGAATCCTTCAGAATGCGTAGGAACATGTCTTCCACATCGAAAATGTATCGCTCAGAAATGGCATATATAGCATTGCGAAGAACATCTGAGATGGACTTGTCTGGATTCATACCAGCCAAAGGGCAAATGGTATAGGAGAGCATGTGGAACAGCGTCTGATTGTCGAACGTTAGATGCTCAGGACGAGGAGGACCAGAGTAGTCACGAATCTTTTTAGGGTCCATTCTGCATCGAAAGATTTCATTGGATATAACATCAATGTTATGAACCTGAATCTCAGTGTTACCATGCTCAAAGCGTGGGAAATGGAAGTGCGAAACAAAATCCGTTGAAGTGCATTTGATGCGTTTCCCTTCGGTCATCCATTCCATAACCCATTTGGAGCTATCTGATTCATCGCCAGAGATATATAGTGTAGCATAAAATTGAAGAATAATCTCTCTGTTCCAAGGGTGCTCAAACTCAAAGACTTTAGTGAGGCAGAAATCATCCAGATCCTGAAGTAATTGATTGAAACAGCCAATGTTGCGCATAGCAGGGATGTCCAGATATTCATGAGGAAATATCTTTCGGCCCTCATAGAGAACCCGAGAATAATAGATGGCATGTTCCTTAGTCCAGAAATGAGGCGGTTCAGAGGTGCGCGGCCCATCATACGGACTGGCCTGAAAGAATTTGGGATGCGCATTCCGATTGAAAAGGGGACCTTTTGCGCCTGCTCCTGACTATAACAAATGCAGTTCTTCACGAGGGTAAGGATATTTTAGTTCTTCTTCGGGAGAAAGAACTTCATCACCATAAACAACTGAGTTAGACCGGCGGGCAGAGACAGATTTCCGTTCGGAAGGACCAACATCTGGCATTTGAATAGCTGAGTCGATGGAAATCTTGAGCGGAGACTTAGCCGGTGTTGCAACTGTTGGAGGTGCTGAGGTAGAGGGCAGCTGAGCAGTTTCAAGCACTGGAGGCACTGAGGCCGAGACATCCACTGAAGGTTGTTGCTCTACTGGAATCCGTTGTTCCTCGACTGAGACTTTTGGAGCTTCATGGGCCAGAGAAGCTTGGGGCTCGGAGCGAGGGATTTCACCTTCCTCGGAGACAAAGTGTTGCGAGGGAATATCCGTTTGAGCTGGGGAGGCCACAGGCACTGACTCAGTTGGCCTTGGCAAGGGAGGAGCATCCGAGTCCTTAACAGGGGATGGCGAAGGAATTGCTGGCTCAAAAGATTTTGCTTTCGGAACAGGAGACTGAGCAACTGGGGGAACAGGCGACGGTTCCTTCAGAGCAGGAGGCACATTTTTCTTCGCCATTCGCTTTCGTTGCTTTTTCTTTTCCTGAGCAACTTGATCAATATGGCCCTTAACCAGATCATTGTATCCAGTCACTTTGGCTTGATGTTCATCACATATTTTCCGAACAATTTCATCCAGATCTGTGTGAAAACGTAACCTGCGGTGGCGAAGGAGAGTCATCGCACGATTGATATCCTTGTAGGAGTCTTCGAGTGCTTTGATGACAAATTTGGAAGAGGTAGTTTTCATTCGGTGATCAATGTCCAATAGCTCGGCAGAAAGAGAATTGATCTCAACTGCATCTTCTCTCAATTCTTGAACTACTGAAGTGGCTTGAGTAATAACTTCGGTAGGAATAGGGAGCGAGGCCACTTCTCCATTGAAAGGATTGTCCACAAATTTATCAAGCTGTTCCATGATGAAGATGTGATCATAGTAATGAGGAGCATCAGTCTTGACAGAGGGAGCATTCTGGACAGGAACTTGCTCGGAAGGAGGTTTTGAAGCCAAAGGCTTAGTCAAAGTAGGCGCAAATTTAGCAACCTCTTCCTTCGGAACAGTAGCTTGGGGAGCATCTTTCTCGGTAGGCACCTTGATTTTCTTCACTTCAGGTTTGGGAATATTTTCGCCAGGCTTCGCAGAACTTACTGGAGTATCAACTACCAAATCCTTCAAGTTTATTGCATCTGGATGAGGAGTTGTGTTCACGTGCTGTTTCATGGTGACAGTGGTAGCAGGTGTTTTTCTAGCAAGCATCTTCTTCGGTGGAGCCAAATTGACCCGAAGATCAGGCAGCACAGTTGATCTAGTGATATTTACTTCCTCGCTGAGAGTAGCAGCAATTTCTTCTTTAGTGAGCGGAGGATCATCATCAGAAGAAGAAGAATCATCCTTGTGAGAATCAGCAGCAGGTTCAGCCTTTTTCTTCTTTGGTGCGCGTTTTCTTTTCGCAGCAGCGCTGGGATCATGCTTGTTTTTAGTTTGGCCTTCGGATTTTCCTTCGGCCTTTTTCTTCTCCACATCATCTTTGAGAAGGCGAAGGTTTTCCTGTTCACGAGCCTTTTGCTTTTTTGGCCCTTTGAGCTCGCTTAAGGGCATTTCGCTGACGCTTAGCAAGCTCTTCAGGATAAGAAGCTGGTGTGCGAAGGGATGATTCATCAGCGTTTGGCGGAGGAGGTGGTCTCTCTTGGGGACCATTGGGCTTGATGAGAGAAATTTCTCGGCAGTCACCCCATGGTGGATGAAATGCAAAGTTCTGAGCAAACCGAGGATGAACAAATTCATAGTTGAACCATTTGCGCACCCAGTGACGTCGAATCCATTGTTGACGCTTATCTCTTTGGTGTTTTGTCTCGCCTGGAACTGTGTCATATCGATGATGAGAAATATATTCAGTTGTGTTAGTGTAAGCTTGTCTGCCACCCCTCTTCTTCTTCGGATCATTTTGTTCTTGCTCATCAGCATTTTGCTCGGTTCTTTTTCGCTTGCTGGTTGATGGGCCTACCGTTGGGCCCTTAGCATTCGGAGCTTTGGATTCATCAGCAGTACCCAGAATAGCATCATCTCGGTCCATTCAACCTCCGGGTTTAGCAGAATCCTCAACTGACTGCATTGTCCTGTGAACATAGATAGATGCAAGGGAAAATGGGGATAGGGTTACGAATGCACACAGCGAAGATTTTGAAAAAGAACTCGTTTTTGATGAAGAAGTAGATACAGACTTTGAGAAATGTTTCGGGCGAAGGAAATGTGTAGAACGAACTAGTAGGTTCGAAGAAAATACTAGTAAACGTGCTAGGCATTCCGTTCGTTCGAGACATAACACAAACCCTAGATCTGGAAAAAAAATTCGGATGCGAGGGACAACTACAAACCACATCCGCACAAGTTACCTATCAGTAAGGATCTGAGAAATACAGTAAAAATAGGTAATTTTTACCGTGGAAGAACTCGAACAGGAAGAGAGGAAGAACGAGTTCGCACTACACATACCCTAACTTGGTGATGTGCAGCAACTACGGCGGCGCGGAGAGGAAGATGATCCGCGGCGGCGAGGAATGACTCCGGCGACCTCCTTTCGGCAGCGAAGCGGCGAGGATGGTCGACGTTGTCGAGCTTGAGGAGGAGCAGTGCAGTAGGGCTTCGGAAGGTGGCGATGGAGAAGATGCGAAGTGAAAACGAGGAGTGTGGCGGCTGAGCATTTATATGCGAGTATGAAATAACCGCACCCCGGTGAATCTGATCGGACGACCAGAGTCAATGGACTATTGCGATTCAACGGATCAGATAAGCTGGCAGTTGCTGATCAGCTCGTGGCAACCGTCACCAAAGAGCGTGGTCCAGACTTGGGCGGGAATCCCAAATTTTGGATGGCTTTCGCCAAAACAAATTTGGTTCGGACCGAAACTTTAATGTGGTCAAGGACACCAGATAATGTTTCGTTCCCAGATGAAATTTGTGCATTCATAACGGAGCAGCATAGACTGGAAGAGATAGAATAGAGGGAAAACAGGGTCCTAGGCATTTCACTCAGACGAAGAAAACACAAACACTCGAAAGACAAGCTATGAGTGAAATACATTCGGACAAACACAAAAACTTCAGATGCAACACAACGACGAGAAATTGTGGTGGCGTTACCCACCGTATAAGAACTATATGACCCCGTGTGTCGCACAATTATCGTGGCACCCGGTTAGTCTAGTTCTTCGTTAATGTATTCACTCTCAGAAAGAAAATTTCACTTTGTCGAAATTTTCAGGCTCTTCGAGTGTTATGCACCCATTCCTTCTAAGATGTGGAAGTGTTGGTACGGGTGCCGAGTCCAGCTTACTGCACGTTTGCGGAATCTAGGATATTTAGCTCACACCGTAAGGCACAGAATCTTTTCTCATCGAGAGGTTTGGTGAAGATATCGGCGAGATTTTCTTCGGTATTGACATGACTGATAACAATATCCTCTCGAGCAACATGATCGCGTAGGAAATGATGTCTGATCTCAATATGCTTGGTGTGAGAGTGCTGCACAGGATTGTGTGCAATTTTGATCGCACTCTCATTGTCGCACAATAGAGGGATCTTCTTGACCTTGATGCCATAATCCTTCAGAGTCTGCTTCATCCATAATAACTGAGTACAGCAAGCGCCAGCAGCAATATATTCGGCCTCAGCCGTAGAGAGTGATACACAATTCTGCTTCCTTGATGACCAACATACCAATGATCTACCGAGGAAATGGCATGTCCCCGAAGTAGATTTCCTGTCAACCCGGTCACCTGCATAATCTGAGTCTGAATAACCAATGAGGTCAAACTGTGCTCCCTTAGGATACCATAAACCTAAGGTGGGGGTGTGAGCCAAATATCTCAGAATACGCTTGACCGCTTGGTGATGCGATTCTTTCGGTGCAGCTTGAAAACGAGCACACATACAAACACTCAACATAATATCTGGTCTGGATGCACATAGGTAAAGCAAAGAACCAATCATCGAACGATAAGCTTTCTGATCGTAATCTTTACCGTACACATCTGTGTCCAGCTGGCCATTTGTTGGCATGGGAGTTTTGTGACCCTTCTGTTTGCAATCTTGCATTTTGAACTTCTTAAGACAGTCTCTCAAATATTTCTCCTGAGATATGAAAATTCCATTGTCCTGTTGACGAATTTGTAGTCCGAGAAAGAACTTAAGTTCACCCATCATGGACATTTTATACTTCTCGGACATCATTCGCCCGAATTCCATGCTGCAAGCATTGTTAGTACAGCCGAAAATAATATCATCCACATAAATTTGACACACAAATAGATCACCATCAATAGCACGAGTGAAAAGAGTGGAATCAGTGGATCCTAGCTTGAACCCTTTATCGAGCAAAAACCTCTTCAGAGTGTCATACCAAGCTCGAGGGGCTTGCTTTAGCCCATATAGCGCCTTTTTCAACCTGAAAACTTTGTTAGGAAACTGAGGATTTTCAAAGCCAGGTGGTTGCCTAACATATACTTCCTCATCGATTTCACCATTGAGGAAAGCACTTTTCACATCCATTTGATAAAGCGGAATATCATTGTAATTTGCATAAGCGAGAAGAATACGAATTGCCTCAAGGCGAGCAACAGGAGCATAAGTTTCACCGAAATCCATACCTTCTACCTATGTATACCCTTGAGCGACAAGACGTGCTTTGTTTCTCACAACAATGCCATTTTCATCTTGCTTGTTCCGAAAAATCCATTTTGTGCCGATGATATTGTGCTTCTTAGGATTCGGTTTGTCAACCAATTCCCACACATCATTCAATTCGAATTGCACCAACTCTTCTTGCATGGCATTCATCCAATCGGGATCATTCATAGCTTCTTCATACTTGGTAGGTCCTGTCAATGAGACAAAAGAGAAACTGCCACAGTAGTTAGCCAAACAAGTGCGAGAGCGAGTTGTGGGTCTGTAACCTGGATTCTCGAGATCTTCGAGGATTAATGCAGGGTCAACTCGATTTGCCACTCATGGGAGAGGATTTCCTTCTTGATGATCATTTTTGTTATCCTCATTATCAGCATCAGGATTTGCATTAGTGTCGCCATTTTCATGTTGATTTCCATTTTGATCGGTATTTGCATTTGGGTTGCCATTTGTGTTCGGTGCGGCATTTTCTTCGGCAGTAGATTGGCGTGTGCGTCGAGCAATGGGAGCATCTTCATCGGAAGAGTCTGGTGAATTTCCTTCGACCGGCCTGACGTCCCCAATAGCCATTTGCCGAATGGCATCCGAAATCGGAGGTTCATCTATCACATTAGGCAGGTGCTCCTTTTGAGAGCCGTTAGATTCATCAAACCGCACATTTACCGTTTCCATAACTTTCCCGTGGTGAGAGTTATAGACACGATAAGTATGCCAGTTCGAGCCATAACCAAGAAGAAAACCTTCATGTGCTTTGGGTGCAAACTTAGAATTATGATTCATGTCACGAATATATCAAGGTGAACCAAAAACACATAGATAAGAAACATTTGGTTTCTTGCCAGTGATAAGCTCATATGAAGTTTTCTTAAGGAATTTATGAAGATAAACACGATTCACAACATGGCAAGCAGTGTTAATAGCATCAGCCCAGAAACGAATGGGAGTTTTATACTCACTGAGCATTGTTCTCGCCATTTCAATGAGAGTTCTGTTCTTTCGCTCAACAACTCCATTCTGTTGGGGAGTGTATGCGGTAGAGAATTCATGAGTGATACCATTTTCATCGAGAAAATCTTCGATATGAGTATTTTTGAACTCGGTGCCATTGTCGCTTCTGACATGCTTAATTCGCACATCATATTCATTCTGAGCCTTCTTAGCAAATCTTTTGAAGATGTCTTGGGTGCAGGTTTTGTCTTCGAGAAAGAATACCCAAGTGTATCGAGAGAAATCATCAACAATAACCAGACCATAATGACTGCCTCCGAAGCTTGCATAGTTTTGAGGCCCGAATAAATCCATATGGAGAATTTCCAGTGGTCTTGTTGTGGTCATGACTGTTTTTGATGAATGGTGCTTCTTTGCCAATTTACTGGCTTCACACGCAGCACAAAGACGATCCTTGTCGAATTTCACATCAGGAATACCACGAAGATGATTCTTCTTCATGAGAGTCTGCAAATTTCTCATACCTGCATGACCAAGTCTTCGGTGCCACAGCCATCCTTCGGTTGCTTTTGCAAACAAACAAGTTCGGACTGAGGGACCCTTAGAGAAATCCACAATATATAAATCACTTTTTCTATTTCCCTCGAAAACGAAGGAATTGTCAGTGGCCATAAAGACGATGCATTTGGTTTTAGAAAATAGAACAAGCATGCCTAGATCACAAAGCTTGCCAACTCACATGAGATTGAATCCAAGTGACTGAACAAGTAAAACATCGTCAATGTTCTTGTCCTTGGATATAGCAATTTTACCTAACCCAATTACCTTTCCTTTGTTGTTGTCGCTGAAAGTAATGTACTTCTCAGATGAAGTAGTTAAGTTGGGGTCGACAAACAACGACTTGTCTCCGGTCATATGACTAGTGCATCCACTATCCATTATCCATTCTGTACACCCGGAGACATAGTCCGGCAGAGAAATTAGGCTTTCTTAACCACCCACATCATTGTAGGTGGCTTCAAAACATATGAGCGAGCAGGATATGATTTCTTTCGATAATTATGCGAATTGTAACTTGAATGAGTACGAGCATAATCGAAAGAGTATGCATTCAAATTCCTTCCTGACGGATGAGTATAGCGGTTGGGTGAGGCAAGCATGTACTCATTCTGTCGAATCTTTTCAAGGATATATCGAGCATTTTCTTCCTGCATGGTTAGTAGTCCAGTAACAAGTAATGCTTCGATAGTTTTCCTGGGCACCCAGATAGATTCCTTTGGGGGGCCATTCCTGCTGTTTGGTCCAACATAGCGAGCAACAGCCTCACCACGTTGGTTTTTGAACAACTTATAGTTGTCCAGAGAAACATCATATGAGTACTCAGGGATAGGAGAGTCATATCCCGAAAGTAAAGTTGGATCGAGCGTTTTTCTCTTAGCAGGTACCCACACAGTGTGAGGATATTGATCAGGTTCCCAGTAGGAGCCATTTTCATTTAGTTTCCATTCGAAACCGATACCTTCCTTTCTAGGATTTTTGTGAAGAATGGATTTCTTCAGAACATCACACAGGGTTTGATGCCCTTTGAGATATTTGAACATTCCTGTCTGAAGAAGATCCTTCAACCTGGCATTTTCATCAGAAATAGAACCATTTTCCTCGACCAAGGGGTTAGCATTCACAGAAGATTCAGCATTTGATTCAGCGTTACTGCGTTCAAGGCATTTTAAGCAAGGAGGTACAAACACTTCAGGTTTCTCTTTGAGTTGTTGGGTGAGAAGAGAATTTTCTCTGATCAAGTCATCATGAGCCTCTCTCAGTGACTCGAGTTCCTGTTTCTGTTTCAAGTAATCATAAGTCAATCTTTCGTGGTCAGCTGAGAGAAAATCATGACGATCTGATAGTTCTTTCATTCGAGACTCGAGGGCGGAATGCTCTTCGGTCAACGATTGATTTTTCTCCATCTCCTCAACCAACAACCCTTTAGATTTCCTGAGGGTTTTCTCAATTTTCTCGAGAGAATTTTGTTGCATATTAGCAATTTTAATCAGTTTAGCATGGTCATCCTCATCAGAAGAATATTGATCACTGGAGTGAACCTTGTGATGTTTAGAGGATACCTTTTCTTTCGAAGCTTTGGCCATGAAGCAGTACGCAGGGGACTCGTTGTCGCTTGAATGATTCTCAAAGAAATTCGATGCAGGAGTAGAAGCACACGCTATGCCAGCCATGCCGGAATCAGAATCCTCATCGGATTCATCAACTTCTTCGGAGTCAGATGACGCTTCTTCATCGGAATCCATCTCCTTGCTGATGTACGCCTTGGCCTTGCGATAAGTGTTCTTGCGGTTGCATGAGGACTTGGAGGGATTCCTTGAGGAAGATCTTGACGAGGACTTGGAGGAGCTATCCTTCTTCTTGAAGAACTTCTTCGTTTTCTTCTCATCATCGGAGTCGTAGTTTTTGCTCTTGCCTTTGCCATGGTTGTGTCCTGAATCAAATCTTCCACTGGCACGAATTTCAGCTTCCCAGAGAGGGCAGTCCGAGATGAAATGCCCTGGCTTTTTGCACTTGAAGCAGGTGTAATCTTCTGTAGGTTTTGATGAAGATTTGGAACCGCCAGAGTTGCTGGATCCTTTCTTCTGAAACTGATTTTTCTTCTGAAAGCGTTGGAATCTTTTCGTGATCAATGCGAGGTCCTTGCTGATCCTTTCTGGGTCATCTGAATCTTCATCGGCGTTTCCTTCTGAGGAAGAATCAGCCGCAGCCTTGAGAGCATGACTTTTTCGGTGATTTGATCCATAGAGATCTCTCTTTTCTTCTTCTTGTTCTTCGTGAGTGTTTAGCCTTTCCATGATATCAGCAGAGTCGAGAACTTTGAAATCAGCTCGTTCCCGAATCATCAGAACTAGAGTGTCGAACAAACTGTCAAGGGATCGGAGCAGTTTCTTCACAACTTCATGATCAGTGATGTCTTTGGCGCCGAGACCTTGTAGCTCGTTTGCGATGTCACTCAGACGATCGAAGGTTTGCTGGCAGCTTTCATTTCCAATTCGCTTGAACCGATTGAACTTAGCCCAAAGAGTATCAATGCGAGCTTCTTTCTGAGTTGAAACACCCTCGTTTATCTTTTCGAGAATGTCCCACAATTCCTTTGCAGTTTCACACTGACGGTAGCGAAGAAATTGAGCACGAGAGAGATGGCCACCAATTTTATCTTTGGCTTGAGCATCCATCTGAATGAGTTTCTTCTCGTGGTCAGTGGGGACCTGGGGCACTTCAACCGTGAATCCATTCTGCACCACATTCCACATATCATCATCAATGGCTCGGAGACGGATCTTCATCTTCTCCTTCCAGAAGGGATAGTCTGTCCCATCAAAGATGGGAATCTTGAGGTGCGACTTGTAGCTCACTGAAGACATACTTAAACTCCAAGGTGGTTAGACCAAAATGAGCAGAGTCAAGGAGTACCTCGCTCTGATACCAATTGTAGGAACGAAGTATGTCTACCAGAGGGGGGTGAATGGGAGTTTTAAATTTTCTTTGGAAATATCAAAACTCTCGGAACCCAGCAGCGGAATGAATTAAAACAGAGAACAGTGAGCGAGCTTGAACTACCGAATGGAAACTAAAACCATGCATCGAGGTAAATCATGTAAATGAAACATGTCACATGGCACAGTTCGAAAGTAAAGGGGGTAGCAGAGGTGACCAGTGATGCTCGATGGCGACAAGGTGTTTGGTAGACCAGTTCGCCCTTCTGCAAAAGGACTACGTCTGGTTGGAGGGGCTGTGATTTAACACAGAAGATAAACTCTCTTCACCCTATTCTCCTCGACAATTGGTTCATCAACCAATGCCGATTACTCGTGGTAGATGCTTGAGGCGATCTCCGAACCTTTACAGACTTCTTCTTCGAGAACCACAATTACTCTTGGTCTCTGAAGAAATTGACACCTAACCGTCTAGAGAGTACGCAGCTCTCAAGAGTAATAGGCGGAGCGTACTGGACTTAGATTCGAGTGATGCTGAACCACTATCTAATTTTTCGGCTCTGGGGTTTTCTCTCGGCGGATTTTAAACTCAAATCAATCGGAGAGGGGGTTGCTCAACAATCTTCTCAGAATCAAATGGAGCAGCCACCGGACAATGCCGGTGCGGGGTGGCTATTTATAGCCGCAGCCTTCCCTGATGGGAAATGACCATTTTCGACACGCGGTCCAGCCAATGGCCAACCGACACGTTCACAACGGTCGGATTTGGGAGCAACGGTAACATTACTTGAGGAGCAAGTAATGCTAACTCCTCGGTCAGAGACAAATCTCTCGCAGCGAAGAAGATCACAGTCTCTTGCTGGCAAGTATTTTCTCGGAACACACATTTGGGTTTAGCATCAGCGAATCAAATCTTCGAACGCTACACCCCTCTTAATAGTACGGTGGTCCTATGACTCAATGAGAGAAAAGAAACAATGAAAAGAATGCTACGTCTTCTTCTTCGTTTTCAACCTTCTCGACAGCAGTCACTTCCTTCGGAATAACACCGAGCCAATTGCTTTAGGTTAGCAATTTTTGAGGGGTCACTCTTGTCGTCATAATCTTCGGTGATAACCTTCACTGCTACGCAGGGGATATTCTTCGGAGTTTGAAACCAAACTCCTCTTGACTCCAGGGACCTGTTACTCTGTGTGCACTAGCAAATACATTAGTCCCTCACTGTTTGTCAACAATCTCCAAAACATAAGGAGGCAAATTATTGCACTAACAGGGAGTAAACTTTACCTTTCTGCTTGGGAACCACCTATAATTTGTTTAGCATGGAAGATATTGAAAACTCTCGGTCGTGACGTTGACAGGAAAAGCATACCTCCCAAAATTATTTTCATCTCTAATTTAAGCTTCGAGCTCTGGCACCGCTGCAAATCCATGCTTCCCTCTGCGAAGGGCCTATCCATTTACTTTTATGTTATTTTACTTTTAGTGTTGAGTCATCACCCTCTCATTTAAGCACCAGTTGGAGAGCACTATTGTCATTTTATGCATTGAGTATAGTTAATGTTGGGTGTGACCATGACTGGATATCCTCTACCCTGATTTACAATGTATAGTCATTGCTTGAATCTCAGAGGTGCTCTGCATTTATGTATTGCGGTCTCGGAAAGGGCTAGCGAGATACCATGTTATCATATTATATCATGATTGTTTTGACAAAGTGTTAGCATCCGAGATATCTTATTATTGCTCACTAGTTGGTTATGTTATTGCCATGAGTAAATGTGAGACCTAAGTGTTATCATCAATATGGTTAGTTCATAATCTTTTCTGAAAACTTGAATGCTAGTTAAGCATATATACAGACAACAAGAACAAAAGAGTTTGTAAAAGTTTTTCTTTATCACTTTCAGTTTGTCAACTGAATTGCTTGAGGACAAGCAATGAGTTAAGCTTGGGGGAGTTGATACGTCCCAAATGTATCTACTTTTCCAAACACTTTTGCTCTAGTTTGGACTCTAATTTGCATGATTTGAATGGAACTAACCCGGACTGACGTTGTTTTCAGCAGAATTGCCATGGTGTTGTTTTTGTGCAGAAATAAAAGTTCTCAGATGGACCTGAAAATTAACGGAGAATTATTTCAGAATATATAAAAAATACTGGCGCAAAGATCCACCAGAGGGGGGGCCACCAGGCGCCACAAGCCTGGGGGCGTGGCCACTCCCCCCCCCCCCCCAGGGTGCGCCTGGCAGGCTTGTGGGCCCCTGGCAACTCCGTTTGACCTAATTCCAACGCTATAAGTACCTATTCATGGAAAAAAATCAGAGAGAAGGAATCATCACATTTTACGATACGGAGCCACCGCCACCTCCTGTTCTTCATTGGGAGGGCTGATCTGGAGTCCGTTCGGGGCTCCAGAGAGGGAGATTCGACGCCGTCGTCATCATCAACCATCCTCCATCACCAATTTCATGATGCTCACCACCGTGTGTGAGTAATTTCTTTGTAGGCTTGCTGAACGGTGATGGGTTCCATGAGATTTACCATGTAATCGAGTTAATTTGTTACGGCTTTGATCCCTAGTATCCACTATGTTCTGAGATTGATGTTGTTATGACTTTGCTATGCTTAATGCTTGTCACTAGGGCCCGAGTGCCATGATTTCAGATCTGAACCCTCTATGTTTTCATGAATATATTTGAGTTCTTGATCCTATCTTGCAAGTTATATGCACCTGTTACGTGTCATGATCCGCATACCCCAAGGTGACAATAATTGGGATTCTTTCCGGTGATTGCCGTAGTTTGAGGAGTTCATGTATTCACTATGTGTTAATGCTTTGTTCCGGTTCTCTATTAAAAGGAGGCCTTAATATCCCTTAGTTTCCTTAAGGACCCCGCTGCCACGGGAGGGTAGGACAAAAGATGTCATGCAAGTTCTTACTATAAGCATGTATGACTATATACGGAATACATGCCTACATTACATTGATGAATTGGAGCTATTGTGTATCGCCCTAGGTTGTGACTGTTACATGATGAATGTCATCCAACATAATTATTCATCACTGATCCAATGCCTACGCTTTTTGCATATTGATCTTTGCTAAGTTACTTTCGTTATTGCTGCTGTTGCAATTACTACAAAACTGCTTCTGTTACTGTTACTACTGCTACTATTGCTCTTGAAACTATCATACTACTGTGCTACTAAACACTTTGCTGCAGATATTTAGTTCTCCAGGTGTGGTTGAATTGACAACTCAACTGCTAATACTCGCAAATATTCTTTGGCTCCCCTTGTGTCGAATCAATAAATCTAGGTGAAATACTACCCGCGAAAACTGTTGTGATCCCCTACACTTGTGGGTTATCACGAACATAATCGTAATGTAGTACCACGTGCTGGATAGTCATAATTTTACAAGGTTCAAACTGATATTACAAATGCTAGCAGTAATGCTGCACCTACGAAGAGGGAATTATTACGAAGTTTACATAAGAAGTTTTGTTACTTTAGGTGGATGCAGCATTATCATACAAACTAAAATCCACCGCCCCTGACAAGTCACTAATCGACAAATAAACTTGCGTGTCTCTCATCACTTGATCTTTCAAAAACAAATTCAGCTTCTGTAGAGCCTTTGTCATTCAACTTTAGACGCTTGCGGTGATCAACACACCATTCATTGTTGCGCCAGAGAACGCCAAACCTCATTTCCTTGAGCACACTTGTCTTCAGAAACAAGAACCTGGCCAATTTAATCTCGGATGTGGTGCCTTGGTAGTCGATCAAATCAATTTCTGTAAGATGGAGATCAAGGCATTCGATGAGATTGTTATATTGTAGCACATTTTTCACTTTCGGGTCTTTTTTTATCTGCAAAGAAGAGAACATATTAGAGGAGCTGGATATATAAGATTGCCGTGTCATCAAGAGCTACCAATATCATTCACTCATACAATAATGTTGGCTGTAAGGCTAGTGATAATTTTCACTCTCTCTCTTTCTCTTTCCTCTCATTTACTCATTTTACGTCTGTCTTGGTTTATGGGCCCCCTTCGTATTTAGTGTAAAATTTTGACCATAGATTTACCTAACAAAATGTCAATGCATGTCACAAAAAATTATACCATTGGAAATTATGTTCAAATATGAATCCAACGATATAATTTTTATTGACATGCATTAAAATTTTGTTAGTTAAATCTATGGTCAAAATTTGATACTCCAAAATACGAAGGGGACTAGTAAACCAGGACAGAGGTAGTACTTGCTCCTAGGATAAAGTTACTTCCCACTATGACTAGCCTTTGCTACAACAATAAAAAAACGATGCAGGTGATCACGTGAGAAAAAATACTAAAAACATTTCTTTCAGTATAGTGCCTAGATGCAGTTTTGAACACTACATTTGTCATTGTAACTTGGGAAAAATTACGAAAAAATTGAGCTCCGTTGTGGTTCTGTTGGGGAACGGAGCATGAATTTCAAAAAAATTCCTACGCTCACGCAAGATCTATCCATGGAGATGCATCGCTACGAGAGGGGAGAGTGTGTCTACATACCCTCGTAGACCGTTTAGCGGAAGCGTCTCACAACGCGGTTGATGTAGTCGAACAATCCTTCGAGCTCCACCGATCGAGTACCGAACGTACGGCACCTCCGAGTTCTACACACGTGCAGCTCGGTGACGATCCTCGCCTTCTTGATCCAGCAAGACGTCGAGGAAGTAGATGAGTTCCGTTAGCACGACGGCGTGGCGACGGTGACGGTGAAGTGATTCCGGCAGGGCTTTGCCTAAGCTCTCCGAAAATATGACCGAGGTGGAAAACGGAGATCGGGGCACCACACACGGCTATGGGACAATTGTGTGTCTCCAAGGGGTGCCCCTCCTCCGTATATAAAGAAGGGAGGGAGGAGGCCGGCCCCCTAGGGGTGCGCCAAGTGTGGGGAGTCCACCTCTCATACGGAGTAGGAAAGGGGGAAGGGAGAGGGAAAGGAAAGAGGGGGCTGCGCCCCCTCCCCTAGTCCAATTCGGTTTGGGCAAGGGGGGGCGCGCGCCTCCTCACGTGGCATGCCTCTCCTTTTCCCGTATGGCCCAATAAGGCCCATTACTTCTCCCGGTGAATTCCCGTAACTCCCCGGTACTCCGAAAAATACCTGAATCACTCGGAACCTTTCCGACGTCCGAATATAGCCTTCCAATATATGAATCTTTACCTCTCGACCATTTCGAGACTCCTCGTCATGTCCGTGATCTCATCCGGGACTCCGAACAAACTTCGGTCACCAATCACATAACTCATATAATACTATATCGTCATCGAACCTTAAGTGTGCGGACCCTACGGGTTCGGGAATGATGTAGAAATGACCGAGACGACTCTCCGGTCAATAACCAACAGCGGAACCTGGATGCTCATATTGGTTCCTACATATTCCACGAACATCTTTATCGGTGAACCTCATATGACAACATACGTTGTTCCCTTTGTCCGGCGGTATGTTACTTGCCCGAGATTCGATCGTCGGTATCCAATACCTAGTTCAATCTCGTTACTGGCAAGTCTCTTTACTCGTTCCGTAATACATCATCTTGCAACTAACTCTTTAGTCACGGTGCTTGCAAGGCTTCTGTGATGCTGTATTACCGAGAGGGCCCAGAGATACCTCTCCGATAGTCGGAGTGACAAATCCCAATCTTGATCCATGCCAACTCAACAAACACTTTCGGAGATACCTGTAGTGCACCTTTATAATCACCCAGTTACGTTGTGACGTTTGATACACCCAAAGTATTCCTACGGTATCCGGGAGTTGCATGATCTCATGGTCAGAGGAACGTGTATTTGACATAGTGAAAGCAATAGCAATAAACTGAACGATCATTTGCTATGCTAACGGTTGGGTCATGTCCATCACATCATTCTCCTAATGATGTGATCCCGTTATCAAATGACAACTCATGTCCATGGTCAGGAAACCTTGACCATCTTTTGATCAACGAGCTAGTCTAGTAGAGGCATACTAGGGACATAGTATTTGTCTATTATCCACACATGTATTTAGTTTCCGGTCAATACAATTCTAGCATGAATAATAAACTATTATCATGAATGGGGAAATATGATAATAACTAATTTATTATTGCCTCTAGGGCATATTTCCAACAGTCTCCCACTTGCACTAGAGTCAATAATCTAGATTACATCTCCATGTAATTAACACTTAATCAGTTCTAAAGCTGATCATGTTTTGCTTGTGAGAGAGGTTTTAGTCAACGGGTCTGCAATATTCAGATCCGTATGTTCTTGGCAAATCTGTATGTTATATGTAGATGCTGCTACCACACTCCGTTTGGAGCTACTCCAAAAGATTTCCCCACTATACTTATCCGGTCTGAGACTCATAGTCTTTCGGATCAGTGTTTAAAGCTTGCATCGACGTAACCCCTTACGACGAACTCTTTATCATCTCTATTCCTAAGAAATTCTTCCTTAGTCATCTTAAGGATAATTTGACCGCTGTCCAGTGATCTACTCCTGGATCACTTTGGTACCTCTTTTGCCAGACACATGGCAAGGCGTCTCAATCTATCTCTATAGATTTTGATGCCTAACATGTAAACAACCTTTACCTAGATCTTCAAGTCTTACTCCACTTCACACCAGCCAAGAACTTATTTCTTTTGACTTGATCCATTTTGAACTTCTTCAAAATCTCATCAAGGTGTGTGAAAATCTTTTATCAGGTGTCTTGATCTATCTCTATACATCTCGATGCCCAAACCGTGGATAACTCAAAAACAGGTTTTTATTGAAAAACTCCTTTCAATTAATTCTTTATGCTTTCCAGAAATTCTACATCATTTCCAATCACATATACTTATTAGAAATGTTATAGAGCTCCCACTCACTTTGTTGTAAATACAAGTTTCTCCATAAACTTGCATAAACCCAAACACTTTGATCACTTCATCAAAGCGAGTATTCCAGCTCCGAGATGCTTGCACCAGTCCATAGATGGATCGCTGGAGCTTGCATACTTTGTTAGCACCTTTAGGATCGACAAAACCTTCCGGTTGCATCATATACAATTCTTCCTTAAGGAATCCATTAAGGAATGCCGTTTTGACGTCCATTTGCCAGATTTCATAATCTAAAATGCGGCAATTGCTAACATAATTCTGACAGACTTTAGCATCGCTACGGGTGAGAAAGTCTCATCGTAGTCAACTCCTTGAACTTGTCGATAACCTTTAGCAACAAGTCGTGCTTTATAGACGGTGACATTACCATCAGCGTCCGTCTTCTTCTTAAAGATCCATTTATTTTTAATAGCTCGCCGTTCATCGGGCAAGTCTACCAAAGTCCACACTTTGTTCTCATACATGGATCCTATCTCGGATTTCATGGCCTCAAGCCATTTCTCGGAATCCGGGCTCGCCATAGCTTCTTCATAATTCGAAGGTTCACCGTTGTCTAACAACATAACCTCCAAGACTGGATTTCCGTACCACTCTGGTGCGGAACGTGTCCTGGTTGACCTTCAAGGTTCAGTAGCAACTTGCTCTGAAGTTTCATGATCATCATCATTATCTTCTTCTCTGGTCTGTGTTGGTGTCACAGAAATTTCTTTCTGTGGCGTACTACTATCCAGAGGAGGTACAATTACCTCATCAAGTTCTACTTTCCTCCCACTCACTTCTTTCGAGAGAAACTCCTTCTCTAGAAAGGATCCATTCTTAGCAACGAAAACTTTGCCTTCGGATCTGTGGTAGAAGGTGTACCCAACAGTTTCTTTTGGGTATCCTATGAAGACGCACTTATCCGCTTTGGGTTCAAGCTTATCAGGCTGAAGCCTTTTGACATAAGCATCGCAGCCCCAAACTTTCAGAAACGACAGCTTAGGTTTCTTACCAAACCACAGTTCATACGGTGTCGTCTCAACGGATTTAGACGGTGCCCTGTTTAAAGTGAATGCAGCTGTCTCTAATGCATAACCCCAAAATGATAGTGGCAAATCGGTAAGAGACATCATAGAACGCACCATATCTAATAGAGTACGATTACGACGTTCGGACACACCATTACGCTGTGGTGTTCCAGGTGGCGTGAGCTGTGAAACAATTCCACATTGTCTTAAGTGATTGCCAAACTCGTAACTCAAATATTCTCCTCCACGATCAGATCGTAAGAACTTTATTTTCTTGTTACGATGGTTCTCTACTTCACTCTGAAATTCTTTGAACTTTTCAAATGTTTCAGATTTATGCTTCATCAAGTAGACATAGCCATATCTACTCAAATCATCTGTGAACGTGAGAACATAACGATATCCACCGCGCGCCTCAACACTCATCGGACCGCATACATCGGTATGTATTATTTCCAATAAGTTGGTTGCTCGCTCCATTGTTCCGAAGAACGGAGTTTTAGTCATCTTGCCAATAAGGCACGGTTCACATGTCTCAAATGATTCATAATCAAGAGATTCCAAAAATCCATCTGGATGGAGTTTCTTCATGTGTTTAACACTGATATGACCTAAGCGGCAGTGCCACAAATATGTGGTACTATCATTATCTTTTGGCATTCGTGTTATGAACATATGTATTACTACGATCAAGATTCAATAAACCTTTCATTTTAAGTGCATGATCATCAATGATATTATCCAAATAGAATAACAATTATTCTCTGAAATTGAATAACCGTCTTGCAATAAACACTATCAGATATAATGTTCATGCTTAACGCAAGCACGAAATAACAATTATTTAGGTTCATCACTAATCCTGAAGGTAGAGAGAGCGTGGCGATGGTGATCACATCAACCTTGGAGACACTTCCAATGCACATCGTCACCTCGTTCTTTAGCTAGCCCTCGTTTATTCCGAAGCTCCATGTTTCAAGTTGCAAGCAACTGAACAAGTATCAAATACCCAGGTGCTCCTACGAGTACTAGTAAGGTACACATCAATAACATGTATATCAAATATCTTTGTTGACATTGCCAGTCTTATTATCTGCCAGTTACTATGGGGAAGTTCCGCTCCTTGTGACATTTCCCTTTGCAATGGGAGCACTAAGTCTCGGGTTTGGTTCAGCCTTGGGTTTCTTCGCGTGAGCGGCAACTGTTTTACCGTTCTTCTTGAAGTTCCCTTTTCTTTCCCTTGCCCTTCTTGAAACTAGTGGTCTTATTAACCATCAACACTTGATGCTCCCTTTTTGATTTCTACATCCGCAGCTTGTAGCATCGCGAATAGCTTAAGGATCTTCTATCCCTTGCATGTTTATAGTTCATCACGAAGATCCAGTAGCTTAGTGATAGTGACTAGAGAACTCTATCAATCACCACTTTATTCGGAAGTCTAACTCCCACTTGATTCAAGTGTTTGAAGTACTCAGACATTCTGAGTACATGCTCACTAACGGAGCTGTTCTCCTCCATCTTGTAGCTATAGAACTTGTCGAAGGTGTCATACCTCTCGACCCGGGTGTGAGCTTGAAAAACAAATTTTCAGCTCTTGGAACATCTCATATGCTCCGTGTTGCTCAAAACATATTTGGAGCTCCGGTTCTAAGCCGTAAAGTATGGCGCACTGAACTATCGAGTAGTCATCTTTTCTTGTCTGCCAAATGTTCATAACGTCCTCAGACGAAGCCGTAGGGGTATTTCACTGAGCGGTGCATTAAGGACATAAGCCTTCTATGCAGCAGTGAGGACAATCCTCAGATCACGGACCTAGTCCGCATAGTTGCTTCCATCAACTTTCAACTTCGTTTTCTCTAGGAACATAATAAAAACAGGGGAACTACAGCGCGGTCTATTGATCTACAACATAAAATTGCAAAGATTTATTTAGACTATGTTCATGATAATTGAAGTTCAATTAATCAAATTACTTAAGAACTCCCACTTAGATTAACATCCCTCAAGTTGTCTAAGTGTAACATGATCCACATCAACTAAACCACGTCCGATCATCACGTGAGGTGTATTAGTTATCAATGGTGAACATCTTTCATGTTGCTCATATCTACTATATGACTCATGTTCGACCTTTCGGTGTCTTGTGTTCCGAGGCCATGTCTGTACATGCTAGGCTCGTCAAGTTTAACCCAAGTATTCTGCGTGTGTAAAACTGGCTTACACCCATTGTATGCGAACGAAAGAATCCATCACACCCGATCATCACGTGGTGCTTAGAAGCGTTGAACCTTCGCAACGGTGCATACTAGGGGAGAACACTTATCTTGAAATTTAGTGAAGGGATCATCTTATAATGCTACCGTCGTCCTAAGCAAAATAAGATGCATAAAAGGATTAACATCACATGCAATTCAATATATGTGACATGATATGGCCATCATCGTCTTGTGCTTTTGATCTCCATCAGCAAAGCACTGTCATGATCTCCATTGTCACCGAGTTGACACCTTGATCTCCATCGTAGCGTCGTGACACCTTGATCTCCATCATAGCGTCGTGGTCGTCTCGCCGGCTATTGCTACTACTACTGCTGCTAACTTATATAGGTAAAGTAAAGCAATTACATAGCGTTGGCATTGCATACAATAAAGAGACAACCATAAGGCTCCTGCCGGTTGCCTGATAACTTACAAAACATGATCATCTCATACAACAACTTATATCACATCATGTCTTGGCCATATCACATCACCAGCATACCCTGCAAAAACAAGTTAGACGTCCTCTACTTTGTTGTTGCAAGTTTTACGTGGCTACTACGGGTTTGCAAGAACCGTTCTTACCTACGCAAAACCACAACGTGGTGTAGTGATTGCTTTTTGATCTTCTAAAAGAACCCTCTTCATTGAAACCGATTCAACTAAAGTGAGAGAGACAGACACCCGCCAGTCACCTTTATGCAACGAGTGCACGTAGCGGTGAAACCTGTCTCGCGTAAGCGTACGCGTAATGTCGGTCCGGACTGCTTCATCTCACAATACCGCCGAATCAAGTAACAACTAGTAACGGCAAGCAATATGTATACACCCACGCCCACAACTCACTTGTGTTCTACTCGTGCAAATCACATCTACGCATAGACCTGGCTCGGATGCCACCGTTGGGGAACGGAGCATGAATTTCAAAAAAAATCCTACGCTCACGCAAGATCTATCAATGGAGATGCATCGCTACGAGAGGGGAGAGTGTGTCTACGTACCCTCGTAGACCGTTTAGCGGAAGCGTCTCACAACGCGGTTGATGTAGTCGAACAATCCTTCGAGCTCCACCGATCGAGTACCGAACGTACGGCACCTCCGAGTTCTACACACGTGCAGCTCGGTGACGATCCTCGCCTTCTTGATCCAGCAAGACGTCGAGGAAGTAGATGAGTTCCGTCAGCACGATGGCGTGGCGACGGTGACGGTGAAGTGATTCCGGCAGGGCTTCGCCTAAGCTCTCCGAAAATATGACCGAGGTGGAAAACGGAGATCGGGGCACCGCACACGGCTATGGGACAATTGTGTGTCTCCAAGGGGTGCCCCTCCTCCGTATATAAAGGAGGGAGGGAGGAGGCGGCCCCCTAGGGGTGCGCCAAGTGTGGGGAGTCCTACTAGGACTCCTTAGTCCTAGTAGGATTCCACCTCCCATACGGAGTAGGAAAGGGGGAAGGGAGAGGGAAAGGAAAGAGGGGGCTGCGCCCCCTCCCCTAGTCCAATTCGGTTTGGGCAAGGGGGGCGCGTGCCTCCTCACGTGGCATGCCTCTCCTTTTCCCGTATGGCCCAATAAGGCCCATTACTTCTCCCGGTGAATTCCCGTAACTCTCCGGTACTCCGAAAAATACCCGAATCACTCGGAACCTTTCCGACGTCCGAATATAGCCTTCCAATATATGAATCTTTACCTCTCGACCATTTCGAGACTCCTCGTCATGTCCGTGATCTCATCCGGGACTCCGAACAAACTTCGGTCACCAATCACATAACTCATATAATACTATATCGTCATCGAACCTTAAGTGTGCGGACCCTACGGGTTCGGGAATGATGTAGACATGACCGAGACGACTCTCCGGTCAATAACCAACAGCGGAACCTGGATGCTCATATTGGTTCCTACATATTCCACGAAGATCTTTATCGGTGAACCTCATATGACAACATACGTTGTTCCCTTTGTCCGGCGGTATGTTACTTGCCCGAGATTCGATCGTCGGTATCCAATACCTAGTTCAATCTCATTACTGGCAAGTCTCTTTACTCGTTCCGTAATACATCATCTTGCAACTAACTCTTTAGTCACGGTGCTTGCAAGGCTTCTGTGATGCTGTATTACCGAGAGGGCCCAGAGACACCTCTCCGGTAGTCGGAGTGACAAATCCCAATCTTGATCCATGCCAACTCAACAAACACTTTCGGAGATACCTGTAGTGCACCTTTATAATCACCCAGTTACGTTGTGACGTTTGATACACCCAAAGTATTCCTACGGTATCCGGGAGTTGCATGATCTCATGGTCAGAGGAACGTGTATTTGACATAGTGAAAGCAATAGCAATAAACTGAACGATCATTTGCTATGCTAACGGTTGGGTCATGTCCATCACATCATTCTCCTAATGATGTGATCCCGTTATCAAATGACAACTCATGTCCATGGTCAGGAAACCTTGACCATCTTTTGATCAACGAGCTAGTCTAGTAGAGGCATACTAGGGACATAGTATTTGTCTATTATCCACACATGTATTTAGTTTCCGGTCAATACAATTCTAGCATGAATAATAAACTATTATCATGAACGGGGAAATATGATAATAACTAATTTATTATTGCCTCTAGGGCATATTTCCAACAGGTTCACATTTAATAGGAAAGGAGTTTCACCTCGATGAGTAGCTTCTCCGTGCACGGAAAGCATCTACGGAATCCAACAACTTGATCCAGATTGGGGCCGATAGATTTTATTGCCAAAATCTTCACTGTGCGCACAGACTGGGTCAAGCTTGTGGGAATCATTTTCTGGATAACAATCGAACATACATCAAGAAAAAAAATTAAAATGTGAATTTCAAGAAGAAGAACGAGAAGAAGAAGAGTGTTGTACCTGAACAGTTATGGATCCAATAACAAGTTCGGAGAATTTGGCAGACGAGTAGGCAACACTGTCAATTTCGGCGCGTCAATGACCCTGATTTTTGTTGGACCTTCTAGATCAGATACAAGAAATGTCTCAAGGAAAGGTGCATTCTCAATGACCATATCGTGAAACAGCTCAACTGATCTCTTCCCAAGTAATGTCCTGTTGCGGGGCCAGCAAGACACATAAATCCATCGGAGATTCGTCGAGGCGACGTGGAGGCTAATGAACCCGTGGATCTGTTGAAGACAAAGGTACTCGAGCGCTGTACAGCCGCAGAGCAGCCGCTCCATAGCCTCCTTTGAGATACCAATGTCGAAGAGGCTCAGCTGCTTGAGTTGAGGGAGAAGAAGAGCGGGCGCTGCATCAATCTGGGGAAAATAGCAGGAGCTGAACCTGGCACGGTGCAGCGTTGGCACATGGCGGAGCGCGGACAGCGGCAGAGAGCGACATCGTCCACCTTCAAACCTGAGCTCCTCGAGCTGATCTAGGGCGGGGGATAAGAACCACTCGTCGAACTTGGCTTGGACATTGCAATTGGTACCGAACATGCGGATGTCAAGGCGTCTGGCTGGCCCAGGGTGCAATGCAAGGATCTTGGAGACTGCGGCCATGCGTTTGCAATCCCCATCGCAGAGTTAGCTGTCGACGGTGAGGTTGAGGAGGACGCAGCGCCAGAGGGGGCGCCACCGCCGGAGAGAAGGGTGATCCGCACGCCAGATTTGGTGGGGAGGAGGGCGATGATGACGAGCAGCATGTTGTCGGGGAGACTGCTGATGAAGTCCAGGCTCGCCGGATGCGGTTTTGGCTCGAGCCGCCTCCACTTGTTGGCCGCCTCGTCCTCCATCTCAGCCAGCGGCAACACTGGTGTACACGTGTGCTGGTGTGTATTGTGTGCTGGGTGTGCGCGAGTGCGTCCTTGCGTGCATGCCGCACAGTGGTGTATGTGTGTTGTCGTAGTTTGTGTCCGTGGTGGCGTCTAAGAAGGTGTTAATCTAGTACTCCCTCCGTTTCTTTTTAGTCCTCATATAAAATTTGGTCAAAGTCTAACTATGCAAAGTTCGACCAACTTTATATCAAAAGATATCAACATTTACAATACTAAAGCTATATGCTATGAAAATTAATTTCAAGATGCATCTAAATATATTGATTTCATACTATGAATGTTGATATTCTCCTATAAAGTTAGTCAAAGTTGACGAAGTTTGACTTTGACCAAATTTTATATGCAGACTAAAAAGAAAAGGAGGGAGTGCTATAGTACTGTTTTAACGAGGAAGAAGTGTGCACTCAATTTAGTAGCATGCGGGGTTCTACCGCAAGTGGTTTCTAGATGTGCCTCTAGTTTATTTAATTTCACCCACTACCACATGGGCCCACACACCCATAGAGAACACGAGCTGACAAGGCACCATGTAGACTAGTTGACCGGTCAACTAGACAATATACGGAGCTATACACTGAGCCAGTGACCGTATAATCCCTCTGTAAAGAGAGATCGAGTGAGAGGGGAGGCCCGTGAGAGGTAGAGATAGAGAAAGAGATACTCCCTCCGTTCGATAATGTAGTGCCTATAAATTTTTGAAAAGTCATACTTTTGAAAGTTTGACCAAGTTTATAGACAAATTTACTTATATCTACAATACCAAAGATATATGATATGAAACTACATCTTGTGATGAATCTAATGATGTATGTTTGTCCCTCTAGATGTAAATGTTTTTCTCCACATATACCTGGTCAAACTTTGTGAGGTTTGACTTTTCAATAAATGTATATATGCTATGGACCGGAGAGAGTACATGACTAGAGAGAGATCAAGTGTGTGTGAAGGAGAAAGAGTGAGTGTGCAAAAAGAGAGAGTGTGTGTGTGAAAGAGAAAGGGACAACACACGATAAAGTAGAGAGAAAGTGTGTGTGTCTTATGAAAACATATCATGCATGCAACTCCGAGAGAGAAAGCGAGGTGAGGAGATACACGGAGATATATTGTGTGGTTGTTTGCAACGGAGAGAGAGAGACCCCTAGCACGTGGCCAAGAGAGGTTTGGCAAACAAGGGAGAGACGAGGTCGAGAGAGACATATGGAGAAAATGGAGGCATGGGGAGGGAGAGAGGGTATGTTTGTGATAGAGAGATCCCCTCGAGATCGTGTGGGGACTATATGGGTGGGAGATCGAGAGACAAAGGTGGGTGCGCGATAGAAAGATGCCCCGAGAGAGATCGAGATAGTCCTAGGGAGCGAAAGAGACAATGCGTGTGTTTCTGATGGAGAGTGTGAGAGATAGTCATACCTAGGGGGAGTGCATCTGCCTATGACGGAGCGAGAGATACTCGTACTTAGCTAGGGGGGAGATTGAGTGTGTGTGTGTGTGTGTGCGCGCGCGCGTGTGAGACAGAGACAGAACGAGGAAGAGAGAGTGTTAGATGGGTCTATCTAGTGCGAGTGAGATATGTGTATGTGTGACCTAGGGAGATAGAATGTTTGAGAGAGAGAGAGAGAAGAGCCGGGAGACGACGGAGTGGTGCGTGAGAGAGTTATGGACAACGAGCGAGAGAATTTGTGTGTGTACTATGAGTGCACCCTAGCTAGCTATTTAGCCTAGACCAGAGAGTCATACATTGTGTGCGAGGGAGACCTATACATAGAGTGTGCATGCGAACTAGAAAGACCTAGAGATCGAGAGAGAGAGAGAGAGAGAGAGAGAGAGAGAGAGAGAGAGGGAGAGAGAGGGAGAGAGAGAGAGAGACCGATAAGGATTGTGTTCGTGTGCGCGCGATAGAAACAAAGAGTGTCGGCTAGAGAGAGAACGGGAGTGCGGGAGAGGGGAGAGGTCGCGTTTCTGCATCGAAGATTGATATAAACCATGATTCAGTATAAAATTGTATTCAAATTTTTGAATTGAATTGAAGAACATGGTGTTTGCAATTCACACATGAACGGAGATATGCATATCAAACAGGTTCATTAATTTGACTTTGAGCATGTTCATGGAGTACTATAATACAACATGCTATTCAATTGATGTGTTCAATTTTGGATGTAGTCCACAATTTTGACCGGGTCAAAGAGCTATTTCGTTGAATTGAGATATTTCATTTCTGGTTTGATTCCCGTTTTTAAGTGGGTCAACTATTTGTCAAATTAATCGGTAGCAACGAGCATGTAAAAACACATTAGTCCCGAGCATCATCTCACCATCTAAAAAAGAAGTGGCAAGATGTGACACTATAGAACTAATATTTCTAAATATGATTCGGATCGACTTGGTATGGTAGACGTGGATGCTAGTTCTCCCAAAATTTGAACGAACCGCTAAAACACCCTCTGCTCGGTGGAATTCGCCCGAGCAAATAAACGGGAGATGTGAAATTACCAGCCTATCCGGGACCCACATTATTGGCCCGTTGTATACCGAGGGTAGGTCTGTAACTTCATCGAAGCACGCCCTCTCATCGGCCGAAATGACAGACGCCGAATAATTCATAAACCATGGGCGGCAAAACACCTTCTCATCAGCCGAAATCGCAGGCGCCGAATAATTCATAAACCATGGGCGGCAAAACACCCTCTCCTAGGCCGAAATCGCTCGCGCCCACTATTTCAAGCACGCCATCCACGCCCGAAATCGCTGGCGCCCACTATTTGGGAGAAGCAAAGTTACCCTACTATCCCCGACCCTCAAGACTCAGACCCAAGCCCACAAGCCAAAAGATAGGGGTAGAATTGTAACTTCCCCCACATTTCAGACAAATGCGTCCGTAAGACATGGCCCCCTCCCAATTCCCCATTCATACATCGTGGGCGCCAAATCACCTTCTCCCCTGCCGCGAAACCTCAGCCCCTCCTCCATGCCCCCCCACCGCACCAGATTCACCGCCGCCATCCTCCCCAATGCCGAAGCTGCAGTCCGTTTGCCGTCGGGCACTGGGCCATGTGCCTCTTACTCCGTGCTGCCAGAGCTGCCTCGACGACGACCGCGTGAACCATGCAGGAGCCGATTCAACCGCGCCGTCGTGCACGGTGCCGGAGCGGCTCGTACTTCGGACGTGTCCAGCGCACCAGCGCTAGTCCCCCGTAGCCGTGGACCGCTGCCACATGTCTGTTTTCCCGCCACCGGCAGCCACCGCAACCCCGCCGGCCTCACCGACTCGGCAGATGGAGCTGCCTACTTCACCGGGCCGCAAGATAGGACGTACACTCATCTTATTCACTTTACCTAGGCGTCAATTGCCTGGATTTTTATTCTGGGTCAGTCGGTTCCAAATGGAAGGAAGCAGCTCCCCTCGAGGCGGCGGAGCTCCTAGGCTGCCGATTGGCCGGGGAAGGAGTGCCTCGGTGTCTATCATAGGGGTGCGGGCAGGGGGCGCAGGTTCGTCGCAGAAGCAGCGCTTTGGTGCCTATCTTAGGGTTGCGTGGGGTCAAGGTACTGCTGGCACCGGATCTGGGTGATGGCGAGTCTTTGAGGTATGGCCGGGGGACGGCGCAACCACGGCAGCGCGGTGGGGCGTGGGGCAGGGTCGAGGTCGGAGCTGCCATGGCCAGGGATGGCGGAGGCAGGCTGCTCTGCCGGTGCTCGCTGGCTGTTCGAGGAAGATCCTGAACAGTGACAGCCGGGAGGCACAAGACGGCCATCCAGCCATCCGGCAGATCGGACAGTGAAAAAAAAAGCGTGTGACCACAATTTACTTTTCAGTGAACTGACGTGTGACCTGTCTCGTACCTGAGTGTTGATCGTATTTCTTTAGATCAGAGATATGTGTCATTCTTAACATTGTGTGTTTTCTGCATCTTCAGCCACACCATCTTCCTTCTCACCTGAGCTACTCCAACAAGGGAAGCATGCACCAGATGGGAGCTATACTCCCCACTCAAGAGTTCCCTGCCTCGTATGTGCCAGCCAGACATGGACAGCCATAACAACCGCAGCGCCATCGACGATTCAGCAGATGATGCTCACTCCTACGGAGGGCGGCAAGATAGTTTGTACCCTCATCTTACTTGTGTGCAGCATTTATGGCTTCGTTCTTCATCTAAGCATGGAAAATAGATTATCACTTGTCACTGTACATTCATGTAGATCTCTTAGTCTTACTTCAGATAAGAGACTTGTGCAGGAGTTAACGTTGTTCCATAGTTATCGTCCCTCAGCCAAAGCTATCCCACAGGCTGGTGATTATACCCCTTCTAGTATTACCTATGTTGTTGTTCTGTAGTACTTTTGTGTGCCATTTAGTTAATCTTGAGTACAAACAGTACATATTTTGTAGCTATCATGTGTGCTCTCTCTTTAGTCTTTGAGGTATCATCATGTTGCTACTATTTAAGTGGACTCATACTATTTATGTCATCTCCTACAGGCACTCATTACATAATCTCACTACTAGTTGTTTTCCATGCATGTCAGATATTATTGCACATAGTGATATTGAAAATCAGAACAAATCCACTAAAAGAAACTCGCGGAGCAATGCAACGGCCAACATACTCGACCTCAATGATATTCAATATGATGGAACAGTTAAATGTAGTTCTTCAGAAGAGTTGTAGAGAGATAATGGTTCCTATTCACCCCAGAAGGTCTTTGCTCTAACTTGACCCGTGATATGGGTAGCATCATGCATATAATGTCTTGCAATGCATCTACTCTGTTGCAATGCCATGTGCTTAGCCCGCCGATCATACATGTGAATATGTCATGCCTTCAAGTTTGTCTGTACCTATTCCATTCATGATAACATCTTTTCAAATTCAAGTATTGTCATTGTACTCTGCTGCAATGCCATCTGCTTAGTTTGGACATCATCCTTCTGAATATCTCATGCATTGTTGTCCGTCAGTATGTACTCCATCCGTCTACCATACCATGGTTTTTTACATTGAAGTGATGTTCTACTATTCTGTTGCAATGTGATCTTAGTTTGCCTATCAGACATGTGAATATGCTGCCTTGCTATTTTTCTGTACCTATTCCAGCTATCATACAGTTTTACATTCAACTATTGTTTCTTTTACTCTGTTGTCCTGTCGTATCCTTAGCTTATACTCCCTCTGTAAAGAAACAGTGATCTAAACACTATTATATTTCTTTACGGAGGGAGTACATCATACTCCCTCCGTCTGTGTTTCTTGTGCCAGAAATGCATAAAAATGGATGTATCTAGGACTAGAATACGTCTAGACACATCCATTTATTTCCGGATGGAGGGAGTACATGTCAATATGTCATGCCTTTCTATTCTTCAGTACCTATTCCATCTCTCTGCCATAGCATGTTTTATAACTGAAGCACCATTCTTCTGCACAAGGCATGTAAGCGAAAGAGGGTTATGTTAGAATCTGAAGGGGTACAAACAAGTTCTTTGCAAAAGATCCAAACTCCAGGAGATAGTAACCCAACTCAAGTGTTCATCGGAATTGCTCCAGCACAGAGAAACCCAAGTCCTCCAAATAATAACCAGATTCCAGTGGCCAAGGAACCAGTCAGCTCCAGTTCAACAAAAACATGTCAACTCCTTGCTAGGAAGCGTGTGCGTATCCTTGCATCATGAAATTTTATAGCATTCAGATCACATTTGATCTTATATATTCTACATCTGTCTTACGCATCTTTGTTGTAGAAAATATGCTTAAAGGACAACAAACGCTCTAAACTGGGATCGTGTTCGAGGAAAGTATCTTGCAGCAATGCTCTGCGCTCCAATGCTGATGTAAGTACCTGTTGTATATCACTATAATTTTACATCAGTATGTAGTTTATTAAGTAGCATGGGCGTGAATCCAACCTTCAGTACCCTACACCAATTATCTGATCTAAATTTACTTGTAGCAAAATGTATAATTAAGGCGCTAATGTAGATCTTTGTAAGGGTAACTGCCTGGCAATTTTGCATATTGAGCTGCATGATTGTACTGTCTCATATATTGCACATTACTAAAATCTAGTGGTGTGGTCTTTTTGCCCAATCGTTCATCATGTCAATGTTGCTTTCCTATAAACTTACCCGGCTGATGATAGCACTGCCATGTTGTGTTAATTCGCTGTAGACTGGTGTGGTCTGGTTGCCCAAACGTTCATTGTGTCAATGTTGCTTTCCTATTAAGTATTAACTGACCTGGCTGATGATTTGGTGCAGGCTACTAAAGATAATATGACAAAGTCTCAAGACAGCAAGGCAACCCCATTGTTTCTCTCCAATAAATCTAGCGAAGGTAATATGGCAATAACTCTTGATTAATCTGTTCAGTTTTCCCTCTTATTTAAGTTATGATGCAGTGGTCGAGACACTTTCCACTATCATTGATACAAGCCTGCCAAAATCCCCATATGAATCTGTTCAGTTTCCTCTATCTCGAATCCAACGGAAAAGATGTACGTTTGTGAACCAATTACTGGCTGAAGCAATGATGAAATCGTGGAGGAATCAGAGGTGCACATTCTTGCGCAACAACAACTGATCGATGATTTCAGTGACAGTATAGCAAAGAAGAAAGAACTTGCTCACATGCTTATGGGCATCATCCGCGTTGAGGTTGCAGATTGTGAGGTTGTAGATCGTTAAGCTCTGTTCGTTTATTTGCACTGGCATCAATCTTTGATTGCCTAGTGGATGTAATTTTCTATAATATATGCTTCGATGTGCTACGTTTTTCCTTTTATGCGTATATTTTCTTAGCGCGGGGTTGCACCCGAGCTTTCTCGGCCGAAACCTCAACTGGCGGTAAACAAACCAAAATATGCAGTGAAATTAATAACTGGAACAAAGCGACGTGGGCCCTTCTTCTAGGGGAACGGCCCAAGGCCTGTAATGGCCCCGTAGTCGGCCTGCAGTTACTAGATGGGCTCTGCCACAGTCCATAATTGTTCCTCGTAATGGGCTCAAAGCAGTAGCTGGGCCTAAATCGACGTGGGCCATCGATGGACTGTATTTGGCCCTGTCATTCAATGGGCATGTAGCCATGCAGGAAATTTAGCAAGCCCAATTGGTTGACGGGCCGTTAGTAGGCCGAAACCTCGATTGGGCTCCAATAGTGGAAACGGGCCTACGGGCCCTTAGCAAGCTGAAATAGATCAAAATTACTGCTTGGCCCATTTCGGTGTCGGGCCGTTAACAGGCCAAAAGCCAATCGGGCCATAAGTGGGTCCATATACAAAACGGGCCTTTAACAGGCCGAAAGTCATGTCGGGCTGGAATTGGTCCATGGAGAACATGGGCCGCTAAGAGGCTGAAAGTCAGGTCAGAATATAAATGGCCCAACTACGGTGTGGGTCGTTAACAGGCCGAAAGATACACCGGGCTAGAAGTTGGCCCAAATCCCTAATGGGCCGCTAAAAGGCCGAAATACGTACCGCCAGGAAATTGGCCCATGCCTATATTGGGCCTCTAACGGGCCGAAAGTCGTACAGCCTGGAAATTGGCCCATCTCCATAATGGGCCTCTAACAGGCCGAAAGAACCTCGGCCGGCAAATGAGCCCAAAGACATAGCAGGCTGTTAACGGGCTGGAATAGATGATGGGCCGCAATGGTGACAAATCGTTAACGGGCCATTGACGGGCCGAATTGGCATATCTCGTATGGGCCGTTTTTGTAAATGGGCCAGACGAAAGTAGGCCATAAATGGGCCAGCCCGCTTATTTCGACTAGGCCGGCCTTTTTAGCTAAATGGGCCTGTTTTGGGCCATGCCACGTGTCACTGTTCCATAGGCGCGCCTCATCCATTGGGTGGATGACATCTGTCGCGACGTCGAGCAGACACGTGGATCCGTTGGCCAATGAGAATTTTACAAGTGGAAAATCCCCATTGGTTAGGGCTGTGAACGGGTTATCGGATCCAAAACCGGACCCGATAGCTTAACGGCGACCCGTTACGGTGGAAGCCATGTGTTGGTCACCCTTGACGAAAACACTTCCATGACACGACATTTATCGTCATGGAAGTGGACACTTCCATGATGATAATTTGAGTATTGTCATGGAACACTTCTACGACAGCACAGGTATGACTATCTTGATTCTGTCATAAAATCGTCATGGATGTACATGCATGACAGAAAACGTGACCTACTGTGACAAAGACGTATCATCACAGAAGTGTTTTTTTTGTAGTGAGGGTGCGCCTACCCCCCAGGGCGCGCCCTGTTGCCTTGTCGTCTCCTCGTTTGTCTTCTGGTCTCCTCCCGAAGCTTCTAGGGTCTCTTATGTCCAGAAAAAATTGTCAAAACCTTTCGTAGTGTTTGGACTCCGTTTGGTACTGATTTTCTGGAAAACCAAAAACAAGCAGAAAACAGCAAGTGACACTAGACACTGGGTTAATAGGTTAGTTCCCAAAAATGATATAAAATAGCATATAAATGCATATAAAACATCCAAGATTGATAACATAATAGCATGGAACAATCAAAAATTATAGATACGTTGGAGACGTATCAGCATCCCCAAGCTTAATTCCTGCTCGTCCTGGAGTAGGTAAATGATAAAAATAGAATTTTTGATGTGGAATGCTACCTAACATGTTTATCATGTATTCTCTTTACGATATAAATATTGAGAAACCATGAATTAACAACATTAACATAATAATCTCCGTGAATATAAGAAGCATAATCATTAAAGTTTCAAAATATACGATCCTTAACGAATGTTATTCCCCACTCATTTCATCATGTTAGCATGGCATGACTCCGCCTTCACTGCATAAATATAAATCATGAGCACCCCGGTGTTAAACCAGGCAATTGGATCGTACTTCTAATGCGCTTCAGCATTTTCAACTTCATGCAATACATGAGCATGAGCCATGGACATAGCACTATAGGTGGAATAGAATGCGGTGATAGGGATCAATAGGAGAAGTCAAAAAGGAAGAAAGTCTCACATCAACTAGGCGGATCAATGGACTATGGAGATGTCCATCAATCGATATCAATGCGGGGAGTAGGGATTGCCATGCAACGGATGCACTAAGAGCTATAAGTATATGAAAGCTCGACTGAAACTAAGTGGGTGTGCATCCAACTTGCTTGCTCATGAAGACCTCGGGCATTTGAGGAAGCCCGTCATCGGAATATACAAGCCAAGTTCTATAACGAAAAATTCCCACTAGTATATGAAAGTGACAAAATAGAAGACTCTCTATATGAAGAACATGGTGCTACTCTGAAGCACAAGTGTGAAAAAGGATAGTAACATTGCCCCTTCTCTCTTTTTCTCTTATTTTTTTTGTTGGGCTCTTTTTGGCCTCTTTTTTCTCTTTTTTTTTCGTCCGAGTCTCATCCCGACTTGTGGGGAAATCATAGTCTCCATCATCCTTTCCTTACTGGGACAATGCTTTAATAATGATGGTCATCACACTTTTATTTACTTACAACTCGATATTACAAGTCGATGAAAACTATACAGAATGACTCTATATGAATGCCTCTAGCAGTGTACCAGGATGTGCAATGATCTAGCATAACATGTATGAAAATGATGAACGGTGGCTGAGCCACAAATACTATGTCAGCTATATGACCATGAAAAGTAATATGACAATGAACACAAGTCATATGACGGAACGGTGGAAGTTGCATGGCAATATATCTCAGAATGGCTATGGAAATGCCATAATAGGTACGTATGGTGGTTGTTTTGAGGAACATATAAGGAGGCTTATGTGTGATAGAGCATATCATATCACGGGGTTTGGATGCACCAGCGAAGTTTGCACCAACTCTCGAGGTGAGAACGGGCAATGCACGGTACCGAAGAGGCTAGCAAATTGCGGAAGGGTGAGAGTGCGTATAATCCATGGACTCACATTAGTCATAAAGAACTCACATACTTATTGCAAAGCCTATTAGCCCTTGAAGCAAAGTACTACTCGCATGCCCCTAGGGAGGATGTTGGTAGGAGTTAACCCTCGCGCATCCCCGATTATAACAACACTCAAGGATTTCATTTCAGACCTAAGAATGCTCAGACCTCCCCACCATGCCATGACCAACACTTAGATGAGAAGTTAATAACAAACTTTAATACCGATATTTCTACTAACCAATGATCATGAACCAATATCCTTTCATATTACGACATCAATATCATTAAACCACACGTTTCATATTTAGTGATCTACATGAAAGTTTTTATTATATCCCTCTTGAATACCTATCCTTTATGGACTAGTCTTATAACCCATGAAAATTGCCATTACTATTTATTAGACTCTCAAAAATATTTAAGTGAAGCATGAGAGTGCAACTATTTATTTAAAATATAACCACCGCCGTGCTCTAAAAGATATAAGTGAAGCACTAGAGCAACTGCCTAGCTCAAAAGATATAAGTGAAGCACATAGAGTATTCTAACAAATCACGAATAAATGCGTGTCCCTCTCAAAAGGTGTGTCCTGTAAAAGATGATCGTGGAAAACTAAAAATCAAACAAAGGAAAGAAAACTATGGCACAAGACGCTCCAAGTAAAACTCATATCATGTGATGAATAAAAATATAGCTCCAAGTAATTTACTGATAGATTGTAGACGAAAGAGGGGATGCCATATGGGGCATCCCCAAGCTTAGACGCTTGGGTCTTCCTTCAATATTACCTTGGGGTGCCTTGGGCATCCCCAAGCTTAGGGTCTTGCCGCTCCTTATCCCTTCATCCATCGTAATCTCACCCAAAACTTGAAAACTTCAGCACACAAAACTCAACAGAAACTTCGTGAGATCCGTTAGTAAAATAAATCAATCATCCACTTTAGGTACTGTTATAAACTCATTAATAATTTTTCTTGCATAATAAATAATGCATTCTAACTCTTCCATGACTTATACCCCCCGATATAATCCATAGTTTTATTAAAATAAGCACACTATGCAATAAAAACAGAATCTGTCTAAAACAGAATTGTATGTAATGACAGAATATTATATATACTTATGTAACTCCAAAAATTCTGAAAAATTAGGAAAGAGTAAACAATTTGTATCCCAATACTGTGTAAAAATTTCAGATTTTTCTGACGATCCAGTACAGAATTAAAAATCAAATACTGGGCGCAAAGCTTTCTGTTTTCAAACAGCATCAATTATACTATCATCCAAATCATCCCAAAGGCATTACTTGGCACAAACACTAATTAAAAGATAAAAACACAATCATAACAGTAGATAAAATTGTGTGACACAAGAAAAATAAAAATTGCAATAAAGATAAATATTGGGTTGCCTCCCAACAAGCGCTATTGTTTTACGCCCCTAGCTAGGCGTAAGGCATTGTTTCATGTTTTGTAATAGAAGTAAGGGAGATCACCCATGTTCATCTCATAGTCCCTTCTTTCAGCAGCAAGCTCTCTAAGAGGTAAGCAAAAATAATCAAAAGGGCTAAATTTAATAGGGTAAGGATCCGTGAGATCAAGTTTAGGAGGAGGGGGAGGTTCCTCCTTTGGCCCTTCATAAGTGATGACTATCTCTTCATTGTATATGTTCCTTTAGTTTTTTCTCAAGCACAAGCCCCAATCCATTATTTTTTATAGCAAAATTATCATTATATTCAGAAATTTTATCAAGTAAAACAGATGGGGGAACCTGTTTCCTAAGATTCTCATTATAAACAGCATAGTCCGGAGATTGTAATCTCCTCATTTCCTCTTGGTTGTAAAGAATTTCTTCTATAGGAGGACACCCACTATTTATATTATAATAAGCAAATATTTCTCGGGTTTCCTTCATGATATGGCCAAATTCATAGGCTAGGAATATAGTAACAACACGTTTAACAGAAGGATCATGAATGTTTGAAAACTCTAGAAGTATCCTTTGTATGGAAGGATGCATATGCACGAATCGTCTTTCAAATTCAACTATAAGCAAAGATATGGCATCCGCAAGGCTTGAAGTTTTATTAATAATTGACCCTCCTAACATAGGTAACGTGCCAGCTCAAGTAAAGAAGTCCTGAATAATACCGTTTCCAATAACATTACCACTACCTATACGGAGTTTTTTGTATGCATGATAGTGGTCCCTTCTTTATCAGGATCATCATCGGCAAGGTTATCTAACTTTTCTTTAGCAACTTCATCAAAACTTCTTTTAATATTTTTCATTATCCACAGGTAAAGATTGATGAACAAAAAGTTCCACACTAGTGGCGGGAACATCACTACCCTTTTCAAACTCAGACATGATAGCAACTTCAAGCAAAGCAAACAAACAAGCAAACGAAAATATTTTTGTGTTTTTGTATTTTTTTATGAGAAGTGGGGGAGATGAAAATGAGAGGCAAAGGCAAATAAAAAGGCAAATAAAAACTAGAGCAAATAGATGATAGTTTGTGTAAAGGTACTTGATAGGTTTTGATGATGTCTCCCCGGCAACGGCGCCGGAAATTATTCCTGCTACTTGTGAGCTGCGTTGGGATTTTCCCCGAAGAGGAAAGGAGATGCAGTACAGTAGAGATAAATATTTCCCTTAGTGAGAACCAAGATTATCGAACCAGTAGGAGAATCATGCAAAGCCTCGTGAACAGCACCTGCACACACAAAAGCAAATACTTGCACCCAACGCGGGCAAGAGGGTCGTCACTCCCCTTGAACTCGTTACTTGCAAGGATTAAATCTTGTAGTGGTAGATAGATAAATTGCAAAACAAAATAAAAGTAAATAAATTGCAGCAAATATATTTTAGTTTTCTTTTTATATTTAAGATAGACCCGGGGGCCATAGTTTTCACTAGAGGCTTCTCTCTCGAACACATAGCATACGGTGGGTAAACAAATTACTGTTGGGCAATTGATAGAAAAGTGCATAGTTATGATGATATTCAAGGCAATGATCATGTATATAGGCATCACGTCCGAGACAAGTAGACCGACTCCTGCCTGCATCTACTACTATTACTCCACCCATCGACCGCTATCCAGCATGCATCTAGGGTATTAAGTTAATTAAAACAGAGTAACGCCTTAAGCAAGATGACATGATGTAGACAAAGTAAACTCAACTAATATGAATAAACCCCATCGTTTTACCCTTAATGGCAACAATACAAATACGTGTCTTGTCCCCTTCTGTCACTAGGATATAGAGCACCACAAGATTGAACCCATTACAAAGCACCTCTCCCGCTGAAGATAAATCAATCTAGTTGGCCAAACCAAACGGATAGATCGGAGAGAAATACAAAGCTATAACAATCACGCATAATAAAGTTCAGAAAAGACTCAATTACTTCTCATGAATATTCAGATTATAAACCCACAATTCATCGGATCCCAACAAACACACCGCAAAAGAAGATTACATCGAATAGAACTCCAAGAAGATCGAGGAGAACATTGTGTTGAAGATCAAAGAGAGAGAAGAAGCCATCTAGCTACTAGCTATGGACCCGTAGGTCTGTGGTGAACTACTCACGCATCATCGATAAGGCAACAAGGTTGATGTAGAAGCCCTCCGTGATCGATTCCCCCTCCGGCAGAGTACCGGAAAAGGCCTCCAGATGGGATCACGGAAGAATAGAAGCTTGCGGTAGCGGAAAAGTTATTTCAGGTGGCTCTTTGTCAGTTTCCCAATATTTGAGAATTTATAGAAGTGAAATTAGGTCAGACGGAGCCACGTGGGGCCCACAAGGTAACAGGGCGCGCCTACCCCACCAGGGCGTGCCTTGTTGCCTTGCCGTCTCCTCGTTTGTCGTCTGGTCTCCTCCCGAAGCTTCTAGGGTCTCTTATGTCCAGAAAAAAAATCGTCAGAAAGTTTCGTAGCGTTTGGACTCCGTTTGGTACTGATTTTCTGGAAAACCAAAAACAAGCAGAAAACAACAACTGGCACTAGGCACTGGGTTAATAGGTTAGTTCCCAAAAATGATATAAAATAGCATATAAAACATCCAAGATTTATAATATAATAGCATGGAACAATAAAAAATTATAGATACATTGGAGACGTATCAGCATTCCACATCAAAAATTATATTTTTATCATGTACCTACTCGAGGACGAGCAGGAATTAAGCTTGGGGATGCTGATACATCTCCGTCATGTCTATAATTTTTGATTGTTTCATGCCAATATTCTACAACTTTCATACACTTTAGGCAACATTTTATATTATTTTTGGGACTAACATATTGATCCAGTGCCCAGTGTCAGTTCCTGTTTTTTGCATGTTTTTTGTTTCGTAGAAAATCCATATCAAACGAAGTCCAAATGTGATAAAATTTTACGGAGATTTATTTTGGAATATATGTGATTTTTGGGAAGAAGAATCAACGCAAGACGGTGACCGAGGGACCCACAAGGCAACAGGGCGCGCCATGGGGGGTATGGCGCGCCGTGTTGCCTTGTGACTCCCTCGTAAATCGGTTAGGGCCCTTCTTTTGCCGAAAGAAAGATAATTTACGGATAAAAATCCCCTCAACATTTCAGCCCAATCGGAGTTAAGGATCTCCGGGAATATAAGAAACGGTGAAGGGCCAGAAAATAGGACGCGAAACAGAAGAGAAACAGAGAGAGACATCCAATCTCGGCGGGGATCCTGCCCTCCGGGAGCCATGGCGACCATGGACCAGAGGGGAACCTCTCCTCCCATCTAGGGGAAAGGCCAAGCAAGAAGAAGGAGGGGGCTCTCTGCCCCTCTCTTCTGGTGGCGCCGGAGCGCCGCCGGGGGAACCATCGTGACGGCGATCTACACCAACAACTTCACCGCCGTCATCACCAACTCTCTCCCCCTCTATGCAGCGGTGTAAGCTCTCTATTCCCGCTGTAATTCTCTACTTGAACATGGTGCTTAATGCTACATATTATTATCCAATGATGTGTTGCCATCCTATGATGTTTGAGTAGATTCTTTTTGTCCTACGGGTTAATTGTGGTATGGTGTGATTGATATGAGTTGTATGTTAATATGGTGCTGTCCTATGGTGCCCTCCATGTCGCGCAAGCATGAGGGATTCCTGCTATAGGGTTTTGCAATACGTTCATGATTCATTTATAGTGGGTGGCTCAGAAGCTCACACCCGAGTAAGGGGGTTGTTGCGTATGGGAGTAAAGGGGGCTTTTTTACTTAATGCTATGGTTGGGTTTTATCTTAATGATCTTTAGTAGTTGCGGATGCTTGCTAGAGTTCCAATCATAAGAACATGTGATCCAAGTACGGAAAGTATGTTAGCTTATGCCTCTCCCTCATTGCATATGATAAGTATCTATCGTGTTATATTCAATTGCCTATGGACAATTTTTCTCTTTGTGTTACAAAAAGCTTTCTACTAAAGAACTAACTTTTATTATCTTGCAGAACTTGAAGAGAATATAAATTCTACCATTAGCTCCTCGTTGGGTTTGACACTCTTATTTATCGAAAAAGCTACAATTGATCCCCTACACTTGTGAGTTATCAAGCCTCACCTGGCCGGCAAGACAGCGGTAAAGGAAGAGCACAGGACCATGCGCATGACGCGGTCGGGAGGTCCCAGGAAGCAAGGAGGGCCGCGCCCGCAAAGAGGAGGAGCCCGACGAAGATCTCAAGTCACAACGCCTGCGATCTCCGCCGGGCTCGGGGGCTACTAACGGGGCCAAGACCCGGGGGTGGCCAACCAAGCCGAATCAAGTGAAGGCATGGGCCAGAGCCCAGAGGGCCCAACAAGGACGAAATCGACCTTGTCTCGACTTGCTCCTCTAGACAAGAAGGGCGGCAGCCTAGATCGCATCTGCTCCTGTAAAACCCTAACCCCCCTGGCCTATATAAAGGAAGGCTGGGGAGCCCCTAGGGCATGAAATCTAATCTCATCTAGAGAAGAACAACTTTCGGTAGCAATCTTCATCCTCATTGTAATCCCTCTCACAAGGAACCCTATCACCATGAGTAACAAGAGAAAGCAGGATGTAGGGTATCACTCTCCGGAGGCCCGAACCTGGGTAAATTGTGCGTGTGGACTCCGTCCCGGTTCTTCCGACCGCGCTAGGAACCCTACCGAGGGATCTGACGGGATTTCATACCGTCATTGGGGTCCAATTAGATCATTTCTACATGCCACTTCCGGCGTGAGGCGCTCGCGACTTGAGCAATTGTAGCATGCTTATGCTACACATGATGAGAAGGTCCTAGGTATTGCACACAAAGCGACGTCCCATCCATGAAGTGTCCCAAAATCTTAGATGTGTACCATCTTTAACAGTAGCTGTATGACCCATTGCGTCCTTGGTGCAAAGACTAATTGCAACCAAGAATCCAACCGGACTATGAATAACATGTTTTATGAATGAACCGCAAACGGGCAAAATCCAAATGCAACCGAGAAGTTAGGTGAATCATTTGAAGGATATTTTTCATGAATTTTCTACAAATGATTATGTTCATATTGCGTTTATATTTGCCTTGTATTTACTAATGACAGATAAAGATAACGATGATTATTGCCCATGGCTTCCTTTGGCAATACATAAGTTGTTTGCTTGAGCAGGTGAATGGACTCTAAGATTTTTTTCATGCCCCGGCCTTTCTCCATTTTGGAACTGTGAAAATAACCGTGAGTTTAAATGGGGTTCTCATTGTGTACTGCACCCTTATCCAAAATGTTGATCCTTTACACGCTTGGCGCAAAAACAAACGATATCACTACGATTTCCGGTGTGTTGCTAGTAGATGGCGAGCAGATTGGTAGGTAGGGCATCGCTGAACAAACAGACAACCGCAAAGGGGACTAGTGATGTAGGGCCAAGCCCTAGGTTGCCCAATCTTTCACAACTTGGAGGTGTATCAAGTGGAACACTCAAGAACAAGGAAACACAAGAAATCACAAACACAAACCCTCATGAACATAGATCCAATCACACATGTGCTCTCTCCACAAATACACACAAGAGTTACAAGATCCACAATCAAGTTAGAGAGAGAGAGAGAGAGAGAGATTAGCTAGGGTAGTTCTTCCCAAATATGCAAGGGGAGATGAGGTCTTGATAGGTAGTTTTTCTCCACAAGTGGAGATCTTGATGATCTAGGCAGATCCTTCTCCCAATAGGAGGTCTTGTGATATAGAGAAATCCTTCTCCTAATAGGAGGTCTTGTTCCCCAAAGAAGGAGGTACAAGGAGCAAAGCTCTCTCATATGTCTAGGTATACTTTACTAACCCTAATGAGGAGGTAGGGGATGAGTATTTATAGTCTAAGGCGAGAGGGTAGGAGAGGGATAGAAGGCCTCTTGGGTCGATCTATTCGCAGGCAGGGTTCGGATGTCCAGACAGCTAGCCGGATTTCCGGGCAGGCTCCAGGGCCATCTTCCGAAAGGTGAGTGCTCCAGGGGCCGGACATCCGGGCAGCAAGCCGCCGCCAGGCTTCGGTAGAAATCTTATGTTGTTTAGCCGGATTTCTGGGCTGCAGGCCAGACATCTGGACTGGCTGGCAAATCATTTCTCTGGCAACTCATCATACATTTTCTTTTGAGTAAATTGCATCTACAGTCCTCAAACTCGCTGGTTACGTCCACAATGGTCCTCAAGCTTGCAAAGTGCTTCACTATCGTCCTCGTATTCGTGAATACGGTCCATATTAAGTACGAAACAACAAAACCGACAGAGGTCATGCTGTCGGGTAAGTTTCAGAGACGAAACTTGGTATGTACATATGTTTCCGTAACACAAGTTTTGGAGAACAAAACTTAAAGTTAAAGTGTAAGATAGGAAAGAAACGAAAGGAAAGTTTCCTAGAACTTCAAAAAACAAGATCTACAAGGTTAGGAGTAAGAATAAAATCAAATGAACGACCATTACGGTTGGAAGAATGAAATCATAGTGGTATCTGTAACGACTTCTTTTAATGGAACGAGAAATATGTCAAAGATGGCATAATGTGTCATACCACAATAAGAACATCAAATAACGAGTTGATGAATTTGCAATGCGAAGAAGCATGACATGAATTTGAAATGGGACAGAAAAGAAAGAAGAAGATAATTGGATGGACGTAAAACGAATTAAGAAAGAAGACGATCAAACGAGTGAAAGGAAGAATACAAGTCACGTGAAAGAGAAGACTAGTGAAAGGTGACACTAGAGTAGATGCACCGAGAAAAAATGGATAGACATACAATCGGAAACAATAACCGGTTGAAGAATAAAGAATGAATTAAACTTGACGGAAAGATGGAAAAAATGTACACAAAGAATGACATAGAGGAACGGCTGGACCAAATATTAGCACAAAGGTAAACATGTATATTGTGTTTCTAAAAAAGAAGAACATGTATATTGTGTCGTATTGACGGGTTTGAAATTTTGTCTTTTTCACATAATTTTCGTCGAAACAAGTTTCTGGATCACGATGCAGATGAACGGTGCACAGATGTGCTGCTGCGAATTTTTGGGATTTATATGATGTGGAACGCGTTTTCCAAATTTTTGCAGAAGTTGGTTAAAAAAAATCGCAGAAGTTAAACTGATGGTCTGGTCGGAGAGGACGCAGCTTCAGTGCCGTAAAGGCACCTGCCTTTGGGCATTGACATGTGGGCCAGCCACTTGTTAACTTTTCAACGGTGAGCCCACACACAGCTCATTCTGGATACCCAACACAACAAACCAAGCAACACAAATCCGATTCATTCCCCTCCCAAGCTCCAATCCCGCGAATTCTCAAGCGTGGTCGTCATCATCATTACCCAGCATGGTAAGGATCGTTCTCGCGTTCCACCCCGCCGGGTTTCCTCTCCGGGATCTGACATTCTTCCGTCCGATCTTTGCTCGCCTCGTTGCAGATCCGTTTCATCCTGTTACAGAATCGGCAGGGGAAGACGCGGCTGGCCAAGTACTACGTCCCGCTCGAGGACTCAGAGAAGCACAAGGTTGAGTATGAGGTGAGCGGAGCCAGGGCCAGCCCCTTTAGCCGTAGAGAAAGATTCTATCTGATTAGGGTGTTGTTGATCTGGGTTGTTTCTCTGTACCCCAGGTGCATCGGCTGGTCGTCAACAGGGACCCCAAGTTCACTAACTTCGTTGAGGTGATTGAATTCTTGATCCTGATTTGAGGCCAAACAGCTGTATGTGCGCAAGCGAAATTAGCGTAGATATCTTTTTTTTTTTTTTTTTTTTTTTTTTTGCTTTGGTCTGAAGCAATTTAGAATTGACCAGGGCTCCGAGTTCTTGATCTGATCAAAGGGTAGAATAAGTTCAGTGGATGTAAAATTGTGGATGCTGTTGTACAAGGTGACCCCTAGATTGAATCGCGGTTAGAAAAGGTTGTGCCTAGCTGTTCTTTGGTTAGACACAATTACGCCAGCATCTGCAGGTTGAATGTAGTAGTTATAGAGAAGACACTGAGTGCCATACTGCTGGGTTCATACTACATCTGTTGTTTGCACATTTTGCCGAGTTTGTTAAAAGCGTAATTTTTATCATTGTAGTTGCTATATACTATTGCTATTGCTAGATGTCAAGTTAATGGGTTCCTGATATATGCTATTGCTAGCGGTCAAGCTAATGGGTTCTTGATACTTGCTTATCGTAAATTTTCCTTTAGTGAACCCATGCTAATTCCTATGCTGCCATGCGTGCATCCGCGAGTAGTGTGATAACTGTAGGATCCAAATTGAGATGGCATGTCCATTTACCAAATTTACATATGCAGAAGATCTGTCAGGAGCACCAATTGTGTTGTCTTGCATTGATAGATATGTGAATATCCAATGAAAATGGTTGTATATTGTATCGGTGTACAACTTCTGTTTTGGATCACAAAGACGGTTTTTTTACCTTTATACTCCATACGTGTTTTTGATTTGTTGTTATGATCCCCTTGGCTGCTCGTCCTTAATCCATTCATATCCCACTTGTAATTACAAAGTCAGTACTATGGTAAGCTTAGAAAGGAAACCTCTAAAAACAGGGTGAAGAGATAGATAGGTTTGGTCCTGAATTTTGAAAAGATCAAGAGTCATCTGCTAACTGATTTCAAACAGTGAAAGGAATCAATTAATAGAATACCATAGTTCATTGCTTTGAATATTCTCAGTTACCACTAGGTATGTTTACTTCATGAGGTAGTGTTTGGTTTCGACGATGAGTAACATTCTGAATATGCAAGTTAGTAATAATATTGTTAGAGGACTAAGCTAGAAATTCTAAGCCTCTTAAACACCACATTGTATATGCTCTTGATGAATGAGCCTATACAATCTATGGACATATCTGTAAGAAACTGCTATAGAGTGGGAAGTGGGCAAAATCTAATTTGGATGTTTTTTTCATGCAGTTCCGTACGCACAAAGTTATCTACAGGAGATATGCAGGACTGTTCTTCTCAATATGTGTAGATATCACGGATAATGAGTTGGTATACTTGGAATGTATCCACTTATTTGTGGAGATATTGGACCATTTCTTCAGCAATGTGTGTGAACTTGATTTAGTATTTAACTTCCACAAGGTAACATGGGAATAGCTACTTCAAAACTTTTTATCTCACCTCACTCATTGAGTTGAAAGAAAAAAGATGGAAGTTACTCAGCCGGTAGTGTTTTTGTTTAAATATTCATTCACTGGGCAAGTTTTCCATGAAACATAATGATTTTTTGCTGGAAGCCATGAAACCTAACTTGGCAAGGGTAGGAAGCTATTCTATATTTCGATACAGATTTGCGCTTCTACTTGCATGATTTCAAATCACTTCCTGTCAGCCATGTAGTTTACACTCAACCCTTGGTAAATTTTGTCAAGATTCAAACTATATTTGCATTAGACAGTAATCCATTCTAAAGTCTAAACTGGATCTGGAAAGAGGAAACATTTTTAATTTGATTTAGGTGTAATCTGAACCAAGTTTGACCGATTATACTTCTGATTTCTTCATCTATTTAAATCAAAGTAATATATTTGAAGATCTTCTAAATTTTGAATAAATTGTTCTTGTGGCTGGGAATCATTTATAAATTTGAATTCTTTATTGATCATGTTTTCTCTAGGTTTACTTGATATTGGATGAGTTTATTCTTGCTGGAGAGCTGCAAGAAACAAGCAAAAAGGTATCTCATCTATCATAATATTATATATTTGGTGATGGACATCAACTAGCAAATTTTGCACGTTTGGGAAATGTCAAATGTATTTTGTTCATGTGCGGTTTTAAGCATATAGATGACTGGTAAATGTATTTCTTTTGCATCACTATACCTTTGAATAACTTCAAATGCGTTTATTCCATTCTGTAGTTGGCCTGGTAGCACACGTTTATTCTTGTACTGCACACATTTTTAGAGAATACATTTCTCTTGTATCTTGTGCCTGGTAGCATTTTGTGCTGAGTCGACATACTCTGATACTAAACCCCCCTGTTTGTTAGATGCACGTTAAAGTACACTAACACCACAGTTGCATCTGTATAATGTCACCACAGAATGAACAATAAGCAAAACTACGGTTTGATTGAAAGTATCTGTGTAGCCTCACATTGAGGCTTTCTTGCTTACACCTTGTCTTCTGAGAGCTTGTGGGACATCAAACATGACATGGAAATGATAAGATACTCTTTTTCTCTGTACCGAGAACTCAGATACTGCTTGACATCGCTTGCGTTTTCTTCAGGCGATTATAGAGAGAATGGGTGAACTTGAGAAGCTGGATTAAGAAGAAACTGTGTTGCCAGTGTGCATGGGGAGATAACTAAACGCAAGAGCAAAACCCAATCCTTCTGCCATGCCATGCCGGAGAATTTTCTCTGTTTGTACAATTCTCTTGTAGCTGCTGTATGATTACCCCTGGTTCATCAACTTTCTGTATGGCTGCTTTCTAGAAAAAACTTTATGATAGTTGCTTGGTGGGGTTCGTCGCAGATCGTTCTGTAACGAGGTGCCATGGAATTCCTTGCCCTCTTTGCGCATTTCATTAACGATAATGATGGCAGTCTCTTTTTTCTATCATAAGAGCATGCATGTCTAGAGCACCCACGATGTTTGAAGCAATCTGTTGCACCATCCTTGGGCTAAAGATCGCAATGATGTTTCACCGCTTAAGAATAGTATGTAGCACAGATCGTCAAAACACCTCATCTTAGATGGTCCAGAGCGTCTCAAGCTGTGAACATGCATACATCGGACAATAGAACAAAGATGCCAGACAGGACCCCTTTTCGTCAACTCCACGCCCATACCTGGATTTTTGTTGTACCACGCACATCATGTCAGGGTGAAGAAGACACGTCAGAATCAAGAAATAAATTTAGATTTAGATTTATGTTGGTTGGCGAGGAAGGAGATGGCGGCTGGAGAGAATCGTTAGAGGGACTGGTTTGACGGTGATGGAGCATGCAAATTCTAACCTATAAGGTCACTGGCCAACTCGGCCTCCCAGGGGCTCGCTCAATTTCGTTTCTTCTTCGCCGTTGGATGCTGGTCAACTGGGTCGTCAACGTGCTGCCTCACGTTGGATTTGCCGCTGCGGGGTCGCGTCTCGTTTTGACCGGCCGGTGAAAACGCATGAGCGAATGACCTGTGGGCTCATGGCTTTGTAGCGATAGGCTGGGTCAAATGTTTCTGGGTGTTTGCGCGGCCTCTCCCCACGCGCCGCGTGCGCGCATCGCGCGCCGCGCGCTTCTGGCATGACTGTGCGGTTGCTGTTCGTTGCTTTGGGTAGTCGGGTGATGCTGCTGCAGGTGGGTCTGCCTTCCCTTTGGACCCACCCGTCAGTCTACTGCTGTTGCTTGTTTCGTGTGCGCGTGGCGTCGCATCCGCGTTTGGAGAGAGGCACGGCTGACTCCTGCGTCGTGCATTGTGGCTGACGCCCTGCTCCATGCCGCGTCTCGTCCAACATTCTACCGGCGCATTTTTCTGCAGGTCGTTATTTACCAGGTTTCTCTCCTTGGCCCTCTGATCAGTGGTCCCTGTTTCCTCCTGGTCCAGCGCATCAGTGTCACTCGTCGGTCTCCTGCTGTGGCTTTTGTCGTGTGTGTGTGGTGTCCTGCGTTTGGATTGGCTCGGGTGAGTTCTGTCGCGTCTCGTGTCTGGACAGAGGGTGTCCGTCCTGGCCACGCCGCGTCACGTCTTTTTTTTTTTGAACACAGTACAGACGCAAGCGCTCATATACACGCGCATACACTCACCCCTATGAACGCACACACGCACACCCTACTCCTATGAGCACCTTCGAGAGACTGAGCCGGCATATCATCTTGAAATTTACGAAGTCACCGTAGGTACCTCGTCATCGACGGGAACGTCTCCTCCCACTGAATGCGCATCGCCGGAAATCCTGAAATAATTCCAGGAATCAATGCGAGCACCAGGATTTGAACCCTGGTGGGCTGGGGATACCACAGTCCCTCCAACCATCCAACCACAGGTTGGTTCGCGCCCCGTCACGTCTTGCGTCGTGCTGGACCGTTGCTACGCGTTTCCCCCTCTGTCTGGTGGCCCTTGTCCACTTCTGGTCCCGCGTGTCAGCGCCATCTGACGCGCACCGGCGCCGTCCGCTTAGGGTGTGTTTGGTTCCAGTCACCAACCGGAATGTCACGGGTCGGACCCGTTCCTACCCCTCGTTCTGGCGTTTGGTCCGCAACTGGGATGGAACTTACTCGTTCCCACCAAACCGAATATTCGGCTGAGATCCGGAACGGAGTGAGACCTCCAAATCGAAGGAATTACATGGAACCGGTCGTTCTCTCTTTCTCCTCTCCTGCAACCCCTTGTCTCGCCGTCTGGTGCGCCGCCGCCCCCTTGTCTCGCCCCTCCCTCTCCGGTACGCCGCCTGCCCCTCGTCTCGATATGCGCCGCCACTGGATCTGCGTCGTCGCCGGCTCTAGCATCTCTTTCTCTGTCGATCTGCAGCACAAAAAGGGACGAAGATGGGGTGCTAGGAAGAAGAGGAGCACGTGCAGCCGGCGAGCAGCTACGTGGTTGCGGTCTTGCAACGGGTTGCAACGGGGCTACATCAGCGGCAGAGGTGAAGCTGTCCTCCTCCCTCCGCCTCATGGTAACCTCTTTGCCTACCCCTTGTATGGCACTCGTGGTAGTTTTTTTAATTAAAGTTTGGTGTTCTATGCTGTTCAAACTTGCTGCCATGAAGCAATCAAACAAAAGGAGGGAATTAAAGAACAATAAGAAGGAAACTTAGTATGTGCATGCTGGAGTCTATTTTGTTAACTGTACATCTTTATATCTTTTCTGGATCACGCAGCACGCTGGATTTGCTCCTGATTTCGACCAAGAGAGTGCTAACCTCGCTGCAGGAAGGCCAAATGTTCAGAATGTAACCATACTTTTTGGCCAATGAACTTGCTATCTGATGAAATTGTGTTCTGTGTGATGTAATATATATATCATGCTTGTCAATATATATTTTTATGTTGTTTTTCTTGAAAATACAAATGAAAAGCTGCCGAAATTTTGAATTTTTGTTATTCCATCTTTCATTCCGTGCTTCGGAACCAAACACAGGAACGGAACCATTCCATTCTACCTTTTGCTCGAACCAAACACAGGAATGGAACCGACCCATTCCTTTGGAAATCCATGACAATTGGTTCCTCCACCAAACACACCCTTAGAAATGCGTGGCCTCCTCGCTGGCTTGATTGTTACTGTGTTGCCGTCTCACCCAGCCACTGTCTCGCGGGTCCCACTAGCGTTGGCCCCGCGCGTCACTCGGGCACCTCGCTTTGGCTGTGTTCGCTTTGACCCGGCGTCCGTCCGTGCGCGTGCTGTTCGAGTGGGTGGTTGGTTTGCTTTCGCTCATCCACCCGCGTTCAGCGACTCGTGACGCTGTCTGTGGGCTCTCTCTGAGATGGGGCCCACTCGTCTGTGACGTACCGTGTCTTCTTGGGCGTGGCTTCCGTGGTGGCCTCTTACTGTGGCTGACGCGCGAGGGAACCGGCCGAGGTGCGTGCGCTGCGCGGTGAAGCTGTTGGCGCGAGTCGTGCCTGGGCTTGTGCGTGGCCTACGCGGGTTCGACGTTCTCTCTGACGGTGGGCTCTCTGACCCCACGTAGGGCACGTTCGGTATCCACTTCGTGGGTGCCGATGGCGTTCCGTGGGGGTTGGATGCGCGGGGACTGGCTGGGGGCTCCTTTCCTCTTCGTTTTCCCCTTCCCTTCTTTTGCCTTTCATTCTGTTCGCGCTCGCTTCGTTCGCTCGCTGTCTTCCTCCCTCACGCACTGCCACGCCCTCTCCTCTTCGCCTCGCTTCGTCCATTTCGGCCGTGCTGCGCTGCGATCTGTCGCCATGGCCGTCCTTTGCTTCATGGGTGCCGCTGGTTGAGGTTCTTCCTACTCTTCTCCTCCTGTTTTTCCCTTCCGTTCTTCCTGCGGTTTGCTTATTCCATCTGCCTCCGTTTTGTCCCTGCGTGTGCAGTTTGCTTCGTTTCGACGTTAACTCCTGCGTAGGAGCTTCGGTCGTTCCGTCCTTGCTGTCCAGCTTAGTGTACGCCTCCTCTGCTTCTCTGTGGGTGCGTGTCTGTGAGGTGCTTGATGAAATGTGCGCCTGCTGCTCGATGAAATGTCCGTGTGATGCCGTCTGTTTTACCCTAGGATTTTTACCTTGCGTTGGTTCCACGTCCTGTATGAAGATGAGGCTGTGTGGTCTCTCTTGTTGCATGTTACAGCATGACTCTTATATGGTGTTTTGTGTTCCAGATTAAAGTTTGTATGAGCATGAAACTGTGTTTTTTTATGGTGCATAATGACTTGTCCTTTTGCTTCTGTGACCAGCAGTACGTTCTTGCTTTCGTATGTATTACTGCATGCATTGTTGCCTACTGATCAGGTCCGTTTTGTTTGCTTTGCAGGTTGTTCGGTCTTCACCGTCGCAGAGTCGATCTTGTTGGGTGTAGCGCCTCCGTTCTGCTCCTTGCTGTGTCTCCGTTTTGCTCGTCAAGGTTTGCTTCTCTCATCTCTGCCTATCTTCCTGCTGTGATTTCTGTATGTGCTATCATGTTCTGTAGCCTCCTAATCGTTTCACTGTATATTCCGGACATGGCCGGGTGTCGTGTGCTTTATTATATTTCGTTCTTGCATGTCTGCAGGTTGTGTGCGTTTGTTTCGGTCGTTATACCTATTTTGGAGCTCATGGTAGCTCGATGCACTTTGACGTCCCTCTTGTATCTGTGTGAGGTTGCAGAGGGTGGCTCTGTCCTTGCTGGGGTAGAGCTGGAGCTTCCCGAGGATGGCTCTGGACATGTGCATGTAGTTCGTCATCTTTAAATAATGTCATGAAAATTGCAAATGTGTGGTTACTTTGACACGGCAACTCAGGAGTGACCGAGTATCTATGCTGGACTTGGTTTTAATGTTTCTTCATCTGTGCAGGAATTATTTGGTTATGCAGGTCATAATCATCTCCTCACCATCAATGATCCAGACAATGTTAGTGAAAACAACCCATTGTTACGTTATTTCATATTTGATTGTAGTTCATATTTTCCACTGATTTGTTAGTAAAAACAACCCAGATTTTTTGTGTTTGCTCTGCAAAAAGATTAGATTATCTTCCCATGCATTGGGAAAAGAGTGAATTCCTTGCTGCTTATACTCAGGTGATGTTTAATTTCCAGAGGTGGATTTCTTCGTCCATAAAAAACAGATTGTTTTCAATAGCCTCTTTGCTACCATCAAGCTCTAAGTGTATTTTTAGATGCATTTGTAGTTTGGTACAATGGGAGATCCATGAGGCTGTGGGTTTGTTTTCTTTTTTATGCAGTTATTTGGTTGGTGCAAATATTTAGTTTGAATTATAATTGATTGTCTCTGGATGTTGCTAATTCTGTATGAGCTGTAGGTGACATGTTCTTTCTATTTTTATAGAAAATATTTTCTTTCTAATATTAAGTTTTCTTCCAGGATTAATGATGCTTTCAGTCTTTTGTCAGATTAACAATTTTCATTGACCTTTGTTGCACCTTGGATTGTAATCAGCATCGAATGGTTTTCTGGCTGTGCTTTGCATTATAATAGATTGTATATGCTGCTGCTACTTAATTATACTTTCTATGTGATCATGCAATTGCATTCATTTTTAATGTTCACCGGTGATGGAAAAGTGCCAGCTGATATCAAGCTAAGAGGAAGAAAAAATAAGAGGCAACTGAACATGCTACCCTCGACAGAAATAATTTAAAGGCCTAAGTAGGAAACTGGATTTGTTTTACTAATCTTACCCGACTAGCTTAGCTCATGTCGAGTGTTATTGCTGATTATTACTTCTCACAGGAACCAAACAGAAATTGCTTATGGAAATTTATACGTAGGTCTTGTGTGGTGTACGCCATCCTTTTCCGGCGAAATTTACAGGCATGATGTTTTTTCCTTTTACAGGCTCGGGGCGCCCAGCGGAGAGCACGGAGCAACTTTTTTTTCCTGATCCCCTGCTCGCTCATGGAGTCTCCGAGCAGCTGCCTTATTCTGATGTTGTTCTACTGGCGGAGTTGCCGCATAAGATTGAAAAGTACAGGTAGCAAGCATATTAGAACGGATGCATATGAGCAAAGGTTGGTTTGTTTGGTAGAGGGTTGCATAGGTGGTAGCAACTTGGTCGATCAGAGGAACCAGTTAGTACTGCAGAATAGGCAGAGGATGGATTCCTACAGGAAGTAAGGGAATTAGCCATGTTCAATCAACATCATATGATTCTGTTTGGGTGTTGTTAAGGAGAGCGACAACCGAACTGCAGATTAAATAAGGATGCAATAATCAAAAGCTCTGCTCCTTGTAGGTATATTCAGTTGTACATTGTGCAGATCGAGTTGTTCCCTGCCAAGGGCTGCTGAAAAAGAGGTACTGCCATTGTGTCTTGCAGGTGTTTGAGCTTATGTCACGCTGGGAACATCATGTGTTCGACAGAGCAGAGCCTGAATAAAACATGTCAGTCCATTGATGGCCATTGACATAAGCCATCGGAACACATGGCTGCTGCACTATAGCGGCAAGTAGTTGAGGTCATGATATTTTTTTGCTCTTCAGACCGTCAGTAGAGGCCGTGCTGATTCACAAGGGGTAGCTTTTTCGGTGGAGTTCAAGTTGAGGCTAGGGAAAACGGGATCTTATACAGATAATGAGATAAATGTGTGGTTGCCACTCCAATTTAATTTAGTCAAATATATATAAGCAGGTCGCTACCTTCACTGTCCAAAAGATTCTGTTGGATGATATTGGACTGCGTTACGTTTGTGTAGAAGTAGGTTGTGTGGTGTCGGTGTAGTTTCAACCTTCCGGAAAAAGGAAATGAAAAAGGAAATGTTGTTGTTGTGTGTGTCGAAACATCTGCTTATCCTGTAATACTGTGAACACAAGCAAAGCAAGCTGTTTTCTGGGTTTTTTTCTGGTCTTGCAGCAGAAATGTTTTTTTGCTATCGAGGTTGAACGTCTACTAGGGAAGCAGTAGCACATTATGCGGATGCAATTCTGAACGGTTAAAACGTGAAATAATGCCTTTTCAAGTCATTAGGAACTAACTCAGTCTCTCAGACGGACCAATCTCATATCAAACTGAAACTCAATTTCCTCGCATTACCACCTTTGCTTTGCTGCTGTTTTGGAATTATTTCAGTATGGGTGAGTTCTTTTTTGTTAGTGTACTTTGTATGTTGGTGACTGATTTTTTTTAATTGATTCTTGTTCTTTTATGAAATTGAGCAGAAAGAAAAGAACAAAGAAAAATTGTTTAGCTAAATAGGCAAAGCCGCTGATGTTTACTTGCTGTTTGTTGTAGACCCTTGATGGCCCATGCTTTTGGCTGCTTTTTGAGTAGTTCCTAAGGACATGGAAAAATGTTTAGCTAAATAGGCAAAGCCGCTGAGTGGCTACCAAATTTAATACATTACTCAGTTCTTAATATTAAGTTTTTTTTAAGTTCTTATGGAGTTGAGTTAGTGAAATGATTGGTGATGTTTAGTTGGTAGCCACTCAGAGCTACTCTATATTGTTGAATTTGAGATTTTTCCAATGATGTATTGAACTTCATACAATCAGAATTCAATGTTTTTTCTTGTGACTGTTATATAGAGACATGAATTCTGGGATGACATTTCAGTCAAGTTCTTGTTTTCTTCATTTTATGAAATCCTTAATAAGTCCTACCTTTGTTGGAAGTGCAAGTTCTTATCATACGTGCTTACTCAAACATAAAGTTACTGAAAAAATGCAAATATTTTCAACGCGCACATGGTTTCAAATGGGACTTTGCGCCATTTGGCGCAACGGTCATCTAGTGTTTTTTACATGGGATTCGCTGCTTCTTTCATGCTTGGCCATTGCCTCGATGGTCTGTCTTGTTGTATATGAAAGCAAAGTCCAATATATGTTGGTTGTAAATTTTGTTTTGTCACAGCCCTAGATTATTGCTTGTAAATAGTTGCATCTGCATCCATGCAACATGTTTAAAATTCAAATGAATTTGAAATGGGGATGTTCAAACCGTAGCACCAAAATAATTCAACTAGGTTCAACTTAAAAATATTTTCAATGAACCCAAAATGCCCTTCAGAAAAGTTCATGATTTTTGAAAAAGGTGAAAACCTCTGCAAAAAATGATGCACATATTTCTAGGACATTTCCGGATTTTGAATTAACCCATATTGTATTTGAATTGGAGCATTTAAATGCTATAAATATTTTAAATGCTCCAAATATTCTGGAAATTATTGGGGGCCTCTGGAATAATTCAGTTAGTGCCCACAATTATTTTCAGGATTTATAAAAGTGGTTTGGTATTTTTACTAAATCAAACAGAGAAAAGAAAAATAGAAAACAGAAACAGAAAAAAAGAAACGAAACTTACCTGGCTTACCTGGATGGCCCAGCCCACCAGGGGCATGCCCGTCTTCTTCCTCGCGCCAGAAGGACGCCGGGCGCGTGCCCGACGCGCGCGCATGCCCAGCGCTCCACGCAGCAGCCTACCTGCCCTCTCCCCGCCAGCGCGACGCCGTGGATAGGCTCCGCGGAGCCGTCCCTATCCCGCTGACTCCTCCTTTCGCCCCCTCGCCCTCTCCCTCGCTCCCTCCTCGCCATGGCCGAGAGCCATGCGAGCTCACCGTCGCCGCACGCGTAGCCAGCACCTCCCCCTTGACCCCTCGACGAGTCCACGAGCTCCGCCTCGCCGTCTTCTCCCTCTCCACCTACCCATGCGAGCCGAGAAGCACCGCAACGCCCTTGACGTCGTCATCTTCAACCTTCGGCCCGTAGATCGCCGCCGTCGATTCGCCGTCACCAGCGCGTCCCCGAGCTCTCCGACGACGCCATCAGATGCGCTGTGACCTCCCGGTCATTTCCCCCCTAACCCCTCAACCTGTTGCTCGCTCTAGCGGCGGTTTCCATGGAAGCCGAGGAGCACCGCCGCCCGAGCTCAACGCCATTGATGCTCCGGTGACCTTCTAGTCCAGCGCGTGTGTCCAACGGCCTCCTGGGCATGCGTAGACGTCGTAGGTGCCAAGAACCCGTCGAGTTGCAAGCCGTCGTGCCGTTTCCGTCGAGGTCCGAACTCCGACCGCCGCTGCCGCAGTCGCCGCCGTCGACTCCGGCCATCTCCGGCGATGTCGTGTGCACCAGTAGATGCGCGCGAGCCTGAGCTTCGCATAGATGCCGTCCGCCGTCCAAATGGTCGCCGGAGGACGATTCCCGACGACCTCCGCCGCGTCTGGCCTGGCCGGCGGCCTAAACACCGGCTAATCGATGGTTAGCTCTAACCTAATGACCCCCTGGGTCACTGACATGTGGGCCCCGGCCCCACTAACATTTTTAGTTAGGATTAAAATTAACACTAATTTTCCTGTTAACTAACTGAGTCACTAACTAGTGGGTCCCACTAGTCAGGTTTGACCTGGAACGGTCAATTGACCTGCTGAGGTCATCATGACGTATTGCTGATGCAGTAAATGTTTTCTGGGATTTTAAATGAATCAAAAATGGTTTATATATTTCAGAAAATGTTTAAAACTTCTAAAATTCATATAAATTCAACCGTAGCTCAGAATGAAATAATTTATATATGAGAAATGATCAGAAAAATCCAATATATCCATTGGTACCATTTTCATGCATGATAGAATAACTTATGACCTCTGTTTAGGACTGATAACCCACAAGTATAGGGGATCGCAATAGTTTTCGAGGGTAGAGTATTCAACCCAAATTTATTGATTCGACACAAGGGGAGCCAAAGAATATTTGCAAGTATTAGCAGTTGAGTTGTCAATTCAACCACACCTAGAGACTAAATATCTGCAGCAGAGTGATCAGTAGCACAGTAGTATGATAGTTTGATAGCAGTAGCAATAGTAGTAACGGTAACAGTAACGGTAGCAGCAATAGTAATAGCAATGGTAACAGTAGTAGCAACAGTAGTAACTTAGCAAGAACAATATGTGAAAAACTCATAGGCATTGGTTCGGTGATATTGTTGGATAACATTCATCATGCAACAGTCATAACCTAGGGCGACACAGAACTAGCTCCAATTCATCAATGTAATGTAGGCATGTATTCCGTATATAGTCATACGTGCTTGCGATAAGAACTTGCATGGCATCTTTTGTCCTACGCTCCCATGGCAGCGGGGTCCATAAGGAAACTAAGGGATATTAAGGCCTTCTTTTAATAGAGAACCAGAACAAAGCATTAGCACTTAGTGAATACATGAACTCCTCAAACTACGGCAATCACCGGAAAGAATCCCAATTATTGTCACCTCGGGGTATGCAGATCATAACACGTAGCAGGTGCATACAACTTGCAAGATCGGATCAAGAACACAAATATATTCATGAAAACATAAAGGGTTCAGATCTGAAATCATGGCACTCGGGCGCTAGTGACAAGCATTAAGCATAGCAAAGTCATAGCAACATCAATCTCAGAACATAGTGGATACTAGGGATCAAGCCCTAACAAAACTAACTCGATTACATGATAAATCTCATCCAACTCATCACCGTCCAGCAAGCCTATGAAGGAATTACTCACTCCCGGCGGTGAGCATCATGAAATTGGTGATGAAGGATGGTTGATGATGACGATGCCGGAAGATCCCCCTCTCCGGAGCCCCAAACGGACTCCAGATCTGGCCTCCCGATGAAGAACAGGAGGTGGTGGCGGCTCCGTGTCGTGAAACGCAATAAAACTTCCTCTCTTATTTTTTTCTCTGGAATTGTGAATTTATAGCGTTGGAATTAGGTCAGACGGAGCCACGTGGGCCCCACGAGGTACCAGGGCGCGCCTGGGGGGGGGTGTCGCACCCTGGTGCCTCATGGGCACTGGGTGGCCCCCCTCCAGTAGGTTTTGGCTCCAGTATTTTTTATATATTCCATAAAAAATCTTCAAAAAGTTTCATCCAATTCCAAGAACTTTTATTTCTGCACAAAAAACAACACCATGGCAATTCTGCTGAAAACAACGTCAGTCCGGGTTAGTTTCATTCAAATCATGCAAATTAGAGTCCAAAACAAGAGCAAAGGTGTTTGGAAAAGTAGATACGACGAAGACGTATCAAGGACAAATCAAATAAATGACATTTAAATAACCACATATGGAGTTTGAATTTGAACCTTTGGTTCCAACCAACTTCATTTAATCTGGTTGCTAGTTGCATTAGCTCAATCAACAGCACATTACCATGTCATGGTCATACATCATGTTGTTGCATTGCATTGATTGTGTTCCTTCTTTGTTTGTCGGTGTTGTTCCCTCTCGGTAGCAGACGATTCTGACGTAGTGACCGTTGACACTGATGAAGTGGAGTATCATCTTCAGAAGTGCCAGGCAAGCAATCCCCCTTGAGCATTCCAATACAACCCCACTCTCTTGCTCCTGCTCTCTATTATTGCCTTAGGACAACAACGTTTCAACTGTTACATGTTTCGGTAGTTGAACCCATTCCTTTGCATGACCTGTCATTGTCACAGTAAATAGCTAAACCTTCCTAGCATGATTAGGAGTTGCTTGAGCCATGTTGTGACCTTATTGTTGGAAATATGCCCTAGAGGAAATAATAAATTGGTTATTATTATATTTCCTTGTTCATGATAATCGTTTATTATCCATGCTATAATTGTATTGATTGGAAACTCAAATACATGTGTGGGTACATAGACAACACTGTGTCCCTAGTAAGCCTCTAGTTGACTAGCTCGTTGATCAAAGATGGTTAAGGTTTCCTAGCCATTGACATGAGATGTCATTTGATAACGGGATCACATCATTAGGAGAATGATGTGATGGACAAGACCCAAACTACGAACGTAGCATATGATCGTGTCAGTTTATTGCTATTGTTTTCTGCATGTCAAGTATCTTTTCCTTTGACCATGAGATCATGCAACTCCCTGACATCGGAGGAATACCTTGTGTGTATCAAACGTCGCAACGTAACTGGGTGACTATAAAGGTGCTCTACAGGTATCTCCGAGGGTGTCTGTTGGGTTGGCATGGATCAAGACTGGGATTTGTTACTCCGTGTGACGGAGAGGTATCTCAGGGCCCACTCGGTAATACAACATCACAATGAGCCTTGCAAGCAATGTGACTAAAGTGTTAGCCACGAGATCTTGTATTACGGAACGAGTAAAGAGACTTGCCGGTAACGAGATTGAACTAGGTATAGAGATACCGACGATCGAATCTCGGGCAAGTAACATACCGAAGAACAAAGGGAACAGTATACGGGATTAACTGAATCCTTGACATAGAGGTTCGACCGATAAAGATCTTCGTAGAATATGTAGGAGCCAATATGGGCGTCCAGGTCCCGCTATTGGTTATTGATCGTAGAGGTGTCTCGGTCATGTCTACATAGTTCTCGAACCCGCAGGGTCTACACACTTAAAGTTTGGTGACGATTAGTATAGTTGAGTTATTTTGTTGGTGACCGAAGGTTGTTTGGAGTCCCGGATAAGATCCCGGATATGACGAGGATCTCCGGAATAGTCCGGAGGTAAAGATTGATATATGTGATAATAGTGTTTTGGTTTCCGGAAGGGTTCCGGAATTCACCGGAAGAGGTTCCGGATGTTTCCCGAAATGTTCGGATACGAGAACACTTTATTTGGGCCAAGGGGTAAAGCCCACGAGGCTTAGGCAAGGTGCGAAAGGAAGTTTTGCTGGCGTCTGGGGCGGTACTACCGCTTATCGTAAGCGGTACTACCGCTACGGGCGGTACTACCGCTTATCGTAAGCGGTACTACCGCTTATCGTAAGCGGCACTACCGCTTGTACGCGATACTGCAGGGATCCGAGTTGGACTCTTTCCCTGCGGGCCAAACCGACCTTGTGCGGGCAAAACCGACCTGGAGGAGGCTTTTACTCCAAGTTTAGACCCCAAGGCTCAACATATAAATAGAGGGGCAGGGCTAGCACACGGGAGACATCAATATTTCCCAAGCCGTGTGTCGGCAACCCTAACCCTCTAGTTCTCCCGTCATAATCTCCGTAGTGCTTGGCGAAGCCCTGCAGAGATTATTCCTCACCACCATCACCATGCCGTCGTGCTGCCGGAACTCATCTACTACTTCATCATCGCTCGCTGGATCGAGGAGGTGAAGGCGTCATCAAGCCGTACGTGTGTTGAACGCGGAGGTGCCGTCCGTTCGGCACTAGTTCGTGATCGGATCGAGGGACGACTTGCGATTTGGATCGCGGAGACGTTCGACTACATCAACCGCGTTTCTTAACGCTTCCGCTTAGCGATCTACAAGGGTATGTAGATTCACTCTCCCTCTCGTAGATGCTCATCACCATGGATAGATCTTGTGTGTGCGTAGGAAATTTTTTGTTTCCCATGCAACGTTCCGCAACAGTGGCATCTGAGCTAGGTCTATGCGTAGATGAGATCTCGAGTAGAACACAAACGAGTTGTGGGCGTGGGTGTATACATATTGCTTGCCGTTACTAGTTGATACTTGATTCGGCGACATTGTGAGATGAAGCGGCCCGGACCGACATTACGCGTACGCTTACGCGAGACAGGTTCCTTCAACTGACATGTAACTTCGTTGCATAAAGATGGCTAGCGGGTGTCTGTCTCTCTCACTTTAGTTGAATCGATTTCAATGAAGAGGGTTCTTTTAGAAGATCAAAAAGCAATCACTACACCACGTTGTGGTTTTGCGTAGGTAAGAACGGTTCTTGCAAACCCGTAGCAGCCACGTAAAATTTGCAACAACAATTAGAGGACGTCTAACTTGTTTTTGCAGGGTATGTTGTGATGTGATATGGCCAATTACATGATGAGATATATGTGATGTATGAGATGATCATGTGTTGTATAGAATATCACGACTTGCATGTCGATGAGTACGGCAACTGGCAGGAGCCATAGAGTTGTCTTTAATTATTTTCGCTGTTTTTGCTTTACTTTATCGCTATGAGTTAGCAATAGTCGTGGAAGCAACAGTCGGCGCGACAACCTCATGGCGACACGTTGATGGAGATCATGGTGTCATGCCGGTGACGATGGAGATCATGCCGGTGCTTTGGAGATGGAGATCAAAAGCACAAGTTCATGGCCATATCATGTCACTTATGAATTGCATGTGATGTTAATCCTTTTATGCATCTTATTTTGCTTAGGACGACGGTAGCATTATAAGGTGATCCCTCACTTAAATTTCAAGATAAATTGTGTTCTCCCCGAGTGTGCACCGTTGCGAAAGTTCGTCGTTTCGAGACACGCCGTGATGATCGGGTGTGATAGACTCTACGTTCACATACAACGGGTGTAAGCCATGTTGCACGTGCGGAACACTCGGGTTAAACTTGACGAGCCTAGCATGTACAGACATGGCCTCGGAACACAAGAGACCGAAAGGTCGAACATGAGTCATATAGTAGATATGATCAACATGAAGATGTTCACCATTGAAACCACCTCAACTCACGTGATGATCGGACTTGAGTTGGTGGATTTGGATCATGTTACACTCGAATGATCGGAGGGATGTCAATTTGAGTGGGAGTTTTTAAGTAATATGATTAACTAAACTCATTATCTAGAACAATAGTCTAAGTTGTCTTTGCTATATTTATGTTGTAGATCATGGCTTGCGCAGTAGCACCCCTGAATTTTAATGCGTTCCTAGAGAAAGCTAAGTTGAAAGATGATGGAAGTAACTTTGTGGACTGGGCCCGTAATCTAAGGATTATCCTTACGGCTTCCCAGAAGGCTTATGTCCTTGATGCACCGCTTGGTGATCCACCCGCTCCAGTTGAGTCTCTAGACGTTGTGAACGCCTGGCAGGGTCGTTCTGAAGATTACTCAATAGTTCAATGTGCAATATTGTATGGCTTAGAACCGGGACTTCAAAGACATTTTGAACGTCATGGAGCATATGAGATGTTCCAGGAGTTGAAGTTTATCTTTCAGAAGAATGCCCGGATCGAGAGATATGAGATCTCCGATAAGTTTGATGCTTGCAAGATGGAGGAGAACGGGTCTATCAGTGATCACGTACTCAGAATGTCTGGGTACTCCACCCGTCTGGCTGAATTGGGGATGCCCCTTCCGCCAGAGGCTATCACTGATAGAAGTTCTTCAATCATTGCCACCTAGCTACAAGAGCTTTGTGTTGAACTATAACATGCACGGGATGAACAAGTCAGTCGCCGAGCTGTTTGCGATGCTGAAAGCCGCTGAGTCTGAAATTCAGAAGGAGCATCAAGTGTTGATGGTCAATAAAACCACTAGTTTCAAGAAAAATGGCAAGGGTAAGAAGGGTAACTCCAAGAAGAGTGGCAAAGCAGTTGCTCCTCTCGTGAAGAAACCCAAGGCTGGACCCAAACCAGAAACTGTGTGCTTTCATTGCAAGGGAACTGGACACTGGAAGCGGAACTGCCCCAAGTATTTGGCTGACAAGAAGGCGGCCAACAACAAACAAGGTATATATGATATACATGTTATTGATGTGTACCTTACCAACTCTCGTTGTAGTGCCTGGGTATTTGATATCGGTGCGGTTGCTCATATTTGCAACTCAAAACAGGAACTGCGGAATAGACGGAGGCTGGCAAAGGACGAAGTGACGATGCGCGTGGGAAATGGTTCCAAGGTTGATGTGATCGCCGTCGGCACGCTCGCTCTTCGATTACCATCGGGATTAGTGATGAACCTGAATAATTGTTATTTAGTGCCTGCGTTAAGCATGAACATTATATCTGGATCTTGTTTATTGCGAGACGGTTACTCATTTAAATCAGAGAATAATGGTTGTTCTATTTATATGAGTAATATCTTTTATGGTCATGCACCCAATGTGAGGGGTTTATTCTTATTGAATCTCGATAGTAATGATACACATGTTCATAACATTGATGCCAAAAGATGTAGAATTGATAATGATAATACCACTTTCTTGTGGCACTGCCGTTTAGGTCATATTGGCGTAAAACGCATGAGGAAGCTCCATGCCGATGGACTTTTAGAGTCACTTGATTTTGAATCACTTGACACATGTGAGCCATGCCTCATGGGCAAGATGACTAAAACGCCGTTCTCTGGAACAATGGAACGAGCAAGTGACTTATTGGAAATCATACATACTGATGTGTGCGGTCCGATGAGTATTGAGGCGCGCGGTGGTTATCGTTACTTTCTCACCTTCACTGATGACTTAAGTAGATATGGGTATATTTACTTAATGAAACACAAGTCTGAAACATTTGAAAAGTTCAAACAATTTCAGAGTGAAGTTGAGAATCATCGTAACAAGAAGATTAAATTCCTACGATCTGATCGAGGAGGAGAATATCTGAGTTATGAGTTTGGCAGTCACTTAAGACAGTGTGGAATTGTTTCACAATTGACACCGCCTGGAACACCACAGCGTAATGGTGTGTCCTAACGTCGTAATCGAACCTTATTGGATATGGTGCGATCTATGATGTCTCTAGCCGATTTGCCACTATCGTTTTGGGGCTATGCATTAGAGACAGCTGCATTCACTTTAAATAGGGCACCATCGAAATCCGTTGAGACGACGCCATATGAACTTTGGTTTGGCAAGAAGCCAAAGCTGTTGTTTCTTAAAGTTTGGGGATGTGATGCTTATGTCAAAAAGCTTCAGCCTGAAAAGCTGGAACCCAAAGCGGAGAAATGCGTCTTCATAGGATACCCAAAAGAGACAGTTGGGTATACCTTCTACGTCAGATCCGAAGGCAAAGTGTTTGTCGCTAAAAACGGAACGTTTCTTGAGAAAGAATTTCTCTCGAAAGAATTGAGTGGGAGGAAGATAGAACTTGATGAGGTTGTTGAACCTTTACTTCAACCTGAAAGTAGCGCAGCGCAGAAAGATGTTTCTGTAGAGCCTACATCAGCTGAAGAGGAAGTTAATGATGATGATCATGAAGCTTTGGATCAAGTTGCTATCGAACCTCGTAGGTCGACAAGGACGCGTACTGCTCCTGAGTGGTACGGCAACCCTGTCTTAGAAGTCATGTTGTTGGACAACGATGAACCTACGAGCTATAGAGAAGCGATGATGGGCCCGGATTTCGAGAAGTGGTTAGAGGCCATGAAATCCGAGATGGGATCCATGTATGAAAACAAAGTGTGGACTTTGGAAGTATTACCTGAAGGGCGTAAGGCCATTCAGAACAAATGGATTTAAGAGGAAGACGGACGCGGACGGTAATGTCACCGTCTATAAAGCTCGACTTGTGGCAAAGGGTTTTTCACAAGTTCAAGGAGTTGACTACGATGAGACCTTCTCACCCGTAGCGATGCTTAAGTCCGTCAGAATCATGTTAGCAATAGCTGCCTTTTTCAATTATGAAATTTGGCAGATGGATGTCAAAACAGCGTTCCTTAACGGTTTCCTTAAGGAAGAGTTGTATATGATGCAACCAGAAGGTTTTGTCGATCCAGAGAATGCTGACAACGTTTGCAAACTCCAGCGATCCATTTATGGGCTGGTGCAAGCATCTCGGAGTTGGAATCTTCGCTTTGATGAGGTGATCAAAGCGTTCGAGTTTATACAAGTTTACGGAGAAGCTTGTATTTACAAGAAAGTGAGTGGGAGCTCTATAGCGTTTCTAATATTATATGTGGATGACATATTACTAATTGGAAACAATATAGAAATGTTGGAAAGCGTGAAGGAATATTTGAACAAGAGTTTTTCAATGAAGGACCTAGGAGAAGCTGCTTTCATATTAGGCATCAAGATCTATAGAGATAGATCAAGACGCTTAATAGGACTTTCACAAAGCACATACCTTGACAAAGTTTTGAAGAAGTTCAAAATGGATCAGTCCAAGATGGGGTTCTTGCCTGTTTTGCAAGGTATGAAGTTGAGTAAGACTCAATGCCCAGTGACTGCAGGAGATAGAGAAAAGATGAGTCTCATCCCCTATGCTTCAGCCATAGGCTCTATCATGTATGCAATGCTGTGCACAAGACCCGATGTCAGCCTTGCCATAAGTATGGTCGGAAGGTTTCAAAGTGATCCAGGAATGGAACACTGGACGGCGGTCAAGAATATCCTGAAGTACCTGAAAAGGACTAAGGACATGTTTCTCGTTTATGGAGGTGATCAAGAGCTTGTCGTAAAGGGTTACGTCGATGCAAGCTTTGACACTGATCCGGATGACTCTAAGTCACAAACCGGATACGTATTTATTCTTAATGGGGGTGCGGTTAGCTGGTGCAGTTCCAAGCAGAGCGTGGTAGCTGATTCTACATGCGAAGCGGAGTACATCGCTGCCTCGGAGGCGGCGAAGGAAGGTGTCTGGATGAAGGAGTTCATGACAGATCTTGGAGTAGTGCCTAGTGCACTTAACCCAATGACTCTGTTTTGTGATAATACTGGTGCCATTGCTCTAGCCAAGGAACCAAGATTTCACAAGAGGACAAGACACATAAAGCGACGCTTCAATTCCATCCGCGGTTACATCAAGGAGGACGACATAAATATTTGCAAAGTACACACGGATCTGAATGTTGCAGATCCGATGACTAAACCTCTTCCAAGGGCTAAACATGAACAACACCAGAACTGCATGGGTGTTCGATTCATTACAATGTAAATCACATAGTGATGTGAACTAGATTATTGACTCTAGTGCAAGTGGGAGACTGTTGGAAATATGCCCTAGAGGCAATAATAAATTGGTTATTATTATATTTCCTTGTTCATGATAATCGTTTATTATCCATGCTATAATTGTATTGATTGGAAACTCAAATACATGTGTGGGTACATAGACAACACTGTGTCCCTAGTAAGCCTCTAGTTGACTAGCTCGTTGATCAAAGATGGTTAAGGTTTCCTAGCCATTGACATGAGATGTCATTTGATAACGGGATCACATCATTAGGAGAATGATGTGATGGACAAGACCCAAACTACGAACGTAGCATATGATCGTGTCAGTTTATTGCTATTGTTTTCTGCATGTCAAGTATCTTTTCCTTTGACCATGAGATCATGCAACTCCCTGACATCGGAGGAATACCTTGTGTGTATCAAACGTCGCAACGTAACTGGGTGACTATAAAGGTGCTCTACAGGTATCTCCGAGGGTGTCTGTTGGGTTGGCATGGATCAAGACTGGGATTTGTTACTCCGTGTGACGGAGAGGTATCTCAGGGCCCACTCGGTAATACAACATCACAATGAGCCTTGCAAGCAATGTGACTAAAGTGTTAGCCACGAGATCTTGTATTACGGAACGAGTAAAGAGACTTGCCGGTAACGAGATTGAACTAGGTATAGAGATATCGACGATCGAATCTCGGGCAAGTAACATACCGAAGAACAAAGGGAACAGTATACGGGATTAACTGAATCCTTGACATAGAGGTTCGACCGATAAAGATCTTCGTAGAATATGTAGGAGCCAATATGGGCGTCCAGGTCCCGCTATTGGTTATTGATCGTAGAGGTGTCTCGGTCATGTCTACATAGTTCTCGAACCCGCAGGGTCTACACACTTAACGTTTGGTGACGATTAGTATAGTTGAGTTATTTTGTTGGTGACCGAAGGTTGTTCGGAGTCCCGGATAAGATCCCGGATATGACGAGGATCTCCGGAATAGTCCGGAGGTAAAGATTGATATATGTGATAATAGTGTTTTGGTTTCCGGAAGGGTTCCGGAATTCACCGGAAGAGGTTCCGGATGTTTCCCGAAATGTTCGGATACGAGAACACTTTATTTGGGCCAAGGGGTAAAGCCCACGAGGCTTAGGCAAGGTGCGAAAGGAAGTTTTGCTGGCGTTTGGGGCGGTACTACCGCTTATCGTAAGCGGTACTACCGCTACGGGCGGTACTACCGCTTATCGTAAGCGGTACTACCGCTACGGGCGGTACTACCGCTTATCGTAAGCGGTACTACCGCTTGTACGCGATACTGCAGGGATCCGAGTTGGACTCTTTCCCTGCGGGCCAAACCGACCTTGTGCGGGCAAAACCGACCTGGAGGAGGCTTTTACTCCAAGTTTAGACCCCAAGGCTCAACATATAAATAGAGGGGCAGGGCTAGCACACGGGAGACATCAAGATTTCCCAAGCCGTGTGTCGGCAACCCTAACCCTCTAGTTCTCCCGTCATAATCTCCGTAGTGCTTGGCGAAGCCCTGCAGAGATTATTCCTCACCACCATCACCACGCCGTCGTGCTGCCGGAACTCATCTACTACTTCATCATCGCTCGCTGGATCGAGGAGGTGAAGGCGTCATCAAGCCGTACGTGTGTTGAACGCGGAGGTGCCGTCCGTTCGGCACTATTTCGTGATCGGATCGAGGGACGACTTGCGATTTGGATCGCGGAGACGTTCGACTACATCAACCGCGTTTCTTAACGCTTCCGCTTAGCGATCTACAAGGGTATGTAGATTCACTCTCCCTCTCGTAGATGCTCATCACCATGGATAGATCTTGTGTGTGCGTAGGAAATTTTTTGTTTCCCATGCAACGTTCCCCAACACTTATCCATGCCATGCTTGTTATTGCTTAGAGTTGTGTCAGGTCTGGTTCATCAGGGAATGAATTGGAATGGTTGTGCTCATGTTCTGATGTTGAGAGCTAAGTGTGTGAACACGATTTGGTAAATGTAGCGATGAGAGGCCATGTAGGAGTACATGGTGGGTTGTCTCATTGGGACCGTCCTTAAGAACCGAGTTCTGTGTATGTTATCCGAGAACAGTTACTACCACACATTGGGCTCCGGGCACTCCAAGCTCTCTCGACTTATTAATCGTCTTGATCTCTGTCCAGGAGTTACAACTAGTTTCTGGTGTTTGTAGGTCGTGCTATTGGTCTACCAAGTGGCACCGAGCTAGGTGGGCTTGGGCCAGACTAGGCACAGTGGCCTAGTGTACCAAGTGGCACCCGGATGGTGGACTTGGGAACCGTGCACACATCGTTTGGGGCCGTAATGGAAACTTCGGCCGGACTTCCCTTGCGGGTTTAGCCTTAGATAGGCGATAAACCTAGACTAGAGTCTTGCGTGGTTAGTCAGGTTGTGGACGACACCCTCGCCAGGCTTCCGCGTGAAGGTTGCCGAGATACATGACGTGTATATGGTGGTAAGTGGTGAGAGCGTGTGTGAAGAAGTACACCCATGCAGGGTTCTCAAACTATTCGAATAGCCGTGTCCTCGGATATGGACTTCTTGGAGACTTATATGGTTCATAGACAACTTGAAATGGATACTCTAAAATGTGCAAAATAAGTGTGAGTGCTATGGATGACCTCATAGGGAGACGGGAAAGGATCCGTAGTGGTGTATTGTTGTGGTCACTAGTGGACTCGTGTGCGCTCTCTTACCTCAAAGAAATTACTGGTAGTCGTAGTATAGGTTAGCCAAGAGTCAAAGCTGGCTTGCTGCAATTAAACTCCACAACCCCATTGTTGATACTGATGCATATGTAGATAGTTCTGATGTAAGTCTTGCTGAGTACCTTTGTACTCATGGTCGCTTAATTTATGTTTTTGCAGAGGAGACGTTAGTCTCACTAGTGGTTTCAACGACGAGTTCGATGTTGACTGAGTAGCTTGGTAATCCCAGACAGAGGTCTAGTTCCTATGGAGGGTCTTGTAGATAGTCAGGCTTATCAGCCTTTTGCTTTTGTAGTTGTCTGTACTTAGACATGTTTGTGCTTCCATTGCTTGTATGATTTTGTATGTTGGGTATGATACCCATTTTTGTAATATCATGTTATGTATGGCTTTTCAAGCCTTATCTATACTTGAGTTGTAGAGTTATGTTGTGATGCCATGTTGTACAACACATACTTGCATGTCATGCGTACGTGTGATATGTATTGCTATGTGTGGGGTTCGACACCTAGTTATGTGCCTTTGGTAGCCTTCCTTACAGGGAAATGCCTCTTTGTGCTTCCACTAAGCCTTGGTAGTTCGCTACTGCTCTGGACACATTGATTGACTGACATGTATCCTTCTTTGCTCCTGTGTCTGTCCCTAAGGGTAAATGTCACGTGGTGATTACTGAAGTCCTTGTAGCTTGCTATGACTCGGTTACACACGCTGATGACCGACACGTGCATTGCTGGGTAACCTATGTCTGTCCCTGTATGTTTGTGCCACCTTGGTCTATAACTAATCATGTCGACCCGGGTTCTCCGTCATATGGATGCTAGCGACATAATCATATACGTGAGCCAAAAGACACAAACGGTCCCGGCCAAGGTAATGGCTGCATCCGTGGGATACCGTTCGTGAGGCCGCAAAGTGATATGATGTGTTAGATGCTAGATCTGTATGACCTAGGATCGGGGTCCCGGCATGTTTTCTTTGGAAGAAAATTTCGATATCATATGGAAGCAATGCTGGTCGAAAGATGCAATGAATCCGAATTTTGTCTCTTAAAAATATGTGTATGCAAAGTTTGGAGAAAAATCAATTCTTTGGAAGCACATGCTCATTTTATTTGCAGTTGATGCAATTGTTATGTCGCACATATATGATGGAACAACTAACTAATTTTGCCCCCAACACTTCTGTATTGTGCTTCCTGTCTACAAAATTGAAGCTTGGCAACCCAATAACCAAATGTTCCAGGTTCCACAAAATATGTATGCTTCCACCTTGGTTGAACAAGGTTTTGGTTATCTAGCTTTCCACAACGAGCGACTCCTCCCTGGACTAGGGTCTTCTTGCCTCCCGTCGACGCTGCTACTGATCCGCCTTGTCTCCGGTGGCCTTAGGGCCATGGAGGCGCGGTGGACCTCGGCCCTTGCTGGTGGGAGGGATCCTTCTCCGTTTTTAGTTCTTTTTTATGGTTGATTAGGGTTTGTGTCCTGCTCAAGAAGGCGAGACGGCGACGGCTCCCTGTAGTTGGAATAAGTTCCTCCCTGCGTAGTCCCCGTTCCGGCGGTGCGTACAACATCATTGGAAGGCGTGTGGAGGTTTGTCTCCGGTGGATCTCATGGGATTCGGTAGGTGTTGGTCTTCGATGGATCTCCATGGATACAGTCTTGGTGCGTCAACGTTCATGTGTCTACAAGTTGTATTCTTCCGATCTACACTTCTCTTTATCGGCGACAGTTGCTGTTCTAGTGCGCTGGTCCTTTGGGGCCTTAGCACGATGACTTCCCGACTGTCTACTACAACAAGTTTGCCTGGCTCCGGTGAAGGAGGGGCGATGACGGCGGCGTGCCATCGGCTCGCTCCAGTGCTTGTAGTCATCGCTAGGTGGTCGATGGACCTGGATTTATTTTTTATTTTTCTAGTGTTCTATGTACTATCTTGATAGTTGATGAATAGATTGGAAGTTTTCTCGCAAAAAAAAGAACAAGGTTGCGGTTATATGAACTAAACAATGTACAAACAAAATTCGGCCCTTCTTGACCGGACCCGACCTGACGCACTTTGCCAGCTAGCCATGCATGCACCGCGCACCGAGCCCGCACAGCCACCTCCGCTTCGATTGGCCTGATCCAGTCGAGGCCTAGGTGAGCAGTTTCTCCCCCTCCCCACCCTCTCTCTCCGCTATTGTGCTTCGGTCCAGTAGCGCCACTGTTAATTCCGGCCTGTGGGCGACACATAGTATGTTACGCCCAACCGCTAGTCAGCCAGACCAGTAGATCCGATCCATTAGCTGTTGAATCTCACTGCATATTTATTATTGGCAAATGATTTGTTTCAGCCGACCGGCGAAGCGTTGCGCCAGCTGCTCACGCGCTTGATGCGTGTCGCGGGTCCCACACGCCGCTCGTGCCCCCACCTTATCTATTCACGCGAACAGATGTTGTTGTCCATTCATTTTCTCTAGATGCAGTCCCGTTCTCTGCTTATCCTCCCAAAAATCGCTCACAAATCCATGGCTACTTTGCTGCATCGAAGGAGACAATGCGTGTTGGGGGTTGTGCGCTGCTATCATGGGGCCCGGGGGGGGGGGGCACCGCCGCAGAGCTGCTGCAGGTCTAGGAAGGTGCCGTGTCGATGCCGTGGTGGAAGGAGCCACCGTCAATGTTGCACACGGCGACAGGGAGCTGCTACCCCGGTTTGGTGGAGCCACAACTGACAGTGGGTTGAGCTGCATCCGACGGCGCCGCATAGACGGGCAAGCTACAAACGACTGCTCCGAGAGCTGCAACTATCGGTGGCAGAGCTGCAACCGACGTTTAGTCAAGCTGCATCGAGCGAGCGAAGTTGCAACCGCGGGCCACCGGTGCTCGAACCAACATGGAGACGAGCTGGAACAGACGCCCCGTATTGCTGGAACTGGCTCCCTGTTTTCCTAGAACCGGCTTCCAGGTTTGCCGAAACCGTATGCCAGAGATGTTGGAACCAGCGATGCACGGAGCTGCGATGGGCCACTGGGTGTGGCTTTTTCTGCAATCGGGGGCGTTGTTGGGTAGGATTGATGAACCTTTTTGCTGTAAATCGGCAATTGGTGGTGTTGGGACTGACCGTCGCCGATGTTATTTTTTTGCTGCTACCTACGGTGTTTTTTGCTTGTACATATGATTTTTTTGCTAGAATCGTCAGTTTGGTGGTGTTGGGACTAGCGGGTGTTTTTCCCACTCAGACCGGCGCCGACGGATTTTTGCTATTACCGGTGATGTTTTTTTGCTGAGAACGATGATTATTTTTGCTGGAATCGGCAATGGAGTGGTGCTAGGATTGGCATTGCTTTTTTTACTGCGAGAGTCCGCCCTATGAGTCGCGTGGATGCACACAGCGAGGTTCGAGCGGCGCAGCTGATTTGTACGACAAGATGGGTGGGGGACGCACGTTGTTCTGCTGGCGAGGCTCACGCGAGTCAACATTGGCCCTTTCTCTGTTTCCTTTTTGGGATGAAATGACGGGGAAAAGGATGATGTGGGGGGTATAGATCGACGACAATAGATGCGCCAATCGGATGGATGTGCGGCGACCAACCCAAATTTGGGTCGGTCGACCAACGCCTAACAGCGGCCAAAAAGCCACAAAATATATAGTCTTGCATAAATCATTATAATTTACCATTGCTCAGATGAACAAGTGGTATATATGAAACTTGCTGAAACAAATGTGTAGGATTTGAATTTGTCATTTGTTTACATGTTTACACGGTTTAAAATTATGCATTTAATTAAATTTCATTAATGCATCAATTACATGTCTAATTAATAAATAACTAGAAGGGTTGGACACGCTTTGCTAGGCCATCGGTGTTGTTGGGTTTTCATAATTTGTTTATTCCCTCTGTTTGAAAATATAAGGTGTATTAGTTTTCAAAAAGTCAAACCTCTTTAAGTTTGACCAAAGTTGTAGAGAAATATATCAATATCCATAATATCAATTTTCTATCATTAGATCACCATGAAATGAATTATCATATTTTATTAAGTTAGTACTATGGATGTCGATATTTTTTGCTCTGAACTTGGCCAAAGTTAAATAAATTCGAAAAAATAAACCTTATATTTTGGAACTGAGAGAGTATTTGGTTTGGCGAGTGGGGGAGATGATGGAGTGTGTTTTTCATTTTTATTAGCACTGTTTTGGTGGGCCTTTTACAGTGTGATTCTTTATTATATGTTAATCAACCCATACTTATGTGGGAAAATTTTCTGCGTCGGTGTCTGCATGTACTATATGGTGTTACAATATCACATGTTGATGCTTCTTTTTCTAGGTGGTGAGAGGGTGCGTGGGGTTGATATGTTTTCATAGGCCGGTTGCTCCCGATTGATTTTGAAAATCGTTGACCCGGTCAAAATCATGGACCAAATCCAAAATTGTATGACTCAGGCGAATGAAAAAGTTCCAAAATTAAGAAGCATAGTGAATTAAAAAATTGAATGAGAGAGCTTCTAGAGAAATTGTTTACCTGGTCAAAATCAGATGACCAAATTTCAAACTGAATAGCGCAATTGATTGTGTAGCCTAGTTTAACATGATTAAATATATCATTTTGATCAGCACGATGCATAGATAATTAATATTCCATTTTCATGCATGTTTGCATCAACTAATATTGGAATTAGGCTTAATCCTTAATTATTCTATCATTTGTTATGGAGTAGTATTTGGGAATGCTCTATTTGTTGCTCCTTACTTCATTTAAAATGCCTAGGTAGTTGTATTTCATCATCACCATCTTTACCATGTTCATCCCTGATAGCCACACTTATTAACCTTCAACCTTAAGTGTTGCATTTAATGAATATGCCATATCATTACATGTTAATTCCAATTAACTTGATCAATGTTGCACTTGCATATAATCCTTGCCATGTCATGCATCACATATCTTTAGCATGTTGGATCTTCATCGTAGTAGTAAGATTGCATTCGATGTTTCTTTTCCAATTTTGTTTTGCTTATTCACGGACAAGACTTGGAGATGACGTGTGACACGAGCAAGGTCTGCCAATGCACCAAGTGTGGATTCCGGGCAAGCAAACCCTCCTTGAACATTCCAACACATCCTATGCTTTCTCCCTTACTCATGCATTAGTGTAACGAGGCTGTAGTGAGTCTCGATGCCTAGTCCTATGAGTAGCTTGATTATTGTCACCTAATATTGTCTTTACCTTTCCACCCTAGCATGCCATGTTCCTGCATGTTATTTGCCTTGTTTAGCCTTGCATGTCATAATATGCATTCTTAGGGTGTTGCTTGTGTCATCTTGTATCCTGTTGTTGTTTCTCTGGTAGTTGTTAACCTGTCTCTGATACACTCTCTTATTTAATTGTTCTGCCATGTTATGAAATGGTATGGTAAGTTAGGAAGGTAACGGTGGGAGGTAGGGATGGAAATGGGGATAATCCCCTATGGTTAACACTCAAACGTACCCATCCCCATCTATTCCACACCATCCCATCCCCGTTTACATGACCGGGGATAAAATTTGCCCATAACTACACCCCACTAGGGAATGGGGCCCCATTAGAGTGCCCACTCCCCATAAACAAATAACCATATATATAATTAGGCAGTTTGACTAGTGCTTGGGCCATGGCTAAGGAAGGCAGTAACAGGCTCAAAGAAAATGACCTTTGGACCTAGTGCTACGGTACTATCCTTGTACAGCGGCTGCCGATCTCGGTCCTTTTGACATCATCGTCATAGCGACGGGTGAGGTAGAATAGGGTTAAGATTTTTAAAGGCTTTTGTTGTTCTCAATTTTTTTTGTGAATTTTTCAGGATTGACCACAATGTATATATGTAGACATATACATGGTTCTACATATCACATGTAAAAAGCAGGTCTTTGATAGGTATCAGGTCCGGGGAAGAGGTCACCGTCGTCGGTGCTAAAACCAGCAGATCTTGGGTAGGGGGTTCTGAGCTGTAGGTCTGAGAATGATGGTAATAGTAGACGAAAGGAGACAATATTTACCCAGGTTCGGGCCCTCTCGAAGAGGTAAAACCCTACGTCCTACTTTGATTGTATTGATGTGATGGGGTACAGAGTACAAGATGATCTACCTCCAGATCGTATGATTGTGTTCTAAACTCTAAGGCTGGTAATTGTGTCCTCGAAGACTAAACCCCTCGGTTTATATATGCACCGGGGGTACCTAGGTTATACACATGGTCGGTTGTTAATACGCCGGCGACGGTGTCCTGGATTAGGGGGTACTAACCGGGCCGACCTGTCTCCTCGTTTGGGCCGACATACCCCCGCACATAACCAAGATGGACTCCGGAGACCGTACGTGGGAGGCGTGATCAAGGCTGTTCCTATCAAAGACTTGACGTATACTCCAAGATCTCTCCTGCCGCCTCTCTCCTAGCATACCGACTTTGTAACTCTAGATACCCTCCCTGGCGTGTATATAAGCCATAGGGTTTAGCCCGTGACGGAGATATACGCAACATTGCTTACCTAGCCATAGAAGTTAGACTCATATCACGATCTCGAGGTAGATCAACTCTGTACTTGATACATCTTCATCAATATAACAGAAGTAGGACGTAGGGTTTTACCTCCATTAAGAAGGCCCGAACCTGGGTAAACATCGTCTCCATTGTCTCTGTTACCATCGATCCTAGATCCGCAGCTCGGGACCCCCTACCCCGAGGTCTGCCGGTTTTCACACCGACACTGGTGCTTTCATTGAGAGTTCCGCTGTGAGATCGCCGGAGCGATCGATGGGATCGCCAGTCAACGGTTGTAAACCCACGGAGCATGTCTCCACATCTGAAGCTTTGGTCTCGCACACACCCCCACGTAACGTGGAAGCGAATCGAGACCCTTCCCCAGCTCCAACAAAGGCCCCCCTCGTCGATGAGGGGGTAAGATAGTTCCTGGAGATCAGGTCAGACGACGACCCACTAATGACTGACTCCCAGATCGAATCGGCTAAACCGATAACTACGGATCCACCGTCGGGTGAACGGGACGAGGTCTTCAGCCCGCGGTCTTTAGAGACCGGATCTAGTCCGCCCACCTCTTGTATAGAATGTCGCCCTGACGACTCCGTTGTAGGATCGAAAGTATGTCTAGAGGGGGGTGATTAGACTACTTGACCAAATAAAACCTAACCTTTTCCCAATTTTAGTTGTAGGCAGATTTTAGCAACAATACATGTCAAGCATCACCCTACACATGCAATTCTAAGAGTATAGCAACGGAAAGTAAACAATTGCATATGTATGTAAAGGAGGGGATAGGAGATATCAAACGCAATGAAGACACGGTGGTTTTTGGCGTTGTTCCGATAGGTGGTGCTATCGTACGTCCACGTTGATGGAGACTTCAACCCACGAAGGGTAACGGCTGCGCGAGTCCACGGAGGGCTCCACCCACGAAGGGTCCACGAAGAAGCAACCTTGTCTATTCCACCATGGCTTACGTCCACGAAGGACTAGCCTCACTCGGGGTAGATCTTCACGAAGTAGGCGATCTCCTTGCCCTTACAAACTCCTTGGTTCAACTCCACATCATGTTGGAGGCTCCCAAGTGACACCTAACCAATCTAGGAGACACCACTCTCCAAAAGGTAATAGATGGTGTGTTGTTGATGAACTCCTTGCTCTTGTGCTTCAAATGATAGTCTTCCCAGCACTCAAACAACTCCTCACAGATTTGGCTATGGTGGAAGAAGGATTTGAGTGGAAAGCAACTTGGGAAAGGCTAGAGATCAAGGTTCAAATGGTAGGAGTGGAATATCTTGATCTCAACACATGAGTAGGTGGTTCTCTCTCAGAAAATGTATGGTGGAAGTGTAGGCACGTTCTGATGGCTCTCCTTACAGAGAAGGATGTGGTGGAGGGGTATATATAGCCTCCACACAAAATCCAACCGTTACATTTTTTTGACCCAACTCGGTGGCACCGATTCAGAAGACTCGGTGGCACCGAACTGTGTAAAAGATATGAACGTTAGGCATTTCGGTGGGACCGATACGGACAACTCGAATGGACCGAAGTGCAATGGCTTAGGGCAATCTTCATCTCGGTGGCACCGATTGCATCAACTCGGTTGGACCGAAGTGAAGCAATAAGGCAACAGAGACTTGGCAAGCCATCTCGGTGGGACCGATTTGCATAACTCGGTGAGACCGAAGTGAATGCAACCGATTACAGAGAGTTGGCAAGGCCATCTCGGTGGGACCGTGATCCATTTCGGTGGATCCGATTTGTTAGGGTTTTGGCAGTGGCTAAGTCTAGATGAACTCGGTGGGGCCGGATAGAGAATTTCGGTGGGGCCGAGTTGGAATGTAGGTTTTGGACATATTTGGAATTGAGAGAGTGGTTGAGGGTTTAGGAATACTGTCACTAAGCACTTGAGCAAAAAGACCATTAAGCAACACCTCATCCCCTTTTAATAGTATTGGCTTTCCTATGGACTCAATGTGATCTTGGATCACTAAACCAAAAATGTAGAGTCTTGATCTTTTGCCAATCCTTGTCCTTAGCATTTTGAGGGGTCCACATCTCTAGTCCATGCCATGCCAATCATTGAACATCCTGAAATCTTAATCTTGAATGGACATTAGTTCAATGAGATATATGTTGTTATGAATTACCAAAACCACCAAGGGAGCAAATGTGCTTTCAATCTCCCCCTTTTTGGTAATTGATGACAACATATAGATCAAAGCTTCGACAAATGATTAAATGAATGAAATACATCGTCGCTTTGAGAAGTATGTGATAAGCAAGAGCTCCCCCTAAATTTGTGCATTATTAAAAATTTGCGTTTGAATGCAAATGCACAATCGATTAGGCTCATGGGGCACTCTTCCATGTCACATACATCTTGGTGGAGCGCGCAAAATGATATGAGTGGAAAAGTAAGCACGCATCACCAACATAAGTAATTGATCATCACAAGATAATGATAAAGATAAGCATAGATCATCACAATAAGCATAGTATGACCAATCACAAGCATAAATGATAGAGTATCTCACAGACACTGTAACAAGCACACACATAACAAAGTAGCATCAAACAAATTGTAGCAAAAGAACTCGAAGCAAATCAAAAGCAAGGACTCTCTCTCTCTCTCTCGAAGCCTATGATCTATACAGATTCTCCCCCTTTGGCAACAAGTACCAAAAAGTTCAAATAAGTATAGGACTAATCGGCTCGCTAAGGACGGTCCTCCGAAGCTCCTGAAGGCGATCTCCTGCTGGCGGCTCCGGTGTGCGTAGACGATGTTGAGAGGAGAGCATCCGTGAAGGCTTCTGCAGACGTTTGCTGGGCTGGTGGAGTAGATACCGGCGGTGGCACTGTGGCAGTAGCGGCTGGTGCAGATACTGTGGTCCTCGGATCCACAACTGGCACTGCAGCAGACCTGGCTGCCCTAGGCACTGTCTGAAATCGCTCTGTGGTCGGTCTGTCATCTCCACTGTCATCTGATCTGGCTAGCTTGACAGCCTCAACATCACCCTGCAGCTGTTCTACTGAAGTCTGAATCTTTGTAACTTTGACATCCAAATCATGAAATTTTGTCTCAATAATCCGCTCAAAACTAGCCTGGGTCTGGGTGAGGTTGGCCAAACTTCGCTCAATCCTCAGAGTGGCTTCAAGCAGATATGTCATTTGATCCTTGGGTGTCTTGAGATTGGCAATTGGAGCATTGGGAGCTGATGCCTCCTGAGCTACTTTTGCTTCTTTGGCTTTGCGGATTTCCTCTTGAGCTTGTGTTGAAGTGGGATGCGAAGGATCCATCACTATAACATTATCCTCAAAGTCTGGATGCAATGGCAAATGCTCTCGATCAAGAAGGTATGTGCTGGTTCCAACCTTGGAATTGATCAATAGCTGAATATGTGGAGCATATCCGCACGATCTCTTCTGATCTGCTGCAGTCCTCTTGATAGTTTCTACTATCAGGCTCATCACCTTGAATTTCTGAGGAGTATCAAATAGATGCAGCAAATTGATGGAGTGGCCACGAATCATTTTGTCATCTCCCGACTTGGGCAACAGAGTGTACCGCAAGATGGTGTTCGTGGTGGCCAGTCCTGGTAGCAAATGCTTCACTGATCCAAGTTTATGAGTCTCATGGTCCTTCTGAGGAATTGCAGTGTACATGTTAGCCATGGAGTTGTGATCCATCTTGAGCTTAGCATAAATGTCTATGTCATCATCCTCTTCCTTGGGAGCACCAAGAAGACTTGCCCACTCAGAGATGGTTGACTGGTACCTTATACCCTCAGTCATCCACACTATTCTGCCATCTGGATAGAAATGAGCAGTAGAGTAAAATTGCATGACCATCTCATCATTCCACTTGGTCAATTTCTTTCCAACAAACTCATCAACTCCTGCAATCCTGAAGCTCTCATGAACATGGGGGAAGTAACCCTCATTCTCATCGATGTATTCCCAGTCCACCCATTAAATGTCACTAACAATGGGCTTCTTATCAAGCAAAACTGTCTCATAAAAGTCCTGTTGTTCACGAGTGTGAAAGCGATAATCACACGCTGTCTTCCTCCTTATAGCATAAGGATCTGACTATCTCCACTGACGCAGTCCTTTATCCTTCCTCAGCATCATGTTTTCTACGACTGGGTGTGCATTGTCATGGTCTGGAATCTTTGGCTTCAACTTTCTGAGCACTAGAGGCTCTTCATCAACAGTTGACTCAGGCACTGGGGCCTTGTTCTTCTCAGCAGCTGATATGTTCCTGGTTGACCTCTTGGGTGCTGGCACCTTTGGCTTGGACTTGGAGGGTGCAGCAGTCTTGATTGCATCAGACATGAGCTTTTGAGCTTTTGTTGGGGGTGTATTTGCTGGCTCATCCTCCTCCTCTTCCTCCTCATCAATCATCATGGAGGGTCTGCCAATCACATGGGCAGTAGTTTTCCTCACTCTCTTCTTCTTAGCACCTGCTGCTGGTTCTGTGTCACTAGACTCTTCAAGAGTGAACTGCATAGTCTGCTTTGGAACTTTCCTCACAGCAGTCTTATCTTTGGTGGATGATGGTTTGGTGCTGTACTCCTTAGCAAGCACAACTCTTTTCATCTTTGTTGCTGCCTCACTAGCAACAAAATCTTCATCCTCACTGTCAGAGGTTTTGTTCTTCCTTGTTCTAGTGGCTGCCTTAGGAAGATCTGGAGAGCTCCTCTCTCCCTCATAGAAACTCTCATCAGGGCTTGACCCTTCACTTAGTTCTGCATGCTGTTCAGACCTGTTCTGACTGTCACTGCCACTTGACATCTTGCTGAGCTGACCCTGTGAATAGATGGGTATGGGTAGAGTAGATGAGTCATCACAAAAAGCGGATAGTTTTCATAAAATTTGAGTTCAACTTTTAGTTTCAAGTTTTCACAGGATGCATTTCGGATGGACCGAGTTGATCATCTCGGTGACACCGAAGCATACAACAGAAAACTTGCACGCCATTTCGGTCAGACCGAGATGGGTTTCGGTGGCTCCGAGATGCTAGGGTTTCACTGAGACTTTACTTTTGGTCTCACCGATTCGTACAACTCGGTGGTACCGAGACGTACTAGTGCAATGGCCAGAGGCCAAATCGGTGGGGCCAAAAATTTCGAATCGGTCGGTCCGAGATGCATTCGGCGAAAACTTAAACCTAGAAATTTCGCTCGAATCTAATCTACGGAATTTTCCTGGTGGATTTAGCATTGCAATCATTGCAAGAATCATGGCATTCCTAACGTGCATTGAATCAGAAATTGGAAGCACGAAAGGGATTGAATCTCACCCTAACTCGGTGGAGATCCTCTACGGCGGCAACGGCGGTGGAGATGGCCGTTGACGGCGACGGAGTCCTGCGGCGAGGGCGCGCTGGAGATGATGGCGAAGTCCAAAGACGAAGAGCGACGGCAGCAATGGGGTGCGGGAACGAGTTGGGTCGAGAAATTTCAACCGTTCGGTCCGCGCGATATATATACCCGTACGCTGTCGGTGGCGCCGAGTTGAACAACTCGGTGGCACCGATATGTGTGACTGCACGCAGTTTAGCACATCGGTGGCGCCGAAATGGTTCAATTCGGTAGCACCGAGATGAAAACCTAGATCAATCTAAGTGATTTCGGTTGGACCGAGTTTGAGTGAGTTGGTTCGACCGAAATCAATTAGAAGGTTTTGGAGGTTCAGCCCTTTCAGATTGGTGGCTCCGAGTGCTCCTCACCCGGAGGGTCCGAAAAAGACTTGTTCAATTTTTGTGATGCAGGAAGAATAGAATTTGAGACAAGAAAGCATAGATAGCTAGAGAAGGTTCTTACTACATCCACTTGGCCAGAAAAACCAAGACAATCAAAACAACAAATGGATGTCCTCGAATGATGAAAGTATGCAAACCAACATGCTCACACAATAAGATTGCAAATGAAATATGTGTCAAACATGCACAACCAATTCTAGCATCTATCAAACAGTGGCGATGACTAGGTCATCTATATATGAGTATATTGACTTAGGAGCCAAATGAGAACATTTGATCATAGGTCATACTCATCGTTTAAGCACAAGTGGGGTTACCACTTTTACATAAAGCATTGATGTGTTCACATCATTAGAGTTGCATTAGCTCAATTTTTTAGAGCAAAGCTCCCCCTAGATGTGATATCCTCCCCTAAGAGGGACGAACTAACCTTAGGTTTTGTCGATGATGACTTCATGTAGATGTTGAAGATGTGGATGCTCAATGTTGATGTAGACCATCAAGAGTTGGGAGCAATCCTTTGGAGTTTTGTGCTTTCAATACCTACATGGGTTAGTCCCACACAAGGAACATACAAGGATATCCATAGACATAGAGTGAAATACACATATGGTGATGTCCATGAATGCATTTATTACCTTGTCCCTTGTCTTACCAATAAGAGGGTTTGTGACTCCATGAACTAGTGCAAAATGTGGAAGTTGGTTGCACAAGTTCTTGCCATAAAGAATATGAGTGAAGTTTGTTGGCGGAGTCACCCTCAAGAACTCTCTAGTTCTTCTTCTTTTGGACCCACATCAACTTGATGGGAATCCTTGGAGTTGTAGTAGCACTTGATGAAGTAGAACTTGATGAAGTCTTGGGAACCCACTTGACCATGGCTTGAGGAGCTTCTTCAAATGAATCAATCTCTTCTTGAAGCTTGTCCTTGCCTTTAACTTGTGGTCTTGTGGTGGAAGATCTTCTTGAGCTTGTGTTCCCTTGAAGGAAGTAGGATCATACTTCTCTTGTTGAGGAACAAACTTCGTCTTGGGGTATTGATCTTCTTCCCATTCAACTCCATTGGCATTGAACTTTCGTTCAAAACCAACACCTTGGTTCTTCCGGTGCCTTCCTTGCTTGCGTACAATTTCCTCAAATTGCTTACTCCCGGCAAGACTCTTGTAGACACCTTTTTCTATAATTCCTTTCAATAGCACATTTTCTTGCTCAAGTGTAACTTGGCTAAGAGAATCATTAGTGGAATCAATAGAACTACTAGAAGCAACAACATTGGATTTAGCATTGTTATTGTTACTACTAGAGGTAGAGCCATTTTTACCCTTGTTGCTAGTTTGCTTAGGTTTAACTTGTGGCATAAAGGTAGACAAGAGTAAACGCTTAGCAAGATGTGAAGAACTCTTCTTTCGAAGATCGTCATTGATAGCTTTAAGAAACTCATGCTCTTGCTCTAAATTTAGCTTCTCGAAGCATAGCTTCTCATGAGTTCTTAGAAGTTCTCTATGATCCTCTTGAGTTGTTTCATGAGCTAACTTAAGAGCATTTAGTTCTTTAGTTAGACGCTCAATCTCCTTCATAGCATTGTCACTCGTTTCCTCTTGACTATCATGATTACTAGCATTTTCATTATAGCTCACATTACTATCCTTGTCAACAAGTAAATCATCATCATCACTATTGAAATCAAGATACTCGGGGTGTGATACCTTGGGGCCTTTTGCCATGAAGCATCTTCCAATTCCTTCATTTGGTGAGTCAAATAGATCATAGGAGTTGGATGACACAAGTGCAAGTCCGGCAACACCTTCATCTTGACAATAGTCGGAGTTGGAGTGATAACTTCTCTGGGAGTGGTTGTCGGAGTCGGAGCCGGAAACCTATTCACCAACATGAGCTTGATGTCTTCTTCTTGTGTAGCTCCTTGATGACTTGTCCTTCCTCTCCGAATCCTTGCTTCTTCGAGAGTGTCTTCGTTCATATCGATCATCTCTACTCCTTCTCTCCTTATGAGGTGATTCATCTCTTCTATATCTTCCTCTTGGTGATTCGTCTCTTTTCTTGTAGGGTGCCGTACACTCGTTGGAGTAGTGTCCGGGCTTTCGACAATTGTCACAATTACGGTCACGACTTGATGATCTTCTCTCATAGTGTCTTGAGCTAGAGCTTCTTTCTTTTCCTTTGTTCTTGTAGAACTTGTTGAATCTTTTCACCATTAGGCTTATCTCTTCATTGGATACTAGCTTGTCACTTGTAGTTGTTGGAGCATCGGTTGAGGCTTTGTAAGCACCACTTGACTTGTTGTGTAGCTTCTCTTTGTCCTTGAGTGACATTTCATGAGCAACAATCCTTCCAATGACTTCCGTGGGCTTGAGATCTTTGTAATTTGGCATCATTTGGATCAATGTGCAAACGGTATCATATTTTCCATCCAAAGCTCTAAGTATCCTCTTGATGATGAATTTGTCGGTCATCTCTTCACTTCCTAAGCCGGCAATCTCATTTGTGATGAGAGCAAGCCTAGAGTACATCTCAGCGACTCCTTCACCATCCTTCATCTTGAACTTGTCAAGTTGACTTTGAAGCACATCCAACTTAGATTCCTTGACGGACTCGGTACCCTCATGCATATCAACCAAAGTATCCCAAATTACCTTTGCATTCTCGAGGCGGCTGATTTTGTTGAATTCTTCGGGACATAGACCGTTGAATAGAATGTCACAAGCTTGAGCATTGTATTGCAACATCTTCAATTCTTCCGGGGTTGCTTCACGATCCGGTTCCTTGCCATCCTCAAAGAAGTCACCTTGCAAGCCAACACGAACAACAGCCCAAACGGCGGGGTTATGACCAAGAATATGCATTTTCATCTTATGTTTCCAACTAGCAAAGTTTGTACCATCAAAATATGGACCTCTACGGTGATAGTTACCCTCACTAGACGCCATACTCTCCTAGGTTGTGAAACCAAGGCTATGATCACCAAAGCAATGGAAATCAAGGCTTTACGGAGACCACAGCTCTGATACCACTTGTAGGATCGAAAGTATGTCTAGAGGGGGTGTGATTAGACTACTTGACCAAATAAAACCTAACCTTTTCCCAATTTTAGTTGTAGGCAGATTTTAGCAATAGTACATGTCAAGCATCACCGTACACATGCAATTCTAAGAGTATAGCAGCGGAAAGTAAACAATTGCATATGTATGTAAAGGAGGGGATAGGAGATATCAAACGCAATGAAGACACGGTGGTTTTTGGCGTGGTTCCGATAGGTGGTGCTATCGTACGTCCACGTTGATGTAGACTTCAACCCACGAAGGGTAACGGCTGCGCGAGTCCACGGAGGGCTCCACCCACGAAGGGTCCACGAAGAAGCAACCTTGTCTATTCCACCATGGCTTACGTCCACGAAGGACTAGCCTCACTCGGGGTAGATCTTCACGAAGTAGGCGATCTCCTTGCCCTTACAAACTCCTTGGTTCAACTCCACATCATGTTGGAGGCTCCCAAGTGACACCTAACCAATCTAGGAGACACCACTCTCCAAAAGGTAATAGATGGTGTGTTGTTGATGAACTCCTTGCTCTTGTGCTTCAAATGATAGTCTTCCTAGCACTCAAACAACTCCTCACAGATTTGGCTATGGTGGAAGAAGGATTTGAGTGGAAAGCAACTTGGGAAAGGCTAGAGATCAAGGTTCAAATGGTAGGAGTGGAATATCTTGATCTCAACACATGAGTAGGTGGTTCCCTCTCAGAAAATGTATGGTGGAAGTGTACACATGAGTAGGTGGTTCCCTCTCAGAAAATGGACTAACATATTGACCTAGTGCCCAGTGTAAGTTGCTGTTTTCTGCTTGTTTTTGGTTTTCCAGAAAATCCATATCAAATGAAGTCCAAATGCAGTGAAACTTTTTGACGATTTTTTTGGGAAGGAAACAGACCCAGGAAGCTTCGGAGGAGCAGCAGAAGAGCCACAGGGGCCCCACGAGCCACCTGGGCGCGCCTGCCCCCCCCCCAGGCGCGCCCTGGTGCCTCGTGGCCCCCCTGTGGCACCTCTTTTCGTGATTCCAACGCTGAAAAATCATATATATTCAGAAACCCCCGAAAGTTAACCTAGATGAGTTTTTACGCCGCTGCAAGCCTCTGTACCTCCACGATCTCATCTACAACCCTTTTCTGGCACCCTACCGGAGGGGGGGAAGCATCACCGGATTCCATCTTCATCATCCTGGCGGTCTCCATGACGAGGAGGGAGTAGGTTACCCTCGGGGCTGAGGGTTTGTACCTGTAGCTATGTGTTTGATCTCTCTCTCTCTCTCTCTCTCTCGTGTTCTTGATTTGGCACGATCTTGATGTATCGCGAGCTTTGTTAATATAGTTGGATCATATGGTGTTTCTTCCCTCTCTATCCTTGTTGTGATGAATCGAATCTTTTCCCTTTGAGGTTTCGCTATTATCAGATTGAATTTTTTTATGGATTTGAGAACACTTGATGTATGTATTGCATATGAATACCCATGGTGACAATGGGGTATTATATTGATTCACTTGATATATGTTTTGGCACTCAACTCGTGGATTCCCGAGGTGACATTGGGGTAATCTATGCATAGGGGTTTATGCACGTTTTCGTCCTACTTTCTCCGGTAGAAATCTTGGGGCACTCTTTGAAGTTCTTTGTGTTGGATTGAATATTATGAATCTGAAGTTGTTTGATGCATATCGAATAATCAACTCACGGATACTTGTGGTGACATTGGAGTATCTAGGTGACATTAGAGTTGGTTGATGCTTATCATATGGTGTTATTTTAGTACGAACTCTTAGGCTGTTCGTGACACTTATAGGGATGGCTCAATAGATTGATCGGAAAAGATAACTTTGAGGTGGTTTCATACCCTACAACAATTTCATCTTATGTTTTCCGCTAGATAAGAACTTTGGAGTGATTCTTTTTCGCACGTTGAGGGATTGTTATATGATTCAATTATGTTAGCATTGTTGAGAGATTGCACTAGTGAAAGTATGAACCCTAGGCCTTGTTTCTAAGCATCGTAATACCGTTTGTGCTCCGTTTTATTTCTTGCTACCTTGCTGTTTTTAGATTTTCAGATTACAAAAACCTATATCTACAATCCATACTACACTTGTATCACCATCTCTTCGCCGAACTAGTGCACCTATACAATTTGCCATTGTATTGGGTGTGTTGGGGACACAAGAGACTCTTTGTTATTTGGTTGCAGGGTTGTTTGAGAGATACCATCTTCATCCTACGCCTCCCATGGATTGATAAACCTTAGGTCATCCAGTTGAGGGAAAATTGCTACTGTCCTACATAACTCTGCGCATGGAGGCCCAACACGAGTCTACAAGAATAAGTTGTGTAGTAGACATCAAGCTCTTTTCTGGCGCCGTTGCCGGGGAGGTGAGTGCTTGAAGGTATATCTTTAGATCTTGCAATCGAATCTTTTAGTTTCTTGTTTTATCACTAGTTTGGTTTATAAAAGAAACTACAAAAAAATGGAATTGAGGTTGCCTCATATTATTCGTCTTTATAATGTTTTTCTTGAAAATGATGGAGCGGAAAATTGTGCTCAATTGATAGAAGAAGAATTCAATAAAATGTTTGGCATAAAATATTTGAATGATGAGCATGATTGCAATGTTGTTAGTATGAATTCTATGAATATCCAAAATACTAAAGATGATTGCACTAGTCATGACAAGAATGTTTCTTATAAGCATGTCAATTTTTGTGGTGTGCATAAAGTTTGTGAAGACATGCCTTATAGGGATGATAGATTTTGTAAGAAGCATAAACATGATAGAACCAATTTTTTGCTCAAAGTGATAGATGAATTTGCTACAAAATTATGTTCTCTTTATCCTATTACTTGTGAACTTTGCAATAAAGTTGGTCACCTTAATTTTCAATGCATACTTTTTCATGATCGAATCATGGCTAAATATTGTAATGACTTGACTGCCCTCGAACTATATAATGAGCTTTATCTATTTTTGGGGTGTGAGGAATTGTCACATAAAAATAGTTGGTTTGAAGTATTCATTCTCACGGATGACATTGAAACTAATCTAAAGGAAATCTATATGTTTTGTATGGTAAATTGCAAGGAGAATGCTTATATTGCCAACTATAGGAAAACGGGAAAACAAATAGAATATAGAAGAAATACTAATGGAAGGGTAAAGATTCCCCCTTTCCCTCCTATTTTCTCTCATGATGAAACAGGTAATGAGGAGGAGCTTCCTATCCAACCAATCTCTTCAATAAAAAGCTCGGAAGAATTAAATAAACCCACACATAATGTGGTAAAGAAAAAGAAAAGAAGGAAAAGTAGAGGTAAAGAGGTATCTCTCCCAAATAATGTTGCTCCTACTATTGTTGTACCTCATGAGAATGAATCAAAAATAATTGTGGAAGATGACACACTTGATGATGATTTTGTTATGCCTATTGCTTGTTGTGATGATTATGATTGGGAAGATAATGATACTTCTTATGATCTTGAAAATCTTTATGGCACCAACTTGGAGGAATATGATAATAATTGTTATACTATTGGTGCTATTCATACTATTGATGATAATAGTGATAATGCTAATGATATGCAAACCAACAAGCTTGGGGATGCTATGTTTGATTGGAATGATATGTTTGAGAATTTATTTGCTGCAAATAACGTTTGCCCTAAGCTTGGGGATGCTATGCTTAATGAAGATGATCTTTTTAGTCCCCCTACTTTGAATGATCAAATTTGTTATGATGATTGCATGCCTCCTACTTATGATGATTATTGTGATGATACTTATGTTATAAAAAGTAGTGATGATTATATTTATAAAACTTGTCATAATTATGATTACCCTTTTTCTGAACATTACTCTTTTAATGTGGAAACAATTTATAGCATTCGAGTTTCATATGATAATCCCACTTTTATGAATGAGAAGAAAATTGCTTGTGTGGAGAGTAATAAAAATCCTATGCTCGTAGGTCATGAAAAGAATGCTTTATGTGATAGTTATATTGTTGAATTCATTCATGATGCTACTGAAAATTATTATGAGAGAGGATCATATGCTTTTAGGTATTGCAATAATATCAAGTTTCCTCTCTATGTGTTGAAAGTTTTGAAGTTATGCTTGTTTTGCCTTCCCATGCTAGTTGATTCTTGATCCCATAAACTATTTGCCACAAAATCCCTATGCATAGGAAGTGGGTTAGGGTTAAATGTGCTTGTCATATGCTTCATGATGCTCCCATTGTGTTTCAATTCTTAACTTTTATGTGAGCATCATTGAAATCATCATGCCTAGCTAAAAAGGCATTAAAGAAAAGCGCTTGTTGGGAGACAACCCAATACTTATACCATCTGTTTTTGTGTGTTCACATGATTAAGCTACTGTGTTAATCATGTTTCATATGTTTCTTTCAATAATGTGCCAAGTAAAGCCTTTGGGATAGTGTGGATGCTTGTTGATTTGATTCTGTGCAAAAATAGAAACTTTTGCGTCCAGTGATGGAATTTCTATTCTGTACTGGAGCGTGAGAAAATTCTGAATTTTTTTTTATGTTGTCCTAAGTTTTCAGAATTTTTGGAGGTACAGAAGTATGGTTTTTAAATCGCTTACTACACGCTGTTCTGTTTTTGACAGATTCTGGTTTTAGTGCATAGTTTGCTTGTTTTAGTGTTTCCATAGCTTATATTGAGTAATATAAATTGTGGAAATGATAGAATACAGTAGGCATTATGTGATAACAATTATGAATCTTGTCTTGACAGTACCTAAGTGGATGATTTATTTTTATCATACTAACCTATCTCACCAAGTTCCGTTAAGTTTTGTGTGATTGAAGTTTTCAAGTTTTGGGTGAGATATCGATATGAGGAGAATAAGGAGTGGCAAGACCCTAAGGTTGGGGATGACCAAGGCACCCCAAGGTAATATTAAAGGAAGACCCAAGCAACTAAGCTTGGGGATGCCCCGGAAGGCATCCCCTCTTTCATCTTCAACATTATCGGTAACCTCACTTGGAGCTATATTCTTATTCGTCACATAATATGAGTTTTGCTTGGAGCGTCATTTTATTTTGTTGAGATTTTCTTGCTGATATCAATAATCATGTTTTGTATCTTTTAGTTCAATAAAATGCCAATTATAGCCTTTACCATGCTCAGTTTGCAAGTTCATGTGTTGCTGTTTGAAAACAGAAAGTTTTCTGTTATGTCAAAAATATTCCTGAATAGTCAGAACATGATTAAAATCTGAATTTTTTACACAGTAAGAATGCATGAGTTCTATGTCACTTGGTAATTTTTCAGAATATTTGGAGTTAGGGAAGTATGAATTTTAAATCCCCCTTTACAGACTGTTCCGTTTTGGCAGATTGCTGTTATAGTTGCATTGTTTGCATATGTTTGCTTGTTTAATGTTTCTATTTGTGGATAGGAGTATTAAATATGCAGAGGCATTTAGTATGCAATGTTTAATTATAATTTTTGTGATTTGTTACAGTAGAGAATGTTAAGGTTTTGAGTGAATTTATACTAACTTATCTCACGAGTTCTTGTTGAGTTTTGTGTGGAGGAAGTTTTTAAGATTTAGAGAAACCATGATATGAGAGGAATTAAGGAGACACAAGAGATCAAGCTTGGGGATATCCAAGGCATCCCAAGTTAATATTTCAAGAAGTCTCAAGCATCTAAGCTTGGGGATGCCCCGGTAGGCATCCCACCTTTCTTCAACAACTATCGGTCAGTTTTGGTTGAGCCTAAGTTTTTGCTTCTTCACATGAGATGTGCTATTCTTGGAATGCCATTTTAGTTTGTTTTCTTTGCTGTTTGAATAAAATAATTAGATCTGAAATTTTTAAATGAGAGAGAGTCCTCACATAGCTACCTATTTACTTAACTACTCATTGATCTTCACTTATATCTTTTGGAGTAGTTTGTCATACACTCTCATGCTTCACTTATATTATTTTGAGAGTTGACAATAGTAATGGCAATATGCTTAAGATATGAATTTGGTCCTAATGTGATAGATATTCAAGAGGGATATAATAAAAACTTTCATATAGATCATTGGATATGATAAGTTTGATTCCTTGCAATAGTTTTGCGATATGGAGATGATAATATGTGAGTCATGTTAGTGAGTAATTATGGTTTAGTAAGAATATTGGTGTTAAGGTTTGTGATTCCCTATGCATGCACGTAAAGTCAATAGTTATGCAACGAAATTATATCCTACTTATGGTGCATTATTCAGTGTTAGTTATGTTCAATGCATGTTTATGATCGTTTTCGCTTTTTGGTTGGTTGCTTCTCAATCTATTTACTAGCCTTCATTTGTACTAAACGGGAATACTGCTTGTGCATCCAAACTCCTTAAACCCAAGTTGTGCCAAATGAGTCCACCATACCTACCTATATGCGGTATTTCCATGCCGTTCTAAGTAAATTTGCGTGTGCCAACTCTAATTTTCAAAATAATTTTCCGTTTTGTGTGCCCGTACCACTCATGAAGCGGCAGGGGGTGGCCAATATTTTCCATGCTAGGTGTGTTATTCTCACGATGAGTGTTTATTCACTTGTCATTGCACGAGAGAGTGACTGGTAATAGGGATGCCCAGTCCCACAATGAATCAAAAATTAATAACAACAAAATTCCTTGGAAAGTGTTGGTCTGGAGGGCACCCGTGGATACGGCTAGCTATGGATTGTGAAAGAATGGTGGAAAGGAAATAAACTTTACTTTCTGTTTGGGAACCGCCTATAATGTGTCTAGCATGGAAGATATTGGGAATTCTCGGTCATTTTCGTTGAAAGGAAAAGCATACCTCTCAAAATAATTTTATCTCTCTAATTTAAGCTTTGAGCTCTGGCACATTTGCAAATCCCTACTTCCCTCTGCGAAGGGCCTATCTATTTACTTTTATGCAATTTTTATTTTTATTTTGAGTCTCCACCTTCTCTTACAAAGCACCAACTAGAGAGCACTATTGTCATACTTGTGCATTGTGTGTAGCTCATATTGGGTGTGTTTCATGAATGGATCAATGATTGAGCATAATGGGCTAGGGATAACTTTCTTCAGCGTTGATATTTTGAAAGACATGGTTGCTTGTTAGTATGCTTGAGTATTTATGTCTTCATGTCAAATTATAGACTATTGCTTTGAATCATTCAAGTCTAAGTGTCCATGCAACAAAAGAAAAGATTATATGATGATTATGATAGGTAGCATTCCACATCAAAATTTCTGTTTGTAGTTGCTACTTTCTCATGATGACTTTTATGAGAAAAGTTAATGTTATGATGCTAGGAAAAGTGATTGAAATTATCATTGATCAAACTTATGCACTATTCTAGCATTCACACTTCATAAATTATTTCTTTTATCATTTACCTACTCGAGGACGAGCAGGAATTAAGCTTGGGGATGCTGATACGTCTCCAACGTGTCTATAATTTATGAAGTATTTATGCCATGTTTATTATAGTTTTGTATGATTTTGGTGCACTTTTATATGGCTTTTATATGATTTTTATGGACTAACATATTGACCTAGTGCCCAATGCCAGTTGCTGTTTTCTACTTGTTTTTGGTTTTCCAGAAAATCCATATCAAATGAAGTCCAAATGCAGCAAAACTTTTTGACGATTTTTTTCTGGAAGGAAACAGACCCAGGAAGCTTCAGAGGAGCAGCAGAAGAGCCACAGGGGCCCCACGAGCCACCTGGGCGCGCCTGCCCCCCAGGCGCACCCTGGTGCCTCGTGGGCTCCCTATGGCACCTCTTTGCGTGATTCCAACGCTGAAAAATCATATATATTCAGAAACCCCCGAAAGTTAACCTAGATGAGTTTTTACGTCGCCGCAATCCTCTGTACCTCCACGATCTCATCTACAGCCCTTTTCCGGCACCCTGCCGAAGGGGGGAAGCATCACCGAAGGCCATCTTCATCATCCCGGCGGTCTCCATGATGAGGAGGGAGGAGTTCACCCTCGGGGCTGAGGGTTTGTACCTGTAGCTATGTGTTTTATCTCTCTCTCTCTCTCGTGTTCTTGATTTGGCACGATCTTTATGTATCGCGAGCTTTGTTAATATAGTTGGATCATATGGTGTTTCTTCCCTCTCTATCCTTGTTGTGATGAATCGAATCTTTTCCCTTTGAGGTTTCGCTATTATCGGATTGAATATTTTTATGGATTTGAGAACACTTAATGTATGTCTTGCATATGAATACCCGTGGTGACAATGGGGTATTATATTGATTCACTTGATATATGTTTTGGCACTCAACTCGTGGATTCCTGAGGTGACATTGGGCTAATCTATGCATAGGGGTTGATGCACGTTTTCGTCCTACTTTCTCCGGTAGAAATCTTGGGGCACTCTTTGAAGTTCTTTGTGTTGGATTGAATATTATGAATCTGAAGTTGTTTGATGCATATCGAATAATCAACTCACAGATACTTGTGGTGACATTGGAGTATCTAGGTGACATTAGAGTTGGTTGATGCGTATCATATGGTGTTATTTTAGTACGAACTCTAGGGCTGTTCGTGACACTTGTAGGGATGGCTCAATAGATTGATCGGAAAAGATAACTTTGATGTGGTTTCATACCCTACAACAATTTCATCTTATGTTCTCCGCTAGATAAGAACTTTGGAGTGATTCTTTGTCGCACGTTGTGGGATTGTTATATGATTCAATTATGTTAGCATTGTTGAGAGATTGCACTAGTGAAAGTATGAACCCTAGGCCTTGTTTCTAAGCATTGCAATACCGTTTGTGCTCCGTTTTATTACTTGCTACCTTGATATTTTTATATTTTCAGATTACAAAAACCTATATCTACAATCCATACTACACTTGTATCACCATCTCTTCGCCGAACTAGTGCACCTATTCAATTTGCCATTGTATTGGGTGTGTTGGGGACACAAGAGACTCTTTGTTATTTGGTTGCAGGGTTGTTTGAGAGATACCATCTTCATCCTACGCCTCCCATGGATTGATAAACCTTAGGTCATCCACTTGAGGGAAAATTGCTACTGTCCTACAAAACTCTGCGCTTGGAGGCCCAACACGAGTCTACAAGAATAAGTTGTGTAGTAGACATCAGTCTGTGGTAAACTACTCACACATCATCGGAAGGGCAGCAAGGTTGATGAAGAAGCCCTTGATACGTCCATTTTGCATCATGTTTTCCTACTGTTATTTATAGTGTATTTAATCAATATAACACTTTGTGGAGCAATTCTAATGCCTTTTCTCTCTTAATATGCAAGATTTACATAAGGAGGGAGATTGCCGGCAACTGGAATTCTGGACCTGAAAAAGCTATGTCAGAGATACCTATTCTGCACATCTCCAAATGAGCTGAAATTTCACGGAGATTTATTTTGGAATAAATAGAAAATACTGGAGAAAATAACTACCAGAGAGGGCCACCCAGGTGCCCATGAGGCACCAGGGCGCGCCACCCCCCCAGGCGTGCCCTGGTGGCTTGTGGGGCCCCTGGCCAGCCTCCGGTGCCCATTTTCTGGTATATAACCCCATTTTCCCTAGAAAAAAATAAGGAGAAGACTTTTGGGATGGGGCGCCGCCGTCTCGAGGCGGAACTTGGGCAGGAGGACTTTTGCTCTCCGGCGGAGCGATTCTGCCGGGGATACTTCCCTACGGGAGGGGGAAATCGAAGCCATCGTCATCACCAACGATCCTCTCATTGTGGGAGGACCAATCTTCATCAACATCTTCACCAGCACCATCTCATCTCAAACCCTAGTTCATCTCTTGTATTCAATCTTTGTCTCAAAACCTCAGATTGGTACCGGTGGGTTGCTAGTAGTGTTAATTACATCTTGTAGTTGATGCTAGTTGGTTTATTTGGTGGAAGATTATATGTTCAGATCCATTATGCTATTCAATACCCCTCTGATCATGGACATGACTATGATGTGTGAGTAGTTACTTTTGTTCTTGAGGACATGGGAGAAGTCTTGTCATAAGTAATCATGTGAATTTTGTATTCGTTTGATATTTTGATGATATGTATGTTGTTGATTCTCTTAGTGGTGTCATGTGAACGTCGACTACATGACTGTGACGCCCCCGGCCCGACCGTGCACTAATCATACACGCAAATGCGCATGATCAAGCCCAGGGAATCACGGGAAGATATCACAACACAACTCTAGACACAAAATAAAATAATACAAGCTTTATATTACAAGCCAGGGGCCTCGAGGGCTCAAATACATAAGCTCGAGTTACACAAACATCAGCGGAAGCAACAACAATATCTGGGTACAGACACAAAGTTAAACAAGGGTCCCTTAAGAAGGCTGAGCAAAACAACGGCATCTAGATCGAAAAGGCGTAGGCCTCCTGCCTGGGAGCCTCCTAACTACTCCTGGCCGTCGGTCTCCACATAGTAGTAAACTCCATCGGGGTAGTAGTAGTCGTCGACGGGGTCAGCTGGCTCTGGGGCTCCATCATCTGATCGCAGCAAACGGGTATGGGGGAAAAAGGGGAGCAAAGCTACCGTGAGTACTCATCCAAAGTACTCACAAGACTTACATCAGAACTAATCTATTTATGCATTGGTTTCAAGTGAAGGGACTGTATCTGTGGACTAGACTGCAGAAATGCCAGAGTAGAGGGGAAGGCCTAGCCTATCGAAGACTAGCATCTTCAGCGTCTTGCAGCAATAGAAGAGTGTAGATTAGTACATAAATAAAGTAGCAAGCATGTAGTAGCAAAGCCTAGAGATCCTTCCTCGACTCCCTGTGAGAAAGCGATCCCGGAGCTTACAATTAAAGTAACATGTATTCAGTTCAAGTTGTAGTAGATCGGGATACACCACTGAGCTTCCTGTTACCGTGGACACGGCTATTCGAATAGATAATCTTCTCTGCAGGGGTGCACTACTGTTACCCAACACGCTCGATTAACTCTGGCCGGACACACTGTCCTGGGTAATGCCCGGCCTCGGCTGATCGACATGATGTAGTCCTACCTAGGCTTAGCAGAGAGGTCCCCATCGGTCTACATCCTAAGTGCTCAGGGGTCTTGGGCCCATCGCCCTTTGCACTCCGGGTCGTTGCGAGTAGGGCGATCCAGGCACCACCTCTGGGGTGCCGACCCGGCCGTGCCGCAATGCTGAACTGGACGTCTGACAGAGCTTTCGGCTGATACATACGGCGCCGAGGGCCCCATTAAACCATTATCCCACGTGGTGGTAGTGCGTATAGGCCAGTGGCCAACTCAGATCAGATACCCAAATCCGTTAGTGTGTTGGGAGCTCGCGGTGACGATCAGTACTCCTGTCGCCCCGTCTCGAGGAAGTGCAACAAGGGTCAGGCCCATCCCTCTCTAGGGCGGTCTCTACCTGCCCGGCCACGCCTCGTAATTATCTCGCGGGTACCCTCCAGGTCAACCCGACTCTCAAGAGACTGTCGGGAACTCAGGTCCACCTCTACCGGGGTGGTACCACCTGTCCCTTCAGTCCCGCAGTAACAGATAAAAGGGGCAACAGTTAAAGGTAACAGTGTGTTCTTGTCATCAAGGGGGATGTCCGAGGAATCACCCTCGATGGACTCCCACTCGATGTATCCGTCAAGGTGAACTAGGAAGAATCACACTCGATGGGTTCACACTTGAGGGGTTGCACGACAGAGGCATCGTCGAAGGTGGTGCAAGAGGAATCACCCTCGATAACCCACAACCGACTAGCTATGCTACACAACTATCATCAGGGGTGAGGTAGGAGGTATCACCCTCAGCACTCGATGGTAGCTCTGCAGAGTCGTACAACTAAGGGGGTGTGCGGTGGTGTGTCGGACTCGGCACGTTGATCACATTGATCGAGTCATCGGTAGTAAAGCAAGGCAACACGGACAAGGGTGTAGGACCACTGATGGATCGCTAACCAGCCTGAACTAAGCATATAGGACAACAGGTAAACTATCAACCGCAGGTTACAACATCAGGCCATGCATCAGAATAGGAGCAATCAATTACAGTAGCAAAATCTAATGCAAGCATGGGGAAGAAGGAATAGGTGATATAGGAATGATCAAGGGGGTTTTGCTTGCCTGGATGCTCTACTAAAAAGGAAGAAGGGTAGTCAGTGACGTAGTCGATCACAGGGGCAGCGTCGGTCTCGGGGCTATCAGAGAGAAGAGGGGGAAGAAACAATAAATATAAAGCAAACAAAAGCACACAGATGCTTGGCATGGCAATAGGTTGTGCTAGGGTGCCCTAACGCAGTACTAAGTATTTTAAACGGAGTGGGAAAATATCTGGGAATATTTTCCCAGCTCCGGGCAGTTATCGGTATATAGAACCGGAGGGGACGGTTCCATGTTCACCTAGTTAGGAGTGATGGTCAAGCAATTTGATCACATATTTGGATTCGTCATATTTTTCTGATCATTTTTCATATATAAATTATTTTCATCCGAGTTACGGTTTATTTTATATGAATTTCCAAAGTTTTAATCATTTTCTGGAATTTCTGGAATTAAATTTAAATTCGAAATTAAAATAGGAAAATGCTATGAGTACACAAAAAGTGTACTCACAGATGTGCTTGTGTGGCTGACAGTGGGCCCAGTCAACTGCACAGTCAGCAGTTGACTGGGTCAACGTTGACTGGACAGTGGGTCCAGTGGGACCCACCTTTCATTGACTAGAACAGTTAACAGGGTTTAATAAATCAAAAGGGATAATTAACAGGGGTGGGACCCAGATGTCAGTGGCTGAGCTAACTATTAGATTTTATTGAATTTAACTAACTGCTACAGTACCCGGACCCACCAGTCAGTGTCTATTTAGCAGTTGGGTTAGGGGTTAGTTAACCACCTCACGCGTGGGTCCCGCCGGCGTTTAAACGCTGGCGCGCGCCGGTGAGCACAGAGGACGGCGGTGACGCGCGGGAGGACATCAGGATTTGCCGTCCGGCGACCAAATCGCGCACGGACGGTTGCGTTCGAAAGCACACACCGAGCCGCATCCAATTTTGTTACGCGCGCGGGCTGAGACGGTCGGTAACGTCGGTGACGTCGACGTGGGCGGAGGCCGGACTATGGGTAAGCACGGGCGCAGCGATGTGGGGCACGGGCAAGGCGAGTGTGACGGCAATAGGACACGGGGAAGGGGGAAAAGGGGTCGAGGAGGAGCGCGTGCTCACATTGGAGCTCGTGGGAGACTCGGTGAAGCCTGAGGGGCTCGGGGTGGAGCGCATCGACGGCAATGGTGGGCGGCATCCAAGGTAGAGGAACGAGTCGATGGCGACCGCTCGGCGTAGCCCTGCTTGAACCAGTCGTCGTAGGGGACGTGGCCGACGACGGCGCAGCTCGTGGACAGCGAATGGCGGCGTGGGGTTGTGTGACACCCTGGTTTTTGGCAACTTTTTCTTTTCCAAACCTTTCTGGCTTTATTTGCAATTTGGATGGTTTTTGAACCTTTTCAGTTGACTTTGGACTTATGAATCTCTCTCAATGATCCAAAGCCCTCAACATCTTGTCACAATCTTGCCACACACCTTCTGGATCAAATTTCAATTCTCAAATCTTTCTCAATAATTCATTTTCTTCCTTTGGGAAAATCTGTCATCACTAGGGGTTATGAAGCAACCTATAATTCTGATGATCAGAAAAATCCCAAATTAATACCACACCTTCTTGTAATCATCTACTCCCACAATCTTCAAAAACATTTCATGGTCCAGTATAAATTCTGTCCAGAAAACTCCATTTATCTTCTGGACAGTACTGGCCCTTTGTGAAGCAACTCATACTTTCCCAACTCAGAAAACTCTCAAATAATTCCCTGAGGTACTAGGGAACCTATCTTGCCACAATATCCAAAAATTTCATCTTGTCCAGTACAAATTTTCATTAACAATATTCTGCCAAGTTTCTGCTCATTTTGAACCTCTGTGAAGGAAGTACCAGCTAGAGGTATCCAATTGAGCTGAAATTTTTATGGCATCCTCTATCCACCAAATAACTCTCACACACCAAATTTCAGCTCCAGCAGATCAACCATGTGAGTGCTACAAGCTCATCTTTCCTCTGGACCAGTAATAGCAGTTGTACATGAACCCCATTCAAATCTTGACTAAACTCTCTCAATTTTGGCCAGTTTGGAGTCCTTCCAAACTAGATCATCCTAGACATCTCTACTGGCTCCATATCCAGCTCACCTCTCCTCCAGATCTCTCTCAAAGTTTATGTCAGAAACTGTAGCTGAAGCTACACTTCGAACCAGAGTACATCTAGTCGAGCCAGTGGCACAGAGAGGCTAAGTGGTCAAGGGTCGACATGTTGGACAAGATGCGCCAGGCTTGCGTGGCCTCCAGATGCCAATGCCCGTGGTGAGCACGGCAATGGCATGCCAAAACACGCGCTCTGCACCGCGCCCGCGACGGATGTGATGCGTCCGGCTGCCCCGCGTGACCATACCTTGTCTCAGTTCGCCGACATCTTCTCCTTCCCCCACCTGGCCGTTCTGGAACTTCCCCCTCGCCGGAATCGTCCCTGGCGGCCGCCACGCACGCGGGCACTGTGGCACCCGTGCGGGCACAGTGGCCCTGCTGCCCGTCGTCTTCCTCCGCAAGCCGCCACTGCCGCATTTACTTCTCCGGCCCTCTCCTATCCCGTCGCCCGCGTCGAGCCAGCCAGCGCGGCGTCCTTGCGCCGGCGACGTGGCCCGAGCTCCGCCCGCTCCAGAAGCCTCTCCTCCTCCTATAAATAGACCTCCCCGGCCTCTCTCCGCTCCTCACCCCACCCCCTCCGCCTCCTATTGAGCCCCCGAGCAACGAGCCAAGGCCGAGAGGCCCTCTGGCCTGGCATCTCGCCGGCGATCCGCCGCCACCTGAGCACTGCCTCCCCACCGTTCCACTCCACCCCAGCCTCCACCGACTCCACGAGCGAGCTCCACTCACTCCACTGACCCTGCCCAACCTCTTCCTCGACGGAAACCCTGCTGGAATCGCCGTCTCCGGCGACGCCCGAAAGTCACCGCCGCCAGAGAGGAAGGGAATGATGTTGTCCAGCCGTCTCTCATCATGCTGCGGGTACGTACGTGTTCGCTCTGTGAGCTCGTTCCATCCCCGTAGTCACCCGACCTCGCCGTCGACTGCATCGCCGGCGACCATCGCCGGAGAGCCGCAGCTCTCTGTTCTCTCTCTCCCCCTTTTAAATCTGACAGAGGGGCCCGCTAGTCAGTGGCTTGCCGAAGTGGTAAGTGGAAGCGCCCTGGCGAAATACGTCTTCGACGTGGCCCTCTGCTGATTTTCTATTTTCTGTTTTGATTCAAATTTTGACCAGTAACTTTGACCATCCATAACTTTTATCCATAAGTCCAAATCAATTGATTCTTTTTGCATTGGGTTTGTCTTGAGCTCCTCTATTTTCTGGTAAAATTTGGTATTTTTCCCATGCTCACAGAATTTCTGGTGAACAGAACAGTTTTATGTGACATTTTCCTTTGCATTTTTAAAATATTTTCAGAGGGAAATCCTTTTGACTTTGAAGCCCAGGAGTTTGTGGACAACCCAACAGAGCAAGGCAAGCCATGTCTTCCATTGCATGAAGCATTTCAATAGTGTTGGTTATTTAATTGACTTATTTGCATTATTTTAATATGTGATAATTCAAAGTAAATTATTTTGTTGCATAGCCACTGCCATGTTAAGTTATTTATGACAAATATCCATGCTTGTTAAATACTTGCTAAGACTAAACCTAATTGGTTGCTCTAGTGCCACCTATCCGGACTTATACGTGTAGCCACATTTGCCGGTATGGGACGGCCTTAACTTGGTCTGGCTTTGTGCTCTTTTATCGGTACCACCAAAGAGGGAGGGTTATGCGTGTGTGCTACCCTGATCAGGTAGACAACGATAATCCTGTGAGCCCAGTTGAGTTATTTGGCCGGCGTCCCCGTTTGGGACAGTTTAGTTAGCCACGACGGTGGCAGGTGTCACGGGGTGACACAGGGGCCACCCAGGACATGACCCTGGGAGGGTATGATTGTCGGTGGTACGATAGAGGAGTCACGCGTTAGGCAAGTTTCATTGGAGCAGCACCGGTCCACCCGAATGGGAGTACGAGGCCAGGAGCTCCATGGTGTGGGTAAAATGCGCAACCTCTGCAGAGTGTAAGAATCTATTCGAATAGCCGCGTCCACGGTATTGGACAGTCCGTACTAGGCCACTGAATGGTCAACCGTAATAATAATAATAATGATGGAAGAACTTGTCTCATGTTCAGAGGTACTCTATGGATCATGAGTATTTCAAGGGTTGTGGAACAACCCCGAAGAGAGTAAGTTGGTATTCGGTAACAGTAAGCACCTAAGCACTTAATATGATCATTGCCATGCTATTGTTTGCTGCGTTGTTATGGTTGCCGTGAGCTTGCGAGTACATTCCAAGTACTCACCTGGCGTATCATGCCAGATGTTGGAGAAGCCGAGGACGGAGGTCCCGATGGTTCGTGCTGCGCTAACTAGGCCGTGTCCCCAGCAGTGTCCCTGTGGATGGAGTTTTCCGCGCTATGTTCCGCTATGCCATAGAGTCACCTAGTAGTATCGAGGCCCTGCTATGTTCCATACATAATGTAGATATTGCCATAGCACGTGCAGTGCTCTTGGCCTCGCTATCGATGTAAATTATGAGCTTGTACTCGAGATATATCAATAAAGTTCAGTTCAGTTCTGTTCCAAGTTGTTGTGTGTTTCCAGAAGACATGATCTCTGGGATGGAAACACTGGGTAAACCGGTCCTCTGAGCCGGGGTGCCACAACGCTTGGTATCAGAGCCGCGCAGACTGTAGGACACCGTAGTTAACCCTGCGCTAGAACCATGATTAGTTTAGAGTCTTGGGGTGTGTCTTGCTTGTTGCATCTGATTGCTGCATTGCATGCATATAGTTTTTATTGTGCTAACCGCTGGTTTGATGAGTGTAGATGGCACCAGTTCCGTACCACTACAACCATGAGCCGGCACCGTTCCCTTTTCCAGTACTGCTTCGTAGCGTCTGGCTTCGGCTGTATCCCAACGGCGAAGACCCAGTGTTCCAGGTGTTCCGAGAGAAGCTTGCTGGTTCAGTATACAAGTATCACGCGGAGGCCTTTCTTACTGCGAGTTCGGATATTGGGAGCTACTCCCGTTCTTCCAAGGGCGGAACTTCTTCTACTCCGAAACTAGCGATTCAGTTTGCTGCGATGGAGGCTCTTACTGACTTGCGCTTCCACGAGGTCGAGATGCAGACTCATCCAGGTTACTTTCACTACCCCACCCTGTCGCCTGCTACAGGGCGAGTCCTTTTCGCACCCGTTGACCCGGCGAGTGATCGTGCTACTGGTGTGCTATCTCGTTATCTGAACACCAGTTACCGTATGATCACTTCACTAGCTGAGGAGCTGACTCATGCCCGCGAGGCACTTGCGGCTGTTGCGGCAACGCAGTCTCCTCCTCCACCTCCGTTTTCACCGGTCTATACTCCGCATGCTCCACCTTCTGAGACTCCTTCTAGCTCGTTCGGACCGCCAGGCTTTTCGTCTGGTAGCCGATGTGAGACCCCGGCAGAGTGGGCATCACTCCTAGCTACTCCAGCTGCTCCGATGCTGCGGCGTCGTGCTTCTTCTCCATTGGAGGGGGAACCTTCCCGTCAACGTCATCGTGTTTCCTTTGATCCGGAGTCCGAGATTCACATCATCAGCTCAGATTCCGAGACCGGATCAGACGACGAGGAGTCTTCAGTTTGCCAGTGTTCGTGCCACCCGCGCTACTAGAGTGGAGGCTTGAGTGTCAGTGCATGCATCATAGCATCCCTGCATATGTCAACTGCCGTATGAGCAGTCCAGTCATGATAATTCCCTACTAGCTTGTCATGTATGATGTTGGGCTGCCTTGTATAATTATGTTGTTCGCTTTATTTACTCTTTTTATTTGGCTTCTTTTTCTGGTGTCATACTACCATGCTTTCCCTTATGGATGTTGCTCATCGATTCGGTATTTTGTAATGGGAACAAATTTAGGATGAAGAGGTGTAGTTATCAAGGCGGCGATGGAACTCCTGTTCGTCGATCCGCCAGACAAGCAGGATAGTCACCAGAAGATTTGCCACCTCCACCCCCACAGTCACCAACCACTGATCAGATTATGAGGATGTTTGAAGAGAAAAGAAATCAAGACCTCATGGAATTTCTGAAAAGTATGCAGACTATGGTGGGTCAGAACAAGCATAATGGGACACACTCTAAATTATCTGATTTTCAGCGGACCAAGCCACCCAGTTTTGGTCAAGTTGTGGATCCTATGGAAGCTGATGACTGGCTGAGGACCATGGAAAAGAAATTGGACATAGCCCGCTGTGATGAGTCAGATAAGGTTCCTTTTGTTACTCACTACTTGGAGGGACCAGCAGCTATATGGTGGGACAACACAAAAATAATGTGGCCTTCTGGAGAAGATATTCCTTGGGAGAAGTTCAAAGAGGTATTCCGCAAGTATCATATTCCTACTGGCATAATGAAGGTGAAACAGAGGGAATTTCTTGCTCTTACTCAAGGGAACATGTCAGTGGGTGAGTATCTGAACAAGTTTAATAATCTGGCACGATACTCCACCCATGACGTGTCCACCGAAGAAAGGAAGATAGACCGATTCCTAGGAGGGCTGAATCATACCCTCCGCTGCCAGCTTTGCATGCTTGACTTTCCTGACTTCCAGACTTTGGTAAACAAGGCTTTCATAGCTGAACAAGAGCATAAGTCAGGCTATGATGATCGCAAGCGAAAGTTTGAACCCAGGAAGGACAACCGTGAGCAGTTTGTGCTGAAGCCACGCATTTGGCAACTAGGGCCATCTGAATACAAGCCTACCTGGAACAATGGCAACAACAACAATAAGCCCGTCAGCCAGGACAAGACCTTCGGTAAACAGCCGGTGATGGAGGATTGACGTCGCAACAACACATGCTTTACTTGTGGCCAGAGCGGGCATTACTCCAAGCAGTGCCCCACAAGAAATGGGAAGCCATTATCTGACTACAAGCCACATGTCAACAATGTTGGCCGCCGCCCCAATACGAACTCTACCGCGGCCAAGTCCATCATATCTCCGCTGAGGAAGCCCGCGAAGCACCAGATGTGGTCCTTGGTATGTTTTCTGTTAACAACATACCTGTAATAATTTTATTTGACTCTGGGGCTTCTCATTCATTTATTTCGTGGAGTTTTGCCACCTTGCACAAATTTTCTCCTTCTCTTTTGGACAAAATCATGGTGGTACAATCCCCTGACTCCATGCTCAGAACAAATATGTATACAAGGATCTAGAAATCTTGATACACGGAGTTAAGTTTCCAGCTACTCTCGTTGCCATTGAATCCCCTGGACTGGATATAATATTGGGAATGGATTGGTTGGTACCACATCAGGTGTGTATCAACTGTGCCACCAGGAAGGTGACACTGGTTAACCCGGCAGGCCAAACAGTGCAATTCACTGCTACCAGAATGATGTCAAAGAAAGGAATGGCATTCAAAGCCACAACTACAGTCATAAGTCTGATTCCAGTAGTCAGTGAATTCCCGGACGTATTCCCGGAAGAATTGCCAGGAATGCCACCGGATCGGGAACTAGAGTTCACTATTGAGGTTGTTCCCGGAACAACTCCAATTTACAAGAAGTACTACCGCATGCCTTCACCAGAGCTGGTGGAACTAAAGAAACAGCTGGATGAATTATTGCAAAAAGGGTACATTCGTCCAAGCACCTCACCTTGGGGATCACCCATGCTGTTTGTCAAGAAGAAGGATGGCAGCCTACGAATGTGCGTGGACTATTGCCAGTTGAATGAGGTCACCATTAAAAATAAATATCCGCTCCCCTGCATTGATGATCTGTTTGACCAGTTGAACGGGGCCCATGTATTCTCCAAGATTGATCTCCGAACGGGGTATCATCAGTTAAAAATCAGGAAGGAGGATATCCACAAAACAGGCTTTACTACAAGATATGGTCTGTATGAGTTTATAGTCATGTCATTTGGGCTGACAAATGCTCTGGCATACTTCATGAGTATGATGAACAAGGTCTTCATGGACTTCTTGGACAAATTTGTGGTAGTCTTCATCGATGATATTCTTATCTATTCAAAAGATGAAGAATAACACACGCAACACCTCCGTACTGTCCTGGAAAGACTAAGGACCCATCGCTTGTTTGCCAAATTCAGTAAATGCGAATTTTGGCTGAGAGAGGTGGGATTTCTGGGACATGTTCTGTCAGAACAGGGTGTGGCCATCGACCCCAGCAAAGTGACTGCTGTATTAAACTGGAGGACACCAGCCACAGTAACTGAAGTCCGTAGTTTTCTGGGATTGGCAGGCTACTACGGTCGCTTCATTGAAGGCTTCTCAAAAATAGCCAAGCCATAGACAGAATTGCTGAAAAAGAACCAAAAATTTGCCTGGACGGAGGAATGTGATAGCAGTTTCATGGAATTAAAGACGAGGCTAACTACGGCCCCTGTCTTAGTTCTTCCAGACATCCACAAAAGCTTTGACATATATTGCGACGCTTCCAGGCGTGGAATTGGCTGCGTTCTAATGCAAGAAGGAAAGGTTGTAGCATATGCATCCAGACAGCTACGACCCCATGAAGAGAACTATCCCACTCATGATTTGGAATTGGCAGCCGTGATTCGTGCACTAAAGATTTGGAGGCATTATCTCATTGGGCAGCGATGTGAAATATACACGGACCACAAGAGTCTCAAGTATATTTTCACTCAACCCGATCTTAATCTCAGGCAGAGAAGATGGCTTGAATTGGTCAAGGAATATGACATTGGAATTAATTATCATCCAGGAAAAGCTAATGTGGTCGCCGATGCTCTCAGTAGGAAGCAAGGTACCGTGAATGCACTAATTGAGGGTATCCACCCAAGGCTACAAGGAGAGCTTGCCAAGCTAAATATGGTGTTGTGCGGCCCAATTAGCCCGGATACAATGGAAATCATTCCGACACTTATGGAAGAAATTAAGGCAGCTCAGAAATCAGACAAAGGCATACAAGAAATCAAGTAGCGCATTCCGCAAGGAAAGGCCAAGTCCTTCCGAATTGACGATCAGGGCACTTTATGGTTTGAGGACCGAATATGCGTGCCTAATCAAGACAGCTTGAGACAGCAAATACTCAGAGAGGCACATGAATCCGCATACTCTATCCATCCGGGAGGAACAAAAATGTACCAAGACTTGCGAGAAACCTTTTGGTTGCCAGGAATGCGAAGTGACATTGCATACTATGTCGCCTGTTGTGACATCTGCAACAGAGTCAAGGCTGAACACCAGAAACCCGCTGGACTACTGCAACCTTTACCAGTTCCCTAGTGGAAATGGGATGACATATGCATGGACTTCATTGTTGGACTACCCAAGTCAACAAGAGGCAATGATGCTATCTGGGTCATTGTGGATATACTTACGAAAGTGGCCCACATTATTCCGGTAAAGACCACTTTCAACGCTAATCAGCTCGCACAGCTCTACATGTCCCGGATAGTCAGCCTTCACGGAGTACCCAAGTCTATCACATCAGATAGAGGCTCCTTGTTCACCTCAGCATTTTGGCTGCGATTGCATCAAGCCCTGGGAACCGTGCTAAAGCATAGTACGGCATATCATCCACATATAGATGGGCAGACTAAACGTGTAAACCAGATATTGGAAGATATGCTTCGGTCTTGTGCTCTCACCTATGGACCCAAATGGGAGGATAGTCTACCCTATGCTGAATTCTCTTACAATAACAGCTATCAGTCGAGTCTCAAGATGTCACCATTCGAAGCCCTATATGGACGGAAATGCCGCACTCCTTTAAATTGGTCTCAAACAGGAGACAGCCATATCTTCGGCACGGATTTGATGCTCGAGGCTGAGAAACAAGTCAAGGATATTCAGGAACGTCTTCGAGCAGCCAAGTCCCGTCAAAAGAGCTATTATGACCCGAAGCATCGGGAAGTAACTTTTGAGCCCGGAGAATACGCCTATCTCCGAGTTACCCCCATGAAAGGAATAAAGAGGTTTCATACCCAAGGAAAGCTTGCACCGAGATATATCAGACCCTTTCCAGTAATGGCTAGAAGAGGCAGAGTGGCATATCAGTTAGAGCTACCACCGGAGTTGTCTGACGTTCACGATGTCTTCCACATATCACAGCTAAGAAAGTACAATGCACCTCCGATCAAGCAGGCAGATATGAGTGAGCTAGAGTTGACCAAAGATTTGACCTACGAGGAAAGACCTGTCAGAATATTGGATGAGATGGAAAGAACTACCAGGAGTAAGACAATCAAATTTTACAAGGTGTTGTGGGATCATCATACTGAGGAAGAGGCTACCTGGGAAAGAGAGGATTTCTTGAGATCAGCATATCCCCACTTGTTCCCTAAGCAACCGAATCTCGAGGACGAGATTCATTCTAAGGGGGGGTAGGTTTGTGACACCCTGGTTTTTGGCAACTTTTTCTTTTCAAAACCTTTCTGGCTTTATTTGCAATTTGGATGGTTTTTGAACCTTTTCAGTTGACTTTGGACTTATGAATCTCTCTCAATGATCCAAAGCCCTCAACAGCTTGCCACAATCTTGCCACACACCTTCTGGATCAAATTTCAATTCTCAAATCTTTCTCAATAATTCATTTTCTTCCTTTGGGAAAATCTGTCATCACTAGGGGTTATGAAGCAACCTATAGTTCTGATGATCAGAAAAATCCCAAATTAATACCACACCTTCTTGTCATCATCTACTCCCACAATCTTCAAAAACATTTCATGGTCCAGTATAAAATTCTGTCCAGAAAACTCCATTTATCTTCTGGACAATACTAGCCCTTTGTGAAGCAACTCATACTTTCCGAACTCAGAAAACTCTCAAATAATTCCCTGAGGTACTAGGGAACCTATCTTGCCACAATATCCAAAACTATCATCTTGTCCAGTACAAATTTTCAGCAACAATATTCTGCCAAGTTTCTGCTCATTTTGAACCTCTGTGAAGGAAGTACCAGCTAGAGGTATCCAATTGAGCTGAAATTTTTATGGCATCCTCTATCCACCAAATAACTCTCACACACCAAATTTCAGCTCCAGTAGATCAACCATGTGAGTGCTACAAGCTCATCTTTCCTCTGGACCAGTAATAGCAGTTGTACATGAACCCCATTCAAATCTTGACTAAACTCTCTCAATTTTGGCCAGTTTGGAGTCCATCCAAACTAGATCATCCTACACACCTCTACTGGCTCCATATCCAGCTCACCTCTCCTCCAGATCTGTCTCAAAGTTTCTGTTAGAAACTGTAGCTGAAGCTACACTTCAAACCAGAGTACATCTAGTCGAGCCAGTGGCACAGAGAGGCTAAGTGGTCAAGGGTCGACATGTTGGACAAGATGCGCCAGGCTTGCGTGGCCTCCAGATGCCAATGCCCGTGGTGAGCACGGCAATGGCATGCCAAAACACGCGCTCTCCACCGCGCCCACGACGGATGTGATGCGTCTGGCTGCCCCGCGTGACCATACCTTGTCTCAGCTCACCGACATCTTCTCCTTCCCCCACCTGGCCGTTCTGGAACTTCCCCCTCGCCGGAATCGTCCCCGGCGGCCGCCACGCACGCGGGCACTGTGGCACCCGTGCGGGCACAGTGGCCCTGCTGCCCATCGTCTTCCTCCGCAAGCCGCCACTACCGTATTTACTTCTCCTGCCCTCTCCTATCCCGTCGCCCGCGTCGAGCCAGCCAGCGCGGCGTCCTTGCGCCGGCGACGTGGCCCGAGCTCCGCCCGCTCCAGAAGCCTCTCCTCCTCCTATAAATAGACCTCCCCGGCCTCTCTCCGCTCCTCAACCCACCCCCTCCGCCTCCTATTGAGCCCCCAAGCAACGAGCCAAGGCCGAGAGGCCCTCTGGCCTCGCATCTCGCCGGCGATCCGCCGCCACCCGAGCACTGCCTCCCCACCGTTCCACTCCACCCCAGCCTCCACCGACTCCAGGAGCGAGCTCCACTCACTCCACTGACCCTGCCCAACCTCTTCCTCGACCGAAACCCTGCCGGAATCGCCGTCTCCGGCGACGCCCGAAAGTCACCGCCGCCGGTGAGGAAGGGGACGATGTCGTCCGGCCGTCTCTCGTCACGCTGCGGGTACGTATGTGTTCGCCTCCGTGAGCTCGTTCCATCCCCGTAGTCACCCGACCTCGCTGTCGACTGCATCGCCGGCGACCATAGCCGGAGAGCCGCAGCTCTCTGTTCCCTCTCCCCCCCTTTTAAATCTGACAAAGGGGCCCGCTAGTCAATGGCTTGCCAAACGGTAAGTGGAGGCGCCCTGGCGCAATACGTCTTCGACGTGGCCCTCTGCTGATTTTCTATTTTCTGTTTTAATTCAAATTTTGACCAGTAACTTTGACAATCCATAACTTTTTATCCATAAGTCCAAATCAATTGATTCTTTTCGCATTGGGTTTGTCTTCAGCTCCTCTATTTTCTGGTAAAATTTGGTATTTTCCCCATGCTCATAGAATTTCTGGTGAACAGAACAGTGTTATGTGACATTTTCCTTTGCATTTTTAAAATATTTTCAGAGGGAAATCCTTTTGACTTTGAAGCCCAGGAGTCTGTGGACAACCCACCAGAGCAAGGAAAGCCATGTCATCCATTGCATGAAGCATTTCAATAGTGTTGGTTATTTAATTGAATTATTTGCATTATTTTAATATGTGATAATTCAAAGTAAATTATTTTGTTGCATAGCCACTGCCATGTTAAGTTATTTATGATAAATATCCATGGTTGTTAAATACTTGCTAAGACTAAACCTAATTGGTTGATCAAGTGCCACCTATCCGGACTTATCCGTGCAGCCACATTTGCCGGTATGGGACGGCCGTAACTTGGTCTGGCTTTGTGTTTTTTTATCGGTACCACCAAAGAGGGAGGGTTATGCGTGTGTGCTACCCTGATCAGGTAGACAACGATAATCCTGTGAGCCCAGTTGAGTTATTTTGCCGGCGTCCCCGTTTGGGACAGTTTAGTTAGCCACGACGGCGGCAGGTGTCACGGGGTGACACAGGGGCCACCCAGGACATGACCCTGGGAGGGTATGTGTGACAGCCCAAGACCGTGATCTCCATTTGTTTGTGTTATCTTCATGCTTGCCATTCTTGTGTATGTTTGTTTCATTTTGTTTTTGCATCATGCATCGTAATCATCATTTATTGTTTGTTTACATAATTATATTTTCCTTGTGGTATTGTGTGGCCTCCTCCTTACCCACCTTCAACGTTCTTGATGCATCTTGCAAACCAAACCAATCCATCTCTGATCAGATGCAAACCCCGTCATCTAGCTTCTTTCATTCAGATTATTCAATTATTCAAGTGACATTTTTCCTTCCACAGAAAAATGTTCAATCTTTTCCTATTAAACGTAGATCTTGCCGAAACTCCCTCCTCCAATTTTCAGCTCATTTGGACATGTTCTGGTTGGACTTTCAATTTATTCAAGTTTGAATTATTTTCAAACTTGCTTGAATTTCCAGTCTCTAAAAATTCCCAGAGCATTTTATCTAAAATGTGCATATTTCCAGGACTCCATACATATTTTTCTTCTCTTTCTAATTCCACTCCTACCCTTCTATTCTTTTCTTCCAAATATTTTCTGTTCGGGAAAATGAAAAAGGAAAGAATTTGGAGGGAGAGAGAGTAGCCCAGCAAGAACTCAGGCCGGCCCAACCTCCCCTAAGGCCTAGCCGCACCTATAACCCTAGCTACCCCGATCCCCTCCTCCTGTCTTCCCCTCGATCCCTTCCTCCCTCCTCGCGCCGTCACCAGGAGGGGCTCCCGATCGCTCACCCTCGCGCCCGATCTCGCGCCAGCGAGCCCCTGCACCGCCGCCCCAGCGAGGCTCCACCTCCGCGCCTTCTGACCTCTCTCCTCTTCCGATCCCTGTGCCTCTCCTCTTCCGTGTGCGCCCGTCACCACCTGCCATGGCTGCTGCCATGTAGCTTGGCAAGCTACCGCCGCTGCAGTTGCTTGCCCGCCGCCGTGCTCAGGCACGAGCTCTTCTCCGCAGTGCCTCCTCCATCGCGAGCTGTCGCTGCTCATTTGCTTCCCCAACTCGTGACCTCCTAGCCTCCCTTTGCCATGTCGCGCACCTCCTCTACTTGCAGCCTCGCCGGCCTCCTTTGTTCGCCGCCGGCTCAGCCGCCTCCTGCCTCTCCTCCAGCCGTGCTCTGCCCCGCCGTCGGCCACGAGGTTCCTCCTCGCGCGCCCTCTCTGCCTTCCGGCTCGTCCACAACGCCCGCATCGCCCCTCCCATGCATCTCTTACTCACCGCGGTCCCGAGCTCCATCCAGATCGGCGCCACTCCCTGTACAAGCTCGAGGGTGCATCCATTCACCGCGGTTGTCGGTCCTCTGCTTCGTTTGCTCGTGTCCCCGTCCACCGACCTGAGACCAGGATTTTCGCCAAGTCCTTCGAAGATCACTGATGCCTTATACGAGTACATGACCTGAACGCGCCAAGTACCACGATGACCATGTACAACTATTGTTACCGTGGATTTCGCCAAGTACCTCTACGCACGGAAACCCCAAGTTCGACTACCGCATCGGATCACCAAGTTCAATGACGACCCACGAGGAACATGGATACGTCAAGTTCCTCTCCGAACATGCACCACTACCGTCGCCGAAGACCATCAAGTGAACAACTACCGCCGCCGTGCGCTTTGCCAAGTACCACTACTTCCACAACGACCCCTGAACGACTACTTCCCCTACGACGCACCGCAATGCAATCCACCCCGAAAACGCACGCTTCGAAGGTATAGACGCCGAGACGACCACCCGTGGACCGTATGCATGTGATGTGTGTATGAGATGGTTGCATGTGCCCGTGTTTGCATCGTGTCTGAATTGTTCTTGCACGTTCCTCGTTGGCCATGCCACCAACACATGGGAACCCGGTAACCCGGATCACCCCACCATCTCTTGCATGTTCCGCACATCCGCACACTTGTTCCTCCTTTGCACCGGTATCTCAACGGGTTACCGGAACCGGAATGTTGCCGTGGCACCATTTCCGTTTTCGCCGCCGTGGCACCCCTTTCTTCCGTCATGGCGACAAATGCTCCATATCATATCATATGCCATGTTTTTCATAAATTGCATCTAACTTAAACATGCCATCCTCATGCATTTAATATCTCATGAACCGTGCATCCGATTAAAATGGTTCATATATGTAAAATGCTTCGAATTTCATGTAGTTTTATCATGTGCAACTTTCGTCCATGTTAAAATGTTAAAATTGTTGTTTGCATTAATTTGCATAAATGACATGCTAAAATGGTTTATTTCATAACTAAATAACCGTAGCTCCGAATTAAATAAACTTTATATGTAAATGGTCTAGAAAAATGTGTAGATTAACATGGTGACATTACTTTGCATATTTAACAACATTAACAATGTGTTTTAGGCAGAACAGTACCAAATTCGAAAATTGCATATGGGGAATTTCCGGACTTGTTTTGTGTTGTTTCCGGCCTCATTTAAATTGCCTAGATAGGTAGTTTAATTATGCTTCATCTCTTGCCATGATTAACAACATTTAATATTGTTGAGTAGCATAAACAAGAGTGAACTAAACATTGGAATGTGGAGTTTCGTCAATATGCAACTCGTTGCATATTGAGCTTCACTTAATGTGTAGTATTTGGTTGTGCATCTGGCCATGTCATGCATCCTTAAACTTGATCTGCATCATACATGGTTGTGCATCATGCCTTGTTTATGCATGTTTGTTTACCATGTTGTTTGCTTCTTTCCGGTTGTGCTTCTTCTCGATAGTCCGGTTTTGTCCCGGAGTTGGGAGGATTCGTTCGTCTACGTTCCGTTCGACTACTTCACGGATTCGGTCTTCTTCCTAGCGGGATTTCAGGCAAGATGATCATTACCTTGGATACCACTACTATCTTTTCTTCCTAGTTGTCTCGATGCTATCGCTATGTCTCGCTACCTATCACTTGTTTGTCAGCCTCCCAAAATGCCATGATGCAGCCTCTAACCTCCACTACCCAGCAAACCGTTGTTTGGCTATGTTATCGCTTTGCTCAGCCCCTCTTATAGCATTGCTAGTTGCAGGTGCAGTTGCAGTTTGTTCCATGTTGGGACATGGATATCATGGGATATCACAATATCTCTCTATTTAATTAATGCATGTATATACTTGGTAATGGGTGGAAGGCTCGGCCTTTTGCCTAGTGTTTTGTTCCACTCATGCTGCCCTAGTTTCCGTAATACCGGTGTTATGTTCCTTGATGAGCGCTTCTAACACATGTGGGGCATATGGGAACCCCCCTGTCCATTCATTTTAGGATAAACTTCTCCAGCAAGGCCCAACATTGGTTTTACCATTTGCCTAATAACAACTAAAACTTGCATAGGGACCTGCCGGCCCCCGTGGACAATTAATCAACAACCCGGGCCAGTGCTCCTCATGAGTGTTGGTCCTCCTACCTAGCAGTCGGCGGAGCCGCCTCGGGGCAACTCGGGTTCTTTTGGCTACCGTCCACTTAGCATAGAGGGATGATGCCCGTAGATAGAGTGCGCGCGGCTCTAGACACGGATCTGGCTCACCGGGAGGTCTTGCTGGTTTAGTATTACCTGTTACAAGTGGCTTGTCCACCGGGATTCCTTATCGTAAGCATCGTGTTATCATGGTGTGAGGATGTTCCATCGGATGCGTGTGGTAATTTATAATGGACTACTTGGAGCACCCCTGCAGGGTTAAATCTTTCGCGAAGCCGTGCCCGCGGTTATGTGGCGACTTGGAAATTTATAACCTCCGGTTGTAGAGAACTTGACACTAATTCTAGTTAAAATATACCAACCGCGTGCGTAACCGTGATCGTTTCTTTTCGAGTAAGTTCGAGAAGAGAACACGGTGGGGTTATGTTTGACTCGTAAGTAGGTGTTCAGGATCACTTCTTGTTCATTACTAGATTGCGATCGTTATGCGTAGTTTACTCTTCTTATTCTTGTACTCGTAAGTTAGCCACCATATAAATGCTTAGTGCTTGCTGCAACCTCACCACTTATCCATTCCATACCCATTAAGCTTTGCTAGTCTTGATACCCATGGTAATGGGATTGCTGAGTCCTCGTGGCTCACAGTTTACTACAACAACAGTTGCAGGTGCAGGTAAAGCGATGCTTTGATGTGAGAGCGATGCATGTTTGCTTTTGGAGTTCTTCTTCTGCTTCTTCTTATTCATCGATCATAGGATGGGTTCCCGGTTGGCAGCCTGGGACTAGCAGGGTGGACGTCGTTCTTCTTTTTCGTTTGATTTCATCCGTAGTCGGATCCTGCTCTTCTGTATGATGATTGCTATGTACTGTTGTATTCATATATTCATGCTGTAGCTTGTTGCGAGCGTAAGCCTTTATCTGGTATTCTCATCTGTTCAGTACATGGTATGATGTAATGATATCCACCTTGCGAAGCGTCTTCGATATGCGATTCTATCCTTAGTGGGATTTTCGAGTCCCTTGGGGATAGGACCGCATATTGGGCGTGACAAGTTGGTATCAGAGCCTCGACCGACCATAGGAGCCCCCTTGTTTGATCGAACCGTTGGCGAGTATAGAAGAAAAACTATTTTGAGTCCTAGTTATATATCGGAGAGTAGGAATTCTTTTTACTCCTTATCCCCTTCGTCGCTCTGGTGAGGAATTGTGACATAGTTGTTTTGGTTCTACTACTCTTCTCAATCAAATTTTTTTTAGGATCACGCGGGTATTTTCGGAATTGTTGCGATATCGGTGTGACAGAATTCTATTCTTGGTGCCTCCTGACCGTATGGATTGGACCCGGGGAGTTGAGCTCCAAGGGGTTTTGTCACACTCGCTATCGTTTCGGTTCCGAGAATACCAGAGGACGCCGACATCGAAACGCTTCTATACTTTTTGTGGTGGCAAATAGTGCCGTGACTTTTCCCCAGTACTGGTGGAGATAGCGCGGATGATCCACTATGACTAGTATCGCTATGCTTTCGAAGGTCTGAGGTAGACGAATTTGCGAAGTTTCTTGGTCGTGTGTGAAGGTTGCGGATTGGTTGCAGCTGATTAGGATATTATTGTTGTTGTGTGCTGAGTAGGTTCTCATATCCGCAACCTGATCTTATAACCAAGAAATTTCGGGAGTTCTTAGGTGGGAATTCAAGTATTACCTAGAATATCTTTTCCAATAGACACATGATACGATATGGGGTCTATCATATGTTTGTTCCGGCTTATTCTACAAGCCAAATCCTTGTGTTGTTTTTTGTTGTGGTATTCGAGTTGCTTCGAAGTCAAGTGTTGATTCCATACCTTTCCTAAGTGGTGCTCTCATATTTCTATGGGAGTGCTAATCCTTTGATCATCGAGATTGTCATGACAATTCTTTTTCAACCGACGTGCTTCTCTTCAGTTAATCCGATCCTTTCAACGTTTGCAAGATCAATTCTCAGTTTTCTCAACGACGTTCGTTTCACCCATCCCAAGTTGTCTTTATTTTCCCCACCCCCCACCCTTTTTCTTCATGGAGTCAGAGATCTCAAATCAAGTATCCATTTTATTCGTGAGAAGTCTTTCCATTCTTTCCCTTCAATGTTCTTAGCCAGTGATTTCTCGTGAAGATGCTCAGGAGCTACATGTTCATCATTCTTCGTTGTCGTTTTCTTCTCCGGTGGATTTAATTCAAGCTTTCGGTGTTGATCATTTCTCTTTCATTGATTCAAATATTTTCCCATGTTGGAAATTCTTACCCAAGCCTCTCTGGTCTCCGCTTTCTATTCTTTTCCGCTGCGAATAAATTATCTCAGAAGATTCAACTTTCCATTCAAGATCCGTTCGTTCTATTTCGAGTTTTTATTTCATGCAAGCCATTTAAATCAACCGGTGCACCAGCTCTTTCTAAGCAATTGTTCCAACGGTGTTTCTTTTCAGTGGGCCCTAACCCACAGGTCTTTTCCCAGGATCTTACCTGACTCTTCTAATTTTTTTGGGAGTTATTCTCAAATTCTTTCAAGCTTGACGTAAGAATGGATTCCAGCAGTCATATCCCTCTCCAAGATTTCTTTCAAATTCTTTTCGAATTTGGCTCAACCTTTCTATTCGTCATTATTTCGGAGTATCTCATAAATTCTTCATGGTGGTTCTCGTCGTCATTCTCAGCATTGGAAGACCAAAGAAGAATTTCTCTCATCCGTTCTCTTGAAGATTCGTGGTTCTAGCTTGTTGCCATCCTCTCAATTGTTTTCATTCGTGAGAAATTCTTTTCATACCCATCCGGAGGATTTGACGAGTTGTTTCCATTTAGATTCTCCGAAGGCCACTATTTCAGAAGAATTCTTCATTCTCAACGCTCATCTCTCGTTCTCAAATTCTTCCGGTGCATTGTTCAAGTATTCTCTATTTAGCTCATGATCTCTTAATTCTTTTGTATTTAAATTCCCTCAAGTATCTGCATTTGTTTTCTAATTATTCTCGGTGACTCCTTCTCTTTTCTTTGTTCTTTTTCTTTTCTTACGGTGGTTCGTTCAAAATTCATATTCCTTGTTATCGTATCAATTCATTCGTTCTTTCCAAAAAATCCTATCGGTGGTTCGTTGAAGACCTTCCCAAGTTTCCGTTATATCTCTCTTCATTCTTTTCAAGAAGAATAAGTGGCATGCCAAATCCGTTGCTTGTCATCAATTTAGGTTGATGAAGGGTAAGCATGACATAATTCTTATTCTTATTTCATCGAGGTAATTTAATTCCTTCTTACGGAGATCGTTCTTGATATCAATTCTCGGTTCTAAGTTGTTCATCTTTTCTTTTCCGGAGTTCCAAGTTTTCTCGGTTATCCCATCACGAAGGTCCATCTAAATCATTGCAAGGCTTCATATTGCTCTTTGCAACCTTCCTTTCATTTTGATCATCTTGCTATATCTCCGGAGTTCTTCGAGAGTTTCTTATGGTGTTTCGTTAAGGATTTAATTCATTCTCGAAGTGTTCATCAAGATTCTTGTTGGAGCTCAAGTATTCCTTGTCTTGCATTTCAAAGTGCAAATCCTTTCTACCTTGTCTTTTGAGGTGGTGTTATGTCATTCTTGACAATTTCCCTTCGTGGTTCATGATTCGCAAGTTGTCAGGAATGAGATATGTTAAACCCATCATTTTTCTCTTCGTTCAGGAGATCTTGTCAACCCATCAATATCTTTGTTGGAGTTATCTTGGTATAGATTTTATCTAAAGCCTTCCCTAAGGAATGTTGCTATTATGATGCTTATCAATGATCCAAGTTTCTCCTTCTCTTCTCGGCGAAAGAGATTTTCATCTCTTCGAGATCTCAAGAAATCAATTGTTTTCCGTCAGTGGTCGGTTGTCACCTCATAATTTAGAGATGTTTTCCATAAGCCCACAACAAGCTTATTCTTTTCGTTGTTGATTTTTCTACAACTCCGTTTAATCCTTCTTTGTAAGGATGCTTTTCAATTTCAATGGTCAGAGAAGTTGTTATCTTCTTCTCAGTTCTTTTCTTTCCAACGATCTAGCTTCTATAATTTTGTTCCGGAGTCATTGTGAGGTTGCTCTCTTCGACCCATTATCTCGTTTTGCCAAGATCGTGTTCTTTCCTTGCTTATCCATTTTACCGGAGTGTTGTGTCCCCTTTGCAAGTTCTTTTCATCTTATCAAGCTTTGCTTCTCTTTTCTACAGGAGTGCTATCCGAATTCTTTCGTTCTCATTCCTTGCCTATCTCGTTTCAACCGGAGTGGTTTCATAGGCTATCTTGTCCCTTGAGCTCTTGGTTCTCGTTGTACTATTTGTTCCTCTTCTCTAACGGAGAGTTTTCATTTTCTTTCAACTCCGTCGTGTCATTTCTCAAAGTTTTTTTTTTCAACCTCTCAAGGTTCTTTGGTTTCACTCGTTTGTCAAAGAAGCAACTTTGTTTTACGTCTTCCTTTTTCCTCTTCCTCTTCTCATGCTTAGATCTCGGGGCGAGATCTCTTGTAAGTGGGGGAGAGTTGTGATAGCCCAAGACCGTGACCTCCATTTGTTTGTGTTATCTTCATGCTTGCCATGCTTGTGTATGTTTGTTTCATTTTGTTTTTGCATCATGCATCGTAATCATCATTTATTGTTTGTTTACATAATTATATTTTCCTTGTGGTATTGTGTGGCTTCCTCCTTACCCACCTTCAACGTTCTTGATGCATCTTGCAAACCAAACCAATCCATCTCTGATCAGATGCAAACCCCGTCATCTAGCTTCTTTCATTCAGATTATTCAATTATTCAAGTGACATTTTTTCCTTCCACAGAAAAATGTTCAATCTTTTCCTATTAAACGTAGATCTTGCCGAAACTCCCTCCTCCAATTTTCAGCTCATTTGGACATGTTCTGGTAGGACTTTCAATTTATTCAAGTTTGAATTATTTTCAAACTTGCTTGAATTTCTAGTCTCTAAAAATTCCCAGAGCATTTTATCTAAAATGTGCATATTTCTAGGACTCCATACATATTTTTCTTCTCTGTCAAATTCCACTCCTACCCTTCTATTCTTTTCTTCCAAATATTTTCTGTTCTGGAAAATGAAAATGGAAAGAATTTGGAGGGAGAGAGAGTAGCCCAGCAAGAACTCAGGCCGGCCCAACCTCCCCTAAGGCCCAGCCGCACCTATAACCCTAGCTACCCCGATCCCCTCCTCCTGTCTTCCCCTCGATCCCTTCCTCCCTCCTAGCGCCGTCACCAGGAGGGGCTCCCGATCCCTCACCCCCGCGCCCGATCTCGCGCCGGCGATCCCTGCACCGCCGCCCCAGCGAGGCTCCACCTCCGCGCCTTCTGTCCTCTCCCCTCTTCCGATCCCTGCGCCTCTCCTCTTCCGTGTGCGCCCTTCACCACCTGCCATGGCTGCTGCCATGTAGCTTGGCAAGCTGCCGCCGCTACAGTTGCTTGCCAGCCGCCGTGCTTAGGCACGAACTCTTCTCCGCAGCGCCTCCTCCATCGCGAGCTGTCGCTGCTCGTTTGCTTCCCCTCCTCGCGACCTCCTAGCCTCCCTTTGCCATGTCGCGCACCTCCTCTACTCGCTGCCTCGCCGGCCTCCTCTGTTCGCCGCCGGCTCAGCCGCCTCCTGCCTCTCCTCCAACCGTGCTCTGCCCCGCCGTCGGCCACGAGGTTCCTCCTCGCGCGCCCTCTCTGCCTTTCGGCTCGTCCACAACGCCCGCATCGCCCCTCCCATGCATCTCTTACTCACCGCGGTCCCGAGCTCCATCCAGATCGGCGCCACTCCCTGTACAAGCTCGAGGGTGCATCCATTCACCGCGGTTGTCGGTCCTCTGCTTCGTTTGCTCGTGTCCCCGTCCACTGACCTGAGACCAGGATTTTCGCCAAGTCCCTCGAAGATCACTGATGCCTTGTACGAGTACATGACCTGAACGCGCCAAGTACCACGACGACCATGTACAACTACTGTTACCGTGGATTTCGCCAAGTACCTCTACGCACGGAAACCCCAAGTTAGACTACCGCATCGGATCACCAAGTTCAATGACGACCCACGAGGAACATGGATACGTCAAGTTCCTCTCCGAACATGCACCACTACCGTCGCCGAAGACCATCAAGTGAACAACTACCGCCGCCATGTGCTTTGCCAAGTACCACTACTTCCACAACGACCCGTGAACGACTACTTCCCCTACGACGCACCGCAACTCGATCCACCCCGAAAATGCACGCTTCGATGGTATAGATGCTGAGACGACCACCCGTGGACCGTATGCATGTGATGTGTCTATGAGATGGTTGCATGTGCCCGTGTTTGCATCGTGTCCGAATTGTTCTTGCACGTTCCTCGTTTTCCATGCCACCGACACGTGGGAATCCGATAACCGGGATCACCCCACCATCTCTTGCATGTTCCGCACATCCGCACACTTGTTCCTCCTTTGCACCGGTATCTCAATGGGTTACCGGAACCGGAATGTTGCGTGGCACCATTTCCGTTTTCGCCGCCGTGGCACCCCTTTCTTCCGTCATGGCGACAAATGCTCCATATCATATCATATGCCATGTTTTTCATAAATTGCATTTAACTTAAACATGTCATCCTCATGCATTTAATATATCATGAACCGTGCATCGGATTAAAATGGTTCATATATGTAAAATGCTTCGAATTTCATGTAGTTTTATCATGTGCAACTTTAGTCCATGTTAAAATGTTAAAATTGTTGTTTGCATTAATTTGCATAAATGACATGCTAAAATGGTTTATTTCATAACTAAATAACCGTAGCTCCGAATTAAATAAACTTTATATGTAAATGGTCTAGAAAAATGTGTAGATTAACATGGTGACATTACTTTGCATATTTAACCACATTAACAATGTGTTTTAGGCAGAACAGTACCAAATTTAAAAATTGCATATGGGGAATTTCCGGACTTGTTTTGTGTTGTTTCCGGCCTCATTTAAATTGCCTAGATAGGTAGTTTAATTATGCTTCACCTCTTGCCATGATTAACAACATTTAATATTGTTGAGTAGCATAAACAAGAGTGAACTAAACATTGGAATGTGGAGTTTCGTCAATATGCAACTCGTTGCATATTGAGCTTCACTTGATGTGTAGTATTTGGTTGTGCATCTGGCCATGTCATGCATCCTTAAACTTGATCTGCATCATACTTGGTTGTGCATCTTGCCTTGTTTATGCTTGTTTGTTTACCATGTTGTTTGCTTCTTTCCGGTTGTGCTTCTTCTCGATAGTCCGGTTTCGTCCCGGAGATGTGAGGATTCGTTCGTCTACGTTCCGTTCGACTACTTCACGGATTCGGTCTTCTTCCTAGCAGGATTTCAGGCAAGATGATCGTTACCTTGGATACCACTACTATCTTTGCTTCCTAGTTGTCTCGATGCTATCGCTATGTCTCGCTACCTATCACTTGTTTGTCAGCCTCCCAAAATGCCATGATACAACCTCTAACCTCCACTACCCAACAAACCGTTGTTTGGCTATGTTATCGCTTTTCTCAGCCCCTCTTATAGCGTTGCTAGTTGCAGGTGCAGTTGCAGTTTGTTCCATGTTGGGACATGGATATCATGGGATATCACAATATCTCTCTATTTAATTAATGCATCTATATACTTGGTAATGGGTGGAAGACTCGGCCTTTTGCCTAGTGTTTTGTTCCACTCATGCCGCCCTAGTTTCCGTAATACCGGTGTTATGTTCCTTGATGAGCGCTTCTAACACATGTGGGGCATATGGGAACCCCCCTGTCCATTCGTTTTAGGATGAACTTCTCCAGCAAGGCCCAACATTGGTTTTACCATTTGCCTAATAACAACTAAAACTTGCATAGGGACCTGCCGGCCCCCGTGGATAATTAATCAACAACCCGGGCCAGTGCTCCTCACGAGTGTTGGTCCACCTACCTAGCAGTCGGCCTAGCCGCCTCGGGGCAACTCGGGTTCTTTTGGCTACCGTCCACTTAGCATAGACGGATGATGCCCGTAGATAGAGTGCGCGCGGCTCTAGACACGGATCTGGCTCACCGGGAGGTCTTGCTGGTTTAGTTTTACCTGTTACAAGTGGCTTGTCCACCGGGATTCCTTATCGTAAGCAACGTGTTATCATGGTGTGAGGATGTTCCATCGGATGCGTGTGGTAATTTATAATGGACTACTTGGAGCACCCCTGCAGGGTTAAATCTTTCGCGAAGCCGTGCCCGCGGTTATGTGGCGACTTGGAAATTTATAACCTCCGGTTGTAGAGAACTTGACACTAATTCTAATTAAAATACACCAACCGCGTGCGTAACCGTGATCGTTTCTTTTCGAGTAAGTTCGAGAAGAGAACACGGTGGGGTTATGTTTGACTCGTAAGTAGGTGTTCAGGATCACTTCTTGTTCATTACTAGATTGCGATCGTTATGCGTAGTTTACTCTTCTTATTCTTGTACTCGTAAGTTATTCACCATATAAATGCTTAGTGCTTGCTGCAACCTCACCACTTATCCATTCCATACCCATTAAGCTTTGCTAGTCTTGATACCCATGGTAATGGGATTGCTGAGTCCTCGTGGCTCACAGTTTACTACAACAACAGTTGCAGGTGCAGGTAAAGCGATGCTTTGATGTGAGAGCGATGCATGTTTGCTTTTGGAGTTCTTCTTCTGCTTCTCCTTCTTCATCGATCATAGGATGGGTTCCCGGTTGGCAGCCTGGGACTAGCAGGGTGGACGTCGTTCTTCTTTTTCGTTTGATTTCATCCGTAGTCGGATCCTGCTCTTCTGTATGATGATTGCTATGTACTATTGTATTCATGCTGTAGATTGTTGCGAGTGTAAGCCTTTATCTGGTATTCTCATCTGTTCAGTACATGGTATGATGTAATGATATCCACCTTGCAAAGCGTCTCCGATATGCGCTTCCATCCTTAGTGGGATTTTCGAGTCCGTTGGGGATAGGACCGCATATTGGGCGTGACAAGTTGGTATCAGAGCCTCGATCGACCATAGGAGCCCCCTTGTTTGATCGAACCGTTGGCGAGTATAGAAGAAAAACTATTTTGAGTCCTAGTTATATATCGGAGAGTAGGAATTCTTTTTACTCCTTATCCCCTTCGTCGCTCTGGTGAGGAATTGTGACGTAGTTGTTTTGGTTCTACTACTCTTCTCACTAAATTTTTTTTTAGGATCACACGGGTATTTTCGGAATTGTTGCGATATCGGTGTGACAGAATTCTGTTGTTGGTGCCTCCTGACCGTATGGATTGGACCCGGGGAGTTGAGCTCCAAGGGGTTTTGTCACACTCGCTATCGTTTCGGTTCCGAGAATACCAGAGGACGCCGACATCGAAACGCTTCTATACTTTTTGTGGTGGCAAATAGTGCCGTGACTTTTCCCCAGTACTGGTGGAGATAGCGCGGATGATCCACTATGACTAGTATTGCTGTGCTTTCAAAGGTCTGAGGTAGACGAATTTGCGAAGTTTCTTGGTCGTGTGTGAAGGTTGCGGATTGGTTGCAGCTGATTAGGATATTATTGTTGTTGTGTGCTGAGTAGGTTCCCATATCCGCAACCTGATCTTATAACCAAGAAATTTCGGGAGTTCTTAGGTGGGAATTCAAGTATTACCTAGAATATCTTTTCCAATAGACACATGATATGATATGATATGGGGTCTATCATATGTTTGTTCCGGCTTATTCTACAAGCCAAATCCTTGTGTTGTTTTTTGTTGTATTCGAGTTGCTTCGAAGTCAAGTGTTGATTCCATACCTTTCCTAAGTGGTGCTCTCATATTTCTATGGGAGTGCTAATCCTTTGATCATCGAGATTGTCATGACAATTCTTTTTCAACCGACGTGCTTCTCTTCAGTTAATCCGATCCTTTCAACGTTTGCAAGATCAATTCTCAGTTTTCTCAACGACGTTCGTTTCACCCATCCCAAGTTGTCTTTATTTTCCCCACCCCCCCACCCTTTTTCTTCATGGAGTCAGAGATCTCAAATCAAGTATCCATTTTATTCGTGAGAAGTCTTTCCATTCTTTCCCTTCAATGTTCTTAGCCAGTGATTTCTCGTGAAGATGCTCAGGAGCTACATGTTCATCATTCTTCGTTGTCGTTTTCTTCTCCGGTGGATTTAATTCAAGCTTTCGGTGTTGATCATTTCTCTTTCATTGATTCAAATATTTTCCCATGTTGGAAATTCTTACCCAAGCCTCTCTGGTCTCCGCTTTCTATTCTTTTCCGCTGCGAATAAATTATCTCAGAAGATTCAACTTTCCATTCAAGATCCGTTCGTTCTATTTCGAGTTTTTATTTCATGCAAGCCATTTAAATCAACCGGTGCACCAGCTCTTTCTAAGCAATTGTTCCAACGGTGTTTCTTTTCAGTGGGCCCTAACCCACAGGTCTTTTCCCAGGATCTTACCTGACTCTTCTAATTTTTTTGGTGTTATTCTCAAATTCTTTCAAGCTTGACGTAAGAATGGATTCCAGCAGTCATATCCCTCTCCAAGATTTCTTTCAAATTCTTTTCGAATTTGGCTCAACCTTTCTATTCGTCATTATTTCGGAGTATCTCATAAATTCTTCATGGTGGTTCTCGTCGTCATTCTCAGCATTGGAAGACCAAAGAAGAATTTCTCTCATCCGTTCTCTTGAAGATTCGTGGTTCTAGCTTGTTGCCATCCTCTCAATTGTTTTCATTCGTGAGAAATTCTTTTCATACCCATCCGGAGGATTTGACGAGTTGTTTCCATTTAGATTCTCCGAAGGCCACTATTTCAGAAGAATTCTTCATTCTCAACGCTCATCTCTCGTTCTCAAATTCTTCCGGTGCATTGTTCAAGTATTCTCTATTTAGCTCATGATCTCTTAATTCTTTTGTATTTAAATTCCCTCAAGTATCTTCATTTGTTTTCTAATTATTCTCGGTGACTCCTTCTCTTTTCTTTGTTCTTTTTCTTTTCTTACGGTGGTTCGTTCAAAATTCATATTCCTTGTTATCGTATCAATTCATTCGTTCTTTCCAAAAAATCCTATCGGTGGTTCGTTGAAGACCTTCCCAAGTTTCCGTTATATCTCTCTTCATTCTTTTCAAGAAGAATAAGTGGCATGCCAAATCCGTTGCTTGTCATCAATTTAGGTTGATGAAGGGTAAGCATGACATAATTCTTATTCTTATTTCATCGAGGTAATTTAATTCCTTCTTACGGAGATCGTTCTTGATATCAATTCTCGGTTCTAAGTTGTTCATCTTTTCTTTTCCGGAGTTCCAAGTTTTCTCGGTTATCCCATCACGAAGGTCCATCTAAATCATTGCAAGGCTTCATATTGCTCTTTGCAACCTTCCTTTCATTTTGATCATCTTGCTATATCTCCGGAGTTCTTCGAGAGTTTCTTATGGTGTTTCGTTAAGGATTTAATTCATTCTCGAAGTGTTCATCAAGATTCTTGTTGGAGCTCAAGTATTCCTTGTCTTGCATTTCAAAGTGCAAATCCTTTCTACCTTGTCTTTTGAGGTGGTGTTATGTCATTCTTGACAATTTCCCTTCGTGGTTCATGATTCGCAAGTTGTCAGGAATGAGATATGTTAAACCCATCATTTTTCTCTTCGTTCAGGAGATCTTGTCAACCCATCAATATCTTTGTTGGAGTTATCTTGGTATAGATTTTATCTAAAGCCTTCCCTAAGGAATGTTGCTATTATGATGCTTATCAATGATCCAAGTTTCTCCTTCTCTTCTCGGCGAAAGAGATTTTCATCTCTTCGAGATCTCAAGAAATCAATTGTTTTCCGTCAGTGGTCGGTTGTCACCTCATAATTTTGAGATGTTTTCCATAAGCCCACAACAAGCTTATTCTTTTCGTTGTTGATTTTTCTACAACTCCGTTTAATCCTTCTTTGTAAGGATGCTTTTCAATTTCAATGGTCAGAGAAGTTGTTATCTTCTTCTCCGTTCTTTTCTTTCCAACGATCTAGCTTCTATAATTTTGTTCCGGAGTCATTGTGAGGTTGCTCTCTTCGACCCATTATCTCGTTTTGCCAAGATCGTGTTCTTTCCTTGCTTATCCATTTTACCGGAGTGTTGTGTCCCCTTTGCAAGTTCTTTTCATCTTATCAAGCTTTGCTTCTCTTTTCTACCGGAGTGCTATCCGAATTCTTTCGTTCTCATTCCTTGCCTATCTCGTTTCAACCGGAGTGGTTTCATAGGCTATCTTGTCCCTTGAGCTCTTGGTTCTCGTTGTACTATTTGTTCCTCTTCTCTAACGGAGAGTTTTCATTTTCGTTCAACTCCGTCGTGTCATTTCTCAAAGTTTTTTTTCAACCTCTCAAGGTTCTTTGGTTTCACTCGTTTGTCAAAGAAGCAACTTTGTTTTACGTCTTCCTTTTTCCTCTTCCTCTTCTCATGCTTAGATCTCGGGGCGAGATCTCTTGTAAGTGGGGGAGAGTTGTGACAGCCCAAGACCGTGACCTCCATTTGTTTGTGTTATCTTCATGCTTGCCATGCTTGTGTATGTTTGTTTCATTTTGTTTTTGCATCATGCATCGTAATCATCATTTATTGTTTGTTTACATAATTATATTTTCCTTGTGGTATTGTGTGGCTTCCTCCTTACCCACCTTCAACGTTCTTGATGCATCTTGCAAACCAAACCAATCCATCTCTGATCAGATGCAAACCCCGTCATCTAGCTTCTTTCATTCAGATTATTCAATTATTCAAGTGACATTTTTTCCTTCCACAGAAAAATGTTCAATCTTTTCCTATTAAACGTAGATCTTGCCGAAACTCCCTCCTCCAATTTTCAGCTCATTTGGACATGTTCTGGTTGGACTTTCAATTTATTCAAGTTTGAATTATTTTCAAACTTGCTTGAATTTCTAGTCTCTAAAAATTCCCAGAGCATTTTATCTAAAATGTGCATATTTCTAGGACTCCATACATATTTTTCTTCTCTGTCAAATTCCACTCCTACCATTCTATTCTTTTCTTCCAAATATTTTCTGTTCTGGAAAATGAAAAAGGAAAGAATTTGGAGGGAGAGAGAGTAGCCCAGCAAGAACTCAGGCCGGCCCAACCTCCCCTAAGGCCCAGCCGCACCTATAACCCTAGCTACCCCGATCCCCTCCTCCTGTCTTCCCCTCGATCCCTTCCTCCCTCCCAGCGCCGTCACCAGGAGGGGCTCCCGATCCCTCACCCTCGCGCCCGATCTCGTGCCGGCGAGCCCCTGCACCGCCGCCCCAGCGAGGCTCCACCTCCGTGCCTTCTGACCTCTCTCCTCTTCCGATCCCTGCGCCTCTCCTCTTCCGTGTGCGCCCGTCACCACCTGCCATGGCTGCTGCCATGTAGCTTGGCAAGCTGCCGCCGCTGCAGTTGCTTGCCCGCCGCCGTGCTCAGGCACGAGCTCTTCTCCGCAGCGCCTCCTCCATCGCGAGCTGTCGCTGGTCGTTTGCTTCCCCTCCTCGCGACCTCCTAGCCTCCCTTTGCCATGTCGCGCACCTCCTCTACTCGCTGCCTCGCCGGCCTCCTCTGTTCGCCGCCGGCTCAGCCGCCTCCTGCCTCTCCTCCAGCCGTGCTCTGCCCCGCCGTCGGCCACGAGGTTCCTCCTCGCGCGCCCTCTCTGCCTTCCGGCTCGTCCACAATGCCCGCATCGCCCCTCGCATGCATCTCTTACTCACCGCGGTCCCGAGCTCCATCCAGATCGGCGCCACTCCCTGTACAAGCTCGAGGGTGCATCCATTCACCGCGGTTGTCGGTCCTCTGCTTCGTTTGCTCGTGTCCCCGTCCACCGACCTGAGACCAGGATTTTCGCCAAGTCCCTCGAAGATCACTGATGCCTTGTACAACTACCGCCACCGTGCGCTTTGCCAAGTACCACTACTTCCACAACGACCCATGAACGACTACTTCCCCTACGACGCACCGCAACTCGATCCACCCCGAAAATGCACGCTTCGAAGGTATAGACGCCGAGACGTCCACCCGTGGACCGTATGCATGTGATGTGTGTATGAGATGGTTGCATGTGCCCGTGTTTGCATCGTGTCCGAATTGTTCTTGCACGTTCCTCGTTTGCCATGCCACCGACACGTGGGAACCCGGTAACCGGGATCACCCCACCATCTCTTGCATGTTCCGCACATCCGCACACTTGTTCCTCCTTTGCACTGGTATCTCAACGGGTTACCGGAACCGGAATTTTGCCGTGGCACCATTTCCGTTTTCGCCGCCGTGGCACCCCTTTCTTCCGTCATGGCGACAAATGCTCCATATCATATCATATGCCATGTTTTTCATAAATTGCATCTAACTTAAACATGTCATCCTCATGCATTTAATATCTCATGAACCGTGCATCGGATTAAAATGGTTCATATATGTAAAATGCTTCGAATTTCATGTAGTTTTATCATGTGCAACTTTCGTCCATGTTAAAATGTTAAAATTGTTGTTTGCATTATTTTGCATAAATGACATGCTAAAATGGTTTATTTCATAACTAAATAACCGTAGCTCCGAATTAAATAAACTTTATATGTAAATGGTCTAGAAAAATGTGTAGATTAATATGGTGACATTACTTTGCATATTTAACAATATTAACAATGTGTTTTAGGCAGAACAGTACCAAATTCGAAAATTGCATATGGGGAATTTCCGGACTTGTTTTGTGTTGTTTTCGGCCTCATTTAAATTGCCTAGATAGGTAGTTTAATTATGCTTCACCTCTTGCCATGATTAACAACATTTAATATTGTTGAGTAGCATAAACAAGAGTGAACTAAACATTGGAATGTGGAGTTTCGTCAATATGCAACTCATTGCATATTGAGTTTCACTTAATGTGTAGCATTTGGTTGTGCATCTGGCCATGTCATGCATCCTTAAACTTCACATGCATCATACTTGGTTGTGCATCATGCCTTGTTTATGCTTGTTTGTTTACCATGTTGTTTGCTTCTTTCCGGTTGTGCTTCTTCTCGATAGTTCGGTTTCGTCCCAGAGTTGTGAGGATTCGTTCGTCTACGTTCCGTTCGACTACTTCACGGATTCGGTCTTCTTCCTAGCGGGATTTCAGGCAAGATGATCATTACCTTGGATTCCACTACTATCTTTGCTTCCTAGTTGTCTCGATGCTATCGCTATGTCTCGCTACCTATCACTTGTTTGTCAGCCTCCCAAAATGCCATGATACAGCCTCTAACCTCCACTACCCAGCAAACCGTTGTTTGGCTATGTTACCGCTTTCCTCAGCCCCTCTTATAGCGTTGCTAGTTGCAGGTGCAGTTGCAGTTTGTTCCATGTTGGGACATGGATATCATGGGATATCACAATATCTCTCTATTAAATTAATGCATCTATATACTTGGTAATGGGTGGAAGGCTCGGCCTTTTGCCTAGTGTTTTGTTCCACTCATGCCGCCCTAGTTTCCGTAATACCGGTGTTATGTTCCTTGATGAGCGCTTCTAACACATGTGGGGCATATGGGAACCCCCCTGTCCATTCATTTTAGGATAAACTTCTCCAACAAGGCCCAACATTGGTTTTACCATTTGCCTAATAACAACTAAAACTTGCATAGGGACCTGCCGGCCCCCGTGGATAATTAATCAACAACCCGGGCCAGTGCTCCTCATGAGTGTTGGTCCACCTACCTAGCAGTCGGCGGAGCCGCCTCGGGGCAACTCGGGTTCTTTTGGCTACCGTCTACTTAGCATAGACGGATGATGCCCGTAGATAGAGTGCGCGCGGCTCTAGACACGGATCTGGCTCATCGGGAGGTCTTGTTGGTTTAGTTTTACCTGTTACAAGTGGCTTGTCCACCGGGATTCCTTATCGTAAGCATCGTGTTATCATGGTGTGAGGATGTTCCATCGGATGCGTGTGGTAATTTATAATGGACTACTTGGAGCACCCCTGCAGGGTTAAATCTTTCGCGAAGCCGTGCGCGCGGTTATGTGGCGACTTGGAAATTTATAACCTCCAGTTGTAGAGAACTTGACACTAATTCTAATTAAAATACACCAACCGCGTGTGTAACCGTGATCGTTTCTTTTCGAGTAAGTTCGAGAAGAGAACATGGTGGGGTTATTTTTGACTCGTAAGTAGGTGTTCAGGATCACTTGTTCATTACTAGATTGCAATCGTTATGCGTAGTTTACTCTTCTTATTCTTGTACTCGTAAGTTAGCGTCCATATAAATGCTTAGTGCTTGCTGCAACCTCACCACTTATCCATTCCATACCCATTAAGCTTTGCTAGTCTTGATACCCATGGTAATGGGATTGCTGAGTCCTCGTGGCTCACAGTTTACTACAACAACAGTTGCAGGTGCAGGTAAAGCGATGCTTTGACGTGAGAGCGATGCATGTTTGCTTTTGGAGTTCTTCTTCTGCTTCTTCTTCTTCATCGATCATAGGATGGGTTCCCGGTTGGCAGCCTGGGACTAGCAGGGTGGACGTCGTTCTTCTTTTTCGTTTGAGTTCATCCGTAGTCAGATCCTGCTCTTCTGTATGATGATTGCTATGTACTGTTGTTTTCATGTATTCATGCGGTAGCTTGTTGCGAGTGTAAGCCTTTATCTGGTATTCTCATCTGTTCAGTTCATGGTATGATGTAATGATATCCACCTTGCGAAGCGTCTCCGATATGCGCTTCTATCCTTAGTGGGATTTTCGAGTCCCTTGGGGATAGGACCGCATATTGGGCGTGACAGTATGATTGTCGGTGGTACGATAGAGGAGTCACGGGTTAGGCAAGTTTCGTTCGAACAGCACCGGTCCACCCGAATAGGAGTACGAGGCCAGGAGCTCCATGGTTTGGGTAAAGTGCGCAACCTCTGCAGAGTGTAAGAATCTATTCGAATTGCCGCGTCCATGGTATTGGACAGTCCGTACTAGGCCACTGAATGGTCAACCGTAATAATAATAATAATGATGGAAGAACTTGTCTCATGTTCAAAGGTACTCTATGGATCATGAGTATTTCGAGGGTTGTGGAACAACCCCGAAGAGAGTAAGTTGCTATTCGGTAACAGTAAGCACCTAAGCACTTAATATGATCATTGCCATGCTATTGTTTGCTGCGTTGTTATGGTTGCCGTGAGCTTGCGAGTACATTCCAAGTACTCACCTGGCGTATCATGCCAGATGCAGGAGAAGCCGAGGACGGAGGTCCCGATGGTTCGTGCTGCGCTAACTAGGCCGTGTCCCCAGCAGTGTCCCTGTGGATGGAGTTTTCCGCGCTATGTTCCTCTACGCCGTAGAGTCACCTAGTAGTATCGAGGCCCTGCCATGTTCCATAAATAATGTAGATATTGCCATAGCACGTGCAGTGCTCTTGGCCTCGCTATCGATGTAAATTATGAGCTTGTACTCGAGATATATCAATAAAGTTCAGTTCAGTTCTATTCCAAGTTGTTGTGTGTTTCCAGAAGACATGATCTCTGGGTTGGAAACACTGGGTAAACCGGTCCTCTGAGCCGGGGTGCCACAACGCTTGGTATAAGAGCCGCGCTGACTGTAGGACACCCTAGTTAACCCTGCGCTAGAACCATGATTAGTTTAGAGTCTTGGGGTGTGTCTTGCTTGTTGCATCTGATTGCTGCATTGCATGCATATAGTTTTTATTGTGCTAACCGCTGGTTTGATGAGTGTAGATGGCACTAGTTCCGTACCACTACAACCATGAGCCGGCACCATTCACTTTTCCAGTACTGCTTCGTAGCATCTGGCTTTGGCTGTATCCCAACGGCGAAGACCCAGTGTTCCAAGTGTTCCGAGAGAAGCTTGCTGGTTCAGTATACAAGTATCACGCAGAGGCCTTTCTTACTGCGAGTTCGGATATTGGCAGCTACTCCCGTTCTTCCAAGGGCGGAACTGCTTCTACTCCGGAACTGGCAATTCAGTTTGCTGCGATGGAGGCTCTTACTGACTTGCACTTCCATGAGGTCGAGATGCAGACTCATCCAGGTTACTTTCACTACCCCACCCTGTCGCCTGCGACAGGGCGAGGCCTTTTCGCACCCGTTGACCTGGCGAGTGATCGTGCTACTGGTGTGCTATCTCGTTATCTAAATGCCAGTTACCGTATGATCACTTCACTAGCTGAGGAGCTGACTCATGCTCGCGAGGCACTTGTGGCTGTTGCGGCAGCTCAGTCTCCTCCTCCACCTCCGTTTTCACCGGTGTATACTCCGCATGCTCCACCTTCTGAGACTCCTTCTAGCTCGTTCGGACCGCCAGGCTTTTCGTCTGGTAGCCGACGTCAGACCCCGGCAGAGTGGGCATCACTCCTAGCTACTCCAGCTGCTCCGATGCTGCGGCGTCGTGCTTCTTCTCCTTTGGAGGGGGAACCTTCTCGTCAACGTCATCGTGTTTCCTTTGATCCGGAGGTCGAGATTCACATCATCAGCTCAGATTCCGAGACCGGATCAGACCACGAGGAGTCTTCAGTTTGCCAGTGTTCGTGCCACCCGCTCTACTAGAGTGGAGGCTTGAGTGTCAGTGCATGCATCATACCATCCCTGCATATGTCAACTGCCGTATGAGCAGTCCAGTCATGATAATACCCTACTAGCTTGTCATGTATGATGTTGGGCTGCCTTGTATAATTATGTTGTTCGCTTTATTTCCTCTTTTTATTTGGCTTCTTTTTCTGGTGTCATGCTACCATGCTTTCCCTTATGGATGTTGCTCATCGATTCGGTATTTTGCAATGGGAACAAATTTAGGATGAAGAGGTGTAGTAATCAAGGCGGCGATGGAACTCCCGTTCGTCGATCCGCCAGACAAGCAGGATAGTCACCAGAAGATTTGCCACCTCCACCCCCACAGTCACCAACCACTGATCAGATTATGAGGATGTTTGAAGAGAAAAGAAATCAAGACCTCATGGAATTTCTGAAAAGTATGCAGACTATGGTGGGTCAGAACAACCACAATGGGACACACTCTAAATTATCTGATTTTCAGCGGACCAAGCCACCCAGTTTTGGTCAAGCTGTGGATCCTATGGAAGCTGATGACTGGCTGAGGACCATGGAAAAGAAATTGGACATAGCCCGCTGTGATGAGTCAGATAAGGTTCCTTTTGTTACTCACTACTTGGAGGGACCAGCAGCTATATGGTGGGACAATACAAAAATAATGTGGCCTTCTGGAGAAGATATTCCTTGGGAGAAGTTCAAAGAGGTATTCCGCAAGTATCATATTCCTATTGGCATAATGAAGGTGAAACAGAGGGAATTTCTTGCTCTTACTCAAGGGAACATGTCAGTGGGTGAGTATCTGAACAATTTTAATAATCTGGCATGGTACTCCACCCATGACGTGTCCACCAAAGAAAGGAAGATAGACCGATTCCTAGGAGGGCTGAATCATACCCTCCGCTGCCAGCTTTGCATGCTTGACTTTCCTGACTTCCAGACTTTGGTAAACAAGGCTTTCATAGCTGAACGAGAGCATAAGTCAGGCTATGATGATCGCAAGCGGAAGTTTGAACACAAGAAGGACAACCGTGAGCAGTTTTCTTTTTTTGTTTATTTACTTCTTCTCTGTTTTGCAAAATGTTTGGCCACAATATTACTTTTGTAAAATATGAGACTTGGCTCAATAAATATCAGGCAATATTTGGCACTGCTATAAAATGGTTGGGGTAATATTTGAAATCATTAGATTTTTTATTAAATGCAAATGGATTAAAGTGACTGTTTTAGTCACTGTTTTTGGATGTTAGGGTCAATTTTAGGAATTCAAATAATGTTGGCTTTATTTTTATAATTGCTTTGAGATTATTAGAAATATTATGAACACTTTTGTTCTACTGTTTGGATAACTTTTAATTTTGACTTTATTTTAAATTTGAATTTGAAGTTGGATTATTCTCTAAATGCAATTTAGTTAGGATGATCATGATGACATGGCTAATTAATTAGCATAATGACAGGGTTAAGATCTGGGGATGTTACAAATCTCCCCCACCACAAGAAATCTCGTCCCGAGATTTAAGAGGTGGAGGTAAGGGGTATCTTCGGGATCAAGGATGTATAGGAGAGTCAGGTTTCGATCCTGTGGAACTGTGGTTAGTGTGGGTTAAAAGTAGGAAGGGCGGTGACATCTTGCACGGCCATGATAGTAAGGCACGACAGAGGATAGTTTGTTAGCTATGTTGGCAACAACGTCGGTACCAAGGGCGAGGGACGAAGAGAACAATTTTCCCGCTCGTTAAGATGAGGTGGAACAATAGGCAAAGTTCTCATCCACCGTCGGTTACCTGAATGCCAACAACAATAGTAACATGGTGTTACCGACAGAGTGGTACACTGAGGTGTTTGCATAAGTAGGGAATCATTACTGCTTAGATAAAAGCTAGATTACAAGAAAGGTTAAACATAGCAATGGAAAGAGGAATGTGATGATCAGATTAAACAGACCAGTGGAAAGGAATAACTGCAGACAATCCAGCTCTCCGGGTGAATGTGAACACGAGAACCTAATGTTAGAGTTAGCAATTTTTTTAACCCGGATAGAGGAGAGATCAGAATCCCAGAGTAAAGGAGAGGAATAAAAGATCCTAAACCCAACCATTGGCGACGTGGGCCCGTAAGCCATACAACCATGTTAGTAAAACAGTCTTGGAGACTAGACTCAACTTCGGCCAAGGAGTTGGAAAGGGGGCTTCCTATAGGCAGTTGGCTCTGATACCAACTTGTGACGCCCCCGGCCCGACCGTGCACTAATCATACACGCAAATGCGCACGATCAAGCCCAGGGACTCACGGGAAGATATCACAACACAACTCTAGACACAAAATAAAATAATACAAGCTTTATATTACAAGCCAGGGGCCTCGAGGGCTCGAATACATAAGCTCGAGTTACACAAACATCAGCGGAAGCAACAACAGTATCTGGGTACAGACACAAAGTTAAACAAGGGTGCCTTAAGAAGGCTGAGCAAAACAACGACATCTAGATCAAAAAGGCGTAGGCCTCCTGCCTGGGAGCCTCCTAACTACTCCTGGCCGTCGGTCTCCACATAGTAGTAAACTCCATCGGGGTAGTAGTAGTCGTCGACGGGGTCAGCTGGCTCCGGGGCTCCGTCATCTGATCGCAGCAAACGTGTAAGGGGGAAAACGGGGAGCAAAGCAACCATGAGTACTCATCCAAAGTACTCGCAAGACTTACATCAGAACTAATCTATTTATGCATTGGTTTCAAGTGAAGGGACTGTATCTGTGGACTAGACTGCAGAAATGACAGAGTAGAGGGGAAGGCCTAGCCTATCGAAGACTAGCATCTTCAGCGTCTTGCAGCAATAGAAGAGTGTATATTAGTACATAAATAAAGTAGCAAGCATGTAGTAGCAAAGCCTAGAGATCCTTCCTCGACTCCCTGCGAGAAAGCGATCCCGGAGCTTACAATTAAAGTAACATGTATTCAGTTCAAGTTGTAGTAGATCGGGATACAACACTGAGCGTCCTGTTACCGTGGACACGGCTATTCGAATAGATAATCTTCTCTGCAGGGGTGCACTACTGTTACCCAACACGCTCGATTAAATCTGGCAGGACACACTTTCCCGGGTAATACCCGGCCTCGGCTGATCAATACGACGTAGTCCTACCTAGGCTGAGTAGAGAGGTCCCCGCCGGTCTACATCCTAAGTGCTCAGGGGTCTTGGGCCCATCTCCCTTTGCACTCCGGGTCATTGTGAGCAGGGCAATCCAGGCACCACCTCTGGGGTGCCGACCTGGCCATGCCGCAATGCTGAAGTGGACGTCTGACAGAGCTTTCGGCTGATACATACGGCGCTGAGGGCCCCATTAAACCATTATCCCACGTGGTGGTAGTGCGTATAGGCCAGTGGCCAACTCAGATCAGATACCCAAATCCGTTAGTGTGTTGGGAGCTCGCGGTGACGATCAGTACTCCTGTCGCCCCGTCTCGAGGAAGTGCAACAAGGGTCAGGCCCATTCCTCTCTAGGGCGATCTCTACCTGCCCGGCCACACCTCATAATTATCTCGCGGGTACCCTCTAGGTCAACCCGACTCTCAAGAGACTGTCGGGAACTCAGGTCCACCTCTACCGGGGTGGTACCGCCTGGCCGTTCAGTCCCGCAGTAACAGATAAAAGGGGTAACAGTGTGTTCTTGTCATCAAGGGGGATGTCCGAGGAATCACCCTCGATGGACTCCCACTCGATGTATCCGTCAAGGGGAACTAGGAGGAATCACCCTCGATGGGTTCACACTTGAGGGGTTGCATGACAGAGGCATCGTCGGAGGTGGTGCAAGAGGAATCACCCTCGATAACCCACAACCGACTAGCTATGCTACACAACTATCATCAGGGGTGACGTAGGAGGTATCACCCTCGGCACTCGATGGTAGCTCTCCAGAGTCGTACAACTAAGGGGGTGTGCGGTGGTGTGTCGGACTCGGCACGTCGATCACATTGATGGAGTCATCGGTAGTAAAGCAAGGCAACACAGACAAGGGTGTAGGACCACTGATGGATCGCTAACCAGCCTAAACTAAGCATATAGGACAACAGGTAAAGTATCAACAGCAGGTTACAACATCAGGCCATGCATCAGAATAGGAGCAATCAATTATAGTAGCAAAATGTAATGCAAGCATGGGGAAGAAGGAATAGGTGATATAGGAATGATCAAGGGGGTTTTGCTTGCCTGGATGCTCTGCTGAAAAGGAAGAAGGGTCGTCAGTGATGTAGTCAATCACAGGGGCAGCGTCGGTCTCGGGGCTATTGGAGAGAAGAGAGGGAAGAAACAATAAATATAAAGCAAACAAATGCACACAGATGCTTGGCATGACAATAGGCTATGCTAGGGTGCCCTAACGCAGTACTAAGTATTTTAAACGGAGTAGGAAAATATCCGGGAATATTTTCCCAGCTCCAGGTAGTTATCGGTATATAGAACCGGAGTGGACGGTTCCATGTTCACCTAGTTAGGAGTGATGGTCAAGCAATTTGATCACATATTCGGATTCGTCATATTTTTCTGATCATTTTTCATATATAAATTATTTTCATCCGAGTTACGGTTTATTTTATATGAATTTCCAAAGTTTTAATCATTTTCTGGAATTTCTGGAATTAAATTTAAATTCGAAATTAAAATAGGAAAATAATATGGGTACACAGAAAGTGTACCCATAGATGTGCTTGTGTGGCTGACAGTGGGCCCAGTCAACTGCACAGTCAGCAGTTGACTGGGTCAACGTTGACATGACAGGTGGGTCCAGTGGGACCCACCTGTCATTGACTGGGACCAGCCCAGTCAGCAGGTTTGACTGGTCAACTGGGCCCAGTGGGACCCAGCTGTCAGTGACTAGAACAGTTAACAGGGTTTAATTAATCAAAAGGGATAATTAACAGGGGTGGGACCCAGATGTCAGTGGCAGAGCTAACTATTATATTTTATTTAATTTAACTAACTGCTACAGTACCCGGACCCACCAGTCAGTGGCTATTTAGCAGCTGGCATAGGGGTTAGTTAACCACCTGACGCGTGGGTCCTGCCGGCGTTTAAACGCCGGCGCGCGCCGGTGAGTACACAGGACGGCGGCGACGCGCGGGAGGACAACGGGATTTGCCGTCCGGCGACCAAATCACGCACGGACGGTTGCGTTCGAAAGCACACACCGAGCCGCATCCAATGGTGTTACTCGTGCGGGCTGTGACGGTCGGTAACACCGGTGACGTCGACGTGGGCGGAGGCCGGAGTACGGGTAAGCACGGGCGCGGCGATGTGGGGCTCCAACGTCCAAACTAAGGGGCTAGGTGGCCACTGGGAGCACCAGGGGCACGACAACATCGCTGGTGCTAGAGGAGAAACACGAGAGCACGATGCTCGCCGACCATGGCGGACGGCGGCTCGGGCAAGGCGAGTGTGACGGTAACAGGACGCGGGGAAGGGGGAAAAGGGGTCGAGGAGGAGCGCGTGCTCACATTGGAGCTCGTGGGGGACTCGGTGAAGCCGGAGGGGCTCGGGGTGGAGCGCATCGACGACAATGGTGGGCGGCATCCGAGGTAGAGGAACGAGTCGATGGCGACCGCTCGGCGAAGCCCTGCTTGAACCAGTCATCGTAGGGGACGTGGTCGACGACGGCGCAGCTCGTGGACAGCGAATGGTGGCGTGGGGTTGCTTCTGGCCATGCGGTGGTGGCGACGCGGCGGCGACCACGCTCGGGCGAGTGAGACAGAGAGGGAGAGGGGCGAGCGAGGGGGAGTATGGAGGCGGCTAGGGTTGCAGGGGGTCGAGGGGGTTCTTGCAGGCGCCCGCGGAGCTCCAGCCGCGCGCTGTCGAGCGTGCGCGAGGGGGCCAGGGCGTGCGCTCTCTGGGCAGCCGACATCGAGGAGAGAGAGGTGGGAGGAGGGAGAAAATAGGGGGGACTGGGCTGGGCCGCGCACTGTAGCCACTTAGGGCCCAGCGTAGCAGTAGGTTTCTAGCTTTTCTCTTTCTTTTTCTGTTTATTTACTTCTTCTCTGTTTTGCAAAATGTTTGGCCAGAATATTCCTTTTGTAAAATATGAGACTTGGCTCAATAAATATCAGGCAATATTTGGCACTGCTATAAAATGGTTGGGGTAATATTTGAAATCACTAGATTTTTGATTAAATGCAAATGGATTAAAGTGGCTGTTTTAGTCACTGTTTTTGGATGTTAGGGTCAATTTAGGAATTCAAATAATGTTGGCTTTATTTTTATAATTGCTTTGAGATTATTAGAAATATTATGAACACTTTTGCTCTACTGTTTGGATAACTTTTAATTTTGACTTTATTTTAAATTTGAATTTGAAGTTGGATTATTCTCTAAATGCAATTTAGTTAGGATGATCATGATGACATGGCTAATTAATTAGCATAATGACAGGGTTAAGATCTGGGGATGTTACAATGACACTTCACCATCTTTGGGCCTAAGGGAATGCATTGTGGAGTAGTAATTAGATGATGGGTTGCTAGAGTGACAGAAGCTTAAACCCTAGTTTATGCGCTATTCCGTAAGGGGCTGATTTGGATCCATATGTTTAATGCTATGGTTAGATTTATCTTAATTCTTCTTTCGTAGTTGCGGATGCTTGCGAGAGGGGTTAATCATAAGTGGGAGGCTTGTTCAAGTAAGAACAGCACCCAAGCACCGGTCCACCCACATATCAAATTATCAAAGTAGCGAACGCGAATCAAACAAACATGATGAAAGTGACTAGATAAAATTCCCATGTGTCCTCGAGAACGCTTTGCTTATTATACGAGTTTGTTCCGGCTTGTCCTCTGCTACAAAAAGGATTGGGCCACCTTGCTGCACTCTTTGTTACCTTTACTACTTGTTACTTGTTACAAATTATCTTGCTATCAAACTACTCGTTACTAACAATTTCAGTGCTTGTAGAAAATACCTTGCTGAAAACCGCTTGTCATTTCCTTCTGCTCCTTGTTGGGTTCGACACTCTTACTTATCGAAAGGACTACGATTGATCCCCTATACTTGTGGGTCATCAAGACTCTTTTCTGGCGCCGTTGCCGGGGAGTGAAGCGCCTTTGGTGAGTGGAATTTGGTAAGGCAACATTTATATTACGTGCTGAAATTTACTGTCACTTGTTACTATGGAAAACAATGCTTTAAGGGGCTTGTTCGGGGTATCTTCACCTCGACCGGAAGCACAAAGAGTTGCTCCGCAACCTACTGCACCTACTGAAAATATTTATTATGAGATTCCTTCAGGTATGATAGAGAAACTGCTAGCTAATCCTTATGCAGGAGATGGAACGGTTCATCCCGATATGCACTTGATCTATGTGGATGAAATTTGTGGATTGTTTAAGCTTGCAGGTTTATCCGGAGATGGAGTTAAGAAGAAAGTATTCCCTTTATCTTTGGAGGGAAAGGCATTGACATGGTATAGGCTATGTGATGATACCGATACATGGGACTGGAACCGGTTGAAGCTGGAATTCCATCAAAAAATTTATCCTATGCATTTGGTTCATCGTGATCGGAATTATATATATAAATTTTGGCCTCGTGAAGGAGAAAGTATCGCTCAAGCTTGGGGGAGGCTTAAGTATATGTTACACACATGCCCCAATCATGAGCTCTCAAGAGAAATAATTCTTCAAAACTTTTATGCTCGGCTTTGTCATGATGATCAAACCATGCTCGATTCTTCTTCGACTGGCTCCTTTATGAAGAAAACTATTGAATTCAGATGGGATCTTCTGGAAATAATTAAACGCAACTCTGAAGATTGGGAACTCGACAAAGGTAATGAGTCAGGTATAATACTTGAGTTCGATTGTGTTAAATCTTTTATAGATACCGATGCTTTTCATAAGTTTAGCACTAAATATGGACTTGACTCTGAGATAGTAGCCTCCTTTTGTGAATCATTTGCTACTCATGTTGATCTCCTAAGGAGAAGTGGTTTAAATATCATCCCCCTGTTAAAGAAAAGATTGAGGAACCTGTTATAGTTAAAGAAGAAACTATCAATTACAATGTTGATCCAGTTGTGCCTACTGCTTATATTGAGAAACCACCTTTTCCTGTTAGGATTAAGGAACATGGTAAAGTTTCAAATATGGTTAATAAAAGTAATATTAGAGCACCTAGACCCTCTGAACAAACTAAAGTTGAACCTAATGTTGCTACGGTTAAAGATCTCTTGGTCGATAATATAGATGGGCATGTTATTTACTTCTGTGATGAAGCTACTAGAATTGCTAAGCCCGATCCTAAAGATAAGAATAAACCTGTCGTTGGCATGCCTGTTATTTCTGTTAAAATTGGAGATCACTATTATCATGGTTTATGTGATATTGGTGCTAGTGTGAGTGCTATTCCGTTTACTCTTTACCAAGAAGTCATGAATAATATTGCATCTATTGAGATTGAAGATATTGATGTTACTATTAAGCTTGCAAACAGAGATACTATTTCACCACTTGGGATTGTTAGAGATGTTGAAGTCTTGTGTGGTAAGATCAAATACCCTACTGATTTTCTTGTTCTTGGATCAGCACAAGATGATTTTTGTCCAATTATATTTGGTAGAGCCTTCTTGAAAACTGTTAATGCTAAGATTGATTGCACTAAAGAAACTATCAGTGTTAACTTTGGTGATATATCTCATGAGTTTAATTTCTCTAAGTTTCGTAGACAACCTCATGATAAAGAATTACCCAATAAAGATGAAATTATTGGTCTTGCTTCTATTGCTGTGCCTCCTACTGATCCACTAGAACAATATTTGCTTGAGCATGAGAATGACATGAATATGAATGAAAGAAATGAAATAGATGAATTATTCTTTAAACAAGCACCTATCCTGAAACATAATTTGCCTGTTGAAACCATGGGAGGTCCACCTCCACCCAAGGGTGATCCTGTTTTTGATTTGAAGCAGTTACCTGATACTCTTAAATATGCTTATCTTGATGAAAAGAAGATATATCCTGTTATTATTAGTGCTAACCTTTCAGATCATGAAGAAAATAGATTACTTAAAACTCTGAAGAAGCACCGTGCAGCTATTGGATATACTCTCAATGATCTTAAGGGCATCAGTACCACTTTATGTCAGCATAAAATTCATATGGAGCCAGATGCTAAACCCGTTGTTGATCATCAAAGAAGATTAAATCCTAAAATGAAGGATGTGGTAAGAACTGAAATATTAAAGCTTCTGGAAGCAGGTATAATTTATCCCATAGCTGATAGTAGATGGGTAAGTCCTGTTCATTGTGTTCCTAAGAAAGGAGGTATTACTGTTGTTCCCAATGATAAAAATGAACCTATTCCACAAAGAATTGTAACTGGTTATAGGATGGTAATTGATTTCAGGAAGTTAAATAAAGCTACTAGAAAAGATCATTACCCCTTGCCTTTTATTGATCAAATGTTAGAAAGATTGTCTAAGCATACAGACTTTTGTTTCCTAGATGGTTATTCTGGTTTCTCTCAAATACCTGTGTCACCTGAAGATCAAGAGAAAACCACATTTACTTGTCCTTTTGGAACTTATGCTTATCGTCGTATGCCTTTTGGTTTATGTAATGCACCTGCTACCTTCCAAAGATGTATGACTGCTATATTATCTGAGTTTTGTGAAAAGATTGTTAAGGTTTTCATGGATGATTTCTCCTTTTATGGAATTACTTTTGATGATTGCTTAAGCAACCTTGATCGAGTTTTGCAGAGATGTGAAGAACTAATCTTGTCTTGAATTGGGAGAAGTGCCACTTTATGGTGAATGAAGGTATTGTCTTGGGGCTTAAAATTTCTGAAAGAGGTATTGAAGTAGATAAGGCTAAAGTTGATGCAATTGAGAAAATGTCATGTCCTAATGATATTAAAGGTATAAGAAGTTTCCTCGGTCATGCTGGTTTCTATAGAAGGTTTGTTAAAGACTTCTCTAAAATTTATAGACCTCTTACCAATCTCTTGCAAAAAGATGTTCCATTCGTTTTTGATGATGATTGTGTAGAAGCCTTTGAAATACTTAACAAAGCCTTAATTTCTGCACCTATTGTTCAACCACCTGATTGGAACTTGCCTTTTGAAATTATGTGTGATGCTAGTGATTATGCTGTTGGTGCTGTTCTAGGATAAAGAGTTGATAAGAAATTGAATGTTATTCATTATGCTAGTAAAACTCTAGACAGTGCCCAAAGAAATTATGCTACTACTGAGAAAGAATTTTTAGCAGTTGTGTTTGCATGTGATAAATTCAGAACTTATATTGTTGATTCCAAAGTTACTGTTCACACTGATCATGCTGCTATCAAATATCTTATGGAAAAGAAAGATGCTAAATCTAGACTCATTAGGTGGGTTCTATTGCAACAAGAATTTGACTTGCATATTGTTGATAGAAAGGGAGCTGAGAATCCCGTAGCTGATAATTTGTCTAGAATGGAAAATGTTCTTGATGACCCACTCCCTATTAATGATGATTTCCCTGATGAACAATGAGCTGTGATAAATGCTTCTCATAATACTCCTTGGTATGCAGACTATGCTAATTATATTGTTGCCAAATTTGTACCACCTAGTTTCACATACCTACAAAAGAAAAAGTTCTTTGATTTAAGACATTACTTCTGGGATGACCCACATCTTTATAAAGAAGGAGTAGATGGTATTATTAGACATTGTATACTTGAGCATGAACAGGAACAAATCCTACGGAAGTGTCATTCCGAGGCTTACGGAGGACACCATGCGGTAGACAGAACTGCACATAAGGTACTACAATCTGGTTTTTATTGGCCTACTCTTTTCAAGGATGCTCGTAAGTTTGTCTTATCTTGTGATGAATGTCAAAGAATTGGTAATATTGGTAGACGTCAGGAAATGCCTATGAATTATTCACTTGTTATTGAACCATTGGATGTTTGGGGTTTTGATTATATGGGACCTTTTCCTAAATCCAATGGGTATACTCATATTTTAGTTGCTGTTGATTACGTTACTAAGTGGGTAGAGGCTATTCCAACTAGTAGTGTTGATCATAACACTTCTATTAAAATGCTTAAAGAAGTTATTTTCCCGAGGTTCGGAGTCCCTAGATATTTAATGACTGATGGTGGTTCATATTTTATTCATGGTGCTTTCCGTAAACTACTTGCTAAATATGATGTCAACCATAGAATTGCATCTCCCTATCACCCTCAATCTAGTGGTCAAGTTGATTTGAGCAATAGAGAAATAAAGTTAATTTTGCAAAAGACCGTCAATAGATCTAGAAAGAATTGGTCTAAGAAACTTGACGATGCATTATGGGCTTATAGAATTGCTTATAAAAATCCTATGTGTATGTCTCCTTATAAAATGGTTTATGGAAAAGCATGTCATTTACCTCTTGAGTTAGAACATAAAGCATATTGGGAAATTAAAGAACTCAATTATGATTTTAAACTTACCGGTGAAAAGAGGTTATTTGATATTAGCTCGCTAGATGAATGGAGAACCCAAGCTTATGAAAATGCCAAATTGTTTAAAGAAAAAGTTAAAAGATGACATATAAAAGATTTCAAAAACGGGAATTCTAAGTGGGTGAGTATGTTCTATTGTACAATTCTCATTTTAGATTTTTTGCAGGAAAACTTCTCTCTAAATGGGAAGGACCGTATATCATCGAGGAAGTTTATCGCTCTGGAGCCATTAAGATCATTAACGCCGAAGGCACTAATCCGAAGGTGGTCAATGGGCAAAGAATTAAGCATTACATCTCAGGTACACCTATTAATGTTGAGACTAACATTATCCAAACTATGACACCGGAGGAACACATAAGAGAGACCTTCGAGAACACTCCAGAACCCTGAAAAGGAAGAGGTACGTGATACGGTAAGTAAACCGACTTCAAAAATTCCATAAAAATACTTTCTGTCAGTTTTGGAATATTAGAAAAAATACAAAAATAAGAAACAGCCGAGAGGACCCACGAGGTGCACATGAGGCACCAGGGCGCGTCACCCCCCTGGCGCGCCATGGTGGCTCGTGGGCCCCTCGTGAGCCTTCCCGACTCCGTTTTCTTCTGGAATACTTGTTTTGCAAGATAAAATTCTTTATATATACTCCCGGACATTTTGACCACCGTATCGCAGAAATATCCTCTGTTCTTGTTTCGTGCTATTTTTCTGACAGATCTAGATCGCTATGGCTCCACCAAGCTCTTCCAAGGACAAGTTCTATGAGAAGGTCATCAACCCCTACCTACCGGAGGTGATGAAACACCCTCAAGCCATCGAGATGCATGAGGGGGTGCTTCACATCCGGGATGCTCAAGGGCCCAAGAAGACCGGGAGCATGGAGGCCAGGCTCGAAGCGGTGGAGCAGGAGATTTTCAAGTGCCTAGGGATGGTAGAACATGGACTCAGCGCCAACCACTCCATGATCACGGAATTCACCCGTGATCACAAGGTGGATGGCCAATCAATGGAGGACATCGTCTTCAAGCTCAACGAAACGAATTGACTACCTCCAAGGCCAAATCTATGATCTCCAAAACCAAAATTTTGAGTATGAGGCAAGATTCAAAGGTATGAGTTTAGCTGCAAGTTTCAGGACTCTAGAGACTCGTTCATACTTTTATGATGGGGAACCTATGCCATGGAAGCCGGAGGACAAGCCCACCACCTCATCATCACCATCATCACCAAAGAAAGAAACTTGAGTACATGGGTATGGGCACCCCCCTTGGCTTGTGCCAAGCTTGGGGGAGGTGCCCCGGTATCGTATCACCATCACTTTTATTATCTTTACCTATTTTTAGTTCGATCCTTAGTTATTTCGTGATTTAGTTAAATAACAGTTTAGTATGATCTATTTTCGAGTGCTAGTTTCGTGATCTATCTATCTATGTAATTGAGTTGAGAGTTATATAATAAAGAGTAGTTTGAGTTTTTGCTTCTTTACTTTTATGTTTCAATCCTAGCAATGAAAATAATGAAAAAGATCATATGCTAATCTTATGGAAAGTAATGACATTACATAAAGAAAAGTATAAGTGGTAAAATTTATTGAAATTTAACAAACATAGCATTTGGTCAATGATGCAATTCATGAAAAAATTAATAAGGGAACAGAAGATTCACATGCAAATACACTATCTTGGACATCTTTTGTGATTGTGAGCCCCATTGAGTATTTTATGTCAAATTGTTGACGTTGGACAAGGAAGACAACGTAATGAATTATGTCTGCATATATTCACATAGAAGTTATATTGTCATAGTTCCACCAACATGTGGTTCTTGCCCAATATCTTTGCTAGCCAAAAATCCGCACCAAGTAGAGATACTACTTGTGCATCCAAAACCCTTAAACCCAGTTTCTTGCCATGAGTGTCCACCATATCTACCTATAGATTGAATAAGATCCTTCGAGTAAGTTTTCATCGGTGCAAAAAGCAATAAAAATTGCCTCTAAATATGTATGAACTTTTATTGTAAGGGAAAATAAGGTTTGTACGAACTTGTGATGGTAAAGAAATAAAAGCGACGGACGGCATAATCACTACTGGAATCAGGGAATTTGCCGTCACCCAGTTCTTTGCCGTCTGCTAGTGGACGGCAAAGAAGGTCTTTGCCATCCACTTTCAAAAAACAGACGACAAAGAACTGGCTGATGGCAAAGATATAGTTTGCCGTCGGCCAGCAGACGGCAAAGAGACCAGCTGGTCCCCACTGAGGCGTGGAGCTGGCTAGGTCAAATGGACGGCCTGGATGCCGTCCGCCAAATCTTTGCCGTCCGCTTTCTTGTCTTTGCCGTCCGCTAGCGGACGACAAAGAATTTGCCTAACTAACGGCCGTGCCCCCCCGGCCCCACCCCCTCTTTGCCGTCTGCTAGCGGACGGCAAAGAAGTCCGCTAGTAGACGGCAAAGAGGTTTGCCTAACTAACGGCCGTGCACCCCCCGGCCCCACCCCCTCTCTCTCTGTTCCTCTTTCTCTCTCCCCCCACGACCTCACCCGCCGCCGCTCCTCCCCCGACGATCTCACCCGCCGCCGCTCCTCCCCCGACGACCTCACCCGCCGCCCCGCTCCCTGGCCCCTGCGCCCTCCCCTCCCCCGACGACCTCGGAGCCGCGGCACCTCCCCGCGACGCCCCACCGCCGGAGCAGGCCGCGGCGCAGCCCCCCTCCCCGCGGCCTTCCTCCCCCTGCGTCGGCCCTCCTCCACCACCGCGCCGGCCCTCCTCCACCGGCCCTCAAGGTGAGTTTTTTTTTCTGTTTTTTTTCCTGTTTTTTACTATTTAGGTTTAGGTTAATTAGTGTTTGGTTTAGGTTAGTGCTAGCTAGGTTTAGGTTTAGATAATTAGAAGAAGAAGAAGAAAGATGAAAAAAATAAGAAGAAAAGAAGAATAAGTAAAAGAAGAGGAAAAAGGAAAAGAAGAAGAAGAAGAGGAAGAAGAAGAAGAAGAAGAAGAAGAGGAGGAGGAGAAGACGAAGAAGAAGAGGAGGAGGAGGATAGGGAAGAGAGGGCGAGGTGGTTGGCGTCGACAAAAGCCTAAATGATGGGTTGACCGGAAGAGATGGCGTGCTGACCCGTCGACCGTGCGTCGCCATAACTGAGGGCGCCCGGGGACGAGCGGGTTAGGGGGTTCCTCGGCGTCGATGGAACCCTAAATGATGGCTATTTAGGTTAGGGGGTGCCTTGGTGTCGACGAAAGCCTAAATGACATCTATATAGGTTAGGGGTGCCTCGACGTCGACGGAACCCTAGATGACATATATTTCGGGTAGGGGTGCCTCCGCGTGGACGGAACCTTAAATAACGTCAATTATGGTTAGGGCGTACCTCGGCGTCGATGGAACCCTAAATGACGTCTATTTAGGTTAGGGGGTGCCTCGGCGTCGATGGAACAATAAATGGCAGCTGTTTAGGTTAGCGGGTGCCTCGGTGTCGACGAAAAAACCCTAAATGATAACTCTTTAGGTTAGGGGTTGTTGCGGGGAACGAGCAGTGCGAATCGTTTTTTTACAACTTGGCGGTGGCATCCTGTTGTAAATATTTAGTTAGGTTGACGGAAAAAACAATAATGCTATGTTACTCGTCTTTGGATTTATATGTGCAGTTGTTTCGTCGCTGCGAGGGTCTGGTGTTCGACGAGCTCCGCCCCTGCGTTCGTGAGTGAGCACAAATGACATCTCATCCTCCCCCTTCATTATTTGCTCTGTTCCGGTCTTCGTGCCCATGAAACTTGCTAGCTACGTATGCGTGACCACTATGCGTCTCCCATTCGAAAGGGTTACATCTATAAATATGCATGCATTTGCATATTTATAACCGTGATTCTTTCGAATTGTCCAATTTTATCCATGGACAGCCCGAGTATGTGTAGATTGGGTTCGTTTTCCCATATGCTCTGCTCCGGATCCGATGCAGAATTTCGTCAGTGCCTCCCTGTTGTTCTTCGGGTACACATCCTCTATGCTTATTGCCGAGACATGTATCAGGAGAACAGCGGGGAGGTGCTGCCGAAATTTTGCGTCGGATCCGGAGCAGAGCATGGGAAAACGAACCCAATCGACACATACTCGGGTGGGATTAGGACCTATCTTTACCTATTAGCGTCTAGGTTGCATGGACGTAATAAAACTGACAAACTCCATTAACTGATGAATATGGTTTGCTGAATTATGTATATATTTCTTGTGTGTCGAGTAGCTAGGCAAGATGAGTGATCGTGCGTGGATGTACACCGGTCACACTAGTCAGAAAGACAAGACCGATGAATGGTTAACAAAAACCAAGGGGTTTGTGAGAGCCGCATTTGCAAATGGCCAGAGAAAAACCTGGTGCCCCTGTGTCCGGTGCGACAACTACCATAAGAGGACAGAGCTTGAAATGAGTAAACACCTGCAGAAGTGGGGTTTTACGCCTGCTTATACGGTCTGGACATTTCATGGTGAGTCTGCCTAACGTGCCAGAGCTGAGGTGGGCCGTTGTCGCACCGATGAGCATGGTACCGGGATCGAAGACATTCTGGAAGACTTTGATGATGCTCGGGATTCGGACGATGAGATGGAGGAATCTGCAAAGGCCTTCAATGATATGTTGGAGTCTTCAAAACGTCCTCTTCACGAGCACACTGAGCTTTGTCAGCTGGATGCCATCGCACAAGTAATGGCTCTGAAGGCTCAATTCAACTTGGGCAGAGAATGCTATGACGCGATGATGACACTATTTGGATGCTTTCTACCCAAAGGCCATGTAATGCCTGCAAACCTGTACCAGTCGGACAAAATCCTCCGTGTACTTAAGATGCCCTATGAGAAGATAGATGCCTGTGAGAATGGATGTGCCTTATTTAGGCTTGAGTATGCGGACTTGAACTATTGTCCCATTTGCAAGTCTTCCAGGTATGTTGTGGTAGACAACGGTATGGGTGAGAAGAGTCAGACAAAAATCCCAGTTAATGTTCTTCGGTATATGCCAATCATACCAAGACTTCAACGTCTTTTCATGGTCGAAGAGACGGCCAGACAGATGACATGGCACAAATTGGGCAAAAGAACCGAACTAGATGCAGATGGGAATCAGATGTTGGTACACACATCGGACGCTTTTGCGTGGAAGCACTTCGATGCAATACATCATGATAAAGCGGCAGATCCAAGGCATCCTCGAGTCGCCATCAGCACGGATGGGTTCAATGTGTTTGGTATGATGGCAACCCAATACAGTTGTTGGCCTGTATTTGTCATTCCACTCAATCTCCCCCCCGGACAGATTATGCAAAGAAAGAACATTTTCCTGACGTTGATAATTCCGGGACCCAACTATCCGGGGAAGAGTATGAATGTGTACATGCAACCGCTGAAGGATGAATTGCAAGAAGCTTGGGATAATGGGATCAAGACATACGACGCCGCTACAAAAAAAAACTTCCTAATGCATGTGTGGTTCATGTACTCGATGCATGACTTGCCGGCGTATGCGCTATTCGTTGGCTGGTGTGTGCATGGAAGGTTCCCGTGCCCCACATGCAAGGCAGCTCTTGAGTTTCGTTGGCTGGATGCGGGTCGCAAGTATTCTTGCTTCGACTTGCATAGACAGTTCCTGGAGCCTCGCCATAAGTTCAGAAAAGACAAGAAGAAATTCATCAAAGGTAGAGTTGTCAAAAACTCTACACCACCTGCGTTGACAGGCCAACAGACCCTGGATCATTTAAATGCTCTCGAGCCGGATCCAGAGCGTCCAGGGTATTTCAAGGGGTATAATTCGGAACACGCCTGGACTCACAAGACATGCTTGTGGGATCTGCCTTACTTCACAGACCTCCTTTGCCCACGCACCATCGACGTGATGCACACTGAAAAGAATGTCGCCGAGGCCCTCTTTGGTACATTGTTCGGCATAGAGGGGAAGTCAAAGGATAATCCTAAGGCTAGAGTCGATCAGGAGGCTCTATGTGATAGACCGTTACAAAACATGCGACAACCGAAAGGAAAGCAGAACTGGACGAAGCCAAAGGCATGGTTCAATCTTGGAAGGCCAGATATGAGGGAAATTATCCTGTGGGTGAAAAAGGAGTTGATGTTCCCCGATGGGTATGCAGCGAATCTAAAGAGGGGAGCGAGTCTTGAAAAATTGAAAATATTTGGTCTCAAGAGTCATGATTGGCACATATGGCTTGAGCGGGTAATGCCGGTGATGTTGCGTGGCTTTATCCCTGAGGATGAATGGCTAGTACTGGCAGAGCTGAGCTATTTCTTCCGTGTTCTTTGTGCGAAAGAACTAACGTCTGGCTTGCTAGATGAAATGGAAGAGTTGGCACCGGAGTTGATCTGCAAGTTAGAGAAGATCTTCCCACCGGGCTTCTTTAATCCAATGCAGCATTTGATTTTGCATCTCCCGACCGAGCCACGATTGGGGGGGCCCATGCAGATTCGTTGGTGCTACGCAACTGAGAGGATGCAGAAGACGCTTCGAGCAAAATGTAAAAATAAACGTAGAATTGAAGCATCGATGGCCGAGGCATTCATTACTGAGGAGGCGGCAAACTTCGTGACAACACACTACGAAGCCAAAAATCGTCATTTGCAAAATCCGAAGCCTCGGTACAATGCTGGTGACCCTAAAAAGGGTGGATCCAACCTCAGCCTATTCAAAGGGAAGCTCGCACCAGCCGGTGCTTCTAATTCCTTATCGTTGGATGTCGAAGAATGGCGGACCATTTCGTTGTATATCTTCAACAACCTAACAGAAGTGCGGCCGTACATCGAGTAAGTTCTCGGTACATTGTTTTGCAACTTCTAATTCCTTTGAACTGCACTTATTCCCGGATATTTGATACAGTCGATACGTCGCCAAATTCTCGTATGGAGCGGTGATCCAAAAGGATTCCGTCGAAGAGTATCAGCTTCTGACAAAGCATGGAGGCGGCTATCCCGGTTTCATCTCTTGGTTCAAACAAACGGTAATTTCCATTAGACCATTTCATTTCTTCGTCTAAATTGCGGCTAATGCAACAATCCTTTCGTATTAAACTTGTAGCCTAATTCAGAGTCTATGGACGCCGAATTGAGACAAGTCGCTAATGGTTTTGACTATAAGGTCCATTCATTTGACAAATACGACATCAACGGGTATCGCTTTCGTACCTATGGCAAAGAGCTATCTATGGCCGACCGAAAGTCTACAAATTGTGGTGTCTCTGCTATCGGCGAAGGAGATAAGAAGTATTATGGAACAGTTGAAGCAATTTATGAACTTCTATTCTATGATGCAAACCCACCGAACGTCGTAGTCTTCAAATGTTATTGGTTCCAGCCGAAGGAGACTAGAAGGACTCATGAACATATAGGGCTAGTCGAAATCAAACAAAGCACCCATTTGGATGTTCCCGATGTCTATATTACGGCTCAACAGGCAACCCAAGTTTTCTATCTACCGTGGGCCTGTCAAAGTGATCCAAATCTCAATGGTTGGGATGTCGTTTATGAAGTGCCGCCACATGTTAGACCACCTCCCCCCAATGAAGAGGATTATGAACCTCACATTAACCCAGACACATATGAAGGAGAATTCTTCCAAGAAACACGTCTTTCCCAAAAACATTTCAAGAACCGCTCTACTTCACCCCAGAACATTGAAGTAGACAGCGACAGTGAATCCGACTTCACCCTTGAGCCGGAACAAGAAGAGCCGGAACAAGAAGAGGTTACTGCTGCGGATGACCTGTCAATGCTTGACCGATTACGTAAAGGAGGCCTTCCACATGTTGATGCATTTATTGATGATGATGATGAGCACGTCATTACTGATAGTGATGATGATGATGCATTTATTGACCCCGGAGCATATATTGACGATGAAGATTAATATTAGTTCATGTCAGGTATTCAATTATTATTATGTACATATATATTATTAATTAGTTCATGTTAGGTATTCCATTTTTTATTATGTTCATGATGATGATACACTTAAATTATATACATAATATTATTCATGTCAGGTATTCAATTTTTTTATGTTGTACTAATTTCGTTTACTCTTTGTCATTGCAGGTGTTGACAGATGGTGGGCACGGGTCCAGAGCGCTCCGAGGCTCCTTCCTCGGCGCGTGGTGGGAGGGGTGCTTCCATTCCACCCCAGCACCTCCGGAGAGCGCTGCATCTCAGTATGCAGACACCACCGGCGGGCGCTTATTCTTCGGCTAGGAGAGGTCGGGGGAAGAAGAGGGGTACTAGAGGTGGCCGTGGCGGCGGGAGAGGTAGGAAGGCTGCTACGCGTTCCTCGCCGCCACCCCCAGCTGATTCACCCAACCACAGGACTACTCGTCTGAGGTGGACCCGTCTCGGACTCCGGTCCATGAGCCTCGGGCCGACGAGCCTCGGGTCGCCGAGCCTTCGCCCCACGAGACTCCGGTCCACGAGCCTCGGGCCGCCGAGCCTTCGCCCCACGATACTCCGGTCCCAGAGGCTTCATCCCACGAGACTCCGGACCAGAGCACGGATCAGGCTACGTCGCAGTCGACCCGATGGGGCGTCTGGCCACCGGAGGCGAGTGGCCATGCTGATGGTGGCGAGGATCGCTTTTCGGATGATAGCTATAGCGAGGGCGAGCTGGTTGAGGGGGGCAACGTCTACCAGCGTGGTGGTACAAAGCTCCCGCCCGTGCCGGCGACCCGCGAGCAGAGGTGGTTGATTGCGCCTAATGGGGAGAAATAAGTGCATTTACTCTTTTTTAACCTTTTTCCTTCACGTTTCTTCAAAATCTAATGCGTTGGCCTTGTCATACTGCAGGGGTTGGATACACGGCCCTGGTATCCGCAAGCCCAACTTCGTCCTTGGTGTGCTTTGCCGGCAGAACTTCCCGGGGTGGGTCACGTTGCCCGGTGAGGGTCAGGTTCGACAGCTCAGACTGAGCTGGGAGCTGTACTTGGCTGCCCCGGCCCCGCCGCAGGAGAGGATCGACGGTGTCTTGTGCCGCACGAGGGCCGAGATGGTGATCTAGACATTTTGGGTAATTTCTCCTTTACAGAATTAAAAATCAACAGTACCGAGTTATTGTACTAATCAGTGTTGTCTTGTTTGATTGTAGACCTTCTACATGTGTCTTGAGGGAGAGGAGGAGGCCGCGGCTATGGTTATCGAAGCCGAGTGCAGGCGCCTACTTCAAAACTTACGGCACGAGGCTCGGGTGCAGGCTGTTCGAGACTACTACGCCTCGACTGGTATTAAGAGGTCCAAGACGAAGTGACGCGGCAAGTTTCTGAGTAAGGAGAAGTACATGAAGGTAAATACCTATTCTTAAGGCCTTGTACTTAGTTTCCTTGATTTGATCCATAGGCGTAGCGCTGAAATTTCTCTTGACTAACTTAGGTGCCCCCGAGATGGTGTGCGGATAGGATGGACTGTTGGGAGGCGTTGGTGGATGAGTGGTGCTCTCCCCAATGGCTAGTCGTCCACAACAATGCCAAGGAGCGGCGTGCCAAAATGGTTGGTGTGCCACACCATCAAGGGAGCGCCAACCTATATGAGTTCGGGAATAACTGGGTATGTGGTTTGCTTGATGATTCATGAAATTTCATTCTTCATGCTAGCTTGAGCCCTTAACTAATACTTTGTTCCTCTCTTTTAGGCGCGACACAACAAGACGGAGGTGCCAGAGGTGTTCGACCTCTATGCCATGGCCCATACTGCAAAGTACAAGAAGGCCAAGGCATTCTTTGAGTCTGACCTTGATCATCCAGAGAGCTTCACCAACATCTCCTCCCACAACAAGCTCGTGACGTACAGAGACGAGGGGAAGGCGAGGAAAGGGGAAGACTTTAACCCGAGCCAGCAACCTCTTGATCCAGAGCTGGTGATGGTATCTGGTGGCGGGAGTCCCCATGGCTCGATAGCCATTGGGGATGGACTGATACGTTGTCCTAGTACTCTCCCGGAGATCAAGAAGCGCCAGACGAGCTCCGATCCTGAGATAAGGCCTCGTCCACGGCCAATGGAGCTCCAAATCGAGGTTAGTTATACGGACTCAGATACCTTTCCTCCATTACATTGTGTGTGCGGCCGTCGATGATTACAATGCTAACGAGGAGTGGTGTTGCAGGCTGCTCTTGAGAAAGAGAGAGCGAAGACCCAGGAGCTTCTGGCGGAGGCAAAGAGGAAGGCGGCGGAGAGGGAGAGGGAGTTGGAGGAGAGGACTGCTACGCTGTTGGAGGAGGAGAGGAACCGGAACAACGCGTCTCACCGGGCCTTATACGAGCTCTTCGTGGTAAGTTTCTTCTGCATATTAGCCAAATCATGCACGTAATGTTCATTTCATTACTAACTAATATGACTGACTCGTGAAAACCAAATGTGCAAACCATGTGCCAGAGCAACGGTCAGACCCCTCCGCCGATGCCAGTCATTGCTCCGGCGGGCATGGTGAGTTTCATTTGAATGGTCATTAGTTACTAGTCTTCACATTTGAGTTGCATCATGCTAACGAGACATTGCAAATGATCTTTGGTGCAGCGTAACTCCCGATAAGCATCGACCGATCCTTCTGCGTCTGCCACTGGCACGACCGGTCCTTCACCTCCGTGATGACGGTACGTTTTCCCTAGAGTTTTGCTTAACAAATGCATACTTAGCTTAAGAAATGACCTATTTAGCTCCAAAATGTCATATAGTTAGCTTATTTTTCTCGAAAATGACATAATAACCTTACTTAGCTCCAAAATGACCTATTTTACCTAGGCTAGCTCAATAATGACCTATACTTAGCTTAATTAGTACATTTATGACATAATTAGCTTACGTAGGTCAAAAATGGCATAATAACCTTGGTTTAGCTCCAAAATGTCATATACTTAGCTTATTTTCCTCGAAAATGACATAATAACCTTACTTAGCTCCAAAATGACCTATTTTACCTAGGATAGATCTAAAATGACTTACACTTAGCATTTTTCCTCCAAAATGACTTAATATGCTTACTTAGCTAAACAATGGCATAACTACCTAGGCTAGCTCAAAAATGACCTATACTTAGCTTAGCTAGTTCATTTTTGACATACTTAGCTTACTTAGATAAAAAATGGCATAATAACAATGGTTTAGCTCCAAAATATCATATACTTAGCTTATTTTCCTCGAAAATGACATAATAACCTTACTTAGCTCCAAAATGACCTATTTTACCTAGGTTAGCTCTCAAATGACCTATACTTAGCTTAGCTAGTTCCCTTATGACATAATTAGCCTACTTAGGTAAAAAATGGCATAATAACCTTGGTTTAGCTCCAAAATGTCATATACTTAGCTCAATTTCCTCGAAAATGACATAATAACCTTACTTAGCTCCAAAATGACCAATTTTATCTAGGATAGCTCTAAAATGACCTATACTTAGCATTTTTTCCTCCAAAATGACTTAATGTGCTTAGTTAGCTAAAAAATGGCATAACTACCTAAGATAGCTCAATAATGACCTATACTTAGCTTAGCTAGTTCATTTATGACATAATTAGCTAACTTAGGTAAAAAATGGCATAATAATCTTGGTTTAGCTCCAAAATGACCTATTTACCTAGGTTACTCTAAAATGACCTACACTTAGCATTTTTTCCTCCAAAATGACTTAATATGCTTAGTTAGCTCAAAAATGGCATAATTACCTAGGTTAGCTCAATAATGACCTATACTTAGCTTATTTAGTTCATTTATGACATACTTAGCATACTTAGGTCAAAAATGGCATAATAACCTTGGTTACCTCCAAAATGTCATATACTTAGCTTATTTTCCTCGAAAATGACATAATAACCTTACTTAGCTCCAAAATGACCTATTTACCTAGGTTAGGTCTAAAATGACACAAGTAAGCAATAAGAAGAAGAAAAAGAAGAGGAGAAAAAGAAAGAGAAGAAAAATTCTTCTTCTTCTTCTTCTTCTTCTTCTTCTTCTGCTTCTTCTTCTTCTTCTTCTTCTAGTCTTCTTCTTCTTCTTCTTCTTCTTCTTCTTCTTCTTCTTCTTCTTCTTCTAGTCTTCTTCTTCTAACTTTCTTCTTTCCCATTTTGCAGATTTGCTTCAGATCACGGAAGCTTGCGTTGATGGAGTCTACTCTTCCCCTTGTCCTTCCTTTTTGTTTTGATTTTGTAGGATGAACAATGTGAAACTTGCTACCTATATATGTATGTATGGATGAAACCATTGTATATGGACTTTTTGCTTAATTGTTGGATATGTTGGCTATATATATGTTGGATATGGACTTTTGATTTGGTATATATATGTGTTGGATGATCATATCCATATGGCAGGGATATGTATGCTTATTGAAAGTATTTTCAAATGAATATATATATATATCTGTGAAATTGATTGAATTTAAGAAAAAACAGAATTAACAGGGGCAATACAGGCACTTTGCCGTCTGCCAGCAGACGGCAAAGAGGTTTGCCGTCTGCCAGCGGACGGCAAAGCTGCCACATGGCAGCTACCTGTGCAACCTGGGGGGCACCTGGGCTGGCCTATTTGGGCACTTTGCCGTCTGCCAGCAGAAGGCAAAGGCTGGTGTGCTTTGCCGTCTGCTGGCAGACGGCAAAGGGCATGCATTGGCCCCAGCTGACGCCTGACGTCAGCTGGCAGACGGCAAAGAAGTTTGCGCCTTTGCCGTCTGCTGGCAGACGGCAAAGTACGCCGTTAGCCACCTAACGGGCCTAACCCTATCCCTCTGCCGTCCAAGGCATTTGCCGTCTGCTTGCTTAGTATGGCTGACGGCAAACTTCTTTGCCGTCCGCTTTATTTAAGCAGACGGCAAAGCAACCCTCTGTCGTAGTTCATTCAGCCGGACGTGGGGCCGTCTGCTGGCTGACGGCAAAGGGGTTTGCCGTCCGCCAGACATTCCTTTGCCGTCTGCCATGGCAGACGGCAAAGTGCCTGATTCCTATAGTGAATAAAGGTTGCTATCACAAGGGGCAATATAAAGTGACGTTCCTTTGCATTAAGAGCTTGTGCATCCAAATACAAAAAGTGCATGACAACCTCTGCTCCCCTCTGCGAAGGGCCTATCTTTTACTTTTATGTATTTAACTTTTTTTATGCAAGAGTCAATAGTGTTCACCTCTATTCCTTTTTATTTTTCTCTTTTGCAAGCATCATGTGGTGGGGAAAGTTCTAGGCATATATACCCAGTTGGATATGAGTGATCATGAGTTATTATTGTTGACATCACCCTTGAGGTGAATAAGTTGGGAGGCGAAATTATAAGCCCCTATCTTTCTATGTGTTTGGCTGAAACTTTTTGCTCCATATATATGTTGTGAGTGTTTGCAATCATAGAAGACTAAATGATGGTTGAGTATGTGGACTTGCTAAAAAGCTCCTACATGAGACCCTTCCTGAAAATATGATGAATTGCAATTGCATTGTTGACTGAAAACATAGTTTGTTAGTTTTCAAGAAAGTTTATACCTTATACTTTGTTGTTGTGATGAATTGTTACTTTCTCATGAGAAGTTCTATGATAATGAATATTGCTGTTATAGTAATGATCATGATGCTACTATGTCCGTATTTTATTTTTATCGACACCTCTCTCTCTAAACATGTGGACATGATTATCGATATCGGCTTTCGCTTGAGGACAAGCGAGGTCTAAGCTTGGGGGAGTTGATATGTCCATTTTGCATCATGTTTTGCTACTGTTATTTATAGTGTTTTTAATCAATATAACACTTTGTGGAGAAATTCTAATGCCTTTTCTCTCTTAATATGCATGATTTACATAAGGAGGGAGATTGTCGGCAACTGGAATTCTGGACCTGAAAAAGCTATGTCAGAGATACCTATTCTGCACATCTCCAAATGAGCTGAAATTTCACAGAGATTTATTTTGGAATAAATAAAAAATACTGGAGAAAAGAACTACCACAGGGGGCCACCCAGGTGCCCACGAGGCACCAGGGCGCGCCACCCCCCCAGGCGCGCCCTGGTGGCTTGTGGGGCCCCTGGCTAGCCTCCGGTGCCATTTTCTGGTATATAGGCCCATTTGCCCTAGAAAAAATAAGGAGAAGACTTTTGGGACAGGGCGCCGCCATCTCGAGGCGGAACTTGGGCAAGAGCACTTTTGCTCTCCGGTGGAGCGATTCCGTCAGGGATACTTCCCTCCGGGAGGGGGAAATCGAAGCCATCGTCATCACCAATGATCCTCTCATCGTGGGAGGACCAATCTTCATCAACATCTTCACCAACACCATCTCATCTCATACCCTAGTTCATATCTTGTATTCAATCTTTGTCTCAAAACCTCAGATTGGTACCTGTGGGTTGCTACTAGTGTTGATTACATCTTGTAGTTGATGCTAGTTGGTTTATTTGGTGGAAGATTATATGTTCAGATCCATTATGCTATTCAATACCCCTCTGATCATGGACACGAATATGATGTGTGAGTAGTTACTTTTGTTCTTGAGGACATGGGAGAAGTCTTGTCATAAGTAATCATGTGAATTTGGTATTCGTTCGATATTTTGATGATATGTATGTTGTTGATTCTCTTAGTGGTGTCATGCGAACGTCGACTACGTGACACTTCACCATCTTTGGGCCTAAGGGAATGCATTGTGGAGTAGTAATTAGATGATGGGTTGCAAGAGTGATAGAAGCTTAAACCCTAGTTTATGCGCTATTCCGTAAGGGGCTGATTTGGATCCATATGTTTAATGCTATGGTTAGATTTATCTTAATTCTTCTTTCGTAGTTGCGGATGCTTGCGAGAGGGGTTAATCATAAGTGGGAGGCTTGTTCAAGTAAGAACAGCATCCAATCACCGGTCCACCCACATATCAAATTATCAAAGTAGCGAACACGAATCAAACAAACATGATGAAAGTGACTAGATGAAATTCCCATGTGTCCTCGAGAACGCTTTGCTTATTATACGAGTTCGTTCCGGCTTGTCCTTTGCTACAAAAAGGATTGGGCCACCTTGCTGCACTCTTTGTCACCTTAGTACTTGTTACTTGTTACAAATTATCTTGCTATCAAACTACTCATTACCTACATTTTCAGTGCTTGCAGAAAATACCTTGCTGAAAACCGCTTGTCATTTCCTTCTGCTCCTCATTGGGTTCGACACTCTTACTTATCGAAAGGACTATGATTGATCCCCTATACTTGTATGTCATCGGCCCTCTGTGATCGATTCCCCCTCTGGCAGTGTACCGGAAAAGGCCTCCAGATGGGATCGTGGAAGAACAGAGGCTTGCGGCGGTGGAAAGGTTTTCTCGTCTGGCTCTCTGTTGGTTTCCCAATATTTGAGAATTTATAGAAGTGGAATTAGGTCAAAAGGAGCCACGAGGGGCCCACAAGTCATCAGGGCGCCCCCCTGGGGCCGAGCCTTGTTGCCTTGTCACCTCCTCGTGAGGCTTCTGGCTTCCTCCCGAAGTTTCCAGGGTCTCTTTTGTCCAGAAAAAATCGTCAAAAAGTTTCGTGGCATTTGGACATCGTTTGGTACTGATTTCCTGAAAAACCAAAAACAAGCAGAAAACAGCAACTGGCACTGCGCACTAGGTTAATAGGTTAGTCCCAAAAAATGATATATAATTGCATATAAAACATCCAAGATTGATACTGTAATAGCATGGAACAATAAAAAAATTATAGATACGTTGGAGACGTATCAAGCATCCCCAAGCTTAATTCCTGCTCGTCCTCGAGTAGGTAAATGATAAAAACAGATTTTTTGATGTGGAATGCTACCTAACATGTTTCATCATGTAATTCTCTTTTACGGAATGAATATTAAGATCCGAATGATTCATAGCAATAGTCCATAATGTGATATAAAGACATCAATACTCAGGCATACTAACAAACAATCATTCCTTTCAAAATAAAAATGCTAAAGAAAGTTATCCCTAGAAAATCATATAATCCTGTCATGCTCCATCTTCTTAACATAAAGTATTCATCATGCACTACCCCGATGACAAGCCGAGCAATTGGTTCATACTTTTTAACGCGCTTCAGCTTTTTCAACCCCCACGCAATACATGAGCGCAAGCCATGGATATAGCACTATGGGTGGAATAGAATGATGGTGGAGATTAATAAGGGGAATTAAAAAAGAGAAGATAGTCTCACATCGATGAGGCTAATCAACGGGCTATGGAGATGCCCATCAATTGATGTCAATGCGAGGAGTAGAGATTGCCATGCAACGGATGCACTAAGAGCTATAAGTGTATGAAAGCTCAAAATAAAAACTAAGTGGGTGTGCATCCAACTTGCTTGCTCATGAAGACCTCGGGCATTTGAGGAAGCCCATCATCGAAATATACAAGTCAAGTTCTATAATGAAAAATTCCCACTGGTATATGAAAGTGACAACATAGGAGACTCTCTATATGAAAAACATGGTGCTACTTTGAAGCACAAGCATGGAAAAAGATAGTAACACTGCCCCTTCTCTCTTTTTCTCTCATTTTTTATTTTTTCGCTGGGCTCTTTTTCGCCTCTTTTTTTTGATCTCCTCACACTACTGGAATCTGGCATTTTGCCATCTGTCCCCTCTTTGCCGTCTGCCAGCTGACGGCAAAGAGGCTCTTTGCCGTCTGCTTTGGCAAAGCAGACGACAAAGAACCAGCTGATGGCAAAGAGGGTCTTTGCCGTCAGCTGTCTCTTTGCCGTCTGCCAGCTGACGGCAAAGAGGCCAATGGCAAACGGCAAAGAGCCTGGTGGGCCCCCCGTGGCACGGCGTTAGCTAGGGCACCTTCTTTGCTGTCTGCCACCTCTTTGCCGCCTGCTAGCAGACGGCAAAGAAGGGCTAGGCAGACGGCAAAGAGGTGAGGGTGGGGCCCATAGGGTCACGGCGCTGGCTAGCTAACGGCAAAGAGTTCTTTGCCGTCTGCCAGCAGACGGCAAAGAGGGGGGTTACCTTAACGGCTATGCACCCTGCCCGAAACCCCCACTCCCGCGCGCCTCTCTCTCTCTCTCTCTCTCTCATCCGCCGCCGCCGCCCCGTCGCCGCCCCCTCCCTGCCACCCCGCCCCATCGCCGCCCCTCCCTGCCACCCCGCCCCGTCGCCGCCCCTCCCTGCCGCCCCGTCGCCCCCGAAGCCCGGCCCGGCCACCCCCGCTGCCCGGCCACCCCCGCCGGCCACCCGCCCCCGAAGCCCCGGCCGCCCTGGCCGCCCCCGCTGCCCGGCCGCCCCGGTGGCCCAGACCCCCCTGCCCCCCTCTGGTGAGCTCCCCCCTCCTGCCCCTCTATTTTGTTTTGTTTTTTTTTATTTTTTTTTCGGTTTTTGCAGTAAGAAAATTAGATGTTTAGGTAAATAGATGTTTAGGTAAATAGAAAAAAAGGAAAAGAAGAAAAAATAAGAAGAAGAAGAAGAAGAAGAAGAAGAAGAAGAAGAAGAAGAAGAAGAAAAAGAAGAGGAGGAGGAGAAGAAAAAAGAAGAAGAAGAAGAAGAAGAAGAAGAAGAAAAAAGAGGAGAGGAGGAGAAGAAGAAGAGGAAAAAGGAAAGGAAGAAGAAGAAGAAGAGGAGGAGGAGAAGAAAAAAGAAGAAGAAGAATAAGAAGAAGAAGAAAAATGAGGAGAGGAGGAGAAGAAGAAGAGGAAAAATGAAAGGAAAAAGAGAAAAAAAAAGACCCCGACACCACGACACCCCGACCCGACAGCATACTTATCTTAAGAAATGGCATAATAACCTTGGTTAACAAATGCATACTTAGCTTAAGAAATGACCTATTTAGCTCCAAAATGTCATATAGTTAGCTTATTTAGTTCATTTATGACATACTTAGCATACTTAGCATTTTTTCCTAGGTTAGCTCTAAAATGACCTACACTTAGCATTTTTTCCTCCAAAATGACTTAATATGCTTAGTTAGCTCAAAAATGGCATAATTACCTAGTTTAGCTCCAAAATGATCTATTTACCTAGGTTAGCTCTAAAATGACCTACACTTAGCATTTTTTCCTCCAAAATGACTTAATATGCTTAGTTAGCTCAAAAATGGCATAATTACCTAGGTTAGCTCAATAATGACCTATACTTAGCTTATTTAGTTCATTTATGACATACTTAGCATACTTAGGTCAAAAATGGCATAATAACCTTGGTTACCACCAAAATGTCATATACTTAGCTTATTTTCCTCGAAAATGACATAATAACCTTACTTAGCTCCAAAATGACCTATTTACCTAGGTTAGCTCTAAAATGACACAAGTAAGCAATAAGAAGAAGAAAAAGAAGAGGAGAAAAAGAAAGAGAAGAAAAATTCTTCTTCTTCTTGTTTTTCTTCTTCTTCTTCTTCTTCTTCTAGTCTTCTTCTCCTTCTTCTTCTTCTTCTTCTTCTAGTCTTCTTCTTCTAACTTTCTTCTTTCCCATTTTGCAGATTTGCTTCAGATCACGAAAGCTTGCGTTGATGGAGTCTACTCTTCTCCTTGTCCTTCCTTTTTGTTTTGATTTTGTAGGATGAACAATGTGAAACTTGCTACCTATATATGTATGTATGGATGAAACCATTGTATATGGACTTTTTGCTTAATTGTTGGATATGTTGGCTATATATATGTTGGATATGGACTTTTGATTTGGTATATATATGTGTTGGATGATCATATCCATATGGCAGGGATATGTATGCTTGTTGAAAGTATTTTCAAATGAATATATATATATATCTGTGAAATTGATTGAATTTAAGAAAAAACAGAATTAACAGGGGCAATACAGGCACTTTGCCGTCTGCCAGCAGACGGCAAAGAGGTTTGCCGTCTGCCAGCGGACGGCAAAGCTGCCACGTGGCAGCTACCTGTGCAACCTGGGGGGCACCTGGGCTGGCCTATTTGGGCACTTTGCCGTCTGCCAGCAGACGGCAAAGGCTGGTGTGCTATGCCGTCTGATGGCAGACGGCAAAGGGCATGCATTGGCCCCAGCTGACGCCTGACGTCAGCTGACGTCAGCTGGCAGACGACAAAGAACTTTGCGCCTTTGCCGTCTGCTGGCAGACGGCAAAGTACGGCGTTAGCCACCTAACGGGCCTAACCCTATCCCTCTGCCGTCCAAGGCATTTGCCGTCTGCTTGCTTAGTATGGCTGACGACAATCTTCTTTGCCGTAGTTCATTCAGCCGGACGTGGGGCCGTCTGCTGGCTGACGGCAAAGGGCTTTGCCATCCGCCAGACATTCCTTTGCCGTCTGCCATGGCAGACGGCAAAGTGCCTGATTCCTGTAGTGTCACTGGGACAATGCTCTAATAATAATGACCATCACACTTCTATTTACTTACAACTCAAAAATTACAACTCGATACTAAAACAAATATGACTCTATATGAATGCCTCTGGCAGTGTACCAGGATGTGCAATGATACTAGCGTAACATGTATGAAAATGATGAACGGTCACTGAGCCACAAATACTATGTCAGCTATATGATCATGCAAAGCAATATGACAATGATGATGTGTGTCATATAAGAAGAACGGTGGAAGTTGCATGGCAATATATCTCGGAATGGCTATGGAAATGCCATAATAGGTAGTGTTGAGTATATTGATTAATTAGGAAACATAGGATAGACTAGGAATTATTTCAGCTTGTCTTGTACTCCAAGTTGATCATGTACTCCTATATATATGCCCACGAGGCTCAAGCAATACACCCATCGATTCCACTAATCCCTCTCTACCCCTTCTAACATGGTATCAGCTGCAAGTTCCTAGACCTAGCCACCGCACATGCTTCCGCACCGCGCTGCCCCCGGGGAGGTCGATCTCCATGATCTCTGCCGGGGGCCGTGCCGCCCGTACCTAGGGTTCGTCCGCCGGTCGTGTTGACCGGCTGCCCTAGAGAGTCTTTTTCCCGAGCCCTTGCTCTGGTTTTTTTCTCTCTCGCCGTTCGTCTTGATCGGCGTTTTCTTTTTGGTTTTCCGATCTAAGATCGGTTTGCGTCGCTGAAAGCACATTTGCTCCCTTGGTGGTTTTGGTAATTCATAACAACATATATCTCATTGAACTAATGTCCATTCAAGTTAAAGATTTCAGGATGTTCAATGATTGGCATGGCAAGGACTAGAGATGTGGACCCCTCAAAATGCTAAGGACATGGATTGGCAAAAGCTCAAGACTCTACATTTTTGGTTTAGTGATCCAAGATCACATTGAGTCCATCGGAAAGCCAATACTATTAAAAGGGGATGAGGTGTTGCTTAATGGTCTTTTCGCTCAAGTGCTTAGTGACATTGTTCCAAAACCCTCAACCACTTTCTCCTTCGAAATATGTCCAAAACCTACATTCCAACTCGGCCCCACCGAAATTTCCTAGCCGGAGCCACCGAGTTCATCTGGACTTAGCCACTGCGAAAACCCTAACAAATCGGATCCACCGATATGGATCTCGGTCCCACCGAGATGGCCTTGCCCACTCTCTGTAATCGTTTGCAATCACTTCATTCTTACCGAGTTTTGCAAATCGGTCTCACCGAGATGGCTTGCCAACTCTCTATTGCTTTATTGCTTCACTTCGGTCTCACCGAGTTGATGCAATCGGTGCCACCGAGACGAGGTTTGCCCTAACCATTGCACATCGGTCCATCCGAGTTGTTCCAGTCGGTCCCACCGAGATTCCTAACGTTCATATCTCTTACACAGTTCGGTGCCACCGAGATTTCTGATCGGTGCCTGATACGTCCATTTTGCATCATATTTTGCTACTGTTATTTATAGTGTTTTTAATCAATATAACACTTTGTGGACCAATTCTAATGCCCTTTTCTCTCTTAATATGCAAGATTTACACATGGAGGGAGATTGCCGGTAGCTGGAATTCTGGACCTGAAAAAGCTATGTCAGAGATACCTATTCTGCACATCTCCAAATGAGCTGAAATTTCACGGAGAATTATTTTGGAATAAATAAAAATACTGGAAGCAAGAAGTACCAGAGGGGGCCACCCAGGTGCCCACGAGGCACCAGGGCGCGCCACCCCCCTAGGAGCACCCTGGTGGCTCGTAGGGCCCCAGGCCAGCCTCTGGCCCCCCATTTTCTGGTATATAACTCATTTTTCCCTAGGAAAAATATAGAGAATACTTTCAGGACGATGCACCGCCGTCTCGAGGCGGAACTTGGGCAGGAGCACTTTTGCTCTCCGGCGAAGAGATTCTGCCGGGGATACTTCCCTCCGGGAGGGGGAAATCATCGCCATCGACATCACCAACGATCCTCTCATCGTGGGAGGACCAATCTTCATCAACATCTTCACCAGAACCATCTCATCTCAAACCCTAGTTCATCTCTTGTATTCAATCTTTGTCTCAAAACCTCAGATTGGTACCTGTGGGTTGCTAGTAGTGTTTATTACATCTTGTAGTTGATGCTAGTTGGTTTATTTGGTGCAAGATTATATGTTCAGATCTATTATGCTATTCAATACCCCTGTGATCTTGGACATGAAGATGATTTGTGAGTAGTTACTTTTGTTCTTGAGGACATGGGAGAAGTCTTGTCATAAGTAATCATGTGAATTTGGCATTCGTTCGATATTTTGATGATATGTATGTTGTTGATTCTCTTAGTGGTGTCAATTGAATGTCAACTATATGAAACTTCACCCTATTTGGGCCTAAGGGAATGCATTGTGGAGTAGTAATTAGATGATGGGTTGCTAGAGTGACAGAAGCTTAAACCCTAGTTTATGCGCTATTCCGTAAGGGGCTGATTTGGATCCATATGTTTAATGCTATGGTTAGAGTTATCTTAATTCTCCTTTCATAGTTGCGGATGCTTGCAAGAGGGGGTAATCATAAGTGGGAGGTTTGTTCAAGTAAGGACAACACCCAAGCACCGGTCCACCCACATATCAAATTATCAAAGTAGCGAACGCGAATCAAACCAACATGATGAAAGTGACTAGATGAAATTCCCATGTGTCCTCGAGAACTCTTTACTTATTATAAGAGATCGTTCCGGCTTGTCCTTTGCTATAAAAAGGATTGGGCCACCTTTCTGCACTCTTTGTTACTATTTCTACTTGTCATTTGTTACAAATTATCTTGCTATCAAACTACTCGTTACCGATACTTTCAGTGCTTGCAGAAAATACCTTGCTGAAAACCGCTTGTCATTTCCTTCTGCTCCTCGTTGGGTTCAACACTCTTACTTATCGAAAGGACTACGATTGATCCCCTATACTTGTGGGTCATCAAGGTTCTTTTCTGGCGCCGTTGCCGGAGAGTGAAGCACCTTTGGTGAGTGGAATTTGGTAAGGAAACATTTATATTACGTGCTGAAATTTACTGTCACTTGTCACTATGGAAAGTAATCCTTTGAGGGGTCTGTTCGGGGTATATTCACCTCGACCGGAAACACAAATAGTTGCTCCTCAACCTACTACACCTACTGAAAATATTTCATATGAGATTCCTCCGGGTATGATAGAGAAACTGCTAGTTAATCCTTATGCAGGAGATGGAATGGTACATCCTGATATGCACTTGATCTATGTGGATGAAATTTGTGGATTGTTTAAGCTTGCAGGTTTATCCGGAGATGGAGTTAAGAAGAAAGTATTCCCTTTATCTTTGGAGGGAAAGGCATTGAGATGGTATAGGCTATGTGATGATACTGATACATGGGACTGGAACCGATTGAAATTGGAATTCCACCAGAAATTTTATCCTATGCATTTGTTTCATCGTGATCGGAATTATATATATAATTTTTGGCCTCGTGAAGGAGAATGCATCGCTAAAGCTTGGGGGAGGCTTAATTACTTGATGTTCACATGCCCCAACCATGAGCTCTCAAGAGAAATTATCTTACAAAATTTTTATGCTCGGCTTTCTTATGATAATCAAACCATGCTCGATTCTTCTTCGACTGGCTCCTTTATGAAGAAAACTATTGAATTCAGATGGGTCTTCTCGAAAGAATGAAATGCAACTCTGAAGATTGGGAACTCGACAAAGGTAATGAGTCAGGTATAATACTTGAGATTGATTGTGTTAAATCTTTTATGGCTACCGATGCTTTTCATAAGTTTAGCACTAAATATGGACTTGACTTTGAGATAGTACCTTCCTTTTGTGAATCATTTGCTACTCATGTTGATCTCCCTAAGGAGAAGCGGTTTAAATATCATCCCCCTGTTAAAGAAAAGATTGAGGAGCCCGTTAGTGTTAAAGAAGAAACAATTGTTTGCCATGCTGATCCAGTTGTGCCTACTGCTTATATTGAGAAACCACCCTTTCTGTTAGGATTAAGGAACATGCTAAAGTTTCAACTGTGGTTAACAAAAGTAATATTAGAGCACCTAGACCCTCTGAACAAATTAAAGTTGAACCTAATGTTACCATGGTTAAAGATCTCTTGGTTGATAATATAGATGGGCATGTTATTTACTTCTGTGATGAAGCAGCTAGAATTGCTAAACCAGATCCTAAAGATAAAAACAGACCCGTAGTAGGCATGCGTGTTGTCTCTGTTAAAATAGGAGATCGTTGTTATCATGGCTTATGTGATTTGGGTGCTAGTGTGAGTGCTATTCCGTTTACCTTATATCAAGAAATTATGAATGATATTGCACCTGTTGAAATAGAGGACATTGATGTTACTATTAAGCTTGCAAACAGAGATACCATTACACCACTTGGGATCGTTAGCGATGTTGAAGTCTTGTGTGGAAAAATAAAATACCCTACTGATTTTCTAGTCCTCGGTTCTCCACAAGATGATTTTTGTCCCATTATATTTGGTAGACCTTTCTTGAACACTGTTAATGCCAAGATTGATTGCGCTAAGGAAATTGTTAGTGTTGATTTTGGTGGTATGTCTCATGAGTTTAATTTCTCCAAGTTTCGTAGACAACCTCATGATACAGAATTGCCTAGTAAAGATGAAATTATTGGTCTTGCTTCTATTGCCGTACCTCCTACTGATCCCTTAGAGCAATATTTGCTAGACCATGAAAACGATATGCATATGAATGAAAGAAATGAAATAGATAAGATGTTCTTTGATCAACCACCTATCCTTAAACACAATTTGCCTGTTGAAACTCTTGGAGGCTCTCCTCCACCTAAAGGTGATCCTGTATTTGAATTGAAGCAATTGCCTGATACATTAAAATATGCTTATCTTGATGAAAAGAAGATATATCCTATTATTATTAGTCCTAACCTTTCGGAGCATGAAGAAAATAGATTACTTAAAACTCTGAGGAAGCACCGAGCTGCTATTGGATATACTCTTGAAGATCTTAAGGGCATTAGTCCCACTCTATGTCAGCACAAAATTAATATGGAGCCTGATGCTAAACCTGTTGTCGACCACCAACGATGATTAAATCCTAAGATGAAAGAGGTGGTAAGAACTGAAATATTAAAGCTTCTGGAAGCAGGTATAATCTATCCCATAGCCGATAGTAGATGGGTAAGCCCCGTTCATTGTGTCCCTAAGAAAGGAGGTATTACCATTGTTCCTAATGATAAAAATGAACTTATTCCACAAAGAATTGTAACTGGTTATAGGATGGTAATTGATTTTAGAAAATTAAACAAAGCTACTAGAAAAGATCATTACCCCTTACCTTTTATTGATCAAATGTTAGAAAGATTATCTAAGCATACACACTTTTGTTTCCTAGATGGTTATTCTGGTTTTTCTCAAATACCTGTATCACAACCCGATCAAGAGAAAACCACCTTTACTTGTCCTTTTGGAACTTATGCTTATAGACGTATGCCTTTTGGTTTATGTAATGCACCTGCTACCTTTCAAAGATCTATGACTGCTATATTATCTGACTTTTGTGAAAAGATTGTTGAGGTTTTCATGGATGATTTTTCCGTTTACGAAACTTCTTTTGATGATTGCTTAAGCAACCTTGATCGAGTTTGCCAGAGATGTGAAGAAACTAATCTTGTCTTGAATTGGGAGAAGTGCCACTTTATGGTGAATGAAGGTATTGTCTTGGGGAATAAAATTTGTGAAAGAGGTATTGAAGTTGATAAAGCTAAGGTTGATGCTATTGAGAAAATGCCATGTCCTAAAGATATTAAAGGTATAAGAAGTTTCCTAGGTCATGCTGGTTTCTATAGAAGGTTTATTAAAAACTTCTCTAAAATTTCTAGGCCTCCTACCAATCTTTTACAAAAAGATGTTCCATTTGTTTTTGATGATGATTGTCTAGAAGCCTTTGAAACACTTAAGAAAGCCTTAACCACTGCACCTATTGTTCAACCACCTGATTGGAATTTGCCTTTTGAAATTATGCGTGATGCTAGTGATTATGCTATTGGTGCTGTTCTAGGACAGAGAGTTGATAAGAAATTAAATATTGTCCATTATGCTAGTAAAACTCTAGACAGTGCCCAAAGAAATTATGCTACTACTGAAAAGGAATTTCTAGCAGTTGTGTTTGCATGTGATAAATTCAGATCTTACATAGTTGATTCTAAGGTAACTGTTCACACCGATCATGTTGCTATTAAATATCTTATGGAAAAGAAAGATGCTAAACCTAGACTCATTAGGTGGGTTTTACTGCTACAAGAATTTGACTTGCATATTATTGATAGAAAGGGAGCTGAGAATCCCGTAGCAGATAATTTGTCTAGAATTGAAAATGTTCTTGATGACCCACTTCCTATTAATGATGATTTTTCTAATGAACAATTAGCGGTCATAAATGCTTCTCGTAATACTCCATGCTATGCGGACTATGCTAATTATATTGTTGCTAAATTTATACCACCTAGTTTCACATAACAACAAAAGAAAAAGTACTTCTATGATTTAAGACATTACTTTTGGGATGACCCACATCTTTACAAAGAAGGAGTAGATGGTATTATTAGACGTTGTATAACTGAGCATGAACAGGAACAAATCCTATGGAAGTGTCATTCCGAGGCCTATGGAGGACACCATGCGGGAGACAGAACAACACATAAGGTATTGCAATCTGGTTTTTATTGGCCTACTCTTTTCAAGGATGCTCGTAAGTTTGTCTTATCTTGTGATGAATGTCAAAAAATTGGCAATGTTGGTAGACGCCAGGAAATTCCTATGAATTATTCACTTGCTATTGAACCATTTGATGTTTGGGGATTTGATTATATGGGACCTTTTCCTAAATCCAATGGGTATACTCATATTTTAGTTGCTGTTGATTACGTTACTAAGTGTGTAGAAGCTATTCCAACTAGTAGTGCTGATCACAACACTTCTGTTAAAATGCTTAAAGAAGTTATTTTCCCAAGATTTGGAGTCCCTAGATATTTAATGACTAATGGTGGTTCACATTTTATTCATGGTGCATTCCGTAAATTGCTTGCTAAATATGATGTCAACCATAGAATTACATCTCCTTATCACCCTCAATCTAGTGGTCAAGTAGAATTTAGCAATAGAGAAATAAAATTAATTTTGCAAAAAACCGTCAATAGATCTAGAAAGAATTGGTCTAAGAAACTTGACGATGCATTATGGGCTTATAGAACTGCTTATAAAAATCCTATGGGTATGTCTCCTTATAAAATGGTTTATGGAAAAGCATGTCATTTACCTCTTGAGTTAGAACATAAAGCATATTGGGCAATTAAAGAACTCAATTACGATTTTAAACTTGCCGGTGAAAAGAGGTTATTTGATATTAGCTTGTTAGATGAATGGAGAACCCAAGCTTATGAAAATGCCAAATTGTTTAAAGAAAAAGTTAAAAGATGGCATGATAGAAGAATTCAAAAACAGGAATTTAAAGTGGGTGAGCGAGTTCTATTGTACAATTCTTGTTTGAGACTCTTCGCAGGAAAACTTCTCTCTAAATGGGAAGGACCGTAAATCATCGAAGAAGTTTATCGCTCCGGAGCCATCAAAATAAACAACTTCGAAGGCACTAATCCGAGAGTGATGAATGGGCAAAGAATTAAGCACTATATTTCAGGTACTCCCATTAATGTTGAAAAAAATATTATTGAAACAATTACAATGGAAGAATACATAAGAGAGACCTTCCGGAACGCTCGAGGACCCTGAAAAGGGGTAGGTATGTGATACGGTAAGTAAACCGACTCCAAAAATTCCATAAAAATATTTTCTGTCAGTTTTGGAATATTTAAAAAATTACAAAAATAAAAAGTAGCCGAGGGGACCCACCTAGTGCCCACGAGGCACCAGGGCGCGCCACCCCCCCAGGCGCGCCCTGGTGGCTCGTGGGCCCCTTGTGAGCCTTCCTGACTCCGTTTTTCTTCTGGATTACTTGTTTTGCAAGATAAAAATTCTTTATATATACTCCCGGATATTTTGACCACCGTATCGCAGAAATCTTCTTTGTTCTTATTTCGTGCTATTTTCTGTCAGATCTCGAAGCCAGACATCATGTCTTCCTCTTCCTCAAACAATGTGGGGGACGATGCTTGGTTGCTGCAGATGGAGCTCAGGCGAGAGGGGGAAGGAGAGGTTACCATGGAAGAAGATGATGGAGATTCGATTGAGGTCCACCCTCCGGCCTCCGAGAGGGGCACCCTTGCCGGCATCTCCACAATTCCAAACCCACATCAAGTTGTGAGAAGCATTACAAGCCATGGGAGTCCAGAGGTACAAGAAGGGTTTTCCCTTAGGAGGCCCCTACACATGTTACATTGGAACTACTTTCATAATTTGGTTCACAATTATGGGATTGAAAATACTCCTCGTATGCACATACCTTCCAATTGGGATATCTCTCGTCCAAGTGAAAGTGATGCAGGAAAGAATGCTTGGGGGACAGAGAATAAACATATCATGGCCGAAGTCCAAAAGAATACATAGATGATACAGCATGTGCTCCGAGAAATTCAAAGCTTAAAGGAAATCCTAATTAATGTTATGAAGGACAAGCCCACCACTTCATCACCACCATCATCACCAAAGAAGGAAACTTGAGTACATGGGTATGGGCACTCCCCTTGGCTTGTGCCAAGCTTGGGGGAGGCGCCCCGGTATCGTATCACCATCACTTTTATCATCTTTACCTATTTTTATTTCGACCCTTAGTTATTTCGTGATCTAGTTGAATAAAAGTTTAGTATGATCTATTTTCGAGTGCTAGTTTTGTGATCTATCTATCTATGTAATCGAGTTGAGAGTTATATAATAAAGAGTAGTTTGAGTTTTTGCTTCTTTACTTTTATGTTTCAATCCTAGCAATGAAAATAATGAAAAAGATCATAAGCTAATCTTATGAAAGTAATGACATTATATAAAGTAAAGTATAAGCAGTAAAATTTATTGAAGGTTAACAAACATAGCATTGGTCAATGATGCAATTCATGAAAGAATTAATAGGGAAGAGAAGATTCACATGCAAATACACTTTCTTGGACATCTTTTATGATTGTGAGCCCCCATTAAGTATTTTATGTCAAATTGTTGACGTTGGACAAGGAAGACAACGTAATGAGTTATGTTTGCTTATATTCACATAGATGTTATATTGTTATGGATCCTCCAACATGTGGTGCTTGCCCAATATCTTTGCTAGCCAAGAATCCGCACCAAGTAGAGATACTACTTGTGCATCCAAAACCGTTAAACCTAGTTTCATGTCATGAGAGTCCACTATATCTACCTATGGATTGAATAAGATCCTTCAAGTAAGTTGTCATCGGTGCAAAAAGCAATAAAAATTGCCTCTAAATATGTCTGAACTTTTATTGTAAGGGAAAATAAGCTTTGTACGAACTTGTGATGGTAAAGAAATAAAAGCGACGGACTGCATAATAAAGGTTGCTATCACAAGGGGCAATATAAAGTGACGTTCCTTTGCATTAAGAGCTTGTGCATTCAACAACAAAAAGCGCATGACAACCTCTGCTTCCCTCTGCGAAGGGCCTATCCTTTACTTTTATGTATTTACTTTTTATGCAAGAGTCAATAGTGTTCTCCTCTACTTCCTTTTTATTTTTCTCTTTTGCAAGCATCATGTGGTGTGGAAAGATCTAGGCATATATATCCTGTTGGATATGGGTGATCATGAGTTATTATTGTTGACATCACCCTTGAGGTGAATAAGTTGGGAGGCGAAATTATAAGCCCCTATCTTTCTATGTGTCTGGCTGAAACTTTTTGCTCCATATATATGATGTGAGTGTTAGCAATCATAGAAGACTAAATGATGGTTGAGTATGTGGACTTGCTAAAAAGCTCCTACATGAGACCCTTACTGAAAATATTATGAATTGCAATTGCATTGTTGACTGAGAAGATTGTTTGTTAGTTTTCAAGAAAGTTTATACCTTATACTTCATTGTTGTGATGAATTGTTACTTGCTCATGAGAAGTTCTATGATAATAAATATTGCTGTTATAATAATGATCATGATGCTACAATGTCCGTATTTTGTTTTTATCGACACCTCTCTCTTTAAACATGTGGACATGATTATCGATATCGGCTTTCGCTTGAGGACAAGCGAGGTCTAAGCTTGGGGGAGTTGATACGTCCATTTTGCATCATGTTTTGCTACTGTTATTTATAGTGTTTTTAATCAATATAACACTTTGAGGAGCAATTCTAATGCCTTTTCTCTCTTAATATGCAAGATTTAGACAAGGAGGGAGATTGCCGGCAGCTGGAATTCTGGACCTGAAAAAGCTATGTCAGAGATACCTATTCTGCAAATCTCCAAATGAGCTGAAATTTCACGGAGAATTATTTTGGAATAAATAAAAAATACCGGAAGCAAGAAGTACCAGAGGGGGCCACCCAGGTGCCCACGAGGCACCAGGGCGCGCCACCCCCCCAGGCACGCCCTGGTGGCTCGTGGTGCCCCTGGCCAGCCTCTGGCCCCCAATTTCTGGTATATAAGTCATTTTGCCCTAGGAAAATATAGAGAAGACTTTCGGGATGGTGCGCCGCCGTCTCGTGGCGGAACTTGGGCAGGAGCACTTTCGCTCTCCGGCGGAGAGATTTTGCCGGGGATACTTCCCTCCGGGAGGGGGAAATCGTCACCATCGACATCACCAACGATCCTCTCATCATGGGAGGACCAATCTTCATCAACATCTTCACCAGCACCATCTCATCTCAAACCCTAGTTCATCTCTTGTATTCAATCTTTGTCTCAAAACCTCAGATTGGTACCTGTGGGTTGTTAGTAGTGTTGATTACATCATGTAGTCGATGCTAGTTGGTTTATTTGGTGGAAGATTATATGTTCAGATCTATTATGCTATTCAATACCCCTCTGATCTTGGACATGAAGATGATTTGTGAGTAGTTACTTTTGTTCTTGAGGACATGGGAGAAGTCTTGTCATAAGTAATCATGTGAATTTGGCATTCGTTCGATATTTTGATGATATGTATGTTATTGATTCTCTTAGTGGTGTCTTGTGAACGTCGACTACATGAAACTTCACCATATTTGGGCCTAAGGGAATGCATTGTGGAGTAGTAATTAGATGATGGGTTGCTAGAGTGACAGAAGCTTAAACCCTAGTTTATGCGCTATTCCGTAAGGGGCTGATTTGGTTCCATATGTTTAATGCTATGGTTAGAGTTATCTTAATTCTCCTTTCGTAGTTGCGGATGCTTGCGAGAGGGGGTAATCATAAGTGGGAGGTTTGTTCAAGTAAGGACAGCACCCAAGCACCGGTCCACCCACATATCAAATTATCAAAGTAGCGAACGCGAATCAAACCAACATGATGAAAGTGACTAGATGAAATTCCCATGTGTCCTCGAGAACGCTTTACTTATTATAAGAGATCGTTCCGGCTTGTCCTTTGCTATAAAAAGGATTGGGCCACCTTGCTGCACTCTTTTATACTTTTGCTACTTGTCATTTGGTACAAATTATCTTGCTATCAAACTACTCGCTACCGATAATTTCAGTGCTTGCAGAAAATACCTTACTGAAAACCGCTTGTCATTTCCTTCTGCTCCTCGTTGGGTTCGACACACTTACTTATCGAAAGGACTATGATTTAGCCCCTATACTTGTGGGTCATCAGTGCCACCGAGTTGGGTCAAAAGTGTGTAACGGTTGGATTTTGTGTGGAGGCTATATATACCCCTTCACCACTTCTTACTCAGTAAGGAGAGCCATCAGAACGTGCCTACACTTCCACCATACATTTTCTGAGAGAGAACCACCTACTCATGTGTTGAGATCAAGACATTCCATTCCAACCATTTGAACCTTGATTTCTAGCCTTTCCCAAGTTGCTTTCCACTCAAATCCTTCTTCCAGTATAGCCAAATCTGTGAGGAGTTGTTTGAGTGATGGGGAGACTATCATTTGAAGCACAAGAGCAAGGAGTTCATCAACAACACACCGTCTATTACCTTCTGGAGAGTAGTGTCTCCTAGATTGGTTAGCTGTCACTTGGGAGCCTCCAACATGATGTGGAGTTGAACCAAGGAGTTTGTTAGGGCAAGGAGATCGCCTACTTCATGAAGATCTACCCGAGTGAGGCTAGTCCTTCGTGGACGTAAGCCATGGTGGAATAGACAAGGTTGCTTCTTCGTGGAACCTTCGTGGGTGGAGCCCTCCGTGGACTCGTGCAGCCATTACCCTCCGTGGGTTGAAGTATCCATCAACGTGGACGTACGATAGTACCACCAATCGGAACCACGCAAAAAATCAACGTGTCTTCATTGCGTTTGAAATCTCTGATCCCCTCCTTTACTTACATATGCAATTGTTTACTTTCCACTGCTACACTCTTAGAATTGCATGTGTAGGGTGATGCTTAACTTGTATACTTGCTAAAATCTGCCTACAACTAAAATTGGGAAAAGGTTAGGTTTTTATTTGGTCAAGTAGTCTAATCACCCCCCTCTAGACATACTTCCAATCCTATGAGTGGTATCAGAGCTTTGGTCTCCGTAAGCCTTGATTTCCATTGCTTTGGTGATCATAGACTTGGTTTCACAACCTAGGAGAGTATGGCGTCTAGTGAGGATAATTATCACCGTAGAGGTCCATATTTTGATGGTACAAACTTTGCTAGTTGGAAACATAAGATGAAAATGCATATTCTTGGTCATAACCCCGCCGTTTGGGATGTTGTTCGTGTTGTCTTGCAAGGTGACTTCTTTGAGGATGGCAAGGAACCTGATCATGAAGCAACCCTGGAAGAATTGAAGATGTGGCAATACAATGCTCAAGCTTGTGACATTCTCATCAATGGTTTGTGTCCCGAGGAATTCAACAAAATCAGCCGCCTCGAGAATGCAAAGGAAATTTGGGATAGTTTGGTTGATATGCATGAGGGTACCGAGTCCATCAAGGAATCTATGTTGGATGTGCTTCAAAGTCAACTTGACAAGTTCAAGATGAAGGATGGTGAAGGAGTCGCTGAAATGTACTCTAGGCTTGCTCTCATCACAAATGAGATTGCCGGCTTAGGAAGTGAAGAGATGACCGACAAATTCATCATCAAGAAGATCCTTAGAGCTTTGGATGGAAAATATGATACCGTTTGCACATTGATCAAAATGATGCCCAATTACAAAGATCTCAAGCCCACGAAAGTCATTGGAAGGATTGTTGCTCATGAAATGTCACTCAAGGACAAAGAGGAGCTACACAACAAATCAAGTGGTGCTTACAAAGCCTCAACCAATGCTCCAACAACTCCAAGTGACAAGCTAGTATCCAATGAAGAGATAAGCCTAATGGTGAAAAGATTCAACAAGTTCTACAAAAACAAAGGGAAAGAAATAAGCTCTAGCTCAAGATACTATGAGAGAAGATCATCAAGTCATGACCGAAATTGCTACAATTGTGGAAAACCCGGACACTATTCCAATGAGTGTACGGCTCCCTACAAGAAAAGAGACGAATCACCAAGAGGAAGACATAGAAGAGATGAATCACCTCATAAGGAGAGAAGGAGTAGAGATGATCGTTATGAACGAAGACACTCTCGAAGATGCAAGGATTCGGAAAGGAAGGACAATTCATCAAAGAGCTACACAAGAAGAAGACATCAAGCTCATGTTGGTGAATGGGTTTCCGGCTCCGACTCCGACAACCACTCCGAGAGAAGTTATCACTCCAACTCCGACTATAGTCAAGATGAAGGTGTTGCCGGACTTGCTCTTGTGTCATCCAACTCCCATGATCTATTTGACTCACCAAATGAAGGAATTGGAAGATGCTTCATGGCAAAAGGCCCAAAGGTATCACACACCGAGTATCTTGATTTCAATAGTGATGAAGATGATTTGCTTGGTGATGACGATTTACTTGTTGATAAGGCTAGTGATGTGAGCTATAATGAAAATGCTAGTAATTATGATAGTCAAGAGGAAACGAATGACAATGCTATGAAGGAGATTGAGCGTCTAACTAAAGAATTAAATGCTCTTAAGTTAGCTCATGAAACAACTCAAGAGGATCATAGAGAACTTCTAAGAACTCATGAGAAGCTACGCTTCGAGAAGCTAAATTTAGAGCAAGAGCATGAGTTTCTTAAAGCTATCAATGATGATCTTCGAAAGAAGAGTTCTTCATATCTTGCCAAACGTTTACTCTTGTCTACCTTTATGCCACAAGTTAAACCTAAGCAAACTAGTAACAAGGGTAAAAAGGGTTCTACCTCTAGTAGTAACAATAACAATGCTACATCCAATGTTGTTGCTTCTAGTAGTTCTATTGATTCCACTAATGATTCTCTTAGCCAAGTTATACTTGAGCAAGAAAACAAATTATTGAAAGGAATTATAGAAAAAGGTGTCTACAACAGTCTTGCCAGGAGTAAGCAATTTGAGGAAATTGTACGCAAGCAAGGAAGGCATCGGAAGAACCAAGGTGTTGGTTTTGAACAAAAGTTCAATGCCAATGGAGTTGAGTGGGAAGAAGATCAATACCCCAAGACGAAGTTTGTTCCTCAACAAGAGAAGTATGATCCTATTCCTTCAAGGGAACACAAGCTCAGGAAGATCCTCCACCACAAGCTAAAAGGCAAGGACAAGCTTCAAGAAGATATTGATTCATTTGAAGAAGCACCTCAAGCCTTGATCAAGTGGGTTCCCAAGACTTCATCAAGCTCTACTTCATCAAGTGCTACTACAACTCCAAGGATTCCCATCAAGTTGATGTGGGTCCAAAAGAAGAAGAACTAGAGAGTTCTTGAGGGTGACTCCGCCAACAAACTTCACTCACATTCTTTTATGGCAAGAACTTGTGCAATCAACTTCCACATCTTGCACTAGTTCATGGAGTCACAAACCCTCTTGTTGGTAAGGCAAGGGACAAGGTAGTCATTGCATTCATGGGCACCATCATATGTGTATTTCACTCTATGTCTATGGATATCCTTGTATGTTCCTTGTGTGGGACTAACCCATGTATGTATTGAAAGCACAAAACTCCAAAGGATTGCTCCTAACTCTTGATGGTCTACATCAACATTGAGCATCCACATCTTCAACATCTACATGAAGTCATCGTCGACAAAACCCAAGGTTAATTCATCCCTCTTTGGGGGGATATCACATCTAGGGGGAGCTTTGCTCTAAAAATTGAGCTAAAGCAACTCTAATGGTGTTAACACATCAATGCTTTATGTAAAAGTGGCATCCCCACTTATGCTTAAACGATGAGTGTGACCTATGATCAAATGTTCTCATTTGACTCCTAAGTCAATATACTCATATATAGATGACCTAGTCATCGCCATTGCTTGATAGATGCTAGAATTGGTTGTGCATGTTTAACACATATTTCATTTGCTATTTTATTGTGTGAGCATGTTGGTATGCATGTTTTCTTCATTCGAGGACATCCATTTGTTGTTTTGATTGTCTTGGTTTTTCTGGCCAAGTGGATGTACAAGAATGCCTAAGTACCTTCTCTAGCTATCTATGCTTTCTTGTCTCAAATTCTATTCTTGCTGCATCACAAAAATTGAACAAGTCATTTTCGGACCCTCCGGGTGACGAGCACACGGAGCCACCGATCTGAAAGGGCTGAACCTCCAAAACCTTCTTTATGCATTTCGGTTGGAGCAATTCACTCAAACTCGGTCGAACCGAAATCATTCAGATTGATCTAGGTTTCCATCTCGGTGTCACCGAGTTGAACCATTTCGGCGCCACCGATGTGCTAAACTGCTTGCAGTTACACATATCGGTGCCATCGTGTTATCCGACTCGGAGCCACCGACAGCACACGGGTATATATACTCCGCAGGCCCAAACGATTGAAATTTCTCAAACCTGTTCGTTCCCGCACCCCATTGCTGCCGTCACCTAGGTATTCGGATCGTCGCCCTTGTCTCCTGCGCGTCTTCGCTGCAATAATCCTTCACCATCAACGGCAATATGCTCAGCCGTTGCCGCCGTAGAGGATCTCCACCAAGTTAGGGTGAGATTCGACCCCCTTCGTGCTCTAAATTCCGATTCAATGCACGGATGGATCTGTAGACTAGATTCGAGTAAAAAAATTAGGTTTAAGTTTTCGCCGAACGCATCTTGGACCGACCGATTAGAGATTTTCGGAGTCACCGATTTGGCCCCAGGCCATTGCACTAGTATGTCTCGGTGCCACCGAGTTGTACGAATCGGTGAGACCGAAAGTAAAGTCTCTGTGAAACCCTAGCATCTCGGAGTCACTGAACCACATCTCGGTCTGACCGAAATGGAGTGTAAAGTTTCTGTTGAGTGCTTCGATATCACCAAGATGATCAACTCGGTCCATCCGAAATTCCTTCTGTGAAAACTTGAAACTAAGATTTGAACTCAATTTTCATGAAAAATGTCTGCTTTTTGTGATGACTCATCTACTCTGCCCATACCCATCTATTCACAGGGTCAGCTTTGCAAGATGTCAGATGCCAGCGATAGTCAGAATATGTCAGAGCAGCACACTGATCTCAGTTCAGGCTCTAGCCCTGAGGGAAGCTTTTATGAGGGAGAGAGGAGTTCTCCAGAATTGCCCAAAGCAGCTACTAGGGCAAGGAAGAAGAGAACCTCAGATGATGAAGATGAGGACTTTGTGGCAAGTGAGGCCACATCAAAGAAGAGGACAGTGGTTGCTAAGGAGTATGGCAAAGCAGCTAGCTCAAAACCTGCTGCCAGAGACAAATCTAATGTAAAGAAAGTTACAAAGAAAACCATGACATTTACACTTGAGGAACCAAGTGATACAGAGGCAGCTGCTACAGGGAAGAAGAAGAGGGCTAGGAAGACAGCTGCTCAGGTTGTGGGCAAACCCTCCATGAGGACTGATAAGGAGGAGGAGGAGGAACCAGCAGCTGATGCACCTCCTGCAAAGTCTCAGAAGCTTATGTCTGATGCTATAAGGACTGCTGCCCCCACCAAATCCAAGCCCAAAGCTCCACCACCCAAGAGATCCACTAGAAACATCCCTGCTACTAAGAAGAACAAGGCCCCGGTGCCCGAAGCTGATGTTGATGAAGAGCCACTAGTGCTCAGAAAATTGAAACCCAAGATTCCAGATCATGACAATGCACACCCTGTTGCTGAAAACATGATGCCCAGGAAGGACAAAGGACTGCGTCAATGGAGATTGTCTGATCCTTATGCTGCAAGAAGGAGGACTGCTTGTGATTACCGCTTTCAGACCAGAGAACAACAAGATTTCTATGAGACTGTATTGCTTGATAAGAAGCCAATTGTCAGTGACATGAGATGGGTGGATTGGAAGTATATCAATGCAAATGAGGACTATTTCCCCCATGTTCATGAGAGTTTCAGGATAGCTAGTGTTGATGACTTTGTTGGACATAAACTTACCAAGTGGAATGATGAGATGATCATGCAATTCTACTCCACAGCTCATTTTTATCCAGATGGCCGAATTTTGTGGATGACTGAGGGTTCCAGATACCAGTCAACCATCTCTGAGTGGGCTACTCTTCTTGGTGCTCCAGAGGAAGAAGATGATGACATTGACATATATGCCAAGCTCAAGATGGACCACAATTCCATGGCTAATATGCACACAGCTATTCCTGAGAAGGACATTGAGACACACAAGCTAGGATCCGTGAAGCACTTGCTACCTGGTTTGGCCACCACCAACACTATCTTGAGGTACACTCTGTTGCCCAAGTCTGGAGATGATAAGATGATACGTGGCTAGTCCACCAACTTGCGGCACCTTTTTGACACACCACGGAAGTTCAAGGTGATGAGCTTGATTGTTGAAACCATCAAGAGGACAGCTGCTGATCAGAAGAGGTCTTGTGGATATGCTCCGCACATTCAGATGCTCATCAACTCCAAGGTTGGAACGAGCACATATCTACTCGATCGTGAACATCTCCCATTGCATCCAGAGTTCAAGGACAATGTTATAGTGATGGACCCTTCGCATCCTACATCTGCTCAAGCACAAGAGAAGATCTGAGCAGCCGCAGAAGCTAAAGCAGCCAAGGAGGCATCTGCTCCCAATGCACCCATTGCAAACCTCAAGTCGAAGAATGACCAGATGACTTATCTGCTGGAAGCCACCCTGAGGATTGAGTGAAGTCTGGCCAACCTCACAAAAAACCAGGCTAGCCTAGAGCGGATAGTCGAGACAAAGATTCATGATCTTCATGTGAAGATCACTCAGGTACAGACCATAGTGGAGAAGCTGAAGGATGATGTTGATGCTGCCAGAGCTACTTCTGATGACAGTGGAGATGACAGACCAACGATTGAGAGATTCCAGACAGTGCCCTGGGCATCCAGGTCTGCTGCAGTGCCTGTTGCAGATACGAGGACCACAGTCTCTGCACCTACTGCTGCTGCTACAGTGCCACCCCCAGTCTCTACTCCACCAGCCCAGCAGACGTCAGCTGAAGCCTTTGCGGATGCACTTCTCTCAACGCCGTCTACACACACTGGAGCTGTCAGCCGGAGATCACCTTCAGGAGCTTCCGAGGATCGTGCCTAGAGAGCCGCATAGTCCTATACCTATTCGAACTTTTTGGTACTTGTTGCCAAAGGGGGAGAATTTGCATAGATCATTAGGCTTCCGAGGATCGCGCTTTTGCTCGTAGTTTTCTTGAGTTTTTGCTGCTGTTTGGTTTATGCTACTCTTGCTTGATGTGCTTGATACTATGTGTGTGAGATACTTTGATTGTTATGTTTCCGAGCTACTATGCTTAATGCTTATCCTTATCATTATCTTGTATGATCATTCACTTGTGTTTTTGGCGATGCGTGCTTACTATTCCATTCATATCATTTTGCGTGCTCCACCAAGTTGTATGTGACATGGAAGATTGACCCATGATCTTAATCGATTGTGCATTTGCATTCAAACGCAAATTTTTAATAATGCACAAATTTAGGGGGAGCTCTAGCTTATCACATACTTCTCAAAGCGACGATGTATTCCATTCATTTAATCATTTGTCAAAGCTTTGATCTATATGTTGTCATCAATTACCAAAAAGGGGGAGATTGAAAGCACATTTGCTCCCTTGGTGGTTTTGGTAATTCATAACAACATATATCTCATTGAACTAATGTCCATTCAAGTTAAAGATTTCAGGATGTTCAATGATTGGCATGGCAAGGACTAGAGATGTGGACCCCTCAAAATGCAAAGGACATGGATTGGCAAAAGCTCAAGACTCTACATTTTTTGTTTAGTGATCCAAGATCACATTGAGTCCATAGGAAAGCCAATACTATTAAAAGGGGACTAGGTGTTGCTTAATGGTCTTTTTGCTCAAGTGCTTAGTGACATTGCTCCAAAACCCTCAACCACTTTCTCCATCCAAATATGTCCAAAACCTACATTCCAACTCGGCCCCACCGAAATTTCCTATCCGGAGCCAACGAGTTCATCTGGACTTAGCCACTGCCAAAACCCGAACAAATCGGATCCACCGATATGGATCTCAGTCCCACCGAGATGGCCTTGCCAACTATCTGTAATCGTTTGCAATCACTTCGGTCCCACCGAGTTTTGCAAATCGGTCTCACCGAGATGGCTTGCCAACTCTCTGTTGTCTTATTGCTTCACTTCAGTCTCACCGAGTTGATGCAATCGGTGCCACCGAGACGAGGTTTGCCCTAACCATTGCACATCGGTCCATCCGAGTTGTTCCAGTCGGTCCCACCGAGATTCCTAACGTTCATATCTTTTACATAGTTCGGTGCCACCGAGATTTCTGATCGGTGCCACCGAGTTGGGTCAAAAGTGTGTAACAGTTGGATTTTGTGTGGAGGCTATATATACCCCTCCACCACTTCTTACTCAGTAAGGAGAGCCATCAGAACGTGCCTGCACTTCCACCATACATTTTCTGAGAGAGAACCACCTACTCATGTGTTGAGATCAAGACATTCCATTCCAACCATTTGAACCTTGATTTCTAGCCTTTCCCAAGTTGCTTTCCACTCAAATCCTTCTTCCACCATAGCCAAATTTGTGAGGAGTTGTTTGAGTGTTGGGGAGACTATCATTTGAAGCACAAGAGCAAGGAGTTCATCAACAACACACCGTCTATTACCTTTTGGAGAGTGGTGTCTCCTAGATTGGTTAGGTGTCACTTGGGAGCCTCCGACATGATGTGGAGTTGAACCAAGGAGTTTGTAAGGGCAAGGAGATCGCCTACTTCGTGAAGATCTACCCGAGTGAGGCTAGTCCTTCATGGACGTAAGCCATGGTGTAATAGACAAGGTTGCTTCTTCGTGGACCCTTCGTGGGTGGAGCCCTCCGTGGACTCGCGCAGCTGTTACCCTCCGTCGGTTGAAGTCTCCATCAACGTGGACGTACGATAGCACCACCTATCGGAACCACGCCAAAAATCACCGTGTCTTCATTGCGTTTGAAATCTCTGATCCCCTCCTTTACATACATATGCAATTGTTTACTTTCCGCTGCTACACTCTTAGAATTGCATGTGTAGGGTGATGCTTGACTTGTATACTTGCTAAAATCTGCCTACAACTAAAATTGGGAAAAGGTTAGGTTTTTATTTGGTCAAGTAGTCCAATCACCCCCCTCTAGACATACTTTCGATCCTACAGTCGCCCACCGCCGCCGTCGACCCGCGCCTCTACTCCGACACCGACGCGACCACCCGGCCTCTTGTCCGACTGGGCGGCCTCGCGCGACGTGGCGGCCTATCACGGCCACCATACGCGCATCTTCCCACCTGTCGCTCTGCGCTGGGTGTCACCACCCTGTCCCCGAGTTCAGCGCGCCCCTCCACCGATCGAGCAACAGGCTGCCGCTGCGTCGCTCCGTCGGGCCGCAGCGCCGCCGTCCCGTGGTTCTCCCCATGGCTGCACCGATCTGCGCCACCGCTGTGTCGCCCCTTCGGGCCGTAGCGCCGCGGCATGTGGTCCCCGCTGCCGCCCTGAGGACGTTCCCGTGGTTGCACCAACCCGCGCGCTGCCGCTGCATCACCCCTTCGGGCGGTAGTGCCGCGGCCCGTGGTCAACCGTCGCCCCGAGGCCATCCGCTCCAGGCCGTCCCGAAGGCTGCACCGACCCTCGCACTGCCGCTGCGTCGCCCCGTCGGGCCATAGCGAGCATGGCACGCGGTTCCTACAACTGCCCTGAGGTCTTCCCCGCCGTCGCCCCGACCCACGCGCTGCCTCTGCGTCGCCCCTTCGGGCCGTAGCGTCGCGGCGCGCAGTCCACTCTGCCGTCCCTGTGTGTCGACTTCTACGTGGTATGCGTCACGCCGCCTCCCTAGGCACGGGAACGCCACCGTCCGCGCCAGTCTTTGTCACGCCGTCGGGTTCTTCCTCGCCTACTTCGAGCACCGTCACCGCGCTTCTGACCTAGCCGCCGCCGCCTCCTCAGGCCGCCGCCGCCGCTCTTCTTCCCGGTCCACGACGACTACCTCGTTATCGGCCACCCCGACTCAACATTGACCACGGCGTCCCTTGCACGGCTACCTCGACCATGCCTACACCACCCTACGCTCTCGGCTACATCGACATCGGCACAAAGGGCTACCGCCTTGCTTGAGCAACCTCGTCGGTTTCCACTCCAGCCACGACTTCCGCGATGCATCGACCGTTACGACTGTGGGGGGGTGTTCGTTGGCTTACCTTCGGATTCTTCTCCAGTCTCACTGTCTGCGTCGCTACCGTTGTGACTGCGAGGGGATGTTGAGTATATTGATTAATGAGGAAACATAGGATAGAATAGGAATTATTCCAGCTTGTCTTGTACTCCAAGTTGATCATGTACTCCTATATATATGCCCACGAGGCTCAAGCAATACACCCATCGATTCCACCAATCCCTTCCTATCCCTTCTAACAGGTAGGTATGGTGGCTGTTTTGAGGAAGATATAAGGAGGCTTATGTGTGATAGAGCGTATCATATCACAGGGTTTGGATGCACTGGCGAAGTTTGCACCGACTCTCGAGATGAGAAAGGGCAATGCATGGTACCGAATAGGCTAGCAAATTGCGGAAAGATGAGAGTGCGTATAATCCATGGACTCACATTAGTCATAAAGAAGTCACATACTTATTGCGAAAGTTTATTAGCCCTCGAAGCAAAGTACTACTACGCATGCCCCTAGGGGGATAGATTGGTAGGAAAAGACCATCGCTTGTCCCCGACCTCCACTCATAAGGTAGACAATCAATAATAAATCATGCTCCAACTTCTTAGCATAATGACAGACCATACGTGCATGCTTCGGGAATCACAAACCTTAACACTAATATTCTTACTAAACCACAATTATCTACTAGCACCTCCTACATATTACCATCTTAATATCGTAAAACTATTGCAAGGAATCAAACTTATCATATTCAGTGATCTACATGAAAGTTTTTATTATATCCCTCTTGAATACCTATCATATTAGGACCAAATTCATAACCCGTGCATATTACCATTGCTATTTATTAGACTCTCAAAAAGATATAAGTGAAGCATGAGAGTGCAACTATTTCTTTAAATATAACCACCGCCGTGCTCTAAAAGGTATAAGTGAAGCACTAGAGCAACTGCCTAGCTCAAAAGATATAAGTGAAGCACATAGAGTATTCTAACAAATCACGAATAATGTGTGTCCCTCTCAAAAAGGTGTGTTCAGCAAAGATGATTGTGGAAAACTAAAAAAGCAAACAAAATCAAGCAAACTATAGCACAAGACGCTCCAAGTAAAACACATATCATGTGATGAATAAAAATATAGCTCCAAGTGATATACCGATAGATTGTAGACGTAAGAAGGGATGCCATACGGGGCATACCCAAGCTTAGATGCTTGAGTCTTCCTTGAATATTACCTTGGGGTGCCTTGGTCATCCCCAAGCTTAGGATCTTGCCTCTCCTTATTCCTTTATCCATCGTAGTCTCACCCAAAAATTGAAAACTTCAGCACACAAAACTCAACAGAAACCTCGTGAGATCCGTTAGTATAAGAAATAAATCTTAAACTTTAGGTACTATTGTAAATTGATTCATATTTAGTATTGGCATAATGCTACTTTACTCCAACTTCTCCATGACTTATACCCCCCGATACAATCCATATATTCATCAAAATAAGCAAACTATGCAACAAAAACAGAATCTGTCTAAAACCGGACATTCTGTAGAGATCTATTTAAAAGCTATATTTCTGTCAGTCCAAAAATTCTGAAAAATTAGGACAACATAAACAATTCATATGCCAATACTGTGTAAAAAAATCAGAATTCTATCACGCTCCAGTATAGAACCAAAAATCCAGCACTTGACTCAAAACTTTCTGTTTTCAAACAGCATCAATTATACTATTTTCCAAATCATCCCAAAGGTATTACTTGGCACAAACACTAATTAAAAGATAAAAACACAATCATAACAGAAGCTATAATTGTGTAAACACATAAAAACATATGGTAAAATAAAATTTTAAGATACATATTGGGTTGCCTCCGAACAAGCGCTATCGTTTTATACCCCTAGCTAGGCATAATGCATAGTTCAAGTATTGTCATCCCTGGTTTTCACTAATTTGGGTATGTTGCTCTCGAAACCGGGAGGTTCTTTGCGCTTCCCATTACTTTCAGAAAATAAGGCAATTCTATTGTCTGAAGTATCCAACCGGTTGTTGCAAATAGTAAGAAGGTTATTCATGCGATTGAGATTGCCACTAACATTTTTAAGGGGTTCGTTAGACTTTTGCAAATCAACTAAGTTTTTTTGTATGTCTCCTAACTTATCCAAAATTTGGATCCCCTATTGAGTATGATTAAATCCCTTTTGTGGAGGTGGAGATCCCACTACTCCCTCTATTTTTTTGTCAGCAGTATTAGCAACACTATCAATGAAATTCCCCTTAGTGGCAAAATCCAAAAGTTGTCTATTGGGCATAGTCAACTCTACATAAAAGTTTCGTAGCAAAATTTTCATATCCTCTTTTATGGAACAAACACGATAAGATTCCATTATCCTATACCAAGCATCTTTCAAATTTTCTCCTTGTTTCTGTTTGAAGTAAAGAACTTCAAAGTCTGGAGACAAAGGAGGGATTGTGATACTAGTCATAATGACGAAGCAAGCAACTAGCAAACAAGCAAATAAAAATATTTTTGTGTTTTTGTAAAATTGTTTTAGAAGCGGGGGAGATGAAAATGAGAGGCAAATGCAAATAAAAGGAAAATGAAAATAAGAGCAAGTGGATGATAGTTTGTGCGAAGGTACTTGATAGGTTTTGGTGATGTCTCCCCGGCAACGGCGCCAGAAATTGGAAAGTTGACGGGAGACTGATTTGCGTGACTTCTCCCCAGCAACAGTGCCAGAAATTCTTCCTGCTACTTGTGAACTGCGTTAGGATTTTCCTGAATAGGAGAGGATGATGCAGTACAGTAGAGATAAGTATTTCCATCAGTTAAGAACCAATGTTATCAATCCAGCAGGAGAACCACACAGAACCTCATTAGCAGCACCTACACACACAGAAGCAAACACTTGCACCCAACGCAAATAAGAGGGTTGTCAATCCCCTTAGCGGTCACTTGCAAGGATTAATTCTGATAGTGATAGATAAAAAAGTAAATTGCAAAAGAAAATAAAAGTAAATAAATTGCAGCAAGGTATTTTTGGATTTTAATATATGATAAAAGTAGACCCAGGGGCAATAGTTTTCACTAGAGGCTTCTCTCTCGAACACATAGCATACGGTGGGTAGACAAATTACTGTTGGGCAATTGATAGAAAAGCACATAGTTATGACGATATTCAAGGCAATGATTATGTATGTAGGTATCACATCCGAGACAAGTAGACCGACTCCTGCCTGCATCTAGTACTATTACTCCAGCCATCGACCGCTATCCAGCATGCATCTAGGGTATTAAGTATAAAACAGAGTAATGCCTTAAGCAAGATGACATGACGTAGACAAAGTAAACTCAAGCAATATGATTAAACCCCATCTTTTTATCCTTAATGGCAACAATACAAATACGTGTCTTGTCCCTTTCTGTCACTGGGATATAGAACACCGCAAGATTGAACCCATCACAAAGCACCTCTCCCATTGCAAGATAAATCAATCTAGTTGGCCAAACCAAACGGATAGATCGGAGAGAAATACAAATCTATAACAATCATGCATAAAAGAGTTCAGACAAGACTCAAATATTTCTCATTAATAATCTAAGCATAAACCCACAATTCATCCGATCCCAACAAACACACCGCAAAAGAAGATTACATTGGATAGAACTCCATGAACATCGAGGAGAACATGCTATTGAAGATCAAAGAGAGAGAAGAAGCCATCTAGCTACTAGCTATGGACCCGTAGGTCTGTGGTAAACTACTCACACATCATCGGAAGGGCAGCAAGGTTGATGAAGAAGCCCTCCGTGATTAGTTCCCCCTCCGGTAGAGTACCAGAAAAGGCCTCCAGATGGGATCACGGAAGAATAGAGGCTTGCGGCGGCGGAAAGGTTTTCTCGTCTGGCTCTCTATTGGTTTCCCAATATTTGAGAATTTATAGAAGTGGAATTAGGTCAAAAGGAGCCACGAGGGGCCCACAAGGCATCAGAGCGCGCCCCCTGGGCCGCGCCCTGTTGCCTTGTCACCTCCTCATGAGACTTCTGGCTTCCTCCCGAAGCTTCCAGGGTCACTTTTGTCCAGAAAAAAATTGTCAAAAAGTTTCGTTGCATTTGGACTTCGTTTGGTACTGATTTCCTGAAAAACCAAAAACAAGCAGAAAACAACAATTGGCACCGGGCACTAGGTTAATAGGTTAGTCCCAAAAAATGATATATAATTGCATATAAAACATCCAAGATTGATACTATAATAGCATGGAACAATCAAAAATTATAGATATGTTGGAGACATATCAGTGCATGACGGCACGATGCGTTGGGAAACATGCGATTTATTCGGCACAACAAGGGGACTCTTGGTCTTTTACTGACCTATAAAAACAAGGAGGGCAGTAAATCATTTCCCCCATGCTTCCATCCTTGCTCCTTTGCTCAAAGCTTAACAGAGCTCCAGCGCACCCATATCTATCTCAAAAACTTCTCTCGTTCCCTCCAAGCTCCCCCATACGTGATGGCCGATGCCGAGCTGAAGGGGAAGTGGACATCCTCCACTGTTACGGTGGGCACAATCGAGGAGCTTAGGTCCGCGGGGTATATCCCCGCGGCAGCCAGGTGCCGCACGCCGGCGACGAGGGAGACCGGCCGCTCCGAATTGGCCATCCCCACTCTCTAAGGAGGGGGAAAGGGTAGTCTTTGTCTCCCACCTCGTCCGAGGTCTGGGATTCCCACTCCACCCCTTCCACTACAAAAAAAAGACACATCTGTGACATTATGGCCCGAACGAAAAAAATATCTGTCATGGTTGTGACACTTCTATGACAATAATTGTGACAAAATCACGTATCATCATAGATGTGGTGGGCTCCTACTTCTATGACAAAAAATTATGACAGAAAATGGGCTTTTCGTCCTGGGCGGGCCGGAGACGCACACGCATGACATTCTTTGGGCCGTCCATGACGTAAAAAATCGTCGTAGAAGTGAGGGCGAGGAAATTTTCGGGGAGTTCCCGGTTACGGTGGGAGGTCGGGGCCGAGCGATGCAGTGTGGTTTGCGCGTTTCTCTCGTATGCGCGCGTGTGTGTGACGCGTTCGCTAACTGAACCCGAGCGAGGCGTTAGCTTACTGAACCCGAGCGAGGCGTTAGCTTACTGAACCCGAGCTATCACACTAGCTACGTACTGAAGCTGATCGATCCATTCGCTGCTAACTGAACCTGAGCGATTCCTTCGCTGCTAACTGAACCCGAGCGATTCCTTCGCTGCTAACTGAAGCCGGTCGAGCCCCCCGTACGTGCGAGACGTAGCGAGTGCTGGGTTGCCTCTCGATGAACAGTGCCCGTTGCTGCCGCACGTGTGATACGTAGCTAGAACGAGTCGAGACGGATGCATCGATCGAGCCCCTTGCGCGAGACGTGGTGAGTTGACCTAGCCGGTTGGTTGGCTGTGGATGAACAGTTCCCGTTGCTTCCGCCCGCTCGTACGCCCCACCCCAGCCGGTGGGTTGGCTGTGGATGAACAGTACCCTGGCCGTGTGAAGGTGGTTGGCACTGGATGAACAGGACCCCGAGGAGGCCAACCGGTTGGGGGTGGATGAACATGACCCCGTGGAGGCTGGATGAACAGTAGCCGGTGGAGGCTGGAGGAAGTCGACGGTGGATGAACAGTAGCTGGTGGAGGCTGGAGGAAGGTCAACCGTGGATGAACAGTAGCCCGTGGAGTCCCGTTTTGTGGTACGCCACACCCCTCCCGATGAACAGGACCCCCGTTTCGACCGTAGGCAGTTGGGGAGAAGTCTGTTTCCTCCGTTTTGTGATACGCCAGAGCCCTCCCGATCAACAGGACCCTGTTTCGACCGTAGGCGCTCGAACAGAAGTCTGTTTCCTCCGTTTTGCAGTATGCCAGACCCCCAACCGATGAACAGGACCCCGTTTCGACCGTAGGTGGTCGAACAAAAGGCCGTTTCCTCCGTTTTGCGGTACGCCAGACCCCGAGTCGATGAACAGGACCCTGTTTCGGCTGTTCCGTCCAAGCCGGTTGGCTCCTGATGAACATGACGCGTTCCGACCCAGTCGCTTGGCTCCTGATGAACACAACGCTGTTTCCTCCATTTTGACCCAGCCGTTTAGCTGCCGATGAACAGGAGGCCGTTGCTGCCGTTCGTTGCCTCTCTCCATGTACACGATGTGACAACCTGAGACCAACGCTCTAGATGCCTTCCATTTATTTTCGTTGTTGCCGCGTGTTTTATTTGTTTGTTGCATTCATCATCGCATCATTCGCATTGCATTGGCACTCCGTTGCCGTCATGTTTTCAAAACTTGCATCCATTCATAGTTGCCGGTTCTCCCCATTGGCTTCGTTGACCGTTCTAGGACCATCCACACTCGCACGCGCCCGCGACATCTCTGGATAATTATTTTATAAGTGGGATAAAAATGTTCTTGGAATGGGATGAAAGTTGGCGTGCAGTCTTATTAGATTGTAGATCGACCGCCTGCCAAATTTCGTCGCATTCAGAGTCTGTTTGATAGCCCAACCGTTAAACTATAGCGGCACTATAACCGGTTTAATCGTCAGACATTTTCCGCAAATAAAACTTGTTGCCAGGCCGCCTAATTCCCTCTCATCTCAAGCCCAAGGCCTTCTACACAGCCCACTACCTGCTAACCCTAACCCCCTCTTCTTTGAACCGTCCGATGACGATCGAACGGCTCAAAACTACCCCAAACTCCCCCTCCTAACACCCCTACTTATTTAAGCAACACTCATTTCTCTATTTCTAGACTAACCCTAAATTCTAGGAGGTTTGTCCCGTCGCCGCTGCTACTCCACCTCCCACCTCGGGATCTTCCCCGATCCAAAAATTCCACCCAACCAGTGCCTCCTCCTTCCCTGGGATCGATCCCCACCGAACCAGCCATCCCAGGCGGCCCGCAGCCGCAGCCACCTGCTTTCCCGGACACGTCCAGGGAACCAGAGGAGCCCGCAACCTTCCCCTGCAGCTCGGCCGCACCCGAGCTCCTCCCGTGCGCCTTCCGCACGAGCTCCACAACCCTGCCGCCGTTCGTCGCCAGCACCACCAAGCTCTTCGCGCCCGAGCAGAGGAGGTCGGGTCCTCGAGCTCCTCGTGGATCCCGCTGCCTCTCCCGCGCCTCCGAAAAACCGGTGACCGCTGGCGAGCACGCCGTCCAGGTCCTTCGCCCCACGCCTCCCCTTTCCCTGCACCCTCTCGTCCTATCTCTCTAACCTCCTTCTTCCTCTCTGGTCAGACACCATGGATGGCGCTATGGAGCTCCACCCCTTCCGGGAGCCTCGCCTCCCGCCGGCGACCAGGGCCGCCGGGGCACGCCCACGGCCACCTCTCCGACCAGGCCAGTACCCCGTCGGCCTCCTCTTTCCTCTCCTCCTCTTTCCTTTTCTTCCCTTCTCCCTCTGATCTCTCTCTCCTTATCCATGCTGCCACAGGAGCCCGCCATGGTCGTCCTCTTCTTCCAAGTCCGCCGCCGCCCAAGCTCTCCTCACCGCTCGAGCCTCCAGCCGCCGTCGCGCCTTCGTCCAGCACCTCCCAGCCGGATCCGCGTCCCTCCATTGCTCGCTCGCCCTGCTGCCTGCATCGTCTCCGGTTGGACTCGCCTGAGCGCCGGAGTTGACCCAGCCGTGAGCGCATCCTCTGTTGACCCGCGACCCCTGCGTCCCTGCAGCCCGAGTCGCCGTGCGCCAAGTTCCTGCCACTGGCCTCTGCTTCCTCTGCATCGAGCAGAGATGATGCAGCCGCGTTGCTCGCCTCGACCAGGCCGCCTCCCGCCGCTGCCCCGCAGCCAGCCCAGCATCTCCACCAGGCCGGCCCACTGGCCCTCTGGTGAGCGCCACCGCCCTGTCTCTCGCCCTGGGAGATATTCTGCTATGTTGAGTGTCACACCCAATATGCGATCCCATCCTCGAGGGACTCGGAGGCCCCACCAGGGATAGAAGCGCATATCGAAGACGCTTGCAAGGTGGATATCATTACATCGTACCACATACATAATAGATGGGGATACAGACAAATACATACAATCATCACATGAATACATCAATACATAACAAGCATCATACAGAAGGGCAGCATCCGACTACGGATGAAATCAAACGAAAAGAAGAACGACGTCCACCCTGCTAGCCCAGGCTGCCGACCAGGAACCTATCCCCAGATCGACGACGAAGAAGAAGCAGAAGAAGAACTCCAAAGCAAACAAGCATCGCTCTCATGTCAAGACATCGCATTACCTGTACCTGCAACTGTTGTTGTAGTAATCTGTGAGCCACGAGGACTCAGCAATCCCATAACCATGGGTAACAAGACTATCAAAGCTTAAATGGGTATGGAAGGGTAAGGTGGTGAGGTTGCAGCAAGCACTAAGCAATATATGGTGGCTAACTTACGAGTACAAGAATAAGAAGAGTAACCTACGCATAATGGTTGCAAATTAATAATGATCAAGAAGTGATCCTGAACACCTACTTACGAGTACAAACATAACCCCACCGTGTTCTCTTCTCGAACTTCCTCGAAAAGAGACGATCACGGTTACGCACGTGGTCGGTGTATTTTAATTAGAATTAGTGTCAAGTTCTCTACAACCGGAGGTTATAAATTTCCAAGTCGACACATAACCGCGGGCACGGCTTCGCGAAAGATTTAACCCTGCAGGGGTGCTCCAAGTAGTCCATTATAAATTACCACACGCATCCGATGGAACATCCTCACACCATGATAACACGATGCTGACGATAAGGAATTCCGGTGGACAAGCCACTCGTAACAGGTAAACTAAACCAGCAAGACCTCCCGGTGAGCCAGATCCGCATCTAGAGCCGCGCGCTCTCTATATACGGGCATCATCCGTCTATGCATAGTGGACGGTAGCCAAAAGAACCCGAGTTGCCCCGAGGCGGCTCCGCCGACTGCTAGGTAGGTGGACCAACACTCATGAGGAGCACTGGCCCGGGTTGTTGATTAATTATCCACGGGGGCCGGCAGGTCCCTATGCAAGTTTTAGTTGTTATTAGGCAAATGGTAAAACCAATGTTGGGCCTTGCTGGAGAAGTTTATCCTAAAACGAATGGACAGGGGGGTTCCCATATGCCCCACATGTGTTAGAAGCGCTCATCAAGGAACATAACACCAGCATTACGGAAACTAGGGCGGCATGAGTGGAACAAAACACTAGGCAAAAGGCCGAGCCTTCCACCCATTACCAAGTATATAGATGCATTAATTAAATAAGAGATAATGTGATATCCCATGATATCCATGTCCCAACATGGAACAACCTGCAACTGCACCTGCAACTAGCAACGCTATAAGAAAGGGCTGAGCAAAGCGGTAACATAGCCACACAACGGTTTGCTGGGTAAGGGTGGTTAGAGGCTGTATCATGGCATATGGGAGGCTGACATATATGTGGTAGGAAGCGCGACATAGCGATAGCAACGAGACAACTAGCAAGCAAAGATAGTAGAGATATCCAAGGTCATGATCATCTTGCCTAAAATCCCGCTCGGAAGAAGAACGAGTCCATGAAGAAGACGAACCAACGTAGTCGAACGAATCCTCACAATCGCAACGAAACCGGAACTTTCGAGAAGAAGCACAACCGGAAAGAAGCAAACAATATGGTAAACACACAAGCATAAACAAGACATGATGCACAACCAAATATGATGCATGAAAAGGTTAAGTGTTGTTGAACATGGCAAGAGATGAAGCATAAGCAATCCATACAACTAGACAAGTTTAAATGAGGGCGGAAACACAAACAACAATTCCGGAAGGTCCCCATATGTAAATTTCGAAATTAGTACTGATCTGAATTAAACACAATGTTAAAGTTAAACAGCAAGTTAACATGCATCATGATGATCTACATGTTTTTCTAGTCAAGTTACATATGTAGATCATTTAATTCGGAGCTACGGTCTAGAAGATATGAGCTAAACAAGTTTAACATGGCAACAATGCAAAATGCATGCAAACATCAACCACAAACAATCAAATCAAGGATGCAACATGACAATATTAAACTACACACAATTCTAAGCAAGTTTCATGTATGACATGTTCAAAACGGAGCAACGGTTCAACACATACACTCTACACAAGTTATAACAATAATCTGCCCAAAACAGTAACATAGCACTTTGCAAACACCAAAACAGCAAGCTACACGCACATGATGGGCACAAACTTGATGTGCACTTGAAATAGACATGATATACTCCAATTTATCTTAAAGGTTCAGGTTCATAGGCATCAAGGTTAATTTAATATGATCCATGCAAAATGCAAAGTTCTGCTAAACAGGGCATATACATGAGCAGAGTTAATATGATGACATGTTGGAGGCATGAAATAAATATGCTACAGTGCTAGAACATGGCAACCAAAGGCATGGCATCGCAGTACACATTGCATAGACCAAATCACCTGGAGGAATCATATGCATATGAGCTATAGATTAGTGGCAACCATCAAGCAAAGTTGGCAAGTTTTATCACAGACAGCTTTTACTCAGAACATCAACATTGACTAGGCATGTTTACAAGCTCATAGCAGTCGCATCAAGGCATATCATGGCATGAAATAAATACTAGCAGCAAGAAGACATGAAAATGCTCCAAAGTCATGTAGACAAGTTGCTTATATGGTGCATGTATTAAATCACACAAAAATGACAATATGACAAATCTACCATTCTTAAGAAGTTGCTCCCCACTTCTTCCTATTCTCTCAGCATGCAGACTGTCCACGTCACTGATTGCCACGTCATCTTCAGTTTCCAAACACACCGAATCAGACTCATTCCCGTGCGTTAGCATCAGACTTTTTTTTTTGAGAAAAGTTAGCATCAGACTTGCATGTCATCGCTCTGTTCCAGTCTTAAAATTATCACCGAAGCCCAATGGTCTCAATTCGCGAGCAGGCAAGAAAGCCCAAGCATCATGCCATTGCCACCCACCATCCTTTCAGTTTCCACTCTGTCTCTCCCTGAATAAAAGGACCAATCTTTTCCCCTGGCAATAGATCTCTACGTGTGGTCCGCATCTCTGGCACGGTCGCCGGTCCGCCTCCGCTGGCGCTGCTTTCCCTCCCCCTCCGCCCCCGCCGGTGTCCCTGGTGGCCTCTGCCCAACCCTGCTTCGCTCGCCATTCCCGCAGATGGAAGACATGTATAGGAGCCTACACCATGCGGTGGTGGCCTATGTTTGTGGGCGGAATCAGACCAGCCGCTGGAGTCTCTCCTGGAAGGATGCTCTGCCCGGCGAATCAACCATGGAGTGGATGCCGCGCCGGCCAAGTGCCCAGTTGGCGGTCAAGTTACGTGCTGATGGTAAAACGAGGTAGGGCCTCCATTAACAGCCACGGCTTGCAGCAGCGTTGGATCGACCTCGAGTTTTCTTTAGAATTACAGGGTGCTTCACCAGAGAACCAATACAATCTCATGCATATGTCAAAGGAGAGTCCGAGAAATAGTATGAAAGGCAATTCGCACAACCTCACTATTTTTTTATGACATTCTATCTTAAAAAGCTTGATTCTGGTGAATTGGTTGTTTCTTCAGGTTACTAATAGCATGGTGTAATAAATTGAGGCCCAACTTTTCCTTGAAAAGTATGGAACACTATTCACTTCATGTTTTCCTTACGGGGGTGAGCACTAGCAAATCTCTTGGTTTACAGTACCAATTCAACAACTCCAAGCATGCCCACTCCATCAATTTCTCCGCTGAAAAGGACTCTCAGACGCAGAGCACTGATCCGTAGTTTCAAACTCAGAGATCATAGCGGTTTTAAGAAAAAAATACAGAAGGGGACTGGTAAGGTTTAGAAACTTAGCGGCTGCAAATTCAGATGACCATAGAATAGGAACACAAACACACTGAAGACGCAGCAGGTGCAAATTTAAGTTGTACTCCTATTTGGTAAGCTTCATCCTCATGCCCACTAAGAAATCCCAATCTATTAGTACTAGCCTATGTTTAATTCATGATTTTCTGATTGCAGGATCTTCAGAACAGAAACAACCAGCAGTTACATGTCATGTCCATACGACCCAGCAAGATCCCTACAAGTACTTCGGAGCTTCAGCTTCCTTTGCATCATGACATCTAACAAGGACTCTATGTGCATATATGTGTAATTTTGAAATTAGTTACCAAGGTCTACAACTGATTGCTGCATATGTTCACTAATTCCGGGTTTCTTTCTTTAACACTCTAACCAGGCTGCATTTTAATGTTGCTTTACTTCCAAAATCATTCATCTTCCTGTTTTATCTTAAACCAATGCAACCTACAAAGTTCCGCAGCAACGCGCGGGGTATTTTCTAGTATTAACAGTTTTCTGCATTAACATCATGGGGCACTTTTGCAACAGAGATTATGACATGTAGATGGATCCTAAGATGAATGCAACAGCAACCATCATGTGGAGCACAGACATTAGATCAATTTACATATATAAATAATCTCCATCGGACAAACAGGCACAAAGATATAGCCCACACAAAATGCATATATGCTGTTGAAAATCTGAGGATTAACAGAAAAAAACAGGGTGAGCGCAGGATAGCAATACTGCGCACAGAGCGGTGGATAGGGCCGAGGCTCACATCGGACTGGGCCTTGAGCAGCAGGCCGGCTTGGCTCGGCGGGGCTGGGCCGCTGGTGGCCCACACGCCAGGGCGAGCGAGGTGAGCGGATCGAGCAGCTCCTCTGCTCGATCCCGAGCAGGGCCATGGCGGCGGCGGCTGCTGGGTAGGAGACGAGGAGGAGGCCGGCGAGCTCGTTGGGGCGCGGCGAGGCTTGGCCGGGGCGGCACGGATCCGGCTGGAGGCAAGGCGGGGAAGTCCATTCCCGGCCTCGGCGCGAGGTGGAGGAGCTCCATGGCGGCGGCGAGGGAGCTCCTGAAGGAGATAAGGGAGGTCGGGGTGAGAGAGAGATTCAGAGAGAGAAAGAGAGAAAAGGAGAGCAGGGGCGCGGCGACGAGGGCCTGATGGAGGTCGCCGGCGACGGCGAGGCGAGGCGGCGCTCGGGACTCCCTCCCTATCCAGATCGGATCGAGGAGGAGCTCCTGCTCCTGGCGGCTGCGGGCAGCGGCGGTTCGGGCCCGGGCGGGCCGGATCTGGGCCTGGCAGGCCCGGTGCGGGAGGTGAGAGAAGGTGGTGGTTGGGGGTTGGCTAGAGCTGGCGGCGGCGCGGATTTCGAGGAAGGGCTAGGGTTTTCCAAAACTGGCAGGGTAGGGCTGTCTATTTATACACATGGGCTAGGGATTAGGGGATTTAGTCCGTTTTTGGACCGTTTGATCTCGATCGGATGGTCCGAAACGGAGGGGGTAGCTAGGCTGGGCCAGGTGGGCTGTGTAGAGGGGGTTGGGCTAATAAGAGAGGGAAGTGGTGCAGCCGGACAGGGTTTTCGGAACACCGAAAACGTCCAACGTTTTATCCGGCTATAGTGCCGCTATAGTTATCCGTTGGGGCATCAAACGACCTCCGAATGGAACAAAATTATGCAGGCGGTCTACCTACAATATAATAAGACTGCACGCCAACTGTCAACCCATTCTGAGAACATTTTTATCCCACTTATAAAATAATATTTCGGAGGTGCCGCGAGCGCATGCGAGTGTGTCGGGTCTCGAAACGGACAACGGAAGGAACGGGGAGAATCCGGCAACTACGAACGGATGCAAGTTTTATGAAAACATGCGGATGAAATGCACATGATGACATGGCAAAGTGCAACATGCAAGCGAATGGCATGGCAATGACGACGAATAAATGGAAGACATCTGGAGCATCGGTCTCGGGGCGTCACAACTCTCCTCCACTAACAGAAGATCTCGACCCGAGATCTTAGGAAGGAACCGGAAGGTAAAGAGGAAGAGGTAAAACAAAGTTGCTTCTTGGACAAACGAGTGAAACCAACAAACCTCGAAGGTTGCAAAGAGTTGAAGAATGGCTTGAGGAACAAGCAAGAATGCGAAACCACATTGGTTGAAACGAGATAGATAAAGAATGAGAACAAAAAGAATTTTTGCACCACTCCGGTAGAACAGAGAAGCAAAGCTTGATAAGAAGGAAAAGGACTTGAAAAGAGGGCACAACACTCCGGTAAAATGAATAAGCAAGGAAAAAACATGATCTTGGCGAAACGAGATAATGGGTCGAAGAGAAAACCATCACAATGCCTCCGGAATGAAAGAATAGAAGCTAAATCGTTGGAAGGAAAAGAATGGGGAAACAAAAGGCAACTTCCACCACAATTGAATTTGAAAAGCATCCTTACAAAGAAGGATTGAACGGAGTTGTTGGAAAATCAACAACGGAAAGAATAATCTTGTCGTGGGCTTATGGAAAACATCTCAAAACTTGAGGTGAAATTCTGCCACTGCGGAAAGAATTGATTGCTTGAGTGCAACATAGAGATGAAAAACTCTTTCATCGAGAAGAGAAGGAGAAACTTGGGTCATTGATAAGCACCACAATAGCACCAACCCTTAGGATAGGCTTTATGTGAAATATAACCCAAGATAACTCATTCTTGGACGAAGAGAAAAATGATGAGTTTAAAATATCTCATTCTTGACAACTGTGAATCATGAAACACGAAGACACATTGTCAAGAAGGATATAATACCCCTCAAAAGATAAGGGAGAAGGAATTTGCACTTTGAAATGCAAGACGAAGAATACTTGAGCTCCTCCAACAAGAATCTTGAAGAAGACTTCGAGAACGGACTAAATACTTAACGAGCCACGAAGAAGAAACTCTCGAACAACTCCGGATAGAAAGGATGCTAGAAAAGAAGTGAAGGCTGAAGAACATGATGTAGCCTTGCAATGATTTTAGATCGAGCTTCATGACGAGATAATGAGAAAAACTTTGAACTCCGGAAAAGAAAAACGAGCAACTTTGAATCGAGAATTCATCCATCACGAGCAAACTCCGGAAGAAGGAATTAAATCACCTCGATGAAACAAGAATAAGAATTATGATATGTCTATCCTTCATCAAATTAAATTGATGAAAAGCAATGGATTTGCATACTACTTATTCTTCTTGAAAAGATTGAAGAGAGATATAGCGCCAACTTGACGAAGTCTTCGAGGAAACACCGGTAGGATTTTGGAAAGAACAAATGAATTGATACGATAACAAAGAAGAGGAATGTTGAATGAAACCACCATAAGAATTGAAAAGAACGAATAAAAAAGAGAATGAATCACCGGGAAGAATTAGAAAATGAACGAAGATACTTGAGGGAATTTAGATACAAGAGAACGAAGCAATCGCGAGCTGACTAAAGAATACTTGAACGAAGCACCGGAAGAATTTGTGAACGAGAGATGAGCGTTGAGAATGAAGAATTCTTCTGAAATAACTACCTTCGGAGAATAAAAATGGAAAGAACTCATGAAATGCTCCGGGTGGGTATGAAAAGAATTCTCACAATCGAAAACAATTGTCAGGATGGCATGAAGCTAGAACCACGAATCTTCAAGAGAACGGATGAGAGAAATTCTTCTTCGGTTTTCCAAGCAGAGAAGGATGACGAGAACCACCATGAAGAATTTATGAGATACTCCGGGATAACGAAGAATATAAAGGTTGAGCCAAAGATGAAAAGAATTTGAAAGCGATCTCGAAGAAGGCAATTGACTGATGATAATTCATTCTTACGTCAAAGTTTGAAAGAATTCGAGAATAACTCCGGAAAATTAGAAGAGTGAGGTAAGATCCTGGGAAAAGACCTGTGGGTTAGGGCCCACTGAAAAGAAACACCGTTGGAACAATTGCTGGAAAGAGAGATCGCACCGGTTGATTTAGATGACTCGAATGAAATAAAAACCTTGAAATAGAATGAACGGGCCTTGAATGGGAACATGAATCTTCTGAGATATCTTCAGCACTCCGGAGAAGAACTAGAGAGAGGTGAATGATTAAGAGTTGCGCCGGCATGGGAAAGCATTTGAAATGAGGAAAAGGATATGATCAACACCGAAAGCTTGAATTGAATCCATCGAAAAGAAAATGAAAATGAAGAATGATGAACAACAAACTACTGAGCACCTTCACGGGAAATCACCAGTTAAGAACATTGAAGGAAAAGAATGAAGAGACCTCAAGCCCAAGGCCTTCTACACAGCCCACTACCTACTAACCCTAACCCCCTCCGCTTTGAACCGTCCGATGACGATCGAACGGCTCGAAACTACCCCAAACTCCCCCTCCTAACACCCCTACTTATTTAAGCAACACTCATTTCTCCATTTCTAGACTAACCCTAAATTCTAGGAGGTTTGTCCCGTCGCCGCCGCCACTCCACCTCCCACCTTGGGATCTTCCCCGATCCAAAAATTCCACCCAACCAGCGCCTCCTCCTTCCCTGGGACCGATCCCCACCGAACCAGCCATCCCAGGCGGCCCGCAGCCGCAGCCACCTGCTTTCCCGGACACGTCCAGGGAACCAGAGGAGCCCGCAACCTTCCCCTGCAGCTCGGCCGCACCCGAGCTCCTCCCGTGCGCCTTCCGCACGAGCTCCACAACCTTGCCGCCGTTCGTCGCCAGCATCACCAAGCTCTTCGCGCCCGAGCAGAGGAGGTCGGGTCCTCGAGCTCCTCGTGGATCCCGCTGCCTCTCCCACGCCTTCGGAAAACCGGAACCCGCTGGCGAGCACGCCGTCCAGGTCCTTCGCCCCACGCCTCCCCTTTCCCTGCACCCTCTCGTCCTATCTCTCTAACCTCCTTCTTCCTCTCTGGTCAGACACCATGGATGGCGCTATGGAGCTCCACCCCTTCCGGGAGCCTCGCCACCCGCCGGCGACCAGGGCCGCCGGAGCACGCCCACGGCCACCTCTCCGACCAGGCCAGTACCCCGTCGCCCTCCTCTTTCCTCTCCTCCCCTTTCTTTTTCTTCCCTTCTCCCTATGATCTCTCTCTCCTTATCCGTGCTGCCACAGGAGCCCGCCATGGTCGTCCTCTTCTTCCAAGTCCGCCGCCGCCCAAGCTCTCCTCATCGCTCGAGCCTCCAGCCGCCATCACCCCTTCGTCCAGCACCTCCCAGCCGGATCCGCGTCCCTCCATTGCCCGCTCGCCCTGCTGCCTGCATCGTCTCCGGCTGGACTCGCCGGAGCGCCGGAGTTGACCCAGCCGTGAGCGCATCCTTTGTTGACCCGCGACCCCTGCGTCCCTGTAGCCCGAGTCGCCGTGCGCCAAGTTCCTGCCACTGGCCTCTGCTTCCTCTGCATCGAGAAGAGATGATGCAGCCGCGTTGCTCGCCACGACCAGGCCGCCTCCCGCCGCTGCCCCGCAGCCAGCCCAGCATCTCCACCAGGCCGGCCCACTAGCCCTCTGGTGAGTGCCACCACCCTGTCTCTCGCCCTGGGAGATATTCTGCTATGTTGAGTGTCACACCCAATATGCGATCCCATGCTCGAGGGACTCGGAGGCCCCACCAGGGATAGAAGCGCATATCGAAGACGCTTGCAAGGTGGATATCATTACATCATACCACATACATAATAGATGGGGATACAGACAAATACATACAATCATCACACGAATACATCAATACATAACAAGCATCATACAGAAGGGCAGCATCCAACTACAGATGAAATCAAACGAAAAGAAGAACCACGTCCTCCCTGCTAGCCCAGGCTGCCGACCAGGAACCTATCCCCAGATCGATGACGAAGAAGAAGCAGAAGAAGAACTCCAAAGGAAACAAGCATCGCTCTCACGTCAAGACATCGCATTACCTGTACCTGCAACTGTTGTTGTAGTAATCTGTGAGCCACGAGGACTCAGCAATCCCATAACCATGGGTAGCAAGACGATCAAAGCTTAAATGGGTATGGAAGGGTAAGGTGTTGAGGTTGCAGCAAGAACTAAGCAATATATGGTGGCTAACTTACGAGTACAAGAATAAGAAGAGTAACCTACGCATAACGGTTGCAAACTAATAATGATCAAGAAGTGATCCTGAACACCTACTTACGAGTACAAACATAACCCCACCATGTTCTCTTCTCGAACTTCCTCGAAAAGAGACGATCACGGTTACGCACGCGGTTGGTGTATTTTAATTAGAATTAGTGTCAAGTTCTCTACAACCGGAGGTTATAAATTTCCAAGTCGCCACATAACCGCGGGCACGGCTTCGCGAAAGATTTAACCCTGCAGGGGTGCTCCAAGTAGTCCATTATAAATTACCACACGCATCCGATGGAACATCCTCACACCATGATAACACGATGCTTACGATAAGGAATTCCGGTGGACAAGCCACTCGTAACAGGTAAACTAAACCAGCAAGACCTCCCGGTGAGCCAGATCCGCATCTAGAGCCGCGCGCTCTCTATCTACGGGCATCATCCGTCTATGCATAGTGGACGGTAGCCAAAAGAACCCGAGTTGCCCCGAGGCGGCTCCGCCGACTGCTAGGTAGGTGGACCAACACTCATGAGGAGCACTGGCCCGGGTTGTTGATTAATTATCCACGGGGGCCGGCAGGTCCCTATGCAAGTTTTAGTTGTTGTTAGGCAAATGGTAAAACCAATGTTGGGCCTTGCTGGAGAAGTTTATCCTAAAACGAATGGACAGAGGGGTTCCCATATGCCCCACATGTGTTAGAAGCGCTCATCAAGGAACATAACACCAGCATTACGGAAACTAGGGCGGCATGAGTGGAACAAAACACTAGGCAAAAGGCCGAGCCTTCCACCCATTACCAAGTATATAGATGCATTAATTAAATAAGAGATAATGTGATATCCCATGATATCCATGTCCCAACATGGAACAACCTGCAACTGCACCTGTAACTAGCAACGCTATAAGAAAGGGCTGAGCAAAGCGGTAACATAGCCAAACAACGGTTTGCTGGGTAAGGGTGGTTAGAGGCTGTATCATGGCATATGGGAGGCTGACATATATGTGGTAGGAAGCGCGACATAGCGATAGCAACGAGACAACTAGCAAGCAAAGATAGTAGAGATATCCAAGGTCATGATCATCTTGCCTGAAATCCCGCTTGGAAGAAGAACGAGTCCATGAAGAAGACTAACCAACGTAGTCGAACGAATCCTCACAATCGCAACAAAACCGAAACTATCGAGAAGAAGCACAACCGGAAAGAAGCAAACAATATGGTAAACACACAAGCATAAACAAGACATGATGCACAACCAAATATCATGCATGAAAAGGTTAAGTGTTGTTGAACATGGCAATAGATGAAGCATAAGCAATCCATACAACTAGACAAGTTTAAATGAGGCCGGAAACACAAACAACAATTCCGGAAGGTCCCCATATGCAAATTTCGAAATTAGTACTGATCTGAATTAAACACAATGTTAAAGTTGTTAAACAGCAAGTTAACTTGCATCATGATGATCTACACGTTTTTCTAGTCAAGTTACATATGTAGATCATTTAATTCGGAGCTACGGTCTAGAAGATATGAGCTAAACAAGTTTAACATGGCAACAATGCAAAATGCATGCAAACATCAACCACAAACAATCAAATCAAGGATGCAACATGACAATATGAAACTAAACACAATTCTAAGCAAGTTTCATGTATGACATGTTCAAAACGGAGCAACGGTTCAACACATACACTCTACACAAGTTATAACAATAATCTGCCCAAAACAGTAACATAGCACTTTGCAAACACCAAAACAGCAAGCTACACGCACATGATGGGCACAAACTTGATGTGCACTTGAAATAGACATGATATACTCCAATTTATCTTAAAGGTTCAGGTTCATAGGCATCAAGGTTAATTTAATATGATCCATGCAAAATGCAAAGTTCTGCTAAACAAGGCATATACATGAGCAGAGTTAATATGATGACATGTTGGAGGCATGAAATATATATGCTACAGTGCTAGAACATGGCAACCAAAGGCATGGCATCGAAGTACACATTGCATAGACCAAATCACTTGGAGGAATCATATGCATATGAGCTATAGATTAGTGGCAACCATCAAGCAAAGTTGGCAAGTTTTATCACAGACAGCTTTTACTCAGAACATCAACATTGACTAGGCATGTTTACAAGCTCATAGCAGTCGCATCAAGGCATATCATGGCATGAAATAAATACTAGCAGCAAGAAGACATGAAAATGCTCCAAAGTCATGTAGACAAGTTGCTTATATGGTGCATGTATTAAATCACACAAAAATGACAATATGACAAATATTAACAGTTTTCTGCAGTAACCTCATGGGGCACTTTTGCAACAGAGATTATGACATGTAGATGGATCCTAATCTGAATGCAACAGCAACCATCATGTGGAGCACAGAGAGTAGATCAATTTACATATATAAATCATCTCCATCGGACAAACAGGCACAAAGATATAGCCCACACAAAATGCATATATGCTGTTGAAAATCTGAGGATTAACAGAAAAAATAGGGTGAGTGCAGGATAGCAATACTGCGCACAGAGCGGTGGATAGGGCCGAGGCTCACATCGGACTGGGCCTTGAGCAGCAGGCCGGCTTGGCTCGGCGGGGCTGGGCCGCTGGTGGCCCACACGCCAGGGCGAGCGAGGCGAGTGGATCGAGCATCTCCTCTGCTCGATCCCGAGCAGGGCCATGGCGGCGGCGGCTGCTGGGTAGGAGACGAGGAGGAGGCTGGCGAGCTCGTCGGGGCGCGGCGAGGCTTGGCCGGGGCGGCATGGATCCGGCTGGAGGCAAGGCGGGGAAGTCCATTCCCGGCCTCGGCGCGAGGTGGCGGAGCTCCATGGCGGCGGCGAGGGAGCTCCTGAAGGAGAACAGGGAGGTCGGGGTGAGAGAGAGATTCAGAGAGAGAAAGATAGAGAAGGAGAGCAGGGGCGCGGCGACGAGGGCCTAATGGAGGTCGCCGGCGACGGCGAGGCGAGGCGGCGCTCGGGACTCCCTCCCGATCTAGATCGGATCGAGGAGGAGCTCCTGCTCCTGGCGGCTGCGGGCGAGGGAGCTGCGGGCGGCGGCGATTCGGGCCCGGGCGGGCCGGATCTGGGCCTGGCGGGACCGGTGCGGGAGGTGAGAGAAGGTGGTGGCTGGGGGTTGGCTGGAGCTGGCGGGGGCGCGAATTTCGAGGAAGGGCTAGGGTTTTCCAAAACTGGCAGGGTAGGGTTGTCTATTTATAGACAGGGGCTAGGGATTAGGGGATTTAGTCCGTTTTTGGACCGTTTGATCTCGATCGGACGGTCCGAAACGGAGGGGGTAGCTAGGCTGGGCCAGGTGGGCTGTGTAGAGGGGGTTGGGCTAAGAAGAGAGGGAAGTGGTGCAACCCGACAGGGTTTTCGGAACACCGAAAACGTCTGACGTTTTATCCGGCTATAGTGCCGCTATAGTAATCCGTTGGGGCATCAAATGACCTCCGAATGGAACGAAATTTGGCAGGCGGTCTACCTACAATATAATAAGACTGCACGCCAACTTTCAACCCATTCCGAGAACATTTTTATCCCACTTATAAAATAATATTTTGGAGGTGCCGCGAGCGCGTGCGAGTGTGTCGGGTCTCGAAACGGACAACGGAAGGAACGGGGAGAATCCGGCAACTACGAACGGATGCAAGTTTTATGAAAACATGCGAATGAAATGCACATGATGACATGGCAAAGTGCAACATGCAAGCGAATGGCATGGCAATGACGACGAATAAATGGAAGACATCTGGAGCATCGGTCTCGGGGCGTCACATTGAGCCCAGACCATGTTTTTTCCCCTGTTACGATTTTAGCTTTTTTTTCAGAGACTGCTGTTTTACAGAAAAGTACCCCTAGTTCATGCATTTAATTACTAATTATCCATGCTTAGAATTTCATGTAGTTTCATAATATCCAACTTTCATCCATGTTAAAATGTTTAAAATTGTTGTTTGCATTAATTTGCATAAATAACAATTAAAATGATTTATTTCATAACTAAGTAACCGTAGCTCCGAATTAAATGAACTTTATATGTAAATGGTCTAGAAAAATGTGTAGATTAACATGGTGCGCTTTCTTTTCCTGTTTAACAACATTAAAATGGTGTTTCATTTAGAACAGTACCAATTTAGAAAATTACATATGGGGATTTTCCGGAATTGTTTTGTGTTTTTCCGGCCTCATTTAAATTGCCTAGATAGGTAGTTTAATTGTGCTTCATCTCTTGCCATGTTTAACAACATTTAACATTGATGAGTAGCATAAACGGGAGTGAACTAAATAATTGTTGTGGAGTTTCGTCTTGACCTTCACTTAATGTGTAGTATTTGAATTGTTGCACTTTGCCATGCCATGCATCTTTAAACTTGACATGCAGCATACTTGGTTGTGCATCATGCCATGGTTATGCTTATTTGTTTACCATGTGTTTGTTTCTTTCCGGTTGTGCTTCTTCTCGATAGTTCCGGTTACATTGCGGATGTGAGGATTCGTTCGAGTACGCCCGTTCATCTTCTTCATGGATTCGATCTTCTTCCTAGCGGGATTTCAGGCAAGATGATCATTACCCTGGATATCACTACTATCTTTGCTTGCTAGTTGTCTCGATGCTATTGCTATGTCTCGCTACCTACCACTTGTTTGTCAGCCTCCCAAAATGACATGATACAGCCTCTAACCTTCCACCATCCCAGCAAACCGTTGTTTGGCTATGTTTCCACTTTGCTCAGCCCCTCTTATAGTGTTACTAGTTGCAGGTGCAATTGCAGGTTGTTCCATGTTGGGACATGGATATTATGGGATATCACAATATCTCTTATTTAATTAATGCATCTATATACTTGGTTGTGTGTGGAAGGCTCGGCCTTTTGCCTGGTGTTTTGTTCCACTCATGCCACCCTAGTTTCCATAATACCGGTGTTATGTTCCTTGATGAGCGCTTCTAACACATGTGGGGCATATGGGAACCCCCCTGATCATTCGTTTTAGGATAAACTTCTCCAACAAGGCCCAACATTTGTTTTACCATTTGCCTAATAACAACTAAAACTTGCATAGGGACCTGCCGCCCCCCGTGGATAATTTAATCAACAAACCGGGCCAGTGTTCGTCATGAGCGTTGGCCTCCCTACCTAGCAGCCTGCGGCGCCCCCTTGGAAACTTGGGTCTCAGCTAACCGTAGCCTTTGCCTAGACGGTGGAGTCCGGGGACGAGTGCGCGCGGCTCCGAAGCAGGATCGACACACCGGGTGGTCTTGCTGGTTTAGTTTTACCTTTTACGAGTGGCTTGTCCACCGGGATTCCTTATCGTAAGCATCGTGTTATCATGGTGTGAGGATGTTCCATTGGATGTGTGTGGTAATTTATAATGGACTACTTGGAGCACCCCTGTAGGGTTAAATCTTTCGGAGAGCCGTGCCCGCGGTTATGTAGTGACTTGGAAATTTATAACCTCCGGTTGTAGAGAACTTGACACTAAATTCAATTAAAATACACCAACCGTGTGCGTAACCGTGATTGTCTCTTTTCGAGGGAGTTCGGGAAGAGAACACGGTGGGGTTATTTTTGACTCGTAAGTAGGTGTTTGGGATCACTTCTTGATCATTAATAGATTGTGATCGTTATGCATAGTTTACTCTTCTTATTCTTGTACTCGTAAGTTAGCCACCATATAAATGGTTAGTGCTTGCTGCAACCTCACCACTTATCCATTCCATACCCATTAAGCTTTGCTACTCTTGATACCCATGGTAATGGGATTGCTGAGTCCTCATGGCTCACAGATTACTACAACAACAGGTGGAGGTACAGGTAAAGCGATGCTTTGACGTGAGAGCGATGCATGTTTGCTTTTGGAGTTCTTCTTCTGCTTCTTCTTCTTCGTCGATCATAGGATGGGTTCCCGGTTGGCAGCCTGGGACTAGCAGGGTGGATGTCGTTCTTCTTTTTCGTTTGATTTCATCCATAGTCGGATCCTGCTCTTCTGTATGATGATTGCTATGTATTGTTGTATTGATGTATTTATGCTGTAGCTTGTGGCGAGTGTAAGCCTTTATCTGGTATTCTCATATGTTCAGTACATGGTATGATGTAATGATATCCACCTTGCTCAGCGTCTCCGATACGCGCTTCTATCCTTAGCGGCACTTTAGAGTTCCTTGAGGATAGGACCGCATATTGGGCGTGACACACGAGCCCTGGCCATACGTATGTGTGAGTACACGTTCGAGACCCCGCCTGTATATGTATGTCCGTGGCCGTATTTTTTGCTGTGTGGCTATATGTATGAGTACACGATTTAGACGGGGTTGCCTGAACTGCTACGTCGGGGGCTCTACTACGACACGTGCCGCTCCTTACACGCCCACGGTTCATCATTGCAAAGAGACCGATCGACCAGTATGTACATACACGTTCGCGACCAGTCAGACAACGCTACGTACGCTTCGACCGGGTGGGTCCCAGCTGTCAGGGAGGATTAGGAGGCACTTCCTTGCGTGTGAAGATATAGCTGCTGGGTCCCAGCTGTCAGGGAGGAGGAATCATTTTTTTTGCGTGTAATAAGGAGGCATTTCCTTGCATGCGAAGATGTAGCTGGCGGTTCCAGCTATCGGCCTCACCGCGTATAATCCTCTTCCGATGGCTGTCGTTCATTGACCATGTTGACCACGCCGCGCCGAGAGCACCAAGGTGGTGGACGACGGCTAGTCCTGGAATGGAACTACGTGGAGCCGGGAAGACGCGGCAGTGGATGCCCACGTGGAGGGGAGTACGAGGGTTGACTGGTTCGACTGCGCTGTGAGGCTTCCGTCGCCGGAGAATAACAAGGGATGTGGGTGAGTAGAGGGAAGGCCTGGCCAGCGGTGGGAGTAGGGTGGGGCAGTGAGGCCTGCGCGGCCGCACAGCCGGCCACGGGAGGCAGGAGCAGGCGGTCCCGCCGGAGCTGGTTTGGGCGGCTGGAGCAAGAAGATCAGAGATTGAAGAAGCAGCACGGCCGGTGGATTAACATCCAATGGTCGCTGCTGCTAGAATCGTTTGTTGACTAAGTTGACAAAGCCCTGCATACGCGTCAACTTAGTAGGCCCACAAGTCAGCCTCCAAATATGGTGAGGCCCAGTTGTCATGGGGAGGAATCGTTTTTTTCGTGTAATAAGGAGACACTTCCTTCCGTGCGAAGGTATAGCTGGTGGGTCCCAGCTGTCAGGGGGAGGAATCATTTTTTTTGCGTAATAAGGAGGCACTTGCTTGTGTGCGGCCATGGACCATGTGCGTCCCTACTGTCAGCCTCTCCACGTACATCCCTCTTCCGATGGTTGTCGTTTGTTGACCACGCTGACCACGCCGCGCCGAGAGCACCAACGCGGTGGACGACGGCGAGGCCCAGGAAGGGAACAACCCGGAGCCGGCGAAGCCACAACAGTGTATGCCCACGATGAGGGGAGTACGAGGGTTGACTGGTTTGGCTGCGGTGTGAGGCCTGTGTCGCCGGTGAATAACAGGAGGTGTGGGTGAGTAGAGGGATGGCCTGTCTAGCGGTGGGAGTAGGAGGGGGCGGTGAGGCCTGCGCGGTAGCACAGCCGGCCACGGGAGGCGGGAGCAGGCGGTCCCGCCGGCACTAGTTTGGGCGGCTGGAGCAAGAAGATCAGAGATTGAAGAAGCAGCACGGCCGTTGGATGTTATCCAACGGTCACTGCCACTGGAGTTGTTTGTTGACTAAGTTCACAAAGCCCTACGTACGCGTCAACATAGTAGGCCCACAAGTCAGCCTCCAAATCTGTGGCAAACAACATTCAGCCCATTTGTCATTATTTTTAATAATTTACAGCCCATTTGCTAATTCTTACGGATTTTTTCGAAGCCCATATTCTTTTTGCTAGCATTACAGCCCATATTCTCGCCACGGTTAAAAAATTCAACAAAAATTTGCATATTTCGGTGGGGCTCGAACTGTTTTTAATCCCAAAATTTCGAGTCCGATATAAACTAATTTGAAAAATAAATATATATTAATTTAAAATCGAACGGAATTTTCCCGAAAAAAAATCAATGAAATTTAAAATCTGGAAATCATAAAAAACCATAATTTGAAACTAATTGCCGGTTGCTGTATTGTTTTTAAAATTTACAGCCCATTTTTGGGCAAGCCCCGAATACATCCCTCCTCGTATTGAAAGATTTGCAGCCCAGCAGGGATGGTTTAAGCAAGTAGGCCTCGGTTGGGTATTCTGGAAAAAAAGTAGAAGTGGGCTAGACAATTTCAGAAAGAAAAAAAACAATTGGGCTGGTCATGTGGTAAACAGAAAATAAAAGCCTGGGCTAGACGGGGTACAGCCCCCGCATAGCCCAGTTGATACCCTGCTCCTTCCGTCTCAAAAATAGAAAACAACTGGGCGAGCTGCTGGGTCCCTGGTGTCTGCCGGTCATTGTGCAATTCTCTCGTTTATTGACTATACGTTGACAATGGGGTGGGACCCAGATGTTAGGAAACCATTAGGAGGAAGCATTTATTTTGCCTTGTAACAAGGAGGCACTTGCTTGCGTACTGCCATGACCCTGGTGGGTCCCTACTGTCATTCTCTCCATGTATAATCATCTCCTGATTCCTCTCGGTTGTTGACCATGTTGACAACGCCAGAGGGCGGTGCCGCGGCGAGCGAACCAATGCAGAGAACGACGGCGAGGCCTCAGACAGGAACAAATAGGAGCCAGGGAAGATGCGGCAGTGTAGTCACAGGCGGAGGGGAGTACGAGGGTTGACTGGTTCGAGTGCGTGGTGGTGCTGACTTCGCCGGAGAATAATAGGAGGTGTGTGGGGTAGATGGATGGCTTGGCCAGAGTTTTAGGGTGCAGTGGGGTGGCGATGCGTGTGCGGTAGCGCTGCCAGCCATGGGAGGCAGGAGCAGGCGGTCCCGCCGGCGCTGGTTTGGTTTTGGCGGCTGGAGGAAGAAGAGACTGAAGAAACATGACAGACGTTGGATGTCAATCCAATGGTCACCGTTGGCAGAATCGTTTGTTGACTAAGCCGACACCACGTTGGATACTTTTTCGCAAGAAAAGAAAAACTGGGCTCATTCGCCAGATAACATTCCCGAAACTGCCACAGTTTGATCTTGGACGTCGCAACTAAAACTGCCAGGAAAATGCATTCATTTGTCATCCTCCTCCCAGGGAACGTTCGCCAGATAACATTCCCAAAAATCAAAGACTTGAGAAGGCATACAGAACAAGCTAGTCTGGCAGTAAAGAGACGTCCCTGACTGTTAGAAAAAAAAGACGTGCTGCTGTAACTGGTTCGAATCCAAACCTAGACTATATATAGTGTTATACTACTCTGCAAGTAATGAAACTGACATATCCAACGTTCGCTTCTCCTCTTCTCTAGTTACTCTGCCTAGCTTCAGAAGCTCCGGCCACAGCAACCATGTCCGCTGGCTCGTCCACCTGCTCTTCAGTAGGTAATCGAGCCAACAACCAGAGGTGCGCGAAGTCGCCACCCGTACCACCGCCTATGGGTCTCATCACACCCCCGCTGGCACACTCACCACAGCCGGTTGCTCATCGCACCCCGCTGCCGTTGGTGTGGTGCCACTGCTGCAAATCACGCAGAGTCATCCATCGCGTCTCAACTACAACCCTCAACCATGGTCGAGTCTTCTACAAATGCCCAAATCATGGGGTAATATGGTCAAGTTGTTCGCCTGCTTTCAGTTGTAGAATTTTATTTTTCAAGAGTTTGGTTGATGATCTTCGAATTTGATTCGTGTAGAAAAGGGAGGATTCTTGTGATCTGTATTTCTGGGAAGTTGCAAATGTGGGGGAATGGAACTACGCAGATTAGTTGGTTAGCCGATGAATCCCAATACCAGCAGACTAGGGTGTTGGACAAGTAACTGAAGGAACGGCAGAAGAGGAAGATGCAGAGCAGAAGGTTAAAGACAATGCAGTTCATTAGATCATGGCCAAGCAACAGCTGGTGAACAGCCCTGGCAGCAATGAGGAGATGAAAGAGCTTGTGAAGATAATGGGCAAGATCGTTGTGCTCTGTAGGATGATTGTCTCTTTATTTGCAGTGTATGTAGTACTCGTGATGTATTCAGTGGCTCTGACATGAGCACTTTGCTGAAACTAGTAATGAATGAAACCTATTTAGCAGGCTAGGCGTCTAGTGTTGTGAACATCTAATGATTTCTATATTAACGGGAATCGGGGGGCATCCCCTTTTGCTAATAAATAAATAGATAAGCAGAGGACCTGTCGGGTCAGCTATGTTCCCATTGCAAGACGTTCAGCAAATTGCAGTCCAACAGCAAACTGCCATCAACTACATTTGCGGTTGTACAATCATGAAATACAAGTTTCATAGCAAAATATGAGTACTACTAAACAACAATGTCATCATGTTTCAGTCATCATACAATCGCCAAACACAAATCAACATACATAATAAGTGATGTTCTCACTGAACAACTACTTCATCAGGTTTCAGTTGTCATAGCAAACACAATTTAACATAGTAGATAATAAGTCGTCTTCTCATAGGCAAATACGACAAAAGCAATCTAATCATCATCCGTAGCAGCAGCGTCAACATCTTCACCATGTGTGTCAGTCTGAATCGTAATTCCCCCCGGTGTCATCTTCTTCTTAAGCATCAATGTCCTCGAACGTTGGCTTCTTATTGATCAACTCATCTACTTCCATAGCCTGACAGGCAATCTTTTCTCCAGCCTTATTGATGTGATGGTCCACAAACATATCATAAACATCTGTGAAATCCTCTACATCAGCAACAGTGTAAGCATCATCTTGTTGTGCACCTTCATTAAACGTATTCCTCTGCTCAAACTTTTGCAATATTCTCTAGTCTTGGCTACGTGCATATGTTTCTTCCAAGAAAAATATCTGTGTTGCTTGATTTGCCAAAATATAAGGCTCGTCGGTGCAGTACGCCGCCTTGACATTGATGGATTTGAAATAATCATCATCTTTGGGTTTTGAGGTTCTGGTAAACTGGTTATACCAACGACAGCAAAACGGAACCACGCACCGATGAACCTCGAAACTGGAGATATACTGCAACTGAACAATGTCTGTTATGTTAGCATACATTTCAGTTGTCACTTTCTTGTGCGTATACGTGCTCATGACGGCACTGTTTTGTGTCTTCCTGCCATCGTCGCGTGCAAGGGTGTTGTAGCGCACATCTCCAACAATGCAAGATGCATAATGTCTTACCCGAGTTTCAGGACCCATTGCTAGTGCGTAAAGGGTATCACTAACTGCCTGCCCCTCCTCCTACATCTCCTTAACCTATGGTTAGAAAATAGACAAGCTGATCATCTTATGTACTCTATATATTAAAAAAACCGACGGTGCAATTTAAAAGCTTACACGGCTCTTCAACCATTTCGCAAATCCTTCCCTAACCTGTTTGTCAATGTTTCTTGGATTTTGAGCCAGTAAATCCTCTTCATACATGTTGCAGAACATAGTGATCGCGTCAAACATCTAAATATATAAGAATGTGCTGCAAGTTTAGTAGATTACGATGTATAAGCTGCAGTACTTAGCACTTAGTCGATATAAGGTAGAATCTCAGGACAGTTATTCAACACATACCAAACCATTTTGTCCAAATCTTTATGTTTGTCATCTTGTTGACTCTTCCCTGTTACTCGAATAGCAGGATCAAAAACATTGAGCTTAGGATTTTTTTCCCACCTTTTTGCTAGGCTGATGAGCTGTTTCAATGTATCTTGAGCAGAATGTCAACGCTTCTGTAGCAATGTAGGCCTCTGCAATGGAACCCTCATGTCTAGCTCTATTCCTAACATAGCCCTTGAAAGTGCCTAGCCGCCTTTCAATAGGGTACATCCATCCATACTGTACTGGACCTCTAAGTAGTGCCTCATCAGGTAGATGAACAGCCAAATGCACCATCACATCAAAGAAGGCTGGAGGATATATCTTCTCAAGGTCGCATAGGATAGTTGGTATCCTCTCTTTAAGACGCTTCACATCATCTATCCTGATATTTCTACTGCAGAGTTCCCTGAAGAATTGTCCCAACTCTACAACTGCTCTGTATAAGTCAGGGCGGCCCAATCCTCTAAGGAGAACAGGTAAAACCCTTTGAAGTAGGACATGGCAGTCATGAGTTTTCAACCCTTGTACCTTGGTTCCATCTGCACTGATTCTCCTTTCAGGGTTGGAAGCAAATCCATGTGGGAATCTCACATGTGACAGGATCTTGCAGAATTCTTTTCTCTTTTGCTTGTCCAAGACGTACACAACTGGTGCCATATCACGTGATTCACCATTGCTATCCACCTGCAAATCAGATCTGATATCCAGGTGTGTCAAATGAATCCTAGATTTTAAGGTATCTTTTGTCTTGCCTTCATTATTAAGAAGTGTACCAATAATGCTGTCACATATATTCTTCTCGATGTGCATCACATCAAGATTATGCCTTAGATCCAAATATTTCCAATACTCCAAGTCCCACAAAGTGGACCTGCGGGTAAACAATAATCTCTCTTTTGCCTTGCCAGGCTTCCTTTTCCCGCTACCATTATCGGGATGGTTTCCTGGTGTAATATGCCTGACCTTCTCTAATTCCTCCTGCAACTCATCACTGGTGAGCCTCTCTGGTGCATCATGGTTTTCATGAATTGCATTGAACACAGGTTTTTGGTATTTTCTAAGACGCAGCTTGTCCTTGTCAAGGAAACGGCGGTGTCCAATGTAACAGACTTTGCTAAGTATTGGGTATGACAGCGGATTCTTGTCACAGCGAACACATGCATTGTAACCATGTGTTGTTCACCCTGACATAGTGCCCAAAACCGGATAATCATGGATGCACCAAATTATAAGAGCATGTAGAATGAAATCAGCTGGTGGGCTGCTATATAGGTCTCGAGTGAGAATACCCCTCCATAGCTTTTGAAGTTCCTCCACAACAGGCTCCATGAATAAATCAAAATCCTTTCCAGGACTTTTTGGACCTGGGATGAGCAAGGCCATGATGTAGTTTGATTCTTTGGTGCAGACATTTGGCAGCATGTTGTAAGGGATAACAAGCACTGGCCACATGCTATATGTCGCGCTCTGGTGGCCAAATGGGTTGAATCCATCTGTAGCTAAGCCAAGTCTAATGTTTCTCGGCTCAGCAGCATACTCTTTGTGTTTCAGATTGAAGTTTGTCCAGTCACTACCATGAGATGGATGCCTCATTACATTCAGATCTCTATGCTCCTGGTTCCTAGAATGCCATAGTACATCCTCTCTTGTTTGAGCATCATGAAACAACCTCTGCAATCTTGGTATAATTGGAAAATGTCTCAGAACCTTATGAGGAATCCTCTTCACAGCATCGCCATCTTTCCATCTTGATGATTTGCATTTTGGGCATTCACTTAAGTTGGCATAATCCTTCCGGAACAGAACACAATTATTCTCGCAAACATGGATCATATCATATCCAATTCCAACCGCACGGAGGAAATTCTTCATTTTACTGTAGGTGTGTGGCAGCTCTGACACAGTTGGGTAACAATCACGGAAAGCAGCCATCATCGCATCGAATGATTTGTTGGTCATCCGCTGAGATGTCTTCACCTGAAGAAAGCTGACCATAGCTGAGAATACTGATAGCTTACAACCTGCGGTGACTGCCACGTTGCATTGCTCCAACATGCGGGCTCACCGTTTTTCTTGTACAGGTGTAAGTTCTCGAAATGAGCGAGCATTTCGTAGCATTGTTTCAATCTTGGTCAAAATCACTGGCTCCACCGCCACATCCTCCTCCTCCTCTTCCACCTGAGCATCAGGCAGGTCAAGATGGTGATCTGCTGCTTCCACATAGTCAGTGACATTGACGTTCACAGCTTCACCTTGATGAACCCACCTAGTATATGTGACTGACATCCCATACAAGTGTAGATGATTTTGCACAGTTGACTGGGGTCTTGAAACTGAATTCATACAACTGCTACACGGGCAGCGCACATCTGCTTTCGGACCACCATATTCAGCTCTGATAAAGTTCATGAAGTTTTGAACCCCCTTGACATATGCAGGGGAGAATCGTCGAGCAGAAGTTATCCAAGTCCTGTCCATCTGTCAGACATACAAATTAGTTCTTCTACTAGATATTACAGGAAAAACATATATGTTTCATTATAAAGTCCAGAAAAAATACCTTGGTTGATGTCTAAAGCTATGGCAAGATATTTGGACAAGCAGATCTAAGTAAGAAAATATATGTAAAGCTAATTCAGCAAACAGATTGACTGCTAAATTATGGCAGGCTATTTCAGCAATCAATGAGGCCGAGCACACAGCCATTGAAGGCCATCTCAGCAACAAAGATTGAGTGTAAAACGGTGTTGAGCTATTTCACCTAATAGATTGGCTACTAGACAATGGCAATCTACTTCACAATACATACATGGTCCTAAAATATGGCAGGATATTTTACCAACTAATCAGGCGTGGCATGCCATCTCAGCAAAGCAGATTGAGTGCAGAACCGGGCAAGATAGCTTTTTAAGCAGAGCATATTGAGTGTAAACTATTTCGGCAAGCAGTGAGATTAACAGCGTCTATCAGCTAACATCCAGTGCTACTCCGACATGCACGGGGTCTCAGTCTAGAATGCGCGTACCGTGGGAGAAGCTGACCGCCGTGCGTTTCCAAAAGAACATCGCCAGTGGTGGCGGCGCGACTAGAGGATGGCAGTTTACGAGAGCGTACTGTGGGATCGAGAGGATCGCCGTGCGTCCCCGCGAAGAACCGCGGCGCCGACATATCGGCGTGGCGGGGAGGGCTAGTTTGGCAGAGCGAATGGAGTGGAGGGGGCAGGGGGAGGGGGTTTGGGGAATATTATTGGCTAGTTGGCCAAAGGGGAGTTGAATTTGGGATTTGGGGAGAATTTTCGCGCGGTGGGCGGGGGAGTTTGGCGAATGGTCGGTTTCTCCAATTGCGTTCCCATGTGTCAGTGAACAGGCAACCTGAAGCGCATTCCCTTTGGGTGAGCGGTGTGCAGGACTGACCGTGTGAGGGGTGCAATGCGACCACGACAGGCGTGTTGTAAGTGTACTGCCTTTTCCATTTGAACTTGTAGAGAGTAACACTTGGTTTTGGTGCTTCGCGCAATCCATCGATACAAATCCCGACTAAAACGGCGCGGGCGGGTCTTTTCCCGCGCGATATGCTGGGAGTTTGGCTTAGTTGGTTTGACAGACACAACGAGAGAAAGACATGAAATGCGTGAATGTGTAGTGGACGTACTTTTGGAGGGCCTAAGAGAAATTGTGTATGTAAACCCTCTGTATTTATTTACTTAGCATATTAGCTTTGTCTCGGGTCAAACTTTCTAAACTTTGACTAAGTTTATACATACAAAAACAATGACAACCACAATACCAAGTAAATACGATTAGAATCATTATTCAATATATTTTCATACAACATATCTTTTTATTGTGAAAGTTCATATAACCGGACGAGATTCATGCAAACACGGCCTATTTTCATTACATTTCGAACTTTTAGGACAAAAAAAGAAAAGAAACCCGACCCTAAACCTATCCTACGGCGAGGGCGTACGTTCAAGACCCGTGAAGTATAGGTGCGGTCTCCGGCGAGGAAGAGTAGAACACGGGAGACGGACCGGCCCACTTGGGACACCATGCCCTGCCGCCTCCCATGCCCTACTCATCCTCGGAGGAGTCCGCAACCTCGGCGGTGCCGGTGGATGTGAGGTAGATGGTGGACGTGGACGGTCCATCGCTGTTCACGTGCCATATGCGCCCCCGAACGTTGGACGGCGGCGCGTAGAATGCGCGGCTGGCGGAGGTCTTGTCCTCGGCCGCCGGCGCGACCAACGCTTGTGCGGCCGCGTCCGCGTCCGGCTACGCCGGCATTGCGTTTCGAGCGGCGGGTTGAGCAAGGGCGGCGACCTTGAGCTTCATCTCCGAAGACAAGCTCTGCCGCAGAGTGTTCCCGCCCGCGGTCATGGTAGATGTGGTGCCAGGGAGGAGGATGTGCTCTGGTGTGGAGTTTAGCTGGGTCTTGCCACCTTTAAGTAGTGCATACCGGTGAGGCCAAGCGTCCGGGTGCGTCAATGAGTCGCCGGAGTTCATACCTCGGGCGGCGAGCCTGCTTAATGGCGGTGTCAAAATCGGCAGACCTTGGGGTAGGGGGTCCCGAGCTGCGGATCTCGGATCGGTGGTGACAGAGACAAGGGAGATGATGTTTACCCAGGTTCGGGCCCTCTTAATGGAGGTAAAACCCTACGTCCTGCCTTTGTTTATATTGATGAAGATGTATCGAATACAGAGTTGATCTACCACGAGATCGTAATGTGTGTCCAGCTTCTAGGGCTAGGTGAACAATATTGCATTGATGTCCCTTCTACGGGCTAAACCCTATAGCTTATATACATGCCAGGGAGGGCATCTAGGGTTACAAGGTCGGTATCTAGGAGCAGGGCGGCAGGAGAGATCTTGGAGTATACGTCAAGTCTTCGGTGGAGGCAGTCTTTATCACGCTTCCTGTATGCGTCCTCTGGAGCCCATCTTGCTCATGCACGAGGGCCCATAAGCCCAACCGAAGAGACGGGCTGGCTAGGTTAACACCCCCTAATCTAGGACACTGCCATGCGGCATGCGGATGGACGGCATGAATGCGGGCAGCTGGCGCCGGCGGGGGGGGGGGGGAACGCACACGGGCGAGGGACGAGGGTTTTTTGTGGGCCAGGGTAGTCAGGTGCAGGCATGGCAACGTTGCAGATGCCCTTTGCTCACATGCGATCCCACATGTCAGTGACAAAGCAAGACGACCCACGTTCCCTTGGGTTAGAATAGCATGCCGGACCGACCGTCTGGGGGTGCGACGTGAATGCGACAGGGGTGCTGCCAGTGCACCGCCTTTTCATTTCGAACTTGTAAACCGTAACACTTGTAGAGCGTAAGACCGAAAGCATATAGTATGAAGTTGGCACCTCACCTATATCCAGCCTAGTAGCCCACGTGTACAATAGTTATTCATACTAGCATATGTACCCGTATAATTAGTGTACCGCCCTTTCCTTTTCAACTCGTGAAGCATAACGCTTGATTAAGTAGCCGGACAATGTGTGTTGCCTATCTTTGTATGTATTTGAGGTGTGCTGATTGAGGTGTCCGGCTGTTTGAAGGACTAATTGAGGTGTGCCCGCTCTGTGCTCGCATTTAGGTGTCCAACTTACCATGTTCCAGCTGTAGTAACTATACTATGTAAGTTGCTTGGAAAAATAGTTACCTAGGTCGGTTTTGTGAGCCGTCCACTACGTGTCGCTCCCCATCTTAGTAGTGACAAACCCCTTTGGTTCATGACCCGACACACCTTGACGAGATCGATAGATGTGGAGAGATCGAGTGTGTGTCATGCAAATCAAGGTTTTGGTGTGTGTCTATGATAGAAATGATCGTGTGAGGTGGAGAGTGGGGGGTGTTTGTGTGTACGCTAGTCGGTCATATACCATCTAGCTGTAGATCGATTGAAATAGGACTAGGGTGTGTCTGGAGATCGATCAATCGACCGATGTACATAGGGGTGTAGAGAAAGATGAATGTATGCTTAAAAAAAGATAGATCAAAGGCTTGGTTACAATTAATGCATGGTAGAGTGACCTAGGCATGTGTCGAAGAGCGACTTGATGAGCGAGATACAATCCTGATACCTCAAGAGGTCGATCATGTGTGACATGCACAAAGATGAAGAGAGGTGCTATGCATGTGTGTGCGAGAGAGAGAGAGAGAGAGAGAGAGAGAGACCCTGAGATGAAACCGAGAGAGATCGAGTGGGTGTGCAATACAGAGAGAGCGTGCGCCAAATAAAAAAACGTGACAACACTCTATATTGGGTGTGTGAGACACATTATTCATAAGAAGACACTTGGTACTTGAATCCAACCTAAAAAAAGTTTCAAATATTAGAATTCAAACTAAAGTGGATTCAATTCAAATATTTGAACCGGTGATCATAGCATTTGCAAATCATATGTAAACGGCATTCAATCTTCGTTTCGCTTTGAACTTACAATATACCATGTACAAGCACGTATATAAATTTGCATTCAAACAGAAAATGGTTTCCAATTTGTATTCAAACACGTGAATGTTTGTTCTCACGCATGCGCTTGCTACTAGGATTTTGCCACGTCTAGCCAGTCCAATAGCAGTAGGAGTACTAGTACTAGTAGTACTACCTTTGTTTTTCATGCCAAATTTTGACCATAATTTCAATTCAATTTTTTTTAATGCATGTCATAAAAAATTATATCGTTCGATTCGTATTTGAACATAGTTTCCAATGATATTATTTTTGGTGGCATGCATTAATATTATTTTAGTTAAATCTAAGGTCAAAATTTGACACAAAATATGAAGGGGACCAATAAACCAGGACGGAGTCATCTGCACTAGAGTATGGAGTGCTTATTAACACATGGCCCACCTCACACTCTCAACAAATTTCTTGGAATCCGTGCTACAATCTCTCCCTCCTCGTCTTTCTATTCTAGTGTGTTTTTTTTACATCAGTCGTCTCTCTCTTCTAAATTCAGCCGACGTGGGCGGCGGAGGGGGAGATGGAGGGGGAAAGTTTGCCTACCGTCAGTTTGCTCTCAACTACGGTCCCGCAAGTGAGCGAAAACGCAAGACAAAGCGTGTTCCATTCGGTGAGCAATGTGCCAGACCGACCGTGTCGGGGTGCAACGCGAACGCGACAAGTGTGATGTACACCGTCAGTTCCTTTTGAACTTTCATACTTTTTTTTTGGAATGGCTAACGCGCGCGTGCGTCGGAGCGCATGATTTCTGACCGGCTGGGCTTGTCCTAATTAAGTAAGTTCATTAGGGTGTATTATTGATAATTAAGGAAAGGGCGGGCAAGTAGCTGGCGTAGAATATCGGGGGTTATCTTCACAAGTTTAAAACGAGGAAAAGGAACACTCACAGCACGCCTGTCGCGTTCGCATCAGACCAGCACACGGTCGATCTACCCCGCCGCTCCATGCCAACCGGTTTGGCATTTCACTGGCATGTGGGAACACATGTCAGCAATCCGACCATGGGCCAAACTAGACCGCCCCGCCATCGCCATTTCCTCCACGCACGTGGTTCGGCCAAAAAAATTGCTCGCTTTTTTTGAGAAAGTATGCTTGTATTCAAATCACGAAATAATACAAAGAAAATTTTCGCTCGCTAATGAACGAGGCAGTGAGGGGAACGAGGATGGAATTGAATGGATTGCCCCTAAGTGTTTTCGGAATATCTGATTTTCGTAAGGTGACTTATACACCTGGACGGAGGGAGAAACCGCATGTGATCAAACCAAACTCAGCCATCCAATCGCTGACACCTAATTTTCGTTGATACAGTATGTTTATAAGGCCGATTTATTAAATATAAATATGTTTTTACATAGCAAATGATCCCTAAAAACAACAACATAAAGAAAAGCTGTCACTGCTCACGGAACGAGCCGGCCTCGTCATCTTTGGCTGCCGGCACGAACAAGCCGGAGCTGCCGATGTGTGTCTCCACGGCGTGGTTGTCCTCGGCCTCCAGCTACTCGTTCACGCGGAGCGTGATGGCGCTCTGCACGGACGCGAGCACCGCCCGGTTCACATCCACGACGTTCGGCTCCGCCTGCAGGTAGGCCTCAATGGCAGCGGCATCCGCGCGCTCCACGTCGAGTTGAGACTCCGCCGCCCGGTTCAATTCCATGACATCCGGTTCCGCCTGCAGGAGGGCCTCGATGGCAGCGGCATCCATGCGCTCCACATCGAGTTGAGCCTCCGCCGCCCGGTTCACGACCACGACATCCGGTTTCGCCTCCAGGAGGGCCTCGATGGCAGCGGCATCCGCGCGCTCCGCGTCGAGTTGAGCCTCCGCCGCCCGGTTCACGGCCACGACATCCAGTTCCGCCTGCAGGAGGGCCTCAATGGCAGCGGCATCCGCGTGCTCCGCGTCGAGCAGCCTCCGCCGCCCGGTTCACAACCACGACATCCGGTTCCGCCTGTAGGAGGGCCTCGATGGTAGCGGCATCCGCGTGCTCCGCGTCGAGTTGAGCCTCCGCCGCCCGGTTCATGACCACGACATCTGGTTCCACCTGCAGGAGGGCCTCGATGGCAGCGGTATCCCCGCGCTCCTTGTCAAGTTGAGCCTCCGCCGCCCGGTGCTTCTTTAGGATCGCTAGGTTGAACCGCTGGTCCGCCTGCACCATGGGGGACCCGGACGCCGGCACGAAGTCGACGTCCATCGTCTCCTTCGCCGTGGGGGGCTTCTACGCCGTGACCTCCACCATGAACATTGGATTGCCTTCCTCCTCGGAGCTCAGCTCCAGAGGACTCGGGGATTGGCCCACCGCAAAGCAAGCTTGGGAACAAAGGTCTGTGGCGCCTACCGCCGCTGCGATTTCTGCACGGCGCTCCGGCGTCAACATCTTGTAGTATGTGATCTTGCTGTGCACCATGGCTATCCGGTGAACTAGGGGATGGCTGATGCGGGCTAGGGGATCGAAAGGTGGGAGAATGGGCTGGGAGGTGGGGTTTTGGGGCAGGGGTGACCGGCCGGCAAGTAGCTGGCGTAGGCCGAGCAGCGAAGGTTCCGGTGTGAATAGTGGTACCGGTGACGACCGGTCAATCGGTTTTGACTGTGCGGAGTTTGCAAAGCCGGACGGCTGGAACCTGGAGAGTTGTGGGGTGGGATGGGACCAAAGTTTCGGAGTTTGACGTCGCAGACGTCCGGATCTCCCCACCCGTTCGGTCTGTGGGATTTGTTTTTTTAGATGCTGTAGGTGGGATTCGTATCCGAAAAGACTCTTCCGCGATCACGCGTGCCAATGCACGGATCCCCTTCTCGCAACCTCAATCAACTCCGGACCAAGTCTGTTTCTTTTTGAATTAATAACTACACCCGTTTCCATGTATTTAAAGTGGCCCCACCTCCTCCTTTGACGATACAAGCAGCACATGGTTGCATGCACGTTGGCCCACTTTACTTTCCATTTAATCCTCGCCTGGTGAATGCGCATGGATCTTTCCATCCCCAATTAATTGCCCCCCTGATTTTAATTTGGGTGGGGCCTGCCCTTTCCTTAATTATCAATAATACACCCTGATGAACTTACTTAATTAGGACAAGCCCAGCCAGTCGGAAATCGTACGCTCCGACGCGCGCGCGCGTATTAAAAAAATTGTGAAGATAACACTTGGTTCTTTGCCTTTGCGTGATACATCGTCGATAGAAATCCCGATTATAATGACGCAAAATTTTCTACTAAATACCGTAAAAAGGCATCCTGTTCTCCCCTCTGGCCGCAATCATCGCGCTAATCATATACTTTCTATTTGACTTCCTTCCCCATTACGGTGACATCGACGATATCGCGATCGTTGTGGCTTTGGCGAAGTGCGTTCGACGGAGTGAACCATTGAGGCAGACGACGGTCATGTCATTCAGAAGTGCCGACTGAAAGCCGAGACAACTGCCTTCTTTGCATCCAGGAAGTCCGTAGGAGACAGCAACTGTCGTGTCATCGTGACCGTTGGATGTGACGTGACCACATCGTTCGAGCTCGTCCTAATTAAGTAAGGCTCTTCTACGTCGGGGACCCGTCCAGCCTGTGCAACCAACGGAAATGCCGGCGTGCAGTTCGGGGCTGGCTTCGCTCATCGATCTACGTCCCAACGAAACAGAGTGGGAGACGGTCGTCCCCGACGGCGTTGTGAGGAAGATAATCGAGGAGGCGAATCGCCAGCGGTTGCATCAACTAGGAGGGTGTGACTTCAGCTTCGGCATGAATGTGGACCGGCGTCATGTCATTACCCTGCCGGCGCTACATTCATGGAGAAGCTTCTTGGCGAGGAAGGTCCTGGGACGTGCCCGGCATGTCTCGCGCACACGATCAAACAAGTAGTACAGTAGTACGGCTTATCTAGGCTTTCGCCGGCCTATTGATGCACATACGAGAATTTTTAAATCATATAATGCTCTATGTACGTTTGGTCTTGTCACTAATAAGTACTAGTACTATATTTGTAACCATTGAGTAACTGGTACTAGTTGGTGAATGTTGCATAGCCGTGGATGTCCGAGCTAAATTTGAAACACAGTCACGATCAAACGAGATGTTACCATTGGGCTCCACCACTCCACCAGCCAGAATCACCTTGGCCTATTTGATTTGCAGGATCCTCAAAACGCAGGAATCACAAAAATATAGGATTGTTCTCTTTGTATGGGAATGGCTTGGATTGGAGTATAGGATTAGGATTGTGTGTTTGATGTCATAGGAAAGACAGATGAATTTTTAAAATACTCCTAGGTTGGAGTAGATGCATGATTTCCTATATTATTAAATGTAGCACAATAGCTTCGTCCGTCCAGCTTACTATGGGAAAGGTCGTTTCTGGAAGAAGACGATGGAGAAGCGGATTCAGCGAAGAGTGAAATTATGGTTGCTTCGCCCGTGACTTTGTGATTTGATGCCTCATTGCTTTGTGATTTGTGATAGTAGAAGGGAGTAGACTCTGTGATCTATGCATGCGTCCATGCAAGGGAGAAAGAGGAGAGAGGTTGCATTTTTTATTCCTTCAATCAATTTGGCATCGGCGCACCACCGAGTTCCGGTTCCCTCTTTTTTTGGCTTTCGCAGCACCCTCCACAATGGTTCCCATCGATGCCAAAAGCTATTTTACCATTTGGCTACACATTGTGGATGCCCTTAAGCATACCACTTGGTTAAAGAGGAGGTGCTTTTGCCGTGCGGAAGGCAGGGGAGGTTGGCCTCACGGTTTGCTAACATGCGGTCCCATGTGTCAATGATGTACCAAGCCGATCCGCGTCCCACATGACTGTATGAGGCAGAACAAGGGCAGAAGCAACTTCAGCGAGGAGTGAAATGATGGTTGCTTCGTCCCTCCAACTTATACTGCGGGAAAGCTGCAACTTTGTGATTTGACGCCTCATTACTCACTACTACTGCGGCGCCACGACCGGGGTGCATCCCCCCTGCTGCTCTGCACTGTTATTTGGTGCATGGCACGTGGACCCGGATGCTGGATGTCCCACATGTCGGTGAAAGGGAGTAGAACATTTATGAAAGCGAGCGCTCCACTCTTACGACGGAGGAGTAGAAGACACGGCGGCCCAGTGAACTGTAACTTGTACTGTACTACTGTACTAGTACTATGTGGTAGTCTTGTACTACTCTTGTACCACTTGGTTTTGCTGTTTCGTGCGATCCATCGATACAAACCCGATTAAACAGGCGAGGCCGGGTCTTTTCCCATGCGGTAGGTAGGGTAGTTTGGCATAGTCGGTTTGACAGAGAGACCGAGAGAAAGATGTGAAATGCTTGAATGTGTAGTGGGCCCTTTTTTTGTGTCATGTGTGTGTGTAGTCGGACCTTTCAGATCACTAGATGATACTAGCCATACATTTCAACACAATTTTAATGTATGCAACATGAATAATTGAAGTAACAATATGAGATCTAAAACTTAAAATACATATGATTTATGGTGTTAGAGTATAGTAGTACTGTATTCCATAGTTGTTATATATAACATGCGAGAACGTGTAGGGACGTACTTTTCGAGGGCCTACAGAGTGAAATTCGGCATAAAGTGGATTCAAATATTTGTATTCGTCATCATAGCATTTGTAACTCATATCCAGAGTTTATACGGTAGACATGAATGCTTGTTCGCTCTTACGAAACCAGTACAACAATATTGTGGTGGCGTGCGCCAATTTAGGCGTGGGAGGTTGGCCTAGTCAGCTCCACGGAGAGAGCGAGAGAAGAGATAAATACACTGGTGGTCACTGTATTTGAAGCAAAAGCATAACACAGTCACCGGACTTTAGAATATGCTCATTAGGGTCAGTATATACGTTTGACGGTGATTATACGGTCACTCGATCACCGTTCAGCATCATATTGCACTCTGTTGACCGGCCAACTAGTATACGTGGCACTATGTTGATTGGTTAAATTTGCCACGTTCCTTGTGGGTCCCACCTGTCAGTTGGCAAAGGAAACAGATAAGATAAACAGAAATTTACGCAGGCGCGACAAGACTCAAACCCTTGCACGCGAACCACCTGGCTGTGTATGTGTGTGTCAGGGCCTGATGTGTGTGCATGCACGTGTAGGTTGAGCACTTGAGGATGAGCGTGTGTGTTGGTCATGTGGTGAGTGCATGCATGCGTGCGTGTGTGCGTGTGTGCGTGTGTGTGCATGCATGCGTGCGTGTGTGCGTGTGAGTGTTGCATGCATGCAGTTCGTGTGCATGCGTGCGTGTGTGTATAATCACCACACTAGATCCTGTGTATTAAAAGAACCAGTCAACCAGCACAGCATACCAATACAAGGCCACCTTGTCCGCGCCACTTCGAATCTCTTCTACGAGTGATACCCACCATGCAATATTTTATTTTTGTTTGTTTACATTCTTATACCCACTGACAGGTGGGCCCTATGGTAGTGAGATAATGAGCGCTGATGATGCAACACTAGATGCGCCACGTGGACTGTTTAACTGGTCAACTAATCATGTCTTCAACAAATACAGAGCTCTACGGTGAGCCTATGACTGTATAACAACCACAAAATGTATATGGTGACCGTAGTGAGTGTATTGTTAAGTCCTGTGATCGTATCGTGCTTTCGCTTCAAATACAGTGATCGTCGGTGTATATCTCGCGAGAGAGAGATGGAACATGCATGAATGTGACGGGGCGTACTTTTAGAGGGCCTAGAGATAGTTTGTGTGCGTACGTGAAAGAGGCGTAGAAAGGGGGGGCGATGGGGAGAGAGAGAAATGCTCTTCGTTTCTCTTTATTATGACTAACTTCATAGTATAAAAATATAAACATTCACAATGCGGAATAAATATCATTGGATGCACCATGCAATTAACTTTCGTACTCCATATAACTTTGCAATATTGTATAGATGTAGATTTTATAAAATAAATTTTGGCCACACTTTGCGTAGTTCTAATTCAAAAGGAATCTTGTATGCGAAGTAAACGTGAACAGAGGGCTTTTTAGAGCAATGGAGCACATGATAAGATGCAACATGTGTGAATGTGTAGTTTACGTATTTGGCAGGGCCTGGAGATGGTATGTGTACGTATTCGAGAGAGGCGCGGATAGAGGGTGTGTGTGTGTGCGATGGGAGATAGATAGCACGAGAAATGAGAGAGGTCTAGAGAGATAGAGACGAATAAGATATGTCTCGATGAGAGATGGTCTTGAGTGTGCGTATGCAAGGGAGAAGGGGAGAGAGACATGAGCCGAAATAGTGTGTGGGGTGTGTGTGTCTGGTATGCATGTGTGGGTGTGACAAGATACCAAGACCTAGGGGTAGGGGTGTGTGAGGTCTGGTGGGCCGAGGTGAGGCCCCCGGTCAGTTCCGTCCTGCGCCACATTGGTCCGCCCATGACACATTATACTGAGATCCCTAGAGGACTAGTCGCACAAGATAAAGAAACCAGAGCCGCGAAGGAATTTGTGTCCACTGACAAAGCCGTCTGGGAATTGTAACCCTAGGCCCCAGGTATGTTTATACAAGCCCGGGGCCTAGTCTGTCGATAGCATACACAGAATCCCTTGGTATTCACGTAGTGTACTGTACACACCGTAGTCACAAATATACATGACCGGGGTAGGGTATTTCCTGGATCGCAAGGGCCCGAACTAAGGTAAATCCTTGTCTCTTATTACCATGCATCCAACCTAGCTGTAAGGGATATTCTACTGAATGCTCTACTGGAATCATATTCGTCAACTAGTAAGAGAGGTGGAGATTGACAATGCATGCGAGATAGGCCTAAGCGTCCAGGAGACACGTAGGCAGTATATGTATAGAGAAAAGGGTCCCTGTAGATCGTGCGTGCCTGTGCGTGTGAAAGAGTTCTTGTGACAGAGACTAGTGAAAGGAGTCGTAGATAGTTGTGAGATAGAGGGAGGGAGGGTGATATATATAGACAGCGTGTGTGCGAGAGACACCTCAGGAGAGTGTGAGGATGTGCGAGAGAGAAGGCCGATGGATATACAGCGTGTGCGCGTATGTGTGAGAGATAAAGATAACACGCGTAAAAGACTGATGTACACATCAATTTCAAATATAAAATTGTATCCAAATATTTGGATGGGATCATGATATTTGCGATTTGCGTATGGAACGATCATTGGTGTATCAAACATCCATATTCTGTCAAATTTGAGCATGTGTATGGTATTATTAGACATAATTGATCCATAGAGTCAGTATTTTGAAATCCAGGCAATGCATGGCTTTAGCAATTCAAATATAAACGTGATTATAGTTTATGTTGTGTGTGTAAAGCACATTATACATACAAAAGACACATAGTGAACATTCTAAATAGCTAGCTAGGAACTTACATACGTTTGAAATCAACTTAAGGTGGTTTCAAATATTCAAATTCAACATGAAGTCCATTCAATTATTTGAATTCGAGATCATGGCATTTGTAAATCATACCTAAATTAAGGGTGCATCAATCTTTGCTTTGCTTTTGTACATAATAACATATAGTCGTGTACAAAATACATTCAAATTTACCACCTCCATTCCAAAATAATAGTAGTTATAGGATTTTCAAGAGTCAAACTTTCAAAAGAAGCGCATAATTTAATGAGGTTTTCAATCATACAAGGTCAAATTTAACGAGGTCTATTAAGGTCAATCCTAATAGTTCAAGAGTACTGTAAACGAGAATGCTTATGGTTCAAAATTTTGAATGAAGCACTAAAAGAGCCTCTCCTCGCCCGAAACCGCGCGAGACCAATGTTTGGTAGAAGGAAATTACTGTCCTAACTCTGACCCGTGAAGCCTATCGGCCCGATGTCCAGAAGTCTAAACCGGGGTAGGTTTGTAACTTCACCGAGACGCCACACAACCGCCTCCGAAAAACATTCATATACCGCGGGCGCCTAAATGCCGATGCGCTCGACCGAAATCACTCCCGCTCACTATTTTGGACATGTGAGATTACCGTCCTACCCCCGACCCGCTGCATGTCCGAAATATTAGATGGGGGCAAAGTTTGTAACTTTCCCCAAATTTCAAACAAGCGCATCCCGGAAACATGGTTCCCCCTTAGCTTCCCCCCTCCCCATCCCATTCCTCATTCATACTCCGTGGGCGCCAAAACTCCCTCTCCACCAGCCACGAAACCCCAGCCTCCTCCATCCGCCACCCCATCGCACCGATCCACCGCCGCCCTCCTCCATCACGCTGGAGCCGATACCTCGATGTCGTCGTCCACCGCAACCTCAACTGCAGCGCCCTCCAGGACTTAGCAGTTGAAGCTGAGGCAGAGCTGCCTCCACGACGCGGACGTGCGTCGTACCCGAGCCATTTCAACCCCTCCGTCCTGCGCCTCACCGCTGCTGCGCAACCGTCCACCGCACCGGAGCTATTCCTGCTACACCGTCGTTCGCCGCCTCGGATCTGCTTCTCCGCCGCCGACAGAGGGCTACCACACCACACTCAACAACCTGGCCATGGGTGCGTCCAAGGCTCCACCATCCTCCACAACATCTGATTTCCAGCGAACCACAAGAAGATCGTCGAAAAATCATAAGGAGGACACAGCATGGCAAGCTGATATTGGTACTCCTCTTCCCTTATTCTTGCAAATCTTACATGTCTGCTCGCACGGTATTCATCCCACGAAGGAAACTAGTTGACCACTTCTTACTGCACATTCTTCCTGATACTAGATGTTCCAAGTAACTCGCGATGCACAAGGTTTCCCCTCATTTACTATTTCACTTTAGCTAGAGGTCCGTTGCCTGCCTGGATATCAATTCAGTGTCAGTTGATTCCCAATTAAAAGGAAGCACCACCCGCGGAGGCACGCGGAGCACCTAGTCCACCTGTTTGCCGGGGAATCAGTGCCTCAGTGTCTATCTTAGAGGTGTGTGTGGCGCAGGAGCTGCTGACGCCTGATCTGGAGGTCTGCCGGGCTTAAAGGGATGGTCGGGGGGCACTGCCAAGCACGGCGGTGGGGTGAGGTCGAGGGGAGGGCGGGGTGGCAGAGGCAGGGGTCTGGGCCGATGGTCGCTGGCAGTTCGAGGAAGATCATCAATAGTGACTGGCGGGAGGTAGATGAAGGCCATCTGCTCGTTCCTTGTAGATCGGACGGTGCAGAAAAAATTGACTGACCTATTTGTTTTCAGTCGACTATTATTGTCATAGGACCACGTGTGGTGGTTTGCTGGAGGATTACCTGCACTTCCCAGCCATCCCTGTGCTCATATTTCAAAAGCCTAGAATCTAATTTCGTGTGCCATGCATGTTGTAGAGCTATCATATGTCTGCCGTCATTTGTTTTTGACCCACCAGCTATCTGATACTTTTACACTGCACTACTTGTGCACAAACTACACCCATACTCTCTCACTATTGTTTTATTACGCATGGGTATTTCAGAGTCTCAACCACAGTATTCTAAAAAGAAAACACAGCTGTCGCTCCAGTTTGCATCGAGGATTGGAAAGGCGCGGTTTGACGCTCTAAAGAAGAGTGTAGTGTCATTCGATGAAGACTGTGAACGTAGCTCTGTAGTTGATGACCCCATTCACCATACACCAGCATAGCAGGTGCTTGCTTTAACTTCATGGTGTCATATGTGGTTGCATGTTGCATATGGTGTCTACCTTTGTATATTGCTTCTAAATTGGTTAAATTGCATCTGCTTAGCCATATATTGTGAATATGACATGCCTTCTGATGACGGGAAAATGGCGGCGTGAGACACGCGTCCACGTCATTGATATAGAGTGAATAAATTTAAGTGTGTAAACGCATACAATAAAAAGAAGATCAAATATCGTAGGTACTTTATTTCCAGAACTCTTACATTTACATAAAAGGTCTGTTAATTACATCTCCGTGGAGAAAACCCCTGATTAAGAATTCCAACATTTCTATTACATAGGATTACATCACATGCCTATTACAAGAAAAATCCTCCTTGCGGTCGACGCTGAACTGCGGCCTGGGGGAACTTGAAGTTTATCTGCGTAGGTTTTCTTCGATGACATTATGTTTAATGTTTTGCCTTATGTTTCTTTGTCACGCAACTCGTTTTGTTCATGCTCAACTTCATTCATGCTATGGTGTAAATGAAGGTTGATTTTGGCCGGGCTTGATCTGGCCCCATGTTTGGATGCATATGATGTATGCATATATTTTGAATATTTATAACTCATGTCATGGAATTCACATCTGAGAATCCATACTTAGAGCATAATTTCTGTTTTATTTGGTTGATGGTTTATGCCACGGAATTCATTTAAAGAACCCATGACATACCATAATTTGTATTTCCTTTGTTTTATAGCTTATGCCATGGAATTCATTTGAGAAGAACCCATGACATAACATAATTTGCAATTCCTTTGTTTTATGTCCTATGCCATGGAATTCATATGAGAAGAACCCATAACATAATTTGCATTTCCTTTGTTTTATGGCTTATGCCATGGAATTCATATGAGAAGAACCCATGACATAGCAGAATTTGCATTTATATTTGTTTTATGGCTTATGCCATGGAATTCATATGAGAAGAACCCATGTCATGCCATACTTTGTATTTTCAGTCATTTTATGGTTCGTGTCATGGAATTCGTGAGAAAGAACCAATGCACGAAATGTACTTTATGAATATTTTAGAATTTTGTGGCTCATGTCATGGAATTCACATGAAAGAACCCATGCTTAGAGCATTTTATACATCCCCCACACATGACATGTCCGCGTGAAGAAAAATGTGCATCCTTGATTCTAACCAAATGGCCGAAACCAAGGACATGTCTATATGAAAAATATGCAAATCATTGATTTCATGTAGTATGTAAATTACTCGATCCGAACCAAAAAGGCCGAATCTAAGGGAATGACTTCATGAGTTATACATTCCTTGATCGGAACCAAAGAGGCCGAACTGTCAGCAGTGCTGACAAAGGGGCCCTACCCACAGGCGAAGCCCAGCCCAGAGATGCGCGGCCCAGCCGCGCACACAAGCCCAATCGGCGCTACAACGGCCCGGAGTGGGTGATGACTAAAGCCACACCTACTTAAGCGTAGCTCGCCCACGAAGACCAGCATCCAGAGGATCAAGGCAGAACCGGCGGCGGCAACCCTAGCTATCTAGTTTCTCTTGTTCCTTTTTCCGCAAGAACTTGAATTCATGTAATTGTGATATGTATAAGCTACTACTTCAGAGAGCTATATTAGATCGATCCCACCATATCCTGTTCCTTACATCTGGTATCAGAGACCACCACCACCTCTTCTCTGCGTTCGATCTGGCGCAATTCATCCACACCCGCAGTTCCACTCATGCCCACGAGCAACTGGTGGCCATGGATCCGGCCATCAAGGCGTTCCTCGACAGGCTGGAGACCACCCTGGAAGCCAACACGGCGGCGAGCAAAGTCACCAACGCCAAGATCGATGATCTGCTCACCTGGCGGCCCAATCTGGAGCGTCGCGTCTCCGATCTGGGCGACGCGGTGGCGGCGCTCCAACAGGCCCAGCCGGTGCTGCGCCAGGACGGGGAGGACGGGCGAGCGGACACCGCGCCTCTACAACAGCCTGCGACGCTCGGGTCCACCCGCGCCTCTGCATCTGGCACGGCGGACGTGCTTCACGGGTCCGAGGGCCACGGCGTGGAACATCCACAACGAGGGCCGCCAACGGCGCCCTTCATGACACCGCCGCCGCTTCCCAACAATGGTCAGCTCGCTCCCCATACACCCTTTGCTATCTCATCGCCGTTCACTCACGCCAGCCAGCTCCTCACGGGACTGGGCCAGGCGCATCCTTCCATCATATTCCCCGTGTTTGCTGGTGACAATCCACATCTCTGGAAGGTGTTGTGCGAGCAGTATTTTGAGATGTTCGGCATCCACCAGACTTTCTGGGTGCCCATGGCCTCACTCAATTTCTTGGGTGCAGCGTCAGTTTGGTTGCAGACGATCCAGAAAAAATTAGCTGAGTTCGATTGGGAGTCCTTTACTTCTCTGCTTTGCACCCGCTTTGGTCGCGATCGACACCAATTGTTGATTCGCCAATTCTATACCATAAAACAGACATCTACTGTTAGTGATTATATAGAGAAGTTTGAATTGATCATTAACAATTTGAGTTCGTATTCCGATTCTATCCATCCGTATTACTTCCTTACTCGTTTTGTGGAAGGTTTGCGGGCGGACATCCGAGCAGTGGTCCTGGTGCAAAGGCCACCTGATTTGGATACAGCATGCTCCTTGGCGCTGCTCCAAGAGGAAGTCATCCATGGCGCGTTCGGCGATGCGCGCCAACCATCTACATCAAGGCCGTCGGACACCTTGTCCCGTGGTGGCGCACCATTGCCTCTGCCTCCACCACCGAATCGCCTTCCTGTACAAGCAGCCGCGACGGATCGCCGCGGCGTGGAGGGAGCCCGGGCTGATGGCGCTCGGCCTGGCGACAATCGCTCGGATATCGCCAAGGTCAAGGCTCTCCGTGACTATCGGCGTGCACGGGGGCTCTGTTTCAAGTGTGGTGAACGTTGGGGTCACGACCATGTCTGCCCCACGTCCGTGCAACTACACGTTGTCGAGGAGCTCTTGGAACTCTTCGGCATCAACATAGTTTATGGCGACGACGACTCCAATCCAAATGGAGCACCCGCAGAAACAGTGTGTGCCATCTCACGTTCAGCCTTGTCGGGAGGAGTCTCTGCTAAAGCCTTCCAGTTGCGAGCGTGGATCCAAGGCCACGAGGTTCTCATGCTTGTGGACTCGGGGAGCTCAACTTCCTTTGTCAACCAAGAGCTGGCTAAACGCCTGGATGGGGTCAGACCACTTTCCACCGCGTGCAAGGTCAAGGTAGCTGACGGTAGTGAGCTATTCTGTTCTTCAGTGGTGCACCAATGTGCCTGGTTCACTCAAGGGCGTGATTTTGCTACTGACATGAAGATCCTGGCATTGGGCACATATGACGCAATCCTTGGGATGGACTGGCTGGAATCCCACAGCCCAATGACAGTCGATTGGCGGGCAAAGCTGCTGCAGTTTCAGTCAGCAACAGGGACAGTGGTTCTCCGGGGTCATGACGCAACTTCATCGACTTGCCACATGATCAACAGCGTCCAGCTTCAAGCACTCTGCAAGCAAGGTGCAATCTCTCATATTGTGCAAGTCTGTGCTGTTATTCCAGGGGAAGAACAACAGCAACCAATCCCAGCTCCGGTGCAGCAGCTGCTCTCAGAGTTTCCTGGTGTGTTTGAGGAACCACAAGGACTCCCTCCCCGTCGTGCTTGTGACCATCGTATTCCGTTGATTCTGGGAGCTCGGCCTGTTAGCATCCGTCCCTATCGCCACAAACCAGATCATAAAGATGAAATTGAGGCTCAAGTGGCAGAATTGCTCAGGAGGGGTATCATCCAACACAGCACAAGTTCTTTTTCATCTCCGGTGATCCTAGTAAAAAAGAAAGATGGCACATGGCGCCTCTGCATCGATTACCGTCACCTCAACACCCTCACCACTGTGGCCAAGTACCCAGTGCCAATCATCGAGGAATTGTTAGATGAGTTGTTTGGTGCGTGTTGGTTCACCAAACTGGAGCTGCGAGCCGGCTATCACCAGATAAGGTTGGCAGAGGGTGAAGAACACAAGACCGCCTTTCAAACTCATTCGGGCCACTACGAATTCAAGGTAGTCTCCTTTGGGTTGGCCGGAGCACCGAGCAACTTCAACGGAGCTATGAATGGCACTCTGAAGCCAGTCCTACGCCACGGAGTGCTCGTCTTCTTCGACGACATTCTGGTGCACAGCCAGACTCTGGATGAGCACGTGGACAAGCTACGGCAGGTGCTCACTCTGCTGCGTCGTGACAGCTGGAAAGTGAAGCTGTCGAAGTGTGCCTTTGCTCAGCAGCAAATTTCTTACCTCGGCCATGTGATCAGCGCCACGGGTGTCGCCACGGATCCGGAGAAGATCTGGGCAGTATCCAATTGGTCAGTGCCAACAGATGTCAAAGCAGTACGGAGCTTTTTGGGATTGGTCGGCTACTATCGTCGGTTCGTCAAGAACTTTGGAGTCATTGCTAGGCCGCTTTTCAACTTGCTCAAGAAAGGGGCACCCTTTGTCTGGACACCAACCACAGAAACAACATTCAGGCTGTTGCAACAGCAGCTCATATCTACTCCAGTTCTTGCTCTGCCCAACTTCAACCAGCAGTTTACAGTGGAGACTGATGCTAGTGACCTGGGGATCGGTGCAGTCCTACATCAACAAGGTCATCCCATATCTTTCATCAGCAAGGCTCTCTCACCACGATATCAGGGGCTTTCGGCGTACGAAAAAGAGTACCTGGCCATCCTGGTAGCAGTCGAACAATGGAGACTGTACCTCCAGCATGCTGAATTTGTTATCCTCACTGATCAGCGCAGCTTGGTTCATCTGGAAGAGCAGAGGTTGACCACACCGTGGTAGCAGAGGGCTTTCACGAAACTGCTTGGGTTGCGTTACCAGATCCGGTATCGGAAAGGTTCTGACAACAATACTGCCGACGCACTATCGCGCGCAAAAACAGCAGAAACTCTGACATCGATCACTTCTTGCCAACCTGCATGGCTAGAGGATCTCCTAGCAAGTTACAACACAAATCCTCAGGCACTTCGTCTCCTCGAGCAGCTGGCACTCCGGGAAGACCCAAAAGGGCGTTTTTCTTTGCAACACGGTGTGATACACTTCCGTGACCGCATATGGTTGGGAGGCTCAACGGAACTGCAGCAGAGAATCATCCATGCCTTCCACGACAGCGCTCTGGGCGGTCACTCCGGGTTCCCAGCCACCTACTCGCGCATCAAATGCCCGTTTGCCTGGCCCAAGATGAAGAGACATGTGCTGCACTACATACAGTGCTACACGACGTGTCAGCAAGCAAAACCTGATCGAGCTGCTTCACCAGGGCTCCTGCAGCCCCTACCCATACCCAGCGAACCATGGGAGCTCATCACCATGGACTTCATCGACGGCTTGCCTCAATCCGGAGCCTTCAACTGTTTGTGGGTCATTGTTGACAAGAGAACCAAGTTTGCTCACTTCTTGCCCTTGGCGCACCCATACACAGCCGCCAAAGTCGCTCAGCTCTACATGAATCATATTTACAAGATCCATGGTTTTCCCCAAGCAATAGTCTCTGATCGGGACCCTGTGTTCACAAGTCATTTTTGGCAAGAGTTATTCAATTATGTAGGAACAGAGCTACGTTTGAGCACAGCCAACCACCCCCAAACAGACGGACAGACAGAGCGAGTCAATCAATGCTTAGAGACGTTTCTCCGCTGCTTCACGCACGCCTGTCCAAGACGCTGGAGTTTCTGGGTACCACTCGCACAGTTCTGGTACAACTCATCTTTGCATTCCTCCATTGGGATGAGTCCATTCAAAGCTATGTTTGGTCACGAGCCACGCCAATGGGGGCTCGCGGCAACTGCTTCCTGCTCTGTACCGTCGCTGCAAGCCTGGCTCGAAGAACGCACGGTGATGCAAGAACTCATACAACAGCACCTCAACAGAGCGCGACAGTGCATGAAGGCACAAGCAGATAAGCAACGATCTGTCCGCACCTTTGAGGTTGGTAATCAAGTCTTCCTCAAGTTACAGCCATATGTCCAGTCATCGATTGCGCCTCGTGCCAATCACAAGCTCTCCTTCAAGTACTACGGCCCGTTCACAGTCATCCAACGTGTCAACAAGGTCGCCTTCAAGATTCAACTCCCACCTCAAGCAACAGTGCACCCAGTCTTCCACGTTTCACAACTTCGCAAAGCTCTGCTGCCTGGTACGCCTGTTCATACTGAACTTCCTCTTTGTACTGACGACTTGGCCATACCTGTGAAGATCCTCCAAACCCGCTAGCGCAAGAAGCAGGGCGCAATGTGCGAACAAGTGCTGGTGGAATGGTCGACGGGCGCAGGTCTCAGCCACACCTGGGAAGACAAAGCAGCGCTCCAGGATCGCTTCCCACAAGCTGAGGCTTGGGGGCAAGCCTCACGCAAAGAAGGGGGGGATGTCAGCAGTGCTGACAAAGGGGCCCCACCCACAGGCGAAGCCGGGCCCAGAGATGCGCGGCCCAGCCGTGCACACAAGCCCAATCGGCGCTACAACGGCCCGGAGTGGGTGACGACTAAAGCCACACCTACTTAAGCGCAGCTCGCCCACGAAGACCAGCATCCAGAGGATCAAGGCAGAACCGGCGGCGACAACCCTAGCTATCTAGTTTCTCTTGTTCCTTTTTCCGCAAGAACTTGAATTCATGTAATTGTGATCTGTATAAGCTACTACTTTAGAGAGCTATATTAGATCGATCTCACCATATCCTGTTCCTTACACGAACCTAAGGCATGATTCCATGAATTATATATTCCTTGATACGAACCAAAGAGGCCGAACCTAAGGCATGATTTTATGCGTGCATATTCCTTGATCCGAACCAAAAAGGCCGAACCTAAGGCGCATGATTTCATGAGTTATATATTCCTTGATCCGAACCAAAAGGCCGAACCTAAGGCATGATTTCATGAATTATATATTCCTTGATCCAAACCCAAGAGGCCGAACCTAAGGGCATGATTTCATGAAGTGAGAGAGAAATCCTTGATCCGAACCAAATGGCCGAAACTAAGGGCAAGATTTCATGTATGAGAAGAGAGGGCTCCTTGATCCGAACCAAACGGCCGAAACTAAGGGCATGAGGGCAGCATCATATCTCACCTCTCACCTCCTTGGAACAAACCAAGGTTCCTCTCCTTGCTTCTCCCTTTCTCACCGTGTCTCTTTTTCTGGTGTAGTATATTGTGTGTAGTATATTGCTACTAGAGAGGAGGAAGAAGACCAGCGAACAAAAAGTGAATCCGCCTCCCTATACGCACAGCAATCAGGTATTTATAGGGACGGAGGCGTGCAGCGCTGCGGCTGGACGCGCGCGCCCACGCTCCCGATCGTGGGATCGTGCTGATGGATCGTGGGAGCGGGCAGGCCCCCTTTTTTTTAATTCATTTGTTTATTCTTTAATTGGTAGTTGACCGAGTTTTGAACCGGCCACTTGCTTCTAATTAGCCGATGTGGGCTTAGCCTATTTTTAATCACCGTGTGGGCCTTGGCACCACCATTTGCATGCATGCACATCAGCCTTGTGAGAACTACAGCCACATGGTCATACTTTTTAATGGACTAAGCCTTTTTTTGAAAACATTTAATGGACTAAGCCTGATTAGCTATTAATGGCTCATTAAGGCTTATGGTGAGGGTGTGCGCCTTAATTATTTTCTGTACGCAATTTCAAAGTCTAATGAGATGAATACGTCGACAAAATATTTCTTAACTGAACACATATGTGTCGATACCTTATTAGAAGGATCATTTATTTATTTCTATATACCGTGTGTATTTTCATTAGCGCAATATATTTTTTATGCGTCGCATCGATATTTCTCATCGACGACGGAATAAGGACTCCATTTACCATATGGTCGATATTTTGGCAATATTTCAATAACTGTCTGACTTTTTTTTAATATGTCATCACACGGGATATATTTTCCCCTTTTATATGCGTCATGTGACATTTCATTAACAATGCAGGAATAATGTTCAATATCAATGTCGCCTAAGACAATTTGCACTCATGTCGACATTAAAATTCCACTGTCGGTGACGATGTATGTGTATGCGAGCCATGTGTCCTCTATATTTTCCTTATGACACAATTTGATGAATTTTGTCATATTTTATAATTATTGGCTCTTTTCAATGTCTGTAGTATCGACATTGGGCAATATATCATATGCCACTTTTATCGCCAGCTCTCGCTTTGAGCAGTTAATTTTGCATTTCTATTTTATTGTATAACAGATTTTTTTCAACATTCATTTATGGTTTACACACTATATTTATTTTGGTCAAAAACCGTGTCAACACCTTCTTATTTTTGGTACATACTGCATATGTCTATTAATCATGTTCTTACATCAAACTAATGTTCTTGTGTATCCCTCATCAATCACTTATGATGAGACAGTCAGACAGGCCGGTGTGTTAGTGTGAGACGCGCTACTCTTTTAAAGAGTGCAGTGTCATCCTCCCCACATGATTCTCAACAAACAGCAAGGCTAGATGAAGATAGTCAACGCAGCTCTGTAGTTGGTGACCGCATTTCCCCTACACCACCATCGCAGGTGCTTGCTCTAACTTGGAAGTGTGATATGTGGTTGCATGTTGCACATGGTGTCTAGCTTGTAATTCTTCTAATTTGGTTAAATTGCATCAGCTATTCTGCTTAGTTTACACATTATACCTGTTAAAGTGACATGCCTTCCTGTTTTTGGTACATACTACATCTGTCTATTAACCATGTCCTTACATAAAACTACTGTTCTTGTGTATCCCGCATCAATCACTTATGACGAGACACCTTTAGTATATGCCGCTTGATATTGGTTGCATCTTGCATATGATTTATAGCATGTACCACGTCTAATTTGTTGAAACACCATTTATTATGAGACGCTTTTAACTTGGCAGAGTCATATTGGTTGCATCTTTCATGTGGTGTCTACCTTGCATTGCTTCTAATTTGTTGAAATGGCTTCTGCTTGGTTTACACAAATAGGTGTGAATATGACATGCCGTCCTGTTTTTCGTACATATTTCATCCTTGTATCATGTGTTTGCCTTACATCCAAGTAGTGTTCATCAGTGTCATGCATGAATGAGTTCTGAAGAGTGATTTTTATTCCTTTTTCTTGTCGTTTGACTTGACAATGAAAAATCAATAAAGCGGAAGGAAATTAGCAAGGCAGTGGATGATGTGCTCCTTCCGACCAATTGAAATGGAGGGTCTCTACAGATTCTACTCCGCTATTCTCCAAACAAGATTTGCAAGACAACACATGCATAGACAGTCAACGTAGTTGTGTTGATGATGAGCACATCTCCCCTTCCCAACCATCACAGGTGCTCGCTCTAACTTGGCACTGTTATATGTGGTTGCATGTTACGTATGATGTCTAGCTTGTATTGCTTCTAATTTTGTTGAATTGCATCTGCTTAGTTTACACATTATACTTGTGAATAAGACACGTGTTCCAGTTTCTAGAACATACACTATCTGTCTATCACGCCATGTTCTTACATCAAAGTACTACTATTGTGTAACCTGCAACAATCACTTATCATAAGCCACATTTAACTTGGGAGTGTGATATAGATTGCATCTTGCATTGTTTTCTAGCTTGTACTGCTTCTAATTTGTTGAAATGGCACTTATGACAAGACAGTTTTAACTCGGTAGAGTGACATTCGTTGCATCTTTCATACGGTGTCTAGCTTGCATTGCTTGTAATTTGTTGAAATGCCTGCTGCTTAGTTTACACATCACATGTGTGAATATGCAATGCTGTCCTTTTTTCTTACATATTCAATCCTCCTATCATGCGGTGGCCTTACATGAAAGTAGTGTTCGTCAGCATCATGCATCAATGAGTTCTGAAAAGCGAATTTTATTCATTTTTCTTGTGGGTTTGACTTGACAAGGCAAAAAAAGAGAGAGGAAGGAAAAAAGTAAGGCAGGGGCTGATGGGGGTCATTTGGCTCCACCGGTAAGGAGGCGCTCTAGAGATTCTACTACTACTGCTAGTGTAGTAGAAGTTCCAAGTAAATATGATGTGCCCAACAACCCTACTCCAGCATCCCATGTGCTTTCTCTAGCTTGGCAGTGTGATATTTGCTTGCATGTTGCATATGGTGTCTAGCTTGTATTGCTTCTAATTTGATTAAATTGCATCTGCTTAGTTTACACATTATACATGTTAACATGGCATGTCTTCCTTTTTTTGCATATACTACATCTGTCTATTACATGTTCTAACATCGAAGTATTGTTCGTGTCTATCCTGCATCAATCACAAATGACGAAACATCTTTAACTTGGTAGTGTGATATTGTTTGGATCTTGCATATGATTTATTGCTTGTACTGCTTGACATTTGTTTAAATGCCACTTATGACGAGACACTATTAACTTGGCAGAGTGATATTTGTAGCATCTTTCATATGGTGTCTAGCTTCCATTGCATTGCTTCTAATTTATTGAAATGCCTTCTGTTTAGTTTACGCACCATAGGTTTGATTATCTCATGCCGTCTTGTTTTTTGTACATATTACATCCTCCTATCATGCGGTTGTCTAACATCAAAGTTCAGTTTGTCTGAATCACACATCAATTAGTTCTGAAGAACTAAATTTTTATTCCTTTTTCTCGTGGGTTTGACTTGACATGGAAAAAAGAGAGGATGGTACACAGAATGGTAGGGGATGGTGTTACTACTCGGGAGGCACGGAAACGGAAGCGGAACAACTCTGCAGATTCTGCTGGTACTGATAGTGCAAGAGAAGGTCGAAGTCGACCGGATAAATGTACAAACACAGTATCCCCTGCTACACCACCTGCAAAACATACCAAAGACAAACGAACCAATCAAGCAACGACAGCCCTAGTGGTTGCAGCACCTTCTTCCATAGTACCAACATGTGTACGACTTACTCGTTTGTCAACTCTGCTAACAGCAAGTTCCCAAGCTCCTTTGCCACCTGACACTACTTCCGAAGCACTCTTGGCACAAGAGGACTTGGCAAGATCAGATGAACCTTGTGAGCTTCAACACCAAGACGGTAGTTGATCGAGTCAAGTTACAGTTGCATACTTCTTTATATGTAGTCTCACAGTTTGATGTACACTAACACTTCTCATGTTCGTTGTTGAACTAGCACCTAGGCGCAAGAGGAAACAAACATCAGGGATAATGCTCGACAGGTTAACTAAATCTAAAGGAGGAAGAATGGAGATCCATTTTGAGTCAGGTTTAAAAAGGCCACGTGATGCTACAGAGTCAGCCAAGTTAGTATTAGAGGCAGCCGTTGCTGTTAGGTGTCATGCATGTATCCTCCCAACATGGATTCAGTACAAGAATGACAAAGACGAAATCCAGTTTAACACCTTCCTCGACCATTTATCTGTAAGTATGGTTATTTATCTAACTTAGTAATATCATCTTGCTCTATCCCATACTTTCTAGGTTGCTGGTAATGAGACTCCTATAATTTTGAACAGATGAGGTTCAAGTTGGATCGGCAAGATGATGCAACCAGACAAGCATGCACTCATGTTTTCAAGTCTACTCTGCGATAGTATTGGTATAATCTGAGGAAAACTCACTTTGAAGGCAAGGCTAACAATGAACTTGCCCAAACATCTCCAGTGGAAAATATAACGGATGAAGACTGGACAGCCCTTGTTAAACACTGGTCTGATCCAAAGTATCAAGTATGTTATATAGATGTGATCAGATCACATGTTGAACTCCTATTTACGCATGTTCCTCACAAATCTATCTTCTTCTAGGTGAACTATTCAAAGAACAAGGCCAACCGTACGAAAGTGAAATTCCAACTGATGACAGGATCTCGTAGCTATATTGCACACTGCGAGGCTCTGGTAACTAGCTGCTGTTTCACTCTTTTGGCCATGCCATATTATCAGATCTATATTGACTTGTTCCAAATGCAGAGGAAAGCCCACAAGGACCAAAAATAACCTGAACCAAATGCAGTGGAAATCTTCAAGGACTGTCACACCAGCAAGACGAAGGGCATGACTGCACCAGTCAAAGCCGCTGTAGTAAGTCCTTAATCCTCAGGCCCTTTGAACTACTGGTTACTCTGACTTGTGGTGCATTGAACTGCATGGTTTGCAGCCAATGTCTATTAGTCTTTTCAATTTTATACACAGTTGTATGAACGTATCATTGCACTTTACAAGGTTTAAAAGAGAGGAACGATGTTCCTTGCTCTTGATCTGTAATCTAGTTCCGTGCTGCACACAATGTTACAATTGCCTGTTTGTCTGATCTCAGTAGTTTTGTGATATGAATGATGTCATACTATGCTCACCGTATTATAAACTTTGTCTCTTTATCTTAGCTGTCAATACAATGTGAAGAAATAGACAATACATTAGCCATGGTATATGGTCATATGTTTGGAACCTGGTTTTATTATGTACTTTACAATAAAATACAACTAATATTTTACACGGGTTCACCAAAATAAGTTTTGTATATAAACCAAAGCTATTCTATTCGGTTTTGCTGCCTCATTAATAAATATCTTCATCTATTTGGTTTCCGGCCCTTAATTCTATCGACAGTCATAACGGGTCGTTAATGGGCCAGAATACATGACGGGCTGAAAATGGCCCAATGGGTTAACAGACCACAAACAGGCCGATTGAAACCACGGGCTGAATCTGGCTCATTAGCATAACAGGCCAATAACGGACCGTAAGTAATCGAGGGCCGGAAATGAGCCCATGATTTTATGGGCCTTTAGAAGGTCGAAAGAAAACACGGGCTGGAAATGGCCCAACTGAATCATGGGCCTTTAATGGGCTCAAAGCCGTTTACTTTTCATGATGGGCCAGAATCACCACGGGCCGTCAATGGGCCCAGAGAAACAAAAGGCCTAATATGGGCCGAAAGATGTCACGGGCCATAGATGGGCCCAGAGAAACAAAAGGCCTAATATGGGCCGAAAGACGTCACGGGCCATAGATGGGAGGAAAGTGACAACGGGCTGAAATCATAAGGCACGGCCCACATGGCGCTACTGGGCCGAATTTTGAAAGGCCATAACGGGTCGTGAGTACCCGGGCCGTAAATGGGTTGTATGCGAACAGGCCGTTAACAGGCTTTCCTTGGGCTGTCCCGCCTACTTTTGACGAAATCAAATGGGTCGGCCTTTTTAACGTAAATGGGCCACTATTGGGCCGTGCCACGTGTTGACGTATCATAGGTGTCTCGCGTCCAATGAATGGATGACATCTGTCCCAACACCGAGCTGACACTTGGTTCCGTCGGTGAATGAGAAATTTACACGTGGAAAATCGTCATTGGTCAGGGCTGCTAATGGGTTATCGGATCCAAACCGGAACCCGATAGCTTAGCGGCGACCCATTACAGTGAATGCCACGTGTCGGTTACCCTTGACGAAAACACTTCCATGACGCGACATTTATCGTCATGGAAGTGGACACTTCCATGATGATAATTTCAGTATTGTCATGGAACACTTCTATGATAGCACATGTATGACTATCTTGATTCTTTCATAAAATTGTCACGGATGTACATGCATGACAGAAAACTTGACCTACTGTGACAAAGACGTATCATCACGGAAGTGTTTTTTTGTAGTGTTCGTGAGGGGTTTGATGTTTTAATACGGGCTAGACTTCCACCACTTGGCCCCAAACTCCATTCTGCACATAGCCACCTTCATTACCATCTGCAAGGCGTTCCTGCACATCGAGTCAAGACGAAGAGCAGTGGCGCCTAGCTCACGGAATGCGGCAGGGCCATGATAAGCAAACTCCCATGGGTTCTCTAGCCAAAGGGCACTTTTGTGGAGACCATCAAGGTGTGGCATCGGGAGTGGTTCTATATCAATGACCTGCCCACCAAGGGTCAGAAAGAGATCCCGGCCTTCACAGCCGAGCCCCCAACGACGCTCGTCTCCTGGACGAAGAAGGGCCTTGATTGGGGAAATCCTGAGGAGGTAAAGGTGCTCCAGAAGAGGCTCAAGGCAGTGGTCGACCAAGACATCCAGCTAGTGGATGTAGTCCACGTTATGCTCCACCGTCGCGTCCTACCTCTCCAACTCAGGGCCAACCCAATGTGGCCGTACAAACCTGAGGATGAAGTGACGGTGCGCAACTTCTTCTGCACCAACCTTGCCGGGATGTGGACATCGCTCTTCAAGCCGTCCAAAAATGAGTTCCTCGAGGAAGGGGAATAGCGCGGCTACGAAGCCAAGAATGGTCCATCCGAGGTATGAGCTGCTTTAATCATACTGCAGACTTTTCAATGTCTTTCAATTATTAAGAAAGTTACCGGGTTAATGTAACACCCCAAATTTTGGCTCTTTTTTTTTCTTTTTTTTCTTTGAATTTGAGTTGGATTTTCTTTTGAATTGGCTCTTTGGACTTAAAACTTGGGAATATCCTCTTTCTTTCTTCTCCCAAGAGGATCAACACTCTCAAATATTTCCAATATCCTGTCATGTCCATCCAAGCTCAACCACAATTTCTTTTTCAACTAAATATTCCTTTTTCTATTCAAGGAATAATCCTGTTTGCTCTTGGTTGTGAAGCAACCCATCTTTCTGCCTTGTCATTAATTCCCACAAAATTCTCATAAATACTTTGACTCTTGTGGATCTTGGATATGTAAAAATATTCAAGATTCCACGCTCATGGTGAGCACACCATCCAAGTTTTGCTTCTGGTCACATTTTCTGATTGTGAAGCAACAATATTTTATGTTGCTCCATAACTGCTGAAATTTTTCCAGATCATGCTACCACATATATAACTTCCCTCTGCAAAATTTCAGCTCAATCCATAAAGCCAATATTTCTTAATAATTCCCCCAAGTTTCTGTACAGTGGGGATCTCTGTGAAGGAAGTACCATTTATACTTATCCAAATGGTATGAAACATTACCAGTGCCTTCATGTTCCCAAATCATTGCCCTCCACTAAATTTCAGCTCAATCCAACACTCCATGTGAGTGCAGCATCTAAATCAAGATTCTCGACCAGATTTGTTGTTATGAAGCAACTATCTTCAAATCTTGTCAAAACCTCTCCAAATTCCACCAGATGATAGTCCTTCCTACCCTAAACCCCTGTGACAACTTGCTTTGCCTAATGATCTAGCCATTTGACCCCAACATCTAGTCTAATCCTGCTGCAGCAAAGTTCAGTTGATGTTACACTTCAACCCAAAGCCAGTTTAATCGAAGTGATGCATCAGTGGAGCTCCAGTATGGATGGACAACACCTTAGACACCTTTTGCCAGTCCCTCATGCCCTCTCCTCGCCATGTCACGTGGTGACCGCGCTCCTGGCATGCCTGTGCGCATGCTCTGTTCGCTGTGGCCGCGCTCTGCGTGTCGGGTAGCATCGGGCTTCGTCTTTCCCGACCGCGCCCGCACATCCCCTGGTGCCGTCCACCCTCCTCCTCCTCCCACATAGTCCCATGACTCACCTCCCCCTCCAGAAACTCCCTCGCTAGCGCCAGCCATCGCGCCGACGGGTGCACAGTGCATCGTGGTGGCCGACAGCCCCTGCTCGCCTTCGTCTCCTTCCTCCGCGTCCCTAGCTTCGCTTTGCCTGCATCAATGACACGCCCTGCTCTCTCTTGTCACTTCCCACGGCCCCACAGCACAATAGCCTCGCCGAAGCATCAACCGCATCCCTGCGGCGGCTCTCGGCCCTCGCGTCTCCCTCGCGCTATTTAAGCCCTCTCCGAGCTCGTCCCTCCTCACCACTCGCCCCCTCCATCATCTAATCTACCACCAGAGCCACTCAATCGAGCCCGCGAGCTCTCCTTCTTCCTCTCCGGCCAACAGCTCCGCCATTCGGCCTATCCAACTCCAGCTAGCTTCGGCCATCCACAGCTCCATCCGAGGTCACCAGTGTGTTGCCGGTGTTCCGCGGATCCTGCCCAGCCTCTCCGGTGCCCGCATCCTCGCCGGAATAGCCGAGCCCGTCGGCGCCCAAAGCCTGCTACCGCCGGAGAGGACGACGCCGACGCCGTCCGAACACCAATCGAGGAGCCACGGGTATGGGAGTGCTCGCCCGCAAGTACCCGTTCCATCCCCGACCGCTCCCGACGCCGGCAAACCACCGCCGGTGAGCCCGCTGCCTCTGCTTTCCTCTCTCCCTCTTTAAAACCTACCAGCCCGACCCCACCAATCAGTGACTCAGCCCCTCCCTGAAGTGTTTTCAAGTGGAGGCGTAAAATTAGAATATGCCTTCGACGTCACCTCGCTGGAGGTTTTCCAAAAAATCAGTTTTATTCATTTTTAATCCATATTTGACCACAACTTTGACAAGTAATATCTCCCAATCTAGAAGTCCAATTGAGTTGATTCTTTTTGCATTATTTTTCTTTTGAGCTCTTTTATTTTCTGGTAGAAGTTGACATTTTTCTCTGCTGTCTAGACTTTCTAGTCAGAGAAAAATGCTTTATGTGGTTATTTATTTTCCTTGATGTGATTGTTTTTCTAGAGTGATTTAAGTGTGTGAAGACCAGGAGTATTCCAACACTCCCTTGGAGCAAGGCAAGCCACAACCTCCACTTGCAGGATTGCAATGACATAGTTTTAATTAATAATCTTGCTTAAAAGTTTGCATTATTTAGTGATGATTTATTCATGGCAAATTCTTGGAGTAATAGTTGATCTTGCTACTGCCATGATAATGCTTGGACTATATGTGACTACTATCTTGCTAGCTTGATATTGCCATAACCACATTGGATTATTAGGCTCAATAGTTATATTTCATTATGATCATATTATGCTTATTGGAGTATTATTGGATTTTCTACTGCCATAAGTATGGATGGATTGGATATGACTAGTGGTTTACTATCTTGCTATTGCTATTGGAGAGTAGTATCATTTGTTATGGATTTATCATGATCATATTTAATATTTTACCTATGGAGTTAATAATAATGACTTGTCAACTCTAGTCCTTGGATTATTAGTTGCATATTGCCTTGACTTGGATCACAGGTTGATATATGATATTGGAGTAACAGTTATTACAGAGATATATCTTGGGGATAAATTCCGTCATTTCGTTGATCAAGTGCCACCGAATCGAGCTCTCCAGTGCAGCCACATTTGCCTTATGGGGGGCCCTAATGCGGTCTATTGTCATGCCTCTTGACGGTACCTACAACGAGGGAAGGTTATGCTTGCGCGCTACTCTGATCAAGTTGGCAGCGATAACCTTGTGAGCCCGGTTTGGTTATTGTCCACATGTCCCCGTTTGGGAAAGTTTAGTTTGGCCACGACGGCGGCAGGATGTCACACGGTGACATCGGGGCCACCCATGGCATAGCCCAAAGGGGAGTGTGTCGGAGAGGCTGGAAGAGTGTCGTGCAATAGATTGGTTTTGTTGGAACATCGCTGGTCCACCCGAATGGGAGCATGTACTAAAGTACGAGGCCACGAGTTCCATGGTGTGTTGGGGAACGGAGCATGAATTTCAAAAAAATTCCTACGCTCACGCAAGATCTATCAATGGAGATGCATCGCTACGAGAGGGGAGAGTGTGTCTACGTACCCTCGTAGACCGTTAGCGGAAGCGTCTCACAACGCGGTTGATGTAGTCGAACAATCCTTCGAGCTCCACCGATCGAGTACCGAACGTACGGCACCCCCGAGTTCTACACACGTGCAGCTCGGTGACGATCCTCGCCTTCTTGATCTAGCAAGACGTCGAGGAAGTAGATGAGTTCCGTCAGCACGACGGCATGGCGACGGTGACGGTGAAGTGATTCCGGCAGGGCTTCGCCTAAGCTCTCCGAAAATATGACCGAGGTGGAAAACGGAGATCGGGGCACCGCACACGGCTATGGGACAATTGTTGTACTTTGGGGGTGCCCCCATGCCCCCGTATATAAAGGATGAGAGGGAGGAGGCCGGCCCCCTAGGGGTGCGCCAAGTGTGGGGAGTCCTACTAGGATTCCTTAGTCCTAGTAGGATTCCACCTCCCATACGGAGTAGGAAAAGGGGGAAGGGAGAGGGAAAGGAAAGAGGGGGCTGCGCCCCCTCCCCTAGTCCAATTCGGTTTGGGCAAGGGGGGGCGTGCGCCTCCTCACGTGGCCTGCCTCTCCTTTTCCCGTATGGCCCAATAAGGCCCATTACTTCTCCCGGTGAATTCCCGTAACTCCCCGGTACTCCGAAAAATACCCGAATCACTCGGAACCTTTACGACGTCCGAATATAGCCTTCCAATATATGAATCTTTACCTCTCGACCATTTCGAGACTCCTCGTCATGTCCGTGATCTCATCCGGGACTCTGAACAAACTTCGGCCACCAATCACATAACTCATATAATACTAAATCGTCATCGAACCTTAAGTGTGCGGACCCTACGGGTTCGGGAATGATGTAGACATGATCGAGACGACTCTCTGGTCAATAACCAACAGCGGAACCTGGATGCTCATATTGGTTCCTACATATTCCACGAAGATCTTTATCGGTGAACCTCATATGTCAACATACGTTGTTTCCTTTGTCTGGCGGTATGTTACTTGCCCGAGATTCGATCGTCGGTATCCAATACCTAGTTCAATCTCGTTACCGGCAAGTCTCTTTACTCGTTCCGTAATACATCATCTTGCAACTAACTCTTTAGTCACGGTGCTTGCAAGGCTTCTGTGATGCTGTATTACCGAGAGGGCCCAGAGATACCTCTCCGATAGTCGGAGTGACAAATCCCAATCTCGATCCATGCCAACTCAACAAACACTTTCGGAGATACCTGTAGTGCACCTTTATAATCACCCAGTAACGTTGTGACGTTTGATACACCCAAAGTATTCCTACGATATCCGGGAGTTGCATGATCTCATGGTCAGAGGAACGTGTATTTGACATAGTGAAAGCAATAGCAATAAACTGAACGATCATTTGCTATGCTAACGGTTGGGTCATGTCCATCACATCATTCTCCTAATGATGTGATCCCGTTATCAAATGACAACTCATGTCCATGGTCAGGAAACCTTGACCATCTTTTGATCAACAAGCTAGTCTAGTAGAGGCATACTAGGGACATAGTATTTGTCTATTATCCACACATGTATTTAGTTTCCGGTCAATACAATTCTAGCATGAATAATAAACCATTATCATGAACGGAGAAATATGATAATAATAAACACTTTATTAATTGCCTCTAGGGCATATTTCCAACAGTCTCCCACTTGCACTAGAGTCAATTACATTGTAATGAATCTAACACCCATCGCATTCTGGTGCTGATCATGTTTTGCTCGTGGAAGAGGTTTAGTCAACGGGTCTGCCACATTCAGATCCATGTGTACTTTGCAAATCTCTATGTCTCCATCCTTAATCAAATTCCGAATGGAGTTGAAGCGACGCTTTATATGCTTGGTTCTCTTGTGAAACTGGGCTCCTTTGCTATAGCAATTGCTCCAGTGTTGTCACATAAGATAGTCATTGGACCCGATGCACTAGGTATGACACCTAGATCGGATATGAACTCCTTCATCCAGACTCCTTCATGTGCTGCTTTGGAAGCAGCTATGTATTCCGCCTCACATGTAGATCCCGCCACGACGCTCTGCTTGGAACTGCACCAACTGACCGCTCCACCATTAAGAATAAATACGTATCCAGATTGTGACTTAGAGTCATCTGGATCTGTGTCAAAGCTAGCATCGACGTAACCCTTTACGACGAGCTCTTTGTCACCTCCATAAACGAGAAACATGTCCTTGGTCCTTTTCAGGTACTTCAGGATATTCTTGACCGCTGTCCAGTGATCTACTCCTGGATCACTTTGGTACCTTCCCACCAAGCTAATAGCGAGGCACACATCAGGTGTGGTACACAACATGGCATACATAATAGAGCCTATGGCTGAGGCATAGGGGATGACACTCATCTTCTCTTTGTCTTCTGCTGTGGTCGGGCTTTGAGTCTTACTCAATCTCACACCTTGCAATACAGGCAAGAACCCTTTCTTTGACTGATCCATTTTGAACTTCTTCAAAATCTTGTCAAGGTATGTGCTTTGTGAAAGTCCAATGAGGCGTCTTGATCTATCTCTATAGATCTTGATGCCTAATATGTAAGCAGCTTCTCCGAGATCCTTCATTGAAAAACTTTTGTTCAAATAACCCTTTATGCTTTCCAGAAATTCTATGTCATTTCCCATATCCACATATAATATGAGAAATGCCACAGAGCTCCCACTCACTTTCTTGTAAATACAAGCTTCTCCATAAGTTTGTATAAACCCAAACGCTTTGATCACTTCATCAAAGCGAGTATTCCAGCTCCGAGATGCTTGCACCAGTCCATAGATGGATCGCTGGAGCTTGCATACTTTGTTAGCACCTTTAGGATCGACAAAACCTTCCGGTTGCATCATATAAAATTCTTCCTTAAGGAATCTATTAAGGAATGCCGTTTTGACGTCCATTTGCCAGATTTCATAATCATAAAACGCGGCAATTGCTAACATAATTTTGACAGTCTTTAGCATCGCTACAGGTGAGAAAGTCTCATCGTAGTCAACTCCTTGAACTTGTCGATAACCTTTAGCAACAAGTCGTGCTTTATAGACGGTGACATTACCATCAGCGTCCGTCTTCTTCTTAAAGATCCATTTATTTTCAATAGCTCGCCGTTCATCGGGCAAGTCTACCAAAGTCCATACTTTGTTCTCATACATGGATCCAATCTCGGATTTCATGGCCTCAAGCCATTTGTCGGAATCCGGGCTTGCCATCGCTTCTTCATAGATCGAAGGTTCATCGTTGTCTAGCAACATGACCTCCAAGACTGGATTTCCGTACCACTCTGGTGCGGAACGTGTCCTGGTTGACCTTCGAAGTTCAGTAACAACTTGATCCGAAGTTTCATGATCATCATCATCAACTTCTTCTCTGGTCTGTGTCGATGTCACAGAAATTTCTTTCTGTGGCGTACTACTATCCAGAGGAGGTACAATTACCTCATCAAGTTCTACTTTCCTCCCACTCACTTCTTTCGAGAGAAACTCCTTCTCTAGAAAGGATCCATTCTTAGCAACGAATACTTTGCCTTCGGATCTGTGGTAGAAGGTGTACCCAACGGTCTCCTTTGGGTATCCTATGAAGACACACTTATCCGCTTTGGGTTCGAGCTTATCTGGCTGAAGCCTTTTGACATAAGCATCGCATCCCCAAACTTTCAGAAACGACAGCTTAGGTTTCTTACCAAACCACAGTTCATACGGTGTCGTCTCAACGGATTTAGACGGTGCCCTGTTTAAAGTGAATGCAGCTGTCTCTAATGCATAACCCCAAAATGATAGTGGCAAATCGGTAAGAGACATCATAGAACGCACCATATCTAATAGAGTACGATTACGACGTTCGGACACACCATTACGCTGTGGTGTTCCAGGTGGCGTGAGCTGTGAAACAATTCCACATTGTTTTAAGTGATTGCCAAACTCGTAACTCAAATATTCTCCTCCACGATCAGATCGTAAGAACTTTATTTTCTTGTTACGATGGTTCTCTACTTCACTCTGAAATTCTTTGAACTTTTCAAATGTTTCAGATTTATGCTTCATCAAGTAGACATAGCCATATCTACTCAAATCATCTGTGAACGTGAGAACATAACGATATCCACCGCACGCCTCAACACTCATCGGACCGCATACATCGGTATGTATTATTTCCAACAAGTCTGTTGATCGCTCTATTGTTCGGGAGAACGGAGTCTTAGTCATCTTGCCCATGAGGCATGGTTCGCACGTCTCAAATGATTCATAATCAAGTGATTCCAAAAGTCCATCTGTATGGAGTTTCTTCATGCGTTTTACACCAATATGACCTAAGCGGTAGTGCCACAAATATGTGGTACTATCATTATCAATTTTGCGTCTTTTGGCATCAATATTATGGATGTGTGTATCACCACGATCGAGATTCAACAAGAATAAACCATTCACAAGCGGTGCATGACCATAAAAGATATTATTCATCAAAATAGAACAACTTTTATTCTCTGATTTAAATGAATAACCGTCTCGCAATAAACAAGATCCAGATATAATGTTCATGCTCAACGCAGGCACCAAATAACAATTATTTAGGTTCATCACTAATCCCGAGGGTAGATGTAGAGGTAGCGTGCCGACGGCGATAACTTCAACTCTTGAACCGTTCCCGACGTGCATCGTCACCTCGTCCTTAGCCAATCTTCGTTTATTCCGTAGCTCCTGTTTCGAGTTACAAATATGAGCAACCGAACCAGTATCAAATACCCAGGTGCTACTACGAGTATTGGTAAGGTACACATCAATAACATGTATATCAAATATACCTTTGTTGATGTTGCCAGCCTTCTTATCTGCCAGGTACTTGGGGCAGTTCCGCTTCCAGTGACCAGTCCCCTTGCAGTAGAAACACTCAGTCTCGGGTTTGGGTACAGACTTGGGTTTCTTCGTGGGAGCAGCAACTGATTTGCCGTTCTTCTTGAAGTTCCCCTTCTTTCCCTTGCCCTTCTTGAAACTAGTGCTCTTCTTTACCATCAACACTTGATGCTCCTTCTTGACTTCTACCTCCGCAGCTTTGAGCATAGCGAAGAGCTCGGAAATAGACTTTTCCATTCCTTGCATATTATAGTTCATCACAAAGCCCTTATAGCTTGGTGGCAGTGATTGGAGAATTCTGTCAATAACCGAATCATCTGGAAGATTAACACCCAACTGAGTCAAGCGGTTATGCAACCCAGACATCTTGAGTATATGCTCACTGACAGAACTATTCTCCTCCATCTTACAGCTAAAGAACTTGTCGGAGACATCATATCTCTCGACCCGGGCATGAGCTTGAAATACAAGTTTCAGCTCTTGGAACATCTCATATGCTCCGTGATGCTCAAAACGTCTTTGGAGCCCCGGTTCTAAGCCGTAAAGCATGGCACACTGAACTATCGAGTAGTCATCAACACGTGTCTGCCAGGCGTTCATAACGTCGACAGACGAGGGAGGGGGTGCGACACCTAGCGGTGCATCAAGGACATAAGCCTTCTGTGCAGCAATGAGGATGATCCTCAGATTACGGACCCGGTCCGCTTAGTTGCTTCCATCATCTTTCAACTTAGCTTTCTCTAGGAACGCATTAAAATTCAGTGGAACTACAGCGCGGGCCATTGATCTACAACATACAATTGCAAAGATTATTTAGACTATGTTCATGATAATTGAAGTTCAATTAATCAAATTATTTAAGAACTCCCACTTAGATTAACATCCCTCAAGTTGTCTAAGTGTAACATGATCCACATCAACTAAGCCACATCCAATCATCACGTGAGGTGGATTAGTTATCAATGGTGAACATCTTTCATGTTGATCATATCTACTATATGACTCATGTTCGATCTTTCGGTCTCTTGTGTTCCGAGGCCATATCTATATATGCTAGGCTCGTCAAGTTTAACCCAAGTATTCTGCGTGTGTAAAACTGGCTTACACCCGTTGTATGCGAACGAAAGAATCCATCACACCCGATCATCACGTGGTGCTTAGAAGCATCGAACCTTCGCAACGGTGCATACTAGGGGAGAACACTTATCTTGAAATTTAGTGAAGGGATCATCTTATAATGCTACCATCGTCCTAAGCAAAATAAGATGCATAAAAGGATTAACATCACATGCAATTCAATATATGTGACATGATATGGCCATCATCGTCTTGTGCTTTTGATCTCCATCAGCCAAGCACCGTCATGATCTCCATTGTCACCGGATTGACACCATGATCTCCATCGTAGCGTCGTGACACCTTGATCTCCATCGCAGCGTCGTGGTCGTCTCGCCGGCTATTGCTACTACTACTACTGCTAACTCATAGCGGTAAAGAAAAGCAATTACATAGCGTTGGCATTGCATACAATAAAGAGACAACCATAAGGCTCCTGCAACAACTTATATCACATCATGTCTTGACCATATCACATCACCAGCATACCCTGCAAAAACAAGTTAGACGTCCTCTACTTTGTTGTTGCAAGTTCTACGTGGCTGCTACGGGTTTGCAAGAACCGTTCTTACCTACGCAAAACCACAGCGTGGTGTAGTGATTGCTTTTTGATCTTCTACAAGAACCCTCTTCATTGAAACCGATTCAACTAAAGTGAGAGAGACAGACACCCGCCAGTCACCTTTATGCAACGAGTGCACTTAGCGGTGAAACCTGTCTCGCGTAAGCGTACGCGTAATGTCGGTCCGGGCCGCTTCATCTCACAATACCGCCGAATCAAGTATCAACTAGTAACGGCAAGCAATATGTATACACCCACGCCCACAACTCACTTGTGTTCTACTCGTGCAAATCACATCTACGCATAGACCTGGCTCGGATGCCACTGTTGGGGAATGGAGCATGAATTTCAAAAAAATTCCTATGCTCACGCAAGATCTATCCATGGAGATGCATCGCTACGAGAGGGGAGAGTGTGTCTACGTACCCTCGTAGACCGTTAGCGGAAGCGTCTCACAACGCGGTTGATGTAGTCGAACAATCCTTCGAGCTCCACCGATCGAGTACCGAACGTACGGCACCTCCGAGTTCTACACACGTGCAGCTCGGTGACGATCCTCGCCTTCTTGATCCAGCAAGACGTCGAGGAAGTAGATGAGTTCCGTCAGCACGACGGCATGGCGACGGTGACGGTGAAGTGATTCCGGCAGGGCTTCGCCTAAGCTCTCCGAAAATATGACCGAGGTGGAAAACGGAGATCGGGGCACCGCACACGGCTATGGGACAATTGTTGTACTTTGGGGGTGCCCCCTTGCCCCCATATATAAAGGATGAGAGGGAGGAGGCCGGCCCCCTAGGGGTGCGCCAAGTGTGGGGAGTCCTACTAGGACTCCTTAGTCCTAGTAGGATTCCACCTCCCATACGGAGTAGGAAAAGGGGGAAGGGAGAGGGAAAGGAAAGAGGGGGCTGCGCCCCCTCCCCTAGTCCAATTCGGTTTGGGCAAGGGGGGGCGTGCGCCTCCTCACGTGGCCTGCCTCTCCTTTTCCCGTATGGCCCCATAAGGCCCATTACTTCTCCCGGTGAATTCCCGTAACTCCCCGGTACTCCGAAAAATACCCGAATCACTCGGAACCTTTCCGACGTCCGAATATAGCCTTCCAATATATGAATCTTTACCTCTCAACCATTTCGAGACTCCTCGTCATGTCCGTGATCTCATCCGGGACTCCGAACAAACTTCGGCCACCAATCACATAACTCATATAATACTAAATCGTCATCAAACCTTAAGTGTGCGGACCCTACGGGTTCGGGAATGATGTAGACATGATCGAGACGACTCTCCGGTCAATAACCAACAGCGGAACCTGGATGCTCATATTGGTTCCTACATATTCCACGAAGATCTTTATCGGTGAACCTCATATGTCAACATACGTTGTTCCCTTTGTCTGGCGGTATGTTACTTGCCCGAGATTTGATCGTCGGTATCCAATACCTAGTTCAATCTCGTTACTGGCAAGTCTCTTTACTCGTTCCGTAATATATCATCTTGCAACTAACTCTTTAGTCACGGTGCTTGCAAGGCTTCTGTGATGTTGTATTACCGAGAGGGCCCAGAGATACCTCTCCGATAGTCGGAGTGACAAATCCCAATCTCGATCCATGCCAACTCAACAAACACTTTCGGAGATACCTGTAGTGCACCTTTATAATCACCCAGTAACGTTGTGACGTTTGATACACCCAAAGTATTCCTACGGTATCCGGGAGTTGCATGATCTCATGGTCAGAGGAACGTGTATTTGACATAGTGAAAGGAATAGCAATAAACTGAATGATCATTTGCTATGCTAACGGTTGGGTCATGTCCATCACATCATTCTCCTAATGATGTGATCCCGTTATCAAATGACAACTCATGTCCATGGTCAGGAAACCTTGACCATCTTTTGATCAACGAGCTAGTCTAGTAGAGGCATACTAGGGACATAGTATTTGTCTATTATCCACACTTGTATTTAGTTTCCGGTCAATACAATTCTAGCATGAATAATAAACCATTATCATGAACGGAGAAATATGATAATAATAAACATTTTATTAATTGCCTCTAGGGCATATTTCCAACATGGTGTGGGTACAGTGTACTAACCTCTGTAGAGTGTAAGATCTATCCGGATAGCCGCGTCCTCAGTTATGGACACAGCTCGTTCTAGGTCACACTATTCGATCAACACCTACGATGACGGAATGACGTATATTTATATGTGAGCAAGTAACAGTTTGGCAGGATGCCGGTGGTAATATTGGAATGATCTCGAGGATGATCATTGGATGGTTATGTGATCACGCGGTGATCATGAGGATATATTGCTTGGCCGGATAGCCAAGAATGAGACAGTCCATGTAACCTTAACAGATGGTTATTCGTTACTACTAGCTCATCGTATCATGATTGCTATTTGCGTCTACTTCCATAGTAGTTGATTATAACTTAACCAGTAAAGCTATGTTGTTGTCTTGCCTTGATGCTTTTGGTTGTTGTGAGCTTGTGAGTACATTCAAAGTACTCACCTGGCATGTCATGCCAGAATACAGGTGATGCCGTGATTGATTGCTTGTCGAGGATCCCGAGTCTGCGAGCTACGCCGTTGATACGTCTCCGTCGTATCTACTTTTCCAAACACTTTTGCTCTTGTTTTGGACTCTAATTTGCATGATTTGAATGAAACTAACCCGGACTGACGCTGTTTTCAGCAGAACTACAATGGTGTTGTTTTTGTGCAGAAATAAAAGTTCTTGGAATTGGATGATATTTGGAGAATTTTTATGGCATAAATAAAAAATACTGGAGCAAAGACCTACTGGAGGGGGCCCACCAGGTGCCCACGAGGCACCAGGGCGCGCCACCCCCCCTGGCGTGCCCTGGTGGCTTGTGGGGCCCACGTGGCTCCGCTGACCCTAATCTCAAGCCTATAAATTCACAATTCCAGAGAAAAAAATAGGGGAGGAAGTTTCATCATGTTTAACGATACGGAGCCGCACGCCACCTCCTGTTCTTCATCGGGAGGCCAGATCTGGAGTCCGTTCGGGGCTCCGGAGAGGGCGATCTTCCGTCATCGTCACCATCAACCATCCTCCATCACCAATTTCATGATGCTCACCGCTGGGAGTGAGTAATTCCTTCGTAGGCTTGCTGGACGGTGATGGGTTGGATGAGATTTATCATGTAATCGAGTTAGTTTTGTTAGGGCTTGATCCCTAGTATCCACTATGTTCTGAGATTGATGTTGCTATGACTTTCCTATGCTTAATGCTTGTCACTAGGGCCCAAGTTCCATGATTTCAGATCTGAACCCTTTATGTTTTCATGAATATATTTGTGTTCTTGATCCAATCTTGCAAGTTATACGCACCTGCTATGTGTTATGATCCGCATACCCCAAGATGGGATTCTTTCCGGTGATTACCGTAGTTTGAGGAGTTCATGTATTCACTTTTTGTTAAAACTTTGTTCCAATTCTCTATTAAAAGGAGGCCTTAATATCCCTTAGTTTCCTTATGGACCCCACTGCCACGGGAGGGTAGGACAAAAGATGTCATGCAAGTTCTTATCGCAAACATGTATGACTATATACGGAATACATGCCTACATTACATCGATGAATTGGAACTAGTTCTGTGTCGCCCTAGGTTATGACTGTTACATGATGAATGTTATCCAACATAATCACCGATCCAATGCCTACGAGCTTTTCACATATTGTTCTTTGCTAAGTTACTACTGTTGCTATTACTGTCACAATTGCTACAAATTATTGCTGCTACCGTTACTATTACTATTATTGCCATTGCTATCAAACTACCATACTACTGTGCTACTGATCACTCTGCTGCAGATATTCAGTCTCCAGGTGTGGTTGAATTGACAACTCAACTGCCAATACTTGCAAATATTCTTTGGCTCCCCTTGTGTCGAATCAATAAATTTGGGTTGAATACTCTACCCTCGAAAACTGTTGCGATCCCCTATATGAGTGGGTTATCAAGACCTTTTTCTGGCGCCGTTGCCGGGGAGCATAACTTTAATTGCTGAGTCACTTGGGATTTATACCTATTGATCACTATGAAGAATCTGAAAGATGCTAAGACCAAGATCGTTCCCTCTAAGACGAGGGGAGGTAAGGAACTTCCATCTAGCTCTGCACTTGATTCGCCTTTTGTTTTGAGTAAGCTTGCAACACCACCACCTGTTATTAATTCTGATATGTCTCAAGTTATTGATGATGCTACTTCTGCTATGAATGATACTTATGATGATGCTAGTACTATGCTTGGTAATACTGTGCCACTTGGTGAATTTCTTGATGAACAACTTGCTAAAGTTAAAGAAATTGAGAATGCTAAAAATGTTTAAACTCTTGAGAATTATGATTCACCTATTATGCCTAGCTCTCCTACTAGAGTTGAATCACCTGATGAACATGTCTTTGATAGGGAGACGGCTAGAGCCATTCTTGCTTGTAATGATAGAGATGAGGTTATAAAATTGTTTGCTGAAATGAAAGAAAAATCTATGAGGGAGAGAATGAAATATGATCCTAAGTTTGCTACCTCTCCCATATTTGGTACTGATAAGGATTATGAATTGTCTGTTGATCCTGAGTTAATTACTTTGGTTGAATTTGATCCTTTCCATGGTTATGAAACTGAAATTGTTGTGGCACATCTTACTAAATTAAATGATATAGCCACCCTATTCGCTCATGAGGAAAAAATCGCTATTACTATATTCTTAAGTTATTTCCTTTGTCGTTAAAGGGTGATGCTAAGATATGGTATAATACTCTTGCACCTGGTTGTGTGCGTAGTCCCCAACATATGATTTATTACTTCTCTGAAAAATATTTTCCTGCTCATAAGAAACAAGCTGCCTTACAGGAAATATTTAACTTTGTGCAAATTGAAGAAGAGAGTCTGCCTCAAGCTTGGGGGAGGCTTATCCAATTACTTAATGCTTTTCCTGATCATCCTCTTAAGAAAAATGAAATACTTGATACCTTCTATAATGGACTAATCGATGCTTCTAGGGACTACCTAGATAGTTGTGCTGGTTGTGTTTTCAGGGAATGAACTATTGAACAAGCTGAGGAACTATTGAATAATATATTGAAGAATGATAATGATTGGACACTTCCCAAACCACCACCTAAACCAACTCCAAAGAAGATAGGTATTTTATATCTCAGTCCCGAAGATATGCAAGAAGCAAAGAAATGTATGAAGGTAAAAGGTATTAAAGCTGAAGATGTTAAGAATTTACCACCTATTGAAGAAATACATGGTCTTGACACACCAACACAGATGATTGAGGTAAATTCTCTTACAAAGTTTGATGAAGGTGATATTCTTTACAATAAACCTCCTAGTCAATGCTTGTATGAATTTGACAATTACATTGTTAAGCAAGATCATTTCAGTGCTTATGTTATGAAACAATTGAAACGAAATGCCTACATGATTGATCGCTTGAGTGACTTGTTGTTTAGAATTGCTAATGATGTCAAAGGTGTAGGTAAACATGCATCTATGGTTCAAACCCAGTTAGAACAAGTTGCTAAATCTCAAAGTGGATTGCTCAATGAAATGAATAACAATATGAATGATCACGCTGTTAGAGTAATGACTAGAGGAGGTAGAATGACTCAGGAGCCACTTTATCCTGAAAGTCACCCTAAAAGAATTGAACAAGACTCTCAAAGAATTAATGTTGATGCACCTAGTCCATCTAAAAAGAAAAAGAAATAGAAAAATGATAGGACTTTGCACACTTCTAGTGAACCTGAGGTAGAAAAACCCTCTGAGGATAATAAGGATGTTTCTATTTCCGATGCTGAAACACAATCTGGTAATGAACATTCACCTACTGATAATGATAATGATGATGCTCATGTGGATGCTCAACCAGATAATGATAAAGAACCTGATAATGATGTTGAAATAGAACCTGCTGTTGATCTTGATAACCCACCTTCTAAAAACAAACGTTATGATAAAAGAGACTTCGTTGCTAGAAAACATGGTAAAGAAAGAGAACCATGGGTTCAGAAACCCATGCCCTTTCCTCCTAAACCATCTAAGAATAAGGATGAGGAAGAATTTGAACGCTTTGCTAAAATGCTTAGGCCAGTCTTTTTGCATACTCGTTTGACTGATATTTTAAAGATGGCCCCATATGCTAAATACATGAAAGATATTGTCACTAATAAAAGAAAAATACCTGAAGCTGAAATTTCTACCATGCTTGCAAATTATTCTTTTAAGGACGGAGTACCTAAGAAACTAGGAGACCCAGGAATACCAACTATACCATGCTCCATTAAAAGAAATTATGTCAAAACTGCTTTGTGTGATTTAGGAGCCGGTGTTAGGAGTTATGCCCTTCTCTTTATATAAAAGACTTGATTTGAATAAACTCACTCCCACTGAAATATCATTGCAAATGGCTGACAAATCAACTGCCATTCCTATCGGTGTTTGTGAGGATGTGCCCGTTGTAGTTGCAAATGTTACTATCCTAACAGACTTTGTTATACTTGATATGCCCGAGGACGACAACATGTCAATTATCCTTGGTAGACCATTTTTGAATACTGCATGGGCTGTTATTGATTGCAACAAAAGCAAGGTCACTTTTCATATCAATGGTAATGAACATACGGTGCACTTTCTGAAGAAGCAATTTCAAGTAAACAGTATTCATGTTATTGAAAAGACTCCGACAATTACTATTGGAAGTTTTCAACTCCCTCTTCCTACTATCAAAAAGAAATATGAAACTCTTATTATCGGGGAGGTACACATCCCCGTTGAGGTAACCTAGTGTTTTACGAAGGTTCTTCGGTTTCATGTTACTCGGAAATGGTTTATTAATAAGACTTGATCAACCTTATTAATGGATTCTTTTTGAGAGGCATGAGGTCGATGAATTTAGTAAGCACAACCTTCTGTACCCACTTTTTGTTTTCTGTTATTTTTAGTTAAGTCCAATAAAATGCCATGATTGTCTTGTTTTCAAAACTGTTTTGGGAGATTGCTAATTGGTATGTGACTCCTCCATTGCTCCAATTAGTTTTTGCACTAGTGGATTATATCTTGCATAATTAGCTGCGCTTGGTGCTACTGAAAATGAGCTTGCATGTTGAATTCTTTGGGTTACAAGTAGTTTGAATGCTTGATATAGCCTCTAAACATTCATATGAGTAGTTGCTATCAATCTTGTGAAGTTTTGTTGACATCATTTTGTGGGCTAAAAATTTCAGAAATTTGTTCGTAGAGAAAATGGATTTTTTCCGAAGTAGTTCCTCGAAGCGGAACGCCAAGGGAGTCCTTGGGGACTCCTCGGACAGCGACCTCAACATTCCGCGTAGGACGGAGGTCCGGCCGTGCGAATGGCCACACAATACCATCATGAACGAAGTCGGATTCTACCAACAGTTCGCGCAATTTGTTGCTAATGCTGGATTGACTGACTTCCTCGCAGATGAGTGTGACCAGCACTACATCCTTACGAATTCCATTGTGCAAAACTTTCATTTGCTGAGTAGGCTCGAACCCCCTGCGGTGCGCTTTGACTTATATGCCAAACATCATCAGATACCGCTTGCTGAATTTTGTGAGATATGTTTGATCCCCTTTGATGGGGAAATAAGAGAGCCTCGACCGGAGGAGTTTGAGGGCTTCCTCCACACTTTAACTGTGGGAGAGGAAAGGGGGCGTGTCGAAAGCCCGAGCCACTAGCTTGCAATTTCCCGCTGTTCATTACTTTGCTTTATTCATAGGGAAATGCTTGACTGCTAGAGAGCAAGGTGGTGCGCTATGTGCACCTGACTTTGCCATTTTACGCCACGCACTGCATAATGACAACACTTATAACCTGGGAGCTATCATTGCACGCCGCCTGCACACTAATAGTACTAAGGGTAAAATTCATGGTGGTATCTATGCTACTCGCTTAGTGAGACGTTTTAATGTTAACATACGCCCACATGATTATTTGTTGCCCAGAGTTTACTTATATCACCAGTCTATGAGGGACCACCACTTTCTTGATGCTCCTGAGCCTCCTCACCACATTCATTATAACTTGGTTTTTAGTGAGGACACTCGTGATATTATCCCATTGCCTGCACCTGCTTTGTTTGATTCTCATGCCAGGAACGGATATACTATTATGCCACCGGACATCGTTGCTTACTGGAACGCATTGGCAGCGGCAGAGGATGAGGCCCAGAATTGGGACGCTCAGGTGCCCCCGCCTCAACACTTTCATATGGGACCGGATGGCCACTACAGATGGCCGTAGACCAAGCTAGGCCTAAAGCCTAAGCTTGGGGGAGTACGTATTTCTCACCGACATTACATTCATGATCACACATTTCATTCCAGTTGTCGGTGTTCATCCTCTTTCATTGTATCATCCGTGTTAGTTTTATTTTCTCACTTTCTTCTTGTGTGTTTGAAAAACTTTGAGAAAATCCAAAAAATATTTCTCGCTTCTTTTTGGTTTCTCTTTCTAGTTTAAATAGTTGTAGTATTAAAAGAAAACCCAAAAAGATTTCCCGTTTCTTCTTTTGCTTGTTGGGAGCTTTCCCGTGTAAATAGTTTTTCTCGTTTTTTTATTTTGTCTTCTTTAACTTGCTTCCTTCAGAAAAACTAAAAACTCCAAAAATATTTCAGTGCGTTTCTTTGAAATTCTTTTCTTTCGTTGAGTCTTTGTGAGGAGAAGACCACGAAGAAAATGTTAAGTGGCTCTCATATGCATTATTGTTGATCTAGCAAAGAGCCCATACGACCTTGTCTTCTCCTTTGAATAAAATGTTTGCAGATTCAGCTTAGTCCACGACACTCTTGCACTATTATTATTTTCACATTATTCAGTCATGCAAGTGAAAGGCAATAATGACGATAATTTGATGAAGTGACTGTGGCAAGGAAAAGCGGGTATGAACTCAACTTGTTTTTGTTTTTGTAAATATGTTTAACTGAGTATCCATGATTCAGCATATTATGATTAAACATGTTTATGATGACAGTTATAGTGCTCATGCCATGCTTAAGTAGCTAGGAGTGGATAATGATCTATCTTGGGTGCCAACATGCATTAAAATGATTGTGATGTAGTATGATGATATGGTATCCTCATCTGAATGTTTCAAGTGGCTTGACTTGGCACATGTTCATGCATGTAGTTGATTCAAAACCAACATAGCCTCCACGATATTTATGTTCATGGTACTTATATCCTACTCATGCTAGTATTCAATGTTGATTATTCATAATGCATGATTATGACCGTTTTCGCTCTCTAGTTGGTCGCTTCTCAACCTATTTGCTAGCCTTCACCTGTACTAAGCGGGAATACTACTTGTGCATCCAAATCCTTAAACCAAAGTTATTCCAGATGAGTCCACTATATCTACCCATATGCGGTATTACCCTGCCGTTCTAAGTAAATTTGCATGTGCCACCTCTAAAAGATGAACTTCTATTTTGTGTGCCCGTATCGCTCATGGAGCGACAGGGAGCGGTCAATATCTTCCATGCTAAGCGGGTTATTTTCATGATGAGTGTTTATTCACTTGTCCTTGCATGAGAGGGGTTGATAATCGGGATGCCCAGTCCCATGATTAAAATTACAAAATAATAAAACAAACTCCCCCGAAAAGTTGTTGGTATGGAGGGCACTCGAAGATTCGGCTAGCCATGGCCTGTGTTTGTTGGTGGAGGGGGAGTAAACTTTACTTTACCGCTTGGGAACCGCCGCTAATTTGTTTAGCATGGAAGATATTGAAAACTCTCGGTCGTGACGTTGACAGGAAAAGCATACCTCCCAAAATTATATTTATCTCTGATTTAAGCTTTGAGCTCTGGCACCTCTGCAAATCCCTGCTTCCCTCTGCGAAGGGCCTATCTATTTACTTTTATGTTATTTTACTTTTATTGTTGAGTCACCACCTTCTCGAACAAGCACCAGTCCCGAGAGCACTATTGTCATTCTCATGCATTGTGTATAGTTAGTGTTGTGTGCATCATGACTGGATCTCTTCTACCATGAATTACAATGTTTAGTCGCTGTTTGAACTTTGGAGGTGCTCTGCATTTATGTTTTGCGGTCTCAGAAAGGGCTAGCGAGATACCATGTTGTCATGTTATATCATGATTGTTTTGACAAAGTGTTGGCATTTGAGATATTTTATTATTGCTCGCTAGTTGATTATGCCATTCATATGAGTGAATATAATTTATAAGAGTTATCATTTGCATGGTTAGTTATAATCTTTGCTGAAAACCTGGGTATTATTTAAGCATATATATAGATACAAGAACAAAAGAGTTCGTAAAAGTTTTTCTTTATCACTTTCAGTTTGTCAACTGAATTGCTTGAGGACAAGCAATGAGTTAAGCTTGGGGGAGTTGATACGTCTCCGTCGTATCTACTTTTCCAAACACTTTTGCTCTTGTTTTGGACTCGAATTTGCATGATTTGAATGAAACTAACCCGGACTGACGCTGTTTTCAGCAGAACTACCATGGTGTTGTTTTTGTGCAGAAATAAAAGTTCTCGGAATTGGACAAAACTTTTTGGAGAATTTTTATGGAATAAATAAAAAATACTGGAGCAAAGACCTACTGGAGGGGTGCCACCAGGTGCCCACGAGGCACCAGGGTGCGCCACCCCCCCGGCGCGCCCTGGTGGCTTGTGGGGCCCACGTGGCTCCGCTGACCCTAATCTCAAGCCTATAAATTCACAATTCCAGAGAAAAAAATAGGGGAGGAAGTTTCATCGCGTTTTACGATACGGAGCCGCCATCACGTCCTGTTCTTCATCGGGAGGCCAGATCTGGTGTCCGTTCGGGGCTCCGGAGAGGGGGATCTTCCGTCATCGTCATCATCAACCATCCTCCATCACCAATTTCATGATGCTCACCGCCGGGAGTGAGTAATTCCTTCGTAGGCTTGCTGGACGGTGATGGGCTGGATGAGATTTATCATGTAATCGAGTTAGTTTTGTTAGGGCTTGATCCCTAGTATCCACTATGTTCTGAGATTGATGTTGCTATGACTTTGCTATGCTTAATGTTTGTCACTAGGGCCTGAGTGCCATGATTTCAGATCTGAACCCTTTATGTTTTCATGAATATATTTGTGTTCTTGATCCGATCTTGCAAGTTATACGCACCTGCTATGTGTTATGATCCACATACCCCAAGGTGACAATAGTTGGGATTCTTTCCGGTGATTACCGTAGTTTGAGGAGTTCATGTATTCACTTTGTGTTAATGCTTTGTTCCAGTTCTCTATTAAAAGGAGGCCTTAATATCCCTTAGTTTCCTTATGGACCCCGCTGCCTCGGGAGGGTAGGACAAAAGATGTCATGCAAGTTCTTATCGCAAGCACGTATGACTATATACGGATCACATGCCTACATTACATTGATGAATTGGAACTAGTTCTGTGTCGCCCTAGGTTATGACTATTACATGATGAATGTTATCCAACATAATCACCGATCCAATGCCTACGAGCTTTTCACATATTGTTCTTTGCTAAGTTACTATTGTTGCTATTACTGTCACAATTGCTACAAAACTATTGCTGCTACCATTACTATTACTATTATTGCTATTGCTATCAAACTACCATACTACTGTGCTACTGATCACTCTGCTGCAGATATTTAGTCTCTAGGTGTGGTTGAATTGACAACTCAACGTCTAATACTTGCAAATATTCTTTGGCTCCCCTTGTGTCAAATCAATAAATTTGGGTTGAATACTCTACCCTCAAAATCTGTTGCGATCCCCTATACTTGTGGGTTATCAGCCGTGTCCCAGCCAGTGTCCCTGCGGAGTATAGTCCATCATCGTCGTCGTCGTTCCGCTGCTAGAAATTATTCTGCTGCTACGAGTTGTTTCACTGCTAGCATAGAGCTACCTTAGCAGGCGTAGTGTCGCCGTGCCGATGTAACCTTGTAATATCCGAACCTTTGTATCCATATTATTTGTATTAAAGAGTTGTTTTGTTCTATGCCAAGCAGTGCCGTATTCCAGAAGACTTGATCTCTGGGCTGGAATATGGGCATTCCGGTTCCTTTGAGCCGGGGTGCCACATCTGTTGGTATCAGAGCAAGACTGGTTGTAGGACGCCCTAGTTAGCGCGAGCGTTAGAAACCGGTAGTATAGAGGCTAGCCTATTTGCTGCATTTGGTTGATGCACTTGTTTGTTGCATAGCATGCATATAGATTCAGTCTTTTTCCTAACCGCTAATTCCGTGAGTGTAGATGGCCGCCTTTCCTATTGATTTCAATGTCATCCCTGCACACTCAGCTCCGCATATCTACTTTGCGACATATGGCATAGCTTCTTCCCCAATGGAGATATTCCGAGGTATCATGTCTTCGAGGTCCTGCTTGGAGGAGGATTACTGGAATATGTTGCCCATGTCTTTTTTGGCAGCCAAGATTCCTTTCAGAAGACGTACCTACAGTTTCCATGGCGGATATGGTGCCACTCCAGATCGTGCAGTTCAACTAGCTGCCCTGGCAGGAGTTACTGGCCTTCGTCATCAAGAGCATATGATGCGAGAGAACCGTGCTTATCACTACTACCCTACCATAGCCGAGAACGCCAAGTGAGTCAAGTTCCCCTCTGCTCATCCTCAAGATGATGTGGACATTCCTTCCATGTCCCGCTACATGATGGCCAAGTATATTCTTATTGCTAAGCTAGTCCGAGACGCGACCAGGGCCAGGAGAATGCTTGGTGCAGCATTAAATCCACCCTCACTGACTACATCATCGACTTCTTCACCTATCTTCTCCGGGATTCCAGTATCAACTGCTCCACCCACCCCTCCACCAGCTTCTTCATCGGCCACCTAGTTATCATTAGGACATAGTGCTTAAGTATCTGCGTAGTTCATGCTGCATCAGTTGTAGTAACATGCATGTTGTGGGTAGTGTTGAGTAGTAATAGATGTAATGTTACTTATGTGTGCTTGTGATGCCTATTGTGTGCCTTGGTGCAATTGAGTCGTTTCTTTTGCTTCTTTATTTGGTTCTTCGGTGTTACCTTATTTCCCCTTAAGAAAGTTGCTCATCAACCGCCACTGGAATCGACGAATCAAGAAGGATTTCAAGTACTTGGAAGATAAACAATATGGAATTCACAGTTGACCATAATGACTTGGGAATATCTGGTCTATATACGAATGGTAATTTGAATCCATTGCCAACGCCAAATCTACATCAGCCTACAATCTTCGCAGCAATAGTGAGCACACCAGCCAGTAGACAAGTTGAGTTGCAAGGCCAACCAGGTATTTTCTTCAAAGGTATGACTTGTATAAAAAGTTTTGGTTCTGTTATGAGCAACATTGGAAAATGTTGTATTCTGAAGAAGGCCAGAATATGTCATAAATCCGGCTTTCAGTCACACAACTCTTTCTATACAAGGAACCAGCCGCAGAGCTACCAGGGAAGCTTATCAAGCAAGGCTCCCCAATCTTCTTCAATACGATACATGGATGGCTTCCAGCATAAGCCCCTCAGTCTTCTTCAGCAAGCCATTGTAGGGAAACTTATGGCAGAAGGCATGGAATCTTTCTTCGTAAGCAACCAGAGGAGAAGCTTCCGAGTTACGAAACCCAGTCTTCTTCAGCATGCTACCCCAGCAGAAGCTTCAAGCGTAAGCTATCCAATCCTCTTCAGCATGATACTCTCAATGGCTTCCAATATAAGGAATGTAGCTCTCTCTCATCCGACACTACAGAGAGTTATCAGCATTATTACCGTTTATTACCCAGTACATGGGTCGTATATGACAGTACCACTCACGAATCCTGTTCACCACCATGTGGTCAGAAGCAAGAATGAGCCAGGACATATGTATGTTTTGAAAAATTGAGCACTCAGCTACGCATATTTCCGCATATTCCGTAAGCCTGCAAGCTCAAGTCATGTACAAGAATGCAAATCACCTACCGAAAAACGGTAAGAACACAACAACCCTTGCTACAGAAGGAAAGTCAAGTATATATCCCATATGATGCAAGAATCGACAAGTTGTGAAGTAAAACAACCTTGGATCAACAGACAGTGGTCACCAAAGGTCAGCTCCTTCACTCCAACAAGGTGATACCATTATCCCTTGTTACTATATTATCTGACTGACTGCAACAACAAGTTCGTACCGTGTGACCTCACATATGGAACCAAGTCGAAGGCTAGCCTACCATAAACAACTGTCCGTCAGTCATCAAGACACTATTGTTTGAAGCATACTACAGCCGCCAAGACAACACTTCTTGATACGGGTCGTACCAAAAGATAGTCAAATGTTTGGTACAATTTGGATACTCAAGACAGAAGAGCACGACAAACTGATTCGGTACCACCTACGAGTAGTCAGATCCCACCAGAATGGACAGGTATGACTCTCAGCATTGATGAATCCGTAGGACATGTACTTATTTGAGTAACCCAATGGAAGGATTAAAAAGGTTTCGTGCCCACGAAAAAAAATTGTTTACAAGTTCCCTGGATGTTACCCGTCAAGGATAAAAGAATGATAGATCAGTTGGAAATCACTCCCGGATTTGTGAAAAGATCATATATCCGAGTTAGGATAATATATCACACTCCTAGCTAAGTCGGTAGATATGGAATAATTGGAGTCAATGTATGATTTGACCTATGAGGAAAGACCCGTCAAAATTTTGGATTAGGTGAAGCAAACCACCCCGCAGCCAGGTAATAAGATTCTATGGGATTCAATGGGAACAACATATAAAGGAAAAAGGATACCCTAGTTGGAAACGGTCTCCTTAAGCTAGAATATCCATGCTTATTCCCTGAGCAACCAAATCTCGAGGACGAGATTTATCTTAAGGGGGGTAGGTTTGTAACACCCCAAATTTTAGCCCTTTTCTTTTCTTTTGTTTTTCTTTGAATTCGAGTTGGATTTTATTTTGAATTGGCTATTTGGACTTAAAACTTGGGAAGATCCTCTTTCTTTCTTCTCCCAAGAGGATCAACACTCTCAAATCTTTCCAATATCCTATCATGTCCATCCATGCTCAACCACAATTTCTTTTTCAACTAAATATTCCTTTTTCTATTAAAGGAATAATTCTGTTTGCTCTTGGTTGTGAAGCAACCCATCTTTATGCCTTGTCATTAATTCCCACAAAATTCTCATAAATACTTTGACTCATGTGGATCTTGGATATGTAAAAATATTCAAGATTCCATGCTCATGGTGAGCACACCATCCAAGTTTTGCTTCTGGTCACATTTTCTGATTGTGAAGCAACTATATTTTATGTTGCTCCATAACTACTGAAATTTTTCCAGATCATGCTACCACATATATAACTTCCCTCTGCAAAATTTGAGCTCTATCCATGAAGCCAATATTCCTCAATAATTCCCCCAAGTTTCTGTCCAGTGGGGATCTCTGCGAAGGAAGTACCAATTATACTTATCCAAATGGTATGAAATTTTACCAGTGCCTTAATATTCCCAAATCGTTGCCCTCCACCGAATTACAGCTCAATCCAACACTCCATGTGAGTGCAGCATCTAAATCAAGATTCTGGACCAGATTTGCTGTTATGAAGCAACTATCTTCAAATCTTGTCAAAACCACTCCAAATTCCACCAGAGGATAGTCCTTCCTACCCTAAACCCCTATGACAACTTGCTTTGCCTAATGATCTAGCCATTTGACCCCAACATCTAGTCTAATCCTGCTGCAGCAAAGTTCAATTGATGTTACACTTCAACCCAAAGCCAATTTAATCGAAGTGATGCATCAGTGGAGCTCTAGTATGGATGGACAACACCTTAGACACCTTTTTCCAGTCCCTCGTGCCCTCTCCACGCCATGCCACATGGTGACCGTGCTGCTGGCACGCCTGTGCGCGTGCTCTGCTCGCTGTGGCCACTCTCTGTGCGTCGGGTAACGTCTGGCTTCGTCTTCCCGGTCGCGCCCGCATGTCCCCTAGTGCCGTCCACCGTGCTCCTCCTCCCACATAGTCCCATGACTCACCTCCCCCTCCAGAAACTCCCTCGCCGGTGCCAGCGGTCGCCCCCACAGGTGCATAGTGCACCGTGGTGGCCGACAGCCCCTGCTCGCCTCCGTCTCCTTCCTTCGCATCCCTAGCTCCACTTTGCCTGCATCAATGACACCCCCTGCTCTCTCCCGTCACTTCCCACGGCCCCGCAATGCACTAGCCTCGCCGGAGCATCAACTGCATCCCCGCGGCGGCTCTCGGCCCTCGCATCTCCCTCCGGCTATTTAAGCCCTCCCCGAGCTCGTCCCTCCTCACCACTCGCCCCCTCCATCATCTAATCGACCACCAGAGCCACTCAATCGAGCCCACGAGCTCTCCTTCTTCCTCTCCGGCCAACAGCTCTACCATTCAACCTCTCCAACTCCAGCTAGCTCTGGCCATCCATAGCTCCATCTGAGGTCACCAGTGTGTTGCCGGTGTTTCGTGGATCCTCCCCAGCCTCTCCGGTGCCCGCATCCTCACCGGAATAGCCGAACCCGTCGGCGCCCGAAGCCTACTGCTGCCGGAGACGACGACGCCGACGTCGTCCGGACACCATTCGAGGAGCCACGGGTACGGGAGTTCTCGCCCGCAAGTGCCCGTTCCATCCCCGACCGCTCCCGACGCCGCCGTGGCCTCGACGCCAGCAAACCACCGCCAGTGAGCCCGCTGCCTCTACTTCCCTCTCGCCCTCTTTAAAACCTACCAGCCCGACCCTACCAGTTAGTGACTCAGCCCCTCCCTGAAGTGTTTTCAAGTGGAGGCATAAAACCCGAATACGCCTTCGACGTCACCTCGCTGGAGGTTTTCCAGAAAATCAGTTTTATTCATTTTTAATCCAGATTTGACCACAACTTTGACCAGTAATATCTCCCAATCTAAAAGTCCAATTGAGTTGATTCTTTTTGCATTATTTTTATTTTAAGCTCTTTTATTTTCTGGTAGAAGTTGACATTTTTCTGTGCTGTCTAGATTTTCTGGATAGAGAAAAATGCTTTATGTGGTTATTTATTTTGCTTGCTGTGATTTTTTTCCAGAGTGATTTAAGTGTGTGAAGTCCAGGAGTATTCCAACACTCCCTTGGAGAAAGGCAAGCCACAACCTCCACTTGCATGATTACAATGCCATAGTATTAATTAATAATCTTGCTTAAAAGTTTGCATTATTTAGTGATGATTTATTCATGGCAAATTCTTGGAGTAATAGTTGATCTTGCTACTGCCATGATAATGCTTGGACTATATGCGACCACTATCTTGCTAGCTTGATATTGCCATAACCACATTGGATTATTAGGCTCAATAGTTATATTTCATTATGATCATATTATGCTTATTGGAGCATTATTGGATTTGCTACCGCCATATTGATGGATGGATTGGATATGACTAGTGGTTTACTATCTTGCTATTGCTATAGGAGAGTAGTATCATTTGTTATGGATTCATCATGATCATATTTTATATTTTACCTATGGAGTTAATAATAATGACTTGTCTATTCTATTCATTGGATTATTAGTTGCATATTGCCATGACTTGGATCACAGGTTGATATATGATATTGGAGTAAAAGTTATTACAGAGATATATCTTGGGGATAAATTCCGTCATTTCTTTGATCAAGTACCACCGAATCGAGCTCACCAGTGCAGCCACATTTTCCTTATGGGGGGGCCTAATGTGGTATATTGTGATGCCTCTTGCTGGTACCTCCAACGAGGGAAGGTTATGCATGCGCGCTACTCTATTCAAGTAGGCGGCGATAACCTTGTGAGCCCGGTTTGGTTATTGTGCACAGGTCCCCATTTGGGACAGTTTAGTTTGGCCACGACGGTGGCAGGATGTCACGCGGTGACATCGGGGCCACCCATGGCATAGCCCAAAGGGGGGGTGTCAGAGAGGCCGGAAGAGTGTTGTGCAATAGATTGGTTTTGTTGGAACATCGCTGGTCCACCCGAATGGGAGCATGTACTAAAGTACTAGGCCACGAGTTCCATGGTGTGGGTACAGTGTACTAACCTCTGCAGAGTGTAAGATCTATCCAGATAGCCGCGTCCTTGGTCATGGACACAGCTCGTTCTAGGTCACACTGTTCGATTAACACCTATGATGACGGAATGACTTATATTTATATGTGAGCAAGTAACAGTTTGGCAGGATGCCGGTGGTAATCTTGGAATGATCTCGAGGATGATCATTGGATGGTTATGTGATCACGCAGTGATCATGAGGATATATTGCTTGGCCAGATAGCCAAGAATGAGACGGTCCATGTAACCTTAACCGATGGTTATTCGTTACTACTAGCTCATCGTATCATGATTGCTATTTGTGTCCACTTCCATAGTAGTTTATTATAACCTAACCTGTAATGCTAAGTTGTTGTCTTGCCTTGATGCTTTTGGTTGTTGTGAGATTGCGAGTACATTCAAAGTACGCACCTAGGATTGCAGGTGATGCCGTGATTGATTGCTTGTCGAGGATCCCGAGTCTGCGAGCTAGGCCATGTCCCAGCCAGTGTCCCTGTGGAGTGGAGTCCATCATCGTCGTCGTTGTTCCCTTGCTAGAAGTTATTCTACTGCTACGAGTTGTTCTGCTGCTAGCATAGAGCTACCTTAGCAGGTGTAGTGTCACCGTGCCGATGTAACCTTGTAATATCCGAACATTTGTATCCATATTATTTGTATTAAAGAGCTGTTTTGTTCTATGCCAAGCAGTGCCGTATTTCAGAAGATTTGATCTCTGGGCTAGAATATGGGGTGTTCCGGTTCCTCTGAGCCGAGGTGCCACAGTTAACGTCCCCTGATCAGGCCTGGTGCAACAAGGCCCGGAAGATGAAGTCCCCAGCGCCACTGCCTGAGGAGGCCAGGACCCCCCAGATCGAGGCCCTTCAGGCCGAGGAGCCATACGAGGTTCCGGCCAAGGAACCGAAGAAGAAGGAGGGCCTGCGGAGCCGAAGAGCGACTTCGGATGCCAGGTCAGAGAGTAACCATGGCTCCTCCATCCAGGAGGAGGAGAAGAAGGCGGAAGAGGAGGAGGAAGAGGTGTCTCCTCCTAATAGGAGGAGGGCGACGTCCGAAGATGCTGAGGAGGACGACCCTCCTCTGTTCAAGAGGCTCCGGGAGACCCACGCCGCTCAGCCCAGCCGATCCTTGGCTTAGGCCGGGGCCACCCACTCTGGCTCCTCTGAGGACACGCTTCCCCTGCAACGAAGGGAGAAACCACAACCGAGGAGGTAAAATGTTTGACACACCTGCGCATAATGAGCCTTTAATAGATAAATGCTCGATTTTATTGACCCTTTACTTTTTACAGCCAGCAACGCCACCTTCCAGGTGAGGGTTCAGATGACGCCGTCCCTCCCTCTGAGCTGGCTGAGAGCTCGTCGGATGCGCGCGTGCATCCCTCCGCTGCTCATGACGCTGCTCGGTGGCCGAGGATGCCCAGCCACCCGTCTTGGGGCGGCATAAGGAGATAGAGGATGCTCTTCAGAGCTCCTCGATTCTTTCCGAGCACCGTGCCCTTTTCTGTATGGCCTTCCGGTCCGCAGAGGCTTGGATCCTGGAGGCCTTCAAGGGTCTCGCGAAAGGCTTTGAGGTATGTTATTTCAATGCTCGTCAACTCGTACAATTGTAACGTTTTTAATAATGTGCTCAATATAGCCAGTAGCCCTCTAAGGACAAGTTTTGAAAAAAACTGTCCAAGGACTTACTAATAGGAATTTTTTAAATTTAAGCTTATGCTTTTAAGAATGTATATACAGTAGCCCCCGAGCCCTGAGTTAGTTTGATAAACTGACTTTGGGGGTCGATTTACTGTTTTAATAGTTTTATTGAGGTGAATATGCAGTTGCCCCCAAGACTCTTGTCGGATAAAAACATCCAACGAGATGATAGATTTCATGTTCTAGAGGCTAATAATTGTTGGGTTCAGCGGTAGGGTCCGTCGACTGCAAATTAAAATTTTCCTACCCGCAGAACAACCAGGAACATGCTAACAGAGATGGATCACAGATCATTACCACTAGACGTGCAGTACCGTGCAGCGGAAGTAGAGTCGTGGTAGCGTGTCACCGTAGTCGTCTCCTCCCCGTCGATCTCCCACGTATAGCCGATCACCAAGTCCAACGAACAGGTTCCCCGGAGTGGCACAATTGCACCACCTCTAATCGTATCCGCGCATGCGGGAGGAACACTATTCGGCGGACTGCTAGGTCCGATCACACAGCCTGCGGCACATGGAGGTGGCTAGTTGCAACACATGCAAAGCCCTAATGACGATGCCAAAGCGATCAACTTCCATAAGCGTGCTGTACCTCCACTATATATAGGCATCCGTCGTGGGCTCAACACTTGGGCATCACACAGATCCTAAAGCCCAAAGTCTCCTTGGTCAGGATCCAAGTCCAGCTCGGATCACATCCGCAGTGTCCTCGGATCCGACCTCGTAGGTTCCTTCCCTTAAGCGCGCGACCCCTTAGGTTCAAGTCGGCTTGGTCGCAGTTCGGATGACGTCCGACCTGCTCGGCAGGTAGCAGCCTCTAGCAAGGCATGCCGACCACCAAGTAGACTATGAAGCCGGTTGGCGAACCTGTATGTCACACTTCCGTTCCCTTTGCCACGCGATATATGTTGTCGGGCTCAGGGCGATGTGGCCATCCCTGTTACAGCCCGACCTCTCTCTCGTTTCAGTGAATCCGACCAACACCTCGGATTATCTCATAATCCTCGTCGCATGGCCATGCTTATACAAGTCGGATCACACGAGGGGCCCAGAGTATATCTCTCCTCATCGGAGGGGCAAATCCCATCTTGCTTAACCATGTCTCGTAGCATGGTCTGGACAAGCCCGAAACATACCTTTATAACTACCCAATTACGGAGCAGCATTTGGTCGGCCCAAAGCAGGTAGGTCACCATCCCGAGCACATGCGTCAGCTCAGGTCCGAGGACACAGAACGTATGTGTACTAGAGACTCACAGATGACCTATAGCTGTGTCTCATAGTTGGGTCTGTCCAATCTGATATCCATCCGAGTTCGGATCCGGTCACCTTTTAGGATGTATCATACAACACAAGATCTCACAGACAAGTCATGTACTTGTCAACAAGTATCATTGATAACATCCGAGGACTACATCGGTTCATAAACACATCGGAAATATCATCATACATGATTGCCTCTAGGGCATACCTCCAACAGTCTCCCACTTGCACTAGAGTCAATCAAAAAGGCATCGTATGCCCATGGCTCTAATATGCCCCTCATGCTTGGGTTGTGGAAGCGGCTTAGTCAACGGATCTGCAACATTTGCATCCGTGTGAATTTTCCATAACTCTATATCACCACTCTTTACGATCTTACGTATCAGGTGATATTTCCGATCTATGTGTCTGGTCTTGTGGTGGTTCCTTGGCTCCTTGGCTTGTGCGATGGCACCAGAATTATCACAATAAAGGTCCAACGGTTTTACCGAGGTTGGGAAAACACCAAGATCATCCAGAAAGTTCCGGATCCAAACACCTTCCTTTGCAGCTTCACAAGCCGCAATGTATTCGGCTTCTGTTGTGGAATCGGCCACCGTATCTTACTTGGAACTGGTCCAGCTCACTGCTCCTCCATTCATGATGTACACGAATCCGGACTGTGATCGACAATCATCTCGATCGGTTTGGAAACTAGCATCGGCGTAACCCTTTACGACGAGCTCCTCCTCACCTCCATAAACTAGAAACATTTCTTTAGTCCTTTTCAGGTACTTTAGAATATTCTTCACCGCCGCCCAGTGAGCCTCACCGGGGTTTGCCTGGTATCTGCTCGTTAAGCTTATTGCAAAAGCAACATCAGACCGGGTACATATCATGGCATACATGATGGATCCGATTGCCGAGGCATATGGTATCCGGCTCATCCTGCTTTGCTCATCAGATGTCGAAGGACTCTGAGTCTCGCTCAGCCTTATACCATGTGAGAGTGGCAAGAACCCTTTCTTGGCCTCACTCATGTTGAACCGTTTCAACACTTTATCTATGTACGTGCACTGGCTCAAGCCGAGCAGTCTCCTCGATCTATCTCTATAGATCTTAATGCCCAATATGTAAACTGCTTCACCGAGGTCCTTCATCGAAAACTTTCCATTCAATGATTCTTTGACCGAGTTCAGCATCGAAACATTGTTTCCGATCAGTAGTATGTCATCCACATACAGGATCAAAAACACTACCGAGCTCCCACTCAACTTCTTGTATAAACAAGCGTCCTCTTCGCTTTTGATAAATCCGAGGTCTGTAACAACCTCATCAAAACGAATGTTCCAGCTCCGAGATGCTTGTCTCAATCCATAAATGGATCTCTTGAGCTTGCATACCTTACCAGCACTAGTCGGATCGACAAAACCCTCGGGCTGTATCATATACACGTCCTCGATTAAATTTCCGTGAAGGAAAGCCGTTTTGACATCCATCTGCCATATCTCGTAATCGAAATATGCAGCTATAGCTAGTACGATCCTCACCGACTTCAGCATCGCTACTGGTGAGTAGGTCTCGTCATAGTTAATCCCTTGAACTTGTGCATATCCTTTTGCAACAAGCCGAGCTTTGTGGATCTGAACATTTCCATCCACATCGGTTTTCTTCTTAAAGACCCATTTGCAACCAATGGCAGTTACGCCAGGTGGCAGATCAACCAAGTCCCAGACTTGATTGTGATCCATGGACTTTAACCCAGATCTCATGGCTTCCAGCCACTCCTCGGAATCCAGGCTCACCATCGCTTCCGCATACGTAGCCGGCTCGTCGCTTTCCAGCAACAGCACATCGCGCACTCTGTGCAATCTTTCCGACCTCCGTGGTTGTGGTGCTGCTTCCACCTCGGGTTCCCTGACAGACTCCGGTATGATCACATCACCAGCCGAGCTATCCCCAAGTGGTTCTCGAATTTCTTCGAGTTGCACCTGCCTCCCACTGGCTTCCCGTCCGGGAAACTCTTTCTCAAGGAAGACCCCATTCCGAGCAACAAACACTTTGTTCTCTTCGCGGTTGTAGAAGCTATATCCCAAGGTTTCCCTCGGATATCCCACAAATATGCACTTATCCGACTTGGGTGTAAGCTTGTCTGACATGAGTCGCTTGACAAATGCTTCACAACCCCAAATCTTTAGAAAAGACAGCTTGGGACTCTTCCCAGTCCACATCTCATTTGGTGTCTTGTCTACGGATTTTGATGGTACTCTGTTGAGTGTAAAAGCTGCAGTTTCTAGAGCATATCCCCAGAATGACAAGGGTAAATCCGATTTGCTCATCATAGATCGGACCATGTCTAACAAGGTACGATTCCTCCGTTCCGATACGCCATTTCTCTGTGGTGTACCCGGAGGTCTGAGCTGAGGTACTATACCTCGGCCTTTCAGATGATTATCAAACTCCTGGCTCATGTACTCACCTCCACGATCAGATCATAGAAGCTTTATAGTCTTGCCGAGCTGATTTTCAACCTCGTTCTAAAACTCCTTGAACTTTTCAAAAGTTTCTGACTTGTGCCTCATCAAATAGATATATCCATATCTACTCAAGTCGTCGGTAAAAGGCACGAAGTACTGATAGCCACCTCTGGCAGTTCTGCTCATCGGACCACACACATCACTGTGTATCAGTTCCAACAGCTCGGACGCCCTTTTGCAACTCTTTGCAAAAGGTGACTTAGTCATCTTGCCGAGGAGGCATGATTCACATGTCTCGAACGACCCGAAGTCAGACAAAGATAGAAGCCCATCATCATGGAGCTTCTTCATGCGTTTCAGACTAATGTGTCCAAGCTTGTAATGCCAGAAATATGTTGGATTTATCTCATTAGGCTTATGCCTCTTGACATTCATATTATAGACAGGTTCAGATTCCAGATTCAAAATAAATAACCCATCAACTATGGGTACATAGCCGTGGAACATTCCACTCAAAGATATCGAACAACCATTGTCCTTTAAATTGAATTCATAACCCTGACTCATCAAGCATGAGGCAGAAATAATGTTCCGACTAAGCGCAGGAATATAATAACAATTATCCAATTCCAAAATGAATCCGGAAGGTAGCTGGAGTTGCATCGTGCCGACCTCCAACGCAACAACTCTTGCTTTGTTGCCGACCCTGATGTCAATCTCCCCTTGTGACACACGCCTAGTTCTTACCAGCCCCTGCATCGAGTTGCAAATATGAACAACTGATCCGGTATCAAATACCCAAGAGCTACTAGGTATGTCGGCAAGGTAAATGTCTATAACATATGTAACAAGTGTACCTTTGCCCGAAGTCGCACTTCCGGCCTTCTTGCCATGCTCGGCAAGCCACTTGCTACAGTTCCTCTTTGAGTGACCGGTCTCTTTGCACTGATAGCAAACAGTTCCCGTGTCCGCTCCAGACTTCGGCGTAGCGGCGGAGCTCGGAACAGATTCCTTCTCCTTGCCCTTTGCCTTAGCCTTTTTCTTGGACCAACTCTTCTTGAACTTGCCCGAATTCTGCACCATCAACACTTGATGCGTGCCTTTCTTAATATCCTGCTCTGCCACCTTAAGCATCCCATGCAGTTCAGTGAGCTTCTTATCCATGCCATGCATATGATAGTTTGAAATGCACATCACATAGCTAGCTGGAAGAGAACCCAGAACTGCATCGGTAGCCAACTCATCCAAGAGCGGGAAACCTAAGCGTTCCAAAGCTTGCACGTATCCGATCATCTTGATCACATGCGGGCTCAGTGGATCACCCTCCTTCAGCTTACAATCCATCAAGGATCGCCAGACGTTGAACCTTTCTGTTCTAGCCTGCATCTGAAACATGCTCTTGAGATTCTCGATCATATCGAAAGCCTCAACGTTTTCGAAATGCTGTTGCAAATCGGGCTCCATACAAGCCAGCATCAGACAGCTGATCTCTGTTGAATCATCAACGAGTTTCTGGTAGGCATTCCTTGTTGTGGCATTAGCATTCTCGGCAGGTTCATCTGGAAGTGGATTCTCTAGAACAAGTTCCTTCTTATCATGCTTGAGAACAATTCTCAAATTTCTATACCAGGTGGTAAAATTTGTTCCATTAAGTTTATCCTTTTCCAAGATTGATTTCAATGCAAAGTTGGGTTGAGCAGGTGGTGCCATTGATGTACAACAGAAAAATACGCAAACACTAAGCACTGTGTTTATGTAGAGTAAATCAAGCCTAAACAGATATACTCCCACTGAAGTTGACATCCCTCTGTAACTTCCAATGATCCAGGATCCGAGTAGTGCAATCTGACTAGTGAGCTTTAGCATCACTGCTAGCCGAAGTGGCTATCCGGTAAGCAACTCTTTGCTAATCGTATCTCTATACGACTCCTGTCGGCTGGGTTGGTATCTTATACCATGGCTCCCGACCTCTTTTGCCACAAGGCCCAAAACCGTTTTGTTAGCCTTGTCAAGTTAACCTGATGCAGTGCATGTCCGTGTCCGACACGAACCCTTCAGTTCAAGGACACCTAGCAGCACCCCAATTTTATGAGCCCACTACTAGACGTACTTGACGTGCGAAGGTGCAACATCGGGGATGGCAATTTGCTTGATATTAATGAGGGATCTTTCTACCATTTTTTAAACATGTGTAGAAGACAAGAAGCAATATCAATCACAAATAAATAAATATTGTGAAATAGTATGGCTCCTTCATGGACGTCCGAGGACCAGGTCGGCTCCAAGTCCAAGGACCAGGTCGTCTCCATCGTGTCATACCGGAACAGCACCTCGGATCTCTATCCGTGCAGCGACTTGATCTCTGTCCTCCAACTACTACAACTAGTAATGAATTTACAGAGAATCACAAGTCGACATGCAGGTCGTTATACATTATAATGATAGCACTTTGGCTCCTGCCGGCTGACAAATCATGACGCGCAGGCCATGTATAATTTACACACATGCATCACATACACATGAGCCATACTATTCACATCAAACCTGCAAAACAAAGTTATGCATAGAATCGCATTCTACCGGTTTGAGTGAACATGTACGAAATCTATGGCGCTACGCAAACGGCGGTTCGATCGTCAGAAAACATAGCCTCAACGACCCTTGTGCAATTGATCTCATCAACCGTGCACATGGCCGATCTCTTAAATGACAACAGATCTCATCTGCTGCCTCCACATATCTAATATGCATAAGATCTTAATCCAAATCCTATAACAGAGGCTCTGATACCACTGTTGGGTTCAGCGGTAGGGTGTGTCGACTGCAAATTAAAATTTTCCTACTAGCAGAACAACCAGGAACATGCTAACAGAGATGGATCACAGATCATTACCACTAGACGCGCAGTGCCGTGCAGCGGAAGTAGAGTCATGGCAGCGCATCACCGGAGTCGTCTCCTCCTCGTCGATCTCCCACGTACAGCCGATCACCAAGTCCCACGAACAGGTTCGCCGGAGTGGCACAATTGCACCACCTCTAATGGTATCCGCGCGTGCGGGAGGAACGCTATGCGGCGGACTGCTAGGTCCGATCACACAGCCTGCGGCACGTGGAGGTGGCTAGTTGCAACACATGCAAAGCCCTAATGACGACGCCAAAGCGATCAACTTCTATAAGCGTGCTGTACCTACACTATATATAGGCATCCATCGTGGGCTCAACACTTGGGCCTCACATAGATCCTAAAGCCCAAAGTCTACTCGGTCACGATCCAAGTGCAGCTCGGATCACATCCGCAGTGTCCTCGGATCCGACCTCGTAGGTTCCTTCCCTTAAGCGCGCGACCCCTTAGGTTCAAGTCAGCTTGGTCGCAGTTCGGATCACCTCCGACCTGCTCGGTAGGTAGCGGCCTCTAGCAAGGCATGCCGACCACCAAGTAGATTATGAAGCCGGTTGGCGAACCTGTACGTCACACTTCCGTTCCCTTTGCCACACGATATATGTTGTCGGGCCCAGGGCGATGTGGCCATCCCTGTTACAGCCCGACCTCTCTCTCGTTTCAGTGAATCCGACCAACACCTCGGATTATCTCATAATCCTCGTCGCATGGCCATGCTTATACAAGTCGTATCACACGAGGGCCCCAGAGTATATCTCTCCTCATCGGAGGGGCAAATCCCATCTTGCTTAACCATGTCTCGCGACATGGGTCTGGACAAGCCTGAAACCTACCTTTATAACTACCCAGTTACGGAGCAGCATTTGGTCGGCCCAAAGCAGGTCGGTCACCATCCCGAGCACATGCGTCAGCTCAGGTCCGAGGACACAGAACGTATGTGTACTAGAGACTCACAGATGACCTATCGATGTGTCTCATAGTTGGGTCTATCCAATCCGATATCCATTCGAGCTCGGATCCGGTCACCCGTATCCTATCTCGGATCCGATCAGATCCATGCAGTTCGGCAGCATCACATGCTTCATGGCTAGTGAGACAAAACCATCCACCGTATTGCATGCTAGTCTAGTCCGACGTGTGCCCACACGTTACTTACGACTAGGGACCATTTTAGGATGTATCATACAACACAAGATCTCACAGACAAGTCACGTACTTGTCAACAAGTATCATTGATAACATCCGAGGACTACATCGGTTCATAAACACATCGGAAATATCATCATACATGATTGCCTCTAGGGCATACCTCCAACAATAATCTGTGCTGCAGGCCTCCGCCGCACCTTCAGCATCCAACTCGAGAGAGTTGGAAGAGCTGAATCATAAGCTTGCGCGGTCCGAGGAGGACATCAATCTGCTGAAGTAGCAGATGGATAAGGCACAAGGTAATATACCTAAAGGATAGCACCATAGCTTTATTTGTTGCTTGAAAAACAACTCTTGATACTAATATTTGTGCTTTGATTGTTTGGTTTAGACTTCACGGCCGAGAAGGAGGGATGGAATAGGTGAATCGAGCACTGTCCCTGCCGCTGCCTTTTTATGGGGAAGGCGCGGGGCTGGCTCTTCACCGCGCGATGTGGCGTGCTTTTTCAGGCGCACGACCCCACACCCGTCCTGTTCCATCGCCCACGATCTCGCATTAAGTGCGGAGATCCATTACCATAGCAATTGTAACAAAGTAATTTAACAGCGGCCTTTCTTCGTCGTGCGTTTGCATGTGCGTGTTTTGGGCTTGGCCCAGACAAGCGCTGCGCCAGCGCGTCTGGCCCAGGCCCGGGAGCTCCTGTCGGTGTAGTGAACAAAGGGTGTTCATACCCCTGACCACGCACCGGCAAGTCGCAGCCTCCACACCACAAGAAGCAAACCATGAAGAAGACCTTAGGATAGGTCATTGAGAAGATCATCATCAGATCATGGCAGAGGTTGCGGGAAGCGAACCTTCCCGGCAATGAGCCTTCCACGTTGCCGGCAAACTCAAGGTTGGCAAGTCAATCTCTTCACCACCGCTCCATGTCAATAGCTTATCGACAGATGGTAGGCGCATGAGCGAGCAGATAGAAGTTGTCAGGCTACGTGGCTGTCCATCGATAAAGAATTACCTTTATTGACACCCGCCCAAGTGCGTGTCAAGGTAATAAGAGGTAGATGGGCTGAGCGGTGCAGACGGGACAGGACTCCTTGTAGGCATCCAGCATAGCGTGACACCTAACAGCGCATGAAATGCATTTGTCCTATGCCGTCAGTGTTAGGTATGATAACACTGTAGCCACTTCCAGTATGTAAATTACTATTTTGCCACTTTGGTGACCCCTTTCATATATACAAGGAGGGCCAGGGCAACCTTTACAAGGGTCGAAACCCAGTCCATTTGCAGTAGCTTAGCAGCGCTCCCTGAGCTCCTTGCCAGCAAGAGCTGCACTCTTTGTAATACAGGGTTCCAAACTCTCATAATCCAACAAAGCAGGAGTAGGGTTTTATGCATACTGCGGCCCGAACCTAGGTAAACACTCATGTGCTGTTGTGCTTGTTGTTGCTCTTTGTGAGCTGCGTGCCCACGCCGAATGTAAAGTGGCTCTCCGGCCCCATAGATTGTCGTATGCCAACATGTTACGACCTGTTGCTTCATTAGCGTAAAGACCAGCTACGGACCGGAAGTTAAGCGAAATAATGAGGACATGACTACTATAGTTACACCCACATCCCCTGCTGCTACATATACTGGACCAATTACTAGAGCCTGCACACGCCAATTAAATTACCAGGTACTTTTGTTTCTTGGTAATGATTCTAATGTTCATGAGAATATGATGCTACATAAATTGGATACATTTGTTTTGCTTACAAATGAAGGGCCAGCATGGACATGAAGGATGAACATTGGAACATGATCAAGCATGGAGGGGATGGCGCGCGCAAGGGGAATGATGTCTACTCCAAAAAGATATAAGTGAAGATCAATGAGTAGTTAAACAATTAAGTAGCTATGTGAAAACTCTCTCCAAATAAAAACATTCAGATCTAATGAGCTTTATTAAACAACAAACAAAACAAAAATAAAAGGACAGTCCAAGAATAGCACATATCATGTGAACAAATCAAAACTTAGGCTCAACTGAGACTAACCGATAATTATTGATGAAGAAAGGTGGGATGCCTACCAAGGCATCCCCAAGCTTAGATGCTTGAGACTTCTTGTAATATTAACTTGGGGAGCCTTGGTCATCCCCAAGCTTGAGTTCTTGGGTCTCCATAATTCCTCTCATATCACGGCTTCTCCTAAGTCTTAAAAACTATAGATTGAAGACGAAAGAGGGGATGCCTTCCGGGGCATCCCCAAGCTTAGACGCTTGAGTCTTCCTTGAATATTACCTTGGGGTGCGTTCGGCATCCCCAAGCTTAGGGTCTTGACACTCATTATTCTTCTTCCATCGTCATCTCACCCAAAACTTGAAAACTTTAATCACACAAAACTTAAGAGAACTCGTGAGATAGGTTAGTATGATAAAACTAAATCATCCACTTAGGTACTGACAAGAAAAGATTCATAATTGTTCTCACATAATGCCTACTTTACTCTATCATTTCTACAGTTTATATTGACCAATATAAGTCATAGAAACTATTAAACAAGCAAACTATGCGTTAAAAACAGAATCTGTCAAAAACAGAACAATCTGTAATGATCCAAATTAAAATCATACTTCTGTAACTCCAAAAATTCGGGAAAATAAGGACAACGTAAACAATTTGTATCCCAATACTTTGTAAAAATTTCAGGATTTTATCACGTACGAGTAAAGAACAGAAATTCCAGCACTGGATGCAAAAGTTTCTGTTATTGCATAGAATCAAATCAACAAGTATCCACACTATCCCAAAGGCTTTACTTGGCACATTATTGAAAGAAAACATATAAAACATTATTACTACAGTATCTTAATCATGTATACACACAAAAACAGTAGGTATAAATATTGGATTGTCTCCCAACAAGAGCTTTTCCCTAATGCCTTTTTAGCTAGGCATGATGATTCTAATGATGCTCACATAAAAGTAAAGAATTGATACACGAATAGAGCATCATGAAGCATATACAACAACAACAACAAAGCCTTTAGTCCCAAACAAGTTGGGGTAGGCTAGAGGTGAAACCCATAAGATCTCGCGACCAACTCATGGTTCTGGCACATGGATAGCAAGCTTCCACGCACCCCTGTCCATGGCTAGTTCTTTGGTGATGCTCCAATCCTTCAGGTCTCTCTTTACGGACTCTTCCCATGTCAAGTTCGGTCTACCCCGGCCTCTTTTGACATTATCAGCACGATTTAGCCGTCCGCTATGTACTGGGGCTTCTGGATGCCTGCGCTGAATATGTCCAAACCATCTCAGACGATGTTGAACAAGCTTCTCTTCAATTGGCGCTACCCCAACTCTATCTCGTATATCATCATTCCGGATTCGGTCCTTCCTTGTGTGGCCACACATCCATCTCAACATGCGCATCTCCGCCACACCTAACTGTTGCACATGTCGCCTTTTAGTCGGCCAACACTCAGCGCCATACAACATTGCGGGTCGAACCGCCGTCCTATAGAACTTGCCTTTTAGCTTTTGTGGCACCCTCTTGTCACAGAGAATGCTAGAAGCTTGGCGCCACTTCATCCATCCGGCTTTAATTCGATGGTTGACATCTTCATCGATATCCCCATCCTTCTGCAACATTGACCCCAAATATCGAAAGGTGTCCTTCTACGGCACCACCTGCCCATCAAGGCTAACATCCTCCTCCTCCTCATGCCTAGTAGTACCGAAAGCGCACCTCATGTACTCGGTTTTAGTCCTACTAAGTCTAACACCTTTCGATTCCAAAGTTTGCCTCCATAACTCCAACTTCCTGTTGACCCCCGTCCGACTCTCATCGACTAGCACCACATCGTCCGCAAAGAGCATACACCATGGGATATCTCCTTGTATATCCCTTGTGACCTCATCCATCACCAAGGCAAAAAGATAAGGGCTCAAAGCTGACCCTTGATGCAGTCCTATCTTAATCGGGAAGTCATCAGTGTAGCCATCACTTGTTCGAACACTTGTCACAACATTATCGTACATGTCCTTGATGAGGGTAATGTACTTTGCTGGGACTTTGTGTTTCTCCAAGGCCCACCACATAACATTCCGCGGTATCTTATCATAGGCCTTCTCCAAGTCAATGAACACCATATGCAGGTCCTTCTTTTGTTCCCTATATCTCTCCATAAGTTGTCGTACCAAGAAAATGGCTTCCATGGTTGACCTCCCAGGCATGAAACCAAACTGATTTTTGGTCACGCTTGTCATTCTTCTTAAGCGGTGCTCAATGACTCTCTCCCATAGCTTCATTGTATGGCTCATCAGTTTAATTCCACGGTAATTAGTACAACTCTGAACATCCCCCTTGTTCTTGAAGATTGGTACTAATATACTCCGTCTCCATTCTTCTGGCATCTTGTTTGCCCGAAAAATGAGGTTGAAAAGTTTGGTTAGCCATACTATCGTTATGTCCCCGAGGCCTCTCCACACCTCAATGGGGATACAATCAGGGCCCATCGCCTTGCCTCCTTTCATCCTCTTCAAAGCATCATGAAGCATATATCAAACACAATTAAGCCTAACCCACTTCCTATGCATAGGGATTTTGTAAGCAAACAATTTATTGGAGCAAGAATCAACTAGTATAGGAAGGCAAAACAAGCATGACTTCAAAACTTTCAACACATAGAGAGGAAACTTGATATTATTGAGATATCTATAAGCATATGTTCCTCTGTCATAATAATTTTCAGTAGCATCATGAATAAATTCAACAATATAACTATCACATAAAGCATTCTTTTCATGACCTACAAGCATAGAATCTTTACTACTCTCCACATAAGCAAATTTCTTCTTATCAATAATAGTGGGAGCAAATTCAATGAAATAACTATCATATGATACTTGATTTGCATAATCAATTTGAGCATTAAAATCATGATGACAAGTTTCCTGGCTATCATAATTCTTTAAAACATACATGCCATCACAATAAACATCATAGATAGCAACTTTGTTGTCATAATCAATTGAAACCTCTTCCGAAATAGTGGAACCATCACTAAATAAAGTTATGACCTCTCCAAATCCACTTTCATAATTATTGCAATAAGGTTCAACACCCTCCAAAATAGTGGGATAATTAGTACCTAGAGTTGACACTCTTCCAAACCCACTTTCATCAATATAATCATCATAAATAGGAGGAATGCTTTCATCATAACAAATTTGCTCATCAAAAGTAGGGGGAATAAAAAGATCATCTTCATGAAACATAGCATCCCCAAGCTTATGGCTTTGCATATAATTAGCATCATGGATATTCAAATAATTCATACTTGCAACATTGCAATCATGCTTATCATTCAAAGAACTCACATCAAGCATTTTATTAAATTCTTCGTCTACAATCTTAGCACAATTTTTCGATCCATCATTTTCAAGAAAGACATCATAAAGGTAAAGCATTTTATGCAACTTCACTTCCATTTTTTGTAGTTTTCTTTTATAAACCAAACTAGTGATACAAAAAGAAACTAAAAGATTCAATTGCAAGATATAAAGATATACCTTCAAGCACTCACCTCCCCGGCAACGGCACCAGAAAAGAGCTTGATGTCTACTACGCAACTTTAATTCTTGTAGACTCTGTTGGGCCTCCAAGCGCAGAGTTTTGTAGGACAACAACAAATTACAAATGATATTGCAATGCTTGAAAACAAGGCCTAGGGTTCATAATTTCACTAGTGCAATCTCTCAATAGTGCTAACATAATCATATAACAATCCCTCAACGTGCGACAAAGAATCACTCCAAAGTTCCTAGCAAATGGAGAACATAAGAAGAAATTGTTGCAGGTAGCAAAACCACCTCAAAGTTATCCTTTCCCATCAATCTATTGACCATCCCTATAAGTGTCACAAAAAACCCTAGAGTTCATACTAAAATAACACCATATGATAAGCATCAATCAACTCTAATGTCACCTAGATACACCTATGTCACCACAAATATCCATGAGTCAATTATTCGATATGCATCAAGCAATTTCAGATTCATAATATTCAATCCAACAAAAAGAACTTTAAAGACTACCCCAAAGTTTCTATCAGAGAAAGTAGGATGAAAACGTGTATCAACCTATGTGCCTAGATTACCCCAATGTCACGTCGGGAATCCGAAGTTGATTACCAAAACATACATCAAGTGACTCAATAGAATATCCCATTGTCACCGCGGGTATCCACATGCAAGACATACATCAAGTGTTCTCAAATCTAAAATATTCAATCCGATAACAATGAAACCTCAAAGGGAAAGATTCAATTCATCACAACAAGATAGAGAGGGAAGAACTCCATATGATCCAACTATATTAACAAAGCTCGCCGTACATCAAGATCGTGCCAAATCAAGAACGCGAGAGAGAGAGAGAGAGAGAGGTCAAACACATAGCTACTGGTACATACCCTCAGCCCCGAGGGTGAACTACTCCCTCCTCGTCATGGAGACCGCCGAGATGATGAAGAAGGCCTTCGGTGATGATTCCCCCCTCCGGCAGGGTGACGAAAAAGGCTCCGGATGAGATCGCTTCAGAACAGAGGCTTGCGGCGGCGGCGGCGGCGGAGTTCTAGGTTAAGTTTCAGGGGTTTCTATATTTATAGGATTTTTCAGCGTTGTTTTCACGTCAGGGGGTATCCGAGGGACCCACAAGATCAGATCACACGCCCTAGGGGGTAGGGCGCGCCGTGTGAGCTTGTCGTGTCCTCCTGGGTCTTCTAGTCCTTCCTCAGAGCTTCGGGGGTCTCATTTTGTCCATAAAAAATCACCGTAAATTTTCAGCCCAATCTGAGAACTTTTATTTCTGCACAAAAATAACACCATGGTAGTTCTGCTGAAAATAGCGTCAGTCCAGGTTAGTTTCATTCAAATGATATAAAAGTGCTCCAAAACCATATAATTTTTTTTGTTAACATGGCATGAATATTTCATCAATTATAGATACGTTGGAGATGTATCAGCATCCCCAAGCTTAATTCTTGCTCGTCCTCGAGTCGGTAAATGATAAAAGAAATAATTTATGAAGTGTGAATGCTAGCATAGTGTTTAAGTTTGATCAATGATAATTTCAATCACTTTTCCTAACATCATAAACAACGACTTTTTCTAATAAAACTCATCATGATAAAGTAGCAATCAATTCACATGTTATGGTTCAAACAATGCATCCTCTTGAAGCTTAACAACTTATGTTCTTAGTCACCAAACAATTTCAATGCATCTTATATTCAACAAAGTCTAAGTAAGAGCTCCACATACTCAATTATCATGTATTCTTCTATGATTGCTAGTACTCAAAGCATATTTTTAGAAAAAATAGTATCCATTGAACACAGAGGAAGACAGGGGCTTAGTGTTTCACCTCCCAACTCATTTATCATAGAGATAATTGTCAATAATAATAATTCATGATCAAATATGTTTGAATGGATATATGTGTCTCGATCTTTCCCCACCACATGATGCTTGCAAAGTAGAGAATAATTGAGGTTGGAATAAGAAGTTGACTCAAAATGAAAATTAAAAAGATAGGGCCTTCGCAGAGGGAAGCATGGATTTGCTTATGTGCCAGAGCTCATTGCTTAAAACAGAGATAATTTCATTTGAGAGGTGTACTTTTCCTGTCAACGTTACGACAAAGGATTTCAATATCTTCCATGCTAAACAAATTATTGGCAGTTCCCATGCAGAAATGAAAAGTTTACTCCCTCTCAACCATACGAACACAAGCCATGGCAAGCCGAATTCACGGGTGCCCTCCGAACAATCAACTTTCCAGGGGGAGTTTGTTTTATTATATCTTTTTTTTGTTTAATGGAACTGGGCATCCCAATTACCAGCCTCTCTCGTGCAAGGACAAGTGAATAAAAACCCATCATGCGAATAACCTGCTTAACTTGGAAGATATTGACCACCCCGTCGCTCCATGAGCGGTACGGGCACACAAAACCGATGTTTATTTGAAGATTTGAGAGATGGCACATGCAAATTTACTTGGAACGGCAAGGTAATACCACATATAGGTAGATCTTGTGGACACTCATGGAAGAAACTTGGCTCAAGGATTTTGGATGCACAAGCAATATTCCCGCTTAGTACATAAATTTTGGCTAGCAAAGATTATAAATAAGCACCACATGTTGGAGGATCCATAACAATATAACTTCTATGCAAATATACCCAAACATAACTCATTACGTTGTCTTCCTTGTCCAACTTCAACTAATTTGATCAAGTTTGAAAATATTTAATGGGTATTCACAATCATGAAAGATGTCCAAGATAATATATTTGTATGTGAAATTTCTCTTCCATATAATAATCATTCATGAATTGCTTGTAGGTCCAATATTGTGATTGTAAACTTCAATAGATTTTACTTTCTAATCCCAATGTGAAAATACTAATAAGCATATGGAACATATATAATTTCAGATTTATGATATTCAATTCATTCAACAATTTACCCATAGGATATAAGTGAAGCACAAGAGTGAATGACAAACTACTCCAAAAGATATAAGTGAAGATTAATGAGTAGTTAAACAATTAAGTAGCTATGTGAAGACTCTCTCCAAATAAAAACTTTCAGATCTAATGAGCTTTATTAAACAGCAAACAAAACAAAAATAAAAGGACACTCCAAGAATAGCACATATCATGTGAACAAATAAAAACTTAGGCTCAACCGAGACTAGCTAATAATTATTGATGAAGAAAGGTGGGATGCCTACCGAGGCATACCCAAGCTTAGATGCTTGAGACTTCTTGTAATATTAACTTGGGGAGCCTTGGGAATCCCCAAGCTTGAGTTCTTGTGTCTCCTTAATTCCTCTCATATCACGGCTTCTCCTAAGTCTTACAAACGATAGATTGAAGACGAAAGAGGGGATGCCTACCGGGGCATCCCCAAGCTTAGACGCTTGAGTCTTCCTCGAATATTACCTTGGGGTGCCTTCGGCTTCCCAAGCTTAGGGTCTTTCCACTCCTTATTCTTCTTCCATCGTCATCTCACCCAAAACATGAAAACTTCAATCACACAAAACTTAATAGAACTCGTGAGATAGGTTAGTATGATAAAAATAAATCATCCACTTAGGTAATGACAAGACAAGATTCATTACTGTTATCACATAATGCCTACTTTACTCTATCATTTCTACAATTTATATTGACCAATATAAGTCATAGAAACTATAAAACAAGCAAACTATGCGTTAAAAACAGAATCTGTCAAAAACAGAACAGTCTGTAATGATATGAATTTAAATCATACTTCTGTAACTCCAAAAATTCGAACAAATTAGAAAAACGTAAAAAATTTCTAACCCAATACTGTGTAAAAATTTTAGGCTTTTATCACGTACCAGTACAGAACATAAATTCCAGCACTGCACGTAAAAGTTTCTATTTTTGCACAAAATCAAATCAACAAGTATCCACGCTATCCCAAAGGCTTTACTTGGCACATTATTGAAAGAAAGCATATAAAGCATGATTACTACAGTATATTAATTATGTATACACACAAAAACAGTAGGTATACATATTGGATTGTCTCCCAACTGTAACACCCCGATTTTTGACCCTTTCTTTTTCTTTTGGTTTTCTTCGAATTTTTATTTGGAGTTTTTTTTTCCGTGGCTATGTGGTCATGAAACCTGGGAAGATCTTCTCTCCTGCCACTTCCTAGTGGCTTGTCATTCTCAAATCTATCCCAAGGCCATGTCATTTCCATCTTAGCCCAACCCCAATATTTATTTCTTGGGAATATTCCTTTTTCTATTAAAGGAATAACCCTGTTTGCTTTAGGTTGTGAAGCAACCTATATTTATGCCATTCCAAAAATTCCCAAAAAATTCTCATAAATTATTTGGTTCATATATTCCATAAATATGTCAAAACTCATCCTTGCCTAGTTCAAAAATAATTCAGAAATATTCATGTCCTATTCTGGCCAGTATGGCACTTTGTGAAGGAAGTGCTATTTATATTTTCTTGATTGCCCTAAAAAATTTTGGGCACTCTTTCATATCCAAATAACTGCCACATGCCAAAATCCAGCCTCATTTGCCAAGTAAATCTTCCTCAGCAAATTTCCAAAGTTTCTGACCAGAGAGAAGCTTTGTGAAGGAAGTACTAGCTAGGATAATCCAAATGAGTTCAAATTTTGGAAGATCATTGATATGATCAAATAATTACTCTACACCAAAGTTCATCTCCATCCAACAATCTATGTGAGCACACCTTCAAATCTTGGTTTCTGGTCACAATTTCAGTTTGTGAAGCAACTACATTTTATACTGCTTTATAAAATCTAAAATTAATCCAGGACCTAAATATCCCTATATAATTTGGGCATGCCAAAATTCCCATCATTTTGTCCATCCATTTTCTACACAAAATTCCCCCAAGTTTCTGTCCAGTAGAAAGCGTTGTGAAGGAAGTACCATTTTTATTCATCCAAATGGTATGAAATTTTTATGGTGGCTTCATATGCCCAAATGATCATACTGCACCAGTTTTCAGCCCAATCCAATCATCTATGTGAGTCCTACTTCATGATCAAGTTTCTGGACCAGTTTTTGCAGTTGTAAAGCAACTATATTAAATACTGGTCCAAATCTTTTCAAAATTCATAGGATCATAGTCCTTCCTACCCTAAACCTCTGTGACATCCTGGTTAGCCTTTACCCCATACCATTTGATCACTATTTCATGCCAAAGTTTGCTACAGAAAATTCCAGTCGATCACTCACATCAGCACACAGCTGCTTTCCTCGATCCATCACCTCAGGGAGGTCCCACTTAGGATGTACTACTCGGTAGACATCTTGTGGTTGGCCAAAATGCACCACGTGCGACTGTGCACGCGGTGACCACGCGGTCTGGCAGGCCAAACGCGTGCTCTGGCCGCCGGGACCCCTCTGCCGCCGCCCAAACGTCGTCCTCGCGACACCAAAGCTTGTCTACAGAGTTGCTCGAGCTCTCCTGCGTCCACGCGTCCCCTCTGGACCCCTCCTCCTCTCCACTTTCCTCTCCGGCGAGACACGCCGCCCCACGTGCCTGTGGCCGTCGTCGCCTTGCTTCTGTCTTCTTCCTCCCCTGCGGCATCTCCGCACCGCGTGCACTCCCCCTGGCCTCTCTCTTTCCCCCGCGTGTGCGCACGCGCACGCGGTCGTGCCAGTGCATCCCCCCAAGCGCCCTTGTTGGCACCCGAACACGGGCATCTCGCCGCGGCTATTTAAGCCCTTCCCCGAGTCCTCCGAGCTCACCAAGCTCCTCTCCACTCCTCTAGCAGCCTCCCCAGCCACTCCAACGAGCTCAAGGAGTTCTCACCGGCCGCCATTGCCGCCTTGGCCGCCGCTTTGCTCCGCCTAAATTGGCACGAAGACGAGCCCCTCCCTTCTTCTTTTCCACACCCGGAGAACCCCCATAGCTCGGCGAGCCTCCCCACCTACTTGTTCGGTCTCCGGGACACCAGTGGCCGCGACCCCCTAGAACGGCCGCCGCTCCTGTCCACGGCCACCGTGAGCCGCCGCGGCTCCAGCCCTCCTGAGCATCCGTGCGGTGCAGGGACGGATGCGACGCTCCTCCCTGAGCTCGCCGCTGTCTCCAGCTCCGCCGGAGGTGGCCGGAGCCGGACGGGCGAACACCGGCGACCGCGGTCTCTCTCTGCGTCTCGGGCGACCACGAGGTTGCAGAAGGAGACCCAGCCGGTGGGCCCCACCTCCCCGCGGGCCCCACCCGTCAGCCACAACGGGCGTTGACCCGGACCCGCTGACGTGGATAAGTGGAGGCGTATTCTTCGGAATACGTCTTCCTCCACGGAAAGCGCATTCCAGTTCTTCTTCGGGCAAAAATACGTTTCCTCTACTGGAAAGCGCATTTCTCCAAATATGCTTTCTGTTTAAACCCCGCCGGCCGAAACTATTAAATAGCGGGCGTTCGTCCGTTAAGGCCAGAAATGAATATTTTTATTTAATTTTCTGCCTAACGAACGAACGGCCGTATCTCGACGACCGTGACTCCGATTCAGGTGATTCCAAAGCCCACGATCTCAGTTCGTCGAGCCCGTTCCGATGGTATCATTTTCATGAGGTTGTCACACTGTGAAAATGACCATTTTGCCCTTGCCCTTAAAACAGCTCCACCAAGAGGGAAACTTTTCCGGCGATTCTTTCCGCGAGTTCATCGCACTTCTCCCCGGTGAATCCTTCATCCCCAGGCAAGCCACCACAGCCACTTGCATGATGGCATTGCAGTAGCCATGGTTTCCACTGGAATATTTAAATAATTGTTTGTTCATTTAATGATTTACTAATGCTTTGAATATGCTTGTGAATCCATGTCCATGCTTATGCCATGTTCATTTTCATCTAGTAAGTGAAATGATTTGTTGCTAATGTTATTATTGTCATGTTTCATTCTTGTAATCATTTCCGATGCTAGTGGTAACGATATGCTCATATGAACAGTTATGGCTTGTTATGAAAATACTTGTTATGTTCTTGATCCTCGTTATGCCATGCTCATGTGCATCCCGTAGACTAAATGAGTTATCATTGTTGATGCTATGTTGTTAAATGGTTATGTTGCCCATCCATGGTTACACCGATATCATGATCATGTGCATTGTTATTTCATTATGTTGTTATGACTCAGCTCATCAACATTCAAGTTAAACCTGAGATTAATTGAACTTGAACAAATCTGTTGGCTGAGTCATGGTGCCACCAAATCGAGCTAACCAGTGCAGCCACACTTGCCTTATTGGGGGCCCTGATTCGGTCTATTGTCATGCCTCTCGCCGGTGCCTCCAACTAGGGAAGGTTATGTGCGCACGCTACCCTGATCAGGTAGGCGGCCATAAGCCTTGTGTGCCCAAGTAGTATGGTATACCGAGGTCCCCGTTTGGGATGATGTTTTTGTTTGGCCACGACGGTGGCGGCCACAAAGGTGACGGATGTCCCGAGTTGACATCGGGGACACCCAGGACATAGCCCAAAGGGGAGTTTGTCGGAGTGGCCGGGAGAGTGTCATGCAATATATTGGTTTTGTCGAAATGTCGTTGGTCCACCCGAATGGGAGCACGAGGCCATGAGTTCCGTGGTGTGGGTATAGTGTACTAACCTCTGCAGAGTGTATAATCTATCGATAGCCGCGTCCTCGGTCATCGACATAGTTCGTAGTAGGTCACACTATGGGTCAACAGAAATAATAACCTGGATAATAACAACCCCTGTTCGATGAGAAAAGAAGTTGGTTGATCTTTATGTGGTCACGAGATGATCATGATGGTATTCTTGATAATGGTTGATCATGAGGTGATCGTGTGATGATCACGATGGTAATAAAGATTGATAGCTATGGTGGTTACGAGATAACCTCCGAGCAGAGTAAGTTGGTCCATGAGACCTTAAACGTCGACCCCCTTGCATGCTAGAGCTAGTATCATCATGTTCATATCATGAATTATATGCACCTGCCGTGCTCATGTTGTTCTAGTAGTACTGTGTTCATCATTGATGATTAACCTGTAAATGCCATGCTGTTGTTTGTCTTGATTGCTTTGGTTGCTGTGAGCTTGCGAGTACATTCAAAGTACTCACCTGGCGTGTCATGCCAGATTGCAGGTGATGCTGTGATTGCTTGTTTGTCGAGGATCCTGAGGTTGCGCTCTAGGATGCGTCCCAGCCAGAGTCCCTGCGGAGTGGATTTCATCACCGTCATCGCTGTTCCGCTGCTAGAAGTTATTCTGCTACGAGTTGTTCCGCTGCTAGCATAGAGCTACCTTAGCAGGCATAGTATCGCCATGCCGATATAATTCTTTGTAATATCGGACCCTTGTACCCCGAGTAGTTGTAATAAAGAGCTAATTTGTTCTATGCTAAGCAGTGCCGTATTCCAGAAGACATGATCTCTGGGCAAGAATACGGGGTGTTCCGGTTTCTCTGAGCCGGGGTGCCACAGAGTTTGGTATCAGAGCCAGGTTTGGCTGTAGGACGCCCTAGTCAGCGCGAGCGTTAGACACCGGTAGTATAGAGTCTAGTTGGTTTGCTGCATTTGGTTGTTGCATTTGTTTGCTGTACAGCATGCATATAGACTCATTATATTGTCACTAACGGTTGATCTTGTGAGTGTAGGTGGCATCGGTTTCGATCCACTACCTGCACCCTCTAGTTTTGCATACTTGGTCGTGGGTGTTTGGTGTCATCTCTGTCCCAGCGGAGTGATGCCGAGGTACCTAGTGGTGTCGATCACTTGCAGGATTGATGCACAGGTATCACACCAATATCTTTCTGCCAGCCACCTATCGTTTCGGTGGTAGACATGTTTCTTCCTCGGATCTTGCCGTGCAACTCGCCGCTTTGGCAACCCTTACTGGTCTTTATTACCAGAAAAGGGCAATGTCAGCAGACCCTGCTTTCCACCACTATCTTACTCTATCACCCATTCCCTGGACGAGTACGGTTCCCTTCCGTCTGCTTGATGATGATGTGGTCGTGACATCCGTGTTCCGCTACATGATCACCAAGTACGTCCTCATCCCTAAAGCCCGTCCAGATGCAACCGGTGTTAAGCCAGCGCTTGGTATAGCTCTGTTTACACCAACCCCTCCACACGCTGATCCATTCTCGTGCACACCGTCACAGCATGTTAGATCGTCCTACCGAAGTTTCCTCAAGAATTGTGTGCTTAAGTAGGCATGCATAGTGAGGTGAATAGCTGTGAAATGTGAAGTTGCTTGTATGTAATCTTGATGCTTTGTGTGCTTTTGTTTGAGTCGTTTCTTTTGCTTCTTTCTTTGGGCCTTCGGTGTTACCTTATTTCCCCTTATGAAAGTTGCTCATCAACTGACACCGGACCCGAAGAAACAGTGAGGAGTTCAAATATTTGGAAGCTCAGCTAAACGTTATGAAAATCTCAGCCGACTACATTGTATTGGAATATCTGGTGGAATACAAATGATATCCTAGAGTGATTATCAACATCAAGTTTACATCAGTGTGCAACCATCACAATCGTAATGAACCAGCTAGAAGACAATTTGTGTGCAAGACAACAGTACATTTCCAGTCAAAAGAATATCAAGGATATATATATATATATATATATATATATATATATATATATATATATATGGCATTCAGTCCGCACACTATAATGAGAAGCTTCTGGAGTAAGCCACCCAGTCTTCCTTCGCATGCTACCAGAGAAGCTTACGACGCAAGTTTCGGCAGTCTTCCTCGATACGATATGTGGATGACTTCCAGCCTAAGATACTCAGTCTTCTTTGGTAAGGCACCGAAGAAAGCTTCTGGCACAAGTCACCAAATCTTCCTCAGTAAGCAACCAAGGGAAAAGCTTCTGGAGCACGGTACCCAGTCTTTTTCAGCACGCTACTCTCGATGGCTTCCAACACAAGCTATCCAGTCCTCGTCAGTACGGCACTAAAAACAGTCATCGACATTGGTACAAGATATTCCACAGTGAGTTGGCAGCATATGACAGTGCATCTCAAGAATCAGATCCGCAACAGTTTGGTCAAAAACACGAGCCACTCATAACCCAAGTGTCTGCCCCGGGAATCAAATGATCAGCTACACATACTTCCATATTGTGAGCATGCTGCCAAGGTTATGCAAGTCACTCGTACGATAATGCAAGCACAGTGAGAATCCGACAACCACATGAATTATGAGAAAGAAAGCCAGTATACACCTTAGTATGTTGCAAGGACTGACAAGCTATGAAGTAAGACAATTTGGAACAACAATCTTGACAGTGGATATCAAGGCCAGCTTCCTCCCAACCGACAAAGTGATATCATTAACCTCTGTCACTGTCATGTATGATTGACCACAACAGTGAGCTCCATACAAGTAACTATGAACCTAGTATATGATTCTGATGAACCCTTGCTTACCTCTTCTTGGTAACGGCACCACGCCTGTGTTCTAAGCTGCTTTTGGCCGTCCAGGGTGGATGCCGACTTTATATTTCTTTTTTCAACAACTGGCCGTGTTCTGAGTTGTTTTTCGGCTGTCTCGGGCAGCTGTTGAGTTTCTTTTGTAGCAGCGACCCTATGCACTGAGCTGTTCTTCGGCCGTCTTAGGGAACTGTTACATTCTTCTTATCAACACTGCCTCATGCTCTGAGCTGCTTTTCAGCCGTCGTGAGCCATGGTTGAGTTATTTCAGTAATGTCCCAGATCTGAGTTGTAAAGACCGTTCTGGTGGCTACTGATTCAATTGCCGATTTCATGCAAAGGTTCGGATGATCATTGCCCTACAGTTAAAGCTTGGGAGATGATGAACTTGCCAGTTAAGCGTTGTTGCATGGTCATAGGCCAAGGATAAGGATAAGGTATGTTTGCCAGAATATTGCACCTGACTGTACCTATGGTCACACAAAGAATTAAGGATATATATGGCCAAGTTCTTTCCAGCAAAGGATTCAGAAAAAGAGAACAATAATGAAGGAGCAAGACCGGCAATACAGGTATAATAATTGTGGCATGAACAACATGGCACGAATACCCAAGACAGTCTGATTCCATATTGATCATCATGAACACACACCCAAGGGGTCTACTCTGTTTCTAAGGACCTCATATCAAGGTGACAGTTGAATCGTCGGTCTGGACCTGAGACAAAGAAGTCAGCAAGATTTAGAACTACCTACAAGCAGTCAGATTCCACCAAGAGAACGATTATGATTCTCAGCATTGTTTTGAACCCGGAGGACATGCATCTACTCGAGTAACCCGATGCAAGGAGTAAATGTTTTTTGTCGACCGATGAAATTGCTCACAACTTCATTGAACACTATCGGAGCTGGATAAAAGAATGTCACGTCGAATGGAAGTCACTCCCGGACTTATGGAAATTCTAGTCCTGATAATATCAGATAAGCCAGCAGACATAAAAGAACTGGAGTCAAAGCAAGGATGAACATATGAAGGAAGGCTTGTCAGAATGTGGGGTATGGTGAAGCAAACCACCCCAGAGCAAAGCAGTCCGTCAAATGCAATCCAGTGGGAACATCATATGAAGGAAAAATGATACCCGAGTTGGAAACGGTTTCCTTAAGTCAGAATATTCTTACTTGTTCCTTGAGCAACCAAATCTCGAGGGCGAGATTTATCGTAAGGGGGGTAGGTTAGTAACACCCCGATTTTTGGCCCTTTCTTTTTCTTTTGGTTTTCTCCGAATTTTTATTTGGAGTTCTTTTTCCGTTGCTATGTGGTCTTGAAACCTTGGAAGATCTTCTCTCCTGCCACTTCCTAGTGGCTTGTCATTCTCAAATCTATCCCAAGGCCATGTCATTTCCATCTTAGCCCAACCCCAATATTTATTTCTTGGGAATATTCCTTTTTCTATTAAAGGAATAACCCTGTTTGCTTTAGGTTGTGAAGCAACCTATATTTCTGCCATTCCAAAAATTCCCACAAAATTCTCATAAATTCTTTGGATCATATCTTCAACAAATATGTCAAAACCCATCCTGGCCTAGTTCAAAAATAATTTAGGAATATTCATTTCCTATTCTGGCCATAATGGCACTTTTGTGAAGGAAGTGCTATTTATATTTTCTTGATTGCCCTAAAAAAATTTGGGCACTCTTTCATATCCAAATAATTGCCACATGCCAAAATCCAGCCTCATTTACCTAGTAAATCTTCCTCAGCAAATTTCCAAAGTTTCTGACCAGAGAGAAGCTTTGTGAAGGAAGTACTAGCTAGGCTAATCCAAATGAGTTGAAATTTGGGCAGATTATTTATATGATTAAATCATTACTGTCCACCAAATTTCATGTCCATCCAACAATCTATGTGAGCACACCTTCAAATCTTGGTTTCTGGTCACAATTTCAGTTTGTGAAGCAACTACATTTTATACTGCTTCATCAAATCTGAAATTAATCCAGGACCTAAATATCCCTAGATAATTTGGGCATGCCAAAATTCCCATCATTTTGTCCATCCATTTTCTCCACAAAATTCCCCCAAGTTTCTATCCAGTAGAGAGCATTGTGAAGGAAGTACCATTTTTATTCATCCAAATGGTATGAAATATTTATAGTGCCTTCATATGCCCAAATGATAATACTCCACTAATTTTCAGCCCAATCCAATCATCTATGTGAGTGCTACTTCATGATCAAGTTTCTAGACCAGTTTTTGCAGTTGTAAAGCAACTATGTTAAATACTGGTCCAAATCTTTTCAAAATTCACAGGATCATAGTCCTTCCTACCCTAAACCTCTGTGACATCCTGGTTAGCCTTTACCCCATCCCATTTGATCACTATTTCATGCCCAAGTTTGCTACAGAAAACTTCAGTCGATCACTAACATCAGCACACAGCTGCTTTCCTCGATCCGTCACCTCAGGGAGGTCCCACTTAGGACGGACTACTTGGTAGACATCTTGTGGTTGGCCAGAATGCACCGCATGCGCCTGTGCACGCGGTGACCACGCGGTCTGGCAGGCCAAATACGTGCTCTGGCCACCGGGACCCCTCTGCCGCCGCCCAAACGTCGTCCTCGCGACACCAAATCTTGTCTACAGAGTTGCTCGAGCTCTCCTGCGTCCACGCGTCCCCTCTGGACCCCTCCCCCTCTCCTATTTCCTCTCCGATGAGCCACGCCGCCCCGCGTGACCGTGGCCGTCGTCGCCTTGCTTCTGTCTTCTTCCTCCCCCGCGGCATCTCCGCACCGCGTGCACTCCCCCTGGCCTCTCTCTTTCCCCCGCGTGTGCGCACGCGCACGCGGTCGTGCCAGTGCATCTCCCCGAGCGCCCTTGGCGGCACCCGAGCACGGGCATGTTGCCACGGCTATTTAAGCCCTTCCCTGACTCCTTCGAGCTCACCAAGCTCCTCTCCACTCCTCTAGCAGCCTCCCCAGCCACTCCAACGAGCTCAAGGAGCTCTCAACGGCCGCCATTTCCGCCATGGCCGCCGCTTTGCTCTGCCTAAATTGGCTTGAAGCCAAGCCCCTCCCTTCTTCTTTTCCACACCTGGAGAACCCCCATAGCCCGGCGAGCCTCCCCACCTACTCGTTCGGTCTCCGGGACACCAGTGGCCGCGACCCCCTAGAACGGCCACTGCTCCTGTCCACGGCCACCGCGAGCCGGCGCCGCTCTAGCCCTCCTCGACGTCCGTGCGGTGCGGGGACGGATGCGGTGCTCCTCACTGAGCTCGCCGGTGTCTCCAGCTCCGTCGGAGGTGGCCAGAGCCGGCTGGGCGAACGCCGGCGACCGCGGTCTCTCTCTGCGTCTCGAGCGAGCACAAGGTTGAAGAAGGAGACCCAGCCGGTGGGCCCCACCTCCCCGCGGGCCCCACGCGTCAGCCACAGCGGGCGTTGACCCGGACCCGCTGACGTGGATAAGTGGAGACGTATTCTTCGGAATACGTCTTCCTCCACGGAAAGCGCATTCCAGTTCTTCTTCGGGCAAAAATACGTTTTCTCTACAGGAAAGCGCATTTCTCCAAATACGCTTTCTCTTTAAACCCCGCCGGCCGAAACTATTAAATAGCGAGCGTTTGTCCGTTAAGGCAAGAAATGAATATTTTTATTTAATTTTCTGCCTAACGAACGAACGGTCGTTTCTCGACGACCGTGACTCCGATTCAGGTGATTCCAAAGCCCACGTATCTCGAATGAGGTTGTCACACTGTGAAAATGACCATTTTGCCCTTGCCCTTAAAACAGCTCCGCCGAGAGGGAAACTTTTCTAGTGATTCTTTCCGCAAGTTCATCGCACTTCTCCCCGGTGAATCCTTCATCCCCAGGCAAGCCACGACAGCCACTTGCACGATGGCATTGCAGTAGCCATGGTTTCCACTGGAATATTTAAATAATTGCTTAATCATTTAATGATTTTTCTAATGCTTTGAATATGCTTGTGAATCCATGTCCATGCTTATGCCATGTTCATTTTCATCTAGTAAGTGAAATGATTTGTTGCTAATGTTATTATTGTCATGTTTCATTCTTGTAATCATTTCCGATGCTAGTGGTAACGATATTCTCATATGAACAGTTATGGCTTGTTATGAAAATACTTGTTATGTTCTTGATCCTCGTTATGCCATGCTCATCTGCATCCTGTAGACTAAATGAGTTATCATTGTTGATGCTATGTTGTTAAATGGTTATGTTGCCCATCCATGGTTACACCGATATCATGATCATGTGCATTGTTATTTCATTATGTTGTTATGACTCAGCTCATCACCATTCAAGTTGAACCTGACATTAATTGAACTTGTACAAATCTGTTGGCTGAGTCATGGTGCCACCGAATCGAGCTAACCAGTGCAGCCACACTTGCCTTATGGGGGGCCCTGATTCGGTCTATTGTCATGCCTCTTGCCGGTGCCTCCAACTAGGGAAGGTTATGTGCGCGCGCTACCCTGATCAGGTAGGCAGCCATAAGCCTTGTGTGCCCAAGTTGTATGGTATACTGAGGTCCCCATTTGGGTCGATGTTTTTGTTTGGCCACGACGATGGTGGCCACAAAGGTGGCGGATTTCACGAGTTGACATCGGGGACACCCAGGACATAGCCCAAAGGGGAGTTTGTCGGAGTGGCCGGGAGAGTGTCATGCAATAGATTGGTTTTGTCGGAATGTCGTTGGTCCACCCGAATGGGAGCACGAGGCCATGAGTTCCGTGGTGTGGGTACAGTGTACTAACCTCTGCAGAGTGTATAATCTATCGATAGCCGCGTCCTCGGTCATGGACACAGTTCGTAGTAGGTCACACTATGGGTCAACAGAAATAATAACCTGGATAATAACAACCCCGGTTCGATGAGAAAAGAAGTTGGTTGATCTTTATGTGGTCACGAGATGATCACGCTGGTATTCTTGATAATGGTTGATCATGAGGTGATCGTGTGATGATCACGACGGTAAAAAAGATTGATACCTATGGTGGTTAGATAACCTCCGAGCAGAGTAAGTTGGTCCATGAGACCTTAAACGTCGACCCGCTTGCATGCTAGAGCTAGTATCATAATGGTCATATCATGAATTATATGCACCTGCCATGCTCATGTTGTTCTAGTAGTACTGTGTTCATCATTGATGATTAACCTGTAAATGCCATGCTGTTGTTTGTCTTGATTGCTTTGGTTGCTGTGAGCTTGCGAGTACATTCAAAGTACTCACCTGGCGTGTCATGCCAGATTGCAGGTGATGTCGTGATTGCTTGTTTGTCTAGGATCCCGAGGTTGCGCTCTAGGATGCGTCCCAGCAAGAGTCCCTGCGGAGTGGAGTTCATCACCATTGTCGATGTTCCGCTGCTAGAAGTTATTCTGCTACGAGTTGTTCCGCTGCTAGCATAGAGCTACCTTAGCAGGCATAGTATCGCCATGCTGATGTAATTCTTTGTAATATCGGACCCTTGTACCCCGAGTAGTTGTAATAAAGAGCTGATTTGTTCTATGCTAAGCAGTGCCGTATTCCAGAAGACTTGATCTCTGGGCTGGAATACGGGGTGTTCTGGTTTCTCTGAGCCGGGGTGCCACACCAACAAGTGCGTTTCTTTAATGCCTTTTTAGCTAGGCATGATGATTCTAATGATGCTCACATAAAAGCAAAGAATTGAAACACAAATAGAGCATCATGAAGCATATATCAAACACATTTAAGCCTAACCCACTTCCTATGCATAGGGATTTTGTAAGCAAACAATTTATTGGAGCAAGAATCAACTAGCATAAGATGGCAAAACAAGCATGACTTCAAAACTTTCAACACATAGAGAGGAAACTTGATATTATTGAGATATCTATAAGCATATGTTCCTTTCTCATAATAATTTTCAGTAGCATCATGAATAAATTCAACAATATAACTATCACATAAAGCATTCTTTTCATGACCTACAAGCATAGAATTTTTACTACTCTCCACATAAGCTAATTCTTCTTATCAATAATAGTGGGAGCAAATTCAATGAAATAACTATCATATGATACTTGATTTGCATAATCAATTTGAGCATTAAAATCATGCTGACAAGTTTCATGGCTATCATTATTCTTTATAACATACATGCCATCACAATAAACATCATAGATAGCAACTTTGTTGTCATAATCAATTGAAACCTCTTCCGAAATAGTGGAACCATCACTAAATAAAGTTATGACCTCTCCAAATCCACTTTCATAATTATTGCAATATGGTTCAACACCCTCCAAAATAGTGGGATAATTAGTACCTAGAGTTGACACTCTTCCAAACCCACTTTCATCAATATAATCATCATAAATAGGAGGCATGCTTTCATCATAACAAATTTGCTCATCAAAAGTAGGGGGAATAAAAAGATAATCTTCATTAAACATAGCATCCCCAAGCTGATGGCTTTGCATATCATTAGCATCATGGATATTCAAATAATTCATACTAGCAACATTGCAATCATGCTTATCATTCAAAGAACTCACATTAAGCATTTTATTAAATTCTTCTTCTACAATCTTAGCACAATTTTTCGATCCATCGTTTTCAAGAAAGACATCATAAAGGTAAAGCATTTGCTGCAACTTCAATTCCATTTTTTGTAGTTTTCTTTTATAAACCAAACTGGTGATAAAACAAGAAACTAAAAGATTCAGTTGCAAGATCTAAAGATATACCTTCAAGCACTCACCTCCCCAGCAACGGCGCCAGAAAATAGCTTGATGTCTACTACGCAACTTTAATTCTTGTAGACTCTGTTGGGCCTCCAAGCGCAGTGTTTTGTAGGACAGCAACAAATTTCCCTCAAGTGGATCACCTAAGGTTTATCAATCCGTGGGAGGTGTAGGATGAAGATGGTCTCTCTCAAACAACCCTGCAATCAAATACAAGAAATCTCTTGTGTCCCCAACACACCCAATACAATGGTAAATTGTATAGGTGCACTAGTCTGGCGAAGAGATGGTGATACAAGTGTAGTATGGATAGTAGATATAGGTTTTTGTAATCTGAAATAATAAAAACAGCAAGGTAGCAAGTAACAAAAGTGAGCACAAATGGTATTGCAATGCTTGAAAATAAGGCCTAGGGTTCATACTTTCACTAGTGCAATCTCTCAACAGTGCTAACATAATTGAATCATATAACAATCCCTCAACGTGCGACAAAGAATCACTCCAAAGTTCCTAGCAAACGGAGAACATAAGAAGAAATTGTTGTAGGTAGCAAAACCACCTGAAAGTTATCCTTTCAAATCAATCTATTGAGCCATCCCTATAAGTGTCACAAACAACCCTAGAGTTCATACTAACATAACACCATATGATACGCATCAATCAACTCTAATGTCATCTAGATACTCCAATGTCACCACAAGTATCCGTGAGTCAATTATTCGATATGCACCTAGATTACCCCAATTTCACCTCGGGAATTCGCAAGTTGATTACCAAAACATACAACAAGTGAGCCAATAGAATACCCCATTGTCACCATGGGTATCCACATGCAAGACATACATCAAGTGTTCTCAAATCCAAAATATTCAATCCGATAGCAATGAAACCTCAAAGGGAAAGACTCAATTCATCACAACAAGATAGAGAGGGAAGAACTCCATATGATCCAACTATATTAACAAAGCTCGCGGTACATCAAGATCGTGCCAAATCAAGAACACGAGAGAGAGAGAGAGATCAAACACATAGCTACTGGTACATACCCTCAGCCCTGAGGGTGAATGATAGGTGCAAACCCGATGCACGAGTTCACGCCCGAGGTGTGATAGCCTGGCTTAATAGGGATGATAGACTACTCATATCAATAAGGAATTCCTTCTTTTCCGGGAGCCCATTCGGAAAGAACTCCAAAGTTAAGCGTGCTCAGCTTGGAGTAATTTCAGGATGGGTGACCAGCTGGAAAGTTGCTCCCGGGTGCGCACGAGTGAGGACAAAGTGCGCAGGAAAGACTAGTATTGCTCTATGTGGCCAGTCTAGATCCCGCCAGGAGTAACGACCGCCGGCGGGTGTGTTCGGGGCGTTACAAGTTGGTATCAGAGCGGACTCTCGTGGTTACACGGATGTTTGCGGGTCAGGTGTGCGGTCATGTTGTGCATGACATTTGGGACCCGTCGTGGCACACGGCATGACACATGTGCCGGTCTGCTCGCACAGACGTATGTGCCAAGAGGGAACGTCCCTGTGGCCCGACGAGGACATCGGTTTTTCTGAGTGGGGGTGTATGTGATAGCCTGGCTTAATAGGGATGATAGACTACTCATATCAATAAGGAATTCCTTCTATTCCGGGAGCCCATTCGGAAAGAACTCCAAAGTTAAGCGTGCTCAGCTTGGAGTAATTTCAGTCTGGATGACCGACCGGGAAGTTATTCCCGGGTGCGCACGAGTGAGGACAAAGTGTGCAGGAAAGACTAGTGTTGATCTGTGGGGCCAGTCTAGATCCCACCAGGAGTAACGACCACCGACGGGTGTGTCCGGGGCGTTACAAGTTGGTATCAGAGCCGACCCTCGCGGTTACACGGATGTTTGTGGACAGGTGCGCGGTCATGTTGTGCATGACGTTTGTGACCCGTCGTGGCACACGGCATGGCACATGTGCCGGACTGGATGCACAGACCTATGTGCCAAGAGGGAACGTTCCTATGGCCTGGCGAGGACGTCGGTTCCTCTGAGTGGGGGTGTATGTGATAGCCTGGCTTTATAGGGATGATAGACTACTCTTATCAATAAGGAATTCATTCTTTTCCGGGAGCCCATTCGGAAAGAACTCCAAAGTTAAGCGTGCTCAGCTTGGAGTAATTTCAGGATGGGTGGCCGACCGGGAAGTTGCTCCCGGGTGCGCACGAGTGAGGACAAAGTGCGAAGGAAAGACTAGTATTGATCTGTGGGGCCAGTCTAGATCCCGCCAGGAGTAACGACCGCCGGCGGGTGTGTCCGGGGCGTTACACGAGGGTGGCCCGATCTTCACGTCATAGGATCGAATCGGGGAGGATAACTAGCTGCAAGCAGCTGGGATAACTAGCTTTATACCTGCCAAGGTTGGATGCAACCCATACGTTGAGGATGGCTGACCGGAGCTGCAAGAACTCCAACCTGCTGTCCGAACAATCGCAGAACCACAAATCGGGACTAACCCACACAAAACGGCCGGAACCGTAGAGCACGAATTAGGGGGAACCAGAGGCTCCTTCTCGCGAATCCGGATGAACTCACAAGAGCAAAGGTAGCAAGGATCTCTCGGATCTCTCTAGCAGTCTTGCTGCATAAGCTTGTAGATGAATGGTTTGACAAAAGGTGCTAAAAGGATGGGGGAGATGGGGTTTTATAGCAGGGACAATCCCCCTTAGCTAGGTGTGAAAAGTTTTAAAAAATAACCAGCTTTGCATGGCTTCCTTGGGGGAATAGCAATCATCTTTGGGAGTTGTTGGAGAGCTCCTCGGAAATTCGCGAAGCCTTGACAGCCTGGATACCTTCCACGAGAATGACTAGAAGTTTGACTCACAACTCCAAATGATGTGAGATTTTTTGCATTGGAAAGTAAATTTGATGTAGCTTCTGGAGATATACCCCTATGGCCCCGTCTCTCCTTCAAATGGGTGTGGCACAATGAAACATCGGAGGTAAAAAACTGGCAGCATCAGCTTCACTTGAAACTTGTTTTCTCCAAACTTGTTTCTTCAAACCGGTTGCTTCAAGAGCTCATAGGTTGTTGGATTTCTTCCATGTGATACCTAAGTTAAACCAACAACAATGGGGATGAAAGCATAGTTGTGTCGTCAAGGTTACAAGGTAAACTTAAGTTAGCATGCACCTTGTCACTTATTAGTTTGGCGCGACTTCTTGTGATTGGACCTATAATTGTTGGAGACTTGTCGATGGTTGTGGTGTCCTCATCATCCTCCCCCTCTTGAAAAGGAGTCGTGCTCGACTCTGATGGTCCAAAGTATGGAGAGAGGTCGGACACATTGAAAGTTGGACTAACACCATAATCTATCGGAAGGTCAATCTTGTAGGCATTGTCATTGATCTTCGCAAGCACTTCGAATGGGCATCTCCGCATGGTTGCAACTTGCATTTGCGTTGATCCGGGAAACGATCCTTCTGCAGGTGTACCCACACAAGATCACCTTCTTCAAACAATAGCTTCTTTCTTCCCTTGTTTGCTCGTTTTGCATATTGCTCAGTCATCTTCTCAATATTTTCCTTGGTCTTCTCATGAATTTTCTTCATGAAGTCAGCACGCTTACTTGCATCAAGATTAGTTTGCTCCTGCAATGGTAAAGGCAAAAGATCTATGGGAGCAGCAGGTTTGAAACCATAAACAATTTCAAAAGGACAAAATTTAGTGGTCGAATGTACCGCCCTGTTGTATGCAAACTCCACGTGGGGGAGACACTCTTCCCACATCTTCAAATTCTTCTTTAAAACTGCTCTTAGCATCATGGATAGTGTGCGGTTGACAACTTCAGTTTGTCCATCCATTTGTGGGTGGCATGTAGTGGAAAAGATAAGCTTCATTCCTAGCTTTGCCCACAATGTTTTCCAAAAATAGCTCAGAAACTTGGTGTCACGATCTGAAACAATAGTGCGTGGTACTCCATGTAGCCGCACAACTTCCCTGAAAAATAAATCAGCAATGTGTGCAGCATCATCACTCTTGTGACATGGGATAAAATGAGCCATTTTGCTAAACCTATCAACCACCACAAAAACTAAATCACTCCCTCTCTTAGTGCACGGTAAACCAAGAACAAAGTCCATAGAAATATCTTCCCAAGGTGTAGTAGGAATTGATAAAGGAGTATAAAGTCCATGAGGGTTTAAGCGTGACTTAGCTCTGCGGTAGCTCTCACAACGTAGCATGTAGCGCTCGATATCACGCCTCATCCCTGGACAAAAGAAATGGTCAATCAGCACGCTCTCAGTTTTCTTTGCTCCAAAATGTCCCATGAGACCACCAGCGTGAGCCTCCTGCAAAGGCAAAAAACGAACAGAACAATCTGGGATGCACAATTTGTTAGCTCGAAACAAGAATCCATCATGCAAGTAAAACTTTTCCCAACATTTCCCCTCACTACACTTTGAGTGTGGTTCAGCAAAATATGCGTCATTGGCATACAATTCTTTGATGCTTTGCAACCCAAGAATTTTATTATCAAGTTGTGAGAGTAAAATATGGCGTCTAAACAAAGCATCGGCAACAACATTATCTTTTCCTTTCTTGTACTTGACAATATAGGGGAAAGATTTTATGAATTCACTCCATTTTGCATGTCCACGGTTCAGTTTCAATTGACCCCAAAGGTGCTTTAAAGATTCATGGTCGAAATGTATCACAAATTCTTTAGGCCATAAATAATGTTGCCATTTTCCCTAAGATCTCACAAGTGCATATAATTCTTTGTCATAAATTGAATAATTTAGAGTTGGACCACTTAGCTTCTCACTAAAATATGCAATAGGCCTACCTTCTTGCATTAGTACTCCTCCAACACCAACACCACTTGTCGGGCCAGTGGGAACCAGGGTACCACGGCCCGTCTGCTTGCGGCCCAGGAAGCACCGCTTGGCGAAGGCCCAAGAGGTGGCCCAGCCACGGGCGCCGCAAAGCAAGACACCTCACGAGACGCTAGCCTCACGAGGACCCCTCCGCAAGGAGCGAACCACCAAGACTTAGCAGCAGCAGCAGGAAGCCTCACGAGGCCCCCTCGCGAGGCGGCCTCTCGAAGCCACCGTGCCAGGCCCCGCTTGGCGCTGGCCACGGGATCACGTGCTCCCCACGTGGGTGACACGCCCCCGCAAGATGACGACAGTGGCAGGGCCGTACCAGCAGGCGTGGATAGAGAGGATTTCCTCTTTGGTGCTAAGGGGGCAGCGCCAGCTGCCCACCCCGAATGCAAGTCCCAAAGCCTGCCCGTTTGGTGTATGAAGACCAGCACGATAAGGTGCGTAGGGTGGAGGTCATCACCGAGCCCACCGACGCATCATGGGTAACACCTTTGCAGGTGAAGACCGCCTTTTGTCAGGATAAGCCTGGGCGCCTGTCCCCTTTCAAATTGCCGTTGTGTGTGGCTACCCTTCCCACCAATGTTTTCGGGGGGAAAAGGACCAAGGCGGCTATAAAAGGGGCAGTGCTGCCACCGTAGAGGGGGATCGCTTCCTTCTTCCTCAATCTTGTACGCGAGAACTCTCTTGCCCACAATAATCCCAACACAAGCAGGAGTAGGGTTTTACACCACAAGGTGGCCCGAACCTGGGTAGCTGCTTTGTCCCCTGTCGTGCCTTGTGCGTAGCGTGCTCTCGCCGTAGCCTCGCCGTGGTCACTGTCTAGCTGGTAGGAATGAGCGTGTCCCCAGTGTTCGAACCAGGGTCCCCGGAGCCCCGATTCTGACATTTGGCGCGCCAGGTAGTGGGGCGAGCTTCCGTTCCCTCTGCTTTGACATTGCCATGGCCGACGCTCGATGCGAGCGCGCGGAGCGCAGGGCGGTCAGGGTGGCCCAGACGGAGCCAGTCGCCCGTGACAACCAACGTCGTCGCGCCGGTGCCGCTACCGACCCCGCTGCTAGGGAGCAGTAGGCCTGCTCCCTCCACCCGTCCATGCGGCCGGCTGGCCACACCGCCACCGCTTCCTCGCTCGCCCGCCAGGACGCGCCGGCTCCGTAGGCCGCGCTGCTCATGGCGTGTGAGCTGTTGCGCTACCGCCCCACTGAGGCCGGCTATGATGCCTGGCTGGGCCGCATCACCGAGCTCGTCAACGTCGCCGGATATGCCCATGTGCCCTCTCACTCGCTCCACCCTCCGTCGCTCCGCGCCGGGGAGGTGGCGCACGGTGCGCCTCCACCGCCCCCTCCGTCCAACGAGGGCGCCGGGCGCCACCGCGGCGCGCGGGCGCGAGAGCCATCCCAGAACGCGTCTTCACCAAACCCCGACGATGAGAGCTGCCCGACGCGTGCGTGCTCCTCGAGCAGCAGCGCCAGCGCCAGGACCGCACCATCCAGGAGGTCGCGGCGGCCGGTCGCCAGAACCGTGCCGCCCTTGCTAGTGGCGTTGCCTCCAGGAGTGGGGGCTGCCGCACCTTCACCCGTGAGCTGCGCCGCGTGGTGTGGCCTATGAAGTTCAAGCTGGACCTACCTCCTCGCTACGACGGCACCCCCAACCCCATGGAGTTCCTGCAGCTCTACACTCTGAGCATCGAGGCGGCGAACGGTGACGACAAGGTCATGGTGAACTGGTTCCCCATGGCCCTCAGGACGCGCCGCGCTCCTGGCTCATGAACCTTCCCGAAGCGTCCATTTCTTCGTGGGCTGAGCTGTGCCGGCAGTTCATCACCAACTTCAAGGGCACGCACGAGCGCCCCCTCATGCTCAATGACTTGCGCGCCGTGCGCCAGCGTCCTGACGAGACTCTCCGCAAGTACATCCAGCGCTTCAGCCAAGTGCACAACAAGATTCTGCGTGCCTCCGACGCCGCTATCATCTCTGCGTTCTCCTCTGGCGTCACGGACGTCCGAATGCGCGAGAAGCTCGCCATCAAAAATGAGCTTGACACCGTGGTTGAGCTGTTCGACCTCGCCGACAAGTGCACCAAGGTTGAAGAGGGCCGCCTCTTCATCCACAATGACCCAGATGTGACACCCGATGCTGCCAAGGCCAAGGGCAAGGATGCCAAGCGCAAGGGCTCCGCCGTGCTTGCGGCGGAGCCCGAGCAGAAGTGCGGACATGACCATGACAAGAGCAAGAAGGATAGCCGCCCGTATTGTGCCTACCACAACATGTTCTCCCACAACACCGAAGACTACCACGAGTTTAAGCTGCTTCGCGAGAGCCGCCAGGACGGGCGCGGCGGCAGCAATGATCGCGGCGCCGGCCATGGAGGCGGCCGCCACAACAACCGCTGGGGAGATCGTGGCAACAACGGCAACAATAACTTCCGGCAGGGCTGGCGCGACCAGCCGCGGCAGGCCAACCCTCAGGCCAAAGCTGCTTTGCCACCGCTGTCGCCACCGCCTCGAAGGAACAATGGCAACCAGCCTGACGAGGGCGCCGGGGGCTACCAGGAGCCTCGCGAGGTTGCTTGCATCCTCGGCGGGGCCCAGGCCCCCCCGTCCTACCGCCACCTCAAGCAGTTCTCTAGCAAGGTGAACGCAGCCCTCCCGAGGCCAGAGGCTTCTCATCCCCTCAAGTAGTCGCAGTACGCCATCTCCTTCGAATCCAAGGACCACCCCAAGTCCACGGAGGCTGTGGGCATGATCCCCATGCGGTGCACCCCCACCATCAGCGACGTTGTTGTCACCAAGACACTCGCCGATGGAGGCGCCGGCCTCAACGTGATCTCCGTCGAGACCTTCAAGAAGCTCCAAGTACCCTACGAGCAGCTGATGCCGACGAGGCTCTTCTCAGGCATCACTGATGGCTCCACGCTGCCTCTAGGGCAGGTGCGCCTTCCCGTCACCTTCGGCACCCGCAAGAACTACCGCACTGAGCTCATCGACTTCGACGTGGCGCACACCGGCCTGCCGTACAACGCCATCTTGGGCTACCCCGCGCTCGCCAAGTTCATGGCAGAGACCCATCACGCCTACAACGTCCTCAAGATGCCGGGCTGTAGCGACATCATCACTGTCCACTGCGACGAGAAGGATGCAGTCCGCTCCCTCGAGCGCGCCTACAAGGCTGCCGCCATCGCCTACCCCGCTGATGAAGACGACGTCGAGCCTCCCGAGGCCGCACCCGCAAAGAAGAAGCAGCTGTTCCCTCAGGCATGCGTCGAGACAAAGAAAGTGTTGGTGGACGGCAGTGGCTCAGGCCCTGCCTTCACCATCGGCACCGGCCTCTCTCCTGCATAGGATGGCGCGCTCATCACCTTCCTTCGGGCAAATGCGGTTGTGTTCACTTGGACATCATCTGATTTGTACGGTGTGCCCCAACGCACGCCCCGTGTAACACATTGGTTTTCGCTCATTGTTCTTTTTTCCTTTGCGGGATTGGACTCCCGTATTTTTTTTCGATGTTATCGGATTTTCTCTCGCTCTTGGGTATATGAAGATGGTCACTTAGCCTTGCCTCTCCCATCCAACCAGAGATTCTCTCCAGACCAACCTTGCCACCCAAGATTTATTCCCAGGATTTTGCCACCGAAACCCTATCTCCCGAGTTACCGGAAGGGAAACCCTAATTCCTTCCGTTACAAAGGAAACCGAATTTTCCTTGATCTATTCCCACCCAAACCTTTCCCAGTGATCATCCTACCTCTATAAACCCTGGATATGCAAAAATATTGCTAAGTCATTTGCAATATTTTTCATTTAAAATTAATTCCTTTTTCTACTGTTTAAAGGAATTAAATCTAGGAAAATATCTATCTATCTCCAAAGTTCATGAAAACTTGTGGAGATATTCTTTGTGATCATATTGAGCTCCCATAAAAATATTGGCCATAATTAAATAAGGGAAATTGCATTTTCCTATTTAAAGCCAATATTGCACTTTGGGCACTTTCCAAAGGAGCTACCATTTTGGTAGCTAGTAAAAATCCCAAATAATTTGTGGAGCTTCTCCTACCCATATCTTCACCATTTCCATCAAGAACCCAAGTTCCATAATTCAAATTTTGAGCACATAATCCAATTCTTGTTTCTGGACTTATTTTGAGGTTGTGAAGCAACTATATTTTATATTGCTTCAAAATTCTTGAAATTAATCCAGGACCTCACATTCCCTATATGATGTGAGCATGAAAAAATTCACATCATTTCATCTAGCCAATTTCTCCCAAAAGTTTCATCTAGTTTCTAACCAGATTCAAGCTTTGTGAAGGAAGTACCACTTTGGCATTTCCAAATGAGCTGAAAATTTTCCAGTACCTCCATGCATCCAAATAACTTCCCTCCACCAAAATTCAGCTCATTTCGTTGATCCGTTTGAGCACAGCTTCAAAGTCCAGTTTCTGGACCAAAATTTGCATTACAAAGGAAGTGAATGCAAAACTGGTCCAAATGGATTCAAATTTTGCCAGAATCTACTCCTTTCTACCACATCTCAATTTGGCAACATCTCAATCTCAATTGCTAAGCCATTTCACCATAGCAAGGTCCCCAAGTTGCTGTCCAGAAGTTGTTCTGGATCCTCCTGATCAACCCAGACCCTTCCCAATCTATCCAGTGGCAAACCGTATCTGTTTGAGCAGTGATGGACCTGTTTGACAAGGTGGGACATGCAGGTGCGCCCCAGAGCACGTGTTGCCGTGGTGACCACGTCACGGACAAGGCCAAACATGCGCTCTGCACGCTGACCGCGTTCGGCCGCGTCGAACAACTAGCTCCGGTCGACCCCAGCTCGTCCAGGCATTTCTAGCGGCTCCGCATCACCCATGTCTCCTCTCTGGACCCTTCTTCCCCTTCGGATCCTTCCTCCTCACGCCACGGCGTGTGCCGCCATGGCCACTGTCCTGCCCGTGACCGCCGTCGTCGCTTCCCCTCAGCTGTCCTCTTTCTCCCCGAGTCTTCTCGAGCGCGCCAGCGCAGCCCCGTCCTCATCCGCGCGTCAGGTCGGCACCACTCCTCGCGCGCCTCCTCGCCTGTGCTCCAGGGCGGCGATAAGCGCGCCACGGCGGCCGATCCTATCCTCCTCGGCCGGCCGGCTATAAATAGCCGTTCACCGGACCCCTCGAGCTCACCATCAGCCCTCCCTCTCCCTCTAGCTCACTCCCGTACCCGCGCCCGACCGAAGCCCTCACCGGAGCATGGCAATTTAGCCGGAGCTCGTTCTCGGCCTCCGCCTCCAATTCCCATGTCCAGCCGTCCCCGGCTCCGTCCGAGTCCACCTCCGCGCGCGCCTCCCTCCGGCGACCCCGCTTGACCCCTTGCCCAGCCATCCCGCCCGGCGGAGCGCCCCCTTTGCTCGCGGCCGCCGCCCACTACCTCCCCTCGCCGCCACACTCCCAGCCGTCCCCAGTGCCCGAGCCGCCCACCACCAGATGCGGCAGTCGCTGGCGACCACGCCCGTGCCGTCGCCTGGCCGAAGGGCTCACCGGAGCGCCGGGACCCCGCCGGAGCCGAAGCCTTGTCGCCGCGTCGGGGAGAGAAGCAGGGGAGGAGGAAGAAGAGGTGAGGAGGAGAGAGAAGGCGGCGCGGGACCCACCAGTCGGCGACAGCAGCTGGGCCCCACCCCCGCCACGTCGGATAAGTGGAGACACACCCAGTGAAATACGCTTTCTGTTTATGAAAGCGTAATCCCGCGCGGCTTCAGACCAAAATACGATTTCCCGTGGCAAAGGCGTATTTCTGAAAGTGCGCTTTCTCTTTCAGCCGTCTGCCAAACTGGTTATTTAATGAACGTTCACTCGTTAAGGACAAAAACGGACAGAAATCTGTTTGTTTTCTGCCTAACGAACGAACGGCCACAACTTCGCAACCGTAACTCCGAATCAGGTGATTCCAAAGCCCACTTTCTCAGTTCATCGAACCCGTTCCGATGGTATCATTTTCATGAGGTTGACACTTTCTGAAAATACCCATTTTTCCCCTGCCCTATATTCAGCCCCTCCGAGAGGGAATCTTCTCCAGCGAATTTTTCCGCGAGGCGACCGCACTTCTCCCTGGTGCGTTCCTCGACCCAAGGCAAGCCGACCATCTGATATATGCCCTGAAGCATTGCTCTGTGTTATTCTTGCGTGTTTAATTAATGAATATGCCTGTGTTAGAAATAATTGAACTCCTGCTAGGTTGAACTTGCTATTTGCATTACCTGCTAATGTTCATCATGTTATCGCACTAGCGACTCGTAGGTGACAATATGGAGATAGGTTGTTAAGTTTTCATCGTGATTTACTGTTGTTATTGCAATGCTTAAGAATGTGACTTAATAACGACAACCTCCTCTGTCGGCTGGATCGAGTATAGTGCCACCGAACCGAGCTCATCAGTGCAGCCACATTTGCCTTTATGGGAAGGTCCTAACTTGGTCTATTGTCTTGCCTCTTGTCGGTACCTCCAAAGAGGGAAGGTTATGCGCGCGTGCTACCCTGGCCCAGTAGGCGGCGATAATCTTGTGAGCCCGGTTTGGTTATTGCGCTCAGGTCCCCGTTTGGGACAGTTTTGTTTGTCCACAACGGTGGCAGGTGTCAGGAGTGACACAGGGGTCACCCAGGACATGACCCTGGGAGGGTATGATTGTCGGTGGGACCGTAAGAGTGCCAGGTAATAGACAAGTTTTGTTGGAGCAGCATCGGTCCACCCGAATGGGAGCATGAGGCCAGGAGCTCCATAGTGTGGGGAAAGTGCGCAACCTCTGCAGAGTGTAAATCTATTCGAATAGCCGCGTCCTCGGTCATGGGACACAGTTCGTACTAGGTCACACTATTTGGTCTGTGTCGAGTCTGGAGGAACAAACTATATAATGTTATTACTAAGATTGAACCAGAGAATGGTAAGGTTTGTCAGACATGCAGTACGGATGCATGGACATCAGATGATGTCAGGGGTATGAATGTTAGCCATGTGATGGCTATGAGCTAAAGGGTCAGTTGACCACAAGACGTGGATTGGATTTGGATCGGATTTGGTTTGAATCATGACATATTCGGAGTATGGATTATTTACTTGATATGTTTTACATTGGTAGTTATCATGCTGGATAATCCTGTTATGACATGATAATTAGTATTGCTAGATAGGTATGCTATGCCATGATAATTAATGTTGCTCTAATAACAAATGCATGCTTGAATGCCATGGATTGCTTTGCTTGGTGTATATGTTGGTTTGGTTTGCTTGCGAGTACATTCAAAAGTACTCAGCGGCCTTCAATGTGGCCAGGTTCACCTAAGGATTCGACGACATCTAGCGAGGAGCCGGAGCGTTCACGGGCTAGAAGAGTAACCCAGTCAGATCCCTGTGGATTGGAGCCGCACCAAGACCATACTGCCTTAGATAGAGCTTTCCGCTGCCATCACCCTTGTAAAATATATCATGTAAGACTTATATATCCATTAATAGAAATGCCTATGTTCATGATACTTGTTGTAAACGTGCATGCCAGAGTGATTTCCTGGGTTGGTGTGCGTGGCGACCGTCTGGCTACAGTGGTAATCAAGCGGGGCGCCATAATAGATGGTATCAGAGCCAGGTTGGCGGTAGGTTACCCTAGCCAGATTTCATTGCCCCTTGATTAGTAGGAAGCCCAGATGGATTTCAGCCATCTTTGCCAAACAGGCACGGCTACTATTGATCGTAATGCAACCCCATAGGCTTTTGGCTCCATCAGACCCCAACTCTCGTGGTCTTTGTCTTCGGGATGAAATGTCCGCACCAGGCAACGACCCGTGAGCCCTTAACTCCTAGGTGAACCAGATATTCCCACCTTGCTTGCTAACCATGGCATTTCTCTTCTCAAATCCAGTTTCCTTTGGGAAACATTTATAAATTCCATCTTTCCCCAGACAACCCTAGGATCGTTGACGAAGCCACCCTGGCTATGGTCGCGCGTCGAGTTTGATGTTCCCTACGGAAGTAGTAGGAGCTTGACCCCAACTGCTACCACGTGCGTTGTGTGGTTTTGCTTCTAAATCCTTAGAGGTGCATTGAGTACGCTATACTAGTTATACTAGTGGATCCTTGGCCACGTGTGTAAAGTCCGCAAAATTTGAGCTTTATTTGCTTTTTCGCGGTTCTTGTTTCTTTTCTTGATTTTGTTTCGTCGCTCTGACTGGATCCATCCGCAAGAGCTACCAAAGAAGACCAGCACACACAACTTGGATAATACCCAATAATCCAAATTCAGTAAGAGTCAAGCCAAGCCAACTACCCGATATTCCAAACATTATCACCAGATCTATCAAGAATAAATGATGGGTCAGAAGTAGAATCTGCAAGGCCAGAATGTACCTGAAAGAGTTTGCCTCGGAACAAATCATACCTAAGGAATAGTCAGATGAGCTATCAGTAATGAACACCAGTGGGGACAAATGACTCCATCCTCGATAGAAGGATTATTTCAGCCAGTGGGGGTGAACCTTGAGCCTCTTCTCAATGGACTCAAGAATCATTTATTTCCCACAGAAGACATATTTCAAGAAGGTGAATATGCCGAGAGCAATCACAGAACTCTGGTATGTTGATACAACTAGCAAAGTATATTTTGGAATTCACTGGTATATATACAAATTTCCGGGCATGGTGAGCAAGGTTTGCGAGAATTGTGGATAAGCTTACGACTGCCCAGAATCAATGAGAATTTCAAGTTCAATTAAACCGAATAGAATTATCCGCCAGCTGCATACTATCGGCAGACATCTGGATTAATTACCAACATGAAGTCTGCATCAGTTGGGCAACCTCTACAGCAACAATGATCAGACCAGCAGAAGGACAAGCGGTATGCATGACCAACGGAATATCTTCAGTCAAGGTATGGCCTACACCAAGTTTTGGCCCCACTATGGGTAAATTCCGGATACTTCGGAAGGAAGCCAAAATCGGCCATAGGTCCGACTGCATATCACAGTGCAAGGCTATTGGTACAAGGAACCTAGCCTTCCTCTGCAAGCTATCAGAAGGAGCTTCTAACGCAAGACTCCCAATCTTCCTTAGCAAGCTATCGTGAGAAACTTCTAGCATAAGGCACCTGACCTTTCGCAGTAAGCCACTGAGAGAAAGCTTCTGGGGTACGATACCCAGCCTTCTTCGGCACGCTACCTTGGCAAAAGCTTCGAGCATAAGGAATTCAGCCTTCTTCAACATGCCATCGTGCCCACAACAATCTTGTCATAAGGACGAACTAGTCCAGACACACGTCCGCCTCAGAACACAATGATTATGAAAGGATTTATCCTACTCCTGGATATGTTGTGAGCATGCAGTCCAGTAGATCTGTCATGCGAGCCACTCGTACACGGGAATGACTGTGTTCAGAGAAACATTGGCCCCACACTTCAAAGAAGGATATGAACGCAGCAATCCCTACGAGATATGCAAGAGTAAGTTATGATACGACCAAGGAGCCGTGTTGGCCGGTCATGACAGCTCCACAAACAGGAACCGTCGGTAATAAAGAAGTTTTGGATAAACAACCTTCGTGACGGTCAACAAGATACAGCTTCACGGACAGAGTGATATGGCCAATCCTTATCAGACTCTTGCATATGCGGCCACAGCAATGCAGCCAGCATGACATACTCACCATAAATATGGGCCATCAACCAAGATAAGAGGCTATGCTCCGTAAGATGCGCCGAATAATAGCCAAACTATGCTCAGCTCAGTGCTCATAGCAAGGACTGCCAAGGATATATATGGCCGAGCTACCTCCGCGATCGACAGAGTTTGACGGTCTATATGGAAACAAGGAAATAATCATTCAGTCCTGAAAGAAAAGAAGAAATATGGTATGGGACATGGGGAATCACTTGTTATGATACATCCCGTGTCAGCCTAGACCCCTGGATGAAGCAGCTAGCTCTAGGCCATGGAAACCAAGCTATTTGTCGATATTACCCGCTACCCACCAACCCTAGACAATAGACCGCCAGGACAAAAGGTACACCTGGCAGGAAAGAGAAGGATTCAAGATAGCTGTGTGAAAAGATAACCGCTGAGCCATCAGAAGAGGCAGTTAAAAGGCCAGTAAACTAATGAAGACAAGACAGCTGATGGATCCAAGTCACACACAGGTATGTTCCCCTTAGCCAGGAGGTAAGCCCGGAAATCTCGAGGACGAAATTTTCTTAAGGGGGTAGGTTTGTAACACCCTGGTTTTCGCTCCTTGTCCTTTTTTCCTTTGCGGGATTGGACTCCCGTCTTTTTTTCGATGTTATCAGATTTTCTCTCGCTCTTGGGTATATGAAGATGGTCACTTAGCCTTGCCTCTCCCATCCAACCAGAGATTCTCTCCAGACCAACCTTGCCACCCAAGATTTATTCCCAGGATTTTGCCACCGAAACCCTATCTCCCGAGTTACCGGAAGGGAAACCCTAATTCCTTCCGTTACAAAGGAACCCCAATTTTCCTTGATCTATTGCCACCCAAACCTTTCCCAGTGATCATCCTACCTCTATAAACCCTGAATATGCAAAAATATTGCTAAGTCATTAGCAATATTTTTCATTTAAAATTAATTCCTTTTTCTGTTGTTTAAAGGAATTAAATCCAGGAAAATATCTATCTATCTCCAAAGTTCATGAAAACTTGTGGAGATATTCTTTGTGATCATATAGAGCTCCCATAAAAATATTGGCCATAATTAAATAAGGGAAATTGCATTTTCCTATTTAAAGCCAATATTGCACTTTGGGCACTTTCCAAAGGAGCTACCATTTTGGTAGCTAGTAAAAATCCCAAATAATTTGTGGAGCTTCTCCTACCCATATCTTCACCATTTCCATCAAGAACCCAAGTTCCATAGTTCAAATTTTGAGCACATAATCCAATTCTTGTTTCTGGACTTATTTTGAGGTTGTGAAGCAACTACATTTTTATTGCTTTAAAATTCTTGAAACTAATCCAGGACCTCACATTCCCTATATGATGTGAGCATGCAAAAATTCACATCATTTCATCTAGCCAATTTCTCCCAAAAATTCCATCGAGTTTCTGTCCAGATTCAAGCTTTGTGAAGGAAGTACCACTTTGGCATTTCCAAAATGAGCTGAAATTTTTCCAGTACCTCCATGCATCCAAATAACTTCCCTCCACCAAAATTCAGCTCATTTCATTGATCGGTTTGAGCACAGCTTCAAAGTCCAGTTTCTGGACCAAAATTTGAATTACAAAGGAAGTGCATGCAAAACTGGTCCAAATGGATTAAAATTTTGCCAGAATCTACTCCTTTCTACCACATCTCAATTTGGCAACATCTCAATCTCAATTGCTCAGCCATTTCACCATAGCAAGGTCCCCAAGTAGCTGTCTAGAAGTTGTTCTGGATCCTCTTGATCAACCCAGACCCTTCCCAATCTATCCAATGGCAAACCGTATCTGTTTGAGCAGTGATGGACCTGTTTGACAAGGTGGGACGTGCAGGTGCACCCCAGAGCACGTGTTGCCATGGTGACCACGTCATGGACAAGGCCAAACACGCGCTCTGTGCGCTGACCGTGTTCGGTCACGTCGGCCAGCTAGCTCCGGTCGACCCCAGCTCGTCCGGGCATATCTAGCGGCTCCGCAGCACCCACGTCTCCTCTCTGGACCCTTCTTCCCCTCCGGATCCTTCCTCCTCACGCCACGACGAGTGCCGCCATGGCCACTGTCCTGCCCATGACCGCCGTCGTCGCTTCCCCGCCGTTGTCCTCTTCCTCCGCGAGTCTTCTCGAGCGCGCCAGCGCAGTCCCGTCCTCATCCGCGCGTGAGGTCGGCACCACTCCTCGCGTGCCACCTCGCCGGTGCTACAGGGCGGCGATAAGCACGCCACGGCGGCCGATCCTATCCACCTCGGTCGGCCGGCTATAAATAGCCGTTGACCGGACCCCTCGAGCTCACCATCAGCCCTCCCTCTCCCTCTAGCTCACCCCCGTACCCGCGCCCGACCGAAGCCCTCACTGGAGCACGGCAATTTAGTCGGAGCTCACTCTCGGCCTCTGCCTCCAATTCCCATGTCTAGCCATCCCCGGCTCCGTCCGAGCCCACCTCCGCGCGCGCCTCCCTCCGGCGCCCCTGCCTGACCCCTTGCCCAGCCGTCCTGCCCGCCGGAGCGCCCATTTTGCTCACGGCCGCCGCCCACTGCCTTCCCTCGCTGCCACACTCCCAGCCGTCCCCAGTGCCTGCGCCGCCCACCCCCAGATGCGGCAGTCGCCGGCGACCACGCCCGTGCCGTCGCTTGGCCGAAGGGCTCACCGGAGCGCCGGGACCCCGCCAGAGTCAAAGCCTTGTCGCCGCATCGGGGAGAGAAGCATGGGAGGAGGAAGAAGAGGTGAGGAGGAGAGAGAAGGCGGCGTGGGGCCCACCAGTCGGCGACAGCAGCAGGGCCCCACCCCCGCCACATCGGATAAGTGGAGACACACCCAGCGAAATACGCTTTTTGTTTACGAAAGCGTAATCGCGCGCGGTTTCAGACCAAAATACGCTTTCCAGTGGCAAAGGCGTATTTCTGAAAGTGCGCTTTCCCTCTCAGCCATGTCCCCAACTGGTTATTTAATGAACGTTCACTCATTAAGGACAAAAACAGACACAAATCTGTTTGTTTTCTGCCCAATGAACGAATGGCCGCAACTTCGCAACCGTAACTCCGAATCAGGTAATTCCAATGCCCACTTTCTCAGTTCATCGAGACCGTTCCGATGGTATCATTTTCATGAAGTTGACACTTTCTGAAAATACCCATTTTGCCCCTGCCCTATATTCAGCCCCTCTGAGAGGGAATCTTCTCCGGCGAATTTTTCCTCGAGGCGACCGCACTTCTCCCCGGTGTATTCCTCGACCCCCAGGCAAGCCGACCATCTGATATATGCCCTAAAGCATTGCTCTATGTTATTCTTGCGTGTTTAATTAATGAATATGCCTGTGTTAGAAATAATTGAACTCCTGCTAGGTTGAACTTGCTATTTGCATTACCTGCTAATGTTCATCATGTTATCGCACTAGTGAGTCGTAGATGACAATATTTAGATAGGTTTTTATGTTTTCATCGTGCTTTACTATTGTTATTGCAATGCTTAAGAATGTGACTTAATAACGACAACCTCCTCCGTCGGCTGGATCGAGTCATAGTGCCACCGAACTGAGCTCATCAGTGCAGCCACATTTGCCTTTATGGGAAGGCCCTAACTTGGTCTATTGTCTTGCCTCTTGTCGATACCTCCAAAGAAGGAAGGATATACGCGCGTGCTACCCTGGCCTGGTAGGCGGCGATAATCTTGTGATCCCGGTTTGATTATTGAGCTCAGGTCCCCGTTTGGGACAGTTTTGTTTGGCCACGACGGTGGCAGGTGTCAGGAGTGACACAGGGGCCACCCAGGACATGACCCTGGGAGGGAATGATTGTCGGTGGGACCATAAGAGTGCCAGGCAATAGACAAGTTTTATTGGAGCAGCACCGGTCCACCCGAATGGGAGCATGAGGCTAGGAGCTCCATAGTGTGGGGAAAGTGCGCAACCTCTGTAGAGTGTAAATCTATTCGAATAGCCGCGTCCTCGGTCATGGGACACAGTTCATACTAGGTCACACTATTTGGTCTGTATCGAGTCTGGAGGAACAAACTATATAACGTTATTACTAAGACTGAACCAGAGAATGGTAAGGTTTGTCAGACCTGCAGTACGGATGCATGGACATCAGATGATGTCAGGGGTATGAATGTTAGCCAGGCGATGGCTATGAGCTAAAGGGTCGGATGACCACAAGACGTGGATTGGATTTGGATCGGATTTGGTTTGGATCATGACATATTCGAAGTAGGGATTATTTACTTGATATGTTTTACCTTGGTAGTTATCATGCTAGATAATCCTGTTATGACATGATAATTAATATTGCTAGATAGGTATGCTATGCCATGATAATTAATGTTGCTCTAATAACAAATGCATGCTTGAAAGCCATGGATTTCTTTGCTTGGTGTATATGTTGGTTTGGTTTGCTTGCGAGTACATTCAATAGTATTCAGCGGCCTTCAATGTGGCCAAGTTCACCTAAGGATTCGATGACCTCTAGCGAGGAGCCGGAGCGTTCGCGGGCTAGAAGAGTAACCCAATCAGATCCCTGTGGATGGAGCCGCACCAAGACCATACTGCCTTAGATAGAGCTTTCCGCTGCCATCACCCTTGTAAAATATTTCGTGTAAAACTTATATATCCATTAATAGAAATGCCTGTGTTCATGATACTTGTTGTAAACGCGCATGCCAGAGTGATATCCTGGGCTGGTGTGCGCGGCGACTGTCTGGCTACAGTGGTAATCAGGCGGGGCGCCACACCCCGTGAAGCAAAAAGCACGGCGCCAAGCGCCAGAGAAGCAAGAGTTCATCGTCAAAGAAGTTTAGAAGCTACAAGAGGCAGGAGTCATCTGCGATGTGCGCCAACCCAGTCGTAGTACCAAAGAAAGGCGGCAAGGAGCGAATGTGTGTTGACTTCATGAGCCTCAACAAGGCTTGCCCTCAAGATCCTTTCCCGCTGCCTCGCATCGACCAGATCGTGGACTCCACCGCCGGGTGTGAGTTGTTGTGCTTCCTAGACGCCTTCTCAGGCTACCACCAGATCAAGATGGCGATAGAAGACGTGGAGAGAACGGCCTTCATCACCCCCTGCGGGATATACTGCTACATCTGCATGCCCTTCAGCCTGAGGAGTGCCGGAGCCACCTTCCAGAGGCTGATGCGCATCGCCCTGGGGCCCCAGATGGGAAGAAATGCGGAGGCCTAGGTTGACGACTGATACGTCTCCAACGTATCTATAATTTTTTATTGTTCCATGCTATTATATTATCAATCTTGGATGTTTAATATACATTTACAAGCAATTATATATCATTTTTTGGGACTAACCTATTAACTTAGTGCCCAGTGCCAGTTGCTGTTTTTTGCCTGTTTTTGGTTTTCCAGAATATCAGTACCAAACGAAGTCCAAATGCCACGAAACTTTTTGGAGATTTTTTTGGACATAAGAGACACTAGAAGCTTTGGGGGAGGGCTAGAAGATGAAGCAGTGGCCCACGAGGCACCACGGCGCGCTGGGGGGGGGGGCAGGCGTGCCCTGGTACCTCGTGGGGCCCACACAGCTCCATTTGACTTAAGTCCACCTCTATAAATTCTCTAAAATCGGGAAACCAACAGAGGAGTCCATGAAATACTTTTTCCGCCGCCGCAAGTTCCTGTTTTCGAGAGATCCCATCTAGAGGCCTTTTCCGGCACTCCGCCGGAGGGGGATTCGATCACGGAGGGGCTCTACATCAACTTTGCCGCCCTTCCGATGATGCGTGAGTAGTTTACCACAGACCTTCGGGTCCATAGTTAGTAGCTAGATGGCTTCTTCTCTCTTTTTATCTTAAATACAATGTTCTCCTCGATGTTCTTGGAGTTCTATTCGATGTAATCACTTTTTGCGGTGTGTTTGTTGATATCCGATGAATTGTGAGTTTATGATCAGATTATCCATGAATATTATTTCAGTTTCTTCTGAACTCTTTTGTGCATGATTATTATAGCTTCGTATTTCTCTCCGATCTATTGATTTGGTTTGGCCAACTAGATTGATTTATCTTGCAATGGGGGAGGTGCTTTGTAATGGGTTCGATCTTGCGGTGCTCAATCCCAGTGACAGAAAGGGACATGACATGTATGTATCGTTGCTATTAAGGGTAAAATATGGGGTTTATTCATGCATGAGTTTACTTTGTCTACATCATGTCATCTTGCTTAAGGCGTTACTCCGTTCTTTATGAACTTAATACTCTAGATGCATGCTGGATAGCGGTCGATGTGTGGAGTAATAGTAGTACATACAGAATCATTTCGGTCTACTTGTCTCGGACGTGATGCCTATATACATGATCATTGCCTTGGATATCATCATGATTATTTGCTTTTCTATCAATTGCCCAACAGTAATTTGTTTACCCACCGTATGCTATTTTCAAGAGAGAAGCCTTTAGTGAAAACTATGGCCCCTGGGTCTACTTTTATCATATACTAAAAATCCTAAAAATACCTTGCTGCAATTTTACTTTATTTATTTTATTTTTTATTTTTTTTTAATCTATCTATCTATCACCATACAATTTAATCTTGCAATTAACCGCCAAGGGATTGACAACCACTTGTTTGCGTTGGGTGCAAGGATTTTGTTGTTTTGTGTGCAGGTACTGTTAACGAGGTGTTGTGTGATTCTCCTACTGGATTGATAACCTTGGTTTCATAACTGAGGGAAATACTTATCTCTACTGTACTGCATCATCCCCTCCTCTTCGAGGAAATACCAACGCAGCTCACAAGTAGCAGGAAGAATTTTTGGCGCCGTTGCCGGGGAGACATCATCAACATCTACCAAGTACCTACGCATAAGACTTTCATCTCCTTGCATTTATTTTATTTGGCTTTGCCTATCTTTTTCATCTCCCCCACTTCTAAAAAGTTTTACAAAAATACAAAAATATTTTCCGTTTTCCTTTTTCTTGTTTGTTTCTTTGCTTGCTTGCTATCTTGATTGCGTAGTCACGATGTCTCAAGAAAATACAAAAGTATGTGATTTTTCCAATACTAATAATAATGATTTTATTAGTACTCCGATTGCTCCTCCTGCCGCTAGTGCGGAGACTTGTGATATTAATGCCGCTTTGCTAAGTCTTGTTATGAAAGAACAATTTTCTGGTAGTCCTAATGAAGATGCTGCATCCCATCTTAACACTTTTGTAGAATTGTGTGATATGCAAAAGAAAAAAGATGTGGATAATGATATTGTGAAATTAAAATTATTCCCATTCTCATTACGGGATCGTGCAAAAATTTGGTTTTCATCTTTACCACGAAATAGTATCGATTCTTGGGATAGGTGTAAAGATGCTTTTATTATTAAGTATTTTCCTCCCGCGAAAATGATTTCCCTTAGAAATCAAATTATGAATTTTAAGCAACTTGATCATGAACATGTTGCCCAATCTTGGGAAAGGATGCAATTAATGATAATAAATTTCCCTACTCATGGTTTAAATTTGTGGATGATCATACAAAAATTTTATGCGGGATTGAATTTTGTTTCTAGAAATCTTTTAGATTTTGGCGTGGGTGGTACTTTTATGGAAATTACATTGGGAGAAGCTACTAAATTCCTTGATAATATTATGGCAAATTATTCACAATGGCATACTGAAAGAGTTCCTACTAGAAAAAAGTGAATTCCGTTGAAGAAATTAATACTTTGAGTGATAAAGTTGATGTGCTTATGAAATGGGTTGCTAGCAAAAATACTCCTATTGATCCTAATGATGTGCCTTTATCCACTTTGATTGAGCAAAATATTGATCCCGTAGATGTGAATTTTGTCTTGCGAAACAATTTTAATAGTAATGCTTATAGAGGTAATTTCAATCCTAGGCCGTTTCCTGGAAATTCCTCTAATAATTATGGCAATTCCTATGGTAATTCTTATAATATTAATAATAGGATGCCCTCTGATCTTGAAAGTAATATTAAAGAATTTATTAATGCTCAAAAAGTTTTCAACACTATGATAGAAGAAAAATTGAGTAAACTTGATGATATGTCTAGGAGCATTAATAGAATTATTCATGATGTGGAAAATCTTAAGACTAAAATTTTTCCACCTAAAATTGATATTAATGAGTCAATTAAAGCTTTATATGTCTCCATGGATGAGAGTAAGAAAAGAACCGCTATGCTAAAAGCTAAACGAGAATTTTTAGAAAAAGAGATTCCTCCTGGTTTTTATCGTAGTAATGATGAGGATATTAAAATGATTGGTGTTTCATCTATTGATTCTTTGTTTAGCAATATAAAACTTGATGAAAAGGGGACTGAAGAAGAGTCAACTTTAACTAGAAGGCGTTCCCATAATTTGGAGGGTGAAAATCTTGATAAAAAAATTGATAAAAGTGGGATTGGAGAGGTAAAAACTTTAACTAGTGATGTGCCCACTCTCTTGGATTACAAAGACATTAATTATGATAGTTGCTCTTTGATTGAGTGTATTTGTTTGTTACAATCCTTGCTAAATTCACCCAACGCTTATGAACAAAACAAGGCTTTTACTAAACACATCGTAGAAGCAATGATGAAAGCGTTAGAAGAAAAGCTAGAACTAGAAATTTCAATTCCTAGAAAATTATATGATGAATGGGAACCCACCATTAAAGTTAAAATTAAAAATTATGAGTGCAATGCTTTATGTGATTTGGGTGCTAACGTTTCCACAATTCCAAAATCTCTATGTGATGTGCTAGGTTTTACCAATATAGATGAATGTTCTCTCAATTTGCACTTGGCGGATTCTACAATTAAAAAGCCTTTGGGTAGAATTAATGATGTTCTTATTCTTGCAAATAGGAACTATGTGCCCGTTGATTTTATTGTACTTGACATTGATTGCAATCCATCTTGCCCCATAATACTTGGTAGACCATTTTTCGAACTATAAGTGTCGTTATTGACATGAAAGAAGGGAATATAAAATTTCAGTTTCCATTAAAGAAGGGTATGGAACATTTACCTAGGAAAATAATTAAATAACCTTATGAATCCATTATGAGGGCCACTTATGGAATCAACTTGAAGGATGACAACACTTGAAACTATGCATTATGCCTACCTAGGGGCATAAAACAATAGCGCTTGTTGGGAGGCAACCCAATGAATAAAACAAATTTCTATCTTTTTATTTCTGTTTTTGTGTGTTTACACAATTATGCTACTGTTATGATTGTTTTTTTATGTTTTAATTAGTGTTTTTGCAAAGTAATGCCTTTGGTATGGTTTGGAAGATAGTACAATTGATGCGGTTTGGAAAACAGAAAGTTTTGCGTCCAGTGCTGGAATTTTGGTTCTGTACTGGAGCGTCAGAAAATTCTGAAATTTTTAGACAGTATTTTTCTATGAATTTCCCACGTTTTCCTAATTTTTCAGAATTTTTGGAGTTACAGAAGTATGGATTTTAAATAGATTGCTACAGACTGTTCTGTTTTTGACAGATTCTGTTTTTGATGCATTGTTTGCTTGTTTTGATGAAACTATGGATTGTATCGGGGGTATAAGCCATGGAGAAGTTAGAATACAGTAGGTATAATGCAAAAATAAAATATGAATCGGTTTGCAACAGTACCTAAAGTAGTGATTTATTTTGTTATACTAACGGATCTCACAAAGGTTTTATTGAGTTTTGTGTGATTGAAGTTTTCAAGTTATGGGTGAGATTACGATGGATGAAGGAATAAGGAGTGGCAAGAGCCTAAGCTTGGGGATGCCCAAGGCACCCCCAGGTAATATTCAAGGAAGACTCAAGCGTCTAAGCTTGGGGATGCCCCGGAAGGCATCCCCTCTTTCTTCTACCAACTATCGGTAATTTTACTTGGAGCTATATTTTTATTCGTCACATGATATGTGTTTTACTTGGAGCGTCGTGTATTATATGAGTCTTTGCTTTGTTTGCTTTTTAGTTTGTCACAATCATATTTGCTGGACACACCTATTTGAGAGAGCCACACATTTATCATGATTTGTTAGAATACTCTATGTGCTTGACTTAAATTTTTTGAGCTAGGCAGTTGCTCTAGTGCTTCACTTAAACCTTTTTGAGCATGGCGGTGGCTATATTTTGTAGAAATATTTGAAATCTCATGCTTCACTTATATTATTTTGAGAGTTGATAAAGATTAAATTTTGAAGAAATATTTGCGCTCTCATGCTTCACTTATATCTTTTTGAGAGTTGATAATAGTGATGGTAATTTGCACAAGATATGAATTTGGTCCCAAAGTGATGAATATTCCAGAGGGATATAATAAAAAATTACATATAGATCATTGGATATGATAAGTTTGATTCCTTGCAATAGTTTTGCGATATGGAGATGATAATATGTGAGTCATGTTAGTGAGTAATTATGATTTAGTAAGAATATTGGTGTTAAGGTTTGTGATTCCCTATGCATGCACATGAAGTCAATAGTTATGCAAAGAAATTATATCCTACTTATGGTGCATTATTCGGTGCTAGTTATGTTCAATGCATGTTTATGACTGTTTTCACTTTTTGGTTGGTTGCTTCTCAATCTATTTGCTAGCCTTCATTTGTACTAAGCGGGAATACTGCTTGTGCATCCAAACTCCTAAAACCCAAGTTGTGCCAAATGAGTCCACCATACCTACCTATATGCGGTATTTCCGTGCCGTTCCAAGTAAATTTGCGTGTGCCAACTCTAATTTTCAAAATAATTTTCCATTTTGTGTGCCCGTACCTCTCATGAAGCGGCAGGGGGTGGCCAATATTTTCCATCCTAGGTGTGTTATTCTCACGATGAGTGTTTATTCACTTGTCATTGCACGAGAGAGTGGCAGGTAATAGGGATGCCCAGTCCCATAATGAATCAAAAATAATAACAACAAAATTCCTTGGAAAGTGTTGGTATTGAGGGCACCCAAGGATATGGCTAGCCATGGATTGTGAAAGAATGGTGGAAAGGAAATAAACTTTACTTTCTGTTTGGGAACCGCCTATGATGTGTCTAGCATGGAAGATATTGGGAATTCTCTATCGTTTTCGTTGACAGGAAAAGCATGCCTCTCAAAATAATTTTTATCTCTCTAATTTAAGCCTTCAGCTCTGGCACATTAGCAAATCTCTGCTTCCCTCTGCGAAGGGCCTATCTATTTACTTTTATGCAATATTCATTTTTAATTTGAGTCTCCATCTTCTCTTACAAAAGCACCAACTAGATAGCACTATTGTCATACTTGTGCATTATGTGTAGCTAATATTGAGTGTGTTTCATGAATGGATCAATGATTGAGCATAATGGGCTAGGGATAACTTCTTTAGCGTTGATATTTTGAAAAGCATGGTTGCTTGTTAGTATGCTTGAGTATTTATATCTTCGTGTCAAATTATAGACTATTGCTTTGAATCATTCAAGTCCAAATGTCCATGCTACAAAAGAAAAGAATATATGATGAATATGATAGGTAGCATTCCACATCAAAAATTTTGTTTTTATCATTTACCTACTCGAGGACGAGCAGGAATTAAGCTTGGGGATGCTGATACGTCTCCAACGTATCTATAATTTTTGATTGTTCCATGCTATTATATTATCAATCTTGGATGTTTTATATACATTTACAAGCAATTATATATCATTTTTTGGGACTAACCTATTAACTTAGTGCCCAGTGCCAGTTGCTGTTTTTTGCTTATTTTTGGTTTTCCAGAATATCAGTACCAAACGAAGTCCAAATGCCACGAAACTGTTTGGAGATTTTTTCTGGACATAAGAGACACTAGAAGCTTCGGGGGAGGGCCAGAAGATGAAGCAGTGGCCCACGATGCACCACCGCGCGCCTGGGGGGGGGGCGGCGCGCCCTGGTACCTCGTGGGGTCGTGGGGCCCACACAGCTCCGTTTGACCTAATTCCACCTCTATAAATTCTCTAAAATCTGGAAACCAACAGAGGACTCCACGAAATACTTTTTTCGCCACCGCAAGTTCCTGTTCTCGAGAGATCCCATCTGGAGGCCTTTTCCGGCACTCCGCCGGAGGGGGATTCGATCACGGAGGGGCTCTACATCAACCTTGCTGCCCTTCCGATGATGCGTGAGTAGTTTACCACACACCTTTGAGTCCATAGTTAGTAGCTAGATGGCTTCTTCTCTCTTTTTGATCTTCAATACAATGTTCTCCTTGATGTTCTTGGAGTTCTATCTGATGTAATCACTTTTTGCGGTGTGTTTGTTGGGATCCGATGAATTGTGAGTTTATGAACAGATTATCCATGAATATTATTTGAGTTTCTTCTGAACTCTTTTATGCATGATTATTATAGCTTCGTATTTCTCTCCGATCTATTGATTTGGTTTGGCCAACTAGATTGATTTATTTTGCAATGGGAGAGGTGCTTTGTAATGGGTTCGATCTTGCGGTGCTCAATCCCAGTGATAGAAAGGGACATGACATGTATGTATCGTTGCTATTAAGGGTAAAAAGATGGGGTTTATTCAAGTGTGAGTTTACTTTGTCTACATCATGTCATCTTGCTTAAGGCGTTACTCCGTTATTTATGAACTTAATACTCTAGATGCATGCTGAATAGCGGTCGATGTGTGGAGTAATAGTAGTAGATGCAGAATCGTTTCGGTCTACTTGTGTCAGACGTGATGCCTATATACATGATCATTGCGTTGGATATCGTCATGATTATTTGCTTTTCTATCAATTGCCCAACAGTAATTTGTTTACCCACCGTATGCTATTTTCAAGAGAGAAGCCTCTAGTGAAAACTATGGCCCCCGGGTCTACTTTTATCATATACTAAAAATCGTAAAAATACCTTGCTGCACTTTTACTTTATTTATTTTATTTTGTATTTTTGTTTAATCTATCTATCTATCACCATACAATTTAATCTTGCAATTATCCGCCAAGGGATTGACAACCCCGTGTTTGCGTTGGGTGCAAGGATTTGTTGTTTTGTGTGCAGGTACTGTTAACGAGGTTTTGCGTGATTCTCCTTCTGGATTGACAACCTTGGTTTCATAACTGAGGGAAATACTTATCTCTACTGTACTACATCATCCCCTCCTCTTCGGGGAAATCCCAATGCAGTTCACAAGTAGCAACGACATCGTTGTCAAGACGCATGAGGCCTGGTCCCTCATCGCGGACCTCGAGGAAACATTCACCAACCTGCGCAAGATCAACCTCAAGCTCAACCCCGACAAGTGCGTCTTCGGAGTCCCTTCCGGCAAGCTGCGGAGGTCTCCCACCATGGCATTGAGGCCAACCCTGAGAAGATCAAGGCCATCGAGAGGATGCGCCCTCCCCAGAACCTCAAGGAAATGCAGCGCCTGGCGGGATGCATGGCCTCGCTTGGGCGCTTCATCTCCAAGTTTGGCAAGCGAGCCCTGCCATTCTTCAAGCTCATGAAGAGATACGGCCCCTTCAAGTGGACTCCTGAGGCTGACACGGCCTTCGAGGACCTCAAGAGGTACCTGACGAGCCCACGCATCATGGTCGCGCCACGCTCTCGTGAGCCCCTGCTCCTGTACTTGGCAACCACCCCCCAGACGGCCAGCGCGGCCTTGGTGGCGGTACAGGAGGAGCATGCCTGCATCCAAAAGAAGCCTGCGGAGGCCGCATCGGTGCCTGCCGAGGCCGCGCCATCACCTGCCGACGGCCCTCCTCAGGAGGCCCCTGACGAGCCGCCTCCCGAGCCCTCTGAGCCTCATGAGCCTCTTGGACCCTCCGGAGAGCAAGCTACCGCTGCAACTATGCACCTCGTCGAGCACCCCGTGTACTTCGTTAGCACGGTGCTGCGGGATGCGCGCGAGCACTACCCTATGCAGCAAAAGCTCCTCTTCACGCTTCTCACTACCTCCAGGAAGCTGCACCACTACTTCCAGGGCCATCCCATCAAGGTGATCACATCCTATCCCTTGGAGCAAGTCCCGCGCAGCCCCAATGCCGCTGGCCACGTCGCCGAGTGGAACATTGAGCTGCAGGCCTTCGAGCTAGAATTCTGCACCACAAGGACGATCAAGGACACAGCCTTGGCAGATTTCGTGGCGGAATGGACGGACCCGCACCAAGAAGGGCCTCGCGAGGACGAATCCCTCCTGCCTGGGGACGAAGCACCCGGCGGTTGGACCATGCACTTCGATGGCGCGTTCACCCTGCAGGGCGCGGGAGCTGGCTGTTGGGGAACGTTGCATGGGAAACAAAAATTTTCCTACGCACACACAAGATCTATCCATGGTGATGAGCATCTACGAGAGGGAGAGTGAATCTACATACCCTTGTAGATCGCTAAGCGGAAGCGTTAATAAACGCGGTTGATGTAGTCGAACGTCTTCGCGATCCAAATCGCCGAGCGTCCCGCGATCCAATCACGATCCTTCCGATCTAGTGCCGAACGGACGGCACCTCCGCGTTCAACACACGTACGGCTTGATGACGCCTTCACCTCCTCGATCCAGCGAGCGATGATGAAGTAGTGGTTGAGTTCCAGCAGCACGACGGCGTGGTGATGGTGGTGAGGAACAATCTCTGCAGGGCTTCGCCAAGCACTACGGAGATTATGACGGAGGAACTAGAGGGCTAGGGTTGCCGCACACGGCTTGGGGAAATCTTGATGTGTCCCGTGTGCTAGCCCTGCCCCTCTATTTATATGTTGAGCCTTGGGGTCTAAACTTGGAGTAAAAGCCTCCTCTAGGTCGGTTTTGCCCGCACAAGGTCGGTTTGGCCCGCAGGGAAAGAGTCCAACTCGGATCCCTGCCGAACCGTGCACAGCCGCACACAAGCGGTAGTACCGCTTCACACAAGCGGTAGTACCGCTTGGGCGGTAGTACCGCTTCACACAAGCGGTAGTACCGCTCCGGCGGTAGTACCGCTTCACCAAGCGGTAGTACCGCTTACGCGGCAGCAAAACTACTTTTGCACTTTCCAATACTTTGTGGGCTTTATCCCTTTGGCTCATATAAAGTGTTGCTGCATCCGAACACTTCGGTAAACATCCGGAATCCCTTCCGGTGAACTCCGGAACCCTTCCAGAGATCAAAACACTATTATCACATATATCAATCTTTACCTCCGGACTATTCCGGAGATCCTCGTCATGTCCGGGATCTTATCCGGGACTCCGAACAACTTTCGGTCACCAACATAATAACTCAATTATACTAATCGTCACCAAACGTTAAGTGTGTAGACCCTGCGGGTTCGAGAACTATGTAGACATGACCGAGACACCTCTACGGCCAATAACCAATAGCGGGACCTGGATGCCCATATTGGCTCCTACATATTCTACGAAGATCTTTATCGGTCGAACCTCTATGTCAAGGATTCAGTTAATCCCGTATGCTGTTCCCTTTGTTCTTCGGTATGTTACTTGCCCGAGATTCGATCGTCGGTATCACTATACCTAGTTCAATCTCGTTACCGGCAAGTCTCTTTACTCGTTCCGTAATACAAGATCCTGTGGCTAACTCTTTAGTCACTTTGCTTGCAAGGCTCAATGTGATGTTGTATTACCGAGTGGGCCCTGAGATACCTCTCCGTCATACGGAGTAACAAATCCCAGTCTTGATCCATGCCAACCCAACAGACACCCTCGGAGATACCTGTAGAGCACCTTTATAGTCACCCAGTTACGTTGCGACGTTTGATACACACAAGGTATTCCTCCGGTGTCAGTGAGTTGCATGATCTCATGGTCAAAGGAACAGATACTTGACATGCAGAAAACAATAGCAATAAACTGACACGATCAAATGCTACGTTTACAGTTTGGGTCTTGTCCATCACATCATTCTCCTAATGATGTGATCCCGTTATCAAATGACATCTCATGTCAATGGCTAGGAAACCTTAACCATCTTTGATCAACGAGCTAGTCAACTAGAGGCTTACTAGGGACACAGTGTTGTCTATGTACCCACACATGTATTTGAGTTTCCAATCAATACAATTATAGCATGGATAATAAACGATTATCATTAACAAGGAAATATAATAATAACCAATTTATTATTGCCTCTAGGGCATATTTCCAACAGTCTCCCACTTGCACTAGAGTCAATAATCTAGTTCAAATCACTATGTGATTTACATTGTAATGAATCGAACACCCATGCAGTTCTGGTGTTGTTCATGTTTAGCCCTTGGAAGAGGTTTAGTCATCGGATCTGCAACATTTAGATCCGTGTGTACTTTGCAAATATTTATGTCGTCCTCCTTGATGTAATCGCGGATGGAATTGAAACGTCGCTTTATGTGTCTGGTCCTCTTGTGAAATCTTGGTTCCTTGGCTAGAGCAATGGCACCAGTATTATCACAAAACAGAGTCATTGGGTTAAGTGCACTAGGCACTACTCCAAGATCTGTCATGAACTCCTTCATCCAGACACCTTCCTTCGCCGCCTCCGAGGCAGCGATGTACTCCGCTTCGCATGTAGAATCTGCTACCACGCTTTGCTTGGAACTGCACCAGCTAACCGCACCCCCATTAAGAATAAATACGTATCCGGTTTGCGACTTAGAGTCATCCGGATCAGTGTCAAAGCTTGCATCGACGTAACCCTTTACGACGAGCTCTTGATCACCTCCATAAACGAGAAACATGTCCTTAGTCCTTTTCAGGTACTTCAGGATATTCTTGACCGCCGTCCAGTGTTCCATTCCTGGATCACTTTGAAACCTTCCGACCATACTTATGGCAAGGCTGACATCGGGTCTTGTGCACAGCATTGCATACATGATAGAGCCTATGGCCGAAGCATAGGGGATGACACTCATCTTTTCTCTATCTTCTGCAGTCACTGGGCATTGAGTCTTACTCAACTTCACACCTTGCAAAACAGGCAAGAACCCCTTCTTGGACTGATCCATTTTGAACTTCTTCAAAATCTTATCAAGGTATGTGCTTTGTGAAAGTCCTATTAAGCGTCTTGATCTATCTCTATAGATCTTGATGCCTAATATGAAAGCAGCTTCTCCTAGGTCCTTCATTGAAAAACTCTTGTTCAAATATTCCTTTACGCTTTCCAGCATTTCTATATTGTTTCCAATCAGCAATATGTCATCCACATATAATATTAGAAACGCTATAGAGCTCCCACTCACTTTCTTGTAAATACAAGCTTCTCCGTAAACTTGTATAAACTCGAACGCTTTGATCACATCATCAAAACGAAGATTCCAACTCCGAGATGCTTGCACCAGTCCATAAATGGATCGCTGGAGTTTGCAAACTTTGTCAGCATTCTCTGGATCGACAAAACCTTCTGGTTGCATCATATACAACTCTTCCTTAAGGTAACCGTTAAGGAACGCTGTTTTGACATCCATCTGCCAAATTTCATAATCGAAAAAGGCAGCTATTGCTAACATGATTCTGACGGACTTAAGCATCGCTACGGGTGAGAAGGTCTCATCGTAGTCAACTCCTTGAACTTGTGAAAAACCCTTTGCCACAAGTCGAGCTTTATAGACGGTGACATTACCGTCCGCGTCCGTCTTCCTCTTAAAGATCCATTTGTTCTGAATGGCCTTACGCCCTTCAGGTAATACTTCCAAAGTCCATACTTTGTTTTCATACATGGATCCCATCTCGGATTTCATGGCCTCTAACCATTTCTCGGAATCCGGGCCCATCATCGCTTCTCCATAGCTCGTAGGTTCATCGTTGTTTAACAACATGACCTCTAAGACAGGGTTGCCGTACCACTCAGGAGTAGTACGCGTCCTTGTCGACCTACGAGGTTCGATAGCAACTTGATCCAAAGCTTCATGATCATCATCATTAACTTCCTCTTCAGCTAATGTAGGCTCCACAGAAACAACTTTCTGCGCTGCGCTACTCTCAGGTTGAAGTAAAGGTTCAATAACCTCATCAAGTTCTATCTTCCTCCCACTCAATTCTTTCGAGAGAAACTCTTTCTCAAGAAATGTTCCGTTTTTAGCGACAAACATTTTGCCTTCGGATCTGAGATAGAAGGTATACCCAACTGTCTCTTTTGGGTATCCTATGAAGACGCATTTCTCCGCTTTGGGTTCCAGCTTTTCAGGCTGAAGCTTTTTGACATAAGCATCACATCCCCAAACTTTAAGAAACGACAGCTTTGGCTTCTTGCCAAACCAAAGTTCATATGGCGTCGTCTCAACGGATTTCGATGGTGCCCTATTTAAAGTGAATGCAGCTGTCTCTAATGCATAACCCCAAAACGATAGTGGCAAATCGGCAAGAGACATCATAGATCGCACCATATCTAATAAGGTTCGATTACGACGTTCGGACACACCATTACGCTGTGGTGTTCCAGGCGGTGTCAATTGTGAAACAATTCCACACTGTCTTAAGTGACTGCCAAACTCATAACTCAGATATTCTCCTCCTCGATCAGATCGTAGGAATTTAATCTTCTTGTTACGATGATTCTCAACTTCACTCTGAAATTGTTTGAACTTTTCAAATGTTTCAGACTTGTGTTTCATTAAGTAAATATACCCATATCTACTTAAGTCATCAGTGAAGGTGAGAAAGTAACGATAACCACCGCGCGCCTCAATACTCATTGGACCGCACACATCAGTATGTATGATTTCCAATAAGTCACTTGCCCGTTCCATTATTCCAGAGAACGGCGTTTTAGTCATCTTGCCCATGAGGCATGGCTCACATGTGTCAAGTGATTCAAAATCAAGTGACTCCAAAAGTCCATCAGCATGGAGCTTCCTCATGCGTTTTACGCCAATATGACCTAAACGGCAGTGCCACAAGAAAGTGGTATTATCATTATCAATTCTACATCTTTTGGCATCAATGTTATGAACATGTGTATTATTACTATCGAGATTCAATAAGAATAAACCCCTCACATTGGGTGCATGACCATAAAAGATATTACTCATATAAATAGAACAACCATTATTCTCTGATTTAAATGAGTAACCGTCTCGCAATAAACAAGATCCAGATATAATGTTCATGCTTAACGCAGGCACCAAATAACACTTATTTAGGTTCATCACTAATCCCGACGGTAATCGAAGAGCGAGCGTGCCGACGGCGATCACATCAACCTTGGAACCATTTCCCACGCGCATCGTCACTTCGTCCTTTGCCAGCCTCCGTCTATTCCGCAGTTCCTGTTTTGAGTTGCAAATATGAGCAACTGCACCGGTATCAAATACCCAGGCACTACAACGAGAGTTGGTAAGGTACACATCAATAACATGTATATCATATATACCTTGTTTGTTGTTGGCCGCCTTCTTGTCAGCCAAATACTTGGGGCAGTTCCGCTTCCAGTGTCCAGTTCCCTTGCAATGAAAACACTCAGTTTCTGGTTTGGGTCCAGCCTTGGGTTTCTTCACGAGAGGAGCAACTGCTTTGCCACTCTTCTTAGAGTTACCCTTCTTACCCTTGCCATTTTTCTTGAAACTAGTGGTTTTATTGACCATCAACACTTGATGCTCCTTCTGAATTTCAGACTCAGCGACTTTCAGCATCGCAAACAGCTCGGCGACTGACTTGTTCATCCCGTGCATGTTATAGTTCAACACGAAGCTCTTGTAGCTAGGCGGCAATGATTGAAGAACTCTGTCAGTGATAGCCTCTGGCGGAAGGGGCATCCCTAACTCAGCCAGACGGGTGGAGTACCCAGACATTCTGAGCACGTGATCACTGATAGACCCGTTCTCCTCCATCTTGCAAGCATAGAACTTATCGGAGATCTCATATCTCTCGATCCGGGCATTCTTCTGAAAGATAAACTTCAACTCCTGGAACATCTCATATGCTCCATGACGTTCAAAACGTCTTTGAAGTCCCGGTTCTAAGCCATACAACATTGCACATTGAACTATTGAGTAATCATCAGAACGAGCCTGCCAGGCGTTCACAACGTCTAGAGACTCAACTGGAGCGGGTGGATCACCAAGCGGTGCATCAAGGACATAAGCCTTCTGGGAAGCCGTAAGGATAATCCTTAGATTACGGGCCCAGTCCACAAAGTTACTTCCATCATCTTTCAACTTAGCTTTCTCTAGGAACGCATTAAAATTCAGGGGTGCTACTGCGCGAGCCATGATCTACAACATAAATATAGCAAAGACAACTTAGACTATTGTTCTTAGATAATGAGTTTAGTTAATCATATTTAAAAAAACTCCCACTCAAATTGACATCCCTCCGGTCATTCGAGTGTAACATGATCCAAATCCACCAACTCAAGTCCGATCATCACGTGAGTTGAGGTGGTTTCAATGGTGAACATCTTCATGTTGATCATATCTACTATATGACTCATGTTCGACCTTTCGGTCTCTTGTGTTCCGAGGCCATGTCTGTACATGATAGGCTCGTCAAGTTTAACCCGAGTGTTCCGCACGTGCAACATGGCTTGCACCCGTTGTATGCGAACGTAGAGTCTATCACACCCGATCATCACGGCGTGTCTCGAAACGACGAACTTTCGCAACGGTGCACACTTGGGGAGAACACAATTTATCTTGAAATTTAAGTGAGGGATCACCTTATAATGCTACCGTCGTCCTAAGCAAAATAAGATGCATAAAAGGATTAACATCACATGCAAATCATAAGTGACATGATATGGCCATGAACTTGTGCTTTTGATCTCCATCTCCAAAGCACCGGCATGATCTCCATCGTCACCGGCATGACACCATGATCTCCATCATCTTGATCTCCATCAACGTGTCGCCATAAGGTTGTCGCGCCGACTGTTGCTTCCACGACTATAGCTAACGTTTAGCGATAAAGTAAAGCATTACATAGCGCTTAATGATTGACACGCAGGTCATACAATAATTAAAGACAACTCTATGGCTCCTGCCAGTTGCCGTACTCATCGACATGCAAGTCGTGATATTCTATACAAAACATGATCATCTCATACATCACATATATCTCATCATGTAATTGGCCATATCATATCACATCATACCCTGCAAAAACAAGTTAGACGTCCTCTAATTGTTGTTGCAAATTTTACGTGGCTGCTACGGGTTTGCAAGAACCGTTCTTACCTACGCAAAACCACAACGTGGTGTAGTGATTGCTTTTTGATCTTCTAAAAGAACCCTCTTCATTGAAATCGATTCAACTAAAGTGAGAGAGACAGACACCCGCTAGCCATCTTTATGCAACGAAGTTACATGTTAGTTGAAGGAACCTGTCTCGCGTAAGTGTATGCGTAATGTCGGTCCGGGCCGCTTCATCTCACAGTACCGCCGAATCAAATATCAACTAGTAACGGCAAGCAATATGTATACACCCACGCCCACAACTCGTTTGTGTTCTACTCGAGATCTCATCTACGCATAGACCAAGCTCATGATGCCACTGTTGGGGAACGTTGCATGGGAAACAAAAATTTTCCTACGCACACACAAGATCTATCCATGGTGATGAGCATCTACGAGAGGGAGAGTGAATCTACATACCCTTGTAGATCGCTAAGCGGAAGCGTTAATAAACGCGGTTGATGTAGTCGAACGTCTTCGCGATCCAAATCGCCGAGCGTCCCGCGATCCAATCACGATCCTTCCGATCTAGTGCCGAACGGACGGCACCTCCGCGTTCAACACACGTACGGCTTGATGACGCCTTCACCTCCTCGATCCAGCGAGCGATGATGAAGTAGTGGTTGAGTTCCAGCAGCACGACGGCGTGGTGATGGTGGTGAGGAACAATCTCTGCAGGGCTTCGCCAAGCACTACGGAGATTATGACGGAGGAACTAGAGGGCTAGGGTTGCCGCACACGGCTTGGGGAAATCTTGATGTGTCCCGTGTGCTAGCCCTGCCCCTCTATTTATATGTTGAGCCTTGGGGTCTAAACTTGGAGTAAAAGCCTCCTCTAGGTCGGTTTTGCCCGCACAAGGTCGGTTTGGCCCGCAGGGAAAGAGTCCAACTCGGATCCCTGCCGAACCGTGCACAGCCGCACACAAGCGGTAGTACCGCTTCACACAAGCGGTAGTACCGCTTGGGCGGTAGTACCGCTTCACACAAGCGGTAGTACCGCTCCGGCGGTAGTACCGCTTCACCAAGCGGTAGTACCGCTTACGCGGCAGCAAAACTACTTTTGCACTTTCCAATACTTTGTGGGCTTTATCCCTTTGGCTCATATAAAGTGTTGCTGCATCCGAACACTTCGGTAAACATCCGGAATCCCTTCCGGTGAACTCCGGAACCCTTCCAGAGATCAAAACACTATTATCACATATATCAATCTTTACCTCCGGACTATTCCGGAGATCCTCGTCATGTCCGGGATCTTATCCGGGACTCCGAACAACTTTCGGTCACCAACATAATAACTCAATTATACTAATCGTCACCAAACGTTAAGTGTGTAGACCCTGCGGGTTCGAGAACTATGTAGACATGACCGAGACACCTCTACGGCCAATAACCAATAGCGGGACCTGGATGCCCATATTGGCTCCTACATATTCTACGAAGATCTTTATCGGTCGAACCTCTATGTCAAGGATTCAGTTAATCCCGTATGCTGTTCCCTTTGTTCTTCGGTATGTTACTTGCCCGAGATTCGATCGTCGGTATCACTATACCTAGTTCAATCTCGTTACCGGCAAGTCTCTTTACTCGTTCCGTAATACAAGATCCTGTGGCTAACTCTTTAGTCACTTTGCTTGCAAGGCTCAATGTGATGTTGTATTACCGAGTGGGCCCTGAGATACCTCTCCGTCATACGGAGTAACAAATCCCAGTCTTGATCCATGCCAACCCAACAGACACCCTCGGAGATACCTGTAGAGCACCTTTATAGTCACCCAGTTACGTTGCGACGTTTGATACACACAAGGTATTCCTCCGGTGTCAGTGAGTTGCATGATCTCATGGTCAAAGGAACAGATACTTGACATGCAGAAAACAATAGCAATAAACTGACACGATCAAATGCTACGTTTACAGTTTGGGTCTTGTCCATCACATCATTCTCCTAATGATGTGATCCCGTTATCAAATGACATCTCATGTCAATGGCTAGGAAACCTTAACCATCTTTGATCAACGAGCTAGTCAACTAGAGGCTTACTAGGGACACAGTGTTGTCTATGTACCCACACATGTATTTGAGTTTCCAATCAATACAATTATAGCATGGATAATAAACGATTATCATTAACAAGGAAATATAATAATAACCAATTTATTATTGCCTCTAGGGCATATTTCCAACACTGGCTTCATGCTCACCTCGCCGACAGGAGTCATGCACGCTCGTGATCTCCCTCCTGCGCATCACGCGAGCGGGGGCTGGACACGGTGCATGTGCTCGGGTCAGTCCCAGCAGCGCCGCAAAACCCAAGTGACTGAGCTCTGGCTCGCGGGCCTGCTCTCGTGCACGTCACCTCACCAAGGCCCTTGGTGCCTTGTCTCCTAGCGTGACACCCACGAGTGAACTAGCAAGCGTGCACTGCTCCTCCGTTGGTGAAACTTGTTGGCCGGCAGTTATCACAGGAACAAGGCACACAGAAGGCATTGCGAGCGCTGCCTCGCGAGGTAACCCACGGCAAGTCGCTCCTTACGAAGCCTACAGGAAGCCTCGCGAGCACTGCCTCGCGAGGTGGCCTGCGGTGGCCATCTTCGCCAAGCACCAGCGGGAAGCCTCGAGAGCGAGAGCCTCACAAGGCGCACTCCACAGCCTCGGCACGACAAGCGCACTCTCCGCGAAAAAGCTAAGTCTCAGCACCCCTCAAGCTCTCCTCTCCCCGCAACCTCACTGAGTGCCGATGTTTCCTCCTTTGCGCAAACCGCTTGCACGTCAAAGGGGGGCTTCCTGAGCATCTTGCCTCAGGAGCCCTTACCACCCCTTAGAGCCCTACACCCTCTAGCCTTGTCTAGGCACGCGTCCTAACATACTAGCGATAGTCGTAGCCCGCTCGGGGGCTGGGTCCTGATGACGTAGAGCACCAAAGCATGCAAGAAGAGGAAAACAAGCCTCACGAGAGGGCCTCACGAGGAACACGAATTACAGCAAATCATTAAGTACTTAATTTAAACAAAAAAGTCATGTTTTCACACCCCCACGGGGCGACATCAATCTTGACACAGGATAAATGAAAGAGAAAGGGCCTAAGAGGATGTGCCGTCGCCGTCGCCTTCGTCGCCATAGCCTTCGCCATCTTCAACCTCGCCGGAGCTCTCGCTGCCATGGGAGAACTTCTCGAGCCGGGCGTCCATGTGGTCCTCCACCGCCTTCCCGAGGCCATCGCAGAGCTCCTCAAGGACAGGGGCCATCACCCTGTCAAAGTCGAAGTTGGCGTCGGCGCGAAGGAGATTGCTGAAGATGCACGTCGCCGCCTGCCTGAGGAGGTCACGGCACTCGTCTTCGATTATGCCGTTCACCCGCATGGCCCCGACCTCAAGCCTCTCCACGAGCCTGGTGAAGAAGTCGAGGTAGCTGGCGTCGTGGGTCTCAAGGGGGCCCGCAAGCATCTCCTGGCAGATGGTGGCCAAGGCGCCGCGGGCTCGGAGTGAGAGAGTGTGGAACATCTTGGTGCGTTCGTGTTGCCGTCCCCGCGCCCGAGCCACCTCGTCCCAGGCCTCGACGATGTTGGAGACGCTGCCCACCTACTGCTGGAGGGAGGCCAGCTCCCCGTCCACGTCATCCTTGGCCTTCAGCGCCACTGTCCGCCTGCTCTCCGCCTCTGTCAGCACCTCCTTGAGGCTGCCCATCTCCCGCTGGAGCTCGTCACGCTTCTTCTTGAAGCGGTCCTCCTAGGCCTTCAGCTTCTTGCTATAATCCGCGGCGAGCGCCTGGCGATTCCTCTCGGTCTTCGCATCAGCATCCGCCGAGATCTTCTTCTCTTTGGCCTCCAGCTGGGCGTTGGCCCTCTCCATGCGCTCGTCGTAGGAGGCCTGGGCGGCAGCCACCTGGCGATCCAGCGTCTCTAGGCGCTCGAGCTCCGCGGCCTGCTCGGCTGTCGTCCTCGTGAGCTCCCACTTGCGGATCGTGAGATCCGCCTCGCGGCCCGCAAGAGCCTCGGCGCGCTTGTCGAGCTCTCCCTCGCGAGTGGTGATGGTGTCCTCCCGCGCCTGGAGCAGTTGCAGCTGAGCAGCGTGCTGCTCCCGGAGCACCTTCGCGCGAGCCTCCGCCTCCTCGCGGCGCTTGTCGACCGTGTTGGCTTCCCGGACGGCGCTCTCGAAGATCTCCTTCGCATCAAAGGCGGCCTTCTCGCACTTCTCCCGCACGGCGCTGTCTTGGCGATGGCCTAGCTTGACGGCGACATCGAGTTGTCGCCACCCCTCCGCGAGGCACAGGTGCTCCCCGATGATGCGCGTCTCCTTCGCCTGGAGTTCCGCCTCGAGCTGGCCCAGAGCCGCCCTGGCACCCCGCAAAACCCCGCGCTTGACCAAGGCGCTGCTGTCCACTGCTGCAGGGCCCAGTCCGAGCACGGCTCCTCGCCGCCCTACGCCGTCACAGCCTAGGAGGGCCCGGCGTCGGGCTCCCTCCGGTCCTCCGCATCAGCACTCCCTTCAGGAGCCGCGTCATTCGTCAGGAGCAGGGGGCTCGCCGGGATCTCCTCCTCCTCTTGCCGCGGCGGCACACTCCGCGGGCTCGTCGCCCCGGCGGTGGGAGCCTCGCGCACCGGCGAGCGCTGGGGGCTTTCCGGGGCACCCTCGGCAGCTGCAGCCTCTTTGGCGGGAGTGGAGCTCGGCTGGGGAGTTGGCGCGTCAGCCTCCTCCATCGCTACGTCCTCTCCTACAGCGGGTTCCTCAGGAGGCACGACCCCTCCTCCGGAGGCTGCCTCCCGAGGCTCGTCTCCCTTGGCCTAAGGAGCCGCGTCCACACGCGGCTCCGGAGGAGCCACCGGCTCTTCCTCCTCCTCCGCGCGCCCCGTTCCAGCTTCGGGGTGGTGTGTAGCCTCTTCTTCAGTAGGAAGAAGAAAAAACACAAAGAAAAGAGAGCAGGTGCAGTGACTTACTCGTCATTGGGGACCCATTTCCTCTTCTTCAGTATCGGCAGTGGGCGGCTGCCGCTGCTGCTCTCGCGAGGCTCCCTTGCGTCACCCCCGGAGGGTGTGGTGCGACACTCAGCAGCCCCGACCTTGGCACCGTCCTTCTCGGCAGGGGGGTCAGTGACCCCGCCGTCCGGGCCGGTCTTCTCCGCATGGGGCTCGGTGACCCCGCTGCTGGCGTCAGCCTTCTCCATGCGTGGCTCGTCAGCCGTCGCGCTGGTGCTCCCTTCAGCTCCCGCGCCAGCGGGCCGGGAGGGTGCAACCCTGAATTGGGTGCCGTCGTCGTCATCGTCCTCAAGATCGCAGATGAGCTGGCGGCGGCTTCGTGGGGTAGGCCCGCCATCGCTCCCCTCCACGGCGCTTGCCGAGGCCTCAGCGTTGCCGCGGTCTCCCGAGCCGGGGACCACCACAGGCGGGTTCTCGCGAGGCCCGTCGAAGCCCTCTGGCACCAGGCCCCACTGGTCGAAGAGCGGCATCTTCGCGACCAGCTCCTCCCTTTCCTTATAACGGTACAGGGGGAGCGCATCCCGGGGCGGATCCTCCGCGCTGCCACCGACCAAGATCAGCATGATCTCCTCCAGCACCTCCGTCGTCAGATTGTCGACACTCGGTCTCATGAGGTCCTTCGAGTCGGTGATCTCCCACACTGGATGCAAGCACTTCTGGAGAGGCGCGATGCGTCGCCGCAAGAACTCATTCACGACCATCGCCCCCGTGAGCCCTGCATCCTTCAGCCCGGCCATCCGCTCCCACAAGGGCGCCAGCCTTGGGTCGGTGAGCTTCTCGTGCTCCCAGCCGGAGCTCTTCACGATGGGGTCTGTCGGGATCATCAGCAGCGGGCTATGTTGGCGCACGTCGATATAGACCCAGCGCTGCCTATAGCCCTCCACCTTCCTCGAGATCCTCAGGTTGATGGTGTCGTCCTGCGTTCCCTTGACGCTGAAGAACGAAGCGCACACAGAGCGCTGATTTGCCGCGGTCAGCCATAAGCTGAAGAAGTGGCGGAAGAGCGCCACTGAGGGCATCACGCCCATGAAGGCCTTGCAGAAGAAGGCGAAGATGGAGAGGAGGAGGACGGAGTTCGGCTGGAGGTGGAGCGTGTGGATCTGGTAGTGCGAAAGAATAGCATAGAAGAAGTCGGAGAACAGTGGCACCAAGCCGGCGTAGACGCTATGGAGGAAGAAGGGGAAGGTCATCGCCTCCAGTTCGCGCGGCGGGCGTGAGCCTGGCCAGATCCATGCCGCCTTCCCCTCGTGGTGGTCGCTGGCGGTCATCGGGATCACCTTGTCCAGCCCCTCTCTGTTGGCGATGATGGAGCGCGACTGAGCCGGCTCCAAGGCCGGCGCGGTCGGGGCCGCGGCCGCCGCCCTGCCCTTCTTGCCGGCGGGTGCCATTGGTGTGCAAAGAAGCGTTGGAGGCAAGAGGAGGAAGAGGATGCAAGGAGTCGGGCGCTAGGAGGCGGGGAGGAGTGGATGACGGCAATGATGATTCTGCGCCACGCGCGGGCCAGTTTTATGGCAGAACGGATGGTTACCAAGGCATAGTGGGGAAGCAGGGGCGTCCCCCGTCCCATCGTGCGCCACGCGTCCCAGCCTAGACCCCGCAGTCGGTTAGGGCCCGGGCCGTTTCGCTCCAAACGGGCGGGAACGTGCGCGCCACGGGCCCGGGGGCTACTGTCGGGCTAGTGGGAACCAGGGTACCACGACCCATCGGTCTGTGGCCCAGGAAGCAATGCCTGGCGAAGGCCCAAGAGGCGGCCTAGCCACGGGCGCCGCGAAGCAAGACACCTCGCGAGATGCCAGCCTCACGAGGACCCCTCCGCAAGTAGCGAACCACCAAGACTTAGCAGCAGTAGGAGGAACCCTCGCAAGGCCCCCCCTCGCGAGGCGGCCTCCCGAGGCAGCCTCCCGAAGCCACCCGTGCCACGCGCCGCTTGGCGCTGGCTACAGGATCACGTGCTCCCTACGTGGGTGCCGCACCCCCGCAAGACAACGACAGCGGCAGGGCCGTACCAGCAGGCGTGGACAGAGAGGATTTCCTCTTTGGTTCTAAGTGGGCAGCGCTAGCTGCCCACCCCCAAAGCAAGTCCCAAAGCCTACCCGTTTTGTGTATGAAGACCAGGACGATAAGGTGCGTAGGGCGGAGGTCATCACCGAGCCCACCGGCGTGTCATGGATAACACCTTTGCAGGTGAAGACCGCCTTTTGTCAGGATAAGCCTGGGCGCCTGTCCCCTTTCAAATTGCCGTTGTGTGTGGCAACCCTTCCCGCCAACGTTTTTGGGGGAAGAGGACCAAGGCGGCTATAAAAGGGGCAGTGCTACCACCGTAGAGGGGGATCGCTTCCTTCTTCCTCAATCTTGTACGCGAGAACTCTCTTGCCCACAATAATCCCAACACAAGCAGGAGTAGGGTTTTACACCGCAAGGTGGCCCGAACCTGGGTAGCTGTTGTGTCCCCCGTCATGCCTTGTGCGTAGCGTGTTCTCGCCGTAGCCTCGCCGTGGTCACCGTCTAGCTGGTAGGAATGAGCGTGCCCCCAGTGTTCGAACCAGGGTCCCCGGAGCCCCTATTCCGTCACCACTTGCGTCACATTCAATTTCAAAAGTCTTACCAAAGTTGGGTAATGCAAGCAATGGTGCGGATGTCAATTTTTCTTTCAGCTCTTGGAAGGCCTTCTCTTGTGCGTTTGCCCACTTGAAGGGAACATCTTTCTTTGATATCTCATTCATGGGGGCAGCAATGGTGCTGAAGTCCTTCACAAACCAACGGTAGAAACAAACAAGGCCAAGTAAGCTTCGTACTTGGCTTACATTTTGTGGAGGCATCCACTCACGGATGGCTTTGACCTTCTCCTCATCGACCTCTACACCTTGACCTGAAACAGCAAAGCCAAGAAACACAACTTTTTCCGTGCAAAATGTGCACTTTTCCTTGTTAGCATACAATCTCTCTTCTCTTAGGACAGCAAGCACACACCGGATGTGTTCAACATGTTCATCCAAAGTTTTGCTATAAATCAGGATGTCATCAAAGTAGACAACCACAAACTTGCCAATGAACATTCTAAGCACATGATTCATCAATCTCATGAAGGTACTAGGTGCATTTGTCAATCCAAATGGCATAACTAACCACTCATACAAACCATATTTTGTTTTGAAAGCAGTTTTCCATTCATCACCCTCTCTCATTCTAATTTGGTGGTAGCCACTTCACAAGTCAATTTTAGAAAATATGGTGGCGTCACTAAGTTCATCAAGCATATCATCAAGCCTAGGTATGGGGTGTCTATACCTCACGGTGATGTTGTTAATAGACCTACAATCACAACACATTCTAGAAGATCCATCTTTTTTGGGTACCAAAAGAACTGGTACAGCACAAGGAGAGAGACTTTCCCTTACATAACCTTTGTTTAGTAGGCCTTCAACTTGTCGCTGAATCTCCTTGGTTTCCTCCGGGTTTGTGCGGTATGGTGGTCGGTTCGGTAACAGGGCTCCTGGGACCAAATTAATTTGGTGCTCAATGCCTCTTTGTGGTGGCAGCCACGGTGGTACCTCTTTGGGGAACACATCTTCATACCACTGCAAAATTTCAACAACAACACTAGGAGTGGTAGAGGGTAATTCGTTAGTAGAAAGAAAATTGTCCTTGTACAAAAGTACAAAGAACACGGAATTGGGTTCTCTCAACTCTCTCATGTCCCTTTTCCTAGCCATCTTAACTAATCCATGTTTTTCCCATGTCTTGGTCAATTTAAGATGTGGGGTTTTATTTGGCTTTGGATTCTCTCGCTCACTATGTTGGTGGATGTCACTCAAGTGTTTCTCGCTCACTCTCTCTTTCTTTTTCAGATCATCCATCAATATTTCTTCGGGTGTCAAAGGGAGCAAAGATATGCGCTCTCCCTCGTATTGGAACGAGAGAAGATTAGCACGGCCGCTGATTTGCACATCACGATCATACAACCAAGGTCTTCCCAACAGCAATTGGCATGCTTGCATTGGGACCACGTCACATTCCACTTGATCTCGGTACTTCCCAATAGAAAACTGAACGGTGACTATGTTACTCACTCGAAGTGTACCACAATCATTGAGCCATTGCATCTTATATGGACTTGGGTGCCTTCTTTGTTTCAGTCCCAATCTCTCTACTAAATCTGAACTTGCAATGTTGTTGCAGCTGCCATTGTCAACAATAATTCTGCAAACCTTGTCCTTGATGGTGCCACGGGTGTGAAAAATATTATGTCGCTGCCCTTTCTCTTCTCTAGCTGCATTGACACTAAGCACACGATGGGAAACAAAGCAATCTCCCATGTCGGCCTGAATGTCACAACCACTCTTCTCGCCCTCTTTATCTTCAAGATCATTCGGTGCTCCACTATCTTCATGTTCACTCTCAGATTCCCATTCACCTTGTTCATTGATAAATAGAACCTTTTTACTTGGACACTCGGAAGAAATGTGACCATGCCCTTTGCACTTCCAACACTCAATATCTCGGCTTCGAGATGATGGTACAGCCGTGGGGTCAGAAGTACTTCCAGCAGCAGAAGGAGCACGCTTGTCAACATGCCTAAGAGCTGGTGATGATGCCGATGAAGCCGCTGTTCGCCGGGTGGTGGTAGGGTGTGAAGTATGCTAAAACTGAGAACCACCATGAGAGGCACTCGACCGCGACCTTTGCCATGGTGTAGTGGTGCGGTTGTGAGATATTCGTCCATGACCACTCCGCTGCACCTTCCTCTATGTGCGCTTTGCTTGCTCCAAAATATCTTGTGGAGTGTTATAGGGAAACATCTCCACAAAATCAGAAATTTCATCGTTGAGACCATCCAGAAATCTTGCCATCTTTGACTCCTCATCTTCATGAATACGAGCATGAACCAGAAGTAATTCCATCTCTTTATAGTACTCATCCACCGTGCGCGTACCTTGACTGAGGCGCTGCAATCTGTTTCGGAGATCTCTCTGGTATTGTGAAGGAACAAACCTTCGCCTCATGGCTTGTTTCATCTCTTCCCAAGTGTCAATGTGATCACGACCTAGCAGCAGCTGATTTTCTTGTAGTTGATTCCACCAAGTGAGTGCATAACCAGAAAACTCAACACAAGCAAGGTTTACTCTCTTCGGATCAGCAAGATTATGGATACGAAAAATCTAATCACATTGCTCTTCCCAGTCAAAATATGCATCCGGGTCTTCCTTTCCTGTGAACTTGTGGACGTGCAACTTGATTCTTGCTATGTCATCTCGACAATCTCGATCTCGACGTTCTGCACGACGCCCATCGTCACCGTAGACAGCAACATGACGGTATGGATCACCATCATAATCATCACGGTCAACTCCATGACCATGAGCATCACGCTCATGGTGGTCATAGTAGTGTCCACGAGGGCCATGGCCTCGCCCTCGAAGTGGTCCTCCTCGCTGCTCTCCATGGGCAGCAGCACCACACCCACGAGCAGTAGCCACATGTCCACCATAGCTGTTGTTATCATCCTCCAAGGCACCATCCACGGCAGCCTACACGGAATTCTCATCCCCAACTTCCTCAAGTGGATCAATAGGGTGCTGTCGGTGTTGAACCCTATCACCACCTGCTGTAGGACGCTCGTGAAGCATCCTTCCAAGGTCTCGAACCATGTTTCATAATTCTTGAAACTCAGCACGCGTGATCGGGGCATCTTCTTCCCCTTGATTTTCTCCATGAACACTCAGTGTAGATCCTGCCATGTTAGTGGGGCGAAAAAAGCGGAATAGGATAATTTTTGTGGAATCACACAACCTCACCTCTTACTCACCAAAGTTCTTATGAGTTCATATCAGATTGTGCTTCTCCCGGATGTGTTAAAGCGATTGAAAGACATGGATCAAAGAACTAGCTTCGATTTTTGGTGAATCTCGGTGGGGTAAACAAAAAGGGGGCTTGTGCTGAAATCAAATTCATGCAAACCAAGAAAATATGTGGATAGATGACAACCCACAAGTATAGGGGATCGCAACAGTCTTCGAGGGTAGTATTTCACCAAAATTTATTGATTCGACACAATGGGAGCCAAAGAATATTTGTGAGTATTAGCAGTTGAGTTGTCAATTAAACCACACCTAGAGAACTAAATAACTGCAGCAAAGTGTTTAGTAGCACAGTAGTAACAGTAGCAATAGTAACAGAAATAGTAACAGTAGCAGTTTTGTAGTGATTGTAACAGCAGCAGTAGCAGCGAAAGTAACTTAGCAAAGATCAGTATGCGAAAAGCGTAGGCATTGGATCAGTGATGGATAATTATGTTGGATGACATTCATCATGTAACAGTCACAACCTAGGGCGATACGCAATAGCTCCAATTCATCAATGTAATGTAGGCATGCATTCCGTATATAGTCATACGTGCTTATAATAAGAACTTCCATGACATCTTTTGTCCGACCCTCCCATGGCAGCGGGGTCCATAAAGAAACTAAGGGATATTAAGGCCTCCTTTTAATAGAGAACCAGAACAAAGCAATAACACTTAGTGAATACATGAACTCCTCAAACTATGGTAATCACCGGAAAGAATCCCAATTATTGTCACCTTGGGGTATGCGGATCATAACACGTAATAGGTGCATATAACTTGCAAGATAGGATCAAGAACACAAATATATTCATGAAATAATAAAGGGTACAGATCTGAAATCATGGCACTCGGGCCCTAGTGACAAGCATTAAGCATAGCAAAGTCATAGCAACATCAATCTCAGAACATAGTGGATACTAGGGATCAAAGCCCTAACAAATTGACTCGATTACATGATCAATCTCATCCAACCCATCACCGTCCAGCAAGCCTACAGAGAAATTACTCACACCCGGTGGTGAGCATCATGAAATTGGTGATGGAGGATGGTTGATGATGACGATGGCGACGAATCCCCCTCTCCAGAGCCCCAAACGGACTCCAGATCAGCTGTAACACCCCAAAAATTTAACCATATTTTTATTAAGTAAAATCTGGCCAGAAATAAAATTTTGAATTCTACTAGGTCTTTTATTAATTTTAGTTCTTCTCTGTTTTCTGTTTTCTAAAATTCTTCCCTCCATATAGAAAATTTTGGGAAAAATATTATGGGCTTGATAGTTTTATTAAATCATTTCATTTCTATTTTAATAACAGTAGGAAATATTTGCATAATAATTTTTTTTGCCAAGATAATCATTTTTATAGCATTTTCAATTCTTTAATTGCTTTTGTTACACTACAACTATTTTAAATAATTCTTTAAAAATTCCAAAAAAATTATGAGAGGTCATGTGATGCCTATAGATCACTTTTATGCAGAAACCCAACTTGGTCTTTTGAAAATTTTGAGTGAAACATCCTCTTTTCTTTTCTGGTCCAGATTCAGCTTTGAACTACAACCTCAATTTTTATTGCTTTAAAAATTCTGCAATTATTCCCACCTCTAGTCCTTCCTAAGAAACCCTTAAGTCCAGAAGACCAGCTCCAATTACCTCTTTTCAGTTGACCAAATAAAACCCCCAAGTTTCTGTCCAGAACAGAAATTCTTCCAAACCTGCACTAGCAAGTTTCTCCTTTTCACAAAACAACTCCACCATCATATTTATTATCTAAGGAGACACCATCCTGCCAAATTTCACACTCAACAAAGTTTCCTAGATAGCCATAGCATTTTATCAGACAGGTTGTGAGCCTGGCGGAAACTTGCATCCTCATGATCTTGCATTGTACACTTGATCTTCTGGCCACACTAACATGTCCATCACTCTCACCACACCAGATAGCGCCACCTTGACAAAAATCAACTCAAATAGAGCTCCCTAGTGTGCTCTGGCATTTGGTCGAACACCCTGCATGCGTGCAGAGAGCGCGGCCAGAGTGCACGAACTGCAGCCGTGGCATCGATCTGCTGTTGCACTTTTGCTGCTGCCCATGCTCGCCTTAGCCCTCCTCTGGATCAACTCAACCACCTAGAAGCACGCCGACACCCCACCCTGGCCTCCAGCACCACCTGGCACCGACCATCGCCGCCGCCCGCTACTGCCGTCCTGACCACGCCACCGCCCAAGTCATCGGAGCCGTCCAGCGCACCCCCTCCATTACTTCGGGCCTCCACCGTCCATACCAAACCGTACCGGCCACCTTACTGACCCCAACGGCCTCGCCACCGCCTCTCCTCGCCATTAATGGCTGCCGCCGGAGTCAGTGAAGCCGTGATCCGCTGAACTGACGTTTCCGTGCTATAAAATGACCACCTCGGGCTCGTTCTCGACAGCGCAAGCCACTCCACTCCTCCCAGGAATCTCCCTGGACCAACTCTCTCTCCTGCGCCCTCCAACCACCTCCATGGCCGAAGCCTTGCCGTCAGCCGTAGCTCAAATTCGAGTACCTCGTCCACCCCCTCTCCATATAGACCACCACAGCAGACCCTAATCGTCACCAAGGAACCCCCTCGTGGCTCCATTCTTCTCCAAGATGACTGTGGTATCGGCTTCATCATTACTGCAACCGACCGCCACGGAAGTTGAAGCCCTGCTCATCTCCTTTGTCTCCGGCGAACGTGCGACATCCCAGTCGAAGCGGCTCACTCCCCTGAGCACGCCGGTAGGCTGGGCGTCACAAACAGAGGATGGAGTCGCCGGCAATCGCCGTCGGGATCACCCTCTCTCCTCGGCTGAGCGCGAGCGCGCGATGAGGAAGAAGCACTTGCCAGTGGGCCCTGCGGTCCCACCTGTCAGCCACCAAAGGCATCAGTCGGTCCCGCCCGTCGGTTTAAGTGGAGACGGCCTCTGCAGAAGCCGCTTATCCGAAACTATGGCGTACTTGGGTGACCCGCCTTCGACGTGGCAAGCCGCCCGCACAGCTGAGCGACTGGGCTTGGCCCAGTGGCGCCGTCCAGCTAAATCGCGCTCAGGGCGTGCCTCTTCCCTGTTCCCTTTTCTTTTTCAGCACTTTCAGATAATGCTACAGAAGCCATTTCGAACCTAATATTGGTGATTCAAATTTATACATACTCCTAAAATCATGCTCTATTAAGCCAGCTTGGGTGAACATTTTTCCTAAGCTTAGTTTTTGTTGGATCGATTAAATAGTCCATTTAGTCATTTATTTCAACTTAGAAAATTTCTAGGAAAATCATATGAACCCCAAATAATTTGATTCTTTTTCTGAAATTCCTTATTTCTCATCTAGTTTATTTTAGTAGTTATTTCAAATATTTCCAAACAACTTTTTACCACTGTTTTGGCTTTATGTGGTAATTTCAATATTTTTGAAAATAGGAAATGGAGGGAAGAGAATTTTCAAAACTTTTGGAGTGCACCCAATATTTCTGCATGATCAAGGCAAGCATCTTGAACACTTGATATGGTGATTGCATGGTTAAATGTTTGCAAGAAATAATTGAATCATGCATATGTTGAATTCAGATAAAATTTGCATGCATGTAGTGTTGGCATGTTTCCTCGTACCGTGCAACGTGTACTTGTCATGACTAACTTGCAGGAGCAGGTATGAGAGAAATACCGTTACCGGCAGAAGGGTGATCACGTTGGAGCGTGATCATGCCTTGTTGGTTATGCTTGTTGGGACATGCAAGGGCTGTGGCCCTGTTTTTGGGGTTACTGTTGAAAGAACACTTTATTGTGCTAACCACTGCAGGAAAACATAAGCCTGCTGAGTCGACCGTAGATCGAGTCTTGTTCCGGTAACCCCCATACTTGTTCGTGCTGCCACTTGTCCCTGCCGCAGGTAGGGTATGGTTTAGTAAGTTGATAACCCCTTTTCTGCACACACCGTACGGAGGGGCCATAGTGAAAGATACCATTGGCCCATGGTAGGCATGTCACTTGGTCAGGGGACATGTGTGTCTCCGGTTGTAGCCGGAGAGGGGTAGCACCCCTGTTTGCAGGCCGATATAAATTGTGATCCCATGCTATTCGAGATTGTAGTCTCCCCGTCTTAGAGTTTATCTTGAATGATGTCTTGGGTGATTCCTGGCATCAAGAAAGTTAATCTGGTGTGTGCTGGTCAGGTGTGTTTTCAACCCAAAGGCCGTAATGGGAATTAGTCAGCGTCTCGGTGCCGGCTAAAGAAATCCTTTACTTGTGGGTAAAGAGTACACCCTCTGCAGAGTTACACCTATTCAAATAGCCGTGTCCACGGTTAAGGACTACAGTCTGGGTTGGTCAAGAGTCGGTCTCCGGAGGAAAATAAAATTGAGCATGATTTATTTTGCAGGATAATTATTGTTGCCACTGACGCTATCTTGAATATTATGGTTGTCATGAATATTATTGTTATTATTATGGACTAACCATTTCTCTTATTTTTATTTTCTGAGTATCTCATGGGCTGGCTAGACTACCCGGGATACTCATTTATTTTCAAGACCTCTCGAGGCATCGCTTGAGTTCTCGGGCGGTCCTGTCTCGCCCGATTCTCTTTTAGACACCCGTTTGGCATTTCTTTTCAAGACCTCTCGTGGCGTCGCTTGAGTTCTCGGGCGGTCCTGTCTCGCCGGATTCTCTTTTAGACACCCGTTTGGCATTTCTTTTCAAGACCTCTCGTGGCGTCGCTTGAGTTCTCGGGCGGTCCTGTCTCGCCCGATTCTCTTTTAGACACCCGTTTGGCATTTCTTTTCAAGACCTCTCATGGCGTCGCTTGAGTTCTCGGGCGGTCCTGTCTCGCCCGATTCTCTTTTAGACACCTGTTTGGCATTTCTTTTCAAGACCTCTCGTGGCATCGCTTGAGTTCTCGGGCGGTCCTGTCTCGCCCGATTCTCTTTTAGACACCCGTTTGGCATTTCTCTTGGATACTCGGGCGGTCCTGTCTCGCCCGATTCTCCACTTTTATATTTCCTTTTGGATTCTCGGGCGGTCCTGTCTCGCCCGATTCCCCATTAACTTTCTTTGTTTGTCACTAACCTTTCATATTTATTCTTCAATACCGTATTAATATTCATCATGCCATGCTTTAATTCCGTTCAACATATGCATACAATTTAACCCATCATGATCATATGCGCTCGGTATATCTTTTGTTCATTATGTTTGCGAGTACATTCCAACGTACTCACATGCTTGTCCCTGGCTATTTAATTGGCCAGGTCAGGATTTCGACAAGGAGTATTACCACGAAGCCCATGCGGAGCCTAGGATAGCAGCCACGTGGGATAGGAATTATCCTGGTCAGTCGTTCCTGTGGGAATGGAGCCCCATCGACGTTGGAGAACCACGAGCCGCTTCCGTCATCCTCACTAGAAATCATTGTTGTATCATTAGACCTTTATGGTCTTGTATCCATTTCTTGTAATTGCTTGGTAATCTGTAACAAGGACGTGTCCACCAGTAACAGTAATCCTGGGCTGGTGACGACTCAAGGGGTTAATTTCTGGGATATCATGTCCCGAAAATCTGGCCCCGACATCAGCCCTCCCGATGAAGAACAGGAGGTGATAGCGGCTCCGTATCGTAAAACGCGATGAAACTTCTTCCCTTATTTTATTCTCGGAGAAAGTGAATTTATAGCGTTGGAATTAGGTCAGACGGCCGCCTGTGGGCCCCACAAGGCATCAGGGCGCGCCCTAGGGGGGTCGCGCCCTGTTGCCTTGTGGGCAACAGGTGGCCCCTCTTCTGTTGATTCTTGCGCCAGTAATTTTTATTTATTCCATAAAAAATCTCCGAAATTTTTTGTCCAATTCCGAGAACTTTGATTTCTGCACAAAAACAACACCATGGTAGTTCTGCTGAAAACAGCGTCAGTCCGGGTTAGTTTCATTCAAATCATGCAAATTAGAGTCCAAAACAAGAGCAAAAGTGTTTGGAAAAGTAGATACGACGGAGACGTATCAACCACCCCCCCAAGCTTAATTCATTGCTTGTCCTCAAGCAATTCAGTTGACAAACTGAAAGTGATAAAGAAAAACTTTTACGAACTCTTTTGTTCTTGTTTCCATATATAAGCTTAACTAGCACCCAAGTTTTCAGCAAAGATCATGAACTAACCATGCTCATAATAACACTTAGAAACTACATTTACTCATATCAATGGGATAATCAACTAGCAAGCAATAATAACATATCTCAAGTGCCAACAATTTGTCAAAACAATCATGATATAATATGATAACATGGTATCTCGCTAGCCCTTTCTGAGACCGCAAAACTTAAATGCAGAGCACCTCCAAAGTTCAAGCAGTGACTAAACATTGTAATTCAGGGTAGAAGAGATCCAGTCATGATTTACCCAACATTAACTATACTCAATGCATAAGAATGACAATAGTGCTATCAGAATTGGTGCTTATAATGAGAAGGTGAGACTCAACAATAAAAGTAAAATAACATAAAAGTAAATAGATAGGCCCTTCGCAGAGGGAAGCAGAGATTTGCAGCGGTGCCAGAGCTCGATACTTAAATCAGAGATGAAAAACAATTTTGGGAGGTGTACTTTTCCTGTCAACGTCACGACCGAGAATTTTCAATATCTTCCATGCTAAACACATTATAGGCGGTTCCCACGTGGAAAGGTAAATTTTACTCCCCCTCCACCATACAAACACAAGCCATGGCTCGCCGAATTCACCGGTGCCCTCCATACCAACAACTCTTCGGGGTAGTTTGTTTGCATTATATATATTTTTCATTTTGATTATAGGACTGGGCATCCCGAATACCAGCCTCTCTCGTGCCATGACAAGTGAATGAACACTCATCTTGAGAATAACCCGCTTAGCATGGCAGATACTGACCGCCCCATGTCGCTCTATGAGCAGTACAGGCACACAAAACAGATGTTCATTTGAATGATTAGAGGTGGCACATGCAAATTTACTTGGAACGGCAGAGTAATACCGCATATAGGTAGATATAGTGGACTGATTTGGAACAACTTTGGTTTAAGGATTTTGGATGCACAAGCAGTATTCCCTCTTAGTACAGGCGAAGGCTAGCAAATAGATTGAGAAGCGACCAAATAGAGAGCGAAAATGGTCATAAGCATGCATTGAGAATAATTAACATTGAATACTAGCATGAGTAGGATATAAACACCCTGAACATAAATATCGTGGAGGCTATGTTGGTTTTGAATCAACTACATGTATGAACATGTGCCAACTCAAGCCACTTGAAACATTCAGAGGAAGATACCATATTAACATACTACATCATAACCATTTTAATGCATGTTGACAACCAAGATAAATCATTATCCACTCCTAGCTACTTAAGCATGGCATGAGCAACTATAATATCTAATTGTCATCACAAACATGTTTACTCATATTATGCTGAATCATGGATACTGAGGTAAACATATTTACAAAGACAAAAACAAGAAGAGTTCATACCAGCTTTTCCTTGCCACCGTCACTTCATCAAATCATCATCATTATTGCCTTTCACTTGCATGACTGAATGATGTGAAAATAATAATAGTGCAAGTGTGCTGTGGACTAAGCTGGAATCTGCAAACATTTTATTCAAGGGAGAAGACAAGGTAAAATTGGCTCTTCGTTAGATCAACAATAAAACACATGATAACCACTCAACATTTTCATCGTGGTCTTCTCCCTATGACGACTCAAAGAAAAGAAAAGAAATTTAGAGAAACACACTGAAATATTTTTGGAGTTTTTAGTTTTTCTGAAGAAAGCAAATTAAAGAAGAAAAACGAAAAGCGAGAAAAACTATTTACATGGGAGAGCTCCCAACAAGCAAAAGAGGAAACGAGAAATCTTTTTGGGTTTTCTTTTAATAATACAAACTAACTAACAAGAAAGAAAAACCGAAAAGAAGCGAGAAATATTTTTGGATTTTGTAAGTTTTTTAGACACACGAGAAGAAAGCTAAAATAAAACTAACATGGATATACAATGAAAAAGGATGAACACCGACAACTGGAATGAATGTGTGAACATGAATGTAATGTCGGTGAGAGATACGTACTCCCCCAAGCTTTGGCTTTTGGCCTATCTTGGTAATCACCACCCGTAGTATCCATCAGGACCAGGCGGATAGTACAGGGGCGGAGGCACTTGAGCGTCCCACTTCTGGATCTCGTTCTCTGCTGCGACCAGCTCATTCCTGTAAGCTGTGATGTCTGCCGGCATGATGGTGTATCCATTCCTGGCATGAGAGTCAAACAAAGAGGGTGCTGGCAACGGAATAATATCACGAGTTCTCTCGCTGAAAATCAGGTTATAACGAATGTAGTGAGGAGGCTCAGGTTCATCAATAAATTGGTGATCGATCATGCACTGTTGGTCTCAATAAACCTTAGGCAGCAAATAGTCATTTGGGCGGATAGCAACATTAAAACGTTTCGCAAGACGCGAAGCATAAATACCGCCATGGACTTTACCCTTACTCCTGTTGGTGTGCAGGCGGCATGCAATGATAGCTCCCAAGTTAAAAGTGTTATCGCCGTGAATAGCACGATGCAAGATGGCGAGGTCAGGGGCACTGAGCGTACCACCTTCCTCCCTAGCAGTCAAGCATTTCCCTATAAATAAAGCAAAGTAGTGCACAGCAGGAAAAGGCAAGATAGTAACACGGGCTTTCGACACGGCCCTAAATTCCCCCACAGTCAAAGTGCGAAGGAAGTCCTCGAACTCCTCAGGCCGAGGCTCCCTCAAATCCCCATCAGAAGGGATCAAGCATATCTCACAAAACTCATCTAGCGTTAACTCATGATGTTCAGCATATAAATCGAAACGCACCATGGGGATATCAAGCCTAGGCATGAAATAATTTTTTTGCACAAAGGAGTTTGTAAGGATGTGGTGCTGGTCACACTCATCTGCGAGGAAGTCGGTCAGCCCGGCGTTCGCAACAAATTGTTCGAACTCTTGACGGAACCCGGCTTCGTTCATGAAGGTGTTGTGTGGCCACTCGCATTGTCGGACCTCCGTCCTGCGCGGAATATTGAGGTCATGGTCATAGGCATCCCCAAGGACACCCTTGGAGCTCCGGCTCGAAGAACCTCTCCAAAGGAAGTTCATTTTCCTAAGAAAAAATTTCTGAAAAAAATTTGGACCACAAAAAGATGTTAACAAAACTTCACAAGATTGATAGCAACTACTCATATAAGTGCCTAGAGGCTATATCAAGCATTCAAACTACTTAGAACTCAAAGAATTCAACATGCAAGCTCATTTTTAGTAGCACCAATAGTAGCAATTTATGCAAAATATAATCCACTAAAGCAAAACCTAATTGGAGCAATGGAAGAGTCACATACCAAGGAGCAATCCCTCAAAACAGTTTCGGAAACGGAGCTCCAAGCAAAGAGATCAAAAATCTCAGGTTTGGGAGCAAGAACATGAGAGAGAGAGCTACCACGATTTTTTCTGAAGGTAGGAGATGAAGTGGGCTAAATAAATAAGTGAGTGGGTCCCTGTGGGACCCACAAGGCATCTTGGTGCGCCCTGGGGGGTGGCCGCGCCCAGTTGCCTTGTGGGCAACAGGTGCACCTCCCTAGGTTGTTTTCAGTACCAAAATTTTTAAATAATCTAGAAAAAATCATGTTAAAATTTTATTGCATTCTGAGCACTTTTATTTTTGGGTCATTTTTTGTTGCACGGATAATTCAGAAAATAGGATAATCATGGCATTTTACTTTATTAAACTATGAATAACAGAAAGCAAATTATGGTTAAAGAAAGTTGTGCTTACTAAATTCATCGACCACATGCCCCTCAAAAAGAATCCATTAATAAGGTTGATCAAGTCTTATTAACAAACTATTTCCGAGTGGCATAAAACTGAAGAATTTTCGTATAACACTAAGTTACCTCAACGTGGATATGCATCTCCCCAACAATAAGGATTTCATAATTCTTCTTGATAGTAGGAAGAGGAAATTTAAATCCTCTAATAGTGATTGTCGAAACTTTTTCAATACAATTGATACCATTCACTGAAGTTTGTTTCTTCGGGAAATAAACCGTATGCTCATTACCATTGACATGAAAAGTGACCTTGCTTTTATTGCAATCAATAACAGCCCCTGCAGTATTCAAAAAGGGTCTTCCAAGGATAATAGACATGTTGTCGTCCTCGGGCATATCAAGTATAACAAAGTCCGTTAAGATAGTAACATTTGCAACAACAACAGGCACGTCCTCGAAAATTCCAATAGGTATAGCAGTTGATTTATCAGCCATTTGCAAAGATATTTTAGTAGGTGTGAGCTTATTCAAATCAAGTCTTCTATATAAAGAGAAACGCATAACACTAACACCGGCTCCTAAATCACATAGAGCAGTTTTAACATAACTTCTTTTAATGGAGCATGGTATAGTAGGTATTCCGGGATGTCCTAACTTTTTAGGTACTCCACTCTTAAAAGAATAATTTGCAAGCATGGTGGAAATTTTAGCTTCATGTATCTTTCTTTTATTAGTGACAATATCTTTCATGTGTTTAGCATAGGGAGACATTTTCAACATATCAATCAAACGAGTGCACAAAAAGACAGGTCTAAGCATTTCAACAAAGCTCTCAAAATCTTCCTCATCCTTGTTTTTAGATGGTTTAGTGGGAAAAGGCATAGGTTTTTGGACCCATGGTTCTCTTTCCTTTCCATGTCTTCTAGCAACAAAGTCTCTTTTGTCATAGCTTTTATTCTTAGGATGTGGGTTATCAAGATCAACAGCAGGTTCTATTTCTACATCATTATCTGGTTGAGCATCAACATGAACATCATCATTATCATTATCATTATCATTAGGTGGATGTTCATTACCAGATTGTGTCTCAGCATCAGAAATAGAAACATCATTATGATTCTCAGGAGATTTTTCTATCTCAGGTTCACTAGAAGCATGCAAAGTCCTATCATTTTTCTTTTTCTTTTTTCTTTTTCTTCTTAGATGGACTAGGCACATCAATATTATTTCTTTGAGAATCTTGTTCAATTCTTATAGGATGACCTTCAGGATACAGGGGCTCCTGAGTCATTCTACCTCCTCTAGTCATTACCCTAACAGCATGATCATTCATTTTATTATTCATCTCATCAAGCAAATCATTTTGTGACTTAGCTATTTGTTCTAACTGAGTCTGAACCATAGAAGCATGTTTACTTAAGCATTTAACATCATTAGCAGTTCTAAACATCAATTCACTCAAGCGATCAATCATGATGGCATTTCGTTTTAATTAATTCATCCATGCATTGACTAGCAGATTTATTATAAGGAATATCAGTTTCATTGAATCTACGAAGAGAATTTACCTCTACTACCTGTGTCGGGATATCAAGTCCATGTATTTCTTCAATAGGTGGTAGATTCTTGACATCTTCAGCTTTAATACCTTTTTCCTTCATAGATTTCTTAGCTTCTTGCATATCTTCAGGACTGAGGAATAGAATACCTCTTTTCTTCGGAGTTTGCTTAGGTGGTGGTTCAGGAAGTGTCCAATCATCAGCATTTCTCAATATATTATTCAATAGTTCTTCAGCCTGTCCAACAGTTCGTTCCCTGAAAACAAAACCAGCACAACTATCTAGGTAGTCCCTAGAAGCATCAGTTAGTCCATTATAAAAGATATCAAGTATTTCATTTTTCTTAAGAGGATGATCAGGCAAAGCATTAAGTAATTGGAGAAGCCTCCCCCAAGCTTGAGGGAGATTCTCTTCTTCAATTTGTGCAAAGTTAAATATTTCCTGTAAGGTAGCTTGTTTCTTATTAGCAGGAAAATATTTTTCAGAGAATTAGTATATCATATCTTGGGGACTACGCACACAGCCAGGAGCAAGAGTATTAAACCATTTCTTAGCATCACCCTTTAATGAGAAAGGAAACAACTTAAGGATGTAATAGTTGCAAATTTTTTTCCTCATGAGCAAATAGGGTGGCAATATCATTCAACTTAGTAAGGTGTGACACAACAGTTTCAGTTTCATAACCATGAAAAGGATCAGATTCAACCAAAGTAATTAACTTAGGATCGACAGATAGTTCATAATCCTTATCGGTAACAAATATGGGAGAGGTAGCAAACTTAGGATCATATTTCATTCTCTCCATCATAGACTTTTCCTTCATCTTAGCCAGCAATTTTCTAACATCATCTCTATCATTACAAGCAAGAATTGCCCTAGCTGTCTCTCTATCAAAAACATAACCATAAGGTATCTTAGGCATTTCAACTCTAGTAGGAGAGCTAGGCATAATAGGTGAATCATAATTTTCAAGAGTTTCAACATTTTCAATTTCTTTAGCTTTAGCAATTTGTTCATCAAGAAATTCACCTAATGGCACAGTATCATCAAGCATAGTACTAGCATCATCAATAGTTTCGTTCATAGCAGAAGTAGTATCATCAATTACTTGTGACATATCAGAATGAATAGCAGGTGGTGGCGTCGCAAGCTTACTCAAAACAGAAGGTGAATCAAGTGCAGAGTGTGATGGCAGTTCCTTACCTCCCCTTGTCTTAGAGGGAACGATCTTGGTCATAGCATCTTTTAGATTCTTCATATTGATCAACAGATATAAACCCCAAGTGACTCAACAAATAGAGCTATGCTCCCCGGCAACGGCGCCAGAAAAAGGTCTTGATAACCCACAAGTATAGGGGATCGCAACAGTCTTCGAGGGTAGTATTTCACCCAAATTTATTGATTCGACACAAGGGGAGGCAAAGAATATTTCTGAGTATTAGCAGTTGAGTTTTCAATTCAACCACACCTGGAGAACTAAATATCTGCAGCAAAGTGTTTAGTAGCACAGTAGTAACAGTAGCAATAGTAACAGAAACAGTAACAGTAGCAGTTTTGTAGTGATTGTAACAGCAGCAGCAGCGAAAGTAACTTAGCAAAGATCCGCGTAGACATTGGATTAGTGATGGATAATTATGTTGGATGACATTCATCATGTAACATTCATCATGTATATAGTCATACATGCTTATAATAAGAACTTGGATGACATCTTTTGTCCTACCCTCCCGTGGCAGTGGGGTCTATTAGGAAACTAAGGGATATTAAGGCCTCCTTTTAATAGAGAACCAGAACAAAGCATTAACACTTAGTGAATACATGAACTCCTCAAACTACGGCAATCACCGGAAAGAATCCCAATTATTGTCACCTTGGGGTATGTGGATCATAAAAGGTAATAGGTGCATATAACTTGCAAGATAGGATCAAGAACACAAATATATTCATGAAAACATAAAGGGTTCAGATCTGAAATCATGGCACTCGGGCCCTAGTGACAAGCATTAAGCATAGCAAAGTCATAGCAATATCAATCTCAGAACATAGTGGATACTAGGGATCAAAGCCCTAACAAATTGACTAGATTACATGATAAATATCATCCAACCCATCACCGTCCAGCAAGCCTATGAAGGAATTACTCACACCCGGTGGTGAGCATCATGAAATTGGTGATGGAGGATGGTTGATGATGATGATGGCGGTGAATCCCCCTCTCTGGTGCCCCGAATGGACTCCAGATCAGCCCTCTCGATGAAGAACGGGAGGTGGCGGCGGCTCCGTATCGTAAAACACGATGAAACTTCTTCCCTTATTTTTTTCTCAGGGAAAGTGAATTTATAGCGTTGGAATTAGGTCAGACGGCCGCCTGTGGGGCCCACAAGGCATCAGGGCGCGCCCTAGGGGGGTCACGCCCTGTTGCCTTGTGGGCAACAGGTGGCCCCTCTTCTATTGATTCTTGCACGAGTAATTTTTATTTATTCCATAAAAAATCTCTGAAAAGTTTCATCCTATTCCGAGAACTTTGATATCTGCACAAAAACAACACCATGGTAGTTCTACTGAAAACAGTGTCAGTACGGGTTAGTTTCATTCAAATCATGCAAATTAGAGTCCAAAACAATAGCAAAAGTGTTTGGAAAAGTAGATACGACGGAGACGTATCAATAGATTGAAACACACACAACACACAAAGTTCTATAATTTTTCTACCAAGCTGAAACGTTGAATCTTACATAACACTTTTCTTTTCTCTTGATTTTTTTTGCCACTCTTTTTTTCTCTCTTTTGAAAAAAAAATTGCCACTTTTTTTTCTCTCCAAAGCACAAAAACCAAATCTGAAAGTAACCACAAAGACGAACTTGGTGCAGATCTAAAAGATGAAGAACATGCAAGGTATGCAACAACAAGATCTCAGCACCAAAAAGGCATGGATTTATTTTTGGTGGGGCTTTAAACTTCTAGGACAGAAAATATAGCATGAAAAACACTTGATCTAAAGGGATGATAGTAAGATAAACTTGGATAACAGATCCTACCGTGTCAACTAAGGCTCTGATGCCAGATGATAGGTGCAAACCCAATGAACAAGTTCACGCCTGAGGATGGCCCGATCTTCACGTCGTAGGATCGAATCGGGGAGGATAACTAGCTGCAAGCAGCCGGGATAACTAGCTTTATACCTGCCAAGGTTGGATGCAACCCATACGTTGGGGATGGCTGACCAGAGCTGCAAGAACTCCAACCCGCTATCCGAACAATTGCACCACAAACCGGGACTAACCCACACAAAACGGCCGGAACCATAGAGCACGAATTAGGGGGAACCAGAGGCTCCTTCTCGCGAATCTGGATGAACTCACAAGAGCAAAGGTAGCAAGTTTCTCTCGGATCTCTCTAGCAGTCTTGCTGCATAAGCTTGTAGCTGAATGGTTTGACAAAAGGTGCTAAAAGATGGGGGAGATGGGGTTTTATAGCAGGGACAACCCCCCTTAGCTAGGTGTGAAAAGGTTTGAAAAATAACCAGCTTTGCATGGCTTCCTTGGGGGAACAAGCAGTCATCTTTGGGAGTTGTTGGAGAGCTCCTCAGAAATTCGCGAAGCCTTGACAGTAAATTAGATGTAGCTTCTGGAGATATACCCCTATGACCCTATCACTCCTTCAAATGGGTGTGGCACAACAAAACATCAGAGGTAAAAAACTGACAGCATCAGCTTCACTTGAAACTTTTTTTCTCCAAACTTGTTTCTTCAAACCAGTTCCTTCAAGAACTCATAGATTGTTGGATTTCTTCCATGCGATACCTAAGTTAAACCAACAACAATGGGGATGAAAGCATAGTTGTGTCATCAAGGTTAGAAGGTAAACTTAAGTTAGCGTTCACCAGGTCACTTATTAGTTTGGAGCGACTTCTTGTGATTGGACCTATAGTTGTTGGAGACTTGTCGATGGTTGTGGTTTCCTCATCAGTGAACTACTCCCTCCTCGTCATGGAGACCACCGGGATGATGAAGATGGCCTCCGGTGATGATTTTCCCCTCCGACAGGGTCCCGGAAAAGGCTCCGTATGAGATCTCTTCGGAACATAGGCTTGCGGTGGCGGCGTGGGAGTTCTAGGTTAAGTTTCGGGGGTTTCTATATTTATAGGATTTTTCAGTGTTGGTTTCACGTCAGGGGGTGTCGGTGTATAAAATATGGGTATTTTATACTCTGACTTATGCACAGACGGTAGCAGCTTCTTTGATGGCCAGGACTTGCCGGGAATTGCCAATATCAAGATTCAAGACCCAGTTGCAGAAGCTATTGGGAAGAAGATCAAGACGAAGCTTCAAGTTCAACACCGATGATAACCTTTGCCGGCAAGGCCAAGCCAGCAAGGTGCAGGCCCGGCAAGCTCCGTGCCGGCAAGCCCTCGCTAGCTGCCAGCGCTCCACCTCATCGAGCAGCTGGTCACTAATCAATGAGGTGTCGAGCCCCCAGGCGGTTAGGTGAGATTTTTCGGGCACGTGTCAGCATGCTGGGGGAGATTTACCTTTAATGACACCCGTCCAGAAGGCGTGTCAAGCTAATAGGAGGTAGCTGGGCGAGTGGTGCAGAAACCTTGCCGGGGCTACTCCTCCACATGACACCTAACGGCACATTTATTGCGTTTGTCCTAATCCGGCAGAGTCAGGTATGATAGCACTGTTTGCTATATAGTCACTATGTAATGACTATTTTGCCACTGTGGTTACCCCTTGAGCTATAAAAGGAGGGCCAGGGCAACATTTACAGGGATCGAACCTTTGCACAACTTGCATGTGTAGCTGCTCTTTCCGTGCCTTGCCGGGAGAAGCACTCCTTGTACTTGTGCACATACACATCCAATACACAAAGCAGGAGTAGGGTTTTACACCTCACGGTGGCCCGAACCTGGGTAAACTCTTTGTGTTTCTGCTGATTCTGCTCTTTGTGCTCGTCGACCCCCCTAGTCGAACCGCAAAGGGGCTAGATGGCCCCATAGATGGTCGTACGCACAACATCTTTGGCGCACCAGGTAGGGGGATCGCTTGCGCGAACCTGAATCAGTAGATTGCGCGTCAGCTTCATCAGCTTCTTCATCTTCTTCATCGTTGATGACTCCCGAGAAGAAGGGCATCACGATGACGGCTCCATCCACTTCCCAGGTTCCTTCGCACGTATCCGTGGGCGGCGCAGCCAACGTGGGCGGTGCGGACACCGCGGTTGGCACGACCGGCGTAGGCGGCGTGGTCGCCATGCACACCGTGGTTGGAGCAGGAGGCGGAGGTGCTGGAGGCAGTCAACCTCCTCGACCCTGTGGCGAGCAAAGCCGCGATGGTGCGGGCGGGGCAGACAGACGTCTTCCTCCCCCTCATCGCGTCGACAAACGCAGCCACCGGAGCAACAATGCCCGGAATGGCGCAAGTCAAGACCCCGTCACGGTGACGTCCAGGGATGCTGCGTCGAGACACACGCCGCGCCCGCCCCATGATGGGCGCAGTGCAACTCCGAGCGGCTTTGACGACTCAGGACGGCGGCGACCACATGGCAAGACACCTGTCGATCAAGTTCCAGATCCTCAGGTGCCACCTCCGCCACGACAGCCCGCTGCTGGGCATGAGCCGCGGCAGCAAGATCGTAACGGCGCTCCTGCTGGCTCTACCAGGAGTAGAGCGACGTCACATTCTTCGCTCCCGGCCATGCCGGCCACAGCAGCAGAGGCGATGGCGCGAGCCCAAATGCTGCTCAACTTTACTCCAACGGCAGATAAGATGGATGAGTGGAGAGCCACCATCCAGAGCTTGATTGGATATGCCGAGTCGAGCAAGTCGCAGCAAGCGGAGCCTTCACGGCGTCTGCGAGCAGCACCAGTAGCTCCAACTGGTGGCCGTGCTGATGGCGCTGCACTAACGGTGCAATCACCTCTGCGGCAACAATGTCAACAGCAAACGTGACAAATTCAATGATCCTTCGACCCCGACGAGATGTCGATGACCTCTTCAGATCCACGAGCGCGGCAAGATCAGCGGCAAGTGCTGCAAGATAGGTGGGTAGAGGATGCCCGCACCACCATTGAATGCCGCCGGGAGGTGCGCCGTCAATCCGACGCGCGCAACGGCCCAGTCGTTGATGAGCCTGCGCCCGAGGTTGGCGGATATCTGCCTTACGAGGTTGGATGTCCAGCCTTCACTCGTGAGCTGCGGCATGTCTGCTGGCCGTCTGTCTGGGCCTTCAAGCCGGAAGTACCAGAAAAGTACGATGGCAAGCTGAACCCAGTAGAGTTTTTGGGCATCTACACAATTGCCGTGCAAGCTGTCGGGGGAAGAGACGAGAAGATTCTCGCCAACTACTTTCCGTTGGTGTTGAAGCCTAACATGAGATCTTGGCTGATGAACTTGCCGGAGAACTCCATTTCTTCATGGTCAGATCTCTGCAATGAGTTTGTTGGTGCCTTTACCGAAGGTCACAAGGCCCTTGGACAGCCCAGCGACCTACAAGTGATCCTGCAAAGAGATAGTGAAACTTTGCGCAAGTACATCTAGAGATTCAGCCGCATGCACCGCAACATCCCGGATGTGCACCCCGTAGCCCTGATTGCCGCCTTCCATATGAACGTGCGCAATCGAAGGATGCGGGAAAAGATGAACGTCAAGCTACTGAAAACCATCAACGAGCTCTACACGTTGGCGGATAAGTGCGCGCGTGCTGAGGAAGGAAGAAGACTTCCCGGGGAGGACGCTGGTGCCAAGGTGGACTCCCAGGACGACGATGCTGCCACCCCGAAGAAGAAGGGCCAAAAGCACAACAGGAAGCGCAAAGGCAAAACTGTGATGGCTGTTGAAGGGTCCGGCAACTCCAACACCGCCAAGAAAGCCAAAACAGAGGACTCCGGCAAGGAGGCTGTTGTATGCGCCGCTTGTCAGGAGGTGGCGGCAAACGAGAAGGCCGGCAAGTCCGATGGACCATACTGCAAGATTCACCGTACCAAGGGCCATGACCTCCAATAGTGCCGACAAGTTGAGCATCTTGCTGAAAAGCAGAAGGCTGAAGCGCGACAAGGAGAAGGGCCAGGATGGTGCTGGCGGATCCGGCAAGAAGGGTCGTGGTGGTCGAGGAGGCCGCCGCGGCAGGGCTAAACAACACAAGCAGAAGCCTGCTAGAGGCCCGGAAAAGAAAGTGGAAGATGATGGAAGTGAAGAGGAAGAGGACGACGAAGAGTCCAGTGAGCAGGAATTCCAAAAGGCAACCGAGGCCATGTGTATTGACAGGGGTGCATCTTTGCATTCCTCTCACTGCTAACTCAAGCAGTGGGCACGTGAGGTCAACGCAGCAGAGCCGGCAATAGGCGCCCAGAAGCCACTCAAATGGTCACACACACCTATCATTTTCGATGCCGAGGACCACCCTGATCGCACAACTGCGGTCGGGTGTTTGCCGTTGTTGGTTTCACCAACAATTCGCAACCTCCAGGTCACGAAAATGTTAGTTGATGGTGGGGCCGGCCTAAATTTGATTTCTCCAGAAGTAATCAAGAGGCTGCAGATTCCCGATGAAGAACTCGAACAGACTGGTACATTCCAAGGAGTCAACCCGGGAAGGAGCCAACCCATGGGGAAGATCACATTGCCGGTGACGTTTGGCGGGGAATTGAACTATAGAACAGCGAAGATCGTGTTTGATGTTGTCAAGATCCCCTTGCCATATAATGGAATTCTTGGCCACCCAGCTTTGGCAAAATTCATGGCAGCATCCCACTATGCTTATAACACATTGAAGATGCCAGGGCCGATGGGTGTCATTTCCAACAATTCGGATAAGAAAGATGCAGTCATATGCATCGACAAACTCTACAGAGATGCGGTTGCAGCAGAGGCCACCAAGGCGCCAGCTCCCGCCAAGAAGAAGAAAAGCAAGAAGTCTAGCAGGACCTCTGACAAGAATTCCGGGAAGCACACCTCCTCGGAGTGCTGCGCACCTGTTGAAGACTTGCCGGAGTGTTCTATAGGCAAGAAATCCAAGGCCACTCCACCAGCAATGAAGAAGGTGCCGGCGAAGGAGGATGGCACTGGCGTGCCTTCACCGTCAGTTCCACCCTTGATAGCAAATAGGAAAGCGCGCTCGTTGCCTTCCTGCAGGCGAATGTCGATGTGTTTGCATGGAAACCATCTGACATCCCTGGTGTTCCCTGGGAGGTAATTGAGCACCACCTTGCTGTCTGTCCTCATGTTTGGCCCGTCAAGCAGAAGGTCAGGAAGCAGGCTTTGGAGTGGCAACAGTTCATTGCCGAGGAAATCAAGAAACTTGAAGCAACAGGTTTAGTTAGAGGTGTACTACATCCAACTTGGTTGGCAAATCTAGTTGTAGTGCGCAAAGCAAATGAAAAGTGGAGACTTTGTATCGACTACAGTGATATTAATAAAGCATGTCCAAAGGATCCTTTCCCTTTGCCACGCATTAATCAAATTGTAGACTCTACTGCCGGCTGTGATCTACTCTCATTCCTTGACGCATATTCTGGGTACCATCAGATTTTCATGGCCAGGGAGGATGAGGAGAAAACCGCATTCATTACTCCATGTGGCACATACTACTTTGTGCGTATGCCTTTAGGATTAAAGAGTGTTGGTTCAACATTTGCAAGAGCAGTCCAGATTGGTTTTGAGCCCTAGCTACACAGAAATGTGGAAGCATATATGGACGATATAGTGGTCAAAACCAAGGACAAATCAACTCTCATTCAAGACTTAGAGGAAACATTTGCAAACTTGCGCAAAATCAATTTGAAGCTCAACCCCGAGAAGTGTGTGTTTGGCATTCCATCCGGCAAACTTCTCGGGTTCTTTGTATTTCAACATGGAATCGAAGCAAATCCCGACAAGATCAAAGCAATTGAGCAGATTCAAGCACCAAAAAGCGTCAAGGATGTGCGGCGTCTTGCTGGCTGTGTTGCTGCCTTGAGTAGGTTCATTTCAAAGTCTGCTGAGCGCGCCCTGCTATTTTTCAAGATTTTGAAAAAGGCAGGTCCAATGAAATGAACTCCGGAAGCGGAGGCCGCGCTGCAGGATTTGAAAAGATACCTCTCTTCTGCACCAACGCTAGTTGCGCCTAAACCACGAGAGAAGTTGCTGCTATATCCGGCGGCAACAAATCAAGTGGTCAGTGCTGCATTAGTGGTGCAGAGAGAAGTCGATGATGAAGAAGCAGCAGCGGCAAGCCCATCCAATGACAAGCCAGAATCTTCTCGCGCAAGGTCTGGTGCCGACAAATCAGAAACAGCGCAAGCAAATGAAGCTAATCAGCAAATGGTGCCCAAGAAGAAGGTGGTGCAGCGGCCGGTTTATTTTGTTAGTTCCCTCCTGTAGGGGGCTAGGTTAAGATACTCTGGTGTGCAGAAGTTGCTTTTCAGCCTTCTTATGGCCTCGAGAAAGCTGCGTCACAACTTGCAAGCACATGAGATTACCGTCGTCACTCGCTTCCTGTTGCAGCGTATTTTGAGGAATCCAGATGCAACTGGCAGGATAGTGGAGTGGGCGTTGGAACTGTCGAGCTTTGCACTCAAGTTTGAAAGTACTTCAACTATTCAGAGCAGAGACTTGGCGGAGTTTATTGCAGAATGGACGCCAACGCAAGACGAAGAAGTTCAAGAATTAACTCTCCCCGGCAAAGAAACAATTAAGGAATAGATTATGTACTTTGACAGTGCCTTCTCGCTGCAAGGCGCCGGTGCCGGAGTGCTGCTTGTCGCACCCACCAAAGAGCACCTCAAGTATGTAATTCAGATGCATTTTCCCAGGGAGAAAGCTACAAACAACACTGCTGAGTATGAAGGGCTCCTTGCCGGTCTCAGGATCGCAGAGGACCTTGGAATCAGAAAGTTGATTATCCGTGGTGACTCGCAGCTTGTTGTAAAGCAAGTTAACAAAGATTATCAGAGCCTGTTGATGGAAGCATATGTGGAAGAAGTGAGGAAATTGGAGGAACACTTTGACGGATTGCAAACAGAGCACATCCCTCATGCGGAAAATAGCATTGCTGATCATCTGTCAAAGTGCGCCGCTCAAAAGCTACCTGTGGAACCGGGAACTTTTGTACTCCATTTGAATTAGCCATCAGTCACACCATCAATGCAGGCCAGCAAAAGAAGAAAGTTGAACACCGGCAAGTATTTTCTGGCAGAGCTCCCAGAAGCCGCCGGCAAGAAAGTTGTCGGAGACAATGACACGTCTGGCGGTGAGCAGCAGCCTCTAGCAGAATGACAAGTTTTTGCCGTTGAGATAAGCACTCCCACTCCCGAGGAGATGCCTTTAGTCCTTGTTGTTGAGCCACAGGCTCCGGCATGGGCACAACACATAGTTCATTTCCTTCAAACAGGAGAACTTCCCGATGAGCAAGAAGAAGTTGAGAAAGTAGCCCGTCAATCAAGTATGTATCAGTTTGTGGATAACATTCTGCACAGAAAAAGACCAAACGGTGTGAAATTAAAGTGCATTTGTCGGGAAGATGGACTAAAGTTGTTGGCAGAGATACATGGAGGCATATGTGGCTCTCACATAGGTTCAAGAGCGCTTGTCGACAAGGCTTTCCGGCAAGGCTTCTATTGGCCCACTGCCCTCCAGGATGCAACTGAGCTAGTAACCAAGTGTGAAGCATGCCAGTTCCATTCGAAGAACATACATGAGCCAGCTCAAGCTCTTCAAACAATCCCTCTCTCCTGGCCTTTTTCGGTCTGGGGGCTTGATATTTTGGGCCCCTTCCCCCGTGCTACTGGGGGCTTTGAGTTCTTGTACGTCGCCATCGACAAGTTCACAAAGTGGCCTAAAGTGGAGCCAGTGAGGAAGGTGACAGCACAGTCAGCCGTCAAGTTATTCAAAGGATTGTTTGCCGTTTCGGGGTTCCTAACAGAATCATCACCGACAACGGCACTCAGTTCACGAGCCGCACCTTCAAGTAGTACATCCAAGACCTTGGAAGCAAGATCTGTTTTGCCTTTGTCGCTCATCCGTGAAGCAATGGACAAGCAGAACGGATGAATGCTGAAGTGCTGCGTGGTCTCAAGACAAGAACCTTTGACAGGCTACGCAAGTGTGGAAGACGCTGGATTGATGAGCTGTCGGCAGTTCTTTGGTCACTCAGGACAACACCAAATTGAGCTACCGGCCAAACACCCTTCTCCCTAGTCTATCATGCAGAAGCGGTGCTCCCCACAGAACTCACATACGGGTCACCTCGAGTGCTCGCCTACGATGAGGCAGAGCAAGAGCAGCTGCGGCAAGATGATGCAACGCTCCTTGAGGAAGATCGTCTTCGGGCGGCTGTGCGAGCTGCACGCTACCAGCAAGCTTTGCGCTGCTATCATAGCCGCCAAGTTCATGCCTCGAGCCTTGAGGAAGGCGACTGTTGAGGATATTCCCCACGGTTATTACCCGGTTAAAGGTTTGACCCAGCCTAGAGCTTGAAGGCTCTATGAGTCGCCCCGTTTTCCGGGTTAAGATAAGATGACAAGGAAGAATCCAGGGCCCAGTGACGAGACCCAGCAGGAGGCCGGCTTGATAGGAGCCCAATGGGCCAGCTCGCAGAGAAGGTCCAAGAAGAGGAAAGTTCCCTGACAAGGGAAGCAAAACCTGGCAAGGGAAGTAAGACCCGGACTAGGATTCGACTTGTAGTAGAAAAAAGACTAGTTGTAGTCCTACTAGGACTCTACATGTAAGCCGGCCCCTTCAACTTATATAAGGAGGGGCAAGGCACCCTAGGAGGGACAAGTTAGGAGAGGCAGAAAAATTAGCTCTCGAGATAGAGGTAGCGAAACAACACCCTTGTAATCGAGATCATCATCATCAATATCAATCAAGCAGGATGTAGGCTTTTACCTCGACCGTGAGGGGCCGAACCTGGGTACAACTCGCTTCTCTCGATTCCGACCAACACCGTTCAAGCTACCACCTAGTTGCGATGGCCTCACAACTTAGTCCTTTCACGAGGACATCTGCTGTGACAAAACCACAACAGTTAGCGCCCACCGTGGGGCCAGCACACGGTGGTGTTGTGTTCTTGGAGGGAGCTCTCCTAGGGATCGAGAATCTCGTGATCGGACAGATGAACAAAGAGCCGGCATGGAAGGATCATTATCAACCTCAATCTCGGGTCCAAACTCGGAAGAATTCATCCATACAGATCCGATCTACAACGAAGGAGTCAAGACGTAAAAAGCCAACTTGATCCAATCTACGTGTGCTATCCCTCGCACAGTTGCACGTAACAGAAGAAAACCAGAGGCTGGCGGCCAGCGCGAGTCACCGGACCGAGCGCATATGTGGTCCAGGCTCCAAGACTGGGTTGCCCGCCGGAAAAAAGAGAGCAGCCGCATGCAACCATGGTTCCACGTCTCTACCCAAAAGCAGTAGAATCAAGCCGGCGACCGCTCCCATACGCGACATCCAAGGAGTTATGAAGAAAAAAGGGAGTGGCTAAAACATAAAAGGCTACAGTGGGACAACAGCGGCTTCATTTTTCCTGTTCGCCTGCAGAAGCCTGCCGCGTTCGTGCGGGGTGGAGAAGACAAAAAGTGTACAAGAGCCTGGTTAAAACAAAGGCAGATTTGACGGCTCGTCGGCCGTGCCCAGATTAAGTCTGGAGATTGTTTTTCCGCTGGAAGGAACGCCAGAGGAGCGCACACATTAAATTCATCGAGTCGTCATACGGCCGCTGTACGTGAAGCCTCAAGACCATTCCAGCAAAAGTGCTAGCGGTCGTGCAGATTCCGAGGTCTAATTAAAGATTGCTAGCTATGTTGTTTGCTAATACTTGATCAGTTTCCGGTCTCCAATTATTTCATCGGCTACCCTAAAATCAACAGGTGATATCTGTCCAGTCTATTTTATTAGCACATATTAAATTCTTCAAAGAACAACTACTCCGCCCTATAGTATTTTTTATACGCAGGACAATTATTCATTACCAAGGGTGGCGTTACATTGAGAATATGGAGCTCGCACCAACATCATCATACGCCAGCGTCCGTCCATGCCGCACTGCTCGACGGACACATGCGCAAGCCGCCGCCCCTACGGTCCAGTCTATAACGAAACCCAGAGAATGTACCAGTGTTCGTCTGTGCAGGTTGCCCGGTGAACGCGCGCAAGCCGCCGCCCCCGCAGTCTGGTCTACATCAACACATCAGGGCCGCGCCCGCTTTCCTGAGCTGCCCAACGGACGCGCGCAAGCCGCCGCCCCCGCGGTCTGGTCTACATTAATACACAGCAAGGCCGCGCCTGCCCGTACGAGCCGCCTAACGGACGCGCGCAAGCCGCCGCCCCACGGTCTGGTCTACATTAACACGCCGAGGCCGCGCCTGCCCGTACGAGCCGCCTAACGGACGCGAGCAGGCCGCCGCCCCTACAGCCCAGTCTACTCCAAGAACGCCGGAGCAAAAAGGAAAAAAAATATATATTATCAGCCTCCAACCGCGCCGGGTTGCCCAACGGATGCGCACAAGCCGCCGCCCCCTCGGTCCGGTATGCTTCAGCATACGAAGGAAACAGGAGAGTTGACCACACAGGAACTGTCAATGGAGAAGCTAGGTGAGCCGGCCATCGTTGAGCAGGCAATTCAAAGCCAGCAAAGAAAAAAAAAATGGCCCTGGAGAAAACAGGAGAGCTGAACCAAGAGAGAATAGCAAGGAATGGGAGGACATACGACGAGCATCGCAAAGATCATCAACTCGCCACATTGCTTCCAGCTTCAATAAATTCCAGCTCTCAGCTGTCAACTATACATCGGTTTATGCCACAGCCAAGTACAAAGAATCTCAAGCCGGCTCCTCGAGTCGACTTAAGACTCGGGGGCTACACAGATATGACTCGGTGGATTTGGCCGGTTTTAACAAATACAAGAACCCCGGGTCGTTGAAGGGAAGACAACCCTATCATAGGGACTGTTGCTTTATTTGCGAAAAGGTAAAGATTGCCAAAGAGGACTAGCTGCCATGATGCGCAGTTCAAACATAGGTATCCTGCCTTATTGGCGAAAAAGTAAAGGTTGCCCAAGAGAACTAGCTGCCACGATGCGCAGTTCAAACATGGGTACCCTGCCATCTTGGCGAAAAGAAAGGTTACCAAAGAGGACTAGTTGCCATGATGCGCAGTCTAAACATGGGTATCCTGCTCAATAATGATCAATGGAATAAAGCCGGCTTATCTGGACCCCAGATGTTTTGCAGTAGTAGCATTGTCTCCTGTATATCCTATGCTGAGCTTTTCCATGATCATATGGTTACTTGGGGGCTTCCAACTCATCGAGTTTAGCTTACAAAACCCTTTTAACCCGGCGAGAAGCCAAAATATACTTGGTTAAACCTGCCTGTTAGCAAGATGCTACTCCAAAAAGGTGACCTGGCGTACGCCTGATGAGTCAATCACAAAGGTGACCCTGAATTCATCAGAGTTAAAACGTCAGTTGGTCACGTGAGAGCTAGCTTTCAGAGAGATAGGACAAACCAAAAGAGGCCAAAAAGCCTGCTTCCACAGGAAGCGAAACCAAGACTCGAGCCTCGAAAGCCGGTCTTATGTCGTGCCTCGAAAGCCGGCATTTTTATACTCTGTTATCATACACATACATCATCATACATTCCATCATCATACATTGCATCATCATACAATGCATCATATATACATCTCTATATTTGTTTATGTCGCAGGAGCCGGTTTTCAAACCGGGTTACATTGTAACTCTGTAGGAACAAACAAATCTTTGATAGCCAAAATGGCCGGGTCTTATATGGCTTATCAAAACCAGTCTCAAATAACATGGCTATCACTGCCGATTTTGAAACAATTGCAGGTACATATTTACCACATCTACAAAACCAGCTTACAATTGAGAGCCGAGTCTTCATCGTGGTTTCTCATAACCAGTATTAAATGATTGAGGTTTTCAAAGCCGGCTCGGAGAGATGGCTATTCTTTCTAAAGTGCCGGCTTACAGTAAGTGGCATGGTATAATAAATTACCAGTGGCAATTCACAAATTTGGATTATTCCGATGCTGCAAAGGAGAGAAAAATTCAAAAAAGGATATCATGGCAAAAGATCATGGCAATCGGCTTTATCAAAGGCAATGAAATATGAAGTGTTATGCAAAGCAGCACTCCTGATGGATTTAGCAACAAGTTCAGCATTGATATGCAAAGCACTCAACAACATCATCCAGACTGTCTCTCAATCTCAGAAGAAAAAGTAAGTCCCAAGTCACTGCAGGCACATGACCCGGTACTTGGAGGCTGTAGTGGATCTGAGTTTATTCTACATTGGAAGGAATAGTCCAGAGTCGCATCAGGCAATACGACCCGGCACTTTGGGGCTACATTATTCAAATCAAGATTACATTTAGTATGAAAGTCCCATGTCGCTGCAAGCATGCACCACGGCCCTTGGGGGCTAATGCATTGTCATTTTAAACTACTTTAATTGAAGACCCGACCCATCGCATACTGATGAGCCGGCCCTTGGGGGCTACAGTCATTGACTACAGATAGTTCAAGTTCTAGATTGATGAGAACAGCTAAACCGGCCCTTGGGGGCTACATTATTTGCAGCTATACATCTACAAACATCAAAAGCTAAGTTCAAGTCCGAGGTTGCTGTAGGCAAGACAACTCGGCACTTGGGGGCTACAGCGTTCAGTTGTTGAAATAGATCATAAGGTCCAAATTGAAGACCCGGCCCATCACATACTGATGAGCCGGCCCTTGGGGGCTACACATGTGAAATGCAAACATTTAGTTTATGATTGGTGACTCAGATGAACAACCCAGATTACTCCAAAGTTGCAACATTTATATTTAAGCAAGTCTTAAGCTATCACTATGTTCTACTCTTAAGGCTTGGGGGCTATAGGTAATATGGATATAAGGGAGGAACACCTTCAAGTTCTTAGTTTTGAGCGAGCCGGGTCTCATATCCTTGGTGAAGAAAATCAAATTCAAGTGCTGGCTCAATATCATATGGATTTCTTATTCCCATGCTGAAGCATTGAAAGCTGGCTCAATATCATACGGATTTCTTATTCCTAATATTTTCATCAAGTCTGAAGCATTGAAAGGCGGCTCAACATCAGAAGAATTTATTTGTTTTCTAATAATTTTAGCAAGACATAGCACTGGAAGCCGACTCAAAATGTCAGATGGGTTATTTTTCCAATATTTTTCTGTGTGGAACCAGCGTCAGCAAGATGATTTTGAGCCGGAGCTTAGCATGAATAAATTCAAGCTAAACTGGGGGCTAATGTTGGGGATATTCCCCACAGTTATAACCCGGCTAAAGGTTTGACCCGGCCTAGAGCTTGAAGGCTTTATGAGTCGCCCCGTTTTCCGGGTTAAGATAAGATGACAAGGAAGAATCCAGGGCCCAGTGACGAGACCCGGCAGGAGGCCGGCTTGACAGGAGCCCAATGGGCCGGCTCGCAAAGAAGGTCCAAGAAGAGGAAAGTTCCCTGACAAGGGAAGCAAGACCTGGCAAGGGAAGTAAGACACGGACTAGGATTCGACTTGTAGTATGTGACGCCCTCTGCTCGACTGTGCACTAATCATACACACAAATGCACACAATCGAGATCAGAGACTCACGGGAAGATATCACAACACAACTCTAAACACAAAATACAATAATACAAGCTTTATATTACAAGCCACGGCCTCGAGGGCTCGAATACATAAGCTTGAGAACAAGCGTTAGCGGAAGCAATAACAGTATCTGAGTACAGACACAAAGTTAAACAAGGGTGCCTTAAGAAGGCTAGCACAAACAGCGACACTGATCGAAAAGGCGAAGGCCTCCTGCCTAGGGCCTCCGAACTACTCCTGGTCGTCGGGGATCTCCACGTAGTAGTAGGCTCCACCGGAAGTGTAGTAGCGATCATCAGCGGTAGCAACTGACTCCTGGGATCCATCATCTGGTCACAGCAATCGGGTATGGGGAAAAAGAAGTAGCAAAGAAACCGTGAGTACTCATCCAAAGTACTCGCAAGACTGACATCAGAACTATACTAATTATGCATCGGTATCAACGGAATGGGGCTATATCTTTGGACTAAACTTCAGAAATGCCAGAGCAGAGGGGGAAAAGCCTAGCCTATCGAAGACTAGCATCTTGAAGCAATCTTTCAGCATCAGAAGAGGGTAGAGTATAGCAACACATAATAGCAATTATATTTTAGTAATGCCCTGAGATCCTTCCTCGACTACCCTGCGAGAAAGTGATCCCGAGAGCAGTAGTATCAATTTAACAGTGTAATAGTATCCATTTGTAGTTGTAGCAGATCAGGATACAACTCTGAGCGTCCTGTTACCGTGGACACGGCTATTCGAATAGATTACTTCCCTGCAGGGGTACACTACTGTTACCCAACACGCTCGATTAACTCTGGCCGGACACACTTTTATCGGGTCATGCCCGACCTCGACTGATCGACACACCGCAACCCTACCTAGAGCTCAGTAGAGAGGTCCCCGCCGGTCTACATCCTAAGCGCTCAGGGGTCTTGGGCCATCGCCCTGTGCACTCCGGGTCGTTGTGAGGACGGTGGATACCAGCGCCATCGGCACGATCCGACCGTGCCACAATGCTGAACTGGACGTCTGACAGAGCTTTCGGCTGATACATACGGCGCCGAGGATCCCATAACCATTGTCCCACGTGGTGGTAGTGCGCATAGGCCAGCGGCCAACTCAGATAAAATACCCAAATCCGTTAGGCGTGTTTAGTGACTCGCGAAGACGAACAGGATTCCTGTCGCTCCGACTTGGTAATACTCGGCTCGCGGGTACTCTAGAAGCCGACCCGTCTTTAATATTATTCTCTCGCGGGCACCCTTGGGGCCAGCCTGACTTTAACAGTTCAAAGTATTGCAATAAGTAAACATTTCCGTGATCATCACCCAGAGTGATCACGGCTCGGTAGCAAGCATGGCAAACGGACAAGGGTGAAGGGCCACAGATGGATCAACAACATAGCTAACTAAGCATCATGGGATAGCAGGTAGGTATCAACGGTAGGCGACGAAAATAGGCTATGCATCAGAATAGGAGCTAACGGAGCAACAACAGAAGCAACTCTAATGCAAGCATAAGAGAGGAAGAATGGGCGATATCTGATGATCAAGGGGGTTTTGCTTGCCTGGAAGCTCTGCTGAAGGGGCTGGTCTTCAGGGGCGTAGTCATACTCGCAGCAGCGTCAGTCTCGGGGTCTACCGGAGAGAAGAGGGTGAAGAAACAATAAATAAAAGCAGATAAATGCAACACAGATGCATGGCATGGCAGCATGCTATTCGAGAGGTGCCCTAACGCAGTACTACGCAAGTTCCTCGGAGCGGGAAACATCTGGAGGTGTTTTACAAGCTCTGGGCAATTATCGGACAGATGAAACAGAGGGAAAAGTTCCATGTTCATCATGTTAGAGAGGGCTGACAGGTAAGTGAGGGGCATATTCGGATTCTTCATATTTTTCTGATCGTTTTTCATATATAAATTATTTTCATCCGAGTTACGGTTTATTTTATATGATTTTTCAAAGTTTTACTGAATTTCTGGAATTATTTTAATTATTAATTTTGAATTATCCAAAACAGTGTATTGTGATGTCATCATGACGTCAGAGTGATGTCAGCGGTCAACGGTGGACTTTGACTGGTCAAACTGACCAGTGGGTCCCACCTGTCATTGACTGATTTAATTAAACCGTGATTTCATTTAACTAATTAAGTTAATTAGCTAGCGGGTCCCACATGTGAGTGTCACATTTAATTAACAGATTTATTTTAATTCGAAAAATTAGGCAGAAATGGCTAGGTGCACCCGGTGTAGTGCACCAGAGGTGCACCAGTGAGGCTGACCGGTGGGTCCATTGACTGGGTCAACAGACCAGTCAACAGAGGCTGACAGGTATGGCCCACTGCTAAGGCCACACCACTGACGTGTGGGGCCGGGTCAACGCACATGTCAGCACAGTCAAAGCTGACATGTGGGCCCCTGTGACTTAATTAACTCCATTTGTTTTAAACCACCGGCTAAACTAATCCAGTGGGGCCCGCCTGTCATAGCGCTAGGGTTAAGTTAATTACGTGATTAGGTTGATTAATGACGGCCACGTCGGCAGCCATTACCGGCGTTAAGCTGGAGCAGCGGAGGTGCTCCGTCCGGTCGATTCCGGCCACGGGAGCTCACGCGGCTGGGTTCGGTGAAACCAGCGTGCTGCGGCACGTCGAGGGGTGGCTTCAGTTCGGCCGGGGGTGGTCGGAATAAGCGGCAACGGCGAGCGGAGCGGCGACGGCGCACGGGCTCGGTCGGGTGCGAGGTTGCAGCTCACAACCGAGCAAACCGAGGGGCTAGGAGGCACCTACGGGGCTCCAGGAGCACGTGCACATCGGCGGAGCATGATGTGGAGCACGGCAGTGAGGTATCCCTCGGCCATGGCGGACGGCAGGGCTTCGGCTACGGTGGGGCATATTGGAGGGCGAAAACGACCAAGGGGGGGAAGAGAGGAAGGAGCGGCTGCTCACAGCGGCGTCACGAAGCGGCTCGGCGAGGCGCAGGGAGGTCGGTGCGGTGGGGATCGACGACGGGGAGCTCCGGGCAGAGGCGGCGAAGATGGCGGCGATGGCGACGAATGGGGACCTCCCGGCTTGCGTAGCTCGATGGAGAGGACGAGGGGATCGTGGCGAAGCTTGTGGACACGAAAGCGAGGCGGGAGGGGCCCGATGGCCATGTCAATGGCGAGGCGCAACCATGACAGCGCTCGGGAGCTTTTCTTCCAGAGGAGAGCGACGATGGGAGGAAGAGAAGAGAGGGTTGGCTTCGCCCAGGGGGGTGCGCGAGGGGATCTTTATCCTGGCCTGGCGCTCTGTAGCAGTGCGGGGGCCGAGACGGCTCGACGGCAATGAAGAACGTGGCTTGGGCGCGGGCTTGTCCAGTGCCAGCTAGAGGTAGACGATGGCGAGGTGATGGGCTGGGCTGCGGGAACTGTTTGACTGAAGCCCAGCAGTGCAGTGTCGGCTACCTTTTTCCTTTTTTTTCTGCATTTTTTCATTTCTGTTTGCATTTTTTAACAACAAATTAGATTAGAAAAATGTGGAGCCTGCCAAAATAAATACCCTGCAATATTCTGCACTGCTATAAAATAGTTTGGAGTCCAGATGTTTTTATTTGAAATTTATCTAAATGAAAATGTATTATATACTTCTGTTTTGGTACTGTTTCATGATGTTAGAGTCATTTAACTAATTCAATTAATGTTGGTTTTATTTTTATAATTGCCTTGGGAATATTTCTAATATTATGAACATTTTAGTTTCCAAATTGGAACAACTTTTATTTTCAATTTATATTTGAATTTCAATTTGAGTTGGGATCTGAAATGAGATATGATGCAAATGATGATCAAACACTTTTAAGCATGGTGACTTGGCATTATAAAAAGGGTGATCACTGTAACTGAATACATGGGGTGTTACAATTCTCCTCCTCTAAAAGAAATTCTCGTCCCGAGAATTAAGAGGTAGGCTGAAAGAGAGCGGGGTATTCTTCACGAAGACGATGCTCGCGTTCCCAAGTGGCTTCATCTGCAGAATGATTTGACCACTGAACTTTAAGGAACTTGATTGCCTTCTGACGGGTTCGACGTTCTGCTTGATCAAGAATGCAGATCGGACACTCTTGATAAGAAAGATCCTCTTGCAGCTCAAGCATTTCATGATCCACTGCTCGGATAGGATCCTTGAAACAGCGATGAAGTTGCGACACATGGAAAACATCGTGAACCTGAGAAAGGTTTGATGGTAGTTCCAACTGATATGCCACTTCTCCATGCCTGGCGAGAATATGGAATGGGCCAATGTAGCGAGAAGCTAACTTGCCCTTGATTCCGAAACGCTGAGTGCCCTTCATCGGAGTAACACAAAGGTAGGCCTGTTAGCCAGGTTGATAGACCATTACCTGGTGTTTTCGGTCATAATTGCTCTTCTGACAAGACTGAGCAGCTTTCAAATGTTCGCGGACAATGCGGACTTGTTCTTCAGCTTGTTGGATAATGTCCGGACCGAAGAGTGGCCGTTCCCCAGTTTCTGACCAATTCAGAGGAGTTCGACACTTACGTCCATAAAGAACTTCAAATGGTGCCATCGTCAGACTAGCTTGATAGCTATTGTTGTAAGAGAATTCAGCATATGGAAGAGATTCCTCCCATTTCTTACCGAATGAGATGACAAAAGCTCGAAGCATGTCTTCAAGCACTTGGTTAACTCGTTCAACTTGTCCCTGGGACTGGGGGTGAAAAGCGGTGCTGAAGGACAGATGAGTTCCCATAGCTTCTTGGAAACTATTACAAAATCTTGAGGTAAAGAGGCTGCCATGATCTGAGCTGATCTCCAACGGAACACCGTGAAGTGACACAATTCTGGAAACATACAAGTTTGCTAACTGACTAGCAGTGATCGTCTCCTTGACTGGTAGAAAGTGAGCAACCTTTGAGAATCGATCAATGACGACAAAAATAGCATCATGACCCTTCTGCGATCTGGGAAAACCAGTAATGAAATCCACTTCGACTTTGTCCCATTTCCATTCAGGAATATCAAGGGGTTGCAGAGTTCCAGCAGGTCTTTGATGTTCTGCTTTGATGCGACGGCAAACATCACACTCAGCAACATAGCGAGCAATGTCTCGCTTCATATCAGGCCACCAATATCTCTGTCGGATGTCTTGGTACATCTTGGTACTACCAGGGTGAATTGAAAGAGGTGTATCATGAGCTTCTTTCATGACACGCGGGGTCAGATCCAGGTTGTCCTTTCTAGGTACCACTAAGCAATTTTTGTAGAACAAGGTGCCATCAGCATCAACATTGAAGAATGAGGGCCTTCCCCTTTTGAGATCGCGCTTAATCTTCTTGACCTCAGAGTCAGCTTTCTATATATGCTTGATGAGGTCCTCGAGATCTGGTTCAACAACCAAGGTATTTAGATATCCTTGAGGGACTATCTCGATGTTTAGCTTTCGAAGCTCTTCATACAAGAGTGGCTGTTGTAGTTGAACCTCAAGTTCACAACAGTAGGATTTACGGCTCAAAGCATCAGCCATTACATGAGCCTTACCAGGGGTATAAGAAATACCCAAATCATAGTCGGTAATGGCCTCCATCCATCTTTGCTGACGGAGGTTCAGAGATGGCTGAGTGAACAAGTACTTCAAGCTTTTATGATCCGTGTAGATCTCACAATGATTACCGAGTAGGTAATGCCGCCATAACTTCAATGCATAAATAACCGCTGCAAGTTCGAGATCATGCGTTGGATAGTTCTCTTCATGAGGACGCAACTGTCGATAGCCATAAGCAATTACCTTGCCCTCTTGCATTAGGACACAGCCTAATCCTTGACGAGACGCGTCACAGTAGATCACAAAGTCCTTGCGAGAATCTAGAGGGGCAAGCACTGGTGTAGATGTCAGCTTGTCCTTGAGTGTTTGAAAACTTTCCTGACATTTTTCTGTCCACTCAAACTTAACGCCTTTGTGAAGCAGATCAGTCAGAGGCTTGGCAATCTTGGAGAAGTTCTCGACAAAACGGCGGCAATAACTAGGAAGTCTGAGGAAACTTCTGACTTGTTTGACATTCTTCGGTGGAGTCCATTCAAGAATAGCCTGAACTCGCTCTGGGTTAACAGCAATGCCATCTTTGGAAATCACATGACCAAGATAGGTCACCTCAGATAACCAGAATTCACACATGGAATACTTGGCATACAGTTGATGTTCACGGAGCTTCTCCAGTACAAGCCGAAGATGTTCGACATGTTCTTCTTCATTCTTCGAATATATAAGGATATCATCCAAATAAACCATGACGAATTTGTCGAGGTAATCCATGAAGATGTAGTTCATTAACCGAGAGAAAGTTGCTGGAGCGTTGGTTAAGCCGAAGGACATGACAGTGTATTCGTAAGAACCATAGCGAGTAACGAAAGCTGTCTTCGGTATGTCCTCTTTACGAACCTGGATCTGGTGGTATCCCAATCTCACAGCAAGTTTAGAGAATACTGAGGAACCAGCAAGTTGATCATACAGATCGTTGATTCTGGGAAGCGGATACTTGTTCTGAATTGTTGCTTGGTTGATAGGTCGGTAATCTTGGACCAGACGGTTTGTTCCATCCTTCTTCTTAACAAATAGCGAAGGTGCTCCCCAAGCAGAAGAACTGGGGCGGATGAAACCCTTTTGAAGTGACTTGTCGATTTCCTCCTTAAGTTCAAGGTGTTCATGAGGCAGCATCTTGTATGGATGCTTGGCAATAGGAGTAGTGCCTGGTTTCAGGTCGATAACAAATTCGACAGCACTAGCAGGTGGAACACCTGGGAGTTCTTCTGGAAAGACATCTTGAAAATCCCGTATGACTGGAATGTTCTCAATTCCGTCAAGAGGTGAAGCGTTCAAAGCATTCAGAGCATATATCTGGCTCTCGGCATTCTGAGCTGCTCGGACTGAGTATTGGATTGTCTGGCCAGAAGGGTGTGTGAGTTGAACTTTCTTAGCAGCACAGTCGATGAAAGCATTATGGGCTTCCAACCAATCCATGCCGAGAATGACATCTATGTTGGATGATTTAATAAGAGAAGCATGGAACACTAGACCTCCAATTATAATGGGAGTACTATGGCTCACCATGGTGGCACGGCTCTCAGATCCGACGGCGTGAACCACTAAAGGAGTAGCCAAAGATTCCATAGGTAACCCATGCAACTGAGCAAACGGTTGAGACACAAATGAATGTGATGCTCCTGAATCAAAGAGAACAATAGCTGCCACTGAATTAACTAGAAGGGTACCCATCACGATTCTAGGGGCCTCACGAGCTTCTTCAATCTTGACATGGGTGACCTGGCCACGACCCATAGCAGACGTCCTGGCATTACCGCTTCTGATACGACGGTTCCGACAGCTCTTCTTGCGACCAACAGGAGGACGTGGTGCATCCTGAGGCTGTTCCTGGCGGTAGTTGATAGTAAGGTGCCCTGACTGTCCACACTTGCGGCATAAACTATCATTATGGGGAGGAGCCATAGCATTGGGCTGTCCACTTGGCATATTTAGTTGTCTTGGTGGTGGAGGCAAACGAGGTGCAACATAAGACGGCCTTGGTGTTGGAGCTGGTTGGTGATAGACATTGTGCGGAATCCAGACTTGACATTTCTGAGCAGGCTGACCCGACGATGACCCAATATCTCGAGTACGCTTGAGCGACTCCTGGTACTCATTCAGACTAGTTTCAGTTGGGAAAGCTTGGCTGACAAGCGTCGCAAAGTCTGCACAATCATGGGCAACAAGTGCGAGCTTTATATCAGGTCGTAGTCCATCACGGAATTTCTCCTACTTGTGAGCGTCAGTGCAGACGTCATCCTCAGCATAGCGGGATAAATCAAGGAATTTCTTCTGATATTCATCAATAGTCATCTTGCCCTGTGTGAGTTTGCGGAATTCCTTCTTCTTCTGGTCCATCAGACCTTGAGGAATGTGTCGTGCTCAGAAGGCTGACTGAAATTCTTGCCAAGTGGTTACCGTTCCTACCGGCAGCATACTCCTGTGGCTTTCCCACCATTGAGCAGCTGAACCCCTCAGGTGATACATCGCATAGGTGACGTAACTGTCAGGGACAACCTTAGGCGACTCCATTTGAAAGGCGATGTCATGGAGCCAATCATCAGCATCCATTGGATCAGTCGAGTTGCGGAAGGTGGACGGGGTGAGGCGCACGAATTCTTGTAGTGTTATTGGGGCAGACTATTGCTGAGCGTTCTGAGTTGGAAACTGAGCCATTACTCCAGACATAAACTGACGATTCAACTCAAACTGCTGCATCATTGCTGCAATATAGGGTGGAGGTGGAGGGTCGTCAGCCATCCTGCCAAATCAACAGGGGCAGTTTAGCAAGAACAGCTGCATGTGTAAGAGGTCATTCATGATGTAACATGAGTAATGAACAAGAAGGGCATTAGGAACACATTAGTAGTCATTGGAGATATACAAACTTATGCACGGAGTTGGGTACAAACGGCAGTAGGAGTTCGGAAACGCACGCAGGCACGCGGTGAGGAATACAACGACGCGACATAGCAAAGGCTACACCACGTTGGAGAAAACTATTGGAGCAAGGAATCTACCGGGGACGACGCAGGGTGCCCTCGATAAAAGGATCCCGCGGTCCGTGAATACTGTGAAGCAGAACATGGTCCACAATTCAAAGAAGGTTGATTCAAATCTCCGGGCGGATGTGATCACGAGAACCTAGAGTCAGAGTTAATAAAGTATTTAACCCGAAAAGAAGAGAGATCAGTGTTCCCAGAGTAAGGAAGAGGAATAAAAGGCCCTAATCCCATCCATTGGCGACGTGGGCCCGTAAGCCACATAGCCATGTTAGTAAAACAATTTTTGAATGACTAGACTCAACTTAGGCCAAGGAGTTGGAAGGGGGGTTCCTATAGGCAGTCGGCTCTGATACCAACTTGTGACCCCTCTGCTCGACCGTGCACTAATCATACATGCAAATGCACACGATCGAGATCAGAGACTCACGGGAAGATATCACAACACAACTCTAAACACAAAATACAATAATACAAGCTTTATATTACAAGCCAGGGCCTCGGGGGCTCGAATACATAAGCTTGAGAACAAGCGTTAGCGGAACCAACAACAATATCTGAGTACAGACACAAAGTTAAACAAGGGCGCCTTATGAAGGCTAGCACAAACAGCGACACTGATCGAAACAGCGAAGGCCTCCTGCCTAGGGCCTCCGAACTACTACTGGTCGTCGGGGATCTCCACGTAGTAGTAGGCTCCACCGGGTATGGGGATCCATCATCTGGTCGCAGCAATCGGGTATGGGGAAAAAGAAGTAGCAAAGCAACCGTGAGTACTCATCCAAAGTACTCGCAAGACTGACATCAGAACTATACTAATTATGCATCGGTATCAAAGGAATGGGGCTATATCTTTGGACTAAACTGCAGAAATGCCAGAGCAGAGGGGGAAAAGCCTAGCCTATCGACGACGAGCATCTTGAAGCAATCTTGCAGCATCAGAAGAGAGTAGAGTATAGCAACACATAATAGCAATTATATTTTAGTAATGCCCTGAGATCCTTCCTCGACTACCCTGCGAGAAAGTGATCCCGAGAGCAGTAGTATCAATTTAACAGTGTAATAGTATCCATTTGTAGTTGTAGCAGATCAGGATACAGAGCTTTCGGCTGATACATACGGCGCCGAGGGTCCCAAAACCATTGTCCCACGTGGTGGTAGTGCGTATAGGCCAGCGGCCAACTCAGATCAAATACCCAAATCCGTTAGGCGTGTTTAGTGACTCGCGAAGACAAACAGGATTCCTATAGCTCCGACTTGGTATTATTCGGCTCGCGGGTACTCTTGGAGCTGACCCGTCTTTAATAGTTCAAAGTATTGCAATAAGTAAACATTTCCGTGATCATCACCCAGAGGGAGCACGTCCCGATAGCAAGCATGGCAAACGGACAAGGGTGAAGGGCCACAGATGGATCAACAGCATAGCTAACTAAGCATCATGGGATAGCAGGTAGGTATCAACGGTAGGCGATGAAAACAGGCTATGCATCAGAATAGGAGCTAACGGAGCAACAACAGAAGCAACTCTAATGCAAGCATAAGAGAGGAAGAATGGGCGATATCTGATGATCAAGGGGGTTTTGCTTGCCTGGAAGCTCTGCTGACGGGGCTGGTCTTCAGGGGCGTAGTCGTACTCGGCAGCAGCGTTACTCTCGGGGTCTACCGGAGAGAAGAGGGGGAAGAAACAATAAATAAAAGCAGATAAATGCAACACAGATGCATGGCATGGCAGCATGCTATTCGACAGGTGCCCTAACGCAGTACTACGCAAGTTAGTCGGAGCGGGAAACATCTGGAGGTGTTTTACTAGCTCCAGGCAATTATCGGACAGATGAAACAGAGGGAAAAGTTCCATGTTCATCGTGTTAGAGAGGGCTGACAGGTAAGTTGGTGGCATATTCGGATTCTTCATATTTTTCTGATCGTTTTTCATATATAAATTATTTTCATCCGAGTTACGGTTTATTTTATATGATTTTTCAAAGTTTTACTGTATTTCTGGAATTATTTTCATTATTAATTTCGAATTATCCAAAACAGTGCATTGTGACGTCATCATGACGTCAGAGTGATGTCAGCGGTCAACGGTGGACTTTGACTGGTCAAACTGACCAGTGGGTCCCACCTGTCATTGACTGATTTAATTAAACAGAGATTTAATTTAACTAAATAAGTTAATTAGCTAGCGGGTCCCACATGTCAGTGTCACATTTAATTAACAGATTTATTTTAATTTGAAAAATTAGGCAGAAATGGCTAGGTGCAACCGGTGTAGTGCAACCGGTGTAGTGCACCAGAGGTGCACCAGTGAGGCTGACCGGTGGGTCCATTGACTGGGTCAACAGACCAGTCAACAGAGGCTGACAGGTATGGCACACTGCCAAGGCCACAGCCACTAACATGTGGGGCCGGGTCAACACACTTGTCAGCACAGTCAAAGCTGACGTGTTGGCCCCTGTGACTTAATTAACTCCATTTGTTTTAAACCACCGGCTAAACTAATCTAGTGGGGCCCGCCTGTCATAGGGCTAGGGTTGAGTTAATTATAAGATTAGGTTGATTAATGACGGCCACGTCGGCAGCCATTACCGGCGTTAAGCCGGAGCAGCGGAGGTGCTCCGTCCGGTCCATTCCGGCCACGGGAGCTCGCGCGGCTGGGTTCGCTGAAACCAGCGTGCTGCGGCGCGTCGAGCGGTGGCCTCAGTTCGGCCGGGGGTGGTCAGAATCAGCGGCAATGGCGAGCGGAGCAGCGGCGGCGCACAGACTCGGTCGAGTGCAAGGTTGCAGCTCGCAACCGAGCAAACCGAGGGGCTAGGAGGCACCTACGGGGCTCCAGGAGCACGTGCACATCGGCGGAGCGTGATGGGGAGCATGACAGCGAGGTATCCCTCGGCCATGGCGGACGGCGGGGCTCCGGCTACGGTGGGGCACATTGGAGGGCGAAAACGACCAAGGGGGGAAGAGAGGAAGGAGCGGCTGCCCATAGCAGCGTCGCGAAGCGGCTCGGGGAGGCGCGGGGAGGTCGGTGCGGTGGGGATCGATGACGGGGAGCTCCGGGCAGAGGCGGCGAAGATGGCGGCGATGGCGACGAATGGGGGCCTCCCGGCTTGCGTAGCTCGACGGAGAGGACGAGGGGATCGCGGCGAAGCTTGTGGACACGAAAGCGAGGCGGGAGGGGCCCGGTGGCCGTGTCAATGGCGAGGCGCAACCATGATAGCGCTCGGGAGCTTTTCTTCCAGAGGAAAGCGACAATGGGAGGAAGAGAAGAGAGGGTTGACTTCGCCCAGGTGGGTGCGCGAGGGGATCTTTATCCTGTCCCGGCGCTCTGTAGCAGTGCGGGGGCCGAGATGGCTCGATGGCAACGAAGAACGCGGCTCGGGCGCGGGCTTGTCCAGTGCCAGCTGGAGGTAGACGATGGCGAGGTGATGGGCTGGGCTGCGGGAACTGTTTGACTGAAGCCCAGCAGTGCAGTGCCAGCTACCTTTTTCCTTTTTTTCTTTTTCTGCATTTTTCCATTTCTGTTTGCATTTTCTTTTAACAGCAAATTAGTTTAGAAAAATGTCAAGCCTGCCAAAATAAATACCCTGCAATATTCTGCACTGCTATAAAATAGTTTGGAGTCCAGATGTTTTTATTTGAAATTTATCTAACTGTAAATGGATTAAATACTTCTGTTTTGGTACTGTTTCATGATGTTAGAGTCATTTAACTAATTCAATTAATGTTGGTTTTATTTTTATAATTTCCTTGGGAATATTTTCAATATTATGAACATTTTAGTTTCCAAATTGGAACAACTTTTATTTTCAATTTATATTTGAATTTCAATTTGAGTTGGGATCTGAAATGAGATATGATGCAAATGATGATCAAACACTGTTAAGCATGGTGACTTGGCATTATAAAATGGGTGATCACTGTAACTGAATACATGGGGTGTTACATAGTAGAAAAGAGACTAGTTGTAGTCCTACTTGGACTCTACATGTAAGCCGGCCCCTTCAACTTATATAAGGAGGGGCAAGGCACCCCAGGAGGGACAAGTCAGGAGAGGCAGAAAAATTAGCTCTCGAGATAGAGGTAGCGAAACAACACCCTTGTAATCGAGATCATCATCATCAATAGCAATCAAGCAGGATGTAGGCTGTTACCTCCACCGTGAGGGGCCGAACCTGGGTAAAACTCGTGTCTCTCTATTCCGACCAACCCCGTTCAAGCAACCACCTAGTTGAGATGGCCTCACAACTTAGTCCTTTCACGAGGACATCTGCCGTGCCAAAACCACGATAGCGACCTTGTCCTTCGGTGCATTCAGTCTGCCAAAGGATCAAACAAGTTGATGCCAAAGTGGGAAGGCCCTTATCGGGTAGCGTGAGTCACCAGATCTGGCGCAGTCTGTCTGGAGACCGAAGATGGCATCCCAGTGCAGAACTCATGGAATATTGAGCATCTTCGCAAGTTCTACCCATAAGGCGCAGTTGCCGGGCCTCCTGGCAACCCCTTTTGTACAAGCTTTGTCGGCAAGACTTGTAACCCTTTGTACAAAGCCAGGTGTAGATCCTATGCATAAGTAAAATAAAGCTAAGTGTTTCACAACTTTTCGTACATTTTCCTTTATGTATGAATGCATGTGATGTTGTGATTACACTTTGACTTGTATGAAATGATTGATGAACCATCAAGATTCCCAAGCCACTCTTTTCTCTTCTTTCTTTTTCTCAAAGAACAGATGGATTCCTCGCGTGCAAGTTTCCCCGGGGGAGTGACGATGGGAATTACCACTTAAAGACGTTCAAGTGATCATTTTATACGACAAGAAAAATAGTACAAGGAAAAGCTAAGTTAAAAGGACTTTGAAACAATTTCCTTGTTGCATTTGCAATTTCCCTCGAATGATTTTGTGTTTGTATGAGAAACCTGCACGCGAAGGAACCTTGTCGTGATCAGTTGCGCTCTTATTTTGTTTCGAATCCGCTCAACAATCTAAGTAGCTACATTGAGAACGTTAAGGGAAAACTCACCGGCAGCGACACTACTGGCAGGCTGCTAAGGATCCGTTCCTTAAGGGCTCGCGGCAAGTGCGCGCACCGGCAAGTTTCCGGTACGCGTAGGGTATAAGAAATCATACAAAGGCAAAACAAAATAACGGATATATCATACATTCATTCAGCAGCATAAGTTATATCACATCACAAAACTTGCACAGATTTAATGTATCTTTTACATAATAGCACTGTGGTGGATACAACGGCAATCTTAATCTTGGCGGTCGCCTTGAACCCGAGGAACGTTGAGGAGCTTGTCGGCAAGAGGAGCAACAATCTTGTCGATGGCAGTGACATCAATGTTCTTCGGCAACCTCTTGAAGATCCCGGAGAGATCAAGATCAGGGTGGCGATACGCAAGTTTGAGCAGCACCTTCTACACAACTTCACGCGCAAACTTTCGGGATTCACCAGCAAACGTGGCAGACCTGTCCTCGTGATATGTTTTCAAAGCGTCAATAAGGCCCTCGAAGAACTTGGTTAGTCTAACGCTGGTGGCCTCCTTGTCATTGACGGTGCAGCCCCACCTCTTCATGTCCATAATGGCAATCTGGAAAGTGATGTGCTCAGCAGCATTAACAAGCCTGCCGGTCCAGAGGGAAAGGTTATTGTGTAGTTGGGTGTAATTGTTCTCAGCATCCTTCTTCAAGGCATCCTCCTTTTCCAGTTTCTCTGTCAAGACTCTTTCCTTTTCTTTGGCGGATTATACATCTGCTACCAAAGTGGCCGATTGAGACTTCAGATCTTCAATTGTCTTGGTGGCGGCATCAAGATCTTGGTTCTTAGATGACAGCTGCATTTGCAAGTCCCCTAGAGTGCGGGCTGCCTTCAGCGCTTCATTCTTAAGAGCCTTGACTTCTTTGCCGCTACCGGCAAGGTCTTCCTTTAACTTGGCCATTTAGGATTCCAATTCTATCTTGACGGCGGCGGCGGCAGCAACTTTGTCGGAAGCCTCCTTGAGCTTGGCGGCACTTTCTTGAGCCTGGGTTTCAATAGTATCTTTATGGTTCTTTTCTAGCTCTTGCGACCTTTGCTCAAGGAGTTTCTCAATTTCTTCGTCCTTACTGTGAAGTTTGGCGGCAAGGGCTTCTTCGCGGGCGGGAAGTTCCTTCTCTCCGGCGTCGAGCTGCGCTGCGCGCTCTGTCAGCTTGCCGTCCAAGGTTGCTGCTTCTTTCTTAGAGGCGGCAAGCTTTTCTTCCTGATCTCTGAGAATGCGAGACTGATGGTTGTACCATGTACGCAGCTCGTTCGCTTTCTCCTTCAATTTCTGATCAAACAGATCCACAGATTTGCGTTCTTCTTGGACCCTACTCCACCTTTGGCTGTACCTTTCTTGGACACCTTTGAACCCGATGGCTATGATCTCCAGGAAGGCAAGATCTTCGGCATTGTCAGTAGTGTCAGTGGCCTCGGCGGTTCTTTGGGACAGAGGGAGCAGGATCCGAGCAATTTCTTCATCAAAATTCGGCCATGCAGTGCCAGATGAACTGGGGGCTCTAGGCTCATGCTGAGAAGTGACTAGCACCAAACTGCTTGATGGGACCTGCAAGGTTGATGCCGCTGGTTGGTTGTCGGGGTTCGGCATGTCAGTGTTGACGGGCGCATTCTCCACATCCATCTTGGCGGGATCAGATGTGTTGCCGGAGGACTTCTCAGGTTCTTTGGGGATTTCTCTGATCTCCTCGACAACTTGCACAAGATTCTCTTCATCAGCGATCTTGGCGGCTTCGTCAGCGGCATCCTTTGCAATATCAGCTACCTCCACAAGGATTTCACCTTCTTCGGGAGAGGTTGGAGCTGTGGATTGAACCAGAAGCAAGAGTAAAATAAGATTCAATCGACAAAGTCAAGTTCAAGAAGACAATTTTTTTTGGAAACACTTGTAGGCAAGAAGATTACCTGTTGATTTTTGCTGAGGAGGAACATTTCCTTCCCCGACGATCTCGGTTGTCGGCGCACGACTACCGGCAACTCCGCTTGCCGGAATGTCCTCAGTGCGAGCAAGTTCATCAGTGGAATCTCTTGCCGGCGAGATGCTTTCCGGAGCGATGGTTGACGGGGAAGCCACAGTAGGATCCGCCTCTTGGCGTTCTTCCTCTTGGCAGACCTCTCCCATCTCTTTATAAAGATCACAGGGAGGAACTTCAGTGCCCGCACTAGTTGGCGGGGTCTGCACCATATTCTCGCGCAGGGGGCTAGAAGCGATGATTTCCATAGTTGTGGCCTCCTGCCCAGCACTTGCCGCGGGATCATGCTCCGATGCAGACATGGCCCGTTTCGTACGGTGTGCGAGTGGTTCTAGATCCCTGCCAAGACAGGAGAAATCAAGTCAAAATGGTGATCAAATACAATCAAGACTTGGTGAAGATAAATTATTTCACTTACTCATCGTCTTCAGATTCGCTGAGGATGGAGAGATCGTATCTCACAGGCGGGGGCGACTCCCTGGCTCTCTTGAGCACCGTAGGAGATGAACTCGCTGGTTGAGAAGATCCAACATTCCCGGCAATCTCTTGCTGGGAAGATGAAGGCTGAGTTTGCGGACGTCTACTTGGTTGCCGGCGCACCTCTTCTTGGTGCCCAGTGTTGGTGGTCATCTTCTTCACTGTAGGCCCTGCCTTTGGTGAAGAAGCACTTACTGGCTCTAAACTGGCTGCCCTTTGAAGACGGCGTCTCCTCTTCGGCGCTTGAGGACCTGCTTCCTCTTCCTCTTCGAGCTCACCGGCAACCTTAGTCCCGGCAACCTCAGTCCCGACAACCTCATCCCTAGCAGGTTCTTCCTGGTGCTCGTCAGCAACTTCTTCGTCGGGGTTCTCTTCCTCATCGTCATCAGTTGCTGCAGTACCAGAGCCGCCGGCTGCTAGGATTCTTGCAAGCTATGCGACCTTGCTGGCAATATATGCCAATTCTTCGTCTGTGGTAGCCTCGATGAGATTTGTTTCCTTCCGAGAGGCTTTCTCTGTCAAATTGGAAGCCCAATCTAACTCAACCTCCAAGGTAGGCATGGGCCAGTCTGCTTTGACTCCATAAGCACTGCAGTCCGGCATCATCGCCACAATGGAACCCTTGGCGGAATTGATATGCAACAGGACGATCTGGTCCGGCAAGTGAAATGTGCCGGTCTTCCGAAACAGCTATTCGCAGAGACTAGCGTGTTCCATTACCGTCAAGTTATTGCCAAGCCCGAGATACAGCCGCATGATGTCTCCGGCGCCTTGATAATCCCAAGTGGGCCTTTGCCTCTTCTGCAGTGGTGAAAGGCATCGCCGGAGAAAATCAGCTCCCACCATTTCAATGGTCAGCTTGGCGGCCTTAAGGCGAGCGATTCTATTCAGCGCCGGGCGAAGCTTGTCGTCAGTAGCACCCAGCTTGCTCCAGTTGTTGCCACGCACCACCCTCGCTGTGCGCGGCAAACAGAATGCGGGGAAGTCCTTCTCTTGAATCCAGCACCACCCTACCCTCCATTGCTCCCATTTGAGATGAAGTTGCCCGGCAAGGTACTGGCCTATGGATTTAGCTCTTGGGATCCATGTCACGCTGCCGGAGAGCGACTTGTCCTCGATGCGGGGAATGAAGAAGTGGCGGAACAAATCCAAATTGGGGGCGACTCCAACAAAATTTTCACACAGATGGGCAAAGACTGCCATGCATGTCATCGCATTTGGAGTGAAATCCAACAGTCTGAACCCAAAGCTATCCATCATAGCGCAGAAGAAATCTGAGAATGGGGGAACCAGCCCGCAATAAAAGTACGTGCAGAAGAATGGATAAGAATCTGATGGAACTTTATCACCTTCAGGGAGCACCACGGGGGCCTTGTGATCCTTGGTGTCCCTTCCCCAGATGTAGGTGTACCTCCTGATCAGGGTGTTGGCATCCATGGCTGACGAAGAGAAAACCACATTCGTCCTCTGCCACTTCTCAAGCTCTTCCAACTCCTTCTTCTTCTCCGCCTTGGGGTCGAGCGGCTTGGCGGGCTTTTTCCCCACCGTGTCGGCCTTCTTAGGTGCCATCAGGGCTTGGAGAAGAAGGACGGTGTCGTGGTTTTGTCACGGCAGATGTCCTCGTGAAAGGACTTAGTGATGAGGCCATCGCATGAGTGTGGAAGCTTAACGGGGTTGATCGGGAACGAGAATACGCCGGGTTACCCAGGTTCGGCCCCTCACGGTCGAGGTAAAAGCCTATGTCCTGCTTGATTATATTGCTGTAGATCTTGATTACAAGGATGCGAATTCGCTAACCTAGCTTTCGAGGGATTGCAACTTAGTCTTTTTCGTATAGGTGCTCCCCTTTATATATACAGGTGGAACCCTAGATTACATGAGAGTCCGGGTCGTCTTTTGACTCGTCTCCTATTCTTTCCTACTTGTTCTCCAAGACGGTCTTCACGCCACTCATCTTCCTTGTGAGCCGGCCCATTGCCTAAGCCGGCCTTTCCCGCTAGGCCTCCTCAAGCCGGCCCGCCAAGAGTCCTTCAGCCCTGAACTGAGTTGACCCGCTGCGCCTACTCTATGGCTGGGTTATGACCCTGGCAGGTCTATATGCTAGCAAATATCCCCAACAGACGGAGTCAAGGTGGGATGTGGATTGATGGCGGCGGCGGCGGAAAGGGCTCTGGTGAGAGGAAGAAGATGAAGAAGGGGGAAGCAGGGGTGAATGAGCAGCGCCTCCTCGCGGTTGCCTTTTTATGGGGAAGGCGCGAGGGGGCTGGCTCTTCACTGTTTACCCCAGCAGCGCTTTTACAGGCGCACTACCACGGAATAACCGCAACAGTCCATGCCCCCATGATCAACATTTAATGCGCGGAGCAGGCGTGCGTCAGACATATCATCATGGCTAAGATAGCGGCGGCGGTTTCCCGCCGCGTGTCTGTGCATTGTTTGGGCCTAGCCCAACGATGCTTCGGACGCGCGTACGGCCCAGGACCGGGGGCTCCTATCGATGTATAAAATATGGGTATTTTATACCCTGACTTATGCACAGACGGTAGCAGCTTCTTTGTTGTCCAGGACTTGCCGGGAATCGCCAATTTGAAGATTCAAGACCTAGTTGCAGAAGCTATTGGGAAGAAGATCAAGACGAAGCTTCAAGTTCAACACCGATGATAACCTTTGCCGGCAAGGCCAAGCCGGCAAGGTGAAGGCCCGGCAAGCTCTCGCTAGCTGCCAGCGCTCCACCTCATCGAGCAGCTGGTCACTAATCGATGACGTGTCGAGTCCGTAGGTGGTTAGGTGAGATTTGTCGGGCACGTGTCAGGATGCTGGGGGGAGATTTACCTTTAATAACACCCGTCCAGAAGCCGTGTCAAGCTAATAGGAGGTAGCTGGGCGAGCGGTGCAGAAACCTTGCTGGGGCTACTCCTCCACATGACACCGAACGACGCATTTATTGCGTTTGTCCTAATTCGGCAGAGTTAGGTATGATAGCACTGTTTCTTATCTACTCACTATGTAATGACTATTTTGCCACTGTGGTTACCCCTTGAGCTATAAAAGGAGGGCCAGGGCAACGTGTACTAGGATCGAACCTTTGCACAACTTGCATGTGTAGCTGCTCTTTCCATGCCTTGCCGGCAGAACCACTCCTTGTACTTGTGCACATACACATCCAATACACAAAGCAGGAGTAGGGTTTTACACCTCACGGTGGCCCGAACCTGGGTCAACTCTTTGCATTTCTTCTGATTCTGCTCTTTGTGCTCATTGACCCCCCTAGTCGAACCGCAAAGGGGCTAGATGGCCCCATAGATGGTCGTACGCACAGCAGGGGGTATCCGAGGGACCCACAAGCTTAGCCCACACGCCCTATGGGGTAGGGCACGCCCTGTGAGCTTGTCGTGTCCTCGTGGGTCTTCTGGTCTTTCCTCGAAGCTTCGGGGGTCTCTTTTTGTCCATAAAAAATCACCGTAAATTTTTAGCCCAGTCCGAGAACTTTTATTTCTGCACAAAAATAGCACCATGGTAGTTCTGCTGAAAACAATGTCACTCCAGGTTAGTTTCATTCAAATCAAATAAAAGTGCACCAAAACCATATAATTTTTTTGTTAAGATGGCATGAATACTTCATAAATTATAGATATGTTGGAGACGTATCAGCATCCCCAAGCTTAATTCTTGCTCGTCCTCGAGTAGGTAAATGATAAAAGAAATAATTTATGAAGTGTGAATGCTAGCATAGTGTATTAAGTTTGATCAATGATAATTTCAATCAGTTTCCCTAGCATCATAAACAACTACTTTTTCTAATAAAACTCATCATGATAAAGTAGCAATCAATTCACATGTTATGGTTCAAACAATGCATCCTCTTGAAGCATAACAACTTATGTTCTTAGTCACCAAACAATTTCAATGCATCTTATATTCAACAAAGTCTAAGTAAGAGCTCCACATACTCAATTATCATGTAGTCTTCTATGATTGCTAGTACTCAAAGCATATTTTTAGAACAAATAGTATCCATTGAACACAGAGGAAGATAGGGGCTTAATGTTTCGCCTCCCAACTCATTTATCATTGAGATAATTGTCAACAATAATAATTCATGATCAAATATATTTGAATGGATATATGTGTCTGGATCTTTCCCCACCACATGATGCTTGCAAAGTAGAGCATAATTGAGGTTGGAAGAAGAAGTTGACTCAACATGAAAAGTAAAAAGATAGGCCCTTCGCAGAGGAAAGCATGGATTTGCTTATGTGCCTGAGCTCATTGCTTAAAACAGAGATATTTCATTTGAGAGGTGTACTTTTCCTGTCAACGTTACGACAAAGGATTTCAATATCTTCCATGCTAAACACATTATTGGTGGTTCCCATGCAGAAATGAAAAGTTTACTCCCCCTCAACGATACAAACACAAGCCATGGCTAGCCGAATTCACGGGTGCCCTCTGAACAATCAACTTTCCAGGGGGAGTTTGTTTTATTATATCTTTCTTTAATTTTTTTTGTTTAACGGAACTGGGCATCCCAATTACCAGCCTCTCTCATGCAAGGACAAGTGAATAAACACCCATCATGAGAATAACCTGCTTAACATGGAAGATATTGACGACCCCTTCGCTCCATGAGCGGTACGGGCACACAAAACAGATGTTTATTTGAAGATTTTAAAGATGGCACATGCAAATTTACTTCGAACGGTAGGGTAATACCGCATATAGGTAGATATGGTAGACACTCATGGAAGAAACTTGGCTCAAGGAGCACAAGCAGTATTCCCACTTAGTACAGAAATTTTGGCTAGCAAAGATTATTAACAAGCACCACATGTTGGAGGATCCATAACAATATAACTTCTATTTAAATATACCAAAACATAACTCATTACGTTATCTTCCTTGTCCAACTTCAACTAATTTGATCAAGTTTGAAAATAATTAATGGGTATTCACAATCATAAAAGATGTCCAAGATAATATATTTGTATGTGAAATTTCTCTTCCATATACTAATCATTCATGAATTGCTTGTACGACCAATATTCTGATTGTCAAACTTCAATAGATTTTACTTTCTAAAACCAATGTGAAAATACTACTAAGCATATGGAACATATATAATTTCAGATTTATGATATTCAATTTATTCAACAATTTACCCATAGGATACAAGTGAAGCACAAGAGTGAATGACAAACTACTCCAAAAGATATAAGTGAAGATCAATGAGTAGTTAAACAATTAAGTAGCTATGTGAAGACTCTCTCCAAATAAAAACTTTCAGATCTAATGAGCTTTATTAAACAACAAACAAAACAAAAATAAAAGGACACTCCAAGAATAGCACATATCATGTGAACAAATAAAAACTTAGGCTCAACCGAGACTAACCGATAATTGTTAATGAAGAAAGGTGGGATGCCTACCGTGGCATCCCCAAGCTTAGATGCTTGAGAATTCTTGTAATATTAACTTGGGGAGCCTTGGGCATCGCCAAGCTTGAGTTCTTGTGTTTCCATAATTCCTCTCATATCACGGCTTCTCCTAAGTCTTAAAAACGATAGATTGAAGACGAAAGAGGGGATGCCTTCCACGGCATCCCCAAGCTTAGACGCTTGAGTCTTCCCTGAATATTACCTTGGGGTGCCTTGGGCATCCCCTAGCTTAGGGTCTTCCCACTTCTTATTCTTCTTCCATCGTCATCTCACCCAAAACTTGAAAACTTCAATCACACAAAATTTAACAGAACTCGTGAGATAGGTTAGTATGATAAAAATAAATCATCCACTTAGGTTAACAAGACAAGATTCATAACTGTTCTCACATAATGCCTACTTTACTCTATCATTTCTACAATTTATATTGACCAATATAAGTCATAGAAACTATAAAACAAGTAAACTATGCGTTGAAAACAGAATCTGTCAAAAACAGAATAGTCTGTAATGATCTGAATTAAAAACATACTTCTGTAACTTCAAAATTCGGAAACATTAGGACAACTTAAACAATTTGGAACCCAATACTATGTAAAAATTTCAGGATTTTATCATGTTCCAGTACAGAACAGAAATTCCAGCACTGGACGCAAAAGTTTCTGTTTTTTGCACAGAATCAAATCAACAAGTAACCACACTATCCCAAAGGCTTTACTTGTCACATTATTGAAAGAAAACGTATAGAACATGATTACTACAGTAGCTTAATCATGTGTACACACAAAAACATTAGGTATAAATATTGGGTTGTCTCCCAACAAGCGCTTTTCTTTAATGCCTTTTTAGCTAGGCATGATGATTCTAATGATGCTCACATAAAAGTAAAGAATTGAAACACAAGGAGAGCATCATGAAGCATATATCAAACACATTTAAGCCTAACCCACTTCCTATGCATAGGGATTTTGTAAGCAAACAATTTATTGGAGCAAGAATCAACTAGCATAGGAAGGCAAAACAAGCATGACCTCAAAACTTTCAACACATAGAGAGGAAACTTGATATTATTGAGATATCTATAAGCATATGTTCCTCTGTCATAATAATTTTTAGTAGCATCATGAATAAATTCAAAAATATAACTATCACATAAAGCATTCTTTTTATGACCTACAAGCATAGAATTTTTACTACTCTCCACATAAGCAAACTTCTTCTGATCAATAATAGTGGGAGCAAATTCAATGAAATAACTATCATATGATACTTGATTTGCATAATCAATTTGAGCATTAAAATCATGATGTCAAGTTTCATGGCTATCATTATTCTTTATAACATACATGTCATCACAATAAACATCATAGATAGAAACTTTGTTGTCATAATCAATTGAAACCTCTTCCGAAATAGTGGAATCATCACTAAATAAAGTTATGACCTCTCCAAATCCACTTTCATAATTATTGCAATATGGTTCAACACCCTCCAAAATAGTGGGATAATTAGTACCTAGAGTTGACACTCTTCCAAACCCACTTTCATCAATATAATCATCATAAATAGGAGGCATGCTTTCATCATAACAAATTGGGATATTTAGTTTTATGCCCCTAGTTGTGTCCCACTCGGCTGTTTTACCCCTAATTCCAAAAGCCATTGGTTTTGTCCAAGTCACTTCGCTCCTCTTATGCTTTTGCCCTTTGACCGTTTGACCGTCACTTTGAAAACTTCATAAAAAATTCATACTAAATCAGAAAAATGCAAATAAGATACCAAAATGTTCGGAAAAACATCACCTATATGTCAATGTCATTTGCATTCATGACAAAAGTGTTGGAAAGTGCCCATCCGAGTTTTAGCTCTTATGATACCACCATGAACAATAACATCTGACAAAGTTTAAAAAATTCAAAAAAAATTGGTGTCAAAGAATGACAAATGTTTTAAGTGCTTGCCAAGTTTCATCAGGGAATGACATTCGTGGAAGTCGTGGCAAAAAAAACAACCAGCACTCCAAAATAGATTGTTTTTTGCCACAACTTCCACGAATGTCATTCCCTAATGAAACTTGGCAAGCACTTAAAACATTTGTCATTCTTTGACACCAATTTTTTTTATGTTTTTGAACTTTTTCAGATTTTACTGTTCATGGTGGTATCATAAGAGCTAAAAGTCAGATGGGCACTTTCCAACACTTTTGTCATGAATGCAAATTACATTGACATATAGGTGATGTTTTTCCGAGCATTTTGGTATCTTATTTGCATTTTTCTAATTTAGTATGAATTTGTTATGAAGTTTTCAAAGTGACGGTCAAATGGTCAAAGGGCAAAAGCATAAGAGGAGCGAAGTGACTTGGACAAAACCAATGGCTTTTGGAAATTAGGGGTAAAACAACCGAGTGGGACACAACTAGGGGCATAAAACTAATTATTCCTAACAAATTTGCTCATCAAAAGTAGGGGGAATAAAAAGATCATCTTCATCAAACATAGCATCCCCAAGCTTATGGCTTTGCATATCATTAGCATCATGGATATTCAAATAATTCATACTAGCAAAATTGCAATCATGCTTGTCATTCAAAGAACTCACATTAAGCATTTTCATTAAATTCTTCTTCTACAATCTTAGCACAATTTTCCGATCCATCATTTTCAAGAAAGACATCATAAATGTAAAGCATTTGATGCAACTTCAATTCCATTTTTGTAGTTTTCTTTTATAAACCAAACTAGTGATAAAACAAGAAACTAAAAGATTCAATTGCAAGATCTAAAGATATACCTTCTGTGACGCCCCCGACTCAACCATGCACTAATCATACACGCAAACATGCACAATCAAGACCAGAGACTCATGGGAAGATATCACAACACAACTCTAGACACAAATTCAAACATAAAGGAGTTATATTACAAACCAAGGGTCACGAGGACCCGAATACATAAGTCAGCGAAAGTAACAATATCTGAGTGCACACAGAATTAGACAAGTTTGCCTTAAGAAGGCTAGCAAAACAACGACAACTAGATCGAAAAGGCGTAGGCCTCCTGCCTGGTGCCTCCTAACTACTCCTGGTCGTCTGTCTCCATGTGGTAGTAGGCTCCGTCGGGGTAGTAGTAGTCATCGGCGGGATCTGCTGTCTCCGAGACTCCGTCATTTGATTGCAGCAACCGGGTAGAGGGGAAAAAGGTAGCAAAGCAACCGTGAGTACTCATCCAAAGTACTCGCAAGACTTACATCAGATCTATGCTAAGTATGCATCAATATCAATGGGAAAGGGCTGTATCTGTAGACTATACTGTTGAATGCCAGAGTAGGGGGGAAAGGCCTAGCCTATCGAAGACTAACTTCTTGCAGCATCAGAAGAGAGTAGAGTAACATATAATATAGTAACAAGTATATATTAGCAACGCCCAGAGATCCTTCCTTGACTCCCTGCGAGAAAGCGATCCTGGAGCCATAATATCAGTTTAGTATCACAAGTATCCAGTTCTAGTTGTAGTAGATCGGGATACAACTCCGAGCGTCCGTTACCATGGACACGGCTATTCGAATAGATTTACTTCCCTGCAGGTGTGCACCAACTTACCCAACACGCTCGATTAACTCCGGCCGGACACACTTTTCCTGGTCATGCCCGGCCTCCGATAACCAACACGTCTTAATCCTACCTAGGCTCCGCAGAGAGGTCCCCGCCGGTCTACATCCTAAGCGCAAAGGGGTCATGGGCCAATCGTCCTAAGTGCTCCGGGTCATTGCGCGCAGGGCGGACCCAGACACCACCTCTGTCCTGGATGGCATCGGCCTAGCCGTGCCGCAATGCTGTACTGGACGTCTGACAGAGCTTTCAGAAGAATGTACGACGCTGAGTGCCCATAACTTATCCCGCATGGTGGTTAGTGCGAGAAGGCCAGAGGCCTACTCAGATCAGATATCCAAACCCGTTAGTGTATTAGTAGCTCGCGGAGACGATCAGTGCTCATGTCGCCCCGTCTCGCGGTCTTACGACAAGGGACCAGGCCCACCTCTCTCCTGGGTGGTCTCTGCCTCCCTGGTCGTGCCACGTCAATAACTCTCGTGGGTACCCTTGGGGCTGACCCGACTTATCAAGAGACTGTCGGGAACCTAGGTCCAACTCTACCGGGGTGGTACCACCTGTCCCTTCAGTCCCATAGTAACAGTTAAAGGTAACAGTGGGTCCTTACCATTAAGGTGAACTTAGAGGAATCACCCTCGGTAAGTTCACACCTGAGGTAAAATGTCAAGGTGAACTTGGAGGAATCACCCTCGAGGGGTTCACGCTTGAGGTGCTGCATCACTGAGTCGTCATCGGGAGTGGTGAGCGAGGAATCACCCTCGGTAAACCACACCCGATGTGCTACACTACAGAGATATCATCGGAAGTGGGATACGAGGCATCACCCTCGACACACGATAGTAGCTCTGCAGGGTCGTACAACTAAAGGGGTACTGGTGGTGTGTTCGGTCTCTGTACATCGATCACATTGATCGCATCACCCGGTAGTAAAGCATGGCAACACGGACAAGGGTGTAGGGCCACTGATGGATCACTAACCAGCCTATACAAAGCATATAGGACAACAGGTAAAGTATCAATAGCAAGTTACAAAATCAAGCTATGCATCAGAATAGGAGCTATCGAATGCAGTAGCAAAATCTAATGCAAGCATGGGAGAGAAAGAATGGGTGATATAGGAATGATCAAGCGGGTTTTGCTTGCCTGGAAGCTCTGCTGAAAGGGGCTGGTCATCTGCGGCATAGTCGTAACCAGTGGTGTCAGCGTCGGTCTCGGGGTCTACCGGAGAGAAGAGGGGGAAGAAACAGTAAATATAAAGCACATAGATGCATCACAAAGCATGACATGGCAATATGTTGTGCTAGGGATGACCTAATGCAGTGCTAAGCGTTACACACAGAGCGGGAAAATATCCGGAAATATTTTCCCGGCTTTAGGCATTTATCGGTCAGATGATCTGGAGGGGAAGGTTCCATGTTTGCTGTGTTGGGGCATGTGACAGGTATGTGGATGGCATAATCGGATTCGTCTTATTTTTTTGATCATTTTTCATATATAAATTATTTTCATCCGAGTTACGGATTATTTTATATGATTTTCCAAAGTTTAATTGAATTCTAGAATTTCTAGATTTAACAATAATTCGAAATATTTTTAATGGGTAATTGCTAAGTGTACACCAGAAGTGTACCCAGCAGTGCAACGGAGAGGCTGACTGGTGGGGTCCAGGGGCTGAGTCATCAGGTACAATCAGCAGTTGACCAGTCAACGTCATAGGCAGAGTTTAGTTAATGGTTATCTAATAGAGGGGGGGTTCAACACTAACAGGGGATTAGCCTCTTAGTTAAGCTGGGCTGGGGCCCAGGTGGCAGTGGGCAAGGCTAGCCTCTGTGTGGCTGTGCTCACGCACGAGCACACGCAGGAGGGCGCCGGTGGCCACGGCGCTGGCCAAGCGCGGGCGCACGAGCGGCAAGGCACGGCCAGGCGGGAGGGCACGACCGGGGCGAGCAGGGCGCGGGATGGCGAAGGCAGGCTTGGCCAAGGGGCGGCCGGGAGCAGCGGCGAGCGTGGCTGCGGAGTGGCGGCCGCGTGGGCGGTTGCGGCGCACGCGGGCAGTAGCAGCAGCTAAGAGCAACATCAGTGGCAAGGAGCAGCAGAGTAGTAGTAGCGCAGCGGTAGAGAGCAGCAGCATAGCAGCAGCAGCAAAGGAGCAGCGGGCGCAAGTGTACGCGGAAGCGGTGCTCCGGCCACGGTGTACAACGACATAAATGACACGGATCGAAGGGGGAAAAGGTGGGGAATGGAACGAGTAGCTCACCGCGAGTCTATAGGGGTGCACAGTGGGCTCGGGGGAGGCTCGATGACGGCGATTCAACGGCGGCGATCCACGGTGGCCGAACGGAGGAAGTTGAGGTGGGCGTCGTCGGCGCGGCTTCCCGGCTCCGATCCAGGGCGTGGTCGACGAAGAGATTCCCGGTGGAGCTTCTGGACACGTTGGTGCAGCGAACGGTGGCCGGTGGCCGCGTGCACGGGGACGGCACTGCGACGGCTATGCTCGGACGAGCTCCAGATCGAGCGAGAGGGGTGAGCAGGGGGAAAACTAGGGGCTAGGGTTCGCCAGGTGGGCGTAGAGGACCTTGTTGGTCGTCGGGGAGCGGCGGATGGCCGACACGTGGCCATCCGCGGTCATGGACGCGCCACGGTCGTCCACCTCGCCTCTGATGAACAGAGGTAGGGGATGGCCTCCTGGTGGGCCGGGCATCACTGTGCACTTGAGGCCGAAGTGCATAGTGGGGGCTTCTATTTTTCTTTTATTTCTCTGTTTTCTTTTCCAGCAGCTGTTTTGCATTTTATTTAGCTAGCAAATAAGTTTTGTAAAATATGGAACTTGGCCACATATTTACATTGCAATATTTGGCACTGTCACAAAAAGTTTGGGAGGTATTTGAATTTGTTTGAATTTTGCATAAATGGAAAAGCATTTAAATAGGCTGATTTGGCACTGTTTTAATTGCTAGAGCCCAATTAAGCAAATAAGTGATGTTGTTTTCCTCAACAAATAATTGTTATGGAATATTTGCTAAATGATGGACTATTTTGCAACCATGTTTGTGAAACTATAAATTTCACTTGCAATTTGAATTGATTTCTGAGATGGAATTTGAAATGAGATATGAATCCATAGTGATCAAGCATAGCAAAGCAAAGTGAGTTAGCATAATCCTAATGGATTACTGTAGCTTAATACATGGGGGTCTTACAACTCTCCTCCTCTAAAGGAAATTCTCGTCCCGAGAATTAAGAGGTAGAAGGGAAAAGTTCCGGGTATTCTTCATGAAGATGATCCTCGCGTTCCCAAGTGGCTTCATCTTCGGTATGATTCGACCACTGCACTTTAAGGAACTTGATTACCTTTTGGCGGGTTCGATGTTCACCCTTATCAAGAATGCGGATCGGATGCTCTTTATAAGAGAGATCATCTTGCAATTCAAGCATTTCATGATCCACTGCACGATGTGGATCCTTAAAGCAACGACGAAGTTGCAACACATGGAAGACATCGTGGATGTGAGAAAACTGTGGTGGCAATTCCAATTTAAAAGCCACATATCCACGTCTGGTGAGAATGCGGAAGGGACCAATGTAGTGAGGAGCTAACTTGCCCTTGATCCCAAAACAATGAGTGCCCTTCATAGGAGTGACATGCAGATAAGCTTCTTCACCAGGTTGGTAGATCGATCCCCAGTGTTTACGGTCATAGTTGCTCTTCTGGCGGGACTGGGCTGCCTTGAGATTTTCCCGGACAAAACAGACTTGCTCTTCAGCTTGTTGGATAATATCCGGACTGATGAGCTGCCGTTCCCTAGTTTCTGACCAATTCAAAGGGGTTCGGCACTTACGTCCATATAATACCTCGAAGGGAGCCATCTTCAAGCTAGCTTGATAGCTGTTGTTGTATGAGAATTCAGCATATGGGAGAGATTCTTCCCACTTCTTGCCAAATGAGATGACACAAGCACGTAGCATATCTTCAAGCACTTGGTTAGCTCGTTCAACTTGACCTTGGGATTGGGGGTGATAAGCTGTGCTCCAAGTTATATGAGTTCCCATAGCTTCTTGGAAACTTTCCCAGAACTTTCAGGTGAAGAGGCTGCCATGGTCTGAACTGATCTCCTTCGGAATACCGTGGAGTGTTACAATTCTGGAGATATACAAGTCTGCTAACTGACTAGTAGTGATCGTCTCCTTGACTGGTAGAAAGTGTGCAACTTTGGAGAATTGGTGGAGGACAACAAGAATAGCATCATGACCCTTTTGTGATTTGGGAAGGCTAGTAATGAGATCCATCTAAACCTTATCCCATTTCCATTCGGGGATAGGGAGCAGTTGCAGAAGTCCAGCAGGTTTTTGGTGTTCTGCTTTGACGCGACGGCAAACGTTACATTCAACAATGTATCGAGCAATGTCTTGCTTCATATTAGGCCACCAGTATCTCTGACGAATGTCTTGGTACATCTTGGTACTACCCGGATGAATAGACAGAGGTGTGTCATGTGCTTCCTTCATAACTTTCCATGTCATATATGTCGTCGGAAACGACTATCTATGGGACCGAATGGGTCCATTTGCAATTTGGCTCAGGGGACGTGCATGGGACAAAGAGTAGGTTTTTCAGTAAGTGCAAGAACACACGGGGAATTTATCCAGGTTCGGGCCGCTATGAGCGTAAAACCCTACTCCTGCCCAGTGGTTGATCGAATATGAACTCTGGTTACAGGGAGCGCAGTTTTCAGGCAAGGTGCTCGGGAAAATGCAGCTACCGCGTGTAATTGAACTAGGTGTCGACCGTTCTACATGTAGCCGTGGGCCTCCTTTTATAGGCCAAGGGGTTACCACAATGTCTAATACGGTCATTACAGAGTGTGAACAGTGACTTGCACCGTCATCACTATTATCTTCCAATGGGGTAAGACAAACGCATTTAATGCACCGTAGGGTGCTACGTCGGGGAGGCGAGGCCTTGGGCAAAAGATCTGTACCACCGGTCCTGGTGCCCTCCTATAATCTTGACACGTCCTAGGGACGGGTGTCATTAAAGTTAATCTTGGCGTGGAGTGCTGACACGAGCCTTGGCTGGCCATGTTGACTGCCTGCCCGCTCGACAGCTAGACCACGAGCCTATCTGGTCGATGGTAAGGTGGAGCGGTAACGGGACAAAACAAGCCTACTGGCACGGGGCTTGCCGGGCCTTGCTTGCCGGCAAGGGAACTCGCCGGCAACCATAGCCTAAGTCTTTACCTTGCCTAAGTGAAGCTTGCCGGTAAGAACATCGTCGATCTTTAGTACTTAGAATAGTACTTCTTGATGACCTGCCTTGAGGTCTTCTTCACGGTCTCGGTGTTGTGTCTTAGGTTGTAATTATCCTCCGTCAAGCCCTTGCCGGAAGGGGGGCTACAACTGCCTGTGCACAAGTCTGGGTACGAGGGCACCCATGTCTTAGTACAGCGACAGGAGCCCCTGGGCCTGGGCCACACACGCATGCAAGGCGTCGTTGGGCTAGGCCCATACAGTGCACAGGCGGCGTGTGGCAGAGGATAACTGTCATAATCGTCTCTTTTACCGCACCCGCCCACGATGCGCATTAAACGCGGGCATGGGAGAGGTGGAGCGGAACGGCGGTGGGAGGTGGTGCGCCTGAAAGGCGCAGCCACATAGGACGGAAAAGAGCCAGCCCCCCTCGCCTTCCCCATTAAAAAGGAAACCGCAAAGGGTGCTGCTCATTCATCCCCTCTTCCCAATCTAGCCAATTCGCCGTCGTCTTCAACCTCGCGCAGAAGCAGAGCGCGCCCCCCTGCTTTCGTCGCCGCACAAGAGTAGAACACGCCCTTTGCTTCCGCCGGTGCGCAATGCAACTTCGCCTCCCCCCTCACACCTTGTCATGGCGCCGAAGAGAGGCGGGAAGGCCCCGAGTTCGGCGACGGTTGAAAAAAAAAGCCGCCAAGGCTGCGCAACGGCGGGACCATGCTGTTTTCCCGCCGGCGCTCATAGCAGACGATCTGTCGAGGGACTACACATATATGTACGCGAGTAAAACGGAAGATCACGAGGCCACAGTGGTGCTTCCCGGGTCTCTTCCTTGTAGAGGAACACAGCAGAAAACAAAAAATTTCCGACCTACGCACTAGCCCAGGACCACTATGAAGACTGCATACAAGGTTTCGATCCGATCGTTACCGACTCATAGCGCAGTGGAAGTAGAGTCGACGTAGATCGTCGGTGCAGATCCCCGCAGCTAGGATTTACAACCTCCCAACCGCAAGGATGTACTCCCTCATCTGCCCCTCAGACAGTCCCTCGGACAGCCCTCCGGGAGGCGGTCGGACAATCCCCCGGACGGTGTCACGGACAGCCCTTCGGGAGGCACTCTCGAACTCGGACAGTAACTCAGACAGCCCTTCGGGAGGACCCTCGAACAGCCCCTCGGGCAAAAGATCGAAGCTACGACCTCTCTACGGGGTTGCACACATACAGTGTCATCTATCCGGCAGGGCTTCGCCGTCCAGAACTAGTTCCCACCGGAACCCAGACAGCCTTTCGGCTCTACGAAACTCTTTTCGTGGGAGGGAGAGAAGAAGCCAGATCATTGCATGGCATTGTGTATGAGAGAGTGAGTGTGTTTGGGCAGCCCCCTCCACCCCTATTTATAGGCCAAGCCCAAGGGTGGCTTCTCCAAGAAGCCACTAGGGGAAAAATACCAAAAGGCCCTCAAGGTGGCTTCGCCAAGAAGCCACCAAAAAGTGCTTTTCACTATTCACAGTAACATTTTTCCGCGACCGTTAAATCCGAAATATTTCTGTAGGTCTTAGAATAATTCAAGTACCCACTAAAATAATTTTGGATGCGTTCCGAAACAATTCCGGATTAGTGATTTTCATTTGCGAAAAGCAACCAAAGTGGTTCCGGCAGCTCCGGAACATTTCCGGGTTTTTTCTACGGAAAAATCCCAGAAGTTCCCAGTACAATTTTCGCACCCTCTAAGAATTTCCAGGCGTCTGCCGAAACCATTTTGACTTAATGGTATACTTCGAAACAACCTTTCGGTTTTACCGAAACTATTCCGGTGTTCTCTCTCCGGAACTCTTCCGTTGTCTCCAAAACTTTTCCGGTGACTTTCACTCAGACTCCCTGTCTAGTATTCAGCAGATAGATGACCCTTAAGCGTGTGACCCTATAGGTTCGGTGAAGCATAGACATGACCCAGAACACTTTCTGATCAATGATCAACATCGGAGCCGTGGACGCCCATATTGACCCCTATACCCACACGAATAAATATTCGAGTGAACCTCCAGTCGCCGTGTGCTATTCCGATTGCTTCGCGATATGTTACAAATACCCGAGGTGAGATATATCGGCATCCCCGTGGATCAACACTTGTCCACAATGCCAGTTACCTCGTTACCGGTTTTGTTCTCTTTTCTCGTTCCCGTGTTCCGGCATCCCTATGATCAAATCACATTGTGTCTGGCCAGATGATGGTGAATACCGTAAGACCAAGAGGGCCCAAAGAATATCTCTCCATCGTCGGAGGAGCAAATCCCAATCTTGAGCTATCAAGTCCCTTGACATACTTTTCCATGAAACCGTAAGCCCCCGTAATAGCCACTCATTTATGGATGACGTTTAACAAACCCCAAAGTTCATGATGCAAGCATGAAGAAACTCGATACTCTCATGGTCTAAGGAATTATGCAAACGTTAACTTTCTCTGTGTTATTAACCATTAACTTGTGACGAATGTATCTCATAGCATAACATCAATTCGGGTCGATTCAACACAAATGTTCTTCTAACATTGTGCCCTCAAAGTTGCCGGCATAGACATGCCCATGATCAGGAAAATAGGACCATCATGCAACACTTGAGCTAGTCTTAGAGGCATGACTAGGAATACATTTTACTGTTTATTATTCCACACGTGCATATGAGTCTTCCTTCGAGCCTCGTGGTTATTGCAGACTTGAGAACCATAGCAGTTATAGCACGGAATATAAACTTAATTACGAACATGGAGATAAATAATAACATTTATTATTGCCTCTAGGGCATATCTCCTACAGACTCCCACTTGCACTAGAGTCAATAATCTAGTCAATGCTAATGCACTTTACACCTATGGCATTCCGGTGTAAAATATGCTTCGCCATGTGGTATAGTCTATGTCTAACGGACCTGACATCTTCAGTTCCGTGTGTATCTTTGCATATCCTCGCATTTTCACGCTTTCACAAAATACATATTTTGTGTGGACTTGGCTTTTTATATATGTGAATCATAGGTCAAACCTTGATTCCTCAGACTAAGCTATGGAGCAACTATCTGCAATAGTGTCCCATTGACCAAAGCCATCTTGGAACCATACTAAGTTCATGAATGAACTATATGATTCAACATCTTCTTTGTCACTTCCAAAGCGTCAACATACTTAGCCTTTGTTATAGAATTCGCCACAGTAACCTATTTGGAACAATTTCCAACTACCGTGCCACCATATCGTGTATTACACAAAAAACCCTTAACTTAACTCGAAAATCGCATGGAGCATTGACGAAGACTGTATCAATGTAATTACTTACAACGAGCACTTCATAATCTCTGCTTGCGAGAAAACATGTCATCAGTCCTACTTTAGTACTCAATGACATTTTTCACTATTGTCCCATGATCAGTACTTTGATCACTTTGGTATCTATACTCGCAACAGCTTGGGAGTATCAGACATATCTGGTTGTTTTACATACCATGGAATACATGATTAATCCAAACACAAGAGTGTGTGGAATCTCCATCATGTATTTTGCTCATCAGTGTTTTGGGACACCGAGTCTTGCAAAAACTCTTTCCATGTGACTTCGGCAAGAATCACTCCTTGGCGTTTTTTAATGCTAAACTGTTTCAGCATCTTGTCAATATGTATTTTTGCTTATCCCTATTAGGAAATTCTATCTCCGTAGATAAATATGCCTAATATCAAGGCTACTCAGCCCAAGTACTTCATCGAAAAACTAATTTTCAATGAAGTCCTAATTTGTGTCAAGAAATTTATATTATTTCCAATCAACAATGTGTCAAGCACACAAGGTTTTTAGAAATATTATTATGCTCCCACTTACTTTCTTGTAACCACAAGAATGTTCGTTATCCATTGATGAAATCAAACTCTTTTGACTATTTCATCAAAAACGAAGATTCCAACTCCATTTTGCTCTCTTCTGTCCATTGCTAGAACTCTGAAGTTTGCATACTCACTAGCTTCCTCTGGACCGACAAAATACCTTGGACTGTATCACATGCAAGTCCTAGGTTGCATTTCCATCTCATGGAAATCCTTTTGGCATCCATGTATCATATCTCATGATTGAAATATGTATTAATTGCTAGTTTAACCCGAACCGACTTTAAGCATCGCTACGGTGAGACAATCTCATCGCAGTTAATTCCTTGAATTTGTTATAAGAAACAAGTCGAGCTTTATGGATAAAACATTTTTATCCGTATCAGTTTATAGTTCCATTTATATTCGTTAGACTCTAAGTCTTTCGAAAGGGGTATCAAGATTTAATCATGAATCATTTATATGGAAACTATCTCGGATTATATTGGCATTTAGCCAATCCTGGAGTCAGGGCCCATCAACGCTTCCTTGTGTATCGTAGGTATACTGTTGTCCAACAACAATATCTCATTAGCGCACTTGACAGGTTTGCACGAGTCTTGCCTACGAGGTTCAGCTGCAAGTTCGACCGAAGTCCATACATTTTATTGTAGAGACTTCCGTATCAGTCGCAGTGGGAAACTCTAGAATTACTTCCAAGGTTTCTTTCCTTTGACCTGATGACGAAGTTACTATTATCTCGTCGAGTTGCACTGTCCTCCCACTCACCTTTTTGCAAGAAACATTTTCTTCAAAATCACACCGTTCTTTGTGGCACACATTTTTGCCTCGGTACAGTGAGGGAGAAATACCCAATAAATTAGGATAACCTACAAAGTAGCACTTGTCTGATTTGGAATAGGTTTGTAAATATTTTACACAAGCCCCACATTCCAAATGTTAAGAAAAGACATAACATGATTGGGGTTACCATACCATGGCGTCATTTCAACTGATCTGATGGCGCTCTTTTCAGTGTAAAAGCCACAGTCTCTAAAGCATTACTTTAAAAGGGATAATGGCAAATAGATTTATGTCATCTTTGATCTTACCATGTCATAAATGGTTTGATTACATCTCCACGGACATTCCACTCACAGTGGTGTTCCGAGAGGTGTAAGTTATGAAACTCTTTTCAAAACTCATCAGACATTCGCTAAACTTGTAACTCAAATATTCCTTTCCGTAATCTAATTGCAGAAACATAATTTTCTTGTTTCAATAATTTCTATTTCATGTTGAAAACCTTTTGAATGATTTCAAAAGATCCAGACTTATGTCTCATCAAGCAAATATCCATATATCTACTTGAGTCATTTCTGAAGATAGATAAATCCACTACTAGCAACAACATTTATCGGACTACACACATCATAATGTATGATCACTGATAAGTTTGTTGCCCATTCCTTATGGTCTGTGAATGGTATTTCAGTCACTTCACTTTTCGGACGAAATTTGCAAGTGTCAGATGATTCATAATCAAACGACTTCAAAATCCATCATTATGGAATTTGTCCATGCGGGTTTCTCCAATGTGACCAAATGCAGTGCCACACATATGTGGTATTCTTTTAGTCTTGCGACATTTAGTGTCAGTGTTGTGGATGTATCATATTACCATCAATATTCCTAACATACGTCCCATCCTTGATGGAAGCATGGCCCTTTATGTTTTTCATAATACTGAACAACAATTGTTCTTTTACGAACAACCCTTTTGCAACAAACATTATGCAATGGGCTAGAGTGTGTAAAACTCTAAAATGAATTATGAAAGTAAACACAGAGGTAATATATTATTATCAATATTCATAACATACATCTCATTCATACTGAAAGTATGGCCCTTATGTTATTCATAACACCGAACATAAAAAGTTCTCTTATGAACAACCTTCTTGCAACATGCTTTATGCAATGGGCTAGAGTGTATGAAACTCTAAATGAATTATGAAAATAAATACAGATGATAATACACCGATGGAAGGTATAGTAACATTTACTATGTTCCCAGCGCGTATCTAAACCTCATTCCCGGCAAGTCCTTTAGGCCGTAGTAGTTCTTGTATCGAGTCGCAACAGAATGCAATCGAGCGGGTATCTCTGTGATCAATTCACAATACCCAAGAATTAGTGATTAACATGTTTAATCATAATTCCCAAGAATTATATCTTTGACCAGCCTTCTATACATCAATAACTTGTATGACATTCATACATGAGCTGGATATTCCAGTCTTCTCTCATTTTGCCTTTATACTTCTAACAATTTAACTTTTAGTATTTCTCCTACTCTCAGAAGAAGCACCCAACTTAAGAGTGGCGTTAGCCCCGGACTTCCTAGGAATGTAAGTCACACTAACACCCTTTGGACATATCCTTTTTCTTTAAGTTGATGTTTTATTCACCTTCATCACATGATAGGCATTCTTCTGGATCCCTCTCTTATCAGTCAAATGCATAGTAAACACTTTACTAATAATTTGCAAAACAAACATTGCTTTGGATATCCCATATCTTTTAGCCTTTGTTTGTATCTGAAACTAATTTTCAGTTCCATGAATATCACATAGCTATCCCAAACTTCTGAAGTTCGGGTCTCATGGAAGCAAACATATTGCACTTGACCGTAACGGAATTCTAGCTTTTGGATCGAAGAACGAGAGTCACATCATCCATAGCTTTAGCGGGAGAATACCAAAAGCATGCGATAGGACAAAGTCCTTCTCGTCACTCTTGAGGACAATCCTCACATTACATTACCAACCGTAAAGTTTTAACCAGATATTTAACAGCTATTCAATTTTAATAGGGAGTGTGGACACGCGAGCCATTATTCTATAACTATTATGCAAATCACACTTAGACAATGTTCATAATTAATTGCACTGAGAATTAAAAGAATTAATTCTAAAGTGCGCTCCCACTCAAATCAATATCTCTCATAATTGATTTTGAGTGATACAAGATCCAGACTTCAATTCATCGCCATAGAATCATCATCTCATGACGGGAATTTTAATCGGTAGGCCAACTTGCCGATCACATCTCTATGTGACTCTTGTTCACCTTTCGATGCGTGTGTTCCGAGCTCAGGACGATCCTGCCATGAACGTCAAGACAACCAAGTGATCTCGCTGCGAGGTGTGACCTCACCTGCCTTACACCCGTACAATCGTTCGTACCCATGCATCCATGGCGCACCCCGAAAGGAAAGATGCTGTGACGGTGCTACACTTGCGAGAACACTAACTACTTGATATTTTTAAGTGAGAGATCACCCTAATAAAAGCGACTACCGTGCAATCAAAAAGGTTGCAACATAAGGGATAAACATGTCAGGCAATTCATAATAGCATGATATGGTATAGCCCTTTCTGACGGAGAAGTCTTTAATTTCTTTGTCTTCGGCATTCGTGTCGGTGTTCACCTTTGCGAATATTGCCAACACCTAGTCGATGCACCAAATAATATTGCTATCTCTATACCTAATAAAATAAGTGCATTAGTTAAGGTTGACACGCAGGTCATTAAAGTGACAATCATATGGCTCCAGCCATCATGCCGAATCATGACACGCAGATCATGTTAATTTTACGTCATATAGTCATCTCATACATAATCAAATTATTTTGAGCACTGCTATACCACATCATATGTACATCCTGCAAAACCAAGTTAGACGCCTCTAATCGGTTTATGCAAAATGTTATTTTACGTGGCTTCTAAGGTTTCGAAACAAACTGAAGCTACCAACGTCCATCATCAAGCATGATTATCCAAGTCACTAGATTAACTTTGCGGGGTGTATGAAACACGAGATAATAAAATCTCGAGCCCCATACTGAACTTCGTCATACGCATGACCCCCATGCAGATAATATCTGCATTGCCCTTTCGTCTGCGAAATTTCATCTTTCTTTTAACTATGATGGAATTCAATGAACTGTTAGCACTTCGTTGATCAATCAGGATCGCGGATTGCCAAACCATTGAAACTCCACCATGTCGTTATAAAGATCAGAAATACGCAAATTTCACGGAAGCAACAAGAACATCGGGTAACAGATTTCATCTGCTACCCGCACAAATAATTTTCAGCAATATATCTCATCTACTCCAAAATTATATTATGCAACACCCATACATCTCATGTATTCTAGATCATAACCTGCATCTACGCATACCACGGCTCATGATGCCACTGTAGGGGAATGCAACAGAAAACAAAAAATTTCCGTCCTACGCACCAGCCCAGGACCACTATGAAGACTGCATACAAGGTTTCGATCCGATCATTACCGACTCGTGGCGCAGCGGAAGTAGAGTCGATGTAGATCGTCGGTGCAGATCCCCGCAGCTAGGATTTACAACCTCCCAACTGTGAGTTTGTACTCCCTCATCTGCCCCTCTGACAGTCCCTCGGACAGCCCTCTGGGAGGCGGTCGGACAGTCCCCTGGACGGTGTCACGGACAGCCCTTCGGGAGGCACTCTCGAACTCGAACAGTAACTGGGACAGCCCTTCGGGAGGACCCTCGAATAGCCCCTCGGGCAAAAGATCGAACCTACAACATCTCTACGGGGTTGCACACATACGGTGTCATCTATCCGGTAGGGCTTCGCCGTCCAGAACTAGTTCCCACTGGAACCCAGACAACCTTTCGGCTCTACGAAACTCTTTTCGTGGGAGGGAGAGAAGAGGCCAGATCATTGCATGGCATTGTGTATGAGAGAGTGAGTGTGTTTGGGCAGCCCCCTCCACCCCTATTTATAGGCCAAGCCCAAGGGTGGCTTCTCCAAGAAGCCACTAGGGGAAAAATACCAAAAGGCCCTCAAGGTGGCATCTTCAAGAAGCCACCAAAAAGTGCTTTTTACTATTCACGGAAACATTTTTCCGTGACCGTTAAATCCGAAAATATTTCTGTAGGTTTTAGAATAATTCCAGTACCCACTAAAATAATTTTGGACATGTTCTAAAACAATTCCGGATTAGTGATTTTCATCTGCGAAAAGCAACCAAAGTGGTTCCGGCAGCTCCGGAACATTTCTGGGTTTTTATTCCGGAAAAATCCCAGAAGTTCCCAGAACAATTCTGGCACCCTCTAAGAATTTCCAGGCGTGTGCCGAAACCATTTTGACTTAATGGTATACTCCGAAACAACCTTTTGGTTTTACCAAAACTATTCTGGTGTTCTCTCTTCGGAACTCTTCTGTTGTCTCCGAAACTTTTCCGGTGACTTTCTCTCAGACTCCCTGTCTATTATTCAGCAGATTGATGACCCTTAAGTGTGTGACCCTATAGGTTCGGTGAAGCATAGACATGACCCGGAACACTTTTCGATCAATGATCAACATCGGAGCCATGGACACCCATATTGACCCCTAGACCCACACGAATAAATATTCGAGTGAACCTCCAGTTGCCGTGTGCTATTCCGATTGCTTCACGATATGTTACAAATACCCAAGGTGAGATTTATCGTCATCCTCGTGGATCAACACTTGTCCGCAATGCCAGTTACCTCGTTACCGGTTTTGTTCTCTTTTCTCGTTCCCGTGTTTCGGCATCCCTGTGATCAAATCACATTGTGTCTGGCCAGACGATGGTGTCTGCCCAAAGAATATCTCTCCATCGTCAGAGGAGCAAATCCCAATTTTGAGCTGTCAAGTCCCTTGACATACTTTTCCATGAACCCGTAAGCCGCCGTAATAGCCACCCATTTACAGATGACGTTTAACAAACCCCAAAGTTCATGAAGCAAGCATGAAGAAATTCGATACTCTCATGGTCTAAGGAATTATGCAAACGTTAACTCTCTGTGTTATTAACCATTAACTTGTGATGATTGTATCTCATAGCATAACATCAATTCGGGTCGATTCAACACAAATGTTCTTCTAACATTGTGCCCTCAAAGTTGCCGGCATAGACATGCCCATGATCAGGAAAACAGGACCATCATGCAACACTTGAGCTAGTCTTAGAGGCATGACTAGGAATACATTTTACCGTTTATTATTCCACACGTGCATATGAGTCTTCCTCCGAGCCTCGTGGTTATTGCAGACTTGAGAACCATAGCAGTTATAGCACGGAATATAAACTTAATTACGAACATGGAGATAAATAATAACATTTATTATTGCCTCTAGGGCATATCTCGTACATTCCTCCCGCCGGCGACCAATTCCACTTCTTCGCTGGGTACTTCTACTACGGTCTGTGTTCGCCCTTTTCTAATTTCTTTGTTGAGGTGATGAACGCCTTCGGGCTCAGGCTGCTCAATTTTACACCCAATGCGGTCACCTGCCTGGCAACTTTTGGGCACTTGTGCAAGAATTTTGTGGGGATAGCTCCAAATGTAGCTTCGTTCCGGCACTTCTTCATCCCTCGGGCCTAGAAGGGCGCTCTTTCCGGTAGCGTCACTTGGGTCCCAAGGGGAAATTCGAAGAAATACTTCTTGGACGGCGAGCTTCACTCCAGATTTGATGAGTGGCGAGCTGATTTGTGCTGGGTCAAGCGGCAAGATTTCCCAGCCTTTTGCCACCTCAGGACCGAGATGGTTGCGAAGCCTGATAGCTGGAGCCAAGTCGGCCCCAATGATGCCAAACTGGGAATGGCGCTGCGCCGAATCCTTGCTCTGAAAGAGGCCGGCTTGACGATTGAGAAGGTGGGAGCAGATTTCCTTCACCGTCGGATCGCCCCACTGCAGCACAGAAAAGGCTGGCAAGCATGGGATTACAAGGGCCCTGCTGACCCAATGCGGCTGCGCCAGGGCCCTGACGACAACTTGACGATGATGGGACATTATCTGCTCATCTGCCGGATTTTCAACAAGGGTTGCGACTTCAACTTGCCGGGGAAGGTGATCCCTCTGTGCAACAACACTGCCAAGGCCTCTATCCTGGCATGGATGCCGGACTGTGATGCTTGGATGGTTCTGAGCACATGGAAGGAGACCAGCCATAAGGATGCGGATAACTGGGTTGCCAGCCTGGTGGAGGAGACTATTGGAGCTGAGGACGATATGATGCACCCGACGAAGGATGACCGGGAAGAGTTTCTTGCGGCAAGGACTGATCAGTCCAAGAAGACGAAGGTAACTCGTCCTCAGCCGGGCAAGGATCAGTCCAAAAAGGGGGTCATAGCTCTAGAGGCCAGCGGAGGAAGCCGCTCCCAAGAGCATGTTGGGGAGGAGGAGCGGGCTGAGGAATCTGAGGGAGAGGAGGAAGAAGAGGAGCAACCCGAGGGGTCCTCGGGTGAGGTGGAGTCAGAAGAGGAAGAAGAACCACCTTGCCATCCTCCTGCCAAGGGAAAAATGACTGTCGCTAAGAATACTGCCCGCAAGGGGGAGGCGCACACCGAGTCGGCGAGCCAAGGGCTCACAGGTGTCAAGGTGGCAGCCACAATCCCCCGGGCGCAGCCTTCCCGGCAACTGCCTTCTCGCGTTGGTGTCCCCCGTCGACCCATCCTGCCGATCGTGGAGGAGGCAGGTACTTTGCAGCTCCCAGCCTTTCCAAAGCGTTCCCGGAGTCCACTGTCATCATCCATAACTGTGGGGACCGAGGAGACAGTTCATTATGACCTGTCAGTCCTGAGCGACCCTGTTGAGGACGAAGAGTAAGCATCTCCACCCCCGTGTGTTTCTTAATTGTCTAGACTCTATCGCTTGAGCTGATCTTCTTCTTTGTCCTAATCTTGTAGGGATGAGGTGCCGCTGGCGAAGAGGCTCAGGACCACCGGGGAGGGCGAGACGGCAACTGGCACCGACCAAGGTGCAATTTCTGTTGAAGTTGCCGGCTCGAGCCCCCTGCACGAGGCACATGCGCAGTTTCCGCTGGCGGGCTCCACCGTCGGATCTTCTGCAATGGAGACCGACAAAGGGCTGGAAAGTAGCTAGCCGGAAGGAGGGTGTCAAGGGATAGACCTCTTGATGGGACCCTCAACTCCCAGGCCATCAGCAAGACTTTCGCCGGCAAGGGACGGCCCTCCCCAGAGGAGCCCCAAGAAGGGCTCACCCGTGCTGAGGCCCCTCTGACAACCGATGTTGCCGGGGACCAGACGCCGGCAACCGAGGTTGCCGGAGGAAGAATGGCGTCCCCCCCACATGCTCGTCAAGGTAATCTTCTTTCCAAGCATACTTGATTCTTTCTAATGCTTCTTCTTTTTGTTTTCTTGAACTTGATCTGAAGTTCGAATCTTTCTTCCCTCTACTCCTTCTTCACCCTACAGAACCAACTCCTCCTGAGGGGGAGGGGGCATCCGTAGAGAAACATGCTAAGAGTGCCGCCGAGGAGGCCAGGAAAACTCCTGAAGAAACGGTCCAGCCCTTGGTGGCATATCTGGGCTTGCCATTACGGACGCTGAGATGGGAGAGGCCGGCATCGAGAAGTTAGGTGTTGTCTCCCATCCTAGTGCATCTGAGGCACAGGCCCTGATTAGCCTCCCGGAGTCTATCCGTCTGCTCAGGAGTCTGAGGCCCTCAGCTCATCTGGTGCTGGGGAGCCTACTTTTGACGAAGCCATCGCAGAGATCTTAGCACCCCTCTCCAGCAGTGTCGCAACGTTAGATGGTTCTGACGACAACGCCGCGGATCTTGCCTTCCTGATGACGATGGCTAGCGGCCTCAAGGATGTGCAAGACAGCTACGGCAATTGCTGGGATGAACTGCACGCCCAACGACAAGCCATAGGGCAGGCCAAGCAGAAACTGAGGAAAAAGGCGAAGGAAATCCGGGCCTGGCACAACAGCAAATTTCAAGGCCTCAGGAGGCAAGAAGAGAAGCTTGACGCTGCCAAAGAGAAGGCAACGGCTCTGGACAGCAGGTTAGCAGAGCGCGAAGCGCAGCTTGCCACTAAAGAAAGGGAGCTTGCCGCCCGAGAAGAGGCTCTCGCCGCCAAGCAACGTAGCAAGGAGGAGGCGATCCAGACTCTGCTTGCGCAGCGGACCCAAGAGCTAGAGGAGGGCCATAACAAGGCCATCGAGACTCTAACCCAGGCTCACGCCACCAAGCTCTTGGAGGCTGTCAAAGTCATGGAAGGCGCTGAGGCCGCCAAGGCAGAGTTGGAGTCCAAAGTGTCGAAGCTTGAAGAGGAGCTCGTCAACAAAACCCAAGAGTTCTCGACCGTCAACAACTCCTTGGTAGACCTTAATTCAAGGCTCGCAACTCTGGAGAAGGACCTGGAGGTTGGCAGGGAAAAAGAGAGGGAGCAGCTGGAGAGCTGGGAAAAAGATAAGGTTGAGCGTGCCAATGCTGCGAACTCTTTCGAGGAGCACAAGAAAGCCATGGATCTGTGGACTGGTCGCCTTGTCGATGTTGCCGAGCGTCTCGCCGCTTAGGTGAGCGTCATGGACAGGGAGGAGCATCGCTTCGCAGTTGGCGAGCATGACTCTAGAAGCGCCAGCCTCTCCCTCTTCTTCGACGGACTCCTCGAGATATTGAAGAAACATCATGAGAAGAGATCCGCCAGCTTTGCCAATGAGTCTCGAAAGTTTTTCATCGAGGTCATCTCCAAAATGCTCGTCAAGTTTATCTGCCGGAATCCTGACGTCGACGTCTCCAAGGCCTTCATGGTCTTGCCGCCGAGGATGGACACCACAGCTGCTGAAAGGGCCATCATTCCCCTTATCGACAAGATCAATCAGATCCCGAGGACTGAGGGTGATCGCAGGGATTAGCTTCCCTTGTCGTTCTTTGTTGCAGATGTAGTTTATGCACAAGACAAATTTATCTTAAGTCAGACTGCACTTGGCTTTGATGTATTATAACTTGCATTTAAGATGGATGTATGTGCGCTATTCTCCTTATTCCATTCTATCTTTGCATGATTTTTGTACCCTACGCTTGCCGGAAGCTTGCCAGTGCACACACCCTTGCCGTAAGTGCTTGAGGAGCGGGTCCTTAGCAGCTTGCCAGAAGTGTCGCTGCCGGCAAGGTCACGCTCGACGGTCACAACGCGGCTGCTTAGGTTGCTAAGCGGACTCGAAGCAAAGTAAGAGCGTAGTCAATCACGACAAGGTTCCTTAGCATGCAGGTTTCTCATACAAAGGCCAAAGTTGTTCAAGGAGAATCGCAACTACAACAAAGGATTTATTTCAAAGTTTTGCAACTTAGCTCATTCCTTGTTGTACTTCTTGCCGTAGGGTGACATCTTGAACGCGTCCTTTGGTATCCATACCATCACTCCCCCTGGGAAACTTGTACGTGAGGAATCCTTCCTTCCTTTAAGAAAGAAAAGAAAAGAGGAGGTTGGAACCTTGGCGGTTCGTTAATCACCTTAAGCAAGGGAAAATGTAACACAAGACTGCCTGCAACACATAAATATACATGTACTTGACAAAGAGTTGTGAAACATCTAAATTTTATTTATTTCGCCCGGGATCTGCGCCCGGCTTTGTACAAAGGATTACATGCCTTGACGGCAAACTTGTACAAAAGAGGTTGCCGGGCAGCCCGGCAACCGCGCCTTACGGGTAAAACTTACGAAGATGCTCAATATTTCATGAGTTTAGCACCAGAGTGCCATCTTTGGTCTCTAGGTGGATTGTGCCGGGCCTAGTGACTCGTGTTACCCGGTAAGGGCCTTCCCACTTCGGTGTCAACTTGTTTTTTATCCTTCGTGGATCGAATCCAACGAGGAACAAGGCCGCCTTTCTCAAGGTCCCTGGCTTTCACTTTGTGGCTAAGGCAGCGGCGCAAAGCTTGCTGGCACCATGCAACACGGGCAGCAGCCTAGAAACGATATTCCTCAAAGAGCACGGCATCGTCATGCCGCAGCTCATCTTGGTCCTCCTCATTGAAGGCCAAGACTCGAGGTGACCCCGTGTTTGAGTTCCGTGGGGAGTATTGTTTCTGCACCAAGGCTTGCTTCCTGACCTTCTGCTTGAGGGGTCTCGCATTGTGACGCCCCGAGACCGATGCTCCAGATGCCTTCCATTTATTTCCATCGTGGCCGTGTGATGTGTTTGCTTGTTGCACTTCGTCATGTCATCGTGTGCATTTTCATCCGCATGTTTTCGTAAAACATGCATCCATTCGTAGTTGTCGGCTTCTCCCCGTCCCTTCCATTGCCCATTTCGAGTCCCGACACACTCGCACGCGCCCGTGGCTCCTCCAAAATATTATTTTATAAGTGGGATAAAAATGTTCTCGGAATGGGTTGAAAGTTAACGTGCGGTCTTATTATATTATAGGTAGACCGCCTGCCACATTTTGTCCCATTCGGAGGTCGTTTGATGCCCCAACGGATAAATTTATAGCGGCACTATAGCCGGTCAAACGTCGGACATTTTCGGTATTCTGAAAACCGTGCCGGGCTGCCATCTTCCCTCTCTTCTTAGCCCAACCCCATCTACACAGCCCATCTAGCCCACCTAGCTACCCCCTTCACTCCGGACCGTCCGATGGCGATCGAACGGTCCGAAAATGACCTCAAACCCCTCAAACCCTTGCTCCCCTGCCTATATAAGGAAGCCTACTCCCTGCCTAATCTGGAAACCCTACCCTCCTCGAAATCCACGCCGCCGCCAGCCTCCTCCACTCCATAGCCGCCACCTTCTCCCACCTCCTAGCCGCCGAGCCCGCGAGCCCAGATCCAGCCCGCCCGAGCCCATCTGGGCCCGAGCCAGCCGTATGCCACCGACTCCCCGCAGCCTCCCTCGCTTTGGATCGGGAGGAGCCCGATCTCCCGAGCGCGGCCACGAGCTCCCGCTCGACACCGGCCTCCTCCTTGCCGGCCGAACCTCCAGCAACCTCGCCGGAGCGCGCCGTCTCGTCGGATCAGGACCCTGCCGGCCCCTTTCTCCTTTCTCCTTTTTTCCTTTCTTTCTTCTCTCTCTCACGCCATCTCTCTCTCCCTTGCTCTTCTTCACAGGAGCAAAGAAGCCGCCGCCATGAAAGCCTCCTCGAACCGGAGCTCGCCGTTGCCGGGAATCGCTGTTCGTTGCCATTCTTCGACGGTTCCGGGAATCCTCGCCGGATCCATCCGTTCAGGACCTCCCCCGCGCCTTCGGCCTCGCCTGCGTCGCTCCAGCCCCGCCGAGCTTGCTGGAGATCGAACCCAGCGCCGCTGTGTCCTCTGCGTCGTTAGGACGTGAGCGCCTGCCTCCGTTGACCGCGTTGTCGCCCACCCCGCATCTGCATCGTGCCACGGCAGCCGACGCCAAGTCCACCTTCCCGTGCCCTGCCTCGCCTTCGCCACCATCGTACCAAGTCCCCGCACCGCACCACCGTCTTCTCTGCATCGACGTGACCCCCGCCAAGTCGAGCGAGTCGCTCGCTCGGACGCCGTTGACCGCCACGTGGGCAGCGCGCCTTCAGATCCAACCCAATGTGAGCAGCCCGTCTAACCCTCGCCCAGGTGCAATTTGCTATGCTGAACCCATCTCCTGTTTAGCCCAGTTTCTGAGATTCGGCCCGTCATGTTTTTTTTTCTATTCTGGATGATTTTGTCTAATTATCCAGAGGTGCCAGTTTCGCAGAAAAACCCTCCATGCTCATGCATTTAATAACTAAACAACCGTGCATCGGATTAAAACAAACTATATAAGTAAAATGCTTAGAATTTCGTGTAGTTTCATAATTTGCAACTTTCATCCATGTTAAAAATGTTTAAACTTGCTGTTTGCATTAATTTGCATAAATGACATGCTAAAATGGTTTATTTCATAACTAAATAACCGTAGCTCTGAATTAAATAAACTTTATATGTAAATGGGGTAGAAAAATGTGTAGATTAACGTGGTGCACTTTATTTTGCTGTTTAAAAAATTTAAAATTGTGTTTAGGCAGAACAGTACAAAATTCGAAAATTACATATGAGGATTTTCCGAAATTGTTCTTGGTTGTTTCCGGCCTCATTTAAATTGCCTAGATAGGTAGTTTAATTATGCTTCACCCCTTTCCATGTTAACCAACATTTTAAAATTGTCATGTGCATAAACGGGAGTGAACTAAATAATTGTTTGTGGAGTTTCGTTAATATGCAACTCGTTGCACATTGATCTTTACTTAATGTGTAGTATTTGAATTGTTACACTTTGCCATGCCATGCATCTTTAAACCGGACATGCATCATACTTGGTTGTGCATCATGCCATGATTATGCTTGTGTGTTTACCATGTTGTTTGCTTCTTTCTGGTTGTTCTTCTTCTCGTTAGTATGGATATGTTGCGAAGTGTGAGGATTCGTTCGACTACACTTGCTCGTCTTCTTCATGGACTCGATCTTCTTCCGAGCGGGATTACAGGCAAGATGATCATGACCTTGGATATCTCTACTATCTTTGCTTGCTAGTTGTCTCGTTGATATCGCTATGTCGCGCTTCCTACCACATATATGTCAGCCTCCTATATGCCATGATACAGCCTCTAACCTTCCACCATCCCAGCAAACCGTTGTTTGGCTATGTTACCGCTTTGCTTAGCCCCTTTCTTATAGCGTTGCTAGTTGCAGGTGCAGTTGTAGGTTGATCCATGTTGGGACATGGATATCATGGGATATCACAATATCTCTTATTTAATTAATGCATCTATATAGTTGGTTGTGTGTGGAAGGCTCGGCCTTTTGCCTAGTGTTTTGTTCCACCCATGTCGCCCTAGTTTCCGTAATACCGGTGTTATGTTCCTTGATTAGCGTTCCTAACATGCTCAGGGGTTATGGGACCCTCTTGACAGTTCGCTTTGAATAAACGCTTCCAGCAAGGCCCAACTTTGGTTTTAACATTTGCCAACATAATAATACGGAATTAATTAATTAATTTTGCATAGGGGGCCGCATCCCCAGGGATTCTTAATTCAACATAATACAGGTGGGCCAGTGCTGATGGTGTTTGTCCAAACAAGAGCCCCTTGCAGCGCCACCACGAGGAAACTCGAGGCACTGGTTTTAGTTGTACGGACTGCTCATCCGGTCATGGCCAGAGATGAGATACGCGCGGCTACTATCAGGGTGTTGGCACGCCGGGAGGTCTTGCTGGACTTGTTTACCAATGTCGAAATGTCTTGTGCACCGGGATTTTGAGGATACTTCAGGCTGACTCGAGGTTGATCGGGTTTTCTTGAGGTTGAGGTTTTTCCACCGCAGCTTGTGTTGGTTTGTGATGGACCAAGTTGGAACACCACTGCAGGGTTAAATCTTTTTGAGAGCCGTGCCCGCGGTTATGTGGAGACTTGGAAATTTATAACCTCCGGTTGTAGAGAACTTGACACTAATTCTAATTAAAATACACCAACCGCGTGCGTAACCGTGATCATCTCTTTTCGAGGGAGTTCGGGAAGAGAACACGGTGGGCTTATGCTTGACTCGTAAGTAGGTGTTCAGGATCACTTCTTGATCATTATTAGTTTGCGACTGTTTATGCGCAGTTTACTCTTCTTATTCTTGTACTCATAAGTTAGCCACCATACAATGCTTAGTGCTTGCTGCAACCTCACCACTTAACCATTCCATACCCATTAAGCTTTGCTAGTCTTGATACCCATGGTAATGGGATTGCTGAGTCCTCGTGGCTCACAGTTTACTACAACAACAGGTGCAGGTACAGGTAAAGCGATGATTTGATGTGAGAGCGATGCATGTTTGCTTTTGGAGTTCTTCTTCTTCTTCTTCGTTGATCATAGGATGGGTTCCCGGTTGGCAGCCTGGGATGGATGTCGCTCTTCTTTTTCGTTTGATTTCATCCGTAGTCGGATCCTGCTCTTCTGTATGATGATTGCTATGTATTGATGTATTCATGTTGTAGCTTGTGGCGAGTGTAAGCCTTTATCTTCTATTCTCATCTATTCAGTACATGGTATGTTGTAATGATATCCACCTTGCGAAGCATCTCCGATATGCGCTTCTATCCTTAGTGGGATTTTTGAGTCCCTTGAGGATAGGACTGCATATTGGGCATGACACGCATGAGGGCAGACAGCAAGGTGGTGCTCAGTTGCCCTCCGAAGAACTTCAGGGACGTCAGGTGCTTGCTGGGCAAGCACACTGGCATTCACCCGTAGGAAGGCAACGAGCTCGACTCCCTATTTGTTGCTGAGAGTGGCACTTCCAGAAAAAGTGCCACTCGTCCCATCCCCTTTCGTAGAAACTTGTTTGGTCATGGATGCGGAGGCCTTGGCTCTCTTGCTCTTGCCGGTAGAGCTCTCGGGTATGTCCTCGATAGGCATGCTACACTTTGAAGTGCGCTTCCCGAAGTCCTTCCCAGAGGTCTTGCCGGTCTTCTTCTTCTTTCCTTCCCTGGGAGCCTTGACGGCAGGGGCAAGCGCCTCGATGGCAGCTGCCACCGTCGCCTCCCGATAGAGTTTGTCGTTACAGATGATTGCGTCCTTGTGGTTTGACTTGAGGGTGAGGACCCCCATCGACCTCGGCATCTTGATGACGTTGTACGCATAACGCGACGCGGCCATAAACTTTGCCAGGGCTGGGCAGCCCAGGATCCCATTGTACGGCAGCGGCATCTTGACGACGTCGAAGGTAATCTTCTCCGTCCGATAGTTGATCTTGCCGCCAAACATGACTGGCAACATGACTTGGCCCTTTGGCTTGTTCGTCCCCGGACTGATCCCTTGGAAACTTCCTGTTTCCTCGAGATCCTTGTCGGGGATCTGTTGCCTCTTGATCACATCTGGAGAGATCAAGTTCAAGCCAGCCCCACCATCAACCAGCATCTTTGTCACCTTGAGGTTGCGAATCATTGGTGAGACCAACAACGGCAAACACTCGACCGTAGTGGTGCGATCAGGGTGGTCCTCGGCATCAAAGATGATGGGCGAGTGCGACCACTTGAGTGGCTTCTGTGCCTCCATCACCGGTTCCACTGCGTTGACTTCGCAGATCCACTGCTTTAGCCGCCGGTGTGAGGAGTGCAAAGATGCGCCTCCGTCAACACACATGGCATCCACTGCATTTTGGAACTCCTTGCCGGACCCGCCTCCATCCTCATCACTATCATCCTCTTCTTGTTGGCCCTGAGCAGCCTTCTCTTTTGGCTGCTTGGCCTTGCCACAGCGGCCTCCGCGGCCAGCATGGTCTTGCTTGCCGGACCCACCAGCACCATCTTGGGCCTTCTCCTTATCTCGCTTCTCGTACTCTTGCTTCTACTTTTCGGCAAGTTGCTCTACTTGCTGGCATTGTTGGAGATCGTGGCCCTTGGTGCGGTGGATCTTGCAGTACGGCCCGCCGGTCTTTCCGGCCTTCTCGCCTGCCGCAGCTTCCCGGCAAGCATCGCACTCGGCAACCTCCTTTCCGGGGATGTCTGCCTTTGGCTTCTTGGTGGCATTGGTATCGCCGGAGCTCTCGACGGCCAGTACAGTCTTGTTCTTGCGCTTTCTGTTGCGCTTCCTGTTTTTCTTCTGTGGGGTTGACGCATCATCGTCCTCTGAATCGACGTCTGCACCCGCATCTTCCCCGGGGAGTCGCCTCCCTTCCTCAGCACGTGCACACCTATCCGCCAAGGCGTACAGATCGTTGATGGTCTTGACCTGCTCGACATTCATCTCTGACCGCATTCTGCAGTTGCGCACATTCGTGTGGAACGCGGCAACAACAACTGCGGGATGGATGTCGGGGATGTTGTGGTGCACACAGCTGAACTATTGTATGTACTTGAGAAGGTTCTCTCCATCCCTTTGGGGGATCACCTGCAAATCGTTGGGCTGACCTGGGAGCTTGTGGCCACCCTGGTAAGCGCCAACGAAATGATGGCACAGATCTGCCCACGAAGAGATGGAGCCCTCAGGCAGGTTCATCAACCACGACCTAATGTTGGGCCGAAGCGCCAACGGGAAGTAGTTGGCAAGCACTTTCTCGTCCCGTCCCCCGACAGCCTCCACCGCGATGGTGTAGATGCCAAGGAACTCAGCTGGGTTGAGCGTGCCGTCATACTTGTCGGGCAGCTCTGGCTTGAAGGCTCGGGTGGACGGCCAGCGAACTTGCCGCAGCTCATGAGTAAACGCTAGGCACCCCACATTGTAGGGCAAGTACCCAGCGGCTACCGAAGTGAGCACGTTCACCGCCATCCTGGCACGGTCGTCGGATTGACGACGTGCTTCCCAGCGCCGCTCGATCTTCATGCGGGCGTCTTCGTCGCACCGCTTGCGGAGCACTTGGCGCTGATCTTGGCGGCAGCGCGGATCTAATGAAGCCATGGACAACACGTCATAGTCATCTGATCGGCGGCCCGGCCGCTCCGACGGTGGGGGGTGGCGAGGCGACTGCACCGTCTGCGCGGCGTCTTCAGCAAGGTAGCCAGAGGGTCCTGCCGGCATGGTGGGTGGTCGCCGCGAGGGCCCCACATCTTGTGTCTTGCCGGGATCGGCAAAACTGATGAGGCTCTGAATGGTGGCTCTCCATTCGTCCATCTTGTCTGGGCTTGGCGGGAAGTTCAGAAGTATTTGAACCCGCGCCATGGCCTCAGCCACCGTGGTCAGCATGGCTGGGAGCACAGAACAAGACGTCACTCAACTCCTGGCGGAGCCAGAAGGAGCTTCGTTACGTCTGTGCCGTCGTGGCTCATGCTCGCCAACAGGCGGACGTGGTGGTGGCGGCGGCGCTCCATGAGCAATCGGAAGTTGCTGCACGGGTATCCCGCCTTGCTATTGTCTGGAACCGCCAACAATGTGGGGGAGCGTGTTGTGCCCATCTTGCAATGGTCGCGGCGTACACCTCCCCGCGCCATTGTTGGATGTCGCCACTACGTTCTGAGATGTTGCGGCGGCTGGGTTCTGGGTGGTAGCAGTATGAATTATATTACTATGATGACTGCGCTCACCAGAATGTCTTGGAAGTTGACCGGCTGCGACGTCACCGGTCCTGTGGCTAGGCTCAGCGTCGTGGCGGGAGTGCTGGGCACCCGCAGCACTTGCGCTGCCTGCGCCCACCTGGGAAGGTTGCTTGGACGCGGTAGGAGCCTTCGTGGCTCCACACTTCTTCTTCGGCGCCATCGACGAAGATGATGAAGTTGGTACTCACACAACCAAAGAACTGATTTGTGACACACACAGCGCCTACCTGGCGCGCCAAAGATGTCATGGGAAACGACTATCTATGGGACCGAATGGGTCCGTTTGCGATTCGGCTCAGGGGACATGAATGGGACAAAGAGCAGGTTTTCAGTAAGTGCAAGACCACACGGGGAATTTATCCAGGTTCGTGCCGCTATGAGCATAAAACCCTACTCCTGCTCTGTGGTTAATCGAATATGAACTCTGGTTATAGGGAGCGCAGTTTTCCGGCAAGGTGCTCGGGAAAATGCAGCTACCGCGTGTAATTGAACTGGGTGTCGACCGTTCTACCTGTAGCCGTGAGCCTCCTTTTATAGGCCAAGGGGCTACCACAATGGCTAACACGGTCATTACAGAGTGTGAACAGTGACTTGCACCATCATCACGTTTATCTTCCAATGGGGTAAGACAAACGCATTTGATGCACCGTAAGGTGTTACGTCGGGGAGGTGAGGCCTTGGGCAAAAGATCTGTACCACCGGTCCTGGCGCCCTCCTGTAATCTTGACACGTCCCAGGGACGTGTGTCATTAAAGTTAATCTTGGCGTGGCATGCTGACACGTGCCTTGGCTGGCCATGTTGACTACCTGCCCGCTCGACACCTAGCCCACGAGCCTATCTGGTCAATGGTAAGGTGGAGCGGTAATGGGATAGAACAAGCCTGATGGCACGGGGCTTGCCGGGCCTTGCTTGCCGGCAAGGGAACTCGCCGGCAACCATAGCCTTAGTCTTTACCTTGCTGGGGCGAAGCTTGCCGGTAAGAACAACGTCGATCTTCAGTACTTAGAATAGTACTTCTCGATGACCTGCCTTGAGGTCTTCTTCACGGTCTCGGTGTTGAGTCTTGGGTTGTAATTATCCTCCGTCCAGCCCTTGCTGGAAGGGAGGCTACAACTGCCTGTGCACAAGTCTGGGTACGAGGGCACCCATGTCTTAGTACACCGACACATATCGTCGAACTGGGGTACCACAAGGCGATCTTTAAAGAATAGAGCTCCATCCTTAGCAAGCGAGAAATCTAAGGCCTTACCAGAGGCAAGATCACTCTTAATCTGATCAACTTCAGTGTCATTCTCTTGCGCAGTCTTGATGGATTTCTCGAGAGTTGGTTCCAGGACAAGGGTATTGAGAGAACCCTGTGGAACAATATGGAGGTTCATTTTGCGAAGTTCCTCATAAAGAAGGGGCTGAGCTTGCTGAACCATGAGGTTGTTGCAATAAGACTTGCGGCTCAAAGCATCGGCCATGACATTAGCTTTACCAGGGGTATACGAAATACCGCAGTCATAGTATATAATTGCTTCCATCCATAGTTGTTGACGGAGATTCAGATCCGGCTGAGTAAACAGGTACTTCAGACTTTGATGATCAGTGTAGATCTCGCAACGATTACCGAGAAGGTAATGTTGCCACAACTTCAGTGCATATATAACTGCAGCGAGTTCGAGATCATGAACTGGGTATTTCTCCTCATGAGGACGCAACTATCGAGAGGCATAAGCAATCACTTTGCGTTCTTGCATTAGGACAGAGCCTAATCCTTGACGGGATGCGTCACAATAAATCACGAAGTCCTTGCGAGAATCTAGAGGAGCAAGCACTGTGGCAGATGTCAACTTGTCTTTGAGTGTCTGGAAACTTTCCTTGCATTTTTCTGTCCACTCAAACTTAACGCCCTTGTGAAGTAAATCAGTCAAAGGCTTGGCAATCTTCGAGAAGTTCTCGACAAAACGGCGGCAATAGCTGGCGAGTCTGAGAAAACTCCTGACTTTCTTAACATTCTTCGAAGGAGTCCAGTCAAGAATAGCCATAACTCTCTCTGGGTTGATAGCAATACCATCCTTGGAAATCACATGACCAAGATAGGTCACTTCGGATAACCAGAATTCACACTTGGAATATTTGGCATATAGCTGATGCTCTCGAAGCTTTTCTAGTACAAGATGAAGATGTTCAACATGTTCTTCTTTATTCTTGGAATATACCAGGATATCATCCAGATAAACCACGACAAACTTGTCGAGGTATTCCATGAAGATATAGTTCATCAATCGAGAGAACGTTGCTAGAGCATTGGTTCAGCCGAAAGACATGACGGTGTACTCGTATGAGCCATATCGAGTAACAAAAGCTGTCTTCGGAATATCCTTTCACGGACTCTGATCTGGTGGTAACCCAACCTCAGATCGAGTTTAGAGAATACTGAGGAACGAACAAGTTGATCACACAGATCATTGATCCGAGGAAGCAGATACTTGTTCTGAATTGTTGCCTCGTTGATAGGTCGGTAATCTTGGACCAAATGATTCGTGCCATCCTTCTTCTTGACAAAGAGAGAAGGTGCTCCCCAAGCAGAGGAACTTGGACGAATGAATCCCTTACGAAGTGATTTGTTGATTCCCTCCTTAAGTTCAAGGAGTTCATGCGGCAGCATCTTGTATGGGCGCTTGGCAATAGGAGTGGTGCCTGGTTTCAAGTCTATGACAAATTCGACAGCTCTAGCAGGGGGTACTCCTGGAAGTTCCTGTGGGAAGACGTCTTGAAAATCGTGAACAACTGGAACGTTCTCGATCCTTCAAGAGGTGAAGCATTCAAAGCATTCAGAGCATATATCTGGCTCTCGGCATTCTGGATTATCTGGGCTGAGTAGTTGATCATCTGGCCAGAAGGGTGTGTGAGCTGGACTGTCTTGGCAGTACAGTCGATCAAAGCATTATGGGCTGTCAACCAATCCATACCAAGAATGATGTCTATGTTGGAAGGTCCGAGCACAATGAGAGAAGCCAGAAAAAGTAGACCTCCAATTTCGATCTGGTTGTGAGGGCTTACCATTGTGGTTTGCCACTTGGATCCCGGAGATTAAACTGCTAAAGGAGTGGGAAAATTTTCCGTATCTAACCCATGCAACTGAGCAAATTTTCGGGATACAAAGGCATGCGATGCTCCTGAATTAAAGAGAACAGAAGCTGGCACTGAATTAACGAGAAGGGTACCCATCACGATTTTTGGGGCCTCACGAGCTTCTTCAATCTTGACATGGGTGACTAGACCACAACTCATAACAGGCGGCCTGGCACTACAACTTCTAGTAGAATGGTTTCGACGGCCAACAGGAGGACGTGATGCATTCTGCGGCTGACCCTGGCGACAGTTGAGAGCAAGGTGCCCTGGTTGTCCACACTTGCGGCATAAACCATCATTATGGGGAGGAGCCATAGCATTGGGCTGTCCACCCTGAATCGTTAGCTGTCTTGGCGGTGGAGGCAGACGAGGTGCAACATAAGACGGCCTTGGTGTTGCAGCAGGTCGGTGATAAACATTGTGCGGGATCCAGACTTGACGTTTCTGAGCAGGCTGACCCGAGGTTGGGCCAACATCTTGAGTACGCTTGAGCGAATCCTGGTACTCAGCCAGACCAGTTTCAACTCGAAAAGCTTGGCTGACAAGCTTCGCAAAGTCTGCGCATTCATGGATAACAAGTGCGAGCTTTATATTAGGATGCAGTCCTTCATGGAATTTCTCCTGCTTGCGAGCGTCTGTGCAGACGTCATCCTTAGCATAGCGGAATAAGTCAAGAAATTTCCTCTGATATTCATCCACAGTCATTTTGCCCTGTGTGAGTTTGCGGAATTCCTTCATCTTCTGGTCCATCAGACCTTGAGGAATATGCCGTGCACGAAAGGCTGACTAAAATTCCTGCCAAGTGGTTACGGTCCCAACAGGCAGTATACGCCTGTGGCTTTCCCACCATTGAGCAGCTGAACCCCTCAGGTGATACGTCGCATAGGTGACGTAACTGGTAGGGGCTACATTAGCCGACTCCATCTGAAAGGCGATGTCACGGAGCCAATCATTAGCATCCATATTATCAGATGAGTTGCGGAAAGTGGACGGGTTGAGGCGCATGAATTCTTGCAGAGTTATTGGGGCAGGCTGTTGATGATCATTCTGGGTTGGAAATTGGTTCATTAGCCTGGACATGAACTGACGGTTCAGCTCAAACTGCTGCATCATTGCGGAAATATAGGGTGGAGGCGGAGGATCGTCAGCCATCCTGCTAAAAACAGCAGGAGCAGTTTAGCAAGAACAACTGCAAATGTATGGGGTCATTCATGATGTAATATGAGCAATGAACAAGAAGTGCATTAGATACATATTAGTAGTCATTAAAGACATACAGATCCATGCACAGAGTTGGCTACAAACGGGCAACATGAGTTCGGAAACACACGCAGCTAGACAAACTAGGCGGCACGCAGGCACACGGTGGAGGGATAAAACGATGTGACATAGCAAAGGCTACATCAACGTCGGAGAAAACCACCGAAGCGAGGAATCTGCAGGTGACGGCGCAGGGTGCCCTCGATAAAAGGATCCTGCGACACATGAACACTGTGAAACAGAACCTGGCCCTCAACTCGAAGAAGGGTTAATTCAAATCTCCGGGTGGATGTGATCACGAGAACCTAGAGTTAGAGTTAGTAAAATCTTTAACCCAAAAAGAAGAGAGATCAGAATCCCAGAGTAAAGGAGAGGAATAAAAGATCCTAATCCCATCCATTTGTGATGTGGGCCCGTAAGCCACACAACATAGTTAGTAAAATAGTTTTTCAAAGACTAGACTCAACTTCGGCCAAGGAGTTGGAAAGGGGCTTCCTACAGGCAGTCGGCTCTGATACCAACTTGTGACGCCCCTGACTCGACCGTGCGCTAATCATACACGCAAACATGCACAATCAAGACCAGAAACTCACGGGAAGATATCACAACACAACTCTAGACACAAATTCAAACATAAATGAGTTATATTACAAACCAAGGGTCACGAGGACCAGAATACATAAGTCAGTGAAAGCAACAATATCTGAGTACAGACATAATTAGACAAGTTTGCCTTAAGAAGGCTAGCAAAACAACGACAACTAGATCGAAAAGGCACAGGACTCCTACCTGGGGCCTCCTAACTACTCCTGGTCGTCGGTCTCCACATGGTAGTAGGCTCCGTCGGGGTAGTAGTAGTCATCGGCGGGATCAGCTGTCTCCGAGACTCCGTTATCTGATCGCAGCAACCGGGTAGAGGGGAAAAAGGTAGCAAAGCAACCGTGAGTACTCATCCAAAGTACTCGCAAGACTTACATCAGATCTATTCTAAGTATGCATCAATATCAATGGGAAGGGGCTGTATCTGTGGACTATACTATTGAATGCCAGAGTAGAGGGGAAAGGCCTAGCCTATCGAAGACTAGCTTCTTGCAGCGTCAGAAGAGAGTAGAGTAACATATAATATAGTAACAAGTATATATTAGCAACGCCTAGAGATCCTTCCTCGACTCCCTGCGAGAAAGCGACCCCGGAGCCATAATATCAGTTTAGTATCACAAGTATCCAGTTCTTGTTGTAGTAGATCGGGATACAACTCCGAGCAACCGTTACCGTGGACACGGCTATTCGAATAGATTTACTTCCCTGCAGGGGTGCACCAACTTACCCAACACGCTCGATTAACCAACACGTCGTAATCCTACCTAGGCTCCGCAGAGAGGTCCTAGCCGGTCTACATCCTAAGCGCAAAGGGGTCATGGGCCAATCGTCCTAAGCGCTCCGGGTCGTTGTGCGTAGGGCGGACCCAGCCACCACCTCTGTCCTGGATGGCGTCGGCCCAGCCGTGCCGCAATGCTGTACTGGACGGCTGACAGAGCTTTCGGGAGAATGTACGACGCAGAGTGCCCATAACTTATCCCGCATGGTGATTAGTGCGAAAAGGCCAGAGGCCTACTCAGATCAGATATCCAAACCCGTTAGTGTATTAGTAGCTCACAGAGACGATCAGTGCTCCTGTCGCCCCGTCTCACGGTCTTACGACAAGGGACCAGGCCCACCTCTCTCCTGGGTGGTCTCTGCCTGCCTGGTCGTGCCGCATCAATAACTCTCGCGGGTACCCTTGGGGCCGACCCGACTTATCAAGAGACTATCGGGAACCCAGGTCCAACTCTACCGGGGTGGTACCACCTGTCCCTTCAGTCCCGTAGTAACAGTTAAAGGTAACAGTGGGTCCTTACCATCAAGGTGAACTTAGAGGAATCACCCTCGGTAGGTTCACACCTGAGGTAAAATGTCATGGTGAACTTGGAGGAATCACCCTCGAGGGGTTCACGCTTGAGGTGCTGCATGACCGAGTCGTCATCGGGAGTGGTGAGCGAGGAATCACCCTCGGTAAACCACACCCGATGTGCTACACTACAGATATATCATCGGAAGTGGGATACGAGGCATCACCCTCGACACTCGATAGTAGCTCTGCAGGTTAGTACAACTAAAGGGGTACGGTGGTGTGTTCGGTCTCTGTACATCGATCACATTGATCGCATCACCCGATAGTAAAGCATGGCAACACGGACAAGGGTGTAGGGCCACTGATGGATCACTAACCAGCCTATACTAAGCATATAGGACAACAGGTAAAGTATCAACAGCAGGTTACAAAATTAGGCTATGCATCAGAATAGGAGCTATCGAATACAGTAGCAAAATCTAATGCAAGCATGGGAGAGAAAGAATGGGCGATATAGGAATGATCAAGGGAGTTTTGCTTGCCTAGAAGCTCTGCTGAAAGGGGCTGGTTGTCTGCAGCGTAGTCGTAACCAGCGGTGTCAGCGTCGGTCTCGGGGTCTACCGGAGAGAAGAGGTGGAAGAAATAGTAAATATAAAGCACACAGATGCATCACAAAGCATGACATGGCAATATGATGTGCTTGGGATGACCTAATGCAGTGCTAAGCATTACAGACGGAGCGGGAAAATATTCGGAAATATTTTCCCGGCTTTAGGCATTTATCGGTCAGACAATCCGGAGGGGAAGGTTCCATGTTTGCTATGTTGGGGCATGTGACAGGTATGTGGATGGCATAATCGGATTCGTCTTTTTTTTGATCATTTTTCATATATAAATTATTTTCATCCAAGTTACAGATTATTTTATATGATTTTCCAAAGTTTAATTGAATTCTAGAATTTCTAGATTTAACAATAATTCGAAATATTTTTAATGGGTAATTGCTAAGTGTACACCAGAAGTGTACCCAGCAGTGCAACACAGAGGCTGACTGGTGGGGTCCAGGGGCTGAGTCATCAGGTACAGTCAGCAGTTGACCAGTCAATGTCATAGGCAGAGTTTAGTTAATGGTTATTTAATAGAGGGGGGTTTAGCACTAACAGGGGATTAGCCCCTTAGTTAAGCTGGGCTGGGGCCCAGGTGGCAGTGGGCCAGGCTAGCCTCTGTGTGGCTGTGCTCACGCACGAGCACACACAGGAGGGTGCCGGTGGCCACGGCGCTGGCCAAGCGCGGGCGCGCGAGCGGCAGGGCACGACCAGGCGGGATGGCACGACCGGGGCGAGCAGGGCGCGGGCTGGCGAAGGCAGGCATGGCCAAGGGGCGGCCAGGAGTAGCGGCGAGCGTGGCTGCGGAGTGGCGGCCACGTGGGCGGTTGCGGCTCATGCGGGCAGCAGCAGCAGCTAAGAGCAACATCAGCGACAAGGAGCAGCAGAGCAGTAGCAGCGCAGCGGTAGAGAGCAGCAGCGTAGCAGCAGCAGCAGCAAAGGAGCAGCGGGCGCAAAGGAGCTGCGGAGCTCCGGCCACGGTGCACAAGGACGTAAATGACACGGATCTAAGGGGGAAAAGGTGGGGAACGGAACGAGTAGCTCACCGCCAGTCTGTAGGGGTGCACAGTGGGCTCGGGGGAGGCTCGATGACGGCGATTCAACGGCGGCGATCCACGGCGGCCGAACGGACGAAGTCAAGGTGGGCGTCATCGGCGCGGCTTCCAGGCTCCGATCCAGGGGCGTGGTCGATGAAGAGATGCCTGGTGGAGCTTCTGGACACGTTGGTGCAGCGAACGGTGGCCAATGGCCGCGTGCACGGAGACGGCGCTGCGACGGCTATCCTCGGACGAGCTCCAGATCGAGCGAGAGGGGTGAGCAGGGAGAAAACTGGGGGCTAGGGTTCGCCAGGGGGGGTCGGAGAGGACCTTGTAGGTCGTCGGGGAGCGGCGGATGGCCGGCATGTGGCCATCCGCGGTCATGGACGCGCCACGATCGTCCACCTCGCCTCTGATGAACAGAGGTAGGGGATGGCCTCCTGGTGGGCTGGGCCTCACTGTGCACTTGAGGCCGAAGTGCACAGTGGGGGCTTCTATTTTTCTTTTATTTCTCTGTTTTTTTTCCAGCAGCTATTTTGCATTTTATTTAGCTAGCAAATGAGTTTTGTAAAATATGGAACTTGGCCACATATTTACATTGCAATATTTGGCACTGTCACAAAAAGTTTGGGAGGTATTTGAATTTGTTTGAATTTTGCATAAATGGAAAAGCATTTAAACAGGCTGATTTTGCACTATTTTAATTGCTAGAGCCCAATTAAGCAAATAAGTGATGTTGTTTTCCTTAACAAATAATTGTTATGGAATATTTGCTAAATGATGGACTATTTTGCAACCATGTTTGTGAAACTATAAATTTCACTTGCAATTTGAATTGATTTAAGAGATGGAGTTTGAAATGAGATATGAATCCATAGTGATCAAGCATAGCAAAGCAAAGTGAGTTAGCATAATCATGATGGATTACTGTAGCTTAATAAATGGGGGTGTTACACCTTCAAGCACTCACCTCCCCCGGCAATAGCGCCAGAAAAGAGCTTGATGTCTACTATGCAACTTTAATTCTTGTATACTCTATTGGGCCTCCAAGCCCAGAGTTTTGTAGGACAGCAACAAATTTCCCTCAAGTGGATTACCTAAGGTTTATCAATGCGTGGGAGGTGTAGGATGAAGATAGTCTCTCTCAAACAACCCTGCAATCAAATACAAGAAATCTCTTGTGTCCCCAACACACCCAATACAATGGTAAATTGTATAGGTGCACTAGTTCAACGAAGAGATGGTGATACAGGTGTAGTATGGATAGTAGATATAGGTTTTTGTAATCTGAAATAATAAAAACAGGAAGGTAGCAAGTAACAAAAGTGAGCACAAACGGTATTGCAATGCTTGAAAACAAGGCCTAGGGTTCATACTTTCACAAGTGCAATCTCTCAACAGTGCTAACATAATTGAATCATATAACAATCCCTCAATGTGCGACAAAGAATCACTCCAAAGTTCCTAGCAAACGGAGAACATAAGAAGAAATTGTTGTAGGTAGCAAAACCACCTCAAAGTTATCCTTTCCGATCAATCTATTGAGCCATCCCTATAAGAGTCACAAACAGTCCTAGAGTTTGTACTAAAATAACACCATATGATACGCATCAATCAACTCAAATGTCACCTCGATACTCCAATGTCACCACAAGTATCCATGAGTCAATTATTCGATATGCATCAAGAAATTTCAGATTCATAATATTCAATCCAACACAAAGAACTTCAAAGACTACCCCAAGGTTTCTATAGGAGAAAGTAGGATGAAAATGTGTATCAACCTATGTGCCTACATTACCCCAATGTCACCTTGGGAATTCGCAAGTTGATTACCAAAACATACATCAAGTGACCCAATAGAATACCCCATTGTCACCGTGGGTATCCACATGCAAGACATACATCAAGTGTTCTCAAATCCAAAATATTCAATCCGATAACAATGAAACCTCAAAGGGAAAGACTCAATTCATCACAACAAGATAGAGAGGGAAGAACTCCATATGATCCAACTATATTCAAAAAGCTCGCGGTACATCAAGATCGTGCCAAATCAGGAACACGAGGGAGAGAGAGAGAGATCAAACACATAGCTACTGGTACATACCCTCAGCCTCGAGGGTGAACTACTCCCTCCTCGTCGTGGAGACCGCCGGGATGATGAAGATGGATTCCGGTGATGATTTTCCCCTCCGGCAGGGTGCCGGAAAAGGCTCCAGATTAGATCACTTTGGAACAGAGGCTTGCGGCGGTGGCATGGGAGTTCTAGGTTAAGTTCTGGCGGTTGCTATATTTATAGGATTTTTCAACGTTGGTTTCACATCAGGGGGGTATCCGAGGGACCCACAAGCTTAGCACACACGCCCTAGGGGGTAGGGTGCGTCCTGTGAGCTTGTCGTTTCCTCGTGGGTCTTCTGGTCCTTCCTCGAAGCTTCGGGGGTCTCTTTTTGTCCATAAAAAATTAATGTAAATTTTCAGCCCAATTCGAGAACTTTTATTTTTGCACAAAAATAACACCATGGTAGTTCTGCTGAAAACAGCGTCAGTCCGACTAGTTTCATTCAAATCATATAAAAGTGCACCAAAACCATATAAAATTGTTGTAAACATGGAATGAATATTTCATAAATTATAGATACGTTGGAGACGTATCAGGGAACAAGAATGGAGTTTCCAGTGTAGTTTTCAGCACTTTCTTTCTGCTACTTGTGAGCTGCGTTGGAATTTCCCCCCAAGAGGAAGGGTGAAGCAATATAGTAGCTGATAAGTATTTCCCTTAGTAGAGAACCAAGGTTATTGAACCAATAGGAGAACCATGCAAACACTCCTTAGCAGTACCTGGACACACAAGAGCAAATACTTGCACGCAACGCGGGCAAGAGGGTTGTCAATCCACTTGTACTCGTTAATTGCAAGGATCAAATCTGATAGTAGTAGATAGATAAATTGCAAAGTAAAATAAAAGTAAATAAATTGTAGCAAGGTATTTTTGGTTTTAGTAATATGATTAAAGTAGACCCGGGGGCCATAGTTTTCACTAGAGACATCTCTCTCAAAAAAATAGTATATGGTGGGTAGACAAATTACTGTTGGGCAATTGATAGAAAAGCGCATAGTTATGACATTATTCATGGCATGATCATGTATATAGGCATTACGTCTGTGACAAGTAGACCGACTCCTGCTTGTATCTACTAGTATTACTCCACCAATTGACCGAATCCTACTTGCATCTATGGTATTAAGTTCATGAGGAACAGAGCAACGCTTTAAGAAAGATGACATAATGTAGATAGAATAAAACCAATCAATATGATTAAACCCCATCGTTTTACCCTTAGTAGCAACAATTCAAATACGTGCCTCTTTACCCCTGATGTCACTGGGTGAGGACACCGCAAGATTGAACCTACTACTATGCACCACTTCCACTGAAGATCAATGAATCAACTTGGCCAAAGAAAAACCATAGATCGGAAAGCATTACATAGGTATAACAATCATACATAATAAAGTTTAGAAAAGACTCAATTACTTTCAATGTATAATCTGATCATAAACCCACAATTCATCGGATCCCAATGAACACACTGCAAAAGAAGATTACATCGGATCGATCTCTGAAGAGAACATTGTATTAAAGATCAAAGAGAGAGAGAGAAAGCCATCTAGCTAATGGATTACCCACAAGTATAGGGGATCAATCATAGTCCTTTCGATAAGTAAGAGTGTCGAACCCAACGAGGAGCAGAAGGAAATGACAAGCGGTTTTCAGCAAGGTATTCCCTGCAAGTACTGAAAGTAGCGGTAACAGGTAGTTTTTGATAGCAAGATAATTCGTAACAAGTAACAAGTAAAATGTATAATAGAGTGCAGCAAGGTGGCCCAATCCCTTTTATAGCAAAGGACAAGCCGGAACGAACTCTTATAATAAGAAAAACATTCTCGAGGACACATGGGAATTTCATCTAGTCACTTTCATCATGTTTGTTTGATTCGCGTTCGCTACTTTGATAATTTGATATGTGGGTGGACCGGTGCTTGTGTGCTGTTCTTACTTGAACAAGCCTCCCACTTATGATTACGCCCTCTCACAAGCATCTGCAACTACGAAAGAAGAATTAAGATAACTCTAACCATAGCATGAAACATATGGATCCAAATCAGCCCCTTACGGAATAGCGCATAAACTAGGGTTTAAGCTTCTGTCACTCTAGCAACCCATCATCTAATTACTACTCCACGGTGCCTTCCCTTAGGCCCAAAGATGGTAAACTGTCATGTAGTCGACGTTCACACGACACCACTAAAGGAAGCAACAACATACATATCATCAAAATATCGAACGAATACCAAATTCACATGATTACTTATGACAAGACTTCTCCCATGTCCTCAAGAAAAAAAGTAACTACTCACAAATTCTATTCATGTTCAATATCAGAGGCGTATTGAATAGCATTAAGGATCTGAACATATAATCTTCCACCAAATAAACCAACTAGCATCAACTACAAGATGTAATCAACACTACTAGCAACCCACAGGTACCAATCTGAGGTTTTGAGACAAAGATTGAATACAAGAGATGAACTAGGGTTTGAGATGAGATCATGTTGGTGAAGATGTTGATGAAGATTGATCCTCCCACGACGAGAGGATCGTTGGTGATGTCGATGGCTTCGATTTCCCCCTCCCGGAGAGAAGTATCCCCGGCGGAATCGCTCCGCCGGAGAGCAAAATAGCTCCTGCCCAGGTTCCGCCTCAAGATGACAGTGCTTCATCTCGAAAGTATTCTTCATATTTTTTCTAGGGCAAATGGCTTCATATAATAGAAGGAGGGGGACAGAGGCCTGCCAGTGGCCCCACAAGCCAGGGGGCGCGCCCCCCAGGCTTGTGGCTTCCTGGTGGGCCCCCTTCTGTTGATTCTTTCGCCAGTATTTTTTATATATTCCAAAATAATTCTCCATAAATTTTCAGGTCATTTGGAGTTTTGCAGAATAGCTATCTCTATTTCACCCCTTTCAGGTCCAGAATTCCAGCTGCCGGCATTCTCCCTCTTCATGTGAATCTTGCAAAATAAGAGAGAAAAGGCATAAGAATTGTACCATGAAGTGAAATAATGATCAAAAACATAATAATTATTAGTAGGAAATCATGATGCAAATTGGACGTATCACTAATCACTATGGACTCGTAGGTCTATGGTGAACTACTCACACATCATCGGAAGGGTAGCAAGGTTGATGTAGAAGCCCTCCGTGATCGATTCCCCCTCCGGCAGAGTACTGGAAAAGGCCTCTAGATGGGATCGCGGAAGAATAGAGACTTGCAGTGGAGAAAAATTGTTTCGGGTGGCTCTCTGGGGTTTTGGAATATTTTAGAATTTATAGTGCTGGAATTAGGTCAGGCAGAGCCGCGAGGGGCCCACAAGGTATTAGGGCATGCCCTGTTGCCTTGCCGTCTCCTCGTAGGTCTTCTGGTCCTCCCCCGAAGCTTCTAGGGTGTCTTATGTCCAGAAAAAATCATCAAAAAGTTTCGTAGCATTTGGACTCCGTTTGGTATAGATTTTCTGTAAAACTAAAAGCAAGCAAAAAACAGCAACTGACACTAGGCACTAAGTTAATAGGTTTGTCCCCAAAAATGATATAAAATTGCATATAAAGTATCTAAGAATGATAATATAATAGCATGAAACAATCAAAAACTATAGATACATCGGAGACGTATCAGCACCCCCAAGCTTAATTCCTGCTCGTCCTCGAGTAGGTTAATGATAAAACAAAATAATTTTTGATGTTGAATGCTACCTAGCATGTTTATCATGTAATCTTCTTACGGTATAAATATTGAGAAATGATGAAGTAATTGATAGCAACATAATAATATCCATGAATACAAGAACATAATCATTACTTTTTTCAAAATATATGATGCTCAATGAATGTTATCCCAACTCATTGAATTATGTAAGCATGGCATGACTCTGCCTTCACCGCATAAATATAAATCATGAGCACCCCGGTGTCAAACCAAGAAATTGTATCATACTTTTTCACGTGCTTCAGCATTTTCAACTCCAAGCAATACATGAGCGTGAGTCATGGACAAAGCACTACGGTGGAATAGAATGCGGGGGTAGAGATTAATAAGGGAAGTCAAAAAGGAAGAAAGTCTCGCATCAACTCGGCGGATCAATAGGCAATGGAGAGGCCTATCAATCGATATCAATGCGAGGAGTAGGGATTGCCATGCAACGGATGCACTAGAGCTATAAGTGTTTGAAAGCTCAACTAAAACTAAGTGCGTGTGCATCCAACTTGCTTTCTCACGAAGACCTCGGGCATTTGAGGAAGCCCGTCATCGGAATATAGAAGCCAAGTTCTATAATGAAAAATCCTCACTAGTATATGAAAGTGACAACTCAGGAGACTCTCTATATGAAGAACATGGTGCTACTCTGAAGCACAAGTGTGGTAAAAGGATAGTAGCATTGTCCCTTCTCTCTTTCTCTCTCATTTTTTGAGAACAATCTCATGGACCACATCCCCTCATTTTGGAGGACTCATCAGTCTCCATCATTCTTTTCCTCACTGGGACAATGCTCTAATAACGATGATCATCACACTTTTATTTACTTACAACTTGATAAAACTGAAACAATATGACTCTATATGATTGCCTCTTGTAGTGTACCAGGATGTGCAATGATCTAGCGTAACATGTATTACAATGATGAATGGTGGCTTTGCCACAAATATCATGTCAGCCCTATATGATCATGCAAAGCAATATGATGATGAACACACATGTCATAAGATGGAACGGTGGAAGTTTTATGGCAATATATCTCAGAATGGCTATGGAAATGCCATGATAGGTAGGTATGGTGGATGTTTTGATGAAGATATAAGGAGGCTTATGTGTGATAGAGCGGATCATATCACGGGGTTTGGATGCACCGGCGAAGTTTGCACCGACTCTCAAGGTGAGAAAGGGCAATCCACGGTACTGAAGAGGCTAGCTATATGTGGATAGGTGGGAGTGTTGTATTTGTCCATGAACTCACATTAGTCATAAAGAACTCATATACTTGTTGTGGAAGTTTTATTAGCCCTCGAAGCAAAGTCAACTTGCATGCCCCTAGGGAGGAGGTTGGTAGGAGTTAACCATCGCGCACCCCCGATTTAGACAACACTCAAGGATTTCAATCAGACATAAAAATGCTCAAACTTCCCCATCATGCCATGATGGACACTTAAATGAGTAGTACATAAAAAGCTTTGATATAGATATTTTTACTAACCAATGATTATGAACTAATACCCTTTCATATTACGACATCAATATAATTAATTCATACGTTTCATATTTAGTGATCTACATGAAACTTTTTATTATATCACTCTTATATACCTATCATTTTCAAACTAGTCTTATAACTCTTGCACATTACCACTTCCTATTTTGTACTCTCAAAAAGATTTAAGTGAAGCAATAGAGTGCAATAATTTCTACAAAATATATAACCACCGCCGTGCTCTAAGAATATAAGTGAAGCACAAGAGCAACTGCATAGCTCAAAAGATATAAGTGAAGCTCATAGAGTATTCTAACAAATCATGATGAATGTGTGTCTCTCTCAAAAGTTGTGTCTAGCAAACAATGATTGTGGCAAACTAAAAATCAAAACAAAACTATGGAACATGATGCTCCACGTAAAACTCATATCATGTGATGAATAAAAATATAGCTCCAAGTAACATATCGGTGAATTGTGGACAAAATAGGGGATGCCATCCGGGACATCCCCAAGCTTAGACGCTTGGGTCTTCTTTGAATGTTACCTTGGGGTGCCTTGGGCATCCCAAATCTTAGGGTCTTGCCGCTCCTTATTCCTTTACTCATCGTGATCTCACCCAAAACTTGAAAACTTCAGCACACAAAACTCAACAGAAACTTCGTGAGATCCATTAGTATAAAAAATCAAATCATCCACTTTAGGTACTGTTATAAACTCATTCATAATTGTCATTGCATAATACCTACTGTATTCTAACTTCTCCATGACTTATACCCCCCGATATAATCCATAGCATCTTTAAAACAAGCACACTATGCAATAAAAACAGAATATGTTTAAAACGGAACACTACGTAATGACAGAATATTTATCCATACTTCTGTAACTCCAAAAATTCTGAAAAATTAGGAAAACGTAAACAATTTGTACCCCAATACTGTCTAAGCATTTCAGAGTTTTGGACATTCCAGTAAGAAACGTAAAATCAAATACTCGGCACAAAACTTTCTGTTTTCAAACAACATCAATTATACTATCATTTAAATCATCCCAAAGGCATTACTTGGCACAAACACTAATTAAAAGATAAAAACACAATCATTATAGTAGAAATAATCATGTGATCACACCAAAACAGAAATAAAAAGCAAAAATTTAAGATAACTATTGGGTTGTCTCCCAACAAGCTCTTCCTTTATAGCCATTAAGATAGGCTTTGAGATTTCAATAATGCTCACGTCAAAGACAAGAATTGAATCATAAAGAGAGCATCACAAAACATGTGACAACCACTTTTAAGTCTAACATACTTCCTATGCATAGGCATTTTATAAGCAAACAAATTATCAAGGCAAGAAATACTTAGCATATGCAAGGAAGAAGAATAAAACATTAACAATTTGAACTTCAAGAGAGGTAATTGAGTAACATGAAATTTTCTACAACCATATTTTCCTATCTCATAATAATTACATGTAGGATCATAATCAAATTCAACAATATAGCTGTCATATAAAATATTCTCTTCATGATCCTTATGCATAAAAGTTTTATAATCTTCCAAGATAGTGGGATTAACATCAACTGAAGTCATGACCTCTCCAAACCCACTTTTATCAAAAAATTCATAAGATTGATAATTCTCCAAATTAGTGGGATCATTATTAGCTAAATTTGATGCTCTTCCAAACCCACTTTTAATAGTATTGCAAATTTTATGATCAATAATAGATTCGTTATGAGGCTTAGAATTCTCAAGATCACAAGAAACATCAAGCTTATCACCCCAATCATGATCATTAGCACAATTGACATTCATAGAATTTATACTAACAACCTTACAAGCATGCTTTTCATTCAATAGATGTATCCCAATACCATTTTATTTTATCACTTCTTCATTATTAGCTATCGGTTTACAATAAGAAAAAGTTTGAAAAGATTAGCAAGTGGATGAGGATCCATATGTCTTTATTTTTATTTTTATTGAGTCACATGATTATTGCAAGCAAATAAGGCATGTGTGTGTGCAGGTACCTAACTTTGTTTGATGATATCTCCCCGGCAATGGTGCTAGAAATTCTTTCTGCTACTTGTGAGCTGCGTTGGGATTTTCCCCGAAGAGGAAGGGTGAAGCAATATAGTAGCGGATAACTATTTCCCTCAGTAGAGAACCAAGGTTATCGAACCACGCACACACTCACTACTAGGGAAAACCCTAGTTGTAGCGCAGGTTAAAGGCCTATCTGTAGCGCGGGACCCTGCGCTACTGATACGGCGCTACAACTAACTTTTAGCAGTAGCGTGTGTTCTGACCCGCGCTACTGCTACCAAAAGATAGCAGTAGCGCTAGTCGAACCCACGCTGCTGCTAAAAGCTGCAGCGCGTCTATGTACCACGCGCTACTGATAATGCTGCGCTGCTGCTACGCTCATACCCCACGCTACTGTTATTATTTTCTGTATTTTTTTCTACTATTTATTTTCTTTATTTTTTTCCTACGTATTTTCTCTGTATTTGTACAGGTTTTATACAATAGTCTCTATCATATGATACACACAATAGTCTCAGCATATTATGCACATACAAATCTCATCATATCATACACATACAAATCTCACATCATATCATACACACATACAAGAGTCTGATCATCATATATATCATGTCATCATCAACATCATGATCCAACACAAATGATGTCTCTCGTCATCATCTCGAAATAGCGATAGAAATTGTCACATGTCTCGAATACATGCAACTACATGGTCATCACATGCACATGTTTCATCATCCATCTAAACTATGATATAGAAGAGGAGAGTGATCATTATGAGGAAGAGCGGAATTATGCAGTAGCTCATGAGGCGCCGCCTCTGATTCCTCTCTCGCGCTAGCGTGAACCTCAAGTAACTAGCTTCCGCTTCCCCTCTGCTATCGAACCCTTTCTGGCTGCCGCCCGGGAACCGGTACACTTGGGCCTGACACTCTGCCCACTCGTCGTACACTCCTAGAACCTTCCCTATGTACACGGCATAGCACATCTTCGCCATCGATGATCTATGTACCTGTTAGAGATGTATTCAATGATATATAATATGCAACATAATATATATACTTGAGCAACATGAAGAGAAAGAGTAAGCAAAAGGATTATAAACGCATGCATGCATCAAAATAATACAAAATTTCGGCATGACCTTCCCTAAAAATAGGGACCAATAGAGTTTGCCCGAAATTCGCTGAAACGGAAATAAATCAACATTTCGGTAAAACATAAGCAAACTCATGTCATGTCACGCAAAATTCCCATTATATCGCCCGGTTCGGTCATATCGCACACACACACATATTTCCATTCATCCAAAGCACCATTTTTTACTCACGTATCTCAAGAGAGATCCAGCACGGTGATGAGGTCGGTGTCCCTACACACCTAGGGATCAACAGTGGACAAAGATGGATTTACTTCATTAAATAGATAGATCTAGTTGAGGAGGTAGATAGATCACTTCATTAAATGGGTAGATGTAGCTAGTTGGGGAAGGAGATGGCTCTAACTAGTGGAGGGAGCTAGGAGAGAAAGCTAAGGGGTGCATTAATGGAGATGGTGGAGGGGGCATTAAAGGAGAGAGAAGAGAGGTAGGGGAAGGAAGAGAAAACAAAGCTAGCTAATGGGGAAAGCAAGTGAGTGAGAAGAAGTGAGGGAGGGAGGAGGGGGAGGGGGGAAAGGGGGTTGGAAAAGGTGGCAGCTGCGGCTTAGTAGTAGCGCGGGTTGGCACACGGCGCTACTGCTAAGAGCCAGAGCAGCAGCGCTGGTCCGCAAACCACGCTACTGCAAAGCGGGGACCACCACGTGGGGCAGTGCAGCCGTAGTTGCAGCGGTGGGTACATGACACGCGCTACTGCTAATAGCAATAGCAGTAGCGTGTGTTCCCCAGCACGCGCTGCTACTATTCGTGGCCTGGTGGGTATGGTGGGGCCCACTTAGCAGCAGCGATGTCACGTACACCCGCGCTACTGCTAAGTTGATACCAGTAGTGTCTGTCCCTAGCCCACGCTTCTGCTAATTACCAGTAGCGCTGGTCTTTGACCCGCGCTACTGTTAAGCCTCCACCTATAAGATATTTCCTACTAGTGACTCCTTAGGAGTACCTGCACACACAAGAGCAAATACTTGCACCCAACGTGGGCAAGAGGGTTGTCAATCCCCTTGTACCCATTAATTGCAAGGATAAAATCTGATAGTGGTAGATAGATAAATTGCAAAGTAAAATAGAAGTAAATAAATTGCAGCAAGGTATTTTTGGTTTCAGTAATATGATTAAAGTAGACCCGGGGCCATAGTTTTCACTAGAGACATCTCTCTCATAAAAATAGCATACGGCGGGTAGACAAATTACTGTTGGGCAATTGATAGAAAAGCGCATAGTTATGACGTTATTCATGGCATGATCATGTATATAGGCATTACGTCCGTGACAAGTAGACCGACTCCAGCCTGCATCTATGACTATTACTCCACCAATCGACTGACTCCTGCCTTCATCTATGTTATTAAGTTCATGAAGAACAGAGCAACGCTTTAAGCAAGATGACATAATGTAGATAGAATAAAACCAATCAATATGATTAAACCCCGTCGTTTTACCCTTAGTAGCTACAATACAAATACGTGCCTCGCTACCCCTATTGTCACTGGGTGAAGACACCGCACGATTGAACCTACTACTATGCACCACTTCCACTGAAGATCAATGAATCAACTTGGCCAAAGAAAACCCATAGATCGGAAAGCATTACATAGCTATAACAATCATACATAATAAAGTTCAGAAAATACTCAATTACTTTGAATGAATAATCTAATCATAAACCCACAATTCATCGGATCCCAACAAACACATCGCAAAAGAAGATTACATCGGATCGATCTCTGAAGAGAACATTGTATTGAAGATCAAAGAGAGAGACAGAGTGAAAGCCATCTAGCTAATCACTATGGACCCGTAGGTCTATGGTGAACTACTCACACATCATCGAAAGGGCAGCAAGGTTGATGTAGAAGCCCTCCGTGATGGATTCCCCCTCCGGCAGAGTACCAGAAAAGGCCTCCAGATGGGATCGCGAAAGAACAAAGACTTGCGGCAGCGGAAAAATTGTTTCGGGTGGCTCTCTGGGGGTTTTGGAATATTTTAGAATTTATAGTGCTGGAATTAGGTCAGACGGAACCACGAGAGGCCCACAAGGAATCAGGGCGCACCCTATTGCCTTGCCCTCTCCTCGTAGGTCTTTTGGTCATACGCCAAAGCTTCTAGGGTCTCTTATGTCCAGAAAAAAATTGTCAAAAAGTTTCGTTGCGTTTGGACTCCTTTTGGTATAGATTTTCTGTAAAATCAAAAACAAGCAGAAAATAGCAACTAGCACTAGGCACTGAGTTAATAGGTTAGTCCCCAAAAATGATATAAATTTGCATATAAATTATTTAAGAATGATAATATAATAGCATGAAACAATCAAAAATTATAGATACGTCAGAGACATATCAATGACATACAAGGACATGGACAAAATATACAAGATAGACTTTCATAAATTTTGTCCATAGCTTATCACTGGTGCAGGGACCTGCTATACAAATAGTTTTTACCCCCTTTCTGTGATGGAGTTTTAAACCGTCGCCTTGCCTGTGTGTGCAACAGGGGGGTCTTCCCACATGACCCAGAAACCGTCGGTGATAGGGAGCACGCAAGCATACGTTTCGCAGAACTAAGCGTATGCGATGCCCGCATCTTTCCCAAATGCTCCGTCCTTGCTACTCGTGTGTGCTCGCATTACCATCGCACTCGGTATTCTGTGCTGCAACGTTTGCGATGCTCACCCCATCACAAACAGTTCACAATTGTACACCATATGCGAAGCTTGAATATCCCACACATTTGTATGTACATAAACGTTTGAGATGTATAAAATGTCCCAAATGATTCATCCGTATTACCTGTGTCGGATGAAGGCCTATCGCACGTGTTCATCTATGAGCAAATGTTTACGATGCACATGACATCATAAATAGTTCATAATTGCCTAGCGTGCGTGATAAGGTGACTTTCACAAACATTTATTAAGAAGGAACTGTGTGCGTTGTTGTTGTTAATCTCACATGTTTTTTCTTGTCTGATTGTGTGTGCAGTAGAGTTTCATCGCACATGTACTGATCTGAGAAACATGTCTGATCTTGACGTTTATCATAGACATTTTGCTTTCGCAAACCGTGTGAAGTGTAATGGCCTGCAGATCATAATTTATCCCTAATTTAATCCCTGCATTTAAAATTCACAGAATTTGAAATTGAAACAGATTTTCAATATGAAAGTAGGCAATCACTTATTTCATATCGAACCATGTTGTACTAAAGACTATAAAGAGAGAGGTGGACAACATTCTGGTTGCTGGAGAAAGTGAAGCGGAATGCCCATATTGTGCCCTCCTCCATGCCTAATGCGCGCACGACTCTAGGCCAACCCCTTATGATGGCTGCCCGCCCATCCTTCACCGTCTTCATTAGGACTTCTCGATGCTCATTGTAGTCTCGATGAAATACTTTAACCTTCATTGCATGTCCACCAATCATGTACTTTGCGAGGTAATCTTGAGTAAACTGCTTTGGGAACCACTGCAAACGAAAAAGATTCAGACATTGTTGTCTAACAACTCATTATGGGCAGTAAAAAGAGAAGGCTACAGAGTTCGTAGTTACCATCCTACAGCTCACTGGTGTGTTGGATAGAGCATAGACAAATAATTTAATTGCCATCGGTCGTATCTTTTTGCTAATAATTCTTATCAGTTTCCTCACTTGATGCTGGTTCATGAATATCTCATTGCCCCATACGCAAAAAGGGTCGAGGCGTGGATCTTTGCCTAGGACATATGTACCTACAAGCAACAAGTAAATATTAGAAGCTAAAAAGTGTCCAGCCGTGGATTTGTATGCACTACATTATGGAACAGAGGCAGTATAAGCCAAGGGATGAAACTAACCTCGGTGGAAAATGCTGGCCACTCCCGTTGTTATCCTGCGTAAGTACATGGAAAGGCGTGATAAGTACTACAGGCTTAACATCAACCAAATATAACCATGGTAAACAACATCTCAAAATGACAGCTTGAATGTGTTGGTTTCAGCATGATGTTAAAGCAGATAAAAAATGGAAGGGAATGTTAACTACAACAGGCTTAACAGGGACCAAATATTGTAATTCAAACTGGTACTGTTGAAAATGAATAGAACATAGCTCATGCTTAAACATCACACTACATAAATGTGTAAAACTGAAATAAAAGGCATGTGTTAACTTCACCAGGCATAACAGGAACTAAATATAGCCATTCAAACTGGTATTGATGAAATTGAACTGCACAGTTCATACTTGCACATAATGAACACCACATTGTGAATAACTGAAATAAACAAGGCATATATGCTCACTATAACAACCTAATATAGCCATTCAAAACTGGACAGAGGCTCACTGCAACCAACCTAACAAGCAAATACAGATAAACAAGGCACCTGCTTGAAAACTGGACAAAGGGTCACTGCAACCAACCTAGCTAACAAGCAAATACAGATAAACAAGGCATCTACTTGAAAACTGGACAAAGGCTCACTGCAACTAACGTAACAAGCAAATACAGATAAATAAGGCATCTGCTTGAAAACTGGACAAATGCTCACTACAACCAACCTAACAATCAAATACAGATAAACATGGCATCTGCTTGAAAACTGGGCAAATGCTCACTACAACCAACCTAACAACCAAATACAGATAAACAAGGCATCTACTCACTATAAACAACCAAATATAGCCATTTGTGAAACTGAAGTGGACAATTCATACTTAAACATCAGATAGCCCTATTGAACATTACATTTTTTGCATAACTGAAATAATTAAACACAACACAGTTAAAACATCGCATGGCAAAAGCTACTACAACAATGGGTACGAGTTGGCTAGCTAGAAAAAGTAAGATTTGCTTATAGGATATTGCCTCACTTGTCATGGACGGGATCCTTCCACTTGGAAGAGCACAGACCCAGGGTGCAATCCCTGATGTCGCAGATGGGCTGTCTCACCTTGGAAGAGCCGTAGTGGGTGCCCTTTGTGTGGTCGTGGTCGATGAGATCTGACTTGGCAGCTGAGGATCCCAAGCCACCGCCATAGAACGTGTCCTTCAGAAATGTCATAATGGGCTTGATGGCGTACAAGGATCACAAATCCTTGACCGCGAGGTGGAGGAGATCAGTGGCGGGGCCTTCGAAGAGATCGACAGCGGTTAAACCAGAGGCGTTGGGGATGGACCACTTAACCTGGGACATGGCCCATGTGAAGCCTTCGCTGTCGACGAGCTTGATGTCGTAGCTGGCTATCCTGAGATTCAGTAATACGTGAGCCCGCTGATGTGAAGCCTTCGCCATGGCAACATAGTCAATGTCCTCGCCGGCTTCCGTGGTGAGGTGTTCCTCCTAGATCAACAGGTCGGCATGAATGGCGGCCACCTCGAGATCGTCTGGCGGAGAGGCCATGATAGACCTCCTTTTGGCCGTACGCTCCTCGGGTTCCCCAAGATATGTGGTCGGTCTTAGGCCACGACTCTTTGGAGTAGGGGATGGGGATCTTCGGGGGGAGGGACACCGCATGCCTCATCTAAAAACTCAGGCCGGTGAGGGTATGGGAATCGGTGGGTAACCTGAACTTATCTAAGCTAGAAGGCATGGGCAGACCGGCAGGGGTTCGTGGCGGCGGCGCCGGCGGCTTCGGTGGCGGCGGCGAGCTAGGGTTCAAGCGGGGGGGAGGGGTTGTAGATTGTGGAGGGGGGACGGGGTTAGGGCGGGTGGTGTTTGAGGATATGCCGCGACTACTGAAAATTTTAGTAATGGTGGGTGGAGATGGTGGTGGACGAGGGAGGGCGACGGTTCAAATGCCTCGGCTACTGGAATTTTACTATGAGGTCGGTGATGGAGGAGTGAGGGCGACGATTGAAATACCGCGGCGACTAAAATTTGGGTAAAGGAAATGAAGCGGGGCGGGAGCAACCAGATCGCACACGGTCCAAACATAATATTTGTGTATGATAATAAGGAAAAGCCGCGGAACCACCAATTTTTGCATCGCACAAGGCAGGTAGCTTTTTTTGAGATTTCTAGCTAGCTAGTTTATCGCACACGGTTCGTCCTCATTTTCAGACGCATACATGGAATTCATCCTAAATATCCTGCACACATTACCCCTTCACCCTTGCTGGTGCTTGCAAAGTCATGGCGATTTTACAGGGCACAAGCTTCGGACACGGTTAAGCCAGTGCACCCATGTCCGTTGCGCGTATGTTCGCATGAAGTTTTTCATCCGAGGCGTCTGCTATTTTATATAGCACCATTTGGCAACAAAAAAACCTGAGAGAGGGTAAGAACACAACCACAACAGCATGTGGCCCAAATATATATGTGTGAAAAGGGCGGTGTGTGATGTTCAAATTCCCAATGCACAACTTTGACGAGCGGGCCCACGGGTGGGCGCGTCGTCGAATATCGGGTGAGAGGGGCCAGAAGACAACAACCACCTGGAAGTGGCCAAATATATGTAGGAATAAAGGGTGTGATGTTTAAATACACAATGCACAACTTTGATGTGGCACCTCCCTCGCAAACCAGAAAGCCCCCTTGGATATCTATAATGATAGGTTAAGGTCGTAGCTAGGTGCCTGCCCCACCCCCACTTCATGTCGGCGGGACGCATGCACGTACTCATACTTTGATCGGATATGCATGCATGTCACCATGACCGACCATAAGACAGACGAAGTGAATCTATCTTGACCAAACAACCACTAGAATTGTCGGTTAAAAAGGGATATAATAGACCGCTCGGGCCCATAGATTGGACCATCACCGTAAACCGCACGAGAGGGGCCACAAAACTAGCACCACTTGCATGGGGCCCAAATTGATGTACGTTGGAAGGGTGATGTGTTTTAAATACCCAATAATGTACAATTTTGATGTGGCGCCTACCTCACGAAATGGACAACCCCCATGAAAGGTAGGTAGTAATTAAGGACGACATCGACGTACGTACGGTGTCGATCCAACCCGCCATTTCGACCACATGGGAGGTAATCCTGAGAATGCATGAGCTCGAACTTTGCTTGCACATGTCATCATGACCCATGGTAGCACGAACCAGGAGGAATCCATTCATGGCCAAACCCCCTCGTTGTCGGCCAAAGGGATGATATATATAGACCAGGCCAACAGATAGGCGTGTCGTTGAAAACCGCACATGGGAGACGGGGTCGATCAGAAGACCCTATACCCTGCATGCGGCCCAAATATATGTATATATGGGTGGTGTGTGATGTGATCAAATCCCCAATGCACAACTTCGATGGGGCACCAGCTGCATTACAAACCGAACACCATACCCCGAGGAAGCCACGTTACGTATGATGTCGGTTCCCCAACTTCGAGCCGGCGGGAGGGAATCGAACAAATGTTCCCCAACTAAATTTGGTCCGACATGTCGTGACCTATACCAAGAGGAACCCGCCATGGTCAAACCCTTCTAGTACGTTGTGGGTCAAAGGATAGAACATGTGGGCCCATAGATCTCGAACGTCGTGGATCAAAGGATAGAACGTGGCGGGCCCACAGATCAATCTCGATCATTCTCCGATTTTTCAAAACAACAAATAACAAAAAACATCATTCTCCAAATTTTCAAAACAAGGATCTCAAGGTTTATTTAATCGACATGACAGGTCACTAGAGACACATTTAGATGCTAAATGTCTGTACTGACCGTATCATGGCGCTTAAATGAAGCTGGAGATATAGCAACTTCCCACCCGGTCACCCATCCTTAGACTGCGCCAGCCCCAAGCTCGCTTAACTTGCGTGTTCTCTTTGACTAGGCTAGCATATGGGAAGCTGATCCTTGCTGATAAGAGTTGCCTCCTCGCGTTTAAGTCATTTACCGATGGTCACCATGTGGGACCAACTCCTTACTATCACACACGTTTGTGTTTTTAGAAACTGTGTGCAATCTTACATACCGGACCATTACCATTCAAACTTACATTATTTTTTTACTACTTAAAACTAGCCGAAAGAAGCAAAAGCTTTGCCTTTTCATTAATTAAGAACAAGATAGTTGCCTAGTTAATTGTGGAAAACCGGGCGAAAACCGATACAAATAGGGCCTAAACCTACGGGAACTCTTGGCTGAGCATGAATTGGTACATGCCTTCATCCACGCGTCTGATACGCTCGTGGAACTGTTGTACCGCAATATCGATCTCCGCCCAGGATATTTCATCGGTGACGGTCGATTCCAAGCCGCGACGAGTATTTTGCTCTGCTTCGTCGTTGGCGGCACCTGGGGGCCGAGGAGGTCGAAGAGCCAATCGACCAGCCCGTTGGCGTCATGGCGACGGATTCTGGCAGTGCAAACTTTGTCCGGCGCAATTATGGCGCTAACGGCATCTGCCCATTCCTGGCGGGGAATCGAGATGCTTACCCGCCCTGGGAACGGCCTCTCGAGTGGTTGAGTCAACAGGATGCTGACATGGCTCCGCTCAGATAGTGCTACGCATGGCACCTGATGCGCGGCGGCGTTCTCCCGCTCTTGCGTGGCAGAGCTTTGCCACTCTTGCTCCGCTACGCTCCATGGGCGGCGACGAACACATGTGTAGACATTGGCCCGCTCAAGCACTGGGGTGCGATGATACCGCTCATGCTCGGCGGTGCGCTACCGCTCTTGCTCGGCGGCGCGCTGCCTCTCTTGATCGGCGGTGCACGGCCGTTCTAGCTCTCCGGCCTGCTCCGGCTCGTTCTCCTCGTCGAGGAGGTTGATGACGGCGGTGGCGCTTTGCCGGATTGGCCTGCTTGGAATGGTATACTGCGGCATGGCCGGTGTGTCGCCGCCTAGCCTTCTATGCCCACTGACACTGGCAGCGGGAAACCAATGGGGGGAGTGGCGGGAAACCGATTGGGGGAGTGGCGAGAAACGGTAGCGTGTTTGGATATATAACACCATTAATATGGAAAACTTGGGAAAGAAGGAAGCGTGAGCTAGCACGACGCGTGCGCACAGTGCTTACCCACGGGTGCCAGACGGTTGAACAGAACTGCTTTAAATTATTTAGCGTTCGTTTGGCATTTTTTATACATTATAATAGAGTTTTCTAGGCATTTAATGTGCAAAATTCAAATTTGAACAACAAATTTAAGCTACAGTGCACCCAAATGGGTTGAAACATCATATATGTGTCCTTGGGTGCATGTTTAGGTCCCATGCAAGGAATGGGGATGAATTACAAACATCTCGGCGTCCTGGCTCAGCCTCAAACATTGAGAATCTTGGTTTTTAAATCCCCATATATCCAAAACTCACCTGAAATTCATGAAACTTTACATGGTGTCATGACATGGCACATATATGCCATGGTAAAACAAACTGGCCAATTTGGGGCAAGTTTTGCTACAAGCCTCTTACAAACCGGATCTTCTCACAAGAAGCCTCCGATAGGGAACGTGTCACCCTTGTGGGCGAAACGACAATCGCTGCCTCTTCTCGCCTTGTATTTTTTTTCTACGGGCAACATAGACCAATAGGAGATTTGTGCTGAAATAAGGAATTATTCAGGGTTCGTTTGGTCTTTTTTACATTAATTGAGTTTTATAGGCATTTAATGTCCATAAACATGATCCAGTGCACCAAAATGTCTTCAAAAACCATACATGTGTCCTTGGGTGCATGTTTGGGTCCCATGCAAGAAATGGGGATGAATTACAAACATCTCGGTGTACTGGCTCAGCCTCAAACATTGAGAATATCAGTTTTTAAATCCCCGTAAATCCAAAACTAACCCAAACTTCATGAAACTTGGCGTCGTGTCATGACATGGCACATATATGCCATGGTAAAAAAAATGATATATGTATGGGACCCAAACCGGAGCTTCTAGCAAGAAGGCTCGTGGTTCCGATAGGGAACGTGTCACCCCTGTGGGCGAAATGACAATCGCTGCCTCTTCTCGCCTTGTATTTTTCTTCTACAGGCAACATAGACCAACAGGAGATTCACGCTGAAATATTGAATTATTCAGGGTTCGTCTAGCCTTTTTATACATATATTAATTGAGTTTTCTAGGCACATAATTCAAATTTGAACTACAAGCACATGCTCCAGTGCACCAAAATGGCATCAAAAACTATAGATGTGTCCTTGGGTGTATGTTTAGGTCCCATGCAAGAGATGGGAATGAATTACAAACACCTCGGCGTACTGGCTCGACCTCAAACATTGAGAATCACGGTTTTTAAATCCCCGTAAATCCAAAACTCACCCGAAAATCGTGAAACTTGGCATCATGTCATGACATGTCACATATATGCCGTCGTAAATTTTTTGTCCAATTTGCGGCAAGTTTTGGTACAAGCCTCTTACAAGCCGGAGCTTCTAGCAAGAAGCCTTGTGGTTCCGATAGGGAACGTGTCACCCTTGTGGGCGAAATGACAATCGTCGCTGCCTCTTCTTGCCTTGTATTTTTTTCTATAGGCAATGTAGACCAACAGGAGATTCACACTGAAATATGGAATTATTCAGGGTTCGTTTGGCCTTTTTATACATTAATTGAGTTTTCTAGGCATTTAATCTCCATAATTCAAATTTGAATTACAAGCACATGCTCTAGTGCACCAAAATGGCTTCAAATACCATACATGTGTCCTTGGGTGCATGTTTAGGTCCCACGCAAGAAATGGGAATGAATTACAAACATCTCGGCATCCTGGCTCGGCTTCAAACATTGAGAATCTCGGTTTTTAAATCCCCGTAAATCCAAAACTCACCCGAAATTCATGAAACTTGGCATAGTTTCATTATATGGCACATATATGCCGTGGTAAATTTTTTGTCCAATTTGAGACAAGGCGCACACATTAATAGCCAACGTAGGCATTTTGGAACAAATGGGTGACACATTAATATCACAAACGGTTGTATTGTTTGAACCGTGGGCGTTCCAGTAACCATTTATGTGCAGCCATGCGTCCCTCTTTTTATTGGAGAGTACTACCTTGGACCTGGTTTATTGGTCCTCTTTGTATTTTGTGCAAAAATTTGACCATACTAGGTGGTGTGTGTGCAGTTGTTTGATTAGACGGGTCGAGTGCGAGAAGTCCGCCGCGCGGCTCGACAGGACACATGCGAGCAGTCCGCCACACAGGCTCGACGGGACCCGTGTGAGCTGTCTGCCGTGCAGGCTCATCGGGAAGCGAGCTCTTTGACCTCCAACCGCTGCCTCGCTTCCAACTTCTCCATTAATGGCAACCGAGCAGGCTTACCGGGAAGCGAGCTCTTTGACCTCCACCCGCCGCCTCGCTCCCAACTTCTCCATTAATGGCAGCCGAGCCGCTGTTTAACATGTGGTTAATGCACCTAGATGGAGGGTGTTAGCTTGTGATCCCATGGCCCCGCTCAACGCTAGCTAGCATTGTTTTGTTCGTGCCTCACTGAGAACGTGACTTTTAGCCTGTTTTCGACTCGTATACATGTACCTACGAGGTTACGAACGAAATAATACGACAACAAATTGACAATGGCAATGGATAATAATTGTCTTACATATCCCGGATAATTTAAAATGCCACATGCGGCAATGCCCGAAAGACACAGGGGCAAGAGAAGAAGGAAGTCGCTGCTCTCTACTTCTCGATGGATCGCTGGGCGAGGAGTTCTTCTAGCTCCTTCTTCACATCCTCATGACTTTGCTTGACACGGATTCCTCCACCTGCAGCTCGCACTCGATGCGGAGCTTCTTCAAGTCATCCCCAAGTTCATGGACGACGGCTGTCAGCGTCATCCGCGAGGCAATGCTCTTCTCATACAGCTCCCTCTAGCCGGCGGCCTCCTCCTTCTGCTTGTCGAGCTCCTTGTGGAGCTTCGCATTGTGACCCATGAGTTGCATGACGAGGCCGGTTGCCTTATCAACCGAGGCATCGCTAATCTCGAGCAGCTTCTCCAAGCTGGCGAGCAGCTCCTGCTGGTTAATTAGGCCAGCGAGAATGTCATCATCGCTGGCTAAGGACTTCAGCCCCGCCAGCTTATTGAGTTTGCCAATGCGGCGAGTGCGCTTGCAAGAGCCCTCGCCTACCCGTGAGAGCTCGTTCGAGGGCTCCGCGGCGCGGCAGGACATCTCTGTTGAGGCTGCCGCGTTGCGGCAGGACCTCTCTAGTGCTTCCGCGGCCTTGGTCTTTTCGCCCTGGTTATATGTCGACCCAGAATTCCTCCTACCGGCCATGGAAGACGCAAGGAACGACTTAAGAGGAAAGACCTGTTTTTTTGGTGATGAGGAGAGGAATGTGCAGTAATTTTCGAGTGGGTAGTTTTTATAGCCCTATGTTAAGTGGGAACACGTTTAGATTTGATCGGTGTGAATAGATTTGCAATTACTTATTGCGTGGTGATTTGATCAGTGTGAACATGATTAGGTTTGATCGGTGTGTCAGCGTGTCCGATGGATGGGCGTCTCACCTCCCACGCGTGCCAGTCGGTTGACCAGAACTGCTATATGCAGGTGGTTGCTCGCCATTGAGGCGGCCGCGACGTGCTCTACTCGCGTCCCTTCGCGCGCTCTGCTCAACATTGAGGCTTCCACAATGCGCTCTGCTCACGTCCCTCCGCGCGCGCTCTTTTAGCGGTTGGGGCCGGCGCACGATCACGTTTTGGGCGCTCTTTTAGCGGTTGTCGCCACGATGCAGTTAATACATGCGGCACGATGCAGTTACGCGCTGCACCAACTGCCATCCGCGCGCGCCGATACTCCAGGCCGTTCAGCCTCCCCATTTATTCCCACGGCCATTATAACCTTAGTCTCTTCAACCTTTCGATCGCGCCCAACAACACAACAAGCACACCCACGACGACACATAGAGAGAGGATATCCAGCTGCGCTCCAATGGAGTTCGGCGTGCATCGTGTGGACACCCATGTGAGGCGGAAGGAACTCATCGTGGTGTACACCATCGACCCGGCCATGTTGGAGGACTCCATCAACACGATGGAGCAGTTGCTTGCCAAGGACGACAAGTACAAAGTGGTCGGCTTCGACCTCTAGTACACCGCCGGTCGTCCCGGGGTTGATTAGGCGGTTGCCGTCACCCAGTTGTGCGTGGGCCATCACGTCCTCGTCTACCACTACTGCCTGGCCACAAGGCCTTGCGAGCATTTCGCCATGTCTATCAAGAGCTCCAACTACAAGTTCACTATGGTGGACACCGTCGATGATGTAAAAGCGCTCTAGATTTCAGGCTTGGCTTGCCCATGATGCACCTTGGGTGCGCATGTATGAAGAACGGGAGGCCGAGTTCAATAGGCAGGATGACCTGGACGCCCTTGAGGTGGAATGCGATGTAGCTTGGGCATGTTCTACTTTCTACCAGCAGCAAGCAAGGCGTTATCACAGCTGTGAGCACTACAAAAAAAGACACATCCGTGACATTATGGCCCGAACGAAAACTTTTTCTGTCATGGTTGTGACACTTCTATGACAATAATTGTGACAAAAACATGTATCATCATAGATGTGGTGGGCTCCTACTTCTATGACAAAAAATAATGATAGAAAATGGGCTTTTCGTCCTGGGCGGGCCGGAGACACACCCGCATGACATTCTTTGGGCCGTCCATGACGTAAAAAATCATGGTAGAAGTGAGGGCAAGGAAATTTTCGGGGAGTTTCCCGGTTACGGTGGGTGGTCAGGGCCGAGCGATGCAGTGTGGTTTGCGTGTTTCTCTTGTACGCGTGCGTGTGTGCGAGGCGTTCGCTAACTGAACCCGAGCGAGGCGTTCGCTTACTGAACCCGAGCGATCGCACTAGCTACGTACTGAAGCCGATCAATCCCTTCCCTGCTAACTGAACCCGAGCGATTCCTTAGCTACTAACTGAACCCGAGCGATTCCTTCGCTGCTAACTGAAGCCAGTCGAGCCCACGTACGTGCGAGACGTAGCCAGTTGCGTTGCCTCTCGATGAACAGTGCCCGTTGCTGCCGCGCACGCGATATATAGAACGAGTTGAGACGCATCGATCGAGCCCCTTGCGCGCAAGACGAGGTGAGTTGACCTAGCTGGTTGGTTGGCTGTGGATGAACAGTTCCCGTTGCTGCCGCCCGCTCGTACGCCCCACCCCAGCCGGTGGGTTGGCTGTGGATGAACAGTACCCTGGCCATGTGAAGGTGGTTAGCGCTGGATGAACAGGACCCCGAGGAGGCTGCCACACCCCAGCCGGTTGGGGGTGGATGAATAGGACCCCGTGGAGGCTGGATGAACAGTAGCCGGTAGAGGCTGGAGGAAGTCGACGGTGGATGAGCAGTAGCTGGTGGAGGCTGGAGGAGGTCGACCGTGGATGAGCAGTAGCCTGTGGAGTCCCGTTTTGCGGTACGCCACACCCCTCCCGATGAACAAGACCCCGTTTCAACCATAGGCAGTTGGGGAGAAGTCCGTTTCCTCCATCTTGTGGTGCGCCAGAGCACTCCCGATGAACAGGACCCCGTTTCGACCATAGGCGCTCGAAGAGAAGTCAGTTTCCTCCGTTTTGCGGTACGCCACACCCCTCTCGATGAACAGGACCCCATTTCGACCGTAGGCGGTCGAACAGAAGGCCGTTTCCTCTGTTTTGCTGTATGCCAGACCCCGAGTTGATGAACAGGACCCCCGTTTCGGCTGTTCCATCCAAGCCGGTTGGCTCCCGATGAACAGGACGCGTTCTGACCCAGTCGCTTGCCTCCCGATGAACATGACATTGTTTCCTATGTTTCGACCCAGCCGGTTGGCTGTCGATGAATAGGAGGCCATTGCTGCCATCCGTTGCCTCTCTCCATGTACATGAGCCCTGGCCGTATGTATGTGCGAGTACGCATTCGAGACCCCGCCCGTATATGTACGTACATGGCCGTATTTTTTGCTGTGTGGTTGTATGTACGTGTACACAATTTAGACGGGGCTGCCTGAACTGCTACGTCGGGGGCACTACTACGACACGTGCCGCTCCTTACACGCCCATGGTTCATCATTGCAGAGAGACCGATCGACCAGTATGTACGTACACGTAAGCGACCAAATAGACAACGCTACGTACACTTCGACCGGGTGGGTCCCAGCTGTCAGGGAGGATAAGGAGGCACTTCCTTGTGTGTGAAGATATAGCAGGTGGGTCCCAGCTGTAACGGAGAGGAATCATTTTTTTTGCATGTAATAAGGAGGCACTTCCTTGCGTGCGAAGATGTACTTGGTGGGCCCAGCTGTCAGCCTCACCGCGTACAGTCCTCTTCCAATGGTTGTCGTTCATTGACCACGTTGACTACGCTGTGCCGAGAGCACCAAGGCGGTGGATGACGGTGAGGCCTAGGAGGGAACAACGTGGAGCCGGGGAAGACGCGGAAGTGGACGCCCACGCGGATGGGAGTAGTAGGGTTGACTGGTTCGGCTACGGTGTGAGGCTGCCATCGCCGGAGAATAACAGGGGATGTGAGTGAGTAGAGGGAAGGCCTGGCCAGCGGTGGGAGTAGGGTGGGGCGGTGAGGCCTGCGCGGCAGCACAGCCGGCCACGAGAGGCAGGAGCAGGCGGTCCCGCCGGCGCTGGCTTGGGCGGCTGGAGCAAGAATAACAGAGATTGAAGAAGCAGCACGGCCGTTGGATTAGCATCCAACAGTCACTGCTGCTAGAATTGTTTGTTGACTAAGTTGACAAAGCCTTGCGTACGCGTCAACCTAGTAGGCCCACAAGTCAGCCTCCAAATCTGGGGGGTCCCAGTTGTCATGGGTAGGAATCTTTTTTTGCGTAATAAGGAGGCACTTCCTTCTGTGCGAAGATATAGCTGGTGGGTCCCAGCTGTCAGGGGGAGGAATCATTTTTTCGCATAATAAGGAGGCACTTGCTTGCGTGCGGCCATGGACCATGTGGGTCCCTATTGTCAGCCTCTCCACGTACATCCCTTTTCCGATGGCTGTCGTTTGTTGACCACATTGACAATGCCACGCCGAGAGCACCAGCGCGGTTGACGACGGTGAGGCCCAGGAAAGGAATGACCCGAAGCTGGCGAAGCCATAGCAGTGGATGCCCACGCTGAGGGGAGTACAAGGGTTGACTGGTTCGGCAGCGGTGTGAGGCCTATGTCGCCGGAGAATAACAGGAGGTGTGGGTGAGTAGAGGGATGGCCTGGCTAGCGGTGCGAGTAGGAGGGGGCGGTGAGGCCTGCGCGGCTGCACAGCCGGTGCTAGATTGGGCGTCTGGAGCAAGAAGATCAGAGATTGAAGAAGCACGACGGCCGTTGGATTGACATTCAACGGTCACTTCTGCTAGAATCGTTTGTTGACTAATATATAATAAGTAAAGAATTCTTGCATACGCGTCAACTTAATAGGCCCACAAGTGAGCCTCCCAATCTGTGGCGGACAGCATACAACCTATTTGCTTTTTTTTAAATAATTTACAGCTTTTACAAATTCTTATGCAATTTATTGCAGTCCATTTTCTTTTTGTTGGCCAGGACGAGGGCTAAAAATTTAAACGAATTTTTGCATATTTCGGTGGGGTCCAAACTATTTTTAATCCTGAAATGTCGAGCCAGATTTAAAGTAATTTCAAAATATATTTAAATTAGGTTAAAAACAAATGAAATTTGAAATCTAAAAATGTGAAAAAAAATTAGAAATTTGAAAGTAATTGCCAATTTGTTGTGTGCTTTTTATATTTACAGCCCATTTCATATTACTTTTAAGATTTGCAGCCGTCTTGAAAGATTTGTAGCCCAACAGGGCAGAGAAAAACAGGTTGGCCTGGGGTGGGTTGGCCTCGATTGGGTATTCATCAGGAAAAAAACTGGGCTAGCCATTTTCACAAAGAAAAAAATTAGCTGGGCTGGTCATGTGGTAAACGTAAAATAGAAGCTTGGGCTACACGGGCCATAGCCCAGTTGATACCCTGCTCCGTCTCAACAATAACAAAAAAAACTGCTCGAGCTGCTAGGTCCCAGGTGTCAGCCGCTCTTGTGCAGTTCTCTTGTCTATTGACTATACGCTGACAATGTCGTGGGTCCCAGATGTCAGCAAACCACTAGGAGGAAGCATTTTCTTTTTTGCTTGTAACAATGAGGCACTTGCTTGCGTACGGCCATGGACATGGTGGGTCCCTACTGTCATCCTCTCCATGTACAGTCCTCTCCCAATTTCTCTCGTTTGTTGACCATGCTGACAACGCCAGATGGCGGCACCGTGGCGAGCGCACCAAGGCGCGCGGAGGACGACGGCGAGGCCTCGAACAGGAACGAACAGGAGCCGGGGAAGATGCGGCAGTGAAGTCACAGGCAAAGGGGAGTACGAGGATTGACTGGTGCAGGTGCGGGGTGGGGCTAACGTCGCCGTTAACGATTTAGGAGACGTAGGGCGGCAATGCGTGCGTGGAGGCGCAGCCAGCCATGGGAGGCGGGAGAAGGCGGCCCCGCCAGCGCTGGTTTGGTTTTGGCGGCTAGAGGAAGAAGAGACTGAAGAAACACGACAGACTGTACGAGCAGCAGGAGTACTTAACAACGTTAACTGAAAGCAGCAGGAGCACTTAACAACCAAAGCTGAAAGCAGTGTGAGTACTTATACAGGTTCAACCATACAAGGCATGCCTCGAACAGTGCTACTTTGCCTAGTGTTAACGAAGGGTAAGGCCACCAAGCCCCAGGAAAAGGCCTAGGCGCCACCCCGCGCATCCACCACTTTCTAAAAGCGGCTTCATCTCGCAATGTGGTCAATAAACAGGATATTCACTTCAGAGCCATGGAAAAGCATGGACATAACCTTCTGTCCTATTCTCCAAGATCGACGGGCCTTCATGATTTGAGACCACCCATGAATAATTATATTTTCACCTCTAAGGGAAATGGAGTAGGTCGACATAAACATCATGTTGTGACCAAGTGCAAGTCTGAGTCGACCATGGCCAGGCATCTGTATAGGAACAATAAAACTGGGCAGTTTCTGTTTCAAGAAGAAGAACACAGCTATAAAACTGTGTATAAGCAAGAGTTTATGAACAACATATATAACAGAAAACAGCTTGTACCGTTAGTTTCATGACACAGTTGGACCTGTTCAACGTGTGCACCAGTGGCACACATATCCCACGTGGCCTTCCACCATTGAAATGCCCCACAAGGTCCTCAAGACGATCAATAAAGTGTAGGAATTGGTGGATGTCGTCCCAGTCAGCTTCGGTGCCATCAGTAACCGTCGAGTCTTATCAAATAACAAACGAGTAGTGTCCTGCACTTTGTAATAACCTATGCGTGTCACCAATTATAAGAAATATTAGTTAGAAGTAGCATCATTGTGAGAGAAGGGAATCACAAATGTTTGCTACTTCTAAAGTCAAATTGTGATCAGTTAGACAAAATAGGTGGATTACAAAGTAAAAGATGCAGCATGCAAGAACCAGATACAAAACTAACATCGATGAATCACTGGAATGACGTCGGGGTGGAAGGTCACAGGGAAGATAAGACCAATTCTGCTATTTCCATGAACATTGGTGTGCCAACTTTCAGTCCATAACACTTGACAAAGTTTATCCAAGTTTAGCCATAAAAAAAGGAGCGATCTTCTTGGTTAATGAACCCAACTATGAACTTATATCCATGGCATGTCTCCAATGTGACCATTATACTGGTGTATTCATTTATGGCAAGGCCGACCTTCTTGAGTACATGTGTTCTGGTAAAGCAAGGGATGCACTGCAGGAAATATAATATGAGAACACAATTTATTCGCTATCCAAATCTAGAAATAATTTCCTCTTTCACGTCAGTGTTGAGCATGGTACTAGTACCTTTTATCCAAATATAGCAATCCAAATTTCCAAATTAGTCGACAGCATGTTCAAAACCCCAACCCTACTGGATAGAAAAGAGGATTCTAGGAACATACTGTGCGATTTTTGAAATCCTGTGTTAGGATGAGAAGGAACAAGTTTGGCATCTCGCCAAGGGCGCAGAAACCTATAGGGTCCTCGCACTTTGGGCACTACAAATGAAACACACTAGATTCAGTACGAAGAAAAATGCATCAATGGCAGCGGTTGCCATCCTAGGATTACCGGCGACAAAGGCACAAGGATTTATCAGGGATGGATGAAGATTTCGTACATGGTTCTCCATGAGAAAACCCTAAGCAATCGCTGAGAGGTGGTTTTCTGTGAACAAGCAGATGAGGGAGAAGGGCATTCAGGTCGAGTGAAATATTGCTGCTTCATCCGTCGAGCTTACTGCTACTGCTGGAAAGGTGGGGTTTTGTGATTTGACGGCTCATTGAGCATTACTGCGGTGCTACGACCGGGGTGAGTCTACCATGCAGTTGTGCACTTTAATTTGGTGCATGGCACGTGGACCTGGTTGCTGGATGTCCCGCATATCAACGAAATGAAGTAAAAAGACCGGAGTAACTAGTTACACATAAATATATTTTTGATAAGAGAGATACTCCCTCTGTAAAGAAATATAAAAATATTTTATATCACAACTTTATAAATAAGAAAAATCAAGGGGAATATATATAAATAAATATGGGGTTCGGATATATATATATATATATATATATATATATATATATATATATATATATATATATATATATTTGGGAATAAAATACTCAGATAGGCTGACGGCTCTTGACTTTGGTCCACAGGCCGGTGGGCCTGCATGTTTGGGGGCCCATGTGTTCTAAGTCAGCGCACTTTATCCCATAAATATTGCATCCGATAGGGACGGCACTGGGTTTAGATGCTGTCGGAAGGAGAAGACAGAAAATTGAATAAAGCACGGCAGTTGTTAGACTGAAATCTAACAACAGTTCCTAACCAGCAATCAGAGTTGCAATTCTTTCAGGATGTCCTACATGATATACGGTAGTACTACTTATACACACAGGACACTTGTTTCACCATGGCATATATTACAGCAAAAGCTCTCGAAGGATAGATCAGTTCGGCAGTTGCGTGCTGCTACTGAAGAATTCCAAAGTTGATTAGGACCAGATCTCTTTGTAGAGAAACTTCGATTCTGACATCATCCCCAACCGCAAGATTTGATTGAGTTTTGAACCTTGACCATCCTTTAGCATCAATCATCATGCGACCATCCTTTCTACTTATGGTATATTGTGCAGGTTCATTCACACCAAGGTTGCGCATGGTAAGAGAAACTTGGCCACGATCGCCCGGATTATTGAACGACTCCCTCATTGCTCTAGGAATTTTCTGTTTGCAAACAAGAGGACATACGCAAACAGTTAGATCAACATGGTGAATCATGTGAAACAACATGGAAAGACAAAAGAACGAAGCACTTGGGCTGCCAATGCTTACCAAAAAGGTGGAGATGTCGGTTTTTGTAAGGACTTTGGTATATGCAGTGCGAACTGCAGCCCAGTCTGTTGCCAGTGCAAGTGCTGGTTCTGCTGCCACTGCAAGGGCCGGAGCAGATGCAAGTGCAAGTTCAAGTGTTGGTGCAGGTGCCGGAGCCGTTGCTGGTGCCTGTGGCGGTGCGACTGGTAGTGCCGCTGCTGCTGCCGAAGACGGTGCTCCTTTTGAAGATATATAAAAAACATAGAATGATTTATAAAGATTCATATGCGAATACAAAATGGATTCGAATTTAGTTGCCAGGTTAAACGTGAATGCTTATTCTCCCAAGATTCGAAAGAAGCGGCAAAACACCCACTCCCACATCGGCTGCCCGAAACAAGTGTTTGGGAGATGGAAATTACTGTCTACCATTGACACGCACAACCTATCGGCCCGATTTCCACTGCTCTAAATAGGGGTAGGTTTGTAACTTCACTCAGACATGACACGACCGCCTCTCACCCCATTCAGACACGGTGGGCGCCAAACGTGGGTGGCAAAACACATTTGATTCAAGATTGTCCCAAAGACCTCTCTCTCCCCCTCCATATCCCCATTCATACACGGTGGGCGGCAAAACAAACTCTTCTTGGCCGAAATCGATCTAGGCAAATATTTTAAGTAGGGGCAGGTTTGTAACTTCACTCATACGTGACACAACCGCCCAACCTGTCAGCCCCGTTAATACACCGTGGGCGCCAACCGTGGGCGCCAAAACACCCTCTCCTCGCCCGAAATCGCTGTCGGCAAATATTGGGGAGATGCGAGATTACCGTCCTATCCCCAACCGAGAAGACTGTCCGAAATTTTAAACGGGGGCTAAGTTCGTAACTTTCCCATATTTCAGACAAGCGCGTCCCAAAGACATTGTTCCCCCTACCCCTCTCCCTCCATTTTCCCATTCATACACCGTCGGCGCCACAACACCATCTCCTCCGTCCGCCACCCCATCCATCTCCGCCCTCCTCCAACATGCCGGAGCGCCTACCCAGACCGCGTCATCCACTGCAAGAGATCGATGTTCCTCATCCACGGCACCGGACGAGGAGCCTTGCATCGCGTCCTCTCGCTTCATCTACGCGGTCGTCCACCTTGCCGGGGACACTCCAACGACCTTCTCATCCACCGCAACGGGACTTATCCCCCGATGCCTCCGTCTACCGTGGCAGATTTGCTTCCACGCCGCCGACAGCCATCGCACCCCCGATGCCTACACGGCGCCACGAGAGAGGTGGTACTCTTTCATATCTGCACAACTTTTTGATCTCAACCAAAAATAGATCGTCACTTGTTTACTGTACTTTCTTTTCAGCTCTTAGAATCTTAGTTGTTAGTTCAACGCAAACATTGGTTGCTAAGTAGCCTTTGTGTGGTTTGCAGCTTCAGATCTGCCATGGCACAGTCATAATAGGGTTTAATTGATTATGCTTAGGGTTTCCCACCTTTTATGATCACTATACGATTGGCCTACGTGCTTCGTGTCATAACAACACTGCTCCTCCCATCAAGCTAAACAAGCTTAGTTCTTCAAATACGAATCTGATACGATGCTAATATTAGTAAAACAGAGTCATTTAATTGGTCAGCTAAGTGTTCCTAATTTAATTTCAAAATGCATGTGCACCGCTGGGGTGAATCTATAGGGTGGCCAGCGTGGGCCGCGGCCCACCCTGGGATTTTGGGTTGGCCTGTATACCATAAGAGATTAGAACATGGTCAGCCAGCCAATGCCTTTGCTAAAAAAAGCCAATGCCTCCAGACCCCAATTCCCCTCTGTTCTGCTCCGCTTCCGATCTCTACTCGCCTCTAGTCGCCTGCCTTGCTGGCGACTTGCCGTCGCCGGACGCCATGACTTTAGGAGGAGACGCCGGACTAACAGGAGGTCAGGAGCCACTCGCCCAACAGCGTCACCGCTGCCCGGCTGTGCCGGCGTGCCTAGCTTCCCAGTCCGGTCAAGGCTCAGGCGTGTAGCACCCACTCAGCCAACCCGATTTATCCTGAGATACGCCGTCCTCAACACTCAGTAGCCACTTCCCGTCACCCATTTTCTAATTGATTCATTACTCATTAGGCAGGACTCTCATTAGGGTTTGTTGTGTACTGAGTACTACCTATATTTAATGATTCAGATGTTTCAGTAATCTTTAGTACTTGTAGAGTTGACAGGGTTTCAAAATTCCTCGCCTAGGAACAAACACTAGTCATGTTGGATTGTTGGTCATAGTGACACTGACACAGATTACGACCGTAGGCCAGGTTTGTTGACAATTTTACTAGTCTTTGTTACTCATTCGATATGATATCCAATTATTCACTTCAATTAATTGCAAACAATAAGTGCTAGCCCAACTTCTTGATTCAGATTTTGGACGGTCTCTTACTGCAGTTACGTTTCTGCATACTTGTCCTAGTAAGCTCACAAGTAATGATTGATTCACTAGCTTTATGCTTGCCTTGTCATATTTGTTGTCAATATTTTTTTAGGGTGGACCACCTTGTTTCAAAATCCTGGAACCGCAGACATGAGTGAATAGTATTTCTCTGTGTGATCTCTTCCATCATGTGTGGGCAACAAACACTGCATTGTATAGAAAGAAAAGTGTTATATCCACCTTTTACATAGACTACGATCTTTTACATGGAATAAAATCTGCCTACGTGCTTTGTGTCGCACTACCAGCACTCCACCCTTGAAGCTAAACATTATGCCACTCATAATTCCAAAGTTTATTTGTTCAAATACGAATTTGATATGATGCTAATGTTCCTACTTCAGTTTTGAAATGTGTGTCCGCCCCTTATAGAGACATAAGAGGTTTGTATTTCTATGTGTGGTCTGGTCAGCACGGTTGGGGGATGAACTTTGTATACGTAGGGGTTTGTAGGGAGATACTATTGGAGTAGAATCCGCAATGCATTCCAAAGATAATCTGACTACTTTTTATGTTTTCATGAATCTCAGATACTAAACATCATCATAATGATTATGAGATTGGGCGCATGAGAAGAATAAAGCAGAACAATGCCATGGCTATCAATCTTGGCGTTAAGGGACTGAGATCCAGTCTGGATGCAATGGAATGCGCACGCTCTCCACCTACAGATTCGTGTTCAGAGTATGATCCTAACAATGATTCTGAGCTAGAGGGAGACCTAAGTCAATGTAGCTCCCTAGTGGAGGAGTCAGAGGCAGATGTCCTATCTTATTCACCCATCAAGGTGCTTGCTCTAACTTGGCAAGGTTATATTGGTCGCACATATCTTGCAAATGATGCTTTGCATTGCTTCTACTTTGTTACACCACCATTTGCTTAGTTTACACATCATATATGTGAATATGCCATGCCTATCCATTTTCAGTACATATTCCATTTGTCATCATACCATATTTCTCCATTCAAATGTTGTTCTTGTGAATCAGGCGTTCAAAAGGAAGAGGGCGATTACTGATCGCGATGGAGCACGAACAAAGTATTTGGAAAAGGTAGTGACACCTGATAAATCAAATAGCCCATTAGGTGTAGTGGCAATATCACCAGACCCACAAAACACAGCCCCAACTCTAGCAGACTCTACCCCTACCCCACTAGGCATCTCAGATGCCCCAACTCAGCAGACCCCAACTGCAGCAAAAAGTATGACGATTCCAGTTGACATAGCACCAGCTCTACGACGCAAGACCCCCATTCCAGCAAAGAGTACACCAACTCCAGTTGCCAAATCCCTTTTCGAACTAGAGAGAGCCCCAATTGCAGCAAATAGTACCCCTGTTCCACTTCTTCCCAGTTTAGAAGATGAAGCTTTTATTGTTGTCAGGAACTTTGTGCGCATCTTTCCTTCATGGAAAGATTATACTACAGACAAACAAAAATTTCCAATCTTCCTACGCAACTTACGTGTAAGTAATGTACTAATGTTATTCATGGTAATTAGTGCCTATGTTTCTGCTGATAGAACTCAAAAGATTTCATTCTTTTAAATAGGCAAAGACCAAACTGGATAGTCAAGACGAGCAAAGCTTGGTTGCGCTTTTCAAGCACGCTTTGAGGAAGTATTGTTGCTACCTGAGGCAAGTACACTTCGATGGCAAGCCTCTAAACAAAATTTCTGTAAAGTCTCCGGTGCTTCATTTACTAGACAATGATTGGAATAAGCTTGTTACACACTGGTCTCATCTGCAGCGTAAGGTACTGTCTATGATATCACATCACAATTTGAACTACATTTCTGCATGTGCCTTACCATCTTACTTGTATGAAAACTGTTTGCAGGAGAATATCCATTTTCAAGGGACCACGGGATCTCGGAAATATACTGCACACTGCATTGCTCTTGTGAGTACCTCTTGCCCTGTATCACCATACTTACTTTCATAGCTGATTGATTATGTAGCATCACTGCACATGTTAACCTCCTTATCCTCCATTTGGTGGACATTATAAGATCCGTATTGACTCTTACATAAATTTAGAATCAACCTAATGCTTCTGATGAATTTTAGCTCTGCATTCCTCTTGTAAGGACCGAACGTCTTGTATTACTGTACTTACATTAACAGCTACTCCATCTGTCCCATAATATAAGAGCGTTTTGTACACTACACTAGTGTACAAAACACTTATATTATGGGACGGAGTGAGTAGTTCATTGTGTTGCATTACTCTGCATATTATCTCCCTCGCCCACCATTTCCTAAAAATTATCAGATCTATACTTAATTTTACCAAAAAGTTAAATACACAGACAATGCCAGTGCGGAAATGTAACCCATTGCTCTTGTCAGTACATTTTGTCCTGTAATGCTGTACTTACATGGATAGGTAGTTGATTATGTAGTATTGCTGTGCATCTTATCTTCATTATCCAATATCCCTTCCAGTATTATCATATCTATAATTACTCTCTACAAAATGTAGAGTATAGGCAATGCTTATGAAGAAGTTTATGTGCTGAAATTCTTGAGTTATCCCTCCCTTGACATGGAGAAGGGCATTATAGAGCTGGTGTTAACTGTTAATGTAAGTCCGTCCATCTAAATCCTTTCTCCTCAACTGCTGTTTAATTTGCTCATACTCCCTATCATCAACTGCTGTTTAGTTTGTTGTTTCTATCAAAATGCATGTTCACAACAACTGCAAGTTTCAAGTTTTAGTCGTGAAACCAAATTCCTTATTCATACCATGCACATTATTCAATACAGATCCATTGATTTTCTTTAGCCCTGCATGTATGCTTGTGTTGTTGATCTGTAATCTAGTGTGTGGTGAAGCTTGTCATTTCCTGCTTTGTCTTAACTGATCTGGCTGATGATATGAACATGGCATGCACGTTAACGAAAAGAGATACGATGACTTTCTTTTGCCCTGCATCTATGCTTGTGTTGTTGATCTGTAATCCAATAGTGTGGTGTAGCTCCCCGCATTATGAACAATGCCAAATTATGCTCTTGACATTTTGAATTGTCTTTATTTTGTAATATGATACCGGATGGAATTGACAGCGCAGTTACCATCTTTGTTTATATACGTGCAAAATATGTCATCTGTCTTGCTGTTTCAGGGTGATATGCCTGATGGCACGCACAAGTCTGCTAAAGACTCTGAGACAAACCCAACGTATATTGCAGCAAAGAAGGCAAAACATCTTGAAGATAGTGAGACAACCCCAAAGTCATGTCTTGATGCAGTGTACAAGTTACTCGAGACTAGTAGTCACACAAGCTCACAGAAGTTGCTGCCTGAATCAGTTCGACTTCTTCAGTCTCAACTGCAAGCAGAAAGGCATAGTACAACTCAACTTCGACTTGAAGTCCAATCTCTAAGGAAGATCACAGAGAACTCCAATGAGAACCTCATTGCTAAACAGCTAGAGCTAGAAGATATGACCGACATGCTAGGCCATTCTCAATGCCTTGCTCAGCTGCTTGCGCAGCAGCTCCCGCGCAAGGCTAATGTTTCTTGAACTGTGTTCAAGTGGTCTTGGTTCAGTAATTTTGTTGCACTGCAATGGCAGGGCCTTTGATGTCCAGGTTTTGTAACCTGCTTCTTGGTTGTGCTTTATGATCACTGGTGGTGAACATTGATGCCCAGTGGATGTAATATGCCCTAATTTCTTTATTGTATAGTGTAGGTTTATTCTAAGTTACGATGTCGTAATTTCTTTATTGTATAGTGTAGGTTTGTTCTTAATTCGTAGTTACCGTATATGTCATCATTCGCTATCAGAAAAAGGGTGAAAATTTGATTTAGGCGAACGGGCCGAAACATGGGCCTCTAACGGGCCTGCATTTCAGTGGGCCATTAATGGGCCGCCCCGCAACAGGCTTTACTCCGGCCTGTGCGAACCTGCCGTATGGGCCCTTCATGGACACGGTATCCACAGGCCCATTACTCACATGGGCCTCTAGTGGGCCCAAACTTTAGTTGGGCCCATGTAGCTTCGGGCCATTAACAGGCTGAATATTCTGCTAGCCTGTTATGGCCCAGAAGGCAGAATGGGCCTTTAGCAGGCCGAAAAGCTTGTTGGGCCTCAATTTTCATGAGTCGACCACGGGCCTTTAGCAGGCTGAAATATACCTCGGGCCATTATTGGCCCAGTTACATGATGGGCCGTTACCAGTCCAAAACATATCTCGGTCCTTGGTTGGCCCAATCATATCATGGGCCTTTAGTAGGCCAAAAGCTTAGTAGAGGACCAACGGGCTGAATTGTACGACAGGCCTTTAACATCCCCAAAGTCAGGTTGGGCTAGAATTTTGCCACCGAGATCACGAGCCGTTAAGGGGTTGAATGTCGCGTTGGACCATATATGGCCCATGTGCAGCACGGGCCATTAACAGGCCGAAAGGCACACCGGGCTGAAATGGACCCATTTCTACATCGGGCCTTTAACAGGCCGAAAACTCACTGGGCCGTAGTGGGGCCCAAAGACTGAGCGAACAATTAACGAGCCCGATCTGGCGGTGGGCCGTAAATGGGCCATGCTTAAGCAGGCCGCTAGTGGGTCGGCCCATTAGTACCTGAGTAAATCTTATGGGCCTTTGACTAGGCCGGCCTTTTAAACCTAAATGGGCCACTGGTGGTCCGTGCCATGTGTAACATTTCCATAGGCCCGTCCCTTCCATTGGAGGAATGACATCTGTCACGACGCTGAGCTGACACGTGGTTCCTTCGGCCAATGAGAATTTTACACGTAGAAAATCCCCATTGGTCAGAGCTGTTAACGGGTTATCGGATCCAAACCGGAACCCGATAGCTTAACGGCGACCTGTTACGGTGGATGCCATGTGTCGGTCACCCTTGCCGAAAACATTTCCATGACGCGTCCTTTATCGTCATGGAAATGGACACTTCTGTGATGATAATTTGAGTATTGTCATGGAACACTTCTACGACAGCACAGGTATGACTATCTTGATTCTGTCATAAAATCGTCATGGATGTACATGCATGACAGAAAACGTGACCTACTGTGACAAAGACGTATCATCACGGAAGTGTTTTTTTTGTTGTGGGGGTCCGCGCCAAAACATTCAATGTTGGCAACCTGTTACTATGACACCATCCTGAGAAGTAAAAGCATAAACTATCAGTAAAATGGGAGGGACTGTTCATAATTGACCAGGTATTGGCGGGAGGCACTTATCGCATCTGAGATCCTACGGACAACCGGCTGGAGCCAAATCCATGGAATGTTGTGTGGCTTCAACGCTTCTATGGTTAAAACAGAGGTTTTCCTCTTTTCGACTCTAGTTATAGATAGAGTAGTCTCTTTTAGAATTTTGCTTCTTCTTGTGCAAACTTTGTTAAAAAAGTTAGTTAAAAGCATTGCTCGGTTGAGCCGGGGTATTTGTTGGTGCAATGATCTACCTCCTTATGTTTTGAAGACAGTTAACAGAAACAGTAAGGTACTAATGTGTTTGCTAGTGTACACAAAGTCACAAGTCCCTGATGTCATGAGGAGTTTGATATAAACTCCAAAGGAAATACCCTGCATGGCAGCGAGTATTATCCACGAAGATTATGCTGTCGAGAGTGACCTCCTAAAACTTGCTGACGTGAAGCAATTGGTTCGGTGGCATCCGAAGGAATTGCCTATAGCCCAGATAAGTCGAAGACGAAGTGAAGACGTAGAATTTATTTCGTTGTTCTTCTTTCTATTTATTGAGTCAAAGGACCATCGTACAACCAAGAGGGATATAGTGTTCAAAGCTTTGATTCTCTGATGCTAAACTCAATCCTATGTAAGTTGAGAGAGAAATCTCTTTGTGTTCCGAGCAAATTCTTGCCAGCAAGAGACTGTGATCTTCTGCGCTGCAAGAGATTTGTCTCCGACCGAAGAGTTAGCATTACTTGTTCCTCAAGTAATGTTACCGTTGCTTTCAAATCCGACCGTTGAGAACGTGTCGGTTGGCCATTGGCTGGACAATATGTCCAAAATGGTCATTTCCCATCCGGGAAGGCTGCGGCTATAAATAGCCACCCCGCACCGGCTTTTTCCTGTGGCGGCTCTGTTTGATTACGAGAAGATTGTTGAGCAACCCCCTCTCCAGAGTGATTTGAGTTTAAACCACCAAGAGAAAAACTCTAGAGACAAAAAATTAGATAGTGGTTTAGCATCACTCGAATCTAAGTCAAGTATGCCCCGCCTATTATTCTTGAGAGCTGCAAACTCTCTAGACGGTTAGGTATCAATTACTTTAGAAACCAAGAGTAATTGTGGTTCTCAAAGAAGAAGTCTGTAAAGATTCGGAGATCACCTCAAGCATCTACCACAAGTAATTGGCATTGGTTGATGAACCAATTGTTGAGGAGAATAGGGCGAAGAGAGTTTATCTTCTGTGTTAAATCACAACCCCTCCAACCAGACGTAGTCCTTGTGCAGAAGGACGAACTGTTCTAACAAATTCTCTATCGCCATCGAGCATCACTGGTTATTCCTTCACTCATTTTCATTCAATCTGTATTGCAAGACTTGATTCAACCATGTGATTACCTTCGATGCATGCACTTAGTTTTTGTTCGTTAGTTGACTTTTGCTCATTGAAATCTGTTATCACTCGCTCCGCTGCTGGGTTCCGAGAGTTTTGAAGTTTCCGAAAGAAATTTTAAAACTCTCATTCACCCCCCTCTGGTAGACATACTTCGTTCCTACAATTGGTATTAGAGCAAGGTACTCCTTGACTCTGCTCATTTTGGTCTAACAACCTTGGAGTTTAAGTATGTCTTTAGTGAGTTACAAGTCGCACCTCAAGATCCCTATCTTCGATGGGACGGCCTATCCCTTCTGGAAATAGAAGATGAAGATCCATCTCCGAGCAATTGATGATGAGATGTGGAACGTGGTGCAAAATGGATTCGCCGTGGAAATACCTCAAGTCCCCACTGAACACGAGAAGAAACTTATCCAGATGGTTGCTCAGGCCAAAGATGAAAATTGGTGGCCATCTCTCTCATGCTCAGTTTCTTCGCTATCGCCAGTGTGAAACTGCGAAGGATTTGTTGGATATCCTTGGGAAGATCAGTGGAGGCGTTTCAACTCAAAAAGAAGCTCGCAATGACACCCTATGTGCGAAGTTCAACCATTTGAAGAGAATCCGCAATGAAAGCTGTCAGCAAACTTTCGATCGTCCGAGTGACATCACGAATGAATTGCAAGGTCTCGGCGCAAAAGACATCACTGATCATGAAGTTGTGAAGAAGTTGCTCCGGTCGCTTGATAGTTCCTTCGATACCCTTGTTCTGATGATTCATGAATGAAGTGACTTCAAGACACTTGACTCTGCTGATATCATGGAAAGGCTAAACACCCATGAGGAACATGAAGAAGAGAAGAGAGATCTCTATGGCTCTAGTCACCGAAAGAATCACACTCTCAAGGTTGTGGCAAATTCCTCTTTTGAAGATAATGTCGAAGAAGATTTTGATGAGCCTGAAAGGATCAGCAGAGATCTCACACTGATCACCAAAAGATTCCAGCGCTTCCGAAAGAAAGACCAGTTTCAGAGAAAAGGATCTAGCAACTCTAGAAGTTCAAAGTCTTCATCAAAACCCATGGGAGAATACACTTGTTTTAAGTGCAAGAAACCTGGACATTTCATCTCAGACTATCCTCTCTGGGAAGTTGAAATACAAGCCAGTGGAAGATTTGATTCGGGAAACAGCAACCATGGAAAAGGGAAGAGCTAGAACTACGACTCAGATGATGATAAGAAATAGAAGAAGTTCTTCAAGAAGAAGGACAGCTCCTCCTCCAAGTCTTCATCAAGATCTTCTTCACGGAATACCTCCAAGTCCTCGTCCAACCGCAAGAACACCTCTTGCAAGGCCAAGGCATACATCAGCAAGGAAATGGACTTTGATGAAGAGGAGTCGTCAGACTCCGAAGAAGTTGCTGAATCTGATGATGATTCAGACTCGGGCATGGCTGGTATAGCCTGTGCTTCTGCCCCAGCATCGAACATCTTCAAGAGCCATTCAAGCGACGACGAGTCCCCTGCCTTCTGCTTCATGGCTAAAGCGTCGGAAGAAAATGTATCCTTGAAAAATGATAAGGTCTACACCAGTGATCAATTTTCTTCTGATGAGGATGACCATGCTAAGCTGATCAAAATTGCTAAGAAGCATCAAAATTCTCTCGAAAAAATTGAGAAAACTCTCAGGAAATCTAAAGGGTTATTCGTTGAGGAGATGGAGAAAAACCAGTCGTTGTCTGAAGAATATTCTGCTATGAAGTTTCGAATGGAAGAACTGACTGGTCGTCATAATTTTCTCTCTGCTGGTCATGAAAGACTGACCTATGACTACCTGAGAAGGAAACAGGACGTCGAATCGTTGAGAGAGGCTCATGATGATTTGATCACAGAAAAATCTCTTCTCACCCAACAACTCAAGGAGAAAACTGAAGTGTTTATACCACCTTGCTTAAAATGCCTTGAACGCAGTAATGCCAAATCAAATGTTGAATCCTCTGTGAATGCTAACCCCTCGGTCGAGGTAAATGGTTCTATATATGATGAAAATTCTAGGTTGAAGAAGGGCATCAAACCCTCTGTGACGTCCTGAAGAAATCCATTCTTCACAAAAATCCCAGAAAAGAAGGTATTAGTTTCGAAAGGAAACTAAATGAAAATGGTTCATACTGGGAACCTGATCAATACCCTCGCACTGTGTGGGTACTTGCTAAGAGAAAAACGCTCGACCCTGCTTTACTCTCGGGATATGATTGTCCCATTCCTGAATACTCATATGATGATTCTCTGGATAACTATAAGTTGTTCAAGAACCAACATGGTGAGGCTGTTGCTCGCTATGTTGGACCAAATAGCAGGAATGGACCCCCGAAGAAAACCATCTGGGTGCCTAAGTAAACTATCGAGGCATTACCTGTTACTGTGTTACTAACCATGTAGGCTGAAAATGCTCGATACATACTCGAGAAGGCTCGACAGAATGAATACATGCATACCTCCTCAAATCATCATGTTCAACTGTCTGGGAAGAACTTCAGTGCATACTCATTTGATTATGCTCAACCTTTGAGGAACAATTCTTATGGCTATCGAAAGAAATCATACTCTGCTCGCTCATATGTTTTGAAGCCACCTGCAAAAATGTGGGTGGTTAAGAAAGCCTAATTCTCCTGCAGGACTATGTCTCCAGGTGTACTGAATGGATTATGGATAGTGGATGCACTAGTCATATGACTGGAGACAAATCATTGTTTGTCGACCCCAACTTAACTGCTTCGTCTTAGAAGTATATTACTTTCAGCGTCAACAACAAAGGAAAGGTGATTGGGCTATGTAAAATTGCAATATCAAAGGACAAGAACATTGATGATGTTTTACTTGTTTAGTCTCTTGGATTCAATCTCATGTCAGTTGGCAAGCTTTGTGATCTAGGTATGCTAGTTCTATTTTCCATCACCAAATGCATTGTCTTCATGGCTACTGACAATTCCTTCGTCGTTGAGGGAAATAGAAAAGGTGATTTGTATATTGTGGATTTCTCTAAGGGTCCCTCAGTTCAAACTTGCTTGCTTGCAAAAGCAACCGAAGGTTGGCTGTGGCACCGAAGACTTGGTCATGCCGGTATGAGGAACTTGCAGACGCTTGTGAAGAAAAATCATCTTCGTGGCATTCCTGATGTGAAATTCGATAAGGATTGTCTCTGTGCTACCTGTGAGGCCGGGAAATTGACCAAGAAGCATTACTCTTCAAAAACCGTCATGACCACGACAAGACCTCTGGAAATTCTTCATATGGACTTATTCGGGCCTCAAAATTATGCCAGCTTCGGTGGCAGTCATTATGGTTTGGTTATTGTTGATGATTTCTCTCGTTATACTTGGGTATTCATTCTTGAAGACTAGACCTGCACCCAAGATATCTTCAAAAGATTCGCCAAGAAAGCTCAGAATGAATATGATGTGAGCATCAAGCATGTCAGAAGTGATAATAGCACTGAGTTCCAAAACACTAATATCGAGGAATTTCTCAATGAAAATGGTATCACTCATGAGTTCTCACCTGCATACACTCCCCAACAGAATGGAGTTGTCATGCGAAAGAATAGAAATCTCATTGAGATGGCGAGAACAATGCTAAGTGAGTATAAAACTCCCATTCATTTCTGGGCTAATGCTATTAATACTACTTGCCATGTTGTGAACCATGTTTATCTTCACAAGTTCCTTAAGAAAACTTCATATGTGTTTATCACTGGCAAGAAACCGAATGGTTCTTATTTACGTGTTTTTGGTGCATCATGCTATATTCGTGATATGAATCACAATTCTAAGTTTGCACCTAAAGCACACGAAGGTTTTCTTCTTGGTTATGGCTCGAACTCGCATACTTATCGGGTCTATAACTTTCATCACGGAAAAGTTATGGAAATGGTAAATGTGTGGTTCGATGAATCTAACGGCTCTCAAAAGGAGCACCTGCCAAATGTGATAGATGAACCTCCAATTTCGAATGCTATTTGGCAAATGGCCATCGGCGATGTCAGGCCAGTTGAAGGGAATGCTCATGACTCCTCCGATGATGATGCTCCCACTGTTCGAAGAAGAACTCGTCAAACTACTGCCGAAGAAAATGCCGCTCCGAACCCAAATGGCAATCTTAATGCATATGCCGAGCAAAATGACAATCCTGATGAAACTGGCAATGCAAATGCCAACCCAGATGTTGATACTAAGGAAAATGATCATCCAGAAGGAAATCTTCAGCCACGAGTTGCAAATCGAGTTGACCCTTCATTAATTCTTGAAGAACTTGAGAACCCAGGTCACAAACCAACCACTCGCTCTCGTACTCGTTTGGCTAACAACTATGGCAGTTTCTCTTTTGTCTCATTAGCAGAACCTACCAACTATGAAGAAGCCATGAATGATCCGATTGAATGAATGCTATGCAAGAAGAGATGGCGCAATTCGAACTAAATGATGTGTGGGAATTGGTCAATCGACCAAATCCTAAGAAGCACAATATCATCGGTACCAAATGGATCTTCCAAAATAAACAAGATGAAGATGGTATTGCGGTAAGGAACAAAGCATCATTGGTTTCTCAAGGGTATACGCAGGTAGAAGGTATAGATTTCGGTGAAACTTATGCTCTTGTTGCTCGTCTTGAGGCAATTAGCATTCTTCTTGCCTATGCAAATTACAATGTTATCTTGCTGTATCAAATGGATGTGAAAAGTGCTTTCCTCAATGGTGAAATTGATGAGGAAGTTTATATTAGGTAGCCACCTAGCTATGAAAATCCTCTGTTCCCTAACAAAGTTTTTAGGTTTAAAAAGGCTCTATATGGGCTCAAGCAAGCTCCTCGATCCTGGTATGGCACCCTGAGGAAGTTTCTGCTCGAAAAAGGGTTCAAGCCAGGATCCAATGATTCCACTCTTTTCACACGTGCTATTGATGGCGTTTTATTGGTGTGTCGAATATATGTGGATGATATTATCTTCAGCTATACTAACAATGCTTGCAGCATGGAATTCGGATGAATGATGTCCGAGAAGTATCAAATGTCGATGATTGGTGAACTCAAGTTCTTTCTCGGGCTGCAAATTCGTCAATAGAAGAATGGCATTTTCATCTCTCAGGAAAATTATCTCAGAGACTGTCTGAACAAGTTCAAGATGCAAGATTGCAATCATAAGGGCTACAAAACTCCTATGCCTACGAATGGTCAGCTAGATGCTGACGTGTACGGTAAAGATTATGATCAGAAAGCTTACCATTCTATGATTGGTTCTTTGCTCTACCTATGTGCATCTAGACCCGACATTATGTTGAGTGTTTGTATGTGTGCTCGTTTCCAAGCTGCACCGAAAGAATCGCACCACCAAGCGGTCAAGCGTATTCTGAGATATTTGGCTCACACCCCCACCTTAGGTTTATGGTATCCTAAGGGAGGAAAGTTTGACCTCATTGGATATTCAGACTCAGATTATGCAGGTGACCGGGTTGACAGGAAATCTACTTCGGGGACATGTCATTTCCTCGGTAGATCTTTGGTATGTTGGTCGTCATGGAAGCAGAATTGCGTCTCATTATCTTCGGCTGAGGCCGAATATACTGCAGCTGGCGCTTGTTGCATTCAATTGTTGTGGATGAAGCAGACTCTGAAGGATTATGGCATCAAGGTGAAGAAGATCCCTCTAATTTGTGACAATGAGAGTGCGATCAAAATTACACACAATCCTGTGCAGCACTCTTGCACCAAGCATATTGAGATCAGACATCATTTCCTTCGTGATCATGTTGCTCGAGAGGATATTGTGATCAGTCACGTCAAGACCGAAGAAAATCTCGCTGATATCTTCACCAAGCCTCTCGATGAGAAAAGATTCTGTGCGTTACGGTGTGAGCTAAATATCCTAGATTCCGCAAACGTGCAGTAAGCTGGACATGGCACCCGTGCCAACACTTCCACATCTTAGAAGGAAAGGGTGCATAACACTCGAAGAGTCTGAAAATTTCGACAAAGTGAAATTTTCTTTTTAAGAGTGAATACATTAACGAAGAACTAGACTAACTGAGTGCCATGACCAGTTGTGTGATGCTCGGGGTCATACAGTTCTTATACAGTGGGTCACGCCACCACACTTTCTTCATAGAGTTGTCTCTCGCTTGAAGTGTTTTGTATTTTGTCCGAATGTATTTCACTCATAGCTTTCCTCTCGTGTGTTTGTGTTTCTTCGACTGAGTGAAATGCCTAGGACCCTGTTTTCCCTCTCTTCTATCTCTTCTACTCTAGGTTGTTCCGTTAAGAATGCACAATTTCATCTGGTAACGAAACTTATCTGGTGTCCTTGACCAAGATTTTGTTTTGGTCCGAACTTAATCTAATTTGGCGAAAGCCGTCCAAAATTTGGGGTTTCCCGCCCAAGTCAGGATCACGTCCTTGATGATGATTGCCACGTGCTGTTCAACAACTGCCATTCAATCTGGCCCGTTGAATCAAAAAAGTCCACTGACTATGGCCGTCCGATCAGATTCACCGGGTGCGGTTATTTCCCCTCGCATATAAATACTGTGGTTGCCCCCGTTCACCCTCTTTCACCTCGTCTCTCCGCCATCACCACTTTCCGAACCCTTACCATACTGCTCCACCTCGAGCTCGACAGCGCCGATCATCTTCGCCGCTCAGCTGCCAGAAAGATGTCGCCGGAGTCCTTCCTCGCTGCCGCGTATCATCCTCCTCCCCGTGCTGCTGTAGTGGCTGCACACCACCAAGCTAGGGTATGTGCAGCGCAGACTCTCGCTTCCTTCTCCTACTCGAGTTCGTCCGCGGTAAAATTCACATGTTTTTACCGTATTTCTCAGATCTTCACCGATAGGTTAAATCTTGTGGATGCGGTTTGTAGTTGTTCATCGCCCCTCTCAGTTCAGATCTAGGGTTTGTGTTCTGTCTCGAAGGAATGGAAGGCCTAGCACGTTAACTAGTATTTTAATTCGATCCTACTAGTTTGTTCTGCTCATTTCCTTCTTTCGAAACACTGCTCAAAGTCTACATCTAATTCTTCAAAAAATGTTTTCTCGTCAAAATCTTCGTTGTGTGCATTCGTAACTCTGTCCCCATTTTCCCAGGCATCTACTCTTATTCACAAGAAAATGCAGTCTGTTGAGGACTCTGCCCAACCAGTGGGCCGGAATGATAAAGAGGAAGATTTATTTCTGGGTACAGCTGATGAATTGAAAGGTCCAAGAGCTAAGGGCCCAATGGTAGGCCCATCAACCAGCAAGCAAAAGAAAACTGAAGATCAAAACAACGAGCAAGAAGAGACTGCTTCGAAGAAAAAGAGGAAAGGTGGCAGACAACCATACACCAATACTGCAGAATATATCTCTCATGACCGATATGACCAATGGATTCACCGTCATTGGGTGCGAAAGTGGTTCAACTATGAATTCGTTCATCCTCGGTTTGCTCAGAACTTTGCGTTTCATCCACCATGGGGTGACTGCCGGGAAATTTCTCGCATACCGCGTCAATGTCCCTCTATGAGACCTCCTCCTCCTCCAAATGCTGATGAGTCAAACACACCTGAATCATATACTAATGAGCTTGCAAAGCGTCAGCGAAATGCTATCAAACGAGCCAAAAAGGCTTAAAAGGAAAAGGCTCGTGAACAGGAAAACCATCGCCTTCTTAAGGATGATGTTGAAAAGAAAAAGGCTGAAGGAAAAACTGAAGGGCGCACAAAACGCAAGCATGATCCCAGCACAGCTGCCTCTTCGAAGATAAAGAGTACCCCGAAGAAAAGGAAGGCTCAACCAACTGATGAATTTGTAATGAGTGGCTCTTCTGATGATGATGATCCTCCTCTCACCAAAGAAGAAGTTGTTGCCACTGTTCTGCCTGAACTTCGAGCTCAAGTTGTTCCTCAGGCTCCGCCGAAGAAAATTGTTACAAGGAAAACTCCTCCTACCACTGTCATGATGCAACAGCATGTCGACACCACTCCTCATCCAGATGCAATCAACTTGAAGGATTTGCTGGTAGAGGCCCCCATGCAAATTGCCAAGCCAGGCGAACGGATTCCCAAGCTAACCTTGAAGAAACTAAAGGCTCCCATGACCGAGCAAGTTGCTCCGCAAGAGAAGGCTGCTGATGCTCCGAAGGAGAAGGTTGCCAAGTTTGCGCCTACCCTGACTCAGCCTCTGGCCTCGATGCCTCCTACCAAGCAAGTTACTGTGCAAACTGCTCCTGTCCATGAAACAAGTGCTTCTCATTCCTACAATCACACATTTATCATGGAATAGCTTGATAAATTTGTGGAAAATCCATTCACTGGAGAAGTGGCATCTTTGCCGATTCCTATTGAGGTCATTTACCAGGTTGCATCCCTTGTTCAAGATATAATAGAAGACGCTGTTGAAATCAACACATTATCTGCTGAGCTGCTTGACCTTGACGAGCGAATGAAAAATGCCTCCTCCAAATTTCTCATTTGAGAGCTCGAAGACTCTTACAAGGATGTCAACCGTACCTTAACTATGCTTCGTTGTAGGCGGTTGGGTTTTCACTCGGATCTGGATGGAGTTGTTCGCAAGATCTGTTATGAACATCAAGCCCAAGTCACTAGCTATAATGATATTGTCAAAGGTCACATTGATCTAGCTGCTCAACAAAAATGAAATCAGCGAAAGAAAACTGCTTGAAGGCATGTGCCGTCTGCACCTCAAGGACATCAGCCTCCCTCTACTGTTGCTTCTCCAATGAAAGAAAAGACTCCTGAGTCTGTCATTCGCTCGGAGCCTCCTGTTCTGGAATCTGAAGCTCAACCTTCGCCAAGGCCAACTGAATCAGAGCCTGTGGCCTCACCTATTCGAATAGTTTCTCCAACCAGGTCTACTCTAGAAGAATGTGAACTCATTCGGTCCAAGACTCATGCTCCTTCTCCTGTTGCTCCAGTTCCTTCATAATCACTGGTGGTCGAGCAACAACAACAGCAGCCGCCCGAGCAAATTCTAGTACCACCTCCTGAGCAAGAATTAGCTCATGTGATTCCCGATGCTCAACCTACTACAACCACAGCTCCTCCGTCTCTGACTTCTGCTCCTTCAATGCTTTAGCTGACAGTTGATACAAATGCAAGAACTGATAGAACTGGTACCTCTGAACGACGGTCTCCTTCTGGTTGTCATCCTGATTCAGTCGTCTATGGTGGTGAATTTCTTACGCCCGAAGAAGAACTCAAATATCCATTTCCTCGAGAAGAAGTGCCTATCTTCTCTGCTGGTGCTGGTGCTAGAGGTCCCCTATTCAACAGGCATGCTCATCCCAAGTACTTTCAGACAAGCCCTAATGATGGTCCTCGCACCTCTGAGTCTCCTCGCTTCTGGACCAAGGAACAAGCTATCTGTTACTCTCGTGTACTTTATGAGAGCAAGAAAATTTTCCCTCATGAATATCCCAACATTCTTGCGATGAGAAACCTTGGGTGCTTCAATCAGCTCCTTCAAGACTTAGATGATTTCTGTCTAACCAAGGTGTTTGAGTTCGAACATCCATGGAACCGAGAAATTATTCTTCAGTTCTATGCCACACTATACATCTCTGGTGATGAAAATGATAGCTCCAAATGGATCTTTGAATGGATGACCGGAGGAAAATGCATCAAGTGCACTTCCACATATTTCACCTCACACTTTCATTTCCCTCGCAACAATGGCCCCGAGTTTATAATGTCTGCTACCCATTAAAGCAACGTGAATAAGGCTCAGGTCAGGGGCACAAAGTGCAATACAGTCTTGTTTACCAACAATGCATTTGCCATTAAAAGTGCAAAGTAGTGAATAGCAGGAAAGTGAATGCTCTTTATCCTAGCTTGCGTAACTCCCCTATCCTCACCATTGCAAAGACTATTGAGAAACAGTTCATAATCAGATTGTCGCGGTTCACTAAGTGAACCCCAAAATGGAATTTTGCAGGCGTCACAGAATTCTTCTAGAGGCATACTATAAGATCTATCATAGAGATGAAATGAAGCTCTAGAAGTCCAAGAATGATACTCAAATTTTTGAGTGAATGAATGAGTAACACTGTAGTGTTGTGGTGGCTTATCTGCGATGAAGGCGGAGAGCTCGGTGTTGTGAATATACTGGTCAAATTCTTCCTTAATGCCTGCACCTAGCATGAACTCATTGCACGGCCATCGACATGATTGTGCTTTGGCACCTTGCACCAAACTTGCCCTTGGTTCAACATATGATTGGCGTGCTGGGCTTTCACTCGATGATGCTTCAGAGGACCTCCTCCTTGAAGAACTCCCCCTGAAAATGTTCATATTCCTATGAACAAATTTCTGATAAAATTTGGACCACAAAAAGATGTAGACAAAACTTCACAAGAATGATAGCAACTACTCGTACAAGTGTCTAGAGGCTATATCAAGAATTCAAACTACTTAGAACTCAAAGAATTTAACATGCAAGATCATTTTCAGTAGCACCAATAGCAGCAATTTATGCAAAATATAATCCACTAAAGCAAAAACTAATTGGAGCAATGGGAGAGTCACATAACAAGGAGCAATCCCTCAAAACAGTTTCGGAAACGGAGCTCCGAGCAAAGAGATAAAAAATCTCAGGTTTGGGAGCAAGAACACGAGAGAGAGATCTACCACGATTTTTTTCTGGAGGTAGGAGATGAAGTGGGCTGAATAGATAAGTGAGTGGGTACCTGTGGGAACCACAAGCCATCTTGGCGCGCCCTGGGGGGTGGCCGCGCCCTGTTGCCTTGTGGGCAACAGGTGCACCCCCCCTAGGTTGTTTTCAGTGCGAAAAATTCTTAAATATTCCAGAAAAAATCATGTTAAAATTTTATTGCATACTGAGCACTTTTATTTTTGGGCCATTTTTATTGCACGGATAATTCAGAAAACAGGATAATCATGGCATTTTACTTTATTAAACTATAATTAACAGAGAGCAAACTAAGATTACAGAAAGTTGTGCTTACTAAATTCATTGACCACATATCCATCAAAAAGAATCCATTAATAAGGTTGATCAAGTCTTATTAACAAACTATTTCCGAGTGACATGAAACCGAAGAATTTTCGTATAACACTAAGTTACCTCAACGGGGATATGCATCTCCCCAACAATAAGAATTTCATATTTCTTTTTGACAGTAGGAAGAGGAAATTTGAATCCCCCAATAGTGATTGTCAAAACCTTCTCAATACAATTAATGCCCTTCACTGGACTTTGTTTCTTCGGAAAATAAACTGTATGCTCATTACCATTGACATGAAAAGTGACTTTTCTTTTGTTGCAATCAATAACAGCCCCTGCAGTATTCAAAAAGGGTCTTCCAAGGATAATCGACATGTTGTCGTCCTCGGGCATATCAAGTATAACAAAGTCCGTTAAGATAGTAACATTTGCAACAACAACAGGCACATCCTCGCAAATTCCAATAGGTATAGCAATTGATTTATCAGCCATTTGCAAAGATATTTTAGTAGGTGTGAGCTTATTCAAATCAAGTCTTCTATATAAAGAGAAAGGCATAATGATGTCTACTACACAACTTATTCTTGTAGACTCGTGTTGGGCCTCCAAGCGCAGAGTTTTGTAGGACAGTAGCAATTTTCCCTCAAGTGGATGACCTAAGGTTTATCAATCCGTGGGAGGCATAGGTTGAAGATGGTATCTCTCAAGCAACCCTACAACCAAATACAAGAAATCTCTTGTGTCCCCAACACACCCAATACATTGGTAAATTGTATAGGTGCACTACTTCGGCAAAGAGATGATCATAAAAGTGTAGTATGGATAATAGATATAGGTTTTTGTAATCTGAAAATATAAAAAGAGCAAGGTAGCAAATAGTAAACGGGCAAAAAATTGGTATTGCAATGCTTAGAAACAAGGCCTAGGGTTCATACTTTCACTAGTGCGATCTCCCAACATTGTTGACATAGTTGAATCATATGTAATCCCTCACGAGCGACAAAGAGTTCACTCCAAAGTCACAAATAGCGGAGAACAAATGAAGAAATTGTTGTAGGGTACGAAACCACCTCAAAGTTATCCTTCCCGATCAATCTTATGAGCCATCCCCATTAATTGTCACGAACATCCCTAGAGTTCGTACTAGAATAACACCTTAAGATACACATCAACCAAAACCCTAATGTCACCTAGGCACTCCATTGTCACCACGAGTACCCACGGGTTTGATTATACGATATGCATCACACAATCTCAGATTCATCTATTCAAACCAACACAAAGAACTTCAAAGAGTGCCCCAAAGTTTCTACCGGAAAGTCAAGACGAAAACGTGTGCCAACCCTTATGCATAAATCCCCAAGATCACGGAACCCGCAAGTTGATCACCAAAACATACATCAAGTACTCAAGTGAATATCCCATTGTCACCACAGATATTCATATGCAAGACATACATCAAGTGTTCTCAAATCCTTAAAGACTCAATCCGATAAGAAAACTTCAAAGGGAAAACTCAATTCATCACAAGAAGATAGAGAGGGGAAAACTCCATAAGATTCATCTATATCAACAAAGCTCGCGATACATCAAGATCGTGCCATCTTAAGAACACGAGAGAGAGAGATCAAACACATAGCTACTGGTCCAAACCCTCTACCCCGAGGGTGAACTACTCCCTCCTTGTCATGGAGACCGTCGGGATGATGAAGATGGCCTTCGATGATGCCTTCCCCCCTCCGACAGTGTGCCGGAAAAGGGCTGTAGATGGGATCTCCCTGGTACAGAGGCTTGCGGCGGCGTAAAAACTCATCTAGGTTAACTTTCGGGGGTTTCTCAATATATATGATTTTTTGGCGTTGGAATCACGCGAAGAAGGGCCACAGGGGGCCCACGAGGCACCAGGGCGCGCCTGGGGGGGTGGCGCGCCCTGGTGGCTCGTGGAGCCCCTGTGGGTCTTCTGGCCTCCTCCCAAAGCTTCTAGTACTTGTTATGTCCTATAAAAAATCTCCAAAAGTTTCGTGGCATTTGGACTTGGTTTTGTATTGATTTTCTGTAAAACAAAAACATGGCAGAAAACAGCAACTGGCACTGGGCACTAGGTCAATATGTTAGTCCACGAAAATCATATAAAAGCCATATAAAAGTGCACCAAAATCATACAAAACTATAATAAACATGGCATGAATACTTCATAAATTATAGATATGTTGGAGACGTATCATCATCCCCAAGCTTAATTCCTGCTCGTCCTCGAGTAGGTAAATGATAAAAAAAATTATGAAGTGTGAATGCTAGCATAGTGCATAAGTTTGATAAATAATAATTTCAATCACTTTTCCTAGCATCATAACAGCAACTTTCTCTCATAAAAGTCATCATGATAAAGTAGCAATTAAAAACATAAATTTTGATGTGGAATGCTACCTATCATAATCATCATATAATCTTTTCTTTTGTTGCATGGACATTGGACTTTGAATGATTCAAAGCAAGATCATTATTATAGTAGCAATATTTATTATCATAAAACTTCTCATGAGCAAGTAACAATTCATCACAACAATGAAGTATAAGGCATATACTTTCTTGGAAACTAACAAACTATTCTAATCAACAATGCAATTGCAATTCATCATATTTTCAGGAAGGGTCTCATGTAGGAGCTTTTTAGCAAGTGCACATACTCAACCATCATTTAGTCTTCCATGATTGCTAACACTCACGACATATATACGGAGCAAAAGTTTCAGCCAGACACGTAGAAAGATAGGGGCTAGTGATTTCGCCTCCCAACTTATTCACCTCAAGGGTGATGTCAACAATAATAACTCATGATCACTCATATCCAACTGGATATATGTGCCTAGATCTTTCCCGACCACATGATGCTTGCAAAAGAGAAAAAATAAAAAGGAAGTAGAGGAGAACACTATTGACTCTTGCATAAAAAGTAAATACATATAAGTAAATGCATAAAAGTAAAAGATAGGCCCTTCGCAGAGGGAAGCAGAGGTTGTCATGCACTTTTTATTTTTGGATGCACAAGCCCTTAATGCAAAGGAACGTCACGTTATATTGCCCCTTGTGATAGCAACCTTTATTATGCAGTCCGTCGCTTTTATTTCTTTACCATCACAAGTTCGTACAACGCTTATTTCCCTTACAATAAAAGATCATACATATTTTAGGAGCAATTTTTATTGCTTTTTGCACCGATGACAACTTACTTGAAGGATCTTATTTAATCCATAGGTAGATATAGTGGACTCTCATGGCAAGAAACTGGGTTTAAGGGTTTTTGGATGCACAAGTAGTATCTCTACTTGGTGCAGATTTTTGGCTAGCAAAGATATTGGGCAAGCACCACATGTTGGAGGATCTATAACAATATAACTTCTATGTGAATATGAACAAACATAATTCATTACGTTGTCTTCCTTGTCCAACGTCAACACTTTGACATAAAATACTTAATGGGGGCTCTAATCATAAAAGATGTCCAAGATAGTATATTTGCATGTGAATCTTCTCTTCCCTTATTAACTTTTTCATGAATTGCATCATTGACTAATGCTATGATTTTTAACCTCCAATAAATTTTACCACTTATACTTTTCTTTATGTAATGTCATTACTTTCCATAAGATTAGCATATGATATCTTTCATTATTTTCATTGCAAGGAATCACACTTATCATATCGAATGATCTAATTCAAAGTTTTTATTATAGCCCTCATGAATATTCATCACTTTGGGACCAAATTCATATCTTATGCAAATTACCATTAATATTATTAACTCTCAAAAAGATATAAGTGAAGCATGAGATTTAATGACAAACTACTCCAAAATATATAAGCGAAGATCAAATGAGTAGTTAAGTAAATAGGTAGCTATGTGGGGACTCTCTCTCATTTAAAAATTTCAGATCTTAAGTATTTTATTCAAACAGAAAGAAAAACAAAATAAAATGACATTCCAAGAATAGCACATATCATGTGAAGAAGCAAAAACTTAAGCTCAACCAAAACTAACCGATAATGTTGATGAAGAAAGGTGGGATGCCTACCGGAGCATCCCCAAGCTTAGATGCTTGAGACTTCTTGAAATATTATATTGGGATGCCTTGGGCATCCCCAAGCTTGAGCTTTTGTGTCTCCTTAATTCCTCTCATATCACGGTTTCTATAAATCTTAAAAACTTCATCCACACAAAACTCAACAAGAACTCGTGAGGTAAGTTAGAATAAATCAACTTAAAACCTTAACATTCTCTACTGTAGAAAATCACAAAAATTATAATTAAACATTGAATACTAAATGCCTCTGCATATTTAATACTCCTATCCTCAAATAGAATCATTAAACAAGCCAACATATGCAAACAATGCAAACATAACAGCAATCTGCCTAAACATGACAGTCTGTAAAGGATAATTAAGAATCCATACTTAGATAACTGAAAAAATTCTGAAAATTTACCACACTGGAAATAATTTATCTAAGTTGACTGTATAAAAAATTCAAGATTTTATCACATTCTGACATTTCTGGGCAATTTAATCAATAGCAGCAAACTTTCTGTTTTGAAACAGCAACTCATGAACTTGCAAAATAAGCATGGTAAAGGCTATACTTGACATTTTTATTGAAATAAAAGATACAAAACATGATTATTGATAGCACCAAGAAAATATAAACAGAATAAAATGACGCTCCAAGCAAAACTCATATTATGTGACGAATAAAAATATAGCTCCAAGTGAGGTTACCGATAATGTTGAAGACGAAAGAGGGGATGCCTTCCGGGGCATCCCCAAGCTTAGTTGCTTGGGTGTTCCTTGAATTTTACCTTGGGGTGCCTTGGGCATCCCCAAGCTTAGGGTCTTGCCACTCTTTATTCTCCTCATGTAGATATCTCACCCAAAACTTGAAAACTTCAATCACACAAAACTTAATGGAACTTCATGAGAACGGTTAGTATGATAAAGAATAAACCATCACTTAGGTACTGTCCAAGACAAGATTCACAATTGTTCCCATATAATTCCTACTGTATTCTATCATTTCCACAATTTATATATCATAATATAAGCTATGGAAACAATAAAACAAGCAAACTATGCATTGAAAAAAAAATCTGTCAAAAACAGAACAGTCTGTAATGATCTGAGAAACTACCATACTTCTGGAACTCTACAAATTCTGAAAATATAGGACAACATAAACAATTTGTAAACCAATTCCCTGTAAAAATTTCAGAATTTTTTGACACTCCAGTAAAATCTGGGAAATTAAACACTGGAGGCAAAAGTTGGTGTTTTTGCACAGAATTGAATCAACAAGTATCCACACTATCCCAAAGGTTTTACTTGGCACTTTATTGAAAGAAAACATATAAAACAAGATTACTACAGTAGCTTAATCATGTGAACACACTAAAACAGAAAGGATATATATTGGGTTGTCTCCCAACAAGCGCTTTTCTTTAATGCCTTTTAGCTAGGCATGATAATTTTGAATGATGCTCACATAGAAGTAAAGAATTGAAACGTAAAGGGAGCATCACGAGAAATACATCAAACACATTTAAGCCTAACCCGCTTCCTATGCATAGGGATTTTTTGAGTAAATAGTTTATGGGAGCAAGAATCAACTAGCATAGGAAGGCAAACAAACATGACTTCAAAACTTTCAACACATAAAGAGGAAACTTGATATTATTAAAATATGTAGAAGCATATATTCCTCTCTCAAAATAATTTTCAGTACCATCATGAAGAAATTCCACAATATATCCATCACACAAAGCATTCTTGTCATGATACATAAGCATAGAAATCTTACTACTCTCCACATAAGCAATTTTCTTCTCATTCATAATAGTGGGAGCAAACGCAACAAAATAATTATCATGAGATACTTGATTGGCATAATCAAATTGAACATTAAAATCATGATGACAAGTTTCATGGTTATCATTATTCTTTATAACATACAAGTCATCACAATAATCATCATGAATAGGAGGCATGTTATCATCACAATAGATTTTCTCATCAAAACTTGGGGTGCTAAAAATATCATCTTCATCAAACATAGCATCCCCAAGCTTGTGGCTTTGCATATCATTAGCATCATGGATATTCAAATAATTCATACTAGCAACATTGCAATCATGCTCCTCATTCAAATATTTTATGCCGAACATTTCATTGAATTCTTCTTCTATCAATTGAGCACAATTATCGGAATCCTTATTTTCAAGAAAGACATGATAAAGACGAATAATATGAGGCAACCTCAATTCCATTTTTTTGTAGTTTTTCTTTAATAAACCAAACTAGTGATAAAACAAGAAACTAAAAGATTCGATTGCAACATCTAAAGATATACCTTCAAGCACTAACCTCCCCGGCAACGGCGCCAGAAAAGAGCTTGATGTCTACTACACAACTTATTCTTGTAGACTCGTGTTGGGCCTCCAAGCGCAGAGTTTTGTAGGACAGTAGCAATTTTCCCTCAAGTGGATGACCTAAGGTTTATCAATCCGTGGGAGGCAAAGGTTGAAGATGGTATCTCTCAAGCAACCCTGCAACCAAATACAAGAAATCTCTTGTGTCCCCAACACACCCAATACAATGGTAAATTGTATGGGTGCACTAGTTCGGCAAAGAGATGATGATAAAAGTGTAGTATGGATAATAGATATAGGTTTTTGTAATCTGAAAATATAAAAAGAGCAAGGTAGCAAATAGTAAATGGGCAAAAAATTGGTATTGCAATGCTTAGAAACAAGGCCTAGGGTTCATACTTTCACTAGTGCGATCTCCCAACATTGTTGACATAGTTGAATCATATGTAATCCCTCACGAGCGACAAAGAGTTCACTCCAAAGTCACAAATAGCGGAGAACAAATGAAGAAATTGTTGTAGGGTATGAAACCACCTCAAAGTTATCCTTCCCGATCAATCTTAAGAGCCATCCCCATTAATTGTCACGAACAGCCCTAGAGTTCAGACTAGAATAACACCTTAAGATACACATCAACCAAAACCCTAATGTCACCTAGGCACTCCATTGTCACCACGAGTACCCACGGGTTTGATTATACGATATGCATCACACAATCTCAGATTCATCTATTCAAACCAACACAAAGAACTTCAAAGAGTGCCCCAAAGTTTCTACCGGAAAGTCAAGACGAAAACGTGTGCCAACCCTTATGCATAAATCTCCAAGATCACGGAACCCGCAAGTTGATCACCAAAACATACATCAAGTACTCAAGTGAATATCCCATTGTCACCACAGATATTCATATGCAAGACATACATCAAGTGTTCTCAAATCCTTAAAGACTTAATCCGATAAGAAAACTTCAAAGGGAAAACTCAATTCATCACAAGAAGATAGAGAGGGGAAAACTCCATATGATTCATCTATATCAACAAAGCTCGCGATACATCAAGATCGTGCCATCTCAAGAACATGAGAGAGATAGATCAAACACATAGCTACTGGTACAAACCCTCTACCCCGAGGGTGAACTACTCCATCCTTGTCATGGAGACCGTCGGGATGATGAAGATGGCCTCTGGTGATGATTTCCCCCCTCCGGCAGGGTGCCAGAAAAGGGTTGTAGATGGGATCTCCCTGGTACAGAGGCTTGCGGCGGCGTAAAAACTCATCTAGGTTAACTTTCGGGGGTTTCTGAATATATATGATTTTTGGCGTTGGAATCACGCGAAGAAGGGCCACAGGGGGCCCACGAGCCACCAGGGCGCGCCTGGGGGGGTGGCGCGCCCTGGTGACTCGTGGAGCCCCTGTGGGTCTTCTGGCCTCCTCCCGAAGCTTCTAGTAGTTGTTATGTCCATTTAAAAATCTCCAAAAAGTTTCGTGGCATTTGGACTTCGTTTGGTATTGATTTTCTGTAAAACAAAAATAGGGCAAAAAAACAGCAACTCGCACTGGGCACTAGGTCAATATGTTAGTCCACGAAAATCATATAAAAGCCATATAAAAGTGCACCAAAATCATACAAAACTATAATAAACATGGCATGAATACTTCATAAATTATAGATACGTTCGAGACGTATCACATAACACTAACACCGGCTCCCAAATCACACAAGGCAGTTTTAACATAACTTCTTTTAATGGGGCATGGTATAGTAGGTATTCCTGGATCTCCTAATTTATTAGGTACTCCACCCTTAAAAGAATAATTTACAAGCATGGTGGAAATTTCAGCTTAAGGTATCTTTCTTTTATTAGTGACAATAGCTTTCATATATTTAGCATAGGGAGACATTTTCAACATATCAATCAAGCGGGTGCGCAAAAAGACAGGTCTAAGCATTTCAACAAAGCGCTCAAAATCTTCCTCATCCATGTTTTTAGATGGTTTAGTAGGAAAAGGCATAGGTTTTTGAACCCATGGTTCTCTTTCCTTTCCATGTTTTCTAGCAACAAAGTATCTTTTATCATATCTTTTATTCTTAGGAGGTGGGTTATCAAGATCAACAGCAGGTTCTATTTCTACATCATTATCTGGTTGAGCATCAACATGAACGTCATCATTATCATTATCACTAGATGTATGTTCATTACCAGATTGTGTCCCAGCATCAGAAATAGAAGCATCATTATGATTCTCAGGAGGTTTTTCTATCTCAGGTTCACTAGAAGCATGCAAAGTTTTATCATTTTTCTTTTTCTTTTTCTTCTTAGATGAACTAGGTGCGTCAATATTATTTCTTTGAGAGTCTGGTTCAATTCTTTTAGGATGACCTTCAGGATATAGAGGATTCTGAGTCATGCTACCTCCTCTAGTAACAACTCTAACAGCATGGTCATTCTTTTTCATCTCATCAAGCAAATCATTTTGTGACTTAGCAATTTGTTCTAACTGAGTCTGAACCATAGAAGCATGTTTACTTAAGCACTTAACATCATTAGCAGTTCTAAACATCAAATCACTCAAGCGTTCAATCATGATGGCATTTTGTTTTAATTGATTGCTAACATACATATTAAAGTGTTCCTGTTTAATGATGTAGTTATCAAATTCATACATGCATTGACTAGCAGATTTATTATAGGGAATATCACCTTCATCAAATCTACGGAGAGAATTTAACTCTACTACCTGTGTAGGGATATCGAGACCATGTATTTCTTCAATAGGCGGTAAATTCTTAACATCTTCAGCTTTAATGCCTTTTTCTTTCATAGTTTTCTTGGCTTCTTGCATATCTTCTGGACTGAGGAATAGAATACCTCTCTTCTTCGGAGTTGGCTTAGGTGGTGGTTCAAGAAGTGTCCAATCATCGGCATTTCTCAATATATTATTCAATAGTACTTTAGCCTGTCCAACAATTCTGTAACGCCCAATATGAAGCTCTATCGCAATCTCGTGATTGATACGTCTCCAACGTATCTATAATTTATGAAGTATTCATGCCATATTTATAACAATTCTATATGGTTTTGGTATGATTTGATTAGAACTAACCCGGACTGACGCTGTTTTCAGCAGAACTACCGTGGTGTTGTTTTTTGTGCAGAAATGAAAGTTTTCCAAATGAGCTGAAACTTTTTGGCGATTTTTTATTGGACAAATAAAAAATATTGGCACCAAGACCCACTGGAGGGGGGCCACCCAGTGCCCATGAGGCACCAGGGCGCGCCACCCCCCCAGGCACGCCCTGGTACCTCGTGGGGCCCACGTGGCTCCGTTTCGCATGATTCCAACGCTGAAAAATCATATATATTCAGAAACCCCCGAAAGTTAACCTAGATGAGTTTTTACGCCGCCGCAAGCCTCTGTACCTCCACGATCTCATCTACAGCCCTTTTCCGGCACCCTGCCGGAGGGGGGAAGGCATCACCGGAGGCCATCATCATCATCCCGGCGGTCTCCATGACAAGGAGGGAGTAGTTCACCCTCGGGGCTGAGGGTTTGTACCAGTAGCTATGTGTTTGATCTCTCTCTCTCGTGTTCTTGAGATGGCACGATCTTGATGTATCGCGAGCTTTGTTGATATAGATGAATCATATGGAGTTTTCCCCTCTCTATCTTCTTGTGATGAATTGAGTTTTCCCTTTGAAGTTTTCTTATCAGATTGAGTCTTTAAGGATTTGAGAACACTTGATGTATGTCTTGCATATGAATATCTGTGGTGACAATGAGATATTCACTTGAGTCACTTGATGTATGTTTTGGTGATCAACTTGCGGGTTCCGTGACCTTGGGGATTTATGCAGAAGGGTTGGCACACGTTTTCGTCTTGACTTTCCGGGAGAAACTTTGGGGCACTCTTTGAAGTTCTTTGTGGTGGTTTGAATAGATGAATCTGAGATTGTGTGATGCATATCGTATAATCAAACCCGTGGGTACTCGTGGTGACATTGGAGTGCCTAGGTGACATTAGGGTTTTGGTCGATGTGTATCTTAAGGTGTTATTTTAGTACGATCTCTAGGGCTGTTCGTGACAATTAATGGGGATGGCTCATAAGATTGATCGGGAAGGATAACTTTGAGGTGGTTTCATACCCTACAACAATTTCTTCGTTTGTTCTCCGCTATTTGTGACTTTGGAGTGAATTCTTTGTTGCACATGAGGGATTTACATATGATTCAACTATGTCAACAATGTTGAGAGATTGCACTAGTGAAAGTATGAACCCTAGGCCTTGTTTCTAAGCATTGCAATACCGTTTTTATGCCCATTTACTATTTGCTACCTTGCTGTTTATATATTTTCAGATTACAAAAACCTATATCTACTATCCATACTACACTTTTATCACCATCTCTTCGCCGAATTAGTGCACCTATACAATTTACCATTGTATTGGGTGTGTTGGGGACACAAGAGATTTCTTGTATTTGGTTGCAGGGTTGTTTGAGAGATACCATCTTCAACCTACGCCTCCCACGGATTGATAAACCTTAGGTCATCCACTTGAGGGAAAATTGCTACTGTCCTACAAAACTCTGTGCTTGGAGGCCCAACACGAGTCTACAAGAATAAGTTGTGTAGTAGACATCAAGCTCTTTTCTAGCGCCGTTGCCGGGGAGGTGAGTGCTTGAAGGTATATCTTTAGATCTTACAATCGAATCTTTTAGTTTCTTGTTTTATCACTAGTTTGGTTTATTAAAGAAAACTACAAAAAAATGGAATTGAGGTTGCCTCATATTATTCGTCTTTATCATGTCTTTCTTGAAAATAAGGATTCCGATAATTGTGCTCAATTGATAGAAGAAGAATTCAATGAAATGTTTGGCATAAAATCTTTGAATGATGAGCATGATTGCAATGTTGCTAGTATGAATTCTTTGAATATCCATGATGCTAATGATATGCAAAGCCACAAGCTTGGGGATGCTATGTTTGATGAAGATGATATTTCTAGCACCCCAAGTTTTGATGGGAATATTTATTATGATGATAGCATGCCTCCTATTTATGATGATTATATTGATGAAAGTGGATTTAGAGAGGTCATGACTCTATTTAATGATGATTCCACTATTTTGGAAGAGGTTTCAATTGACTATGATAAAAAAGTTGCTATCCATGATTATTATTGTGATGACATGAATGCTATAAAGAATAATTATAACCATGAAATTTGTCATCATGATTTTAATGCTCAAATGGATTATGCCAATAAAGTATCTCATGATAGTTATTTTGTTGAGTTTGCTCCCACTATTATGAACGAGAGGAAAATTGCTTGTGTGGAGAGTAATAAAAATTCTATGCTTACGTATCATGACAAGAATGGTTTATGTGATGGATATATTGTTGAATTTCTTCATGATGCTACTGAAAATTATTATGAGGGAGGATCATATGCTTGTAGGTGTTGCAATAATATCAAGTTTCCTCTCTATGTGTTGAAAGTTTTGAAGTTATGCTTGTTTTGCCTTCTTATGCTAGTTGATTCTTGCTCCCATAAACTTTTTTCTCACAAAATCCCTATGCATAGGAAGTGGGTTAGGCTTAAATGTGTTCGATATATTTCTCATGATGCTCCCTTTACGTTTCAATTCTTTACTTCTATGTGAGCATCATTCAAAATTATCATGCCTAGCTAAAAGGCTTTAAAGAAAAGTGCTTGTTGGGAGGCAACCCAATATGTATCCTTTCTGTTTTAGTGTGTTAACATGATTAAGCTACTGTAGTAATCATATTTTATATGTTTTCTTTCATTAAAGTGCCAAGCAAAACCTTTGGGATAGTGTGGATACTTGTTGATTCAATTCTGTGCAAAAACAGAAACTTTTGCCTCCAGTGTTTAATTTCCCAGATTTTACTGGAGCATCAAAAAATTCTGAAATTTTTACACAGTATTTATATGCAAATCTTTGACGTTTTCCTATTTTTTCAGAATTTTTAGAGTTCCAGAAGTATGGTAGTTTCTCAGATCATTACAGACTGTTCTGTTTTTGACAGATTCTGTTTTCAATGCATAGTTTGCTTGTTTTAATGTTTCCATAGCTTATATTATGAGATATAAATTGTGGAAATGATAGAATACGGTAGGAATTATATGGGAACAATTGTGAATCTTGTCTTGGACAGTACCTAAGTGATGGTTTATTCTTTATCATACTAACCATTCTCACGAAGTTCCGTTAAGTTTTGTGTGATTGAAGTTTTCAAGTTTTGGGTGAGATATCGATATGAGGAGAATAAGGAGAGGCAAGACCCTAAGCTTGGGGATTCCCAAGGCACCCCAAGGTAATATTCAAGGAAAACCCATGCAACTAAGCTTGGGGATGCCCCGGAAGGCATCCCCTCTTTCGTCTTCAACACTATCGGTAACCTCACTTGGAGCTATATTTTTATTCGTCACATAATATGAGTTTTTCTTGGAGCGTCATTTTATTCTGTTAATATTTTCTTGGTGTTATCAATAATCATGTTTTCTATCTTTTAGTTCAATAAAATGACATTTATAGCCTTTACTATGCTCAGTTTGCAAGTTCATGTGTTGCTGTTTGAAAACAGAAAGTTTTCTGTTATGTCCAGAATATTCCTGAATAGTCAGAACATGATAAAAATCTGAAATTTTTAAACAGTAAGCATGAATGAGTTATCTGTCACTTGGTAATTTTTCAGAATTTTTGGAGTTAGGGAAGTATGGATTCTTATTCACTCTTTACAGACTGTTCTGTTTTGGCAGATTGCTGTTATAGTTGCATTGTTTGCATATGCTTGCGTGTTTAATGTTTCTATTTGTGGATAGGAGTATTAAATATGCAGAGGCATTTAGTATGAAATGTTTAATTATAATTTTTGTGATTTGTTACAGTAGAGAATGTTAAGGTTTTGAGTGGATTTATACTAACATATCTCACAAGTTCTTGTCAAGTTTTGTGTGGATGAAGTTTTTAAAACTTAGGGAAACTACTATATGAGAAGAATTAACGAGACACAAGAGTTCAAGCTTGGGGATGCCCAAGGCTCCCCAAGTTAATATTCCAAGAAGTATCAAGCATTCAAGCTTGGAGATGCCCCGGTAGGCATCCCATCACTTTTTCTTCATCAACATTATCAGTTAGTTTTGATTGAGCTTAAGTTTTTGCTTCTTCACATGATATGTGCTATTCTTGGAATGTCATTTTATTTTGTTTTTCTTGGTGTTTGAATAAAATATCAAGATCTGAATTTTTTTAAATGAGAGAGAGAGAGAGTCCTCACATAGCTACTTAATTGTTTCACTACTCATTGATCTTCGCTTATATATTTTGGAGTAGTTTGTCATTAATTCTCATGCTTCACTTATATCTTTTTGAGAGTTAATAATAGTAATGGTAATTTGCACAAGATATGAATTTGGTCCCAAAGTGATGAATATTCATGAGGGATATAATAAAAACTTTCATAAAGATCATTGGATATGATAGGTGTGATTCCTTGCAATGAAAATAATGAAAGAGATCATATGCTAATCTTATGGGAAGTAATGACATTACATAAAGAAAAGTATAAGTGGTAAAATTTATTGGAGGTTAACAAGCATAGCATTAGTCAATGATGCAATTCATGAAAAAGTTAATAAGGGAAGAGAAGATTCACATGCAAATATACTATCTTGGACATCTTTTATGATTGTGAGCCCCCATTAAGTATTTTATGTCAAAGTGTTGACATTGGACAAGGAAGACAACGTAATGAATTATGTTTGTTCATATTCACATAGAAGTTATATTGTTATAGATCCTCCAACATGTGGTGCTTGCCCAATATCTTTGCTAGCCAAAAATCCGCACCAAGAAGAGATACTACTTGTGCATCCAAAACCCTTAAACCCAGTTTCTTGCCATGAGAGTCCACTATATCTACCTATGGATTGAATAAGATCCTTCAAGTAAGTTTTCATCGGTGCAAAAAGCAATAAAAATTGCTCCTAAAATATGTATGATCTTTTATTGTAAGGGAAATAAGCGTTGTACGAACTTGTGATGGTAAAGAAATAAAAGCGACGGACTGCATAATAAAGGTTGCTATCACAAGGGGCAATATAACGTGACGTTCCTTTGCATTAAGGGCTTGTGCATCCAAAAATAAAAAGCACATGACAACCTCTGCTTCCCTCTGCGAAGGGCCTATCTTTTACTTTTATGCATTTACTTTTATGTATTTATTTTTTATGCAAGAGTCAATAGTGTTCTCCTCTACTTCCTTTTTATTTTTATCTTTTGCAAGCATCATGTGGTGGGGAAAGATCTAGGCACATATATCCAGTTGGATATGAGTGATCATGAGTTATTATTGTTGACATCACCCTTGAGGTGAATAAGTTGGGAGGCGAAATCACAAGCCCCTATCTTTCTATGTGTCTGGCTGAAACTTTTGCTCCATATATATGTCGTGAGTGTTAGCAATCATAGAAGACTAAATGATGGTTGAGTATGTGGACTTGCTAAAAAGCTCCTACATGAGACCCTTCCTGAAAATATGATGAATTGCAATTGCATTGTTGACTAGAATAGTTTGTTAGTTTCCAAGAAAGTATATGCCTTATACTTCATTGTTGTGATGAATTGTTACTTGCTCATGAGAAGTTTTATGATAATAAATATTGCTACTATAATAATGATCTTGCATTGAATCATTCAAAGTCCAATGTCCATGCAACAAAAGAAAAGATTATATGATGATTATGATAGGTAGCATTCCACATCAAAATTTCTGTTTTTAATTGCTACTTTATCATGATGACTTTTATGAGAGAAAGTTGCTGTTATGATGCTAGGAAATGCGATTGAAATTATCATTGATCAAACTTATGCACTATGCTAGCATTCACACTCCATAAATTATTTCTTTTATCATTTACCTACTCGGGGACGAGTAGGAATTAAGCTTGGGGATGCTGATACGTCTCCAACGTATCTATAATTTATGAAGTATTCATGCCATATTTATAACAATTCTATATGGTTTTGGTATGATTTGATTAGAACTAACCCGGGATGACGCTGTTTTCAGCAGAACTACCATGGTGTTGTTTTTTGTGCAGAAATGAAAGTTTTCCAAATGAGCTGAAACTTTTTGGAGATTTTTTATTGGACAAATAAAAAATATTGGCACCAAGACCCACTGGAGGGGGGCCACCCAGTGCCCACGAGGCACCAGGGCGCACCACCCCCCCCCCCCAGGCGCGCCCTGGTACCTCGTGGGGCCCACGTGGCTCCGTTTCGCGTGATTCCAACGCTGAAAAATCATATATATTCAGAAACCCCCGAAAGTTAACCTAGATGAGTTTTTACGCCGCCGCAAGCCTCTGTACCTCCATGATCTCATCTACATCCCTTTTCCGGCACCCTGCTGGAGGGGGGAAGGCATCACCGGAGGCCATCTTCATCATCCCGGCGGTCTCCATGACGAGGAGGGAGTAGTTCACCCTCAGGGCTGAGGGTTTGTACCAGTAGCTATGTGTTTGATCTCTCTCTCTCTCTCTCTCGTGCTCTTGAGATGGCACGATCTTGATGTATCGCGAGCTTTGTTGATATAGATGAATCATATGGAGTTTTCCCCTCTCTATCTTCTTGTGATGAATTGAGTTTCCCTTTGAAGTTTTCTTATCAGATGGAGTCTTTAAGGATTTGAGAACACTTGATGTATGTCTTGCATATGAATATCTGTGGCGACAATGGGATATTCACTTGAGTCACTTGATGTATGTTTTGGTGATCAACTTGCGGGATCTGTGACCTTGGGGATTTATGCATAAGGGTTGGCACACGTTTTCTTCTTGACTTTCCGGTAGAAACTTTGGGGCACTCTTTGAAGTTCTTTGTGTTGGTTTGAATAGATGAATCTGAGATTGTGTGATGCATATCGTATAATCAAACCCATGGGTACTCGTGGTGACATTGGAGTGCCTAGGTGACATTAGCATTTTGGTTGATGTGTATCTTAAGGTGTTATTTTAGTACGATCTCTAGGGCTGTTCGTGACAATTAATGGGGATGGCTCATAAGATTGATCGGGAAAGATAACTTTAAGGTGGTTTCGTACCCTACAACAATTTCTTCGTTTGTTCTCCGCTATTTGTGACTTTGGAGTGAACTCTTTGTTGCGCGTGAGGGATTTACATATGATTCAACTATGTCAACAATGTTGAGAGATTGCACTAGTGAAAGTATGAACCCTAGGCCTTGTTTCTAAGCATTGCAATACCGTTTTTATGCCCGTTTACTATTTTCTACCTTGCTGTTTTTATATTTTAAGATTACAAAAACCTATATCTACTATCCATACTACACTTTTATCACCATCTCTTCGCCGAACTAGTGCACCTATACAATTTACCATTGTATTGGGTGTGTTGGGGACACAAGAGATTTCTTGTATTTGGTTGCAGGGTTGTTTGAGAGATACCATCTTCAACCTACGCCTCCCACGGATTGATAAACCTTAGGTCATCCACTTGAGGGAAATTGCTACTGTCCTACAAAACTCTGCGCTTGGAGGCCCAACACGAGTCTACAAGAATAAGTTGTGTAGTAGACATCAGTGATGAAGTCGAGATCATGACAGAACCCCATTTTGGATCGCATAGCAAGGTGGTTCTCAAATACATACAACCGAATGAACAGATGAGTGTACCAGATAAAGGCTTACACTCGCCACATGCTACAGCATAATATAACATAATCATCATACAATCATCCAAATGAAAGACAGGGTCCGACTACGGATGAAGTCAAACGAGAAAACACCACCCTGCTGTCATCCCTGGATCAACCGACAAGGGCCCACTACGGATCATCTGGCATCGTGACGTACATACGCCCACGCTCATCGTCATACTCCTAGTGGAGCATCTCGGGCTCACCTGTGTCTATCTCAAGCGTACCTGCAACTGGTGTTTATAGTAATCTGTGAGCCACAGGGACTCAGCAATCTCATCACCCAAGGTAACAAAACTATTTAAGCTTATAGGAATGGAAGGGGTCATGTGGTGAGGTTGTAGCAAGCACTAAGCATGTTTAAGTGGCTAACTTACTTGTACAAGAATTAAGATGAGCATACTACACATAACGGTCGCAAGTTTAATATGATCAAGAATTGATCCTAAACACCTACTTACGGTTCAAACATAACCCCACCGTGTTCTCTTCCCGAATTTACTCAAAAAGAGACCATCACGGTTACGCACACGGTTGGTGTATTTTATTAGAATTAGTGTCAAGTTCTCTACAATTGGAGGTTATAAATATCCAAGTCGCCACATAACCGCGGGCATGGCTTTCCGAAAGATATAACCATGCAGGGGTGTTCCATCCTGGTCCATCACAAACCAACACAAGCCGCGGTGGAAAAACCTCAACCTCAAGAAAACCCGATCAACCTCGAGTCAGCCCGAAGTATCCTCGGAATTCCCGGTGCACAAGACATTTCGACAATGGTAAAACAAAACCAGAAAGACCTCCCGGGGTGCCGACAATCCCGATAGGAGCCACACGTATCTCGTTCTCAGGGCACACCAGATGAGCCAGACGTCGGGTTGGCTGAGACCCCAGTTTCCCAGGGGGTGCCGGACATCGCCCTAGTTTGGACCAACACTCATGAGGAGCACTGGCCTGGGTTGTTGATTAAGAATCCTCGGGTTAATTACTCCCTATGCAAGTTTCTGCTGTTATTAGGCAAATGGTAAAACCAAAGTTGGGCCTTGCTGGAAGAGTTTTATTCAAAGCGAACTGTCAAGAGGGTCCCATTCCCCTGAGCATGTTAGGAACGCTAATCAAGTATCATAACACCGGTATTACAGAAACTAAGGTGGCATGAGTGGAACAAAACACTAGGCAAAAGGCCGAGCCTTCCACACACAACCAAGTATATAGATGCATTAATTAAATAAGAGATATTGTGATATCCCAACATATCCATGTCCCAACATGGAACAACCTGCACTGCACCTGCAACTAGCAACGCTATAAGAGGGGCTGAGCAAAGCGGTAACATAGCCAAACAACGGTTTGCTGGGTAGTGGAGGTTAGAGGTTGTATCATGGCATATGGGAGGCTGACAGACAAGTGGTAGGTAGCGAGACATAGCGATAGCAGTGAGACAACTAGCAAGCAAAGATAGTAGTATTATCAAGGGTAATGATCATCTTGCCTGGAGTCTCTTCGGTAGGATAGTAATACTGCTCCTCGAACACGTTCTCAACAGGTTCCTCAAACTCGGACTCGTCTCCCGGTACTACCCAAAGAAAGAACAAGCACCGAAATAAACAAACAATCATGGCATATATGCACAAGCAAAATGATGGATGCACGACATGGGGAAATAATGAGCATGACGTGAATGAAGCAACGGTGCTACCGAGACGATAGAAATAGCAACGGAAAGTGAATGATGAAGGAAAGAATGGATATGGGCAAGATCTTGGCAATCCAAGTATGCCACTGAAAATAATGGAAGATTTCGATTGAAATCGATATAAAGATCACGAAGAACGGATGCACGAAACTCAAATGGTGAGCAAAACAATATGCAATGCAAAACTGTAGTTAACAGCAACATGGCGACTTACAAGCATCAAAACAGCTAGCTACAGTACTCCAAAATGCTCATACCAGATATGTGGCTGTAGTAATCTAAATGCACAGCAATTCATTCCGTAGGTTCAAATTCATTAGCATCACAGATTAATTGGAATGAAGATAACAAGATGCACAGATAATGTTACAGCTGAGATTAACAGGGTAAATGCTGGCAGAAACAATGACAGTCAGTTTTCACATGGTTGTTACAGTAGGCAAAACATCTACAAAATGCAAGAAATTGGAATGCACCTACAGTACACATGGCATAGATCATTTCATTACATTGGCACAAATTCATAGGAAGCATAGATTCATCAGAAATGAGCTCACCACATTGCAACTTAATGTTGACAGAAAACTGATACATTGACTAGGCATGTTTACAAGCTTGTGCCACTCTTATCATGGCATATCATGGCATGAAATAAAAACTAACAGCAAGAAGACATGAAAATGCTCCAAATACATGTTGAAAGTTTATTCATATGGCACTTGCATTATTCACACAAAAATGACAAAATGACAAGTTTCTCTGAAAAACAGAGCAGTCACAGATGTATATCCTGATGCACACTTTGACATTTCAAATAAATACATAATTTTTTTATTAATTTTTGGAAGTTGGACATGCTGATAGATGATGCAAAACTGAACAGAAAACATATAAGACATGCATCCATACGAGCAACATATATTATTCTACAGAATTTACAAAATGCTACAGAGCACTATCAGTCCCAGACTTAGAAAATTTCAGAGTTGCGTCAGGAGCGTGTGTGTGGCCATGGCTCGGACAGGAAGGAAAATGGCGCGAACTCGACGGATTTGAAGGGGAAAAATGGGCTGGGAGGAAGAGGAGCTCACCACGGTCCCGTAGGACACGAAGTTGAGGCCGGGGAGGTGATGGAGAGGTCGGGGAAGCGCGCTGTCCGCGGAGACGGGGCTCCCGGTTCATGACGAAGACGATGATGGAGTCGACGGCATGGAGGCGGTGCTGCCCAGCTACCACCCTGAATCGGTCGAGGATGACGTCTCGGGGTTGACAGACATGATGGAGGGGAACTAGGCGCCCTCCGGCCGTGAAGACGACGGCGAACGCCGGCGTCCCTTCTCTGAACCTCTCCCTGTCTCTCTTTGGGAAGAAGGATTAGGGTGAGGGAAGGAGAGAGGTGGCGGTGCGGCAGGGGAAGAGGAGGGAGGAGGAGAAACCCTAGGGGGAGGGGCACTAGCAGGTTAAATAGGGGAGGCTACGAGGGCGACGTGGACATCGGGCGTCCATGTCCTGGACTCCCTCTGTTCTTACCGTGGTTGAAGACAAACAGCGAAAAGGTTAGGTGGGCTTGGGCCAAAAGTGCACAGGAAGTGGGTTTCCTTCTCCTTTACTCTCTGTTAACAGATTTCTTGGAGAAAAGCATGGGGACTTTAGGAAGGAATATGAGAGATGTGAAAATATTCCTGGAGTCTTAGATTTATGCAGTATTTAAAAAAAAATTGCTTTGGGCATTTTTAGAGAAAGAAAAATACCACAAGTTTGAATTAATCTCAAACTTGAGGCATTTTTTATCCCAACCAAATCAATTCCAAAATAGCTGAAATTTGGAGAGACATATGGCATGGTAAAGAAATTAATGAGACAAGGTGGACATTAAATTGGAAAAGAAAACTTGCACCATAAAATGAATTTGGTTATTTGAAGGGTTTTGAGAGAGAGGCGAAGAGAGATGGGTTGCATAGGTGAACACACTAGGGTTGGGTGAGGCAAGGAGAAGATGGACACACACAACCACAATGCATATATGATGAGCACAACACAATTAAAATATGATGCATGCAATGCACATGACAAAAGAATGACATGAAGATGAAATGCAAAAATGAAAAGAAAGCAAAACACAACATGATAAGAAGCCCATCCATCAAGATCATCATGACAATTCCATAAATGGCAAGGCTGGGGAATACAAATAAGGAAGGATTACATCTGGGGTGTTACAAGTTCGTTCCCTGAAAACACAACCAGCACAACTATCTAGGTAGTCCCTAGAAGCATCAGTTAGTCAATTATAAAAGATATCAAGTATTTCATTTTTCTTAAGAGGATGATCAGGCAAAGCATTAAGTAATTGGAGAAGCCTCCCCCAAGCTTGAGGGAGATTCTCTTCTTCAATTTGCACAAAGTTAAATATTTCCTGTAAAGCACCTTGTTTCTTATGAGCAGGAAAATATTTTTCAGAGAAGTAATATATCATATCCTGGGGACTACGCACACAACTGACATGTCTCCGTTGTATCTACTTTTCCAAACACTTTTGTTCTTGTTTTGGACTCTAATTTGCATGATTTGAATGAAACTAACCCGGACTGACGCTGTTTTTAGCAGAACTACCATGGTGTTGTTTTTGTGCAGAAATAAAAGTTCTCAGAATTGGATGAAAATTTTTGGAGATTTTTAATGGAATAAATAAAAAATACTGGAGCGAAGACCCACTGGAGGGGGGGCACCAGGTGCCCACGAGGCACCAGGGCGCGCCCTGGTGGCTTGTGGGGCCCACGTGGCTCCGCTGACCCTAATATCAGCACTATAAATTCCTATTCCCCAAGAAAAAAATCAGGGAGGAAGTTTCATCGCGTTCTACGATACGGAGCTGCCGCCACCTCCTGTTCTTCATTGGGAGTCCAGATCTGGAGTCCGTTCGGGGCTCCGAAGAGGGGGATCTTCCGTCATCGTCATCATCAACCATCCTCCATCACCAATTTCATGATGCTCACCACCAGGAGTGAGTAATTCCTTCATAGGCTTGCTGGACGGTGATGGGTTGGATGAGATTTATCATGTAATCGAGTTAGTTTTGTTAGGGCTTGATCCCTAGTATCCACTATGTTCTGAGATTGATGTTGCTATGACTTTGCTATGCTTAATGCTTGTCACTAGGGCCCGAGTGCCATGATTTCAGATCTGAACCCCTTATTTTTTCATGAATATATTTGTGTTCTTGATCCGATCTTGCAAGTTATACGCACCTGCTATGTGTTATGATCCGCATACCCCAAGGTGACAATAGTTGGGATTCTTTCCGGTGATTACCGTAGTTTGAGGAGTTCATGTATTCACTATGTGTTAATGCTTTGTTCCGGTTCTCTATTAAAAGGAGGCCTTAATATCCCTTAGTTTCCTTATGGACCCTGCTGCCACGGGAGGGTAGGACAAAAGATGTCATGCAAGTTCTTATCTCAAGCACGTATGACTATATACGGAATACATGCCTACATTACATTGATGAATTGGAGCTAGTTCTGTGTCGCCCTAGGTTATGACTGTTACATGATGAATATCATCCAACATAATTATCATCACCGATCCAATGCCTATGAGCTTTCCACATATTGTTCTTTGCTAAGTTACTACTGTTGCTACTACTGTCACAATTGCTACAAAAACTATTGCTGCTACCGTTATTGTTACTGTTACTATTATTGCTATTGCTATTAAACTACCATACTACTGTGCTACTGATCACTCTGCTGCAGATTTTTAGTCTCCTGGTGTGGTTGAATTGACAACTCAGCTACTAATACTTGCAAATATTCTTTGGCTCCCCTTGTGTCAAATCAATAAATTTGGGTTGAATACTCTACCCTCGAAAACTGTTGCGATCCCCTATACTTGTGGGTTATCAAGACCTTTTTCTAGTGCCGTTGCCGGGGAGCATAGCTTTATTTGCTGAGTCACTTGGGATTTATATATGTTGATCACTATGAAGAATCTGAAAGATGCTAAGACCAAGATCGTTCCCTCTAAGACGAGGGGAGGTAAGGAACTGCCATCTAGCGCCGCACTTGATTCACCTTCTGTTTTGAGTAAGCTTGCAACACCACCACCTGCTATTAATTCTGATATGTCGCAAGTAATTGATGATGCTACTTCTACTATGAATGATACTTATGAGGATGCTAGTACTATGCTTGATAATATTGTGCCACTTGGTGAATTTCTTGATGAACAACTTGCTAAAGCTAAAGAAATTGAGAATGCTAAAAATGTCAAAACTCTTGAGAATTATGATTCACCTATTATGCCTAGCTCTCCTTCTAGAGTTGAATCACCAGATGAACATGTCTTTGATAGGGAGACGGCTAGAGCCATTCTTGCTTGTAATGATAGAGATGAGGTTATAAAATTGTTTGCTGAAATGAAAGAAAAATCTATGAGGGAGAGAATGAAATATGATCCTAAGTTTGCCACCTCTCCCATATTTGTTACTGATAAGGATTATGAATTCTCTGTTGATCCTGAGTTAATTACTTTGCTTGAATCTGATCCTTTCCATGGCTATGAACCTAAAACCGTTGTGGCACATCTTACAAAACTAAATGATATAGCCACCCTATTTGCTCATGAGGAAAAAATTTGCTATTACTATATCCTCAAATTATTTCCTTTCTCGTTAAAGGGTGATGCTAAGATATGGTTTAATACTCTTGCTCCTGGTTGTGTGCATAGTACCCAGGATATGATATATTTTTTCTCTGAAAAATATTTTCCTGCTCATAAGAAACAAGCTGCCTTACAGGAAATATTGAACTTTGTGCAAATTGAAGAAGAGAGTCTCCCTCAAGCTTGGGGGAGGCTTCTCCAATTGCTTAATGCTTTGCCTGATCATCCTCTTAAGAAAAATGAAATACTTGATATCTTCTATAATGGACTAACTGATGCTTCTAGGGACTACCTAGCTAGTTGTGCTGGTTGTGTTTTTAGGGAATGGACTATTGAACAAGCCGAAGAATTATTGAATAATATACTGAAGAATGATAATGATTGGACACTTCCCGAACCACCACCTAAACCAACTCCGAAGAAGAGAGGTATTTTATATCTCAGTCCTGAAGATATGCAAGAAGCAAATAAATGTATGAAGGAAAAAGGTATTAAAGCTGAAGATGTTAAGAATTTACCACCTATTGAAGAAATACATGGTCTTGACACACCAACACAGGTGATTGAGGTAAATTCTCTTATAAAGTTTGATGAAGGTGATATTCCTTACAATAAACCTCCTAGTCAATGCTTATATGAATTTGACAATTACATTATTAAGCGATATCATTTCAATGCTTAAGTTATGAAACAATTGAAACATAATGCCTACATGATAGATCGCTTGAGTGACTTGTTGTTTAGAATTGCTAATGATGTCAAAGGTGTAGGTAAACATGCTTCCATGGTCCAAACCCAACTAGAACAAGTTGCTAAATCTCAAAGTGGATTGCTCAATGAAATGAATAACAATATGAATGATCATGCTGTTAGAGTAATGACTAGAGGAGGTAGAATGACTCAGGAGCCACTTTATCCTGAAGGTCACCCTAAAAGAAATGAACAAGACTCTCAAAGAATTAATGTTGATGCACCTAGTCCATCTAAAAAGAAAAAGAAAAAGAAAAAGAAAAATGATAGGACTTTGCATACTTCTAGTGAACTTGAGCTAGAAAAACCCTCTGAGGATAATAATGATGTTTCTATTTCCTATGCTGAAACACAATCTAGTAATGAACATTCACCTAATGATAATGATAATGATGATGCTCATGTGGATGCTCAACCAGATAATGATAAAGAACCTGATAATGATGTTGAAATAGAACCTGCTGTTGATCTTGATAACCCACCTCCTAAAAACAAACGTTATGATAAAAGAGACTTCGTCGCTAGAAAACATGGTAAAGAAAGAGAACCATGGGTTCAAAACCCCATGCCCTTTCCTCCTAAACCATCTAAGAATAAGGATGAGGAAGAATTTGAACGCTTTGCTGAAATGCTTAGGCCAGTCTTTTTGCGTACTCGTTTGACTGATATTTTAAAGATGGCCCCATATGCTAAATACATGAAAGATATTGTCACTAATAAAAGAAAAATACCTGAAGTTGAAATTTTCACCATGCTTGCAAACTATTCTTTTAAGGATGGAGTACCTAAGAAACTAGGAGATCCAGGAATACCAACTATACCATGCTCCATTAAAAGAAATTATGTCAAAACTGCTTTGTGTGATTTAGGAGCCGGTGTTAGTGTTATGCCATTCTCTTTATATAAAAGACTTGATTTGAATAAACTCACTCCCACTGAAATATCATTGCAAATGGCTAACAAATCAACTGCCATACCTATCGGTGTTTGTGAGGATGTGCCCGTTGTAGTTGCAAATGTTACTATCTTAACAGACTTTGTTATACTTGATATGCCCGAGGACGACAACATGTCGATTATCCTTGGTAGACCCTTTTTGAATACTCTAGGGGCAGTTATTGATTGCAACAAAAGCAAGGTCACTTTTCATATCAATGGTAATGAACATACGGTGCACTTTCCGAAGAAACAATTTCAAGTAAACGGTATTCATGTTATTGAAAAGACTCCGACAATTACCATTGGAAGTTTTCAACTCCCTATTCCTACTGTCAAAAAGAAATATGAAACACTAATAATTGGGGAGATGCATATCCCCGTTGAGGTAACCTAGTGTTTTACGAAGATTCTTCGGTTTCATGTTACTCGGAAATAGTTTGTTAATAAGACTTGTTCAACCTTATTAATGGATTCTTTTTGAGGGGCATGTGGTTGATGAATTTAGTAAGCACAACCTTCTGTACCCACTTTTTGTTTTCTGTTATTTTTAGTTAAATGCAATAAAATGCCATGATTGTCCTATTTTCTGATTTATTCGTCCAATAAAAAGGTGCCAAAAATGAAAGTGCTCAAAATGATCTGAAATTTTTACGTGAATTTTTATAGAATATTTAAGAATTTTTGGCACTGAAAACATCCCAGGGGGATGCCCCAGGTGCCCACGAGGCACCAGGGCGGGGTCACCCACCTGGGCGCTCCCTAGTGGCTTGTGGACCCCATAGGGACCCCCCTCACTTATTCCTTCAGCCACTTCGTCTCTTACCTATAGCAAAAATTCCTGGTAGTTCTCTCTCTCGTGTTCTTGCTCCCAAACCTGAGATTTTCGATCTCTTTGCTCGGAGCTCCATTTCCGAAACTGTTTTGAGGGATTGCTCCTTGGTATGTGACTCCTCCATTGCTCCAATTAGTTTTTGCTCTAGTGGATTATATTTTGCATAATTATCTGCTCTTGGTGCTACTGAAAATGAGCTTGCATGTTGAATTCTTTGAGTTCCAAGTAGTTTGAATGCTTGATATAGTCTCTAGACATTCATATGAGTAGTTGCTATCAATCTTGTGAAGTTTTGTTGACATCATTTTGTGGCCCAAAATTTTTCAGAAATTTGTTCGTAGAGAAAATGGATTTTTTCCGGAGGAGTTCCTCGAAGAGGAACGCCAAGGGAGTCCTTGGGGACTCCTCGGACAGCGACCTCAACATTCCGCGTAGAACGGAGGTCCGGCCGTGCGAATGGCCGCATAATGTCTTCATGAACGAAGCCGGATTCTACCAAGAGTTTGCACCATTTGTTGCTAATGCCGGATTGACCAACTTCCTTGCAGATGAGTGTGACCAGCACCACATCCTCATGAATTCCTTTGTGCAAAACTTTCATTTCCTGAATAGGCTCGAACCCCCTGCGGTGCGCTTTGATTTATATGTTGAACATCATCAGATATTGCTTGCTAAAGTTTGTGAGATATGTTTGATCCCCTTTGATGGGGAAATAAGAGAGCCTCAACCGGAGGAGTTTGAGGGCTTCCTCCACACTTTAACTGTGGGAGAGGAGAGAGGCGTGTCGAAAGCCCGAGCCACAAGCTTGCAATTTCCCGCTGTTCATTACTTTGCTTTATTCATAGGGAAATGCTTGGCTGCTAGAGAGCAAGGTGGTGCGCTATGTGCACCTGACTTTGCAATTTTACGCCGCGCACTGCATAATGACAACACTTATAACCTGGGAGCTATCATTGCACGCCGTTTGCACACTAATAGGACTAAGGGTAAAATTCATGGTGGTATTTATGCTACTCGCTTAGTGAGACGTTTTAATGTTAACATACGCCCACATGATTACTTGTTGCCCCGAGTTTACTTAGATCACCAGTCTATGCAAGATCACCACTTTCTTGATGCTCCTGAGCCTCCTCACCACATTCGTTATAACTTGGTTTTTACTGAGGATACTCGTGATATTATTCCGTTGCCTGCACCTGCTTTGTTTGATTCTCATTGTCGGCCCAGTGGAAACCAAGGTACCACGGCCCATCTGCCTCTGGCCCAGAGGACAACGCTTGGGCTGGCCCATGAGGGTGGCCCTGCCTCGGCCGCTCCGGAGGAAGCCGCCTCGTGAGGGGCAAGCCTCGCGAGCCCCTCGCCGCCAGGCCAGACCCTGCTGAGGCCGCCAAGTACCAGGTTGCCTCGCGAGGCTCCCCTCGCGAGGCCTCCTCACGAAGCAGGACGTACGGCGCCAGCCGCAAGGCTCCGCGCCCAGCACATGGGTGACAACCCGCTGTCAGAATAAGGACAGCGGGGCGTGACCGAGCCTAGCTTCCATTCTGGTGATAAGGGAGCAGTGGCATCTGCCTCCCCCAAAGCAAGTCCCAAAGGTTTTCCTCTTTGGTGATAGAAGATCAGGACGGATCGGCGCGCTAGGACGGAGGTCATCGCCAAGCCCACCAGCGCGTCATGAAGACTACTTTATCAGGCAGAGACCGCCTTTAGTCAGGATAGACCCGCGCGCCTGTCCCCCTTTGAATTGCCGCCCTGTGGCCACCCTTTCCCTCTCATATTTTCGGGGAAGAGGACCAAGGCACTACAAAAGGGGCAGGGCCGCTTCCATGTAAGGGGATCGACTCATTCTCCCCCACACCTCGTGTATCTCGAGCACAGGCTCTCCATTACAGAGCAATCCAACACAGGCAGGAGTAGGGTATTACACCACACGGTGGCCCGAGCCTGGGTAGCTCGCGCATCCCCTTCGTGTTCGGTGAGAGCCAGTGAGCTCGTCGTGATCCCACCGTAGTTGCCGTCATGTCGTAGGGCGCCAAGCAAAGTCCCCCAGAGTTCGAATCCAAAGTTCTTGGAGAAGTTTCTTGGACGCTGCTACTTGTAGCTTGCATTGGTATTTTCCCCGAAGAGGAAGGGATGATGCAGCACAGTAGAGATAAGTATTTCCCTCAGTTATGAAACCAAGGTTATCGAACTAGTAGGAGAATCACGCAACACCTCGTTAGCAGCACCTGCACACAAACAACAAATCCTTGCACCCAACGCAAACGAGGGGTTGTCAATCCCTCGGCGGTCAATTGCAAGATTACATTGTATATGATAGATAGATAGATTGAAACAAAAATACAAAATAAAATAAATAAAAGAAAATGCAGCAATATTTTTAGGGTTTTAGTAATATGATTTAGATAGACCCGGGGGGCATAGTTTTCACTAGAGGCTTCTCTCAAGAAAATAGCATACGGTGGGTAGACAAATTACTGTTGGGCAATTGATAGAAAAGCAAATACTCATGATGATATCCAAGGCAATGATCATGTATATAGGCATCATATCCAATACAAGTAGACCAACTCCTACCTGCATCTACTACTATTACTCTACACATCGACCGCTATCCAGCATGCATCTAGTGTATTAAGTTCATAAAGAACGGAGTAACGCCTTAAGAATGATGACATGATGTAGACAAGATAAACTCACATATGAATAAACCCCATCTTTTTACCCTTAATAGCAATGATACATATGTGTCATGTCCCTTTATATCACTAGGATTGAGCAACACAAGATCGAACCCATTACAAAGCACCTCTTTCTATGGCAAGATAAATCAACTCAGTTGGCCAAACCAAATCAATAGATCGGAGAAGAAATACGAAGCTATAATAATCATGCATAAAAGAGTGCAGCAAAGACTCAAATAATTTCATGGATAATCTGATCATAAACTCACAATTCATCGGATCCCAACAAACACACCGCAAAAAGTGATTACATCGGATAGAACTCCAAGAACATCGAGGAGAACATTGTATTGAAGATCAAAAAGAGAGAATAAGCCATCTAGCTACTACCTATGGACCCGAAGGTCTGTGGTAAACTACTCATGCATCATCGGAAGGGCAGCAAGGTTGATGTAGAACCCCTCCGTGATCGATTCCCCCTCCGGCGGAGTACCGGAGAAGGCCTCCAGATGGGATCTCTAGAGAACAGAAACTTGCGGCGGCAGAAAAAGTATTTCGTGGACTCCCTTTAGGGTTTCTGATTTTTTCTGAATTTATAGTGCTGGAATTAGGTCAAACGGAGCAAAGGGGGACCCACGAGGCACCAGGGCGCACCTGCCCCCCCCCCCAGGCGCGCCCTGGTGGCTCGTGGCCACCTCCTGGGTCTTCTGGCCCACTCCCGAAGCTTCTAGTGTTTATCTTGGCCAATAAAAAATCTCCAAAAAGTTTCGTGGCATTTGGACTTCGTTTGGTATTGATTTTCTATAAAACAAAAACAGGGCAGAAAACAGCAACTGGCACTAGGCACTAAGTTAATAGGTTAGTCTCCAAAAATGATATATAATTGCTGTAAATGATTATAAAAACATCCAAGATTGATAATATAACAGCATGGAACAATCAAAAATGATAGATACGTTGGAGACGTATCAGCATCCTCAAGCTTAATTCCTGCTCGTCCTCGAGTAGGTAAATGATAAAAACAGAATTTTTGATGTGGAATGCTGCCTATCATATTCATCACATATTCTTTTCTTTTATAGCATGGACATTGGACTTGAATGATTCAAAGCAATAGTCTATAATTTGACATGAAGATATAAATACTCACGCATGCTAACAAGCAACCATGTCTTTCAAAATATCAACGCTAAAGAAAGTTATCCCTAGCCCATTATGCTCAATCATTGATCCATTCATGAAACACACTCAAATATTAGCTACATCCAATGCACAAGTATGACAATAGTGTTCTATAGTTGGTTCTTTATAAGAGAAGATGGAGACTCAAATAAAAATAAAAATTGCATAAAAGTAAATAGATAGGCCCTTCGCAGAGGGAAGCAGAGATTTGTCAAATGTGCCAGAGCTCAAAGTTGAAATTAAAGGGATAATTAGTTTTATGCCCCTAGTTGGGTCCCACTCGTCAGTTTTACCCCTAATTTCGTAAACTCACCTGTTCTGTACAAGCCACTTTGCGATTCTTATGCTTTTGCCCTTTGACCCTTTGACCGTCACTTTGAAAAAATCATAACAAATTCATACTAACTCAGAAAAATGCAAATAAGATATCAAAATGTTCACAAAAACATCACCTATATGTGCATGTCATTTTCATTCTTGACAAAAGTGTTGGAAAGTCCTCATCTCAGTTTTAGCTCATATGACCTTAGCATGAACAGTACAATCTAAAAAAATTCAAAAAATTCAAAATATTTTTGGTGGCAAACATTGACCAATGTTTTGAGTGCTTGACAAGTTTCATAACAGAATGACATTCGTGGAAGTCGTGGCAAAAAAACAAAATTTTGAAGCATTGATTTTATATTTTTTGCCATGACTTCCACGAATGTCATTCTGTTATGAAACTTGGCAAGCACTCAAAACATGGGTCAATGATTGCCACCAAAAAAAATTAGAATTTTTTGAATTTTTTTAGATTGTACTGTTCAAGCTAAGGTCATATGAGCTAAAACTAAGATGCGGACTTTCCAACACTTTTGTTAAGAATGAAAATGACATGCACATATAGGTGATGTTTTTGTGAACATCTGGATATCTTATTTGCATTTTTATGAGTTAGTATAAATTTGTTATGATTTTTTCAAAGTGACGGTCAAAGGGTCAAAGGGCAAAAGCATAAGAATTGCAAAGTGGCTTGTACAGAACAGGTGAGTTTCCGAAATTAGGGGTAAAATAGACGAGTGGGACCCAACTAGGGGCATGAAACTAATTATCCCAAATTAAAGAGATAAAAATATTTCGAGAGGCATGCTTTTCCTGTCAACGAAAACGACCGAGAATTCCCAATATTTTCCATGCTAGACACATCATAGGTGGTTCCCAAATAGAAAGTAAAGTTTATTTCCTTTCCACCATTCTTTCACAATCCATGGCTAGCCGTATCCACGGGTGCCCTCCATACCAACACTTTCCAAGGAATTTTATTGTTATTAATTTTTGATTTCATTTTATGACTGGGCATCCCTATTACCAGCCATTCTCTCGTGCAATGACAAGTGAATAAACACTCATCGTGAGAATAACACACCTAGCATGGAAAATAATGGCCACCCCCTGCCGCTTCATGAGCGGTACGGGCACACAAAACGGAAAAATTATTTTGAAAATTAAAGTTGGCACACGCAAATTTACTTGGAACCGCATTGAAATGCCGCATATAGGTAGATATAGTGGACTCATTTGGCACAACTTGGGTTTAAGGAGTTTGGATGCACAAGCAGTATTTCCGCTTAGTGCAAATGAAGGCTAGCAAAAGATTGAGAAGCAACCAACCAAAAAACGAAAACGGTCATAAACATGCATTGAACATAACTAACACCGCATAATGCACCATAAGTAGGATATAATTTCTTTGCATAACTATTGACTTGATGTGCATGCATAGGGAATCACAAACCTTAACACTAATATTCTTACTAAATCACAATTACTCACTAACATGACTCACATATTATCATTTCCATATCGCAAAACTATTGCAAGGAATCACACTTATCATATCCAGTGATCTATATGAAAGTTTTTATTATATCCCTCTTGAATATTCATCACTTTGGGACCAAATTCAGATCTTGTGCAAATTACTGTTACTATCATCAACTCTCAAAAAGATTTAAGTGAAGCATGAGAGTGCAAAATATTTCTTCAAAATTTCAATCTTATCGATTCTCAAAATAATATAAGTGAAGCATGAGAATTCATTTCTTCAAAATTTTAATCTTATCAACTCTCAAAATAATATAAGTGAAGCATGAGAATTCATTTCTTCAAAATTTTAATCAACTCTCAAAATAATATAAGTGAAGCATGAGAGTTTATTTCTTCAAAATATAGCCAGCACCGTGCTCAAAAAGATTTAAGTGAAGCACTAGAGCAACTGCCTAGCTCAAAAAATTTAAGTGAAGCACATAGAGTATTCTAACAAATGATGATGAACGTGTGGCTCTCTCAAAATAGGTGTGTTCAGCAAAGATGATTGTGACAAACTAAAAAGAAAACAAAGCAAAGACTCATATAATACAAGACACTCCAAGCAAAACACATATCATGTGACGAATAAAAATATAGCTCCAAGTAAAATTACCGATGGTTGGTAGAAGAAAGAGGGGATGCCTTCCGGGGCATCCCCAAGCTTAGACGCTTGAGTCTTCCTTGAATATTACCTTGGGGTGCCTCGGGCATCCCCAAGCTTAGGCTTTTGCTATTCCTTATTCCTTCATCCATCGTGATCTCACCCAAAACTTGAAAACTTCAATCACACAAAACTCAACAAAACCTTCGTGAGATCCGTTAGCTTAACAAAATAAATCACTACTTTAAGTACTGTTGCAATCCCATTCATATTTTATTTTTGCATTATACCTACTGTACTCTAACTTCACCATGGCTTATACCCCCCGGTACAATCCATAGATTCATCAAAACAAGCAAGTAGTGCATCAAAAACAGAATCTGTCAAAAACAGAACAGTCTGTAGAAATCTATCTAAAAGCCATACTTCTGTAACTCCAAAAATTCTGAAAAATTAGGAAAACGTGGGCAATTCATATAAAAAATACTGTGTAAAAATTTCAGATTTTTCTGACGCTCCAGTACAGAAACAAAATTCGGGCACTGGACGCAAAACTTTCTGTTTTCCAAACAACATCAATTATACTATCTTCCAAATCATCCTAAAGGCTTTACTTGGAACAAACACTAATTAAAAACACAAAAACACATTCATACCAGTAGCATAAATGTGAAAACACACAATAACAGAAACAAAATATAAAAATTTATTTTATTCATTGGGTTGCCTCCCAACAAGCTCTTTCTTTGTAGCCATTAAGATAGGCTTTGAGATTTCAATGATGCTCACATGAAAAATAAGAATTGAAGCGCAAAGAGGGCATCATAATACAAAACACATTTAAGTCTAACATACTTCCTATGCATAGGCATTTTATATGCAAACAAATTATCAAGACGAGCAATTTCTAGCATATGCAAAGGAGAAGAATAAAACATTGATGATTTCAACATAACGAGAGGTAATTTAGTAACATGAAAATTTCTACAACCGTATTTTCCTCTCTCATAATAATTACATGTAGGATCATATTCAAATTCAACAATATAGCTATCATATAAAATATTCTCATCATGATCCACATGCATAAAATTTTTATTATCTTCCAAAATAGTGGGATTATCATCAACGAAAGTTATGACCTCTCCAAACCCACTTTTATCAAAAATTTCATAAGATTGATAATTCTCCAAAGTAGTGGGATCATTATTACCCAAAGTTGACGCTCTTCCAAACCCACTTTTAATAGTGTTGCAAATTTTATTATCAATAACATATTCATCATGAGGCTTAAATAAATTTTCAAGATCATAAGAAGCATCATCACCCCAATCATGATCATTGCAATAAGTAGTGGACATGACAAAATTATCATCCCCAAGCTTGTGGTTTTGCATATCATTAGCACAATTGACACTAATAGAATTAATAGTAACATCATTGCAATCATGCTTTTCATTCAAGGGGCTATCAAGTATGGGTGTTATAGCAATAATTTCATTTTTAACATAAGGAACTATATCAAGTTCATCTCTATAAGCATCTTTAATATTGGCATCGTGGCCATAAGAATAACAAGCATCATGTTCATCAAGAGGGGATATTTCAATCGAATCATCGGAATCATGATTGTCTATAGATTCATGTGTGTCATTATTCTCTTCCAAAGCAGTAGACATTCTCTCAATAAATTCACTAACATAGGCATTAGATGCATAATTTTCATAGCAATACTTAAGTATGGCAAAATTTTCAGATTTGTGGAAAGTAATATCATACTTTTCAATCAAAGAAGCAACTTCATAAGCACCCTTAAAAGCAACAAATTCTTCAATTTGTTCGATATCATAGTAATTATAAACACCCTTGGCATAAGAAGACAAGATTTCATTATCATTAAACTCACATAGGTAGGGAAGGTGTTTTTTAGGGTTCTTAGAGTAACAAGTAAAATCATAAATTTCACATAGATTCCAAGCATAGCATACCAAACAATTTATTTGACGCCATAATAGTCTCCCTTTTTCAAACAAACGGTGACGCACAAAATGAGCATGCTGATCTAAAGATTTTCCCTCAACTAAACTAGTTGGGGTTTCGGCACGAGCACGAATGGATAGAAGATGATCCAAGTAGTAAACTTTAAGTTGATCCACATCAACAGATTTTTAGCAAGCGAAGATGCAAGCAAATAGAAGGCACATGGCAGCACAAGCAAAGATAGCAAACAAGCAAAAAGGCAAACGAAAAATATTTTTGTATTTTTGTAAAAATGTTTTAGAAGTGGGGGAGATGAAAATGAGAGGCAAATGGCAAATAAAGTAAATGCAAGGAGATGAGAGTTTATGCAAAGGTACTTGATAGATGTTGATGATGTCTCCCCGGTGATACGTCTCCAACGTATCTATAATTTATGAAGTATTCATGCCATGTTTATAACAATTCTAAATGGTTCTGGTATGATTTGATTAGAACTAACCCGGACTGACGCTGTTTTCAGCAGAATTGCCATGGTGTTGTTTTTTGTGTAGAAATAAAAGTTCTTGGAATTGGATGAAACTTTTTGGAGATTTTTTATGGAACAAATAAAAAATACCGGAACCAAGACCCACTGGAGGGGGGCCACCCAGTGCCCACGAGGTACCAGGACGCGCCACCCCCCGCCCCCTAGGCACGCCCTGGTACCTCGTGGGGCCCACGTGGCTCTGTCTGACCTGATTCCAACGCTGAAAAATCCTATAAATAGAGAAACCCCCAGAAATAACCCTAGATGAGTTTTTACGCCACCGCAAACCTCTGTACCTCCACGATCTAATCTACAGCCCTTTTCCGGCACCCTGCCGGAGGGGGGAATCATCACCGGAGGCCATCTTCATCATCCCGGCGGTCTCCATGACGAGGAGGGAGTAGTTCACCCTCGGGGCTGAGGGTTTGTATCAGTAGCTATGTGTTTTATCTCTCTCTCTCGTGTTCTTGATTTGGCACAATCTTGATGTACCGCGAGCTTTGTTAATATAGTTGGATCATGTGGTGTTTCTTCCCTCTCTATCCTTGTTGTGATGAATCGAATCTTTTTCCTTTGAGGTTTCGTTATTGTCGGATTGAATATTTCAGATTTGAGAACACTTGATGTATGTCTTGCATATGAATACCCGTGGTGACAACGGGGTATTATATTGATTCACTTGATATATGTTTTAGCACTCAACTCTGAAAGATCGTGGATGTCGCCTAGAGGGGGGCTGAATAGGCGCTTTAAAATAATTAGGGTTTAGGCTTGAACAAATGCGGAATAAACCTAGCGGTTAATTTGTCATGCACAAAACCTACAACAACTAGGCTCATCTAAGTGCGCCAAGAACTTATGCTAAGCAAGATAAACAACCAAGTGATAGCAAGATATATAACATGAAACACTATGGCTATCACAAAGTAAAGTGCTTATGTAAAGGGCTAGGGTAAGAGATAACCGTGGCACGCAGAGACGACGATGTATCCCAAAGTTCACACCCTTGCGGATGCTAATCTCCGTTTGGAGCGGTGTGGAGGCACAATGCTCCCCAAGAAGCCACTAGGGCCACCGTAATCTCCTCATGCCCTCGCACAATGCAAGATGCCGTGATTCCACTAAGGGACCCTTGAGGGCGGTCATCGAACCCGTACAAATGGCAACCCTTGGGGGCGGTCACCGAACCTGTACACTTTGGCAACCCTTGGGGGCGGTCACCGGTACCCGTCAAATTGCTCGGGGCGATCTCCACAACCTAATTGGAGACCCCGATGCTTGCCCGGAGCTTTACACCACAATGATTGAGCTTCGAGGCACCACCAACCGTCTAGGGCGCCCAAGCACCCAAGAGGAACAAGCTCTAGGGTACCAAGCACCCAAGAGTAAAAAGCTTCTCAAACTTCACTTCCACGTTTCACCGTGGAGAACTCAAACCGATGCACCAAATGCAATGGCAAGGGCACACAGAGTGCCCAAGTCCCTCACTCTCAAATGCCACCAAAGCAACGAAAGCTATGGAGGAATATGAGAGGAAGAACAAGAAGGAGAACTCCAAGATCTAGATCCAAGGGGTTCCCCTCACATAGAGAAGAAAGTGATTGGTGGAAACGTAGATCTAGATCTCCTCTCTCTTTTCCCTCACGAACTAGCAAGAATCATTGGAGGGATTGAGAGTTAGCAAGCTCGAAGAAGGTCAACAATGGGGGAAGAACACGAGCTAAAAGGATAAGGTTCAAGGGGGAAGGAGACCCCCTTTTATAGGAGGGGAAAAATCCAACCGTTACCTTGCTCTCAGCCCGCATAGAGCGGTACTACCGCTCCACAGAGCAGTACTACCGCTCGGGCGGTAGTAACCCAAAGGCAGTGCAATGGCACGAAGCTACGAGGCGGTAGTGCAGCCGGAGCGGTACTACCGCTGGGGTTGTAGCTCGGGTTACTAAGAAGCAGAGCAGGAACAGGGGAGAAGTAGTAGAACTGCTACAGCGGTACTACCGCCCACCTGAGCGGTACTACCGCTTATAGGCAGTAGTGCTGCTCTCCATTGCCGCTTCACTTCCGCTGAGAGTGCATCGAGACCCGGAGGGAGCGGTAGTGCAGCGGTAGTAGAGGGCGGTACTACCACTTCGCACTACCGTTGCACTTCCGCGCAAACCCGACACGAAAGTCGAGTTCCCAGAAGCAGCGGTAGTAGCCATGGAACTGGACATCTGTACTACCGCTAATAAGCGGTACTACCGCTTACCAGAGCGGTACTACTGCTTGTGGCCACCAACTCACAAGCACAACAACAGATGGCTACAAGAAAACCAGAACTGCCATAACTTCTGCAAATGAGCTCCGAAAAGAGCAAACTCAAGCTTGTTGGTTATAATAAGAAGTGGCAGTAGAGATATGCCTATGATATAGAGATGTGAAACCTCTATCAATGATGATCCAGCATAAACCCCAACATCGAGAACATACTAGGAGAAGCAAATGAAATCTGTTCTCGATGAACTTGAGCTTGTCATGAAGGTGACCAAAAGCTCAAAGACTCCCAAAGCAAAAAGGCCAAACAAGAACCAAGAAAGATGATGTAAGAATGCAATGGTTTGAGCTCTCTACGAAAGATACGATTAAGCTACTCATCCGAGAGCCCCCCTTGATAGTACGGCTATTGATCCTATAACCCAGTCTCCCAACTACCACCATGAGACCGGTAAAATAGAAAACTTATCAAGGGCAAACCTTTGCCTTGCGCATAGTCCACTTGAGCTAGATGATGACGATCTTGACCTCCTCAAGTTGGACCACCTTTCTTGATTGCGTTGGCTCGATGAAGACTAGTTGATTTCTCCCCCATACTCCACTATGGGTGAGCCACTCTTCGGCACATCTTCACAAGTCCATCGTCACCACAATGGAAGGCAAGCATCAAGCATGTGATCTCTTCGTGATGCTCCACTTGAACTTGCAAACCGCAACCTTGATGACGATCACCACTTGATGTCATCCTCCATGGGTTGTATGATATCTTCCTTTTGATGCATGCCCATGGAAACATACCTAACCCCACAAACAACTCTCACATAGACCACGGGTTAGTACACAAACCGTAATGGACAATGCTTACCATACCATGAGATCACTTGATCCCGCTTGGTACATCTTCTACGCTTTGTGTGTTGATCAACTTGAGTCACTCTTTGTACTTAGTATTGATCAAACTTGACTCTTTCCAGCTATCTTCATTAGGATGATGTCTTGAAGGTAAACATGAATGTTCACACAATCTTCTTCTTCAAGACATGCTTGCAATAGGCTCAACCCTCACGTGACCAATCTTTGGATAAATCCTTGAACGGCACCTTGGTCAACACATATTCTCCTTCAAACAACCTTGAGACCAACAAATGGTCCTCAAGCAAAGCCTATGGACAAACCCTTCAAATATAACTCAAGGCAACCATTAGTCCATAGGGATTGCCATCAATTACCAAAACCAAACATGGGGGCACCGCATGTTCTTTCAAACTAGCGGATTCCCCGCGGTGACATTGGGGTAATCTATGCATATGGGTTGATGCACGTTTTCATTATCTTTTCTCTGATAGAAACTTTGGGGTGCTCCTTGAAGTTCTTTGTGTTGGATTGAATATTATGAATCTGAAGTTGTTTGATGCATATCGAATAATCAACTCACGGATACTTGTGGTTACATTGGAGTATCTAGGTGACATTAGGGTTGGTTAATGTGTTTCATATGGTGTTATTTTAGTACGAACTCTAGGGCTATTCTTGACACTTATAGGGATGGCTCAATAGATCGATCGGAAAGAATAACTTTGAGGTGGTTTCGTACCCTACAAACAATTTCTATCTTATGTTCTCCGCTAATAGGAACTTGGGAGTGAATCTTTATTGCACGTTGAGGGATGGTTATATGATCCAATTATGTTAGCATTGTTGCGAGATTGCACTAGTGAAAGTATGAACCCTAGACCTTGTTTTTAAGCATTGCAATACCGTTTGTGCTCACTTTTGTTACATGCTAACTTGCTGTTTTTATATTTTCAGATTACAAAAACCTATATCTACTATCCATACTACACTTTTATCACCATCTCTTCGCCGAACTAGTGCACCTATACAATTTACCATTGTATTGGGTGTGTTGGGGACACAAGAGATTTCTTGTATTTGGTTGCAGGGTTGTTTGAGAGATACCATCTTCAACCTATGCCTCCCACAGATTGATAAACCTTAGGTCATCCACTTGAGGGAAAATTGCTACTGTCCTACAAAACTCTGCGCTTGGAGGCCCAACACGAGTCTACAAGAATAAGTTGTGTGGTAGACATCAAGCTCTTTTCTGGCGCCATTTCCGGGGAGGTGAGTGCTTGAAGGTATATCTTTAGATCTTGCAATCGAATCTTTTAGTTTCTTGTTTTATCACTAGTTTGGTTTATCTAAGAAAACTACAAAAAAATGGAATTGAGGTTGCCTCATATTATTCGTCTTTATCATGTCTTTCTTGAAAATGATGGATCGGAAAATTGTGCTCAATTGATAGAAGAAGAATTCAATAAAATGTTTGGCATAAAATATTTGAATGATGAGCATGATTGCAATGTTGTTAGTATGAATTCTATGAGTATCCATGATGCTAATGATATGCAAAGCCACAAGCTTGGGGATGCTATGTTTGATGAACATGATATTTTTAGTCCCCCAAGTTTTGATGAGAAAATTTATTATGATGAAACCATGCCTCCTATCTATGATGATTATGGTGATGACATGTATGCTATAAAGAATAATGATAACCATGAAACTTGTCATCATGATTATACCAATCAAGTATCACATGATAGTTATTTTGTTGAGTTTGCTCCCATTATTATGAATGAGAAGAGAATTGCTTATGAGGAGAGTAATAAATTTTCTATGCTTGTAGATCATGAAAAGAATGTTTGGTGTGATAGATGTATTGTTGAATTCATTCATAATGCTACTGAAAATTATTATGAGAGAGGAATATATGCTTCTACATATTGCAATAATATCAAGTTTCCTCTCTATCTGTTGAAAGTTTTGAAGCTATACTTGTTTTGCCTTCCTATGCTAGTTGATTCTTGCCCCCATAAACTATTTTCTCACAAAATCCCTATGCATAGGAAGTGGGTTAGGCTTAAATGTGTTTGATATATTTCTCATGATGCTCTCTTTACGTTTCAATTCTTTACTTCTATGTGAGCATCATTCAAAATTATCATGCCTAGCTAAAAGGCTTTAAAGAAAAGCGCTTGTTGGGAGGCAACCCAATATGTATCCTTTCTGTTTTAGTGTGTTCACATGATTAATCTACTGTATTAATCATGTTTTATATGTTTTCTTTCAATAAAGTGCCAAGTAAAACCTTTGGGATAGTGTGGATACTTGTTGATTCAATTCTGTGTAAAAACAGAAACTTTTGCCTCCAGTTTTTAATTTCCCAAATTTAAATGGAGTGTCAAAAAATTCTGAAATTTTTACACATTATTCATAAGCAAATTTTTGACGTTTTCCTAATTTTTTAGAATTTTTAGAGTTCCATAAGTATGGTAGTTGCTCATATCATTACAGACTGTTCTGTTTTTGACAGATTCTGTTTTCAATGCATAGTTTGCCTGTTTTAATGTTTCCATAGCTTATATTATGAGATATAAATTGTGGAAATGATATAATACAGTATGAATTATATGGGAACAATTGTGAATCTTGTCTTGGACAGTACCTAAGTGATGGTTTATTCTTTATCATACTAACCGTTCTCACGAAGTTCCGTTAAGTTTTGTGTGATTGAAGTTTTCATGTTTTGGGTGAGATATCGATATGAGGAGAATAAGGAGTGGCAAGACCCTAAGAATGGGGATTCCCAAGGCGCCCCAAGGGAATATTCAAGGAATAACCCAAGCAACTAAGCTTGGGGATGCCCCGGAAGGCATCCCCTCTTTCGTCTTCAACACTATCGGTAACCTCACTCGGAGCTATACTTTTATTCGTCACATAATATGAGTTTTCCTTGGAGCGTAATTTTCTTCTGTTGATATTTGCTTGATGTTATCAATAATCATGTTTTGAATCTTTTATTTCAATAAAAATGTCAATTATAGCCTTTACCATGCTTATTTTGCAAGTTCATGAGTTGCTGTTTCAAAACAGAAAGTTTGCTGCTATTGGTTAAATTGCCCAGCAATGTCAGAATGTGATAAAATCTTGAAATTTTGAGACAGTCAACTTTGATAAATTATTTCCAGTGTGGTAAAGTTTCAGAATTTTTTGAGTTATCTAAGTATGGATTCTTAATTATCCTTTACAGACTGTCCTGTTTAGGCAGATAGCTGTTATGTTTGCATTGTTTGCATATGTTGGCTTGTTTAATGATCCTATTTGAGGATAGGAGTATTAAATATGTAGAGGCATTAAGTATTCAATGTTTAATTATAATTTTAGTGACTTGCTACAGTAGATAATGTCGAGGTTTTGAGTGGATTTATACTAACATATCTCACAAGTTCTTGTCAAGTTTTGTGTGGATGAAGTTTTCGAAACCTAGGGAAACTATTATATGAGAAGAATTAACGAGACACAAGAGTTCAAGCTTGGGGATGCCCAAGGGTCCCCAAGTTAATATTCCAAGAAGTATCAAGCATTCAAGCTTGGGGATGCCCCGGTAGGCATCCCATCACTTTTCTTCATCAATTATCGGTTAGTCTCGATTGAACCCAAGTTTTTACTTGTTCACATAATGTGTGCTATACTTGGTTGTGTCTTTGTTTTTCTTGCTGTTTGAATAAAATATCAAGATCTGAAACTTTTTAAATGAGAAAGAATCCTCACATAGCTACTTAATTGTTTCATTACTAATTGATCTTCGCTTAGATATTTTGGAGTAGTTTGTCATTAATTATCATGCTTCACTTATATCTTCTTGAGAGTTAATAATGGTAATGGCAATTTGCACAAAATATGAACTTGGTCCCAAGGTGATGAATATTCGAGAGGGATATAATAAAAACTTTCAATTAGATCATTGGATATGATAAGTGTGATTCCTTGCAACGAAAATAATGAAAGATATCATATGCTAATCTTATGGAAAGTAATGACATTACATAAAGAAAATTATAAGTGGTAAAATTTATTGGAGGTTAACAAGCATAGCATTAGTCAATGATGCAATTCATGAAAAAGTTAATAAGGGAAGAGAAGATTCACATGCAAATATACTATCTTGGACATCTTTCATGATTGTGAGCCCCCATTAAGTATTTTATGTCAAAGTGTTGACGTTGGACAAGGAAGACAACGTAATGAATTATGTTTGTTCATATTCACATAGAAGTTATATTGTTATAGATCCTACAACATGTGGTGCTTGCCCAACATCTTTGCTAGCCAAAAATTCGCACCAAGTAGAGATACTACTTGTGCATCCAAAACCCTTAAACCCAGTTTCTTCCCATGAGTGTCCACCATATCTACCTATGGATTGAATAAGACCCTTCAAGTAAGTTGTCATCGATGCAAAAAGCAATAAAATTGCCTCTAAATATGTCTAAACTTTTATTGTAAGGGAAATAAGCGTTGTACGAACTTGTGATGGTAAAGAAATAAAAGCGACAGACTACATAATAAAGGTTGCTATCACAAGGGGCAATATAATGTGGCGTTCCTTTGCATTAAGGGCTTGTGCATCTAACAACAAAAAGTGCATGACAACCTCTGCTTCCCTCTGCGAAGGGCCTATCTTTTACTTTTCTGTATTTACTTTTATGCAAGAGTGAATAGTGTTCTCCTCTACTTCCTTTTAATTTTTCTCTTTTGCAAGCATCATGTGGTGGGGAAAGATCTAGGCACATATATCCAGTTGAATATGAGAGATCATGAGTTATTATTGTTGACATCACCCTTGAGGTGAATAAGTTGGGAGGAGAAATCACAAGCCCCTATATTTCTATGTGTCTGGCTGAAACTTTTGCTCCATATATATGTCATGAGTGTTAGCAATCATAGAAGACTAAATGATGGTTGGGTATGTGGACTTGCTAAAAAGCTCCTACATGAGACCCTTCCTGAAAATATGATGAATTGCAATTGCATTGTTGACTAATATAGTTTGTTAGTTTCCAAGAAAGTTTATGCCTTATACTTCATTGTTGTGATGAATTGTTACTTGCTCATGAGAAGTTTTATGATAATAAATATTGTTGTTATAATAATGTTCTTGCTTTGAATCATTCAAGTCCAATGTCCATGCAACAAAAGAAAAGATTATATGATGATTATGATAGGTAGCATTCCACATCAAAAAAATTCTGTTTTTAATTGCTACTTTATCATGATGAGTTTTATGAGAACAAGTTGCTGTTATGATGCTAGGAAAAGTGATTGACATTATTATTGATCAACCTTATGCACTATGCTAGCATTCACACTTCATAAATTATTTCTTTTATCATTTACCTACACGAGGACGAGCAGGAATTAAGCTTGGGGATGTTGATACGTCTCCAACGTATCTATAATTTATAAAGTATTCATGCCATGTTTATAACAATTCTATATGGTTCTGGTATGATTTGATTAGAACTAACCTGGACTGACGCTGTTTTCAGTAGAATTGCCATGGTGTTGTTTTTTGTGCCGAAATAAAAGTTCTTGGAATTGGATGAAACTTTTTGGAGATTTTTTATGGAACAAATAAAAAATACTGGAACCAAGACCCACTAGAGGGGGGCCACCCAGTGCCCATGAGGCACCAGGGCAAGCCACCCCCCAGGCGCGCCCTGGTACCTCGTGGGGCCCACGTGGCTCGGTCTGACCTGATTCCAACGCTGAAAAATCCTATAAATAGAGAAACCCCCAGAAATAACTCTAGATGAGTTTTTACGCCGCCGCAAGCCTCTGTACCTCCACGATCTAATCTACAGCCCTTTTCTGGCACCCTGCCGGAGGGGGGAATCATCACCGGAGGCCATCTTCATCATCCCGGCGGTTTCCATGACGAGGAGGGAGTAGTTCACCCTCGGGGCTGAGGGTTTGTACCAGTAGCTATGTGTTTTATCTCTCTCTCGCGCGCGTTCTTGATTTGGCACGATCTTGATGTACCGCGATCTTTGTTAATATAGTTGGATCATATGGTGTTTCTTCCCTCTCTATCCTTGTTGTGATGAATCGAATCTTTTCCCTTTGAGGTTTCGTTATTATCGGATTGAATATTTCAGATTTGAGAACACTTGATGTATGTCTTGCATATGAATACCCGTGGTGACAATGGGGTATTATATTGATTCACTTGATATATGTTTTGCCACTCAACTCGCGGATTCCCGCGGTGACATTGGGGTAATCTATGCATATGGGTTGATGCACGTTTTCATTATCTTTTCTCCAATAGAAACTTTGGGGTGCTCCTTGAAGTTCTTTGTGTTGGATTGAATATTATGAATCTGAAGTTGTTTGATGCATATCGAATAATCAACTCGTGGATACTTGTGGTGACATTGGAGTATCTAGGTGACATTAGGGTTGGTTGATGTGTTTCATATGGTGTTATTTTAGTACGAACTCTAGGGCTATTCCTGACACTTATAGGGATGGCTCAATAGATCGATCGGAAAGAATAACTTTGAGGTGGTTAGTACCCTACAAACAATTTATATCTTATGTTCTCCGCTAATAGGAACTTGGGAGTGAATCTTTATTGCACGTTGAGGGATGGTTATATGATCCAATTATGTTAGCATTGTTGCGAGATTGCACTAGCGAAAGTATGAACCCTAGGGCTTGTTTTTATGCATTGCAATACCGTTTGTGCTCACTTTTGTTACTTGCTACCTTACTGTTTTTATATTTTCAGATTACACAAACCTTTATCTACTATCCATACTACACTTTTATCACCATCTCTTCGCCGAACTAGTGCACCTATACAATTTACCATTGTATTGGGTGTGTTGGGGACACAAGAGATTTCTTGTATTTGGTTGCAGGGTTGTTTGAGAGATACCATCTTCAACCTACGCCTCCCATGGATTGATAAACCTTAGGTTATCCACTTGAGGGAAAATTGCTACTGTCCTACAAAACTCTGCGCTTGGAGGCCCAACACGAGTCTACAAGAATAAGTTGTGTAGTAGACATCACCCGGTAATGGCGCCAGAAATTCTTCCTGCTACTTGTAGCTTGCGTTGGTATTTTCCCCGAAGAGGAAGGGATGATGCAGCACAGTAGAGATAAGTATTTCCCTCAGTTATGAAACCAAGGTTATCGAACTAGTAGGAGAATCACGCAACACCTCATTAGCAGCACCTGCACACAAACAACAAATCCTTGCACCCAACGCAAACGAGGGGTTGTCAATCCCTCGGCGGTCAATTGCAAGATTAAATTGTATATGATAGATATATAGATTGAAGCAAAAATACAAAATAAAATAAATAAAAGAAAATGGCAGCAATATTTTTAGGGTTTTAGTAATATGATTTAGATAGACCCGGGGGCCATAGTTTTCACTAGAGGCTTCTCTCAAGAAAATAGCATACGGTGGGTAGACAAATTACTGTTGGGCAATTGATAGAAAAGCAAATAATCATGACAATATCCAAGGAAATGATCATGTATATAGGCATCACGTCCAATACAAGTAGACCAACTCCTGCCTGCATCTACTACCATTACTCCACACATCGACCGCTATCCAGCATGCATCTAGTGTATTAAGTTCATAAAGAACGGAGTAACGCCTTTAGAACGATGACATGATGTAGACAAGATAAACTCACATATGAATAAACCCCATATTTTTACCCTTAATAGCAATGATGCATACGTGTCATGTCCCTTTCTGGCACTGGGATTGAGCAACGCAAGATCGAACCCATTACAAAGCACCTCTTCCCATGGCAAGATAAATCAACTCAGTTGGCTAAACCAAATCATTAGATCGGAGAAGAAATATGAAGCTATAATAATCATGCATAAAAGAGTGCAGCAAAGACTCAAATAATTTCATGGATAATCTGATCATAAACTCACAATTCATCGGATCCTAACAAACATACCGCAAAAAATGATTACATCGGATAGAACTCCAAGAACAACGAGGAGAACATTGTATTGAAGATCAAAAAGAGAGAAGAAGCCATCTAACTACTGCCTATGGACCCGAAGGTCTGTGGGAAACTACTCACGCATCTTTGGAAGGGCAGCAAGGTTAATGTAGAACCCCTCCGTGATCGATTCCCCCTCCGGCGGAGTACCGGAGAAGGCCTCCAGATGGGATCTCTCGAGAACAGAAACTTGCGGCCGCGGAAAAAGTATTTCGTGGACTCCCTTTAGGGTTTCTGATTTTTTCTGAATTTATAGTGCTGGAATTAGGTCAAACGGAGCAAAGGGGGGCCCACGAGGCACTAGGGCGCGCCTACCCCCCCCCCCCTAGGCGCGCCCTGGTGGCTCGTGGCCACCTCCTGGGTCTTCTGGCCCTCTCCCAAAGATTCTAGTGTTTATCTTGGCCAATAAAAAATCTCCAAAAAGTTTCGTGGCATTTGGACTTCGTTTGGTATTGATTTTTTGTAAAACAAAAACAGGGCAGAAAACAGCAACTGGCACTGGGCACTAAGTTAATAGGTTAGTCTCCAAAAATGATATATAATTGATGTAAATGATTATAAAAACATCCAAGATTGATAATATAACAGCATGGAACAATCAAAAATTATAGATACGTTGGAGACGTATCAGACGCAGATCCTAGACTCCGACATTTGGCGCGCCAGGTAGGGGGGCCTGCCGTCTTCGCGCCTTCGACCTCGACGCCAGCATCGACATGGATGATGCCGCCGCTTGCTAGGAACACGCCGCATGCCGAGCCGCCGCCAGGGTCCGTGCAGCACCCACTGCCCGCGGTGCCCCTGGGCGGCGCCCTCGCACTGCCACCGAGCCTGTTGGGGAGCGCGTGGCCTCCTCCACCCACCCGTCGGTGAACGAACAGGCGCACGGCCGCTTCGCCGCCACCTCCTCACTCGCGCGTCGTGATCCACTCGCTCCGCATGCCGCGCTGCTCATGGTGCAGGAGCTGCTGCGCTACCGTCCCACCGAGGACGGCTACGACGCCTGGCTTGGGCGCATCACCGAGCTCGTCGACGCCGCGCGCGATGGCCAGGCGCCCTCTCGTTCCTTGCCTGCTCCGCCATCCCGCGCCGACCGGGCCGAGCGCGACGCGCCTCCTCCGGACCGCGACGTGGCCGAGCGCCGCCCCGCAGTGCGCGCCCCGGAGCCGTCCCGCGGCTCGCTCGTGCCGGGCGGCGGCGGCGACCACTGCCAGATCATCCACCGCGCGCCCCCGGACGTGCGCGTGGCCGTCGAGAAGGCGCGAGACCGCTAGGACCGCGTCCTCCACGGCGTCGCCATGGCGGGGCGCCAGAACCGCGCGGGCCTCGATGGTGGCGCCGTCACCAACGGGGGCTACCTAGCCCTCACCCCCGAGCTTCATCGCATGGTGTGCCCCAACAAGTTCAAGCCAGAGCTCCCTCAGTGCTACGACGGCAGCGCCAACCCCACGGAGTTCCTCCTGCTGTAGACCATCAGCATCCAGGCCGCGAGGGGGGACGACCGGGTCATGGTGAACTGGTTTCGCATGGCCCTCAAGGACACTGCGCGCTCATGGCTCATGAACCTCCCCGAGGCGTCCATCTCATCGTGGGAGGACCTGTGCAAGTAGTTCGTCGCCAACTTCAAGGGCACGAGCGACCGTTCCCTCACGCTCAACGACCTGTGGAATGTGCGCCTGCGCCCTGGTGAGCCCCTCCGCAAGTTCATCCAGCACTTTAGCCAGGTGCGCCACAAGATCCCGAAGGCCTCTGACACCGCGATCGTCTCCGCCTTCACCAATGGCGTCACGGACGTGAAGCTGCGCAAGAAGCTCTCGGTCAGGGACGAGCTTGACTCCGCGGCAGAGTTGTTCGTCCTCGCCGACCGTTGCGCCTAGGCTGAGGAGGGACGCCTCTTCCTCCACAACGACATCGACATCGACGCTGAGCCTGATGCGGCGAAACCCATGGGCAAGGACACCAAGCGTAAGGGCCCTGCCGTGCTTGCGGCGGAGCCGGACTACAAGCGCGGCCGCGACCATGGCGAGGCCAAGAAGGACGACCGTCCTTTCTGCACCTACCACAACATGAACTCCCACAGCACAGAGGACTGCCACGAGCTCAAGCTGCTTCACGAGGGCTGCACCGAGCGCCGCAGCAGCCGCAAGGAGCGCGGCAAGGGCCGCGGCGGTGGCAGCGGAGGTGGCCGCTGGGGCGACAACCACAACAATGGCGCTGGCGACAACAACCGTCAGGGCTGGCAGAACCAGCCGCGGTAGGTTGACCCTCAGGCCAATGCCGCCCCAATACGCGCCAATGACTCCCCTCCCGTTGAGAACGCTGGGGGCTACCAAGAGCCCCGTAGGGTGGCCTGCATCCACGGCGGGGCCCAGGCCCCTCCATCCAACCGCTACTTCAAGCAGTTTTCTCGGGAGGTGAACGCGGCCCTCCCGGTGCTCGAGTCCGCCGGCCGCCTCAAGTGGTCTGAGTTCCCCATCGCCTTCGACACCAGTGACCACCCCAAGTCCACGAAGGCCATGGGCGCTGTGCCCCTGCTGTGCACCCCCACCATCAGCAACGTCACGGTCACCAAGACCCTCATCGACTGAGGCGCCGGCCTCAACATGATCTCCATCAAGACCTTCGAGACACTCCAAGTGCCCTACGATCGCCTGATGCCCACCAGGCCCTTCTCGGCCGTCACCGACCGCTCCACTGTCCCCCTGGGGCAGGTGTGCCTTCCCGTCACCTTCAGCACCCGCAACAACTACCGTACGGAGTTCATCATCTTCGATGTGGCTCACATCGGCCTGCCTTACAACGCCATCTTGGGCTACCCGGCGCTCACCAAGTTCATGGCCGCAACCCACCACGCCTACGGCCTCGTCAAAAAGCTCAGCCGCAGCGGTACCCTCACCGTACGCTGCGACGAGAAGGATGCGCTGCACACCCTCGAGCATGCCTACAAGACTGCTTCCGTCGCGTACCCGGCTGATGAGGACGTTCCTAGGACGGCTGAGGAGACGCCCGTGAAGAAGAAGCCCCTGCTCTCTCAGGAGCGGGTCGAGTCCAAGAAGGCGTCGCTAGATGGGGGCGAAGCAGGCCCCTCCCTCGCCGTCAGTGGCGGGCCCTCCCCCAAATAGGAAGGCGCTCTCGTCACCTTCCTCCGGGCATGCCCTGATGCATTGGCTTGGACAGCATCAGGCATGCCCGGCCTACCGAGGGAGGTGATCGAGCACCACTCAGCCGCGTGCCGGAGCGCGCGGCCTGTCAAGCAGAAGGAACGGCGTCAGGCACCCGAGAAGCAGGAAGTCACCACCCAGGAAGTCAACAAGCCCCAGGATGCTGGAATCGACTGTGAAGCCCCCCATCCCAAGTGGATCGCCGGCCTCACCCCCGTCGCCAGGCCGCGCGATAGCGTGCGCATGTGCATCGACTTCATCGCCCTCAACCAGGCTTGCCCCGCAGGCCCCTTCCCTCCTCCGCGCATTGTCGCAGGCTCGCCCTAGCTCATGCGTATGCTGTTCGGCCTGGAGGGTGCCACAGCCACCTTCGCGAGGCTGATGCGCATGAGCCTGGAGTCCCACATCGCAAGGAATACAGAGGTGGTTAACACTGGCCCACCGGCCCACCGCGGCCCCACTCGTGACGGAGGCGGGTGTTCCGGTACCAAACACATGGAACGGCCGCCATCACCGTAAGTTCTATCCGTGCCCCACGGATACGAGCGACATGAAGCTGTACACGCTCCGGGGCTCTCTCTACCCACGCTGCCTCCGGCACGTGAGAGCTCCTTCCCACTCTCGTGGAAGCCCCATGCTCCGTGCTGGCGGATGCCCCATGCTCAGCGCTGGCGGCCTACTTGAGGGGCCCTCGGCTGTCACATCCTCAAGCTGACCCGTGTCAAACACGGCAGAATGTATCTTTCTGTTATGTAATGAACCTGCTTCATGCATCAATAAAGCTTATTTGCTCCAAAACCCTGTGTGCTTGCAGCCGCAGGGCGCGCGCTCATGATCTCACCCGCGGCTGTCACATGAGCGGGGGCTGGGCACGGTGTCTGTGCTCAGGTCAGTCCCAGTAGCACTAAAAAACCCAAGAGACTGAGCTCTGGCTCGCGGGCCTGCACCCGTGCATGTCACTTCACCAGGTCCTTGGTGCTCTTGTCTCCTCGTGTAACACCCGCAGGTGACCTCGCGAGCGCGCCCCACTGCACTACTTGCGAAAACTAGGCAGTTTCCCTGGTGCAGGATATCGAAGGCCTCAGGAGCCCCCCCGGGAGGCCTCGCGAGCAGGGCCCTACGGGCGGCAAGCCTCACAAGGGATCGCGCCTCACGAGCCGCCCCCTGCGAAGGACTCGCCCCAAGCTACACGCCTCAAAGGAGCTAAGTCTAAAGCACCCCTCGGGTCTTTTCCCTCTCGTTTCTCTCTCGTGGCATCCTGATTTCCTTGGCACGAGCCGCCTGCGCATCAAGGGGGGACTCTGAGCATCGTGCCTCAGAGACTCCTACCAGCCCTAAGAGCCCTACACCCTCTGGCCTTTCCGAGCGCACGCTCTGCGCATACGAGCGACGGCTGTAGCTTGCCTCGGGGGCTGGGTCCCAGCGACACAGGGCACGAAGGCAATGTAAAAGGGAAATAAGGGCCTCGGGAGGAAAACGAAAACACACGGATCATTAAGTACTTGACAACAAAAGTGTCGTACAAATGTCATCACGCCCCCTCAGGGCTGCATCTACTCTGTTACAGGAAGGTGAGCGCAGGGCCTCAGGCAGTAGAGCCACCATCGGCGTCGTCAACTACTGGATTGCCGTCGTCGCCGGACCCTTCCCCGACAGGCGCGAACCGCTCCAGCAGGCTCGCCACATGGTCCTCTACCGCCCTCGCAAGCTTGCCTTGGAGCTCCTCGGGGACCGGAGACAGCACCTCGTCGAAGTTGAAGCTGCCATCGACGCGCAGCAGATTGCTGAAGACGCGGGTCGACGCCTGGCGCAGAAGGTCGCGGCACTCAGCGTCGCGGATCTCGTCCCACCGGGCAGAGCTCCCCTCCAGCCGCTCCACGAGCCTTGTGAAGAAGGCCAGGTAGCTGGCGTCGTCGGTCTCCAGGGGATCCTCCACTCTCTCGACCGAGAAAGCGGCGACGGCGCTGTGAGCGCGCCCCATGAGCTCGCGGAACATTTTGGAGCGTTGGAGCTGCTCCCCGCACCCCCGGGCCGCCTTGTCGCGTGCCCGCTATGCCTCATCACTAACCTCGCTCACCTGAGCCTGGAGGTCTTCTAGCTCACGGTGGGTCATGGCATGGAGCTCCGCTGCACTCCGCTTCTCGGCCTCCGACCCCACGGGCTGCCACTTGAGCTTGGCGATTTTGGCGTCGAGCTCACCGCGCCTCATCGTGAAGCGGTCCTCCTGCTTCTTCAAGTTGTTGGAGTAGGCGTCGGCTAGGGCCTTGGTCTTCCGCACGAACTCATCCTGGCCCTGCCTGTCGATCTCCGCCCTGTACCGTGTAGCTTTTTCTTCGAGTGTGGCGTTGGCTTTCGCGAGGCGTTCTTTGTAGGAGGCCTCGCCGGCCGCCACGATACGGTCCAGGTTCTCCAAGCGCTCTCGCTCCCTCTCCTGCTCGATGGTGGTCCGCAGGAGTTCGCGCTCCCGAATCTCCATGTCCATCTCCAGGACTGCCGCCATGCTCTCGTGCCAGGTGACCGCCTCCTCGCGGGAGGCAAGCCGGGCGTCGCGGGCCGCGATGTGCCCCCACTCCAGGCGGAGGTTCTCCTCCTCGGCCACGAGCTCGGCCTCTAGGGAGCCGAGGGCTGACCGGGCGTGGCAGAGAGTCCCGACCTATAATAGGATGTTGTGGCTCACCAGGGCCAAGGTCCCGGGCACGCCCGGCCCTTCCATCTCTGCACCCCATGGCCCTGGGGGCTCGGGGGCTGCTGCGTCATCGGATCCGCCCAGGCCCCCGCCTGAGGGGGCCTCATTCCCCTCTAGGCGGCCAGGATCCTCCTCGACCCCCGCCTCGGCTTTCACCCCTGCCGGCCGCTCGGCCGTATGGGGAGGGCTGGGCGCGGCCGCCTCCGGCTCGTGGCGCCCTAGTGATCGCTCGAGGCTTGCGGTGGCCGCCTCGTCGGCGCCTACCTCCCCCTCAGGGCGGGCCTCTTCCGGAGGCACTCTTTCTCCAGCAGGGGGGGAGGCCTCCTCAGGAGGCTGGGCAGATTCCACAGACCCCTCCTCCACGACTCCGGCACGCTTCGCGGGGCTCGTTGGGGGCACCGGTGCGCCAACAGCCCCCAACTCCCATTGAGCCCCGGCCGGCTCGCCGGCATCCTCGTCCCGGGTGCCCTCCTTCTTCTTCTTCGGCGGAGAGATTGGAGGTTGGGGGAGGAATAGCAGAGGAGCTGCTCACGCGAGATGAAGGGCGAGATGGGGACGAAGAGCAATGACGTGCCTGCGCCCCGCGCGGGCAGGTTTTATCGCCAGGACGGCGGTTACTGAGGCGTCGTGGGGAGTCGGGGTGTCTCACCCCTGCAAAAGCTGCCACGCGTCACCTCTGGGAGCGGCAGCTCAGTGGGCCCCACGTCATTTCGTCTCTAACGGGCGGAACGTGCGCGCCGCGGGCCCGGGGGGCTACTGTCGGCCCAGTGGAAACTAGGGTACCACGGCCCGTCTGCCTCTGGCCCAGAGGACAAAGCTTGGGCCGGCCCATGAGGGTGGCCCTGCCTCGGCCGCTCCGGAGGAAGCCGCCTCGCGAGGGGCAAGCCTCGCGAGGCCCCTCACCGCCAGGCCAGACCCTGCCGAGGCCGCCAAGCACTAGGTCGCCTCACGAGGCTCCCCTCGCGAGGCCTCCTCACGAAGCAGGACATACGGCGCCAGCCGCAGGGCTCCGCGCCCAGCACATGGGTGACGACCCGCTGTCAGGATAAGGACAGCGGGGCGTGACCGAGCCCAGCTTCCATTCTGGTGATAAGGGAGCAGTGGCATCTGCCTCCCCCAAAGAAAGTCCCAAAGGTTTTCCTCTTCAGTGATAGAAGATCAGGACGGATCGGCGCGCCAGGATGGACGTCATAGCCAAGCCCACCAGCGCGTCACGAAGACTACTTTATCAGGCGGACACCGCCTTTAGTCAGGATAGACCTGCGCGCCTGTCCCCCTTTGAATTGCCGCCCTGTGGCCACCCTTTTCCGCTCATATTTTCGGGGAAGAGGACCAAGGCACTACAAAAGGGGCAGGGCCACTTCCATGTAAGGGGATCGACTCATTCTCCCCCACACCTCGTGTATATCGAACACAGGCTCTCCATTACAGAGCAATCCAACACAGGCAGGAGTAGGGTATTACACCGCATGGTGGCCCAAACCGGGGTAGCTCGCGCGTCCCCTTCGTGTCCGGTGATAGCCAGTGAGCCCGTCGTGATCCCACCGTAGTTACCGTCGTGTCGTAGGGCGCCAAGCAAAGTCTGCCAGAGTTCGAATCCTAAGTTCTTGGAGAAGTTTCTTGGACGCAGATCCTAGATTCCGACACTCATGCCAGGAACGGATATACTGTTATGCCACCGGACATCGTTGCTTACCGGAACGCATTGGCAGCGGCAGAGGAGGAGGCCCAGGATTGGGACGCTCGAGTGCCGCCGCCTCAGCACTTTCATATGGGACCGGATGGCTACTACGGATGGTGATTACCAAGCTAGGCCAAAAGCCTAAGCTTGGGGGAGTACATATCTCTCACCGACATTACATTCATGTTCACATATTTCATCCCAGTTGTCGTTGTTCATACTTTTTCATTGTACGATCCATGTTAGTTTTATTTTCTCACTTTCTTCTTGTGTGTTTGAAAAACTTTGAGAAAATCCAAAAATATTTCTTGCTTCTTTTCGGTTTTTTCTTTCTAGTTTAATTAGTTGAAGTATTAAAAGAAAACCCAAAAAGATTTCCCGTTTCTTCTTTTGCTTGTTGGGAGATTTCCCGCGTAAATAGTTTTTCTTGTTTTTTGTTTTGTCTTCTTTAATTTGCTTCCTTCAAGAAAAAAAAACTAAAAACTCCAAAAATATTTCAGTGTGTTTCTCTGAAATTCTTTTGTTTCGTTGAGTCTTTGTAAGGAGAAGACCACGATGAAAATGTTAAGTGGCTCTCATAAGCATTATTATTGATCTAACAAAGAACCCATATTACCTTGTCTTCTCCTTTGAATAAAATGTTTGCAGATTCCAGCTTAGACCACGACACTCTTGCACTATTATTATTTTCATACCATTCGGTCGTGCAAGTGAAAGGCAATAATGATGATGATTTGATGAAGTGACTGTGGCAAGGAAAAGCGGGTATGAACTCAACTTGTTTTTGTTTTTTTAAATATGTTTAACTAAGTATCCATGATTCAACATATTATGATTAAACATGTTTATGATGACAATTAGAGATTATAGTTGCTCATGCCATGCTTAAGTAGCTAGGAGTGGATAATGATTTATCTTGGGTGTCAACATGCATTAAAATGATTGTGATGTAGTATGATGGTATGGTATCCACCTCTGAATGTTTCAAGTGGCTTGACTAGGCACATGTTCACGCATGTAGTTGATTCAAAACCAACATAGCCTCCACGATATTTATGATCATGGTGCTTATATCCTACTCATGCTAGTATTCAATGTTGATTATTCATAATGCATGATTATGACCGTTTTCGCTCTCTAGTTGGTCGCTTATCAACCTATTTGCTAGCCTTCACCTGTACTAAGCGGGAATACTGCTTGTGCATCAAAATCCTTAAACCAAAGTTATTCCAGATGAGTCCACTATATCTACCCATATGCGGTATCACCCTGCCGTTCTAAGTAAATTTGCATGTGCCACCTCTAAATATTCAAATAAACATTTGTTTTGTGTGCCCGTACTGCTCATGGAGCGACAGGGGGCGGTCAATATCTTCCAAGCTAAGCGGGTTATTCTCGTGACGAGTGTTTATTCACTTGTCCTTGCACGAGAGGGGCTGGTAATCGGGATGCCCAGTCCCATGATTAAAATTGCAAAATAATAAAAGAAACTCCCCCGGAAAGTTGTTGGTATGGAGGGCACCTGAGGATTCGGCTAGCCATGGCTTGTGTTTGTTGGTGGAGGGGGAGTAAACCTTACTTTACCGCTTGGGAACCGCCGCTAATTTGTTTAGCATGGAAGATATTGAAAACTCTCGGTCATGACGTTGACAGGAAAGGCATACCTCCCAAAATTCTCCCAAAATTACATTTAACTCTGATTTAAGCTTTGAGCTCTGGCACCTCTGCAAATCCCTGCTTCCCTCTGCGAAGGGTCTATCTATTTACTTTTATGTTATTTTACTTTTATTGTTGAGTCATCACCTTCTCAAACAAGCACCAGTCCTGAGAGCACTATTGTCATTCTCATGCATTGTGTATAGTTAATGTTGTGTGCATCATGACTGGATCTCTTCTACCATGAATTACAATGTTTAGTCGCTGCTTGAACTTTGGAGGTGCTCTGCATTTATGTTTTGCGGTCTCAGAAAGGGCTAGCGAGATACCATGTTGTCATATTATATCATGATTGTTTTAACAAAGTGTTGGCATTTGAGATATTTTATTATTGCTCACTAGTTGATTATGCCATTGATATGAGTGAATACGATTTCTAAGAGTTATCATTTGCATGGTTAGTTATAATCTTTGCTGAAAACCTGGGTATTATTTAAGCATATATATAGATACAAGAACAAAAGAGTTCGTAAAAGTTTTTCTTTATCACTTTCAGTTTGTCAACTGAATTGCTTGGGGACAAGCAATGAGTTAAGCTTGGAGGAGTTGATACGTCTCCGTCATATCTACTTTTCCAAACACTTTTGCTCTTGTTTTGGACTCTAATTTGCATGATTCGAATGAAACTAACCCTGACTGACGCTGTTTTCAGCAGAACTACCATGGTGTTGTTTTTGTGCAGAAATAAAAGTTCTCGGAATTGGACGAAACTTTTTGGAGATTCTTTATGGAATAAATAAAAAATACTGGAGCAAAGACCCACTGGACGGGGGCCACCAGGTGCCCACGAGGCACCAGGGTGCGCCACGTGGGCCCCACAAGCCACCAGGGCGCTATAAACACCCTGGTGGCTTGTGGGGCCCACGTGGCTCCGCTGACCCTAATCTCAGCACTATAAATTCCTATTGCCCGAGGAAAAAATCAAGGAGGAAGTTTCATCACGTTCTATGATACGAAGCCGCCGCCACCTCCTGTTCTTCATCGGGAGGCCAGATCTGGAGTCCGTTCGGGGCTCCGGAGAGGGGGATCTTCCGTCATCATCATCATCAACCATCCTCCATCACCAATTTCATGATGCTCACCACCGGGAGTGAGTAATTCCTTCGTAGGCTTGCTGGACGGTGATGGGTTGGATGACATTTATCATGTAATCGAGTTAGTTTTGTTAGGGCTTGATCCCTAGTATCCACTATGTTCTGAGATTGATGTTGCTATGACTTTGCTATGCTTAATGCTTGTCACTAGGGCCCGAGTGCCATGATTTCAGATCTGAACCCCTTATGTTTTCATAAATATATTTGTGCTCTTGATCCGATCTTGCAAGTTATACGCACCTGCTATGTGTTATGATCCGCAAACCCCAAGGTGACAATAATTGGGATTCTTTCCGGTGATTACCGTAGTTTCAGGAGTTCATGTATTCACTATGTGTTAATGCTTTGTTCCGGTTCTCTATTAAAAGGAGGCCTTAGTATCCTGTAGTTTCCTTATGGACCCCGCTGCCACAAGAGGGTAGGACAAAAGATGTCATGCAAGTTCTTATCGCAAGCACGTATGACTATATACGGAATACATGCCTACATTACATTGATGAATTGGAGCTAGTTCTGCGTCGCCCTAGGTTATGACTGTTACATGATGAATATCATCCAACATAATTATTATCACCGATCCAATGCCTACGAGCTTTCCACATATTGTTCTTTGCTAACTTACTACTGTTGCTACTACTGTCACAATTGCTACAAAAACTATTGCTGCTACCATTACTGTTACTGTTACTATTATTGCTATTGCTATTAAACTACCATACTACTGTGCTACTGATCACTCTACTGCAGATATTTAGTCTCCAGGTGTGGTTGAATTGGCAACTCAACTGCTAATACCTACAAATATTCTTTGGCTCCCCTTGTGACGAATCAATAAATTTGGGTTGAATACTCTACCCTCGAATACTGTTGCGATCCCCTATACTTGTGGGTTATCAACAACTAGGAGCAAGAGTATTAAACCATTTCTTAGCATCACCCTTTAATGAGAAAGGAAACAACTTAAGAATATAATAATAGCGATTTTTTTTCCTCATGAGCAAATAGAGTGGCAATATCATTTAACTTAGTAAGGTGTGCCGCAACAGTTTTAGTATCATAACCATGAAAAGGATCAGATTCAACCAAAGTAATTAACTCAGGATCGACAGAGAATTCATAATCCTTATCGGTAAAAAATATGGGAGAGGTAGCAAACTTAGGATCATATTTCATTCTCTCCCTCATAGATTTTTCTTTCATTTCAGCAAGCAATTTTATAACCTCATCTGTATCACTACAAGCAAGAATTGCTCTTGCTGTCTCTCTATCAAAAACATGACCATCAGATGTTTCAGGTATTTCAACTCTAGTAGGAGAGCTAGGCATAATAGGTGAATCATAATACTCAAGAGTTTCAACATTTTCAATTCCTTTAGCTTGAGCAATTTGTTCATCAAGAAATTCACCAAGTGGCACAGTACTATCAAGCATAGTACTAGCATCATCATAAGTATCATTCATAGTAGAAGTAGTATCATCAATAACATGCGACATATCAGAATGAATAGCAGGTGGTGGTCTTGCAAGTCTACTCAAAACAGAAGGTGAATCAAGTGCAGAGTGTGATGGCGGTTCCTTACCTCCTCTAGTCATAGAGGGTTCGATCTTGGTCTTAGCGTCTTTCAGATTCTTCATAGTGATGAATAGATATAAATCCCAAGTGACTCAACAGATAGAGCTATGCTCCCTGGCAACGGCGCCAAAAAAAGGTCTTGATAACCCACAAGTATAGGGGATCGCAACAGTTTTCGCGGGTAGTATTTCACCCAGATTTATTGATTCGACACAAGGGGAGCCAAAGAATATTTGAAAGTATTAGCAGTTGAGTTGTCAATTCAACCACACCTGGAGACAAAATATCTGAAGCAGAATATTTAGTAGCACAGTAATATGATAGTTTTGATAGCGGTAGCAACAGTAACAATAGTAACGACAACAGTAACAGTAGCAGTTTTGTAGCAAGTGTAAAGCAGTAGCAACAAAGTAACTTAGCAGAAACCAATATGAGAAAGTCATAGGCATTGGATCGGTGATGATAATTATGTTGGATGATATTCATCATATAACAGTCACAACCTAGAGCGATACACAATAGCTCCAATTCATCAATGTAATGTAGGCATGTATTCCGTATATAGTCAAACGTGCTTATAGTAAGAACTTGCATCACATCTTTTGTCCTACCCTCCCGTGGCAGCGGGGTCCTTACGGAAACTAAGGGATATTAAGGCCTACTTTTAATAGAGAACCAGAACAAAGCATTAGCACTTAGTGAATACATGAACTCCTCAAACTACGGCAATCACCGGAAAGAATCCCAATTATTGTCACCTTGGGGTATGCAGATCATAACACGTAATAGGTGCATCTAACTTGCAAGATAGGATCAAGAACACAAATATATTCATGAAAACATAAAGGGTTCAGATCTGAAATCATGGCACTCGGGCCCTAGTGACAAGCATTAAGCATAGCAAAGTGATAGCAACATCAATCTCAGAACATAGTGGATACTAGGGATCAAAGCCCTAACAAATTGACCCGATTACATGATAAATTTCATCCAACCCATCACCGTCCAGCAAGCCTATGAAGGAATTAATCACGCCCGGCGGTGAGCATCATGAAATTGGTGATGGAGGATGGTTGATGATGACGACGGCGTGGAATCCCCCTCTCCGGAGCCCCGAACGGACTCCAGATCAGTCCTCCTGATGAAGAACAGGAGGTGGCCGCGGCTCCGTATCGTAAAACGTGATGAAACCTCTTCTCTATTTTTTTCTCGGGGAAAGTCAATTTATTGCGTTGGAATTAGGTCAGATGGCCGCCTGTGGGCCCCACAAGGCATCAGGGTGCGCCCCGGGGGTTCGCGCCTTTTTGCCTTGTGGGCAATAGGTGGCCCCTCTTCTGTTGATTCTTGCGCCAATAATTTTTATATATTCCATAAAAATTCTCCAGAAAATTTTGTCCAATTCCGAGAACTTTGATTTCTGCACACAAACAACACCATGGTAGTTCTGCTGAAAACAGCGTCAGTCCGGGTTAGTTTCATTCAAATCATGCAAGTTAGAGTCCAAAACAAGAGCAAAAGTGTTTGGAAAAGTAGACGTATCAAGCAACCCCCTCTCTAGAGTGATTTGAGTTTAAAATCCACCAAGAGAAAACTCTAGAGCCGAAAAATTAGATAGTGGTTTAGCATCACTCGAATCTAAGTCTAGTATGCTCCGCCTATTACTCTTGAGAGTTGCAAACTCTCTAGATGGTTAGGTGTCAATTTCTTCAGAAATCATGAGTGATTGTGGTTCTCGAAGAAGAAGTCTGTAAAGGTTCGGAGATCACCTCAAGCATCTACCACGAGTAATCAGCATTAGTTGACGAACCAATTGTCAAGGAGAATAGGGCGAAGAGAGTTTATCTTCTGTGTTAAATCACAACCCCTCCAACCAGACGTAGTCCTTGTGCAAAGGGACGAACAGGTCTAACAAATTCTCTGTCACCATCGAGCATCACTGGTCATTCTTCACTCGTTTTCATTCAATCTGTATTGCAAGACTTGATTCAACCATGTTCATGCACTTAGTTTTTGTTCGTTAGTTTACTTTCGCTCACTGAAATATGTTATCACTCTCTCCACTGTTGGGTTCCGAGAGTTTTGAAGTTCCCAAAAGAAATTTCAAAACTCCCATTCACCCCCCCTCTGGTAGACATACTTCGTTCCTACAGTATTGATACCTCGGATACCTTTTAAAAGTGTTTGGAATGCTATCCTGGGGGCTCTTAGCCCATATATTCTCTGCGTTCATATTTTCTTTTATGACCGCTCCCTTCCGTAATTATCGTCATAAAGCCACAATATGCATCAATTTGACTTAAGATCTGGCCAAGCTGGTTGCCTGGCTCCTGTGCTTACCGCCTACGTTCCCTATAGTTCGGCTAGGGGGTAAAGGGAGCACCTCTGTGAATGTTGCTTCTAGGTCATCCGAGTTAGCATCTCAGACGGGTGAAGCCAAAAGTTAGCAATCTTAAGAATATAATTGGTCGTTGATGACCCACAAGTATAGGGGATCAATCTAGTCCTTTCGATAAGTAAGAGTAATGATAAGCGGTTCTTAGCAAGGTATTCTCTGCAGGTGCTGAAACAGTAGTAACAGATAGTTTTGATAGTAGGGTAATTCGTACCGAGTAACCAAAGTAATAAAGTGCAGCAAGGTGTCCTGATACGTCTCCCACGTATCTATAATTTTTTATTGTTCCATGCTATTATAGTATCAATCTTGGATGTTTTATATGCAATTATATGCCATTATATATCATTTTTTGGGACTAACCTATTAACCCAGTGCCCAGTGCCAGTTGTTGTTTTCTGCTTGTTTTTGCCTTTTTAGAAAATCATTATCAAAGAGTGTCCAAATGAGAAAAAAACTTTGGATTAATTTTTTTTGGACCAGAAGAGACCCACGAAGCATCGGGAGAAGACCAGAAGAGCCACGAGGAAGCGGCAAGCCTGGAGGGCGCGCCCAGGGGGGTAGGGCGCGCCCCCCAGGCTTGTGGGCCCCTCGTTGCCCCTCCTGACCTAATTCCAGCACTATAAATTCCCAAATATTCCCAATATACCAGAGAGACAGAAGAGAAAACCTTTTCTCCACCGCAAGCCTCTGTTCTTCCACGATCCCATCTGGAGGCCTTTTCCGGTACTCTGCCGAAGGGCGAATCGATCACGGAGGGCTTCTTCATCAACCTTGCTGCCCTTCCAATGATGTGTGAGTAGTTTACCACAGACCTACGGGTCCATAGCTAGTAGATAGATGGCTTCATCTCTCTCTTTGATCTTCAATACCATGTTCTCCTCGATGTTCTTGGAGTTCTATCCGATGTAATCTTCTTTTGCGGTGTGTTTGTTGGGATCCGATGAATTGTGAGTTTATGATCAGATTATTCATGAGAAATATTTGAGTCTTCTTTGAACTCTTTTATGCATGATTATTATAGCTTTATATTTCTCTCCGATCTATCGATTTGGTTTGGCCTACTAGATTGATTTATCTTGCAATGGGAGAGGTGCTTTGTGATGGGTTCAATATTGCGGTGCTCAATCCCAGTGACAGAAGGGGACATGACACGTATTTGTATTGTTGCCATTATGGATAAAAAGATGGGGTTTAATCATATTGCTTGAGTTTACTTTGTCTACATCATGTCATCTTGCTTAAGGCGTTACTCTGTTTCATACTTAATACCCTAGAAGCATGCTGGATAGCGGTCGATGGGTGGAGTAATAGTAGTAGATGCAGGCAGGAGTCGGTCTACTTGTCTCAGACGTGATACCTATATACATGATCATTTCCATGAATCCGTCATAATTATTTTCTTTTCTATCAATTGCCCAACAGTAATTTGTTTACCCACCGTATGCTATGTGTTCAAGAGAGAAGCCTCTAGTGAAAACTATGGCCCTGGGTCTACTTTATCATATATATAAAACCTAAAAATACCTTGCTGCAATTTATTTACTTTTATTTTACTTAATACTCCCTCCATTCCACAATGTGGTGCGCCTGCGTTTCCCGAGATCTAAGTTTGACCAAAAATTTAATCAACGAGACCCACTGCGGCGGGAGCAAAAATTATACCATTGAATTCTCTATTTCGATACAAATTCAGTGGTATAATTTTTGCTCCCGCCGCAGTCAGTCTCATTGGTTAAATGTATGGTCAAACTTAGATCTCAGAAAGCGCGGGCGCACTACATTGTGGAATGGAGGGAGTATTTTAGTTTATCTATCTACCACTATTAGAATTAATCCTTGCAAATAACCGCTAAGAGGATTGACAACCCTCTTATTTGCGTTGGGTGCAAGTGTTTGCTTTTGTGTGTGCAGGTGCGCTTAACGGAATTTTGCTTGGTTCTCCTACTGGATTGATAACCTTGGTTCTTAACTGAGGGAAATACTTATCTCTACTATATTGCATCATCCTCTCCTCTTTGGGGAAATACCAACGCAGTCTACAAGTAGCAGGAAGAATTTATGGCACAGTTGCCAGGGAGACATCATCAAAATTACCAAGTACCTTCGCACAAACTATCATTCACTTGCATTTATTTTATTTGCCTTTTAATTTGCATTTGCCTCTAGTTTTCATCTCCCCCACTTCTATTTTTTTTTACAAAAACACAAAAATATTTTTTTTTGCTTGTTTGCTAGTTTGCTTGCTTCGTTGCGATGTCCCAAGAAAACACAAAATTGTGTGACTTTTCCAATACTAATAATAATGATTTTATTAGTACTCCTATTGCTCCTCCCGCCACTAGTGCGGAGTCATGTGACATTAATGCTGCTTTGCATAATCTTGTTATGAATGAACAATTTTCTGGTAGTCCTAATGAAGATGTTGCATCCCATCTAAATACTTTCGTTGAGCTTTGTGATATGCAAAAGAAAAAAGATATGGATAATGATATTGTCAAATTAAAATTATTTCCGTTCTCACTACGAGATCGTGCTAAAACCTTGTTTTCATCCTTGCCTAGAAATAGTATTGATTCTTGTTATAAGTGTAAGGATGCTTTTATTACTAAGTATTTTCCTCCTGCTAAGATTATTTCTTTAAGAAATCAAATTATGAATTTTAAGCAACTTGACCATGAACATGTTGCACAATCTTGGGAGAGAATGAAATTAATGATAAGAAATTGCCCAACTCAGGGCTTAAATTTATGGATTGTCATACAAAAAATTTATGCGGGGCTAAACTTTGTTTCTAGAAATTTGCTAGACTCTGCCGCAGGTGGTACTTTTATGGAAATTACATTGGGAGAAGCTACAAAACTTCTTGACAATATCATGACAAATTATTCCCAATGGCACACTGAACGAACTCCAACTGGTAAGAAGGTAAATTCTGTCGAAGAAATTAATACTCTGAGTGATAAGATGGATGCTTTATTTAAATTGGTTGCTAGTAAAAATGCTCAAATTGATCCTAATGATGTGCCATTGTCTACTTTGATTGAGCAAAATAATGATGCTATTGATGTGAATTTCGTCTCTAGAAATAATTTCAACAACAATGCTTATAGGGGTAATTTCAATCCTAGACCGTTTCCTGGAAATTCCTCTAATAATTATGGCAATCCTTATGGTAATTCTTATAATAATAATAATAGGATTCCCTCTGATCTTGAAATTAATATTAAAGAATTTATTAATTCGCAAAAGAATTTCAATGCTATGATAGAAGAAAAATTGAATAGAGTTGATGAATTAGCTAGGAACATGGATAGAATTGCTCATGATGTGGAAAATATCAAAACTAAAATTTTGCCACCCAAGCATGATATAAATGAGTCTATTAAAGCTATCTATGTCTCCATTAATGAAAGTAAAGAAAGGACCGCTAGGTTGAGAGCTAAGCGAGAATTTCTAGAAAAAGTGATTCCACCCGGTTTCTATCGTAGTAATGATGAAGATGTTAAAATGATTGGTGTCACTCCTATTGAATCATTATTTAGTAATATAAAACTTGATAAAAAAAGGGACTGAAGAAGAGTAAACTTTAGATAGAAGGAGTCCCGATTGCTTGGAGGGTGACAATCTTAATGAAAAAAATGAAAAAAGTGGGTTTGGAGAGGTCAAAACTTTAAATAGTAATGCACCCACTACTTTCGATTACAAGGACTTTAATTATGATAGTTGTTATTTAATTGAATGTATTTCCTTGTTGCAATCCATGATTAATTCACCAAATGCATATGAACAAAATAAAGCTTTCACTAAACACATTGTAGAAGCCATGATGAAAGCGCATGAAGAAAAACTTGAGTTAGAAGTTTCAATTTCTAGAAAATTACAAGATGAATGGGAACCTACTATTAAAGTCAAAATTAAAGATTATGAATGTAATGCCCTTTGTGATCTTGGTGCTAACATTTCCACTATACCATAGTCTTTGTGTGATGTGCTAGGTCTCACCGACATGGATCCTTGTTCCCTTAATTTGCATCTTGTGGATTCCACTATGAAAAAGCCATTGGGTAGAATAAATGATGTGCTTATTCTTGCAAATATAAATTATGTGCCCGTGGAATTTATTGTTCTTGATATTGAATGCAATCCTTCTTGCCCCATAATACTTGGTAGGCCTTTTCTATGAACAATAGGTGCTATTATTGATATGAAAGAAGGTAATATAAGATTTCAATTTCCATTAAAGAAAGGGAAAGAACAATTCCCTAGAAAGAGAATTAACACACCTTATGAATATATTATGAGGGCTACCTACGGAATTAACTTGAAGGATGACAACACTTGAAATTATGCATTATGCCTAGCTAGGGGCATAAAACAATAGCCCTTGTTGGGAGGCAACCCAACGAATAAAATAAATTTTTGTTTTTACTTTCTATTCTTATGTGTTTACACTATTATAGCCTCTTTTATGATTGTGTTTTTATCTTTTAGTTAGTGTTTGTGCCAAGTAATGCCTTTGGGATGATGTTGATGATAGTATAATTGATGCTGTTTGGAAAACATAAAGTTTTGCGTCCAGTGCTGGAATTTTAATTCTATACTGGAGCGTCAGAAAAATCTGAAATTTTTACAAAGTATTGATATATGAATTTTTTACGTTGTCCTAATTGTTCAGAATTTTTGGAGTTACATAAGTATGCCTTTTAAATAGATCTTTACAGACTATTCTGTTTTAGACAGATTCTGTTTTTATTGCATAGTTTGCTTATTTTGATGAATCTATGGATCGTATCGGGGGGTATGAGTCATGGAGAAGTTGGAGTACAGTAGCATTATGCCAATATTCAATATGAATCAATTTACAATAGTACCTAAAGATTAAGATTTGTTTGTTATAATAACAGATCTCACGAGGTTTCTGTTGAGTTTTGTGTGCTGAAGTTTTCAAGTTTTGGGTGAGACTACGATGGATAAAGGAATAAGGAGCGGCAAGAGCCTAAGCTTGGGGATGCCCAAGGCACCCCAAGGTAATATTCAAGGAAGAGTCAAGCACCTAAGCTTGGGGATGCCCGGAAGGCATCCCCTCTTTCGTCTACAATCTATCGGTAACTCACTTGGAGCTATATTTTTATTCATCACATGATATGTGTTTTACTTGGAGCGTCTTGTGATATAGTTTGTTTGCTTTTGTTTTATTTTTAGTTTGTCACAATCATCTTTGCTGAACACACCTTTTTGAGAGGGACACACATTATTCATGATTTGTTAGAATACTCTATGTGCTTCACTTATATCTTTTGAGCTAGGCAGTTGCTCTAGTGCTTCACTTATATCTTTTAGAGCACGGCGGTGGTTATATTTTAAAGAAATAGTTGCACTCTCATGCTTCACTTATATCCTTTTGAGAGTCTAATAATTAGCAATGGTAATATGCATGGGTTATGAATTTGGTCCTGATATGATAGGTATTCAAGAGGGATATAATAAAAACATTCATGTAGATCACTGAATATGATAAGTTTGATTCCTTGCAATAGTTTTGCGATATTAAGATGGTAATATGTGGGAGGTGCTAGTAGATAATTGTGGTTTAGTAAGAATATTTGTGTTAAGGTTTGTGATTCCCGAAGCATGCACGTATGATCTGTCGTTATGCTAAGAAGTTGGAGCATGATTTATTATTGATTGTCTACCTTATGAGTGGCGGTCGGGGACGAGCGATGGACTTGTCCTACCAATCTTTCCCCCTAGGGGCATGCGTAGTAGTACTTTGCTTCGAGGGCTCACTACTAGGAAATACCTTATAGGTGGAGGCTTAACAGTAGCGAGGGGCAAACATCGGCGCTACTAGTAATTAGCAGTAGCGCATTCTAAGGACAGACGCTACTGGTATCAACTTAGAAGTAGCGCGGGTGTACGTGACATCGCTGCTGGTAAATGGGCCCAACCGTATCCACCAGGCCATGAATAGTTGTAGCACGGGCTGGGGAAAAGGCGCTACTGCTATTGCTATTAGCAGTAGCGCAGGTCAGGTACCCACCGCTGCAACTACGGCTGCACTGGCCCACGTGGTCGTCCCCGCTTAGCAGTAGCGCGGTTTGCGGACCAGCGCTGCTGCTATTGCTCTTAGCAGTAGCGCCGTTCGCCAACCCGCGCTACTGCTAAGCCGCAACTGGCACCTTGTGCAACCCCCTTTCCCCCCTCCCCCCTCCTCTCTTCCTCACTTCTTCTCCCTCACTTGCTTTCCCCATTAGCTAGCTTTCTTCTCTCTTCCTTCTCCTACCTCTCTTCTCTCTACTTCAATGCCCCCTCCACCATCTCCATTAATGCACCCCTTTTCTCTCTTAGCTTCCTCACTCTTCTCTAATCCCTCCACTAGTTAGAGCTAGCCATCTCCTTCCCCTACTAGCTATAGATCTATCCATTTAGTAAGTGGAACCTATCAACTCCCCAAATAGATCTATTCTTTAATGAAGTAAATCCATTTAGTCACCGTGCTTCTCTCTCGAGATAGCTAGGTGAGTAAAAAATTGTGCTTTGGAAGAATTAATGGAAAATATGTGTGCGATATGACCGAATCGGGCGATGTGATGGAAATTGTGCGTGTGGCATGAGTTGCCGCCTATATGTTTATTTGCCGAATTGTGTGTGACATGAGAGTTGCTTATGTTTTGCCGAAATGTCGATTTATTTCTGTTTCGGCAAATTTCGGGCAAACTCTATATGTCCTCTTTTTAGGGAAGGTCATGGCGAATTTTTGTATGACTTTGATACATGGATGCGTTTATAATCCTTTTGCTTATTAATTATACCACGCAGGCGATCATGAAGGTCAGTGGAACGATGGTGGAAAGATGGTTGCGATCCGCGGTGCACGACATGTATGAAAATAACCGGAAGGAGATTTTCTGTCCGTGTCGAACATGCAAAGGAGGAGTCTTGCTCGAACCCTTTAAGGAAGGCTGTTTGAAAGCGCACCAGCTCATGACTGGTTTCATGGATGGCTATACTCGGTGGATAAGTGAAGATGATGACGTCGATGGGGCAGCCAATGACGACATTGGACCAGACGAATAGATGACCGATAATGGTGGTGGAGAAGAGGCCGGACATGGCAGTGGAGAAGAGGCCGGACATGGGGCGGAGAAGAGGCCGGACATGGGGGCGGAGAAGAGGCCGGACATGGGGGCAGAGAAGTGGCCAGACATGACAGAGAAGACGTGGACACGCCGGAGCATTCGTCGCTACTAAGTTCAGTCGTGCGGGACCCTCATGTTCGAGACCTGCTTTGCAAGAAGATGACTAACGACAGAGCTGCTTGTAGAGAGGAGGTCAAGCTGGAGCAACTGGAGGTAGACTCTCATACTCCATTGTATGATGGTTGCGATCCCGAGGTGGCCCGCTTGAGTTTCACGCTCGAACTTCTAAAGACAAAGGCTGAAAACAAATGGACCGACATAATCCTCGATGAGCTTCTCAAGTATCTAAAGAAGGTTCTTCCCGCGGGGAACCTGTGTCCTACTAGTGTCGATAAGGCCAAGAAGATCGTGCGCCCTCTTGATCTGCCGCACATTAGATACCATGCATGCATCCATCATTTATCGGAAGGAGCACGCGGAAAAACAACAACTGTCCGGTGTGCAATGCTTCTCGATACAAGAAGGCCGGAAAGAAATCTCCCCAGAAAGTTGTATGGTACCTACCGATCACTCCCCGTCTGCAGCGTTATTTCATAGATCCTAAGGAAGCAAAGCTCATGCGCTGGCACGCGGAGAGGGTGAAGCCCGACGATGGAGATGATCCGAAGCTGAGACACCTCGCGGATGCAAGCCAGTGGAGAGCGTTCAACGCCGAATATCGATTTTTCGCAGGTGATCCAAGGAACATCGTGCTTGGCGTGAGTACCGATGGCATGAATCCGTTTGGCAACCAGAACACCAACCATAGCACATGGCCCGTGTTTGTATGGATGTACAACCTTCCCCCCTGGAAGTGCATGAAGACAAAGTACATACACATGAGCATGCTGATTCAAGGGCCGAAACAACCAGGAAATAATATTAATTTGTATCTGGGGCTACTTCAAGAGGAGTTAGACATGTTATGGAAAACACCGGCCAAGACATGGGACGCCAGCAAAGGCAAGTATTTCTATATGAGGGCCGCGCTGATGACGACGGTGCACGACTATCTCGGTTACGGATATGTCGCAGGCCAGGTGTGCCACGGATATTGCGGATGCACGCGGTGCATGGATGATACAACGTCTCAGCAGCTAACGAAAGATGGCGGGTCTGGGAAAATCGTGTACATGGGGCATCGAAGATGGCTCGCGAAGGATGACCCGTGGAGAAACCGTGGAGATCTATTCAATGGTGAGGCTGAGCATCGAGGACCTCCACGTAAGAGGAGCGGCGCCGAAATCGATGAGATGTTGAAAAACTGGGAACAGTGCCCCGCACCGGGAAAGATGAAAAAGGCGCCGGAGCCGCTGCTGAAGGTATGGAAAACGAGGTCTGTTTTCTGGGACTTGGAGTACTGGCCCAAACTCGACACGCCTCATTGCCTTATCAAATGCATATCACGAAGAATGTCCTTGAGAGCTTGCTTGCAACACTGATGAACATGCCGGATAAGACCAAGGATGGGCTGAAGGCAAGAAGAGACTTGGAAGATTTGAACATCAGGGCAGATCTCCACATGCCGCCCCGTAAAAAGTCGGAGGAGACAAAGACGGAGACGGAGGCGCGGGACCAGGGCAAAAAAGTCAACAAGAAGGAAGAGAATTATTGCCCCCCTTCTTGCTTTACCTTAAGTCCGAAGGAGATCGATCAATTCTTCAACTGCCTTACCGGAATCAAAGTTAGTTCTGGTTACTGTGGGAAGATAAGCAGATTTCTAGACACCAAGAAGAAAAGGTTCAGCGGGATGAAGTCTCATGACTATCATGTGATGATGACGCAGATACTTCCTGTTGCCCTTAGACGGATAATGGACAAGCACGTCCGTGACACGCTTATTAGTCTCTGCAACTTTTTCGACGTTATCTCTCGAAAGTCGATCAGTGTGAAGCAGCTCCGAAGGCTATAGGAAGAGATCGTTGTGATACTAAATGAGCTTGAGATGTACTTCCCGCCCGCGTTCTTTAACGTCATGGTGCATCTGTGTGTCCACATTGTGGACGACATCATAGACCTCGGGCCGACATTCCTGCACAACATGATGCCGTTCGAGAGGATGAATGGGGTAATCAAAGGATTCGTTCATAACATGTCCCGTCCGGATGGAAGCATCATCCAGGGCTATCTGACCCAAGAGTGCACCTCTTTCTGCGAGAATTGTCTATATGGCGGAGACCCTATTGTTGGTTTGCCCGTTAACAAGCACCTTCGGAGGCTCAGAGGAGAAGGTCACAGCAACGGCCGGAGGGAACTGCATGTGGACCACTCGGGTCGACGCAATGACTTTGACAGAGCAAACTTAGTAGTGCTACAACACCTAGACGTGGTAGATCCTTTCGCGACACTGCACAAAGAAACCATCGCAAAGAAGTACCGTGACCGGGGGCTATGCAAGACGAATGCCGAAGTTATTAGAGAGCACAACTCCACTTTCCTGCCTTGGTTCAAAGAGCATGTTCTTGCTAATCCCCCGAAAGAGGGCTCTACGGACGGATTGCTCATATACGCCTTAGCACATGGCCCCGCGGCCAACCTCGTGACCTATCAGGCATACGATATCAATGGATACACGTTCTACACGGAGGCCAAAGATATAAACAGTGATTTTCAGAACTCAGGGGTGACAATCGAATGCATGACCGGCAACAACGCCGCAATTGAAAGATTCTACGGAAGGGTCGAAGAGATCTAGGAGCTTGACTACTCTGGACTGCACGATGCGATGATGTTCCGTGTCAGATGAGCTAAGAACGTCGAAAGAGAAAACCGGTATTTCACTACCATGTCTATACCCGACGCCAAGAGCGCTACCGTGAATGCCATCGCAAAAAACGAGTCATGGGTACATGCTAAGCACGTGACACAATGCTTCTTCATAACCGACCCAAGCAATTCCAGCAGTGTTGTCGTGAGGAGAGGCAAAAGGAACATCATCGGAATGGATGGAGTTGCCAACGAGGAAGACTAAGACTAGTACGGCAACCCGATGAGGGAAGATGACGATGACGATGAAGCATACGTCAAAAGAAGAATCAATACTACATTACCCAAGAAAGATCGTACTCCATGGAAAAGGAAAAGTCACAACGAGGGGCTCAATTATTCGACAGCGAACAAGAAGGAAAGAAGCTCACTCAGAAACGAAAACGTCGACGCTGAGAAACCATCATTTATATATATGTATTTATTTTGTGTACGCACTTAATCGTTATCGGTCAAATGATGTGTAATATATATCGTCGCCTGAGTTATATACATTGTATCCGATCCCCTTCTTCCCGACTCGGTCGTCTTTCGGAAAAGAAAAGAAATAGAAAAATGAGAAAGGAAAGAAGAAAATGAAAGGATTAGAAAAGGATATGAAAAGAAAAATAAAAAGGAGAAAGGAAATAAGAAAAATAAAATGAAAAGAAAAAGCAAAAGGAGAAAATGAAAAGAAAAATCAAAGGAATAGCTGTAGCGCGGGTGTGGACCCGCGCTATAGCTAAGTTAGCTGTAGCGCCGGTTTGGGTATCCCGCACTACAGCTAAGTTAGCTATAGTGTCGTTCCACACCCGCGCTACTGCTATGTTTGAGTTAACCGCACCGCGCGGGCTCCCTTCCTCCTCATTCCTCCCCCAATTTGCACTGACTCTGTCTCTCCCCTCTTCGCCGCCGGAGCCCCTGCCCTCGCCGTGCCCCAGCCTCGAGCGCCGCCGGAGCCCCTGCCCTCCGGTGCGCCAACCTCGTCGCTGCCTCGGCACCGTCTATCCCGACCTCCACCTTCCCGCTGCCGTCTCCCCCGACAACCGCTGTAAGTCCCCGTCCCTCCGCTCTCTCATTTTAGTATACTGAATTCTAGGGTTAGGTGTTTATTTAACTGAATTTTAGGTGTTTAGTTAACTGAATTCTAGGGTTAGGTATTTTAGCTGTTTAGGTGTTTTAGTTAACTGAATTCTAGGGTTAGCTGTTTTAGTGAACTGAATTTTAGGTGCTTAGTTAATTTAAATATAGGGTTAGGTATTTTAGGTGTTTAGTTAAGTTAATTCTAGGGTCAGGGTTTTCAGTTCCTGTTAAATGAATTCTAGGTATTTTAGGTGTTTTAGGTGTTTAGGTAACATAATTCTAGTGTAATGTTAGTAAGTGAGTGAGAGTGTGCTTGCTTTTTAAAGATTGGGGGAAAAGATGCAAAATTAGTAGGACAAAAAATTCAGAAAATTCATAGAAGTTTTATGTTGGACATTAGATAAGAATTTAGCTAGGGTTTTTTATTAGGACAGTAGCTCTTTTATATTAGGACAGTAGCTAGGAATTTAGCTAGGGTTTTTTGAGAAGTAGCTATTGTTTTGTTTAGTTAACCCTAGTAGATAGGAATTTAACTAGGGTTTTTTATTAGGACAGTAGCTGTTTTATATTAGGACAGTACCTAGGAATTTAAAACATATTTTGATGGTGAATTTCTTTATGGTGAACTTCTTTGAATAATTAAAGTGCATGAATTTCTTTGATATACATGATGTTGGCTATTGATGGTGAATATATTTTGAATAATTGAAGTGCCAAATGATGTTGGCTGCTGTTGTTGCCATATGATGTGCCAAATGATGGAGATGATATGCTATTGTTGCCTATGTTGGCTTTTCTTGTTTGCAGGGAAATGATCCGAGTGGCCTATGTTTTGCTGGAATGTTGATTCATTTCCGTTTCGGCGAATTTTAGGCGCTCGATAAGTCCACTTTTTAGCAAAGGTCATGCCAAAATTTCCTGTGAATTTCGGCATGACTTGTGCTAGAAAGTAGGCATATCGAGTGCCCGGGATTTGCTGGGACGGGAATGAAACGGCATTCCGGCAAACCATAGGCCTTTTCTTTATGTCATTACTCATTTTATTATAGTTTAAGAATTAAATGAGCGGACTTAATCGTAGGAAACATGTCGAACAACGACAAAACTGGGGCTTCTGACCACGCTGCCGACAACATACAATATGACCGTGAACATGATTACCTCGACTTTTTGTCTAGTCAGCAGACAGAAGGTTTGCAGGGCGACCTGGTCATAGCGGACGATGGTACTGCCGCCGACATCGACACCGATGGCACCGATGGCACCGGCACCAATGGCGGCGCCGAGACCGGCGCCGAAGGTACCGACGCCGAAGCCGGTAATGAAAAGAAGAAGCAGAAGAAGCAAAGGACACGATGCCCTAACAAACTCGGCATCGGAAGAATCCTGGTCACAGAGATGCACCCCGGCAAATTCGAGCCAATAGCGCCGGATGAAGCTCGCAAGTGCTACGGCAACCAAGTTGGATGCATCCTACGGGAAACCGCGAGCATCAACGACAAGGACTTAAGGAAGAAACCACATCTGGAGCACTTGCTCCTAACGAAGTTGCACAAGAGATTCCAGTTCCTCGGCCGGGATGACCGCATAGAAAACCCGTGGGATGATGCTGCCATGAAAGATATCAATAACCACGCCATGGGCATGTTCAGCAACGATTTGGCCACCTAGAAAGGGAGGGTGAAATGAGTGATTGATGCTAACGAACCCCTGTCCAAGATTTTGGCAGACAATCCGACACTTACGGCAGAGGAGTTCTAAAAGTTCAAGGACACTTCCGCTACCGAGGCAGCCAAGATTAAGTCTGAGAAATACAAGGGCCTTCAGCAAAGGAACACGGGGAACCAATGCCTCGGAAGCCATGGCTACATTGGCAAGAGGCCCATATGGGATAAGGAGGACGCGGAACATGAAGCCGCGGGGATCCCAGACCCCTACGCGGAGTTCACCGACCCGCAGGAGCGTGACTTCATCAGAGACCGGTACAAGTGGGACAAGGAAAAGAAGGTTTGGTACACGGACCCGATCACGAGGAAATTGATTAGATTACTGGTAATTATTCTTTTACCACCTTACATTTAGCTTCTGATCAAGTGGACTACACGTTGTAGTAACATTCGTAAACGGTTCACGTTCCTTTTGCAGAAGGAGCAACACAGGCTTGCGGCCGAAAGCGACTCGTCGTCTCAGTCGTCGATGAGGCCCAAGTGGGACACCCCTCTCAACCGGGCCTTGAACCAACTGAAGGGATTCCCTTTGGACCAGCGGCCGCAATATGGACGTGTGCACAGCGGCGGAGACGGCGCCACGTGGAGGTACTACTACAACGAGGGCCCGGAGGCCAAAAAGCAGAAAAAGAAGTTCAATCAGTTGAACATCGACGAGAAGGTGAAGCTTGCGGTCGAGAAAAATGCAGCTGAGGCCGAGAAAAAAGCAGCTGAGGCCGCAGAAGCGAACAAAAATGAGTTGGTCCAGCAGGCAGTCAATGCAGCTGTAGCTGCATGTAGAAATGATTTCGTTACTAACTTGATTCCAGCTATTATCGACTGGACGAAGCAAAATCCAGACAAGACGGCACAGGATTTTCCCATGCCCAGCTTCGTCGGGAGCAACTCGGTGAACATCGCACCACCACCACCTGCTGCCGCTACCGCACAATGTCCTGCTCCCGCACCCGCTCATAGCAACCCGTCCTCTATCTCTGGCGTGCTAGGCGGGCCTTCGTCTTTGGCTGACCTCGACGCCCTCACGGTAATTACACGTCACATCAACATATATATAATCTTACGTTTTTCGTTGCCTTTCGGATGTCTTACGCCGCAGACATGTCTTCGCAGGCCGACGAAACCCCGTGCACCGTACTCTACATGATCAACGGCCAGAAGGTGGACGTGGGAAAGGCAGTGATAACGAAGCCCTTGGAACTCACGTTCCACGGCCAGCCGATCCCCGTTGGCACCTTCAGGGTTACCTTGTCGAGTGTGAAAGTGGGCCACGAGGATTTGACTCCTCCAGTACGGCTCGGGGGAGAGGAGGACGAGACCCCGATGCGGCTTGGAGAATGCAAGGGTTGGATGCTGCTGTGGCCGAAGAATCTTCTTCGTCTGGAGGCGGCCGAGAGCACACCAATGACCACACATCAGCAAGGTATGAACACCAGCACCCCGCCTACGGAATTACCAGTGCCTCTCGTGCCGGGTGAGAGCGTCGGACGACGCGAGGAAGGGGGTCCAATAGTGGATGATGTAGTCGGCCCCGTGGAACAAGGAATGGATGATGAGATGGAGGAGGAGGAACCTCTCCGGTTCCTTAATACCGGCGCCGCCTATGACGACGGACAAATGATGAGTCAGCCATATGACTCGGGCTATGAGCATGCGGATGAGGAGATGGATGATGTGCCCGGGCAGGAACGTCCTAGGGTTGATTGCAGGAAGTCTCTCTTCATGCAATCCTCACAGGACACACCACCAGATGCCGCCTCAACGCAGGGTCATCTAGCCGAGGGTCGTAAAGTGCTTAGCCCGACGACACTGGTGGCGGGGGTAAGGAAGGGTCTGGACGGTGAACCCAAGAAAAAGGAGAGGAAGAGACCACCGAAGAGAGGCACTGCTGCCGCCAAAGCTGCCAAAGCTTCTAGCAGCCAGCCGACCGATTTTGCAGACCGTGTACCGGTCAAAGATGCGGCGATGTACCATGTCGCGGGTGAGCCGATCCTACTGCCGAAACCGCTAGAGGGCATATCAGGGGATCTCAGGAGACTGCACGACCATGTGCTGTCGACTGAGAAAAGCCGCCTCGGAGGATCCAGGATATCCGCTTTACGCGGTTCGTGTGCCTCAGGCCAAGTGCTACGTTGACACACTGCCCGCGGAGGTGTTCTTCCTGTGGTTTGATCACATCTTTGAGATGTTTCTCACGAGGCGGCTCGATTTTACTATCGTCCGCCTTTTTGCGCTACATATGAACTTCGTCATCAGGAGAGAACAAATCTCGCAAATCTCGGTGGCGGATCCATACTACATGCATGAGTCCTTCTTGAGTTTCGGCGAGTTTGAACGTAAAGCTGCTAGGGACTACATCGAATAATTCATGGTAACGAATAAGGACAAGGAAATGATTCTCCTGCCTTATCATCCAATGTAAGTCATTGCCGAACAACCCTTTCGTACGTTTCAATCATTCCTTCGCTCATATGGAGATTAATTTGAGGTGTCTTTATTTTCCGCAGCAACGGGCGCGCCGTCCTTATCGTTCTTTTCCCATGAGTCTCCCACGCCATGTATTTTGACTCGTCCAGAAACATCGAGAAGAAAGACTACACCCACATAATGGATATTCTGGATGATGCTCTCCACGGCTTCAGCATGAGGGGTGGCCACATGGAGATCAGGAAACAAAGGAAGAACAAGCCGGGTTTCTCGCATAAAACTACCTTCTGCTCCATCCATCAACCGACAACAAGCAAGAACGATGGATTCTACCTCCTCCATCTCATGATGGAGTTCAGAAGGGATCACCAACAGCTTTGCATGACAACAAGAACTGATGAACATATCCGCAAATGGGCAGAATCCTTAGGAGACAAACCGGATTATAAACTCAGAGATGACTTCTTTCGCATCCAGAAGGACATTGCAACGATCATAATGAAAGAAGTTGTTGAAGAGAAGGGGATGTTCCACCACGGCCCTATATCGCGAGCTGACGTCAGAACTCGCATCGGCATGCAACGTCAGGACCTGACGCCATTCACGAAGCTAGGGTGCATCCTCCCGGATATGGATGGGTGGAACTTCCAGTGATTGACGATGCCGATGATGATGTGTCGGTTGAACTTGTAGTTTCTGTAGCAATGAAACTTTGTGATGTCAACGGTCCTGCTGAACTTGCGTAACGCTAGTTTGTTAGTTTGGGTTCGATGACCTGCGTACATCTAGTTAATTAGTTTGGGTACGATGAACCTGCATTGAATAATTATGTTTACTATATGTTGCATCTATTAGCTAACTCTTTCTTTTCGTGTTGCTCAAATATATTATGTTGCATATTATTGTTGAATTCGCTTGATGAAGATGCATCTCTAACAGGTAAATAGGTCCTTGATGGCGAAGAAGTGCTATGCCGTGTACATAGGGAGGATTCCGGGAGTATACGATGAGTGGCCCGAGTGTCAGGCCCAAGTGTCACGGTTCTCGGGCGGCAGCTATAAAGGGTTCGATAGCAGACAAGAAGCAGAAGCTAGTTACTTGAGGTTCACGCTAGCGCGAGAGAGGAATCACAACCGGCGCCTCATGTACTGCATAATTCCGCTCTTACTCATAGTGATAGCTCTTCTCTTCTATATCATCGTTTTAGATGGATGATGAAACATGTGTATGGGATGACGATGTAGTTGCATATATTCGAGACATATCATAACTTGTATCGCTATATCGAGATCGATGATGATGAGAGACATCATTTGTGTTGGATGATGATGACATGATTTGATGAGACTATTTGCATGTGTATGATATGATGAGACTATTGTGTGTATGATATGACAGGCTATTGTATAAAACCTATTAAAAACAGAGAAAAAACGTTGCAGAAAAAAATTACAGACAATAGTAACAGTAGTGCGGGGTATGTGTGTAGCAGTAGTGCTGCCTTAGCAGTAGTGCGTGTTAAACAGGCGCGCTGCAGCTTTTAGCAGTAGCGAGGTTCACCTAAACATGCTACTGCTAAACTCTGGTAGCAGTAGCACGGGTGGAACAGCGCAACTGCTAATAGTTAGCTGTAGCGCCGTAGCAGTAGCGCGCCCACCCGCGCTACTGCTATGACAAAACCCCACGCTACTGCTAGGGTTTTCCCTAGTAGTGGCTAATAAACTTTCGCAATAAGTATGTGAGTTCTTTATGACTAATGTGAGTCCATGGATTATACGCACTCTCACCTTTCTGCAATTTGCTAGCCTCTTTGGTACCGTGCATTGCCCTTTCTCACATCGAGAGTTGGTGCAAACTTCGCCGGTGCATCCAAACCCCGTGATATGATACGCTCTATCACACATAAGCCTCCTTATATGTTCCTCAAAACAGCCACCATACCTACCTATCATGGCATTTCGATACCCATTCCGAGATATATTGCCATGCACCTTCCACCGTTCCGTTTTTATGACACACATCGTCATTGTCATATTGCTTTGCATGATCATATAGCTGACATAGTATTTGTGGCTCAGCCACCGTTCATCATTTTTATACATGTTACGCTAGCATCATTGCACATCCTGGTACACTACCAGAGGCATTCATATAGAGTCTTTTTTTTGTTCTAGTATCGAGTTGTAATTTTGAGTTGTAAGTAAATAAAAGTGTGATGATCATCATTATTAGAGCATTGTCCCAGTGAGGAAAGGATGATGGAGACCATGAATCCCCCAGAAGTCGGGATGACACTCTGGACGAAAAAAAAGGAGGCCAAAAAGAGCCCATGAAAAAAAATTAAATGAGAGAAAAAGAGAGAAGGGGCAATGTTACTATCCTTTTTCCACACTTGTGCTTCAGATTAGCACCATGTTTTTCATATAGAGAGTCTCCTATTTTGTCACTTTCATATACTAGTGGGAATTTTTCATTATAGAACTTGGCTTGTATATTCCAATGACGGGCTTCCTCAAATGCCCGAGGTCTTCATGAGCAAGCAAGTTGGATGCACACCCACTTAGTTTTCATGTTGAGATTTCATACACTTATAGCTCTTAGTGCATCCGTTGCATGGCAATCCCTACTCCTCGCATTGACATCATTTGATGGGCATCTCCATAGCCCGTTGATTAGCCTCGTCGATGTGAGACTATCTTCTTATTTTTGATTTCTCCTTATTGATCTCTACCACCATACTCTATTCCACCCATAGTGCTATATCCATGGCTTGCGCTCATGTATTGCGTGGGGGTTGAAAAAGCTGAAGCGCATTAAAAAGTATGAACCAATTGCTCGGCTTGTCATCGGGGTAGTGCATGATAAATACTTTGTGTTAAGAAGATGGAGCATGACAAGATTATATGAATTTGTAGGGATAACGTTCTTTAGTATTTTTATTTTGAAAGACATGATTGTTTATTAGTATGCCTGAGTATTGATGTCTTTATATCAAACTATAGACTTTTGCTTTGAATCATTCAGATCTTTTTATTCATACCGTAAGAGAGAGATTACATGATGAAACATGATAGGTAGCATTCCACATCAAAAATTCTATTTTTATCATTTACCTACTCGAGGACGAGCAGGAATTAAGCTTGGAGATGCTTGATACGTCTCCAACGTATCTATAATTTTTTATTGTTCCATGCTATTATAGTATCAATCTTGGATGATTTATATGCCATTATATATCATTTTTTGGGACTAACCTATTAAACCAGTGCCCAGTGCCAGTTGCTGTTTTCTGCTTGTTTTTGACTTTTCAGAAAATCATTATCAAAATGTGTCCAAACAAGAAAAAAACTTTGGATTAATTTTTTCTGGACCAGAAGAGACCCACGAAGCTTCGGGAGAAGACCAGAAGAGCCACGAGGAAGCGGCAAGCCTGGAGGGCGCGCCCAGGGGGTATGGCGCGCCCCCCAGGCTTGTGGGCCCCTTGTTGCCCCTCCTGACCTAATTCCAGCTCTATAAATTCCCAAATATTCCCAGTATACTAGAGAGACAGAAGAGAAAACCTTTCCACCGCCGCAAGCCTCTGTTCTTCCGCAATCCCATCTGGAGGCCTTTTCCGGTACTCTGTCGGAGGGGGAATCGATCACGGAGGGCTTCTTCATCAACCTTGCTGCCCTTCCGATGATGTGTGACTAGTTTACCACAGACCTACGGGTCCATAGCTAGTATCTAGATGGCTTCTTCTCTCTCTTTGATCTTCAATACCATGTTCTCCTCGATGTTCTTGGAGTTCTATCCAATGTAATCTTCTTTTGCGGTGTGTTTGTTGGGATCCGATGAATTGTGAGTTTATGATCAGATTATTCATGAGAAATATTTGAGTCTTCTCTGAACTCTTTTATGCATGATTATTATAGCTTTGTATTTCTCTCCGATCTATCGATTTGGTTTGGCCTACTAGATTTATTTATCTTGTAATGGGAGAGGTGCTTTGTGATGGGTTCAATCTTGCGGTGCTCAATCCCAGTGATAGAAGGGGACATGACACGTATTTGTATTGTTGCCATTAAGGATAAAAAGATGAGGTTTAATCATATTTCTTGAGTTTACTTTGTCTACATCATGTCATCTTGCTTAACGCGTTACTCTGTTTCATACTTAATACCCTAGATGCATGCTGGATAGCGGTCGATGGGTGGAGTAATAGTAGTAGATGCAGGCAGGAGTCGGTCTACTTGTCTCAGATGTGATGCCTATATACATGATCATTGCCATGAATCCGTCATAATTATTTGCTTTTCTATCAATTGCCCAACAGTAGTTTGTTTACCCACCGTATGCTATGTGTTCAAGAGAGAAGCCTCTAGTGAAAACTATGGCCCCCGGGTCTACTTTATCATATATAAAAAACCTAAAAATACCTTGCTGCAATTTTTTTACTTTTATTTTATTTAGTATTTTAGTTTATCTATCTACCACTATCAGAATTAATCCTTGCAAATAACCGCTAAGAGGATTGACAACCCTCTTATTTGCGTTGGGTGCAAGTGTTTGCTTTTGTGTGTGCAGGTGCGCTTAACGGAATTTTGCTTGGTTCTCCTACTGGATTGATAACCTTGGTTCTTAACTGAGGGAAATACTTATCTCTACTATACTGCATCATCCTCTCCTCTTCGGGGAAATACCAACGCAGTCTACAAGTAGCATGTCCCAATCCTTTTATTGCAAAGGACAAGCCGGTAGTTTATCTTATATAAAGCAAAGCGTTCTCGAGACACACAGGAATTCTTGTCTCGTCACGTTCATCATGTTTAGTTGATTCGCGTTCACTACTTTGATAATTTGATATGTGGGTGGACCGGTGCTAGGGTGTTGTTCTTACTTGAACAAGCAACCCTCTTATGATTACCCCCTCTCGCAAGCATCCACAACTACGAAAGAAGAATTAAGATAAATCTAACCATAGCATGAAACATATGGATCCAAATCAGCCCCTTACGAAAGAGCGCATAAACTAGGGCTTAAGCTTCTGTCACTCTCGCAACCCATAATCAATTTACTACTCCCTAATGCCTTCCGCTAGGCCCAAACATGGTGAAGTGTCATGTAGTAGACGTTCACACGACACCACTAGAGGAAGAGCAACATACATATCATCAAATTATTGAACGAATACCAACTTCACATGATTAGTTATAGCAAGACTTCTCCCATGTCCTCAAGAATGAACGTAACTACTCACAAATCATGTTCATGTTCAAGATCAGAGGGGTATTGAATATGATTAAGAATCTAAACATTTAATCTTCCACCAAATAAACCAACTAGCATCAACTACAAGATGTAATCAACACTACTAGCAACCCATGATACGTCTCCAACGTATCTATAATTTTTGATTGTTTCGTGCTATTATAGTATCAATCTTGGATGTTTTATATTCATTTATATGCCATTTTATATCATTTTTGGAAACTAACCTATTAACCCAGTGCCCAGTGCCAGTTGATGTTTTCTGCTTGTTTTTGGTTTTCCAGAAAATCAGTACCAAACAGAGTCCAAACGCTACGAAACTTTTTGATGATTTTTTTCTGGACATAAGAGACCCTAGAAGCTTTGGGAGGAGACCATAGGATGTACGAGGAGAGAGCAAGGCAACCCGGCGCGCCCAGGGGGGCGCGCCCTGTTGCCTTGTGGGCCCCTCGAGGCTCCGTCAGACCTAATTCCACTTCTATAAATTCTCAAATATAGGGAAACCAATAGAGAGCCACCCGAAACACTTTTCCGCCACCACAAGCTTCTGTTCTTCCGTGATCCCATCTGGAGGCCTTTTTCGGTACTCTGCCAGAGGGGGAATCAATCAGGGAGGGCTTCTACATCATCCTTGCTGCCTTCCGATGAAGCGTGAGTAGTTTACCACAGACCTATGGGTCCATAGCTAGTAGCTAGATGGCTTCTTCTCTCTCTTTGATCGTCAATACAATGTTCTCCTCGGTGTTCTTGGAGTTCTATTCAATGTAATCTTCTTTTGCGGTGTGTTTGTTGGGATCAGATGAATTGTGGGTTTATGATCTGAATATTCATGACAAGTAATTGAGTCTTTTCTAAACTTTATTATGCATGATTGTTATAGCTTTGTATTTCTCTTCGATCTATCTATTTGGTTTGGCCAACTAGATTGATTTATGTTCAGTGGGAGAGGTGCTTTGTAATGGGTTCAATCTTGCGGTGCTCTATATCCTAGTGATAGAAAGCGACAAGACACATATTTGTATTGTTTCCATTAAGGGTAAAGCGATGGGGTTTATTCATCTTAGTTGAGTTTACTTTGTCTACATCATGTCATCTTGCTTAAGGTGTTACTCTGTTTTTATTAACTTAATACCCTAGATGCATGCTAGATAGCGGTCGATGGGTGGAGTAATAGTAGTAGATGCAGGCAGGAGTCGGTCTACTTGTCTCAGACATGATGCCTATATACATGATCATTGCTTTGAATATTGTCATAACTATGCGATTTTCCATCAATTGCCCAACAGTAATTTGTTTACCCACCGTATGCTATGTGTTCGAGAGAGAAGCCTCTAGTGAAAACTATGGCCCCCGGGTCTACTTAAATCATATATAAAAATCCAAAATATATTTGCTGCAATTTTATTTCTTTTATTTTGTTTTGTAATTTATCTATCTAACTCTACAAGATTTAATCCTTGCAAGTAACGAGTTCAAGGGGATTGACGACCCTCTTGCCCGCGTTGGGCGCAAGTATTTGCTTTTGTGTGTGCAGGTGCTGTTCACGAGGCTTTGCTTGATTCTCCTACTGGTTCGATAACCTTGGTTCTCACTGAGGGAAATACTTATCTCTAGTGTACTGCATCTCCTCTCCTCTTCGAGGAAAATCCCAACGCAGCTCACAAGTAGCTGGAAGAATTTCTCGTGCCATTGTCGGGGTGACATCATCAAAACCTATCAAGTACCTTTACACAAACTATCATCTACTTGATCTACTTTTATTTGCCTTTTTATTTGCCTTTTTATTTTCCCCTCTTTTTCTTCTCCCTCCACTTCTCTAAAAAAATACAAAATACCAAAAATATTTTGTGTGCTATCTTTGCTTGTGCTGCCATGTGACTTCTATTTGCTTGCATCTTCGCTTGCTAAAAATTATTGATATGGATCCTCATCACTTGCTAATCTTTTCAAACAATCCAATTATCATGAACCAATTGCTAGTGAGTTGAGTGCACTTGATTATCTTTATGAAGTTTTGCTTGAAAATCGTGAATCTGAAAATTGTGATGAAGTGTTAGAAGAAGAAATTTATAAAGTGATTCATGATAGCTCCTTGAATGAAAAGCATGATGTTATTATAAATTCTATTAATGTCAACTATGCTAATGATATGAAAAGCTACAAGCTTGGGGATGATAATTTTGTTATGTGCACTACTTATTGCAATGATCATGATGGGGGTGATAATGCTTCTTATGATCTTGAAAATTTATTTAAGCCTCATGATGAATATGTTATTGATAATAATATTTACAATAATATTGAAAGTGGGTTTGGAAGAGTGTCAACTTTAGGTAAAATGAATCCCACATATTTGGAGAGTGTTCAATCTTATAAATTTTTGGTAAAAGTGGGTTTGGAGAGGTCATGACTTTAGTTGATGTTAATCCCACTATCTTGGAAGATTATAAAACTTTTATGCATAGGGATCATGAAGAGAATATTTTATATGATAGCTATATTGTTGAATTTGATTATGATCCTACATGAAATTATTATGAGAGAGGAAAATATGGTTATAGAAATCTTCATGTCACTAAATTACCTCTCTTTGTGTTGAATTTATTAATTCTTCATGCTTCCTATTTGCATATGCTAGATATTGCTTGTCTTGATAATTTGTTTTCCTATAAAATGCCTATGCATAGGAAGAGGGTTAGACTTAAATGTGTTTTTCACATGTTTTATGATGCTCTTTTTGTGTTTCAATTATTATCTTTCATGTGAGCATCATTGAAATGTTAAGCCTATCTTAATGGCTATAAAGAAAGAGCTTGTTGGGTGGCAACCCAATATGTATCTTAAATTTTTGCTTTTCCTTTATATTTTGTGTGTTTACACCATTATAGCTACTGTTATGATTGTGTTTTTATCTTTTAATTAGTGTCTGTGCCAAGTAATGCCTTTGGGATGATTTGGATGATGGTATAATTGATGCTGTTAGGAAAACAGAAAGTTTTGCACCCAGTTCTGGAATTTTCATTCTGTACTGGAACGTGATAAAATCCTGAATTTTTTTCACATTATTGCAATACAAATTGTCTATGTTGTCCTAATTTTTCAGAATTTTTTGAGCTACAGAAGTATGATTTTAATTCAGATCTTTACAGACTGTTCTGTTTTAGACAGATTCTGTTTTCTATTGCATAGTTTGCTTGTTTTAATGATGCTATGGATTATATCAGGGGGGGTATAAGTCATGGAAAAGTTAGAATACAGTAGGTATTATACAATAATAAAATATGAATGGGTACATAACAGTACCTAAGGTTTATGATTTGCTTGTTATACTAACGGATCTCACGAGGTTTCTGTTGAGTTTTGTGTGCTAAACTTTTCAAGTTTTGGGTGAGACCATGATGGATGAAGGAATAAGGAGTGGCAAGACCCTAAGCTTGGGGATGCCCAAGGCACCCTATCGTGGTTTTGTCACGGCAGATGTCCTCGTGAAAGGACTTAGTCATGAGGCCATCGCAACTAGGTAGTAGCTTGAATGGGGTTGATCGGAATCGAGAAGAAGCAAGTTTTACCCAGGTTCGGCCCCTCGCGGTGGAGGTAAAAGCCTACATCCTGCTTGATTGATATTGATGATCATAGTCACGGTTACAAGGGTGCTGTTTCCCTGACTCTGTCTCGAGAGCTATCAAAACGTCTGTCTCGAGACCTACCAAAACATCTGTTTTCTATTGCATAGTTTGCTTGTCAAGCAGTGCCGGGTTAACTTCACCCATGGCACTATAGCAGTGCCGGGTTAACTTCACCCCTGGCACTGTAGCAGTGCCGGGTTAACTTCACCCCTGGCACTGTAGCAGGCCGTGTTAACTTCAAACCTGGCACATCCTCAGGGTGACTTAAGCCCAGAGATGACTTAACCTCAGGGCGACTTAACGTCATGAGCCGGGTCATATCGTGGAGTTATATCCCCGACACACCCCAAAGTAATATTCAAGGAAGACCCAAGCGTCTAAGCTTGGGGATGCCCCGGATGGCATCCCCTCTTTCGTTTACAAACCATCGGTATATTACTTGGAACTATATTTTTATTCATCACATGATATGAGTTTTACTTGGAGCGTCTTGTGACATAGTAGTTTTTGCTTTGTTTGCTTTTTAATTTGTCACAATAATCTTTTGCTGGACACACCTTTTGAGAGGGACACACATTTATTCGTGATTTGTTAGTATACTCTATGTGCTTCACTTATATCTTTTGAGCTAGGCAGTTGCTCTAGTGCTTAACTTATATCTTTTAGAGCATGGCGGTGGTTATATTTTAAATAAATAGTTGCACTCTCATGCTTCACTTAAATCTTTTTGAGTGTCTAATAAATATTAATGGCAATTTGCATGGGTTATAAGACTAGTCCATAAAGGACAGGTATTCAAGAGGGATATAATAAAAACTTTCATGTAGCTCACTGAATATGATATGTTTGATTCCTTGCAATAGTTTTGCGATATTAAGTTGGTAATATGTGGATGTACTAGTGAATGATTGTGGTTTAGTAAGAATATTGGTGTTAAGGTTGGTGATTCCCGAAGCATGCACGTATAGTCTCTAGTTATGCGATGAAGTTGGAGCATAATTTATTATTGAGTGTCTACCTTATGAGTGCCAAAAGTATGTGAAAGTTGTAAAATATTAGCATGAAACAATCAGAAATTATAGATACGACGGAGACGTATCAGCATCCGTAAGCTTAATTCCTGCTCGTCCTCGAGTAGGTAAATGATAACAAGATAATTTTTGATGTGGAATGCTACCTAACATAATCTTGATCATATAATCTAATCATGCCCTGCTGCAGCGACGTGCTATACAAACGGCTTTTAACCCCTTTCCACGACAAAGTTTTAAACCGTCGCCTTGCCTATGTGTGCGATAGGGGGGTCCATCCCACACGACCCAGAAACCGTCGGCAATAGGGAGCGATGATGCAGACGCTCTGCCAAATGTAATTGTATGCGATGCAGGAACATATCCCACACACTATATTCTGGCACACGTGCGGGATTGGTGATCAATCGCTCATGTCTCTCATGAGTCAAACGTTTCTAATTGCGCAGGGAAACCAAACGGTGTTTGACATTCAACCATGTGCGAAATATTACCTAAGCCACACGGGCAGTCATAGAAACTGTGCGCGATATGTGGCCCATCGCACATGAGTATTCTATGGCAAGCGTCTACCATGCATGACATCATCGCACACGTTTCCTAAAAAATTTATGAGTGGGATTGCATTTTGCATTGGGCACGGTTTCGTCTAAGATCACATGTGCGATAATGTGCTATCACAAACGGTTGAGGAGCCTCTACACACATGTAGAAGTCCTGCAAATCGTCTGCGATTTGTTGTGTATCACCAACGGTTCAGTTCATATCTCGTGTACTTTTCCTGTAGATCACAAGCGGTTGTACTACGAATGGCGTGTGCTTTCCATTCTGGATCCCACATGCTCAGTTACTAGAAACCGTGTGCACTTTAATATGGCCAGGTTATGGCAAAATATCGCATTTGAATCACCCCGCAAAAGGCAAATTCACCACAATATGCAATTGAACAAATAGTGTCCACTGGAAGAACATTCATCAAAATTCGGCACAATATGCAACTGAACAAATGCTAGCTAAATTCCACAGATGTATTGACATATGCAGTACATAATCATAGTGTACGAAATACGAAGACCTCAGCACATGGAAAGCAATGCATCCATGCGCATATGTTTATCTGCTAACACTAACTGAATGCATACTAATTATTGGAGGACAAGCCTTGCTAAAATCTTCATTATCATCAATGGGCTTGATGTAGTAATTCAGGGAGAATTTGCTCATAAGTCTTGTAACAACCAGCAATTCACCAACGGGAAGCGGTTCAGGGATCATCGGTGCAAAGATGAGCTGCACGATTTTTAGATCAGAATGTGCCATACGTGTGGAGTAGAAGATAGTAATTAAGATACAGACTTACTGGTACTAAAGCGATAGCATCGTTACAACAATCAACAGATTTGCAGATGGAGATCATGTGTCTGCAAACATAGTATCCACAAAGGTTGGTCCCTTCCTGTTGTTGAGGACACTGAATTTTTTTGTACAGAATTAGTCATGTATTTGCCCTGTTAGGAACAACCAAACCAGTGCAAGCTGTTCATTTTTTTCTTTGGAGAGAAATAGAAAGAGGTTTATTTAGAAACTTGAACACTTGACTAGCATAAGAAAAGGTATTTGCGAACCTTTGGATACATTTTCTAAAAATAATGGATTTCGATGTCTTACCGGAGAAATGATCTCGTGCTTCAGAGGTAATTGATGATCGAACTTGCCCCCTCCTTTAGTTATGCAAATTGACAATACACTGCAAATGAGGATGAATTTTCACATACTCAATTCTTGAACCATATATGAATACAAATTTCAACATCAAAGAATTCAATACCTATCCATGAATTCCTGAAGATGCGTCAGATCCTGAGGCTTTATTGACTCTCTGAGAAAATCCAGGTAGTTAACTGTGTTGTGCTTTGGAACAATGACTACCAAGATCCAGTGCTTGCTACAGATTAAGAAAACCATGAACTTACGAACTATGTCAAAATATGAAAGACAATCAATGTATGCGTGGTTGTATATTTAACTTATCCTTCATGATATGGCCAGGGAAAGAATTTTGCATACTGCATGACATGCAAGGTACTGGCGACCTGTTTCATGGCCTTCCCCCGTTGTTCATTGGTCCCTTTTAAAAATGTGTCGTTTGCTAAATCAGGATCTATGAAATACGCTTTCTCCCTTAGTGTTCTCTGTGCGATCAATCCCCTAAGAGGAATAAAATACAGTTAGATTTTTTTTAGTTTACAGCCTTGTATGGAGAAGTTGGTCAGAGTTTGTGAAATACTTACAACATCAAGCATTTAACAAGTGTGGCAGCGAGCATATCAAAGTTGAAGAAGAGATGAAAGTCCTAGATGGTACCCTGATCGTGACCGAAATGCTTTCTGTCGTAGTGGACTTGCAGAATCTTATGACCTTCTGACATTTTCTCCATGCAATATTTATGTAACTTGCGGCAACTGGAACTCTACTCCTCATAGTATTCGCCAACAAGAAATGAATGGCCACGGACGTACTTGCGTGCTTCAAGTACGTGTGCTTTATTATTAGAAAGTATCCTCTCCAATACTCCATCGGGCAAGTTGTCCGAACCAGTATTACTCACCGGTTCGAGAAACTTGCTGGTAATTTGGTTCTGGACGAAGAGTCTTTGTAGTAAGAGGCTATCATTCTCATCCCTCCTCGATTTCGGGGGCCGCTTCCTCGCCGGTGCGATCGTGCCCGCTTTCTGCTTGGTACTTGAAGCACTTCTAGTGCGAAGTCTGTACGAATGAACGATGGACTGCTGAGCAGACGGTGAAGCTACGACGGACTGCTAAGCACACGGTGTAGCTATGCCAAACTGCTGAGCTGGTGGTGCTACTGTGACGGACTGCTGAGCTGTAGGAGCGGAGGCATCGGACTGCTGACCAGGCATTGAAGCTATGTCGGGCTTCTGCGCAGGTGGTGCGAATGCGTCGGCGTGCTGAGGAGGCTGTGCCAACTCGTTGGTTTGCTGAGCAGGCATTGTCGACGCATCGGTATGCTGATCACGCGGCTGCGAACTGCCGGACTGATGAGCAGGCGGTCCCGGACCTTTGGACTGCTGAGTAGGGGGTTCCAAAGCATCGGACTGCATAGCAGTCCGTTCCGCCGGGTTGGTCTGCTGAGCATGCAGTGCCACTGTGTTTCCCCCAGCTGCTTCAGTGGCCGGCATCTGAACTGGTGGTGCGTCTTCAGCAGTTGTAGGCTTTGCCACGGGCTGCTCAGGGGCGAACGATGACATGGCCTGTACGGCAGGAAGTCGGACGGGCTGATCACAAGTTGATGCGTCAGCCGTCAGATTACGATTATTAGGTTCCTTGGGGAAGCACGCAAGAGCTGATGTGGCGAGAAGAGAGTCACCGGTTGAAGGGCAGCATTGGTTGCTCTTGGGGGGCTTTGAGGGATCTCATCCATGAAGTCTATTTCCTTTTGTGGCCACTTGATATGATTTAACAGTGTTTCTCCCAAGGTCCTCTGCTCATCATAGTCCCCTAGGACATTCTTCAGAGCAAATTCACTGAATCCAAGCTTTACTTCAGTCACGTAGCACTTCACACTGCCTGGCTTCAATGGCACATTGTCCAACAAGAAGCCCCCATCCGAGAGGGGGGAGGGCAAACCCAGGCTCTTGCACATTTTAACGTACCTTCATAATGTGTAAGCACGCCCCTCAGTCTGCATGTCGTTCCATATAGATCAGATATAGCATCATCATGCGCAGCTGCAGTCTCAGTGTCGCTGGGGTCAGCTGATGCACAGCTACTCTTGTGCGGTGTTGTCGCGCAATAAGCAGCATCCTCCATGCCCGCCTTCCCTCTCGTCTGCTAGCTATCTCTCAGTTTTAGAGTCTTCTGCATCATCATTGACTCCTCAATTTCCTTTCAAACTTTCGGATACATGTCCCTCCTCAACCTTTCATACAAATCATTCTAATTCATTTCACTCCTCGCTTTTTTCATGGTGAGCCTCTCTTCTTTTCTGAGTGTGAAAGCCCTCTTGTGCGGGACATTGACCCCTATACCCCTTGCATAGCCGGTGGGCTCTTTGGTTTTCAGAGCCACGGATAGAATATCACATGGCCCTAAGTTCCTGTAGAACCTTCCAGCTAGGCTGTCGGACGCCTTTAACAACTCGAGATACAATTCTTGGTCTTTTGAGTTTTCAAAGTAATAAGAACTGTCGTCATGCCTCCTTGCACGTGTCCGCAAGTAGTCTATAGCACGATCGCCCCTAATTTCACTAAAGGCCTGTTTTCCACCCGCAGCTATTGCTTCTTTGTCCTCCTGGTCCCATATCGGTTTCATGACGTAGTATCCTGCCACATCCATATGGTGGGGGTGCATGTTCCTCTTCTGAAGTTCCGATTGTTGAGCACTCTTCTCAATAAACTCCTGAGTGGCCCTGACCCTTTTGAATTCTGCCCAGTCTACCACTGTAATTTGGGGGTATGCGAGGATTGGGTCCTTGCCTTCACTCAAGTACTTCTTGTACAACACCTGCTTCCAGTTTCTCCTAGCATCCCTGGCCTTCTTCAGTGCAGCGTGTTCCACCTGCATTCTCCACTCCTCTAGAACGTTGAAGTGTTACATGATCTCCCGGACTATCCTGTGCCACGTTTCTGTGTTAGCCTTCTGAAACCCCGGCAGATTAATGTTGAGCCTTACCCTGCTAACAAATCCACACACACTCCTGAACCTCGTGTGTGCTTTATCTGGTTTAGGTGGAGCCCAAGACTTTAAATTGATCTCGATTACTTCATATACACCTTTAGGCTGGTGTGTGGGCTTTCTTGGAGTGTTCTTCCGTGTCCTGACCGGAAGGGTGATTGCGGCAGCTCCGTCCCGTTCCAGATTACTTGATCCCAGATCATCTGCTAGAGACCTAGGGTTGTCAGACTCAGATGAAGATACATCGCCCGAAGTATGAGTGGTGTCGCTGCTACTCTACATCTACAGGGAACACATGCGAAATTCAGAAAAGGGGGATACGCATAAAGCTAACAACTTGGTAGCAAGCTGTCTAAACATGGCATGTGATAATTTGGAAAATGTACAACTAATTTGTTCATTTTGTGTGACTCAGCTGCCCATGATCTGTAAATCGACAATAACTAATTGGAACAAATACAACTTATATGTACTAGTTAGGAAGGTAGATAATGAACATACATACGCTCTCCATTATTTTATAGCCAATTTGGGAACATACCGAATCAAATAGGAAAAGGGATCGCGAGGAAATAGGCCTCACCGTGATGGAGAGCAGTAACTGACAGGTTTTTGCGCAAACCCGGCAGGAGAGGCGAGGGTTACAGGATCGATATGCTCGAGGGTGGCTAGCGAGCAAACGAAGATGGTGATGCGAGGGTTGCCGCGTGTTGGGAACGGCAGTGAAGGTAGGGTTGGCGCCGAAGAGCGGGCACATGGCCGGGTTGAGCACGACATTGCCGGCAAGGGTTCTGGTGTGGATCTGGGGGAGAGGGAGCTGGCGATGGGGTTTGGGTAGAATATGCGGACTGTTGAGTGAAATGAGGGCAGGTGGTGGGGGGATGTTGGCGGCTTCGGTGAAAAAAGTGAAAAAAGAGCGCCGGTCACCGCGTGGAAAGGCCAATGCAAACGGTTGCATCTATGTACCCGTGTGCACAAACAACATAATTTCATTTGAAATGAAGACGTGCAAGTTTGTAGTGAAGACATGGCCTCATCATTTTGGCTCGAAATTTTTTCCACGGTACGCAATCACCATTATACTCTGTTGTAGATTTTATGTTGCATTTCAGGTCTCGTTTGCTATTTCTAAGCCATTTTTGCATTTACCATGCATTTAGTGCCTATAAATCAAATCCCAACTACAACTACATGTGGGTGTTGGCAAAGAAGGTCTAAAAAATCATTTGTGTCACTTTGCGTATTTTCATTCATTGTCCAAGGAACGGGAAGAATTTTCAAACATTTCGGCTACATGATGCGGCCACCGGCGTAGGGATTATTGGTATTTTAATTACAGGAAATGCGGATGGACTCCAAAAATCGGTGTGTCACTGTGGCGTGATCTCAAGACCCAGTGGAATTTTTTTGGTGAAGTTTGGCAAAAGTTACGATGATCGCTCATTGGAAACCGGAGCATCTCACAAGAAGGATCATAGTTTCCAAAAGGAGACATGGCAATTCGAACTCCAATCGGCGGTGGCTTCGTCATTTCGCCTCGAAACTTTTTCCATGGTATGCAATCGCCATTATACCATTGGTTTGATTTTCTGGCACATTTTAGGGCTCGTTTGCTATATTTAAACCATTTTTTGCATTCACCATGCATTTAGTGCATACAAATCAAATCCCAACTGCAACTACATGTGGGTGTTAGCAAAGAAGGTCTAAAAAATCATTTGTGTGTCGCTTTGCATGTTTTCATTCATTGTCTAAGGAATGGGAAGAATTTTCAAATATTTCGAATGCGAGATGCAGCCACCGGCGTTGGGCTCGTTGGTATTTTAATTACAAGAAATACAGGTGGTGTCCAAAAATCATGAAAATGGGCGTGCCACCGTGGCGTGATCTCAAGACCACGTGGAAAATTTTTGGTACAGTTTGGCACAAGTTGCGATGATCGCCCCTTGGAAACCAGAGCATCTCACAAGAAGAATTATAGTTTCTAAAAGGAGACGTGGCAATTCAAACACCAATCGGCGGTCACTTCACCGATTCTCCTCGAAAAATTTCCCACGGTAGGCAATCACCATTATAAGCTAGGTTTGATTTTCTGGCGCATTTCAGGGCTCGTTTGCTATAATTAAGGCATTTTTTGCATTTACATGGCATTTAGTGCATATAAATAAAATGCCAACTACAACTGCATGTGGTGATGAAAGGGATAAGGATTGCCGTTCGATCTGGTGCATCCTACGGTGCAGACGCACAATCCATGGGGTTTGGGTTCTGGCCAATCAGAATGCATGACTCACATCACACACATTAGGGTCATCGGCCACGGTTTTGTGGGCACACGGCTTTCATGAATGAACCGTGTTCTAATGGTAAACATTTGCATCAAGGAGCAGCATAATTTCGTTTGAAATATGAAGACGTGGCAATTTTGAAATGAAGACGTGACTTCATCGTTTCGCCATGAATTTTTTCGATGGTACGCAATCACCATTATAATATAGTAATGATTCTCTGTCACGTTTCAGGTCTCGTTGGCTATATTTAAGCCATTTTTTGCATTTACTGGGCATTTGGTGCATATAAATCAAATCCCAACTTCAATTACATGTGGGTGTTGGCAAAAAAGGTCTGAAAAATCATTTGTGTGTCACATTGCATTTTTTCATTCATTGTCCAAGGAACAGGAAGAATTTTCAAACATTTCGGCTGCAATATGCGGCCACCAGCGTAGGGATTGTTGGTATTGCAATTACAGGAAATGCGAATGGACTCCGAAAATCACGATAATCGGTGTGTCACCGTGGCGTGATGTCAACACCCAGTGGAAAATTTTTGGTAAAGTTTGGCACAAGTTACGATCATCGCTCCTTGGAAACCGGAGCATCTCACAAGAAGGATCATAGTTTCCAAAAGGAGACTTGGCGATTCAAACTCCAATCGGTGGTGGCTTCGTCGTTTTCTTCGAAAAATTTTCCACGGTACGTAATCACCATTATACCATAGGTTTGATTTTCTGGCACATTTCAGGGCTCGTTTGCTATATTTAAGGCATTTTTGTATTTATCATGCATTTAGCACATATAAATCAAATCCCAACTGCAAATACATGTGGATGTTGGCAAAGAAGGTCTAAAAAATATTTGTGTGTCGCTTTGCGTGTCTTCATTCTTTGTCCAAGGAATGGGAAGAATTTCCAAACATTTCGGCTATCAAATGCGGCCACCGGCGTAGGGCTTGTTGGTATTTTAATTACAGGAAATGCAGATGGTGTCCGAAAATCACGAAAATCGGTGTGCCACTGTGGAGTGATCTCAAGACCCCGTGGAAAAAATTTGGTACAGTTTGGCACAAGTTGCGATGATCGCTCCACGGAAACCAGAGCATCTCACAAGAAGAATAATAGTTTCCAAAATGAGACATGGCAATTCGAACTCCAATCGGCGGTGGCTTCACCGTTTCTCCTCGAAAAATTTCCCACGGTAGGCAATCACCATTATACGCTAGGTTTGATTTTCTGTCGCATTTCAGGGCTCGTTTGCTATATTTAAGCCATTTTTTGCATTTACAGGGCATTTAGTGCATATAAATAAAATCCCAACTGCAACTACATGTGGTGATGAAAGGGATAAGGATTGTCGTTCGTTCTGGGTGCATCCTACGATGCAGATGCATGATCCGTGGGGTTTGGGTTCTGGCCAATCAGAACGCACGACTCACATCGAGCACATTAGGGGTCATCGGCCACGGTTTCGTGGGCACACAACTTTCGTGAATGAACCGTGTGCTAATGGTAAACCAGATTGCACATGTTCAGTTCATACATACTGGAATGAGATCAATTGAGTGTGCTAGCTCTAGGGTATATAACCATAAATAGCTCAAATTCATTGCTAGGGCTGACAACATATTAAGGTCAACATATTAATCGTTCTTAGATCAACAGAAGGCCGGGCATAAATCATAATTCAGTACATGCGATAGTTCTAATTGAACGAATTAAATTGCAGAATAGACATAATAATTATTAGTGTTACGGAATAATTCCCATGTACATGGGGTTACTGGGATCATTAGGTTGACCCCGAATGAACTTAGGATTTCTGATGATTTTTAGCTTCTCTACTTTGCTGTTGCATGATCCTTCAGTTGGCAACTCAGCAAATTGATTGTACTCATCCTCATCAGCAACATTCTCGACGCCCAGTACCCTCCTTTTCCCAGACACCACTACATGGCAGTTCTTATGCAAGGGGTCTTTCACATAGAAAATCTGGGTAGCATCACTGGCAAGAATGAACGGGTCCTTGTGATATGCCATATTTGTGAGGTTAACATAGGTCTTCCTGTAATCATCAACCTTTACCTGACCAAGAGGAACCCATCTGCACTTGAATAATGCCACCTTTACTTTCATGTAGTCAAGCTCCCAAATCTCTTCGATGGTTCCATAGTATACCGTTTTATCATCTTCGTCTAAAGTTAGGCCTTCTATTCGAACATAGCTATTCTGATATGAGGTCTTCCCATCACGTTCCTCAGTGTAGAACGTGTTTCCATTTATGTCATGCGCTTGGTACCTCAGAACCGTAGATGATGGCTTTTGTTCTAACCACGTTGCAAGGTCATCCATGGATCCGTGTGCCAAATGGGCCTTCAGCCATCTGACATAGTCCTTATTGTGTGCATTGATCTCGGTAGCTAATGGATGCACCGTGGGTAAGGAGCTTCGTTGTATCTCCTCCAAGTGTTCTTCAGCATAAGCATCGAGATCTGGGCTGTTAAGCAGTACCGTCAAATGGGCTTTATCGGTCTCATCTCCAGGTGCACAAATGATGCGCTAGCAAGGAACGGCTTACCAGCCAGCCTTCTCTCGTGTCGAGAGAGGGGCAAACCTATAGGTCTTTGTTTCATGTATTCGGTGCAAAACTCAACAACCTCCTCCGCGGTATAACCTTGTAGGATGCTTGCCTCTGGATGACATTGGTTCTGACAATAGCGCTTCAATATTCCCATGAACCGCTCGAAGGGATACATGTTGCGAAGAAACATAGGACCACAATACTTTATCTCGTCGACAAGGTGCACAGTGAGAGGGACCATGACATCAAAGAATGACGGTGGGAAAAACATCTCTAGGTTTGACAATATTCTTGCAATATCCGCTTGCATAAAATACAACTCTTCAATGTCTACCACCTTCTGCCATAGTTTGTTAAAGAAATCACAGAGATCAATGAGTGTGCTCCTTATGTCTATGTCCATCGTATTCCTGATGGCCACCGGGAGGATTTGTGTCAACATTACATGGCAATCATGTGACTTCATGTGCGCCAACTTCTTTTTACCTGAGCTCACATCCACGAGACTTCGGATGTTTGCGGAGTAGGAAGAGGGTGTCTTAACTGACAACAAATAGTCGAAGAACTCTTTTGCTTCTTGTGGAGTGAAATTGTAACTCTGGCGAACATGGAACAATTTGTCCTCATCTTCTGCCTCAGTCATGCGGTTTGGTTGATCACCAAGCATATCGAGTCGTGCACCGTCACCATCCTTTATTTTGCCTTTAATCTTGAGCAGAGTACAAAGGATGCTTTCACAGATGTTCTTCTCTATGTGCAAGACATTGATGGGTCCAATTTATGTGATAGTTTTACTGAGTATTTTGAGCCTACATAGTAGGCTTTGTGGAATTTTACCGCGCTCGCACACCTCTTTTTGTTGATAATCCCTTAGGTAACGTCTTTTGGATCAATTGTCATTTAATGGAGAAAATCCTCAAAAATGATATTGGAATCACATATTTAATGTGATAATCACTTTCCATAAAAGAATCAAGCAAGGAGGCCAAAGGAACGGGCGTTGTCGCGCTTCCAGATCAAAAGACGACGTTTCATAAAACTACGAGCGCCTGTATGAGCGGTCGTATGGCATGCCGCCGTCGCCGCCAGATCAACTATTTCCACCCAGTCAAATCAGCTCATGGATCAGACACCCAGAGACACCACAAACTCTTCCAGAAGGCAGAACCCTAGCCTCCAGAGTTCATCCGGAGGAGGGATTGGCAAGGACAAGGAGGGTATCTTCTCCACCGCACACGGGGAAGATACAACATCATCGCCATTGTCGTCATCATCATCATCATCCACATCCTTATCATCTGCAACATCAAGAACCCTAGTGGATCCTCCTGTGTATCATTTGAATCATTCATCCATGTATGCCATTACTTTCGTCTTGATGATTGTTGTTCCCATGTGTGAGTAGACCCCTAGTTCTCGAGGATATGGATCAACCTTAGTATGTGTAGGATCTGAAACGTTATTGTGGATATGAGATCCTCTGTTGAATGCTTAGTTTAATAACTTTGTGAATGTTGTGAAGGGGCCCCACTCAGCATTAGTGCCTTATGGCCGCGAAGTATATCACTATCATTGTAAAGGGCTAGGATGTGGAGGTAATTCGAGGTGACAGTAAAAGCCTACCACTCCTAACCTTTGCAATTGATCAGGGAATTACGGCGAACCCTTAGAGAGGCCGCGTCCACGGGGTAACCTTTAATTATCATGAGTTGTAACCCTATGGGGGAGACTATGATGGTGGCGTGCGTGGCACAAAGTCTACCACGAGTAGAATGTGTACTGTACCCGGCTTTGCCCAGCATAATCGTCAACAGTGGTTCAAGTATCCATTCCATACTATGTTTATGCATAGGTGCGCTAGAAACATACCAATGGGGATTCGGGACTCCTTGAGAACGCCTTTTTATTCTGCTGTTTCATCCGTCACTACAATCCTTGATGTCTATTTACTTTTATGTTATTTAGTTACAAGTCACTACACTACTCAATCATCATTTGTATCTGCCCTCACTTTGCTTTAAGTCTACAATTATCTACAGGCATAAAAAATACATAATCTACAAGAGGCAAAAGTTTGATTCCTGTGCTCCCTGTGGGATCGATGCTCTTACTTTGAAAAGGCTACAACTAAACCTTGTGCACTTGCAGGCCATCAGACATCGATGTAGTGACGTACACTTAGAAACTCCCAGTAACGTAATTGCCAGAACACTGATTTCTACTTAAACACTTGCTCCTTGGGTGTTAGTTTCGACGACGAATTGGGTCCCTTGCCAAGCACAACATTAATTTTTTTAGTCATGCTGTGGACCTCCTTCCTAGTATAAGGTCTTGGGCCCGAACCTGTCTTTGCCATACCATCAAATTCAGCTTTCATCTTTCGGTATGGATGATCTTTCCGTAAGTACCTACAATGACACAAATACACGGTTTTGCGCGAGTTGGGAAGAAATATACTCGCTGTCCCTGTCCTATCCATGCATGTGACACATCCTACTTCTCCCTTGTTTTCTGCCCTGATGTGTTGCCTCATGCCGGCATATCTTGCATGGTGTGCAGCAGCAATACATGTAGCTGGAAAAACTGTTTTTTGTAAGCATCATAACATGTTACACCAGGCTCTTTTCACAATGTCAGCAGTTCTTCTACAAGTAGCTGAAAGTAAATGTCGATGTCATTTCCAGGTTGCTTTGGGCCTTGGATAATCATTGACATCATGATGTATTTTTTCTTCATACACAACCATGGAGCAAGGTTATATATGCACAGAAGCACCGCCCATGTGCCATGTTGGGTGCTCATATCGCCAAATGGATTCATTCCGTTAGTACACTCCTCGAGCCTTATATTTCTAGGATCCTTGGCAAAGTCTTTATATTCGTTGTCGATTAATTCCCACTGAGCTGCATCTTTGGGGTGTCTCATATATTTATCCATGGTCCGCTCATCTTGATGCCACCACAACCTCTTTGCCTCTCTAGGGATTGTGATAGAGGCAAAGGTGTACCGTCTTTCGATGAGATGGTAGCTATCGTTTTGGGTGGAAGTCGGCTTTGCGATCCAATTACGAACATGCGAAGACGTCACGCCTTAGCAATCGCTAAACCAACTCCGAGAGGTTATTGACCACGCCGGAGCACGATCAACCTGACCACGAGGGTCTATTTCCTGCAAGCAAACAAAGAACAAGCAAGCAACTAAGATTGCAATCTGGATATTGCGAATATAAGAGGAAAGCTTAATTAATTGAGTGGGGTTCTGTGACGTCTTGGTACGGTCGTTGAACACAAATGAAGGATGCGAGTTGCAGCTATGGCGAACTTTAATCTAAACAAAACCCAAGTCTAATTGGTGCCTTAAGGGTTGTATTTGTAGGAGAAAAGGGAGGGGATTTCGTCCACCCTTAGCAAGGTGGGACTAAAACACCTCCCGAGTTGATTCCCCTTAAATACGGACTCTAAAACCAGCCTATGAAGTAGTATTTTGAAATTACATGGGCCTGGCCCAAAACTAAGGTGATGCAGCACCTAAAATAAGCTATGGACGAAATTTATGAAAGGGCATCTTGTATATTTCATCCATGTCCTTGTATGTCATCATGGAGGCTTCAAAGTGCTGAAAACTCCATCAGAAATGACGTTCTGGTCCCCTTCGCACGCGCCTTCATCTCCATGCTTGATCCTGCTCCAGTGTTCATCCCTCTTGTCCATGCCAGGCCCTTCATTTGTAATCAACACAAATGTATCTAATTTAGGTAGCATCATATTCTCATGAACATTAGAATTACTCCCAAGAAACGAAAGTACCTGATAATTTAATTGGCGTGCGCGAGCTCTAGTAATTGGTCCAGTATGTGTAGTAGCAGGAGTTGTGGGTGTAACTATGGTATTGGTGTCCTCATCATCCTCCCCTTCTTGAATTGAAGTCGTCCTCGACGGAAGCTCATATTCCTCACCCTAATAAGGCTTCAAATCTGCAATATTAAAAGTGGGACTAACCCCAAAATCTGGAGGCAGCTCAAGTTTATATGCATTATAATTTATTTTCTCTAACACCTTAAAAGGACCATCAGCACGTGGCATTAGCTTAGATTTGCGAAAATCAGGAAACCTATCTTTGTGTAAATGTAACCAAACAAGACCTCCTGGTTCAAACACAATATGTCTTCTACCCTTATCGCCAGCAAGTTTGTATTTAGCATTCACGCACTCAATGTTTTCCTTAGTTAACTCATGCATTTTTAAGATCAATTCAGCATGTTGTTTAGCATCAAAATTAACCTACTCCGAAGATGGAAGAGGCAACAAATCAATGGGTGCACGAGGTAGGAAAACATACACAATTTCAAAAGGGCACATCTTAGTAGTAGAATGCAGCGAACGATTATAAGAAAATTCAATATGAGGCAAGCATTCTTCCCACATTTTTAGATTAGTCTTCAAAACAGCCCTAAACATAGTAAACAATGTTCTATTGACTACTTCAATTTGTCCATCAGTTTGGGGTGACATGTAGTACTAAAAAGCAATTTCGTCCCCAACTTAGCCCACAAACATCTCCAAAAGTGGCTAAGAAATTTAGTATCACAATCTGAAACAATAGTATTTGGCTCACCATGCAAGCGAATAATTTCACGAAAGAACAAGTCAACAACATTAGCAGCAGCATCGCTTTTATGACATGGTATAAAGTGTGCCATTTTCGAAAATATATCCACGACAACAAATATGCTATCCCTTGATACGTCTCCAACGTATCTATAATTTATGAAGTATTCATGCCATGTTTACAATAGTTTTATATGGTTTTGGTGCACTTTTATATTATTTTTATGGACTAACTTATTAATCTAGTGCCCAGTGCCAGTTCCTGTTTTCTGCTTGTTTTTTGTTTCATAGAAAAACCATACCAAATGAAGTCCAAACGCGATAAAACTTCACGGAGATTTATTTTGGAATATATGTGATTTTTGGGAAGAAGAATCAACGCAAGACGGTGCCCGAGGGCTCCACAAGGCAACATGGTGCCCCCCTGGGGCCGCGCCCTGTTGCCTTGTGGGCACCTCGTAAGTCGGTTGAGAGCCCTTCTTTCGCCGCAAGAAAGATAATTTCTAGATAAAAATCCCCTCAAAATTTCATCCCAATCGGAGTTACAGATCTCCGGGAATATAAGAAATGGTTTTCGGCCAGAAACAGGAGCGCAGAAACAAAAGAGAACAGAGAGAGAGATCCAATCTCGGAGGGGCTCCCACCCCTCCGGGCACCATGGAGGCCAAGGACCAGAGGGAGAACCTCTCCCCATCTAGGGGGGAGGCCATGGAGGAGCACGCCGGAGGGGGAGCCTCTCTTCCCCTCTCTCTCGGTGGGGCCGGAGTGCTGCCAGGGGAACCATCGCTGCGGTGATCGTCTTCATCAACATCACCGTCCATCACCTCCCTCATCTCTTTTCAGCGGTCCACTCTCCAGCACCCCACTGTAATCCCCTACTTGAACATGGTGCTTTATGCCACATATTATTATCCAATGATGTGTTGCCATCCTATGATGTTTGAGTAGATTTCTTTTGTCCTTTGGGTTGATTGATGATCTTGATTGGTTTGAGTTCTATGTTTTATTTTGGTGCTGTCCTATGGTGCCTTTTGTGCCGCGCACATGTGGGGGATTAACGCTGTAGGGTTTTGCAATACGTTCATGATTCGCTTATAGTGGGCGGCTAGAGTGACATAAGCTTACACCCGAGTAAGGGGATTTTTGCGTATGGGAGTAAAGGGAACTTGATACTTAATGCTATGGTTGGGTTTTCCTTAATGATTTCTAGTAGTTGAGGATGCTTGCTAGAGGTCCAATCATAAGTTCATATGATCCAAGTACGGAAAGTGTGTTAGCTCATGCCTCTCCCTCATATAAAATTGCAATAATGATTACCGTCTTGTTATCAATTGCCTAGGACAATTACGCACACCGATCCATCATTATTCCACACTCGCTATTTGTAATTTATTGTAATTGTCGGAAGTCGGGCTCCGGGGACCAAAAGGTTCGAACACTGGGGTGAGCTTGTTCCTACCTCTTCGTCCCCTACCAAGGCTAAGCTACGGTGAAGCTACGGCGGGAGCGCGCTAGAGAGGAGCGGACCGTGGACTCAGTGGTTTACCCAGGTTCGGGCCACCTTGCAGTGTAAAACCCTACTCCTGCTTGGCTTTGATTGTAGTGAGCAAGAGAGTGTTCTCGCGTACAAGGTAGGAGAAGGAGTCGACCGAATCGGATCTGATCCCTCGACCATGATGGCAGCATTGTCCCTTTATACCTACCTTGGTCCTCTTCCCCCTCAAAACTTAGGCGGGAAGGGTTGCCACACTTGGCGGGTTTTGAAAGGAGACAGGCGCTCAGGCTATCCTGACTAAAGGCGGTCTTCGCCTGCAAAAGCATGACCCATGACACGTCGGTGGGCTCGGTGATAACCTCCGCCCTACGCGCCTGCCGTCTTGGTCTTCTTTCGCCGATCGGGTAACCTTTGGGGTTGCTTTGGGAAGTAGATAGCTGGCCTTGCTCCCTTAACACGAAAGGGGAAACCCTCTTCATCTGCGCCTACTGGCACGGCCTCTGTTGCCATTCGTCGCCGCGCGTGTCACCCATGTGATGGGCACAAGACCGCGCTGCCGGACCGCCCTTGTCTTGAGCGCCTTCGGGAGGGTGCCTCGGGAGGCCGCCTCGCGAGAGGGCCTCACGAGGCTGCTGGTGAAGATGTTGAGTCTTGTTCGCCGCTCCCTGAGGAGGGGTCCTCAGGAGGCCAAGGCCTCATGAGGGGTCTTCGTGAGGTGCTTGATGATGACGGCCTGCTGGGCCCACGCCGGGCGTTGCGCCCTGGGCCAAAGGCAGACGGGCCTGGATACCCTGGGTTCCATGGGGCCGACAGTAGCCCCCGGGCCCGCGGCGCGCACGTTCCCACCTACTAGGGGGTGAAACGGCGCGGGCCCTAACCGCCTGCGGGCGAGGCGCGATGTGTGGCGCACGATGTGACAAGGGACGCCCCCACTTCTCCCACGACGCCTCGCTAACCGCCCGCGCTCACATAAAGCCTGCCGCGGGCGACGCGAGACCATCATTGCCTTCCTTCGCGCACTCCGTCTTCCCGCGCCTTCCTTCCCACGCACAGCTCCTTCTTCCTCTCCCGAAACTCCGCCACCCTAGACCTTTTCTGCGCCGCCATGTCGCCCCCCAGTAGGAAGGAAGAGGCGGAAGGGACGGTGGTCGCGGAGGTGGTGCCGGAGCCTACTCTGGGTAGGCCCACAATCATCAACGCCGAGGGGCTTAGCAAGGTGCTTCCGATGACCGCAGCTGCTTCTAACGAGTGGGGGGCCACTCGGATCTGGCCGGCTTCGCGCCCGACCGTCGACCTCGACGCCACCTCCGCTGTCCTCTTCCTTCCCACACTCTTCGCCGACCTGCTGCCGCCATTCTCTGATTTCTTCAACGCCGCCCTTTCCCACTACCAGGTCCATGCGCTGCATCTCGAGCCAAACTCTGTTCTTCTTCTTTCCGCCTTTGCCTTTTTATGCGAGGCCTTTCTGGGCGTGACGCCCTCAGTGGCGCTCTTCCGCCACTTCTTCAGCCTGCGGCTGACCGCGGCGAACCAACGCTCCGGGTGCGCCTCGTTCTGCATCGTAGACGAGACGGCGGGCGACGGCATCAACATGAGGCTCACCAAGGAGGTTGAGGGCTTCAGACGGCAATGGGTGTACGTGGACGCAGCCCAGTTCATCCCCCTGCTGCAGCTGCCGACATCTCCGGCGAAGAGAAGCACCGGATGGGGGCATGAGGCTCACCGACCCGAGGCTGGCGCGGGAGTGGAAGAGGTTGGCCAAGCTGAGGGCCGCGAAAGTAACGGTGGTCACGGTCGTGAGGGAGTTCCTTCGGCGCCGCATAGCTCCCCTCCAGCGACACTCCCGCCCGATGTGGGCCTTCACCGGCCCGGAGGACCCGATGCGGTTGAGCGCGGACAGCTTGTTGCCGGAGGTGCTGAATGGGGTGCTCCACACCCTGACTGGCGAAGAGGCGGACGAGCCACCCAAGGACGGGCTCCCGTTGTACCGCTACAGGAACATGGAGGCGCTGGCCGGCTCAATGCCGCGCTTCGACCAGTGGGGGCCTCTTCCAGAGGGCCCCGAAGGGCCCCGAGACAACCCCTTCTTGGCGGTTCCCGGCTCGGTTGATCATGGCGACACCGGGGCCTTGGCGGGCGCTGCGGAGGACGGTGGCGGCCCGGGCCGGCGGACCCGCTGCCGACTCGTCCGCGGGCTTGGAGATGATGATGACATCGCCCCGCCTGGGGCCGTGATACGTCTCCAACGTATCTATAATTTATGAAGTATTCATGCCACGTTTAAAACAATTCTATATGGTTTTGGTATGATTTGATTAGAACTAACCCGGACTGACGCTATTTTCAGCAGAATTGCCATGGTGTTGTTTTTTGTGCAGAAATAAAATTCTTGGAATCAGATGAAACTTTTTGGAGATTTGTTTTGGAACAAATAAAATATACTGAAACCAAGACCCACTGGAGGGGGCCACCCAGTGCCCACGAGGCACCAGGGCGCGCCACACCCCCCAGGCGCGCCCTGGTATCTCGTGGGGCCCACGTGGCTCCGTCTGACCTGATTCCAACGCTGAAAAATCCTATAAATAGAGAAACCCCCAGAAATAATCCTAGATGAGTTTTTATGCCGCCGCAATCCTCTCTACCTCCACGATCTCATCTACAGCCCTTTTCCGGCACCCTGCCGGAGGGGGGAATCATCACCGGAGGCCATCTTCATCATCCCGGCGGTCTCCATGATGAGGAGGGAGTAGTTCACCCTCGGGGCTGAGGGTTTGTACCAGTAGCGATGTGTTTTATATCTCTCTATCCTATTCTTGATATGGCACGATCTTGATGTATCGCGAGCTTTGTTAATATAGTTGGATCATATGGTGTTTCTTCCCTCTCTATCCTTATTGTGATGAATCGAATCTTTTCCCTTTGAGGTTTCGTTATTGTCGGATTGAATATTCAGATTTGAGAACACTTGATGTTTGTCTTGCATATGAATACCCGTGGTGACAATGGGGTATCATATTGATTCACTTGATGTATGTTTTGGCACTCAACTCGCGGATTCCCGAGGTGACATTGGGGTAATCTATGCATAGGGGTTGATGCACGTTTTCATTATCTTTTCTCTGATAGAAACTTTGAGGTGCTCCTTGGAGTTCTTTGTGTGGAATAAATATTATGATTATGAAGTTGTTTGATGCATATCGTATAATCAACTCACGGATACTTGTGACATTGGAGTATCTAGGTGACATTAGAGTTGGTTGATGTGTGTCATATGGTGTTATTTTAGTACGAACTCTAGGGTTGTTTGTGACACTTATAGGAATATCTCAATACATTGATCGAAAAGGATAACTTTGAGGTGGTTTCGTACCCTACAAACAATTTCTATCTTATGTTCTCCGCTAATAGGAATTTGGGAGTGATTCTTTATTGCACGTTGAGGGATGGTTATATGATCCAATTATATTAGCATTGTTGAGAGATTGCACTAGCGAAAGTATGAACCCTAGGCCTTGTTTTTAAGCATTGCAATACCGTTTGTGCTCACTTTTGTTACTTGCTACCTTGCTGTTTTTATATTTTCAGATTACAAAAACCTATATCTACTATCCATACTACACTTTTATCACCATCTCTTCGCCGAACTAGTGCACCTATACAATTTACCATTGTATTGGGTGTGTTGGGGACACAAGAGATTTCTTGTATTTGGTTGCAGGGTTGTTTGAGAGATACCATCTTCAACCTACGCCTCCCACGGATTGATAAACCTTAGGTCATCCACTTGAGGGAAAATTGCTACTGTCCTACAAACCTCTGCGCTTGGAGGCCCAACACGAGTCTACAAGAATAAGTTGTGTAGTAGACATCAAGCTCTTTTCTGGCGCCGTTGCCGGGGAAGTGAGTGCTTGAAGGTATATCTTTAGATCTTGCAATCGAATCTTTTAGTTTCTTGTTTTATCACTAGTTTGGTTTTATAAAAAGAAAACTACAAAAAAATGGAATTGAGATTGCCTCATATTATTCATCTTTATAATGTCTTTCTTGAAAATAAGGATTCCGATAATTGTGCTCAATTGATAGAAGAAGAATTCAATAAAATGTTTGGCATAAAATCTTTGAATGATGAGCATGATTGCAATGTTGCTGGTATGAATTCTATGAATATCCATGATGCTAGTGATATGCAAATCCATAAGCTTGGGGATGCTATGTTTGATGAAGATGATATTTTTAGTCCCCCAAGTTTTGATGAGCAAATTTATTATGATGATATCATGCCTCCTATGTATGATGATTATATTGATAAAAGTGGATTTGTAGAGGTCACAACTTTATTTAATGATAATTCCACTATTTTGGAAGAGGTTTCAATTGATTATGACAACAAAGTTGCTATCTATGATGATTATTGTGATGACATGTATGCTATAAAGAATAATGATAAATATGAAACTTGTCATCATGATTTTAATTTTCAGGTGGATTATGCCAATCAAGTATCTCAAGATAGTTATTTTATTGAGTTTGCTCCCACTACTATTGTTGACAATAAATTTGCTTATGTGGAGACTAATAAAATTTCTATGCTTGTAGATCATGAAAAGAATGCTTTATGTGATGGATATATTGTTGAATTCATTCATGATGCTACTGAAAATTATTATGAGAGAGGATCATATGCTTTTACATATCTCAATAATATCAAGTTTCCTCTCTATGTGTTGAAAGTTTTGAAGTTATGCTTGTTTTGCCTTCCTATGCTAGTTGATTCTTGCTCCCATAAATTGTTTGCTCACAAAATCCCTATGCATAGGAAGTGGGTTAGGCTTAAATGTGCTTGTCATATGATTCATGATGCTCTCTTTGTGTTTCAGTTCTTTACTTTTATGCGAGCATCATTAAAATCATCATGCCTAGCTAAAAAGGCATTAAAGAAAAGCGCTTGTTGGGAGACAACCCAATATTTCTACCTACTGTATTTTTGTGTCCACATGATTAAGCTACTGTATTAATCATGTTTTATATGTTTTCTTTCAATAATGTGCCAAGGAAAGCCTTTGGGATAGTGTGGATGCTTGTTGATTTGATTCTGTGCAAAAACAGAAACTTTTGCGTCCAGTGCTGGAATTTCTATTCTGTACTGGAGCTTGAGAAAATTATGAAATTTTTACACAGTATTAGGTTACAAATTTTTACGTTGTCCTAATTTTTCAGAATTTTCGGAGGTAGAGAAGTATGCTTTTTAAATCGCTCACTACATGCTGTTCTGTTTTTTACAGATTCTGTTTTCGGTGCATTGTTTGCTTGTTTTAGTGTTTCCATAGCTTATATTGAGTAATATAAATTGTGTAAATAATAGAATACAGTAGGTATTATGTGAGAACAATTATGAATCTTGTCTTGGCAGTACCTAAGTGGATGATTTATTTTCATCATACTAACCTATCTCACGAAGTTCCGTTAAGTTTTGTGTGATTGAAGTTTTCAAGTTTTGGGTGAGATATTGATATGAGGAGAATAAGGAGCGGCAAGACCCTAAGCTTGGGGATTCCCAAGGCACCCCAAGGTAATATTCAAGGAAGACCTAAGCAACTAAGCTTGGGGATGCCCCGGAAGGCATCCCCTCTTTCGCCTTCAACACTATCGGTAACCTCACTCGGAGCTATATTTTTATTCGTCACGTAATATGAGTTTTGCTTGGAGAGTCATTTTCCTCTGTTGATATTTGCTTGATGTTATCAATAATCATGTTTTGTATCTTTTAGTTCAATAAAATGCCAATTATAGCCTTTACCATGCTCAGTTTGCAAGTTCATGTGTTGCTGTTTGAAAACAGAAAGTTTTCTGTTATGTCCAGAATATTCCTGAATAGTCAGAACATGATAAAAATCTAAAAAATTTACACAGTAAGCATGCATGAGTTCTCTGATACGTGGTAATTTTTCAGAATTGTTGGAGTTAGGGAAGTATGGATTCTTATTCCCCTTTTACAGACTGTTCGGTTTTGGCAGATTGCTGTTATAGTTGCATTGTTTGCATATGTTTGCGTGTTAAATGTTTCTATTTGAGGATAGGAGTATTAAATATGAATATGCATTTAGTATGAAATGTTTAATTATATTTTTTGTGATTTTCTACAGTAGAGAATGTTATGGTTTTGAGTTGATTTATACTAACTTATCTCACGAGTTCTTGTTGAGTTTTGTGTGGATGAAGTGTTTAAGTTTCATAGAATCCCTGATATGAGAGGAATTAAGGAGACACAAAAGCTTAAGCTTGGGGATGCCCAAGTCATGCCAAGTTAATATTTCAAGAAGTCTCAAGCATCTAAGCTTGGGGATGCCCCGGTTGGCATCCCACCTTTCTTCATCAACAATTATCGGTTAGTCTTGGTTGAGCCTAAGTTTTTGCTTCTTCACATGATATGTGATATTCTTGGAGTGTCATTTTCTTTTGTTTTCTTTGCTGTTTGAATAAAATTATCAATATCTGAAATTTTTAAATGAGAGAGAGTCCTTACATAGCTATCTATTTACTTAACTACTCATTTGATCTTCACTTATATCTTTATGGAGTAGTTTGTCATTTACTCTTGTTCTTCACTTATATCCTATGACTAAATTGTTGAAATGAATTAAATATCATAAAGTTGAAATTTATATGCTTCATATGCTTGTCCCATGGGGAGTAGTGACTTCACATACAAGAAGTATAAGTGGTAAAATTTATTGAAAGTTGACAAACATATCATTGGTCACTTGAACAATTCATGAAAGAATTTTGGAGGAAGAGAAATTTCACATATAAATATACTATCTTGGACATCTTCTATGATTGTGAGCCCCCATTAATTAGTTTCAAGCTTGATCAAGTAGTTTACGTTGGACAAGGAAGACAACGTAATGAGTTATGTTTGTTTATATTCACATAGAAGTTATATTGTCATGGATCCTCTAACATGTGGTGCTTGCTTAGGATCTTTTGCTAGCCAAAAATTCGTACTAAGTAGAGATACTACTTGTGCATCCAAAAACCCTTAAACCCAGTTTCTTGCCATGAGTGTCCACCATACCTACCTATGGATTGAATAAGATCCTTCAAGTAAGTTGTCATCGGTGCAAAAAGCAATAAAAATTGCTCCTAAAATATGTATGATCTTTTATTGTAAGGGAAAATAAGCGTTGTACGAACTTGTGATAGTAAAGAAATAAAAGCGACAGACTGCATAATAAAGGTTGCTATCACAAGGGGCAATATAACGTGACGTTCCTTTGCATTAAGGGCTTGTGCATCCAACAACAAAAAGCGCATGACAACCTCTGCTTCCCTCTACGAGGGGCCTATCTTTTACTCTTCTGTATTTACTTTTCTGTATTTACTTTTATGCAAGAGTCATTAATGTTCATCCCTATTCCGCTCTACTTATTCTTTAGTTGGCAAGCATTATGTGGTAGGGAAAGATCCAGGCACATATATCCAGTTGAATATAGGTGATCATGAGTTATTATTGTTGACATTATCCATGAGATAAATAAGTTGGGAGGCAAAACATTAAGCCCCTATCTTCCTATGTGTTTGACTGAAACGGTTTGTTCTAAAAATATGCTTTGAGTGTCAGCAATCATGGAAGACTAAATGATGGTTGAGTATGTGGAATTTGCTAGATCATAGCTCATACATAGACCCTTCCTGAAAATAAGATGAATTGCAATTGTTTGATGACTGAGAACATGGTTTGTTAGTTTTCAAGAAAGTTTATGGCCTATACTTTAAACATGTGAATAGATTGCTACTTGATCATGAGAAGTTTTATGAGATGAGCTACTGATTATGATATATAATGATGCTAGGAAAAGTGATTCAAATTATCATTGATCAAACTTATGCACTATGCTAGCATTCACACTTCATAAATTATTTCTTTTATCATTTACCTACTCGAGGATGAGCAGGAATTAAGCTTGGGAATGCTGATACGTCTCCAATGTATCTATAATTTATGAAGTATTCATGCCATGTTTATAACAATTCTATATGGTTTTGGTATGATTTGATTAGAACTAACCCGGACTGACGCTGTTTTCAGCAGAATTGCCATGGTGTTGTTTTTTTGTGCGGAAATAAAAGTTCTTGGAATCGGATGAAACTTTTTGGAGATTTTTTATGGAACAAATAAAAAATATTGGAACCAAGACCCACTGGAAGGGGGCCACCCAGTGCCCACGAGGCACCAGGGCGCGCCACCCTCTCCCCCCCAGGCGCGCCCTGGTACCTCATGGGGCCCACGTGGCTCCGTCTGACCTGATTCCAACGCTGAAAAATCCTATAAATAGAAAAACCCCCAGAAATAACCCTAGATGAGTTTTTACGCCGCCGCAAGCCTCTGTACCTCCACGATCTCGTCTATAGCCCTTTTCCGGCAACCTGCCGGAGGGGGGAATCATCACCGGAGGCCATCTTCATCATCCCGACGGTCTCCATGACGAGGAGGGAGTAGTTCACCCTTGGGGCTGAGGGTTTGTACCAGTAGCTATGTGTTTTATCTCTCTCTCTCTCCTATTCTTGATATGGCATGATCTTGATGTGTTGCGAGCTTTGTTAATATAGTTGGATCATATGGTTTTTCTTCCCTCTCTATCCTTGTTGTGATGAATCGAATCTTTTCCCTTTGAGGTTTCGTTATTGTCGGATTGAATATTCAGATTTGAGAATACTTGATATATGTCTTGCATATGAATACCCGTGGTGACAATGGGGTATCATATTGATTCACTTGATGTATGTTTTGGCACTCAACTCGTGGATTCCCGAGGTGACATTGGGGTAATCTATGCATAGGGGTTGATGCACGTTTTCATTATCTTTTCTCCAATAGAAACTTTGGGTGCTCCTTGGAGTTCTTTGTGTGGATTGAATATTATGATTATGAAGTTGTTTGATGCATATCGTATAATCAACTCACGGATACTTGTGGTGACATTGGAGTATCTAGGTGACATTAGAATTGGTTGATGTGTATCATATGGTGTTATTTTAGAACGAACTCTAGGGCTGTTTGTGACACTTATAGGAATAGCTCAATAGATCGATCGGAAAGGATAACTTTGAGGTGGTTTTGTACCCTACAAACAATTTCTATCTTATGTTCTCCGCTAATAGGAATTTGGGAGTGATTCTTTATTGCACGTTGAGGGATGGTTATATGATCCAATTATATTAGCATCGTTGAGAGATTGCACTAGCGAAAGTATGATCCCTAGGCCTTGTTTTTAAGCATTGCAATACCGTTTGTGCTCACTTTTTTTACTTGCTACCTTGCTGTTTTTATATTTTCAGATTACAAAAACCTATATCTACTATCCATACTACACTTTTATCACCATCTCTTCGCCGAACTAGTGCACCTATACAATTTACCATTGTATTGGGTGTGTTGGGGACACAAGAGATTTCTTGTATTTGGTTGCAGGGTTGTTTGAGAGATACCATCTTCAACCTACGCCTCCCACGGATTGATAAACCTTAGGCCATCCACTTGAGGGAAAATTGCTACTGTCCTACAAAACTCTGTGCTTGGAGGCCCAACACGAGTCTACAAGAATAAGTTGTGTAGTAGACATCAGGCCGCGCCGGCCGTGCCTGACCGGGCAGAGGGCGCGGGGAGCCTCTGCGCGGCAGCTGAAGCCGCGGGACTCCGGAGGCGGCGTCGAGGGCGGACCCCATGGTTCTCCTGCAAGGGGGGCCGGTCGCGAGAAGGGGCCTTGCGATGGTGGTGGCGGCGGCGTTCCGCCGTGGCCGCTGAAGAAGAGGAGATGGATTGCCAAGGATGAGTAAGTGTCCGCCTTCCCTTCTCTTGGACCCGGCGCGTCGCGTGTGCCTGAGTCTTTGCTTTTTTCAGGACCTCCTCGAGCAAGAAGAGGAAGAAGGAGGAGAGGTCCCCCAGCCTGGCGGGGGCCACACCGTCGGTTGCTAGGACCGAGGGGCGTGAGGAGAACGCCAGCGGTCTCGACACCGAAGCTGGCCCCGTGAAGGCAGAGGGGCAGGTGGCCCCTCCTGAGCCGCAGAAGGACGTGGCTCGAGAGGCCCAAGCGGGCGAGCCTCAGTAGGCGTCGTCAGGAGGCGGCTCCGCGATTCCTGGGGTGCCCACCGCTGGGGCGGACGTCGTGAAGGCAGAGGCGGAGACGCCGGCTCTCCCATCCCGCACCGCAGGTGGCGGCGGCTCTGTGGAAGGCCCGCAGGACTCGCCGGTGCGTGGGGCCCCCATCGGGGGGGCGCCAAGCCCGCGGGGCGCGCCGCCACGGCAAGACGAAGAGGGGGTCCCTATGAGCCCTCCGCTCCTGGCGGGTGGCACCGGACCCTCGCGAGAGGGCGGCGTTGAGACGCATGCCGGCTGGGCCCTGCAGCTCATGACCAGTAGCACCGTGCTCATGCGTGGGGCCCTGCAAGGCGCTAGGGCCGCCCTTGATCAGCTAGAGGCAGACCTCCAGGCGGAGGAGGCGCGCATCATCGAGGAGCGTCAGCGCCTCGCGGAGGGGTGGCACCAGCTTGATGTGGCCATCAAGCTGGTCCGCCGTCAAGATGACACCGCGCAGGAGAAGCACGAGAAGGCCGCCCAGGACGCGAAGGAAATCTTCGAAAACGCTGTCAGGGAGGCCGACGAGGCCGACAGGCGGCGCGAGACGGCAGAGGCCCGCGGGAAGGAGCTCCAGGACCAAAACACCATGCCGGAACGGCAGCTCCAGGTGCGGAAAGATGCCATCTCTGCCGTCAAAGAGGGGCTGGAAGCCTGTGAGGCAGACCTTGGTATCCGCGAGTGGGAGCTCGCACGGTCGGCATCCACACAGGACCTGGAGCACGAACGGCTGGAGACGCTGGAGCGAGAGGTGTCCGCTGCCCAAGGCTCCTACGTCGAGCGCCTAGACAGGGCCAACGCCAATCTGGCGGCCAAGGGGAAGAAGATTTAGGAGGACGCCGACAGGAGGGTTGCGCAGAACCACGAAGCGCTTGCCGATGAGAACAGCAAGAAGCTGAAGCGGCAGGAGGACCGCTTCAAGGCAAGGCGCGAGGAGTTCCAGCACGAGGTCGCGGGCCTCAAGGAGATGCTGATCGAAGCTGAAAAACAGCGGGAGACCGCGCTGAAGGCCCGGGCCGACGCCGAGGCTGAGCTGGCCTCCCTCCAGCAGCAGGTGGGGGGCGTCACCGCAGTCTTGGAGCAGGCGAGGGACGAGGCGGCCCGAGCGCGGGGGCGGCAGCTCCAGCGCTCCAAGATGTTCTACGCCCTCGAGCTCCAAGCCCGCCGCGCCTTGGGCTCCATTTGCAAGGAGGACGTCAGCAGCCCCCTTGAGACCCACGACGGCAGCTACCTCGACTTCTTCACCAAGCTCGTGGAGCGGCTCGAGATTGGTGCCAAGAAGGTGGGCGGAATCGTCGAGGAGGAGTGCCGCGATCTCCTCACCCAGGCCGCCACGCGCATCTGCAGCCATCTTCTCCGCGCCGATCCCAACTTTGACTTCGGCAAGGTGATAGTTCCCATCCCGGAGGAGGTCCACGACAACCTTGGGAAGGCAGTGGAGGATCACGTGGACGCATTGCATGAGCAATTCGCCCATGGCGGCAGCGAGAGCTCAGGCGGAGCCGAGGGAGGTGAAGATGACGATGGCAGCAGCGGTGATGGCGACACGTCCTCTTAGGCCCTTCCCCATGTCATGCGCATAGTTAATCGTGGCCTCGTGGGGGTGTGAGGACAATGCCTTTATATTTCAAGTACTTGTGTCTGGTTGTACTGAACGCCTGTGCCCTCGTGAAGCTTTCTCTTGAGGCCTGTTTTGCTCTTTTTGCTTGCCATGATGCTCTACGTCATCAGGACCCAGCCCCCGAGCGAGCCACAGCCGTCGCTGGTATGTTAGGTCATGATGCCTGGACAAGGCCAGGAGGTGAGGGCCACTGGGAGCTAGTGAGGGCTCCTGAGGCGCGATGCACAGGGAGCCCCCCTTTGACGCGGAAGCGGCTTGCGCCGAGAGAAACACCGGCGCTCGTGAGGTTGCTGGAGGGGAAAGCTTAAGAGATGGCGAGGGCGGCTCGTGAGGCAGGAGACTTAGCTCTCTGCAGGATAGTGTCTGGTGGGCCGTCACTTGCAGGCTACGCCTCGTGAGGGTTTCGCTCGCGAGATCTCCTGCTGAGACGGCCATCGTGGGATGGCTCCCGAGGCAGGGCCTGCGAGGCTTCCTGAGGCCCTGAGGGGGCCACCTCACGAGGCCTTTCAGGGGACCTGCTCCTGAGATAACTGCATGTAGAATACTTAACAACAGGGGAGCAGCACACGCTCGCCGATTCGCTCATGGGCGTTACGCGAGGAGACAAGACACCAAGAACCTTGGTGGGGTGGCATGCACGGGGGCAGGCCCACGAGCCAGAGCCCGGTTGCTTGGGTTTTTCAGCACTGCTGGGACTGACCCGAGCACAGACACCGTGTCCAGCCCCCACTCGCGTGAGGCTCATGAAAGACGTCGTGAGCGCGCAAGGCTTGTGAGGCAAAGACAAAACGAAACACCATGTAAAGAAACTGAAGCTTTACTGAAGTAAGATAGCAACCCATTACATAACCAAAACAAGATGTGGCTGCCGTGTCCGGCATGGGTCATCTTGAGGTTGGTGCAACCCATGGGACGCCCTCAGTTACACATCAAAACAAGAAAAAGGGTGCTGCCGTGTCCGACACGGGTCAGCTTGAGGGTGGTGCAGCCCGTGGGGCGCCCTCAATTGATTGTTCCGCCAGCGCGGAGCATGGGGCTTCCACAGGGGTGTGGGTATGATCACGGGTCGATCGTTCTGCCAGTGCGGAGCATGGGGCTTCCACTTGGGCGTGGGCGGGAACTCTCGCGGGCCCATTAGGCGAACGCAATGAGAGGCTCCGGGGCGTGTACAGCCCTATTTCGTTCGTACGCGTAAGGGTCACGGGTAGAACTTGCGGAGGTGTTGGATGTTCCAGGCGTTAGGCACAGGAACTCTGTCCTCCGTCTCCAGCCGGGCTGAGCCGGGCCTGGAGACATGAGTAACCCTGAAAGGGCCTTCCCACATAGGTGAGAGTTTGTGAAGTCCCTCTCTGGAGAGGATCCTGCGCAGGACGAGGTCGCCGACCTCGAGAGTGTGAGGGCGGATGTTGCGGCTGTGGTAGCGACGCAAGGCCTGCTGGTACCTCGCGGTGCGAAGAGCGGCCTGACGGCGGCCCTCCTCGAGGAGCAGCAGATCGGTCTCCCACGAGCCATCCTGACGCGCCTCATCAAAGGCAAGGACTCACGGGGAGCCGTGCTTAAGCTCCAATGGAAGGACCGCCTCAGCTCCATAGATGAGGAAGAAGGGGGTCTCGCCGGTAGGCTTGCTTGCCATCATGCGGATGGACCACAGCACGGACTGCAGCTCATCGAGCCAGCCCTTGCCGCAGGCCTCGAGCTTCTTCTTGAAGCTCCTTGTTTTGAGGCCCTTGAGGACCTCGGCATTGGCACGCTTGGCCTGGCCATTGCTTCGTGGGTGCGCCACCGAGGCGTAGTAGATCTGCATGCCGAGGCTGGCGCAGTAGGACCTGAAGAGGCCGCTCGTGAACTAGGAGCCATTGTTGGTGATGATGCGGTTGGGAACCCCAAAGCGGCTCACGAGGCCCTTGATGAACTTGACGGCAGAGCTTGCCGGGATGGTGCGCACAGGCTCGACCTCTGCCCACTTGGTGAACTTGTCAATGGTGACGTAGAGGTAGCGGTAACCGCCAGCTGCATGAGGGAAAGGCCCCAGGATATCCAGCCCCCAGACCACGAAGGGCCATGAGATGGGAATCATCTGGAGGCCCTGCGCCGGCTGGTGGATCTGCTTGGCGTGGAACTGGCATGCCTCACAGGCTTGGACCAACGCGGTGGCGTCACACAGCGCAGTGGGCCAGTAGAAGCTGCTGCGGAACACCTTGCCGATGAGGGTCCGTGACGAGGAGTGGTGGCCGCAGTCTCCTCCATGGATATCGGTGAGCAACTCGTGCCCTTGTTCTTCAGAGATGCACTGCAGCGAGACGCCATTGGGGCACCTGCAGTACAGCTCACCATCTTGTAAGCAGTAAGCGGTGGCCTGCCGGGCCACGCATTCTGCTTCTGAGTCCTCCTCCGGGAGGGTGCCATGAAGCAAGTAAACCTTGAACTCCGCGGCCCAGCTATCCGCTTGAGGCTTCAGCTCCAGCAGCAGGCGGGCTCCTGAGGCTGGGCCGTAGTCTGGCGCGCCCGTGAGCGGTGCCGGCGGGAGTTCCTCATGAAGGAGCGCGGTGCTCACGGCAGGAGGTGCAGCTGATGGCTTGAGGAGCCTTTCCTCGAAGATGCCGGGCCTCTGAGGCTCGTGGTGAGATGCTCGTTTGGCGTTGTCGTCAGCTTCTTTGTTGCCGCTGTGGGGGACGTGCTGCAGCTCCAGGCCAAGAAAACGCTTCTCAAGTTTACGTACCTCGTCTAGGTAGGCGGCCATGTGCTCTTCCTTGGGCTTGTAGCTTTTGTTGGAGAAGTTGACGAGAAGTTGCGAATCGCCCTTGATGGTCAGACGCTTGATGCCCAGAGCGAAAGCGGCCTTGAGGCCGGCGATGAGGCCCTCATACTCTGCGATGTTGTTGGAAACCTTGTCGGTGTGCCTGAAGCAGAGTTGCATGGCATAGTAGAGCCTGTCTCCTATCGGCGAGGTGAGCATGACTCCAGCCCCCGCGCCCTGTGGGGAGAAGGCACTGTCGAAGTGCATGGTCCAGCCACCCGGCGCCTCGTCCCCTGGCAGAAGGGATTTGGCCTCGCGAGGCTCCTCCTCATACGTGTCCGTCCACTCTGCCACGAAGTCGGCCAGAGCCGCGCCTTTGATGACTCTGGTGGTGGAGAATTCTAGCTGGAAGGCTTGCAGCTCGATGTTCCATTCGGCGACACGGCCGGCAGCGTTAGGGCTGCGCAGAACTTGCTCCAAGGGGTAGGACGAAATGACCTTGATGGGATGACCCTAAAAGTAGTGGCGCAGCTTCCTGGAGGCAACGAGGAGCGCGAGGAGGAGCTTTTGCTGCATGGGGTAGCACTCACGCGCATCCCTTAGCACAGTGCTGACGAAATACACGGGGTGTTCGACGAGGCGCGTATTTGTGGTGGCAGCTTGCTCTCCAGGCGCCTCGCGAGGCTCGATGGGCCCGGGGAGCTCACGAGGCTCAGGAGGCTCGGGAGGCTCCCGAGGCTCGGGGGGCTCGCGAGGCTCAGGAGGCTCGCGAGGCTCGGGAGGTGCGGAGGGCTTCTCCTTAGCACAGACGCGCTCCTCTCGCACCGCCACAAGCGCCGCGCTGGCCGTCTGAGGGGTGGCCACCAAGTACAGGAGCAAGGGCTCGTGAGAGCACGGCGCGACCATGATGGGCGGGCTCGTGAGGTACCTCTTGAGGTCTTCAAAAGCGGCGTCTGCCTCAGGAGTCCACTTGAAAGAGAAGGACCTCTTTAGGAGCTTGAAGAAAGGCAGGGCTTGCTCGCCAAACTTGGAGATGAAACGTCCCAGGGAGGCCATACATCCTGCCAAGCGCTGCATTTCCTTGAGGGTCCGGGGAGGACGCATTTTATCGATGGCCTTGATCTTCTCAGGGTTGTCCTCCATGCCACGGTGCGAGACCAGGAAGCCGAGGAGTTTGCCGGAGGGAACTCCAAAGACGCACTTCTTGGGGTTAAGCTTGAGGTAGACCTTGCGCAGGTTGGCGAACGTTTCCTTGAGGTCCGCAATGAGGGATCCAGCCTCGCGAGACTTGACCACAATGTCGTTGACGTAGGCCTTTGCGTTCCTCCACATCTGAGGCCCCAGCGTGATGCGCATTAGCCATTGGAAGGTGGCGCCCGCGCTCCTCAAGCCGAAGGGCATGCAGACGTAGCAGTATATGCCGCAGGGGGCGATGAAGGCCGTCCTCTCCACGTCTTTGGCCGCCATCTTGATCTGGTGATAGCCTGAGAAGGCATCTAGGAAGCATAGCAAATCGCACCCGGCGGTGGAGTCCACGATCTGGTTGATGTGGGGCAGCGGAAATGGATCTTGAGGGCAGAACTTGTTGAGGCTGGTGAAGTCGACGCACATGCGCTCCTTGCCGCCTTTCTTGGGGACGACGACTGGGTTGGCGAGTCATTAGGGATGGCGTACCTCACGGATGATCCCAGCTTCTTGGAGCTTCTGAACTTCCTTGACGATGAAATCTTGCTTCTCTAGCGCCTAGCGCCGTGCTTTTTGCTTGACGGGGCGTGCGTTAGGGCACACCGCTAAGTGGTGCTCGATCACCTCCCTCGGCACACCGGACAAGTCAGATGCTTGCCAGGCATATTGAGGACGTTGTAGGCGTGATAAATCGCCGCCATGTACTTGGCGAGAGCTGGGTAGCCCAAGATGGGTTTTAAGGCAGGCCGATGTGTGCCACGTCAAAGTCGATGAGCTTGGTATGGTAGTTCTTGCGGGTGCCGAAGGTGACGGGAAGGCGCACTTGCCCCAGAGGGATGGTGGAGCCATCGGCCACTCCGGAGAAGGGTCTGGTTGGCATCAGCTGGTCGTAGGGCACCTGGAGTGTCTCGAAAGTTTCAATGGAGATCACGTTGAGGCCTGCGCCTCCGTCGATGAGGGTCTTGGTGACCGCGACATTCCTGATGGTGGGAGTGCACAACATGGGGAGTGCGCCTGTGGAGGCCGTGGACTTGGGGTGGTTTGTGGAGTCGAAGGTGATGGCGTACTGCGACCACTTGAGGGGCCGCGTGATACGTCCATTTTGCATCATGTTTTACTACTGTTATTTATAATGTTTTTAATCAATATAACACTTTGTGGAGCTATTCTAATGCCTTTTCTCTCTAAAGATGCAAGATTCACACAAGGAGGGAGAATACCGGCAGCTGGAATTCTGGACCTGAAAAAGCTCTGTCAAGATACCTATTCTGCACAACTCCAAATGAGCTGAAATTTTCTGGAGAATTATTTTGGAATATATAAAAAATATTGGAAGCAAAAAGTACCAGAGGGGGCCACCCAGGTGCCCACGAGGCACCAGGGCGCGCCACCCCCCCCCCCCCCCAGGCACGCCCTGGTACCTCGTGGGGCCCCTGGCCCACTTCTGGCCCCCATTTTCTGGTATATAAGGGCATTTGACCTAAAAAATATAGAGAAGACTTTCGGGACGGTGCGCCGCCGTCTCGAGGCGGAACTTGGGCAGGAGCACTTTTGCTCTCCGACGGAGAGATTCTGTCGGGGATACTTCCCTCCGGGAGGGGGAAATCGTCGACATCGACACCACCAGCGACCCTCTCATCGTGGGAGGGCTAATCTTCATCAACATCTTCACCAGCACCATCTCATCTCAAACCCTAGTTCATCTCTTGTATTCAATCTTTGTCTCAAAACCTCAGATTGGTACCTGTGGGTTGCTAGTAGTGTTGATTACATCTTGTAGTTGATGCTTGTTGGTTTACTTGGTGGAAGATTATATGTTCAGATCTATTATGCACTTCAATACCCTACTGGTCATGAACATGTTGATGATGTGTGAGTAGTTACTTTTGTTCTTGAGGACATGGGAGAAGTCTTGTCATAAGTAATCATGTGAATTTGATATTCGTTTGATATTTTGATGATGTGTATGTTGTGATTCTCTTAGTGGTGTCATGTGAACGTCGACTACATGACACTTCACCATCTTTGGGCCTAAGGGAATGCATTGTGGAGTAGTAATTAGATGATGGGTTGCTAGAGTAACAGAAGCTTAAACCCTAGTTTATGCGCTATTCCGTAAGGGGCTGATTTGGATCCACATGTTTAATGCTATGGTTAGAGTAATCTTAATTCTTCTTTCGTAGTTGCGGATACTTGCGAGAGGGGGTAATCATAAGTGGGAGGTTTGTCCAAGTAAGGGCAGCACCCAAGCACTGGTCCACCCACAGATCAAATTATCAAAGTAGCGAACGCGAATCAAACTAACATGGTGAAAGTGACTAGATGAAATTCCCATGTGTCCTCGAGAACGCTTTACTTATTATAAGAGATCATTCTGGCTTGTCCTTTGCTACAAAAAGGATTGGGCTATATTGCTGCACTCTTTGTTACTATTGTTACTAGTCACTTGTTACAAATTATCTTGCTATCAAACTACCTGTTACCGATAATTTCAGTGCTTGCAGAAAACACCTTGCTGAAAACCGCTTGTCATTTCCTTCTGCTCCTCGTTGGGTTCGACACTCTTACTTATCGAAAGGACTACGATTGATCCCCTATACTTGTGGGTCATCAAGACTCTTTTCTGGCGCCGTTGCCGGGGAGTGAAGCGCCTTTGGTAAGTGGAATTTGGTAAGGAAACATTTATATTATGTGCTGAAATTTACTATCACTTGTCACTATGGAAAGTAATCCTTTGAGGGGTTTGTTCGGGGTATCTTCCCCTCGACCGGAAACACAAATAGTTGCTCCTCAACCTACTGCACCTATTGAAAAAGATATTGAATATGAAATTCCTCCGGGCATGTTAGAGAAACTGCTAGCTAATCCTTATGCAGGAGATGGAATGGTACATCCTGATATGCACTTGATTTATGTGGAAGAAATTTGTGGATTGTTTAAGCTTGCAGGTATAACCGGAGATGGAGTTAAGAAGAAAGTTTTCCCTTTATCTTTGGAGGGAAAAGCATTAATATGGTATAGGCTATGTGATGATACTGATACATGGGATTGGAACCGCCTGAAACTAGAATTCCATCATAAATTTTATCCTATGCATTTGGTTCATCGTGATCGGAATTATATATATAACTTTTGGCCTCGTGAAGGAGAAAGCATCGCTCAAGCTTGGGGGAGGCTTAAATATATGTTGCATACATGCCCCAATCATGACCACTCAAGAAAAATTATCTTAGAAAATTTTTATGCTCGGCTTTCTCATGATAATCAAACTATGCTCGATTCTTCTTCGACTGGCTCCTTTATGAAGAAAACTATTGAATTCAGATGGGATCTTTTGGAAAGAATTAAACGCAACTCTGAAGATTGGGAACTCGACAAAGCTAATGAGTCAGGTATAATACTTGAGTTCGATTGTGTTAAATCTTTTATGGCCACCGATGCTTTTCATAAGTTTAGCACTAAATATGGACTTGACTCTGAGATAGTAGCCTCCTTTTGTGAATCCTTTGCTACTCATGTTGATCTCCCTAAGGATAAGTGGTTTAAATATCATCCCCCTGTTAAAGAAAAGATAGAGGAACCTGTTAGTGTTAAAGAAGAAACAATTGTTTATCATGTTGATCCAGTTGTTCCTACCGCTTATATTGAGAAACCACCTTTTCCTTTTAAGATTAAGGAACATGCTAAGGTTTCAACTGTGGTTAACAAAAGTCATAATAGAACACCTAGACCCGCTGAACAAACTAAAGTTGAACCTAATGTTGCTATGGTTAAAGATCTCTTAGTTGAAATATAGATGGGCATGTTATTTACTTCTGCGATGAAGCAGCTCAAATTGCTAAACCTGATTCTAAAGATAAAAACAGACCCGTTGTGGGCAGGCCTGTTGTCTTAGTTAAAATAGGAGATCATTGCTATCATGGCTTATGTGATTTGGGTGCTAGTGTGAGTGCTATTCCTTTTACTTTATATCAAGAAATTATGAATGATGTTGCACCGGCTGAATTAGAGGATATTGATGTTACTATTAAACTTGCAAATAGAGATACCATTACACCACTTGGGATTGTTAGAGATATTGAAGTCTTGTGTGGAAAAATAAAATACCCTACTGATTTTCTAGTCCTTGGTTCTCCACAAGATGATTTTTGTCCCATTATATTTGGTAGACCTTTCTTGAACACGGTTAATGCTAAGATTGATTGCACTAAAGAAACAGTCAGTGTTGATTTTGGTGGTATGGCTCATGAGTTTAATTTCTCCAAATTTCATAGACAACCTCATGACAAAGAATTGCCTAGTAAAGATGAAATTATTGGTCTTGCTTCTATTGCCGTACCTCCTACTGATTCGTTAGAACAATATTTGTTAGACCATGAGAATGATATGCATATGCATGAAAGAAATGAAATTGATAAGATGTTCTTTGATCAACCACCTATCCTTAAACATAATTTTCCTGTTGAAACTCTTGGAGGTCCTCCTCCACCTAAAGGTGATCCTGTGTTTGAATTGAAGCAATTGCCTGATACATTGAAATATGCTTATCTAGATGAAAAGAAGATATATCCTGTTATTATTAGTGCTAACCTTTCAGCGTATGAAGAAAAGAGATTGCTGAAAACTCTAAGGAAGCACCTAGCCGCTATTGGATATACTCTTGATGATCTTAAGGGCATTAGTCCCACTCTATGTCAGCACAAAATTAATATGGAGCCTGATGCTAAACCAGTTGTCGACCACCAACGTCGATTAAATCCTAAGATGAAGGAGGTGGTAAGAACTGGAATATTAAAACTTCTGGAAGCAGGTATAATATATCCCATAGCTGATAGTAGATGGGTAAGTCCTGTCCATTGTGTCCCTAAGAAAGGAGGTATAACCGTTGTTCCTAATGATAAAAATGAACTCATTCCACAAAGAATTGTAACTGGTTATAGGATAGTAATCGATTTTAGAAAATTAAACACAGCTACTAGAAAAGATCATTACCCCTTACCTTTTATTGATCAAATGTTAGAAAGATTGTCTAAGCATACACATTTTTATTTCCTAGATGGTTATTCTGGTTTTTCTCAAATACCCGTATCACAACCCGATCAAGAGAAAACCACATTTACTTGTCCTTTCGGAACTTATGCTTATAGACGTATGCCTTTTGGTTTATGCAATGCACCTGCTACCTTTCAAAGATGTATGACTGCTATATTCTCTGACTTTTGTGAAAAGATTGTTGAGGTTTTCATGGATGATTTTTCCGTTTACGGAACTTCTTTTGATGATTGCTTAAGCAACCTTGATCGATTTTTGCAGAGATGTGAAGAAACTAATCTTGTCTTAAATTGGGAGAAGTGCCACTTTATGGTGAATGAAGGTATTGTCTTGGGCCATAAAGTTTCTGACAGAGGTATTGAAGTTGATAAAGCTAAGGTCGATGCTATTGAGAAAATGCCATGTCCCAAAGATATTAAAGGTATAAGAAGTTTCCTTGGTCATGCTGGTTTCTATAGGAGATTTATTAAAGACTTCTCCAAAATTTCTAGGCCTCTCACCAATCTTTTGCAAAAAGATGTTCCATTTGTTTTTGATGATGATTGTCTAGAAGCCTTTGAAACACTTAAGAAAGCCTTAACCACTGCACCTATTGTTCAACCACCTGACTGGAACTTGCCTTTTAAAATTATGTGTGATGCTAGCGATTATGCTGTTGGTGCTGTTCTAGGACAGAGAGTTGATAAGAAATTAAATGTTATCCATTATGCTAGTAAAACTCTAGACAGTGCCCAAAGAAATTATGCTACTACTGAAAAAGAATTTTTAGCAGTTGTGTTTGCATGTGATAAATTCAGATCTTATATAGTTGATTCTAAAGTAACTATTCACACCGATCATGCTGCTATTAAATATCTTATGGAAAAGAAAGATGCTAAACCTAGACTCATTAGGTGGGTTTTATTGCTACAAGAATTTGACTTGCATATTATTGATAGAAAGGGAGCTGAGAATCCCGTAGCAGATAATTTGTCTAGAATAGAAAATGTTCTTGATGACCCATTACCTATTAATGATGATTTTCCTGATGAGCAATTAGCTGTCATAAATGCTTCTCGTAATACTCCTTGGTTTGCAGACTATGCTAATTACATTGTTGCTAAATACATACCACCTAGTTTTACATACCAACAAAAGAAAAAATTCTTCTTTGACTTAAGACATTACTTCTGGGATGACCCACATATTTATAAAGAAGGAGTAGATGGTATTATTAGACGTTGTATACCTGAGCATGAACAGGAACAAATCCTACGGAAGTGTCACTCCGAAGCTTACGGAGGACACCATGCGGGAGACAGAACTGCACACAAGGTATTACAATCTGGTTTTTATTGGCCTACTCTTTTCAAGGATGCTCGTAAATTTGTCTCCTCTTGTGATGAATGTCAAAGAATTGGTAATATTGGTAGACGTCAGGAAATGCCTATGAATTATTCACTTGCTGTTGAACCATTTGATGTTTGGGGATTTGATTATATGGGACCTTTTCCTAAATCCAATGGGTATACTCATATTTTAGTTGCTGTTGATTACGTTACTAAGTGGGTAGAAGCTATTCCAACTAGTAGTGCTGATCATAACACTTCTATTAAAATTCTTAAAGATGTTATTTTCCCAAGGTTTGGAGTCCCTAGATATTTAATAACTGATGGTGGTTCACATTTTATTCATGGTGAATTCCGTAAATTACTTGCTAAATATGATGTCAACCACAGAATTGCATCTCCCTATCATCCTCACACTAGTGGTCAAGTTGAACTAAGCAGCAGAGAAATAAAATTAATTTTGCAGAAAACCGTCAATAGATCTAGAAAGAATTGGTCTAAGAAACTTGACGATGCACTGTGGGCTTATAGAACTGCTTATAAAAATCCTATGGGTATGTCTCCTTATAAAATGGTTTATGGAAAAGCATGTCATTTGCCTCTTGAGTTAGAACATAAAGCATATTGGGCAATTAAAGAATTAAATTATGATTTCAAACTTGCCGGTGAGAAGAGGTTATTTGACATTAGCTCATTAGATGAATGGAGAACCCAAGCTTATGAAAATGCTAAATTGTTTAAAGAAAAAGTTAAAAGATGGCATGATAGAAGAATTCAGAAACGGGAATTTAAAGTAGGTGAGCAAGTTCTATTGTACAATTCTCGTTTAAGATTCTTTGCAGGAAAACTTCTCTCTAAGTGGGAAGGACCGTATATTATCGAAGAAGTTTATCGCTCCGGAGCAATCAAAATAAATAACTCCGATGGCACTAATCCGAGAGTGGTGAATGGGCAAAGAATTAAGCATTATATTTTAGGTACCCCTATCAATGTTGAAACTAATATTATTGAAACAATTACACCGGAGGAATACATAAGGGAGACCTTCCGGAACACTCCAGAACCCTGAAAAGGAAGAGGTATGTGATACGGTAAGTAAACCGACTCCAAAAATTCCATAAAAATACTTTCGGTCAGTTTCGGAATATTTATAAAAATACAAAAATAAGAAACAGCTGAGGGGACCCACCTGGTGCCCACGAGGCACCAGGGCGCGCCACCCCCCCCCCCCCAGGCGCGCCCTGGTGGCTCGTGGGCCCCACGTGTGCCTTCCCGACTCCGTTTTTCTTCTGGATTACTTGTTTTGCAAGATAAAAAATCTATATATAGACTTCCAGACGTTTTGACCACCGTATCACAGAAATCTCCTATGTTCTTGTTTCGTGCTATTTTTCTGACAGATCTAGATCGCCATGACTTCACCAAGCTCTTCCAAAGACAAGTTCTATGAGAATGTCATCAATCCTTACCTTCCGGAGGTGATGAAACACCCTCAAGCCATTGATATGCGTGAGGGGGTGCTTCACATCCGGGATGTCCAATGACCCAAGAAGACCGGGAGCGTGGAATCTAGGCTCGAGGCGGTGGAGCAGGAGATCTTCAAGTGCCAAGGAATGGTGGAACGTGGACTCAGCGCCAACCACTCCATGATCACGGAATTCACCCGTGATCGCAAGGTGGATGACCGATCAATTGGGGACATCATCTTCAAGCTCAATGAACGAATTGATCACCTCCAAGGCCAAATCTACGATCTCCAAAATCAGAATTTTGAATATGAGGCAAGATTCAAAGGTATGAGTTTAGCTGCAAATTTCAGGACTCCGGAGACTCGTTCATCTTCCTATGATGGGGCATCTATTCCATGGAAGCCGGAGGACAAGCCCATCACTACTCCACCACCATCATCACCGGAGAAGGACACTTGAGCACATGGGTATGGGCACTCCCCTTGGCTTGCACCAAGCTTGGGGGAGGTGCCCCAGTATCGTATCACCATCACTTTTATTATCTTTACTTACTTTTAGTTCGATCCTCGGTTATTTCGTGATCTAGTTGAATAAAAGCTTAGCATAATCTATTTTCGAGTGTTAGTTTCGTGACCCATCTATCTATGTAATCGAGTTGAGAGCTATATAATAAAGAGTAGTTTGAGCCTGTGTTGCTTTACTTTCATGTTTCAATCATAGCAATGAAAATAACGAAAAAGATCATATGCTAACCTTATGGAGAGTAATGACATTACATAAAGAAAAGTATAAGTGGTAAAATTTATTGGAGGATAACAAACATAGTATTAGTCAATGATGCAATTCATGAAAGAATTAATAAGGGAAGAGAAGATTCACATGCAAATATACTATCTTGGACATCTTTTATGATTGTGAGCCCCCATTAAGTATTTTGTGTCAAATTTTTGATGTTGGCCAAGGAAGACAACGTAATGAGTTATGTTTGTTCATATTCACATAGAAGTTATATTGTTATAGATCCTCCAACATGTGGTGCTTGCCCAATATCTTTGCTAGCCAAAAATTCGCACTAAGTAGAGATGCTACTTGTGCATCCAAAACCCTTAGACCCAGTTTCATGTCATGAGAGTCCACTATATCTACCTATGGATTGAATAAGATCCTTCAAGTAAGTTGTCATCGGTGCAAAAAGCAATAAAAATTGACTCTAAATATGTCTGAACTTTTATTGTAAGGGAAATAAGCGTTGTACGAGCTTGTGATGGTAAAGAAACAAAAGCGACGGACTGCATAATAAAGGTTGCTATCACAAGGGGCAATATAACGTGATGTTCCTTTGCATTAAGAGCTCTAGCATTCAAAAACAAAAAGCGCATGACAACCTCTGCTTCCCTCTGCGAAGGGCCTATCCTTTACTTTTATGTATTTTACTTTTTATGCAAGAGTCAATAGTATTCTCCTCTATTTTTTTTTTCTCTTTTGCAAGCATCATGTGGTGGGGAAAGATCTAAGCACATATATCCAGTTGGATATGAGTGATCATGAGTTATTATTGTTGACATCACCCTTGAGGTGAATATGTTGGGAGGCAGAACTATAAGCCCCTATCTTTCTATGTGTCTGGCTGAGACTTTTTGCTCCACATATATGTCGTGAGTGTTAGCAATCATGGAAGACTAAATGATGGTTGAGTATGTGGACTTGCTAAATAGCTCCTACATGTGACCATTCCTAAAAATATGATGAATTGTAATTGCATTGTTGACTGAGAACACAGTTTGTTAGCTTTCAAGAAGGTTTATGCCTTATACTCCACTGTTGTGGTGAATTGTTACTTGCTCATAAGAAGTTTATGATAATAAATATTGCTACCATGATAATAAATATTGCTGTTATAATAATGATCATGATGCTTCTATGTCCGTATTTTGTTTTTATCGACACCTCTCTCTCTAAACATGTGGACATGATTATCGATATCGGCTTTCGCTTGAGGACAAGCGAGGTCTAAGCTTAGGGGAGTTGATACGTCCATTTTGCATCATGTTTTACTACTGTTATTTATAATGTTTTTAATCAATATAACACTTTGTGGAGCTATTCTAATGCCTTTTCTCTCTAAATATGCAAGATTCACACAAGGAGGGAGAATACCGACAGCTGGAATTCTGGACCTGAAAAAGCTCTGTCAAGATACCTATTCTACACAACTCCAAATGAGCTGAAATTTTCTGGAGAATTATTTTGGAATATATAAAAAATATTGGAAGCAAAAAGTAACAGAGGGGGCCACCCAGGTGCCCACGAGGCACCAGGGCGTGCCACCCCCCCCCCCAGGCACGCCCTGGTACCTCGTGGGGCCCCTGGCCCACTTCTGGCCCCCATTTTCTGGTATATAAGGGCATTTGACCTAAAATATATAGAGAAGACTTTCGGGACGATGCGCCGCCGTCTCGAGGCGGAACTTGGGCAGGAGCACCTTTGCTCTCCGGAGGAGAGATTCTGCCGGGGATACTTCCCTCCGGGAGGGGCAAATCGTCGCCATCGACACCACCAGCGACCCTCTGATCGTGGGAGGGCTAATCTTCATCAACATCTTCACCAGCACCATCTCATCTCAAACCCTAGTTCATCTCTTGTATTCAATCTTTGTCTCAAAACCTCAGATTGGTACCTGTGGGTTGCTAGTAGTGTTGATTACATCTTGTAGTTGATGCTTGTTGGTTTACTTGGTGGAAGATTATATGTTTAGATCTATTATGCACTTCAATACCCTACTGGTCATGAACATGTTGATGATGTGTGAGTAGTTACTTTTGTTCTTGAGGACATGGGAGAAGTCTTGTCATAAGTAATCATGAGAATTTGGTATTCGTTCGATATTTTGATGATGTGTATGTTGTGATTCTCTTAGTGGTGTCATGTGAACGTCGACTACATGACACTTCACCATCTTTTTGCCTAAGGGAATGCATTGTGGAGTAGTAATTAGATGATGGGTTGCTAGAGTGACAGAAGCTTAAACCCTAGTTTATGCGCTATTCCGTAAGGGGCTGATTTGGATCCACATGTTTAATGCTATGGTTAGAGTAATCTTAATTCTTCTTTCGTAGTTGCGGATGCTTGCGAGAGGGGGTAATCATAAGTGGGAGGTTTGTCCAAGTAAGGGCAGCACCCAAGCACCGGTCCACCCACATATCAAATTATCAAAGTAGCAAACGCGAATCAAACTAACATGGTGAAAGTGACTAGATGAAATTCCCATGTGTCCTCAAGAACACTTTACTTATTATAAGAGATCGTTCCGGCCTGTCCTTTGCTACAAAAAGGATTGGTCTATATTGCTGCACTCTTTGTTACTATTGTTACTAGTCACTTGTTACAAATTATCTTGCTATCAAACTACCTGTTACCGATAATTTCAGTGCTTGCAGAAAACACCTTGCTGAAAACAGCTTGTCATTTCCTTCTGCTCCTCATTGGGTTCGACACTCTTACTTATCGAAAGGACTATGATTGATCCCCTATACTTGTGGGTCATCACCACGCGGCCTCGGGCCTCGGGAGGGCGGCATTCACTTCGCGAGAGAGCAGCTTGAAGTGGCGGTTGGACTCGTGGGCATGAGCCCCGCCAAGGATGCAGGCGACCGCGCGAGGCTCCTGTTAGCCCCCAGCGCCCTCATCAGGCTGGTTGATGTCGTTCCTCCGGGGTGGAGGCAGCAGCGGCGGGAGAGCGGCATTGGCCTGAGGGTTCTCCTCGTAAGGCTGGTCATGCCAGGCGGCCTCACGAGGCTGGTCGCGCCAGGCAGCCTCATGAGGCTGATCGCGCCAACCCTGGCGGAAGTTGCCGTTGCCGTTGTGGCCGTCCCAGCGGTTGCCGCCACGGCCACCTCCGCGACCGGCGTCGCGGCCATTGCGATCGTCTCGGCGGCCCTGGCGCTCGTCGCGGAGCAGCTTGAGCTCCTGGCAGTCTTCAGTGCTATGGGAGCGCACGTTGTGGTAGGCGCAGAGCGGCCGGCCGTCTTTCCTGGGCTCGTCATGGTCACGGCCACGCTTCTGCTCGGGCTCCGCCGCTAGCACGGCAGGGCCCTTACACTTGACGTCCTTGTTCTATGGCTTGGCGGCCTCGAGCGCCGCGTCGGGGTCGTTGTGGACGAAGAGGCAGCCTTCTTCAGCCTTGGCGCACTTGTCGGCGAGGTCAAATAGATCAAGCACCGAGTCTAGCTCGTCGTTGATGGCGAGCTTCTCGCGCATCTTGACGTCCGTGACGCCAGTGGAGAACGCAGAGGTGATGGCCGCATCGGAGGCGCGCGGTATCTTGTTGCGCACTTGGCTGAAGCGTTGGATGTACTTGTAGAGGGTCTCGTCTGGGCGCTGCCGCACGTGCCGCAGGTCGTTGATGGTGAGGGAGCGGTCTTGCGTGCCCTTGAAGTTGGCGACGAACTGGCTGCAGAGCTCGGCCCACGATGAGATGGACGCCTCGGGGAGGTTCATGAGCCAAGAGCGCGGGCCGTCCTTGAGGGCCATGGGGAACCAGTTCGCCTTGACCTTGTCGTCGCCGTTCGCTGCCTCGACGCTCAGCGCATAGAGCTGAAGGAACTCCGCAGGGTTGGGGGTGCCGTCGTAGCGCGGAGGCAGCTCAGGCTTGAACTTCGCGGGCCACACCACCCGACGTAGCTCGCGGGTGAAGGCGCGGCAGCCCACACCGCTCGAGGTTACATCGCCGGCGAGGGCGGCGCGGTTCTGGCGCCCTGCCGCCGCAACCTCCTAGACGGCCTGGTCCTGGCGCTGGCGCTGCTGCTCGAGGAGCACTCGCGCATCGGGGGGCGCACGTCGGATTATCTAGCAGGTGGCCTCGTCACGGACTGGCGGGGACGCGCCACAGGACGGCTCACGCACCCGCGCGTTGCGTTGGGGCCCGCCGAGTTCGTCGCGCAGAGGAGGCGGCGGGGGAGCGCCGTGCGCCAGGTCCCCGGCGCGAGACGGCGGAGGGCGGAGCGAGTGGGAAGGCGCCGGAGCGTCCTCGGTGGCGTTGACGAGCTCGGTGATGCGACCAAGCCAAGCATCGTAGCCGAGTTAGCTAGACGGTAGCGGAGATGCTCGCGCGCCATGAGTAGCGCGGCCTGCGCTTTCGGCGGCCCACGGTGGGCGAGGGAGGAAGATGCCATGGCGGTGTGGCCGTTCGCCTGCACGGAGGGGTGCAGGGAGGAGTCCTGCTGCTCGCGGGCAGCAGGGTCGGTTGCGGCAGCAGCCTCGACAGGGCGGCGGCGGTTGCCGCGGGCCACCGGCTCCGTCTGAGCCACGCGGCCAGCCCTGCGCTCGGCGCGCTCGCGGCGTGCGTCGGCCATGAAGCTAGTGGAATGGAGGGCGTAGCGGAAGAACAGTAGTGCACCCCTACCTGGCATGCCAAATGTTGGAAGTCGGGCTCCGGGGACCCAAAGGTTCGAACACTGGGGTGAGCTTGTTCCTACCTCTTCATCCCCTACCACGGCTAAGCTACGGTGAAGCTACGGCGGGAGCGTGCTAGCGAGGAGCGGACCGTGGACTCTGCGGTTTACCCAGGTTCAGGCCACCTTGCGGTGTAAAACCCTACTCCTGCTTGGCTTTGATTGTAGTCAGCAAGAGAGTGTTCTCGCGTACAAGGTAGGAGAAGAAGGAGTAGACCGAATCGGATCTGATCCCTCCACCATGATGGCAGCACTGTCCCTTTATACCTGCCTTGGTCCTCTTCCCCCTCAAAACTTAGGCAGGAAGGGTTGCCACACTTGGCGGGTTTTGAAAGGAGACTGGCGCTCAGGCTATCCTGACCAAAGGCGGTCTTCGCCTGCGAAAGCATGACCCATGACACGCCGGTGGGCTTGGTGATGACCTCCGCCCTGCGTGCCCGCCGTCTTGGTCTTCTTTCGCTGATCAGGCAACCTTTGGGGTTGCTTTGGGAAGTAGATAGCTGGCCTTGCTCTCTTAACATGAAAGGGGAAACCCTCTTCATCCGCGCCTGCTGGCACGGCCTCTGTCGCCGTTCGTCGCCGCGCGCGTCACCCACGTGATGGGCACGAGACCGTGCTGCCGGAACGCCCTTGTCTTGAGCGCCTTCGGGAGGGTGCCTCGGGAAGCCACCTTGGGAGGCCGCCTCGCGAGGCTGCTAGTGAAGATGCTGAGTCTTGTTCGCCGCTCCCTGAGGAGGGGTCCTCAGGAGACCAAGGCCTCATGAGGGGTCTTGGTGAGGTGCTTGATGATGACGGCCTGCTGGGCCCACGCCGGGCGTTGTGCCCTGGGCCAAAGGTAGACGGGCCTGGATACCCTGGGTTCCATGGGCCCGACAGTAATATATTCTAACTTTATTTAGGCCGCACCTATTTTTATGTTTTAGTTCTCCGATATCATGCAAAGCTATCCTCTTCATACCCACAACATAGTATTATTTCTCGTTTCTAGATAAAAGCAAACGCTCGGTGTACGTAGAGTCGTATCGATGGCAGATGGGACTTGAGAGAATATTGATCTTACCTTTAGCTCCTTGTGGGTTCGACACTCCATACTTACCACTTCCATCTTTGGAAATTGCTACGATGATTCCTTGCACTTGGGAATTATCAAGCTCTTTTCGGGCGCCGTTGTCGGGGAGCAATAGCGTGGGGTTAATATTTTCGTGTATGCTTGTTTGCTTTCATAACTAAGTAGGTTTTGTTTTTCCTTTTGTTTTTGTTTTCTTGTTTTCTTTCTTTAGTTGTGGGTGAAAAAACAAAAATTGAAAAATGCAAAATACAAAAAAAATTACTTGCCTCTTATGCCTAGCTTAATGGCTTTAAAGAAAGCGCTGCCTGGGAGACAACCCGGAAGTTTTAGAGAGTATTTTTCTTATTTTGTGTAATATAAACTTTATTATATGTGCCATTTAAATATTTTAAAAACAAAAAAAATATAGAGGGGAACCTAAAAGTTTTCAAAAAGAAAAGTGAAAGTCAGACAGATGACCAATGTGGAAGTGGGCGCTAGCCTTGAACTTTGTTCATGCCCATGGAAACTTTGTGAAACTTGATTACAGAAACTTTTCAACAAAAATAATTATCCCCTTGTACAAATCCATTTGTATTATAAAAATAATGTGCCAAGATTTACCTTTAGGATGTTTAAATTGCTTGTTTGGTGTATGCTGTGAAAGAACAGAAACTTTTGCTGTAGTGTTTGAATTTCTATATTTTAGTGGAATGTGCAAAAATTCTGAAATTTTTACACAGTACTTCTATGTAAAAATTTTATTTTGTCCTAATTGTTCAGAATATTTGGAGTTACATAATTATGGTTTTTAAATAGATCTTTACAGACTGTTCTGTTTTAGACAGATTCTGTTTTTGTTGCATAGTTTGATTATTTTGATGAATCTATGGCTCGTATCGGGGGGTATGAGTCATGGAGAAGTTGGAGTACAGTAGCATTATTCCAATATTAAATATGAATCAATTTACAACAGAACCTAAAGTATAAGATTTATTTGTTATACTAATGGATCTCACGAGGTTTCTGTTGAGTTTTGTGTGGATGAAGTGTTCGAAGATCGAGGAGGTATCGCTATGAGAAGAATAAAGAGAGGCAAGAGTTCAAGCTTGGGGATGCCCAAGGCACCCCAAGTAAATATTCAATGAGACTCAAGCGTCTAAGCTTGGGGATGCCCTGGAAGGCATCCCATCTTTCTTCTTCAACAATTATCGGTATGTCTCGGTTTTTGTTTTGTTCACATGATATGCGTAAATTCTTGGAGCGTCTTTTGTGTTTATTTTTACCTTTTCTTTTATGCACCTTGCTTGTTGGCGATGATTTCTTATGGTTCTTGGTTTATTTATAGAATGCTTCATACACTTCACTTAAATCATTTGAGTATGGCTTTATAGAATGCTTCGTGTGCTTCACTTATATATTTTGAGCTTGTATATTGGTCTCTCTATATTCATTGTAGAATGCTCTATGAATTTCACTTATATATATTTAAGTGAGTATCATCAAAATATCAATGCTTAGCTAAAAAGCTTTAAAGAAAAGTTCTTGTGTGGAGACAACCCCATATTTATCCTTACTGTTTTCGTGTGTTCACATGTTTACGCTACTGTAGTAATCATGTTTTATATGTTTTCTTTCAATAATGTGCCAAGTAAAGCCTTTGGGATAGTGTGGATACTTGTTGATTTGATTCTGTGCAAAAACAGAAACTTTTGTGCCCAGTTCTGGAATTTCTATTCTGTACTGGAACGTGATAAAATTCTGAATGTTTTTCACATTATTGGTATACAAATTGTTTACATTTTCCTAATTTTTCAGAATTGTTGGAATTACAGAAGTTTGACTTTAATTCAGATCATTACAGACTGTTCTGTTTTTGACAGAATCTATTTTGTTTGCATAGTTTGCTTGTTTTAGCATTTCCATAGCTTATATTGAGTGATATAAATTGTGGAAATGATAGAGTACAGTAGGCATTATGTCAATACAATTTTGGATCTTGTCTTGACAGTACCAAAGTGAATGATTTATTTATTATCATACTAACCTATCTCACGAGTTCCATTAAGTTTTGTGTGATTGAAGTTTTCAAGTTCTGGGTGAGATATCGATATGAGGAGAATAAGGAGTGGCAAGAGCCTAAGCTTGGGGATTCCCAAGGCACCCCAAGGTAATATTCAAGGAAGACTCAAGCTTCTAAGCTTGAGGATGCCTCGGAAGGCATCCCCTCTTTCGTCTTCAAAACTATCAGTATATCTTACTTGGAGCTATATTTTTATTCGTCACATGATATGTGTTTTGCTTGGAGCGTATTTTTATTTTGTTTGCTGTTTCAATAAAATACTTGGATCTGAAATCTTTATTGAGAGAGAGTCTTCACATAGCTACCAATTCACTTAATTACTCTTTGTTCTTCACTTATATCTTTTGGAGTAGTTTGTCATTTGCTCTCGTGCTTCATTTATATCCCAATAGTAAATTGTTGAATGAATTGAATGTCATAAATATGAATTATATATGCTTCATATGCTTGTCCCATGGGGAGTAATAACTTCACATACAAGAAGTATAAGTGGTAAAATTTATTGAAAGTTAGCATACATAACATTGGTCACTTGAACAATTCATGAAAGAATATTGAAGGAAGAGATATTTCACATATAAATATACTATCTTGGACATCTTCTATGATTGTGAGCCCCCATTAATTATTTTCAAACTTGATCAAGTAGTTGATGTTGGACAAGGAAGACAACATAATGAGTTATGTCTGTTTATATTCACATAGAAGTTATATTGTCATGGATCCTCTAACATGTGGTGCTTGCTTTGGATCTTTTGCTAGCCAAAAATTCGTACTAAGTAGAGATACTACTTGTGCATCCAAAAACCCTTAAACCCAGTTTCTTGTCATGAGAGTCCACCATATCTACCTATCGATTGAATAAGATCCTTCAAGTAAGTTGTCATCGGTGTAGAAAGCAATAAAAATTGCTCCTAAATATGTATGATCTTTTATTGGAAGGGAAAATAAGCTTTGTACGAACTTGTGATGGTGAAGAAATAAAAGCGACAGACTACATAAAAAAGGTTGCTATCACAAGGGGCAATATAAAGGGACGTTCCTTTCCATTAAGAGCTTGCGCATCCAAAAATAAAAAGCGCATGACAACCTCTGCTTCCCTCTGCGAAGGCCTATCTTTTACTTTTCTGTATTTACTTTTCTGTATTTACTTTTATGCAAGAGTTAGTAATGTTCATCCCTATTCCGCTCTATTTATTCTCTAGTGGGAAAGCATCATGTGGTAGGGAATGATCTAGGAACATATATCCAGTTGAATATAGGTGATCATGAGTTATTATTGTTGACATTATCCCTGAGATAAATAAGTTGGGCGGCAAAACATTAAGCCCCTATCTTCCTATGTGTTTGACTGAAACAGTTTGTTCTAGAAATATGCTTTGAGTGTCAGCAATCATGGAAGATTAAATGATAGTTGAGTATGTGGAGTTTGCTAAAACAAAGCTCTTACACAGACCCTTCCTGAAAATAAGATGAATTGTAATTGTTTGATGACTGAGAACATAGTTTGTTGGTTTTCAAGAAAGTGTATGGTCTATACTTTAAACATCTGAATAGCTTGTTACTTTATCATGAGAAGTTTTATGAGATGAGCTATTGTTTATGATATATATTGATGCTAGAAAAAGTGTTTGAAATTACCATTGATCAAACTTATTGCACTAAGCTAGCATTCACACTTCATAAATTATTTCTTTTATCATTTACCTACTCGAGGAGGAGCAGGAATTAAGCTTGGGGATGCTGATATGTCTCCAACGTATCTATAATTTATGAAGTATTCATGCCATGTTTACAATAGTTTTATATGGTTTTGGTGCACTTTTATATTATTTTAATGGACTAACTTATTAATCTAGTGCCCAGTGCCAGTTCCTGTTTTCTGCTTGTTTTTTGTTGCGCAAAAAAACCATACCAAATGAAGTCCAAACGCGATAAATCTTGATGGAGATTTATTTTGGAATATATGTGATTTTTGGGAAGAAGAATCAACGCAAGACGGTGCCCGAGGGCTCCAAAACGCAAAACGGTGCCCCCCTGGGGTCGCGCCCTGTTGCCTTGTGGGCACCTCATAGGTCGGTTGACGCCCTTCTTTCGCCACAAAAAAATATAATTGCCAGATAAAAATCCCCTCAAAATTTCAGCCCAATCGGAGTTACGGATCTCCGGGAATATAAGAAACGGTTTTCGGCCAGAAACAAGAGCGCAGAAACAGAAGAGAACCGAGAGAGAGATCCAATCTCGGAGGGGCTACCGCCCCTCCAAGCACCATGGAGGCCAAGGACCAGAGGGAGAACCTCTCCCCATATAGAGGGGAGGCCATGGAGGAGCACGTCGGAGGGGGAGCCTCTCTTCCCCTCTCTCTCGGTGGCACCGGAGTGCCGCCGCGGTGATCGTCTTCATCAACATCACCATCCATCACCTCCCTCATCTCTTTTCAGCGGTCCACTCTCTCGCACCCCATTGTAATCCCCTACTTGAACATGGTGCTTTATGCCACATATTATTATCCAATGATGTGTTGCCATCCTATGATGTTTGAGTAGATTTCTTTTGTCCTTTGGGCTAATTGATGATCTTGATTGGTTTGAGTTCTATGTTTTATTTTGGTGCTGTCCTATGGTGCCTTTCGTGCCGCGCACACGTGGGGGATTCCCGCTGTAGGGTTTTGCAATACGTTCATTATTCGCTTATAGTGGGCGGCTAGAGTGACAGAAGCTTACACCCGAGTAAGGGGGGGTTGTTGCGTATGGGAGTAAAGGGGACTTGATACTTAATGCTATGGTTGGGTTTACCTTAATGATTTCTAGTAGTTGCGGATGCTTGCTAGAGGTCCAATCATAAGTTCATATGATCCAAGTACGGAAAGTACGTTAGCTCATGCCTCTCCCTCATATAAAATTGCAATAATGATTACCGATCTTGTTATCAATTGCCTAGGACAATTCCGCACACCGATCCATCATTATTCCACACTCGCTATTTGTAATTTATTGTAATATATTCTAACTTTATTTAGGCAGCACCTATTTTTATGTTTTAGTTCTCCGATATCATGCAAATCTATCCTCTTCATACCCACAACGTAGTTTTATTTCTCGTTTCTAGATAAAAGCAAACGCTCGCTGTACGTAGAGTCGTATCAGTGGTAGATGGGACTTGAGAGAATGTTGATCTTACCTTTAGCTCCTTGTGGGTTTGACACTCCATACTTACCACTTCCATCTTTGGAAATTGCTATGATGATTCCTTGCACTTGGGGATTATCATCCCTCCCCTTCTTTGTTTGAGGTAAACCTAAAACAAAGTCCATAGATATATCCTCCCAAGGAACACTAGGTATAGGCAAAGGCATATATAAACCATGAGGATTGAGTCATGACTTAGCTTTTTGACATGTAGTGCAGCGAGCAACAAAACGCTCAACATCCCATCTCATCTTTGTCCAAAATAAATGTGTAGCAAGTACGTCCTCCGCCTTCTTCACGCCAAAGTGTCCCATTAATCCTCCTCCATGCGCCTCTTGCAACAACAAAGACGAACGGAGCTAGCTGCAATGCATAGCTCGTTAGCACGGAACACAAATCCATCATTAATGACAAATTTGTTCCAAGTTCTTCCTTCTTTACAATTCTGCATTACATCTTTAAATTGAGCATCATGCACATATTGATCTTTGATGGTCTCCAAACCAAATATTTTAAAGTCAAGTTGTGAAAGCATAGTATAGCGATGAGACAATGCATCAGCAATAACATTTTCTTTACCCTTCTTGTGTTTAAAGACATAAGGGAAAGTCTCAATGAATTCAACCCATTTAGCATGTCTACAGTTCAGTTTTGCTTGACTTCTAATATGTTTCAAAGATTCATGATCAGAATGTATAACAAATTCTTTGGGCCATAAATAATGTTGCCATGTTTCTAAAGTCCAAACAAGAGCATATAATTCTTTTTCATAAGTAGAATGGTTCAGACTAGGCCCACTCAATTTTTCAGAAAAGTATGCAACAGGTTTACCATCTTGTAATAACACACCTCCTAATCCAATTCCACTAGCATCACATTCAAGCTCAAAAGTCTTATTAAAATCAGGAAGTTGGAGTAAAGGAGCATGTGTCAACTTATCTTTCAATACCGTGAAGGCTTCTTCCTATGCGGTACCCCAAACAAAAGGCACATCCTTCTTTGTAAGCTCATTGAGAGGTGCAGGAATGGTGCTGAAATCTCTCACAAAACGCCTATAGAAACCAGCGAGGCCAAGAAAACTCCTTACTTGTGTGACTGTTTTGGGCTGCGGCCAACTCTCAATAGCTTCAATCTTGGCTTTATAAACTTCAATGCCCTGTGGAGTAACAACATAGCCAAGAAAAGATACTCGGTCGGTGCAAAAGGTGCACTTCCAAGGTTACCAAACAAACGTGCATCATGTAGAGCAATAAAAACAACACGTAAATGTTCCAAATGTTCCTCCAAAGATCTGCTATAAATCAGTATATCATCAAAATAGACTACCATAAATCGTCCAATGAAAGCACGTAAAACCTCGTTCATTAATCTCATGAAAGTACTAGGTGCATTAGTTAACCCAAAAGGCATTACTAACCACTCAAATAAGCCAAACTTAGTTTTAAATGCTGTTTTCCATTCATCTCACAATTTCAGACGAATTTGATGGTATCCACTACGCAAATCAACTTTGGAGAATATGGTAGAACCACTTAATTCATCAAGCATATCATCTAGCCTAGGAATAGGATGATGATAGCGAATAGTAATATTATTAATGGATCTACAATCAACACACATACGCGAGGTACCATCCTTTTTCAGCACTAGAATAATGGGAACATCACAAGGACTAAGGAATTCGCCTATATAACCTTTGTCGAGCAGCTCCTATACTTGACGTATAATCTCCTTCATCTCCTCTGGATTGGTACGGTATGGTGCACGGTTGGGTAGTGAGGCACCGGGAATTAAGTCAATCTAATGCTCAATCCCTCAAATAGGTGGTAATCCTGGTGGCACGTCTTATGGAAAGACATCAGCGAACTCCTGCAAAATGTTAGTGACAGCAGGAGGCAAAGAGGAAGGCATGTCCTCGAATGAAAATACTGCCTCTTTGCACACAAAAGCATAGCAAACAGATTTGCTAAAATCTAGATCATCAATATCAGATTTGGTGGCAAGTAAACATCCACTTTTCAATTTAATTTCAGAAGCAACACTAGATAGTGTGTTATTAGGCTTCATTTGTTGCTCAAATTCTTTTGCCACAATCTGAGTTTCACTCTTATTTTGCTCATGTTTTGCTTTACTAGCTCTATTAATATCATCTTTCAAAATGGAATCAGGAGACATAGGAAGCAAAGTAATATGTTTATCCTTATGAACAAGAGTATACTGATTGTTCCTACCATGGTGTACAGAATTTTTATCGAATTGCCAAGGTCTACCAAGTAATAGGGAATATGCTTGCATGGGTACCACATCACAATCAACATAATCAGCATATGTAGCGATACTAAAATGCACACGAACAGTACGTGTTACCTTAACCTTGCCACTGTTGTTGAACCATTGTATGTAGTAAGGATGAGGATGTGGTCGTGTGGTGAGAGACAGCTTCTCCACCATCTCCATGCTAGCCAAGTTGTTGCAACTCCCTTCATCTATGATGACGCGAACAGAACGTTCCTTCACAAATCCCTTTGTATGGAATAAATTGTGCCTCTGATTTTGCTCAACCTGTGTTACCATCACACTCAAAACACGTTGAGAAACTAAACTTTCATACCTGTCAGTGTCTTCAGCAGCCATGTATTGCGTCTCTTATTCAGAATCATCACCACCTTGTTCTTCACTAGCAACAAGAGTCAAGGTCTCCTCATCATAATCACTAGCGAACTCATACCCACCATCCTCAGTAACGACCGTCACACGCTGGGATGGGCATTTTCTCGCATAATGACCTCGACCGCTGCAACGACGACATATAACATCATGTGTCTGCCCGGTTGATGCCATGGATGAAGAAGAGCTTTGTGTGGGACCGGAAGGTGTGCTCTTGGCGGATGATGGTGGTGCCTATTTTCTTGTATCTCGGTTGGAGTTGGCGGCAGAAGTAGACGGTGGTGCAGCCAGACGTGTGGAAGTAGATGATGTACGTGGTGTCCATGATGAAGATCGACCTGCAGAAAAAATTAGTTCGCGCCAATGCCTGTCGATCCTGCACTTCACGTTCAGCTTTGCAAGCAAGATGGAACAAACGAGTGATATTGTTATACTCCTTATACTCTAAGATGGTTTGAATTTCTCTGTTTAACCCACCCATAAAACATGCAAGCATAGCTTCATTATCCTCAACAATACCACATCGAATCATGCCAGTTTGTAATTCCTGATAATATTCCTCTACAGAATTTTTCCCTTGTCTTAAACGCTGCAATTTTTGAAGTAATTCACGTTGATAATATGGTGGAACCCAACGAGTACGCATAGCAGTTTTCAAAGCAGCCCAAGTAGTTGGAATATTATCATGATATAATCTACAATGTTTAGACCACCAAACACAAGCAAAACTAGTGAATGCACAAACAGCATCAGCAACACGTCTATCCTCGGGATATTGTAAACATGTAAAACGTTGTTCAGTTTCTAACTCCCAAGTAAGATAGACATCAGGAATGTATCTACCCTCAAATGGCGGAATATTCAATTTTAGTTTAGGAACATGGTCAAGATCTCATACCTGAGGTGGTGGTGCAGCCCTACCGTTGTGATTATCTGCATGTGGACGACCTGGTGGTGGTGCTGGTGGTTGCACGTAGTTCTAGTTTTGAACAACCTCATCCTCGTAATCGCCCTCATAATCGTCGTACTCCTCGGCAGTAGCAGCAGGAGCCACAGAAGCATCAACAACAGTAGCAGCGGCACCAGAATGTTGGCGTCCCTCAAGAGGAACATGCTTCGCTCGTCCTACTTGATCGCGACATGGAGGTGGTTGTTGTTGGTGTTGCAACGGTGCAACAGGTGGTGGTGGTAGACGCACGAGCACTTCATCAAACTTGGTGTTCAACTTGTTGTCAATTGTCTTCTCAATGTCATCTATCCTCTCCATTGCCTTTCCAAAGCTGCTCATCACGTCGTGTACCTGTTCACCCAACATTTGTTGAAATTTATCATGTAGTTCCTTCTTCGTCATGTTCTCCTAATCCATCTGGTTCTCTTGTCATCCTGTCATGGTTAGCAGCAATAGAAACACACAAGAATATGCCCTACAAACTACTAATAGGATGTGGTGTGGTGGAAAATCACAAATCTGTCAAGTGAATCATAAATTCTTACCCGTTCTTACCAAGCAGCAGGTGGTGATCGGCAACTGTTGTAGTCAAAACACCTCAAAGCTTGGATAGAGCGATTACCAGGTGGTGTCAAACGCACAACGTAGATATATGTGGAGCTGGGAAGGCTTATGATGGTATCAAAAATGTCAGCAATAATCAATCCAGAGATGCAAGGTTGAATAAATGCTCAACGATGGTACTGCGCTAGTCCTAGGCTAGACCGTACTAGGGACGCGAGCCTAGAACACTAACAAAATCATGGCGCGACACGTAAACAAGGGAGAAGCACACTCTGAATCATTTTTTTCCTTTTTCTCGCTTTTTTTACTTTTTTTCAAAAAAAAAATCACTTTTTCCCCTCTTTTTTTTGCTCCGCAACAATTTTTTTCGAAAAAGTCTACAAATCGTCTAAAAACCGCCTAGCCAGAATTTTCGAGACTTAGTTTTTTTTTTGAAACTAGACCTATTTTTCTTCTACGGGTGGCACAGAAGTTGGGGAGTCCGACTTGGTCACGACACGAAGTATGACGTGACCTGGAAATCAAGAACAGATAAGCGAATACTGGACTCGGACTAGGACTGGTGGCGGAGATGAATCTGGTGGAACTCGGACTGGTGGCGGATATATGTTGGGCGGTGGAACACGGACTGGTGGCAATTATGTGTTGGAAGTGGACTCGGATTAGCGTGATGGTGACCTGATGGATGTATATGACTCAGATTGGAGGTGGATAGGTGATGGATCTATATGACTCGGATTGGCGATGGATATGCGATGGTTGTATATGGACTCGGATTAGCAGCAGATATTTGGTGATGGTATATGATGGCGGCGATGAAGATGGTACGGCGGCGGCGTGAAAACCTGTGTCCAAAACTCGAAACTCTAAGGTAACTAGACGCTAAGACCAGCAACTCAACACAATGATGCAACCGCAAATTCAACAAAGCAAAACACTGAAAAGATTATGCAAAGGATTAAATTGGTTCGGATATGATGAACTAACCATATTTTTTTGTGTGGCTTTTTCGTGGACTGTAGGTATGAAGATAGATGCGATCTAAACTATGAAAAACTGGTAAAATCTCACCGAGCAACCTGGAAATATGATACCACTTGATAGAGGCTAAGGTTTCCCATCTTCCAATGAGATGGTAGCTATCATTTTGTGTGGAAGTTGACTTTGACGATCCGACTATGAACGTGCGAAGAGGTCGCGCCTTAGCAATCGTTAAACCAACTCCGAGAGGTTATTGACCATGCCGGAGCACAATCAACCTGACCACGAGGGTCTATTTCCTGCAAGAAAACGAAGAACAAGCAAGAAACTGAGATTGCAATCTGGATATTGCGAATATAAGAGGAAAGCTTTATTAATCAAGTAAGGTTCTGTGACGTCTTGGTCTGGTCGTTGAACACAAACGAAGGACGCGAGTTGCAGCTATGGTGAACTTTAATCTAAACAAAACCCAAGTCTAATCGGTGCCTTAAGGGTTGTATTTGTAGGAGAAAGGGAGGGGATTTCGTCCACCCTTAGCAAGGTGGGACTAAAACACCTCTTGAGTCGATTCCCCTACAATACGGACTCTAAAACCAGCCTATGAAGTAGTATTTTGAATTACATGGGCCTGGCCCAAAACTAAGGTGACGCAGCACCTAAAATAAGCTATGGATGAAATTTATGAAAGGGCATCTTGTATATTTCGTCCATCTCGTTGTATGCCATCATGGAGGCTTCAAAGTGCTGAAAACTCCATCAGAAACGCCGTTCTGGCTCCCTTCGCGCGCGCCTTCATCTCCATGCTTGATCCTGCTCCAGTGTTCATCCCTCTTGTCCATGCTAGGCCCTTCATTAGTAATCAACACAAATCTATCTAATTTAGACAGCATCATATTCTCAGGAACATTACAATTACTCCCAAGAAACGAAAGTACCTGATAATTTAATTGGCGTGTGTGAGCTCTAGTAATTGGTCCAGTATGTGTAGTAGCAGGAGTTGTGGGTCTAACTATGGTATTGATGTCCTCGTCAGTTTGCAAACAAACGCTTCAACCTTGGAATAATAGGCAAGTACCAAACAACCTTTAACGGGATTCCTGTCTTGATCTCGTTGTTCGTTTTGTACTTGTCCTTTGCTCTCATGCGCTTGTATCGTGGATGCTTGCATATGCGACATAAACGCAAATCTTTGTAGTCACCGCGATACAACATACAATCATTGACACAAGCGTGTAACTTCTGGACTTCAAGTTCCAACAGGCAAACAACTTTCTTTGCTTTGTTCGTGCTTTTGGGGAGCACATTATCTTCTGGAAGAATATCTTTGAAAAGAACGAACAAGTCTGTGAAGCCCTTGTTTGATAGACCGCTTTCTACTTTAAATCTGAGAAGGGCCAGTGTGGCACTCAACTTGGAATATTTCTTTTTGCAACCTGCATACAAATCTTTCTTGGACTCCGCCTCAATGGTTGGCAGATCATTGTACCCAACCATTTCTTTATCTGGGCCCTGGAAACCTGCAATCATAGTAGCAAAATCTGGCACACCATCAAGGTCGTCGGTGTCGTCTGCGTCGCAGCCTTGGTTTTTCTATGGGGGTTTTGGCATGTCTCTGTTCCGTTGGTAGCTTCATGTATGAGCCCCGAGGTTAAATTCAACATCCATGTGACTCTGATCGGAGTTTGGCATCTCGCCGTCCTGGTTACCATCATCCATGACCGGCTCTTCACCGTGTCTAGTCCAACGTGTATATCCATCCATGAATCCCCGTGAGTATAAGTGGTACTCGACCTCCATATTTGGACGTGACACTGAATTAGTACAATCCAGGCATGGACACAGGATTTAATATTCTTCAACAACTCTCCTCTTTGACCGTTCAGCCCAAGACATGAACTCCTGAACGCCACCCCTAAACTGTAAGGATGTCCAATCCTTCATCCATTGAGATCGTTCCATCTGCACACATGACGGGTAATTAAAAAACATTAATAAATGGATTAATGCATGCCCAAAGATGCGTGAATAAATCACAAGATTTTATTTTCATAATTTACGGAGGTCGCTCCATATTGTTATCCACCGTGTGATGACACAAATTAATGAACAGTAAATTTACATGTATAGTACTACCCTTATGAATTGAATACCTTAATTAAGCCAGTCAACGAAAATAATACCTTAATTAATTATCCGCACGGCGACCTCCACCGAGCAGATAGAGCAGTGTGTAGCCGCAGCACGCCGAGATAGCAGGGTTGAGGAGCAGCGCGTAGCCGCAGCACGCCGAGACAGCAGGGTCGAGGAGCAGCGCTTAGTGAAGCAACCGCGTGAAGTTCGAGCTCCACTATCCCGCCATCGACCGCGAGGGATGTGCTCCAATCACGCCGCCGCCGACCTCAAGGATTGAGCTCCTCCTAGTATCTCCTGTCGCCGACCAAGGATTGACCTCCTATCACGCCGCCACCACCGATCGACCGAGAATTGACCTCCTATCCGGTAGGCACTGCCTCGGCCGCCGCCCCCATCTCTATCCATAGAGCGGCTGTTTTTCTTTTTTTGATGACGGGTATCTGCAGAGCGGCTGTTTACCCTAAGTATTACATCACATATGGTTATGTTACGGGAACCGTGTCTCATGCACGTTGTCATCTCACATGATTTGCTGTGGAAATCGTGTGTGAAGTTGTAATATCGAACACGCACGATATGTACAAACCATGTGCCGTATACAACAGAGTGTGATAAGTAGTACCCCGACCTTTATCAGATCCCCACAGTTTCCCCATTTCCCCCAAATCTCTAGATAGCCACCAAATTCCCTCACGTGGCACTGACATTGGGGGAATGTGGACGAGTGGTGCTGATGGTTTCGGTGCGTCTGCTCCGGCTCGTATCATCGCTCTCGACAGCGTGATGGGCGGCGCCGCCACGATGGCGGTCACCGCCGAGCATTTGCCTAAGGTCATCAGAAGCCCGGTGTACTACGGATCAGAATCGTCTTGTCAGGTTCCAATCAATCCTGATCTTTTTAGCATGTCCAAAGTATCTCCCTCAATCCGTCATGAATGACCCCCCCCCCCAGGAAAGCGATCAACTGTCGGATCCAGAGTATGACTCCAGACTCCCGCAACATGAGTTTGACTCCGAGTTTTGCGCCACCGGGAAGTACCAAAAGCTGAGTTGTGTGCACGGGCACACTCCCGCTCGACGTGTATACATGGAGGGATTCGACATTGGCAGATGGTTTCTCAGTTGCCCCTTAGAGGTTAGTGCTGAGTTCATCCTTTAAGTTGAGTTAATACCCCCACTCACCCTGAATATTTAACATTCCCAGGGATATGAGGCTTGTGCCTTTGTTAACTAGTTGGATGATGAATGGCATGGCAGGGCTCGGAGTGTTATCACCAAGCTCGCAGGAGAAGACGTAAAGCTGAAGAAGAAACTGACTGATCTGGAGTGTAAAATCACTACGATGAAGCAAGAAAGGATCAATCACAGGCAATAGATGAAAGCAAGAGACAAGAAGGAACTAGCATGTGTAGTTGTAGTTGTCGCATTAGCCATCTTTTATGCGATGTTTGCAATGATGATTAGGGGTTTTGTTTGATTATTACTGGCTACATCAATAAGCAGAGCTCATCTATTGCTTGTTGTTAAATTCTTGTTTCACATTTGGACGCTCCAACCTACGTGCAACCGCGGGAATTTGGAGCGACTGGGGTACTAATAATTGCGGTTGATTATATTAGAATTCTAATAGCCTGCCAAGGCGCCAATATAATCCGTCAATCCCCCGCTTCAATTGACATTCCTCTTTTCTTCATACCCTGCTTCAATTGACATTCCTCTTTTCTTCATACCCCGCTTCATCCGCCACCATCTTCATCATCCCGACCGGCCGCGCTACACACTTACACACACTCTGCAATCTCGCTTTTTCGCAATTTGTATATGTAGCACAGCCATGTCGAGCGACAGCGAGGATGACCATTCCGCCACCAGCAGTCTGGTGCCCCATCAAAGGTCAACCTCGGAATCATCTCACTCGTCTTCCATGAGTCCGGTGTTGAGCTCTGACCTAGATTTTATCCAATTCATGGAAGGGATGCCGCCGCCCGAGTCATCAGACGACGACCAGACGGATGAGGAGCCATTAGAGGACGAAGAAGACGACGACGATGATGAGGAGGAGGAGGAATGGTAGAACGAGGAGGACGATGACGAGGACATCAACGACGATGACGACGACGACGACGGCAGCGGCGATGAAAAGCCAACGGTCAGCGGCAAGAAGCGTCCTCGGCAAGATGATGTCGCGGTGCCATCCAATAACAACAAGAAGAAGGACTAAATTAATCATACCGTATATCTCTGTTTCCGTTCTCTCATATTAATTTGTTATCTCTGTTTTCCCTGTCAATCTCATCGCAGATGGTTAGCAATACTTATTCGACAGCGATCTTTTACATTATCGCCCACAGTTGGTTTCTTCAATTGTTTGCCCTGTCGAGCACACAATTCACAACAAAAAAATCGTATGCGTTGTCTAGAATTATCACACACAATTCTGATTACCGACCTGTTTGCCGGGTATCACACACATCTTTTGTTACGCCGAATCATTTGTGTTCTTCTGGATCATTGCAAACAGTTCATCTGAGAGATCTGTATGCCATCTATCGCACACATCTGGATCTAGATAATCGTTTGTGTTATTTTTGCTTATCGCAAACAGTTCATCCGAGTGAACTGTATGCCATCTATCGCACACTTCTGGATTTGGGTAACCGTTCATGTTATTTTGTATCATCGCAAACAGTTTGTATGGATCAACTGCATACCACGTATCGCACACGCAACTCTTTTCTGAATCGTATTTGATGTCTCCATCATCGCACACAGTTCGTTTTATTGGTGACGATTTTATTACAATACTGTTTGCGATTAATGCATCACACATAGTTAGGTCGATTGGTGTCCTATACATGTGTCGCGTTAGGACCATCCTGAAGTAGTGATGGCGTGAATATTAGGGTATGAGTGTTTTAAGGAAATAGTCTATCAATTCGATATTGAAAGAATAATACAAAACATGCGCGTAATTCAACATTGCCTTTCATAATAATGGAGCTTAAAGGAAATAGCCTCTATACACTTAGTTGTGGTAAGCATGACACGCCCGTTCTTCCCTGCATAGATATATCAGATCAAGAGTACCCCGATGCCAAACCAAGCAATTGTATCATACTTTTTCACACGCTTTAGCATTTTCAACTTCACTCAATACCTGAGCATGAGCCATGGACTTAGCACTTTTGGTGGAATAAAGAATGATGATAGGGGTTCAAGGGAAAAATAGAGAAAGTCTCGCATCAACTCGGCGGATCGTTAGGTAATGGAGACGCCTTTCAATCGATATTGATGCGAGGAGTAGGGATTGCCATGCAACGGATGCATTGGAGCTATAAGTGTATCAAAGCTCGCTATGAAACTAAGTGGGTGTGCATCCAACTTGCTTGCTCATGAAGACCTCGGGCATTTGAGGAAGCCCGTCGTCGGAATATACAAGCCAAGTTCTATAATGTAAAATTCCCACTAGTATATGAAAGTTACAACTCATGGAGACTCTCTATATGAAGAACATGGTGCTACTTTGAAGCACAAGTGTGGAAAAAGGATTGTAGCATGCCCCTTCTCTCTTTTTCTCTCATTTTTTTTGTTTTCTCGCTTTCTCTTGTTTATGGGCTCCTTTTGGCCTCTTTTTTTTAGAACAGTCTCATGGACATCATCCCCACTTTTTCGAGGACTCATTAGTCTCCACCATTCTTTTCCTCACTGGGGCAATGCTCTAATAATGATGATCATCACACTTTTATTTACTTACAACTTGATAAACTGAAAAAGATTACTACATATGAATGCCTCTCGCAGTGTACCAGGATGTGCAATGATATAGCGTCACATGTATAACAATGATGAACGGTGGCTGCGCCACAAATATCATGTCAGCTCTATGTGACGCCCCCAACTCAATCGTGCACTAATCGTACACGCAAATGCGCACAATCAAGATCAGAGACTCACGGGAAGATATCACAACACAACTCTAGACAGAAAATAAAATAATACAAGCTTTATATTATGAGCCAGGGGCCTCGAGGGCTCGAATACACAAGAGTCAGCGGAAGCATCAGTATCTGAGTACAGACACAATTAGACAAGGTTACCTTAAGAAGGCTGAGCAAAACAATGACATCTAGATCGAAAAGGCACAGGCCTCCTGCCTGTGAGCCTTTGAAACTACTCCTGGTCAGCGGTCTTCACGTAGTAGAAGGCACCATTGAGGATCTCCGGCTCCTGGGCTCCGTCATCTGATCGCAGCAATCGGGTAGGGGGGAAAAGGTAGCAAAGCAACTGTGAGCACTCATCCAAAGTACTCGCAAGACTTACATCAGATCTATACTAAGTATACATCGGTATCAAAGGGAAGGGGCTGTATCTGTGGACAACACTGCAGAAATGCCAGAATAGAGGGGGAGGCCTAGCCTATCGAAGACTAGGATCTTGCAGCGTCTTGCAGCATTAGAAGAGTGCAGATTAGCAGTATAACAAAGCAATAAGTATGTAGCAACAATGCCCAGAGATCCTTCCTCGACTCCCTGCGAGAAAGCGATCCCGGAGCTAATATATTAATTAAAGTAACATAGGTATCCAGTTCTAGTTGTAGTAGATCGGGATACGACTCCGAGCGTCCTGTTACCATGGACACGGCTATTCGAATAGATAACTTCCCTGCAGTGGTGCACCAACTTACCGAACACGCTCAATTAACTCCGGCCAGACACACTTTTCCTGGTCATGCCCGGCCTCGGCTGATCGACACGCCGTAGTCCTACCTAGGCTCCGCAGAGAGGTCCCCGCCGGTCTACATCCTAAGTGCTCAGGGGTCTTGGGCCCATCGCCTTTTGCACTCCGGGTTGTTCCGAGCAGGGCGAGTCCAGGCACCACCTCTGTCTTGGATAGCGCCGGCCCAGCCGTGCCGCAATGCTGCACTGGACGTCTGACAGAGCTTTCGGAAGAATCATACGACGCCGAGTGTCTATAACTTAACCCGCATGGTGGTTAGTGCGGAAAGGCCAGAGGCCTACTCAGAACACATATCCAAACCGATTAGTGAGTTGGGAGCTCGCGGTGACGATCAGTGCTCCTGTCACCCCATCTCGCAGACTTACGGCAAGGGTCAGGCCCATCCCTCTCCTGGGGCGGTCTGCCTGCCCGGCCGTGCCGCGTAGTTATCTCGCGGGTACCCTCTCGGTCGACCCATCTTCAACAAGGGACTGAAATAAAAGCAGGGTAACCATGTGTCCAAAACATCAAGGGGGAATCCGAGGAATCACCCTCGATGGAATCCTACTCGATGTAACCGTCAAGGTGAACTTGGAGGAATCACCTTCGATGGGTTCACACTTGAGGGGCTGCACGACAGAGGCATCATCGGAGGTGGTGAAAGAGGAATCACCCTCGGTAACCCACAACCGACTAACCACGCTACAGAGATATCACCAGGAGTGAGGTAGGAGGTATCACCCTCGGCACTCGATAGTAGCTCTGCAGAGTCGTACAACTAAGGGGGTGTGCAGTGATGTGTCGGTCTCTGCACATTGATCACGTTGATCGAAACATCCGGAAGCAAAGCATGGCAACACGGACAAGGGTGCGAGGCCACTGATGGATCACTAACCAACCTATACTAAGCATATAGGATAGCAGGTAAGGTATCAACAACAAGTTTACAAAAACAGGCTATGCATCAGAATAGGAGCTATTGAACAACAAGAGCAAAATCTAATGCAAGCACGGGAGAGAAAGAATGGGCGATATAGGAATGATCAAGGGGGTTTTGCTTGCCTGGAAGCTCTGCTGAGAGGAGCTGGACGACAGGGGCGTAGTCGTACTCGGGAGCAGCGTCAGTCTCGGAGTCTACCGGAGAAAAGAGGGGGAAGAAACAATAAATATAAAGCAAACAAATGCAGCACAATGCATGACATGGCAATATGCTGTGCTAGGGGTGACCTAACGCAGTGCTACACGTTACGGACGGAGCGGGAAAATATCTAGGAATATTTTCCCGGCTTTAGGCAATTATCGGACAGGCAATCCGGAGGGGAAGGTTCCATGTTTGCAGTGTTAGAGGCATGTGACAGCTACATGGAGGGCACCAACGGATTCGTCTCATTTTTCTGATCATTTTTCATATATAAATTACTTTCATCCGAGTTACGGATTATTTTATATGAATTTCCAAAGTTTAAATGATTTTCTGAATTTTCTGGAATTAATTTAATTTTGAAAATGAATGGATAAAATGCTATGGGTACACAGAGAGTGTACCCAGAGAGGTGCATGTGTGGCTGATAGTGGGACCCAGCTGCTGAGTCAGCAGGTCAAATGTTGCCCAGTTGACTGGTCAACTGGGTCAACAGGGGCCCACCTGTCATTGACTGGGGCCAGCCCAGTCAGCAGTTAACTGGTCAACAGGGCCCATTGGGACCCATTAGTCAGTGACAGAGTTATTTAACAGGATTTTAAATAATCTAATTAGCCTAATTAGTGAGATGGGGCCCAGCGGTCAGTGACTGGAGTTAATTAAAAGTTTTATTTAAACTAATCCTAATCAGCTACAGTGGGGCCCGTGTGTCAGTTGGGCGTTAGTGGCTAAACGGGGCGGCTAATGACTAGGGCCCACACGTCAGCGCCCAGACGCGGTGGCGCGCCGGCGGTGATGCTCCGGCGACCATTTTCACGCCGGAGCACTCGGGACCTCATCGGAAAACGCCCACAGTGGGCCAAAACGAGCGCGGCTAGGCTCGTTCGAGAGCTGCGGCTCGCGCGCGTCTAGTGGTGGTGGTGGCGTGACCGGAGGTGGTCAAAAACGCTGTCGGCATTAACGACAGGCGGCGGCCGAAGCAGGGGGTGCTCAAGATCGAGGCCGCGGGCATGCAAACGGCGAACTAAAGGGCTAGGCAGCACCTATGCATCACCACGAGCACGATGACGGGCTCAGACAAGCCCGAGGGGCGCTAGGGGGAAGGCAGGGAGCACAACTACGGACTAAAGGGCTAGGCAGCACCTATGCATCGCCACGAGCACGATGACGGGCTCGGACAAGCCCGGGGGGCACTAGGCCACATAATTACTTGGTATTATTTGGCACTGCCACAAAAAGTTTGGGAGACTTTTGAATTCTTTTGAATCTTGCATAAATGGAAAAGCATTTAAAAATGCTAATTTGGCACTGTTTTAATTTCTATAGCCCATTTTAGCAAATAAGTGATGTTATATTTCTTAACAAATAATTGTTATGGAATATTTGCTAAATGATGAACTATTTTGCAACAACTTTTGTGCAACTTCAAATTTCACTTGCAAATTTGAATTGAATTTTAGAGAAGGAGTTTGAAATGAGATATGAATCCTCAGTGATCAAGCATTGCATAACAAGGTGACTTAGCATAATCATGAAGATTACTGTAGCTCATTTACATAGGGGTGTTACACTCTATATGATCATGCTAAGCAAAATGACAATGAATGCTTAAGTCATGTGAATAGTAACGGTGGAAGTTGCATGGCAATATATCTCGGAATGGCTATGGAAATGCCATGACAGGTAGGTATGGTGGCTGTTTTGAGGAAGGATATAATGAGGCTTATGTGTAATAGAGCGTATCATATCACGGGGTTTGGATCCACCGGCGAAGTTTGCACCAAGTCTCGAGGTGAGAACCGGCAATGCACGGTACAAAAGAGGCTAGCAAAATATGGATAGGTGGGAGTGCTTAAGTCCACAAACTCACATTAGTCATAAACAACTCAGTACTCAGATACTTATTGTGAAAATTTCAAAGCCCTCGAAGCAAAGTATTACTTGCATGCCCCTAGGGAGTAGTTTGGGAGGAGCTAACCATCGCGCGCCCCCGATTTAGACAACACAAAGGATCAATCAATGATAAAATATGCTCCGACCTCACTGCTAATGTCAGCGGCCACCACTTTACATGCGTGAGGATTTACTTTTTTTTGACTGAATACTGTGAGGCAAAAGCCCCACAGCCCATTATTTATTAAAATAACTAGAGGTCCTTACAACTAAAACAAGAGAAAACTTACCTATACATGACAACTATGAGGATTTACTTGCGTAAAGACTGCTTCCCTTAACACCATTATTAGTACTCAACTTTAATTCTTTTACTAGCATGCCCCCATATTACCACCTCAATTTCGCAAAACTATTGCAAGGAATCAAACATATCATATTCAGTGATCTAAAAGTTTTATGTAGGATTTTATGACTAACCATGTGAATGACCAATTCCTGTTAACTCTCTAAATAGATATAAGTGAAGCATGAGAGTTTAATTCTTTCTACAAAAGACTCGGCCAAGCTCTAACAAATATAAGTGAAGCAAAAGAGCATTCTACAAATAATGGTGTTCCAAATATAGAGAAGCAAGCATCCAAACTTCAAAAGATATAAGTGAAGCACACGAAGCATTCTATAAAGCCATACTCAAAAGATATAAGTGATGTGCAAAGAGCATTCTACAAGTCAACCAAGGACTATCCCATACCAGCATGGTGCATCCTAAAAGAAAAATAAAAAAGCACACGACGCTCCAAGAATTTACGCATATCATGTGAACCAAACAAAAACCGAGACATACCGATAATTGGTGAGGAAGAAAGATGGGATGCCTTCTGGGGCATCCCCAAGCTTAGATGCTTGAGTCTCCTTGAATATTTACTTGGGGTGCCTTGGGCATCCCCAAGCTTGAAATCTTGCCTCTCTTTATTCTTCTCATATCGATGCCTCCTCAGCCTTCGAACACTTCATCCACACAAAACTTAATGAAACTTTTATTACAGGGGTTAGTACATATAACATCAAATCCCATCATGTACTGCTGTAACAATATTGTATAATTATAATACAAACATTAGCTACTGTATGCTAACACAATTCTAATTCGCCCACATCAATGGGGCTTGGAAAAATTGCAAACACAAGTAGATAAACAAACTATAACAACAATCTGTGAAAACAGGACAGTCTGTAAAGATACAGATGAAAAATATACTTATGTAACTCCAAACATTCTGAAAAAGTAGAAAATAATAAAATATATGTATAGAAGTATTGTGTAAAAATTTCAGAATTTTTGCACGTTCCAGTAAAATATTAAAATTCAAACACTACAACAAAAGATTCTATTTTTGCACAGCACATACGAAACAAGCAATTTAAACACCCTAAAGGTAAATCTTGGCACATTATTTTTATAATACAATGGATTTGTACAAGGGGATAATTATTTTTGTTGAAAAGTTTCTATAATCAAGATTCACAAAGTTTCCATGGGCATGAACAAAGTTCAAGGACGTCCCCCACTTCAACGGTGTTCGTCTTTCTCACTTTCACTTTTCTTTTTGAAAAAGTTTTAGGTTCTCCTCTATTTTTTTTTTTTTGAAAGCACACAACAGAATAAAATGACTCTCTAAAACTTCCGGGTTGTCTCCCAGGCAGCGCTTTCTTTAAAGCCATTAAGCTAGGCATAACATGCTCAAGTAATTGATCCACCCGGATCCCAAGGTATATCAAAGCCAATTTTAATTAACAATGATTTATAATTTAGTAGTGAGCACAAAGCAACATATATCATGGAACGACGGAGTCTAAATCTCTTTTCCTATGCATCGGCATGTCATAAAAGAACAATTCATGCACATCAAGTAAAGGCAAAAGCATAGTATAAACAGTTTCTTGCAATTTCATCATATTAGAAACATAGAGAGGTGGAGGTGTGGTTCCTCTCTCATAATAATTGCAATTAGGAGCAACAAGCACATGCATATTATATCCATCAAAATCATCATGTGTAATAGTAAAACGCAATCCATCAATATAATCCTTAATAAGTGTAAACTTCTCCGATATAGTGTAGTTGGGAGAATTCAAAAAGATAATAGGACTATCATGTGCGGGTGCAACAGCAACAATTTCATGTTTAACATAAGGAACTATAGCAAGTTCATCTCCATAAGCATAATTCATATTGGCATCATGGCCACAAGCATAGCAAGCATCAAGTTCATCAAAAAGGGATATTTCAAACGAATCCAAGGGATCATAGCATTCATCCTTCGTTAAGCATGAAGGGAAATTAAATAATGTATGACTTGAAGAGTTACTCTCATTAGAAGGTGGGAACGGGTAGCTAATCCGCTCTTCCTCCTTTTGTCCTTCGCTCTCCTCCTCATCTTTTTCATCTAATGAGCTCATAGTTTCAGCAATTTCTTCTTCCGTAGATTCCTGCAAAATATTAGTTTCTTCCAGGGCAGCAGACATTCTCTCAATAAATTCTTAAATATAAGCATTAGAAGCATAGTTTTCATACCAATATTTAAGTATGGCAAAAATTTCAGATTTGTAAAGAGTGGCATCAAACTTTTCAATCAAAGAAGCAATTTCATAGGCGCCCTTAAAAGCGACAAATTCTTCAATTTGTTCAATATCATAATAACTATAAACACCCTTGGCATAAGAAGATAAGACCTCATTATCATTAAACTCACATTGATAGGGAAAGTGTTTCTTAGGGCCCTTTCTAGAGCAGCAAGTAAAATCATATATTTCGCATAAATTCAAAGCATAACATTCTAACCGAGGTACTTGATCCCACAATTTTTTCCCTTTTTGAGATAAGCGGTAACGCACAAAATAACCATGCTCATCTAATGATTTTCCCTCAACTAAGCTAGTTGGGTTTTTAGCATGACCACAAACGGATCGAAGATGATCCAAGTAAAAAGCTTCAGCAGTACGGTAGATTTTGGGTGGTTCTTCAACCATTGGGTTAGCAAGTACAACTATTTTTCCGGTATTTTACGTTTCCTACCCATAACTAAAGATAGAAAACAAGAACACAAAATAAAAACTATTTAGAGATAAATCCAACAAGCGCACACAAGAATATTCACCCCACGCTATTGCTCCCCGGCAACGGCGCCAGTAAAAGGTCTTGATAACCCACAAGTATAGGGGATCATTTGTAGACTTTTTCGATAAGTAAGAGTGTCGAACCCAACGAGGAGCTAAAGGTAGAATTAATATTCTCTCAAGTTCTATCAACCACCAATACAACTCTACGCACACCAACGTATTCTTTACCTAGAAACAAGTAATAAAACTAGAAGTACTTTGTAGGTGTAGTGGGATAAGTTTGCAAGATAATAAAGAACGTGAAAATAAAAGTTAGGTGTTGTTTTAATAAAAGAAAAATTAAATTAGTATAGAGAGTGTGGAAAAGTGGTGGTAGGACTTGCGAGATTGTCCTAGGCAATTGATAACTAGATCAGTAATCATTATTGCAATTTTATATGAGGGAGAGGCATGAGCTAATATACTTTACATACTTGGATCATGTGCACTTATGATTGGACCTTGCTACTTGTAGTCTGCGTTGGTATTTCCCCGAAGAGGAGAGGATGATGCAGTATAGTAGAGATAAGTATTTCCCTCAGTTAAGAACCAAGGTTATCAATCCAGAAGGAGAACCAAGCAAAATTCCGTTAAGCGCACCTGCACACACAAGAGCAAACACTTGCACCCAACGCAAATAAGAGGGTTGTCAATCCTCTTAGCGGTTATTTGCAAGGATTAAATCTTATAGAGGTAAATAGATAAACTAAAATACTAATTAAAGTAAAAGTAAATAAATTGCAGCAAGGTATTTTTAGGTTTTTAATATATAATAAAGTAGACCGGGGGGCATAGTTTTCACTAAAGGCTTCTCTCTCGAACACATAGCATACGGTGGGTATACAAATTACTGTTGGGCAATTGATAGAAAAGCAAATAATTATGACTGATTCATGGCAATGATCATGTATATAGGCATCACGTCCGAGACAAGTAGACCAACTCCTGCCTGCATCTACTACTATTACTCCACCCATCGACCGCTATCCAGCATGCATCTAGGGTATTAAGTATGAAACAGAGTAATGCCTTAAGCAAGATGACATGATGTAGAAAAAGTAAACTCAAGCAATATGATTAAACCCCATATTTTTATCCTTAATGGCAGCAGTACAAATACGTATCATGTCCCCCTCTGTCACTGGGATTGAGCACCGCAAGATTGAACCCATCACAAAGCACCTCTCCCATTGCAAGATAAATCAATCTAGTAGGCCAAACCAAATCGATAGATCGGAGAGAAATACAAAGCTATAATAATCATGCATAAAAGAGTTCAGAGAAGACTCAAATATTTCTCATGAATAATCTGATCATAAACTCACAATTCATTGGATCCCAACAAACACACCGCAAAAGAAGATTACATCGGATAGAACTCCAAGAACATCGAGGAGAACATAGTATTGAAGATCAAAGAGAGAGAAGAAGCCATCTAGCTACTAGCTATGGACCCGTAGGTCTGTGGTAAACTACTCACACATCATCGGAAGGGTAGCAAGGTTGATGAAGAAGCCGTCCGTGATCGATTCCCCCTCCGGCAGAGTACCAAAAAAGGCCTCCAGATGGGATCACGGAAGAACAGAGGCTTGCGGCGGCGGAAAGGTTTTCTCTTTTGTCTCTCTGTTGGCTTGGGAATATTTGTGAATTTATAGTGAAGGAATTAGGTCAAGAGGTGCCACGAGTGGCCCACAAGCCTAGGGGGCGCGCCTACCCCCCTGGGGGTGCCCTCCAGGCTTGTCGCCTCCTCGTGACTCTTCTGGTCTTCTACCGAAGCTTCCTGGGTCTCTTCTGGTCCAGAAAAAATTAGTCCAAAGTTTTTTTTCTCGTTTGGACACTTTTTGATAATGATTTTCTAAAAAGGCAAAAACAAGCAGAAAACAGCAACTGGCACTGGGCACTGGGTTAATTGGTTAGTCCCAAAAAATGATATATAATGACATATAATTGCATATAAAACATCCAAGATTGGTACTATAATAGCATGGAACAATCAAAAATTATAGATACGATGGAGACATATCAAGCATCCCCAAGCTTAATTCCTGCTCATCCTCGAGTAGGTAAATGATAAAAACAGAATTTTTGATGTGGAATGCTACCTATCATGTAATATTTCTCTTACGGTATGAATAATAAGATCCGAATGATTCAAAGCAATAGTCTATAATTTGATATAAAGACATCAATACTCAGGCATACTAATAAACAAGCATGGCTTTCAAAATAAAAATGCTAAAGAATATTATCCCTACAAAATCATATAATCCTATCATGCTCCATCTTCTTAACACAAAGTATTTATCATGCACTACCCCGATGACAAGCCGAGCAATTGGTTCATACTTTTTAACGCGCTTCAGCTTTTTCAACTCCCACGCAATACATGAGCGCAAGCCATGAATATAGCACTAAAGGTGGAATAGAGTGTGGTGGTAGAAATCAATAAGGGGAAGTCAAAAATAAGAAGATAGTCTCACATCAACGAGGCTAATCAACGGGCTATGGAGATGCCCATCAATTGATGTCAATGCGAGGAGTAGGGATTGCCATGCAATGGATGCACTAAGAGCTATAAGTGTATGAAAGCTCAACATGAAAACTAAGTGGGTGTGCATCCAACTTGCTTGCTCATGAAGACCTCAGGCATTTGAGGAAGCCCATCATCGGAATATACAAGCCAAGTTCTATAATGAAAAATTCCCACTAGTATATGAAAGTGACAAAATAGGAGACTCTCTATATGAAAAACATGGTGCTACTCTGAAGCACAAGTGTGGAAAAAGGATAGTAACATTGCCCCTTTAAATCTTTTTCTCTCATTTTTTTTTCATGGCTCTTTTTCGCCTCTTTTTTTTTGTTTTTTCGTTCGGAGTCTCATCCCGACTTGTGGGGGAATCATGGTCTCCATCATCCTTTCCTCATTGGGACAATGCTCTAATAATGATGATCATCACACTTTTATTTACTTACAACTCGATACTAGAACAAAAATATGACTCTATATGAATGCCTCTAGCAGTGTACCAGGATGTACAATGATGCTAGCGTAACATGTATAAAAATGATGAACGGTGGCTGAGCCACAAATACTTTGTCAGCTATACGATCATGCAAAGCAATATGACAATGACGATGTGTGTCATAAAAAAAACGGAACGGTGGAAGTTGCATGGCAATATATCTCGGAGTGGCTATGGAAATGCCATGATAGGTAGGTATGGTGGCTGTTTTGAGGAAGATATAAAGAGGCTTATGTGTGATAGAGCATATCATATCACGGGGTTTGGATGCACCGGCGAAGTTTGCACCAACTCTCGATGTGAGAAAGGGCAATGCACGGTACCGAAGAAACTAGCAAATTACGGAAGGGTGAGAGTGCGTATAATCCATGGACTCACATTAGTCATAAAGAACTCACATACTTATTGCGAAAGTTTATTAGCCCTCAAAGCAAAGTACTACTACGCATGCCCCTAGGGGGATAGATTGGTAGGACAAGGTCCATCGCTCGTCCCCGACCGCCACTCATAAGGTAGGCAATCAACAATAAATCATGGTCCAACTTCTTAGCATAACGACAGATCATACGTGCATGCTTCAGGAATCACAAACCTTAACACCAATATTCTTACTAATCCACAATTATCTACTAATACCTCCCATATATTACCATCTTAATATCGCAAAACTATTGCAAGGAATCAAACTTATCATATTCAGTGATCTACATGAAAAAATTTATTATATCCCTCTTGAATACCTATCATATCAAGACCAAATTCATAACCCGTGCATATTACCATTGCTATTCATTAGACTCTCAAAAAGATGTAAGTGAAGCATGAGAGTGCAACTATTTCTTTAAAATATAACCACCGCCGTGCTCTAAAAGATATAAGTGAAGCACTAGAGCAACTGCCTAGCTCAAAAGATATAAGTGAAGCACATAGAGTATTCTAACGAATCACGAATAATGTGTGTCCCTCTCAAAAAGGTGTGTTCAGCAAAGATGATTGTGAAAAACTAAAAAGCAAACAAAATCAAACAAACTATATCACAAGACGCTCCAAGTAAAACACATATCATGTGATGAATAAAAATATAGCTCCAAGTGAGTTACCGATAGATTGTAGACGAAAGAGGGGATGCCTTCCGGGGCATCCCCAAGCTTAGATGCTTGAGTCTTCCTTGAATATTACCTTGGGGTGCCTTGGGCATCCCCAAGCTTAGGCTCTTTCCACTCCTTATTCCTTTGTCCATCATACTCTCACCCAAAACTTGAAAACTTCAGCACACAAAACTCAACAGAAACCTCGTGAGATCCGTTAGTATAACAAACAAATCTTAAACTTTAGGTACTGTTGTAAATTGATTCATATTTAATATTGGCATAATTCTACTGTACTCCAACTTTTCCATGACGCATACCCCCCGATACGATCCATAGATTCATCAAAATAAGCAAACTATGCAACAAAAACAGAATCTGTCTAAAACAGAACAGTCTGTAAAGATCTATTTAAAAGTCATACTTATGTAAATCCAAAAATTCTGAAAAACTAGGACAACGTAAAAAATTCATATACCAATACTGTGTTAATATTTCAGATTTTTCTAATGCTCCAGTACAGAATTAAAAATCCAGCACTGGACGCAAAACTTTCTGTTTTCCAAACAGCATCGATTATACTATCATCCAAATCATCCCAAAGGCATTACTTGGCACAAACACTAATTAAAACATAAAAATACAATCATAACAGAATCTATAATTGTGTAAACACTCAAAAACAGAAGGTAGAAGCAAAATTTTATTTTATTCATTGGGTTGCCTCCTAACAAGCATTATTGTTTTATGCCCCTAGCTAGGCATAACGCATAGTTTCAAGTGTTGTCATCCTTCAAGTTAATTCCATAGGTGGCCCTCATAATAGATTCATAAGGTGATTTAATTCTATTTCTAGGGAAGTGTTCCATCCCTTTCTTTAGTGGAAATTGAAATCTTATATTACCTTCTTTCATATCAATAATGGCACCAATTGTTCGTAGGAACGACCTGCCAAGTATTATAGGGCAAGAAGGATTACATTCAATATCAGGAACAATAAAGTCCACAGGCACATAATTTCTATTTGCAAGAATAATCACATCATTTATTCTACCCAATGGCTTTTTAATAGTGGAATCCGCAAGATGCAAATTAAGAGAACAAGGATCCATGTCGGTGAGACCTAGCACATCACACAAAGACTTTGGTATAGTGGAAACGCTTGCACCAAGATTACAAAGAGCATTACATTCATAATCTTTAATTTTGACTTTAATAGTAGGTTCCCATTCATCTTGTAATTTTCTAGGAATTGAAACTTCCAACTCAAGTTTTTCTTCATGTGCTTTCATTATGGCTTCTACAATATGTTTAGTGAAAGCTTTATTTTGTTCATATGCATTTGGTGAATTAATCATGGATTGCAACAAGTAAATGCACTCAATTAAAGAACAACTATCATAATTAAAGTCCTTGTAATCCAAAGTAGTGGGTGCATTACTATTTAAAGTTTTGACCTCTCCAAACCCACCTTTTTTATTTTTATCATCAAGATTATCACCCTCCAAGCAAGTGGGACTCCTTCTATCTAAAGTTGACTCTTCTTCAGTCCCTTTTTCATCAAGTTTTATCTTACTAAATAATGATTCAATAGGAGTGACACCAATCATTTTAATATCTTCATCATTACTATGATAGAAACCGGGTGGAATCGCTTTTTCTAGAAATTCTCGCTTAGCTCTCAACCTAGTGGTCCTTTCTTTACTTTCATTAATGGAGACATAGATAGCTTTAATAGGCTCATTTATATCATGCTTGGGTGGCAAAATTTTAGTTTTGAGATTTTCCACATCATGAACAATTCTATCCATGTTCCTAGCCAATTCATCAACTCTATTCAATTTTTCTTCTATCATAGCATTGAAATTCTTTTGCGAACTAATAAATTCTTTAATATTACTTTCAAGATCAGAGGGCATCCTATTATTATTATTATAAGAATTACCATAAGGATTGCCATAATTATTAGAGGAATTTCCAGGAAATGGTCTACGATTGAAATTACCCCTATAAGCATTGTTGTTCAAATTATTTATAGAGACAAAATTCACATCAATAGCATCATTATTTTGCTCAATCAGGGCAAACAATGGCACATCATTAGGATCAATATGAGCATTTTTACTAACAACCAATTTCAATAGAGCATCCATCTTACCACTCAAAGTATTAATTTCTTCAACAGAATTTACCTTCTTACCAGTTGGAGTTCGTTCAGTGTGCCATTGAGAATAATTTGCCATAATATTATCAAGAAGTTTTGTAGCTTCTCCCAATGTAATTTCCATAAAAGTACCACTTGTGGCAGAGTCTAGCAAATTTCTAGAGATAAAGTTTAGTCTCGCATAAAAAAATTGTATGATCATCCATAAATTCAAGCCATGAGTTGGGCAATTTCTTATCATTAATTTCATTCTCTTCCAAGATTGTGCAACATGTTCATGCTCAAGTTGCTTAAAATTCATAATTTGATTTCTTAGAGAAATAATCTTAGCAGGAAGAAAATACTTGGTAATAAAAGCATCCTTACACTTATCCCAAGAATCAATACTATTTCTAGGCAAGGATGAAAACCAAGTTTTAGCACGGTCTCGTAGTGAGAACGGAAATAATTTTAATTTGAAAATATCATTATCCACATCTTTTTTCTTTTGCATATCACAAAGCTCAACGAAAGTTTTTAGATGGGATGCAGCATCTTCATTAGGACTACCAGAAAATTGTTCTTTCATAACAAGATTAAGCAAGGCAACATTAATGTCACACGACTCCGCACTAGTGGCGGGAGGAGCAATAGGAGTACTAATAAAATCATTATTATTAGTATTGGAAAAGTCACACAATTTTGTATTTTCTTGAGACATCGCGACGAAGCAAGCAAACTAGCAAACAAGCAAATAAAAATATTTTTGTGTTTTTGTAAAAAAAAATTAGAAGTGGGGGAGATGAAAACGAGAGGCAAATACAAATAAAAGGAAAATAAAATAAATGCAAGTGGAAGATAGTTTGTGCGAAGGTACTTGGTAATTTTGATGATGTCTCCCCGGCAACGGCGCCAGAAATTCTTCCTACTACTTGTAGTCTGCATTGGTATTTCCCCGAAGAGGAGAGGATGATGTAGTACAGTAGAGATAAGTATTTCCCTCAGTTAAGAACCAAGGTTATCAATCCAGTAGGAGAACCAAGCAAAATTCCGTTAAGCGCACCTACACACACAAGAGCAAACACTTGCACCCAACGCAAATAAGAGGGTTGTCAATCCTCTTAGCGGTTATTTGCAAGGATTAAATCTTATAGAGGTAAATATATAAACTAAAATACTAATTAAAATAAAAGTAAATAAATTGCAGCAAGGTATTTTTAGGTTTTTAATATATGATAAAGTAGACCGGGGGCCATAGTTTTCACTAGAGGCTTCTCTCTCGAACACATAGCATACGGTGGGTAAACAAATTACTGTTGGGCAATTGATAGAAAAGCAAATAATTATGACTGATTCATGGCAATGATCATGTATATAGGCATCACGTCCGAGACAAGTAGACCGACTCCTGCCTGCATCTACTACTATTACTCCACCCATCGACCGCTATCCAGCATGCATCTAGGGTATTAAGTATGAAACAGAGTAATGCCTTAAGCAAGATGACATGATGTAGACAAAGTAAACTCAAGCAATATGATTAAACCCCATATTTTTATCCTTAATGGAAACAATACAAATACGTGTCATGTCCCCTTCTATCACTGGGATTGAGCACCGCAAGATTGAACCCATCACAAAGCACCTCTCCCATTGCAAGATAAGTCAATCTAGTAGGCCATACCAAATCGATAGATCGGAGAGAAATACAAAGCTATAATAATCATGCATAAAAGCGTTCAGAGAAGACTCAAATATTTCTCATGAATAATCTGATCATAAACTCACAATTCATCGGATCCCAACAAACACACCGCAAAAGAAGATTACATCGGATAGGAATCCAAGAACATCGAGGAGAACATGGTATTAAAAATCAAAGAGAGAGAAGAAGCCATCTAGCTACTAGCTATGGACTCGTAGTTTTGTGGTAAACTACTCACACATCATCGAAAGGCCAGCAAGGTTGATGAAGAAGCCCTCCGTGATCGATTCCCCCTGTGGCAGAGTACCGAAAAAGGCCTCCAGATGGGATCGCGGAAGAACAGAGGCTTGCGGTGGCGGAAAGGTTTTCTATTCTGCCTCACTATTGGTTTGGGAATATTTGTGAATTTATTGCGAAGGAATTAGGTCAAGAGGTGCCATGAGGGACCCACAAGCCTGGGGGCGCGCCTACCCTCCTGGGAGCGCCCTCCAGGCTTGTCGCCTCCTCGTGACTCTTCTCGTCTTCTCCTGAAGCTTCCTAGGTCTCTTCTGGTCCAGAAAAATTTAATCCAAAGTTTTTTTTTCTTGTTTGGACACTTTTTGATAATGATTTTCTGAAAAGGCAAAAACAAGCAGAAAACAGCAACTGGCACTGGGCACTGGGTTAATAGGTTAGTGCCAAAAAATGATATATAATGGCATATAATTGCATATAAAACATCCAAGATTGATACTATAATAGCATGGAACAATAAAAAATTATAGATACGTTGGAGACGTATCAGACCTCTAGCAAGCATCTGCAACTACTATAAATCATTAAGGTAAATCCAACCATAGCATTAAGTAACAAGTCCGCTTTACTCCCATACGCAATGACCCCCTTACTCGGGTTTAAGCTTCTGTCACTCTCGCAACCCACTGTAAGCGAATCATGAACATATTGCAACACCCTACAGCGGGAATCCCCCACGTGTGCGTGGTACGGCAAGCACTATAGGACAACCCCAAAATAAAACATACAACTCAAACCAATCAAGATCATCAATCAACCCATAGGACTAAAAGAATCTACTCAAACATCATAGGATGGCTACACATCATTGGATAATAATTTTACCTAATATTAAAGGGAGGAGCCTTTCATATTTCTCCATACGTCATCTCTTTATATCCGTTAATTTTATGTTAACCTTTAAGATTAGCGGCTGAGATTTAAAAGAAGGCTCCGTTTTCTTTTTTGACCAACAAAAAAAAGGGGCTCCGTACTGCGTCTATCGTTGTACGTCATCGTTGTTTAAGTCGCCCAGGTTGCTCTTGCGTCACCAGATTGGGCCAAGATTAAAATACAATCAAATCTTTTCTTTCTTATGCTGCACGTCCGGCCCAAACCAAACTCCATGGAAGCAAACGGGCAGTGGAAGAAGTCTCCAACATAAGTCTTCCCAGGATGCTAGCCAAAATCCAAACCTTGCACGCACGCACACATAGGTATCTCCTTGTGTTTGAACTTTGGACCGCGTGTGTGTATCAAATCTGGCCATGAAAACAAATCGAATACGATTACAACTTTGAATCGGGACGTTGTCTAAGCCCTATCTATATCTACCTGCGGTGCGAATCCATCGACAAAATAGTTTGGTCAACACATCGACTCAGTCCGGCCGTGCAAAGATGGATTTCAAGTTCTGTTAGTTGCAACAATGAGCCTCTACTGAACTACGAGCTACCAGGCATGGAACATGGCGCTCACCTTCGACCACTTTATCGACCTAGACGGCGTAGGATCAACTGGCACGCACAATCAATATATCATCATCTTCTTCTTCTTCTTCTTCTTGCCGACTGAAGTGGGCGTTGGCATGTCCGTCTATACGCGCTCACTCCCGGTGGGGACGGGGCAGCACCTGTTGCTGTCACCACTCATAAGCTGCCCACCGTGCGCGACCTTGCCGGGAGGACCTCATCTTGTCCGGGAAGCCAAGCCTCACGCAGCAGCATGTGACTGGAGAGGACGAGAAGCTATATAAAGATAAGCTTTAATCCCTTGACCCGACCTGAGAGCAACGTGGAGAGGCTCATGCTGAAGGGTCTGATAACCTACAAGTATAGGGGATCGCGACAGTCTTTGAGGGTAGTATTTCACCCAAATTTATTGATTCGACACAAGGGGAGCCAAAGAATATTTGCGAGTATTAGCAGTTGAGTTGTCATACGTGCTTATAGTAAGAACTTGCATGACATCTTTTGTCCTACCCTCCCGTGGCAGCGAGGTCCTTAAGGAAACTAAGGGATATTAAGGCCTCCTTTTAATAGAGAACCAGAACAAAGCATTAGCACTTAGTGAATACGTGAACTCCTCAAACTACGGTAATCACCAGGAAGAATCCCAATTATTATCACCTTGGGGTATGCGGATCATAACACGTAATAGGTGCATACAACTTGCAAGATAGGATCAAGAACACAAATATATTCATGAAAACATAAAGGGTTCAGATCTTAAATCATGGCACTCAGGCCCTAGTGACAAGCATTAAGCATAGCAAAGTCATAGCAACATCAATCTCAGAACATAGTGGATACTAGGGATCAAGCCCTAACAAAATTGACTCGATTACATGATAAATCTCATCCAACCCATCACCGTCCAAAAACCCTACGGAGAAATTACTCACACACGGTGGTGAGCATCATGAAACTGGTGATGGAGGATAGTTGATGATGACGACGGCGACGAACCCCCCTCTCCGGAGCCCCGAACGGACTCCAGATCAGCCCTCCCGATGAAGAACAGGAGGTGGTGGCAGCTCCGTATCATAAAACGCAATGAAACTTCTTCTCTTATTTTTTCTCAGGGAAAGAGAATTTATAGTGTTGGAATTAGTTCAGGAGGACCTCTGTGGGCCCCACAAGGCATTAGGGCGCGCCCTGTTGCCTTGTGAGCAACATGGGCCTCATCTCCAGTTGATTCTTGCTCCAATATTTTTTATATATTCCATAAAAAATCTCCAAAAAGTTTTGTCCAATTCCAAGAACTTTGATTTCTGCACAAAAACAACACCATGGTAGTTCTGCTGAAAACAGCATTAGTCCGGGTTAGTTTCATTCAAATCATGCAAATTAGAGTCCAAAACAAGAGCAAAAGTGTTTGGAAAAGTAGATACGACGGAGACGTATCAGGGTCTCGCGTGACACATGGCGCCGGCGAGGGAGAGATCCTCGAGGTCGTTGACCTAACGATTGCCACTGGTGTCAAACAGACGCATAGGTTCCACTCCTGGGTCCTGGCCAACATCGACACCTCTGCCTCCGCGTCTGCAGGCCTGGAGGCGGGTAAGTCCAAAGTGGGGGAGTGCACGAGCGCGGAGAAGTGACAACAACAGTGGTGTTTGTCGGGCCCGTGGGACCCAGGGTATCTCGGCTCGTCTGCCTGCGGCCCACAACGCAGCGCCTAGCGGTGGCCCACCAGCAGGCACCTCAAGCAAGACCCCTCATGAGGCCCTGGTCTCCTGAGGACCCCTCCTCAGGGAGCGGGCAAGCAAGACTCAGCCACGACTTCACCAAGAGCCTCGCGAGGTCTTCTCGCGAGGCGACCTCCCGAGGCACCCTCCCGAAGACATGCAAGGCAAGTGCTGTTCGGCTCGGTCGCGCGGTCTCATGCCCACCACATGGGTGACGCGCACGGCGACGAATGGCGACAGAGGCCGCGCCAGCAGGCGCGGATAGAGAGGATTTCCCCTTTTGCGCTAAGGGAGCAAGGCCAGTGGTCTGTTTCCCAAAGCAACCCCCAAAGATTGCTCGATCGGTGAAAGAAGACCAAGACGGCGGACGCGCCGGGCGGAGGTCATCCCTGAGCCCACCGGCGTGTCATGGATAATCGCTTTGCAGACGAAGACCACCTTTTGTCAGGATAGACTGCGCCCCTGTCCCCCTTCAAACTTGCCGTTGTGTGGCAACCCTTCCCGCCAATATTTTTGGGGGAAGAGGACCAAGGCAGGTATAAAAGGAGGGTAGGGTGCTGCTGTAGGAGGGGAGACTCTTCCGCCCAAAACCTTGTACTCTCGCGCTAGTGCAATCCCAACCAAGCAGGAGTAGGGTTTTACACCGCAAGGTGGCCCAAACCTGGGTAAACCGTTGTGTCTCCGGCCTGCCCCCGCTCGCGTGCTCTCGCTGTGGCCTCGCCGTAGTTGAGCTGTGGTAGGGGACGAGGCGGTGGGAGCGAGCTCACCCCATTGTTCGAACCTTTGGGTCCCCGGATGTGACGCCCCCGACTCAATCGTGCACTAATCATACACGCAAATGCGCACGATCAAGCCCAGGGACTCACGGGAAGGTATCACAACACAACTCTAGACACAAAATAAAATAATACAAGCTTTATATTACAAGCTATGGGCCTTGAGGGCTCGAATACATAAGCTCGAATACACAAGAGTCAGCGGAAGCATCAGTATCTGAGTACAGACATAATTAGACAAAGGTTGCCTTAAGAAGGCTGAGCAAAACAATGACAACTAGATCAAAAAGGTGCAGGCATCCTGCCTGGGAGCCTCCGAACTACTCCTTGCCATCGGTCTCCATGTAGTAGTAGGCTCCGTCGGGGTAGTAGTAGTCATCGGCGGGATCAGCTGTCTCCGGGACTCCGTCATCTGATCGCAGCAATCGGGTAGGGGGAAAAAGGTAGCAAAGCAACCGTGAGTACTCATCCAAAGTACTCGCAAGACTTACATCAGATCTATGCTAGGTATGCATCGGTATCAAAGGCAAGGGGCTGTATCTATGGACTAAACTGCAGAAATGCCAGAATAGAGGGGAAAACCTAGCCTAACGAAGACTAGCATCTTGCAGCGTCTTGCAGCAACAGAAGAGAGTAGAATAACATAACATGTAGTAACAAACATATATTAGTAACGCCCAGAGATCCTTCCTCGACACCCGGCGAGAAAGCGATCCCGGAGCCATAATATCAGTTTAGTATCACATGTATCCAGTTCTAGTTGTAGTAGATCGAGATACGACTCCGAGCGTCCTATTACCATGGACACGGCTATTCGAATAGATAACTTCCCTGCAGGGGTGCACCAACTTACCCAACACGCTCGATTAACTCTGGCCGGACACACTTTTCCTGGTCATGCCCGACCTCAGCTGATCGACACGACGTAGTCCTACCTAGGCTCCGCAGAGAGGACCCCATCGGTCTACATCCTAAGCGCTCAGGGGTCTTAGGCCCATCGCCCTTTGCACTCTGGGTCGTTGTGCGCAGGGTGGATCCAAGCACCACCTCTGTCCTGTATGGCGCCGATCCGACCCGGCCACAATGCTGAACTGGACGTCTGACAGAGCTTTCGGGAGAATCATACGACGCCGAGTGCCCATACTTATTCCCGCATGGTGATTAGTGCGTAAAAAGCCAGAGGCCTATTCAGATCACATATCCAAACCCATTAGTGTGTTGGGAGCTCGCGGTGACGATCAGTGCTCATGTCGCCCCGTCTCGCGGACTTACGGCAAGGGCCAGGCCCATCCCTCTCCAGGGCGGTCTCTGCCTGCCCGGCCGTGCTGCGTGATTATCTCGCAGGTGCCCTCCAGGTCAACCCGACTTCACAAGAGACTGTCGGGAACTCGGGTCCACCTCTACCGGGGTGGTACCGCCTGGCCCTTCAGTCCCACAGTAATAGTAAAAGGGGCAACAGTGGAATGTAACAGTGTGTCTGTTACATCAAGGGGGAAATCCGAGGAATCACCCTTGATGGATTCCCACTTGATGTAACCGTCAAGGTGAACTTGGAGGAATCACCCTCGATGGGTTCACACTTCAGGGGCTGCACGACAAAGACATCATCGAAGGTGGTGAAAGAGGAATCACCCTCAGTAACCCACAACCGACTAGCTACGCTACAGAGATATCATCAGGAGTGCGGTAGGATGTATCACCCTCGGCACTCGATAGTAGCTCTACAGAGTCGTACAACTAAGGGGGGGTGTTGGTGTGTGTTCGGTCTCTGCACGTCGATCACACTGATCGGGTCACCGGTAGTAAAGCCTGGCAACACGGACAAGGGTGTAGGGCCTCTGATGGATCACTATCCAGTCTATACTAAGCATATAGGACAATAGGTAAAGTATCAACAGCAGGTTACAAAATCAGGCTATGCATCAGAATAGGAGCTATCGAACATAGTAGGAAAATCTAATGCAAGCATGGGAGAGAGAGAATGGGCGATATAGGAATGATCAAGGGGGGTTTTCTTGCCTGGAAGCTTTGCTAAAAGGGGATGGACGTCAGGGGCGTAGTCGTAACCAGCGGCGTCAGCGTCGGTCTCGGGGTCTACCAAAGAGAAGAGAGGGAAAAACAATAAATACAAAGCAAACAAATGCAATCACAGAGCATGACAGGGAAAAATGCAATGCATGGGTGACCTAATGCATCTCTAAACAGTTTTAGTTAAATTATGAATTAAATTGGAAATATTATCCGGTAGTCATGCACTATTCACCGGTCAGAAATGGGCCAAAAGTTATAGGTTCACCTACTTAGAGGATTCTAACATGAATGCAGATGACATATTCGGATTCGTTAGATTTTTCTAACCAACTTTCATATAGAAAACATTTTCATTCGAGCTACGGTTGAATTTCTACGAATTATCAAAGTTTTAGCAATTTTCTGAAATTCTCTTAATTATTAATTCGAATTTGAACAGTGCAATTATTTATATACCCAGAGGCAGCCAGCCACAGTCAATGACATGTGGGGCCAGTCAACTGCTGACTTAGCAGTTGACCATTGACTGGTCAAAGAATGAACAGTGAAGGGGCCCCACTTGTAAGTGTCACATGTATTAAAATGGTTAGTTAAACCAATCTGATTAGTTGTGGGGCCCGTTGTTAGTGCTGCTAGGGACAGGGGGTTAGCTTAATTAAGGGTTAGGCCCTAATCAATCCAGCTGACGGCCGGGGCCCACTGTTTTAAACCAGCACTCGCCGGCGGCGACCTACAGGGGCGGCGGCGATAGCCGGAAACGGCGCACCCGGCCATCATTTGGACCGGGGGGAAGTGCTATGCGACACGCGTGATGCAACGCATCCATCTACGGTGGCGACAAGCTCGGGGGTGGACGGTTTTGTCGGCCTGGACGAGGTCCAGCGGCAGCGACGGGCGGTGCTACACGAATCCGTGACTAGAGCACGCGCGCGAGCGAATGAAGAGGGAAAGGAGGTGCGCAAGCTTATAGTGAACACGCTGACGAGCTCGGGGTGGCACGGGGTGGTCGGAGTCGGGCAGATAGACGCGGTGGCCGGGGCGGACGCCGACGAAGGGAACGAACGCGGGCGTCGGCGGTGAGGCTTCCCGGCCTAGATCCGGAGGCGGAGAGGAAGATCCAGACGACGGGGGTCCTCCTGAGCATCTTGGCTGGCCGAGGGGAGGCCGGTGGCCACGGCGGTGAGGGTCGCGCGGCGGCAAGGGCATCAGGAGGGCTCCGGATCGAGCAGAGGAGCGAAGGGAAGGGGAGGTGGAGATAGGGTTCGATCCAGGGGGCTCGGCCTCGATCTTATCCGCCTCGGGAGCGCATTGGATGCTCGACACGAGCTCCATCGCCGCCGGGGACGAGCTCGGCGTCGACATGATGCGGGAGCAGGTGGGAGGAGGGAGAAAGGCTCCGGTGGGCTGGGCCGGTACTGTAGCACTAGAGCCCATGAGCACAGTAGATCTTTAGCATTTCCCCTTTTTCCTTTTTCTGTAAATCAAACAGCTACTGTTTTGCAATTATTTTAGCAACCAAATGATTTTTCTTAACTATGAAACTTTGCGCATAATTCAAGCACAATATTGTGGTGTTGCACAAAAAGTTTCAGAGCAATTGAAATTGCTTAACCATTTTTAGAAATGGAAAAGGCCAAATTAAATGCTGCTGGACCACTGTTTTAAAATCCAGGGGCATTTTGGGAATCCAAATGAGGTTGGTTTCATCATGACAAATGCTTAGAGAATATTTGCCAAAATATGAACTATTTTGATTGCATGACAGAAGAAGTAAATATTTGACATGCAATTCAAATTGGAATTTGGCTTTGATTTTGGACAAGTGGCAGATTGGCTTAGTGATCATGATGACATGACCATCACTAGGGGAAGATCACTGTAGTATGATTCTCAGAGTGTTACAATTCTCCTCTAAAAGAAATTCTCGTCCCGAGAATTAAGAGGTAGAACGAAAAAGATCGGGGTAATCTTCGCGTAGGCGATCTTCACGTTCCCAAGTGGCTTCATCTTCAGTGTGAATCGACAACTGCACTTTAAGGAACTTGGTTGCCTTCTGACGGGTCCGACGTTCAGCTTGATCCAGAATGTGGATTGGATGCTCTTTATAAGATAGATCATCTTGCAATTCCAGCATCTCATGATCCACTGCACGGTGCGGATCCTTGAAGCAACGACGAAGTGGCGACACATGAAAGCCATCGTGGATGTGAGAAAACTGTGGTGGCATCTTGTAAGGACACTTCGCATTAGAAGTAGTGCCTGGTTTCAAGTCGATGACGAACTTGACAGCTCTAACAGGGGTTACTCCTGGAAGTTCTTCTGGGAAAACATCTTTGAAGTCACGAATGACTGGAACGTTTTCGATTCCCTCAAGAGGTTAAGCATTCAACGCATTCAAAGAATAAATCTAGGCTTCAGCACTATGAATAAGACGAGCATAGTAGTTTACTATCTCATCCAAAGGATGCAGGAGTTGGACGACTTTAGTGACACAATCGATTGAAGCAGTATGAGCCTTCAACCAATCCATACCCAGAATGAGGTCAATTTTAGAAGACTCCAGAATAATGGGATATGCATAAAATTCCAACCCTTCAATCTCAATGGTGACATCGGTGCTGAACAAGGAGGCTTGACATTCTTCGGGGGAGTCCAGTCAAGAATAGCCTGAACTCGTTCTGGGTTGACAGCAATACCATCCTTGGAAATCACATGACCAAGATAGGTCACTTCGGATAACCAGAATTCAGACTTGGAATACTTGGCATATAGCTGATTCTCTCGAAGCTTTTCCAGAACAAGACGAAGATGTTCAGCATGTTCTTCCTTATTCTTGGAATATATCAGGATATCATCCAGATAAACCATGACGTACTTGTTGAGGTAATCCATGAAGATATAATTCATCAATCGGAAGAATGTTGCTGGAGCATTGGTTAAACCAAACAACATGGCGATGTACTCGTATGAACCATAACGAGTAACGAAAGCGGTCTTGGGAATGTCCTCTTCACGAACTCGGATCTGGTGGTAACCCAATCTTAGATCGAGTTTAGAGAATACGAAGGAACCAGCAAGTTGATCATACAAATCATTGATCCGAGGAAGCGGATACTTATTCTGTATGGTTGCCTGGTTGATAGGCCAGTAATCTTGGACCAACCGGTTTGTACCATCCTTCTTCTTGACAAAGAGAGAAGTTGCTCCCCAAGCAGAGGAATTTGGACGAATGAAACCTTGCGGAGTGATTTATCGATTTTCTCCTTAAGCTCAAGGAGTTCAAAGATGTCAAAAGACAGTATGTGTATGATGTGTCAGATATCTAATGAAATAGTTGCAGGTAATCCAGCTCTCCGGGTTGATGTGGACACGAGAACCTAATGTTAGAGTTAGCAAAATCTTTAACCCGAAAAGAAGAGAGATCAGAATTCCAGAGTAAAGGAGAGGAATAAAAGATCATAATCCCATCCATTGGCGATGTGGGCCCGTAAGCCACACAGCAATGTTAGTAAAATAGTTTTTTCAAAGACTAGACTCAACTTCGGCCAAGGAGTTGGAAAGGGGCTTCCTACAGGCAGTCAGCTCTGATACCAACTTGTGACGCCCCCGACTCAATCGTGCACTAATCATACACGCAAATGTGCATGATCAAGCCCAGGGACTCACGGGAAGATATCACAACACAACTCTAGACACAAAATAAAATAATACAAGCTTTATATTACAAGCCAGGGGCCTCGAGGGCTCGAATACACAAGAGTCAGTGGAAGCATCAGTATCTAAGTACAGACATAATTAGACAAAGGTTTCCTTAAGAAGGCTGAGCAAAACAACGACAACTAGATCAAAAAGGCGCAAGCCTCCTGCCTGGGAGCCTCCGAACTACTCCTGGTCATCGGTCTCCACGTAGTAGTAGGCTCCGTCGGGGTAGTAGTAGTCATCGGCGGGATCAGCTGCCTCCGGGACTCCGTCCTCTGATCGCAGCAATCGGGTAGGGGGGGAAAAGGTAGCAAAGCAACCGTGAGTACGCATCCAAAGTACTCACAAGACTTACATCAGATCTATGCTAGGTATGCATCGGTATCAAAGTGAAGGGGCTGTATCTGTGGACTAAACTGCAGAAATGCCAGAATAGAGGGGAAAACCTAGCCTAACGAAGACTAGCATCTTGCAGCGTCTTGCAGCAACAGAAGAGAGTAGAATAACATAACATGTAGTAACAAATATATATTAGTAACGCCCAGAGATCCTTCCTCGACACCCGGCGAGAAAGCGATCCCGGAGCCATAATATCAGTTTAGTATCACATGTATCCAGTTCTAGTTGTAGTAGATCGGGATACGACTCCGAGCGTCCTGTTACCGTGGACACGGCTATTCGAATAGATAACTTCCCTGCAGGGGTGCACCAACTTAACCAACATGCTCGATTAACTCTGGCCGGACACACTTTTCCTGGTCATGCTCGGCCTCGGCTGATCGACACGACGTAGTCCTACCTAGGCTCCGCAGAGAGGTCCCCGCCTGTCTACATCCTAAGCGCTCAGGGGTCTTGGGCCCATCGCTCTTTGCACTCCGGGTCGTTGTGCGCAGGGTGGATCCAGGCACCACCTCTGTCCTGGATGGCGCCGATCCGACCCGGCCACAATGCTGAACTAGACGTCTGACAGAGCTTTCGGGAGAATCGTACGATGCCGAGTGCCCATACTTATTCCCGCACGGTGGTTAGTGCGTAAAAGGCCAGAGGCCTACTCAGATCACATATCCAAACCCATTAGTGTGTTGGGAGCTCGCGGTGACGATCAGTGCTCCTGTCGCCCCGTCTCGCGGACTTACGGCAAGGGCCAGGCCCATCCTTCTCTAGGGCGGTCTCTGCCTGCCCGGCCGTGCCACGTGATTATCTCGCGGGTACCCTCCAGGTCAACCCGACTTCACAAGAGACAGTCGGGAACTCATGTCCACCTCTACCGGGGTGGTACCACCTGTCCCTTCAGTCCCGCAGTAACAGTAAAAGGGGCAACAGTGGAATGTAACAGTGTGTCTGTAACATCAAGGGGGAAATCCGAGGAATCACCCTCGATGGTTTCCCACTCGATGTAACCATCAAGGTGAACTAGGAGGAATCACCCTCGATGGGTTCACACTTGAGGGGCTGCACGACAAAGACATCATCGGAGGTGGTGAAAGAGGAATCACCCTCGGTAACCCACAACCGACTAGCTACGCTACAGAGATATCATCAGGAGTGAGGTAGGAGGTATCATCCTCGGCACTCGATAGTAGCTCTGCAGAGTCGTACAACTAAGCGGGGGTGCTGGTGTGTGTTCGGTCTCTGCACGTCGATCACACTGATCAGGTCACCGGTAGTAAAGCCTGGCAACACGGACAAGGGTGAAGGGCCTCTGATGGATCACTATCCAGTCTATACTAAGCATATAGGACAACAGGTAAAGTATCAACAGCAGGTTACAAAATCAGGCTGTGCATCAGAATAGGAGCTATCGAACACAGTAGCAAAATCTAATGCAAGCACAGGAGAGAGAGAATGGGAGATATAGGAATGATCAAGTGGGGTTTGCTTGCCTGGAAGCTTTGCTGAAAGGGGATGGACGTCAGGGGCGTAGTCGTAACCAGCGGCGCCAGCGTCGGTCTCGTGGTCTACCGGAGGGAAGAGGGGGAAGAAACAATAAATACAAAGAAACAAATGCAATCACAAAGTATGACATGGCAAAATGCAATGCATGGGTGACCTAATGCATCTCTAAACGGTTCTAGTTAAATTAGGAATTAAATTGGAATTATTATCCGGTACATGCACTATTCACCGGTCAGAAACGGGCCAAAAGTTACAGGTTCACCTACTTAGAGGATTCTAACATGAATGCAGATGACATATTTGGATTCGTTAGATTTTTCTGATCAACTTTCATATAGAAAACATTTTCATCCGAGCTACGGTTGAATTTCTACGAATTATCAAAGTTTTAGCAATTTTCTGAAATTCTCTTAATTATTAATTCGAATTTTAACAGTGCAATTATTTTTATACCCAGAGGCAGCCAGCCACAGTCAATGACATGTGGGGCCAGTCAACTGCTGACTTAGCAGTTGACCATTGACTGGTCAAAGAATGAACAGTGAAGGGGCCCCACTTGTAAGTGTCACATGTATTAAAATGGTTAGTTAAACTAATCTAATTAGTTGTGGGGCTCGTTGTCAGTGTCTGCTAGGGACAGGGGGTTAGCTTAATTAAGGGTTAGGCCCTAATCTAACTAGCTGACGGCCGAGGCCCACTGGTTTAAACCAGCGCGCGCCGGCGGCGACCTACAGGGGCGGCGGCGATAGCCGGAAACGGCGCTCCCGGCCATCATTTGGACCGGGGCGAAGTGCTACGCGACGCGTGTGATGCAGCGCATCCATCTACGGTGGTGACGAGCTTGGGGGTGGACAGTTTTGTCGGCCTGAACGAGGTCCAGCGGCGGCGACGGGCGGTGCTACACGAATCCGTGACTAGAGCACGTGCGCGAGCGAATGAAGACGGAGAGGAGGTGCGCAAGCTCACAGTGAATGCGCTGACAAGATCGGGGTGGCACGGGGTGGTCGGAGTCGGGAAGATCGACGCGGCGGCCGGGGCGGACGCCGGCGAAGGGAACGAATGTGGGTGTTGGCGGTGAAGCTTCCCGGCCTTGACCCGGAGGCGGAGAGGAAGTTCCAGACGACGGGGGTCCTCCTAGGCATCTTGGCTGGCCGAGGGGAGGATGGTGGCCATGGCGGTGAGGGTAGCGCGGCGGCGAGGGCATCGGGAGGGCTCCGGATCGAGCAGAGGAGCGAAGGGAAGGGGAGGTGGAGATAGGGTTCGATCCAGGGGGCTCGGCCTCGATCTTATCTGCCTCGGGAGCGCGTTGGATGCTCGACACGAGCTCCATCGCCGCCGGGGACAAGCTCGGCGTCGACACGATGCGGGAGCAGGTGGGAGGAGGGAGAAAGGCTCCGATGGGCTGGGCTGGTACTGTAGCACTAGAGCCCATGAGCACAGTAGATCTTTAGCATTTCCCCTTTTTCCTTTTGCTGTAAATCAAATAGCTACTGTTTTGCAATTATTTGAGCTACCAAATGATTTTTGTTAACTGTGAAACTTTGCGCATAATTCAAGCACAATATTGTGGTGTTGCACAAAAAGTTTCAGAGCAATTGAAATTGCTTAACCATTTTTAGAAATACAAAAGGCCAAATTAAATGCTACTGGACCACAGTTTTAAAATCCAGGGGCATTTTGGGAATCCAAATGAGGTTGGTTTCATCATGACAAATGATTAGAGAATGTTTGCCAAAATATGAACTATTTTGATTGCATGGCAGAAGAAGTAAATATTTGACGTGCAATTCAAATTGGAATTTGGCTTTGATTTTGGACAAGTGGCAGATTGGCTTAGTGATCATGATGACATGACCACCATTAGGGGAAGATCACTGTAGTATGATTCTCGGGGTGTTACACCGGAGCCCGACCTTCGACATTTGGCGCGCCAGGTAGGGGTGCGCTACTGTTCTTCCACTCCGTCCTCCACTCCACCAGCCTCATGGCCGATGCTTGCCGCGAGCGCGCTGAGCGCAGGGCAGGCCGCGTGGCTTAGAGGGAGCCGGTGGGCCACGGCAACCGCCGCTGCCACGTCGAGGCCGCTGCTGCAACCGACCCCGCCGCCCATGAGCAGCAGGACTCCTCCCTGCACCCCTCCGTGCAGGCAGAAGGCCGCACCGCCACGGCTTCCTCCTTCCTTGCCCGCCGCGGGCCGCCGAACGCACAGGTCGCCCTGCTCATGGCGCATGAGCTGCTCCGCTATCGTCCCGCTGACACCGGCTACGACGCCTGTCTTGGTCGCATCACCGAGCTCGTCAACACCGCTGGGTTCGCTCCGGCGCCTTCCCACTCGCTCCGCCCTCCGCCGTCTCGCGCTGGGGATGTCGCTCACGGCGCTCCCCCGCCACCTCCTCTGCACGACGAGCTCGCCGGGCACCAGCGCGACGCGCGGGCACGTGATCCGCCCCGCGGTGCGCCCTTGCCGGTCTGAGACGAGGCCAGCTACTAGATCATCTGCCGCACGCCCCCTGATGCGCGTGTGCTCCTCGAGCAGCAGCGCCGGCGCCAAGACCGGGCCGTCCAGGAGGTCGCGGCGGCCGGGCGCCAGAACCGCGCCGCCCTCGCCGGCGGTGTTCCCTCGAGCGGCGTGGGTGCCGCGCCTTCACCTGTGAGATGTGCCAGGTGGTGTGGCCCGCCAAGTTGAAGCCGGACCTGCCTCCGCGCTACGACGGCACCCCCAACCCCGTGGAGTTCCTTCAGCTCTATGCGCTGAGTGTCGAGGCGGCGAACGGCGATGACAAGGTCATGGCGAACTGGTTCCCCATGAACCTCAAGGATGGCCCGCGCTCTTGGCTCATGAATCTCCCTGAGGCGTCGATCTCATCGTGGGGCGAGCTCTGCAACTAGTTCATCGCCAACTTCAAGGGCACACACGACCGCTCCCTCACGATCAACAACATGCGGCACGTGCGGCAACGCCCAGACGAGACCCTCCACAAGTACATCCAGTGCTTCAGCCAGGTGCGCAACAAGATCCCGCGTGCCTCCAACGCGGATATCATCTTCGCGGACGTCAAGATGCGCGAGAAGCTCGCCATCAATGATGAGCTGGACTCGGTGCTTGAGCTGTTTGACCTTGCCGACAAGTGCACCAAGGCTGAAGAAGGTCGCCTCTTCATCCACAATGACCTCGACGCGGCGCCCGACGCCGCCAAGGCCAAGAGCAAGGACGTCAAGTGCAAGGGCCCTACCGTGCTTGCGGCGGAGCCCGAGCAGAAGCACGGCCGTGACCGCGACGAGCCCAAGAAGGACGGCCGGCCGCTCTGTGTCTACCACAATGTGCACTCCCACAGCACCGAAGACTGCCAGGAGCTCAAGCTGCTCCGCGATGAGCGCCTGGGCCACCGAGGTGACCGCAATGACTGCGGCGCTGGCCGCGGAGGTGGCCGCTGCGGCAACCGCCGGGACAGCCGCAACGGCAACGGCAATTTCCGCCAAGGCTGGCGCGACCAGCCTCATGAGGCCGCCTGGCGCGATCAGCCTTGTGAGGCAAACCCTCAGGGCAACGCTGCTCTTCCGCCGCTGCCACCCCATAGGAACGACGTCAACCAGCCTGACGAGGGCGCTGGGGGCTACCAGGAGCCACGCGCGGTTGCCTGCATCCTTGGCAGGGCTCAAGCTCCCGTGTCCAACCGCCACTTCAAGCAGTTCTGTCGTGAGGTGAACGCCACCCTCCCGAAGCCTGAGGACGCTCGGCCCCTCAAGTGGTCGCAGTACGCCATCACCTTCGACTCCAAGGACCACCCCAAGTCCGCGGCCACCGCGGGCGCGCTCCCCATGCTGTGCACTCGCACCATCAGCAATGTCGCGATCACCAAGACCCTCATCGACGGAGGCGCCGGCCTTAACGTGCTCTCCATCGAGACCTTCGAGCAGCTCCAGGTGCCTTACGAGCAGCTCATGCCGACGAGGCCCTTCTCGGGCATGACCGACGGCTCCACGCTGCCTCTGGGGCAGGTGCGCCTCCCTGTCACCTTCGGCACCCGCAAGAACTAGCACACTGAGCTCATCGACTTCGACATCGCCCACCTCGGCCTGCCCTACAACACCATCTTGGGCTACCCCGCGCTCGCCAAGTTCATGGCGGTGTCTCGCCACGCCTACAACGTCCTCAAGATGCCTGGCTACAGCGGCATCATCACCATCTCTTGTGACGAGAAGGACGCGATCTGCTCCCTTGAGCACGCCTACAAGGCTGCCGCTACCGCCCATCCGGCTGACGAGGACGCGACCGAGCCTCCTGAGGCCGCGCCCGCGAAGAAGAAGCAGTTGTTCTCTCAGGACCGCGCCGAGACGAAGAAGGTGTCGGTTGACGGCAGTGGCTCAGGCCCTGCCTTCACCATCGGCACCTGCCTTTCTCCTGCATAGGAAGGCGCGCTCGTCACCTTCCTTTGGGCAAACTCGGATGTTTTCGCCTGGAAAGCATCTGATTTGTCCGGTGTACCAAGGGAGGTGATCGAGCACCACTTAGCGGTGTACCCCAACGCACGCCCCGTCAAGCAAAAAGCACGGCGCCAGGCGCCCGAGAAGCAAGAGTTCATTATTCAAGAAGTGCACAAGCTGCAAGAAGCTGGAGTCGTCCGTGAGGTGCGCCATCCCGAATGGCTCGCCAACCCAGTCGTCGTCCCCATGAAGGGCGGCAAGGAACGTATGTGCGTTGACTTCGCGAGCCTCAGCAAGGCCTGCCCTCAGGACCCATTCCTGCTGCCGCACGCCAGCCAGGGCACGGACTCCACCACCGGCTACGCCCACATGCCCTTCAGCCCGAGGAACGCTAGCGCCGCCTTTCGGAGGCTGATGCGCCTCGCGCCGGGGCCTCGAATGGGGAGGGACTCCCCAAGCTCTCAACCATGTGGGAAGGCCCTTTTAGGGTTGCTCCTGTCTCCAGGCCCGGCGCCGCCCGGCTAGAAACGGAGGACGGAGTTCCTGCGCCTAACGCCTGGAACATCCAATACCTCCGCAAGTTCAACCCGTGACCCTCATGCGTACGAACGAAATGGGGTTGTACACGCCCCGGAGACTCTCAATGCGTTTGCCTGACGGGCATGCGAGAGCTCCCGCCCACGACCAAGTGGAAGTCCCATGCTCCGCGCTGGCAGAACGATCGAGCCGCGATCATACCCACACCCCGGTGGAAGCCCCATGCTCCACGCTGGCGGAACAATCAACTGAGGGCGCCCCACGGGCTGCACCAACCTCAAGCTGACCCGTGTCGGACACAGCAGCCCTTCTTTTTCTCTTTTGGGTGTGTAACTGAGGGCGCCCCACGGGCTGCACCAACCTCAAGCTGACCTGTGCCGGACACGGCAGCCGCATCTCTTTTGGGTGTGTAATGGAATCCATTATCTTGCATAAGTAAAGCTTCAATTTCCATACATGGTGTGTTTCGTCATATCTCTGCCTCACGAGCCGTGCGCGCTCATGGCCTCCCTCATGAGCCTCACGTGAGTGGGGCTAGACACGGTGTCTGTGCTTGGGTCAGTCCCAGCAGCGCTGAAAAACCCAAGCGACCGGGCTCTGGCTCGCAGGCCTGCTCCCGTGCACGCCACCCCACCAAGGTCCTTGGTGTCTTATCTCCTCGCGTAACACCCATGAGCGAGCCGGCGAGCGCGCGCTGCTCCCCTGTTGTGGGACTTTCTGCATGCAGTTATCTCAGGAACAGGTCACCTGGAAGGCCTCGCGAGGTGGCCCCATGGTAAGACGGCCCCCTTGAGCCTCGGGAAGCTTCGCAGGCCCCGCCTCGGGAGCGAACCTACGGCGGCCATCTCAGCGGGAGATCTCGCGAGCAAAAACCTCGCAAGGCACACCCTACAAGTGGCGGCTCACTGGATGCTACCCTCCACAAAAGCTAAGTCTAACTACCTCGCGAGCAACCTTCGCCACCTCCCAAGCTTTCCCTTCTAGCAACCTCGCTGAGCGCTGGCGTTTCTCCTTTCACAAGCCACTTGCACATCAAAGGGGGGCTCCCTGAGCATCGCGCCTCGAGAGCTCTTACCGCCCTTGGTGCCCTACACCCCCTGGCCTTGCTCAGGCACGAGTCCTAGCATACCAGCGGCGGCTGTAGCCCGCTCGGGGGCTGGGCCCTGACGACGTAGAGCACACAGGGCAAGCAAAAAGAGAAAACAGGCCTCGAGAGGAAGCTTCACGAGGGCACAAGCATACATCACAGCAAATCATAAAGCATTTAAACGCGAAAAGGCATTGTCTTCACGCTACCACGGGGCCACGTTAATTGTATGCAGGATAATGAAAGAGAAAGGCCTAAGAGGACGCGCCACCATCATCGCCGCTACCGTCACCGTCGTCCTCACCCTCCTCAACTCCACCGGAGCTCTCATTGCTGCCGTGGGAGAATTTCGCGAGCAGCGCGTCCACGTGGTACTCCACCACCTCCCCAAGGCCGTCACGGAGCTCCTCGGGAATAGGAGCCATCACCCTGTCGAAATCGAAGTTGGGGTCGGCAAGGAGAAGGTGGCTGAAGATGCGTGTCACCGCCTGCGTGAGGAGATCACGGCACTCCCCCTCGATGATTCCGTCCACCTTCTGGGAGCTGGCCTCGAGCCGCTCCACGAGCTTGGTAATGAAGTCGAGGTAGCTAGCGTCGTGGGTCTCGAGGGGGCTGCTGAGATTCTCCTTGCAAATCAAGCCCAGGGCGCTGTGAGCGCAAAGCTCGAGGGATCGGAACATCTTGGAGCGTTCGAGCTGCCGCCCTCGTGCCCGGTCCGCCTCGTCTCTGGCCTGCTCAACAATGCGGGTGACGCCCCCCACCTGCAGCAGGAGGGAGGCCAGCTTGGCCTCGGCGTTGGCCTGGGCCTTCAGTGCGGTCTCTCGCCGGGTTTCCGCTTCGGTCAGCACCTCCTTAAGGCCCGCGATCTCGTGCTGGAGCTCCTCGCGCATTGCCTTGAAGCGGTCCTCCTGCAGCTTCAGTTTCTTGCTGTGCTCCTCGGCAAGCGCCTTGCCGTTCTGTGCAACCCTCCTGTCGGCGTCCTCCTGAATCTTCTTCTCCTTGGCCGCCAGATTGGCGTTGGCCTTGTCCAGGCTCTGGGCGTAGGAGCCCTGAGCGGTGGCTACCTCGCGTTCCAGCACCTCCAGCGTTCGCGCTCCAGGTCTTGCGCCGATGCCGTCCGCGCAAGCTCCCGCTCACGGATCCCAAGGTCCGCCTCATGGGCCACCAGTTCCTCTTCACGGGCGGAGATGGTGTCTCTCCTTGCCTGAACCTACCATTCCAGCATAGTGTTCTGATCCTGGAGCTCCTTCCCGTGGGCCTCCGCCGCCTCGCTGTCAGGACCTCGATCCTAAGTCACACCGATCTAGCATAAGACACATCATATCACTTTGCGGCCTCACGCATGGTAACCCACGGCTGCCACCTTTACCTTGGCCGGGACCGTTTGCGTCTTTTGGCTCACGTATATGATTGTGAAGCTAGCATCCATATCACAGAGAACCCGGATCAACATGACTAGTCATAAACCAAGGTGGCACAAACGTACAGGGACAGGCATAGGTAACCCAGCAATGCACGTGTCGGTCATCAACGTATGAACCCAAGTCGTAGCAAGCTACAAGGACATAAAGGAACAACGCGTGACATTTCCCCGTAGGGACAGACACAGGAGCAAAGAAGGATACATGCCGGTCAATCCATGTGTTCCGGAGCAGTAGCGAACTACCAAGGCTCAGTGGAAGCACTAGGAGGCATTTCCCCGTAAGGAAGGCTACCAAAGCAGATAACTAGGTGTCGAATCCCACACATACCAATGCATTTCAAACATACACACAATATGCACGATATGTGTAGATACAACATGGCATCGCAACATAACTCTACGACTCAAGTATTCATTTAAGAGGCTCCGAAGAGCCATAAATAGCATGATATTACAAACATGGGTCTCATGACCCAACATACAACGTCATACAGGCAACGGAATCACAAACATGTCTGAGTACAGACAACTACAAACAAAAAAGGCTGAGAAGCCTGACTATCTATAAGACCCTCCAAAGGAACCAGACCGCTGTCTGGGATTCCAAGCTAATCGTCGAAGCCCACGTGGAATTACTAGTGAGACTGAAATCTCCTCTGCAAAAACATAAATTAAGCAACCATGAGTACAAAGGTACTCAGCAAGACTTACATCAGGACTATCTACATATGCATCAGTATCAACAATGGGGTTGTGGAGTTTAACTGCAGCAAGCCAGCTTTGATTCAGTGGCTATCCTATACTACGACTACCAGTAACTTCTTTGAGGTGAGAAAGCACACACGAGTCCACATATTCACCATATCAATACACCACTATGGATCCTCTCCCGTCTCCCTACGAGAAGGCCATCCATAGCACTCACACTTATCTTGCACATTTGAGAGTATCCATTTCAACTTGTCTATGAACCATATAAGTCTTCCAAGTAGTCCATATCCGCGGACACGGCTATTCGAATAGATCATATTACCCTGCAGGGTGTACTTATTCACACACGCTCTCACCACTTACCACCATATACACATCATGTATCTCAGCAACCTTCAAGCGGAAGCCTGGCGAGGGTGTCGGCCACAACCTGACTAACCACATAAGTCTCTAGTCCAGGTTTATCGCCTATTTGAGTCTGACCCGCAAGGAAGTCCGGCCGAGGTTTCCACTACGGCCCCAAACGATGTGTGCAGGGTTCCCAAGCCCACCATCCGGGTGCCGCTTGGTACACCGGGCCACGGTGCCTAGTCTGTCCCACGCCCACCTGTACCGGGTGCCACTTGGTAGACTACTAGCATGACCTACAAACACCAGAAACTAGTTGCAACTCCTGGACAGAGATCTATGCGATTAATAAGTCGAGAGAGCTTGGAGTGCCCGCAGCCCAATGTGTGATAGTAACTATCTTGGATAACATACACAGAACTCAGTTCTAAAGGACGGTCCCAATGAGACAACCCACCATGTACTCCTACATGGCCTCTCATCGCTACCTTTACCAAATCGTGTTCACACACCTAGATCTCAACAATAGGACATGTTCACCACCATTCCAATCTATCCCAGATGAATCAGACCTGACACAACTCTAAGCATAGCAGGCATAACAAGCAAGCATGAATGAGTAGGCACATCATGGCTCAAACAACTCCTACTCATGCTAGTGGGTTTCAAATATTTATCGTGGCAAGACAGGTCATGCAGAGGAATTGGTTCAACTACCGCAACAAGTAACAGTTGAATCGTTGTTGTCGTAATGTAGTAAAAGAGAGCAAGAGCAAGAGAGTGGGATTGTATCGGAATGCTCAATGGGGTTTGCTTGCCTGGCACTTCTAAAGATAGTAAAGCTCTTCGTCAGTGACGACGATCACAACGTCGGAAACATCGGCTACCCAGAAGGAACAACACCGGCAAACAGGAAAAGGAAACATATTCAATGCAATGCATAACCAAATGCATGATATGTCATATTAAGGTACTGAATTGACCTAGTGCAATAGTTAGCCATATTACTTGAAGTGGAATTCAAACCTACATTAAATTCCATCTCCAAAACTATTGATCATATATTCCATAATCATGAATTGTCCTAGCAGGTGATGTCAACTTGCTCAAACATGCATGAACATGGCATAAATAGATTCTTCATATTTTTCTGATCATTTTTCATATATAAATTATTTTCATTGGAGTTACGGTTGAATTTCTATGAATTTTTGAAGTTTTAACTATTTTCTGGAATTTCCTGGCTATATTAAAATAATCTAAATCCAGAAAATGACTTATTGCGTCAGCATGAGGTCAACATGATGTCAGCAAGTCAAAGGCGCCAGCCCAGGTCAAACCTGATGGCTGGGACCCACATGTCATTGGCACTGTGTTAATTAGAGATTTAATTAAACTTAACCAAAATCGTTAGGGTGCTCGGGCCCACTTGTCAAAGTCTCAGGGAGGGTAATTAGTGGCCTAATTAGCTCCGGCTTAATTGGACACGTCAGCCGGTCAGGTTTAGGCCGCCGGCGATGGCCAGACGCGGCGGAGGGCGTCGGAACTTGTCCTCCGATGACCAAACGAACGGCGGGCACCACCAGTGCGTTGCCCGCGCTCGTGTGCATCCAAGGGCACAAACGACACGGGCTGGGGTGGCCGGAAATGGCAATAGCAGCGAGCGAGGCGACGGCCGGGGCTCGGATGTGCTCGGGAACGGGGCTGCAGGGCGCAAACGACGTGGAGAAGAGAGGGGTTCGAAGCAGCAGCTCACGGCGAACTCGTAGCGCTGATCAGTGGGCTCGGGGAAGCACGGACGGCGACGGATTTGACGATGGTGTCCGGCGGCCGAGGCGGCAAAGATGGCGATGGTGGCGTAGCTATAGGGCATCCTAGGACTCGATCTTCGGCGTGGAGATGCGGTGCTCGTCGGCGAAGCTACTGGAGACAACGGAGAGGCGAGGTGATGACGGTGGCTATGGCAACGGCGAGCGACGTACTCCGGTGGCTCTCGGTGGTGCTCAAGATCGAGAGGGGGAGAGGGCTAGAGTGAGCAGAGAGTGAGGGAGAAGTGAGAGGGGGCCTCGGGCGTCTCCAGGCGCGGATAGGCTCGAGGGGGAGGCCGCCAGCGCGAGGCAGGAGGTGGAGCCCTCCCAGCGCGCGCGTGCGTCTTCGCCTCTGCCTTCTGGCAGAGGTTGAAGATGGCACGGTTGCCTGGTGGGCTGGTCGCCTAATGGGCCGGCTCAGGTAAGTTGGCCTAGGTAAGATCCTCTCTCTCTCTCTTTCTATTTCTTTCTGTTTTTCTATTTTCTGTCTTGTTTTTGATTTAGTAAAAATACTAAACCATTTTTAAAACTCCTGAAAATAATTGTGGGCACTATTTGAATTATTCCAAAGGCCCTCAAATAGTTTCAGAATATTTGGAGCATTTAAGATAATTATAGCAATTAAATGCTCCAATTCAAATACATTATGGCTTAATTCAAAAATCCAGAAATGTTCCAAAAATGTGTGCATCATGTTTAGCAGAGGTTTGCACCTTTTCCAAAAATGATGAACTTTTCTGAAGGGCATTTTGGATTCATTGAAAATATTTTTATTTTGATCCTAGTTGAAATTCATTTGGTGCTAGGGTTTATCAGTTCCCATTTCAAATTCATTTGAATTTAACATGATGCATTGATGCTCTGATGCAACTAATTACAACCATTATTCTAGGGCTGTGACAACTCACCCCCACTAAACAAGAATCTCGTACCGAGATTCAAGACGTGAGGTGAGAGGAAGGGAGGTCACGGAACTGACACAGTCTTCATGATCCATTTGCCCTCCTTGAAAATGTGGATTCATTGCATCATGTTGATCTTGACATCTTTGCCTTCGAGAGCTTCACCCAACACCATGACGACAGAAGGAACTCTACAGGAATTGATCTTCTCGAGGATCGAGCAACTCAAGATCAACTCATGGAGTGAGACATAATAACATCTCTCGAGCTGAGACACAAAACACACATCAGGAATGATGGAAGAGAGCAGATGACGAAGGTTCAATTTGGTAGGCAACAATTCCACGCTTAGGTAAGATGGTGCACGGTTTCAACGTAGCGAGGAGTTAATTGCCATGATTCCATGACGGGGCACCCTAGGGAGGTGACTCGTAGAATTATTCCCTTAAGTGGCAAAAATAATTACTTTTGATACATAGATCATTGAAACTCTCTATACCAGCCTAAGGCAAATCAAAAACGATCGTTTGAAGGAGTTCAAAAGAATGGCATACTCAGACTAGAATGGATGATGTGGGCTACCTTGTTGAAGACAACGCAATGGATGATTTTTGCTTATCATCGAAAATGGATGGGACCCATGGTAAGTCCACTTTTGAAGATGATCCTGAACAGCAATTACTGAGAAGGGCAGCCCATGGAAAAAATGGCACAATTGCGGGTGCAAGCTGGGAACAAAATGCAAATGCTGGGAATGATTCTGGTAACTGGGGAGAAGGCTCAACAGTAGAGAATGATTCCACTGATTGAAGGGCTATAGAATAATAAAAAAACTGATGGCACATTCCAATTAATGCCGACGATAAAACCTAGTGCCTAAGTGACGGTGTCCTGGACTAGGGGGTACTCACCACGTCGTCTCCCGACCAGTGGGTCGGGCCGAGGACCCCCCTGGCGGTTCACTCATGGGCCACTTCGGGCAGCCCATGACGCATACAAGGAAGACTCCACAAGACTTGGCGCACAAGACGAGGACTCTCCTAAACCCTAGGCCTCCGGTACATTATATAAAGTATAAACCGAGGCCAGGCTAGTCAATAGACATCTCATATTCATTAGAACAATCTCGTGGTAGATACATGTACTCTGTACTACACCCCATATGAATATAATCAAAAGCAGGACGTAGGGTATTATCTCTTCGAGAGATCCCGAACCTGGGTAAAATCCTGTGTCCATGTTACCATCGCTCCAAGACACCTAGCATAGGACCCTTACTATGAGATATGCCGAATTTAGAACCGACATTGGTGCTTTCATTGAGAGCCTGCTGGGTAGTCGTCGCGGTGCGATGGGAATTCAGATCGGCTCCACCACGATCTACGCGTCGGAACCGAGCTACATCGTCAGCGTCGGCATCTTCGTCGCCGGCCCGACTGGTCACCTTGGCTGGACCGAGGACTAGGCTTCTCTTCAGATCGTCAAGATCAGACGGATGTCTTCATCATCATCAACTCCGATCTCATCCGGGATCATGGAAAAATTGTCAATGGTGCTCGGGGGCTCAACGTCAACATTGCCCTCGCGCGATCATGCAGTTTTTTCTGGACAGCGGATTCGTGTTTGCCGTCCCTATCTCCTCGAGCGTCGCTTTGACGATTGCTTCGGTGTAATTGTGCGGAACTGAGTCTAGAACAACCCTGTAAAATTTCATCACGTTCCGATGGAGGAATCTTCGGCAATCTCCGATATACCGGAGCCGTGTCGAGTCTGGACGGGAATCTGGATGAGTTTGGGGCGAGGAGTCCAGGAGTTAGCTCGGACATCCTTTGGAAGATCCCATCGTTCATCGGCTGCGGAATTCCTATATGAATCACCTCTCAAAATTTCAACTCGATCTGGCGGTTCAAACTCCAGGAAACATCCGATGAGTGCATCAATTTTCGAATCTATTTTCTGTGCGAAAACAAATCCGACCCAAGTTCATCTTTTTTCATGAACGGGTTATCGAAGGTCCTTTTTGAAGGAAATTTTTTACAAGTATTGTGTCCTCAAACACGTGCTCACAAATTTTAAGCCTTTTCCGAGGCGATCTTCGTCGTCGCACCGGTGTCAAACCAGCCCGGTCACGTTGCTCCATGGCTGCCGACCTGCGCCAGCATCGACTGCGCCGTCGCTTCATCGAGCCGACGACAACCACCTCGGATCATCACCTTGGCGAGCCGACCAAGAGTTCGGCACCGCTCTCCCTAATGATCGTCAAGATGACATCGTCACCTTACGAATTGCACGGGTTGGGCGCGCCAGCATCGCCGTGCGGTCACTTATCAAGCCGGCATTGACTGCGTCACAAGTTTTGACCTGCATCGGCATCGTCACGCCGTTGCTTCTTCGAGCCGATGTCCACCTCACCGACCTGCGTCGACACCTCGGCTGGCACGGGGACTTCGGCGTCACCAGCCGACCTGCTCCGACACCTCGACTAGACCGGGGGCTTCGCCATCTCTTCATCAACCAACTCCGGGGACTTTGTCGTCACCAGCCGGCTAGATTCGTCACCTCGGCTGGACCGGGGGCTTCGCCTCGCCACATCGACCGTGCTGCGTCGCCACTTCATCAAGCTGAGCTCTTCGCTCGGGCACCTCGGGACCGGCTTGGGGGCTGGGACCTTGAACCACCGCAAGCTCGGCCCACGTCATCAACACCGAGCACATTAACTAGCTAAGTCTCTTTCATTCTCAACTTTTTTCAATTTTCAATTTTTGTTCGGTTCGACCAAGCATTATATTTGTGTTAGACAAAAACTCTGTTTGTTAAAAACACTCCCTTTACCCATGTTAATTGGGGGCTCTTAAATTTATATGAGTCGTTTTATAATAAATGTGTTTTCTTCTTGGTCGTTGCAAAGTCTTTTTCTACTACTCCTTTTTCCGACGCGAGTGTGTGGTCAATAGCCGGGTTGCCTAGTTTCTCTCTAAAGCCGCTTGAGTTTAGTTCGCTAAACTGGCCTAAGAAACACTTCGCCTTCGGGATAGGAGGTTGAATCTGAAGGCTGACCCACTTGAAGTCTGGAGATCGGATGTATCATGTTAAAGCACGACGGAAGCACATATTAATTTAAGACCAATTTCGGATTGGCACCAAAAAACTTGATCTAATTTAGACATAAAGGTTTTATGTAAGTTTTTTGGTTTTCTGGGCCTATGAAGCTTTTAACCTATTTGTCTGTTTTATTTCCAGGAGGCGGGACATCCTCTTGACCGAGGTGCCGTGCATAATAATTCGGCTCGGGGAATCTTTTCTGACCCATAGTTCGGCAACTTCCCTACCGAGCTGCACCTCGGCACGCCCGAACACTCCAAATACCGGGGGCTAGTTACTTGCCCCCACAGTCAAGCGCCTATGACTAAGTGAAAGTTATAAAGCATACACATCTGATTGCCTCGTTTCCGCTAACACAACCGCCTCCGGGCACCGAGACGTCGGCTAAGGGTTGTCTTGTTATTGCCGAAACACCCTGTGTAGCGTCTACAAAGGGGTGGAAGCCGACGATGGGCCACTTTCAAATTATAAACGGTCGCACAGGAGTCAAAATAAACACATCGGACCTATCAAAGTGTCTAATAAACCGTACTAGGGGATCCTTGAGACACCTCGGCACATTTACCTTGGGACTTCTGGAGATCCCAACATATCCTCAGCATTTGTATTTAATATATGAACGTTGCCTTCCCATAAATCGTTATAAAGCCATAAATATGCATCAATTTGACTTGAGATCTGGCCAAGCTGGGTTGCCTGGCTCCTGTGCTTGCCCCCTACGTTCCCGATTGTTCGACTAGGGGGTAAAGGGAGCACCTCTGTGATTGATACTACCGGGTTATCCAGGTTAGTACCTCAGATTGGGTGAAGCCGAAAGCTAGCGATCTCAAGAATATAATTGGTCGGCAACGGCAGAAGTGAAAATCTCGGTTTTTTAATGCCAACTACTTAGGGAATTTCTCCCGAATTGATCTTCACTATTTTTCTCCCACTTAGATCGGAGGTGAAGTTACATCATCCTGCTTAGCATGACAACCCAAAGAAAGGAACCGATAGCGGGACTATTTTCTTTGGAAGATGTTTCTTACATTAAATAGTAATATAACATATCTCTCTGCGTACCTTTGTTTATAAAACCGTATGGCCGGATTGCCTTGTTTTCCGTAAATCTTTGCCCTTATAACGGCTTTATAAAGTAGGAAAACACTCCTCGGCTACTGGCCGAGAAGGTTGAATCCGATGGTCAGTCAACAAAGTTTGTACAATGCAGATCCGAGCATTAATGATGTAAAGTACTTTGATACATAGAATCATTACACATACTGGACAAAGTTAATTTACTTCAAGTCGTCTATTAAAAAGTTGAGGGCACGGTCTTGTTGAGACAGCCGAGCAACCGGAATTGAATTTTGTGTCAAACGAATATCGATCCTTAATTCGGCCACCCGTGTCCAAATTAAGGCTCGGGGGCTACTGCATTGACGATTCAATGCAGAAAATATAAGTGCACAATAGTTTCTAAGGAGATTACGATCCTATGGTTGGTCGGCCGCACCCAACCTGAGTCTCGGGAACTATGCACACCACATTTCTGTTTTTAAGTATGCTGCCGAGCTAGGAATTGATCCTCAGGCCGATTTCGCGAATCGACCTGAGTCTCAGGGGCTACTGGGATCAGCGGTTTTGTTATATCCTTCAGGCGCATCCCGGATTTTAGGCCGGCACACACCTTGAGGGCTACTAGTTATACATCTCGGCAGAGAATAAATTGCACCAATCCACAAAAAATCAGCTCATGGCTAAGGTGGTGCACCACCTCGGAAGCAGTCCGGCATAAAGCTCGGCTGCAAGTGGCTAGCTCCATAGAGAACTTTTTCGGTGTTAAGCTCGGATAACCTCCTTCAAAAAAATTCAAAAACGAGGTACTCTATGCCTCCTCGGATGCAGTCTGGCGTTGGAGCTCGGCTGCAAAAAGACACCTCGGATGTAGTCCGGCGTTGGAGCTCGGATGCAAAGAGGACACCGCCGCACTGGAAACACTTCAAACCCGAGGTGTGACGTAAAAATAACAAGGCATTGATAAAGGCCGAGAATTTAAAGGGGCTCCTCGGATACTCGACGTATGAACTCTTCGGATACACCTCGGCGATCCTCGAGATCGGAGATGTGAATATTTGTTGAACCAGTTTTCAAGACCGACGACCGAAGACGAAGAACAGCTCGGAAGAACCGAGGAGCGTCCCCAACTTGAAGACCGGTTCAGAGGGCTACTGACGGTGTCCTGGACTAGGGGGTACTCACCATGTCGTCTCCCGACTAGTGGGTCGGGCCGAGGACCCCCATGGCGGTTCACTCATGGGCCACTTCGGGCAGCCCATGACGCATACAAGGAAGACTCCACAAGACTTGGTGCACAAGACGAGGACTCTCCTAAACCCTAGGCCTCCGATACATTATATAAACCGAGGCCAGGCTAGTCAATAGACATCTCATATTCATTAGAACAATCTCGTGGTAGATACATGTACTCTGTACTACACCCCATATGGATACAATCAAAAGCAGGACGTAGGGTATTATCTCTTCGAGAGAGCCCGAACCTGGGTAAAATCTTGTGTCCATGTTACCATCGCTCCAAGACGCCTAGCTTAGGACCCCTACTACGAGATATGCCGGATTTAGAACCGACACTAAGCGTGCTCTCAAGAACTTGAGCATTTCCATATTCATTAGGGTTTTACCAGCAACTATGCCAAGGATTCTGGTAACACCTCATACTACCACGATGGATATAGATGGAGGATGCAGATGCAAAGGAAGACAACACTTTCTCAGATTTCTACCTTGGCTATGCCAAGGAAGCAAAGCTGGATAATCGACCGAGAGGCATCTAGCACTCCGCTTCTAATGTTCTCCTTGATATACTAGTGTAACCCAATTATAGGGATTGTTTGGTATCTAGAACATCAAGTAAAGGTCGGACTTCGGAAACACAAAGGATCCATAAAGAACAACTTCTAGAAAAAGTCATACGAAATCCTTATGGAAGAATGGCTAATCTTGCTGAACAAGATACTACAATAATAGGTCTTCCGGCGAGGTGTGTTAGCCACAACATCCACTTTACCGAGTTACAGAGAGACCAATATTATAACTCTTCGGAAACATTCCAACCATCATATCTGCCTGAGATTCAGATCTGATTGGTGACAGGATACTTCAAACTCAGCACGTCTGAAAAGAAAGTTTGCAACACAAGTCGAAGAGATGACGTTGCGAGATTCTCGGGAAATGAACTACGGCAACAAGCTCCAAAACATGAGCTGGTTTGCAAGATACATGTGAACAGAATGTCCAGGATAATCATGTCCACATAGAAGTCTTATAACAAAAGGCAACCGAGTTCTGGTTGGGAACCATCATTGAGGATAACGAAGTCTTGTGCATGTCCGTCTGGGCCCTTCAGGATTAGCACTTGAACTTCTTATCTTTGAACAAATCGATCAGTGGCTTGGTGTGCTAGGGATTACATATGGAATGGAGATGATCAGTCTACCAATCCACATAATATTTCGCACATGCATGATTAACTTGGGATGATTCCAATGGAAGCAAAACAAACTTTCTCAAATTCACGGTGGCAACTTGCATCAAATGCACATGAACTTAGAGGAAGTCACTTCTTACATCAAACATATACCTCATGGCTAGCACAAAGATAATGTTTACGAAAGTTTCCAACACTAGCTTGGTATTCAACAAAATCATGGAGAAGATAAAAATGTTACCGATGGGCTCAACAACAATTCATCTAGGTTTCCATATACATGGAATTCCACAATTAAGTGAACACAGTGATAGCATTGGTCAGACCCAAAAGAATATAATGGTGCATACTCGAGGAAGCAACCACGAGTAAGACAACATTACGAGGATCGTTGGTTCTGATTTTGATTTGATGATAGCCCATACTCAAATGAAAGATTGAGTAGGATAATAGATCCAACAACTGATCACGAAGGTCAATCGATGAAGATATCATCTTTCTTCCACACGCACACAAACACAAAGATAGCCCTTCGGAATGAACTAAGTTAGGCAAAGCTTTTATATTCCAACTCTGCAAGTTGTTGTTTAGCTTAACCAACTAGCTCAGGGGTATCCAACACAGATTCTTGGAGAAGAGTGGTTTAGAAGAAAGCCAACTTGATCACAAACTCAACATAACAGTCAAGGGACAACCTGGTGATACTTCCATGAAGATATTCGGAAAATCACGAACCACCGATATGTTACTAAGCTCGAGAACAATCTTGCTTTTCAGGGCAAGACGATATGATCAAAAGAGCAAGGGATTGACACAATCATAACTCATCGATCAAAAAGTGCACCAAGAAAATGGACTATGTAGCACGATCAATCTTAGAATGATGGTTCAATAACCAACACGCTGGAATGAAATTATCGTCCATTAACTACCAAGCAACAAGGTTGCTAGGAGTATTGATTTCACACATCACGGTTCACTTATCGGTATTCCGGTTACTACAACACAGAGACCAAGAAATGAATGATGATGGTGAGAAGTATCACTATATCAAGAATTCATAAGAGGTTGTGCAGTTCTCACGACATTCCTAACATAAAGAGGGTAATACTCCAAGGTAGAACAGAACAAAAGCTGGATTGGCATTTTGATCTGCGGAATACAACTGCTTTGACCCAATCCTGGATATGGATAAGGTACTGGAGTTTGTTTCTCCTAGTCATTGCGAGATAGAATGGCTTGATGGACCATAGGAATAATAGGCATTGATGAACACGAATGCACAACTATTCCTGACTATCGATTGACAAACGAAGGTCAGAATACAACTGCAGAGGAACAACTCAAAGGAACATATGATTTTCTGAGTTGTGGATGCGTGGGTTAGCATGTCGAACAAGGCTCAACATATTTCTTCCGAGTAACCCATGCAGAAAGGTAGGATTGACAGAGTCACAATTATGGAATGGAGAACTCATCAAGAGCACTCTTGTTGTGATCTTTTGGTTCAAAAGAATTTTCGCCATATGGGTTCATGGTATTAGGAAGAATGATATACCATGGACCAAGATGTCTAGAACAAGGTTGCTAATCATCCTAAAGGAACGAGCAAACACTATCAACAGAATAAGCAGATCGAATCTTGGGTCCAGAACCCGGGAATAGAATACCTACTAACTAAATGGTATCAGGAGATGCTTTCGTGAATGATGGCCAGAATTATCACACTGGGGATACAACACAATGGCTGAATCTCTGGGTGGTTCTCTAGGTTAACATGGTTTCCTAGCACCTTCAACATATATGTCGAGGCAACGGAGTAACTCAACACATCGATTAGTGTGGTTAATCTGGCCCAAAGGGACATCGGAAACAGGGAGAAAGAGTTTGCAAATGCATCAAATTATTTAGAAACCTGGGACAACACTGACAGCATAACGACTCTACGGGCATGAAAAATGACACAACCTGCATGACAACTGACAACATGACAACTGAATCCTATGGAAAACACCGATCCAAGAAGACAACACCTTTCCTATAAGTCTCAAGCATAGTAACTTGTCATCCTGTTAGATAGATGAGAAAGCCTAGCTTCTTAATCCCCGTAGAAAAGAAGAGGGTGACTCAGAATCAGAGAGACACAAAGATAAGGAGTAAAAAGAGCCTTACGTTCCCTTCCACAATCAATTCCCTTATATAACTAAAGCAATTCTAGACTCGACTTCGACCAGTTTGGCTTGGTAATCCTACAAGCAGTCAGGCTCTGATACCAAAGCTGTCAAGACCCTGATCCTAAGTCACACCGATCCAAAGTTGCGGCCTCACGCACGGTAACCCATGGCTGCCACCTTTACCTTGGCCGGGACCGTTTGCGTCTTTTGGCTCACGTATATGATTGTGAAGCTAGCATCCATATGACAGAGAACCCAAGTTGACATGACTAGTCATAAACCAAGGTGGCACAAACGTACAGGGACAGGCATAGGTAACCCAGCAATGCACGTGTCGGTCATCAACGTATGAACCCAAGTCGTAGCAAGCTACAAGGACTTAAAGGAACAACGCGTGACATTTCCCCGTAGGGACAGACACAGGAGCAAAGAAGGATACATGCCGGTCAATCCATGTGTTCCGGAGCAGTAGCGAACTACCAAGGCTCAGTGGAAGCACTAGGAGGCATTTCCCCGTAAGGAAGGCTACCAAAGCAGATAACTAGGTGTCGAATCCCACACATACCAATGCATTTCAAACATACACACAATATGCACGATATGTGTAGATACAACATGGCATCACAACATAACTCTACGACTGAAGTATTCATTTAAGAGGCTCCAAAGAGCCATAAATAGCATGATATTACAAACATGGGTCTCATGACCCAACATACAACGTCATACAGGCAACGGAAGCACAAACATGTCTGAGTACAGACAACTACAAACGAAAAAGGCTGAGAAGCCTGACTATCTATAAGACCCTCCAAAGGAACCAGACCTCTGTCTGGGATTCCAAGCTAATCGTCGAAGCCCACGTGGAATTACTAGTGAGACTGAAATCTCCTCTGCAAAAACATAAATTAAGCAACCGTGAGTACAAAGGTACTCAGCAAGACTTACATCAGGACTATCTACATATGCATCAGTATCAACAATGGGGTTGTGGAGTTTAACTGCAGCAAGCCAGCTTTGATTCAGTGGCTATCCTATACTACGACTACTAGTAACTTCTTTGAGGTCAGAAAGCGCACACGAGTCCACATATTCACCATATCAATACACCACTATGGATCCTCTCCCGTCTCCCTATGAGAAGGCCATCCATAGCACTCACACTTATCTTGCGCATTTTAGAGTATCCATCTCAACTTGTCTATGAACCATATAAGTCTTCCAAGTAGTCCATATCCGCGGACGCGGCTATTCGAATAGATCATATTACCCTGCATGGTGTACTTCTTCACACACGCTCTCACCACTTACCACCATATACACGTCATGTATCTCGGCAACCTTCAAGCGGAAGCCTGGCGAGGGTGTCGGCCACAACCTGACTAACCACACAAGTCTCTAGTCCAGGTTTAACGCCTACTTGAGTCCGACCCGCAAGGAAGTCCGGCCGAGGTTTCCACTACGGCCCCAAACGATGTGTGCAGGGTTCCCAAGTCCACCATCCGGGTGCCACTTGGTACACCGGGCCACGGTGCCTAGTCTGTCCTAAGCCGACCTATACCGGGTGCCACTTGGTAGACTACTAGCACGACCTACAGACACCAGAAACTAGTCGCAACTCCTGGACAGAGATCTATGCGATTAATAAGTCAAGAGAGCTTGGAGTGCCCGAAGCCCAATGTGTGGTAGTAACTGTCTTGGATAACATACACAGAACTCAGTTCTTAAGGACGGTCCCAATGAGACAACCCACCATGTACTCCTACATGGCCTCTCATCGCTACCTTTACCAAATCGTGTTCACACACCAAGCTCTCAACAGTAGGACATGTTCACCACCATTCCAATCCATCCCAGATGAATCAGACCTGACACAACGCTAAGCATAGCAGGCATAACAAGCAAGCATGAATGAGTAGGCACATCATGGCTCAAACAACTCCTACTGATGCTAGTGGGTTTCAACTATTTACTGTGGCAAGACAGGTCATGCAGAGGAATGGGTTAAACTACCGCAACAAGTAACAGTTGAATCGTTGTTGTCCTAATGCAGTAAAAGAGAGCAAGAGCGAGAGAGTGGGATTGTATCAGAATGCTCAATGGGGTTTTCTTGCCTGGAACTTCTGAAGATGGTAAAGCTCTTCGTCAGTGACAATGATCACAACGTCGGAAACATCGGCTACCCAGAAGGAACAACACCGGCAAACAGGAAAAGGAAACATATTCAATGCAATGCACAACCAAATGCATGATATGTCATATTAAGGTACTGAATTGACCTAGTGCAATAGTTAGCCATATTACTTGAAGTGGAATTCAAACCTACATTAAATTCCAACTCCAAAACTATTTATCATATATTCCATAATCATGAATTGTCCTAGTTGGTGATGTTAACTTTCTCAAACATGCATGAACATGGCATAAACAGATTCTTCATATTTTTCTGATCATTTTTCATATATAAATTATTTTCATTGGAGTTACGGTTGAATTTCTATGAATTTTTGAAGTTTTAACTATTTTCTGGAATTTCCTGGCTATATTAAAATAATCTAAATCCAGAAAATGACTTATTGCGTCAGCATGAGGTCAACATGATGTCAGCAAGTCAAAGGTGCCAGCCCAGGTCAAACCTGATGGCTGGGACCCACATGTCATTGGCACTGTGTTAATTAGAGATTTAATTAAACTTAACCAAAATCGTTAGGGTGCTCGGGCCCACTTGTCAAAGTCTCAGGGAGGGTAATTAGTGGCCTAATTAGCTCCGGCTTAATTGGACACGTCAGCCGGTCAGGTTTAGGCCGCCGGCGACGGCCAGACGCGGCGAAGGGCGTCGGAACTTGTCCTCCGACGACCAAACGAACGGCGGGCACCACCAGTGCGTTGCCCGCGCTCGTGTGCATCCAAGGGCACAAACGACACGGGCTGGGGTGGCCGGAAATGGCAATAGCAGCGAGCGAGGCGATGGCCGGGGCTCGGATGTGCTCGGGAACGGGGCTGCAGGACGCAAACGACATGGAGAAGAGAGGGGTTCGAAGCAGCAGCTCATGGCGAACTCGTAGCGCTGATCAGTGGGCTCGGGGAAGCACGGACGGCGACGGATTTGTTGATGGCGTCCGGCAGCCGAGGCGGCAAAGATGGCGATGATGGCATAGCTATAGGGCATCCGAGGACTCGATCTTCGGCGTGGAGATGCGGTGCTCGTCGGCGAAGCTACTGGAGACAACGGAGAGGCGAGGTGATGCCGGTGGCTATGGCAACGGCGAGCGGCGTACTCCGGTGGCTCTCGGTGGTGCTCAAGATCGAGAGGGGTAGAGGGCTAGAGTGAGCATAGAGTGAGGGAGAAGTGAGAGGGGGCCTCGGGCGTCTCCAGCCGCGGATAGGCTCGAGGGGGAGGCCGCCAGCGCGAAGCAGGAGGTGGAGGCCTCCCAGCACGCGCGTGCGTCTTCGCCTCTGCCTTCTGGCAGAGGTTGAAGATGGCACGGTTGCCTGGTGGGCTGGTCGCCTAATGGGCCGGCTCAGGTAAGTTGGCCCAGGTAAGATCCTCTCTCTCTCTTTTTCTATTTCTTTCTGTTTTTCTATTTTCTGTCTTGTTTTTGATTTAGTAAAAATACTAAACCATTTTTAAAACTCCTGAAAATAATTGTGGGCACTATTTGAATTATTCCAAAGGCCCTCAAATAGTTTCAGAATATTTGGAGCATTTAAGATAATTATAGCAATTAAATGCTCCAATTCAAATACATTATGGCTTAATTCAAAAATCCAGAAATGTTCCAAAAATGTGTGCATCATGTTTAGCAGAGGTTTGCACCTTTTCCAAAAATGATGAACTTTTCTGAAGGGCATTTTGGATTCATTGAAAATATTTTTATTTTGATCCTAGTTGAAATTCATTTGGTGCTAGGGTTTATCAGTTCCCATTTCAAATTCATTTGAATTTAACATGATGCATTGATGCTCTGATGCAACTAATTACAACCATTATTCTAGGGCTGTGACACTCGTGCCGCCTATCTGCCGCCTCGGCCTCTCGGAAAGCGCGCTCGCTGGCCTCCTTCACCTCGGTGGCAGCCTTCTCGCCTCTCGCGCGAGCAGCCTTGTTCTGGCGCTGGCCTAGCTTGACAGCAACCTCAAGTTGATGCCACCCTTGGGCCAGGCGTAGGCGCTCTTCAGCAAGGCGCGCCTCTACAGCCTGAAGCTCTACTCTGAGCTGGCCTAGCGCGGCCGTGGCATTCTCCAAGGCCCCGCGCCTGATCATGGTGCGGCTACTCACCAGCGCCAGGGCCCAGTCCGGGTTCGGCTCTTCGTCGTCCTCCGCCATCGCGGCTCGCGAGGGCCTGGCGCCGCTTGCCAGGAGCGGAGGGCTCGCAGGTGCCTCCTCCTCGTCTTGCCGTGGTGGCGCGTTTCGCGGGCTCGGCGCCCCTCCGGCGGAAGCTCCGCGCACCGGCAAGTTGCGCGGGCCCACTGCGGCGCCTCCGCCACCCGCGGTACACGGCGGGAGAGCTGGCGTCTCCGCCTCTACCGTCACGACGTCCGCCCCTACAGCGGGCACCCCAGGGACCATGGAGCCGCCTCCTGAGGACGCCTCCTGAGGCTCGCCCGCTAGGACCTCCCGAACCTCGTCCTCCTGCGGCTCAGGAGGGGCCACCTGCCCCTCAGCCTTCACGAGCCCGACTCCGGTGCCGAGACGGCGCGTGTTTTCTTCACGACCCTCAGTTCCGGTGACCGGCGGTGCGGCCCCCACCAGGCCGGGGGTCCTCTTCTTCTTCTTGCTCGGGGAGGTCCTGCGCAGAGCAAAGACTTAGGCAAACGCGGCGAGCCGGATGCAAGGGAAGGGAAGGCGGACGCTTACTCATCATTGACGACCAATTTCCTCTTCTTCAGCAGCCGCGGCAAGGCACTGCCGCCGCCGTCCTCGCGGGGCCCTGTCTCATGACCGGTTCCCGGGGCAGGGCCCGGGGGTTCGGTGGCCCCGACTTCAGCACCGGCCACCTTCGCGGGGGGACCACGGGATTCGCCCTCGGCGCCGCCCCCGGAGGCTCGCGGCTCCACGGCCAACGCGTGGGGGCTCCCAACGCCCCCCGTCCTGACGAGCACGGCGGGCGTGGCCCCAGGCGGTGTGATGTCATCATTGTTCCCGGGCCCGTGGATGAGTTGGCGACGAGTCCGCCGGGATGGGCCTAGCATCACCACGGTCCCCCGAGCCGGGAACCACCAGCAAAGGGTTGTCCCGAGGCCCCTCGAGGCCCTCTGGGAGCGGCCCCCACTGGTCGAAGCGCCGCATAGCGCCGGCCAGCGCCACCTTGTTCTTGTAGCGATACAGGGGCAGCCCGTCCCTGGGCGGCTCGTCTGCCCCCTCGCCGGTCAGAGTGTGGAGCACCTCGTTCAGCACCTCCGGCAACAAGCTGTCCGCGCTCAGCTGCATCGGGTCCTCCGGGCCGGTGAAGGCCCACACCGGGCGGGAGTGTCGCTGGAGGGGAGCGACGCGCCGGCGAAGGAACTCCCTCATGACTGTGACCACTATCATGTTCACGGCCCTCAGCTCAGCCAACCTCCTCCACACCCGCGGTAGCCTTGGGTCGGCGAGCCTCTCGTGCCCCCATCTGGAACTTCTCGCCGCCGGAGCCCTCGGCAGCTGCAGCAGGGGGCTGAATTGGGCCGCGTCCACATACACCCATTGCCGCCTGTAGCCCTCTACCTATTTGGTGAGCCTCTTGTCGATACCATCGCCTGCCGTCTCTTCTACGATGCGGAACGAGGCACACCCAGAACATTGGTCCGCCGCTGACAGCCTCAGGCTGAAAAAGTGACGAAAGAGCGCCATTGAGGGTGTCACACCCAGGAAGGCCTCGCATAGAAAGGCGAATGCGGAGAGAAGGAGAACGGAGTTCGGCTCGAGATGCAGCGCGTGGACCTGATAGTGCGAAAGAACGGCGTTGAAGAAATCGGAGAATGGCGGCAGCAGGCCGGCGAAGAGTGTATGAAGGAAGAGGACAGCGGAGGTAGCATCGAGGTCGGCGGTCGGGCGCGAAGCTGACCAGATCCGAGTGCCCCCCCCCCCCTTCATTGGAGGCAGCTGCGGTCATCGGGAGCACTTTGCTAAGCCCCTCGGCGTTGACGATCATGGGCCTACCCAGAGTAGGCTCCGGCACCACCTCCACGACCGCAGCTTCCGTGGCCTTTCCCTTCCTGCCAGGGGGGCCATGGCAGCGCGGCCAAGATCTGGGGCGGTGAAGCTTCAGGAAAGGAAGGGGGAGCTGTGCGCAAGAAGGAAGACGCGGGGAGACGGCAGCGCGCAGGAAGGCAATGATGGTCTCGCGCCGTGCGCGGGCACGCTTGATGTCAGCGCAGGCAGTTACCGAGGCGTCGAGGGAGAAGTGGGGGCGTCCCCCGTCACATCGTGCGCCACGCGTCGCGCTTGGCCTGCAGGCGGTTGGGGCCCGCGTCGTTTCGCCCCCGAGTAGGCGGGAACGTGCGCGTCGCGGGCCCGGGGGCTACTGTCGGGCCCGTGGGACCCAGGGTATCTCGGCCCGTCTGCCTGCGGCCCAGAACGCAGTGCCTGGCGGTGGCCCGATAGGTGGCCCACCAGCGGGCACCTCGAGCAAGACCCCTCATGAGGCCCTGGTCTCCTGAGGACCCCTTCTCAGGGAGCAGGCAAGAAAGACTCAGCCACGACTTCACCAAGAGCCTTGCGAGGTCTTCTCGCGAGGCAGCCTCCCGAGGCACCCTCCCAAGACATGCAAGGCAAATGCTGTTTGGCTCGGTCACGCGGTCTCATGCCCACCACGTGGGTGACGCGCGCGGTGAAGAATAGCAACAGAGGTCGTGCCAGCAGGCGCGGATAGAGAGGATTTCCCCTTTTGTGCGAAGGGAGCAAGGCCAGTGGCCTGTTTCCCAAAGCAACCCCCAAAGGTTGCCCGATCGGTGAAAGAAGACCAAGACGGCGGACGCGCAGGGTGGAGGTCATCCCCGAGCCCACCGGCGCGTCATGGATAATCGCTTTGCAGACGAAGACCACCTTTTGTTAGGATAGACTGTGCCCCTGTCCCCCTTCAAACTTGCCGTTGTGTGGCAACCCTTCCCGCCAATATTTTTGGGGGAAGAGGACCAAGGCAGGTATAAAAGGAGGGCAGGGTGCTGCTGTAGGAGGGGAGGCTCTTCCGCCCAAAACCTTGTACTCTCGCGCTAGTGCAATCCCAACTAAGTAGGAGTAGGGTTTTACACCACAAGGTGGCCCGAACCTGGGTAAACCGTTGTGTCTCTGACCTACCCCCACTCGCGTGCTCTCGCCGTGGCCTCGCCGCAGTTGAGATGTGGTAGGGGACGAGGCGGTAGGAATGAGCTGACCCCAGTGTTCGAACCTTTGGGTCCCCGGAGCCCGACCGCCGACAGTGTTAGGAGAGGCCGGAGGCCGGTACGGTGAGCGCGACGGCAGCGCAGAGCTTGCGCAACCCATGCATAGTATTTGATCCACGTGATGTCGGGGCGGAGCGGATAGGTCGACGCCAGCGGGGTGTGCTACTGCCAACCCCAGCTCCCACTACAGGTTTTCCTCCAGACGATGACGATGTCGCCGCCAACGAGCCCCACTCCAACCCCCATGACCAATATCCCCTCTCCCTACAACCGCAGACGACTCTCGAACTCAAGATGTTGCAGAGGGCCCTGCATCGCGACCTATGGCTGGAAGCATCTCCAGATTCCAGCGGGAAGGTAGCAGGAGTGGGGCCTATGGTGCTACGGACACAAGATTGAAGATTCCATAGATGAGGTTGCCACCACTAGGTGAGGGAAACGCTGGTCTAATGGTCTGGAATTTCTACTATATCACTGAATCCTCTGTTTGTATCTTTCATGTGGTTGTTGTAATGGTTTGGTATTTCACCTGCCATGCAACCGGTGGTTCAGTTCATAGGAGAGCTGGATGTGCATGTGTATTTTGATGACAGTGCAATCAAGGACTCACATGTTCGTCGATGAATTTACCTGCACAAGTATTGATAATTTCTCTTATTTTTTTTTGTTTTATGACGTGCCAACTATTCCTGTTACTATATCGGTATGCTTGCAACCTGTTGAGATCAAATTTGTTTTACTCAGTCTAGTATTGACATTTTCGTGATACAGTGGACATGTAAAAGGTTGTTGCACTGAACATTCTTATATTGTTTTTATAGCCCAGTTGAGAATACCATTGGACTTCTGCTGCACAACTTATACAGTCCTTGAGAGTGAAATGCGAGGAGTAAATAGGGTGAATTGTAATAGTCTCTTCATTCATGTGATTTTTTATTTGCTTATCTGATTTATTCTTAACATTGAGGGCTTCAGGCTACCATAGTACAAATGCAGTTCAGTTTTGGGGTCTCTAGATAGTGCATGCTTTAATATGTTGTCATTTTCCGTTCAGGGCCTATGAGTGGCGATCAAGTCCAAAATTGAGGCCCCCGCAAAAAAAGTTGAAAATTGAGGACTCACAAGAAAATAAGTCCAAAAGTGAGGCGAGCTCTTTGATTTGTTGCTACTTGCTACTTTGTTCTGACGTGGTTTGTTTTGTTGTGTTGTCTATGTTCAGTGATCGTGCTGTTGGATCAGGCCATGGCATTGGAGTCTCGGAGAGGGCGGTGAAGAAGCGCAGGCTCACACTACGGGAACACCTGCAGCAGTAGATGGTGCACTGTAGTCCCAAAGTGTGGCGTGGTGAGTTATCCCTTACCTTCTGCCCCGGTGCATTGGCGCCCAATACACTGTCTCGCAGGGAATATGATGTTTTTCTTTGATGATGAAGCTGCAACGAACGGAATAAAGGATCTTGTCAAGGTTGCTATGATTGAGAAGCTGCAGATCGGTAGGTGTTATTTCAATCAAGATCGAGGAGATGAGCTTTTTTATCTTCCCGGTTTTAAATAAGGCCAAATCACCGAAATTCGAATACCCAGCTTAGCGGAATCAATATCGATTGATCTTAGAGTTATAGCTTCTTTACCACATGATCCATTGTCAAGCATAGAAAGGCTTGGGTTTTGATGTGTATATTCTGTTTTTTTCCAGGATGGTTAGTATGGATTTGATTTTAGCTGGCAATTTTTGTAAGGACAGTGTGTGTGGCATTGAAAAAAAGGCTAAAGTAAAATTTTCAGTAATACATCTCTGTCCGCCAACACAAAATTGCATTGTCATAGTCTATAAAAATCATATGTCGAGATACGAATTGGCAGATTTAGAAATAGGGATCCCTTAGAAATATGCCATATTGCTATCTCCCACATTATAATCCCCATCACCATCTGCATGCCCGTTGTTTGTGCTATCTGGAGAGGATATGTCGGGTACAAGCCTGCTTCGCTCAACCAAATGAGGCCCATCACCAACACATGATGAGTTGCACTCAGAGTCCCTGGTGTGTCCAAACTTTTTCCTATTATATTAGACAGAGAATGGAGTATCTTTGTAGAGGGGCGATTTGGATCCCGAGCTCATCTACACCCGCCATGAACAGTAAAATCAAATAAAATACTAGAATTTTTTTTTAAAAAATCCGATTTTTTTTGCATGATAGATGTTTCAGTGTGTGAGAACCGTGCCAAATTTCAACTCATTTGGACATCTGAGTAGCTCTCAGCAAAAAAGACAAATTTGAGGTCCGTGAAAGAGTGTACTGTTTGGATCGATTTTGTTTTTTTTTCGCTGAGAGCTACTCAGATGCCCAAACGACCTGAAATTTTGCATAGACCTCACGCACTGAATCATCTTCCTTGCAAAAAAAATCTGGATTTTTTTAAATTTTTTAAAATATTTTATTTGATTTTACTGTTCATAGGGTGCAGATGAGCCCGGGCTCAGAAATGGATATTTGATATCTTTGTGCAATTCTAAGTTTCTAACATGACGGCTTTAGTTTCTTTTTAAGTTTTATAAACATTCACTTGTACTGATAGGGTTCAATGATACATGTACCGTGCGGTGGCAACATCATTGCATTGGGTTTGACCATGTACGTATGTGATACGTCCAATTTGCATCACGATTTCCTACTATTATTTATAATGTATTTGATCATTATTTCACTTTATGATGCAATTCTTATGCCTTTTCTCTCTTAATTTGCAAGATTTATATGAAGAGGGAGAATACCGGCAGCTAGAATTCTGGACCTGAAATAGCTACAACAGAGATACCTATCCTACAGAGCTCCAATTGACTTCAAATTTCACGGAGATTTTTTATTGAATATATAAAAAATACTGGAGAAAAGAGATACTGGAGGGGACCCACCAGTTGCCCACATGGCAACAGGGCGCGGCCCCCCTGGCGCGCCCTGATGCCTTGTGGGGCCCCTGGCAGGCGTCTGCCCCCCTCCTTCTTCTATATAAGCTCATTTGCCCTAAAAAATTATAGAGAAGACTTTCGGGACAAAGCGCCGCTGTCTTGAGGCGGAACCTGGGCAGGAGCAACTTTGCTCTCGACGGAGCGATTCCGCTGAAGATACTTCCCTCCCGGAGGGACAAAGCGCCGCTGTATTCAATCTTTGTCTCAAAACCTCAGATTGGTACCTGTGGGTTGCTAGTAGTGTTGATTACATCTTGTAGTTGATGCTAGTTAGTTTATTTGGTGGAAGATTATATGTTCAGATCCTTAATGATATTCAATACCCCTCTGATCTTGAACATGAATATGATTTGTGAGTAGTTACTTTTGTTCTTGAGGACATGGGAGAAGTCTTGTCATAAGTAATCATGTGAATTTGGTATTCGTTCGATATTTTGATGATATGTATGTTGTTGCTTCCTTTAGTGGTGTCGTGTGAACGTCGACTACATGACACTTCACCATCTTTGGGCCTAAGGGAAGGCATTGTGGAGTAGTAATTAGATGATGGGTTGCTAAAGTGACTGAAGCTTAAACCCTAGTTTATGCGCTATTCCGTAAGGGACTGATTTGGATCCATATGTTTCATGCTATGGTTAGATTTATCTTAATTCTTCTTTCATAGTTGCGGATGCTTCCGAGAGAGGGTAATCATAAGTGGGAGGCTTGTTCAAGTAAGAACAGCACCCAAGCACCGGTCCACCCACATATCAAATTATCAAAGTAGGGAACACGAATCAAACAAACATGATGAAAGTGACTAGATGAAATTCCCATGTGTCCTCGAGAACGCTTTGCTTATTATAAGAGATCGTTCCGGCTTGTCCTTTGAAATAAAAAGGATTGGGCCACCTTGCTGCACCTTTGTTACCGTTACTACTTGTTACTAGTTATGAATTACCTTGCTACCAAACTATCTGTTACCTATAATTTCAGTGCTTGCAGAGAATATCTTGCTGAAAACCGCTTGTCATTTCCTTCTGCTCCTCGTTGGGTTCGACACTCTTACTTATCGAAAGGACTACGATTGATCCCCTATACCTGTGGGTCATCAGTATGCATCGTGATCGGGTGAACACCGTGGTCATCGTCGATGAGAGCAGGAAGGAGACTAAGTGGTGACATGGTGAGGTATCGTGTTGTAATAGAGGACATGGGCTGGGCGTTTTGAGGCATGCTTATTGAGTTAGGAGTTTGTGAATGTTTTTTCTCCCGTTGCAACGCACGGGCCTGTTTCCTAGTATATAGCATAAAGCACCATGTTCAAGTAGGGGGTACAGCAGGTTGCAGGAGAGTGGACCGCTGATAATAGATGAGGGAAGGTGATGGAGGTGTTGAGGAAGACGGCGGAGTTGTTGGAGTAGATCGCCGCCACGATGGTTCCCCTGGCGGGGGCTCCGACGTTGCTGGGAGAGAGGAGGAGATAGCCCCCCTTCTTCTTCTTCTTCCTTGGCCTCCCCCTACATGGGAGGAGGGTTTACCCTCTGGTCCTTGGCCGCCATGGCTCCCAGAGGGCAGGAGCCCCTCCGAGATTGGATCTCTTTCTCTGTTTGTCTTCTGTTTTGCGTCTGTTTTCGGAGCCCTTCACCGTTCCTTATATTCCCGGAGATCCGTAACTCCAATTGGGTAGAAATTTTGAGGGGATTTTTCTCCGGAAATTAGTTTTCTTGCGGCGAAAGAAGGGCTCCAACCGACCTATGAGGTGTCCAGGAGGCATTAGGGCGCGCCTGTGGGGGTAGGGCGCGCCCTGTTGCCTTGTGGGGCCCTCGGGCACCATCTTGCGTTGATTCTTTTTCCCAAAAATCACATATATTCCAAAAAAAATCTCCGTAAAATTTTATCGTGTTTGGACTTTGTTTGATATGGATTTTCTGCGAAACAAAAAACTTGCAACAAACAGGAACTGGCACTGGGCACTGGATCAATATGTTAGTCCAAGAAAATCATATAAATTGTTGCCAAAAGTATGTGAAAGTTGTAAAATAATGATATGAAACAATAAAAAAGTATAAATACGATGGTGATGTATCATTGATTTAGCAAATTTCACATACTCAACCATCATATAATCTTCTATGATTGCTGACACTCAAAGCATATTTTTAGAACAAATGTTTCAGTCAGACACATAGGAAGATGGGGGTTTATAGTTTCACCTCCCAACTTATTTATCTCAGGGATAATGTCAACAACAATAACTCATGATCACTTACATCCAACCGGATATATCTGCTTGAATCTTTCCCTACCACATGATGTTTGACAAGAGGAGAATAATTTAGAGTGGAATATGTTGGAAATATGCCCTAGAGGCAATAATAAATTGGTTATTATTATATTTCCTTGTTCATGATAATCGTTTATTATCCATGCTATAATTGTATTGATTGGAAACTCAAATACATGTGTGGGTACATAGACAACACTGTGTCCCTAGTAAGTCTCTAGTTGACTAGCTCGTTGATCAAAGATGGTTAATGTTTCCTAGCCATTGACATGAGATGTCATTTGATAACGGGATCACATCATTAGGAGAATGATGTGATGGACAAGACCCAAACTAAGAACGTAGCATTTGATCGTGTCAGTTTATTGCTATTGTTTTCTGCATGTCAAGTATCTGTTCCTATGACCATGAGATCATGCAACTCCCTGACATCAGAGGAGTACCTTGTGTGTATCAAACGTCGCAACGTAACTGGGTGACTATAAAGGTGCTCTACAGGTATCTCCGAGGGTGTCTGTTGGGTTGGCATGGATCAAGACTGGGATTTGTTACTCTGTGTGACGGAGAGGTATCTCAGGGCCCACTCGGTAATACAACATCACAATGAGCCTTGCAAGCAATGTGACTAAAGTGTTAGCCATGAGATCTTGTATTACGGAACGAGTAAAGAGACTTGCCGGTAACGAGATTGAACTAGGTAAAGAGATACCGACGATCGAATCTCGGGCAAGTAAACATACCGAAGAACAAAGGGAACAGCATACGGGATTAACTGAATCCTTGACATAGAGGTTCGACCGATAGAAGATCTTCGTAGAATATGTAGGAGCCAATATGGGCATCCAGGTCCCGCTATTGGTTATTGGCCGTAGAGGTGTCTCGGTCATGTCTACATAGTTCTCGAACCCGCAGGGTCTACACACTTAACGTTTGGTGACGATATAAGTATAGTTGAGTTGTTATGTTGGTGACCGAAAGTTGTTCGGAGTCCCGGATGAGATCCCGGACATGACGAGGAGCTCTGGAATAGTCCGGAGGTAAAGATTGATATATGGGATAATAGTGTTTGGTCTCCAGAAGGGTTCCGGAATTCACCGGAAGGGGTTCCGGATGTTTCCCGAAATGTTCGGGTACGAGAACACTTTATTTGGGCCAAGGGGTAAAGCCCACGAGGCTTTAGGAAGGTGCAAAAGGAAGTTTTGCGGAGGCCAGGGGCCAGACGCCAGGGACCCTGGCGTCTGGGGCCAGACGCCGAGGACCCTGGCGTCTGGTCCTGGAGTCCGAGCAGGACTCTTGCCTTGCGGGCCAAACCGACTTTGAGGAGGCTCTTTCTCCAAGTTTCGACCCCAGGGCTCAACATATAAATAGAGGGGCAGGGCTAGCACCCGGGATACATCAAGATTTCCCCAAGCCGTGTGCGGCAACCCTAACCCTCTAGTTCCTCCGTCATAATCTCCGTAGCGCTTGGCGAAGCCCTGCAGAGATTATTCCTCACCACCATCACCACGCCGTCGTGCTGCTGGAACTCAACCACTACTTCACCATCGCTCGCTGGATCGAGGAGGTGAAGGCGTCATCAAGCCGTACGTGTGTTGAACGCGGAGGTGCCGTCCGTTCGGCGCTAGTTCGTGATCGGATCGAGGGACGACTTGCGATTTGGATCGCGGAGACGTTCGACTACATCAACCGCGTTTCTTAAACGCTTCCGCTTAGCGATCTACAAGGGTATGTAGATTCACTCTCCCTCTCGTAGATGCTCATCACCATGGATATATCTTGTGTGTGCGTAGGAAAATTTTTGTTTCCCATGCAACGTTCTCCAACAGTGGCATCAGAGCCAGGTCTATGCGTAGATGAGATCTCGAGTAGAACACAAACGAGTTGTGGGCGTGGGTGTATACATATTGCTTGCCGTTACTAGTTGATATTTGATTCGGCGGTACTGTGAGATGAAGCGGCCCGGACCGACATTACGCGTACACTTACGCGAGACAGGTTCCTTCAACTGACATGTAACTTCGTTGCATAAAGATGGCTAGCGGGTGTCTGTCTCTCTCACTTTAGTTGAATCGATTTCAATGAAGAGGGTTCTTTTAGAAGATCAAAAAGCAATCACTACACCACGTTGTGGTTTTGCGTAGGTAAGAACGGTTCTTGCAAACCCGTAGCAGCCACGTAAAATTTGCAACAACAATTAGAGGACGTCTAACTTGTTTTTGCAGGGTATGATGTGATATGATATGGCCAATTACATGATGAGATATATGTGATGTATGAGATGATCATGTGTTGTATAGAATATCACGACTTGCATGTCGATGAGTACGGCAACTGGCAGGAGCCATAGAGTTGTCTTTAAATTATTGTATGACCTGCGTGTCAATCATTAAGCGCTATGTAATGCTTTACTTTATCGCTAAACGTTAGCAATAGTCGTGGAAGCAACAGTCGGCGCGACAACCTTATGGCGACACGTTGATGGAGATCAAGATGATGGAGATCATGGTGTCATGCCGGTGACGATGGAGATCATGCCGGTGCTTTGGAGATGGAGATCAAAAGCACAAGTTCATGGCCATATCATGTCACTTATGATTTGCATGTGATGTTAATCCTTTTATGCATCTTATTTTGCTTAGGACGACGGTAGCATTATAAGGTGATCCCTCACTTAAATTTCAAGATAAATTGTGTTCTCCCCGAGTGTGCACCGTTGCGAAAGTTCGTCGTTTCGAGACACGCCGTGATGATCGGGTGTGATAGACTCCACGTTCACATACAACGGGTGCAAGCCATGTTGCACACGCGGAACACTCGGGTTAAACTTGACGAGCCTAGCATGTACAGACATGGCCTCGGAACACAAGAGACCGAAAGGTCGAACATGAGTCATATAGTAGATATGATCAACATGAAGATGTTCACCATTGAAACCACCTCAACTCACGTGATGATCGGACTTGAGTTGGTGGATTTGGATCATGTTACACTCGAATGACCGGAGGGATGTCAATTTGAGTGGGAGTTTTTTAGTAATATGATTAACTAAACTCATTATCTTGAACAATAGTCTAAAGTTGTCTTTGCTATATTTATGTTGTAGATCATGGCTCGCGCAGTAGCACACCTAAATTTTAATGCGTTCCTAGAGAAAGCTAAGTTGAAAGATGATGGAAGTAACTTTGTGGACTGGGCCCGTAATCTAAGGATTATCCTTACGGCTTCCCAGAAGGCTTATGTCCTTGATGCACCGCTTGGTGATCCACCCGCTCCAGTTGAGTCTCTAGACGTTGTGAACGCCTGGCAGGCTCGTTCTGATGATTACTCAATAGTTCAATGTGCATTATTGTATGGCTGAGAACCGGGACTTCAAAGACGTTTTGAACGTCATGGAGCATATGAGATGTTCCAGGAGTTGAAGTTTATCTTTCAGAAGAATGCCCGGATCGAGAGATATGAGATCTCCGATAAGTTCTATGCTTGCAAGATGGAGGAGAACGGCACTATCAGTGATCACATACTCAGAATGTCTAGGTACTCCACCCGTCTGGCTGAGTTAGGGATGCCCCTTCTGCCAGAGGCTATCACTGACAGAGTTCTTCAATCATTGCCACCTAGCTACAAGAGCTTCGTGTTGAACTATAACATGCACGGGATGAACAAGTCAGTCGCCGAGCTGTTTGCGATGCTGAAAGCCGCTGAGTCTGAAATTCAGAAGGAGCATCAAGTGTTGATGGTCAATAAAACCACTAGTTTCAAGAAAAATGGCAAGGGTAAGAAGGGTAACTCCAAGAAGAGTGGCAAAGCAGTTGCTCCTCTCGTGAAGAAACCCAAGGCTGGACCCAAACCAGAAACTGAGTGCTTTCATTGCAAGGGAACTGGACACTGGAAGCGGAACTGCCCCAAGTATTTGGCTGACAAGAAGACGGCCAACAACAAACAAGGTATATATGATATACATGTTATTGATATGTTCCTTACCAACCCTCGTTGTAGTGCCTGGGTATTTGATACCGGTGCGGTTGCTCATATTTGCAACTCTAAACAGGAACTGCGGAATAGACGGAGGCTGGCGAAGGACGAAGTGACGATGCGCGTGGGAAATGGTTCCAAGGTTGATGTGATCGCCGTCGGCACGCTCGTTCTTCGATTACCGTCGGGATTAGTGATGAACCTAAATAAGTGTTATTTGGTGCCTGCGTTAAGCATGAACATTATATCTGGATCTTGTTTATTGCGAGACGGTTACTCATTTAAATCAGAGAATAATGGTTGTTCTATTTATATGGGTAATATCTTTTATGGTCATGCACCCAATGTAAGCGGTTTATTCTTATTGAATCTCGATAGTAATGATACACATGTTCATAACATTGATGCCAAAAGATGTAGGATTGATAATGATAATACCACTTTCTTGTGGCACTGCCGTTTAGGTCATATTGGCGTAAAACGCATGAGGAAGCTCCATGCTGATGGACTTTTGGAGTCACTTGATTTTGAATCACTTGACACATGTGAGCCATGCCTCTTGGGCAAGATGACTAAAACGCCGTTCTCTGGAACAATGGAACGGGCAAGTGACTTATTGGAAATCATACATACTGATGTGTGCGGTCCAATGAGTATTGAGGCGCGCGGTGGTTATCGTTATTTTCTCACCTTCACTGATGACTTAAGTAGATATGGGTATATTTACTTAATGAAACACAAGTCTGAAACATTTGAAAAGTTCAAACAATTTCAGAGTGAAGTTGAGAATCATCGTAACAAGAAGATTAAATTCCTACGATCTGATCGAGGAGGAGAATATCTGAGTTATGAGTTTGGTAGTCACTTAAGACAGTGTGGAATTGTTTCACAATTGACACCGCCTGGAACACCACAGTGTAATGGTGTGTCCGAACGTCGTAATCGAACCTTATTGGATATGGTGCGATCTATGATGTCTCTTGCCGATTTGCCACTATCGTTTTGGGGTTATGCATTAGAGACAGCTGCATTCACTTTAAATAGGGCACCTTCGAAATCCGTTGAGACGACGCCATATGAACTTTGGTTTGGCAAGAAGCCAAAGCTGTCGTTTCTTAAAGTTTGGGGATGTGATGCTTATGTCAAAAAGCTTCAGCCTGAAAAGTTGGAACCCAAAGCGGAGAAATGCGTCTTCATAGGATACCCAAAAGAGACAGTTGGGTATACCTTCTACCTCAGATCCGAAGGCAAAATGTTTGTCGCTAAAAACGGAACATTTCTTGAGAAAGAGTTTCTCTCGAAAGAATTGAGTGGGAGGAAGATAGAACTTGATGAGGTTGTTGAACCTTTACTTCAACCTGAGAGTAGCGCAACGCAGAAAATTGTTTCTGTGCAGCCTACATTAGCTGAAGAGGAAGTTAATGATGATGATCATGAAGCTTTGGATCAAGTTGCTATCGAACCTCGTAGGTCGACAAGGACGCGTACTGCTCCTGAGTGGTACGGCAACCCTGTCTTAGAGGTCATGTTGTTAGGCAACGATGAACCTACGAGCTATGGAGAAGCGATGATGGGCCCGGATTCCGAGAAGTGGTTAGAGGCCATGAAATCCGAGATGGGATCCATGTATGAAAACAAAGTATGGACTTTGGAAGTATTACCTGAAGGGCGTAAGGCCATTCAGAACAAATGGATCTTTAAGAGGAAGACGGACGCGGACGGTAATGTCACCGTCTATAAAGCTCGACTTGTGGCAAAGGGTTTTTCACAAGTTCAAGGAGTTGACTACGATGAGACCTTCTCACCCGTAGCGATGCTTAAGTCCGTCAGAATCATGTTAGCAATAGCTGCCTTTTTCGATTATGAAATTTGGCAGATGGATGTCAAAACAGCGTTCCTTAACGGTTACCTTAAGGAAGAGTTGTATATGATGCAACCAGAAGGTTTTGTCGATCCAGAGAATGCTGACAAAGTTTGCAAACTCCAGCGATCCATTTATGGACTGGTGCAAGCATCTCGGAGTTGGAATCTTCGTTTTGATGAGGTGATCAAAGCGTTCGAGTTTATACAAGTTTACGGAGAAGCTTGTATTTACAAGAAAGTGAGTGGGAGCTCTATAGCGTTTCTAATATTATATGTGGATGACATATTACTGATTGGAAACAATATAGAAATGCTGGAAAGCGTAAAGGAATATTTGAACAAGAGTTTTTCAATGAAGGACCTAGGAGAAGCTGCTTTCATATTAGGCATCAAGATCTATAGAGATAGATCGAGACGTTTGATAGGACTTTCACAAAGCACATACCTTGACAAAGTTTTGAAGAAGTTCAAAATGGATCAGTCCAAGAAGGGGTTCTTGCCTGTATTGCAAGGTGTGAAGTTGAGTAAGACTCAATGCCCAGTGACTGCAGAAGATAGAGAAAAGATGAGTGTCATCCCCTATGCTTCGGCCATAGGCTCTATCATGTATGCAATGCTGTGCACAAGACCCGATGTCAGCCTTGCCATAAGTATGGTCGGAAGGTTTCAAAGTGATCCAGGAATGGAACACTGGACGGCGGTCAAGAATATCCTGAAGTACCTGAAAAGGACTAAGGACATGTTTCTCGTTTATGGAGGTGATCAAGAGCTCGTCGTAAAGGGTTACGTCGATGCAAGCTTTGACACTGATCCGGATGACTCTAAGTCGCAAACCGGATACGTATTTATTCTTAATGGGGGTGCGGTTAGCTGGTGCAGTTCCAAGCAAAGCGTGGTAGCAGATTCTACATGCGAAGCGGAGTACATCGCTGCCTCGGAGGCGGCGAAAGAAGCTGTCTGGATGAAGGAGTTCATGACAGATCTTGGAGTAGTGCCTAGTGCGCTTAACTCAATGACTCTGTTTTGTGATAACACTGGTGCCATTGCTCTAGCCAAGGAACCAAGATTTCACAAGAGGACCAGACACATAAAGCGACGCTTCAATTCCATCCGCGATTACATCAAGGAGGACAACATAAATATTTGCAAAGTACACACGGATCTAAATGTTGCAGATCCGATGACTAAACCTCTTCCAAGGGCTAAACATGAACAACACCAGAACTGCATGGGTGTTCGATTCATTACAATGTAAATCACATAGTGATGTGAACTGGATTATTGACTCTAGTGCAAGTGGGAGACTGTTGGAAATATGCCCTAGAGGCAATAATAAATTGGTTATTATTATATTTCCTTGTTCATGATAATCGTTTATTATCCATGCTATAATTGTATTGATTGGAAACTCAAATACATGTGTGGGTACATAGACAACACTGTGTCCCTAGTAAGTCTCTAGTTGACTAGCTCGTTGATCAAAGATGGTTAATGTTTCCTAGCCATTGACATGAGATGTCATTTGATAACGGGATCACATCATTAGGAGAATGATGTGATGGACAAGACCCAAACTAAGAACGTAGCATTTGATCGTGTCAGTTTATTGCTATTGTTTTCTGCATGTCAAGTATCTGTTCCTATGACCATGAGATCATGCAACTCCCTGACATCGGAGGAGTACCTTGTGTGTATCAAACGTCGCAACGTAACTGGGTGACTATAAAGGTGCTCTACAGGTATCTCCGAGGGTGTCTGTTGGGTTGGCATGGATCAAGACTGGGATTTGTTACTCTGTGTGACGGAGAGGTATCTCAGGGCCCACTCGGTAATACAACATCACAATGAGCCTTGCAAGCAATGTGACTAAAGTGTTAGCCACGAGATCTTGTATTACGGAACGAGTAAAGATACTTGCCGGTAACGAGATTGAACTAGGTATAGAGATACCGACGATCGAATCTCGGGCAAGTAAACATACCGAAGAACAAAGGGAACAGCATACGGGATTAACTGAATCCTTGACATAGAGGTTCGACCGATAGAAGATCTTCGTAGAATATGTAGGAGCCAATATGGGCATCCAGGTCCCGCTATTGGTTATTGGCCGTAGAGGTGTCCCGGTCATGTCTACATAGTTCTCGAACCCGCAGGGTCTACACACTTAACGTTTGGTGACGATATAAGTATAGTTGAGTTGTCATGTTGGTGACTGAAAGTTGTTCGGAGTCCCGGATGAGATCCCGGACATGACGAGGAGCTCTGGAATAGTCCGGAGGTAAAGATTGATATATGGGATAATAGTGTTTGGTCTCCGGAAGGGTTCCGGAATTCACCGGAAGGGGTTCCGGATGTTTCCCGAAATGTTCGGGTACGAGAACACTTTATTTGGGCCAAGGGGTAAAGCCCACGAGGCTTTAGGAAGGTGCAAAAGGAAGTTTTGCGGAGGCCAGGGGCCAGACGCCAGGGACCCTGGCGTCTGGGGCCAGACGCCGAGGACCCTGGCGTCTGGTCCTGGAGTCCGAGCAGGACTCTTGCCTTGCGGGCCAAACCGACTTTGAGGAGGCTCTTTCTCCAAGTTTCGACCCCAGGGCTCAACATATAAATAGAGGGGCAGGGCTAGCACCCGGGATACATCAAGATTTCCCCAAGCCGTGTGCGGCAACCCTAACCCTCTAGTTCCTCCGTCATAATCTCCGTAGCGCTTGGCGAAGCCCTGCAGAGATTATTCCTCACCACCATCACCACGCCGTCGTGCTGCTGGAACTCAACCACTACTTCACCATCGCTCGCTGGATCGAGGAGGTGAAGGCGTCATCAAGCCGTACGTGTGTTGAACGCGGAGGTGCCGTCCGTTCGGCGCTAGTTCGTGATCGGATCGAGGGACGACTTGTGATTTGGATCGCGGAGACGTTCGACTACATCAACCGCGTTTCTTAAACGCTTCCGCTTAGCGATCTACAAGGGTATGTAGATTCACTCTCCCTCTCGTAGATGCTCATCACCATGGATAGATCTTGTGTGTGCGTAGGAATTTTTTTGTTTCCCATGCAACGTTCTCCAACAGAATAAAGATGAGTATTTAACTCTTGCATAGTAATAGTAACAAGAAGTAAGAGATAGGCCCTTCGCAGAGGGAAGTAGAGGTTGTCATGTGCTTTTTCACTTGGGTGTGCAAGCTCTTAATGCAAAGAAACGTCACTTTATATTGCCCCTTGTGATAGCCACCTTTATTATGCAGTCTGTCGCTCTTATTTCTTTGCCATCACAAGATCGTACAAAGCTTATTTTCCCTTACAATAAAAGATAATACATATTTAGGAGCAATTTTTATTGCCTTAGCACCGATGACAACTTACTTGATGGTTCTTATTCAATCCATAGGTAGATATGGTGGACTCTTATGACAAGAAACTAGGTTTAAGGGATTTTGGATGCACAAGTAGTATCTCTACTTAGAACGAAATTTAGGCTAGCAAAAGATTATGAGCAAGCAGCACATATTAGAGGATCCATGACAATATAACTTGTATGTGAATGAAGGCAAACATAACTCATTACGTTGTCTTGTCCAACATCAACTATTTGATCAAGTTTGGAAATAGTTAATGGGTTCTCACAATCATAAAAGATGTCCAAGATGGTATATTTATATATGAAATTTCTCTTCCCTTATTATTCTTTCATGAATTGCTTCAATGACCAATGCTATGTTTGCTAATTTCCCAATAAATTTTACCCACTATACTTTTTGTATATGAAGTCATTACTCCCCATGGGATTAGCATATGAACTTTTATTTTTGCTAAGGTGAACAAGAGAACAAAACAACCATCTCAAACTACTCTTTATTATATATCTCTCACACACGATTACATAGATAGATCACGAAACAAGCACTCAAAACTAATTCATATTAATATTTTATTCTTCTAATTCACAAAATAACTAAGGATTGAACTAAGATAGACGGTGATAATAAAAGTGATGGTGATACGATACCGTGGCACCTCCACGAAGCTTGGAACAAGCCAAGGGTGGTGCACATACCCGCGTACTCAAGTCTCCTTCTTTGGCGATGGTGGTGATGAAGTAATGGGCTTGTCCTCCATCTTCCAAGGCAGGGGTTCTCCATCATAGAAAGAAGAACGAGTCTCCGGAATCCTGAAATCTGCAGCTAGGCTCATTCTCTTAAATCTGGATTCATACTCACAATTTTGATTTTGTAGGTCATAGATCTGGGCTTGAAGATGATCGGCTCGGTCATGGAGCTTGAAGATGGCTTCTCTAATCTCCTTGTTATCCCACTTGTGCTCACGGATGAATTCCATGATCATGGAGTGGTTGGCACCGAGTCCATGCTCCATCATCCCTTGACACTTGAAGATTTTCTGCTCCACCGCTTCGAGCCTGGCCTTCTCGCTTCCCTCCTTTGGTCCTTGAACGTCCCGGATATGAAACACCCCCTCATGAAGCTCCATGGTTTGAGGGTGCTTCATCACCTCCGGAAGGTAAGGGTTGATGACCTTCTCAAAGAACTTGTCCTTGGATGAGCTTGATGAAGACATGACAATCTAGATCTACCAGGAAAAATACCTCGAAACAAGAACAGAGGAGAAACTCACAATACGTAAGTCAAAACAACGAAACATATATATAATGAATTTGTCATGACCCGGGCCCGAGAGGGGCCCCGAATCTCTCTGCTTTATGTGCCAGCACCTGGATCGATTGCAGACACGCACAGTTGACGATGAAATAGCAAGAAATAACACATGTCATAGTATTACATCGCAGATCCAGTCTTTAAAGCTTTACATACCTGCTAGCTAATGGGCTAGCTTACGACACAATCATGCAGCCACTACTGGGAAAGGTCTTATAGGTGAACTCCCATTAGTGGCCGGCGCAGTCTAGCACCCGCCACAGCTAATCTGAAAAATTAGCAATGGCGGGTGTCGGCGTACGACACCTATGGGATCGCGTGGATCCCTTTTACGGTTCGGCTAGGGAGAAGATGTACACAAAGAGCGGATCCAACGATCAACACGGGGATTTTTTACCCAGGTTCGGGCCGCTGAGTAGCGTAAAACCCTACTCCTGCTTTGGTTTATTGTGGGTGTTGAGCTCAGATACACGGAGCGCTTCTTGGTGAACAGTACACAAGAAGGGCGGCTACGCATGCAGCTGGGCCAGAAAGCTCCTCTCTCCCCTGTAGCTTCGCCTTGGGCCTCCTTTTATATGACAAAGGGGTCACCAATAGTGGCGAACATCAAGTACAAGAGGTGTAAAGTTACTACAGTGTTTACATGCTTATCACTGACGACTTAGGACAAATGCATTAAATGCTCCACTTAGGTGTCCCTTACTTTCTTGGGGACGGAAAAAGAGCCCGTCCCATCAGCGCCGCTTAACCCCATCCGCCACTAGTGCCATGACACGCATCCAGGAGGACAAACCCTAAATGACAGGCTGGTCGCTGCGCTGGAGCGGTGGCAGGGCAGTGGGATCTTGCCGAGTGCGAGGCCTTGCTGGGCCTTCGCGAGCCTTCCCGGCAAGTATCTTGCCAGGAATCCAGCCTTCGATCTTCTGTCTTCTGATCATCGGCTTGAATGTCTGCTTGATATTCTTGTGTTTGTTCCCAGCTGTCCCCCGGCAAGCCTTGCCGGGTCTTGTCTTGCTAGGAGATCATGCCGCTGGGAAGAAGCTTCTCCCCAACGAGCTCTTGTTCTTGCTTGTTAATATAATGCTTGCCAGATATGGTATTCGCCGGGAAGCTTGGCCTTGCCGGGGTTGCCAGGCAACAATCCTGGACGGGAATGACCCATGCTAAGAAGGTTGATGAGACCCTGGTTCTCATTACACCGACAGGAGCCCCCGGGCCCGCCTACAGCAGAGAACTCAAAGATCTCGATGCTGGAGGTGGGGCCAAATTTGGCGTGGGTCATGACTGCCATGCCCTTTCCTTCTGGAAGTATAGTTGTTTAAGAAAAACAGCCCTTGTCGGAGTGCATGGCTCGACGACAAGGTTGAAAGCCCCCTTGTCGGAGCGGATGGCTCGACGACAAGGTTGAAAGCCCCCTTGTCGGAGCACATGACTCGACAACAAGGTTGAAAGCCCCCTTGTCGGAGCGCATGACTCGACGACAAGGTTGAAAGCCCCCTTGTCGGAGCGCATGACTCGATGACAAGGTTGAAAGCCCCCTTGTCGGAGCGCATGACTCGACGACAAGGTTGAAAGCCTCCTTGTCGGAGCGCATGGCTCATGGCTCGACGACAAGGTTTGCTATTCTTCCGCCGAAGAATATTTCTGGAAAAGTTTGCGATTTCAGCAGAGAACTTTGACGTTCTCGATGCCGGCCTCCGGCAAAGATGTTGCCGGGAAGGCTTATGACTTCAGCGGAGAACTTTGACGTTCTCGACGCCGGCTTCCGGCAAGGATGTTGCCGGGAAGGCTTATGACTTCAGCGAAGAACTTTGACGTTCTCGACGCCGGCTTCCGGCAAGAATGTTACCGGGAAGGCTTATGACTTCAGCGAAGAACTTTGACGTTCTCGACGCCGGCTTCCGGCAATGATGTTGCCTGGAAGGCTGCAAAGTAATCGCCCACCTGTATACCTGCAACACTGATTCGTACATGTAATGCCACGACAGCGTTTTAACACAACAAATTAATTAGCTTCTGGCTTTATGACTAATTTGTTGTAATTTTGACTTCTGCCGAATATTCCCTTGCTTGCCGGAACACTTTCCGGTGCGCACGATCTAGTCAGCAGCGCTTTGAGGAGCGGGTCCTTAGCGGCTTGCCGGGAACGCCGCCTCCCGAAAAAGGTTTTTCCTTCCCAGCTTTAGTGCAGCTGCTCACATCGCCGAGCGGACTCGAGGCGACAAGGAGCGCAACTAGCCCCGGGAAGGCTCCTCAGCATACGGGTTTACGCAGAAACCTTAAAATAAAACTTGCTAAGCCCTTTTCTTAAATGATTGCATTTTTGTACAATGAATCCCTACACTTGCCGGAATACCTCCCGAATGCGCACGTCCTGGTCAATGGCGCTTAGGACCGGGTCCTGTCTAGCAGCCTATCAAGAACGCCGCCTCTTCGGGAGCTTAACGCTCTAGAAACAACTACAGTTGCATCTGTGTTGCTGGGCGGACCCAAAACAATCAGGAGCGCAGAGTGTTTTAAGAGCGCTCCCCCGCGCACAGGTTATACAAAAACACCATCAAGGATAAGACTATGCAACAGAAAGCGATTAAAGTTTTAGGACTTAGCTTTCGCAAGGAATTTCAGCCGCCCCCGCTTATTCTTGGGTGCCATGACGATGAAGACGATAAAAAACTGACGCGCTGACCGCTAGATCGGGTTCACGCAACCTCTCCCCCTACCTGGCGCGCCAAAGATGTCGGCGTACGACACCTATGGGATCGCGTGGATCCCTTTTACGGTTCGGCTAGGGAGAAGATGTACACAAAGAGCGGATCCAACGATCAACACAGGGATTTTTTACCCAGGTTCGGGCCGCTGAGTAGCGTAAAACCCTACTCCTGCTTTGGTTTATTGTGGGTGTTGAGCTCATATACACGGAGCGCTTCTTGGTGAACAATACACAAGAAGGGCGGCTACGCATGCAGCTGGGCCAGAAAGCTCCTATCTCCCCTGTAGCTTCGCCTTGGGCCTCCTTTTATATGACAAAGGGGTCACCAACAGTGGCGAACAACAAGTACAAGAGGTGTAAAGTTACTACAGTGTTTACATGCTTATCACTGACGACTTAGGACAAACGCATTAAATGCTCCACTTAGGTGTCCCTTACTTTCTTGGGGACGGAAAAAGAGCCCGTCCCATCAGCGCCGCTTAACCCCATCCGCCGCTAGTGCCATGACACGCATCCAGGAGGACAAACCCTAAACGACAGGCTGGTCACTGCGCTGGAGCGGTGGCAGGGCGGTGGGATCTTGCCGGGTGCGAGGCCTTGCCGGGCCTTCGCGAGCCTTCCCGGCAAGTATCTTGCCGGGAATCCAGCCTTCGATCTTCTGTCTTCTGATCATCGGCTTGAATGCCTTCTTGATATTCTTGTGTTTGTTCCCAGCTGTCCCCCGACAAGCCTTGCCGGTTCTTGTCTTGCTAGGAGATCATGCCGCTGGGAAGAAGCTTCTCCCCAACGAGCTCTTGTTCTTGCTTGTTAATATAATGCTTGCCAGATATGGTATTCGCCGGGAAGCTTGGCCTTGCCGGGGTTGCCAGGCAACAATCCTGGACGGGAATGACCCATGCTAAGAAGGTTGATGAGACCCTAGTTCTCATTACACCGACAGCGGGTGCTAAGAACCACCCGCCACTGCTATTGACTTACCAGTGGCGGTCGCCAGTTTGCGCCCATCACTGGTAATAGCTGTCCAAATTTGTTGTGGGATAAATGTTACCAGTGACGGGCACAAACTAGCGTCCACCACTGCTAGTTGAGTTACCTATGACGAGCAGTTATACGTACCCGCCACTGTTATTTTTCGGTCCCGCGCCAAATCTGTTCAGAACTAATAGTGGCGGGCAACAATTAGTGCCCGCCAGCCACTGGTAACTCAACTAGGAGTGGCGAGCGAAAAACTGCGCCCGCCAGTGCTATGTTTTGACAAATTTGCCGCAGGACCAAAATTACCGCCATAAGCAAAACAGGCCCAAAAGCCCACCAAACCGTACCTAACCCTAGTAGCCCATCGCACGTACAGCCCAACCCTCGCATTCTCCCCTGTCTCTCATTCTCTCCTCTCCCCTGCCTCCCGCGAACCCTCGGCGCCGCCGCCAACGCCAACGCCGCCGATTCCGGCGAGTTCCGGTGTTCCTCGCCGGCGCGCAGCATCCTACCCTGCTCCCCTCGTCACGCTTCTCCCTTTACTCCGGCCAGATCCGCCTCTCGCGGCCTCGAGAGCTCACCCACGACCCCTCCCCGTGGCTAGGGTTTGGGTGGCAGCGTCTCCTCCAACTCCGACGTGGCTCCAGCGCCTCTCCTTCGTCCTCTCCGACGCCTACCTCCCCTCCTACGCGCAGCTCCGCGTCATGGACGGTGCTCCTGCACCCGGTGGCTGCGGGACGGGCGCGCGCGGCGGCCCAACTCCGGCTTGGCGGTCGCTCCCTCCGGCGGCTTCCTCCATGGCGTGACGGTGGTGGATGGCTGCTCCGCAACCACGGTGGCGGCTACAAAACCCCCATGGTGAGACCCTCTCCGCTCCTCTGTTCCGGTGGCTGCCATGCCATGGTTGGTTCCTTGTTGAACATCACGTGGATGAACTGTTATATTCTCCAACCTCTAGCTGGATACTTCACTTTCTCCACTGATAAATCATGGACCATTTTGTGCTTTATAACATGTTCTTAGAATTTTGATTCTTTCCCAAGTGAAATCAATCATAATCAACCATGATGGACTGTGCATATCATTAGCTTTGGTATATATGATGCGGTGCCTGATAATTTGTTTGCGCCGAGCCGTCGAGCATTTGATGTGTGTTGGATTCTTTTGTCGACACTAAATAGAATTCTCTTCTGTTGTATTACTTCTTCCACCATGTGAAATTTTGTATGGGAGATATGCTACCTGATGAAACATGTAATGATAAGACGTTTTAATAGGTAAAGAAAATTATCAGGATTTTTCCATAGCAGATGTCATAGTTTGTGGGATGCAGAAGACAACTGATACATCATTTTTCTCTGTTAGGTTGAAGCATGCTGTTTCGATTTACTGCAAGGTTACCCTGCACTAGGTAGTTGAACTGCAATTGTTACTTCAATTGTTCAATGCAATGATGTGTATACTCGGCTATGTCTCAAATTGGCAGGGTTAGCAGCAAGTTCATGGAGGAATCGATTGGCAGCGAGCTCTGCTCTGATGAAGCTGGCATGGTCCGATGAGGAACGTGAATCTCTTGGGAAAGGCGACATCAAGGTCGTATACGTGCTCATGAAGGCTCCAGGCGAACGAGAAATTCAGGTGTAGTCCAGTGGTGCATCCACCTGCCGATTGATAGCAGCCTGCATTTTCAATTAAATCTTCTTCGTTGCTATGCTTTAAATTCAAATGGACAAGTACTTATAGTATTTTATTTAGCTGTTTAAAAAAACTGTTAGGTTAATTAGTTTCCTTGAGTGAAATTAGTACACGGCTTGCAAATAGTACAAGCAAAGTCCTAACACTAGTATTCGGACTAGTAGGAGTCCATCTAGGATTGTGCTACCCGTGTAGTACTAGTTTAAATTAGATTAGGAAAGCGAACATGCATTGTCTGCCTATAGGTTTAGGAGCTAGCTGGCAGCTTACTTCTTTGTTCATTTGGTTTTTGATGAAATCACAAAGCTAATTGTTTTCACAGATTATTAAATAAGTACTTCCTGGGTTTTTATTGCGTTCTCAATGTGGCTGTTATTTTATTTTTTCCTTCTGGAAAATTGGCTTGCTGTAAGATTATATTGTAATTCTTATATGCTATGTGTCATGCATAATCAGAAGAAAACAAGGTCTCATGTGATCTGGTCCTGCTACTAACATTTGTTTATGTTTAGCTGAGCTACTGCTTCTATTGTGACCTGCTACTATATGCATGTTACTTTAGAAATTATATAGCTGATGTCTTGGTGAATTGTTCTAAGATGAATTCAGTTTGGTTTGCTTGGTCTAAATTGAGCTACTGCTACTATATGCTCTCTCTGTAGGCCTGCCATGCTATGTGGTTTAAATTCAGTTTGGTTTTCTTGGTCTAAAAAGGTGCAGGTGCACATCATTTATATTTGACTATCAAACAAAAATGCAGGTTAATGCTTGATAGATATAGTGACTGCTACAACCCAAAGGACACATGTATTACATTTTAGATGTGGTTTCCAATATCTTTTCTTTTCTGCATTCGTATGATGCTGGACGTATCCAATTCCATTCTCTACAAATTAATCCCTTGCTTGCACCCTTCATTCAGAAATCAGATTATATATTTACTTAGAAAGAGCATATACATCACCAAATCATTTTGAGTTGTTCAATTCATTTTTAAGAATCATTGTTAGTATAATAATGCTCCAGGTTTCCCTTTAACAGATTTCACTTTGGTGTAACAGAAGTCATCCTCATTGAATTTGTTGTTACATAGTAAAACGACTTGGTTTCCACATTAGCTAGCTATCTACATGGTGGTCATGGCCTTGCTTGCCTAGGTTTTGCGTTTAGAATAATATGATGGCCTCACTTGGCTCTCGGTGATGATGCTCTTGTTCATGTATTCGTGGCTTCATGGCTTAATTTTTTTCGCAGGCGAGATCCAACCAAGAAAGAATGGGTGAGCGGAAGGATACTAGGAGGAGCAGTGTCTACCGTGTCCGGCACTTTAGTTATTCCTATTTTGTTTCTTGTTCGATCACAACATTGATGATCTGTTTGTGCGCTCCTTTGTCAGTCTTAAGTAGATGCGTAAATCGATGATGATGTATGAGCAAACAATAATTTGTATATGCTATGTGTATGTACGTGTGAACAATATGTATAGCTAGACCTGTACTGTGTACATCATAGTAATAACATGTACTGTACTGTGTACATCACACAGTACAGTACATGTACTTTTTTTTTAATTCTTAAAAACGCTAGCACTGGCGGGCAGAACTAAGTGCCTGCCACTAGTGCATCACTTTGCTGTGGCGGGCACAAGACTTTGTAGTGACGGGCAGGTGGTTATGCCCGCCACTGCTAACTGATTAGCCTTTTAGCAGTGGCGGGCTTGCCTGGGCCCCTAGGCCGCCACTTATGTCCATTTTGCACCCGCCACTGCTAGGCATTCCTGCAGTAGTGAGCGGAGATATTATTCTAGTCTTGTGATGACCATCCACACATGCAACAGTTGAGTATAGCGTCATAACCCTACTTTGTACCTTTCTTCGATACGGTAAACCTGCAACATGATACGTTGCATCCACAAGGGTCAATACATTGAATGTATTGGCAAATCACAAGCTTTGAAGTAGCAACCCTAAGGGTGTTCAACAAGCCAAGGGGAGTGTGGTCGTTTTATTTTCTGAAAACTAATTACTCTACCTTCTACTTACTAGTCAAGATATTTCAACCACAGTTGCCTAAAGAACGACTTAGGACTTTCTGGTGTAGGGTGGAACCCTAAATGACGATCTTTTCACACTTGGAGGGGGAAAAGGGCAAATTGAGAGAGAAACACAAGAACAAAACACGCAATCAACTAGATCCAATCACACATGCACTAGATCCACATACACATAAGAGAGATACAAGATCCAAAGTCAACACAAGAGGATACAAAGGTAACTAGTTCATCCCAATCCTTGGGGGAGTAGAGGTCTTGATGATCCTATGATGGGGATCCTTCCCTAGATGAGGTCTTGATATCCACTAGGGGATCTTCTCCTAGGAGGTCTTTGTCTCCATGGGAGAGGGGAGGTAGATGAGCAAAGCTCTCTCTAAATCATGTCATATACTTTTCTAACCCTAGCTAGGAGGAGGTAGGGGAGTATTTATAGTAGTCCACGAGGTAGGAGGGGAGAGGAGAGGGATTACATGGCCGGATGGCCGAAACATGCTGGCAGGGGCCGGATGTCCGGCGGTTCACAGGGGTGCCGGATGTCCGGCCGGGCGTCTGGCTGGCTCGGTTGCATTCTGGACAGGAGGGCCGGATTTCCGACAGGGGGCCGGATGTCCGGGGCCTGGGCTTGGCAGCGGCTGTTCTGGTGATGTTGGCGACGTCTCCAGGGGCCGGATGTCCGGCTGCTAATGCAAAGTAGCACTTCCTCTTCTCGATCTCCTTCATCCATGTACTTGGGGACTTGTCCGTTGTTCCGGGCTTCTCCGAGAGGGTTTTCTTGGTACCTAAGCACACATAGCATTCCGGAATGAGGTAGTAGCCATGTCTCATGTGGATCATACGGAGTGTCGTTAAGAAGAGATGTCACCTCAGTCTCGATAGCTCTTGCACGTGCTCGTGTCATTGGTCCTCTTGGTGCTTGGGGAGACGGAGGTGGGTCCATGGGGATGACCGTAGGATGCTCCGCATCATCTCCCCCCCCCCTTGGGAAAGATCCGTCCTCGGATCGTAATCCACATCACCATGGAAGGGAGATAAGTCATTGCGTTGAAGATGTCACTCATGTTGTACTTGTCGTGAGGGACGTCGATCTTGTAGGCGTTGTTGTTGTAGCGTGCTAGCACCTTGAACGGTCCATCGGCTCTAGGAAGTAGTTTGGACTTGCGCTCGTTGGGGAAGCGTTCTTTGCGAAGGTGTAGCCACACAAGATCTCCGGGGTTCAACACCATTGGTTGCTTGTTGATGTTGACCTTGGTCGCGAGTCGTTGTACTTGGCGCTCAATCGTGTGCCGTGTATCTTCATGCATCTTCTTGAGGTAGCTCGCTCGTGCACTCGTGTCCATGTCGATGCGCTCTTGTAGCGGTAGCGGTAGAATATCCAATGGAGACAACGGGTTGAAGCCGTAGACGACCTCGAAGGGTGACTTGCCGGTAGTAGAGTGTCGTGCTCGATTGTAGGCGTATTCGGCGATGGGCAAGCATTCCTCCCACTCCCTTGTGTTCTTCTTGATCAACACGCGTAGGAGTGTGGAGAGTGTCCGGTTCATGACCTCCGTTTGGCCGTCGGTTTGTGGATGATATGCCGAAGAGAATAGGAACTTGATGCCGAGCTTGGCACATAGTGTCTTCCAAAAGTAGCTAAGGAACTTGACGTTGCGGTCCGACACGATCGTCTTGGGCACTCCATGCAATTGCCAGATTTCCCTACAAAAGAGATTTGCAACATGTGAAGCATCGCTGATCTTGTTACATGGAATAAAATGTGCCATCTTAGAGAAATGGTCCACAACAACAAATACCGAATCCTTGCCGTTTTGAGTTCGAGGCAAACCAAGCACAAAATCCATACTAATATCTTCCCATGGTTGATATGGAATAGGAAGTGGCATATATAGACCATGAGATTGAGCTTTGGACTTAGCTTTGCGGCATGTAGAGCAACGGTTGGTGTAGCGTGACACGTCTCGAAACATCTTTGGCCAAAAATAGTTCTTGGAGAGCGTGGCAAATGTCTTGTCTCGTCCGAAATGTCCCATGAGTCTTCCACCATGAGCCTCTTGCAAAAGCAACAAATGAAGAGAAGACTCGGGGATACAAAGTTTGTTAGCTCGCATAAGATAGTCATCTTTCAAATAGTATCACTCCCAAGTTTTGTGTGTTAAGCATTTGACATATGGAAAGGCAAAGGAAGCATCATGCGCATATAAGTCTTTAATGTGCTCAAATCCTATAACATTCAACTCAAGTTGAGTAACTAGCATGCACTTGCGGGAAAGAGCGTCCGCCACAACATTTTCCTTACCTTTGATGTACTTGATAACATAAGAAAACGACTCAATGAACTCACTCCATTTAGCATGATGCCTATTCAATTTTGTTTGACCCTTAAGGTATTTAAGCGTTTCATGATCCGTATGGATGACAAATTCACGAGGGCGAAGATAATGTTCCCACACATGCAAGACTCTCACTAATGCATAAAGCTCTTTGTCATAAATGGGGTAGTTAAGTTGCGCGCCGGAAAGTTTCTCACTAAAGTATGCAATGGGTCGCTTCTCTTGTATTAACACGCCACCAATGCCATTACCACTAGCGTCACAATGCACTTCAAATGTTTTCTCAAAGTTGGGTAATGCAAGTAATGGAGCATGTGTAAGCAAGTTCTTAAGCTCATGAAATGCGGCATCTTGAGATGGACCCCAAACAAACGGTGCATTCTTCTTACTCAATGCGTGCAATGGTGATGCAATAGTGCTAAAATCCTTCACAAAGCGACGATAAAATCTGGCTAAGCCAAGGAAACTACACACTTGAAGCAAATTGGTTGGTTGTGGCCAAGTTTTAATAGCATCAATTTTAGCTTCATCAACTTGAACACCCTTAGAGGAGACTACAAAGCCCAAGAAAACAAGCTTGTCAACACCAAAAGTGCATTTTTCCATATTATCATAAAGGCGCTCGTTTCTAAGAACTTACAAAACTTCCCTAAGATGTACGACATGATCTTCAAGCGATTGGCTAAACACAATAATGTCAGCAAAGTATACCACAACACAAATGCCAATTAGTTTGCGAAGGACATAGTGCATCACACGCATGAAAGTACTAGGTGCTTGAGATAAGCCCATAGGCATGACCAACCATTCATACAATCCAAATTTGGTTTTGAAAGCCGTTTTCCATTCATCACCTTCTTGCATGCGAATTTGATAATAGCCACTTTTAAGATCAATTTTTGAGAAAATGGTGGCTCCACTAAGTTCATCAAGCATGTCATAAAGGCGTGGAATGGGATGGCGGTATCTAACGGTGATAGCATTAATGGGACGACAATCGGAACACATGCGATAGCTACCATCTTTCTTAGGCACAAGAATAACCGGAACGACACATGGACTTAAGCTCTCGCGTACATACCCATTCTCCATGAGATGTTGCACTTGCCTTTGAATCTCTTTGATCTCTTCGGGGTTGACGCGGTAAGGTGCCTTGTTCGGTAGAGGTGCGCCGAGTATGAGGTTGATGCGGTGTTCGATTCCGCAAAGTGGAGGAAGTCCGAGAGGTAGCTCATCGGGAAAAACGTCCGCGAATTCCTGCAATAGATGAGACAACACCAAAGGTAGATGTTGTGAAATATTAGTCCTCACAGCTTCATCTTTGCACACAAGCACAAAGTGAAGAACGCTCGATGGGCTCTCACTCACATCCCTTATGTCTCTTTTGGTGGCTAAAAGCACTAAACCTTTCTTGTCACTCAATGTGGAGTCGCTCATTTTTGGCTTGTGGTTCTCACTCTCTTTTTGGTGGTTCACTCGTTCACTAATCTCTCCACGATGAGTTGAAGCTTGCTTATCGGCGATGACTTGACTTGGCGACATGGGTCGAAGCATGAATTCCTTGCCCTTCATCTTGAAGCTATAGTGATTGGTCCGTCCGTTGTGGATGACGCCACGGTCGAATTGCCAAGGTCGTCCAAGGAGGAGATGGCATACGGACATGGGAACCACATCACATTCCAAGGTGTCTTCGTAAGCGCCAATCTTGAAGGACACTTGAACGGTGTGCTCCACTTGAATGGTGCTGGAGTCGCTCAACCATTGGACTTTGTATGGGCGAGGGTGCTTCTTCTTGAGCAATTGTAGCTTCGAACATAGCTCTTCACTTGCCAAATTGTGGCAACTTCTACCATCGATGATGACCTTGACAGATCGTCCTTGGATACCCACTTTGGTATGGAAGATATGGCAACGTTGGTCTTCGTCTTGTTGTTGTTAAAGTGTCAAGATCTTGGAGACAACAAGAGCGTGGCTCGAATCATTGTCACAAAAGACTTGATCATCTTCATCTTCATTCACTTGTCGATGCATGGCCATGTGCTCGAGGGCTTCCATTTCTCCTTCACTCATGGAATCATAGGTGCCGTCCGCATTGGCGATCATGGTGCGCCGTGTGGGGCACTCAAATTACTTGTGGCCTCGGCCCTTGCAAGTAAAGCACTTGATGTCCCTTATCTTGGCGGTAGCATCCGTAGAAGTTGTTGATGACGAAGCTCTTGTCTTGGTTGTACTTGGAGTAGGACGACTCGACGATGTCATTGGTTGCTTGGAGCTTGACTTGTCGCCGGTACTTGGTGTAGCTCGAGTCGTTGTAGGAGTTGTCGTAGTCGTTGAAGCTTGAGTGTATGAACCGTAGTTCTTGGAAGAGTACTTGGAGTACTTGTAGTCCTCTTGCACTTGTCGCTCCGCTTTGGTGGCTTGGTGCACTAGCTCGAGGAGGTTGGAGTAAGGTTGGAAGTGCGCAATTTTCTTGTTTGGATGGTTGAGGCCATTCAAGAAACGCGCCATAGTTTGTTCATCATCTTCCTTGACGTTGGCTCGGATCATTGCAATTTCCATTTCTTGGTAGTATTCTTCAACCGACTTGCTGCTTTGCTTGAGGAGTTGGAGTTTCTTGAAGAGGTCGCAGCTATAGTGTGTAGGCACAAAACGAGCTCTCATGAAATCCTTCATTTGAGTCCAAGTGGTTATGGGTGGTTCGCCTTTCTCTTTCGTTCGATCACTTGCTCCCACCAAATGAGAACATAGTCTTGGAACTTTAGCGATGCCATGGCTACCTTTTCTTCCTCGTCATATTGGTGTAGACAGAATATCTTGTCGACCTTCAATGCCCATGAAAGGTATTCTTCGGGATCGTTGCCTACGGAAAACTTGGGCATGTTGAAATTGAGCTTGGCGTAGCGCTCCTCATTGCATTGGCGATTGTGATGACGCTCTTGCCGTGGAGGTGGGTCTTGTAGTTCTTGCTCCTCGTGCTCTTCTTGATTTACTTGGCGTCGAGGGCGTGGGATACGTGCACGGTTTCTCATTTTTTGGCGCTCCTCAAGTTGTGCGGCTTCATCTTGTCACTCTTGTCGGAGGGCCTCTTCTTGTTCGCGCACGCGGCGGTTGCGCTCGTCGACGGCGTGAGTTGCTTTGCGTAGGGCATGTTGAGCTTCAAGTGCTTGCTCCTCACGACATTGTCATTCTTGTTGTAGAGCGTCGCCGTCTTGGTTTTCTTGACGTTGGCGTTGTGGAACTTGCTCTTGGTCCATGGCGCCTTGTGCTTGACGATGCTGACGTTCGCGCTCTCGAAGGCGGTCTTGCAAACCATTGCCATGGAATGGGTTTTGCGTAGCTTGATGGTCTTCTTGTTCTTGGTGACGATGTGGTCGCGCTCGTGGAAGGCTTGCATCCGAAGACGTGTCCGAAGAGTGGCGGCTCGAGTGGTGCCGTCTTGATCTTGAAGTAGATGAAGTGGAAGAAGCATGATTGACCATCATGGTACATAACTCTTCCATTTGAGATGATAGCTTGTCATCAAGGGTTTGTCGAAAGTCGGAGGTGAGTTGTTCGATGCGTTCGCCCAATGCTTCGCTTTCTTGATGTAAAACTCGTTGGACGCCAAAAAGGTGTGCCTTGGTGATGTAGTCGTTCGGTGCATCGTCTTGCTCATCGAATAGTGGATTGGTAGAAGTGCTTGGCCTATCCATGATTATCAAACAAGTGTTAGTGGAAGAAAGAAAAAAACTAGACCAATGTACCTTATCCAATGTTGAAGATGGATCAATGATCACCCAATATGGTATTATGGAAATAGTGCAATTGGTACCGGATTGTGTAAATCTCACACCTACACAAGTAAAGCTTTTGGAGTAGCTTGGTTAGGATGGTGGCACAAAATTTCTGCAATTGTTAGCAAGATATCAATAATGTTGAGAAAGATTCACAAATTCGCAAGTGTAACAAGTAGACCAATAGCAAGGAATGGCACACGGAAACACACACACACTGATAGATAAATGAGGTCGTGCAACCAAGGAATGAGCACAAAATGTGGAATCCACGGAAAACGCTCATGTTGCACAACACTTGAGAGACGCTAGCATGATTGCTCAATAGGTGGATACGAAACTTGTGCACAACCTATAAGAGACAAAACGTATTGACTTTCTATCTCACTTATGCTATGTATGTATGATTCCCGGTGAACTTGTCACGATGATACAAGATAATCAAATATGATATGTAATGTGGCGATGCTATGGCTCTTGCTTACAAGCTTGTTGTTGCTCTTTCTCTTTGCTTAAAAGCTTTTCTTTCTTTTGATGTTTTCCTTGGCCACTTATGCGAAATGCTCTTACCAAGATAGCAATGATGTATATGCGGGAACAATTAATGAGACAAGAGATGATATGATGATAAATGCACGCTATGATAGCTATGCAGAACGTGTATCACTAAAGTGCACAAGTCGCATTGCCCGGCAATACTCAAATGGCTAGTCTCGTAGGAAAGTGACACAAAAGATGGTCTCGGGGTTAACAATGCAATGGCAAGGGAGAACAAGTTGTCTTCGATGTTACCGTCCTTGCTTACGGTGGTGGTGTCACAATGATGAAGTGGTCGTTGTCGATGTCGAGTCCGTGGCGAAGTTGAGCGGCGGTGGTGTCGATGACGAACCGTCCCTAAGTAGCCGAAACACGTTAGGAAACGGAAACCGCAAACTCAAATTCTCAAGTGGCAAAACTCATGGTGGTTGCGGAAGTAGGTGGTGGAGTTCCTCTGTTGTTGTATGGGTTGGCGGACGGATGTGGTGGAAACGATGAAAAACGAGGAAAATTGGCGAAGTTGTGAACTGCTGGTTTTGGTGGGCCGGATGTCCGGGCTTGGTGGGCCGGATGTCCGGGCTCTCGATGTCAGGCCGGATGTCCGGGCTCTCGGGCCGGATGTCCGGGGTCCTGGATTCGTGGACGAACGTGATGAACAAGTGGGGAAAAAGAGAAATTGGGGCAAAATTCGAGGAATTTCATGGATGGAATCGATGGAGAAGGTGGGGAAAAGCTAGATCCACTTGAAACACAGCAAATCAATGGATCAAACTCAACAAAACATCATAAACCAACAAATCACAAAAAAAATTGGTATGGCTATTTTTGTGGGGAATTTTTGAAATTGGGCAAGACAACAAAATTGGGGCTAGAAAGTGGAGGGGAAGAACTCCAAAGTGTGAATCAACGTGGCTCTGATCCAAGATGATGTAGGGTGGAACCCTAGATGACGATCTTTTCACACTTGAAGGGGGAAAAGGGCAAATTGAGAGAGAAACACAAGAACAAAACACTCAATCAACTAAATCCAATCACACATGCACTAGATCCACATACACATAAGATAGATACAAGATCCAAAGTCAACACAAGAGGATACAAGGTAACTAGTTCATCCCAATCCTTAGAAGAGTTGAGGTCTTGATGATCCTATGATGGGGATCCTTCCCTAGATGGGGTCTTGATATCCACTAGGGGATCTTCTCCTAGGAGGTCTTGGTCTCCATGGGAGAGGAGAGGTAGATGAGCAAAGCTCTCTCTAAATCATGTCATATACTTTGCTAACCCTAGCTAGGAGGAGGTAGGGGAGTATTTATAGTAGTCGACGAGGTAGGAGGGGAGAGGAGAGGGATTACATGGCCGGATGGCCGAAACATGCTGGCAGGGGCCGGATGTCCGGCGGTTCACAGGGGTGCCGGATGTCCGGGACTTGGGGGCCGGATGTCCGGCCGGGCGTCTGGCTGGCTTGGTTGCATTCTGGACAGGAGGGCCGGATTTCCGGCAGGGGGCCGGATGTCCGGGGCCGGTCGGGCCGGATGTCCAGGGCCTGGGCTTGGCAGCTGCTGTTCTGGTGATGTTGGCGATGTCTCCAAGGGCCGGATGTCCGGGCCATAGGCCGGATGTCTGGCTGCTAATGCAAAGCAGCACTTCCTCTTCTCGATCTCCTTCATCCATGTACTTGGGGACTTGTCCGTTGTTCTGGGCTTCTCCGAGAGGGTCTTCTTGGTACCTAAGCACACATAGCATTCCGGAATGAGGTAGTAGCCATGTCTCACATGGATCATACGGAGTGTCGTTAAGGAGAGATGTCACCTCGGTCTCGATAGCTCTTGCACGTACTCGTGTCATTGGTCCTCTTGGTGCTTGGGAAGACGGAGGTGGGTCCATGGGGATGACCGTAGGATGCTCCGCATCACTTTCCCAGTTGGTTCACCATGAGAGCCCCTCAGGATCATGGTTTCTCAAACAATGCCACGAGAGCCCCTCAGGATCGTGGTTAACATACACTGCCATGAGAGCCCCTCAGGATCATGGTTAACAAACATTTCCACAAGAGCCCCTCGGGATCGTGGTTAACAAACATTGGCATGAGAGCCCCTCAGGATCATGGTTACTCAACAATGCCACGAGAGTCCCTCAGGATCGTGGTTAAAAAACAATGCCATGAGAGGCCCTCAGGATCATGGTTAAACAAACACTTCCATGAGAGCCCCTCGGGATCGTGGTTTCTCAGACGCAACATGGTCGTACACTCTTGTCCAAGATTCACACAAAGCCCAACAACTAATGTAACGTAAGTTTCAACAATGTGTGGCTATCCTATTCTGGTTTCGAAACTTTGTAAAGTAAGGCAAGGTAGAGCAAGTTCAAGAGTGCAACTTGCCTGGTAATCGTTGATGTTCTTCATGTAAACAAATCTTGGTAATTGTTAAAGTTCTTCACACACACAATCTTGATAAAGCTACTCTTCGCTCTTTGAACAATCTATCGTAAGTAAAAATCAATCATAAACAACCATACAAAACAATCAAACATACAACAAGTGTTGTGCATGGTGTCAGTGTCTTTGTGCTGTGAGATCATGTGTCAGTGTTAACTCTTAAGAGTTTGAAAAACAACATAGTGGTTGTCATTTGGAATAAATGGGACATAAGTGTTCACATGCAAGTTCTCAATAAGGTTCATCACATAAGGAGTATGTGATGTCAAGTTGTGGTTGTCAGATCCAATCAGAAGAATCTTAAAAACAGAAGTCATGGTCTATGAATCTGGGATAGCCAAGTTCATGTTCAAGTTTGAATGACAATTCAAACTTGTTGACCTTTCATGAGCTTAAATACACTAAGGTCTGAAAATGATAACTTGGTCTGGCTTCCAATTCCATTTGAATTTTAATTAGGGTTTATCTTATTTGAATTCAAATTGAATTGAGTTCACAATTTGTTTTGGTTCTACTAAGTCAAATTGGATTATAAACTATTTCATATTTGACTAAGTTGGTTCAATTGAACTCAATTATAATTAATGTTTCCCTAAAGTCAAGTACCAATCCAATATGGTTGCTAAGGTTCATTCATTTGATCTTTAGTTTAAATTAAAGTCAACTGTGAATCCAATTGATTTGCTAAGTGCAAATAGTTTCAAACCTTATTTAATTTAATTTGAGTTCATCTTTCCTTATAGTCAAATATTAACTCCAAAATATTTACTAGGTTTAATTCATCCCATTAGATCATATTGCATTTTTTTTATTTAAGTTGAACCTAGGGTTTCAAAGTTATATTCAAACTATGTTTGAATTTAATTCAAATGTTATTTGAATTTCCTAAATTCAAATAATAATCCCAAAATAATTATTAAGTTCATATTAAAGTTTCTGAACTCATGTGTGGCATAATTGTTTAATTAAACAATTTTTATTTCAAAGTTAAACCAATTTAGGTTTAATTTCTATTTGAATTCTGGCCACTTCTGTATTCTGTTTAAAATACATTTTAAATTATCCAAAAATTAACTAAAGTGTTCTGAGATGAAAGTACATTTCTCTAGGTTCAATTTGCAAAAAGAATCATTTAATTTGGATTTATTATGTGCAAGTTGTGTCCAAATTAAGTTTGAATTCATTTTGTTTGAATTTGAATTTTAAACTATTCAAATTCGAAATGTTTCTGGACAGGATGAAACTAGATTTCATGAGGGTCATTTTGGACAAAGAATCACCTAATTTTGACTTGTAGATAATTAGTTATGAGGGTTTTAGTTTCAGGGACTTTTCTGCAAATTTTCCTTTTAAATCAATTTAACAGAAAATGATCTGGATAATGTTTCGGATAAGGTAATGACGTGGAGCACAGTGATTGGCCGTGAAGTGTCCGCTGCGAGCTCTAAATGGCGGACGACCGAAACTTAGGGGAAAACAATTCGTTTAAATAATTGAGCTAATCCTACGCGTTGATTTGTAGATGAACAACTGAGAGAAGACAGAGGCTCACCGGGCGGTTAGGTCACTGGAGATCCTGGCCGGAGATGCGGGCACGGCGGCGGACGGCGGCGCGCGGCTCGGGCATGGACGTGGACGGTGTTCCAAGGGGTTTTTGGCTGCGCGGAGGGCACGGACGGGCGCGGGACAGCGAGCTTGGGCCTCTGGTGCCGTTGGACAGAGCTGGGGACGACAGAAACGACGGCTGCGGGGCTCGCCGGAGTTGTGTAGCACGGCGGAGCTTCGGGCGTCGACGTGGGCGATGATTTGGAGCACCTGGGGGTGAACCAAATAGATCAGTAGATGCACGAGATCGAGGCGATCACGATGGACAAGGTGGGACGGCTCGAGGCTTACGGTGGTCGCTGGACTGAAGCTCATGGTGGAGGAGGGGCTTGATACGTCCATTTTGCATCATGTTTTGCTACTATTATTTATAGTGTTTTTGATCAATATAACACTTTGTGGAGCAATTCTAATGCCTTTTCTCTCTTAATATGCAAGATTTACACAAGGAGGGAGATTGCCGGCAGCTGGAATTCTGGACCTGAAAAAGCTATGTCAGAGATACCTATTCTGCACATCTCCAAATGAGCTGAAATTTTGTGGAGATTTATTTTGGAATAAATAAAAAATACTGGAAGCAAGAAGTACCAGAGGGGGCCAGCCAGGTGCCCACGAGGCACCAGGGCGCGCCACCCCCCCAGGCGCGCCCTGGTACCTCGTGGGGCCCCTGGCCAGCCTCTGGCCCCCATTTTCTGGTATATAAGCCCATTTGCCATAGAAAAAATATAGAGAAGACTTTCGGGACGGTGCGCCGCCGTCTCGAGGCGGAACTTGGGCAGGAGCATTTTTGCTCTCCGGCGGAGAGATTCTGCCGGGGAAACTTCCCTCCGGGAGGGGGAAATCGTCGCCATCGACATCACCAGCGATCCTCTCCTCATGGGAGGACTAATCTTCATCAACATCTTCACCAGAACCATCTCATCTCAAACCCTAGTTCATCTCTTGTATTCAATCTTTGTCCCAAAACCTCAGATTGGTACCTGTGGGTTGCTAGTAGTGTTGATTACACCTTGTAGTTGATGCTAGTTGGTTTATTTGGTGGAAGATTATATGTTCAGATCTATTATGCTATTCAATACCCCTCTAATCTTGGACATGAATATGCTTTGTGAGTAGTTACTTTTGTTCTTGAGGACATGGGAGAAGTCTTGTCATAAGTAATCATGTGAATTTGGTATTCGTTCGATATTTTGATGATATGTATGTTGTTGATTCTCTTAGTGGTGTCGTGTGAACGTCAACTACATGACACTTCACCATCTTTGGGCCTAAGGGAATTCATTGTGGAGTAGTAATTAGATGATGGGTTGCTAGAGTGACAGAAGCTTAAACCATAGTTTATGCGCTATTCCGTAAGGGGCTGATTTGGATCCATATGTTTAATGCTATGGTTAGAGTTATCTTAATTCTTCTTTCGTAGTTGTGGATGCTTGCGAGAGGGGGTAATCATAAGTGGGAGGTTTGTTCAAGTAAGAACAGCACCCAAGCACCGGTCCACCCACATATCAAATTATCAAAGTAGCGAACGCGAATCAAACAAACATGATGAAAGTGACTAGATGAAATTCCCATGTGTCCTCGAGAACGCTTTACTTACTATAAGAGATCGTTCCGGCTTGTCCTTTGCTATAAAAAGGATTGGGCCACCTTGCTGCACTCTTTGTTATTATTGCTACTTGTCACTTGTTACAAATTATCTTGCTATCAAACTACTCGTTACCGATAATTTCAGTGCTTGCAGAAAATACCTTGCTGAAAACCGCTTGTCATTTCCTTCTGCTCCTCGTTGGGTTCGACACTCTTACTTATCGAAAGGACTACGATTGATCCCCTATACTTGTGGGTCATCAGGGTCGGGTCTCATCGAAGTTGGGCGTCGAGGAGGCTTTGGGTACGTCGAAGATGTCTACGGGGTTCGCCAGAGCTCAGTGAGTGCGGTGGTGCGAGTGGTTGGTCTCGGGGATGGGTGTGCTCGCCGAAATCCTTGCCAGGGCAAGCTAGGGTAGAACGGAGATGGAGGGGTCGTGGCGGAGCAGCCTGATGGCCTCGGGTCGAATTGGTTGGGGCGAATGGAAGAGCAGGGCAGGGGGTATTTATGGGCGTGGCGGACGGGGCTAGATCACACGATGGCTGCGCGAACGTGGGGAGGTGGCGACGTGGGTGCTCGGGTGCGCGAGGTGGGCGAGCGGTTGGCGCGAGGTTGAAGCTGACGCGCGGGCCCGGGCAGTCAGTGGGAGAGATAGAGAGGAGAGAGAGTGGGGCACGGGGCTGGCTGGGCGGGCTAGCTGGGTTTCGGCCTGGCTGGCTGGCTCGGCTGGGCCTTTTTCTTTTTATTTGATTTCTGTTTTGTGTTTTCCTTTTTCTTTTCTGTTTTGCTTCTGTCATTTTCAAATGAATTTGAATTTGAATTTTCTGCAAACAGAGAACATATTCTAAATCCCAAATGGAATACTTGGGACTGTTTGAACTTTTTGTTTGGACATTTTGGACAAATAATTTCTACACTTATATTTCTCATTTGAATTTTAATTTGGTTTCAAAACCAATGTTTTCTAAATTTATTTTAGAAAATTGGCAGAGGGTCAAGATTATTATTTGGACTTATGAAATTATTTTTCCTGCCAAATAAAATGCAAAACCATTTTTGAATAATTCCCTTTTGATTTTGAATTGTTTTCAAAATGAATCCAACTCAATTCTTTTGGGACAATCATTTTGGCTTTGAATATTCCTTGGGACTTACTAAGAATACTCTTTCCCAATAATATTTTCAAAATGGCTTGGGTTCCTATCAAGGCTTGCTAGGGTTTCACTGGTTGCATTTGGATTTTCATCCTTCTAGGCAAACAATCAAGCAAATCAAAGTCAATCACAAGCATTCCTAGGCAATTCCTAGAAAATTTTTAATTCCCTGTGAAATTTTTAACATACCAGATTTGGGAAAACTTTGGGATGTGATAGAATTTTTCCCTTGCAGAACAAGTCTTTAGGAGGAATGCGGAGTCGGGAAGGCTCACGAGGGCCCCACAAGCTCACATGGCGCGCCCCGGGGGGCGCCACCTGAGCTTGTTGCCCCCTCGTGCACTTTCCTGGCTATTTCTTATTTCCCAATTTTTTTATATATTCCAAAACTGTCAAAAAGTATTTTTACGGAATTTTTAGAGTTGGTTTACTTAACATATCACATACCTATTCCTTTTTGAGGGTTCTGGAGTGCTCTGGAAGGCCTCCTTTAGATGTTCCCCCGGTGTAATTGTTTGAATAATATTGGTTTCGACATTAATGGGCGTACCTACAATATAATGTTTAATTCTTTTCCCATTAACCACCTTCGGATTAGTGCCCGCGGCATTGTTAATCTTGATAGCTCCGGAACGATAAACTTCTTCGATGATGTACGGTCCTTCCCATCCGGGGAGAAGTTTGCCTGCAAAGAATCTAAAATGAGAATTGTATAATAGAACTTGATCACCAATTTTTAATTCTCGTTTTTGAATTCTTTTGTCATGCCATCTTTTAACTTTTTCTTTAAACAACTTGTCATTTTCATAGGCTTGTGTTCTCCACTCATCTAAGGAACTTATGTCAAATAACCTCTTTTCACCGGCAAGTTTAAAATCATAGTTAAGTTCTTTAATTGCCCAATAAGCTTTGTGTTCTAACTCAAGAGGTAAATGACATGCTTTTCCATAAACCATTTTATATGGGGACATACCCATAGGATTTTTGTGAGCGGTTCTATATGTCCACAATGCATCATCGAGTTTCTTAGACCAATTCTTCCTAGATCGATTAACGGTCTTTTGTAAAATCAACTTTATTTGTCTATTACTTAGTTCAACTTGACCACTAGACTGAGGATGATAAGGTGATGCAATTCTATGGTTGACATCATATTTAGCAAGGATTTTACAGAATGCACCATGAATAAAATGTGAACCACCGTCAATCATCAAGTATCTAGGGACTCCAAACCTTGGAAAGATAACTTCTTTAAGCATTTTAATGGATGTGTTGTGATCAGCACTACCAATTGGAATAGCCTCTACCCATTTAGTAACATAATCGACAGAAACTAGAATGTGAGTGTATCCATTAGAGGAAGGAAAAGGTCCTATGTAATCAAAACCCCAGACATCAAATGGTTCAATAACAAGTGAATAATTCATAGGCATTTCTTGACGTCTACCAATATTACCAATTCTTTCACATTCATCATAAGAAAGGACAAACTTACGTGCATCTTTGAAGAGAGTAGACCAATAAAAACTAGATTGTAATACCTTATGTGCAGTTCTGTCTCCCGCATGGTGCCCTCCGTATGCCTCGGAATGACACTTCCTTAGGATTTGTTAATGTTCATGCTCAGGCACACAACGCCTAATAACACCATCTACCCCTTCTTTATATAAGTGTGGGTCATCCCAGAAGTAATGTCTTAAATCAAAGAAGTACTTTTTTCTTTTGTTGATATGTGTAACTAGGTGGTATATATTTAGCAACAATGAAATTAGCATAATCTGCATACCAAGGGTTGTTGCGAGAAGTAGAAGAATTTATAACAGCCAATTGCTCATCGGGAAAACTATCATCAATAGGCAGTGGGTCATCAAGAACATTTTCCATTCTAAACAAATTATCTGCTACAAGGTTTTCAGCTCCCTTTCTATCAACAATATGCAAATCAAATTCTGGTAATAAAAGAACCCACCTAATCAATCTAGGTTTAGCATCTTTCTTTACCATAAGATATTTAATAGCAACATGATTGGTGTGAATAGTAACTTTAGAGTCAACAATATAAGGTCTGAATTTATCACATGCAAACACAACTGCTAGAAATTCTTTCTCAGTAGTAGCACAATTTCTTTGAGCACTATCCAGGGTCTTGCTAGCATAATGAATAAAATTTAATTTCTTAATGACCCTTCGGCCCAAAACAGCACCAATAGCATAATCACTAGCATCACACAAAATTTCAAAGGGTAGGATCCAATCAGGTGGTTGAACAACAGGTGCAGTTATTAAAGCTTTCTTAAGTATTTCAAAGGCTTCTACACAATCATCATAAAAAACAAATGTGGCACCCCGGCTCAGAGAGACCGGAACACCCCGTATTCCAGCCCAGAGATCAAGTCTTCTGGAATACGGCACTGCTTAGCATAGAACAAATCAACTCTTTATTACAAATAATCGGGGTACAAGGGTCCGATATCACAAAAGATTACATCGGCATGGCGACACTATGCCTGCTAAGGTAGCTCTATGCTAGCAGCAAAATAACTCGTAACAGCGGAATAACTTCTAGCAGCGGAACAACGACGACGGTGATGAACTCCACTCCGCAGGGACTCTGGCTGGGACGCATCCTAGAGCGCAACCTCGGGATCCTTGATAAACAATCAATCATGGCATTACCTGCAATCTGGCATGACATGCCAGGTGAGTACTTTGAATGTACTCGCAAGCTCACGGCAACCAAAGCAATCAAGACAAACAACAACATGGCATTTATAGGTTAATTATCCATGATGATCATGATACTACTAAAGCAACATGAGAGTGAGCATGGCAAGTACATGTTACTCATGATATGAACATGAAGATACTAGCACTAGCATGCGAGGGGGGTTGATGTTTAAGGTCACTTGGACCAACTTACTCTTCTCGGAGGTTATCTCGTAACCACCATATGTGTCAAGCTTACCGTCGTGAACATCACACGATCACCTCAGGATCAACCAAGCTCGGTATCAACAATACCATCATGATCATCACATGACCACACAGAGCTTGATCTCTACCTGTGATCATCGCATGACCACATAAAGATCAACCAACTTCTTTCCTCATGGAACCGGGGTTGTTTATTATCCAGGTTATTATTTCTGTTGACCCATAGTGTGACCTACTACGAACTGTGTCCATGACCAAGGACGCGGCTATCGATAGATTATACTCTGCAGAGGTTAGTACACTGTACCCACACCACGGAATTCATGGCCTCGTGCTCCCATTCGGGTGGACCAACGACATTCCGACAAAACCAATCTATTGCATGACACTCTCCCGGCCACTCCGACAAACTCCCCTTTGGGCTATGTCATGGGTGGCCCCGATGTCAACTCGTGACATCCTGCCACCTCGTGGCTGCCACCGTTGTGGCCAGACAAAACAAAGTCGTCCCAAACGGGGACATCGGTACCGTAAAACTCGGGCACACAAGGCTTATGGCCGCCTACCCGATCAGGGTAGCGCGCGCACATAACCTTCCCTAGTTGAAGGCACCGGCGAGAGGCATGACAATAAACCGAATTAGGGCCTCCCCATCCAGGCAAGTGTGGTTGCACTGGTGAGCTCGATTCGGTGGCACCATGACTCAGCCAACAGATTTGTTCAAGTTCGATTAATGTCAGGTTCAACTTGAATGGTGATGAGCTGAGTCATAATGAAATAACAATGCATATGAGCATGATATCAGTGTAACCATGGATGGCCAACATAACCATTTAACATCATAACATCAACAATGATAAATCATTTAGTCTACGGGATGCAAATGACCATGGCATCATGATGATCATGAATATCACAAGAATTTGCATGACAAACCATAACCATTCATGTGAGCATATCATTATCACTAGCATCGGAAATGATTACCAGGATGAAACATGATAATAATAATATTAGCAATTAATCATTTCACTTACTAGGTGAAAATGAATCATGGCTTAATAACCAAGTATGGATTCACAAGCATATAACATTCACAAAATAATTAAATGAGCAAACAGTTATTCAAATATTCAAGTGGAAACCATGGCTATTGCAATGTCCTCATGCAAGTGGCTGTTGTGGCTTGCCTGGGGTTGATGGGATCACCGGGAGGGTGTTTGATGAACTCGCGAAAAGATTTGCCGGAAACGTTTCCCTCTCGAAGGGGGCTGATTAAGGGCAAGGGCAAAATGGTCATTTTCAAAATGTTGCAACATGTTGAAAATGATACCATCGAAACAGGCTCGATGAACAGAGAACGCGGGCTTTGGAATCACCTGATTCGGAGTCACGGTTAAAAAGTTGTGGCCTTTCATTCGTTAGGAAGAAATCGAATAAAAATGTGTTCATTTCTGCTGTTAACAGACGAACGTCCGCAATTTAATAGTTTCGGCCGGTGGCTAGAGATAGAAATCGCCTTTTAGGAAAATACGCTTTCGGGCAACCGAAAACGTAATCTATGGAAGTGCGTCTCCACTTAAGCCCGCGGGCCCGGCTGGCTGAGTCACTAGCGTGTGGGGCCCGCTGGCAGGTGGCCTTCGTCTTCAACCTCGCCCGAGCGCCCACGGGACAGAGGAGGCTGCGCGCTCGCCAGCGCCCATCCCGGCGACTTGGGCCATCTCCGGCGAAGCTCCGGCCACTGGCGCGCTCAGGAGGCCAAGTCGCATCCATCCAGGTAGGCCACGGACCGCGGGAGAGGCAGGGTAGGGCGCGGCTTCGAGGCCGGCGGACGGCGGCGTCAGGCGATGGTGGTTCTGGCGCTACGGTGCTCCAGAATGCAAGGCGTTGGGCGGGGGAGCCTCGCCGGACTTCGAGGGTTACTTTGGTGGAGGAAGGAGGGAGCTACGAGCTCTAGCTTGCCCGAATTTAGGCGGAGCAGAGCGGCGGGCATGGCGGCCATGGGAGGGAAGGAGAGCTCCTCTAGCTCGAATGAGAGGCCAAGGGGGGTGCTAGGAGGGAGAGAGAGAGGTTGGTAAGGTCGGAGAGGCTCGGGGAGGGCTTATATAGCCGCGGCGAGATGTCGTGGCCGGACGCCAACGGGAGCGCGGGGTTGATGCCCTGGCGCGACCGCGTACGCGTGCGCTCGCGGGCAGGCTCGGATGGCGACGGGAGAGAGGTAGTGGAGTGCCAGAGAATCGGCGAGGAGGAAGAGGACAGCGGCAAAATGACGACGGGCACGCGGTGCGGTGTGGCTCGCCGGAGAGGAAAGAGGAGGGGGGAGAGGGGTCCAGAGGGGGCGCGTGGACAGAGGAGAGTGAGGGCAATGCGGTGGACATGGTGCGGTGGCAAGGCCACGACGTTTGGGCGGTTGTCGAGTGCCTCGACGTCCAGAGCACGCTTCTGGCATGCCAGACCGTGTGGTCACTGCGTGCACTGGCACACGCGGGACTTTAGGGCCACCCAAACCGTGTCTAGCGTGTAGACCCTACTTGCTGGAGAAACACTGTGGTCTTGGTTAGGTTAAATCACCTCTGTGCTGATGGGTAGCATCAACTGAAGTTTGCTGTAGCAAACTTGAGCATGAAGCTGTGGTCAAAATGAAGGGGATAAGGACTAACCAGGATGTCACAGGGGTTTAGGGTAGGAAGGACTACAATCCTGTGCAATATGAAAAGATTTGGACCAAGATTTATCATAGTTGCTTTACAACTACAAAATCTGGTCCAGAAACTAGATCATGAAGCTGCACTCACATGGATGATTGGATTGAGCTGAAATATGGGGAAGGATGATGATTTGGGCATATGAAGGCACTATAAAAATTTCATACCATTTGGATACACCAAAATGGTACTTGCTTCACAATGCTTTCCTCTGGACAGAAACTTGGGGGAATTTTGTGGAGAAAAAGGCTTGGCAAAATGATGTGAATTTTTGCATGCTCAAAGGATATAGGGATATTTAGGTCCTGGATTATTTCAGAATTTATGAAGCAATAAAAAGTATAGTTGCTTCATAAACTGAAATTATGACCAGATGCAAAGATTTGAAGGTGTGCTCACATAGATTGTTGGATGGAGATGAAATTTGGTGGAGAGTAATGATTTGATCATATGGATGATCTACCAAAATTTCAACTCATTTGGATTAGCCTAGCTAGTACTTCCTTCACAAAGCTTCTCTCTAGACAGAAACTTTGGAAATTGGCTGAGGAAGATTTACTAGGCAAATGAAGCTGAATTTTGGCATGTGACAATAATTTGGATAGTAAAGAGTGCTCAAAAAGTTTGAGGGCAATCAAGAAAAGATAAATAGCACTTCCTTCACAAAGTGCCATACTGGACAGAATAGGAAATGAATATTCCTGAATTATTTTTGAACTAGGAAAGGACGGGTTTTGACATATTTGTGGAAGATATGATCCAAATAATTTATGAGAATTTTGTGGGAATTTTAGGAAATACAGAAATATAGGTTGCTTCACAACCTTGAGCAAACAGGGTTACTCCTTTAATAGAAAAAAGGAATATTCCCAAGAAATAAATATTGGGGTTGGGCTAGGGTGGAAATGACATGGCATTGGAAAAGATTTGAGAATGGCAAGCCACTAGGGAAGAGGAAAAAGAGATGATCTTCCCAGGTTTCAAGACCACAGAGCCATCGAAAAGGAACTCCCAATAAAAATTCGAAGAAAACCAAAAGAAAAAGAAAGGGCCAAAAATCAGGGTGCCACAAACAAATGGAACATCTTTTTGTAGGATATTAGTCAGAGGCCTAGAAATTTTAGAGAAGTCTTTAATAAACCTCCTATAGAAACTAGCATGACCAAGGAAACTTCTTATACCTTTAATATCTTTAGGGCATGTCATTTTCTCAATTGCATCAACTTTAGCCTTATCTACTTCAATACCACTTTCAGAAATTTTATGCCCAAGGACTATACCTTCATTTACCATGAAGTGGCACTTCTCCCAATTCAAGACAAGGTTGGTCTCTTCCCATCTCTGCAAAAATTTGTCAAGATTGCTCAAGCAATCATCAAAAGAAGTTCCGTAAACGGAAAAATCATCCATGAATACCTCAACAATTTTCTCACAGAAATCAGATAATATAGTAGTCATACATCTTCGAAAAGTAGCAGGTGCATTACATAAACCAAAAGGCATACGTCTATAAGCATAAGTTCCAAAAGGACAAGTAAAATTAGTTTTCTCTTGATCTTCTTGTCATATAGGTATTTGAGAAAAACCAGAATAACCATCTAGAAAGCAAAAGTGGATATGCTTAGACAATCCTTTTAAAATTTGATCAATGAAAGGCAAAGGATAACACTACAGGAATCAGGCAGTTTGCCGTCAGGCACTTACAGACGGCAAAGACGGGAATATAGACGGCAAAGAGTTTGCCGTCAGCTGGGTGACGGCACACTTTGTTGGCAAAGCCTAAATCGGCAAAGAGTACTTTACCGTCAACATTTCATCGGGTAGACGGCAAAGACTTTGCCGTCAGCCGAACCTTCTTTGCCGTCAGCCTCATAAGTCACAAACAGCAAAGAAAAGTATTGTTGTCATCAGCCAGAGTACAGCTTTGCCGTCAGCCATTCACGTCTTTGCCTTCAGCCTGGTAAATCATAGACGGCAAAGAAAGGGGTAAAATTAAAAAAAACACAGTAGCGTTGCTCCCGAACGATGCGGTCAACGCATGTGAGTGCACTGCCCTATCTTTCTTTTTCTTTTTAATAGGGAAAGGCCCGGCCGTGCCTAGTGCCTTTCATGCAACATTAGTGGACTACAAAATGCAAACAGGACCCCGAGAGAACTAAAGTTACAGAATAGTCCTGGAAATTAACACAAAGGACCCTAAAAAGTAAAACTGAAAAGCAATCGGGTCCTTCTTCTCCACTGCAGTGCTCTGCTCGCCCTGCCATCCAGCCCGACGCATGCCACTCTATCGTGCTCTACTCTCCGCGCCACTGGCCGGCCCTGCTCAGCCGCGCCGCTCCGGCCCAGCCGCGCTCGGGAGCTGACTCACTTCGGCGCCGAGAGGAGGCATGCGAGGGAGGTCGAGGATGGGAGGTGCGTGACCGGTGGAGCGCCCGGCTGCTGTCGCGGCGGAGCTCGCGAGGCGGAGTGCACGGCCGGCAGGTGAGGAGGAGCTCGGGTGAGCACGGAGCTCGCGGTGCGGACGGGCTCGGGTGCGTGGTCGGAGGAGCTGGGGTGCGCACGGCCGGCGGGTGAGGACGAGCTCGCGAGATGGAGCTTCACGCGGCGCTGGCGAGGTGGGGGAGCTTCACTCGGCGACGACGACAGAGCTACACGCGGCGAGGCTACTGGCCACGGTGGACAGGCGGTCGAGAGGCGCAGCGCCGGACGGACGGACGGGCAGGAGGGCTCTGGGCACGGTGGCGGACGAATGGGCACGCGGGTGCTGGCTGTGGCGTGCGGCTGCTCAGGGACGGGCGGGTGCTAGGCTCAGCGTGCGGCTGCTCGGGGGCGCCGGACGGGCGGGCGGGCGTTGGCCGGCGACGTGCGGTTGCTTGGGAGAGAAGGAGAGAGGAGGGAGCAGGAGAGAGGAGGGCGCTGGCCGGCGGCGTGCTACTGCTTGGGGAGAAGGAGAGAGGAGGGAGCTCGGGGGAGAAGGAGATGGGAGTCATGCGTGGGGCAGGTACGTTCGTGGGTGGGGGCGTGTGCGTGATGGGTCAGTGGGTGGGTGGGGGCATGCGTCCGATGGCCCTGAGTGGGTGGGATGTGCATCTAAGATGTTACCAAGTCATAGATCCGTGTGATCGATCCGCGTGGTGTGCTTCCTCTTTGCCGTCTACGGAAAAAACCACAGACGGCAAAGAGCTCACTTTGCCGTCTGTCAAAAAAAAACACAGACGGCAAAGATTCTTTGCCGTCTGCCAAAAAAACACAGACGGCAAAGATTCTTTGCCATCTGTGATTTTTTTTTGCAGACGGCAAAGTGAGCTCTTTGCCGTCTGTGTTTTTTTCCGTAGACGGCAAAGTCTATTTTTCCGCCAGTTTTTCTTTGCCGTCTGCTGATGACGGCAAACCCTTTCTTTGCCGTCTGCCCGAGGAAAAGCTTGTACGAGATATGCCCTAGATGCAATAATAAATGTTATTGTTTATCTCCATGTTCATAATTATGTTTATGTTCCATGCTATAACTGCTATGGTTCTCGAGTCTACAATAACCACGAGGCTCGGAGGAAGACTCATATGCACGTGTGGAATAATAAACGGTAAAATGTATTCCTAGTCTGGCCTCTAAGACTAGCTCAAGTGTTGCATGATGGTTCTGTTTTCCTGATCATAGGCATGACTATGCCGGCAACTTTGAGGGCACAATGTTAGGAGAACACTTGTGTTGAATCGACCCGAATTGATGTTATGCGATGAGATACATTCCTCACAAGTTAATGGTTAATAACACAGAGAAAGTTAACGTTTGCATAATTCCTTAGACCATGAGAGTATCGAGTTTCTTCATGCTTGCTTCATGAACTTTGGGGTTTGTTAAACGTCATCCGCAAATGGGTGGCTATTACGGCGGCTTACGGGTTCATGGAAATGTATCTCAAGTAACTTGATAGCTCAAGATTGGGATTTGCTCCTCCGACGATGGAGAGATATCTCTGGGCCCTCTCGGTGTTACGGTATCCACCATCGTCTGGCCAGACACATTGTGATTTGATCACAGGGATGCCGGAACACGGGAACGAGAAAAGAGAACAAAACCGGTAACGAGGTAACTGGCATTGTGGACAAGTGTTGATCCATAGGGATGCCGATGATTCTCACATTGGGTATTTGTAACATATCGCGAAGCAACAGGAATAGCACACGGCAACTGGAGGTTCACTCGAATATTTATTCGTGCGGGCATAGGGGTCAATATGGGTGTCCACGGCTCTGATGTTGATCATTTATCGGAAAGTGTTCCGGTCATGTCTATACTTCACCGAACCTATAGGGTCACACGCTTAAGTGTCATCTATCTGCTGAATACTAGACAGGGAGTCTGAGAGAAAGTCACCGGAAAAGTTTTGGAGACAACGGAAAATTTCCGGAGAGAGAACACCGGAATAGTTTCGGTAAAAATGAAAAGTTGTTTCAGGGTATACCATTAGGTCAAATTGGTTTCGGCACACGCCTGGAAATTCTTGGAGGGTGCCAGAATTGTTATAGGAACTTCTGGGATTTTTCGAAGAAAAAACCCAGAAATGTTCCGGAGTTGTCGGAACCGCTTTGTTTGCTTTTCGCAGATGAAAATCACTAATCCGGAATTGTTTTGGAACGTGTCCAAAATTATTTTAGTGGGCACTGGAAATGTTCTAAAACCCACAAAAGTATTTTGGGATTTAACGGTCGCGGAAAAATGTTTCCGTGAATAGTGAAAGTGCTTTTTGGGTTACTTTTTGGAAAGCCACCTTTTAGGGCTTTTGTCAAGCTTCTAGAAGTAAAGACTTAGGGACTAAGGAACCCCTTTTGGGAGGGTCCCACTAGGGGGTGGCCGGCCAAGGATGCTCCTCCATGGAGCTCCTTTGCCTCCCCATTATGACCTTCATGTGTGACATTTGCATGGGCATTTTGGGTTTTTTTGTGTGCCAATCCTACCCCTTGGTTTTCCTATAAATAGAGGTGGAGAGGTGCTCTCCACACTCACTCCTTTCTCACATACAAGTGCCATGCATGATCTGGCTTCTTCTCTCCCTCCCCGCAAAATAGTTTTGTAGAGCCGAAAGGCTGTCTGGGTTTCGGTGGGAACTAGTTCTGGACGGCGAAGCCCTGCCGAATAGATGACACCGTATGTGTGCAACCCCGTAGAGAGGTCGTAGGTTCGACCCTTTTGCCTAAGGGGCTGTTCGAGAGTGCCTCCCGAAGGGCTGTCCGAGTGACCGTCCGAGTTTTGAGGGTCCTCCCGAAGGGCTGTCCGTGACACCGTCCGAGGGACTGTCCGACCACCTCCCGGAGGGCTGTCCGACGAGCAGACAAGGGAGAACATCCTCGCGGTTGGGAGGTTGGAAATCTTAGCTGCGGGGATCTGCACCGACGATCTACATCGACTCTACTTCCGCTGCGCTACGAGTCGGTAACGATCGGATCGAAACCTTGTATGCAGTCTTCATAGTGGTCCTGGGCTGGTGCGTAGGTCGGAATTTTTTTGTTTTCTGCTGCGTTCCCCTATAGTGGCATCAAGAGCCGTGCTATGCGTAGATGCGGGTTACGATCTAGAATACATATAGATGTATGGGTGTTGCACAATATAATTTGTAGTAGATGAGTTCTATTACTGAAAATTATTTGTGCGGGTAGCAGATGAAATCTATTAACCGATGTTCTTGTTGCTTCCCTTGAATTTGCATATTTCTGATCTTGATAACGGTATGGTGGTGTTTCAAAGTTCTGGCAATCCGCGATCCTGATTGATCAACGAAGTGCTAACAGTTCATTGAATTCCACCATAGTTAAAAAGAAAGATGAAATTTCGCAGACGAAAGGGCAATGCAGATATGATCAGCACGGGGGTCATGCGTATGACGAAGTTTAGTATGGGGCTCGAGATTTTATTATCTCATGTTTCATACACCCCGCAAAGTTAATCTAGCGACTTGAATAATCATACTTGATGATGGACGTTGGTAGCTTCGGTTTGCTTCGAAACCTTAGAAGCCACGTAAAACAAATTTTGCATAAACCGATTAGAGGCATCTAACTTGGTTTTGCAGGATGACATAAGATGTGCATGTGATGTGGTATAGCGGTGCTCATATTAATTTGATTATGTATGAGATGACTATATGATGTAAATTTACTAACATGACTTGCGTGTCATGATTCGGCATGATGACTGGAGCCATATGATTGTCACTTTAATGACCTGCGTGTCAACCTTAAGTAATGCACTTATTTTATTTGCTATAGAGATAGCAATATTATCTGGTGCATCGATAAGGTGGTGGCAAACTTCGCAAAGGTGAACACCGACGCGAATGCCGAAGACGAAGAAATTAAAGACTTCTCCGTCAGAAAGGGCTATACCATATCATGCTATTATGAATTGCCTGAGATGTTTATCCCTTATGATGCACCCTTTTTTGATTGCGCGGTAGTCGCTTTTATTAGGGTGATCTCTCACAAAAATATCAAGTAGTTAGTGTTCTCCCAAGTGTAGCACCGTCACGGCACCTATCTTCTAGGAGTGCATCATGTTTCCATGAGTACAAACGATTAGAGAAGTGTGAGGCGGGTGAGTTGAGACCTCGCAGCGAGATCACTTGGTTGTCTTGACGTTCTGGCATGAAAGTCATGAGCTCAGAATACGCACATTGTAATATGAACAAGAGTCACATAGACATGTGATCGGCAAGTTGGCCTACCGATTAAAGTTCCCGTCATCAATGATATTCCCATCAATGGCGTTGAATTGAAATGCGGATCTTGAATCACTCAAAATCAATTAGGAGAGATATTGATTTGAGTGGGAGCACACTGTAGAATTAACTTTTTTAATTCTCAGTGCAATTAATTATGAACACTGTCTAAGTGTGATTTGCATAATGGTTGTAGATTAATGGCTCGCGTTTCCACCTTTCCTGTTAAAATTGAATAAGCTGTTAAATATCTGGTTAAAACTTTACGGTTGGCAACGTAATGTGAGGATTGTCCTCAAAAGTGCCGAGAAGGACTTTGTCCTATCGCATGCTTTTGGTATTCTCCCGCTAATGCTATGGATAATGTGACTCTCGTCCTTCGATCCAAAAGCTAGAATTCCGTTACGGTCAAGTGCAATATGTTTGCTTCCATGAGTCCCGAACTTCAATAGTTTTGGATAGCTATGTGATATTCATGGAACTAAAAATCATTTTCAGACACAAACAAAGGCTAAAAGATATGTGAAAAAAAATGTTTGTTTTGCAAACTATTAGTAAAAGTGTTTACTATGCATTTGACTAATAACAGAGGGATCCAGTAGAACGCCTGTCATATGATGATGGTGAATAAAACAACAACTTAAGAGAAAGGAAATGTTCGAAGGGTGTTAGTATGACTTACACACCTAGGAAGTCTGGGGCTGACGCCACTCTTTAAGTTGGTGCTTCTTCTGAGAGTAGGAGAATTATTGGAAGTAAAACTGTTAGAAGTATAAAGGCAAAAAGATAGAAGACTGGAATATCCAGCTCATGTATGAAATTCATACAAGCTATTGATGTATAGAAGGCTGGTCAAAGAAATAGTTCTTGGGAATTATGATTAAACATGTTAATCACTGATTCTTGGGTATTGTGACTTGATCACAGAGATACCCGCTCGATTGCTTTCCGTTGCAATTCGATGCGAGAACTACTACGGCCTAAAAGACTGGCCGGAGTGAGGTTCAGATACGCGCTGGGAACATAGTAAATGTTACTATACATTCCATAGGTGTATTACCTATGTATTTATTTTCATAATTCATTTTAGAGTTTTACACACTCTAGCCCATTGCATAAGGTATCTTGCAAGAAGGTTGTTCATAAGAGAACTTTTGATGTTCGATGTTATGAATAACTTAAGGGCCATACTTTCATTATGAATGAGATGTATGTTATGAATATTGATAATAATACATTACCTCTGTATTTACTTTCATAATTCATTTTAGAGTTTTACACACTCTAGCCCATTGCATAATGTTTGTTGCAAAAGGGTTGTTCATAAAAGAACAATTGTTGTTTAGTGTCATGAATAACATAAGGGCTATGCTTCCATCGTGGATGGGATGTATGTTATGAATATTGATAGTAATATGATACATCCATAACACTGACGCTAAATGTCGCAAGACTAAAAGAATACCACACATGTGTGGCACTACATTTGGTCACATTGGAGAAACCCGCATGGAGAAATTCCATAATGATGGATTTTGAAGTCGTTTGATTATGAATCATCTGACACTTGCAACTTTCCTCCAAAAAGTGAAGTGACTGAAATACCGTTCACAGGCCATAAGGAACGAGCAACGAACTTATTGGTGATCATACATTTTGATGTATGTAGTCCGATAAATGTTGTTGCTAGCAATGGATTTATCTTTCTTCAGAAATGACTCAAGTAGATATATGGATATTTACTTGATGAGACGTAAGTCTGGATCTTTTGAAATCATTCATAAGGTTTTCAATATGAAGAAGAAATTATTGTAACAAGAAAATTATTTTTCTGCAATTGGAGTGCGGAAAGAAATATTTGAGTTACAAGTTTAGCGAATATCTGATGAGTTGTGAAAAGAGTTTCATAACTTACACCTCCCGGAACACCACTGTGAGTGGAATGTCCGTGAAGATGTAATCAAACCATTTATGACATGGTAAGATCAAAGATGACATAAATCAATTTGCCATTATCCCTTTTAAAAGTAATGCTTTAGAGACTGCGGCTTTTACACTGAAAAGAGCGCCATCAGATCTGTTGAAATGACTCCATAGTATGGTACACCCAACCATGTTATGTCTTTTCTTAACATTTGGAATATGGGGCTTGTGTAAAATATTTACAAACCTATTCCAAATTAGATAAGTGCTACTTTGTAGGTTATCCCAAGTTATTGGGTATTCCCCCACCACTGTACCGAGGCAAAAGGTTTTGCCACAAAGAACGGTATGCTTTTGAAGAAAATGGTTCTTGCAAAAAGGTGAGTGGGAGGACAGTGTGACTCGATGAGATAACAGTATCTTCGTCATCAGATCAAAGGAAAGAAACCTTGGAAGTAATTCCAGAGTTTCCTACTGTGACTGATACGGAAGCCCCTACATGAGATGTATGGACTTCGGTCGAACTTGCAGCTGAACCACATAGGCAAAACTCGTGCAAACCTCTCAGGTGCGCAAGCGAGATATTGTTGTTAGACAACAGTATACCTACGATACACAAGGAAGCGTTGATGGGCCCTGACTCCGGAAAATTGCTAAATGCCAATATAATCCAAGATAGTTTCCATAAATGATTCAAGATTATATCTTGATAAACCCTTCGGAAGACTTAGAGTCTAACGAACATTAATGGAACTATAAACTGATGTGGATAAAATGTTTTATCCATAAAGCTCGACTTGTTGCAATAACAAATTCAAGGAGTTGACTATGATGAGATTGTCTCACCGTAGCGATGCTTAAAGTCAGATCGGGTTAAACTAGCAATTAATACATATTTCAATCTTGAGATATGATACGTGGATGCCAAAAGGATTTCCATGTGATGGAAATGCAACCTAGGACTTGCATTTGATACAGTCCGAAGTATTTTGTCAATCCAGAGGATGCTAGTAAGTATGCAAACTTCAGAGTTCCAGCAATGGACAGAAGAGAGCAAAATGGAGTTGGAATCTTCATTTTGATGAAATAGTCAAAAGAGTTTGATTTCATCAATGGATAACGAAGATGCTTGTGGTTACAAGAAAGTAAGTGGGAGCATAATAATATTTCTAAAAACCTTGTGTGCTTGACACATTGTTGATTGGAAATAATGTAAATTTCTTGACATGAATTAGGGCTTCATTGAAAATAGTTTTTCGATGAAGTGCTTGGGCTAAATAGCCTTGATATTAGGCATATTTATCTATGAGATAGAATTTCCTGATAGGGCTAAGCCAAAATACATATTGACAAGATGCTAAAACATTTTAGCATTAAAACCGCCAAGGAGTGATTCTTGCCGAAGTCACATGGAAAGAGGTTTTGCAAGACTCGGTGTCCCAAAACACTGATGAGCAAAATACATGATGGAGATTCCACACACTCTTCTGTTTGGATTAATCATGTATTCCATGGTATGTAAAACAACCAGATATGTCCAGTACTCCCAAGGAGTTGCAAGTAAAGATACCAAAGTGATCAAAGTACTGATCATGAGACAACAGTGAAAATTGTCATTAAGTACTAAAGTAGCACTGATGACATGTTTTCTCGCAAGTAGAGTTTATGAAGTGCTCATTGTAAAGTTGTTACATCGATACAGTCTTCATCAATGCTCCATGCGATTTTTGATTTAAGTTAAGGGTTTTGTGTAATACACGATATGGTGGCACGGTGTTTGGAAATCGTTCCAAACAGGTTATTGTGGCGAATTCTATAACAAATGCTGAGTATGTTGCCGCTTTCAAAGCGACATAGAAGATGTTGAATCGTATAGTTCGTTCATGAACTTGGTATGGTTCCAAGATGGCTTTGGTCAATGGAACACTATTGAAGATAGTTGCTCCATAGCTCAGTCTGAGGAATCAAGGTTTGACCAGTGATTCACATATATACGAAGCCAAGTCCACACAAAATATGAATTTTGTGAAAGCATGAAAACGCGAGGATATGCAGAGATACACACGGAACTGAAGTTGTCAGATCCCTTGGACATCAGGCTATACCACAAGCGAAGCATTTTTTACACCGGTATGCCATAGGTGTAAAGTGCATTAGCATTGACTAGATTATTGACTCTAGTGCAAGTGGGAGTCTGTAGGAGATATGCCCTAGAGGCAATAATAAATGTTATTGTTTATCTCCATGTTCATAATTAGGTTTATGTTCCATGCTATAACTTCTATGGTTCTCGAGTCTACAATAACCACGAGGCTCGGAGGAAGACTCATATGCACGTGTGGAATAATAAACGGTAAAATGTATTCCTAGTCCGGCCTCTAAGACTAGATCAAGTGTTGCACGATGGTTCTGTTTTCCTGATCATAGGCATGACTATGCCGGCAACTTTGAGGGCACAATGTTAGGAGAACACTTGTGTTGAATCGACCCGAATTGATGTTATGCGATGAGATACATTCCTCACAAGTTAATGGTTAATAACACAGAGAAAGTTAACGTTTGCATAATTCCTTAGACCATGAGAGTATCGAGTTTCTTCATGCTTGCTTCATGAACTTTGGGGTTTGTTAAACGTCATCCGCAAATGGGTGGCTATTACGGCGGCTTACGGGTTCATGGAAATGTATCTCAAGTAACTTGATAGCTCAAGATTGGGATTTGCTCCTCCGACGATGGAGAGATATCTCTGGGCCCTCTCGGTGTTACGGTATCCACCATCGTCTGGCCAGACACATTGTGATTTGATCACAGGGATGCCGGAACACGGGAACGAGAAAAGAGAACAAAACCGGTAACGAGGTAACTGGCATTGTGGACAAGTGTTGATCCACAGGGATGCCGATGATTCTCACATTGGGTATTTGTAACATATCGCGAAGCAACAGGAATAGCACACGGCAACTGGAGGTTCACTCGAATATTTATTCGTGCGGGCATAGGGGTCAATATGGGTGTCCACGGCTCTGATGTTGATCATTTATCGGAAAGTGTTCCGGTCATGTCTATACTTCACCGAACCTATAGGGTCACACGCTTAAGTGTCATCTATCTGCTGAATACTAGACAGGGAGTCTGAGAGAAAGTCACCGGAAAAGTTTTGGAGACAACGGAAAATTTCCGGAGAGAGAACACCGGAATAGTTTCGGTAAAACTGAAAAGTTGTTTCAGGGTATACCATTAGGTCAAATTGGTTTCGGCACACGCCTAGAAATTCTTGGAGGGTGCCAGAATTGTTATAGGAACTTCTGGGATTTTTCGAAGAAAAAACCCAGAAATGTTCCGGAGTTGTCGGAACCGCTTTGTTTGCTTTTCGCAGATGAAAATCACTAATCCGGAATTGTTTTGGAACGCGTCCAAAATTATTTTAGTGGGTACTGGAAATGTTCTAAAACCCACAAAAGTATTTTCGGATTTAACGGTCGCGGAAAAATGTTTCCGTGAATAGTGAAAGTGCTTTTTGGGTTACTTTTTGGAAAGCCACCTTTTAGGGCTTTTGTCAAGCTTCTAGAAGGAAAGACTTAGGGACTAAGGAACCCCTTTTGGGAGGGTCCCACTAGGGGGTGGCCGGCCAAGGATGCTCCTCCATGGAGCTCCTCTGCCTCCCCATTATGCCCTTCATGTGTGACATTTGCATGGGCATTTTGGGTTTTTTTTGTGTGCCAATCCTACCCCTTGGTTTTCCTATAAATAGAGGTGGAGAGGTGCTCTCCACACTCACTCCTTTCTCACATACAAGTGCCATGCATGATCTGGCTTCTTCTCCCCCTCCCCGCAAAATAGTTTTGTAGAGCCGAAAGGCTGTCTGGGTTCCGGTGGGAACTAGTTCTGGACGGCGAAGCCCTGCCGGATAGATGACACCGTATGTGTGCAACCCCATAAAGAGGTCATAGGTTCAATCCTTTTGCCTGAGGGGCTGTTCGAGAGTGCCTCCCGAAGGGCTGTCCGAGTGACCGTCCAAGTTTTGAGGGTCCTCCCGAAGGGCTGTCCGTGACACCGTCCGAGGGACTATCCGACCGCCTCTGGGAGGACTGTCCGACGAGCAGACAAGGGAGAACATCCTCGCGGTTGGGAGGTTGTAAATCCTAGCTACGGGGATCTGCACCGACGATCTACATCGACTCTACTTCCGCTGCGCTACGAGTCGGTAACGATCGGATCGAAACCTTGTATGCACTCTTCATAGTGGTCCTGGGCTGGTGCGTAGGTCGGAAATTTTTTGTTTTCTGCTGTGTTCCCCTACAAAGCTGATGGCAAAGACGCCCCCTGACGGCAAATTAGCTATTTCCCGTAGTTTAATGATCTTTTCTAGTGGCTTTATTTAATTTTCTAAAATCAATTACCATTCTATAGCCATTTACAATTCTTTGTGGGATAAGTTCATTTTTATCATTTGGAACAACAGTAATGCCTCCTTTCTTAGGAACACAATGAACATGACTTACCCATCTACTATCAGCTATAGGTTAAATTATACCTGCCTCAAGAAGTTTTAATATTTCAGTAATTACCACATCCTTAATTTTGGGATTCAAAAGACGTTGATGATCAACAACCGGTTTAGCATCTGGTTCCATATTAATCTTGTGCTGACAGAGAGTTGGGCTAATGCCCTGAAGATCATCAAGAGTATATCCAATTGCAGCATGATACTTTCTCAAAGTTCTCAATAATCTCTTTTTCTCATGCACTGAAAGATTAGCGTTGACAATAGCAGGATATATTTTCTTTTCTCTAGATAAGCATACTTCAATGTATCAGGAAGTTTCTTTAATTCGAACACAGGATCACTCTTAGGTGGGAGAGGATCTCCCAAAGTTTCAACAGGCAAGTTATGTTTGAGGATAGGTGCTTGTTTAAAGAATATCTCAACTAATTCATTTCTTTCATTCATACGCATATCATTTTCATGATCTAGCAAATATTGCTCTAGTGGATCAGTAGGAGGCACTGTAATAGAATAAAGACCAAGGATTTCATCTTTACTAGGTAATTCCTTATCACGAGGTTGTCTACTAAACTTGGAGATATTAAATTCATGAGACACATCACCAAACTCAACACTAACCTTTTCTTTAACACAATCAATTTTAGCATTAACGGTATTCAAGAAAGGTCTACCAAATATAATGGGACAGAAATCATCTTGCGGTGATCCAAGGACTAGGAAATCAGTAGGGTATTTAATCTTACCACACAAGACTTCAACATCCCTGACAATCCCAAGCGGTGAAATAGTATCCCTGTTCGCAAGCTTAATAGTAACATCAATATCTTCTATCTCAATAGGTGCAATATCATTCATAACTTCTTGGTACAAAGAGAACGATATAGCACTTATACTAGCACCCATATCACATAAGCCATGATAACAATAATCTCCAATCTTAACAGAAACTATAGGCATGCCAATTACTGGTTTACCTTTGTCTAGTTTATCCTGCTCCGTATCAGATCATTTGGCAATTCTAGTAGCTTCCTTACAGAAATAAATAACATGCCCATCAATATTGTCAACTAAGAGATCTTTAACAATTACAACATTAGGTTCCACATTAATTTGTTCAGAGGGTCTAGGTGTTTTTACATTACTCTTATGAACCACAGTTGTAACCTTAGCATGTTCCTTAATCCTAACTGCAAAAGAGGGTTTCTCAATATAAGCAATAGGTACAACTGGATCAACATTATAAGTAATTATTTTCAGTCTTAGCTATAACTGGTTCTTCACAAATTTCCTCAATGGGGGGATGAAATTTAAACCATTTCTCCTTAGGGAGATCAACATGAGCAACAAAGGATACACAGATGTAACATCCCAAAATTCTAAATTTTGGAATGTTATATTAATTAAGTAATAATGATTGCTTGTGTGATTTGTTGTGTGAAATTGAGTGGAAATTAGAAACTTTTGAATATTTAATGAGAGGGAATAAAAGGACTTTCCCAATTATTCATTCTTGCATTTTGTACCTTGCTTCCATGAATTCAAATTCATTTCAACACAAAACCCTAGAGTGAAGACAATATGACTTCTTTCATTAAAGAAATGAAAAAAAAGGTTTGAGAAGATTTGAATTCCATTTGAGAATAATTCAAACCAGAAACTTTATGCCACTGAAGGATTTTCATGAGGGAAGATAACATGACTTCTTCAAAATATATGAAATAGAGTGGGGAGTGATGAGGACCACTTTCAAAATTTATTTGAATCACTTTTTGAGAGTTTTCCATTTTGAGTTTCAAGACCATTTCCTTTTATTCAAATAAAATAAAGAGAGAAGGAAATATGACTCCTTCAAATATTAGAAATAAAATATGGAAAATGAATTATGAAACCAACAGAGAAATATCTGAAAAACATTTGAAATCATTTGCATAGCCATTTCTTGAAATTATTGAATATTGCTTTATTGGGTTTTTATGCAAATTATTTTTCTCCTAAAAAAGATTAATTATGAGCGAGGGTAAAATGAGTCCCTCCAAATGAAAAATAGGATAAAATTATTTTTAATTAATTTGGTATTTTCAAAAAGTCATTTTGAATTGATTTTAAGAACCAGATTGCTACTGCAATTTTTAAAACTACTTATATTTTTTATTTTGGCAAAATAAATAGTTCATAATAACTTGCCTGTGCTCTAGGATTTTTCTGCAAAGCTTCCATTTTTGCCGAGTTATTTTGTTATTTATTCCAAGCACTTTTGTGCTTCTGATTTGAAAAACAATACTGTGCGCCGCACGCTGTTCACGCAGGCCGGCCCAACTGGTCGAGCCAGCCACGAGCGAAGCGCTCGTCTTCCTCCTCAGCACATACACGTACAGAACACCATGGCTGTCCTTCCTTGCCTCCTCCCATATTTTTTTTCCTCGTTTCAATCCGAAGTCTACATGAAATTTGTGGAGAACGATATGAAGAATCCATTTAGGGAATTAAGATCTCGTTTTAATGCGTTGATTACCCAGAAATACCTCCACCGACACCACTAATGGCCTCCACAATTCTCGCCTCGGATCTCCTCGAACCGACCTCCCCTGCTCCTATAAAAGTCACCCCCAGGAGCGCCTCGAAGACCCTCACTGCCATCCCCGAACCCCTCTCTAAATCTACCTTCACCGCGAGGAATTGCTCGTCGGAGTTCGGAAACTCCGGCGGCCGCTCCACGCCGCCACAGCACGAGGCCGAGCTCGCGACCCTGTCCAACGGACTCCCCTCGTCGACCTCTATGACGTTCGCCCAAAGATTCCGACGCCGGTGAGCCTTCCCTTGACCCCTCTTTATGTAAACCTTCGTTTTCCACCGTTGCGCATATTTTTGACACAGACTCGCCCCTTATCTACCTCTGCAGCGACGAGCTGAAGCTCTCGCGCCCTCGCCGGAGCGCGTCGGTCACCGAAGCCTCGCCGAGCTTGCCCCGCTCCGTTCCGTCGTCCCCGAGCACCGAAAACACCACCGCCAAGACCCCCTCGCTCCTCCGCACCGCCACGACCTCACCGCAGCCGCCGACGACCACCGAAGCTCTTCCGCCGTCGTTTCCGTCGCGGTAAGCCACCGACACACTCTCCTCCGTTAGATCGCTTTTGAATTTCCCCGATTAGATCTGCTCTGGTTTTTTTCTTTTCGAACCGGTATGATCTATATTGCGGACGTCTGTCACTTATGCACCACAGCGGACAACCCTCAGCCGTCAGATCGAGATCTGTTTTTTTTCTTTTTGCTCGCCGAACCATTTTCGGTTAACCACCGGCCGTCCGCCGCTTTATGCCGCAGCAAACGCCCGCAGCCACTCACAGCGCACCACGTGGCACCACTGCCACGGTCGGCCGAACTTTAACCTGTTCAATTTCAGATTCAATCCAAGTTTTTCTTTTAGCATATCTTTAGATCTACAAGTCCAAATTTAGTGATTCTTTTTCCTACTGATTCATATTGATCCCATTTATCCAGTGGTCTAAACAAAAAATATTTTTGACAATTAAAATTTGAATTTGATCAGATTCAAATTTAAACTTTGTTTGGCCATAACTTTGGACCCACAACTCCGTTTTATTCGATTTTTTTGCGTATTGAACTCCATGTCAAATCCCATCCATTGTACCAGTAGATGTGCCATCTTGCAAAACTTTTACCCACTGTTCAACTTTATATTGAATTTGAATATTTGGGAGGCCATGTCTTCCAAACCTTTGATCTAAATTGACTGATTCCTTTTGCATTGTGATTCTATTAGCTTGTAGAAATAAATAACTACTGTTATGCTACTGTTGTTGGAATTTTATTCGGTTCTTTTTGGTTTTATTTGAGTGATGGTTATTTATTCATGATTTCTTTGAACGCTATAGATTGTCCGGAGTGCGAATAGTTTCGTTATTCAAGATTTGTGAGTGCGAATATCTTCATCAACAGTACCAGGCAAGTTCACTTTCATCATGATTATCATCATATCCATGTTTTTATTGCATTTAGTATTTATCCTTTCCCACCATGCATGCAAAGTAGGTAAATTGGAAACTTGGACTTCAGTAGTGTCATGAGGTAGGAACCCAATGTTCTTTGTTACTGAGCCCCGTGAACATTATTATTTTCAACTGCCATGCTTAGTAGACGGGGATTGGTATGAGTGTTCATGAAAGTTGTGAGAGTGATGAATTATATTTGATGACAACAACTTCAAGACTGATGACGATAACTTCAAGACCTCAAGACTCAAGACATGATTTTCAAAGTACCTATGGGTAGAGAATGGATAGAAGGGCACCCTGGAGTACCCAGTGGTTGACCCAGTGATGCTGGAGAAGTGACATGTAATCATGTGGAAAGCTCCACCCAGGCTCAAAGAGACGGAAGGATACTTCAAGACCGGAAGCTTACTTGTGCAACCACAAGTCAATATGGGCTCTGGCTTGGTTGATCTTTGTTGTGACTCTGACTAGACCAGTGCTACAAGATGTAGACGAACTGTAGGATTGGATGGGCACTGGCAGTGGTTAGGGGAACTCTTTGAAAGACCATGTTTCGGTCATCCTGTTCTCAAACACCAGGAAGTGCGAGGACGTAAAAGGAGGGATCAAATCTTGTGGGTAAAGTGCGCAAAACTCTACAGAGTATTAACCTAATCGATTAGCCGTGTCCCCGGTTACGGACAACTTGAGCCTCTGTAATTGGATCTATCATGGAACTCTCAACACCGCACTACAAATTGATGATTGTGTTTAATAATGACTTTGGGTTATGAGATTTTGGTTGGCGGAACCATCTCATTAATGACATTAATTTTGTAGTAATTAATTTGATTCCTTTGATGTAGGAAAAAATTAGCTTTTATGCAAAAGCTTAAACTTAGAGCCACCACAGCCATATTGCATATAGTGATAGTATTTTTATCTGTTCACTTTGTGACCTTGCCGGTATATTCAAAATGCTGACCTACACAGCTGCAACGTATCATGTTGCAGGAATTTCTACGACGAGTAAGAGTTTCGTTGTAGGGTTACGGTCTACACTCAACTTGCCGTTGGCGTTGATGGGACTCCACACCCTGATGATTATTTTCCGCTGTGTTCTAAGAGGTATACTCTGGATCTACGTTACCTTTTTAACATGTGATGTTATGGTATTTCATCGATGTACTGTGTGTGCAAGCATACTGATCCCGGGATGGCACAGAAATCACAGAGGCACCGATCCATTTGGGTCGGGTCGCTACAACAGAAAGTCTCTACTATATCAGAGTCAAGTCCATATTTTGCACTAAACTTATGAAAAGCATCCGTTTTTGTAAAAGACTTAACACAATCATACTCATTGTTTATACCTGGTTCATTACCTTTGTCGATTTCCCAATCTTCAGATTTGCGTTTAATTCTTTCTAGAAGATCCCATTTGAATTCAATAGTTCTATTCATGAAGGAACCCGCAGAAGAAGCATTAAGCATTGATCGATCATTGTGAGAAAGCCGAGTATAATTTTTTTGTATAATCATTTCTCTTGCGAGCTCATGATTGGGGCATGTGTGCATCATATATTTAAGCCTCCCCCAAGCTTGAGCGATACTTTCTCCTTCATGAGGCTAAAAATTATATATATAATTTCGATCACGATGAACCAGGTGCATAGGATAGAATTTTTGATGGAATTCCAGCTTCAACCGGTTCCAGTCCCATGTACCGGTGTCATCCAATAGCCTATACCATATCAATGCCTTTCCCCCCAAAGATAAAGGGAATACTATCTTCTTAACTCCATCCTCAGATAAACCTGCGAGCTTAAATAATTCACAAATTTCATCTATATTGATTAGGTGCATATCAGAATGTATTGTTCCATCTCATTTATAAGGATTAGCTAGCAGTTTTTCCAACATACCCGAAGGAATCTCACAATAAATATTTTCAGTAGGTTCAGTAGGTTGAGGAGCGGCTCTTACCACTTCCGGTCGAGGTGAAGATACCCCGAACAAGCCCCTCAAAGGATTATTTTCCATAGCGACAAGTAGAAGTAAATTTCAGCACGTAATAAAAATGTTTCCTTACCAAATTCCACTTGCCAAGGGCGCTTCACTCCTCGGCAACTATGTCAGAATAGAGTCTTATTGACCCGCAAGTATAGGGGATCAATCGTAGTCCTTTCGATAAGTAAGAGTGTCGAACCCAACGAGGAGCTGAAGGAAACGATCAGCGGTTCTAAGCAAGGTATTCTCTGCAGGTGCTGAAACCGTAGTAACAGATAGTTTTGATAGTAGGGTAATTCATAACGAGTAATAAGTCACCAAAGTAATAAAGTGCAACAAGGTGGCCCAATCCTTTTATTGCAAAGTACAAGCCGGTAGTTTCTCTTATATAAAGCAAAGCGATCTCGAGGACACACGGGAATTCTCGTCTAGTCACTTTCATCATCTTTAGTTGATTCGCGTTCACTCTTTGATAATTTGATATGTGGGTGGACCGGTGCTAGGGTGCTGTTCTTACTTGAACAAGCAAACCTCTTATGATTACCCCCTCTCACAAGCATCTGCAACTACGAAAGAAGAATTAAGATAAATCTAACCATAGCATGAAACATATGGATCCAAATCAGCCCCTTACGGAATAGCACATAAACTAGGGTTTAAGCTTCTGTCACTCTCGCAACACATCATCTATTTACTACTCCCCAATGCTTTCCCCTAGGCCCAAACATGGTGAAGTGTCATGTAGTCGACGTTCACACGACACCACTAGAGGAAGAGCAACATACATATCATCAAAATATTAAACGAATACCAACTTCACATGATTACTTATAACAAGACTTCTTCCATGTCCTCAAGAACAAACGTAACTACTCACAAACCATGTTCGTGTTCAAGATCAGAGGGGTATTGAATATGATTAACGATCTAAACATTTAATCTTCCACCAAATAAACCAACTAGCATCAACTACAAGATGTAATCAACACACTAGCAACCCACAGGTACCAATCTGAGGTTTTGAGACAAAGATTGAATACAAGAGATGAACTAGGGTTTGAGATATGATGGTGCTGGTGAAGATGTTGATGAAGATTGGTCCTCCCACGATGGAAGTATCGTTGGTGATGTCGATGGCTTTGATTTCCCCCTCGAGACGGTGGCGCTTCGTCCCGAAAGTCTTCTCTTGATTTTTTCTAGGGCAAATGACATCATATAGGAGAAGATGGGCCACGGAGGACTGCTGGTGGGCCCACAAGCTCACATGGCGCGCCCTAGGGGGGGCGCACCACCCAAGCTTGTGGCTCACTGGTGGGGCCCCTCCTGGTGATTCTTCTTCCAGTATTTTTTATTAATTCCAAACTAATTCTCCGTAAATTTTCAAGTCATTTGGAACTCTAGAGAATAGCTATCTCTGTTGTAGCTTTTTTAGGTCCAGAATTCCAGCTGCCGGCAATCTCCCTCTTCGTATAAATCTTGCAAAGTAAGATAGAAAAGGCATAAGAGTTGCATCAAAAAGTCAAATATTGACCTAAAACACTATAAATAACAGTAGGAAATCATGATGCAAAATGGACGTATCAGTCGGCAACGACGAAAGTGAAAATCTCGGTTCATTAAAACCATAAAAACTTCGGGACCTTTTTCCGAAGTAACATCCCCCCCCCGCATAGACTGGAGGTGAAGTTCTATTTTTATGGTAAATATAATGCCCTGAGAAAAGGAACTTATAAAGGAACTATTTTTCTCAGAAGATGTTTCTTACATTAAAAAGTAATATAACATATCTCTCTGTCACCTTTCTTTTTTAAACCATATGGCCGGATCGCCTTGTTCTCCCTAAAACTTCGCCGTAATAAAGGCAATAAAAAGTTGGAAACACTCCCCGGCTATTGGCCGAGGAGGTGGAAGCCGATGGCCGGTTAACAAAGTGTTACACGACAGATTTGAGCACTCGATGATGTAAAGTACTTTGATACATAGAATCATTACACTATGATTTTTAATATAATATTGTTTATTCAAGGCCGTCTATCAGCGAGTCAAGGTCGCAGTCTTTTTGAGATGGCCGAGCAGCTGGCATGACGTTTTCATACACCAAGCTAGTAGGTATTTCCTTCCCGTCTAGCCCACAAGGACCAACTTCGGCAAGATGTTACATATCAAGCTCGGTGTAGCGTGTCTTCACCATCGCCCAGGCTTCCCGGGAACCCTCGCAACAGGCCGATATCTTCCACGCCTGTAAACGGCGCTGCGCTCCTTTGAGGCGACCGGCGAGCTCGGCCATTCCCTCCGGAATGGTTTCATCTGGCCATAACTGTTGGGGAACGTCGCATGGGAAACAAAAATTTTCCTACGCACACGCAAGATCTATCCATGGTGATGAGCATCTACGAGAGGGAGAGTGAATCTACATACCCTTGTAGATCGCTAAGCGGAAGCGTTAAGAAACACGGTTGATGTAGTCGAACGTCTCCGCGATCCAAATCGCAAGTCGTCCCTCGATCCGATCACGATCTAGTGCCGAACGGACGGCACCTCCGCGTTCAACACACGTACGGCTTCATGACGCCTTCACCTCCTCGATCCAGCGAGCGATGGTGAAGTAGTAGATGAGTTCTGGCAGCACGACGGTGTGGTGATGGTGGTGAGGAACAATCTCTGCAGGGCTTCGCCAAGCGCTACGGAGATTATGACGAGAGGAACTAGAGGGTTAGGGTTGCTGGCACACGGCTTGGGAAATCTTGATGTGTCCCGTGTGTTAGCCCTGCCCCTCTATTTATATGTTGAGCCCTGGGGTCTAAACTTGGAGAGAAAGCCTCCACAAGGTCGGTTTTGCCCGCACAAGGTCGGTTTGGCCCGCACGGAAAGAGTCAAACTCGGATTCCAGCAGTATCGCGTACAAGCGGTAGTACCGCTCACGAGCGGTAGTACCGCTTGTGCGGTAGTACCGCTTCACACAAGCGGTAGTACCGCTTAAGGCAGCAGCAAAACTTCCTTTTGCACTTTCCAATACCTCGTGGGCTTTACCCCTTTGGCTCATATAAAGTGTTGCTGCACCCGAACACTTCGGTAAACATCCGGAACCCCTTCCGGTGAATTCCGGAACCCTTCCGGAGATCAAAACACTATTATCACATATATCAATCTTTACCTCCGGACTCTTTCGGAGATCCTTGTCATGGCCGGGATCTTATCCGGGACTCCGAACAACCTTTGGTCACCAACACAATAACTCAACTATACTAATCGTCACCAAACGTTAAGTGTGTAGACCCTGCGGGTTCGAGAACTATGTAGACATGACCGAGACACCTCTACGATCAATAACCAATAGCGGGACCTGGATGCCCATATTGGCTCCTACATATTCTACGAAGATCTTTATCGGTCGAACCACTATGTCAAGGATTCAGTTAATCCCGTATGCTGTTCCCTTTGTTCTTCGGTATGTTACTTGCCCGAGATTCGATCGTCGGTATCTCTATACCTAGTTCAATCTCGTTACCGGCAAGTCTCTTTACTCGTTCCGTAATACAAGATCTCGTGGCTAACACTTTAGTCACATTGCTTGCAAGGCTCATTGTGATGTTGTATTACCGAGTGGGCCCTGAGATACCTCTCCGTCACACGGAGAAACAAATCCCAGTCTTGATCCATGCCAACCCAACAGACACCCTTGGAGATACCTGTAGAGCATCTTTATAGTCACCCAGTTACGTTGCGACGTTTGATACACACAAGGTACTCCTCCGATGTCAGGGAGTTGCATGATCTCATGGTCATAGGAACAGATACTTGACATGCAGAAAACAATAGCAATAAACTGACACGATCATATGCTATGTTTATAGTTTGGGTCTTGTCCATCACATCATTCTCCTAATGATGTGATCCCGTTATCAAATGACATCTTATGTCCATGGCTAGGAAACCTTCATCATCTTTTGATCAACGAGCTAGTCAACTAGAGGCTTACTAGGGACACAGTGTTGTCTATGTACCCACACATGTATTTGAGTTTCCAATCAATACAATTATAGCATGGATAATAAACGATTATCATGAACAAGGAAATATAATAATAACTAATTTATTATTGCCTCTAGGGCATATTTCCAACAATAACGCCTTAATGGCACTCTTCATGGATCTTTGGGATAGCTCATGAAGTTCTACGAGCTCGTTTATCGCGTCCCTCGGAGAGGAGTCGTGATCATCGGGCAGCCGACCATTCAAGGCAGCTGCACTGATAAAAGAGTCAGAAGGCCAGTTGTGATAAGCTGCGATAATTAACTAACATCCGCAGTACAACCCGCTTACCGGAAATCGATCCACTTATTTCCTTGTTCCACCCCTCTGACAAGGACAATTGAGCCTTCAACCTCTCAATTTCGAGGGCTTGCTACTCGTTGGTGGCCTTTAACTTATTGCATTCATCAATTCTCCGAGATAGCACGCTATGGCCAGCCTATTCTTCTGATTCGGCGTACCTGATACCTCCTTTTATTGATCCGGTATTGGAACAGAAAAGAGTATCCTGCACCTATTTCCCCAGAGGTGACCCTGGGTTATCGAACCCATGAGAGGAAGATTCCCTTGAACCGATGGTCTCTAGCAAGCTTTTGTCAAAGTGTCAAATCCAGCTTTTGACCGGACCAGCAAGCAAATAGTGATTCAAACACTTATAATAAAAAGAGGTACGGGTATGAGGTCTTATGCTTACAACCTTGTATTTGCGTTGGGATCAAATAAGATATTAATTTGTGCACTGGAAGTCACCCGTCGAGATGTGCTTGTTACGGATCGAAGTGGGGGATGTGTCAAAATAACATCTTGACCGGCACGAATCCTGCATCAAGAATCAGTTGTCCTACCGCAGGCCCTATCCATCGCGCGGGGTTGCCTCAATAATTAAGATAATGAAATCAGACAAGAGCTTTGGGCGTTTAATGACTACACCTCATTTCTCCCCAAGGATATGATCCATGTTACCTTACTGAACCTTACTGTCACCAGTGTTTGGTATAACACTTCACGTTCTCCTTGCTCCTAGCCTCACCGGTGCTTGATCTCCATGATCCTGGGTACCTGCAGGGATGAAGATCGCGGACAAGACAAGAGACATCTTCACGGAACACTTTTATTTCACACATACGGGACGTTATGTCAAAATCTTCCATTGATCCCCTCAACAAATACCTTGGGTTGCAAGGCTTATGCCTCAACCCATACCTTACCAAACTACTCACACATGGAGATCAGATCGCGGGAAGAAAACATTGGAGAACACATCTTGAGATTGATTGATTGCAATATGTCTTACAATGGATGCCTTGTGCGATGCACGATTACAAGTATGAATGGGATGGAAGAGCACTATGGTGGTGGTGGAGATGGCTATGGCGATGGAGATGGCAGCGGCAAGGGTTTGTGGATGAGGACAATGATGAAAAGGTTCTGGCTTCTGTGCTCGTCCCCTAGTTGACATTTCAACAGGGTCCCTTTAACGAAAGTTGTTCTGGTGGACGATCTGCCTTGAAATCCACACCAAATGGGCGCTCGCGCCCATATGGAACGCTGTCTTCTGTGTTGTCTTCGCGCAGACGCTTCCTGTTGATTCCTTCTTCCTCCATTCTCCTTCCATTCCATTTCCACACGTGATTTCTTACCTTTTTAGCCCATTTGCTGTGGAAACACATCAAAGAGATAATTTGTGGAATCTCTTGCACTTATTAGCCATTAGTGATAATATCGGAGCGAATATCTCTTTTTAAATGAAATATCTCGGTTTAAACAAAGGTGAAATGAGTGTAAAAATATCACTCATCAACTCCCCAAGCTTAAACATGATTGTGCTCGAGCAACATAAAGAGAAATCCGAATCATAAGGAACTCAGTTGTTTAAACCGAAATAACGAGAAGGTTTTGGTTCACTTACGATCGGTACGCCTAGATAGCCCTCCGCTTCTTGACCTGAAAACTTAGCATAGCTGTAGCGGTGGCATGGTTATAGTGCAAGTGTTAGTGAAGCAAAGATAATCAAGACAAAGTTCTTGATCTTCTAGATAAAACAACTTTGCAACACCCTATTCTATTTATTCTAGACAACACTTGCTTGCCGGGAATGCACGGAAGAGTTTTCTTTAGATAGAGCCAATAAAACATAGGTTAGGGAGTGAAAGCATGTAGTAAGATGTAATGCTCTAATGCTCTTAAGCACACCCACAATCATTTCCTCCTCAAGGCTCTCAAGCACTTTATTTCAATCATTGTTCGCTGGAACTTTGATTGTCACGTGAAGGGATTATGCCAACTAAGTGATCATGCATAGGTTTTTGTTGTGGCTTAATGTTTGGGAACTATGGACCTTTGATATATGTCTCTTTCGAGCTCTATTGACTAGTCCCCATTATTTACCACATACACACCATTTCAAGAGAAAGCCGAATAATATGCGTTTGTAGTGTTGCCACTACGTACTGTAACAAACTCATAGCCGAAGTCCAAGCTATCTCTCTTGGTGGATCGTTCATTGGCCAGCGGAGTCCTCGGCACAACATCAAGAAAGGTGATGAAGCCACATTTACACACGTACACATGCATAGAGTAGCGGGCCATGGCACCAGCAAGGAGCTGAAGCACCATGTAAAAGATACAACACAGATTTTTGGCATAATCTCGTTCACCCTTCAACTAAGTTCCTCTAGACAATTCAATCCACAAGTGCTATCAAGTCTATTAAAATTAACAACATGGGGTTGAGCAATTCAAACATTACTTCCACTACAATTTTCTCAAATCCCAAGTCTTGAAAGACTTTCTCTTGAGCATAGTTATTCTTAGTTAATATCATTTCATTTAAAATCAGTCCCACGACAAGTCTTGGTTGTCTAAACTAAACAGAACAAAGGCTACAAAATTATTTCATCTACTTGAACAAAAGCTTTGTCTTAACTATCAAGACTTACTCCCATCTGCACATATCACACATACTACTACTACATCTACTCTAAGTATTTCAAGTGCAAAAGACGGGGGTCGTAGGACATACCTTCACGGTTGCGAATTTAAACACTTCTCTTCCTTATTCTTGCATTCTTCGTTGGCCGGCGTTGATCAACTCCTCTGAAAATAAAATGCAAATGAACTACAAAGGACAAGATAAAGAACAAGAGCAAAGCGAAGCTTATTCTTTTTTTGGGGGGGGGGGTTGAAAACTAACTTGCAACCGAAAAATCGCAAAGGCAAAATAAAAATAAAAACAAGAGCAAATAAAAGCAAAGTGTTGGAACAAACCAATATGAGTGTTTTGAAGCTCCTCGAGCTTAAGTACAACCTCATTACAAATTATTCAAATACCGCCACATCTTGATGTAGAAGTGGTGATAACCTCCCCCAAGCTTAGGATTTTGCAAACCCAAACCGGCGAGATCATTGCGGCGGTTGGTTAGGAGCCCACTCTTGGCTCTAGTTGGAGAAGTTCATGTTCATGTAGGTGGACGTGCCTCAGAGAGACTCGGTGAGGTTGCTCATATCTTGGATAGAGTCCTGGAGGCTGTTGAGGTCCGCGTAGGTGGTGTAGACTTGTTGTGGCTGCTCTTGGGGCTGCTCCTCTTCTTCGTCGGGTGCGAGTTCTTCTTCATCTACTTGTTCTGGTTCTGGGCCTTCTTAGTCAAAAGCTACATCTCCTTCCTGTGCAACATAATGCAATTGTCCATGCTCGATGGGAAAACGGTTAGGCATAGGAGTAGGCAACAAGTGTGCCACTCCAGGAATTCTAATGCAATGATGGCCATTACGAACTACTACCATTCTAGCGCTAGTAAGAACACGAATATTAACAAGGGTGTTATCGACAATGGGGCGAAGGTGATTGTAGTTGAGACCAAGGGAGTTGGCCAACATGGTGATCATTCCTCCACACACGATATCTCCTTGTGCATGATTTGGTTGATGCACGAGGTGTAGCAAAAGTATTGCCCCTAAGTTAGGCGAATAACTGACGTCAAGGTTTGCTGCTTTCCCGAGAACTAGCATGTTCTCCTCATTCACCTTAGAAACTTCTCCTTGTGCCTGCAACGAGTTAGTGATAACATAATAGAAATAACGTATAACAGGACTTTCAATGCAACTAGCCGTCGAGCCTGGCGTGTGTTGGAGATATGCCCTAGAGGTAATAATAAATATTATTATTTATCCCCATGTTCGTAATTAAGTTTGTATTCCGTGCTATAACTACTATGGTTCTCGAGTTTGCAATAACACGAGGATCGAAGGAAGACTCATATGCACGTGGAATAATAAACGATAAAATGTATTCCTAGTCTGGCCTCTAAGACTAGCTCAAGTGTTGCATGATGGTTCTGTTTTCCTGATCATAGGCATGACTATGCCGGCAACTTTGGGGACACAATGTTAGTAGAACACTTGTGGTTGAATCGACCCGATTGATGTTATGCTATGAGATACATTCGTCACAAGTTAATGGTTAACAACACAGAGAAATTTTATGTTTTCATAATTCCTTAGACCATGAGAGTATCGGGTTTCTTCATGCTTGATTCATGAACTTTGGGGTTTGTTAAACGTCATCCGTAACTGGATGGCTATTACGACGGCTTACGGGTTCATGGGAAAGTATGTCAAGTAACTTGATAGCTCAAGATTGGGATTTGTTCCTCCAACGATGGAGAGATATCTCTGGGCCCTCTCGGTGTTACGGTATCCACCATCGTCTGGCCAGACACAATGTGATTTGATCACAGGGATGCCGAAACACGGGAACGAGAAAAGAGAACAAAACCGGTAACGAGGTAACTGGCATAGTGGACAAGTTGTTGATCCACGGGGATGCTGATAAATCTCACCTCGGGTATTTGTAACATATCGCGAAGCAACAAGAATAGCACACGACAATAGGAGGTTCACTCGAATATTTATTCGTGTGGGTATAGGGGTCAATATGGGTGTCCACGGCTCCGATGTTGATCATTGATTGGAAAGTGTTCCGGTCATGTCTATACTTCACCGAACCTATAGGGTCACACGCTTAAGGGTCATCTATCTGCTGCATACTAGACAGGGAGTCTGAGAAAAAGTCACCGGAAAAGTTTCGAAGACAACGGAAAAGTTCCGGAGAGAGAACACCGGAATAGTTTCGGTAAAACTGAAAAGTTGTTTCAGGGTATACCATTAGGTCAAATTGGTTTCGGCACACGCCTGGAAATTCTTGGAGGGTGCCAGAATTGTTCTGGAAACTTCTGGGATTTTTTCGGAGAAAAAACCCGGAAATGTTCCGGAGCTGCCGGAACCGCTTTGGTTGCTTTTCGCAGATGAAAATCACTAATCTGGAATTGTTTTGGAACGCGTCCAAAATTATTTTAGTGGGTACTGGAAATGTTCTAAGACCTACAGAAATATTTTCAGATTTAACGGTTGCAGAAAAATGTTTCTGTGAATAGTGAAAAGCACTTTTTGGTTACTTTATGGAAAGCCACCTTTTAGGGCTTTTGTGAAAAGGCTTCTAGAAGGACTTGGGGGCTAAGGAAACCCCTTTGGGGGGGCCCACAATGGGTACGGCCGGCCACAAGGGTGGAGCTCCACTTTCCTCCCCATTATGCCCTTTGTGTGATTCATTTTACATGGGCATTTTGGGTTTTTGTGAGCCACCCTACCCCTTGCATTTCCCTATAAATAGAGGTGGGGAGGGGCTCTCCACACTCACTCCAACTCTCTCACACAATGCCATGCAATGATCTGGCTTCTTCTCTCCCTCCCACGAAAAGAGTTTCGTAGAGCCGAAAGGCTGTCTGGGTTCCGGTGGGAACTAGTTCTGGACGGCGAAGCCCTGCCAGATATATGACACCGTATGTGTGCAACCCCGTACAGAGGTCGTAGGTTCGACCTTTTTGCCCGAGGGGCTGTTCGAGAGTGCCTCCCGAAGGGCTGTCCGAGTGACCGTCCGAGTTTTGAGGGTCCTCCCGAAGGGCTGTCCGCGACACCGTCCGAGGGACTGTCCGACCGCCTCCCGGAGGGCTGTCCGAGGGGCAGTCGAGGGAGTACATACTCGCGGTTGGGAGGTTGTAAATCCTAGCTACGGGGATCTGCACCAACGATCTACATGGACTCTACTTCCGCTGTGCTACGAGTCGGTAACAATCAGATCAAAACCTTGTATGCAGTCTTCATAGTGGTCCTGGGCTGGTGCGTAGGTCGGAATTTTTTTGTTTTCTGCTGCGTTCCCCTACAGTGGCATCATGAGCCGTGCTATGCGTAGATGCAGGTTGCGATCTAGAATACCTAGAGATGTATGGGTGTTGCACAATATAATTTTTAGTAGATGAGTTCTATTACCGAAAATTATTTGTGCGGGTAGCAGATGAAATCTGTAACCCGATGTTCTTGTTGCTTCCCTGAAATTTGCGTATTTCTGATCTTGATAACGACATGGTGGAGTTTCAAAGTTCTGGCAATATGCGATCCTGATTGATCAACGAAGTGCTAACAGTTCATTGAATTCCACCATAGTTAAAAGAAAGATTAAATTTCGCAGACGAAAGGGCAATGCAGATATGATCTGCACGGGGGTCATGCGTATGATGAAGTTCAGTATGGGGCTCGAGATTTTATTATCTCGTGTTTCATACACCCCGCAAAGTTAATCTAGCGACTTGAATCGTCATACTTGATGATGGACGTTGGTAGCTTCGGTTTGTTTTGAAACCTTAGAAGCCACGTAAAATAAAATTTTGCATAAACCGATTAGAGGCGTCGAACTTGGTTTTGCAGGATGTGCATGTGATGTGGTATAGCAGTTCTCATATTAATTCGATTATGTATGAGATGACTATATAATGTAAATTAACATGACCTGCGTGTCATGATTCGGCATGATGGCTGGAGCCATATGATTGTCACTTTAATGACCTGCGTGTCAACCTTAAGTAATGCACTTATTTTATTAGCTATAGAGATAGCAATATTATCTGGTGCATCGACAAGGTGGTGGCAATCTTCGCGAAGGTGAACACCGACGCGAATGCCGAAGATGAAGAAATAAAGACTTCTCCGTCAGAAAGGGCTATACCATATCATGCTATTATGAATTGCCTGAGATGTTTATCCCTTATGATGCACCCTTTTGATTGCGCGATAGTCGCTTTTTATTAGGGTGATCTCTCACTTAAAATATCAAGTAGTTAGTGTTCTCCCAAGTGTAGCACCGTCACGGCACCTATCTTTTTGGGGTGCGTCATGTTTCCATGAGTACGAACGATTAGAGAAGTGTGAGGCGGGTGAGTTGAGACCTCGCAGCGAGATCACTTGGTTGTCTTGACGTTCTTGCTTGAGAGTCCTGAGCTCGGAACACGCCCATCGAAAGATGAACAAGAGTCACATAGAGATGTGATCGGCAAATTGGCCTACCGATTGAAGTTCCCGTCATCAGTGATGTTCCCATCAATGGCGTTGAATTGAAATGCGGGTCTTGTATGACTCACAATCAATTATGAGAGATATTGATTTGAGTGGGAGCGCATTGTAGAATTAACTTGTTTAATTCTCAGTGCAATTAATTATGGACATAGTCTAAGTGTGATTTGCTAATGGTTATAGAATAATGGCTCGCGTTTCCACCCTCCCTATTAAAATTGAATAAGCTGTTATTTATCTGGATAAAACTTTACGGTTGGTAACGTAATGTGAGGATTGTCCTCAAGAGTGCCGAGAAGGACTTTGTCCTATCGCATGCTTTCGATATTCTCCCGCTAATGCTATGGATGATGTGACTCTCATCCTTTGATCCAAAAGCTAGAATTCCGTTACGGTCAAGTGCAATATGTTTGCTTCCATGAGACCCGAACTTCAAAAGTTTAGGATAGTTATGTGATTTTCATGGAACTGAAAATTATTTTCAGAGACAGACAAAGGCTAAAAGATATGAGATATCCAAAGCAATGTTTGTTTGCAAAGTATTAGTAAAGTGTTTACTGGGCATTTGACTGATTAGAGAGGGATCCAGAAGAACGTCGGTCATATGATGATGGTGAATAAAACAACAACTTAAAGAGAAAGGAAATGTCCAAAGGGTGTTAGTGTGACTTACACGCCTAGGAAGTCTGGGGCTAACGCCACTCTTAAAGTTGGGTGCTTCTTATGAGAGTAGGAGAAATACTAAAAGTTAAAACTGTTAGAAGCATAAAGGCAAAAAGAAAGAAGACTGGAATATCCAGCTCATGTATGAATGTCATACAAGCTATTGATGTATAGAAAGGCTGGTCAAAAGAAATAGTTCTTGGGAATTATGATTAAACATGTTAATCACCGATTCTTGGGTATTGTGAGTTGATCACAGAGATACCCGCTTGATTGCATTCTGTTGCGACTCGATGCAAGAACTACTACGGCCTAAAAGACTTGCCAGAGTGAGGTTTAGATACGCGCTAGGAATATAGTAAATGTTATTATACCTTCCATCGGTGTATTACCGTCTGTATTTATTTTCATAGTTCATTTTAGAGTTTTACACACTCTAGCCCATTGCATAAGGTATCTTGCAAGAAGGTTGTTCATAAGAGAACTTTTGATGTTCGGTGTTATGAATAACTTAAGGGCCATACTTTCATTATGAATGAGATGTATGTTATGAATATTGATAATAATACATTACCTCTGTATTTACTTTCATAATTCATTTTAGAGTTTTATACACTCTAGCCCATTTGCATAATGTTTGTTGCAAGAGTGTTGTTCATAAAAGAACAATTGTTGTTCAGTATCATGAATAACATAAGGGCCATGCTTCCATCGTGGATGGGATGTATGTTATGAATATTGATGGTAATATGATACATCCATAACACTGACGCTAAATGTCGCAAGACTAAAAGAATACCACATATGTGTGGCACTGCATTTGGTCACATTGGAGAAACCCGCATGGAGAAATTCCATAATGATGGATTTTGAAGTCGTTTGATTATGAATCATCTGACACTTGCAACTTTCCTCCAAAACGTGAAGTGACTGAAATACCGTTCACAGGCCATAAGGAATGTGCAACGAACTTATTGGTAATCATACATTTTGATGTATGTAGTCCAATAAAGGTTATTGCTAGCAGTGGATTTGTCTATCTTCAAAAATGACTCAAGTAGATATATGGATATTTGCTTGATGAGACGTAAGTCTGGATCTTTTGAAATCATTCGAAAAGTTTTCAACATGAAGTAGAAATTATTGTAACAAGAAAGATTATGTTTCTGCAAACTAGATTGCAGAAAGGAATATTTGAGTTACAAGTTTAGCGAATGTCTGATGAGTTGTGAAAATAGTTTCATAACTTACACCTCCCGGAACACCACTGTAAGTGGAATGTCCGTGAAGATGTAATCAAAACATTTATGACATGGTAAGATCAAAGATGACATAAATCAATTTTCCATTATCCCTTTTAAAGTAATGCTTTAGAGACTACGGCTTTTACACTGAAAAGAGCGCCATCAGATCTGTTGAAATGACGCCATGGTATGGTACACCCAACCATGTTATATATTTTCTTAACATTGGGAATATGGGGCTTGTGTAAAATATTTACAAACCTATTCCAAATCAGACAAGTGCTACTTTGTAGGTTATCCCAAGTTATTGGGTATTCCTCCCTCACTGTACCGAGGCAAAAATGTTTGACACAAAGAACGGTGTGATTTTGAAGAAAATGTTTCTTGCAAAAAGGTGAGTGGGAGGACAGTGCAACTCGATGAGATAATAGTATCTTTGTCATCAGGTCAAAGGAAAGAAACCTTGGAAGTAATTCCAGAGTTTCCTACTGCGACTGATACGGAAGTCTCTACAATAAAATGTATGGACTTCGGTCGAACTTGCAGCTGAACCACGTAGGCAAGACTCGTGCAAACCTCTCAGGTGCACTAATGAGATATTGTTGTTGGACAAAAGTATACCTATGATACACAAGGAAGCGTTGATGGGCCCTGACTCCGGAATTGGCTAAAAGCCAATATAATCCGAGATAGTTTCCATATAAATGATTCAAGATTTTATCTTGATAAACCCTTCGGAAGACTTGGAGTCTATCAAAAATTAATGGAACTATAAACTGATGTGGATAAAATGTTTTATCCATAAAGCTTGACTTGTTGCAATAACAAATTCAAGGAGTTGACTACGATGAGATTGTCTCATTGTAGCGATGCTTAAAGTCAGATCGGGTTAAACTAGCAATTAATACATATTTCAATCATGAGATATGAAAAAGGGATGCCAAAAGGATTTCCATGAAATGGAAATACAAACTAGGACTTGTATGTGATACAGTCCAAAGTATTTTGTCGATCCAGAGGATGCTAGTGAGTATGCAAACTTCAGAGTTCCAGCGATGGACAGAAGAGAGCAAAATGGAGTTGGAATCTTTGTTTTTGATGAAATAGTCAAAAGAGTTTGATTTCATCAATGGATAACGAAGATGCTTGTGGTTACAAGAAAGTAAGTGGGAGCATAATAATATTTTTAAGAACCTTGTGTGCTTGACACATTGTTAATTGGAAATAATATAAATTTCTTGACATGAATTAGGACTTCATTGAAAATAGTTTTTTCGATGAAGTACTTGGGCTGGGTAGCCTTGATATTAGGCATAATTATCTGCGAGATAGTATTGCCTAATAGGGCTAAGCCAAAATACATATTGACAAGATGCTAAAACAGTTTAGCATTAAAAACGCCAAGGAGTGATTCTTGCCGAAGTCACATGGAAAGAGTTTTTGCAAGACTCGGTGTCCCAAAACACTGATGAGCAAAATACATGATGGAGATTCCACACACTCTTGTGTTTGGATTAATCATGTATTCCATGGTATGTAAAACAACCAGATATGTCCGGTACTCCCAAGCTGTTGCGAGTATAGATACCAAAGTGATCAAAGTACTGATCATGGGACAACAGTGAAAAATGTCGTTGAGTACTAAAGTAGCACTGATGACATGTTTTCTCGCAAGCAGAGATTATGAAGTGCTTGTTGTATGTAATTACATCGATACAGTCTTCATCAATGCTCCATGCGATTTTCGATTTAAGTTAATGGTTTTGTGTAATACACGATATGGTGGCACGGCAGTTGGAAATTGTTCCAAACAGGATACTATGGCGAATTCTATAACAAAGGCTAAGTATGTTGGCGCTTTGGAAGCGATAAAGAAGATGTTGAATCATCTAGTTCATTCATGAACTTAGTATGGTTCCAAGATGGCTTTGGTCAATGGGACACTATTGTAGATAGTTGCTCCATAGCTCAGTCTAAGGAATCAAGGTTCGACCAGTGATTCACGTATATACCAAGCCAAGTCCACACAAAATATGAATTTTGTGAAAGCGTGAAAATGCGAGGATATACAAAGATACACACGGACCTGAAGTTGTCAGCTCCGTTGGACATCAGGCTATACCACAAGCGAAGCATATTTTACACCGGTATGCCATAGGTGTAAAGTGTTTTAGCATTGACTAGCTTATTGACTCTAGTGCAAGTGGGAGTCTGTAGGAGATATGCCCTAGAGGCAATAATAAATGTTATTATTTATCTCCTTGTTCGTAATTAAGTTTGTATTCCGTGCTATAACTGCTATGGTTCTCGAGTCTACAATAACACGAGGCTCGAAGGAAGACTCATATGCACGTGTGGAATAATAAACGGTAAAATGTATTCCTAGTCTGGCCTCTAAGACTAGCTCAAGTGTTGCATGACGGTTCTGTTTTCCTGATCATGGGCATGACTATGCCGGCAACTTTGGGGACACAATGTTAGTAGAACACTTGTGGTTGAATCGACCCGATTGATGTTATGCTATGAGATACATTCATCACAAGTTAATGGTTAATAACACAGAGAAAGTTTACATTTGCATAATTCCTTAGACCATGAGAGTATCGAGTTTCTTCATGCTTGATTCATGAACTTTGGGGTTTGTTAAACGTCATCCGTAACTAGGTGGCTATTACGGCGGCTTACGGGTTCATGGGAAAGTATGTCAAGTAACTTGATAGCTCAAGATTGGGATTTGCTCCTCCGACGATGGAGAGATATCTCTGGGCCCTCTCGGTGTTATGGTATCCACCATCGTCTGGCCAGACACAATGTGATTTGATCACAGGGATGCCGGAACACGGGAACGAGAAAAGAGAACAAAACCGGTAATGAGGTAACTGGCATAGTGGACAAGTTGTTGATCCACGGGATGCCGATAAATCTCACCTCGGGTATTTGTAACATATCGCGAAGCAACAGGAATAGCACACGGCAACAGGAGGTTCACTCGAATATTTATTCGTGTGGGTATAGGGGTCAATATGGGTGTCCACGGCTCCGATGTTGATCATTGATCGGAAAGTGTTCCGGTCATGTCTATACTTCACCGAACCTATAGGGTCACACTCTTAAGGGTCATCTATCTGCTGAATACTAGATAGGGAGTCTGAGAAAAAGTCACCGGAAAAGTTTCGGAGACAACGAAAAAGTTCCAGAGAGAGAACACTGGAATAGTTTTGGTAAAACTGAAAAGTTGTTTCAGGGTATACCATTAGGTCAAATTGGTTTCAGCACACGCCTGGAAATTCTTGGAGGGTGTCACGCCCAATATGCGGTCCTATCCTCAAGGGACTCAAAATCCCACTAAGGATAGAAGCGCATATCCAAGACGCTTGCAAGGTGGATATCATTACATCATACCATGTACATAATAGATGGGGATACATACAAATACATACAGTTACCACGGGAATACATCAATACATAGCAAACACCATACAGAAGAGCAGAATCCGACTACGGATGAAACACAAATGAAAAACACGAACGACATCCACCCTGCTAACCCAGGCTGCCGACCCGGAACCTATCCCAAGATCGACGAAGAAGAAGAACTCCAAAAGCAACGCGCATCGCTCTCACGCCAAGTCATCGCATTACCTGTACCTGCATCTGTTGTTGTAGTAATCTGTGAGCCACGAGGACTCAGCAATCCCATAACCATGGGTAGCAAGACTATCAAAGCTTAAATGGGTATGGAAGGGTAAAGTGGTGAGGTTGCAGCAAGCACTAAGCATTGTATGGTGGCTAACTTACGAGTACAAGAATAAAAAGAGTAACTATGCATAATGGTCGCAATCTAGTAATGATCAAGAAGTGATCCTGAACACCTACTTACGAGTCAAACATAACCCCACCATGTTCTCTTCCCGAACTCCCTTGAAAAGAGACGATCACGGTTACGCACGCGGTTGGTGTATTTTAGTTAGAATTAGTGTCAAGTTCTCTACAACCGGAGGTTATAAATTTCCAAGTCGCCACATAACCGCGGGCACGGCTTCGTGTAAGATTTAACCCTGCAGGGGTGTTCCAACCTGGTCCATCACAAACCAACACAAGCTGCGTGGAAAGACCTCAACCTCAAGAAAACCCGATCAACCTCGAGTCAGCCTGAAGTATCCTCGGAATCCCGATGCACAAGACATTTCGACAATGGTAAACAAGTCTAGCAAGACCTCCCGGCATGCCGACACCCCGATAGGAGCCGTGCGTATCTCGTTCTCAGGCCACGACCGGATAAGCTACGCATACAGGTACCAAAAGACCCCAAGTTGCCAAGGGGCGGCCCCGCACAGTGCTCTAGTTTTGGACCAACACCATCAGCACTAGCCCACCTGTATTATGTTGAGTTAAGAATCCCCGGGGACGCGACCCCCTATGCAAAATTAATTAATCAATTCAGTATTATTATGTTGGCAAATGTTAAAACCAAAGTTGGGCCTTGCTGGAAGCGTTTATTCAAAGCGAACTGTCAAGAGGGTCCCATACCCCTGAGCATGTTAGGAACGCTAATCAAGGAACATAACACCGGTATTACGGAAACTAGGGCGGAATGAGTGGAACAAAACACTAGGCAAAAGGCCGAGCCTTCCACCCATTACCAAGTATATAGATGCATTAATTAAATAATAGATATTGTGATATCCCATGATATCCATGTCCCAGCATGGAACAACCTGCAACTGCACCTGCAACTAGCAACGCTATAAGAAAGGGACTGAGCAAAGCGGTAACATAGCCAAACCACGGTTTGCTAGGTAAGGGTGGTTAGAGGCTGTATCATGGCATATGAGAGGATGACATATATGTGGTAGGAAGCGTGACATAGCGATAGCAACGAGACAACTAGCAAGCAAAGATAGTAGAGATATCCAAGGTCATGGTCATCTTGCCTGAAATCCCGCTCGGAAGAAGATCGAGTCCATGAAGAAGACGAACCAACGTAGTCGAACGAATCCTCACAATCGCAACGAAACCGGAACTATCGAGAAGAAGCACAACCGGAAAGAAGCAAACAACATGGTAAACACACAAGCATAAACAAGACATGATGCACAACCAAATATGATGCATGACAAGTTTAAATGTTGTTAAACATGGCAAGAGATGAAGCATAAGTAATTCATACAACTAGGCAAGTTTAAATGAGGCCGGAAACACAAATAACAATTCCAGAAGGTCCCCATATGCAAATTTCGAAATTGGTACTGATCTGAATTAAACACAATGTTAAAGTGGTTAAACAGCAAGTTAACATGCACCATGATGATCTACACGTTTTTCGAACCAAGTTACATATGTAGAGCATTTAATTCGGAGCTACGGCCTAGAAGATATGAGCTAAACAAGTTTACCATGGCAATAATGCAAAATGCATGCAAACACCCACCACAAACACTCAAACCAAGGATGCAACATGAAAATATGAAACCACACACAAATCTAAGCAAGTTTCATATAGGGCATGATCAAAACGGAGCATCGGTTCAACAATTATAATCAACACAAGTTCTATTAACAATCTGCCCAAAACAGCAACATAGCACTTTGCAAGCATCAAAGCAACATGCTACAGTGATAGAACATGGCATCAAATGGCACATCATGGTAGTACATAGCATGGAGCTGAAATCATTCAACATGGGCATAATCATAGGAGCAATAGATTAATTACTATGATTATTACGAAATGGAACATCCTGTTAACAGGATGACAGTTTTAACATGATGGCAACTTGAGAGCAAGAAAGAGACATGCTACAGCAAGATTACATGGCAACCAAGGGCATGGAATCAAAGTAGACATTACATAGACCAAATCACATGAAGGAATCAAATACATATGAGCTCTAGATTAGTGGCAACCATCAAGCAAAGTTGGCAAGTTTTATCACAGACAGTTTTAACTTAGAACAGCAACATTGACTAGGCACGTTTACAAGCTCATGGCAATCCCATCATGGCATTAAATAAATACTAGCAGCAAGAAGACATGAAAATGCTCCAAACTCATGTTGACAAGATGCTCATATGACAATTGCATTAAATCACACAAAAATGACAAAGTGACAAATATAAACAGTTTGCTGCAGTTAACATCATGAGGCACTTTTGCAACAGAGATTATGACATGTAGATGGATCCTAACATGAATGCAATAGCAACCATCATGTAGAGCACGAAGAGTAGATCATTTTACATATAAGGATCATCACCATAGGACGAACATGCACAAAGTTACAACCACCCAAACATGCATGCATGCTGCTGAAAATCTGAGGATTAACAGAAAAAAAACAGAGTGAGCGCAGGATAGCAATATGACGCTCAGGCGGGGTTTAGCGGGGCGACGCTCACCTAGGGCCCATGGGCCGGTCGGAGAGGGTGGACGGCGCGAAGCGGGACGACGGGGTACGGCGCGGCCATTTGGTACGAGGGACGATGGGGATCCGGGACGAGGCGGTCCCGCGGACGAGGTTGTGCATATCCGGGCGGCGTTTGGCTGGTAGGACGGCCGTATCCGGGGACGCGGCGGTCCCGACGGGCAGAGAAGGGCCGGCCATGGCGGCGCCGGCGACGGGGTCGACGGGAACCGGCCGGGATGCAACAGATCGGAGGCGGGGGGCAGGATCCGCCAGATCCGGCGAGGGAGAGGTCGGATCCGGGAGACGCGGCAGCGGGCAGAGGCAAGGCGGCGTGAGCTGGGCTCGGCGGCGGCGCGAGGCGGCGGCGGGTCGAGGCAGCGGCGCGGTGGGGCGGCGCTGGGCGGCGAGGCGCGGCGAGCAGCGGGCTGCGACGCGAGGCGTGGGCGGCGGCGCGGTGCGGACGGGTGGCGGCGAGGCGGCGGGTCGAGGCGGCGACGGCTCGGCCCAGTTCGGGCCCGGGGCGGGCTCCCGTGGGCCTGGCGGGACGCGGTGGAGTTGGGGCTGCGGGGCGACGTGGCGGTCTCTGATAGGCTGGAGGTGGCGGCTCAGGTGACGGCGGGGCTAGTGGTGGCGCGACAAGTGGCGGAGCTGGGTGGCCAGCGCGGAAAACGAGGGGTGGTGGCGGCTGGAGTTGCGTGGAGGGCTAGGGGCTAGGGTTTGACAGAAATGGAAGGAGGAGGCTGGGATGATTTGGAGGGGGGGTTTTGGGGTGTTTTCGGAGCCCTTCGATCGCAATCTAACGGCTCCGGTCGAGAGGGGGCATAGGTTGGGCCTAGTGGGCTGTGTGGAGAGGTGTGGGCTGAGAGGAGAGGGAAGTGGTGCAGCCCGGCATGGTTTTCAGAACACCGAAAACGTCCGACGTTTTATCCGGCTATAGTGCCGCTATAGGTTATCCGTTGGGGCATCAAACGAACTCCGAATGGGACGAAATTTGGCAGGTGGTCTACCTACAATATAACAAGACCGCACGCCAACTTTCACCCCATTCCGAGAACATTTTTATCCCACTTATAAAATAATATTTCGGAGGTGCCGCGGGCGCGTGCGAGTGTGTCGAGTCTCGAAACGGACAACGGAAGGAACGCGGAGAAGCCGGCAACTACGAACGGATGCAAGTTTTTATGAAAACATGTGGATGAAAATGCACACGATGACATGGCAAGGCGCAACTAGCAAACGAATCACATGGCAACAACGGAAATAAATGGAAGGAATCTGGAGCATCGGTCTCGGGGCGTCAGAGAGGGTGCCAGAATTGTTCTGGAAACTTCTGGGATTTTTCCGGAGAAAAAACCCGGAAATGTTCCGGAGCTGCCGGAACCGCTTTGGTTGCTTTTCGCAGATGAAAATCACTAATCCGGAATTGTTTCGGAATGCGTCCAAAATTATTTTAGTGGGTACTCGAAATGTTCTAAGACCTACAGAAATATTTTTGGATTTAACGGTCGCGGAAAAATGTTTCTGTGAATAGTGAAAAGCACTTTTTGGTTACTTTATGGAAAGCCACCTTTTAGGGCTTTTCCCAAAAGGCTTCTAGAAGGACTTGGGGGCTAAGGAAACCCCTTTGGGGGGGCCCACAATGGGGGTGGCCGGCCACAAGGGTGGAGCTCCATGGAGCTCCACTTCCGTCCCCATTATGCCCTTTATGTGATTCATTTTACATGGGCATTTTGGGTTTTTGTGAGCCACCCTACCCCTTGCATTTCCCTATAAATAGAGGTGGAGAGGGGCTCTCCACACTCACTCCAACTCTCTCACACAATGCCATGCAATGATCTGGCTTCTTCTCTCCCTCCCACGAAAAGAGTTTCGTAGAGCCGAAAGGCTGTCTGGGTTCTGGTGGGAACTAGTTCTGGACGGCGAAGCCCTGCCGGATAGATGACACCGTATGTGTGCAACCCCGTAGAGAGGTCGTAGGTTCGATCTTTTTGCCCGAGGGGCTGTTCGAGAGTGCCTCCCGAAGGGCTGTCTGAGTGACCGTCCGAGTTTTGAGGGTCCTCCCGAAGGGCTGTCCGCGACACCGTCCGAGGGACTGTCCGACCGCCTCCCGGAGGGCTGTCCGAGGGGCAGTCGAGGGAGTACATCCTCGCGGTTGGGAGGTTGTAAATCCTAGCTGCGGGGATCTGCACCAGCGATCTACATCGACTCTACTTCCGCTGCGCTTCGGTAACGATCAGATCAAAACCTTGTATGCAGTCTTCATAGTGGTCCTGGGCTGGTGCGTAGGTCGTAATTTTTTTGTTTTCTGCTGCGTTCCCCTACAGCGTGCTCATCAAATTAAAGGTTTGCCTCGGGTGCAGTTCAGTGTAATCGTAAACATGCAGATGTCATCATCATTGTTGGTGAAGCCAAAGTAATCCCACCACTCCTGAAAAGTGATGTTGAAGTCTTGGTCCAGGAGACGGAAAGTGGTCCTCTCCTCTTCATATGCATTGGGCATCAAACCAACATTATGCAAGAGAGTACTCAGAAACTCAAGCGTCATGCATTCATATGTCTCACATCCCTGATAAAAAATGGTGCAACCCGGCAATATGATAAAGCAAATTGAAATCATTAGTAATACCTAGCTTGGCGAGTATTGTCGCACAAGCACACTTGGTTGCTTTGATCTTCCTTGAGCTTAGTTGCCTAAACTTTCTTTTCGCTTCAGGGTCGGTGAAGACGATCCCCTGGGTAAAAACTTGTTGTGGCGGTGCGGTGGATGAATTTGAAGCACCGCGTATGTGAGAAGACCTCCGTGTAAACATCTACAAAACAATTTTTCAGTCCAATACATTTAAGCAATATTGATCCTACGGTAATCATAATGTCATACTCCTCTAAAAACATCAATTAATCCAAGCCAAATTCAAATTTGAATAAAAAATATGCATCTCCTAGTCATGGCAATGCTAGGCATGTAGAACATGGATTCGTGAAAATTAACTTGGGGATCGGAGGAGCAACATACCGTAGATCGATCACACGGAAGGATTTGAACTGAAATCGAGCGAGTAGAGAGATCGGGTGAAGTTTTGCTAGGGTTTGGAGAGGTTTGGAGGAAGAAGAAGAAGAAAAGAAAGAGATGGGGGAAATTTACCTTCTTCCTCGGGCTTACTAGGGCCGCCAGGATACGAAACGACCGCTCATGCAGGCGCAAGCGTCCGCATGGAACGCCCTCGTTCTTCCTGAAGACTTACTGATTAGTGATATTTTTACACTCATTTCAACCTTGTTTAAACCGAGATATTTCATTAAAAGAGAGATATTCGCTCCGATATTGTCACTAATGGCTAATAAGTGCAAGGGATCCACAAATCCTCTCTTTGATATTTTTCCACAGGAAATGGGCTAAAAAGGGAAGAAATCACGTGGGAGAATGGAAAGGAAGGAAAATGGATAAGAGATAAGTCACCAGGATGCGCCAGAAGGCCACCAGAGTCAAAGACGGCGTTCCATGCGACCGCACGCGCTCGCATGAGCGGTCGTTTGGCGTGGAAACCGAGGCAGGTCATCCACCTGAACAACTTTTATAAAGGGGACCCAGTTGAAATGTCAAAGGGGAGAGCGTCGGGAAAGCATCGAGCACAGACAGAACCTCTTCATCATCATCTTCATCCACAAACCCTAGCCGCCGCCATTTTCATCTCCATAGGCGTCTCCACCACCATAGTGCTCTCTCAACTAGTTCATACTTGTAATCATGCATCGCACAAGGCATCCATTGTAAGACATATTGCAATCAATCAATCCCAAGATGTGTTCTTCAATGTTTTCTTCCCGCAATCTGATCTCTATGTGTGAGTAGTCCGGTAAGGTATGGGCTGAGGCATGAGCCTTGCAACCCCAGGTATTTGGTGAAGGGATCAATGGAAGTCCTTGACATAACGTCTCGTATGTGTGAAATAAAATTGTTTCATGAAGTGTCTCTTGTCTTGTCCGCGATCTTCATCCCTGCAGGTACCCAGGATCATGGAGATTGAGCACTGGTGAGGCTAGGAGCGAGGGGACCGTGAAGTGTTATACCGATCACTTAGTCATTAAATGCCCAAAGCTTTTGTCTGATATTATTATCTTAATTATCGGGGCAACCCTGCAAGACGGATAGGGCCTGCAGTAGGACAACTGATTCTTGATGCAGGACATGTGCCGGTCGAGATGTTATTTGGACACATCCCCCACTCGGATACGAAGCAAGCACCTCTTGATGGGTGACTTCCCGAGCACAAACTAATATCATTTTTTATCCCAACACCAATACATGGTTGTAAGCATTAAGACCCCATCCCCGTACCTTCTTTTTATTATAAGTGTTTGAATCACAATTTGCTTGCTGATCCGGTCAAAAGCTGGATTTGAAACTTTGGCAAAAGCTTGCTAGAGACCATTGCTTCAAGGGGATCTTCCTCTCGTGGGTTCGATATCCAGGGTCACCTCTGGGGAAATAGGTGCGGGATACCCTTTCTTGTTCCAATACCGGATCAATAAAAATGAGATATCAAGCCCTTTTTCTGGCGCCGTTGCCGGGGAGGAGTTTAGTATTCCTAGTCTTTGTGTTTAGAGTTTTTGTTAAAGTTAATTTTTAGTTTTTGTTTTTACTTTCAGTTTTTATTTTAAGTTTTATTTTGTTGCAAGTCTTTTAGTTGAAAATATCAAAAAGTTACTATGGCTCGTAATCTTGGGAGTTTTGCTACTCCTAGCAACAATTTCATGCGTGAACCAATTGCACAACCCGATGTTGCAGCTGCAAAATATGAGATTAAACCGAACCTAGTTTCCATGGTTCAACAGGACCAATTTGGAGGCTCTGCTTCTGAAGATGCAGGTATGCATTTACATAATTTTACTGAATTATGCAACAAGACACGCATAAAGGATTATGACCCAGATGCTCTTAAACTTCGCTTATTTCCTTTCTCTTTGAGAGGAAAAGCTAAGGAATGGCTTTTAGCTTTGCCTAAAGGCAGTATTACTTGTTGGGCTGCTTGTTGCAGTAAATTTTTATCTAAGTTTTATCCACCTGCAAAAATTATGCAATTACGTTCTTAGATTACAGGTTTCAAGCAAGAGGAACATGAGCCACTAGCGCTTGTGTGGGATAGAATGAAAGAAGCTATAAGAAATTGCCCCAATCATGGAATGGAGGAGTGGTTAATCCTTCATATGTTTTATAATGGCTTGACTCACATGTCAAAAACTATGCTTCATACAGCTGCAGGAGGAACAATCATGGGAAAGCCCATAGAAGATGTCAAGAGGATACTCGATGATATGCAAGAGAACCATGCCCAATGGCATGCTGAGAGAACTACCACCAAGAAGGTGAATGTCATAGAAGAAAATAGCTTAGAGTTGACAACCAAGCTAGAAGAACTTATCCTTCTGATGAGAGGTAAAGAAGAGGTAAATGGCAATGCCATCACTAATGAAGATACTAGTGATGTTAATTTTATTGCTCGTAATAGCTATAATTCCAATTGAAAAAATAATAGATATGCTCCTAAACTTCCTTATCCTAATAATGGAGGAGCATCCAATAATTTTAATGGAGCTAATGGTAGCAATAGAAATACTCTTGAAGAAACTCTTAAAAGTTTTATTGCTAGCCAGGCTGAGCAGAATGAAAACTTCAAGAATATCTTGAAGAATCATTGTAACTTACTCTGTCAATTGACCGGTAAGGTTGTTGGACTAACAAATGATGTGCAGATACTTGAAGCCAGATCCAAGAGTATGGAGGCACAAGTGGCAAACATAGTAGAGAGCCAAACATTGATTTTGGCCAAGTTTGCAGGTAAACTGGAGCCTAACCCGGTCGAAGAAATTAAAATGGCGAGAAGCAACGAAGAGAAAGATGAGGTACTTGACACAAGCCATGTGCCAGAATACAATTATACCGTTGCAGATTTTGTAAAGATGATATACATGAAGTATCCACTACTTGAGGTAACTAACGATGAGGCATATAATGTCTTTGTTGAACAAGTTGCAGCCAAGGTACGTGAACTTGATGATGAAAGGAAAAAGTTATTGAGTAAGTTACCAGCTAAGCAAGAAGATACTTTCGAACCTACTATAGAGATTGAGATAGGACTTAATAAGTTCAGTGTTTTATGTGATCTAGGGGCAAGTGTTTCCACTATCCCCAAATCTGTTTATGATAATCTCAATCTTGGTCCTTATGCTAATACTGAGATTATATTGAATATGGCTAATTCTACGTTTACTCAGGCAGTAGGTATTAAGCATGGAGTTATAGTTCAAATAAATGATTGCCCTGTCATGATTGATCTTGTTATAGTAGATATGCCTGAAGATCCTATTGCTCCTATAATTCTCAGTAGACCTTTTCTAAGGACTATCAAAGTTGTGATAAATGTGTTTGAGGGAAATGTTCGTTTTGATTTACCATCTAAAGATCCCTTTAGATGGCATTTCCCCAGGAAGAAATTAAAGACCTACGTAGGAGGTGGCATCATTTTGAATGCCAGAAGCTATGGTCTCGGTGTTCTAACACCACCTTGATCACCACTATGGTCGAGCTATCCATCCAAAAACAAGCGCTTCGTGGGAGGCAACCCACGCGAATAAAGAAGACAAGTAAGTTTTTGTTTTTGTTTTAATAAAAGAGTTATTGAAGTTTCGTATGAAGAAGGAAGAGTCGTGCTAATGAAGGCCTAGTCTTGTGCAAGATGATTGATATTGATGTTTGAATACCTAGAAATATGTCAATGTATTGTCTTGGAACTAACCCCGCAGAAGAGCAAAGAAAAAGAAAAGTATCGCAAGAGACAGATCAAAAGACGGCGTTCAAAATGATAGCGAGCGGTCATATGAACGGTCGCATGACCTGCCAGAGGTTCCAGCGCAAAACAGCAGAGACAGCAGGAGCAAAGATGGTGTTTCAAATGGGTGCACACACCCGTTCGACCGGTCGTTTGATTCTTTTGCAGAAAACGAAGAAAATTCCAGTGTGTTTGACGGTGTTCCAAACGGGCACATGCGCCTGTTCGAGCGGTCGTTTGACATCGTCGACCAGAAGCGCAGAAAGAACATAATGAAAGACGTCATTCAAAACGGATGCATTCGTCCGTTTTAGCGGTCGTTTCATCTGCACGCAGGCAAAGGTGAGTTTAACCGGGTCAAAGACGGCGTTCCATACGGGCGCTAGCGCCCGTATGAGCGGTCGTTTTGCGCGCCGACGGCTCAAATAGGCCCGAGGAAGAAGGTATTTTGCCCCCATCTCTCTCTTTTCTTCTTCTTCTTCCTCCAAACCTCTTCAAACCCTAGCAAAACTTCGCCCGATCTCTCTACTCATTCGTTTACAGTTCGAATCCTTCCGTGTGATCGATCTACGGTACATTTCTCCTCCGATCCCCAATTTATTATTCGCGAATCCATGTTCTACATGCCTAGCATTGCCATGTCTAGGATATGCACATTTTTTATTCAAACTTGAGTTTGGCATGGATGTGTAGATGGTTTTAGAGGAGTATGATGTTGTGAGTACCGTAGGATCATTATTGTTACATTGTATTGGACTGAAAAATTGTTTTATAGATGTTTACACGGAGGTCTTCTAGCGTACGCGGTGGTTTGAGTTCATCCACTGCACCACCGCAACAAGTTTTCACTCAGGGGATCGTCATCACCGACCGTGGAGCAAGGAAGAAGTTCCAGAAGCTCACAACAAGGAAGATCAAAGCAACCAAATGAGCTTGTGCGAATACTCTCGCCAAGCTAGGTATCACTCATGATTTTAATTTGCTTTGTCATAATGCTGGGTTGCATCACTTTGTTTATCAGGGATGTGAGACTTATGAACGATTGACGCTTGAGTTTCTTAGCACTCTCTCGCACAATGTTGGTTTAATGCCAAATGCATATGAGGAGGAGAGGATCACTTTCCGTCTCCTTGACCAAGATTTCAACATCACTTTCATTGAGTTGTGTAATTACTTTGGCTTCCCCAACAATGATAATGATATTAGATATGTTTATGATTTCACTGACCCGCATCCGAGGCAATCCTTTCTTTGGATGAGTCACCATGGCTCTAGGCATAGAGCCAGTTGCATAGAAAGTCCTGCTATACGTTATTTCTACTATGTTATCACTAACTCGTTGCAGGCACGAGGAGAAGTTTCTAAGGTGAATGAAGAGAACATGCTAGTTCTGGGGAAAGCAGCAAACCTGGACGTCAGATATTTGCCCAACCTAGGGGCAATACTTTTGCTACACCTCGCGCATCAAGCAAACCATCCACAAGGAGATATCGTGTGTGGAGGAGTGATCACCATGTTGGCCAACTCCCTTGGCCTCAACTACGATAATCTCCGGCCCATTGTTGGTAACACCCTTGTTAACCTTCGTGTTCTTACTAGCGCTGGTATGGTAGTAGTGCGTAATGGCCGTCATTGTATCAAAATTCCTGGAGTGGCGTACTTGTTACCCACACCTATGCCTAACCATTTCTCCATCGAGAATGGACAATTGCATTATGTTGCACAGGAAGGAGATGCAGCTTTTGACCAAGAAGGGCCAAAACCTGAACAAGTAGATGAAGAAGAACTCGCCACCGACGAAGAGGAAGAGCAGCCCCAACAAGACTACTCCACCTACGCGGACCTCAACAATCTCCAGGGCTCTATCCAAGATATGAGCAACCTCGCATCATCCCTGAGAGGCACGGCCGCCTACATGAACATGAACTTCTCCAACTGGAGGCAGGAGTGGGCTCCTGACCAACCACCACAATGATCTCGCCGGTTTGGGCTTGCAAGAGCCCAAGCTTGGGGGAGGTTATCACCACTTCTACATCAAGATGTGGTAGTATTTGAATAAGGTGTAATGAGGTTGTACTTAAGATCAAGGAGCTTCAAAACACTCGTGTTGGTTTGTTCCAACACTTTGCTTTTTATTTGCTTTTTTTTATTTTTGCCTTTTGCGATTTTTCGGTTGAAAATTAATTTTCAAAAACCCAAAAACCAAAAAAATAGAATAAGCTTTGGTTTGCTCTTGTTCTTTATTTAGCCCCTTGGAGTTCATTTGCATTTTGTTTTCAGAGGAGTTGGTCTATGCCAGGACAACGAGGAATGTAAGAGTAAGGAAGAGAAGTGTGTAAATTCGCAACCGTGAAGGTATGTCCTACGACCCCCGTCTTTTGCACTTGAATACTTAGAGTAGATGTAGTAGTTGTATGTGAGATATGTGCAGATGGGAGTAAGTCTTGATAGTTGATACAAAGGTTTTGTTCTAGTAGCTGAAATAATTTTGTAGCCTTTGTTTTCTTTAGTTTAGACAACTAAGACTTGCCGTGGGACAGTTTTTAAGTGAAATGTTATTAACCAAGTATAACAATGCACAAGAGAAAGTCTCTCAAGACTTGGGAGTTGAGAAATTGTGGTGGAAGTAATGTTTAATCATGCTCAACCCCATGTTGTTAATTTTAATAGACTTGATAGCCACTACTAGGGAAAACCCTAGCAGTAGCGCTGGTTTTTGGCCTAGCAGTAGAGCGGGGGCCAGTGCTACTGCTAGGGCACTACAGCTAATGTTTAGCAGTAGCGCTGATTGACCCCCGCTACTGCTAACAAACCTAGCAGTAGCGTTGGTGCGACCAGCGCTACTGCTAACACTACATAGCAGTAGCGCCTGTCCAACCAGCGCTACTGCTAAATTTTTCCTTTTTTTTATTTTCTTTTGCGTATTTGCACTGTGTTTGTACATGTTTTGTACAGTAGTCTCATCACATTATTTTATGATCATGATTAGTTATTATATCAGTGGGTGAAAGAGACGTGGATTAGATTCAAGTGGAGGCAACATGGCGCAGATCCAAAGTACTACTAATCAAAGTGACTTTGTTTGGATTAGTAGTACTTTGGATCTGCACAATGTTGCCTCCACGTTTCTTTCACCCACTGATATAATAGCTCATCATGCTCATAATGATATAACAACTCAGCATCATCATCATAATAATAACTCATCATCATTATCATAATAACACAAGTCATACTCATCATTATCATAGTCATCTAACAACTTCTACTCGTTATCATAGTCATAACCAACCCTAGTTAATTGTTCTTAGCACATGATCATGAGTATTAGCTATGACCTGCTATGCTCTCTAAGGTAAAATAGCATAAAACAACATAGCCCTTGACTCTCCATTATGAAGAATGGAGATTATCCTGTCTCCAATTCGTGCGCTTCGCACAATGTTGCTTCCAAGTAACTCCCTTTGATTATTCATAACTTTTTTCCATTCTTTGATTGTGATGTCTTCATCGGTTTGAGAAATCTTGTATGAACAGCGGTGAACCCGAGGCGGACTTGGCCGTAATCTAATAACATCAATGCGACCTTTCGTAAACATCAGATGAGGCACACAATCCTTCAGGATTTTCTGTTGAAGAACATAATAATAACTTAGTTAGCAATGTAGTTTAGCTTTAGAAGAATGTATGCAAAAGATGGACTGATGTCGTAATAGTAAAAAATCTTACCATGCCATTTCCATGGATGTTACCGTAGTTTAACGCGTGCACTAGTGGCACGTATTGATCATAATGTGGAGGAGTTTCATAATTGATATTGAAATTCTCAACATCAATAATAAATGAGATAAGATGATCTTTCTCCTGGTAACTTAGTTCAGAGCCATCAGTGTAGTAGGTTCTGTCTACAATCTTCCGTACATTTTTTGAAGAATGGAAATAAGCTGTCAATGGAAATAAGCCATCAATGATTTTTAAATAAACAATATAAATTACTTAACAAATTTATTTGACAAACTCACAAAGAGGTAGAACTGGAAGCGTCTTGACATCCACCCAAATGTCGATATTATCGTCAATTTCATCTCCGGGCCGAAGATCGAAGGTGATTTGCATATCCTCCTTAAATTCATAGGCCTTGCAAAATCCTCTCCAAGTTGAGCAACCAAAATGTGAGCTATTTGGTGCATTAAATAGCTTAACCAAAAAAGTGAAACCATGCTTCGTCCTAAGGTGAGAACTCTTCGTCTCTGTTGTCTCCCTATCTTCAAAACCGAGCTTTTCCAAGACATACGGTCTTGCATGACATGGGATGAACTATTTCAATTAAAAAATGGAAAATTACACATTGAAGCCAAAATTCACAAGTCATGCATAATTACGGAAAAATACTTGCCGTCCTTACGTACCGTAAAAACGTCGAAAGTGTCCTTCCGCACGATGGTGAAGTACCTACCGTTTTGCAGATAAGGCATCTTGTCGCACAAACCCCGATCGTCCTCGCAGTAGTCGCACTCAGGAATCATATCATCATCAGACATTTCCTGTGTTCATAAGTCAAAGATTAAAAATTGACGGCAAATAACAGGAACTCAACACACAGATCATTATTACTCATCACGGGTTGACTTTTGGTCTGTCGAGTATTTCCTTGAAAACTCTCATCTCACGTGGTGTTCGCAGATATTCGACCGACAGTGATGGTCGCTACTCCTCCTCCCCCTAGTGCATAACAAAGGTCTAGCACAAGGAGAAGAAGGAGAAGCGACCCCCACGACAACAGTCAGCATTCTTGTTCTCTCATATATGGTGGGCACTCTCCCTCACTAATTTTCTGACTGTCATGTATTGAGCCCCGACAGAGTTAAAGTCAACCCGAAATGTCGTTTAATTCTCTTTCCGGCAAATCCAAGGCACTCGATATTTCCTACATACTAGCACAAGTCATGCTAAAATTCACGGAAAAATCCGGCATGACCTTTGCTAAAATAGGACATATCGAGCGCCTGAAATTTACCGGAACGGAAATGAATCAACAATCCGGCAAAACATAGGCCACTCCAGGGAGACGCGACATACAATGGTTCAATATTGACAAAAACATTTCAATATATCTTATAACCCGAACATTTCATTTGGTTAAGAAGCATAACTAAATACATTAGTTCTACTCTATTCAACACCGAGGAGTAGAGGAGGAGGTGGACTTTTAGCTCACCGACTCGGGTGTAGAGGAAGTAGAGGTAGCTCCGACGACGATCACTCCAAGGAGACGCGACACTACAAAGCCTGCATATTCCACCGAGTGAAAATTTTAGATCATCAAATCTCATATAGCATACCGATACATAAAAATTTCCATATTGAAAAAGAAAATTACTAAAAATTTCCATACCTAAATTTTCTTACTAAAAACTTCTATTACTAAATTTCTCATATGGCATTCCGATACAGTTCTATATTGAAAATTTTCTATACCTAAAAAATTTCTATTACTAAATTGTTTTACTAAAAATTTCTATTACTAAACTTTCTAATCAAAAGACCTAAAGTTTCCTATTGTATTCAAAACACCTAAAATAGTCAAAAAAAACCTCATTTACTCAAATGACCTAAAAAATTATTCTATTAAAAACCTACATTCTACAATGTCTACATTCTAAAACCTACATTCAAATTACCTACATTCTACAAGAACAGAGAGAGAAGGGAGGGAGGGAGGAGGGGGAGTAAGGAGGGAGGGAGGAAGGGGAAGGGAGGAGGGAGGGATCGAGGAGGAAGGAGAGGAGGGGGGAAAGGAGGGAGGGACGAGAGGAGGAGGGAGGTAGGAGGAGCTACCTCAGTGGCGGTGGCGCGCGGGCGACGGCGGCGGGCGACGGCAGTGAGCGACGGTGGCGGGCGGCGGCAGCTGGCGACGGCGACCGAGCGCTGCGCGAGAGAGATGGAGTGTGAGAGTGAGTGTGGTGAGGGAGAGGAAACCGACGGGTGCGGGGTAGGATAAGGTGGGCTTAGCAGTAGCGCGGGCCAGGTGACCCACGCTACGGCTAAGGTTAGTACCAGTAGCGCGCGTCCGGCGCCCTGCGCTACTGATAATTTAGGCCCACCACCTGCCCACGTGAAGTTTTAGTAGCAGCGTGGGCCGTGCACCCGGCGCTACAGCTAACATATTAGTTGTAGCGCGGGTTACCCAGCCCGCGCTGCTACTAAGGCTAGACCCGGGGGCGGCCTTCTGGCCCACTTAGCAGCAGCGCTTGGGCCGTGGGCCCGCACTACTACTATGTCTTACCTGTAGCATTGGCTTTAGGCTCGCGCTGCTGCTAGTTAACAGCAGCGTGGGGCTTCTACCCCACGCTACTGTTAAGCTGCTACCTATAAGGTATTTCCTAGTAGTGTAGCACTTGTGGATTAAATTGTCTAGAGGAACTTAGTTGAAAGGTGGGTGAGATTATGCCAAAAATCCGTGTTGTATATCTCAACATGGTGTTACAGCCTCCGGCTGGTGCCATGGCCTTTGCTACTATATACGCTTTTACGTGTGTAAATGTGGCCTCGTCACCCTTCTTGATGTTATGCTGAGGACTCCGCTGGCCAATGAACGATCCACCAAGAGCGACAACTCAAATTTCAGCTATGAGTTTGTTACCGTACGTAGTGGAAATACTACAAACGAATATTATTCGGCTTTCTCTAGAGTGGGTGTGTATGTGGAAAATAAAGGGGACTGGTCAAAAGAGCTCGAAAGAGACATTATTGCTAAAGGTCCATAGTTCCCAAACATTAAGCCACAGCGAAAACCTATGCATGATCACTTATTTGGCATAATCTCCTTCACGTGACAATCAAAGTTCCAGCAAACAATGATTAAAACAAAGTGTTTAAGAGCCTAAAGGAGGAGACAATTGTGGGTGTACTCATGAGCACTTGAACATCATATTTTGCTACATGCTTTCTACTCCCTAACTTATGTTTTTATGGCTCTATCTAAAGAAACTCTTCTGTGCATTCCCGGCAAGCAAGTGTTGTCTAGATTAAATGAAATGAAGAGTTGCAAAGTTGTTTTATCTAGTAGATCAGAAACTTTGTGTTGATTATCTTTGCTTCACTAACACTTGCTCTATAACCATACCACCGCTACATCTATGATAAGTTTTCATGTCAAGAAGCGGAGGGCTATCTAGGCATACCAATCGTAAGTGAACCAAAACCTTCTCATTATTTCGGTTTAAACAACTGAGTTCCTTATGCTTCGGATTTCTCTCTATGTTGCTCGAGGAAAATCAAGTTTAAGCTTGAGGGAGTTGATGAGTGATATTTTTACACTCATTTCAACCTTGTTTAAACCGAGATATTTCATTCAAAGAGAGATATTCGCTCCGATATTGTCACTAATGGCTAATAAGTGCAAGGGATTCCACAAATCCTCTCTTTGATATTTTTCCACAGGAAATGGGCTAAAAAGGGAAGAAATCACATGGGAGAAAGGAAAGGAAGGAAAATGGAGAAGAGATAAGTCACCAGGAGGCGCCAGAAGGCCGCCAGAGTCAAAGGCGGCGTTCCATGCGACCGCACGCGCTCGCATGAGCGGTCGTTTGGCGTGGAAACCGAGGCAAGTCGTCCACCTGAACAACTTTTATAAAGGGGACCCAGTCAAAATGTCAAAGGGGAGAGCGTCGGGAAAGCATCGAGCACAACCAGAACCTCTTCATCATCATCTTCATCCGCAAACCCTAGCCGCCGCCATTTTCATCTCCATAGCCATCTCCACCACCATAGTGCTCTCTCAACTAGTTCATACTTGTAATCGTGCATCGCACAAGGCATCTATTGTAAGACATATTGCAATCAATCAATCCCAAGATATGTTCTTCAAAGTTTTCTTCCCACGATCTGATCTCTATGTGTGAGTAGTCCGGTAAGGTATGGGGTGAGGCATGAGCCTTGCAACCCCAGGTATTTGGTGAAGGGATCAATGGAAGTCTTTGACATAACGTATCTTATGTGTGAAATAAAATTGTTTCGTGAAGTATCTCTTGTCTTGTCCGCAATCTTCATCCCTGCAGGTACCCAGGATCATGGAGATTGAGCACCGGTGAGGCTAGGAGCGAGGGGGCCGTGAAGTGTTATACCGAACACCGGTGACAGTAAGGTTTAGTAGGGTAACATGGATCATAAACTTGGGGATTTATGAGGTGTAGTCATTAAACGCCCAAAGCTTTTGTCTGATATTATTATCTTAATTATTAGGGCAACCCCGCAAGACAGATAGGGCCTGCGGTAGGACAACTGATTCTTGATGCAGGACACGTGCCGGTCGAGATGTTATTTGGACACATCCCCCACTCCGATACGAAGCAAGCACCTCTTGATGGGTGACTTCCCGAGCACAAACTAATATCATTTTTTATCCCAATATTAATACATGGTTGTAAGCATTAAGACCTCATCCCTGTACCTTCTATTTATTATAAGTGTTTGAATCACAATTTGCTTGCTGATCCGGTCAAAAGCTGGATTTGAGACTTTGGCATAAGCTTGCTAGAGACCATTGCTTCAAGGGGATCTTCCTCTCGTGGGTTCGATACCCAGGGGCACCTCATGGGAAATAGGTGCGGGATACCCTTTCTTGTTCCAATACCGGATCAACAAAAAGGAGATATCACTTACCTGCGTCTGTGCTCATATCATGCGACCGCTCATACGAACGGCAGCGTCCGTTTGAAACGCCGTCATTCGCGTTGTTCTTTTGTTCTTCTGGTCGAAGGTGTCAAACGACCGCTCGGACGGGCGCATGCGCCCGTATGGAACGCCGTCGAACGCTCTGAAATGTTTCTTCATTTTGTGCAAAAGAGTCAAACGACCGCTCGAACGGGCGCTCGTGCCCGTTTGAAACGCCGTCTTTCCTCCTACTGCCTCTGGTTGTTTTGCGCTGGAACCTCCAGCAGGTCATGCGACCGCTCATACGACCGCTCGCAGTCGTTTTGAATGCCGTTTTTTGATCTGTTTCTTTTGAAACCTTTCTTTTTGTTTGCTCTCCTGTGGGGTTAGTTCCAAGAAAATACATAGACATATTTCCAGGCATCTAAACATCGATTCAACACATAATTCAACTTGCACATCGCAAAGCCTTCACTAGAACAACTCTTCCAAACTTACCTCTTCGTATAGAACTTCAATCACTCTTTTATTGAAACAAAATAAAAACTTACTTGTCTACTTTATTCACGTGGGTTGCCTCCCACTAAGCACTTGTTTTCGGTCGGTTAGCTCGACTGTAGTGGTGATCAAGGTGGTGCAAACACACCGAGACTGTAGCTTCTGGCATTCACATTGATGCCTTCTACTGAGTAGGTCTTCAATTTCTTTTTCCCGGGGAAATGTCTTACAAAAGGATCTTTAGCGGGTAAATCAAATCTAACATTCCCCTCAAACACATTGATCACAGCTTTGATAGTCCTTAGAAAAGGTCTACCGAGAATTATAGGGGCAATTGGATCTTCAGGCATATCTACTATGACAAGATCAATCATGACAGGGCAATCATTAATTTGAAATATGACACCATGCTTAATGCCTACTGCCTGAGTAAAAGTAGAATTAGCCATATTCAAAATGATCTCGGTATTAGCATAAGGACCGAGATTAAGACTATCATAAACTGATTTGGGGATAGTGGAAACACTTGCCCCTAAATCACATAAAGCACTGAATTTATTCAATCCTATCTCAGTTTCTATAGTAGGTTCAAAAGCATCCTCTTGCTTAGCCGGTAACTTACTGTAGAGCTTTTTGCTTTCATTATCAAGTTCACATACCTTGGCTGAAACTTGTTCAACAAAGACATTATATGCTTCATTATTAGTTACCTCCGGTAGTGGATACTTCATGGATATCATCTTCACAAAATCTGCAACGGTATAATTGTACTCCGGCACATGGCTTGTGTCAAGTACTTAAGCTTTCTCTTCGTTGCTCCTCACCATTTTAACTTCTTCAACCGGGTTAGGCTCCTGTTTACCTACAAACTTAGCCAAAATTAGTGTTTGGCTCTCTGCTATCTTAGCTACTTGTGCCTCCATATTCTTGGATCTTCCTTCGAGTACCTGCACATCATTTGTTTGTCCAACAACCTTACTGGTCAAATGACCAAGTAAGTTACCATGATTCTTCAAGATATTCTTGAAGTTCTCATTCTGCTCAGTCTGACTAGCAATAAAACTTTTAAGAGTTTCTTCAAGAGTATTTCTATTGCTAGCATTAGCTCCATTAAAAATATTGGATGCTCCTCCATTATTAGGATAAGGAAGTCTAGGAGCATATCCATTATTTTTCCAATTAGGATTATAGCTATTACGAGCAATAAAATTCACATCACTAGTTTCTTCATTAGTGATGGCATTTACGTTTACCTCTTCTTTACCTTTTATCACGGAGATAAGTTCTTCGAGCTTGGCCGTCAGCTCCATGTTACTTTCGTCCATGGCATTCACCCTTTTAGTGGTGGTTCTTTCAACATGCCATTGGGCATGGTTCTCTTGCATATCATCAAGTAGTTTCTTGGCATCTTCTATGGGCTTTCCCATGATTGTTCCTCCTGCAGGTGTATCAAGCATAGTTTTTGACATATGATTCAAGCAATTATAAAACATATGAAGGATTAACCATTCCTCCATTCCATGATTGGGACAATTTCTTATAGCTTCCTTTATTCTATCCCACGCAAGCGCTAGTGGCTCACGTTCTTCCTGCTTGAAACCTGTAATCTGAGAACGTAATTGCATAAATTTTGCAGGTGGGCAAAACTTAGATAAAAATTTACTACAACAATCAGCCCAAGAAGTGATACTGCCCTTAGGTAGTGCAAGAAGCCATTCCTTAGCCTTTCCTCTCAAGGAGAAAGGAAATAGACGCAATTTCAGTGCGTCAGGATGATAATCCTTTATGTGTGTCATGTTGCACAATTCAGTGAAATTGTGTAAGTGCATACCAGCATCCTCAGAAGCAGAGCCTCCAAATTGGTCCTGTTGAACCATGGAAACTAAGTTCGGTTTAATCTTATACTCAGCGGCTGCTACCTCTGGTTGTGCTATAGGTTCACTCTTGAAGTTGTTGCTGGGAGTAGCAAAACTCCCAAGATTACGAGCCATAGTAATCTTTTTGGTTTTTTCTCAACTGACAAGACTTGCAACAAAAATTAAAACTTAAACTAAAAACAGAGAAGTAAAAACAAAAACTGAAAATTAACTTTAACAAAAACTCTAAACACAAAGACTAGGAATATACTAAACTCCTCCCCGGCAACGGCGCGAGAAAAAAGGCTTGATACCTCCTTTTATTGATCCAGTATTGGAACAGAAAAGAGTATCCCGCACCTATTTCCCCAGAGGTGACCCTGGGTTATCAAACCCACGAGAGGAAGATTCCCTTGAACCAATGGTCTCTAGCAAGCTTTTGTCAAAGTGTCAAATCCAGCTTTTGACCGGATCAGCAAGCAAATAGTGATTCAAACACTTAAAATAAAAAGGGATACGGGTATGAGGTCTTATGCTTACAACCTTGTATTTGCGCTGGGATCAAATAAGATATTAATTTGTGTGCTGGAAGTCACTCGTCGAGATGTGCTTGTTACGGATCGAAGTAGGGGATGTGTCCAAATAACATCTTGACCGGCACGAGTCCTGCATCAAGAATTAGTTGTCCTACTGTAGGCCCTATCCGTCGTGCAGGGTTGCCTTGGTAATTAAGATAATGAAATCAGACAAGAGCTTTGGGCGTTTAATGACTACACCTCATTTCTCCCCAAGGATATGATCCATGTTACCCTACTGAACCTTACTGTCACCAGTGTTCAGTATAACACTTCATGGTCTCCTTGCTCCTAGCCTCACCGGTGCTCGATCTCCATGATCCTAGGTACCTGCTAGGATGAAGATCGCAGACAAGACAAGAGACATCTTCACAGAACAATTTTATTTCACACATACGGGACGTTATGTCAAAGTCTTCCATTGACCCCCTCAAAAAATACCTTGAGTTGTAAGGCTTGTGCCTCAACCCATACCTTACCGAACTACTCACACATGGAGATCAGATCGCGGGAAGAAAACATTGAAGAACACATCTTGAGATTGATTGATTGCAATATGTCTTACAATGGATGCCTTGTGCGACGCACGATTACAAGTATGAATGGGATGGAAGAGCACTATGGTGGTGGTGGAGATGGCTATGGCGATGGAGATGGCGGTGGCTAGGGTTTGTGGATGAGTATGATGATGAAGAGGTTGGACTTCTATGCACGTCCCCTGGTTGACATTTCGACGGGGTCCCTTTAACGAAAGTTGTTCAGGTGGATGATCTGCCTCGAAATCCACACCAAACGGGCGCTCATACGGGCGCTCGCGCCCGTATGGAACACCGTCTTTTGTGTTGTCTTCGCGCAGACGGTTCCTGTTGATTCCTTCTTCCTCCATTCTCCTTCCATTCCATTTCCACACGCGATTTGTTCCCTTTTTAGCCCATTTCCTGTGGAAACACATCAAAGAGAGGATTTGTGGAATCCCTTGCACTTATTAGCCATTAGTGATAATATCGGAGCGAATATCTCTTTTTAAATGAAATATCTCGATTTAAACAAAGGTGAAATGAGTGTAAAAATATCACTCATCAGTACCGCAGGGCTTCTGGAGCATCCTTCAGATCCTTTTCAAGTTGGCCAATAGTTTCCACCGCTATCAACATAATACCTATTAAAGGCGTACACTGGTGCATTTGGTAATAAAGAGTATTCGATACTCACCATGGGCTTCCCTTGTAAATTTCTTAACAGCATCAAGTTCGGACTTCGCCACCTTGAGCTCCTTGGCCAACTGACCATTTTCCGTCCGAACAGTCTGTTTTTAGAAAAAAAAACAAGTTATGATGTTGTGATAAACACATCTGGATCCTTAAATCGGCATCTCGTGTCCAATTTAAGGCTCGGGGGCTACTGGGCTTCGCGCTTCTTCTTCAACGGTTACAAAACTTATCAATCCACTCACTAGATATTATATCCAATCAGTTTCTCGGGGGCTACTAGGGATCGCGATGGGTTTTTTTACACCAATTGATCCTCAAAATGTTCATTAAAGAACGCGATCGGATAACATGTTTTCCTTCGAAGGAACACATATTCATCCACCTGAAGGGCTACTGGGCTCATTGAAGAGATTTGTTGTCAAAACGCTTTATTAAAAGATTACCTGTAGACTGGAGGATAGCATGCCCACCGCATCTTCAAAACCCACTCGAGCGGCCCCAAGGTAGGCATCCACCACATTGAGGGCACTAAATTCCTGACTAGAAAAAACAGGATGCCTCAGCGACGTTTTCCTCCGCCGATGATGCATTGCGCTCTCCACCTCAAAGTTGGTAGCCGAATACGCCCCCGAGGTCTCTGGTTGAAGGTCCTCGGGAGTAACCATAGGAGGGGGTGCTCGACATTGTCTGTCCTCGGCATCGAGGAACCCCGATTCACCACACTATCTGTTGGAGGCATTCAGACAGGGCACCTGCACATCATTGAAACTTGGCTGTTAGAAGAACATGGCGACTCTATTAAGAAAGTCACTATAGTAAACCCTTACCTATTTAAGAAGGGTCCAGCCTGTATCGCCTCATCGGCAGCTTGTTGCCGAGCCCTACTTTGGGTGCCCCCTGCCTGATTCCCTTGAAGGATCGTGTCGGGGATATAACTCCACGATATGACCCGGCTCATGACGTTAAGTCGCCCTGAGGTTAAGTCATCTCTGGGCTTAAGTCACCCTGAGGATGAGACCCGGCCGAAGTATGACCCGGCCTGCTACAGTGTCAGGTTTGAAGTTGACCCGGCCTGCTACAGTGCCATGCCTGAAGTTAACCCGGCCTGCTACAGTGCCAGGCCTGAAGTTAACCCGTCCTGCTACAGTGCCAGGCCTGAAGTTAACCCGGTCTGCTACAGTGCCAGGCCTGAAGTTAACCCGGCCTGCTACAGTGACCCCGGCGAGGAGTCAAAATACAAGATGGAGACCCTTTAGCTTGGAAGACACGGATGACTTAGAGTAGGACTCCAATCACGGGTATAACCCGGAATCTCATGTAAGCCGCCCCTTCAACTTATATAAGGAGGGGCAGGGCACCTCAAGAGGGACAGGTTTTTAGAGGTCAAGATAGACAGTTACGTCTCAAGACAGACGTTTTGATAGCTCTCGAGACAGAGTCAGGGAAACAGCACCCTTGTAATCGAAACTATGATCATCAATATCAATCAAGCAGGACGTAGGCTTTTACCTCCACCGTGAGGGGCCGAACCTGGGTAAAAACTCGCGTCTTCTCGATTCCGATCAACCCCGTTCAAGCTACCACCCAGCTGCGATGGCCTCACCACTAAGTCCTTTCACGAGGACATCTGCCGTGACAAAACCACGACAGTTGGCGCCCACCGTGGGGCAAAACGCACGGTGGTGTTCAGTTCTTGGAGGGATCTCTCCCAAGGATCGAGAAGTTCGCAATTTTCCGGATGAAGAAGAACCGGTTTGGAAGGATCTGCATCAGCTTCGAGTTCATCAGTCCAGATTTATAATCTGTGAGATTTAAAGTTCAAGAGAAATTAGGGTTGCGGTTTATTACGCCCTTGCTATCTCGCAAGTTGCCAAGGCCGACAGTTTTTTCGTCGTCATCAACACCGATCTAGCGGGTCTCTACTACGGACACACGAGTCAGACAGCCGCGGCTAGCTACGCGGTGTTTTGAAACTATCCAAGCTTTCTAGTGGCAGCGTTTTTCATCGCAGAGCCCTAGACAGTCAAAGTCATGACAAGTCTTGATCTGCCACGGATCAGAGGCTGTATCAATGCTGGATGAAATCAATAGCAGCATCAACGAAAGTAGTCTGCAAGGGCAGCGGATCTACCACCATAAGCTGAACAAGGAACACTCGGCATAAGTAAGGCATATAAATCTGAGGAAAAAAGCAGCCGTCGTTTCGTCAGGCCACAACTCGGAGGAAGTTACGGATGTGGACTTTCCAAAGACAAGGGCGACCCGGAAACAGACAGGGCCTGCACCACGTCGTCGGCTGGCCTTGCACCTCCAACCGCCGTGAGCCCATAGCCTCAAGCCGTCGCCTCCACGTCCACTGGTCTCCGCCTCAGTTTCAATTCCGAGTCGCCGGCCGCCTCATCCCTGAGCCGCCGCAGGCCCCGACCCCACCTTCGCCTCGATGCTCAAGGCCTCCGTCTCAAACCTCATCTGTCGCCGCACATCGACCCGCCGTGCCTCTACCATGAGCCTGCCACCTCTGGGCCGCCGTTTCCACGGCCTAGCCGCCGACCGCCGTCCTCGCCGTGACGGACGCGCCTCTGAGCCGCCGGCCCTGAGCCGTCGCCTACCTTCCCAGCGGTGGACAAGTCGCCACCATCCAGTTCCATTGCCGACTGCCGCCGTGGCTCGTCTGCGAGTTCTCTCCGCGGTCCTCGCTCCGCACCTCTACCACAAGTAGCCGCTGCTTCCGCCGCGTGGCTGCAGCGTCGCCTTTTCTCCGCCTTACTCCGCCTGCCGTCGCACTTTGCGTCAAGCCACCTGATGCCTCCCCCACGGAGGCCACGGTCGCGCCTCTCCAACCCGCCGCCGTCGCGGGCGCACCTCGTCGACCCGCCGGAGCGCCCTCGCTGCAGCCGGCGAGTCGCCAAATCGCCTCCGAGCTGCCTCCATCAAGCCGCGAGCCACCATATGCTCTGCGCTGAGTCGCCCACGCTGGTGTGGCTTCGAGCCGCCAGCCGTCTCAAGCCGCCGCGCCTCCGTTCTGAGTCGCCGGTCTCCGTTGGGGCCGGCCCCGAGCTGCCGACATTCTCCGCCCCCGCGAGCCCGTAGCCGGCTCTGTCTCGTCTTGAGCCGCTGCGTCAAGCCGCCCCCGACGGCCTCGTTAAACAGCGCCTCCGCCATTGCGGCTTCAAGCTGGCCCCGTCTGGATGCCTCAAAAAGTCGCCTCTGCCAAGGCCCTGCCGGCAAGTCGCCTCTAGCCAAGTCACCGGTTCCGCCTCTGCCGCTCGGCCCGACTCCGAGCTGCCTCCACTGCCGCGGCCTACGATGATGTGGCCCGCCCCGATCCAAGTCGTCTCCGCCTCGACCTTTCAAGTCGCCGCCTCGCCGCGACAAGTCGCCTCTGAGCAGCACTGGTTGTCGAGTTGCCGTGGTCCGGCGCCTCCGAGCCACGCTGGGCCTCGCCTTCTCCGCCCCGAGCCGCCGTCTCGAAGCCGCCTCCGCTGCCGCCATGGCCTCGGCCCGCCTCGAGTATCCGCCGCCGTGGTTCGCCGTGACCGCCGCGGCCCCGCCTGGTTGCCTCCTCCGCCGTGGCTCGCCGGCGCGCCAAAGCCGCCTGCTAGTGCGGCCTCACCTGCACCGCAAAGCCGCCTCTGCCTCGCTGGTTTTGCCCCGGTGCTCGCCTCCGAGCGGCCCGCGCCACCTCACAGCCGCGGCCTCACTTGGCTGCCTCTGCCGCCGTGGCTCGCCGACTCGTCTCCGCCGCCCACCTCACCAACCCGCCCCTGCCGGAGCGGCCTCAAGCCGCCCGAATAAAAAAAAGGGGAAGGTGGAACCGGTGGGAGGACTAGGCGCCTTTAAAAAAAATGGTGGTCAGCTCAAAAATTATCAGAGTAAACACGCCAATTATTATGAGTATCTCCAACTGGCCCGAGGTTGACTTCAACTCCACCGCAGTCATCATCAACCCCGCGGCTGATAGTTCCCAACAAAATATATCAGGTGAAATCTATCCAGTCGATTTTTATTGATACATTTTTATTCTTTCGAGAACAATTACTCTGGCTTGCGATATTCTTTATGCAGGGCAATTGATCACTGCAAGGACGATCGTCGTGCCACGGATACAGAGCCCGCGCCAAACGTTATCATGCGCCAGCATCCGACCGTGCCGCATTGCTCGACGAACGCATATGCAAGCCGCCGCCTCTGCGGTCCAGTCTACATCAACCCACGGCCGACTCACGTGCCAGCGCCGGCTTATACCACCGCAGCCGACGTACGCGTCCACATTGGCTTACAACGCCACGGGCGACCCCCGTGTCCGCGCCGGGTTACCGGCCGACTCTCATATCTACATCAACACACCGGATCCGTGCCCGTTTGCATGAACTGCTTAAACGGACGCCGCTGCCCCCATGGCCCGGTCTACTTCAACAAACTCTGAAGCAAATAAATCAACCTTCGCCTGCACCGGATGGCTCAATGGACAGGCGCACAAGTTGCCGCCACTGCGGTTTGGTTAACTTCAACAAAACAGCCGGGACAAACCATCGGCCGGATTACTGACACGGCTTATATGGGATCATCTATGACCCGCCACGGTCGACCTCAACCTTCCGCGGATTCACATCGCGTTATCAACACCAAGGACATACAACAAGCGTCGTGAAGATCATCAACTCGCCCCACGCCTCTGTTTTCAATAAAATTCAGCTTTCAGCTGTCAACAATATGGTGACTTATGCCGCAAACAAGTGAAGAGTCTCAAGCCAACACCTCGAGTCGCCTCAAGACTCGGAGGCTACACAGACATGACTCAGCAGTCTCAGTCGGTTTGAACAAATACAAGAACCCCGACTCATTGCAAGGAAGACAACCTGGACTTGGGGGCTACTGCCATATTGGCAAAAAGTCAGGTTGCCAAAGAAGACTAGTCGCCATGATGCACAGTCTAAACATGGGTATCCTGTTCAATCTTGATGATTGGTCACTTGGGGGCTTCCAACTCACCGAGTTTAGCTATCTCACCCTCTTGACCCGGCAATAACACCACATTATCTTGGTTAAACCTGCCTGTCTGCTTGATGCTACTCCGCTTAGGTGACCCGGTGTACTCTTGACAAGTCAATCATTTTTATGACCCTGAACTTGTCTTGGTTAAAACATCAGTTATGTCACGTGAGAGCCGGCTTACAGAGAGCGAGGATAAACCATGGGCTATCACGCCAGCTTCATTGAAGCAAGACTCGAGCCTCGAAAGCCGATCTTATGTCGTGCCTCGAAAGCCGACGTTTTTATACTCTGTTGTCATACACATACATCATCATAGATTGCATCATCATAAAATGCATCATATATGCATATACATATTTGTTTATGTTGCAGGAGCCGGTTTTCAAACCGGGTTACATTGTAACTCTGCAGGAACAAACAAATCTTTAATAGCCAAAAATGGCTGGATCTTCATTATGGTTTATCATAACCAGTATTAAATGATTGAGATATCATTTCTCCTATTTTTCCCGGGGTACAATTCCAGCCGGGTCACATATAATACCTGGTCATTTAATTGACCGGGTTATTCAACATGTGCTTTGTAGAGGACTACAACACTTATGTATTTTTCTCACACATATTTGCCGGGTTGCACTGCAACCACGGCCAAGGATTTCTTTCATCGCAAAGGCATCATCAGTTCACAGAGTGGATATGATTTTATTCTACAATGGAAGGAATAGTCCCGAGTCGCCGCAGGCACACGACTCGGCACTTGGGGGCTACATTATTCAAATCAAGATTACATCAAGTATGAAAGTCCCATGTCACTGCAAGCATGCACCACGACACTTGGGGGCTAATGCATGGTCATTTTTACTAGTCTCATTGAAGACCCGGCTCATCACATCATGATAAGCCGACCCTTGGGGGCTACCAATTGCTCCTATCAAAAATTCAAAGTACACAAGCCTTAATAGTGACCCGAAGCTTGGGGGCTACATCATATGATGTTCTTTTCAAAGGAGTACATGTAAGTCCCAAGTCGCTGCAAGCAAACGACCTGGCACTTGGGGGCTACAACAGTCAGTTGTTTAAATAAATCAAAAGGTCCAAGTTGAAGACCCGGCCCATCATATACTGATGAGCCGGCCCTTGGGGGCTACACATGTGAAGTGCAAAACTTTCAGTTCATAATTGAAGACGCAGACGGACAACCCGGATTTTCTTCAAAGTTGCAACATTTATATTTAAGCAAGTCTTAAAGCTATCACTTTGTTCTACTCTTAAGACTTGGGGGCTACAGGTTATCTCCTCCAAGCTATTCAGACAAGTTAGCTCAACATCATACATATTTTTTATTCATTTTTTCATCAAAGTCTGATGCATTGAAAGTTGGCACAACATCAGACGGATTTTCTTTTTATCAAGCCAAGGCATTTGAAGACAATTCAAAAATATCATAAGGGTTATTTTTTCTGCATGGAATCAGCATCAAGAAACTCAGGAGCTTAGCATGAATAAATCCAAGCTAATCTGGGGGCTAATGTCGGGGATATAACTCCACGATATGACCCGGCTCATGACATTAAGTCGCCCTGAGGTTAAGTCATCTCTGGGCTTAAGTCACCCTGAGGATGAGACCCGACCGAAGTATGACCCGGCCTGCTACAGTGTCAGGTTTGAAGTTGACCCGGCCTGCTACAGTGCCAGGCCTGAGGTTAACCCGGCCTGCTACAGTGCCAGGCCTGAAGTTAACCCGTCCTGCTACAGTGCCATGGCTGAAGTTAACCCGGCATGCTACAGTGCCAGGCCTGAAGTTAACCCGGCCTGCTACAGTGACCCCGGCGAGGAGTCAAAATACAAGATGGAGACCCTTTAACTTGGAAGACACGGATGACTTAGAGTAGGACTCCAATCACGGATATAACCCGGAATCTCATGTAAGCCGCCCCTTCAACTTATATAAGGAGGGGCAGGGCACCCCAAGAGGGACAGGTTTTTAGAGGTCAAGATAGACAGTTACGTCTCAAGACAGACGTTTTGATAGCTCTCGAGACAGAGTCAGGGAAACAGCACCCTTGTAATCGAAACTATGATCATCAATATCAATCAAGCAGGACGTAGGCTTTTACCTCCACCGTGAGGGGCCGAACCTGGGTAAAAACTCGCGTCTTCTCGATTCCGATCAACCCCGTTCAAGCTACCACCCAGCTGCGATGGCCTCACCACTAAGTCCTTTCACGAGGACATCTGCCGTGACAAAACCACGACAGATCGGGTTGGTTTTCCGACGAGTAGAGCGGCGACCCTTGGGGAGAGAAGTCGGAGTGCTCGGGGCCATGGGAGCGACTGATCTCTTATGAGAAGAAGCTGGAGGAGCGCTTACCATGGAGAATGGCAGAGCTCCTCGTAAATCAAGGAGAAGAGCCACCTTGGAGCCGTCAACGCTTTCTTGGTAAAAGAACCCATCTTCACAAATAAGGGAGAGCTCGGAATCCTCCTGAAAACCAGGGTCGTCATCGCGAGCATACGACTCCGGCTGTGGAGCCGGACAGTTCACCGTCTCAACCAAGCATTTCTACCCCTGCTCGAATATGTTGAACATCTAGTCAGGAGTATTAATACACTGCTTGGATGGATAAGATGTTTTAAAAGAAACTCACTGCTTCGACGGGACGATGGTAGGAGAGACCATCCAAGAATTTTCGTTACACGAAGTCCTTTTCCTCTCCTTTGTAGATGCTTGTTAGCACTTTGGCCATGGCTGCTTGGTCTTTAAAACCTTTCCTCATGGATTGAGTGGCGTCATCCATCCCATTGTATTTCCATAAGGGATGGATGCGTTGCCGGAGAGGTTGGACTCTTCGGAGGATGGCGATGGCCATCACATTCATGATGGTCAGGCCATTGCGAGCCAGGCAGGATACCTGAGCTGCAAGGTGAGCCACCTCGGCATCATCTCTTTGAGATGTACTCCTCGGCCGCCAGTTCAAACGCTTCTTTGAAGGCGCGGGGGAAAAGGTAAGGAGCCTGGAGCGGACCGGGTCATAAAGGGGAACATCGGCGATATAAAACCACTCGGAGGCCCACGTCTCGGTGTCCTCTTTAGGGGTGCCGGGGAGGTAGCCGGCCCCAGCAATTCGGCACACCACGGCCCCTCCGACCTCATGAATCTTCCCATCTCGGGAGCAGAGCGTCAAGCAAGAGTATTTCCTCCATAAGCCGAAGTGGGCCTCGCGGAAAAGGTACATCTCGCAGAGGGCGATGAAACCCGTGATGTGCAAGATGGAATTAGGGGTGAGATGGTGGAGTTGGATCCCGTAAAACTCTAGAAGACCCCTAAGGAATGGATGGATAGGAAATCCAAGACCTCTTAGAAGGAATGGAACGAAACAGACGCGTTCATCCCCATTTGGTGTGGGGTGATTATCGGCATGCACCTTGCCGTCAATGGACATTAGGCCAGGGCGGGCAGAGGTGAGATCAGAATCGGGCAAATAACCTTGAGTGGGAAGCCAATCTAGTTGAAGATGGGTGATGGAGCAACTTCCCCACTCACACGGAAGAGGCCCGTGGGGAAGCTTCGACAAGCTCGCGGCGCCTGACATTGCGAGAGCTTTTGAGCTTGGATTGGAAGGATTTTGCGCTGGGGCGAGATGGGGGAATGCTGGGGTAAACGGTTGCTGTGACCCTAGCTCGTTTACCTTTGTAAATTAAGGCCATTAGGGACGCTTCGGTGCCCCGCCATCAATGCGCCTGTTCCCCAATTGTACGAGAATCAAGAAGAATTATAAAACAATAATCGGGGCCACATTACGTGGGGCCCCGGGTGCAAATCTTCGGATTGCTCAGAAAGGAAGCTGGCTGATCCGATGTACATTGATAGTCTTACCCGTTTTGAGAAGGCCGGGAACATTTTAAAGATCTTGAATCCGAACACAAGTCGACAACGGAGGAACTCGCCTGCCAAGCCGAAGACATCAAGCCGAAGAGACGCGTCCAAGAAGGAAGCTGCAGTCTTCGGTTTCGAAGATCAGTTCAGGGGCTACTGACGGTGTCCTGGACTAAGGGGTACTAACCTATGCGGCCCACAGTCCACGGGCCGGGCTCATGGCCTGCCGATCACTAGAAGGAAGGACTATCAAGGCCACGAACCTCGGCGTGATCAAGATGGAAACCTCCGAAGACTTGGCATGCACTTCACGAATTGCCTTTTTTTAGGGCTAATGACAATGGGAAAGGCTCCTAGTGACTCTCTTTTATTATTTTAAGAAAAGGAGGCTTCAAGGATTGCCTTGTAGCCGAAGTATTGATAACCGACTATGTGTATGACCTAGGTACCCCCGGTGCGTATATAAGCCGAGGGGTTTTAGTCTTTAGGGACCCAATTACCAGCCTTAGGGTTTAGAACACAATCATACGATCTCGAGGTAGATCATCTTGTACTCTGTACCCCATCGTCTCAATATAATCAAAGCAGGAGTAGGGTTTTACCTCTTCGAGAGGGCCCGAACCTGGGCAAACACTATGTCCCTTTTCCTCTTGTTACCATCGATGTCAGACCCACAACTCGGGACCCCCTACCCGAGATCCACCGGTTTCAGCACCGACACCGAGGCCCTCACACGCTTGTGCTCAGCAAGCGAACGGGCCCTCAGCAAGAGCCCCATCGAGCTGCTTCTTGGCGCAAATTGCCGCAATCTGCTCCAGGCGTGGCCCATGCTCACCTCAAAATACAATGTCACGGTCCAAGGCCACATTGGCCAAATGCCCATGAGGAACACAACCAAGAACAGTAAACCTAGAACCCGAGACGGGGGCGGGAGGCGGGGATGAAGACATACTTGTCTCGAGGTTACGGGCCGCCGCCCGATGGGCCGCCTTCTTCGGGATCGTCGGGACTCGTCCGCCTGACGAGATCCTGAAGCGGCCCAAGCGTGCGCTCTGGCGGGAGGTGATGGGCGGAGAGGGGTGTGGATGGAGGGAGAGGCAGCCCTTGGGATTACCCACGGGAGTGTCGGAGTGGGCCGTGGATATCCCCACACCAGGCGGAGTCAGCGTGACAGGTACCATCGCGGCCAGGGCCCCCTGGCCTGGTGAAGGCAGGGGGCCAGGCGAGCGAGAGTAGCAAACTACCCTCGAGTGGTGAGGGGACGACGATGCATGTCTGTCCATCCCAACACTCAGAGAATCCTCCTCCTCCGCACTAGCCTGGGTGTGAGGCGAGCACACACAAAGGATTGGCGCGGGGGGAAGAAGGCCTGGCTCCACGGACGACAGGAGAAGATGCCAGCACAGGGCCGAGTGCGAGAGAGGCCACGGGCAAAGATGCTTGCGCCGGCGCAGACGGGGTCGCAGAGCCCAGAGGTGCGTGAGGACGCGCCTCCTGGCTGCCCCCACCATCCGAGGACTCCTCAGATGAGGCGGAATCATCCCCTCCACCGTCCTGACCCGAGTGCACCGGGGGGAGGGGCGCGGAGAGGACCCCTCCATAACCACCTCAGGGTCCTCCATGTCCAGTTTGAAGGTCAACCACACCCCATCAATGTCGAAGTAGAAGGGTAGGATAAGGCCATCAACCCACGCAGGGTCCGGGCAGAGAATCTGGATGCGGGCAGGGCCCTCACCCTCCAAAGAACCCACATCAACAACCACCATCTTGCCCACCGGCTTCGAGACCATCTTGAGAATGTGATCAAGCTTGGCCTCTTTCGGGTGCTCCAAAATGGAGATCCAAACACGTGACACGAAGAAATCTGGTTCGGGCGCCGAAGAGGCCTCTTTGACTGTGACCTTAAACTTGTGCAAACGAAACGGGATCTCACCAAACCGGGTGCATAGTCGTAACATCTCCGCAGAGGGGAACGGGACCGAGAAGACCGAGGGAGCAATCTCTCTTACCTCCCAAGTGAAGGACGTATCCTGAACCTCGCCGATAAATTCACGGAGCTTCTCAGCGATGATCTCAGCAATGACCACCATAGCTGGGGGTGGGTCCTGGTCATGCACCACCGTGATGGTGGCAAGGTGAGGAGTGATGGTGGGCTTCGGCAGGGGCATGTTGATGTTGAAGAAGCCCCCATCGATCATGTTCCCCAGGTACTCCTAGGTGAGCGGGCACCAAGGAGGCGCCAGGCAATCGGCGCGGAAGTGTCCCGCAATGCCACAGTTGAAGCACAACTGGGCCTCATGTGCCCTCGCCCGACCCTCCGACCGAGCCGCCGGGGGAACGGGCAAGCCATCCTCGGGGAGCTCACCCGTCCCAGGACCCACCGACATCTCTGGACCGGCCACGGCACTAGAGGAGCCACCATCACCCACCTTCTTCTTAGACTTTTTCTTCTTCTTGGCTTGCTCCGAGGAGGCCGGGGCCTTGAGACACCGCCGCGGGGGAGAGTAGCGAGAGGACCTAGGCGGACGACGCCAGGTCCGCCCGCGAACCTCGGGCCTCCCGCGCAAAAAGGGCCGGACCCTCCCACCATCCATCCCGAGCTGGTGAATGCGCCCTTGGCGCGCCAAGCAGACCCCACGCCTCTGGGAGGACATGGCCGAGACCTCACGCCTCTGGGAGGACATGGCCGAGACCTCCTGCCTAGGCTGCGGTACCGAATCCGACCGGTAGCACGCCGGACGAGTCTCTAGCTCCCCGCGAAGGGACTCCTCCCGAGCCAAATCCTCCGCACGCACACACTCCGCCTCCTGCCTGCGCCGGTCTCTCACCGATCCAGCTACGGCAGGCGGCAATCCCGCTCCGGCGCCTGGGGCAGCGAGTTGAGCATTGCAGTAGCCCTGTGAGGCGAGGGGTACCGCGCGGGAGCATCCATGGATGCGCGGGCATCCAGCCGCCGGGGGGGGGGGGGGGGGGGGGGGGGGGTGAGGCGAGGGGGAGCACGACTTGGCTCTGTGTGACGAGGAGAACAGGAGCGCACCTCCCGCGAGGACAAGGCCGCGTCGTGGGTGTGCTTCAGACGGGGAGCACCGTCGCCAGGCCTCCACAGGGAAGGCGGGGTGAGGGAGACCGTGACCACCACCGGGCCCTCTCCCTCCTCGTCGTCGTTGACATCGCCACACGCAAAGGGCGCCCGCGCCGGCCTCCACAGGGAAGGGAACGAGGACCGGCCGGCAGGCCCGCGGCCGCCGCTAGCCTCGGACCCCGCTATGGAGGACGCAGAGGCCAGCGCCAGCGGGATACTGGTGGCACTAGGGCCCACCCCGATGACGCAGTTCAAAACGCCAAGGGAGTCGCCTGTTGCTATTGCCCGGGTCGCTGTCCTCTTTCTTTCGTTCGTCCGTCTGTCTCTGTTGCAATTTCAGTCAAGCAAACCCGTTTATCCTGAAATTAGAACATAAATGTTTCACTTGATATTAAAGCAAAATAGTGGTAACGCTTCTGTTTATTGTTTACAGTTCTTATAAATAGCTAATTAAGAACTTATTGCCGTCTAGCTTATGTACCTTATGTATTGTTGTACTATTTGTTACTCCTTTTATATCACAAATAGATGTTGTTTTGTGTGCTGGTTCGGTCTTCAAGATTTACCTTGGATCACACTCTGTAGTTTATATTTATTATAGCATGAACAATTATTATATTATTAATATACCTTCCGAGATAAATCTAAACATATGATCTACAAGTTCTCAAGCTAAATATTTATGTTGAAATATATTGACCGTCTCTCTCCATCAGTTCGAGCTTGTGTATGAATTGGCTAGAGCATGAATTGAATATGGTGAAAGTCAAAAGGTCAAAATTTCAAGACCCTGTCAACACAGTAATAATAAAAAAGATTATGCCACCTACATCGATTATATTGTGTGAAGGGAAGTGTTGACATATATTGCTCGCCTCTCCATCAGTTCAGACTTTTGAATAAACTGATTGGGGCATGAATTCAATAATTCAAATTAACATTTATTGTTAAACTTGTCATAGTCGCTAGGTGGTCCATGGACCTGGTTTTAATTTTTGTTATCTTTGGTGCTCTTTGTACTGCCATGATTTATTATGAATAGATCAAGAGTTTCTCCCGCAAAAATAAAGTTTGACTTAGTACATGTCCAAAACAACATTGTATTTCTAAAGTAAACCACCAAGTTACCAACAAGTAGTGACTAGTGAAAATGAAACCTTGCTCTATACTCACTTTTCTGGATTAACATGAACCATTATAATTATGTGGCGGGGCAAAATAAAATGTGTAAACTCGTTTTCTGGCCAATCCCTTTCTCCCTCTCCTAAAAGAAAAGAATCAAACAAAGCATTGATTATTTGGAATGTTTGCAATAGAAAAAAAAAATAGTGATGACAACATGCTCATCTCCTGTAGCTCTGCCCTTCCCTCACGTAGTACACCTCCTGAGAGACCAAGAGAACACACACACACAACCCCCACCCTCCTCTCAAGAGTGCTTTTTCTTGGCGAATCACTATCTTGAAGTAAGGGCATCTTCAACGCGGGTCCTTAAACCTCCCGCATCCGTCCAAACCGAGCGGTCCGGGCTCACAAGCCATCCAACGGCGTTCTGCATCGGTCTGCAGATCACTCTCGACTTCCGTTTTCCCGCAAACCGGAATCAAACCAGGGGGGCTTTGCGGGAGTCCAGACACCATCCATGTAGGACTCCGACACCTCCGGCCCATCCAAAACTGAGGCGGAGCCCGCGCATTTGGAGCCGGCCGCATAGTTTCCGCGGCAAAATCCTCCTTTCTCGACCCTCTCCTCTTCCATCCTGCCGCGCTCCACCCTAATTCCTGCCCTTTTTCGCCACCGCCATCGCATGGACCCGCATGAAAAGCTGCCGAACAAGGTGATGGTGGAGGATCCGTCGATCGCGGCCGCCCGCAAGAACAACTCGGCGACACGGCAACATCACCAGCTCATACAGAAGGCAAAGGCGCCGTCGCTCAAGAAGCAGAAGGCCGGTGGAGGTGGTGGTCGTGGTGGTGGACGTGCAGGGGGCGGGCGTGGTGCAGGGCAGAGCCTGGGACGCGGGGCGCCGCCATCGTCGCCATCCGTGCAGGCGCCGTCCTGGCCGGAGCAATACAAATTAATATTTTTCTTCAGTTTTGCTGGATGTAAGTCGCCTGAATTTCGAATTTGGATCAATCGATTCCATGGAGAAGGAAGCAACAGCTATAGAGCACGCCGGCGGCAGCTTGATCTTGTCTATCTTAGGGTTCGGGGGGAGAAGCAGCCTCCTTGTCTATCTTAGGGTGTAGGGGGGAGAAGCATCCTCCTTGTCTATCTTAGGGGTGTGTCAGGGTGCAGGTTCGCCGGAGAAATAGGTAGCTCGCCGGCTATAGAGGGATGGCCGGGGGCGGCTATAAGCATGGCGGTGGGGGAAGGTCGAGGGGAGGGCGGGGCGGGGAGGCGGTCGCGGGAGCGCCGCCGGCTGCGGGCAGATGAGGCAGGCGGTCCGGCTGGCGGTTGTGGGCGGTTCAGATCGAGATCAGGAGGAGGAAGACGATGAATAGTATTTTCAGAGATAGAAGAAGAAGATCTGGCCATTCCTTTTGCATCCAAGGGCAGGGAACAAATCGACTGACCCCAAAAACAAATTCAGTCGACTGGTCCCTAGTCATTCCCATTTTTCTGTTCCTTTTTGTGAGCATTGTGAGTACATCTTCATCTTTTCTGAGGTTCCCAAGAGTGTTAGATTCTTGTTTCCAATTCATCATTGCAAGACCGCAACTTGGCGTTTACGCTTTTATGTGTGTGCACGCGTGCGCCACGGCAGTAGCAGTACAGGAGCTGGAAGCATCTTGTTGCGGAGGAGTGAAGCTACGACGACGATCAAGGCCGCCCGGGAGGGGCATCAAGAATTAATGGATCTTTCTGGCGCGTAGGGGGAGCTGCCAATGCCAATGCACGCTGTCGGTTCGCCGTACCTCGGCCTGCAGCACCATGAGCACCACCACCACGCCGGCACTAATGGCCGGCATGTATCACCGCCGGCTTCTCCGGCAGTGGCGGCGGCCATTGGGGACGAGGAAGAAAACTCCAAGATCCAGCAGCTGGTGAAAGTGGTTTTCGCGGGAGCCGGCGGTGGGGCGAGGTACCGGGAGTGCCTCAAGAACCACGCGGCGACCATTGGCGGCAGCGCCACGGACGGGTGCGGCGAGTTCATGCCGGCCGGCGAGGACGGCTTGCTGGACGCGCTCCGGTGCTCCGCCTGCGGGTGCCACCGCAACTTCCACCGCAAGGAGACGGACGGTGCCGGCGTGCGGCACGGGCACCACCACCACGGCCACCTGATGGGGCCGCTGAGCGCGCTCTCTGCCCACCGAGCCGGCCTCCTGGTAGCCACGCACGTGCCGCCGACGCGCATGGTGATGCCCTTGAACGCCATGCACACGTCGGAGTCCGACGAAGCGGCGCGGCCAGCGCCATCCCGGAAGCGGTTCCGGACCAAGTTCACGGCGGAGCAGAAAGCGCGCATGCTGGGCTTCGCTGAGGACGTCGGGTGGCAGTTGCAGAAGCTGGAGGACACCGTCGTGCAACGCTTCTGCCAGGAGGTCGGCGTCAAGCGCCGCGTCCTCAAGGTATGGATGCACAACAACAAGCACACCCTCACACGCCGCCACCACCAGCGCGGCGCCGGCGTTGATGGAGATCCTTCCTGCGGCTGGAGTCCCAGCTCGGGCCCGCCACAGCAGCTCCTGCTCGAGTAAACCAACATCGACCGAAGAATTGATTCAAGGCGTTTACCGTTAACTCTAGCTGATCATTCTAGCTTAGCTGCATTGCATCACACTGTTGCATCAGAAAATGATGCTTAATTAATTCCCTGTGCTGCTTGATCTTTGTCTCAGTTTTGTCGCTTTTTACCCTTCTCGTTCGTGTGTTGTTTCCAACTAGGCGTCAGTGTTTGAGTAGCTTAGTTAAATGAGGCTGTGAAGTGAGTTGCTGATAGGTCAGTGTTCTCCAGAGTGTGTGTGACTGTGGGGTGAGCTGATACTGAAATCACTTGTTCAAAAAATTTCCATAAAGAACGCTTTTATTAATTTAAAATGTAGTATCACACGGATGCTTGCATGATGAGCAACATTCATCCTCTGCATAGACTAGATGGCTCGTTGCGTCCTTGGCGCAAAAACCAAACACAACCAAGAAACGAGGTGAACTATTATAACTTTTTTTTGCCGAACTAATAGGAGGACCTGTTGTGTCTTTGGTGCAAAAAACAAACACACCGAGAAGTTAGGTGAACTATTTATTATTTCTTTCGTTGTTCACAAATAGGATTGAGTTGAATATGATTGTATCACTACTGCAGGAAGGTCCTAAGATGACACATGTATAGGAGACCATTCGACCAAACTATGTGCGATGCATGAATTGCAAACTGTATGGTAATAAAACCGTCACCAATAAAACGAATTGTGTGCGATGGCGGATCCATCAAGCACGATTCAGAAAAGAGTTGCGTGTGCGATACGTGACATACAGTTGATCCATACAAACTATTTGTGACGAGCAAAATAACGCAAATGGTTACCCAGGTCAAGATGTGTGCGATAGACGGCATACCGGTCACTCGGCTGAACTGTTTGTGATGAGCAAAATAACACAAACGATTTGGTTTAACAAGATGTGTGTGATACCCGGCAAACATGCCAGTAATCAGAATTGTGTGGGAAGACCGATAATAAAACAGACGATTCCTGCTAATAAGCTGTGTGTGTTATGGGCAAACGCTTGCTGGTAAATAATTCTCTGTGATTCTTGAAATCATCATCAACGAGTTCCTTAGTTTAATCGTTTGCAATGTGATTTGCTCAGTCTGCACAACATCTACGCTCCGTGTACAGAACAATATATTCTTTAGTGAATTGTGTACTCTATTGGGCACACGAGTATATATCGAACACACCCGTGGGTAAGCAATGTGCACACAGGCGTCGTGCTAGCTCGCGTTTCCTTCTTTGCTAAGTTTTTCATTAATTGATGGCGAACATGCCACCGTTTCCCGCCACTTCCTATCGGTTTCCCGCCACCAGTGATTGCTCATGAGCCTAGGCGGCGCGCGACACACAGAGGCACAAGCGCAGCCTGTAGCCCCTCTACCTATTCCAAGCATGCCAACCCACCGAAGCGCCGCCTCTGCCATCAACCTCCTCGACAAGGAAAACGAGCCGGTGCAGGCGCCACGGCCTGTCGAGGCCGAGGGCATCCCCGGCAACGCAATGGACGACGCCGTGCTTCATGTCATCGCCAGGGTTGAGCATACCCTTGGCGCAGGGCGCGACAGCGCCGCGCATCAAGATAGGCGCGTCAGCGCTGAGAGGTTGCAGCTCGCCGCACAACATGATCGGTGGTGCGCCGCAGAGCAAGATAGGCGCATCTGCGCCGATAGGCTGCGGCACGCCCCATAGCAAGACCGATGGAGCACCGCAGAGCGAGAGGTGCGGCGCGCCACACAGCAAGAGCGAATCCATCGGCGCTTGCCTGCTGTCGACAGAGCATTGCACCTGGGTACACGGCCCGTTAGTAGCCCGATTCCTTGCCATGAGGGCAGAGGCCGTCTGCGTCGTACTTGCACTAGAGGTCGGCTGCGCCGTACTTGTACCGGACGTCGGCCGTGCCGTTTGCATGGGTCACGCCATTTGCCTTGTCTGCGGCCCATTGGATGTCAACGCGCTGGTCAGTAGGGTCGAGCGCCTCCTTGGCCCAGGTGTCCACCGAGGCGCAGTAGAGGAACATGGCCGTTGTATCCTCGAGGTGGTGATCTCCGATGTAATAGCTAGCTTGGAGCTCGAGATCGCACTACAGATGTACCGCAAGCATGTCCACCGCTTGGACGACCACCTGCACAAGTTCAGGCAGAGCCAAGAGCTTCCATAGGCAAGGGCGGTGGTCATGGATGTGTTTTATGTTGTTGAGTCGTTTCGACGTTGATCGCTATGTCTTCACAACAGTCATAATATTGCTCTGTTTCAATGTGTGCACTCTGTTTTCCGTTCTTATATATTGTTCTGTTTCAATGTGTTTATGCTTTCCATTCTATACATGTGGATGGTAATAGCTAGATAGAAATTAGTACGAAAACAGATAGAAATATGAAATTCATAATATATATTAACTATTTAGTAGTTCATCACAGATATATATACATATATGTATACGTGTATATATATATATATATATATATATATATATATATATATATATATATATATATATATATATATATATATATATATAGTAGCACTATTCTGATCCCAGGATCAGAATAGTTATTCTGATCCAACCGGCCCTATAAGGAGCCGCGGTGACGTTCCCGAACTCCCGGAACCGGAAGCGACAAAAAAAGAAAAAACCACCCCGACCACTGACTGCTCGATCCACCAGACCACCTTCCCCCTGATCCCATCGCCGCCCGGACCACCCCGCCGCCGCGTGACCCGCTGGGACCCTCCGCCACCGCGCGGCCTCCCGGAATCCCCGTCGCCGAGCCACCTCCCGGACCTCCGCCGCCGCTCCCCGACCCGACCTAGCTACCGCGGCCGCCTCCGCCAGGACCTCGCCTCCGCCACGACCACGCCGGCCACCACCGCCCGTCTTCCCACCCACCTCCACCAGGACCTCGCCTCCTAGCGAGCCGCCGCCAGTTCCCTCGCGGATCCAGCCATTGATCCTCCGCGGATCCAGCCAACTTCACGCCGCCGGCTATGGATCCGTCCCCGGGGATCGACCCGGACGCCGGCTGCCTCCACCACGCGTCGGTCCCCGCCCCCACCCTCATTCTACCAGGCGGATGCCGTCACCGTGCTCGAGGCCTCCGTCACTGTTCCCTGCTGGAGGCTGCCGTCGACCATTGCGATGGTCAAGATCGCGTGCTCAGGGAGCATCTCGTGCTTGCAGGAGGTCGCCGGCGGCCTGCCCCTTCCTTTTCCCTTCCTACTGTGAGGTTTTCCCACTGGCTGGCGCTCGATGCTGCCCTGGACGACGCCGACCACAGCCCCTCTGCTCGCTGCCGTTATGGACACAGCCGCGGCGCTGCCATTGCTCCCGGTGGTCGTAAGCTCGCCATATTCCTGCACAAAATATTGCAGTTCAAAGAAAAATGAGGATGGAAGTTCGAGAAGACTATTTTTAGCTGTTTTTTGGCGCCACCACCTACAGCCGACGCCGCAGCGGCCAGGCCGTTCAACTTTGCCTCCTCAGGCCGTTCACCTCTGCCCATGTGAGCGCGCGTCGCACTGTGCAACTTGCTCCGCTTCGAGGCACCATGCGTCTGGCCGCCCAGCACATCTACGACCCATGTGAATGCTGGTACGAAAAATGCCCACGAACAATGTGAAAAATGTTGTTTCAATGTCCACTGGGTCCGAGATTTATATTCTGTTGTTGATGAATCAGTGTTTTCGATTGATTTAAGTTATATCGTGTGTTTGAAGTTCATGTTCTCAAGATCATGAAATTCAAAAAACTGTACCTGAGAAAAGTTCAGTAAAAGCTTTATTTGCGTAGTGCTTCAAAAAATTTATCTGCTCATCATGTTAATGGGTCGTGGCCCGGGAAGTTCATACATTTTGTTCGTGGAAAAAATGGTAGTTTCAAACAAGATAAAAAATCCCACTTATGGTACACCAGGATATGGTTGGTTTTTTAAATTCATTCTGTACATAAATGATCAATGGATACATTGACGTATTTGTCTTGTTCTTTCTCGCTACGTTCATTTTGAGGTGTTAGAAAATGTGCAACAGAAGCCATGTCTACAACAAACCATCGCGGGAGTTCCCCTGCGAAAAAACTTTGGTGGATACACATTTAAAATAAAAAATAAAAAAAGAAAGTTTCATTCATAAAAATAGATGGGAAACAAAGGAAGAGCTTCAAACTAAAATATAAAACTAAGAAGTTCAAATTACATTAACAGACCAATTCAAAAAGTTTATAAAAAAACCCTATTTCCAAAAAAACCTAGAAGTTCAAGTTAAACTAACAGGGCGATTCAGTGTTTATAAAAGAATCAAAAATATCCTTTTTCTAAATAAATAAAAACCTACAAGTTCAAATATAATGACGAAGCATTTGATTTCCCCGTTTCCAAAAATAAAACAACGAAGTTCAATTTTAAAAAACGCAGAAGTACAAATGTTTATTACGAAAGAAAAAAGGTCAAATTAAAAAACACAGTAGTTCTTTTTTTTTACATAAAAATGTTTGATGCTTATTTAAAAACCATATTATTTTAGGAATAAAACTAAGAAGTTCAAGTTAAAATAACAAAGAAGTTCGAAGTTTAATAAAATCAAAAACAACACTTTATTCGAAATAAAAATTATGAAGTTCAAATTAGAATAACAGAGAAGCTCGAAGTTTATAAACAACTAGAATTTTTTCTCATTACTGAAGAATAAAATGAAGAAGTTCAAATTAAAATAAAAGGGACAACTAAAAAAAGTTTAAAGGGAATTTCCAATTTTTTAGAAATCTACAAGTTCAAACTAAAATACCGAAGTGGTTCGATGTTTATTAAAAAATCTAGGATTTTACCAATACAAACCGGTGAGGAATCACGAGCAAAAATACGTGACAGAAGTTCAAAGTGAAAACAACGAGCAGTTCAACTACTACACGGAATGCATTTCGGAAGAGAAAAAAATAATAAAAAATAAAAGCCTAAAAGGGTTGTTGCAAGAAGTTCACGTTCTTGTCCCTGCACGGTTCAAATTTCTAGTGCAAGACATCCGTCGTTCATTTACATGTTCAAAAAAAGGCAAAAATATCGTTGTTTCTAAAAGAACCTAGAAGTTCAAATTAAAATAACGGTGTAGTTCAAAGTTTAAAAAAAATCCAGAATTTCGCTTTCAAAAAAACCTAGAAGTTCAATTTAGAATAACAGAGCATTTGATTTTCACTGTTTCAAAAAAAAACAGAGAAGTTCAGTTTAAGGAACCTAAGAAGTGCGAATTTAAAAACTCAGATTTTCCTTGCTGCTAAACAAATAAAAATCGAGAAGTTCAAAATAAAAAAAACGGAGTAGTTCGATGTATACGGAAAAATCAAATTATTTCTGTTTCTAGGAAAAATGAAAGTACGAAAGTTCAATTTTAAAAAATTTGTTTGATGCTTATTTGAAAACATGAAAAAGTTGCTCCTATTCATAAGCTTTCCAACAATATATTATATGGTTCATTCCGATGAACGGTTTAAAAGTTTCATGTATATCGTTAAAAACAAGTTTTTGTGTATTCAAAAAAAAATCTTGAACCGTCGTGAATATGAAAAAATGATCGACACATGGAAGTTGCGCGTTTTCAACAGCTTTCCATCGATATATCATTCGCTCAATTCCGACAAGTGGTTGGCAAGTTACGGGCAAAAAACAGCACGTGAAAAATAGAGTGAAGTTCAAGCAGAGATGTACGAGAAGTCCAACTTCTTCACAGAGTGCAGTTTCGAAGACTCTGTATCGCAATGAAGGCAGAACGCATGATCTTGCCGTTTTCAAAATTACATAAAAACGGCTGGGAATTAGAGAATACTTTGTATATGAAAAAGTTTCGCATTTTCCATAGCTTTCCAACGGTATATTATTTGCCCCATTCCAATGAAGTTTGCGAAAATTACAGCCAAAAAACGATTTCGGCCATATTCAAAATTGACATAAAACCGTAAAGAATTAGGAGAAACATTCTATACATGAAAGTTTCGCATTTATTCAAGCTTTCCAAAGCCATATCGTTTGCTGGGTTCCGACATACCGTTTAAAAATTGACGTGAAAATACCATCTCGGCAGAACGTCCGCCGTTTTCTAAATTACATTTAAACCGTATAAAATTAGGAAAAACTTTCTATATGAAAATAAGCGCATTTTCATAAGCTTTCCAACGCCGTATCATTTGCCTCAATCGGATTAACCGTTTTCAAATGGCGCCAAAAATACGAGCTCGGCTGTTCGGTTTGAAAAATTCCGCCATTTGTGAAATTGCTCTTTAACCGTAGGGAATTTGGGAAAACTTTATATATGTGGAATGAGCGGATTTGCAGCAGATTTCCAACGCCGTATCATTTGCCTCATTCCGATAAACGGTTTAGAAATGGGCTCGAAAATACTATTCATGATTTTTTGTGTGAAGAAAAACGGTTTTCAAAACTGCTCTTAAACCATTTAGATTTTGACAAAAATTCAACTTAGGTCGTGACCCTCGTGTCCACAGCTTTCCAACGGTATATCGCAAGCCTCATTCGGACAAAGTTAGCAGAAGTTCAACCTGTCACCAAGTGAAGTTCAGGTCGAACAACTCAGGCAGTTCAACTAAGAATCAGAATATTATTCTGATCCCGTGATCAGAATAGTGTTTATATATATATATATATATATATATATATATATATATATATATATATATATATATATATATTAACGCTAAACTAAGCGTGAGTGTAGAATAGCTTATTCTACACCCCAGTAACGCTACATACAAAATATAGTAACATAGTATACAAAATATAGTAATTTTTTTAAAAATATATAGTAAATGATGAAATTAGATAGTAAAAGAAAATATTTTCATAATTACTACATTTTGTACCCCATTTTACTATATTTTGTATATAGCGTTACTAGGGGTGTAGAATAAGCTATTCCACACTCACGCTTAGAATAGCGCCACCCTATATATATATATGTGTGTGTGTGTGTGTGTCTATATATATATATATATATATATATATATATATATAAGTATGTATATATATAGGGTGGGTCTATTCTAACAACACCCTTAAGACCTTATTCTACCAACACCAAGCCTTATTCTGCCAACACCCATCCCCTCACCTTATTCCGCAAACTGCCACCCACCCACCCACACCGCAGAACCCACGCCCACCTCCACCTCCCATCCTACCGCCCCGCCTCCTCTTCCTCGCGGCCGCCGCCGCCCCGCCTCCTCTTCCTCGCGGCCGCCGCCGCCCCGCCTCCTCTTCCTCCCGGCCAGCGCCGCCGCGCCTCCACTTCACCACCCCGTCCACCAACTTTCCCCTGTCGTGCGCCCCGCATCTCCCATCCACGCCTCCCTTCATCGCCGACCACCTCCCTCCCACCTTCTCCCATGGCACCCCGACCACCATCCTCCATCGCCAGCCCTCTCGTGCTGCCCCTCCCGACCCTGCGCCGCTGGATCCGGGCAACCAGGCCCGCGCGCCCTGCCACGCGCGGCCGGCTGGACCTCGACCGCTAGGAGTGCGACCACGATCCCCTTCCCCTTCCTTCGTGTTATCGATGTGCAGTGCACCTGGATCCCACGAGCAGTGCACCCGGATCCCGCGAGCAGTGCACCGCTCCTGACCTCCACCTCCGCCTCCCTCCTCCGCTCTCATCCCGGATCCGCCACCTCCCCGTAGACCGCTGCTTCCTCCAACCGTCGGGATGGGGCACGCCATGCGGTTCGTTTTTTCAAACTTTTGATGCGTGGTGTACTCTTCCTTTTAGTTCGCATTTTGTTGCATCCAGATTGTAAAAAAAGTGTTTGTTTTGGTACAGTTCAATTCAGTGGGGTGCTAAAAAAAGTGCGGTTCATAAATCTGTTTTTTGCTCATGGATTTCGGATTTTGTTTTTGTGCAGTTTGTCGGCGACGCCATCGCCTTACAGTTCACTGGCTCCGGGGCTGAGCAGTGGAGAGGACAACGGGCGTGCAGTTCCCCGCCGCGTGGGAGTTCAGTTTAGGACGTGCAATGCCGCAGTGCGGCGCGTGTCATGCATTTTAATTGGTGTGCGCAGGAGGTTCTCCAGCCCTATGTAGAAAATGTGGGAAACCCTATGTAGTTCATTCGGTGCAGCTCGCTTCAATTTGTGTCATTTACAAAAAAGTTGAGAAAAACAAAAAATTATCCCGAGGTTCATTAAGTTTCTGCTGGTAGTTCACTTTCGCCCAACAGAAAATGCACTCAATCTCGTTGTACTTCACTTGTCAGTACCAGCGCGCACTTGTCATTTATAAAGGTAGAAAAAGAAAAAAGCAGTACATTAGCATCGACTATGCAGTTGAGACGTGTTTTATAAAAAAACATTATGAGGTTCACTAGCCTCGACCATTCAGTTCAGACGCGTTTTGTAAGTAAATGACAAAAATGTTTTGCAGCTCCCTTCAATTCGTATAGTAGGTTCACTTGCCCTCATCTCTGTGGTCCACTCTCGTTTATAAAAAGTTAGAAAAAAACAAAAGAAGCTCAATTTGTTCACTTGGCAAATAGAAAATAAAAACATCTCAAAGAAGCTCGCTTCTTATTAGATGTAGTTCACTCGCTCAGTTCTTGCGGTCCACTCGCCCAGTCTACGTGAGTAAAAAAAAATAAGTGTGAGAAAAGACAACAAAAACTCATGAGGTTCACTTTCGGTAGTGTCGCGGTTCACTTACTCCCAACGTGAAGTGCATTAAAATGTTACGAAAACGACAAAAAAAGTAATGCGGTTCACTTCTCGATAGTGTTGCAGTTCACTTACGCTCGATGTGAGGCGCGGTCCACTTCCTCTATGACTCACGCCGGGCATAAAACCCGATACCCGAAGCCCAAACCCGAAAAACGCGAACCCGAACCCGAAAAACCCGAACCCGCATAACCTGAACACCAAATCGGGTAGCAGATTTAAAAACCCGAATTAAATTCGGGTAATTCGGTAAAGGGCCACGGTACCCGAATAGCCCGAAATAAGTAGCCCAGCCCAACAAAATTCCCACCAGAGAGCGAAGGCCCAGCCCAAAATTCCCACGCCCCCGGCCCCCAAACAAAACCACTCCCCCGAGGCCCCGAGACCTAACCGCCCGCCCCCGACCCCAAGACCTAGCCGCCCGCCCGCTCCCAAATCCCTCAGTGCCCATGGCCGCCTCCCTGCCCTAGCCTAGCCGCCCCCGACCCCGCCGCCACCCCACCCCACACCGCTACGCCCCTGCCCCCGCCGCCACCCCACCCCACGCCAGCACCGCGGTTCACCGCCGGCCCTCATCTGCACCGCTTGCCATCGTCTCCATCTACTGCTGCCTGCTGTTGAGTGGTGAATCCGCCGCCGCTGGTGCTCATCCTCCCCGACGACCGACGCGACTCGACGGCGAAGCCTCCCGGACGCGACTCCACTTCCCTGCCGGCCGAGACGACGTACTCCTCGCCTGCTCACTGTTGTCCGCCGACACCACCAACTGAACAACCGACGGCCCGACGCCAGCCACCAACAGCCATCATCAAGCAATGTAAAGCATGCCTCTTCCTCCCTCCCTTCCTTCCTCTTTCTACCGAAATGCTAGTGAACTATGAGTATTTGTGGTTTGTGCAGTGGCAATTTTGAGCTGCTGTTGTAGAACAGAATTGTGTGCTGCTACTGCTATATGCCTATTTGATGCTGCTGTTGTTGTAGAACAGAAAAGTTTGAGTTGTGATGCTGATAAATTTGAGTGATTTAAGTGAACTATGTGATGTTGCTGTTGTACTTTTAGTTGCTGCTGTTGTAGTATTCGGGCTTTGGGCTGCATACCATTGAGCCTCCACTAGTACTTTTAGATGGCAAATTTGAGTGATTTAAGTGAACTATGTGATGCTGCTGTAGTACTTTTATTTTTGCTATATTTGTGAGTTTTGACAGTGTATTTGTGCAATGACAAATTGAGTGATTTAAGTGACAGTGGCATCTCCATATATGGATTATAGATGTGTGAGCTGCTCTGCTCTTGTAAATGTTTTATTATATAAGTGTGAGCTGCTGTAGCTTTCTTTGTTCTCTATTGCAATCTGTTTGATGAAATTTTTCTATCTACTTGTCTTACAGGACTGAACCTAGTGAAGTGGGCAATGCAATTGTGACAATGGATTTTGACAGTTCAGAACCATCACACGAGTTTTGCTTTGGTTCCCAATCATCAACAGAGCAGTCTTCACATGCAAAAGCATCACAACCATCACATGAGGAAGCTAGTGAACATGATGTCGTTGATGACGATGTGGACAAGGAACCTGAGAAAGAAGAAGATGGAAGGAAGGAGATGGCACCTAGGTCAGCGATGTGGAAGCACTTCATCAAGTTGAAGGATAGTAATAAGATGGTGAGGATCCCGATCTTAGCTCACTTGGCACGTGATTTTCTTGCTATACCCATCTCATCAGTAGCTTCAGAGGCGGCTTTCAGCACGGGTGGGCGTATCTTAGATGACTTCCGGACCTCACTAACTCCATTCATGTTGGAAGCTCTCGTATGTGCACAAGATTGGATTAGAGGGGATACTCCTATTGACATCCAGGAGAGTATGGAGCAATTATCTGTTATCGAAAAAGGTAAATATTCACTCATTTCCTTTGTGTATTTCTGTTTGTATTTGTTTCATCAAGATATTAAATATTTGCTTATTTCCTTTCTGTATTTCTGATTGTAGTTGCTTCATCTAGCCATTAAATATTTGCTTATTTCCTTTGTCTATTTCTTTTTGTATTTGTTTCATCAAGCCATTAAATATTTGCTTATTTCCTTTGTTTATTTCTGTTTGTATTGTTTCATCAAGCCATTAAATACTTGCTTATTTCCTTTGTGTATTTCCTTTTGTTCCATCAAGACATTAATGATTAATTCTTCCCTGCATGTTTGCATTCCATTCATTAGAGTTAGTTCAAGAATTTGGTGCTTTACACATTGGCAAAGAAAAAGGGAAAGGGCCAGTTGATAAAAGTACAGCCACTTCCAAGTCTGTTGTGAGCATGTCCATCTCCAAACACTAGCCCTCTTCTTCTTAAGGTACATGTTCATAGCAGTTTAACCTCAAGTTTGACATAGAATAGTTCTCCTATTGATACTTGATAGTTGATAATAATGAAATTTCAGTGCAATTGTGCAGCTTGAGCCTTGGACCATGATCAAGCATGGACGATGAAGCCTTGAAGCATGGAGGATGAAGACGTCTTTGTGTGGCTGTTTACTATGTGCCTGAAGTACTTTGTGATCTTTTGCTTTTTATGAACTTTGTATGTGTCATTGGTCTCCTGAAGACTTGAAGTCTTGAACTGAACTTCTGTTTTCCATTTCGTTATGTGGCTGAATTCCGTGCTGTTAAGTGCTATCTACTATGCTACTGCCTATTGTTGGTCATGTCGTGTTATGGTGCAGAAATACTGATGTTATGTTGCAGAAACTGCTATTATATTGCTGAAATTTGTTTATTGTTGTCAATTGCTGTTATGTTGCTGAAAATCTGCAAAAATGAGCAGAAATGCTGTCAAACTTTTGCAAAATCTGCAAACATGTGCAGAAATGCTATTATGTTGCTGGCATTTTTTGTCCCTGATTACTACTTAGGGTAATACGGGTATTACCCGAACCCGAACCCGAATTTTCGGGTACCCGAATTTTCGGGTAGCAGATTTTCCACACAAAATTCGGGTATCATTTTTGGAAACCCGAATTATTTTTTACCCGAATTGCCCGACCAGAATTTGCGGGTTAACCCAAACGCCCAGCGCGATCTGTGACACCCTGATTTTTGGCCCTTTCTTTTTCTTTGGGTTTTCTTCGAATTTTTATTTGGAGTTCCTTTTCGATGGCTCTGTGGTCTTGAAACCTGGGAAGATCATCTCTTTTTCCTCTTCCCTAGTGGCTTGCCATTCTCAAATCTTTTCCAATGCCATGTCATTTCCACCCTAGCCCAACCCCAATATTTATTTCTTGGGAATATTCCTTTTTCTATTAAAGGAATAACCCTGTTTGCTCTAGGTTGTGAAGCAACCTATATTTCTGTCTTTCCTAAAATTCCCACAAAATTCTCATAAATTCTTTCAATCATATCTTCCACAAATATGTCAAAACCCATCCTTGCCTAGTTCAAAAATAATTCAGGAATATTCATTTCCTATTCTGTCCAGTATGGCACTTTGTGAAGGAAGTGCTATTTATCTTTTCTTGATTGCCCTCAAACTTTTTGAGCACTCTTTCCTATCCAAATTATTATCACATGCCAAAATTCAGCTTCATTTTCCTAGTAAATCTTCCTCAGCAAATTTCCAAAGTTTCTGTCTAGAGAGAAGCTTTGTGAAGGAAGTACTAGCCAAGCTAATCGAAATGAGTTGAAATTTTGGTAGATCATCCATATGATCAAATCATTACTCTCCACCAAATTTCATCTCCATCCAACAATCTATGTGAGCACACCTTCAAATCTTTGCTTCTGGTCATAATTTCAGTTTGTGAAGCAACTATACTTTTTTTATTTCATAAATTCGGAAATTAATCCAGGACCTAAATATCTATAAATCCTTTGAGCATGCAAAAATTCACATCATTTTGCCAAGCCTTTTTCTCCACAAAATTCCCCCAAGTTTTTGTCCAGAGGAAAGCATTGTGAAGCAAGTACCATTTTGGTGTATCCAAATGGTATGAAATTTTTATAGTGCCTTCATATGCCCAAATCATCATACTTTCCCAAATTTCAGCTCAATACAATCATCCATGTGAGTGCAGCTTCATGATCTAGTTTCTGGACCAGATTTTGTAGTTGTAAAGCAACTATGATAAATCTTGGTCCAAATCTTTTCATATTGCACAGGATTGTAGTCCTTCCTACCCTAAACCCCTGTGACATCCTGGTTAGTCCTTATCCCCTTCATTTTGACCACAACTTCATGCTCAAGTTTGCTACAACAAACTTCAGTTGATGCTACCCATCAGCACAGAGGTGATTTAAGCTAACCAAGACCACAGTGTTTCTCCAGCAAGTAGGGTCTACACGCTAGACATGGTTTGGGCGGCCCTAAAGTCCCGCGTGTGCCAGTGCACGCGGTGATCACGTGGTCTGGCGTGACAGAAGCGTGCTCTGGACGTCGGGGCCCTCGGCCACCGCCCAAACGCCATGGCCTCGCCACCGCACCATGTCCACCGTGTTGCCCTCACTCTCCTCTGTCCACGCACCCCCTCTGGACCCCTCTCTCCCTCCTCTTTCCTCTCCGGTGAGCCACGCCACACCGCGTGCCCGTGGCCATCGTCGTTTTGCCGCTGTCCTCTTCCTCCTCACCGATTCTCTGGCACTCCACTACCTCTCTCCCGTCGCCATCCGAGCCTTCCTGTGAGCGCACGCGTACGCGGTCGCGCCAGGGCATCAACCCCGCACTCCCGTCGGCGTCCGGCCACGGCATCTCGCCACGGCTATATAAGCCCTCCCCAAGCCTCTCCGACCTCACCAACCTCTCTCTCTCCCTCCTAGCACTCCCCCTGGCCTCTCATTCGAGCTAGAGGAGCTCTCCTTCCCTCCCATGGCCGCCATGGCCGCCGCTCTGCTCCGCCTAAATTCGGGCAAGCTAGAGCTCGTAGCTCCCTCCTTCCTCCACCAAAGTAACCCTCGAAGTCCGGCGAGGCTCCCCCACCCAACGCCTTGCCTTCCGAAGCACCGTAGCGCCAGAACCACCATCGTCCAACGCCGCCGTCTGCCGGCCTCGAAGTCGCGCCCTACCCTGCCTCTCCCGCGGTCCGTGGCCTACCAGGATGGATGCGGCTTGGCCTCTTGAGCGTGCCAGTGGCCGGAGCTTTGCCGTAGATGTCCCGAGTCATCGGGACGGGCGCCGGCGAGCGCGTGGCCTCCTCTGTCCCGCGGGCGCTCGGGCGAGGTTGAAGACGAAGGCCACCTGCCAGCGGGCCCCACACGCCAGTGACTCAGCCAGCCGGGCCCGCGGGCTTAAGTGGAGGCGCACTTCCACAGATTACATTTTCGGTTGCCCGAAAGCGTATTTTCCTAAAAGGCGCTTTCTATCTCCAGCCACCGGCCGAAGCTATTAAATTGCGGACGTTCGTTCATTAACAGCAGAAATGAACACATTTTTATTCGATTTCTGCCTAACGAACGAACGGCCACAACTTTTTAACCATGACTCCGAATCAGGTGATTCCAAATCCCATGTTCTCTGTTCGTCGAGCCCGTTCCGATGGTATCATTTTCAACATGTTGTAACATTCTGAAATTGACCATTTTGCCCTTGCCCTTAATCAGCCTCCTTCGAGAGGGAAACGTTTCCGGCAAATCTTTTCGCGAGTTCATCGCACACCCTCCCGGTGATCCCATCAACCCCAGGCCAGCCACAATAGCCACTTGCATGATGACACTGCAATAGCCATGGTTTCCACTTGAATATTTGAATAACTGTTTGCTCATTTAATTATTTTGTGAATGTTATATGCTTGTGAATCCATACTTAGTTATTAAGCCATGATTCATTTTCACCTAGTAAGTGAAATGATTAATTGCTAATATTATTATTATCATGTTTCATCCAGGTAATCAGTTCCGATGCTAGTAATAATGATATGCTCACATGAATGGTTATGGTTTGTCATGCAAATTCTTGTGATATTCATGATCATCATGATGCCATGCTCATTTACATCCCGTAGACTAAATGATTTATCATTGTTAATGTTATGATGTTAAATGGTTATGTTGGCCATCCATGGTTACAATGATATCATGCTCATATGCATTGTTATTTCATTATGACTCCGCTCATCACCATTCAAGTTGAACCTGACATTAATCGAACTTGAACAAATCTGTTGGCTGAGTCATGGTGCCACCGAATCGAGCTCACCAGTGCAACCACACTTGCCTGGATGGGGAGGCTCTAATTTGGTCTATTGTCATGCCTCTCGCCGGTGCCTCGAACTAGGGAAGGTTATGTGCGCGCGCTACCCTGATCAGGTAGGCGGCCATAAGCCTTGTGTGCCCGAGTTTTACGGTACCGATGTCCCCGTTTGGGACGACTTTGTTTTGTCTGGCCACGACAGTGGCAGCCACGAGGTGGCAGGATGTCACGAGTTGACATCAGGGCCACCCATGACATAGCCCAAAAGGGGAGTTTGTCGGAGTGGCCGGGAGAGTGTCATGCAATAGATTGGTTTTGTCGGAATGTTGTTGGTCCACCCGAATGGGAGCACGAGGACATGAATTCCGTGGTGTGGGTATAGTGTACTAACCTCTAGAGAGTGTATAATCTATCGATAGCCGCGTCCTCGGTCATGGACACAGTTCGTAGTAGGTTACACTATGGGTCAACAGAAATAATAACCTGGATAATAAACAACCCCGGTTCCATCAGGAAAGAAGTTGGTTGATCTTTATGTGGTCATGCGATGATCACAGGTAGAGATCAAGCTCCGTGTGGTCATGTGAAGATCACGATGGTATTGTTGATACCGAGCTTGGTTGATCCTGAGGTGATCATGTGATGTTCACGACGGTAAGCTTGACACATATGGTGGTTACGAGATAACTCCGAGAAGAGTAAGTTGGTCCAAGGGACCTTAAACATCGACCCCCCTCGCATGCTAGTGCTAGTATCTTCATGTTTATATCATGAGTAACATGTACTTGCCATGCTCACTCTCATGTTGCTTTAGTAGTATCATGATCATCATGGATAATTAACCTGTAAATGCCATGCTGTTGTTTGTCTTGATTGCTTTGGTTGCCGTGAGCTTGCGAGTACATTCAAAGTACTCACCTGCCGTGTCATGCCAGATGGCAGGTGATGCCATGATTGATTGTTTATCGAGGATCCCGAGGTTGCGCTCTAGGATGCGTCCTAGCCAGAGTCCCCGCGGAGTGGATTTCATCACCGTCGTCGTTGTTCCGCTGCTAGAAGTCATTCCGCTGTTACGAGTTGTTTCGCTGCTAGCATAGAGCTACCTTAGCAGGTGTAGTGTCGCCGTGCCGATGTAATCTTTTGTGATATCGGACCCTTGTACCCCGATTATTTATAATAAAGAGCTGATTTATTCTATGCTAAGCAGTGCCGTATTCCAGAAGACGTGATCTCTGGGTTGGAATACGGGGTGTTCCGGTCTCTCTGAGCCGGGGTGCCACATCCTCGTCTGAGAAAATTTACGTCCGACAAAAAGAAACCATGCAGTGCACTTGCCCGTCTGATGCAGTGCGGTTTTTAGTCTGAGGCAGTGCGGTTTTCTGTCTGATGCAGTTCACTCGTCGATTTTGGTGTCGCGAAAAACAGAATGTCCGTATTTCGGTAAAATCAAAACTGCTTTTAAACCGTAAGGAATTAGAGAGAGAGTTTTACATGAAAAAGTTGCGCCTCGTCGATATCTTTCCAATGGCGTATCATTTGAATCATTCCAACCAGTGGTTTGTAAAAATTCACAAAAAATGGCCGCTACCACTCGTCGTCCGCCGCACCATTTTCAAAATTAATTTAAAACCGTAAGGAATCTCAAGACAAATTCTACATATGAAAGTTGTGCCTTGTCCGTAGCTTTCCAACAGCATATCACACGCCTCATTTCGACAAACGGTTAAAAAACTGGAGCGAAAACAGTACCGAAAAATTGCAAAAATTTGAAAAACAGAATTCCGCGATTTAGTAAATTTGAAACTGCTCTTAAACCGTAATGAATTAGAGAAAGCAATATATATATAAAAGTTGCACCTCGATGATATCTTTCCAGCAGCGTATCATTTGCTTCATTCCAACAAGGGGTTTGCGAAAAAACACGAAAATACGCTCGCTGCCACTCGTCGGGCGCCCTCTATTTTCGAAACTGCTTTTAAACCGCGAGGAATCTCGAAAAATTTCAACTTGGCGAAGTTGCGCCTAATCCATAGCTTTCCAATGGCGTATCATACGCCTCGTTCCGACAAACGGTTAAAAAACTCGATCAAAAACAGTACCGAAAAAACACCGCGTGCAGTTTTTTGCGACGAGAAGTTCACTCGTCTCAGTACTGCAGTACTCTTGCTTCAAAAAGTGCAGTGTCCTCGCGTTGAGCGTGCAGTTCGGAAGTGTGGGCAGAATAACTATTCGGCCAATATTGGTAGAATAGACCAGCTCTGTATATATATATATATATTACGGGATGAGAATAATATTCTGATAACTACTCGACCCGTCGCAACAGTAGTAGTTGAACTGCACCCAGTGGCAGGTTGAACTTCCGCAAACATTGTCCAAATGGGGCTTGCGATATACCGTTGGAAAGCTATGGACACGTGCATCACAACCAATGTTAAAGTTTTCGCAAAATCTACACGGTTTAAGAGCAGTTTTGCAAACCATTTTTCTTCATACAAAAAAACATGAATCGTATTTTTGAGCCCATTTCTAAACCGTTTATCGGAATGAGGCAAATGATACGGCGTTGGAAAGCTGCCGCAAATCCGCTCAATTCACATATAGAAAGTTTTCCCAAATTCCCAACGGCTAAAGAGCAATTGGAAAAATCGCGTAATTTCTGAAACCGAACAGCCGAGCTCGTATTTTTGGATTGATTAGAAAACGGCTCATCCGATTGATGCAAATGATACGGCGTTGGAAAGCTTATGAAAATGCGCTTCTTTTTCATATAGAAAGTTTGTTCCAATTTTAAACGGTTTAAAAGTATTTTAACAAATGGCTGAAGTTCCACCGAGTTTGTAATTTCGTGTACTTTCCTCAACCGTTTGTCAGAATGCAGCAAATGATATGGCGCTGGAAAGCTGGTACAAATGTGAAACTTTTTTGTATATAATGTTTCTTCCAATTATTTATGGTTTTAAGTCAATTTCAAAAAAGGCCAAAACTGTTTTTTGGCCGCCATTTTTGCAAACTTTATCAGAACGAGGCAAATAATATACCGTTTGAAAGCTATCGAAAATGTGAAACTTTTTCATATAAAGAGCTTTCTATAATTCCTAGCCGTTTTGAAGTAATTTTGGAAATGGTGAGATGATGCGTTCTGCCTTCATCGCGAAAACAGAGTGTTCGAAAACGCACTGCGTGAAGAAGTTGAACTTGTGGGGCATGTCTGTTTGAACTTCACTCTCTTTTTTGCGTGCTATTTTTTGGGCGTAACTCCCGAACCACTCATCGGAATTATGCAAATGATATACCGATGGAAAGCTGTTGAAAACACGCAACTTCCCCGTGTTGATCATTTTTTTCATATTCGCGTCAGTTCAGGAGATTTTTTTTAATACGTAAACACGTGTTTTTAACTGTATACACGAAAATTTTAAAATGTTCATCGGAATGCAACATATAATATACCGTTGGAAAGCTTATGAATAGGAGCAACATTTCCATGTAGACAGTTGTTACAAATTCATTGTCGTTTGCGAGCAGTTTTAAAAATGGCAAACACAACGTTGCTTTTGCCTTTTTTTGAACATGTAAATGAACGACAGACGTCTCGCACTAGAAATTTTGAACTATGCACGTAGAAGCACGTGAACTTGCAACAACCCTTTTAGGCTTTTAGTTTTGTATTCTTTTATTCTCATCTGAAACGCATTCCGTGTAGTAACTGAACTGCTCGCTGTTTTCACTATGAACTTTTGTCACGTAGTTGCCTAGTAATAGGAAGAATTTGAGTTTTTTGTATGCATCGAACTACTCCATTTTTTTTAATTTCAACTTTGAACTTCTGTGTTATTTTAGTTTGAACTTCATTTTTTATTTTGATTAAATTTTCTTTATTCTAAAATAAATATTGGATTGATTTTTTTTTTAAAAAAATTGGACTTCATGGTTGTATTCTTTAATAATGAAAGAAATATGAGTTTTTTTATAAAGATCGGACTACTCTTTTTAACTAAAACTTTATTAGTTTTATTGATTAGTAACGGGAAAAAATCCTAGCCTTTTAATAAAAATTGAACCGCTTCGTTATTTTAATTTGAACTTCTAGTTTTTTTAAACAGGGAAAATCATTTTTTTTATATTTTTTGAACTATACTATTGTTTATTTGAACTTATCTCTCTTATTCTTGCATAGGGAAACTTTGGCATGTCGAGAGTTTTTTCAAAATTCATTGCCATTTATGAGTTGTCTTTAAATAATGCCCGAAATGACGTTGGTTTTATTGTTTTTTGAACTTGTAAATCCAAGGTTTACTATATATTGAACTTCTGTGTTATTTAATTTGAACTTCACATTTTTAATTTTTGAGTAAAGAATTGTTATTGATTTTTAAATAAACATCGAATTTGACTGTTTTTCCAATTTGAACTTCATGGTTGATTCTTTAATAATAACGGATATCTGAGTTTTTTAAAAAGGTAAAATCCTAGATTTTTTAATGAACATCGAACCAATTCATCATTTTAGTGTGAACTTCTAGTTTTTTAGAAAACAACAAAAATCTATTTAAACTTTTTTTAGTTGTTCCTTTTATGTCAATTTGAACTTCTTCATTTTATTCTTTAGTAACGAGATAAAAATATGAGTTTTTTATAAACTTTGAACTTCTTTGTTATTGCAATTTGAACTTCTTAGCTTTATTCATAGAAAAATTTGGTTTTTAAATAAGTATCAAACTATTTTATTAAAATTGAACTTCATTCTTTTATTTTTCCTAGGAATGAAAACAATTTGAGTTTTCCGTATACATCGAACTACTCCGTTTTTTTAATTTTAAATTCTTGATTTTACTCTTTTGTAACCAGGAAAATATGAGTTTTTTTATAAATATTGAACTGCTCTATTTTGTAATTTGGACTTCTTGATTTATTTCTTTTAGTAACAGAGAAATCCTAGTTTTGTAAATAATATTGAACCGGTCCGTTATTTAAATTTGAACTTCTAGAGTTCTTTTATAATTTTGAAACGATAAAAATCCTTTTTTTATAATTTTTGAACTGCTCTATTTTTAAAATTCGAACTTCTTGTTTTTTTGGAAACTGTGAAATATCCGCTTCAAAGTGCTCTATTATTTTTGAACTGTTGTGTTATTGTTGTTTGAACTTCTTATGATCTCCCCGTCAGCAGATTTGGACTTACCAATTTTTATACATCGAACTACTGCGTTATTTTAGTTTGAACTTCCAGTTTCCATTCTTTAATAACGAGAAAAATCTGAATTTTGTATAAACATCGACCTGCTCCTTTTTTTAATTTGGACTTCTTGGTTTTATTTCTTTTAGTAACGAAAAAAATCCTTGTTTTTTTAATAAACATCGAGCTGCTCCGTATTTAAAGTTTGAACTACTAGGTTTTTTTTAACGGAGAAAATCCATTTTTTATAAAATTGTTTGAGATGTTTTTTTTAATTTGACCTTCTTTCAGTTTGTAATAAACATTGAACTTCTTCGTCTTTTAATTTGACCTTCTTTCGGTTTATACATCGAGCTGCTTTTTCTATAAACGAGGAAATCTATTTTTTTTATAATTTTTGAAATGATCAATATTTGTAAACATCGAACTGATCGTTTTTTCAATTCGAACTAAATTGTTTTATTTCAAAAAAATTATAATGTGAATTCCCTCTGGGTTTTTTTTCAAAACAAATCGACAGAAGAATATTTTTTGATGATGCTTTAAATTTTAGAACATATTGTCCATGTACTCATGATACTTTTTCTCCATGTGTTCTTACTTGTTTTCTTTCCCTAATTTTCCCCGGTGGCTCGATGCAGGCACTTGATGTCCGAAAATTGGGTGACGCTTAATGTAACATTTTTCTTCTTCCAAACTTACAACCATCGATCACTTGTGCTTGGATTTTTTCTGTACTTTTCCTACTACACGAAACTATTCTATTTTTGAATTGGAAAGGTGTGTAACAAATAACACCGAGAGAGACATTTGTTCTTATTTTTTATTTTCTTCGAAACCTAAAGAAAAATAGCTTCAACATGTTACTTTTGTTCCTATTTTGGGAGAGAGAAACAAACACTGATTTTGTACTGTGAGAAGTTCTCTTTTTTGCAGTGTGAAAAGTTCCATTTTTTTATGGTGAACTTTCTGTTGTTTATTCCTTTTTTATGTACAAGGAACTGTGCAAGTTTCGCATGTTGAACTTATGTTTTTCTAATAAACACAATGAATTGTTAGAAATAAATACACACAACTTTTTACAGAAAACTATCCAACTGTTGCTCAAAATCTGTTTAAAACATGCAAAACAGTAAAGCACTATGAAGATTCACAAGTTTCAAAACAACAATTAGTTGTAGATTCTCTTGAATTTTTGACGCCTGAACATCATCTACAAAACAGCAAGTGCTAGAAAAAATGGCATCTTCTTTCTTTGTAAACAGCAAGTGCCAAAACAACAGAACACGAATTGCCAAATGGATCCTACTATAGGACGGAATGGGAGGGAGCTCGTGGCCAGAGGACGGGAGCTCCTGGTGGTGGCGGAGAGCGCGGGGAAGACAAGGGCCGGTCGTGCCGAAGGTCAACGGTCGCTGACGGCCGAACTTCAGTCCTGAGTTGTCGGGGGCGACGGTTAGCCACGGTGGGTGGTAACGGCGATGGGGAATTTCAATCCTTGCAGCCATGCTGGTTGGGAGCACCGCCGACGACTGGAGCCAGTGAATAATTTATCCGGTGGAGGAGCTCGGCTGCCAACTTCACATGTGAGAAACCACTTCAGTTGCCAACTCGACCGCATCTCTGCATGCTAGCATCTCTACCACCAGAGGATCCTATGCGCGTTCATGCTTCACGCATTTTTCCAGTAATGAAACAACCTGTATGGTCCCTCACCACCAGAGAAAACTTCTGTTTGCTAATGCCAAAAAAATTGTTATGGAACAAAGCATTTCCAAATAAATTAGTGGAAAACAAAGCATTTACAAATAAATTAGCAAAGTTGTAGAAGTGATAAAATTACTTCAGAAACTATCACAACTATATCAATTTAATGCTTTGTGTCGAATGTACTTTAAAAAAGGCTTGAGCTATATTGAGATGGAACCCGTGAGATGAGGTTGTGGTGTCTTTCAACCTATTATGTATTCATTTTTTAGTGCTAGTTACTACAGTCATTTTTACCCGTGAGATGAGGTTGTGGTGCAAGTGTTCAGGATGAGAGGAGCCAATGGAGCTAAGTATGTGCGTAGCCAAAATATAACAAAAAGGAAGAAACCAACTTCTCTGAATGTACTAGAAAAGCATTCTCTGAACTTTATTACCCAGCCACTTCAAACTGTAGCCCCCTCGGTAGCACGCCGGAGAGACGCACACCACACCCAGCCGTCGTCGACCGTCGCATGCCCGTTGGGGTGACACTGCTACATTGCGCGCTCCATCTCTAGCTTCAACGACTGAAAGGGAAGCTGCGAGGGCAGGAAAAGAAGCACCATTAGCTGACTCTGCAATAGAGGTTCTCGAGCTTGACAAGATGTCCAACGCGGATGGTTAAGGCAGAGGGCGAGGTGGGGAAGGATGAAGGAGGCCGGACAGGGTGACTGCCGTGGACTGCAGCTCGCGATGGGCTCGACCTTCCTACCGCTGCGGGGCTGGACTGGGATGGCCTCATCTAATCCCTTGCCTGAAAAGAAATGATCTGCATAGCTGCGTGAGCGAACTAAATGAAACAATACTTAACTTTCTCAATGTATACATACACATTTTACATACAGAGTCATATTCTTCTCATGATGCGCATGGCAAAATTGAAAAAAAACTGAATTGCTCGAGCAAAGTTGAACTGCCAGCCCGCGGCACACAAGCACGAACTCCGGTGACCAAAATTCCCAAATTTCGCATTTGGAACTGGCTCTTCCCCGAGGCGAAATCCAGAAGCTCGTTGGGTTTGGGTCAGTTGTCCATTGAGCTCAACGGAGGAGAAGCAGTGGGAGCCCCCCCTAAGTGAACTGGACGCCCCACTATGTCGTTTGCTGTTAGTGCCACATCGGCAGTCCGGAAGGAGGATGTGAGGTGGAGGAGGGGGGCGGAGGGGGAGGTCTCACCTCTGCTGTCGAGCGAGCGAACGAGGATGGACTGCGCGCGCGGGTGAGGTTGGACAGCGCGACGGTCGCAGTTGGCGGGGAAGGGGCCGCATCTCCTTGACAAATTTGATGGCGGCACCCCACTGCTCCTCAACGCCGGCGCCCGCGCGACCCGCGCATCTCTCTGGCCTTCTTCCATGTAGCCGGCGATCCCACCTTCCTCCCGTGCGGAAATCGAGGTCCGCCAGGCTGGCGGCGATGAAGGAGGGGGGAGGGGTGCGGGATGGGGTAGCGGCGGCGGTGGGGAGGCGCCAGGCCGGAGATGGTCGGCTGGGGTCGCGGCGGCGGTGGGGAGCCAGGCCGGTGGCGCGTCGGGTGGAGGTGGTGGGATGGTGCCGCGGAGGTGGTCGGGAGCCGGGACGGCGGCACGTCGGGTAGAGGTGGTGGGATGGTGCGGCGGCGGTGGTCGTAAGCCAGGCCGGCGGCGTGTCGGTCATTACGGGGGGCGAGGGTTGGACAACGCTGGGATGGGGGAGATCCGGGGGAGGTTGGGGATCGAGGGGACGTGCGCTTTTCTTTTTTCTTTTTCTTCGCGGGTTCCGGTGTTCGGGAGGATCTCGTCAGCCCCCTGTATAGGGTGCTCCGTGATCAGAAATATTATTCTGATCCTATGATCACAATGGTGCTACTCTCTCTCTATATATATACATCTATATATATAAACACTATTCTGATCACGGGATTCTTAGTTGAACTGCCTGAGTTGTTCGACCTGAACTTCACTTGGTGACAGGTTGAACTTCCGCTAACTTTGTCCAAATGAGGCTTGCGATATACCGTTGGAAAGCTGTGGACACGAGGGTCACAACCTAAGTTGAATTTTTGTCAAAATCTAAATGGTTTAAGAACAGTTTTGAAAACCGTTTTTCTTCACACAAAAAATCGTGAATAGTATTTTCGAGCCCATTTCGAAACCGTTTATCGGAATGAGGCAAATGATACGGCGTTGGAAAGCTGCTGCAAATTCGCTCATTCCACATATATAAAGTTTTCCCAAATTCCCTATGGTTAAAGAGCAATTTCACAAATGGCGGAATTTTTCAAACCGAACAGCCGAGCTCGTATTTTTGGTGCCATTTGAAAACGGCTAATCCGATTGAGGCAAATCATACGGCGTTGGAAAGCTTATGAAAATGCGCTTCTTTTCATATAGAATTTTTTTCCTAATTTTATACGGTTTAAATGTAATTTAGAAAACGACCGACGTTCTACCGAGATGGTATTTTCACGTCAATTTTTAAACGGTATGTCGAAATGCAGCAAACGATATGGCGTTGGAAAGCTTCTACAAATGTGAAACTTTCATGTATAGAATGTTTCTCCTAATTCTTTACGGTTTTATGTCAATTTTGAATATGGCCGAAATCGTTTTTTGACTGTAATTTTCGCAAACTTCATCGGAATGGGGCAAATAATATACCGTTGGAAAGCTATGGAAAATGCGAAACTTTTTCATATAGAAAGTATTCTCTAATTCCCAGCCATTTTTATGTAATTTTGAAAACGGCAAGAGCATGCGTTCTGCCTTCATCGCGATACAGAGTCTTTAAAACTGCACTCTGTGTAGAAGTTGGACTTCTCGTATACATCGAACTACTCCATTTTTTTTATTTTGAACTTCTCGATTTTTATTTGTTTAGCAGCAAGGAAAATCTGAGTTTTTAAATTCGCACTTCTTAGGTTCCTTAAACTGAACTTCTCTGTTTTTTTTTGAAACGGTGAAAATCAAATGCTCTGTTATTCTAAATTGAACTTCTAGGTTTTTTTTTGAAAGCGAAATTCTGGATTTTTTTTAAACTTTCTGGATTTTTTTTAAACTTTGAACTACACCGTTATTTTAATTTGAACTTCTAGGTTCTTTTAGAAACAACGATATTTTTGCCTTTTTTTGAACATGTAAATGAACGACGGATGTCTCGCACTAGAAATTTGAACCGTGCAGGGACAAGAATGTGAACTTCTTGCAACAACCCTTTTAGGCTTTTATTTTTTATTCTTTTTTTCTCTTCCGAAATGCATTCCGTGTAGTAGTTGAACTGCTCGTTGTTTTCACTTTGAACTTCTGTCACGTATTTTTGCTCGTGATTCCTCACCCGTTTGTATTGGTAAAATCCTAGATTTTTTTAATAAACATCGAACCACTTCGGTATTTTAGTTTGAACTTGTAGGTTTCTAAAAAATTGGAATATTCCCTTTAAACTTTTTTTAGTTGTTCCTTTTATTTTAATTTGAACTTCTTCATTTTATTCTTCAGTAATGAGAAAAAATTCGAGTTGTTTATAAACTTCGAACTTCTCTGTTATTCTAATTTGAACTTCATAATTTTTATTTCGAATAAAGAGTTGTTTTTGATTTTAATAAACTTCGAACTTCTTTGTTATTTTAACTTGAACTTCTTAGTTTTATTCCTAAAATAATATGGTTTTTAAATAAGCATCAAACATTTTTTTTAAAATTGTAGTTCATACTTTTATTTTTCCTTGGAACGGAAAGAATTTGAGTTTCCCGTATACATCGAACTTCTCCGTTTTTTAATTTGAACTTCTTGTTTTTATTTTCTTTACTAACAGAGAAAAATCTGAGTTTTTTTATAAATATTGAATTCCACTATTTTTTTATATGTGGACTTCTTGGGTTATTTCTTAGAAAAGAAAAACTTGACTTTTAAGTAAACTTCCGACAACTTTAAAAAAAAATATAACTTCATATTTGTATTTTGCCTAGAAATAGGGAGAATTTGAGTATTGTTATGCATCGAACTTCTCTGCTTTTTTAATTTGAACTTCCTGATTGTATTCTTTGGTAAAGAGAAAATTCTGAGTTTTTTATAAATATCGAACTGCTCTATTTTTGTAATTTGGACTTCTTGGTTTATTTCTTTTTGTAACGAAAAAAAGTTTTGTAATAAATATTGAACTGGCCCGTTATTTAAATCTAAACTTCTAGAGTATTTTTTTATTTAGTAACGATGTAACCCATTTTTGATAAATTTTTTGAACTGCTCTATTTCTTAATTTGAAATTCTTAGTTTTGTAATAAATATTGAACTTCTTTGTTTTTTAAATTTGAACTTCTAGTTTTTTTAGAAAAGGATAAACCCGTTTTTATGTAAAAAAAATGGACTACTGTGTTTTTTTAATTTGACCTTTTTTCTTTCGTAATAAACATTTGTACTTCTACGTTTTATAAAATTGAACTTTGTTGTTTTATTTTTGGAAACGGGGAAATCAAATGCTTCGTCATTCTATTTGAATGTGTAGGTTTTTATTTATTTAGAAAAAGGATATTTTTGATTCTTTTATAAATACTGAATCGCCCTGTTAGTTTAACTTGAACTTCTAGGTTTTTTTTTGGAAATAGGGTTTTTCTATAAACTTTTTGAATTGGTCTGTTAATGTAATTTGAACTTCTTTGTTTTATATTTTAGTTTGAAGCTCTTCCTTTGTTTCCCATCTATTTTTATGAATGAAACTTTCTTTTTTTATTTTTTATTTTAAATGTGTATCCACCAAAGTTTTTTCGCAGGGGAACTCCCGCGATGGTTTGTTGTAGACATGGCTTCTGTTGCACATTTTCTAACACCTCAAAATGAACGTAGCGAGAAAGAACAAGACAAATACGTCAATGTCTCCATTGATCATTTATGTACAGAATGAATTTAAAAAACCAACCATATCCTAGTGTATCACAAGTTGGATTTTTTATCTTGTTTGAAACTACCATTTTTTCCACGAACAAAATGAATGAACTTCCCGGGCCACGACCCATTAACATGATGAGCAGATAATTTTTTTGAAGCACTACGCAAATAAAGCTTTTACTGAACTTTTCTCAGGTACAGTTTTTTGAATTTCACGATCTTGAGAACATGAACTTCAAACACACGATATAACTTAAATCAATCGAAAACACTGATTCATCAACAACAGAATATAAATCTCGAACCCAGTGGATATTGAAACAAAAAATTTCACATTGTCGTGGGCATTTTTCCTACCAGCATTCACATGGGTCGTAGATGTGCTGGGCGGACAGACGCATGGTGCCTCGAAGCAGAGCAAGTTGCACAGTGCGACGCGCGCTCACATGGGCAGAGGTGAACGGCCTGAGGAGGCAAAGTTGAACGGCCTGGCCGCTGCGGCGCCGGCTGTAGGTGGTGGCGCTAAAAAACAGCTAAAAATAGTCTTCTCGAACTTCCATCCTCATTTTTCTTTGAACTGCAACATTTTGTGCAGGAATATGGTGAGCTTACGACCACCGGGAGCAATGGCGGCGCCGCGGCTATGTCCATGACGGCAGCGAGCAGAGGGGCCATGGTCGGCGTCGTCCAGGGCAGCATCGAGCGCCGGCCAGTGGGAAAACCTCACAGTAGGAAGGGGAAAGGAAGGGGCAGGCCGCCGGCGACCTCCTGCAAGCACGAGATGCTCCCTGAGCACGCGATCTTGACCATCGCAATGGTCGATGGCAGCCTCCAGCAGGGAACAGCGATGGCGGCCTCGAGCACGGTGATGGCATCCGCCTGGTGGAATGAGGGTGGGGGTAGGGAGCGACGCGTGGTGGAGGCAACCGGCGTCGGGGTCGGTCCCCGGGGACGGATCCGCGGCCGGCTGCGTGCAGTTGGCTGGATCCGCGGAGGATCAATGGCTAGATCCGCGGGGGAACTGGCGGCGGCACGCTAGGAGGCGAGGTCCTGGTGGAGGTGGGTGGGAAGACGGGCGGTGGTGGCCGGCGTGGTCGTGGCGGAGGCGAGGTCCTGGCGGAGGCGGGGTGCAGCCGCGGTAGCTAGGTCGGGTCGGGGAGCGGCGGCGGAGGTCCGGGAAGTGGCTCGACGACGGGGATTCCGGGAGGCCGCGCGGTGGCGGAGGGTCCCAGCGGGTCGCGCGGCGGCGGGGTGGTCCGGGCAGCGATGGGATCAGGGGGAAGGTGGTCTGGTGGATCGAGCAGTCAGTGGTCGGGGTGGTTTTTTCTTTTTTTGTCGCTACCGGTTCCGGGAGTTCGGGAACGTCACCGCGGCTCCTTATAAGGCCGGTTGGATCAGAATAACTATTCTGATCCTGGGATCAGAATAGTGCTACTCTCTCTCTCTCTCTCTCTCTCTCTATATATATATATATATATATATATATATATATATATATATATATGAATTTTTCATGTCCTCAACAGCATTCACATATTGCTAATTCTTCAAGTTGATTTTTCGTCTATGTGAATGTGATCGGACCCGCTCCCCTCTATGATAAACTCAAACCACTCTTTTCACATTCTCTTCATATGCATTCTACTTGAAACTGTTCAAAGTCTTCACTGTGTCCTTGACAGCTGAAGAAATTGCGAACACACTTTCAAATTTTCAAATCATTTTTTTGGCGGTTGCCACAGTAACCTTATCGCGCGCATCCGACGCGTGGCCAAGAACATTCAAAATGCATGCATGACGCATGTCATGGAGATGCGAATCGCCAAGGGCTTATCCATCCAAAAATTTCGGGCAGCTCAGTTTTCACTACGCCTATATAAAGGCTTGACCCCGTCAAACCTAAGTTACTTCACTCTCTTGCTCCCGTCGCTCTCACCTCCGAACCCTAGCGCCGCCACTGGATTTCATCATCGCCGAAGAAGGAAAGCTTCACTGCCTTGACTTCTTCGCCGTCGTACTCGCGCCGGCTGCGGATTTCTTCACCTCCGCCGCCGCCGTAGCTGTCTTTCGTCGCCAAATTAGGGCACGAGAGATCTGAACTGACGATTTCCTTCGCCTCGTCGCCTAGTTCATCGAGTTCATCCTTGGGTTAATTAAAATTTCATTTTACTGCCCAAGTTTGATCTTTTTACTACCTAAAATTCTTCAAGTGCTGTTGTTACTACTTCTTTCCAATTCTTCAGCACTTCCTTTTGGCCATATTTCTTCTAAGTTATGCTTAACGATTAGATTCCTCAATTGTGCAATTGCTTCAATCTGTACAACTCTGGAACCTAAGTCAAGAACACTTAGTGAATTTCTTCAAGATGATAAGGGTCGATTTCCTCAACTGGATTTATTTTGAAAAACATCTGAGAACGCATGTGACTCTTCCCAATTTCCTCGCAACTATACTCTGTTCACAGGTACACATGTCTGCTGACGAATCTCTAGGTTCTCATCAACTTAATTCATTTGAAGCATTGCTTGAGCAAAATCTTCAGACATCTTCAGAAACTTCAAATGTTCAAATCCCTCAGTTGAAGAAAATGGTCGATGGTAAAAAGCCTCAGAAGGGAGGCAAGAGGAAAGAGGAATATACTGCTTTCGAAATCCCTGAGGATTTATATGCAGGGTATTGTACACCAGATGGAGCAACTCATGGCAAGGAGACCAAGGAGCAGCGCAAAACGCGCATGCAAAAGATAAAAAGGTATTGGACCTATGAATGGAGGAGTTACAGATGTGTCACTCCCAAATACAGGAAGACTTCGCCGTAAAGCCTCCATGCAATAGGCCTCCGCTTGCTCCTAGATAGACGGCTGATCCCACCAGCGTCAGAAGGGGTGAAGAATTCCCTAAAGAATGGGCTAAGCATCAAGCAAAATTGCAGAAGCAAGCTCAGAAGGCCGTTGAGGAATTCTACAGGGCCTCAAAGGCATTAGTAGATGTTGGTGCCGGTCCAAGTGCCAGTGCGCCCAAGAAGGCCATGAAGAAAAAGCCGGCTCAAAAGCCAAAGGCGTCAGCTGAAAATCCCTCACAGCCAAAGCCTTCATATTCAAAGGCTTCAGCTCCAAAGGCGCCATCCGCTCCAAGTTCATCAGTGCCTCCGCCAGCCACTAGTTCTTCAGTGGCTGTTGCAAAAGCTTCAACGCCAGTTGTGCTCGCATCTTTGCAGCGCACTGAAGATTTTCATACATCCACCATTGCAGCATCAAGTGCCTCAGCAAGTGGGCATAATTCTTCAAATATGCCCATGCTGAAGACCAAGTCCACTGCAGGCCGTGGAACAAGGCCCAGCCCCAAAAGCATGGCTATATTGCCTCAGGCTGACGAAAATGATATGGTAGATGAGGATGAACTTGCAGAATTTATTCAGAGGAGAGTAGAAGAAGCAACCATTGCCAAGAATACATCTGTGCCTCTCATGCTTGATCCGAAGAAGATCCTTGACTTCATAGAAATATGGGTCAAGAAGCCAGATACACCACTTGACGATCTTGACTTGCCACCAGGTCCAAGCCATCTGATGTCTGCCTTCATACTGACAGAGAAACACAAGATAGCGCAAGCCAAGCTTGTGAGGAAGCAGCAACTTCTGAAGCAGAAGGAGCTGAAGAAAAACATGCTCACAATATCCTCTCAGCAGCTTGTCGCGTTGCAATCTGAGATTAAACAACTGTCTGACGAATATGAGCGCCAGGCCAACCATTGTTGTGGTGTGCGTGACAGGTTCATCAATGCAACCAAGCAAGTGGTTGATGACCATAACAAGAGGGAGGCCGCCAAGCATGGGCTAGCGCCTCCATCAAGTTCCTCAGCTCCACCGGAAGCTCCTCGGGCCATTGAGACTGTGCCTTCTCCTCCTCTGCAAGACCAAGCCAGGGCAACTGAAGAAGTTGCGCCTGACGAAACTGCCAGGGCAACTGCATTAGTCATGCCCGAAGAAACTGCTCCACCCAGTTCCTCGGCTGCAGCACCACCAAAGGCTTCATCTTTGAAGCTTATCACACTTCCTTCTGCATCAGAAGCAAAGAAGACTAAGGCAGCTGAAGGAGAAATGTTAAGAGAAAAGCTACTGCCCCTCCTACCACTGAGACAGTGAAGAAACTGAAGACGACCCCAATGTCTTCAGTTGAGCCAATTGATGCCATACCCATCTGATCAGCACCACCAACTCGCAACACTGAAGAACTTCAGATAATTCCATATGGTGTGGACTATGTTATCCCACCAGCTGATGAAGAACTAGATACCCACTCTGCTGCTTCCACAGAGTAGGTGGATGAAGAAATTGAAGTTGAAGAATATTCTTCACTTCACATGGTATCATCGCGGAAACCACAACCAGTCCCTGTGACTGAAGAAAATGCCGCTTCACCTGGAAGCGATGAAGCCACTAATGAGGATGTGGATATTGATGGTTCTACCACACCTCTTATCCATGACGATGTCTGGGATGTAGAACACCCGAATTCGCCCGTGACCACGCCTCTCACACAAGTGCCTTAGTCGTCTGCTGTTACTGAAGAAATTCATACTGGCTCTGAAGTACACCAACCATCTTTTCAGACCATTGCTTAAGAAGTTCCAGCTGCATCAGCTGAAGAAGTTGCACCTCCTCCACCACAACAAGAAGAACTAGTGCCCTTAGCATATTCTGACACTGTTCCATTTGCTACTGCTGAGGAAGTTGCAAAATCTCTAGCCATCACAGATCCAAATGATTCAACTGGCTCTCCAAGGCCAATATTTGATGTGGGGCCTAAGAAAATAAATCTTCAGCCAGTGCCCTCAATGCCCAAAGTTGGCAAAAGCATTAGGAGACCAATGTTTGATAATGCTGCCTTCTTTGGAGAGAAGAATTTCTTCATAGGTGAGTCCCCATATGACACTGCAAAGATCAGGCATCAGCGATTCTGGACAAAGACGCAAATGAACTATTATTCAACACGGCTCTTTGATAAGAACAATATCTTCCCGCATCGCCATATTCCTCATGTGGATATGGAATCACTACCGTGCTTCAGACCAGTTTTGGCTGTTCTTCATGATGCTGGGTTGCTCAGTTTCTGCACTGACGTCTGTGACCGAAACGAAGAGCTCATTCTTCAATTTTATGCTACACTGCATTTATCTGGTGAAGTTGATGACATTCACTCTTGGGATCTGGATTGGATGAGTGAGAACACTCATTACAAGGCTCCTACTGACGAACTACTTCGAGCCCTTCCAGTTGCAATTCCTCAAGATGAAGCCAGAAAAATCTATGAAGAACCTGAGCTGCCAAACCACATGATGTAAGTGCTGATGAAGCCAATCACTGAAGGAGATGCTCCAAGAACTACCTTCCTTGTGAAGGATTTGTTGTTTGTGCCACGGACTATATACCGCATCTTGGCGAAGACCCTCAGTCCCATCAAAGGCCACAATTCTGAAAATGCAGAAGTTGTGGGAATCATGAGGAACTTGTTGTTCAACATCATTCATGGCATTCCTATCAATATCCAAGATTTCCTCATGAGGAGTTTGGCCACGGTAGCTGCTTCTTGTGAGCTGCGTTGGGATTTCCCCGAAGAGGAGGGGATGATGCAGTACAGTAGAGATAAGTATTTCCCTCAGTTATGAAACCAAGGTTATCAATCCAGTAGGAGAATCACGCAACAACTCGTTAGCAGCACCTGCACACAAAACAACATATCCTCGCACCCAACGCGAACAAGGGGTTGTCAATCCCTTGACGGTTAATTGCAATATTAAATTGTATGGTGATAGATAGATAGATCAAACAAAAATACAAAATAAAATAAATGAAGTAAAATTGCAGCAAGGTATTTTTGGGATTTTCAATATATGATAAAGGTAGACCCGGGGGCCATAGTTTTCACTAGAGGCTTCTCTCTTGAAAATAGCATACGGTGGGTAAACAAATTACTGTTGGGCAATTGATAGAAAAGCAAATAATCATGACGATATCCAAGGCAATGATCATGTATATAGGCATCACGTCTGAGACAAGTAGACCGAAACAATTCTGCATCTACTACTATTACTGCACACATCGACCGCTATCCAGCATGCATCTAGAGTATTAAGTTCATAAAGAATGGAGTAACGCCTTAAGCAAGATCGAACCCATTACAAAGCACCTCTCCCATTGCAAGATAAATCAATCTAGTTGGCCAAACCAAATCAATAGATCGGAGAGAAATACGAAGCTATAACAATCATGCATAAAAGAGTTCAGAGAAAACTCAAATAATATTCATGGATAATCTGATCATAAACTCACAATTCATCGGATCCCAACAAACACACCGCAAAAAGTGATTACATCGGATAGAACTCCACGAACATCGAGGAGAACATTGTATTGAAGATCAAAAAGAGAGAAGAATCCATCTAGCTACTAACTATGGACCCGAAGGTTGTGGCAAACTACTCACGCATCATCGGAAGGGCAGCAAGGTTGATGGAGAGCCCCTCCGTGATCAAATCCCCCTCCGGCAGGGTGCCAAAAAAGGCCTCCAGATGGGATCTCTCGAGAACAGGAACTTGCGGCGGCGGAAAAAGTATTTCGTGGACTCCCCTGTTGGTTTCCCGATTTTAGAGTATTTATAGAGGTGGAATTAGGTCAAACGGAGCAGAGGTGGGCCCACGAGGCACCAGGGCTCGTGGCCACCTCCTCTGTCTTCTGGCCATCTCCCGAAGCTTCTAGTGTCTCTTATGTACAGAAAAAATCTCCAAAAAGTTTCGTGGCATTTGGACTTCGTTTGGTACTGATATTCTGAAAAACCAAAAACAGGCAAAAAACAGCAACTGGCACTGGGATTGCTTGTAAGTGTATATAAAACATCCAAGATTGATACTATAATAGCATGGAACAATCAAAAATTATAGATACGTTGGAGACGTATCAAGCATCCCCAAGGTTAATTCCTGCTCGTCCTCGAGTAGGTAAATGATAGAAACAGAATTTTTGATGTGGAATGCTACCTATCATATTCATCATATACTCTTTTCTTTTGTAGCATGGACATTTGGACTTGAATGATTCAAAGCAATAGTCTATAATTTGACATGAAGACATAAATACTCAAGCATACTAACAAGCAACCATGTCTTTCAAAATATCAACGCTAAAGAAAGCTATCCCTATCCCATTATGCTCAACCATTGATCCATTCATGAAACACACTCAATATTAGCTACACACAATGCACAAGTATGACAATAATGCTCTCTAGTTGGTGCTTTGTAAGAGAAGATGGAGACTCAAAATAAAAAATAAAAATTGCATAAAAGTAAATAGATAGGCCCTTCGCAGAGGGAAGCAGAGATTTGCAGAGGTGCCAGAGCTCAAGGTTTAAATTAGAGAGATAAAATTATTTTGAGAGGCATGCTTTTCCTGTCAACGAAAACAACCGAGAATTCCCAATATCTTCCATGCTAGACACATTATAGGCGGTTCCCAAACAGAAAATAAAGTTAATTTCCTTTCCACCATTCTTTCACAATCCATGGTTAGCCGTATCCACGGGTGCCTTCCATACCAACACTTTCCAAGGAATTTATTATTATCATCATATTAGATTTTTTCATTTCGGGACTGGGCATCCCTATTACCTGCCACTCTCTCGTGCAATGACAAGTGAATAAACACTCATCGTGTGAATAACACACCTAGCATGGAAAATATTGGCCACCCCCTGCCACTTCATGAGCGGTATGGGCACACAAAATGGAAAATTATTTTGAAAATTTTAGAGTTGGCACATGCAAATTTACTTGGAACGGCATGGAAATACCGCATATAGGTAGGTATGGTGGACTCATTTGACACAACTTTGGTTTAAGGAGTTGGATGCACAAGCAGTATTCCCGCTTAGTACAAATGAAGGCTAGCAAATAGATTGAGAAGCGACCAACCAAAAAGCGAAAACGGTCATAAACATGCATTGAACATAACTAACACCGAATAATGCACCATAAGTAGGATATAACTTCGTTGCATAACTATTGACTTTATGTGCATGCATAGGGAATCACAAACCTTAACACCAATATTCTTACTAAATCACAATTACTCACTAACATGACTCACATATTATCATCTCCATATCGCAAAACTATTGCAAGGAATCAAACTTATCATATCCAATGATCTTTCATGAAAGTTTTTAATATATCCCTCTTGAATATTCATCACTTTGGGACCAAATTCATATCTTGTGCAAATTACCATTACTATTATCAACTCTCAAAAAGATATAAGTGAAGCATGAGAGTGCAAATATTTCTTCAAAATTTAATCTTATCAACTCTCAAAATAATATAAGTGAAGCACGAGAGTTCAAATATTTCTTCAAAATTTAATCTTATCAACTCTCAAAATGATATAAGTGAAGCATGAGAGTTCAAATATTTCTTCAAAATATAGCCACCGCCGTGCTCAAAAAGATTTAAGTGAAGCACTAGAGCAACTGCCTAGCTCAAAAGATTTAAGTGAAGCACATAGTGTATTCTAACAAATAATGATAAACATGTGGCTCTCTCAAATTGGTATGTCCAGAAAATATGATTGTGACAAACTAAAAAGAAAACAAAGCAAAGACTTATATAATACAAGATGCTCCAAGCAAAACTCATGATATGTGATGAATAAAAATATAGCTCCAAGTAAAATTACCGATAGTTGGTAGAAGAAAGAGGGGATGCCTTCCGGGGCATCCCCAAGCTTAGTTGCTTGAGTCTTCCTTGAATATTACCTTGGGGTGCCTTGGGCATCCCCAAGCTTAGGCTCTTGCCACTCCTTATTCCTTCATCCATCGTGATCTCACCCAAAACTTGAAAACTTCAATCACACAAAACTCAACAAAACCTTCGTGAGATCCGTTAGTATAACAAACAAATCTTTAACTTTACGTACTGTAGTAAATTGATTCATATTTAATATTGGCATAATGCTACTGTACTCCAACTTCTCCATGACTCATACCCCCCGATACGATCCATAGATTCATCAAAATAAGCAAACTATGCAACAAAAACAGAATCTGTCTAAAATAGAACAGTCTGTAAAGATCTATTAAAAAGCTATACTTCTGTAACTCCAAAAATTCTGAAAAATTAGGACAACGTGGGAAATTCATATACCAATACTGTGTAAAAATTTCAGATTTTTCTGACGCTCCAGTACAGAATTAAAATTCCAGCACTGGACGCAAAACTTTCTGTTTTCCAAACAGTATCAATTATACTATCTTCCAAATCATCCCAAAGGCTTTACTTGGCACAAACACTAATTAAAACATAAAAACACAATCATAACAGTAGCATAATTTTGTGCACACAAGAAAACAGAAATAAAAATCAAAAATTTATTTTATTCATTGGGTTGCCTCCCCACAAGCGCTATTGTTTTATGCCCCTAGCTAGGCATAATGAATAGTTTCAAGTATTGTCATCTTTCTTCTTCTATTATAAGGATGCGTTCTCATCAGGAGGATTTTCAAAGATAATATGAAACACACCATCAATGGAAATTTTAGCATTACTAAGTTGACCATCCTCGAATCCCTCTTGACTCCCTTTTACAATCCAAGAATACTGTTTATTAATGCCATTGAAAACTTGTTGGATTATGTTTAAGGGATGGGCCTCCTTTTTGGTATTCTCATCAAAAGTGTGATCATCGTGAAATAAATATCTCAACAAATAATAACTATTGTATAGAATCTCATCTATCACTGGTTTTTCACGACTCATACCGTAAAAATCAAAGATCTCTCTAGCTTCCCGCACTATATGATCAAATTCATTCATGAGGATAAGGGTAGCTATCTTCTTAGCTCTAGGATTTTTTATAACCGACAACTCATAAAACAATCTTTGCAAAGTAGGATGGGTACGAATAAATATTCTCTCAAGTTTAAGAACAAGTGCAGAGATAGCATCAGCATAGTTTTTGGTTCTTTTAAGAATAGGAGTGTCAGCACAAGCCAAAGTTCCGATGCAGTTAAAGAATTCTTGGATAACACTTTTTCCTATGATATTCCCGTGTCCCATCACAAAAGTTTTAGCATCTAAATTGGTGGGAATTTCAAATTTTGGAATCTTACCATCCTCACTTTTTTCCATACTAAAATCAGCCATGATAGCAACTTCAAGCAAGAAAACACGCAAAAAGGCAAACGACAAATATTTTTGTATTTTTGTAAAAAAAAATTAGAAGTGGGGGAGATGAAAACGAGAGGCAAAGGCAAATAAAATAAATGCAAGGAGATGAAAGTTTATGCGTAGGTACTTGATAGATGTTGATGATGTCTCCCCGGCAACGGTGCCAGAAATTCTTCCTGCTACTTGTGAGCTGCGTTGGGATTTCCCCGAAGAGGAGGGGATGATGCAGTATAGTAGAGATAAGTATTTCCCTTAGTTATGAAACCAAGGTTATCAATCCAGTAGGAGAATCACACAACAACTCGTTAGCAGCACCTGTACACAAAACAACAAATCCTCACACCCAACGCGAACAAGGGGTTGTCAATCCCTTGGTAGTTAATTGCAAGATTAAATTGTATGGTGATAGATAGATAGATTGAACAAAAATACAAAATAAAATAAATAAAGTAAAATTACAGAAAGGTATTTTTGGGATTTTCAATATATGATAAATGTAGACCCGGGGGCCATAGTTTTCACTAGAGGCTTCTCTCTTGAAAATAGCATACGGTGGGTAAACAAATTACTATTGGGTAATTGATAGAAAAGCAAACAATCATGACGATATCCAAGGCAATGATCATGTATATAGGCATCACATCCGAGACAAGTAGACCGAAATGATTTTGCATCTACTACTATTACTCCACACATCGACCGCTATCCAGCATGCATCTAGAGTATTAAGTTCATAAAGAACGGAGTAACGCCTTAAGCAAGATGACATGATGTAGACAAAGTAAATTCACGCATGAATAAACTCCATCTTTTTACCCTTAATAGCAATGATACATACGTGTCATGTCCCTTTTTGTCACTGGGATTGAGCACCGCAAGATCGATCCCATTACAAAGCACCTCTCCCATTGCAAGATAAATCAATCTAGTTGGCCAAACCAAATCAATAGATCGGAGAGAAATACGAAGCCATAACAATCATGCATAAAAGAGTTCAGAGAAAACTCAAATAATATTCATGGATAATCTGATCATAAACTCACAATTCATCGGATCCCAACAAACACACCGCAAAAAGTGATTACATCGGATAGAACTCCAAGAACATCGAGGAGAACATTGTATTGAAGATCAAAAAGAGAGAAGAAGCCATCTAGCTACTAAATATGTACCCAAAGGTCTGTGGTAAACTACTCACGCATCATCGGAAGGGCAGCAAGGTTGATGGAGAGCCCCTCCGTGATCGAATCGCCCTCCGGCAGAGTGCCGGAAAAGGCCTCCAGATGGGATCTCTCAAGAATAGGAACTTGCGGTGGCGGAAAAAGTATTTCATGGACTCCCCTGTTGGTTTCCCGATTTTAGAGTATTTATAGAGGTGGAATTAGGTCAAACGGAGCAGAGGTGGGCCCACGAGGCACCAGGGCGCGCCACCCCCCTGGGGGGCACCCTGGTGGCTCGTGACCACGTCCTCTGTCTTCTGGCCCTCTCCCGAAGCTTCTAGTGTCTCTTATGTCCAGGAAAACATCTCCAAAAAGTTTCGTGGCATTTGGACTTCGTTTGGTACTGATATTCTGAAAAACCAAAAACAGGCAAAAAACAGCAACTGGCACTGGGCACTAAGTTAATAGGTTAGTCCCAAAAAATGATATATTGCTTGTAAGTGTATATAAAACATCCAAGATTGATACTATAATAGCATGGAACAATAAAAAATTATAGATACATTGGAGACGTATCAGTAGCACAGTCGTTGTTTGATTTGAAGCCCTATGCGCCGTGGATTATGCGATTCATCAGATCCAGGTCTTCAATCAACTACAAGGCTGACCATCAAAATCATCTCATCTACCTGCCAGATGTTGAAATTCTTCAAGATACTATATCTTCAGTTCCAGGCAAGGGCAAAGTTGTTATTGATGAAGGACTTCGTCCCCTTGATGGACAAATTCATCAACCAGCCTCTCAGTCCATTGGCGATGACACCTCCAGCCAAGACACTGTAGCAAATGCTTCAAAGCAAAATCGTCAAGCTAAAGCTCCTAGAGTTATGACTGACCGCGAGCTTCTCATCTGTCCGCATCAAAAGGTGGATCGAAACCACAACTGGGTTAATCGTCAGCTTGTAGCCATTCTTGCAAATATGACTATGATGCAGAACTCAGTGCGCAAGAATCACTACTACGCCCATGAAATTTTTGACAGAAGCTGGGCCATATTATCACATCTGAAGACCCCTGAAGAACTTGAGCAGATGGAATTCCAACAAAACTTCGATTGGTCGATTCCGCCCAAGAAGTTCAAGAAAGTACAAGTTCCTCAGATGGTCCCAAGCTTAGTATCTCCTTCACGCTCCACTGACGAAAATGAAGATGTTGAAGATACTGCAGCAGTCCCTTCTTCATCGCACAACCCTGACAACAACACTGGCGCTCCACTGAATTCGTCAAGATGATATTCTTCAGGGGCATTAGTGCTCAATTTCGTCTCCTTTTGGTCATTTGATGACAAAGGGGGAGAAATTTGGGTGTTAGTCTTCAAGCGGGTCTTATATTGGGCTATTTTTGCTAAGTTACAACTCTTGGCTTTTCATTTGATGCGTTCTGTGATGAGTTGTAACTTAAAAATTGTTGGTGGCCTGACATTTCTGCTACGTTTTATTTGCATGCATGGTTATGCTCTGATCCTAAATGATATATGTGCATGCATGCTGTAATTCGTCAGACACCAATTTTAATCATGCATTCAAATTCTTCAATATCTTATGATCATGCATGATTGGATTCCAAGATATAGGGGGAGATCTCCACAATTTCAACCTGCCATGTGTATTCGCAATCCAAGGCAAATTCTTCATATGCACATCTTCAGGGGGAGTTCCTCTATATCATGTAACCAATATCTTCATATTCTGTTCTTACACTTCCATAGTTTATTCCCGTTGAAAACTTAACCGATTTGTCATCAATCACCAAAAAGGGGGAGATTGTAAGTGCATCAAGTGCCCCCTTAGTGGTTTTAGAGTACTGAAGACAAATAGGTTAAGGGACTAATATGTTTGTGAGTGTACACAGGTGAAATAGTCCCTGAAGATTTAGTTTAACCCACGGAAGTCGACCCCTAAAAATGTATTTCTTCAAGTGAAGAATTTGGTGCGGCCTATGAAGAATTTGATGTGTAGACTTTGGAGCTTGAAGACTTTGTTTTCATAGTTTCTTTTCTTCTTATTTGACACATAGGAAAAACTGTACTGTTAAAGGGGGTCTAGGTGATATACATATCACATTTCCAAAGTGATGCTCAATCCTATACACACAACTACCGCTTTGAGTGAAGCCTTTGGAAATCTCGGGAACAGTTGACAAATTTGCTAGTGACAGTGACGAAGTTCATCTGGTCACTGACGAATTAGGTCAGGCTGAGGAGTTAGGAGTTTGCCAGTGCGATCTGCCTACCGTGAGGAAATTGAGTGCCTCGACGAAATTGAGAGTTCAATTTTCTGACTGTTGCCTGCGCCGCGCGCCAGCTGTCGAGTGGATCTTTATCCTGACAATGGTCATGTCCGAAGGGGCATTTATGACATTTCATGTCGGGTTGCCTCCTGGCTATAAATAGCCGCCCCACACAACCACTTGTTGGTTGTCTGCTCTAGAGAGAACTTGACACTTGTCATTTGAGAGCAACCCTTCCTCTGACGACTTTGTGAGAACCCAAGTGATGAAAAACCAACCAGAGCCAAAGTGATTGAGCATCACTAAAGAAGTTGATCTGTGCGATCCGATGCTTATTACCTTTGAAGACTGTCATTCTTCCAGACGGTTAGGTGTCATGTTCTGAGCACCCAAGAGTAATTGTCGCATGCCGGTGAACAAGTCTGTGAAGGTTTTGGAAGTCTATCTTGAAGACTTACCACGAGTGATTGGGCGAGGACTAAGTGACCTTAGCTCAAGAGGAATACATTGAGAACTAAGTGTCCTTTGAGGTAAAACTCAGCCACCTCAACCAGACATACAGTTGATACAACAACTAGAACTAGTCTACCAAATTGATGTGTCTTCATCAAGCCTACCTGGTTTCAAATTCCTAACTCTTTACCTTTACGCAATTCCGCTGCTGAAGAACTTATGTCCTACCTTTCTAAAGAATTTGAACTGAAGTATTTCATCATGTTATGTTTCATTTCCTCAGTTCATCTTCTTCATGCATGTCTGCTTGTATGATTACATGTTCTTCCCTTGTATGTATTTCGTATGCATGCTTTCTGTATATGTGTTAATCTAGTTTCACTTCTGTTTCTATTTCATCACTCTGATTTTCGTCAAAGTCATCGGAGTTTGAAGAATTTCTAAAAATCTCCCATTCACCCCCCCTCTGGGAGTTATCTTGCGCTTTCAATATGTAGACGAAAAAGAAACGGAGGAAGTACTACTATAATCCAGGAGGTCCCTGGTTCGAGCACTAGGCGATACATTATTTTTCCACACATTTTTTACTTGTTAAATACACCACGGGTGCCTGAACTTGTGTGTCATGGTCACTTTTGTTCCTAAACTTGTAAAATAGTAGTACATGAAACTGGTGCCGTGACTTGTGAAAGCGTCTAGATCCAGTCGACGGCAATCGGCATCTGCCCCGGGTGACACGCCATGTTTACCGGCTCGCGCGTTCTTTGTGTTTGCCCGTGCATCTAAACGTAGAAGGGGAGGAAAGAGAGAGAGCAGACATGGGACCCTCCAATAAGTGACTCAACGAAGAGGTAGTTGTGCTGACGAGCCGGTCCCACTAATGTAGTGAAAGTAATATAAAAACTTGCTATCCTTTAAAGACACAACAAACGTTGCTACTATGTTGGCTATTGACGTGCGTCTGGATGGACCAGGTCGTCAGTTCGATCCTCGTCCTTTTCATCTTTAATTTATATATATGGGTCCAAATTTGTTCCATGACAGGTGGGACCCCCGGTGTGTAGTTTGTAGCATTTTAATTTATGGGTTGAAATTTGTTCCATGACAGGTGGGCCCCCGGTGTGTAGTTCATAGACTCTTTGTAATAATTAAAGAAAACATGAGATTCTTTTTTTTGCTAAAAGACCATGGTGTGATGGGGAAGGTGAGAAAGTGCGTGCGAGAGAGCGGTGGCGGAGCTAGAAGGAAATCATTTGGGGGAGGGGTAGGGAGTCATCGTTGTTTCGGGGAGTTTCATGTGGGACAAATGCTAAAAAAATCAAATCTAAACCCTCCTAATATAAATGCCTTCGCAAATTAATCCAAGGTTGGTGGCATGGTCCCCCTGGCAATGTACATAGCTCCGCCTCTATGAGAGATGGAGAGGTAGCATCTATGTGTGGGAGAGACGGCGCCAGAAAGCGAGGTCAATCGAGACATAGATAAAGAGAGAGAGATAGAGTGAGTGTGGCCCAACGTGTGGTCAAAATAGAGAGATGCTCTTGAGAGATATCATGCGATAAAGATTTTGGGGAGGTGAGGGCTGGAAGAGAGATCTTGAGAGATTGACCTAGATAGACAATATGTGTGCGAGAGTATACAGAGTGTCGATCGAGGACCAAACAGGGAGATGTATCTTTTGTGTGTGTGAGAAAGCGAGGTCAATCGAGGCATAGATAAAGAGAGAGAGAGAGAGAGAGAGAGATTGAGTGAGTCATCGTTTGTGTGCGAGAGAAAGCGAGGTCAATCGAGACATAGACAAAGAGAGAGAGAGAGAGAGAGAGATTGAGCGAGTGTGGGCGTCATGCGGTGGAAAGAGTGAGACGGTCTGGAGAGAGTGAACTACATAGACAATGTGCGTGCATGTGCGTGAGAGGGGGGTCTAGAGAGGCAATGTATGTATCTAGCGAGAGAGGGTGGGAGGGAGGGAGAGAGAGCTCGGCATGGAGTGCAACGGCGGGTGTGTCAGAGAAATACATTTGCTGAGAGAGTGGGGGAAGGGGGTTGTGTATTTGAGAGAGATAGAGATCGAAACATGGAGAGAAAGAATGAGCATGTGACGGATACGAATAGCTCTATAAGGTGGTTAACAGAGGAAGATTAATCGATAGAGGAAGTATGTATAGTGTGTGTGCCGGGGGGGGGTCGATGGAGAGATCTAAACACAACATTTGAGTTTAGATAGTAATAGATTTAATATTCACGTTTGAATTTAGTGTACATTGTAAAATTTGATCGAATTGAGGACCATGCATGGCTTCTGTAATTATTTCGAATTCGTGCCATACAAGGTTTGGAAAAGTGGATAGACTATATTGACTCAATTGTTGTGGTATTTTGTATGTGTGTGGTCATATGCATGAATACATACACAGTTTTCTCACCACCATGGTGTTCATCTTATACATATGAATTTGCATTAAAAAACTTAGCGTGGATACCATGAAATGCGAAATCCACGTTAGAATTAGAGATCGCTATGTCACAAACACACTCTAATTCAGAGAACTCATCATTAATTAATTACTAGTATCTCGTTTCGAAGGACTAATTATTTGCAAGGAAAACATGGGCATGGTAATACATACAGATTTGTTTGCCAATGAAAAAAAGATTCCTTTGCATTCTCAAATAATGTAGGCGCACTAGGCAGACTAGGCTCGTGCGTGGTGGTAGCGTGTGTAGTCCGGACTACCCCCCCCAGAAGAACGGCAACAAAAAACTTCGCGCCTCCACCCGAGGCTCCGCATTTAGGATCGAAATATATGGCGGTCCGAATTCCAGCCCTAAGAAATTCCCCTTCTCCCCACCCCCTTCCGCGCCTAGAGCACTCAAATCCCTAATTTGCCGCCACCCAAGCAAAATTCGAATCGCCCCTCGTCTCCTCCCTTTCCACACCTCTGTACCGGACAACGAAGACGACGGTCGCGCTTCACCACCACACCGGAGCTGCCTCATCTACGCCCTCGTTCACTCCACCCGGTGGTCGACCGACAACGTCGGCACCACAGCCGACGTGCTTCACAGACACCAACTTCCATCGCATCAAGTCTGCTTCACCGACGCCGTCTTCCACCTCACCGGGGCTACTTCACCGAGCACATCGTCGCACCTCCACCCTCCCCCGTTGGTGCTTCACCAACGGCCTTGTACACCGTATCGTAGTGCTCCGCTGCCGCTCAAGATCTGCTTCCGTAGGCGGCTAGCCAATGCAAGCGCATCACCTCAACGGCTCTCAAGTGACCAACACTCTAGCCGAGTATGCCCAAATGCCGGCCCGAACTAGGTATCCACAGATCACTGCACTGTGCACTGTTCCGACGATGTTTGGATATCCTTTTACTGCTCTCTTTGCTTATACTCCTATGCAACTCTGACTTTAACTCTTATTTCTTCTGGAGCTATCATCTGAAACAAGCAAAACCATTTTTAGAGAAGCATGATGGCGCTATGGGATCTGGTACACATGCTGCACGCTCGTATAACCTTGTAAGTACCTATCCTCTGGTACAACAGCAAGGCCGATCCCTCTCATTAGATCAACCATTCACCGTGCCAAAAATGCAGAGGTGGAAGGATGTAGCACAAGGCCTGCACATCCAAGCAAGTGGTAACATGGACTTCTTCATGGAACATCCCAAGCGCAAGCAGAGTTGCAGTGAGCCTGTACAACGAGCTAGCGTAAGTCCCTGCATTTCATTTAATTCGTGCTGGCCTGCATGTATGATTGGGGTAGTGAAATGTATTCCAGTGGCGCTTTTGATTTACCCACACAATGGCTGACCTGCTTGTTTCTATGAACTCAGTTGGCCAACAATGAGAAGCATGCCAGTCTTTTCATCCGATTGTAGATTGCTTAGATCTCGATATGCCAAATATAATCGCATGAAATATACAGTAAAAGCCAGTGTGATGTGTGTTTCTACATCTAGTCTGACAACCTATCCTCATATAATATATCAAGGTCGCACCATCTTATCAGATTAACCATTTGACTTACCAAAATGCAGTGTGGGAAGAAAGGAGTTCTGGGACTGCGTATCCAAGCAAGTGATGCCATGGACTCCTTCATAGAACCTCATAAGCGAGAACTTGCAGTGTGCCTATACAAAGAGCTAGCGTAAGTTCAGTTACCTGCTTCTCATAATTTTAGTTAGCCACAGATTACAAAATGGTTCAATTACCTTACCTGGCTTAATTTAGTTTGCTACTGATTACATAATGCCATAGCTTTTAATCCTACTATAAACTGCGCCTATCTATGTGTTTGTTACTTACTGGTTATAGAATTATTTGTTTGTCTGAACTTAAATAGCTACTTAAGCACGTAGATAGCTGGTCATATCTACTTCTAGGGGGCAACAAAATTCATGTGTAATTTACCTTCTAATACCATGCTTGTTTAACTAGTTAGCTGTTATGACTTCTAGCACTAGTAATGTTTGCACGTTCATCGAGAGATAACTGTCAGGTTTATATGAGGGACACCGTCTTTTTAACTTGTATATATGTGTCAGAATCATTTTGCTTACATCTCAATGAAATTTAGAGATGTCTATGTTGCTGGTAAACTCTACCGACTTGTTAGATTAATACTTTGCCAAAAACTTGTTAGTTTTACTACTTCATGTGTAATTAAATACGTTGCCAAAACTTGTTAGTTTTACTAGTTTGATGTTAGTTTCTTCTTGCTCTTGCAACACTTTATTTATGCTTGCTAACTTTCAAGTTTTCAGGATCCAATCAAAACTCTGATGGCACAACAGGTATGTTTTGAAAAACTTCTTTGTTTAACTGGTTTGCTGTTGTAACTTGTTGCTCTAATCATGTTACTAACTTCAACTTATCCAATCAGAACTCCAATGGCACAACAGGTACATTTTGAAAGATTTATTTGTGTAACATGTTTGCTGCTATAACTTGTTGCTCTAATCAAATTACTGACTACTCAACTTTTCAGGATCCAAGAGAAACTCCAATGGCACAACAGGTCCCTTTTGGAAAACTTGTTTGTTTAACTGCTTTGCTGCTGCAACCGGGTTGCTCTAATCATGTTAATAATTTCTACTTTTCAGCATCAAATTGAAACTCTTTAATTCCTTGTTTGTTTAACTGGGTTGCTGTTCTTACTCCCAGTTGAGATGTTTTACTAACTTCAACTTTTCCGAATCATATCGAAACTCTAATGGCAAAATAGGTTAGCCCAAGATCAAAGAGTGAGGTCCCCATGGACGTAGGATCATCCTAGAGCAGTGGCACCGGCCCAATCGTGCATCATGAATTACCAACTGCTGATGCTCTAGAGGCTGAACTATTGGTAGAAAGAGAGTGTGCTTCTGCACTTAGAGATGAAGTTGACATCTTGAGGAAGCAAACAGCACAATCACAAGCAGTACTCATGAAAACATTAAATATTTGGTGAATTTCAAAACAAAGCAAGCTGAGACTAACCGCATTGTTAATGTCCAATCAGAAAAAAGCAAATTGAAATCCCAGTTGCTAAATCATAGGTGAAATGTTTTTTCCATCGTTGAATGACCTTTCTATTGTTTGTTCATGTAATAGATTGGAACCATTTGTTTTAGAGATCATGTAATAATTGTTTTTTGTTTTTTGTCTGTATTTTTTTTCTGGGCACAATTCTGTAATAATTGATAAGACCGTGAGACATTAATTTTTTTTGTTGAGGTAAAGACATTTCATTTTGTATGCTATGCCAGACCTGCAAAAACAGTACAGCGGCTTGGCTTATGTATGTTAGTTGATATTATTGATCCATATACTCTATATGTGGTCATATGTCTATTAGTTTTCTATATTATTGGTTGGTAAACTCAGTATTTTGAATTTTGAGACAACGCTTGGCTTCTGAAGTTCATATCTAAATGGGAGTACACTATATGCTGCATGTGCCATACATGTTACACTTGAGTTGAACATAAAGTTGTTTCAAATATTCGAATTCACCTTAAACTGGATTCAACCTTCTGAACTCGAGGATCATGGCATTTGTTAAACATATTCACATATAAAGGTGTAATACATCTTTTTGTGCTTTTGAAGATATATAAAAAACAAAGAATGATGTATAAAGATCCGTATTTGAATACAAAATGGATTCAAATTTAGTTGCCAGGGTAAACGTGAATGCTTATTCTCCCAAAATTTGAACGAAGTGGCAAAACACCCACTCCCTCATTGGCTGCCCGAAACCAGTGTTTGGGAGATGGAAATTACTGTCTACCTCTGACACGCACAACCTATCGGCCCGATTTCCAATGCTCTCAATAGGGGTAGGTTTGTAACTTCACTCAGATGTGACACGACCGCCTCTCACCCCATTCATACACGGTGGGCGCCAAACATGGGCACCAAAATACATTTGATCCAAGCTCGTCCCAAAGACCTCTCTCTCCCTCCATTTCCCCATTCATACACGGTGGGCGCCAAAACAAACTCTCCTCGGCCGAAATCGATGTTGGCAAATATTTTAAATAGGGACAGGTTTGTAACTTCACTCATACATGGCACAACCGCCCTTCCTGTCAGCCCCGTTCATACACCATGAAAGCCAAAACACCCTCTCCTCACCCGAAATCGCTCTCAGCAAATATTGGTGAGATGCGAGATTACCGTCCTATCCCAAACCGACAAATATCGCTCTTATGTTCGAAATTTTAAACGGGGGCTAAGTTTGTAACTTTCCCACATTTCAGACAAGCGCGTCCCAAAGACATGGTTCCCCCTACCCCTCTCCTTCCATTTCCCATTCATACACCGTCGGTGCCAAGACACCCTCTCCACCCGAGCCTCCTCCGTCCGCCACCCCATCCATCGCCGCCCTCCTCCACCATGCCGGAACCCCTATCCAGACTGTGTCGTCCACTGCAAGAGATCGACGTCACTCATCCACAGTGCCAGACCAGGAGCCTTGCATCGTGTCCTCTCGCTTCATCCGCGCCGCTGTCCACCTTGTCAGGGCCGCTCCGACGACCTTCTCGTCCACCGCAATGGGACTTATCCCCCGATGCCTCCGTCTACCGTTGCAGATCTGCTTCCATGATGTCGATAGCCATCGCACCCGTAGCACCCTCAACGTATTAGCAGATTCCTACATGGTGCCGCAAGAGAGGAGGTACTCTTTCATATCTACTCAATGTTTTGATCTCAACCAGAAAATAGATCGTCACTTGTTTACTCTACTTTCTTTTCAGCTCTTAGAATATTAGTTGTTAGTTGAAAGCAAACATCGGTTACTAAGTAGCCTTTGTGCGGTTTGCAGCTTCAGATCTGCCATGGCACGGTCAACACTATACTCATCATGCTTAGGGTTTCCCCCTTTTATGATCACTATACGATCAGCCTACGTGCTTCGGGTCGTAATAGCACTGCTCCACCCATCAAGCTAAACAAGCTTAGTTGTTCAAATACGAATCTGATATGATGCTGATATTAGTAAAGCAAAGACATGTTTAATTGGTCGGCTAAATGTTCCTAATTTAGTTTTGAAATGCATGTGCGCTGCGGGGGCGGATTACAGGGTGGCCAGGGTGGGCCGGATTTTGGGTCGGCCTGTATACCATAAGAGATTAGAACATGGCCAGCCAACCAATGCCTTTGCTAACAAAAAGCCAATGCCACCGGACCCTGATTCCCCTCTGCTCTGCTGCGCTTGGAATCTCTACCCGCCGCCAGCTACCTGCCTCGCCGGCGACTTGCCATCGCCGGATGCCATGAATTTAGGAGCAGACGCCGGACTAACAGGAGGTCAGGAGCCACTCGCCCAATAGCGTCACCGTTGCGCGGGCATGCCGGCATGCCCAGCTTCACAGTCCGCTCAGGGCTCAGGCGAGCAGCACCCACTCAGCCAACCCGATTTATCCTGAGATACGCCATCCTCAACACTCAGCAGCCACTCCCCATCACCCATTTTCTAATTGATTCATTACTCATTAGGAAGGACTGTCATTAGGGTTTGTTGTGTACTGAGTGCTACCTACATTTAATGGTTCAGATGTTTCAATAATCTTTAGTACCTGTAAAGTTGACAGGGTTTCAAAATTCCTGGCCTAGCACTGGTACCGTTATGTGCTATACAAACAGTTTTTACCCCCTTTCCGTGACAGAGTTTTAAACCATCGCCTTGCTTGTGTGTGCGATAGGGGGGGTCTATCCCACACGACCCAGAAAACGTCTGTGATAGGGCGACCCGCTGCTGACGATTTTCATAAAGTAATCGTATGCGAAGTCACGGACTATCCCACACGTTAGAGAAGGGCACTACGTTTGTGATCCGCGAGACATCCGAAATGATTTCGTAGATATCCACGTGTGCAAAAGGTGGATATCACAAACATTTATTTCTACCGGTCCATTTGCGATACGTACACTATCACACATAGTTCAAAAATATAAAATGTGTGTGGTTTCTCTACTATCGACAACGTGTCCATTTTCATAAGTGTGTGCGATAGGTATACCTATCACACACGGTCTCCAAATGTGAACTGTCTTCTTTTTATCCGATATTACACACGCATATAGGTTTGAAACGTTTGTGGTATGACCAAGAATCGCACACGCACATCGTTGGGAAATGTGTGTGATACTTATGGCAATCCCACAGGTGTATGAGAATAAACCGTGCGTTCGACCGCTGAGTATCGCATACGTTTTCCGTGAAAGAACTGTGTGTTCTTTATTTTACCATCGCACACGCTGTTTTCTTTGTAACCATGTATACGGTGTTTTAATCCCTGCTATTTTATTTTATTTTATTTTTTCCTGTAATTTATTATTCGAATTCGAAAATTTCAAATTTTGAATAGTGTGGAATTTAATTATTTCATATTCTCATCACAATGGTTCAACAACCAATCCATAAATCAAAATCTCAGTACAATGTGTTCAGTAATTACAGAATTAGGCAGCAGATTAACTATGATGAACCACAATATTTAGAGGTGGTAATGGTGAAGAGAGAATTGTAAATCATTTTGGTTGCCGATAGTGTTGAAGAAGCGGAATGCCCATAATGTGCCCTCCTCCATGCCAAAGGCGCGCACAACTTTTGTCCAACCCCTTGTCACAATTGCCCTCCCATCCTTCACCGCCTTCAGGAAGACTTCTAGACCATTATCATGGTAGTATGAATTATATACTTTAACCTTAGTTCCCTCCACTCCGGTCATGTAGTTTGCAAGGTAATCATGAGTAAATTGCTTCGGAAACCACTGAAAAGAGAAAACTTTCATAAATTAATGTCTAATAGAGTAACTCGTTGTGGGCAGGGGGAAAAGGCAACAGATTACTTACCATCCTAAAGTTCACTGTTGTCTTGGATAAAGTGTAAATAAAGAGTTTAATTCCCATCACCCGTCTCTTCCGCCTAACAATCTTTCTTAGTTTCCTCACTTGATGCTTGTTCATGAATATCTCATTGCCCCATAGGAAAAAGGGGTCGAGGCGTGGATCAGTACCGTTGATATATGTACCTACAAGCAACCAGTAAATGTTAGAAGCTAAACTTCAATTGCACAAATGATGTAAAAAACTATAAGACATGGGATGCAACTAACCTCGATGGCAAACAACAGCATCACCCATTGCGGCCCTGCATAAGTACATGGAAAGGCATGTTAACTACATCCACCAAAAATAGCAAATGGTAATAAAACGACAGCATCTCTAGTGATATCTCCATTGCGAAGAGTAGCACAATAGTAAAGGGACAGGTTAAAAAATGGATAGAACTGTTTGCTACAACAGGCCTAACAGCAGCCTAAGTCAGGCATTGTAAGTTTCTAGCTGGTATTGGTGAAATTGAACTGGACAGTTCAAAGTTGAACATGACAGTGTACATTACTGAAATAAACAAGGCATGTGTTAAGTACAGACAACCTAATATAGCCATTGAAACTGGTACTGATGTAATTGAAATTGACAGAGCTAAACATCGCATGGCAAGTGTTGCTAGAGCAGAGAATGGCCATGTTGTCTATAAAAAGGTATGGAAAATAGCTAAGAATGGTTAGGCGTATTTACTACAACAGGCTTAATACATCAACCGTACAAAACATAGCCATTGCAACTGGTATTGGTAAAATTGAACTGGACAGTTCCTACTTGGTAAATCCCGAGGGGTAGTTGGTGGGGCACTTCATCTAGGCCAGAGCCCGCCCCAAGTCGGCGGTGGCGGAGGCGAGGTGTTCCTCCGGGTTGAAGCGTGGATCAGTGCCGCTGACATGTGTACCTACAAGAAGCAAGTAAATGCTACAAGCTAAACTGCAATTGCACAAATGATGTAAAATACTATAAGACATTGGGATGAAATTAACCTCGATGGTAAACAACAACATTTCCCATCGTGGCCCTGTGTAAGTACATGGAAAGGCATGTTAACTACAACAGGGTTAACATCCACCAAAAATAGAAAATGGTAATAAAACGATAGCATCTCTAGTGATATCTTCATTGCGAAGAGTAGCATGGTAGTAAAGGGATAGATTAAAAAATGGATAGAACTGTTTGCTACAACAGGCTCAACAGCAACCTAAGTCAGGCTTTGTAAGTTTCTAGCTGATATTGGTGAAATTTAACTGAGCAGCTCATACTTGAACATGACAGTGTACATTACTAAAATAAACATGGCATGTGTTTAGTATAGACAACCTAATATAGCCATTGAAACTGGTACTGATGAAATTGAAATTGACAGAGTTAAACATCGCAAGGCAAGTGCTGCTGGAGCAGAGAATGGCCCAGTTGATTATAAAAAGGTAGGGAAAATAGCTAAGAATGGTTAGGCGTGTTAACTACAACAGGCTTAATACATCAACTGTACAAAACATAGCCATTGCAACTAGTATTGGTAAAATTGAACTAGACATTTCATACTTGGTAAATCCCGAGGGGTAGTTGCTGGGGCACTTCATCTGGGCCAGGGCCCGCACCAAGTCGGCGGCGGCGAAGGCGAGGTGTTCCTCCGGGTCGACACGCACAGGGGCCACCGCGCCATCGACCGCCATCAGCTCCTCGACCTCCCGCGTGATATGTGGTTACGCTTACGCGGCGATGCTCTGGAGTAGGGGGTGGGGATTTGGAGGCATGAGGATGTTTCGCAGGCGCCATCTAAGCAATCAGGCCGGGGCGGTGATGGAGATCGGTGGGTTACCTGACTGGATCGACGAGGCTTGGGCAGAACGTAGATGTGGTTGAAGCTATGGTTGCGGTGTGGCGGTTTGAGCTGCCGGGAGGGGGGAAGGGTGGGGCAATACTGCGGAAATATGATGGGTGGTGATGGGGGTGGGGGGGTTAATTCTGAAATCCCGTGCCTACTGAAAATTTTGCTGCGAAACTCAAAACTTACGCGGGCGAAACACACAACGCAGACGAAGCGTATAATATACTCATGTGCGAGAAAAGAGAAAATTGGCGGATCCCGTATTCAAAAAAGTGTACACGTGTAGTTGATTAAATTAGTCACGGGCGGTCGTGATGGTACGTGTGCGATGTTTTCTAACTGACTTATGGATCATTAACGCACACGGTATGCCACAGCAACCGTGTGTTTTGTGGTCTTCTAAAAATTAAAATATCTATCAGCATCTAGAGCCGCAGCCTGCAAATTTAAAAATCTCTTTCATTGTAGTAGGGATATCAACGTACATGAACAAGGCGAAGTTGACACTCGATGAACAATCATAAGTTTATGAAATGCAATCAAGTGTCAACCTGCCTCGCTCACACAGCGAAAATTGATCGACCTATGCAACAAGAGAGATGCTTGCTGCCTCCCACCGGCGCTGCTATTTAAGCCGGTCTGCGTTCGCCCCGTGCGGCGAGGTGGGACTAAAAACCAGCTCTGGCGAGCTCGTCTCCGACCCGGGTGTGTAGAGATGAGAGAGGAAGGAGCTCCGGGGTGGCTGCGGGTTGGACCGCTATGACTTGGTTGAGTCAACTTTTTTTGACCGGGCACTAATTTGCTCTAAAAAAATGGTAAGTAGTACTGGTAGATGCTCATAATTAATTAAACAAACGTATGGGCGACACACACATACACACTAACTAACTACTTCTCGCATGCTGGACAGACCCAGACGCCGTTGTACTCCTTACCGGCCTTGTCGGCGGCAGCCCACCGTGCTAGAATCTCTACCCGGCTCTCCTCAGCGGCGCATGCGGCCGCTTCTTTCATGCGGCGGCGGGACTCTCTTTTCTTGAGTGCTTTCTGCCTTTTCCACTCCTTTTGTGCGGTTTTCGCGTCCTCTTGCTCCACCGCCCATTCGGCCATGGCAGCTTCAAAGTCTACCCACGTAGGTGTGCGGTCGCGGGCGGCGATGAACTCGGCGCGGCGGGATGCCATCGCTTCCTTACCAGTTAGTGTGCGGTCGCAGGCGGCGATGAACTCGGCGCGCCGGGATGCCATCGCTTCCTTACCAGTTAGTGTGCGACGTGGTGGCATGGACGGCGACGCTTGGAGAGAGCTCTGGGACGGAGTGACCGGACAACCGTGTATAGTGCGGTGGTTTTTTAGAGCACTCGAGATCAGATTGCCTATGAGAACCATGTGCGCTAACCCTATTGTGCGTTGCATTCTGATTGGCCGGAACCCCAGCCACGCGGATCGTGCGTGTGCATCATAGGATGCATCGCGATCGAACGACAATCCACATCCCTCCCATCACACCCGTGTACCTGTAGCTGGGATTTGACTTATATGCGCTAAATGTCAGGTAAATGCTATAAAGTGCTTAAATATATCAAACGAGTCCTGAAATGCACAAAAAAAATCAAATCTAGCGGCTGATGGTGCTTGTGCACCGTGTAAATAGTTTGGAGGCGAAACGATGTCAGGTATCATCTTTTTCAGGCATGTTTTTCAATTTTCTAGAGTTGGAAAACCATTAAACAACACATTTGTGGTTGACTCTTGCCGCACATATCCTCAAAATCTCTCCCCATTCCTCATAAAAGGCTTGAAAATTTACTAAATACCACAAGCATGATTTTCCAAACCATTTTTTTTGCACATTTCATGGACCGATTGTGCGAAATTGAATTATGCGCATTAATGCCTAGAAAATGCACATAACGACCCAAATATAGCAAATTAGCCCGGAAAAGTGCCAAATTTGAACACAGTGCATTCTAGGGTGTATGTTGATCGTAGAAAACAAACTCAAGGACAAACGACGAAGGAAGTTTGGATCCCCCCTTCAAACTTGGTGACTTCCCTCTCGAAACTATGAAACTTCCTTTTGTGATGGTTCGGTTTATGAAGAGCGTGTACAACGACATTAGCTGAACCTTCTCAAAAATTACCACGCTTTGCTGAGGTCATACCATGGCACCATGCCAGGCTTCATCTTTTTCAGGCATGTTTTTCAATTTTCTAGAGTTGAAAAACCAATAAACGACACGTTTGTGGTTGACTCTTGCGACACATGTCCTTGAAATCTCTCCACATTCCTCGTAAAAGGAATGCAAATTTAGTAAACACCACAAGCATGATTTTCCAAACCGTTTTTGTGCACTTTTTCATGGACCGATTGTGCGAAATTGAATTATGTGCATTAATGCCTAGAAAATGCAGATAACGACTCAAATATAGTAAATTAGCCCGGAAAAGTGCCAAATTTGAACACGGTGCATTCTAGGGTGTATGTTGATCGTAGAAAAAAACTCAAGGACAAACGACGAAGGAAGTTGGATCCCCCCTTCAAACTTGGTGATTTCCCTCTCGAAACCACGAAACTTCCTTTTGTGATGGTTCGGTTTATGAAGAGCGTGTACAACGACATTAGCCGAACCTTCTCAAAAAATTACCACGCTTTGCTGAGATCATACCATGGCACCATGCCAGGCTTCATCTTTTTCAGGCATGTTTTTCAATTTTCTAGAGTTAAAAAAACTAGTAAATGACACGTTTGTGGTTGACTCTTGCGACACATGTCCTTGAAATCTCTCTCCCATTCCTCGTAAAAGGCATGCAAATTTAGTAAACACCACAAGCATGATTTTCCAAACTGTTTTTGTGCGGTTTTTCATGGACCAATTATGCAAAATTGAATTATGTGCATTAATGCCTAGAAAATGCAGATAACGAACCAAATATAGTAAATTAGCCCGGAAAAGTGCCAAATTTGAACACGGTGCATTATAGGGTGTATGTTGATCGTAGAAAAAAACTCAAGGACACACGATGAAGGAAGATTGGATTCCTCTTCAAACTTGGTGATTTCCCTCTCGAAACCACGAAACTTCATTTTGTGATGGTTCGGTTTATGACGAGCGTGTACAACGACATTAGCCGAACCTTCTCAAAAAATTACCATGCTTTGCTGAGGTCATACAATGGCACCATGCCAGGTATCATCTTTTTCAGGCATGTTTTTTCAATTCTTTAGAGTCAAAAAGCCAATAAATGTCACTTTGTGGTTGACTCTTGCCACACATATCATCGAAATCTCTCCCCATTCCCTTGTAAAAGGCATGGAAATTTAGTAATACCACAATCTTGATTTTTCATACTGTTATTGTGCACCTTTCCATGCACCTACTATGCCAATTTGAATTATGTGCATAAATGCCTAGAAAATGCAGATAATGGCCAAAATATAGTAAATGAGCCCGGGAAAGTGCCAAATTTGAACACGGTGCATTCTAGGGTCTATGTAGATCATAAAAAAAACAAGGGCGGACGACCAAGGAAATTTGGATTCCCTTGAAATCCTGGTGATTTATTATCGCACACGGTTCATTTTCGCTGCTTATGAAAGCCGTGTGGGCTGACTCTATTGTGCGATGCGTTCTGATTGGCCGGAACCCCAGCCACGCGGATCGCGTGTGTGCACCGTAGGATGCACCGCGATCGAACGGCAATCCACGTCCCTCCCATCACACCCGTGTAGCTGTAGCTGGGATTTGACTTGTATGCACTAAATGCCATGTAAATGCTATAAAGTGCTTAAATATATCAAACGAGTCCTGAAATGCTCAAAAAAACAAAAAAAATCAAATCTAGCGGCTGATTGTGACACCCCGATTTTTGGCCCTTTCTTTTTCTTTTGGTTTTCTTTGGATTTTTGATTTGGATTTCTTTTCTGTGGCTCTGTGATCTTGAAACCTGGGAAGATCATCTCGTCTTCCTCTCCCAAGTGGCTTCTCATTCTCAAATCCATCACAAGACCATGTCATTTCCATCTTAGCCCAACCCTAATCTTTATTCCTTGGGAATATTCCTTTTTCTATTAAAGGAATAACCCTGTTTGCTCTAGGTTGTGAAGCAACCTATATTTCTGTCTTTCCTAAAATTCCCACAAAATTCTCAAAATTCCTTCGGACCATATGGACCTTGGATATGCAAAAATATTCAAGATTCCATGCTCATGGTGAGTACACCATCCAATCTTTGTTTCTGGTCATAATTTCAGTTTGTGAAGTAACTATATTTTATATGGCTTCATAAATTCAGAAATTTTACCAGGACATTCTCCTACCTATATAACTTTTCTCGACCAAATTTGGGCTTATTTCATTCAACCAATATTTCTCAATAATTCCCCCAAGTTTCTGTCCAAAGGAAAGCATTGTGAAGGAAGTACCATTTTTATTTATCCAAATGGTATGAAATTTTTACAGTGCCTTCATATGCCCAAATCATCATCCTCCACCAAATTTCAGCTCAATCCAATCATCCATGTGAGTGCAGCTTCAAGATCTAGTTTCTGGACCAGTTATGCAGTTGTGAAGCAACTATGATAAATATTGGTCCAAATCTTTCCATATTTCATAGGCTTGTAGTCTTTCTTACCCTAAACATCTATGACAACTTGTTTCCCCATTTACCCATCCCATTTTACCACAGCTTCTAGTCCAAGTTTGCTATAACAAACTTTGGCTGATACATCCCATCAGCACAAAGTTTCTTTTGTGGATCCATCACTTCAGAGAGGCCCCATGTTGAAAGGACTACACGCTAGACATCTTTTGGCAGGCCATCGTGCCCTCGTCGCACCATGCCATGAGGTGACCACGCTGTTGGCAAGCGTTGGACGCGCTCTACTCATCGTTTTGCTTCAGGTCTTTTCTTCCCAGCCGCTCCCGCGCGTTCAAACATGTCAAATGGCTTCGTGGCAGCTATGTGCCTCTTCCCCAGGCCCTTCCCCCTCGTCCTTCTCCCTCCTCGCGCCATGGAAGCCCCTGCCCTCGCCGCACGCGCGCGCACAGTGCCCTTGGTGTCCGACCGGACTTCTTCCATCCCGCGTCTGTGCTCCCACTAGCTCTCACTCATCACCGTCAGCCCCTCCGCGCATGCGCACGCGTACGCGGTCGCGTCAGGGCGGCTCCCACCCGTTCGCGTTGGCATCCGGGCATGACATCTTCACCGCGGCTATATAAGCCACCCCCGGACCTCTCCGAGCACGGCAACCTCTTCTCCTTCCTCCTAGCAACCTCCCCGACCTCTCATTTGAGCCCCGGCGCCCCTCCTCCTCACCCACAGTCGCCATGGCCGCCGCTCTGCTCCGCTCAAATTCGAGCAATGCCGGTACTCCCTCTCCCTCTAACCACCACCAGAGGCCTCCATGACCACCAGGAAGCTCTCCCCGCAACCCCTCCTTCCTCCCGTGCCCCAGGGCGAGCCCCTCGGTGGTGGCCGTAGACACCTTCTGCCGTGGCCGGGGCTCTGCTTGTTCCAGAGCTCGCCGGCATGTGTGTGGCATCTAGGCGGATGCGCCTCCTCGCGCTGGTCACTCCGGTGGTCGGGGCGTCGCCTGAGTCAGCCCGAGCCGCCGGGACGAGCGCCGGCACGCGAGCAGCTCCTCTGTCCCGCGAGAGATCGACGAGAGGAAGAAGACGGAGGAGATGGACCTGCCCGTGGGCCCCACGGCCCCACCCGTCAGTCTCAGGCATTGACCCGGCTGGCCGCTGACGTGGATAAGTGAAGACGGTTTCCCGAGAATACGTTTTCGCTTAGCAAAAGAATACTCTGCTGCCTCTTCAGATCAAAATACGTCTTCCCCGTTCGAAAGCGTATTTCCCGAAAGGCGCTTTCTGTTTTCAGCAGCCGGTGCCAAAATCCTTATATTGCGGACGTTCACCCGTTAAGAGCAGAAAAGCACAGTTTCTGTTTGTTTTTCTGCCTAACGAATGAACGGCCGTATTTCCGCAACCGTAACTCCGATTAAGGTGATTCAAAAGCCCACGTTCTCTATTCGTCGAGCCCGTTCCATTGGTATCATTTTCATAATGTTTTCACACTATGAAAAATGACCATTTTGCCCCTGCCCTCTAATCAGCTCCGCTAGGAGAGAAACGTTTCCGGCAAATTTCTCTGCGAGTTGTTCGCACTTCTTCCCGATGAATCCTTCATCCCCAGGCAAGCCACAACATCCACTTGCATGATGTCCTTGCAATAGCCATGGTTTTCACTTGAATGTTTAAAAATTTACTTTGAAATTTGGTACGGATTTGATACTCGAGACAGTGGAGCCAGCCAAGATAATTCAGAACTACCTACAAGTAGTCAGATTCCGCCAAGACAAGGGTTATGATTCTCAGCATTGTTTTGAACCCAGAGGGCATGCATCTATTTGAGAACCCTATGCAATGATTAAATGTTTCATGTCCACCGAGGAAATTTGTTCATAACTCCATGGAATACTATCTGTGCCGGATAGAGGAATGACACGTCAAAGGGAAATCACTCCCGGACTTATGGAAAGATGACATATTACAGTCATGATAATATATCAGATAAGCCAACAGACATAAAAGAATTGAAGTCGGAGTAAGGATGAACATATGAAGGAAGACCTATCAGAATGTGGGATATGGTGAAGCAAACCACCCCAGAGCAAGGTAATTAGGTCATATGAAATTCAGTGGGAACATCAAGGAAAAGGATACCCGTGTTGGAAACGGTTGATGACCCACAAGTATAGGGGATCAATCGTAGTCCTTTCGATAAGTAAGAGTCTCGAACCCAATGAGGAGCAGAAGGAAATAACAAGCGGTTTTCAGCAAGGTATTTTCTGCAAGCACTAAAATTATCGGTAACGAGTAGTTTGATAGCAAGATAATTTGTAACAAGTGACAAGTAGCAATAGTAACAAAGAGTGCAGCAAGGTGGCCCAATCCTTTTTGTAGCAAAGGACAAGCCGGAACGATATCTTATAATAAGCAAAGCATTCTCGAGGACACATGGGAATTTCATCTAGTCACTTTCATCATGTTTGTTTGATTCGCGTTCGCTACTTTGATAATTTGATATGTGGGTGGACCGGTGCTTGGGTGCTGTTCTTACTTGAACAAACCTCCCACTTATGATTCCCCCCTCTCGCAAGCATCCACAACTACGAAAGAAGAATTAAGATAACTCTAACCATAGCATTAAACATATGGATCCAAATCAGCCCCTTACGGAATAGCGCATAAACTAGGGTTTAAGCTTCTGTCACTCTAGCAACCCATCATCTAATTACTACTCCACAATGCATTCCCTTAGGCCCAAAGATGGGGAAGTGTCATGTAGTCGACGTTCACATAACACCACTAAGAGAATCGACAACATACATATCATCAAAATATCGAACGAATACCATGTCCCATGTCCTCAAGAACAAAAGTAACTACTCACAAATCATATTCATGTCCAAGATCAGAGGGGTATTGAATAGCATATTGGATCTGAACATATAATCTTCCACCAAATAAACCAACTAGCATCAGCTACAAGATGTAATCAACACTACTAGTAACCCACAGGTACCAATCTGAGGTTTTGAGACAAAGATTAAATACAAGAGATGAACTAGGGTTTGAGATGAGATGGTGCTGTTAAAGATGTTGATGAAGATTGGTCCTCCCACGATGAGAGGATCATTGTTGATGTTGATGGCGATGATTTCCCCCTCCCGGAGGGAAGTATCCCCGGCGGAATCGCTCTGCCGGAGAGCAAAAGTGCTCCTGTCCAAGTTCCGCCTCGAGACGGTGGCGCACCATCCCAAAAGTCTTCTCCTTATATTTTCTAGGGCAAATGGGCTTATATACCAGAAAATGGGCACTGGAGGCTGGCCAGGGGCTCCACAAGCCACCAGGGCGCGCTTCGGGGGAGGGGGTTGGCGCGCCCTGGTGCCTCGTGGGCACCTGGGTGGCCCCCTCTGGTACTTCATTCTTCCAATATTTTTTATTTATTACAAAATAAATCTCCATGAAATTTCAGCTCATTTGGAGATGTGCAAAATAGGTATCTCTGACATAGCTTTTTCAGGTCCAGAATTCCAGCTGCCGGCAATTTGCCTCTTTGTGTAAATCTTGCATATTAAGAGAGAAAAGGCATTAGAATTGCTCCACAAAGTGTTATATTGATTAAAAACATTATAAATAACAGTAGTAAAACATGATGCAAAATGGACGTATCAACTCCCCCAAGCTTAGACCTCGCTTGTCCTCAAGCGAAAGCCGATATCGATAATCATGTCCACATGTTTAGAGACAGAGGTGTCGATAAAAACAAAATACGGACATAGTAGCATCATGATCATTATTATAACAACAATATTCATTATCATAAAACTTCTCATGAGCAAGTAACAATTCATCACAACAATGAAGTATAAGGCATAAACTTTCATGAAAACTAACAAACTATGTTCTCAGTCAACAATGCAATTGCAATTCATCATATTTTCAGGAAGGGTCTCATGTAGGAGCTTTTTAGCAAGTCCACATACTCAACCATCATATAGTCTTCTATGATTGCTAACACTCACAACATATATATGGAGCAAAAAGTTTCAGCCAGACACATAGAAAGATAGGGGCTTATAATTTCGCCTCCCAACTTATTCACCTCAAGGGTGATGTCAACAATAATAACTCATGATCACTCATATCCTACTGGATATATGTGCCTAGATCTTTCCCCACCACATGATGCTTGCAAAAAAGAAAAATAAAAAGGAATAGAGGAGAACACTATTGACTCTTGCATAAAAAGTAAATACATAAAAGTAAAAGATAGGCCCTTCGCAGAGGGAAGCAGAGGTTGTCATGCGCTTTTTGTTGTTGGATGCACAAGCCCTTAATGCAAAGGAACGTCACTTTATATTGCCCCTTGTGATAGCAACCTTTATTATGTAGTCTGTCGCTTTCATTTCTTTACCATCACAAGTTCGTACAAAGCTTATTTTCCCTTACAATAAAAGTTCATACATATTTAGAGGCAATTTTTATTGCTTTTTGCACCATTGATAACTTACTTGAAGGATCTTATTCAATCCATAGGTAGATATAGTGGACTCTCATGACATGAAATTTGGTTTAAGGGTTTTGGATGCACAAGTAGTATCTCTACTTGGTGCGGCTTTTTGGCTAGCAAAGATATTAAGCAAGCACCACATGTTGAAGGGTCTATGACAATATAGCTTCTATGTGAATATAATCAAACATAATTCATTACGTTGTCTTCCTTGTCCAACGTCAACAATTTGACATAAAATACTTAATGGGGGCTCACAATCATAAAAGATGTCCAAGATAGTGTATTTGCATGTGAATCTTCTCTTCCCTATTAATTTTTTCATGAATTGCATCATTGACCAATGCTATGTTTGTTAACTTTCAATAAATTTTACCACTTATACTTTTCTTTATGTAATGTCATTACTTTCCATAAGATTAGCATATGATCTTTTTCATTATTTTCATTGCTAGGATTGAAATATAAAAGTAAAGAAGCAAAAACTCAAACTACTCTTTATTATATAACTCTCAACTCAATTACATAGATAGATAGATCACGAAACTAGCACTCGAAAATAGTCACTAAGGATTGAACTGAAAGTAGGTAAAGATAATAAAAGTGATGGTGATACGATACCGGGGCACCTCCCCCAAGCTTGGCACAAGCCAAGGGGAGTGCCCATACCCATGTACTCAAGTTTCCTTCTTCGGTGATGGTGGTGTGATGGGCTTGTCTTCTGGCTTCCATGGCATAGGTTCCCCATCATAAAAGGATGAACGAGTCTCCGGAGTCCTGAAACTTGCAGCTAAACTCATACCTTTGAATTTTGCCTCATACTCAAAATTTTGGTTTGGAAGATCATAAATTTGGCCTTGGAGATAGTCGATTCGTTCATTGAGCTTGAAGATGATGCCCCCCGTCGATTGGCCATCCACCTTGTGTTCACGGGTGAATTCCGTGATCATGGAGTGGTTGGCGCTGAGTCCACGTTCTACCATCCCTTGGCACTTGAAGATCTCCTGCTCCACCGCTTCGAGCCTGGACTCCACGCTCCCGGTCTTCTTGGGCCCTTGAACATCCCGGATGTGAAGCGCCCCCTCACGCATCTCAATGTCTTGAGGGTGTTTCATCACCTCCGGTAGGTAGGGGTTGATGACCTTCTCATAGAACTTGTCCTTGGAAGAACTTGGTGGAGCCATAGCGATCTAGATCTGTCAGAAAAATAGCACGAAACAAGAACAGAGGAGATTTCTATGATACGATGGTCAAAACATCCGAGAGTATATATAAAGAATTTTTATCTTGGAAAACAAGTAATCCAGGAGAAAACGGAGTCGGGAAGGCTCACGAGGGGCCCACGAGCCACCAGGGCGCCTGGGGGGTGGCACGCCCTGGTGCCTCGTGTGCACCTTGTGGGTCCCCTCGGCTGTTTCTTATTTTTGTATTTTTTCTAATATTCCAAAACTGACAGAAAGTATTTTTATGGAATTTTTGGAGTCGGTTTACTTACCGTATCACGTACCTCTTCCTTTTCGGGGTTCTGGAGTGTTCTGGAAGGTCTCTCTTATGTATTCCTCCGGTGTAATTGTTTCAATAATATTAGTTTCAACATTAATGGGAGTACCTGAAATATAGTGCTTAATTCTTTGCCCATTCACCACTCTCGGATTAGTGCCTTCGGAGTTGTTTATTTTGATAGCTCCGGAGCGATAAACTTCTTCAATGATATACGGTCCTTCCCATTTAGAGAGAAGTTTTCCTACAAAGAATCTCAAACGAGAATTGTACAATAGAACTTGCTCACCCACTTTAAACTCCCATTTTTTAATTCTTTTATCATGCCATCTTTTAACTTTTTCTTTAAACAATTTGGCATTTTCATAAGCTTGGGTTCTCCATTCATCTAATAAGCTAATATCAAATAACCTCTTTTCACCGGCAAGTTTAAAATCATAATTGAGTTCTTTAATTGCCCAATATGCTTTATGTTCTAACTCAGGAGGTAAATGACATGCTTTTCCATAAACCATTTTATAAGGAGACATACCCATAGGATTTTTATAAGCAGTTCTATAAGCCCATAATGCATCGTCAAGTTTCTTAGACCAATTCTTTCTAGATCTATTGACGGTTTTTTGCAAAATTAATTTTATTTCTCTATTGCTCAATTCCAGTTGACCACTAGATTGAGGGTGATAGGGAGATGCAATTCTATGGTTGACATCATATTTAGCAAGTAATTTATGGAATGCACCATGAATAAAATGTGAACCACCATCAGTCATTAAATATCTAGGGACTCCGAACCTCGGGAAAATAACTTCTTTAAGCATTTTAATAGAAGTGTTATGATCAGCACTACTAGTTGGAATAGCTTCTACCCACTTTGTAACGTAATCAACAGCAACTAAAATATGTGTATACCCATTGGATTTAGGAAAAGGTCCGATATAATCAAATCCCAAAACATCAAATGGTTCAATAGCAAGTGAATAATTCATAGGCATTTCCTAACGTCTACCAACATTACCAATTCTTTGACACTCATCACAAGATAAGACAAACTTACGAGCATCCTTGAAAAGAGTAGGCCAATAAAAACCAGATTGTAATACGTTATGTGCAGTTCTGTCTCCCGCATGGTGTCCTCCGTAAGCCTCGGAATGACACTTCCGTAGGATTTGTTCCTGTTCATGCTCAGGTATACAATGTCTAATAATACCATCTACTCCTTCTTTATAAAGATGTGGGTCATCCCAGAAGTAATGTCTTAAATCAAAGAAGAACTTTTTCTTTTGTTGGTATGTGAAACTAGGTGGTATAAATTTAGCGACAAGATAATTAGCATAGTCCGCATACCAAGGAGTATTACGAGAAGCATTTATGACAGCTAATTGTTCATCAGGAAAATCATCATTAATAGGAAGTGGGTCATCAAGAACATTTTCCATTCTACACAAATTATCTGCTACGGGATTCTCAGCTCCCTTTCTATCAATAATATGCAAGTCAAATTCTTGTAGCAATAGAACCCACCTAATGAGTCTAGGTTTAGCATCTTTCTTTTCCATAAGATATTTCATAGCAGCATGATCGGTGTGAACAGTTACTTTAGAATCAACTATGTAAGATCTGAATTTATCACATGCAAACACAACTGCTAGAAATTCTTTCTCAGTAGTAGCATAATTTCTTTAGGCACTGTCTAGAGTTTTACTAGCATAACGGATAACATTTAATTTCTTATCAACTCTCTGTCCTAGAACAATACCAACAACATAATCACTAGCATCACACATAATTTCAAAAGGCAAGTTCCAATCAGGTAGTTGAATAATAGGTGTAGTTGTTAAGGCTTTCTTAAGTGTTTCAAAGGCTTCTACACAATCATCATCAAAAACAAATGGAACATCTTTTTGCAAGAGATTGGTAAGAGGTCTAGAAATTTTAGAGAAGTCTTTAATAAATCTCCTATAGAAACCAGCATGACCAAGGAAACTTCTTATACCTTTAATGTCTTTAGGACATGGCATTTTCTCAATAGCATCAACCTTAGCTTTATCAACTTCAATACCTCTTTCAGAAATTTTATGCCCCAAGACAATACCCAATTCAATACAAGAATAGCTTCTTCACATCTCTGCAAGACTCGATCAAGGTTGCTTAAGCAATCATCAAAAGAAGTTCCGTAAACGGAAAAATCATCCATGAAAACCTCAACAATCTTTTCACAAAAGTCAGAGAATATAGCAGTCATACATCTTTGAAAGGTAGAAGGTGCATTGCATAAACCAAAAGGCATACGTCTATAAGCATAAGTTCCAAAAAGACAAGTAAAGGTGGTTTTCTCTTGATCTACAGGTGATACAGGTATTTGAGAGAAACTAGAATAACCATCTAGAAAGCAAAAGTGTGTATGCTTGGACAACCTTTCTAACATTTGATCAATAAAAGGTAAGGGGTAATGATCTTTTCTAGTGGCTTTGTTTAATTTTCTAAAATCAATTACCATCCTATAACCAGTTACAATTCTTTGTGGAATTAGTTCATTTTTATCATTAGGAACAACGGTAATACCTCCCTTCTTAGGGACACAATGAACGGGACTTACCCATCTACTATCAGCTATGGGATAGATTATACCTGCTTCCAGAAGCTTTAATATTTCAGTTCTTACCACCTCTTTCATTTTAGGATTTAGTCGTCGTTGGTGGTCGACAACTGGTTTAGCATCAGGTTCCATATTAATTTTGTGCTGACATAGAGTGGGACTAATGCCCTTAAGATCATCAAGAGTATATCCAATAGCAGCGCGGTGCTTACTCAGAGTTTTTAGTAATCTCTTTTCTTCATGCTCTGAAAGGTTAGCACTAATAATAATAGGATATATCTTCTTTTCATCTAGATAAGCATATTTCAATGTATCAGGCAATTGCTTCAATTCAAATACAGGATCACCCTTAGGTGGAGGAGGACCTCCAAGAGTTTCAACAGGCAAATTGTGTTTAAGGATAGGTGGTTGATCAAAGAACATCTTATCTATTTCATTTCTTTCATTCATGTGCATATCATTTTCATGGTCTAGCAAATATTGTTCTAACGGATCAGTAGGAGGTACGGCAATAGAAGTAAGACCAATAATTTCATCTTTACTAGGCAATTCTTTATCATCAGGTTGTCTACGAAACTTGGAGAAATTAAACTCATGGGACATACCACCAAAATTAACACTAACAGTTTCTTTAGCGCAATCAATCTTGGCATTAACAGTGTTCAAGAAAGGTCTACCAAATATAATGGGACAAAAATCATCTTGTGGAGAACCGAGGACTAGAAAATAAGTGGGGTATTTTATTTTTCCACACAAAACTTCAACATCTCTAACGATCCCAAGTGGTTTAATGGTATCTCTGTTTGCAAGTTTAATAGTGACATCAATGTCCTCTATTTCAATAGGTGCAATGTCATTCATAATTTCTTGATATAAGGTAAATGGAATAGCACTCACACTAGCACCCAAATCACATAAGCCATGGTAACAATGATCTCCTATTTTAACAGAGACAACAGACATGCCTACTATAGGTATTTTTTTATCTTTAGGATCTGGTTTAGCAATTCTAGCTGCTTCATCACAGAAGTAAATAACATGCCCATCTATATTATCGACCAAGAGATCTTTAACCATAGCAACATTAGGTTCAACTTTAATTTGTTCAGAGGGTCTAGGTGCTCTAATATTACTTTTGTCAACCACAGTTGAAACTTTAGCATGTTCCTTAATCCTAACAGGAAAAGGTGGTTTCTCAATATAAGCAGTAGGCACAACTGGATCAACATGGTAAACAATTGTTTCTTCTTTAACACTAATGGGTTCCTCAATCTTTTCTTTAACTGCGGGATGATATTTAAACCACTTCTCCTTAGGGAGATCAACATGAGTAGCAAATGATTCACAAAAGGAAGCTACTATCTCAGAGTCAACTCCATATTTAGTGCTAAACTTATGAAAAGCATCGGTAGCCATAAAAGATTTAACACAATCGAACTCAAGTATTATACCTGGCTCATTACCTTTGTCGAGTTCCCAATCTTCAGAGTTGCATTTAATTCTTTCCTGAAGATCCCATCTGAATTCAATAGTTTTCTTCATAAAGGAGCCAGTCGAAGAAGAATCGATCATGGTTTGATTATCATGAGAAAGCCGAGCATAAAAATTCTGTAAGATAATTTCTTTTGAGAGCTCATGATTGGGGCATGTGTACATCATGTAATTAAGCCTCCCCCAAGCTTGAGCGATGCTTTCTCCTTCACGAGGCCAAAAATTATATATATAATTCCGATCACGATGAACCAAATGCATAGGATAAAATTTCTGGTGGAATTCCAATTTCAATCGGTTCCAGTCCCATGTATCAGTATCATCACATAGCCTATACCATGTCAATTCCTTTCCCTCCAAAGATAAAGGTAATACTTTCTTCTTAACTCCATCTCCGGATAAACCTGCAAGCTTAAACAATCCACAAATTTCATCCACATAGATCAAGTGCATATCAGGATGTATCGTTCCATCTCCTGCATAAGGATTAGCTAGCAATTTCTCTATCATACCCGAAGGAATCTCATAATAAATATTTTCAGTAGGTGCAGTAGGTTGAGGAGCAACTATTTGTGCTTCCGGTCAAGGTGAAGATACCCCGAACAAACCCCTCAAAGGATTACTTTCCATAGTGACAAGTAACAGTAAATTTCAGCACGTAATATAAATGTTTCTCCTTACCAAATTCCACTCACCAAAGGCACTTCACTCCCCGGCAACGGCGCCAGAAAAGGGTCTTGATGACCCACAAGTATAGGGGATCAATCGTAGTCCTTTCGATAAGTAAGAGTGTCGAACCCAACGAAGAGCAGAAGGAAATGACAAGCGGTTTTCAGCAAGGTATTTTCTGCAAGCACTGAAATTATCGGTAACAAGTAGTTTGATAGCAAGATAATTTGTAACAAGTGACAAGTAGCAATAGTAACAAAGAGTGCAGCAAGGTGGCCCAATCCTTTTTGTAGCAATGGACAAGCCGGAACAATATCTTATAATAACCAAAGCATTCTCGAGGACACATGGGAATTTCATCTAGTCACTTTCATCATGTTTGTTTGATTCGCGTTCGCTACTTTGATAATTTGATATGTGGGTGGACCGGTGCTTGGGTGCTTTTCTTACTTGAACAAACCTCCCACTTATGATTACCCCCTCTCGCAAGCATCCGCAACTACGAAATAAGAATTAAGATAACTCTAACCATAGCATTAAACATATGGATCCAAATCAGCGCCTTATGGAATAACGCATAAACTAGGGTTTAAGCTTGTGTCACTCTAGCAACCCATCATCTAATTACTACTCCACAATGCAATCCCTTAGGCCCAAAGATGGGGAAGTGTCATGTAGTCGACGTTCACATAACACCACTAAGAGAATCGACAACATACATATCATCAAAATATCGAACGAATACCAAATTCACATGATTACTAATGACAAGACTTCTCCCATGTCCTCAAGAACAAAAGTAACTACTCACAAATCATATTCATGTCCAAGATCAGAGGGGTATTGAATAGCATATTGGATCTGAACATATAATCTTCCACCAAATAAACCAACTAGCATCAAATACAAGATGTAATCAACACTACTAGTAACCCACAGGTACCAATCTGAGGTTTTGAGGCAAAGATTAAATACAAGAGATGAACTAGGGTTTGAGATGAGATGGTGTTGTTGAAGAAGTTGATGAAGATTGGTCCTCCCACGATGAGAGGATCGTTGGTGATGTCGATGGCGACGATTTCCCCCTCCCGGAGGGAAGTATCCCTCGCGGAATCGCTCCGCGGGAGAGCAAAAGTGCTCCTGTCCAAGTTCCGCCTCGAGACGGCGGCGCACCGTCCCAAAAGTCTTCTCCTTATATTTCCTAGGGAAAATGGGCTTATATACCAGAAAATGGGCAATGAAGGCTGGCCAGGGGCCCCACAAGCCACCAGGGCGCGCCTGGGGGGTGGGGCGCCCTGGTACCTCGTGGGCACCTGGGTGGCCCCCTCTGGTACTTCTTTCTTCCAATATTTTTTATTTATTCCAAAATAAATCTCCGTGAAATTTCAGCTCATTTGGAGATGTGCAGAATAGGTATCTCTGACATAGCTTTTTCAGGTCCAGAATTCCAGCTGCCGGCAATTTCCCTCTTTGTGTAAATCTTGCATATTAAGAGAGAAAAGGCATTAGAATTGCTCCACAAAGTGTTATATTGATTAAAAACATTATAAATAACAGTAGTAAAACATGATGCAAAATGGACGTATCAACAGTCTCCTTAAGTCAGAATATTCATACTTGTTCCCTGAGCAACCAAATCTCGAGGACGGGATTTTTGTAAGGGGGGTAGGTTTGAAACACCCCGATTTTTGGCCCTTTCTTTTTCTTTTGGTTTTGTTTGGATTTTTGATTTTGATTTCTTTTCTATGGCTCTGTGATCTTGAAACCTGGGAAGATCATCTCTTCTTCCTCTCCCAAGTGGCTTGTCATTCTCAAATCCATCACAAGACCATGTCATTTCCATCTTAGCCCAACCCTAATCTTTATTCCTTGGGAATATTCCTTTTTCTATTAAAGGAATAACCCTGTTTGCTCTAGCTTGTGAAGCAACCTATATTTCTGTCTTTCCTAAAATTCCCACAAAATTCTCAAAATTCCTTTGGACCATATGGACCTTGGATATGTAAACATATTCAAGATTCCATGCTCATGGTGAGTACACCATCCAATCTTTGTTTTTGGTTATAATTTCAGTTTGTGAATCAACTATATTTTATATGGCTTCATAAATTCTGAAATTTTACCAGGACATTCTCCTACCTATATAACTTCTCTCCACCAAATTTGGGCTTATTTCATTCATCCTATATTTTTCAATAATTCCCCCAAGTTTCTGTCCAGAGGAAAGCATTGTGAAGGAAGTACCATTTTTATTTATCCAAATGGTATGAAATTTTTACAGTGCCTTCATATGCCCAAATCATCATGCTCCACCAAATTTCAGCTCAATCCAAGCATCCATGTGAGTGCAGCTTCAAGATCTAGTTTCTGGACCAGATATGCAGTTATGAAGCAACTATGATAAATATTGGTCCAAATATTTCCATATTTCACAGGACTATAGTCCTTCTTACCGTAAACATCTGTGACAACTTGTTTCTCCATTTACCCATCCCATTTTACCATAGCTTCTAGTCCAAGTTTGCTACAGCAAACTTTGGCTGATACATCCCATCAGCACAAAGTTTCTTTTGTGGATCCATCACTTCAGAGAGGCCACATGTTGAAAGGACTACACGCTAGACATCTTTTGGTAGGCCATCGTGCCCTCAGTGCACCATGCCACGCGGTGACCACGCTGTTGGCAAGCATTGGACGCGCTCTGCTCGTCGTTTTGCTTCGGGTCTTTTCTTCCCAGCCGCTCCCGCGTGTCCAAACATGTCAAATGGCTTTGTGGCAGCTACGTGCCACTTCCCCAGCCCATTCCCCCTCCTCCTTCTCCCTCCTCGCGCCACGGCAGCCCCTGCCCTCGCCGCACGCGCGCGCATAGTGCCCTTGGTGGCCGACCGGACTTCTTCCATCCCACGTCTGCGCCCCCACTAGCTCTCACTCGTCACCGTCAGCCCCTCCACGCATGCGCACGCGTACACGGTCGCGTCAGGGAGGCTCCCACCCGTCCGCGGCGGCATCCGGGCACGGCATCATCACCGCGGCTATATAAGCCACCCCCGGACCTCTCCGAGCACGGCAACCTCTTCTCCTCCCTCCTAGTAACCTCCCCGACCTCTCATTTGAGCCCCGGAGCCCCTCCTCCTCGCCCACGGTCGCCAGGGCCGCCGCTCTGCTCCGCTCAAATTCAAGCAATGCCGGTCCTCCCCCTCCCTCTAACCACCACCAGAGGCCTCCACGACCACCAGGAAGCTCTCCCCGCAACCCCTTCTTTCTCCCGTGCCCCAGGCCGAGCCCCTCGGTTGTGGCCGTAGACACCTTCCGCTGCGGTCGGGGCTCTGCTCGTTCCCGAGCTCGCCGGCGTGCGTGTGGCATCCAGGCGGATGTGCCTCCTCGCGCTGGTCACTCTGGTGGCCGGGGCGTCGCCTGAGTCAGCTCGAGCCGCCGGGACGAGCTCTGGCACGCGAGCAGCTCCTCTGTCCCGTGAGAGATCGACGGGAGGAAGAAGACGGAGGAGATGGACCTGCCCGTGGGCCCCACGGCCCCACCCATCAGTCTCAGGCGTTGACCCGGCTAGCCGCTGACGTGGATAAGTGAAGACGGTTTCCCGAGAATACGTTTTCGCTTAGCTAAAGCATACTCTGCTGCCTGTTCAGATCAAAATACGTCTTCCCCGTTCCAAAGCATATTTCCCGAAAGGCGCTTTCTGTTAAGAGCAGAAAAGCACAGTTTCTGTTTGTTTTTCTGCCTAACGAATAAACGGCCATATTTCCACAACCGTAACTCCGATTCAGGTGATTCAAAAGCCCATGTTCTCTATTCGTCGAGCCCGTTATGTTGGTATCATTTTCATAATGTTTTCACACTATGAAAATGACCATTTTGCCCCTGCCCTCTAATCAGCTCCGCCAGGAGAGAAACGTTTCCGGCAAATTTCTCCGCGAGTTGTTCGCACTTCTTCCCGATGAATCCTTCATCCCCAGGCAAGCCACAACATCCACTTGCATGATGGCCTTGCAATAGCCAAGGTTTTCACTTGAATGTTTAAATAATTACTTTGAAATTATTTTGTAAACGCTATGTATATGCTTGTGGATTCATGCTCATCCCTATGCCATGTTCATGTGCATCCAGATATTTACTTGTTAGTAGTATTATTCTCATGTTCCATTCTTGTATTCAGTTCATATGCGAGTGATCATGATATGCTCACATGAGTAGTTATGGCTTGTTATGCAAATACTTGTGATATTCATGATCATCTTTATGCCATGCTCATGTGCATCCCGTAGACTAAATGATTTATTGTCGTTGATGTTATGATAAATGGTTATATTGCACCTCCATGCTTATGTTGACATCATGCTCATATGCACTATTATTTCATCATGTTATTTTGTTATGACTCAGCTCATCACCATTCAAGTTGAACCTGACATTAATCGAACTTGAACAAATCTGTTAGCTGAGTCATGGTGCCACCGAATCAAGCTCACCAGTGAAGCCACACTTGCCTGGATGGGGAGGCCCTAATTCAGTATATTGTCATGCCTCTCGCCGGTGCCTCCAACTAGGGAAGATTATGTGCGCACGCTACCCTGATCAGGTAGGCAGCCATAAGCCTTGTGTGCCCAAGTTGTATGGTACCATTGCCCCTGTTTGGGACCGTTTGATTTGTTTTGCCACGACGGTGGCCGGCCACGAGGTGGCAGGATGTCACGAGTTGACATCGGGGCCACCCATGACATAGCCCACGGGGGAGTTTGTCGGAGTGGCCGGGAGAGTGTCATGCAATAGATTGGTTTTGTCGGAATGTCGTTAGTCCACCCGAATGGGAGCACGAGGCCATGAGTTCCGTGGTGTGGGTACAGTGTACTAACCTCTGCAGAGTGTATAATCTATCGATAGCCGCGTCCTCGATCATGGACACAGTTCGTAGTAGGTCACACTATGGGTCAACAGTAATATTAACCTGAATAATAAACAACCTTGGTTCCATGAGAAAAAAAGTTGGTTGATCTTTATGTGATCATGCGATGATCACAGGTAGAGATCAAGCTCCGCGTGGTCATGTGATGATCACGATGGTATAGTTGATACCGAGCTTGGTTGATCCTGAGGTGATCGTGTGATGTTCACGACGATAAGTTTGTTACATATGGTGGTTACGAGATAACCTCCGAGAAGGGTAAGTTGGTCCAAGGGACCTTAAACATCGACCACCCCCCTGCATGTTAGTTCCAGTATCATCATGTTCATATCATGGTTAACATGCACATGCAATGCTCATTCTTGTGATTGCTCTAGTAGTATCATGATCATCATTGATATTTAACCTGTAAGTGCCATGCTGTTGTTTGTCTGGATTGCTTTGGTTGCTGTGAGCTTGCGAGTACATTCAAAGTACTCACCCGGCGTGTCATGCCAGATTGCAGGTGATGCCGTGATTGATTGCTTGTCGAGGATCCCGAGTTTGAGCTCTAGGACGTGTCCCAGCCAGAGTCCCTGTGGAGTGGAGTCCATCACTGTCGTTGTTGTTCCGCTGCTAGAAGTTATTCCGTTGTTACGAGTTGTTTCGCTGCTAGCATAGAGCTACCTTAGCAGGCGTAGAATCCCCGTGCCTTTGTAACCTTTGTACCTTCAGAACCCTTGTACTCATATTATTTGTAATAAAGAGCTGTTCTATTCTATGCCAAGCAGTGCCATATTCTAGAAGAATTGATCTCTGGGATGGAATACAGGGTGTTCCGGTTCCTCTGAGCCAGGGTGCCACACTGATGGTGCTTGCGCACCGTGTAAATAGTTTGGATGCGAAATGATGAAGTCACCGTAATTCAAGTCCAAATTGCCATTTTATACATTTGAAAACAGTGATTCTTCTTGTGAGCTGCTCTCGTTTTCAAGGAGTTATCGTTACAACTTGTGCCAGAATTTGCCATTTTTTACCATAGAATACTGATGTCATACCATGGCAATATGTAGGTGTCATTTTTTTCAGGCATGTTTTTCAATTTTCTAGAGTTGAAAAAACCATTAAACGACACATTTGTGGTTGACTCTTGTGACACATGTCCTTGAAATCTCTCCCCGTTCCTTGTAAAAGGGATGAAAAATTACTAAATACCTCAAGCATGATTTTCCAAACCATTTTTGTGCACTTTTTCGTGGACCGATTGTGCGAAATTGAATTATGTGCATTAATGCCTAGAAAATGCACATAACGGCCCAAATATAGTAAATTAGCTCGGAAAAGTGCCAAATTTGAACACGGTGCATTCTAGGGTGTATGTTGATCGTAGAGAAAAATCCAAGGACAAACGACGAAGGAAATTTGGACCCCCCCCCCTTCAAACTTGGTGATTTCCCTCTCGAAACCACAAAACGTCCTTTCTGATGGTTCGATTTATGAAGAGCGTGTATAATGACATTAGCTAAACCTTCTCAAAAAATTACCACGGCATGCTAAGGTCATACCATGGCACCATGCCAGGTATCATCTTTTTCAGGCATGTTTTTTCAATTTTCTAGAGTTGAAAAACCAATAAACGACACGTTTGTGGTTGACTCTTGCCACACATATCATTGAAATCTCTCCCCATTCCATTGTAAAAGGCATGGAAATTTACTAAATACCACAAGCTTGATTTTCAAACCATTATTGTGCACCTTTTTCATGTACCGATTGTGCGAATTTGAATTATGTGCATAAATGCCTAGAAAATGCAAATAATGGCCCAAATATAATAAATGAGCCCGAAAAAGTGCCAAATTTGAACAAGGTGCATTCTAGGGTCTATGTTGATCGTATAAAAAAACTCAAGGACGAACGACCAAGGAATTTGGATTCCCTTCCAATCTTGGTAACATCAATCACACACGGGCTGTGTTTACGAAACGTTGCCTCCGCAGCGCATTATTTTGGCCCAAAATACCCTCACCAACACGTCAATAAAGAAAAGAAAACATTCACCCTCCTCCCCCTTCGTCCCCACTCCTCACTCGCACTGCACTCCTCCGCAACTCTGCATGTCAACTTCTATCGCCGCGACCACCCCTTAGCTCGACGACTGTCGCCGGCGGGATTCTGCCCCGCGCCAAACGTCACAGGATTTTGCCACTACCACTTGCCACCGCTTGTCTGCACTGACTTGCGCAGACATCGCCGTTGCTCGTTCTCGATAGGTCTGCCCAAATCTTTGATCTCGACGGCGCCCCACGCAGCCGGCTGCCTCCAACAAACGCCACCGCATTTTGTTTCTTCCCCTCACCGATGCCTATCGGCACCGACTTTCTCGACTCTGGTCGATTGTTGTTTTCTGCGGGATTTTCTGTGGGCTTGGGCCGGGGATTTCTCTCTCTCTCTCTCTCTCTCTCTCTCTCTCTCTCTCTCTCTCTCATGGAGAACAAGGTAATTAATTTAGCAAAATATTCGCTCATCTCTTATCGCAGTCCGTCTGTCCCTGTTAATCAACCGGCGAAAATCGCCGTGTATTCATTTTTCTTATAGCTGATTCGAGGATTTTCATTCTAGTGTCCACAGTGCAAGCACAAATTAGGCCAGTGTGGTCGCGGCCAATCGGACAAGAACTTCTATCTCACCATACCAGATGACTTCAGGGAGCGCACGGTATGTTCAATCTCATCCTACCATGGTTGGCATGTCCCAATTTTATGAACATATACCATATATTGCTATATTTGGATAAAAGGTGTGACATGCACCATAGACATCAAAGAGGATTTTTTCTAAATTAGGCAAATTAATGATGTATTTGTTCCCTTAAAAAATGATGTATTGTTCTTTCTGTTACTCTCATATTTGCATGAAATCTTGGTTACATTATCTGTTTAATTATATATTTTTGTACTTTGCTTTCAGCTATTGTTCTGTTCTCTGAATTATTCCCATATTTGCATGTAATGGTCTTAATTTTCATTTCCCGCAGTACATCCCTTGCTTTGCAAGAACACATGTACAAGGAAATCTTGGCCTTTACTTTGTTGATGACTCCATGGATGTCATATTGACCACGCAACATGGATTTACAATGACAGTTAGGGTAAAAGTTGATAAAGATGGTCACTCCTATTTTGATGCAGACCTTTGGAGAAAATTTTGTAAGTTTTATGTACTGAAAGCTGGCAATAAAATTCTAGTGCGTGCACCACATTCTGGTCAAATAAACATGGATGCTTACTTCCCCAGCGTCATCAGCCGACCACAGTCTGATTGAGGTTAGTGTTCTTTCAACTTTTTCCATGTCAGCTTATTACTTATTAGCAAAATTAAAGTAGTTGTTCTGACTAAATGATCACTATTTGAGCAACCAATTGGGATTTCATTTTCTGACTCTGTTACTAGCCAGTAACAACTTCCAACTACCAATTTATGCCCACTATTCTTCTGCCATGTTCTGAATAAATAATCCCTTTCCACCTTTTAAGCAGGATATGTTGGATGCATAGTTAACAAATTGTATGTTACTCGGCATACCAAATTTCACTGGAAAGAGTTGGAGCATGTCATACAATTTGTTGCTAATCTGAAAAACCTAGGACAGCGTATGAACGCTGGATTTGGGATGGGAATAAATCTACCACTGGTGCACACATTGAACAAGACCAATTGTGTGAACAAAATGCTGGTACAAAGTCTTATTTGTATGTTGTTGTTCATAAACTATATATAGCTTCAACGATATGTTACAATTGGTTTATATTCTTCATTGCAACAGAAATTGCCCACTGCAGCTGTTCCTGAATTGAATTCCCGGTGTGGTCGAATTACACTTGTGCCTGCTAAGAACGCCAAAGTGATTGCAAGGTACTGCATTTGCCGCACAAATGGAACCATTCAAATTAATAGGTTCTCGGTTGTCATGGCAATGCATCTACATTTCAAAATCGGAGACACTGTTATACTCATGCACAGGAGGGATCTTCCTTTTCATTGACGAGATGCCGAGTCGCCGTCATCAAGCTGCTTCCAGCAGATAGTTGTGGTTTTTGGCCTATCTTAAGTATGTAGATATGGACCATATGGTTGTCAAAGTTGTTCAGTTCAGGATTTTCATGGAAAGTATTAGTATCACCTTTTGGTAAATAGTGTCACCACAATATGTTACTCAAATGCAGTTTTTTAGGTTCTTAAATTTTCAATATTGCAAAATGAGATAATATATAGATAGGCCAGCCCATACAATTGACATATTTGACATGCATGAACAAATAATCAATCGATCATATATATGCTCAAATTGTGCCTAGTTCGAGGAGTAATTTACAAACAATTATTAGCTCCCTAATTTGCATCAACATAACGAACCGCGCACGCAAAATAGAGCTACTGCCCCTAACGCGGACCCAGCATGCGCAGCTGCCATCGTCCATCATCGTGTCTGTCATGCTGGGCTCAGGAGGAGAGGAGGTCGCCAAGTCGATGACCTACACCTTGATCGATCGAGGCTGGGGCAGCATCGACATCAGTTATCGCAGGTACTGCCTCAGGCGCAGCTCTCACCAGGGCTGCCGCGACCGCCAGCTCTGCGTACATCGTCCCATGCGGCCAACGAGACATTGGCTCTCGCCATGGCTGCCGTTACTGCCCCCAGGCCTGCCCCGGCGACGCCCGGTGCTGCGCCCTCCTCCATCTGGGACATAAGCCTGTGCCTCGTGCGACGGCCACCACTGCCGTAGTTGTCCTTGCGTCGTCGTGGTTCCTGCTCCGCCGCCCGCACCATCCGCCGCACTCCACGCCGAGCCCGCAGTATCGCCCATTGGCGATCCCTAGCCACTTTCAGGACGACCCTGGCTAACCTGGTGGCTTGCTCGTACCGCGTTTCCTGCCTTGTCTGGCTGTCGTCGGGAGAGGCAGCGGCATGGCCGTCGACTGCAAAGCCGACCATCGCACCGGCAGCCTCGATTCCGCTATCGCCCAACTCCATCCGGTCGTCGGCCGTTGGGGCAGGGTATATGCCGGTATGTGTGGGTAACTAGCTAGCAAGGGGATTAGTAGTGAGTCACCGCCGCCGGCCATTGTTGTGGTTATTTATAGCTAGCTAGCAGCTGGCTACGGGATTGGGGATTTACAATTTACCACTGTGTGGGATCGAGAAGATAGGTCTAGAGGGGGGGGGGTGAATAGACTCCTAACCAGCCAAATGTGCAGTTTTTAATTTCTCTTGGAAGTTAGGCAGATTTTGGCACAAGTTAAGATCACTCCAATACTTTCTACACATGCATATCTAGAGATCGAGCAGCGGAAATAGTAGAGCATGCAATAGTACGGAAAGTAAAGGGGTAGAGTATGGAAGATCAAACGCAATGAATACACGGTGGTTTTTGGCGTGGTTCCGATAGGTGGTGCTATCGTACGTCCACGTTGATGGAGGCTTCAACCCACGAAGGGTAACGGCTGCGCGAGTCCACGGAGGGCTCCACCCACGAAGGGTCCACGAAGAAGCAACCTTGCCTATTCCACCATGGCTTACGTCCACGAAGGACTAGCCTCACTCGGGGTAGATCTTCACGAAGTAGGTGATCTCCTTGCCCTTACAAACTCCTTGGTTCAACTCCACATCTGGTTGGAGGCTCCCAAGTGACACCTAACCAATCTAGGAGACACCACTCTCCAAAAGGTAATAGACGGTGTGTTGTTGATGAACTCCTTGCTCTTGTGCTTCAAATGATAGTCTTCCCAGCACTCAAACACTCCTCACAGATTTGGCTATGGTGGAAGAAGAATTTGAGTGGAAAGCAACTTGGGAAAGGCTAGAGATCAAGGTTCAAATGGTAGGAATGGAATATCTTGATCTCAACACATGAGTAGGTGGTTCTCTCTCAGAAAATGTATTGTGGAAGTGTAGGCATGTTCTGATGGCTCTCCTTACTGAGAAGGATGGGGTGGAGGGGTATATATAGCCTCCACACAAAATCCAACCGTTACACACTTTTGACCCAACTCGGTGGCACCGAAACGATAATCTCGGTAGCACCGAACTGTGTAAAAGATATGAACGTTAGGAATCTCGGTGGGACCGATACGAACAACTCGGATGGACCGAAGTGCAATGGCTTAGGGCAATCCTCATCTCGGTGGCACCGATTGCATCAACTCGGTTGGACCGAAGTGAAGCAATAAGGCAACAGAGACTTGGCAAGCCATCTCGGTGAGACCGATTTGCAAACTCGGTGAGACCGAAGTAATTGCAAACGATTACAGAGAGTTGGCAAGGCCATCTCGGTGAGACCGAGATCCATTTCGGTGGATCCGATTTGTTAGGGTTTGGCAGTGGCTAAGTCTTGGATGAACTCGGTGGGGCCGGGTAGGAAATATCGGTGGGGCCGAGTTGGACTTTAGGTTTAGGACATATTTGGGTAGAGAGAGTGGTTGAGGGTTTACGATTACTATCACTAAGCACTTGAGCAAAAAGACCATTAAGCAACACCTCATCCCCTTTTAATAGTATTGGCTTTCCTATGGATTCAATGTGATCTTGGATCACTAAACCAAAAATGTAGAGTCTTGATCTTTTGCCAATCCTTGTCCTTAGCATTTTGACGGGGTTCCACATCCTCTTGTCCACGCCACGCCATTGTTGAACTTGTCTGAAATTTACTAGATAAAAGCATTAGTCCAATCAACATGTATGTTGGCATAAATTACTAAAACCACCAAGGGAGCAAATGTGCTTTCACACTGTGGTTGGCGCTTGCATGGGAAGACTAAGTGGTGCACACAATTCCCAGCACACAACCATATGCAGTGTCACGTGTTATCACACACGTGTTAACATAAGGAAACGTATGTGTAACTTACAAATCATCACTCACGAGTACTCGCACCACGCATCGTGTGCGATGCTCCTACCATAGCAAACAACTCGTTTGCATTTTCAAAGGTTTTCGTACACACATAATCGCACACGAAACAACTGTACTCCCTCTGTCCAGGTGTGTAGGGCGCCTAAGAGAATTCAGATTTTCCAAAGTTCAATTTTTTCGCCTCGCCCACACCCTGTTCACCTTGGTTGCGCTCCTCCTCCTTCACTCTCTATCGTCTCTTTCCTCTCGCAGCCCCCAAATCTGGCCTTCCGCGCTTGCCTCCCCGCCTCACCCATTGGATTCTACCATGGATAATCCCCTAGATCCCAGCATCCCGCGGGCTTGCCTCTCGCTGCGGCCCACGGCACTGCCGTCGTTGAGCGAAACCCATGTATCTATCAGAGGGGATCCATTGCTCTGGACTCACAGATCGGTGGCGCCGGAGGACATGCCGGGGCTGCGTTGGAGGTGGTGGGCAGCAAGGGCCAATCGGATCGAGGAAGTGAGTCATCGATTGGAGACATGTTCGAAGGAGCTGCGCATGGCGAAGCACAAAGGCGGAGGCGAAAGTCGATCTCAGGGCAGAGATGCTGAGGGATGTCAGCATCTGGCAGCGTCGCGTCGACTTGGAGTTGGCGTTAATGGCAGAGATCATATTCACGGAGTCGACTGCGGAGGAGAGAACGTGCATGCCTGCGGAATGGTATACGAACCCGGTGCGGCTGTTCAGATGGGCGGTTGAAGAAGCCAAATCGCCCAACCTGCTGCAGCGGCGGCGCTGGGCATGCATCCTAGGCGAGATGACCTGCCCTGCTTCCCCGCCAGATACTGGATGAAGATCACCTAAAGTACGCGGCCATGGATGTGTACACATGCTACGAGATGTACAGGTGGATCGTTAACATGAGGAAGAGCCTCCTTCCTGTAGATGATGAGGGATCGAACCACAAGCAGAGCATTGGAGGCAAGCGTCACAACAAGAAGTAGTAGTTGATTTGATGATCGTTTCTCCTACTCCCTCCGTTCCTAAATATAAGACCTTTTAGGGATTCCACTATAGACTACATACGGAGCAAAATGAGTGAATCTACACTCTAAAGTATGTCTATATACATCTGTATGTAGTTCATAGTGGAATCTCTAAAAGGTATTATATTTAGGAACGGAGGGAGTACTTTATTATGCATGTAATTTATTACTTAGATGTGCAAACGCTATCTGTAGTCAGTTATGTAATTGGAAGTTTAATTTGGTTATGCAATAATGTTCTTATAAGTATATATGTTGTTGTTCTGTAGACAGAGCATAAATGTTGTGTAGACAGAGCAAATCACATCACACATGGACTAAACTACAGAACCCGTCGGTGATGAATTCATCAATCGCTGACAATTATTTACCACCAACCGTTTGCCCACAACACACACGGCTTATTAGCCGGAATCGGTCTTCCCACACATTTATGATTACTAACATGTTTGCCTCGTATCACACAGATCTTGTTAAGTTGAACCATTTCTGTTGTTTTGGCTCATCGCAAACAGAACATCCGAGTGAACCGCATGCCGTATATCGCACACACCTTGATCTGGCTGACCATTTCTCTTGTGTTGGGTAATCACAAATAGTTCATCCGAGTGAACTGTATGCCGTATATCGCACACACATCGAACTGGCTGCCCATTTCTATTGTTCTGGCTCATCGCAAACAGTTCATATGGATCAACTGTATGCCACGTATCGCACACGTGTCTCTAATCTGAATCGTGCTTGATGTCTCCGCCATCGCACACAGTTCGGCTTATTGGTGACGGTTTTATTACGATACCGTTTGTGATTCATGCATCGCACACAGTTTGGTCGGGGGGGGGGGGGTCTCTGATTCATGTGTCGCGTTAGCAGTCGCTTGCAGTAGTGTAGGAACAAACACTCGTCATGTTGGATTGTTGGTCATAGTGACATTGACATAGATTACTACTCGAGGCCAGGTTTGTTGACAATTTTACTAGTGTTTGTTACTCATTCGACATGATATCCAATTATTCACTTCGATTAGTTGCAAACAATAAGTGCTAGTCCTACTTCTTGATTCAGATTTTGGACGGTCACTTACTGCAGTTATGATTCTGCATACTTGTACAAGTAAGCTCACAAGTGATGATTGATTCACTAGCTCTATGCTTGCCTTGTCATATTTGTTGTCAATATTTTTTTAGAGTGGACCACCCTGTTTCAAAAAATCCTGGATCCGCAGAGATGAGTGAATAGTATTTCTCTGTGTGATCTCTTTCATCATGTGTGGGAAATGAACATTACATTGTATAGAAAGAAAGTGTTATATCTACCTTTTACATAGACTACAATCTTTTACATGGACTACAATCTGCCTACGTGCTTTGTGTCGCACAAGCAGCACTCCACCCTTGAAACTAAACAACACGCCACTCATAATTCCGAAGTTTATTTGTTCAAATACGAATTTGATATGATACTGATATTAATTAAACAGACACATTTAATTGTCTGCTAATGTTCCTACTTCAGTTTTGAAATGCATGTCTGCCCCTTATAGAGATAGGAGAGGTTTGTATTTCTGTGTGCGCTCTGGTCATCATGGTTGGGGGATGAACTTTGTATACGCAGGGGTTTATAGGGAGACACATTGGAGTAGAATCTGTAATGCATTCCAAAGATAATCTCACTACTTTTTATGTTTTCATGAATGTCAGATACTGAACATCATCATAATGATTATGAGCATGCGTGCATGAGAAGAATAAAGCGGAACAATGCCATGGCTATCAAACTTGGCATTAAGGGATTGAGATCCAGTCTAGATGCAATGGAATGCACACGCTCTCCACCTACAGATTCATGTTCAGAATATGATCCTAACAATGATTCTGAGCTAGATGAAGACCTAAGTAAATGTAGCTCCCTAGTGGAGGAGTCAGAGGCAAATGCCCTATCTTATTCACCTATCAAGGTGCTTGCTCTAACTTGGCAAGGTTATATTGGTCGCACATATCTTGCAAATGATGCTTTGCATTGCTTCTCCTTTGTTGCACCGCCATTTGCTGAGTTTACACATCATATATATGAATATGCCATGCCTATCCATTTTCAGTACATATTCCATCTGTCATCATACCATATTTCTCCATTCAAATGTTTTTCTTGTGTATAAGACGTTCAAAAGGAAGAGGGTGATTCCTGATCGCGAAGGAGCATGAACAAAGTATTTGGAAAAGGTAGTGATACCTGATAAATCAAATAGCCCATCAGGTGTAGTGGCAATATCAACAGACCCACAAAACAGAGCCCCAACTCTAGCAGACTCTACCCCTACTCCACTGGCCATAGCACATGCCCCAACATAGCAGACCCCAACTGCAGCAAAAAGTATGACAATGCCAGTTGACATAGCACCAGCTCTACGATGCAAAACCCCCATTCCAGCAAAGAGTACACCAACTCCAGTTGCCAAATCCCTTTTCAAACTTGAGAGAGCCTTAATTGCAGCAAATAGGACCCCTGTTCCACTTCTTCCCAGTTTAGAAGACGAAGCTTTTATTGTTGTCAGGAACTTTGTGCGCATCTTCCCTTCATGGAAAGATTATGCTATAGATAAACAACAATTTCCAATCTTCCTCCGCAACTTACGTGTAAGTAATGTACTAATGTTATTCATGGTAATTAGTGCCTATGTTTCTGCTGAGAGAACACAAAAGATATCATTCTTTTAAATAGGCGAGGACCAAACTGGATAGTCAAGACGAGCAAAGCTTGGTTGCACTTTTCAAGCACGCGTTGAGGAAGTATCGTTGCTACCTGAGGCAAGCACACTTTGATGGCAAGCCTCTAAAGGAAATTTCTGTAAAGTCTCCAGTGCTACAATTACAAGACAGTGACTGGAATAAGCTTGTTACACACTGGTCTCGTCTGTAGCGTAAGGTACTGTCTATGATATCACATCACAATTTGAACTACATTTCTACATGTGCCTTACCATCTCACTTCTATGAAAACTATTTGCAGAAGAATATCCATTCTCAAGGGACCACTGGATCTTGCAACTATACTGCACACTGCATTGCTCTTGTGAGTACCTCTTGCCCTGCATCACCATACTTACTTTCATAGCTGGTTGATTATGTAGCATCACTGCACATGTTATTCTCCTTATCCTCCATTTGGTGGACATTATAAGATCTGTATTGACTCTTACATAAATTTAGAATCAACCCAATGCTTATGAAGAAGTTTAGCTCTGCATTGCTCATGTAAGGACCGAACGTCTTGTGTCATTGTACTTACATTAACAGCTAGTTCATTGTGTAGCATTAGTCTGCATCTTATCTCCCTCGCCCTCCATTTCCAAAAAATTATCAGATCTATATTTAATCTTACCAAAAAGTTGACAATGCCAGTGTAGAAGTGTAAACCATTGCTCTTGTGAGTACATTTTGTCCTGTAATGTTGTACTTACATGGATAGGTAGTTGATTATGTTGCATCACTCTGCATCTTATCTTCATTATCCTCTATCCGTTCCAGTATTATCATATCTATAATTACTCTCTAAAAAATGTAGAGCACATGTAATGCTTGTGAAGAAGCTTCTGTGCTGAAATTCTTGAGTTATCCCTCCCTTGACATGGAGAAGGGCATTATAGAGCCGGTGTTAACTGGTAATGGATGTCCGTCCTTTTAAAGCCTTTAAACTTTGTGCTAGCACATACTCCCTCTGTAAAGAAATATAAGAGCGTTTAGATCACTACTTTAGTGATCTAAATGCTCTTATATTTCTTTACGGAGGGAGTACTCCCTATCCTCAACTGTTGTTTAGTTTGCTGTTTCTATCAAAATGCATGTTCGCAACAACTGCAAGTTTCAAGTTTTAGTCGTAAAACCAAATTCCTTATTCATACCATGCACATTATTCAATACAGATCCAATGATTTTCTTTAGCTCTGCATGTATGCTTGTGTTGTTGATCTGTAATCCATTGTGTGGTGAAGCTGCCCACATTTGCACCTTGTCATTACCTGCTTTGTCTTAACTGATCTGACTGATGATATGAACAACATGCCATGCACATTAACCAAAAGAGATAAAATGATTTTCTTTTGCCCTGCATCTATGCTTGTGTTGTTGATATGTAATCCAGTAGTGTGGTGAAGCTCCCCACATTATGAACAATGTCAAATTATGCTATTGACATTTTGAGTTGTGTCTCTTTATTTTCTAATATGAAATTGGATGGAATTGATAGCACACTTACCATCTTTGCTTATATACGTGCAACACCTGTCATCTGTCTGCTTGTTTCAGGGTGATATGCTTGATGGCACGCACAAGTCTGCTGAAGACTGTGAGACAAACCCAACATATATTGCAGCAAAGAAGGCAAAACACCTTGAAGATAGCGAGACAACCCCAAAGTCATGTCTTGATGCAGTGTTCAAGTTACTCGAGACTAGCAGTCACACAAGCTCATAGAAGTCACTGCCTGAATCAGTTCGACTTCTTCAGTATCAACTTGAAGTAGAAAGACATGGTACAACTCAGCTCCGACTTGAAGTCCAATCTCTAAGGAAGATCGCAGAGAACTCCAGTGAGAACCTCATTGCTAAACAGCTAGAGTTGGAAGAATGAGCGACATGCTAGGCCAGTCTCATCACCTTGCTCAGCTGCTTGCACAGCAGCTCCCGCTCAAGGCTAACGTTTCTTGAACTTTGTTGAAGTGGTCTCGGTTCAGTATTATTTTGTTGAGTGTTTATTGCACTGGCAGTGACCTTTGATGCCCAGTTTATGTAATCTACTTCTTGGTTGCGCTTTCTGATCACTTGTGGTGAACTTTGATGCCCAGTGGATGTAATATGCCGTAATTCCTTTATTGTATAGTGTAGGTTTATTCGTAGTTACTATGCCGTAGTTTCCTTATTGTAAAGTGTAGGTTTGTTCTTAATTCCTAGTTACTGTAGAAAAAAGGGTGAAAGTCTGATGGAGGCGAATGGGCTGAAACATGCGCCTCTAACGGGCCTACATTTCGACATGCCATAATTTGGCCGACCCGAAATAGGCTGTACTTGGGCCTGGCTAGAGATGCCATATGGGCATCCATGGACACGGTAGGCCCAGGCCCATAAGTCTCATGGGCCTTTAGCGGGCCCAACATTAAGTTAGGCCCATGTAGCTTCGGGCCATTAACATGCTGAATATACTGCTGGACTGAGTTGGCCCAGAAGACACCATGGGCCTTTAGCGGGCCGAAAATCATGTTGGGCCTCAATTTTAAAGAGTAGCCCACAGGCCTTTAGCAGGCTGAAAGATACCCCGGGCCATTATTGGCCCAGTTACAGGACGGGCCATTATCAGGCCGAAACTTACCTTGGGCCTTGGTTGGCCCAATCACATCATGGGCCTTTAGTGGGCCGAAAGCTTAGTAGAGCCACCAACGGGCCAAAATGTACGACAGGCCTTTAACAGGCCCAAAGTCAGGTTGGCTGAAATCTTGTCACTGAGTCCACAGGCCATTAATGGGCCGAAATTCGGGTCGGACCATAAATGGCCCATGTGTAGCACGGGCCCTTACCAGGCCGAAAGACACACCGGGCTAGAATGGGCCCATTTCTACATCGGGCCTCTAAAAGGCCGAAAACACACTGGGCCGTAATTGGGCCCAAAGACCGCGCAAACAATTAACGGGTCCGAACTGGCGATGGGCCATAAATGGGCCATGTTCACGCAGGCCGTTAATGGGCCGGCCATTACCTGACCAAATCTTATGGGTCTTTGACTGGGCCAGCCTTTTTAACCTAAATGGGCCACTTTTGGGCCGTGCCACATGTCACTGTTCCGTAGGCGCGTCTTGTCCAATGGATGGATGACATCTATCGCGACGATGAGTGGACACGTGGTTCCGTTGGCGAATGAGAATTTTATACGTGGAAAATCGCCATTGGTCAGGGCTGTTAACGGGTTATCGGATCCAAACCGGAACCCGATAGCTTAACGGTGACCCATTACGGTGGATGCCACGTGTTGGTTACCCTTGACGAAAACACTTCCATGACGCAACATTTATCGTCATGGAAGTGGACACTTCCGTGATGATAATTTGAGTATTATCATGGAACACTTCTACGACAGCACAGGTATGACTATCTTGATTCTGTCATAAAATCGTCATGGATGTACATGCATGACAGAAAACGTGACCTACTGCGACAAACACGTATCATCACGGAAGTGTTTTTTTGTAGTGATCGTTCATCGTCGGTACGAGGGACTCCAAGTACGATCTACACCAACTCGTCTGCTTTCGCTACATACTCGGAGTTGGTAACGATCGTGATCCAATCCCCTAATGCACCTTCATATTGTTCCTGGGTGTTCGTAGGGCGAATTTTTTTGTTTTCTACTACGTTTCCCAACACTTAATTGATCTGTCCACTGATCATTGGGATGTGGATCTTGTCGAGAAAAAAATTGCCCCATTGATGTGGCGAGGGTCCTTGCTATACCTTTATCGACAAATGACATGATTGATTTATTGCTTTTGAGTCCGAATAAGCATGGAAATTTTATGGTTAAATTGGCCTATCATGCTATCTAGATTACCAACATGGACGTAAATTGTGGAGAACTGATGGCTGGGGCGCCACTAGTGCTAACCCAACATGGCGGAAAGTTTGGACACTAAACTGCCCACCAAAAGTGAAAAACTTTCTATGGCGAACCTTACACAGAACTTTGCCTTGTAATGTTGTTCTCGTGAACCAACATATCCCAGTTAGACCGACGTGTCCAGCCTGCAACCAGAATGTGGAAGATGTTCTCCATGTGTTGTTCCAATGCAAGAAGGCCAGAGAAGTTTGGCACCTGGTAGGCCAATATGGCATGCTTGCGAAGTGGACCGGGCGAGGGGATAAGTTTTTGCCTATCTACTAAACTTTCTTGTGAAGGAAGTGATGCGTCCATTTTGCATCATTATTTCTTATTATAATTTATCCTATTTCAATGATGTATTTCACATTATGATGCAATTCTAATGCCCTTTCTTTCTTAAAATGCAAGGAATACAAATAGAGGAGATTGCCGAACAACTGGAAATCTGGACCTAAAATGCAACAGAAGAAAAAGCAATTCTTCCGAGCTCAAAATGCAGCATGGATTTTTGAGGAATTATTTTGGAATAATAAGGAATTATGGAGCAAGGGGGGCCAGAGGGGACTCACCTGACCTCCACACGGCCTGGTGGCATGGCCACCCCCCTTGGGCTCGCCCCCTAGCCGTGTGGGGCCCTGGTGGCTCGTCTCCCGATGCCCTTTGGCCATAAATTCATAAATGCCCGAGAAAAAATCACATAAAATCCTCGGGACTTTCCGCCGCCATCTGTGAGGCGAAACTTTGGCGAAGCACTTTTGCTCTCCGGCGGAGCGATTTTGCCATGGAAACTTCCCTCCGGGAGGGGGAAATCGAAGCCTTCATCAATCATCACCAACACGCCAATCATCATGTGGATCATCATCTTCATCAGCACCATCTCATCGTCAAACCATAGTTCTTACTTTGTGTCCAATCTTTGTATCAAACCTCAGTTGGTACCTGAGAGTACTTGTGTGTGTTGATTACACCTGTAGTTGATGCATAGGAGTTTTATTGGTGAAAGATTGTTGAGTTCAGATTGTTCATCACATATTTATACATACTGATCATGATCCATATGATGTGTTATGATTAGTTCCATTAGTTCTTGAGGACATGGGAGAAGTCTTGTTGCTAGTAATCATGAAGTTGATTACCATTCAATGTTTTGATGATATGTTGTATTGTTCTTCCTCTAGTGGTGTTATGTGAACATCGACTACATGACACTTCACCATCTTTGGGCCTAGGGGGAGATATTGTGGAATTAGTCTGTACATGATGGGTTGTGGGAGTGGTAGAAACCCAACCCTCAGTTTATGAATTGTTTCACGAGGGGTTGTTTTGGATTCCAAGGTTTAGTGCTATGGTTAGACTTATCTTAATTACTTCTCTTGTATTTGCGGATGCTTGCATGGAGGGCATAATCATAAGTAGGTATTTATTAAAGTAAGTATAATACCTTAGGTCCGGTCCACCCACACAACACGTATCAAAATAGTGAACAACTCAATGAAACTTGATGAAAACAACTTGACGAAATTCCTGTGTGTCCTCAAGAGCGTTTTAGTCACTATAAGAAACACAACCATGTTGTCCTTAGCATTCATAAGGATTGGGCCACTTGTTGCACTCTATTTCTTTTGTTACTATTTACCTTTTTATAAATTATCTTGCTATCAAACAACCTATCAAATTATCTTTACAACTTTTATAGTGAAACCTTACTAAAAACTACTTGTCAATTTCTTCTACTCATGTTGGGTTCGACGCTCTTACTTATCGAAAAGGCTACAATAGATCCCCTATCTTGTGGGTCATCGATGAGTTTCAAGTACTCTTTTGATTTAAACTTCTTTGCTCTTCTTGTGCATAAAGAACTCATGAATTTCCATGTTTTGTACCAAATCATTCTTCACTTGTCAAGATTATAAATATAATTACCCTCACTAATCAACAATTGTGTACCTCATTTGTCATACTGAACAAGATTTCTATTTCACACAAGATTAGACTACTTGGAGAAACTAGTTTATGCATTGGCAAAGTGTTTTCTAATTTGTTGATGTGCCATTTTTATGAGGCCTCTTTAAGAACGAAAAAGGAAGATTATTACCATATGTTGTATATATAGCACGATACAATTTTAGCTAGCTTGTTGACCAGTGGAACAATGATGTTGCTACAGCTTTACGACTATCACATAAAAACTATACAATTGACAATTGTACATAATTAAGTAAACAAAAATAAAACATGAAGTTATGAAAACAATAGCTAAAAATCTGCAATTAACAATGCTCCTATGGATTAATCAACACACATTTTCCATTCCTTTACAATCACACACTTTCCTTTCCTTTACAATCACACACGTATGTACAACACCACTTTTCATAGTAAAAGGGGGAGGGGTATACATATAGGTATACGGTAGAAAGACTGCTGCAACATTGTTAGCTATTTGACTTTATGTTCAAGGCATCCCTAAGACCGACACTATGGTTATATTGATGGCCTTTCTTCCCAAATCCTGCAGTCGATTTTTGCATCATGGCCACAAACTCATTGTAATCTATGCGTCCATCCTGCAAGAACATTTCCCACCAAATATTTTTTGTCAGATTCAACATGCATGATTGAATGATATTATGTTGTCATAGATATAACCATGGTTAATAAAATTGCAAGTGTACTGTTGATCGTTTAAATTATGTGATCTTACATTGTCCTGATCTACTTCGCCTATCATGTCCTCAAGTCGAACATCCTCAATACCAAACTCGTCGCAAGCCTGTTGGAGCTCGTCAGCCGTGATGTATCCACTGCCATCCTTGTCGAAGTATTGGAAGGCAGCATATAGATGGTCTTCCCTCTCAACTTTGTTCAAGTGTAGAGTGGCAGCTATGAACTCTCCGTAGTTTATGGTGCCACTGTTGTCAATATCAGCCTGAAGAATGAAGTGAAAAAAATGAAGTTACATTACTTTTTGGGCGAAAGTAGCTCCAAAGTAAATCAGTATACCAATGTTTAACCATCTTTACAATTACTATAAAATGTAATACTTTGATTGATCGATACCTACTACCAAATGCAAGAACTTGACTCATAATCATTTTGTGTGAGCTAAATTAATTGTATCCTTACATGATGAATCATATTGGCTATTGAGTTCGTTTGATCCCCATCGATAATTTGAATGGAAGACTGTGAGTCCTAAAGGATTATGAACTTTCAGTTCTATATGCAATTCTAGTCTGATGGCTAACATTACTTCCTATTAAATCTGGGCATGGGCAACCAAGACCGAAAACACAGGGCTAGCTTAGGACTTGATTTGTAGCAGGATACAATTTCATGTCGGGCTTGTGATTTTAGTTTCAGCCCAAAAATAGCCCTGCCTAGCACTGTGCATGAAGTTTTCCATGAGAGGCCCAACAGTATCCCAATAAACAACCAATGTTTGCTCCCCGCATCCAAACTCAAATCTCCCTCCCTCCCTATCTCTCTCTCTGTGGGGGGGAGGGTGTGTGTGTGTGTGTGTGTGTGTGTGTGTGTGTGTATTTTACCCCTAGCCGGTAGAACACGAGCACACACACCCATCCACCCCTCCGCCCTTGTCACCGTGTGCCTCCGAGTGTCCCGCTACTGCTCGTGTTGCTACTACTACTCTTGCTATTGATGGCTCAATATGCAAGCAGGCAAGAGCAAGTGAAAATGGATACATCGACGAAGCTGGCCTGAGTCAACAATGGGAAGATGTAACCCTCTTGTTGGTTGTGAAGCAAATGCAGATGTTGGTGCTATTGAAACCACTAAACAACCACATGCTACACCTCCCCTTCCAAAACTATTGAACTAAAAGTGTTGGAAGAATTTCAAAAGGGTTGAAAGTGTTTATGACGAGGTGATTGTTGATTGTTTAATATGCCAAAAGTTCTTAATGTTAATTTGAAAAATGGTACTTGTTATCTATTAAGGGCTTCTAAAAATGTGCATCCTAGCGATACAAATGAAGTCAACAACTATTTTTCTGAAATCTGAAAAGAGTGGTGATTGCCCTCAATGTTTGAAACATGGGAAGTTTGATTATGGATATCTCAGAGTTCCGATAACCCTATTTTTTATTGCAGGTTTTCATCCATGTTCAATGGTAGAAGAGCATTGCGATAGAACTATGATGACTAAAGCTTGTCCTTAATTCAAGAACATTAGTCATTAACTATCGAAAGGGAAATTATGACAATGTTTGAAAGAGACAGAGATGATTCGATGGAGGTTATTCACACTTGTCCTAGTTGGCTTAGTTAGAATGTCACAATCGAAAATATGATGTCACAAAGTTTTGTTGGGAATGGAAACTCGACACGAAAATCACAGAAAGCCTTAGATTCCTGTAAAATATTTTTGTAGTTAGAAACTACATTGAGAAAATCCTAAAGATCCCCATTAAGATCTAAAGACAATAGGGAAAGATTCCTTAGAGGTCACGGGGACTTGTAGCTGTATAGGTTTTGCATTTCCCTCTCCGATAGGTAATTTTCCCTAGTCCTCAACGACTAGCAATGCAGAATCTCACCAATGACCTTCATCTCAAGCACATGAGATTCGAAGAGATCAACGAGGCCGATAATCCAAGAGAATATAACACATAGCGAGGCCAACCACCAAAGGTGGCGATGAAGATCATCAAGACAAGAATATTGACTCGATGACACAATAATGCCTTTTGTGACATCATCCCAAGAGGACTTATGTTGAGGGGATAACTAAATTTTACCGAGGGTTCCACTTAGTCCTGCTGGGTATCCACATGGACAGTCAACGCAAGTCAAGATGATCAACACTATTCAAGGAGAGTCATCGGAAGTCCAAGAAAACTATTGTGGTAAAAAAAAGTCAAAGGAAGATGAGGGAATAAGAAAATCTAGTCAAAGATGATGAAAAGAAGCAAAGAAGACCATGTATGGAGGAGGCCTAAGTAGCCATTTCTTATTCATGAATGGATGAGAAGGATTAGCCCACCATGAGCCATAAACACCCCACCTTTTACTAGTCTTCATAGAACCATGGACCTTTTATTACCCATGTATCCCTCCAGCCTAAAACCCTCAAGGGTAGCCTTGGTCATTTGTCAAGAACCAGGCTATAAATAGTCCCCCAGGGGCATCTACTGTCAATCAATCCCACGTGAATAAACCCAATAGGAGATCCACCCGCCCCCTCTTAGGACCAAGGTTCATGGATGCCGGGTCTCGAACTCCAAGGGACCTTGTAAGGCTCGGAACTTCGGGAGTCATGAGACTTCGAAAGAGGTGTTTTCTAAATGTTCCATACAAAGAGCACTTATCTTGACATATCTCCTCACATAGGACATAGGTCGCGCTCCCACGAAGCGATTATACCTATTTACAAAACATCATTGTGTCACTTTGTCGATGTACGATGACCTTAGCTATAATGTTGTTTCCATTACAACAACAATTGATATGATTGTTCGCTGGAATTTGATCTATGAAATGCTTGAGAATTATGTATACTTCAAATTTGTCTTTTTTTATTTGTTAGATGAGATAACATCTTCAAATCACATTTCTTGCGAACTCCTAGTTAATGGCATAAGCTAGCCACCATGCTTGGTTTTTTTAAGACTTTCTATGATGTCATATTGGTACTTTCCGATGCAAAGTATCCGATTTCCAATAGGTACTTTAACTTTGTGTTTCATGGTGAATACACGCTTATAGCAGGCACATGATGCCGAGGAAACTTCATGCCTTTAATGTTGGGTGATGTGAAACAAAAGTTTAAAAAATATTGCCTTGATTATCTTGTGTTTCCTTTATGTGTTGTTGTTCTTGATTTGCGGTATAAACTACTCCCTCCGTCCCATAATGTAAGACGTTTTTTGACACTACACTAGAGTCAAAAAACATCTTACATTATGGGACGGGGGGAGTAGGATTTATAAGAATTTGCAATAACAAACTGCATCAACCTGGAGAAGCCCAACATCGAGTTCATGAAGTTAGAAATACTTTGGTCAATCTTTTTAATGAGTACAAAGGCTTTGCTGTTAGGAATTGTTCATCCGGTAGGGATGGTCATAGCACTTATGGAGGTGCGACATACATCTTCATTGATTGGTCTTTCATGAGCATTAGCCAAACACACAGAGAATTCACAGTTGGATATGTACTTGGAGAAACCAGCTAGACAATTGAATGGGGATTTGAACATTCTAGAGTATTGGAGTAAGTCTTCTATGAGATATCTCGAGCTAGCGTTTACGGTTGGTGATATTCTTGTTGTCCCCGTCTTGAGCGTTGCTTCTGAGTCAACTCTTATTATGAGCCAAAAAGTGATGCACTGTTATTGTTTGGCTGACTGCTATATACTATAACTTGCATTGTTTAATGTCCTAGGAAAGCACAATCTTTAAAGGTCCCTTCTAAAGTTGATGAAAAATTCTATTTTCCTAATTTAACTAGTAACTAGTACATTAAATGCTATAACTTTATTGTTTGTTAATATGTTTATCTTTTTGTACTAACTAAATTTCATATCCTAATTATTGTATTTTGAAATTGGGGCAGATGTGTGATCTTGTAACTAGCCACTGAGCTTGGACGCTGATGGTTGTGAAGTTTGATGGTTATTGTTTTAATGGATGTGAATACTAAAACTTCTAAGATGGTTGGAAGTTTGATGCTTGTAATGATAGTATTTGAGCTATTTTGGTTTTCTAATGTGGATGAGGTAGACATCAAGCTTGTAGTGCCGAGATTGAACTTGTACCGGGTATGCTTGTGTTGCAACTTGGAATTTGGTTGCATATTGTTGTTTTAACTTGTTATGGTATTCAAGACTTCAAGTTTGTGCGCGTGGGATAATGATTATGCTTTTGTGTTTGCACTTGGAACATTCGTGTGATGCATATGCTTGTTGAATAGTGAATACATGCTTGTTCATGGATCGACCACCTTCCCCTACTGGCAACTCATCTGGAAAAGTTGGGCTCCGACGAACGCGAAGATCTTCCTCTGACTAGCCTCTCTCAACTGCTGTTAGATGGCAGATCACCGGGCACGCCACGGTCCCCTCCAAGACCCAATCTGCAAGATGTGCAACTAGGCGGACGAGACCCTACACCACTTGTTCGTGGGCTGCGTGTTCTACCGCATTGCTTGCCATGACGCGATGGCTTGGTGCCGCCTACCCGCCCCCCTTCGGACGACGCGACATGATTCTTTGTGTGGTGGTCCACTACTTCATCCGCTGCACCAATGAGCCTGCGTAAGGTTATCAACTCATTGTTTATTCCAACGGCATGGGCTATCTGGAAGCACGGAACGCCATGATCTTTGACGGTGCTCGACCCTCATCCATCCAGCTCTCCGATGCCATCAAGCAAGAAGCGCGGCTATGGGCCACAGCCGGCGCCAAAGGCCTTGATAGGTTGTTGCATGTAACCTAATTGTACCTAGCTGAGGCTGAGCAACCTCACCACTCTCTGCTCAATCTACACTTTTGTTGTCGCCATCCGTGTGTGCGACAACAAGAGCTGCACCCTTGTAACTTTCTCTCCCACCTATGAATGAAAAGATACGCATCCTTGCGTATTCGTGAAAAAAATACATGCTTGTTAAATAGTATATGTTGTCGTTCTTATATTTGAACCTTGCTTGCCGAATGTTCTACCTCTTTTTTATATTGCCGACTGTTCTACTGTAGTGATGATTCCGTGATTTTTTTCGCAGCCAACCGGCTTTGGGCTGGGCCTTGGGCTTTACTGACGGGCTTGGGTTTTCGTAAATGTTTGGGTTTTGGGCTGGGCCCGGGCTAGACACTTGACGCTTGGTCTTTCGCAAGCCCAGCCCGGGGAATGGCTAGACTTACCTCCTAGATATTCTTTTTCGCTACGCCTTAAAAATAGATATTCTTTAGCAAAAAATGGGTTTTAGAACGATATGCCAAAGATGTGTGGGGGCGGGGGTGGGGGTGGGAGGAAACTTACAGCCTGCATGAGCTGAGATATCTCCGACTCCTCCATGTTGGCACCCACCCTCTCCAGCCCAGCCTTGAGCTCCTCGTAGTTGATCTGCCCGCTATTGTCGGTGTCCATCATCTTGAACATCTCCTTGAGCCCTGCAATCTCCTCCTCTGATAAGTTCTCGGCAATCACCTGCAGGCGCGCAGTCACAAATTTCCTCAATTCCCAAACTCACATGGATACGGTGGCCTTATACTAGCATAGATGAAACCAGTGCTCACTCTCAATGCCATCTTCTTGAGCTTGTTCATGGCCGAGAACTGCTTGAGGCGCGAGAGAACCGCCGAGTCGAGCGGCTTGTCGGGTGCCTCGCCGCTCATCTGCAGCCACGGGTGGCCTGCATGCAGGAGAGAGCATTTGCAAGATGTCAGTGGGTCTAGGTGTAAGTGTAACGCGACGGCGGCGAGCGGACTGACAGAGGACTTGGTGCGCGGTGAGCCGCTTCTTGGGGTCCCTGACGAGCACCTTCCGGAGCAGGTCCTTGGCGCCCTCCGACACGCTGGGCCACGGGTCCGACTCGAAGTCCAGCGTGCTGTGCAGCACCTGCTCGAATATCCCCTGCTCTGTCTCTGCAATCCATGGCAAAAAGCATGTTGTGTCGCGGTTTCAGAGCTGCATATGTGGCCGGCATGACATGAGTCTACCTGCCCAGAACGGAGGCACGCCGCAGAGCAGGATGTACACGATGACGCCGGCGCTCCACACGTCAGCCTCCTGGCTGTAGTTCTTCTTGAGCACCTCCGGCGCCACGTAGTACGGGCTCCCCACAACGTCGCTGAACATCTCGCCTGCACCAAAATTCCACGCAAATATATGCGTCAGCTCATTTCTCAGGCTTGAGGTCAATTGTATTCATGGAGGTTTACCTGGTCGGAAGAACATGGAGAGGCCGAAGTCGATGGTCTTGAGCGCCGCGTCCTCCTCATTGCCCAGGAAGAGGAAGTTCTCAGGCTTGAGGTCGCGGTGCATTACGCCCAGCGAGTGGCACGACTCCACGACGGCCACGATGACACGGGCGAGCTCGGCAGCCTGCCGCTCGGTGTAGTGCCCCCTGCGCACAATCCGGTCGAACAGCTCCCCGCCGGCGCACAGCTCCATCACGACGTGCACCGCCACGGCGTCTTCGTAGGCTCCCCGGATGGAGATAATGTTCGGGTGGCCGGCGAGGTGGTGCATGATCTGGATCTCCTGCCGCACGTCCTCCACGTCCTCGTCGGTGATGAGCTTCCGCTTGGCGATGGACTTGCACGCGTACTCCAGACCAGTTGCCTTGTCCACGCACAGGTACGTCGTGCCGAACTGCCCCTGCCCCAGCTTCCGGCCGAGGCTGTATTTGTCCTTGAGGTTGTCGGTCTTACGCCGGAGGACCGATTCCACCTGCAACCCGGCGCTCGAGATGCGCTTGATGTGCCCCGACGGCTTCTTGGGCCGCGACTGCTGTCTCGGCTGCGGCTGAGCCGGCTGCGATGACGGCTGCTGCTGCGACGGAGGAGGAGGAGGGGGGGTATCGGCCTCTTTCTCCGCTGGCTGAGGGTGCTCTTGGGGAGGCGGTCTCGCCGGTTCGGAGATGACGATGGGTGCTGGAGGGGCCGTAGGGGTCGGCTCAGGCGCAGGCGGCTTGACCTCGGGGGGAGGAGCGGAGGCGATGGGCTGAACAACGGGGACGGAGCGGGAGGTGGTGGTAGGCTCGGAGGGGCTACTCGAGGGAGCGGCGGAGCGGTTGCGCCAAATGGAGCCGGAGATGGTGCTGAAGAAGCCGTTCTTGGCGAAGCTGCGGCGCGGGCCGACGCAGACGTTGCCCATCGGGCGCGTGCTGCGGCCGCAGCGGCGGCGAACGATGACGACGGCGATCAGAGCACAGGGTTTGTCCTCCGTATGAGTGGCATGGCCGCGGCAGCGGCGGCGGAACGGGGCGCGTTCCGCCGGGAAACAACGACCGACGTCGGAAACGGAGAGGCGCGGGTGATTGGTGGTCTCGGTTCGTGGGAGAAGATAGCCGGGGAAGAAAACTGGAGCTAAAATTGGAAAGTGAGGAGAAAGAAACAGAGTGGTAGCACGAAAACACTAATTTTGGAGGGAAATGAGGAAGGATGCGGTTAACAACTCAACTGTGATAACGCGCGTGAGATTGGTGTGAGTGCGCGACGAGTTTGCTCGCATTTTTGCGTCTTGTTGTGATGTCATTTAAGTGAAAATTGTACGTGTAGGAAGTCGCTCCCACCGCCGCCCGCAACTCCGGCGGCGGCGTCCACCCTCCCACGCCCGCCGGTCACTCCGACGACGGCGTCCACCCCTCCCGCCGACGGTCACCCCGACCCCGGCGGCCACCCTCTCCGATCTCGCCGCTCCGCTCAAGCATGGGTAGCAGCCCGCGCTCCGTCAACTCCTCGTTCCGCCGCTCCGAGGAAACGCCGGTGGTTTCTGGTCTGGGGATCTCGTCGAGCTCTGAGGCATCGGATGCGCAGGGCCAGGCGTGCCTGTCCCCGGGGGCGGACGCTCTGGTGACGGCTCCGGCCTGGGAGCAGCCCCGACCGTCAAGGAGAGAGCTTTGGAGGCGTCGACAGGAGGAGAGGGCGAGAAGCCCCAGAGAGGCGCCCCCGGCCCGGGAGCGTCGGGCTGTCTCGCCGCAGATGGTGGGCTTGCACTACAAGTGCTTTCAGGAAGGCCACTTCAAGAAGGATTGCACCAACAGAGTCGTCTGCTTCCGTTGCGGACTACCCGGCCACGAGTCTAAGGACTGCAAGAGATCCCGGAGCCCCTCGCCGGAGGAAGACCACAGGCGGCAGGCGGCGGCAAAGGTCGTGCGGCGAGATCTGGCGCCGCCGCCTGCCAGAGCCGGTGGGGCGGGTCAACGGGCTGAGCCCCCCCGCCCCCGCCCGCTCCCACCTCCCCCAGCTGCTACGGTGGGCACCTCGTCCGCGTGGCCGCGACTTTGCTCCTCTCGCCTCGAGAGCCCTGCGTACGAGGAAGCGAACCCCCTCGACCTCTGCATCGTCCGTCGCTCGCCGGCCATGGGGGATCTCGAGAGCCACCTGCAGTTGGCCATGGTCGCGTACGTTGGGGGCGCAAGGCACGACATCTCTCCTGCGTTCGTGGTGGAGGCACTAGGTGCAACCATGGGCGTTCAGCCGGAGTGGATCTCGGTACATCTTTACCGGCCAGAGGATTTCCTGGTGGTGTTTGCTAGGCCAGAAGATAGGAATCGGGTTGCTAGCAAGCCATCGATCGAGTTCAACAACGTCCATCTCTTCTTCATACAGTGGAACCACCAGGCGCAGGCCGTGCACGCCAGGTTTACCTTCAAGGTCTCACTGGTGTTGGAAGGGCTGCCGCCGCATGTCTGGGACAGAGAGGTGGTGGAGGACCTGCTGGGTTCGGCTTGTCTGGTTGACATGGTGGCACCGGAGACCAGCTCGCGCCGCGACGTGTCAGCCTTCAAGCTCACGGCGTGGACGGCGGACCAAGAGAGCATCCTGTCCCTGAGGTGGCTGGCAATACCAGAGCCTGGCTTGGTGACGCCGCTGGCAGAGCCGTCGCTCCTGCAATACAAGGTTCTCATACAATTTGGACGCCGTGACTGATTTCGGTGAGAGGGACGAGCCGTTCTTCTTAGGGGCTTCCTCTGGCAGCGGTCAAAGTGGGATCCCCGACTCAAAGCAAGACTTCAGCGGTAATGGTGGCGGCGGTGGCAGAGGCGCCGCTCCGGCACGGAGGCACTGGAAGTTTGGAGTGCGTGATGAGCGTGGCGGAGGGGCTTGCTCCCATGGTCGGGGTCTGGCGGCGGCCCCCTCGCCGGCGAGGCGGACGGCGGCTGGAACCGAATGGGGGCTGCCGCCGATGAGAGAGAGGGCACTGGTCTCTGCTGGTGGACCTGCCTTGCCTGTGCAGAATAGGCTTTCGCAGTGGGTGTCGGCTTTTGACCATTTGCCGCACTGATGGGGTCGCATGAAAGCACAGAGGAAAGAAGGGCAGCGGCTGGCGGCCAGCCAGGCGGGAGTTCAAACTCAAGCCGCGGCAATCTGGCCGCCAGGGAGGACACTAGGCCGTCCAGGCCAACAGCGGCGCGAAAGGATGCCATTGGCGCAGAGAATATCCCGTCTGAGATGCCGCGCACACCGCTTGGGCCGACACGTGGGGAGTCAGCACAGGCTGAGACGATCGTGGCTCCTGCGGGGATGGGGACAAAGGAAACAGAGGCTGGCTCGATTGTGGCCCCACCCGTGAGTAGGAACGCGGGGCCTTCACGCAATTCATTGGTTCCAGAGAGTGGACATGCAGACAACGACAATGGAAGGCAGGTGGGGCCGCGGGGCCAGGCTGAGGCTGAACAGGTGACCACCGGCTCGGGATCCGAGGAAGATCAGTTGGGAGAGAGAACGAGTCATGCACTGGTGGGCGAGGGGGCCCACTCTAATGGGTCTCATGCACACGCTGCGTGCGGAGAAGGGCACGCCCTTGGCTGCACGTTGGAGCGGGCGGCAGTTGCGACTGATCACGCACCACTTGTGACCTCGAGCGCTCCAGCCACCAGGCCATCTCCTGCGATGGAAATCGAAACATAGATGGTAGAGGCTAACAACCTATCACTAGCTTTGATTACAGCAGAGACACGGAGTGAGCAGGCTATTGGGACGGAGGAATGAATACATCCAGCAGAGAGCCGATACGGAAGGAATGACAGCACAGGAAGCTTAAGAGCTTTTGTGCCAACATCATTAAGAAACTTGCCCCTCCTCTGCTCCGGGAAGTGCAGGCCTCACAGCTTAGGCTCGAGGCAGAACCGTTCACACCCAAGAGAACTATGAGGGCATCCAAGAAATCTGCAGCGCCGAGGAGAACCAAGTACAACCCATCGGAGAACGTGTTGCTTCAGGCTTTGGGTATGGTTCCGGATGATCTGGTGGTAGATGACGGAGTCGTACACGAGCTCACAGCTCTCTTCGACTGCCCCACTCCATGAGCAGCACATTCGGATCATCGCGGCCCTCTTTGGCAAGGCGATGCCGTCGATGGCAGAATTGGAGGCAAGCAACTCGGTGGTCGTCAACGTCAACTAGGCCACGGGTTGGTTGCTGGTGTAGAACATTTCCATGGATCTACAGCCGTAGGTGATATGCTAGAATGTTCGAGGCTTGAATAATCTAGCTAAACGCAAGGCGGTTCGGGAGTTTGTGGCCACGACTCGTGCTAACATGGTGTGTTTTCAAGAAACTAAATTAGATGTAATTGACCAGTTCTTGGTTATGCAATGCCTTGGACCATCTTTTGATGCTTTTGCCTATTTGCCGGTGGATGAAACGCGTGGTGGCATACTAATCGCCTGGGACAGCTCGGTGATTTCGGTGGATACGATTCAGCTAAACGCCAACTTCATTACTAGTTTGGTGCATACTAAGGTGGGAGAGCCATGGTGGATTACTGTGGTGTACGGGCCACAAGGAGACGACCTCAAAACGCTATTTCTGGAGGAGCTGCGTAACAAGCGCACGACCTGTCCGGGTCCGTGGATGCTTTTAGGAGACTTCAACATGATCCTTAGAGCCTCGGAGAAAAGCAACAATAACCTAAACTGGAGCATGATGAATAAATTCTGCCAGTTCATCGATGAGCTTGAGCTGAAAGAGATGTACATGCATGGCCGCACATTCACTTGGTCCAACGAGCGGGAGGAGCCCACGTTCACTAAAATCGACCGGGTGTTCATTTCTGTGGACTGGGAACTTGACAAACCGGACTACCTATTACAAGCGCTGTCCACCGGAGTCTCGGATCACGCACCGCTCCATCTATGCACGAGTGTTGGATTCTGCCCAAAAAGGAGGTTCAGATTTGAACTATTCTGGACGAAATTGGACAGGTTTGACGAAGCAGTTCAGGAAGCTTGGGTGTGTGACCCGACGATCACTGACCCGTTTAAGTGATTGGATGCCCTTCTACGGAATACTGCCACCGCGCTGCAGGCATGGGGACATAGGAAGATTGGCAACATTAAACTACTAATGAGGGTTGCAAATTGGGTCATACACCAGCTGGACGTGGCCCAAGAGAGGAGGACCCTAGACAGCAGAGAGATTTGGCTTCGCCGCTCGTTGAAGCATGCTCTTTTTGGTATGGCGACGCTTGAATGAACGATTGACCGGCAGCGATCACGGCTCAAGTGGATCAAAGAAGGCGACGCGAATACCAAGCTTTTTCAAGTTGTGGCCAACGAACGAAGATCAAAGAACTTTATATCTCATGTGAAGATTGGAGAGGAGATCATCACTGAGCAGGAGAGGAAAGAGGACGCATTCTTCATGGCCTATGAGCAACTTCTGGGCACGACCAAGGCCCAAGAGCACACATTAAACCTTCATTACTTGGGAATGTAGGCCACTGATCTTAATAATCTGGAAGACATTTTCACAGAGGAGGAGATATGGAAGGTTATCAAGGAGATGCCACCGGACCGTGCGCCGGGCCCCGATGGCTTCAGAGGAGCGTTTTATCAGCGGGCTTGGCACATCATCAAGCATGATGGGCAGTCATGATGAAGCTCTTCGTGGGAACTGGCAGAGGATTCGCTAAGTTAAACAAGGCACATATCGTGCTTATCCTGAAGAAGGCGGAGGCGGAGGCGATTGAGGCAGGCCCATAAGCCTTATCCATAGCATTCCGAAGTTGTTTGCAAAAGTGTTGGCTAACCGCCTGAGAGAGCGGATGCACGAGATTGTGGAGATAAACCAGTCCGCTTTCATCCAAGGACGACACTTACACGATAACTTTCTATTGGTCCGGCAAGTGGCTCGGAAAATTCATGCGAGAAGGGTGCCGGGAGTCTTCCTCAAGCTTGACATCTCACGGGCGTTTGATTCGCTATCGTGGCCCTTCCTCCTTGAGGTCTTGCGTGCCAAGGGCTTTGGACCGAGATGGACTAATTGGATGGCCTTGATGCTCTATTCGGCAAGCACAAAAGTGGTGGTAAACAGCGTGCCTGGGAAGAGCTTTGCACATGCTTGTGGGCTATGGCAAGGCGATCCGATCTCGCCGATGCTTTTCGTGATCGCGATGGATGCACTTACTAAGCTGGTGCACAAGGAGACAGAGCTGGATGTCCTTAGCTCCTTCTCCGACATTTCTGTGATCCAGAGACTGTCGATCTACGCCGACGATGTTGCCTTGTTCATCAAGCCATCTAATCTCACTACAAAATTTTGTCTATTTAGTGACAAAAACCCTGGCGACGAAACATGAAACGTCGCCTGAAATCATTTTCTGTGACGGTCCACCGCCACGAGGTGTTTTCCTCTCGGGGCAGCGCCCTCGACAACTTTGGCGACGTTCTGGCTTGATTTTCGGCGACGCTATTGGTCGTCACTAGGCGTGTCCATTTTCTGGGACGGTTCGTAGTGTCACATAAAATGTTGAGCGGGGCAATGTCTTGAAATATAAAAAAAATAACTGATTCTCTTTAAAGCTGACTATAATGTCTTGAAAAATATATTTCGGGGAGTAGTTGTTAAAGTCTATGTAGATATTTTCTGACAGTGTTCCTGAAATTTTTGGTGAACCCCTACACTATATTTAAAACGGGCAAAAAAAGCGTGCTTCCTATGGCTCGAACGCAGGAAGTCGAGCACGTAGTACGCACTGCATTGCCAGTACAACACCCATAAGTTATCGTTCAAATGCTGGTACTCGTTTACTTAGCAGAGTATATAGGTCCGTGCAGCTCATCTCGTCCCCTGACGAAGGCAGACGCCACGTTTCAGTGCTGCAGCGTGTCGATTCATGGCGGCCGGCGCGTGCCAACTGCCACCGGCCATTGACGCCACCTTTTGCCTCCTCCCGCCAACTTTTGCCACCATTTTTTCTCACTAGTCGCCCGCCGCCCGCGGCTATAAGAAGACCTTCGCCATGACCAAACAGCTCATCCTCTATCCTCGCAGCCACCACATCCCTCCACATTGACATGGCCGAATAGATGACCACCTCCATGACCAGTTAGCTCATTCTCTTTCAGCTTCCCCCAACCCACTCCATTGTCATATCTGAATAACTCACCGTAGCCTTGATGCTTAGCATCCATGAGCGGCCAGTCCTGGCGCCGGTCTCGAAGGAGGATCCCTTCGCCATCTTCTCGTTTTGCCATGATAGAGCTGGCGCCCATTGCTCGTTTCGGGCACCACCAGCTCGCCTATTACACTGCGTAATGGAGCCAAATGAGGTCGAGGGAACGCGTCATTTGGCTCCATTACGCGGAGCAACATGCGCACTTGGTGCGTAGACGAGGAGGCAGCTCGTCACATGTGCATGCCCGATGTGCAGCGTTCACCATCGCCGTGGTGACAAGCACAACCAATAGTGTAGTCACTTCTTCAGGTTGGCAGACGGACGTATGTGTGCATGGATGAGTGTCTGCATTTGTACTATCTTTAGAAAACTAGCGCCGTCAATGTGTTTAGTAAAAAATTGTAGCAAAGTTTGTATGTGCATTTCTTTTTAGAAGTAAAGGGACCATGTCCCCGGTTCCATTCATATAAATGAAACCAAGCATTCAGTAACAGAGATACAAATTACAGTCTGTTGACAGAATGCCTAAAAGCTCTCTGGCCTCAGCCAGAAGCAAATAATGTAAAAAGGGGGGAAACTAATTACATCATTTTCACTAACAGTACTCAGTGAAGGGGGAGGTTGGCTTTTTTCATCAGGCAGCAAACATGTCGAGCGCACATAGGGCTCTCCTGGCCTTCATCGGGGGTATTGTTGGAGGCTGTGTAGACCATCTTTGTTCAGTACAGAGGCTGGGCTGTCCACCACGGTCCGTGCAGCAAGCTAGACAGGAGTAGTGGGGGAGCCAAAGCCTCCTGGCTCAGCACCTGTGATCTTTAGCTTGTCCCAGTTCACCCACTTTCGATGTATTAGAAAACCTTTGTAAATACAAACATATCGTACGTAAGTTAATATACATATACAAATACTAATGTTCTCTGGGATTAACAACTGTAAGGAAGGGAATTCGTAGGCGAATGTAAGAAAAGATATGATGCAATTCAGATTATTGTTTGCTTGGAAGTGATTTATTGCTATTGCCAATTTATTATATTAATGTTGATTGTTTTGCGCGGGATTTCTTTCTGCGGAAACGAGGATGTGGAGGTTGGTACACACAATTGCATACATATTGGAAATGTGTTTCTCCACAATTGCATACAATTTGGAACAAGAATTACACATTTTTAAAATACTTCTTTATCCAAACAAGCAGCACATTTCGAAGATGATGGTAATATGTAATTTGAAACATATGATTTCCTTATCCTAATTATTCAACAATTTTCCTGGTGCGTGGCCTCTTCCCACAACGATGGGAGAGCTCCTTCTCCTCTGCCTCGCATTTGGCGAGGTCCTCATCCGCGCGTCGCCGACGCGCCAGTGCAAAACCACTGGTCAAATAGGTACTCTTCCTCGCTGGCAGCGTACACCCGATCTTTGTACTTCCAGGCATAGATGAGTTGCTTGGACCCTTTGGCATTCAGGGCCATCCTTTTGGCGTCTTCCTCCACCCTCTCAGCCTTGGCAGGAGCATCCCGCCAAAGCTCCATTTCAATTTCTCTGTCGGCGGCCACATGGGCCTCCCAGGCCGCCAAACATGCGGCTCGCCCCTCCTCCTCGGCCTTCATGGTTGCCTCTCTCTCGGCGTGCACAGCTGGTGGCAATGACTCCCACAATGCAACCTTCATTAGTTTCCATAGCTCCTCCTCCATCGGGGCGGGCGCTCGGGGAAGCGAGGCACTGACCTCTGCTATGTGCGCCAGCGCGTCCTGCTTGGCTAGACGTTCTAAGCCATCCTCCTCCGAGCGAGGCGGCGAGGTGCATCGGGCAGTGATCGACAACACCATGGCGGGAACGTGGGTTTGGAAGGGAGGATGAGGGCGAGTGCGAGGAATGGTACGAGATGAATGTGACTGCTCTGCCCATCGCCGTGGCCGGCACCGTATTTATAGTCGACCGGAATCTGGAAGGGCGCGAGAGTGCCGAAGAGACGGCGGGAGATGATTCGCGCCCGGGAATTTAGTATCTACTCCTTTTTTGGTTTCACACCGCATGCAACTTTTTTCACGTCTACTATTTACATTCTATTAAACTGCGTGCCCGGAATTCCCGGTTTCCTAAACAACTAACGGATTTTCAGTACTTTTTCCAATAACCAAAACAGGCGTCAATCATCTTAAAAAAAACTTGAATTGACATGTCCTGATTCAAATCAATTTTTAGACCAACGTATGACATACCAGTTGATGATTATTCAGCAAAAACGATATATGACATAACAATACTTGTTCGTGAAAGAAACATAACAATACTTCATGACACCATGATATATAGTTTGTGTAATAATATCCATTCAAATTGTTTTTTATCCATTCAAATTGTTAAAGCGAATTGCACAAGGCACAAGGCAGATGATTCAGCACTTCATACTTTTTGGACTCAGTAGTGTATAACACACTCATGCAGGCATAGATCCGCACGTACGAATTTGAATGGAAGCATAACAAGCTTTTTTAGTTTGAAACTGTACTAATGGCATCATCCTCTTCATGGCAGGCACACCCTCTTGAGATAAACATAGATAGGTTGTCTGCGAGCTTTACTTGGGTGAAGCACGTACGGTGTAGCTCGCCAGAGCGTCCCGTCACGACAAGGCAGAACAGCTCACGTAGGGAATAGCTGAAACGTGACATTGCACATTGGACTAAGAGAGAGTGAAGAATAGTGCACTCTAGGCCAGTGTTGCTCGCGTCTGTCGTCTGACTGAAAGACATAATGTAACAAGAAGAGGATGTCTCTCAAGTGCACACCTGTGTCATGCACATACTGGTGAAATTTGGGATCATTTGAAGCTGCACAGCAGAAATGTGAAACAAAGAGAGTGCATTGCATGTTTGTGATCTGACCTTGATTCTGGATCGTATGGTGGTAAATACTACTTATAAGGAATGCATAAATGTGGCACAACACATGACTAGTTGGGATGGTAGTCTTACATGGTGTTTCATAATTGGTGTTAGCAGGGTGAACATTAGTCGGGATCGTGACTTTGCTAATTCAAATGTGAGGTCCATGACCCATTGATCACCAATGCTGGAAGACATGAACCATGTCCCTTACTGTCCATGTGACATGAACAATGTGGTCGATCAACCTTTTCGAGAGCATAGGTGAAGTAACTCTACAAATCATCTATAGTGTGTTGTCTACATCATGGAGAACAAGTGCACACTAGATGGTAGTCTCTCGGTAGGTGCTTCATAACGACCGTACATATTAGGTGCTATTTTCGTGAGCATTGGTCAAGATCGGGCTTGGCAAGTTGAAATGTGAGGTTCATATTCTTGATATGAGCAATGTTGCAAGACATGATCCATGTCCATTATGGTACATGTCACATCCACGACGAAAAAGGTTCATAACACACACGACATGGGGGTTCAAACTTTTCGAAAGCACACATCAACCAAACAGTTGAGACTTGTAGTGAGACATTTTGACCTCACTAATATGAAGAACTGATGCACACACAAAGTTCGGATGGTAGACACGTTAGGTGTTGCATAAATATCGTGACTTGGCAAGTTGAAATGTGAGGTTCATAAACTTGAGGTGAACGAACAGACTCAAATTTTTGGGTTCCCTCCATTATTTCGTTTCCACCGACCCACCCAGCCCCGGCCCCCAATTTTTCCCCTTCCCACCTTATTTTCTAATTGCCCTGCTAAATTTTCCACACCCCGCCCTCTAAATATTTCGTTACTGGTTCACAACTACCCCCGCACATAACTTCACACTTTCCTCTCATCTCTATCATCTCCTCCAGATCTAGATCCCTCCCGGTGGTAGGTTTCCCTCCCCAGCGCCGGCGTACGACATGCCGAAAGGAGAACATTGCCTTGCCACCGCCCGCAAGGAAACGCTACCGCCAACCCCAAGGCTTTTTCGTAAAGGTAACAAATATGTCCTCCTCCTTGGGGTGGTTCACTCATGTGGCTAGTTTTATCCTCGTATATTCATGAATTCCTTGTTTAATTCAATAAAAAAATTAGGGTTTTTATCAGGTTGTTTGGTGCGTGTGTTATAGATCTGATAGCATCTTGTTATTCTAATTGTGTTATAGAGCTAAACCAGGCTTTCCCCTCCATTAGAGGGTACGGAGGAGTTTTCTTTTTAACTGCTCATCTAGAAAGCAGTCACACCCGTCTCCACGCCGCCCCTCCCGCTACCCCCCCCCCACCACCACATTGTATCTGCCGACGCCGAAATCCATCCCCTCCTAGGCCCTCCCACCTCCGAGGAAGCTTCGAATTGGCCGGAGCCGCCCCAAATGGTGGGATCCCACCCTCCTAGGAAGCCGCCACCGATTCGTACGGCGGATCCACGACGCGGCACACAGTCGAGCCGCCGCCAACGCGCTGACGACCCCCTTTCGTGCTTCTTTGACGCTGACCTGTCGCCGCCGCCGTCGAAGAAGAAGAAGTACCATGGTGTGCGGCAGTGGCCGTGGTGGACGTGGGTGTCAGAAATCAGAGACACAGACAGAGGTGTCCGGTACTGGCTGGGCTCCGACCAATCGGCGGAGCTCGCGGCGAAGGCGTACGACATCAAGGCGGTGGCGCTGTACGGCTGCAAAGCAAAGATCAACTTCCCAATCGGCACACCCAACGTGCCGACGCCCGTCAAAATCGACCATCGAGTGGTATCCAGACGCGAGGTACGGGAGAACCGGGAGGCGTTCCAGCAGCTCGAGGTGGCGCGTGCAGACGAAGAGTACATGGCCGATGATACGTCTCCAACGTATCTATAATTTATGAAGTATTCATGCCATGTTTACAACAATTTTATATGGTTTTGGTATGATTTGAATGGAACAAACCGGACTAACGCTGTTTTCAGCAGAACTATTATGGTGTTGTTTTCTGTGCAGAAATAAAAGTTCTCAGATTGGGCTGAAAATTTACGGTGATTTTTTATGGACCAAAAGAGACCCCCGAAGCTTCGAGGAAGGACCACAAGCCTCACAAGGAAGTGACTAGCTCAAGGGGCGCGGGTCCCCCCATAGGGCGCGCCTACCGAGCTTGTCGCTCCCTTGTAGGCCCTCCTGGCGTGAATCCAATGCTGAAAAATCCTATAAATATAGAAAACCCTGAAAAGAAACCTAGAACTTCCACGCCGCAGCCGCAAGCCTCTGTACCGAAGCGATCTCATCCGAAGCCCTGTTCTGGCACTCTGCCGGAGGGGGAAATCATCACCGGGGGCCATCTTCATCATCCCGGCGGTCTCCACGACGAGGAGGGAGTAGTTGTAACGCCCAATATGAAGCTCTATCGCAATCTCGTCATGAACTCAAGATCGTGATAGAACCTCATTTTGCGACGCATAGCAAGGTGATACTCAAATACATACAACCAAGTGAACATGTGAGAATACTAGATAAAGGCTTACACTCGCCACATGCTACAGCATAAATATATCATAATCATCATACAATCATCCAAAAGAAAGACAAAGTCCGACTACGAACAAAATCAAACGAGAAAACACCACCCTGCTATTATCCCCGGATCAACCGACTAGGGCCCATTACCGATCGTCTGGCATCGTGACGTACATACGCCCACGTTCATCATCGTACTCCCAATGGAGCATCTCGGGCTCACCTGTGTCTGTCTCAAGTGTACCTGCAACTGGAGTTTCTGTAGGAGCCACAGGGACTCAGCAATCTCATCACCCAAGGTAACAACACTATTTAAGCTTATAGGAATGGAAGTGGTAATGTGGTGAGGTTGCAGCAAGCACTAAGCATGTTTAAGTGGCTAACTTACGAGTACAAGAATAAAGATGAGTATACTACGCATAACGGTCGCAAGTTTAATATGATCAAGAAGTGATCCTGAACACCTACTTACGGTTCAAACATAACCCCACCGTGTTCTCTTCCCGAACTTACTCGAAAAGAGACCATCACGGTTACGCACACAGTTGGTGTATTTTATTAGAATTAGTGTCAAGTTCTCTACAACCGGAGGTTAAAATATCCAAGTCGCCACATAACCGCGGGCACGGCTTTGCGTAAGATTTAACCCTGCAGGGGTGTTCCAACCTGGTCCATCATAGACCAACACAAGCTGCGGTGGAAATACCTCAACCTCGAGATAGCCCGAAGTATCCTCGGAATCCCGGTGCACAAGACATTTCGATAATGGTAACACAAGTCCAGCAAGACCTCCCAACGTGCCGACACCCCGATAGGAGCCGCGCGTATCTCGTCAAAGGCCACGATCAGATGAACACTACGTACGGTTACCAAAGACCCCAGTTGCCCAGGGAGGTACCGCAAGTGGCTCTAGTTTGGACCAACACTCATGAGGAGCACTGGCCCGGGTTGTTGATTAAAAAATCCTCGGGTTAATTACTCCCTATGCAAGTTTTAGTTGTTATTAGGCAAATGGTAAAACCAATGTTGGGCCTTGCTGGAAGCGGTTATTCAAAGCGAACTGTCAAGAGGGTCCCATTCCCCTGAGCATGTTAGGAACGCTAATCAAGGATCATAACACCGGTATTACGGAAACTAAGGTGGCATGAGTGGAACAAAACACTAGGCAAAATGCCGAGCCTTCCACACACAACCAAGTATATAGATGCATTAATTAAATAAGAGATATTGTGATATCCCAACATATCCATGTCCCAACATGGAACAACCTGCACTGCACCTGCAACTAGCAACGCTATAAGAGGGGCTGAGCAAAGCGGTAACATAGCCAAACAACGGTTTGCTGGGTAGGGTGGTTAGAGGCTGTATCATGGCATATGAGAGGCTGACATGTATGTGGTAGGAAGCGTGACATAGCGATAGCAACGAGACAACTAGCAAGCAAAGATAGTAGTGTTATCAAGGGTAATGATCATCTTGCCTGAAGTCTCTTCGGTAGGATAGTAAGACTGCTCCTCGAACATGTTCTCAACCGGTTCCTCGAACTCGGACTCGTCTCCCGGAACTACCCAAAAGAAAGAACAAGCACCAAAATAAAAAAAAACAATCATGACATATATGCACAAGCAAAATGATGCATGAAATGGCATGGTGAAATATTGAGCATGACATAAATGAAGCATCGGTGCTATCGGGACGATAGAAATGATAACGAGACGTGAACGGTGTAGCAAAGATGGATATGGGCAAAATCTTGGCAACCCAAGTATGCCACTGGAAAGAATGGAAGATTTCGATGGAAAACGATATAAAGATCACGAGGATCGGATGCACGAAACTCAAATGGTGAGCAACACGATATGCAATGCAAAACTGAAATTAACAGCAACATGGCATCTTAAGCACGTCAAAACAGTAAGCTACAGTACTTTAAAATGCAAGAAATTGGCATGCAGCTACTGTACACATGGCATAGAACATTTCATACATTGGCACGAAATCATATGAAGCATGGATTCACCAGAAATGAGCTCACAACATGGCAACATAATGTTGACAGAAAAACTGCTACATTGACTAGGCATATTTAGAGCAACATTTAAATATGCTACAAGATATTAACATGGCATCAACTAGCATGGCATGAAAATACTAACAACCTAGAACAAAATATGTTTACTGATCATGCTCAGAAAAGCTATGGATTAGATGGTAGCATCAAAGCAACATGGCAAGTTTAGCAGAAATTTAACAAGTGCAAAACAGTAACAATGACTAAGCATGTTTGCAAGCTTGTTGCACTCCTATCATGGCATGAAATAAATACTGGCAGTAAGATGGCATGAAAATGCTCCAAACTCATGTTGAAAGTTTATTCATATGGCACTTGCATTAATTCACACAAAAATGACAAAATGGCAAGTTATGTGAAAATGACACGCATGCAAACTTGCTCAAAAGGTACATCTAATGCCACCAATGGATTAGTTGGATTTTTCTACCGCAAAATCATATATCACACTCATATGTTTCAACATGGAAAAGGCTCAAAATGCCACAAAACATATTGGACAGAAACTTAATACAAGTTATATGCCAGATTTGGCAGATGCCCGATTTGGAAAACGCCAGATCGGGAAACCTACCGAAAATGGAATGCACAGAAACGGAGTTTAGCCAGAAACGGAATATGCCGAAATTGGCATATGCCAAAAACGGCTAAGGACAGAGGGGGGTGGCTGACAAGTGGGTCCCTCTGGGCGTGTGGCTGACCAGTGGGTCGCGCGCGTGCGTGAGGCTGACCTGTGGGTCCCGCTGGGCCCACGTGGCTGATGCGTGTGCAAAACAGTGGAAGGCCGAGGAGGGCGTCGCCGACGGCCGGAGCACGGCGGAGGCTCGCCGGAGTTGACTCCGGTGACCTTTTGGCACGGCGGCTGGGTGCAAACGAACCACGTGAGAAATCCGCACACCCGCATGGCAACGATGGCGCCCAACGACGACGGAAAACGTCGCCGGCGACAAGGTACAGAGGCGGCATGACGAGCTCGTGCCACTCGCTACGGGGCACGACGGCTACTGCAAAGCGGCAGAACGGAACCTACGCACTACGGCGAGCACGGAGGACATGCTGGCGAGGCTTAAGGGGGTCGGAACACTCGCCGGAGACGAGGTCCGACGGTGGCGAGATCGGGCGCACACGACATACGGCGACGGAGGGCTCTATCGAAGGGTAAAGACGGTTGGGGAGAGGCGACTGCTCACCACGAACACGCGAGTGTGCTCGGAACGGCGGGAGATGGACGGAGTCGACGTCGGTGGCGATCGAACGGTTTCGGGCACCGACGGGGAAGAAGAGGAAGGAGACGACTGCGTCTTGGCGTCCCGCGGTCTGTAGAGGAGGTAGCCGACGTAGTCAACGACGGGGAAGGCGACGGACAATCTTGGCGAGGCGGAGGACGACGGGGTACACGGCGGCGACACGCTCGTGCTCTCTGATGCGCTCGGGACGGAGCTCTAGCGGCGGATCTGGAGGCTCATCGAGCCCGGCGGCGGTGGAAGACGAAGGAGGGAAACCCTAGCGGGTCGAGGGACAAGGTGGGCGGCTTTATAGGGGACTAGGGCGAGCGGGGCGAGCTCGGGCTCTCTCGGGCTCGGGGTTCCCATGGCGAGGCGAGAGCTTGACGAAAAGGTAGGGTGTGGGTGCGATGTAGCCCGTCGCTGGCATGTGGGACCGGAAGTGCCACGCGGCAAGGCGGCGGCGGGGGTAGGTGCGCACGCGGGTGAGAAAGGAAAAGGGCGCGCGCGAGGGGGACGAGCTGGGCTGCGCCCTGTTGGACTGGCTGGGCTGCGCTGCTGCCGCTACTGGGCTCTGCTGGGCTGCTCTCTCTTTTCCCTGTCTCTTCTATTTCTCAAACAGAAGTAAGAGAAGAAAAACAGAGGGAGTTTGGAGAGAGCTGTGGGAGATATAAAAATATCCCTGGACACTACAAATCATGTAGTATTTGAATAAATTGGTTTGGGCATTTTTAGAGGACGAAAAATAATTCAAGTTTGAATTAAATTCAAACTTGCACCATTTTTGAACCCAACCAAATCAATTCCAAAAATGATGAAATTTGGCAGAGAGGTTTAGGACATGGTCTAGAGAATTTAGGAAATATGGTGAACATTAATTTGGGACATAAATATTGCATGATGAATAATATTGGAATGGAGAAGAAGGGGGAGATGGTGTGCATGGGTGAGAAAAATGGGGGGATGACCACATACCCAATGCATACAAGAGCAACACATAATAAATAATGGATGCAATGCACAAGAACCATATAAATGAATGTGATGATGCAAGCACATAACAAATAAATAACATGAAGATGAAATGCAAAAAGAAAAGAAAGACAAAAACACAACATGAGAAGAAGCCCATCCATCAAGATCATCATGACAAATCCATATATTGCAATGTTGAGGAGTACAAATATGGAAGGAGCACTCTTGGGGTGTTACAGTAGTTCACCCTCGTGGCTGAGGGTATGTACCAGTAGCTATGTGTTTGATCTCTCTCTCTCTCTCTCTCTCTCTCTCTCTCTCTCTCTCTCTCTCGTGTTCTTGATTTGGCACAATCTTGATGTACCGCGAGCTTTGTTAATATAGTTGGATCATATGGTGTTTCTTCCCTCTCTATCTTCTTGTGATGAATTGAGTCTTTCCCTTTGAGGTTTCGTTATTGTCGGATTGAATACTTTGGATTTGAGAACACTTGATGTATGTCTTGCATGTGGATAGCCGTGGTGACAATGGGGTATTCTATTGAGTCACTTGATGTATGTTTTGGTAATCAACTTGCGGATTCCCGTGACCTTGGGGTAATCTTGGCATATGGGTTGGTACATGTTTTCATCTTCTTTTCTCCGATAGAAACTTTGGTGTACTCTTTGAAGTTCTTTGTGTGGATTGAATATTATGAATCTGAAGTTGTTTGATACATATCAAATAATCAACTCACGGATACTTGTGGTGACATTGGAGTATCTAAGTGACATTAGAGTTGGTTGATGCGTATCATATGGTGTTATTTTAGTACAAACTCTAGGGCTGTTTGTGACACTTATAGGGATGGCTCAATAGATTGATCAGAAAGGATAACTTTGTGGTGGTTTCGTACCCTACAACAATTTCTTCTTATGTTCTCTGCTAGATAAGAACTTTGGAGTGATTCTTTGTCGCATGTTGAGGGATTGTTAGATGATTCAATTATGTTAGCACTGTTGAGAGATTGCACTAGTGAAAGTATGAACCCTAGGCCTTGTTTTCAAGCATTGCAATACCGTTTGTGCTCACTTTTGTTACTTGCTACCTTGCTGTTTTTCTTATTTCAGATTACAAAAACATATATCTACTATCCATACTACACTTGTATCACCATCTCTTCGCCGAACTAGTGCACCTATACAATTTACCATTGTATTGGGTGTGTTGGGGACACAAGAGATTTCTTGTATTTGATTGCAGGGTTGTTTGAGAGAGACCATCTTCATCCTACACCTCCCACGGATTGATAAACCTTAGGTCATCCACTTGAGGGAAATTTGCTGCTGTCCTACAAAACTCTGCGCTTGGAAGCCCAACACGAGTCTACAAGAATAAAGTTGTGTAGTAAACTTCAGCCGACATCCGGCAGATGCATCCGGAGATCGTTGCCGAGGAGCGCCGGGTACTGGAGCTGTGCCAGAAGGGGGTTCACGATGCCTACGAGGCCAGGCCATCCGGGAGAAGGGGGTCTGAGGCTGAAGTGATCGACCTTTCCTCGGACTAGTTTAATTTCGTAATCTACAATGCAGTTTGAACTAAATTATGCTATCTATATCGGTGTTTGCAATGTACTTTGAACTAAACTAAGCTATGAATGTTGAAATATTTGTCTATATAAGTGATAAGGGTTCATATAAGTGCCCTACATTTCAAGAGATTGGCCAGAGGTGCACTAATTTACTTCAGTTTTCATGCTCATTTGAAATTATGGTTATACTTTGATTCCTGATTAACAAGAAGTTCTATTTACATTAATAAAGGCAATGTACTTATTTGTTACTCTACTTCAGGCTTATATTTGTGTATTTTTTTATCCTTTCATCTTTCTAATCGTATTCAAGTAAATTGACGTAGTACGAGAAGCTTAGAAATTGAACTATCAAGGATAATGCAGCTCTATTTTCGCAAAGGTTGCAGGAAAAAGGCCTAGAACCTGTTGGTTTAGAGCTTGTACATTCTGAAGCATGGGTATTCGCATGTGGGACAAATGTAGTTTCGCAGGAAAAGGGGGGTATCTCTTCAGATCAGAAAGCTGAAGATATCGACAGTGTCGACAGCTCAGATAATGGAGTTGTCGCTACTGAAATTGCATCGTCCGTGGAGGACCCAAAATCTATAACTATGGTACATTTTATTTTACAATTACTTACTGGCTGTGTGACATTGTTGTATACGAATGTATGTCTTGTGAACTAAAATGTGTGAAGAATGCATTTGTATACATGCAGGAAGTACGTGAAGCTATCAAGAAGACTCTGTCACACATTCTGGATGAAATTGAGGTCTGAATATTTCCGTGGCAACGCTTCATCAACAGATTAAGTCTATGAAGACTGCACTTAAAATCTTAGGCAAAGAACATGACGTCGTCCACAAAGTCATTGTAGAGCAAATATTTGATCTCGAGAATACTCTTTGATATATTGAGGGAGCTCTTTGCTACATCACCTGGATTCTGTCACAATAATTCATTGCCCACAGCTGAGAAATACCGCCATCAATCTGGTGCATTGTTTCAAGGTGATGAAGTTGTTCTATGGTTGCCTATTGTAAAATCTCAGTCTGGGAGACAATTGTTTTGTTTGCGATGTAGTCACTAGGCTGAATTTCCATTGTAATTCAAAATTTGCACAAATTCATATTAAAATTCTTGAAAACTAATTCAGTTTTGTATCAAATATACCCGCTATTTGCAATACATAAAACAAATTGACCGCGCCTACACACTGTGACGACGGTTATGGACGCCATCACCGGCATCCACGTGACCACAACAATGGGCCCACATGTCAGAATCGTTGACCGGTCAGACGACACATCATCACCAATAATAGACTACCTGGTCCCACATGTAAGCAGCCAAGGCAGCATCTTCTGGGCCCATATGTCAGTAGCTTTGACCGGTCAAAACTGACGCCCAGTTATTACTGACAGGACAGTCAGCGATAAAACCCACCGGGGACCCACATGGAAGAAGCCACGTCAGCAACTGCTGGCCCCACCTGTCAGAATCTTTGACCAGTCAAACCCCCTGGACCAATCATCGGTGACGAATTATCGTCACCAAAATGATCTTACACGACAGTTTGGGCCATCATAGGTGACATTCTGGGCCGCCAATGAAAACGGTAACCGGTGACATTATTTGGCTCGTCACCTGAAATGTGATCTTGCGTGACGGAAGAAGTGGTACCATAAAAATTTTATTTTCCATGACGGCGCTTTGGTGATGGTGGGGGTGACGGCCGGAAAACGTCACGGGGGTATTTTCCACGACGAAAAAGGGTTATGCGTGACACAAGTGAAACATCGCAAAATAGAGCAAATTTTGTAGTGTCTTGACTTGGCCTCGGTTCACACCATTCCGGAGGCTTTTGGAGAGGCATCGGGGTTAAGGATTGACTACAACAAGTCTTCTGCCATCTTGATCCGTGGAGACGACGAGGACAAAGAGCGTGTGGCTAGCATGCTGCAATGCAATACGGCTGAATTTCCGTGTAAATACCTTGGTTTGCAGCTGGCGATCAAGAGCTTGACGAGGGCTCAGTGGCAGCCTATGCTAGACCAAGTGAGGAGATTTGTTCCGGCATGGCAGCGGGGGCTGATACAAAGGCAGGGACATTTGATCTTGGTGCAATCTGTCAATGCGGCGAAGCCAATCCACCATTTCATGATCGTGGATGCGCCTGACTGGGTTTTTGAGGACATTAAAAAGTGGATGAGATCATTCTTCTGGGCTGGCAAAGACAAGGTGCAGGGTGGACAATGCCTAGTGGCGTGGGGCACGATTTGCAGACCCAAGCGGGTTGGCGGGCTAGGCATCAAAAATCTGAAAGTGCAAGCCCTGACCCTTAGGGTAAGGTGGGAATGGCTCAAAAGGACAGACCCACATCGGCCGTGGCATGGTCTATCGATGGTGGATGATCCGGATGCTCGTCTCGTCTTTGACACAATGGTGAACATCAAGGTGGGAACATGAGAGAAGGTGCTGTTTTGGTGGGACAAGTGGATCCACGGCTTCTTGGCGACGGACATCGCCCCTTTGCTGGTGGCCACGGTGCCAACGAGAGTTATCAATAACCGCACAGTTAAACAAGCTCTAGAGGATGGAAGATGGATGGAGGACTGTGTGACTAACAACTCCTTCATGGACATGATGCAATGCATGCATCTAGTCCAGGCGGTGGCTACTACAGAGAGGAACCCAAACATACCGGACCAGTTCTGCTGGCCGTACTCCACGACTGGCGAGTACACGGCCAAATCAATCTACATGAACCTGTGCTCCAATCTTCAGAGGTCGCCCACTACGGACTGTAACTGGAGGAGCTAGGTGCCGCTGAAGTGCAACTTATTTATTTGGCTTGCACTGCAACACAGACTCTGGACCTCGGATCGTCGAGCAAGACACGGACTGCAGGATCAGCCATCACCGTGCTTCTCCTGCCTGCAAGCAGAAGATAACATCGAGCACATACTAGTTGGGTGCACCTATGCTAAAGAGGTGTGGCATACGGTGTTTGGCCTGCTGAGTCTTGACATTAACAGCCCCTAGATTAATGACACATTCACGGATTGGTGGCTGAGAGAGAGGAGGAATTTCACAGGCATGCACAGAAGAGGTTTTGATACTTTGATCACTGCGACAACCTGGGACATTTGGAAGTAGAGGAAAGCCAAAGTTTTCAACAGAGCGGACTAACAGAGACCGGCTCAGATTCTTGTAACTATGGTGCTTGACGAGGTAGCGGATTGCTGACAAACGAGAGTCGGCATAGGAGGATTACAACGTTTTGTGAGGAGTTAGCCTAGTTCTTGTAGGAGTTGCGTAGAGTTGTAAACAACCGCCGCATGTTCGCATCCGGGTCTGGCTTCTTGTAAATATTTTGCTGCCTTCTATAAAAATATGGTACGCCATTGGCGTACTCTAAAAAAAATTTGTACGTGTGTCCTTCTTCTTCAAAGAATGTTAAATCAATATATCAATTAATGGATTCCCAGAGTGCACAATTCAGTTTTCAGGCAAGACTAGGGGAAATATCAGGTGATACCGATATTTAGATGATACGGGCTCCTGGGAGCCGTTGGATCTCAGATCAGATAGCTCCCGGGTGCTCTTGAACATTTTGCAAAAAAGCCATCCAAAAGTCTTAAAATTGCGTGTAGGTACAAGATCTCCTCAAATGCCGCCAGATCTGAGATCCAACGGCCGAGAAACCCGTATCATGGTATCACCTAAACATTGGTATCACCTAAAACTTTCCCGGCAAGACTAAGGCCAACTCCAGCGCAGCAAGCCATTTCGTTCGTCCGCATCTGTTTGGATCCGCGCAGACAAAAAACGCGACCCAACGCACTGATACGTCTCCAGCGTATCTATAATTTTTGATTGTTCCATGCTATTATAGTATCAATCTTGGATGTTTTTATATGCAATTATATATCATATTTTGGGACTAACCTATTAACCTAGTGCCCAGTGCCAGTTGCTATTTTCTGCTTGTTTTTGGTTTTTCAGGAAATCAGTACCAAACGAAGTCCAAATGCCATGAAACTTTTTGGAGATTTTTTTTCTGGACAAAAGAGACCCTGGAGACTTGGAGAGGAGGCCAGAAGGTTCACGAAACCTCCATAAGGCAACAGGGCGCGGCTCCAGGGGGGCGCCCTAATGCCTTGTGGGGCCCTCGTGGCTCCGTTTGACCTAATTCCACTTCTATAAATTCTCAAATATTGGGAAACCAACAGGGAGCCACCCCGAATAACTTTTACGCCGCCACAAGCCTATGTTCTTCCGCAATCCCATCTGGAGGCCTTTTCCGGTACTCTGCCGGAGGGGGAATCGATCACAGAGGGCTTCTACATCAACCTTGCTGCCCTTCCGATGATGTATGAGTAGTTTACCACAGACTTACGGGTCCATAGCTAGTAGCTAGATGGCTTCTTCTCTCTCTTTGATCTTCAATACCATGTTCTCCTCGATGTTCTTGGAGTTCTATCCGATGTAATCTTCTTTTGCGGTGTGTTTGTTGGGATCCGATGAATTGTGAGTTTATGATCAGATTATTCATGAGAAATATTTGAGTCTTCTCTGAACTCTTTTATGCCTGATTATTATAGCTTTGTATTTCTCTCCGATCTATCGATTTGGTTTGGCCAACTAGATTGGTTTATCTTGCAATGGGAGAGGTGCTTTGTGTTGGGTTCAATCTTGCGGTGCTCAATCCCAGTGACAGAAAGGGACATGACACGTATTTGTATTGTTGCCATTAAGGATAAAAAGATGGGGTTCAATCATATTGCTTGAGTTTACTTTGTCTACATCATGTCATCTTGCTTAAGGCATTACTCTGTTTCATACTTAATACCCTAGATGCATGCTGGATAGCGGCCGATGGGTGGAGTAATAGTAGTAGATGCAGGCAAGAGTCGGTCTACTTGTCTCGGACGTGATGCCTATATACATGATCATTGCCATGAATCTATCATAATTATTTGCTTTTCTATCAATTGCCCAATAGTAATTTGTTTACCCACCGTATGCTAGGTGTTCGAGAGAGAAGCCTCTAGTGAAAACTATGGCCCCCGGGTCTACTTTTATCATTTATTAAAATCAAAAATACCTTGCTGCAATCTATTTACCATTATTTTATTTAGTATTTTAGTTTATCTATCTACCACTATTTGAATTAATCCTTGCAAATAACTGCTAAGAGGATTGACAACCCTCTTATTTGCCTTGGGTGCAAGTGTTTGCTTTTGTGTGTGCAGGTGCGCTTAACGGGATTTTGCTTGGTTCTCCTATTGGATTGATAACCTTGGTTCTTAACTGAGGGAAATACTTATCTCTACTATACGGCATCATCCTCTCCTCTTCAAGGAAATACCAACGCAGTCTACAAGTAGCACGCGCCGACATAAACGGACAGGTGTCCTTTTTTTGTCCACCGCGATCCATTTCCGGTCCAAATTTGGGTCGGGTTTGTGTTGGCATTGACACAACACGGACGGCGCAACATCCTCCCTTGTCCTCCCCCGACCCGTTCGTCTATCATTTAAGTGAAAAAATTGTATGTCCTTCAAAGAATGTTATGGTAAATCAATCAATGAATGGATTCGCGAGTGCACAGTTCACTTTTCAGGCAAGGCTAACTTGGCGGTCACCCGTGGGAATTACTCCTATAAAGGATACTGGAGTACCCACCTTCCTGGGCTCCTCGCAGCCGAGAGAGCCTCCTGGCCGTCTGTTGGTTGGTGGCGTGCCGCAGAAGCCTCTCGGGGCGGCTCCGGGCCGTCCGATCTGCCCGGACGGCTCGGACCCGGGTGACCGGGCTGGAGGGTCCATGACGGGTGGACCGTTCCACGCGCCGGGGCCGCCTTTGGGGGCGTCCGTTGCTCCCGAGATATGGCGAAGAGGCCCTCCAAGCCGTCAAGTGACCCGGCTGGGAGATCCATGACGGGTGGACCGCTGGGCATGCCTGGGGCCACTGTCATTGGGCAGCTTCAGGCGCACCGATGATGGCCCTCATGGCACGCAAGCCGGACTGCCTCGACCGAGGAGACCCCGTGTGTCGGCGTCAGTACCCGCCTTCCTAGACTGGGCGCGCGCGCAAGTGATGCCTCACGCACTGTTTCGCCCGCGTTGTGGTGGACGGGCCCGCCTAGCGGCGTCCTCGCCCTGTGCCGGGTTGATCCGGTGGTGACAGGCACGCGAGCCAGCTCGCGTATGAACGGCGCGGACGCGCGTGCCACTATGGTCACAACAGCCGGGCCCGTCTGGTGCGACCAAGCTGGGTATGTGTCACGGTAGTCGGGCGCATGCCCCCCTCGCCAGGCCAAGTTGGTCGCACTAGCCGGGCCTGCGTCGGTGCCTGGCTGGCTGTGCCTCACATGCTCGGCCTCGCGAGCCGGGCACACACGTTCGGGCAGGCGACGTTGTGTTCTACCCGGGCATATGCGTGCGCCTGGTTCGACGTATCCAGGGATGGTGTCATACACACTGTGGGGTGGCTCACCCAGGGGAGCCCGTCAAAAGGCCTGCCATAAGGCTTATGGGGGCCAACAATAGAAGGGAGCCCAAAGAGGAGGATAAGCACCTGGCGACCATCTTGACTCTGAAGCTAGGGCGGCGGCGATCTAGATCGTGTCCTTCTCTGTAAAACCCTAGCCTCCACCGTGTATATATGGTTTAGAGGGCTCTTCTTCCCATCTATTCTCAGATAGACCAACTCTCGATAGCAATCTCATCTAAACCATTCTATTCCCTCGCACGAGGTATCCCCCCACCATGAATAACAAGAAGAAGCACGATGTAGGGTATTACTCTCCGCAGGCCCGAACCTAGGTAACTTATGCGTGTGGGCTCCATCCCGGTACTTCCAATCACGTTCAGCACCCTATTGAGAGATCTAACGGTGTTTTGCACCGTTAGTTGGCGTGCCACGAACAGGCTACGCTGGTCGGAGACCTAATCCGGGGCAGAGATCCAGATGAGCCTGGCGATTTCACGCCGGCCCAGACCTCTTTACCTCCAGCTCTTTCGAGCTGGCGGCTAATGGTTGGGGGCAGCTCTTCGATGTTACGCCCCCGCCTTTGCATCGACTACATGCGCTTCGGGTCGATTGAGTTCCTCTTCGACGAGCAAGGCAAGACCACATCGTGTTACTCCTACTCAACCCGCATCGCAAGGAAATACGTGCGAGCTATCGCAAGCAGGGAAAAAGCTGTATCTAGTTCAACCCACCAGCCCTCCCTATCACATACCATCAACATGATCTTCCCAACGGCAAAGATGCGCCAAAACCAGAAGCTCACCCAACATGCCATCTATGCAACGAAGGCCGCCCCAAGCGAGCCCCACACATGGTCTGACACCACGGTTAACTTTAGCAAAGATGACCACCCAAGCCATGTCCCACACCCGACAAGTTCGCCCTGGTGGTAGACCCAATCATCGTGGGATGCCGCCTTCCACGCGTCCTGATGGACGGAGGCAGCGGCCTCAGCATCATCTTCCCTGATACCCTGGAAAAGATGGGTATCCACATCAGGCCTCCAGCCCTTAGATACCAGTTTTCACGGTTTTGTTCCGGGCCGCCCCGTCCAACCCCTAGGGCGGATCGAACTCGATGTCACCTTCGGGGATGAGGATAATTTTTGACCCGAGCAAATCCAATTCGAGGTCGCTCCGTTCTGGAGCAACTACAACGTGATCCCTGGCAGGCCGACGTACGCTCAGTTCATGCCAGTACCATCCTATGCATATCTACACCTGAAGATGACAGGTCCAAAGGGAACGATCACAGCCCACGATAGGGCACTCGAGGCAGAGGTCGCCAACATGGAACTCGCAGAGGCTACCCTGGCCTCCGCAGAGCTTGAGCGGATCAAGTGATCTGTGGACACCTCAACAACGAAGCTCCCGGTGAAACCAAGGCCGGGTCCAGTTTTTCAACCCACAAAGGACACCAAAAAAATTCAGGTGCACCTGGAGAACCCGACGAAAACTATGACAATCGAAGAAGACCTGTCGGAGGAACATGAGGCCAACCTCCTTGCATTCCTCTTGGCTAATTGGAACATATTCGCCTGGAAGCCCATAGACATGCCAGGAGTACCAGAAAATAAAGCACAACAGAGCCTCATCGTCTGTATGGATGCAAGGCCGGTCAAGCAAGCTCTTTGACGTTTTGCCACGGAGAAATGATAGGCCATTGGATTGGAGATTGCTCGGCTCCTAGCTCCTGGGTTCATCAAGGAGGTCGCACACCCAGAGTGGCTGTCCAACCAAGTCATGTTGTGCAAGAAGAACATGTCTTGGAGAATGTGCATAGACTACAAAGACCTCAATAAGGCATGCCCCAAGGATCTGCTCCCCCTCCCACGCATAGATCAAATCATCGACTCAACGACGGGCTGCGAAAGGTTGTGTTTCCTGGACGCCTATTCAGGATACCAACAGATATGGATGAAGGAGTCTGATCAGGAGAAGAGATCCTTCATCACGCCCTATGGCCCTTTCTATTACATCACAATGCCCTGCGGGCTCAAGAACGCTGGAGCAACATATCAACAAACCATGCAAAAGTGCTTCCATGACCAAATTCGAATCAGTGCAGAGGCCTACGTCGATGACATTGTAGTCAAGTCACGCTAGGGCTCCAGCCTCCTCTCCGACCTCCAGCAGACATTTGACAACCTTCGTAGTTTCAGTATGAAACTGAACCCCGAAAAGTGCGTTTTTGAGGTCCACGCAGGCCAGCTCCTAGGGTTCGTAGTTTCCCAGAGGGGGGTCAAAGCAAACCCAGAAAAATTCCAGCAATAATCAATTTGAAGCCACCAGAAATAGTACGGGTGGTCCAAAAGCTCGCGGGATGCGTTGCGGCCCTAAGCCGCTTCATCTCTAGGCTAGGGACAAAAGCCCTCCCGCTCTACAGGCTCTTGAAGAAGGGCGACAAGTTCTACTGGAGCGATGAGGTCAAAGAAGCATTCACCGACCTCGAAAAGCTACTACAATCCAACCCACTGCTTGCATCTCCAACACAATCCGAACCCATGATGGTGTATGATACCTCCTTTTAGTGATCTGGTAATGGAACAGAAAAGTGTATCCTGCTCCTATTTCCCCAGAGGTGACCCTGGGTTATCGAACCCACAAGAGGAAGATTCCCTTGAAGCGGTGGTCTCTAGCAAGCTAATGTTAAAGGATCAATTCCAGCTTTTAACCAGATCAATCAAGCAAACAGTGATTCAAACACTTATAATAAAAGGAGGTACGGGTATGAGGTCTTAATGCTTACAACCATGTATTTGTGTTGGGACCAGATATGATCTTAATTTGTGCACTAGAAGTCACCCATAGAGATGTGCTTGTTTCGAACCGAAGTGGGGGATGTGTCCAAATAACATCTTGACCGACATGAGTCCTGCATCAAGAATTAGTTGTCCTACCGCAGGCCCTATCCATCGCGCGGGGTTGCCTCGATAATTAAGATAATGAAATCAGACAAGAGCTTTGGGCGTTTAATGACTACACCTCATGAATCCCCAGGGATTGTGTTTGTGTTACCCTACTAAACCTTACTGTCACCGGTGTTCTGTATAACACTTCACGTTCTCCTTGCTCCTAACCTTACCGTGAATCGATCTCCATGATCCTGGGTACCTACAGGGATGAAGATCGCGGACAAGACAAGTGACATCTACGGAACAATTTTATTTCACACATACGGGATGTTAATTCAAAGCCCTTCCATTGATCCCCACAACAAATACAGAGGGTTGCAAGGCCTATGCCTCAACCCATACCTTACCAAACTACTCACACATGGAGATCAGATCGCGAGAACAAAACATTGAAGAACACATCTTGAAGATTGATTGACTGCAAATATGTCTTACAATGGATGCCTTGTGCGATGCACGATTACAAGTATGATGTAGATAAGGAAGCACTATGGTGGTGATGGTGGCTATGGATATGGAAATGGCAGCGGCTAGGGTTTGTGGATGAAGATGAAGATGATGATGTTCTGGCTTCTGTCGACGATGCACGATGTTCTGTTGACATTTTGATGGGGTCCCCTTTATAAAAGTTGTCCAGGTAGACAAGCTGCCTCAGTTTCCACGCCATACGGGCGCCCATACGGGCGCTCGTGCACGTATGGAATGTCGTCTTTTGTGCTGTCTTCGCGGACATGCCTCCTGTTGATTCATTCTTTCTTCATTTTCCTTCCTTTCCATTTCCACACATGATTTCTTCCCTTTTTAGCCCATTTCCTATGAAAACACATCAAAGAGAGGATTTGTGGAATCCTTTGCATTCATTAGTCATTAGTGGCAATATCGGAGCGAATATCTCTTTTAAATGAAATATCTCGGTTTAAACTAAGGTAGATGAGTGTAAAAATATCACTCATCAACTCCCCCAAGCTTAAACTTGATCGTCCTCGAGCAACATAGAGTGAAATCCGAATCATAAGGAACTCAGTTGTTTAAACCAAAATAACGAGAAGGTTTTGCTTCACTTACGATCGGTACACCTAGATAGCACTTCGCTTCTTGACCTAAAAACTTATTATAGCTATAGTGGTGGCATGGTTATTGTGCAAGTGTTAGTGAAGCAAAGATAATCAACACAAAGTTCTTGAGATACTAGATAAAACAACTTTGCAACACTCTATTCTATTTATTCTAGACAACACTTGCTTGCCGGGAATGCACGGAAGAGTTTTCTTTGATAGAGCCATAAAAACATATATTAGGGAGTGAAAGGCATGTAGAAAAACATGATGCTTTAGTGCTCATAAACATGCCCACGATTGTTTCGTCCTCAAGGCTCTTAAGCACTTCATTTCAATCATTGTTCACTGAAACTTTGGTTGTCATGTGAAGGGATTATGCAAAATAAGTGATCATGTATAGAGTTTCGCTGTGGCTTAATGTTTGGGAACTATGGACCTTCGATATGTGTCTCTTTAGAGCTCTTTTGATTAGTCCCCTTTATTTACCACATACACACTCGTTCAAGGGAAGGCCAAATAATATGTGTTTGTAGTGTTGCCACTATGTACGGTAACAAACTCATAGCCGAAATCTGAGCTGTCGCTCTTGGTGGATCGTTCATTGGCTAGCGGAGTCCTCAGCATAACATCAAGAAAGGTGATGAAGCCACATTTACACACGTACATGTGCATAGAGTAGCAAGGCCATGGCACCAGCAAGAAGCTGAAGCACCATGTAAGAGATACAACACAGATTTTTGGCATAATCTTTTTCACCCTACAACTAAGTTCCTTTAGACAATTCAATCCACAAGTGCTATCAAGTCTATTAAAATTAACAATATGGGTTTGAGAATTTCAGACATCATCTTCTCTACAATTTTTCTCAACTCCCAAGTCTTTGAAGACTTTCTCTTGTGCGTGGTTATTCTTAGTTAAGATCATTTCATTTAAAAACAGTCCCACAGCAAGTCTTGGCTATCTAGACTAAACATAACAAAGGCTACAAAATTATTTCAGCTACTAGAACAAAACCTTTGTCTTAATTATCAAGACTTACTCCCATTTGCACATATCACACATACTACTACTACATCTACTCTAAGTATTTCAAGTGCAAAAGACGGGAGTCGTAGGACATACCTTCACGGTTGTGAATTTACACACTTCTCTTCCTTATTCTTGCTTTCCTCGTTGTCTGGCGTAGATCAACTCCTTTAAAAATAAAATGCAATCGAACTCCGAGGGGTAAAAAGAACAAGAACAAATCAAAGCTTATTATATTTTTTTGATTTTTGGGTTTTTGAAAACTAACTTGCAAATGAAAAATCGCAAAGGCAAAAAACAAACAAAAGCAAAAGCAAATAAAAAGCAAAGTGTTGGAACAAACCAACATGAGTGTTTTGAAGCTCCTCGAGCTTAAGTAAAACCTCATTACAATTTATTCAAATAATACCGCCACATCTTGATATACAAGTGGTGATGACCTCCCCCAAGCTTATGCTTTTGCAAGCCCAAACCGGCGGAATCATTGCGGCGGCTGGTCAGGAGCTCACCCTTGGCTCCAGTTGGAGAAGTTCTTGTTCATGTAGGTGGACATGCCTCGAAGGGAAGTGGCAAGGTTGCTCATATCATCAATAGATCCCTGGAGGCTCTAGAGGTCCGCATAGGTGGTGTAGGCTTCTTGTTGTGGCTGCTCTTGGGGCTGCTCCTCTTCTTCGTCGGTGGTGAGTTCTTCTTCATCTACCTGCTCAGGTTCTGGGCCTTCTTGGTCAAAAGCTGCATCTCCTTCCTGTGCAACATAATGCAATTGTCCAGGTTCTATGGAAAAACGGTTAGGCATAGGAGTAGGCAACAAGTATGCCACTCCAGGAATTTTGATGCAATGACGACCATTACTAACTACTACCATTCCAGCGCTAGTAAGAACACGAATATTAACAGGTTTGTTACCGACAATGGAGCGAAGGTGATTGTAGTTGAGGTCAAGGGAGTTGGCCAACATGGTGATCATTCCTCCACACACGATATCTCGTTGTGCATGATTTGCTTGATGCGCGAGGTGTAGCAAAAGTATTGCCCCTAGGTTGGGCGAATAACCGACGTCAATCTTTGCTGCTTTCCCGAGAACTAGCATGTTCTCATCATTCACCTTTGAAAATTCTCCTCATGCCTGCAATGAGTTAGTGATGACATAATAGAAATAATGTATAGCAGGACTTTCAATCCAACTGTCTCTTTGCCTTGAGCCATGGACACACATCTAGTTGAAGGATTGCCTCAGGTGCGGGTCAGTAATATTATAAACATAACGGATGTCATCATGGTTGTTGGGGAAGCCAAAGTAATTACACCACTCATCGAGAGTGATGTTGAAGTCTTGGTCCAAGAGACAGAAAGTGATCCGCTCCTCCTCACATACATTGGGCATGAGCCCAACATTTTGCGAGAGAGTACTAAGAAACTCAAGTGTCATGCGTTCATATGTCTCACATCCCTGATATACAAAATGGTGCAACCCGGCATTATTACAAAGAAAATTGAAATCATTAGTAATACCTAGTTTGGCGAGTGTCGTCGTGCAAGCCCACTTGGATGCTTTGATCTTCCTTGTACTGAGCGTCCTAAACTTCTTTCTTGCTTCACGGTCGGTGAAGATGATCCCCTGAGTGAAAACTTGTTGTGGCGGTGCGGTGGACGAAATTGAACCGCGTACGCGAGTGGACCTCCTTGTAGACATCTACAAAACAATTTTTCAGTCCAATATAATTAAACAATATTGATCCTACGGTAGTCACAGCATTATACTCCTCTAAAAACATCAATGAATCCAAGCCAATCTCAAATTTGGATCAAACATATGCATTTCCTAGACATGGCAATGCTAGGCTTGTAGAACATGGATTCGCGAAAAATAAATTGGGGATCGGAGGAGAAACGTACCGTAGATCGATCACACAGAAGGATTTGAACTGAAATCGAACGAGTAGAGAGATCGGGCAAAGTTTTGCTAGGGTTGGGAGAGGTTTGGTGGAAGAAGAAGAAGAAGAACAAGAAAAGAGAGAGATGGGGAAAATTTACCTCCTTCCTCGGGATTATTGTGGCCGCCAGGGGTTCATACGACCGCCCATACGAGAGCAAGCGCTCATATGAAATGTCGTCGTTCACCCTGATAGCTTACTTGCGTGTGTGCACAATTCAAACGACCACTGACACGGGCGGCGGCGCCCTTATGGAACGCTGTCAAACGTCCTGGTGTTTTTCTTCTTCTAGTCGAGGATGTCATACGACCGCTTGAATGGGCGGGTGTGCCCGTATGGAACGCCGTCAAATGCTCTGGACTTCTTTTTCTATTCCGCAGAGATCTCAAACGACCGCTCATGCGAGCGCGTGCAATCATATGGAACGTCGTCGTTGACCCTGATGTCTCTGGTTGTTTTGCACTGGAACCTCCAGGAGTCCATGCGACCGCCCATACGACCACCGCGGTCGTTTTAAAGGCCGTCTTTTGATCTGTTTCTTTCGAAACTTTTCTTTTCCTTTGCTCTCCTGCGGGGTTAGTTCCAACACAATATATAGACATATTTCCAGGCATCCAAACATCAATACAACATATAATTCAACTTGCACATAACAAAGCTTTCATTAGATCAACTCTTCCAAACTTACTTCTTCGTCTCGAACTTTAATTAGTCTTTTATTAAAACAAATATAAAAAATTACTTGTCTACTTTATTCGCGTGGGTTGCCTCCCACGAAGCACTTGTTTTCGGTCGGTTAGCTCGACCGTAGTGATGATCAAGGCAGTGCAAACACACCAAGACCATAGCTTCTAGCATTCACAATGATGCCTGCTTCGGTATAGCTCTTCATTTTCTTTTTCTTGGGGAAATGTCTCACAAAAGGATCTTTAGCGGGTAAGTCAAATCTCACATTCCCCTCAAACACATTTATCATAGCTTTTATAGTCCTTAGAAAAGGTCTACCGAGAATTATAGGAGCAATAGAATCTTCTGGCATATCTACTATCACAAGATCAATCATGACAGGGCAATCATTAATTTGAACTATAACTCCATGCTTAATGCCTTCTGCCTGAGTAAAAGTTGAATTAGCCATATTCAATATAATTTCAGTAGTAGCATAAGGACCTAGATTGAGACTATCATAACAGACTTGGGGATAGTGGAAACACTAGGCCCTAGATCACATAAAGCACTAAATTTATTGAATCCAATCTCAATCTCTATAGTAGGTTGAAAAGCATCTTCTTGCTTAGTTGGTAACTTATTGTAAAACTTCTTTCTTTCATCATCAAGTTCACATACCTTGGTTGCAACTTGTTTAACAAAGACATTATATGCTTCGTTATTAGTTACCTCAGGTAGTGGGTATTTCATTGATATCATCTTCACAAAAATTAGCAATGGTATAGTTATACTCTGGCACATGGCTTGTGTCCAGTTCTTCGATCTTTTCTTTGTTACTTCTCACCATTTTAACATCTTCAACCGGGTTAGGTTCCGATTTACCTGGAAACTTGGCTAAGATTAATGTATTGCTCTCTGCAATTTTATCCACTTGTGCTTCCATATTCTTGGATCTTCCTTCAAGTTTTTGCACATCATTTGTTAGTCCAACAACCTTACTGGTCAATTGACCAAGTAAGTTATCATGATTCTTCAAGATATTCTTGAAGTTTTCATTCTGCTCAATTTGACTAGCAATAAAACTTTTAAGAGTTTCTTCAAGAGTATTTCTATTGCTGCTATTAGCTCCATTAAAATTGTTTGATGCTCCTCCATTACTAGGATAAGGGAGTCTAGGAGCATAACCCTTATTTTTCCAATTGGAATTATAGCTATTACGAGCAATAAAATTCACGTCACTAGTTTCTTCATTAGTGATGGCATTCACATTTACCTCTTCTTTACCTTTCACCATGGAGATAAGTTCATCAAGTTTGGCTGTCAACTCCGTCCTACTTTCTTCTATCGCATTCACCCTCTTGGTGGTGGTTCTTTCAACATGCCATTGGGCATGGTTTTCTTGCATATCGTCAAGTAATTTCTTGACATCATCTTGTAGGATCGAAAGTATGTCTAGAGGGGGGGGGGTGATTAGACTACTTGACCAAATAAAACCTAACCTTTTCCCAATTTTAGTTGTGGGCAGATTTTAGCAATAGTACATGTCAAGCATCACCCTACACATGCAATTCTAAGAGTATAGTAGCGGAAAGTAAGCAATTGCATATGTACGTAAAGGAGGGGATCGGAGATTTCAAACGCAATGAAGACACGGTGGTTTTTGGCGTGGTTCCGATAGGTGGTGCTATTGTACGTCCACATTGATGGAGACTTCAACCCACGAAGGGTAACGGCTGCATGAGTCCACGGAGGGCTCCACCCACGAAGGGTCCACGAAGAAGCAACCTTGTCTATTCCACCATGGCTTACGTCCACGAAGGACTAGCCTCACTCGGGGTAGATCTTCACGAAGTAGGCGATCTCCTTGCCCTTACAAACTCCTTGGTTCAACTCCACATCATGTCGGAGGCTCCCAAGTGACACCTAACCAATCTAGGAGACACCACTCTCCAAAAGGTAATAGACGGTGTGTTGTTGATGAACTCCTTGCTCTTGTGCTTCAAATGATAGTCTTCCCAGCACTCAAACAACTCCTCACAGATTTGGCTATGGTGGAAGAGGGATTTGAGTGGAAAGCAACTTGGGAAAGGCTAGAAATCAAGATTCAAATGATAGGAATGGAATAGCTTGATCTCAACACGTGAGTAGGTGGTTCTCTCTTAGAAAATGTATGGTGGAAGTGTAGGCACGTTCTGATGGCTCTCCTTACTAAGAAGGAGGTGGTGGAGGGGTATATATAGCCTCCACGCAAAATCCAACCGTTACACACTTTTGACCCAACTCGGTGGCACCGAAACCATAATCTCGGTAGCACCGAACTGTGTAAAAGATATGAACTTTAGGAATCTCGGTGGGACCGATACGAACAACTCGGATGGACCGAAGTGCAATGGCTAGGGCAAACCTCATCTCGGTGGCACCGATTGCATCAACTCGGTAGGACTGAAGTGAAGCAATAAGGCAACAGAGAGTTGGCAAGCTATCTCAGTGAGACCAATTTGCAAAACTCGGTGAGACCGAAGTAAGTGCAAACGATTACAGAGAGTTGGCAAGGCCATCTCGGTGAGACCGAGATCCATTTCGGTGGATCCGATTTGTTAGGGTTTTGGCAGTGGCTAAGTCTAGGTGAACTCGGTGGGTCCGGATAGGAAATTTCGGTGGGGCCGAGTTGGAATGTAGGTTTTGGACATATTTGGTTAGAGAGAGTGGTTGAGGGTTTAGGAGTACTATCACTAAGCACTTTGAGCAAAAAGATCATTAAGCAACACCTCATCCCCTTTTAATAGTATTTGCTTTCCTATGGACTCAATGTGATCTTGGATCACTAAACCAAAAATGTAGAGTCTTGATTTTTGCCAACCCTTGTCCTTAGCATTTTTAGGGGTCCACGTCTCTAGTCCATGCCATGCCAAGCATTGAACATCCTGAAATCTTAATCTTGAATGGACATTAGTTCAATGAGATATATGTTGTTATGAATTACCAAAACCACCAAGGGAGCAAATGTGCTTTCACATCTGATGTAGGGTGGAACCCTAATTTGATGATCTTTCCACACTTGGAGGGGGAAAAGAGAGGAACAACAAGAACAACCAAGGGAAATCACTCAAACAAACCCAAATCACACATCCACTAGGATAGCATACATGAGATCCACAAGCATACAAGGACAATCCAAGGAAACAAGCACAAGGGTAAAGTTCTTCCCACTCCAAAGGAGGTGAGGTCTTGGTGATCTAGGTGAGATCCTTCTCCCTTAGGAGGTCTTGATGATCCTATGATGGGGATCCTTCTCCCTAGAGAGGTCTTGATTCCCCAAGAGGAGATACAAGGAGCAAAGCTCTACTCAATGTCTCAATATACTTTGCTAACCGTAGAAAGGTGGAGGAGGAGGTCTATTTATAGTCTAGGACAAAGTGGGGGTGAGGGGGAGAGATTACACGAACGGATGGCCGAAGGCATGCTGGCAGGGGCCGGATGTCCGGCCGTCGGGCCGGATGTCCAGTGGTTCATCAGGGTGCCGGATGTCCGGGCCTTCGGGCTGGATGTCCGGCCGGTCGCCTGATCGGCTCGGCCGAGGTTCTGTACATGAGGGCCGGATTTCCGGGCCGGACACGGATGTCCGGGCGCTGTAGGGCCGGATGTCCGGGGCCTGGCCGGATGTCCGGGCCCTGTAGCTTCTCTACTGCTGGGGTGCTGCTGCTGTCCTCTCCATCAGAGGCTGGATGTCCGGGCCAGGGGCCGAATGTCTGGCCACTGATACCTTTCAGCGGTCTTCTTCCTCACACTTGTTCGTCTGTGTACTTGTCCACTTGGTCTTCGTTCCGAGCATTCCCGAGGCGGTCTTCTTCGTACCTGATCACACATAGCATTCCGGCTTGAGGTAGTAGCCATGTCTCACACGAGTCAAATGGAAGTTCATTAAGGAGAGATGTCACCTCGGTCTTAAGAGCTCTTGCACGTGCTCGTGTCATTGGTCCGCTTGGCACTTGAGGAGACGTAGGTCCATGGGGATGACCGTGGGATGCTCCACATCATTTCCCCCCTTGAAAAAGATCCGTCCTCGGATCAGAATCCACATCACCATGGAAGGGAGATAAGTCCTTGACATTGAAGATGTCTCTCATGTTGTACTTGTCGCGAGGGATGTCGATCTTGTAGGCATTGTTGTTGTATTGTGCTAGCACCTTGAAGGGTCCGTCGGCTCAGGGTAGTAGTTTGGACTTGCGCTCGTTGGGGAAGCGGTCTTTGCGAAGGTGTAGCCACACAAGATCTCCGGGGTTGAACACCATAGGGTGCTTGTTGATGTTGACCTTGGTCGCGAGTCGTTATACTTGGTGCTCGATCGCATGCCTTGTGTCTACGTGCATCTTCTTGTGGTAGCTCGCTCGTGCACTCGCGTCCATGTCGATGTGCTCTTGTAGAGGTAGCGGTAGAATGTCCAATGGGGATAACGGATTGAAGCCGTAGACGACCTCGAAGGGGAACTTGCCGGTAGTAGAATGTCGTGCTCGATTGTAGGCGTACTCGGCGATGGGTAAACATTTCTCCCACTCCCTTATGTTCTTCTTGATCAACACGCGGAGGAGTGTGGATAGAGTCCGGTTCGTGACCTCTATTTGGCCATCGGTTTGTGGGTGATATGCCGATGAGAATAGGAGCTTGATTCCGAGCTTGGCGCATAGTGTTTTCCAAAAGTAGCTAAGGAACTTGACGTCGCGGTCTGACACGATCGTCTTGGGCACTCCATGCAATCGCAAGATTTCCCTACAAAAGAGATTTGCAACATGTGAAGCATCGTCTATCTTGTTACATGGAATAAAATGTGCCATCTTAGAGAAATGGTCCACAGCAACAAATACCGAATCTTTGCCGTTTTGAGTTCGAGGCAAACCAAGCACAAAATCCAGGCTAATATCTTCCCATGGATGATATGGTATAGGAAGTGGCATATATAGACCATGAGATTGAGCTTTGGACTTAGCTTTGCGGCATGTAGAGCACCGGTTGGTGTAGCGTGACACATCTCGAAACATCTTTGGACAAAAGTAGTTCTTGGAGAGCATAGCAAAAGTCTTGTCGCGTCCGAAATGTCCCATGAGTCCTCCACCGTGAGCCTCTTGTAAAAGTAACAAATGAAGAGAAGACTCGGGAATACAAAGTTTGTTAGCTCGCATAAGATAATAATCTTTCAAATAGTATCGCTCCCAAGTGTTTTGTGATAAGCATTTGGCATATGGAATTGCAAATGAAACATCATGCACATATAAGTCTTTGATGTGCTCAAATCCTATAACATTCAACTCAAGTTTAGTAACTAGCATGCACTTGCGGGAAAGAGCGTCCGCCACAACATTTTCCTTACCTTTGATATACTTGATAACATAAGGAAATGACTCAATGAACTCACTCCATTTAGCATGACGCTTGTTCAATTTGGTTTGACCCTTAAGGTACTTAAGCGTTTCATGATCCGTATGGATGACAAACTCACGTGGTCGGAGATAATGTTCCCACACATGCAAGACTCTCACTAAAGCATATAACTCTTTGTCATAGATGGGGTAGTTAAGTTGCGCGCCAGAGAGTTTTTCACTAAAGTATGGAATAGGTCGCTTCTCTTGCATCAACACACCACCAATGCCATTACCACTAGCGTCACAATGCACTTAAAAAGTTTTATCAAAGTTGGGTAATGCAAGTAATGGAGCATGTGTAAGCAAGTTCTTAAGCTCATGAAATGCGGCATCTTGAGATGGACCCCAAACAAATGGTGCATTCTTCTTACTCAATGCATGCAATGGCGATGCAATAGTGCTAAAATCCTTCACAAAGCGACGATAAAATCCGGCTAAGCCAAGGAAGCTACGCACTTGTAGCAAATTTGTTGGTTGTGGCCAATTCTTAATAGCATCAATTTTAGTTTCATCAACTTGAACACCCTTAGATGAGACAACAAAGCCTAAGAAAACAAGCTTATTCACACCAAAAGTGCATTTTTCCATGTTAGCATAAAGTCGCTCGTCTCTAAGAACTTGCAATACGTCTCTAAGGTGTTTGACACGATCTTCTAGAGTTTCACTAAACACAAGGATGTCATCAAAGTATACCACAACACAAATGCCAATATATTTGCAAAGAACATAATGCATCACACGCATAAAAGTGCTAGGAGCTTGTGATAAACCCATAGGCATGACTAACCATTCATACAAGCCAAATTTAGTTTTGAAAGTGGTTTTCCATTCATCACCTTCTTGCATGCGTATTTGAAAGTAGCCTCTTTTAAGATCAATTTTGGGGAAAATGGTGGCTCCACTAAGTTCATCTAGCATGTCATCTAGGCGTGGAATGGGATGGCGATATCTAACGGTGATAGCATTGATAGGACGGCAATCGGAACACATGCGATAGGTACCATCTTTCTTAGGCACAAGAATTACCGGAACGACACATGGACTCAAGCTCTCACGTACATACCCATTCTCCATGAGATGTTGGACTTGCCGTTGGATCTCTTTGGTCTCGTCGGGGTTGACGCGGTAAGGTGCCTTGTTCAGTAGAGGTGCGCCGGGGATGAGGTCGATGCGGTGTTCGATTCCGTGAAGTGGAGGAAGTCCGGGAGGTAGCTCATCGGGAAACACGTCCGTGAATTCCTGCAATAGATGAGACAATACCAAAGGAAGATATTGTGAAGTATTAGTCTGCACCACTTCATCTTTGCACACAAGCACAAAGTGAAGAACACTTGATGGGCTCTCACTCACATCCCTCAAATCTCTTTTGGTGGCTAAAAGAACTATGTCTCTCTTGTCGCTCATCATGGAGTCGCTCATTTTTGGCTTGTGGTGCTCACTCTCTTTTTGGTGGTTAAGAGCGGAGCTCGAATCATTGTCGCAAAACACTTGATCATCTTCATCTTCATTCACTTGTCGATGCATGGCCACGTGCTCAAGTGCTTCCATTTCTTCTTCACTCATAGAGTCGTAGGTGCCGTCCGCGTTGGCGATCATGGTACGCCGTGTGGGGCACTCAAAAGACTTGTGGCCTCGGCCTTTGCAAGTAAAGCACTTGATGTCACTTGTTTTGTCGGTGGCGTCCGTAGGAGTTGTTGATGACGAAGCTCTTGGCTTGGAGTTGCTTGTAGTAGTAGGAATACGACTCGAAGATGTGGAAGGGTTCTTGTAGCTTGACTTGTCACCTGTACTTGGTGTAGCTCGAGTCATTGGAGGAGGTGTCGTAGTCGTTGAAGCTTGATTGTAAGAACCGTAGGTCTTGGAAGAGTACTTGGAGAACTTGTAATCCTCTTGCACTTGACGCTCCGCTTTGGTGGCTTGGTGCACTAGCTCGAGGAGGTTGGAGTAAGTTGAAAGTCCGCTATTTTTTTGATTGGATGGTTGAGGCCATTCAAGAAACGTGCCATAGTTTGTTCATCATCTTCCTTGACACTAGCTCGTATCATTGCAATCTCCATTTCTTTGTAATATTCTTCAACCGACTTAGTTCCACGCTTGAGGAGTTGAAGTTTCTTGAAGAGGCCGCGGCTATAGTGTGTAGGCACAAAGCGAGCTCTCATGACTTCCTTCATTTGAGTCCACGTTGTGATAGGTGGTTCGCCTTTCTCTTGGCGTCTCTCGATCACTTTCTCCCACCAAATGAGAACATAGTGTAACACCCCAAGAGTGCTCCTTCCATATTTGTACTCCCCAACATTGCCATATATGGAATTGTCATGATGATCTTGTTGGATGGGCTTCTTTCATGTTGTGTTTTCCTTTCTTTTCTTTTTGCATTTCATCTTCATGTCATTCTTTTGTCATGTGCATTGCATCCTTCATTTTAATTTTGTTGTGTTCTTCATGTATGCATTATGGTTATGTGTGAGCATCTTCTCCTTGCCTCACCCAACTCTTGGGTTTCACCTATGCTAGCCATCTACCATCCCCTCTCTCTCAAACCCTTCTTTTTCCCAATATTATCCATGTGGTCATTATTTCTATTTCAGATTAATGTCCACTATTTCCTATAAATCCTACACCATGCCATTTAGCTCTCTCCCAAATTTCAGCAATTTTGGAATTGATTTGGTTGGGTTCAAAAATGGTGCAAGTTTGAATTTAATTCAAACTTGAATTATTTTTCTTCCTCTAAAAATGCCCAAACCAATTTATTCAAATACTACATAATTTCTACATTCCTGGGATATTTTTATATCTCTCTCACCTCACTCCAACCTCCTTGTGCATTTCTGTCTTATTTCTCTGTCCGAAGAAAAAGAACAACAGAAAGTAGAGGGAGAGAGAGCAGCAGCCCAGCAGTGAAGCCCACCAGCGCGGCCCAGCCCCCTCACCCACTCGCGCCCTCCTTTTCTTTTCTCACCCGCGAGCCCGCACACCCCCGCTAGCCCACTGCCACGTGTCCGAGCTGGACCCGCCTGGCAGCCACGGGCTACAGCGCACCCGCGCCCCTTCTTTTCGTCTAGCTCTCGCGCTCGCCATGGGGACCGCGAGCCCGAGCGCGCCCGAGCTCGCCCTAGCCCCCCTATAAAGCTCCCCTCGTGTCCTAGGCCTCACTAGGGTTTCCCTCTCCTCCATCCGCCGCCGCCAGGTGAGCCACGCCCACCAGATCCGCCGCACCGACTGCGTCCCGAGCGCATCTGGGAGCACGGCCATGGCGCCATCGTGAACCCCGTCGTCCTCCGCCTCACCAACCCTGTCTGTCGTCTTCCCCGTTGTCGACTACGTCCTCGACGTCCTCTACCGCGCTGTGGGACGCCAAGTACACACCGTTCGGCGTCGTCTTCTTCCGCTACGACCGCCGCTCGTCTCTGACCGTATTTGCCGCCGCGCGTCTTCCCCGAGCCCGAACGACTGTACCGTCGTGTTCGTGGTGAGCAGCCACGTGGCCCCATGCCTTTTCCCCCCTCTTTTGCACACTCTGCCACCATTAGCTATGTGTGCCACCCTCGCCGCCGTCGGGACTCGTCTCCGGTGAGCATCCCGACCCCCTTAGCCCTCGCGAGCGTGTCCGTTGAGCTCGCCGTACCGCATAGATGCTGCCTCACCGCTTCGCTGCCTCTGCCGCGCCTCGCAATGAGCCGCCCGAGCTCGCCATCGCCGCCTCTGTCATCTCGTCACCGGCGTCGTTCCCATCGATGTCCGGTGCCGTGCTTGTCATGCGCGTGTGCGGGATCTCGCGGCGAGTCGATCCCGCCCCTCCGTCGTAGCTCTAGGTCACCGGAGCCCTACTCCGGCGAGTCGCCACAGAAGCCGCGTCGCCGACGTCGACCTCCTCTGTTCCTTGCCTCGCACGTGCCTGCCGCTGGGCCCCACCTGTCATACACACTCGCGCCGCAGCCCCACCTGTCGGCGCCCGCACGCGCAACCGCCTGCGACGTGGACCCTGGCCCCACGGGTTAGCCGCAGAGGCTAGGCACCCCCTGGGTGCACGTAGCCGACCCCGCAGTTTTGTCTTTTGCCCATTTTGGCGCTTTCCGTTCCTGGCAAGTTTCCAGATCTGGCCATTTCCATTTTCGGCATATGCCAAATATGGAATATAAGTTAAATCAATTTCTGTCCAATATGTATTTGTGGCATTTTGAGCATTTTTCATATAGGAACATATGCATGTAATATATGAATTTGGGGTACAAAAATCCAACTAATCTAGCTGTGGCATTAGATTTATCATTTGAGCAAGTTTGCATGCATGCCATTTTCACATAACATGCCTTTTTGTCATTTTTGTGTGAATTAATGTAAATGTCATATGAGCATCTTGTCAACATGAGTTTGGAGCATTTTCATGTCTTCTTACTGCTAGTATTTATTTCATGCCATGATATGTCATGATAGGAGTGCTACAAGCTTGTAAACATGCTTAGTCATTGTTACTGTTTTGAACTTGTTAAAATCTGCTGAACCTTGCTATGTTTCCTTGATGGTAGCCACTAATCTATGCCTCTTTTGAACATGATCAGTAAACATGATTTGATCCTTGTTGTCAGTACATTCATGCCATGCCAATTGATGCCATGTTAAACTCCTATAGCATATATAAATGTTGCTCTAAATATGCCTAGTCAATGTAGCAGATTTCTGTCAACCTTAAGTTGCAATGTTGTGAGCGAATTTCTGATGAATCTATGCTTCCTATGAATTTTTGCCAATGTAATGAAATGATGTATCCCATGTGTATTGTAGGTGCATTCCAATTTCTTGCATTTTAGAGTTGTTTTGCCTACTGTAACATCCATGTGAATACCGCCTGCCAATGTTTCAGCCAGCATATACTCTGCTGTAACATTTTCTTTGCCTCTTGTTGTCTTCATTCCAATTAACCTGTGATGCTGATGAATTTGAACCTATGGAATGTATTGCTGTGCATCTAGAGTACTACAGCCACATATCTTGTATGAGCATTTTAGAGTATTGTAGCTTGCTGTTTTGATGTGCATAAGATGCCATGTTGCTGTTAACTGCAGTTTTGCATTGCATATTGTTTTGCACACCTTTTGAGTTTCGTGCATCCGTTCCTCGTGATCTTTATATCGATTTCAATTGAAATTTTCCATTCTTTCCAATGGCATACTTGGATTGCCAAGATTTTTCCCATATCCATCTTTTGCTTCACCGTTCACATCTCGATATCATTTCTGTCGTCCCGGTAGGACCGTTACTTCATTCATGACATGCTCGTTATTTTACCATGCCTGGCATGCATCATTTTGTTTGTGCATCTATGCCATGGTTGTTTGTTTATTTCGGTGCTTGTTCTTTCTTTTGGGTAGTTCCGGGAGATGAGTCCGTGTTCGAGGAACCGGTTGAGAACGTGTTCGAGGAGCAGTATTACTATCCTACCGAAGAGACTGCAGGCAAGATGATCATTACCCTTGATAACACTACTATCTGTGCTTGCTAGTTGTCTCGTTGATATCGCTATGTCACGCTTCCTTCCACATACATGTCAGCCTCTCATATGCCATGATACAGCCTCTAACCACCCTACCCAGCAAACCGTTGTTTGGCTATGTTACCGCTTTGCTCAGCCCCTCTTATAGCGTTGCTAGTTGCAGGTGCAGTGCAGGTTGTTCCATGTTGGGACATGGATATGTTGGGATATCACAATATCTCTTATTTAATTAATGCATCTATATACTTGGTTGTGTGTGGAAGGCTCGGCCTTTTGCCTAGTGTTTTGTTCCACTCATGCCGCCTTAGTTTCCGTAATGCTGGTGTTATGATCCTTGATTAGCGTTCCTAACATGCTCAGGGGAATGGGACCCTCTTGATAGTTCTTTTGAATAACCACTTCCAGCAAGGCCCAACTTTGGTTTTACCATTTGCCTAATACCAACTAAAACTTGCATAGACAGTAATTAACCCGAGGATTCTTAATCAACAACCCGGGCCAGTGCTCCTCATGAGCGTTGGTCCAAACTAGAGCCCCTTGCAGCGCCACCACGAGGAAACTCGAGGCACTGGTTTTAGTTGTACAGACTGCTCATCCGTTGTGTCCTGAGAACGAGATACGCGCGGCTCCTATCGGGGTATCGACACACCGGGAGTTCTTGCTGGACTTGTGTTACCATTGTCGAAATGTCTTGTGCACCGGGATTCCGAGGATACTTCGGGCTATCTCGAGGTTGAGATATTTCCACCGCAGCTTGTGTTGGTCTATGATGGACCAGGTTGGAACACCACTGGAGGGTTAAATCTTACGCGAAGCCGTGCCCGCGGTTATGTGGCGACTTGGATATTTTAACCTCCGGTTGTAGAGAACTTGACACTAATTCTAATAAAATACACCAACTGTGTGTGTAACCGTGATGGTCTCTTTTCGAGTAAGTTCGGGAAGAGAACATGGTGGGGTTATGATTGAACCGTAAGTAGGTGTTCAGGATCACTTCTTGATCATATTAACCTTGCGACCGTTATGCGTAGTTTGCTCATCTTTATTCTTGTACTCGTAAGTTAGCCACTTAAACATGCTTAGTGCTTGCTGCAACCTCACTACATTACCCCTTCATTCCTATAAGCTTAAATAGTTTTGTTACCTTGGGTGATGAGATTGCTAAGTCCCTGTGGCTCACAGATTACTATAAACACCAGTTGCAGGTATGCTTGAGAGAGACACAGGTGAGCCCGAGATGCTCCATTGGGAGTATGACGATGAGCGTGGACGTATGTACGTCACGATGCCAGACGATCAGTAGTGGGCCCTAGTTGGTTGATCTGGGGATGATAGCAGGGTGGTGTTTTCTCGTTTGATTTCGTCCGTAGTCGGACCCTTTCTTTTATTCGGATGATTCTATGATGATTTGTGATCTATTATGCTGTAGCATGTGGCGAGTGTAAGCCTTTATCTGGTACACTCATCTGTTCATTCGGTTGTATGTATTTGAGAACCACCTTGCTATGCGATCCAAAATGGGGTTCTGTCATGATCTCGACTTCATCACGAGATTGCGATAGAGCTTCATATTGGGCGTTACAAGTTGGTAATCAGAGCCATACCGACTATAGGAGCCCCTTGTTTGATCGAACCATTGACGAGTCTAGAAGAAAAACTATTTTGAGTCCCAGTTATATATCGGAGAGTAGGAATTCTTTTTACTCCTTATCTCCTTCATCACTCTGGTGAGGAATTGTGGCGTAGGTGTTTTATTCTACTACCTCTTCTCACTCAAATTTTTTTTAGGATCACGCGGGTATTGTTGGAATGGTTGCGATATCGGTGTGACGTGACTCTGTTCTTGGTGCCTCCTGACCGTATGGATTGGACCCGGGGAGTTGAGCTCTAAGGGGTTTTGTCACACTCGCTATCGTTTCGGTTCCGGAATACCAGAGGACGCCGACATCGAAACGCTTCTATACTTTTTTGTGGTGGCAAATAGTGCCGTGACTTTTCCCCAGTACTGGAGGAGATAGCTCGGATGATCCACCATGGCTAGTATCGTTGTGTTTTCGAAGGTCTGAGGTAGACGAATTTGCAAAGTTTCTCGGTCGTGTGTTGAGGGTTGCGGATGCGGTTGCAGCTGATTAGGTTGTTGTTTGCTGAGTAGGTTCCTGGATTCGCAACCTGATCTCATAACCAAGAAATTTCGGGAGTTCCTAGGGGAATTCAAGTATCACCTAGGATGTCTTTCCAACAGACACATGATACGATATGGGGTCTATCATATGTTTGTTTCCATCTTCGTTACCTTGTGCATTCTTCTAACATTCTTTCCAAGTGGCTTCTCAATCTTTGGTGTATCTTCTATCTTTCGGAATGCATTCGTTCATATCTGTTCGGATGCTAGCTTGTGAAGAATTCTATTGCAATATCTATCTATTGATTCAGCTTTTCAATTATCTCATTGAAGATTCTAATGGTTGTTTCCATCTTCAGGATGGCTCCCGCAACCCGTGGGAATCCGACCCGTGATGATGGGGAGCAGTCAGACCCTCCACCTGTATTGGGGATATTTACTGGCATGTAGACCCGGTAGGGTGATAACCCGACCATGGAGCAGGCTCGGCGGGTCAGCTCACTGCGGGGCTGAAGGACTCTTGGTGGGCCGGCTTAACGAGCCCTAGCGAGGACAGGCCGGCTTAGGCAATGGGCCGGCTCATGAAGATGATGAGTGGCACGAAGGCTGCCTTGGAGAACAAGTACGAAGGAGTATGAGACGGTCAAAGGACGACCTGGACTCTCATGTAATCTAGGGTTCCACCTATATATATAAAGGGGAGCACCTAGATGAAAAGGGCTAAGTTACAACCTCCTCGAGAGCTAGGTTAGCGATTCCGCATCCTTGTAATCGAGATCTACAGCAATATAATCAAGCAGGACGTAGGCTTTTACCTCCACCATGAGGGGCCGAACCTGGGTAACCTGGCGTATTCTCGTTCCCGTTCAACCCCGCTAAGCTTCCACACTTGTGCGATGGCCTCATCTCTAAGTCCTTTCACAAGGGCATCTGTCGTGTCAAAACCATGACAACCTCCACCTCCACCTCCACCTCCGGAGGCATGGCAAGCTTTAATGGCAGCAACCAATGCTAATACTCAGATGCTGCTTCAGTTTATGCAAGAGCGGAATCAAGGGTATCAAGGCAATCAAGGCCAAGGCAACTTCAACAATCAACCTCAATATGCTACTCTCAACCAGTTTCTCAGCAACCAGCCCAAGTCCTTCAGTTCGTGCACTCAGCCTCTCGATGCTGACGATTGGTTACTGGATATCAACAAACACTTCGAGGGCAGCAATGTCAGACCTGAGGACTATGTCAAGTTTGCTTCTTTCCAGCACAAGGACCAGGCAGCCGAGTGGTGGCAGCAGTACAAAGACTCTAGAGGTGGTCGAGTCATCACTTGGACCGATTTCTATCGTGATTTCAGATTACACCATATTCTGTCAAGTGTGTTTGAGGAGATGCGTGAAAAATTCAAAAATCTCAAGCAATGAAGCATGTCTGTCTACCAGTATAACACTGAGTTCTAGAATCTCGCTCATTATGCCAAGCAAGACATTCCAGATGACAAGAGCAAGATTTACCAGTTCCGAGGTGGTCTCGGAGAGGACCTACAGCTTGCTCTCATCCTAGTCGATCCGCCTGAGTTTGATCATCTATAACATGGCACTCAAGCAAGAATCAGCTCAAATCAAGTTTGATGCTTCTAAGAAGAGAATCAGAGATGCAGTTCACTCGTCTTCCTCGTCTCAAGTGGCTGCCAAGCAGCAAAAGTTCTGGTTACCTCCTCCTCCTCAGTTTCATCCTCAGCATCAGCAGAAACAGTTTGGTGGTCGTGGTTCTTCCCACCCGCCCAACCCAGTGTACCAGCAGAGACCTCAGGCTCCCTGGGCAGTTGTTCCTCCTCCTCGTCCGCTCTCGGAGGTTACTTGTCACAAGTGTGGTCAGAAAGGACACTATGCCAACAAGTGCACCAACCAAAGGCGCCTTCCGCCTCCTCCTCCTGGCAAGCCTCCAAGCAATGCTATTGTCAAGCACAATCCCAAGACTGCAAGAGTGAACATGGTGAATTCAGCTCAAGCAGAGGAGTCTTCTGAAGTGATCATGGGTAATCTCTTGGTTAACTCCATTCCAGCTAAAGTTCTTTTCGATTCTGGTGCATCGCATTGTTTCATGTCAAGACCTTTTGTTGCTATGCATGATTTTGCTACACAAGTGCTGCCTTCACCGTTGTCAGTTATTTCTCTGAGCTTACAAATGTCCACTAGAGTGCACGTTCCGGATGTCAATATCAAGATGGGAAATTATTCTTTTCTGGCTGATCCGATTGTCCTTGGGAATTCTGATATTGATCTCATTCTCGGCATGAATTGGCTTTCTAAGCACAAGGCTTCTCTTGATTATGCGGCCAAGGAAGTTAAATTGACTCATCCTTCTGAAGAGGTCATTATCTTTGCTGCTCGTGATGATACCATTTGGTTATTCTCCCTCAACGAGAAAGGCAAGATTAATGCCATATCTCAAATTCCAGTGGTATGTGAATATGAGGATGTTTTTCCAGAAGAGTTGCCAGGAATGCCTCCTCACCGGCCTGTTGAGTTTGTCATTGAGCTCGAGCCCGACACAGAACCCGTATGCAAACGCCCCTACAAGCTTGGGCCAGAAGAGCTGAAAGAATTGAAGAGACAGCTCGATGAACAAGAGCGTCTGGGCATGATCAGACCGAGTTCATCTCCTTGGGATTGTGGAGTTCTCTTTGTCAAGAAGAAAGATGGCACGGAAAGACTTTGCGTTGACTACCGGCCATTGAATAAGAAGACAATCAAGAATAAATATCCACTTCCCAATATCAATGAATTGTTCGAGCAACTCAAAGGTGCAAAGGTGTTCTCAAAGCTCGATCTTCGGATGGGATATCACCAAATCCGTATTCGCGAAGAAGACATTCCCAAAACAGCTTTCAGGACAAGCTTTGGCTCATATGAATACACAGTCATGTCCTTCGGCCTTGCAAATGCACCTCCTACTTTCTCTCGTGTGATGAACTATGTGTTCAATCTGTACACCAACGAGTTCGTTCTTGTCTATCTCGATGACATCCTAGTTTTCTCCAAGACTAAAGAGGATCATGCAAAGCATTTGCGCTTGGTACTTGATAAGCTCAGGGAGCATCAGTTCTATGCTAAGTTCTCTAAGTGTGAATTCTGGCTTGATGAAGTTCTTTACCTCGGCCACATTATCTCTACCAAGGGCATCTCAGTAAATCCTGAAAAGGTTGAAGCTATTGTCAACTGGCAGCCTCCTCAGAATGTCAAGCAACTTCGAAGCTTTCTCGGGCTTGCAAGTTATTGCAGAAGATTCGTGGAGAACTTTCCAAGATTGCCAAGCCTTTGTCTAACCTCCTCCAGAAGAATGTCAAGTATTCTTGGACTCCTGAGTGTGATGTTGCGTTCAAGACACTCAAAGAGAAGCTCATAACTGCTCCAGTTCTCACTCATCCAGATGAATCCAAGCCCTACCAAGTGTTCTGTGATGCTTCTCTGCAAGGTCTCGGTGGAGTACTAATGCAAGAGAAGAAAGTGGTGGCTACCTCTCGGCAGTTGAAGCCGAACGAGAGGAACTATCCTACTCATGACTTGGAGTTGGCAGCCGTCGTCCATGCCTTAATCACATGGAGACATCTCTTGTTGGGAAGGCAGGTGGACATTTTCACCGATCACAAGAGCCTCAAGTACATATTCACTCAACCCAACCTTAATCTCCGTCAGACCCAATGGGTGGAGATGATACAAGAGTACAACCCGAGCATTGAATACACTCCAGGCAAGGCTAATGTTATCGCGGATGCTTTGAGCAGAAAAGCCTATTGCAACAGTCTTATTCTCAAGCCGGTGTAGCCTGATCTTTGTGAGGCTTTCAGAAAACTCAACCTCCAGCTTATTCCGCAAGGATTTCTCGCAAACCTCCAGATCACTCCCACATTGGAGGATCAAATTCGCGAAGCTCAGCTCTTAGATGCCATGGCGAAGAAGGTGAAACTCGGCGTTGCAAAGAGCATTCCCAAATACAAGTGCTATTGAGTGGATGACAGGGATACCTTGTTCTTTGAGGACAGGCTAGTTGTGCCAAAAGGGGATCTCAGGAAGGTCATAATGAACAAAGCACACAATTCTCTCTTGTTCATCCATCCAGGCAGCTCCAAGATTTACCATGATCTCAAGTCAACTTATTGGTGGACTTGTATGAAGCGTGAGATCGCTCAGTTCGTGAATGAGTGCGATGTGTGCCGCAGAGTGAAGGCGGAACATCAGTGTCCAGTAGGACTTCTTCAACCTCTACCCATTCCCGAGTGGAAATTCGATCATATTGAGATGGACTTTGTCACCGGTTTTCCCAAGTCCGAGAAAGGTAATGATGCCATCTTTGTGCTCATTAACAAGCTCACTAAAGTCGCTCACTTCCTTCCAGTCAAGGAGTCTATCACTGCAGCCCAGTTGGCAGAGCTGTACACTTCCAAAGTGGTCTCCTTGCACGGTGTTCCTTAGTTGATCTCCTCAGATCGTGGAAGCATCTTCACTTCCAGATTCTGGGATTCTTTCCAGTAGGCCATGGGCACAAAGATTCGCTTCAGCACAGCTTTTCATCCTCAGACTAGTGGGCAAGTCGAGAGAGTCAATCAAATTCTCGAGGATATGCTGAGAGCGTGTGTCATCTCTTTCGGCATGAAGTGGGAAGATTGCCTCCCATTTGCCGAGTTCTCCTACAAAAATAGTTTCCAAGCAAGCTCGGGCATGGCTCCATTCGAAATCCTCTATGGCAGAAAGTGTCGTACTCCCCTCAACTGGTCCGAAACCGGTGAACGCCAACTTCTTGGCAATGATATGATTTCTGAAGCTGAAGAGATGTGTCGTATCATCCGTGAGAATCTGAAAGCAACGCAATTATGCCAGAAGAGCTACTATGATAGTAATCACCGTGACTTAGCTTTCGAGATTGGAGACCATGTCTATCTCCGTGTTTCTCCTCTGAAAGGCACCCAATGATTCGGTATCAAAGGAAAGCTTGCTCCGAGATACGTGGGCCCTTTCAAGATAGTTGGCAGGAGAGGCGATCTAGCCTACCAACTCGAGCTACCTTCCAACTTCTCAAATGTGCACGATGTGTTTCACGCGTCACAACTTCGCAAGTGCTTCAAGACTCCCGACCGCACCATTGACTTCCAAGACATTGAGCTCCAAGATGATTTGTCTTACCGTGAGCATCCCATTGCCATTCTCGAAGATACTGAGCGCAAGACCCGCAACAAGTCAATCAAGTTTCTGAAAGTGAAATGGTCTCATCATTCCGACCGGGAAGCCACATGGGAGCGCGAGGACCACCTCCGTTCCGATTATCCGGAGTTCTTTCGTTCCTAGATCTCGGGACGAGATCCTATTGTAGTAGGGGAGAGTTGTAACACCCCAAGAGTGCTCCTTCCATATTTGTACTCCCCAACATTGCCATATATGGAATTGTCATGATGATCTTGATGGATGGGCTTCTTTCATGTTGTGTTCTGCTTTCTTTTCTTTTTGCATTTCATCTTCATGTCATTCTTTTGTCTTGTGCATTGCATCCATCATTTTAATTTTGTTGTGTTCTTCATGTATGCATTATGGTTATGTGTGAGCATCTTCTCCTTGCCTCACCCAACTCTTGGGTTTCACCTATGCTAGCCATCTACCATCCCCTCTCTCTCAAACCCTTCTTTTCCCAATATTATTCATGTGGTCATTATTTCTGTTTCAGATTAATGTCCACTATTTTCCTATAAATCCTACACCATGCCATTTAGCTCTCTACCAAATTTCAGCAATTTTGGAATTGATTTGGTTGGGTTCAAAAATGGTGCATGTTTGAATTTAATTCAAACTTGAAATATTTTTCTTCCTCAAAAAATGCCCAAACCAATTTATTCAAATACTACATAATTTCTAGATTCCAGGGATATTTTTATATCTCTCTCACCTCACTCCAACATCCTTGTGCATTTCTGTCTTATTTCTTTTTCTGAAGAAAAAGAAAAACAGAAAGCAGAGGGAGAGAGAGCAGCAGCCCAGCAGCGCAGCAGTGCAGCCCACCAGCGCGGCCCAACCCCCTCGCCCGCTCGCGCCCTCCTTTTCTTTTCTCACCCGCGAGCCCGCACACCCCCGCTAGCCCACCACCACGTGGCCGAGCCGGTCCCGCCTGGCAGCCACGGGCTACAGCGCACCCACGCCCCTCCTTTTCGTCTAGCTCTCGCGCTCTCCATGGGGACCGCGAGCCCGAGCGCGCCCGACCTCGCCCCGCTCGCCCTAGCCCCCCTATAAAGCTCTCCTCGTGTCCTAGGCCTCGCTAGGGTTTCCCTCTCCTCCATCCGCCGCCGCCAGGTGAGCCTCGCCCACCAGATCCGCCGCACCGACCGCGTCCCGAGCGCATCTGGGAGCACGGCCATGGCGCCGTCGTGAACCCTGTCGTCTTCCACCTCGCCAACCCTGTCCGTCGTCTTCCCCGTCGTCGACTACATCCTCGACGTCCTGTACCGCGCCGTGGGACGCCAAGTACACACCGTTCGGCGTCGTCTTCTTCCGCTACGGCCGTCCCTCGTCTCCGGCCGTATTCGCCGCCGCCCGTCTTCCCCGAGCCCGAACGACTGTACCGTCATGTTCGTGGTGAGCAGCCGCGTCGCCCATGCCTTTTCCCCCCTCTTTTGCACGCTCTGCCGCCGTTAGCTATGTCTGCCGCCCTCGCCGCCCTCGGAACTCGTCTCCGGCGAGCATCTCCACCCCCTTAGCCCTCGCGAGCGTGTCCGTTGAGCTCGCCGTAGCGCATAGATGCCGCCTCGCCGCCTCGCCGCCTCTACCGCCGCCTCGCAATGAGCCGCCTGAGCTCGCCATCGCCGCCTCTGTCACCTCGTCGCCGGCGTCGTTCCCGTCGACGTCCGGTGCCGTGCTTGTCATGTGCGTGTGCGGGATCTCGTGGCGAGTCGATCCCGCCCCTCCGCCGTAGTTCTAGGTCACCGGAGCCCTACTCCGGTGAGTCGCCGCCGTGCCGCGTCGCCGGCGTCGACCTCCTCTGTTCCCTGCCTCACACGCGCCTGCCACCGGGCCCCACCTGTCATTCACATCTGCACCGCAGCCCCACCTGTCGGCGCCCGCATGCGCAGCCGCCTGCCACGTGGACCCTGGCCCCACGGGTCAGCCGCAGAGGCTAGGCACCCCCTGGGTGCATGTAGCCGACCCCGCAGTTTTGTCTTTTGCCCATTTTGGCGCTTTCCGTTCCTGGCAAGCTTCCAGATCTGGCCGTTTCCATTTTCGGCATATGCCAAATCTGGAATATAAGTTGAATCAATTTCTGTCCAATATGTATTTGTGGCATTTTGAGCATTTTTCATATAGGAACATATGCATGTAATATATGAATTTGGGGTAGAAAAATCCAACTAATCCATATGTGGCATTAGATTTATCATTTGAGCAAGTTTACATGCATGCCATTTTCACATAACATGCCTATTTGTCATTTTTGTGTGAGTTAATGTAAATGTCATATGAGCATCTTGTCAACATGAGTTTGGAGCATTTTCATGTCTTCTAACTGCTAGTATTTATTTCATGCCATGATAGGAGTGCTACAAGCTTGTAAACATGCTTAGTCATTGTTACTGTTTTGAACTTGTTAAAATCTGCTGAACCTTGCTATGTTTCCTTGATGGTAGCCACTAATCTATGCCTCTTTTGAACATGATCAGTAAACATGATTTGATCCTTGTTGTCAGTACATTCATGCCATGCCAATAGATGCCATGTTAAAATCATGTAGCATATATAAATGTTGCTCTAAATATGCCTAGTCAATGTAGCAGATTTCTGTCAACCTTAAGTTGCAATGTTGTGAGCTAATTTCCGATGAATCTATGCTTCCTATGAATTTGTGCCAATGTAATGAAATGATGTATCCCATGTGTATTGTAGGTGCATTCCAATTTCTTGCATTTTAGAGTTGTTTTGCCTACTGTAACATCCATGTGAATACCGCCTGCCAATGTTTCAGCCAGCATATACTCTGCTGTAACATTTTCTTTGCCTCTTGTTGTCTTCATTCGAATTAACCTGTGATGCTAATGAATTTGAACCTATGGAATGTATTGCTGTGCATCTAGAGTACTACAGCCACATATCTTGTATGAGCATTTTAGAGTACTGTAGCTTGCTGTTTTGATGTGCATAAGATGCTATGTTGCTGTTAACTACAGTTTTGCATTGCATATTGTTTTGCACACCTTTTGAGTTTCGTGCATCCGTTCCTCGTGATCTTTATATTGATTTCAATTGAAATTTTCCATTCTTTCCAATGGCATACTTGGATTGCCAAGATTTTTCCCATATCCATCTTTTGCTTCACCGTTCACATCTCGATATCATTTTTGTCGTCCCGGTAGCACCGTTACTTCATTCATGACAAGCTTGTTATTTTACCATCCCTTGCATGCATCATTTTGTTTGGGCATCTATGCCATGGTTGTTTGTTTATTTCGGTGCTTGTTCTGTCTTTTGGGTAGTTCCGGGAGATGAGTCCGGGTTCGAGGAACCGGTTGAGTACGTGTTCGAGGAGCAGTATTACTATCCTACCGAAGAGACTCCAGGCAAGATGATCATTACCCTTGATAACACTACTATCTTTGCTTGCTAGTTGTCCCGTTGCTATCGCTATGTCATGCTTCCTTCCACATACATGTCAGCCTCTCATATGCCATGATACAGCCTCTAACCACCCTACCCAGCAAACCGTTGTTTGGCTATGTTGCCGCTTTGCTCAGCCCCTCTTATAGCGTTTCTAGTTGCAGGTGCAGTGCAGGTTGTTCCATGTTGGGACATGGATATGTTGGGATATTACAATATCTCTTATTTAATTAATGCATCTATATACTTGGTTGTGTGTGGAAGGCTCGGCCTTTTGCCTAATGTTTTGTTCCACTCATGCCGCCTTAGTTTCCATAATGCCGGTGTTATGATCCTTGATTAGCGTTCCTAACATGCTCAGGGCAATGGGACCCTCTTGATAGTTCTCTTTGAATAACCGCTTCCAGCAAGGCCCAACTTTGGTTTTATCATTTGCCTAATAACAACTAAAACTTGCATAGGGAGTAATTAACCCGAGGATTCTTAATCAACAACCCAGGCCAGTGCTCCTCATGAGTGTTGGTCCAAACTAGAGCCCCTTGCAGCGCCACCATGAGGAAACTCGAGGCATTGGTTTTAGTTGTACGGACTGCTCATCCGTTGTGTCCTGAGAACGAGATACGCGTGGCTCCTATCGGGGTATCGACACACCGGGAGTTCTAGCTGGACTTGTGTTACCATTGTCGAAATGTCTTGTGCACCGGGATTCCGAGGATACTTAGGGCTATCTCAAGGTTGAGATATTTCCACCGCAGCTTGTGTTGGTCTATGATGGACCAGGTTGGAACACCCCTGCAAGGTTAAATCTTACGCGAAGCCATGCCCGCGGTTATGTGGCAACTTGGATATTTTAACCTCCGGTTGTAGAGAACTTGACACTAATTCTAATAAAATACACCAACTGTGTGTGTAACCGTGATGGCCTCTTTTCGAGTAAGTTCGGGAAGAGAACATGGTGGGGTTATGATTGAACCGTAAGTAGGTGTTCAGGATCACTTCTTGATCATATTAACCTTTCGACCGTTATGCGTAGTTTGCTCATCTTTATTCTTGTACTCGTAAGTTAGCCACTTAAAACATGCTTAGTGCTTGCTGCAACCTCACTACATTACCCCTTCATTCCTATAAGCTTAAATGGTTTTGTTACCTTGGGTGATGAGATTGCTAAGTCCCTGTGGCTCACAGATTACTATAAACACCAGTTGCAGGTATGCTTGAGACAGACATAGGTGAGCCCGAGATACTCCATTGGGAGTATGACGATGAGCGTGGACGTATGTACGTCACGATGCCAGACAATCAAAAGTGGGCCCTAGTTGGTTGATCCGGGGATGATAGCAGGGTGGTGTTTTCTCGTTTGATTTCGTCCGTAGTCGGACCCTGTCTTTTATTCGGATGATTGTATGATGATTTGTGATATATTATGCTGTAGCATGTGGCGAGTGTAAGCCTTTATCTGGTACACTCATCTGTTCATTCGGTTGTATGTATTTGAGAACCACCTTGCTATGCGATCCAAAATGGGATTCTGTCACGATCTCGACATCATCACGAGATTGCGATAGAGCTTCATATTGGGCGTTACACATAGTCTAGGAACTCAAGTGATGCCATGGCTACCTTCTCTTCCTCGTTATAGTTGTGTAGACGGAATATCTTGTCCACCTTTAAGGCCCATGAGAGGTAGTCTTCGGGGTCGTTGCTTCCGAAAAACTTGGGCATGTTGAACTTGAGCTTGACGTAGCGTTGTTCATCATTATGCCGATGTTGTCGTCGCTCTTGTCTTGGAGGTGGGTCGTCATCCCCGTTCTCTTCTTGCTCTACGCGGTTGGCTTGATGGTGGGGACGAGGTACTCTTACCCGGTTCCTCCTTTCTAGATTCTCTTCTTGGTGTGGGGCTTCTTCTTGGTGACGTGCCTCTTCTTCCTCACGCATACGATGGTTGCATTCGTCGAGGGCATGGTTGGCTTCGCGAAGGGCACGTTGTGCTTCGAGGGCTTGTTGTTCACGACGTTGTTGCTCTTGCCGAAGTGGATTACCATCTTGGGTGTCTTGTTGTTGACGTCGTGGAACGTGCTCTTGGTGCGTGTCGTCTTGAACTTGATGGCATTGCCGTTCGCGCTCTCGAAGGCGTTGTTGTAAACCATTGCCATGTAATGGATTTTGGCGAGCTTGATGTTCTTGCCGAGGATGTAGACGAGCTCGAGGAAGACTTGCATCCGATGATGAATCCGAAGAATGGCGTCTTGACCGTGTTCGCCTTGTCGAGGACGAAGTTGAGGAAGCATGGTCAATCATCATGGCAAGAAATTCGTCCATTTGTGTAGTAAGCTTGGCGTCGAGGTAGTCTCTTGTTCGTGTTTTGGAGTGACCCAAGTCGGTGGCGAGTTGCTCAATGAGATTGCCCAAAGCTTCACTTTCTTGATGCAAGGCTCGTTGTACCCCAAAGAGATGGCTCTTGGATACGTAGTCGTTCGGTGCTTCGTGCTCGTCCAAGAGAGGATTCAAAGATGTACTCGGCCTATCCATCATGATCAAGTAGAGATGAGTAGGAAATGAGAGAACAAAACCAGAGTTACCTTTTCCGAAGATTGAAGATGTATCGAGTATTACTCAATGTATAGCTATGATAGTAGAATTGGTACCAGGTTTGTTTCTCACACCTACACAAAAAGGCTTATGGAGTAGCTTGGTTAGGATGGTGGCACAAAATAGTTGCAATTTGCAAGCAAGATATCAATAATGTTGAAAAAGATTCACAAGTTCACAAGTGTAACAAGTAGACCAATAGCAATAAGTAGCACACGGAAACACACACACAGATAGATAAATGAGGTCGTGCAACCAAGAAATGTGCTCAAAATGTGGAATCCACGGAAAATGCTCTTGTTGCACAACACTAGAGAGACACTAGCATTATTGCTCAATAGGCGGATACGAACTTGTGCACAACCTATAAGAGACAAAATGTATCGACTTCCTATCTCACTTATGCTATGTATGTATGAGCCCCGGTGAACTTGTCACAATGATCCAAGATGATCAAATATGCTATGAAATGTGGCGATGCTATGGCTATTGCTTACAAGCTTGTTGTTGCTCTTTCTCTATTGCTTAAAAGCTTCTCGTTCTTTTGATGGTTTCCTTTGGCCACTTTTGCGAAATGCTCTTACGTAGATAGCAATGATGTATATGCGGGAAAAAAAATTGGCACAAGAGATGATATGATGATATGTGCACGCTATGATAGCAATGCGTAACGGTATCACTAAAGTGCACAAGTAGCGTTGCCCGGCAATACTCAAATGGCTAGTCTCATAGGAAAGTGACGCAAAAGATGATCTCTAGGGTTAACAAATGCAATGGCAAGGAAATGAACAAGCTGTCGTCGAGGTTACCGTCCTTGCTTACGGTTAAGGTGTCACAATGGTGAAGTTGTTGTCGATGACGAGTCCATGGCGATGATGAGCAGCAGTGATGTCGATGTCGAACCGTCCCTAAGTAGCCGAAACACGTTAGGAAACGGAACACCGCGACTCAAAAATCTCAAGTGGCAAACGTGGCAAATTTTGCGGTGGTTGCGGAAGTCGGTGGTGGAGGCACACGAGTATGCGATGGTAATGTGGAGATGTACAAGGGCTTGCGGAAGAAACATTGGAAAATGACGAAAATTCGAAGAAATTGTGAAGTGGTGAAGTGTTGGCTGCCAGGGGCCGGATGTCTGGGCCAGCGGGCCGGATGTCCGGGCTCTCGGGCCGGATGTCCGGGCTGTGGGATCCGTGGATGAACTCAAAGAATAAGTGGAGAAAAGAAAATTTCGGGGCAAAATTTGGAAGATTTCATGGATGGAATTGATGGAGATGGTGGGGAGAAGCTAGATCCACTCGAAACATAGCAAATCCATGGATCAAAATCAACAAAACATCATCAAACCAACAAATCACAAAAAATTTGGTAGGGCTATTTTTGTGGGGAATTTTTGAAATTGGGTAAAATCAAACAAAATTGGGGCTCCAAAATGAGGGGAAAGACTCCAAAGTGTGAATCAACGTGGCTCCGATCCAAGATGATGTAGGGTGGAACCCTAATTTGACGATCTTTCCACACTTGGAGGGGGAAAAGAGAGGAACAACAAGAACAGCCAAGGGAAATCACTCAAACAAACCCAAATCACACATCTACTAGGATAGCATACATGAGATCCACAAGCATACAAGGACAATCCAAGGAAACAAGCACAAGGGTAAAGTTCTTCCCACTCCAAAGGAGGTGAGGTCTTGGTGATCTAGGTGAGATCCTTCTCCATTAGTAGGTCTTGATGATCCTATGATGGGGATCATTCTCCCTAGAGAGGTCTTGATTCCCCAAGAGGAGTTACAAGGAGCAAAGGTCTACTCAATGTCTCAATATACTTTGCTAACCCTAGAAAGGTGGAGGAGGAGGTCTATTTATAGTCTAGGATGAAGTGGGGTGAGGGGGAGAGATTACACGGCCAAATGGCCGAAGGCATGCTGGCAGGGGCCGGATGTCCGGCCGTCGGGTCGGATGTCCGGTGCCTCATCAGGGTGCCGGATGTCCGGGCCTTCAGGCCGGATGTCCGGCTGGTCGCCTGATTGGCTCAGCCAAGGTTCTGTACATGAGGGCCGGATTTCCGGGACGGGCCCGGATCTCCGGGCGCTGTCGGGCTGGATGTCCGGGCCCTGTAGCTTCTCCACTGCTGGGATGCTGCTGCTGTCCTGTCCATCAGAGGCCGGATGTCCGGCCGCTGATACTTTTCAGCGATCTTCTTCCTCGCGCTTGTTCGTCCATGTACTTGTCGACTTGGTCTTCGTTCCGAGCATTCCCGAGGTGGTCTTCTTCGTACCTGATCACACATAGCATTCCGGCTTGAGGTAGTAGCCATGTCTCACAAGAGTCAAATGGAAGTTCATTAAGGAGAGATGTCACCTCGGTCTCGAGAGCTCTTGCACGTGCTCGTGTCATTGGTCCGCTTGGCGCTTGAGGAGACATAGGTAGGTCCATGGGGATGACCGTGGGATGCTCTGCATCATCATCTATGGGATTTCCCATGATTGTTCTGCCTGCAGTTGTATCAAGCATAGTTTTTGACATGTGATTTAAGCCATTATGAAACATATGAAGGATTAACCACTCCTCCATTCCATGATTAGGGCAATTCCTCATAGCTTCTTTCATTCTATCCCATGCAAGTGCTAGTGGCTCACATTCTTCCTGCTTGAAACCTGTAATCTGAGAACGTAATTGCATAATTTTTGCAGATGGGCAAAACTTAGATAAAAAAATTGCTGCAACAATCAGCCCAAAGAAGTAATACTGCCTCTAGGTAGAGCTGGAAGCCATTCTTTTGCCTTTCCTCTCAAAGAGAAAGGAAATAGACACAACTTTAAAGCGTTAGGGTCATAATCTCTAATGCGTGTCATGTTGCACAATTCAGTTAAATTATGCTAGTGCATACCGGCATCTTCAGAAGAAGAGCCTCCAAATTGGTTCTATTGAACCAAGGAAACTAAGTTCGGTTTGATCTCATACTCTGTGGCTGCAACCTCATGTTATGCTATTGCTTCACGCATGAAGTGATTGCTGGGAGTAGCAAAACTTCCAAGATTACGAGCCATGGTAGTCTTTTAGGTTTTTTTTTCAACTGACAAGACTTGCAACAAGAATAAAACTTAAACTAGAAACAGAAAAGTAAAAACAAAAACTGAAACTTAACTTCAACGAAAACTCTAAACACAAAGACTAGGAATACTAAACTCCTCCCTGGCAATGGCGCCAGAAAAAGGGCTTGATACCTCCTTTTAGTGATCCGATAATGGAAAAGAAAAGTGTATCCCACACCTATTTCCCCAGAGGTGACCCTGGGTTATCGAACCCACGAGAGGAAGATTCCCTTGAAGTGATGGTCTCTTGCAAGCTAATGTTAAAGGATCAATTCCAGCATTTGACCGGATCAATCAAGCAAACAATGATTCAAACACTTATAATAAAAAGAGGTACGGGTATAGGTCTTAATGCTTACAACCATGTATTTTTGTTGGGACCAGATATGATCTTAATTTGTGCGCTGGAAGTCACCCATCGAGATGTGCTTGTTTCAAACCAAAGTGGGGGATGTGTCCTAATAACATCTTGACCGACACGAGTCCTGCATCAAGAATCAGTTGTCCTACCGCAGGCCCTATCCGTCGCGCGGGGTTGCCTCAATAATTAAGATAATGAAATCAGACAAGAGCTTTGGGTGTTTACTGACTACACCTCGTGAATCCCCAAGGATTGGATCCGTGTTACCCTACTAAACCTTACTGTCATCGGTGTTCTGTATAACACTTCACGTTCTCCTTGCTCCTAACCTCACCGTGAATCGATCTCCATGATCCTGGGTACCTACAGGGATGAAGATCGCGGACAAGACAAGAGACATCTAAGGAACAATTTTCTTTCACACATACGAGATGTTAATTCAAAGCCCTTCCATTGATCCCCACAACAAATACAGAGGATTGCTAGGCCAATGCCTCAACCCATACCTTAGCGAACTACTCACACATGGAGATCAGATCGCGAGAAGAAAACATTGAAGAACACATCTTGAAGATTGATTGACTGCAAATATGTCTTACAATGGATGCCTTGTGCAATGCATGATTACAAGTATGAACTAGATAAGGAAGCACTATGGTGGTGATGGCGGCTAGGGTTTGTGGATGAAGATGAAGATGATGATTTTCTGGCTACTGTCGACGATGCATGATGTTCTATTGACATTTCGATGGGGTCCCCTTTACAAAAGTTGTCTAGGTAGACGAGCTGCCTTGGTTTCCACGCCATACGGGCGCTCATACGGGTGCTCACGCCCATATGGAATGCCGTATTTTGTGCTGTCTTCGCAGACATGCCTCCTGTTGATTCCTTCTTTCTTCATTTTCCTTCCTTTCCATTTCCACACGTGATTTCTTCCCTTTTTAGCCCATTTCCTGTGGAAACACATCAAAGAGAGGATTTGTGGAATCATTTGCATTCATTAGTCATTAGTGGCATTATCGGAGCAATTATCTCTTTTTAAATGAAATATCTCGATTTAAACTCAGGTAGATGAGTGTAAAAATATCACTCATCGGTGTACATATCCGTGACCACCCAGTGATGGTGTCCTGGATAAGGGGGAGTTTGCCACTTCGGTTCCCGAGAACATGGGCTGGGCTGAGGAAACCCAGAATAACCAGCCAGTGGGCCACATTAGTCAAGCCCCCCCCCCCCCAAGGAGAGTCAAGATGGAATCTTCCGAAGACTTGGCGCATACTCCAAGACTTAAAGGCGATCTTCAGCATGCTTACCCTTAGATGTAAACAACCTATGTGTAAACCTAGGTACCCCCTAGTGTCTATATAAACCGATGGGTGAAGACCGTAGACGCCAACGCATAAACACACGATCTCGTAGTAGATCAACCTGTACTCTGTACCCCCCCTCAATCAATACAATCAAAGCAGGACGTACGGTGTTATCTCTACGAGAGAGCCCGAAGCTAGGTAAAATCATGTGTCCCTATTACCATCATGCCAAGGCTACCATCTCGGAACCCCCTACCCGAGATCTGTTGGATTTGACTCCATCATTGCTGGCCCATGCAGGTCCCTGTGTGTAGTCGAAGCGGCTCGATGGTACGCCTCCAGATCGATGATCGCGTCGGCTGTGGAATGACCTTTTTGCCAGGATAACTTTTCGTCTTTGGCAGCATTACCCTCCATCCGGATTCAACTGTCCACCTCAGCCAGATCAAAAATATCGCTCCAGGACGGATCGTTAGATTCGGGAATCTGGAATACGTCATAGTTTCTCGGGTGAAGAACTTGCGTTTTCGAGCTGGGTGTCAGACCAGATCGAAGACCACACCGACGCGCCTGCCCAGGCGTCGGAACTAATCTTGGCTCAGGACAACGGCGTGAGCCATACCTCGAATTCGGCCTTGAGTCTGGAACCGAGCACCACCATCACATATCAGACATCTAGCTTGGCCGATGCAGGGCCCGAGACCATGTCAGATCGGATCTCAGATATATTCCCATTGGACCCAAACTTCGATCGGGCCTTGGATGAAAGAAAGAAAACCCTCCTGAATGGGATGATAGATCGAATTTAGAATCTCACATTCTCGGACGATCGGAACTCGGTGTGACAGCCCGAGACCGATGCTCCAGATGCCTTCCATTTATTCCCGTCAGTGCCGTGTGATTCGTTTGCTTGTTGCACTTCGTCATGTCATTGTGTGCATTTCATCTGCATGTTTTCATAAAACTTGCATCCGTTCGTAGTTGTCGTTCTCCCCGTTCTTTCCGTTGTCCGTTCTGAGTCCAACCACACTCGCACGCGCCCACGGCACCTCCGAAATATTATTTTTATAAGTGGGATAAAAATGTTCTCAGAATGGGTTGGAAGTTGGCGTGCGGTCTTATTATGTTATAGGTAGACCGCCTACCAAATTTTGTACCATTCGGAGGTCGTTTGATGCCTCAACGGATAACCTATAGCGGCACTATAGCCGGTCAAAACGTCAGACGTTTTCGGTGTTCCGAAAACCGTGCTGGGCTGCCATCTTCCCTCTCTTGTTGGCCCAGTCCCTCCACACACCCCATCCAACCCATCTAGCTACTCCCTCCATTTAGGACCGTCCGATCGAGATCAAACAGCCCAAAAACGGACTAAATCCCCCAACCCTAGCCTAGCTGCTATATAAGGAAGGCATAGCCCTCCTGTTTAGGAAACCCTAGTCTCCCTCCTCAAAATCAGCGCTCCCGAGTGCCCAGCCGCCACTTGGCGCCTCCTCCTCCACCTCTCAGATGCTGCGGCACGCGGAGCCCATCCGGGGCCCGCTCGGCCTGGAGTCGACGCCGCCGCAGCCCGCGGGAGCCCGCAACCGCGCCGCCCAGCCGCGGCCCCGTCCCCCGCGCCGCCCGTCTGCGCCCAGCGCCTCCCTTCGCCGCCAGCGCCACCGAGCCCCACCGCCCGTGCGCATCTGCGTCGCCGCCTCCCTCGCATCGCCGCTGCCCCCGCACCGCGCGCCGCGCCGCCACGTTGCGCCACCACCCCGCCGACCTGCCTCCGCCGTCGCCCGGATCTGGAGGATCCCGGCCGGATCCGTCCATCCCGACGCCCGCCGGCCCCTGCCCGTCCCCGGCCTCTTCCGTCGCCGTCCCGCCGTCGTCCTCCTCCTACCCAGCGCCTGGATCCCTCCGTCCCCGAACTGCGGCGTCCCTCCTACCAAACGACATTCTGCACCCCGACATCCGTGTCTCCGTCCAACCGCACCGAGCCATCCCGGACCGCGTTGTTTCGGTGCTCCACCAGCCCCCGAGCCAAACAGGCGCATGTACCCCATCGTCCCGCTCCGTGCCATCCAGATTTACCGGCCCACGGGCCGCATGGTGAACGAGCATGCCCTATTCCCCGCCTAGTGGTCTTTTAGTATCATGCGATCAGTCTGTTTTTTTCCTGAAAATGGCCAAGTCTTTTCTGCACATATCATCATTGCATTTTGTGGAGCTTGTAACTTTGTGCATGTTGATCTTATGATGATGATTTATATATGGAAAATGATCTACTCTTTGTGCTCTATATGATGGTTGCATTTGCATTCGTGTTAGGATCCATCTACATGTCATAATCTTTGTTGCAAAAGTGCCTCATGATGTCGTTGCAGAAAACTGTTAATATGTGTCACTTTGTCATTTTTGTGTAATTTAATGCAAATGTGATATGAGCATCTTGTCAACATGACTTTGGAGAATTTCCATGTATTCTTGCTGTTAGTATTTATTTCATGCCATGATATGCCATGATGTGACTGCCATGAGCTTGCAAACATGCCTAGTCAATGTTGCTGTTTTAAGTCAAACTGTCTGTGATAAAACTTGTCAACTTTGCTTGTTGGTTGCCACTAATCCAGAGCTCCTATGCATATGGTTCTTTTGTGTGATTTGGTCTATGTAATGTCTACTTTGATGCCATCCCCTTGGTTGCCATGTAATCTTGCTGTAGCATGTCTCTTTCTTGCTCTCAAGTTGCCATCATGTTAAATCTGTCAACCTGTTAACAAAATGTTCCATTTTGCAAAAATCATAGTAATTAATCTATTGCTCCTATGTTTATGCCCATGTTGAAAGATTTGAGCTCCATGCTATGTACTACCATGCTATGCCATTTGATGCCATGTTCTAGTACTGTAGCATATTTGTTTCTTGCCTCCAACATGCCATCATATTAACCCTGCTCATGTATATGCTCTGTCATAATCTGTAGCAGAACATTGCATTTTACATGGATCATATTGACTTAACCTTGGTGCCTATGAACCTGAACCTTTGAGATAAATTGAAGTATGTTATCTCTACTTTAAGTGCATATCAAGTTTGTGCCCATCATGTTACTGTAGCTTGCTGTTTTGATGTCGGCAACGTGCTATGTTGCTGTTTTGGGGCAGATTGGTATTATAACTTGTGTTGATTGTAATTGTTGAACCGTTGCTCCGTTTTAATCATGTTCTATATGAAACTTGCTTAGATTTGTGTGTAGTTTCATATTTTCATGTTGCATACTTGATTTGAGTGTTTGTGGTTGATGTTTGCATGCATTCTGCACTATTGCCATGTTAAATTTGTTTAGCTCATATCTTCTAGCCCGTAGCTCCAAATTAAATGTTCTACATACGTAACTTGATTAGAAAAACATGTAGTTGTCTTGGTGCAAGTTAACTTCCTGTTTAACAACTTTAACATTGTGTTTAATTCAGATCAGTACCAATTTCGAAATTTGCATATGGGGATGTTCCGGAATTGTTATTTATGTTCCCGGCCTCATTTAAACTTGCCTAGTTGTATGGATTGCTTATGCTTCATCTCTTGCCATGTTTAACACAATTTAATCTTGTCATGCATCATATTTGGTTGTGCATCATGCCATGCTTATGCTTGTGTGTTTACCATGTTGTTTGCTTCTTTCCGGTTGTGCTTCTTCTCGATAGTTCCGGTGTCGTTGCGGTTGTGAGGATTCGTTCGACTACGTTGGTTCATCTTCTTCATGGATTCGATCTTCTTCCGAGCGAGATTTCAGGCAAGATGATCATGACCTTCGATATCTCTACTATCTTTGCTTGCTAGTTGTCCCAATGCTATCGCTATGTCGCGCTTCCTACCACATATATGCCAGCCTCCCATATGCCATGATACAGCCTCTAACCACCCTTACGCAGCAAGCCGTTGTTTGGCTATGTTACCGCTTTGCTCAGCCCTTTCTTATAGCGTTGCTAGTTGTAGGTGCAGTTGCAGGTTGTTCCATGTTGGGACATGGATATCATGGGATATCACAATATCTCTTATTTAATTAATGCATCTATATACTTGGTTTTTGGGTGGAAGGCTCGGCCTTTTGCCTGGTGTTTTGTTCCACTCATTCCGCCCTAGTTTCCGTAATACCGGTGTTATGTTCCATGATTAGCGTTCCTAACATGCTCAGGGGTATGGGACCCTCTTGACAGTTCGCTTTGAATAACCGCTTCCAACAAGGCCCAACATTAGTTTTAACATTTGCCAACATAATAATACTGAATTAAATATTTAATATGCATAGGGAGTTAGCGCTACCCGAGGATTCTTAATTCAACGTAATACACGTGGGCCAGTGCCGATGGTGTTGGTCCGAACCGGGCGGCCTGCGGGGCCACCACGAGGAAACTCGAGGATCTGGTTTTACTCGTAGCTTGTCCCATCCGGGCGTGGCCTGAGACGAGATACGCGCGGCTACTATCAGGGTGTCGGCACGCCGGGAGGTCTTGCTGGACTTGCGTTACCATTGTCGAAATGTCTTGTGCACCGGGATTCCGAGGATACTTCGGGCTGACTCGAGGTTGATCGGATTTTCTTGAGGTTGAGGTCTTCCACCGCAGTTTGTGTTGGTTTGTGATGGACCAGGTTGGAACACCCCTGCAGGGTTAAATCTTACGCGAAGCCATGCCCGCGGTTATGTGGCGACTTGGATATTTATAACCTCCGGTTGTAGAGAACTTGACACTAAGTCCTATTTAAAATACACCAACCGCGTGCGTAACCGTGATCGTCTCTTTTCGAGGGAGTTCAGGAAGAGAACACGGTGGGGTTATGTTTGACTCGTAAGTAGGTGTTCAGAATCACCTCATGATTATTATTAGTTTGCGACCGTTATGCGTAGTTTACTCTTCTTATTCTTGTACGCGTAAGTTAGCCACCATATAATGCTTAGTGCTTGCTGCAACCTCACCACTTAACCATTCCATACCCATTAAGCTTTGATAGTCTTGCTACCCACGGTTATGGGATTGCTGAGTCCTCGTGGCTCACAGATTACTACAACAACAGATGCAGGTACAGGTAATGCGATGATCTCACGCGAGAGCGATGCGCGTTTGCTTTTGGAGTTCTTCTTCTGCTTCTTCCTCTTCGTCGATCTTGGGATAGGTTCCTGGTCGGCAGCCTGGGCTAGCAGGGTGGATGTCGTTCGTGTTTTTCATTTGTGTTTCATCCGTAGTCGGATTCTGCTCTTCTGTATTGTGTTTTGCTATGTATTGATGTATTCCTGTGATGACTATATGTATTTGTATGTATCCCCATCTATTATGTACGTGGTACGATGTAATGATATCCACCTTGCATGCATCTTCGATATGCGCTTCTATCCCTGGTGGGGCCTCCGAGTCCCTCGAGGATAGGATCGCATATTGGGCGTGACAAGTTGGTATCAGAGCCTCGACCGACCATAGGAGCCCCTTGATTGATCAAACCGTTGGCGAGTCTAGAAGAAAAACTATTTTGAGTTTAGTTATATATCGGAGAGTAGGCATTCTTTTTACTCCTTATCCCCTTCGTCGCTCTGGTGAGGAATTGTGACGTAAGTGTTTTGATTCTACTACTCTTCTCACTCAAAAGAAATTAGGGTCACGCGGGTATTTTGGAATCGTTATGATATCGTTGTGACGGGAATTCTGTCTTTGTGCCTCCTGACTGTATGGATTGGACCCGGGGAGTTGAGCTCCAAGGGGTTCATGTCACATTCGTTATCGTTTTAGTTCCGGAATACCAGAGGACGCCGACATCGAAATGCTTCTATACTTTTTGTGGTGGCAAATAGTGCCGTGACTTTTCCCCAGTACTGGAGGCGATAGCTCGGATGATCCACCGTGACTAGTCTCGCTGTGTTTTTGAAGGTCTGAGGTAGATGAATTTGCGAAGTTTCTCGGTTGTGTGTTAAGGGTTGCGGATGCAGTTGCAGCTGATTAGGTTGTTGATTGCTGAGTAGGTTCCTGGACCCGCAACCTGATTGCATAACCAAGAAGTTTCGGGAGTTCTTAGGTGGGAATTCAAGTAGTTACCTAGGATATCTTTCCGATAGATGCATGATATGAGATTGGGGTTCGACGTCTAGTGGTCCGCCTATACACGGTCGTTTTTACAGTGCTCTCGTGGTGTCTTAAAGAGCCCTTGTAGCTTTGCTACGGCTCGGGGATGCTTCGTATGTCAACGGCAGCAATGTACTTGATGGTCGCTGTAAGATCGAGCCTGTGTGGGCCCCACCACAAAATTTTCGGACGAAATCTCTATCATATGTTTGTTCCAGCTTATTCTGCAAGCCAAATCCTTTGTTTTGTTTTCTTTGTGGTTTTCGAGTTGCTTCAAAGTCAAGTGTGGATTCCATACCTTTCCTAAGTGGTGTTCTCATATTTCTATGTGAATAGTAATCCTTTTGACCGATCATATTGTCATGGATGTTTCTTTTCAACCGGCATGCTTCTCTTCAAGTTGATTCAATCCTTTCAACATTTCCTAGATCAATTCTCAGCTTCCTCAAACGGCATTCGTTTCACACATCCAAAGTTGTCTTTCTTTTTCACACCCTCCCACCCTTTTTCTTCGCGGAGTCGAAATTCTTGAATCAAGTATCCATTTTATTCAGGTGAAGTCTCTTCATTCTTTTCCTTCAATGTTCTTAGCCGGTGATTTCTCGCGAAGATGCTCAGGAGCTACAAGTTGATCATTCTTCGTTCTTGTTTCTTCTCCGGTGTTCTAAATTCAAGCTCTCGGTGTTCATCATATCCTTTCTTCGATTCTAATGTTTTCCTGTGTTGGAAGTTCTTATCCAAGCCTCTCTTGGTTATTCTTCGCTCTCGTTTTCTTGTCCGGAGTGCTCAAGATATCTCAGAAGACTCGTGTTTTCATTCAAGATCCATTCATTTTATTTCGAGGTTGTTACCTCATTCAAGCCATTCAAATCAACCGGTGCAATCTCTATTTCAAGCAATCATTTCCAACAGTGTTTCTTTTGAGTGGGCCCATAACCCACAGGTCTTTTCCCAGGATCTTACCTGGCTGTTCTAATTTTTTCCGGAGTTATTCTCAAATTCTTTCAAGGTGACGTCAGCATGGCTTCCATCAGTCATTTGCCTCTCCAAGATCGCTTTCAAATTATTTTCATCTATGGCTCAACCTTCCTATTATTCATTGTTTCGGAGTATCTCACAATTCTTCATGGTGGTTCTCATCGTCACTCTCAGCTTTGAAGACCGAAGAAGAATTTCTCTTAAATCCTTATCCGTTCTCTTGAAGATTCATGGTTGTTGCTATCCTCTCAAATTGTTCCGATCATGAGAAATTCTTTTCATACCCATCCGGAGTATTTCAGGAGTGTTTTTGTTTTCATTCTCCGAAGGTCATCATTTCAGAATTCTTCATTCTCAATGTTCATCTCTTGTTCTCAATTCTTCTGGCGCTTCATTCAAGTATTCTTTAGTTAGCTCGTGATCTCTTCGTTCTCTTGCATCTAAAATCCCTCAAGTATCTTCGTTCGTTTGCTAATTCTTCATGGTGATTCGTTCACATTTCTTCATTCGCTTTCAATTCTTACGGTGCTTCGTTCAAGATTCCTTTTCCTTCGTTATCGTATCAATTCATTTGATCTTTTCAAAATCCTACCGGGGGTTCGTTGAAGGCCTTCCCAAGTTGGCTCTATATCTCTCCTCAACCCTTTTTCAAGAAGAATAAGTGGCATGCCAATCCGTTGTTTGTCATCAATTTAATTTGATGAGAATAAGCATGACATAATTCTTATTCTTATTTCAACGAGGTGATTTAATTCCTTCTTCTGGAGTTTGTTCATGATGAATAAATTCTTGGTTCTAAGTTGTTCATCTTTTCTTCCGGAGTCCCAAGTTCTATCATTAATCTCGTCAAGAAGCTCCATCTCTATTCTTATCGAGGATGGAAGGAAATCATTGCAAGGCTTCAATCTTAATCCTTTCAACCTTCACTTCTTTTCTAGCATCCTTTTATTTTTGGAGTTCTTCCAAGAGGTTCTTCATGGTGGTTCATCAAGGATTTAATTCATTCTCGAAGTGTTTTGGCAAGATTCTTGTTGGAGCTCAAGTATTCTTCATCTTGCATTTCAAAGTGCAAATCCTTTCTACCTTGTCTTTTGGGGTGGTGTTATGTCATTCTTGACAATTTTCATTCGTGTTTCATGATTCACAATTTGTCAGGAATGACATAATTAAACCCATCGTTTTCTCTTTGTTCAGGAGATCTTTTCAACCGATCAATTTCTTGTTGAGTTATCTTGGGTTATATTTCACCTAAAGCCTATCCTAAGGATTGTTGCTATTGTGGTGCTTATCAATGATCCAAGTTCTCCTTCTCTTCTCGGTGAAAGAGGTTTTCATCTCTTCGAGATCTCAAGCAAGCAAATTCTTTCCGTTAGTGGCAGGTTTTCACCTCAAAAATGTTGAGATGCTTTCCATAAGCCCACAACAAGCTTATTATTTTTGTTGTTGATTTTCCAACAACTCCGTTCAATCCTTCTTTGTAAGGATGCTTTTCAAATTCAATTGTGGGAGAAGTTGTCATTTTCTTCTCCGTTCTTTTCTTTCCAATGATCTAGCTTCTATTCTTTCGTTCCAGAGGCATTGTGATGTTTCTCTCTTTGACCCATTATCTCGTTTCACCAAGATCATGTTCTGTCCTTGCTTATCCATTTTATCGGAGTGTTGTGCCCTCTTTTCAAGTCCTCTTCTTCTTAGAAAGCTTTGCTTCTCTTTTCTACCGGAGTGCTGTCCAAAAATTTTCTTCTTCCTTGTTCCTTGTCCATCTCGTTTCAACCGAAGTGGTTACATGTTCTTCTTGTCCCTTGAGTTATCCATTCATGCCTTTGCAACCTCCAAGGTTCTCGTGGTGTTCCTGCTTCTCTTTTCTACGAAGTGCTTTCTACTTCGTTCATCTCCGTGGTATTCCTTCTTTCATGTTTTTCAACCTTCCAAGGTTCTTTGGATTCACTCGTTTGTCATAGAAGTAACTTAGTTTTACCTCTTCCTCTTGCTTTTCCTCTTTTCATTCTTTGATCTCGGGGCGAGATCTCTTGTAAGTGGGGGAGTGTTGTGACAGCCCGAGACCGATGCTCCAGATGCCTTCCATTTATTTCCGTCGGTGCCGTGTGATTCGTTTGCTTGTTGCACTTCGTCATGTCATCATGTGCATTTCATCCACATGTTTTCATAAAACTTGCATCCGTTCGTAGTTGTCATTCTCCCCGTTCTTTCCGTTCTTTCCGTTGCCCGTTCTGAGTCCAACCACACTCGCACGCGCTCGCGGCACCTCCGAAATATTATTTTTATAAGTGGGATAAAAATGTTCTCAGAATGGGTTGGAAGTTGGCGTGCGGTCTTATTATGTTGTAGGTACACCGCCTGCCAAATTTTGTCCCATTCGGAGGTCGTTTGATGCCCCAACGGATAACCTATAGCGGCACTATAGCCGGTCAAAACGTCGGACGTTTTCGGTGTTCTGAAAACCGTGCCGGGCTGCCATCTTCCCTCTCTTGTTGGCCCAGTCCCTCCACACAGCCCATCCAACCCATCTAGCTACCCCCTCCGTTTCGGACAATCCGATCGAGATCAAACGGTCCAAAAACGGACTAAATCCCCCAACCCTAGCCTACCTGCTATATAAGGAAGGCATAGCCCTCCTGTTTAGGAAACCCTAGTCTCCCTCCTCGAAATCTGTGCCTCCCGAGTGCCCAGCCGCCACTTGGCGCCTCCTCCTCCACCTCTCAGCCGCCGCGGCCCGCGGAGCCCATCCGGGGCCCGCCCGGCCCGGAGTCGCCGCCGCCGCAGCCCGCGCGCGCCCGCGGGAGCCCGCAACCGCGCCGCCCAGGCGCGGCCCGTCCTCCGCGCCGCCCGTCTGCGCCCAGCGCCGCCGCTCGCCAGCGCCTCCCTCCGCCGCCAGCGCCGCCGAGCCCCGCCGCCCGTGCGCATCTGCGTCGCCGCCTCCCTCGCATCGCCGCTACCCCCGCACCGTGCGCCGCGCCGTCGCCTCGCGCCACCACCCCGCCGACCTCCCTCCGCCGCCGCCCGGATCTGGAGGATCCTGGCCGGATCCGTCCATCCCGACGCCCTCCGGCCCCTGCTCGTCCCCGGCCTCCTCTGTCCCCGGCGCCGCCGTCCCGCCGTCGTCCTCCTCCCACCCAGCGCCTGGATCCCTCCGTCCCCTTACTGCGGCGTCCCTCCTACCAAACGGCATCCTGCACCCCGACATCCGCGTCTCCGTCCAACCGCACCGAGCCATCCCGGATCACGTTATTCCGATGCTCCACCAGCCCCCGAGCCAAACAGGCGCATGTACCCCGTCGTCCCGCTCCGTGCCATCCAGATCTACCGGTCGACGGGCCGCATGGTGAGCGAGCATGCCCTATTCCCCGCCTAGGCGTCTTTTAGTATCCTGCGCTCAGTCTGGGTTTTTTTTTCTGAAAATGGCCGTCTTTTCTGCACATATCATCATTGCATTTTGTGGAGCTTGTAACTTTGTTCATGTTGATCCTATGATGATGATTTATATATGTAAAATGATCTACTCTTCGTGCTATATATGATGGTTGCATTTGCATTCGTGTTAGGATCCATCTACATGTCATAATCTCTATTGCAATAGTGCCTCATGATGTTGCTGCAGAAAACTGTTAATATGTGTCACTTTGTCATTTTTGTGTGATTTAATGCAAATGTCATATGAGCATCTCGTTAACATGACTTTGGAGCATTTCCATGTATTCTTGCTGTTAGTATTTATTTCATCCCATGATATGCCATGATGTGACTGCCATGAGCTTGCAAACATGCCTAGTCAATGTTACTGTTTTAAGTCAAACTGTATGTGATAAAACTTGTCAACTTTGCTTGTTGGTTGCCACTAATCTAGAGCTCCTATGCATATGGTTCCTTCGTGTGATTCGATCTATGTAATGTCTACTTTGATACCATGCCCTTGGTTGCTATGTAATCTTGCTATAGCATGTCTCTTTCTTGCTCTCAAGTTGCCATCATGTTAAATCTGTCAACCTGTTAACAGAATGTTCCATTTTGAGAAAATCATAGTAATTAACTTATTGCTCCTATGTTTATGCCCATGTTGAAAGATTTGAGCTCCATGCTATGTACTACCATGCTATGCCATTTGATGCCATGTTCTAGCACTGTAGCATATTTCTTTCTTGCCTCCAACATGCCATCATATTAACCCTGCTCATGTATATGCTCTGTCATAATCTGTAGCAGAACATTGCATTTTACATGGATCATATAGACTTAACCTTGGTGCCTATGAACCTGAACCTTTCAGATAAATTAAAGTATGTTATCTCTACTTTAAGTGCATATCAAGTTTGTGCCCATCATGTTACTGTAGTTTGCTGTTTTGATGTTGGCAAAGTGCTATGTTGCTGTTTTGGGGCAGATTGCTATTATAACTTGTGTTGATTGTAATTCTTGAACCGTTGCTCTATTTTAATCATGTTCTATATGAAACTTGCTTAGATTTGTGTGTAGTTTCATATTTTCATGTTGCATATTTGATTTGAGTGTTTGTGGTTGATGTTTGCATGCATTCTGCACTATTGCCATGTTAAACTTGTTTAGCTCATATCTTCTAGCCCGTAGCTCCGAATTAAATGTTCTACATATGTAACTTGATTAGAAAAACATGTAATTTTTCTTGGTGCATGTTAACTTGATGTTTAACAACTTTAACATTGTGTTTAATTCAGATCAGTACCAATTTCAAAATTTGCATATGGGGATGTTCCGGAATTGTTATTTGTGTTCCCGGCCTCATTTAAACTTGCCTAGTTGTATGAATTGCTTATGCTTCATCTCTTGCCATGTTTAACAACATTTAATCTTGTCATGCATCATATTTGGTTGTGCATCATGCCATGCTTTTGCTTGTGTGTTTACCATGTTGTTTGCTTCTTTCCGGTTGTTCTCGATTGTTCCGGTGTCGTTGCGATTGTGAGGATTCGTTCGACTACGTTGGTTCGTCTTCTTCATGGATTCGTGTAACACCCCAAAAATTTAACCATATTTTTATTAAATAAAATTTGGCCAGAAATAAAATTTTGATCTATATTGGGTCTTTTATTATTTTCAGAGTCTTTTCTGTTTTCTGTTTTCTGTTTTCCAGAATTCTTCCCTCCATATAAAATTTTTTTGGGAAAAATATTATTGGCTTTGGTAGTTTTCTTAAATCAATTCATTTATATTTTAAATAACAGTAGGAATTATTTTCATAATAAAATTTTGCCCAAGATAATTCTTTTAAAGGCATTTTCAATACTTTAAATGCCTCTGTTGCACAACAACTATTTTAAATAATTATTTTAAAATTCTACAAAAATTATGAGAGGTCATGTGATGCCTATAGATCACTTTTATGCAAAAACCTAGGTTGGTCTATTGAAAATTTTGAGTGAAATATCCTCTTCTTAATTCTGTTCCATTCTTGAGTTTTAACAGCAACCCTATTTTTCCTTGCTCCAAAAATTCTGAAATTATTCCATCTTGTAGTCCTTACAACCAAACCTCTAAGTCCAGAAGATCAACTCCATTTGCATCTTGGAAGACCTCCAAATAAATCCTCCAAGTTTCTGTCCAGAACTGAATTTCAGTAAAACTTGCAATAACAAGTTTTTCTTTTGGTCAAACCAACCCTGCCATCCTCTTTATCATCTAAAGAGACACCATCCTGCCAAATATCATTTCCAAGAAAGTTCTCTAGATAGCCCTAGCATTTTATCAAGCACATTGTGTGCATGACAGAAATTCTACTCCTTCCTAAACTGCACTGGACACTTGGTTTTGGCCAAACCATCATGTCCAACATCTCTGGAATCTCCGGGAGCATTCACCTGCCAAAATCTAGCTTGATAGGATCACTGTAGCTACCTCTGGCATTTCATCGAGCAGCTGGTCGGCGTGTCAAGTGCGTGGCCAGAGTGCCCGTTTGGCACTGTCGGCATCACCGCCACACCGCGGCTCTACTACCGCTCCAGCACGGGAGCCACCCCATCTAGCTTCGCGAGGAAGCAACGAAGCTCGCCGACACCCTTGCTCGTCTCCTAGCGCCGACCACCGCCGCCCCCCACCGGCCTCAACCGCCGCAGTAAAGGACGCCACCGCAATCCACTCGGGGACGACACCGACCGGACCACCTGGTGCTTCTCAAGCTCATCCACACCGCACCGACCCCGCCGACCGCCTCACTTGCCCAACGGCCTCTTCTGCCATTAATGGCTTCCGCCACCTCGGCCACCTTCTGGAAGCCACCAACCGACCTCCTCCTCCCTATAAGAAGCCACCCCGAGCTCTTCCAACTAACCACCCCGCTTCCCTCCTTCTCTGTGAGCTCTCCCGAGCAGCAAAGCGACCGGAAACGGTCACCTTCCCCGCCTCCAGTAGCCACGGCCGCCGCCGTTTTCCTGTTGATTCCGACTCCAACAGGACTTCCCCCTCCTCCATTTCTTCTCCAACAACCTCCAATCGACCCCACAGATCCATACCCACTGCCAATTTCGTCGGAGATGGCCCGTAGACGAAACGCCCAATTCGTCGTTGCTAGAGTTCCGTAGGAGAGCTCGCCGCCGACGATTGGGTGGACTCCGGAGACCGTGCCGCTGCTCACCGGGATCGCCAGGAGTCCCTGAGCACGGCGGTGTGCTCACCCTCCGGCGTCGCGCCCCCAATCACCGGCGAGGATCGCCGGGAGCCTCGCCTCCGCTCGGTCAGAGGAGGGAGAAGGCCGGATTGACCTGGGTCAAACCCGACAGGCGGGCCCCTCTGTCAGTGACCCTGGCCGCACTGTTTCGGCTGTTAAGTGGAGGCGTAACTCTGGGATTACGTTTTCTCCTCTGGATAGTGTATTTCTGCAGTACCCCTTTGACGTCGGCAGCTTCTTCGCGCAGCCGAACGGCTGGGCCAGGCCCAGTGGCACCGCACGGCTATACTACGCCCAAGGCGCACCTCTGCCTTTCCTCTTTTCTTTTCCCAGCAAAACTCAAATAATTCTGCAGCAACCATTTCAAATCCAAATCTGATGATTCAAATTTCTACCTACTTCTAAAATCATGCTCTATTAATCTAGCAAGGGTGAACATTTTTCCTAAGCTTGTCTCTACTGAATCAATTAAATAGTCCATTTCTTTAGTTATTCCAGCTTAGAAAATTCCTAGGAAAATCATATTGACTCCAAATAACTTGATTCTTTTTCTGAAATTCATAATTTCTCATCTAGTTTATTTTTGTATTTATTTCAAAATTTTCCAAACAACTTTTTAGCACTGTTATGGCTTTATGTGGTAATTTCAATATTTTGAAAATAGGTAATGGAGGGAAGATAAAATTTTCAAAGTTTTGGAGTGCACCCAATATTTCTGCATGCTCAAGGCAAGCATCTTGAACACTTGATATGGTGATTGCATGGTTAAATGTTTTGCAAGAAATAATTGAATCATGCATACGTTGAATTCAGATAAAATTTGCATGCATGTAGTGTTGGCATGTTTCCGCGTACCGTGCAACGTGTGCTTGTCATGACTAACTTGCAGGAGCAGGCATAAGAGAAATACCGTTACCGACAGAAGGGTGATCATGTCAGAGCATGATCATTCCTTGTTGGTTATGCATGTTGGGACATGCAAGGGCTGTGGCCCTGTTTTGGTGTTACTGTTGAAAGAACACTTTATTGTGCTACCCACTGCAGGAAATACATAAGCCTCCTGAGTCGACCGTAGATCGAGTCTTGTTTCGGTAACCCCCATACTTGATCCGTGCTGCCACATGTCCCTGCCATAGGTAGGGTATGGTTCAGTAAGTTGTTAACCCCTTTCCTGCACACACCGTACAAAGAGGCCATAGTGAAAGATACCATTGGCCCATGGTAGGCATGTCACTTGGTCCAGGGGCATGGGTGTCTCCGGTTGTAGCCGGAGAGGGGTAGCACCCCTGTTTGCGCGCCGATATAAATATTGTGATCCCATGCTATTGGAGGCCGTTGAATGAGGCCTTCCCACTTAGAGTTTTCCTTTATCATTGCCTTGGGTGATTCCTGGCTTTGGTGAGTTAAGCTGGTGTGTGCTAGTCAGGTGTGTTTTCAACCCAAAGGCCGTAATGGGAATTAGTCAGCGTCTCGGTGCTGGCTAAAGAAATCTTTACTTGTGGGTAAAGAGTACACCCTCTGCAGAGTGATACCTATTTGAATAGCCGTGTCCGCGGTTAAGGACTACAGTCTGGGTTGGTCAAGTGTCGGTCTCCGGAGGAAATAATTAAATTGAGCACGGATTATTTTGCAGAATGATTATTGCCACTATTGATATTATCATGAATATTATTGATGATATGAATATTACTGTGGACTAAACCGTTTCTCTTATATGAATTTACAAAGTGTCTCATGGGCTGGCTAGACTACCCGGGATACTCATTTATTTTCAAGACCTCTCGTGGCGTCGCTTGAGTTCTCGGGCGGTCCTGTCTCGCCCAATTCTCTTTTAGACACCCGTTTGGCATTTCTTTTCAAGACCTCTCATGGCGTCGCTTGAGTTCTTGGGCGGTCCTATCTCGCCCGATTCTCTTTTAGACACCTGTTTGGCATTTCTTTTCAAGACCTCTCGTGGCGTCGCTTGAGTTCTCGGGCGGTCCTGTCTCGCCCGATTCTCTTTTAGACACCCGTTTGGCATTTCTTTTCAAGACCTCTTGTGGCGTCGCTTGAGTTCTCGGGCGGTCCTGTCTCGCCCGATTCTCTTTTAGACTCCCGTTTGGCATTTCTTTTCAAGACCTCTCATGGCGTTGCTTGAGTTCTCGGGCGGTCCTGTCTCGCCCGATTCTCTTTTAGACACCTGTTTGGCATTTCTCTTGGATACTCGGGCGGTCTTGTCTCGCCCGATTCTCCACTTTATATTTCCTTTTGGATTCTCGGGCGGTCCTGTCTCGCCCGATTATCCACTTTTAACTTTCTTGGTTTGTCACTAACAATTTATTTACTCATACTTCTGCACATGCTAATATTTATCATGCCATAATTTAATTTCAGCCAACATATGCATCTCATTTAATCCAGCATGAGCATATGCATTCGGTATATCTTTTGTTCATTATGTTTGCGAGTACATTCCAACGTACTCACTGGCTTGTCCCTGGCTATTTAATTGGCCAGGTCAGGATTTCGACAAGGAGTATTACCACGATGTCCATGCGGAGCCTAGGATAGCAGCCACGCAGGATAAGAATTATCCTGGTCAGCCGTTCCTGTGGGAATGGAGCCCCATCGGCGTTGGAGAACCATGAGTCGCTTCCGTCATCCTCACTAGAAATCATTGTTGTATCATTAGACCTTTATGGTCTTGTATCCAATTCTTGTAATTGCTTGGTAATCTGTGACAAGGACGTGTCCACTAGTAATAGTAACCCTGGGCTGGTGATGACACGAGGGGTTAATTTCTGGGATATTGTGTCCCGGAAATCCGGCCCCGACAATTCGATCTTCTCCAGAGCGGGATTTCAGGCAAGATGATCATGACCTTGGATATCTCTACTATCTTTGCTTGCTAGTTGTCCCAATGCTATCGCTATGTCGCGCTTCCTACCACATATATGTCAGCCTCCCATATGCCATGATATAGCCGCTAACCACCCTTACCCAGCAAACCGTTGTTTGGCTATGTTACCGCTTTGCTTAGCCCTTTCTTATAGCGTTGCTAGTTGCAGGTGTAGTTGCAGGTTGTTCCATGTTGGGACATGGATATCATGGGATATCACAATATATCTTATTTAATTAATGCATCTATATACTTGGTTTTTGGGTGGAAGGCTCGGCCTTTAGCCTGGTGTTTTGTTCCACTCATGCCGCCCTAGTTTCCGTAATACCGGTGTTCTGATCCTTGATTAGCGTTCCTAACATGCTCAGGGGTATGGGACCCTCTTGACAGTTCGCTTTGAATAACCGCTTCCAGGAAGGCCCAACAATGGTTTTAACATTTGCCAACATAATAATACTGAATTAAACAATTAATATGCGTAGGGAGTTAGCGCTACCTGAGGATTCTTAATTCAACATAATACAGGTGGGCCAGTGCCGATGGTGTTGGTCCGAACCGGGCGGCCTGCGGGGCCACCACGAGGAAACTCGAGGATCTGGTTTTACTCGTAGCTTGTCTCATCCGGTAATGGCCTGAGACGAGATACGCGCGGCTACTATCAGGGTGTCGGCATACCGGGAGGTCTTGCTGGACTTGCGTTACCATTGTCGAAATGTCTTGTGCACCGGGATTTCGAGGATACTTCGGGCTGACTCGAGGTTGATCGGGTTTTCTTGAGGTTGAGGTCTTCCACCGCAGCTTGTGTTGGTTTGTGATGGACCAGGTTGGAACACCCCTGAAGGGTTAAATCTTACGCGAAGCAGTGCCCGCAGTTATGTGGCGACTTGGCTATTTATAACCTCCGGTTGTAGAGAACTTGACACTAAGTCCTAATTAAAATACACCAACCGCGTGCGTAACCGTGATCGTCTCTTTTCGAGGGAGTTCGGGAAGAGAACACGGTGGGGTTATGTTTGACTCGTAAGTAGGTCTTCAGGATCACTTCTTGATCATTATTAGTTTGCGACTGTTATGCGTAGTTTACTCTTCTTATTCTTGTACTCATAAGTTAGCCACCATATAATGCTTAGTGCTTGCTGCAATCTCACCACTTAACCATTCCATACCCATTAAGCTTTGATAGTCTTGCTACCCATGGTTATGGGATTGCTGAGTCCTCGTGGCTCACAGATTACTAGAACAACAGATGCAGGTACAGGTAATGCGATGATCTAACACGAGAGCGATGCGCATTTGCTTTTGGAGTTCTTCTTCTGCTTCTTTCTCTTCGTCGATCTTGGGATAGGTTCCTGGTCGGCAACCTGGGCTAGCAGGGTGGATGTCGTTCGTGTTTTCGTTTGTGTTTCATCCGTAGTCGGATTCTACTCTTCTGTATGGTGTTTTGCTATGTAATTATGTATTCCTGTGATGACTGTATGTATTTGTATGTATCCCCATCTATTATGTACATGGTACGATGTAATGATATCCACCTTGCAAGCGTCTTTGATATGCGCTTCTATCCCTGGTGGGGCCTCCGAGTCCCTCGAGGATAGGATCGCATATTGGGCATGACACTCGGTTTATGATCAGATCTGGAAGAAACCTGGAGAGGCTAGAATTTTCAACCCACCCACCACCCAGATAGTCGCTAACGTCGAGGACTTAACGGACATTCTAGCTAGTGCCTCCGAGGAGGCATCGGACATGGGTCAGAGAAACAACCGTCATTCACACCGAAAAGTGGGCTGCAACCTCCACCTAGGACGTCTACATGGTAGACACCCCCAAGAACAGAGGAGGGGGAACCCGTAGCGCGCACGCAGAGGCCGTCATAATGGAGGAAAACAGCGACGCCAACAACGGTGGTACCGGTAATGACGATGTCGTTAACGGCGGTACACCTAACGATGGTGCCAGTAACAGCGGCGCTGATACGTCTCCAACGTATCTATAATTTTTGATTCTTCCATGCTATTATAGTATCAATCTTGGATGTTTTATTTGCAATTATTGTCCATTATATATCATTTTTTTGGGACTAACCTATTAACTCAGTGCCCAGTGCTAGTTGCTATTTTCTGCTTGTTTTTGCCTTTTCAGAAAATCATTATCAAAAAGTGTCCAAACGATAAAAAAACTTTGGATTAATTTTTTCTGCACCAGAAGAGACCCAGGAAGCTTTGGGAGAAGACCAGAAGAGCCACGAGGAGGCGTCAAGCCTGGAGGGCGCGCCTAGGGGGGGTAGGTGCGCCCCCAGGCTTGTGGGCCCCTCGTGGCACATCTTGACCTAATTCCTTCACTATAAATTCACAAATATGCCCAAACCAACAGAGAGACAGAAGAGAAAACCTTTCCGCCGCCGCAAGCCTCTGTTCTTCTGCGATCCCATTTGGAGGCCTTTTCCGGTACTCTGCCGGAGGGGGAATCGATCACGGAGGGCTTCTACATCAACCTTGCTGCCCTTCCGATGATGTGTGAGTAGTTTACCACAGACCTACGGGTCCATAGCTAGTAGCTAGATGGCTTCTTCTCTCTCTTTGATCTTCAATACCATGTTCTCCTCGATGTTCTTGGAGTTCTATCCAATGTAATCTTCTTTTGCGGTGTGTTTGTTGGGATCCGATGAATTGTGAGTTTATGATCAGATTATTCATGAGAAATACTTGAGTCTTCTCTAAACTCTTTTATTCATGATTATTATAGCTTTGTATTTCTCTCCGATCTATCGATTTGGTTTGGCCAACTAGATTGATTTATCTTGCAATGGGAGAGGTGCTTTGTGATGGGTTCAATCTTGCGGTGCTCAATCCCAGTGACAGAAGGGGACATGACACGTATTTGTATTGTTGCCATTGAGGATAAAAATATGGGGTTTAATCATATTGCTTGAGTTTACTTTGTCTACATCATGTCATCTTGCTTAAGGCGTTACTCTGTTTCATAGTTAATACCCTAGATGCATGCTGGATAGCGGTCGATTGGTGGAGTAATAGTAGTAGATGCAGGCAAGACTCGGTCTACTTGTCTCGCACGTGATGCCTATATACATGATCATTTCCATGAATCCGTCATAATTATTTGCGTTTCTATCAATTGCCCAACAGTAATTTGTTTACCCACCGTATGCTATGTGTTCGAGAGAGAAGCCTCTAGTGAAAACTATGGCCCCCGGTCTACTTTATCACATATTAAAAACCTAAAAGTACCTTGCTGCAATTTATTTACATTTATTTTAATAAGTATTTTAGTTTATCTATTTATCTCTATAAGATTTAATCCTTGCAAATAACCGCTAAGAGGATTGACAACCCTCTTATTTGCGTTGGGTGCAAGTGTTTGCTCTTGTGTGTGCAGGTGTGTTTAACGGAATTTTGCTTGATTGTCCTACAGGATTGATAACCTTGGTTCTTAACTGAGGGAAATACTTATCTCTACTGTACTGCATCATCCTCTCCTCTTCGGGGAAATACCAACGCAGACTACAAGTAGCAGGAAGAATTTCTGGCGCCGTTGCCGGGGAGACATCATCAAAATTACCAAGTACCTTCCAACAAACTATCATCCACTTGCATTTACTTTATTTGCATTTGCCTCTCGTTTTCATCTCCCCCATTTCTATTTTTTTTTTACAAAAACACACAAATATTTTTAATTGCTTGTTTACTAGTTTGCTTGCTTTGCTTGAAATTGTTATCATGTCTGAATTTGAGAAAGTTTTGATTGAAAGTGCTAGTGAGGATGGTGGTAGTGAATTGCTTGGGGATAAAACACACTCTTTTGATCTTAATCATGACCCTCCGGAGACTAACTCCCTCACTAATTTTAAGACTAAAGTTTATCATGTGGGAAGTGGTAATATTATTGGGAAAAACATCATTCAGGAATTCTTTAATTGCACGGGAGTTATACCAATAATTAATGGCTCTATTCTTGATAAAACAAATTGTTATGTCGATGCTATTGCAATGCTTGTGGTTAAATTTGTAAGAAATTTTTTACATATCCACCCCGCCTTACAAAAGATATTTTATGAACTTCCCAACATCCATGATCCTAGGACTAAGAAAATTGCCACTATAATCCTTATGCATGAATTTGATTATATAATCCGAGAAGCTAGGGATATTTTTTCCTTTTACAGAATTAATTTTGAGCATCCTCCTATAGAGGAGATTCTTCATGAAAAAGATACTATTCGTAGGTTGAAATCTAAAGATTACTTTGCTTATGGTAAAAATATTAGAAGGAGAGTTCCGTATGCCAAAATAATTAAAACTATGTACCACCATGCTTGTGATAAATTTGAGTGGGTTACTAAAGGAATTGATGAGGGATTTAGTGAAGAATGGTTTGAGGGTACGGCTAGAGATCCTATCGATAATGAGATGCATGTTTTGTATGAGGGCGTTTATGGTGATGATCCTGAATTTGAAGTTATGAATGTTAAATTTACTAAGCAAAGCCCCTTCAATTACCTAAGCTCACCCACTAGAAAATAAGAGCATGAGAGTAGCGAATTAATGAGAAAAGTTTTGGAATATTTAATAAAAAAGGACTTGGGGATGTAGGATGACAACACTTGAAACTATGCATTATGCCTAGCTAGGGGCATAAAACAATAGCGTTTGTTGGGAGGCAACCCAATGAATAAAATAAATTTTTGCTTTTACCTTCTGTTTTTGAGTGTTTACACAATTATATCTTCTATTATGATTGTATTTTTTATGTTTCAATTAGTGTTTGTGCCAAGTAATGCCTTTGGGATGATTTGGAAGATAGTATGATAAATGCTGTTGGAAAACATAAACTTTTGCGTCCAGTGCTGGAATTTTGTTTTTTCTTTGGAGTGTCAGAACCTTCTGAATTTTTTACATTGTATTTATATATTAATTTCCCACGTTGTCCTAATTTTTCAGAATATTTGGAGTTACATAACTATGACGATAATTCAGATCTTTACAGACTGTTCTGTTTTAGACAGATTCTGTTTTTGTTGCATAGTTTGCTTATTTTGATGAATCTATGGATCGTATCGGGGGGTATGAGTCATGGAGAAGTTGCAGTACAGTAGCATTATGCCAATATTAAATATGAATAAATTTATAAAAGTACCTAAAGTTTAAGATTTGTTTGTTATACTAATGGATCTCACGAGGTTTCTGTTGAGTTTTGTGTGCTAAAGTTTTCAAGTTTTGGGTGAGACTACGATGGACAAAGGAATAAGGAGTGGCAAGAGCCTAAGCTTGGGGATGCCCAAGGCACCCCAAGGTAATATTTAAGGAAGACTCAAGCATCTAAGCTTGGGGATGCCCCGGAAGGCATCCCCTCTTTCGTCTACAATCTATCGGTAACTCACTTGGAGCTATATTTTTATTCATCACATGATATGTGTTTTACTTGGAGCGTCTTGTGATATAGTTTGTTTGCTTTTGTTTGCTTTTTAGTTTGTCACAATCATCTTTTATGAACACACCTTTTTTAGAGGGACACACATTATTCGTGATTTGTTAGAATACTGTATGTGCTTCACTTATATCTTTTGAGCTAGGCAGTTGCTCTAGTGCTTCACTTATATCTTTTAGAGCATGGCGGTGGTTATATTTTAAAGAAATAGTTGCACTCTCATGCTTCACTTATATATTTTTGAGAGTCTAATGAATAGCAATGGTAATTTGCACGGGTTATGAATTTGGTCCTGATATGATAGGTATTCAAGAGGGAACTAATAAAAACTTTCATGTAGATCACTGAATATGATAAGTTTGATTCCTTGCAATAGTTTTGCGATATTAAGATGGTAATATGTGGGAGGTATTAGTAGATAATTGTGGTTTAGTAAGAATATTGGTGTTAAGGTTTGTGATTCCCGAAGCATGCACGTATGATCTGTCGTTATGCTAAGAAGGTTGGAGCATGATTTATTCTTGATTGTCTTCCTTTGTGTGGTGGTCGGGGGGGCGCGATGGTTAACTCCTACCAACCTCCACCCTAGGGGCATGCGTAGTAGTACTTTGTTTTGAGGGCTAATAAACTTTTGCAATAAGTATGTGAGTTCTTTATGACTAATGTGAGTCCATGGATTATACGCACTCTCACCCTTTCGCAATTTGCTAGCCTCTTCGGTACCGTGCATTGCCCTTTCTCACATCGAGAGTTGGTGCAAACTTCGCCGGTGCATCCAAACCCCGTGATATGATATGCTCTATCACACATAAGCCTCTTTATATCTTCCTCAAAATAGCCACCATACCTACCTATCATGGCATTTCCATAGCCATTCCGAGATATATTGCCATGAAACTTCCACTGTACCGTTTTTATGACACACATCGTCATTGTCATATTGCTTTGCATGATCATATAGCTGACATAGTATTTGTGGCTCAGCCACCGTTCATCATTTTTATACATGTTACGCTAGCATCATTGCACATCCTGGTACACTGCCAGAGGCATTCATATAGAGTCATATCTTTGTTCTAGTATCGAGTTGTAATATTGAGTTGTAAGTAAATAAAAGTGTGATGATCATCATTATTAGAGCATTGTCCTAGTAAGGAAAGGATGATGGAGACCATGATTCCCCCACAAGTCGGGATGAGGCTACGGACAAAAAAAAAGAGGCAAAAAAGATCCATGAAAAAAATGAGAGAAAAAGAGAGAAGGGGCAATGTTACTATCCTTTTTCCACACTTGTGCTTTAGAGTAGCACCATGTTTTTCATATAGAGAATCTCCTATTTTGTCACTTTCATATACTAGTGGGAATTTTTCATTATAGAACTTGGCTTGTATATTCCGATGATGGACTTCCTCAAATGCCCGAGGTCTTCATGAGCAAGCAAGTTGGATGCACACCCACTTAGTTTTCATGTTGAGCTTTCATACACTTATAGCTCTTAGTGCATCCGTTGCATCGCAATCCCTACTCCTCGCATTGACATCAATTGATGGGAATTTCCATAGCCCATTGATTAGCCTCGTTGATGTGAGAATATCTTCTTATTTTTGACTTCCCCATATTGATCTCTACCACCATACTCTATTCCACCTATAGTGCTATATCCATGGCTTGCGCTCATGTATTGCGTGGGAGTTGAAAAAGCTGAAGCGCATTAAAAAAGTATGAACCAATTGCTTGGCTAAAATAGGGGTTGTTCATGATAAATATTTTGTGTTAAGAAGATGGAGCATGACAGGATTGTATGATTTTGTAGGGATAACGTTCTTTAGCATTTTTATTTTGAAACACATGATTGTTTTTTAGCATGACTGAGTATTGATGTCTTTATATCAAATTATAGATTATTGCTTTGAATCATTCGGATCTTATTATTCATACCGTAAGAGAAATATTACATGATGAAACATGATAGGTAGCATTCCACATCAAAAATTCTGTTTTAATCATTTACCTACTCGAGGACGAGTAGGAAATAAGCTTGGGGATGCTTGATACGTCTCAAACGTATCTATAATTTTTTATTGTTCCATGCTATTATAGTACCAATCTTTGATGTTTTATATGCGATTATATGCCATTATATATCACTTTTTTGGGACTAACTGTCGGTGTATAAAACATGGGTATTTTATACCCTGACTTATGCACAGACAGTAGTAGCCTTCCTGCTGGCCAAAGCTTGCCGGGAATACCAATATCAAGATTCAAGACCCAGTTGCAGAAGCCATTGGGGAAAAGATTAAGACGAAGCATCAAGATTTAAACAGCAGAAACAACCTTTGCCGGCAAGGCTGAGACGGCAAGGTGAAGGCCCAGCAAGCTCCGTGTCGGCAAGCTTTTGCTAGCTGTCAGCGCTCCACCTCATCGAGTAGCTAGTCGTTAATCGATGAGGTGTCGAGCCCGCGGGCAGTTAGGTGAGATTTGTCGGGCACGTGTCAGCATGCTGGAAGGAGATTTACCTTTAATGACACCCGTCCAGAAGGCGTGTCAAGCTAATAGGAGGTAGCTGGGCGAGCGGTGCAGAAATCTTGCCGGGGCTGCTCCTACACATGACACCTAACGGAGCATTAAATGATTTTGTCCATAACTGGCAGAGTTAGGTGTGATAGCACTGTTTGCTATCTAATCACTATAAAATGACTATTTTGCCACTTTGGTAACCCCTTGAACTATAAAAGGAGGGCCAGGGCAACATTTACAGGGATTGATCCTTTACACAACTTGCATGCGTAGCTGCCTCTCTCGCACCTTGCTGGGGAAGTGCTCCTTGTACTTGTGTTCATACACATGCAATACACCAAAGCAGGAGTAGGGTTTTACACCTCACAGTGGCTCGAACCTAGGTAAAATCCTTGCGTTTCTGCTGGTTCTGCTCTTTGTGCTCGTTGATCTCCCTAGTCGAACTGCAAAGGGGCTAGATGGCCCCATAGATGGTCGTACGCATGACATCTTTGGCGCGCCAGGTAGGGGGATCGCTTGCGTGAATCTGAATCAGCAGATTGCGCATCAACTTCATCGACTTCTTCATTTTCTTCATCGTTGATGGCTCCCAAGAAGAAGGGCATCACGATGACGGCTCCCTCCACGAGGTTCCTTCGCACATGTCCGCGGGCGGCGCAGGCGGCGCAGCCAATGCAGGCGGTGCGGACACCGCGGTTGGCATGACCGGCACAGGCGGCGCGGTCACCGTGCCCACCGTGGTTGGAGCAGGAGGCGGAGGCGTTGGAGGCAGTCAACCTCCACAAACCTCTGGCGAGCGAAGCCGCGACGGCGCTGGCGGGGCAGACGGACGTCTTCCTCCCCCTCGCCGCGTTGACAAACGCAGCCACCAGAGCAACAATGCTCGGACCGGCGCGAGCCAAGATCCCGCCGCGGCGATGTCCAAAGATGTTGCATCAAGACATACATCGCGCTCGTCTCATGATGGGCGCAGTGCAACTCCGAGCGGCGTCGACGACTCAGGACAGCAGCGGCCACATGGCAAGACTCCTGTCGATCATGTTCCAGATCCTCAGGCGCCACCCCCGCCACAACAGCCCACAGCTGAACGTGTGCCGCGACAGCAAGATCGCAATGGCGCTCCTACTGGCTCTGCCAGGAGTAGAGCGACGTCGCGTTCTTCGCTTCCGACCATGCCAGCCACAGCGGCAGAGGCGATGGCGCGGGCCCAGATGCTGCTTAACTTTCCTCCGACGGCGGATAAGATGGATGAGTGGAGAGCCACCATTCAGAGCCTCATTGGATTTGCCGAGACGAGCAAGTCGCAGCAAGCGGAACCCTCACGACGTCCGCGAATAGCACCAGCGGTCCCAGCTGGTGGCCGTGTTGATGGCGCTGCACCCACAGTGCAATCACCACCGCAGCAACAAACTCAGCAGCAACAACGTCAGCAACCGTGACAAACTCAACGATCCTTCGAGCCCGATGAGATGTCGATGGCTTCTTTGGATCCACGAGCACGACAAGATTAGTGACAAGTGCTGCGAGACAGGCGGGTAGAGGATGCCCTCACCACCATTGAACAGCGCCGGGAGGTGCGCCGTCAATCCGACGCGCGCAATGGCCCAGTCGTTGATGAGCCTGTGCCCGAGGTGGGCGGATATCTGCCTTACGAGGTTGGATGTCCAGCCTTCACTCGTGAGCTGCGGCAAGTCCACTGGCCGTCTATCCAGGCCTTCAAGCCAGAAGTACCAAAAAAGTACGACGGCAAGCTGAACGCGGCAGAGTTTCTGGGCATTTACATGATTGCCGTACAAGCCGCTGGGGGAAGAGACGAGAAGATTCTAGCCAATTACTTTCCGTTGCTGTTGAAGCCCAACGTGAGATCTTGGCTGATGAATTTGTCAGAGAACTCCATTTCTTCGTGATCAGACCTTTGCAATGAATTTGTTGGTGCCTTTACCGGAGGCCACAAGGCCCCTGGTCAGCCCAGCGATCTACAAGTGATCCCGCAAAGAGAAGGGGAAAATCTGCGCAAATACATACAGAGATTCAGCCATGTACACCGCAACATCCCAGATGTACACCCGGCAGCTGTGATTGCCGCGTTCCACACAAACGTGCGCAAATCAAAAGATGCGGGAAAAGATGAACATCCAGCTGCCGAAGACCGTCAACGAGCTCTATACATTGGCGAACAAATGTGCACGTGCTGAGGAGGGGAGAAGGATTCCTGGGGAGGAGGCTGGTGCCGAGGTGCACTCTGAGGACGACAATGCTGCCACCCCAAAGAACAAGGGCCGAAAGCGCAACAGGAAGCGCAAAGGCAAAACTGTGATGGCTGTCGAAGGGTCCGGCAACTCCAACACCGCCAAGAAAACCAAAACAGAGGACTCCAGCAAGGAGGCTGCTGTATGTGCCGCTTGCCAGGAGGCGGCGGCAAACGAGAAGGCCGGCAAGTCTGATGGACCATATTGCAAGATTCACCGCACTAAGGGCCATGACCTCCAAGAGTGCCGACAGGTTGAGCATCTCGCTGAAAAGCAGAAGGCTGAATATGAAAAGCGCGACAAGGAGAAGGGCCAGGATGGTGCTGGCGGATCTGGTAAGAAGGGCCATTGTGGTCAAGGAGGCCGTCACGGCAAGGCCAAACAGTAGAAGGAGAAGCCTGCTAGGGGCCGAGAGAAGAAAGAAGAAGATGATGGTAGTGACGAAGAGGACGATGATGAGTCTAGTGAGCAGGAATTTCAAAAGGCAACAGAAGCCATGTGCATTGACGGAGGTGCATCTTTGCACTCCTCTCACCGCCAACTCAAGCAGTGGGCGCGTGAGGTTAATGCAGCTGAACTGGCAATAGGTGCCCAGAAGCCACTCAAGTGGTCACACACGCCTATCATTTTCGATGCCGAGGACCACCCTGATCGCACAACTGCGGTCGGGTGTTTGCCATTGTTGGTTTCACCAACGATTCGCAACCTCCAAGTCACGAAAATGTTAGTTGATGGTGGGGCTGGTCTGAACCTGAAAGTGCTAGTTATCGACTAGAGGGGGGTGAATAGGCGATTTTTATGAAAGGCTTCAAAAACAGGCAATGTCTTTGAAGAAAGCGGAAGCAGGATGAGAACTAGCAGAGCTTATCAATAAGATGAACGAATATGACAAGCATAGACATCATACATACAAGCATGCATTGAACATAAACACAAGAAGCATGAAGATAAATGAGTAAATAGATGAATGGCTTCAGGGAATATCTTCAAACACAAACAAGCATGCAAAGGCTTCACAGTTCAAAACAGTAAGTAAGGAAGACTAAGGATAGAACCAGGAGCTCGGGGAAGACAATGATTTGTTTGACCAGTTCCAACTGCTATGATAGTTGTACGTCTGGTTAGGGAGGCTGAGATTGAACTCAGAAGACCGCGTCTTCACCTTATTTCCCTTGAGCTAAGGTCACTTAGACCTAGCCCAATCACTTTGGTAAGTCTTCAATGTAGACTTCCAAACCTTCACAGACTTCGTTCACCGGCAATCCACAATGACTCTTGGATGCTCAGAACGCGACGCCTAACCGACTGGAAGATCACCGTCTTCAAGTGTAATAAGTCTTCAATTCACTTAGAACAGAATGTCTTCAGTGATGCTCAATCACTTTGGGCTCTGGGTGTTTTGGGTTTTGTCCTCGCAAGGTTTCTCTCTCAAAGGCTTCGAGGTGGGTTGCTCTCAAACGACAAAAGTCGTGCACTAACTCGGAGCAGCCACCAACTTATGGTGGAGGGGGTGGGTATTTATAGCCAAGGGCAACCCGACGTGATATGTTCGAAATGACCCTTGGTCATTTAGGAACTGACACGTGTCCAACGGTCGGAATTTAAACCCACGCGGCAACTTTACTTGGGCTACAAGCAAAGCTGACTCAACCAACTCTGGAAGAGATTTTCTCTCATTTGTCTTCACTTGAAGACATAGGATTTTAGGTTGAGCATCATGTCAGTTTCTGACTTCATTTACCTCAACCCCACTTGACAGTTCAGTGGTTCCTACGACTCAAGAAATAATGAAATGAAACTACCAAAAGACAATGTCTTCAAGCTTCATTGTCTTCGATGAATGTCTTCATGAACCATTATCTTCAGCACGAATGTCTTCGTGACTCACCATTGTCTTCAGTGTCTTCGTACATTTTTAGGGGTCATCTTCGATGGGTAAACCGAATCAATAGGGACTTCTACCTATGTTCTCCTGTGAATCTCACAAACACATTAGTCCCACAACCAAGTTTGTCTTCAATACTCCAAAACCAACAAGGGGTGGCACTAGATGCACTTACAATCTCCCCCTTTTTGGTGATTGATGACAAACTGGTTGAAGTTTTCAACGGGGATAAAAATAGGTGAAGTTAAGGTACAGATGGTTTGGCTTCATGAAGTAGGAGGGGCTCCCCCTGAAGATGTGCATATAAGTAATATGCCTTTGAATGCAAATGCACATGGCAGGTTTGACTTTGTGGAGATCTCCCTCTATTCATGAAGTCACAACATGTGCATACTAAATATATTGAAGATAATGACATGCACAATGAAATATGGGCGTCTGCAAAATGACTTCATGCGCATAATATCAAGATTAAGTAGCGCACAAACAGTAGCAAAAACGGCGAATGTAGCAGACGTCCATCAGGACTTAAGTTTTACAACCCAAAAACAAAATGTTCAAGAACGAGAGTTGTAAACTTAGCAAAATATATCAAGCCCAGCCCAATTTGCTTGCTTGAAGACTATCAACCCATATGCTTCTCCCCCTTTTGTCCACAAGTGACCAAAAAGGTGTGAAGACATAGGGTGTCTACACGTCCCTTGGAGGCGATGAAGATGTTGGGGCAGCCAGGTCGATGTTGGAGTTGGGCGGTGCAGACGGGCCTGATGCAGCGTCTTGATGTAGTGAAGCCATTGGTGGAGAAGTAGCATCATCCTCTTCATCAACCAACCGTGCATAAACTGTGGGGGCGGAAGATGAGAAGTCTGAATCTTCAAGCGATGGCGTAGCACGCCACTTCTCTGTAGCAGGAGGCTTGGAGTCGAATTTGAAGCCTTCCTTGAAGCCATCGGCAGCAAGGTCATCTTCACAGCAGAGTAGTGTGAGACTCTTCCAAGCCCGGCGGCTGGCTTCATGTGCAACAAATGCATTCTTAGTTGACAGGTTTCGCACTCTGTTGAGATCAGAGACGATGCTTTTCATTTGCCTCTTGAGCCAGTCATGATGCATGTCTTGCTTCTGATGAAGAGAAACAAGTAGCTCTCTGTCTGTCATCACCTTGGAGCATTTCTGAGGCCTTTGAGGTACTGTGCTGGTAGTGGCTTCAATGTTGGCCTGTCTTGGTTGCTGAAACTGACCAGCAAGTTCAGCGGTGGAGGTAGAGGCCATATTTGGAAGGTGAATGGCTTCCAGGAATGCAGAGTGGCTGGCTTCAACAAGTCTCGGATCTTTCTCAGCCGAAGGATAAATAACTTCATGTGGAGCATCAACCTCAGGCAGAAAGATATGATGAGTGCGACCAGAGGGTTCGTACTGAACCGTGGAACGAAGCTTGATGAGGCGCATAATCCATGGCGCATAAAACTTGAGGCCAAACAGATCTATGCCAGAAGCAGCAAGCTGGCGAATGAAAAAGTCATGAGTGTTGAATCTGATGCCATTGACTACACAGTAGACCAATGTCTTCATGGTGCCTTCAAGCGTGGCGGAAGATGAATGCCCTTTGATAGGCCACAAAGTGTTGCGAAGAATGTGATAAACGGTTCTGGGCAAGTACTCAAGGTCATTTATGAAGAACTCCTTGGGGTATTCAGCTTCAAATGGCAATGGCTTCATCATGGTCAGCATTTCAGTCATATTGGGCTCTAGCTTCTGAAAGATGCTTTCCACTTCTTTCTCATAGGCAGCACAGCCTGGATTATAGACATCTCCAGGAGTGGGCAGTGTGGTGAGCTCGAGAAGATCTTGAGGTTTGGCTTCATGATGGACATCCCCAGTCATCCATTCAAGGGTCCAAGTCTTGGGGTCTCTGTTGAAGCCAGAGATGTGGAGAGTTGCATAAAATTGGAGTATGAGCTCCTCATTCCAGTGTTCCTTGTCAGTGACAAAGGGCAACAATCCAACATCGCGGAAACATTCCAGGGCTTGATCCAGACAAGGGAGTCCAGACATGGCTTCAAGATCTAAACGCCAGTGAGGATGAATCCACTCTTGGTTGTAGAGGACGCACATGTAATAGCTGCACTGATGAAGAGTCCAAAACCTGTCTGATGATATGCGTGGCTTCCTGAATGGATTCTTGGAGCTGTCGAAGAAGGTGTTCTCATTCCTGAAGCCAGCGACACTAAATGTGCAATCAGTGGACGGAGCGCTATGAAGCCTTGACATTCGAGGCATAGGCTTCTGAATCTGAGGCCTGTTGTGGATGTTGAATTCATACTGAGGGCCAGGCTACTCAGGAGGAGTGAGGGTTAGCCATAAGACAAGAACAAGCTCACCAGCTCGAGTATAGGCCAAAGCAGTATTTGGCGTAGTGGCTTCAGTCGAAGCAATGACTTGAGAAGCAGGAGCAGAAGCTTCAGACACTGGCTCATGAATAGGGTCATGTGTTGCAGCCGGAATGTCTTCAGCTTGTTCGGCTTCAGGTTCAGGAGGGGCCACATTTGTATCAGCAGTAGCAGTGTTAGACACAGGAGGCTGCTCTTGAACGTCTTCGGCTGTGGCAGCCGGTATGGCTTCAGACTGTTGAGCTTCTTGCTCTGGTTGGGCATCACCAGATACAGTCTGTACTGGATCAGCTTGCTTGTCTTCAGTCTAAACGGTGTTGGTGGGTGGAACATCTCCTTGAATAACCTCTTAAGAAGCAGAGGCATCTTGATGCACTGCCTCCTCAGAAATGCTGGTCATCCGCGGGCCACGGCGAAGCCTTCAGAAGAAGGGCGATGCCTTTGGAGAAGAATTGTCTTCAACCATGGCTTCAGGAGTATCTGCCAACATTGGCTCATCAGTGGTTGTAGCTTGAGGAGGAGTGTGGGGTATGACTTCATCACGATCCATTGGCGTCAGAGGGCGACCAATGCTGATCGGTTCACTGTGCTCAGGAACAGGCGATGATACTACGTTCTCGGTGAGCTGAGGAAGGACTACATCATCATCATGTTGCACATTGGTATTAGTACCAATGTCTTCAGCTGCAGTGGGGTCAGCAGCAGGAATCTCTTCAGAAACAGGAACCTCTGTGGTAGCAGGTTCATGCACGATAACTCTTCTCTCGGTGTTTCCAGAGGCAGGAGGAGCAACAGAGATCGGCGTCACAAGCAGTGGCTCTTGATGAGCGGATGGAGCGGTTTCTGCTTGGGCCCTGCGCGAAGCCTTTGAAGACTTCGTCTTCTGACGCTTTTGAGACAGAGGAGTAGCAGAGGCGTCTGATTGCTTGCGCTTGCGAGCTTCGGCTTCAGCGTGCTGTGTCTTCTTCTTCTCAGAAGCAATTGATGGAGCAGATGGCTTCGAGGCATGCAGTGATGGTGGGAAGACAATCCGAGGCTCATCTTGCCTTGGGGCCTCAGCAGCTGGGGTCTCGGGCTTGTGTTTCTTCTTCTTGATCAGCTTGGGATCAATGGCAGGGCGACCAAGTGCTTTTCTCTTCAAGCCCTCATTGTGGGCTTGCACTGTCTTCTCAGCATAGTGCTTGAGACGTTCTCTGGCACCTTTGGCATCATCATGAAGCTTTTGAAATTCCTCTTTTAGCTCGGCCATCATCTTCTTGTAGCCTTGAATTTCTGCGACGCTGAATTTGGACAAGTGCTTCTTGAATAGCTGCTTCTCATATTCAATCTTGTTTTTCTGTTCAAGCACTTTTTGGACAACCGCAAGTTCCTGGTTGATGAAGCCTTGGAACGTGACACTGATGTCAATGGGAAGCTGCAAGTCGTCAATCGACAGAGACGGGTCACGAAACCATTCGTCAATGAAGTTGTTGAGAATATCATGGTCGAACATAGGCAAGTTTTTGAAGATATCAGCCTCTTCCTGCTTGTTCTTGATGAGGAGCTCAAGGGCATCATCATCAAACTCATCATCAGATAAATCAATTATGGCGTCGTCATCTGTCAACGTGTTTGTTGGTTTGGGGCCTCGCCCAGCAGGTTTCTTTGTCTTCGGGATGTTCCGAGACACATCTTCAGACTGCACACTGGATTCAGGAGGTGCATCTTTCACAGGCTTCACTCTTGAAGCTGATGGAACAGCAGCAGACTTGGCAGATTGCCCCTCTTTAGCTTTGGAGCCCTTTGGCTTTCTTTGTGTCTTGGGGGAGGCAGGAGCAATGTCTTCAGCATGGGCTTCTCCGCGCGCAGCAGCGGCGGCGGTATGAAGAGCATTGATATGCTCAACATATGCATGAAGAGTTGAAGACTGTCCCTTGGCCCAGTCAGATTAGGATCTGCATGACGAGAGCCATCAAGTCTTGGTTCTGCTGGACCAGGGTTGAATTTCACACCAAACTCCTTCTTGTTGGCATCTGCTGAAGCCTTTGCAAACAGATAATTGGCTTCAAACAGATCATCTTCACGACACCATCGAATGCTGGATGGGTCAGCATCGTCGGGCATCACACCTCTGACCATGCAAGGATAGAAGTTCTGGGCAATGGCGTCAGCCTTTGTCTTCGGAATAAGCTTCCGGTATACAATATCCGCCCACGGTGGCCTAACTGCATTCTTCTCAGCATACTCTTGTGTAACAAAATGATAATGAAACCATTGTTCTGCCCAGTATCGGCGAATCCATTGCACACGAGATTTGCGTTCACCATAGGTTTCATCAGGATCTGATTTGTACTACTCATACAGATCTGGAGGGAGGTCAAGAGCAGTGTTTACTCGTCGTTGCCTTTCTCCCTTCTTTGCAAATTTTCCACTGGCCATTGGCTTCACAGAATTGATTGGCTTCACACAGCTGATCTGACAGGAACTGGCTTCAGGAGAGTCGAGATGAAACTGCAAGAAGTCTGCAAACGAATTCAGACTATGAGAACCAATAGACTTGCCTACGGACATGTACCTGTGACAGCATTAGAGATGCGAGGGAAGGAGGAGAGGTCATATGCATTGTCAGAAAATTTTGAATCCAACACAGTTTGAAGACAATGACCTCACAATGCGAAGACATTCACTTATAGAGAGATGTTGGTTCCAGATTTGTGCGAATCCGAAGATAGGTACAAGTGAGGAATCATCACTATGCAGTATAAGTGAAGTAACTTGGCAAGATATGAGATGCGTGAAACAGAAGATGAAGATTTTGAAGTGAAAGAAACAAGTTCTGAAGATATTCTAAAAGATTTTGGATCAAATAGACAGTAAAAAGTGACTTTTATTTACCACACGAAGAACAACTCAACAAGACGAATGGAGGCTGAGCTGTTCGATCTCCCAGGCCCTAACTTGGCAATGGAGGACGGCTACGGCGGCGGCGGTGAGAAGATGTCCGCGGCCGGCGTGAGTACGGCGTCGAAGAGGCCGCGGCAGCTAAGCGCTTCTTCTCCGACGACCATGAAGTTAGCGGCGGCGCTAGGGTTATATGGGGGCGACGGCGACAGGGGTGAAGAACATTTATGGAACCAAGGGCGAAGTATTTATAAGAGTTGGCCTAGTCTGGGGGATAAGACAGACATGCCCCTGGCGATACATATCTATGCGACGCGTGGCACACACGTGCATTTGTTGCTATCACGCCTCGACCCCACAACCAGCTGTTTTGGCGGGAGGTCGTTCCGCCTTCTGCGAATCCAGGTAAATTGGATAGATATGAAAAATATTTTAAGTTTTTGTCTCAAAATCTTCGACTGACAAGGACACAGTGAAGACAATCGACATGTGTCAAATAAAATGCATATGAAGATTTAGAGAGACTGGACGAGATAAGCATAGAAGGGGTAAGGGTCCGATCACATTCACCTAGTTCAGAAACACAGGTTGAAAACATAGCTATAGGTAAATGCTGTTGAGGACAAACTCATATATATATATATATATATATATATATATATATATATATATATATATATTATAGGCAGAGAAGTCAAATAGAATGTGAAGATAAAATCATTCATGAAGACAATCCAAATCAGGAAGATAACGCAATAGATGTGACGCCAAGTGAAAATCTTCAAGAAAAGTTTTGGTGGTGGCGTTACCCACCGTATAGGAAATATTAGACCCAGACACGGCGCACCATTATCGTGGCGCTCTGAGGTCAAAATCCATTTTAATATCTTCACACTTAGAGTGTATATCTTCATGAATTGAAGACATACGTTACTTCGTGTGTTGTGCATCAAAGTCGTCAAGAGTGCATATAAGCGTTTGGATGAATGTCCTCTCACAGGACATTTGAGGATTCTAAGATATTTAGCTCACACCGCAACTTGCAAAACCTCTTCTCAGCCAAAGGCTTAGTGAAGATATCTGCCAGCTGATCTTCAGTGTTGATGTGAATGATGTCAATGTCTTCTTTAAGCACATGATCACGAAGAAAGTGGTGTCTAATCTCAATATGCTTCGTCTTGGAGTGTTGGACAGGATTGTGAGAAATCTTGATTGCACTCTCATTGTCACAGAATAGCGGAACTTTCTTCTTGTTGATGCCATAATCTTTGAGAGTTTGCTTCATCCAGAGAAGTTGTGCACAACATGATCCAGCAGCAATGTATTCGGCTTCAGCAGTAGAGAGTGGTACACAGTTCTGCTTCTTTAAAGACCAACATACCAGTGAACGTCCAAGAAAATGACAAGTGCCTGATGTGGATTTTCGATCCACCTTGTCTCCAGCATAATCAGAATCGGAGTAGCCAACCAAATCAAACTCTGAGCCCTTTGGATACCATAATCCTAGTGTTGGGGTGTGAGCCAAATATCTAAGAATTCGCTTCACGGCGAGGTGATGCGATTCCTTTGGTGCCGCTTGAAATCGGGCACACATGCAAACACTAAGCATTATATCTGGCCTAGATGCACATAAGTATAATAAAGAACCAATCATGGAGCGGTATACCTTTTGATCGAACTATTTACCATTGTCGTCAGTACTTAGATGACCATTGGTTGGCATTGGCGTCTTGTAGCCCTTGCAATCTTGCATTCCAAACTTCTTCAGGAAATCTTTGAGATATTTCTCTTGTGATATGAAGATGCCATTGCTTTGTTGGCGAATTTGAAGACCAAGAAAGAATTTCAGCTCTCCCATCATGGACATTTGATATTGCTCTTGCATCATATGACTGAACTCATCACTATATCGTTTGTCAGTGCAGCCGAAGATAATGTCATCCACATAGATTTGGCACACAAACAGTTCACCATCATATGATTTGGTGAAGAGAGTTGGATCAAGTGAACCAGGTTTGAAGCCTTTGCTTTTCAGGAATTCCTTGAGTGTATCATACTAGGCTCGTGGAGCTTGCTTGAGGCCATACAATGCCTTGTTGAGCCTATAGACCTTGTCAGGGTGCTTTGGATCTTCAAACCCAGGTGGTTGAGCAACATAGACTTCTTCTTCAATTTTGCCATTTAGAAAGGCACTCTTCACATCCATTTGATATAGAAGAATATCATGATGATTTGCATAAGCAAGAAGTATGCGGATGGCTTCAAGTCTAGCTACAGGAGCAAAGGTTTCATCGAAGTCAATTCCTTCCACTTGTGTGTATCCTTGTGCGACTAGTCGAGCTTTGTTTCTGACAACTTGACCATGTTCATCTTGCTTGTTGCGGTAGATCCATTTTGTTCCAATGATATTGTGCTTACGAGGGTCGGGACGCTTGACAAGTTCCCACACATTGTTGAGCTCAAATTGCTGAAGCTCTTCTTGCATAGCTTGAATCCATTCAGGTTCCATGAAGGCTTCAGTGACTTTGGTGGGTTCATTGATGGAGACGAAAGCGAAGTGCCCACAAAAGTTTGCTAGATGTGTAGCTCTTGAACGAGTGAGAGGACCAGGTGCAATGATGTTGTCGATTATCTTCTTGATATGAACTTCATTGGCAACGCGAGGATGTACAGGACGAAGACTTTGCTGTTGCTGAGCATTGTCTTCAGGCTCAGCATTATCTTCAGTCTGATCATTGTCTTCACGCTGGACTGGAGTAGGTATCACAACCTCTTCATTTCCGAGTTCCTCAGTGGGTATTATTTCTCCAGTACCCATTTGCTTGATGGATTCACTAGGAGGGGGTTCATCTATCACAGTTGGCAGGTGCTCTCTTTGCGAGCCGTTAGTCTCATCGAACCGCACATCTACAGTTTCAACCACTTTGTAGTGAAAGAGGTTGAAGACTTTGTAGGTGTGCAAATCCTTTCCATAACCAAGCATAAAACCCTCATGTGCTTTCGGTGCAAATTTGGAAGTGTGATGTGGATCTCGAATCCAACATCTGGCACCAAATACTTTGAAATAACTTACATTTGGCTTCTTACCAGTGATCAGTTCATAAGATGTCTTCTTGAAGAACTTGTGAAGATATACTCTGTTGATGATGTGGCATGCAGTATCAATGGCTTCGGGCCACCACTTGCGTGGTGTCTTGTATTCGTCAAGCATAGTGCGAGCCATCTCAATGAGAGTCCTGTTCTTGCGCTCCACGACGCCATTCTGCTGAGGAGTATATGGAGCTGATAACTCGTGAGTGATGCCAAGAACGTCAAGATAGGTGTCGAGCCCAGTGTTCTTGAACTCGGTGCCATTGTCACTCCTGATGTGCTTGATCTTGACACCATAGTTGGTCATTGCACGGTTGGCGAACCGCCTGAAGACATCCTGCACTTCAGTCTTATACAGGATTATATGCACCCATGTATATCTAGAATAATCATCAACAATCACGAAGCCATATAGATGTGTAGATGTAGTAAGAGTGGAGTAATGAGTAGGGCCGAATAAGTCCATGTGTAGCAGCTCAAAGGGACGAGTGGTCATCATGATTGTCTTTGAGGGGTGTTTCGCCCTAGTCATCTTCCCGGCTTCACACGCTCCACATAGGTGATCCTTCTTGAACTTGACGCCCTCGATTCCAATGATGTGCTTCTTCTTCACAAGGGTGTGCAAGTTCCTCATGCCAGCATGTCCTAGCCATTGATGCCATGGCCAGCACTCTGAAGCTTTTGCTAGAAGACATGTGGTCAGCTGTGGTCCTGTGGAGAAATCTACCATGTACAAGTCACCTCTTCGATATCCTTCGAAGACTTGGGTTTTGTCAGAAGCCATTAGCACAAGACAGCGAAATTTGCCAAAGATGACAATCATATCAAGATCACAAATCATTGAGACTGACATGAGGTTGAATCCAAGGGATTCGACAAGCATCACTTTATCCATGTGCCGATCCCTTGAGATTGCAACCCTACCTAGACCCAATACCTTGCTTTTCCCAGTATCAGCAAAAGTAATGTGCTTTTGAGTAGATGGACGAAGTGTAGAGTCCATGAGTAAGCTTTGGTCACCAGTCATATGGTTGGTGCAGCCACTGTCCAGGATCCATTTAGTAGCTTTTGGAAGTGAACCCTACAGTAAAGTTTGTGGGATAGGCTTCACGATGACAATTTGTGAAGATAAAGCATGTGATCACAGATACTTCATGCAAGATTAGTTTCATGAAGGATATAGCAATGTAATCATCAATAAATTATGTTGAGTCTTTTGTTCAATAGCATTTTGGGCATTTTAAATTGTGCCCCACAAGTTTATTCATGTCCCCAGCATTGTATTTAGAACCCAATGCTTTTTGGCTGGAGACCTGACCCTGCAAGAAGGAGATCAATTCTTCTTAACCACCCACATCTGAAGGGGTGGCTTAGAAGCAATAAGTCTAAGTGCAACATCTGAGAACTTTGGCTTTGAAGCCCTAGCAAATAGCTTCACAGGGGGGTTAGAGTACTCAAATGAATAGGCAGAGAAATTCTTTGATTTGTGAACATAATGATATGAGGAAGGTCTCTCACATTCATGAGTCTGATCATTGTAACCCTGCAAAACATTGGCGTTAGGGCGATCATACGAAGACCTTTGTCTGTATGAAGATTTTGGTCCATATGAAGCTTTTGCTCTGGGGTTTGTCTTCATCCCTGGTGGTGTCATGATGACATTCACGGGAAGCCTTTCTAGAAGACTTTTGGGAACCCAGATCTTCTTCATAGGGGAACCATTCCTGCAGTTAGTTCCAATAAACCTGGCAAACACTTCACCATTCTGGTTTTTGAACAGTTTATAGTTTGAGTCAAAGAACTCATCAATGATGATAGGGTTAGCACAGTTGTAACCAGATAAGGTGGATGGATCCACTGATGGCTCTTGTGCAGCAACCCAGGTAGTTTTGCGGTACTGCTCAGGCTTCTAGTAGGACCCATCAACATTGATTCTCCTCTCGAAGCCAATACCCTCTTTCCTAGGGTTTCTGTTCAGGATCTGTTTCTTGAGGACATCACAAAGAGTCTGATGCCCTTTGAGACTCTTAAACATCACTGTCTCAAGCAATGTCTTCAACCTAGCATTCTCATCAGTAATAGCAATGGCTTCCTCAGATGAGGTGTTAGTTGCCATAACAGTAGTTGAAGATATTGCAGTTTCAGAAACAGTAAAGCATTCAGCAGAAGTATTGGCGTTATCACGCTCAAGGCATTTCAAGCAAGGTGGCACAAATTCATCCTGAGCGGTACTGATCTGTTGAGCGAGTAGTGAATCGTTTTCAGTCCGAAGATCATCATGAGGTGCTCTCAGCTTCTCAAGCTGTTGCTTCCTTTGAAGATATTCATAGGAGAGCTTCTCGTGATCAGATGAGAGGGTATCATGACGACTTAGGAGCTCTTCATACTTAACTTTAAGATTTTTTATGTCTTCAATTAAGGATTGACTTCGATTCATTTCCTCGTCCAACAGATCATCGCTTTTGTCTAGCAATTTTTGAATCTTTTCCATAGCAGTTTGTTGCTCAGTTGCAATTTTAGCAAGTGTCTTATAGCTAGGTTTGGATTCACATTTAGAGTCATCTTCACTTGAGGTTTCAAAGTAGGCAGCGCGAGATGTTACCTTAGCGCCTCTTGCCATGAGGCAGTAGGCAGACGAAATAGAGGTATCGTCAGGTTCCCGGGATCTGAGGGAATTCGCAAATTCCACAAGCCAGGGATCATCACGTCTGTAAGCCCCTTCATAGACGTTGGAGATCCTGTCCCAGATGAGCTTTGCGTTACTCAGATAGGAGATGCGAGTGAACTCATCCTTGGTCAGGCGAGAACAGATGATGTATTTGGCCCGAGCATCGAGTTGAGTGTATCTGCGAATGTCATCAGCATTCGCCATCTTGCAGAGATCAGTTAATCCCAGTTCAGTGACTGTCCATAGTTCACTGTCCATGGCCAGAAGACGCTCTCGCATCATGACCTTCCAGTATGGATAGTTAGTGCCATCGAAGACGGGGCACGCAGCGGAAACCTTGATTATCACTGCAGTCGACATAGCTAAAACTCCAGGTGGATAAACCGTATCACACAGAACAAGGGAGCACCTTGCTCTGATACCAATTGAAAGTGCTAGTTATCGACTAGAGGGGGGGTGAATAGGTGATTTTTATGAAAGGCTACACAAACAGGCAATGTCTTCGAAGAAAGCGGAAGCAGGATGAGAACTAGCAGAGCCTATCAATAAGATGAACAAATATGACAAGCATAGACATCATACATACAAGCATGCATTAAACATAAACACAAGAAGCATGAAGATAAATGAGTAAACAGATGAATGGCTTTAGGGAATATCTTCAAACACAAACAAGCATGCAAAGGCTTCACAGTTCAAAACAGTAAGTAAGGAAGAGTAAGGATAGAACCAGGAGCTCGGGGAAGACAATGATTTGTTTGACCAGTTCCAACTGCTGTGACAGTTGTACGTCTGGTTAGGGAGGCTGAGATTGAACTCAGAAGACCGCGTCTTCACCTTATTCCCCTTGAGCTAAGGTCACTTAGACCTCGCCCAATCACTCTGGTAAGTCTTCAAGGTAGACTTCCAAACCTTCACAGACTTCGTTCACCGGCAATCCACAATGACTCTTGGATGCTCAGAACGCGACCCCTAACCGATTGGAAGATCATAGTCTTCAAGTGTAATAAGTCTTCAGTTCATTTAGAATAGAATGTCTTCAGTGATGCTCAATCACTTTGGGCTCTGGGTGTTTTGGGTTTTGTCCTCGCAAGGTTTCTCTCTCAAAGGCTTCGAGGTGGGTTGCTCTCAAACGACAAAAGCCGTGCACTAACTCGGAGCAGCCACCAACTTATGGTGGAGGGGAGTGGCTATTTATAGCCAGGGGCAACCCGACGTGATATGTCTGAAATGACCCTTGGTCATTTAGGAACTGACACGTGTCCAACGGTCAGAATTTAAACCCACGCGGCAACTTTACTTGGGCTACAAGCAAAGCTGACTCAACCAACTCTGGAAGAGATTTTCTCTCATTTGTCTTCACTTGAAGACATAGGATTTTAGGTTGAGCATCACGTCAGTTTCTGACTTCGTTTACCTCGACCCCACTTGACAGTTCGGTGGTTCCTATGACTCAAGAAATAATGAAATGAAACTACCAAAAGACGATGTCTTCAAGCTTCATTGTCTTCGATGAATGTCTTCATGAACCATTATCTTCAGCACGAATGTCTTCGTGACTCACCATTGTCTTCAATGTCTTCATACATTTTTAGGGGTCATCTTCGATGGGTAAACAGAATCAATAGGGACTTCTACCTGTGTTCTCCTGTGAATCTCACAAACACATTAGTCCCACAACCAAGTTTGTCTTCAATACTCCAAAACCAACAAGGGGTGGCACTAGATGCACTTACAGAACCTGATTTCACCAGAAGTAATCAAGCGGCTGCAGATTCCCGATGAAGAGCTCGAAAAGACTGGGATGTTCCAAGGAGTCAACCCGGGAAGGAGCCAGCCCAAGGGGAAGATCACATTGCCGATGACATTTGGCGGGGAACTGAACTATAGAACAGAAAAGATTGTGTTTGATGTTGTCAAGATCCCCTTGCTGTATAATGGAATTCTTGGCCGCCCAGCTTTGGCAATGTTCATGGCAGCATCCCACTATGCTTATAACACGTTGAAGATGCCAGGGCCGATGGGTGTCATTTCCATCAATTCTGATAAGAAAGATGCAGTCATATGCGTCGACAAGCTCTATAGAGACGCGGTTGCAGCAGAGGCCGCCAAAGCGCTAGCTCCCAGCAAGAAGAAGAAAGATAAGAAGTCCGGCAAGACCTCTGGCAAGGATTCCGGGAAGCGCACCTCCTCGGAGTGCTGCGCACGTGTTGAAGATTTGCCGGAGTGCACTACCGGCAAGAAATCCAAGGTCGCTCTACCAGCAACAAAGGAGGTGTCGGCGAAGGAGGATGGCACTGGCGGTACCTTCACCGTCAGTTCCACCCTTGACAGCAAATAGGAAAGCGTGCTCGTTGCCTTCCTGCGGGCGAATGTCGATGTGTTTACATGGCAACCATCTGACATCCCCGGCGTTCCCAGGGAGGTAATTGAGCACCACCTTGCTGTCTGTCCGCACGCTCGGCCCATCAAGCAGAAGGTCAGGAAGCAAGCTTTGGAACGGCAACACTTCATTGCTGAGGAAATCAAGAAACTTGAAGCAGCAGGTTTAGTTAGAGGTGTGTAATACATCCAACTTGGTTAGCAAATCCAGTTGTAGTGCGCAAAGCAAATGGAAAGTGGAGACTTTGTATCGACTGCACCGATATTAATAAAGCTTGTCCAAAGGATCCTTTCCCCTTGTTGCGCATTGATTAAATTGTAGACTCTACTGTCGGCTTTGATTTACTATCATTCCTTGATGCATATTCTGGGTAACATCAGATATTCATGGCTAAGGAAGATGAGGAGAAAACCGCATTCATTACTCCATGTGGCACATACTGCTTTGTGCGTATGCCTTTTGGATTAAAGAGTGCTAGTTCAACATTTGCAAGAGCGGTCCAGATTGGTTTTCAGCCTCAGCTACACACGAATGTGGAAGCATATATGGATGATATAGTGGTTAAAACCAAGGACAAATCAACCCTCACTCAAGACTTAGAAGAAACATTTGCAAACTTGCGCAAGATCAATTTGAAGCTCAACTCCGAGAAGTGTGTGTTTGGCGTTCCATCCGGTAAGCTTCTCGGGTTCTTTGTGTCTCAACGTGGAATTGAAGCCAATCCCGACAAGATCAAAGCAATTGAGCAGATTCAAGCACCAAAAACTGTCAAGGATGTGCGGCGTCTTGCCAGCTGTGTTGCTGCTTAAAGTAGGTTCATTTCAAAATCTGCTGAGTGCGCCCTGCCATTTTTCAAGGTTTTGAAAAAGGCAGGTCCAATGAAGTGGACTCCGGAAGCGGAGGCCGCGTTGCAAGATTTGAAAAAATACGTCTCCTCTGCGCCAACGCTAGTTGCGCCTAAACCACAAGAGCCGTTGCAGCTATATCTGGCAGCAACAAATCAAGTGGTCAGTGCTGCATTAGTGGCGCAGAGAGAAGTCAATGACGAAGAAGCAGCAGCGGCAAGCCCATCCAACGACAAGCCGGAATCTTCTCCGGCAAGGTCTGGTGCCGACAAATCAGAAACAACGCAAGCAAATGAAGCTAATCAGCAAGTGGTGCCAAAGAACAATGTGGTGCAGCGGCCAGTCTATTTTGTTAGTTCCCTCTTGCAGGGGGCTAGGTCAAGATACTCTGGTGTGCAAAAATTGATTTTCGGCCTTCTTATGGCCTCGAGAAAGCTGCGTCACTACTTCCAAGCACATGAGATTACTGTCGTCACTCGCTTTCCGTTGCAGCGTATTTTGAGGAATCCAGATGCAACCGGCAGGATAGTAGAGTGGGCGTTGGAATTGTCGAGCTTTGCACTTAATTTTAAGAGCACTTCAACTATTCAGAGCAGAGCCTTGGCGGAGTTTATTGCAGAATGGACGCCAACACAAGACAAAGAGATTCAAGAATCAGCTCTCCCCGGCAAAGAAACATCTAAGGAATGGATCATGTACTTTGACGGGGCCTTTTCGCTGCAAGGCGCCGGTGCCGGAGTGCTGCTTGTCGCACCCACTGGAGAGCACCTCAAGTATATAATTCAAATGCATTTTCCTAGAGAGAAAGCTACAAATAACACTGCTGAGTACGAAGGGCTCCTTGCCGGTCTTAGGATCACAGTGGATTTAGGGATCAGAAAATTGATCGTCCATGGAGACTCGCAGCCTGTTGTGAAGCAAGTAAACAAAGATTATCAGAGCCCGTTGATGGAAGCGTATGTGGAAGAAGTGAGGAAATTGGAGGAACACTTTGATGGATTGCAAACAGAGCACATCCCTCATGCGGAAAACAGCATTGCTGATCATCTATCAAAGTGTGCGGCTCAAAAGCTTCCTGTGGAACCGGGAACTTTTGTGCTCCATTTGAATCAACCATCAGTTACTCCGTCAACGCAGGCCAGCAAAAGAAGAAAGTTGAACACCGGCAAGTACTTCCCGGCAGAGCTCCCAGAAGCCGCTGGCAAGGATGTTTCCGGACACAACACTATGGTTGCCGGTGAGCAGCAGCCTCTAGCAGAACGACAAGTTCTTGCCGTCGAGACAAGCGCTCCCGCTCCTGAAGAGATGCCTTTAGTCCTTGTTGTCGAGCCGCAGGCTCCGGCATGGGCACAGCAGATAGTTTGTTTCCTTCAGATAGGAGAACTTCCCGACGAGCAAGAAGAAGCTGAGAAAGTAGCCCACCAATCAAGTATGTACCAGTTTGTGGATAACATTCTGCACAGAAAGAGGTCAAATGGGTTGAAATTGAAGTGTATTTTCCGGGAAGATGGACTGAAGCTGTTGGCAGAGATACAGGGAGGCATATGTGGCTCTCACATAGGATCAAGAGAGCTTGTCGGCAAGGCTTCTATTGGCCACTTCCCTCCAGGATGCAACTGAGCTAATAACCAAGTGTGAAGCATGCCAGTTCCATTCGAAGAACATACATCAGCCAGCTCAAGCTCTTCAAACAATCCCTCTCTCCTGGCCCTTTTCAGTCTGGGGGCTTGATATTTTGGGCCCCTTCCCTCGTGCTACCGGGGGCTTTGAGTTCTTGTACGTCGCCATCGACAAGTTCACAAAGTGGCCTGAAGTGGAGCCAGTGAGGAAGGTAACAGCACAATCATCCATCAAGTTCTTCAAAGGGCTGGCTTGCCGTTTTGGGGTTCCTAACAGAATCATCACCGACAACGGCACCCAGTTCATGAGCCGCACCTTCATGCAGTACATCCAAGACCTTGGAAGCAAGATTTGTTTTGCCTCTGTCACTCACCCGAGAAGCAATGGACAAGCAGAACGGATGAATGTTGAAGTGCTGCGTGGTCTCAAGACGAGAACCTTTGACAGGCTGCGCAAGTGTGGAAGACGCTGGATTGATGACACTACTGGAATTCAGTTATTTGCCATCTGCCAGCTCTTTGCCGTCTGCCAGCTGATGGCAAAGAGGCTGTTTGCCGTCTGTCTTGCCAAAGCAGACGGCAAAGAACCAGCTGATGGCAAAGAGGGTCTACCGGCCAAAGTACTCCAGTAGTGTGAGTTGCCGGCAGTTCTTTGGTCACTCAGGACGACACCAAATCGATCTACCGGCCAAACACCCTTCTCCCTAGTATATGGTGCGGAAGCAGTGCTCCCCACGGAACTCACATACGGGTCACCTCGAGTGCTCGCCTACGATGAGGCAGAGCAAGAGCAGTTGCGGCAAGATGATGCAACGCTCCTTGAGGAAGATCGTCTTCGGGCTGCTGTGCGAGCTGCATGCTACCAGCAAGCTTTGCGCCGCTATCATAGCCGCAAAGTGCATGCCCGGAGCCTTGAGGAAGGCAACCTTTTCCTTTGGCGCGTTAAGTCCGCCAAGGGATCAAACAAGTTGACGCCAAAGTGGGAAGGCCCTTATCGGGTAGAACGAGTCACCAGACCTGGCGCAGTCCGTCTGGAGACCAAAGATAGCATTCAAGTGCAAAATTCATGGAATATTGAGCATCTTCGCAAGTTCTACCCATGAGGCGCAGTTGCCGGGCCTCCCGGCAACCCCTTTTGTACAAGCTTTGTCGGCAAGACTTGTAACCTTTTGTACAAAGCCAGGCGCAGATCCTATGCACATATGAATAAAGCTAAGTGTTTCGCAACTTTTCATACATTTTCCTTTATGTATGAATGGTATAGTAATTACACTTTGACTTGTATGAAATGATTAACGGGACGGCAAGGTCTCCAACCTCCTCTTTTCTCTTCTTTCTTTTTCTCAAAGGGAAAGAACAGCTCCTCGCGTGCAAGTTTCCCGGGGGGAGTGATGGTGTGGACACCGCAAAGCTGAGTTTCGTTCAAGTGATCATTTTGCGAGAAGGAACACGAGACAAGGAAAAGCTAAGTTGAAAAACTTTGAAACAAATTCCTTGTTATATTTGCAATTTCCCTTGAACGATTTAGTCTTTGTATGAAAAACCTGCACGCGATGGAACCTTGTCGTGATTAGTTGCGCTCTTACTTTGTTTCGAGTCCGCTCAACAATTTAAGTAGCTGCATTGAGAACGTCGAAGAAAAACTTGCCAGTAGCAGCGCTTCTAGCAGGCAGCTAACGATCTGTTCCTCAAAGCGCTCGCGGCAAGCGTGTGCACCGGCAAGCTTCTGGCAAGCGTAGGGCATACAAACATGCAAAGACAAAATAAAACAGGGGAGACATCATACATTCATTTGAGCATGACAAATGATAGATATTCATTAAGGAGTGCTCGATAACATTTTCATAGCCCTTCCCCACAGGGTTTACATCGAGTGCAATACAAGGGCAAAAGAAGCGCCTAGGCGAAGCCTGATTCATTCCCGGAAGACCAGATGATGGTGCTGCCAGTGTTTAGCTGGAGTCGGACCCGTTGTCCTCGATCTTGATGCTCGGAGAGCCATCGTCGTCATCCTCGGTCTCGCTGGAAGAAGTGGTGTCACTGTCGCTCGAGCTCTCCGCGCAGCACTCCAGACGAGCGCCTGAAGCCCCGAAGAATTTTACGAAGAGCGTGTCAGGTTCGTCCAACCTGAAGTGAAGGAGGTGTCCCTGCCCCAAGCAGCGAGCACGGACGAAGGACTTCCATCCCCGTGTGAAGTACATGATGCCGTTGGTGGAGGTCTCAATGGTCACCCAGACAGGGCCGTTGCAGCAGTCATCCACGCGCAGCCACAAGCCACGCAGATGGTTGCCTTCCATCGCCCTGGCGAAAGGGCGGGGAAGCCGCAGCCAGCTCCGCAGCCGATCATGCAGTTCCACAACGAACTCGTGCACCGTGTCCTCTGTATGGCCTTCTGCCTGGGGAGGAGTGGCCGGGGATGAAATAGCAAGTGCTCCACCGCGGCCGCCTCGCCCCCAGGCACCGCGCTTCCGCGGCTATGGCTGAAGCGTGGGCATGATCCCGAAGTGAAGCTCTTGCACCAACGACTGGCGCACGGGCTCGACCTTTTCCCCTCACCATAGTGGCAGCAGATGCGGGGGGGGGGGGGAGGTAGAAGAAAGGGAACGACGGTGCCTGGGGGATTGGAATGGGAAGCGGTGGATGAGCATCGCTTTCCGTGGCCCCCCTCTTTATAGGGGAGGCACGAGGGCTGGCTCTTCACTGATTTTGGGCGACCGTCTAGTTCGTCCAATCCCATGCCCTACATTCTTGGCCAGGCGCATTACTCCAGCAACCACCCAGTTCCTCCAATCACGTGATCTGCATCTCTCGCCAGGCGCACCACTCCAACGACCGCACCTCTTCGCCAATCCATTGCTTCGCATGCGGATGCGCGCGATGGAAGGGCGCAGAAAAAGGAGAAGCAATGACATACATGGCAGTTATTCCTTGCCACACATGGGCATGCACCTGTTCGGGTCTGACCCAACGACGCCTCGCATACATGCGTACTCCTGGCTTACGCGCGGGCAATAGCCGCCCACCCGACGGCAAAGTTTGCCGGAGGATGGTCGGGAGCAGACATAGATTTAGATTAATGAAGAAGCAAAGAAGATTTTAGAAGATAGAGGTCAGAAATGCTGAAGACGCAGCTTGGAGAGTCGGCAAGACCCTTGCTAGAGCGAGCTCAACGGAAGAAGGAAAAGAAGAGAAAAATGCGGTAGCGGTTTACCGCCGCGTGTCTGTGCATTGTTTGGGCCTAGCCCAATGACACTTCGGACGCGCATATGGCCCAGGCCCGGGGGCTCCTGTCGGTGTATAAAACGGGTATTTTATACCCTGACTTGTGCACAGACAGTAGTAGCCTTCCTGCTGGCCAAAGCTTGCCAGGAATACCAATATCATGATTCAAGACCCAGTTGCAGAAGCCATTGGGGAAAAGATTAAGACGAAGCATCAAGATTCAAACAACAGAAACAACCTTTGCCGGCAAGGCTAAGGCGGCAAGGTGAAGGCCTGGCAGGCTCCGTGCCGGCAAGCTTTCGCTAGCTGTCAGCGCTCCACCTCATCGAGCAGCTAGTCATTAATCGATGAGGTGTCGAGCCCGCAGGCAGCTAGGTGAGATTTGTCGGGCACGTGTCAGCATGCTGGAAGGAGATTTACCTTTAATGACACCCGTCCAGAAGGCGTGTCAAGCTAATAGGAGGTAGCTGGGCGAGCGGTGCAGAAATCTTGCCAGGGCTACTCCTACACATGACACCTAATGGAGCATTAAATGCTTTTGTCCTAAACTGGCAGAGTTAGGTGTGATAGCACTGTTTGCTATCTAATCACTATAAAATGACTGTTTTGCCACTTTGGTAACCCATTGAACTATAAAAGGAGGGCCAGGGCAACGTTTACAGGGATCGATCCTTTACACAACTTGCATGCGTAGCTGCCTCTCTCGCACCTTGCCGGGGAAGCGCTCCTTGTACTTGTGTTCATACACATCCAATACACCAAAGTAGGAGTAGGGTTTTACACCTCATGGTGGCCCGAACCTGGGTAAAATCCTTGCGTTTCTGCTAGTTCTGCTCTTTGTGCTCGTTGATCTCCCTAGTCGAACTGCAAAGGGGCTAGATGGCCCCATAGATGGTCGTACGCACGACACTAACCTATTAACTCTGTGCCCAGTGCCAGTTGTTGTTTCTGTTTGTTTTTGCCTTTTCAGAAAATCATTATCAAAAAGTGCCCAAACGAGAAAAAAACTTTGGATTAATTTTTTCGAGACTAGAAGAGACCCAGGAAGCTTCGGGAGAAGCCCAGAAGAGCCACGAGGAGGCGGCAAGCCTGGAGGGCGCGCCCAGGGGGTAGGCACGCCCCCCAGGCTTGTGAGCCCCTCATGGCACATCTTAACCTAATTCCTTTGCTATAAATTCACAAATATTCCCAAACTAACAGAGAGACAAAGGAGAAAACCTTTCCGCCGCCACAAGCCTCTGTTCTTCCGCGGTCCCATCTGGAGGCCTTTTCCGGTACTCTGCCGGAGGGGGAATCGATCACAGAGGGCTTCAACATCAACCTTGCTGACCTTCCGATGATGTGTGAGTAGTTTACCACAGACCTACGGGTCCATAGCTAGTAGCTAGATGGCTTCTTCTCTCTCTTTGATCTTCAATACCATGTTCTCCTCGATGTTCTTGGAGTTCTATCCGATGTAATTTTCTTTTGTGGTGTGTTTGTTGGGATCCGATGAATTGTGAGTTTATGATCAGATTATTCATGAGAAATATTTGAGTCTTCTCTAAACTCTTTTATGCATGATTATTATAGCTTTGTATTTCTCTCCGATCTATCAATTTGGTTTGGCCTACTTGATTGATTTATCTTGCAATGGGAGAGGTGCTTTGTGATGGGTTCAATCTTGCGGTGCTCAATCCCAGTGATAGAAGGGGACATGACACGTATTTGTATTGTTGCCATTAAGGATAAAAAGTTGGGGTTTAATCATATTGCTTGAGTTTACTTTGTCTACATCATGTCATCTTGCTTAAGGCGTTACTTTGTTTCATACTTAATACCCTAGATGCATGCTGGATAGCGGTCGATGGGTGGAGTAATAGTAGTAGATGCAGGCAGGAGTCGGTCTACTTGTCTCGGACGTGATGCCTATATACATGATCAGTGCCATGAATCCATCATAATTATTTGCTTTTCTATCAATTGCCCAACAGTAATTTGTTTACCCACCGTATGCTATGTGTTCAAGAGAGAAGCCTCTAGTGAAAACTATAGCCCCCGGTCTACATTATCATATATTAAAAACCTAAAAATACCTTGCTGCAATTTATTTAGTTTTATTTTAATTAGTATTTTAGTTTATCTATTTATCTCTATAAGATTTAATCCTTGCAAATAACCGCTAAGAGGATTGACAACCCTCTTATTTGCGTTGGGTGCAAGTGTTTGCTCTTGTGTGTGCAGGTGCGTTTAACGGAATTTTGCTTGGTTCTCCTACTAGATTGATAACCTTGGTTCTTAACTGAGGGAAATACTTATCTCTATTGGACTACATCATCCTCTCCTCTTCGGGGAAATACCAACGTAGACTACAAGTAGCAGGCGCCGGTGAAAATGACACCGACGACAAAGTCAACGAGGATGACGACAACCCCGAAGATGGGGATTACAACTCCGATGCAGACGAGGAACAAAGCCTCGGCCCCGATGAGTGTGATGCTTTTAATGCGCCCTCGAGGGCCCTTAACTTGACAACCTGCATAAGCGGTTGGCCAATACGGCTATAAAAAAACAAATTTGAATGTCTTAAAGGCGACGAGGACTACCTAAATGATAGGTGGACCGAGTTTGTTGCTTTGCATATCATTAACACAATTAATGTTCATAGAATTCAGACTAATATCATGGAAATCATGCTTTTCATTCAAGGAATGCTCATTAATCACTTTATAAAATTCTTCTTTTAACACTTCACAACAATTTTCAGATTCACGACTTTCAAGAAAAACTACATAAAGATGAAGAAGCGCACTCAACTCCATCTTTTCTTTCAAAGAGCTTATAGCAATATCATTTTCAACACTAGCCATTGGTTTGTCATAATTAGTATTTTTGAAAAGTCTGGCTAGTGGAGAAGGATCCATATCAATTTTTAGCAACTAAAGATGCAAGCAAAAGAAGGCAAATATATGGCAAATGGTAACTAGGCAAGAAAATAAAACAAGCATATAAATGGTTTGTGTGCAGGCACCTGATTTGGTAGATGATGACTCCCTGGCAACGGTGCCAGATATTCTTCTGCTACTCACGCAGGAGTTGTTAAATTTCACCGAGGAGGAAGGGTGATGTAGCATAGCAGCAGAAAGTATTTCCCTCAATTAAGAACCAAGGTTTATCGAACCAGTAGGAGGCACCAAGCTAACAACGTTGGCAGTACCTGCACACAAACAAATAAATTGCTTGCACCCAACAAAGGCAAGAAGTTGTCAATCCCCTTGTTCTTCCTAGTTCCAAGATTAAAAGCAAATAGTGATAGGGCAAAGCGGAAAGAAAGTAAAAGAGCAAACTGAGCATTTGTAGGAGTTTTTGTATTGATGGAAAATAGACCCGGGGGCCATAGGTTCACTAGTGGCATCTCTCTCGAAAGCATGTAGTGGCATGGTAGACAAATTACTGTTGGGCAATTGACAGAATAGTGCAAATTATAATTATGATCATTCATGGCATAATCTCACATAGGCATTACGTCAGTGATAAGTAGATGATTAAACTTACTGACGTCAACTACTATTTCTCCACCCCAGGACCGCTATCCAGCATGCACCTCAAAGTACTAAGTTTACAAGAAATAGAGCAATGCAATAAGCAAGATGACATAATGTAGAAAGAAGAAAACCTAGCAATAAGATTGACCCCATCGTTTTTTCCTTAGTGGAAACAACACAATACGTGCCCTTGTCCTTTCTGTCACTGGATAAGATCACCACAAGATTGAACCCACTACTACGCACTACTCCCTCTGAAGATCTACTCATCAAACATGGCCAAAGAAGACTCATAGATCGGAAAGTATACATAACTATAAAATTATATAGCAAAGAAACTTCAAGAGATTCAAATCAATTCAACGAACCTTCTGGTCATAAATCCACAATTCATCGGATCCCAACAAACACACCACAAGAATTACATTGGATGGATCTTCAAAGAGTTCATGGTATTGAAGATCAAAAGAGAGAGAGAGAGAGAGAGAGAGAGAGAGAAAGACATCTAGCTACTACTATGGGCCCGTAGGTCCTAATGGAACTACTCACACATCATCATGGAGGCAGCAAGGTTGATGAAGGTGGGCTCCCCAATGATTCCCCCCTCCTGCAGGGTGCCAAGACAGGGCTCCAGATGGGATCCCGTCGGAACAGAGACTTGCGGCGGTGATGAAAATTGTTTCGGGTCTCGCTTCGAGGGTTCTCGAATATATGTGTATTTATAGGCCAAAAATTAGGGCAAACGGAGCACCAAGGGGCCCACAAGCCACCCCGGCGCGCCCTACCCCCCAGGGCGTGCCCCCTGGCTTATGGCCCCCTCGTGGGTCTTCTGGCCTCCTCTCAAAGCTTCTAGGGTTTCTTATTGTCCGAAAAAATTGTCAAAAAGTTTCATCGTGTTTGGACTTCCATAGGTTTGGTTTTTCTGTAAAACCAAAAACAGAAGAAAACAACAACTGGCACTGGGCACCGGATTAATATGTTAGTCCAGAAAATAAAGTAAAATGATGGCCAAAATATGTAACAATGATAATATAATAGCATTTAACAATCAAAAATTATAGATACGTTTGAGATGTATCACTCCTCTCGTGACTTCCGCGCGCAGTGGTGACCGCTCTACGTCGACTCCACTCGCGGATTCCGCGCGCGGCGGTGACCGCTCTATGTTGATTCCTCTCGTGGCTTCTGCGTGCGACGGTGACTGCTCTACGTCGACTGCTCTCGCAGCTTCCGTGTGACGGTAACCTCTCTACATCGACTTGCTACTCTCGGTCGACTCTACACGCGGCATCCACGGGTGGTGGCGACTGCTTATCATCGGCAGGTGTTTCTACCCCGACCTCTTCCGCCGTGTCCCTATCTACACATGAGATTGCGCAACTGCAATGTCTGCTTGCTGCTTGGGATCTTCACCAATAGGTTTCGCAGCTTCCGTGATTGACTCTTCTGGCACTGAGAAACCACCTTCTACACATTCAGGTACATCCCCATGGATTCTTGATACTGGAGCATCTTTTCATATGACTTATGATTCGTCCACTTTGACCTTCGTTCGACCTAGCGAGTCTTTTGTTCATGTTCTTACGGCTAGTGGCACTCCCCTCCCTATAGCTAGTCGAGGCACTCTTAGCACTTCTTCATTTCATGTTCCCTCTGACGCTCATGTTCTTGGACTTTCTATACAACTCATATCTGGTGGTTAGATTGTTGACTCTAGTTGTAGGGTCATTCTCGACTTTGATTCGTGTTCTGTTCAGGATCATCGCACGGGCGCTTTGCTTGGTGCCGACCCTTGACGCCCTGATGGTCTCTGGGATCATGACTGGCTTCGTCTTCCCTCTACTGCCACCACCGCCAGTCTCGCCACCCCTGTTGCTGCATCTACCAGCACTTTTCAGCAGTGGCATCATCGCCTTGGCCATTTATGTGGTTCTCGTCTCTTGTCTTTGGTTCATTGCGGTGTTCTGGGGTCTGCCTCCGGTAACGCTTCGTTGGATTGTCTGGGTTGTAGGCTTGGTAAGCAGATTCAGCTACCCTATCCTCATAGTGAGTCAGTGTCTGAGTGCCCTTTTGGTCTCGTTCACTCTGTTGTTTGGGGTCCAACTCCCTTCGCTTCGAAAGGGGGTCGTCGCTACTATATTATCTTCATAGACAATTTTTCTTGGTACACTTGGATCTAGTCTTCTCGTATTGAGGTCTTATCTATATACAAAAAAATTGCTGCCATGGTTCATACCCAGACAACTTGGGCATAAGCCATGTAAACCGCCTTGGGCCATGTAACCGTAGCCCTCACCCGTCTATATAAGGGGAGGTAGGGGTCTGCCAAGGCGGCAGCTAACATCTCTCCCATCTCTCCAAGACCTCTCTCCAAAAGGTCTAACGGATCCAACTCATGTATACCTCATACGAGGCCATATCAATACAATCAGACATGCAGGATGTAGGGTATTACTCCACCATGGAGACCTGAACCAGGGTAAATCCATGTCCTGTGTGTAACCCAATCTGATACTCTATGCACTCCGCCCCATGAGGAACCCTATGTAGGGATCTGACGGGATTTCGCTCCGTCAGTTGGCGCACCAGGTAGGAGCTGGTGTGCATGGATACCATGTTCAGATGGGATGCTTCATACCATCAACTTCAATCTCAATCGGGATCATAGAGAATCATCCATGGAGGTCGAGGGCTCAACATCAACATAGCCTCTACTCGACCTGCAGAGTTTTCTGGACAGCATATTCATTTTCATCGCCCCTGCGTCATCGATCGTCGCTTTGACGTTTCCTTCAGAGGGATTATGTGTAATTACATCTACAACAACCCTGTAAAATTTCAGCGCGATCCGATCTACGAGTCTCCGGCAACCTCCAAAATACCGAGGCCCTAACGAATCTGGACGGGAATTCGCCCGAGCTTGGAATAACACGTCCAGCGGCCAACTCCAATATCCTTTGGAAGATCCAACCATTGATCTCATGCAGATTTGTGTTGTCAACAACCCCTCAAAATTTCAGGTCGATCCGACCGTTCAAACTCCGGGACGAGCCCAAAGAGTGCATCAAGGTATGCATTTGTTTTCTGCGCGAAAATAAATCCGACCCGAATTCATCTTTCTCCATGAACGGGCTATCAAACTTCATCGCGCGGAGACCTTCACCACCCGGATACCTTCACCGCGGAGACCTTCTACGCCACAGACCTCCATGGCGCGGACCTCCACCGCGCGAACCTCCATGGCATAGACCTCCTCCGCCGCGGACATCCATGGCGGGGACCTCCACCGCGCAGACCTCCATCGCGCGGACCTCCATGGCGTAGACCTCCTCCGCCGAGGACCTCTAGGGCGTAGACCTTCGGCACCGTCGGACCTCCATGGCGGGGACCTCCACCGTGTGGACCTCCTTCACCACGGACCTCCATGGCGTAGACCTTCGGCGCCGCGGACCTTCACGGTGGGGACCTCCACCGCGGACCTTCATACCTTTGACCTCCTCCACGCAGACCTCCATCGAACGGATCTCCATCACGTGGATCTTCATCGCGCGGACCTCCTCCGCGAGGGGTCTCACCGTCGGCCTCCTCACGCCGACCTCATCTTCATCGTGTGGACCTCCTCAGCGGGAGGTCTCACCGTCGGCCTCCTCACGCCGACCTTATCTTCATCACGTGCACCTCCTCCGTGGGAGGTCTCACCGTCAGCCTCCTCACGCCGACCTCATCTTCATCGCGCGGACCTCCTCAACCGCAGGTCTCACCGTCACCACAACGGACTCGTCCCTCACCGCACCAGCGTCCGCCTGCGCGACGCAGTCAGGTGAACACACGCGTAGCCCGCTGCCCCGGCGGTCCGGTCTGCCTCAATACGCCAGAGCAAAAAAAAAGAGGCAGGAGGCCTCCTTGACTCGGCAGGTCCAAGGCTTCGATCCTGTCAACTTCATGCCAGGCGACATCACGTCCGCGATCAAGCCAATTCGTACAGAATGAACAAACCATCAGGTTATATTTTTCTGAGATATTTGCTCCATGCAAATTTCATTGAATAGTTTAACTCTCGACTTGTACTATGATGTACGCAAGTCTAAGAAGAATGACCTCCACAGTCGGATCGTGACGCAAGGTCCTCCAACCTAATGTTCCACACCGCGCCGGGATACCCGGTGGACGCAACCATAGCCCGCCCCCCGTCGGTCCGGTTTATGCCAACACATCAGAGCTCGCACCAGCGTCCAACCAGACCACCCGGGTCTCACAGCACGCACATCAACGCGACGCATCAGCCAAGCCAAACCTCGCCACAACCGGCTCGAGGGCTCCGCTGCACTGCTTACGGATCTAGGTGCTATCTATTTAATTATTTATTTTCATTCTTCTCATCTACAATAATTTATGAGAAAAAAATTTTGCAAGCACTACTCTATGTATGCAGAACAATCGCTGAACCAGCCTCGATGCGACATCTCTGGGAACACGGGCCCATTGTCCTTGTCGGGTCCGTCCCGAGGGCTCCGTTTGCCACATCTAGCTCGACAGAATTCATCTCATTATCACCACGTGGACTCCCATGACCGAGCACTAACCTCGCTGCACCTGGCCCGAGGGCTTCGGCCTTGCCACGTATGGCTCGAGGGCTCTGACTATTTTATAACCAGGTGCTATCTATCTAATTATTCACAAATATTACTATGACAAAAAAATTGTCCACGCCGGCCAGTAATATCTTATGCAGATAGATCAATGACGTACCTATAGAATCGTTGGTCCACCACGTGACCTCATCACACAGGCCTCACTGTGCGGTCTCATCGCGCAGGCCTCACTATGCGGTATCATCGTGCGGGCCTCGCCGCTCCGGCCTCATCACCTGGCGGACTCGGGCAACACCGCGCGAGCTTCAACACGTGAACAACAATCCGTAAAACCTCGCCGCAACCGGCTCGAGGGCTCCGCCTCACCTCTCACAGACACAGGCGCTATTTATTTATTCAATTATTTTTCTCATCCTTTTTTCTGCCAGTATACTCTATGTACGCAGATTACAGTAAGGACATACGTCACATCACTGAGCTGGCCTCGTCGCTCCACGAGCACAGAGCTCGTCACCCTCACACTGGCTTAGCACGTCCAGACCGACCTCGTCGCGATGGCTCGAGGGCTCCGGTTCCGTTATGCCTAGCTCCGTAGGGCTCCCATCTCGGGGGCTCTAGCTTGAAGGTCAGTATATAATTATTTTGCTCTCGCATATTCATTCACATGAGAATTTCTTCTGCTCGTACTACTTCATGTATGCAGATTAATCGGTGACCACTCCTTGTTGTCACCTCGACGAACCAACCTCATCGCTCCGCCAACGCGAACGTTGAGTCGCTTCATGCAGCGACAACAGAAAATCAGGTCGGATCACATCGCGACCTTGGAGTGCCGAGCATCTCCATTTATTTTATGCATGAACATTTAAGTATTACATACTTTCTGCATAAATAACTGCAAATCTGCATCATATATGTTTTTAGCTCAAAGAGAATCAGGTTGAAAAATAAGGAGGTCGCAAAGACCTCCCACACTTTTTCATTTCCCTTTTATAGTTTGCTAAGTAAACATGACACACAGCTATTCAGCACAACCACTATACTGAACCCCTTGGGATAAACAAATTGCGGAAGAACAAACACATCTCTTTGTTGAGGGACTCGGGGGCTGCATCGCTATAAGCTGACGCTAGTCGCTATAGGTGGACCCCCCACAGCTCCACCCGAAGGCTACATCGTACGTTCCTGCTTTTTGAACCGGAACCTCTTGGACGGTTCTTCGGACGACCTCCCACAGTTTCGTGCTCCGGGGCTGCATCAAATCCATTTTTTGGTAGTCCTTCCTTTGAGGAGATCAACCAATGAGGATGTCGGATGACTGAATCAAGCATTCTGGTCACGTCGAGCCCCACTAAATACGCCTACGGCGTCAACATGCACCAAAGGGGATCTCTGCTCCTAACCCAGGTAGAGGCACTTCACCGCCTCTACGGCATAAATAAAGAATGTATCTAATTTTTTCAAGCAACAAAAAGCACATAAATGAGGTCATATTAATAAGCATTGCAAATAAAATTGCAAAGTTTTTCTGTCTCCAGGATACAGGTCTACACCTAACGGTAGCTCTCTGTGGTGGCAAAGGACAACACGGCCTCTACAACATACTTCGTCGCCAACGGCTCGAACAACATCAACAATGCCAAGAGCATACAAAGCAAAGTCATCTCCATGCATAAAGCTCCACATTTTACTCTAGCACGAGTTCATTATTTTCTGAGTCATCTGAGCCTCGCTCGATTTCTACTCACACCCACACCCACCGGGTGAGCTGCGTTTTCATGGATTATAAAATAAATAAACACCGATCTCCATGAGGACGACCCTAGAGGTGATATTGCATGAGCACCGAAAGCTGAGACACTCCAGGCTGTATCGCACGATGATCTCCTTGTGGTCGGTAGGAAGCCTAATCTAAGCAATCTATCTAGAGGCCGCGCCTAGAGGCTGCATCGGCGTCACCAGACCCTACTGGTGCGACCTACAGCCGCTGCAATAGTGTGCTTTGGTCCATCAGGTTAGCCTCTATGGCACAAAAACATCATTAAATCTAACATTACTCCCCTCGCTATCAAAGCTCGGGGGCTGCATCAAAGACAACAATGGCTCATAAATTTAACCGGCTTCCACGGTTTCCGTTTATTGCTTGTTACATACAAGGGTAAAATATCTTCACAAGTTATGCTTTACAGAAGTTTTACATTACATATGCGTGTAAACGTCCACTTGGTATACTAGTGTTTGAAAAAATGCAATTGCAAGTCTGCCTTGTTTTCCTGACCTTATAGGTACTTCGACTTCGCCTCGGCAGCCACGCTACTGCCGGGCTCGGGGGCCCCACTCCGCCTCGGTGGCCTCGCTGCTGCCAGGCTCGGGGGCTCCGCTTCGCCTCGATGGCTTCGCTGCTGCCGGGCTCGGGGGCTCTGCTTCGCCTCGGCGGCCACACTGTTGCCAGGCACGGGGTCCTCACTTCGCCCCACCTGGCCCTCGCCGCATCCAGGCTCGGGGGATCCGCTTCGCCTCGGTGGCCACACTGCTGCCGGGCTCGGGGCTTCACTTCTGCCCCATCAGGCCCCTCCCGCCGCATCCAGGCTTGGAGGCTTAACTTTGCCATGCTGCGACAAAATTTATACAAGCTACAATCATCACAGGACCCTCCACCCGACTTCACAAGTCGACTGGAGGCTCGGGGGCTACACCCACCGGGTGCACTGTCGTGCCCCCAATGTCTACAGAAGACAAAGCAAGCGCGGCGCGTCACAGACGCCACTAGACTCGGTCCTCCAAAGCTGACCATCTTCAACAACAAAACTAGATCAGGAGGTTGGAAGCCCTATGCATCCTGCGGGACGGGCTCTGGTCTCACCTCCGGGACTCCAAGCCCAACCGATCACACAAGCTCCCGCCTCGCGGTCAAGCTGCCACATATCTCCAACGACAAAGAAGACGCGAGGCCTCACCGCGCGAACCTTCATCCCCGCAAGGACCTCCTCTGCCACGGACCTCCTCCGACGTGGGCCTCATCGCTTGGCGGTCCTTCACCACCGCGGGCCTCATCGTCGGCCTCCTTGCGCCGGCCTCATCGCTCAGCGGTCCTTCACCGCCGCGGGCCTCACCGTTGGCCTCCTCGCGCCGGCCTCATCACCCGGCGGTCCTTCACTGCCGCGGGCCTCATCGTCGGCCACCTCGCGCCGGCCTCATTCCTCGGTGGTCCTTCATCGCCGCGGGCTTCATCGTCGGCCTCCTCACACCGGCCTCATCGCTTGGCGGTCCTTCACCACCGCGGGCCTCACCGTCGGCCTCCTCGCGCCGGCCTCATTTCCTGGCAGTCGTTCTCTGCCGTAGGCCTTGCTGTCGGCCTACTCTCGCCGGCCTCGTCCCATGACGGATCATCTCCAACCACGTCAAGGTAAGCTGACACAAGATCGGCGTCTTCCTCAAGACCACAGCGAACAGTCCAAGACGACGCATTCGGTTCAACATCAACCCTAAGGCGGACAAGATACCGATGGAACAATACGCGAAGGGTGCCCAAGAGGCCACACGCTGGCGAGACAGAGCTAAGGTTGGACTCATGAAGACAGGCCACCACTATTGCTGAAACAAAGGGAGCCCGCCTGGGTTCTCATTCCCAAAGACGAAGGACTCCAACTCTAGACGCGCTTGGGGGCTACTGACGATGCCATACACCGGGGGTACCCGACATCCGGGGAACAAGGTCGCTAGGCTGGCCTCAGAGCCCGGATGTAGCCTAGTCCCCTCGCCACTAATGGTGGCCTCCTCCAGAAGGATACCTACTACTTCTTCCACAAGACATGTACTCTAGTAGACAACTTGGGCATCAAGCCATATAAACCGCCTTGGGCCATGTAACCCTAGCCCTCACCCGTCTATATAAGGGGAGGTAGGGGTCTCCCAAGGCGGCGGCTAACATCTCTCCCATCTCTCCAAGACCTCTCTCCAAAAGGTCTAATGGATCCAACTCATGTATACCTCATACGAGGCCATATCAATACAATCAGACATGCAGGATGTAGGGTATTACTCCACCATGGAGGAATGAACCTGGGTAAATCCGTGTCCTATGTGTAACCCAATCTGATCCCCTATGCACTCTGCCCCATGAGGAACCCTATGCAGGGATCTGACGGGATTTCGCTCCGTCATCTGTGGCCCATATGACCACTGTCTGGACACTTTTCGGCATGGCCTCTGTTATCTCAGCTTGATGTGAAGAATGTCTTTCTAAATGGTGAGTTGTGTGAGGTGGTTTATATGCAGCCACCACCTGGGTATTCTGTTCCTGATGGCATGGTTTATCGTCTTCGTCGCTCTCTCTATGGCCTTAAGCACGATGGAGTTTGATGTAAGCCATTTACATACCCCTCGGGTTGATGACGCCATGCTATCCTTGCAGACCTAGAGTGTGATGGTCGGCCGCAGCAGTGCCGAGCATCAGCGAGCGATGGCGATGATAGCAAAATTTGTTCTTCTGCACAAGCTGACTCGATGTTCTGTTTTTTATCAATCTCTTGTTGGCTGGTGCACGTGCACAGCAAAAGCAGCAAGGTTGATCGAGTCTTTCGAGGGCTAAACTAATTGACTTGGTTGATTCTAGTAGTAGAAAAAAGGCAGTTCGAGATGTAAACATGGTTTGCGCTGCCTCGGCCGGGTCGTCGATTGCGCCTGCCGCACCGCTAGCCCCATAGCCTTCCAGCAGTCATCCCATCAGGAAATGAATAGATAGATCAGCATCTGTACCTTACATGGGGCACGGGCTGAATAGCCACATAAACGAATAGCCCTTGTATTTTTTAAGAAACTGACTAAACCAAATCGGTTTTTTTACTTGATGGTGGACCACGGGTTGATTAAAGAAAGGGCCAAGGTTTTTTCTATAAAATGCCACGATGGACCAAACTAAGAATATTACCTCTTTTTATTAGTGTGTTTGTGTGTGTGTGTGTATATATATATATATATATATATATATGTAAACACTATTCTGATCACGGGATGAGAATAATATTCTGATAACTACCTGACCCGTCCCAGCAGTAGTACTTGAACTTCCCCGAGTGCTAGGTTGAACTTCCGCGAACATTGTCCAAATGGGGCTTGCGATATACCGTTGGAAAGCTATAGACACGAGTATCATGATCTAAGTTAAATTTTTAGCAAAATGTAAACGGTATAAGAGCAGTTTTGAAAACCGTTTTTTCTTCATACAAAGAACGTGAATCGTATTTTCGAGCCCATTTCTAAACCGTTTATCGGAATGAGGCAAATAATATGGTGTTAGAAAGCTGCTGTAAATCCGCTCATTCCACATATACAAAGTTTTCCCAAATTCCATACGGTTAAAGAGTAATTTGAAAAATTGCAGAATTTCTCAAACCGAACAGCCGAGTTAATATTTGCGAGCCCATTTCTAAACGGCTAATCCAATTGAGGCAAATAATATGGCGTTGGAAAGCTTATTAAAATGCGCTACTTGTCATATAGAAAGTTATTTCTAATTTTGAACGGTTTAAGAGTAATTTAGAAAACGGTCAAAGTTCCTCCGAGTTCATATTTTTTAGTTAATTTTTCAATGATTTGTTGGAATGCAGCAAATGATATGGCGTTGGAAAGCTTGAAAAAATACGAAACTTTTTTGTATAGATTGTTTCTCCCAATTCTTTATGATTTTTAGTCAATTTTGAAAATGGCTGAAAACGTATTTTGTCCGTAATTTGTGCAAACTTTATCGGAATGGGGCAAATAATATACCGTTGGAAAGCTATCAAAAATGCGAAACTTTTTTGTATAGAAAGTTTTCTCTAATTCCCTGCTGTTTTTACGTAATTATGAAAATGGAGAGATCATGCGTTCTGCCTTCATCGCGAAAACAGAGTCTTCGAAAATGCATTGCGTGAAGTAGTTGAACTTCTGGGCCATGTCTGTTTGAGCTTCATTCTGTTTTTCGTCAGCTATTTTTTGCCCGTAACTCCCCAACCACTACCCAGAATTGAGCAAATGATATACCGATGGAAAGCTGTTGACAACACGCAACTTTGCCGTGTTGATCATTTTTTCATACTCGCGACGGTTCAAGAGACATTTTTGAATACGTAGAAACGTGTTTTTAATGGTATACATGAAACTTTTAAAATGTTCATCGGAATGTAGCATATAATATACTGTTGGAAAGCTTATGAATAGGAGCAACTTTTTCATGTAGACATTAGATTCAAATTCGTTGCCGTTTGAGAGCAGTTTTAAAAATGGCAAAAACAACGTTGTTTTTGCCTTTTTAACATGTAATTGAAGGACGGATGTCTCGCACTAGAAATTTTGAACCATGCAGGGAGGAGCACGTGAACTTCTTGAAACAACCCTTTTATGCTTTTAGTTTTGTATTCTTTTTAATCTCACCTAAAATGCATTCCGTGTAGTAGTTGAACTGCTCGCGGTTTTCACCTTGAACTTCGGTCGCGTATTTTTGTTCGTAGTTCCTCACCCTGTTCGACGGAGTTGCACAAATGATATACCTGTTGAAACTTGTTGAGAAGACTCAACTTTTTTCTAATACGGTTAAACTGTTGTTCGAATAACATACACCAATTTATTTTAACGGGTTATTTTGGAATAGAGCATACCATACACCCTTGGAAAGTTTTTGAACAGGAGGAACTTTTTTCATGTAGAGCATTTTTGTTCCAAATTTGTAATGGATTGAGAGAATTATTTTAAAACACGAGAAACAACATCTTTTTTTGTGTTTTTTGCACATGTAAACACACGGTACATCTCCCTCAAGAATTTTGAACTTCCGAGGGTAGAGCACATGAACTTCTAGCAACAAAAAATTTAGACTTTGATTTTTTGTTCTTTTTTTCCCGTATGAAACACACACTATGCAGTACGTGAACTTCCGGCTGTTATCAATTTGAACTTCTCTCTGTTTCGCTTTAGTAACATAAAAAATCTGAGTTTTTTATAGACATCGAACCGCTCTAACTTTTTTATTCTCATCTGAAACGCATTCCGTGTAGTAGTTGAACTGCTCACTGTTTTCACTTTGAACTTCTGTCACGTATTTTTGTTCGTAATTCCTCACCTGTTTCGTCGGAGTTGCAAAAATGATATACCATTAGAAACCTATTGAAAAGATGCAACTTTTTTTATACGGTTAAACTTTTCTTTTCGAACAACATACACCAATTTATTTTAACCGTTTATTTTGGAATAAGAATGTTATATGCCCTTGGAAAGTTGTTGAATATGAGGAACTTTTTTCATGTAGCGCATTTTTGTTTCAAATTTGTAATGGATTGAGAGAATTTTTTTAAAACACCCAAAACAACTTTTTGTGTGTGTTTTTGAACTTGTAAATACACGGTGAACCTCTCTCAAAAGAAGTTTTGAACTTTCCCATGCCGAGCACCTGAACTTCTAGCAACAAACTTTTTATACTTTGCCTTTTTATTCTTTTTTCTCATATGAAAACACACACCATGCCGTATAAGGACTTCTAGTTGTTTTCAATTTGAACTGATCTCTAATTTTTTGCCCCTAACTCCTAAAACACTCATCGAATTTGAGCAAATGATACCAATAGAAAAATATTGGAAAGCGTTTTTTTTACAAAATCATCACGGGTTACGAGCTTCTTTTTGAACACGTTAAAACTTGTTTTAAACGATATACACAAAACATTCAAATTATATTATGTGAATAAATCATATGATATACCTTTCGAAAGCTTATGTTTTTTGGAGCAATTTTTCATGTAGACAGTTTTTCAAATTCGTTGCCATTTATGAGTACTTTTTAAAATGCCAAAAATGCTATTGATTTTTTTAACATGTAAATCTGAGTTTTTTATAAACTTCGTACTTCTCTGTTATTTTAATTTGAACTTCTTAGTTCTATTTTTATAGAAGAAAATATTGACATTTCTAAGAAAGCATCGAACAACTTTTTTTGAATTGAATTAAATACTTTTTTCTAGAAACGAGAAGAATATGAGTTTTTTTAATATACTTTGAACTTCTGTGTTATTTTAATTTGAACTTCACATTTTTATTTTTAATTAAATAATTGTTTTTTATTTTTAAATAAACACCGAGTTTCATTTGTTTCTTTCAATTTGAACTTCATGGTTGGTTCTTTAATATTAAGGGATATCTGAGTATTTTTAATAATGGTAAAATCCTAGTTTTTAAATAAACATCGAACCAGTTCGTTATTTTCCTTTGAACTTCTAGATTTTTTTAGAAACGGTAAAAATCTATTTTTAAACTTTTTTAGTTGTTCCTTTTTTTTTAATTTGAACTTCTTCGTTTTATTCTTTAGTAATGAGAAAAATCTGAGTTTTTTTATAATCTTCGGACTTCTCTCTTATTTTAAATTGAACTTCTTTAGTATTATTCTGAGTAAAAAATATGTTTCTAAATAAGCATCAAACATTTTTTTTAAATTGAACTTCATACTTTTATTTTTCCTAGAAACGGAAAGAATTTGTGTTTTCCGTGTACATCGAACTACTCCTTCATTTTAATTCAAACTTCTTCATTTTATTCTTTAGTAACAAGGAAAATCTGAGTTTCTTATAAATATCAAACTTCTCTATCTTTGTAATTTGGACTTCTTGGTTTATTTCTTTTAGTAACGGAAAATTCCTAGTTTTGTAATAAATATTGAACCGGTCCGTTATTTAAATTTGAACTTCTAGAGTATTTTTATTTAGAAATAGTGAAAATCCTTTTTACATATTTTCAACTGCTCTATTTTTAAAAATTGAACTTATTGTTTTTTATTTTTGAACTTCTTGTTTTCATTCTTTAATAATGAGGAAATTTTGAATTTTGTATAAACATCGAACCGCTCCTTTTTTTTTACTTTGGACTTCTTGGTTTTATTTCTTTTAGTAACGAAATAAATCCTAGTTTTTTAATAAAAATCGAGCCGCCCCATTTTTTAAATTTGAACTTCTAGGTTTTTTGATATGAAGAAAATCTCTTTTAGGTTTTATTTTTTAGTAATGAAAATAATCTCAGTAGTTTGTTGTAAACATCGAACCACTGCGTTATCTTTTATTTGAACTTCTAGGTTTTTCTAGAAACGGGAAAAATTTGTTTATCAAATTTGACCTTCTTGGTTTTGTAAATTTGACCTTCTTAGTTATCTAATAAAAATCGAACTTCGCCGTTGTTTAAAATTTTGAACCTCTAGATTTATTTTGAATGAGGAAAATCCATTTTTGTTATATTTATTGAATTGCCCTATTTTTTAAATTCGAACTTCTTGGTTTATTATTTAGTAACTTGGAAACTATAGTTTCGTAATTAAGATTGAACCGGTCCGTTATTTGTATTTGAACTTCTAGGTTTTAGTTCAACTCTGACTACACAAACTACACCCAATATGTATTCGCAGGTGTACTGCTATCCAATTGCTCACATTATTTTCCATATGTTTAACAAAATCAGGCAACAGTTCAAGGTCATAAACATCCATAGTCCAAATATCAAATTGAACCAGAGTACGTGTATATACAATGAACAAAATATAATGTCCGTGTACCCTTTTTTTTCTAAAAGAAGTGTAGCGAGTGGTTTTCTACCACACACCTTTATTCTCCATCTCCCAATATTTTATTAGCCACCGCATCCACTTTATCCATTGCTCCATAGCATCAAACACAGTGTCTATCTTATCCACTCGTACATAGCATCCAAAGCGAGCAAGATTGAACTTGATGTTCAGTAGTACTCTGTACTGAACAACAACAACAACAACAATAGTTTCTTCTGTTTAAGTTGTTCGTTGTCACTTATATGAAACGGTAACAATCTATGGACCAAATTGAATGAGGCAAATGGAACAACTACACGATTTGTCGGACATGGCAGATATTGCCGGCCGTCGCCGCGAGGTGGAGCGCGCTGTCCCTGCTCCTCCTCCCCTCAAAACTCTGATGCTTCTCCATGGACAGGAACTTGAAGTTTCTCTGCTTCTCTATGCCCAGGAAGCTCTTCAGTTTCTCCCAGAGCACCGAACTAGGAGCTGGACTGCCTCCGCATCTCCAAATCCAAAAATTAAACAAGTGACAAATTGTATAAAACTGCGATCTTGTTCTTGCAAAATCTGGTAGAGCTCTCTCCCATCTCCAGGTATACTTGAACTGGTGAGTAATATCATGTGTTCAAATAGCAAAGACCGGGCCAAGATTTGAGCTCATCTTCGCAGGATGCAGCGACCACTTTTCTCACTAACCACTTCACAGGTCGCCTAAAACTGTAGAGAGAGTCAAGAAAATTAACACCACCAACGTCTCCCGCAAATGGTCCTAACGAAAATTCCAAAAAATATATTGAGAAGGGGTTCCTCATCGCAGTAGCAGCTCGCCTCCCATACCTAGTCAGCAGCTCCATGCCTCCTCGTCCGTAGAGCACACCGAGTTTGAGAGGAGCAGCAACTAAAGTGTTGGTGCAGCTTGGCAGGATCGAGGGATAGCGACCCACAAATCGAACTGAAGAGGCTGGTCAGGCTGGACTTCAGAAGCGGCCACAGGCGGGGACGGCAGGTGGGCGGGTGGGTCTCGCGGCCCCGACAGTGGCAGCATGCAACGAGCGATGGACCTCCATGGCGGGAGGCCGAGCAGCACGCGCCGAAGAGGGGATCGACGGGATGACCCCAATCCAGTGAACGGCCTTGGTTCGCGTCATTGAACGGCCTCGCCGCTGCTGAACGGCCTGGACAGGGGCAGCACCGGTGGAGAGCTGGGAGGGGATGGGCGTCGCCAGTGGAGCGCAGGGCTGCGTGGGGCGTCGCCGGTGGAGCGCTGGCCTGGGTGGGGGGTCGCTGGCGGAGTTGTACCGCGCCAGAGATGCGCTAGGAGAGGACGGCGGCACCAGGGGCGGTGGAGATGGAGATGCAGGTCGGTAGAAGGTGGTGGTGGGGATGGATGGAGAGACCGCGCCGTCAAGCTCGAGCACGATCTTCCGGCGGTGGTTTTGGCATGGTGGAGGCGGGACGCCGGATCCGGGGACGGGGGTGGCGCGGCGGCCAGATACGGGGACGGTGACGGCGCGGCTGCCAGATCCAGGAACGGTGGCGGCCCGGCGGCCGGATCCCGGGGAGGGAGCGACGCGGCGACCGAATTTGGGACCAGTGGCGGCGCGGCGGCTGGTTCCCGGGCCAGGGGAGGGGGCGGCGCGGGAGGAATCGGGGCAGACGAGGTGCGGGACTGGGTGGGTTTTTCTTTTCTTTTTCTCCGCGGGTTCGGGAGTTCAGGAGGGCCTCCGCGCACCTTTATAGGGCCGATCGTTATCAGAATAATATTCTGATCCTGTGATTAGAATAGTGTTACTATATATATATATATAAAAAAATATAGATATAGAACCAAGACTTCAGAACTCCAGGCACATGCGCCAGGGATAGGTTTACTGTCGGGGTTACAAATACGGGGTAAGCCTAAGTACACGAATGGCCCACTAGAAGCCCAAGACTCGTAAGAAGTATGGCCCATAAGGCAATGGGCCAAGGGGCTTTAGCGACAGCCCATCAGAAATAAGGAGCGTGGCATGAAGACCGCGCTAAGTCCTGATAGCCAAATGCCAGATCGCCCGACTAATGACCGCCAGGCACTCGGTCGGAGACGAGTGGAGCACTACTGCAGGAAGGTCCTAACGCGACACATCAATCAAAGACCCCGCGACCAAACTGTGTGCGATGCATTAATCACAAACGGTGTCGTACTAAAACCGTCACCAATAAGATGAACTGTGTGCGATGCCGGAGACATCAAGCACGATTCAGATTAGAGACGTGTGTGTGATACATGGCATACAGTTGATCCATACGAACTGTTTGCGATAAGACAGAACAACAAACACGATTCAGATTAGAGACACGTGTGCGATACGTGGCATACAGTTGATCCATATGAACTGTTTGCGATAAGACAGAACAACAAACACGGTCAGCCAAATCGAGGTGTGTGCGATACACGGCATACAGTTCACTCAGATGAACTATTTGCTATTACCCAACACAACAGAAACGGTCAGGTAGATCAAGGTGTGTGCGATATACGACATGCAGTTCGCTCGGATGAACAGTTTGCGATTACCCAACACAATAGAAATTGTCAGCCAGATCAAGGAGTCTGCGATATACGGGCACACATTCTAATTAAAAGAATTATGTGTGATGCTAATAACAAGCGCACACGGTTGATGGAACAAGTCGTGTGCTGACATCGCCGATTGCGGTGCACACGCCACGTACGCATCCGAGAACGCTTGCCCACGTTAAATACACCATCCGGGAATCGTGTCGCACTTTGAAACCGGAACCGTCAAATAATTTTGATCTTCTTTCCCATCACATTCCAAATTACTCCGATTCACACCAATATGTAATTGCAAACCTGCTCACACCGATGAAAATCTAAACGTTTTCCCGCTTAGCAGCTTATTACTAGGTTATAAATACCACCTACTCGAAAATGACTGCACATTCCTCCTCAATTCCTCGTCAACAAACAAACAAGTCTTCGTCCTTCCTTGCATCTGCCATGGCCCGTGGGAGGAGTTCTTGGTCGAGAAATGACCACGGAGCAGCGGGCGAAGTAGCAGAGATGTCCCACCTCGCCGCGATATCAGCCGAGAGGTCCCGCCGGGCCGCCGAAGCAGCACGGAAGATCCTGCCGCGCCGCCGAAGCAGCACTGAGGTCCCGCCGCACCGCCGAAGCAGCAGAGTGGTTCGGCTGCGCCGCGGAAGCGGCACAGATGTCCCGCCGTGCCGTGGAAGCAGCAAAGAGGCCCTGCCGCGTTGCGGTGGCCTGGATGGATCTATCGCGGGCACTCGAGGGCTCTCACAGGCGCATGCGCGCCATGCTCAATAAGCTGATGGACGATGACATCCCCCGCTGGGCGAAGCTGCGGGAGGAGAGCTATGCCGCGTTGGATAAGTCCAATGGCATCATCTGGGGACTACGGGGTGACAAGGTGAGGCTCCGCACCGAGCACGACCTGCTGAGGGCGAAGATCGCCGGCAGGGCGAAGCAGCACGAGGAGACAACTGCCATGTTGAAGAAGACGGCCATCATGGTCAGGAAACTTATGAACGAGAATGCTAAGCTCCGCATCGAGTGTGACATGCTCCTGGAGGAATCCGTGGATGCTCGCAAGCAACAGATTGAGGACGTGAAGGAGATCAAGGTGGACGAAATGACGAAGATGGCATAGTAGATCGAGGTGAAGTAGAGAGCAGCGACCCAGATCGTTGTCTGTGTCTTCCTTCTTTTGCCCTTGTGTCTTTCGGGCGTTGCCGCATGTGGCATCTTTAATTATCTTCCTGAATATGTAAGACAATTATTATTATCCATTGCCATCGTCTTCATATATATCAGTCTTGCTAAGTCTCAGTCGATGCTATGTCCGTGAGATCTTACATCAAGATCCGAGCAAAATTTTCTTTTCAGATTTTCTTTCCTCTCTCTTAAATCTCAGTCGACTGAGGCCTAGCCACGCCATTAAAATTGGGGCTCGGGCGCCATTAATGGAGAAGTTGGGAGCGAGGTGGGCGGCAGATGGAGGTCAAAGGGCTCGCCTCCTGGTGAGCCTGCGCAGCGGTCTGCTCCACGCCTCCCGTCTACTCAAATAGCTACCCCACACGTCGCCTCCTAGCCAATAAAAATGGGGACGCATGGCGGCACGTAAATGGTTAGTACAACGCCCACGGTTTGAATAGCACTTGTGTTTCCGATTGTAACGTGGCAGCTCTTTGTTCCAAAATGACTTTGTTGGTTGTTAATCTGTGCACCTTCAAAAAATAAGACAAAATTTTTACCACAGCATGTTGGTGCCATGTCAAGGCAACATGCCAAGTTTCATGATTTTCAGGCAAGTTTTGGATTTATAGGAATTTAAAAACCAAGTTTGTCAATGTTTTTGGCCGAGCCATGACGCCCAGATGTTTGAAATTAATTCCCATTTCTTGCATGGGACCTAAACATTCACCCAAGGACACGTATACGATTTTCAACCCATTTTGGTGCACTGGAGCATGTGCCTGTAGTTCAAATTTGAATTATGCACATTAAATGCCTAGAAAACTCAATTAATGTATAAAAAATGCCAAACGAACCCGGAATAATTCCAAATTTTAGCACGAAACTCCTATTGGTCTTTGTTGCCTCTGTAAAAAAAATAAGGCAGGAAGAGGCAGCGTATGTCATTTCGCCCATAAAGGTGACACATCCCCGCTATCGGAACCATGAGCCTTCTTGAGAGAAACTTCGGTTTGTAAGAAGCTTATACCAAAACTTGTCCCAAATCGAACAAAAAATTTACCACAGCATGTTGGTGCCATGTCAAGACACCATGCCAAGTTCCATGATTTTTAGGCAATTTTTGGATTTACAGGAATTTAAAAACCAAGTTTCTCAATGTTTTTGACCGAGCCGCGACGCCCAAATGTTTGAAATTCATTCCCATTTCTTGTATGGGACCTAAACATTCACCCAAGGACACATATATGATTTTTCAACCCATTTTGGTGCACTGGAGCATGTGCATGTTGTTCAAATTTGAATTATGCACATTAAATGCCTAGAAACTCAATAAATGTATAAAAAAGGCCAAACGAACCCGGAATAATTCCAAATTTTAGCACGACACTCCTATTGGTCTTTGTTGCCTCTGTTAAAAAAATCAAGGCAGGATGAGGCAGCGTATGTCGTTTCACCCACAAAGGTGACACATCCCCTATCAAAACCATGAGCCTTCTTGAGAGAAGCTCTGGTTTGTAAGAAGCTTATACCAAAACTTGTCTCAAATCGAACAAAAAATTTACCACAGCATGTTGGTGCCATGTCAAGACACCATGCCAAGTTCCGTGATTTTTAGGCAATTTTTGGATTTACAGGAATTTAAAAATCAAGTTTCTCAATGTTTTCGGCCGAGCCACGACGCCCAGATGTTTGAAATTCACTCCCATTTCTTGTATGGGACCTAAACACTCACCCAAGGACACATATACGATTTTTCAACCCATTTTAGTGCACTAGAGCATGTGCCTGTAGTTCAAATTTGAATTATGCACATTTAATGCCTGGAAAACTCAATTAATGTATAAAAAATGCCAAACGAACCCAGAATAATTCCAAATTTTAGCACGACACTCCTATAGTTGCATGTTCATTGCAGATAAATGTTCTAGCAATTCAAACAGTGACCTTTCCTGCCGTAACCCCATTTTGTCTTTCAAATCAAAATGAAAAAATCAATTACACCACAAACAGTTTGTTAGCATCAATCGTGTGCGATGCAGTATAAAATATCTTGGGGCTCCCTCATGTATGGCTTACGTAGGAAGGTTCGTCGGCTACAGTCCACCGGCCGCGCGTCAACCACACTTGTGCGCCAGTTTTTCGCTGCACCATTCGTAAATTTTCGGCAACCGCGGAAATATCTAGGTCCCCGCCCCTCCCCCCACCAAAAGCCACATTTCCACTGTTTCCTCCTTCCTTTCCAAGTTCAAACCTTCAGTGCTTGCTTTGCAGCACTGCCTCCTCGCCGGCGGAGCTCCTTCCCACTGCGCGGCCTCGTCCATATAGTCAGGTAATCCACACCCCACCCCCATCCTCCTCCTCCTTCTCCATCCCACATGCCTCGACCGCCGGCGCGACATCTTCCACCCAAATCACTGCCCCATCCTCCAAATAAGCGCTGCCCATAGCCATGGTTCGCGCATTATAGCCAGGAGCTCAAGGAGCATCTGGCAGCGGTGAAGCAAATCGCGGCCGCACGCGCAGATGAGGTCGTGATGGCTGCCATGTGTGCCGACAGCCAGATCTTGGAGGAGCACCTCACCGTCGAGGCCACTGTCAACCCCTCGCGCGTGGACGCCGCCACGCGGTTGGCTGCTTTAAATGACAGTTCGTGGTGTTTTCTAAAGGCCGCCTCTGGTGCCTTCTAGTGAATTGTCCTTTGTAATGTTAATATGCAATCTGATATTCTGAAATGTGATGTTCAGTTAACAGTTTGGTTCATTTGTTGTGATGTTCAGTTAACTGTTTGGTTCAATTCTGAAATGTGATTTTCAATTCCTATGGGTACAATTTTTTTATTGTTATGCATGTGAGGAATAAAATCGAATTTGGATGTACTCTATACATGAGAAACATACACAAATGCTATATTTCCTAGTAGTTCTTAAGCACACTAGGCTTGGTTAACTGTATGATCTTCTAGTATATGTTCTATTCTGCAATGTGGTTCTCAGTTAACTGCTTGCTTCATTTGTTGTGGTGTCCAGTTAACTTTTTGGTACAATTCTGCAGTGTGATGTTCATTTGTTGTCGGTACAAGTTTTCATTAATATATTCTACTGATAGTATGCCAACTCTCACTTAAACTGATCAATATCTGCCTTATATGTGTTGCAGGGAAACAATGGGAGGCACTGAGGTTTACCATCGAGGTTTGCACATGCATGGTCCTTTGGCTAATAGCACATTATTGTGCAATTGCAGGAACCATTCTAATATTTAGGTTTTTAACAATTTGGTCTTGCACTTGTAGGTCCTGCTGTCAGAGGTTTAGACCCACTGTTCGATCCATTTTGCATATGGGGAAATGAGATGGACATGTATATCAGTCAAGTCAAGAAACTCAAAAAGATTGTTAGGATAAAGAAACTAGCATTGAATAACAAGAAGATCTTTGTTTGCACAATGAAGAAGACATCAGTCAACTATAGGATGGTACTAACTCTTTTACCCTGTGTTTTTTCCTATACGCCATTTCAAAATTTAGAATAGATATTTATGCATATCTTTGTTTTCAGTCCTTTCCAAAGCAGTTCATCGATGATTACCTCTCAAACCACCTCCATGGTCAAGAGGTGAGGAAGGTACTCATTCAACACCCACGGTACAATATTGAAGTCTCCCTCAAGAGGACGAAGGTTGGGTGGGCAATCATCCGCAGCCACTGGCGTAAAGTTGCAAGGACATTCAACATCACTGAAGGCTCAATATTCGCCTTCAGATTCAGCAGTTTTCCAGATAAGATTCATCTCTCTATATACCGTATATGATGCTACTTTCCAAAGGTTTTAGATGTTGCATGTGAAACTTCGTGTTGTTGCGTAATTGCATAGCTAGCTATATGCCTATATGGTGTAACTTAGTGCTGAATCTATGTGATGTTGTACTCTGATGTAATTCAGCTATGAAATCCTGGTTGCCATAATACGGCTATGAAACATATGGTGTGTTTGATATGAAATGTCAATTTGATTACTAAATGCATTATCAATAATAGGCCAATTAGCCTGCTTATTGGGTTTTTGAATTGCAGACGGTTTCTCAGACAACACCGTGGGCGATGACCTCAAACAACGCACATAGTTTCTAGAAAGTAGCCATGTTGGATCAATGAACAATCACACACGCCTTCCGCCGACAAATGTTTGCGTTAGGCCACCTTGCACAAACGTTTCCACATAAAAAAATTGTGTGATGTACATATGAGCGGAAACGTTTTTCTGAGATTCACTGTGTGGGATGAACATATGAACAGAAACGATTGGGCCAGTATAATTGTCTGCGATGGCTCGCCCGATCGCACACGAGCTCTTTTTGCCCCGCGTGTGTGACCGGAGGCCCTATCGCCGATGGTTTCTGGGTCATGTGGGAAGGACCCCCCCTATCGCACACACAAGCAAGGCGACGCTTTAAAACTCCGTCGCGGAAAGGGGTTAAAAACCGTTTGTATAGCAGCTCGCTGTACCACTGGAGCAGTCAGCTATGCCTCCAGTCGACCGCTACCTAGGATACCTCTCGGCCACGATGTCATTATGGCGGCAGTTACCTCATGGTGGAATAATCTAGTTAAATACGGCAGTTACCAGTAATAAATGCCAGGAAACAGTCGGCCACACCTGAGGCCATGAATATAACTAATACCAGCTCATTATGTACCCCTACCTGCCGCACTCTATATAAGCCGGGAGGGAAGCCATGGGCTGAGGGTTGAGCATACTGACATTGTACCCTACACCAAGAGCAGAGAGCACCACATGAGTAGGGTATTACCTCCATCGCAGAGGGCCCAAACCTATACAATTCCTTGAGCGTACTCCTAACCACACCGTTCGCTAGATACGATTGCCTCTACATCCATACCCCCTCGTATTGTTAGGATTATATCCACGACAGTTGGCGCCCACCATGGGGCAAGCGTCTAATGATGATATGGTGCGTTTGGCTTCATCATCATCGGTTCCAGCTGGCAGCATCCGCTTCGGGGTCCTCGAGTTCCCCATTGATGGTTCGGCATGGCATCCCGATGCCCCGTTGAACAACGCTGACCTGCCGGCTCGCGGGAGCATCCACTACCGAGCCACCGAATTGGGAGTTCTGGGCTTACAACTCCCGTCGTCATACCAGTCGGCCCAGCTGACACCGCGTCGTCGCCGAAAGCGATCCGACAAACCTCGCCCTCAGTTCCATCGTTCTGCAAGCCGGCTCGTGGTAATGATGGATTCTGAGTCTATCTACCCTCTCTTAGAGTCCGTCTCCGAGGGAGAAGAGAGCTGTGGTTCATAGACATCTATTGGAAAGGTCTTCCTGGTAGGCATGCCACCGCCTAAGCCAAGCCGTGAAAAGACTGCGGCCAACCTGAGAATGGCATTTGGAGGAGGCATAGCCGATGAGGACCCGGCCATCCGGGACCAGCGTGAGGCGGCCAAGTGAGTCCTTCACACTCCCATTCCAGGTGATAGGCCGTCGGATAGGGCCCTTGAGGCCGTTCGTCAGGAGTCCTTGGCAAAACGCGCCCGATAAGCTCAGCTGGAGCACACCCTGCTACTTGTAGAATGCGTTGGTATTTCCGCGAAGAGGAGAGGATGATGCAGTATAGTAGAGATAAGTGTTTCCCTCAATTAAGAACCAAGGTTATCAATCCAGTAGGAGAACTACACAAAATCCTTTAGCAGTACCTGCACACACAAAAGCAAACACTTGCACCCAACGCAAATAAGAGGGTTGTCAATCCTCCTAGCGGTTATTTGCAAGGATTAATTCTGATAGTGATAGATAGATAAAGTAAAATACTAAATAAAACAAAAGTAAATAAATTCCAGCAAGGTATTTTTGGGTTTTAATTTATGATAAAAGTAGACCCGGGGGCCATAGTTTTCACTAGAGGCTTCTCTCTCGAATGCATAGCATACAGTGGGTAAACAAATTACTGTTGGGCAATTGATAGAAAAGCAAATAATTATGACGGATTCATGGGAATGATCATGTATATAGGCATCACATCTGAGACAAGTAGACCGACTCTTGCCTGCATCTACTACTATTACTCCACCCATCAACCGCTATCCAGCATGCATCTAGGGTATTAAGTATGAAACAGAGTAACGCCTTAAGCAAGATGACATGATGTAGACAAAGTAAACTCAAGCAATATGATTAAACCCCATCTTTTTATCCTCAATGGCAACAATACAAATACGTGTCATGTCCCTTTCTATCACTGGGATTGAGCACCGCAAGATTGAACCCATCACAAAGCACCTCTCCCATTGCAAGATAAACCAATCTAGTTGGCCAAACCAAATTGATAGATCGGAGAGAAATACAAAGCTATAAGAATCATGCATAAAAGAGTTCAGAGAAGACTCAAATATTACTCATTAATAATCTGATCATAAACTCACAATTCATCGGATCCCAACAAACACACCGCAAAAGAAGATTACATTGGATAGAACTCCAAGAACATCGAGGAGAACATGGTATTGAAGATCAAAGAGAGAGAAGAAGCCATCTAGCTACTAGCTATGGACCCGTAGGTCTGTGGTAAACTACTCACACATCATCAGAAGGGCAGCAAGGTTGATGTAGAAGCCCTCCGTGATCGATTCCCCCTCCGGCAGAGTACCGGAAAAGGTCTCCAGATGGGATGGTGGAAGAACAGAGGCTTGCGGCGGCGTAAAAGTTATTCGGGGTGGCTCTCTGTTGTTTTCCGAATATTTGAGAATTTATAGAAGTGGAATTAGGTCAAACGAAGCCACGAGGGGCCCACAAGGCATCAGGGCGGGCCCTGTTGCCTTGTGGAGGCCTCGTGATGCTTCTAGCCTCCTCTCCAAGTCTCCAGGGTCTCTTTTGTCCAGAAAAAAATCTCCAAAAAGTTTCGTGCCATTTGGACTTTGTTTGGTACTGATTTCCTGAAAAACCAAAAACAAGTTGAAAACAGCAACTGGCACTGGGCACTGGGTTAATAGGTTAGTCCCAAAAAATGATATATAAATGCATATAATTGCATATAAAAACATCCAAGATTGATACTATAATAGCATGGAACAATCAAAAATTATAGATACGTTGGAGACGTATCAAGCATCCCCAAGCTTAATTCCTGCTCGTCCTCGAGTAGGTAAATGATAAAAACAGAATTTTTGATGTGGAATGCTACCTAACATGTTTCATCATGTAATCTCTCTTACGGTATGAATAATAAGGTCCGAATGATTCAAAGCAATAGTCTATAATTTGATATAAAGACATCAATACTCAGGCATACTAACAAACAATCATGTCTTTCAAAATAAAAATGCTAAAGAAATTTATCCCTACAAAATCATATAATCCGGTCATGCTCCATCTTCTTAACACAAAGTATTTATCATGCACTACCCTGATGACAAGCCGAGCAATTGGTTCATACTTTTTGACACGCTTCAGCTTTTTCAACCCCCACGCAATACATGAGCGCAAGCCATGGATATAACACTATGGGTGGAATAGAGTGTGGTGGTAGAGATTAATAAGGGGAATTCAAAAATAAGAAGATAGTCTCACATCAACGCGGCTAATCAATGGGCTATGGAGATGCCCATCAATTGATGTCAATGCGAGGAGTAGGGATTGCCATGCAACGGATGCACTAAGAGCTATAAGTGTATGAAAGCTCAATATGAAAACTAAGTGGGTGTGCATCCAACTTGCTTGCTCATGAAAACCTCGGGCATTCGAGGAAGCCCATCATCGGAGTATACAAGCCAAGTTCTATAATGAAAAAATCCCACTAATATATGAATGTGACAAAATAGGAGACTCTCTATATGAAAAACATGGTGCTACTTTGAAGCACAAGTATGGAAAAGGATAGTAACACTGCCCCTTCTCTCTTTTTCTCTCATTTTTTTCTTCTTTTTTCCCTTTTTTCGTGGGCTCTTTTTGGCCTCTTTTTTTATTTTTTATTTCCTCACTGGGACAATGCTCTAATAATGATGATCATCATACTTCTATTTACTTACAACTCAAAAGAAAATTACAACTCGAAACTAGAACAAAAATATGACTTTATATGAATGCCTCTGGCAATGTACCAGGATGTGCAATGATACTAGCGTAACATGTATAAAAATGATGAACGGTGGCTGAGCCACAAATACTATGTCAGCTATATGATCATGCAAAGCAATATGACAATGATGATGTGTGTCATAAAAATGGAACGGTGGAAGTTGCATGGCAATATATTTCGGAATGGCTATGGAAATGCCATGATAGGTCGGTATGGTGGCTGTTTTGAGGAAGATATAAGGAGGCTTATGTGTGATAGAGCGTATCATATCACGGGGTTTGGATGCACCGGTGAAGTTTGCACCAACTCTCGATGTGAGAAAGGGCAATGCATGGCACCGAAGAGGCTAGCAAATTGCGGAAAGGTGAGAGTGCGTATAATCCATGGACTCACATTAGTCATAAAGAACTCACATACTTATTGCGAAAGTTTATTAGCCCTCGAAGCAAAGTACTACTACTCATGCTCCTCGGGGGATAGATTGGTAGGAAAAGACCATCGCTCGTCCCCGACCGCCACTCATAAGGTAGACAATCAATAATAAATCATGCTCCAACTTCTTAGCATAACGACAGATCATACGTGCATGCTACGGGAATCACAAACCTTAACACCAATATTCTTACTAAACCACAATTATCTACTAGCACCTCCCACATATTACCATCTTAATATCGCAAAACTATTGCAAGGAATCAAACTTATCATATTCAGTGATCTACATGAAAGTTTTTATTATATCCCTCTTGAATACCTATCATATTAGGACCAAATTCATAACCCGTGCATATTACCATTGCTATTCATTAGACTCTCAAAAAGATATAAGTGAAGCATGAGAGTGCAACTATTTCTTTAAAATATAACCACCGCCGTGCTCTAAAAGATATAAGTGAAGCACTAGAGCAACTGCCTAGCTCAAAAGATATAAGTGAAGCACATAGAGTATTCTAACAAATCACGAATAATGTGTGTCCCTCTCAAAAAAGGTGTGTTCAGCAAATATTATTGTGACAAAATAAAAAGCAAACAAAAGCAAACAAACTATATCACAAGACGCTCCAAGTAAAACACATATCATGTGATGAATAAAAATATAGCTCCAAGTGAGTTACCAATAGATTGTAGACGAAAGAGGGGATGCCATCCGGGGCATCCCCAAGCTTAGACGCTTGAGTCTTCCTTGAATATTACCTTGGAATGCCTTGGGCATCCCCAAGCTTAGGCTCTTGCCGCTCCTTATTCCTTTGTCCATCGTAGTCTCACCCAAAACTTGAAAACTTCAGCACACAAAACTCAACAGAAACGTCGTGAGATCCGTTAGTATAACAAACAAATCTTAAACTTTAAGTACTGTTGTAAATTGATTTATATTTAATATTGGAATAATTATACTGTACTCCAACTTCTCCATGACTCATACCCCCCGATACGATCCATAGATTCATCAAAATAAGCAAACTATGCAACAAAAAGCAGAATCTGTCAAAAACAGAACAATCTGTAAAGATCTGAATTAACGTCACACTTCTGTAACTCCAAAAATTCTGAAAAATTAGGAAAACGTGGGAAATTCATATTTCAATACTGTGTAAAAAATTCAGAATTTTATCACTCTCTAGCAAAAAACTAAAATTCCAGCACTGGACGCAAAAGTTTCTTTTTTCAAACAGCATCAATCATACTATCTTTCAAATCATCCCAAAGGCATTACTTGGCACAAACACTAATTAAAAGATAAAAACACAATCATAACAGAGGCTATAATTATGTAATCACACAAGAACAAAAAGTAAAACAAATACTTATTTTATTCATTGGGTTGCCTCCCAACAAGCGCTATTGTTTTATGCCCCTAGCTAGGCATAATGCATAGTTTCAAGTGTTGTCATCCTTAGTTTTTGCTAATTCAGGTGGGTTGCTCTTGAATCCGGGAGGCTACTTGTGCTTCCCATTGCTTTCAAAGAACAAGGCAATTCTATTATCTAAAGTGTCTAGCCTCTTGTTGCAAATAGTGAGGAGATTATTCATACGATTGAGGTTGCCACTAACATTTTTAAGGGGCTCATTAGACTTTTGTAATTCAACCAAAAGTTTTTGTACGTCTCCTAACTTTTCCAAAATTTGAATCCCTTCTTGGGTATAATTAGATCCTTTTTGCAAGGGTGGTGATCCCACTATTCCTTCTATTAATTCATAAGCAGTATTAGGATCACTATCAATAAAATTTCCTTTAGTAGCAAAATCCTAGAGTTGTCTATTTGGCATAGTTAGCCCTACATAAAAGTTTCGCAATAAAATTTTCATATCTCCTTTTATGGTGCAAACACGATAAGACTCCATTATCCTATACCAAGCATCTTTTAAATTTTCTCCTTGTTTCTGTTTGAAGTAAAGGACTTCAAAATCCGGAGACAAAGGAGGGATGGTGACACTAGACATGATAACTAAGCAAGCAAACGAAAATATTTTTGTGTTTTTTTTGTAAAATTGTTGTAGAAGTGGGGGAGATGAAAACGAGAGGCAAATGCAAATAAAAGGCAAATAAAGTAAATGCAAGTGGATGATAGTTTGTGCGAAGGTACTTGATAATTTTGGTGATGTCTCCCCGGCAACGGCGCCCGAAATTCTTCCTGCTACTTGGAGACTGCATTGATATTTCCCCGAAGATGAGAGGTTGATGCAGTATAGTAGATATAAGTATTTCCCTCAGTTAAGAACCAAGGTTATCAATCCAGTAGGAGAACCACACAAAATCCTTTAGCAGCACCTGCACACACAAAAGCAAACACTTGCACCCAACGCAAATAAGAGGGTTGTCAATCCTCCTAGCGGTTATTTGCAAGGATTAATTCTGATAGTGATAGATAGACAAAGTAAAATACTAAATAAAACAAAAGTAAATAAATTACAGCAAGGTATTTTTGGGTTTTAATTTATGATAAAAGTAGACACGGGGGTCAGAGTTTTCACTAGAGGCTTCTCTCTCGAACGCATAGCATACGGTGGGTAAACAAATTATTATTGGGCAATTGATAGAAAAGCAAATAATTATGACGGATTAATGGCAATGATCATGTATATAGGCATCACGTCTGAGACTAGTAGACCGACTCCAGCCTGCATCTACTACTATTACTCCACCCATCGACTGCTATCCAGCAAGCATCTAGGGTATTAAGTATAAAACAGAGTAACGCCTGAAGCAAGATGACATGATGTAGACAAAGTAAACTCAAGCAATATGATTAAACCCCATCTTTTTATCCTTAATGGCAACAATACAAATACGTGTCATGTCCCTTTCTGTCACTGGGATTGAGCACCGTAAGATTGAACCCATCACAAAGCACCTCTCCCGTTGCAAGATAGACCAATCTAGTTGGCCAAACCAAATCGATAGATCGGAGAGAAATACAAAGCTATAACAATCATGCATAAAAGAGTTCAGAGAAGACTCAAATATTTCTCATGAATAATCTGATCATAAACTCAAAGTTCATCGGATCCCAACAAACACACCGCAAAAGAAGATTACATTGGATAGAACTCCAAGAACATCGAGGAGAACATGGTATTGAAGATCAAAGAGAGAGAAGAAGCCATCTAGCTACTAGCTATGGACCCGTAGGTCTGTGGTAAACTACTCACACATCATCGGAAGGGCAGCAAGGTTGATGTAGAAGCCCTCCGTGATCGATTCCCCCTCCGGCAGAGTACCGAAAAAGGCCTCCAGATGGGATCGCGGAAGAACAGAGGCTTGCAGCGGTGTAAAAGTTATTCGGGGTGGCTCTCTGTTGGTTTCCGAATATTTGAGAATTTATAGAAGTGGAATTAGGTCAAACGGAGCCATGAGGGGCCCACAAGGCATCAGGGCGCCCCCCCGGGGCCGCGCCCTATTGCCTTGTGGAGGCCTCGTGAAGCTTATGGCCTCCTCTCCAAGTCTTCGGGGTCTCTTTTGTCCAGAAAAAAAAATCTCCAAAATGTTTTGTGGCATTTGGACTTCGTTTGGTACTGATTTCCTGAAAGACCAAAAACAAGCAGAAAACAGCAACTGGCACTGGGCACTAGGTTAATAGGTTAGTCCCAAAAAATGATATATAAATGCATACAATTGCATATAAAAGCATCCAAGATTGATACTATAATAGAATGGAACAACCAAAAATTATAGATACATTGGATACGTATCACACCCTGATCGTCCATGAACAGGAGTTGCTGGACACCAGTCGGCCGCGGCGTCCCGATCCTTCAATCGTCCGACGGGGATGCAACCTAAACAACAATTTTGCAGTCGGAGGCCCCAGTGATCTCCGGATCCTTTGCTCCCCGATTGACAATGTCCAGGCGGTGACCTGGCTGGCTGATGCTATCCAGCAGCCTGGAGATGGGTTCGTTGTAGACGGCATACGGGAGCTGCCCACCTTTCTGAAGGCGACAGTCGCACAAAACGAGCTCATCTCATAGTCTCGAGACTAGCTTGCCTCGTGTAGTCGGATACCGGGAGGGAATGAGAGCCGAGTTCCCACCATGGTGTCGTCGCATCCTCACCACACAGGCGGCCACAGGACCAACACTCGGATGGACAAGTGGCAAGAGGAGCATTTGCGGTAGTGCGATGACTATTCTCCATGGTGCAGAGATGTATCTCCTCTGTCTCGTGATGATCCTTCCCCCCGCAGGAACAGGGATGAGCCACGGGGCGAGATATGCTACCATCGCGACTATGTGGGACCCCACCCCGTCGCCACAGTGATTCGCCGTGCAGTCGGGACCTTAATCCCCGAAGGCGCGATAACTCGCCTCGCAGTCGGTATAGCTCACCCTGAAAGTGAGACGATTGGACACGCAGGCAGGATGAGCAGCCCTGCAGGTGTGAAGACCCGCCTCGGCGTCGGGAAGACTCCCCTAGGCGTAGGGCCGAGTCCCGCGGCACCAGGATGGTCAACACCGCGACACACGCAGAATTCTGGCCCAGATACGAGTGGACCGTGCTCGGGCTGCGCGCCACGTAGAGGAATGCAATAGGCTGAGTGGATCAGGATCCTCGGGCCCATTGTGTTTCAACCGGGGGATCCAGACAACCCCTTTTCCTGAGCCATTCCGTATGGCCTCGGGCATCGGGAAGTACGACGGTAACAACAAGCCAGAGACATGGCTAGCCGACTACCTTGTAGTCCAAATTGGAGGCGGCAATGAGAATGTGGCCATGCACAACTTATCTCTCTACCTAGAGGGGTCGGCCAGAGCTTGGTTGAACAACCTGTCGAAAGACAACATTCATAGCTGGAGGGAATTTGAGGAGATCTTCTTCAAGAATTTTGAAGGCACTTACAAGTGTCCCGGAGGATACCAAGAACTGATGTTGTGTGTCTAGCAGCCCAAGGAATCCACTCGGGAGTACATCCAGAGGTGGATTTTATTGCAACAACTATGGAAGGTGTATCTGAGGACATGGCCATCCTTGCTTTTCAGCAAGGAGTTAGGTAGAAGCATCTTCAGTTGAAGCTTGGCAGAATAGAACTCACCTCCATGCGCCAGTTGATGGACATAGCCAACCGGTACGCGAATGGGGAAGAGGATGACAAGATCCGGCAGGGGGGAGCACCGCAGCCAGTCGACTGCCCAGAAAGGGCAGAACAACCAGAACAAGCGGGGCGGAAAGAACAAGCGCCGATGGCGTCAATGGAGCCGACTTGGTCGCAGTAGTCGGTCAGGGCAAGAAAGGATAAAAGAAGGAATAGGTTCCGCGGAAGAAACAAGCCTTGTTGCCTTCACAACAGTGAGCAATATGGTCCAGCCAAACATACCCTCCGACAGTGCCGAGCACTCAAGAATATGCAATCCGAGAAGGGGAAGGAAACCTCTAACGAAGGCGGTAGCGGGGGAGGAGATGACCCCACAGATGGATATCCTGGTGAAAAGGTTGTCCTATTAATCTTTGCCAGCCTGGAGATTAACCGAGTGCGCAAAGTGTGCAGTCGGGAGGTCAACATGGCAGCCCCAGCTGTACCCAATTATCTGAACTTGTCAGAGATGCCCATTACCATCGACTGGTCAGATCATCCAGCACATGTGCTGCATCTAGGACGCCAAGCCCTTGTGGTAGACCCACTCGTCAACCGGTTCTGACTGTGGAATGTGCTAATGGATGGAGGCGTCAGGCTGAATGTTCTGTACACAAGTATAATGGACAAAATGGGAATTCCCTGGTTAAAGCTTAATCTGACTAGGATGACACATGGGGTGGTCCCTGGCATGCGTGCCAGACCACTCGGCCAAATTACCTTGTTAGTCGTATTCAGTGACGAGAAGCACTATCGCCAGGAGTCCCTGTCCTTCATTGTCGCAGGAAAACGACAATCTATGGGATCGAGAGGATCCCTTTGCGGTTCGGCTGTGGGATCAATGTGCTACAAAGAGCAGGGCTAATAGGTGTGAGAACAAGCAATGATTTATCTAGGTTCGGGCCGCTGTGAGCGTAAAACCCTACTCCTGCTTTGGTGGTTTGATTGTGTATGAACTCAAGATTACAAGGAGCGCAGCTTGCCGGCGAGGTGCGCGGGAAGTGCAGCTACAATGCGTAATTGAACTAGGAGTCGACCGTTCTAACTGTAGCCGTGGGTCTCCTTTTATAGGCTAAGGGGATACCACAATGGCTAATATGGTCATTACAGGGAGTGAACAGTACTTGCATCGTCACCAAGTCTATCTCCTAACGGGGTAGGACAAGCGCATTTAATGCACCGTTAGGTGCTATGCCGGGGAGGTGATCCTTTAACGAAAAGATCTGTACCACCGGCCCAGCCGGCTTCCTGTTATCTTGACACGTCCCAAGGACGGGTGTCATTAAAGTTAATCCTTGCGTGGCATGCTGACACGTGCCTTGGCCAGCTACGTTTGACTGCCTGCCCGCTCGACACCTATCATACATGCTTATCTAGCCGATGATGAGGTGGAGCGGTAATGGGGCAGAACGTGTCTGCTGGCGCAGAGCTTGCCGGGCCTTCGCTTGCCGGCAACCAAAGTCTTGGTCTTCACCTTGCCGGTACGAAGCTTGCCGGCAAGGGTAATCTTGATCTCCAGTACTAGAATAGTACTTCTAGATGACCTGCCTAGAGGTCTTCTTCTCGGTCTTATCAATCTAAGTCTTGAGTCTTGATGGTAGCAAACCTTCCGGCAAGCCCTTGCCGTCAGGAAGGCTACAACTGCCTGTGCATGAGTCAGGGTACGAAGTCACCCATGTCTTAGTACACCGACATGAGCCCCCGGGCCTGGGCCATACACGCATGCGAAGCGTCATTGGGCTAGGCCCAAACAGTGCACATGCATGCGTGGCAGAGGATAACTGTCATAATCTTCTCTTTTACCACACCCCCACGATGCGCATTAAATGCGGACATGGGAGTGATGAAAACATAAAGGGTTCAGATATGAAATCATGGCACTTGGGCCCTAGTGACAAGCATTAAGCATAGCAAATCATAGCAACATCAATCTCAGAACATAGTGGATACTATGGATCAAGCCCTAACAAATTGACTCGATTACATGACAAATCTCATATATCTCCATCACCGTCCAGCAAGCCTACGAAGGAATTACTCACTCCCGGTGGTGAGCATCATGGAATTGTTGATGGAGAAGAGTTGTTGATGATGATGGCGACGAATCCCCCACTCCGGAGTCCCGAACGGATTCCAGATCAGCCCTCCCAATGAAGAACAGGAGGTGGTGGTGACTCCGTATCGTAAAACGAGATGATTCTTTCTCTCTGATTTTTTTGTCCATGAGACGGAACTTTTAGGGCCGGAGGTAGGGCAAACGGAGGCTCGAGGGGTCCATAAGCTTGGGTGGCACGCCCTGGGGGGCGCCACCTGAGCTTGTGGCCCTGTGGTGACCCCCTCCAGTAGATCTATTCACCAATATTTTTATTAATTCCAAAATAATTCTTCGTCAATTTTCAGCCAATTCCGAGAACTTTATTTCTGGACAAAAACAACACCATGGTAGTTCTGCTGAAAACAGCGTCAATCCGGGTTAGTTTCATCCAAATTATGCAAATTAGAGTCCAAAACAAGAGCAAAAGTGTTTGGAAAAGTCGATACATTGGAGACGTATCAACTCCCCCAAGCTTAACTCATTGCTTGTCCTCAAGAAATTCAGTTGACAAACTGAAAATGACAAAGAAAAACTTTTACAAACTCTTTTGTTCTTGTTGTTGTATATAAGCTTAACTAGTAGCCAAGTTTTCAGCGGAGATCATGAACTAACCATATGAATGATAACACTTAGATCTCACATTTACTCATGGTAATGGCATAATGAACTAGCGAGCAATAATAATAGATCTCAAATGCCAATACTTTGTCAAAATAACCATGTTATAATATGATAGTTTGGTATCTCGCTAGCCCTTTTTGAGACCGCAAAACATAAATGCAGAGCACCTCTGAAGTTCAAGTAGTGACTAAACATTGTTATTCAGGGTAGAAGAGATCCAGTCATGCTCACATCCAACATTAACTAGACTCAATGCATGTTAAACTAAGAATGACAACTATGCTCTCTATGTTCATGCTTCAATGAGAAGGTGATGACTCAACAAATAAAAGTATATAACATGAAAGTAAATGGAAAGGCCCTTCGCAGAGGGAAGCAGAGATTTGCAGCGGTGCCAGAGTTCAGAGCTAAAACAGAGATGAATACATTTTGAGAGGCGTGCTTTTCCTGTCAACGTCACAACAAAGGATTTCAACATATTCCATGCTAAACACATTATTGGCGGTTCCCATGCGGAAAGGAAAAGATTTACTCCCCCACAACCATACAGACACAATCCATGGCTAGCCGAATCCTCGGGTGCCCTCCAACAATCAACTGTCCAGGGGGAGTTTGTTTTATTATATTTTTCTTTGTTTTTGTTTAACAAGACTGGGCATCCCAAATACCAGCCTCTCTCGTGCAAGACGAGTGAATAAACTCTCGTCATGAGACTAACCCGCTTAGCATGGAAGATATTGACTACCCCGTCGCTCCATGAGCGGTACGGGCACACAAAACAGATGTTTATTTGAATGATTAGAGATGGCACATGCAAACTTACTTGGAACGGCAGGGTAATACCGTATATAGGTAGATATGGTGGACTCTTTGGCACAACCCGTTTCATGAGTTTGGATGCACAAGCAGTATTCCCACTTAGTATAGGTGAAGACTAGCAAATAGATTGAGAAATGACCATCTAGAGAGCAACAACGGTCATAATCATGCATTGTGAATAATTAACATTGATCATGAGCATGAGGAGGATATAAACACTCTGAACATAAATATCATAAAGGCTGCATTGGTTTTGAATCAACTACATGTGTGAACATGTGCCAAGTCAAGCCACTTGAAATTTTTAGAGGAGGATACCATCCTAACATACTACATCATAATCATTTTAATGCATGTTGACACTCAAGATAAATCATTATCCACTCCTAGCTACTTAAGCATGGCATGAGCAACTATAATCTCTAATTGTCATCACAAACATGTTTACTCATAATATGTTGAATCAGGACTACTGAGCTAAACATATTTATAAAAACAAAAACAAGAAAGGTTCATACCATCTTTCCTCTACCACAGTCACTTCATCAAATCATCGTCATTATTGCCTTTCACTTGCACGACCGAATGATGTGAAAATAATAATGGTGCAAGGGTGCCATGGACTAAGCTGAAATCTGCAAATACTTTATTCAAAGGAGAAGACTAGGAAATATTGGCCCTTCCGTCAGATCAACAGTAATGCATATAAGAGCCACTCAACAATTCTTACGAGGTCTTCTCCTTATGATGACTCAAAGGAAAGGAAAGAAATTCCGAGAAACACACTGAAATGTTTTTGGAGTTTTTAGTTTTTCTAAAGAAAGTAAACTAAAGAAGAAAAATGAAAAGCAAGAAAAACTATTTACACCGAAGAACTCCCAACAAATAGCAAAAGAAGAAACGAGAAATCTTTTTGGGTTTTCTTTTAATACTACGAACTAACTAAACAAGAAAGAAAAATATAAAAGAAGCAAGAAATATTTTTGGGTTTTCAAAAAAATTCAAACACACAAAAGAAACGAATGAAAGCCAAAGCGAATACACAAAGGAAGTGATGAACACCGACAAATGGAATGGAAGTGTGATGCATGAATGTAATGTCGAGGAGAATACGTACTCCCCCAAGCTTAGGCTTTTGGCCTAACTTGGTCTACGGCCACTGCTGGAAATCGTAGCGATAGTTTGGGTCATACTCTAGTGCAACGGCCACCGCCTGGTGAGCGGCCTCACTCCGATGAGCGGCCTCCTTGGCTGCCCTATATGCCTCGGCCTCCTCCAAATGTATATAATATCTATTTTTGTCCTGAAAGTTAAACAGACAAGGGGCAGGCAAAGTAACATGGATAGCATGTTTTTTGTCAAATATTAACCTGTACCGGTATGTTGGGTTCTCTCTTTCAAGAAATTGATGGCGAACCATGGCATCATAATCTATGAAACTAACAGGTAACTGTTGGTCGTCATCTCTAATAGGTACTTCAAGGTAGGCAACAAAGCGGGTGGCGTAAATCCCCCCATAAAGATCAACATCAAAGGAATTTTTATTCAAGCGACGTGAAATTATTGCCCCAAGATTAAATTTTCTGTCACCCAGTATAACACTTTTTAAGATACTCAAATCAGGAGCACAGATAGTACTAAGATCATGTTTACCAGTTATGCATCTTACTATGAACAATGCAAAGTAATGAATGCCAGGAAAATGTATGCTCCCAATTCTAGCTTGCGTTACACCTCTAGTTTCCCCTCGAGTAATACTCATCAGAAATTCCTCACAATCGAATTTATGAGGTTCAAGACAAGTTTTCCAAAAGGGGATTTTACAAGCGGTGCAAAAATCTCGAATGCTCATGCGATACGATTTTTCATAAAGATTGAAAACAACATCATGAGAGGAGCGATGAGATACATACTCGAATTTCCACACAAACGAATCAGTACGATCACGGTATTGTGGACACTTATCTTAGAGGAAATCCGTGAACTCACCATTTTGTATGAACATGTCGAACTCTTCTTTGATGCCAATATTAGTCATCAAGATTTTGGACGGCCATTCACAGGCCTTCACAATGGCATCGCGAGGAAGGTCATCATCGGGTTCATAATATGCAGGTCTTGGGGAGCTCTTGCTTGAAGAACCTCTTGAGAAGAACTTCCTGGACATATTCCCTTCTCTGAATTTTTTTTGAAATTTTTAGTCCCCAAATAAAAATGAATAAAACTCAACAAAATTGATAGCAACTACTCCCACAAGTGCCTAGAGGCTATATCATGCATCAAAACTACTTAGAACCAAGTAAATTCAACATGCAACCTCATATTCATAGTCACTATCAGTAGCAAAATACGCAAAATATAATCCACTAGAACAAAAACTAATTGGAGCATCAGAGGAGTCACATACCAAGGAGTAATTCCTCCGAATAGTTTCAGAAATGGAGCTCCAAGCAAGGAGATCGAAAATCTCACGAAAATGAGCAAGAACACGGGAATGGAAGCAAGCACGGTTTTTTTCTAGAGGTAGTAGAAGCAGTGGGCAAGTGCACCAAGTGAGTGGGTCTCTGTGGGGCCCACAAGCTCACATGGCGCACCTAGGGGGGTAGGCGCGCCGAGTGAGCTTGTGGCTCATAGATGCACCCCCTGGGTTGTGTTCAGTGCCAGTAATTCTAATATATTCTAGAGAAAATCATACTAAATTTTCAAGACATTCAGAGAACTTTTATTTTCGGGACATTTTTTATTGCATAGATAATTCAGAAAATAGGATAAACATGGCATTTTACTTTATTAAACTTAAAATAATAGAGAGTAAACTATAAGTACAGAAGGTTGTGCTTATGAAATTCATCGACCATATGCCCCTCAAAAAGGATCCATTAACAAGGTTGATCAAGTGTTATAACAAATCATTCCCGAGTGACATAAAATCGAAGAACTTTTGTATAGCACTAGGTTACCTCAACTGGGATATGCATTGTCCCAACAATAAGAGTTTGATATTTCTTTTTGGGAACTGGAAGAGGAAACTCAAAATCTCAAATAGTAATTGTCACAACTTTTTCAATAGAATTAAGGCTATTCACTTTATTCGTCTTCTTCGAAAAATATACCGTATTATCATTGCCATTAACATGAAAAGTAACCTTGCTTTTGTTGCAATCAATAACAGCCCCTGCAGTATTCAGAAAAGGTCTGCCAAGGATAACCGACATGTTGTCATCCTCGGGCATATCAAGAATAACAAAGTCCTTTAAGATAGTAACATTAGCAACAACTACTGGAACATCCTCACAAATACCGAGAGGTATAACAGTTGATTTATCAACAATTTTCAAAGAAATTTCAGTAGGTGTCAATTTACTCAAGTCAAGTCATTTATAAAGACAAAAATACATAACACTAACACCAGCTCCTAAATCACATAAAGCAGTTCTGACATAATTATTTTTATTGGAACATGGTATAGTGGGTATTCCTAGATCTCCCAGCTTCTGAGGTATTTTTCCTTTGAATGAATAATTTGCAAGCATGGTAGAAATTTCAGCCTCAGGTATTTTTCTTTTTTTGGTAACAATGTCTTCCATATACTTAGCATAAGGAGGCATTTTCATAACATTAGTCAAGGGTACTTGCAGAAACAAAGGCCTAAGCAATTCAACAAAGCGATTAAAATTGTCTTCCTCCTTAGTTTTTAAAGCCTTGCTAGGAAATGGCATAGGTTTTTGAAATCAAGGTTCTCTTTCTTTGCCATGTTTTCTAGCAACAAAATCCTTCTTATTGTATCTTTTATTCTTAGGAGGTGTGGGTCATCAAGCTCAACTTCAGGTTCTATTTCTACATCATTATCAGATTCTTTATTGTTGTCTGGTTGAGTATCAATATGATCATCATTAACATCATCATTATCATTATCACTAGGTACATGCTCATTACCAGACTGTGTCTCAACATCAGAAATAGAAACATCATTAGGATTCTCAGAAGTTTTTTCTATAGTTGGTTCACTAGCTAGAAGCATGCAAAGTTTTATCCTTATTCTTTTTCTTCTTTCTAGGTGCAGCATCATTAATCCTCTGAGAACTTGTTCAATTATTTTAGGATGACCCTCAGGATACAAGGGTTCCTAAGTCATTCTACCACCTCTAGTCATTACCCTAACAACATGATCATTGATTGTATTGTTCATTTCATTAAGCAAATCATTTTGTGATTTAGAAACTTGTTCTAGCTGAGTATGAACCATAGATGAGTGTTTACATAAGCCCTTAACATCATTAGCAATTCTAAACATCAAATCACTCAAGCATTCAATCATGATGGCATTGCGTTTCAGTTGATCACTTATGTATTTATTAAAGTTTTCTTGCTTTATAATGAAATTATCAAATTAATCCAAACACGGACTAGGAGAATTATTATAAGGAATATCACCCTCTTCAAACCTATAAAGAGAATTTACCTCCACTACCTGTGAAGGGATGTCGAGTCCGTGTATTTCCTCAATAGGTGGTAGATTTTTAACATCTTCAGATTTAATACCTTTCTCTTTCATAGATTTCTTGGCTTCTTGCATATCTTCTGGACTGAGGAATAGAATACCTCTTTTCTTCGGAGTAGCCTTGGGTGGTGGTTCAGGAAGTGTCCAATCATCGGCATTTCTCAATAAGTTATTCAATAGTTCCTGAGCCTGTTCGACATTTCGTTCCCTGAAAACACAACCAGCACAACTATCTAGGTAATCCCTAGAAACATCGGTTAGTCCATTGTAAAAGATATCAAGTATTTCATTCTTCTTAATAGGATGATCAGGCAAAGCATTTAGTAAGTGGAGAAGCCTGCCCCAAGCTTGAGGGAGATGCTCTTCCTCAAGTTGCACAAAGTTATATATTTCCTGTAAGGCAGCTTGTTTCTTATGAGCGGGAAAATATTTTTCATTGAAGTAGTATATCATATCCTGGGGACTACGCACATAGCCAGGAACAAGAGTATTAAACCATTCTTTAGCATCACTCTTTAACGAGAAAGGAAACAACTTAAGATTATAGTAATAGCGAATCTTTTCCTCTTGAGCAAATAGGGTGGCAACATCATTCAGTTTAGTAAGATGTGCAACAACAGTTTCAGATTCATAACCATGAAAAGGATCAGATTCTACTAAAGTAATAAGTTCAGGATCAACAGAGAATTCATAATCTTTATCAGTAACAAAGATAGGAGAGGTTGCAAACTTAGGATCATATTTCATCATTTCATTCATAGCTTTGTCTTTAAGCTTACTCAGTAGTTTCTTAAGATCATCCCTATCCTTACAAGAAAGAAATTCGATAGCAATCTCCCCATCCATAACATAACCCTCAGGTACATTAAGCATTTTAGTCCTAGTAGGAGTGCTAGGTATAACAAGTGAATCGTAATCTTCATTAGTTTCATCATTTTCAAATTCTTTAGCTTTAGCAATTTGAGAATCAAGAAATTCACCAAGTGGCACAGTTTCATCAATTAAAGTAGTATCATCATCATGAGTATCATCAATAACAGAAGCAGTGTCTATTACTTGTGACATATCAGATTGAATAGCAGGTGGTGGTGTCGCAAGTCGACTCAAAACAGAAGCTGAATCAAGTGCAGAGCTAGATGGCATTTCCTTACCCCCCCCCCTTGTCTTAGAGGGTACGATCTTGGTCTTAGAGTCCTTCAGATTCTTCATAGTGATAAGCAGATATTCAACTCCCAAGTGAACTTAATAAATAAAGTTATGCTCCCCGGCAACGGCGCCAGAAAATAGTCTTGATGGCCCACAAGTATAGGGGATCGCAACAGTCTTCAATGGTAGTATTTAACCCAATTTATTGATTCAACATAAGGGGAGCCAAAGAATATTTATAATCCTTAGCAGTTGAGTTGCCAATTCAAGCACACCTGGAAAGTTATTTCTCTGCAGCAAAGTGTTTAGTAGCATAGTAGTTTCATAGTTTTGATAACAGCAGTAACAGTAGCAGTAGTAACAATAACAGTTTTGTAGTGATTGTAATGGTAGCAGCAATAGTAGTAACTTAGCAAAGACAATATGAGAAAAGCGTGGGCATTGGATCAGCGATGGATATTTGTATGGATGACAGTCATCATTGTCGTGGGAAACGACTATCTATGGGACTGAACGGGTCCCTTTGCGATTCGGCTCAGGGGACATGCATGGGACAAAGAGCAGATTTTTAGTAAGTGCAAGAACACGCAAGGGATTTATCCAGGTTTGGGCCACTATGAACGTAAAACCCTACTCCTGCTCTGTGTTTGATCATGTACGAACTCTGGTTACAGGGAGCGCAGTTTTCCGGCAAGGTGCACGGGAAAATGTAGCTACGGCGTGTAATTGAGCTGGGTGTCGATCGTTGTACCTGTAGCCGTGGGCCTCCTTTTATAGGCCAAGGGGTTACCACAATGGCTAAAATGGTCATTACAGAGTATGAACAGTGACCTGCACCATCATCACGTCTATCTTCCCATGGGGTAAGACAAACACATTTAATGCACCGTTAGGTGCTACGTTGGGGAGGCGAGGCCTTGGGCAAAAGATCTGTACCACCGGTCCTGGCACCCTCTTGTAATCTCGACACGTCCCAGGGACGGGTGTCATTAAAGTTAATCTTGGCGTGGCATGCTGACACGTGCCTTGGCTGGCTATGTTGACTGCCTCCCCGCTCGACACCTAGCATACGAGCCTATCTGGTCGATGGTGAGGTGGAACTGTAATGGGACAGAACAAGCCTGCTGGCACGGAGCTTGCCGGGCCTTGCTTGCTGGCAAGGAAGCTTGCCGGCAACCATAACCTTGGTCTTCACCTTGCTGGGGCAGAACTTGCCGGCAAAGGCAGCGTTGATCTTCTGTACGAGAATAGTACTTATCGATGACCTGCCTTGAGGTCTTCTTCACGGTCTTGGTGTTGAGTCTTGAGTCGTACTTACCCTCTGTCAAGCCCTTGCCAGACGGGAGGCTACAACCGCCTGTGCACAAGTCTGGGTACGAGGGCACCCATGTCTTAGTACACCGACAGGAGCCCCTGGGCTTGGGCCACACGTGCATGCGAGGCGTCGTTGGGCTGGGCCTAAACAGTGCACAGGGGGCGCGTGGTAGAGGATAACTGTTGTAATCTTCTCTTTTACCACACCCGCCCACGATGCGCATTAAACGAACGGCGGTGGGAGGTGGTGCTCCTGAAAAGCGTGGCCACGTAGGATGGAAAAGAGCCAGCCCCCGCGCCTTCCCCATAAAAAGGGAAAACGTGGAGGGCGCTGCTCATTTCGCCTGACTTCTTTCATCCCCTTCCTCAATTTCTGCCATTAAGGGAGGTGAGGTTGCAGGGAGAGTAATCCCCCTAGGGTGCTATAAAAGAGGGCGGGAGGAGTGGCGATCTTCCCCACCCATCTTCTGCCTTTGCCATTCTCCTCCTCCAACCTTTCGTTCATCCTTGCTTTCCTTGAGGTCTACTGCTGCGATGGCGAGGCGTGGAGGTCAGGCCCGTGCATATGCTTCCGCCTTAAGGGTCCCCTCTCAGGACCAGACGCATTCCTCGGTGGTCGTCGTGATTGACAGCCCTGACGCCCATAGCAGAGCCGCCCCCCGCGGCCGCGGAGGGCGCGGTACTCGTGGACGAGGCAGGCGTGGCGGACGTGGCGGGGCGGCTGCCCTTCCCCCTCAGGTGGAAGCCCGCACGGCGGTGACGGCGCACGAGTCCCACACGGCGGTGGCAGCGCATGAGTTTGTCATGGGGCTGCACCACCGGCTTCGCAGTTGGCTCCGGCTCCCGGATCCCTTTGCGAGGGTGATGGAGAACAGCAGGCCCTCGGGCCTATGGCTACAGGCGGATGGCTGCTGCAACGGCCCCTCCTAGGTGGTGGTCGAGTTCTCTACCGCCGGCTCTTTGTTCCTAACACGGGGGTAGAAGTCGTTCGCCCGCTCCCATGGTCTAAGGCAGGGGCAGCTTCTCCAGTTTAGGTACGACGGAGCTGCCACACTCTTCGTGAAGTTCTTCGGGGTCTCCGGCGGCCGCATAGAATGCTGCGCGGAAAGTGAGAGCAGCAGCGGCACCGACTCCACCAGCGAGAGCGAAAAACGAGAGCGATGAAAGCTCCTCGCGTATCAAGAGCAAAGGCGACGACTCTGACTAGGCGCATAGTATTGCCCCTGTCGAATCTTGAAGATGAGATGCGTTCCGCCTAGGCTCCTCTCCTTAGTTCCTGTACCAAAACCGATGTAACCCCGTGGGAGCATGGAAGATATCTTTTGCATCCAAACATTTAACTGTTGCTGTAGTTCATATTTTGAATGGATGTATGCATGTTGTTCTCCTTATTCCATTTTGTTTTTGCATGATTTTTGTACCCTACGCTTGCCAGAGACTTGCCGATGTGCACACCCTTGCCGCAAGTACCTGAGGAACAAGTCCTCAGCAGCTTGCCGGAAGTGCCGCTGCCGGCAAGATCATGCTTGCCAATCACAATGCAGCTACTTAGGTTGCCGAGCGGACTCGAAGCAAGGCAAGAGCACAGTCGATCTCGGCAAGGTTCCTTAGCATGCAGGTTTCTCATACAAAGGCCAAAATTGTTCAAGGAGAGCCGCAACTACAACAAAGAATTTGTTTCAAAGTTTTGCAACTTAGCTCATTCCTTGCTATACTTCTTGCCGTAGGGCAATATCTTGAACACGTCTTTTGGTATCCATAACCGTCACCCCCCCCCCCCCCCCGGGAATTTTGTACGCGAGGAATCCTTCCTTCCTTTAAGAAAAAGAAAGAAGAGAAAAGAGGAGGCTGGAACCTTGACGGTTCGTTAACCACCTTATGCAAGGTAAAGAATGCAACACATAAATAAATATGCATTTTGACAAGTAATTGTGAAACACTTAGTTTTATTTATTATGCACGGGATCTGCGCCCGGCTTTGTACAAAGGTTTACATGCCTTGACGGTAAATTTGTACAAAATAGGTTGTCGGGCAACCCGGAAACCGTGCCTTACGGGTAGAACTTACGAAGATGCTCAATATTCCATGAGTTAAGCACCAGAGTGTCATCTTCAGTCTCTAGACGGACTGCGCCGGGCCTAGAGACTCGTACTACCCGGTAGGGGCCCTCCCACTTCGGCATCAACTTGTTTTTACCCTTCGTGGATTGAATCCGATGAAGAACAAGGTCGCCTTCCTCAAGGTTCCTCGCATTCACTTTGCGGCTATGGTAGCGGCGCAAAGCTTGCTGGTACCGTGCAGCACGGACAGCAGCCCGGAAACGATCTTCCTCAAGGAGCGTGGCATCGTCATGCCGCAGCTCATCTTGGTCATCCTCATCGAAGGCCAAGACTCGAGGTGACCCGTATTTGACTTCTGTGGGGAGTACTGCTTCTGCACCATACACAAGGGAGAAGGGTGTCTGGCCAGTGGCTCGATTTGGTGTCGTTCTGATTGACCAAAGAACCGCCGGCAATTCTTCCACCCAGCGCCTCCCACACTGGTGCAGCTCGTCAAAAGTCCTAGTCTTTAAACCACGCAGCACTTCCGCATTTGCCCTCTCTACCTGCCCATTGCTCCTCGGGTGAGCAACGGAGGCATAGCAGATCTTATTTCCAAGTTCTTGGCAATATGCTGTGAAGGCGCGGCTCGTGAACTGGGTGCCATTGTCGGTAATGACCCTATTGGGTACACCAAAACGGGCAACCAATCCTTTGAGGAATTTGATAGCTGACTGTGCCGACACCTTTCTCACTGGCTCTACTTCAGGCCACTTTGTAAACTTGTCGATTGCAACATACAAGAATTCAAAGCCCCCGGTAGCACGGGGGAAAGGGCCAACAAAGTTGAGCCCCCAAACCGAGAAGGGCCAGGAAAGAGGGATGGTTTGGAGTGCTTGAGCTGGTTGGTGGATGTCCTTGGAGTGGAACTGGCATGCTTCGCACCTGATAACCACCGCGAAGGCGTCTTGAAGGGCTGTCGGACTGTAGAATCCTTGACGGAATGTGACACCCTGGTTTTCACTCCTTGTTTTTTTCCTTCGCGGGATTGGATTCACGTCTTTTTTCGATGTTATCGGATTTTCTCTCGCTCTTGGGAATATGAAGATGGTCATTTAGCCTTGCCTTTCCTATCCAACCAGAGATTCTCTCCAGTCCAACCTTGCCACCCAAGATATATTCCCAGGGTTTTTCCACCGAAACCCTACCTTCCGAGTTATCGCAAGGGAAACCCTAACTCCTGCATTTACAAAGGAACCGCAATTTCCTTTGATCTGTTGCCTCCCAAACTTTTCCCAGTGATCATCCTATCCCTGTAAACCCTAGATATGCAAAAATATTGCCAAGTAATTTGTAATATTTTTCATTTAAAATTAATTCCTTTTTCTGCCAGTTAAAGGAATTAAATCCAGGAAAATATCTATCCATCTCCAAAGTTCATGAAAACTTGTGGAGATATTCTTTGTGGTCATATTGAGCTCCCATAAAAATATTGGCCATAATTAAATAGGGGAAATTGCATTTTCCTATTTAAAGCCAATATTGCAATTTGGGCACTTTCCAAAGGAGCTACCATTTTGGTAGCCAGGAAAAATCCCAAATAATTTGGGGAGCTTCTCCTATCCACCACTTCACCATTTTCATCAAGAATCCAAGTTCCATAGTTCAAAGTTTGAGCACATCTTCCATTTGCAAATTCTGTCTAGATTTCCAATTTGCAAAGGAAGTGCCTCAACCCTTGATCCATTTGAGCTGAAATTTTTCATGGTGATTAACATTGATAAATCACTCCTGCAAACCAAAATCAGCTCAATCCAGCTATCCATTCTTCCCCAGTAATTTTCTCAAGTTTCTGTTCAGATTGCAGCACTGTGAAGGAAGTACCACTTTGGTATGTCCAAATGAGCTGAAATTTTACCAGTGCCTCCATATAGCCAAATAATCATCCTCCACCAAATTTGAGCCAAATCCATCTAGCCATTTGATCCCAGCTTCAAAACCTAGTTTTTGGACCAATTTGGCAGTTGTGAAGCAACTATGATCAAACCAGGTCCAAATGACTTCAATTTTTGCCAAAACCTGAACCTTCCTACCACATTTCAGCATGACAAAACCATAGTTCCATTCATCAATTGGTTTCACCTTAGTAACTCCACCAAGATTCTGTCCAGAAGCTGTTCTGGACCCTCTTGATCAATCTAGACCCCTCCCAGTCTCTCCAGTGACCAATCTTAGCTATTTGAGCAGTGAAGGACCTATTGGACAGGGTGTGACAAGCAGGCGCGGGCCAGAGCGCACTATGCACGTGGTGACCATGAAGTGGCCACGCAGAAACAGAACTCTGTGCTCTGTCCTCATCGGACCGGCCAGCACAGGCCGCCGTGGCATGTCCGTTCATGCCGACCTGACTCCCTGTCGTCCACGCACCCATCTCTGGTTACTTACCCCTCCGTTCCTTTCCTCGCCACGCTGCGACAACCGCCATTACTCCACCACTGTTCGTCCACAGCCGCCGTCGTATCCGGACGAGGCCGAGCCTTCCCGAGCACCAGCTGGCCTCCACTGCTCGCCCGTGCCACTCCCCGACGCCGGCCACCAGCTTGAGCCGTCGCCTCCGAGCTCCAGGACGGCGGCCAGCTCATCGCCGCGGCCGAGCTTATCCGGTGACCTCGGGCGGCTATAAATAGCCATGCCTAAGGCCCCTCGAGCTCACCAACTCGCTCCCCTCTCCCTCTAGTCCACTCCAGCACCCTCGCCCTGTCGATTTCCCATCTACGGCACCGGAATTTGGCCATGGCAGCCGCCCACTGCCATGGCACGCCGTTGCGCCTCCGATCATCCCCAGCGGCCGTACTACCCACCCACGGACGCGCTGTCCTACGGCGACCATGCCCGCACCCTCGCCCTACCCAACTACCCACCGGAGCTCACCCACTGGCCGGAGCCACCGCACGCGGCCACAGCGCATCGCCGCACCTCCAGCCATCCCCGAGTCGCGTCCACCCCACCCACGGTTGTGCCATTCGCCGGTGACCTCGTCCGTCCTTCCGCCCGCTCCAGAGGACCACCAAGTCGCCGCCGAGCAACCGGAGCAGAGGAGCTACCGCAGCATCGGGCGGGAGAAAGGAGGAAGAAAAAAGGAGAAGGAGGAGGGAAAGAGGGCAGCGTGGGACCTACCAGTCAGCGGCAGCAGCTTGGCCCCGCCACCGCCACGTCAGATAAGTGAAAGCGTACTCAGCAAACTATGCTTTCTGTTTCCAAAAGCGTATTCTCTAAAGTGCTCTTTCATTTTTTTTCAGCAGGCGGCCGAAATCCTTATATTGCGGGCGTTCGTTAGTTAAAGGCAGAAAAGCATAGTTACTATTTGTTTTTCTGCCTAACGAACGAACGGCCACAACTTTTCAACCGTGACTCCGATTCAGGTGATTCCAAAGCCCACTTTCTCGGTTCGTCGAGACCTTTCCATTGAGGTAACTTTCATAATGTTTACACATTCTAAAAATGACCATTTTGCCCCTGCCCTATATTCAGTCCTTCGAAAGAGAAACCTGTCCGACAAATTCTTCCGCGAGGTGATCGCACTTCTCCCGGAGTATTCCTCCACCCCCAGGAAAGCCAACCATCTGATATATGCCCTAAAGCATTGCTCTGTGTTATTCTTGTGTGTTTAATTAATGAATATGTTTGTGCTAGAAATAATTAAACTCCTGATAGTTTGTATTACTGTTTGCATTACTCGCTAGTACTCATCATATTATCGCATTAGTGACTTGTAGGTGACAATATGGAAATAGGTTGTTATGTTTTCAGTATGCATTATTACTGTTATTGCACTGATCAAGAATGTGACTTAATAAAGACAACCTCCTCCATCGGCTGGATTGAGTCATAGTGCCACCGAACCGAGCTCATCAGTGCAACCACACTTGCCTGGATGGGGAGGCCCTAACTTGGTCTATTGTCTTGCCTCTTATCGGTACCTCCAAAGAGGGAAGGTTATGCATGTGTGCTACCCTGGCCCGGTAGGCGGCGATAACCTTGTGAGCCCAGTTGTTTGTTTAGCCCGGGGTCCCCGTTTGGGACAGTGTAGCCACGGATGTGGTAGGTGTCAGGAGTGACACAGGGGCCACCCAGGACATGACCTAGAAGGGGTATGATTGTCGGTGGGACCGTAAGAGTGCTAGGCTATAGACAAGTTTTGTTGGAGCAGCACCGGTCCACCCGAATGGGAACATGTACTAAAGTACGAGGCCGGGAACTCCATGGTGTGGGTAAAGTGTGCAACCACTGTAGAGTGTAAATCTATTCGAATAGCCACGTCCTTGGTCATGGGACACAGTTCGTATTAGGTCACACTATTTGGTCTGTGTCGAGTTCGGAGGAATAAACTATATAATGTATTGCTAAGAATGAACCAGAGAAAGGTAAGGTTTGTCAAACTTGCAGTGCAGATGCGTGGGCATCTGATGATGTCAGAGATATGAATGTTAGCCATGCGATGGCTATGAGGTGAGTCGTCGGATGACCGCAAGAGTTAGATCGGGATTGGATATGACTTGGATTAGATCATGAGAATGTTTGGAGTATGAATTCACTACTCGATATGCTTTATCCTCATCATGTTGTTTTTACTTTAGTAGTAATAGGGCTAGATAATCCTGCTATGACATGATAATTAATAATGCTAGATAGCTAAACCATATTAATTAACAATGCTAAAGGTATTGATACATGCTTGAATGCCATGGATTGCTTTGCTTGGTGTATATGTTGGTTTGGTTTGCTTGCGAGTACATTCAAAAGTACTCAGTGGACTTCAACGTGGCCAGGTTCACCTAAGGATCCGACGTCCTCCAGCAAGGAGCGGGAGCGTTCGCAGGCTAGAAGAGTAACCCAGTCAGATCCCTGTGGATTGGAGCCTCTCCAATTCCGTGCTGCCTTAGTTAGTGTTTTTTTTTCCGCTATCCCATCTTTGTAACCATGATGTATTTATTCTAGCCACAATGGCTAATAAATATATTCTTATTACAGTTGTGCCTATGTTCATGATACTTGTTGTAAACGCGCACGCCAGAGTGATTTCCTGGGCTGGTGTGTGTGGCGACCGTCTGGCTACAGTGGTATTTAGGCGGGGCGCCACACAGAACGCCTTGCTGACAAGTGCGCATGACCCAATATGAGATCCGCACATCCCTTCATTTATTTCTTCCAACAGCCTTTGTCCATCTTCCCGGGAGATGCATTTCAATTTTACCTCGTTTGGTCTCTTCCTGTACAAGGTGCTGCCAATAAACTTATACATCCTTGATTGACGGGCCACTCTTTCTGCATCTTCTTGCTCATCGGGAAGGTCTCCTGTCTGGAGGAATTGGACAATTGGCTGCGCCCATGCCGGAGCTTGTGGCTCAATGACAAGGACTAAAGGCATTTCTTCCTCTACGCGAGCGCTCGCTTCGACGGCAAGGATCTGGCTTGCCGGATGCCGTGGCTCACCGACAAAGGGCGGCTTGTCGGTGGTATCCGCTTTCTTGGTGGCTACGGGCAGCTCTACCGGAAAGTAACCATCAGCATCTTGTTTTCTTTTCTTCGCTAGCTTCGATGGTGTAACGGATGGCTGAGTTAGTTGGAGCCCAAAAGTTGCTGGTTCCACAGGCATCTTTTGGGCGGCAAGCTTTGACAGGTCGTCGGCAATCTCATTCCAGGCGCGAGGAACATGCTCTGCTTGCAGACCATCAAAGTGCCCTTCCAACTTTCTCACTTCATCGACATATGCCTCCATTCCTTGTTGACCTGCCTCACCACAAGTTGGGAGTCACCTCTGATAATCAGTTTCTGGATACCGAGGTCGATTGCAATGCGCAGACCGGCAAGCAAACCCTCATACTCAGCAGTGTTGTTGGTGGCCTACTCCCTGGGGAAGTATCACGCCCAATATGCGATCCTATTCTCGAGGAACTCGGAGGCCCCACCAAGAGTAGAAACGCATATTGGAGACGCTTGCAAGGTGGATATCATTACATCGTACCACATACATAATAGATGGGGATACAGACAAATACATATAATCATCACATGAATACATCAATACATGACAAACATCATACAGAAGGGCAGCATCCGACTACGGATGAAATTAAACGAAAAGAAGAACGACATCCACCCTGCTAGCCCAGGCTGCCGACCAGGAACCTATCCCCAGATCGACGAAGGAGAAGAAGCAGAAGAAGAACTCCAAAAGCAAACAAGCATCGCTCTCACGTCAAGACATCGCATTACCTGTACCTGCAACTGTTGTTGTAGTAATCTGTGAGCCACGAGGACTCAGCAATCTCATAACCATGGGTAGCAAGACTATCAAAGCTTAATGGGTATGGAAGGGTAAGGTGGTGAGGTTGCAGCAAGCACTAAGCATTATATGGTGGCTAACTTACGAGTACAAGAATAAGAAGAGCATCTACGCAAAACGGTCGCAAACTACAAATGATCACTAATTGATCCTGAACACCTACTTATGAGTCAAACATAATCCCACCGTGTTCTCTTCTCGAACTTACTCGAAAAGAGACGGTCACGGTTACGCACACGGTTGGTGTATTTTAATTAGGATTTAGTGTCAAGTTCTCTATAACCAGAGGTTATAAATATCCAAGTGCCACATAACCGCGGGCACGGCTTCGCGTAAGATTTAACCCTGCAGGGGTGTTCCAACCTGGCCCATCATAAGCCTACACAAGTTGCGGTGGAAATACCTCAACCTCGAGATAGCCCAAAGTATCCTCGGAATCCCGGTGCACAAGACATTTCGACAATGGTAACACAATTCCAGCAAGACCTCCTGGCGTGCCGACACCCTGATAGTAGCCGCGCGTATCTCGTCTCAGACCAAGTATATAGATGCATTAATTAAATAAGAGATATTGTGATATCCCAACATATCCATGTCCCAAAATGGAACAACCTGCAAGAGCACCTGCAACTAGCAACGCTAAAAGAAAGGGGATGAGCAAAGCGGTAACATAGCCAATCAACGGTTTGCTGGGTAAGGGTGGTTAGAGGCTGTATCATGGCATATGGGAGGCTGACATATATGTGGTAGGAAGCGCGACATAGCGATAGCAACGAGACAACTAGCAAGCAAAGATAGTAAAGATATCCAAGGTCATGATCATCTTGCCTGAAATCCTGCTCGGAAGAAGAACGAGTCCATGAAGAAGACGAACCAACGTAGTCGAACGAATCCTCACAATCTCAACGGAACCGGAACTATCGAGAAGAAGCATAACCGGAAAGAAGCAAACAACATGGTAAACACACAAGCATAAACATGGCATGATGTACAATCAAATATGATGCATGTCAAGATTAAATGTTCTTAAACATGGCAAGAGATGAAGCATAAGTAATCCATACAACTAGGCAAGTTTAAATGAGGCCGGAATCACAATTAACAGTTCCGGAAAATCCCCATATGCAAATTTCGAAATTGGTACTGATCTGAATTAAACACAATGTTAAAGTGGTTAAACAGCAAGTTTACATGCATCATGATGATCTACGCATTTTTCTAGTCAAGTTACATATGTAGATCATTTAATTCGGAGCTACGGTCTAGAAGATATGAGCTAAACAAGTTTAACATGGCAAGGATGCAAAATGCATGCAAACATCAACCACGAACACACAATCAAGGATGCAACATGGTAATGTGAAACTACAGACAATTCTAAGCAAGTTTCATATAGGACATGATTAAAACGGAGCAACGGTTAAACAATTACAATCAACACAAGCTATAATAATAATCTGCCCAAAACAGCAACATAGCACTTTGCCAACATCAAAACAACAAGCTACAGTAACATGATGGGCACAAACTTGATATGCACTTAAATTAGACATGACATACTTCAAATTATCTTTAAGGTTCAGGTTCATAGGCATCAAGGTTAAGTCAATATGATCCATGCAAAATGCAATGTTCTGCTAAACAGGGCATATACATGAGCAGAGTTAATAGGATGGCAACTTGAGAGCAAGAAAGAGACATGCTACAGGAACTTTACATGGCAACCCAAGGCATGGCATCGAAGTACACATTGCATAGACCAAATCACATGAAGTAATCATATGCATATGAGTTATAGATTAGTGGATATCATCAAGCAAAGTTGGCAAGTTTTATCACAGACAGTTTTACTCAGAACAGTAACATTAACTAGGCATGTTTACAAGCTCATGGCACTCACATCAGGGCATATCATGGCATGAAATAAATACTAGCAGCAAGAAGACATGAAAACGCTTCAAACTCATGTTGACAAGTTACTCATATGGTGCATGCATTAAATCACACAAAAATGACAAAATGACAAATATTAACAGTTCCAGGAGTAACCTTAGGATGCACTTTTGCAACAGAGATTAGCACATGAAGATGAATCCTAATATGCATGCAACAGCAACCATCATGTAGAGCACGAAGATTAGATAACTTTACATATATAGATCATCATCATAGGACAAACATGCACAAAGTTACAAGCCCCACAAAAATGCAATATGATGTTTCCAGAAAAAGGGACTTGGGCGTTTTCTAAACAGAACTGAGCGACAGATAGCTATGTACCACACGGGCGGAATATAGGGGCGGCGCTCACCATTGGGCCCATCGGGCCGGCTGGGGGAGATGCTGGGCAGGCCGGGCCTTGGCGCCCTCGTGGCCCACGCGCGGGACGACGGGATCAACGGGCGAAGGGCTCGTCTCCCACGCACAGGAACGAGGCCGACGGCAGCAGCACGGGAGCAGGGAACGACGGCAATGAGGACTTGGCGGCGAGGCAGGGGAGGCCAGATCCGGTCGGGAAGCGGGGCATCCGGCCGGCCGACGCCGGATCCGGGCAACGGCGGCGGCGGACGGGGTTCGGGGGCGACGAGGAGCTTCATGGCGGCGGCGGATGTCCTGTAGGCATCAGAGAGAGAGAGAGGTAGCTCGTGAGGCGAGAGGGAGGAAGGAGGAAAGGAGAAGGGAGGAGCAGGGGCGCGGCGGTCCTGGGGTCGCCGGCGGCAGCGCCGGTCGCCGGACGGGCGCGGCGGCGGGGTCTCGGGCGCCCTGGGAGGAGCTCGGGGTCGGGCACTCTGCGGGCGCTGGTGGAGGCGGCGCACGGGCGGCGGCTCGGCGGTTCGGGCCCGCGCGGGTCTGCGATGGGCCTGGCGGGTCGCGGTGCGGGAGGTGAGAGAAGGTGGCGGCTGGGGACTGGCTGGAGCTGGCAGTGGCGCGGATTTCGAGGAGGGAGGCTAGGGTTTCCAGAAATGGAGGGCTAGGCTGTCTATTTATAGACAGGGGCTAGGGATTAGGGGATTTAGTCCGTTTTTGGACCGTTTGATCTCGATCGGATGGTCCAAAATGGAGGGGGTAGCTAGATGGGTTGGATGGGCTGTGTAGAGGGGGTTGGCTAAGAAGAGAGGGAAGTGGTGCAGCCCGGTAGGGTTTTCAGAACACCGAAAACGTCCGACGTTTTGACCGGCTATAGTGCCGCTATAGTTTAATGGTTGCGCTATCAAACGGACTCCGAATGCGACGAAATTTGGCAGGCAGTCTACCTACCATATAACAAGACCGCACGCCAACTTTCAACCCATTCCGAGAACATTTTTATCCCACTTATAAAATAATATTTCGGAGGTGTCGCGGGCGCGTGCGAGTGTGTCAGGACTCGAAACGGACAACGGAAGGAACGGGAAGAACGCCAACTACGAACGGATGCGAGTTTGGAAAAACATGCGGATGAAATGCACATGATGACATGGCCAAGTGCAACACGCAAGCGAATGACATGGCAACGACGACGAATAAATGGAAGACATCTGGAGCATCGGTCTCGGGGCGTCACAACTCTCCTCCACTAACAGAAGATCTCGACCCGAGATCTTAGGAAGGAACCGGAAGATTGAAGAGGAAGAGAAAAAGGACGAGGTAAAACAAAGTTGCTTCTTGGACAAACGAGTGAAACCAATAAACCTCGAAGGTTGCAACGAGTTGAAGAATGGCTTGAGGAACAAGCAAGAATTCGAAACCACTCTGGTTGAAACAAGATAGATAAGGAATGAGAACAAAAATAATTTGGGCAGCACTCCGGTAGAAAAGAGAAGGAAAACTTGATAAGATGAAAAGAACCTGAAAAGAGAACATAACACTCCAGCAAAATGGATAAGCTAGGAAATAACATGATCTTGGAAAAATGAGATAATGGTTCGAAGAGAGAAACACCACAATGCCTCCGGAACGAAAGAATAGAAGCTAGATCGTTGGAAAGAAAAGAACAGAGAAGAAAATGAAAACTTCTCCCACAATTGAATTTGAAAAGCACCCTCACAAAGAAGGATAGACCGGAGTTGTTAAAAAATCAACAACGAAAAGAATTAACTTGTTGTGGGCTTATAGAAATATCTCAAAATTTGAGGTGAAATTCTGCCACTACGGAAAGAATTGATTGCTTGAGAGCAACATAGAGATGAAAAACTTCTTTCACTGAAAGGATTTAAGAGAGAAGTTGGATGATTGATAATCACCACAATAGCAACAATCCATCGGAAAGGCTTTAGGTGAAATCTATACCAAGATAGGTACGAGAAAGAAATGATGGTTTTAAATATATCATTCTTGACAATTTCTCTTCGAGACTCCTCATGAATCAAGAATGGTATAACACCATCACCAAAGATAAGGGAGAAAGACTTGCACTTCGGAATGCAAGAAGGAGAATACTTGAGCTCCTCCAACAAGAATCTTGAAGAACACTTCGAGAATAGATTAAATACTTAACGAGCCACCAAGAAGAAATGTCGAAGAACTTCAGATAGAAAGGATGCTAGAAAAGAAGTGAGGATTGAAGAACATGATAAAGCCTTGCAATGATTTTAGATGGAGCTTCGTGACGAGATAACCGAGAAAACTTGGAATTCCGGAAAAGAAAGATGAACAGCTAGAACCGAGAATCTATTCATCAAGAACAAACTCCGCAAGAAGGAATTAAATCATGTTGATGGAATAAGAATAAGAATTATGATATGTCTATCCTTCATCAAATTAAATTGATGAAAAGCAACGGATTTGCATACTACTTATTCTTCTTGAAAAGATTGATGAGAGATATAGCGCCAACTTGACGAAGTCTTCGAGGAAACACCGGTAGGATTTGGAAAGAGGATGAATTGATATGATAACAACGGAAGAGGAATGTTGAACGAACCCACCGTAAGAATTGAAAATGAATGAAGGAAAAGCACGAATTGCCGAGAAGAATTAGAAAACAAATGAAGATACTTGAGGGAATTTGATACAATAGAACGAAGAGATCACGAGCTAATTAAAGAATACTAGAACGATGCACCGGAAGAATTAGGAGACGAACGAAGAGACAATAATTTTGGAATAATCGGAGAACAAAAGCTGAAAACTGAGAACGAATAAATGTTCAGAAATGATGGCCTTCGGAGAATAAAAAATGGAAAGAACTCATGAAATGCTCCGGATGGGTATGAGAAGAACTTCTCACGATCGGAACAATTTGAGAGGATAGCATCAAACTTGAACTACGAATCTTGAAGAGAACGAACAAGGATTTAAGAAAAACTCTTCTTCGGTCTTCCAAGCAGAGAAGGACGACGAGAACCACCACGAAGAATTTATGAGATGCTCCGGAATAATGAAGAAATGAAAGGTTGAGTCAATGATGAAAAGAATTTGAAAGTAATCTTGGAGAAGGCAATTGACTGATGGAATCCATACTTATGTCACCTTGAAAGAATTTGAGAATAACTCTGGGAAAAATTAGAAGAGTCAGGTAAGATCCTGGGAAAAGACCTGTGGGTTAAGGCCCACTCAAAAGAAACATCGTTGGAACAACTGCTTGAAATAGAGACTGCACCGGTTTAATTAAATGACTTGAATGAAATAGCAACCTCAAAATAGAACGAACGGATCTTGAATGGAAACACGAATCTTCTCAGATATCTTCTACAGTCCGGATATAAATAGAGAGATGTGAATGAACAAGATCGGCTTGGGTAAGAATTTCCAACATGAAAAGGCATTTGGATAAAAGAAAAGGATGTGATGAACACCGAGAGCTGAATTTAGACCACCGAAGAATAAAGCAAAAACGAAGAATGATGGACTTGTAGGTCCTGAGCATCTTCACGAGAAATCACCGGATAAGAACATTGAAAGAATGGAGAGACTTCTCATGAAATAAAATGGATACTTGATTCGAGAATTTTGACTCCGTAAAGAAAAAGGGTGGGAGGGTGGCAAAAAAGAAAGACAACTTCGGATGGATGAAATGAACTCCGTTGAGAAAACTAAGAATTGATCTTGCAAATGTTGAAAGGATTGGATTAACTTGAAGAGAAGCACATCGGATGGAGAAGAATTAACATGACAATCTCGATGATCCCATAGAAATATGAGAACACCGCTTAGGAAAGGTATGGAATCAACACTTGACTTTGAAGCAACTCAAAACCCACAACAAAAAACAAAACAAAGGATTTGGCTTGGAGAATAAGCCGGAACAAACATATGATAGACCCCATATCGTATCATGTGTCTATTGGAAAAAGATATTCTAGGTAATACTAGAATTCCCACCTAAGAACTCCCGAAACTTCTTGGTTATAAGATCAGGTTGCGGATATGGGAACCTACTCAGCACACAACAACAATAATATCCTAATCAGCTGCAACCAATCCACAACCTTCACACACGACCAAGAAACTTCGCAAATCCGTCTACCTCAGACCTTCGAAAGCACAACGATACTAGTCATAGTGGATCATCCGCGCTATCTCCACCAGTACTGGGGAAAAGTCACGGCACTATTTGCCACCACAAAAAGTATAGAAGCGTTTCGATGTCGGCGTCCTCTGGTATTCAGGAACTGGAACGATAGCGAATGTGACAAGAACCCCTTGGAGCTCAACTCCCCGGGTCCAATCCATACGGTCAGGAGGCACCAAGAACAGAGTCACGTCACACCGATATCGCAACCATTCCAACAATACCCGCGTGATCCTAAAAAAAATTTAGTGAGAAGAGATAGTAGAATCAAACACCTACGTCACAATTCCTCACCAGAGCGACGAAGGGGATAAGGAATAAAAATAAGTCCTACTCTCCGATATATAGCTAGACTCAAAATAGTATTTCTTCTAGACTCGCCAATGGTTCGATCAATCAAGGGGGCTCCTATGGTCGGTCGAGGCTCTGATACCAACTTATCACGCCCAATATGCGATCCTATTCTCGAGGAACTCGGAGGCCCCACCAAGAGTAGAAACGCATATTGGAGACGCTTGCAAGGTGGATATCATTACATCGTACCACATACATAATAGATGGGGATACAGACAAATACATATAATCATCACATGAATACATCAATACATGACAAACATCATACATAAGGGCAGCATCCGACTACGGATGAAATTAAACGAAAAGAAGAACGACATCCACCCTGCTAGCCCAGGCTACCGACCAGGAACCTATCCCCAGATCGACGAAGGAGAAGAAGCAGAAGAAGAACTCCAAAAGCAAACAAGCATCGCTCTCATGTCAAGACATCGCATTACCTGTACCTGCAACTGTTGTTGTAGTAATCTGTGAGCCACGAGGACTCAGCAATCCCATAACCATGGGTAGTAAGACTATCAAAGCTTAATGGGTATGGAAGGGTAAGGTGGTGAGGTTGCAGCAAGCACTAAGCATTATATGGTGGCTAACTTACGAGTACAAGAATAAGAAGAGCATCTACGCAAAACGGTCGCAAACTACAAATGATCACTAAGTGATCCTGAACACCTACTTACGAGTCAAACATAACCCCACCGTGCTCTCTTCTCGAACTTACTCGAAAAGAGACGGTCATGGTTACGCACACGGTTGGTGTATTTTAATTAGGATTTAGTGTCAAGTTCTCTACAACCGGAGGTTATAAATATCCAAGTGCCACATAACCGCGGGCACGGCTTCGCGTAAGATTTAACCCTGCAGGGGTGTTCCAACCTGGCCCATCATAAGCCTACACAAGCTGCGGTGGAAATACCTCAACCTCGAGATAGCCCAAAGTATCCTCGGAATCCAGGTGCACAAGACATTTCGACAATGGTAACACAATTCCAGCAAGACCTCCCGGCGTGCCGACACCCTGATAGTAGCCGCGTGTATCTCGTCTCAGGCCACGACCGGATAGGTCAGCCTACGAGTAAAACCAGATCCTCGAGTTTCCTCGTGGCGGCCCCGCAGTCTGCCCGATTCGGACCAACACCATCGGCACTGGCCCACCTGTATTATGTGGAATTAAAAGAATCCTCGGGGACGCAACCCCCCATGCAAAATTAATTAATTGATTCGGTATTATTATTTTGGCAAATGTTAAAACCAAAGTTGGGCCTTGCTGGAAGCGGTTATTCAAAGCGAACTGTCAAGAGGGTCCCATTCCCCTGAGCATGTTAGGAACGCTAAACATGGATCATAACACCAGCATTACGGAAACTAGGGCGGCTTGAGTGGAACAAAACACTAGGCAAAAGGCCGAGCCTTCCATCCAATACCAAGTATATAGATGCATTAATTAAATAAGAGATATTGTGATATCCCAACATATCCTTGTCCCAACATGGAACAACCTGCAAGAGCACCTGCAACTAGCAACGCTAAAAGAAAGGGGCTGAGCAAAGCGGTAACATAGCCAATCAACGGTTTGCTGGGTAAGGGTGGTTAGAGGCTGTATCATGGCATATGGGAGGCTGACATATATGTGGTAGGAAGCGCGACATAGCGATAGCAACGAGACAACTAGCAAGCAAAGATAGTAAAGATATCCAAGGTCATGATCATCTTGCCTGAAATCCCGCTCGGAAGAAGAACGAGTCCATGAAGAAGACGAACCAACATAGTCGAACGAATCCTCACAATAGCAACGGAACCGGAACTATCGAGAAGAAGCACAACCGGAAAGAAGCAAACAACATGGTAAACACACAAGCATAAACATGGCATGATGTACAATCAAATATGATGCATGTCAAGATTAAATGTTCTTAAACATGGCAAGAGATGAAGCATAAGTAATCCATACAACTAGGCAAGTTTAAATGAGGCCGGAATCACAATTAACAGTTCCGGAAAATCCCCATATGCAAATTTCGAAATTGGTACTGATCTGAATTAAACACAATGTTAAAGTGGTTAAACAGCAAGTTTACATGCATCATGATGATCTATGCATTTTTCTAGTCAAGTTACATATGTAGATCATTTAATTCGGAGCTACAGTCTAGATGATATGAGCTAAACAAGTTTAACATGGCAAGGATGCAAAATGCATGCAAACATCAACCACGAACACACAAATCAAGGATGCAACATGGTAATGTGAAACTACACACAATTCTAAGCAAGTTTCATATAGGACATGATTAAAACGGAGCAACGGTTCATCAATTACAATCAACACAAGCAATAATAATAATCTGCCCAAAACAGCAACATAGCACTTTGCCAATATCAAAACAGCAAGCTACAGTAACATGATGGGCACAAACTTGATATGCACTTAAAGTAGACATGGCATACTTCAAATTATCTTTAAGGTTCAGGTTCATAGGCATCAAGGTTAAGTCAATATGATCCATGCAAAATGCAATGTTCTGCTAAACAGGGCATATACATGAGCAGAGTTAATAGGATGGCAACTTGAGAGCAAGAAAGAGACATGCTACAGGAACTTTACATGGCAACCCAAGGCATGGCATCGAAGTACACATTGCATAGACCAAATCACATGAAGGAATCATATGCATATGAGCTATAGATTAGTGGATATCATGAAGCAAAGTTGGCAAGTTTTATCAAAGACAGTTTTACTCAGAACAGTAACATTAACTAGGCATGTTTACAAGCTCATGGCACTCACATCAGGGCATATCATGGCATGAAATAAATACTAGCAGCAAGAAGACATGAAAATGCTTCAAACTCATGTTGACAAGTTGCTCATATGGTGCATGCATTAAATCACACAAAAATGACAAAATGACAAATATTAACAGTTCCAGGAGTAACCTTAGGATGCACTTTTGCAACAGAGATTAGCACATGAAGATGAATCCTAATATGCATGCAACAGTAACCATCATGTAGAGCACGAAGAGTAGATAACTTTACATATATAGATCATCATCATAGGACAAACATGCACAAAGTTACAAGCCCCACAAAAATGCAATATGATTTTTCCAGAAAAAGGGACTTGGGCGTTTTCTAAACAGAACTGAGCGACAGATAGCTATGTACCGCACGTGCAGAATATAGGGGCGGCGCTCACCATTGGGCCCATCGGGCCGGCTGGGGGAGATGTTGGGCAGGCCGGGCATTGGCGCCCTCGTGGCCCATGCGCGGGACGACGGGGTCAACGGGCGAAGGGCTCGTCTCCCACGCACAGGAACGAGGCCGACGGCGGTAGCACGGGAGCGGGGAACGACGGCGATGAGGTCTTGGCGGCGAGGCAGGGGAGGCCAGATCCGGTCGGGAAGCGGGGCATCCGGCCGGCCGATGCCGGATCCGGGCAACGGCGGTGGCGGACGGGGTTCGGGGGCGACGAGGAGCTTCATGGCGGCGGCGGACGTCCTGTAGGCATCAGAGAGAGAGAGAGGTAGCTCGTGAGGCGAGAGGGACGAAGGAGGAAAGGAGAAGGGAGGAGCAGGGGCGCGGCGGTCCTAGGGTCGCTGGCGGCAGCGCCGGTCGCCGGACGGGCGCGGCGGCGGGGTCTCGGGCGCCCTGGGAGGAGCTCGGGGTCGGGCACTCTGCGGGCGCTGGTGGAGCCGGCGCACGGGCGGCGGCTCGGCGGTTCGGGCCCGCGCGGGTCTGCGATGGGCCTGGCGGGCCGCGGTGCGGGAGGTGAGAGAAGGTGGCGGCTGGGGCCTGGCTGGAGCTGGCAGCGGCGCGGATTTCGAGGAGGGAGGCTAGGGTTTCCAGAAATGGAGGGCTAGGCTATCTATTTATAGACAGGGGCTAGGGATTAGGGGATTTAGTCCATTTTCGGACCGTTTGATCTCGATCGGACGGTCCAAAACGGAGGGGGTAGCTAGATGGGTTGGATGGGCTGTGTAGAGGGGGTTGGCTAAGAAGAGAGGGAAGTGGTGCAGCCCGGCAGGGTTTTCGGAACACCGAAAACGTCCGACGTTTTGACCGGCTATAGTGCCGCTATAGTTTAATGGTTGGGCTATCAAACGGACTCCGAATGCGACGAAATTTGGCAGGCAGTCTACCTACAATATAACAAGACCGCACGCCAACTTTCAACCCATTCCGAGGACATTTTTATCCCACTTATAAAATAATATTTCGGAGGTGTCGCGGGCGCGTGCGAGTGTGTCGGGACTCGAAATAGACAACGGAAGGAACGGGAAGAACGCCAACTATGAACGGATGCGAGTTTGGAAAAACATGCGGATGAAATGCACATGATGACATGGCCAAGTGCAACACGCAAGCGAATGACATGGCAACGACGACGAATAAATGGAAGACATCTGGAGCATCGGTCTCGGGGCGTCACAGGAAGTGCATCTGGACCACGTACTTGAGGTGTTCTCCGGTGGGTGCGATAAGTAGCACAACGGCATCGGCGCCTTTCAGCATGAAAGCACCGTCAAATTACATGACCCAATCGTCAACTGTTTCCTTGCCGAGGAGAGAGGTCTCTGGTTTTTCTTCATCTGGCATTGGAGTCCATTCTACAATAAACTACGCCAAGGCTCTGCTCTGGATCGTCGAGGTGCTCTCAAATTTCAGATCAAAACTTGATAACTCCAGTGCCCACTCCACGATCCTTCTGGTTGCCTCTTGATTTCTCAAGATGCGTTGCAATGGAAAGCGAGTGACAACGGTGACTGGGTGTGCTTGAAATAATGGCGCAGCTTCCTTGAGCCCATGAGAAGGCCAAAAAGCAACTTTTGCACACCAGAGTACCTTGACCTAGCCCCTTGCAGGAGGGAGCTGACAAAGTAGACTAGGCGCTGCACCATCTTCTTCATCACAACTTGCTGATCTGGCTGGCTGGCTTGCACAATCTCTGTCTTGTCGGCACCTGACCTTGCCAGAGAAGATTCCGGCTCATCGAGTCGTGGCTCTGCGGTTGCTACCTCTTCCTCATCAGCCTCTCTTTCAGCCACAAGTGCAGCACTAACCACTTGATTTGTTGCCGCTAAATATAGCAGCAACGTCTCTTGCGGCCTAGGCGCAACTAGGACTGGCGGAGAGGACAGGTACTCCTTCAAATCTTGGAGTGCGGCCTCCGCTTCTGGAGTCCAGTTTACTGGACCTGCCTTTTTCAATATCTTGAAAAACGGCAAGGCGCACTCTGCTGATTTGGAGATGAACCTGCTGAGGGTGGCAATGCAGCCGGCAAGGCGCCTGACATCCTTGACGTGTCTCGGTGCTTCCATCTACTCAATTGCCCTGATCTTGTCGGGGTTGGCTTCAATCCCCCTCTGAGACACGAAGAAACCAAGAAGCTTGCCGGATGGAACACTGAACACACACTTCTCGGGGTTGAGCTTCAAGTTGAGCTTGCGCAAGTTGGCAAAGGTTTCCTCGAGATCCTAGATCAATGTTGACTTGTCTCCGGTTTTGACCACGATGTCATCCATATAAACTTCCACATTTCTATGCAACTATGGCTCTTAACCAATCTGGACCGCTCTGGCAAAGGTCGCTCCAGCACTCTTCAGTCCGAAAGGCATACGCAAAAAGCAGTATGTGCCACATGGAGTGATGAATGCGGTCTTCTCCTCATCTTCCTTGGCCATAAAAATCTGATGATAACCAGAATAGGCGTCAGGGAAAGAGAGTAGGTCACAACCGGCAGTGGAGTCTACAATCTGGTCAATGCGCGGCAAAGAGAAAGGGTCCTTGGGACAGGCTTTATTTATATCAGTGAAGTCGATACAAAGCCTCCACTTCCCGTTCGCCTTGCGCACCACCACCGAATTGGCTAACCACATAGGGTGTAGCACTCCTCTAACCAGGCCTGCTGTTTCTAACTTCTTAATCTCCTCGGCAATGAACTCTTGCCGCTCCAAGGCTTGCTTTCTGATCTTCTGCTTGACGGGCCTTGCATGAGGGCAGACAGCAAGGTGGTGCTCAATTACCTCCCTAGGAACATCGGGGATGTCAGATGCTTGCCAAGCAAACACATCGACATTCGCCCGTAGGAAGGCAACGAGCTCGCTTTCCTGCTCATCACTGAGAGTGGCACTTATAGAGAAAGTGCCACTCGTCTCATCTTCTTTCGCAGAGACTCGCTTGGTCGCCGGCGCAGAGACCTTGGCTTTCTTGCTCTTGCCGGTAGAGCTCTCTGGTATGTCCTCGACGGGCATGCTGCACTCTAAAGTCTGCTTCCTGGAGTCCGTATCAGGGGTCTTCTCAGACTTCTTCTTCTTCTTCTCTCCCCCAGGAGCTTTGATGGCAGGGGCAAGTGCCTCGATGGCAGCTGCCACCGCTGCCACCCGGTAGAGCTTGTCAGCACAGATGATTGCGTCCTTGTGGTTTGACTTGATGGTGAGGACCCACATCGGCCCCGGCATCTTGATGACGTTGTACGCATAGTGCGATGCGGCCATAAACTTTGCCAGGGCTGGGCGGCCCAGAATCCCATTGTACGGCAGCGGCATCTTGACGACGTCAAAGGTAATCTTCTCCGTCCGATGGTTGAGCTCGCTACCGAACGTGACCGGCAACGTGACTTGGCCCTTCGGCTTGTTCCTCCCTAGACTGATCCCTTGGAAACTGCCTGTCTCCTCGAGATCCTTGTCGGGGATCTGCAGCCTCTTGATCACATCTTGGGAGATCAAGTTCAAGCCTGCCCCACCGTCAACCAGCATCTTCGTCACCTTGAGGTTCTGAATTGTTGGTGAAACCAACAATGGCAAACACCCGACCGCAGTGGTGCGATCAGGGTGGTCCTCGGCATCAAAGACGATGGGCGAGTGTGACCACTTGAGTGGCTTTTGTGCCTCCATCACCGGCTCCGCTGCATTGACTTTGCGGATCCACTACTTTAGCTGTCGTTGCGAGGAGTGCAAGGATGCACCTCCGTCAACACACATGGCATCCACCACATTTTGGAACTCCTTGCCGGACCCGCTTCCGTCCTCATCACTATCATCCTCTTTTCGCTAGTCGTGAGCAGCCTTCTCGTTTGGTTGCTTGGCCTTGCCATGGCACCCTCCGCGGCTACCATGGTCTTGCTTGCCGGACCCACCAGCACCATCTTGGGCCTTCTCCTTGTCACGCTTCTCGTACTCTTGCTTCTACTTTTCGGCAAGTTGCTCTACTTACCGGCATTGTTGGAGATCGTGGCCCTTGGTGCGGTGGATCTTGCAGTACGGCCCACCGGGCTTGCCGGCCTTCTCGCCTACCACAGCTTCCCGGCAAGCATCGCACCCGGCAACCTCCTTGCCGAGGATGTTTGCCTTCGGCTTCTTGGTGGCGTTGGTGTCACCGGAGCTCTCGACGTCCAGTACAGTCTTATTCTTGGGCTTTCTATTGCGCTTCCTATTCTTCTTCTGCGAGGTTGATGCGTCGTCGTCCTCGGAATCGACGTCTGCACCCGCATCTTCCCCGGGGAGTCACCTTCCTTCCTCAGCACGTGCACACCTATCCGCCAAGGCATATAGATCGTTGATGGTCTTGACCTACTCGACGTTCATCTCTGACCGCATCCTGTGGTTGCGCACATTCGTGTGGAACATGGCAACAACAGCTGCGGGATGGATGTCGGGGATGTTGTGGTGCACACGGCTGAACCGTTGTATGTACTTGCGGAGGTTCTCTCCATCTCTTTGGGGGATCACCTGCAAATCGTTGGGCTGAGCTGGGAGCTTGTGGCCACCCTGGTAAGCTCCAACGAAATGATGGCACATATCCGCCCAAGAAGAGATGGAGCCCTCAGGCAGGTTCATCAACCACGACCTGATGTTGGGCCGAAGCGCCAACGGGAAGTAGTTGGCGAGCACTTTCTCGTCCCGTCCCCCGGCAGCCTCCACCGTGATGGTGTAGATGCCAAGGAACTCGGCTGGGTTGAGCGTGCCATCGTACTTGTCAGGCAGCTCCGGCTTGAAGGCATGGGTAGACGGCCAGCGAACTTGCCGTAGCTCACGAGTAAACGCTGGGCACCCCACATCATAGGGCAAGTACCCAGCGGCTACTGGAGCGAGCACGTTCACTGCCGGCCTGGCACGGTCGTCAGATTGGCGACGTGCTTCCCGGTGCCGCTCGATCTTCATGTGGGCGTCCTCGTCACACCGCTCGCGGAGCACTTGACGCTGATCTTGGCGGCACCGCGGATCCGATGAAGCCATAGACAGAATGTCATGGTCGTCTGATCGGCGGGCTGGCCGCTGAGATGGTGGTGGTACCGAGGCGACTGCACCGTTTGCGCAGCGTCTCTGGCAAGGTAGCCGGAGGGACCTGCCAACATGGTGGGTTGTCGCCGCGAGGGCCCCATGTCTTGTGTTTTGCCGGGATCGGCAAAACTGATGAGACTCTGAATGGTGGCTCTCCATTCGTCCATCTTGTCTGGGCCTGGCAGGAAGTTCAAAAGTATTTGAACCCGCGCCATGGCCTCTGCTGCCGTGGTTGGCATGGCTGGGAGCATAGAACGAGGCGTCGCTCGACTCCTGGCGGAGCCAGAAGGAGCTTCATTACGTCCGTGCCGCCGCGGCTCATGCTTGCCAACAGGCAGACGCCGGGGTGGCGGCGGCGCTCCGTGAGCAATCGGAAGCTGCTGCATGGGGATCCCGCCTTGGGGTCGTCTGGAACCACCAGCAACATGGGGGAGCGTGTCATGCCCATCTTGCGATGGTCACAGCGTACGCCTCCCCGCGTCGTTGTTGGACGTCGCCGCTACGTTCTGGGACGTTGCGGCGGCTGGGTTCTGGGTCACAGCAGTATGAACTATATTACTATGATGACTGCGCTCACCAGAATGTCTTGGATGTTGACTGGCAGTGACATCGCTGGTCCTGTGGCTAGGCTCAGCATCGTGGAGGGGGTGCTGGGCACCCGTACCACTTGCGCCTCCTGCGCCGCCCGTCCCAACCGTAGCGCTCGCACCGGCTGCGCCATCTGCGCCGCCTGCGACTGCCTGGGAAGGTGACTTGGACGCGGTAGGAGCCTTTATGGCTCCACTCTTCTTCTTCGGCGCCATCGACAAAGATGATGAAGTTGGTACTCACACTACCAAAGAACTGATTTGTGACACACAATCCCCCTGCCTAGCGCGCCAAAGCTGTCGTGGGAAACGACTATCTATGGGACCGAACGGGTCCCTTTGCGATTCGGCTCAGGGGACATGCATGGGACAAAGAGCAGATTTTTAGTAAGTGCAAGAACATGCGTGGGATTTATCCAGGTTTGGGCCACTATGAGCGTAAAACCCTACTCCTACTCTGTGTTTGATCATGTATGAACTCTGGTTACAGGGAGCACAGTTTTCCGGCAAGGTGCACGGGAAAATGCAGCTACGGCGTGTAATTGAGCTGGGTGTCGACCGTTCTACCTGTAGCCGTGGGCCTCCTTTTATAGGCCAAGGGGTTACCACAATGGCTAAAACAGTCATTACAGATTATGAACAGTGACCTGCACCGTCATCGCGTCTATCTTCCCATGGGGTAAGACAAACGCATTTAATGCACCGTTAGGTGCTACGTTGGGGAGGCGAGGCCTTGGGCAAAAGATCTGTACCACCGGTCCTGGCGCCCTCCTGTAATCTCGACACGTCCCAGGGATGGGTGTCATTAAAGTTAATCTTGGCGTGGCATGCTGACACGTGCCTTGGCTGGCTATGTTGACTGTCTGCCCGTTCGACACCTAGCATACAAGCCTATCTGGTCGATGGTGAGGTGGAATGGTAATGGGACAGAACAAGCCTGCTGGCACGGAGCTTGCCGAGCCTTGCTTGCCGGCAAGGGAGCTTGCCGGCAACCATAACCTGGTCTTCACCTTGCTGGGGTGGAACTTGCCAGCAAAGGCAGCGTCGATCTTTTGTACGAGAATAGTACTTCTCGATGACCTGCCTTGAGGTCTTCTTCACGGTCTTGGTGTTGAGTCTTGAGTCGTAGTTACCCTCTATCAAGCCCTTGCCAGACGGGAGGCTACAAACGCCTGTGCACAAGTCTGGGTACGAGGGCACCCATGTCTTAGTACACCGACAATCATATAACAGCCACAACCTAGAGCGATACACAATAGCTCCAATTCATCATTTCAATGTAGGCATGTATTCCGTATATAGTCATACGTGCTTGGAATTAGAACTTGTATGACATCATTTGTCCTACCCTCCCGTGGTAGCGGGGTCCTTAAGGAAATCTAAGGGTAATTAAGGCCTCCTTTTAATAGAGAACCGGATCAAAGCATTAACACATGGTGAATAAATGAATTCCTCGAATTACAGTCATCCCCGGAGAGTATCCCAATTGTTCTCACCTTGGGGTCTACAGTTTAGAACAATAACAAGTGCATACAACTAGCAGATATGATCAAGAACTCAAATATATTGATGAAAACATAAAGGGTTCAGATCTGAATCATAGCACTTGGGCCCTAGTGACAAGCATTAAGCATAGCAAAGTCATAGTAACATCAATCTCAGACATAGTGGATACTAGGGATCAAGCCCTAACAAATTGACTCGATTACATGACAAATCTCATCCATCTCCATCACCGTCTAGCAAGCCTACAAAGGAATTACTCACTCTCGGTGGTGAGCATCGTAGAATTGTTGATGGAGAAGAGTTGTTGACAACAATGGCGACGAATCCCCCTCTCTGAAGGCCCGAACGGACTCCAGATCAGCCCTCCCAATGAAGAACAAGAGGTGGCGGCGACTCCGTATCATAAAACGTGATGATTCTTTCTCTCTGATTTTTTCTCCGTGAGACAGAACTTATAGGACCGGAGGTAGGGCAAACGGAGGCTCGAGGGGCCCACAAGCCTGGGTGGTGCTCCCTAGGGGGGCACCACCTGAGCTTGTGGCCCTGTGGTGGCCCCCCTCCAACAGATCTTTTCACCAATATTTTTTATTAATTCCAAAATAATTCTCCGTCAATTTTTAGCCAATTCTGAGAACTTTTATTTCTGCACAAAAATAACACCATGGTAATTCTGCTGAAAACAACGTTAGTCCGGGTTAGTTTCATCCAAATCATGCAAATTAGAGTCGAAAACAAGAGCAAAAGTGTTTGGAAAAGTTGATACGTTGGAGACGTATGAGGGACATTAGGAGCGAAGCAATGACAGCTTATTGTGCAGCCGTCAGAAAGTTAGAGGGAAAGTTCGAAGGGCTGGAGCTAGTGCACATCCTAAGAGCGGAGAACGGGGTAGCTGACACACTGGCCAAATTAGGCTCCACTCAGAAGGACGTTCCACCCAGAGTCTTTCTCGAGCACCTGCATGAACCGACTGTCGTGGAGAACCCCTATGTTGATCTAGATATCCGAGAGCAGTCGACCAGAGCAGAGAATGGCGAAGCAGCACAAATACGAGAAGTCATCGACCTAATTCAAGAGGTCACAGTCATTAACACCGACTGGAGTTTGCCATTCATATCATATACCTTCTCCGGAAGGAACTCCTAGAAGATGACATTGAAGCAAAACAGATAGTGCACAGATCAAAGGTGTACATAGTTATCCAAGAAGAACTGTACAAAATCAGTCTGACTGGCATCAAGCAGCGTTGCATCTCTCCGAAAGAAGGATGGCAAATCCTGGTAGAAATTCACTTGGGCACCTGCGGGCATCATGCATCCTCAAAGACCTTGGTTGCTAAAGCATTTCGAGCCGGCTTCTTCTGGCCGACTGCTCACGCTGACACTACTAATTAGTCCGCAAATGTGTCCCGTGCCAGATGTATGCCTGACAACCACATATGCGAACTTCTGAGCTGAAGACAGTCCCACTCGCATGGCCATTCACGACTTGGGGTTTGGACATGCTTGGGCCGTTTCAAACGGCACCTGAGGGCTTCGCGCATCTGTTGGTGGCAGTTGACAAGTTCACCAAGTGGATAGAAGCAAAACCGGTGTCCAAACTGGACTCGTCTACTACAATCAACTTTGTGAGAGGAATCGTCTTCCGATTCGGCATACCACATGACATTATCATGGACAATGGGGCGAATTTTGCATCAGAAGAGTTCAAGAAATTCTGCTGGACCCAGAGCATCCGAGTGCACTTTGCGTCCGTCGCACATCCTCAGTCGAATGGGCAAGTAGAGCGTTCCAATGGCTTGATCCTTCAGGGGATACGGCCATGCCTACTGGACCCGCTTCAGAGAGCAGCCGGTGCATGGGTTGAAGAACTTCCCTCAGTCCCGTGGGGTCTGTGGATGACTCCAAATAGATCCACTCGGTTCACACCCTACTTCATGGTGTATGGAGCGGAAGCCATAATGCCAGCTGAAATGCTCTACGACGCACCCCGAGTGTTGGCATACATAGAAGCTGAAGTGGAAGAAGCATGTCAGGATGGACTCGATCTTCTGGAGGAGACCCGAGAGCTTGACTTGGCTCGTTCCGCTGTCTATCAGCACACGCTGCGAAGATATCACAGTCGGTACGTGCATGAACATACCTTTGTAGTCGGGGACCTAGTTCTCTGACTCCGGCAAAAGAAATCCCACAAGCTCGTTCTGCCTTGGGAAGGACCTTACATTATCTCCCAAGTTCTAAGCGACAATACCTTCCAACTGTATGACATCGACAAAAACAAGGAGACGAAGGCAACCTAGAATGCAACACTCCTATGTCGATTCTTCACATGAGTTTTCTTTACTCTTGTCATTTAATTTACATTTCGCTTTGTAGCATGGTAACAGTTCCGAGTCTAACTTGACAAAATAAAATTTACATTTCTGTCGGTGCATAAAACATGGGTATTTTATACCCTAACGTATGCACAGACAGTAGTAGCCTTCCTGATGGCCAGGGCTTGCCGGGGATTACCAAGATCAAGATTCAAGGTCTAGTTGCAAAGCCACTAGGGGGAAGATCAAGACAAGATATCAAGAAGCACCTGACTTGTGCTAGTTATGAAGAAGATACTTATCGGCAAGGCTCAAACCGGCAAGATGAAGGCCCGGGAAGCTCCGTGCCGGCAAGTCCTCGCTAGCTCGTCAGCGCTCCACTGCACCGAGCAGCTAGTCGCTAATCGGTGAGGTGTCGACCATGCAGGCAGTTTGGTGAGATTTGTTGGGGCACATGTCAGCCTACTGGAAGGAGATTTAGCTTTAATGACACCCGTCCAGGAGGCGTGTCAAGATAATAAGAGGTAGCTGGGCGAGCGGTGCATTAACCTTGCCGGGGCTCCTCCTCCACATGACACCTAATGGCGCAATAAATGCTTTTGTCCTAATCCGGCAGAGTTAGGTATGATAGCACAGTTGGCTATCTAATCAACTTGTAGTGACTGTTTTGCCACTGTGATTACCCCTTGAGCTATAAAAGGAGGGCCAGGGCAACCTTTACAAGGGTCGACACTTTGCTCATTCGGCATGCGTAGCTGCACTTCCTGCACCTTGCCGGCAAGAAGCGCTCCTTGTACTTGAGCCCAAACACATCCAATACACAAAGCAGGAGTAGGGTTTTACACCTCACGGTGGCCCGAACCTGGGTAAATCCTTTGCGTTTCTGCTGATTCTGCTCTTTGTGCTTGCGCATCTCCCTAGTCGAACCACAAAGGGGCTAGATGGCCCCATAGATGGTCGTACGCACGACATCTTTGGCGCGCCAGGTAGGGGGATCGCTTGCGCGAACCTGAATCAGCAGTTTGCATGTCAACTTCAACATCGTCAGTGATGGCGCCCAAGAAGAAGGGCGTGTCTGCAACAGCTCCATCGACCTCCAAGATTCCGTCGCATACGCCCACGGGCGGCGGAGATAATCCGGCCGGCGCAGGCGGCGCAGGCGGAGCGGAAGGCGTCACCGGTGCAGGCGGCGCGGGCGGCGTAGCTAGCACCGGTGGTGCAGGCGGAGCGCGCAACACCAACTCTCAGCTTCCTCGCCATTCTGGCGATCGAAGCCACAACGCTGAAGGTGGCGCGGATGGCTAACTCCCGCCTCCTCGACGCACCGACGAGCAAAGTCACCGGAGCAACGCCGTCCGATCTGGCGCGAGTCAAGACCCTGCTGCTGCAGCATCCAAGGATGCTACATCGGGACACACACCGCGCCCGTCGCAAGATGGGCACGACGTGGCTCCGAACGGCGCAAGCGGCTCCGGTCGGCGGCATCCACATGGCAAAACACCTGTTGATCAGCCGCAAGATCTTCAGGCACCACCTCCACCGCGTCAGCCCACTGCTGGGCATGAGCCACGGCAGCAAGATAATGGTGGCGCTCCTGTTGGTTCTACCAGGAGTAGAGTGACATCGCGTTCTTCGCTCCCAGCCATGCCAGCAACAGCTACAGAGGCAATGGCGCGGGCCCAGATGCTGCTAAACTTCCCTCCGGCGGCTGACAAGATGGATGAGTGGAGAGCCACCATCCAAAGCCTCATTGGATTTGCCGAAGCCAGCAAGTCACGGCAAGCGGGACCATCTCAGCGCCCGCAAACAGCACCAGTAGCTCAAACTGGTGGTCGTGTCGAAGGTGCTGCGCCAATGGTGCAATCACCTCCGCGGCAACAACGCCATCAACAACAGCAGCCGCGGCAAACTCACCGGTCCGTTGAGCCCGACGAGATGTCGATGGCCTCTTCGGATCTATGAGCGCGGCAAGATCAGCGGCAAGTCCTGCAAGATAGGCGGGCAGAAGATGCCTGCACTACCATTGAACGGCGCCGGGAGGCGCGCCGTCAGTCTGACGCGCGCAACGGTTCAGTTGTCGATGAGCCTGCGCCCGAGGCTGGCGGGTATCTGCCTTACGAGGTTGGGTGCCAGCCTTCACTCGCGAGCTGCGGCAAGTCCGATGGCCGTCTGTTTGGGCCTTCAAGCCAGAAGTACCAGAGAAGTATGACGGCAAGCTAAACCCGGTAGAGTTTTTGGGCATCTACACAATTGTCGTGCAACCTGCTAGGGGAAGAGATGAAAAGATTGTAGCCAATTATTTTCCATTGGTGCTCAAGCCCAATGTGAGGTCTTGGCTGATGAACTTGCCGGAGAACTCCATTTCCTCATGGTCCGATCTATGCAACGAGTTCGTTGGTGCCTTTACTGGAGGCCACAAGGCCCCTGGTCAGCCCAGCAATCTGCAAGTGATCCCGCAAAGAGATGGCAAATCCTTACGCAAGTACATTCACAGATTCAGTCGTGTGCACCACAACATCCCATATGTGCACCCCGCAGCCGTGATTGCTGCCTTTCACACGAATGTGCGCAATCGGAGGATGCAGGAAAAGATGAACGTCAAGCTACTGAAGACCGTCAATGAGCTGTACACGTTGGCGGATAAATGCGCACGGGCTAAAGAAGGGAGGAGGCTCCCAGGGGAAGATGCAGGCGCTGAAGTCGACTCAGAAGACGACGACGCTGCCACCCCGAAGAAGAAAGGCCGAAAGCACAACAGGAAGCGCAAAGGCAAGACAGTCATGGCCGTCGAGGGTTCTGGAAATTCCAATGCCGCCAAGAAAGCCAAAATAGAGGGCTCCGCAAAGAAGCTACTGTATGCGCTGATTGCCAGGAAGCCGCGGCAGGCGAAAAGACTGGCAAATCTGACGGGCCATATTGCAAGATTCACCGCACTAAAGGCCATGACCTCCAAGAGTGCCGGCAGGTTGAGCAGCTTGCCGAGAAGCAAAAAACTGAATATGAAAAGTGCGACAAGGAGAAGGGCCAGGATGGTGCTGGCGGATCTGGCAAGAGAGGCCATGGTGGTCGAGGAGGCCGTCGCGGCAAGGCTAAGCAGCAAAAGGAGAAGCCTGCTAGAGGCAGAGAGAAGAAAGAGGATGATGATGGAAGCGACGAGGAGGACGACGAAGAGTCTAGTGAGCAGGAATTCCAGAAGGCAACTGAGGCTATGTGTATTGACGGGGGTGCATCTCTGCACTCTTCTCACCACCAACTCAAGCAGTGGGTGTGTGAAGTCAACGCAGCGGAACCGACAATAGGCGCTCTGAAGCCGCTCAAATGGTCACACATGCCTATCATTTTTTATGCCGAGGACCACCCTGATCGCACAACTACGGTCGGGTGCTTGCCATTGTTGGTTTCACCAACAATACGCAACCTCAAGGTCACAAAAATGTTAGTTGACGGTGGGGCTGGCCTGAATTTGATTTCACCAGAGGTAATCAAGAGGCTGCAGATTCCCGACGAGGAACTCGAGAAAACTGGCACGTTTCAAGGAGTAAATCCGGGAACAAGCCAGCCCAAAGGGAAGATCACTTTGCCGGTGACGTTTGGCGGGGAACTGAATTACCGAACAGAGAAAACTGTTTTTGATGTTGTAAAGATCCCTTTGCCGTATAATGGAATTCTGGGTCGCCCTGCCTTGGCAAAATTCATGGCAGCATCACACTATGCTTACAACACGCTAAAGATGCTAGGGCCGATGGGCGTCATAACCATCAACTCCGATAAGAAGGATGCAGTTATTTGCATCGAGAAGCTTTACAGAGAAGCGGTTGCACCATCTGCCGTCAAGGAACCCGCTCTCACCAACGAGAAAAAGAAAAGCAAGAAGAACGGCAAGACCTCTGACAAGTCTTCTGGAAGCGCGCCTCTTCGGAGTGCTGCACACCCATAGAGGACTTGCCAGAGAGCTCTACCGCCAAGAAGTCCAAAGCTACTCCACCAGCGACCAAGAAGGTGCCGGCGAAGGAGGACGGCACGGGCGGTTCCTTCACCGTCAGTGCCTCCCTTGGCATCAAATAGGAAAGCGCACTCGTTGCCTTCCTACAGGCGAATGTCGATGTGTTCGCATGGCAACCATATGACATCCCCGGCGTTCCCAGGGAGGTAATCGAGCACCACCTTGCCTTCTGCCCTCACGCTTGGCCCGTCAAGCAGAAGGTCAAGAAGCAAGATTTGGAACGACACGAGTTCATTGCAGAAGAAATAAAGAAGTTAGAAGTGGCAGGCTTAGTTAGAGGTGTGCTACATCCAACATGGTTGGCTAATCCAGTTTTAGTACGCAAAGCAAATGGAAAGTGGAGACTTTGTATTGACTATACTGATATCAACAAAGCATGTCCAAAGGATCCTTTCCCTTTGCCGCGCATCGATCAAATTGTTGACTCTACTGCCGGCTGCGATTTACTCTCCTTTCTTGATGCATATTCTGGTTATCATCAGATTTTCATGGCCAAGGAGGATGAGGAGAAAACCGCATTCATTACTCCATGTGGCACATACTTCTTCGTGCATATGCCTTTCGGATTAAAGAGTGCTGGTTCAACCTTTGCAAGAGCTGTCCAAATTGGTTTTGAGCCCCAGCTGCACAGAAATGTGGAAGCATATATGGATGATATAGTGGTTAAAACCAAGGACAAATCAACCCTCATTCAAGATTTAGAAGAATCATTTGCAAATTTGCGCAAGATCAATCTGAAGTTCAACCCTGAGAAGTGTGTGTTTGGCATTCCATCCGGCAAGCTTCTCGGGTTCTTTGTATCTCAATGTGGGCTCAAAGCTAATCCCGACAAGATCAAAGCTATCGAGCAAATTGGAGCACCGAAGCGCGTCGAGGATGTGCGGCATCTTGCCGGCTGTGTAGCTGCATTAAGTAGGTTCATTTCCAAATCTGCTGAGCGCGCCCTGCCATTTTTCAAGATTTTGAAAAAGGCAGGTCCAATGAAATGGACTCCAGAAGCGGAGGCCGCGCTGCTGGATTTGAAAAAGTACCTCTCCTCTATGCCAACACTAGTTGTGCCTAAGCCACAAGAACCGTTGCTGCTGTATTTAGCGGCAACAAATCAAGTGGTCAGTGCTGCATTAGTGGCGCAGAGGGAAGCTGATGACGAAGAAGCAACAACGGCAAGCCCATCAAGCGACAAGTCGGAATCTTGTCCGGCAGAGTCTGGTGCCAACAGATCAGAAGCAGCGCAAGCAAATGAAGTCAACCAGCAGATAGTGCCCAAGAAGAAATTGGTGCAGCGCCCAGTTTACTTTGTAAGCTCCCTTTTGCAGGGGGCTAGGTCAAGGTACTCTGGTGTGCAAAAATTGCTTTTTGGCCTCCTCATGGTCTCGAGGAAGCTGCGCCATTACTTCCAAGCACATGAGATTACCGTCGTCACTCGCTTTCCGTTGCAACGCATTTTGAGAAATCCAGATGCAACCGGCAGGATAGTGGAGTGGGCGTTGGAGCTGTCGAGCTTTGCAGTCAAGTTTGAAAGTACTTCAACTATTCAGAGTAGAGCTTTGGTGGAGTTCATTGCAGAATGGACGCCAACGCAAGACGAAGAGATTCAAGAATCAGCTCTCCCCGACAAAGAAACAGATAAAGAATGGATTATGTACTTTGACGGTGCCTTTTTGCTACAAGGCGCCGGTGCCGGAGTGCTGCTTGTCGCACCCACCGGAGAGCACCTCAAGTATGTAATTCAGATGCACTTTCCCAGGGAGAAGGTTACAAACAACACTGATGAGTACGAAGGGCTCCTTGCCGGTCTCAGGATCGCAATGGACCTTGGAATCAGAAAATTGATCATCTGTGGCGACTCGCAGCTTGTTGTGAAGCAGGTCAATAAAGATTACCAGAGCCTGTTAATGGAAGCATATGTGGAAGAAGTGAGGAAATTGGAAGAACACTTTGACGGATTGCAAACAGAGCACGTCCCTTGTGCGGAAAACAGCATTGCTGATCACCTGTCAAAGTGTGCGCTCAAAAGCTCCCTGTGGAACCAGGAACTTTTGTGCTCCATTTGAATCAACCATCAGTCACTCCATCAACGTAGGCGAGCAAAAGAAGAAAGTTGAACACCGGCAAGTATTTTCCGACAGAGCTCCCAGAAGCCGTCGGCAAGAGTGTTGCCAGGAACAACACCACGGTTGTTAGTGAGCAGGAGCCTCTAGCATAACGTCAAGTTCTTGCCGTAGAAGCAAGCGCTCCTACACCCGAAGAGATGCCTTTAATCCTCGTCGTCAAGCCGCAAGCTCCAACTTGGGCATAGCAGATAGTTCATTTCCTTCAAACAGGACAGCTTCCCGATGACCAAGAAGAAGCTAAGAAAGTAGCCCGTAAGTCAAGTATGTATCAGTTTGTGGATAACATTCTGCACAGAAGAAGACCAAACGGTGTGAAATTGAAGTGTATTTGCCAGGAAGATGGACTGAAGCTGTTGGCTGAGATACATGGAGGCATATGTGGCTCTCACATAGGATCAAGAGCACTTGTTGGCAAAGCTTTCCGGCAAGGCTTCTATTGGCCCACTGCCCTCCAGGATGCAACTGAGCTAGTACCAAAGTGTGAAGGATGCCAGTTCCATTCAAAGAATATACATCAACCAGCTCAAGCTCTTCAAACCATACCTCTCTCCTAGCCCTTCTCGGTCTGGGGGCTTGACATTTTGGGCCCCTTCCCTCGTGCTACTGGGGGCTTTGAGTTCTTGTACATTGCAATCGACAAGTTCACAAAGTGGCCTGAAGTGGATCCAGTGAGGAAGGTGACAGCACAGTCAGTCGTCAAGTTCTTCAAGGGATTAGTTTGCCGTTTTGGTGTTCCCAACAGGGTCATGACCGACAACGGCACACAATTCACGAGCTGCACCTTCATGCAGTACATCCAAGACCTTGGCAGCAAAATCTGTTTTGCATCTGTTCCTCACCCGAGAAGCAATGGTCAAGTGGAAAGGGCAAACGCTGAAGTGTTGCGAGGCCTCAAAACAAGAACTTTCGACAAGCTGCACAAGTGTGGAAGACGCTGGATTGATGAGTTGCCAGCAGTTCTTTGGTCACTCAGGACGACACCAAATCGAGCCACTGGCCAAACGCCCTTCTCCCTAGTCTATGGTGCAGAAGCGGTGCTCCCCACGGAACTCATGTACGGGTCACCTCGAGTGCTCGCCTACGATGAGGCAGAGCAAGAGCAGCTGCGGCAAGATGACGCCACGCTCCTTGAGGAAGATCGTCTTCAGGCAGCTGTGCGAGCTGCACGCTACCAACAAGCCTTGCACCGCTATCACAGCCGCAAAGTGCATGCCCGAAGCCTTGAGGAAGGTGACCTTGTTCTTCGGCGCATCCAGTCCGCCAAGAATTCAAACAAGTTGACGCCGAAGTGGGAAGGCCCTTATCGGGTAGCACGTGTCACCAGACCCGGCGTAGTCCGTCTGGAGACCGAAGATGGCATCCCGGTGCAAAACTCATGGAATATTGAGCATCTTCGTAAGTTCTATCCGTAAGGCGCGGTTGTCGGGCCTCCCAGCAGCCCCCTTTTGTACAAGCTTTGTCGGCAAGACATGTATCCCTCTGTACAAAGCCAGGCGCAGATCCTGTGCATAAGTGAAATAAAGCTAAGTATTTCGCAACCTTTTGTCAAAATACATTTTAATTTATGTATTTTTGAATGTGATGTTGTGTTATGCTTCGCCATGTGTGCAATGATTGATGACACGCCAAGGTCTCCGGACTGTCCCTTTTCTCTTCTTCCTTTTTCTTAAAGGCAGAAGGTTCCCTCGTGTGCAAGTTTCCCTGGGGGAGTGACGGTATGGATACCAGATAATGGAGTTCAAGAGATTAGTTGGCAACAAGAAGAACAGCGCAAGGAAAAGCTAAGTTGAAAAACTTTGAAACAAATTCCTTGTTACATTTGCAATTCCCCTTGAACGATTCAGTATTTGTATGAAAACCTGCACACGAAGGAACCTTGTCATAATCAGTTGCACTCTTACTTTGTTTCGAGTCTGCTCAACAATTTAAGTAGCTGCATTTGAAAACGTCAAAGGAAAACTTGCCGGCAGTGACACTACCAGCAGGCTTCTAAAGACCCATTCCTCAAGCGCTCATAGCAAGTACATGCACCGGCAAGCTTCTGGCATGCGTAGGGTACAGAAAAATCATACAAAGACAAAGTAAAACAAGGGAGATAGCATGCATTCATTCATCGACACAAGTTATATTACATCACAAAAGCAGTGCAGATTTAACATAAGATTCTCTCCCGCTCCTTGGCGGACTCGAGATCTGTTTCCAGACCGGCAAGTTTGGACTTCAAGTCCTCGACTACCTTGGTGGCGGTATTGAGATCTTGATTCTTGGACGAGAGCTGCGTTTGCAGTTCCCCTAAGGTGAGAGCTGCTTTCTGCGCTTCGCCCTTGAGAGTCTCGACCTCTTTACTACTGCCGGCAAGTTCCTCTTTCAGCTTGGTCAGTTGGGAATCAAGATCCGCCTTGGCGGCAGTGGCAGCTTCATCAGTAGCCTCCTTGAGCTTGGCGGCATTTTCTCGAGCTTGGGTCTCAATGGAATCCTTATGATTCTTCTCTAGCTCCTACGTCCTTTGCTCAAGGAGCTTCCCAATTTCTTCATCCTTGCTGCGAAGTTTGGCGGCAAGGGCCTCTTCCTGTGCGAAAAGATTCTTTTCTCGGGCATTGAGCTGCGCCTCGTGCTCTGCCAGCTTGCCGTCCAAGGCTGTCGCCTTCTCCTGGGTAGCGGCAAGCTTTTCCTCTTGCCTCCTCAAATTGAGGGATTGGTTGTTGTACCAAGTGCGGATATCTTCTGCCTTCTTCTTCAGCTTCTCCTAGATCACCTCCAGAGCCGTGTGTTCTGCTTGAAGCTTGTCCCATCGCTTACCATAACGCTCTTGCACATCCTTGAGACCAGCAGCCATGGTCTCTAGGAAGGCAAGGTCTGCTGTGCTATCGGTAGCGTTGTCATCTTCAAGAGTGCTTTTGGGGATGGAGGCAAGGATGCGAGCAATTTCTTCATCAAAGTTCAGCTCTACGGTGCATGATGAACTGGGGGCTTCAGACCCTTGCTGGGGAATGGCGAGCATCAAGACATCCGTCAAGGCCTGAGTGATTGGCATAGTTGGTTGAATGGCAGAGTCTGGCTTGTCGGCGGCCACCACCACCATTTCCGTGCTTGTTTGGGGAGGGACGGATTGTTGTCGGGAAACCTTCTCTGATCCTCGGCATCTTCATTTCCCCCCTCAGCGGCACGTTTGGCGGTCTCCTCAGCAGAAATCTTGGCGGCTTCATTGGCAGCGCTCTTAGCAATTTCTGCCACGTCTGCAAGGATTTCTCCCTCTTTGGGAGAAGTTGGATCTGCAAGGTAAGGCGGAAACGAGAACAAGAAAATGATTCAGATTACAAGTCAAGTTCAAGAAGACAAAAAAAATTGGGAAGTGCCTAAAAACAAGTGAATTACCTGTTGGCGCTTGTTTTGGAAGGACAGTTCCTTCCCCGGCAACTTCGGTTGTTATTGCACGGTCTCCGGCAGCCTCGCTTGCCGGGACTATTTCAGTGCGGACAGGCTCATCGGTGGAGGCTCTTGTCAGGGAAGCACTCTCCGGGATGGTGGTTGACGGAGGAACCACGGTGGGATCCGCCTCTTGGCGCTCTTCCTCCTGGTGGCCTTCCCCTACCTCCTTGTCGAGACTAGAAGAAGGAGCATCAGTGCCAGTACCGGCGAGCGAGAACCGCGTCACGACCTCGCGCAGGGGGCTGGGCTGGGGGCTGATGACGATGGTATCAGCAGATACGTCCCCTTACCCAGTGCTTGCCGCAGGTTCATTTTCCATTGTGGCTCTGGTTTGCTTGGCCCGGTGCACAAGTGGCTCTGTGTCTCTGCAAGAATAGAAGAAAATCAAGTCAGAAATCATAATCAAGATGGAGTCAAGACTTGGTAAAGATAAGGCAATCATGCTTACTCCTCGTCTTCTGACTCGCTGAGGATGGAGAGGTCATATCTCGCCGGCGGGGGTGATTCCCTAGCCCTTTTGAGTGCCGGAGGGGATGAACTTGCCGGCTGAGAAGACCCAATTTCGTTGACAACTTCTTGCTGAGAAGATGGACGCTGAGCTCGTGGGCGCCGAGTTTGTTGCCGGCGTACTTCTTCGTGATGGCCAGTTTTGGTGGTCGTCTTCTTCACTACAGGACCAGCCTTTGGCAAAGAAGCGCGCACTGGCTCCTGGCTGGCCGTCTTTCGAAGAATGCGTGCCCTCTTCTTTGGAGCCCGAGGACCTTCTTCTTCTTCGTCTTCGGGTCCCCCGACAACCTCGCTCCCGGCAGGCTCTTCTTGGAGTTCCTCGGCAGCCTCTTCGTCAGGATGTTCTTCTTCCTCATCCTAAGTTGCCGCGACCTGAGAACCACCAGCCTTGCTAATTCTAGCAATTTCTGTGACTTTGCTGGCGATGTATGCCAACTCCTCGTCATTGGTGGCCTTGATGAGATCCCTCTCTTTTCGGGTGGCCTTCTCCATCAAGTTTGAATCCCAGGCCATCTCATTCTCTAGAGTAGGCATTGGCCACAGAGCTTCAAGTCCTTGAGCATTGCATTCTAGCATCATCACAAAGATGGAATCCTTGGCGGAATTGATATGCAATGGGATGATCTGGTCCGGCAAGTGGAAGGTGCCGGTAGTTCTGAACAACTGCTCACAGAGGCTGGCGTGCTCCAGAACAGTCAAATTGTTGCCGAGCCCTAGATATAGTCGCATGATATCACCTGCGTTCTGATACTCCCATGTGAACCTCTCCCTTTTCTGCAGCAGCGCAATGCGTCGCCGGAGGAAATCGGCACCCACCATCTCTATAGTCAACTTGGCTGCTTTAAGGCGAGCAATTCAGTTCAGTGCCGGGCCAAGTCTCTTGTCTTGGCCCTGGGGATCCATGTAACACTGTCAGAGAGCGCTTTACCTTCGATGCGAGGAATGAAGAAATGGCAGAATAGATCGACTTTGGGGGCAACTCCAATGAAATTCTCGCACAAATGGGCGAAAACTGACATGCAAGTCATAGCATTTGGGGTAAAATCCAACAGTCTAAACCCGAAGCTGTACATCATTGCGCTGAAGAAATCCGAAAATGGAGGAACCAGCCCGCAAGAGAAGTACGCGCAGAAAAATGGATACGAATCTGATGGGGTCTTGCCTCCGACGGGGAGCACCACTGGGGCCTTGTGATCTTTGGTGTCTCGTCCCCACATGTAGGCATACCTCTCGATCAAGGTATTCTCATCCAAAGCTGGCGGCGAGAATACCACATTCTCCCTCCGCCGCTTCTCCAATTCCTCCAGTTCCTTCTTCTTCTTCTCCGCCTTGGGATCGACAGGCTTGGCGGGCTTCTTCCCCGCTGCATGTCTTCTTGGGTGCCATAAGGGCTCTAGGAGAAAAGAGGGAGTCGAGGTGAGGTGTGAATCGGCGGCGGTGGCGGCGGAAGCTGCTCTGGCTAGAGGAAGAAGATGAAGCAGAGGGAAGCAGGGGTGAATGAGCAGCGTCCCCTCGCGGTTGCCTTTTTATGGGGAAAACGCGAGGGGGCTGGCTCTTTATTGTTTGCCTTGGCAGCGTCTTTGCAGGCGCACTACCATGGAATAATTGCTACAGTCCACCACTCCTGCATCCCGCATTTAATGCGCGACATGGGCATGCTTGGAGGAAAACCATCATTGCAAAAATTACGGCGGTAATTTCCCGCCACGTGTCTGTGCATTGTTTGGGCCTAGCCCAACAACGCTTCGGACGCGCGTATGGCCCAGGCCCGGGGGCTCCTGTCGGTGTGTAAAACATGGGTATTTTATACCCTGACGTATGCACAGACAGTAGTAGCCTTCCTGATGGCCAGGGCTTGCCGGGGATTACCAAGATCAAGATTCAAGGTCTAGTTGCAAAGCCACTAGGGAGAAGATCAAGACAAGATATCAAGAAGCACCTGACTTGTGCTAGTTATGAAGAAGATACTTGCCGGCAAGGCTCAAGCCAGCAATATGAAGGCCCGGCAAGCTCCGTGCCGGCAAGTCCTCGCTAGCTCGTCAGCTCTCCACTGCACCGAGTAGCTAGTCGCTAATTGGTGAGGTGTCGACCACGCAGGCAGTTTGGTGAGATTTGTCGGGGCACGTGTCAGCCTGCTGGAAGGAGATTTAGCTTTAATGACACCCGTCCAGGAGGCGTGTCAAGATAATAAGAGGTAGCTGGGCGAGCGGTGCAGAAACCTTGCCGGGGCTCCTCCTCCACATGACACCTAACAGCGCAATAAATGCTTTTGTCCTAATCCGCCAGAGTTAGGTATGATAGCACTGTTGGCTATCTAATCAACTTGTAATGACTGTTTTGCCACTATGGTTACCCCTTGAGCTATAAAAGGAGGGCCAGGGCAACCTTTACAAGGGTCGACACTTTGCTCATTCTGCATGTGTAGCTGCACTTCCTGCACCTTGCCAGCAAGAAGCGCTCCTTGTACTTGAGCCCAAACACATCCAATACACAAAGCATGAGTAGGGTTTTACAGCTCACGGTGGCCCGAACCTGGGTAAATCTTTTGCATTTCTGCTGATTCGTCTCTTTGTGCTTGCGCATCTCCCTAGTCAAACCGCAAAGGGGCTAGATGGCCCCATAGATGGTCGTACGCATGACAATTTCCAATAATGTTCTTTGAAGTTTTCGACTGTTCTAACTTGGCATAAAGCTATAGAGGAATAAGTGGTTTAGTCACACTCGAGGACTAGTCACACTCGGGGATTACGCCACACTCACGGGCTGGTCACACTCAGGGGCTATGTGATGTAGGGTGGAACCCTATGGTGATGATCTTTTCACACTTGGAGGGGAGATACGTCTCCAACGTATCTATAATTTTTTATTGTTCCATGCTACTATAGTATCGATCTTGGATCTTTTATATGCAATTATATGCCATATTATATCATTTTTTGGGACTAACCTATTAACCCAGTGCCCAGTGCCAGTTGCTGTTTTCTGCTTGTTTTTGCCTTTTCAGAAAATCATTATCAAAAAGTGTCCAAACGAGAAAAAAAACCTTTGGATTAATTTTTTCTGGACGAGAAGAGACCCACGAAGCTTCGGGAGAAGACCAAAAGAGCCATGAGGAGGCGGCAAGCCCCCCAGGCTTGTGGGCCCCTCGTTGCCCCTCCTGACCTAATTCCAGCGCTATAAATTCTCAAATATTCCCAATATACCAGAAAGACAGAAGAGAAAACCTTTCCGCCGCTGCAAGCCTCTATTCTTCCGCGATCCCATTTGGAGGCCTTTTTCGGTACTCTGCCGGAGGGGGAATTGATCACGGAGGGCTTCATCATCAACCTTGCTGCCCTTCCAATGATGTTTTGAGTAGTTTACCACAGACCTACGGGTCCATAGCTAGTAGCTAGATGGCTTCTTCTCTCTCTTTGATCTTCAATACCATGTTCTCCTCGATGTTCTTGGAGTTCTATCCGATGTAATCTTCTTTTGTGGTGTGTTTGTTGGGATCCGATGAATTGTGAGTTTATGATTAAATTATTCATGAGAAATATTTGAGTCTTCTCTGAACTCTTTTATGCATGATTATTATAGCTTTGTATTTCTCTCCAATCTATCGATTTGGTTTGGCCTACTAGATTGATTTGTCTTGCAATGGGAGAGGTGCTTTGTGATGGGTTCAATCTGGCGGTGCTCAATCCTAGTGACAGAAAGGGACATGACACGTATTTGTATTGTTGCCATTAAGGATAAAAATATGGGGTTTAATCATATTGCTTGAGTTTACTTTGTCTGCATCATGTCATCTTGCTTAAGGCGTTACTCTGTTTCATACTTAATACCCTAGATGCATGCTGGATAGCGGTCGATGGGTGGAGTAATAGTAGTAGATGCAGGCAGGAGTCGGTCTACTTGTCTCGGACGTGATGCCTATATACATGATCATTGCCATGAATCCATCATAATTATTTGCTTTTCTATCAATTGCCCAACAGTAATTTGTTTACCCACCGTATGCTATGCATTCGAGAGAGAAGCCTCTAGTGAAAACTATGGCCCCCGGGTCTACTTTATCATATATAAAAAACCCAAAAATACCTTGCTGCAATTTATTTACTTTTATTTTAATTAGTATTTTAGTTTATCTATTTATCTCTATAAGATTTAATCCTTGCAAATAAGCACTAAGAGGATTGACAACCCTCTTATTTGCGTTGGGTGCAAGTGTTTGCTCTTGTGTGTGCAGGTGCGCTTAACGGAATTTTGCTTGGTTCTCCTACTGGATTGATAACCTTGGTTCTTAACTGAGGGAAATAATTATCTCTACTATACTGCATCATCCTCTCCTCTTCGGGGAAATACCAACGCAGTCTACAAGTAGAAGGAAGAATTTCTAGCGCCGTTGCCGGGGAGACATCATCAAAATTACCAAGTACCTTCACACAAACTATCATCCACTTGCATTTATTTTATTTGCCTTTTATTTGCATTTGCCTCTAGTTTTCATCTCCCCCACTTCTAATTTTTTTTTACAAAAACACAAAAATATTTTTATTTGCTGGTTTGCTAGTTTGCTTGCTTCGTCACGATGTCTCAAGAAAATACAAAATTGTGTGATTTTTCCAATACTAATAATAATGATTTTATTAGTACTCCTATTTCTCCTCCCACCACTAGTGCGGAGTCATGTGACATTAATGCTGCTCTGCTTAATCTTGTTATGAAAGAACAATTTTCTGGTAGTCCTAATGAAGATGCTGCATCCCATCTAAATACTTTCGTTGAGCTTTGTGATATGCAAAAGAAAAAATATGTGGATAATGATATTGTCAAATTAAAATTATTTCCGTTCTCACTACGAGACCGTGCTAAAACTTGGTTTTCATCCTTGCCTAGAAATAGTATTGATTCTTGGGATAAGTGTAAGGATGCTTTTATTACCAAGTATTTTCCTCCCGCTAAGATTATTTCTCTAAGAAGTCAAATTATGAATTTTCAGCAACTTGAGCATGAACATGTTGCACAATCTTGGGAGAGAATGAAATTAATGATAAGAAATTGCCCAACTCATGGCTTAAATTTATGGATGATCATACAAAAAAATTATGCGGGACTAAACTTTGTCTCTAGAAATTTGCTAGACTCTGCCGCAGGTGGTACTTTTATGGAAATTACATTGGGAGAAGCTACAAAACTTCTTGATAATATCGTGACAAATTATTCCAATGGCACACTGAACGAACTCCAACTGGTAAGAAGGTAAATTCTGTTAAAGAAATTAATACTTTGAGTGATAAGATGGATGCTTTACTGAAATTGGTTGCTAGTAAAAATGCTCATATTGATCCTAATGATGTGCCATTGTCTACCTTTATTGAGCAAAATAATGATTCTATTGATGTGAATTTTTTCTCTAGAAATAGTTTCAACAACAATGCTTATAGGGGTAATTTCAATCCTAGACCGTTTCCTGGAAATTCCTCTAATAATTATGGCAATCCTTATGATAATTCTTATAATAATAATAATAATAATAATAATAATAATAATAATAATAATAATAATAATAGTAGGATGCCCTCTGATCTTGAAAGTAATATTAAAGAATTTATTAATTCGCAAAAGAATTTCAATGCTATGATAGAAGAAAAATTGAATAGAGTTGATGAATTGGCTAGGGACATGGATAGAATTGCTCATGATGTGGAAAATCTCAAAACTAAAATTTTGCCACCCAAGCATGATATAAATGAGTCTATTAAAGCTATCTATGTCTCCATTAATGAAAGTAAAGAAAGGACCGCTAGGTTGAGAGCTAAGCAAGAATTTCTAGAAAAAGTGATTCCACCCGGTTTCTATCGTAGTAATCATGAAGATATTAAAATGATTGGTGTCACCCCTATTGAATCATTATTTAGTAACATAAAACTTGATGAAAAAGGGACTGAAGAAGATCCAACTTTAGATAGAAGGAGTCCCAATTTCTTGGAGGGTGATAATCTTGATGAAAAAAATGAAAAAAATGGGTTTGGAGAGGTCAAAACTTTAAATAGTAATGCACCCACTACTTTGTATTACAAGGACGATAATATGATAGTTGTTCTTTAATTGAGTGTATTTCCTTGTTGCAATCCATGATTAATTCACCAAATGCATATGAACAAAATAAAGCTTTCACTAAACATATTGTAGAAGCCATGATGAAAGCGCATGAAGAAAAACTTGAGTTGGAAGTTTCAATTCCTAGAAAATTACAAAATGAATAGGAACATACTATTAAAGCCAAAATTAAAGATTATGAATGTAATGCCCTTTGTGATCTTGGTGCTAGCGTTTCCACTATACCAAAGTCTTTGTGTGATGTGCTAGGTCTCACCGACATGGATCCTTGTTCCCTTAATTTGCATCTTGCGGATTCTACTATTAAAAAGCCATTGGGTAGAATAAATGATGTGCTTATTCTTGCAAATAGAAATTATGTGCCCGTGGACTTTATTGTTCTTGATATTGAATGCAATCCTTCTTGCCCCATAATACTTGGTAGGCCTTTCCTACGAACAATAGGTGCTATTATTGATATGAAAGAAGGTAATATAAGATTTCAATATCCACTAAAGAAAGGGATGGAACACTTCCCTAGAAAGAGAATTAAAGCACCTTATGAATCTATTATGAGGGCCACCTATGGAATTAACTTGAAGGATGACAACACTTGAAACTATGCATTACGCCTAGCTAGGGGCATAAAACAATAGCGCTTGTTGGGAGGTAACCCAATGAATAAAATAAATTTTTGCTTTTACTTTCTGTTCTTGAGTGTTTACACAATTATAGCCTCTGTTATGATTGTATTTTTATGTTTTAATTAGTATTTGTGCCAAGTAATGCCTTTGGGATGATTTGGAAGATAGTATGATAGATGCTGTTGGAAAACAGAAACTTTTGTGTCCAGTGCTGGAATTTTGCTTTTTTGCTGGAGCGCGATAAAATTATGAATTTTTTACAAACTATTTATATATGAATTTACCACGTTGTCCTAATTTTTCAGAATTTTTGGACTTACAGAATTATGACGTTAATTCAGATCTTTACAGACTATTCTGTTTTAGACAGATTCTGTTTTTGTTGCATAGTTTGCTTATTTTGATGAATCTATGGATCGTATCGGGGGGTATGAGTCATGGAGAAGTTGGAGTACAGTAGAATTATGCCAATATTAAATATGAATCAATTTACAACAGTACATAAAGTTTAAGATTTATTTGTTATACTAACGGATCTCCTGAGGTTTCTGTTGAGTTTTGTGTGCTGAAGTTTTCAAGTTCTGGGTGAGACTACGATGAACAAAGGAATAAGGAGCGGCAAGAGCCTAAGCTTGGGGATGCCCAAGGCACCCCAAGGTAATATTCAAGGAAGACTCAAGCGTCTAAGCTTGGGGATGCCCAGGAAGGCATCCCCTCTTTCGTCTACAATCTATCGATAACTCACTTGGAGCTATATTTTCATTCATCACATGATATGTGTTTTACTTGGAGCGTCTTGTGATATAGTTTGTTTGCTTTTGTTTGCTTTTTAGTTTTTCACAATCATCTTTGCTGAACACACCTTTTTGAGAGGGACACACATTATTCGTGATTTGTTAGAATACTCTATGTGCTTCACTTATATCTTTTGAGCTAGGCAATTGCTCTAGTACTTCACTTGTATCTTTTAGTGCACGGCGGTGGTTATATTTTAAAGAAATAGTTGCACTCTCATGCTTCACTTATATCTTTTTGAGAGTCTAATGAATAGCAATGGTAATATGCACGGGTTATGAATTTGGTCCTGATATGATAGGTATTCAAGAGGGATATAATAAAAACTTTCATGTAGATCACTGAATATGATAAGTTTGATTCCTTGCAATAGTTTTGCGATATTAAGATGGTAATATGTGGGAGGCATTAGTAGATAATTGTGGTTTAGTAAGAATATTGGTGTTAAGGTTTGTGATTCCCGAAGCATGCACGTATGATCTGTCGTTATGCTATGAAGTTGGAGCATGATTTATTCTTGATTGTCTTCCTTTGTGTGGCGGTTGGGGGCGCGCGATGGTTAACTCCTACCAACCTCCCCCCTAGGGGCATGCGTAGTAGTACTTTGCTTCGAGGGCTAATAAACTTTCACAATAAGTATGTGAGTTCTTTATGACTAATGTGAGTCCATGGATTATACGCACTCTCACCCTTCCGCAATTTGCTAGCCTCTTCGGTACCGTGCATTGCCCTTTCTCACATCGAGAGTTGGTGCAAACCTCGCCGGTGCATCCAAACCCCGTGATATGAGACGCTCTATCACACATAAGCCTCTTTATATCTTCCTCAAAACAGCCACCATACCTACCTATCATGGCACTTCCATAGCCATTCCGAGATATATTGCCATGCATCTTCCACCGTTCCATTTTTATGACACACATCGTCATTGTCATATTGCTTTGCATGATCATATAGCTGACATAGTATTTGTGGCTCAGCCACCGTTCATCATTTTTATACATGTTACACTAGCATCATTGCACATCCTGGTACACTGCCAGAGGCATTCATATAGAGTCATATTTTTGTTCTAGTATCGAGTTGTAATATTGAGTTGTAAGTAAATAAAAGTGTGATGATCATCATTAGAGCATTGTCCTAGTGAGGAAAGGATGATGGAGACCATGATTCCCCCACAAGTCGGGATGAGACTTCGGACGAAAGAAAAGAAAAGAAAAAAAAAGAAAAAAAAGAGGCCAGAAAGAGCAATGAAAAAAATGAGAGAAAAAGAGAGAAGGGGCAATGTTACTATCCTTTTTCCACACTTGTGCTTCAGAGTAGCACCATGTTGTTCATATAGAGAGTCTCCTATTTTGTCACTTTCATATACTAGTGGGAATTTTTCATTATAGAACTTGGCTTGTATATTCCGATGATGGGCTTCCTCAAATGCCCGAGGTCTTCATGAGCAAGCAAGTTGGATGCACACCCACTTAGTTTTCATGTTGAGCTTTCATACACTTATAGCTCTTAGTGCATCCGTTGCATGGCAATCCCTACTCCTCGCATTGACATCAATTGATGGGCATCTCCATAGCCCGTTGATTAGCCTCATTGATGTGAGACTATCTTCTTATTTTTGACTTCTCCTTATTTATCTCTACCACCACACTCTATTCCACCCATAGTGCTATATCCATGGCTTGCGCTCATGTATTGCGTGGGGTTGAAAAAGTTGAAGCGAGTTAAAAAGTATGAACCAATTGCTTGGCTAAAACTGGGGTTGTTCATGATAAATATTTTGTGTTAAGAAGATGGAGCATGACAGGGTTATATGATTTTATAGGGATAACGTTCTTTAGCATTTTTATTTTGAAAGACATGATTGTTTATTAGTATGCCTGATTATTGATGTCTTTATATCAAATTATAGACTATTGCTTTGAATCATTCGGATCTTATTATTCATACCGTAAGAGAGAGATTACATGATGAAACATGATAGGTAGCATTCCACATCAAAAATTCTGTTTTTATCATTTACCTACTCGAGGACGAGCAGGAATTAAGCTTGGGGATGCTTGATACGTCTCCAACGTATCTAAATTTTTTGATTGTTCCATGCTATTATAGTATCAATCTTGGATGTTTTATATGCAATTATATGCCATTATATATCATTTTTTGGGACTAACCTATTAACCCAGTGCCCAGTGCCAGTCGATGTTTTCTGCTTGTTTTTGCCTTTTCAGAAAATCATTATCAAAAAGTGTCCAAACAAGAAAAAAACTTTGGATTAATTTTTTCTGGACCAGAAGAGACCCACGAAGCTTCGGGGTAAGACTAGAAGAGCCACGAGGAGGCGGCAAGCCTGGAGGGCACGCACAGGGTGGTAGGGCGCACCCCCTAGGCTTGTGGGCCCCTCGTTACCCATCCTGACCTAATTCTAGCGCTATAAATTCTCAAATATTCCCAATATACCAAAAAGACAGAAGAGAAAACCTTTCCGCCGCCGCAAGCCTCTGTTCTTCCGCGATCCCATTTGGAGGCCTTTTCCGGCACTCTGCCGGAGGGGGAATCGATCACGGAGGGCTTCATCATCAACCTTGTTGCCCTTCTGATGATGTGTGAGTAGTTTACCATAGACCTACGGGTCCATAGCTAGTAGCTAGATGGCGTCTTCTCTCTCTTTGATCTTCAATACCATCTTCTCCTCGATGTTCTTGGAGTTCTATCCGATGTAATCTTCTTTTGCGGTGTGTTTGTTGGGATCTGATGAATTGTGGGTTTATGATCAGATTATTCATGAGAAATATTTGAGTCTTTTCTGAACTTATTTATGCATGATTATTATAGCTTTGTATTTCTCTCCGATCTATCGATTTGGTTTGGCCTACTAGATTGATTTATCTTGCAATGGGAGAGGTGCTTTGTGATGGGTTCAATCTTGCGGTGCTCTATCCCAGTGACAAAGTAGGGTACAAGACACGTATTTGTATTATTGCCATTAAGGATAAAACAATGGGGTTTATTCATATTGCTTGAGTTTACTTTGTCTACATCATGTCATCTTGCTTAAGGCGTTACTCTGTTTTCATTAACTTAATACCCTAGATGCATGCTGGATAGCGGTCGATGGGTGGAGTAATAGTAGTAGATGCAGGCAGGAGTCGGTCTACTTGTCTCGGACGTGATGCCTATATACATGATCATTGCGATGAATCCGTCATAACTATGTGTTTTTCTATCAATTGCCCAACAGTAATTTGTTTACGCACCGTATGCTATGTGTTCGAGAGAGAAGCCTCTAGTGAAAACTATGGCCCCCGGGTCATTTATCTATCATATATAAAATCCAAAAATACCTTGCTGCAATTATATTTCCTTTATTTTGTTTTGCAATTTATTTATCTATCTATCACTATCAGAATTAATCCTTGCAAGTAACCGCCAAGGGGATTGAGCCGATATTCCAGTAGAGTGCTGGCCATCCAACTTTACTGCCGGCCGTTTAGCAACGAGCCCTATATATCTCTTCAGTTCGGATATTCTCCGTACTCCAGTTTTCTGAGTGCGGCGCTTTGGCGATCGCAAACCAAATTGATTTCCGTCAGATTTTATCGTCCTTCGGTACGTACAGCCATCGTAATCAACTATGCAAGCTGATCTTTCGTTTCAGTTATCTTGCTAATACATCTTGGATCTTTTCTCGCTAGGCGTATAAGCTAGCATCTTTCTCCGGAAGCGCAGATCTGTTTTTGCGTCAAATGTCGGCAAGTGCACAATTAATTAATTCTATTAAAATATACGAGTATCCTTTTCACGCATTCCTTCTTACTTTGATTCCTTTTTCTTCTCTAGCTAATCTGATTACAATCTGGTATATCAGATCGATTGCTTTCTTTTGGCTGTCGTACACCTGCTGCCTGCACAGGTATACATCCATCTCATCTCTTGTATTTTCTTTCGCGGGTAGAATCATTATATATGGATTGAATTATTTGCAGTGCATCATTCCTGATTGCATTTCCGTTGTAAAGATCTGTTCTTATGGTTGACGTGCCGGCAAGTTTGTTTAAACTTGGTCCGTCGTACATCCATAAGAACAAATATGTATGTACTGCGTATTCCTGTCAAATCCTTCTCTTGTATGGGGTCTTATGGTAGATCGGACTGTCGACCGGCCGTAAACGCATTAGTGTCATATATACCATTTTCAGTATCATAACGATTCCCAATCTTCTTTGTTGTTGGCGTCCCGGCGAACTTCTATACGAGCTTGGTCTGTCGCACAATTACAGAAAACCCAAATAAAATCTGTTATGTAGATTTTTTTTATTTATTTATCAAGACCTTAAGCATTTCTCCATGTGTATTTGACAGGAGGCTGACTCTCTTTTCTGAAAGTAGCTGCTCGCAAGTCCTAGGTAATACACCTCAAGCCCTCTCTTTTTTTTTGGGGCTTGGTAATATGTTCCAATTTAAAAACAAATTTATATGTATAGATGGCGCTTGGTGTACCCACTCGTTCTTCGTATCATTTAAAATTATCAGAACTTGCCAAGGAGCAATTATACGAACCTGAAACAAGTACCTTGGCTAATCCCATTCTTGTAAAGTCAACGAAAATGGAGGGACAATTAGTCCCTAATGAGCGTGGGTGGACGCATCGACATTCTTTCGAGGCTCTAAGCTATCATCCAGTCACACTACCGCCACGAGTTGATTTACGCTGTGCTCTGGGGATGAGGATGGTATCAAAACAATTAGGTTGGGAATATTATGACGTCCAGTATTTCGAACGCCCCAATGGTTATACTGCATGGGCTATTGAGGTTCTCTCCCAATATTCTTTTAACTTGAAAGGATGTGAAGAGAAAACGGATTATATCTGTGGAGCCATATATTGCTCCCTCTGCGACTATACTGTTTCCCTTCCTTTGTTGCAATCTTTGTTAGAAAAGTGGAGTCCTCAGACCAATACTTTCCTACTCTCATATGGTGAGCATACGATCACATTACTTGACATGCTCCTGATGGCTGGGCTTCCTATTGCGGGAGACCCTTATGAAGAATATATTCCTCCGCTCAAAGAGCTAGACTCTTCTTCGCTTCTATTCCCAAACTTCTATTTCGATCTTTTGAAAGTGTGGGACGAGCTTTCCTCTAATCGTGATGACGAGTTGGTACCTCTCCAGGATTGGTGTGATTATTTTTACAATCATCGTTCCAAACCTTTGACCGATTCTAGTCTTCGTGAGAGTCACATGTATGTTGCTGCGTTTCTTGCGGTTTGGTTGTGCGGTTTCGCTATTGTTGGGGAAGGACCATATATTCGTCCTGGTGTTCTTGTCATGGCATCTTGGATTGCCGTGGGGAGAAAATTTTCACTTGCTCCACCGGCGCTTTCTTCCTTATATTATTCTCTCCGGCGCATTAGTACGCACCCTGTCAGGCCTACGTACTGTAAGGCGTCTTGGCCAGCCCATTATGTTATCGGTTGGATACATCTTTATCTGAGAAAGACTTTTGATCTTAAAGGTAAAGGAAGTCACCTTCCCACTCCTAGGACCTTGTCTATGCAACCGACAATGATAAATACAATGTTCAGGCCTCCGATTGAATTTTCTCCTGAAACAGCATATGATTTCCTTGAGAATACAAAGTATATCAGGTGGTGCCCTTATTCTGCATGTAACTTAGTCGGAGTGGATCAGCTTCAGAGGGCTTTCATGATTTCTGTCCGTCGAGGTATGCTCCCCTGGAGGTTTGTATATCAGAACAGTGACATGTGCATAGCCGAGCCATATCATCCAGATCGTGTGGCTCGCCAATTTAAGTTGGACCAACTGGTACCATTTAATCCATTGAAGTCATTGTTTACCCGAGCAGATGTTGGTATTGCATATACCTACTGGTCTCATCTGTTACGACCAATTCAAGAGAATATCCAACATCCACTTAGCAGCAATTATGAGGGAAAATCCGTTTTAGCATGGACCCGTTGGTGGAATTCATTTTTGAAACCTTTTTCCACGATTCGGGCTAGTCTCAGGCAGGGCAGTTTGTATGGGCAAATACCATATGATGAGAGGAAGAACACGTATGAGCAAAATGAGAAAACATTTATGCTCCCACGCAAGCTTTCAAGTTTAGATTATGATATAATAAAAGAAGTATCAGCAAGGCGCCAAGAGGAGTATATTGCCACTATTGAGGCAAAAGAGAAAGCAATTGTGGAATACTGGATTCCGATTTTGGGTGCTTTTCTCTCTGATAATGCACCTCCTAAAAATCCTCGACATGTGAGTTAATGACCTTTATTTAATATATTTCGTCATCACCCAAAAGTCAATCTATTTCAATCTATTTCGTAATAATATACAGTATACATTTTTTTTTTACAGAAGAGGAAGTGTAAAGGCGTTATCATTGACTCTTCCTCTAGTCTTTTGCCCCCAGCGAACATAAAGGTTGATGAAAACCTTTTAGTTGATAAGCCAAATCAGTCCTATACGACTGAAGTTGTCTCTTCAGATGACGAGGCAAGGCCTACTGCTAAGCGCAAACTTGATTTTGCCAATGATGAGAGTACCTCCAGCCCCATAAGATTGGACGTTCCTTTATATGTACCTGATCATCTCAGCTGCACAGCTTTGGACACTATACTTAGTGGAGATGTAGCTCATGGTTTGGAAGATTTGGATGATTATGGCGTATCAGGCCTAGATATGGATTCTCCAATTTCTTCCCCAAATGTAGCTCCAGATGTGTCCCAGACGACTGAATTTTCAAGCCATTTATCTTCTTCTCCACATGGTAGTTTCATAGATTTTTATTTATTTATTTATGACACTGCTCATTTAAATATATTCTTTTACAAGGGTATTTATCTTGGGAGCTTTGCTGTTGTAGGTGTTGAAGACGCTCCTGCTAGAATAGAGGAAACATCAACCCAGATTGCAATGGCATCCATGAGTTCTCCTTCTATTATTGAAGCTTTTATGAAGTTCATTGATTCGATGTTGGACACAGCCTTTGAAGGTTTGAACAGTTCTACAATAGCGGATCCTCAACGCCGCAAAGTTCTCGAGGAGGTTTGCTTACTACTTCCTGCTGGGGATAATATTGCTCAAGTTGCTTCTATCCGTACGGCCTTGAAAAAGCTCATTTGTATTTCAAGTGAGACGCAACAAGCCCGTAAAACGGTAGATTCTCAGTCCCAGAAACAAGATGAAGCTCTGGTTCTGGCCGATAAGCAGCATGCGTCGCTGGCTGAAGCTTTGAAGATTACAAATGAAAAGCTATCATTGATGGAAGAGCAACGTGTTGAGAAGGTGAAGCATTTGGAAGCCCTTAACGCACAAGTTGAAGAAACTAAAAGCACTTTGCATAAGATTGAGAAGGGCGTTAAGGAACTGAGGACAACCCAGACCGACCAGCAGGCAGAAGCCAAGAAGTTGCATGCTACTCTTTCTGAGCTTAACTCAAAAGTTACTCATGAGTTAGAAGCACTCCGGCAGAAGATATCTACCATGGGTAATGAAGTTGGAGCTATTCTTGAGAGCATGAAGAAACGTTCTCCCTCAAGTTGATTTTTTCTGGCATTTCAAATAATTCGGGCTAGCTTCCCTATTTACGTGTTTATGCACGTGTCAGACAATTTCCATCTGTTTTTTTTAAATAAGCACTATTTCATTGCTGTGTATTATTGAACTATTAGATTTGCAATTCTCGGTTCATTTGTATGCGACAGAAATCTGCCGTGCTATTTATTTATTCATGGCTACACTCCTATTGCTGGGAGCTCTTGTTATACTGTCTTTATTTACCGGTGAGCATTTAGGCCATTTCTTTTTCAGGTATGGCTTGGTTACTCTTAGCAGTACGTATGGTTTAAACGCCTTGAGTTTGCAAAAAATATAATGCGTATTCACTGCACCGATTTACATACAATACTATGGTTTTGGCTCGGAACGTTTTGAGCTCTCATTTTTATTTAGTACTATTGTTCATACTCGTGAACATGTTAGAATTTTGTTTGTATGCCCTAGTTTATACTCATGTGGGCATGGAGTATAATTGTTTTTATGTTTGCCCCAGTTTATACTCTTGAGGGTGTGGAGTATATGTTTTTTTTTATATCATAGTTTATACTCGTAAGTTGTTGGAACATTTTTTTTTTGTGTGCCCCATTTTAAACTCATGAGGGTATGGAGTATATGTTTTTTTTATACCACAGTTTATACTCGTAAGTCGTTGGAGTATTTTTTTTGTGTGCCCCATTTTAAACTCATGAGGGTATGGAGTATATGTTTTTTTATATACCACAGTTTATACTCGTAAGTCGTTGGAGTATTATTGTTTTTATTTTTGCCCCAGTTTATACTCTTGTGGGTGTGGAGTAATTTTTTAATATGAAGCTAGCAGTTTATACTCTTGCAGCTTGGAGTAATTCTTTTGTTTATGCATAGTAACGCTTAAGGAATTTCCCATTCACCGGCGCCGGCGAGTATTCGCCATCTGGTGATATGATTCTATATGCGCCGCTAGAATAAACCTCTTTTACAACGAAGGGACCCTCCCATTTAGGTTCAAATTTCCCTTTCATCCGGCGCGTGATATTCATAGGACGGATGACCGCAAGCACTAGATCTCCTTGTTTGAACGACCTTCGTTTGACTCGTTTGTCAAATGCTCGCGACATCCTAGCTTGGTATGCTTCAAGATTTTGCAAAGCTTGAAGCCGTTTCCCTTCAAGTCTTTCTAATTCATCAAGGCGTAATTGTGCTGATTTTTCTTCTGATAATTTCTCATGAGTAGCGACCCTTAGAGAAGTAATTTGTACTTCCAAAGGTAAAACCGCTTCTCCTCCAAATACTAGGGAGTAAGGTGTCATTCCCGTTGGTGTTCGCGTTGTGGTTCTATAAGCCCACAAGGCTTCAAGGAGTTTTTCATGCCACTCCCGTTTATTTTTTGATACCACTTTCTTCAATAATTTGCAAAGAGTTTTATTAAAGGCCTCTGCTTGTCCATTTGCGGCTGGATTATATGCAGTGGAGTAGAAATGGTTTATCTTAAATTTTGAGCATAATTTGTCGACATGTTTATTTTTAAAGGGTGTTCCATTATCAGACATAATCCGAGAAGGAACGCCATAGCGATATATGAGATGTGTTCTTATAAAGTGCTCCACATTCTCCGCTTTATCCTCTTTTAGTGGTATAAGTTCAGCCCACTTAGAGAAATAATCTGTTGCGGCCAAAATGAATTTGTGACCTTTTGACGATGGTGGATGAATTGGCCCTACTATATCCATTCCCCACATTTCAAATGGCCAAGATATATTTGTGGCATGGAGTGGTTCGTGTGGCTGATGTATAAAGTCAGCATGTACTTGACACTCATGGCATTTCTTTGAAAATTTAGTAGCGTCGCCAAACATTGTGGGCCAATAATAACCCAAACGCCTTAGTTGATAATGGGATTTAGGACCAGATTGGTGTGACCCACATATTCCAGCATGAACCTCATTTAGGGCCTCCATAATTTCATTTCCTGCGAGGCATCGCAATAAGACACCATCATGTGAGCGCCTATAAAGCATGTCATTGATGCATGTATAATGAATCGATCTTTTGCGGATTCGAGATCTTTCACTAGCATCCAGCGGTAAATATCCATGAAGTAAATATTCTAGGAATGGTTCTCTCCAATCCCCTACTTCAATTTCACATATCTCGGCTGTCATCGCTGAAGCTACAATTGTTTCTTCTTCTTCTTCAGCAAGTATCGGCAAGATTCTTCTTTCCTCAACATGGACATCCATCGATTGATGAGAAGATAGTGACATGCTGGCAGCTAGACTCGCTAAAGCATCAGCCTTGTCATTTTGGCTTCTAACAATATGTTGAACGTTCAGATCAGCAAACATAGACATGAGCATTTTGGCTCTTTTAAAGTATGGCATTAGTTCTTCCTTCTTAACCATGTAGACTCCCAACAATTGGTTAATTACCAATTGAGAATCACCATATACGGTGAGTGAATCTAATCCCATATTTAAAGCTAACTCAAGCCCGACTATCAAAGCCTCGTACTCGGCGGAATTATTTGACACCGCTGAAGTCAAGGTAAATGAGTACGGAATTATATCTTCGCTTGGTGTAATGAAGACAACTCCGGCACCTGCCCCTGATTTTCGGGAAGCGCCGTCAAAATACATTTGCCATGTTGAGCTTAGGATCGATGTGGTGAACACTTCTTGATCCGGCAAGTCATCATCAATCGGGAAGTCATCCGGTATCGGATGCGCAGCTAAAAAATTAGCCAAGGCCTGGCCTTTTATGGCTTTTTGTGGCACATATTTAATATCGAATTGCGACAATAACATTGCCCATTTCGCTAACCTTCCGGAAAGCACCATTTTATTCAGAATGTATCGAAGAGGGTCCGCTCTCGACACAAGGTGTATAGTATGTTCTAACATGTAGTGGCGTAATTTTTGTGCCGCAAATACTAATGCTAAACATATTTTTTCCATGTCCGGATAATTACACTCAGCCCCCACAAGGGTGCGACTAAGGTAATATAAGGACATTTCTTTCCCTGCATCATTATTTTGTGCATAGAGCGCCTAGCGATGTAGGCATGGCTGCTGTATATAGGATTAGTGGCCGATCTTTGACTGGTGCTCCTAAAACAGGAGGGTTTATCAAATATTTCTTAATTTCTAGGAATGCATTTTGGCATGCTTGATCCCATTCAAAAGGGACGCCTTTTTTCATAAGGCGTGAGAAAGGCTTGCATCTCCCAGATAAGTTAGAGATGAACCTTCTGATATATGCCAAGTGACCTTGGAAGCTTTTTAATTTATTTAGGTTTATAGGCGGTGGCATTTTGACGATTGCTTGTATTTTAGTTGGATCGACTTGAATGCCATGCTTTGTAACCACGAAATCGAGAAATTTTCCGGAGGAAACTCCGAACGCACACTTCATTGGGTTCATTTTCAGATTATGTTGCCTAAGACGCTTGAAAACCACATCAAGATGCTTTAAGTGATCTTGCTCGCGCTTTGATTTCACAACTATGTCGTCTATATAACATTCGACGATGTCATACAGCAACCCATCTAAGATGATTGCCATGGCTCGTTGATATGTTGCCCCGGCATTTTTCAACCCGAAAGGCATAACTTTGTAACAGTATATACCTTTAGGTGTGCGGAATGCTGTTAGCTCTTGATCTTCCGGCGCCATTCTTATTTGGTTGTAACCGGAATAACCATCCATGAAAGAAAATATTTCATGCCCCATGGTGGCATCGACTAGTATTTCAGAAATAGGTATTGGGAAATCATCTTTGGGACATGCTTTATTCAAATCCCTGAAGTCTACACATACACGAGTTTGACCATTTTTCTTTTTGACGGGTACAATACTAGAGATCCACTTGGGATATTTGACCTCTCTAATGAACCCTGCAGCAATGAGTTTATCTACCTCAGCTTCTATTTTTGGTAATACTTCAGGACGATACTTTCTTTGTCCCTGTTTCACCGGCGCAACGCCATCTTGTACGGCGTGGCGGTGTACTGCTACTTCCGGGTCTAGTCCCGGCATTTCTTCATATGTCCAAGCAAACACGTCTCTGTTTGCAGAGAGGAATTCAGTATACTTTTCTTTATTTTCTTTAGACAAATGTTTACTGATAAAAATTGGACGAGGATCATCGGTCGTACCAATATTTATTTCTTCCAAGTCGTCGACTGTGGGCTGGTTGCCATCTTCCATTTGCGGAGATGCTTCAGCCATATCAATATATTCAGTCGACGCCATACAAACTTCATATCCTAACCCATATCTCTTTTCTTTTAAAATTTGGTCTTCATGCAGAGCTTCAAGTTGTTCTGGAGACAACGCTTTTTCAAATGGCGCAAGTTGCCCCCGGCCGTTGCATAAAGATGGGCCAGTGAAGATATCATATCCCATTTTCTGCATCATATATAGAACTCTATTATCATATAAAGAAATAGGCAACGACTTATCATTTTTATTTGACAAGGTAATTTGTGCCACATGCTTGTTTTTATTTTTCTTATACTGATGCGACTCCTTAGCTAGTTCAATTTTGTGTTGAACTAAAGGAGGTAGAGGCGTAGGAAATTTTGTACCTCTCTTACCGGACGACTTATTCACGATGCGGAATATTGGGTCGCCCTTCTTTCTTTGATTACTTGGTATATATTGATAGACCTTTTTGCCTGATGAATTTTCTGCAACATCTTTTGCCGTAACATTTGGTTCAGGCACTACTATCGACTTTGGCTTGTCCACCTTTTCGACAGGCTCAAAGTAAAATTTTGCATCAGCATAGAAGGATTCAGCTACTGTGAATGGCCTTTTATCTGCAAATATTCTGACTGTTTCTCCAGACTGCTCTCTGTACTTAATGCACTGATGAAGTGTCGATGGTACAACTTGATTTTCATGCAACCATGGTCGACCCAACAAAGCATTGTACGAGGTAGCTGCGTCAATTACATGGAAGGTCACGTTTGTGCATAGTGTTTCCAATTTTAAAGTCAGAGATATGGTACCCATAGCCTCTTGACCTGACTGATTAAATCCATGGATCACTACATTAGACCGATTTAGGTCTCTTGTACTGTATCCTATTCTTTTCAGAGTACGTAGAGGTAGTAAGTTTATAGCAGATCCACCATCTATCATTATGCGGTTTGTTGGCGAGTCATCGATCTCACCAAACATGAGAAGAGGCCGGTTGTGTTTCTTAGAGCCTAGCAGCCTGTCCTCATCACTGAATGTAATATTCAGTACATCATTTAGTTCAGTTTCAGTTTGGGAAACTTCAACTCGATAATCTTCAGGGAACGACAATGTCGTAACCAAAGCCTTGCGCAAATCAGAAGAAAGAGACAAAGCATCATACACTGAAAGCATAGCTGGTACTTTCTTCAAGTGCGATATTACATCATACTTGACCGACACCTTAACAGTAGGGTCAGTCATTTCATCAGGAACTACCTCTTTGTTCCTAGGCTCCTTTCTAGGTGGAGGATGTGGGTCAGCTAGCTGACGACCTGATCTAAGATGGACTTGATCCACTTCAGGCGCCTCTTCTTCAGGGAAGTGAAGAGACTCGCTATCATCCTCGAAGACACCAATGGCCAGAACATTAAATTCTTGGGGAAGTCCTTTTAATCGCTTCGCCAAGCTTTCTGATATTCCCGGCCTGGAGCGCGAAACATTATTTTCTTTCTTCACTTGATGGTGGACGATGAGTCCAGGTCGCTGCCGCTGTCGATCTTGAGATCCTCGGGGCTCGATGGAGTATAATCCTCGGGGCTCGACGGCGTGTAGTCCTCCTCTGCGGAGAGCACCTCTTTCGAGCTGACATCTAGATCCTCGGGGCTCGATGGAGTATAATCCTCGGGGCTCGACGGTGTGTAGTCCTCCTCTGCGGAGAGCACCTCTTTCGAGCTGACATCTACAGCCCCTTCCATATCCAATGCGCGGTTCAATTCCTGATAATATGACAGGATCAAACTCACCATCTGATTTCAATATATTTTTATCATAAGCTGGTCTCATGTTTGAAGAGGCACAGCTACTCACCATGTCACCTTGAAGGGTTGCCACGTTTGCTGCAGCAACCTTCTTTCCTTTCTTTAAACTTTTAAGCAAGTCTGCATCAATAGTTCCTTCATCAATCAGCTTTTGAATGAGGTTCTTCACCACAAAACAGTCCTTGAGAGTATGACCCAAGATACGGTGGTAGTGGCAGAAGTTTGGATCATTGAACCTATTGGCTTCTTCTGGTCTCTTTGAATTTGGAAGCTCAATAAGTTTCAGCTGAAGTAAACCAGCGAACAAGTCACCAATTTCTTCAACAGGAAAAGAATATTCTCTGTTTTGACGCTCAGTGAGGGTTGGCCTCCGAGTTGGTGCACCTACACGCTCTGCATTTCTCGCGGCGGGTGCCCCGGACTGAAACTGTGGTTTCATTGTTGTTGTCTCCATGACATGCGCTGGCTTTGGCTTGGCAGGCAACTTATCACGCTGACCACTCTTGTCAACCGGCTTGTATACCGTCTTTGTACGGCGTGCTACAAGTTGATTATAATTCTCAATATCTGTGGCTTTTGAGGCCAACTCTTCAAAAGTAGTAGGCCGCACACCCTGTAGATACACAGCCATATCTGAATGCAGATTGTTCATACACATACGTACAGCTTCAGGTTCCGTGAGTGGCTGCGGACAGTGAAGGCTTAAGTTCCTCCATCTATTAATGAAATCTGCAGCTTTCTCATTTGTCGCTTGCTCTGTTTGAGTTAGCTCTGTAATGCCAACAGTTCTCTGAGTGCTGTAGAAGCGCTCGAGAAAAGCATCTTGCATTTGTTCCCATGTCTTGATCGAACTCGGTGACAATTTGCTATACCAAGTAAAAGCAGGACCTGACAAAGTTTGCACAAATTGTCGCAGTAGCAATGCGCCATTTTGAGCTGTGTCTTGACAAGCTGCCAAGAAATGGGCGACATGTTCATGCGGAGATCCGCCTCCACTGAACTTACTGAACTGTGGTTGCCGATAATTTGCTGGGAATGGAACAAGGTCTACATCCGGCGGGTACGGCTTAACATACCCTGGACGCATGGAGTAGTGAGTCTGCATATATTGGGCTTTGACTCCTTCAGCTATCATTTTCTGGATGGCTTCAAGATTTAGTCCCTGACCACCTTGATCATTGTTACGGCTACTGGAAGCATTCCTCTCAGCTTCAGCACTTGTATTATTTGCTATACGATTGCGCAGAGCAACCAGTTCATCTTCCTTCTGCTGAAGTGCAGCAGTGAGCTGTGCTAGCTGCTCCTCAACTGAACGACCTGCATTCGCTGCGAGGACTTGCTCCACACGGACTGTATTGACATCAGGATGTTGTTCTTCCTGAGATTTTAGCTCATTTTCAGAACCATGTTCAGCACCATCATGTAGAGGATTATGAGACTCCACATAATCTGAATCATGTTCTTCATTACTCGAATTTATTTGACTGCGAGTTACAGGACGATGGCCTGGTACAATATCTTTCTTGGATTTCTTTCTCTTGAAGTGAACTGATGTTGATGATGTTTCACTATTGCTGCCCATTGCCTCCGTGACACCAACTGGCAACACGTTGAACACTTCAAATGAATTTCTCTGATCTCTTTTGCGAGCTGGCCATGGAGTGAGCACCGTGGCAGCCTTCTTTGCTGTATTTTTTAATTCCTTTCTCTCATGCATACCATTATCTTCACTTGACGCTGGATAACTTCTGCCTTCTATTCTGCTGTAACCTGAATCAGCACGTACAGTCATCTCTCTTCTCTTCAGAGCTGCCCGCTTTGCACTTGCACGACCAGCCTGAGTGACATACTCTTTTCTCCTTGGCTCTTCTTTTACAAACTCTTCATACTCCGGCCATTTGGCAAGAGCATGAGCTCGGCGCATGATTTCGCCACCAACATCATCTGCGGACATAGAGTGGCCTGGCAACATTTCTTTCAGTGCTTGACACACATTCCTTGTCATGATTTTGTGGAATTCAATATTACGCCTTCCACGGATTCTTGCATTAGCATTCCCATCTCTGTTTCTGATGGGGTATGCAATTTGTTTCCGCTGACGGCTTGCTTCAGTGGACTCGACAGGTGCTGGAAAGTCAACCCATGCTTGATGAGCCCTCTGCCGGCGACGACGGTGCCGAACAGGGTCAAATGAACCTTCAAATGATGGGCGCGGCATTTGCACCGATGATGACAAGGGGTCTGAAATTATTGCTGTCGGATCGACATGACTTGTCCTCATATCATCCGGAGTGAGGTACACCCCCTGCCACATGAGCGAGCGCTTGGTACTTGGCTCAGCGTACGTGGGGAAGAACTCGGGCGCATCAACCCGAAGCTGCGGTAGAGGGGATTCAGCACCTTCCACCATTACCGCTTTTCCTTTCTCCGCCGTGGAAGCCTTATAAGCTGCCGCCGGCGTGTTTGAAGTAGGCTTGTATGAGCCTACCCCTGACGTGTCATGGAGAGCCTTGCTTGGTGCGCCCACCTTCAGTTTGGAAGGAGTGAGCGGCACCGCGACTTTGGTCGATGTAGTCGACGAAGCTGGCTCATGTCTTGTTGGAGTAACCGGGGCTGAAGCAGATCGCGCCGGTGAAATTATCTTCAGTGGAGCTGCTATTTGGCAAGAACAGGCCACTCTTCAAGTGTGCTCTGAAATTTCATCGGAGCTCCCTGGCTTGTAGGCTTGACATATGACGTCTTTGCAAAACCAGGAGGAACCGAATCAGATGGAGCAGTCTTGTGCGCACTCACGTGCTGTTCATATGTAGCAGCTCTTGCAGCTCTTGCTGCAGCTCTCATTCTTCTCTCGGCTGACTTTGACATCACAGGAACAAACCCATCCCTTGGTGCTGATGAAACCTCTTTTTCTTTCTCTTTTTCAGCAGGAGATGCAGCTGTAGTCTTCCAGCTTTCACTTGCTGCATTCACAAGTGTACCGTATGGCACATCCAGCCATAGGTCACCGAAACGGAGGGTCGCGAACTGCTGAACTTGTCCCTCCATACCTTCATATGAACCAAGAAAACCATATATTAGTTTTCTTGCATATTTCTTTGAATATATTTATTTTGCAAAGTATGACATATGTGCTTCGCAAAATCATATGATGCAATCCTATGTTGGAATTCAGAGATGAGGGGAGAAATAGGTCCCACCGGGCGTGCCAGAATCTAATGACGGGAAAATGGGGCGACAAGAATACTCGCATCCACGTCATAGAGACAGATAGGAATATGAATTTAAATTGCGCGAATGTAAATGACCAATATCAAAGATTGCGGTTCATACTTCCGGAACTCATACATTTATATATAAATTCCGTTAATTACATCTCCGAAGAGAAGACCCCTGATTAAGAATTCCAACATATCTATTACATAGGATTACATCACATATGACTATTACAAAAGATAAAATAAAACTAAGAAATCCTCCTCGCTGCCGTTGGCGAAACCCTGCTTGGCGAACTTGAAGTTTATCTTCGTATTTATGCTTGGCACTTTCAATATATATTTCCCTAGCATGCTTCATTTATTTCGCTACTGAAATATGCTGGACGTGGCATTTGATTTTACCCTACATTTGAAAGGTAGGATATATACGCATACATCATAATTTATTCTTGTACTCATATCAGCAGTACAAGAAGTGTGTATGCAATTTTAGCTATGGACATGCACAGAACTTTTCGACATGCATGAAGCGACAGCTACATATACTTGGCTTTGCATATTTATTCCAGTACTAGTTGATAGAGTACTGACTTGTTGTGGAAGGAGACTGAATTATCTGCCGACCTTCCGGGATGTGCATTTATTCTTTTTTTTATATACGACATATGTTTACTTGCACTAGTATTACTAGTACAAGGATATGCGTCAGACACTAATTTATTTAATCAGCTGTCCAACATGGATTTTGATGACGAAGTACAATCTTTCTAATTGCTCATGGAGCTATGGTATGAAGTATGATTTTGTACATGATTTTTACCACCGATGCATATAAACATATAACTATCATACATGCAGAAAATGGAGACATGCACGATTTAATTTATGGGGATGCACTGTTCGCATGCATCAAATTATAAGCAATGCAATATGTTTGGAAGTTGATTTATAGTAAATTCACAAATTTCAGAACCTAGGCCTAGTTTGACGTGCTAATGGGTGATGGCGCGTGCACGGTACATTTTTATCAGTGTAGGCAAAGTGCAAATACCTTAGTAATTTAGCAAGCCACATGTTGCTATGCCTGAAATTTCCTAGCCATGCAAAGGTTAATTTGATACTAACCGTAAGCAGATTATCTTATTCCATCGTCAGATATGCACGCTCCTCTACTAGTACATGGCTACTAGTTAATCCACAAGGACATGTAACGATTTTGGGTATGATGATTATTCGGCTACTGAATATGGGTAGCTCTTTAATGAAATTTTAGAGCTTTAGCCTGTGTCAATATGACCAAACCAAAGACATGACTTGTAGTATTATATACATGAATTTAGAGCACCTTGGTTTGTGTCAATGTAACCAAACCAAGTGCAGATTTTTTTTTTATGATCACATGGATTTAAAGAAACCTGATTCATGTCATTTTAACCAAAACAGGAGCAGAATTTAGTAACACGTAATTTTAGAGCGACTTGGCTTGTGTCAATGTAACCAAGCCAAGAGCCAAATTTTAATAGTATGCATGATTTTTATAGCACCTTGGCTTGTGTCAATGTGACCATACCGAGAGCCAGTTTATTATGATCATGAGGGCCAGGGGAAGGCAATTCAGCATTTATCAACATGATCAAGCCAAGAACAAAGACCTATATATCTACTAGGGAGAGAAAATCCCCTAGTTTGTGTCAATGTGACCAAACTAGCAGATGAGGAGGAGGAACTCCATGGTATGTGTCGATGTGACCACCCAAGGAGCAAGGAAGGGACTTTATTTCCTACCTTCTTGCAGATGTCCTCTGGGATTTCTCTTCTCGTCTGCAACGAGATCAGCAGCCGGCGGCAGCTTTGTGTGTGCTTTTGCTGTATATGGGCGTGTGGGAAGGAAGCGATGGATGGCTGGGGTGAATGAATGATCGATGAGCAGCGATGGACTGAACTGAACGTGAGCCAACCCCGTGGATACTGAACGAGCAGCTATTTATAGCGAGCAGGCGAGTAGCGGAGCGCTCTGGCGTGCGCGCCCACGTCCTCGATCGTGCGATCGTGTGAGATCGTGGAGCGGGGCTGCTTTTTCCTTTCTTTCTTTTATTTCTTTAATCCTTAATTGACCGGCAACGTCCCATCATCTGACATGGGCTTAATTAAGCTATATGTTCTGTGGGTCTTGAGCACTAACCCATTGCTTAATTGGGCTGGCTGATGGCTAGGGCTACATACCTTATATCCTTTGCGTGACAGTAAAATAAACAATCATGCAAATATATTCTTTCCATCAAAACTATACATGAATATTTCAGTAACGGCCTGACACATTTTCTTTATACATCGCCATGCGTCATATTATTTTACATGAACATCATTGTGCCAATATTTCCTTTAGCAGTGACAAAATATTAGTCTGGTCTATGAAACTTTGAATTTGGGTCAACATCGGAATTTCGCCGTTGATAACAGTGTATGTGTATGAAAGTCATATGTCCTCTAATTTATGCGAGGATATGGCTCCTTCCCTTTTATTTTCGGGTCTGTTATTTTATATTGAGCGGCACTGCGGAAATTCATTATGGTATTTTTTTATCCACGTATTCGGCAATTCACTACTTTTGAAGCAATTGATTTTATAAAACATCATATTTTACTTTGGCCAAAATCGGTGTCAACACTCCTCCAGACTCGACACAGACCAAATAGTGTGACCTAGTATGAACTATGTCCCATGACCGAGGACGCAACTATTCGAATAGATTTACACTCTGTAGAGGTTGCGCACTTTACCCACACTATGGAGCTCCTGGCCTCGTAACTTAGTACCTGTTCCCATTCGGGTGGACCGGTGCTGCTCCAACAAAACTTGTCTATTTCCTGGCACTCTCATGGCCCCACCGACAATCATACCCCTTTTGGGTCACGCCCTGGGTGGCCCCTGTGTCACTCCTGACACCTGCCACCATCGTGGCCAAACTAAACTGTCCCAAACAGGGACCTGTGCACATAAAACTAAACTGGGCTCACAGGATTATCGCCGCCTACCGGGCCAGGGTAGCACGCATGCATAATCCCCCCTCTTTGGTGGTACCGATAAGAGGCAAGACAATAGACCAAGCTAGGGCCTTCCCATAAAGGCAAATGTGGCTGCACTGATGAGCTCGGTTCGGTGGCACTATGACTCGATCCAGCCGACGGAGGAGGTTGTCATTATTAAGTCACATTCCTTAATATTGCAATAACGGTAACCATACATATCTGGGTACAGGGCTATTGCTGTTATATCCCCAACTGAAGTGTCAGGCATGACCACAAAGCAATCATAGATAGTAATCTCCTACTCCAATGACACCGTGGCATCTACGAACTGTCGATGCCGATGTGTATGTACTTTTAGCTATTCCATCTGAATGTCTTATTTCCATGTGAATTCGGATAGTCAGACTTTGTCAATTACTGAGGTGGCTCTGCCATATATATCCTCTGTAGTCCTCGCTTTGACCACTGAGCTGAACATAGTATGGCTATCATTCGGCGCATCTTACGGAGCATAGCCTCTTATTTTGGTTGATGGCCGATGCTGAGGAGTACAACATGCTTGCTGCATTGTTGTGGCCGTATATGCAAGAGTCTGACAAGGATTGGCAATATCACCTTGTCCGTGAAGCTTTACTTTTATTGACCTTCATGGAGGTTATGTATCAGAAACTTCTTTGTTCTTGAGGGTTCCTTTTTTTGTGGGCCCGTCATGACCTGCCGACGCGGCTCCTCGGTCACATCCCAGTTTGTCGGGCTGATACTGACAACCTTCTCTTGCATATCTCGTGGGGTTGTTGTGCTCATATCCTTCTTTGAACTATGGGGCCGATGTTTCGCTGAACACAGTCATTCCCGTGTACGAGTGGCTCGCACGAACTGATCCACTAGACTACATGCTCACAACATATGCAAAGTAGGACGAATCTTTTCATAACTACTGAGTTCTGAGGCGGACGTGTGTCTAGACTAGCTTGTGCTTCTGACAAGATTGTTGCAGGCATGATGGCGTGCTGAAGAAGGCTGAATACCTTACGCTCGAAGCTTCTGCCAAGGTAGCGTGCCGAAGAAGGCTGGGTATCGTACCCCAGAAGCTTTCCTGCATGTGGCTTACTGCAGAAGGTCAGGTGCCTTATGCTGGAAGCTTTCCGCGGTAGCGGGCTGAGGGATATTGGAGTGCCATACCCCAAAAGATTTTCTCACCAAATGGCGTAGTGAGGAAGGTTGGGGATTCTTGCATCGTAAGCTCCTCCCGATAACTTGTGAGGAAGGCTGGGTTCCTTGTACCAAAAGCCTTGCACTGTGATACGCAGTCGGACCTGTGGCCGGTTCTGGCTTCCTTCCGAAATGTCCAAAATTTACCCATAGCGACGCCAAAACTTGGTATAGACCATACCTTGTCTGAAAATATTCTATTGGTCATGCACATCGCTTGTCCTTTTGCTGGTCTGATCATTACAACGGTTTCCGACTTCGTGTTGATAATTAATCCAGATGTGTGCCGATAGTAAGCAGTTGGCGGATAATTCCATTCAATTTGGCTAAGTTTCCAGGTGTTTGGAATTCTCATTGATTCTGGGCAGCCGTGAACTTATCCATATTCTTCACAAACCTTGTTGACGGTGCCCAGAAATTTGTATATATACCGGTGAATTCCAAATTATGCTTTGCAATTTGTATCAGCATACCAGAGTTTTGTTGTTGCTCTCGGCACATTCACATTCTTGAAATATGTCTTCAGTGGGTAATAAATGGTTCTTGAGTCCATTGAGAAAGACTCAAGGTTCACCCTACTGACTGAAATAATCCTTGTGTCGAGGACGGAGTCATTTGTCCCCACTGATGTTCATTACTGATAGCTCATCTGACTATTCCTTAGGTATGATTTGTTCTGAGGCAAACTCTCTCAGGTATATTCTGGCCTTGTCCGTGGCACACAGATTCTGCTTCCGACCCATTCTTCATTCTTGCAGTTCTGATGTTGTTGTTCTAAATATCATGTGGTTGACTTGGCTCTTACTAAATTTGGACTATTGGGTATTATCCAAGTTATATGCTGGTCTTCTTAGCTGCTCTTGCGGATGGATCCAGTCGGAGCAAAAGAGCGGAATCGGCAAAAGTGGCAAGAACCGCGAAAAACCAAAAATACCAAGAAACAAATAAAGCTCAAATTTTGCGGACTTTATACACGTGGCCAAAGATTCACTAGTATAACTAGTATAGCGCGCTCGATGCACCTCTAAGGTTTTTGAAGCAAAACCACGCAACGCTCCTGGTAGCAGTTGGTGTCAAGCTCCTACTACTTCCTTAGGGAACATCAAACTCGACGCATGACCATAGCCAAAGTGGCTTGGTCAACGATCCTGGGGTTGTCGGGGAAAGATGGAATTTATAGGCGTTTCCCAAAGGAAACTAGATTTAAGGAGAGAAATGCCATGGTTAGCAAGCAAGGTAGGGATATCTGGGTTACCTAGGGGTTCAGGGCTCACGGGTCGTTGCCTGGTGCGGACATCTCCCACCGGAGGCAAAGGCCACGAGAGTTGGGGCCTGATGGAGCCAAAAAAATATGGGATTGCCTTATGATCAATAGTAGTCATGCCGGTTGGGCGAAGATGGCTGAAATCCATCGGGGCTTTCTACTGAGCAAGAGGCAATAGAAGCTGGCTAGGGTAACCTACAGTCAGCATGGCTGCTCTGATACCATCTGTTGTGGCGCCCCGCCTGAATATCACTGTAGCCAGACGGTCGTCGCACACACCAGCCCAAGAAATCACTCTGGCGTACGCGTTTACAACAAGTATCATGAACATAGACACAACTATAATAAGAATATATTTATTAGCCATTGTGGCTGGAATAAATACATCATGGTTACAAAGATGGGCAGTGGAAAACTACTAACTAGGGCAGCATGGTCTTGGAGAGGCTCCAATCCACAGGGACCTGACTGGGTTACTCTTCTAGCCCGCGAACACTCCGGCTTCCCGCTATTGGACGTCGGATCCTTAGGTGAACCTGGCCACATTGAAGGCTGCTGAGTACTTTTGAATGTACTCGCAAGCAAACCAAATAACATATACACCAAGCAATGCTATCTATGGCATTCAAGCATGTACTTGTTATCTTAACAATATTAGTTATCAGGTTATGGCAGCATTATCTAGTAATATAGCTACTGAAATGAAGACAATAAGGTAAAGCATAACAGTAAATGCAGTTGATCAAGTTTATTCACATGATTCCTCCGGATCCAAGTTCCTACGGTCATCCGACCATCTCCTTCATAGCCATCCTATGGCTAACATCTCAACTTCCTGACATCACCCGATGTCCAGGCATCTGTGTTGTAAATCTGACAAAGCTCACCTTATCTGGTTCGTTCTTAGCAATCATTCGGTTAACTCCTCCAGACTCGTCACAGACCAAATAGTGTGACCTAGTACGAACTGTGTCCCATGACCGAGGACACGGCTATTCGAATAGATTTACACTCTACAGAGGTTGCGCACTTTACCCACACTATGGAGCTCCTGGCCTCGTACCTTAGTACCTGTTCCCATTCGGGTGGACCGGCGCTGCTCCAACAAAACTTGTCTATTGCCTGGCACTCTCATGGCCCCACCAACAATCATACCCCTTCCGGGTCACGTCCTGGGTGGCCCCTGTGTCACTCCTGACACCTGCCACCATCGTGGCCAAACTAAACTGTCCCAAACGGGGACCTGTGCACATAAAACTAAACTGGGCTCACAGGATTATCGCCGCCTACCGGGCCAGGGTAGCACGCACGCATAATCCCCCCTCTTTGGTGGTACCGATAAGAGGCAAGACAATAGACCAAGCTAGGGCCTTCCCATAAAGGCAAATGTGGCTGCACTGATGAGCTCGGTTCGGTGGCACTATGACTCGATCCAGCCGACGGAGGAGGTTGTCATTATTAAGTCACATTCCTTAATATTGCAATAACGGTAACCATGTATAATGCAACAACTATGGAAACATAGCAACCTATCTCCATATTGTCACCTACGAGTCACTAGTGCGATAATATGATGAAAACTAGCAAGTATTGCAAACAGTAATACAAACTATCAGGGGTTTAATTATATTCTAGCACGAACATATTCATTAATTAAACATGCAAGAATAACACAGAGCAATGCTTTAGGGCATATATCAGATGGTCGGCTTGCCTGGGGGTCGATGAATTCATCGGAGAGAAGTGCGATCACCTCGCGGGAAAATTTGTCGGAAAAGCTCCCCTCCGGGAAAGGCCAAATTGAGGGCAGGGGCGAAATGGTCATTTTCAGTATGTGTAAACATTATGGAAGTGATACCATTGGGATGGGCTTGGCGAACAGAGGAAGTGGGCTTTGGAATCACCTGAAACGGAGTCACGGTCGCGAAGTTGTGGCCGTTCGTTCGTTAGGCAGAAAAATAAACAGAACCTATTCATTTTTGCCCTTAGCCGACGAACGTCCACTATTTAACTGTTTTGGCGCTGGGCTGAGACCAAAGGCATATTTTGAAAAATACGCTTTCAGTGCAGCGAGACGGCTTCGCGGGAGGGCGCCTCCACTTATCCAGCTGGCCGGCCCTTGGGTGGCTGACGGGTGGGCCCCGCATCGTCCTCTCTCTCCTCCATCCTCCTCTTTCTTCTTCCTTCGACAGAGATGCAAGGGAGGCGCCGGCCACCGCGGTTCCCGGTGCTCCGCTGCGCGAGGGGCCAGAGCACCGGTCCAGGGAGAAGCCCCACTCGACGTCACACCCGTAGGTGGTCGAGGCGGTGGCGGGGGTGCTCTGAGGCAGCCGGGCATGGGCGGAGCCTGACGTCGGTGGTGGTGCTCAAAATCACGGCCATGGCCATCCCCGGGGCAAAACAGCGGCGGGAAAGGTGTCATGGTGGTGGGGGGTGCTCTACCGGTGGAGCTAGGGGAAGGGAGGAGGCGCGGGCTACTCGAATTTGAGCAGGCACCGACGACGGCAATGGCGGCCATGGGAAGAGAGGAGGACTCTGGGGCTTGAGCCATGGACAAGGGTGTGACCCAGAGGGAGAGGGGAGGACGCTGTGAGCTCGAGGGGCTTGGGGCTGGCCTATTTATAGCCGCCCGAGGTCACCGGATAGGCTCGGCCGTGGCGATGAGCTGGACGGAGCTCTGTTGCTCGCGGCGAGCTGGCCTTGGACGCGCGTGGTGCCGACCTGATGAGGCACAGCACGACGCGATGCTATGGCAAGGAAGAGGCCACAGGGAAGAGGGGACAGGAGGAAAGCGATAGGAGGGGGTACGTGGGTGGTGCGGAGCTGGTCGTCATGCTCGGACGAGCGGAGACCAGCCGGAGGTGACCTCTCGAAGGGTGCCGTGCGTAGAGCGCGCGCTTCTGCCCGCCGTCCGCGTGGTCACCTTGCCAAAACGGGCTCTGGCGCATGTCTTGATCCGAAACCTTGTCTCTTGCGTGACTCACAGGTCACATAGGTGCTAGAAGTGGCTGGAATCAAATGGACGGCCATGAGGTGAGAGATTTGACCAGAAATTGTTTCTGATCAGAAACTTGGATGGAGGTTTCTGGAGAAATGGCTAAAGGAATGGAGTTGGATTCTTGTCATGGTGGAAGATAGTAGAAAGGAGTAGGTTCTGGCAAAATTTGAAGGCATTTGGACCTGGTTTGCATATACTTCCTTTATAATGCAGAATTTGGTCCAGAAACTAAACTGTGAAGCTGTGCTCAAATGGCTCAATAAAATGAGCTGAATTTTGGTGTAGGGTGATGATTTGGAAGTATAAAGGCACTGGTAAAATTTCATACCATTTGGACATACCAAAGTGGTACCTCCTTCGCAGTTCTTTTGAGCTGGGCGCCGCCATCGCTTCTCTGTAGTGCGCAGATTCATCTTCCTCCAAGATGAATATTTCATTGTGAAACCATTTAGGAGGTTCAATAACTCTAACTGACCTACGCGGTTCAGTTACAGTCTTAACTGGAGTTTCTACAACTAGTGTAGTAACTTCTGGTTTAGTTGTGTGGACAACTTCTGAAACATATTCCATTTTGTTAGTCCTGTTCACTTCTGAAGATTCAGTAATCTTGTGAAGCTGTATTGTCCTCCCACTTACTTCTTTAGAGAGAAACGCTTTCTCGAGAAAGTGTCCATTCCTAGCGACAAACACTTTGTCTTCAGACTTTTGGTAGAAGGAATGCCCAATTGTTTCTTTGGGATAACCTACAAAGTAGCATTTGTCTGCTTTGGGATCGAGCTTATTTGGTTGTAAACATTTTACATAAGTCTCGCAACCCCAAATCTTGAGATGTGACAAATTGGGTTTCTTCCCATTCCATAACTCATATGGTGTCATCTCAACTGATTTAGACGATGCTTTGTTTAGTGTATATGTTGTTGTTTCAAGTGCATATCCCCAAAATGATAAAGGTAGATCGGTAAATGACATCATTGACCTCACCATGTCTAACAAGGTTCGGTTACGCCTTTCAGATACTCTATTTCTCTGTGGAGTTCCGGGAGGAGTAAGTTGTGAGACAATTCCACAATCACTTAGATATTTGCTAAACTCATGACTCAGATATTAGCCTCCACAATCTCATCATAGAAACTTTATCTTTTTGCCACGATGATTCTCAACTTCGTTTTGAAATTATTTAAACCTTTCAAATGTTTCAGACTTATGTTTCATCAAGTAGATATAACCATATCTACTCAAATCATCAGTGAAGGTTATGAAGTATAAGTATCCACCGGGCACCGGTACATTCATCGGACCACATACATCACTATGTATTATATCCAGCAATTCAAGCGCTCGTTTAGGATTACCTATGAATGGCGTTTTAGTCATTTTACCCATCAGACAGGCTTCTCATGTATCATATGATTCAAAATCAAACGATGTTAACACTCCATCTTTATGAAGCTTTTGCATACATTTCTTTCCGATATGACCAAGACGGTAGTGCCACATGTAAGTGGTATTTTCAGTCTTCTTAAGACGTTTAGCATTAATGGTATAGACATCTTTTTCACGTTCAAGATCCAATATGAATAATCCAGCAATCATGGGTGCAAATCCATAAAACATATCCTTATAATATATTGAACAACCATTGTTCTCTGATTTATAAGAATATCTATCATATACCAAACATGATACAGAGATAATGTTCTTACATAACTTCGGAACAAAATAACAATTACTTAGTTCTAAGATAAAACCTGAAGGTAAACTTAAAGACATGACGCCGACGGCTTGAGCGGCATCCCATCACTATTCCCGACACGTATCATGACTTCATTTCTTCCCAGCTTGCGAATCTTCCATAGTCCCTGCATCGTGTTGCAAATGTGAGCAACAAATCCATGACTTAGAGTTTTCAGCAAGTAGAATATCAATAACATTAACTTGTATAACTTTTATACCTTTACCAGAAGACGAGTTCTTCTTATCCGCCAGATATTTCAAGCAATTTCTCTTCTAGTGTCCTTTCTCTCTGCAGTAGAAACATATAGTCTCGCAAGAAGCTCCACCCTTGTTCCTCTTGGTGTTGCATTTCTTTTTGAAACTCTCTACAAGTACTGAAAGTAGCGGTAACAGATAGTTTTATAGCAAGGCAATTTGTAACAAGCAACAAGTAACAATAGTAACAATAGTACAACAAAGTGGCCCAATCCTTTTTATAGCAAAGACAAGCCGGAACGGTCTCTTATATAAAGCAAAGTGTTCTCGAGGACACATGGGAATTATCATCTAGTCACTTTCATCATGTTTATTTGATTCGCGTTTGCTACTTTGATAATTTGATATGTGGGTGGACCGGTGCTAGGGTGTTGTCCTTACTTGAACAAGCATCCCACTTATGATTACCCCTCTTGCAAGCATCCACAACTACGAAAGAAGAACTAAGATAAATCTAACCATAGCATGAAACATATGGATCCAAATCAGCCCCTTACGGAATAACGCATAAACTAGGGTTTAAGCTTCTGTCACTCTAGCAACCCACCATCTACTTGTTACTCCACAATGCCTTCCCTTAGGCCCAAGTATGGTGAAGTGTCATGTAGTCGGCATTCACATGACACCACTAAAGGAAGCTATGGGGTCGACGAGATAGGTCTAGAGGGGGGTGAATAGACCCTTAACCAACCCAAAGATACAGTTTTTTTAATTCACTTGAAATTTAGGCAGATTTTGGCACAAGTTAAGATATCACCAAGACTTCCTACACATGCATATCTAGAGATTGAGCAGCGGAAATAGCAAAGCATGCAAGTGTACGGAAAGTAAAGGGGTAGAGAATGGAAGATCAAACGCAATGAAGACATGATGATTTTTGGCGTGGTTCCGATAGGTGGTGCTATCATACGTCCACGTTGATGGAGGCTTCAACCCACGGAGGATAACAGTTGTGCGAGTCCACAGAGGGCTCCACCCACGAAGGGTCCACGAAGAAGCAGCCTTGCCTATTCCACCATGGCTTCCGTCCACAAAGGACTAGCCTCACTCGGGGTAGATCTTCATGAAGTAGGCAATCTCCTTGCCCTTACAAACTTCTTGGTTCAACTCCACATCATGTCGGAGGCTCCCAAGTGACACCTAACCAATCTAGGAGACACCACTCTCCAAAAGGTAATAGATGGTGTGTTGTTGATGAACTCCTTGCTCTTGTGCTTCAAATGATAGTCTTCCCAGCACTCAAACAACTCCTCACAGATTTGGCTATGGTGGAAGAGGGATTTGAGTGGAAAGCAACTTGGGAAAGGCTAGAAATCAAGATTCAAATGGTAGGAATGGAATAGCTTGATCTCAACACATGAGTAGGTGGTTCTCTCTCAGAAAATGTATGGTGGAAGTGTAGGCACGTTCTGATGGCTCTCCTTACTGAGAAGGAGGTGGTGGAGGGGTATATATAGCCTCCACACAAAATCCAACCATTACACACTTTTGACCCAACTCGGTGGCACCAAAACCATAATCTCGGTAGCACCGAACAGTGTAAAAGATATGAACTTTAGGAATCTCGGTGGGACCAATACGAACAACTCGGATGAACCGAAGTGCAATGGCTAGGGCAAACCTCATCTCGGTGGCACCGATTGCATCAACTCGGTAGGACCGAAGTGAAGCAATAAGGCAACAGAGAGTTGGCAAGCCATCTCGGTGAGACCGATTTGCAAAACTCGGTAAGACCGAAGTAAGTGCAAACGATTACAGAGAGTTGGCAGGGCCATCTCGGTGGGACCGAGATCCATTTCGGTGGATCCGATTTGTTAGGGTTTTGGTAGTGGCTAAGTTTAGGTGAACTCGGTGGGGCCGGATAGAGAATTTTGGTGGGGCCGAGTTGGAATGTGGGTTTTGGACCTATTTGGATAGAGAGAGTGGTTGAGGGTTTAGGAGTACTGTCACTAAGCACTTGAGCAAAAAGACCATTAAGCAACACCTCATCCCCTTTTAATAGTATTGGCTTTCCTATGGACTCAATGTGATCTTGGATCACTAAACCAAAAATGTAGAGTTTTGAGCTTTTGCCAATCCTTGTCCTTAGCATTTTGAAGGGTTCCACTTCTCCTTGTCCCTGCCACGCCATTGTTGAACTTGTCTGAAAATCACTAGATAAAAGCATTAGTCCAACAATATGTAGAGTATGGAAGATCAAACACAATGAAGACACGGTGGTTTTTGGCGTGGTTCCGATATGTGGTGCTATCTTACGTCCACGTTGATGGAGACTTCAACCCACGAAGGGTAGCGGCTGCGCGAGTCCACGGAGGGCTCCACCCACGAAGGGTCCACGAAGAAGCAACCTTGTCTATTCCACCATGGCTTACGTCCACGAAGGACTAGCCTCACTCGGGGTAGATCTTCACGAAGTAGGCGATCTCCTTGCCCTTACAAACTCCTTGGTTCAACTCCACATGATCTTGGAGGCTCCCAAGTGACACCTAACCAATCTAGGAGACACCACTCTCCAAAAGGTAATAGATGGTGTGTTGATGACGAACTCCTTGCTCTTGTGCTTCAAATGATAGTCTCCCCAACACTCAAACAGTTCCTCACAGATTTGGATTTGGTGGAAGAAAGATTTGAGTGGAAAGCAACTTGGGAAAGGCTAGAAATCAAGGTTCAAATGGTTGGATTGGAATATCTTGATCTCAACACATGAGTATGTGGTTCTCTCTCAGAAATCGTATGGTGGAAATGTAGGCACATTCTGATGGCTCTCTTACATGGTAAGAGGGTGGTGGAGGGGTATATATAGCCTTCACCTCAAATCCAACCGTTACAAGTCTTTGACCCAACTCGGTTACACCGATATGAAAATCTCGGTGAGACCGACTAGTGTAAAAGACATGAACGTTAGGCTTTTCGGTGGGACAGATATAACCTTCTCGGTAAGACCAAAGTGCAATGGCTAGGGCAAGAACAGGTTTCGGTGAGACCGAAAATCTCATCTCGGAATTTCCGAAGTGAAGTAACAACATTACAGCATGTTGGTCAAGCCTTCTCGGTGGGACCGAGAACCATTTCGGTGAGACCGATAAGTTAGGGTTTGGCATGTGGCATAGTGTATAGTAGTCTCGGTGGGTCCGAATAGGAATGTTTCGGTGGGACTGAGATCAACTTTTAGGGTTTTGGAGCAATATCACTAAGCATTTGAGCAACTGAGTCATAACCAAAACCTCATCCCCTTTTAATAGTATTGGCTTTTCCTATGGAATCAATGTGATCTTGGATCACTTAACCAAAAATGTAGAATCTTGAAGCTTTGCCAATCTTTGTCCTTAGCATTTTGAAGGCTCCTTGTCGTTGCCATGCCATTGTTGAACTTGTCTGAAATTCACTAGATAGAAGCATTAGTCCAACAACATGTATGTTCGCATAAATTACCAAAACCATCAAGGGAGCAAATGTGCTTTCAGAAGCAACAACATACATATCATCAAAATATCGAACGAATACCAAATTCACATGATTACTTATGACAAGACTTCTCCCATGTCCTCAAGAACAAATGTAACTACTCACAAATCATATTCATGTTCAAGATCAGAGGAGTATGGAATATCATTAAGGATCTGAACATATAATCTTCCACCAAATAAACCAACTAGCATCAACTACAAGATGTAATCAACACTACTAGCAACCCACAGGTACCAATATGAGGTTTTGAGACAAAGATTGAATACAAGAGATGAACTAGGGTTTGAGATGAGATGGTGCTGGTGGAGATATTGATGAAGATTGGTCCTCCCATGATGCGAGGATCGTTGGTGATGCCGATGGCTTCGATTTCCCCCTCCCGGAGGGAAGTATCCCCGGCGGAATCGCTCCGCCAGAGGGCAAAAGTGCTCCTGCCCAAGTTCCTCCTCGTGACGGCGGCGCTTCGTCCCGAAAGTCCTCCCCTTATTTTTTCTAGGGTAAATGGCTTAATATAGCAGAAGGAGGGGGCCAGAGGCGAGCTGTGGGCCCCACAAGGCGCGCCCTATTGCCTTGTGGGCAATAGGTGGGCCCCCTCTGGTATTTCTCTGCTCTAGTATTTTTTTATATATTCAATAAAAAATCCTCGTAAAGTTTCAGGTCATTTGGAGCTTCGTAGAATAGGTATCTCTACTGTAGCTTTTAGGTCCAGAATTCCAGCTGCCGGTAATCTTCCTCTCCACGTAAATCTTGCAAATTAAGAGAGAAAAGGCATTAGGACTGCATCATAAAGTGAAATAATGACCAAAATCATTATAAATATCAGTAGGAAAACATGATGCAAAATGGACGTATCAAGTTCCATTCTGGATAGCATGAAACAACGGAGATACTGCCTGACATGCTTCATCTTAGGATCAACATTTAGGCAGTGCTCAGCAAGTTCTCTCGGTACACCAGGCATGTCAGAAGGTTTCCATGCAAAGATGTCCCGATTCTCACGGATGAACTTGATGAGCGCACTTTCTCATTTGGGATCCATATTGGCCCCAATGATGAACTGCTGAGATGGGTCACCAGGGGTGAAATCTACTTTCTTGGTATCCCTTGCAGATTTGAACTTGAGCAGAGGGTCAGACTCGGTGGTGGGCTTCTTGAGCAAGGTCATATCTGCAGGATCAACATTGTCCTTACAAAATTTCAACTCCTCGGCAGCACAAGCCGACTCTGCATAAGCCGCGCCCCCCTGCTCGCATTCGAGAGCTATATCACAATTTCCATGAACTGTGATAGTCCCCTCCGGTCTTGGCATCTTCAGCTTCAGATAAACGTAACATGGCCATGCCATGAATCGAGCGTAAGCCAGCCTTCCAAAGAGAGCATGATAAGGACTTTTGAACTTAACAACCTCGAATGTCAGAAACTTAGATCGGAAATTGAATTATGTGCCGAAGGCGACTTCGAAAGAAATCTTGCCAATGTGATAAGCCTATTTGCCTGGAACGATACCATGAAAGACTGGGGATGATGGGTTCAACTGCTTCTCTGAAAGATTCATCCTCTTAAAGGTATCATAATATAGTATATTGATGCTACTGCCTCCATCCATGAGAACTTTGGTTAACTTTTGTAACTGCCAACTTGAGGGGCAACAACCAGAGCGAGACTCCCTGGCTTATCAACCCGAGGAGGATGATCTACCCGACTCCAGGTGATAGGTTGCTCTGACCAGTCTAAATATTCGGGAACTGCTGGCGCGGCCGCGTCGACGGCTCGTCTCTGAAGCTTTCTGTCCCGCTTGCAAGTGCTGGTGGTGAAGATGTGATACTGCCCACTGTGCAACTGCTTAGGATTACTCTGGAAACCGAACGTTCCTCCCTGAGTCTGGTTGCCTTGGCCGGCTCGCTGGTTATTGCCTCCGCCATTGCCAGCTCCCTGGAATCCAGTTCCCTAGCCACCAGCCCCCTGGAATCCAGTGCCCTGAAATCCGGGACCATGAAAGCCGGCACCTGGACCGCTGGCTCCTGGATTGCCCGGGTGTCCGCCATTGCCACCACAGTTGTTGCTACCTCCAAAAATATTGTTCTTAAACTCCTGTATGATATAACAATTCTTCCAGGAGTGGTTTGCCGGCTTGTTTTCCCTACTGTGCTTTAGACACGGACCTTTGGGGGCTTCCTCGTAATTACGAGGGCGGTAGGGCGGCTTTGAAATTGATGTTCTGACGCTGACTCTTGAAGCCAGAGTTAGTACTGGCAATGGAATCTGAGCCTCCCTCAGAATTCTTGCGCTTGTTGTTGTTATGATTATTGTTCCCGTTGCCGGTATTGTGATGACTCTTGCCACCATTTTTATTGCCCTTACCAGACTTCTCACCATCTGAAGCTGGATCCTTTGTGTTATCAGATTCGGCATACCTAGCCAAGACGTCCATGAGCTCACTCATCTCCTTGACTTTCCTCTTCATATGCCCGAGTTTCTGGACCAAAGGCTGAAAATGGCAGTTTCTCTCTAGAACGAGAACAGCTATCTGCGTTGTGATGCTGTCAGAAGAATGAACGATCTCTGCTATCCGGCGTGCCCAATGATGAGCTGACTGGTCTTCCCTCTGAACACAATGCTCCAAATCAACAATTGTAGTCGGACGCTTACAAGTTCCCTAGAAGTTCTTGATGAATCGCTCTTTCAACTCTTGTCAGGTGTTGATTGAATTTGCAGGCAAGTTCTTCAACCATGTTCGTGCTGGGCCTTCCAACATCATGGTCAGATTTCAAGCACACACGGCATCGCTAACTTCCAGCATGTCCATGGCCAATTCATAACTCTCGATCCAGTCTACCGGCTCCAGATCAGCTATATAATTAGGAACTTTGTGAGGACCCTTGAAGTCCTGTGGCATGCGCTCGTTCTGCAGAGCTGGTCCTAAACACAAAGTTCCAATAGTCCGTCCCGTGGCACCAGTGCTCCTTAATGCAGGCTGGGTTGTGGAGGGTGAGTTCTACGCTGTTGGATATGTCGGGCCCATGGAACCCAGGGTATCCAGACACGTCTGCCTTTGGCCCAGGGCACAACGCCTGGCGTGGGCCCAGCAGGCCGTCATCACCAAGCACCTCACCAGGACTCTTCATGAGTCCTTGGCCTCCTGAGGCCTCCTCCTCAGGAAGTGGTGAGCAAGGCTCGGCATCCTCACCAACGGCCTCGTGAGGCCCTCTCGCGAGGCGGCCTCCCGAGGCCTCCTCCCGAAGGCGCCCAAGACGAAGGCCGTTCGGCACAGCCGTGCGGTCTGGGGCCCATCACGTGGGTGACGCGCGCGACGACGAGCGGCGACAGAGGCCGCGCCAGCAGGCACGGATGAAGATGGTTTCCTCTTTTGTGTTAAGGGAGTAGGGCCAGCTATCTACTCCCCAAAGCGACCCCAAAGGTTGCCCGATCGGCGAAGGAAGATCAAGACGGCGGGCGCACAGGGCGGAGGTCATCACCGAGCCCACCGGCGCGTCATGGATCATGCTTTGGCAGGCGAAGACCGCCTTTAGTCAGGATAGCCTGAGCGCCTGTCCCCTTTCAAAACCGCCGAGTGTGGCAACCCTTCCCGCCTAAGTTTTCGAGGGGGAAGAGGACCAAGGCTGGTATAAAGGGCAGTGCTGCCGTTATAGAGAGAGACCTCGGTTGAGTTCTGCCTCCTCCACCTTGTACGCAAGAACTCTCTTGCCTCATGCAATCCCAACCACAAGCAGGAGTAGGGTTTTACACCGCAAGGTGACCCGAACCTGGGTAACCACTGAGTCCACCGTCCGTTCCTCACTAGTGCGCTATCGCCGTAGCCTCGCCGTCGCTTAGTCGTGGTAGGAGATGAAGTGGTAGAACGAGCTCACCCCAGTGTTCGAACCTTTGGGTCCCCGGAGCCCGACTTCCAACATTTGGCACGCCAGGTAGGGGTGCGCTACTGTTCTTCCGCTCCGCCCTCTGCTGCACCAACCTCATGGCCGACGCACGTCGCGAACGCGCCGAGCGCAGGGCTGCCCGAGTGGCTCAAACGGAACCAGTGGCCCGTGGCAACCGCCGCCACCCCGAGGCCGAGGCTGCTGTCGCCACCGACCCCGCTGCCCGCGAGCAGCAGGACTCCTCCCTGCACCCCTCCGTGCAGGCGAACGGCCACACCGCCACGGCCTCCTCCCTCGCCCACCGTGGGCCGCCAAACCCGCAGGCCGCACTGCTCATGGTGCGCGAGCTGCTCCGCTACCGTCCAGCTGACGCCAGCTACGACGCCTGGCTTGGCCGCATCACCGAGCTCGTGAACGCCGCCGGGGATGCTCCGGCGCCTTCCCACTCACTCCGCCCTCCGCCGTCTCGCGCTGGGGGCCTGGCGCACGGCGCTCCCCCTCCGCCTCCTCTGCGCGACGAGCATGGTGGGCCCCAGCGTGATGCGCGGCCTCGTGAGCCGTCCCGTGGCGCATCCTCGCCAGACCGAGACGAGGCCAGCTACCGGACTGAGACAAGGCCAGCTCATCACGGTCGCGGCCGCGCTTCTGCTCGGGCTCCACCGCGCGCCCCCTGATGCGCGAGTGCTCCTCGAGCGGCAGCGCCGGTGCCAGGACCAGGCCGTTCAGGATGTTGCGGCGGCTGGGCGTCAAAACCGCGCCGCCCTCGCTGGCGGCGTCCCCTCAAGCGGTGTGGGCTGCCGTGCCTTCACCCACGAGCTACGTCGCATCGTCTGGCCCGCGAAGTTCAAGCCTGAGCTGCCTCCACGCTACGACGGCACACCCAACCCCGCGGAGTTCCTCCAGCTCTACGCGCTGAGCGTCGAGGCGGCGAACGGCAACGACAAGGTCATGGCGAACTGGTTTCGCATGGCCCTCAAGGATGGCCCACGCTCCTGGCTCATGAACCTCCCCGAGGCGTCCATCTCATCGTGGGCCGAGCTCTGCAGCCAGTTCGTTGCCAACTTCAAGGGCACACAGGACCGCTCCCTCACCATCAACGACCTGCGGCGTGTGCGGCAGCGCCCAGACGAGACCCTCCGCAAGTACATCCAGCGCTTCAGCCAGGTGCGCAACAAGATCCCGCGTGCCTCCGACGCGGCCGTCATCTCTGCGTTCTCCATCGGCGTCATGGACATCAAGATGCGCGAGAAGCTCGCCATCAACGGTGAGCTCGACTCCGTGCTTGAGCTGCTCGACCTCGCCGACAAGTGCGCCAAGGCTGAAGAAGGCTGCCTCTTCGTCCACAACGACCCCGACGCGGCGCTCGACGCCGCCAAGACCAAGAACAAGGATGTCAAGCGCAAGGGCCCTGCCGTGCTTGCGGCGGAGCCCGAGCAGAAGCGCGGCCGCGACCGTGACGAGCCCAGGAAAGACAGCCGGCCACTCTGTGCCTATCACAACGTCCGCTCCCACAGCACCGAGGACTGTCAGGAGCTCAAGCTGCTCTGCGACGAGCGCCAGGGCCACCGAGACGACCGCAATGGCCGCGGCGCCGGCCGTGGAGGTGGCCGCGGCGGCAACCGTTGGGACGGCCGCAACGGCAACGGCAACTTCCGCCAGGGCTGGTGCGACCAGCCTCGTGAGGCGAATCCTCAGGCCAGTGCCGCTCTTCCGCCGCTGCCGCCGCCACCCCGGAAGAACGACGTCAACCAGCCTGACGAGGGCGCTAGGGGCTACCAGGAGCCTCACGCGGTCGCCTGCATCCTTGGCGGGTCCCAAGCCCTCGTGTCCATCTGCCACTTCAAGCAACTCTCTCGCGAGGTGTATGCCGCCCTCCTGAGGCCTGAGGCCGCGCGGCCCCTCAAGTGGTTGCAGTACGCCATCACCTTCGACTCCAAGGACCACCCCAAGTCCACGGCCTCCGCAGGCGCGCTCCCCATGCTATGCACTCCCACCATCAGCAACATCGCAGTCACCAAGACCCTCATCGACGGGGGTGCCGGCCTCAACGTGATCTCCATCGAGACATTTGAGATGCTCCAAGTGCCCTACGACCAGCTGATGCCGACCAGGCCATTCTCCGGAGTGACCGATGGCTCCACCATCCCACTGGGGCAAGTGCGCCTCCCCATCACCTTCGGCACCCGCAAGAACTACCACACCAAACTCATCGACTTCGACGTGGCGCACATCGGCCTGCCGTACAATGCCATCTTGGGCTACCCGGCTCTCACCAAGTTCATGGCCGCTACCCATCACGCCTACAACGTCCTCAAGATGCTTGGCTGCAGCGGCATCATCACCGTCACCTGCGACGAGAAGGACGCGGCCAGCACCCTCGAGCGTGCCTACAAGGCCGCCGCGGTCGCGCACCCGACCGACGAGGACGCGGCCGAGCCTCCTGAGGCCGCGCCCGCAAAGAAGAAGCAACTGTTCTCTCAGGATCGTGCCGAGACAAAGAAGGTGTCGGTGGACGGCAGCGGCTCCGGCCCTGCCTTCACCATCAGCACAGGCCTTCCTCCTGCATAGGAAAGCGCGCTCGTCACCTTCCTTCGGGCGAACTCGAATGTTTTCGCCTGGAAAGCATCTGACTTGTCCGGTGTGCCGAGGGAGGTGATCGAGCACCACTTAGCGGTGTGCCCCAATGCACGCCCCGTCAAGCAGAAAGCACGGCGCCAGGCGCCAGAGAAGCAAGATTTCATCGTCAAGGAATTTCAGAAGCTCCAGGAAGCTGGGGTCGTTCGCGAGGTGTGCCATCCCGAATGGCTCGCCAACCCAGTCGTCGTCCCCAAGAAGGGCGGCAAGGAGCGCATGCGCGTTGACTTCACCAGCCTCAGCAAGTTCTGCCCTCAGGACCCCTTCCAGCTGCCGCGAATCAGACAGGGCGTTGGCCCCGCCGTCGGCGGCATGCACATGCCCTTCGGCCTGAGGAACGCCGGCGCCTCTTTCCAGAGGCTGGCGCCCCTCGTACCAGGGCCTCGTGAGCCCCCAGCGCCTCGCAAGTCCCCTGGCCCCGGAGGAGCGGGCTCCCTTGGCGCGCCTCGCCAAGCGGTCTGACGTCACCCCAACGCGGTCCTGCCAGGTGTGTCCGACGCGTCGCCTCGCGCGGCCCACACTCCTTCTCGCCACGCCTCCCGCGCCCTCGCTCCCGGAACCCTTCCGCCAAGGTGATTTTGTTTAAGTACGGCTGAGGGCGCCCCACGAGCTGCACCAACCTCAAGCTGATCCATGCCGGACACGGCAGCCTAGCCCCTATCCTTTTGGTTGTGTAATGGATTTTGCTGATTTCTCCCTAATGAGTTATGTTACCTGCTGAAAGCACATTTGCTCCCTTGGTGGTTTTGGTAATTCATAGCAACATATATCTCATTGAACTAATGTCCATTCAAGTTAAAGATTTCAGGATGTTCAATGATTGGCATGGCATGGACTAGAGACGTGGACCCCTCAAAATGCTAAGGACAAGGATTGGCAAAAGATCAAGACTCTACATTTTTGGTTTAGTGATCCAAGATCACATTGAGTCCATAGGAAAGCCAATACTATTAAAAGGGGATGAGGTGTTGCTTAATGGTCTTTTTGCTCAAGTGCTTAGTGACAGTACTCCTAAACCCTCAACCACTCTCTCTATCCAAATAGGTCCAAAACCCACATTCCAACTCGGCCCCACCAAAATTCTCTATCCGGCCCCACCGAGTTCACCTAAACATAGCCACTACCAAAACCCTAACAAATCGGATCCACCGAAATGGATCTCGGTCCCACCGAGATGGCCCTGCCAACTCTCTGTAATCGTTTGCACTTACTTCGGTCTTACCGAGTTTTGCAAATCGGTCTCACCGAGATGGCTTGCCAACTCTCTGTTGCCTTATTGCTTCACTTCGGTCCTACCGAGTTGATGCAATCGGTGCCACCGAGATGAGGTTTGCCCTAGCCATTGCACTTCGGTTCATCCAAGTTGTTCGTATTGGTCCCACCGAGATTCCTAAAGTTCATATCTTTTACACTGTTCGGTGCTACCGAGATTATGGTTTCGGTGCCACTGAGTTGGGTCAAAAGTGTGTAATGGTTGGATTTTGTGTGGAGGCTATATATACCCCTCCACCACCTCCTTCTCACTAAGGAGAGCCATCAGAACGTGCCTACACTTCCACCATACATTTTCTGAGAGAGAACCACCTACTCATGTGTTGAGATCAAGCTATTCCATTCCTACCATTTGAATCTTGATTTCTAGCCTTTCCCAAGTTGCTTTCCACTCAAATCCCTCTTCCACCATAGCCAAATCTGTGAGGAGTTGTTTGAGTGCTGGGAAGACTATCATTTGAAGCACAAGAGCAAGGAGTTCATCAACAACACACCATCTATTACCTTTTGGAGAGTGGTGTCTCCTAGATTGGTTAGGTGTCACTTGGGAGCCTCCAACATGATGTGGAGTTGAACCAAGGAGTTTGTAAGGGCAAGGAGATCGCCTACTTCGTGAAGATCTACCCCGAGTGAGGCTAGTCCTTCGTGGACGTAAGCCATGGTGGAATAGACAAGGTTGCTTCTTCGTGGACCCTTCGTGGGTGGAGCCCTCCGTGGACTCGCGCAGCCGTTACCCTTTGTGGGTTGAAGTCTCCATCAACGTGGACATACGATTGCACCACCTATCGGAACCACGCCAAAAATCATCATGTCTTCATTGCGTTTGAAATCTCCGATCGCCTCCTTTACTTACATATGCAATTGTTTACTTTCCGCTGCTATACTCTTAGAATTGCATGTGTGGGGTGATGCTTGACATGTATTATTGCTAAAATCTGCCCACAACTAAAATTGGGAAAAGGTTAGGTTTTATTTGGTCAAGTAGTCTAATCACCCCCTCTAGACATACTTTCGATCCTACAAGTGGTATCAGAGCTTTGGTCTCCGTAAGCCTTGATTTCCATTGCTTTGGTGATCATAGCCTTGGTTTCACAACCTAGGTGAGTATGGCGTCTAGTGAGGGTAACTATCACCGTAGAGGTCCATATTTTGATGGTACAAACTTTGCTAGTTGGAAACATAAGATGAAAATGCATATTCTTGGTCATAACCCCGCCGTTTGGGTTGTTCTTCGTGTTGGCTTGCAAGGTGACTTATTTGAGGATGGCATGGAACCGGATCATGAAGCAACCCCGGAAGAATTGAAGATGTTGCAATACAATGCTCAAGCTTGTGACATTCTATTCAATGGTTTATGTCCCGAAGAATTCAACAAAATCAGCCGCCTCGAGAATGCAAAGGAAATTTGGGATACTTTGGTTGATATGCATGAGGGTACCGAGTCCGTCAAGGAATCTAAGTTGGATGTGCTTCAAAGTCAACTTGACAAGTTCAAGATGAAGGATGGTGAAGGAGTCGCTGAGATGTACTCTAGGCTTGCTCTCATCACAAATGATATTGCCGGCTTAGGAAGTGAAGAGATGACCGACAAATTCATCATCAAGAATATACTTAGAGCTTTGGATGGAAAATATGATACCGTCTGCACATTGATCCAAATGATGCCAAATTACAAAGATCTCAAGCCCACGGAAGTCATTGGAAGGATTGTTGCTCATGAAATGTCACTCAAGGACAAAGAGGAGCTGCACAACAAATCAAGTGGTGCTTACAAAGCCTCAACCGATGCTCCAACAACTCCAAGTGACAAGCTAGTATCCAATGAAGAGATTAGCCTAATGGTGAAAAGGTTCAACAAGTTCTACAAGAACAAAGGGAAAGAAAGAAGTTCTAGCTCAAGACACTATGAGAGAAGATCATCAAGTCGTGACCGTAATTGCTACAATTGTGGAAAGCCCGGACACTACTCCAATGAGTGTACGGCTCCCTACAAGAAAAGAGACGAATCACCAAGAGGAAGATATAGAAGAGATGAATCACCTCATAAGGAGAGAAGGAGTAGAGATGATCATTATGAACGAAGAAACTCTCAAAGAAGCAAGGATTCGGAGAGGAAGGACAAGTCATCCAAGAGCTACACAAGAAGAAGACATCAAGCTCATGTTGGTGAATGGGTTTCCGGCTCCGACTCCGACAACCACCCCGAGAGAAGTTATCACTCCAACTCCGACTATAGTCAAGATGAAGGTGTTACCGGACTTGCTATTGTGTCATCCAACTCCTATGATCTATTTGACTCACCAAATGAAGGAATTGGAAGATGCTTCATGACAAAAGGCCCCAATGTATCACACCCCGAGTATCTTGATTTCAATAGTGATGAAGATGATTTCCTTGGTGATGATGATTTACTTGTTGATAAAAATAGTGATGTAAGCTATAATGTAAATGCTAGTAATCAGGATAGTCAAGAACTAAATGCTCTTAAGTTAGCTCGTGAAACAACTCAAGAGGATCATAGAGAACTTCTAAGAACTCATGAGAAGCTACGCTTCGAGAAGCTAAATTTAGAGCAAGAGCATGAGTTTCTTAAAGCTATCAATGACGATCTTCGAAAGAAGAGTTCTTCATATCTTGCCAAACGTTTACTCTTGTCTACCTTTATGCCACAAGTTAAATCTAAGCAAACTAGCAACAAGGGTAAAAAGGGTTCTACCTCTAGTAGTAACAATAACAATGCTAAATCCAATGTTGTTGCTTCTAGTAGTTCTATTGATTCCACTAATGATTCTCTTAGCCAAGTTACACTTGAGCAAGAAAATATGCTATTGAAAGGAATTATAGAAAAAGGTGTTGACGGTGTCCTGGATTAGGGGGTGCCAACCAAGCCGGCCCGTCTTCTCGGATGGGCCGATATGCCCCCGTATGTGGTCAAGATGGACTCCGGAGGTCGCACATGGAAGACGTGATCAAGACTACATCTACCGAAGACTTGCAGTACACTTCAAGATTATTCCAGCCGCCTTACTCCAAGATACCGACCTTGTAACCCTAGATACCCTCCCTGGCGTGTATATAAGCCATAGGGTTTAGCCCGTAGGGGAGAATTAGAACAACATCGAACACCTAGCTATAGTAGTTAGACACATATTACGATCTCGAGGTAGATCAACTCTGTACTCGATACAACTCCATTAATATAAACAGAAGCAGGACGTAGGGTTTTACCTCCATCAAGAGGGCCCGAACCTGGGTAAAACATCGTCTCCCTTTGTCTCTGTTACCACCAATCCGAGATCCGCAGCTCGGGACCCCCTACCCCGAGGTCTGCCGGTTTTTACACCGACACTGGTGCTTTCATTGAGAGTTCCGCTGCGTGATCACCAGAAGGATTGATGGCTCATCTGCAGATCAACTACATCAATGGCTGTGAGGACGTCTACGCCCCAGGATAGCTTTTCGTCTTCGGCAGCATGGTATTTTGCGCCGACTCGACGGGTCATCTGACCTCGGTCGAGAATTACGCCCCTGGTCAGATCGTGACCTTTGGCGGCCTCGAGTACACTGCGGACTTCCGTGGCAAGCTCATTTTATCGGGATGGACTCCCGGCCGGATCGAAGGCTTGGTCGGTTCTGGAGGCTCGACTCCGGAGCCGAACTCCGTCACGGTACCCCTTGAGACTCCGGACGCCGCCGCTCCGACGAGTCCCTCCCCGATTATCGATCCATAGATAGATCCGGCGACCACTCCTGAAATTACGCCAGCGCCAGAATCGATCCCGGCGCAGAAATCGGATCCATGCTCGGATTCCCCTCACACCGGAAACACGTCCGGTTACACACCAGGGCTGCTTCGAATCAGCCCTGCCTACGGCGCATCCATGGATCCTGAGGAGCTATCTCAGCTCGACGAGATGCTCGACCGTATCCGGAGCATGTCCATCTCGGACGGCAAGACTTCGGTTTATAATCGAATCAGACTTGAAGCCGACAATAGGGAAATTTATACCCCATCCACCACCCACTTAGTCGCCACGGTCGACGATTTAACCGACGTGTTAGACTATGGCGAACCTTCCGACATGGAGGAAGATGCTGATGGCCCCCTTGAGGACACCTTAGCCCCGGTCAACACGGGCAGGTGGACAGCCACATCCACGTATGATGTCTACATGGTGGATACCCCCAAGTCCCCTCCAAGACGTCGGCGAAGAGGCTGACGGGGAAATAATGGAGAACCCAGTGGCAACGACGCGACAGCCACTAATAATGACGCAGAGGATGGTGATGCCAATGCCCACGAGGCGGACATTCAGGCCTCCCCCTCAAGGGACGGCACACCGGATCGACCTCTTGTGGACTCTGATCCCGATGACCTCTTTGAAGGGGCCGACGATAATTACATGCCGGAGTCCGAGGAGGACGACAGCCTCGGTACCGAGGACTTCATCGTCCCCGAGGACCCCTTCGAACAAGAACACTTCTGGCGACGCCTCGTTGCGACGGCCCAGAGCTTAAAACGCAAGTAGCTGCTGCTGTAGGAAAATACCGACGCGCTAAATGACAAGTGGGTTGAAGTGCTCTCTGCCGAGCAGGATATGGAAAACCGACGCCATAGTGCGCCGAAGTCTTACCCACGCAGGCGCCTCCTACCAGAATTTGATGAAGAACTCGCTGAAGACCTCGATCGGCCCCCTAGAGGCCGAGACAGGCCAAGACGAGAAGACCAAGGTGAAAGGCCACCCCCACGGCGTCATGGTAAAGACTCCGTGGGCAACCTGGATCCCCACGACGCTAGACGTCGTATTGACGAAAATAGGGCTCCTCCTCGGTCCATCTACGGATCCAGGGGACGCGCCCCCGCTGGGCTCAACGGCTACGATGCCTGGATGGATAGGAACGACCGTGCCCGAAATCAAGCTTACTCACGGCTCTCTCCCGAGACCCGACGTGATCCTCCTCGGTCCCGAGGTCCAGCTCACCCAATCTGCTTTACAGACGGGGTGATGGAGCATCAATTCCCGGAGGGGTTTAAACCCATCAATATAGAGTCATATGATGGTACCATGGACCCAGCAGTTTGGATCGAGGATTTCCTCCTGCACATACACATGGCAAATGGAGATGATCTCCATGCCATTAAATATCTGCCGCTCAAACTAAAGGGGCCGGCAAGACACTAGCTTAATAGTCTACCCCCTCATTCTATTGGCAGCTGGGAGGCCCTAGAAGACGCCTTTCGAGCAAACTTCCAGGGCACGTATGTCCGCCCTCCAGATGCTGATGACCTCAGCCGTGTCACCCAGCAGCCAGGCGAATCTGCCCGCAAGTTCTGGAACAGGTTCCTCACTAAGAAGAACCAGATTATAGACTGCTCCGACGCCGAAGCCATCGCCGCTTTCAAAAACAATATCCGAGATGAATGGTTGGCTCGACAGCTCGGATAGGATAAACCAAGAACTATGGTAGCCCTGACTTCACTAATGACTCCCTTTTGCGCGGGAGAAGATAGCTGGCTCGCCCGAAGTACCCACAACGGCGAGGCAGGCACCTCGGAAATTCGTGACGCCAATGGAAAGCCAAAGCGCAATAAAATTAAGCGCAGGTATAAAAATGGCGGAAGCGACACTGAAGACGCCGTGATAAATGCAGGATTCACCAGACCTAAATTCGGGCAAAAAAGAAAACCCTATAAAGGGAACAAAGACGGACCCAGCCAGCTTGACAGACTCCTGGACCGCCCATGTGGAATTCACGGTACCCAGGAAAAGCCAGCAACCCACACTAACAGGAATTGCTGGGTGTTTAAGCAAGCCGGGAACATAGCGGCAGAGGGGCAAAATAAAACCCAACACCGCAGCGACGATGAGGATGAACCTCGTCAGCCCACTAATGGAGGGCAGAAGAAGTTTCCAAATGAGGTAATAGAGGTCAATATGATCTACGTCACTCACATCCCCAAGAGGGAGCGGAAACGTGCACTCCGAGACGTATACGCGTTGGAGCCAGTCGCCCCGAAGTATAACCCGTGGTCGGCTAATCCGATCACTTTCGATAAGCATGACCACCCGACCAGCATCAGGCATGGCGGATCGGCGACGCTTGTCCTGGACCCCATTGTTGACGGTTATCATCTAACACGCGTCCTAATGGATGGGGGGAGCAGCCTTAACCTCATTTACGAGGATACAGTTCGGAAGATGGGCATCGACTCATCTCGCATCAAGCCGAACTCCACCACCTTTAAAGGTGTCATCTCGGGCGTCGAAGCCCGTTGTACGGGCACAATAACCCTAGAGGTAGTCTTCGGTTCGCCCGAGAACTTCAGAAGCGAGGAGTTAATCTTCGACATCGTACCCTTCCGGAGTGGGTACCACGCGCTCCTAGGGCGCACAACCTTTGCTCGCTTTAACGCAGTTCCGCATTATGCCTATCTCAAGCTCAAAATGCCGGGACCCAAGGGCGTTATCACTGTCAATGGTAACACAGAACGCTCACTCCGGACAGAGGAACAGACCGCGGCCTTCGCAGCCGAGGTCCAAGCGTACGAGGAGGCAGCCCGCAGCAGTAAACGCGCTGCCCGCTCTTTGAAGCGCGTCAAGGCTGCACAAGTCGACCTCGGCTAGTTATTCCCACACCCGAAATAGGGGTGCGGGCTCCTCGGGTGCCCTCTCTATGGGCACTACGTCCCTAGGGTGCATAATTTTGCCCTAAAATCCCCTGGGACGCCGAGGAGCCAAAGCATATCTGAAGCGTCATGCGCGGGTTAACCACGCAATGGCGAGGCTTAGAGCCCCAGCACAGGCAGGCATCTGTAAAAGAAGCAGCCAAACTATGCATACGTCTCGGTGGCCTTAACCACAGAGTGACTTCGGCCACACCTCCACTCAAGGAGCTCGGTCAATCAAACACTTAGAGTGTATAAAGGGCCAGCAGGGGATCGACCTTTGCAAATTCTTCATCTTCAATCAGACGATCTGGTCAACAGTTCGGGAATGCAGACGTGCGGCAGGCTTCGGTCTGGATCCTTTAAAATCCGTTGGTAATTATCCGACCTGTTTTTCCTCCTACTTCTTTACTGTTTACATTGTATTCTTTCCATTACTCTCGTCCACAGGGCATGTACACGATTGATATTATGAAATAAAGAAACCGTGCCCTTTCAAGGTCCCTATTGTATTTCTTTATCAGCATAGCTCTGGAACGATGAAGTTCTCTCAAAAAAGATGCAATCGTATCACAAAAAGTCCGATGTGTTCGGCATCTCGGATTTTGGCCTTATGTGCATCAGTTTCGAACCTAGGTTTTGGTCAATAGTTGGGTTGCCCGGCTCCTATGTGTACCCCTTATGTTTCCGATGAATTCGGCTAAGGGCGTAACGGGAGAACCACTGCGATTGCGCCGCCAGGTCAATTGGCGTGGCGCCTCAGTGGAGAAAGCCGAAAACTGACTATCTAGGTAAGCGTAAACTGGTCCGCCATCCGGAGACTGCGTCAAGCGATGTGATCCTAGAGATCACCCGTGTTAAACGAAGGGCTTTTTTCTTTTAGCCGAAGTGTGCTCTGGCTTCAACCTCGGCCAATTAAGGCCGAACACTTCCAACACCGGGGGCTGGTCATCACCCCCACAGTCAAACTCCTATGGCTAAGTGAAAGACATCAAGCCACTATAGTCCGATTGCCTAGTTCCTCTAAGTCATTGACCGCCCATGGGTACCGAGACGTCGGCTAAGGGTCAAGAATGGCTTAGGGAACACCCTTTGTATGACCTACACGGGGGCTAAGGCCGACGACTGGCCACTCTCACTTTAAAAAGTCATATCGGAGGTATAATCAAATTAATAAAATACGGAACTTCAAGCCATTTTCATTTCAAACGATATAGTTTTTACATCATACACTCCGGCATTCCGGAGTACCTAAAAATACATCGTGTCCTTAGGGCACATGGCCTCGGTGGTCCGAGCTCCCGCCTCCACTTCGGAGAAGAACTGCTCGGCGGTCCGCGGCTTATCGGCAGGAGGGCTAGCAGCACAAGTCTCCGCATCAACTTTGCGGAAGTGCGTCATCACACAAGCGTATGCCCTCCGAGCCCCTTCGAAGCACGCGGACCTCTTCCAGCGGTCAACGCAGGGCACGACATCTCGAAGACGAGCCGACAGACCGAAGAGACTCCTCGGCATGGCTTCGGCCGGCCACAGAGCAACGCAGAGATCCTGGAGTGCTGGCCTGGTCATGCGGAACAACTCGACCAGCTGCTTCACTCGATGATTTAGCAGCTGCGCCGAGGGGGACCCTGGGAATTGACCCCAGAAGGCTTTCTCCGCCTCATGACCTGCTAGCTGGCCGAAATAGGCCACCGCATCCTCTGCACTCTGCGGGAGATCCTCGAAGACCTCTGCGGAATGCCATAACTAGGTGAGCTCGACACACCCTTTGCTGCCAAACGCACACTGCAGCAAAAATATCTTACCCGAAGCGATTTGTTCCACTTGCTGGAGCACCTCGCGGTCCGCACGGGCCGAGGTGTTGAGTTCGGAGTGGGCACGTTGAAGCTTCTCGAGCTCCTCTTTCGTGCGCCGCTCCTCCTCCTGAAGCTTGTCGTGTGCTTCAAACACACCCTTCAGGGTCTCCTCGACCTCCAGCACTCGCGCCTGGTGCTTCTCTCCGGCCGCCTTCTCGGCTGTGGCGACAGCTGCTTTTTGCTGCCGCACTTCCTTCCAAGCCCTTTCCAGCTCAGCTTTGAGCGTCTCCAGCTCCGCTGTCAACATATTTAAGTCTTAGTTGTTTTCCTCAAAATACAACACACACAGCAAAGTTTCACCTTGTTTACCTTGAGATCGCTCAAGTCTCATGTTCATCTCTTCGGAGATGGAGTCCGGAACCAAGGTCGATACCTGCAGTATAATCAAATCATTGTTAGATGCAAATGGCCTAGACCATCAACATGCTCCAGGACAGCCACTTCGGGTAGCGTCCTGGGGGCTTATTAACAGGCTCCTACTTATTCAAGCGACCCCGATGACGGTTTCTTGAAACCGACTTCGGGCTCGGGGGCTACTCACTCATTACGCCATTTATCAGGCTATATTTTTTATGTCCTTGGACAAATTTCATAAAAACAAAACAAACCGAACGCGCAGAAAACGTACCTCGAAACCTGCTACAAGGTTTTTGAAGACCTCGTGCAGGCCGGCCTGTGCGGACCGGTAGCCTTCTAGCGTCGTGCCTATCAAGGCGTGGTGCTCCTCCTTAAGGGAGAAGCCCTTGAGGGCCTCCTCCACCTCCTCGGCCCACCCCGTGCCGGTCTGTCCTCGGACAGCAGGCTGGGGTGGAGGGATGACCTCGGATGGATCCACCCGAGGGGCCCCCATCTGTGAAGGCGGTGCCGAGGTAGACTTCTGCTGGACCGATATCCGGCCCAGCCCTTCTTCGATGACCTCGGGGCGCTTCGTCCCCTGGTCTTGTTGGGCCGAGGTTTCAACCTCGGCCATGACCACCGCATCGTCGGCCCCCGCCGTGTTGACCTCGGGGTCAGGGTGGATGTTGCCTCCCCCAGACCGACTTGCATCGGGGGAGAAGCAGCGGGCTCTGGAGTCCCGCTGGCGGACGGCAACCCGTTTGAGGAGCCGCTGGGAATCACCTTCGGCGGACTGTGTATGAAAAGTTGCTTCTGTGAAAATTTCCCTTGATGAAACAATGACTCAAGCAAGGGAGACAAGGATAAGGGCTTACCCTCGAGGCGCCGGCTTCTTCCTCCCCGTTTTGAGGGGGTCTTCCTCTGAGTCACCGGAGAGCTCGGCTCTCTCCGACGACGTGTTGGCGGCCTCGGATGAGGCTCGCCTCAGCCGCTTTCGGCCCTTGGGCGGCATGCCCACGTCAGCGTCTTCTGACACCGACCTTTTCCCCTTCGGGGGGGGGGGGAATCTCCTCCTCGCCCTCCTCGGCGCCGCCATCTTGAGCGACGGAGGTATGGGTCTCCTCTGATCGGGTGACCGAAGTCCCCCGGGTCCGAGCACTTGACCTCCCCGGTTGGGTCTTCGTCCCTTTGGAGGCCACCACATGTGGCTCCTCGGTCAGAAGCGCCGAGAGCAGGGGAGTTTGGGGTTGTTCCGGCAATGGGGCTGGGCATTGTACCCCCTTTACCCATGCCGACCACTTCTGCAAAATGTCAAAACACGACGGCTCAAATAAAGACTTTACTCCTCGAAGCGATATGCAAAGAGTGAAAGATTGAAGGACAGAACCACTCACTGGGGGGGCCTCATAGCCGTGTTCGAGGCCGCGGTCCTCTCCCTCCTGGGGAATCTTGTCCTTGGCCAGCTTCATGAGCTTTGTCCACATAGTGGCCAAGGTGGAGCGGAACAAGGTGTTGATGGTGTCCATGTCCTCGGGCTTCTGTGCCCACATCGGGGTGGCCCGAAGTTGGAGAGGAAGGATGCGGCGGTTGAGCATGACGTTGATGACATCGACCAGCTCAGCCTTCCCCGCGGTGGTCCACGACACGATCCTCCCGACCAGGGTCTCTACCTCTTCGGGCTTCCCCCAGGAGACGCCCTTTTCCTTCCAAGACTTGAGTTTCTTGGGAGGCCCGGCCGAGAATGCCGGGACCTCGGTTTGACCAGCGGCAAGGGGTTCGGTGATGTAGAACCATTCCTTTTGCCACTCCTTCACCGTCACGATGAAGGTGCCCTTGAACCAGGTGGCCCCCTGGTTCTTGCTGATCATTGCCCCTCCGCACTCCGCAAGTTCGGAGCCGCTTGACTTCGGTTTAATCCCGAAGAGCTTCAGCCATAGGCCGAAGTGTGGCTCACAGCGGAGGAAGGCCTCGCAGACTGTTATGAAAGCGGCGAGGTGGAGAATGGAGTTGGGGGCTGGATGATGGAAATCTAACCCATAGTAAAACATGATCCCGCGCATGAAAGGGTGCAGCAGGAACCCCAGGCCTCGGATGAGGTGGGGAACAAAGATCACCCATTCCCCGGCGTTGGGAGTGGGTACCAGCTCGTCGGCCTCTGGAGCGCGGGCGGCGACATCACGGGCTAGATACCCCGCGTCGCGCAGCTCGGCGATGGTCACCGCCGTCACGGTGGAGCCGCCCCAGTGCCCCTTAAGGGTATCGGCCATGGCTGATGGGGAAATCGAGCTTGCGTACGAGAAAGGCGTAAGAGTTGGATCTGGGCGTTGGAGCTAGATGAAGCGGCAGCAAGGGAGGAATGGGAGCGTAGGCTATCACGCTGTTCTCCCCATTGCTTTTATAAGCCTATGAAAGGCCAAGAGCTCCCTCTGCTGCGCCGATAAATTCATGATTATTATCAAAGAGGCCGTTGAAACATATGGGGAAACAAAATTTCGATGATATCCCTAAGAAAGCGGGCACAATCTCTGCCTCGACGGGACGTGCTAGTAAAGGAACCGCCTCGAAACACGATTTGAGAGGAGGCAGTAACTGCTCAACCTGTCGTGGGGCGGGCCTCTCCGATAAAGCTGTCAGGCCGGATTGGATTGTTTATACCGGCACTGCAAGCCTTCGAGGCTAAGATACTTGCTCACCTCGGATAGGGTACGAGCTCGGTTGGACCACAGATGTTGGTGCTCTGTTAATAGGATTCGAAATGTAAGGTGGAACTCGTCTGTCAAGCCGGAGACTCCGGATCCGAAGTGATGGTTCAAAGTCGTTCTCGGCGTAGAAGACCAGTTCGGGGGCTACTGACGGTGTCCTGGATTAGGGGGTGCCAACCTAGCCGGCCCGTCTTCTCGGATGGGCCGATATGCCCCCGTATGTGGTCAAGATGGACTCCGGAGGTCGCACATGGAAGACGTGATCAAGACTGCATCTACCGAAGACTTGCACTACACTTCAAGATTATTCCAGCCGCCTTACTCCAAGATACCGACCTTGTAACCCTAGATACCTTCCCTGGCGTGTATATAAGACATAGGGTTTAGCCCGTAGGGGAGAATTAGAACAACATCGAACACCTAGCTATAGTAGTTAGACACATATTACGATCTCGAGGTAGATCAACTCTGTACTCGATACACCTCCATTAATATAAACAGAAGCAGGACGTAGGGTTTTACCTCCATCAAGAGGGCCCGAACCTGGGTAAAACATCGTCTCCCTTTGTCTTTGTTACCACCGATCCGAGATCCGCAGCTCGGGACCCCCTACCCCGAGGTCTGCCGGTTTTTACACCGACAGGTGTCTACAAGAGTCTTGCCGGGAGTAAGCAATTTGAGGAAATTGTAAGCAAGCAAGGAAGGCACCGGAAGAACCAAGGTGTTGGTTTTGAACGAAAGTTCAATGCCAATGGAGTTGAGTGGGAAGAAGATCAATACCCCAAGACGAAGTTTGTTCCTCAACAAGAGAAGTATGATCCTACTTCCTTCAAGGGAACACAAGCTCAAGAAGATCTTTCGCCACAAGACCACAAGCTAAAAGGCAAGGACAAGCTTCAAGAAGAGATTGATTCATTTGAAGAAGCTCCTCAAGCCATGGTCAAGTGGGTTCCCAAGACTTCATCAAGTTCTACTTCATCAAGTGCTACTACAACTCCAAGGATTCCCATCAAGTTGATGTAGGTCCAAAAGAAGAAGAACTAGAGAGTTCTTAAGGGTGACTCCGCCAACAAACTTCACTCACATTCATTATGGCAAGAACTTGTGCAACCAACTTCCACATTTTGCACTAGTTCATGGAGTCACAAGCCCTCTTGTTGGTAAGGCAAGGGACAAGGTAGTCAATGCATTCATGGACATCATCATATGTGTATTTCACTCTATGTCTATGGATATCCTTGTATGTTCCTTGTATGGGACTAACCCATGTAGGTATTCAAAGCACAAAACTCCAAAGGATTGCTCCCAACTCTTGATGGTCCACATCAACATTAAGCATCCACAACTTCAACATCTACATGAAGTCATCATCGACAAAACCCAAGGTTAGTTCATCCCTCTAAGGGGGGATATCACATCTAGGGGGAGTTTTGCTCTAAACAATTGAGCTAAAGCAACTCTAATGGTGTGAACACATCAATGCTTTATGTAAAAGTGGCAACCCCACTTGTGCTTAAACGATGAGTATGACCTATGATCAAATGTTCTCATTTGGCTCCTAAGTCAATATACTCATATATAGATGACCTAGTCATTGCCATTGCTTGATAGATGCTAGAATTGGTTGTGCATGGTTGACACATATTTCATTTGCTATCTTTTTGTGTGAGCATGTTGGTTTGCATGTTTTCATCATTCGAGGACATCCATTTGTTGTTTTGATTGTCTTGGTTTTTCTGGCCAAGTGGATGTATAAGAATGCCTAAGAACCTTCTCTAGCTATCTATGATTTCTTGTCTCAAATTCTATTCTTGTTGCATCACAAAAATTGAACAAGTCATTTTCGGACCCTCCGGGTGAGGAGCACTCAGAGCCACCGATCTGAAAGGGCTGAACCTCCAAAACCTTCTATCTGATTTCGGCCGAACCAATTCACTCAAACTCGGTCTAACCGAAATCACTTAGATTGATCTAGGTTTTCCATCTCGGTGCTACTGAGTTGAACCATTTTGGAGCCACCGATGTGCTGACCTGCGTGCAGTTACACATATCGGTGCCACCGAGTGGTCCAACTCGGCGCCACCGACAGCGTACGGGTATATATATCGCGCGGACCGAACGGTTGAAATTTCTCGACCCCACTCGTTCCCGCACCCCGTTGCTGCCGTCGCCCTCATCTTCGGACTTCGCCGTCGTCTCCAACGCGCCCTTGCTGCCGGATTCGGTCGCCGTCAACGGCAATCTGCCCCGCCGTTGCCGCCGTAGAGAGTCTCCACCGAGTTAGGGTGAGATTCAATCCCTCTCGTGCTCCCATTTCCGATTCAATGCACGATTGGACTGCCTGAATTCATGCCACGGATTGAGAACTCCTGTTACACTTCAAACTCCGTAGATTAGATGCGAGTAAAAAAATTAGGTTTAAGTTTCCGCCGAATGCATCTCGGACCGACAGATTCGAAATTTTTGGTCCTACCGATTTGGCCTCTGGCCATAGCACTAGTACGCCTCGGTGCCACCGAGTTGTACGTATCGGTGAGACCGAAAGTAAAATCTCAGTGAAACCCTAGCATCTCGAAGCCACCGAACCCCATCTCGGTCTGACCGAAATGGCGTGTAAGGTTTCTGTTGTATGCTTCGGTATCACCGAGATGATCAACTCGGTCCATCCGAAATGCCTTCTGTGAAAACTTGAAACTAAGAGTTGAACTCAAATTTTATGCAAAACCTCTGCTTTTTGTGATGACTCATCTACTCTGCCCATACCCATCTATTCACAGGGTCAGCTCAGCAAGATGTCAGATTCCAGCGACAGCCAGAACAGGTCAGAGCAGCATGCAGAACTAAGTGAAGGGTCAAGCCCTGCAGAAAGTTTCTATGAGGGAGAGAGGAGCTCTCCAGATCTTCCTAAGGCAGCCACTAGAACAAGGAAGAAGAAAACCTCAGACAGTGAGGATGAAGATTTTGTTGCTAATGAAGCAGCAACCAAGAAAAATAGAGTCGTGCTTGCTAAGGAGTACAGCACCAAACCATCAACTGCCAAAGAGAGGACTGCTGTGAGGAAAGTTCCAAAGCAGACTATGCAATTCACTCTTGAAGAGCCTAGTGACACAGAACCAGCTGCCGGTGGAAAGAAGAAGAGAGCTAGGAAGACTACAGCTCAAGTGCTTGGAAGGCCCTCCATGAGGACAGATGAGGAGGAGGAGGAAGCTACTGCTGATGCACCTCCAGCCAATTCTCAAAAGCTTATGTCTGATGCAATCAGGACTGCTACCACCAAGTCCAAGCCAAAGGTGTCAGCACCAAAGAGATCCACCAGGAACATATCAGCTGCTGAGAAGAACAAGGCCCCAGTGCCTGAGGCAAATGTTGACGAAGAGCCACTAGTGCTCCGGAAATTGAAGCCAAATATACCATACCATGATGATGCACACCCAGTTGCGGAGAACATGATGCTGAGGAAAGATAAAGGACTGCATCAGTGGAGACAATCAGATCCTTACGCTACAAGGAGGAAGACAGCGTGTGACTATCGCTTTCACACTCGTGAAGAACAAGATTTCTATGAGACCGTATTGCTTGACAAGAAGCCCATTGTTAGCGACATGAGATGGGTGGATTGGGAATACATCGATGAGAATGAAGATTATTTCCCCCATGTCCATGAGAGCTTCAGGATTGCAGGTGTTGATGACTTTGTCGGACAGAAGTTGACCAAGTGGAATGATGAAATGGTCATGCAATTCTACTCCACAGCTCATTTCTATCCAGATGGCCGAATTGTGTGGATGACTGAGGGTATCAGGTACCAGTCAACCATCTCTGAGTGGGCAAGTCTTCTTGGTGCTCCCAAGGAAGAGGACGATGACATTGATATCTATGCTAAGCTCAAGATGGATCACAACTCCATGTCCAACATGTACACTGCAATTCCTCAGAAAGACATTGAGACTCATAAACTTGGATCAGTGAAGCATCTACTGCCAGGACTGGACACCACTAACACTATCTTGCGGTATACTCTATTACCCAAGTCAGGCGATGATAAGATGATTCGTGACCACTCCATCAATTTGCTGCATCTGTTTGATACTCCTCAGAAATTTAAAGTGATGAGCCTGATAGTGGAAACTATCAAGAGGACTGCAGTTGATCAGAAGAGATCGTGCGGATATGCTCCACATATTCAGATTTTGATCAATTCCAAGGTTGGAACCAGCACATACCTTCTTGATCGAGAGCATTTACCTTTGCGTCCAGAGTTTGAAGACAATGTTATCGTGATGGATCCTTCGCATCCCACTTCTGCACAAGCTCAGGAGAAGATCCGCAAAGCCAAAGAAGCAAAATCAGCCCAGGAGGCAACAGCTCCCAATGCTCCAATTGCAAATCTTAAGTCTAAGTCTGACCAAATGACTTATCTGCTTGAAGCCACCCTGAGGATTGAGCGAAGTCTGGCCAACCTCACCCAGCACCAGGCTAGCTTAGAGCGGATAATAGAGACAAAATTTCATGATCTAGATGTCAAGGTCACAGAGATCCAGACTACCGTGGAGCAGCTGCAGAGTGATGTTGATGCTATCAAGACAGCCCCGTCAGATGACAGTGGAGATGACAGACCTACCACAGAGCGTTTTCAGACAGTGCCTAGGGCAGCCAGATCTGCTGCAGTGCCAGTTGTGGATCCGAGGACCACAGTCTCTGCACCTGCTGCTGCTGCCACAGTGCCACCGCCGGTATCCACTCCACCAACCCAGCAAACTTCTGCAGAAGCCTTCGCGGACGCTCTTCTCTCAACACCATCTACGCACACTGGAGCTGCCAGCAAGAGGTCACCTTCAGGAGCTTCGGAGGACCGTGCTTAGAGTGTCGATTAGTCCTATACATATTTGATCTTTTTGGTACTTGTTGCCAAAGGGGGAGAATGTGTATAGATCATAGGCTTCGAGAGAGAGTGCTCTTGTTTTGCTCGTTGTTTTATTTCTCTCGAGTTCTTTTGCTACAATTTGCTTGTTGGTACTTTGTTTCTATGTGTGTGCTTGATACTATGCTTCGTTATGATTTTGAGCTACTTCATGTGATTGATCATACTATGACTCTTGTGATGATCAATGCTTATCTTTATCATTATCTTGTATGATCACTCACTTATGTTGGTGATGCGTGCTTGCTATTCCAATCATATCATTTTGCGCGCTCCACCAAGTTGTATGTGACATGGAAGAGTGACCCATGAGCCTAATCAATTGTGCATTTGCATTCAAATGCAAATTTTTAATAATGCACAAATTTAGGGGGAGCTCTTGCTTATCACATATTTCTCAAAGCGACGACGTATTCCATTCATTTAATCAATTGTCGAAGCTTTGATCTATATGTTGTCATCAATTACCAAAAAGGGGGAGATTGAAAGCACATTTGCTCCCATGGTGGTTTTGGTAATTCATAACAACATATATCTCATTGAACTAATGTCCATTCAAGTTAAAGATTTCAGGATGTTCAATGATTGGCATGGCATGGACTAGAGACGTGGACCCCTCAAAATGCTAAGGACAAGGATTGGCAAAAGATCAAGACTCTACATTTTTGGTTTAGTGATCCAAGATCACATTGAGTCCATAGGAAAGCCAATACTATTAAAAGGGGATGAGGTGTTGCTTAATGGTCTTTTTGCTCAAGTGCTTAGTGACAGTACTACTAAACCCTCAATCACTCTCTCTATCCAAATATGTCCAAAAGCCACATTCCAACTCGGCCCCACCGAAATTCTCTATCCGGCCCCACCGAGTTCACCTAGACTTAGCAACTGCCAAAACCCTAACAAATCGGATCCACCGAAATGGATCTCGGTCCCACCGAGATGGCCCTGCCAACTCTCTGTAATCGTTTGCACTTACTTCGGTCTCACCAAGTTTTGCAAATCGGTCTCACCGAGATGGCTTGCCAACTCTCTGTTGCCTTATTGCTTCACTTCGGTCCTACCAAGTTGATGCAATCGGTGCCACCGAGATTAGGTTTGCCCTACCATTGCACTTCGGTTCATCCGAGTTGTTCGTATCGGTCCACACCGAGATTCCTAAAGTTCATATCTTTTACACAGTTCGGTGCTACCGAGATTATGGTTTTGGTGCCACCGAGTTGGGTCAAAAATGTGTAACGGTTGGATTTTGTGTGGAGGCTATATATACCCCTCCACCACCTCCTTCTCAGTAAGGAGAGCCATCAGAACGTGTCTACACTTCCACCATACATTTTCTGAGAGAGAACCACCTACTCATGTGTTGAGATCAAGTTATTCCATTCCTACCATTTGAATCTTGATTTCTAGCCTTTCCCAAGTTGCTTTCCACTCAAATCCCTCTTCCATCATAGCCAAATCTGTGAGGAGTTGTTTGAGTGCTGGGAAGACTATCATTTGAAGCACAAGAGCAAGGAGTTCATCAACAACACACCATCTATTACCTTTTGGAGAGTGGTGTCTCCTAGATTGGTTAGGTGTCACTTGGGAGCCTCCAACATGATGTGGAGTTGAACCAAGGAGTTTGTAAGGGCAAGGAGATCGCCTACTTCATGAAGATCTACCCCGAGTGAGGCTAGTCCTTCGTGGACATAAGCCATGGTGGAATAGACAAGGTTGCTTCTTCGTGGACCCTTCGTGGGTGGAGCCCTCCATGGACTCGCGCAGCCGTTACCCTTCGTGGGTTGAAGTCTCCATCAACGTGGACGTACGATAACACCACCTATCGGAACCACGCCAAAAATCACCGTGTCTTCATTGCGTTTGAAATCTCCGATCCCCTCCTTTACTTACATATGCAATTGTTTACTTTCCGCTGCTATACTCTTAGAATTGCATGTGTAGGGTGATGCTTGACATGTATTATTGCTAAAATCTGCCCACAACTAAAATTGGGAAAAGGTTAGGTTTTATTTGGTCAAGTAGTCTAATCACCCCCCCCCCCTCTAGACATACTTTCGATCCTACACCTGCTTAATTGCCTGTTAAGTTCGATGCCGACCGGAGAGTGCCACACGCTCGCGACCCCTCCCCTGGCCGATTCCATGAGAGGGGGCTAGGCACGGTGCCTGTGCTCGGGTCCATCCCTGCAGTGCTGCCAAATCCAAGCGACTGAGCTCTGGCTCGCGGGCCTGCTCCCGTGCATGTCACCTCACCAAGGTCCTTGGTGCCTTATCTCCTCACGCAACGGCCACGGGCGAGTTAGCGAGCGCGTGCCGCTCCCCCCATTGTGAAATATGTCGACATGCAGTCCCTCAGGAGACGAGCTGCGCGAGGACCTCGCGGGCGGCCTCTCGCGAGCCAGCCTCGCGAGGCGAAGACACTTCGAATGCTGAGCCTTGTGAGCACACCTCGCGAGCTACGTGAGCTCCTCATGAGCTGTGGCTCGCCCGACACCGCTCTCCGCCAAAAGCTAAGTCTGACTACCTCGCGAGACGCACTTACCGTCACTCAAGCTCTCTCCCCTCGCGATCCCGCTAGGTGCTAGCGTTTTTTCTTCTGCGTAAGCCGCTTGCACGCCAAAGGGGGGCTCCCTGAGCATCGCGCCTCAGGAGCCCTCACTAGCTCCCGGTGCCCCTCACCTCCTGGCCTTGTCCCGGCATCGCGACCGGACATACCAGTGGCGGCTGAGGCCTGCTTGGGGGCTGGGTCCTAATGGCGTAGAGCGCTGGGGCAAACAAAGAAAAAAAACCAGCCTCATGAGAGGACTTTGGGAGGGAATGCATACACCCCGAATCACAAAAGCATTAAGTTAAACATAGAAGATATTGTTTTCACGCCCCCGCGGGGCTACATCGGTTCAATGCAGGAAAATAAAAAGAAAGAAAGGGCCTAGGCGAGGCGCCGTCATCCCCAAGACTCCAGCGCGGGCGCTGCGCACGTTCCCAAGAAGGCGCTGTAGGCAAGTGCGGCTCCGTCACCGTGCGCACGGTGCCCGCCGCCAGGGGTTCCGGAGTCATTGCCGCGCGTGCCTAGTCGGAGTCCTCGTCCTCGCTCTTGACGCGGGGGGAGTCGTCGTCGCTTCCGCCCTCGCCGGAGGGGGCGGCACCGCTGGAGCTGTCGTCCTCGCTGGAGGAGCCGCTGTAGCTGCCATCCTCGCTCTCCGCGCATCACTCTAGGCGGCTGCCGGAGATCCCGAAGATCTTCACGAAGAGCGTGGCGGCCCCGTCGTACTTGAATTGGAGGACGTGCCCCCGCTTCAGGCCGCAGGCGAGGCCGAACGACTTCCACCCTTGCTTCAAGAACATGAAGCCCGAGGGGGTGAACTCCGTCGCCACCCAGGAGGGGCCGTTGCAGCAGCCGTCGGCCTGCACCCACAAGCCCAAGGGCGCGCGGTCCGCCATTGCCGCCGCGAAGGAGTCCATGAGCCGGAGCCAGGTGCAGGGGCTGTGGTGCATGTTCACGATGAACTCGTGTGCCGCCTCTGCCAAATGGCTCCCCGCCTGGGGTGGTAGTGTGGCTGCCCCGCCGCGGCCGCCTCGGCCGCGTGCGCCTCGCCCCCCGCGCCCGCGAGCGGCGCCCCTTTCGCGACCGCTGGGCCCGACGCCGGCAGCCGTCAGGGAGCGCCCGCGCCCCCGGGGCACAACCTGGGATGCGGCAACGGAAGCACGGCCACGCCCTCTCCCCCTCACCATCTCTCCGGCGGCTCTAACAAGAAGACGGAGGAGGTTGGAGGAAGGAGAAGATGGGTGGAGGACTCTGGCTCTCCTCTCCCCCTCTTTATGCTCGGCGCGGAGCTCCTCTCGCCGCTCCGCCTTCTCCGGCGTTGGGAATTGAAGCAGCAGCAATGTGTGAAGGAAGGCAATTATGGCCTCGCGTCGCCCGCGGTAGGTTTTATGTCAGCGCGGGTGGTTATCGAGGCATCATGGGAGAAGTGGGGGCGTCCCCCGTCACATCGTGCGCCACGCGTCACGCCTGGCCGCAGGCGGTTAGGGCCTGCGCCGTTTCGCCCCCCAGTAGGCAGGAACGTGCGTGCCGCGGGCCTGGGGGCTACTGTCGGGCCCATGGAACCCAGGGTATCCAAACCCGTCTGCCTTTAGCCCAGGGCGCAATGCCTGGCGTGGGCCCAGCAGGCCGTCATCACCAAGCACCTCACCAGGACTCTTCATGAGGCCTCCTCCTCAGGAAGTGGCGAGCAAGGCTCGGCATCCTCACCAACGGCCTCGCGAGGCGGCCTCCCGAGATGGCCTCCCAAGGCCTCCTCCCGAAGGTGCCCAAAGACAAAGGCTGTTCGGCACAGCCGCGCGGTCTGGGGCCCATCACGTGGGTGACGCGCGCGACGACGAGCGGCGACAGAGGCCGCGCCAGCAGGCGTGGATGAAGATGGTTTCCTCTTTTGTGTTAAGGGAGCAGGGCCAGCTATCTACTCCCCAAAGCGACCCAAAGGTTGCTCGATCGGCGAAGGAAGACCAAGACGGCGGGCGCGTAGGGCGGAGGTCATCACCGAGCCCACCGGCGCGTCATGGATCATGCTTTGGCAGGCGAAGACCGCCTTTAGTCAGGATAGCCTGAGCGCCTGTCCCCTTTCAAAACCGCCGAGTGTGGCAACCCTTCCCGTCTATGTTTTCAAGGGGGAAGAGGACCAAGGCTGTTATAAAGGGCAGTGCTACCGTTGTAGAGAGAGACCTCGGTTGAGTTCTGCCTCCTCCACCTTGTACGCAAGAACTGTCTTGCCCCTTGCAATCCCAACCACAAGCAGGAGTAGGGTTTTACACCGCAAGGTGGCCCGAACCTGGGTAACCGCTGAGTCCACGGTCCGTTCCTTGCTAGCGCGCTCTCGCCGTAGCCTCGCCGTCGCTTAGTCGTGGTAGGAGACGAAGTGGTAGAACGAGCTCACCCCAGTGTTCGAACCTTTGGGTCCCCGGAGCCTGACTTCCGACAGGATAAATGTACTCAGCACCCGTATTTCCTGCACCTGCCATACGCAAGGCATGCGCATTATCAACAATGGCTTGTGCATCTGAGACTGCCGGCTGCGGCTGGGGTTGCTAGGGTGGCTGCTGCTCCCTCTGGCATCGTGCACTACTTGAGACCGCGGGGGACTCCCCGTGCCGGCTCCTACTCCGACTCTGATGAGGAGTAGAGTGGAGCCGATTCGGGCTATGGGAGTAATTTGCCTGCTGCGGGACCGCTGTTTTCAATATCTCGATCACATTCCTAGCTTCCAACTCCATCGGGTTGTTTCCGTTGATAGGAATTGCAGCAAGGTTACATGTCGCCGCTAGCACATTATCAACCGGGTTTGAGTAGTGACCAGTCGGCGTCTGAAAACGCCCGGGCTGATACTAGGACGGCTAGCACGTTATCAACCGGGTTTGAGTAGTGACCAGTCGGCATCTGAAAACGCCCGGGCTGATACTAGGACGGCTGGTGCTGGACTGGTGATTGCAGGTGAGCCAGCAACTGTAGATGGGCTGTATTTGGGGGAATGTCCTGAGTCAATTGGGGTATGACAGGCCCTACACCTGGTGTGCCAGCACCGGCTCCTTGCACCGCCGGAGGGAGTGGGTTTTGCGGTGTTTGGAACAGCCTTGCCGGCTCCAACGCTACTGGAAGCCGACTTTGAAATCTCCTCTGATGTATTGCAGATGCCTCATTCTATCGGAAACTGAGATGAATCCCTTCAGTCTCCAGATGCTTAGCCTCCTAGAGGACCTCTGTCCGGGCTTCAGCTAGACGCGCGTTCTCTACATTGATATCCTCCTGGATCTTGGCTAGCTGCTCGTGACATTTCGTGATCCCTACATTGCGCGCGCTCGCGTTCTCTAGAGTTACTGGATCCACAAGGAGCATGCTGAGAGTAGTTGCCATCTCTGCCAATGCCTGAGCCCCCGTCTTTCCAGAGTCGGCCGCCGTCAGCGCAGCCGTTGCAGCTCCCATAGCATTGGACAGTTGACCCGGCGTGATCTGGGCCGGGTTCTGGCTAGTTGATGTGTCTGTGACCAAGTTCCCCTGTGCATTATAGTGAGGCTGGTTCTGGTTTCCCACCATGAAGGCTGCCGCGTGACGAGGCAACTCGTAGGATTCTGGACAGATTTCATCGTCTGAGTACCCTCCCAGCCTCTCATCAAAAAGTGGGAGGATAGACTCGGTTTCCCCATGTAATGACTCGCCATCTGAATAGACGGGCGTGTCGCCCCCGGACACGGAATTGGTGGCTGGGTTTGGCTCCTGTGTGACTCTACCGATGAAGCCAACGAAGGCACTGGTCTAGCCGGGTTTGGTCCGGCGCGCAGATTCGACGAAGTCAGCGGTGATGTCCAGCTCTTGCCCAAACCCGCCGACGATGCCGATGAAGACGTGGATCTTGCCGAAGTTATTTTCACTTTAAATTTGAATTTCAATTTGAATTGGAATTTGAAATGAGATATGATGCAAATGATGATCAAGCACTGTTAAACCTGGTGACTTGGCATTATCAAAAGGTGATCACTGTAGCTTAATTACATGGGGTGTAACAAAAGGCAAGGGGGTCGTCACTCCCTTTGTTCTTGCCAGTTTCAAGATTAAAACTGATAGTGATAGGCAAAATAATAAAATTTAAAAGAAAGTAAAAGAAAACACGTGAAGAAATTCTAGGATTCTTAGTATTAATTAATTGAGAATGTACCCAGGAGCCATAGGTTCACTAGAGGCATCTCTCTCATAAGCATAGCAACGGTGGGTAAACAAATTACTGTTGGGTAATTGACAGAATTGCGCATAGTGATGATGATTGATACATCTCCGTCGTATCTATAATTTTTGATTGTTTCATGCCAATATTCTACAACTTTCACATATTTTTGGCAACATTTTATATTATTTTTGGGACTAACATATTGATCCAGTGCCCAGTGCCAGTTCTTGTTTTCTGCTTTGTTTTTTGTTTCACAGAAAATCCATATCAAACGAAGTCCAAATGCAATAAAATTTTACGGAGAATTATTTTGGAATATATGTGATTTCTGGGAGGTGGAATCAACGCAAATGGAAGCCCACAGCCTCCACAAGCCACATGGGCGCGGGCCACCCCTGGCGCGCGGTGGTGCCTCGTGGGCATAGCGTAAGTCGGTTGGGCTCTTCTTCGGGCGCAAGGAAGCTTATATCCGGAAAAAAAATCATGTTAAAATTTCAGCGCAATCGGAGTTACGGATCTCCAGGAATTTAAGAAATGGTGAAGAGCCAGAAAACAGAAACGCGAAACAGAAGAGAACAGAGAGAGAGATCCAATCTCGGAGGGGCTCCCGCCCCTCCGGGTGCCATGGAGGCCAAGGACCAGAGGGGAAAACCTCCTCCCATCTAGGGGGGAGGCCAAGCAAGAAGAAGAAGGAGGGGGGCTCTCTCCCCCTCTCTTACGGTGGCGCCGGAGCGCCGCCGGGGGAACCATCGTGACGGCGATCTACACCAACAACTTCGCCGCCGTCAACACCAACTCTCTCCCCCTCTATGCAGCGGTGTAACACCTCTTCTCCCTGCTGTAATCTCTACTTAAACATGGTGCTTAATGCTACATAGTATTATCCAATGATTTGTGGCCATCCTATGATGTTTGAGTAGATTCGTTTTGTCCTATGGGTTGATTGATGATCATGATTGGTTTGAGTTGTATGTTTTATTTTGGTGCTGTCCTATGGTGCCCTCTGTGTTGCGCAAGTGTGAGGGATTCCCGCTGTAGGGTTTGCAATATGTTCATAATTCTCTTATAGTGGGCGGCTAGAGTGACAGAAGCTTACACCCGAGTAAGGGGGTTGTTGCGTATGGGAGTAAAGGGGACTTGATACTTAATACTATGGTTGGGTTTTACCTTAATGATCTTTGGTAGTTGCGGATGCTTGCTAGAGTTCCAATCATAAGTGCATATGATCCAAGTACGGAAAGTATGTTAGCTCATGCCTCTCCCTCATATAAAATTGCAATAATGATTACCGGTCTAGTTATCGATTGCCTAGGGACAAATCATTCTCTTGTGTTACAAAAGCTTTCTACTAAACAACTAACTTTTATTATCTTGCAAATTACTCGTAGTTTTATTTCCTCTAAGTACTTCTAGTTTTATTGTTGCAAACCTATCCTATCACCTACAAAATAGTTTCATACTTGTTCTAGGTAAAGCGAACGTTAAGCGTGCGTAGAGTTGTATCGGTGGTCGATAGAACTTGAAGGGAATATTAATTCTACCTTTAGCTCCTCGTTGGGTTCGACACTCTTATTTATCAAAAAAGCTACAATTGATCCCCTATACTTGTGGGTTATCAAGACCTTTTTCTGGCGCCGTTGCCGGGAAGCAATAGCGTGGGGTTGATATTCTCGTGTGTGCTTGTTTGCTTTATCACTAAGTAGATTTTATTTTCTATTCTAAGTTGTTCTCTATCTTTAGTTATGGATATGGAACACGAAACACCAAAAAAATTAGTTGTACTTGCTACTCATGGAGATGGGGAACCTCCTAAAACCCTCGATGCTCGTTATGTGAAAAACATTAAACACTACTTTGATAATCCTGAGAAAACCCCATTCAACTTGATAATGGGAGACACGTTGGATCAACGTGAATACTTTAGGGATTATCGCTTGTCTCAAAAAGGGAAACTCTTATGGGATCAAATTGATTATTTGCAATGGTATGCTTGGAATTTATGCTTGAGATATGATTATACTTGTTGTTCTAGGATGAAGGCTCCACACCTTCCCTTTTCATGTAAATTTAATGATAATGAAACCTTGGCTTCTTATGCTAATGGTATATATGATTACTATGATGTGGAATGAATAGAAGAATTTGTTGCTTTTAAGGGTGCTTATGAAATTGAATCTTTGTTTGAAAAGTATGAAGATTGTGATGATGCTGTCTACAGATCTGAAAATTTTGCTATACTTAAATATTGCTATGAGAATTACGAATACAATGCCGATATTAATGAGTTTATTGATAAAGTCTCCGCTGTCCAAGAAGAGACTAATATTTTGCAGACTCCTATGGAAGAAGAAAATGATGACACTGTGAGCTCATTAGATGAAAAAGATGATGAGGAGAGCGAAGAACAAAGGGAGGAAGAGCGGATTAGCTACCCGTGCCCACCTTCTAATGAGAGTAACTCCTCAACTCATACATTATTTAAATTCCCTTCGTGCTTACCGAAGGATGAATGCTATGATGATTGCTATGATCCCTTGGATTCGTTTGAAATATCCCTTTTTGATGAAATTGATGCTTGCTATGTTTGTGGCCATGATGCCAATTTGAATTATGCTTATGGAGATGAAGTTGCTATAGTTCCTTATGTTAAACATGAAATTGTTGCTATTGCACCTACACATGATAGTCCTATTATCTTTTTGAATTCTCCCAACTACACTATATCGGAGAAGTTTGCGCTTATTAAGGATTACATTGATGGGTTGTGCGTTTTACTATTACTCATGATGATTTTGATGGATATAATATGCATGTGCTTGCTGCTCCTACTTGCAATTATTATGAGAGAGGAACTACAACTCCACCTCTCTATGTTTCCAATGCGATAAAATTGCAAGAAACTATTTATGCTATGTATTGGCCTTTACTTGATGTGCATGAATTGTTCTTTTATGACATGCCGATGCATAGGAAGAGAGTTAGACTTCGTCATTGCATGATATATGTTACTTTGTGCTCACTACTAAATTACAAATCATTGTTAATTAAAATTGGCTTTGATATACCTTGGGATCCGGGTGGATCGATTACTTGAGCACTTTATGCCTAGCTTAATGGCTTTAAAGAAAGCGCTGCCTGGGAGACAACCCGAAAGTTTTAGAGAGTCATTTTATCATGTTGTGTGCTTTTAAAAAGTTTAAAAACAAAAAATATAGAGGGGAACCTAAAAATTTTCAAAAAGAAAAGTGAAAGTGAGAAAGACGAACACCGTTGAAGTGGCGGACGTACTTGAACTCTGTTCATGCCCATGGAAACTTTGTGAATCTTGATTACAGAAACTTTTCAACAAAAATAATTATCCCCTTGTACAAATCCATTGTATTATAAAAATAATGTGCCAAGATTTACCGTTAGGATGTTTAAATTGCTTGTTTGGTATGTGCGGTGCAAAAACAGAAACTTTTGCTGTAGTACGTGAATTTACATTTTTTTACTGGAACGTGAAAAAATTCTGAAATTTTTACACAGTACTTCTATGCAAAAAATTTATTTTGTCCTAATTTTTCAGAATTTTTTGAGTTACAGAAGTATATGTAATATTTGCATATTTACAGACTTTCCTGTTTTCACAGATTGTTGTTATAGTTTCGTTATTTGCTTATGTTTGAAATCTTGTTGAGCCCCATTGACTTGGGAGCCATAGAATTGTGATAGCATACAGTGGGTAATGTTTGATTATAATTATACAATAATGTTACGGCAAGACATGATGGGATTTGATGTTATATGTACTAACCCCGCTAATAAAAAGTTCGGTTAAGTTTTGCGTGGATAAAGTGTTCGAAGATCGAGGAGGTATTGATATGAGAAGAATGAGGAGAGGCAAGAGCTCAAGTTTGGGGATGCCCAAGGCACCCCAAGTAAATATTCAAGGAGACTCAAGCGTCTAAGCTTGGGGATGCCCCGGAAGGCATCCCATCTTTATTCGACAATTATCGGTATGTCTCGGTTTTTGTTTTGTTCACATGATATGCGTAAATTCTTGGATCGTCTTTTGTGTTTATTTTTTCATTTTCTTTTATGCACCATGCTGGTATGAGATAGTCCTTCGTTGATTTATAGAATGCTTCATGCACTTCACTTATATCTTTTGAGTATGGCTTTATAGAATGCTTCATGTGCTTCACTTATATCATTTGAAGTTTGGATGCCTGTTTCTCTTCATATAGAAAACCGTTATTTGTAGAATGCTCTTTTGATTCACTTATATTTATTAGAGTATGGTCTTTTGTAGAAAGAATTAAACTCTCTTGCTTCACTTATATCTATTTAGAGAGTCAACAGGAATTGGTCATTCACATGGTTAGTCAGAAAATCCTACATAAACCTTGTAGATCACTGAATATGATATGTTTGATTCCTTGCAATAGTTTTGCGATATGGAGATGATAATATGTGAGTTATGCTAGTGAGTAATTGTGATTTAGTAAGAATATTGGTGTTAAGGTTTGTGATTCCCTATGCATGCACGTAAAGTCAATAGTTATGCAACGAAGTTATATCCTACTTATGGTGCATTATTCAGTGTTAGTTATTCTCAATGCATGCTTATGACCGTTTTCGTTTTCTGGTTGGTTGCTTCTCAATCTATTTGCTAGCCTTCACTTGTACTAAGTGGGAATGCTGCTTGTGCATCCAACTCCCTAAACCTAAAGTTGTGCCAAATGAGTCCACCATACCTACCTATATGCGGTATTTCCATGCCGTTCCAAGTAAATTTGCATGTGCCAACTCTAATTATTCAAAATAAATTTCTATTTTGTGTGCTCGTACCGCTCATGTGGCGGCAGGGGGTGGCCAATATTTTCCATGCTAGGTGTGTTATTCTCACGACGAGTGTTTATTCACTTGTCATTGCACGAGAGAGTGGCGGGTAATAGGGATGCCCAGTCCCACAATGAATCAAAAATAATAATAACAAAATTCCTTGGAAAGTGTTGGTATGGAAGGCACCCGTGGATACGGCTAGCCATGGATTGTGAAAGAATGGTGGAAAGGAAATGAATTTTATTTTCTGTTTGGGAACCGCCTATAATGTGTCTAGCATGGAAGATATTGGGAACTTTCGGTCATAGCATTGACAGGAAAAGCATGCCTCTCAAAATAATTTTATCTCTCTAATTTAAGCTTTGAGCTCTAGCACCTCTGCAAATCTATGCTTCCCTCTGCGAAGGGCCTATCTATTTTACTTTTATGCATTTTTATTTTTATTGAGTCTTCATCTTCTCTTATAAAGCACCAACTGGAGAGCACTATTGTCATACTTGTGCATTGGGTGTAGTTAATGTTTAGTGTGTTTCATGAATGGATCAATGACTGAGCATAATGGGCTAGGGATAACTTTCCTTAGCATTGATATTTTGAAAGACATGGTTGTTTGTTAGTATGCTTGAGTATTGATGTCTTTATATCAAATTATAGACTATTGCTTTGAATCACTCGTGTCTTAACATTCATGCCATGATTAAACTATATGATCAAGATGATGCTAGGTAGCATTCCACATCAAAAATTATCTTTTTTATCATTTACCTACTCGAGGACGAGCAGGAATTAAGCTTGGGGATGCTGATACGTCTCCGTCGTATCTATAATTTTTGATTGTTTCATGCCAATATTCTACAACTTTCACAAATTTTTGGCAACATTTTATATTCTTTTTGGGACTAACATATTGATCCAGTGCCCAGTGCCAGTTCCTGTTTTCTGCTTGTTTTTTGTTTCACAGAAAATCCATATCAAACGAAGTCCAAATGCAATAAAATTTTACGGAGAATTATTTTGGAATATATGTGATTTTTGGGAGGTGGAATCAACGCAAATGGAGGCCCACAGCCTCCACAAGCCACATGGGCGCGGGCCCCCCCTGGAGTGCGGTGGTGCCTCGTGGGCACACCGTAAGTCAGTTGGAGCTCTTCTTCGGGCGCAAGGAAGCTTATATCCAGAAAAAAAATCATGTTAAAATTTCAGCGCAATCGAAGTTACGGATCTCCGGGAATTTAAGAAACGGTGAAGGGCCAGAAAACAGAAACGCGAAACAGAAGAGAACAGAGAGAGAGATCCAATCTCGGAGGGGCTCCCGCCCCTCCGAGTGCCATGGAGGCCAAGGACCAGAGGGGAAAACCTCCTCCCGTCTAGGGGGGAGGCCAAGCAAGAAGAAGAACGAGGGGGGCTCTCTCCCCCTCTCTTCCGGTGGCGCCGGAGCGCCGCCGGGGGAACCATCGTGACGGCGATCTACACCAACAACTTCGCCGCCGTCAACACCAACTCTCTCCCCCTCTATGTAGCGGTGTAACACCTCTTCTCCCCGCTGTAATCTCTACTTAAACATGGTGCTTAATGCTACATATTATTATCCAATGATTTGTGGCCATCCTATGATGTTTGAGTAGATTCATTTTGTCCTATGGGTTGATTGATGATCATGATTGGTTTGAGTTGTATGTTTTATTTTGGTGCTATCCTATGGTGCCCTCCGTGTCGCGCAAGCGTGAGGGATTCCCGCTGTAGGGTTTGCAATATGTTCATAATTCTCTTATAGTGGGCGGCTAGAGTGACAGAAGCTTACACCCGAGTAAGGGGGTTGTTGCGTATGGGAGTAAAGGGGACTTGATACTTAATGCTATGGTTGGATTTTACTTTAATGATCTTTGGTAGTTGCGGATGCTTGCTAGAGTTCGAATCATAAGTGCATATGATCCAAGTACGGAAAGTATGTTAGCTCATGCCTTTCCCTCATATAAAATTGCAATAATGATTACCGGTCTAGTTATCGATTGCCTAGGGACAAATCATTCTCTTGTGTTACAAAAGCTTTCTACTAAACAACTAACTTTTATTATCTTGCAAATTACTCGTAGTTTTATTTCCTCTAAGTACTTCTAGTTTTATTCTTGCAAACCTATCCTATCACCTACAAAATAGTTTCATACTTGTTCTAGGTAAAGCGAACATTAAGCGTGTGTAGAGTTGTATCGGTGGTTGATAGAACTTGAAGGGAATATTAATTCTACCTTTAGCTCCTCGTTGGGTTCGACACTCTTATTTATCGAAAAAGCTACAATTGATCCCCTATACTTGTGGGTTATCAATGATCATCCAAGGCATAATCAATATATAGGCATTACGTCCGTGACAAGTAGACCGTTAATCCAACTACATCTACTATTATTACTCCACCCCAAGACTGCTATGCAGCATGCATCTCAAAGAATTAAGTTCATGGTAAACAGAGTAACGCTTTAAACAAGATGACATAATGTAGATAAAGTAAGACCAATCAATATGACCGAACCCCATCGTTTTATCCTTAGTAGCAACAATACAAATACGTGCCCTTACCCATCCTATCACAGGGCAAGATCACCGCAAGATTCAACCTACTACAAAGCAATTCTCCAGCTGAAGATAAATCAATCTAACTTGGCCAAAGTAGACGGATAGATCGGAGAGAAATACAAAGCTATAAAATTACGCAGCAAATAAATCTCAAGAGACTCAAATAATTTCAATGAATAATCTGATCATAAACCCATAATTCATTGGATCCCAACAAACACACCGCAAAAGATTACATCGGATTGATCCTAGAGAAGATCATTGTATTGAAGATCAAAAGCGAGAGAAAGCCATCTAGCTACTACTATGGACCCGTAAATCCTAAAGGAACTACTCACACATCATCATGGAGACAACAAGATTGATGAAGATAGCCTCCCCAATGATTTCCCCCTCCGGCAGAGTACCGAAACAGGACTCCATATGGGATCGTGGAAGAACAGAGGCTAGCACCGGTGGAAGAATTGCTTCGGGTCACGCTCTGAGGGTTTCAAAATATATGTGAATTAACAGGCTAAAGATTAGGGCAAATGGAGCTACGTGGAGCCCACAAGTCAGGGGGTGCGCCGCCCTGGCTTGTGGGGCCCATGTGGGTCTTCTCGTCCTTCCCCGAAGCTTACAGGGTCTCTTGTTGTCCAGAAAAAATCATCGTAAAGTTTCATCGTGTTTGGACTTCTGCAGGTATGGATTTCCCGTGAAACAAAAAACATGCAAAAAATAGGAATTGGCACTGAGCACTATATTAATAGGTTAGTCCAGAAAAATAATATAAAATGACATATAAAGCATACAAAAGTGATAATATAATAGCATGAAACAATCAAAAATTATAGATACGTTGGAGATGTATCAGTGGGCAAGCTCACCAAGTGGGTAGCTACCTTTATCAAGGAAGGGGTCACCTTGGATAAGGTGATGCACGTGGCACTAAGCCGTGGGGTCCGGCCTCTCCAAGCCTGAGCTCGCCCCATGTGGGAGTACACCGGAAAGGGCGACATCACCCGGGTCATCCAAGGTGATTTCGACGAGAGATGCTCTCCTTGCTGTTCAAGGGGAAAGCCAAGACCTTTCCCAACGACCACGAAGACACCGGCTATTGGGTGGAAGACCATCTGAATGAGGTATGATCCCGTGCCCTTCTTTTATTATAGATGTCAGATAGAGTCGGCGTATTGGGATGACCAGTCCTATATTTTGCTTTTGCCTTTGCAGAAGTGGTTGTCCTTCTTGACCCAGGTCCAGTATCCATCCCCCCAACCCGAGGACCCATTGAACGATGTCATCATTCGGCTACTGCCTAAGGACAAGTCCATGGGTCCAACTCGTGCCAAGCGCGTGAAAGCTTCTACTGCCCGGGCCACCCGTGGTGGCCGCGCTGATCCCGCCAGCCAAGGTGGTCATGACTCTGATGCTGGTTCCAGCAGTAGGGATAAGCATGCGAAGGCTAGCAGCCCTTCGCCGCAGCCAGACACCACAGAAAGGGGTGCGTCCTCCACTGGCACGGACATTGACAACATGCCCGGCCTTGGTAGGACAGCAAAACATCGGAAGGCGTTGCATGACCCGGCTCCAAGCAAGGCCATGACGCCTACCCATCAAACTCCCGCTGCAACGCCGGAGTCTTCAGAAGAATCATGGCCCGAGGACCGAGGTCCTCAGCCCAGATTCAAACCCGAGCTGCAAGTTTTTGTTAGTTTAAGCATTGTTAATCATGTTGGTTCTTAGCGCTATCCTTTCACCCATGGCGATTTTTGCAGGCCGCGTCGTTCCCTCAAGGCAGATATGATAGCTCCCCACCTGGGTTCCACCTCCCCGTTCTGACATAGGGGCCTTTGCTGCCACTCTGGTGGCATAAGCTCCTCCCCCTCCCAACTAATCTGAAACTAGGGAGGGTGAGCCGATCTCCTGGCCGCCAACATCCGACGTCGAAAATGAGGATGAATGAATCCCTCCGCCGCCAACATCCAATGTTGGAGGGAGGGGTCATGTCTCCATGGACAAGGTTAACACCTCGGTGGCGGGCGACAAAGATACCGGTCGGAGAGAAACAGACTCTCCGGCTCGCCAAGAGAAGCAAGTTGTCGCGCCTATATCTTCTGTTCCAGCGCCTCCTGAGACCATGGCATCTGAGCCGAGTCATCGGGTTGTCCCTCCTACCACCGCGGCAAGTGCTGGTGCGACTAGCACTTCAAGGAAATCTCTTGAGGGGGCATCGATGATTACTGAGGCCCAGCTGGTGGAGCACCACCGAGAGGTGGAGGCAGCCTTGAAATGCCCGGCTCTTCATTCCGATCAGTGAATGAGCCTTCACACTATAAGGAACCGCTTCTGGTTTCTTGAGGTCAGAGTGCTAGATACGTGCCTCAGCTTCGCCGGAGGCATGGAGGTATGTCCGTCCACTTTTACTTTACTTTATGTGAGCATGACAGTGTACCCAGTAGCCCTCAAGGTGTATCTCAACTTTCAAAAATCCGAGTGCTCATTCAAAATATTTGCAGTCAAAGATGTAGCTTTTTCCAAGGTGTAGTTTTGCAGAGAAAAGATGATAAACTGCAGGTCAAGTTTTTTAAGAAACCGCCTTGTACAGTAGCCCTTGAGCCTTAAGTTAGTTTGCATAAAACTAACTTGACGATCGATATATCACCACGGCTTAGTTATTATTATTAAAATTGTGTAAGAAAAATGTTGATCCCATTAGCCCCCGTGACTCATGTCGGTTTCACGAAAACGGACGTGAGGATTGAATCTTCTCGGTCTAGTGGTTGCACTTAATAGAAAGTGCGATACATAGTAGCCCCCGAGACTCAGGTTGGTTTTCGAAAAACTAACGTGAGGATCGAATATTCTCATTTTGGAGCTATTATGTCTGGAAGTTAAGATATGCTCTTATTTTGTTTTACAGAAGGCCGTATCTGAGCTCCAGGCGACAACGTCGGAGCTGGAGAAGACGAAGGGCTGACTTGCTCAAGCCAAGCAGGAGGTTCTTCGACTTGGGGGAGCACCAACACGGCCCCTGCTAAGTTTATCGGGTTACAAGTTTGTGCCGTAATGAGCTCATACCCCTTGTTGTTCTAGAACTGTAGTAGTACTCATCCTTATTTATCTATCCCAACTCTGCAAATGTAGAGCAACGCATGGCTACCCTGGAGACCGATCTCCAAATAGCTAGGGCGAGGCACAGGGCTTCCAGGAGAAGGCGGAGGAGAACGCCGGTCTGCTCCACAAGGAACAGGATTTGTGCAAGGCTGCTCAATCGAGGGTGGTCAAAGTCGAGGAAGAACTCGGCAATCACATGAAAGAATACGATTCACTAAAGTCTGACAAGTGTAGGGAACGTGCTACACAACAACAAAATTATGCTACATGCACTAGAGCATATTTCCAATAGTCTTCCACTTGCACTAGAGTCAATAATCTAGTTACATAAGTTCTCTAACACCAATGGCATTCCGGTGTTGCTCATGTTTTGCTTGTGGTAAAGGCTTTGTCAGCGGATCAGACACATTCAGATGCGTATGAATCTTACATATCTTCACGTCTCCACACTCCACAAAATCTCAAATTATGTGCAATAGGCGTTTGATAACCCACAAGTATAGGGGATCAATTATAGCCTTTCTCGATAAGTAAGAGTGTCGAACCCAATGAGGAGCTAAAGGTAGAATTAGTATTCCCTTCAAGTTCTATCAACCACCGATACAACTCTACGCACACTTAATGTTTGCTTTACCCAGAACAAGAATAAAACTACTTTGTAGGTGTAAGGATAAGTTTGCAAGAATAAAACTAGAAGTACTTAGCAAGATAATAAAGCTAGGAATAATTTGCAAGATAATAAAAGTTAGTTGTTTAGTAGAAATCATTTTGTAGAATGATGAGAAAGATTGTCCATAGGCAATTGAATATAACACGATAGATACTTATCATATGCAATGAGGGAGAGGCATACGCTAACATACTTTCTGTACTTGGATCATATGCACTTATGATTGGAACTCTAGCAAGCATCCGCAACTACTAAAGATCATTAAGGTAAAACCCAACCATAGCATTAAGTAACAAGTCCCCTTTACTCCCATACGCAACAACACCCTTACTCGGGTGTAAGCTTCTGTCACTCTAGCCACCCACTATAAGCAAATCATGAACGTATTGCAAAACCCTACAGCGGTAATCCCACATGCTTGCGCGACACGGAGGGCACCATAGGACAGCACCATATTAACATACAACTCATATCAATCACACCATACCACAATTAACCCGTAGGACAAAAGAAATCTACTCAAACATCATAGGATGGCTACACATCATTGGATAATAATATATAGCATTAAGCACCATGTTTAAGTAGAGATTACAGCAGGGAAAAGAGGTGTTACACCGCTGCATAGAGGGGGAGAGAGTTGGTGATGACGGCGGCGAAGTTATTGGTGTAGATCGCCGTCACGATGGTTCCCCCGACGGCGCTCCAGCGCCACCGGAAAAGAGGGGGAGAGAGCCCCCCTCCTTCTATTTCTTGCTTGGCCTCCCCCCTAGATGGGGGGAGAGTTTCCCCTCTAGTCCATGGCCGCCATGGCTCCCAGAGGGCAGGAGCCCCTCCGAGATTGGGTCTCTCTCTCTCTGTTTCTCTTCTGTTTCGCGTTCCTGTTTTCTAGCCTTTCACCGTTTCTTATATTCCCGGATATCCGTAACTCCGATTAGGCTGAAATTTTGAGGGGATTTTTATCCAGAAATTACATTTCTTGCGGCGAAAGAAGGGCCCCAACCGACGTTCGAGGGAGTCACAAGGCAACACAGCGCGGCCACCCCACCTGGCCGTGCCCTGTTGCCTTGTGGGTCCCTCGGGCACCGTCTTGCATTGATTTTTCTTCCCAAAAATCACATATATTCCAAAATAAATCTCCGTAAAATTTTATCGCATTTGGACTTCGTTTGATATAGATTTTCTATGAAACAAAAAACATGCAAAAAACAGGAACTGGCACAGGGCACTGGATCAATATGTTAGTCCCAAAAATAATATAAAATGTTGCCAAAAGTATATGAAAGTTGTAGAATATTGGCATGAAACAATTAAAAATTATAGATACGACAGAGACGCATCAGCGTTCAATATGTTTGGACCTCTGGTGAGACCTTGGTTCCCTAGCCTGTGCCACGGCGCTACTATTGTCGTAATAGAGCTCCATTGGGTCCAACGCACTAGGAACCACACCAAGCTCGGTGACGAACTTCTTGATCCAGTAGCCTTCCTTTGCTGCTTCCGAAATCTCCATATATTTTGCCTCTGTTGTAGAATCCACCACAGTACTTTGCTTAGAACTCTTCCAACTTACTGCGCCACCATTTAGCGTAAATATAAACCCTGATTGAGATCCAAAGTCGTCTGGATCATTCATGAAGCTTGCATCAATGTAACCCTTTACAATGAGCTCCTCATCACCTCCCTACACTACGAACATTTCCTTAGTCCTTTTGAGGTACTTTAGAATGTTTTTAGCTACTGTTCAATGATCCGGACCAGGATCACTCTGGTATCTGCTCGTAACGCTTAGAGCATAGGACACATTTGGTCTTGTACAAATCATGGCATACATGATAGATACAATTGCCGAAGCATATGGAACCTTAGTCATTCTTTTACGCTCATCAATGGACTTCGGCACTGACTCTTGCACAACGCAGTGCCATGTGACATAGGCAAGAACCCCTTCTTTGCATTCTCCATACTAAGCCTCTTTAGTATATTTTCAATGCACGTGCTTTGGCTTAGCCCTATCAGGCGTCGGGATCTATCTCTATAGATCTTAATGCCCAATATGTAAGCTTCTTCGCCTAAGTCTTTCATTGAAAAACTCTTCTTCAATGAATATTTTACTGTGTTAAGAAATTCCTTGTCATTCCCAATCAACAATATGTCATCCACATATAGTATTATAAATGCAACTGTGCTCCCACTTACTCTCTTGTAAACACAAGCCTCTTCACCGTTCTTGATGAAGCCAAACCCTTGGACCACTTCATCGAAACAAAGATTCCAACTCCTTGATGCTTGCTTCAGTCCATAGATGGACCTCTGAAGCTTGCACACCTTTCCAGCATCCTTAGGATCGACAAAACCCTCAGGCTATATCATATACACGTCCTCGGTTAAATTTTCGTTGAGGAAAGCCGTTTTGACATCCATCAGCCATATCTAGTAATCGAAATAATCAGCAATTGCTAGTAAAATCCGAACAAACTTAAGCATCGCTACGGGTGAGAAGGTCACGTCGTAGTCAACTCCTTGAATTTTTCGCAAATCCTCTGCCACAAGTCGAGCTTTGTAGATGTAAACATTTCCATCACCGTCCATTTTCTTCTTATATATCCATTTACATTTGATAGGTTTAACAACTTCTGAAGAGTCTACCAAGTTCCAAACTTGATTCTCGTACATGGATGCTATCTCGGATTTCATGGCCTCAAGCCATTTCCCGGAGTCAGGGCCCGCCATTGCCTCTTTGTAATGCACAGGTTCATCTTGATCTAGCAGGAAAACTTCATCCTCATACCTTTGTGGTAAAGCACGAATTCTTCCTATCATGCATGGTTCAGCTACACACTTGACCAAAGTTTCTTCATCACATGGAGGTTCTTCTGGTTCAGGCGCAAGAGTAGGTTCTGGAACAACTTCCGGCTCGTCCACTCTTTGCTCCATCACCGGAGATTCAACAATCTCATCAAGTTGTATTGTCCTCCCACTCACCTCTTTCTCGAGAAATACTCCATTCTTAGCAACAAACACACTGCCTTCGGTTCGGTGGTAGAATGAATACCCAACAGTATCTTTGGGATAACAAACAAAGTAGCATTTTTGTCTGATTTGGGATCAAGCTTGTTTGGTTGCAAACATTTTAGATCGCAACCCCAAATTTTAAGAAAAGACAAGTTGGGCTTCTTCCCATTCCATATCTCATATGGCGTCGTTTCAACAGACTTTGACGGTGCTCTATTAAGTGTAAAAGTCAATGTTTCTAAAGCATAACCCCCAAAAGTGTAACGACCCGGATTTGGTAGAATCCAAGTCTCTGTGCTTACTGTGCTATTCCTGGATCGTAGCTAGCACACACAGTAACAAGAATGAATATTAGTAAGACATACATGATTTTACTACAACGATAGATCCAGAGTTAAGCAAATACATACCATTGGCATAGCTCCATGCTGGCACATAATACAGCGGAATAATACATGGTCACTAAGTTAGGGCTCCATCAACGCCACTAGGCTCATTGAGTGTAGACCGTAACCCTATCGTCTCTTAATCTGTCGAGATCTGCACATGACAGGTGCAGATGAGTACATGGAATGTACTCGCAAGTTGCAAAGGAAGGTATAACAGAATTTATATATGCAGAGTAAGTATTGGTGGAGGTTTGGTTTGCGTAAAGCCAATTTTCTCCTACACTAAATTTTTATAAACTTTATTTGAAATCAAAATATTTTTTAGTATAAAAGATAGGAGTGAGACATTTGGATATACTCACCAAAGCTCATTCTCCGAATTTAGTAAAAACATACATAGGGTTGAAGTGAAACACATTCCCTGTGCTCAATCCTCAACATATTCCCTTAAATCAGATTTTTAGAAAAGAGAGGGGAGATTCTTCTTCAGTCCAAGTCTTCAGTTGCTCAAAATTGCCCGTAACCGGGGGCACGGCTAATTGATTAGGTTTAACCCTCTTTAGAGGTCGTACATGTTCCCCGCATGACACAATCAACCCCGTTTATCGCTACACACTTGGGTGCACAACTAGGAGGAGATTGTGACGTAGCCTTTCCGTAACAGCCCCCTATACCGACCAAGCTGCCCGCAACTTAGGCATGAAGGCCTCTCTCCGATGGCGATCCCGGGGTAGGGTTTCCCGTTAGTACTAGGCTAAGCCAGAGCCCATAGTAGCATGCGGCTATACTGGAAGCTACATCAAACTGTACTTCGAAGATCTCGGTCTCCTGGGCGGCGATCCCCACCAAAAACCTGTGTGCAAGACCCAGTCGGGCGCATTCACTGCAAGACCCCGATGGGCCCAATCACTTGTAGACGCTCCCGTCAATACCATTCCGCCCAGAGAGTAGAAGTAAAATAGTATATAATTTTTTTCTAAAAGTTTTCACAAAACGTTGCCCAAAAGAGGGCAAGTTTATTCATTTAAAACTTGTTTGATTCCCAACCCCTTTCTTTGTAAGCATGGCTAAGCATAGCTACAAGTTCCTAGGGCTTTAGCTAGCAATAGTTTCTTGCAAAACTTTTTAGTAAAACAATGCATAATAATAAAAGAGTTCATACATATTATAAAAACATAGGACAAGGTATGATCTACTGCAACTTGCCTTCGGATTCTCGGTAACACGGTTCTACCTCCTCGTAGAATTCGCCTTCACTCTCGTCGTAATCTAACGCAATAAAATTTACTTAAGTAAGACCTTCCGCCATTCAAACATTCACATAACAATGCACAAGCAAGCATCAAAACCCCAATCATGCCAAAAATAACTCAAGTTAATTCTAGCAAGTTTTGACTCAAGTTTATGTAATTGGAATCGGTTGGAATAATGGAATGGCCTAAAGTTCAAGTGAGGGAAATTAATTTAATCAATTACTAACTCTAAATTTTTGTGGTGGTAACCTATGACCAAAGAGGTTTCTACGGATCATTCTAAGACGATTTATCCAAGAATAAAATTTAATTGGATGAGGGTAATGAATTATGACTAAAGAGAGTCAATTTGGGGTGTTGAAGCTAAAATAGTAACTAAACATAGTCGATAGATTATGCCATGAGTTCTAACAAAAAGGTGAGGTCCTAAGGTGCAACTTTCATATATAAAACATTTATATATGATTTACAGAATAAAAGATATGGCAAAATTACTTAAATTCTTATTTAAATCAGAAATAAATTTGAATTTACTCAAAACTGAATTATTATAATTTTAAAATAAACTAGATGTTCTCAGCAATCCAGGGATATATTATATGTTGCATTTGGATCTGTAGGTAGAAAAATATGATTTTCTAAAGTTTGATAGTTTGTCTGGAAAAGAAACCAAAATAGATTAAAGAGGTGCCACATGTCGCATTCCTATTAGAGGATACCCCTTCGTTGTTTTAACTAACAGGACTCGCTGCGGCTGTCGGATGAAGATCCTACGATCCAGAATAGATCAAGGAGGAGGCCTCACCGGAGAAGAAGGCCGGCGAGGTGGCGGATGGCGGCGGCGGCTCGGATCCGGTGGTGGAGAGGTCTCCGGCGACGAACACGAGGTGGACGGCGGAGAGGAGGCCTAGGCGGACTTGAGGGACGCGGAGGTGGGCTCGGCCTCGTCCTCGGGCGCGGTGGAGAAGCCGCCGGAGTTGCGTGGAGCTCCGGTGGGCCGCGTTCTTCGCGGAGGTCATGCTCCGGCTGGGTGTTTGAGGAAAATAATTTGCCAGGGGAATCGGTACGGGAATGACTCGTCCAGGTGAGGAGTTTGAGCGTGAGGGGCTTACCGGAGAGGTCCCGAGCTCCAACATAAGAGGGCGGCGGCGCTCGGCTCCGGCGAGGAATTTTTTGATGTAGATAGCGAGTGCGAGAGGGGTTTCAAGCTTGAAGTGGGACGGGTCTTAGGCGCATCCAATGGTTCTATTTATAGGGACTAGGGAGATCGGTTCTAGGAGATCCGGGACGAGTTTAATGCGCCTGTTAATGGTGTCGGTGGAGCTGATTCCGGTCATTAAAATTAGGTTTAAATTCCCTGAATCGGTCCTCCATGGCATTCCGAAGATTTTTCGTATGTATGGCAAGTTGAAACAGTGAACGGAATTGGTGGAGCAAAAGGAAGAAGAGGGGGCAGCCATGGCGTTCCTGGTTTTGTACGTGTACGTGTGGAGGAGGAAGACGAGCTGGCGAGCCCCTATTTGTCGCCATTTGCGTCAAATTGGCGGTGCCATGCACAGGGGCAGCCTGACTGGGCCAGCCCATCGAGTTCTACCGTGGGACGAAAAAGATACAGCATTAAAAGGGGATTCGAACCGGAGACCAATTGCTTACAATCGCGCATAACTAGTTCTGTTGATACAACAGCGGTGCATAACTTAAAGAACTTGGGTATATGTAGAACCAGAATGGTAGTGTAGCGAAACGGAACCAGTACCGTAGCGAACCGGAAGCAGTGCTTAGCGAACCGAAAGTAGCTATTGTAGCGAACCTGAATTAGTTACTGGGGTGAACGTTTTTTGAAATGTATATTTTCTAAAAGTGCCAATATTTCTTGAGTTTCTGAACAAATTTTCGGAGACAAGAACATTTTTTGAATATGTGAACAAAAATTGAAAAAGCATGAACCATTTCTTGAATTTGTGAACAAATTATGAAATTCTGTACAAATTTTGAAACCTCAAACATTTTCTGAATTTTTGAACAAATATTTGAGAAGTGGAACATTTCATTCTATTCGGAATAAATATGTGAAACCGTGAACATTTTTGAATTTTTGAACAAAAACTTTAAAATGGAACATTTCATGAAATTTTGAACAAAAAATTGAAATCGCGAACATTTTTTGAAATTCTTGAACATTTTCTGAAGCGCGAACATTTCTTGAATTTCTGACCAAAATTTGAAATCGTGAAAAAATGGAAAATTTCATGAAATTCCGAACAAAAACTTGAAATCGTGAACATTTTTTGAAATTCTTGAACATTTTCTGAAATGCGAACATTTTTTGAATTTCTGACAAAAATTTGAAACTGTGAACATTGCTGAACATTTTTTCAAAAATGAATATTTTTTCAATTTGTGAACAAAATTTTAAAAAAAAGAAACATATTTTGCAATTCCTGAATATTTTTTGAACTTGTGAACAAATTTTAAAGACAGTAACATTTTTTGAAATCCCTGTACATTTAGTGATACTCGAACATTTTTTGAATTTATAAACAAACTTTTATAAGCCAAACATTCTTTTGAAAATCAGATCAAAATTGAAACTTTTGAAAAAAAAATATTAAAAGGAAAATCAACTTGAAAAAGGGAAAACAAAAAAGAAACAGAAAATAAAAAAAGAAACAGATAAACAGAAAAATAGAAACAAAAAAACACAAACGAAAAACCAGAATAGTCGTTCAGGAACCTTCTCGAAGGTTCCTAAAACCAGGAAAACCGGAGTTTGAACAGTCCCAAAACCACTGTCCGAGTACACGTTAAATAGCTAACATGGGCCGGCCCACTGCGATCGATGAAACAGCGACATCGATCAAAAATGAACAAAAATTTGCGCCCCAGGTGGGAATCGAAACCGAGACCTGCAATAGGCAAGCTAAAGCTGCTAGCCAATGTGACACAGTTACCTTCGTGCAAATTTAACAGCGCGACTATTAAAGAAACAAATAGCAGCGGCAAAACATAAAGAACAGCTCCCAAAAAAGTGTGCGTGAGTAGGATCGAACACACGACCTAACGTGAGTCAAGCACGTCCCTACACACTGTAGTACATAAATTTTGTTGTCGAAATCTGGCAGCTCAGTTTATATAAACTATAGGCAGCGAAAGATTTAAACTATTTTTGAAATTTCAAACAGAATTTTTCTTTTTCACAAAAGTCATTGCTTTTGAAAATCGAACAAAATTTGTAAAGACTCAAACATTTTTTGGGAATCGCAAACATTTTTTGAAAAAAAGGAACAAAATTGAAAACTAGTACATTTTTCAAAACTACGAACAACAAAATGCGAACATTTTCCAAAAAAACAGAAACAAACATGGAAAACGCGAATAATTTCCGAAATTATGAACAAGTTTTTCCAAATGCAAACATTTTATGAAATTCCCCAATAATTTTTTTAATTTGTGAAAAAATTATGAAAACATGAACATTTTTAATTTGAGAACAAATTTTGAAAACAATAACATTTTCTGAAAAACACGGACATTTAATGAAATTGCCCAAACATTTTTTGAATTTACGAACAAAATTTGAAAACGTGAACATTTTTAACATTTTTTGGAAAACGTGAATATTTTATGAAATTCCCCAAAGTTTTTCTGAATCTCCGAACAAATTTTGAAAACATGAACATTTTCAAACTTGTCAACTAAATTTGAAAACTGGAACATTTTCTGTAATTCGCGAACATTTTTTGAATTTGCGAACAAAACTTTGAAAATTGATTTTTTTTGGAATATTTTAAATTTCTTTGAATTTTCGAACATTTTTTGAAAATAATTGAACAAATTCGGGAATACTAAACGTTTTTAAAATTTCTGAAAAAAATCTGAAAACAGAAACATTTTTCGAAAAGTGAAGCAAACATATTTGAAATTTATGAACGTTTCTTGAAAAAGGAAAAATAAACTCGAAAATAAAAATGAGAAATGAAAGAAACTACAAAAAGGAAAGAAAAGAAACCGAAAAATAAAAAAATAAAAAGGAGAGAAAAGAAAGGAAAAGAAACCGGAAAAAAGAAAAATAAAAAACGAAAAAGAAAGAGGAAAAACAAGGGAGAAAAACGGCTTGGGAACCTCCTAGAAAGTTCCAAAACCGGAAAAACCCAACTGCGAACGACCTAGATGGTTCCCAAAACCGTAAATCGCTCGAAGGTTTAACGGGCCGGCCCATCCCGAGCGATCTTCGATCTCCGTGTGCGTCGCCCCAACAGCTGGGAGCTCCTATTGGACGCTCTATGCGTCAAACTGGCGTCGCCACGCACAGGGAGGCAGCCTAACTGGGCCGGCCCATCGACCTGCACCGCAGGAGGAAAAAGAAAGAGAAAAAGGGAGGGGTAGGCGCGATGCAGGGACTCGAACTCGTGACGCACCGCTAGCGACTGCATCCTCCTAGCCACTACAGCTAACACGCGTTGTTGACAATACGCAGCGCGCTCTCTAAATGAACTTAGCGCGAACGTACAACCGGACTAGTCTACTATATCGAACCGTGAACATCTTTAAAAAAAAGTGTATATTTTTTATGAAAGTGTATATTTTCAAAAAGTGCCAACATTTTTTCAATTTCTGAACAAATTTTTCGTACACAGGAACATTTTTTTGCATATGCGAACAAAAAATATGAAATTGCAAAAAGTGTTTTTGAAAACCGTGAAAACATTTTTGAAATTGCGAACAAAATTTTAAACCGTGAACATTTTTTGAATTTTTGAACAATATTTCAAAAATGCAACATATCATGAAAATTCCAAAAAAAATAGAAAACGCGAACATTTTTCAATTTGTGAACAAAATTTTCAAAATGGAACATTTCATAGAATATGTGACAAAATGTTGAAACTACGTTTTGAAATTATTGAACACTTTTTCAAACGCGAACAAAATTTAGAGACGCGGACATATTTTGAAACTCCTGAACAAAATTTGAAAACACGAACATTTTTTGAAACTTGTGAACAATTTCTGAAACTGGGACGTTTTTTGAAACTCCGAAAAAATGAAAACTGGAACAATGTTGAATATGTGAACATTTTTTGAACATGTGAACACGTTTTAAAAATGCGAACAATTTTTTGAAAAACATGAACAATTATTTAAAAACGGGAACAAATGGGAAATTCCAATTTGTTTTGAAAATTTGAACAAATTTGAAAACGTGAACATTTTTTGAAAATCACGAACAAATTTTGAAACTTCGAACAAATTTTTTGAAAATTTTGAAAATCACGAACAGAAGATAAAATAAAAAAAGAAACATATTTTGGAATTCCTGAACATTTTTCCAACTTGTGAACAAAGTTTAAAGACAGGAACATTTTTTGAAATTCATGTACATATTTTGGTACTAGAATATTTTTTGAATTTATGAACAAAATTTTAAAGGAGGAAAATCAACTTGAAAAAGAAAAAACGAAAAAAGGAAAGAAAAGAAAAAGAAACAAAAAAGTGAAAAGAAAAAAGAAACAAATAAATGAAAAAAAGAAAAACCAAAACAAAAACGGGAAACCTGACAAAATCTAAAACCAGAAAAAACCGGAGTTTGAACCTTCTCTAAACCAGGATCCGTGTACACGCTAAACAGATAACATGGGCCGGCCCACTGCGATCTCTCCGTCGATCGCTAGTTGCGAAGCATCGACATCTTGACGCAATGTGCGTCCGTTAGGGATTTCCCCAACAGCTTGCCGCAACGAGCGGCAAATAGGGAATCCTTTAGGGAATTCCGACGAGCTGCTCGCTCGTGCCAGGTTGGGGAGATGGGCCAGGTCGGCCGGCCCAGTAAGTGAGAAAAAAAAAGGAGGGGGGAGGAAGACCTTGGATCCGTCCCACAGGTAGCTAGCCTTATGTTTATTTATTATACTAGCAAAACGGCCCGTGCGTTGCAACGGGAGAAAAAAAGATATCCTAGCCATGACCACATTTTGATGCATCACCGACATACATTGTCACTCTCATTTTCGTGAAATCGCGAACAATTTTTTAAAGTCATGAACATTTTCTAAACTCGTGAACATATCTGAAATCATGAACATTTTTACAGATTTTCAAATATTTTCTAAAATCATGAACATTTTTTTAATTCATGAACATTTTATACTATTTGCAAAAAAAAATTAAAATTGAGAAAAAAAATTAAAACATTTTACTTGAATAGGCGAACATTTTTAGATTCGAAGAACATTTTTCAGGAAATTGGTGGAACAAATTTTTGAAATTCACGAACATTTTTTTATTTAACGAACATTTTTTGAAATGCATGATCATTTTTTGAATCAGCGAATATTTTATGAATCAATAAACTATTTTCTAAGTCACGAACAGTTTTTGAATTTTTAGGATATTTTCCAATTCATGAACATTTTTTGAATTGGTTAAATTTTGTTCAATTTCATTAACATTTTTTAATACACGAACTTTTTGAAAAAATCATGAACATTTTTTGATCTCCCGAACGTTTGTTTTCAAAATTGCGAACATTTTTTAAATATGCAAACATTTTTTTAAAATCACAAACATTATCTGAATCAACATTTATGAATTATGAAACATTTTATTTAAAAAATCTCATTTTAAAAAAAATTGGAACTTTTGAAGTCCCAAATTATTTAAAGTATAAAAAAATGAAGATAGAAAAGGAAAACGAAAAATAAAAAACAAAATTTAAAAAACAGGCCGCCCGGACCTGGGCCGGCCCAAACAGGCGCGCTGTGTTTTCTCCCAGCGTGCAGAGCGCAGTATAGAAGGTTCATACTGCATGGACCGGCCCAAGTAGGGATTCCCCTATGTGAAACGTTTTTTATCACTTATTATAGGTGGCATTGCCCGTGCGTTGCAACGGGAGAAACAAAATCCTTGCACGCTCCTAGCTACCCATTCAATTTTGTTGCCATTTCTCCTTTTCATCACCATCGCTAATGGTGCTCATATTGTCCATCTATTCATGACGAACATGATCAATCCCAGGACGATGTGCTTTTCATCATACTTTGGCACAACGCAGGTGCGTCGCTACAGAGTAAACGGTGAAGAATGAGCCCTCTTCCTTGTGTGTTGGTGACGGGTGCCGGCGGGTTTAGCGCGGCGGGCTTGCGTCATGCAGCATGTGGTGGAAATCGCAAGGTCCTCCTCGTTGATTTGGAGTATATAGTAAAAAAGGCAGCCATATTGAGCTCGCCACGATCATACTGTAGCAGGTAGTCAGGCCACCGTCATTTAAGTCATTTAGATCACCTCGTCGACAGGTCATGGATGCCATTGGGGCACTATCGAACTGTTGTTGCTTCGGCATTGGAAATATATGGATGACTGGGTGCAAAGGTAACAAAAAGTACACCGATCAAAATAGCTACCTTTTTACGTTAATGAGTTGTTGCAGTTCAATGATCACGTACAGAGCAGATCTTGTAAATATGAGAATTTTGCTTACCTGGCCGCTTGCTTACCCTGCTGCTTTAGTAACGCATGTCGATGATCGCACCTCGGAGCCCTCGACGACCGACCATGTTTCTGATGGAAATATGCCCTAGAGACAATAATAAAGTTGTTATTATTTTATATTTCCTTGTTCATGATAAAAGTTTATTATTCATGCTAGAATTGTATTGACCGGAAACTTAAATACATGTGTGAATACATAAACAAATACCGTGTCCCTAGTGAGCCTCTACTAGACTAGCTCGTTGATCAAAGATGGTTAAGGTTTCCTAACCATAGACATGAGTTGTCATTTGATAACGGGATCACATCATTAGGAGAATGATGTGATGGACAAGACCCATCTGTTAGCTTAGCATATGATCGTTCTGTTTATTGCTACTGCTTTCTTGAATGTCAAATACATGTTCCTCCGACCATGAGATCATACAACCCCGGATACCGGAGGAATACCTTGTGTGCTATCAAACGTCACAACGTAACTGGGTGATCATAAAGATGCTCTACAGGTATCTCCGAAGGTGTCTGTTGAGTTGGCATGGATCGAGACTGGGATTTGTCACTCCGTGTTTCGGAGAGGTATCTCTGGGCCCTCTCGGTAATGCACATCATAAGAAGCTTGCAAGCAAAGTGACTAAGGAGTTAGTTACGGGATGATGTATTACGGAACGAGTAAAGAGACTTGCCGGTAACGAGATTGAACTAGGTATGGAGATACCGACGATCGAATCTCGGGCAAGTAACATACCGACGGACAAAGGGAATTACATATGTTGTCATTGCGGTTCGACCGATAAGATCTTCGTGGAATATGTAGGAACCAATATGAGCATCCAGGTTCCGCTATTGGTTATTGACCGGAGAGGCGTCTTAGTCATGTCTACATCATTCCCGAACCCGTAGGGTCCGCACGCTTAACGTTCGTTGACGATATAGTGTTATATGAGTTATGTGAATTGGTAACCGAATATTGTTCGGAGTCCCGGATGAGATCCCGGACGTCATGAGGAGTCTCGGAATGGTCGAGAGGTAAAGATTTATATATGGGAAGTCATATTTTGGGTTCCGGAAAAAGGTGTAGTTTTTTCGGTATTGTACCGGGAAGCTTCCAGAAGGTTCCGGAGGATTCCGGAGGGGTCCGGAAGTCCACAAGTGGGTCCACCACGTCCCAAGGGCTGGCATGGGCTAAGAGGAGGCGCCCTGGACTTATTGGGCCAGGCGCACCAAGTCCTCAAAAGCCCACGCAGCTAGGGAAGGAAAAAAGGAGAGTCCTAGTAGGAATAGGATTGGACTTTGGAGTCCAAGTCCACGTGTGTACTATTCACATGGTACTGTTCATGTGGTACTGTTCACGTGGCACTATTCCTTCTACTCCAAGCCCCTACACATATATAAATAGAGGAGAGGGGGCGCCCCAAACAAGACACAACATTGTCTTAGCCGTGTGTGGCGCCCCCCTCCACAGTTCCGTCCCTCGGTCATATTTTCGCAGTGCTTAGGCGAAGCCCTGCGGAGATAGCATCACCATCACCGTCACCACGCCGTCGTGCTGCCGGAACTCATCCATTACCTCGCCGTCTTGTTGGATCAAGAAGTCGAGGACGTCACCGAGCTGAACGTGTGCTGAACGCGGAGGTGCCGTACGTTCGGTACTCGGTCGGTTGGATCGTGAAGTTGTTCGACGACATCAACCGCGTTGTTCTAACGCTTCCGCTTACGGTCTACGAGGGTACGTAGACACACTCCCCCTCTCGTAGTTATGCATCTCCATGGATAGATCTTGCGTGTGCGTAGAAAAAAAATTTGTTTTCCATGCAACGTTCCCCAACAGTGGCATCATGAGCCAGGTCTATGCGTAGATGATATGCACGAGTAGAACACAAAGAGTTGTGGGCGGTGATCGTCATACTGCTTACCACCAACGTCTTATTTTGATTCGGCGGTATTGTAAGATGAAGCGGCCCGGACCAACCTTACATGTCCACGTACATGAGACCGGTTCCACCGACAGACATGCAACTTGTTTTGCATAAAGGTGGCTGGCGGGTGTCTGTTTCTCCTACTTTAGTTGAATCGAATTTGACTGCGGCCGGTCCTTGTTGAAGGTTAAAACAGCAAACTTGATAAATCACCGTTGTGGTTTTGTGCCGTAGGTAAGAACGGTTCTTGCTAGAAGCCCGTAGCAGCCACGTAAAACTTGCAACAACAAAGTAGAGGACATCTAACTTGTTTTTGCAGGGTATGCTGTGATGTGATATGGTCAAGACATGATGTGATATACGTTATTGTATGAGATGATCATGTTTTGTAATTTATCGGCAACTGGCAGGAGCCTTATGGTTGTCTCTTTATTGTATGAAATGCAAGCGCCATGTAATTGCTTTACTTTATCGCTATACGTTAGCAATAGTTGTAGAAGCAATAGTTGGCGAGACGACCACGACGCAACAATGGAGATCAAGGTGTCGAGCCGGTGACGATGGAGATCATGACGATGCTTTGGAGATGGAGATCAAAAGCACAAGATGATGGCCATATCATGTCACATATTTTGATTGCATGTGATGTTTATCCTTTATGCATCTTATTTTGCTTAGAACGACGGTAGCATTATAAGATGATCCCTTCACTAAATTTCAAGATAAAAGTGTTCTCCCCGAGTATGCACCGTTGCTAAAGTTCGTCGTTTCGAAGCACCTCGTGATGATCGGGTGTGATAGATTCTACGTTCACATACAACGGGTGTAAGCCAGTTTTACACAAGCAGAATACTTGGGTTAAACTTGACGAGCCTAGCATGTACAGACATGGTCTCGGAACACTGGAGACCGAAAGGTCGAACATGAGTCATATAGTAGATATGATCAACATGGAGATGTTCACCATTGATGACTATCCCATCTCACGTGATGATCGGACATGGGCTAGTTGATTTGGATCATGTATCACTTAGTTAACTTGAGGGGTGTTAATTTAAGTGGGAGTTCATTAGTAATTTGATTAATTGAACTTAATTTATCATGAACTTAGTCCTGATAGTCTTTGCAAATTATGTTGTAGATCAATAGCTCGCGTTGTAGCTCCCCTGTTTTTGATACGTTCCTAGAGAAAGCTTAGTTGAAAGATGATGGTAGCAATTACACGGACTGAGTCCGTAACTTGAGGATTATCCTCATTGCTGCACAGAAGGATTATGTCCTTGATGCACCGCTAGGTGATGGACCTGCTGCAGGAGCTGCTGCAGACGTTGTGAACGCCTGGCAGGCTCGATCTGATGACTACTCGATAGTTCAGTGTGCCATGCTCTACGGCTTAGAACCGAGACTGCAAAAGCGTTTTGAACGCCACGGAGCATATGAGATGTTCCAAGAGCTAAAATTGATATTTCAAGCTAATGCCCGGGTTGAGAGATATGAAGTCTCCAACAAGTTCTTTAGCTGTAAGATGGAGGAGAACAGTTCTGTCAGTGAACACATACTCAGAATGTCTGGGTACCACAACCACTTGACTCAGCTGGGAATTGATCTTCGGGTTGAGAGTGTTATTGACAGAGTTCTTCAGTCACTGCCACCAAGCTATAAAGGCTTCGTGATGAACTATAATATGCAAGGGATGGAGAAGACAATTCCCGAGCTCTTCGCGATGATGAAATCGGCGGAGGTAGAAATCAAGAAGGAGCATCAAGTGTTGATGGTTAACAAGACCACTAGTTTCAAGAAAAAGGGCAAGGGAAAGAAGGGGAACTTCAAGAAGAACGGCAAGCAAGCTGCCGCTCCCACGAAGAAACCCAAAGTTGGACCCAAGCCTGAAACTGAGTGCTTCTACTGCAAAGGAACTGGTCACTGGAAGCGAAACTGCCCCAAGTATTTGGCGGATAAGAAGGATGGCAAAGTGAACAAAGGTATATTTGATATACATGTTATTGATATGTACCTCACTAGTGCTAGTAGCAGCGTCTGGGTATTTGATACCGATTCAGTTGTTAATATTAGTAACTTGAAGCAGGAGCTGCAGAGTAACGGAGACTAGCTGAGGGCGAGGTGACGATATGTGTTGGAAGTGTCTCCAAGATTGATATGATCAATATCGACACGCTCGTAATACCTTCGGGATTAGTATTAAACCTAAATAATGGTTATTTGGTGCTTGCGTTGAGCATAAAACATTATATCTGGATATTGTTTATTGCAAGACGGTTATTCATTTAAGTCAGAGAATAATGGTTATTCTGTTTATATGAATAATATCCCTCGTGATCATGCACCCTTGTGAATGGTTTATTCTTGTTGAATCTCGATCGTAGTGATACACATATTCATAATATTGATGCCAAAAGATGCAAAGTTGATAATGATAGTGCAACATACTTGTGGCACTGCCGTTTAGGTCATATTGGTGTAAAGCGCATGAAGAAACTCCATGTGGATGGACTTTTGGAATCTCTTGATTATGAATCATTTGATACTTGCGAACCATGCCTCATGGGCAAGATGACTAAAACTCCGTTCTCCGGAACAATGGAGCGAGCTACTGATTTGTTGGAAATAATACATACCGATGTATGCGGTCAGATGAATGTTGAAGCACGCGGCGGGTATCGTTATTTTCTAACCTTCACAGATGATTTGAGTAGGTATGGGTATATCTACTTGATGAAACACAAGTCTGAAACATTTGAAAAGTTCAAAGAATTTCAGAGTGAAGTAGAGAATCATCGTAACAAGAAAATAAAGTTTCTACGATCCAATCGCGGAGGCGAATATTTGAGTTACGAGTTTGGCCTTCATTTAAGAAAATGTGGAATTGTTTCACAACTCACGCCACCTAGAACACCACAGCGTAATGGTGTGTCTGAACGTCGTAACCGTACTTTATTGGATATGGTGCGTTCTATGATGTCTCTTACCGATTTGCCACTATCGTTTTGGGGTTATGCATTAGAGACAGTTGCATTCACGTTAAATAGGGCACCGTCTAAATCCGTTGAGATGACACCGTATGAACTGTGGTTTGGCAAGAAACCTAAGCTGTCGTTTTCTTAAAGTTTGGGGATGTGATGCTTATGTGAAAAAGCTTCAACCTGATAAGCTCGAACTCAAAGCGGAGAAGTGCGTCTTCATAGGATACCCTAAAGAAACAATTGGGTACACCTTCTACCACAGATCCGAAGGCAAGGTCTTTGTTGCCAAGAATGGGTCCTTTCTAGAGAAGGAGTTTCTCTCGAAAGAAGTGAGTGGGAGGAAAGTAGAACTTGATGAGGTAATTGTACCTTCTCTCGAATTGGAAAGTAGCTCATCAGAGAAAACCGTTCCCGTGATGCCTACACCAATAAGAGAGGAAGATAATGATAAAGATCATGAAACTTCAGATCAAGTTACTACTGAACTTCGTAGGTCGACCAGAGTACGTTCCGCACCAGAGTGGTACGGTAATCCTGTTCTGGAAGTCATGTTGTTAGACAACGGCGAACCTACGAACTATGAAGAAGCTATGATAAGCCCGGATTCCGACAAATGGCTTGAGGCCATGAAATCTGAGATAGGATCCATGTATGAGAACAAAGTATGGACTTTGGTGGACTTGCCTGATGATCGGCAAGCCATTGAGAATAAATGGATTTTTAAGAGGAAGACGGATGTTGATGGTAATATCACTGTCTACAAAGCTCGACTTGTCGCGAAAGGTTTTCGACAAGTTCAAGGGGTTGACTACGATAAGACTTTCTCACCCGTAGCGATGCTTAAGTCTGTCCGAATCATGTTAGCAATTGCCGCATTTTATGATTATGAAATCTGGCAAATGGATGTCAAAACTGCATTCCTTAATGGTTTTCTCAAAGAAGAGTTGTATATGATGCAACCAGAAGGTTTTGTCGATCCTAAGGGTGCTAACAAAGTGTGCAAGCTCCAGCGATCCATCTATGGACTGGTGCAAGCATCTCGGAGTTGGAATATACGCTTTGATGAGGTGATCAAAGCATATGGTTTTGTACAGACTTACGGTGAAGCCTGTATTTACAAGAAAGTGAGTGGGAGCTCTGTAGCATTTCTAATATTATATGTGGATGACATATTGTTGATTGGAAATGATATAGAATTTCTGGATGGCATAAAGGGATACTTGAATAAGAATTTTTCAATGAAAGACCTCGGTGAAGCTGCTTATATATTGGGCATCAAGATCTATAGGGATAGATCAAGACGCTTGATAGGACTTTCACAAAGCACATACCTTGACAAAGTTTTGAAGAAGTTCAAAATGGATCAGTCAAAGAAAGGGTTCTTGCCTGTCTTGCAAGGTGTGAAGTTGAGTCAAACTCAATGCCCGACCACGACAGAAGATATAGAGAAAATGAAAGTCATTCCCTATGCCTCAGCCATAGGTTCTATTATGTATGCCATGCTGTGTACCAGACCTAATGTGTGCCTTGCCACGTGTCTGGCAAAGGGGGTACAAGAGTGATCCAGGAGTGGATCACTGGACAGCGGTCAAAATTATCCTTAGTAACTAAAGGACTAAGGAAATGTTTCTCGATTATGGAGGTGATAAAGAGTTCGTCGTAAAGGGTTACGTCGATGCAAGCTTTGACACCAATCTGGATATCTCTGAGTAGCAAACCGGATACGTATAATGGAGCAGTCATTTGGAATAGCTCCAAATAAAGCGTGATAGCAGCATCTACAGTATGACATAAGGATTTGCAAAGTACACATGGGTCTGAATATTGCAGACCCATTGACTAAAATTCTCTCTCACGAGCAAAACATGATCACACCTTAGAACTCTTTGAGTGTTAATCACATGGTGATGTGAACTAGATTATTGACTCTAGTGAACTCTTGGGTGTTAATCACATGGCGATGTGAACTAGATTATTGACTCTAGTGCAAGTGGGAGACTGATGGAAATATGCCCTAGAGACAATAATAAAGTTGTTATTATTTTATATTTCCTTGTTCATGATAAAGGTTTAGTATTCATGCTAGAATTGTATTAACCGGAAACTTAAATACATGTGTGAATACATAAACAAATACCGTGTCCCTAGTGAGCCTCTACTAGACTAGCTCGTTGATCAAAGATGGTTAAGGTTTCCTAACCATAGACATGAGTTGTCATTTGATAACGGGATCACATCATTAGGAGAATGATGTGATGGACAAGACCCATCTGTTAGCTTAGCATATGATCGTTCTGTTTATTGCTACTGCTTTCTTGAATGTCAAATACATGTTCCTCCGACCATGAGATCATACAACTCCCGGATACCGGAGGAATACCTTGTGTGTTATCAAACATCACAACGTAACTGGATGATCATAAAGATGCTCTACAGGTATCTCCGAAGGTGTCTGTTGAGTTGGCATGGATCGAGACTGGGATTTGTCACTCCGTGTTTCGGAGAGGTATCTCTGGGCCCTCTCGGTAATGCACATCATAAGAAGCTTGCAAGCAAAGTGACTAAGGAGTTAGTTACGGGATGATGTATTACGGAACGAGTAAAGAGACTTGCCGGTAACGAGATTGAACTAGGTATGGAGATACCGACGATCGAATCTCGGGCAAGTAACATACCGACGGACAAAGGGAATTACGTATGTTGTCATTGCGGTTCGACCGATAAGATCTTCGTGGAATATGTAGGAACCAATATGAGCATCCAGGTTCCGCTATTGGTTATTGACCGGAGAGGCGTCTCAGTCATGTCTACATCATTCCCGAACTCGTAGGGTCCGCACGCTTAACGTTCGTTGACGATACAGTGTTATATGAATTATGTGAATTGGTAACCGAATATTGTTCGGAGTCCCGGATGAGATCCCGGACGTCACGAGGAGTCTCGGAATGGTCGAGAGGTAAAGATTTATATATGGGAAGTCATATTTTGGGTTCCGAAAAAAGGTGCAGTTTTTTTGGTATTGTACCGGGAAGCTTCCAGAAGGTTCCGGAGGATTCTGGAGGGGTCCGGAAGTCCACAAGTGGGTCCACCACGTCCCAAGGGCTGGCATGGGCTAAGGGGAGGCGCCCTGGCCTTATTGGGCCAGGCGCACCAAGTCCTCAAAAGCCCACGCAGCTAGGGAAGGAAAAAAGGAGAGTCCTGGTAGGAATAGGATTGGACTTTGGAGTCCAAGTCCACGTGTGTACTATTCACGTGGTACTGTTCACGTGGCACTATTCCTTCTACTCCAAGCCCCTACACATATATAAATAGAGGAGAGGGGGCGCCCCAAACAAGACACAACATTGTCTTAGCCGTGTGCGGCGCCCCCCTCCACAGTTTCGTCCCTCGGTCATATTTTCGCAGTGCTTGGGCGAAGCCCTGCAGAGATAGCATCACCATCACCGTCACCACGCCGTCGTGCTGCCGGAACTCATCCACTACCTCGCCGTCTTGCTGGATCAAGAAGTCGAGGACGTCACCGAGCTGAACGTGTGCTGAACGCGGAGGTGCCGTACGTTCGGTACTCGGTCGGTTGGATCGTGAAGTTGTTCGACGACATCAACCGCGTTGTTCTAACACTTCCGCTTACGGTCTACGAGGGTACGTAGACACACTCCCACTCTCGTAGCTTTGCATCTCCATGGATAGATCTTGCGTGTGCGTAGAAAAAATTTTGTTTCCCATGCAACGTTCCCCAACAGTTTCTGCGTCGGGTGCAATTTTGACCGGTCAAAAAGTGGAGAAAAGACATAGTAGTCCATTAGATCAATACACTGTCATCTTAATTTGCATGCATGTATGGTCTACCATTTAATGCACGGCGGTTGTGCATGTACTACGTTTTACATGAGACGGGAATGGAGGAGGCGCTGGCTGCCTTGACCTGCGAAGGCAGTGGTCCGGAGACGATTGGTGCCCAGACTCGATTGGGACAATGACCTGCAGAAGAAGCACCCCGGCCGCATCAGATCAGGACGGGCAATAGGTGGCTACGGCCTCGATGGGCGATAGGTACTGGATGGATGTGTCGTAGCCGATGAAATTGCCGGAGCCACAGTAAGATTGTAGACGGAACACTCGTATATATATATAAGCTAGCAAGGCTATCGATCCGTCCGGTTGGATGCTCATACGTTACACGTCCATGTCCGTGTAGTACAGGAGAAACAATCGATCTCTCTTGCATGTATTACAGAAATTGTTTTTTTAGTTGGCCTCATGGCTACCGCCCTTAGGGAAAGAGAATTCGTCTCAGGCAACCTATAAATTAGGCAGAATATCTATTTCACCCCGAATTTGAATGCTCGGCGATTAAATTAATTTCTGTTGAACACCAGCAAGCTGTTTCCTTTAGCTCCTGACGCTGCAATTGATGAATCAAACGGAAAAAAAAACATTGGTCTGTTTCAGACCCCCCGTCTTCTACAGCACCAAACATTGAGACATGTAATTAGACTTTCCTTTCTTATTTGTCTGTCAAACTGCCTTTCTTTCATTCCTTTTATTTCTCATGCAATTAGCGTATTTCCTTTCTCTCTCTTTACTTTTCTCGTCCTTCCTTCTTTTTATTTCTCATGCAATTAGCGTCTATTTCCTTCCCCCTTCCTTCTTAGGAGAAACAATCGATCTCTCTTGCATGTATTACAGAAATTGTTTTTTTAGTTGGCCTCATGGCTACCGCCCTTAGGGAAAGAGAATTCGTCTCAGGCAACCTATAAATTAGGCAGAATATCTATTTCACCCCGAATTTGAATGCTCGGCGATTAAATTAATTTCTGTTGAACACCAGCAAGCTGTTTCCTTTAGCTCCTGACGCTGCAATTGATGAATCAAACGAAAAAAAAAACATTGGTCTGTTTCAGACCCCCCGTCTTCTACAGCACCAAACATTGAGACATGTAATTAGACTTTCCTTTCTTATTTGTCTGTCAAACTGCCTTTCTTTCATTCCTTTTATTTCTCATGCAATTAGCGTATTTCCTTTCTCTCTCTTTACTTTTCTCGTCCTTCCTTCTTTTTATTTCTCATGCAATTAGCGTCTATTTCCTTCCCCCTTCCTTCTTAGGAGAAACAATCGATCTCTCTTGCATGTATTACAGAAATTGTTTTTTTAGTTGGCCTCATGGCTACCGCCCTTAGGGAAAGAGAATTCGTCTCAGGCAACCTATAAATTAGGCAGAATATCTATTTCACCCCGAATTTGAATGCTCGGCGATTAAATTAATTTCTGTTGAACACCAGCAAGCTGTTTCCTTTAGCTCCTGACGCTGCAATTGATGAATCAAACGAAAAAAAAAACATTGGTCTGTTTCAGACCCCCCGTCTTCTACAGCACCAAACATTGAGACATGTAATTAGACTTTCCTTTCTTATTTGTCTGTCAAACTGCCTTTCTTTCATTCCTTTTATTTCTCATGCAATTAGCGTATTTCCTTTCTCTCTCTTTACTTTTCTCGTCCTTCCTTCTTTTTATTTCTCATGCAATTAGCGTCTATTTCCTTCCCCCTTCCTTCTTAGGAGGATCCTCCGTTTTCCTAGTGACCCACATCTCACCCTCCCTTAGTTGATCCTCAAGGCTCCTTGTTGATTATCATCATACAACTCATAGGCCTATATAAATTGGTGGAATTTAATTGAAAGGGGTGAGGTGGGACTAATTAGTTGGCAACAAACCATGTTCCGTACACGATCATAAGCCTGTTCGGTTGGTTGCGTCCTTGGAGTGGCCCAGCTCGGCCCATGTGAAGGACAAACAGATGAGGGGCGATTTGAGCTAGCCAATGTGGCCGACTGGCCCAGGCTTGGACAGAATAAATGTTCAAATACGCTAAGTTTATTCCAATGGATATGAAATACCAGCTGGCCCAGTTGGCTAGCGGAGCTATGCCTGTTTCCAGGAGACAACCTGGGTTCGAATCCTTTAGTTGGCAAGTATTATTTTTTTACGTCTGGCGTTCCGGGTTAATTACATATAAAATATAAAATAACAGGGTCTTTTTTATAAAATAGCATGACGGTGAACCGACGGAAGCAATAGCCCTTTTATTAGTAGGTATAGGCAAGTATTATTTTTTTACGTCTCGGGTTCCGGGTTAATTACATATAAAATATAAAATAACAGGGTCTTTTTTATAAAATAGCATGACGGTGAACCGACGGAAGCAATAGCCCTTTTATTAGTAGGTATAGATAAGTGTGCGAAAAGTTTTATTAAAACACATTAGAAAAATGTTTACATTTATCTACATAATATTTAAAGTTTTTAAAAAATAATTTTAGCCATAAATAAAATAATTATCTTGCACTTATTAATAATGCAATAAGGGCTTTATAATTTCCCATAATTATTTTCTTTCGGCTAATAAATACCAAAAATTTGATAAATAGGAAGTATTAAATATTTCCAATTATACTTTGGAGAAGTCATGTTATGTCATCTCATTATATTATTTACCTTATTGGAAATATTTAAATGGTCTTTAAAATACTCAATTCAATTCCAAATTGAAATGAAACTCCAAAATTCCAAAAGAACTCCAAATTTAAAATAATACCTTTATGAAATATTCATCCATCGTATTTGAGCAAGTCATTTTATTCTCACTCCAAAATTTTGAATGTGGTTTCAAAATATTTCATAAGAGTCAAAAAGAAATGAATGCCCTTTGAATTCTTGAATAAACTCTCCAACCATAGTTTTCTTTATTGGATGAATGATCAACCAACTTTTATGACATGGTTTGAAAAAGTTTAAACAATGACTCAAAAAGTTTTAATTCCCCTGAAAATCGAAGTAATTCACACAATATTACTTATTATTAACATTCCAAATTTTGGAAAATTTTGGGATGTTACAAAAAGATAGTGGCAGTTCAGTTAATGATACCATCGATCTAACCATGTCTAACAAGGTTCGATTATGTCTCTGAGACACTCCATTTCTCTATGGTGTTCCGGGTGGCGTAAGCTGAGAAATAATTCCACAACTCTTCAGATGCTCTCTAAACTCGTAACTCAAATATTGTCCTCCACGATCCGATCGTAGAAATTTGATTTTCTTGTTACAATGATTTTCTACTTGTTCTGAAATTCTTTGAACTTTTCAAATGTTTCAGATTTCTGTTTCATTAAGTAGATATAACTGTATCTACTCAAATCATCCGTGAAGGTAACAAAGTAGAGAAATCCACCGCGCGTCGGTATACTCATCGGACCACATACATCTGAATGTATTATTTCCAACAAGTCACTCGCCCGTTCCATATGGCCTGTGAACAGCGTCCTAGTCAATTTTCCCATCAAACAAGACTCACAATTATCAAATGATTCAAAATCAAATGAATCCAAAAGTCCATCACTATGGAGTTTCTTAATGTGTTTCTTTCCGATATGACCAAGACGACAGTGCCACAAAAATGTGGTATTTGTCTTATCAGTCTGTTTAAGACGTTTAACGTCAGTGTTAAAGATGAGATTCTCGGTTTCAACATTCATAATAAACAACCCATTCATAATAGGTGCACAGCCATAAAATATATTACTCATATAGATCGAACAACCATTTTTCTATGACTTAAATGAATAAGCATCTTGCAATAAACATGAGCCTGATATAATGTTCTTGCATAAGGTCGGAACATAGTAACAGTTACTAAGTTCTAATATAAATCCGAAGGTAGATGTAGTGGTAGAACGCCGACGGCTTTGACAATAACTTTTACTCCATTTCCGACGCGCGTTGTCACGTCGTCCTTTGCTAGTCTTCTAGGCCTCTGTAGTTCCTACATTGAGTGCAAATATGAGCAACCGATCCGGTATCCAGTACCGAAGAATTACAGTGAGGAACAGCAAGGAACACATCAATAACATGTATGACACTCACACCTAAGTTGGACTGTCCAGTCTTCTTCTTCTCTGCCAGAAACTTCTTGCAATTTCTCTTCCAGTGTCCCTTTTGCTTACAGAAGAAACACTCAGTTTCAAAACCGGCGGCTCCCTTGGGTTTTCCAGAAGCATCAGTCTTACCGTTCTTAGATTTACCCTTCTTCTTCGGTTTTCCCTTCTTAAATTGTGTCGTTCTGTTCACCATCATCACATGATTGGTGTCCTTCTGTTTCCCAATCTCCGTAGTCCTGAGCATGTTGAATAATTCATTCACACTCTTGTCCATCCCATTCATGTTGTAGTTCATGATAAAGCCATTGAAGCTTGGGGGGGAGTGACGCTAGGACAAGATAAGTACCCAACTCAGCGGGGATCGCGAAGCCAAGAGCTTCCAATCTCTACCAGTACCCAGCTAACTTGAGTATGTGTTAGCTCACTGAACTTCCTTCGGCCATCTTGCAATCAAACATGGACTTAGATATCGCATATCGCTCAGACCTTGCGTGTTGCTGAAACAAAGATTTCAGCTCCACGCTTATCTCATAGGCTCCATAGTTTTCAAAACGCTTTTGAAGTTTTGGGTCCATGGTTGCAAGCATGATGCATTGTACTGCGATATTGTCGTCACTTTTGGACTGATAAACACATTTACCATCCTCAGTGGAGTTTTCTCCAGGGTCTTCCGGGAGAGTTGCTTCAAAGAACATATTCTTTCTTAGCACTCTTGAGAACAATTTTCAGATTGAGGAACCAGTCCGCAAAGTTGTTTCCAGATGCACTCAGTTTTTCTTTCTCAAGCATAGGTACCAAATTGAAGGTGGTGTTGCGTGCCATTATCTACAACATACAATGCAAATTCATTTAGACAATGTTCATTATTAATGCAACACTTATTAAGGGTTTAACTAGAGTGTGCTCCCACTAAAATCAATATCTCTCATAATTGATGACTAGTGATTCAAGATCCACGACTCACTACATTGATGTGACATCACTGATGGAGTAGTAACGAGACCGGTAGGTCAACAGCCAATCATATCTCCATATGACTCTTGTTCATCTTTCGATGTGTGTGTTCCGAGATCTAGACCGTCTTGGTATCTCGTCAAGACAACCAAATGTACTTGCAGCATGAACCGTTCATGCCCGTCTTATACCCTTCTCATCTATACCCATGTGACATGGCGTAGTCGAAGGAATAAGTATTTTAGACACTGCTACAATTGGATGAACACTATCAACTTTATATTTTGTGTGAAAGATCACCCTGATAAACGACTATTGCTCAATCAAGGTGCATGAAAAGGGATTAACATCACAGGCAGTTAATAATATAGTGACGTGGTATAGCCCTTTTTTGATGAAGTAGTCTGCATCGTCTCCGCGATCTTCTTCACCCTTTTCCACGCCGTAGAACTCCTCCTCGTCCGGCTTTTGCGTTGAGGTCCACCATCACAAAATATTGTCTTCTTCATTGTCACGGAGGTTGACACGTAGGTCAACAAATAAAAGAAAAGACAATCATATGGCTACAGCCATCATGCCGTACCATGACTCGCAAGTCAAGATAAATTATTACAACATATCGTATCTCATACAAACATATTGAATAAATGAAGGCTTATACCACATCACATGCAAACCTCCTGCAAAAACAAGTTAGACGCCTCTAATCGCTTTGCTAATTATCGTGGCTGCTACGGTTAAGTTGGAAATTTTTTACTTTTCCTACACAACCATAAGCATGACACTTCGTGCTGTTGGTTTAACTTGCGAGGTGTATGAAACACGAGACTTAATTAAAAATCTTGAGCCCCATACTAAACTTCTCCACTACGCGTGAGCCTCGTGTAGATCACAATCTACATTGTCCTTCCGCATTCACAAAGTTTATCTTTCTTGACTATGAACGAACCCAAAGTATCTGAAGCTTAGCTATGGACGCCAAACCTTAGCAAGCCAGACATTTGTAGAAAAATTTAGTACATGTTGTCATGATCAAAATCTCACGAGATTAGAGGGATTACAACATGAACGTCCAGTAATTAGAACCATCTAATCAACCGCACATACGTGCAATGCAACATATCACCATATGCTCGAATCGTACTGCATCTACTCATAGATTTGCTCATGATGCCACTATAAGGGAACATGCTACGCAACAAACACACCCATGAACACTATGAAGATGGTGGTAACAATTAAACTCGCCGACAAGCAGAGTAGCGGAAGTAGTGAAAAGTCGATGCAGCGCGACGATTTCCCGCGGCTAGGTTACACCTCCCAGCCGCGAGAAAGTTCTCCGAGATGAGAGTCGAAGTAGATGACCCCTCCTAGGTATCCACGCGTTCCATGGTAGTAGTCCGGCAGAGCTTCGACGTCCAGGAAGAAGAACTGCGAGAAAACTAGAGAGAGAGAGAGAGAAAGCCAAGCGGCGCTTCTCGTCTAATTAGGAGTCTAATTCTATTAGACCAATTAGACCGAGATTTTAGCCCGTCTAATTAGGAGCCTAAAAACTTAGGTCAATTAGACCGGGAGAGCGTGGAGCTATGCAGGAGAGATCCCCTTTGGATTTGTCTGTCTCTAGAGGGAGACCTCCACACACACATATATATAGGTGGAGGAGGAGGGGGAGTCCTTCTCCACTTGGTGGAAGGAGGGAAGGACTCCCTCCCCATTCCAATTCGGCCTAAGCCGGCCTTAGGGAAGTGGCGCCCCATGTGGGCTCTTTGGGGCTCACTAGGGGTGGTCATCTCATGACGGTCCTTGACCACTTTCTTCCACAAATAAAATCCTGGATTTTTTGGATGTCTCCGGAACCCATTTCGAGACCCCCAAAAACTTTTTGTATAGATTCAGACAATCTGAAGTCATGTTATACCTTTCCGGAATTCCTAGAACCATTCGAAACACTTTCGGAACTATATGAAACTCTTTCGGTGCTCTTTTAACTCATTTCTCATTTCTACGGTAATCAGAACTAGAACTAGTTAAGCGTGTGACCCTACAGGTTCAGAAATAAGCAGAACATCTTCCACTCAATAGTTAACAGTGGGATCTGGACACCCTTATTAACTCTCGCATATTCACGAAGTTCTCAAGCGAACCTTTGTTTACGAATACCATTCCCTTTGCTTCGCGATACGTTTACAAAACCCGAGGTGAGATTATCGGCATCCCTGTGATCAACTCCTTGATCACTATACCAGTTATCCTCGTTATTGGTTTCGTTCTCTTTACTCGTGTCCGTGTTCCGCTATCCCGTGATCATAATCACAAGTGTTTGGCCAGACGATAATAATGACACCGTAACATGGCCCAGAGAGTATCTCTCTATCGTGAGAGGAGCAAATCCCAGTCTTGAACTATTGATATCGAGACATACGTTTCTGGTAATACCCGTAAGTTACTTTTATTCAAGTCCAATTACGGAAGTGACATTCGGTTACCCCCAAAGTAACCATCTGGTATGTTGATATACAATATTCTCATGGTCTAAGGAACAATGCAATCATGAACAAGTTATATGAAATATCGATAACATAGCAACGAAGACATCTCTCAGTAATTCATAAGTTGGGTCTATCCAACTCCGTTGTTACCATGACAACGATGTTCTCATATATTGATAGCATCCTTGTTACACTAACAATGCTCATGATCAGGAAAACAAGATCATCATCAATACATGAGCTAGTCTTAGAGGCTAGACTAGGGATCACTGGTGTTTATGTTTCCACACAAGTATTTGGGTTTTCCTTTGAATCTCATATTCAAGAACCAATACAATTGTAGCACAGAAACATAAACTTAATAATGAACATGGAAATATAATAATACATTCATTATTGCCTCTAGGGCATATTTCCAACAAAAAGGACACCCTCGTCGCCGATGCCAAGCAGCTCGGTCTAGACCTCAAGGAGGCCCGGTTCCGGGCATCATCTGCCAAGGAGGAGCTGAAGCAGGCCTTGGAAATCACAACCGGTAGGCCATATCTTTTGCAGTGCATCTTCGGGAATCGAGCTTTCCCTGAGCTGACTCAAGTGTGGCACTCACCAGCTGCCTTCCCCGACATGCCCTGCAGTGCTGTGCAGGCTTGTCACTTTTACAGTGGGAGCTAGGATGAGGCTCGTGGGCAGGCCTGGTAGTTCTGGCTTCAACTCCAGGATCCGACACAGTGCACAGTCCTCGGGGATAAGATGAAGCAACTCAAAGAGCTACACAAACAGGCCCGGCCGATGATGGAGGAGGTTTCAAGGCGATGTGGCCCGCGGAGGACATCGTCGCCACCTTCTTTGATCTCTCCTGGCGTCTTCAGAAGGCGCGTGCTCGGATATGGGAGTGAAAGGCGTTGGCTGCTCGTGAAGGCGCTCGTCAGGCTTGGGCGATACTCCAGACGCATTCTCTGGGCTTAGACATCGACAAGGTTGCCAAGGTCGGCCCCAAGGGTGCTAATGGCAAGGAGATGAAGCCTAACTCCAACTTCAAGCACGTGATGCCGTTTGCTCGGCTCACCGTGAAGGATTGTCGCCTGAAGAGGATAATAGATTAGTTGTAAGCCCTTGGTATGCCGAGGATAAAAGTGTATAAACATTTAAAATTCGACAAGCTACTTTTGTTTATATTGGGCAAAGCAAAATTTGTCCTTTGGTCGTTTTAATTGCTTCAATCATGACGTTAAGTGCTTAGTTAACTAGTCGTCGGATTCCGCCTCTAAAATAACTTCTTAGAATGTTTTCGACGTCAACTCTTAGCCAAGATGTCGGCACCCTGGGGCAGCTTGACCATAAAATCAAGGAATCAGACTTGTAGGGCCTAAACATAAACTGTCAGAGAGCTTCATCGGTCGAGTATACAACCTCTAAGTAGGGCTCTTATGGTCCAAGGACCTCCTTTTACCGGTCTTCAGTGGCCGGCATGGTCTAGCCGTTTGTCCGTGGTCTCGATTATACCGACCATCTACGTGACAGAAATTTTGATGACTTATCGAAAAGCCAACTTTTTATAGGCAACTCTGTGGTTGGCTATGGTTCTTCCAACCTGCCGATCGATTTTGCGCATTTTGTGACAGTCAGCTTTCGGCTTCTCCCATCTGAGCCACTTTACCGGTTTACCCAGAAGTAACAATCGCAGAGGTGCTCCCAGTACACCCATAGCTGAACGTGCGGAAGCATAAGGGGCAAACGTAGGAGCCAGGCAATCCAGCTTTTAACCCTAGACACAAGTCGAAATCGATGCATATGATGGCACGAGGTTCGAGGAAGTGATCGGTCGCTTCTTGGAGCGTCACGATATCAGGAATTCGGGCTGCATTATAGGCCCCAGGTGTATCCGGCAGGCCCCTTTTGGGCATCCGACCAGGAGTGTGACCCGAGATGATAAATAGTTGTACTGGTCATGGTCGAACTGAACGAACTACATGACAACATATATATAAGAGACCCTGAATTTGGGGTGCCTACCTTTATTCAATCCGAGATAAGGAACAAAACCTAATGATCGAGCTAAACAATAATTAAAAAAATGAAAAAAGGGTAAAAAGCTAGGTATAGAGAGCGACATGGCAGAGATGGCGTTCCGAGGTTGACTTTTTGGATTCAGTCCATGGCTGTCGTGTCGTCTCGCGTTCTTCAATTACCTCTCGTCCATCTGAGGGTGTTTGCGTTTTTGGGCTCCTGAGGTGCCACGCGCCTCGTCCAACCGAGGCATGTCGCACAAAGCTGGTTAAACAACCGCTAATGAACTTCCGATGCATTTTGTAACCCAAAGGGTATGGCAGGGGTGTGAACTTGGCCGTGCAAGGCCGTGGATGCGACCAGCCCCCGATCGGGATCCGCTGGTTTGTACTGGTGACACTCGAGGTACGCATCCAGAGAACCGAGCAGATAGTGGTCGAGCTTTAGAGCATCTACAGCCGGGCCTCTCATACCCGTCTCAAACGCCCGGGCAGGCCGTCTGGTCACTGACCGGTCGCAAAAAAGCGATCCAACTGGACGCCTCAAACCACCCTCAAACACCCGGGCTGACCGGCACCCCTCATATCCAGCCCAAATATAGGGCGGATATGGGGCGGCCCGGGCACGCCCGGGCGCGTCCGCCTGACAGGCCCGGCCCACCACCGACCCTACCGCTGCCCCACAAAAACCCCAATCCGGGCACGTCGCTACGAACCCTAGCTCACTCTCTCCCTCTCTCTCGCTCCGTCCACTCCTCTCCCAATCCGATTCCGATCCCATCCACCACGATGAGCAGCTCCGGCAGCGACTCCGGCTCCGAGCTCGTCTACGAGGAGGAGATGGCCCTCCGCATTGCGCTGGAGCGGTCCAAGGTGGAGACCGGCGGCAACTCCGGATCTGGAGCGTCGCCGCAGCTCCTGCGCCGGCGCAGCGCGGACGCCGGAGCTGGACCCTCCCGGCCCGCGCTTAGCGACGCCAGGACAGCGCAGTCCGCACCGGCCGCCCCGCGCCGTCTCCTTCCCCCGCCGGCCGCTCCTCCACGCGGCCAGCGGTGGGTGCTTGTGCCCGCGCCGCCGGCCCGCACGCGCACTCCGGAGTCGGAGGCGCGCGTCGCACGCCGCGAGAGGCAGCGTGCACGGGAGAGGGACGCGGCGGAGCAGTCCGTGCGCCGCCGCCGCGGGACGGAGGCGGACCCCAACGAGGACGCGCGTCTCCTCGCATGGGTCTACCGCCGCTCCCTCACGACGGCGGAGACGGACGCTCGCCGCCTCCGACGAAAGAACGCCAAGGCGCTCCGGCTTGCTATTGAGCAGTCAGAGCGCGAGACGAAGGAGGCAGCGGCGGAGAAGGCTCGGGTCGCCAGGCTGAAGCGGGAGCAGGACAGGGCGGTCCGTCGGATGAAGGGGCTCATCGTCCTCTCCGACTCCGATGACGGCGACAGCTCTACCTCCTCGTCGGACGACCAAGACCCTCCACCAGCCGCGGACGCCTACAGCTGCGCCGGCGACCGGAAGGGCAAAGGCCCGGCGAGGAAGTGATGATCCCCCCCCCCCCCCCTCCTCTATGTTTATATCGTTTTTTAGTTGTAGAAGTTTAAGAACTTGTCCGGTGACGAACTATGATCTTTTGGATGTGGCGAAGTTTGTTAATGTCCGTTTACAGCCGATCATGTGTTCCTTTGCAGCCGATTTTTGTTGTCCGTCGTTTGATCACGTGGAGTAAATCAACGTTGCATGTGTAGTATGGATATAAGGCGCTGGATATGAGAGATGTGTCGATCAGTGCTCGCGGACGCGCCCGGACGTATCCGTGGGCGTTTGAGGGGCCGGATTTGCCATATGCGGCTGTAGATGCTCTTAGGGAGGCATCTTAGCCATTGCACCCCCGAGGAAATGGCCCTTCTGGCATGCCATGTCTGTGGTAATGACGCCGGGGTACATTGACTTGTACCCAATTCGGTCCAGGACGGGGTTTGACACGTCGTCCTGGTTAATGATGTCTCGGTGTAATCCAAACAGGCGCGTACTGCGCGATGTTATTATAACCAAAGCCTGATGCTTGGCTTCCGAGATGTCAAGAGATGCTAGGTTATCCAGCCAAAGGCAGGTTGCCTGGTTGGGTACGTGCACGTAAGTTTGGCGCCTAGGAATATATCCTCATGCTCATGTCGGGGATCGCGGAGCATTTGTCCCTATTTGGGGTCTGGGCCTGTCGCTGTCGAGGTTGCGTTGATCTTTTCCGCAGGATGTGTCTGACGTACGCGGGAGTCGTCATCGGATGCATAGCGAGCAGATCTATGACGCTTTATGAGGTCGGGGCCACTTGATGTGCCCCTAGTATTTAGTGCCTCCTCCATCGCCTGGACCTTGGCTACCAAGGTGGCAGTATGTTCCCCAGTTCAAAGAGACCGTTCTGTATTGCCACAGACCGTTATGGTGCCCTTGTGCCTTGGCATCTTCAGCTTTATGTATGCGTAACGTGAGACGTGAAAACGTGCGAACGCCGTTTGTCCGAGGAGTGCATGATAGCCGCTCCAGAAAGGGACGATGTCAAAGCTGAGATCTTCGGCGCAGTAGTTGTCGGGTGTGCTGAATTCTACATCAAGTGTAACCCTGCCCGAGCACTGAGCCTCCATGCCGGGGATAATTCCTTTGAATTTGGTCTTACTTGGCTCGATGCGGGACGGGTCGATGTGCATCTTCTTGACGGTGTCGGCGTATATCAGGTTGAGGCTGATACCCCCGTCCATTAGGACTCTGGTTAGGTGGAAGCCGTCGACTATGGGGTCAAGGACCAAGGCTGTTGCGCCATCATGGCGAACACTTGTCGGGTGGTCCCGACGATCAAATAATCGACATTTTCGGCCATGGATTATAACTTGGTCTCGCATACTCCACAACGTACACCTCGCGCAGCGCGCGCTTTCGCTCCTTCTTGGTGACATGAGTGGCGTAAATCATGTTCACATCCTTCACCTCGGGAGGAAACTATTTCTGGATGGCATTGCCTGGCCCTGGCTGCTGCCCATCCTCGCTATTATTATTACGGGGATGGTTCCGAGCGTGATTCTCGGTCGCGACCTTCCCGGCTTGCTTGATGACTCAACAATTCCGGTTGGTATGATTTGCCGGTTTTCTGGGTTGCCGTGGATGGCGCAGGGCTGGTCTAAGATTTTGTCTAGCTAGGAATTGTCACCCCTGCACCCTGAAAGGACTATTTGTTTCTACCAGCTTGACGTTGGTTGCCAAAATCAAGCGTTGACCTCTTCGTCCTCGGCATCACTATCGCTCCTATTGTGACGCCTGTTCTTCCGGTTGCAGCTTGGTTTCCCGTTGCCGTCATGCACTTCGGATGTGCCCGGGTCGCCGTTCCCACCTTTCTTCTTGGCGATCCAGTTATTCTCACCAGCGCAGAACTTAGTCATCATCTATGGCAGGGCGGCCATGGTTCTCACCTTATAGTGCCCAAAGTCTCTGGATAGCCACTCGTCGTTAATGTTATTCCGGAATGCTGCGAGCGCTTCCGCGTCGCTGCAGTCAACAATCTGATTCTTCTTTGTGAGAAAGCGATTCCAGAATTGGCGCACAGACTCGCCGGGCTTCTGTACTACCAGGGCCAAGTCATCGGCATCCAGGGGCTCTCGCTCACCCCCCTTGCTCTTTGTCATTGCAATCGATGCACTTACGGCCCTCGTGCTTAAAGCGGCTCATGAATGTGTCCTTGCGGAATTACCGGGTATCACCCCAATGCAACGACTCTCAATATTCACGAATGATGTGGTGATGTTCCTGCGGCCCTCTTTTGTGGAGTTGAGTTTGATCAACAATATTCTAGGCATCTTTGGGTAGGCATCAGGGCTGAAGGTGAACTACTCAAAATCTTCCGCAATTTTCATCCAAGAAGAAGAGGTTGATACCGCAAGAGTTGCTGCCATTCTTGCTGTCAGCTGGGGACCTTCCCTTGTCGATATCTTGGGTTACAACTGAGCATTTCACCACTGACAAAGGCCCAATGGCAATCAATGCTAGACTCTGTCTGTGAATTCATTCCGGCTTGGCAAAGAGGTCTCATGGCGAGGGTTGGACGCCTTGTTTTGGTCAACTCCGTGATTGCTGCTAAACTCATACACCACCTGCTGGTCTTGGATCCCCTCGTCTGGGTGCTGGGGGAAATTTACAAGTGGATGAAGGCATTTTTGGGGCTGGAACGAAGAAAACTAATGGTGGAAAGTGCCTTGTGGCTTGGACGACGGTATGTAAGCCAAAGCTCCGAGTTAAAAACTTACAGCTACATAGCTCTGAGAATGCGTTGGGGGTGGCTTAAACGAAATGACCCTAACAGACCTTGGCAAGGACTGGAATTGATCTCTGATGAGCTGGTGAGAGCTACTTACGACAGTCAGTTCCACAACACTGTCGGGGACGGAAGTAGGATACTATTTTGGAGACACATATGGATCAATGGTCATACGGCTGCGGATATTGCTCCCCTTATTGTCCAAAGGGTTCACGGGATCCAGAACTGTTCAAGATGCCATGATTAACCACACCTGGATGCGAGACTTTCCAACAGGGATTCCCTTCACTAAGCCACTAAGTACAACAACCTTTGGCGTGTGGTGAACTTGATTGATTACACTTCAACCTGGGCTCCCGATGGTTCCCACTGGGTCTGGAACTCTTCTAGCGAATGCTCTGCTAGATCGGCCTACCAGTTGCTTTGCCAAGGTGTTATTCGTTCCACGGGAGCTGATTGCATCTGGAAGAGCAAGGCGCCACTAAAGTGCAGAATTTTTGGAAGGCTTGCATTCCAGTAAAGACTTTGGACCACTGGTAGACGTGCCCCGTATGGTTTGCAGACTTTGGACCTCCTCATTTTCTCTGCGGCCAAGAGGAAGACACCCTGGACCACATTCTCATGCAATGTGTTATCGCAAGGGAAACCTGGCATCATTGTTTCCTGCGGTTACAAATCACGGCTGATATCCCTGAAGTATGATCAACACTGAACGAGTGGTGGCTTAGGGTTAGATCTAGATATCAAGGCAAGGGGGCGAAGGGCTTTGACACTTTGGTGATTTTCATCACTTGGAATGTATGGAAGCTAAGAAACGCTAGAGCTTTCAACAACACGGCTCAACAACACTCGATTACTGCCCTCGTCGATCATACAGGAGGAGCTACATGCTCTTGGACAGGCTGTGTGGTGTGCTTAGATGCTTTTGTGAGACAGCACTAATATTGTTTTCTACGGTGTGGTGTTTCCTGGCTCGACTACTTGTAGTGTGCGGCTAGAACTCTTGTAACAAGGTGGCCTCGATGGCTTGAAGATTAAGCTCTACATATATGTGGAGATAAGAATAAATAAATACAACTATCAATCTTCTCCCCCCGTCCCCGCGTCGTCCCCACTAGGGCGACTCGGGCGGCGACCAAACCCTAGCCGCCAGGGGCACTATCTCCCTCTTCCCTTCCCCCCGCCGCCGCCGGAGGACGCCGCCGGGCTAAGTCCAGAGGCCGACGGCGATGGCGGGGGACTCCCTCTCTCCCGCGTCTTAGGGGTGGTGCGCGGCCGATCCAATCTATGCGGCGCGGCCGATCCAATCTATGCGGCGCGGCGGCGATGGCTGCGGCGGCGTGGTGGCCAGCCCTGTCTCGGGCGGCGGCAGCTGCAGGCGCGGCGCGGCCCTTTACCGGGAAGGGCAGCGGCTGCGGTCGGCGCGCCATTGTGCGTCGGATCGGCGGCGACGGCGTGGAGGTCATGGTGGACTGGTCGGCGGCGCCTTCGGTCAGATCTGATCTGGCTGGTGCAGCTGGTGGTGGTGGTCATCTCCTCCGTCGGAGGTGGTCGGCCTGAGGCTGGATGGTCAGATCTCGTGATCCGTCATCTAGATCCGGCTGCGAGTCGGGAAGACATAGTTGCCGGTGAAAACCGAGCCGATGGCAGGCGATGGCGGCGTTCTGCGTCGTTACCTTGATGAAGGCATCGTCGTGTAACTACTGTCGACCCACTCGTGCTGCTCCGAGGAAAACCCTAGGATCTGGTCTTCCAGATCGGACGATGGCGGTACTGCGGTGTCGTTTTCTCTCTTGGGAGCATCGTTTGTGGAGCAGCGCTGGAAGACAGAGGCAGGAGGTGGAGCGGCTTCGTCTTGCACAGAGCTTTCGGTGGAGATGTCAAGTCATGCCTGGCCGACAGGTGCTACGCTGTGTCATGCCTGGTCGGCAGGTGCTACGCACGACAGATCTTCCAGAATCTTCGCGTCTGGATGGACGAGCGCGGGGCGGTGGCGCCGTTGGGCGCCGTGGTGGCGTCGACGGATGGACGGACTGGCAAGGATGATGCGGATCTCTCTCCTGAAGATGGGTCAGCGGTCCGATGATGATGGCGGCGTCTAAAACGTGTGCATGTGGTGTACGCTTTAGGTCCGCTGTACCGGTTGTTGGTTCCGATACGTTATGTGGATGGATCGGCAACGACACCGGTTTTAGATATGGGGAGTGAGAGCACTCCACATTATCGAGTTTTGTAGGTGTGAGTGGTGGCTTCAGATGGCTTGATGTATGTTCTTGTTAGACCTTTGTTGAATAATAAATAAAGATGGCCGTATGCATCGATTGATGCAGAGGCCGGGGGTCTTAACCTCCTTTTCAAAAAAAAAAACTCTTCTAACAAATTTTCTGCTCCCTACTAGTATAAAACTAAGGTACGTCACTGGCGTACTCTTGAAAAAAAAAATCCTGCAACTGGAAGTTGAGCATTCAGCCAATGTTACCAAATACGCCCAAATGTCAGCCAACAAAGGTGGCGAGATTACATTCTACTCCCTCCGTTCCTAAATATAAGTCTTTTTAGATATTTCAATAAGGACTATATACAAATATATATAAATATATTTTAGAGTGTAGATTCACTCATTTTGTCTGCATATTTGGCGCAGTTCGCTGGACTCACCCACTCTAGCTTTCAGGTCTCGATTTGGAAGGCTTGGGCTCCTCCCAAATGCAAATTCTTCGCCTGGTTAGTCAATCAAAACAGAATTTGGACCGCGGATAGGCTGCAACGCCGAGGATGGCCAAACTGTGACCGGTGCCCGCTTTGCAATCAGGTGCAAGAATCGGCAGCCCACCTCCTTTTTCAAGTGCAGGTTCTCTCTCCGGGTTTGGGATGAGGTGTTCTCCTGGCTCGGGCTTGCTATTCCCACGGCTACTTGGCACCAATTCGGCACGGTTAAATCTTGATGGGATGAGCTACTCTCGAACAACACCCAACCGGTTAAGGCCTTATCTTCTCTGCTACTTCTTGTGGGATGGGAGCTTTGGAAGGAACGGAATGCGCGCGTCTTCAAAAGCAAGGCGGCGTCGGTGGCGATCGTCACACGGATCATCAAAGAAGAAATGTCTATTTGGGCTATTGCAGGCGCCAAGAAATTGAGCAATGTAATGCCGCGAGAGTAATCCGTTTAGGCTTTTGCCGTTTCACGGCATTTCTGTAACAATACTCTCTTCTTAATTAATGAAAATGGCAAATCTTTTGCCTAGTTTCAAAAATTCACTCATTTTGCTCCGTATGTAGTCCGCATTGGAATCTCTAAAAAGACTTATATTTAGGAACAGAGGGAGTATCATCTAGAAATCAACTAGTCACAAGAAAACCAGAAGAAATGTATAACAGCAGAATTCATTCAACCTTTTTTTTTTTTTGACCTCGCAGAATTCATGCAACCTGGCGTGTCTTTGCAACGATGAAAATTGGTGTACCTTCCAGGGGTCTTGACTTTAACTACCCCAAGATCAATTATACAAAGTTACAAGTTGCAAAATATTTAGCGTTGGGCAACAGATAGGAGTATGATACAGAACCAAGTTATTAGCATGTTGAGCTCCCCACGCATTGTGTTCTGCTGACAAACATAGAGCACCGCAGAACTGAATCGCTGAATGCTGACAAGTAACTGAAGGTGTGGGGGTCAATCGAGGTTAGGCACACTAATTGTGTGCAAAGAATCAAGCTCCCTGTGAACGGTGGGTCATAAATTACAAGCCATTTAACTCGAACTTGCCCGTATTCACCCCAAAGTACTCAAATTACATGAGACAAGATTCACCGTAAAAGACACATTACTGCAATTTATATTGGCCATAGTAGGGTCAGGATTATCACAATACTCACAACGGTTATTATGGTTTCTGAAAGAAAAGGAACGATTAGAAAAAGTTGTTCTACATTATAGTTCAAAGATAGCAAGCCATGGTATAAACAGAAGAGTTGCATTTAATCTCTCCGTCCCATAATATAAGATTTTATTACATCCAATATACTCACATATTGGATGTGATAAGACGGAGGGAGTACATGTTAGTTCTATTTAAATGTGATCCATGTTGCATTTGCATATCATCCATGCCAAGTCATGTCATCGCATATCATGAACATGCTGGATCTTATGTCGTAGTAGTAAGATTGCATTTGTTGTTCTTTTCCAGTGTTCTTCGCGGATAGGACTCGGAGATGACGTGAGATACGAGCAAGATCTATGAATGTGCCAAGCGTCGATTCCAGGCAAGACATGCACCCCCTCCTTGTTCATGTTGACTCATGCTATCTCCCTTATGCTTGCACTAGTTTTCAATGTTGTAGGGTGTTTAGTTGGGCTTTTACTTGGCTTTTAAGTAAAAGCCCAACCAAACACCCTAATGACGTGTAATGTTGTGGGTTAATCAATGAACCACTTATCTGTGGTAATATTCATGTACTGCATGATCTGCTTTACCTAGCTATTGCCATGTTGCTTTTGTATGTTGCTTGCCAGCCTGCTTATGATGTACTCCCTCCGTCCCAAAATAAGTGATTCAACTTTGTACTACTTTAGTACAAAGTTGAATCACTTATTTTGGGACGGAGGGAGTAGTATGCATGCTTAGGTTGTTGCTTATGCCATGTTACCTTACTTATGCCATGCTTATGTTGTGTTTGTTAGGGAGTACTAGTATAAGCATGCACGTCAACGCACATATCATAATTTATAATAAAAACATTTATTTGGAATTTTATTTATCTTTTAGCAAGTTTCTTTACCGAGCCATTTAAATGTGTCTCATGCCCAACGATGTGAGCGCGCGTATAACACACGATCTATAGAAGTGTCTTCACATAAAATTCACGATCACGATGTGTGACCCGCGACTCGGCGAGGTCTCTTCCTCTTGCGCGGCCACGGCTGGCGCATCGGCTGCCAACGACAGAGGCGGCAAACGACACGGCCCGGCTTCTCTAGCCGAGGCGAGCCACGGCAACCTCCTTCCCTAGTGAGGCCCTCCCGTGGCATAGCTGCCAACAGCAACAGCGGTGCACAGGTTCTCGCGGCCACCAGCGGTGGATCCCCATCTCTGGCTGCTCCTGGCCCAGGCACAAGCCCTGTGGCTGTGGCTGTAGCGGGTGGCCCTCCGACGAAGAGCAGCGGTGGCGTCCCATAGCTGCACATGACCTCAACTCCCGACTGCATATCCGTCATGGCCGACACATGACGGAGACGGCCAAACCAATCCTGCGATTGGTAACCACACAAGCAATTATAACGTGTGTTTCTATGGGAGGAGATAAATACTGTAATTTAGTTTCCTTTGCAAGATGGACGCTATTTTTTTTTCTTTCCTTTCTAACATGCTTTGTATGGGAGGATATAAATAAATGTTGTTAGTTTGTTTCCTTTGTAACGTGAGGTGTTAGTTATTATGGGAGGAGTTGGAGAATGTGTGGGATTTGAATTGTGTTGAGTTGTGCTCAACATTGAAATGATCTGGGTCGTTGGTCAGAGGCAATTGAACGTGTGAGATTAAATGTATCCCAACATGTTTGATCTTTTATAAGTAGTGGAGATTAGTACTCCCTCCATGCGAAAATACTTGTCAGAGAAATGGATAAAAATGGATGTATCTAGAACTAAAATACATCTAGATACATCCATTTCTCCGACAAGTATTTTCGGACGGAGGGAGTATTAGGTCTAGGAGTCCTATTAGGCTATGTTTTCTTTTCTTGTATCCAAGTCTTGTTGCAATACAATCAAGTTGCATCCATAACATGATATTAGAGCCTCGGTTATTTTTTTCACACGCTACAACTCGTGCTTGTACAGATCGGTTCCGTATCAATCTCGTCTATTTCCTCAATCCCATCTACTCGCCGCCGTGAGCTACCTCCTCATGCCAGCTACTGCTCACTTGCCTGCTAGCTCGCGCCGCTGTTACTCGCCGCCCAGGCCATAGCCCAACGCTGATCTCCCCTGCTGCTAGCTTGCCTGCTAGCTCCGCCGCCCGCGACCCAGCTGCTCTGCGCTGCTTCTCTCCTGACGTTGTGCGCTGCACTACCACCTTCTGGTCGCGGCGCCTCTTGGCTGCCTTCGCCCGCCGGATCTCGCCGGTCTCCACCACCGACCGCCACTCGCCGAATCCTAGCCAACGGCGTCGCCAGCAGATTGACGGCGCCACCGCCGCCCTGATGCTGGTCCATCATTGCGGGCCCTCTTTGAGCTGGAGGTCACTGGCAGAAAACGTGCGCCAAGCGCATCATCTCCTGAAGCAGGCCGCCTCCCAGCCTCTACGGCCATTGCCCCTACTGCTCCTGGTCGCCGTCCGCGCGCACTTCCCGGCGCCGGTTCAGCATGTCCAGCGCGCTTCTCTGCACTCGCATGTACAGTGTGCTGCCCACGCCGCTGTCTCCGCGAGGCTGTGTTTGCACGTGCTACTTGCTTTGCTGCATCCACCAGCTCTCGCCCCTGCTGTGCTACTTCTCCTGATTGCTACAGCTGCTGCTTCTACTTGCTCTGTTCTTATTGGCTACTACTACTAGTTGGCTGCTGACTTCTTTCCCATAGCAGTTTAAAAAAAAAGAAGTCAAAAAAAAAGGTACAATGCCATGCGGCATCTTTTCTCTCTAGATGTTTGGTGATTTCGACGGTGGTCATTTTGCCGACTCTGTATCGCATGTGCACCTTCTATCGGTGTTGGATGCTCTGTCGCTAGTTGCTATTCTCCGCTGCTCCTCGTCGGTATCTTTTTTCGAAACGGAGGCAAAGATTGCCTCATCTATTAATTAAGCAGAAGAGAATTGCCCAGTTAATTACGGAAAACCGGGCAAAAACCGGTACAACAAGGGCCAAGCCCACTCCCAAAGACTGAAACACACAGGGCAAAGCCCACCCTTATCGACGACATGCCGACCTGCGGCCATACAACGCAGCTCCGACTCTGACGGAGAACTTAGAAGAACGAAACCAGGCACGGCTGGCGCCGCGGAAGATCGCCGAAAGGGCCGCCTGCCGCCAGTCATCGTACACCATAGGGCCCCGCCGCCGCAGCTTCGACTCCACAGCAACAAACAAACCGAGGCAATACCGTGGACACGCCGGAGAAGAGCCGACTATCGCAACCATTGCCGCGTCGCCGACATCGCTCCCACCATCGTCGTTGCCACAGAAGTCTGGCCGCCACACTCTCGGGGCCGCCGCCCCGACATCCACCGCTCCGTCGCGCCCAGCGCAATCAACCGGCACCGCCTTCCGGGGCCGCCGCCCCGACATACCACCGCTCCCCTCGAGCAGCAACGCCGCACAACCCAGCTGCCCGCAGCCCACGCTGCTCAGGGCAACCGCTCGCAGACCACGAACGTCGCACCACATCCGGGGCCGCCGCCCCGACGTAAAGTCAGACCGCCCCTCTGGAGCGCGTCGACCGGACCGACAAGCCTGCCACCCAAGTGGCCCAAGGTTGCCACCCAAGCGAAGGCCGAGCCGCCGCCCCGCCCCATGGAGCCGCCCCGCGCATCACTTTCCGAGGCCGCCGCCTCGGCGCACATCAGCCGTCCGGGGCCGCTGCCCCGGCATCCACACTGGTCCCTCTGACCGGATTAACCTCCAAAATCGATGCCCTCAAGAGGGGAACGACATCAACACGCCGCCAACGACCGACCCTCGAGTCTGGAGTTTCCCCCGGAGTTGTCCCTCGCAGAGGAAGAGAGCATCCCGTCGACGCCTTCAGGAAGGTCACGGCGTCCACGGACGCCGCCGTCACAGGCTCCAGCCATGGCCAGAAACGGGTTTTCACCCAGCCCTCGAAATCCTCTGGTCGACAGCCAATCCGTCAGCCCACCTTCAGACCTTCGCGCCCACCCACGCGACGCCGCCGCGCCGCCGTCCCAGATCCGCAGCACGCCTCCAAAGCACCAGATCCGGGCGAAGTAGCCCCGAAACCGTGCCCATCACGCCGCCGCCCTCGCACCACCGCACCACGGGGCCGGCAGCCTCCTCCACCCGCAGCCGTCGCACGCCACGCCCGCGCGCCGGACGCGCGGCATGCCCAGCGGCCGCACCCGGCCGCCGCAACCCCACCTCAACCGCGCGCTGCCCAGAACGGGCCAGCCTCTTCCACTGCGCGCATGCGCCTCCGCACCTCGACTGAGAGAGCCCCCGCAGCGCCCACCACGCGCTAGATCCAGGCAGAGCTGCCCCGGATACGAGCCCAGCTTCGCACGGACACCGCCGCCATGGCCAGGCAGGCCGGGAGCAGAGCCGCCACCCACTCGCCCACCAGACGCAGATCCGCGCACAACGGCCCCGGATCCATGCCCCGCCGAGCACGGGCGCCGCCGCGCCGGCCAGCACCCAAGGAACCGCCACCTCCGCCGCGCCAGATCGGCCACACCGCGCCGCCGCGAGATGGGGAAGCCCCGCCACCGCCGTCCAGGCGACGGGCTTTGCCCGGCCATGTCATTCGACGGTGACGAGGGGAGAGAGCACGGAGGAAGGGAGGCCGGCGGCGAGATTTGGGGGCTTCCGCCCGTGTCGCCCCAGAGGAGCGACGCGGGGGACGGTACATAAAACAGTTGAACTTCCCCTCGTCGGTATCTCACATGCACGACTTCCTCCACAGCCTCTTCTGCACACACGATGGCTCTTGCATCTTTGTCTCGTGTGTTTCTTAGCTTCTAGCTCTCTTGTGCTTTCCGCTGTGTCCATCAAGTCCGTTACTTTTCATGTTTCTCATGTCATGCGAGTCCACCAAACCTATATCCATCAGCCTTTTCCTGGTCCTGGTCCTTGTCCTTTCTATAGGATTTTCGTGGCCTCTTTTTGTATTGTCAATCTGCGCCCATTCTCTTGCCGCCGAGCTTCTTTCGCCGCTGGTTTTCTTGGGCTATGATTTTGTGCGCAATGGTTCATTCTCTTGATGTGCCTCTTCTTTTGACAATCCATCTTCTCTTGATACTTCTCTTGAATCTTGTACCGATGTGGTGTCTTCCTCTGATGCGTCATCTTCTCTGTTATCTCCTTTGGCTTGACTCGATAGGTTTTGAAGACTCTTCATGCTACGACAACACTCTCAAGACATGGATTTTGGATTATCATTTTTTTTTCTAGTGTTAGACTTCTTCAATACGCTTTGCATTTGAGGGGTGGTGTTAAGGAGAATTAGTATTAGGTCAAGGAGTCCTATTAGGCTATGTTTCCTAATTATGTATGGTTATGTAATTGGAAGCAAAGGCAATGGTGGGAGGATATGCATAGGTGTTTTGTTCCACTCGAGCCGCCCTAGACCCCGAGTCCTTGTTGCCTTGATCCAAGAATGAGCGGGCTAACCGCATGTGGGAGGCTTTATGGGCCCCCCTCAACCGCGTACCTGAAACTGCAGACCTAGTTCAAGGGCCGCAAGCTTGTTTTCCTTTTGCCTTTTCGATCTTTGTGTCATCAAGGGAGGATCCCTTGGAGGTATGCAACTATAATGGAGCTGATACAAGGGGCTACTCCTAGTTTGGGACCTAGTCACCTTGGAACCTCACGTATTCGGTTGAGTTCAACTCGGAGCTATGGTCGGACTCTCGATTCGGTATCGACTCAATTGGGTGGCTTCCTGGACCTGAAATGTAGTGTTGGGGAGAGTCCATGTCGATTCCTCTCTGCCGGTTCATGCATATAATGTGCCAATAACCAGGCCTACGACAAGAGGCGGACGAACGTGTACGGGTACATTGGTGCACCCCTACAGGGATAAATCTATTCGAATAGCCGTGTCTGCGGTTATGGAAAACTTGGAGATTGATCTCAGTTCATAGCACAACTTTAACCTAATAATTAAAATTTGCCAACCGTGTGAGTGCCTTTGGGGATTCTACTTCATGGGAGATGCGAAGGGGAATGCAAGGCAGGGTTATGTTTGCGGTCAGGTAGGTGGATAGAGTAGATGGTCTACCGCTCATTTACTTTTATGCGCTCTATCTTATTATCCCTAGCAGACGCAAGTTATAGCATGTCTCTATAGAATGCTTAGTGCTTGCCGCTAAATCACTTTACCCCTTCCTTTGAAACATGTTGCATAAACTAGCTTAGGTCTGATTAAGTCTTGCGGGTACAGCTGAGTACTCACCTTGCTTAATTTATTCTTTTTTCCTGGATTGTCGAAATCCAACCGACAGCAATTCAGGTAGCAGGTTTGTTGATGGACGACGTTAGTTGGTTATCACACAGGACAGCAATTCAGGTAGCAGGTTTGTTGATGGACGACCTTAGTTGGTTATCACACAGAGAGTGGTCTGAGCAAGGATATGGACGCCCTTTGCTTTTCTTTAAATACTTCTTAAGGCAATTTGTATTTTTTACCTGTCTAAGGGCATCTCCAACCCCGACCCTCAAACCGCCTGCAACCGGTCCGGACCATTTTTGCCATCCAACGAGGTCCTGCATCGGTCCGCAGGCTGGTCCAGACGCGCTTTTTCCCGCAAAGCAGAGACAAAGTGGGGGGGGGGGGGCTTTGCGTCCGCGCCTGACTAACCTGGCCCACCAAAAACCCTTCCTCACCCGCGTGCTTTCCACTCGGCGCCAGCTGCCCGCATTCATGCCAATGTAGAGCGGCCGCTCCACATTGACGCCGGTCCAAAGCGAACGCGACCTCTCGCTGGCGCCGACATTGAAGCGTTGCGCCGGCCGAGAGCGCCACCCACACCGCGTCCCCGGTGTCCGCGCCTGTTCAATGCCAGAGAGACGTTTACCGTACGGGACGGAACGGATATCTACCACGCCCGTTCAATGCTCGTCCGTCTGTATGTCGCCATTAAGCAGGCTCGCCGGTCAAGGAACCAACTCCGACGCCACGCATTGACGCGCCCGGACGCTTGGCCTCACCGGAATCCGTTACTTAAAGGCGGCCACACCCGACTAAACTCCACACCACAACACATCTGCTCCACATACTCCTCCCTTGCACCACATCCACCATGACCGCAAGCTCTAGAGCTATGTGGGAGAGCCTGTCATCGGAGCAGAAGCACGATGTGGCCGCCCTTGCAGCCGCTTGGCAAACCCGCCGCGCCAGGCGTGCCGGCCAGCTCGCCCGAGGTCTCCGACGACAGACACCGCGTCGGACCCCGCGCCTGTGCATGCCGGCTTGACCATGGAGCAGGCGCAGGTGCAGCCTGCGCCGGCTCCTATGTTGGCGTTCCAGCAGGCGTAGGACGAGCAGCGGTACAACCTGTTCCTCCTGGAGCAGCACCGGCTGGCGAAGGGCCAAATCTAGGGCGAGCGCACAAGCGAGGAGGCCGTGGCCGCCATGGCCGCAGTGAACCCGAACTTCGCTGCGGAGCAGCGGGCGCTCTACGAGGTCGCGCGTGCTCAAGGCACCGCTCGCAACGCAGAGGCGGCAGAGCCGAACGCGGACGCGGCCGCACATGCGCTGGCAGCACAGGCGGTCGAGGATGAGAACGTCGTTAGTTGCGCGTCCTACGCGCCGCCGATCAACTTTCGAAGGCGCATGTGGCAGGTGGACAGACCGTCCACGTCCATCATCGACCTCACGTCCACCGGCACCGGCGACGGACAGGTCGCAGACTCCTCCGAGGATGAGTAGGGCATGGGAGGCGGCAGGGCATTGTATCCCAAGTAGGCCGGTCCGTCTCCCATGTTCTACTCTTCCTCGCCGGAGACCACACCCTCACTTCACGGGTCTTGAACCCCGACGCCGCTCATGGAGACGGCAGATGGAGGACGTGGTCGCCGATGCGGAATACAAAGAAAGTGGACGACATGCGCCACTGTAGGATAGGTTTAGGTCCGGCCGCTTTTTTAATGAAAAATGTCCGAATTATAATGAATGTGCTTCGGTTTATATGAAAATCAGCCGGTTTGCATGAATTTCGTCCGGTTTGTTGAAATCCGGCTTGAAATGTATGCGGATAGTGTTGGATGGCCGGCCCCCGCATCCCCCCCCCCCCCCCCCCCCCCCCGCGCGCGCCTCTGTGCGGGAGGAAATTTGGGGGTCAGCGTTGGAGATGCCCTAAGCCAACATTCGTTAAACTTGACTCTCCGGAGTTGTTGTATATTTGTTGTTGTTGCGGGTTATTTCATTACTTGTGTTGTGAGGCTGACCATTCCACCCACATGGCATGCACGTTTGTACATTGTATGAAGGTGGCGTCTTAGAATCAATATTATGCGGAGGCTAGCGGAGGTTGATAGATCTGCATAGTGTCAGTCACGGGGTGCTACAAATTTCACCTTAGGTGCGCTTATAGTCCTAAAACTTAAAAATTGTTTGAAAGGAACCTTAAACTTCCAAAACCAGCCAACTTTCGATCTTTGATAGATTCTAGATGGTTTATATCTGATGTGGTATCTACGAGCCAGTGCATCTGGGCATGGAAAAAATGACCTAGTGCTCTCTGGCAGAGTGTATCAAGTTACATGGCATGTCACCCATCATGGTCACTGACAGGGACAAAAAATTTACTAGTGCCCTCTGGCAGAAACTAACTTTTCAAATCCCTGGGAGTTAAACCAATGTGTTGAGCAGTATCTGAGATGTATGGCTTTCTCTCACCCAACAAAATGGCATTCTTGGTTACCTGTTGTTGAGTGGTGGTATAATACCAGCTTCCATACTTCCCTCAAAATGACTTCATTCCAGGCTTTGTACGGATTTCCCCCACCGCTAATTGCTGAGCTAAACTTGACATCAGAAGAGGGAGCAATGTCGGAAACTGATTCAGCTAACAGAGCTGCTATCTCTGAGCAAATAAAGGACAACATGCTGAAAGATCAGGAAAGAATGAAGACCTTTGCTGACAAGAAAAGAAAGGAAAGGCAATTTATCATTAGAGACATGGTCTATTTAAAAATTCAACCATACTGGCACACTTCTCTGAGCTTGCACAGATGTGCGAAATTGCATTCAAAATATTATGGACCATTCAGAGTGTTGGAAAGGATTTGACAAACTGCTTACAAGCTACTGCTACTGCTTCCTGAGGACTGCAAATTGCATCCCACATTTCATGTGAGCCAGCTTAAGAAACACATTGGAGATAGAGTTGTTCCAACATCAAAACTACCTCTGATTGATGAGAAAAGAATCATCAGAACTGGACCTGAAGCTGTACTTGAAAGAAAATTAATTCCCAGAGTCCAAGGAGAAATCAGTATTCCAGTGGTGCAATGGCTGGTCAAATGGATAAATTTGCCAGTAGAAGAAGCTACCTGGGAGGATTCAGATTTCATTCTGAAGGTTTTTCCTGATTTTCAACCTTGAGGACGGGGGCGGGCGGGGGGGGGTTGCCATTCCTTCTTTCCTTTGAAATCGTACATTTTTTGGGGGGCAGAAATCAACACATGTATCTGAAGAAAAAGGCACTTACCGCTTCGCGCCAAGTTCTGATGCCGTGGTTGGCGTCCGATCTGCATCCGGTGGTCTCCAGCTCTCCTTACCGCTTCGCGTGGCAAGCTTCAACCTGTGTCGCAGATCGTCCATCCAACGACCGCCGGCTACCTAGCTGTCACTATTTACTTCCAGCAAAAGACCTTACTGTTCATCTGCTTTATCACCTTTTCTTCATTTGGTTGTAAGTCTATAAAAGCCACCATTCTGGAACTGAGTAGGTAGCTTATCTTGTATTGGGTATAACCCTAGCCGTCGTTGTTCCAGCTAGCCTATAAGAGTATCCGAAATCGCACTGAGTTCATCGATTTGATCCACCCAAATTCGCTACTTTTCCATTTCCTTTTGAAATGTTTGGTCAGTTCATAGCCTGAACTGACAGGGTCTAAAATGGACTTCTTACTAATAAACCACCTGTCATTTAGGAAGTGTAGTGCTGCTATGAAGCATAGAGGCTCACAAACATATTGTAACTTGAAATTTATGTATCAACAGGTTAGCTGTTATTCTCCATAGTTCATTTTCACTTAAGGTGATACTGAAGAGGTGCATGGCAGACAGCACTATTAATGACGTGTAATGTTGTGGGTTAATCAATGAACCACTTATCTGTGGTAATATTCATGGTGAAATCATTGAGCCACTTATCTGTTGTGATGATTTTATTTGTACTTACTTGAGAATATCCCCATACAAATTAGATTGATAGGCTGCCAAACTGCATGTTCCATTCTTCATAAATCCCCAATTCGCTTGTGGAAACAGAAGGTCTGACCTCCTGCAGAGCAGCCTCAAAGTCCTGTCATCCAAATAAGCGTTCAGAATTAGAACATTACTATCTAGGGGAATGATTCATAAGACAGAAGCTTGTTAGAAATAAACATTTCGTATTGATAGCTTGGGGAAAAATAGTACTCCCTCAAATTCCATTGAAGCTTATTACAACCATCGGTTGTAATAACTTGTAATAACAACTTATATTATGGGACGGAGGGAGTATGCTTTTAGTGATCAGAAGGCCATCACTGTCTGAACTCAAATACGATATGACTAGTACCTTGAGCATCACCGGACGCACTTCCTCCTTGTTGAGCTTTGTGATTTCAACACCCTGTTGGAGAGCTTCTCTCAGTGGCCCCATTGAGGCATCTTTCACAAGATTTTTCATATCAGAACCCGAGTAACCTGGAAATAACAGAGAACATTGTTTAAATCTTACAACAGGAAAATTCAGTAAAATGGCATGATGATCTAGGTTTAGAAACATGATGAAAGCTGAATGATTCTGTGCACCTTCTGTTAACTTGCAGATGACACCTGTTTCTTTCTCTGAGAGCTTGAAAAGGCCATCCTTTTCCAATAGGTTGCGAATTATCCAAGTACGAGCTTCTTCACAACCATGAAATAGTCAGTTTTCTACAGCTATTCCATAGAACAGAAATAGAGCATTACCTGATGAAGGAAGGGGGATGTACAGACGCTTTGTCAGTCGCCTGCGTGCTGCTTCATCTAATTCTTGAGGTCTGTTTGTTGCTCCTGCCATCATTTTTACTCCACAATATTAGTATATGCTACAAGACATGGTGATTGATGTTCCAAGTTCAAATTGTTGATCCCAAACTAAAAAATACATGGAGCAAAAAGCAGATCTGCAACGAAGACAGGTCTAACAAGTAATGGCCGTCATAAGTCCTAACCCGTGGAGGAGCTTTAGCCTGTTTATTAGGGGTGTGTTGGTAAGCTCCGCTATTGTCGTTCATCACAATATGATATTCAACATCACTCCACGCGCTATGTAGTAGAACTTCAAAGCATAGCTCTAAGCAAATGTGCATACGCAATTCGCGGAGAGGAAAAATGCAGACTTTGTTGATGCTTCAATCCCATGAGGCAAATCCTAGAATGACACTTGTAATATCATATAAGAAAGTACACCTTTCCATGCATGAGGTACCTATAAGTAAAATTTGCTCGTTTCCACTGTCAAAACCTTCCATCTCAATTAGAAACTGTGTTTTTAACCTCCTACTTGATTCATGTTCACCATCTGATTTGCGCTGCAATCATGCTTAAGGCTGTCAAGTGTCAAAACATGCAATGGATATGGGCACAACAAAAACAATACATAGAACAAAACCTGAGATAGTAGTGAATCAATCTCATCCACAAATATGACAGCAGGCTGACGACAACAGGCTACACCAAATAGTGCCCGGACTAGCTTTTCGCCGTCGCCAATCTTGCACCAGCAAAAGATTTAACAATCAATATCAACATAGAAGACGAATTAACAATCAATATCAACATAACAACAACACAACAACAACAACAAAGCCTTTAGTCCCAAACAAGTTGGGGTAGGCTAGAGCTGAAACCCATAAGATCTCGAAACCAACTCATGGTTCTGGCACGTGGATAGCTACCTTCCACGCCCCTCTGTCCATGGCTAGTTCTTTGGTGATATTCCAGTCCTTCAGATCTCTCTTAATGGACTCCTTCCATGTCAAGTTTGGTCTACCCGACCTCTCTTGACATTATCAGCACGCTTTAACCATCCGCTATGCACTGGAGCTTCTGAAGGCATGCGTTGTATATGCCCAAACCATCACAGACGATGTTGGACAAACTTCTCTTCAATCGGTGCTACCCCACTCTATCACATATATCATCATTCCGAACTCGATCCTTTCTTGTGTGGCCACACATCCATCTCAACATGCGCCTCTCCGCTACGCCCAACTATTGAACATGTCGCATTTTAGTCGGTCAACTCAGCGCCATACAACGCCAGAAGCTTGGCGCCACTTCATCCATCCGACTTTGATTTGATGGCTCACATCGTCATCGATATCACCATCCTTTTGCAGCTTGACCCCAAATATCAAAGGGTGTCCTTCTGAGGTACCACCTGTCCATCAAGGCTAACCTCCTCCTCGTGTCTAGTAGCACTAAAACCGCACCTCATGTACTCAGTTTTAGTTCTACTAGGCCTAAAACCTTTCGATTCCAGAGTTTGTCTTCATAGCTCTAACTTGCTATTAATACCCGTCCGACTAGCACCACATCATCCGCAAAGAGCATACACCATTGGTATCTCCTTGTAATATCCCTTGTGACCTCATCCATCACCAAAGCAAAAAAGATAAGGACTTGAAGTTGACCCTTGGTGCAGTCCTATTTTAATCGGAAAGTCATCAGTGTCGCCATCACTTGTTCAAACACTTGTCACAACATTAACGTACATGTCCTTGATGAGGTAATGTACTTTGTTGGGACTGTGTTTCTCCCAGGCCCACCACATGACATTCCGCGGTATCTTATCGTAGGCCTTCTCCAAGTCAATGAACACCATATGCAGATCCTTCTTTTGCTTCTTGTATCTCTCCATAAGTTGTCATACCAAGAAAATGGCTTCCATGGTCGACATGAAACCAAACTGTTTTTTGGTCACGCTCGTCATTCTACTTAAGCGGTGCTCAATGACTCTCTCCCATAGCTTCATTGTATGGCTCATCGGCTTAATTCCATGGTATTAGTACACAACTTTGAACATCCCCTTTGTTCTTGAAGATTGGTACTAATATACTCCGCCTTCATTCTTCTGGCATCTTGTTTGCCTGAAAAATGAGGTTGAAAAGCTTAGTTAGCCATGTTATCGTTGTCTCCGAGGCCTCTCCACACCTCAATGGGGATAAAATCATGGCACATCGCCTTGCCTCCTTCCATCCTTTTTAAAGCCTCTCTGACCTCAGACTCCTGGATTCTCGCACAAAACACGTGTTGGTATCATCAAAGGAGTCGTCCAGCTCAATGGTAAAGCTCTCGTTCTCTCCATTGAACAGCTTGTCTAAGTACTCCTGCCATCTATGCTTGATCTCCTCGTCCTTCACCAGGAGCTGATCTGCTCCGTCCTTGATGCATTTAACTTGGTTGACATCCCTCGTCTTCCTCTCTCGGATCTTGGTCATCTTATAGATGTCCCTTTCGCCTTCCTTCGTGTCTAAGCGCTGGTAGAGGTCCTCATACGCCCGAGCCCTTGCTTCACTCACAGCTCGCTTTGCAGCCTTCTTTGCCACCTTGTACTTCTCATGTCGTCTGCAATCCTATCCAGGTGTAGACGTCTAAAAGTCTTTCTTCTCCTTAATAGCCTTCTAGACATCATCGTTCCACCACCAGGTATCTTTAGCCTCGCTTCTACTTCCCCTGGTCACCCCCAAACTCCTCTGAAGCCACCTTACGAATGCAAGTCGCCATCTTCATCCACATATTGTTTGCATCACCTCCTCCTCCCAAAGGCCCTCCTTAATAACCCTCTCCTTGAAAGCCTGAGCTACCTCCACCTTGAGCTTCCACCACTTCGTTCTAGCAACTTTGGCCCGCCTATCCCGCCGGACACAAATTTGAAAGCGGAAGTCAGCCACCACAAGCTTATGTTGAGGGACAACACTCTCTCCAGGTATCACCTTACAATCTAGGCAAGCACGCCTGTCTTCTCTTCTCGAGAGAACGAAATCAATCTGACTAGAGTGTTGACCACTACCAAAAGTCACTAGGTGGAATTCTCTCTTTTTAAAGAGGGTGTTAGCTACAGTCATGCTATAAACTAGAGCGAAGCTTAAGACATCTTCTCCTTCTTGATTCCTGATGCTATAGCCAAAGCCCTCATCACCCCTTCAAAACCTGTGTTAGATGCACCCATGTGGCCATTGAGGTCTCCTCCTATGAAGAGCTTCTCGCCAATAGGTACACTCCTAACCATGTCCTTCAGGCCTTCCCAGAACTCCCTCTTGTGCTCTTATTGTGGCCTACTTGCGGGGCATGTGCGCTGATAACATTGAGAACTAAGTCCTCGGCTACCAACTTGACCAAGATACTCCGGTCCCCTTGCCTCTTGACGTCTACCACTCCATACTTGAGGCTCTTGTTGATCAAGATGCCTGCTCCATTTCTGTTTGTAGTTGTCCCCTTGTACCACAGCTTGAAGTTGGTATCCTCCACCACCTTCACCTTCTGTCCCCTCCATATGAGACTAGGACAATCAGCATGCTGATTTTGACTGTGAAGTAAGCATGTTCAAACTCCCGAAAATAGGCTGCCACATACAGGCAGAAATAGAACCTCTATCCAGATTTTTGAACGCAAAAAATCTTCCACTTTTTCTATGACCATAGAATAAAGTGTTTTAGACATGATACAGATATCCGAGGATATACCTTTGACAGAAAAATAATACTCCCTCCGTTTCTAAATATAAGGTTTTTTAGAGATTTCAATACGGACTACATACGGATGTATATAGACATATTTTAGAGTGTGGATTCACTCATTTTGCTCCGTGTAGTCCTTATTGCAATCTCTAAAAGGCCTTATATTTAGGAACGGAGGGAGTACACTTTATGTTCTCATGACTAATACAGCTTAAAGCTACAATAGACACCAATATTCCATGTATTTCTTGGCTAGTCCAGCAGTTATATAGTTACAGGAATCTCAGCAAGACAGACCGTTTTATTATTTACTGGGTTTAAGAATTAGAAAATTTACCAAGTTAGATCCTACAAGGTATTTATAAATGATTTATGTCGAGTCTAAATAATTTGTATACAAAATACTGATCACATTAAACTACCCTAATAAGTCACTTTCCATTCTGTAAGTGTTTTTATCATTTAACCTACAATGAAAGATGAAATATAGAGGAAAAGCATTATCAGAATTAATCTAATCTAGATCTATTAGGAATCAAATTAATATATAGAATTGGTAACAATATGCTCCATAGAGCTGGAAAGTGCCAAGGCCTCTCAAAAACCTGTGCAAAACAGTTTAGTTGAGCAATGCATTGCAGGAGTGGTACATGTACCACTCGCATGCATAATGCAGTCAGTTAATGCGGCGTAAACATGGGAATGAACTAACAATACCAAAAGAACAATTTTTGGAACACATATGTTTGCCCATTTTCATTCTAAACAAATTTGATCTCGAGTTGTCAACTATCAATACTTTTGAGGAACACAAAAAACTGCATCCTGCCACAAGATTATTTGTATAGGAAGTTAAGAGCAGGTTGTCAAAAGAGTACATGAACAGATACGCTTAGAAACATGTTTACACACCCTACTATATACTGCTTCAAGTTCTTTGTTATTAAGCTTGGAAGCATGGACAATGACAAACTTATTATCACATATCACAAACATCAATTAGCAGATAGAAAAATAAATTCAGTTGTAACACCTCATTAGTATGTCAAAGATATTAACATAAAGTAAAGGGCAGCCCGGTGCACGTAGCTCCCGCTTGCGCAGGGTCCGGGGAAGGGTCCGACCACTTTGGGTCTATAGTACGCAGCCTTTCCCTACATTTCTGCAAGAGGTTGTTTCCAGGACTCGAACCCGTGACCTCATGGTCACAAGGCAACAGCTTTACCGCTGCGCCGGTCTATAGTATGTCAAAGATATTAACATAGCATAACAGAAAACTAATGACTGCAAAATGAGAGAAATGTGTCAGTATTGAAAAATCAAAACAGGTGCCAGACATACCCATTTGCTCGTGAGTGAACTTGCTGATATGTAGAAAAATGTTGCCTTAGCCTCACCAGCAATTGCCTTTCCAATCATGGTTTTGCCTGTTCCCTGTGGAAATAAGTGTGCATGCATTAGCATTAAGAAAGAAGGGTAGGCACAACACAGCCAGATGAGATAAGTACCCACAGGAGGTCCAAATAGTAGTAGTCCTCTTCCAGGAGACCGACAACCACGAAAGATGTCTGGACGCAGTAGGGGCCAAATAACCATCTCTGTCACACACTTCTTTGCATGATCCAAACCAGCTATTGCAAGTTGGCATGAATTAGTTACACAAAATACATTAAAAAAATCTGAAGAACTAGAAAGATATGTACCTACCTATGTCATCCCAGCGAACATTAGGGTCTTTATCCATTATTTCGTTACTAACATGCTCAATAAGGCGAGGTTCCAAATTCCTCAACTTCTCAGGAAGCTCGCCATCAGGGCCACAAAGCATTTCTAAGCTGATGGTGGTGATTTTTATTAGTAAGATATGATAGCAAGCACCACCAATATATTTAACACACGCATATATTTTTAAGGCTACTCATGCATGTGAAATCCAGATTGGATAACATATAAATTGATCCAAAATACAGTTAATGGCAAGAAACTGTAATAGTAATTTGCATGCTCATGATTTGGACGGCTTTTACTAATGTACATTTAGTTAAGTGATTAAATTTAAGTTCATGTATTAGTTTAACATTAGACAAACCAGTAATTACATTTATTGATAATTAAGTCAATTAACATTTGAGGTGAATGATAGCAATGCCCAATTCAAGGGGGTCTTCGCCAGGAAAGGGAGGGGCAACACTTTTTTCCCTAACGGGGAAATGGTTGATATTTGAAGACACAGAGAGTATTTCCACAAAATGCTGCTTTTTACCATCACTAAGCAAGAAACCAGACGCTAAAATGACAAACAAACTCATTAGATATTCAGCGCTCCATATTGGTTCAAATGGTACGAGACAATTAAGTTTGAATTACATACCATTTTTTTATTGAATCTTCCATGGAATCATCATTTTTTCCAGCAACTCCTCGTGAGTTGATTGCATTGCAAGCAGATCCTCCATTGTTTCGGATAGGGGGGATAAAATTACCACGTGGTCCACGACGAGAATTCCAGCTTGGCCTCACACCATAATTCCGTGTACTAAGGTTGTTATCACATTGCGGAGATACAGAAGCACCTTGGTGGCCATTATGCCCATGCTTTTGCACAGCGTCCATCGCCTACAAAGCAAAAGCCAAAAGGCACCCACCGAACAAGGTTACAGCAATTACAGATATATTGAACTTTAACCGAAGTGGATATAAGCCTAATCAACCCTTGTAATTTAGGGATTTAATGGAATAAAAGTGTCTTCTGCTAAAAGGATAGTGATGCCATCTGACATTATTGTTGGTGTGGGCCATGCAGCAAGAGCATCGTGCATCACAACAACGAAAATGACTAAAACAAAGAAACTATCTCAGATTCAAATATATGCAATGTGCAAAAAACAACAAAGTCATGACATGAAAAATTGTGAAGACAGAAGTCACTCATTACATATGAGTTAAGCTTGAATGGTAAAAATCGGCAGCAACCTATTATAAACCATAGGTGATTATGGCATGTCCACTTTTCTTGGAGGAACATAAAAGAATTCCTGTAAAGAGCTTTCTCTAAAATGCTTATCAAACAGGAAATGAAAATTTTGAACCAGTATTGGCAGCACGGCTAAGTGCATAATTTGACAAGTGCACATACCAACTTTATCCTAGCAGTCACAAACCCATTGGCAGGAGCATCAGCTTCATCTTGGCTCAATGGAGAATTCGCATGTTCACATATAGGACTTCTGAACCCTGTATGCTTTCGTTTTGAAGTCTGCAATGGCCCACAATGTTTCTTATCCTCTTCAACCCCCAGATAAGCAGGATGTGTGTTATCATTTTGATTTGTTCTGATCTCATTCTCAACACAAGCAAACTCTTTAGACATGTTCCCCTCTGATTTGAACATATTCTTGTCTGACACACTATTTGCCTTCAAGAACTTGTTACCGTACAATGATGTCATTTTTGTTTGTGCCATCAATTTTGATGCCCTGATGCTAAGCTTCTCATTGTCTATGCCAGCTGGGCTTTCCTCAATATGTGGACCCCCTTGAATCGTGAACTTTCCGCAAGCTGAGTTCTTTTGAATTGAATACATGCCAAGGAGAGAAAAAGGGCAACAAAAGTTAGCAGGCAAACAATTATTTGCGAATAACCAAGATGTGCTTAAGAAAAATTAGAAATGAAAAGGAAAGTAAGCAAAAGGGGCACCATCTGGATGCGCCCCAAAGAAAAGGTGAAACGAGATAGAGAAGGAAAAGGAGTTTGAGTGATGAAGATGCGCTTTAAGAATAATATAAACTAGATCATACCTGTTGATCAGCAACATTTCCTTTGGATTTCTGATGAAAAGCCTGAAAATACTTTGAACACTTGATCTTTTCAATGCTAACGTCTCCTTGCTTTGGAAAAACACAACCAGCATTCTTTTTTGCGAGCTCAAACGCTGCACTGAGCTCAAAACACATCCAAAGTGAGGATTGATACCAAATTGGGATATGCTTAAGATAGCATGCTTCGAAAGTATAAACTTGAACATTCCCGCAGATAACATGACGTCAATAGTAAATTGGTTAGATGTGCGACTTATACGTTCACAATAAACCCAAGAAATTTCTTAATAATTTCAAGTGATGATAAAATGTTATATCTTCATCAGCACAGAAGAAAAAAGATCTCTCAATTACAGTACTCTCACTGATTATATTTCCTAATCCCTATCCTATATCCATTGAAATGATGTCGCAGAGACCATTACAGATATCTGAAGTTAAAACCCAGAAGAAATTGTACCACAACAGGATTCTGCCCCTCCATCTTTGGTGGCTTCATAAGTCTATGCCGGTGATTCCTCCTCGTATTCTTCCCTCTTTTCCTCACTATTACACTCGTCGTCCGCGTGTTGTGGATGAGTCTACTGCCCAGCCATCCAATTCTAATGTCCCGTATTCCTCATCTCAGCCTACCTATGGCTTGCGTCATCGCCCACTTCCGCCAGTTGACCGCTATGGTTTTTCTAGCGCTAGGATGTTGTTCTTGAGTTGACTTCTTATCGTGATGTTGTTGTTCATCCCGAATGGCAGCTTGCGATGGCAGAGGAGATTGCTGCTCTTGAGCGCACTAGCACGTGGGATCTTGTTTCTCTTCCTCCCCATGTTTGTCCCATCACTTGTAAGTGGATCCACAAGGTTAAGACTCACTCTGATGGTTCTCTTGAGCTACAAAGCTCGTCCTGTGGCTCGTGGCTTTCAGCAGGAGCATGGTCGTGATTACGATGAGACTTCTGCTCATGTGGCCCATATGACCACTGTTCGCACACTTGTTGTGGCCTCTGAAGCACTGATACGTTCAAATGTGCGGTGTCGGCGTGCAGGACGTCACCGATACGGCGATACGCATGATACGGCAGCGATACAGGTATCCCTGGCGTATCACGATTTTTGATTTAAAACAAAAGGAAAAAATGCCGATACGGCCGCCGGGACGGTGCCGACACGCCGGGGACACAGGAAGCCCAGTACAGGCCCACTCCAGCACTCGCAAAGTCGTAACCCTAAACAACCAGCACTCTCTCTCGCCATTTGTTGTGCAGCAGATTGGATCAAGGATTCAGCGGCAAACGCAAGAGTTCGTCGCCGCGCTGCTGCCACCGCCGCCACTGCCTGGATCCGCTCGCCACCATCTGGACTCGCCTCGCCGTCCCGTGGACTCCTCTTGTCTCCGCAGCCGCCGCCAGCAAGGTATCCCCCCCCCCCCCCTTCTTCCCAATCCCTGCTCTCCTCCGGTTGCTGCGTGCTGGTTGTGTGTGTGCTTGCTGCCAAGGGCGTGTGTGCTGGCTGTGTGTGTGCTTGTTGCCGCGTGCGTGCGTTCATGCTTGCTATGTCTGCATGCTTGCTTGCTGGCTGCTGCTGGGTGCTGGCCTGTATGTAACTATGATTTGTTGTAGAATGCAGTTGCTTGGTGCTGACCTGCTGATGTTGCTACTAGTGAGTGAAATACCGACATGATATCTGGCAGGCCAATCTTCAGTTGAGAGGCTGGGAAGCATAAAACATATATCACTGGGCCAGCAAGCTACAAGCCTACAAGCCAACTTCTTTACTGTTTTTGATCTCATTCAGTCATCGAGAAGATGAGCACTTGATGAAAAGAGGCATGAATGCAACTTATGGGGTAGTATTTTGATCTCATCTCATGTATTCAATTATTCTTTGTCTTTATAACATGACATTTTAATAATATTTATTATACTTGCCGTATTGCTGTTTTTAGAAATTGCCGTATCCCATATCCCCGTACCCGTATCGCCGTATTGCTGTTTTTAGAAATTGCCGTATCCCATATCCCCGTACCCGTATCGCCGAATGCGTGTCGCCGTATGCGTGCCGCCGTATCAGTGCTTCGTAGGTTGTGGCCTCTGTTCGCCATTGGTTTGTATCTCAGCTTGATGTTAAGAATGCCTTTCTTAATGGTGAGTTGCGTGAGGAGGTTTACATGCGGCCACCACCTGGGTATTCTGTTCCTGATCGACGGATATTGCAATCTAAAGGATTTGCATATTCTTAAAGCTCAATAACTACAACATTTAGTGGATCTAAGCAGTAGCAATTCAGCTTTTGTATAATAAAATAGTGATGGAGCTGCCAAATCCTTGCATCTACCATGAACTAAGCATGAAACGTCAAACTGAATGAATCAGACGCCAGGTAGGGTTTGTACCGGTCCGAGTCGGAGGCGCCGGCGCGGGAGGCAGCGGCGAGACGGGAAGTGGCTGCGGCGCGGATGGGCGCGACGAAGGCGGCTTCAGGACCCGTGTAGGCGGAGAGTGTTTGGGAATCGAGGAAGCCGAGGAGGCGGAGCACGAGAACCTGCGCCGCCGCCGCATCCCCGCGCTCGAGCGCGGCGTCGGCGCCGAAGAGGAGGGAGTGCATCCGCCGAAGCCGCTCCTCCACCTCCTTCCGCCAGTTCGTCTGGCTGGCGGCGGAGGAGGAATCGGCAGCATGGGGTTGCTCCTCCATTTCGGGTGTTTCAGAGTTTCGGCGATTTGGGGATTCTCGATTCTCCTCCCGCTCTTTCGTGGCTGCAGGGTTTTACGGCGTTTTTACCGTGTTTGGTTCGTGACAATTTTGCATCTCTCCCGATTAGGATTATTATTAGTGGTGGTTTTTTAAAATTAAAAAAAAAAAGGCGACGAGTAAGCTATGCCACTACAACCGGCCGACGGACACGGATTCGGTCTGCTTTTCGTCCATTTTGGTTGGTCAAATGGACAAACATGTCCGATTCTGTCCAGATTACCCAACGCGGCCGACGCATCTCAAATAGACATTTTAAAAATATCCAAATAAAAATGTTAAAATATAAAATTAATAGTCAAAACACTGGCCAAAGTCCATTTACATTAATAAAAATATAAAACAATAAACATTAAAAAAATGTCTGTGTTCGCTGGCGAATCTAGGATGACGCGTCTAGGCTTGTCTTTGTTGATGAGGTCGACGTACTTGGGCGCCTGCGTCCAAAGGAACGCTTGCTGATAGGCAACAAACGCATTTGGCATGGGTTCACTAGTGTCTTCTTTCTTTCAAACAAGCAAATGGCATGGTAAACAAATTAGATTTGGGCACCGATTAATATTGCAATATTTATGACTATGATCATTCATGATATAATCTCATATAGACATTACGTTCGTGATAAGTAGACCGTTAATTCGATTGCATCTGTTGATAATACTCCACTCCAAAACCGCTATTCAACATGCATCTCGGGATATTAAATTTACAAGAAACAGAGTATCGCAATAAGCAAGATGACAATGTAGACAACAAAACACTGTCGTTTTATCCTTAGTGGCCACAATACAAATACATGTCTTGCCTTTCTGTCACTAGAGTATAGAGCACTGCAAGATTGAACCCACTACAAAGTACCACTGCCTCTGAAAAAAAACTCATCGAACTTGACCAAAGAAGATAGATAGATCGAAGAGCATGCAAAGCTATTTAATTATACAACAAGAAAACCTCAAAAGATTTAATTGATTTCAATGAACAATCTGATCATAAGGTGACAATCCATCATGTCCCAACAAACACACCACAGAATTACATCGAATTGATCTCGATCATGTGAGGCAGTGATACGTCTCCAACGTATCTATAATTTATGAAGTATTCATGCCATGTTTACAATAATTTTATATGGTTTTGGTGCATTTTTATATTATTTTCATGGACTAATATATTAATCTAGTGTCCAGTGCCAGTTGCTGTTTTATACTTATATTTGGTTTTTCAGAAAATTCATATCAAACGAAGTCCAAACGCGACGAAACTTTTTTTATGATTTTTTCTGGAAGGAAAGAGACACAGGAAGCTTCGGGGAAGCACCAGAAGACTCACAGGGGCCCCACAAGGCAGGGGGTCCACCTACCCCCTGGGCGCGCCCTGGTGCCTTGTGGGCCCCCTGTGGCACCTCCTGGCGTGATTCCAATGCTGAAAATTCTTATATATTGCAAAACCCCTGAAAGTTGACCGAGATGAGTTTTCCGTCGTCGCAAGTCTCTACTCCGAAGCGATCTCATCCGGAGCCCTGTTCCGGCACCCTGCCGGAGGGGGAAAGCCATCACCGGAGGCCATCTTCATCATCTCCGCTGCCTCCATGACGAGGAGGAAGTAGTTCACCTCCGGGGCTGAGGGTATGTACCAGTAGCTATGTGTTTGATCTCTCTCTCGTGATCTTGATAGGACACGATCTTGATGTACCATGAGATTTGTTAATATATTTGGATCATATGATGTTCTTCCCCTCTATCTCTTTTGTGGTGAATTGAATCTTGCTCTTTGAGGTTTCTTTGCTGTCGGATTGAATATTTTGGATTTAAGATCACTTGATGCATGTTTCACTCACGGATACTCGTGGTGACATTGGGGTATTTAGGTGACATTAGAGTTGACTGATGCGTATCATATGGTGTTGTCGGAGTACGATCTCTAGAACTATTCATGACACTTTGGGGTGGTTCAATAGATTGAGTGGAAACACAACTTTGAGGTGGTTTACTACCTACGCGATTTCATCCTACTTTCTCCGATAGGAATAGAAACTTTGGAGCGATTATTTGCCGCACTTTGAGGGATTGTTATATGGTTCAATTATGTTAGTACTGTTGAGAGATTGCACTAGTGAAAGTATGAACCCTAGGCCTTGTTTCCAAGCATTGCAATACCGTTTGTGCTCACTTTTATCACTTGCTACCTTGCTGTTTTTATTATTTCAGATTACAAAAACCTATAGCTACTATCCACACTACACTCTTATCACCATCTCTTCGCCGAACTAGTGCACCTATACAATTTATCATTGCAGGGTTTGATACAAGAGATTTCTTGTATTTGATTGCAGGGTTGTTTGAGAGAGACCATCTTCATCCTACACCTCCCATGGATTGATAAACCTTAGGTCATTGTGACGCCCCCGTTTATAATCGTGCACTAAATATACACGCATCATGCACGATCAGGAACGGTGACCCACGTTAATATCACAACACAACTCTACGACACAAATTAAACATAAAACTTTATATTATAAACCAGGGTCACGAGGACCCATAATACATCAACACAAATAGCAAGTTAAGTCTGGGTGCAGACGATGTTAAACAAGTTTTGCCTTAAGAAGGCTGAGCATAACAACGACACTAGATCGAAAAGGCGCAGGCCTCCCGCCTGGGACCTCCGAACTACTCCTCGACGTCGGACTCCACATTGTAAGCACCATCGGGGGTAACCTGCATCCGCGGTGCTACCAGCTGTTGCAGCAACCGGGATGAATGAAAAGAATAGCGAAGCAACGGTGAGTACTCATCCAAAGTACTCGCAAGACTTACATCAGATCTATACTAGATATGCATCGGTATCAAAGGAATGGGGTGTTGGATGACATTCATCATGTAACAGTCACAACCTAGGGCGATACACAATAGCTCCAATTCATCAATGTAATGTAGGCATGTATTCCGTATATAGTCATACGTGCTTATAGTAAGAACTTGCATGACATCTTTTGTCCTACCCTCCCGTGGTAGCGGGGTCCATAAGGAAATCTAAGGGATATTAAGGCATCCTTTTAATAGAGAACCGGAACAAAGCATTAACACATAGTGAATACATGAACTCCTCAAACTACTGCAATCACCGGAAAGAATCCCAATTATTGTCACCTTGGGGTATGCGGATCATGACACGTAATAGGTGCATATAACTTGCAAGATAGGATCAAGAACTCAAATACATTCATAAAAACATAAAGGTTCAGATCTGAAATCATGGCACTCGGGCCGTAGTGACAAGCATTAAGCATAGCAAAGTCATAGCAAACATCAATCTCAGAACATAGTGGATACTAGGGATCAAAGCCCTAATAAATTGACTCGATTACATGGTAAATCTCATCCAACCCATCACCGTCCAGCAAGCCTATGAAGAAATTACTCACGCCCAGCGGTGAGCATCATGAAATTGGTGATGGAGGATGGTTGATGATGACGACGACGTCGAATCCCCCTCTCCGGAGCCCCGAACGGACTCCAGATCAGCCCTCCCGATGAAGAACAGGAGGTGGCGGCGGCTCCGTATCATAATTCTTTCTCCCTGATTTTTTTCTCCACGAATAGGTACTTATAGCATGGAAATTAGGGTAAACGGAGTTGGCAGGGCCCCACAAGCTTGCCAGGCGCGCCCTGGGGGCTGGGCGCGCCCCCCAGGCTTGTGGCGCCTGGTGGCCTCCCTCTGGTGGATCTTTGCGCCAGTATTTTTTATATATTCTGAAATAATTCTCTGTAAATTTCCAGGTCCATCCGAGAACTTTTATTTCTGCACAAAAAACAACACCATGGCAATTCTGCTGAAAACAGCGTCAGTCCGGGTTAGTTCCATTCAAATCATGCAATTTAGAGTCCAAAACTAGAGCAAAAGTGTTTGGAAAAGTAGATACGTTTGGGACGTATCAAATCCCCCAAGCTTAACTCATTGCTTGTCCTCATGCAATTCAGTTGACAAACTGAAAGTGATAAAGAAAAACTTTTAAAAACTCTTTTATTCTTGTTGTGTGTATATATACTTAACTAGCATCCAAGTTTTCAGCAAAGATTATGAACTAACCATATTGATGATAACACTTAGGTCTCACATTTACTCATGGCAATAACATAACCAACTAGCGAGCAATAATAAGATATCTCGGATGCCAACACTTTATCAAAACAATCATGATATAATATGATAACATGGTATCTCGCTAGCCCTTTCTGAGACCGCAAAACATAAATGAAGAGCACCTCTGAGATTCAAGCAACGACTAAACATTGTAATTCAGGGTAAAGGATATCCAGTCATGGTCACACCCAACATTAACTATACTCAATGCATAAAAATGACAATAGTGCTCTCCAACTGGTGCTTAAATGTGAGGGTGATGACTCAACAATAAAAATAAAATGACATAAAAGTAAATGGATAGGCCCTTCGCAGAGGGAAGCATGGATTTGCAGCGGTGCCAGAGCTCGAAGCTAAATCAGAGATGAAAATAATTTTGGGAGGTATGCTTTTCCTGTCAACGTCATGACCGAGAGTTTTCAATATCTTCCATGCTAAACGCATTATAGGCGGTTCCCAAGTGGAAAGGTAAAGTTTACTCCCCCTCCACCGTACCAACACAAGCCATGGCTAGCCGAATTCACGGGTGCCCTCCATACCAACAACTTTTTCGGGGGAGTTTGTTTGCATTATATGATTTTGATTTGAGCATAGGACTGGGCATCTCGATTACCATCCTCTCTCGTGCAATGACAAGTGAATAAACACTTATCTGAGAGTGACCCGCTTAGCATGGAAGATACTGACCGCCCCCTGTCGCTCCATGAGCGGTACGGGCACACAAAACAGATGTTCGTTTGAATATTTAGAGGTGGCACATGCAAATTTACTTGGAATGGCTGAGTAATACCGCATATAGGTAGATATAGTGGACTCATCTGAAACAACTTTGGTTTAGGGATTTGGATGCATAAGCAGTATTCCCGCTTAGTACAGGCGAAGGCTAGTAAATAGATTGAGAAGCGACCAACCAGAGAGCGAAAACGGTCATAGACATGCATTGCGAATAATTAACATTGAACACGAGCATGAGTAGGATATCAACACCCTGAACATAAATATCATGGAGGCTATGTTGGTTTTGATTCAACTACATGTATGAACATGTGCCAAGTCAAGCCACTCGAATTACTCAGAGGAGGATACCATGCTAACATACTACATCACAACCATTTTAATGCATGTTGACACTCAAGATAAATCATTATCTACTCCTAGCTATTTAAGCATGGCATGAGCAACTATAATCTCTAATTGTCATCACAAATATATTTACTCATAATAATGCTGAATCATGAATACTGAGCTAAACATATTTACAAAGACAAAAACAAGAAGAGTTCATACTAGCTTTTCTTCACCGCAATCACTTCATCAAATATCATCATTATTGCCTTTCACTTGCACGACTGAATGATATGAAAATAATAATAGTGCAAGGGTGCCATGTACTAAGCTGGAATCTGCAAACATTTATTCAAAGGAAAAGACAAAGTAATAGTGGCTCGTTGTTAGATCAACAATAAAGCATATGGGAGCCACTCAACATTTTCATCGTGGTCTTCTCCTTGCGACGACTCAACGAAAAGAAAAGAAATTTAGAGAAACACACTGAAATATTTTTGGAGGTTTTTAGTTTTTCTGAGGAAAGCAAATTAACGAAGGAAAAACGAGAAAAACTATTTACACGGAAAAGCTTGCAACAAGCAAAAGAAGAAACGAGAAATCTTTTTGGGTTTTCTTTTACTACTACGAATTAACTAAACAAGAAAGAAACTACAACTAATTTTTTTTGGATTTTTGAAAGTTTTTTCAAACAAGAAGGAAGTGAAAATAAAACTAACATAGATATACAATGAAAAAGGATGAACACCGACAACTGGAATGAGTGTGTGAACATGAATGCAATGTCGGTGAGAAATACGTACTCCCCCAAGCTTAGGCTTTTGGCCTAAGTTGGTCTACGGCCATGGGTCGAAATCAGCACCTCCTGGATAGTGCTGAGGCTGCTGAGGATCCCATTGGTAAATGGCCTCCTGAGGCTCCCACTGATAGATGGGCTCCTAGTACGGCTCCGGCTCAGGTGCCGGCTCAGGTGCTTGGGGCTGGTCCAAGCCCCAATAGGCATAAATGTCCTCAGGCATGATGATGTATCTGCCCCTGTGAATATCAAACAAGGTAGGCGCAGGCAAAGTAATAATCTCACATGTACCCTGACTGAATACCAAGTTATACTGAAATCGTTTACGGCCCCTGTTAATAAAGTCATGCCCAACCATACCGTCATAATCAAGATGCATAACGGGTAAAAGCCTCTCTTCCCTCTCGTCATGCCTAATAGGAATATCAAAATGTTTAGCGAGACGGGAAGCATAAATACCACCATAAATAGCGCCCCTCGAACGGTTGGTGTGCAACCGCCGGGCAACCATAGCACCCAAACTGAAAGTCCTATCAGCGTAAAGAGCATGACGCAAGATAGCAAGGTCATGTGAGCTGAGCGTTCCACTCTCCCACCGACCAGTCAAACACCTCCCAGCAAATAATGAATAATAGCGCAGAACAGGGAAATGTAAACTAGCAACCCTAGCCTCAGAAACTCCCCTCGACTCTCCCACGGTAACCTCAGGGATGAACTCCGAGACATCCCTAGGATGTGGCTCTAGTGGGCTGCCCTCATTGGGAAGTTTGCATACCTCGCAAAAATCCTCAAGTGTCATCTCTTGGGGAACATCATATAAATTAAATGACACTGTGGGTGTATCTCTCCTAGCATGAAAATGAAAGCTTTGCACGAAAGTATTAGTGAGGAGAAGATACTGGTCACACTTATCTTCGAGGAACGGGATAATGCCGACATTGTTCGCCAACTGATAGAAATCGTCGAAAATCCCCACATCCCTCAAGAACGTATTGCATGGCCATTCGCACGGCCGCACCTCGGCCACACGAGGAAGATGATACTTGGGCTTAGGAGCCTCCTTAGGGTTCCGGCTCGAAGAACCTCTCAACCTCCACTTGAGCATTTTCTTTTTCTGAAATTTTCTGAAATTTTTTGTGACTCAAAATAAAAGTGAACGAAACTCACCAAAATTGATAGCAACTACTCCTACAAGTATCTAGAGGCTATATCATGCATCAAAACTACTTTGGACCATACAAATTCAACATGCAAGCTCATAAACATGGTCACCACAGCAGCAAAATTTTGCAAAGTATAAAGCACTAGAGCAAAAATTAATTAGAGCATTGGAGGAGTCACATACCAAGGAGTAATTCCTCAAAACAGTTTTGGAAACGGAGTTCCGAGCATGGAGATCGAAAATCACAGCAATATGAGCAAGAACATGGGCTTGGGAGCAAGTTTGGTTTTTTCTGGAGGAAGAAGAAGGAGATGGGTGGCTGGCATAAGTGAGTGGGTCCCTGTGGGGCCCACAAGCCTGCTGGGGGCGCCCAGGGGGGTGGGCGTGCCCTGTGGGCTTGTGGCTCACAGGTGCACCCCCTGGGGTGTGTTCAGTGCCAAAAATTCTTAAATATTCTAAAAAAATCATACTAAATTTTCATGGCATTCTGAGAACTTTTATTTTTGGGCCATTTTTTATTGCATGGAAAATTCAGAAAACAGGATAATCATGGCATTTTATTTTATTCTACTAAAAATAACAGAGAACAAAAGGTGGGTACAGAAGGTTGTGCCTACTAAATTCATCAACCACACGCCCTTCAAAAAGAATCCATTAATAAGGTTGATCAAGTCTTATTAACAAACTGTTTCCGAGTGACATGAAACCGAAGAATTTTCGTATAACACTAAGTTACCTCAACAGGGATATGCATCTCCCCAATGATAAGAATTTCATATTTCTTTTTGACAGTAGGAAGAGGGAATTTGAAACCTCCAATAGTGATTGTCGAAACTTTTTCAATACAATCGATACCATTCACCGAACTTTGTTTCTTTAGAAAATAAACCGTATGCTCATTACCATTGACATGAAAAGTAACCTTGCTTTTGTTGCAATCAATAACAGCCCCTGCAGTGTTCAAAAAGGGTCTACCAAGGATAATCGACATGTTGTCGTCCTCGGGCATATCAAGTATAACAAAGTCTGTCAAGATAGTAACATTTGCAACTACAACAGGAACATCCTCGCAAATTCCAATAGGTATAGCAGTTGATTTATCAGCCATTTGCAAAGATATTTCAGTAGGTGTGAGTTTATTCAAATCAAGTCTTCTATATAAAGAGAAAGGCATAACACTAACACCGGCTCCCAAATCACATAAAGCAGTTTTACATAACTTCTTTTAATGGAGCATGGTATAGTAGGTATTCCTGGATCTCCTAACTTCTTAGGTACTCCAACCTTAAAAGAATAATTTGCAAGCATGGTGGAAATTTCAGCTTCAGGTATCTTTCTTTTATTAGTGACAATATCTTTCATGTATTTAGCATAGGGAGACATTTTCAACATATCAATCAAGCGAGTGCGCAAAAAGACAGGTCTAAGCATTTCAACAAAGCGCTCAAAGTCTTCATCATCCTTGTTTCTAGGTGGCTTAGTAGGAAAAGGCATGGGTTTTTTGAACCCATGGTTCTCTTTCCTTCCCATGTTTTCTAGCAATGAAATCTCTTTTATCATATCTTTTATTCTTAGGAGGTGGGTTATCAAGATCAACAACAGGTTCTATTTCTACATCATTATCTGGTTGAGCATCAGCATGAACATCATCATTATCATTATCACTGGGTGGATGTTCATTGCCAGATTGTGTCTCAGCATGAGAAATAGAAACATCATTATGATTCTCAGGAGGTTTTTCTATCTCAGGTTCACTACAAGCAGGCAAAGTTTTATCATTTTTCTTTTTCTTCTTAGATGGACTAGGTGCATCTATATTATTTATTTGAGAATCTTGTTCAATTCTTTTAGGATGACCTTCAGGATATAGAGGATCCTGAGTCATGCTACCTCCTCTAGTAACAACTCTAACAGCATGATCATTCTTTTTATTATTCATCTCATCAAGCAAATCATTTTGTGACTTAGCAATTTGTTCTAACTGAGTCTGGACCATAGAAGCATGTTTACTCAAGCATTTAACATCATTAGCAGTTTTAAACATCAAATCACTCAAGCGTTCAATCATGATGGCATTCCGTTTTAGTTGATTGCTAACATACATATTAAAGTGTTCCTGTTTAATGATGTAATTGTCAAATTCATATAGGCATTGACTAGCAGGTTTATTATACGGAATATCACCTTCATCAAATCTAGTGAGAGAATTCACCTCCACTACCTATGTCGGGATGTCGAGCCCATGTATTTCTTCAATAGGTGGTAGATTCTTAACATCTTCAGCTTTAATACCTTTTTCCTTCATAGATTTCTTAGCTTCTTACATATCTTCTGGACTGAGGAATAGAATACCTCTCTTCTTCGGAGTTGGCTTAAGTGGTGGTTCAGGAAGTGTCCAATCATTGGCATTTCTCAATATATTATTCAATAGTACTTCAGCCTGTCCAACAGTTTGTTCCTTGAAAACACAACCAGCACAACTATCTAGGTAGTCCATAGAAGCATCGGTTAGTCCATTATAAAAGATATCAAGTATTTCATTCTTCTTAAGAGGATGATCAAGCAAAGCATTAAGTAATTGGAGAAGCCTCCCCCAAGCTTGAGGGAGATTCTCTTCTTCAATTTGCACAAAGTTAAATATTTCCTGTAAGGCAGCTTGTTTCTTATGAGCAGGAACATATTTTTCAGAGAAGTAATATATCATATCCTGGGGACTGCGCACACAACCAGGAGCAAGAGTATTAAACCATTTCTTAGCATCACCCTTTAATGAGAAAGGAAACAACTTGAGAATATAGTAATAAGGATTTTTTTTTCTCATGAGCAAATAGGGTGGCAATATCATTCAGTTTAGTAAGGTGTGCCACAACAGTTTCAGTTTCATAACCATGAAAAGGATCAGATTCAACCAAAGTAATTAACTCAGGATCGACAGAGAATTCATAATCCTTATCGGTAACAAATATGGGAGAGGTAGCAAACTTAGGATGATATTTCATTCTCTCCCTCATAGATTTTTCTTTCAACTCAACAAGCAATTTTCTAACCTCATCTCTATCATTACAAGCAAGAATTGCCCTAGCTGTCTCCCTATCAAAATCATAACCATCAGATGTTTCAGGCATTTCAACTCTAGTAGGAGAGCTAGGCATAATATGTGAATCATAATTTTCAAGAGTTTCAACATTTTTAGTTCCTTTAGCTTTAGCAATTTGTTCATCAAGAAATTCACCAAGTGGCACAGTACTATCAAGCATAGTACTAGCATCATCAACAGTTTCATTCATAGCAGAAGTAGTATCATCAATAACTTGTGACATATCAGAATGAATAGCAGGTGGTGGTGTCGCAAGCCTACTCAAAACAGAAGGTGAATCAAGTGCAGAGTGTGATGGCAGTTCCTTACCTCCTCTAGTCATAGAGGGGACGATCTTGGTCTTAGCGTCTTTCAGATTCTTCATAGTGATGAACAAATATAAATCCCAAGTGACTCAACAGATAGAGCTATGCTCCCCGGCAACGGCGCCAGAAAAAGGTCTTGATAACCCACAAGTATAGGGGATCGCAACAATTTTCGCGGGTAGTATTTCACCCAGATTTATTGATTCGACACAAGGGGAGCCAAAGAATATTTGTGAGTGTTAGCAGTTGAGTTGTCAATTCAACCACACCTGGAGAACTAAATATCTACAACAAAGTGTTTAGTAGCACAGTAGTATGATAGTTTCAATAGCAGTAGTAACAGTAGCAATAGCAACAGAGACAGTAACAGTAGCAGTTTTGTAGTGATTGTAAGAGCAGCAGCAACGAAAGTAACTTAGCAAAGATCAATATGCGAAAAGAGTAGGCATTGTATTAGTGATGGATAATTATGTTGGATGACATTCATCATGTAACAGTCACAATCTAGGGCAATACATAATAGCTCCAATTCATCAATGCAATGTAGGCATGTATTTCGTATATAGTCATACGTGCTTATAGTAAGAACTTGAATGACATCTTTTGTCCTACCCTCCCGTGGCAGCGAGGTCCATAAGGAAATCTAAGGGATATTAAGGCCTCCTTTTAATAGAGAACCGGAACAAAGCATTAACACATAGTGAATACATGAACTCCTCAAACTACGACAATCACCAGAAAGAATCCCAATTATTGTCACCTTGGGGTATGCGGATCATGACACGTAATAGGTGCATATAACTTGCAAGATAGGATCAAGAACTCAAATACATTCATGAAAACATAAAGGTTCAGATTTGAAATCATGGCACTCGGGCCCTAGTGACAAGCATTAAGCATAGCAAAGTCATAGCAAAGTCATAGCAACATCAATCTCAGAACATAGTGGATACTAGGGATCAAAGCCCTAACAAACTGACTCGATTACATGGTAAATCTCATCCAACCCATCACTGTGCAGCAATCCTACGAAGAAATTACTCACGCCCGGCGGTGAGCATCATGAAATTGGTGATGGAGGATGGTTGATGATGACGACGACGTTGAATCCCCCTCTCCGGAGCCCCGAACGGACTCCAGATCAGCCCTCCCGATGAAGAACAGGAGGTGGCGGCGGCTCCGTATCGTAATTCTTTCTCCCTGATTTTTTTTCTCCATGAATAGGTACTTATAGACGGGAATTAGGGTAAACGGAGTTGGCAGGGCCCCACAAGCCTGCCAGGCGCGCCCCCCCAGGCTTGTGGCGCCTGGTGCCCCCCCCCTCTGGTGGATCTTTGCGCCAGTATTTTTTATATATTCTGAAATAATTCTTCGTAAATTTCCAGGTCCATCCGAGAATTTTTTTTTCTGCACAAAAAACAACACCATGGCAATTCTGCTGAAAACAGCGCCAGTCCGGGTTAGTTCCATTCAAATCATGCAATTTAGAGTCCAAAACCAGAGCAAAAGTGTTTGGAAAAGTAGATACGTTTGGGATGTATCATGGGGCTATATGTTTGGACTAGACTGCAGAATGCCAGAGTAAGGGGGAGAAGCTCAACTTGACGAAGACTACCAACAGCTTGCAGCAATAGAAGAGAGGAGCGTATATGGTACCAACTTGTACATACATTTAGCAATAACTTGCCCAGAGATCCTTTTCTCGTCTCCCTATGAGAAAGCGATCTCCGGGTATTCCTGTCTGTTATCTGGGTGTGTTTTATCAAGTATCCAGTTTTAGTTGTAAAAGGTCGGGATACAACTCCAAGTCGTCCTGTTACCGTGGACACGGCTATTCGAATAGTTTAACTTCCCTGCAGGGGTGCACCACATAACCCGATACGCTCGATTACCCTAGCCGGACACACTTTTCTACGGGTCTGCCCGGCCTTAGGCAATCGACACGCCGAAGTCCTACCTAGGCTCTCCAAAGAGGTCACCCGCCGGTCTACATCCTAAGCATGAAAGGGTTGTTCGGCCGCTCACCCAATCCGCTCTAGCACGTTGCGAGGGCGGTCCAGCCTCACCTCATCCGGAGGATATCTGCTGGTCTCTGCGCTGCATCTCTGAACTGTAACATCTGACAGAGCTTTCGAGAGGAACCGACGACGCCGAGGGCCCCATAAACCATTATCCCGCGCGGCGGTTAGTGCGTATATGCCAGTGGCAAATCTCAGATGAAATACCCAAATCTCGTTAAGCGTGTTATTATCATATAACCTCGGACAACGACCAGGGTCCAGGCCCACCTCTCTCCTAGATGGTCTCCGCCTGCCCTGTCGCTCCGCCATAGAGAATCTCTCGCGGATGCTCTCCGAGCCGACCCAACTTTAACATAACATGTATAGTGTAACTGTATATAGTATATCCATGATCATCGCCTGAAGGGATCACGACCCGATAGTATAGCATAGCAAACGGACAAGGGTGTAGGGCCACTGATGGGACTAGCATACTAAACTAAGTGGTAGGGTAACAGGTAAGGTATCAACAACAATTATCAATAACAGGCTATGCATCAGAATAGGATCTACCGATAAGACAACAACTGATACCGACTCTCTAATGCAAAAAGTAGAGAGAAAGAATGGGCGATGTCGGACAATCAAGGGGGTTTGCTTGCTTGGTTACTCTGCAGACAATGATGGATGCTCAAAGGTGTAGCCGAACTCAGGGTCTACGACGGTCTTGGGGACTACCGGAAAGAAGTAAACGTGGGGGAAACAATAAATAACAGAGCAAACAAATGCAGCACAATGCATGTCATGGAAAAGTGTGTTGGTGATGTGCTCTAATGCATTACTATGCATTTTAAATGAAGAGGGAAAATATTTGGAATATTTTCCCGGCTCCAGGTACTATTTTCTAAATTGATCATGATGCAAAAGTTCAAGGTTCATTATGATAATGATGTTTGTCATGCATGCAAATGACATATTTGGATTCGTTATATTTTTCTGATCATTTTTCATATATAAATTATTTTCGTCCGAGTTACGGTTTGTTTTATATGAATTTCTAAAGTTTTAATGATTTTCTGAAATTATTATTATTTTGAAAATAAATAGCAAAAAGGCAAAGTGCACCCAGGGAGTGTACACAATAGAGTGTGTTAGAGAGGCTGACAGGTGGGGTCCAGTTGACTGCACAGTCAATAGTCAACTGGGACCGTTGACTGGTCAACCGGGTCGAGTGGGACCCAGCTGCCAGTGACTGTTTAGTTAAAATGATTTTTATTAATTAGTTTAATTAAAAAGTGGACCCACATGTGAGTGACTCAGGCTGGATTAGAGTTAATTTAAATGGTTAATTCCTACAGTAGATGGGCCCGGTGGTCAGTGTCACGTGCTAATTAATTGCTATAGTAGATGGCCCCACGGTCAGTGGCTGTTAGCGGCTGGATTAGTCCTAACTAATCTGCTAATGCGTGGGGTCCAGTGGTCAGTGGCCCAGCCGCGGTTTGAACATCGGCGCACCTCCGGCGACCAAATCCGCGACGGTGTCGTGACGGACTTCGCCGGGAATTGGCTGTGAGCAACGGATCGACGCGCGGGTGATACGTCTCCGTCGTATCTACTTTTCCAAACACTTTTGCTCTTGTTTGGCCCATAATTTGCATGATTTGAATGGAACTAACCCGGACTGACGCTGTTTTCAGCAGAATTGCCATGGTGTTGTTTTTTGTGCAGAAATAAAAGTTCTTGGAATTGGATGAAACTTTTTGGAGATTTTTTATGGAATATATAAAAAATACTGGAGCCAAAACCTACTAGAGGGGAGCCACCCTGTGCTCACGAGGCACCAGGGCGCGCCACCCCCCAGGCGTGCCCTGGTACCTCGTGGGGCCCACGTGGCTCTGTCTGACCTATTTCTGGCATCGTCATCATCAACCATCCTTCATCACCAATTTCATGATGCTCACCGCCAGGAGTGAGTAATTTCTTCGTAGGCTTGCTGGACGGTGATGAGTTGGATGAGATTTATCATGTAATCGAGTTAGTTTTGTTAGGGCTTGATCCCTAGTATCCACTATGTTCTGAGATTGATGTTGCTATGACTTTGCTATGCTTAATTCTTGTCACTAGGGCCCGAGTGCCATGATTCCAGATCTGAACCCTTTATGTTTTCATGAATATATTTGTGTTCTTGATCCGATCTTGCAAGTTATATGCACCTGCTATGTGTTATGATCCGCATACCCCAAGGTGACAATAATTGGGATTCTTTCCGGTGATTGCCATAGTTTGAGGAGTTCATGTATTCACTATGTGTTAATGCTTTGTTCCGGTTCTCTATTAAAAGGAGGCCTTAATATCCCTTAGTTTCCTTATGGACCCCGCTGCCACGGGAGGGTAGGACAAAAGATGTCATGCAAGTTCTTATCGCAAGCACGTATGACTATATACGGAATAGATGCCTACATTACATTGATGAATTGGAGCTAGTTCTGTGTCGCCCTAGGTTATGATTGTTACATGATGAATGTTATCCAACAATATCACCGATCCAATGCCTACGAGTTTTTCACATATTGTTCTTGCTAAGTTACTACTATTGCCACTGCTGTTACAATTGCTACTACTATCGCTGCTACCATTACTGTTACCGTTACTATTATTGCTACTGTTATCAAACTATCATACTACTGTGCTACTGATCACTCTGCTGTAGATATTTAGTCTCAGGTGTGGTTGAATTGACAACTCAACTGCTAATACTTGCAAATATTCTTTGGCTCCCCTTGTGTCGAATCAATAAATTTGGGTTGAATACTCTACCCTAGAAAACTGTTGCGATCCCCTATACTTGTGGGTTATCAGCGGGCGGTTGCATTCGAACGCGGAGAGCGTGACGCATCGAATGGCGCAAGCGGCAGCTGCTGGGGTGGTTGGAGACGACCACAGCAACGACGACAGGCGACAGCCAGAGCTCAGGTTCTTTGGTCTTGGCGTTTTAGCACGGGATCGAGCGAAGTTAGCGCACAGGCGGCATCAGGGGAAGTGCACGAGCACGGTGGCGTGCTTGGCTGACCACGAGGAGGATGACAGTGATGACAGTGAGCTCAGCAGCTTCGGCCAGAGCAGCAGCAATGGCAGCGGCCAGCAGAGCAGCAGTTTGAGCAGTAGAGAGAGGGGAAGCGAGCGGAGCTCACCGAGGGAGCACATGGTGGCTCGGTAGTCGGCTTAGGAGCAGTAGAGGCGCGGGGATCTACGATGAACACTAATGACCAAAGCGGGGAGAAAGCGCTCGATCCGCTCGTTGCAGTGGTGAGGAGCTTGAGTTCATCGACGTTGACGACGCAATCGAGCACGGCGGAGCTCGTGGACATAGTCCCAGGGCACGAGGAGCTCGGTGGGCGCGTGGAAGAGGTCGGCCATGGTGTCGGAGGTTTCGAGCGCCGCCGAATCGAGACAGAGAGCGGGTGAGGGGGAGAGTGAGGTGGTCTAGGGTTGCAAGGGGTCGAGGAGGCGTCCTTATCCACCAAGGGGGCCGCAGGATGGCCGCCGCGTGGCCATCCTGGCCACGGACGCGCGCGCGGTGTCTGCCTCGCCAACGGTGAATAGAGGTAGGGGATGAGGGGCAATGGTGGGTTGGGCCTCTCCTGTGCACTAGAGGCCCAGTGACAAAGTGGGGTTTTTCTCTTTTCTTTTTCTCTTTTTCTGTTTCTTATTTTCTTCTCAGTTTTCTATTTACTTTTGCTAGCAAGTGATTTTTGGTTAATATGAAACTTTGCACATAAACTCTAGTCAACATTACTAGGTTGCACAAAAAGTTTGAGGCCAATTGGAACTGTTCAAATTTAGGTTTGAATTTAAATGGGTTCATTTAGTGCTACTGGTCCACTAAAATAATTGCTAGGGCCATTTTAGGAATTCAATTGAGGTTTCTATTATTTTTACAAGTTCTTGGGGAATATTTGCAACACCACCAACATTTTTTGTTTTACTATTTGAAGAAATATTATTTTGGACTTGCAATTTGAATTTGAAGTTAACTTTGATTTTTATCACATGGTACTTAAGCTTGCAAAACATGATGACATGACATCATTAGAGGGGAGATCATTGTATTTTAATTATAGGGGTGTTACATCCACTTAAGGGAAATTTGGTGCCGTCCTACAAAACTCTGCGCTTGGAGGCCCAACCAAGTCTACAAGAATAAAGTTGCGTAGTAGACATCAAGTTATTTCTGGCATCGTTGCCGGGGAGGTGAGTGCTTGAAGATATCTTCTTTAGATCTTGCAATTGAATCTTTTAGTTTCTTGTTTATCACTAGTTTGGTTTATAAAAGAAAACTACAAAAAAATGGAAGTGAAGTTGCATCAAATGCTTCATCTATATGATGTCTTTCTTGAAAATATGGATTTCGATAATTGTGCTAAATTGTTAGAAGAAGAAGTCAACAAAATGTTTAATGTGAGTTCCTTGAATGATAAGAATGATTGCAATGTTGTTAGTATGCTTTCTATGAATATCCATAATGCTAATGATGATTGCACTAGTCATGATAAAATTTCTAAAAAAAGGGTTTCTTATAAGCATGTCAATTTCTCTAGGGAGCATAGACCTTGTGTGGACGTGCCAATTAGGGATGATAAATTTTGTAAGAAGCATAAATATGACAGAACCCAATGGTTGCTTAACGTGTTAGATGATTATGCTAAAGAATTATGTTCTCTTCATCCCATTATTTGTGAACTTTGCAATGAAGTTGGTCATCTTATTTTTCAATTCTTGCATTTTTATGATCGAATTGCATCCAAATATTGTGATGACATGATCACCCTTGAACATTATAATGAACTTAGTCTATTTTTGGGGTGTGAAGAAGTGACACATAAAAATAATTGGTTTGACATATTCATTGTCACGAAAACACTTGAACTTGATCTAAGAGAAATTTATATGTTTTGCGTGGTAAATTGCAATGAGAATGCTTATATTGTCAATTATAGAAAGACGGGAGAACCAATATAATATAAAAGGAATTTTACTACTACTAATGAAAGGGTAAAGATTTCCCAATTCCCTCCTATTGTTTCTCATGATGAATTAGGTAACGAGGAGGAGCTTCCTGTCCAACCAATCTCCTCAATAAGAAGCTCAGAAAAATCCACACATAATATGGTAAAGAAGAAGAGGAAGAAAAGAAGGAAAAGCAAAGGTAAAAAGGTATCTCTCCCAAATAATGTTGCTTCTAAGGATATGTCTTATGTGATTAGATCATGAACTGTGGAAGATGATACACTTGATGATGATATTGTTTTTTGGTCTTATGGCACAATGTCTGAAGGAACTATTGAAGATGATTTTGTTATGCCTATTACTTGTTGTGATAATTATGATTGTGAAGATAATGATACTTCTTATGATCTTGAAAATCTTTTTGGTACCAACTTGGAAAATTATGATGATAATAATTGTTATACTATTGGTGCTATTCATACTATTAATGATAAGAGTGATTATGCTAATGATATGCAAAACCATAAGCTTGGGGATGCTATGCTTGATGAGAATGACATGTTTGAAAATATATTTGCAAGAAATTATGCTTATCCTAAGCTTGCGGATGCTATGCTTAATGAAGATAATCTTTTTAGCCCCCCTACTTTTGATGAGCAAATTTATTATGATGAGAACATGCCTCCTATTTATGATGATTGCAATGATAATGAAAGTGGGTTTGGAAGAGTGTCGACTCTAAATAATTATCCCACTATTTTGGAGGGTGTTGAATCCTATTATAATGATAAAAGTGGACGTGGAAAGGTCATGACTTTATTTAATGTTGAATCCACTACTTTGGAAGAGGTTTCAAGTGATCATGATGAGAACAAAGTTACTACTTATGATGATTATTGTGATAATACTTATGCTATAAATAGTAGTGATAATTATTCCTTTAAAACTTGTTATAATTATGAATATTCCTCCATTGAACATTACACTTTTAATGTTGAATCAATTTATAGTGTTCAAGTTTTATATGATACCCCCACTATTATGAATGAGAAGAAATTTGATTATGTGGAGAGTAACCAAAAAATTATGCATGTGGGTCATGAAAAGAATGCTTTATGTGATATCTATATTGTTGAATTTGTTCATGATGCTACTGAAAGTTATTATGAGAGAGGAACATATGCCTATGGATATCTCAATAATGTCAAGTTTCCTCTCTTTATGTTGAAAGTTTTGAAGTTGCACTTGTTTTGCCTTCCTATGCTAGTTGATTCTTGCTACAATAAATTGTTTGCTTATAAAATTACCATGCATAGGAAGTGGGTTAGGCTCAAATATGTTTGCTATATTGTCGGTGTATAAAACATGGGTATTTTATACCCTGACTTATGCACAGACAGTGGCAGCCTCCTTGCCGGCCAAGCCTTGCCGGGAGCCGTCAAGACCAAGATTCAGAGTCCAGTCGCAGAAGCTACCAGAAAGAAGCTCAAGGCACATCATTCGACCAGTACCGAAGATGAAGACATTCCTTGCCGGCAAGGCTAAGCCGGCAAGGTGAGGACCCAGCAAGCTCCGTACTGGCAAGCTCCTGCCAGCCCTCCAGCGCTCCACCTCACCGCACAGGTGTTCGCTAGTGGGTGAGGTGTCGACCGCGCAGGCTGGTTGGTAAGGCTTATCTGGCACTTGTCAGCACGCTGGGACAGGATTTGCTTCTAATGACACATGTCCGGGAGGCGTGTCAGGATAATACGAGGTAGCTGGGCAAGCGGTGCAGAAACCTTGCCGGGACTACCTCTCCACATGACACCTAACGGCGCATTTAATGCCTTTGTCCTAAACTGGCAGAGTTAGGTATTATAGCACTGTTTGCTATCTAATCGCTATGTAATTACTGTTTTGCCACTGTGGTAACCCCTTGAGCTATAAAAGGAGGGCCAAGGCAACAGTTAGAGGGGTCGGACCCCTTTTCAAACACAAGAACGTCTCGTGTAGCTGCTCCCCCCACCTCGCCGGGAGAAGCGCTCCTTGTACTGTGCTCCCACACCATTAATACACCAAGAGCAGGAGTAGGGTTTTACGCTTCTGTGTGGCCTGAACCTGGGTAAAACCCCTTGCGCCCTCCATTGTTCATGCTCTTTGTGCACGTCGATCTCCCCCGCCGAACCACAAGGGGCTGCATGGCCCCATAGATGGTCGTCACACCACGACATCTTTGGCGCGCCAGGTAGGGGGTAGCGTCGCTTGCGCGAACCTTGATTAGTGGATTGCGCGTCTTCTTCATCATCTTCATCAACTTCCTCGTCGTCCTCCTCGTCGTCGATGGCGCCCAAGAAGAAGGGCATCACGATGACGGTCACCCCGCACGCGTCCGCAGGCAGGGCAGGCGGCGCGGCCAATGCGGGCGGCGCGGGTACTGCGGTTGGCACGACCAGCGCAGGCGGCGCAGTCGTCATGCCCACCGTGGTCAGTGCAGGGGACGAGTGTGCTGGAGGTAGTCGACCTCCTCGATCCTCTGGCGAACGGAGCCGCGACGGCGCGGGCGGAGCGGACGGACGACCTCTTCCTCCTCCACCTCCTCGCCGCGCTGACGAACGCAGCCACCGGAGCGGCAACGCCCGGGCCGGCGCGAGCCAAGATCCCACGGTGGCGGCATCCAAGAATGCACCTTCAGGACAGACACCGCGCCCCTCGCACAACGGGCGCGGCATAGCTCCGAGCGGCGCCAACGACTCTGGGCAGCGGCGACCTCACGGCAAGACTCCTGTTGATCAAATCCCAGATCCTCAGGCACCGCCTCCGCCACGACGGCCTGCTGCTGATCATGTGCCGCGGTAGCAAGACCGCGATGGCACCCCTGCTGGCTCTGCCAGGAGTAGAGCGATGTCGCGTTCTTCGCTTCCGGCCATGCCAGCCACAGCAGCAGAAGCAATGGCGCGAGCCCAGATGCTGCTAAACTTCCCTCCAGCGGCAGAGAAGATGGATGAGTGGAGAGCCACCATCCAAAGCTTGATTGGATTCGCCGAGGCCAGTAAATCGCAGTTGATGGCCGCACTGACGGTGTCGCGCTAACGGTGCAATCACCTCAGCGGCAACAATCTCAGCAGCAACAACGCCAACGACCGCAGCAAGCTCAGCGATCCTTCGAGCCCGACGAGGTGTCGATGGTCTCTTCAGATCCGCGAGCGCGGCAAGATCAACGACAAGTGCTGTGAGACAGGCAGGCAGAAGATGCCTGCACCTGCATCGAACGGCACCGGGAGGCGCGTCGTCAATCCGACGCGCGCAACGACTCCATCGTTGATGAGCCTGCGCCAAGGGTTGACGGATATCTACCCTACGAGATTGGATGTCCCGCCTTCACCCGTGAGCTGCGGCAAGTCCGATGGCCATCCGTTCGAGCCTTCAAGCCAGAAGTGCCAGAAAAGTATGACGGCAAGCTGAACCCGGCAGAGTTTCTGGGCATCTACACGATCGCCGTGCAAGCTGCCGGGGGAAAAGATGAGAAAATCCTCGCCAAATACTTCCCGTTGGTACTGAAACCCAACGTGAGGTCTTGGCTGATGAATTTGCCGGAGAACTCCATTTCTTCATGGTCAGATCTCTAACGAGTTCGTTGGTTTCTTTACCGGGGGCCACAAAGCCCCTGGACAGCCCCGCAACTTGCAGGTGATCCCGCAAAGAAATGGTGAAACTTTATGCAAGTACATCCAGAGGTTCAGCCGTGTGCACCGTAATATTCCAGATGTGCACCCCGCAGCCGTGATTGCCGCCTTTCACACGAATGTGCGCAATCGGAGGATGCGGGAGAAAATGAACGTCAAGTTGCCCAAGACCGTCAATGAACTCTACATGTTGGCGGATAAGTGTGCACGTGCTGAGGAAGGAAGAAGGCTTCCCGGGGAGGACGCTGGTGCCGAAGTAGATTCTGAGGATGATGATGCTGCCACCCCGAGGAAGAAAGGCCGGAAGCGCAATAGAAAGCGCAAGGGCAAAACTGTTATGGCTGTCGAAGGCTCCGACAACTCTGAGTCCGCCAAGAAAGCCAAGACTGAGAACTCCGGCAAGGAGGCTGCTGTATGCGCCGCTTGCCAGGAGGCGGCGGCAAATGAGAAGGCCGGCAAGTCAGATGGGCCGTACTGCAAGATTCACCATACCAAAGGCCACGATCTCCAAGAAATGCCGGCAAGTCGAGCACCTTGTTGAGAAGCAGAAAGCTGAATATGAAAAGCGCGACAAGGAAAAGGGCCAAGATGGTACTGGTGGATCCGGAAAGAAGGGCCGTGGCGGTCGAGGGGGCCGCCGCGGCAAGGCTAAGCAGCAGAAAGAGAAGCCTGCCAGAGGCCGAGACAAGAAAGAAGAGGATGATGGAAGTGATGAAGAGGACGATGATGAGACCAGCGAACAAGAATTCCAGAAGGCAACCGACGCCATGTGCGTTGACGGAGGAGCATCCTTACACTCCTCTCACCGCCAACTTAAGCAGTGGGCGCGTGAGGTTAATGCGGCGGAACCGGCGATGGGCTCTCAGAAGCCACTCAAATGGTCACACACGCCTATCATTTTTTATGCCGAGGATCACCCCGATCGCATAACTGCGGTCGGGTGTTTGCCGTTGTTGGTTTGACCAACAAATCGCAACCTCCAGGTAACAAAGATGTTAGTTGACGGTGGGGCCGGTCTGAACCTGATCTCTCCAGAAGTTATCAAGAGGTTGCAGATCCCCGATGAGGAACTTGAGAAAACGGGCACGTTTCAAGGAGTAAACCCGGGAAGAAGCCAGCCCAAGGGAAAGATCACATTGCCGGTGACGTTTGGCGGAGAACTAAAGGACAGAAAAGATTGTCTTTGACGTCGTCAAGATCCCCTTGCCGTACAATGGAATTCTTGGCCGTCCAGCCTTGGCAAAATTTATGGCAGCATCTCACTATGCTTACAACACGTTGAAGATGCCAGGGCCGATGGGTGTCATTTCCATCAACTCCGACAAGAAAGATGCAGTCATTTGCGTCGACAAGATGTACAGAGATGCGATTGCAGCAGAGGCCGCCGAGGCACCAACTCCCGCCAAAAAAAAGGAAAAGAAGAAGTCCGGCAAGACCTCTAGCAAGGATTCCGGGAAGCGCACCTCTTCAGAGTGCTGCGTGCCTGTTGAAGACTTACCGGAGTGCTCTGCTGGTAAGAAATCCAAAGACACTACACCGGCAACCAAGAAGGTACCGGCGAGGGAGGACGACACTGACGGTACCTTCGCCATCAGTGCCACCCTTGACAGCAAATAGGAAAGCGCACTCGTTGCCTTCCTGCGGGCGGATGTCAATGTGTTTGCATGGCGACCATCTGACATCCCCGGCGTTCCCAGGGAGGTAATTAAGCACCGCCTTGTTGTCTGTCCCCACGCCCAGCCTGTCAAGCAAAAAGTCCGGAAGCAAGCGTTGGAACGGCAACAGTTTATTGCTGAAGAGATCAAGAAGCTTGAAGCAGCATGCCTGGTCAGAGGAGTGCTACATCCCACTTGGCTGGCAAATCCAGTGGTGGTGCGCAAAGCAAACGGAAAGTGAAGGCTTTGTATCGACTACACTGATATTAACAAAGCATGTCCGAAGGATCCTTTCTCTTTGCCGCGCATTGATCAAATTGTAGACTCTACATCTGGCTATGATTTGCTCTCCTTCCTTGATGCCTACTCTGGATACCATCAGATATTCATGGCCAAGGAGGATGAGGAGAAAACCGCATTCATTACTCCCTGTGGCACGTACTGCTTTGTGCGTATGCCTTTCGGGTTAAAGAGTGCCGGTTTAACATTTGCAAGAGCAGTCCAGATTGGTTTTGAGCCCCAACTGCACATGAATGTGGAAGCATACATGGATGACATTGTGGTCAAGACCAAGGACAAGTCTACCCTCATTCAAGATTTGGAAGAAACATTTGCTAACTTGCGCAAAATCAAGTTGAAGCTCGACCCCAAGAAGTGCGTGTTTGGCATTCCATCCGGCAAGCTTCTCGGGTTCTTTGTATCTCAACGAGGAATTGAAGCAAATCCCGACAAGATCAAAGCGATTGAGCAAATTCGAGCACCGAAAAGCGTCAAAGATGTGCGGTGTCTTGCCGGTTGTGTTGCCGCCTTGAGTAGGTTCATTTCAAGATCCGCTGAGCGCGCCCTGCCATTTTTTAAGATTTTGAAAAAGGCAGGTCCGATGAAATGGACTCCGGAAGCGAAGGCCGCGCTGCAGGGCTTGAAATACCTCTCCTCCGCGCCGACACTAGTTGTGCCAAGACCACAAGAGCCGTTGCTGCTATACGTAGCGGCAACGAATCAAGTGGCTAGTGCTGCATTAGTGGCGCAGAGGGAACCCGATGACGAGGAAGTAACCACAGCAAACCTATCCAACGACAAACCGGAATCTTCTCCGGCAAATCATGGTGCCGACAAGTCAGGAACAACACAGATAAATGGAGATAATCAACAAACAGTGCCGAAGAAGAAAGTGGTGTAACGACCAGTATATTTCGTCAGTTCCCTTCTGCAGGGGGCTAGGTCGAGATACTCTGGGGTGCAGAAGTTGCTTTTCGGTTTTCTTATGGCCTCGAGAAAGCTGCGTCTCTACTTCCAAGCGCACGAAATCACCGTCGTCACCCGCTTTCCATTGCAACGCATCTTGAGGAATCCAGAGGCAACTGGCAGGATAGTGGAGTGGGCGTTGGAATTGTCAAGCTTTGCACTCAAGTTTGAAAGCACTTCAACTATTTAGAGTAGAGCTTTGGCGGAATTCGTTGCAGAATGGACACCAACGCAAGACGAAGAAATTCAAGAAACAGCTCTCCCCGACAAGGAAACGACGAAGGAATGGATCATGTACTTTGATGGTGCCTTCTCGCTGCAAGGCGCCAGTGCCGGAGTGCTGCTTGTCGCACCCACCGGAGAGCACCTCAAATATGTGGTTCAAATGCACTTCCTCAGGGAGCAAGCTACAAACAACACTGCTAAGTACGAAGGACTCCTTGCCGGTCTTAGGATCGCAATGGACCTTGGTATCAAAAAATTGATCGTCCGCGGTGACTCGCGGCTTGTTGTGAAGCAAGTCAACAAAGATTACCAGAGCCCGTTGATGGAAGCGTACATGGAAGAAGTGAGGAAATTGGAAGAACACTTTGACAGGTTACAAACAGAACACATTCCTCGTGCGGAAAACAGCATCGTTGACAGCCTGTCAAAATGTGCCGCTCAAAAGCTTCCCGTGGAACCGGGAACTTTTGTGCTCCATTTGAATCAACCAACAGTCACCCCATCGACGCAGGCCGGTAAGAGAAGAAAGTTGAATACCAGCAAGTATTTTCCGGCAGAGCTCCCGGAAGCCGCCGACAAGGATGCTGCCAGGAACAACGACACGGTTACCGGTGAGCAGCCGCTTAGCGCAGAACCCCAGGTTCTTGTCGAAGAGATGCCTTTAGTCCTTGTCGTCGAGCCGCATGCTCCGGCATGGGCACAACAAATAGTTCGATTCCTTCAAACAGGAGAACTTCCCGATGAGCAAGAAGAAGCGGAGAAAGTAGCCTGTCAGTCAAGTATGTATCAGTTTGTGGATAACATCCTGTACAGAAAACGTCCAAACGGCGTGAAATTGAAGTGTATTTGCCGGGAAGATGGACTAAAGCTGTTGGCGGAGATACACGGAGGCATATGTGGCTCTCACATAGGATCAAGGACACTTGCCGGCAAAGCATTCCGGCAAGGCTTCTATTGGCCCACTGCACTCCAGGATGCGACTGAGCTAGTAACCAAGTGTGAAGCATGCCAGTTCCATTCAAAGAACATACATCAGCCAGCTCAAGCTCTCCAAACAATCCCTCTCTCCTGGCCCTTTTTGGTCTGGGGGCTCGATATCTTGGGCCCCTTCCCCCGTGCTGCCGGGGGCTTTGAGTCCTTGTATGTCGCAATTGACAAGTTCACAAAGTGGCCTGAAGTGGAGCCGGTGAGGAAGGTGACAGCGCAATCAGCCGTCAAGTTCGTCAAAGGATTAGTTTGCCGTTTTGGGGTTCCTAACAGAATCATCACCGATAACGGCACACAATTCACGAGCCGCACCTTCATGCAGTATATCCAAGACCTTGGCAGCAAGATCTGTTTTGCGTCCATTGCTCACCCGAGAAGCAATGACCAGGCGGAAAGGATGAATGCGGAAGTGTTGCGTGGCCTCAAGACGAGAACCTTTGACAAGCTGCGGAAGTGTGGAAAGCACTGGATTGATGAGTTGCCGGCGGTTCTTTGGTCACTCAGAACGACACCAAATCGAGCTACCGGCCAAACACCCTTCTCCCTAATTTATGGTGCAGAAGCGGTACTCCCCACGGAACTCATATACGGGTCACCTCGAGTGCTCGCTTACGATGAAGTTGAGCAAGAGCAGCTGCGGCAAGACGACGCATTGCTCCTCGAGGAAGATCATCTTCGGGCGGCTGTGCGAGCTGCACGCTACCAGCAAGCCTTGCGTCGCTACCATAGCCGCAAAGTGCATGCCCGAAGCCTTGAGGAAGGCGACCTTGTTCTTCGGCGCGTTCAGTCCGCCAAGGGATCAAACAAGTTGACGCCGAAGTGGGAAGGCTCTAATTGGGTAGCATGAGTCACCAGACCTGGCGCAGTCCGTCTGGAGACCAAAGATGGCACCCCAGTGCAAAACTCATGGAATATTGAGCATCTTCGCAAGTTTTACCCGTAAGGCGCAGTTGCCGGGCCTCCCGGCAACCCCTTTTGTACAAGCTTTGTCGGCAAGACATGTAACCCCTTGTACAAAGCCAGGCACAAATCCTGTGCATAATAAAGCTAAGTATTTCACAACTCCTTGTACATATTCGTTCTATATGTGATACACGTGATGATGGTGACTTACACCTTAGTTTGTGTGGAGCGACTGTTGGACCGTCAAGGTTCCCGACCCACTCTTTTTCTCTTCTTTCTTCTTAAAAGGACAGAAGGATCCCTCGCGCGCAAGTTTTCCGGGGGGGGTGGAGATGGGTACCATTTCTAATGACATTCAAGAGATCATTTCATACAACAAGAGAAGCAACGCAAGGAAAAGCTAAGTTGAAAAACTTTAAAAACTTTTCCTTGTTACATTCGCAATTTCCCTTGAACAATTCTGTGCTCTGTATGAGAAACCTGCACGCGAGAGGAACCTTGTCGCGATCGGTCTGCGCTCTAGCTTGCCTCGAGTCCACTCGGCAAGCCTAGCAGCTGCATTCTGACCCGGCAAGTTACCTTGCCGGCGGCGGCACTTCCAGCAGGCTGCTAAGGACCCGTTCCTCGAAGCGCTCGTGGCAAGTGTGCGCACCGGCAAGCTTCCAATGAGCGTAGGGAACACAATCATACAAAGGGAAAATAAAACAAGGGAAAACAACGTGCATACATTCAAGCAACACATGTTATATTACAGGAATAGTGCAGGGCTAACAAAAGATCAAATGTATCTTGTACATGGCAGCACGGTGGTGAATATAACGGCGAACTCAATCTTGACGATTGCCCTGGACCCTGGGGATTTGGAGGACCTTGTCGGCGAGAGGAGTAGCGATCTTGTCGGCGGCAGTGACGTCTGTGCTCACCGGCAGCCTCCTGAAGACCCCGGAGAGATCGCGACTGGGATTGCGATGAGCGATCTTGAGCAGCACCCGGTACACTATTTCGCACGCGAACTTCCGGGATTCATCGGCGAACGAAGCAGATCTGTCCTCATGATACGTCTTCAAGGCATCGATGAGGCCCTCGAAGAACTTGGTCAGGCGGACACTGGTGGCCTCCTTGTCGTTGACGGTGAAGCCCCAGCTCTTCATGTCCATCACGGCAATCTGGGAGCTGATGCGTTCGGCGGCATTGACAAGCCTGCCGGTCCAGAGGGAGAGGTTCTCGTGCAGTTGGGCGTAGTTGTTCTCGGCCTCCTTCTTCGAGGCCTTTTCCTTCTCCAGCTTCTCCGTCAAGACCCTATCCCTCTCCTTGGCGGATTCTTAAGCTGCTACCACAGTGGCCAACTGGGATTTCAGATCCCCGATCGTCTTGGCGGCGGCGTCAAGATCCTGGTTCTTGGACGATAGCTGCGTTTGCAAGTCCCCTAGAGTGCGGGCTGCCTTTAGCGCTTCGTCCTTGAGAGCCTCGGTTTCTTTGCCACTGCCAAAAAGATCTTCCTCCAGTTTGGCCACCTGGGTTTCCAATTCTGCTTTGGCGGAGACAGCGGCAACAGCCTTATCAACGGCCTCCTTGAGCTTGGCGGCGTTCTCCAAGGCCTAGGTTTCAATAGATATCTTGTGCTCATCCTCCATCTCTTGGGTCTGCTGCTTAAGGAGCGCTTCGATCTCTTCATCCTTGCTAGGAAGAGTGGTGGCAAGGGCTTGTTCCCACATGGCAAGATCCTTCTCTTTGGCGTTGAGCAGCGTTTCGAGCCCTGTCAGCTTGCCGTCGCGAATTGCCGCTCTCTCGGTGGCAGCATTAAGATTGCGGGCCTGCTGACTGTACCATGTGCGCAGCTTGTCCGCCTTCTCTCTCAGCTTCCGGTCAATCAAATCCGCAGCTTTGCGCTCCTCGTGCAGCTTGTCCCACCTCCGTCTGTACCGTTCCCGGACACCTTTGAAACCAATGGCCATGATTTCCATGAAGGCAAGATCTTCGGCGTTGTCGGCCGCGTCGGTGGATTCGTCGGTTCTTTGAACCAAAGGGAGCAAGGTCAGAGCTATCTCTTTGTCGAAACTTGGCCCCGCTGTGCCAGAGGAACTGGGGGCTCCGGACCCGTGCTGAAGAGCGATCAACGCCAAATTGCTTGACGGAGCTTGCAAGATTGGCACCGCTAGTTGGTTGCCGGGAGTCGGCGCGTCGACATTGGCGGGCGTCTTCTCCGCATCCATCTTGGCGGGGTCGGACGTGCTGCCGGTGGGCCTCTCGGACTCGTCGGGGAGTGTTCCGGTCTCCTTGGCAACCTGCGCGGGGCCCTCTTCAGCGGCGATCTTGACGGCTTCCTTGGTGGCATCCCTTGCAATATTGGCCACCTCCACAAGGACTTCGCCTTCGTCAGGGGAGGTTTGAGCTGTGGATCGAAGCAAGAACAAAGGTAAAATAGGGATCCAAAATCATAAGTCAAGTTCAAGAAGAGAAAAATAAATCTTTCCCGGAAGAGGCGTACAAAGGCAAGAGGATTACCCGTTGGTGCTTGTTGAGGAAGGGCTCCTTCCCCGGCAACTCGCGTTGCCGGCGCACGGTCGTCGGCGGCCCCGCTCGTCGGGGTAGCCCCCGTGTTGGCAGGCTTGTCGCTGGAGGCCCTTGTCGGGGAAGCGCTCTCCGGAACATTGATAGATGGGGGAGCCATAGTTGGATCCGCTTCTTTGCGCTCCTCCTCTTGGCGGGCCTCTTCTGTCTCCACGACAGGCTCAGCAATAGGGACTCTAGTACTGGTGCTAGTGGGAAGCACCTGCACCACGTCCTCATGCAGGGGGCTCGGCTGGGGGCTAGTAACGATAGCTTCGGCCATCGCACCCCCTGCCCGGCACCCGCCGCAGGGTCCTGTGTTGCTTCAGGCCTGGGCCACTTAGACAGATGCACGAGCGGTTCTGGATCCCTGTCAATGCAAAAGGAAACAAGTTAAAATGATAGTCAAATAGGATCAAGACTTGACGGGAATAAGCGTTGTTACTTACTCCTCCTCCTCCTCCTCGGACTCGCCGAGGACGTCGAAGTCGTACGTCACTGGCGGGGGTGATTCTCTGGCCCTTTTGAGTGCCGGGGGAGGCGAACTCGTCGGCTGGATGGATTGAACTTCCTCAACCACCTCATGCTGGGGCGATGAGGGCTGAGTTCGGGGACGCCGAGTCGATTGCCAGCGTACTTCTTCTTGGCAGCCGGTCTTCATGGTCGTCTTCTTCACCATGAGGCCAGCTCTCGGCGAAGAAGTACGCGTCGGCTCTTGACTGACCGCCCTCCGAAGACGGCGCCTCCTCTTCGGGGCTCGAGGGCCTTCCTCTTCTTTGGGCTCTCCGGCAGCTCCAGTTCCGGCAACCTCTCCCCCGGCAGCCTCGGCTTCGGCCGTCTCATCCCCGGCAGTTTCTAACCCGGCAACCTCGATCCTAGCGGCCTCAGCCTCGGCGGACACATCCCTGGCAGGCTCTTCTTGTTGCCCTTCGGCAACCTCTTCCTCGGAGTGCTCCTCTTCATCGTCCTCAGCCGCGACGGTACCGGAACCGCCCGCCGCGTTAATCCGCGCGATCTCCGTGGCTTTGCTGGCGATATACGCCAGTTCCTCCTCGGTGGTGGCCCGGATGAGATCCGTTTCCTTCCGGGAGCCTTTCTCCGTCAGGTTAGAGGCCCAGTCCATCTCATGCTCCAAGGTGGGCAGATCCCAATCCGCTTTCACCCCATGAGCGTCGCAGTCCGGCATCACCGCCAGGATGGAATCCTTGGCGGAGTTGATATGCAGAGGGACAATCTTATCCGGCAAATGGAACATGCCGGTCTTTCGGAACAATGCTTCGCAGAGGCAGGTGTGTTCCATCACCGACACGTGCGTCAGGATAACCATCATGACGAAAATTACAGCGGCAGTTTCCCGCCGCATGTCTGTGCATTGTTTGGGCCTAGCCCAACGACGCTTCGAATGCGCGTATGGCCCAGGCCCGGGGGCTCCTGTCGGTGTATAAAACATGAGTATTTTATACCCTGACTTATGCACAAACAGTGGCAGCCTCCTTGCTGGCCAAGCCTTGACGGGAGCCGTCAAGACCAAGATTCAGAGTCCAGTCGCAGAAGCTACCAGAAAGAAGCTCAAGGCACAGCATTCGACCAGTACCGAAGATGAAGACATTCCTTGCCGGCAAGGCTAAGCCGGTAAGGTGAGGACCCAGCAAGCTCCGTACCGGCAAGCTCCTGCCAGCCCTCCAGCGCTCCACCTCACCGCACAGGTGTTCGCTAGTGGGTGAGGTGTCGACCGCGGAGGCTGGTTGGTAAGGCTTATCGGACACGTGTCAGCACGCTGGGACATGATTTGCTTCTAATGACACACGTCCGGGAGGCGTGTCAGGATAATACGAGGTAGCTGGGCAAGCGGTGCAGAAACCTTGCCGGGACTACCTCTCCACATGACACCTAACGGCGCATTTAATGCCTTTGTCCTAAACTGGCAGAGTTAGGTATGATAGCACTGTTTGCTATCTAATCGCTATGTAATTACTGTTTTGCCACTGTGGTAACCCCTTGAGCTATAAAAGGAGGGCCAAGGCAACAGTTAGAGGGGTCGGACCCCTTTTCAAACATAAGCACGTCTCGTGTAGCTGCTCCCCCCACCTTGCCGGGAGAAGCGCTCCTTGTACTGTGCTCCCACACCATTAATACACCAAGAGTAGGAGTAGGGTTTTACGCTTCTCTGCGACCCGAACTTGGGTAGAATCCCTTGCGCCCTCCATTGTTCATGCTCCTTGTGCATGTCGATCTCCCCCGCCGAACCACAAGGGGCTGCATGGCCCCATAGATGGTCGTCACACCACGACATATATGATTCACGATGCTCCCTTTATATTTCAATTCTTTATGTGAGCATCATTAAAGTCATCATGCCTAGCTAAATGGCATTAAAGAAAAGCGCTTGTTGGGAGACAATCCAATAATAATCCCTACTGTTTTTGTGTGCTTGCATGATTAACCTACTGTAGTAATCTTTTGTGTCTTTTATTTCAATAAAGTGCCAAGTATAGCCTCTACCATGCTCAATTTGCAAGTTTATGAGTTGCTGTTTGAAAACAGAAATTTTTGCATCCAATAGATGATTTGTTTTTCTGTACTGGAACGTGATCAATTCTCAAAAAATTTACACAATAAGCATATATGAGTTCTCTATTGTGTGGTAAATTTTAGAATTATTTGAGTTACATAAGTATGTATAATAATTCGTCGTTTACAACCTGTTATGTTTTTGATAGTTTCTGTTTTGTTTTCTTAGTTTGCTTGTTTTGGAGTTTCCATGGCTTATGTTGAGTGATATAAATTGTGGAAATGACATAATACAGTAGGCATTATGTGAGAACAACTATGAATCTTATCTTGACAGTACCTAAGTGAATGATTTATTTTTATTATACTAATGCATCTCATGAAGTTCTGTTAAGTTTTGTGTGATTGAAGTTTTCAAGTTTTGGGTGAGATACCGATATGAGGAGAATAAGGAGCGGCAAGACCCTAAGCTTGGGGATGCCCAAGGCACCTCAAGGTAATATTCAAGGAAGACTAAAGCGTTTAAGCTTGGGGATGCCCCGGAAGGCATCCCCTCTTTCGTCTTCAACACTATCGGTATACCTCACTTGGAGCTATATCTGATCACGGAGGTGAATATTTGAGTTACGAGTTTGGCACACATTTAAGACAATGTGGAATTGTTTCACAACTGACGCCACCTGGAACACCATAGCGTAATGGTGTGTCCGAACGTCGTAATCATACTCTATTGGATATGGTGCGTTCTATGATGTCTCTTACCGATTTGCCACTATCGTTTTGGGGTTATGCATTAGAGACAACCGCATTCACTTTAAACAGGGCACCGTCTAAATCCGTTGAGACAACACCGTATGAATTATTGTTTGGCAAGAAACCTAAGCTGTCGTTTCTTAAAGTTTGGTGATGCGACACTTATGTCAAGAGGCTTCAGCCTGATAGGCTCGAACCCAAAGCGGAGAAGTGCGTATTCATAGGATACCCTAAAGAGACCATTGGGTATACCTTCTATCATAGATCTGAGGGCAAGATCTTTGTTGCCAAGAATGAGTCCTTCCTAGAGAAGGAGTTTCTCTCGAAAGAAATGAATGGGAGGAAAATAGAACTTGATGAGGTAATCGTACCTCCTCTCGAATTGGAAAGTAGCACATCACAGAAAGAAGTTCCCGTGATGCCTACACTAGCCGGAGAGGAAGCTAATGATGATGATGATGAAACTTCGAATCAAGTTACTACTGAACTTCGTAGGTCAACTAGGTTACGTTCCGCACCAGAGTGGTACGGTAATCCTGTCTTGGAAGTCATGTTGTTGTACAACGGTGAACCTACGAACTATGAAGAAGCAATGATGAGCCCGGATTCCGACAAATGGCTTGAGGCCATGAAATCCGAGATAGGATACATGTATGAGAACCAAGTATGGACTTTGGTAGACTTACCCGATGACCGGCATGCCATTGAGAATAAATGGATTTTAAGAAGAAGACAGACGCCGACGGTAATATCACCGTCTATAAAGCTCGACTTGTTGCAAAGGGTTTTCGACAAGTTCAAGGGGTTGACTATGATGAGACTTTTTCACCCATAGCAATGCTGAAGTATGTTAGAATTATGTTAGCAATTGCTGCATTTTATGATTATGAAATCTGGCAGATGGATGTGAAAACCGCGTTCCTTAATGGTTATCTTAAGGAAGAGTTGTATATGATGCAGCCCGAAGGTTTTATTGATCCTAAGGATGCTAGTAAAGTATGCAAGCTCCAGCGATCCATCTATGGACTGGTGCAAGCATCTCGGAGTTGGAATATATGCTTTGATGAGGTGATCAAAGCTTTTGGTTTTATACAAACTTATGAAGAAGCTTGTATTTACAAGAAAGTGAGTGGGAGCTCTGTAGCATTTCTAGTATTATATGTGGATGACATATTATTGATTGGAAATGATATAGAATTTCTGGAAAGCATAAAAGGTTATTTGAACAAGAGTTTTTCAATGAAAGACCTGGGTGAAGCTGCTTACATATTGGGCATTAAAATCTATAGAGATAGATCAAGACACCTAATAGGACTTTCACAAAGCATATACCTTGACAAGATTTTGAAGAAGTTCAAAATGGACCAGTCAAAGAAGGGGTTCTTGCGTGTGTTGCAGGGTGTGAAGTTGAGTAAGACTCAAAGCCCGACCACAGCAGAAGAAAGAGAAAGGATGAAAGTCATCCCCTATGCCTCAGGCATAGGCTTGATACGTCTCCGTCGTATCTACTTTTCCAAACACTTTTGCTCTTGTTTTGGACTCTAATTTGCATGATTTGAATGAAACTAACACGGACTGATGCTATTTTCAGCATAACTACCATGGTGTTGTTTTTGTGCAGAAACAAAAGTTCTCGGAATTGGACGAAACTTTCTGGAGATTTTTTATGGAATATATAAAAAATACCGGCACCAAAATCTACCGAAGAGGGGCCACCTGTTGCCCACAAGGCAACAGGGCCCAGCCGCCCCCCTAGGCGCGCCCTGTTCCTTGTGGGGCCCACAGGCGGCCGTCTGACCTTATTCCAACGCTATAAATTCCATTTCCCAATAAAAAATTAAGAGAAGAATTTTCATCGTGTTTTACGATACGGAGCCATCGCCACCTCTTGTTCTTCATCGGGAGGGCCGATCTGGAGTCTGTTCGGGGCTCCGGAGAGGGAGATTCGTCGCCATCGTCATCATCAACCATCCTCCATCACCAATTTCATGATGCTCACCACCGGGCATGAGTAATTCCTCCGTAGGCTTGCTGGACGGTGATGGGTTGGATGGTATTTATCATGTAATCGAGTCAATTTGTTAGGGCTTGATCCCTAGTATCCACTATGTTCTGAGATTGATGTTGCTATGACTTTGCTATGCCTAATGCTTGTCACTAGGGCCCGAGTGCCATGATTTCAGATCTGAACCCTCTATGTTTTCATGAATATATTTGAGTTCTTGATCCTATCTGCTAGTTATATGCACTTGTTATTGTTCTGATACGTAGACCCATAGTGACAATTGTTTGGGATACTCTCCGGGGATGACTGTAATTCGAGGAGTTCATGTATTCACCATGTGTTAATGCTTTGTTCCGGTTCTCTATTAAAAGGAGGCTTTAATATCCCTTAGTTTCCTTATGGACCCCGCTGCCATGGGAGGGTAGGACAAAAGATGTCATGCAAGTTCTTATTACAAGCACGTATGACTATATACGAAATACATGCCTACATTATATTGATGAATTGGAGCTATTGTGTATCGCTCTAGGTTGTGACTGTTACATGATGAATGTCATCCAACATAATTATCCATCACCGATCCAATGCCTACGCTTTTCGCATATTGATCTTTGCTAAGTTACTACCGTTGCTGCTGTTGTTACAATCACTACAAAACTGCTACTATTACTGTCTGCGTTACTATTGCTACTGTTACTACTGTGCTACTAATCACTTCGCTGTAGATACTTAGTTCTCCAGGTGTGGTTGAATTGACAACTCAGCTGCTAATACTCATAAATATTCTTTGGCTCCCCTTATGTCGAATCAATAAATTTGGGTGAAATACTACCCTCGAAGACTGTTGCGATCCCCTATACTTGTGGGTTATCAAGACCTTTTTCTGGCGCCGTTGCCAGGGAGGCATAGCTCTATTTGTTGAGTCACTTGGGAATTATATCTGTTGATCACTATGAAGAATCTGAAAGACACTAAGACCAAGATCGTACCCTCTAAGACGAGGGGAGGTAAGGAACTGCCATCACACTCTGCACTTGATTCACCTTCTGTTTTGAGTAAGCTTGCGACACCACCTGCTATTCATTCTGATATGTCGCAAGTAATTGATGATACTACTTCTGGTATAAATGAAACTTGTGATGATGCTAGTACTCTGCTTGATAATACTGTGCCACTAGGTGAATTTCTTGATGAACAAATTGCTAAAGCTAAAGAAATTTGAGAATGCTGAAACTAATGAAAATTATGATTCACCTATTATGCCTAGCTCTCCTACTAGAGTTGAAATGCCTAAGATACCTGATGGTTATGTTATAGATGGAGAGACAGCTAGGGAAGTTCTTGCTTGTAATGATAGAGATGATGTTAGAAAATTGCTTAGTAAGCTAAAAGAAAAGTCTATGATGGAGAGAATGAAATATGATCCCAAATTTGCTACCTCTCCTATCTTTGTTACCGATAAGGATTATGAATTCTCTGTCGATCCTGAGTTAATTACTTTGGTTGAATATGATCCTTTTCATGGTTATGAAACTGTTGTGGCACACCTTACTAGATTGAATGATATAGCCACCCTATCTGCTCACGAGGAAAAAATTCGTAACTATTACATTCTTAAGTTGTTTCCTTTCTCATTAAAGGGTGATGCTAAGAAATGGTTTAATACTCTTGCTCCTGGTTGTGTGCGTAGTCCCCAGGATATGATATATTACTTCTCTGAAAAATATTTTCCTGCTCATAAGAAACAAGCTGCTTTACACGAAATATTTAACTTTGTGCAAATTGAAGAAGAGAATCTCCCTCAAGCTTGGGGCAGGCTTCTCCAACCACTTAATGCTTTGCCTGATCATCCTCTTAAGAAAAATGAAATACTTGATATCTTTTATAATGGACTAACCGATGCTTCTAGGGACTACCTAGATAGTTGTGCTGGTTGTGTTTTCAAAGAACAAACTGTTGAACAGGCTGAAGAACTATTGAATAATATATTAAAGAATGCCAATGATTGGACACTTCCTGAACCACCACCCAAACCAACTCCAAATAAGAGAGGTATACTATTCCTCAGTCTTGAAGATATGCAAGAGACAAAGAAATCTATGAAAGAAAAAGGTATTAAGTCTGAAGATGTTAAGAATCTACCACCTATTGAAGAAATACATGGGCTCGACACCCGGACACAGGTAGTAAAGGTAAATTCTCTTTATAGATTCAATGAAGGTGATATTCCTTACAATAAATCTTCTAGTCAATGCCTGGATGAATTTGATAACTACATTGTTAAGCAAGAACATTTCAATATGTATGTTAGCAATCAATTAAAACGCAATGCTTTCATGATAGATCGTTTGAGTGATTTGATGTTTAGAATTGCTAATGATATTAAAGGCTTAAGTAAACATTCATCCATGGTTCATACCCAGTTAGAACAAACTACTAAGTCACAAAATGATTTGCTTAATGAGATGAATAATAAAATGATGATCGTGTTGTTAGAGTTGTTACTAGAGGAGGTAGAATGACTCAGGAGCCTCTGTATCCTGAAGGTCATCCTAAAAGAGTTGAACAAGATTCTCAGAGAATTAATATTAATGCACCTAGTTCATCTAAGAAGAAAAAGAAAAAGAAAAATGATAGGACTTTGCATGCTTCTAGTGAACCAGAGATAGAAAAACCTCCTGAGAATCATAATGATGTTTCTATTTCTGATGCTGAGGCACAATCTGGTAATGAACACTCACCTAATGATAATGATAATGATGTTCATGTTGATGCTCAACCAGATAATGATGTAGAAATAGAACCTGGTGTTGATCTTGATAACCCACCTCTTAATAATAAAAGATATGATAAAAGTGATTTCATTGCTAGAAAACATGGGAAAGAAAGAGAACCATGGGTTCAAAAAACCCATGCTTTTTCCTACTAAGCTACCTAGAAATAAAGACGAGGAAGACTTTGAGCGCTTTGTTGAAATGCTTAGGCCTGTCTTTTTGCGCACACGCTTGACTGGTATTTTGAAAATGCCTCCATATGCTAAATACATGAAAGATATTGTCACTAATAAAAGAAAAATACCTGAGGCTGAAGTTTCCACCATGCTTGCAAATTATTCTTTTAAGGGTGGAGTACCTAAGAAGTTAGGAGATCCGGGAATACCCACTATACCCTGCTCCATTAAAAGAAGTTATGTCAAAACTGCCTTATGTGATTTAGGAGCCGGTGTTAGTGTTATGCCTTTCTCTTTATATAGAAGACTTGATTTGAATAAGTTGACACCTACTGAAATATCTCTGCAAATGGCTGATAAATCAACTGCTATACCTATTGGAATTTGCAAGGATGTGCCCGTTGTTGTTGCAACTGATACTATCTTAATAGACTTTGTTATACTTGATATGCCCGAGGACGACAACATGTCGATTATCCTTGGAAGACCCTTTTTGAATACTGCAAGGGATGTTATTGATTGCAACAAAAGCAAAGTCACTTTTCATGTCAATGGTAATGAGCAGATGGTTTATTTTCCAAAGAAGCAAAGTTCAGTGAATGGTATCAACTGTATCGAAAAAGTTTCGACAATCACTATTGGAGGATTTAAATTTTCTCTTCCTATCGTCAAAAAGAAGTATGAAATTCTTATTGTTGGGGAGATGCATATCCCCGTTGAGGTAACTTAGTGCTATACGAAAGTTCTTTTGTTTAATGTAACTCGGAAATAGTTTGTGAATAAGGCTTGATCAACCTTATTAACGGATTCTTTTGGAGGGGCATGTGGTCGATGAATTTAGTAAGCACAACTTTCTGTAATTATAGGTTGCTCTCTATTATTCATAGTTTAATAAAGCAAAATGCCATGATTATCCTGTTTTCTGAATTATCCGTGCAATAAAAAATGACCCAAAAGTAAAAGTGCTCAGAATGTCGTAAAATTTTAACATGATTTTTTCTGGATATTTAAGAAGTTTTGGCACTGAAAACAACCCAGGGGCTGCACCTGTTGCTCACAAGGCAACAGGGCGCGGCCACCCCCCCAGGGCACGCCAAAATGCCTTGTGGGTCCCACGGGGACCCACTCACTTATCTCTTCAGCCCACTTCATCTCCTACCTCCAGAAAAAAAATCTTTGTAGCTCTCTCCCTCGTGTTCTTGCTCCCAAACCTGAGTTTTTCGATCTCTTTGCTCAGAGCTCCATTTCCGAAACTGTTTTGGGGGAATTGCTCCTTGGTATGTAACTCCTCCAATGCTCCAATTAATTTTTGCTTTAGTGGATTATATTTTGCATAAATTGCTGCTGTTGGTGCTACTAAAAATGAGCTTGCATGTTGAATTCGTTGAGTTTTAAGTAGTTTGAATGCTTGATATAGCCTCTAGACATTCGTATGAGTAGTTGCTATCAATCTTTTGAAGTTTTGTTGACATCATTTTGTGGCCCAAAAATTTCAGAAATTTGTTGCTAGGAAAATGAACTTCTTTCGGAGAGGTTCTTCGAGCCGGAGCCCCAAGGGAGTCACCGGAGGTGCGCCTGACCTTCACCTTCCTCGTAGAGTGGAGGTGCGGCCGTGCGAATGGCCACACAACGCCTTCATGGATGAAGCCGGGTTTCACCAAGAGTTTGCGCAATTTGCCGCGAACACCGAGCTGACCGACTTCCTCGCAGATGAGTGTGACCAATATCACCTCCTCACAAATTCCTTTGTGCAAAATTTTTATTTCTTGCCTAGGCTTGATGTTCCCATGGTACGCTTTGATTTATATGCCGAACATCATGAAATACCACTTGCTGAGTTTTGCGAGATTTGCCTGACTCCCTCTGATGGGGAGTTGAGGGAGCCTCGGCCTGAGGAGTTCGAGGACTTCCTTCTCACTCTAACTGTGGGAGAATTTAGGGGCGTGTCGAAGGCCCGAGACACTAGTTTACATTTTCTTGCTGTGCATGATACGTCTCCAACGTATCTATAATTTGTGATTATTTCATGCTATTATAGTATCAATCTTGGATGTTTTATATGCAATTATATGCCATTATATATCATTTTTTGGGACTAACCTATTAACCCAGTGCCCAGTGCCAGTTGCTGTTTTCTGCTTGTTTTTGCCGTTTCAGAAAATCATTATCAAAAAGTGTCCAAACGAGAAAAAATCTTTGGATTATTTTTTTCTGGACCAGAAGAGACCCATGAAGCTTCGGGAGAAGACCAGAAGAGCCACGAGGAGGCGACAAGCCTAGAGGGCGCACCCAAGGGGGTAGGGCGCGCCCCCAGGCTTGGGGCCCCTCGTTGCCCCTCCTGACCTAATTCCAGCGCTATAAATTCTCAAATATTCCCAATATACCAGAAAGGCAGAAGAGAAAACCTTTCCGCCGCCGCAAGCCTCTGTTCTTCCGCGATCCCATCTGGAGGCCTTTTCCGGTACTCTGCCAGAGGGGGAATCGATCATGGAGGGCTTCTTCATCAACCTTGCTGCCCTTCCGATGATGTGTGAGTAGTTTACCACAGACCTACGGGTCCATAGCTAGTAGCTAGATGGCTTCTTCTCTCTCTCTTTGATCTTCAATACCATGTTCTCCTCGATGTTCTTGGAGTTCTATCCGATGTAATCTTCTTTTGCGGTGTGTTTGTTGGGATCCGATGAATTGTGAGTTTATGATCAGATTATTCATGAGAAATATTTGAGTCTTCTTTGAACTCTTTTATGTATGATTAGTATAGCTTTGTATTTCTCTCCGATCTATCGATTTGGTTTGGCCTACTAGATTGATTTGTCTTGCAATGGGAGAGGTGCTTTGTGATAGGTTCAATCTTGCGGTGCTCAATCCCAGTGTCAGAAAGGGACATGACACGTATTTATATTGTTGCCATTAAGGATAAAAAGATGGGGTTTAATCATATTGCTTGAGTTTACTTTGTCTACATCATGTCATCTTGCTTAAGGCGTTACTCTGTTTCATACTTAATACCCTAGATGCATGCTGGATAGCGGTCGATGGGTGGAGTAATAGTAGTAGATGCAGGCAGGAGTCAGTCTACTTGTCTCGGACATGATGCCTATATATGTGATCATTGCCATGAATCCGTGATAATTATTTGCTTTTCTATCAATTGCCCAACAGTAATTTGTTTACCCATCATATGCTATGTGTTCGAGAGAGAAGCCTCTAGTGAAAATTATGGCCCCCGGGTCTACTTTATCATATATAAAAACCCTCAAAATACCTTGCTGCAATTTATTTACTTTATTTTAATTAGTATTTTAGTTTATCTATTTATCTCTATAAGATTTAATCCTTGCAAATAACCGCTAAGAGGATTGACAACCCTCTTATTTGCGTTGGGTGCAAGTGTTTGCTCTTGTGTGTGCAGGTGCGCTTAATGGAATTTTGCTTGGTTCTCCTACTGAATTGATAACCTTGGTTCTTAATGGAGGGAAATACTTATCTCTACTATACTGCATCATCCTCTCCTCTTCGGGAAATACCAACGCAGTCTACAAGTAGCAGGAAGAATTTCTGGCGCCGTTGCCGGGGGGACATCATCAAAATTACCAAGTACCTTCGCACAAACTATCATCCACTTGCATTTATTTTATTTGCCTTTTATTTGCATTTTCCTCTAGTTTTCATCTCCCCCACTTCTAATTTTTTTTTACAAAAATGCAAAAATATTTTTATTTGCTTGTTTGCTAGTTTGCTTGCTTTGCTTGAAATTGTTATCATGTCTGAATTTGAGAAAGTTGTGGTTGAAAGTACTAGTGAGGATAGTGGTAGTGAATCTCTTGGGGAGAAAACACGCTCTTTTGATCTTAATCATGACCCTCTGGAGACTAAGCCCTCCACTAATTTTAAGACTAAAGTTTATCATGTGGGAAGTGGTAATATTATTGGGAAAAACATTATTCAGGAATTCTTTAATTGCGCGGGAGTTATACCAATAATTAGTGGATCTATTCTTGATAAAACAAATTATTATGTGGATGCTATTGCCATGCTTGTGGTTAAATTAGAAAGATTTTTTTTGCATATCCACCCCACTTTACAAAAGATATTTTATGAACTTCCCAACATACATGATCCTAGGGCTAAGAAAATTGCCACTATAATCCTTATGCATGAATTTGATTATATAATCCGAGAAGCTAGGGATATTTTTTCCTTTTACAAAATTAATTTTGATCATCCCCCTATAGAGGAAATTCTTCATGACAAAGATACTATTCGTAGGTTGGAATCTAAAGATTACTTTGCTTATGGTAAAAATATTAGAAGAAGAGTTCCATACGCCGAAATAATTCAAACTATGTACCACCATGCTTTTGACAAATTTGAGTGGGTTGCTAAAGGAATTGATGAGGGATTTAGTGAAGAATGGTTTGAGGGTACGGCAAGAGATCCTATTGAGGATGAGATACATGTTTTATATGAGGACGTTTATGGTGATGACCCTGAGTTTGAAGTTATGAATGTTAAAATTACTAAGCAAAGCCCCTTCAATTACCTAAGCTCACCCACTAGAAAAGAGGAGCATGAGAGTAGAGAATTAATTAGAAAAGTTTTGGAAGATTTAATCAAAAAGGACTTGGGAATGAAGGATGACAACACTTGAAACTATGCATTATGCCTAGCTAGGGGCATAAAACAATAGCGCTTGTTGGGAGGCAACCCAATGAATAAAATAAATTTTTGCTTTTACTTTCTGTTCTTGAGTGTTTACACAATTATAGCCTCTGTTATGATTGTATTTTTATGTTTTAATTAGTGTTTGTGCAAAGTAATGCCTTTGGGATGATTTGGAAGATAGTATGATAGATGCTGTTGGAAAACAGAAACTTTTGCGTCCAGTGCTGGAATTTTGATTTTTTGCTGGAGCGTGATAAAATTCTGAATTTTTTACACAGTATTTATATATGAATTTCCCACGTTTTCCTAATCTTTCAGAATTTTTGGAGTTACAGAAGTATGACGTTAATTCAGATCTTTATAAACTGTTCTGTTTTAGACAGATTCTGTTTTTGTTGCATAGTTTGCTTATTTTGATGAATCTATGGATTGTATTGGGGGGTATGAGTCATGGAGAAGTTAGAGTACAGTAGAATTATGCCAATATTAAATATGAATCAATTTACAACAGTACCTAAAGTTTAAGATTTGTTTGTTATACTAACGGAGCTCACGAGGTTTCTGTTGAGTTTGGTGTGCTGAAGTTTTCAAGTTTTCGGTGAGACTACGATGTACAATGGAATAAGGAGCGGCAAGAGCCTAAGCTTGGGGATGCCCAAGGCACCCCAAGGTAATATTCAAGGAAGACTCAAGCATCTAAGCTTGGGGATGCCCCGGAAGGCATCCCCTCTTACGTCTATAATCTATCGGTAACTCACTTGGAGCTATATTTTTATTCATTACATGATATGTGTTTTACTTGGAGTGTCTTGTGATATAGTTTGTTTCTTTTGTTTGATTTTTAGTTTGTCACAATCATCTTTGCTGAACACACCTTTTTGAGAGGGACACACATTATTCGTGATTTGTTAGAATACTCTATGTGCTTCATTTATATCTTTTGAGCTAGGCAGTTGCTCTAGTACTTCAATTATATCTTTTAGAGCACGACGATGGTTATATTTTAAAGAAATAGTTGCACTCTCATGCTTCACTTATATCTTTTTGAGAGTATAATGAATAACAATGGTAATATGCACGGGTTATGAATTTGGTCCTCATATGATTGGTATTCAAGAGTGATATAATAAAAACTTTCATGTAGATCACTGAATATGATAAGTTTGATTCCTTGCAATAGTTTTGCGATATTAAGATGGTAATATGTGGGAGGTATTAGTAGATAATTGTGGTTTAGTAAGAATATTGGTGTTAAGGTTTGTGATTCCCGAAGCATGCACGTACGATCTGTCGTTATGCTAAGAAGTTGGAGCATGATTTATTCTTGATTGTCTTCCTTTGTGTGGCGGTCGAGGGCGCGCGATGGTTAACTCCTACCAACCTCCCCCCTAGGGGCATGCGTAGTAGTACTTTGCTTCGAGGGCTAATAAACTTTCGCAATAAGTATGTGAGTTCTTTATGACTAATGTGAGTCCATGGATTATACGCACTCTCACCCTTCCGCAATTTGCTAGCCTCTTCGGTACCATGCATTGCCCTTTCTCACATCGAGAGTTGGTGCAAACTTCGCCGGTGCATCCAAACCCCGTGATATGATATGCTCTATCACACATAAGACTCTTTATATCTTCCTCAAAACAGCCACCATACCTACCTATCATGGCATTTCCATAGCCATTTCGAGATATATTGCCATGCGACTTCCACCGTTCCGTTTATATGACACACATCTTCATTGTCATATTGCTTTGCATTATCATATAGCTGACATAGTATTTGTGGCTCAGCCACCGTTCATCATTTTTATACATGTTACGCTAGCATCATTGCACATCCTGGTACACTGCCAGAGGCATTCATATAGAGTCATATTTTTGTTTTAGTATCGAGTCGTAATATTGAGTTGTAAGTAAATAAAAGTGTGATGATCATCATTATTAAAGCATTGTCCCAGTGAGGAAAGGATGATGGAGACCATGATTCCCCCACAAGTCGGGATGAGACTCCGGACGAAAAAAAAGAAAAAAAAGAGGCAAAAAAGAGCCATGAAAAAATGAGAGAAAAAGAGAGAAGGGTCAATGTTTTTTGACAGAAAGACTGTAAGGGAGGCCCCTACAGTATAATTGGTGCAACAAACCCAAATTGCAAGTACCATGCCTTGAACCTGGGTGGGTGAGTGTAACATCCCCAGATCCTAACCCTGTCATTAAGCTAATTAGATTGCCATGTCATCATGATCACCCTAATTAAATTGCATTTAGAAAATAATCTAACCTCAAATTGAAATTCAAATATAAAGTGAAAATAAAAGTTGTTCAAATCTGAGAAGTAATAGTTCATAATTTTGCAAATAATCCATAAGCATTTATAAAAATGTAATCAACATTTATTGAATTAGTTAAATGACCCTAACATCCTAAAACATAACCAAATCAGCAATATTTAATATATTTTTATTTAATTAAAATTCATATGAAATCATATTAACCCCAAACCAATTTCTGGTGTTAGCTAATTTTGCACTACAATTAATGAGCTAAGTCACCTATTTTATAAAAAATCTAACCAGGGCTAAACATTTTGCAAAGCAAAGGAATAGGAAATAGAAAACAGAAAAAAAAAAAACCCCCCCTCCCCCACTGGGCCACGGCCCAGCTGGACGGCCCAAGCCGGCCCTCCCGCTCGCCGCTGGCCTATTAGGCCCCCCCTCGCACCCCCGAACCCTAGCCCTAATCCCCACCCCAGCTTCCCCTCGTCCCGCTCTCTCTCCCGCGACGCCGTGCCGTCGCCGCCGCCCTCGCTCGTCGCCGCCTCGTCCTCGCCGTCGCCGACGCCTCCTCGTCCTCTCCCTCGTCGGCTCCACCGAGCCTCGACGACCCCTCTCCTCACCATCGCCGGTGAGGGCCTCACCCTCCCCCGTCGCTCCCTCCCCTGTCCGCCGCGGCCTACGGCCACAGCCGCCGCCTGCCCGCGTCGCTGTGCCCCGCTCGGCCCCGCGCTTCACTGCCGCAGGCCGCGCCCGCACGCGCGTCCCCGCCGCTCCGCCGCGCCTGCCTGCGCTCGCCGCTGCCCGCGTAGCCCCGCTTGCTGCCGCCGCTCCCCGCCCGTTCCGCGGCTATGAGCTGCTGCAGCTTCGCCCGCGCACGCGTGCCTGCCCCCGCCATCGCCGCACCCCACGCCCCCTTCCCCGCAGTGGCCTCGCCCCCTCGCCCACCGCTCGCCGTGGCCTCTCCGGCCGAGCCCCAGGCCACCGCCCGCCGCGCCCTCTGCCCCCCCTCCCCTGTGTGTGTTCGTGCACAGGTGGGAGGTGGCCAGGGCCAATGACAGATGGGGCTCAGCCCCTGAGAATAATAAAAATAAATAAATAATAATAATAAAAATAAATAAATAACTAATTAGTTAATTAATCAATAAAGTAATTAATTAACTTAATTAATTTAACTTAGTTAACCTAATTACCTAATTAAACTAATTAAACTGTTAATTAGGTTAATGTGACAATGACAGATGGGCCCTACCGCCCTGTTTGACCAGTCAACAGTCCTGTTGACTGTTGACAACACAGTGACGTCATGGTGACGTCAGCGTGTACTGTTTCGGATAATGTTAATTTAAATAATTCCAGAAATTAATAAAAGCTTTAGAAAATCATATCTTTTAAACCGTAACTCAGATGAAAATAATTAATATTTGAAAAACGATCAGAAAAATATGAAGATTCCGAATATGCCCTCCGTTCATCTGTCACGTGCCCCTAACTACCTAAACATGGAACCATCCCCTCCGGTTCATCTGTCTGACAGATGTCCGAAACCGGGAAAACATTTCATTTAATTCCCCGCTTCATCTGCCACGTGTAGCACTGCGTTAGGGCACCCTAGCACAGCCTATTGTCATGCCAAGCATCTGTGTGCATTTGTCTGCTTTTTATTTACTGTTTCATCCCCCTCTTCTCTCCGGTAGATGCCGAGACCGACGCCGGCGCATCCGAGTACGACCACGCTCCCGACGAGCAGCCGTCAGACAACCAGCCCCTTTCAGCAGAGCTTCCAGGCAAGCAAAACCCCCTTGACGCATGCCTATATCACCTATTCCTTCTCCCTCCTGCTTGCATTAGAATTTGCTACTGCTATTGTTTTATCCTATTCTGATGCATAGCCTGTTTATTGTAACTTCTGTTGATACTTTACCTGATATCCTAAATGCGTAGTATAGATTGGATGAAATCCATCTGTGGCCCCACCCTTGTCCTAATTGCCCCGCTTAGCTACTAGTACCCCGATCGATGTGATCGTCGGGCTGAGACCAGCACAGCACCACACACTCCCTAAGTTGTTCGACTCTACAGAGTTATCCTCGAGTGACGAGGGTGATACCTCTTAACTCACTCCCGATGATGCCTCTGTAGTATAGCTAATCGGACGTGGATTACCGAGGGTGATTACTCTCCCTCCACCTCCGGAGAAGCTTCTGTCGTGCAACCCCACAAGTGTGAATGCCTTCGAGGGTGATTCCTCTGGGTTCACCTTGTCGGATACATCGAGTAGGAATCCATCGAGGGTGATTCCTCGGATTTCCCCCTTGATGAAAAGAACACACAGTTACCCTTAAATGTTGCCCACATGTACTGTTACTGCGGAACTGAAGGGACAGGCGGTACCACCCCGGTAGAGGTGGACCTGAGTTCCCGACAGTCTCCTGGGAAGTCGGGTTGACCTGGGAGGCACCCGCGAGATAATTACGAGGCGCAGCCGGGCAGGCAGAGACCGCCCTAGAGAGGGATGGGCCTGGCCCTTGTTGCACTTCCTCGAGACGGGACGACAGGTGTACTGATCGTCACCGCGAGCTCCTAACAATGCGATAACGGATTTGGGTATTGATCTGAGTTGGCCACTGGCCTATACGCACTACCACCACGTGGGATAATGGTTATGGGACCCTCTACGTCGTATGTATCAGCCGAAAGCTCTGTTAGACGTCCAGTTCAGCATTGTGGGCCTGTCGGGTCAGTGCCATCCAGGATGAGGTGGTGCTCGTCCCGGCTCGTCGCATAACGACCTGGAGTGCACAGGGCGATGGCCCAAGACCCCTGAGCGCTTGGGATGTAGACCGGCGGGGACCTCTCTGCTTAGCTCTAGGTAGGACTACGTCGTGTCGATCACCCGAGGCCGGGCATTACCCAGCAAGTGTGTCCGGCCAGATGTAATCGAGTGTGCTGGGTAACAGTAGTGCACCCCTGCAGGGAAGTTATCTATTCGAATAGCCGTGTCCACGGTAACAGGACGCTCAGTGTTGTATCCCGATCTATTACTACTTGAACTGGATACATGTTAAATTAATTGTAAGCTCCGAGATTGCTTTCTCGCAGGGAGTCGAGGAAGGATCTCTGGGCTTTGCTTCAACATGCTTGTTAAATTATAATATGCTAATCTGCACTCTTCTAATGCTGCAAGACCGCTGAGGATGCTTGTCTTCGATAGGCTAGGCATTTCCCCCTATTCTGGCATTTCTGCAGTTCAGTCGACATATACAACCTTCCTTTGATACCGATGCATATGTAGTTTAGATCTGATGTCAGTCTTGCGAGTACTTTGGATGAGTACTCACGGTTGCTTTGCTATTCTTTTCCCCCACACCCGATTGCTGCAATTCAGACGTCGGAGCCCAGGAGCAGGAGATCCTCGGAGGAGCCTACTACGACGTGGAGATCTTCGACGACCAGGAGTAGATTCGGAGGCTCCTAGGCAGGAGGCCTTGCCTCTTTCGATCGGAGCTGTTGTTTGTTTTCGCCTTCTTAAGGCATTTCTGTTTATTTTTTATATCTGTACTCAGATATCTAATGCTTTCGCTGACGCTTGTATATGCAGGCTTATGTATTCGAGCCCTCGAGGCCCCTGGCTTGTAATATAAAGCTTGTATTCTTTTATTTGAGTTTAGAGTTGTGTTGTGATATCTTCAAGTGAGTCCCTAGGCTTGATCGTGTGCATTTGCGTGTATGATTAGCGCACGATTAAGTCAGGGGCGTCACAGGTTGGTATCAGAGCCGACTGCCTGTAGGAAGCCCCTTTCCAACTCCTTGGCCGAAGTTGAGTCTAGACTTTCAAAACTATTTTACTAACATGGCTGTGTGGCTTACGGGCCCACGTCGCCAAATGGGTGGTATTAGGATCTTTTATTCCTCTTCCTTACTCTGGGACTCTGAATCCTCTTCCTTTCGGGTTAAATGATTTTGCTAACTCTGACATTAGGATCTTGTATTCACATTCACCCGGAGAGCTGGATTGTTGGTCTGTTGGATCAGATCATCACATTTTCCTTTCCATTGGTCTGTTTAACCTTTCTTGTAATCTGGCTTTTATCTAAGCAGTGATAATTCTCTGCTTAAGTCAACACCCCCAAATAAAATCTTGTCACTATTGTTGATGGCATTCCGGTAACCACCGATGGACGAGAACCTTGCCTATTGGTCCGCCTCGTTTTAACGAGCAGGAAAATGGTTCTCTTCGTTCCCGCCCTTGGTACCGACGTTGTTGCCGACATAGCTGACAGATTGTCCTCTAATTGCCTTGCCGTCATGACCTTGCAAAAATGTCACCGCTCTTCCCCACTCTTAATCGACAATAACCACAGTTTCACAGGATCGAAACCTGACTCTCCTATACATCCTTGATCCCGAAGATTCCCCTTACTTCCCCTCTTAAATCTCGGGACGAGATTTCTTGTAGTGGGGGAGATTTGTAACATCCCCAGATCCTAACCCTGTCATTAAGCTAATTAGATTGCCATGTCATCATGATCACCCTAATTAATTGCATTTAGAAAATAATCTAACCTCAAATTGAAATTCAAATATAAAGTGAAAATAAAAGTTGTTCAAATCTGAGAACTAAATAGTTCATAATTTTGCAAATAATCCATAAGCATTTATAAAAATGTAATCAACATTTATTGAATTAGTTAAATAACCCTAACATCCTAAAACAGAACCAAATCAGCAATATTTAATATATTTTTATTTAATTAAAATTCATATGAAATCATATTAACCCCAAACCAATTTCTGGTGTTAGCTAATTTTGCACTACAATTAATGAGCTAAGTCACCTATTTTATAAAAAATCTAACCAGGGCTCAACATTTTGCAAAGCAAAGGAATAGGAAATAGAAAACAGAAAAACAAAAAAAACAAAAAAAACCCCTCCCCCACTGGGCCACGGCCCAGCTGGCCGGCCCAAGCCGGCCCTCCCGCTCGCCGCTGGCCTATTAGGCCCCCCCTCGCACCCCCGAACCCTAGCCCTAATCCCCATCCCCGCTTCCCCTCGTCCCGCTCTCTCTCCCGCGACGCCGCGCCATCGCCGTCGCCCTCGCTCGTCGCCGACGCCTCCTCGTCCTCTCCCTCGTCGGCTCCACCGAGCCTCGACGACCCCTCTCCTCGCCATCGCCGGTGAGGGCCTCGCCCTCCCCCGTCGCTCCCTCCTCTGTCCGCCGCGGCCTACGGCCACAGCCGCCGCTTGCCCACGTCGCTGTGCCCCGCTCGGCCCCGCGCTTCACTGCCACAGGCCGCGCCCGCACGCGCGTCACCGTCGCTCCGCCGCGCCCGCCTGCGCTCGCCGCTGCCCGCGTAGCCCCGCTTGCTGCCGCCGCTCCCCGCCCGTTCCGCGGCTACGCGCTGCTGCAGCTTCGCCCGCGCACGCGTGCCTGCCCCCGCCATCGCCGCGCCCCCTTCCCCGCAGTGGCCTCGCCCCCTCGCCCGCCGCTCGCCATGGCCGCTCCGGCCGAGCTCCAGGCCACCGCCCGCCGCGCCCTCTGCCCCTCCCCTGTGTGCGTTCGTGCACAGGTGGGAGGTGGCCAGGGCCAATGACAGATGGGGCCCAGCCCCTGAGAATAATAATAATAAATAATAATAATAATAAAAATAAATAAATAACTAATTACCTAATTAAACTGTTAATTAGGTTAATGTGACAATGACAGATGGGCCCTACTGCCCTGTTTGACCAGTCAACAGTCCTGTTGACTGCTGACGTCACAGTGACGTCATGCTGACGTCAGCGTGTACTATTTCGGATAATGTTCATTTAAATAATTCCAAAAATTAATAAAAGCTTTAGAAAATCAAATCTTTTAAACCGTAACTCGGATGAAAATAATTTATATATGAAAAACGATCAGAAAAATATGACGATTCCCAATATGCCCTCCGTTCATCTGTCATGTGCCCCTAACTACCTGAACATGGAACCATCCCCTCCGGTTCATCTGTCTGACAAATGTCTGAAACCGGGAAAACGTTTCATTTAATTCCCCGCTTCATCTGCCACGTGTAGCACTGCGTTAGGGCACCCTAGCACAGCCTATTGTCATGCCAAGCATCTGTGTGCATTTGTCTGCTTTGTATTTACTGTTTCATCCCCCTCTTCTCTCCGGTAGATGCCGAGACCGACGCCGGCGCATCCGAGTACGACCACGCTCCCGACGAGCAGCCGTCAGACAACCAGCCCCTTTCAGCAGAGCTTCCAGGCAAGCAAAACCCCCTTGACGCATGCCTATATCACCTATTCCTTCTCCCTCCTGCTTGCATTAGAATTTGCTGCCGCTATTGTTTTATCCTATTCTGATGCATAGCCTGTTTATTGTAACTTCTGTTGATACTTTACCTGATATCCTAAATGCTTAGTATAGATTGGAAGAAATCCATCTGTGGCCCCACCCTTGTCCTAATTGCCCCGCTTAGCTACTAGTACCCCGATCGATGTGATCGTCGGGCTGAGACCAGCACAGCACCGCACACTCCCTAAGTTGTTCGACTCTACAGAGTTATCCTCGAGTGACGAGGGTGATACCTCTTAACTCACTCCCGATGATGCCTCTGTAGTATAGCTAATCGGACGTGGATTACCGAGGGTGATTCCTCTCCCTCCACCTCCGGAGAAGCTTCTGTCGTGCAACCCCGCAAGTGTGAATGCCTTCAAGGGTGATTCCTCTGGGTTCACCTTGTCGGATACATTGAGTAGGAATCCATCGAGGGTGATTCCTCGGATTTCCCCCTTGATGACAAGAACACACGGTTACCCTTAAATGTTGCCCACATGTACTGTTACTGCGGAACTGAAGGGACAGGTGGTACCACCCCGGTAGAGGTGGACCTGAGTTCCCGACAGTCTCCTGGGAAGTCGGGTTGACCTGGGAGGCACCCGTGAGATAATTACGAGGCGCAGCCGGGCAGGCAGAGACCGCCCTAGAGAGGGATGGGCCTGGCCCTTGTTGCATTTCCTCGAGACGGGACGACAGGTGTACTGATCGTCACCGCGAGCTCCTAATAATGCGATAACGGATTTGGGTATTGATCTGAGTTGGCCACTGGCCTATACGCACTACCACCACGTGGGATAATGGTTATGGGACCCTCTACGTCGTATGTATCAGCCGAAAGCTCTGTCAGACGTCCAGTTCAACATTGTGGGCCTGTCGGGTCAGTGCCATCCAGGATGAGGTGGTGCTCGTCCCGGCTCGTCGCATAACGACCCGGAGTGCACAGGGCGATGGCCCAAGACCCCTGAGCGCTTAGGATGTAGACCGGCGGGGACCTCTCTGCTTAGCTCTAGGTAGGACTACGTCGTGTCAATTACCCGAGGCCGGGCATTACCCAGCAAGTGTGTCCGGCCAGATGTAATCGAGCGTGCTGGGTAACAGTAGTGCACCCCTGCAGGGAAGTTATCTATTCGAATAGCCGTGTCCACGGTAACAGGACGCTCAATGTAGTATCCCGATCTATTACTACTTGAACTGGATACATGTTAAATTAATTGTAAGCTCCAAGATTGCTTTCTCGCAGGGAGTCGAGGAAGGATCTCTGGGCTTTGCTTCAACATGCTTGTTAAATTATAATATGCTAATCTGCACTCTTCTAATGCTGCAAGACCGCTGAGGATGCTAGTCTTCGATAGGCTAGGCATTTCCCCCTATTCTGGCATTTCTGCAGTCCAGTCCACATATACAACCTTCCTTTGATACTGATGCATATGTAGTTTAGATCTGATGTCAGTCTTGCGAGTACTTTGGATGAGTACTCACGGTTGCTTTGCTCTTCTTTTCCCCCACACCCGATTGCTGCAATTCAGACGTCGGAGCCCAGGAGCAGGAGATCCCCGGAGGAGCCTACTATGACGCGGAGATCTTTGACGACCAGGAGTAGATTCGGAGGCTCCCAGGCAGGAGGCCTTGCCTCTTTCGATCGGAGCTGTTGTTTGTTTTCGCCTTCTTAAGGCATTTCTGTTTATCTTTTATATCTGTACTCAGATATCTAATGCTTTCGCTGACGCTTGTATACGCAGGCTTATGTATTCGAGCCCTCGAGGCCCATGGCTTGTAATATAAAGCTTGTATTCTTTTATTTGAGTTTAGAGTTGTGTTGTGATATCTTCAAGTGAGTCCCTAGGCTTGATCGTGTGCATTTGCGTGTATGATTCGCGCAAGATTAAGTCAGGGGCGTCACAGTGAGAAGGGTCAATGTTACTATCCTTTTTCTACACTTGTGCTTTAGAGTAGCACCATCTTGTTCATATAGAGAGTCTCTTATTTTGTCACTTTCATATACTAGTGGGAATTTTTCATTATAGAACTTGGCTTGTATATTCCGATGATGGGCTTCCTCAAATGCCCGAGGTCTTCATGAGCAAGCAAGTTGGATGCACACCCACTTAGTTTTCATGTTGAGCTTTCATGCGCTTATAGCTCTTGGTGCATCCGTTGCATGGCAATCCCTACTCCTCGCATTGACATCAATTGATGGGCATCTCCATAGCCCGTTGATTAGCCTCGTTGATGTGAGACTATCTTCTTATTTTTGACTCCTCCCTATTTATCTCTACCACCACACTCTATTCCACCCATAGTGCTATATCCATGGCTTACACTCATGTATTGCGTGGGGGTTGAAAAAGCTGAAGCGCGTTGAAAAGTATGAACCAATTGCTTGGCTAAAACCGGGGTTGTTCATGATAAATATTTTGTGTTAAGAAGATGGAGCATGACAGGATTGTATGATTTTGTAGGGATAACGTTCTTTAGCATTTTTATTTTGAAAAACATGATTGTTTATTAGTATGCCTGAGTATTGATGTCTTTATATCAAATTATAGACTATTGCTTTGAATCATTCAGATCTTATTATTCATACCATAAGAGAGAGATTACACGATGAAACATGATAGGTAGCATTCCACATCAAAAAATTTGTTTTTATCATTTACCTACTCGAGGACGAGCAGGAATTAAGCTTGGGGATGCTTGATATGTCTCCAACGTATCTATAATTTTTTATTGTTCCATGCTATTATAGTATCAATCTTTGATGTTTTATATGCAATTATATGCCATTATATATCATTTTTTGGGACTAGCCTATTAACCCAGTGCCTAGTGCCAGTTGCTGTTTTCTGCTTGTTTTTGCCTTTTCAGAAAATCATTATCAAAAAGTGTCCAAACAAGAAAAAAACTTTGGATTAATTTTTTCTGGACCATAAGAGACCCACGAAGCTTCGGGAGAAGACCAGAAGAGCCACGAGGAGGTGACACGCTTGGAGGGCGCACCCCCCAGGCTTGTGGGCCCCTCGTTGCCCCTCCTGACCTAATTCCAGCGCTATAAATTCTCAAATATTCCCAATATACCAGAAAGACAGAAGAGAAAACCTTTCCGCCGCCGCAAGCCTCTGTTCTTCCGCGATCCCATCTGGAGGCCTTTTCTGGTACTCTGCCGGAGGGGGAATCGATCATGGAGGGCTTCTTCATCAACCTTGCTACCCTTCCGATGATGTGTGAGTAGTTTACCACAGACCTACGGGTCCATAGCTAGTAGCTAGATGGCTTCTTCTCTCTCTTTGATCTTCAATACCATGTTCTCCTCGATGTTCTTGGAGTTCTATACGATGTAATCTTCTTTTGCGGTGTGTTTGTTGGGATCCGATGAATTGTGAGTTTATGATCAGATTATTCATGAGAAATATTTGAGTCTTCTCTGAACTCTTTTATTCATGATTATTATAGCTTTGTATTTCTCTCCGATCTATCGATTAGGTTTGGCCTACTAGATTGATTTGTCTTGCAATGGGAGAGGTGCTTTGTGATAGGTTCAATCTTGCGGTGCTCAATCCCAGTGACAGAAAGGGACATGACACGTATTTGTATTGTTGCCATTAAGGATAAAAAGATGGGGTTTAATCATATTGCTTGAGTTTACTTTGTCTACATCATGTCATCTTGCTTAAGGCGTTACTCTGTTTCATACTTAATACCCTAGATGCATGCTGGATAGCGGTCGATGGGTGGAGTAATAGTAGTAGATGCAGGTAGGAGTCGGTCTACTTGTCTTGGACATGATGCCTATATACATGATCATTGCCATGAATCTGTGATAATTATTTGCTTTTCTATCAATTGCCCAACAGTAATTTGTTTACCCACTGTATGCTATGCGTTCGAGAGAGAAGCCTCTAGTGAAAACTATGGCCCCCGGGTCTACTTTATCATATATAAAAACCCTAAAAATACCTTGCTGCAATTTATTTACTTTTATTTTAATTAGTATTTTAATTTATCTATTTATCTCTATAATATTTAATCCTTGCAAATAATCGCTAAGAGGATTGACAACCCTCTTATTTGCGTTGGGTGCAAGTGTTTGCTCTTGTGTGTGCAGGTGCGCTTAACGGAATTTTGCTTGGTTCTCCTACTGGATTGATAACCTTGGTTCTTAACTGAGGGAAATACTTATCTCTACTATACTGCATCATCCTCTCCTCTTCGGGGAAATACCATTGCAGTCTACCAGTAGGAGTGCACTACTTTGGTTTATTCATAGGGAAATATTTGGCTGCTAGAGAGGAAGGTGGTATGCTCAGTGCCCCTGACGTCGCCATTTTACGCCATGCGCTTTATGGCGATAACACTTTTAGCTTGGGAGCTATCATTGCACGCCGCTTGCACACTAACAGGACTAGGGGTAAAATTCATGGCGGTATTTATGCTACTCGCCTTGCGAGACGCTTTAACATTGCTATCCATCATAATGAGTATGCACTGCCTAAGATTTATTTAGACTGCCAAGCCATGTTTGATCACCACTTTATTGATGACCCCGAGCCTCCTCACCACACTCGCTATAACTTATTATTTAGTGAGAGGACTCGTGAGGTTATTTCTTTGCCTGCACCTTCTTTGTTTGACTTTCATGCCAGGCACGGATATGCTATCATGCCCAATGACATCATCGCTTACAAGAACGAGTTGGTGATACGTCTCCAACGTATCTATAATTTTTGATTATTCCATGCTGTTATATTATCAATCTTGGATGTTTTTATATGCATTTACAGCAATTATATATCATTTTTGGAGACTAACCTATTAACTTAGTGCCAAGTGCCAGTTGCTGTTTTCTGCCCTGTTTTTGTTTTACAGAAAATCAATACCAAATGAAGTCCAAATGCCACGAAACTTTTTGGGGATTTTTTTCTAGACAAGATAAACACTAGAAGCTTCGGGAGAAGACCAGACGCCAAAGGAGGTGGCCACGAGCCACCAGGGCGCGCCTGGGGGGGCACGCGCGCCCTGGTGCCTCGTGGGCCCACCCCAGCTCCGTTTGACCTAATTCCACCACTATAAATTTAGGAAAAATCACAAACCCTCAGGGGAGTCCACGAAATACTTTTTCCGCCGCCGCAAGTTTCTGTTCTCGAGAGATCCCATCTGGAGGTCTTCTCCGGTACTCCCCCGGAGGGGGAATCGATCACGGAGGGGCTCTACATCAACCTTGCCGCCCTTCCGATGATGCATGAGTAGTTTACCACAGACCTTCGGGTCCATAGTTAGTAGCTAAATGGCTTCTTCTCTCTTTTTGATCTTCAATACAATGTTCTCCTCGATGTTCTTGGAGTTCTATCCGATGTAATCACTTTTTGCGGTGTGTTTGTTGGGATCCGATGAATTGTGAGTTTATGATCAGATTATCCATGAATATTATTTGAGTCTTTGTTGCACTCTTTTGTGCATGATTATTATAGCCTCGTATTTCTTCTCCGATCTATTGATTTGGTTTGGCCAACTGAGTTGATTTATCTAGCCATGGGAAGAGGTGCTTTGTAATGGGTTCGATCTTGCGGTGCTCAATCCCAGTGACAGAAAGGGACATGACACGTATGTATCATTGCTATTAAGGGTAAAAAGATGGGGTTTATTCATACGTGAGTTTATCTTGTCTACATCATGTCATCGTTCTTAAGGCGTTACACCGTTCTTTATGGACTTAATACACTAGATGCATGCTGGATAGAGGTCGATGTGTGGAGTAATAGTAGTAGATGTAGGCAGGAGTCGGTCTACTTGTCTCGGACGTGATGCCTATATACATGATCATTGCCTTGGATATCGTCATGATTATTTGCTTTTCTATCAATTGCCCAACAGTAATTTGTCTACCCACCGTATGCTATTTTCTCGAGAGAAGCCTCTAGTGAAAACTATGGCCCCCGTGTCTAAATCATATTACTAAAACCCTAAAAATATTGCTGCCATTTTTTTTGTATTTTTGTTTCAATCTATCTATCTATCATATACAATTTAATCTTGCAATTGACCGCCGAGGGATTGACAACCCCTTGTTTGCGTTGGGTGCAATGATTTGTTGTTTGTGAGGTGCTGCTAACGAGGTGTTGCGTGATTCTCCTACTGGTTCGATAACCTTGGTTTCATAACTGAGGGAAATACTTATCTCTACTATGCTGCATCATCCCTTCCTCTTCTGGGATAAAACCAACGCAAGCTACAAGTAGCAGGAAGAATTTCTGGCGCCGTTGCCGGGGAGACATCATCAAAATCTATCAAGTACCTTTGCATAAACTCTCATCTCCTTGCATTTACTTTATTTGCCATTTGCCTCTCGTTTTCATCTCCCCCACTTCTAAAACGTTTTTACAAAAATACAAAAATATTTTTCGTTTGCCTTTTTCCCGTTTGCTTGTTTGCTTGCTTGTTATCTTGTTTGCGTAGTCACGATGTCTCAAGAAAATACAAAATTGTGTGATTTTTCCAATACTAATAATAATGATTTTATTAGTACTCCGATTCCTCCTCCCACCGCTAGTGCGGAGACTTGTGATATTAATGCCGCTTTGCTAAATCTTGTTATGAAAGAATAATTTTCCGGTAGTCCTAATGAAGATGATGCATCCCATCTTAACACTTTCATAGAATTGTGTGACATGCAAAAGAAAAAAGATGTGGATAATGATATTGTGAAATTAAAATTATTCCCGTTCTCATTGCAGGATCGTGCAAAAGTTTGGTTCTCATCTTTACCACGAAATAGTATCGATTCTTGGGATAGGTGTAAAGATGCTTTTATTACCAAGTATTTTCCTCCCGCGAAAATCATCTCTCTTAGAAATCAAATTATGAATTTCAAGCAACTTGATCATGAACATGTTGCCCAATCTTGGGACAGGATGAAATTAATGATAAGAAATTGCCCTACTCATGGTTTCAATTTATGGATGATCATACAAAAAAATTATGCGGGGTTGAATTTTGTTTCTAGAAATCTTTTAGATTCCGCCGCGGGTGGCACTTTTATGGAAATTACTTTGGGAGAAGCTACTAAATTGCTTGATAATATTATGGCAAATTATTCACAATGGCATACTGAAAGAACTCCTACTAGTAAAAAAATGAATTCTATTGAAGAAATTAGTACTTTGAGTGATAAAGTTGTTGCGCTAATGAAATTGGTTGCTAGTAAAAATACTCATATTGATCCTAATGATGTGCCATTGTCCACTTTGATTGAGCAAAATAATGATCCCGTAGATGTGAATTTTCTCTCGCGAAAGAATTTCAATAATAATGCTTATAGAGGTAATTTCAACGCTAGACCGTTTCCTGGAAATTCCTCTAATAATTATGGCAATTCTTAGGGCAATTCCTATAATAATAATAATAGGATGCCCTCTGATCTTGAAAGTAATATTAAAGAATTTATTAATGCTCAAAAAGTTTTCAACACTACGATAGAAGAAAAATTGAGTAAAATTGATGATATGTCTAGGAGCATTGATAGAATTATTCATGATGTGGAAAATCTTAAGACTAAAATTTTGCCACCCAAAATTGATATTAGTGAATCAATTAAAGCTTTATATGTCTCCATGGATGAGAGTAAGAAAAGAACCGCCATGCTAAAAGCTAAACGAGAATTTCTAGAAAAAGCGATTCCTCCCGGTTTTTATCGTAGTAATGATGAAGATATTAAAATGATTGGTGTTTCATCTATTGATTCTTTGTTTAGAAATATAAAAATTGATGAAAAGGGGACTGAATAAGAGTCAACTTTATCTAAAGAGCGTCCCCATAATTCGGAGGGTGAAAATCTTAATGGAAAAATTGCTAAAAGTGGGTTTGGAGAGGTAAAAACTTTAAATAGCGATGTGCCCACTCTCTTGGATTACAAAGATTTGAATTATGATAATTGTTCTTTGATTGAGTGCATTTCTTTGTTACAATCCATGTTAAATTCACCCAACGCTTATGAGCAAAACAAGGCTTTTACTAAACACATCGTAGAAGCAATGATGAAAGCGTTAGAAGAAAAGTTAGAACTAGAGATTTCAATTCCTAGAAAATTATATGATGAATGGGAACCCACCATTAAAGTTAAAATAAAAAATTATGAGTGCAATGCTTTATGTGATTTGGGTGCTAGCGTTTCCACAATTCCAAAATCTCTATGTGATGTGCTAGGTTTTACCAATATAGATGAATGTTCTCTTAATTTGCATCTTGCGGATTCTACTATTAAAAAACCAATGGGTAGAATTAATGATGTTCTTATTCTTGCAAATATAAATTATGTGCCCGTTGATTTTATTGTTCTTGATATTGAATGCAATTCTTCTTGCCCCATAATACTTGGTAGACCGTTCTTACGAACTATAGGTGCCGTTATTGATATGAAAGAAGGGAATATAAAATTTCAGTTTCCACTAAAAAAGGGTATGGAGCATTTCCCTAGGAAAATAATTAAAGCACCATATGAATCAATTATGAGGGCCACTTATGGAATCAACTTGAAAGATGACAATACTTGAAACTATGCATCATGCCTAGCTAGGGGCATAAAACAATAGCGCTTGTTGGGAGGCAACCCAATGAATAAAATAAATTTTTATTATTTGTTTCTGTTATTGTGTGTTTTCACAATTATGCTACTGGTATGATTGTGTTTTTGTGTTCTTAATTAGTGTTTGTGCCAAGTAAAGCCTTTAGGATGATTTGGAAGATAGTATAATTGATGCTGTTTGGAAAACAGAAAGTTTTGTGTCCAGTGCCCGAATTTTGTTTCTGTACTGGAGCGTCAGACAAATCTGAAATTTTTACACAGTATTGGTATATGAATTTCCCACGTTTTCCTAATTTTTCAGAATTTTTGGAGTTACAGAAGTATGGATTTTAAATAGATTGCTACAGACTGTTCTGTTTTTGATGCACTACTTGCTTGTTTTGATGAATCTATGGATTGTATCGGGGGGTATAAGCCATGGTGAAGTTAGAGTACAGTAGGTATAATGCAAAAATAAAATATGAATGGGTTTGCAACAGTACTTAGAGTAGTGATTTATTTTGTTATGCTAACGGATCTCACGAAGGTTTTCTTGAGTTTTGTGTGATTGAAGTTTTCAAGTTTTGGGTGAGATCACGATGGATGAAGGAATAAGGAGTAGCAAAAGCCTAAGCTTGGGGATGCCCGAGGCACCGCAAGGTAATATTCAAGGAAGACTCAAGTGTCTAAGCTTGGGATGCCCCGGAAGGCATCCCCTCTTTCTTCTACCAACCATCGGTAATTTGACTTGGAGCTATATTTTTATTCGTCACATGATATGTGTTTTGCTTGGAGCATCTTGTATTATATGAGTCTTTGCTTTGTTTGCTTTTTAGTTTGTCACAATCATCTTTGCTGAACACATCTATCTTGAGAGAGCCACATGTTTATCATCATTTGTTAGAATACTCTATGTGCTTCACTTAAATTTTTTGAGCTAGGCAGTTGCTCTAGTGCTTCACTTAAATCTTTTTGAGCACGGTGGTGGCTATATTTTGAAGAAATAAACTCTCATGCTTCACTTATATTATTTTGAGAGTTGATTAAAATTTTGAAGAAATGAATTCTCATGCTTCACTTATATTATTTTGAGAATTGATAAGATTGAAATTTTGAAGAAATATTTGCACTCTCATGCTTCACTTAAATCTTTTTGAGAGTTGATGATAGTAACGGTAATTTGCACAAGATATGAATTTGGTCCCAAAGTGATGAATATTCAAGAGGGATATAATAAAAACTTTCATATAGATCATTGGATATGATAAGTGTGATTCCTTGCAATAGTTTTGCGATATGGAAATGATAATATGTGAGTCATGTTAGTGAGTAATTGTGATTTAGTAAGAATATTAGTGTTAAGGTTTGTGATTCCCTATGCATGCACATCAAGTCAATAGTTATGCAAAGAAATTATATCCTACTTATGGTGCATTATTCGGTGTTAGTTATGTTCAATGCATGTTTATGACCGTTTTTGTTTTTTGGTTGGTTGCTTCTCAATCTATCTTCTAGCCTTCATTTGTACTAAGTGGAAATACTGCTTGTGCATCCAAAATCCTTAAACCCAAGTTGTGCCAAATGAGTCCCCTATATCTACCTATATGCGGTATTTCAATGCCGTTCCAAGTAAATTTGCGTGTGCCAACTCTAATTTTCAAAATAATTTTTCCGTTTTGTGTGCCCGTACCGCTCTTGAAGCGGCAGAGGGTGGCCATTATTTTCCATGCTAGGTGTGTTATTCTCACGATGAGTGTTTATTCACTTGTCATTGCACGAGATAGTGGCTGGTAATAGGGATGCCCAGTCCCACAATGATATCAAAAATTAATAACAACAAAATTCCTTGGAAAGTGTTGGTATGGAGGGCACCCGTGGATATGGCTAGCCATGGATTGTGAAAGAATGGTGGAAAGGAAATAAACTTTACTTTCTGTTTGGGAACCACCTATGATGTGTCTAGCATGGAAAATATTGGGAATTCTCGGTCGTTTTCGTTGACAGGAAAAGCATGCCTCTCAAAATATTTTTATCTCTCTAATTTCAGCTTTGAGCTCTGGCACATTTGACAAATCTCTGCTTCCCTCTGCGAAGGGCCTATCTATTTACTTTTATGCAATTTTTATTTTATTTGAGTCTCCATCTTCTCTTACAAAAGCACCAACTAGAGAGCACTATTGTCATACTTGTGCATTGTGTGTAGCTAATATTTGAGTGTGTTTCATGAATGGATCAATGATTGAGCATAATGGGCTAGGGATAACTTTCTTTAGCATTGATATTTCGAAAGACATGGTTGCTTGTTAGCATGCTTGAGTATTTATATCTTCATGTCAAATTATAGACTATTGCTTTGAATCATTCAAGTCCAATGTCCATGCTATAAAAGAAAAGAATATGTGATGAATATGATAGGCAACATTCCACATCAAAAATTCTGTTTTTATCATTTACCTACTCGAGGACGAGCAGGAATTAAGCTTGGGGATGCTGATACGTCTCCAACGTATCTATAATTTTTTATTGTTCCATGTTGTTATATTATCAATCTTGGATGTTTTATATGCATTTACAGCAATTATATATCATTTTTGGAGACTAACCTATTAACTTAGTGCCCAGTGCCAGTTGCTGTTTTCTGCCCTGTTTTTGTTTTACAGAAAATCAATACCAAACGAAGTCCAAATGCCAGGAAACTTTTTGGAGATTTTTTTCTGGACAAGATAAACACTAGAAGCTTCGGGAGAAGACTAGACACCAGAGGAGGTGGCCACGAGCCACCAGGGCACGCCTGGGAGGGGCAGGCGCGCCCTGGTGCCTCGTGGGCCCACCCCAGCTCCGTTTGACCTAATTCCACCACTATAAATTCAGGAAAAATCAGAAACCCTCAGGGGAGTCCACGAAATACTTTTTCCGCTACCGCAAGTTTCTGTTCTCGAGAGATCCCATCTGGAGGCCTTCTCCGGTACTCCACCGGAGGGGGAATCGATCACGGAGGGGCTCTACATCAACGTTGCTGCCCTTCCGATGATGCGTGAGTAGTTTACCACAGACCTTCGGGTCCATAGTTAGTACTAGATGGCTTCTTCTCTCTTTTTGATCTTCAATACAATGTTCTCCTCGATGTTCTTGGAGTTCTATCCGATATAATCACTTTTTGCGGTGTGTTTGTTGGGATCCAATGAATTGTGAGTTTATGATCAGATTATCCATGAATATTATTTGAGTCTTTGCTGCACTCTTTTATGCATGATTATTATAGCCTCGTATTTCTTCTCCGATCTATTGATTTGGTTTGGCCAACTGAGTTGATTTATCTTGCCATGGGAAGAGGTGCTTTGTAATGGGTTCGATCTTGCGGTGCTCAATCCCAGTGACAGAAAGGGACATGACACGTATGTATCATTGCTATTAAGGGTAAAAATATGGAGTTTATTCATACGTGAGTTTATCTTGTCTACATCATGTCATCGTTCTTAAGGCGTTACTCCGTTCTTTATGGACTTAATACACTAGATGCATGCTGGATAGAGGTCGATGTGTGGAGTAATAGTAGTAGATGCAGGCAGGAGTCGGTCTACTTGTCTCGGACGTGATGCCTATATACATGATAATTTCCTTGGATATCGTCATGATTATTTGCTTTTCTATCAATTGCCCAACAGTAATTTGTCTACCCACCGTATGCTATTTTCTCGAGAGAAGCCTCTAGTGAAAACTATGGCCCCCGGGTCTATCTAAATCATATTACTAAAACCCTAAAAATATTGCTGCCATTTTTTTTGTATTTTTGTTTCAATCTATCTATCTATCATTTACAATTTAATCTTGCAATTGACTGCCGAGGGATTGACAACCCCTCGTTTGCGTTGGGTGCAAGGATTTGTTGTTTGTGTGCAGGTGCTGCTAACTAGGTGTTGCGTGATTCTCCTACTGGTTCGATAACCTTGGTTTCATAACTAAGGGAAATACTTATCTCTACTGTGCTGCATCATCCCTTCCTCATCGGGGATAAAACCAACGCAAGCTACAAGTAGTAGTTGGCCGCGGTGAGAACGAGGCCCAGCCTTGGGACGCTCGAGTGCCTCCGCCTCGCCACTTTCCTACCGGACCTGATGGATTTTACGGATGGTAGTAGACCAAGTTAGGTGATACGTCTCCAACGTATCTATAATTTTTGATTGTTCCATGCTATTATAGTATCAATCTTGGATGTTTTATATGCAATTATATATCATTTTTTGGGACTAACCTATTAACCTAGTGCCCAGTGCCAGTTGCTGTTTTCTGCTTGTTTTTGGCTTTTCAGAAAATCAATATCAAATGGAGTCCAAACGAAGAAAAAACTTTGGATTAATTTTTTCTGGACCAAGAGAGACCCTAGAAGGTTCGGGAGAAGACCAGAGGAGTCATGAGGGAGCGACAAGCTCGGGAGGCGTGCCCAGGGGGGTAGGCGCGCCCCTAGACTTGTGGGCCCCACGTGGCACATCTTGACCTAATTCCAAGCCTATAAATTCTCAAATATTCCACATATACCAGAGAGCCACACGAAATAACTTTTTCGCCGCCGCAAGCTTCTATTCTTCCGCGATCCCATCTGGAGGCCTTTTCCGGTACTCTGCCGGAGGGGAAATCGATCACGGAGGGCTTCTACATCAACCTTACTGCCCTTCCAATGATGTGTGAGTAGTTTACCACAGACCTACGGGTCCATAGCTAGTAGCTAGATGGCTTCTTCTCTCTCTTTGATCTTCAATACCATGCTCTCCTCGATCTTCTTAGAGTTCTATCTGATGTAATTTTCTTTTGCGGTGCGTTTGTTGGGATCCAATGAATTGTGGGTTTATGATCAGATTATTCATTTGAAATATTTGAGTCTTTTCTGAACTTATTTATGCATGATTGTTATAGCTTTGTATTTCTCTCCGATCTATCCGTTTGGTTTGGCCAACTAGATTGATTTATCTTGCAATGGGAGAGGTGCTTTGTAATGGGTTCAATCTTGCGGTACTCTATCCCAGTGACAAAGTAGGGGACAAGACACGTATTTGTATTGTTGCCATTAAGGATAAAACGATGGGGTTTATTCATATTGCTTGAGTTTACTTTGTCTACATCATGTCATCTTGCTTAAGGTGTTACTTTGTTTTCATTAACTTAATACCCTAGATGCATGCTGGATAGCGGTCGATGGGTGGAGTAATAGTAGTAGATGCAGGAAGGAGTCGGTCTACTTGTCTCGGACGTGATGCCTATATACATGATCATTGCCATGAATCCGTCATAACTATGCGCTTTTCTATCAATTGCGCAACAGTAATTTGTTTACCCACTGTATGCTATGTGTTCGAGAGAGAAGCCTCTAGTGAAAACTATGGCCCCCGGGTCATTTATCTATCATATATAAAATCCAAAAATACCTTGCTGCAATTTTATTTCCTTTATTTTGTTTTGCAATTTATTTATCTGTCTATCACTATCAGAATTAATCCTTGCAAGTAACCGCCAAGGGGATTGACAACCCTCTTGTTTGCGTTGGGTGCAAGTATTTGCTTTTGTGTGTGTAGGTGCTGCTAACGAGGTTCTGTGTGGTTCTCCTACTGGATTGATAACCTTGGTTCTTAACTGAGGGAAATACGTATCTCTACTATACTGCATCATCCTCTCCTCTTCGAGGAAATCCCAACGCAGCTCACAAGTAGCAGGAAGAATTTCTGGCGCCGTTGCCGGGGAGACATCACCAAAACCTATCAAGTACCTTCGCATAAACTATCATCTACTTGCTCTTATTTTCGTTTGCCTTTTTATTTGGATTTGCCTCTCGTTTTCATCTCCCCCACTTCTCATAAAAATTACAAAAACACAAAAATATTTTATTTGCTTGCTTGCTTTGTTACTATGACTAGTTCCACTTTTCCTCCTCTCTCTTCGGATTTTAAGTTCTTTACTTCAAACAAAAACAAGGAGAAAATCTTAAAGATGCTTGGTATAGGATGACAGAATCTTATCGTGTTTGCACCATAAAAGGTGATACAAATTTTTTGCTTAGAAATTTTTACATAGGGCTCACTATGCCTAATAGACAACACTTGGATTTTGCCGCTAAAGGGAATTTTATTGAAAGTGATGCTAATACCGCCTATGAGATAATAGAGGGGATAGTGGGAACTCCACCCCCACAAAAAGATTTCAGTTTCACTCAAGAGGGAATCCAAATGCTAGAAAAATTAGGGGATTTGCAGAAAAATTTAGTTGATTTACAAAAATCTCATGAACCTCTCAAAGCCCTTAGTGGGAACCTTAATCGTATGAATTCCCTTCTTACTGTTTGTAACAAAAGGCTTGATAACTTGGATAATAAAATTGCTTCTTTCTCCGAGAATAATGGTAAGCGTAAGGAGCCTCCGGGGTTTGAGAATAACCTACCTAAATTAGCAAAAACTAAGTATGATAACACTTGAAACAATGCATTATGCCTAGCTAGGGGCATAAAACAATAGCGCTTGTTGGGAGGCAACCCAATATTTATCTTTATTGCAATTTTTATTTTTCTTGTGTCACACAATTTTATCTTCTGTTATGATTGTGTTTTTATCTTTTAATTAGTGTTTGTGCCCAGTAATGCCTTTGGGATGATTTGGATGATAGTATAACCGATGCTGTTTGAAAACAGAAACTTTTGAGTCCAGTGCTGGATTTTGGTTCTGTACTTGAGCGTGATAAAATTCTTAATTTTTTACACATTATTGGTATATGAATTGTTTACGTTGTCCTAATTTTTCAGAATTTTTGGAGTGACATAAGTATAGCTTTGAAATAGATCTTTACAGACTATTCTATTTTAGACAGATTCTGTTTTTGTTGCATAGTTTGCTTATTTTGATGAATCTATGGATTGTATCGGGGGGTATAAGCCATGGAGAAGTTGGAGTACAGTAGAATTTTGCCAATATTAAATATGAATCAATTTATAACAGTACCTAAAGTTTAAGATTTGTTTGTTATACTAACGGATCTCACGAGGTTTCTGTTGAGTTTTGTGTGCTGAAGTTTTCAAGTTTTTGGTGAGGCCACGATGGATGAAGGAATAAGGAGCGGAAAGACCCTAAGCTTGGGGATGCCCAAGGCACCCCAAGGTAATATTCAAGGAAGACCCAAGCATCTAAGCTTGGGGATGCCCCGGATGGCATCCCCTCTTTCGTCTACAATCTATCGGTATATCACTTGGAGCTATATTTTTATTCATCACTTGATATGTGTTTTACTAGGAGCGTCTTGTGCCATAGTTTTCTTTTCTTTGTTTGCTTTTTAGTTTTCCACAATCATCTTTGCTAAACACACCTTTTTGGGAGGGACACACATTTATCGTGATTTGTTAGAATACTCTATGTGCTTCACTTATATCTTTTGAGCTCGGCAGTTGCTCTAGTGCTTCATTTATATCTTTTAGAGCACGGTGGTGATTATATTTTGAAGAAATAGTTGCACTCTCATGCTTAATTTAAATCTTTTTGAGAGTCTAATAAATAGTAATGGAAATTTGCACGGTTTATAAGATTGGTCCATAAAGGATAGGTATTCAAGAGGGATATAATAAAAACTTTCATGTAGATCACTAAATATGAAGTGTGTGGTTAATTTTATTAATGTCGTAATATGAAAGGATATACGTTCATGATCATTGGTTAGTAGAAATATCGGTATTAAAGTTTGTTATGACTACTCATCTAAGTATTGGTTGTGGCATGGTGAGGAAGTTCGAGCATTTATAGGTCTGAAATAAAATCCTTGAGTGCTATTACAATCGGGGGCGCGCGATGGTTAACTCCTACCAACCTCCCTCCTAGGGGCATGCGGTTAGTGATTTGCTTCGAGGGCTAATAGACTTTTGCAATAAGTATGTGAGTTCTTTATGACTAATGTGAGTCCATGGATTATACGCACTCCTATCTTTCCGCAATTTGCTAGCCTCTTCGGTACCGTGCCTTGCCCTTTATCACCTCGAGAGTTGGCACAAACTTTGCTGGTGCATCCAAACCCCATGATATGATACGCTCTTTCACAAATAAGCCTCTTTATATCTTCCTCAAAACAGCCACCATACCTACCTATTATGGCATTTCCATAGCCATTCTGAGATATATTGCCATGCAATTTCCACCGTTCTTTTTATATGACACACATCATCATTGTCATATTGCTTTGCATGATCATATAGCTGACATAGTATTTGTGGCTCAGCCACCGTTCATCATTTTTATACATGTTACGCTAGATCATTGCACATCCTGGTACACTACCAGAGACATTCATATAGAGTCATATTATTCTAGTATCGAGTTGTAATATTGAGTTGTAAGTAAATAAAAGTGTGATGATCATCATTATTAGAGCATTGTCCCAGTGAGGAAAGGATGATGGAGACAATTGATACGTCTCCAAAGTATCTATAATTTATGAAGTATTCATGTCATGTTTATTATAGTTTTGTATGATTTTGGTGCACTTTTATATGGGTTTTATATGATTTTCATGGACTAACATATTGACCTAGTGCCCAGTGCCAGTTGCTGTTTTCTGCTTGTTTTTGGTTTTCCAGAAAATCCATATCAAACGAAGTCCAAATGCAGCGGAACTTTTTGACGATTTTTTCTGGAAGGAAACAGACCCAGGAAGTGTCGGAGGAGCAGAAGAAGAGCCACAGGGGCCCCACGAGCCACCTGGGCTCGCCTGTCCCCCCAGGTGCGCCCTGGTGCCTCGTGGCCCCCCTGCGGCCCCTCTTCGCGTGATTCCAACGCTGAAAAATCATATATATTCAGAAACCCCCGAAAGTTAACCTAGATGAGTTTTTACGCCGCCGCAAGCCTCTGTACCTCCACGATCTCATCTACAGCCCTTTTCCGGCATCCTGCCAGAGGGGGGAAAGCATCACCGGAGGCCATCTTCATCATCTCGGCGGTCTCCATGACGAGGAGGGAGTAGTTCACCCTCGGGGCTGAGGGTATGTACTAGTAGCTATGTGTTTAATCTCTCTCTCTCTCGTGTTCTTGATATGGCACGATCTTGATGTATCACGAGCTTTGTTAATATAGTTGGATCAAATGGTGTTTCTTCCCTCTCTATCTTTGTTGTGATGAATCGAATCTTTTCCCTTTGAGGTTTCGTTATTGTCGGATTGAATATTCAGATTTGAGAACACTTGATGTATGTCTTGCATATGAATACCCGTGGTGACAATGGGGTATTATATTGATTCACTTGATGTATGTTTTGGCACTCAACTCGCGGATTCCCGAGGTGACATTGGGGTAATCTATGCATAGGGGTTGATGCACGTTTTCATTATCTTTTCTCCGATAGAAACTTTGGGGTGCTCCTTGAAGTTCTTTGTGTGGATTGAATATTATGATTATGAAGTTGTTTGATGCATATCGTATAATCAACTCACGGATACTTGTGGTGACATTGGAGTATCTAGGTGACATTAGAGTTGGTTGATGTGTGTCATATGGTGTTATTTTAGTATGAACTCTAGGGCTGTTTGTGACACTTATAGGAATAGCTCAATAGATCGATCGGAAAGGATAACTTTGAGGTGGTTTCGTACCCTACAAACAATTTCTATCTTATGTTCTCCGCTAATAGGAACTTGGGAGTGATTCTTTATCGCACGTTGAGGGATGGTTATATGATCCAATTATGTTAGAGAGATTGCACTAGCGAAAGTATGAACCCTAGGCCTTGTTTCTAAGCATTGCAATACTGTTCATGCTCACTTTTGTAACTAGCTACCTTGCTGTTTTTTATTGTTCGCACTACAAAAACCTATATCTACTATCCATACTACACTTGTATCACCATCTCTTCGCCGAACTAGTGCACCTATACAATTTACCATTGTATTGGGTGTGTTGGGGACACAAGAGACTCTTTGTTATTTGGTTGCAGGGTTGTTTGAGAGAGACCATCTTCATCCTACGCCTCCCACGGATTGATAAACCTTAGGTTATCCACTTGAGGGAAATTTGCTACTGTCCTACAAAACTCTGCGCTTGGAGGCCCAACACGAGTCTACAAGAATAAAGTTGCGTAGTAGACATCAAGCTCTTTTCTGGCGCCGTTACCGGGGAGGTGAATGCTTGAAGGTATATATTTAGATCTTGCAATCGAATCTTTTAGTTTCTTGTTTTATCACTAGTTTGGTTTATAAAAGAAAACTACAAAAAAAATGGAATTGAGGTTGCCACTTATTATTCATCTTTATAATGTCTTTCTTGAAAATGATGGATCGGAAAATTGTGCTCAATTGATAGAAGAAGAATTCAATAAAATGTTTGGCATAAAATCCATGAATGATGAGCATGATTGCAATGTTGCTAGTATGAATTCTTTGAATATCCATGATGCTAGTGATATGCAAAGCCATAAGCTTGGGGATGATATGTTTGATGAAGATGAAAGTTTTAGTCCCCCAAGTTTTGATGAGAACAAATTTGCTTATGTGGAGAGTAATAAAATTTCTATGCTTGTAGGTCATGAAAAGAATGCTTTATGTGATAGTTATATTGTTGAATTAATTCATGATGCTACTGAAAATTATTATGAGAGAGGATCATATGCTTGTAGATGTTGCATTAATATCAAGTTTCCTCTCTATGAGTTGAAAGTTTTGAAGTTATGCTTGTTTTGCCTTCCTATGCTAGTTGATTCTTGCTCTCATAAACTATTTGCTCACAAAATTCCTATGCATAGGAAGTGGGTTAGGCTTAAATGTGCTAGTCATATGCTTCATGATGCTCTCTTTGTGTTTCAATTCTTTACTTTTATGTGAGCGTCATTGAAATCATCATGCCTAGCTAAAAAGGCATTAAAGAAAAGCGCTTGTTGGGAGACAACCCAATATTTATACCTACTGTTTTTGTGTGTTCACATGATTAAGCTACTGTAGTAATCATGTTTTATATGTTTTCTTTCAATAATGTGCCAAGTAAAGCCTTTGGGATAGTGTGGATGCTTGCTGATTTGATTCTGTGCAAAAACATAAACTTTTGCGTCCAGTGCTGGAATTTCTATTCTGTACTGGAGAATGAAAAATTCTGAAATTTTTACACAGTATTGTGTTACAAAGTTTTTACATTGTCCTAATTTTTCACAATCTTTGGAGGTATAGAAGTATGGTTTTTAAATCGATCACTACACGCTGTTCTGTTTTTGACAGATTCTGTTTTCGGTGCATAGTTTGCTTGTTTTAGTGTTTCCATAGCTTATATTATGAGATATAAATTGTGGAAATGATAGAATACAGTAGGAATTATGTGAGAACAGTTATGAATCTTGTCTTGACAGTACCTAAGTGGATGATTTATCTTTATCATACTAACCTATCTCACAAGTTCCGTTAAGTTTTGTGTGATTGAAGTTTTCAAGTTTTGGGTGAGATATCGATATGCGGAGAATAAGGAGCAGCAAGTCCCTAAGCTTGGGGATTCCCAAGGCACCCCAAGGTAATATTCAAGGAAGACCCAAGCATCTAAGCTTGGGGATGCCCCGGAAGGCATCGCCTCTTTCGTCTTCAACACTATCGGTAACCTCACTCGGAGCTATATTTTTATTCGTCACATAATATGAGTTTTGCTTGGATCGTCATTTTCTTTTGTTGATATTTGCTTGATGTTATCAATAATCATGTTTTGTATCTTTTAGTTGAATAAAATGCCAATTATAGCCTTTACCATGCTCAGTTTGCAAGTTCATGTGTTGCTGTTTGAAAACAGAAAGTTTTCTGTTATGTCCAGAATATTCCTGAATAGTCAGAACATGATAAAAATCTGAAATTTTTACACAGTAAGCATGCATGTGTTCTCTGTCACGTGGTAATTTTTCAGAATTTTTGGAGTTAGGGAAGTATGAATTCTTATTCACCCTTTACAGACTGTTCTGTTTTGGCAGATTGCTGTTATAGTTGCATTGTTTGCATATGTTTGCTTGTTTAATGTTTCTATTTGTGGATAGGAGTATTAAATATGCAGAGGCATTTAGTATGCAATGTTTAATTATAATTTTTGTGATTTGCTACAGTGGAGAATGTCAAGGTTTTGAGTTGATTTATACTAACTTATCTCACGAGTTCTTGTTGAGTTTTGTGTGGATGAAGTTTTTAAGATTTAGGAGAAGCCATGATATAAGAGGAATTAAGGAGACACAAGAGCTCAAGCTTGGGGATTCCCAAGGCATCCCAAGTTAATATTTCAAGAAGTCTCAAGCATCTAAGCTTGGGGATGCCCCGGTAGGCATCCCACCTTTCTTCATCAACAATTATCGGTTAGTCTTGGTTGAGCCTAAAGTTTTTGATTCTTCACATGAGATGTGCTATTCTTGGAATGTCATTTTATTTTGTTTTCTTTGCTGTTTGAATAAAATACTTAAGATCTGAAATTTTTAAATGAGAGAGAGTCCTTACATAGCTACCTATTTACTTAACTACTCATTTGGTCTTCACTTATATCTTTTTGGAGTAGATTGTCATTTACTCTTGTTCTTCACTTATATCCTATGAGTAAATTGTTGAAATGAATTGAAGATCATAAAGTTGAAATTTATATGCTTCATATGCTTGTCCCATGGGGAGTAGTGACTTCACATACAAGAAGTATAATTGGTAAAATTTATTGAAAGTTAACAAACATAGCATTGGTCACTTGAACAATTCATGAAAGAATTTTGAAGGAAGAGAAATTTCACATATAAATATACTATCTTGGACATCTTCTATGATTGTGAGCCCCCATTAATTATTTTCAAGCTTGATCAAGTAGTTGATGTTGGACAAGGAAGACAACGTAATGAGTTATGTATGTTTATATTCACATAGAAGTTATATTGTCATGGATCCTCTAACATGTGGTGCTTGCTTAGGATCTTTTGCTAGCCAAAAATTCATACTAAGTAGAGATACTACTTGTGCATCCAAAAAACCCTTAAACCCAGTTTCTTGCCATGAGAGTTCACTATATCTACCTATGGATTGAATAAGATCCTTCAAGTAAGTTGTCATCGGTGCAAAAAGCAATAAAAATTGCTCCTAAAATATGTATGATCTTTTATTGCAAGGGAAAATAAGCGTTGTACGAACTTGTGATGGTAAAGAAATAAAAGTGACGGACTGCGTAATAAAGGTTGCTATCACAAGGGGCAATATAACTTGACGTTCCTTTGCATTAAGGGCTTGTGCATCCAACAACAAAAAGCACATGACAACCTCTGCTTCCCTCTACGAAGGGCCTATCTTTTACTTTTTTGTATTTACTTTTATGCAAGAGTCATTAATGTTCATCCCTATTCCGCTCTATTTATTCTTTAGTTGGCAAGCATTCTTTAGTTGGCAAATATTTATGCAAGAGGCACATATATCCAGTTGAATATGGGTGATCATGAGTTATTATTGTTGACATTATCCATGATATAAATAAGTTGGGAGGCAAAACATTAAGCCCCTATCTTCCTATGTGTTTGACTGAAACGGTTTGTTCTAAAAATATGCTTTGAGTGTCAGCAATCATGGAAGACTAAATGATAGTTGAGTATGTGGAATTTGCTAGATCAAAGCTCTTACATAGACCCTTCCTGAAAATAAGATGAATTGTAATTGTTTGATGACTGAGAACATAGTTTGTTAGTTTTCAAGAAAATTTATGGCCTATACTTTAAACATGTGAATAGCTTGCTACTTGATCATGAGAAGTTTTATGAGATGAGCTACCGATTATGATATATATTGATGCTAGAAAAAGTGATTGAAATTATCATTGATCAAACTTATGCACTATGCTAGCATTCACACTTCATAAATTATTTCTTTTATCATTTACCTACTCGAGGACGAGCAGGAATTAAGCTTGGGGATGCTGATACGTCTCCAACGTATCTATAATTTATGAAGTATTCATGCCATGTTTATTATAGTTTTGTATGATTTTGGTGCACTTTTATATGGGTTTTATATGATTTTCATGGACTAACATATTGACCTAGTGCCCAGTGCCAGTTGCTGTTTTCTGCTTGTTTTTGGTTTTCCAGAAAATCCATATCAAACGAAGTCCAAATGCAGCGAAACTTTTTGACAATTTTTTCTGGAAGGAAACAGACCCAGGAAGCTTCGAAGGAGCAGCAGAAGAGCCACAGAGGCCCCACGAGCGACCTGGGCGCGCCTGCCCCCCCCAGGCGCGCCCTGGTGCCTCGTGGGCCCCCTGTGGCCCCTCTTCGCGTGATTCCAACGCTGAAAAATCATATATATTCAGAAACCCCCGAAAGTTAACCTAGATGAGTTTTTACGCCGCCGCAAGCCTCTGTACCTCCACGATCTCATCTACAGCCCTTTTCCGGCACCCTGCCGGAGGGAGAAAGCATCACCGAAGGCCATCTTCATCATCCCGGCGGTCTCCATGACGAGGAGGGAGTAGTTCACCCTCGGAGCTGAGGGTATGTACTAGTAGCTATGTGTTTAATCTCTCTCTCTCTCTCGTGTTCTTGATATGGCACGATCTTGATGTATCGCGAGCTTTGTTAATATAGTTGGATCATATGGTGTTTCTTCCCTCTCTATCTTTGTTGTGATGAATCGAATCTTTTCCCTTTGAGGTTTCGTTATTGTCGGATTGAATATTCAGATTTGAGAACACTTGATGTATGTTTTGGCACTCAACTCGCGGATTCCCAAGGTGACATTGGGGTAATCTATGCATAGGGGTTGATGCACGTTTTCATTATCTTTTTTCTGATAGAAACTTTGGGGTGCTCCTTGAAGTTCTTTGTGTGGATTGAATATTATGATTATGTAGTTGTTTGATGCATATTGTCGGTGTATAAAACATGGGTATTTTATACCCTGACTTATGCACAGACGATGGCAGCCTCCTTGCCGGAATAGCCTTGCCGGGAACCGTCAAGACCAAGATTCAGAGACCAGTCGCAGAAGCTACCAGAAGGAAGCTCAAGACACAGCATTCGACCAGTACCGAAGATGAAGACATTCCTTGCGGCAAGGCTAAACCGGCAAGGTGAGGACCCGGCAAGCTCCGTACCGGCAAGCTCCTGCCAGCCCTCCAGCGCTCCACCTCACTGCACAGGTGTTCGCTAGTGGGTGAGGTGTCGACCGCGCGGGCTGGTTGGTAAGGCTTATCGGGCACGTGCCAGCACGCTGGGACAGGATTTGCCTCTAATGACACACGTCCGGGAGGCGTGTCAGGATAATACAAGGTAGCTGGGCAAGCGGTGCAGAAACCTTGCCGGGACTACCTCTCCACATGACACCTAACGGCGCATTTAATGCCTTTGTCCTAAATTGGCAGAGTTAGGTACGATAGCACTGTTTGCTATCTAATCGCTATGTAATTACTGTTTTTCCACTGTGGTAACCCCTTGAACTATAAAAGGAGGGCCAAGGCAACAGTTTAGGGGGGTCGGACCCCTTTTCAAACACAAGCACGTCTCGCGTAGCTGCTCCCCCCGCGCCTTGCCGGGACAGGCGCTCCTTGTACTGTGCTTCTGCACCACCAACACACCAAAGGCAGGAGTAGGGTTTTACGCTTCTCAGCGGCCCGAACTTGGGTAAATCCCTCGCGCTCCCCATTGTCCATGCTCTTTGTGCACGTTGACCTCCCCCGCCGAACCACAAGGGGCTGCATGGCCCCATAGATGGTCATACCCCGACATCTTTGGCGCGCCAGGTAGGGGGGCGTCGCTTGCGCGAACCTTGACTAGTGGGTTGCGCGTCTTCTTCATCATCTTCATCGACTTCATCCTCATCCTTGTCGTCGTCGATGGCGCCCAAGAAGAAGGGCATGACGATGACGGCCACCCCGCACGCATCCGCGGGTGGCGCGGAAATTGCGGGCGGCGCGGATACCGCGGTTTGCGCGACCAGCGCAGGCGGCGCGGTCGCCATGCCCACCACGGTCGGCGCAGGGGACGAGCACGCCGGAGGCAGTCGGCCTCCTCGGTCCTCTGACGAACGGAGCCGCGACGGCGCGGGCAGAGCGGACGGATGACCTCCTCCTCCTCCTCGCCGCGCAGGCGAACGCAGCCACCAGAGCAGCGATGCCCGGGGCGGCGCGAGCCAAGATCCCGCTGCGGCGGCGTCCAAGGATGCTGCTTCAGGACAGACACCGCGCCCCTCGCACAATGGGCACAGTGCAGCTCCGAGCGGCGCCAACGACTCCGGGCAGCAACGACCTCACGGCAAGACTCCTGTGGATCAAATCCCAGATCCTCAGGCACCGCCTCCACCACGGCAACCTGCTGCTGATCATGTGCCATGGCAGCAAGACCGCAATGGCGCTCCTACTGGCTCTGCCAGGAGTAGAGCGACGTCACGCTCTTCGCTCCAGGCCATGCCAGCCACGGCAGCGGAAGCAATGGCGCGAACTCAGATGCTGTTGAACTTCCATCCAGCGGCAGAGAAGATGGATGAGTGGAGAGCCACCATCCAAATCTTGATTGGATTTGCCGAAAAATCGCAGCAAGCGGAGCCCTCATGGCGTCCACAAGCAGCACCGACATCTCCAGTCGGTGGCCGCGTTGATGGTACCACGCTAACGGTGCAATCGCCGCCGCGACAACCGCCTCAACAGCAGCAACGCCAACAGCCACGACAAGCCCAGCAATCTCTTGGACCCGACGAGATGTCGATAGCCTCTTCGGATCCACGGGCGCGGCAAGATCAGCGACAAGTGCTGCGAGACAGGCGGGCAGAAGACACCCGCACCACCATCGAACGGGGTTGATGAGCCTGCGCCCGGGGTTGGCGGATATCTACCTTATGAGGTTGGGTGTCCTGCCTTCACCCGCGAGCAACGGCAAGTCCGATGGCCGTCCGTTCGAGCCTTTAAGCCAGAAGTGCCGGAAAAATATGACGGCAAGCTGAACCCGGCAGAATTTCTAGGCATCTACACTATTGCCGTGCAAGCTGCCGGAGGAAGAGACGAGAAGATCCTCGCCAACTACTTCCCGTTGGTACTAAAACCCAACGTGAGGTCTTGGCTGATGAACTTGCCGGAGAACTCCATCTCTTCGTGGTCAGATCTCTGCAACGAATTCGTCGGTGCCTTTACCGGAGGCCACAAGGTCCCTGGGCAGCCCAGCGACCTGCAAGTGATCCCGCAAAGAGATGGCGAAACTTTACGCAAGTACATCCAGAGATTCAGCCGTGTACACCGCAACATTCCAGATGTGCACCCCGCAGCCGTCATTGCCGCCTTTCACACGAATGTGCGCAATCGGAGGATGCGGGAGAAGATGAACGTCAAGTTGCCCAAGACCGTCAACGAGCTCTACACGTTGGCGGATAAGTGTGCACGTGCTGAGGAAGGAAGAAGGCTTCCCGGGGAGGACGCTGGTGCCGAAGTAGATTCTGAGGACGATGATGCTGTCACCCCAGGGAAGAAAGGCCGGAAGCGCAACAGGAAGCGCAAAGGCAAAACTGTTATGGCTGTCGAAGGCTCCGGCAACTCCAAGTCCGCCAAGAAAGCCAAGACTGAGAATTCCGTCAAGGAGGCTGCTGCATGCGCCGCTTGCCAGGAGGCGGCGGCAAACGAGAAGGCCGACAAGGCAGATGGACCATACTGCAAAATTCACCGCACCAAAGGCCATGATCTCCAAGAGTGCCGGCAAGTCGAACACCTTGTTGAGAAGCAGAAGGCTGAATACGAGAAGCGCGACAAGGAAAAAGGCCAAGATGGTGCTGGTGGATCCAGCAAAAAGGGCCGTGGTGGTCGAGGAGGCCGCCGCGGCAAGGCCAAGCAGCAGAAAGAAAAGCCTGCTAGGGGGCGCGAGAAGAAAAAGGGAGATGATGGAAGTGAAGAAGAAGAGGACGATGATGAGACCAACGAACAAGAATTCCAAAAGGCAACTGAGGCCATGTGCGTTGACAGGGGCGCATCTTTGCACTCCTCTCACCGCCAGCTTAAACAGTGGGCTCGTGAGGTTAACGCGACGGAACCGGCAATGGGCTCTCAAAAACCACTCAAATGGTCACATACGCCTATCATCTTTGATGCTGAGGACCACCCTGATCGCATAACTGCGGTCGGGTGTTTGCCGTTGTTGGTTTCCCCAACAATTCGCAACCTCCAAGTAACGAAGATGTTAGTTGACAGTGGGGTCGTTCTGAATCTAATCTCTCCGGAGGTAATCAAGAGGCTACAGATTCCCGACGAGGAGCTCGAAAAGACAGGCACTTTTCAAGGAGTGAACCCGGGAAGAAGCCAGCCCAAGGGAAAGATCACGTTGCCGGTAACGTTTGGCGGGGAACTGAACTACAGGACGGAAAAGATTGTCTTCGACGTCGTCAAGATCCCCTTGCCGTACAATGGAATTCTTGGCCGCCCGGCCTTGGCAAAATTCATGGCAGCATCCTACTATGCTTGCAACACGTTGAAGATGCCAGGGCCGATGGGTGTCATTTCCGTCAACTCCGACAAGAAAGATGCGGTCATCTGCGTCGACAAGATGTACAGAGATGCGGTTGCAGCAGAAGCCGCCAAGGCACCAGCTTCCGCCAAGAAAAAATAAAGCAAGAAATCCGGCAAAGCCTCTAGCAAGGGTTCCGGGAAGCGCACCTCTTTGGAGTGCTGCGCACCTGGTAAAGACTTGCCGGAGTGCTCCGCCGGTAAGAAATCCAAAGCCACTGCACCGGCAACCAAGAAGGTGCCGGCGAGGGAGGACGGCACTGATGGTACTTTCACCATCAGCGCCGCCCTTGACGGCAAATAGGAAAGCGTGCTCGTTGCCTTCCTGCGGGCGAATGTCGATGTGTTCGCATGGCGACCATCCGACATCCCCGGTGTTCCCAGGGAGGTAATTGAGCACCACCTTGCCGTTTGTGCCCACGCTCGGCCCGTCAAACAAAAATTCCGGAAGCAAGCTTTGGAGCAGCAGCAATTCATTGCCGAAGAAATCAAGAAACTCGAAGCGGCAGGCCTGGTCAGAGGAGTGCTACATCCCACTTGGTTGGCAAATCCAGTGGTGGTGCGTAAAGCAAACGGGAAGTGGAGACTTTGTATTGATTACACAGATATCAACAAAGCATGCCCGAAGGACCCTTTCCCCTTGCCGCGCATCGATCAAATTGTAGACTCTACTTCTGGCTGTGATTTGCTCTCCTTCCTTGATGCATATTCTGGATACCATCAGATATTCATGGCCAAGGAAGATGAAGAGAAGACTGCATTCATTACTCCATGTGGCACATACTGCTTCATACGTATGCCCTTCAGATTAAAGAGTGCTGGTTCAACATTTGCAAGAGCGGTCCAAATTGGTTTTGAGCCCCAGCTGCACAGGAATGTAGAAGCATACATGGATGACATAGTGGTCAAAACCAAGGACAAGTCTACCCTTATTCAAGACTTGGAAGAGACATTTGCGAACTTGCGCAAAATCAACTTGAAGCTCAATCCCGAGAAGTGTGTGTTTGGTGTTCCATCTGGCAAACTCCTCGGATTCTTTGTATCTCAACGAGGAATTGAAGCAAATCCCGACAAGATCAAAGCGATTGAGCAGATTCAAGCACCGAAAAGCGTCAAAGATGTGCGGTGTCTTGCCAGTTGTGTTGCTGCCTTGAGTAGGTTCATTTCAAGATCTGCTGAGCGCGCCTTGCCGTTTTTCAAGATTTTGAAAAAGGCAGGGCCAATGAAATGGACTCTGGAGGCGGAGGCCACGCTGCAGGACTTGAAAAGATACCTCTCCTCCGCGCCAACACTGGTTGCGCCAAGACCCCAAGAGTCGTTCCTGCTATACATAGCGGCAACGAATCAAGTGGCTAGTGCCGCACTAGTGGCGTAGAGGGAACTCGATGACGAGGAAACAACCACGGCAAACCCGTCCAGTGGCAAATCAGAGTCTTCTCCGGCAAGATCCGGTGCCGATAAATCAGAAACAGGGCAAGCAAATGAAGTTGATCAACAAACAGTGCCGAAGAAGAAAGTGGTGCAGCGACTAGTGTATTTTGTTAGTTCCCTTCTGCAAGGGGCTAGATCGAGATACTCTGGGGTGCAGAAGTTGCTTTTCGGTCTCCTTATGGCCTCGAGAAAACTGCGCCACTACTTCCAAGCACACGAGACTAACATCGTCACTCGCTTTCCGTTGCAACGCATCTTGAGAAATCCAGAGGCAACCGGCAGGATAGTGGAGTGGGCGTTGGAATTGTCAAGCTTTGCACTCAAGTTTGAGAGTACTTCAACCATTCAGAGCAGGGCTTTGGCGGAGTTCATCGCCGAATGGACGCCAACGCAAGACAAAGAAATTCAAGAGACAGCTCTCCCCGGCAAAGAGACAGCAAAGGAATGGGTCATGTACTTTGATGGTGCCTTCTCGCTGCAGAGCACCAGTGCCGGAGTGCTGCTTATCGCACCTACCGGAGAGCACCTCAAGTATGTGGTCCAAATGCACTTTCCCAGGGAGCAAGCTACAAACAACACTGCTGAGTACGAAGGACTTCTTACCGGTCTTAGGATCGCAGTAGACCTTGGGATCAAAAAATTGATCATCCGCGGCGACTCGCAGCTTGTTGTGAAGCAAGTGAACAAAGATTACCAGAGCTCGTTAATGGAGGCGTATGTGGAAGAAGTGAGGAAATTGGAAGAACACTTTGACGGGTTGCAAACCGAGCACGTCCCTCGTGTGGAAAACAGTGTCGCTGATAGCCTGTCTAAGTGCGCCGCTCAAAAGCTTCCCGTGGAACCGGGAACTTTTGTGCTCCATTTGAATCAACGAACGGTCGCCCCATCAACGCAGGCCAACAAGAGAAGAAAGTTAAGTACCGGCAAGTACTTTTCGGCAGAGCTCCCAGAAGCCACCAACAAGGACGTTGCCGGAAACAGCAATACGGTTGCCGGTGAGCAGCCACTTAGCGCAGAACCACAAGTTCTTGCCGCAGAAGCAAGCGCTCCTGTAGCCGAGGAGATGCCTTTAGTCCTTCTCGTCGAGCCACAGGCTCCGACGTGGGCACAACAGATAGTCCGTTTCCTTCAAACAGGAGGACTTCCCGATGAGCAAGAAGAAGCAGAGAAAGTAGCCCGTCAGTCAAGTATGTATCAGTTTGTGGATAGCATCCTATACAGAAAATGACCAAATGGTGTGAAATTGAAGTGCATTTGCCGGGAAGATGGACTAAAGCTGTTGGCGGAGATACACAGAGGCATATGTGGCTCCCACATAGGATCAAGGGCTCTTCTCGGCAAAGTTTTCCGACAAGGCTTCTATTGGCCCACTGCCCTCCAGGATGCGACTGAGCTAGTAACCAAGTGTGAAGCATGCCAGTTCCATTCAAAGAGCATACATCAACCAGCTCAAGCCCTCCAAACAATCCCTCTCTCCTGGCCCTTTTCGGTCTGGGGGCTCGATATCTTGGGCCCCTTTCCCCGTGCTGCCGGGGGCTTTGAGTTCTTGTACGTCGCCATCGACAAGTTCACAAAGTGGCCTGAAGTGGAGCCAGTGAGGAAGGTGACAGCGCAATCAGTCGTCAAGTTCTTCAAAGGATTAGTTTACCGTTTCGGGGTTCCTAATAGGATCATCACCGAGAACATCACACAATTCACGAGCCGCACCTTCATGCAGTATATCCAAGACCTCGGCAGCAAAATCTATTTTGCATCTATTGCTCACCCGAGAAGCAACGGCCAGGTGGAAAGGATGAATGCTGAAGTGCTGCATGGCCTCAAGACAAGGACCTTTGACAGGCTGCGCAAGTGTGGGAGGCACTGGATTGATGAGTTGCCGGCGGTTCTTTGGTCACTCAGAATGACACCAAATCGAGCTACCGGCCAAACACCCTTCTCCCTAATCTTTGGTGCAGAAGCGGTGCTCCCCACGGAACTCATATACGGGTCACCTCGATTGCTCGCTTACGATGAAGCTGAGCAAGAGCGGCTGCGGCAAGACGACGCGTTGCTCCTTGAGGAAGATCGTCTTCGGGCGGCTGTGCGAGCTGCACGCTACCAGCAAGCCTTGCGCCGCTACCATAGCCGCAAAGTGCACGCCCGAAGCCTTGAGGAAGGCGACCCTGTTCTTTGGCGTGTTCAGTCCGCCAAGGGATCAAACAAGTTGATGCCAAAGTGGGAAGGCCCTTACCGGGTAGTACGAGTCACCAAGCCTGGCGCAGTCCATCTGGAGACCGAAGATGGCACCTCGGTGCAGAACTCATGGAATATTGAGCATCTTCGCAAGTTCTATCTGTGAGGCGCAGTTGCCGGGTCATGTCCCGGCAACACCCTTTGTACAAGCCTTGTCGATCAGACATGTAGCCCTTTGTACAAAGCCAGACGCAGATCCTGTGCATAATAAAGCTAAGTGTTTCGCAACTCCTCGTACATATTCATTTATGTGTCGATGCATGTGATGTTGTGATTTACGCTTTAGTTTGTATGAAATGACTAATGAGCCGTCAAGGTTCCCAAACCGCTCTTTTCTCTTCTTTCTTTTTCTTAAAAGGATGAGGAGGTTCCCTCGCCTGCAAGTTTCCCGGAGGGAGTGGAGATGGGGTACCATTCTTAACGATGTTCAAGTGATCATTTTTTACAACGAGAGAAACGGCACAAAGAAAAGCTAAGTTGCAAAAACTTAAAAAAAATCCCCTGTTACATTCGCGTTCCCCCTTGAACGGTTTTGAGCTTTGTATGAGAAACCTGCACGTGAGAGGAACCTTGTCACGATTAGTCCGCGCCCTAGGTTGCCTCGAGTCCGCTCGACAAGCTTGGTGGCTGCGTTTTGGCCCGGCAAGTCACCTTGCCGGCAGCGGCACTTCCAGCAGGCTGCTAAGGACCCGTTCCACGAAGCGCTCGCGGCAAGTGTGCGCACTGGAAATCTTCCGATAAGCGTAGGGAACACAAATCATACAAAGGCGGAATAAGACAAGGGAAACATCATGCATTCATTTAAACCCGGCAAACACCAGATGTTCACTAAGAAACTACTTGATTACATTCTGTTGGCCCTTTGCCAGGGTTTATCTCAAGTGCAAAGAGGGCAAAAGGGGCGCCTAGGCGGGGTCCGGCTTGTTCCCGGAAGGCCAGATGATGGTGCTGCCGGCGATCAGCCAGACTCTTCGCCGTCGCCTTCGACCTTCACGCGCGGAGAGCCGTCGTCATCGCCATCATCATCATCATCCTCAGCATCGCTGGAGGAAGCGGTGTCGCTGTCGCTCGAGCTCTCCGCACAGCACTCCAGACGAGCGCCTGAAGCCCCGAAGAACTTCACGACAAGCGTGTCCGGTCCGTCCAGCTTGAAGTGAAGGAGGTGCCCTTGCCCTAAGCAGCGGGCACGGGCAAAGGATTTCCACCCACGCGTAAGGTACATGATGCCATTGTTGGAGGTTTCGACGATTACCCACACCGAGCCGTTGCAGCAACCATCCACGCGCAACCATAAGCCGTGCAGGTGGCGGCCTTCCATCTCCCTGGCAAAAGGGCGAGGAAGCCGCAGCTAGCTCCACGGCTGGTCGCGCAGCTCCAAGATGAACTCTTCCGCCGTGTCCACCGTGTGGCCTTCTGCCGGCGGAGGAGGGACCGAAGACGGAACAACGAGCGTCCCACCGCGGCCACCCCGGCCGCAGACACCACGCCGTCCACAACCGTGGGCCGCGGCCCTCCCTCGAGCACTGGAGCCAGCTTCCGTAGCCGCAGCCGAAGCTTGAGTGTGAAGCCGGGAAGAAGCCCTCGCGCAGCGGCAGGGGCGCGGCCGCGGCCTCCCCCTCTCACCATGGCGTCGTCGAGCACGGGAAGAGAATAAGATATGGGAAGAAGGAAACAGTTGCTGGAAGTTGAGACGGGAGGGGATGGGTGAGCTTAGCATCCCGCGCGCTCCCCTTTTTACAGGGGGAGTGTGGAGAGCTGGCCCTTCGCCATCTTCGAGCGACCGCCCACGATCACCAATCCCGCGTCCTGCGCTTCTGACGGGCGCATTACTCCAGCAACCGCCCACGATCGCCAATTCCACGCCCTGCGCCCCCTGGCCCGGCGCATCACTCCAACGGCCGCCCTTCTCCACCAATCCACTGCCCTGCATGCATGCGGATGTGCGTGATGGAGGGGCGCAGAAAAAGGAGGAGTAAAGACAAACCCTTGGCCTGAGTACCCGTTCGGTTTGAACCAGCAGCATCCCACATATGAACATACCCTTGGCCTGAGTACGCCTGCGGACCAGCCACCCGACGACAAGGTTTGCCGGAAAGTGGCTGAGAGCACGCGCAAGGCCGGATTAATAAGGAAGCAAAGAAGATCTCAAAAGAGGATCATCATCATGACCAAAAATTACAGCGGCAGTTCCCCGCCGCGTGTCTGTGCATTGTTTGGGCCTAGCCCAACGACGCTTCGGACGCGCGTATGGCCCAGGCCCGGGGGCTCCTGTCGGTGTATAAAACATGGGTATTTTATACCCTAACTTATGCACAGACGATGGCAGCCTCCTTGCCGGAATAGCCTTGCCGGGAACCGTTAAGACCAAGATTCAGAGACTAGTCGCAGAAGCTACCAGAAGGAAGCTCAAGACACAACATTCGACCAGTACCGAAGATGAAGACATTCCTTGCCGACAAGGCTAAGCCGGCAAGGTGAGGACCCGGCAAGCTCCGTACCGGCAAGCTCCTGCCAGCCCTCCAGCGCTCCACCTCACCGCACAGGTGTTCGCTAGTGGGTGAGGTGTCGACCGCGCGGGCTGGTTGGTAAGGCTTATCGGACACGTGTCAGCACGCTGGGACAGGATTTGCTTCTAATGACACATGTCCGGGAGGCGTGTCAGAATAATACGAGGTAGCTGGGCAAGCGGTGCAGAAACCTTGCCGGGACTACCTCTCCACATGACACCTAACGACGCATTTAATGCCTTTGTCCTAAATTGGCAGAGTTAGGTATGATAGCACTGTTTGCTATCTAATCGCTATGTAATTACTGTTTTGCCACTGTGGTAACCCCTTGAACTATAAAAGGTGGGCCAAGGCAACAGTTTAGGAGGGTCGGACCCCTTTTCAAACACAAGCACGCCTCGCGTAGCTGCTCCCCCCGCGCCTTGCCGGGACAGGCGCTCCTTGTACTGTGCTTCTGCACCACCAATACACCAATGGCAGGAGTAGGGTTTTACGCTTCTCAGCGGCCCGAACCTGGGTAAATCCCTCGCGCTCCCCATTGTCCATGCTCTTTGTGCACGTCGACCTCCCCCGCCGAACCACAAGGGGCTGCATGGCCCCATAGATGGTCGTACCCCGACACATATCGTATAATCAACTCCCGGATACTTGTGGTGACATTGGAGTATCTAGGTGACATTAGAGTTGGTTGATGTGTGTCATATGGTGTTATTTTAGTACGAACTCTAGGGCTGTTTGTGACACTTATAGGAATAGCTCAATAGATCGATCGGAAAGGATAACTTTGAGGTGGTTTCATACCCTACAAACAATTTCTATCTTATGTTCTCCGCTAATAGGAACTTGGGAGTGATTCTTTATCGCATGTTGAGGGATGGTTATATGATCCAATTATGTTAGAGAGATTGCACTAGCGAAAGTATGAACCCTAGGCCTTGTTTCTAAGCATTGCAATACTGTTCATGCTCACTTTTGTAACTAGCTACCTTGCTGTTTTTTATTGTTCGCACTACAAAAACCTATATCTACTATCCATACTACACTTGTATCACCATCTCTTCGCCGAACTAGTGCACCTATACAATTTACCATTGTATTGGGTGTGTTGGGGACACAAGAGACTCTTTGTTATTTGGTTGCAGGGTTGTTTGAGAGAGACCATCTTCATCCTACGCCTCCCACGGATTGATAAACCTTAGGTCATCCACTTGAGGGAAATTTGCTACTGTCCTACAAAACTCTGCGCTTGGAGGCCCAACACGAGTCTACCAGAATAAAGTTGCGTAGTAGACATCAAGCTCTTTTCTGGCGCCGTTACCGGGGAGGTGAGTGCTTGAAGGTATATCTTTAGATCTTGCAATCAAATCTTTTAGTTTCTTGTTTTATCACTAGTTTGGTTTATAAAAGAAAACTACAAAAAAATGGAATTGAGGTTGCCACATATTATTCATCTTTATAATGTCTTTCTTGAAAATGATGGATCGGAAAATTGTGCTCAATTGATAGAAGAAGAATTCAATAAAAATTTTTGGCATAAAATCCATGAATGATGAGCATGATTGCAATGTTGCTAGTATTAATTCTTTGAATATCCATGATGCTAGTGATATGCAAAGCCATAAGCTTGGGGATGCTATGTTTGATGAAGATGAAATTTTTAGTCCCCCAAGTTTTGATGAGAACAAATTTGCTTATGTGGAGAGTAATAAAGTTTCTATGCTTGTAGGTCATGAAAAGAATGCTTTATGTGATAGTTATATTGTTGAATTCATTCATGATGCTACTGAAAATTATTATGAGAGAGGATCATGTGCTTGTAGATGTTGCATTAATATCAAGTTTCCTCTCTATGTGTTGAAAGTTTTGAAGTTATGCTTGTTTTGCCTTCCTATGCTAGTTGATTCTTACTCTCATAAACTATTTGCTCTCAAAATCCCTACGCATAGGAAGTGGGTTAGGCTTAAATGTGCTAGTCATATGCTTCATGATGCTCTCTTTGTGTTTCAATTCTTTACTTTTATGTGAGCGTCATTGAAATCATCATGCCTAGCTAAAAAGGCATTAAAGAAAAGCGCTTGTTGGGAGACAACCCAATATTTATACCTACTGTTTTTGTGTGTTCACATGATTAAGCTACTGTAGTAATCATGTTTTATATGTTTTCTTTCAATAATGTGCCAAGTAAAGCCTTTGGGATAGTGTGGATGCTTGTTGATTTGATTCTGTGCAAAAACATAAAATTTTGCGTCCAGTGCTAGAATTTCTATTCTGTACTGGAGCATTAAAAAATTCTGAAATTTTTACACAGTATTGGGTTATAATTTTTTACATTGTCCTAATTTTTCAGAATTTTTGGAGGTACAGAAGTATGGTTTTTAAATCGCTCACTTCACGCTGTTCTGTTTTTGACAGATTCTGTTTTCGGTGCATAGTTTGCTTGTTTTAGTGTTTCCATAGCTTATATTATGAGATATAAATTGTGGAAATGATAGAATACAGTAGTCATTATGTGAGAACAATTATGAATCTTGTCTTTACAGTACCTAAGTGGATGATTTATCTTTATCATACTAACCTATCTCACAAGTTCCGTTAAGTTTTGTGTGATTGAAGTTTTCAAGTTTTGGGTGAGATATCGATATGAGGAGAATAAGGAGCGGCAAGGCCCTAAGCTTGGGGATTCCCAAGGCACCCCAAGGTAATATTCAAGGAATACCCTAGCATATAAGCTTGGGGATGCCCCGGAAGGCATCCCCTCTTTCGTCTTCAACACTATCGGTAACCTCACTCGGAGCTATAATTTTATTTGTCACATAATATGAGTTTTGCTTGGAGCGTCATTTTCTTTTGTTGATATTTGCTTGATGTTATCAATAATCATGTTTTGTATCTTTTAGTTGAATAAAATGCCAATTATAGCCTTTACCATGCTCAGTTTGCAAGTTTATTTGTTGCTGTTTGAAAACAGAAAGTTTTCTGTTATGTCCAAAATATTCCTGAATAGTCAGAACATGATAAAAATCTGAATTTTTTACACAGTAAGCATGCATGAGTTCTCTATCACGTGGTAATTTTTCAGAATTTTTGGAGTTAGGGAAGTATGAATTCTTATTCACCCTTTACAGACTGTTTTGTTTTGGCAGATTGCTGTTATAGTTGCATTGTTTGCATATGTTTACTTGTTTAATGTTTCTATTTGTGGATAGGAGTATTAAATATGCAGAGGCATTTAGTATACAATGTTTAATTATATTTTTTGTGATTTGCTACAGTGGAGAATGTCAAGGTTTTGAGTTGGTTTATACTAACTTATCTCACGAGTTCTTGTTGAGTTTTGTGTGGATTAAGTTTTTAAGATTTAGGAGAAGCCATGATATGAGAGGAATTAAGGAGACACAAGAGCTCAAGCTTGGGGATGCCCAAGGCATCCCAAGTTAATATTTCAAGAAGTCTCAAGCATCTAAGCTTGGGGATGCCCCGGTAGGCATCCCACCTTTCTTCATCAACAATTATCGGTTAGTCTTGGTTGAGCCTAAAGTTTTTGATTCTTCACATGAGATGTGCTATTCTTGGAATTTCATTTTATTTTGTTTTCTTTGCTGTTTGAATAAAATACTTAAGATCTGAAATTTTTAAATGAGAGAGAGTCCTCACATAGCTACCAATTTACTTAACTACTCATTTGGTCTTCACTTATATCTTTTTGGAGTAGTTTGTCATTTACTCTTGTTCTTCACTTATATCCTATGAGTAAATTGTTGAAATGAATTGAATATCATAAAGTTGAAATTTATATGCTTCATATGCTTGTCCCATGGGGAGTAGTGACTTCACATACAAGAAGTATAAGTGGTAAAATTTATTGAAAGTTAACAAACATAGCATTGGTCACTTGAACAATTCATGAAAGAATTTTGAAGGAAGAGAAATTTCACATATAAATATACTCTCTTGGACATCTTCTATGATTGTGAGCCCCCATTAATTATTTTCAAGCTTGATCAAGTAGTTGACGTTGGACAAGGAAGACAACGTAATGAGTTATGTTTGTTTATATTCACATAGAAGTTATATTGTCAAGGATCCTCTAACATGTGGTGCTTGCTTAGGATCTTTTGCTAGCCAAAAATTCGTACTAAGTAGAGATACTACTTGTGCATCCTAAAAACCCTTAAACCCAGTTTCTTGCCATGAGAGTCCACTATATCTACCTATGGATTGAATAAGATCCTTCAAGTAAGTTGTCATCGGTGCAAAAAGCAATAAAAAATTGCTCCTAAAATATGTATGATCTTTTATTGCAAGGGAAAATAAGCGTTGTACGAACTTGTGATGGTAAAGAAATAAAAGCGACGGACTGCATAATAAAGGTTGCTATCACAAGGGGCAATATAACGTGACGTTCCTTTGCATTAAGGGCTTGTGCATCCAACAACAAAAAGCGCATGACGACCTCTGCTTCCCTCTTTGAAGGGCCTATCTTTTACTTTTCTGCATTTACTTTTATGCAAGAGTCATTAATGTTCATCCCTATTCCGCTCTATTGATTTTTTAGTTGGCAAGCATTATGTGGTAGGGAAAGATCCATGCACATATATCCAGTTGAATATAGGTGATCATGAGTTATTATTGTTGACATTATCCATGAGATAAATAAGTTGGGAGGCAAAACACTAAGCCCCTATCTTCCTATGTGTTTGACTGAAACGGTTTGTTCTAAAAATATGCTTTGAGTGTCAGCAATCATGGAAGACTAAATGATAGTTGAGTATGTGGAATTTGCTAGATCAAATCTCTTACATATACCCTTCCTGAAAATAAGATGAATTGTAATTGTTTGATGACTGAGAACATAGTTTGTTAGTTTTCAAGAAAGTTTATGGCCTATACTTTAAACATGTGAATAGCTTGCTACTTGATCATGAGAAGTTTTATGAGATGAGCTACCGATTATGATATATATTGATGCTAGAAAAAGTGATTGAAATTATCATTGATCAAACTTATGCACTATGCTAGCACTCACACTTCATAAATTATTTCTTTTATCATTTACCTACTCAAGGACGAGCAGGAATTAAGCTTGGGGATGCTGATACGTCTCCAACGTATCTATAATTTATGAAGTATTCATGCCATGTTTATTATAGTTTTGTATGATTTTGGTGCACTTTTATATGGGTTTTATATGATTTTCATGGACTAACATATTGACCTAGTGCCCAGTGCTAGTTGCTGTTTTCTGCTTGTTTTTGGTTTTCCAGAAAATCCATATCAAACGAAGTCCAAATGCAGCGAAACTTTTTGACAATTTTTTCTGGAAGGAAACAGACCCAGGAAGCTTCGGAGGAGGAGCAGAAGAGCCACAGGGGCCCCACGAGCCACCTGGGCGCGCCTGCCCCCCCAGGCGCGCCCTGGTGCCTCGTGGGCCCCCTGTGGCCCCTCTTCACGTGATTCCAACGCTGAAAAATCATATATATTCAGAAACCCCCGAAAGTTAACCTAGATGAGTTTTTACGCCGCCACAAGCCTCTGTACCTCCATGATCTCATCTACAGCCCTTTTCCGGCACCCTACCGTAGGGGGGAAAGCATCACCAGAGGCCATCTTCATCATCCCGGCGGTCTCCATGACGAGGAGGGAGTAGTTCACCCTCGGGGCTGAGGGTATGTACTAGTAGCTATGCGTTTAATCTCTCTCTCTCTCTCTCTCTCGTGTTCTTGATATGTCACGATCTTGATGTATCGCGAGCTTTGTTAATATAGTTGGATCATATGGTGTTTCTTCCCTCTCTATCTTTGTTGTGATGAATCGAATCTTTTCCCTTTGAGGTTTCGTTATTGTCGGATTGAATATTCAGATTTGAGAACACTTGTTGTATGTCTTGCATATGAATACCAGTGGTGACAATGTGGTATTATATTGATTCACTTGATGTATGTTTTGGCACTCAACTCGCTGATTCCCGAGGTGACATTGGGGTAATCTATGCATAGGGGTTGATGCACGTTTTCATTATCTTTTCTCCGATAGAAACTTTGGGGTGCTCCCTGAAGTTCTTTGTGTGGATTGAATATTATGATTATGAAATTGTTTGATGCATATCGTATAATCAACTCACGGATACTTGTGGTGACATTGGAGTATCTAGGTGACATTAGAGTTGGTTGATGTGTGTCATATGGTGTTATTTTAGTACGAACTCTAGGGCTGTTTGTGACACTTATAGGAATAGCTCAATAGATCGATCGAAAATGATAACTTTGAGGTGGTTTCGTACCCTACAAACAATTTCTATCTTATGTTCTCCGCTAATAGGAACTTGGGAGTGATTCTTTATCGCACGTTGAGGGATGGTTATATGATCCAATTATGTTAGCATTGTTGAGAGATTGCACTAGCGAAAGTATGAACCCTAGGCCTTGTTTCTAAGCATTGCAATACTGTTTATGCTCACTTTTGTTACTTGCTACCTTGCTGTTTTTTATTGTTCGCACTACAAAAACCTATATCTACTATCCATACTACACTTGTATCACCATCTCTTCGCCGAACTAGTGCACCTATACAATTTACCATTGTATTGGGTGTGTTGGGGACACAAGAGACTCTTTGTTATTTGGTTGCAGGGTTGTTTGAGAGAGACCATCTTCATCCTATGCCTCCCATGGATTGATTAACCTTAGGTCATCCACTTGAGGGAAATTTGCTACTGTCCTACAAAACTCTGCGCTTGGAGGCCCAACACGAGTCTACAAGAATAAAGTTGCGTAGTAGACATCAACTGAGATTCCCCCACAAGTCGGGATGAGGCTCCGGACGAAAAAAAAGAGAGGCCAAAAAGAGCCCAGCAAAAAAATGAGAGAAAAAGAGAGAAGGGGCAATGTTACTATCCTTTTCCACACTTGTGCTTCAGAGTAGCACCATGTTTTGCATATAGAGAGTCTCCTAAGTTGTCACTTTCATATACTAGTGGGAATTTTTCATTATAGAACTTGGCTTGTATATTCCGATGATGGGCTTCCTCAAATGCCCGAGGTCTTCATGAGCAAGCAAGTTGGATGCACACCCACTTAGTTTTCAGTTTGACCTTTCGTACACCTATAGCTCTTAGTGCATCCGTTGCATGGCAATCCCTACTCCTCGCATTGATATCGATTGATGGGCATCTCCATAGCCCGTTGATCCGCCGAGTTGATGCGAGACTTTCTTCTTCTCCTTTCCATTATTTGATCCCTATCACCGCATTCTTGTAACATCCCCATGTATTAAGCTACAGTGATCACCCTCTGATAATGCCAAGTCACCATGGTTAACAAGCTTGATCAACATTTGGTTTCATATCTCATTTCAAATTCCCCTCTAAATCAAATTCAAATTGCAAGAGAAATTTAAAGTTTCACAAACATGTCTGAAAAATTGTTCATATTTTAGCAAATAATCCATAACTAATTTTGTTCAGGAAAACAACATCACCTAAATTACCAAATTGCCCCTGGAAATTCAAAACAGTACCAAAACAGCAATAGTTAATCCATTTTCATTTAATTAAAATTCAAACGAAATCATTATGCCTCCAAACTTTTTGTGGCAGTACTACATAATGCATAGTATTTGATTTGGCAATCTTCACATTTTACAGAACTCATTTTGGTGTCAAAAGAAATACAAACAGAAGCTGTAAAAGAAAACGGGAAAAAAAAAGAAAATGACTAAGGGGCACTACTTGGCGGGGCTTCAAGTCGCCACAGTGCGGCCCAGCCCGCCAAGCCACCGTCTCCCTCCTACTGCTCACCCCCGCTCGCTATAGCCCGCACGTGCGCTCGCCGCACCAGGCCCCCCCTCTCGCCTGCTCGACAGTGGCTCGCTACAGGAGCCACAGAGGGCTAGTTCATCTCGTCCGCGACCCCTGGGACAAACCCTAGTCCCATTTCCCCCTCTCTCCCTCGCTCTCCCACCTCACTCGAGCGCCGCCATGGGCGGCCCTCACTGAAGCACGTGGCCACCGACGTCCCCGAGCACCGCGTCCGTGTCCAGGAGGACCGCCGACGTCCTCTACGCCACCTACGACCCCGAGCTCGACCCCTACACCATCATGTCATCCGCATTGACCTCATCTTCGTCTCCGACCACCGCAGATCGCCGTCGTCGTTCCGGCCACGTCGAGCCCTCCCCGAGCCCACTGCCATCCCCTACGACCCCGAAGTGAGCAGCCACACCTTTCCCCCACTTTGCCCCTTCGCTAGCTTGCTCTAGCTGCTGCCGCCATAGCCACCGTAGCTCGCCGCCGCCGTCGCCTCTGCCCCTGTCATGGCTGGCTGGGCACGCGAATGTGCTCAGGACCTCACGGCGATGCCGTCCGTGTCCTCCAAACCCCACGCCGTGCCCCGTAGCCGTGAACCCGTGCTCGACCGAGCTCCGGTCGTCGCCATTGTTGTCACCACCATCGCTGCAGACCTCCCCCGCGCAAACCGGTGCCACAGATCGATGCGCGATGCTACGCACTTTCGAACGCCACCGGCCGCGCGTCAAATGGACGCCGGAGCGCCGTTTCCGAGCATCACCGTTGCCTCGGGTGGTCGCCGCCGGCGCGCCACCGAGTTTGAACGCTGGCGTCTGACGTGGCTGCCACGTGGTGCCCCCCTGAGCCACTGACCGCTGGGCCCCACGGCCACGTTGGCTGGGTTGACCAAGTCAACCCTGCTGACTGGGCTTGCCCAGCCACTGACATGTGGACCCCACTTTAATTAAAAGTTTTTAATAAATAATTAAGCTGCTAATTAATCTGTTAATTAAATCTGTTAAGTTAATTAGTCACTGACAGTGGGTCCCACTAGCTAATTAAGTTAGTTAGTTAAAAATAAACCCTTGTTAATTAGCTCTGTGTATGACATGTGGGACCCTGTGGTCAGGTTTGACCTGGCCCAGCTGGGTTTGACCGCTGACGCAATGCTGACGCCATGCTGACGTCACAGGTTACTGTTTTGGATAATTCAAATTTAATAATTAAAACAATTCCAGAAATTCAATAAAACTTTGGAAAATCATATAAAATAAACCGTAACTCGGATGAAAATAATTTATATATGAAAAATGATCAGAAAAATGAGACGAATACGAATGCGCTACCCACATACCTATCAGCCCTCTCTAACATGATGAACATGGAACTTTCCTCTCCGATTCTTCTGACCGATAATTGCCCGGAGCTGGTAAAACACCGCCAGATGTTTTCCCGCTCCGACTAACTTGCGTAGTACTGCATTAGAACACCCCTACCACTGCATATTGCCATGTCATGCATTTGTGTTGCATTGTTTGCCATGTATTTATTGTTTCTTCCCGCTCCTTCTCTCCCGATAGACCCCGAGACTGCCGACGACACTGCTGAGTACGACTACGTCGTCGACGACCAGACCCCTTCAGCAGAGTTTCCAGGCAAGCAAAACCCCCTTGATCATCCAGATATCGCCTACTCTTTCTCTCTATTGCTTGCATTAGAATTGCTTCTGTTGATATTCCAATAGCTCCTATTCTGATGCATAGCCTGATTTCGTCGCCTGCTATTGATACCTTACCTGCTATCCTATGATGCTTAGTTAGGTATGCTATGTTTCATCAGCTGGCCCTTCACCCTTGTCTGTTTGCCAGGCTTGTTATCGGGCCGTGATCACTATGGGTGATGATCACGGAAATGTTACATTACTGCAATACTTTAAACTGTTAAAGACGGGCCGGCTCCAAGAGTGCCCGCGAGATAATGAAACAAGACGGGTTGAACCCAAGGGTACCCGCAAGTGATATTGTGGCGGAACAACAGGGCAGGTGGAGACCACCTAGGAGAGAGGTGGGCCTGGTCCCTGGTCGTGGTCCATGTGTTACCAAGTCGGAGCGACAGGAACCCTGTTCGTCTGTGCGAGCTACTAATACACGCCTAACAGATTTGGGTATTTGATCTAAGTTGGCCGCTGGCCTATACGCACTACCACCACGTGGGATAATGGTTTAATGGGGCCCTCTACGTCGTACATTCCTTCCGAAAGCGATCCAGATGTCACAGTTCAGAGATGCGGGCTGATTGTTGGGGTGAACTGGTTACGTCTGTGGTGTTTCCAGAGTCGCACTTGGGCCCCGGCCAGTCTCGCAACGTGCAGGAGTGTAGAGGGCAATGGGCCCAAGACTCCTTCGCACTTAGGATTTAGACCGGCGTGTTGACCTCTCTAGAGAGTCTAGGTTGGTCTACGGCGTGTCGATTACCCGAGGCCGGGTATTACCCACCAAGTGTGTCCGGCCAGATGTAATCGAGCGTGTTGGGTAACAGTAGTGCGCCCCTGCAGGGAAGTAATCTATTCGAATAGCCGTGTCCACGGTAATAGGATGCTCGGAGTTATATCCTGATCTACTACAACTATGAACGGATACTGTTACAATGTTAAACTGCTACTACTGCTCTCGGAATCACTTTCTCGCAGGGTAGTCGAGGAAGGATCTCTGGGCATTGCTAATATATACTTATTATTATATGCTACTGTGTTCTATTCTCTTCTGATGCTGCAAGATTGCTTCAAGATGCTAGTCTTCGATAGGCTAGGCCTTTCCCCCTCTGTTCCGGCATTTCTGCAGTTTAGTCCAAAGATATAGCCCCATTCCTTTGATACCGATGCATACTTAGTAAGTCTTGCGAGTACTTTGGATGAGTACTCACGGTTGTTTTGCTTCCTTCTTTTCCCCTACCCGGTTGCTGCGATCAGACGACGGAGTCCAGGAGTAGGAGATCCCCGGAGGCACCTACTACTATGTTGAGCCCGCCGACCAGGAGTAGTTCGGAGGCCCTAGGCAGGAGGCCTTCGCCTTTTCGATCAGTGTCGCTGTTATGCTAGCCTTCTTAAGGCAAACTTGACTAACTATGTCTGTACCCAGATGATATTTGTTTGTATGACTTATGTATTCGGGTCCTCGTGACCCGTGGCTTGTAATATGAAGATTTATGTTTAAATTTGTGTTTAGAGTTGTGTTGTGATATCTTCCCGTGAGTCTCTGATCTCGATCGTGCACGTTTGCGTGTATGATTAGTGCACGGTCGAGCAGGGACGTCACAATTCTATTCCACCTAGTGCCATGTCCATGGCTCATGCTCATGTATTGCGTGAGAGTTGAAAATGCTGAAGCGCGTTGGAAGTACGATCCAATTGCCTGGTTTAACACGGGGGTGCTCATGATTTATATGTTTGCGGTGAAGATAGAGTCAAGCCATTGCCAATATGAGAAAGTGAGTAGGGATAACACCCGTTAAGGATCGTATATTTTGAAAGTTTAATGATTATGCTTCTTATGTTCATGGATATTATTATGCTGATATTGTTAGTTCATCGCTTCACAATTTATATGCTGTAAAAGAGATTACATGATAGACATGTTAGGTAGCATTCCACATCAAAAATTCTGTTTTTATCATTTACCTACTCGAGGACAAGAAGGAATTAAGCTTGGGGATGCTTGATACGTCTCCAACGTCTCTATAATTTTTTATTGTTCCATGCTATTATAGTATCAATCTTGGATGTTTTATATGCAATTATATATCATTTTTTGGGACTAACCTATTAACCTAGTGCCCAGTGCCAGTTGCTATTTTCTACTTGTTTTGGCTTTTCAGAAAATCAATATCAAACAGAGTCCAAACAAAGAAAAAATTTGGATTAATTTTTTCTGGACCAAGAGAGACCCTAGAAGGTTCGGGAGAAAACCAGAGGAGTCACGAGGGAGCGACAAGTTCGGGAGGCATGCCCGGGGGGTAGGCGCGCCCCCCAAGATTGTGGGCCCCTCATGGCACATCTTGACCTAATTCCAAGTCTATAAATTCTCAAATATTCCCCATATACCAGAGAGCCACACGAAATAACATTTCCGCCGCCACAAGCTTCTATTCTTCCGTGATCCCATCTGAAGGCCTTTTTCGGTACTCTGTCGGAGGGGGAATCGATCACGGAGGGCTTCTACATCAACCTTGCTGCCCTTCCGATAACATGTGAGTAGTTTACCACAGACCTACGGGTCCATAGCTAGTAGCTAGATGGCTTCTTCTCTCTCTTTGATCTGCAATACCATGTTCTCCTCGATCTTCTTGGAGTTCTATCTGATGTAATCTTCTTTTGCAGTGCGTTTGTTGGGATCCGATGAATTGTGTGTTTATGATCAGATTATTCATTTGAAATATTTGAGTCTTTTCTGAACTTATTTATGCATGATTGTTATAGCTTTGTATTTCTCTCTGATCTATCCGTTTGGTTTGGCCAACCAGATTGATTTATCTTGCAATGGGAGAGGTGCTATGTAATGGGTTCAATCTTGTGGTGCTCTATCCCAGTGACAAAGTAGGGGACAAGACACGTATTTGTATTGTTGCCATTAAGGATAAAATGATGGTTTTTATTCATATTGCTTGAGTTTACTTTGTCTACATCATGTCATCTTGCTTAAGGCGTTACTCTGTTTTCATTAACTTAATACCCTAGATGCATGCTGGATAGCGGTCGATGGGTGGAGTAATAGTAGTAGATGCAGGCAGGAGTCGGTCTACTTGTCTCGGACGTGATGCCTATATACATGATCATTGCCATGAATCCGTCATAACTATGCGCTTTTCTATCAATTGCCCAACAGTAATTTGTTTACCCACCGTATGCTATGTGTTCGAGAGAGAAGCCTCTAGTGAAAACTATGGCCCCCGGGTCATTTATTTATCATATGTAAAAAAAATCCAAAAAAGACCTTGCTGCAATTTTATTCCTTTATTTTGTTTTGCAATTTATTTATCTATCTATCACTATCAGAATTAATCCTTGCAAGTAACCGCCAAGGGGATTGAGAACCCTCTTGTTCGCGTTGGGTGCAAGTATTTGCTTTTGTGTGTGTAGGTGCTGCTAACGAGGTTCTGTGTGGTTCTCCTACTGGATTGATAACCTTGGTTCTTAACTGAGGGAAATACTTATCTCTACTGTACTGCATCATCCTATCCTCTTCGAGGAAATCCCAACGCAGCTCACAAGTAGCATTAGGCCAAAAGCCTAAGCTTGGGGGAGTACGTATTTCTCACCTACATTACATTCATGCATGGCACATTCATTCCAGTTGTCAGTGTTCATCCTTTTTAATTGTATGATCCATGTTAGTTTTTGTTCTTTCGCTTTCTTCTTGTGTGTTTGAAAAACTTTGAAAATCCAAAAATATTTCTCGCTTCTTTTCGGGTTTTCTTTCTTGTTAGTTAGCTCGTAGTATTAAACGAAAACCCAAAAAGATTTCTCGCTTCTTCTTTTCTTGCTTGTTGGGAGTTCTCCCATGTAAATAGTTTTTCTCGCTTTTCGTTTTTCTTTAGTTAAATTGCCTTCTTTAGAAAAACTAAAAACTCCAAAAATATTTCAGTGTGTTTCTCTAAATTTCTTTTCTTTTCGTTGAGTCGTCATAGGGAGAAGACCATGATGAAAATTGTTGAGTGGCTCTCATATGCTTTGTGGTTGATCTAACGAAGAGCCAACATTACCTTGTCTTCTGCCTTGAATAAATTGTTTGCAGATTCCAGCTTAGTCCACAACACTCTTGCACTATTATTATTTTCACATCATTCAGTCGTGCAAGTGAAAGGCAATAATGCCGTTGATTTGATGAAGTGACTATGGCAAGGAAAAGCTGGTATGAGGTCTTTTTTTTCATTTTTGTAAATATGTTTAACTCAGTATCCATGATTCAACATATTATGAGTAAACATGTTTGTGATGACAATTAGAGATTATAGTTGCTCATGCCATGCTTAAGTAGCTAGGAGCGGATAATGATTTATCTTGAATGTCAACATGCATTAAAATGGTTATGATGTAGTATGTTAGTATGGTAACCTCCTCTGAATGTTTCAAGTGGCTTGACTTGGCACATGTTCACGCATGTAGTTGATTCAAAACCAATGCAGCCTTCACGATATTTATGTTCAGGGTGTTTATATCCAACTCATGCTAGTATTCAATGTTAATTATTCGCAATGCATGATTATGACCGTTTTCGCTCTCTAGTTGGTCGCTTCTCAATCTATTTGCTAGCCTTCGCCTGTACTAAGCGGGAATACTGCTTGTGCATCAACAATCCTAAAACCAAAATTGTTCCAGATGAGTCCACTATATCTACCTATATGTGGTATTACTCTGCCGTTCCAAGTAAATTTGCATGTGCCACCTCTAATAATGCAAATAAACATCTGTTTTGTGTGCCCGTACCGCTCAGGGAGTGACAGGGGGCGGTCAATATCTTCCATGCTATGCGGGTTATTCTCAAGACGAGTGATTATTCACTTGTCATTGCACAAGAGAGGCTGGTAATTGGGATGCCCAGTCCTATAATCAAAATAAAGAAAAATATAATAAAACAAGCTCCCCCGGAAAGTTGATTGTTTGGTGGGCACCCGTGAATTTGGCTAGCCATGGCTTGTGTTTGTATGGTGAGGGGGAGTAAACTTTACCTTTCCGCTTGGGAACCGCCCATAATGTGTTTAGCATGGAGGATATTGAAAATCCTCGGTCGTGACGTTGACAGGAAAAGTACACCTCTCAAAATTGTTTTCATCTCTAATTTAAGCTTCGAGCTCTGGCACCTCTGCAAATCCGTGCTTCCCTCTGCGAAGGGCCTATTGATACGTCTCCAACGTATCTATAATTTTTTATTGTTCCATGCTCTTATAGTATCAATCTTGGATGTTTTATATGCAATTATATGCTATTTTATATCATTTTTTGGGACTAACCTATTAACCTAGTGCCCAGTGCCAGTTGTTGTTTTCTGCTTGTTTTTGGTTTTTCAGGAAATCGGTACCAAACGGAGTCCAAACGCTATGAAACTTTTTGACGATTTTTTCTGGACAAAATAGACCCTAGAAGCTTCGGGACGAGAGCAGAAGCCTCACGAGGAGGTGACAAGGCAACCCCACGCGCCCCTAGGGGGGCGTGCCAAGATGCCTTGTGGGCCCCTCGTGGCTCCTTTTGACGTAATTCCACTTCTATAAATTCTCAAATTTTGAGAAACCATCAGAGAACCACCTCGAATAACTTTTCCGACGCCGCAAGCTTCTGTTCTTCCGCGATCCCATCTGGAGGCCTTTTCTGGCACCCTGCCAGAGGGGGAATCGATCATGAAGGGCTTCTACGTCAACCTTGCTGCCCCTCCGATGACGTGTGAGTAGTTTACCACAGACCTCCGGGTCCATAACTAGTAGCTAGATGGCTTCTTCTCTCTCTTTGATCTTCAATACAATGTTCTCCTCGATCTTCTTGGAGTTCTATTCGATGTAATCTTCTTATGCGGTGTGTTTGTTGGGATCCGATGAATTGTGGGTTTATGATCAGATTATTCATGAGAAGTAATTGAGTCTTTTCTGAACTTTATTATGCATGATTTTGATAGGTTTGTATTTCTCTCCGATCTATCCGTTTGGTTTGGCCAACTGGATTGATTTATCTTCAGCGGGAGAGGTGCTTTGTAATGGGTTCAATCTTGCGGTGTTCTATATACCAGTGACAAAAAGGGACAAGACACGTATTTGTATTGTTGCCATTAAGGGTAAAACGATGGGGTTTATTCATATTGATTGGGTTTACTTTGTCTACATCATGTCATCTTGCTTAAGGCGCTACTCCGTTTTCATTAACTTAATACCCTAGATGCATGCTGGATAGCGGTCTATGGGTGGAGTAATAGTAGTAGATGCAGACAGGAGTCGGTCTACTTGTCTCGGACGTGATGCCTGTATACATGATCATTGCCATGAATCCGTCATAACTATGCGCTTTTCTATCAATTGCCCAACAGTAATTTTTCTACCCACCGTATGCTATGTGTTCGAGAGAGAAGCCTCTAGTGAAAACTATGGCCCCCGAGTCTACTTTACATATAAAAAGAAAACTAAAAATACTTTGCTGCAATTTTCTTTCTTTTATTTTCTTTTGCAATTTATCTATCTACCACTACGAGATTTAATCCTTGCAAGTAATGAGTTCAAGGGGATTGATAACCCTCTTGCCCGCGTTGGGTGCAAGTATTTGGTTTTGTGTGTGCAGGTGCTGTTCACGAGGCTTTGCGTGATTCTCCTACTGGATTGATACCTTGGTTCTCACTGAGGAAAATACTTATCTCTACTGTGCTGCAGCTCCCCTCCTCTTCGGGGAAATCCCAACGCAGCTCACAAGTAGCAGAAAGAATTTCTGGTGACGTTGCCCGGGAGAAGTCACGTCAAAGTAGTCTCCCGTCCACTTGCCAATTTCTGGCGCCGTTGCTGGGGATACATCATCAAAACCTATCAAGTACCTTCGCACAAACTATCATCTACTTGCTCTTCTTTTTATTTGCCATTTATTTGCATTTGCCTCTCGTTTTCATCTCCCCCACTTCTCATAATAAAATACAAAAACACAAAAATATTTTATTTTGTTTGCTAGCTATAATTGTGTGACTCAATAAAAATAAAAATATAGACATATGGATCCACTTAAAGTTTTCTACTTGGATCATCTTCGATCCATTTGTGCTCGTGCTGAAACCCCAACTAGTTTATTTGAGGGAAAAATCATTAGATGAGCATGCTTATTTTGTGCGTCACCGTTTGTTTCAAAAAGGGAGACACTTATGGAATCAAATAAATTGTTTGCTATGCTATGCTTGGAATCTATGTGAAATTTATGATTTTACCTGTTGCTCTAAGGACCCTAAAAAACACCTTCCCTACCTATGTGAGTTTAATGATAATGAAATCTTATCTTCTTATGCCAAGGGTATTTATAGTTACTATGATATTAAACAAATCGAAGAATTTGTTCCTTTTAAGGGTGCTTATGAAGTTGCTTCTTTAATTGAAAAGTATGATGCTACTCTCTACAAATCTGAAAATTCTTCCATACTTAAATATTGCTATGAAAACTATGCTCCTAATGCCTATGTTAATGAATTTATTGAGAGAATGTCTGCTGCTTTGGAAGGAAATAATGATATGCAAGAATCTATAGATAATCAATCATCCCGTTGATTCAATTGAAATATCCTCTCTTGATGAACGTGATGCTTGTTATTCTTATGGCCATGATGCCAATATTAATGATGCTTATGGAGATAAACTTGCTATAGTGCCTTATGTTAAAAATGAAATTATTGTTATTGCACCCACACTTGATAGCCCCTTGAATGAAAAGCATGATTGCAATCATGTTATTATAAATTCTATTAATTTTAATTATGCTAATGATATGCAAAGCTACAATCTTGGGAATGATAATTTTGTTATGTCCACTACTTATTGCAATGATCATGATTGGGGTGATGCTTCTTATGATCTTGAAAATTTATTTAAGCCTCATGATGAATATGTCATTGATAATAATGTTTGCAATAATATTGAAAGTGGGTTTGGAAGAGTGTCAACTTTAGGAAAAAATAATCCCACATATTCGGAGAGTGTTCAATCTTATGAATTTTTTGATAAATGTGGGTTTGGAGAGGTCATGACTTTAGTTGATGTTAATCCCACTATCTTGGAAGATTATAAAACTTTTATGCATGTGGATCATGAAGAGAATATTTTATATGATAGTTATATTGTTAAATTTGATTATGATCCTACATGTAATTACTATGAGAGAGGAAAAATATGGTTGTAGAAATCTTCATGTCACTAAATTACCTCTCTTTGTGTTGAATTTATTAATGCTTCATTCTTCCTATTTGCATATGCTAGGTATTGCTTGTCTTGATAATTTGTTTTACTATAAAATGCCTATGCATAGGAAGAGGGATAGACTTAAATGTGTTTGTCCCATGTTTTATGATGCTCTCTTTGTTCTTCAATTCTTGTCTTTTATGTGAGCATCATTAATATTCCAAGCCTATCTTAATGGCTATAAAGAAAGAGCTTGTTGGGAGACAACCCACTATTTTCTGTTTTGTGTGTTTACACAATTTTATATTCTGTTATGATTGTGTTTTTATCTTTTTAATTAGTGTTTGCGCCAAGTAACGCCTTTAGGATGATTTGGATGATAGTATAATTGATGCTGTTGAAAAACAGAAAGTTTTGCGCCCAGTTCTGGATTTTTGGTTCTGTACTGGAACATCAGAAAATTCTCAATTTTTTACACAGTATTGATATAAGAATTTTTTACGTTTTCCTAATTTTTCAGAATTTTTGGATTTACAAAAGTATGACTTTTAATTAGATCTTTATAGACTGTTCTGTTTTAGACAGATTCTGTTTTCTATTGCATAGTTCACTTATTTTAATGATGCTATGGATTATATCGGGGGGTATAAGTCATGGAGAAGTTAGAGTACAGTAGCATTATGCAAGAATTAAATATGAATCAATTTATAACAGTACCCAAAGTTTAAGATTTATTTGTTATACTAACGGATCTCACGAGGTTTCTGTTGAGTTTTGTGTGCTGAAGTTTTCAAGTTTTGGGTGAGATCATGATGGATGAAGGAATAAGGAGCGGCAAGACCCTAAGCTTGGGGATTCCCAAGGCACCCCAAGGTAATATTCAAGGAAGACCCAAGCGTCTAAGCTTGGGGATGCCCCGGATGGTATCCCCTCTTTCGTCTACAATCTATTTGTATATCACTTGGAGCTATATTTTTATTCATCACATGATATGTGTTTTGCTTGGAGTGTCTTGTGCTATAGTTTTCTTTTCTTTGTTTGCTTTTTAGTTTGCCACAATCATCTTTGCTGAACACACTTTTTGAGAGGGACACACATTTATCGTGATTTGTTAGAATACTCTATGTGCTTCACTTATATCTTTTGAGCTAGGCAGTTGCTCTAGTGCTCCACTTATATCTTTTAGAGCACGGTGGTGGTTATATTTTAAAGAAATAGTTGTACTCTCATGCTTCACTTAAATCTTTTTGAGAGTCTAATACGGGTTATAAGATTTGTCCATAAAGGATAGGTATTCAAGAGGGATATAATAAAAACTTTCATGTAGATCACTAAATATGAAACGTGTGGTTTAATGATATTGATGTAGTAATATGAAAGGATATAGGTTCATGATCATTGGTTAGTAGAAATATCGGTATTAAAGCTTGTTATTGACTTCTAATCTAAGTGTTGGTTATGGCATGGTGGGGAGGTCCGAGCATTTTTATGTCTGAAATGAAATCCTTGAGTGCTGTTATAATCGGGGGTGCGCGATGGTTAACTCCTACCAACCTCCTCCCTAGGGGCATGCGAGTAGTACTTTGCTTCGAGGGCTAATAGGCTTTGCAATAAGTATGTGAGTTCTTTATGACTAATGTGAGTCCATGTATTATACACACTCTTACCTTTCCGCAATTTGCTAGCCTCTTCGGTACCGTGCATTGCCCTTTCTCACCTCGAGAGTTGGTGCAAACTTTGCCGGTGCATCCAAACCCCGTGATATGATACGCTCTATCACACATAAGCCTCCTTATATCTTCCTCAAAACAGCCACCATACCTACCTATTATGGCATTTCCATAGCCACTCCGAGATATATTGCCATGCAACTTCCACCATTCCGTTTATATGACACACATCTTCATTGTCATATTGCTTTGCGTGATCATATAGCTGACATAGTATTTGTGGCTCAGCCACCGTTCATCATTTTTTATACATGTTACGCTAGATCATTGCACATCCTGGTACACTGCCAGAGGCATTCATATAGAGTCATATTGTTCTAGTGTCGAGTTGTAATATCGAGTTGTAAGTAAGTAAAAGTGTGATGATCATCATTATTAGAGCATTGTCCCAGTGAGGAAAGGATGATGGAGACTGTGATTCCCCCACAAGTCAGGATGAGGCTCCGGACGAAAAAAGAGGCCAAAAAGAGCCCAGAAAAAAAATGAGAGAAAAAGAGAGAAGGGGCATTGTTACTATCCTTTACCACACTTGTGCTTCAGAGTAGCACCATGTTTTTTCATATAGAGAGTCTCCTGAGTTGTCACTTTCATATACTAGTGGGAATTTTTCGTTATAGAACTTAGCTTGTATATTTCGATGATGGGCTTCCTCAAATGCCCGAGGTCTTCATGAGCAAGCAAGTTGGATGCACACCCACTTAGTTTCTGTTTAAGCTTTCATACACTTATAGCTCTTAGTGCATCTGTTGCATGGCAATACCTACTCCTCGCATTGATATCGATTGATGGACATCTCCATTGTCCATTGATCCGCCGAGTTGATGCGAGAATTTCTCCCTTTTTGACTTCTCCATATTAATCCCTACCACCGCATTCTATTCCACCTTGTGTTATATCCATGGCTCACGCTCATGTATTGCGTGAAGTTGAAAATGCTGAAGCGCGTTAGAAGTACAATCCAATTGCCTGGTTTGACACCGGGGTGCTCAAGATTTATATTTACGCGGTGAGGGCGGAGTCATGCCATACTAACATTATAAAATGAGTGGGAAATAACATTCGTTAAGGATCGTATATTTTGAAAGTTTAATGATTATGCTTCTTATGTTCATGGATATTATTATGTTGATATTGTTAATTCATCATTTATTAATATTTATACCGTAAAGAGATTACATGATAAACATGTTAGGTAGCATTCCACATCAAAAATTCTATTTTTATCATTTACCTACTCGAGGATGAGCAGGAATTAAGCTTGGGGATGCTGATACGTCTCCAACGTATCTATAATTTTTGATTGTTCCATGCTATTATAGTATCAATCTTGGATGTTTTATATGCAATTATATGCTATTTTATATCATTTTTTGGGATTAACCTATTAACCTAGTGCCCAGTGCCAGTTGCTGTTTTCTGCTTGTTTTTGGTTTTTCAGGAAATCAGTACCAAACGGAGTCCAAACGCTACGAAACTTTTTGACAAATTTTTTCTGGACAAAAGAGACCCTAGAATTTTCGGGAGGAACCAGAAGCCTCACAAGGAGGTGACAAGGCAACCCCACGCGCCCCCGGGGGGGCGCCAAGATGCCTTGTGGGCCCCTCGTGGCTCCTTTTGACCTAATTCCACTTCTATAAATTCTCAAATATTGGGAAACCATCAGAGAACCACCTCGAATAACTTTTCCGACGCCGCAAGCTTCTGTTCTTCCGCGGTCCCATCTGGAGGCCTTTTCCGGCACCCTGCCGGAGGGGGACTCGATCACGGAGGGCTTGTACATCAACCTTGCTGTCCCTCCGATGATGTGTGAGTAGTTTACCACAGACCTACGGGTCCATAACTAGTAGCTGGATGGCTTCTTCTCTCTCTTTGATCTTCAATACAATGTTCTCCTCGATCTTCTTGGAGTTCTATTCGATGTAATCTTTTTTTGCGATGTGTTTGTTGGGATCCGATGAATTGTGGGTTTATGATCAGATTATTCATGAGAAGTAATTGAGTCTTTTCTAAACTTTATTATGCATGATTTTGATTGCTTTGTATTTCTCTCCGATCTATCCGTTTGGTTTGGCCAACTAGATTGATTTATCTTCACCGGGAGAGGTGCTTTGTAATGGGTTCAATCTTGCGGTGTTCTATATCCCAGTGACAGAAAGGGACAAGACACGTATTTGTATTGTTGCCATTAAGGGTAAAACGATGGGGTTTATTCATATTGATTGGGTTTACTTTGTCTACATCGTGTCATCTTGCTTAAGGCGTTACTCCGTTTTCATTAACTTAATACCCTAGATGCATGCTGGATAGCGGTCGATGGGTGGAGTAATAGTAGTAGATGCAGTTAGGAGTCGGTCTACTTGTCTCGGACGTGATGCCTATATACATGATCATTGCCATGAATCCGTCATAACTATGCACTTTTCTATCAATTGCCCAACAGTAATTTGTCTACCCACCGTATGCTATGTGTTCGAGAGAGAAGACTCTAGTGAAAACTATGGCCCCCGGGTCTACTTTACATATAAAAAGAAAACTAAAAATATTTTTCTGCAATTTTCTTTCTTTTATTTTCTTTTGCAATTTATCTATCTACCACTACGAGATTTAATCCTTGCAAGTAACGAGTTCAAGGGGATTGACAACCCTCTTGCCCGCGTTGGGTGCAAGTATTTGGTTTTGTGTGTGCAGGTGCTGTTCATGAGGCTTTGCATGATTCTCCTACTGGATTGATACCTTGGTTCTCACTGAGGGAAATACTTATCTCTACTGTGCTGCATCTCCCCTCCTCTTTGGGGGAAAATCCCAACACAGCTCACAAGTAGCACCTATCTATTTACTTTTATGTTATTTTACTTTTATTGTTGAGTCAGCACCTTCTCATTTTAAGCACCAATCCTGAGAGCACTATTGTCATTCTTATGCATTGAGTACAGTTAATGTTGGGTTTACCATGACTGGATCTCTTCTACCCTTAATTACAATGTTTAGTCGCTGCTTGAACTTTGGAGGTGCTCTGCATTTATGTTTTGCGGTCTCAGAAAGGGCTAGCGAGATACCATGTTATCATATTATATCATGATTGTTTTGACAAATTGTTGGCATTGGAGATATGTTATTATTGCTCGCTAGTTGATTATGCCATTGATATGAGTAAATGTAAATTCTAAATGTTATCATTTGCATGGTTAGTTCATGATCTTTGCTGAAAACTTGGGTGCTATTTAAGCTTATATATGGATACAAGAACAAAAGAGTTCATAAAAGTTTTTCTTTATCACTTTCAGTTTGTCAACTGAATTGCTTGAGGACAAGCAATGAGTTAAGCTTGGGGGAGTTGACATGTCTCCGTTGTATCTACTTTTCCAAACACTTTTGCTCTTGTTTTGGACTCTAATTTGCATGATTTGAATGAAACTAACCCGGACTGACGCTGTTTTCAGCAGAACTACCATGGTATTGTTTTTGTGCAGAAATAAAAGTTCTCGGAATTGGACAAAACTTTATGGAGATTTTCTATGGAATATATAAAAAATACTGGCGCAAAAATCTACCGAAGAGGGGCCACCTGTTGCCCACAAGGCAACAGGGCATGGCCACCCCTGGGCGCGCCCTCTTACCTTGTGGGGCCCACAGGCGGTCGTCTGACCTAATTCCAACGCTATAAATTCTATTTCCCCGAGAAAAAATTAAGTGAAGAAGTTTCATCGCGTTTTACGATACAGAGCCGCCGCCACCTCCTGTTCTTCATCGGGAGGGCTGATCTAGAGTCCGTTCGGGCCTCCGGAGAGGGGGATTCGTCGTCATCGTCATCATCAACCATCCTCCATCACCAATTTCATGATGCTCACCATCGGGCATGAGTAATTCCTCCGTAGGCTTGCTGGACGGTGATGGGTTGAATGAGATTTATCATGTAATCGAGTCAATTTGTTAGGGCTTGATCCCTAGTATCCACTATGTTTTGAGATTGTTGTTGCTATGATTTTGCTATGCTTAATGCTTGTCACTAGTGCCCTAGTGCCATGATTTCAGATCGGAACCCTCTATGTTTTCATGAATATATTTGAGTTCTTGATCCTCTCTGCTAGTTATATGCACTTGTTATTGTACTAATCCATAGACTCCATAGTGACAATTGTTTGGGATACTCTCTAGGGATGACTGTAATTCGAGGACTTCATGTATTCACCATGTGTTAATGCTTTGGTTTGGTTCTCTATTAAAAGGAGGCCTTAATATCCCTTAGTTTCCTTATGGACCCCGCTGCCACGGGAGGGTAGGACAAAAGATGTCATGCAAGTTCTTATTATAAGCACGTATGACTATGTACAGAATACATGTCTACATTATATTGATGAATTGGAGCTATTGTGTATCGCTCTAGGTTGTGACTGTTACATGATGAATGTCATCCAACATAATTATCCATCACTGATCCAATGCCTACGCTTTTCGCATATTGATCTTTGCTAAGTTACTACCGTTGCTGCTGCTGTTACAATCACTACAAAACTGCTACTGTTACTGTCTGTGTTACTATTGCTACTGTTACTACTATGCTACTAATCACTTTGCTCCAGATACTTAGTTCTCCAGGTGTGGTTGAATTGACAACTCAGCTGCTAATACTCACAAATATTCTTTGGTTCCCCTTGTGTCGAATCAATAAATTTGGGTGAAATACTACCCTCGAAGACTATTGCGATCCCCTATACTTGTGGGTTATCAAGGCTCTATAATGTATGCCATGCTGTGTACCAGACCTGATGTGTGCCTTGCCATAAGTCTGGCAGGGAGGTACCAAAGTGATCCAGGAGTAGATCACTGGACAGCGGTCAAAAATATCCTTAAGTACCTAAAGAGGACTAAGGACATGTTTCTCGTTTATGGAGGTGACAAAGAGCTTGCCGTAAAGGGTTACGTCGATGCTAGCTTCGACACAGATCCAGATGACTCAAAGTCTCAAACCGGATACGTATTTATATTGAATGGTGGAGCAGATAGTTGGTGCAGTTCCAAGCAAAGCGTCGTAGCGGGATCTACATGTGAAGTGGAATATATAGCTGCTTCCGAAGCAGCGCTAGAAGGACTTCAGATGAAGGAGTTCATATCCGATCTAGGAGTAATACCTAGTGCATTGGATCCAATGTGATAGAGGCGAGGGTCCCGATCTTTTGATGAGATGATAACTATCGATTTGGTGGAGTCGACTTTGACGATCCGACTACAAACGTGCACGACATTGCGCCTTAGCAATCGCTAAACCAATCTCCCGGAGGTTACTGACGATGCTGGAAACACGATCAGCCTGACCACTGATAACCTGCAAGTATAGGGGATCAGTTGTAGCCTTTCTCGATAAATAAGAGTGTCGAACCCAACGAGGAGCTAAAGGTAGAATCAATATTCCCTTCAAGTTCTATCGACCACCGATACAACTCTACGCACACTTGACGTTTGCTTTACCTAGAACAAGTATGAAACTAGAAGTACTTTGTACGTGTAATGCTAGAACTAGTTTGCAAGAATAAAACTAGGAGTACTTTGCGAGATAATAAAAGTTAATTGTTTAGTAGAAAGCTTTTGTAACACAAGAGAAAGATTTGTCCCTAGGCAATCGATAACTAGACCGGTAATCATTATTGCAATTTTATATGAGGGAGAGGCATGAGCTAACATACTTTCCGCACTTGGATCATATGCACTTATGATTGGAACTCTAGCAAGCATCCGCAATTACTAAAGATCATTAAGGTAAAACCCAAGCATAGCATTAAGTAACAAGTCCTCTTTACTCCCATACGCAACAACCCCCTTACTCGGGTGTAAGCTTCTGTCACTCTAGCCGCCCACTATAAGAGAATTATGAATGTATTGCAAACCCTACAGCAGGAATCCCTCATGCTTGCGCGACACGGAGGGCACCATAGGACAGCACCAAAATAAAACATACAACTCAAACCAATCACGACCATCAATCAACCCATAGGACAAAAAGAATCTACTCAAACATCATAGGATGGCAACACATCATTGGATAATAATATGTAGCATTAAGCACCATGTTTAAATAGAGATTACAGCGGGGAGAAGAGGTGTTACACCACTGCATAGAGGGGGAGAGAGTTGGTGTTGACGGCGGCGAAGTTGTTGGTGTAGATCGCCGTCACGATGATTGCCCCGGCGGCGTTCCGGCGCCAACGGGAGAGAGGGGGAGAGAGCCCCCTCCTTCTTCTTCTTCCTTGGCCTCCCCCCAAGATGGTAGGAGAGTTTCCCCTCTGGTCCATGGCCGTTATGGCTCCCGGAGGGGAGGAGCCCCTCCGAGATTGGATCTCTCTCTCTGTTCTCTTCTGTTTCACGTTCCTGTTTTATGGCTGAAAACCGTTTCTTAAATTCCTGGAGATCCGTAACTCCGATTGGGCTAAAATTTTGAGGGTATTTTTATCCGGATATTAGCTTCCTTGCGGTAGAAGGACACCCTCAACCGACCTACAGGGGAGCCACAAGCCCCCTAGGTGCGCCCAGGGGGGCCCGCGCCCTCCAGGCTTGCCGTGTCCTCGGGCATCGTCTCGCGTTGATACTTTTTTTTCCCAAAAATCACATATATTCCAAAATAAATCTCCATAAATTTTTATCGCGTTTGGACTTCGTTTGATATGGATTTTCTGCGAAACAAAAAACATGCAACAAACAGGAACTGACACTGGGCACTGGATCAATATGTTAGTCCAAGAAAATCATATAAAATGTTGCCAAAAGTATGTAAAAGTTGTAAAATATTGGCATGAAACAATAAAAAATTATAGATACGATGGAGACGTATCAGCATCCCCAAGCTTAATTCCTGCTCGTCCTCGAGTAGGTAAATGATAAAAAGATAATTTTTGATGTGGAATGCTACCTAGCATAATCTTGATCATGTAATCTAATCATGGCATGAATATTAAGACACGAGTGATTCAAAGCAATAGTCTATAATTTGATATAAAGACATCAATACTCAGGCATACCAACAAACAATCATGCCTTTCAGAATAAAAATGCTAAAGAACACTATCCCTACAAAATCATATAGCCTTGTCATGCTCCATCTTCTTAACACAAAATATAAATCATGTACAACCCCGATGTCAGCCAAGCAATTGGTTCATACTTTTTAACGCGCTTCAGCTTTTTAAACCCCCACGCAATACATGAGCGCGAGCCATGGACATAGCACTATAGGTGGAATAGAATGCGGTGGTAGGGATCAATAAGGAGAAGTCAAAAAGGGAGAAAGTCTCGCGTCAACTAGGTGGATCAATGGGCTATGGAGATGCCCATCAATCGATATCAATGCGAGTAGGGATTGCCATGCAACAGATGCACTAAGAGCTATAAGTGTATGAAACCTCAAACTAAAAACTAAGTGGGTGTGCATCCAACTTGCTTGCTCATGAAGACCTCGAGCATTTGAGGAAGCCCATCATCGGCATATACAAGCCAAGTTCTATAATGAAAAATTCCCACTAGTATATGAAAGTGACAACATAGGAGACTCTCTATATGAAAAACATGGTGCTACTGTGAAGCACAAGTGTGGTAAAGGATAGTAGCATTGCCCCTTCTCTCTTTTTCTCTCATTTCATTTTTTTCTTTTTTTTTCTCTTTTTTTTGAAACAGTCTCATGGACCTCATCCCCACTTTTTCGAGAACTCATTAGTCTCCACCATTCTTTCCTCACTGGGACAATGCTCTAATAATGATGATCATCACACTTTTATTTACTTACAACTCGATAAAAAATATACAAGATGACTCTATATGAATGCCTCTGGTAGTGTACCAGGATGTGCAATGATCTACCGTAGCAAAGATACCAAAAAACGGACAAGCCATGAAAATATCATGCTAGCTATCTTACGATCATGCAAAGCAATATGACAATGAATGCTCAAGTCATGTATATGATGATGATGGAAGTTGCATGGCAATATATCTCGGAATGGCTATAGAAATGCCATAATAGGTAGGTATGGTGGCTGTTTTGAGGAAGAAATAAGGAGGCTTATGTGTGATAGAGCGTATCATATCACGGGGTTTGGATGCACCGGCGAAGTTTGCACCAACTCTCGAGGTGAGAAAGGGCAATGCACGATACCGAAGAGGCTAGCAAATTGCGGAAGGGTGAGAGTGCGTATAATCCATGGACTCACATTAGTCATAAAGAACTCACATACTTATTGCGAAAGTTTATTAGCCCTCGAAGCAAAGTACTGCTACGCATGCCCCTAGGGGGGAGGTTGGTAGGAGTTAACCATCGCGCACCCCCGACCTCCACGCAAAGGATGACACTCAATAATAAATCATGCTCCAACTCCTTAGCATAACTAAAGACTATATGTGCATGCTTCGGGAATCACAAACCTTAACACCAATATTCTTACTAAACCACAATCATTCACTAGTACCTCCCACATATTACCATCTCAATATCGCAAAACTATTGCAAGGAATCAAACTTATTATATTCAGTGATCTACAAGTTTTATGTAGGATTTTATAACTAACCATGTGAATGAGCAATTCCTGTTGACTCTCTAAATAGATATAAGTGAAGCATGAGAGTTTATTTCTTTCTAAAAAAGACTTGCCCATGCTCTAATAAATATAAGTGAAGCAAAAGAGCATTCTACAAATAACGGTTTTCTATATGTAGAGAAACATGCATCCAAACTTCAAATGATATAAGTGAAGCACATGAAGCATTCTATAAAGCCATAATCAAAAGATATAAGTGAAGTGCATGAAGCATTCTATAAATCAACCAAGGACTATCTCATACCATTATGGTACATTATTAAAAGAAAAATAAAAAGCACACGACGCTCCAAGAATTTACGCATATCATGTGAACGAAACAAAAACCGAAACATACCGATAATTGTTGAAGAAAGATGGGATGTCTTCCGGGGCATCCCCAAGCTTAGATGCTTGAGACTCCTTGAATATTTACTTGGTGTGCCTTGGGCATCCCCAAGCTTGAGCTCTTGCCTCTCCTTATTCTCCTCATATCGATACCTCCTCGATCTTCGAACACTTCATCCACACAAAACTTAACCGAACTTTTTATTAGAGGGGTTAGTACATATAACATCAAATCCCATCATGTCATGCTGTAACATTATTGTATAATTATAATCAAACATTACCCACTGTATGCTATCACAATTCTATGGCTCCCAAGTCAATGGGGCTCAACAAGATTTCAGACATACGCAAATAAAGAAACTATAACAGATATCTATGAAAACAGGACATTCTGTGAAGATGCAAATGAAACATATACTTATGTAACTCAAAAAATTCTGAAAAATTAGGAAGTGATAAAACATTTGCATAGAAGTACTGTGTAAAAATTTCAGAAATTTTGCATGTTCCAGTAAATTACAGAAATTCAAACACTACAGCAAAAGTTTCTGTTTTTTCACAGCACACACCAAACAAGCAATTTAAACATCCTAAAGGTAAATCTTGGCACATTATTTTTATAATACAATGGATTTGTACAAGGGGATAATTATTTTTGTGAGAAACTTCCATGAAAAATTCTACATTGTTTCCATGAGCATGAACACAAGTGTTCAAGGTCGACCCTCACTTCTCCAATGCATAACCTTCCAATCGCTTCTCTTTTTGAAAAAGTTTTTAGGTTCCCCTCTATATTTTTTTGTTTTAAAACTTTTTAAAAGCACACAACAGAATAAAATGACTCTCTAAAACTTCCGGGTTGTCTCCCAGGCAGTGCTTTCTTTAAAGCCATTAAGCTAGGCATAAAGTGCTCAAGTAATCGATCCACCCAGATCCTAAGGTATATCAAAGCCAATTTTAATTAACAATGATTTATAATTTAGTAGTGAGCACAAAGCAACATATATCATGCAATGACGAAGTCTAACTCTCATCCTTTGCATCGACATGTAATAAAAGAACAATTCATGCATACATAATAAAGGCCGATACATAGCATAAACAGTTTCTTGCAATTTTATCGTATTAGAAACATAGAGAGGTGGAGATGTAGTTCCTCTCTCATAATAATTGCAAGTAGGAGCAGCAAGCACATGCATATCATATTCATCAAAATCATCATGTGTAGTAGTAAAACGCAACCCATCAATGTAATCCTTAATAAGCGCAAACTTCTCCGATATAGTGTAGTTGGGAGAATTCAAAAAGATAATAGGACTATCATGTGTAGGTGCAATAGCAACAATTTCATGTTTAACATAAGGAACTATAGCAAGTTCATCTCCACAAGCATCATTCAAATTGGCATCATGGCCACAAGCATAGCAAGCATCAATTTCATCAAAAAGGGATATTTCAAATGAATCCAAGGGATCATATCAATTGTAACATCCCCAGATCTGAACCCTATCATTAAGCTAATTAATTAGCCATGTCATCATGATCATCCTAATTAAATTGCATTTAGGAAATAATACAAACTCAAATTCCAAATTCAAATGCAAGTCAAATTATTACTTCTTCAATTAATTGAATAAAAATGTTCATAATATTTCAAAATTGACCCTAGCACCCAGAAACAGTGACTTTAACAGCCACTTTAATGCATTTCCAATTAAGCAAAATTTAAATGAAATTATTCAACTACCAAACTTTTTGTGGCAGTGCCAGACATTACCTAGTATTTGATTTGGCAAGTCCCATATTTTACAAAATACATTTGCTGCTAAAAAGAAAATGTAACAGAAAAGAATAAAAGAAAACAGAAAATAATAGGAAAAAGGCCTAGGCGCTACTGTGCTGCTGGGCCGCAAGTGCACAGTGTGCGTGGCCCAGCCCACCTCTTCTTTTCTCCCTCCTCCCACCTCGCTGTCGCCCGCGCCATGGCCAGCGCGCGCAGCTCCGGCCGCTGGCCGCCACCTGCCGCCGCAGACCCCGGGGAGGATAAGGCCGAGGCCATCCCTCCCCCCTGAACGCCCTCCGCCATTCTCCCCCTCTTCCCCCTCGCCCGCGTGCTCTCCCTCACCTCTGCCCGAGCGTCGCCGTCGCCGCATCGCTGCTCCACCGTGGCCACTGCCCTCCCCGAGCCTTCTCTTGCAGTCCAGGAGGTTCGCCGACGTCCGCTACGTCTTCTACACCGACGAGCGCATGCCGGGGAGCTCCTCATCGAGCGGATCGAGCCGCCCTTCTTCGTCTCGGCCACCGGCGACCACCGTCCTCCCCGACCTCACCTGCGCTCCTAAGCCCCTCGCCGGCCTTCTTGAGCCGCTCGGTGAGCTCCCCTCTCTCCTCCCCTTCTTCGTCTGGTCCCGCGCGCCTCCTAGCTAGCCGTTCTACCGTCGCCGTAGCTGGTCGCCGCCGTTCGCCTCGCCATCGCGGCCACCGCTCGATAAGCTCGAAGCCGAGCCGCGCATCGTGCTCCTGGAGCTCCCAGGAGTCCAGCGAGCACTCGCACGCGTCCTCCCGTGCCCCGTAGCAACGTGCTTGACTTCGGTCGAACTCCGGCGACCGTCGCGATCGCCGCCGCCGTCGTTTTAGCCCGTCTCCGGCCGAGCCAGTGCCACCGCTAGATGAGGCACTTCGCGCACGTTCGAACGCATCGTCCCGCGCCCGTTTTGGCCCACCGCAGGCGAAAGCCGACGCCGTCCAGTGCGTCTCCGCCGCAAAACGCGGTCGCCGGTGTTTAAACGCCGGCCGGCCGATGTGGCGCCGACGCGGTCGCCACTGACGTCATCTTGACGTCATGCTGATGTCACAAGTTACTATTCTGGATAATGCGAATTTAATAATTAAATTAATTCCAGGAATATCAGAAAAAGGTTTAAATCTTTGAAAATTCGTAGAAATTCAACCGTAGCTCGGATCGAAAAGTTTTCTACATGAAAGTTGATCAGAAAAATGAGACGAATCCGAATATGTGGTCAAAATGCTTGACCATCACTCCTAACTATCTGAACATGGAACCTTCCCCTCCGGTTCAGTATACCGATAACTGCCTAAACGTCGGGAAAATATCCTAGATATTTTCCCGCTCCGTCCCTAACGTGTAGCCTTGCATTAGGTCACCACCAGCACTGCATTTTGCCATGCCATGCACTTTGTTGCATTTGATTGCTTTTATTTACTGTTTCTTCTCCCTCTTCTCTTCCGTTAGACCCCGAGACCGACGCTACCCCGGAGGACTGCTACTCCGTTGACGACCCCTCTTTTTCCGCAGAGCTTCCAGGCAAGCAAACCCCCTTGAGCATGCCTATATCACCTATTCTTTCTCCCTCCTGCTTGCATTAGAATTTTCTACTGCTTTTTATTGATCCTATTCTGATGCATAGCCTATTTTTGTAAACTGCTATTGATACTTTACCTGCTATCCTAAATGCTTAGTATAGGTTGGTTGGTAATCCATCTGTGGCCCCTCTTCCTTGTCCTAGTTGCCCCGCTTAGTTGCCCGTGCCCCGATCGATGGGCTGAGACCAACACATCACCGCACCCCCCCTAAGTTGTACGACTCTACAGAGCTAATATCGAGTGTCGAGGGTGATACATCATACATCACTTCTGATGATATCTCTGTAGCCTAGCTCGTCGGTTGTGGGTTACCGAGGGTGGTTCCTCTTTCACCACCTCCGATGAAGCATCTGTCGTGCAACCCCGCAAGTGTGAATACCATCGAGGGTGATTCCTCCGGGTTCACCTTGACGGGTACATCGAGTGGGAATCCAACGAGGGTGATTCCTCGGATTCCTTCTTGGTGTTACGAACACACGGTTACTTTGGCTTTATTACAGATACTTGGTAAAGACAGGTCGACCCCGAGGGGTACCCGCGAGAGATGTGGAGTCGGGTTGACCATGAGGGTACCCGCGAGATAATTACGTGGCACGGCCGGGCATTCCTAGCCCTTGCCGTAAGTCCACGAGACGGGGAAACGGGGTCACATGATCGTGGATCTCTACTCCTTTCCGCGAGCTCCCAATACACTAACGGATTTGGGTATTTGATCTGAGTTGGCCACTGACCTATACGCACTACCACCACGCGGGATAATGGTTTAATGGGGCCCTCGGTGCCGTATGTATCAGCCAAAAGCTCTGTCAGACGTCCAGTTCAACCTTGTGGCACGGTCGGATCGTGCCATCCAGGAGAGGGATGGCGCTGGTATCCACCCCGCGCACAACGACCCGGAGTGCGAAGGGCGATGGGCCCAAGACCCCTGAGCACTTAGGATGTAGACCGGCGGGGACCTCTCTGCTGAGCCTAGGTAGGACTACGTCGTGTCGATCAGCCGAGGCCAGGGATGACCGAGAAAAGTGTGTCCGGCCAGAGTTAATCGAGCGTGTTGGGTAACAGTAGTGCACCCCTGCAGGGAAGTTATCTATTCGAATAGCCGTGTCCACGGTAATAGGACGCTCAGTTTTGTATCCCGATCTACTACAACTTGAACTGGATACATGTTACTTTAATTTTAAGCTCCGGGATCGCTTTCTCATAGGGAGTCGAGGAAGGATCTCTAGGCTTGCTACTACATGCTTGTTGTTTTAATTAAATGCTAATCTGCACTCTTCTAATGCTGCAAGACGCTGCAAGATGCTATTCTTCGATAGGCTAGGCCTTCTCTCTATTCTGGCATTTCTGCAGTATAGCCCACAGATACATCCCCTTCCTTTGATACCGATGCATACTTAGCATAGTTCTGATGTAAGTCTTGTGAGTACTTTGGATGAGTACTCACGGTTGATTTGCTACCTCTTTTCCCCATACCCGAATGCTGCGACCAGATGACGGAGCTCCGGATCCAGCTGACCCCGTCGACGACTACTACTACCACGGTGGAGCCTACTACTACGTGGAGACCGATGACTAGGAGTAGTTAGGAGACTGCCAGGCAGGAGGCCTTGCCTCTTTCGATTAGAGCCGTTGTTTGTTTTGGCCTTCTTAAGGCATCCTTGTCTAATTATGTCTGTACTCAGATACTAATGCTTCCGCTGATGCTTGTGTAACTCAAGCTTATGTATTCGAGCCCTCGAGGCCCTTGGCTTGTAATATAAAGCTTGTATTATTTTATTTTGTGTCTAGAGTTGTGTTGTGATATTTTCCCGTGAGTCCCTGGGCTTGATCGTGCGCATTTGCGTGTATGATTAGTGCACGGTTGGGCCGGGGGCGTGACAAGATGGTATCAGAGCCAACTGCCTGTAGGAAGCCCCTTTCCAACTCCTTGGCCGAAGTTGTGTCTAGTCTTTGAAAAATGATTTTACTAACATGGCTGTGTGGCTTACGGGCCCCAGTCGCCAATGGGTGGTATTAGGATCTTTTATTCCTCTTCCTTACTCTGGGACTCTGATCTCTCTTCCCTTCGGGTTAAAGTTTTGCTAACACTAACATTAGGTTCTCGTGTTCACATCCACCCGGAGAGCTGGATTGTCTGCAATTATTCATTTCCATTGGTCTGTTTAATCTGATAATCACATTCTCCTTTCCATTGGTCTGTTTAACCTTTCTTGTAATCTAGCTTTTATCTGAGCAGTGATAATTCCCTACTTAAGTTAGCACCCCCAAATAAAACCTTGTTACTATTGTTGATGACATTCTGGTAACCACCGATGGACGAGAACCTTGCCTATTGGTCCGCCTCGTTTTAACGAGCAGGAAAATGGTTCTCTTCATTCCCCGCCCATGGTACCGACGTGTTGCCGACATAGCTGACAAACTATCCTCTGACGTGCCTTACTATCATGGCCGTGCAAGATGTCACCGCCCTTCCTACTTTTAACCCACACTAACCATAGTTCCACAGGATTGAAACCTGACTCTCCTATACATTCTTGCCCGAAGATTCCCCTTACTCCACCTCTTAAATCTCGGGACGAGATTTCTTGTAGTGGGGGATATTTGTAACATCCCCAGATCTCAACCCTGTCATTAAGCTAATTAATTAGCCATGTCATCATGATCATCCTAATTAAATTGCATTTAGGAAATAATACAAACTCACATTCCAAATTCAAATGCAAGTCAAATTATTACTTCTTCAATTAATTGAATAAAAATGTTCATAATATTTCAAATAATCCCAAAGCTATTATAAAAATAAAATTAACATTATTAAAATTCCCAAATTGACCCTAGCACCCAGAAACAGTGACTTTAACAGCCACTTTAATGCATTTCCAATTAAGCAAAATCTAAATGAAATTATTCAACTACCAATCTTTTTGTGGCAGTGCCAGACATTACCTAGTATTTGATTTGGCAAGTCCCATATTTTACAAAATACATTTGCTGCTAAAAAGAAAATGTAACAGAAAAGAATAAAAGAAAACAGAAAATAAAAGGAAAAAGGCCTAGGCGCTACTGTGCTGCTGGGCCGCAAGTGCACAGTGTGCCTGGCCCAGCCCACCTCTCCTTTTCTCCCTCCTGCCGCCTCGCTGTCGCCCGCGCCGTGGTCAGCGCGCGCAGCTCCGGCCGCTGGCCGCCACCTGCCGCCGCAGGCCTCGGGGAGGATAAGGCTGAGGCCATCCCTCTCCCCTAGACGCCCTCCGCCATTCTCCCCCTCTTCCTCCTCGCTCGCGCGCTCTCCCTCACCTCTGCCCGAGCGTCGCCCTCGCCGCATCGCTGCTCCACCGTGGCCACTGCCCTCCCCGAGCCTTCTCTTGCTGTCCAGGAGGTTCGCCGACGTCCGCTATGTCTTCTACACCGATGAGCGCATGCCGGGGAGCTCCTCATCGAGCGGATCGAGCCGCACCTCTTCGTCTCGGCCACCGGCGACCACCGTCGTCCCCGACCTCACCTGCACTCCTAAGCCCCTCGCCGGCCTTCTTGAGCCGCTCGGTGAGCTCCCCTCTCTCCTCCCCATCTCCGTCTGGTCCCGCGCGCCTCCTAGCTAGATGTTCCGTCGTCGCCGTAGCTCGTCGCCGCCGTTCGCCTCGCCACCGCGGCCACCGCTCGATAAGCTCGAAGCTGAGCCGCGCATCGTGCTCCTTGTAATTGAGCTACAGTGAGCACCTTTTGATAATGCCAAGTCACCATGATTAACAGTGCTTGATCATCATTTGAATCATATCTCATTTCAAATTCCAATTCAATTGAGAATTCAAATTTAAAGCAAAAATAAAAGTGGTTCAAATTTGAAAACTAAAATGTTCATAATATTGCAAATAATCCAAAAGCAATTATAAAAATAAAATCAACATTAATTGAATTAGTTAAATGACTCTAACATCATGAAACAGTACCAAAACAGAAGTATTGAATCCATTTTCATTTAAATAAATTTCAAATACAAAAATCTGGACTCCAAACCTTTTTCTGGCAGTGGTAAATATTGCGTATTATTTATGGAGTCAAGTCACATATTTTACAAAACTCAAATTGTGGCTAAACTATTTGCAGAACAGAAACAAAAATAGAAAACAGAAAAAGTAAAGGAAAAATAGAAAAAGGCCGCAGCGCCTGGGCCTAAGTCAAACCAGATACGGCCCGGCCCAACTCCCCCATTCTCCTTCCTACTGCTCACCCGCGCCCGCCCGCGCACGCCCTTGCCCGTCGCCGGCTCGCCGTCCCAGCCGCGCCCGCTCGTCCTCGCGTCGCTACAGGAGGACGGGGAGGATAAGGAGGCCACCGCGACAACCCTAGCCGCCCCCAGATCTTTCCCCCCTCTCCCTCGCTCTTCCGCGAACTCACCGAGCGCCATCGTCGTCGGGCACCGCTCGATCCCGCGGCCACCGTCGCCGCCATGCCTCGCCACCGCGCCCGATCAAGCCGCCGTCCTCGACTCCTTCCTCTGGTGCAAGCCGTTGGAGTCGGGAGCCACCACAACGAGCGCTATGTCCTCTTCTTCCTCCTCGGGCACCGTCGTCTCCGTCGCCGATTCACCGCCGTCGAGCCCTCCCCCGCGCACACTGTGCTCACCTGCAGGCTCACGGTGAGCCCCCGCATCTTTCCCCTCCCTCTCACGCATGAATCCATCCCCGTAGCCGCCGCTGCCATCACCGCCCGAACCCAGCTCCGCCGCGTAGCTCATCGCCGTCGTTGTAGTCGGTGTCGTGGCCGGGCAAGCACGACAATGTGCTCAGGGAACCTCTCCGGTGCCACCCGTGCCACTAGCTCGTCCTCCGATGCCCTATGCCGACAAGTCGGAGCTCGCCCGAGAACGCTGCCGCCTCCGCTCGTCGCCGGCGTCGATTCCGGCGATCCCCGAGCAGACCGCCACCACCACGCAATGCGCCTCTCCGCGCTCTTTCGAACGCGCCCCTCCGCGCGCCAAATGGCCGCCGGAGCGCGAATTCCGGCCACCGTCCGACGCGCGCCGCCGTGTTTGGCTCGCCGGAGCCAACTCCGGCGCCGGCGTCCGACGTGGCGCCACGTGGCCTCCCCTGTGAGGCTGACATGTGGGCCCAGTGGGTCCGCTGACCGGCTTGACCTGGTCAAACCTGCTGACTGGGTTTGACCAGTCACTGACAGGTGGACCCCGCGCTAATAAAAGCATTTTTATAAATAAATAAAATGCTAATTAATCTGTTAATTAAATTATTTGTTAATCAGCCACTGACCAGTAGGGCCCACCCTCTAATTAATCCTTACTTAGTTTAAATAAATCCTAATTAGCTACTATGACACTGACCAGTGGGACCCACTGGTCAGGTTTGACTCTGGTCAGCCCGTTTGACCGCTGACGTCACCCTGACGTCACCAGACACTGTTTCGGATAATTCGAATTAAATAATTCCAAAAATTCCAGAAATTCAATAAAACTTTAAAAATCATATAAAATAAACCGTAACTCAGATGAAAATAATTTATATATGAAAAACGATCAGAAAATTACGAAGAATCTGAATATGTCAGCTACACTCATGTTAGAACCCTCTAAGTAGATGAACATGGAACTTTGTGCCCGTATTCGATAGATGAATAGTGCATAACCTTGATAAAATAAATCCTAATAAATTCCCAATTCCTCTAAAATATTTAGATAGGCAGTATATCACCTCTGCATATCATTTAGGCATGTCATGCATCGCTGTTGCATTGTTGCCATGAATTTATTGTTTCTTCCCCCTCCTTCTCTCCCGATAGACGCCGAGACCGCCGCCGACGGAGCTGAGTACGACTACGCTCCAGACGAGCAGCCTTCAGATGACAAGCCCCTCTCAGCAGAGCTTCCAGGGAAGCAAACCCCTTGATCATCTAGATATCGCCCACTCTTTCTCTCTTATGCTTGCATTGGAATTGCTTCTGTTGATATTTCGATAGCTCCTATTCTGATGCATAGCCAGTTTTTTGTCGCCTGCTATTGATACCTTACCTGCTACCCTATGATGCTTAGTTAGGCATGCTATGTTTCATCAGCTGGCCCTTCACCCTTGTCCGTTTGCCATGCTTGTTATCGGGCCGTGATCACCCTGGGTGATGATCACAAAAATGTTTACTTATCGCAATACTTTAAACTATTAAAGTCGGGCTGGCCCCAAGGGTGCCCGCGAGAGAATAATATTAAAGACGGGTCGGCTACAAGAGCACCCGCGAGCCGTGTGTTATCAAGTCGGAGCGACAGGGGTCATGTTCGTCTCTGCGAGTTACTAAACACGCCTAACGGATTTGGGTATTTGATCTGAGTAGGCCGCTGGCCTTATATGCACTACCACCACATGGGATAATGGTTTAATGGGGCCCTCTATGTCGTATGTATCAGCCGAAAGCTCTTCAGACGTCACAGCTCAGAGATGCGGGCTGATTGCTGGGGTGGGCTGGTTACGTCACTGGTGTATACAGTGTCGCGCCTGGGCCCTGGCCAGTCACGCAACGTGCAGGAGTGCAAAGGGCGATGGCCCAAGACCCCTTCGCACTTAGGATTTAGACCGGCGTGCTGACCTCTTTGCTGAGCCTAGGTAGGACTGTGTCGTGTCGATCACCCGAGGCCGGGCATTACCCAGCAAGTGTGTCCGGCCAGATGTGATCGAGCGTGTTGGGTAACAGTAGTGCACCCCTACAGGGTAGTTATCTATTCGAATAGCCGTGTCCATGGTAACAGGACGCTCGGAGTTGTATCCTGATCTGCTACAACTACAAATGGATACTGTTACAATATTAAACTGTTACTACTGCTCTCGTGATCACTTTTGTCGCAGGGTACATGAGGAAGGATCTCAGGGCAATACTAAATTATAATTGCTATTGTATGTTACTATACTCTACTCTCTTCTGAGGATGCAAGATTGCTTCAAGATCTAGTCTTCGATAGGCTAGGCCTCTCCCCCTCTGTTCCAGCATTTCTGCAGTTTAGTTCAAAGATATAGCCCCATTCCTTTGATACCGATGCATACTTAGCATAGTTCTGATGTCAGTCTTGCGAGTACTTTGGATGAGTACTCACGGTTGCTTTGCTATCTCTTTTTCCCCATACCCGGTTGCTGTGATCAGATGATGGAGCCCAGGACCAGGAGATCCCCGGAGGTTACTACTACTATGTTGAGCCCGCCGACCAGGAGTAGTTCGGAGGCCCTAGGCAGGAGGCCTTCGCCTTTTCGATCAGTGTCGCTGTTTGTGCTAGCCTTCTTAAGGCAAACTTGGCTAACTATGTCTGTACCCAGATAATATTGTTTGTATGACTTATGTATTCAGGTCCTCGTGACCCCTGGCTTGTAATTTGATGATTTATGTTTAGATTTGAGTTTAGAGTTGTGTTGTGATATCTTCCCGTGAGTCTCTGATCTCGAGCGCGCACGTTTGCGTGTATGATTAGTGCACGGTCGAGCAGGGGCTTCACAAGTTGGTATCAGAGCCGACTGCCTGTAGGAAGCCCCGTTCCGATTCCTTGGTCGAAGTTGAGTCTAGTCTTTGAAAACTATATTTTACTAACATGGCTGTGTGGCTTACGGGCCCACGTCGCCAATGGGTGGTATTAGGATCTTTTATTCCTCTTCCTTACTCTGGGATTCTACTCTCTCTTCTATTCGGGTTAAAATTTTACTAACTCTGACTCTAGGTTCTCATGATCACGTCCACCCAGAGCTTTGATTATCTGCAAATTACTTCCTTGAATGCACGATGCAAGAATTCACTCACTGTCATTTGACAATCTTGAATTTCCTCTGTTTCAGATGGATCGCTTGTTTCCGCCGCGCCCTGTGATGCAGCTTGTACTTCGGACTTGGGCTCGTGATGCGACTGGTTTTCCAGCTATCCTGATCGCCCTCCTGACCAGACTAGGCTACCGTTGGTACCCCGAGTACATGGTTTACGAGGATTTCCGCGAGTTCAACCAGGAGCAGTATCATGCCGATGTTCGTGTCTTTGATCAGTGGAACGACTCCGTCACTGAGTTGCACACTTTTCACGGTATCGGTGTGACGATTGATATGGCAGTCCATAACGCTGCCCATTCTGCTATCGCACGTCTTCGTGGCGAGCATAGTCGCTTGGATGACTCCGAGTTCCGATACATCCCGTATGCCCCTGCTGGAGATGATACCGGATACTACACAGCTTTCTGTGCCCCTTACGAGCGACGTCGATACGACCCGCAGGTTTTGATTCTGTGCACTCAGGCTCTGGATCGCACTGCCTGGGCTCTTGCCATCGAGTTGTTCGCCACTCGAGCACGACTCTACGAGGCTATGACACGGTTGCTACCAGCTGTTCGTGCAGTGATACATCCAGAGTACATCCTTTACCCGCGCAGGACTCAGATGCCTTCAGGTATCGATTGGCCTGCTGTTGGAGATCACACACCCGCACGTGGACCACTTCTTCCAGTTCGAGATCGGGTTCTGCATCAAAGTGCTCACAGAGCGCAGGACCTTCCTGCCATGGACACTCTTCGTCCGCACCTGCAGTTACCTGGTTTCAGTGGTTTTCCCCGACGTTGATGTAGCCTTTGCTATGTCTCGTTGTTGTATTCCTCACCGCGTGCCTGCGCGCCGCCTAGTATGTCTAGCTGTTTACTTTCCGAACTTGTGGTGTCCGCGTGTAATCGACTCTATGTATGGATCTGTATGTCTTAATTGACTACTGTTATGTATCTATTGCACTGCTTGTTTATTGTCGTGTTACATCATGTTTGTCTCTAAGACACTTGCAGTTGTTTTTACTAAACTACCCCCTGTTAAATCTTTAGCAGGATGGTTAGACCAGGTGGTCGTGGTCGTGGCTGTGCTCCCGAGCAGCCACCACCGCCAGACTATATGGCAGCTATGATGCAGCAATTCGAGCTGAACCGCCAGTTCATGGTTGGGATCATGGCTCAATTTCTGCACCAGAACTAGAATGCTCAGAATCAGCAACCTACCCCAATAACTCTGCAGGAGTTTGTGCGTCTCAGCCCTGCTGTTTTCTGTAACTCTGAGCAGCCACTGGATGCTGATGACTGGCTTCGTGACATCACCTACGAGATGGAGTCTGCCAATGTCTCCCCCGCCAACCTTGTCACTTTCGCGTCGTACTTCTTGAAGGGTGCCGCTGCTCAATGGTGGCACACCCACAAGAGTTCGCTACCTGCTGGGACAGTCGTTACTTGGGTCGAGTTTCAGATTGTTTTCCGTGCCCACTACATTCCCCAGGGAATCATGGACTGGAAGAAAAGAGAGTTTCGCAACCTCACTCAGGGCAGTAAGACTATCGAAGCTTATCAACGGGAATTCCTTAACCTGTCCCGCTATGCAGAAGAAGACATTGCCACATATGCACGCAGACAGGAGAAATTCCGCGACAGACTCCACCTAGACCTCAAGCTTGCACTTGCTGTTCATGACTTCGCCAACTTCGCCACCCTGGTGAACAAGGCTATCCAGGTTGAGACCGCTCAGATGGAACATAGGGAATCACTCAAGCGCAATCGTGACGTTGGCTCATCTTTGAGCTCAGGACAAAGGCGTAAAATCTGGATTCCCAACAACATGTATCGTCCAGCTGCTTCTGCGCTAAGGCCATCTTATGCTGCACCCCGTCTGCCTCCTCCACCACCGAGGCAGCCAAGAGCTCAAGCTGCTCCACCACGTGCTGCTCCTCTTCATCCTGAAGATGGTCTATGTTTCAAGTGTCACCGCCCACGTCACCTTGCCAAGGACTGTCGCCAGAATCAGACTTAGTTGGCGCTTCCTCCTGCTAGCCGTGGAAATGGCCGTGGCAACAACCAGACCCGCAACTATAATACTGGGTCTTCTGCTTATGGTCGTGGACAGGCTTACCACGTCGATATTGAAGAAGTTCAGGATCAACCTGAAACTGTGATGGGTACCCTTCTCGTTAACTCAGTACCCGCTTCTGTTTTATTTGATTCAGGAGCATCGCATTCATTCATGACAGAAGCATTTGCATTTGCATTAGCACATGACATTGCATTTGAAAAGATGAACCTACCCATAGTTGTCCGCACCCCTGGAGGCCATTGTCACACCTCCATGATGGCACACAATGTCACTGTTGAAATCGAAGGACTCGAATTCCTTGTTTCACCTATCATCTTGAAATCTTCCACGATAGACCTCATTATGGGAATGGATTGGCTGAAAGCTCACATTGCTTCGATCAATTGTGCCACCAAAGTCGTCCAACTCCTTCACCCCTCCGACGAGATAGTGAGCTACACCGCCCGAGTTACCCGGAATGCCGAAGCTCAGATATATGCTCTGAATGCTTTAAACGCTTCACCTCTTGAGGGAATTGAGAACGTTCCAGTCGTTCGCGATTTTCCAGACGTCTTTCCAGAAGAACTTCCAGGAATACCCCCTGTTAGAGCCGTTGAATTCGTCATCGACTTGAAACCAGGCACTACCCCTATTGCTAAGCGTCCCTATAAGATGCCGCCGCATGAACTCCTTGAGCTTAAGGAGGAGATCGACAAATCACTTCATAAAGGCTTCATTCGTCCGAGTTCCTCTGCCTGGGGAGCACCTTTTCTCTTTGTTAAGAAGAAGGATGGAACTAACCGATTGGTCCAGGACTATCGGCCTATCAACCAAGCAACAATCCAGAACAAATACCCACTACCCCGAATCAACGATCTTTATGATCAACTTGCTGGATCCTCTGTGTTCTCTAAACTCGACTTAAGGTTGGGTTACCATCAGATCTGAGTTCGCAAGGAGGATATTCCGAAGACCGCCTTCGTTACCCGTTATGGATCATACGAGTACACCATCATGTCCTTCGGATTAACTAATGCTCCAGCAACCTTCTCTCGATTGATGAACTATATCTTCATGGACTACCTCAACAAATTCGTCGTGGTTTATTTGGATGATATCCTTATATTTTCCAAGAATGAAGAAGAGCACGCCGAACATCTTCGGCTTGTATTGGAGAAACTTCGAGAACACCAGCTATATGCCAAGTACTCTAAGTGTGAATTCTGCTTATCTGAGGTGACTTATCTTGGTCATGTGGTTTCCAAGGATGGCATTGCTGTTAACCCAGAACGAGTTCAGGCTATTCTTGACTGGACTCCTCCGCAAACTGATAAGCAAGTCAGAAGTTTTCTCGGTCTCGCCAGCTATTGCCGCCGTTTCGTCGAGAACTTCTCCAAGATTGCTAAACCACTGACTGATTTGCTTCACAAAGGCAAGAAGTTTGAGTGGACGGAAAAGTGCCAAGAAAGTTTTCAGACACTTAAAAGATAAGTTGACATCTGCCCCAGTGCTAGCACCCCCAGATACTCGCAAGGACTTTGTGATATATTGCGACGCATCCCGTCAAGGATTAGGCTGTGTCCTAATGCAAGAGCGTAAAGTGATTGCTTATGGCTCTCGTCAATTGCGTCCTCACGAAGATAAGTATCCAACACATGATCTCGAATTTGCAGCTGTTATCTATGCTCTGAAGCTGTGGCGACATTACCTTCTCGGTAATCGTTGCGAGATATACACGGACCATCAAAGTCTGAAGTATCTGTATACTCAACCAGATTTGAATCTCCGTCAACAAAGGTGGCTCGAGACAATAGCTGACTATGACATGGATATTTCCTATACCCCTGGCAAGGCTAATGTAATGGCCGATGCTTTGAGTCGCAAGTCCTATTGCAACAATCTCACAGTTCAGCAAGCACAACCCCTTCTTTATGAAGAACTTCGCAAGTTGAACCTTCACATTGTTCCTTAGGGTTATCTCAGTACCCTGGTTGTTGAACCGGACCTCGAGTGCAACATCAAGACTAGGCAGAAATTTGACTCTGAAGTCGAGAAGATTAAGAAATACCTCTCCAAGGGAAATTCTTCGTTCTTCCATGTTGATGATGATGGTGCCTTGTTCTTCAAAGGCCGCCTAGTGGTCCCCAGAAAGCATAATCTGGACTCTCGTTTGGATGTCATGAAAGAAGCACATGATAAACCTTTGTCAATTCACCCCGGTAGCACCAAGATGTACCAAGACATTGATCAACGGTACTGGTGGCCCGATATGAAGCATGACATTGCTCACTATGTTGCTGAGTGTGACGTTTGCCGTCGCATCAAGGCAGAACATCAAAGGTCTGCTGGAATTCTGCAACCACTTACTATTCCTGAATGGAAATGGGACAAAGTCGAAATGGATTTCATTACTGGTTTTCCCAGATCACAGAAGGGTCATGATGCTATTTTTGTCGTCATTGACCGATTCTCAAAGGTTGCTCACTTTCAGCCAGTCAAGGAGACAATCACTGCTAGTCAGTTAGCAGACTTATATGTTTCTAGAATTGTGTCACTCCACGGTGTTCCGTTGGAGATCAGTTCAGACCGTGGCAGCCTCTTTACCTCAAGATTTTGGAACAGTTTCCAAGAAGCTATGGGAACTCATCTGTCCTTCAACACCACTTTTCATCCCCAGTCCCAGGGACAAGTTGAACGAGTCAATCAAGTGCTTGAAGATATGCTTCGAGCTTGTGTCATCTCATTCGGTAAGAAATGGGAGGAATCTCTCCCATATGCTGAATTCTCATACAACAATAGCTATCAGGCTAGTTTGAAGATGGCCCCATTTGAAGTTCTTTATGGACGTAAGTGCCGAACCCCTCTGAATTGGTCAGAAACTGGGGAACGGTCACTCATTGGTCCGGACATTGTACAACAAGCTGAAGAACAAGTCCGCATTGTCCGTGAACATTTGAAAGCTGCTCAGTCTCGTCAGAAGAGCAACTATGATTGAAAACACCAGGTAATGGTCTATCAACCTGGCGAACAAGCTTACCTTCGTGTCACTCCGATGAAGGGCACTCACCGTTTTGGGATTAAAGGCAAGTTAGCTCCTCGCTACATTGGCCCATTCCGTATTCTCGCAAGACGAGGAGAAGTGGCATATCAATTGGAATTGCCGCCAAACCTTTCTCAAGTTCATGATGTCTTCCATGTGTCGCAACTCCGTCGCTGCTTCAAGGATCCTATCCGAGCAGTGGATCATGAAATGCTTGAGCTGCAAGAGGATCTTTCTTATCAAGAGTATCCGATCCGCATTCTTGATCAAGCTGAATGTCGAACCCGTCAGAAGGTAATTAAGTTCCTTAAAGTTCAGTGGTCGAATCATTCTAAAGATGAAGCCACTTGGGAACGCGAAGATCGTCTTCATGAAGAGTATCCCGCTCTCTTTCAGCCTGCCTCTTAATTCTCGGGACGAGAATTTCTTTTAGAGGAGGAGAATTGTAACACCCCTTGTAATTGAGCTACAGTGATCACCTTTTGATAATGCCAAGTGACCATGATTAACAGTGCTTGATCATCATTTGAATCATATCTCATTTCAAATTCCAATTCAATTGAGAATTCAAATTTAAAGCAAAAATAAAAGTGGTTCAAATTTGAAAACTAAAATGTTCATAATATTGCAAATAATCCAAAAGCAATTATAAAAATAAAATCAACATTAATTGAATTAGTTAAATGACTCTAACATTATGAAACAGTACCAAAACAGAAGTATTGAATCCATTTTCATTTAAATAAATTTCAAATAAAAACATCTGGACTCCAAACCTTTTTGTGGCAGTGGTAAATATTGCATATTATTTATGGAGTCAAGTCACATATTTTACAAAACTCAAATTGTGGCTAAACTATTTGCAGAACAGAAACAAAAATAGAAAACAGAAAAAGTAAAGGAAAAATAGAAAAAGGCCGCAGCGCCTGGGCCTAAGTCAAACCAGATACGGCCCGGCCTAACTCCCCCCTTCTCCTTCCTACTGCTCACCCGCGCCCGCCCGCGCACGCCCGTGGCCGTCGCCGGCTCGCCGTCCCAGCCGCGCCCGCTCGTCCTCGCGTCGCTACAGGAGGACGGGGAGGATAAGGAGGCCACCGCGACAACCCTAGCCGCCCCAGATCTTTTCCCCCCTCTCCGTCGCTCGTCCGCGAACTCACCGAGCGCCATCGTCGTTGGGCACCGCTCGATCCCGCGGCCACTGTCGCCGCCACGCCTTGCCACCGCGCCCGATTGAGCCACCGTCCTCGACTCCTTCCTCTGGTGCAAGCCGTTGGAGTCGGGAGCCACCACAACGAGCGCTACGTCCTCTTCTTCCTCCTCGGGCACCATCGTCCCCGTCGCCGATTCGCCGCCGTCGAGCCCTCCCCCGCGCACACTTTGCTCACCTGCAGGCTCACGGCGAGCCCCCGCATCTTTCCCCTCCCTCTCGCGCACGAATCCATCGCCGTAGCCGCCGCTGCCATCGCCGCCTGAACCCAGCTCCGCTGCATAGCTCGTCGCCGTCGTTGTAGTCAGTCTCGTGGCCGGGCAAGCACGGCAACGTGATCAGGGCACCTCTCCGGTGTCGCCTGTGCCACTAGCTCGTCCTACCATGCCCTGTGCCGACAAGTCGGAGCTCACCCAAGAATGCCGCCGCCTCCGCTCGTCGCCGGCGTCGATTCCGGCGATCCCCGAGCAGACCGCCACCACCACGCTATGCGCCTCTCCGCGCTCTTTCGAACGCGCCCCTCTGCGCGCCAAATGGTCGCCGGAGCGCGAATTTCGGCCACCGTCCGACGCGCGCCGCCATGTTTGGCTCGCCGGAGCCAACTCCGGCGCTGGCGTCCGACGTGGCGCCATGTGGCCTCCCCTGTGAGGCTGACATGTGGGCCCAGTGGGTCCGCTCACCGGCTTGACCTGTTCAAACCTGCTGACTGGGTTTGACCAGTCACTGACAGGTGGACCCCGCGCTAATAAAAACATTTTTATAAATAAATAAAACGCTAATTAATCTATTAATTAAATTATTTGTTAATCAGCCACTGAGCAGTAGGGCCCACCCTCTAATTAATCCTTAATTAGATTAAATAAATCCTAATTAGCTACTGTGACACTGACCAGTGGGACCCACTGGTCAGTTTTGACTCTGGTCAGCCCGTTTGACCGCTGACGTCACCCTGACGTCATGCTGACGTCACAGGACACTGTTTCGGATAATTCGAATTAAATAATTCTAGAAATTCAATAAAACTTTGAAAAATCATATAAAATAAACCGTAACTCGAATGAAAATAATTTATATATGAAAAACGATCAGAAAATTAGGAAGAATCCGAATATGTCATCTACACTCATGTTAGAATCCTCTAAGTAGATGAACATGGAACTTTTTGCCCGTATTCGATAGATGAATAGTGCATAACTTTGATAAAATAAATTCCTAATTCCTCTAAAATATTTAGATAGGCAGTATATCACCTCTGCATATCATTTAGGCATGTCATGCATCGTTGTTGCGTTGTTGCCGTGAATTTATTGTTTCTTCCTCCTCCTTCTCTCCCGATAGACGCCGAGACCGCCGCCGACGCAGCTGAGTACGACTACGCTCCAGATGAGCAGCCTTCAGACGACCAGCCCCTCTCAGCAGAGCTTCCAGGCAAGCAAAACCCCTTGATCATCTAGATATCGCCCACTCTTTCTCTCTTATGCTTGCATTAGAATTGCTTCTGTTGATATTCCGATAGCTCCTATTCTGATGCATAGCCTGTTTTTCGTCACCTACTATTGATACCGTACCTGCTACCCTATGATGCTTAGTTACGTATGCTATGTTTCATCAGCTGGCCCTTCACCCTTGTCCGTTTGCGATGCTTGTTATCGGGCCGTGATCACCCTGGGTGATGATCACGGAAATGTTTACTTATCGCAATACTTTAAACTATTAAAGTCGGGCTGGCCCCAAGGGTGCCCGCGGGAGAATAATATTAAAGACGGGTCGGCTCCAAGAGCACCCGCGAGCTGTGTGTTATCAAGTCGGAGCAACAGGGGTCCTGTTCGTCTCTACGAGTTACTAAACACGCCTAACGGATTTGGGTATTTGATCTGAGTAGGCCGCTGGCCTTATACGCACTACCACCACGTGGGATAATGGTTTAATGGGGCCCTCTACGTCGTATGTATCAGCCGAAAGCTCTTCAGACGTCACATCTCAGAGATGTGGGCTGATTGCTGGGGTGGGCTGGTTACATCACTGGTGTATACAGTGTCGCGCCTGGGCCCCGGCCAGTCACGCAACGTGCAGGAGTGCAAAGGGCGATGGCCCAAGACCCCTTCGCACTTAGGATTTAGACAGGCGTGCTGACCTCTCTGCCGAGCCTAGGTAGGACTGCGTCGTGTCGATCACCCGAGGCCGGGCATTACCCAGCAAGTGTGTCCAGCCAGATGTGATCGAGCGTGTTGGGTAACAGTAGTGCACCCCTGCAGGGTAGTTATCTATTCGAATAGACATGTCCACGGTAACAGGACGCTCGGAGTTGTATCCTGATCTGCTACAACTACAAATGGATACTGTTACAATATTAAACTGTTACTACTGCTCTCGGGATCATTTTCTCGCAGGGTAGACGAGGAAGGATCTCAGGACAATACTAAATTATAATTTCTATTGTATGTTACTATACTCTACTCTCTTCTGAGGCTGCAAGATTGCTTCAAGATGCTAGTCTTCGATAGGCTAGGCCTCTCCCCCTCTGTTCCAGCATTTCTGCAGTTTAGTCCAAAGATATAGCCCCATTCCTTTGATACCGATGCATACTTAGCATAGTTCTGATGTCAGTCTTGTGAGTACTTTGGATGAGTACTCACGGTTGCTTTGCTATCTCTTTTTCGCCATACCCGGTTGCTGCGATCAGACGACGGAGCTCAGGAGCAGGAGATCCCCGGAGGTTACTACTACTATGTTGAGCCCGCCGACCAGGAGTAGTTCGGAGGCCCTAGGCAGGAGGCCTTCGCCTTTTCGATCAGTGTCGCTGTTTGTGCTAGCCTTCTTAAGGCAAACTTGGCTAACTATGTCTGTACCCAGATAATTTTTTTTGTATGACTTATGTATTTGGGTCCTCGCGACCCCTGGCTTGTAATATGAAGATTTATGTTTAAATTTGAGTTTAGAGTTGTGTTGTGATATCTTCCCGTGAGTCTCTGATCTCGAGCATGCACGTTTGCGTGTATGATTAGAGCACGGTCGAGCAGGGGCATCACAAGTTGGTATGAGAGCCGACTGCCTGTAGGAAGCCCCATTCCGATTCCTTGGTCGAAGTTGAGTCTAGTCTTTGAAAACTATATTTTACTAACATGGCCGTGTGGCTTACGGGCCCACGTCGCCAATGGGTGGTATTAGGATCTTTTATTCCTCTTCCTTACTCTGGGATTCTACTCTCTCTTCTATTCGGGTTAAAATTTTACTAACTCTGACTCTAGGTTCTCGTGATCACGTCCACCCGGAGCTTTGATTATCTGCAAATTACTTCCTTGAATGCACGATGAAAGAATTCACTCACTGTCATTTGACAATCTTGAATTTCCTCTGTTTCAGATGGATCGCTTGTATCCGCCGCGCCCTGTGACGCAGCTTGTACTTCGGACTTGGGCTCGTGATGCGACTGGTTTTCCAGCTATCCTGATTGTCCTCCTGACCAGACTGGGCTACCGTTGGTACCCCGAGTACATGGTTTACGAGGATTTCCGCGAGTTCAACCAAGAGCAGTATCATGCCGATGTTCGTGTCTTTTGTTTAATTAGTTGTGTCACTGACAAGTGGGTCCCAGTGGTCAGGTTTGACCTGGACCAGCTGGAGTTGACCACTGACGTCACAAGTTACTATTCTGGATAATGCAAATTTAACAATTAAATTAATTCCAGGAATTTCAGAAAAAGGTTTAAATCTTTGAAAATTCGTAGAACTTCAACCGTAGCTCGGATCGAAAAGTTTTCTACATGAAAGTTGATCAGAAAAATGAGACGAATCCGAATATGTTGTCAAAATGCTTGACCATCACTCCTAACTATCTGAACATGGAACCTTCCCCTCCGGTTCAGTATACCGATAACTGCTTAAACGCCGGGAAAATATCCTAGATATTTTCCCGCTCCGTCCCTAACGTGTAGCCTTGCATTAGGTCACCACCAGCACTGCATTTTGCCATGCCATGCACTGTGTTGCATTTGATTGCTTTTATTTACTGTTTCTTCTCCCTCTTCTCTTCCGTTAGACCCCGAGACCGACGCTGCCCCGGAGGACTGCTACTCCGTTGGCGACCCCTCTTTTGCCGCAGAGCTTCCAGGCAAGCAAACCCCCTTGAGCATGCCTATATCACCTATTCTTTCTCCCTCCTGCTTGCATTAGAATTTGCTACTGCTTTTGATTGATCCTATTCTAATGCATAGCCTGTTTAAACTGCTATTGATACTTTACCTGCTATCCTAAATGCTTAGTATAGGTTGGTTGGTAATCCATCTGTGGCCCCTCTTCCTTGTCCTAGTTGCCCCGCTTAGTTACCAGTGCCCCGATCGATGTGATCGATGGGCTGAGACCAGCACATCACCGCACACCCCCTAAGTTGTACGACTTTGCAGAGCTAATATCGAGTGTCGAGGGTGATACCTCATACATCACTTCTGATGATATCTCTGTAGCCTAGCTAGTCGGTTGTGGGTTACCGAGGGTGGTTTCTCTTTCACCACCTCTGATGAAGCATCTGTCGTGCAACCCCGCAAGTGTGAATACCATCGAGGGTCATTCCTCTGGGTTCACCTTGACGGGTACATCGAGTGGGAATCCAACGAGGGTGATTCCTCGGATTCCTTCTTGGTGTTATGGACACACAATTACTTTGGCTTTATTACAGATACTTGGTAAAGACAGGTCGACCCCGAGGGGTACCCGCGAGAGATGTGGAGTCGTGTTGACCATGAGGGTACCCGCGAGATAATTACGTGGCACGGCCGGGCATTCCTAGCCCTTGCCGTAAGTCCATGAGATGGGGCGACGGGGTCACATGATCGTGGATCTCTGCTCGTTTCCGCGAGCTCCCAATACACTAACGGATTTGGGTATTTGATCTGAGTTGGCCACTGGCCAATACGCACTACCACCACGCGGGATAATGGTTTAATGGGGCCCTCGGCGCCGTATGTATTAGCCGAAAGCTCTGTCAGACGTCCAGTTCAGCCTTGTGGCATGGTCGGATTGTGCCATCCAGGAGAGGGATGGCGCTAGTATCCACCCTGCGCACAACGACCCGGAGTGCGAAGGGCGATGGGCCCAAGACCCCTGAGCACTTAGGATGTAGACCGGCGGCGACCTCTCTGCTGAGCCTAGGTGGGACTACGTCGTGTCGATCAGCCGAGGCCAGGCATGACCGAGAAAAGTGTGTCCGGCCAGAGTTAATCGAGCGTGTTGGGTAATAGTAGTGCACCCCTACAGGGAAGTTATCTATTTGAATAGTCGTGTCCACAGTAACAGGACGCTCAGTGTTGTATCCCGATCTACTACAACTTGAACTGAATACATGTTACTTTAATTGTAAGCTCCGGGATCGCTTTCTCGCAGGGAGTCGAGGAAGGATCTCTAGGCTTGCTACTACATGCTTGTTGTTTTAATTAAATGCTAATCCGCACTCTTCTAATGCTGCAAGACGCTGCAAGATGCTAGTCTTCGATAGGCTAGGCCTTCTCTCTATTCTGGCATTTCTGCAGTATAGCCCACAGATACAGCCCCTTCCTTTGGTACCGATGCATACTTAACATAGTTCTGATGTAAGTCTTGCGAGTACTTTGGATGAGTACTCACGGTTGCTTTGCTACCTCTTTTCCCCATACCCGAATGCTGCGACCAGATGACGGAGCCCCGGATCCAGCTGACCCCGTCGACGACTACTACTACCACGGTGGAGCCTACTACTACGTGGAGACCGACGACCAGGAGTAGTTAGGAGGCTCCCAGGCAGGAGGCCTTGCCTCTTTCGATCAGAGCCGTTGTTTGTTTTGGCCTTCTTAAGGCAACCTTGTCTAATTATGTCTGTACTCATATACTAATTCTTCCGCTGATGCTTGTGTAACTCGAGCTTATGTATTCGAGCCCTCGAGGCTACTAGCTTGTAATATAAACTTGTATTATTTTATTTTGTGTCTAGAGTTGTGTTGTGATACCTTCCCGTGAGTCCCTAGGCTTGATCGTGCGCATTTGCGTGTATGATTAGTGCACGGTCGGGCCGGGGGCGTCACAGCAATCATCATAGCATTCATCCTTCGGTAAGCACGAAGGGAAATTAAACAATGTATGAGTTGAAGAGTTACTCTCATTAGAAGGTGGGCACGGGTAGCTAATCCACTCTTCCTCCCTTTGTTCTTCACTCTCCTCGTCATCTTTTTCATCTAATGAGCTCACAGTTTTAGCAATTTCTTCTTCCATAGGTTCCTGCAAAATATTAGTCTCTTCTTGGGCAGCAGGGACTTTCTCAATAAATTCATCAATATAGGCATTGTATTCATAATTCTCATAGCAATATTTTAGTATAGCATAATTTTCAGATCTGCAAACAGCTTCATCATAGTTTTCATACTTTTCAAACAAAGATTCAATTTCATAAGCACCCTTAAAAGCAACAAATTCTTCTATTTGTTCCACATCATAGTAATCATATACACCATTAGCATAAGAAGCCAAGGTTTCATTATCATTAAATTTACATGAAAAGGGAAGGTGTGGAGCCTTCATCTTAGAGCAACAAGTATAATCATATCTTAAGCATAAATTCTGAGCATACCAATGCAAATAATCAATTTGATCCCATAAGAGTTACCCTTTTTGAGACAAGCGATAATCCCTAAAGTATTCCCGTTGATCCAAAGTATATCCCATTATCAAGTTGAATGGAGATTTATCAGGATTATCAAAGTAGTAATTAATGTTTTCCACATAACCAGCATCGAGGGTTTTAGGAGGTTCCCCATCTCCATGAGTAGCAAGTACAACTAATTTTTTTGGTATTTCGTGTCCCATATCCATAACTAAAGATAGAGAACAACTTAGAATAGAAAATAAAAACTACTTAGTGGAACAGAAAATAAAAACTACTTAGTGATAAAGCAAACAAGCGCACACGAGAATATCAACCCCACGCTATTGCTCCCCGGCAATGGCTTCAGAAAAAGGTCTTGATAACCCACAAGTATATGGGATCAGTTGTAGCCTTTCTCGATAAATAAGAGTGTCAAACCCAATGAGGAGCTAAAGGTAGAATCAATATTCCCTTCAAGTTCTATCGACCACCGATACAACTCTATGCACACTTGACGTCTGCTTTACCTAGAACAAGTATGAAACTAGAAGTACTTTGTAGGTGTAATGCTAGAACTACTTTGCAAGAATAAAACTAGGAGTACTTTGCGAGATAATAAAAGTTAATTGTTTAGTAGAAAGCTTTTGTAACACAAGATAAAGATTTGTCCCTAGGCAATCGATAACTAGACCGGTAATCATTATTGCAGTTTTATATGAGGGAGAGGCATGAGCTAACATACTTTCCGTACTTGGATCATATGCACTTATGATTGGAACTCTAGCAAGCATCCGCAATTACTAAAGATCATTAAGGTAAAACCCAACCATAGCATTAAGTAACAAGTCCCCTTTACTCCCATACGCAACAACCCCCTTACTCGGGTGTAAGCTTCTATCACTCTAGCCGCCCACTATAAAAGAATTATGAACGTATTGCAAACCCTACAGCGGGAATCCCTCACGCTTGCGCGACACGAAGGGCACCATAGGACAGCACAAAAATAAAACATATAACTCAAACCAATCACGACCATCAATCAACCCATAGGACAAAAAGAATCTACTCAAACATCATAGGATGGCAACACATCATTGGATAATAATATGTAGCACTAAGCACCATGTTTAAGTAGAGATTACAACGGGGAGAAGAGGTGGTACACCGCTGCATAGAGGGGGAGAGAGTTGGTGTTGACGGCGGTGAAGTTGTTGGTGTAGATCGCCGTCACGATGATTGCCCCGGCGGCGTTCCGGCGCCACCGGGAGAGAGGGGGAGAGAGCCCCCCTCCTTATTCTTCTTCCTTGGCCTCCCCCTAGATGGGAGGAGAGTTTCCCCTCTGGTCCATGGCCGCCATGGCTCCCAGAGGGGAGGAGCCCCTCCGAGATTGGATCTCTCTCTCTGTTCTCTTCTGTTTCGCATTCCTGTTTTCTGGCTGAAAACCGTTTCTTAAATTCCCAGAGATCCATAACTCCGATTGGGCTAAAATTTTGAGGGGATTTTTATCCGGATATTAGCTTCCTTGAGGCAGAAGGACACCCTCAACCGACCTACAGGGGAGCCACAAGCCCCCTAGGCGCGCCCAAGGGGCCCGCGCCCTCCGGGCTTGCCGTGTCCTCAGGCATCGTCTCGCGTTGATTCTTTTTCCCAAAAATCACATATATTCCAAAATAAATCTCCGTAAATTTTTATCTCGTTTGGACTTCGTTCAATATGGATTTTGTGCGAAACAAAAAACATGCAACAAACATGAACTGGCACTGGGCACTGGATCAATATGTTCGTCCAAGAAAATCATATAAAATATTGCCAAAAGTATATAAAAGTTGTAAAATATTGACATGAAACAATCAAAAATTATAGATACGACGGAGACATATCAACCACGAAGGTCTATTCCTGCAAGCAATCGAAGAACTATCAAGAATATGATAAAGCAATCTGATTATTGCGAATATATATGAAGTATTGATAAATGTGGGGATCCGAAAGCGGTCTTGGTCTGGTCGTTGGACACAAACGAAGTACACGAAGTTGCAATGGCTAACTTTTAACTAAACAAATCCCAAGGAAAAAGCTGCTAGATTGAGCTACTTATATAGGAGCAAGGGCTGCCGGCCAAGGAGGTGGGAGGACGTCCCAAGGCAACCTAAAACTAACCCTAGGTCGTACAAGGCCCATGGGCCCAAGTGGAGGTGATGCAACACCTTTGGACTTGTAGTTTGACTCAGATTCTGCTGCAACGTCAGATTGTTTCGTCAATATCTCAATGTTCCGGACGAATTTGAAGGTAAATCCAATTGGGTTGGAAAGTGCACAAAATATACTTTCCAAAAAAAAAAGAATCACCCAATTCGGTCTTGGTCTGGTCGTTGGACACAAACGAAGTACACGAAGTTGCAATGGCTAACTTTTAACTAAACAAATCCCAAGAAAAAAACTACAAGATTGATCTACTTATATTGGAGCAAGGGGTGGTGGCCAAGGAGGTGGGAGTACATCCCAAGGCATCCTAAAACTAACCCTAGGTCGTACAAGGCCCATGGGCCCAAGTGGAGGTAATGCAACACGTTTGGACTTGTAGTTTGACTCGGATTCTGCTGCAATGTCAGATTGTTTCAGCAATATCTCAACGCTCCGGACGAATTTGAAGGTGAATCCAATTGGGTTAGAAAGTGCACGAAATAAAATTTCCAACAAAAAAAGAATCATCCAATTCGGAGTCCGGATGAAAGTGTTCTTGGCGTTTTGAGTCAGGTATGTCTGTGCAGTCCGAATCTGAGTCCAGAACGTGGGGGCTTGGACTCTATCTTCTATTGGTACAAAATTGACGTGAGAGAACTTATTGAATAACATCTAATCATTTCTTTTGACATGAGAGGACTTCTTGAACAACATCTAATCATTTCCTTTTTCTTTGTTTTCACACGTGGTTCGTACAAGTGTTCAACAATTCTGCATTTAGGCATGAAATAAGAATAGGTGAAATATTTTTGTTCTGGATAAAATAAATAAATTATTGCATAATTTTTATTAGAAATCACCTCAAATATATATGTGTATGCAATATTTTTGGTCGTATCAGAGGTAGCCATTTCCTCATCATCCTCCCCTTCTTGAAAACAAAGCTGTCTCGGCGTTGCTTAGTCTGAAATGTGGCTAACAAAAGAGACAAGGTGTACATGTTGTATATGTATATGTCATCCATTTTTACTTCCCTCAATTTTTTCACACATGACACATTTATACTTGAGTAACTTTCATATGTCATGAAATATATGGCCAAAATATTATCACAAGAAATAAAAGGCATGAACATATTGCAACTCAGTTTGCACATATAAGTGAAGCTCTTATTCATATCAAAAGATTGACAATGCTCATAATTAAACCATCCCAACATTGGTGAATAAACAATTAATTCAATGGGTGCACCCAAAATTGTTGGTATTTCAGGTGTTTGATCACATGGCACATTCATAATAGTAACAAAATTCTCTAAAATAGGTGGTGTGCTCAAATCAACAGGTAACTCAACACATGATGTATTCAAGTCAACTAAGCACTCATCATCCTCATGTGAAGTTGTGTCATCAATACCTTTATTGTTACCTTGTCGTAATGACTCAGATGATGTAGGTACGGACGATGGCAAGGTACCATAGACTTGAGGCGATATCGCACTCGCAATATGAGGCGTGTCCGTCGTAGAAGGTGCAACAGCGGAGGAAACAACCGGTGGTGTTGACCATAAACTAGAATAGTAGTTGTCATAGTTGCCCAATGCATCCTCCTGTATCTGTCTCTCAAAGGTACACGCACGAACATACATACCAATAATGCAACGAGGAATATACTGAAATTTTGCACGAATGTCATGGTTCAAACCACGAAAAAATCTATTCATTGTATCAGCCTCAGATTCGTCTATGTCACAATGATGCATATAAGATTTGAACTCTTGGTAGTAAGAATTAACAGTGTTACTGCCTTGTTTTAATTATTCCAATTCGCGAAGCAATTGACAATGATAGTAAGCAGGAACAAATTGTTGTCTCATTACATCTTTCAAATCTTTCCAAGTTTGGGTTGATTATTAATATTTTTCTTGCAATACATACTCCACCAAACGGAAGCAAAACCAGTAAATGCTCGAGTGGCAGCTCGTACTCTCTCAAGTTCAGAAAAATCATGGCGACTAAAAACTTGTTCTACCTCAAGCTCCCAATCAAGATACAAAGCAGGATTAAATCTACCCTGAAAAGACGGTAGAGAGATAACCTGATCGTATGCTTGTGTGTGTAGTCGCACTTCTCGTAGTTGTGAAGATGTGTCCGTCCAAGAACTTCCAACTCCGGAACCTTTCATAATTAGTAGAAAACAAGAAACACAATCCAAGAATAATGTTCCTATAAACTACTAGGATGTGGTGAGAAACACTCACAATATAGCAAATATCAATGTCTTACAAGTTCTTACCATGCAGCAGGTGGTGACAGGCAACCAGCGGTGTCGAATAACTCCGAAGATTGAGTAAAGCGATTGTCAGGTGAACGTATGTATACATGATATAGAAATATGTGGAGCATGGAAGGCTTAAATATATGGTAGCAAAAGATTAGCAATAATCAATTCAGAGATGCAATGTTGAATAAACGCTCAACGACGGTACTGTGTTGGTCCTAGGCTAGATCAGACTAGAGACACGAGGCTAGAACACTAATGGGGTCACGGCGTAGCACAACTAGCAGCAACAAAGGATATGAAGTAGCTCTGGATAGCAAGATATAAGAGAAGATCACAATGACAGTAAAGATAATGATGCGAAACAAGCTCCAAGCAGGATATACCAAACACTCTCTCTGCAATTTTCCTCTGTAAAAACCTGTGATAATTTTTTGATATTTTTTTTCAAGAAGACTATTGACTCAAGCTTTCCAACGCAAAAAGAATCACTCAATTCCGAGTTGTTATGAGGAGGCAAAAAATTCTAAAACTGGCCTGAAAAACTGTAACAAACAGTGTTCGCGAACTTCAGAGGGCAAAAAGACTTATTTAAAAGACGATTTTGAGGTGCCAAATATTGAACTTGCTTTTGCAACTAATCAGATGCGGCTCGTCGCTAGCTTTAATTTGAGTACTCGTGCAGTCAAAACGGACTTCGTATGAGAAAGATATGCCCGTTTTACTGAACACTGCGCAAAACAAATTCCAATCCGAATTCAGGTACGAGATTGAGTTTAGATAGATCCGAAATTTGTCTTTTTTTCTCACATTTTCACTTTTTTTTCTCTCACTTTTTTTTTACTTTTTTTTTTCTTGCTCTTTTTTTTCTCTCTTTCCAAAACAAACTAGATAAGATGCAGATTGGATCAAGGGAAGATCCAAACGACCTCAAGTATGATTATGACAATGAACGATGGGAAGCACATGGTGGAAACTGATGGACGGCGGTGGGCGACAGCGGAAGGGATGATGATGCAGCGGCGGCGTGACTAATGCGAACAGAACTTGAAACTCTAAAGGAACTAGACACTAAGACCAGCAACTCAACACGACGATGTAACTGATAATTTAACAAAGCAAAACACCGAACAGAAAATTGCACAAGGCTCAGATTGGTTCGGATATGATGATCTAACCCTAAATACACAAACGAAGGTTACCACTTGATAGAGGCGAGGGTCCCGATCTTTCGATGAGATGCTAACTATTGATTTGGTGGAGACGACTTTGACGATCCGACTACAAACGTGCACGACGTTGCGCCTTAGCAATCGCTAAACCAATCTCCCGGAGGTTACTGACGATGCTGGAAACACGATCAGCCTGACCACGAAGGTCTATTCCTGCAAGCAATCGAAGAACTAGCAAGAATATGTTAAATCAATCTGATTATTGCGAATATATATGAAGTATTGATAAACGTGGGGATCCGAAAGCGGTCTTGGTCTGGTCGTTGGACACAAATGAAGTACACGAAGTTGCAATGACTAACTTTTAACTAAACAAATCCCAAGGAAAAAGCTACTAGATTGATCTACTTATATAGGAGCAAGGGGTGGCGGCCAAGGAGGTGGGAGGACATCCCAAGGCAGCCTAAAACTAATCCTAGGTCGTACAAGGCCCATGGGCCCAAGTGGAGGTGATGCAACACCTTTGGACTTGTAGTTTGACTCAGATTCTGCTGCAATGTCAGATTGTTTCGTCAATATCTCAACGCTACGAATGAATTTGAAGGTGAATCCAATTGGGATGGAAAGTGCACGAAATATACTTTCCAACAAAAAAAGAATCACCCAATTTGGAGTCCGGATGAAAGAGTTCTTGGCGTTTTGAGTCAGGTATGTCTGTGTAGTCTGAATCTGAGTCCAGAACGTGGGGAACTTGGACTCTATCTTCTCTTGGGACAAAAGTGACATGGGAGGACTTTTTGAACAGAACAAAATCATTTCCTTTGACGCGAGACGACTTCTTGAATAACACCTAATCATTTCCTTTTCCTTTGTCTTCACATGTAGTTCGTACAAGTGTTCAGCAATTCTGCATTTAGGCATGATATAAAAATAGGTGAAGTAGTTTTGTTTCGAATAAAATAAATAAGTTATTGCATAATTCTTATAAGAAATCACGTCATAAATATGCATGTATGCAATATTTTTTGTTATATCCGAGGTAGTCATGTCCTCATCACAATGACTATCTTCTGTGACAACACTGGTGCTATTGCCATTGCCAAGGAGCCCAGGTTTCACAAGAAGACCAAGCACATCAAACGCCGCTTTAACTCCATCCGTGATTACATCAAGGAGGGAGACATAGAACTTTGCAAAGTACATACGGATCTGAATGTGGCAGACCCGTTGACTAAACCTCTTCCACGAGCAAAACATGATCAACACCAAGACTCCATGGGTGTTAGATTCATTACGATGTAAACTAGATTATTGACTCTAGTGCAAGTGGGAGACTGTTGGAAATATGCCCTAGAGGAAATAATAAATTGGTTATTATCATATTTCCATGTTCATGATAAATGTTTATTATTCATGCTAGAATTGTATTGATTGGAAACTTAAATACATGTGTGAATACATAAACAACACCGTGTCCCTAGTGAGCCTCTACGAGACTAGCTCGTTGATCAAAGATGGTTAAGGTTTCCTAACCATAGACATGAGTTGTCATTTGATAACGGGATCACATCATTAGAAGAATGATGTGATGGATAGACCCAACCATAAGCTTAGCATCAGATCGTATCACTTAGTTATTTGCTACAGCTTTCTTCGTGTCAAGTATCAGTTCCTTAGACCATGAGATCATACTACTCCCGGACACCGGAGGAATACATTGTGTGATATCAAATGTCACTTCGTAACTGGGTCAGCATAAAGGTGCTCTACAGGTATCTCCGAAGGTATTTGTTGGGTTGCATGGATCGAGACTGGGATTTGTCGCTCCGTGTGACGGAGAGATATATCTGGGCCCTCTCGGTAATACAACATCACAAGAAGCTTCATGTGACTAATGAGTTTAGTCACGGGATCTTGTATTACGGAATGAGTAAAGAGACTTGCCATTAACGAGATTGAACTAGGTATGGAGATACCGACGATCGAATCTCGGGCAAGTAACATATCGCCGGACAAAGGGAATTGTATACGGGACTAACTGAATCCTCGACATCGTGGTTCAATCGATAAAGATCTTTGAGGAATATGTAGGAACCAATATGGGCATCCAGGTCCCGCTATTGGTTATTGGCCGGAGAGGTGTCTCGGTCATGACTACATGATTCCCGAACCCGTAGGGTTGCACGCTTAACGTTCGATGACGCTACAGTAGTATTGTGATATTTGATGTTGGTAACTGAATGTTGTTCGGAGTCCCAGATGAGATCCCAGATGTCACGAGGAGCTCCGGAGTTGTCTAGAGGTAAAGATTTATATACAGAAAGTTGTTTTCGGGGTTACGGAAAAAGTTCAGTTTTTTCGGTATTGTACCGGGAAGTCACCGGAAGGTTCCAGAAGGTTCCGAAGGAGTCCGGGAGTCCACGGAAGGGTTCCACCAGACCCTAGGGCATGCATGTGCTGTAGGGGGTGCGCCCTGGCCTTATTGGGCCAGGGGACCAGCCCCAGAAGGCCCATGCGCCTGGGGGGGCAAACCCTAGGAGGTGGGGGCGCCTCCACCTGCCTTGGGGGGCAAGTTTCCCCCCTGGCCGCCGCTCCCTCCTTGGAGGAGGGGCTAGGGCTGGCGCCCCCTCCCTCACCCCTATATAAAGGAAGGAGTCACAAGGGGGAGGGCTCACCCTTTTGCCTAGCCACAGCCCTCCCCGTCTCTCCCTTCTCCTCGTCCCGGTTTGGCCTGGCGAAGCCCTGCCGGCACTCCACCACCACCATCACCACCACGCAGTCGTGATAGTTGTGATCCCATCTAGTTCTCCCCCTTTGCTTGCTAGATCAAGGAGAGGGAAACATTACCGAGCCGCACGTGTGCTAAACTCGGAGGTGTCGTCCGTTCGACGCTAGATCGGTTGGATCGTGACTGGATCGCAAAGAGTACGACTACATCCACCGCGTTTTATACGCTTCCGCTTTTGGTCTACAAGGGTATTTAGACACACTCCCCTCTCATTGCTATGCATCTCCTAGATTAGATCTTGGGTGTTCGTAGGAATTTTTTTGATTTTCATGCTTCGTTCCCCATCAGTGGCATCATGAGCTAGGTCAATTCATAGATGTATTTGCACGAGTAGAACACAAAAAGTTGTGGGCATTGATGTTCAAATTGCTTACTTCCTTTGTCTTATTTGGATTCGGCGGTATTGTGGGATGAAGCGGCTCGGACCAACCTTGTCCTCGCACAAGAGACCGGTTCCACTGACTGACATGCAACTTGTATTGCATAAAAGTGGCTTTGCGGGTGTTTGTCTCTCCCACCTTAGTTGAATCTGATTTGACAAGGGCGGTCCTTGTAGAAGGTTAAAAGGCAACTTGTATATCACCGTTGTGTTTTTTCGTATATAAGAACGGTTCTTATAGTTTGCCCTAGCAGCCACGTAAAAATTGCAACAACAATTAGAGGACGTCTAACTTGTTTTTGCAGGGCATGTTGTGATGTGGTATGGCCAAAACGTGATGTGAGATGTATGAGATGATCATGTTTTGTAATAGGTTCGTGACTTGAATGTCGATGAGTACGGCAACTCGCAGGAGCCATAGGGTTGTCTTTAATTTATTGTATGACCTGCGTCTCAATCATTAAATGCCATGCAATTGCTTTACTTTATCGCTATGCGTTAGCAATAGTCGTAGAAGCAATAGTTGGCGGAGACAACCACGTGACGACATGATGATGGAGATCATGGTGTCATGCCGGTGATGATGGAGATCATGCCGGTGCTTTGGAGATGGAGATCAAAAGCATAAGATGATAATGGCCATATCATGTCACATACTGATTGCATGTGATGTTTATCTTTTTATGCATCTTATTTTGCTTAGGACGACGGTAGCATTATAAGATGACCCCTTCACTTAATTTCAAGATAAATGGCGTTCTCCCTAAGTATGCACCATTGCAAAAGTTCATCATTTCGAAGCACCTCGTGATGATCGGGTGTGATAGACTCTACGTTCGCATACAATGGCTGTAAGCCAGTTTTACACATGCGGAATACTTGGGTTAAACTTGACGAGCCTAGCATGTACAGACATGGCCTCGGAACATGGAGGACCGAAAGGTTGAACATGAGTCATATAGTAGATATGATCAACATGGAGATGTTCACCATTGATGACTGCCCCATCTCATGTGATGATCGGACATGGGTTAGTTTATTTGGATCATGTAACACTTAGACAACTTGAGGGATGTTGATTTAAGTGGGAGTTCTTTAGTAATTTGATTAACCGAACCAATTATCTTGAACTTAATCTAATTGTATTTGCAAATTAATGGCTCGCGCTGTAGCACCCCTGAATTTTAATGCGTTCCTAGAGAAAGCGAAGTTGAAAGATGATGGAAGCAACTATGTAGACTGGGTCCGTAATCTAAGGATTATCCTCACTGCTGCACAGAAGGCTTATGTCCTTGATGCACCGCTTGGTGAAGCACCCCCTCTAGCGTCGTGTGTAGATGTTGTGAATGTCTGGCAGGCACGTTCTGATGACTACTCGATAGTTCAGTGCGCCATGCTTTACGGCTTAGAACCGGGGCTCCAAAGACGTTTTGAGCACCACAGAGCATATGAAATGTTCTAGGAGCTGAAATTGGTATTTCAGGCTCACGCCCAGGTTGAGAGGTATGAAGCCTCCGACAAGTTCTTTAGCTACAAGATGGAGGAGAACAACTCCGTTAGTGAGCACGTATTCAAGATGTCTGGGTACTTCAACCGCTTGAACCAGTTGGGAGTTAATCTTCCGGATGAAATAGCGATTGACAGAGTTCTCCAGTCACTGCCACTAAGCTACAAGAGCTTCGTGATGAACTATAATATGCAAGGGATGGAGAAGATGATCCCTGAGCTCTTCGCGATGCTTAAGGCCGCGGAGGTAGAAATCAAGAAAGAGCATCAAGTGTTGATGGTCAACAAGACCACCAGTTTCAAGAAGAAAGGCAAGGGAAAGAAAGGGAACTTCAAGAAGAATGGCAAGCTAGTTGCCGCTCTAGTGAAGAAACCCAAGGCTGGACTCAAACCTGAGACTGAGTGCTTCTATTGCAAGGGGAATGGCCACTGGAAGCGGAACTGCCCCAAGTACTTGGCAGATAAGAAGGCTGGCAACGTCAACAAAGGTATATTTGATATACATGTTATTGATGTGTACCTTACTAGTGCTCGTAGTAGCGCCTGGGTATTTGATACTGGTTCGGTTGCTAATATTTGTAACTCGAAACAGGAGCTGCGGAATAAATGGAGACTAGCTAAGGACAAGGTGACGATGCGCGTCGGAAATGGTTCCAAGGTTGATGTGATCACCGTCGGCATGCTCCCTCTACGTTTACCTTCGGGATTAGTTTAAATAATTGTTATTTGGTGCCTGCGTTAAGCATGAACATTATATCTGGATCTTGTTTATTGCGAGACAGTTATTCATTTAAGTCAGAGAATAATGGTTGTTTTATTTATATGAATAATATCTTTTATGGTCATGCACCCTTGGTGAATGGTTTATTCTTGTTGAATCTCGATCGTAGTGATACACATGTTCATAATATTAATGCCAAAAGATGCAAAGTTAATGATGATAGTACCACATACTTGTGGCACTGCCGCTTAGGTCATATTAGTGTAAAGCGCATGAAGAAACTCCATGCTGATGGACTTTTGGAATCTCTTGATTATGAATCATTTGAGACATGTGAACCATGCCTCATGGGCAAGATGACTAAAACCCCGTTTTCCAGAATAATGGAGCGGACAAGTGACTTGTTGGAAATAATACATACCAATTTATGCGGTCCGATGAGTGTTGAAGCACGAGGTGGATATCGTTATTTCCTAACCTTCACAGAGGATTTGAGTAGATATGGGTATATTTACTTAATGAAACACAAGTCTGAAACATTTGAAAAGTTCAAACAGTTCCAGAGTGAAGTGGAGAATCATTGTAACAAGAAGATAAAATTTCTATGATCTGATCGCGGAGGTGAATATTTGAGTTACGAATTTGGCACACATTTAAGACAATGTGGAATTGTTTCACAACTAACGCAACCTGGAACACCACAGGGTAATGGTGTGTCCGAACGTCGTAATCGTACTCTATTGGATATGGTGCGTTCTATGATGTCTCTTACCGATTTGCCACTATCGTTTTGGGGTTATGCATTAGAGACAGCCGCATTCACTTTAAACTAGGCACCATCTAAATCCGTTGAGATGACACCGTATGAATTATGGTTTGGCAAGAAACCTAAGTTGTCATTTCTTAAAGTTTGGGGATGCTACGCTTATGTCAAGAGGCTTCAGCCTGATAAGCTCGAACCCAAAGCGGAGAAGTGCATCTTCATAGGATACCCTAAAGAGACCATTGGGTATACCTTCTATCACAGATCCTAGGGCAAGATCTTTGTTGCCAAGAATGAGTCCTTTCTAGAGAAGGAGTTTCTCTCGAAAGAACTGAGTGGGAGGAAAGTAGAACTTGATGAGGTAATCGTACCTCCTCTTGAATTGGAAAGTAGCACATCAGAGAAAGAAGTTCCCGTGATGCTTACACCAGCCGGAGAGGAAGCTAATGATGATGATCATGAAACTTCGAATCAAGTTACTACTGAAATTTGTAGGTCAACCAAGGTACGTTCCGCACCAGAGTGGTACGATAATCCTATCTTGGAAGTCATGTTGTTGTACAACGGTGAACCTACGAACTATGAAGAAGCAATGATGAGCTCGGATTCCGACAAATGGCTTGAGGCCATGAAATCCGAGATAGGATCCATGTATGAGAACCAAGTAAGGACTTTGGTAGACTTACCCGATGACCGGTAGGCAATTGAGAATAAATGGATTTTTAAGAAGAAGACAGACGCCAACGGTAGTATCACCGTTTATAAACTCGACTTGTTGCAAAGGGTTTTCGACAAGTTCAAGGGGTTGACTATGATGAGACTTTTTCACCCGTAGTGATGCTGAAGTCTGTTAGAATTATGTTAGCAATTGCTGCCTTTTATGATTATGAAATCTGGCAGATGGATGTGAAAACCGCGTTCCTTAATGGTCATCTTAAGGAAGAGTTGTATATGATGCAGCCCGAAGGTTTTATTGATCCTAAGGATGCTAGTAAAGTATGAAAGCTCCAGCGATCCATCTATGGATTGATGCGAGCATCTCGGAGTTGGAATGTACACTTTGATGAGGTGATCAAAGCTTTTGGTTTTATACAAACTTATGGAGAAGCTTGTATTTACAAGAAAGTGAGTGGGAGTTCTGTAGCATTTCTAGTATTATATGTGGATGACATATTATTGACTGGAAATGATATAGAATTTTTGGAAAGCATAAAAGGTTATTTGAACAAGAGTTTTTCAATGAAAGACCTGGGTGAAGCTGCTTACATATTGGGCATTAAAATCTATAGAGATAGATCAAGACGCCTGATAGGACTTTCACAAAGCACATACCTTGACATGATTTTGAAGAAGTTCAAAATGGACCAGTCAAAGAAGGGGTTCTTGCCTGTGTTGCAGGGTGTGAAGTTAAGTAAGACTCAAAGCCCGACCACGGCAGAAGAAAGAGAAAGGATGAAAGTCATCCCCTATGCCTCAGCCATAGGCTCTATAATGCATGCCATGCTATGTACCAGACCTGACACTACAAAAAAAACACTTCCATGATGATACGTCTTTGTCACAGTAGGTCATGTTTTCTGTCATGCATGTACATCCATGACGATTTTATGACAGAATCAAGATAGTCATACCTGTGCTGTCATAGAAGTGTTCCATGACAATACTGAAATTATCATCACGGAAGTGTCCACTTCCATGACGATAAATGTCGTGTCATGGAAGTGTTTTCGTCAAGGGTGACTGACCCGTGGCTTCCACCGTAACGGGTCGCCGTTAAGCTATCGGGTCCGGTTTTGGATCCGATAACCCGTTAACAGCCCTGACCAATGGTGATTTTCCACGTGTAAAATTCTCATTGGCCAACGGATCCACGTGTTTGCTCAGCGTCGTGACAGATGTCATCCATCCAATGGACGAGACGCGCCTATGGAACAGTGACACGTGGCACGGCCCAAAACAGGCCCATTTAGCTAAAAAAGCCGACCCAGTCAAAATAAGTGGACCGGCCCATTTATGGCCTACTTTCGTCTGGCCCATTTACAAAAACAGCCCATACGAGACCTGCCAATTCGGCCCGTCAACAGCCTGCTATGTCTTTGGGCTCATTTGCCAGCCGAGGTTCTTTCGGCCTGTTAGAGGCCCATTATAGAGATGGGCCAATTTCCAGGCTGTACGTCTTTTGGCCCGTTAAAGGCCCATTATAGGCATGGGCCAAATTCCTGGCGGTACGTATTTCAGCCTTTTAGCAGCCCATTAGTGATTTGGGCCAATTTCCAGGCCGGTGTATCTTTCGGCCTGTTAACGGCCCACACCGTAGTTGGGCCATTTACATTCCGACCTGACTTTCAGCCTCTTAGCGGCCCATGTTCTCCATGGCCCAATTCCAGCCCGTCATGACTTTTGGCTTGTCAAAGGTCCGTTTTGTATATGGGCCAACTTACGGCCCGATTAGCTTTCGGCCTTTTAACGGTCCGACATGGAAATCGGCCAAGACTCAACTGACGATCATTTCGGCCTGCTAGTGGCCCGTGGGCTTGTTTCCATTATAGCGGCCCTATCGAGCTTTCGGCCTGTTAATGGCCTGGTAAGAGCCCATGTTATGATGGGCCCACATTCGAGCCCCAAATCCATTTCCACCACAGGACGGCCCATTATTGTAACGGGCCTTGTAGATTGGACCATCCGAGCAATTATGGGCCTACGTAGATTGGGCCTGTTGGACCCCGTTTCAACGATAGCTTATACAATAACAAAGAATTATCCTACTCTACAATCCCCTAAAAAAACCTACACTATACAATAAAGAGATTAAGGCATAGAAACGAAGAATAATCCTACACTATACAATAAAGAAATTACGACAGATTACATCCACTGGGCATCATAGTTCGCCAATAGTGATAATAAAGCATAAACAAACGGCAAATTACATACACTGGGCACATACAGCTCATACATCATGGACGCGCATCAACACAACTTACCATTTGAACTATAATCTCTTCAGAAAATAGAATTGGCCAGATTCAGATAGCACAAATTTCAGTCTGTAAAATGTCCACTTTCTTTGTGGTTTCCTCAGTCTCTTGTTTCATTTTTTTGATTGTTGCATCTTTTGTCTGCACCTCCATTCTCAACATGTTGATTAAATCTTGAGACTCATATGCACGTTGTCTTGCCGCCTCTAGTTGATGCTCTAGAACATCAGCACATTCCAATTCCAATCCATAATCATTTGGTAATGGCCATGCCGCACTGCTCTGAGAGCTTTGTGTTGATGTCACTTTATCCTGAAATGTTTCTGTAACTACACATGACTACAGCAAAAATATAGTTACAACAATGAAGCAAGCAAGACAGACTATCTTGTACATGGCAAAACATGACTAACAATAATGCACACGTCATGAAGCATAAGCAGGTGATATATTTAAAAGTATAAAGATGGTAGTCTGTGCAGGCCGCATACAGAAATCTCTCTTATCTCACCAAAGGAGCATGATGTTGGGGCCAAATCCAAAACACAGACATGTTACAAATTTAAATCACGCGCAGCTACTGAACATTAGATATATCTTGCGTATAAGTAAGCAAGCAGTTAGCCATTGTGTAGCTCATATTAACTAGCTGGAACATTGTGTGCCATGTTTCGAAAGAGTCTTAGGGAGCATAATGAGCTACAGAGGGATTCATACAAACCTACTACAGCAAGCAAAACTATGCAATCATTAGCCTCGTATAAACTAGATTGTGAGCCTCATGCAGTAATAGTTGGTTAATGGACTTCAAAGCTTCAGGCACACTTCGCCAGAGTAATGAAATGGTAAGGCATTTAATTATGTCAACTAATAGTTATACAATGTCGGTGTATAAAACATGGTTATTTTATACCTTGACTTATGCACAGACAGTAGTAGCCTTCCCGATGGCCAGGGCTTGCCGGGGATTACCAAGATCAAGATTCAAGCCCTAGTTGCAAAGCCACTAGGGAGAAGATCAAGACAAGATATCAAGAAGCACCTGACTTGTGCTAGTTATGAAGAAGATACTTGCCGGCAAGGTCCAAGCCGGCAAAATGAAGGCCCAGCAAGCTCCGTGCTGGCAAGTCCTCGCTAGCTCGTCAGCGCTCCACTGCACCGAGCAGCTAGCCGCTAATCGGTGAGGTGTCGACCGTGCAGGCAGTTTGGTGAGATTTGTCGGGGCACGTGTTAGCCTGCTGGAAGGAGATTTAACTTTAATGACACCTGTCCAGGAGGCGTGTCAAGATAATAAGAGGTAGCTGGGCGAGCGGTGCAGAAACCTTACCGGGGCTCCTCCTCCACATGACACCTAACGGCGCAATAAATGCTTTTGTCCTAATCCAGCAGAGTTAGGTATGATAGCACTGTTTGCTATCTAATTAACTTGTAATGACTGTTTTGCCACTGTGGTTACCCCTTGAGCTATAAAAGGAGGACCAGGGCAAATTTTACAGGGGTCGACACTTTGCTCATTCTGCATGCATAGCTGCTCTTCCTGCACCTTGCCGGCAAGAAGCGCTCCTTGTACTTGAGCTTAAACACATCTAATACATAAAAGTAGGAGTAGGGTTTTACACCTCACGGTGGCCTGAACTTGGGTAAATCCTTTGTGTTTTCCGCTGGTGCTGCTCTTTGTGCTTGCGCATCTCCATAGTAGAACCGCAAAGGGGCTAGATGGCCCCATAGATGGTCGTACGCATGACATCTATGGCGCGCCAGGTAGGGGGATCGCTTGCGCGAACCTGAATCAGCAGTTTGCGCGTCAACCACTTCTTCATCATCAGTGATAGCGCCCAAAAAGAAGGGCACGTCTGCAGTAGCTCCATCAACTTCCAAGATTCCGTCGCATATGCCCACGGGCGGCGGAGATAATCCGGCCAGCACAGGCGGCGTAGGCGGAGCGGAAGGTGTCACCGGTGCAGGTAGCACGGGCGGCGTAGCTAGCGCTGCTGACGCAGGCGGAGCACGCAACACCTACTCCCAGCTTCCTCGCCATTCTGGAGATCGAAGCCACAACGGTGCAGGCGGCGCGGATGGCCAACTCCCGCCTCCTCGACGCACCGACGAGCGAAGCCACCCGAGCAACACCGTCCGCTCCGCGCGCGAGTCAAGACCCTGCTGCTGCAGCATCCAAGGATGCTGCATTAGGACACACACCGCGACCATCGCAAGATGGGCACGACGTGGCTCTGAACGACGCGGGCGGCTCCAATCGGCAGCGTCCACATAGCAAAACACCTGTTGATTAGCCGCAAGATCTTCAGGCACCACCTCCACCGCGTCAGCCCACTACTGGGCATGAGCCGCGGCAGCAAGATCGCAATGGCACTCCTGCTGGCTCTGCCAGGAGTCGAGCGACATCGCGTTCTTTGCTCCCAGCCATGCCAGCGACAGCTGCAGAGGCAAAGGCACAGGCTCAGATGTTGTTAAACTTTCCTCCAACGGCAGACAAGATGGATGAGTGGAGAGCCACCATCCAAAGCCTCATTGGATTTGCCGAAGCCAGCAAGTCACAGCAAGCGGGACCATCTCAGCGCCCGCAAACAGCACCGGTAGCTCAAACTGGTGGCCGTGTCGAAGGTGCTGCGCCGACAGTGCAGTCACATCCGCGGCAACAACGTCAACAGCAGCAGCGGCGAACTCACCGATCCATTGAGCCCGACGAGATGTCGATGGCTTCTTCGGATCCGCGAGCGCAGCAAGATCAGCGGCAAGTGCTGCAAGATAGGTGGGCATAAGATGCCCGCACTACCATTGAATGGCGCCGGGAGGCGCGCCGTCAGTCTGACGCGCGCAACGGCCCAGTCGTCGATGAGCCTGCGCCCGAGGCTGGCGGGTATCTGCCTTACGAGGTTGGATGCCCAGCCTTCACTCATGAGCTGCGGCAAGTCCGCTGGCCGTCTGTCCAGGCCTTCAAGCCAGAGGTACCAGAGAAGTACGATGGCAAGCTGAACCCGGCGGAGTTTTTAGGCATCTACACGATTGCCTTGCAAGCTGCCGGGGGAAGAGATGAGAAGATTCTCGCCAATTACTTTCCATTGGTGCTCAAGCCCAATGTGAGGTCTTGGCTGATGAACTTGCCGAAAGGTTCCATTTCTTCGTGGTCCAATCTTTGCAACGAGTTTGTTGGTGCTTTTACCGGGGGCCACAAAGCACCTGGTCAGGCCAGCGATCTGCAAGTGATCCCGTAAAGAGACGGCGAATCCTTACGCAAGTATATCTAGAGATTCAACCGCGTGCACCGCAACATCCCAGATGTGCACCCCGCAGCCGTGATTGCTGCCTTTCACATGAACATGCGCAATCGGAGGATGCAAGAAAAGATGAACGTCAAGTTACCAAAGACCGTCAACGAGTTGTACGTGTTGGCGGATAAGTGTGCGCGCGCTGAAGAAGGAAGGAGACTTCCCGGGGAGGACGCTAGTGCCGAGGTAGATTCCGAGGACGATGATGCCGCCACCCTGAAGAAGAAAGACCGAAAGTGCAAAGGCAAAACAGTTATGTCCGTCGAAGGCTCCGGCAATTCTGACACCGCTAAGAAAGCCAAAACAGAGAGCTCTGGCAAGGAGGCTACTGTATGCGCCGCTTGTTAGGAGGCGGCGGCAAACGAGAAGGCCGGCAAGTCTGATGGGCCATATTGCAAGATTCACCGCACTAAAGGCCATGACCTCCAAGAGTGCCGGCAGGTTGAGCAGCTTGTCGAGAAGCAAAAGGCTGAATATGAAAAGCGTGACAAGGAGAAGGGCCAAGATGGTGCTAGCGGATCTAGCAAGAGAAACCTTGGTGGTTGAGGAGGCCACCGCGGCAAGGCCAAGCAGCAAAAGGAGAAGCCTGCTAGAGGCCGAGAGAAGAAAGAGGATGATGATGGAAGTGATGAGGAGGACGATGAAGAGTCCAGTGAGCAGGAATTCCAGAAAGCAACCGAGGCTATGAGCATTGACGGAGGTGCATCTTTGCACTCTTCTCACCACCAACTCAAGCAGTGGGCGCGTGAAGTCAACGCAACGGAACCGGCAATAGGCGCTCAGAAGCCGCTCAAATGGTCACACACGCCTATCATTTTTTATGCCGAGGACCACCCTGATCGCACAACAGCGGTCGGGTGTATGCCATTGTTGGTTTCGCCAACAATCCACAACCTCAAGGTCACGAAAATGTTAGTTGACGGTGGGGCTGGTTTGATTTTGATTTCACCAGAGGTAATCAAGAGGCTGCAGATTCCCGACGAGGAACTCGAGAAAACTGGCACGTTTCGAGGAGTAAACCCGGGAAGAAGCTAGCCCAAAGGGAAGATCACTTTGCTGGTGATATTTGGCGGGGAACTGAACTACCGAACGGAGAAAATTGTTTTTGATGTTGTGAAGATCCCTTTGCCGTATAATGGAAATCTGGGTCGCCCAGCCTTGGCAAAATTCATGGCAGCATCACACTATGCTTACAACACGCTGAAGATGCCAGGGCCGATGGGCGTCATAACCATCAACTCCGATAAGAAGGATGCAGTTATTTGCGTCGACAAGCTTTACAGAGAAGCGATTGCAGCATCTGCCATCAAGGCACCCGCTCCCGCCGACGAGAAAAAGAAAAGCAAGAAGAACGGCAAGACCTCTGACAAGTCTTTCGGAAAGCGCGCCTCTTCAGAGTGCTGCGCACCCGTTGAGGACTTGCCGGAGAGCTCTACCGCCAAGAAGTCCAAAGCTACTCCACCAGCAACCAAGAAGGTGCCGGCGAAGGAGGACGGCACGGGCGGTACCTTCACCATCAGTGCCTCCCTTGACAGCAAATAGGAAAGCGCGCTTGTTCCCTTCCTGCGGGCGAATATCGATGTGCTTGCATGGCAACCATCTGACATCCCCAGTGTTCCCAGGAAGGTAATCAAGCACCACCTTGCCGTCTGCCCTCATGCTCGGCCCGTCAAGCAGAAGGTCAGGAAGCAAGCTTTGGAATGACAAGAGTTCATTGCAGAAGAAATAAAGAAGTTAGAAGCGGCAGGCTTAGTTAGAGGTGTGCTACATCCAACATGGTTGGCAAATCCAGTTGTAGTACACAAAGCAAATGGAAAGTGGAGACTTTGTATTGACTATACTGATATCAACAAAGCATGTCCAAAGGATCCTTTCCCTTTGCCGCGCATCGATCAAATTGTTGACTCTACTGCCGGCTGCGATCTACTCTCCTTTCTTGATGCATATTCTGGTTATCATTAGATTTTCATGGCTAATGAGGATGAGGAGAAAACCGCATTTATTACTCCATGTGGCACATATTGCTTCGTGCGTATGCCTTTCGGATTAAAGAGTGCTGGTTCAACCTTTGCAAGAGCTGTCCAAATCGGTTTTGAGCCCCAGCTGCACAGAAACGTGGAAGTATACATGGATGATATAGTGGTCAAAACCAAGGACAAATCAACTCTCATTCAAGATCTAGAAGAAACATTTGCAAATTTGTGCAAGATCAATCTGAAGCTCAACCCCGAGAAGTGTGTGTTTGGCGTTCATCCGGCAAACTTCTCGGGTTCTTTGTAATCAACGGGGAATCGAAGCTAATCCCGACAAGATCAAAGCTATTTAGAAAATTGAAGCACCAAAACGCGTCAAGGATGTGCGGCGTCTTGCCGGATGCGTTGCTGCATTGAGTAGGTTCATTTCAAAGTCTGCCGAGCGCGCCTTGCCGTTTTTCAAGATTTTGAAAAAGGCAGGTCCAATGAAATGGACTCCGGAAGCGGAGGCCACGCTGCAGGTTTTGAAAAGATACCTCTCCTCTGCGCCAACACTAGTTGCACCTAAACCACAAGAGCCATTGCTACTGTAGTTGGTGGCAACAAATCAAGTGGTTAGTGCTGCATTAGTAGCGCAGAGAGAATTTTATGACGAAGAAACAGCAGCGGCAAGCCCGTCAAACGACAAGCCGGGGTCTTCTCCGGCAGATTATGGTGCCGATAAATCAGAAGCAGAGCAAGCAAATGAAGTAAATCAACAGACAGTGCCCAAGAAGAAGTTGGTGCAACGCCCAGTTTACTTTGTAAGCTCCCTTTTACAGGGGGCTAGGTCAAGGTACTCTGGTGTGCAAAAATTGCTTTTCGGCCTCCTCATGGCCTCGAGAAAGCTACGCCATTACTTCCAAGCACATGAGATTACCGTCGTCACTCGCTTTCTGTTGCAGTGCATTTTGAGAAATCCAGATGCAACCGACAGGATAGTGGAGTGGGCGTTGGAACTGTCGAGCTTGGCACTCAAGTTTGAAAGTACTTCAACAATTCAGAGCAGAGCCTTGGCGGAGTTCATTGCAGAATGGACGCCAACGCAAGATGAAGAGGTTCAAGAGTCAGCTCTCCCCGGCAAGGAGACAACTAAAGAATGGATTATGTACTTTGACGGTGCCTTTTTGCTGCAAGGCGCCGGTGCCGGAGTGCTACTTGTCGCACCCACCGGAGAGCACCACAAGTATGTGATTCAGATGTGTGGCACCCCGGCTGAGAGTCATCGGAGCACCCCGTATTCCAGCCCAGAGATCAAGTCTTCTGGAATATGGCACTGCTTGGCATAGAACAAATCAGCTCTTTATTACTATTAGTTGGGGTACAAGGGTTACAAAGGGTTTACAAAGGATTACAATGATGCTGGTCTGACTATGGTGGCTCTATGCTAGCAGCGGCATGACTAATAGCAGCGGAACCACGACATCGGTAATGGACTCCACTCCGCAGGGACTCTGGCTGGGACACATCCTAGCTCGCAACTCGAACACCTCTGCTATGCAAACAGGGCAGCACCTGCAAACAGGCATGACACGCAAGGTGAGTACTTTGAATGTACTCGCAAGCTCACAACAAACACAAGCATCAAAACATAACAACATCATAGCAACTATGGTTATGCATCAGGATTAGTAACTATTAAAAAGGGTGGAAGAAAACAATAAACATGTTATCTCCGAACCATTAATACTCTGAGTCATGTGGCCCACCTTACTCTTGTTAAACCAGTCAAGCCAACCATGCTCATGACCCACTCACGGTCACCTCAATACCACCTGATGAACATACTTAAGACCATTTCCAGGATCACCAGCGATCCGTTACCAGACGAATACTGAGACGAGTTCTTCCATCATTAACAAGTCATTCCCTCATCGGTGTTGATCAGACAGTGTGACTTAGTACGAACTGTGTCCAATACCGTGGACGCGGCTATTCGAATAGATTCTTACACTCTGCAGAGGTTGCACACTTTACCCACACTATGGAACTCCTGGTCCCGTACCTCGGTACACTTCCCTTCCGGGTGGACCGGTGCTGCTCCAACGAAACTTGCCTAACCCATTACTCCTCCACCGTACCACCGACAATCACTCCCCCTACCGGGTCATGCCCTGGGTGGCCCCTGTGTCACTTCTGACACTTGCCACCGTCGTGGCCAAATAGACTGTCCCAAACGGGGACCTGAGCTCAATAACCAAACTGGGCTCACGAGGTTACCGTCGTCTACCTGATCAGGGCAGCACGCACGCATAACCTCCCCTCTTTGGTGGTACCGATAAAAGAGCACGCGGTTAGACCAAGACAAAGCCGTCCCATTCCGGCAGGTGTGGCTGCACTGGAAAGTTCGGTTCGGTGGCACTTGATCAACAATGAAGGAACTTATCCCCAAGCAACTATAGTCATTACTGACTCTCCGGTATCACAATGATCCAAGTTACAACTATAACTAGCTAAAAATCCAATGAGCAAAATGATCAAATACCACTACTGATCCCCTATATACGGTATCGGACGGAGTCACCAAATAATCATAGACGGTAATCTCTTAATCCACCCGTGTCATAACACCATCCAACTTGAAATCTACTAATGACTATAATCTCATCATCAACATGACAGTAGCCTACTCAAGATCTTCAAAGTGTTGCATGAATTACTTATTTACAAATAATTAATAATCAACATTAAAATAATTATTTAACCATGATATTGTAATGCAATTATGCAAATGAGAGTTGTGGCTTGGCTTGCACCAATGAAGTGTGGGAGTACTCCTGGTCTTCACCAACTACTCAAATCAATCTGAAAAACATTTTTGAAAACATTTTCAAATATCACATAAAGCATTCTCTTCTGTCCAGAAATTCTAGGCAGTAGATAAAAACACCAAAATCTTACAACAAATAGAAGAGCTCATAAGAAAAATAATGCAAAAAGAATGAACTCATTTGGACTTATGGTTTAAAAGTTATTGATGGTCAAAGTTGGGTCAAACTTCTGGATTTAAATGAATTTAAACAGAAAATCAGAAAACCCAGGGGCGGCCACGTCTAAGGCGTAAATTGGGTTTACGGCTCCACTTGCGTACCGTTTCGGGCGCGCAGTGGGTCACTGACGGGCGGGGCCCCTTATCAGATTTAAATGGAGGGAGAGAGAGAGAGCAGAGAGCGGCGGCTCACCGGCGATGGCTGGCCGGCGAGGAGGCTGCGGCGGCGTCGGAAAATGGTCGGGATGGATCGGGCACTCGACGGCGAGCACGCCCGTACCCGTAACTCGTGTGGAGACGGCCGGACGGCGTCGGCCCCTTCTTCTCAGGCGGCGGCGAGCTACGGTGGTCAATGGATCTGGCGACTCCGGCGAGCTCTCGGGCGGAGGAAGGGCTGGGATGGGTCAGTGGAGTGCCACGAGCTCAGTGGTGGCCTTGGCTGGAGCTGGGGGTGGACGGAGGCGAGCTGGAGAAGCAGGGGCAGAGCGGCGGAGCACCTCGCCAGAGATGGAGCAGAAGAGCTCTCCGGCTTGCTCTGGTGCTGCGAGGAGACAATTAGGAGAGGAAGAGCTCGAGTGGTTGGGAGAGACGGGGTCGGGGGTGGCTTTTATAGCCGGGTGGAGCCGCTGTGGCCGAATGCCGCCATCGATGTGCTGGCACGGCAAGGACGGCGAGCTGGTGGCCGCACTAGCGGTCGCACTGGCGGCCGCGTTGGCTGTCGCGGCGCGGCTGGAGTGGACTGGATCGCAGGAGTGACGGGACGCAAGCGGAGCTATTAAGGACGTGAGGACAACGGCGACGAACTTGGCCGTGTGCGGCGGCATGCTTTGCCGGAGCTGGGAGAGGGTTCCAGACGGGCCAGGTGGATGGCAGCGACACAGTCGGCATGCTTGGACAAGGAGGGGTAGTACGGGATGGCCGGAGTAGTCGTGTCCGACGCGGTCGACGTGCAGAGCATAACTTTGGTTCGGCCAAACGCGTGGTCACCGCGTGCACTGGTGCACTCGGTGTGCTCTGGCGCGTTTGGTCATGTCTACGCTGTAGTCCATCCTTCCAGTGACCTCCCTATGTGTCTGGTTTGGCCAAGGGTGGCCTGGACAACCAGCTAGCTTCCAGACAAGTTTCTGGCTGGAAACTTGGGCAAGAAGCTGAGAAGAAATGGTTAGAAATTTGAGAGAGGAAATTTGTCACACAGAAATGTAGTAGGAAGGTGCCCATGCTGGAGAAGATTCAGACCAAATGGACCAGTTTTGGGTGTAGTTGCTTTACAACTGCTCCTCTGGTCCAGAAACTTTGCAGAGGAAGATGCACTCATATGGATGGGCTTCTGGAGTTGAAACTTGGTATAGGTGGGTTATTTGGTGATGCCAAGATGCCATAAAAATTTCATAGCATTTGGATAAGCATAAGTGGTACCTCCTTCACAAAGCTTCCTTCTGGACAACAACTTAGAGGAATTTTATAGCAAAAATGACTGAATGAAATGAGCCAAAAATTGGTGGAGACTGATAATATGGATAGAAGAATGTCCTGGATTAGTTTCAGAATTTTTGGGGCAATATAAAATATAGTTGCCTCACAAACTGAACTTATGACCAGAAGCAAAGATTGGATGCTGTGCTCACCATGAAGAATAAATCTTGAATATTTTCACATATCCAAGGTTTATATGGTCCAAAGAATTTATGAGGATTTTCCTAGAATTTTTGGAAGAACGGAAATATAGGTTGTTTCACAACCTAGAGCTCAAAGGGTTATTCCTTTAATTCGAAAGGAATATTTAATTGGAAAAAAATTGAGATGTGGCAAGAATGGGAATGACATGACTTGAGGAAAGTGTTTGGAAGCTTTGGTTCACTTGGGAAAGAAAATCAAAAACATTCCCAAGTTATAAGTCCATAGAGCCATTCAAGACAAAGTCCAAACCTAATTCCGAATGAAATTTTCAAATGGGTTTTTGAAAAAAAATGGTAAAAACCAGGGTGTCACAAACCTACCCCCCTTAAGATAAATCTCGTCCTCGAGATTTGGTTGCTCGGGGAACAAATATATATAACCTTAAGGAAACCGGCTCCGACTCAGGTATCCTTCTTTGTGTACAATGTTCCCACTGAATTGCATATGACCTGACTGTCGTGACCGGGGTGGTTTGCTTCACCTTGCCCATATTCTGACAGTTATTTCCTCACAGGTCCATTAGTATGCTGACTCCAATCCTATCATCTTTGCTGACTCGCTTAACATGTTAACAAGACTGGCATGTGCCTGCTCCTCATACGCCCGCGAGAGGTTCCCGCTTGTCACGCCTTTCTTTCACTGGTAGTATTCCGCGAAGTTGTGAACCATTGCCTTCCGTGGACACGAAACATTCAATCATTGCCTCGAGATACTTGATGTATGTTTCCCGGGTTTGAAGCAGTGCTGAGAACTGCAGCGTTTCTTTTTGGCGGAGTCTGTCTACTTGTAGGAAATCTGAATCTTCCAGGCTGACTTCTTTATCCTGAATCCTTACTGGCAATTTGGCTGCTACTCGCAACAGAGTACCATATGTGAGAGCGTTTCACATACTCATTTGTCAATATATCCATTCACCATGCGATACTTTAACGCAGTCGTTGGAGCCGCACTGCCGAGCTAGCCAAGAAATCTTTGATCTGATACGACAGACTTGAATATGTGCTGCTGACAACTTCGAGCGTATGCAGTTGGGCAAGAAGGTTACAGTGATATCAAACTCTTACAAACAGAGTGATCCCCTGTATGGTCACTCATGGTGATCAATTCAGAGTCAGGCTGGGTTAGGCATCCACGCCACTTTGCTCCTGCACTGTAGCTCTTGTTCCTTCACTGCTGCCCTTCTTTCCGAGCCCTTTTTCCAAGAGAGCTTGGTTTAATACCTCCATAGGTACTGTTAGGTGCAACATGCTGGCAAGCATACTTTATCCTTACCTTAAGGCGAACACCCTTCACCGGCAAAATCATCCCATCACGAACCTTAACCGTAGGGTAATGATTATCCGAACCCCTTACATATAATCAGCGAACAAATCAGTAGTCACCAGAACGGTCTTTACAACTCAGATCTGGGACATCACTGAAATAACTCAATCATGGCTCAAGACGGCTGAAAAACAGCTCAGAGCATGAGACCATGTTGAAAAGAAGAAGGTAGCAGTTCCCTAGGATGGCCGAAAAATAGTTCAGAGCATGGGGTCACTGCTTACAAAAAGAAACTCAACAGCTACCCGAGACGGCCGAAAAGCAGCTCGGAACATGGGTCAGTTGTTGAAAAGAGAAACATAAAGTCGGCATCCACCTCGGTTGGCTGAAAGCAGCTCAGAACACAGGCGTGGTGCCGTTGCCAAGACAAAGCAAGTAAGGGTTCATCAGAATCACCCACCAGATTCTCAAGTGTGAGAAGACTTGCCTGGTCAACTATTGCCAAGATTGGCATCCCAAATTGCCTTTTCCTCATAGCTTATCAGTCCTCGCAATGTGCTGAGGTGTATATGGGTCTTCTTCCTCTTGCATGGCTTATTTGGCTGTCGGAACCTTACCTTCCTTTGGCAAACCTACCTGAACCTGGTTGCTCCTTGTATGGTGACTTGCATGACCTGGGGCAACATGCCCATCATATATAGAAGTATGTACAACTGAACATCTTATTCCCGGGGCTTGATTCTTTCGATGTAGTGAGAAACCATCAGGAGTATCGTGCTGAAGAAGACTGGGTGGCTTATGCTCGAAGCTTCTGCTAAGATAGCGTGCTGAGGAAGGTTGTGTAGCGTACCTCTGAAGCCTCCCTTCCTGGTTGCTTCTGCGAGAAGACTCGATGCCTTATCCCGGAAGCTTTCTGCTGTAGCTTATCGAAAAAGCCAGGGTAGCTTATGCTAGAAGCTATCCACATATCATACTGAGAAAGATCTGAGGGGCCTTGCAACGTAAGCTTCTCTGTTAGCATGCGAAGGATGACTAAGTTGCTTACATCCGAAGTTTCTCTTCATGATATGCTGACCGGATGCCTTACAACTCCAGCTGTTGATCACTTGTACGAAATTTTTTGCCTGTCTTGCCTTCTTGCTGAGTATTGGGTGCATGGCACGTTCCTGTTTGCTTCCCGGTATAACCTATTTCATATTCCGCCCAAGCAGAGCCAACTTTGTATCTGATTGATACCTTCGACCCGGTTGGTCTTGCATCCCCATTATCCTTTTGCTGGTTCCTCATGGTTGAAATAGTTACAATATTTACACCTTGAGGCAGGCTTGATGTTGATAGCTAATCCAGAATATTAATTGTCTTCCAAACCACATATTCCCAATACCAGGCAGCCCATTAATAATTTCATAAGATTCATCCGAGCTTCCAATTATTAACTCTTTGGATCCGTTGGGGTTGATGAGCAACTTCCATAGGGGAAAGTAAAGTGACACCGAGGAGCCAAATAAAAGAGCGAGTAAAAACTACTTAATAAAAGACACTAAGCTTACAAGAGAACCACACTTTATTGCTATTCAAAGCAATTTACAACACTCAGTGCTACTACAACTCATGCAGCATGAACCTCGCAAGTACTTAGGTACTATGGTCGGAAGGCGGGTTACTGGAGAGCGAAGGGGCTGGTGGAGAGGTCGACGGTGCCAAAGCCATACCAAGTGCTCTCCTTGCGCGAGTGGCATCCCTGGCCAGTTCAGCGATGAGGACGTATTCAACAATCATGTAACGAGACATGTATGCCACAGCTAGATCGTCGTCTGAGCGAACAGGAGGAAATCTAACTCGTTTGGGAGTGACGGCCATGGTGGGATAGTAGTAGAAGGCACGATTCTCTTGCATCGTGCTCTCCTGATGACGAAGAATAGTGAGGCCTGCTAGAGCGGCAAGCTGGATGGCACGCTCCGGAGTAGAAGCATAACCACCATGGAGTCTATAGGTGTGCTTCCCCAAAGGTAGGTCGACTGACAGAATGATATTGGCATGATACTCAAGCACCAGTCTTGCAAACGGGGTTTGGAACACTTGATACCTTGGCATCTCTCCACCGGGATAGAGAAGATGCCAAACATCCCGAAGCAAGGATGCAAAGCTGAGTGGTGCAGGGGCTGAGTCATGGTTAATCGGAACAGATGCCATCTACAAAATCAACTGGTTAGTGAGCCAAACCTATATGTATGCCATGCAGCAAACAAATGCGACAACCAAAGGCAGCAACTCAAATGCATCACACAAGCAAGCTGGGCTCTAGACTAACGGTTTGCTAACGTCTGGGTTGGCTAGGGTGTCCTATAGCCAGACCTGCTCTGATACCAAACCTTGTGGCACCCCGGCTCAGAGTCACCGGAGCACCCCGTATTCCAACCCAGAGATCAAGTCTTCTGGAATACGGCACTGCTTGGCATAGAACAAATCATCTCTTTATTACTATTAGTTGGGGTACAAGGGTTACAAAGGGTTTACAAAGGATTACAATGATGCTGCTCTGACTATGGTGGCTCTATGCTAGTAGCGGCACGACTAATAGCAGCGGAACCACGACATCGATAATGGACTCCACTCCGCAGGGACTCTGGCTGGGACACATCCTAGCTCGCAACTCGAACACCTCTACTATGCAAACAGGGCAGCACCTGCAAACTGGCATGACACGCCAGGTGAGTACTTTGAATGTACTCGCAAGCTCACAACAAACACAAGCATCAAAACATAACAACATCATAGCAATTATGGTTATGCATCAGGATTAGTTACTATTAAAAAGGGTGGAAGAAAACAATAAACATGTTATCTCCGAACCATTAATACTCCGAGTCATCTGGCCCACCTTACTCTTGTTAAACCAGTCAAGCCAACCATGCTCGTGACCCACTCATGGTCACCTCAATACCACCTGATGATCATACTCAAGACCATTTCCAGGATCACCAGCGATCCCTTACCAGACGAATACTGAGACAAGTTCTTCCATCATTAACAAGTCATTTCCTCATCGGTGTTGATTAGACAGTGTGACTTAGTATGAACTGTGTCCAATACCGTGGACGTGGCTATTCGAATAGATTCTTACACTCTGCAGAGGTTGCGCACTTGACCCACACTATGGAACTCCTGGTCCCGTACCTCGGTACACTTCCCTTCCGGGTGGACCGGTGCTGCTCCAACGAAACTTGCCTAACCCGTGACTCCTCCACCGTACCACCGACAATCACTCCCCCTACCGGGTCATGCCCTGGGTGGCCCCTGTGTCACTTCTGACACTTGCCACCGTCGTGGCCAAATAGACTGTCCCAAACGGGGACCTGAGCTCAATAACCAAACCGGGCTCACAAGGTTATCGTCGTCTACCTGATCAGGGCAGCACGCACGCATAACCTCCCCTCTTTGGTGGTACCGATAAAAGAGCACGCGGTTAGACCAAGCCAAAGCCATCCCATTCCAGCAGGTGTGGCTGCACTGGAAAGTTGGGTTCAGTGGCACTTGATCAACAATGAAGGAACTTATCCCCAAGCAACTATAGTCATTACTGACTCTCCGGTATCACAATGATCCAAGTTACAACTATAACTAGCTAAAAATCCAATGAGCAAAATGATCAAATACCACTACTGATCCCCTATATACGGTATCGGACGGAGTCACCAAATACTCATAGATGGTAATCTCTTAATCCACCCATGTCATAACACCATCCAACTTGAAATCTACTAATGACTATAATCTCATCATCAACATGACAGTAGCCTACTCAAGATCTTCAAAGTGTTGCATGAATTACTTATTTACAAATAATTCATAATCAACATTAAAATAATTATTTAACCATGATATTGTAATGCAATTATGCAAATGAGAGTTGTGGCTTGCCTTGCACCAATGAAGTGTGGGAGTACTCCTGGTCTTCACCAACTACTCAAATCAATGTGAAAAACATTTTTGAAAACATTTTCAAATATCACATAAAGCATTCTCTTTTGTCCAGAAATTCTAGGCAGCAGAGAAAAACACCAAAATCTTACAGCAAATAGAAGAGCTCATAAGAAAAATAATGCAAAAAGAATGAACTCATTTGGACTTATGGTTTAAAAGTTATTGATGGTGAAAGTTGGGTCAAACTTCTGGATTTAAATGAATTTAAGCAGAAAATCGGAAAACCCAGGGCCGGCCACGTCGAAGGCGTAAACTAGGTTTACGCCTCCACTTGCGTACCATTTCGGGAGCGCAGTGTGTCACTGACGAGTGGGGCCCCTTGTCAGATTTAAATGGAGGGAGAGAGAGAGCAGAGAGCGGCGGCTCACCGGCGATGGCTGGCCGGCGAGGAGGCTGCGGCGGCGCCGGCAAATGGTCGGGATGGATTGGGCGCTCGACGGCGAGCACGCCCGTACCCGTAGCTCGTTGGGAGACGGCCGGACGGCATCTGCCCCTTATTCTCAGGCGGCGGTGAGCTACGGTGGTCAGTGGATCCAGCGACTCCGGTGAGTTCTCGGCCGGAGGAAGGGCTGGGACTGGTCAGTGGAGTGCCACGAGCTCAGTGTTGGCCTTGGCTGGAGCTGGGGTGGACGGAGGCGAGCTGGAGAAGCAGGGGCAGAGCGGCGGAGCACCTTGCCGGAGATGGAGCAGAAGGCTCTCCGGCTTGCTCTAGTGCTGCGAGGCGATGATTAGGAGAGGAAGAGCTCGAGTGGTGGGGAGATACGGGGTCGGGGGCGGCTTTTATAGCTGGGTGGAGCCGCTGTGGCTGAATGCCGCCATCGATGCGCTGGCACGGCAAGGACGGCGAGCTGGTAGCCGCGCTGGCTGTCGCGGCGCTGCTGGAGTGGACGGGAGCGCGCAGGAGTGACGGGACGCAAGCGGAGCTATTAAGGACGTGAGGACAACGACGACGACCGCGGCGCCCTGTTCGGCCCATGCATGAACTTGGCCGTGTGCAGCAGCGAGCTTCGCCGGAGCTGGGAGAGGGTTCCAGACGGGCCAGGTGGACGGCAGCAACGCAGTCGGCATGCTTGGAAAAGGAGGGGCAGTACGGGATGGCCGGATTAGTCGTGTCCGACGCGGTCGACGTGCAGAGCACGACTTTGGTTCGGCCAGATGCATGGTAACCGCGTGCACTGGTGCACTCAGTGTGCTCTGGCGCGTTTGGTCATGTCTACGCTGTAGTCCATCCTTCCAGTGACCTCCCTATGTGTCTGGTTTGGCCAAGGGTGGCCTGGACAACCAGCTAGCTTCCAGACAAGTTTCTGGCTGGAAACTTGGGCAAGAAACTGAGAAGAAATGGTTAGAAATTTGAGAGAGGAAATTTGTCACACAGAAATGTAGTAGGAAGGTGCCCATGCTGGAGAAGATTCAGACCAAATGGACTAGTTTTGGGTGTAGTTGCTTTACAACTGCTCCTTTGGTCCAGAAACTTTGCAGAGGAAGATGCACTCATATGGATGGGCTTCTGGAGTTGAAACTTGGTATAGGTGGGTTATTTGGTGATGCCAAGGTGCCATAAAAATTTCATAGCATTTGGATAAGCATAAGTGGTACCTCCTTCACAAAGCTTCCTTCTGGACAGCAACTTAGAGGAATTTTATAGCAAAAATGGCTGAATGAAATAAGCCAAAAATTGGTGGAGACTGATAATATGGATAGAAGAATGTCCTGGATTAGTTTCAGAATTTTTGGGGCAATATAAAATATAGTTGCCTCACAAACTGAAATTATGACCAGAAGCAAAGATTGGAGGCTGTGCTCACCATGAAGAATAAATCTTGAATATTTTCACATATCCAAGGTTTATATGGTCCAGAGAATTTATGAGAATTTTCCTGGAATTTTTGGAAGAACAGAAATATAGGTTGCTTCACAACCTAGAGCTCAAAGGGTTATTCCTTTAATGAGAAAAGAATATTTAATTGGAAAAAAATTGAGATGTGGCAAGAATGGGAATGACATGACTCGAGGAAAGTGTTTGGAAGCTTTGGTTCACTTGGGAAAGAAAATCAAAAACATTCCCAAGTTATAAGTCCATAGAGCCATTCAAGCAAAGTCTAAACCAAATTCCGAATGAAATTTTCAAATGGGTTTTTGAAAAAAATTGGTAAAAACCAGGGTGTCACAAGATGCACTCTCCCAGGGAGAAGGCTACAAACAACGCTGCCGAGTATGAAGGCCTCCTTGCCGGTCTCAGGATCGCAATGGACCTTGGAATCAGAAAATTGATCATCCGTGGCGACTCGCAGTTCGTTGTCAAGCAAGTTAACAAAGATTATCAGAGCCCGTTGATGGAAGCATATGTGGAAGAAGTGAGGAAATTGGAAGAACACTTTGACCGATTGCAAACAGAGCACATTCCTCGTGCGGAAAACAGCATTGCTGATCACCTGTCAAAGTGTGTTGCTCAAAAGCTTCCTGTGGAACCAGGAACTTTTGTACTCCATTTGAATCAACCATCAGTCACTCCATCAACGCAGGCAAACAAAAGAAGAAAGTTGAACACTGGCAAATATTTTCCGCCAGAGCTTCCAGAAGCCACCGGTAAGAATGTTGCTGGGAAGAACAATGAGGTTGCTAGTGAGCAGCAGCCTCTAGCAGAACGTCAAGTTCTTGCCGTTGAGTCAAGCGCTCCTACTCCCGAAGAGATGCCTTTAGTCCTTGTCATCGAGCCACAGGCTCCGACTTGGACATAGCAAATAGTTCATTTCCTTCAAATAGGAGAACTTCCCGATGACCAAGAAGAAGCTGAGAAAGTAGCCCGTTAGTCAAGTATGTATCAGTTTGTGGACAACATTCTGTACAGAAAGAGACCAAACGGAGTGAAATTGAAGTGTATTTGCCGGGAAGATGGGCTAAAGCTGTTGGCGGAGATACATGGAGGCATATGTGGCTCTCACATAGGATCAAGAGCACTTGTCGGAAAAGCTTTCCGGCAAGGCTTCTATTGGCCCACTGCCCTCCAGGATGCAACTGAGCTAGTAACCAAGTGTGAAGCATGCCAGTTTCATTCAAAGAATATACATCAGCCAGCGCAGGCACTCCAAACAATCCCTCCCTCCTGGCCCTTCTCGGTCTGGGGGCTCGATATTTTGGGCCCCTTCCCCCGTGGTACCGGGGGCTTTGAGTTCTTGTACGTTGCAATCGACAAGTTCATAAAGTGGCCTGAGGTGGAGGCAGTGAGGAAGGTGACAGCATAGTCAGCCGTCAAGTTCTTCAAAGGATTAGTTTGCCGTTTTGGTGTTCCCAATAGGGTCATCACCGACAATGGCACACAATTCATGAGCCGCACCTTCATGCAGTACATCCAAGACCTTGGCAGCAAAATCTGTTTTGCATCTGTTGCTCACCCAAGAAGCAATGGTCAAGCGGAAAGAGCAAATGCTGAAGTGTTGCGAGGCCTCAAGACAAGAACATTTGATAGTCTGCACAAGTGCGGAAGGTGCTGGATTGATGAGTTGTCAGCAGTTCTTTGGTCACTCAGGACGACACCGAATCGAGCCACTGGCCAAATGCCCTTCTCCCTAGTCTATGATGTAGAAGCGGTGCCCTCCACAGAACTCACATACGGCTCACCTCGAGTGCTCGCCTACGATGAGGTAGAGCAAGAGCAGCTGCGGCAAGATGACGCCACGCTCCTTGAGGAAGATCGTCTTCAGGCAGCTGTGTGAGCTGCACGCTACCAGCAAGCCTTGCGCCGCTATCATAGCCGCAAAGTGCATGCCCGAAGCCTTGAGGAAGGCGACCTTGCTCTTCGGCGCATCCAGTCCGCCAAGAATTCAAACAAGTTGACGCTGAAGTGGGAAGGCCCTTATCGGGTAGCACGTGTCACCAGACCCAGCGCAGTCCGTCTGGAGACCGAATATGGCAGCCCAGTGCAAAACTCATGGAATATTGAGCATCTTCGTAAGTTCTATCCGTAAGGCGTGATTGCCGGGCCTCCCGGCAGCCCCCTTTTGTACAAGCTTTGTCGGCAAGACATGTAACCCTCTGTACAAAGCCAGGCGCAAATCCTGTGCATAAGTGGAATAAAGCTAAATATTTCACAACTTTTTGTCAAAATACATTTTAATTTATGTATGTTTGAATGTGATGTTGTGTTATGCTTCGCCTTGTATGCAATGATTGATGACACGCCAAGGTCTCCGCACTGCCCCTTTTCTCTTCTTCCTTTTTCTTAAAGGCAGAAGGTTCCCTCGCGTGCAAGTTTCCCCGGGGGAGTCATGGTATGGATACCAGATAATGGCGTTCAAGAGATCAGTTGGCAACAAGAAGAACAACACGAGGAAAAGCTAAGTTGAAAAACTTTGAAACAAATCCCTTGTTACATTTGTGATTTCCCTTGAATGATCCAGTATTTGTATGAAAAACCTGCACGCGAAAGAACCTTGTCATGATCAATTGTGCTCTTACTTTGTTTCGAGTCCGCTCAACAATGTAAGTAGCTGCGGTTGAAAACGTCAAAGGAAAACTTGCCGGCGGCAAACACTACCGGTAGGCTGCTAAGGATCCGTTCCTCAAGCACTTGTGGCAAGTGCACGCACCGGCAAGCTTCTAACATGCGTAGGGTATCAAAAATCATACAAAGACAGAGTAAAACAAGGGAGATAGCATACATTCATTCATCAACATAAGTTATATTACATCACAAAAACAGTGCAGGTCTAACATAAGATCAGATTGTATCTTTAACGTGACAGCACTGGAGGCCAATACAATGACAAGCTTAATCCTGACGATCGCCTTGGATCCTGGGGACTTGGAGAACCTTGTTGGCAAGAGGGCCGACAATCTTGTCGGCGGCGGTGACGTCGGTGTTCTGCGGCAACTTTCTGAAGATCCCAGAGAGGTCGAGATCAGGGTGGCGGTGTGCGAGCTTGAGCAGCACCTTATAAAGGATGTTGCGCGCGAACTTCCGAGATTCATCAGCAAGCGAGGCAGATCTATCTTCATGATACGTCTTCAAGGCATCAATGAGACTCTCGAAGAACTTGGTTAGCCTGATGCTAGTGGTCTCCTTGTCATTGACGGTGAAGCCCCAGCTTCTCATATCCATGACGGCAATTTGGGAGGTGATGCGCTCGGCAATGTTGACAAGATCGTTGGTCCAGAGGGAGAGGTTCTCCTGCAGCTGATTGAACTTGTTTTCAACATCTACACGCAAGGCCTCCTCTATCTCCAACTTCTCCATCAAGATTCTTTCCCGCTCCTTGGCGGACTCGAGATCTGTTTCCAGACCGGCAAGTTTAGACTTCAAGTCCTCGGCAACCTTGGCGGCGGTATTGAGATCTTGATTCTTGGACGAGAGCTGCGTTTGCAGTTCCCCTAAGGTGAGGGCTGCTTTCTGTGCTTCGCCCTTGAGAGTCTCGATCTCTTTACTACTGCTGGCAAGTTCCTCTTTCAGCTTGGTCAGTTGGGAATCAAGATCCGCCTTGGCGGCAGTGGCAGCGACAGCTTCATCAGTAGCCTCCTTGAGCTTGGCGGTGTTTTCTCGAGCTTGGGTCTCAATGAAATCTTTATGATTCTTCTCCAGCTCCTGCGTCCTTTGCTCAAGGAGCTTCCCGATTTCTTCATCCTTGCTGCGAAGTTTGGCGGCAAGGGCATCTTCCTGTGTGGTAAGATTCTTTTCCCGGGCATTGAGCTGCGCCTCGCGCTCTGCCAGCTTGCCGTCCAAGGCTGTCGCCTTCTCTTGGGCGGCGGCAAGCTTTTCCTCTTGCCTCCTCAGATTGTGGGATTGATTGTTGTACCAAGTGCGGATATCTTCTGCCTTCTTCTTCAATTTCTCCTCGATTACCTCCAGAGCCGTGTGTTTAGCTTGAAGCTTGTCCCATCGCTTACCATAGCGCTCTTGCACATCCCTGAGACCAGCAGCCATGGTCTCTAGGAAGGCGAAGTCTGCTGTGCTATCAGTAGCGTTGTCGGATTCAAGGGTACTTTTGGGGATGGAGGCAAGGATGCGAGCAATTTCTTCATCAAAGTTCAGCTCTCCGGTGCTTGATGAACTGGGGGCTTCGGACCCTTGTTAAGGAGCGGCAAGGATGAGTGCATCCGTCAAGACTTGAGTTGTTGGCATGGTTGGTTGAGTCTCAAAGCCTAGCCTGTCAGTATCAACCACCACCATTTCTGTGCTTGTCTGGATGGGAGCAGATATGTTGCCAGAAGATTCCCTTATGTCTCCGGCAACTTCCCTTGCTTCCTCGGTGGCAGAGTTTGTGGCCTCATCAGCAGCTATCTTGGCAGCTTCATCGGCAGCTTCCTTTGCAATATTTGCCACTTCTACAAGGATTCCCCCTTCTTCAGGAGAAGCGGGGGCTGCAGAGTGGAATAGAAGCAAAGGACAGAATGAAAGTCAATTTACAAGTCAAGTTCAAGAAAACAAAAAATTATGGAAGTGCTTAAAAACAAGTGGATTACCTGTTAGCGCTTGTTGTGGAAGGATAGTTCCTTCCCCGGCAACTTCGGTTGCCGCCGCACGGTCTCTGGCAGCATCGCTTGCCGGGACTATTTCAGTGCGGACGGGCTCATCAGTTGAGGCCCTTGTCGGAGAAGCACTCTCCGGGACGGTGGTTGACGGAGGAACCATGGTGGGATCCGCCTCTTGGCGCGCTTCCTCCCGGTGTCCTTCTCCTGCCTCCTTGTCGAGACTAGATGAAGAAGCATCAGCGCCAGTGCCGGCGAGCGGGAACCGTGCCACGACTTCGCGCAGGGGGCTGGGCTGGGGGCTGATGATGGCAGTATCGGCGGACACGTCCCCTTGCCCAGTGCTTGCCGCAGGCTCATTTTGCGCTGCAGCCTTGGTTCGCTTGGCCTGGTGCACAAGTGGCTCTGTGTCTCTGCAAGAATAGAAGAAAATCAAGTCAGAAATCATAATCAAGATGGAGTCAAGACTTGGTAAAGATAAGGCAATCATGCTTACTCCTCGTCTTCTGACTCGCTGAGGACGGAGAGGTCATATCTCGCCGGCGGGGGCAATTCCCTGGCCCTTTTGAGTGCCGGAGGGGATGAACTTGCCGGCTGAGAAGACCCAATTTCGTCGACAACTTCTTGCTGGGAAGATGGACGCTGAGCTCGTGGGCGCCGAGTTTGTTGCTGGCGTACTTCTTCTTGATGGCCAGTTTTGGTGGTCGTCTTCTTCATGACAGGACCAGCCTTTGGCGAAGAAGCGCGCACTGGCTCCTAGCTGGCCGTCTTCTGAAGAATGCGTGCCCTCTTCTTTGGAGCCAGAGGACCTTCTTCTTCTTCTTCTTCGTCTTCGGGTTCCCCGGCAACCTCGCTCCCGGCAGGCTCTTCTTGGAGTTCCTCTGCAGCCTCCTCGTCAGGATGTTCTTCTTCATCATCCTCAGTTTCCGCAACCTGAGAACCGCCAGCCTTGCTAATTCTAGCAATCTCTGTGGCTTTGTTGGCGATGTATGCCAGCTCCTCGTCTTTGGTGGCCTTGATGAGATCCCTCTCTTTCCGGGTGGCCTTCTCCGTCAAGTTTGAAGCCCAGGCCATTTCATTCTACAGAGTAGGCATTGGCCAGAGAGCTTTGACTCCTTGAGCGTTGCATTCTGGCATCATCGCCAAGATGGAATCCTTGGTGGAATTGATATGCAATGGGATGATCTAGTCCGGCAAGTGGAAGGTGCCGGTAGTTCTGAACAACTGCTCACAGAGGCTGGCGTGCTCCAGAACAGTCAAATTGTTGCCGAGCCCTAGATACAGTCGCATGATATCACCTGCGTTCTGGTACTCCCAGGTGAACATCTTCCTTTTCTGCAGCGGCGCAATGCATCGCCAGAGGAAATCGGCACCCACCATCTCTATAGTCAACTTGGCGGCTTTAAGGCGAGCAATTCGGTTCAGTGCCGGGCCAAGTCTCTTGTCGCTGGCGCCCAAGTTGCTCCAGTCGTCACCGCGTATGACTCTCTCTGTGCGCGGCAAGCAGAAATTGGGATAATCCTTTTCCTGGATCCAACACCACTCAACCCGCCATTCTTCCCACTTTAAGTGCAGCTGCCCGGGAAGATAATGGTCCTTGGTCTTGGCCCTGGTGATCCATGTGACACTGCCGGAGAGCGCTTTACCTTCGATGTGAGGAATGAAGAAATGGCAGAACAGATCGACATTGGGGGCAACTCCAATGAAATTCTCACACAAATGGGTGAAAACTGACATGCAAGTCATAGCATTTGGGGTAAAATCCAACAGTCTAAACCCGAAGCTGTACATCATTGCGCTGAAGAAATCCGAAAATGGAGGAACCAGCCCGCAATAGAAGTACGCGCAGAAAAATGGATACGAATCTGATGGAGTCTTGCCTTCGGCAGGGAGCACCACTGGGGCCTTATGGTCTTTGGTGTCTCATCCCCACATATAGGCATACCTCTCGATCAAGGTATTCTCATCCAAAGCCGGCGGCGAGAATACCACGTTCTCCCTCCGCCGCTTCTCCAGTTCCTCCAGTTCCTTCTTCTTCTTCTTCGCCTTGGGATCGATAGGCTTGGCGGGCTTCTTCCCCGCCGCGTCGGTCTTCTTGGGTGCCATAAGGGCTCAGGGAGAAAAGAGGGAGTCGAGGTGAGGTGTGAATTGGCAGCGGCGGAAGCTACTCTGGCTAGAGGAAGAAGATGAAGCAGAGAGGCGCAAGGGTGAATGAGCAGCATCCCCTAGCGGTTGCCTTTTTATGGGGAAGGCGCGAGGGGGCTGGCTCTTTACTGTTTGCCTTGGCAGCGCCTTTGCAGGCGCACTACCGCGGAATAACTGCTACAGTTCACCACTCCTGCATCCCGCATTTAATGTGTGACGTGGGCATGCTTGGAGGAAAATCATCATTGCAAAAATTGCGGCGGTAAGCTCCCACCATGTGTCTGTGCATTGTTTGGGCCTAGCCCAACAATGCTTCGGACGCGCGTGTGGCCCAGGCCCGGGGGCTCTTGTCGGTGTATAAAACATGGGTATTTTATACCCTGACTTATGCACAGACAGTAGTAGCCTTCCTGATGGCCAGGGCTTGCCGGGGATTACCAAGATCAAGATTCAAGGCCTAGCTGCAAAGCCACTAGGGAGAAGATCAAGACAAGATATCAAGAAGCACCTAACTTGTGCTAGTTATGAAGAAGATACTTGTCGGCAAGGTCCAAGCTGGCAAAATGAAGGACCGGCAAGCTCCGTGCCGGCAAGTCCTCGCTAGCTCATAAGCGCTCCACTGCACCGAGTAGCTAGTCGCTAATCGGTTTGGTGAGATTTGTCGGGGCACGTGTCAGCCTGCTGGAAGGAGATTTAACTTTAATGACACCCGTCCAGGAGGCGTGTCAAGATAATAAGAGGTAGCTGGGCGAGCAGTGCAGAAACCTTGCTGGGGCTCCTCCTCCACATGACACCTAACGGCGCAATAAATGCTTTTGTCGTAATCCGGCAGAGTTAGGTATGATAGCACTGTTTGCTATCTAATCAACTTGTAATGACTGTTTTGCCACTGTGGTTACCCCTTGAGCTATAAAAGGAGGACCAGGGCAACTTTAACAGGGGTCAACACTTTGCTCATTCTGCATGCGTAGCTGCTCTTCCTGCACCATCCCGGCAAGAAGCGCTCCATGTACTTGAGCTTAAACACATATAATACATAAAAGCAGGAGTAGGGTTTTACACCTCACGGTGGCCTGAACCTGGGTAAATCCTTTGTGTTTTCTGCTGGTTCTGCTCTTTGTGCTTGCGCATCTCCCTAGTCGAACCGCAAAGGGGCTAGATGGCCCCATAGATGGTCGTACGCACGACATACAAGTACCCTACATGAGGCATCATTGTTTGGGCATCTAATTAACTGAGGACAAATAAAGCAATTGAAAAGAGCAATTTTGCCTGAAGCAAACAAGCAATTGAACTATTGTGTTGGCAGCATGCATACATGCATGCCTCAATAACACCCTTGGCCTGGCTACATTTGAATCAGCTGATGTATCTTCTATATAATGGAACAAGTAATGTAACATTGTTTGCCCCCTATGAAGTATCTCGACTAGTATGTACTCAAGATCCTAGTAATGATAGGGAGGCTAATGATGGGAACATGCGTTTGGTTATGACATTTATGACATCGAGAACTCTACCATAGCAGGAAGGAGTTTCTCACTCTGTTCACTAATATAAGATGTTTTAGATATTTAAATGTAGAGTACATCCGTACTGAAATGAGTGAACAGACACATTAAAATGTGTTTACATACATCTTATTTAGGAAAAAGTGAGAACATCTTATCTTATAATAGTGAGCGGAGGGAGTATTAATCAATGGCCCAATGACTGGGTTACAGGTGAAGAACCCTACGCAAGCACAATGTCAGACAAATAGGATGTCCTGGTAATTGTAATATAGTGACTTACCATAACTGGTTGTACAGGCTCAGCGCTGCTCCTCCTTCTCTTGAAAGGCTCCTTCCTAATATCTTGTACTTGGAAATCCTGAATCTTTGCTTCGTTGCACCCCCACTACAAGGTGACACAAACTAGTTACATGTCTCCTTACATGGAAGATAAATATGCATACTTTCTAGTCTCTGGGCAACACGAAAGCATGAGTTTATAACAAAACGACACCACATAAGGAAACATGCCACATCTCTAGCAAACACTCAAATGAGCATTTACTATGTGTGCGCTATGTATAAACTAGGAGTACCTTCGTGAATTGGACCTCCACGTACTCTTGGGGAGTGTAGTTTAGTGTACAGGCAAACCTTTATGTCACCTATGAGTTATACAAGACCCCACTACAGCATCCATTAGTGTCTAAATCATTGACAAGCTTCATTAGGTCATCAACAATAAGTAATCAAAGCAAACAGTTCTAGTATGGCTGGCTGATACAAACAAGCAATTGAACACATGTGTGAGCAAATCTTGCACAACACTGAATTACATATCAAGAAAACAAGCATAGAAGGAGGCTTAAAGACCATCACTTGACTAACCAGATTTAGGAGGCATTTAAACATCATGTGCAATGTACGAACTAGCATAAACATTGCATATTTCAGATTCTATAATGAAATGCACATGTATTAGGTTATGCCATGTATGATGCCTAAATCTACACTATAGCAGGCAGGAGTGATTCATCATTGCACGCACAATTGAATTGCAGGTTAAGGGCCAGTTCTTTTCCACCTTTTGAGAGCTTATTGTCAAAATAAGCCATAAAAGCTCTAAAGAACTCGTTTTGAGTTATGGGCTTGGGCTTAACTTATTTCCACCACTCATTCCTTCACAATGAGAAAAAGCTTGGGGGGGGGGTTGCTTCCCATAGAAGCTCACTTAAAATTGAAGGGGTATAGCGAAATGACTCTGTTGTTTGCTCATATCACACTGAAACTGCCACTGCTCAGGCCTGCGTCACACCCGACCCCCAAGTAAAAACAAACATGCAAGCATTCGTTCCCCTGCCTGCCCGCATCTCCTCTCCCCTTTCCCTCTGCCTCGATCCCCTGCCTGCAACGCTAGAGTTCCTCCTGCAAGCCGCCACCACCGGTCCCATCTGCCCTGCTCCTCGACGATGCTCTCTCCGGCGAGGCTCCATGGCCCGCGGGTAGGGCTCCATCTCCCCGGCAGCTCCTCCCTTTGGCGCTGCCCCTCACTCTGCTGGTCCCCAGCAGCTGCTCCGCTATGGTCCGTCCAATGCTCCACTTCGGCGGCCGCCGCCCAACTACAACCGACACCCCACTCTGGCAGAAGGCCCCTTGTTCCCCATCCCCTCCTCCTAGGCCGTGGCCATGAGGTGTTGTTGCGGGATGAGCTCATCCAACAAGGTGAGGTTCTCCTCTGATTTTTTGCCAAATTTTCATTCTGATCTGCTATATGATGAATTGCTATGAGCTGCTGCTATATGATGAATTGCTATGAGCTGCTGCTGCTGCTATATGACGAATTGCTATGAGTTGCTGCTACTGCTGCTATATGATGAATTGCTATGAGCTGCTGCTGCTGCTATATGATGAATTGCTATGAGTTGCTGCTGCTGCTATATGATGAATTGCTATGAGCTGCTGCTGCTATATGATGAATTGCTATGAGCTGCTGCTGCTATATGATGAATTGCTATGAGCTGCTGCTGCTATATGATGAATTGCTATGAGCTGCTGCTGCTATGTGATGAATTGCTATGAGATGCTGCTGCTGCTGCTATATGATGCTTTCAGGTGGTGCTGCTATATGATAAAAACCAGCCACTTGGACCATGGAATTTTGATAGATAATGATTAATCATATAAATTTAGGCAATTATCCTTTGTTTGGAAGACATTGACCAAAGTAGATTGTGCCAAGTAGATGGTATCTTTGTATTTGCATTTTGAACAAATAATGATGGTATGTTTTCCTATCATATTAATTACTGCGATGGGTTCAATTCGTGATGTTTGCAAGTCAAATTTATTTTCATATGGGCAGCAAAATGACAAAATATAATGCAATAGACTTTTCACTGATCATACAACAGATAAGCTAAAAAAGAAGGCAATGAAAGGAACTGGTTGGCTTATTATCTCGAGCTTATATTCACAGGAGCTTATTTTCATAGGATAACTCAAAATAACTGGCCCTAAGAACCCTGGCCAACAGCAATGCCAAACAAATAACATGTCACGATGATTGCAATGGAGTGACTTACCATACCATGCTGTATAGGCTCACCGCTGCCCCTCATTTTTTTGCGATGTTCCATGAAAATGCCCCATACATCTTGTACTAAGAAATCTTGTACTTTTTCATTGTTGCACCCCATCTGCAAGTTGACACAGCTAATTTGAGACATCTCTACATGATAATACATTGCATATCCCTTGCACATAATTAAACCACCAATTAACGATTGTGTGCGTTGCATAAACTAGCCATGACTCTGTGTACTGGACTTGCAGGCACTCTAAGGGAGCCTAATTTAGTGCACTGGCATTCCTTCGTTCCACCTATGACTTTGTGTAATGTATGATGTCTATATCTCTAATTTAGCAGCCAGTAGTGGTAATCATTGGCTACACAAAGGGATTACTAGTCGAAAATACTAGCAAAGCACGCTGGCAGGCACACAACATTACAAGAGAGAGATGCACTTACAAGATCATAGCAATGCTTCAGTCCAAGAGTTTGGTTGGCCAAGGTGTTAGATCCAGAAGAAACATCGTCCTTGTGGCTCTTGCCAGCTCCATAACATGTAACAGCGACCTGTTAGTATATTTGAAGTACATCTGGCAGGTGATGCTAGACGGGTTTAAAGGTGACAAGTACCTAGGTCGCGGCGGGTGCTTGGCATCGTGCCAGATGGTGGGAACCAGGTTAGAAACGTCAAGGGTGATGATGATGCGGTGGCTATCGGGGTCCGGTAAGGAGATCTAGGACCGTCGATGAGGGTGTTTGTGAAGCGGCTCCGGTAGTGTGGACGACGGTATGGACGAAGCGGATCTATGGCCGTGGACGAGGGCATCGGTGAAGCTGCTCCGGTGGTAGGGTTGAGGATGGTGTCGACGATGCAGACCTGCGACCGTGGACGAGGGCGTCGGGAAGCTGCTCCGGTAGGGTGGACGATGCGGATCTGAGGCCGTGGACTTGGGCATCGGTGAAGCGCCTCTGGTTGGGTTGAGGATGGTGTCGGCGAAGCGGCTCCGGTAGGGTTGAGGACGGTGTCGACGAAGCGGATCTGAGGCCGTCGACGGGGGCATCGGTGAGGCGGCTCCGGGGGTGTGGACGAAGCGGCTCCGGTGCAGTGTAGGAAGGAGCCGCTGCAGATGCGTTGCGGTTGACGAGAGCACCGGCGAAGCAGATCCGGCGCGGTGGACAAGGCCTGCACTGAATGGGCTGTGGTACAGTGGTGGATGAGCAGTCTACGGTTTCTAGGGAAGGTGGGAGGGGTAGATGCGGCATCAAAAGCAGATCTGGCGAGGTGGATGACGCCGGCAGTGAATAGGCTCTGGTACGCCGGTGGATGAGCAGTCTAGGGTTTCGAGAGAGTAGGGGGTAGAATCACCGATGAAGTACTGACGGCGTGCTATAAGATGCTCTGGTGCTGTGATGTAGTCGTTTTTGCGGGAGGGGAGAGGAAATGGGGGTGCCGTGTGGTGGGGGGACTGGAAGTTGCCAAAGCAACCCTGACCTATTATGTAAATGAGGGCCGTGTTGTTCTCCTTGCACCAAGGACAAAAAGAGAATTTCGCATGCTCCAGACTAGGTCGCGGAAATTTTAGAAGTAAGCGGGAGATTTTGCCGCCCGCGGGATCGTTCGTATCTAATTTTGACAGTGCTAGCGGGAAGCCGGTGATGCGCGACTGTGTACACGGCGCACATGTCAGCAATAACTCGTATGAAGTCGACCCCAGAAAAAAAGACAATAACCCGGATGATGCACCGATAACTTGTTACGATCACATGGGCGCGGCCGATCGTACAGGTGTAACTGAGGCACGTTCATAAAAAACGGAGCAAACGCTCAACCTATGTATTTCTCGTGTAAATATGTAATTTTGTGCCATTGGTTATTTATTTTAAACACAATACGTTGACGTGTTAATTTTAGTTTATTGTACAGTAACAAATGGATAATATAGATGCGCAAAAGAAATGGATATTATAGTCCACTACTTAAAAGTGTTACCTCATATGATTACATGGCATCCATTTCATAAATCGCAGTACCCGTTGAATTCATATATGGATATTATGTATATTACTTCATAATAGAACCTTAAATCATCCAAAACTAATGAATTTGAATGCAACACTAACAATGGTGCATGTACATGATAACTACAGTGGTTGTTTGAAGAAATATCACTATAACTTTGGCATGCACGATTGAAAAGGCTATTTAAAAAAAGTATAACTTATGCGATATGTGAGTGTCCAATCTTTATAGCGTTGAATCGATATTGTATCTTCGGCCACGATACAAAGTAGATATTGATTATGTTCAAGCGAGGCACGTCCTCGACCGTTAGATAGTGATACGTGAATGAATTGTGCAATCTCTCTCACACACATACAAATCTCCCTTCTTTGTGGGCATCTCAATCACACACGCGCGCTCCATCTATTTCTCTCCCTCCGTCAAGGTTAGAAATCGTCTTTCTACCTCGTCCTACAAGTCTCTCACAGAAAAACACACACAATCTCTCTGTCGAACACTCCCAACCCTTTATTCCGTCCACCCACCTCCACTCATGTCTCAAAGTATAACCACGTCTCGCACACATATCCCTAAGGTTAACTCGAGTCCCCGGAACCATATGAATCCATACAATGGGATTCCAGTTGAGCACCTTTTGTTTTGAGATTTTGAGAAGAGTTCGCTCACACACACACACACACACACACACGCACACACACACACACACACACACAAACACACACACACACACACATTGTTTCTCTCTTCATTTATTTCAGGCATTTGCATGCACACCCGCTTGTTTATCTCCCTGATGTTTTAGGCATGCCTCCCACACATGCTATCTACCTATCCCCTAATATAGATCTATAACACACAAACTCTCTCTCTCTCTCTCTCTCTCTCTCTCTCTAAGTGTCTCTCGCATCCTCCCCCCTCCCAACACTAGTAGGACCAGGGTGACACCTCGATCTTGATCTTAATCTATCTACTGGCTTCTCTCTCAGACACACACACACACACACACTCGCTAGTTGTGTCTCTGTGCCTAGCACACACACACTCTCGATACGCCTTTCTCTCGCTCTCCCACCCCCTCCCAACAACGGCAGTAGCAGGGTGACACCTCGATCTTGATCTTAATCTATCTATTGGCTTCTCTCTCAAACACACACACTCTCGCTAGTTGTGTCTCTGTGCCTCGCACACACACTCTCGATACGTCTTTCTCTCCGTAGCCCCTTTAGATATGTAGATTTCTCGGTGGTCGTTAATGGTGGGGTCGGAGTTATTATGGGCCTAATGTGATCGTTTTCGCCCGGTTTTCTATTAATTAACCGGGCAACTCTTTTCTTTGTTATTAATGAATTCGAGATCCTTCGGGGTAGACATAAAATATATCACTTTAAACCAATTATCACAGTAACTATATAAAAAGGCAGATATCTCTTGCTTGTTCGAGGAAGAACATCAAGTGGAGTGGTTAGAGCCCGATGTTCGCAACGCGTTCTCCTGAGTTCGAATCCTATCGGAAACTTTAGTTTCTTATATGTTTTTATATATACTTCTTTTCTCTACCCTACTGACAGTGGAACCCACAGATAAAATGAGAGCAGGCACCTTGCTACGTAGGCAGATTTAATAGAGAGTACTTAGAATACAAGTTTAAGGATTGGAATATTCATTTTGAGCCCAGGCTCATCTGCACCAGCGCTGAAGAAAAAAATGAAAACAAATACTAGAAAAATTCAAACAATTCCAATTTTTTTGCATGGTAGATAATTAGGTCCGCGAGGTCCGCTCCAATTTTCAGATCATTTGGACATCTGAGTAGCTCTCGGCAAAAAAGACAAATTTGGGGTCTGTAAAAAAGTTTACTGTTCATGTACTGTTCTGACCCAATTTGTCTTTTTTTGCTGAGAGCTACTCACATGTCCAAATGATCTGAAAATTGGACCGGACCTCACGCAACAAATTATCTACCATGCAAAAAAAATTGGGAATTTTTTGAATTTGCTTGAGTTTTTTGTGGATTATTTCTTGACTGGGTGCAGATGAGCCTGGGCGCAGAATCGCTGCACTAATTTTTTAAGGATTGATTTGTTTCATTTTTTTACTTTTTGTATGTATCTGTACCCACCGTGCAAGTTCATGTACTGTACATGCAATTATCTTTTTGTTTTTCAAAATCATACATGCAATTAACTCACATGGATTTGATGTGACTATAATTTCCAGCATAAAGGCATCTCCAATGGCAACCAACAAATTTCCTCCCGCATCCGTTCGCGAACACGACGACATCCAACGCTAGCCGCATACATTTTGACAACAGCTCGAACCAACCGGACGAAATTCATGCAAACACAGTCGGATTTTATATAAACATGACAGATTTCATATAAAAATGCCAGATTTTCATATAAACATGACGGATTTCATTACATTTACATCAACTAAGTAGTGCTAGTCCGGCTCTGGTGGTATAATCAACACCTAATCTAAATGGTTGCCCCCAGATCCCTTTGTCTTCCTCATGTCCGGAAGCCCGATCAAGACACTTGCGGGGTCGCCAAAGGTCCTTGCAAGAGAAGAACCGGGCAAGACACCGGCTGTGTACGCCGTCGTCGCCTAGGCGGTGGCCTTCATGGGACCCAATCGGCAGCTGCCTCCCGTGTTCTACTTCTCCTCGATGATGGCGGCGGACGGAGACGCCCTGGCCACCGACTCGTCGCTCTCCACACACCCGGCTTCTATCTCTGCCTGCATGGCGCGGCCGCAGGCACGGGAGGCGCGGTCGCAGGCACGGGAGGCACGGCCATAGGCCCGGGAGGCGCGGCCACAAACACGGGAGGCGCAGTCGCAGACACGGGAGCAACAACGCCCGTGTTGTCGTGGAGCAACTCGCCACTCCTCATCGAGCTAGCCTGGAGCACCGAGTTGCTGAACCACGCGCCAGCTTGGGGCGGCAACTAGCTCCGTTGGGCTAGGCGAGGGAGGTGGAGCAGCGAGCTGCCTCGCTCGTATCCGGCGGGCTCGGCGGGCCACCCAACCGGCTTGTATGCCGGAGAACTGCTCCTCGGAAGCCATCGGAAGAGTGGAGAAAATGGTGAAGGTGTTGGGTAACGTCGCATGGGAAACAAAAAATTTCCTACGCACACGCAAGATCTATCCATGGTGATGAGCATCTACGAGAGGGAGAGTGAATCTACATACCCTTGTAGATCGCTGAGCGGAAGCGTTAAGAAACGCGGTTGATGTAGTCGGATGTTTCCGCGATCCAAATCGCAAGTCGTCCCTCGATCCGATCACGAACTAGTGCCGAACAGACGGCACCTCCGCGTTCAACACACGTACGGCTTGATGACGCCTTCACCTCCTCGATCCAGCGAGCGATGATGAAGTAGAAGATGAGTTCCGGCAGCACGACGGCGTGGTGATGGTGGTGAGGAACAATCTCTACAGGGCTTCGCCAAGCACTACGGAGATTATGACGGGAGGAACTAGAGGGTTAGAGTTGCCGGCACACGGCTTGGGAAATCTTGATGTGTCCCGTGTGCTAGCCCTTCCCCTCTATTTATATGTTGAGCCTTGGGGTCTAAACTTGGAGTAAAAGCCTCCTCCAGGTCGGTTTTGCCCGCACAAGGTCGGTTTGGCCCGCGGGGAAAGAGTTCAACTCGGATTCCAGCAGTATCGTGCACAAGCGGTAGTACCGCTTGAGTGGTAGTACCGCTTCACAGCGGTAGTACCGCTTACGCGGTAGTACTGCCTTACCGGCGGTAGTACCGCTTAAGGCAGCAGCAAAACTTCCTTTTGCACTTTCCAATACCTCGTGGGCTTTACCCCTTTAGCCTATATAAAGTGTTGCTGCACCCGAACACTTCGGTAAACATCCGGAACCTCTTCCGGTGAATTCCGGAACCCTTCCGGAGATCAAAACACTATTATCACATATATTAATCTTTACCTCCGGACTCTTCCGGAGACCCTCGTCATGTCCGGGATCTTATCCGGGACTCCGAACAACCTTCGGTCACCAACAAAATAACTCAACTATACTAATCGTCACCAAACGTTAAGTGTGTAGACCCTGCGGGTTCGAGAACTATGTAGACATGACCGAGACACCTCTACGGCCAATAACCAATAGCGGGACCTGGATGCCCATATTGGTTCCTACATATTCTACGAAGATCTATATCGGTCGAACCTCTATGTCAAGGATTCAGTTAATCCCGTATGATGTTCCCTTTGTTCTTCGGTATGTTACTTGCCCGAGATTCGATCGTCGGTATCTCTATACTTAGTTCAATCTCGTTACCGGCAAGTCTCTTTACTCGTTCCGTAATACAAGATCTCGTGGCTAACACTTTAGTCACATTGCTTGCAAGGCTCATTGTGATGTTGTATTACCGAGTGGGCCCTGAGATACCTCTCCGTCACACGGAGTAACAAATCCCAGTCTTGATCCATGCCAACCCAACAGACACCCTCGGAGATACCTGTAGAGCATCTTTATAGTCACCCAGTTACGTTGCGACGTTTGATACACACAAGGTATTCCTCCGGTGTCAGTGAGTTGCATGATCTCATGGTCATAGGAACAGATACTTGACATGCAGAAAACAATAGCAATAAACTGACACGATCATATGCTACGTTTATAGTTTGGGTATTTTCCATCACATCATTCTCCTAATGATGTGATCCCGTTATCAAATGACATCTCATGTCCATGGCTAGGAAACCTTCACCATCTTTTGATCAACGAGCTAGTTAACTAGAGGCTTACTAGGGACACAGTGTTGTCTATGTACCCACACATGTATTTGAGTTTCCAATCAATACAATTATAGCATGGATAATAAACGATTATCATGAACAAGGAAATATAATAATAACCAATTTATTATTGCCTCTAGGGCATATTTCCAACAGTCTCCCACTTGAACTAGAGTCAATAATCTAGTTCACATCACTATGTGATTTACATTGTAATGAATCGAACACCCATGCAGTTCTGGTGTTGTTCATGTTTAGCCCTTGGAAGAGGTTTAGTCATCGGATCTGCAACATTCAGATCCGTGTGTACTTTGCAAATATTTATGTCGTCCTCCTTGATGTAATCGCGGATGGAATTGAAACATCGCTTTATGTGCCTGGTCCTCTTGTGAAATCTTGGTTCCTTGGCTAGAGCAATGGCACCAGTATTATGACAAAACAGAGTCATTGGGTTAAGCGCACTAGGCACTACTCCAAGATCTGTCATGAACTCCTTCATCCAGACACCTTCCTTCGCCGCCTCCGAGGCAGCGATGTACTCCGCTTCGCATGTAGAATCAGCTACCACGCTTTGCTTGGAACTGCACCAGCTAACCGCACCCCCATTAAGAATAAATACGTATCCGGTTTGTGACTTAGAGTCATCCGGATCAGTGTCAAAGCTTGCATCGACGTAACCCTTTACGACGAGCTCTTGATCACCTCCATAAACGAGAAACATGTCCTTAGTCCTTTTCAGGTACTTCAGGATATTCTTGACCGCCGTCCAGTGTTCCATTCCTGGATCACTTTGAAACCTTCCGACCATACTTATGGCAAGGCTGACATCGGGTCTTGTGCACAACATTGCATACATGATAGAGCCTATGGCTGAAGCATAGGGGATGACACTCATCTTTTCTCTATCTCCTGCAGTCACTGGGCATTGAGTCTTACTCAACTTCACACCTTGCAAAACAGGCAAGAACCCCTTCTTGGACTGATCCATTTTGAATTTCTTCAAAATCTTATCAAGGTATGTGCTTTGTGAAAGTCCTATTAAACGTATTGATCTATCTCTATAGATCTTGATGCCTAATATGAAAGCAGCTTCTCCTAGGTCCTTCATTGAAAAACTCTTGTTCAAATATTCCTTTACACTTTCCAACATTTCTATATTGTTTCCAATCAGTAATATGTCATCCACATATAATATTAGAAACGCTATAGAGCTCCCACTCACTTTCTTGTAAATACAAGCTTCTCCGTAAACTTGTATAAACTCGAACGCTTTGATCACCTCATCAAAGCGAAGATTCCAACTCCGAGATGCTTGCACCAGTCCATAAATGGATCGCTGGAGTTTGCAAACTTTGTCAGCATTCTCTGGATCGACAAAACCTTCTGGTTGCATCATATACAACTCTTCCTTAAGGAAACCATTAAGGAACGCTGTTTTGACATCCATCTGCCAAATTTCATAATCGAAAAAGGCAGCTATTGCTAACATGATTCTGACGGACTTAAGCATCGCTACGGGTGAGAAGGTCTCATCATAGTCAACTCCTTGAACTTGTGAAAAACCCTTTGCCACAAGTCGAGCTTTATAGACGGTGACATTACCGTCCGCATCCGTCTTCCTTTTAAAGATCCATTTGTTCTGAATGGCCTTACGCCCTTCAGGTAATACTTCCAAAGTCCACACTTTGTTTTCATACATGGATCCCATCTCGGATTTCATGGCCTCTAACCACTTCTCGGAATTCGGGCCCATCATCGCTTCTCCATAGCTCGTAGGTTCATCGTTGTCCAACAACATGACCTCTAAGACAGGGTTGCCGTACCACTCAGGAGCAGTACGCGTCCTTGTCGACCTACGAGGTTCGATAGCAACTTGATCCAAAGCTTCATGATCATCATCATTAACTTCCTCTTCAGCTAATGTAGGCTCCACAGAAACAACTTTCTGCGCTGCGCTACTCTCAGGTTGAAGTAAAGGTTCAACAACCTCATCAAGTTCTATCTTCCTCCCACTCAATTCTTTCGAGAGAAACTCTTTCTCAAGAAATGTTCCGTTTTTAGCGACAAACACTTTGCCTTCGGATCTGAGGTAGAAGGTATACCCAACTGTCTCTTTTGGGTATCCTATGAAGACGCATTTCTCCGCTTTGGGTTCCAGCTTTTCAGGCTGAAGCTTTTTGACATAAGCATCACATCCCCAAACTTTAAGAAACGATAGCTTTGGCTTCTTGCCAAACCAAAGTTCATATGGCGTCATCTCAACGGACTTCGATGGTGCCCTATTTAAAGTGAATGCAGCTGTCTCTAATGCATAACCCCAAAACGATAGTGGCAAATCGGCAAGAGACATCATAGATCGCACCATATCCAATAAGGTTCCATTACGACGTTCGGACACACCATTACGCTGTGGTGTTCCAGGCGGTGTCAGTTGTGAAACAATTCCATATTGTCTTAAGTGACTGCCAAACTCATAACTCAGATATTCTCCTCCTCGATCAGATCGTAGGAATTTAATCTTCTTGTTACGATGATTCTCAACTTCACTCTAAAATTGTTTGAACTTTTCAAACGTTTCAGACTTGTGTTTCATTAAGTAAATATACCCATATCTACTTAAGTCATCAGTGAAGGTGAGAAAGTAACGATAACCACCGCGCGCCTCAATGCTCATCGGACCGCACACATCAGTATGTATGATTTCCAACAAGTCACTTGCCCGTTCCATTGTACCAGAGAATGGCGTTTTAGTCATCTTGCCCATGAGGCATGGCTCACATGTGTCAAGTGATTCAAAATCAAGTGACTCCAAAAGTCCATCAGCATGGAGCTTCCTCATGCGTTTTACGCCAATATGACCTAAACGGCAGTGCCACAAGAAAGTGGTATTATCATTATCAATTTTACATCTTTTGGCATCAATGTTATGAACATGTGTATCATTACTATCGAGATTCAATAAGAATAAACCCCTCACATTGGGTGCATGACCATAAAAGATATTACTCATATAAATAGAACAACCATTATTCTCTGATTTAAATGAGTAACCGTCTCGCAATAAACAAGATCCAGATATAATGTTCATGCTTAACGCAGGCACCAAATAACATTTATTCAGGTTCATCACTAATCCCGATGGCAATCGAAGAGCGAGCGTGCCGACGGTGATCACATCAACCTTGGAACCATTTTCCACGCGCATCGTCACTTCGTCCTTTGCCAGCCTCCGTCTATTCCGCAGTTCCTGTTTTGAGTTGCAAATATGAGCAACCGCACCGGTATCCAATACCCAGGCACTACAACGAGAGTTGGTAAGGTACACATCAATAACATGTATATCATATATACCTTGTTTGTTGTTGGCCGCCTTCTTGTCAGCCAAATACTTGGGGCAGTTTCGCTTCCAGTGTCCAGTTCCCTTGCAATGAAAGCACTCAGTTTCTGGTTTGGGTCCAGCCTTGGGTTTCTTCACGGGAGGAGCAACTGCTTTGCCACTCCTTTTGGATTTACCCTTCTTACCCTTGCCATTTTTCTTGAAACTAGTGGTTTTATTGACCATCAACACTTGATGCTCCTTCTGAATTTCAGACTCAGCGGCTTTTAGCATCGCAAACAGCTCGGCGACTGACTTGTTCATCCCGTGCATGTTATAGTTCAACACGAAGCTCTTGTAGCTAGGTGGCAATGATTGAATAACTCTGTCAGTGATAGCCTCTGGCGGAAGGGGCATCCCCAATTCAGCCAGACGGGTGGAGTACCCAGACATTCTGAGTACGTGATCACTGATAGACCCGTTCTCCTCCATCTTGCAAGCATAGAACTTATCGGAGATCTCATACCTCTCGATCCGGGCATTCTTCTGAAAGATAAACTTCAACTCCTGGAACATCTCATATGCTCCATGACGTTCAAAACGTCTTTGAAGTCCCGGTTCTAAGCCATACAATATTGCACATTGAACTATTGAGTAATCTTCAGAACGAGCCTGCCAGGCGTTCACAACGTCTAGAGACTCAACTGGAGCGGGTGGATCACCAAGCGGTGCATCAAGGACATAAGCCTTCTGGGAAGCCGTAAGGATAATCCTTAGATTACGGGCCCAGTCCACAAAGTTACTTCCATCATCTTTCAACTTAGCTTTCTCTAGGAACGCATTAAAATTCAGGGGTGCTACTGCGCGAGCCATGATCTACAACATAAACATAGCAAAGACAACTTAGACTATTGTTCTAGATAATGAGTTTAGTTAATCATATTACTTAAAAACTCCCACTCAAATTGACATCCCTCCGATCATTCGGGTGTAACATGATCCAAATCCACCAACTCAAGTCCGATCATCACGTGAGTTGAGGTGGTTTCAATGGTGAACATCTTCATGTTGATCATATCTACTATATGACTCATGTTCGACCTTTTGGTCTCTTGTGTTCCGAGGCCATGTCTGTACATGCTAGACTCGTCAAGTTTAACCCGAGTGTTCCGCATGTGCAACACTGGCTTGCACCCGTTGTATGTGAACGTAGAGTCTATCACACCCGATCATCACGTGGTGTCTCGAAACGACGAACTTTCACAACGGTGCACACTCGGGGAGAACACAATTTATCTTGAAATTTAAGTGAGGGATCACCTTATAATGCTACCGTCGTCCTAAGCAAAATAAGATGCATAAATGGATTAACATCACATGCAAATCATAAGTGACATGATATGGCCATGAACTTGTGCTTTTGATCTCCATCTCCAAAGCACCGGCATGATCTCCATCGTCACCGGCATGACACCATGATCTTCATCATCTTGATCTCCATCAACGTGTCGCCATAAGGTTGTCGCGCCGACTGTTGCTTCCATGACTATTGCTAACTCATAGCGATAAAGTAAAGCAAAACGGCGAAAATAATTAAAGACAACTCTATGGCTCCTGCCAGTTGCCGTACTCATCGACATGCAAGTCGTGATATTCTATACAACACATGATCATCTCATACATCACATATATCTCATCATGTAATTGGCCATATCACATCACAACATACCTTGCAAAAACAAGTTAGACGTCCTCTAATTGTTGTTGCAAGTTTTACGTGGCTGCTACGGGTTTGCAAGAACCGTCCTTACCTACGCAAAACCACAACGTGGTGTAGTGATTGCTTTTTGATCTTCTAAAAGAACCCTCTTCATTGAAATCGATTCAACTAAAGTGAGAGAGACAGACACCCGCTAGCCATCTTTATGCAACGAAGTTACATGTCAGTTGAAGGAACCGGTCTCTCGTAAGCGTACGAGTAATGTTGGTCCGGGCCGCTTCATCTCACAATACCGCCGAATCAAGTATCAACTAGTAACGGCAAGCAATATGTATACACCCACGCCCCCAACTCGTTTGTGTTCTACTCGAGATCTAATCTACGCATAGACCTAGCTCAGATGCCACTGTTGGGTAACGTCGCATGGGAAACAAAAAATTTCCTACGCACACGCAAGATCTATCCATGGTGATGAGCATCTACGAGAGGGAGAGTGAATCTACATACCCTTGTAGATCGCTAAGCGGAAGCGTTAAGAAACGCGGTTGATGTAGTCGAACGTTTCCGCGATCCAAATCGCAAGTCGTCCCTCGATCCGATCACGAACTACTGCCGAACGGACGGCACCTCCGCGTTCAACACACGTACGGCTTGATGACACCTTCACCTCCTCGATCCAGCGAGCGATGATGAAGTAGTAGATGAGTTCCGGCAGCACGACGGCGTGGTGATGGTGGTGAGGAACAATCTCTGCAGGGCTTCGCCAAGCACTACGGAGATTATGACGGGAGGAACTAGAGGGTTAGAGTTGCCGGCACACGGCTTGGGAAATCTTGATGTGTCCCGTGTGCTAGCCCTTCCCCTCTATTTATATGTTGAGCCTTGGGGTCTAAACTTGGAGTAAAAGCCTCCTCCAGGTCGGTTTTGCCCGCACAAGGTCGGTTTGGCCCGCAGGGAAAGAGTCCAACTCGGATTCCAGCAGTATCGTGCACAAGCGGTAGTACCGCTCACGAGCGGTAGTACCGCTTGAGCGGTAGTACCGCTTCACAGCGGTAGTACCGCTTGAGCGGTAGTACCGCTTCACAGCGCTAGTACCGCTTACGCGGTAGTACTGCCTTACCAGCGGTAGTACCGCTTAAGGCAGCAGCAAAACTTCCTTTTGCACTTTCCAATATCTCGTGGGCTTTACCCCTTTAGCCTATATAAAGTGTTGCTGCACCCGAACACTTCGGTAAACATCTGAAACCTCTTCCGGTGAATTCCGGAACCCTTCCGGAGATCAAAACACTATTATCACATATATTAATCTTTACCTCCGGACTCTTCCGGAGACCCTCGTCATGTCCGAGATCTTATCCGGGACTCCGAACAACCTTCGGTCACCAACAAAATAACTCAACTATACTAATCGTCACCAAACGTTAAGTGTGTAGACCCTGCGGGTTCGAGAACTATGTAGACATGACCGAGACACCTCTACGGCCAATAACCAATAGCGGGACCTGGATGCCCATATTGGTTCCTACATATTCTATGAAGATCTATATCGGTCGAACCTCTATGTCAAGGATTCAGTTAATCCCGTATGATGTTCCCTTTGTTCTTCGGTATGTTACTTGCCCGAGATTCGGTCGTCGGTATCTCTATACTTAGTTCAATCTCGTTACCGGCAAGTCTCTTTACTCGTTCCATAATACAAGATCTCGTGGCTAACACTTTAGTCACATTGCTTGCAAGGCTCATTGTGATGTTGTATTACCGAGTGGGCCCTGAGATACCTCTCCGTCACACGGAGTAACAAATCCCAGTCTTGATCCATGCCAACCCAACAGACACCCTCGGAGATACCTGTAGAGCATCTTTATAGTCACCCAGTTACGTTGCGACGTTTGATACACACAAGGTATTCCTCCAGTGTCAGTGAGTTGCATGATCTCATGGTCATAGGAACAGATACTTGACATGCAGAAAACAATAGCAATAAACTGACACGATCATATGCTACGTTTATAGTTTGGGTCTTGTCCATCACATCATTCTCCTAATGATGTGATCCCGTTATCAAATGACATCTCATGTCCATGGCTAGGAAACCTTCACCATCTTTTGATCAACGAGCTAGTTAACTAGAGGCTTACTAGGGACACAGTGTTGTCTATGTACCCACACATGTATTTGAGTTTCCAATCAATACAATTATAGCATGGATAATAAACGATTATCATGAACAAGGAAATATAATAATAACCAATTTATTATTGCCTCTAGGGCATATTTCCAACAGAAGGAGGAGAAGGGGGAGCGGCGGAGGGGTGTGATTCTTGCCCATCGTCTGGTCTCAGTTAAAATAGAGGGCAGATGGGAGGAGCTCGGCCGGCGTTGCATTTAATGCCGGCCCGCTCATGAACGGACGTGTGGCAGGAGTAGGTTTCTAAGCTTCCATGCGGGTTTAATGGAGGCGTTTGAATGCAGCGAGGAGGTGTGTTCAGCCGGGCGTGCAGCGGGCGGCGCCCTCGGCCGGCGCACCACTCTCTACTACTCCCGATACGGTTTGAATGCAGATGAGGGAGAGGGTAGTGGTTCCCAAAACATTGAACGGCCAATGATGCATCCTCCTTCAATTAGCATGCTGAGGGAAGTAATTAATGGGAGAAGCGGAAAGGTGGCAGCACGATGTGAATGCGGGCGCCCCTCCACTCCAATGCATCTACCAGATCGTACGCACTTACGCACCTACACTAAGCGCAACAGTGCTCACTCCAATTCCCAAACCAAGTGACCAAAAGCCTGACCCATGGCGGCGATGCGCGCGAGCAGCCTGCGGCTGTGCCAGATAATTTGAGATGCCGGCCTGCTGCACGGCACCGTGGATCGTCTCGCACTGGTGCTTTGGACCGGTTAGTTAATAGCCCGCTTCGACGCCAGCTACGACTCTCAGTTGGACAAGATGATTTTTGACACCATGAACAAGTTCACTGTCATCAAGAAGCTCGCGAACGACATCGCCGTACTCCTCTAGCCCGCGCGCCCAGGCTTCTCGTTGCCTTCCACCCTAATCGGCCTCCATGGTGAGAACCTCTTCCAAGCACTGGTGGCCCTGCGACTGCCCGCCGACGCGATGAAGAATGTCCACCTCGAGGTCGCGCTCGCCACAAGGGGCCTCGCACTGCAAGAATTCATCGACCTACACATCCACGTGTACGAGCAAGTTATGTACATAGGCTGCTACAAGGCCAGTGAGGACGCTACGACGTTGGCCTTCGTCAACCGGCTAGAAGCCATAGACGCCTTTGTTCAGAAGCACCTTGACCTCGCCACAAAAGTCGCTACTCGTCAGCCGCTGATAACCCACAAGTATAGGGGATCAGTTGTAGCCTTTCTCAATAAATAAGAGTGTCCAACCCAACGAGGAGCTAAAGGTAGAATCAATATTCCCTTCAAGTTCTATCGACCACCGATGCAACTCTACGCACACTTAATGTTTGCTTTACCTAGAACAAGAATGAAACTAGAAGTACTTTGTAGGTGTAATGCTAGAACTACTTCGCAAGAATAAAACTAGGAGTTTGTAACGAGAATAAAACTACGAGTAATTTGCAAGATAATAAAAGTTAGTTGTTTAGTAGAAAGCCTTTTGTAACTCAAGAGAAGGATTTGTCCCTAGGCATTCGATAACTAGACCGGTAATCATTATTGCAATTTTATATGAGGGAGAGGCATGAGCTAACATACTTTCCGTACTTGGATCATATGCACTTATGATTGGAACTCTAGCAAGCATCCGCAACTACCAAAGATCAGTAAGGTAAAACCCAACCATAGCATTAAGTAACAAGTCCTCTTTACTCCCAAACGCAACAACCCCCTTACTCGGGTGTAAGCTTCTGTCACTCTAGCTGCCCACTATAAGAGAATTATGAACGTATTGCAAACCCTACAGCGGGAATCCCTCACGCTTACGCGACATGGAGGGCACCATAGGACAGCACCAAAATAAAACATACAACTCAAACCAATCACGATCATCAATCAACCCATAGGACAAAACGAATCTACTCAAACATCATAGCATGGCCACAAATCATTGGATAATAATAAGTAGCATTAAGCACCATGTTTAAGTAGAGATTAGAGAGGGAAGAATAGGTGTTACACCGCTGCATAGAGGGGGACAGCGTTGGTGTTGATGGCGGCGAAGTTGTTGGTGTAGATCGCCGTCACGATGGTTGCCTTGGCGGCGTTCCGGCGCCACCGGGAGAGAGGGGGAGAGAGCCCCCCTCCTTCTTCTTCTTCCTTGGCCTCCCCCCTAGATGGGAGGAGAGTTTTCCCTCTGGTCCATGGCCGCCATGGCTCCCGGAGGGCAGGAGCCCCTCCGAGATTGGATCTCTCTCTCTGTTCTCTTCTGTTTCGCGTTCCTGTTTTCTGGCCGAAAACCGTTTCTTAAATTCCCGGAGATCCGTAACTCCGATTGAGCTGAAATTTTGAGGGGATTTTCTTCCGGATTTTATCTTTCTTGCAGAAGAAGAAGGGCCCCAACCACCTTACGGGGTAGCCACAAGCCTGCTGGGCGCGCCCTCTGAGATTGTGGCCCCCTCGGACATCATCTCGCGTTGATTCTTTTTCCCAAAATTCACATATATTCCAAAATAAATCTCCGTAAATTTTTATCACGTTTGGACTTCGTTTGATATGGATTTTCTGCGAAATAAAAAAACATGCAACAAACAGGAACTGGCACTGGGCACTGGATCAATATGTTAGTCCAAGCAATCATATAAAATGTTGCCAAAAGTATGTGGAAATTGTAGGATAATGGCATGAAACAATCAAAAAATATAGATACTATGGAGACGTATCAGCCGCCAGTCGGTGGCCCGGTGCACTGAGTCGAGGAGGAGGAGGTCGTTGATGGATGCATCTTTCTTGTTGCCTCCTGTAACCACCACAGCGATCGCGTCGTCGTGGCCTTAATTCTTATTGTATCGCATTCTCATTCCAGTCGATAAAGACATGTGTGATCCCTTTGCTCACATTTGGCGTCAATTATATGCATCACTGTAACTAGTAGTACCTCCGTCCTGGTTTATTGGTCACCTTCGTGTGTTTGTGCCAAATTTTGACTTTAGATTTAACTAACAATATGTTAATGCATGCCACAAAAAATAATATCATTGGAAACTATGTTCAAGTACAAATCCAACGATATATTTTTTGGTGACATGCTTTAATTTTTTGTTAGTTAAATCTATGGTTAAAATATGGCACAAAGAGGACCAACAAACCAGGACGGACGTTGTGCTTACCTTTTGCACCAACTTCATAATTTACGTACGATGCTTGACCCAACCTACCGATCTACTCGTAAATTCAAAACTACGACCGAACTTATAAATTCAAAAGTACTCGTGCAGCACGCCTGTCCCGTTCGCAATTTCAAAACGAGAAACTAGAACGCGTACAACAAGCCTGTCCCATTCGTGTCGCATCCCACTCTGTCGTTCCGGCCCGCCGGTCAACGCACATTTGCTAGGCATATAGTATCACTAACATGTGGGACCGCATGTGAGGAAACCGACGATGCGCCAAACTATGGGGGAATCATGGTCTCCATCATCCTTTCCTCACTGGGATAATGCTCTAATAATGATGATCGTCACACTTTTATTTACTGACAACTCAAAATTACAACTCGATACTAGAACAAATATGACTCTATATGAATGCCTCTGGCAGTGTACCAGGATGTGCAATGATCTAGCGCAGCAAAGATATCAAAAAATGGACAAGCCATGAAAATATCATGCTAGCTATCTTACGATCATGCAAAGCAATATGACAATGAATGCTCAAGTCATGTATATGATGATGATGGAAGTTGCATGGCAATATATCTTGGAATGGCTATGGAAATGCCATAATAGGTAGGTATGGTGGCTGTTTTGAGGAAGATATAAGAAGGCTTATGTGTGACAGAGCGTATCATATCACGGGGTTTGGATGCACCGGCGAAGTTTGCAACAACTCTCAAGGTGAGAAAGGGCAATGCACGGTGCAGAAGAGGCTAGCAATATGCGGAAAGGTGAGAGTGCGTATAATCCATGGACTCACATTAGTCATAAAGAACTCACATACTTATTGTGAAAGTTAATTAGCCCTCGAAGCAAAGTACTACTACGCATGCCCCTAGGGGGATAGATTGGTAGGAAAAGACCATCGCTCGTCCCCGACCGCCACTCATAAGGTAGACAATCAATAATAAATCATGCTCCAACTTCTTAGCATAACGACATACCATACGTGCATGCTTCGGGAATCACAAACCTTAACACCAATATTGTTACTAAACCACAATCATTCACTAGTACCTCTCACATATCACCATCTTAATATCGCAAAACTATTCCAAGGAATCAAACTTATCATATTCAGTGATCTACAAGTTTTATGTAGGATTTTATGACTAACCATGTGAATGACCAATTCCTGTTGACTCTCTAAATAGATATAAGTGAAGCATGATAGTTTAATTATTTCTACAAAAGACCACACTCTAATAAATAAAAGTGAAGCAAAATAGCATTCTACAAATAACGGTTTTCTATATGTAGAGAAACAGGCATCCAAACTTCAAATGATATAAGTGAAGCACATGAAGCATTCTATAAAGCCATACTCAAAAGATATAAGTGAAGTGCAAAGAGCATTCTATAAATCAACCAAGGACTATCTAATACCAGCATAGTGCATTATTAAAAGAAAAAGAAAAACACACAACGTTCCAAGAATTTACGCATATCATGTGAACAAAACAGAAACCGAGACATACCGATAATTGTCGAAGAAAGATGGGATGCCTTCTAGGGCATCCCCAAGCTTAGACGCTTGAGTATCCTTGAATATTTACTTGGGGTGCCTTGGGCATCCCCAAGCTTGAGCTCTTGCCTCTCCTTATTCTCCTCATATCGATACCTCCTCGATCTTCGAACACTTCATCCACACAAAACTTAACTGACTTTTTATTAGAGGGGTTAGTACAAATAACATCAAATCCCATCATGTCCTGCTGTAACATTATTGTATAATTATAATCAAACATTACCCGCTGTATGCTATCACAATTCTATGGCTCCCAAGTCAATGGGCTCAACAAGATTTCAAACATACGCAAATAAAGAAACTATAACAGCAATCTGTGAAAACAGGACAGTCTGTAAAGATGCAAATGAAACATATACTTATGTAACTCAAAAAATTCTGAAAAATTAGGAAAAAATAATTTTTTTGCATAGCAGTACTGTGTAAAAATTTCAGAATTTTTTCATGTTCCAGTAAAATATCAAAATTCAAGCACTACAGCAAAAGTTTCTGTTTTTTCACAGCACACACCAAACAAGCAATTTAAACATCCTAAAGGTAAATCTTGGCACATTATTTTTATAATACAATGGATTTGTACAAGGGGATAATTATTTTTGTTGAAAAGTTTCTGTAATCAAGGTTCACAAAGTTTCCATGGGCATGAACAAAGTTCAAGGCTAGCCCCCACTTCCACATTGCTCATCTGTCTCACTTTCACTTTTCTTTTTGTAAAAGTTTTAGGTTCCCCTCTATATTTTTTTTGTTTTTAAAATTTTTAAAAGCACACAACAGAATAAAATGACTCTCTAAAACTTCCGGGTTGTCTCCCAGGCAGCGCTTTCTTTAAAGCCATTAAGCTAGGCATAAAGTGCTCAAGTAATTGACCCACCCGGATCCCAAGGTATATCAAAGCCAATTTTAATTAACAATGATTTGTACTTTAGTAGTGAGCACAAAGCAACATATATCATGCAATGACATAGTCTAACTTTCTTCCTATGCATCGGCATGTCATAAAAGAACAATTCGTGCACATCAAGTAAAGGCCAATGCATAGTATAAACAGTTTCTTGCCATTTTATCGTATTGGAAACATAGAGAGGTGGAGATGTAGTTCCTCTCTCATAATAATTGCAATTAGGACCAGCAAGCACATCCATATTGTATTCATCAAAATCATCGTGTGTAATAGTAAAACGCAACCCATCAATATAATCCTTAATAAGCGCAAACTTCTCTGATATAGTGTAGTTGGGAGAATTCAAAAAGATAATAGGACTATCATGTGTGGGTGCAATAGCAACAATTTCATGTTTAACATAAGGAACTATAGCAAGTTCATCTCCATAAGCATAATTCATATTGGCATCATGGCCACAAGCATAGCAAGCATCAATTTCATCAAAAAGGGATATTTCAAACGAATCCAAGGGATCATAGCAATTATCATAGCATTCATCCTTCGGTAAGCACGAAGGGAAATTTAACAATGTATGAGTTGAAGAGTTACTCTCATTAGAAGGTGGGCACGGGTAGCTAATCCGCTCTTCCTCCCTTTGTTCTTCGCTCTCCTCATCATCTTTTTCATCTAATGAGCTCACAGTGTCATCAATTTCTTCTTCCATAGGAGCCTGCAAAATATTAGTCTCTTCTTGGACAGCGGAGACCTTCTCAATAAATTCATCAATATAGGCATTATATTCATAATTCTCATGGCAATATTTAAGTATAGCATAATTTTCAGATCTGTAAATAGCAGCATCACAATCTTCATACTTTTCAAACAAAGATTTAATTTCATAAGCACCCATAAAAGCAACAAATTCTACTATTAGTTCCACATCATAGTAATCATATATACCATTAGCATAAGAAGCCAATGTTTCATTATCATTAAATTCACATTGAAAGGAAAGGTGTGGATCCTTCATATTAGAGCAACAAGTATAATAACACCTTAAGCATAAATTCCAAGCATACCAACGCAGCATTTTAATTTGACCCCATAAGAGTTTCCCTTTTTGAGACAAGCGATAATCCCTAAAGTATTCCCGTTGATCCAAAGTATCTCCCATTATCAAGTTGAATGGAGATTTATCAGGATTATCAAAGTAGTATTTAATGTTTTCCACATAACCAGCATTGAGGGTTTTAGAAGGTTCCCCATCTCCATGAGTAGCAAGAACAACTAATTTTTTTGGTGTTTCGTGTTCCATATCCATAACTAAAGATAGAGAACAACTTAAAGCAGAAAATAAAAACAACTTAGTGATAAACCAAACAAGCACACATGAGAATATCAACCCCACGCTATTGCTCACCGGCAACGGCGCCAGAAAAAGGTCTCGATAACCCACACGTATAGGGGATCATTGTAGCATTTCTCGATAAAGAAGGCTGTCGAACCCAACGAGGAGCTAAAGATAGAATCAATATTCCCTTCAAGTTCTATCGACCACCGATACAACTCTACGCACACTTAACGTTCGCTTTACCTAGAACAAGAATGAAACTAGAAGTACTTTGTAGGTGTAATGCTAGAACTACTTCGCAAGAATAAAACTAGGAGTGCGTAGCGAGAATAAAACTATGAGTAATTTGCAAGATAATAAAAGTTAGTTGTTAAGTAGAAAGCCTTTTGTAACTCAAGAGAAGGATTTGTCCCTAGGCAATTGATAACTAGACCAGTAATCATTATTGCAATTTTATATGAGGGAGAGGCATGAGCTAACATACTTTCCATACTTGGATCATATGCACTTATGATTGGAACTCTAGCAAGCATCCGCAACTACCAAAGATCATTAAGGTAAAACACAACCATAGCATTAAGTAACAAGTCCTCTTTACTCCCATATGCAACAACCCCCTTACTTGGGTGTAAGCTTCTATCACTCTAGCCGCCCACTATAAGAGAATTATGAACGTATTGCAAACCCTACAACGGGAATCCCTCACACTTGTGCGACACGGAGGGCACCATAGGACAGCACCAAAATAAAACATACAACTCAAACCAATCACGATCATCAATCAACCCATAGGACAAAATGAATCTACTCAAACATCATAGGATGGCCACAAATCATTGGATAATAATAAGTAGCATTAAGCCCCATGTTTAAGTAGAGATTACAGCGGGGAGCAGAGGTGTTACACCGCTGCATAGAGGGGGAGAGAGTTGGTGTTGACGGCGGCGAAGTTGTTGGTGTAGATCGCCATCACGATGGTTGCCCCGGCGGCGTTCCGGCGCCACCGGGAGAGAGGGGGAGAGAGCCCCCCTCCTTCTTCTTCTTCCTTGGTGTCCCCCCTAGATGGGAGGAGAGTTTCTGTAACACCCAAAAAATATTCTCTTTTGAATTTTTCAAATCTTTTATTCAAAATAAAAATTTCTTTGGATCACCATGGTCTTTTCTCTTTCTTCTGTTTGAAAATCACTTCAGATATTTTAATTGGGTTTCAAAAAAAATTAGAATGGTTTTTAATTGATGGTTTATTACTTGAGTAATTATTTTTGGAAGATCACAAATATTTTTCCTTCAGAAAAGTTTTTGAATAATTAAAATTATTCCAAGGAAATGGCCATTTCACTCTTTCCAAGCACTTCTAAAATTCCCCAAAATTTTATTCTGTCATTTTAAAATTTCTCCCAAGTCATCCTCACACCCTAGGACAGTATCCAATACCTCTCCTTCCCCACAAAAATATTTTTCTTATATTAAATAAATTCCAAAGTTGGAATTTCATTTATTTCAAGTTTCTTTGATTTACAAAGGAACTATATTATTTCCAAATCTTTTGCACCCACAAAAATTACTCCAACAACTAGACAGTACCCACACTCCATTTCACCAAAAACATTTGGTTCCACAGTTCAAAATTTTCAAATTCCATTCAATTCAAATTTGAACCAGATTCAATCTCTCTGATCAAAACCTATTTTTAATTACTCCAAAAATTCTGAAACCTTTCCAACTTCTCATTTATGTATCAACACCTCACCACAAAAATTCTCACAAATTCCTAAAATCCCTAGAGCCCTCTAGCATTCTGTCAAACACCTGGTGTGCACACTGTTCACTGCTGTTAAAATTCAGAAAAATGCAGAGATTCAGAGAGAGGGGGGAAACGGCGCCGTGCACTCCACTCCATCGTCTGTCCTCCTCATCCACGCCTCCTCTCACCTTAAATGAGTAGCCGTGGACCCCTCCGGCCAGCCTCTCATCACCGACGACACAGTAGTCGGCTGGTACAATGGCCACCGTGCTCATCCACGGCGGACCGAAGGATCACCATGGCCATCGATGAGCATTCACTTGCCGCGCCGCCCAACCCTACCTCTCTCTCCATGCGGCACCTCCTCCGCAGCACCGCCTCACCGTCCAAGCCACCCAGGGCCCGCTGTCAGTCGCCGGAGTTGGACAGCGTCCGCCATGGCAGTACGCGAGCCTTGCCGTGATAAGGCCGCAGGGCTCGAAGTAGTCCGCACTGGCGCTTCGAGATAACTCCATCAGCCTCACTTATCACTCACCGTCCATGACCACCGCCCCTAACTACCTCGCCGGTCGGATTAACTCTGGCGTGATCCGCTCCGCCTCTGACCACCTCGGACTACCTATATAAGGCCCTCCCGAGCTCCGTTCTAAGCATCCACCACACTCACACACTCTCAATCGAACTCCATTGCACTCACCCGACCTCGAGGAGGTCGTCTCCTTCCTCTCCGGCCACCGATTCGCCGCCATTCTCCGCGATTAGCGCATCACCCTCACTCCACCTCCACCGCTCAAATTCCACCAGTAGCTCTCTCATGCACCAACTCGTCCATCCCGCACTTCAATTCGACGTCTAAAGCTCTCTCCGGTGAGATCCAAACTCACTCGACGCCGCCGTCCGCCGGAGTCGACCTCGCAGTCACTCCGGTGCTCGCCAGCGACCACCACCACCACCCACCGATGCGGAAGGACGCCCTGAACACGCTCCGGTGCTCGCCGGTAATGGCCGCACCTCTCTGTTCTCGCGCGAGCGCATTCAAATTTAAACCTGACGGGTGGACCCCACCCGTCAGCGTTTTCTTTTTTTCTGTTTTTAAACCAAAAGCGTATTCTGCCTCGCTACGCTTTCTGCGCTGGAAAGCGTATTCTGTCCGAGGCGTTTTCTGTTAAAACCGCACAGGGACATGCTATTTTGCAGAAAAAACCCCTGGTTTTAAAACTTTAATAACTTTTAAACCACAACTCTGTTTTTATTAATTCTTTTTTTGAAATTCTTATTTTTCACTCTAGTTTTTTTAGTATTTATTTGAAATTATTTTGAGACAACTTTTGGTACTGTTGCAAAAAATTTAATTTTAATTTGAATTTCCTTTTTATGGAAAGCGAAGAGGGGGACTTTGCCGGGAATTTCGAGGGGTCATCTACTGACTACTTTGAGCAAGGCAAGCATTTTTGAACTTGGGATATGGTGATTGCATACACGTTTGCATCCATTCGAGATTTCACCGGTGATATGGTGAATTGCATGTGCATGCATGGTCATGTCATTTGTGTATTGCTTGCATTTCACTCAAGAATCTTTCTACCGTGAATAAAAGTTGTGAGAATTCAGGAGTGTGTCTCCTGTCGTGGACGTGCTGGTGAGCACGGGTCACGTTATGACATGACGGTGTCACTGTGGCATGTGAGACATGCCAGTCATAATAACAGCACCTCCTGAGTTGACCTAGATTGAGTCTTGTTCCGTCAAGCCTAGCTAAATACCGTGCTGCCACGGGTCTTCCCGCGAGGGGAGTACGGTTTAGTAAGTTGCTAACCCCTGTCCGTGTGCATACCACATAGAGGGCCACGATGAGGGTTTCCATGGCCATGGACTAATGCCAGTCATCGGGTTAGGGGGCATGGGTGTATCCGGCTGGGCCGAGAGGGGGGCACCCCTTGTAATCCACGCGTATGAATAGTGATCCCATGCTAGTCGAGACGATGGTCTCCCCGACTTAGAGTTTTTTTGGAACGATGCTTTGGGTGATTCCTGGCATCCGGAAGGTTAATCTGGTGTGTGCTGGTCAGGTGTGTTTTCAACCCCAAGGCCGTAATGGGAATTAGTCAGTGTCTCGGTGCTGGCTAAAGAAATCATTTACTTGTGGGTAAAGAGTACACCCTCTGCAGAGTTATATCTATTCGAATAGCCGTGTCCACGGTCAAGGACGTTAGTTGGGTAGGGTCAAGTGTCGGTCCCGGTGTCGGTCTTTGGACGAAATAATTAAATTGAGCATAAATTATTTTTGCAGGATAATTATTGTCACTACTGATGTCATCATGAATATTATTGTCATCATAAATATTATTGTGGACTAACCCGTTTCTCTTATATGAATTTTCTGAGTGTCACTTGGGCTGGCCAGACTACCCGTGCACTCGGTTTTATTTTCTTTTCTGAGTGTCACTTGGGCTGGCTAGACTACCCGGGCACTCAGTTTTATTTTTTGTTCTGAATATCTCTTGGGATGGCTGGACTATCCGAGATATTCATTTTCTTTTCTAAGTACCTCATGGGATGGCTAGACTACCCGGATACTCATTTCTTTTCAAGACCTCTCGAGGCGTCGCTTTTAGACACCCGTTTGGCATTTCTTTTGGATTCTCGGGCGGTCCTGTCTCGCCCGATTCTCCACTTTTATATTTTCTTTTGGATTCTCGGGCGGTCCTGTCTCGCCCGATTCTCCATTAACTTTCTTTGTTTGTCACTAAAAATTTATTTTCATCTGCACCATATTTATATTTATCATGTCATGATTAAATTTTGGTCAACATATGCATAACATTTAATCCAGCATGATCATATGCATTCGGTATATCTTTTGTTCATAATGTTTGCGAGTACATTCCAACGTACTCACAGGCTTGTCCCTGGCTTGTTAATTTGGCCAGACCTGGAAGAAGACGAGCTTGTGGAGGACGAGTGCGCTAGCGAGCCCGACGCTTAGAGGTGTTCCCAGTCAGTCAGCCTGTGGTCACGGAGTCTACCACGTGTATCATCCGCAATGCTTCCGCTTCACAAATAAAATAGTCAAGCCTCACACTAACGCTTGGCTCTACTTTATTGTATCAGTGTGTACCTTCACCACACCACTGTCTTATTCCACCACCACCATATATTGACAAGTTTGTAATAAATTGTTGAGCACTCTGTCCCAACCCTGTGTAATATTATGTATGTACTGGTTATCTATATCAAGGAAGTCCACCAGTTGTTTTGATCTTGGGGCTGGTGTGACTTGAGGCTATTCTGTGATTTATTCCAGAAATGGGCCTGACAGTTTCCCCTCTTGTCCATGGCCGCCATGGCTCCCGGAGGGTAGGAGCCCCTCCGAGATTGGATCTCTCTCTCTGTTCTCTTCTGTTTCGCGTTCCTGTTTTCTGGCCGAAAACCGTTTCTTAAATTCCTGGAGATCTGTAACTCCGATTGGGCTGAAATTTTGAGGGGATTTTCTTTTGGATATTATCTTTCTTGAGGCAGAAGAAGGGCCCCAACCGCCTTACGGGGTAGCCACAAGCCTGCTGGGCGCACCCAGGGTAGGGGGCACGCCCTTTGAGCTTGTGGCGCCCTCGGGCAACGTCTCGCGTTGATTCTTTTTCCCAAAAATCACATATATTCCAAAATAAATCTCTGTAAATTTTTATCGCGTTTGGATTTTGTTTGATATGGATTTTCTATGAAACAAAAAAATGCAACAAACAGGAACTGGCACTGGGCACTGGATCAATATGTTAGTCCAAGAAATCATATAAAATGCTGCCAAAAGTATGTGGAAATTGTAGGATAATGGCATGAAACAATCAAAAATTATAGATACGGCAGAGACGTATCAGCCGCCGGTCGGTGGCCCGGCGCACTGAGTCGAGGAGGAGGAGGTCATTGATGGATGCATCTTTCTTCTTGCCTCCTGTAACCACCATTGTGATCGCGTCGTCGTGGCCTTAACTCTTATTGTATCGCATCCTCATTCTAGTCGACAAAGACATGTGTGATCCCTTTGCTCACATTTGGCGTCAATTATACGCATCACTGTAACTAGTAGTACCTCCATCCTGGTTTATTGGCCACCTTCGTGTGTTTGTGCCAAATTTTGACTTTAGATTTAACTAACAATATGTTAATGTATGTCACAAAAAATAATATCATTGGAAACTATGTTCAAGTACGAATCCAACGATATATTTTTTGGTGACATGCATTAATTTTTTGTTAGTTAAATCTATGGTTAAAATATGGCACAAAGGGGACCAACAAACCAGGATGGACGTTGTGCTTACCTTTTGCACCAACTTCATAATTTACGTACGATGCTTGACCCAACCTACCGAACTACTCATAAATTCAAAACTACGGCCAAACTTATAAATTCAAAACTACTCGTGCAGCACGACTGTCCCGTTCGCAAGTTCAAAACGAGAAACTGGATCGTGTACAACAAGCCTGTCCCGTTCGCGTCGCATCCCACACTGTCGTTCCGGCCCGCCGGTCAGCGCACACTTGCTAGGCATATAGTATCACTAACATGTGGGACCGCATGTGAGGAAATTGATGATGCACCAAACTGGCTAACTCCCCTGCTTACCGCACGGGAAAAGCCCCACCCTAGCGTTTTCAATTGTCATTTCTATCTATCGATCACGCCAAGGAGTAGAACCAAATGTTACAATTTATATTAAAAAAATGTTACAATTTATACTCCATCAGTTTCTTTTTAGTCTGCATATAAAGTTTGGTCAAAGTCAAGCTTTGTAAAGTTTGACTAACTTTATAGTAAAAAATATCAACATTCACAATGTGAAATCAATATGATCAGATGCACCATGAAATGTATTTTCATACTATATAGTTTTAAAATGAAAAGCCTGCCGCGTTCGAGTCACACACCCACACGGTCGGGACTCGGGAGTACTCCACGGTGGGTCTGGCACACTGCATATCTAGGGAAGGCGTGTTACCTAGCATTTTGACTGTCATGTGGGACCGCAGTTGAGCAAACCGACTATCGGCAAACCCCCACCCCTCCTGCCGCGCGTCGGCTGAGTTTGAATTGGAAGAAAGAAAGGAGGAGGGGAAGAGCGCTGTAGCACAGACGCCAAGAAATTTGGTGTCAGATGGGAGTCATGTCGATATAGTAGGAGCACTCCGTACTATTTTGTACTACTACCACTATACAACTAATACTGTACTAAAGTTATACTACTGGAGTACTAGTACTCCTGTACGTGCATGGCACAGCTTCGTAGGAACAAAATTGGGGCAAGATATTGTTTTGGGTGATTTCTCTCTTTTCTCAGTCAATGTATTACGAATAATATGATGTGGGGGGACACCCATGAAGCCACATGGAACATATGGAGGCCTTGTTGTGAGCTTCTTGTGTGGATCGATCACACGGTCGCGCTGCTGGTTCGAGAAGAATGTGTCAGGGTACAATTAGGTTATAGTAGATCCGAATCCCAGCCACCTGGACCGTTGGATCAACACCAATCAACATCAATGAACGGTCCTATATGTGCAAATGCACGCATTGACTACATAAAAATAATGAATATATAATATATAATACATAATACCGCATACTAGGTTTCTCTAAAGTCAAACTTTCTATACTTTCAGCAAGTTTGTAGAAAAATATATGAACATATACACCACAAAATATATATCATTTGATTCATCATTGCATATATTTTCACATCATGTAAATTAGTTAGTGTAAATGTTCACATTGTTTTCTACGAACTTGGTTAAGGTTTATAAAGTTTGACTACAGACAAAGCTATATGCGGAGTAAATAAAAATGGGAGTAGTATAGATATAGATATAGAAATAAAAAATCTAGTACTATAGTCTATAGATATAGATATATAGCTACCTTTTTTCTATATTAAAACTCACGTTTTTGTGTAGACATTGTTTGGCTTCGCTACAATTTGCATCTGCGAGATGTGTAGGACTACCGCCTTGTTCAGATCCTCTATTAGGAACCCCACCATTATCCATAATTAATTCATATTAGAATTTTAGATTGCATTATCTTAGTTCTTGTCGGTTCTTTGGTTGCTTGCAGGAACTCGATCTCGTTATTCAGGTTGATCGTGCATACGGCAAGATCAGTGACTATGGGAGATTGGTTTAATTAGAGATTGTCGATTCGTATCATCGCGTACGATATAGTTGGATCATCAACATCAAAATCCACCAAATCAATAGTTATCCCCACTCTCATCGAAAGATTGGGCCCCCATCACATGGCTACCAGCTAGACAATTCCTTCTCTAAAACATACACATGAACACCCATCACAGTATCTAGGTCCACGCCTCCCACTCCCTCGGAACACACACACCTCTCCACATGATCCATGTGTATTGGTCTCTCCCATCCCATCAAAAAATAGGCACACCGCCATTCTCTCCTTCTCGCGGCCCCTGTCTATGTAGTTAGGTCTCCGTGTGACACACAAACATTGCTCTCTATCTCTACTATCTCCCTCTCTCTCCCACACATAACCTTACCCCCCCCAGTGAGCTAAGCTGACGACCTCTATCTAGCTCTCACACACGAAAACAGACGATGTCTGTGTGTCCCTTCACTGCACACAGACTATCGCTCGCCCAATATCCCCGCCCTGTAACCTTGTTGATCCCCTCTATGTCTATATCCTGTAACAGGTTGACGTTACACGCACCCCCTCACTCTCTCTTTATCTCACGCACATGCACACACCCTCTTCCTCCCTTTCGGACACCTCTCTCTCTCCGACACAAACACACATAGTCTTTCGAACACGCATATGTCCCTCTCTCTCTCTTTCTCTCGAGCACACGCACACACCCTCTTCCTCCCTTTCGAACACTCCTCTCTCTCTGACGCACACATAGTCTTTCGAACATGCATATGCCCCTCTCTTTCTCTTTCTCTCACGCACACGCACACACCCTCTTCCTCCCTTTCGGACACTCCTCTCTCTCCAGCACACACACACATCAATCTTTCAAACACGCATATGCCCCCTCTCTCTTTCTCTCACACACACACCCTCTTCCTCCCTTTTGGATGTTGGGATCTACAATAGGGACACTCCTCTCTCTTTGACACACACACAGTCTTTCAAACACGCATATGCCCCTCTCTCTTTCTCTCACACACACACCCTCTTCCTCCCTTTTGGATGTTGGGATCTACAATAGGGACACTCCTCTCTCTTTGACACACACACAGTCTTTCAAACACGCATATGCCCCTTCCTCTTCCTCTCAAGAGAAGTGTGGATCTACAATTTTGCAGGGTTGTTCTAGACTCAATTCCGCACAATTCCACCGAAGCAATCATCAAAGCGACGCTCGAGGAGACGGGGACGGCGCACACGAATCCGCTGTCTAGAAAAAACTGCATGATCGCGCGAGGGCAATGTTGACGTTGAGCCCCCGAGCACTATGGACGATTTTTCCATGATCCCGGATGAGATCGGAGTTGATGATGACGAAGACATCCGTCCGAACTTGATGATCTGAAGAGAAGCCTAGTCCTCGGTCCAGCCAAGGTGACCAGTCGGGTCGGCGACGAAGATGCCGACGCTGACGATGTAGCTCGGTTCTGACGCGTAGATCGCGGTGGAGCCGATCTGAATTCCCATCGCACCGCGGCGACTACCCAGCAGGCTCTCAATGAAAGCACCAATGTCGGTTCTAAATCCGGCATATCTCGTAGTAGGGGTCTAAGCTAGGCCTCATGGAGCGATGGTAACATTGACACAGAGTTTTACCCATGTTCGGGCTCTCTCGAAGAGATAATACCCTACGTCCTGCTTTTGATTGTATTCATATGGGGTGTAGTACAGAGTACATGTATCTACCACGAGATTGTTCTAATGAATCTTAGATCATCTATTGACTAGCCTGGCCTCGGTTTATATAATGTACCAGAGGCCTAGGGTTTAGGAGAGCCCTCGTCTTGGGCACCAAGTCTTGTGGAATCTTCCTTGTATTCGTCATGGACTGCCCGAAGTGGCCCATGAGTGAACCGCCATGGGGGTCCTCGGCCCGATCCACTGGTCGGGAGATGATGTGGTGTATACCCCCTAGTCCAGGACACCGTCAGTAGCCCCCTGAACCGGTCTTCAAGTTGGGGATGCTCCTCGGTTCTTCCGAGTTGTTCTTCCTCTTCGGTCGTCGGTCTTGAAAACTGGTTCAACAAATATTCGCATCTCCGATCTCGAGGATCGCCAAGGTGTATCCGAAGAGTTCATGTGTCGGGCATCCGAGGAGCCCCTTTAGGTTCTTGGCCTTTATCAATGCCTTGTTATTTTTTACGCCATACCTCGGGTTCGAAGTGTTTCCAGTGCGGCGGTGTCCTCTTTGCATCCGGGCTCCAACGTCGGACTGCATCCGAGGTGTCTTTTGCAGCCGAGCTCCAGCGCCGGTCTACATCCGAGGTACATTTTAGCAGCCGAGCTCCAACGCCGGTCTGTATCCGAGCTCCAGCGCCAGACTGCATCCGAGGTGCCTTCTTGCAGCCGAGCTCCAACGCCGGTCTGTATCCGAGCTCCAGCGCCGGACCGCATCCAAGGTGCCTTCTTGCAGCCGAGCTCCAATGCCAGACTACATCTGACGAGGCATAGAGTACCTCGTCTTTGAAAAAGTTTGAAAGAGGTTATCCGAGCTTAACACCGAAAAAGTTCTCTATGGAGCCAGCCACTCGCAGTCGAGCTTTATGCCGAACTGCTTCCGAGGTGTTGCACCACCTCGGTCTTGGGCTGATTTTTTGCGGATATATTTTTGATTGGTGCAATTTATTCTCTATTGAGATATATAGCCTGTAGCCCTCAAGGTGTGTGTGTCGGCCTAAAATCCGAGATGCACTTGAAGGAAAACATAAAACCGTTGATCCCAGTAGCCCCTGAGACTGAGGTCGATTCGCGAAATCGGCCTGAGGATCAATTCCTAGCTCGGCAGCATATTTACGAACAGAAACATGGTGTGCATAGTCCTCGAGACTCAGGTTGGGTGCGGTCGACCAACCCGAGGATCGTAATCTCCTCGGAAACTGTTTTGCACTTTGAATTTTCTGCATTGAATCATCAATGCAGTAGCCCCCGAGCCACTGGTCGGGTGGCAACACCAGATCAGGGGATCGATGTAACCCGTTAATGACTTTTAAGTGAGAAGCGCGAAGCCCAGAAGCCCCCGAGCCTTAAGTTGGGCAAGGGTGGCCGAATTAAGGATCGATATCCGGGGTAAATTGACTTTAATCACAATTTATGTGTAATGATTCTATGTATCCAAGTACTTTACATCATTAATGCTCGGATCCGCATTGTACAAAACTTTGTTGACCGACCATCGGCTTCAACCTACTTGGCCAGTAGCTGAGGAGTGTTTGTCCTACTTTATAAAGCCTTTATAAGGGCAAAGATTTACGGCAAACAAGGCAATCCGGCCATATGGTTTTATAAACAAAGATACGCGGAGAGATATGTTATATTACTATTTAACGTAAGAAACATCTTCTGGGAAAAATAATTCCTTTATAGGTTCCTTTTCCCAGGTTGTCATGTTGACCATGATCATGAGACCTCACCTCCGATCAATGTGGGAGAAAAATATTGAGGATTTAGTTTGGGGAAAGTTCCCGAACTCTGTGGTCTTAATGAACCAAAATTTTCACTTCCGTCGTTGCCGACCAATTATATTCTTAAGATAGCAAGCTTTCGGCTTCACCCAGTCTGAGGTACTAACCCGGATGACCCGGTAGTAACTATCGCAGAGGTGCTCCCTTTACCCCCTAGCCGAACAATCAGGAACGTAGGGTGTAAACACAGGAGCCAGGGAACCCAGCTTGGCCAAAATCTTAAGTCAAATTGATGCATATTTATGGCTTTATAACGATAATTATGGAAGGCAGCGCTCGTATATTGAATACAAACGCTTTTATGCTATATGCTATTTTGACTCCTTTGTGACCGATTATCATTTGAGAGTGGCCCATCGTCGGCTTCTACCCCTTTGTAGATGCTATGCAGGGTGTTTCCGCAATAACAAGACAACCCTTAGCCGACGTCTCGGTGCCCGGAGGCGGTTGTGTTAGCGAAAACGAGGCAATCAGATATCCAGGCTTTATAACTTTCACTTAGTCATAGGAGTTTAAAGTTGGGAGGCCAGTTACTAGCCCCCGGTTAGTGTTCGGCGTCAGCCGAGGTCAAGCCATTAACACTTCGGCCAATTTTATGAAAGGCCCACGGGGTAACCTCTATCGATCGATAGTTTGACACAATCATCGGATCGCTGACCAGTTTGCGCTCATTGTGACAGTCAGTTTTTGGCTTTCTCCACTGAGGTACTTGACCAGTTAAATCGGAAGTACAATCGCAGTGGTTCTCCCTTTGCACACCTAGCTGAACAAAGCGGAACGTAGGAGGCAAGCACAGGAGCCGGGCAACCCAACTATTGACCGAAGACACAATTCGAAACTGATGCATATAAATCAATATCCGAGAACGTTTTGCCGAGGACTCCTCGGAGTACCTTGGCTGTTGGTGGGTTCGGCTCTAGTTGTAGCCCCCCATTGATATTGCCGATGCTTTAAAGGCATCCGACGTTGTACTGCGAGAGTTATGCTGGAGACACACAGTATCCCCCGAGACTCAGGTTGGGTGCGGCCGACAAACCTGAGGATCGAATCTCCTCGAGAACTAGTCCAGATGTCATGTGCATTTCGCTAACGCCGAGGTGTAGGTCGACAGGAAAGATGCCGAGCTGCGGGTCAGAAAAGATCTCCCGAGCTGAATTATTACGCAAGGCACCTCGGTCATGAGGATGTCCTGCCTCTTGAAAGAAAAACATACAAATAGCTTAAAAGTGCCATAAGCTCGAAAAGCCAAAAAACTTATGTAAAAACTTGACGTCCGAACTAAATCAAGTTTTTTTGGTGCCAATCCGAAAATTGGTCTTAAAATAAAATTTTCCTTCTGTCGTGCTTTAACATGACACATCCGATCTCTAAACTTCAAGTAGGTCAGCCTTCGGCTTCAACCTCCATATCCCGAAGGCGGAGTGCTTCTCAGAGGCCAATTTAGCGAACTAAACTCGAGCGGCTTTAGAGAGAAACCTGGCTATCCGGCTATTGACCATACACTCGAGGTTAAAAATTAGTGTTAGAAAAAGACTTTGCAACGACTTAGAAGAAAAAATATTTATTATAAAATGGCTCATATAAATTTAAGAGCCCCCAGTTAACATGGGTAAAGGGAGTGTTTTTAACAAACATAGTTTTTGTCTAACACAAATATAATGCTTGGTCGAACCGAACACAAATTAAACATTTAAAAAAAATTGAGCATGAAAGCGACTTAGCTGGTTAATGTGCTTGGTGTTGATGACGTGGGCCGAGCTTGCAGTGGGTCGAGGTCCAGCCCCCAAGCCAGTCCTGGGGTGGCCGAGCGAAGAGCTCGGCTGATGAAGTGGCAGCACAAAACTGCTGATGTGCCGAGGCGAAGCCCCTGGTCCAGCCGAGGAGACAGAGTAGGTCGGCAGGGTGACGCCGGAGTAGGTCGATGAAGCGATGGCGAAGCCCCTGGTCCGGCCGAGGTGTCCGAGCGAAGAGCTCGGCTTGATGAAGTGGCAGTACAACACTGCCGATATGTAGAGGCGAAGCCCCCGGTCCGGCCGAGCTGACGAAGCTGGTCGGCTGGTGACGTTGCAGCCCTATGCCAGCCGAGGTGTCGAAGCAGGTCGGCGTGGTGGACATCGGCTTGAAGAAGCAATGGCGCGGTGCTGCCGACGCAGGTCGGAACTTGTGATGCGGTCAATGCCGGCTTGAGAAGTGACCGCGCGGCGATGCTGGCGCGCCCGACCCGTACAATCCATAAGGTGACAATGTTATCTTGACGATCATTAGGGAGAGCGGTGCCGAACTCTTGGTCGGCTCGCTGAGGTGATAATCCGAGGTGGTTTGTCGTCGGCTCGATGGAGGTCGGTAGCCGTGGAGCAACGTGGTCAGGCCGGTTTGACATCGGCGCGACGGTGAAGATCGCCTCGGAGAAGACTCAAAATTTGTGGGCACGTGTTTGAGAAAAACACACAATACCCTAGAAAAAAATTCCTTCAAAAAGGATGTCCAATATCCCGTTCATGAAGAAAGACGAATTCGGGTCGGATTCGTTTTCGCGCAGAAAACATATCCGAAAATTGATGCACTCATCGGACGTTTCCCGGAGTTTGAACGGTCGGGTCGAGCTGAAATTTTGAGGGGTGGTAGATATGGGAATTCCGCAGCCGATGAATGGTTGGATCTTCCAAAGGACGTCCGAGCTGGCTGCTGGACTCCTCGCCCTAAACTCGTCCAGATTCCTGTCCAGATTCGACAAGGCTCCGGTATATCGGAGATCGCCGGAGATTCCTCTATCGGAACGCGACGAAATTTTGCAGGGTTGTTCTAGACTCAATTCCGCACAATTCCACTGAAGCAATCATCAAAGCGACGCTCGAGGAGACGGGGACGGCGCACACGAATCCGCTGTCTAGAAAAAACTGCATGATCGCACGAGGGCAATGTTGACGTTGAGCCCCCGAGCACTATGGACGATTTTTCCATGATCCCGGATGAGATCGGAGTTGATGATGACAAAGACATCCGTCCGAACTTGATGATCTGAAGAGAAGCCTAGTCCTCGGTCCAGCCAAGGTGACCAGTCGGGTCGGCGACGAAGATGCCGACGCTGACGATGTAGCTCGGTTCTGACGCGTAGATCGCGGTGGAGCCGATCTGAATTCCCATCGCACCGCGGCGAGTACCCAGCAGGCTCTCAATGAAAGCACCAATGTCGGTTATAAATCCGGCATATCTCGTAGTAGGGGTCTAAGCTAGGCCTCATGGAGCGATGGTAACATGGACACAGAGTTTTACCCAGGTTCGGGCTCTCTCGAAGAGATAATACCCTACGTTCTGCTTTTGATTGTATTCATATGGGGTGTAGTACAGAGTACATGTATCTACCATGAGATTGTTCTAATGAATCTTAGATCATCTATTGACTAGCCTGGCCTCGGTTTATATAATGTACCGGAGGCCTAGGGTTTAGGAGAGTCCTCGTCTTGGGCACCAAGTCTTGTGGAATCTTCCTTGTATTCGTCATGGACTGCCCGAAGTGGCCCATGAGTGAACCGCCATGGGGGTCCTCGGCCCGATCCACTGGTCGGGAGACGATGTGGTGTATACCCCCTAGTCCAGGACACCTAGCAACGTGCCCACGCGGAGGGCAATGTGATCCAGCGGCTCGCCCTCGTCGGCCACGAGGGGGAGCGCGTGCTCCAGCAGCACGCCCTGGTCGGTCACGAGGAGGTGCATCGCGTCCTCGCCGCTCACAAGGTGGACGAGCGCGTTCTCCAGCAGCATGCCCGCAAGCATCACATCCTCACCGCTCTCGACGTGGACGAGCATGTGCTCCGGCTGCACGCCCACGAACATCGCATCCTCGCCACTCAGGCGCACGAGCGTGTTCTCCAACAGCACGGCCGCGAGCATGGCATCCTCGCCGCTCATGAGGTGGATGAGCGCGTGCTCCACACAGTACCCCAGGAGTCGGGACGCGAGCACCGCGCCCCCGGCGACGAGGAGTACTACATGGTGGACATCGTGGTTCAGGAAAATCCCGTGACTCCGCCGCGCCATGGAGGAGCGCGAGCTCCAGTGGGCGCTCGAGGAGTCCCGTGCCGATATGCAGGTGGTGGCCGACGTGCAAGATTATCCTTCAAGCTCTCTGATAGCTACCAACTAGTATCTCTCTAGATCACATGGTAATTGACGACAATGGCGATTACAGGTTGAATCTGGTAGGAGGAAGGGGATGAGAAGTAGCGAGATACAGCGCACACACACAGCCGCAGCCGCCGGGTTCTGATCCTCTGGATGGCTCCTCACCCTCTATAGTAGTGATTAAGTACTCGCCCCCTCGCACGTCTTGGGCTTGAACATGTAAGATATCCATTGCGGCCCACTGAACTTGTAGTTGGGTCGTCTTTCCCTCTATGGCCTGTTGGGCTTCGGGTTCGCCTCTCCTTCCTCTTGGGCTTGTGCTGGTTCGGTCGTCAGGTCGCTGACACCCCCCGTTCTTCAGAACCGACTTGTCCCCAAGTCGGAGCTCGAGGGAACCAATGCTTGAGATCTTCGATGTCCTCCCAAGTGTCATGGGTCGCTTGATCATCCCTCCAGCGCACCAATCCTTGCTCCCGCACCCGCTTTGCATCGCGATGCCAGCGTCGGTCCAGAATCTTCACCGGGGAATTGACGATGTTAGTAACTGAAGGTAAATGAGAGGAAGCACTCGCACCTGGAATCAGTGCATACCGCAGCTGCGACACATGAAACATCGGGAAGATGGATGAGCTCGCTGGCAATTTCAGCTCGTAGGTGACGTCGTTGATGCCCCTGATCACCGAAAAGGGCCCAAAGAACTTGAAGCTTAACTTGTGACTAGCACGCCGAGATACAGATGTTTGGATATACAACCACAACTTCAGGAATGCTAGATCGCCCACCTGGAACTCGCGTGGTGATCGATGCTTGTCTGATTGATTTTTCATAATCTGTTTCGCCTTGACCCAATGCTGTCTCAATAGGTCCTGCATTTGTTGCCTCTCCTCTAGCCACTGATTAAGTTCCGGTGTCGGCACAGCATGCTCTGGAGTGATGCCCAACTGTCTCGGTCCTGGCCATAAACTACCATGAACGGGGTCTTGCCCAAGGTAGAATGGTACGCTGAATTATACCAAAATTCCGCGAGTGCCAGCCAACGGCTCCAACTTTTCGGAGTGCTCTGGACAAAGCATCGCATATATGTTTCCAGACATTGATTCACACGTTCCGTCTGCCCATCCGTGTGCGGGTGGTGTGAAGAACTCATCTTTAGTTCGACTCCCTGCAGTTTAAAGATTGCCTGCCAAACTTTGCTGGTGAACACCACATCTTTATCTGAGATCAGAGCTTCTGGCATGCTGTGCAACTTGTATACGTGACCGATATACAACTAGGCAATCTGGAGAGCCGTGTATGGATGTTGGACTGACAAAAAGTGAGCATATTTGGAGAATGTATCCACCACGACCAGAATGCAGTTTGCTTTCCCCGAGGTTGGGAGCCCTTCGATAAAATCCAGTGACACCAAGTCCCAACAGCGCTTCGCGACTGGCAACGGATGGAGGAGTCCAGGATACGGTGATCTATCCGGTTTAGCTTGCTGACACACTTGACATGTCTGCACATGAGTCTAGATCTGCATCTTCATTCCAGGCCAAGCAAACAGTTGCTTAATTCTGCTGTATGTTGCTGGAAATCCTGACTGCCCTCCGATCTCACTGTCGTGAAGTGCTCTCATAATCTGATTTTGTAGCTTCACATTGTTGCCTAACCAGACACGGCCCCAGAAATGAAGCACACCTTGCTGAAATGTGAATTTTCCTCCTGCCACTGGTGCTATTGCCAATTGTGTTATCAGTTGTTGTGCTTTGGGATCTTGAGAGTATCCTTGTGTCACCTCTTGTAGCCAAGCTGGTTGACAAGCTGAGACAGCATGAATGTGCTACGAGGTACCCACTAGACGCCTCGATAATGCATCTGCTGCATTGTTTTCTGTCGCTCTACGATAACAGATCTTATATTGGAGCCCGAGCAATTTAGTGAAAGCCTTTTGTTGCCACGGTGTATTCAGACATTGTTCTTCTAGATGCACTAGACTTTTCTGATCCATTTTGATGATGAACTCGGAGAACTACATGTATGATCCCCACTGGTCCACTGCCAACACCATAGCTAAGTATTCCTTTTCATACGTAGAAAGCCCTCTTGTCCTGGGTCCAAGCGCCTTGCTAATATATGCAATGGGGTGGCCTTCCTGTTGTAGCACTGCTCCAACTCTGTACTCACAAGCATCCGTTTCGATGATGAACGGCTTTGTAAAGTCTGGCAAGGCCAATGTTGGTGCTATAATGAGTGCAGTTTTCAGGGCTTCAAATGCCTCTCCCGTGGCAGCTGTCCATTGAAATGGCCTGTTCTTGCGCAATAGTATAGTCAACAGTCGAGAAATTGTTCCAAATTGAAGTACAAACCATCGATAGTATCCTGCCAGTCCCAGGAATGCACGTACTTCCTTTACTGATGTTGGCACAGGCCACGACTCCACCTGACTGACCTTGTCTTTGTCGGTGGACACCCTAGCCACTGAAATTGTGTGACCCAGATAGTTGAGCTCTTGCTTGGCAAATTCACATTTGGACATTTTTACGTACCACTGGTCTTTGCACAAGAGTGCAAAGACTTCCCGTAGATGTTGGAGATGCAAAGCAAACGAAGTACTAAACACAATGATATCATCGAAGAATGACATCGCGCACACACGAAGAACAGGATGGAGAGTCATGTTTATGGCCCCTAAAAAGGTTGCTGGTGTGCCGGCCAAGCCAAACGTAACCACTTTGTATTCAAAATGACCTGAATGTGTTTGAAATGCCGTTTTATACTCTTCTCCTGGTGCAAGCCGAATTTGATGATATCCAGCTCGGAGGTCCAGTTTTGAGAACCAACGAGCACCTGCTAGTTCGTCCAATATCTCCTCTATGATTGGGACTGGATATCTACTCACAACAGTCATCGCATTGAGTCGGCGGTAGTCTGTGCACATGCGCCAAGTTCTGTTTTTTGCACCAGGATGATAGGAGAAGAGAAAGGGCTAGTACTTTTCTGAATGATCCCTGCTTTGAGTAACTCTCTGACATGTCGTTCTATTTCTGTTTTTAGCTCTGATTTGTGTCTGTACGGCCGTATATTCACAGGTTGTGCTCCCAGCATCAAGGGAATCCTGTGGTCACACTCGCGAACAGGTGGTAGTTCAGTTGGCTCCAAAAAGATGTCTTCATATTTGAGCAGAAGTTGAGTTATAGCTAGTGGTAGTTCTTGTGCCTGTACTGTCACATCTTGCTCACCCCATTCAGTAAAACATAACTGGACAACAAACGCCAGTGCTGCATTTTTGTTGGCACTATCGAACTGAGTGTACGAGAGCAAAGCATAGGTTGGTGATTGAGCTTTTGCAGCCACTCCCTAGAGCACGAAGGTCTAGCCACAGTCCTCAATTTGCATGCATCGCCGCGGCCAATCGATCAGCATAGGACTGTGATACTCGAGCCAATCCGTACCCAATATGACATCATACGATCCCAGGGGTATAATCTTGAAATTGGTAGAGAAAGTTTGTCCCTGTGTGTACCACTGACAGTCTAGCACTTCCTGGGTACATTGCAACTCTGCCCATTGGCCACTGACACCTTGATCGCTTTCGGCATATCTTGCACCCCTTGCAGCACTGGCAATAGGTGTTGAGAGACAAAATATGCGGAGGTTCTAGAATCTACTAACATTAGTACCTCTCTCCCCTGCAACCAGCCATGAACTTGGAGGCAGCTGGGTGCTTCCGTACCGGAAACAGCATGCACTGACAAGCGCCACACCTGCTCCTGTTGTGTGCCTTCCGTTCTCAACAGCTCGGTGTCTTCTAAGGGTGACAAAGTATCCAGATTGAATAGATCAAGTTCTTCGATCACATGCAGCTTGACTGTCGGAGGACAGCCATGATCATGCCCCCAACGTTCTCCGCACCTGAAACACAGCCCCTTGGCTCGACGATAATTGCGAAGTGCTGTCATCTTCGCTGCATCAGAAGGAGCTCGTGCACTTTCTGTACCCCTACGATCTTCAGCGATAGGCACTGGGCCAGTAGCTCTGACTGCAGGTGCCGGTAGCGGTGCTCGGGTGGCTGATCGCGCGCGCACAACATATGGCGAGAATTCTGATTGTTCTGCAAAATTGCCAGCACACAGGCTGTATCGAGATCCGTGGGTCGCTGCACCATGACCACTGCACGAATATCGCTGCGTAGGCCCTTCACAAACCTCGTCAAGAAATACAAAGGATGTGTAGCATCAGAATAAGATATGAGATGATTCATAATTGTTTCAAACTGCTCAATGTACTCAGCTACAGTGGTTGTTTGTTTCAGAGCATAAAATTGTCGGATCAATAATTGGTGTCGATCACTCCCAAAATGGGTGCAGAGGAGATCACAAAAGCCTCCTATAAGTGCATCTAGTGCCACCCCTTGTTGGTTTTGGAGTATTGAAGACAAACTTGGTTGAACGGACTAATGTGTTTGTGAGATTCACAGGGTAACACAGGTAGAAGTCCCTATTGATTTGGTTTATCCATCAAGATGACCCCTAAAAATGTATGAAGACATTGAAGACAATGGTGGTTCATGAAGACATTCGTGTTGAAGTTAATGACTCATGAAGACATTCACTTGAAGCCAATGGAACGCGAAGACTTAGTCTTTTGGTAGTTTCATTTTCTTCTTTCTTGAGTCATAGGAACCACCGTACTGTTATGTGGGGTCGAGGTAAACGAGGTCAGTAACTGACGTGATGCTCAACCTAAAATCCTATGTCTTTGAGCGAAGACAAATGAGAGAAAACCTCTTCCAGAGTTGGTTGAGTCAGCTTTACTTGTAGCCCAAGTCAAGCTGCCGCGTGTGTTTAAAATCCGACCGTTGGACACGTGTCGGTTCCTCAATGACCCAAGGTCATTTTGGACAAATCATGTCGTGTTGCCTCCTGGCTATAAATAGCCGCCCCCTCCACCATAAATTGGTGGCTGCTCCGAGTTAGTGCACGGCTTTTGTCGTTTGAGAGCAACCCACCTCGAAGCCTTTGAGAGAGAATCCTTGCGAGGACAAAACCCAAAACACCCAGAGCCCAAAGTGATTGAGCATCACTGAAGACATTCTGTTCCGAGTGAATCGGAGACTTATTACACTTGAAGACTGTGATCTTCCAGCCGGTTAGGCATCACGTTCTGAGCATCCAAGAGTCATTGTGGATTGCTGGTGAACGAAGTCTGTGAAGGTTTGGAAGTCTACCTTGAAGACTTACCAGAGTGATTGGGCGAGATCTGCGGGTCTTAGCTCAAGGGGAATAAGGTGAGATGTGGTCTTCTGAGTTCAATCTCAGCCTCCCTAACCAGACGTACAACTGTCACAGCATCAAACAAATCATTGTCTTCCCCGAGCTACTAGTTCTATCCCTTCACTTCCCTTACTTACTATTTCGTACTGTGAAGCCTTTGCATGCTTGTCTGTGTTTGAAGATATTCCCTGAAGCCATTCATCTGTTTGTTCATTTGTCATCATGCTTCTTGTGTTTATGTTCAACGCATGCTTGTATGTATGATGCCTATGCCTGTCATATCTGTTCATCTTAGTTAGAACTGTTGTTAGTTTTCATTGTGCTCCTGCTTGCTTCGAAGACATTGCCTGTTTTTGAAGCCTTTCATAAAAATCGCCTATTCACCCCCCCTCTAGTTGAGAACTAGCACTTTCACCTCACCAATCTAAATGCTCTATCTTAGCTTGTATTGATTGTAACCATATGGAAGCCACTCTCAAGAAATGCAGAGTTACCATAGGAACGAAATAGGACTCATGAATCTGGTACATAGCAAAATACTGATCGCACATCGTCTTCCAAATCTTTGGGTTCTCACCAAAAAATTGGGGAAAATTGAGAGATGGGGGTGTGTGCCCCATCCCTGTGACAATTTGCCCCAATGCTACTCCAATTTTGAATGGGGAATTCATGATGTGTTGCGAAATAGGAGTGCGGAAATCAGGCGTACCATTGGCCGGAGTGGCCGTCAGAGAGGAATCCCCCTCGACAGCCCGCTCCGTGGTTGCTATAGAGCGCCGTGGCCATCGGGCATGTGGATGTCGTCCCAGGTGGCCGGATCGGAGAGTTCCAGCACCGCCAATCCACCAGAGGCCGCCGCCGCCGGTGTGGCCGGCGCGCCTTGCAGGACTGAGAAAACTTCCTAGAGCTTGGAGAACCGCGCCTCCAGATCAGGCTTCCATGCCACGAGCTCTTCCACCTGCACCGTTTGGGTGTCGATCTGGGCCTTGATTTCCTCGATGTCGGTGCGCGTGTCATCGCTGGCCTTGGTCAGGGTCTCCATGAGCTTGTCGAGGTAGGACTTGAGCGCCGGGTCTATGGTGGCTAGGAAGTGGTGGCGATCGGAAGCTTGTTTGCGCGTCTCTAACGTAGTGGAAGGGGGGCAGGTGGCATCTGATACCACGTGATAGCTACCAATTAGTATCTCTCTGGATCACAAGGTAATTGATGACAATGGCGATTACAGGTTGAATCTGGTAGGAGGAAGGGGATGAGAAGTAGCGAGATACAACACGCACACACAGCCGCCGCCGCCGGGTTCTGATCCTCTGGATGGCTCCTCACCCTCTACAGTAGTGATTAAGTACTCGCCCACTCGCACGTCTTGGGCTCAAACATGTAAGATATCCACTACAGCCCACTGAACTTGTGGTTGGGTCGTCTTTCCCTCTGTGGCCTATTGGGCTTCAGGTTCGCCTCTCCTTCCTCTTGGGCTAGTGCTGGTTCAGTCGTCAGGTGGCGGCCGATGTGCAAGATTATCCTTCGAGCTCTCCTCCTCCTAGGACAACTCCTCCAGTGCGCCCGTCCTATGTCCTCTGCCTTGGCTCCAGCGGACCTTTGGAGTTTAGTTGTATGGAACATGAATATTTGGATTAATCATACGACTACTTAAAAAGAATGTCATTTCTAACAAAATGTGAAGGATTAAGACTAATGCAAAAAACAACCTATGACTAACAGGCATGAATAGATGATGTGGCAGCATTGCATGCTGGAGAGTAACGCAATATATTGCAATTTATGGATTGCATGCATGCCTAACTTATGTGGCATGGTTACATGGCTAGGAAAGAAAATAGATAATGCGTTGTATAGATATTTAGGAATAGAAGATACTATCCACATGCACAGTTGCTCTCGAGCATATAAAGATCTTTAGAGTGCACTCCAATATTTTTTCAGAGGCTTAGGTGCACCAGATGCCATGCCACGTTACAAAATGTTAGAAAAAATAAGACACAAATCTCGAGTTTGGCATGAGTGGGAAAATATCTGGTGCTACTGCACCTTATATGCTACCATGATATGGACGCACCAGGGCCATTAGATCTGTGATGCAACGAACAACATCTCAGGATATGGACCAAAGCGCCATTTCGAAAATGTTTGGGAGTTTTCTGCAAAACTCGCACTGACCGATGCTGGCCACTCGATCCATGAACCAATGGCTCAGAATCTTGTATGACGGTAGCATTTAAAGGTGTGGTACACGAGCATGATGGGGTGCAGTAGATACACTCCCCTCTCGGCGCACGCGGCGGAAGGGGTGAGGCGCACGTCGGGGGATGTGGTGTCGTGGGTTCGAGCGGCGTCATGGGAATCACGTGTGGCAGTGGTGGAAACATGATGGTCGCCGTAGTTTAGCGTCCATGGACAAGCTGTCATGTCGTCTGACACATGCATTGCATAATGATCATTGCAAGGAGTAGGAGAGAAAACTAGGCGGATAAATACTTCATTATATTCAAGCAGACCTACGCTACTACATTTGTTTGAAAGACATGCACAACAGCGAAATAGCTCATCTATCCATATATACAGAGAGGAAATATTTTTTTTATGAACAAGAGAGGAAATAGTTCATCCATCTATAGTGCACTGCTGCTTCTTCTTCTTCTTCTTCTTCTTCTTCTTGTTCTTCTTCTTCTTCTTCTTCACATTTTTTGTGGGGGGCGGCTTGGCTACAAGCTCCTTCGACCTTGCAGCTATCTTGAAACTCACACGGGCATCGAGGGCTGCATACTTTATCCGCTCATAGGTTAATGGATAAATCTCCCATCCAGCGTCCTTAATAACAGCGTCTCGTCGCCCTTGTCAAGCTTTGTCCCGAGTACATAATTTGCTATGTCAAATAAGTATGGTGTTGGTTTATTACAACCCTCTACAGGAATTTTGGATTGTAGGTCGGCGGTCTTTTTCACATGAAGGTTGTACGGTGCCAGCTTTTCTTTGTCCCCTTCGATGGCTGCTCCACAAAACAATATGTCCTCCCGAGACAAGAAATCGTGGAGCTCACCTGGCATGGAGGGCGCGTGCACGATGTGATACACCAAAACTTCATCTCCGAGGCACAGCTGAAGAACGGCGGCGCATTGAATCTCCCCAGTGACATGCGTGGTGTACTCTGCGTCGAGACCAACGATCTTCATCTCCACATTTTCGAGGGAGTTGGATACATTGTTGATCCACTACCAAACAACCCTTGCATGGTCGGTGACGGTGGCGGCTATCCTCAACAAGCCTTCGTTGATCACATGTTTGACGCTAAAAACCTGTATACGAATCTCTTTCTCAATTTGGAACCGCCGGACCGGAGGGCTATGGTTTGGAGTATTAGGATTAGGTGGCTAAACAGAGTGGAAGAAGATGGTGGTTAAACAGAGTGGAAGAAGATGATTATTTAAAGGGGTTTCGGAGGTATGTGAAGAGGTTAAAACAGTGTGAACCAGTGGGGTTTGAATGCAAATGAAGGAGAGGTGAAGAAGCCGAGGAAAATCGGTTCCCGATGGAGAATTAATGGAGAAGTGGCATGCAGGCAGTTGATTAGACGGCTAGGTAGATGATAACCCACAAGTATAGGGGATCGCAACAGTTTTTGAGGGTAGAGTATTCAGCCCAAATTTATTGATTCGACACAAGGGGAGCCAAAGAATATTTGCAAGTATTAGCAGTTAAGTTGTCAATTCAACCACACCTGGAGCAGAGTGATCAGTAGCACAGTGATCAGTAGCAAAGTAGTATGATAGTTTGATAGCAGTAGCAATAAGAGTAACGGTAACAGTAGCAGCAGTAGTAGCAATTGTGACAGCAGTAGCAACGGTAGTAACTTAGCAGGAACAATATGTGAAAAACTCGTAGGCATTGGATCAGTGATTATGTTGGATAACATTCATCATGTAACAGTCATAACCTAGGGTGACACAGAACTAGCTCCAATTCATCAATGTAATGTAGGCATGTATTCCGTATATAGTCATACGTGCTTGCGATAAGAACTTGCATGACATCTTTTGTCCTACCCTCCCGTGGCAGCGGGGTCCATAAGGAAACTAAGGGATATTAAGGCCTCCTTTTAATAGGGAACCGGAACAAAGCATTAACACATAGTGAATACATGAACTCCTCAAACTACGGCAATCACCGGAAAGAATCCCAATTATTGTCACCTTGGGGTATGCGGGTCATAACACGTAGCAGGTGCGTATAACTTGCAAGATCAAGAACACAAATATATTCATGAAAACATAAAGGGTTCAGATCTGAAATCATGGCACTTGGGCCCTAGTGACAAGCACTAAGCATAGCAAATTCATAGTAACATCAATCTCAGAACATAGTGGATACTAGGGATCAAGCCCTAACAAAACTAACTCGATTACATGATAAATCTCATCCAACTCATCACCGTCCAGCAAGCCTACGAAGGAATTACTCACTCCCGGCAGTGAGCATCATGAAATTGGTGATGAAGGATGGTTGATGATGACGATGCCGGAAGATCCCCCTCTCCGGAGCCCCAAATGGACTCTAGATCTGGCCTCTCGATGAAGAACAGGAGGTGGCGGCGGCTCCATATCGTGAAACGCAATAAAACTTCCTCTCTTATTTTTTTCTCTGGAATTGTGAATTTATAGGCCTGAGATTAGGGTCAGCGGAGCCACGTGAGCCCCACAACCCACCAGGGCGTGCCAACGGGGGTGGCGCGCCCTGGTGCCTCGTGGGCAGCAGGTGGCCCCCCTCCAGTAGGTCTTGGCTCCAATATTTTTTATATATTCCATAAAAAATCTCCAAAAAGTTTCATCCAATTCCAAGAACTTTTATTTCTGCACAAAAAACAACACCATGGTAGTTCTGTTGAAAACAGCATCAGTCCGGGTTAGTTTCATTCAAATCTTGCAAATTAGAGTCCAAAACAAGAGTAAAAGTGTTTGGAAAAGTAGATACGACGGAGACGTATCAACTCCCCCAAGCTTAACTCATTGCTTGTCCTCAAGCAATTCAGTTGACAAACTGAAAGTGATAAAGAAAAACTTTTACGAACTCTTTTGTTCTTGTATCTATATATATGCTTAAATAGTGCCCAAGTTTTCAGCAAAGATCATGAACTAACCATGCAAATTATAACTCTTAGAAATTATATTCACTCATATCAATGGCATAATCAACTAGCGAGCAATAATAAGATATCTCAAATGCCAACACTTTGTCAAAACAATCATGATATAATATGAGAACATGGTATCTCGCTAGCCCTTTCTGAGACTGCAAAACATAAATGCAGAACACCTCCAAAGTTCAAGCAGCGACTAAAGATAGTAATTCATGGTAGAAGAGATCCAGTCATGATGCACACAACATTAACTATACACAATGCATGAGAATGACAATAGTGCTCTCAGGACTGGTGCTTGTTTGAGAAGGTGGTGACTCAATAATATAAGTAAAATAACATAAAAGTAAATAGATAGGCCCTTCACACAGGGAAGCATGGATTTGCAGAGGTGCAAGAGCTCGAAGCTTAAATCAGAGATAAATATAATTTTGGGAGGTATGCCTTTCCTGTCAACGTCACGACCGAGAGTTTTCAGTATCTTCCATGCTAAACACATTAGCGGCGGTTCCCAAGCGGTAAAGTAAAGTTTACTCCCCTCCACCAACAAACACAAGCCATGGCTTGCTGAATCCTCGGGTACCCTCCATACCAACAACTTTTCGGGGGAGTTTGTTTTATTATTTTGCAATTTTAATTATGGGACTGGGCATCCCGATTACCAGCCCCTCTCGTGCAAGGACGAATGAATAAACACTCATCATGAGAATAACCCGCTTAGCATGGAAGATACTGACCGCCCCCTGTCGCTCCATGAGCGGTACGGGCACACAAAAACAGATGTTCATTTGAATATTTAGAGGTGGCACATGCAAATTTACTTAGAACGGCAGAGTAATACCGCATATAGGTAGATATAGTGGACTCATCTGGAATAACTTTGGTTTAGGTGTTTTGATGCACAAGCAGTATTCCCGCTTAGTACAGGCGAAGGCTAGCAAACAGGTTGAGAAGCGACCAACTAGAGAGCGAAAACGGTCATAATCATACATTATGAATAATCAACATTGAATACTAGCATGAGTAGGATATAAGCACCATGAACATAAATATCGTGGAGGCTATGTTGGTTTTGAATCAACTACATGCGTGAACATGTCCCAAGTCAAGCCACTCGAAACATTCAGAGGAGGATACCATATCATCATACTACATCATGAACATTTTAATGCATGTTGACACCCAAGATAAATCATTATCCACTCCTAGCTACTTAAGCATGGCATGAGCAACTATAATCTCTAATTGTCATCATAAACATGTTTAATCATAATATGCTGAATCATGGATACTGAGTTAAACATATTTACAAAAACAAAGAACAAGTTGAGTTCATACCCGCTATTCCTTGCCACAGTCACTTCATCGAATCATCGTCATTATTGCCTTTCACTTGCACGACCGAATGATATGAAAATAAAAATAGTGCAAGTGTGTCGTGGACTAAGCTGGGATCTGCAAGCATTTTATTTAAAGGTGAAGACAAGGTAATATGGGCTCTTTGTTAGATCAATAATAATGCATATGTGAGCCACTCAACATTTTCATCGTGGTCTTCTCCTTACAATGACTCAACAAAAGAAAAGAATTTCAGAGAAACATACTAAAATATTTTTTGGAGTTTTTAGTTTTCTGAAGAAAGCAAATTAAAGAACAAAACGAAAAATGAGAAAAACTATTTACACGGGAAAGTTCCCAACAAGAAAAAGAAGAAACTGGAAATCTTTTTGGGTTTTCTTTTAATTCTACAACTAATTAAGCTAGAAAGAAAAACCGAAAAGAAACGAGAAATGTTTTTGGATTTTCTCAAAGTTTTTCAAACACACAAGAAGAAAGCGAGAAAATAAAACTAACATGGATTATACAATGAAAAAGTATGAACACCGACAACTGGAATGAAATGTGTGGGCATGAATGTAATGTCGGTGAGAAATACGTACTCCCCCAAGCTTAGGCTTTTGCCTAGCTTGGTCTACGGCCATCCGTAGTAGCCATCCGGTCCCCTGTGAAAGTGCTGAGGTGGTGGCACCCAAGCGTCCCAATCCTGGGCCTCCTCCTCTACCGCTGCCAAGCATTCCGGTAAGCAACGATGTCCGGTGGCATCACGGTATATCCGTTCCTGGCATGAGAATCAAACAAAGCAGGTACAGGCAACGGAATAATATCACGAGTATCCTCACTAAAAACCAAGTTATAACGAATGTGGTGAGGAGGCTCAGGAGCACCAAGAAAGTGGTGGTCCCTCATAGATTGGTGATCTAAGTAAACTCTAGGCAACAAGTAATCATGAGGGCGAATGTTTACATTAAAACATCTCGCTAAGCAAGTGGCATAAATACCACCATGAATTTTACCCTTAGTCCTATTAGTGTGCAGGCGGCGTGCAATGATAGCTCCCAGGTTATAAGCGTTGTCATTATAAAGCGCGCGGCGTAAAATGGCAAAGTCAGGTGCACATAGCGCACCACCTTGCTCTCTAGCAGTCAAACATTTCCCTATGAATAAAGCGAAGTAATGAACAGAGGGAAACTGCAAGCTACTGGCCCGAGCTCTCGACACGCCCCTTTCCTCTCCCACAGTTAAAGTGTGGAGGAAGCCCTCAAACTCCTCCGGTCGAGGCTCTCTTATGTCCCCATCAAAGGGAATCAAGCATATCTCACAAAATTCAGCTAGAGGTATTTGATGATGTTCAACATATAAATTAAAGCTAACCATGGGAGGTTCAAGCCTATTCAGAAAATGAAAATTTTGCACAAAGGAATTTGTAAGGATGTGGTGCTGGTCACACTCATCTGCAAGGAAGTCGATCAATCCGGCATTAGCAACAAATTGCGCGAACTCTTGGTAGAATCCGGCTTCGTTCATGAAGGCATTGTGCGGCCATTCGCACGGCCGGACCTCTGTCCTACGCGGAATGTTGCGGTCGTTATCCAAGGAGTCCCCAAGGACTCCCTTGGCGGTCCTCTTCGAAGAACTCCTCCAGAAGATATTCATTTTCCTAAGAACAAATTTCTGAAAATTTTTGGGCCACAAAATGATATCAATAAAACTTCACAAGATTTATAGCAACTACTCATATGGATGTCTAGAGGCCATATCAAGCATTCAAACTACTTGGAACTCGAAGAATTCAACATGCAAGCTCATTTTCAGTAGCACCAAGAGCAGCTAATTATGCAAAATATAATCCGCTAGAGCAAAAACTAATTGGAGCAATGGAGGAGTCACATACCAAGTAGCAATCTCCCAAAACAGTTTCGGAAACGGAGCTCCGAGCAAAGAGATCGAAAATTTCAGGTTTGCGAGCAAGAACACGAGAGAGAGAGCTACCAGGAATTTTTGCTAGAGGTAAGAGACGAAGTGGGCTGAGAGAATAAGTGAGGGGGTCCCTGTGGGGCCCACAAGCCACCAGGGCGCGCCAGGGGGGTGGCGCACCCGGGTGCCCCGTGGGCACCTGGGGCATCCCCCTGGTATGTTTTTAGTGCCAAAAATTCTTAAATATTATATAAAAATTCGTATCAAAATTTTATTGCATTCTGAGCACTTTTATTTTTGGGCATTTTTTATTGCATGGATAATTCAGAAAACAGGGTAATCATGGCATTTTATTTTATTGAACTAAAAATAACAGAAAACAAAAGGTGGGTATAGAAGGTTGTGCTTACTAAATTCATCGACCACATGCCTCTCAAAAAGAATCCATTAATAAGGTTGATCAGGTCTTATTAACAAACCATTTCCGAGTGACATGAAACTAAAGAATTTTCGTATAACACTAAGTTACCTCAACGGGGATATGCATCTCCCCAATAATAAGAGTTTCATATTTCTTTTTAACAGTAGGAAGAGGGAGTTGAAAACTTCCAATAGTAATTGTCGGAGTCTTTCCAATAACACGAATACCATTTACTTGAAATTGTTTCTTCGGAAAGTGCACCGTATGTTCATTACCATTGATATGAAAAGTGACCTTGCTTTTGTTGCAATCAATAACAGCCCCTGCAGTATTCAAAAAGGGTCTGCCAAGGATAATATACATATTGTCGTCCTCGGGCATATCAAGTATAACAAAGTCTGTTAGGATAGTAACATTTGCAACTACAACGGGCACATCCTCACAAACACCGATAGGTATGGCAGTTGATTTATCAGCCATTTGCAATGATATTTCAGTGGGAGTGAGTTTATTCAAATCAAGTCATTTATATAAAGAGAAAGGCATAACACTAACACCGGCTCCTAAATCACACAAAGCAGTTTTGACATAATTTTGTTTAATGGAGCATGGTATAGTTGGTATTCCCGGATCTCCTAGTTTCTTAGGTACTCCATCCTTAAAAGAATAATTTGCAAGCATGGTGGAAATTTCAGTTTCAGGTATCTTTCTTTTATTTGTGACAATGTCTTTCATATATTTAGCATAAGGGGCCATCTTCAAAATATCAGTCAAACGAGTACGCAAAAAGACTGGCCTAAGCATTTCAGCAAAGCGTTCAAATTCTTACTCATCTTTTTTCTTAGATGGTTTAGGAGGAAAGGGCATGGGTTTTTGAACCCATGGTTCTCTTTCTTTATCATGTTTTCTAGCAACGAATTCTCTTTTATCATAACGTTTATTTTTAGGAGGTGGGTTATCAAGATCAACATCAGGTTCTATTTCAACATCATTACCGGGTTCTTTATCATTATCTGGTTGGGTATCCACATGAGCATCATTATTATTATCATTATCAGGTGAATGTTCATTACCAGATTGTGTTTCAGCATCAGAAATAGAAACATCATTACTATCCTCCAAGGGTTTTTCTACCTCAGGTTCACTAGAAGTATGCAAAGTCCTATAATTTTTCTTTTTCTTTTTCCTTTTAGATGGACTAGGTGCATCAACATTAATTCTTTGAGAGTCTTGTTCAATTCTTTTAGGGTGACCTTCAGGATAAAGTGGCTCCTGAGTCATTCTACCTCCTCTAGTCATTACTCTAACAGCATGATCATTCATATTTTTATTCATTTCATTGAGCAATTCACTCTGATATTTAGCAACTTGTTCTAATTGGGTTTGAACCATAGATGCATGTTTACTTACACCTTTAACATCATTAGCAATTCTAAATAACAAGTCACTCAAGCGATCAATCATGTAGGCATTTTGTTTCAATTGTTTCATAACATTTGCATTGAAGTGATCTTGCTTAATAATATAATTGTCAAATTCATACAAGCATTGACTAGGAGGTTTGTTATAAGGAATATCACTTTCATCAAACTTTATAAGAGAATTTACCTCTACTACTTGTGGCGGTGTGTCAAGACCATGTATTTCTTCAATAGGTGGTAAATTCTTAACATCCTCAGCTTTAATACCTTTTTCCTTCATACATTTCTTTGCTGCTTGCATATCTTCAGGACTGAGAAATAAAATACCCCTCTTCTTCGGAGTGGGTTTAGGCGGTGGTTCAGGAATTGTCCAATCATTATCATTCTTAAATATATTATTCAATAGTTCCTCAGCTTGTTCAATAGTCCGTTCCCTGAAAACACAACCAGCACAACTATCTAGGTAGTCCCTAGAAGCATCGGTTAGTCCATTATAGAAGATATCAAGTATTTCATTTTTCTTAAGAGGGTGATCAGGCAAAGCATTAAGTAATTGGAGAAGCCTCCCCCAAGCTTGAGGGAGATTCTCTTCTTTAATTTGTACAAAGTTAAATATTTCCTGTAAAGCAGCTTGTTTCTTATGGGCAGGGAAATATTTTTCAGAAAAGTGATAAATCATATCCTGGGGACTACGCACACAACCAGGAGCAAGAGTATTATACCATTCCTTAGCATCACCCTTTAATGAGAAAGGAAATAACTTAAGAATATAGTAACAGCGAATTTTTTTCCTCATGAGCAAATAGGGTGGCTATATCATTTAATTTAGTAAGATGTGCCACAACGGTTTCAGTTTCATAGCCATGGAAAGGATCAGATTCAACCAAAGTAATTAACTCAGGATCGACAGAGAATTCATAATCTTTATCAGTAACGAATATGGGAGAGGTAGCAAACGTAGGATCATATTTCATTCTCTCCCTCAGAGATTTTTCTTTCATTTCAGCAAGCAATTTTATAACTTCATTTCTATCATTACAAGCAAGAATGGCTCTAGCCGTCTCCCTATCAAAGCAATGTTCATCAGGTGTTTGAACTCTAGTAGGAGAGCTAGGCATAATAGGTGAATCATAATTCTCAAGAGTTTCAACATTTTCAATTTCTTTAGCTTTAGCAAGTTGTTCACTAAGAAATTCACCAAGTGGCATAGCATTATCAAACATAGTACTAGCATCATCATAAGTATCATTCATAGCAGAAGTGGTATCATCAATAACTTGCGACATATCAGAATTAATAGCAAGTGGTGGTGTTGCAAGTTTACTCAAAACGGAAGGTGAATCGAGTGCAGAGCTAGATGGCAGTTCCTTACCTCCCCTCATCTTAGAGGGAACGATCTTGGTCTTAGCGTCTTTCAGATTCTTCATAGTGATCGACACATATAAATTCCAAGTGACTCAACAAATAGAGCTATGCTCCCCGGCAACGGCGCCAGAAAAAGGTCTTGATAACCCACAAGTATAGGGGATCACAACAGTTTTCGAGGGTAGAGTATTCAACCAAAATTTATTGATTCGACACAAGGGGAGCCAAAGAATATTTGCAAGTATTAGCAGTTGAGTTGTCAATTCAACCACACCTGGAGACTAAATATCTGCAGCAGAGTGATCAGTAGCACAGTAGTATGATAGTTTGATAGCAGTAACAATAAGAGTAACGGTAACAGTAGCAACAGTAGTAGCAATTGTGACAGCGGTAGCAATGGTAGTAACTTAGCAAGAACAATATGTGAAAAACTCGTAGGCACTGGATCGGTGATTATGTTGGATAACATTCATCATGTAACAGTCATAACCTAGGGCGACACAGAACTAGCTCCAATTCATCAATGTAATGTAGGCATGTATTCCGTATATAGTCATACGTGCTTGCGATAAGAACTTGCATCACATCTTTTGTCCTACCCTACCGTGGCAGCGGGGTCCATAAGGAAACTAAGGGATATTAAGGCCTCCTTTTAATAGAGAACCGGAACAAAGCATTAACACATAGTGAATACATGAACTCCTCAAACTACGGCAATCACCAGAAAGAATCCCAATTATTGTCACCTTGGGATATGCAGATCATAACATGTAGAAGGTGCGTATAACTTGCAAGATCGGATCAAGAACACAAATATATTCATGAAAACATAAAGGGTTCAGATTTGAAATCATGGCACTCGAGCCCTAGTGACAAGCATTAAGCATAGCAAAGTCATAGCAACATCAATCTCAGAACATAGTGGATACTAGGGATCAAGCCCTAACAAAACTAACTCGATTACATGATAAATCTCATCCAACTCATCACCGTCCAGCAAGCCTACGAAGGAATTACTCACTCCCGGCGGTGAGCATCATGAAATTGGTGATGAAGGATGGTTGATGATGACGATGCCGGAAGATCCCCCTCTCCGGAGCCCCAAACGGACTCCAGGTCTGGCCTCTCGATGAAGAACAGGAGGTAGCGGCGGCTTCGTATCGTGAAACGCAATAAAACTTCCTCTCTTATTTTTTTCTCTGGAATTGTGAATTTATAGGCTTGAGATTAGGGTCAGCGGAGCCACATGGGCCCCACAAGCCACCAGGGCGCGCCAGGGGGGTGGCGTGCCCTGGTGCCTTGTGGGGAGCAGGTGGCCCCCCTCCAGTAGGTCTTGCCTCCAATATTTTTGATATATTCCATAAAAAATCTCCAAAAAGTTTCATCCAATTCCAAGAACTTTTATTTCTGCACAAAAAACAACACCATGGTAGTTCTGCTGAAAACAGCACCAGTCCGGGTTAGTTTCATTCAAATCATGCAAATTAGAGTCCAAAACAAGAGCAAAAGTGTTTGGAAAAGTAGATACGACGGACACGTATCAGTAGACCGGCCTGCCAAACGAAAAGCCTATGCGAGTAGGTGCCAGTTTGGATGGATATTGGCGCGTGCATGCGACACACAACTTCTGCGTTAGAATACCCGCAGAGCTAACCATTTTTCCCATACTGTAGTTCTACTCCACGTACACGTATCGGTTTGGCATTTCCCGTTACACTTTGCTCTAATTCCTGAGACATTTTTTTGGGGGGACAATAGACAGTTCATGTGCGTTATCAGAGAACATGGCACAGAGTTCGAGATCACAAGCCTTCTTCTGGTGGTTTCTTGACGATTCTGCATGTGTGCTATGTGTGTAACCTTTTCTGGTTAAGGAATATGCGGTTATCCTCAAAAAAGAAAAAAAGCCTTCTTCGCGCTTCCGAATGCACGAGAATTTTGGTTTGCTCGCAATATGGATGCTACCTGGAGGATGAAGTGAACCCAGAGGCATGCTAGCACAACCTCTTTCCGATATACTACTATGTTACTAGTACTAGTAGTACTACAGGTGTAGTAATTGTTGGTCAAAATATTATTCATCCGGTCCTCACAATGAAGTGACAAGACCCTGCGCCCGAGGTGACCCTAGTCCAGGTGGCGTGTTCGGTTTACCAAAGTTAGCCTCACCCTATGCAGTCACTGTCACCGCTGCTGTATAGCATGCATGCCTCACCTCGTCTCCCTCTCCCCTAGCACCACTCCATCTCCATCTCCATCTCGCTAGAGATCCTGAGGTCACTCTTCTTCATCTCATAGTGCCCCCGCGTACCCTCGCCTTGCTTGCCTACCCCAGTACCACTATTCTACTCGCTAGCCGCTGCGGCACCAGGAGCCTTCTCCCTCGTAAATCATGCCTAAAAAAACCCCACCTTCCAAACTCCACCATGGCCGAACCCGAACCGCGCAACATCCGTATGAGCCACGGCTAGAGCGATCTCCCCATGGACATCCTCCACCTCTATTGTTCGCGTATGGATATGTCCAGCGCCGTGTGGCTGGCTGCATGCTCGAGGGACCTGCACGCGGCCATCGTCGAAGCGAGGCCTGAGATTTTCAAGACACCCTGCTTGCTGCTATCTGATGTTGCGGGATGGCGTGCTCACCATGATACGGTGGCACACATCATGCCCCTCGACTTTGATCCGACCACCATCACCCAAAATTTCTTGTCAGGTATGTACTGGGTCGGCATGAACTCCCACTGGATGGCTGCCGTCAGAGAATACCGGAACAAGTGGGTGCTCGTGAACGTGCACACCTCCTATGAGATTATCCTTCCTCCCTTGGATCATATAGGGATTTGTCATCGCGGCCCACTTCCTGTAGATTACCAAGTCAGCTGGACAGACCTTGTTTTGCTGAAGGTTGTAATCTGCCAAGTGCCCACGGCATATGGGAATTACACAGACTTCAAGCTAATTGCCTTGTTCGACCGCAGAGTCGCCTATCGTTGGGGCGATGCCGACTGTAGGTGAACATACTCCCCTCGAAGAGCTGCATCGACGGTGATCCACAGTTCTGTGATGCTATTGAACACAATGGCATCATCTACGCGATTGACAATGCAGATGGCACCACATATTGCTGGGACGCCTCATGTAAGTTATTTTCTTCTGATTTTAATGATAATACCATGACATTGTTTGAACTTTTGTGATGATTGGCATATCCCTGTTACAACAGAATTTGAGTAGAACTATGGCAATGTATTAGAGACGCCGTAAATCAGGAAATAAAATAGGGAGATTTGGAAGTCCAAATGGTAATCTCTATATTTGGAAGTAGTTAAATCATGTGATTGTGACCATGTCTATACAGCCAATTTGTACCCTTGAATAATCAAACGGTTAGGAAGATATGGATATTCTCCTAACTGTATAGTAATCTTTATACTACTAAATATGAGTGTGTATCAATAGCCATGTTAGTTTCCTCATTTTCATGATTTAGAAACATGCATAACATTGTTGGTTTCATCTAACCATACATTAGTAGGGAAGTAAAAGTGCATATGGAAAACTCTATACTTGGAAGTAGTGAAATCCTGTCATGCTTACCATGTCTACATGCCTATATTCGCCCTTTAGCAATCAATGGCTAGAATATTATCCTCACAAAAAATTTGCACACTGAACATGAGTATATAACAATGCATGGTGTGTTAGTTTCCTCTAAAGAATTTATTTGTGAGAATAGAACATGACTACATAACATGCATGGCTATATTAGTTTCCTATGAAGAATCGACTGCGAGATAACATGAGTATAACCATAATCATGCATAGTACTACTATATTTTTGACCCCAGTATACATTTCCCTCTATTTTCCTCTCAGTTCCAACAGGGACAGATCAATGTTGTTTCTTACATTATCCTACTCATACTCTGAACAATGCTGATCTTACATTAACATTGTCTGTCCTTTTTGTCTCCTTTTTGATATGTTGCAGTGTCCATACGGCTCCTGCCCTTTGTATTCACACCACCTTTGCCGAAAACAGGGAAGCACAACTGGTTCCTCGCTCGATCAGATGACGGCGAAAGACTGATGATCATTCGCACGCATCAGCCGGCAAGTTTATATTGCAAAAACGCCACTGTGTACAAGCAGCATGAAATACGTGAGTATCCGGAGAATGGCTGTTACGTCTATGAGCAAGATACCAGCTTGTTGGGGCCTTCGGGATTTTTGATTTGGAGGCGGGTAAACAGCCTTGGTTCACACTCTCTGTTTCTTGGACTCAATTATCCGATTAACCAGGAGATCACCTTCACGGATCCTGATGGCAGAGAGGCTCTGTTTTCTAGGGAAAACTGTGTGTACACAGTGAATCGGTCTACGGGATCAGCCGCCCCTGATTGTCAACGATACAGCATGCAGCGAAAAGAAGGTGAGAATGAGAAAGGCTTCTGGATTAACTTTGATCCTTGGATGTCTCAACACCGAAAGGCAGTGATGTGGTTCAAGCCTTGAGGTTGGGTAGGTAATGGGGTTGTTGCGTCGGAAGGGTGGAGTCCTGGTGTATAAGAATCACTGGTGGCTGAAGGGGAGCTGAAAATTATTATGGCGCTTGATCATCCCTCTTCGAATGACTTGCTATCTTAGCTGCTTGTTCTGGATGGGTGATGTTCTCTTTTGTTATGCAGACTCCTTGTAATTTGGTCATCCTTGTCTATGGCACTCTTACTATGTACTAGTTCGCTCTGTTTAGAACTTTGTGATTTGTGTCTGGATGTGTCTGGATCATGACAGTCTGAGCGCTTCAGATGGGTGTGTTTTGGTGGTTTAGCAAGACTTGTGAACTTTCATGTCTCGCTCTTTATGTCAGTAGTAGACGCTAGTCAGTGTTTGCATGTTGTATATATCATTGTTTCGAAATGTTTTTTGTTTCAAACTACTGATGTGCTAAATGGGGGCATCACCATTCTCCAGTGTTCAGTGTATATATCCTCTTTTCAAGTTATAATTTGAGCTCAGTGACTTTTCGATGATGTACACTTGTTTGGGCCATGTGAGGTGTCATTGAATATGGGCCGAGTAGTAACGTAATGCCAAACAGGCCAATTATGAACTCTGATGCCGGGCGCTAAAAAAAGAAATATTAGTCCGACATGTGGGCTCCATCGGTGTTTTCGTGCGCTTGCGCGGCAAGAGCGTACTGGCACGCGTTCGAAATTCATGCTACCTTTTCATCCCAAACCCCCCGCCCCTCCCCCACCTCTGGAATCTCGATTCCTACTCCAGTTCCCCCAAATCTGCCTCCTCTACTCCCTGTACTCAAGCACACTATCATGTCGCCGGTAAACGTGGATCTCCCAGCCGGAGATTCTGAGGTCCGTCCTGCCTTCGGGCGCTGCGTGCTGTCGCTCAACAGTGGCATGGCGGTGCTTCACGACCAGTTTGCCGGCAAAGTGCTAATGGTAACCATCAACGGCGACTGGCCTCCCGTCTCGCCAGATGACCTAGTCAAAGCTCTTGGCATTGCGCACGGAATCCAAATAAGTGACTTGCTCGTCGAAGTCTGTCCACCACCGGCTGATTTTTTTCATCAGGTTCCGGACAACTTTCGACTGCAGTCATGTGTTCGAATCTTCCCGGCGTTTGTTCTGCGATGGCACGCTGGTGAGCTTCGATTGGTGGCACCTAGGATGGGGCTCGGGGCCCTCTGAGCTTGATTTTTAACAAAGCTTACCTTCCACGGCATGCCTCGACGAGCTTGGAACAACGAGTCCATGAATGAGCTTATCAACAACCTAGGAGGTGAGCTCTTAAGTATGTTTGTTCCTCCAGACAGCTGGGCTCTGACGGTTATGGCATGGATGAAGAAGCCGTCCACCATACCGAAGGTGATTGGTGTTGAGATATCAGTGCAGGAACCGGGGTTGTACTATTTGTCGCCACCAAGGCCGCCGCGGACCACAATAGGTATGTACCTGTATGGAGTCTTCGTGCATGTCAAAGAAGTGGTCAATCCATCAATCGAAGTCCTGCCGCCGCGGCTGGTGGCGGGTCCGTCGACGACATCCATTACAGGAGTCAACGTCAGACTTTCCCTGTGTTGCTTGGAACGATGGATGGCACAGGGCCTACTCCATCGCGCGGTGGAGGCCACTGCTTCTTTGGGAGAAGAGGTCGGGCTGGCTACCTGGATGTGCTCTAATTTGAGGTAACAACTGAATCTTCTCAGATACTACATATATCCGAGCTATAGGTGTCAAGCGATGATGTGCCAATACATTTGATAATGACATGTTCTATTTTTGTACCTGATTTTTTTCGGAATGGGTGTACATCAACTTAATGTGCTAGCAGAACTTATTGTGTTTGTCTGTCTGTTTTCTTTGCACAACATTCGAGATATTTCCACATCATTGATCAAGACGATAAATGGTGATGTATGAGTTTGTTGGTTTCAAGATAGCCCTACCCGTAGTGATCCACTGCTTCCACCCCTATTGTGTTGCCCGCGTGAAATTTTTTTATGCAAGCTCAATGTGCTATGATGTTGTATATGATTGTGTCAACTATATAAGTTTGTACCGAGCATCAGCAATGCATATGGCTGAAAGATGTATGCACGAGCATCGACAGATCAGTTTCTCTCTCTCTCCCGCTAACAAGTGGGACCCGCTGCATTATTTCTTCGCTCGTGGCAACTTTTAATTAGGTTTCACTGGACTCTACATTTTTTCTTAACTTAAAATTTGAGTTCAGTGACTTTAAAAAAATGTACACAAGCTTTGTTTGGGCAATTTCAGGCATCGTTGAATGTGGGAGTACCTACGTAAAGTTGTACGATACTACCAGGCCTTGTTCGTTGAACATCAGCAATGCAACTGGGCCGAAAGACGCGTGCCAGCCTGATACGTCTCCAACGTATCTATAATTTTTTATTGTTTCATGCTATTGTAGTATCAATCTTGGATGTTTTATATGCAATTATATATCATTTTTTGGGACTAACCTATTAACCTAGTGCCCAGTGCCAGTTGCTGTTTTCTGCTTGTTTTTGGTTTTCAGGAAATCAATACCAAACGAAGTCCAAATGCCACGAAACTTTTTCATGATTTTTTTCTGGACAAAAGAGACCCTGGAAGCTTCGGGAGGATGCCAGAAGCCTCATGAGGAGGCCACAAGGCAACAGGGCGCGACCCCAGGGGGGCGCCCTGATGCCTTGTGGGCCCCTCATGGCTCCTTTTGACCTAATTTCACTTCTACAAATTCTCAAATATTCGGAAACCAACAGAGAGCCAGAAGAGAAAACCCTACCGCCGCCGCAAGCCTCTTTTCTTCTGCGATCCCATTTGGAGGCCTTTTCCGGTATTCTGCCAGAGGGGGAATCGATCATGGAGGGCTTCTTCATCAACCTTGCTGCCCTTCCGATGATGTGTGAGTAGTTTACCATAGACATATGAGTCCATAGCTAGTAGCTAGATGGCTTCTTCTCTCTCTTTGATCTTCAATACCATGTTCTCCTCGATGTTCTTGGAGTTCTATCCGATGTAATCTTCTTTTGCGTTGTGTTTGTTGGGATCCGATGAATTGTGGGTTTATGATCAGATTATTCATGAGAAATATTTGAGTCTTCTCTGAACTCTTTTATGCATGATTGTTATAGCTTTGTATTTCTCTCCGATATATCCGTTTGGTTTGGCCAACTAGATTGCTTTATCTTGCAATGGGAGAGGTGCTTTGTGATGGGTTCAATCTTGCGGTGCTCAATCCGAGTGAAAGAAAGGGACATGACACGTATTTGTATTGTTGCCATTAAGGATAAAAATATGGGGTTTAATCATATTGCTTGAGTTTACTTTGTGTACATCATGTTATCTTGCTTAAGGCGTTACTCTGTTTTATACTTAATACCCTAGATGCATGCTGGATAGCGGTCGATGGGTGGAGTAATAGTAGTAGATGCAGGCAGGAGTCGGTCTACTTGTCTCAGACGTGATGCCTATATACATGATCATTGCCTTGAATATCGTCATTACTATGCGCTTTTCTATAAATTGCCCAACAGTAATTTGTTTACCCACCGTATGCTATGTGTTCAAGAGAGAAGCCTCTAGTGAAAACTATGGCCCCCGGGTCTACTTTTATCATATATTAAAATCCAAAAATACCTTGCTGCAATTTATTTACTTTTAGTTTATTTTGAAATTTACTTTCTTTCTATCACTATCAGAATAAATCCTTGCAAATAACCGCTAAGGGGATTGACAACCCTCTTATTTGCGTTGGGTGCAAGTGTTTGCTTTTGTGTGTGTAGGTGCTGGTAACGAGGTTCTGTGTGGTTCTCCTACTGGATTGATAACCTTGGTTCTTAACTGAGGGAAATACTTATCTCTACTATACTGCATCATCCTCTCCTCTTCGGGGAAATCCCAACGCAGTTTACAAGTAGCAGGAAGAATTTCTGGCGCCGTTGCCGGGGAGACATCACCAAAACTTATCAAGTACCTTCACATAAACTATCATCCACTTGCATTTATTTTCATTTGCCTTTTTTTGCATTTGCCTCTCGTTTTCATCTCCCCCACGTCTAATTTCTTTTTACAAAAACAAAAAAATATTTCCGTCTGCTTGCTTTGCCACCATGTCTGAGTTTGTTATTGAAAAGAGTGAGGATGGTAAAATTCCTATGATAGAAATTCCCGCAAATTTGGATGCTAAATTTTTTGTGACGGGAAGTGGAAATATCATAGGAAAGGGTGTTATTCAAGAATTTTTTACTTGCACTGGAACTTTGGTTTGTAATGACATTCCTATTCTTAAGAGAACCAATAGTTATGCCGAGGCTATTTCTGCCCTCGTTCTTAAACTTGAAAGAAGATTTATTCGTACTCATCCCACTTTGCAAAGATTATTCTATGAGTTACCTATTATAAACAACCCTAAAGCTAAAAAGATAGCCACACTTATCCTTATGAATGAGTTTGATTACATAGTTCGAGAGGCTAGAGAAATCTTTGACTTTTATAATATGAATCAAGAACACCCTGTGATAGATGAAATTTTATATAATGAAGATTATATGTTAAGATTTATGTTTCGTGATGATCATACTTTTGATGAGAATACTAAGTAGGAAGTTCCTCCATTACATATTATCCAACAAGTTTTCAATGGTATTAATCAGAAATATTCTTGGATCGTAAAAGGGAACCAACAAGGATATGAGGAAAGTTGCCTTAATAATGATAAAATCTTGATTGATGATGTGTTCCATATTGTTTTTGAAAAGCCTCCTGACAAACATACCTCTCGAGAGGAAGAAACTAAGGATGACAACACTTGAAAACTATGCGTTATGCCTAGCTAGGGGCATAAAACAATAGCGCTTGTTGGGAGGCATCCCAATAGATAAAATATATTTTTTACTTTCAGTTCTTGTGTGTTTACACAATTATAGCCTCTGTTATGATTGTGTTTTTATCTTTTAATTAGTGTTTGTGCCAAGTAATGCCTTTGGGATGATTTGGATGATAGTATAATTGAAGCTGTTTGAAAACCGAAACTTTTGCAACCAGTGCTGGAATTTTGATTTTTTGATGGAGTGTCAGAACCTTCTGAATGTTTTACATATTATTGATATACGAATTTCCCACTTTTGCAACTAATGCTATAGTTTGTTTGCTTTTGTTTGATTTTTAGTTTGCCATAATCATCTTTGTTGAACACACCTTTTTGAGAGGGACACACATTATTCGTGATTTATTAGAATACTCTATGTGCTTCACTTATATCTTTTGAGCTAGGCAGTTGCTCTAGTGCTTCACTTATATCTTTTAGAGCACAGCGGTGGTTATATTTTAAAGAAATAGTTGCACTCTCATGCTTCACTTATATCTTTTTGAGAGTCTAATAAATAGCAATGGTAATATGCACAAGTTATGAATTTGGTCCTAATATGTTAGGTATTCAAGAGGGATATAATAAAAACTTTCATGTAGATCACTGAATATGATAAGTTTGATTCCTTGCAATAGTTTTGCGATATTAAGATGGTAATATGCGGGAGGTGCTAGTAGGTAATTGTGGTTTAGTAAGAATATGTCGGGGCCGGATTTCCGGGACATGATATCCCAGAAATTAACCCCTCGTGTCGTCACCAGCCCAGGATTACTGTTACTGGTGGACACGTCCTTGTTACAGATTACCTAGAAATTACAAGAATTGGATACAAGACCGTAAAGGTCTAATGATACAAATATGATTTCTAGTGAGGATGACGGAAGCGACTCGTGGTTCTCCAACGTCGATGGGGCTCCATTCCCACAGGAACGGCTGACCAGGATAATTCCTATCCCGCGTGGCTGCTATCCTAGGCTCCGCATGGACGTCGTGGAAATACTCCTTGTCAAAATCCTGACCTGGCCAATTAAATAGCCAGGGACAAGCCAGTGAGTACGTTGGAATGTACTCGCAAACATAATGAACAAAAGATATACCGAATGCATATGATCATGATGGGTTAAATTATGTGCATATGCTGAACGAAATTAAAGCATGGCATGATGAATATTACTACGGTGCTGAAGAATAAAAATGAAATGTTAGTGACAAACAAAGAAAGTTAAAAGTGGATAATCGGGCGAGACAAGACCGCCCGAGTATCCAAGAGAAATGCCAAACGGGTGTCTAAAAGAGAATCGGGCGAGACAGGACCGCCCGAGAACTCAAGCGACGCCACGAGAGGTCTTGAAAAGAAATGCCAAACGGGTGTCTAAAAGAGAATCGGGCGAGACAGGACCGCCCGAGAACTCAAGCGACGCCACAAGAGGTCTTGAAAAGAAATGCCAAACGGGTGTCTAAAAGAGAATCGGGCGAGACAGGACCGCCCGAGAACTCAAGCGACGCCACGAGAGGTCTTGAAAAGAAAACTGAGTGCCCGGGGTAGTCTAGCCAGCCCCGGAGACACTCAGAAAATAAAATAAAGTGACAGGGTTAGTCCACAATAATATTCATATCATCAATAAAATTCATGATAATATTAGTAGTGGCAATCATCATTCTGCAAAATAATTCATGCTCAATTTAATTATTTCCTCCGGAGACCGACACTAAGACCGACACTTGACCAACCCAGACTATAGTCCTTAACCGTGGACACAGCTATTCGAATAGGTTTTAAAACTCTGCAGAGGGTGTACTCTTTACCCACAAGTAAAGGATTTCTTTAGTCAGCACCGTGACGCTGACTAATTCCCATTACGGTCTTTGGGTTGAAAACACACCTAACCAGCACACACTAGATTAACCTTCCTGATGCCAGGAATCACCCAAGGCATCGTTCAAGATAAACTCTAAGACGGGGAGACTACAATCTCGAATAGCATGGGATCGCAATCTCATATATAACGTGCGCAAAGATCAGGGGTGCTACCCCTCTCGGCTTCAACCGAATACACCCATGCCCCCTGACCAAGTGACATGCCTACCAGTGGCCTCTGGTATCTTTCACTATGGCCTCTCTGTACGGTGTGTGCAGGGAAAGGGGTTAACAACTTACTAAACCGTACCCTACCTGTGGCAGGGACAAGTGGTAGCACGAAACAAGTATGGGGGTTACCGGAACAAGACTCGATCTACGGTCGACTCAGGAGGTTTAAGTTTTCCTGCAGTGGTTAGCCCAATAAAGTGTTCTTTCAACAGTAACACCAAAACAGGGCCACAGCCCTTGCATGTCCCAACATGCATAACCAACAAGGCATGATCACGCTCCGACGTGATCACCCTTCTGCCGGTAACGGTATTTCTCTTATACCTGCTCCTGCAAGTTAGTCATGACAAGCAGACGTTGCACGGTACGAAGAAACATGCCAACACTACATGCATGCAAATTTTATGTGAATTCAACATATGCATGATTCAATTATTTCTTGCAAACATTTAACCATGCAATCACCATATCAAGTGTTCAAGATGCTTGCCTTGATCATGCAGAAATATTGGGTGCACTCCAAGACTCTGAAAATTTTCATCTTCCCTCCATTTTCCTATTTTCAAAATATTGCAAATATCACCTAATTTGAAAATAGTAACAAAAAGTTGTTAGGAAATTTTTGAAATAAATAATAAAATAAACTAGTTGAAAAATAAGGAATAACAGAAAAAGAATCAAGTTATCTCGAGTTCATATGATTTACTTAGAGAATTTCTAAGCTGAAATAAATGACTAAATGGACTATTTAATTGATCCAGCAAAAACTAAGCTTAGGAAAAATGTTCACCATAGCTAGATTAATAGAGCTTGATATTAGAAGTCTACAGAAATTTGAATCATCAGATTTGGCTATGAAATGGCTACTGTGGAATTATTTGAGATATGCTGAAATAGAAAAAAGGAAAAGAGCAGAGCTGCGCCCTGAGCGTTGTTTAGCCGCGTAGTGCTATTGGGCCGAGCCCAGCCGCTCGGCCGCTCGGAAAACTGCCGACGTCGAACGCGTACTTCGAGGTAATACGTTTCCCATTGAAGAAAACGTTTGCTCACAAAGACGCTTCCATTTACTGATGACCTGGCGCGGCCCAGGTCGCTGACAGAGGGGGGCCGCGGGCCCACTGGTCAGGTTTGACCAGTCGCCCGCGCGCCTCTCTCCGCGGCAGAGTAGAGATGGGGCTCCGGCGGCCCTCACCGGCAAACGGCGGCACCACTCGGTGGTCTGGACCCACCAACGTGCTCGGGTGGTCCGTGCGGTCCCTCCGGTGTGCGGCGTGGTCGGTGAGGTGGGCGGAATCGCCGGCGGCGAGGAATCCCGCGAGACTCCGGCGAATTCAAAATGGGAACTCGCCCCTGAGGTTTCCCCGCTGAAATCGATAGGGGAGAGGGAGGAGAGGGAGCTCCAGGAGGCTAGTGGTGGAGGAATTTTTGGTGGGGAGGCCGTGGTTGCGACGGAATCGGCGGAGAGGTTGCGGCGGCCGTGGGCGTCGGAGGTGAGGAAGAAAATCATCCGCGGTCGGTAGGATGTACCAGGGAGCTTTCAGAGGAGTAAGGGGAGATGCCGATCACGGGAGAGAGCTCGGGGAGGTTCTGGTGGTGACGGATTTGACCGAGGGGTGGCGGCGGTTGCTTCGGCCGGAGATGGGAAAGACGACCATTCCCGGCCGTGTAGCATGCTCGGGGAAGTGCCTAGGGGAGGAGGAGGTCATCTGTTGCAGCGAGGCATGCTTGGGGAGGTTTAAATAGGCGAGAGAGGTCGGTTCTATGGCTTCCCAAAGAAGGCACGTCGGCGGCGGCCATTAGAGCGGTGGTTGCCGCCGTTGAGGCCGGTGGCCGTGGTCGGTGGGGTTGGTGAGGACGGTGGCCGCCCGTGGATGAGTTCGGGTGGCTGGCAATTAAGGTGAGGGGGTCCGGGGAGACGTGGCCGAGTGGGCATCATCGGGCGGCGCCTCTGGACGGCATGGACGGCGGTGGCCGGTGCCAGCGGGTGAGGGAATTTGTTGGCGAGGCGCGTGGGTGTCTCGCGAAGTTCCTGGAGGTGGCTGGCGTGCGGGAGCAGCAGCAGGGAGGCCACGCGAGAGCGATGCCGATGCCAGCCAAATAGGCGCTCTGGCCATGGCCAGAGCACGCTCAAAGAGTGCTCGATCGAATGCCAGGGTGACCTAGGCTGTCCCAAAAGAGCTGGTTTTTGGCAGGGGTGTGCTAGCATGGATGGTGGTGACGATGGACATGATGGTTTGGTCAGAAGAGCTAGAGAAAAATGCAGTTTAGGAAGTTGCAAAGATTCTGCCATGCTCACCACCTATTTGATAAAATGCTATGGCAATCTAGGAATCTTTGTTGATTATAAAAATTGGCAGGGTGATGTCTCCTTAGATGATGAAGATGATGGTGGAGTTGGTTTGGCAAAAAGAGATACTTACTAGTGCAAGTTGGGAAGAATTTCAATTCTGGACAGAAACTTGGAGGATTTATTTGGTGATCTTCCAAGAGGCAAATGGAGCTGATCTACTGGACTTAAGGGTTTAGTTGGAAGGACTATATGGTGGAATAATTTCAGAATTTTTGGAGCAAATAAAATTAGGGTTGCAGTTGAAACTCAAAAATAGAACAGAATTGAAAAGAGGATGTTTCACTCAAAATTTTCAAATGACCAAGTTGGTTTTTTTGCATAAAAGTGATCTATAGGCATCACATGACCCCTCATAATTTTTGTGGAATTTTTAGAGAATTATTTAAAATAGTTGTAGTGTAACAGAAGCATTGCAAAAATTGAAAATGCTATAAAAATGATTATCTTGGGTAAAATTTTATTATGAAAATAATTCCTACTATTATTAAAATATAATTAAAATGATTTAAGAAAACTACCAAAGCCCATAATATTTTACAAAAAAAATTCTATATGGAGGGAAGAATTTTGGAAAACAGGAACAGAAAATACTCTGAAATTAATAAAAGACCTGAAATAATTCAAAATTTTATTTCTGGCCAAATTTTACTTAATAAAAATATGGTTAAATTTTTGGGGTGTTACAAACTCTACCCCCCTTAAGAAAATCTCGTCCTCGAGATTTGTTAAGGGCGGAAGAATTAAATGCATATCACACCAAACAATATTATGCAGAATGCAAACATAGCAATGCACTTATGACATACGCCCTAAAATACATCGCAAAAATTGCATCACGAGAATAAGTGCTGGATGCAGCAGCAACCACGCTCATAACCATCTACGTTTTGAAGGTAAGATCTACGGGGTCTTGCGAAAGGGTTCCGGGTGCTGGAGCACATTCTTCTTCTTCCGGAGGGAGTGGAGGAAGCGGAGGAAGCAGACGAAGAATGCGTCCCTCCTGAGTTGGCAGAGGTGGTCCGCCAATGGCAATCCGGGGATTCAGAACGGCAAGATAGTGGAGATACTCCAATAGTTGCTGGGTGAAACGTTCCTGGGCCATCACATACTGAATGAGATAGACCAGAGCTGGATCGCTCTCTATACGTTCACAGCGGAACATAGCTTCTGCTCCAAAAGTTGCGCGGCTCGGGAAATAGCAGTATTCCCTTGCACTGGCACAGGGTACCGCAAATCGAAGACGGGTAACTGCTTCGTAAGCAGCAGCCTCGATGGCCATGCCTGAGGTTGGCATGGATCTCTCGATGAAGACAACATACGGAGGGCCTTGGTTCAAATCTGCTGGTGGGATGTGCACAACTGCCCAGTATTTCGAGCAATCAGCGGTGATCCTCATCTTGTACAGCTCATATTGGGGTGGGTGATGGAACCAAGGGTATTGCGGGTAAAATCCCACAAAATCCTAACAAAACTACCAGGGCTTGCATCGGGGGTTCTCAGGTAGACTCCGGGGTGAGACATGGATGGGTGGATGGGGAAAAGCAGTGCTCGAGGTGATGATGGCTGGTGTGGTTTGCGGATATGGCCTCTTATAGAATGCCTGGGTGAGGAAACATGAAGCGGCGCCAGTACGACTTGTGCACCGGTTCCGGCGCAGGGCTGTCTGGTCAAAAACTCAGACCCCACTTCCCGAACGGAATGTGACGTATTACTGTGCGTGTCGGTTAGGGGGGGGGGTTCGGCAGTCACGTCTAAAATTTACTCTGCAGTCACTCGTCAAACAAATTACGCTAGGCCACGCATACTAAGACCACGGCACACAAGTAATTTATAAACTTACTACGCCATATAACGGCTACTACAAAATACAAGGCAACCGGGCCACCAAGGCTCGACAACAATTCTGGTGGACTCGGTCCACCTGGTTGACATCTAGCCGGGCGTGTCTTGTAGATGTCGAGGCCTCTCCGTGAGCTTCAGTGTCGGAGTTGACCGGGGTCGAATGGGGAGCTACTGGGCTGGGGTAGCGGTGGTGCCCTTCGCGGGGTGTCGAGGTCACCGTCCCATTGGAGTGGGTCTCCAAGAGACGACGGAGTTCCTCGGGGGAGGCGAAGGCACTGCCCGGGTAGATAACAGGGGCGGAACTTGGGGGCTCAACAGGCCTCCCAAGCAGCACTATCGGGGTGTCGGTGGCGGGTGCAGCTTCACTTCTCACCGGGATCAGGAGTGCGAGCGTCCTGCGGGTCGCAATCAGATCAAGGGTGACTTGATCGAATAGTGCCTGTTGTGCTCTCAGGTAGCGCACCAGATGCACCAAGGCAGGATCCGACTCATGGTATCCGTTGGCAACCTGGGTCGGGCTACCATAGCCTTCACGGCTAGGGTAGTAGTAGAAGGGGTGGATGTTAACTCTCGGCGACAGATGCCGGAGTTGAACGACAGCCTCTCGGGCTGCAAGTTGGATGGCTTGGGGCTCATCGGAGGTCATCCTCCCGGTGAACCGGTAGGGACGTTCCGATGCGGTGCCCCTCCCGTAGATGTGCACTGTGGCCCAGAAGTGGTGGATGGCATCACTCGTGTGCTCCTGGTACACAACATACTCAGGCGGCTCTTCGATGCCGAAAGCACGACAGGTGAGATTGGCGAGGATGACCACAAATTCACCAAGCTCGGCTGCGGTGGTCTCGTTGTGAACGATGGGGCCAGGCATCTTAGTGGTTGGATATCGAACTGAGAGTGAGGCTGTGATGTGCTGAGTTGGGCAAGGCTTCCTTTATAGGCCAACAGAGTCTTCCATCGCACGCTTGTGGATGGGACAACTCAGGTGTCGGCCACAGGCACACGGCCTATGGGCAGGGCTGATGGGTTGGGCACCGACTGTCAAAAGGAGTCGGCTGGTCACTGTGTAGGCTTATCGAATGAGATGGGCTTGGCTACGGACAGGAAAAGATTTGGAAGGTGTAGAAACCTAAGGATAATGACCAGGCTAAGATAGGATTAGCCAATGGCCAGCCTGGCTCTGATACCAAGGTTGTCGAGGCCGGATTTCCGGGACATGATATCCCAGAAATTAACCCCTCATGTCGTCACCAGCCCAGGATTACTGTTACTGGTGGACACGTCCTTGTTACAGATTACCCAGCAATTACAAGAATTGGATACAAGACCGTAAAGGTCTAATGATACAACAATGATTTCTAGTGAGGATGACGGAAGCGACTCATGGTTTTCCAACGTCGATGGGGCTCCATTCCCACAGGAACGGCTGACCAGGATAATTCCTATCCCGCGTGGCTGCTATCCTAGGCTCCGCATGGACGTCGTGGTAATACTCCTTGTCGAAATCCTGACCTGGCCAATTAAATAGCCAAGGACAAGCTAGTGAGTATGTTGGAATGTACTCGCAAACATAATGAACAAAAGATATACCGAATGCATATGATCATGATGGGTTAAATTATATGCATATGCTGAACGAAATTAAAGCATGGCATGATGAATATTACTACGGTGCTGAAGAATAAAAATGAAACGCTAGTGACAAACAAAGAAAGTTAAAAGTTGATAATCGGGCGAGACAAGACCGCCCGAGTATCCAAGAGAAATGCCAAATGGGTGTCTAAAAGAGAATCGGGCGAGACAGGACCGCCCAAGAACTCAAGCGACGCCACGAGAGGTCTTGAAAATAAATGCCAAACGGGTGTCTAAAAGAGAATCGGGCGAGACAGGACCGCCCGAGAACTCAAGCGACGCCACGAGAGGTCTTGAAAAGAAATGCCAAACAGGTGTCTAAAAGAGAATCGGGCGAGATAGGACCGCCCGAGAAATCAAGCAACGCCACGAGAGGTCTTGAAAAGAAATGCCAAACGAGTGTCTAAAAGAGAATCGGGTGAGACAGGACCGCCCGAGAACTCAAGCGACGCCACGAGAGGTCTTGAAAAGAAAACTGAGTGCCCGGGGTAGTCTAGCCAGCCCCTGAGACACTCAGAAAATAAAATAAAGTGATAGGGTTAGTCCACAATAATATTCATATCATCAATAAAATTCATGATAATATCAGTAGTGGCAATCATCATTCTGCAAAATAATTCATGCTCAATTTAATTATTTCCTCCGGAGACCGACACTAAGACCGACACTTGACCAACCCAGACTATAGTCCTTAACCGTGGACATGACTATTCGAATAGGTTTTAAAACTCTGCAGAGGGTGTACTCTTTACCCACAAGTAAAGGATTTCTTTAGTCAGCACCATGGTTTAGGCCATACACGGGTGTGAGGCGTTGTTGGGCTAGGCCCAAATAGTGCACGGGCACGCTTGGCAGGAGTTAACTGTTATAATCATCTGATTTACCGTGCTCCCCCACGACGTGCATTAAATGCGGGACGTGGGATACGTGCGCGGAACGGCCGCAGTAGTAGTGCGCTCGTAAAAGTGTATTCATATTGATTCGTAAAGAGCCATCCACCGCTCCTTCCCCATAAAAGGGAATCCGCAGAGGCACTGCTCATTTACCTCTTGTCTTTTCCAATCTGGAAACCGCCATCGCCTTCTTCCTCGAGCTTGAAACAGAGCTTCTCCCATCCATTCGCCACCCCCACGCTCTCATCAACTTCGGCCTCCGCTTCCACAGTCGCCATGCTGCCCAAAGCAAGCAAGGGCAAGGCGGTGAAAATCGTCGATTCGGATGCAGAGGCGGAAAAGCCTGATCTAGTGGAGATGCGGAAGGAACACGCCATTTTCGCCCCAACGCTCGACAAGCGCGCCCTGATTGAGCGGTACATGTGCATGTGGGGGAAGGAGATGAAGGCTCACCCTGCAACTCGCGTACTCCCATCTTCCGCCAAGGGCGGCCCAGATAAATTCCCCTTCTTCACTGCTTACTTTTACTGTGGACTCTGCCCTCCGTTTTCTGATTTCTTCATCGACATCATGTACACATACGGCGTCCGTCTCTTGGATTTCACGCCGAATGCCGTGACATGCATGTCAGTCTTCGCTCACCTCTGTGAAAATTTCGCCGGAGTAGTCCCCAGCACAGCCCTCTTCCGCCATTATTTCATTCCCCGCATCGAAACGGAGACGCCCTTTCTGGTTCTATCACCTGGATTCCAAGGGCATGGAACAAGGATATATACCCAGACGGTCTCTACCGTAAGAAGTGGGATGAATGGCGGGCCGAGTGGTGCTGGATTCAGGAGAAAGATCCCCAGCCGTTCTGTTCGCCCCGGCAAACGAAAGTGGTTCGCGGCAAGAACTGGAGCAGCCTCGATCCTCAAGATGAGAAGCTCGCAATCGCAGTTACCAGGATCCACCGTCTCAAGGTTGCCGGGCTTACAATAGAAATGGTTGGCGCCGATTTCCTCCGTCGCCGCATCGCCCCTCTGCAGAACAAAGGGAGACCAGCTTGGGATTTCAAGAACGCAGCAGATATCATGAGGCTGCGCACTAGTCTGAACAACAACTTGACAGTCTTGCAGCACACAGCTCTCTGCCACAAACTGTTCAGGCCTGACGGGAAATTTAGGTTGCCGACTGGCGTAGTTCCCCTGTGCAACAATTCTGCTCTGAGCTCAATCATCGCCATGATGCCGGTGTGTAATGCTCACGGCCTCGACGGAGCCTGGGAAGAGCCATCCACAGAGCACGCACAGGAGTTCTTTGATAACTTGTCGGAGAAAGCCATCCGGGAAGAGCCAATTCTTATTCGCCCCACCACTGATGACGAAGTGGCTTACATCGCCAGCAGGGCGGAAGAGGCGAACCAAGCCGTGGAGGCCGGCAACTTTGGCTTCGCGGAAGAGGAAGCCAGTGGAGAAGAAATAGCATTAGAGGAGGCCCTTGCCGAGCAAGGTGAAGTTGCCGGGGAATAGAGTGGCATGGTTGCCGGGAGCTCTCCTGTCGAACACACAGCCGAGGAGCAGCTGCAAGAGGAGCCCCCAGCTCCGGAGAAGAAGAAACGTGTTCTTCGAAAAGCCGTCTCTGGCGTCCCAACACGTCAGCCTCCCTCGAGTGATGATGTTCCCGGCAAGGGGGCGGTCGGCAAGGCTGCGCAGCGGCAAGAAGCCCAACAGCAACCCGTGCGACGTACGACACGCTCGACCGCGGCAACAACTGGTGCAGCGGGGGCATCCCATACGACAGCATCGACGGCTGGAGCAGTAGGATCACCTCAACCTACTGCTTCTGCTGCAGCCAAGCGTCCCAGGACCCCTTCTCCACCTCCTCGCACGGACACTGAAGCGGAGGTTGACTTTGACATCTCCTCTTTTAGCCCGGATAGAGAAGAGTAAGGGTCCTTGCCGCATCTTCCAACTTCTGAATTCCTGATCTTGCCTAACTTATTTGTTTTGCTTTGGCTTGTCCCCACAGAGATACGGAAACATTGGCGCAAAGGATGGTGAAGAAAGCGAAGTCTTCTACGGGTGATGAACCTTCGGCAAGCACCGTAGGTGCGCCAGAGCCCATCGTCATCAGCCCGGAGCCCAGCCCTCAACGTAGCCTCCAACCCAGCCCCCAGCGTGAGCCTACTACCCATTTTCCGCTGGCGAGTGTTGGGGAGAATATCTTCGCTATTGACATCACTGGGCTTGCAGGAGAAGGACGGCAACAAGGAGAACCATTGGAGGCCGTCCTTGATGTGCTGCCTCCGTCGACCACGCCGCCCAGAGATGAACCTTTGGCAAGGGCTTCCACTGGCGAGCCCATTCATGTTGAAGAGGAGCCGGCAAGCACAAGCGCGGGTACTGGTAATCCTACATCGGCAACCAAAGTTGCCGGGAAAGGAGAAACCACCTCCCAACAGCTCGATGCAGGTAAACCGTTTGCCGTGGCGTACTTGTCATTCTTTCTTTATTTTTGTCTTCTTGAACTTCAACCTTGGTCTCATCTTGTTTCCTTTCTTGGTCTTCAGATCCCCCCTTGACGGAACAAATGGATGTTGATACTGTCATCGAAGAGACCGCCAAGGATGCTGCCGCCGAGGCCGACAGAGTCGCAGCTGACGAGGCCGCCAAGGCCGCACAGGAAGAAACCACCAAGGGGTCTATTGAGGGGGCCGGCAAGGAGACCGGCGACCATACTGACGGCATTCCTGCCACAGGAGCGACTGGCGCTACACCGGTCGCGGAGCCCCCAGTTGCCGGCGATGCGGTTGTCGAGGATCAACCGTCAACATCCAATGCCCCCCCCCCCCCCCCCCCGTCAAGCAGATACCTTAAGGTTGGCGACAACCTGTTCGTCAGCATACCAGGGACGGCAAGCACTGGGGTGCCAACCGAAGGAGAAATTTTTGATGAAGACGTCATCGCCGCCGCTGGACTTAAGATCGTCGACGAACCACGTGCCAGCAGCAGCGGGTCCAGGGAAGAACAGCTGCTCCAAGCCATGAGCGACAACTTTCAAAAGCTCCAGGTGCTCCACCGCACCCGAAAGGAGAAGTTGGACTCCAGGGCGGCAGTTATTGAAGCAGCGGAGGCAGATTTCCAAAAGCGCGTCGAGGAGACGCAAGTCTAGTACGCCGAGGCTTTCCAGGAACTGACGGCTGGCCGGGAGCAACTGAATCAAAGTTGGAGCGAGCTCCTCTTAAAGCAAGCCGACGCCGAGAAGGCACAGGAGGAGGCTGCGCAGCGGGCTGCTGCAGAGGAAGCTCGCTTAACGGAACGCTGTATCGGGCTCGATGCTTATGAAGAAGACCTTGCCGCTCGCGAGGAGGCGCTTGCCGCCAAGCTCCGCAGCAAGGACGAAGAGATTGAGAGGCTTGTCGCGCAGCGAACCCAGGAGCTGGAGCAGAGACACAAGGGAACACTCGAAGCTCTGGCCATAGATGATGCCGGCAAGTTAAAGGAAGCCATCGATGCCGCCGAAGCTGCAGAGGCCGCCAAGAACGAGCTGGGCGACCAAGTGAAGAGGCTGAAGTAGATCTTGAAGGCCACGGCAAGGAGATCTCAACGCTCAAAGCCGACAGAGAGAAGACTCTCTTCAGCCTGGCGGAGATGCAAACCGCCATATCCGACAAGACCAAGGAGCTCACCTCAGCCAATGAATCCATCGCCGATCTGAAACTGAAGCTGGTGATGCTGGAGGAGTCCCTTGAGAGCAGCAAGGCTCGCGAGAGGGCTTTGATCAAAGACCTCCAAAGTGAGAAGAGCCTGCTCAACAGCGCCGCCGCCACCTATAATGATTTTGAGAGAGGCGTGAAGATCTGGACTGAGCGCCTTGTCGACGTCGCGGAAAGGCTCGCCACAGAACTATCCATCATGGGCCTGCAGAACTTCAACTACTCTTCTGACGATAGGGTGTCTTCGAGCGCCAAGCTGACCATGTTCTTCGAGAGCGTCGTTGACGCCCTCAAGCTGCTCCAATCCAACCGAGAAACCCATCTGGCCAACGAATCCCGCAAACTCTGCCGAGCCGTCCTCCGCAAGGTGCTCGTCAAAGTGGTGCATAAGAACCCTGGCATCAACCTCACCAATGTTCTCGCTAGCTTGCCGAAGGATATAGACCTCAAGGCACTCGAAGAGCTTTTCGCACCCATCGTCGACCGAGTGAGCCAAGTCAAGAGGGTCGAAGGCCAGCGCAGGGACTAGCCGCTTGCTTCACTCTGTCGCCACCATTCCATGCCAAAGACAGTTTTATCTTAAGTTAGAATCGCGGCGATCGTCGATGTAATATAACTCGCTATATTTTGGATGAATGTATGCTATTTCCCTTGTCTGATTTCTTTCTGTATGGTCCTTGCCCTACGGTTATGGGGATCTTGCCGGTGCGCGCACCCTTGCCGCGAGCGCCTTGAGGAACGGATCCTTAGCAGCCTGCTGGGGGTGTCGCTACCGACAAGATACCTTGACGTTTTCAGTGCAGCCACTTAAGTTGTTGAGCGGACTCGAAACAAAGTAAGGGCGCAACCAATCACGACAAGGTTCCTTCGCGTGCAGGTTTTCCATACAAAAGCCGAAATCGTTCAAGGAAAATAACTCTACAATAAAAATTTTGCTTAGAAGTTTTGCAACTTAGATTTTCATTGTTGTACTCCTTATTGCAGAAAGTCAACTTGAACATCGCATGTCGGTGTCCATACCATCATCCCCCCCCCCGGCAAACTTGCACGCGAGGAATCCTTCTATCCTTTGAGAAAAAGAAAGAAGAGAGAATAGAGATATGGAACCTTGGCGGTTCATTAATGCTTATCAGAAGTAGGTGTAATACAATATCTTTGACAAGCATGCATATAGAATGACATGAAAATCGACAAGAATTGTAAAATGCTTAAGTTTATTTAACTGTGCACAGGGTCTGCGCCTAGCTTTGTACAAAGGATCATATGCCTTGCCGGCAAGACTCGTACAAAAGGTGGTTGCCGGGGGACCCGGCAACCGCGCCTTATGGGTAGAACTTACGAAGGTGTTCGATATTCCAGGAATTGCTCACTGGAATGCCATCTTCGGTCTCCAGGCGGACTGCGTCGGGCCTGGAGACTCGTACTACCCGATAAGGGCCTTCCCACTTCGGCGTCAACTTGTTGGAATTCTTGGCCGACTGAACGCGCCGAAGAACAAGGTCGCCTTCCTCAAGGCTTCGGGCGTGAACCTTGCGGCTATGATAGCGGCGCAAGGCTTGCTGGTAGCGTGCAGCTCGCACAGCAGCCCGAAGGCGATCTTCCTTAAGGAGCATGGCGTCATCTTGGCGCAGCTGCTCTTGCTCAAGCTCATCATAAGCGAGCACTCGAGGTGACCTGTATATGAGTTCCGTGAGGAGAACTGCTTCTGCCCCGTAGACCAGGGAGAAGGGGGTCTGGCCAGTAGCTCGATTTGGTGTCGTTCTGATTGACCAAAGAACCGCCAGCAGCTCATCAATCCAGCGTCTTCCGCACTTGCGCAGCTTGTCGAAAGTTCTTGTTCTGAGACCTCGCAGCACTTCAGCATTTGCCCTCTCCGCTTGGCCGTTGCTTCTCGGGTGAGCAACAGAAGCAAAACAGATTTTGCCGCCAAGGTCTTGGACGTATTGCATGAAGGTGCGGCTCGTGAACTGCGTGCCATTGTCGGTGATGATCCTGTTTGGCACACCAAAACAACACACTATTCCCTTGAAGAACTTGACGGCTGACTGTGCTGTCACCTTTCTCACTGCTTCCACTTCCGGCCACTTCGTGAACTGGTCGATAGCAACGTACAAGTATTCGAAGCCCCCGACAGCGCGAGGAAAGGGGCCCAATATGTCGAGCCCCCAGACCGAAAATGGCAGGAAAGAGGGATTGTCTGAAGAGCTTGAGCTGGCTGATGCAATTGCTTTGAATGGAACTGGCACGCTTCACATTTGGTTACTAGTGCAGTTGCATCCTGGAGAGCAGTGGGCCAGAAGAATCCTTGCCGGAATGCCTTGCCGACAAGAGCTCTTGAGCCTATGTGGGAGCCACATATGCCTCCATGTATCTCTGCCAACAGCTCCAGTCCATCCTCCCGAGGAATACACTTCAATTTCACACCGTTCGGTCTCTTTCTGTACAGGACATTGTCCACAAACTGGTACATACTAGACTGACGGGCTACTTTCTCCGCTTCTTCCTGTTCTTCAGGGAGTTCTCCTGTTTGAAGGAACTGGACGACGTGCTGTGCCCATGTCGGAGCCTGTGGCTCGACAACAAGGACTAAAGGCATATCTTCGGCCGCGGGAGCGCTTGCTTCTGCGGCAAGAACCTGAGGTTCTGCGTGAAGCTGCTGCTCACCGGCAACCGTGTCATTCCCGGCAACTTCCTTGCCGGCGGCTTCTGGAAGCTCTGCAGGAAAGTACTGGCCGGAACTCAACTTCCTTCTTTTGTCTTGCCTCGTCGACGGTGTTATGGATGGCTGAGTCAAGCGGAGTACAAAAGTTCCTGGTTCCACAGGCAACTTGAAGGCAGCACATTTTGACAGGTCATCGGCAATGTTGTTCTCCGCACGAGGAACATGCTCTGTTTGCAAACCGTCAAAACGCTCCTCCAACTTTCTCATTTCATCTACATATGCTTCCATCAATGGGCTCTGATAGTCTTTGTTCACTTGCCAAACGACAGGTTGTGAGTCACCTCTGACGATGAGCTTCTTAATTCCAAGGTCTGCCGCGATCCTGAGACCGGCAAGCAGCCCTTCATATTCTGCAGTGTTGTTTATTGATCTCTCCCGGGGAAAGTGCATCTGAATTACATACTTGAGGTCCTCTCCGATGGGTGCGACAAGCAGCACGCCAGCACCGGCGCCTTGCAGCGAAAAAGCCCCATCAAAGTACATAATCCATTCTCGATCTGTTTCCTTGCCGGGGATAGTCGTCTCTTGAATTTCTTCGTCTGGCGTCGGTGTCCATTCTGCAATGAATTCTGCCAGGGCTCTGCTCTGAATAGTTGAAGTGCTTTCAAATTTTAGACCAAAGCTTGACAGCTCCAACGCCCACTCCACAATTCTGCCGGTCGCATCTGGATTTCGTAAAATCCGCTGCAACGGGAGGCTAGTGATGACGATGATTTCATGTGCCTGGAAATAATGGCGCAGCTTCCTCGAGGCCATAAGGAGGCCGAAGAGCAACTTCTGAAAGCCAGAATATCTTGACCTAGCCCCCTGCAAAAGGGAGCTGACAAAATAGACTGGGCGCTGCACCATCTTCTTCTTCTGCATTGCTTCATTCGATTGCGCAGATCCTGCCATATTGGCACCAGACCCTGCCGGGGAGAATCCCAGCTTGTCGCTCAACGGGCTTGCCGCTGCCGCTGCTTCTTCGTCTACTTCTCTCTGCGCCACTAACGCGGCACTAACCACTTGATTCGTTACCGCTAGATATAGCAGCAATGGTTCTTGCGGTTTAGGCGCGACTAGTGTTGGCGGAGAGGAGAGGTACCTCTTCAAGTCTTGCAGCGCTGCCTCCGCTTCCGGAGTCCATTTCATTGGACCGGCCTTTTTCAAGATTTTGAAAAAAGGCAGGGCGCGCTCAGCGGATTTGGAGATGAACCTGCTCAGAGCAGCAACGCAGCCGGCAAGTCGACGCACATCTTTGACACATCTCGGTGCTTCAATCTGCTCAATTGCCTTGATCTTGTCGGGATTTGCTTCGATTCCACCCTGAGACACAAAGAACCCGAGAAGTTTGCCAGATGGAATGCCAAACACACACTTCTCAGGATTGAGCTTCAGATTGATCCTGCGCAGATTTGCAAATGTTTCTTCTAAATCTTGTATGAGCGTTGCCTTGTCTTTGGTTTTAACCACTATGTCATCCATATAAGCTTCCATATTTCTATGTAGCTGGGGCTCAAAACCAATTTGGACCGCTCTTGCAAACGTTGAACCAGCACTTTTCAACCCGAAAGGCATACGTATGAAGCAATACGTGCCAGATGGGGTGATATATGCGGTTTTCTCTTCATCTTCCTTCGACATGAAAATCTGATGATACCCTGAATAAGCGTCAAGAAACGACAGCAAATCGCAGCCAGCAGTGGAGTCTACAATCTGGTCGAAGTGCGGCAAGGGAAAAGGATCTTTTGGACATGCTTTATTGATATCTGTATAGTCAATACACAGCCTCCATTTTCCATTCGCCTTGCGCACTACAACTGGATTGGCCAACCATGTTGGATGGAGTACTCCTCTGACTAAACCTGCCGCTTCCAGCTTCCTGATTTCTTCAGCAATAAATTCTTGCCGCTCCAAAGCTTGCTTCCTAACCTTCTGCTTGACGGGCCGCGCATGAGGACAGACAGCAAGGTGGTGCTCTATTACCTCCCTGGGAACACCGGGGATATCAGATGGTTACCATGCAAACACATCGATATTCGCCCGCAGGAAGGCAATGAGCGCGCTTTCCTATTTGTCATCGAGGGTGGAACTTATGGTGAAAGTTCCTCCCGTACCATCCTCCTTGGCGGGCACCTTCTTAGTCGCTGGTGGAGCTGCCTTGGATTTCTTGCTCTTGCCGGTGGAGCTCTCCGGCACATCCTCAACGGGAGCGCAGCACTTCGAGGAGGTGCGCTTGCCAGAGTGTGTGCTAGAGGTCTTGCCGGTCTTCTTCCCCCCGGGAGCTTCGGCGGCAAGAGCAAGTGCCTTGGCGGCAGGTGCTGCAACTGCCTCCTGGTAGAGTTGGTCGGTGCAGATAAGTGCATCCTTCTAGTCGGAGTTGATAGTGATGACGCTCATCGGCCCGGGCATCTTCAATGTATTATAGGCGTAGTGTGATGCCGCCATAAACTTGGCCAGCGCCGGGCGACCAAGAATCCCATTATATGGTAATGGAATCTTGGCGACGTCGAAGACGATCTTCTCTGTCCTGTAGTTCAGCTCACTACCAAATGTTACTGGCAGGGTGATCTTGCCCTTCGGCTGGCTCCTTCCTGGATTGATCCCTTGAAATGTGCCCGTTTCTTCGAGATATTCGTCAGGAATTTGCAATCTCATGATCACATCAGGCGAGATCAAGTTCAAACCGGCCCCACCGTTAACTAACATCTTTGTCACCTTGAGGTTGCGGATCGTTGGTGAAACCAACAATGGCAAACACCCGACCGCAGTTGTGCGATCAGGGTGATCCTCGACGTCAAAGATGATAGGCGTGTGGGACCATTTCAATGGTTTCCGGGCATCGACCGATGGCTCTGCCGCATTAATCTCGCGCGCCCACTGTTTGAGTCGGCGGTGAGAGGAATGCAATGAGGCGCCTCCGTCAACGCACATGGCTTCTGTACCTTGTCGCGGCCTCGAGCGGGCCTCTCCTTCTGTTGCTTGGCCTTGCCGCGGCGACCTCCTCGACCACCGCGTTTCTTGCCAGACCCCTCAGCACCATCGTGGGCCTTCTCCTTGTCTCACCTCTCATACTCAGCTTTCTGCTTCTCGACAAGCTGTTCAACTTGCCGGCAGTTTTGGAGGTCGTGACCCTTGGTGCGATGGATCTTGCAGTACTGCTTGTCGGAGCCTTCGGGCTTGTCGGCAACCGCCAAGGCCTGACATGCGTCACAGCCGGCAACCTCCTTGCCGGGGCCATCAGTCTTGACCTTCTTGGCGGTGCCGGTGTTGTCGGATCCCTCGACGGCACGCACGACCTTGCCCTTGCGCTTCCTGTTACGCCGTCGGCCTTTCTTCGCCGAGGTGGTGGCATCTTCGCCTTCAGAGTCGATTTCCGCGCCAGCATCCTCGCCGGGGAATCTCGTCCCCTCCTCGGCCCGAGCACATCTGTCAGCCAGAGCATAGAGCTCGGCGACATCCCTGACTTTGTTCATCGCCAGCTCTTCCCGCATCTTGCGGTTGCGCACATTCTGATGAAACGCACTAATAACAGCGGCAGGATGAACGTCAGGGATGTTGTGCTGTATACGGCTGAATCTCTGTATGTACTTGCGCAAGGTTTCGCCCTCATTCTGGGGGATGAGATGTAAATCGCTTTCCTGGCCAGGAGCCTGGTGGCCTCCAGTAAAGGCGCCAACAAACTCATGACACAGATCTGCCCAGGAGGAAATGGAATTCGCCGGCAAATGCATCAACCACGACCTGACGTTGGGCTTAAGCACCAACGGGAAGTAGTTGGCAAGTATCTTGTCGTCGCGAGCCCCGGCAGCCTGCACCGCAATGGTGTAGATGCTCAGGAACTCTGACGGGTGAGTCTTGCCGTCGTATTTCTCCGGCACCTCCGGTTTGAACGTTCGGGAATTGGGCCACTGGACTCGCCGCAGCTCATGAGTAAAAGTTGGACAACCCACCTCGTAAGGCAAGCTGCCAGAATACCCCGGCGCAGGCTCGTCTACAGTGGGTCCCGCGCGCCTGTCGGATTGACGGCGCGCTTCCCGCCGACGCTCGATGGTAGTTCGAGCGTCTTCTTTGTTCCGTTCCCGAAGAACTTGACGTTGATCGCGGAGAACCCACGGATCAGACGACGCCGTGGAATCGTCATCACGGGCGTCAGTCCGCCGAGTTAGCGACCGCTGTTGTCGTAGCGGAGGGGAGCGCATCGTAGTCCTACCGCCTCCGGTCTTTTTGCCATCAGCACGCACTGGCTCAGTGGACTGCCGTCGCGAAGGCCCCGCCTGCTGCGGCCTGTCATCATTAGCAAAGCCGATGAGGCTTTGAATAGCAGATCTCCACTCTTCTAGCTTCTCCGGAGCGGGAGGGAAATCATGGAGCAGCTCAGCTCGTGCCAACGCTTCTGCTGGTGTAGGCGGCGGCGAAAGGTGCGAAGAACGTGAGGTGCTCTGACTCCTAACTATGTTAGAAGGAGCTCCATCACGGTCATGCGATCGCGCGCGGCTTCCACCGGCGTGTTGGCGTGGATCTTGGCCCCGCACATCTTGGGAGTGATGCGCGGGTTTTTTTTCCATGGGGGCGCCTGGAACCACCAACATCGCGGCGCTGCCCGTCGCGCGCGACCTGAGAAGGCCGCGGCGCATGCGCCGGCGTGGGTGTCTTGGAAGGTGCCGTCCCGTCCTTGGAGTTCGCTGCGCCACCATTAGGTAGCACAGCTCCGTCCTTAGACCTGTCAGAGCAAATGACACCACTCGCCTGGCTCTGATCGCCAAAACGTCGTGGAGGCTCAAGACCTCCACCTCCTCCACCAGCGCCTACGCCGTCGCCCGTCTGTGTGGGTACGGGCAGGCCGGACGCGGATGGATCAACCGCCGTAGCGCCCTTCTTCTTGGGAGCCATGATGACGAAAGTGATCAAGAACTGGCGCGCTGACCGCTAGATCGGGTTCGCGCAACCTTCTCCCCTACCTGGCGCGCCAAAGATGTCGGCGTACGACACCTATGGGATCGCTTGGATCCCTTTATGATTCGGCAAGGGAAAAGATTTGCACAAAGAGTGGATCCAACGATCAACGCGGGGATCTTTACCCAGGTTCGGGCCGCTGAGAAGCGTAAAACCCTACTCCTGCTTTGGTTTATTGTGGGTGTTCTTAAGCTCAAGTACACGGAGTGCTTGTGATGAACAGTACGTTCAAGAAGCAGCTACGCATGCAGAATGGGCCAGAAGGTCCTCTCCCCCCGTAGCTTCGCCTTGGGCCTCCTTTTATATGACAAAGGGGTCACCAACAGTGGTGAACAACAAGTACAAGAGGTGTAAAGTTGCTACAGTGTTACATGATTACCACTGACGTCTTAGGACAAAACGCATTTAATGCTCTACTTAGCTGTCCCTTACTTTCTTGGGGACGGAAAAAGAGCCCGTCCCGTCAGCACCGCTTAACCTCACCCACCGTTAGTGCCATGACACGCATCCAGGAGAACAAGCCCTAAACGACAGGCTGTTTGCTGCGCTGGAGCGGTGGCTGGGCAGTGGGATCTTGCCGGGTTTGAGGCCTTGCCGGGTCTTTGCGAGCCTTCCCGGCAAGATCTTGCCGGGAAGCCAGCCTTCGGTCTTCTGTCTTCTGATCATTAGCTTGAATGCCTTCTTGATAATCTTGTATTTGTTTCCAGTTGTTCTCCGGCAGGCCTTGCCGCTGGTATGGCTACAACCGTCCGTGCACAAGTATGGGGTACTAAAAGACCCAAACTTTAGTACACCGACAGGAGCCCCCGGGCCTAGGCCATACACGGGTAGCACGAAACAAGTATGGGGGTTACCGGAACAAGACTCGATCTACGGTCGACTCAGGAGGTTTAAGTTTTCCTGCAGTGGTTAGCCCAATAAAGTGTTCTTTCAACAGTAACACCAAAACAGGGCCACAGCCCTTGCATGTCCCAACATGCATAACCAACAAGGCATGATCACTCTCCGACGTGATCACCCTTCTGCCGGTAACGGTATTTCTCTTATACCTACTCCTGCAAGTTAGTCATGACAAGCACACGTTGCACGGTATGAAGAAACATGCCAACACTACATGCATGCAAATTTTATGTGAATTCAACATATGCATGATTCAATTATTTCTTGCAAACATTTAACCATGCAATCACCATATCAAGTGTTCAAGATGCTTGCCTTGATCATGCGGAAATATTGGGTGCACTCCAAGACTCTGAAAATTTTCATCTTCCCTCCATTTTCCTATTTTCAAAATATTGCAAATGTCACCTAATTTGAAAATACTAACAAAAAGTTGTTTGGAAATTTTTGAAATAAATACTAAAATAAACTAGTTGAAAAATAAGGAATAACAGAAAAATAATCAAGTTATTTGGAGTTCATATGATTTACTTAGAGAATTTCTAAGCTGAAATAAATGACTAAATGGACTATTTAGTTGATCCAACAAAAACTAAGCTTAGGAAAACTGTTCACCCTAGCTAGATTAATAGAGCTTGATATTAGAAGTCTACAGAAATTTGAATCATCAGATTTCGCTATGAAATGGCAACTGTGGAATTATTTGAGATATGCTGAAATAGAAAAAAGGAAAAGAGTAGAGCTGCGCCCTGAGCGTTGTTTAGCCGCGTAGTGCTATTGGGCCAAGCCCAGCCGCTCGGCCGCGCGGAAAACTGCCGACGTCGAAGGCGTACTTCGAGGTAATATGTTTCCCAGTGAAGAAAATGTTTGCTCAGAAATACGCTTCCATTTACTGATGACCTGGCGCGGCCCAGGTCGCTGACAGAGGGGGCTCGCGGGCCCACTGGTCAGGTTTGACCAGTCGCCCGCGTGCCTGTCTCCACGGCAGAGCAGAGACGGGGCTCCGGCGGCCCTCACCGGCAAACAGCGGCACCACTCGGTGGTCTGGACCCACCAACGTGCTCGGGTGGTCCGTGCGGTCCCTCCAGTGTGCGGCGTGGTCGGTGAGGTGGGCGGAATCGCCGGCGGCGAGGAATCCCGTGGGACTCCGGCGAAGTCAAAATGGGAACTCGCCCCTGAGGTTTCCCCGATGAAATCGATAGGGGAGAGGAAGGAGAGGGAGCTCCAGGAGGCTAGTGGTGGAGGAATTTTTGGTGGGGAGGCCGTGGTTGCGACGGAATCAGCGGAGAGGTTGCGGCGGCCGTGGGCGTCGGAGGTGAGGATGAAAATCATCCGCGGTTGGTAGGATGCACCAGGGAGCTTTCAGAGGAGTAAGGGGTGATGCCGATCACGGGAGAGAGCTTGGGGAGGTTCTGGTGGCGACGGATTTGACCGAGGGGTGGCGGCGGTTGCTTCGGCCAGGGATGGGAAAGACGGCCATTCCCGGCCGTGTAGCATGCTCGGGGAAGTGCCTAGGGGAGGAGGAGATCATCCGGTGTAGCGAGGCGTGCTCGAGGAGGTTTAAATAGGCGGGAGAGGTCGGTTCTATGGCTTCCCGAAGAAGGCACGTCGGCGGCGGCCATTAGAGCGGTGGTTGGGGCCGTTGAGGCCGGTGGCCATGGTCGGCGGGGTTGGTGAGGACGGTGGCCGCCCGTGGATGAGCTCGGGTGGTTGGCAATTAAGGTGAGGGGGTCCGGGGAGACGTGGCCGAGTGGGCGTCGTAGGGCGGCGCCTCTGGACGTCATGGACGGCGTTGGCCGGCGCCAGCGGGCAAGGGAAGTTGTCGGCGAGGCGCGTGGGTGTCTCGCGAAGTTCCTGGAGGTGGCTGGCGTGCGGGAGCAGCAGTAAGGAGCCCACGCGAGAGCGATGCCGATGCCAGCCAAATGGGCGCTCTGGCCATGGCCAGAGCACGCTCACAGAGTGCTCGATCGAATGCCAGGGTGACCTAGGCTGTCCCAAAAGAGCTGGTTTTTGGCAGGGGTGTGCTAGCATGGATGGTGGTGACGATGGACATGATGGTTTGGTCAGAAGAGCTAGAGAAAATGCAGTTTAGGAAGTTGCAAAGATTCTGCCATGCTCACCACCTATTTGATAAAATGCTATGGCAATCTAGGAATCTTTGTTGATTATAAAAATTGGCAGGGTGATGTCTCCTTAGATGATGAAGATGATGGTGGAGTTGGTTTGGCAAAAAGAGATACTTGCTAGTGCAGGTTGGGAAGAATTTCAGTTCTGGACAGAAACTTGGAGGATTTATTTGGTGATCTTCCAAGAGGCAAATGGAGCGGATCTACTGGACTTAAGGGTTTAGTTGGAAGGACTATATGGTGGAATAATTTCAGAATTTTGGGAGCAAATAAAATTAGGGTTGCAGTTGAAACTCAAAAATAGAACAGAATTGAAAAGAGGATGTTTCACTCAAAATTTTCAAATGACTAGGTTGGGTTTTTGCATAAAAGTGATCTATAGGCATCACATGATCCCTCATAATTTTTGAGGAATTTTTAGAGAATTATTTAAAATAGTTGTAGTGTAACAGAAGCATTGCAAAAATTGAAAATGCTATAAAAATGATTATCTTGGGCAAAATTTTATTATGAAAATAATTCCTACTGTTATTAAAATATAATTAAAATGATTTAAGAAAACTACCAAATCCTATAATATTTTACAAAAAAAATTCTATGTGGAGGCAAGAATTTTGGAAAACAGGAACAGAAAATACTCTCAAATTAGTAAAAGACCTGAAATAATTCAAAATTTTATTTCTGGCCAAATTTTACTTAATAAAAATATGGTTAAATTTTTGGGGTGTTACAGAATATTGGTGTTAAGGTTTGTGATTCCCGAAGCATGCACGTACGATGGGTCGTTATGCTAAGAAGTTGGAGCATGATTTATTATTGATTGTCTTCCTTTGCGTGGCGGTCGGTGGCGCACGATGCTTAACTCCTACCAACCTCCCCCCCCTAGGGGCATGCGTAGTAGTACTTTGCTTTGAGGGCTAATAAACTTTCGCAATAAGTATGTGAGTTCTTTATGACTAATGTGAGTCCATGGATTATACGCACTCTCAGCTTTCCGCAATTTGCTAGCCTCTTCGGTACCGTGCATTGCCCTTTCTCACATCGAGAGTCGGTGCAAACTTCGCCGGTGCATCCAAACCCCGTGATATGATATGCTCTATCACACATAAGCCTCCTTATATCTTCCTCAAAACAGCCACCATACCTACCTATTATGGCATTTCCATAGCCATTCCGAGATATATTGCCATGCAACTTCCACCGTTCTGTTTTTATGACACACATCATCATTGTCATATTGCTTTGCATGATCATATAGCTGACATAGTATTTGTGGCTCAGCCACCGTTCATTATTTTTCATACATGTTACGCTAGTATCATTGCACATCCTGGTACACTGCCAGAGACATTCATATAGAGTCATATTTTTCTAGTTTCGAGTTGTAATTTTGATTTGTAAGTAAATAGAAGTATGATGATCATTATTATTAGAGCATTGTCCCAGTGAGGAAAATAAAAAAGAAAAAAAAAGAGGCCAAAAAGAGCCCACGAAAAAAAAGAAAGAAAAAAAAAGAAAAAGAAAATGAGAGAAAAAGAGAGAAGGGGCAGTGTTACTATCCTTTTCCATACTTGTGCTTCAAAGTAGCACCATGTTTTTCATATAGAGAGTCTCCTATTTTATCGCTTTCATATACTGGTGGGAATTTTTCATTATAGAACTTGGCTTGTATATTCCGATGATGGGCTTCCTCAAATGCCCGAGGTCTTCATGAGCAAGCAAGTTGGATGCACACCCACTTAGTTTTCATGTTGAGCTTTCATATACTTATAGCTCGTAGTGCACCCGTTGCATGGCAATCCCTACTCCTCGCATTGACATCAATTGATGGGCATCTCCATAGCCCGTTGATTAGCCTCGTCGATGTGAGACTATCTTCTTCTTTTTGACTTCCCCTTATTAATCTCTACCACCACACTCTATTCCACCCATAGTGCTATATCCATGGCTTGCGCTCATGTATTGCGTGGGGGTTGAAAAAGCTGAAGCGCGTTAAAAAGTATGAACCAATTGCTTGGCTAAAACCGGGGTTGTGCATGATAAATACTTTATGTTAAGAAGATGGAGCATGACAGGATTATATGATTTTGTAGGGATAACTTTCTTTTGCATTTTTATTTTGAAAGGCATGATTGTTTATTAGTATGCCTCAGTATTGATGTCTTTATATCAAATTATAGACTATTGCTTTGAATCATTCGGATCTTAATATTCATACCGTAAATAGATTACATGATAAAACATGTTAGGTAGCATTACACATCAAACGTTTTGTTTTTATCATTTACCTACTTGAGGACGAGAAGGAATTAAGCTTGGGGATGCTTGATACATCTCCAACGTATCTATAATTTTTTATTGTTCCATGCTATTGTAGTATCAATCTTGGATGATTTATATGCAATTATATATCATTCTTTTGGGACTAACCAATTAACCTAGTGCCCAGTGCCAGTTGCTATTTTCTGCTTGTTTTTGGTTTTTCAGGAAATCAGTACCAAACGAAGTCCAAATGCCATGAAACTTTTTGACGATTTTTTTCTGGACAAAAGAGACCCTGGATGCTTTGGGAGGATGCCAGAAGCCTCACGAGGAGGCCACAAGGCAACAGGGCGCGGCCCCAGGGGGCGCGCCCTGATGCGTTGTGGGCCCCTCGTGGCTCCTTTTGACCTAATTCCACTTCTATAATTCTAAATTATTCAGAAACCAACAAGGAGCCAGAAGAGAAAACCCTACTGCCGCCGCAAGCCTCTGTTCTCCCGCGATCCCATCTGGAGGCCTTTTCCGGTACTCTGACGGAGGGGGAAACGATCACGGAGGGCTTCTTCATCAACCTTGCTGCCCTTCTGATGATGTGTGAGTAGTTTACCACAGACCTACGGGTCCATAGCTAGTAGCTAGATGGCTTCTTCTCTCTCTTTGATCTTCAATACCATGTTCTCCTCGATGTTCTTGGAGTTCTATCTGATGTAATCTTCTTTGCGGTGTGTTTGTTGGGATCCGATGAATTGTGGGTTTATGATCAGATTATTCATGAGAAATATTTGAGTCTTCTCTAAACTCTTTTATGCATGATTGTTATAGCTTTGTATTTCTCTCCGGTCTATCCGTTTGGTTTGGCCAACTAGATTGATTTATCTTGCAATGGGAGAGGTGCTTTGTGATGGGTTCAATCTTGCGGTGCTCAATCCTAGTGACAGAAAGGGACATGACACGTATTTGTATTGTTGCCATTAAGGATAAAAAGATGGGGTTTAATCATATTGCCTGAGTTTACTTTGTCTACATCATGTCATCTAGCTTAAGGCGTTACTCTGTTTTATACTTAATACCCTAGATGCATGCTGGAGTCGGTCTACTTGTCTCGGACGTGATGCCTATATACATGATCATTGCCATGAATATCATCATAACTATGCGCTTTTCTATCAATTACCCAACAGTAATTTGTTTACCCATCGTATGCTATGTGTTCGAGAGAGAAGCCTCTAGTGAAAACTATGGCCCCTGGGTCTACTTTTATCATATATTAAAATCCAAAAATACCTTGCTGCAATTTATTTACTTTTATTTTATTTTGCAATTTACTTTCTATCTATCACTATCAGAATTAATCCTTGCAAATAACCGCTAAGGGGATTGACAACCCTCTTATTTGCGTTGGGTGCAAGTGTTTGCTTTTGTGTGTGTAGGTGCTGCTAACAAGGTTATGTCTACTATATTCATAACCTTGGTTCTTAACTGAGGGAAATACTTATCTCTACTATACTGCATCATCCTCTCCTCTTCGTAGAAATCCCAACGCAGTTTACAAGTAGCACAGCCGAGGTTTTCTTTTGAACTAAAATAAGCACAGCCCAGCCTATGTTTTTTTATAAAAAAATGCACAACTCATTTCTATTTTTATACAAGAATGCCAAGCCCAACTTATAGTTTTTCAATAAAATTCCTAGCTCAGAATTAATTTTGTATAGGAAATGCTCTGTCCAGACCAACATGTTTTTTCACCCATCCCAGAAAATGGGTCTATTTCTACTAAAAGCAAATGGGTTGTAAACTAACAGATATAATAAATGGGTTGCACGTCCGCAATATTATTTTTTCACCCATCCCGGTAAATAGGTGTATTCGAACAAATAATCAAATGGGCTGTAAATTCTCAAAAATAGTAAATAGGCTATTATTTTTTTCACCTAGCCCAGGAAATCGATGTATTGGATAACTAAATCAAATGGGCTGTAAAAACTAAATAAATGGGCTGCATGTCCGCAAGAGCTTTCGAAGCTGACTTTGTTGGCCCACGCCGAGGAGTTCTCAAAAAAAATGTTGGCCCACGAGGACGAAGCCTAAGCAAGGTGTTGTCCATTTGGTCAACGAAACAATTTAATGGTCAAAAAGAAAAGTCAACAAACTATTCTGACAACTGTAGCCGTCGGATTGACATCCGATGTTGCTCCAGCCGCCAAAAGCCCAAAACCATCGCCGGCGGGAGCGCCTGCTTCTGCCTCCCGTGGCTGGTTGTGCAGCCGCGCAGGCCTCGCCGCCCCCACCCTACTCCCACCGGTGGCCAGGTCATACCTGTACTCACCCACACCTTCTGTCGTGGGAGTACGACCATCTATGGGGCCATCCAGCCCCTTGTGGTTCGGCAGGGGAGATCAACGTGCACAAAGAGTAGAATCAATGGGAGACGCAAGGGATTTACCCAGGTTCGGGCCGCTGAGAAGCGTAAAACCCTAATCCTGCTTTTGGTGTATTGGTTGTATGAAAGCACAAGTACATGGAGCGCTTCTCCCGGCAAGGTGTGGAGAGAGCCGCTACCGAGACGTGCAAGTGTTTGAAAAGGGGTCCGAATCCCCCTAACTGTTGCCTTGGCCCTCCTTTTATAGCTCAAGGGGTTACCACAGTGGCAAAACAGTAATTACATGTCGATTAGATAGCAAACAGTGCTATCATACCTAACTCTGCCAGTTTAGGACAAAGGCATTAAATGCACCGTTAGGTGTCATGTGGAGAGGTAGCCCCGGCAAGGTTTCTGCACCGCTTGCCCAGCTACCTCGTATTATTCTGACACGCCTCCTGGACGGGTGTCCTTAGAGGCAAATCTTCTCCCCGTGTGCTGACACGTGTCCGACAAACCTCACCAACCAACCTGCGCAGTCGACACCTCACTGATTAGCGACTAGCCGCCCGGTGAGGTGGAGCGCTTACGGGCTGGCAGAAGCTTGCCGGCACGGAGCTTGCCGGGTCTTCATCTTCGGTACTAGTTGGGTGCTTGTTGATGTTTTGTCTTGAGCTTCTGCAATTGGGCCTTGAATTTTGGTCTTGGCGGTTCCCGGCAAGGCTTGGCCGGCAAGAAGGCTGCTACTATCTGTCCATAAGTCAGGGTATAAAATACCCATGTTTTATACACCGATAGGAGCCCCCGGGCCTAGGCCATACGCGCGTCCGAAGCGTCGTTGGGCTAGGCCCAAACAATGCACAGACAGGCGGCGGGAAAACTGTCGCTGTAGTTTTTCATCATGATGGTTATCATCTTTTGAGATCTTCTTTGCTTCTTCATTAGTCTGGTTTTGGGCGTGCTCTTGGTCATCTCCCGGCAAACCTTGTCGTCGGGCGGACGGCCTTTAGGTGTGCTCAGACCAAGGGTATGCTCATATGCGGGGCACCGTTGGTTCAAATCGAACGGACGCATAGCCACGTGTGGCAAAGGATAACTGCCATGTCTGTCTTTACTTCTCCTTTTTTTGCGCCCCTCCATCACACGCGTCTGCATGCATGTAGGGCAGTGGATTGGTGGTGAAGGGCGGCCATTGGAGTGACGCGCCGGGCCTGGGGGCGCAGGGCGCGGGATTGGCGAACGTGGGCGGTTGCTGGAGTAATGCGCCCGGCCAGAGCGCAGGGCGCGGGATTGGCGAACGTGGGCGGTTGCTCGAAGACGGTGAAGAGCCAGCCCCCCGCACTCCCCCTATAAATAGGGGGTTGCGGGGTGCGATGCTCATCCATCTCCTTCTGCCATGATCCTCAGCAACCGTCGCTTCTTTCTTTTATCTTCTTTCTCCGCATCCGACGATGGCATGGCGAGGGGGAGGGGCCGTGGTCGTGCCTCTGCCACCGCGGCGAGAGCTTCTCCTCGGCTTCATGCCAACGCTTCGGCCGCAGCTGCAGAGGCCGGCTCTAGTGCTCAAGGGAGGGCCGCGGCCCGTGGTCATGGATGACGCGGCGCTCGTGGTCGGGGAGGCCGTGGCGGGGCGCTTGCTGCTCCGTCTTTGGCCCCTCCTCTGCCGGCAGAAGGCCAGACGGAGGATATGGCGCAAGAGTTTGTCTTGGAGTTGCGCAATTAGCCGCGGAGCTGGCTGCGGCTTCCTCGCCCCTTTGCTAGGGAGATGGAACGCCGCCACCTGCGCGGCTTATGGCTGCGCGTGGACGGTTGCTGCAACGGCCCGGTCTGGGTAACCGTTGAAACCTCCAACAATGGTATTATGTATCTCATGCGCGGGTGGATATCCTTTGCCCGTGCATGTTGCTTAGGGCAAGGGCACCTCCTTCACTTCGGGCTGGACGGACCAGACGTGCTTGTCATGAAGTTCTTCGGGGGTTCAGGCACTCGTCTGGAGTGCTACGCGGAGAGCTTGAGCGACAGCGACACCGCTTCCTCCAGCGATGCTAAGGATGACGATGATGACGGCGATGACGACGGCTCTCCGGGCATGAAGATTGAAGACAACGACGACGAGTCTGGCTGATCCCCGGCAGCACCATCATCTGGCCTTCCGGGAACAAGCCGGGCTTCGCCTAGGCGCCCCTTTTGCCCTCCTTGCACTCGATGTAAATCCCGGGGAAGGGCTAATAAAATGTAATCGAGCACTTTTTTAATGAATGTCTATTGTTGTCGGGTTTAGACGAATGCATGCCGTTCCCCTTGTTTTATTTTGCCTTTGTATGATTGTGTTCCCTACGCTTGTTTGGAAACTTGCCAGTGCGCACACTTGCCGCAAGCGCTTTGAGGAACGGGTCCTTACAGCCTGCTGGAAGTGCCGCTGCCGGCAAGGCAACTTGCTGGGACAGAATGCAGTTGCTAGGCTTGCCAAGCGGACTCGAGGCAAGCTAGAGCGCAGACCGATCGTGACAAGGTTCCTTTCGTGTGCAGGTTTCTCATACAAAGCACAGAATCGTTCAAGGGAAATCGCGAATGTAACAACGAATTTTTTTAAAATTCTTCAACTTAGCTTTTCCTTGCACTGTTTCTCTCGTTGCATAAAATGATCACTTGAACGTCATTAAAATGGTACCCCATCTCCACTCCCCCCGGGAAACTTGCACGCGAGGGATCCTTCTGTCCTTTTAAGAAAAAGAAAGAAGAGAAAATAGTGGGTTGGGAACCTTGACGGTTCATCAGTCATTTCATACAAATTAAAGTGTACATCACAACATCACATGCATCCATATACAAATGAATATGTACGAAGAGTTGCGAAATACTTAGCTTTATTATGCACAGGATCTGCGCCTGGCTTTGTACAAAGGGTTACAAGTCTTGCCGACAAAGCTTGTACAAAAGGAGTTGCCGGGAGGCCCGGCAACTGCGCCCTATGGGTAGAACTTGTGAAGATGCTCAATATTCCATGAGTTCTGCACTGGGGTGCCATCTTCGGTCTCCAGATGGACTGCGCCAGGTCTGGTGACCCATACTACCCGGTAAGGGCCTTCCCACTTCGGCGTCAACTTGTTTCATCCCTTGGCGGACTGAATGTGCTGAAGAACAAGGTCGCCTTCCTCAAGGCTTCGGGCGTGCACTTTGCGGCTATGGTAGCGGCGCAACACTTGCTGGTAGCGCGCAGCTCGCACAGCCGCCCGAAGACGATCTTCCTCAAGGAGTGTTGCGTTGTCTTGCCACAGCTGCTCTTGCTCAGCTTCATCGTAAGCGAGCACTTGAGGTAACCCGTATATGAGTTCCGTGGGGAGCACCGCTTCTGCACCGTAGATTAGGGAGAAGGGCGTTTGGCCGGTAGCTCGATTTGGTGTCGTCCTGACTGACCAAAGAACCGCCGGCAACTCATCAATCCAGCGCCTTCCACACTTGCGCAGCCTGTCAAAGGTTCTTGTCTTGAGGCCACGCAGCACTTCAGCATTCATCCTTTCCGCTTGGCCGTTGCTTCTTTGGTGAGCAACAAATGCAAAACAGATTTTGCTGCCTAGGTATTGGATATACTGCATGAAGGTGCGGCTCGTGAATTGTGTGCCGTTGTCGGTAATGATTCTGTTAGGAACCCCGAAACGGCAAACTAATCCTTTGAAGAACTTGACGGCTGATTGCGTTGTCACCTTTCTCACTGGCTCCACTTCAGGCCACTTTGTGAACTTGTTGATGGCGACGTACAAGAACTCAAAGCCCCCGGCAACACGGGGGAAGGGGCCCAAAATATCGAGCCCTTAGACCGAAAAGGGCCAGGAGAGAGGGATTGTTTGGAGAGCTTGAGTTGGTTGATGTATGTTCTTTGAATGGAATTGGCATGCTTCACACTTGGTTACTAGCTCAGTTGCATCCTGGAGAGCAGTGGGCCAATAGAAACCTTGCCGGAAAGACTTGCTGGCAAGGGCCCTTGATCCTATGTGAGAGCCACATATGCCTCCATGTATCTCTGCCAACAACTTTTGTCCATCTTCCCGGCAAACACACTTCAATTTCACACCGTTTGCTCGCTTTCTATATAGAATGCTATCCACAAACTGATACATACTTGACTGACGGGCTACTTTCTCAGCTTCCTCTTGCCCATCGGGAAGTTCTCCTATTTGAAGGAAATGGACTATCTGCTGTGCCCATGCCGGAGCTTGCGGCTCGACGACAAGGACTAAAGGCATTTCTTCGACCGCGGGAGCGCTTGCTTCTGCGGCAAGAACCTGATGTTCTACGCTGAGCGGCTGCTCACCGGCAACTGTGCCGTTGTTCCCGGCAACATCCTTGTCGGCGGCTTCTGGGAGCTCTGCCGGAAAGTACTTGCCGGTATTCAACTTCCTTCTCTTACTGGTCTGCGTTGATGGAGTGACTGTTGGTTGATTCAAACGGAGCACAAAAGTTCCCGGTTCCATGGGAAGCTTTTGAGCGGCACACTGTGACAGGCTATCAGCAATGTTGTTTTCCGTACGAGGGATGTGCTCTGTTTGCAACCCGTCAAAGTATTCTTCCAGTTTCCTTACTTCTTCCACATACGCTTCCATCAACGGGCTCTGGTAATCTTTGTTTACTTGTTTCACAACAAGCTGCGAGTCACCGCGGACGATCAACTTTTTGATTCCAAGGTCCACTGCGATCCTAAGACCGGCAAGGAGTCCTTCGTACTCAGCAGTTTTGTTTGTAGCTTGCTCCCTGGGAAAGTGCATTTGGACAACATACCTGAGGTGCTCTTCGGTGGGTGCGACAAGCAACACTCCGGCACCGGCGCCTTGCAACGAGAAGGCACCGTCAAAGTACATGATCCATTCTTTGGCTGTATCTTTGCCGGGGAGAGCTGTTTCTTGAGTTTCTGCGTCTTGCGTTGGTGTCCATTCGGCAATGAACTTTGCCAAGGCTCTGCTCTGGATGGTTGAAGTGCTTTCAAACTTAAGTGCAAAGCTTGACAACTCCAACGCCCACTCCACTATCCTGCCAGTTGCCTCTGGATTCCTCAAGATGCGTTGCAATGGGAAGCGAGTGACGACAGTGATCTCGTGTGCTTGGAAGTAGTGGTGCAGCTTTCTCGAGGCCATAAGGAGGCCGAAAGCAGCTTCTGCACGCCAGAGTATCTTGATCTAGCCCCCTGTAGAAGGGAACTAACAAAATACATGGGTCGCTGCACCACCTTTTTCTTCGGCACCACTTGCTGATCAGCTTCACTTGCTTGTGCTATCTTTGACTTGTCGGCACCAGGCCTTGCCGGGGAAGATTCCGGTTTGTCGCTGGACGGGCTTGCCGTGGCTGCTTCCTCGTCATCGACTTCCCTCTGCGCCACTAATGTAGCACTAGCCACTTGATTCGTTGCCGCTACGTATAGCAGCAACGGCTCTTGCGGTCTAGGCGCAACTAGCGTTGGCGCGGAGGAGAGGTACTTTTCAAGTCCTGCAGCGCGGCCTCTGCTTCCGGAGTCCATTCCATCGGACCTACCTTTTTCAAAATCTGGAAAAATGGCAGGGCGCGCTCAGTGGATCTTGAAATGAACCTACTCAAGGCAGCAACACAACCGGCAAGACGCCGCACATCTTTGACACTTTTCGTTGCTTGAATCTGCTCAATTGCTTTGATCTTGTCGGGGCTTGCTTCAATCCCGCGCTGAGATACAAAGAATCTAAGAAGCTTGCCGGATGGAACGGCAAACACACACTTCTCGGGATTGAGATTCAAGTTGATTTTGTGCAAGTTCGCAAATGTTTCTTCTAAATCTTGAATGAGGGTAGATTTGTCCTTGGTTTTGACCACTATATCATCCATGTATGCTTCCACATTCCTGTGCAGCTGGGGCTCAAAACCAATCTGGACCGCCCTTGCAAATGTTGAACCAGCACTCTTTAATCCGAAAGGCATACGCACGAAGCAGTATGTGCCACATGGAGTAATGAATGCGGTTTTCTCCTCATCCTCCTTGGCCATGAATATTTGATGGTATCCGGAATATGCATCAAGGAAGGAGAGTAAATCACAGTCGGAAGTAGAGTCTACAATTTGATCAATGCGCGGCAAAGGGAAAGGATCCTTTTGACATGCTTTGTTGATATCGGTGTAGTCAATACAAAGTCTCCACTTCCCGTTTGCTTTGCACACCACAACTGGGTTTGCCAACCAAGTTGGATGTAGTACACCTCTAACCAAACCTGCTGCTTCAAGTTTCTTGATTTCTTCGGCAATGAATTGTTGCTGCTCCAAAGCTTGCTTCTGGACCTTTTGCTTGATGGGCCGAGCGTGGGGACAGACAGCAAGGTGGTGCTCAATTACCTCCCTGGGAACACCGGGGATGTCAGATGGTCACCATGCAAACACATCGACATTCGCCCGCAGGAAGGCAATGAGCGCGCTTTCCTATTTGCTGTCAAGGGTGGCACTGATGGTGAAGGTACCATCAGTGCCGTCCTCCCTCGCCGGCACCTTTTTGGTCGCCGGTGAAGCAGCTTTGGATTTCTTACCGGCAGGGCACTCCGGCAAGTCTTCAACAGGTGCGCAGCACTCCGAAGAGGTGCGCTTCCCGGAATCCTTGCTAGAGGTCTTGCCAGATTTCTTGCTTTCCTTCTTCTTGGCGGGAGCTGGCGCCTTGGCGGCCTCTACTGCAACCGCATCTCTGTACATCTTGTCGACGCAAATGACTGCATCTTTCTTGTCGGAGTTGATGGAAATGACACCCATCGGTCCTGGCATCTTCAACGTGTTGTGAGCGTAGTGAGATGCTGCCATGAACTTTGCCAAGGCTGGGCGGCCAAGAATTCCATTGTACGGCAAGGGGATCTTGACGACGTCAAACACAATCTTTTCCATTCTGTAGTTCAGTTCCCCGCCAAACGTCACCGGTAATGTGATCTTTCCCTTGGGCTGGCTTCTTCCCGGGTTTACTCCTTGAAACGTGCCCGTTTTCTCGAGTTCCTCGTCGGGGATCTGCAACCTCTTGATAACTTCCGGAGAGATCAGATTCAGGCCGGCCCCACCGTTAACTAACATCTTTGTTACTTGGAGGTTGCGAATTGTTTGCGAAACCAACAACGGCAAACACCCGACCGCAGTTACGCGATCAGGGTGATCCTCAGCATAAAAAATGATAGGCGTGTGTGACCATTTGAGTGGTTTTTGAGAGCCCATTGCCGGTTCTGCCGCATTAACCTCACGCGCCCACTACATAAATTGGCGGTGAGAGGAGTGCAAGGATGCTCCTCCATTGATGCACATGGCGTCGGTTGCCTTCTGGAATTCTTGTTCGCTGGTCTCATCATTGTCCTCTTCGTCACTTCCATCATCTTCCTCTTTCTTGTCTCGTCCTCTAGCAGGCTTCTCTTTCTACTGCTTGGCCTTGCCGCGGTGGCCTCCTCGACCACCATGACCCTTTTTGCCAGATCGACCGGCATCATCTTGACCCTTCTCTTTGTCACGCTTTTCGTATTCAACCTTTTGTTTCTCAACAAGGTGCTCGACTTGTCGGCACTCTTGGAGATCATGGCCTTTGGTGCGGTGAATCTTGCAGTATGGCCCATCAGACTTGCCGGCCTTCTCGTTTGCCGCCGCCTCCTGGCAAGCGGCGCATATAGCTACCTCCTTGCCGGAGTTCTCAGTCTTGGCTTTCTTGGCGGACTCAGAGTTGCCGGAGCCTTTGACAGCCATGACAGTCTTGCCTTTGCGCTTCCTGTTGCGCTTTCGGCCCTTCTTCCTCGGAGTGGCAGCATCATCGTCCTCAGAATCTACTTCGGCACCAGCGTCCTCCCCGGGAAGCCTCCTTCCTTCCTCAGCACGTGCACACTTATCCGCCAACGTGTAGAGCTCGTTGATGGTCTTGGGCAACTTGACGTTCATTTTCTCCCGCATCCTCCGATTGCACACATTTGTGTGAAAGGCGGCAATCACGGCTACAGGGTGCACATCTGGGATATTGCAGTGCACGCGACAGAATCTCTGGATATACTTGCACAAAGTTTCACCATCTCTTTGCGGGATCACCTGCAGGTCGCTGGGCTGCCCAGGGGCTTTGTGGCCTCCGGTAAAGGCACCAACAAACTCATTGCAGAGATCTGACCACGAAGAAATGGAGTTCTCCAGCAAGTTGATCAGCCAAGATCTCACGTTGGGCTTTAGTACCAATGGAAAGTAATTGGCGAGGATCTTCTCATCTCTTCCCCCGGCAGCTTGCACGGCAATCGTGTAGATGCCCAGAAACTCTGCCGGGTTCAGCTTGTCGTCGTACTTTTCTGGTACTTCTGGCTTGAAGGCCCGGACGGATGGCCATCGGACTTGCCACAGCTCACGGGTGAAGGCAGGACACCCAACCTCGTAAGGTAGATATCCGCCAACCCCTGGCGCAGGCTCATCAACGATGGGGCCGTTGCGTGCGTCGGATTGACGGCGCGCCTCCCGGCGCCGTTCGATGGTGGTGCGGGTGTCTTCTGCCCACCTGTCTCGCAGCACTTGCCGCTGGTCTTGCCACGCTCGCGGATCTGAAGAGGCCATCGACACCTCGTCGGGCTCGAAAGATCGTCGATTCTGCTGCGGTTGTTGGCGTTGCTGCTGTTGAGACTGTTTTCGCTGAGGTGATTGCACCGTTAGCACAGTACCGTCAACGCGGCCACCGGCTGGAGCTGCTGGTGCTGTTTGTGGACGCCGTGAGGGCTCCGCTTGCTATGATTTGCTGGCCTCGGCAAACCCAATCAAGCTTTAGATGGTGGCTCTCCACTCATCCATCTTCTTTGCCGCTGGAGGGAAGTTCAGCAGCATCTGGGCCCGCGCCATTGTTTCTGCCGCTGTGGCTGACATGGCTGGAAGCGAAGAGCGCGACATCGCTCTACTCCTGGTGGAGCCAGCAGGAGCGCCATCACGGTCTTGCTGCCGCGGCACATGCTCAGCAGCAGGTCGCCGTGGCGGAGGGGGTGCCTGAGGATCTGGGATTTGATCAACAGGAGTCTTCCCGTGAGGTCGCCGCTGCCTAGAGTCGTTGGCGCCGCTCGGAGCCGTACCGCGCCCGTCGTGCGAAGGGCGCGGTGTCTGTCCTGAAGCTGCATCCTTGGACGCCGCCACAGCTGGATCTTGGCTCGCGCCTGCCCGGGCGTTACCGCTCTGGTGGCTGCGTTCGTTGGCGCGGTGAGGAGGAGGAGGAAGACGTCCGTCTGCCCCGCTCGCGCCGTCTCGGCTTCGCTCGCCAGAGGATCGAGGACGTCGACTACCTCCAGCGCGCTCGTCTCCTGTGCCGACCGCGATGGGCATGGCGACCGCGCCGCTTGCGCTGGTCGTGCCAACCGTGGTACCCGCACCGCCCGCATTGGCCGCGCCGCCTGCGCCGCCTGCGGATACGTGCAGGCTGGCCGTCATCGTGATGCCCTTCTTCTTGTGCGCCATCGACGACGAGGAGGACGACGAGGAAGTTGATGAAGATGATGAAGGAGACGTACAATCCACTGATTCAGGTTCGTGCAAGCGATTCCCCCTACTTGGCGCGCCAAAGATGTCGTGGGAGTACGACCATCTATGGGGCCATCCAGACCCTTGTGGTTCGGCAGGGGAGATCAATGTGCACAAAGAGCAGAATCAATGGGAGACGCAAGGGATTTACCCAGGTTTGGGCCACTGAGAAGCGTAAAACCCTACTCCTGCTTTTGGTGTATTGGTTGTATGAAAGCACAAGTACATGGAGCGCTTCTCCCGGCAAGGTGTGGAGATAGCCGCCACGCGAGACGTGCAAGTGTTTGAAAAGGGGTCCGAATCCCCCTAACTGTTGCCTTGGCCCTCCCTTTATAGCTCAAGGGGTTACCACAGTGGCAAAACAGTAATTACATGTCGATTAGATAGCAAACAGTGCTATCATACCTAACTCTGCCAGTTTAGGACAAAGGCATTAAATGCACTGTTAGGTGTCATGTGGAGAGGTAGCCCCGGCAAGGTTTCTGCACCGCTTGCCCAGCTACCTCGTATTATTCTGACACGTCTCCTGGACGGGTGTCCTTAGAGGCAAATCTTCTCCCCGCGTGCTGACACGTGTCCGACAAACCTCACCAACCAACCTGCACGGTCGACACCTCACTGATTAGCGACTAGCCGCCCGGTGAGGTGGAGCACTTACGGGCTGGCAGAAGCTTGCCGGCACGGAGCTTGCCGGGTCTTCATCTTCGGTACTATTTGGGTGCTTGTTGATGTTTTGTCTTGAGCTTCTGCAATTGGGCCTTGAATTTTGGTCTTGGCGGTTCCCGGCAAGGCTTGGCCGGCAAGGAGGCTGCTACTGTCTGTGCATAAGTCAGGGTATAAAATACCCATGTTTTATACACCGACACCTTCTGTTATTCTCCGACGACGGCAACCTCACACCGCAGCCGAACCAGTCAACCCTCGTACTCCCCTCTCCGTGGGCATCCACTTCCGAGTCTTCCCCGGCTCCGGGTCATTCCCACCCTTAGCCTAGCCATCGTCCACCGCCTTGGTGCTCTCGGCACGGCGTCGTCAATGCGGTCAATGAACGACGGCCATCGGAAGAGGACTGTACGTGGAGAGGCGGACAGCTGGGACCCACGAGGTCCATGGTCGCACGCCACGAAGTGCCTCCTTATCACGCGCAAGAAAAATGATTCCTCCCCCTGACAGCTTGGACCCACCAGCTACATCTTCGCACGCAAGGAAGTGCCTCCTTATTACGCGCAAAAAATGACTCGTCCTCCTTGACATCAGGGACCCACCAGCTACATCTTCGCACGCAAGGAAATACCTACTTATTGCGCGAAAAATAAATGATTCCTCCCCCTAACAGTTGGGACCCACCAGCTATATCTTCGCACGAAAGGAAGTGCCTCCTTATTACGCGAAAAAAAGATTCCTCCCCATGACAACTGGGACCCACCAGATTTGGAGGCTGACTTGTGGGCCTATTGAGTTGACGCGTACGCAGGGCTTTGTCAACTTAGTTAACAAATGATTGTAGCACCGGTGGCCGTTGGATGTTAATCCAACGGCCATGCTGCTTCTTCAATCTGTGATCTTCTTGCTCCAGCCGCCCAAACCAGCGCCGGTGGGACCGCCTGCTCCTACCTCCCGTGGCCGGCTGTGCTGTCGCGCAGGCCTCACCGCCCCACCCTACTCCCACCGCTGGCCAGGCCTTCCCACTACTCACCCACATCCCCTGTTATTCTCCGAGGTTGGTAGCCTCACACTGCAGCCGAACCAGTCAACCCTCATACTCCCATCCTCATGGGCATCCACTGCTGCGCCTTCCCTGGCTCTGCGTCGTTACCTTCCTAGGCCTCATCATCCTCCACCGCCTTGGTGCTCTCGGTGTGGCGTAGTCAACGTGGTTAATGAACGGTAGCCATCGGAAGAGGACTGTACGCGGTGAGGCTGATAGCTGGACCCACCAGCTACAGCTTTGCATGCAAGGAAGTGCCTCCTTATTACACGCAAAAAAATGATTCCTCCCTTACAGCTGGGACCCACCTGCTATATCTTCGCACGCAAGGAAGTGCCTCCTTATCCTCCCTGATAGCTGGGACCCACCCGGTCGAAGCGTACGTAGCATTGTCTGTCTGGTCGCAAACAGGTACGTACATGCTGGTCGATCGGTCTCTCAGCAACGATGAACCGTGGGCGTGTAAGGAGCGGCACGTGTCATAGTAGTGCCCCCGACGTAGCAGTTCAGGCAGCTCCGTTAAAATCATGTACACGTACGTACAGCCACATGGCAAAAAATACGGTGACGTACATACATACGGGCGGGGTCTTGAACGCGTACTCGCGCATACGTACGGCCAGAGTTGCGCATATGTACGGCTGCACTGGACGGCAGCAATGGCCTCCTGTTCATCGACAGCCAACCGGCTGGGTCGGAACAGAGAAACAGCGTCGTGTTCATCGGGAGGCAACCGACTGGGTCGGAATGTGTCCTGTTCATCGAGAGCCAACCGGCTTGGACAGAACAGCCGAAACGGGGTCCTGTTCATCGGCTGGGGGTCTGGCGTACCGCAAAACTGAGGAAACGGCCTTCTGTTCGAGCGCCTACGGTCAAAACAGGGTCCTATTCATCGGCTGGGGGTCTGGTGTACCGCAAAACAGAGGAAACGGACTTCTGTTCGAGTGCCTATGGTCGAAACGGGGTCCTGTTGATCGGGAGGAGTCTGGCGTACCGCAAAACAGAAGAAACGGACTTCTCTCCCACCACCTACGGTCAAAACGGGGTCCTGTTCATTGGGAGGGCTATGGCCTTACCGCAAAATGGAGGAAACAGACTTCTCCCCAACTGCCTATGGTTGAAACAGGGTCCTGTTCATCGGGAGGGGTGTGGTGTACCACAAAACGGGACTCCACGGGCTACTGTTCATCCACCGTCGACTTCCTCTAGCCTCCACCGGCTACTGTTGATCCAGCCTCCACAGGGTCCTGTTCATCCACCCCAACCGGCTGCGGCATGGCATACCGCAGCACGGCCTCCTCGGGGTCCTGTTCATCCAGCGTGAACCGCCTACTACCACGGGGTCTTGTTCATCCAAACCCCACCGGCTGGGGTGGGCCGTACGAGCGGGCGGCAGCAACGGGAACTGTTCATCCACAGCCAACCAACTGGCTCGATCGATGCAAGTCTCGACTCGTTCTACGTGTATCGTGCGTGCGGCAGCAACAAGCACTATTCATCGAGAGGCAACCCAACACCGGCTAGCTACGTCTCGCACGGGGGCTTGATCAGCTTCAGTCAGCAGCGAGAAGGATCAATCGGGTTCAGTTAGCAGCGAAGGAATCGCTCGGGTTCAGTTAGCAGCGAAGGGATCGATCGGCTTTAGTGCGTAGTGGGATCGATCGCTCGTGTTCAGTACGTAGCTACTACGCCGATCGGTCGGGTTCAGTAAGCGAACGCCTCGCTCGGGTTCAGTTAGTGAATGCCTCACACACACACGCGTATGAGAGAAACGCGCAAACCACAGTGCATCGCTCGGCCCTGACCACCCACCGAGTGCCCACCGTAACCGGGAAACTCCTGAAAATTTCCTCGCCCTCACTTCTACCACAATTTTTTACGTCATGGATGGCCCAAAGAATGTCATGCAGGTGCGTCTCCGACCCGCCCAGGATGAAAAGCCCATTTTCTGACATAATTTTTTGTCATACAAGTTGGAGCCCACCACATCTATGATGATATGGGTTTTTGTCACAATTATCGTCATAGAAGTGTCACAACCATGACAAAAAAAGTTTTTGTTCAGGCCATAATGTCACGGATGTGTCTTTTTTTTGTAGTGTGATGTGTGCCTTGCCATAAGTCTGGCAGGGAGGTACCAAAGTGATCCAGGAGTAGATCACTGGACAGCGGTCAAAATTATCCTTAAGTACCTAAAGAGAACTAAGGACATGTTTCTCGTTTATGGAGGTGACGAAGAGCTCGCCGTAAAGGGTTACGTTGATGCTAGCTTCGACACAGATCCGGATGACTCAAAGTCTCAAACCGGATATGTATTTATATTAAATGGTGGAGCAGTCAGTTGGTGCAGTTCCAAGCAAAGCGTCATAGCGGGATCTACATGTGAAGCGGAATATATAGCTGCTTCGGAAGCAGCGCAAGAAGGACTCTGGATGAAGGAGTTCATATCCGATCTAGGAGTAATACCTAGTGCATCGGATCCAATGACTATCTTCTGTGACAACACTGGTGCTATTGCCATTGCCAAGGAGCCCAGGTTTCACAAGAAGACCATGCACATCAAATGCCGCTTCAACTCCATCCGTGATTACATCAAGGAGGGAGACGTAGAACTTTGCAAAGTACATACAAATCTAAATGTGGCAGACCCATTGACTAAACTTCTTGCACGAGCAAAACATGATCAACACCAAGACTCCATGGGTGTTAGATTAATTACGATGTAAACTAGATTATTGACTCTAGTGCAAGTGGGAGACTGTTGGAAATATGCCCTAGAGGCAATAATAAATTGGTTATTATCATATTCCCTTGTTCATGATAAATGTTTATTATTCATGCTAGAATTGTATTGATTGGAAACTTAAATACATGTGTGAATACATAAACAACACCGTGTCCCTAGTGAGCCTCTACGAGACTAGCTCGTTGATCAAAGATGGTTAAGGTTTCCTAAACATAGACATGAGTTGTAATTTGATAACAGGATCACATCATTAGAAGAATGATGTGATGGACAGACCCAACCGTAAGCTTAGCAACAGATCATAACACTTAGTTATTTGCTACATCTTTCTTCGTGTCAAGTATCAGTTCCTCAGACCATGAGATCATGCTACTCCCGGACACCGGAGGAATACCTTGTGTGCTATCAAATGTCACTTCATAATTGGGTCATCATAAAGGTGCTCTACAGGTATCTACGAAGGTGTCTGTTGGGTTGCATGGATCGAGACTGGGATTTGTCGCTCCGTGTGACGGAGAGATATCTCTGGGCCTTCTTGGTAATACAACATCACAAGAAGCTTCATGTGACTAATGTGTTTAGTCACGGGATCTTGTATTACAGAACGAGTAAAGAGACTTGCCGGTAACGAGATTGAACTAGGTATGGAGATACTGACGATCGAATCTCGGGCAAGTAACATATCGCCGGACAAAGGGGATTGCATACGGGATTAACTGAATCCTCGACATCATGGTTCAACCGATAAAGATCTTCGAGGAATATGTAGGAACCAATATGGGCATCCAGGTCCTGCTATTGGTTATTAGCCAGAGAGGTGTCTCGGTCATGACTACATGATTCCCGAGCCCGTAGGGTCGCAAGCTTAACGTTCGATGATGCTAGAGTAGTATTGGGATATTCGATGTTGGTAACCGAATGTTGTTCGGAGTCCCGGATGAGATCCCGGATGTCATGAGGAGCTCCGGAGTGGTCCGTAGGTAAAGATTTATATATGGAAAGTTGTTTTGGGGGTTACGGAAAAAGTTCGGTTTTTTCGGTATTGTACCGGGAAGTCACCGGAAGGTTCCAAAAGGTTCTGGAGGAGTCCGGGAGTCGACGGAAGGGTTCCACCAGCCCCTAGGGCATGCATGGGCTGTAGGGGGTGCGCCCTGGCCTTATTGGGCAAGGGGGACCAGCCCCACATGGCACATGCGCCTGGGGGGGGGGCAAACCCTAGGAGGTGGGGGCGCCTCCACCTGCCTTGGGGGGCAAGTTTCCACCCTGGCCGCCGGCCCCCTCCTTGGAGGAGGGGCTAGGTCTGGTGCCCCTCCCTCACCCCTATATAAAGGGAGGAGGCGCAAGGGGGAGGCCTCACCCTTTTCCCTAGCCGCAGCCCTCCCCGTCTCTCCCTTCTCCTCATCCCGGTTTGGCCTGGCGAAGCCCTGCCGGCACTCCATCACCACCATTACCACCACCCCGTCGTGCTGGTTGTGATCCCATCTACTTCTCCCCCTTCGCTTGCTAGATCAAGGAGAAGGAGACATCACTGAGCCGCACGTGTGCTAAACTCGGAGGTGCCGTCCGTTCGGCGCTAGATCACTTGGATCGTGATTGGATCACGAAGAGTATGACTACATCAACCGCGTTTTATACGCTTCCGCTTTCGGTCAACAAGGGTATGTAGACACACTCCCCTCTCATTTCTATGCATCTCCTAGATTAGATCTTGGGTGTTCGTAGGATTTTTTTTGATTTTCATGCTTCGTTCCCCATCATGCACTTACACAATTTCACTGAATTGTGCAACATGACACGCATAAAGAATTATGATCCTGACGCACTGAAATTGCGTCTATTTCCTTTCTCCTTGAGAGGAAAGGCTAAGGAAAGGCTTCTTGCACTACCTAAGGCCACTATCACTTCTTGGGCTGATTGTTGCAGTAAGTTTTTATCTAAGTTTTGCCCACCTACAAAAATTATGCAATTACGTTATCAGATTACAGGTTTCAAGTAGGAAGAACATGAGCCACTTGCACTTGCGTGGGATAGAATGAAGGAAGCTATAAGAAACTGTCCCAATCATGGAATGGAGGAATGGTTAATCCTTCATATGTTTTATAATGGCTTGAATCATATGTCTAAAACTATGCTTGATACAGCTGCAGGAGGAACAATCATGGGAAAGCCCATAGAAGATGTCAAGAAGCTACTTGATGATATGCAAGAGAACCATGCCCAATGGCATGGTGAAAGAACCACCACTAAAAGGGTGAATGCCATGGAAGAGAGTAACACGTAGCTGACAGCCAAGCTTGAAGAACTTATCTCATTGATAAAAGGTAAAGAAGAGGTAAACGTAAATGCCATCACTAATGAAGAAATTAGTGATGTGAATTTTATTGCTTGTAATAGCTATAATCCTAATCCGAAAAATAATGGATATACTCCTAGACTTCCTTATCCTAGTAATGGAGGTGCATCCAATAATTTTAATGGGGCTAATGCTAGCATTTTTTTTTGGAAAAGGAGGTTAAAAACCCCGGCCTCTGAATAAATCGATGCATACAGCCATCTTTATTAATTATTCAACAAAGGTCTGACAAGAACATACATCAAACCACCTGAAGCCACCACTCACACCTACAAACTCGATAATGTGGAGTGCTCTCACACGCTATATCTAAAACCGGTGTCGTCGCTGATCCATCCACATAACGTATCGGATCCTACAGCCGGTGCAGCAAATCTAAAGCATACACCACATGCACACGTTTTAGAAGCCGCCATCATCATCGAACTGTTGACCCGTCTTCAGAAAAGAGATCCGCATCATCCTTGCCAGTCCAGACATCCGTCGACGCCACCATGGCGCCCAACGGCACCACCTCCCTGCGCGCAAACTGCTGAGCACGTCACGGTCACCACCGGTACACCGTAGCACCATGCCGCTGTCGGGCCATTGGGAACCAGGGTACCACGGCCCATCTGCCTGCGGCCCAGGAAGCGACGATTGGCGAAGGCCCAAGACGCGGCCAAGCTAAGGGCGCCGCAAAGCGAAGACACCTCACGAGGCGCCAGCCTCACGAGGACCCCTCCATAAGGGAGAACCACCAAGACTTAGTCGCAGCAGTGGTAGGAAGCCTCGCGAGGCCCTCTCGCGAGGCGGCCTCCCAAGGCGGCCGCCCAAGGCCCTCCGAGCCTGACTCCAGCCGCGCGGTCCTGTGCCCACCACGTGGGTGACGCGCTTGGTGACGAGCGGCGATAGAGGGCGCGCCAGGGGGCACGGACAGAGAGGGTTTCCTCTTTGTTGCTAAAGGGAGCAGCCCAGCTGCCCTCCTCCAAAGCAAGTCCCAAGGACTGCCCGTTTGGTGAAAGAAGACCGAGACAGCAAGGCGCACAGGGCAGAGGTCATCACCGAGCCCACCAGCGCGTCATGGATCATGCTTTTGCAGGCAAAGACCACCTTTAGTCAGGATAGCCTGGGCACCTGTCCCCTTTCAAAACCCGCCAAGTGTGGCAATCCTTCCCGCCAATATTTTCAGGGGAAGAGGACCAAGGCGGTTATGAAAAGGACAGTGCTGCCATTGTAGAGGGGATTGACTCCTTCTTCTCCTACCTTGTACGCGAGAACTCTCTTGCCCATAGCAATCCCAACACAAGCAGGAGTAGGGTTTTACACCACAAGGTGGCCCGAACCTGGGTAACCGTTGTGTCCCCTGTCGTGCTCTACGCTCGTGTGCTCTCGCCGTAGCCTCGCTGTGGTCACCCTAGGATTGGTAGGAACTAGCTCACCCCCAGTGTTTGAACCTTTGGGTCTGCCAGAGCCCCGATTCCGACATTTGGCGCGCCAGGTAGGGGGCCTGCTTCAGTTCTTTTTGCCTCCTCACCGCCATGGCCGACGCTCGTCGTGAGCGCTATGCGCGCAGGGCTGCCAGGGTGGCCCAGACGGAGCCGCTCGCCCGTGACGACCGTCGATGCCGCGCCGCCGGCGCCGCCACCGACCCCACTGCAAGGGAGTAGCAGGCTTCCTCCCTCCACCCGTCCGTGCAGCCGGATGGCCACACTGCCACGGCCTCCTCCCTCGCCTGCCGTGACGCGCCGGCCCCGCAAGCCGCGCTGCTCATGGCGCGCGAGCTCCTGCGCTACCGCCCAACCAACGCTGGCTACGATGCCTGGCTCAGCCGCATGACCGAGCTCGTCAACGCTGCCAGAGACGCCCTGGCGCCCTCTCACTCGCTCCACCCTCCTCCGTCTCGCGCCGGGGATGTGGCGCATGGCGCGCCGCCTCCGCCTCCTCCGCCTAGCGAGGGTGCCAGGCACCACCGCGATGCGTGGGCGCGTGAGCCGTCTCACGGCGCATCTTCGTCGGACCATGGCGAGCCCAACTGCCAGATCGTCCAGCGCGCGCCACCCGACGCGCGCGTGCTCCTCGAGCGGCAGCACTAGCGCCAAGACAGGACCATCCAGGAGGTCGCGGCCGCCGGCCGCCAGAACCATGCCGCCCTCGCTGGGGGCATTCCCTCCAGCTGCGGGGGCTGCCGCGCCTTCACCCGCGAGCTACGCCGTGTGGTGTGGCCCACCAAGTTCAAGCCGGACCTGCCTCCGCGCTACGCCGGCACCCCCAACACCGCGGAGTTCCTGCAGCTCTATGCCCTGAGCATCGAGGCAGTTAACGGCGACGACAAGGTCATGGCGAACTGGTTCCCCATGGCCCTCAAGGATGGCCCGCGCTCATGGCTCATGAACCTCCCCGAGAAGTCCATCTCCTCGTGGGCCGAGCTCTGCCGGCAGTTTGTCGCCAACTTCAAGGGCACGCACGAGTGCTCCCTCATGCTCAACGACTTGCGCGCCGTGCGCCAGCGCCCTGACGAGACTCTCCGCAAGTACATCCAGCGCTTCAGCCAAGTGCGCAACAAGATCCCGCGTGCCTCCGAGGCCGCCATCATATCTGTGTTCTCCTCCGGCGTCACGAACATCCGGATGCGCGAGAAGCTCGCCATCAACGACGAGCTCGACTCTGTGCTCGAGTTGTTCGACCTCACCGACAGGTGCGCCAAGGCCGAAGAAGGCTGTCTCTTCGCCCACAACGACCCCGATGCGGCGCCAGACACCGCCAAGGCCAAGAGCAAGGACGCCAAGCGCAAAGGCCCTGCCGTGCTCGCGGCGGAGCCCGAGCAGAAGCGCGGCCGCGAGCGTGACGAGCCCAAGAACGATAGCCGCCCTCTCTGTGCCTACAACAACTCGCACTCCCACAGCACTGAGGACTGCCACGATCTCAAGCTGCTTCGCGACGAGCGCCTGGGCCGCCGAGGCGACCGCAACGATCGCGGCACCGGCTGCGGAGGCGGCCGCAATGGCAACCACTGGGGAGACCGCAACGTCAACGACAACTTCTGACAGGGCTGGCGCGACCAGCCTCACAAGGCTACCTGGCGCGACCAGCCTCCTGAGGCCAACCCTCAGGCCAACGCCGCTCTTCCACCGCTGCCGCCGCCACCCCGAAGGAACGACGGCAACCAGCCTGACGAGGGTGCTGGGGGCTACCAGGAGCCTCGCGGAGTGGCCTACATCCTTGGCGGGGCCTAGGCTCCCGCGTCCAACCGCCACTTCAAGTTGTTCTCTCGCGAGGTGAGCGCTGCCCTCCCGAGGCCTGAGGCCTCTCGACCCCTCAAGTGGTCGCAGTACGCAATCATTTTCGACTCCAATGATCACCCCAAGTCTTCAAGCGCCGCGGGCACGGTCCCCATGTTGTGCACCCCCACCATCAACAACGTTGCCGTCACCAAGACGCTCATCGACGGAGGTGCTGGCCTCAACGTGATCTCCATCGAGACCTTTGAGCAGCTCCAAGTGCCCTACGAGTAGCTGATGCCGACCAGGCCCTTCTCCGGAGTGACTGATGGCTCCACCATCCCTCTGGGGCAAGTGTGCCTTCCCGTCACCTTTGGCACCCGCAAGAACTACCACACTGAACTCATCGACTTCGACGTGGCGCACATCGGCCTGCCGTACAACGCCATCCTGGGCTACCCAGCACTCGCCAAGTTCATGGCGGCGACCCATCACGCCTACAACGTCCTCAAGATGCCGGGCTACAGCGGCATCATCACCGTCAGCTATGACGAGAAGGACGCGGCCCGCTCCCTCGAGAGCGCCTACAAGGCTGTCGCCACCGCCTATCCTGCCGACGAAGACATCGCCGAGCCTCATGAGGCCTCACCCGCGAAGAAGAAGCAGTTGTTCCCCCAGGACCGCGCCGAGACGAAGAAAGTGTCAGTGGACGGCAGCGGCTCAGGCCCTACCTTCACCATCGGCACAGGCCTCTCTCCTGCATAGGAAGACGCGCTCATCACCTTCCTTTGGGTAAATTCAGATGTGTTCACCTGGACGGCATCTAATTTGTTCGGTGTGCCGAGGGAGGTGATCGAGCACCACTTAGCTGTGTGCCCCAACGCACACCCCATGAAACAGAAGGCACGGAGCCAGGCGCCAGAGAAGCAAGATTTCATCGTCAAGGAAGTTTAGAAGCTCCAAGAAGCCGGGGTCATCCGTGAGGTGCACCATCCCGAATGGCTCGCCAACCCAGTCGTGGTGCCCAAGAAGTGCGGCAAGGAGTGAATGTGCGCCGACTTCACGAGCCTCAACAAGTTCTGCCCTCAAGAGCCCTTCCCGCTGCCTCGCATCGACTAGATCATGGACCCCACCGCCGGGTGCGAGCTGCTATGTTTCCTAGATGCCTTCTCAGGCTACCACTAGATCAAGATGGCAGCTGAAGACGTGGAGAAAACGGCCTTCATCACCCCATGCGGCATATACTGCTACATCTGCATGCCATTCGGCCTCAGAAGCGTTGGAGCCACCTTCCAGAGGCTGATGCGCATCGCCTTGGGGCCTCAGATGGGGAGAAACGCGGAAGCCTACGTCCACGACATCGTTGTCAAGACTCGCGAGGCCTGGTCCCTCCTCGCGGACCTCAAAGAAATGTTCAACAACCTGCGCAAGGCCAACCTCAAGCTCAACCCAGACAAGTGTGTCTTCGGAGTTCCCTCCGGCAAGCTGCTTGGCTTCCTGGTCTCCCACCGCGGCATCGAGGCCAATCCTGACAAGATCAAGGCCATCGAGAAGATGCGCCCTCCCCAGAACCTCAAGCAAATGCAGCGCCTAGCGGGATGCATGGCCTCGCTTGGGCGATTCATCTCCAAGTTCGGCGAGTGATCCCTGCCGTTCTTCAAACTCATGAAGAGATCCGGCCCCTTCATGTGGACTCCTGAGGCCAACGCTGCCTTCGAAGACCTCAAGAGGTACCTCACGAGCCCGCCCATCATGGTCGCGCCACGCTCTCGTGAGACCCTGCTCCTATACTTGGCAGCCACCCCCCAGACGGCCAGGGCAGCCTTGGTGGCTGTTCATGAAGAGCGCGTCTACGAACAGAAGAAGCCTGCCGCGCCGGCGCCACCCGAGATCGTGCCATCACCTGCTGAGGCCCCGCCTCATGAGGCCCTTGGTGTGTCGCCTCCCAAGGCCGCGCCTCCACCTGCCGAGGGTCCTCCTCAGGAGGCCTCCATCGAGCCGCCTCCCGAGCCCTCCGAGCCTCATGAGCCTCTCAGGCCCTCCGGAGAGCAAACTGCCGTGCCAACTACATGCCTTGTCGAGCACTCCGTGTACTTCGTCAGCACGGTGCTGCGGGATGCGCGCGAGCGCTACCCCATGCAGCAGAAGCTCCTCCTCGCTTCCAGGAAGCCGCGCCACTACTTCCAGGGCCATCCCATCAAGGTGATCTTGCCTTACCCCCTGGAGTAAGTCCTGCGCAGCCCCAACGCCGCTGGCCGCGTCGCCGAGTGGAACATTGAGCTGCAGGCCTTTGAGCTAGAATTCTGCACAACAAGGGTGATCAAGGGTGCAGCCCTGGCTGACTTCGTAGCGGAATGGGCGGATCCGCCCCAGCAGGAGCCTCGTGAGGACGAATCCCTCTTGCCTGGGGACGAGGCGCCTGGCGGCTAGTCCATGCACTTCGATGGCGCCTTCTCCCGGCAGGGCGCGGGGGCTGGTGTCATGCTCACTTCTCCGATGGGAGACAAGGTCTCCAACAACATTGCGGAGTACGAAGGCCTCATCGTCGGCCTCAAGGCTGCTTTCTCTCTCGGCATCAAGCGCCTCACCATCAAGGGCGATTCGCAGCTCCTCGTCAACTTCTGCAACAAGAGCTACAAGCCCAAGGATGAGCACATGGCTGCCTATCTGGAAGAGGTACGCAAGCTCGAGAAGCATTTCCCTGGCCTGGAGCTCCAGCACGTCCCCCGCGGCAGCAACAAGGAGGCCGACGACATCGCCAAGCGAGCATCCCCCTGCGAGCCCCAAAGCCCCGGCATCTTCGAGGAAAGGCTCTTGAAGCCATCAGCTACACCACCTGCCGTGAAGCGCCACACTGCTTCATGAAGAGCTCCCACCCGCACCACCCACGGGCACGCCAGACTGCGGCCCAGCCTTAGGCGCCCGCCTGCTGCTGGCGCTGGAGCCTCAAGCGGACAGCTGGGCCACTGAGTTCAAGGCCTACTTGCTTCACGGCACCCTCCCGGAGAAGGATTCAGAGGCAGAGCGTGTGGCCCGCCAGGCCACCGCGTACTGCTTGAAGGATGGCGAGCTGTACCACAGGCGCCCCAATGGCGTCTCGCTGTGGTGCATCTCTGAAGAGCAAGGTCGCGAGCTGCTCGCCGACATCCACGGAGGAGACTGTGGCCACCACTCTTCGTCACGCACTCTCGCCGGCAAGGTGTTCCGCAGCGGCTTCGACTGGCCCACTGCGCTCCACGACGCTACCGAGCTGGTCCAATCCTGTGAAGCTTGCCAATTCCACACCAAGCAAATCCACCAGCCGGCGCAAGACCTCCAGACGATTCCTCTCTCATGGCCCTTCGCAGTCTGGGGGCTAGATATCTTGGGGCCCTTCCCTTGCGCAGCCGGTGGCTACCGCTACCTCTACGTCGCCATCGACAAGTTCACCAAGTAGGCGGAAGTTGAGCCCGTGCGCACCATCCCGGCAGGCTCTGCTGTCAAGTTCATCAAGGGCCTTGTGAGCCACTTTGGCGTCCCCAACCGCATCATGACTGACAATGGCTCCCAGTTCACAAGCGGCCTCTTCAAGTCATATTGTGCCAGCCTCATCACGCAGATCTGCTATGCCTCTGTGGCGTACCCACGAAGCAACGGCCAGGCCGAGCGCGCCAACGCTAAGGTCCTCAAGGGCCTCAAGACAAGAAGCTTCAAGAAAAAGCTCGACGCATGCGGCAAGGGCTAGCTGGATGAGCTACAGTCCATGCTATGGTCAATCCGCACGACAGCAACCAAGCCTACCGGCGAGACTCCCTTCTTCCTTGTCTACGGAGCTGAAGTAGTCCTCCCTTCTGAGCTCAAGCACGGCTCTCTGCGAGTCCTCGCCTTCGACGAGGCTCATCAGGATGGCTCGCGAGAAGCCGACCTGCTGCTCCTCGAGGAAGCCCGTCTCCAGGCCGCCCTACGCGCCGCAAGATACCAGCAGGCTTTGCGTCACTATCATAGCCGCAACATATGCCCGCGCACCCTTGAAGCTGGCGATCTCGTCCTGAGAAGGATCCTCTCCAGAGAAGGACTCCACAAACTCTCACCCATGTGGTAAGGCCCTTTCAGGGCTGCTCATGTCTCCAGGCCCGGTGCCGCCCGGTTGGAGACGGAGGACGGAGTTCCTGTGCCCAACACATGGAACATCCAACACCTCCGCAAGTTCTACCCGTGACCCTCACGCGTACGAACGAAGTGGAGTTGTACACGCTCCGGAGCCTCTCATTGCGTTCGCCTGATGGGCCAGCGAGAGCTCCCGCCCACGCCTCAATGGAAACCCCATGCTCCACGCTGGCGGAATGTCCCATGCCTAGTGGAAGCCCCATGCTCAGTGCTGGCGGAACAACAGAACTAAGGTCGCCCCACGGGCTGCACCAACCTCACGCTGACCCGTGCCGGACACGGCAGCCTCTTCTCTTTTGGAAGTGAAACTGAGGGCGCCCCACGGGCTGCACCAACCTCAAGCTGACCCGTGTCGGACACGGCAGCCGCATATTTTTTGGTTGTGTAATGAACCTTATTATTATGCTGCAGTAAAGCTTTATTTCCTGTGATATTGTGTCTTTGGTAAGTCATTTTCTTCTGGAGTCGTGCGCGCTCGTGATCTCCCTCCTGCTCCTCACGCGAGCGGGGGCTGGACACGGTGCCTGTGCTCGGGTCAGTCCCAGCAGCGCCGCAAATCCCAAGTGATCGAGCTCTGGCTCGCGGGCCTGCTCCCGTGCACGCCACCTCACCAAGGTCCTTGGTGTCTCGTCTCCTCACGTGACGCCCACGAGTGAGCTAGCAAGCGTGCACTGCTCCCCCGTTCGTGAAAATCTTCAGCATGCAGTTGTACCAGGAATAAGGCGCGCAAAGGCCTCGCGAGCGCTGCCTCGCGAGGTGACTCACGACAAGACGCCTCTGTAAGCCCTCAGGAAGCCTCGCGAGCGCTGCCTCGCGAGCCAACCTGCGGCGGCTGTCTCCACCAAGTGCTAGCGGGAGGCCTCACGAGCAAAAGCCTCGCGAGGCGCACTCCGCGACCTCGACGCATCAAGCGACACTCGCGAAAAGAGCTAAGTACCAAACACCTCACGAGCCGCTCTCGGCGCCTCTCGAGCTCTCCTCTCCCCGCAACCTCGCTGAGTGCCGATGTTTCCTCTTCCGCGCAAGCTGCTTGCACGTCAAAGGGGGGCTTCCGGAGCATCGTGCCTCAGGAGCCCTTATCGCCCTCAGTGCCCTACACCTCCTGGCCTTGTCCAGGCAACGCGACCTGACATACCAGCAACGGCTGTAGCCCGCTCGGGGGTTGGGTCCTGACGACGTAGAGCACCAAGGCAAGCAAAGAAAGGAAAATAGGCCTCACGAGATGGCCTCACGAGGAAACATACGTTGCAGCAAATCATAAAGTACTTAAGCAAAAGACATCATTTTTACGCCCCTACAGGGCTACATCGATCTATTACAGGAACAAAAAAGAAGGGCCAAGGCGGAGCGCGACGCATCTTCAAGATCCGACTCGGGCGCTACCTGCACCTAGTCGGAATCTTTGTCTTCACTCTTGATGCGCGGGGAGCTTTCGTCGCTCTCGCCCCCGCTGCTGGAGTCAGTGCTGCCGTCGCTGTCGCCCTCGCCAGAGGAGTCGGAGCCGCTGCCGCTCTCACTCTCCGCGCAGCACTCCAGGCGGCTGCCGGAGACCCCGAAGAACTTCACAAAGAGGATGGCGGCCTCTCTCGTATTTGAACTGAAGGAGATGCCCCCGCCTTAGGCCACGGGTGCGGGCAAATGACTTCCACCCCCGCTTCAGGAACATGAAGCCAGCGGGGGAGAACTCGGTCGCCACCCAGGAGGGGCCGTTGCAGCAGCCGTCCGCCTGCAGCCACAGACCCAAGGGCCCGCTGTCCTCCATTGCTCTTGCAAAGGAGTCAGGGAGCCGGAGCCAGCTGCAGGGCTAACGATGTAGCCCCACGATGAACTCGTGCGCCGCCTCCGCAGTGTGGGCCCCCGCCTATGGAGGACGGGCGGCCGCCCCGCCGCGCCCGCCTCGGCCGCGGGCGGCGGCCCTTCCGCGAATGCTAGGGCTGGCTGCGGCGGCTGCCGAGGAGCGCCCCCGGCCCCGAGGGGGAACCCTCGCAGCGGCTGCGGATGTGTGGGCTCACCCTCTGCTCCTCGCCATCGCAGCGGTGACCCCGGAAAGAGCACAGAAGAGTGAAGGGTAGAGGAAGGAGAGGCAGAGGTAGAAGATGAGGGGGGGAGATCTCTATCCCCCGTCCCTTTTATAACACCCTATGGGGACGCCCTCCCCGCCGCTCCGCCTTGTTCGACACCGGGAATCGAAGAGCAGAAGGGAAGCACTGATAGCCCTGCGCCCTGCGCGGGCAGGCTTTATGGCAGGCGCGGGCGGTTACCGAGGCGTAGTGGGGGAAGTGGGGGTGTCCCACGTCCCATCACACGCCACGCGTCGAACCTAGGCCCCGTAGTCTGTCAGGGCCCGCGCCGTTTCGCTCCCAACAGGCGGGAACATGCGCGCCACGGGCCCGGGGGCTACTGTCGGGCCATTGGGAACCAGGGTACCACGGCCCGTCTGCTTGCGGCCCAGGAAGCGACAATTGGCGAAGGCCCAAGACACGGCCCAGCTAAGGGCGCCGCGAAGCGAAGACACCTCACGAGGCGCCAGCCTCACGAGGACCCCTCATCAAGGGCGAACCACCAAGACTTAGCCGCAGCAGCAGCAGGAAGCCTCGCGAGGCGGCCGCCCGAGGCCCTCCGAGCCTGACGCCAGCCGCGTGGTCCTGTGCCCACCACGTGGGTGACGCGCTTGGCGACGAGCGGCGACAAAGGGCGCACCAGCGGGCGCGGACAGAGAGGGTTTCCTCTTTGGTGCTAAAGGGAGCAGCCCAGCTGCCCTCCTCCAAAGCAAGTCCCAAGGACTGCCCGTTTGGTGAAAGCAGACAAAGACAGCAAGGCGCGTAGGGCAGAGGTCATCACCGAGCCCACCAGCGCGCCATGGATCATGCTTTTGCAGGCGAAGACTACCTTTAGTCAGGATAGCCTGGGCGCCTGTCCCCTTTCAAAACCCGCCAAGTGTGGCAACCCTTCCCGCCGATATTTTCAGGGGAAGAGGACCAAGGCGGCTATAAAAGGGACAGTCCTGCCATTGTAGAGGGGATCGACTCCTTCTTCTCCTACCTTATACGCGAGAACTCTCTTGCCCATAGCAATCCCAACACAAGCAGGAGTAGGGTTTTACACCGCAAGGTGGCCCGAACCTGGGTAACCGATGTGTCCCCTGTCGTGCTCTGCGCTCGTCTGCTCTCGCCGTAGCGTCGCCGTGGTCACCCTAGGATCGGTAGGAACTAGCTCGCCCCCCAGTGTTCGAACCTTTGGGTCTGCCAGAGCCCCAATTCCGACAGCCGCCAAGTACCACCAGCCGACACAGCTTGAAGTCTCTGAAAGATCTGTCATGCGTAGCACCTGGCGAACAGGCATGACAAAGCGTAGCACCTGTCGGCCAGGCATGACTTGACATCTCCACCGAAGCTCCATGCAAGACGAAGCCGCTCCACCTCCCGCCTCTGTCTTCCAGCGCTGCTCCACAAACTATGCTCTCAAGAGATAAACGACACCGCAGTGCCGCCATCGTCCGATCTGGAAGACCAGATCCTAGGGTTTCCCCCGGAGCAGCACGAGTGGGTCGACAGTAGTTACACAACGATGCCTTCATCAAGGTAACGACGCAGAACACCGCCATCACCCGCCGTCGGCTCGGTTTTCACCGGCAACTATGTCTCCCCGACTCGCAGCTGGGACTAGATGACGGATCTCGAGATCTGACCACCCAGCCTCAGGCCGACCACCTCCAACGGAGGAGATGACCACCACCGCCAAGCCTAGGGTCACCGCCTCGAGCATCCGCATGATGCAGATCAGGACCAGAAGTGTCACCACAATCCGAAGCCGAACTGGAGGTTGAGCGGCTGCAGCATGGCCGCCGCCGCCACCTGCCGCTGTGGCTACAGGCCCGCCGCCAGGCTCCAGCCGTCGTTGTCCGCCATCACTGCCGAGGAGATCAAGATCGGAACCGCCGCAACGATCTTGAGCCGCTGACGAGTGAGAAGAAGGCCGCCGCTCGGGCTTTGCCCTGGCGTCGTCGCCGGCGGCGGCGGAGAGGAGAGTGGTGGTGGGGGCGAAGGAGGGAGGCGGGGATGCCCCAGTGCGGCGCGGCGGCGTCACACGGGAGCGGAGGCTGGGTTAGGTCGGGGCTAAAGCTAGCAATGGAAATACTCTTGAAGAAACTCTTGAAAGTTTTATTGCTAGTCAGACTGAGCAGAATGAGAACTTCAAGAATATCTTGAAGAATCATGATAAGTTACTTGGTCAATTGACCAGTAAGGTTGTTGGACTAACAAATGATGTGCAGGTACTCGAAGGAAGATCCAAGAATATGGAGGCACAAGTAGCTAAGATAGCAGAGAGCCAAACACTGATTTTGGGTAAGTTTGCAGGTGAACCGAAGCCTAACCCGGTTGAAGAAGTTAAAATGGTGAGAAGCAACGACGAGAAAGCTGAAGTACTTGACACAAGCCATGTGCGAGAGTAAAATTATACGATTGCAGATTTTGTGAAGAGGATATCCATGAAGTATCCACTATCGGGGGTAACTAATAATGAAGCATATAATGTCTATGTTTAACAAGTTGCAGCTAAGGTACGTGAACTTGATGATGAAAGGAAAAAGCTCTACAATAAGTTACCAGCTAAGCAAGAGGATGCTTTTGAACCTACTATAGAAATTGAGATAGGATTGAATAAATTCAGTGCTTTATGTGATTTAGGGGCAAGTGTTTCCACTATCCCCAAATTGGTTTATCATAGTCTTAATCTCGGTCCTTATGCTAATACCGAGATCATTTTGAATATGGCTAATTCTACTTTTACTCAGGCAGTAGGCATTAAGCATGGTGTTATAGTTCAAATTAATGATTGCCCTGTCATGATTGATCTTGTCATAGTAGATATGCTTGAAGATCCAATTGCCCCTATAATTCTTGGTAGACCTTTTCTAAGGACTATCAAAGTTGTGATCAATGTGTTTAAGGGGAATGTTAGATTTGATTAACCCGCTAAAGATCCTTTTGTAAGACATTTCCCCAGGAAAAAGAAAATGAAGACCTACTCAGGAGAAGGCATCATTGTGAATGCCAGAAGCTACGGTCTCGGTGTGTTTGCACCACCTTGATCACCACTACGATCGAGCTAACTGACTGAAAACAAGCGCTTCGTGGGAGGCAACCCACGTGAATAAAGTAGACAAGTAAGTTTTTATTTTTGTTTCAATAAAAGAGTGATTGAAGTTATATATGAAGAAGTAAGTTTGGAAGAGTGGCTCTAGTGAAGGCTTTGCGATGTGCAAGTTGAATTATGTGTTGAATCGATGTTTGGATGCCTAGAAATATGTCTTTCTATTGTCTTGGAACTAACCCCGCAGGAGAGCAGAGAAAAAGAAAGGTTTCGAAAGAAATAGATCAAAAGACGGCGTTCAAAACGACCACGAGCAGTCGTATGAGCGGTCGCATGACCTGCTGGAGGTTCCAGCGCAAAACAACCAGAGGCAGCAGGAGGGAAGACGTCGTTTCAAACAGGCACGAGCGCCCGTTCGAGCGGTCAGTTGACTCTTTTGCAGAAAACGAAGAAACATTTCAGAGCATTCGACGGCGTTCCATGCGGGCGCATGCACCCGTCCGAGCGGTCGTTTGACACCCTTAGACCAGAAGAAGAAAAGAACAGCGTGAACGACGGTGTTTCAAATGGATGGTGCTAGTCGTATGAGCGGTCGCATGATATGAGCACAGATGCGGGTAAGTGATAAGCACATTTCATATACATAATTTTGGCATACAAATATACCATTTGTTGAGTTCTGACCATCAATTCTTGCTGTGAATTATTTAATATTTGCATAAAAATCATATAAAGAATCATTTACTAGTCATTTGTTTCTTTTGCAGAAAAGTGCGCAAAGGCACTATAAACTTCAAGTTCCGGACTAAGTGGCTAAGAGAACTAGTCAAGTGAAAAGAAGAGAAGGAAGAATGGACTTGTATGTGATGAAAAGAAGTAACCAGAGGGGCAAGTTAAAGGAGGAAGGGACCTTCTTGTGAAGAAAGAAGAAAAGGAGAAGGGCCAAAGAGCAATAGTGGCAGATCAGGGAGGGGAACAAAATCCCTAGAATGCCTCCATTCCCCATCAGGCCTGGCACATATGTCTCTCTCCCCTGCCTCCTCCTCCACCACCACCGGCCGCCACCGCGGCCAGGCCGGCGTGGTGGTGCGCCACCCAGCCATTCATCCACTCCATCTCCACCACATAGCACCATCAGCACACCATCCATTCCAGCGCCACCAGCAGCCATCCAGCCAGCCACCAGTGCCACCGCATCAACAGCGCCAAAATGATCGTTTGTAGTGCAGTGGGGTTTTTATGCCCAAACTGCGGGTTGTCGAAGTTCTCCTCAGGGACTAGGCGATCAGCGACGGCGCAAGACTAAAGCTAGATCACACAATTAAAATGCAGACAAGCAAATGTAGATTCAGATTTTACTCACTTTCTTTTTGATATTTTCTTTATGTAAGCAAAGGGCAGAAGCAAGATTACGGGACAAGGACAGAAATTTCACATCACAATCACACATACATATTTATATATCATAGGTACTTGATATATCACTAGGACTACAAAATGAACACTAGTCACAAACATGATTAGAAAGCACATGTACTGGACTCACATCACACTAGCCAAATCACCTTGACATATATCAATACAACAATAACTAAAAGATTAAACCATCTAACATGATATATATCATAGGTTATATATTGAATAGAGACACCACCTGGTTTTGTAGGTTAAATGATCAATTGTAGTACAGCGGGATATTCATGCCCAAACTGCGGATGTCGTGTTCTCCTCAGGGACTAGGCAATTCAACGATTATGCTCGGCTAAAGCTAGGTAACACAATTCAGATCAAGAATGCAAGAAAATAAACCTAAACTAAACAAGGTTGTTCCCGAAGATCGTCGGCAAAGAAAATGCAAACAAGCAAAGGGAGGTTTAGATTGTCTATACTGTCTTTTTGGTAATTTCCATATTACTTGAGGAATTTAAACACTGACACAAGCAGGAGTCAATGACACAATAACTAGCAGACATGTAAGATAATGAAGGGAGAAGAAATACACAAGGGTGAACACACCTATATGCTAGCAGACCGCTAATTCACAGAACAAAATATCATATATCAAATCAAACATACCCAAAATTTTCCAAAGCAGCTAGACATCAACTAGTCAGAACACATAATAAGATGCACTAAACTGAACAATTGTCAGGTTGCAAGCTCTTATCAAATCTGAATATTACATGTACTACTCGTCTCAAATTACAGAAAATTCAAAGAATATAGGGAGGGACAAAGGGATAGGCAGCAGCAAGATTGAGGAGAGAGCAGCAGCAAAGGGAGGTCGAGAGAGAGAGCTTCAGCAGAGGGTGTTGGACAAGGAGAAGCAGTAGGGAAGCAGCTGGAGGTGCAGCAATAGAGGAGCAGTAGCAGAGTTAGCAGCAACAGCGTGGGGGATTTGAGAAGATTAGGAGCAGCAGCAGAAAGGAGAGGCAGCAACGAGATTGGGGAAGAACAGTAGCAGAGGGAGAAGAAGAAGAGAGTCTTGCGGGGGATCAGACAGCCCGCTGCTGTGTCTTGCAGGGCGCGCGAGGTGGTGCTGTGGTGTTGGTGGCGGCGTTGATGGATGGGTGATGGAGTGGTGGATGGAGACGATGGTGGTGCTAGTGGATGGATGGCGATGGTGGATGGTGCAGATGGCGCGCCGCCACGCCGGCCTGGCCGCGGCGGCGGCCGGTGGTGGAGAAGGAGGTTGGGGAAGGGAGAAAGATGCCATGCCTGTCACGCGGGTGACCCGGGGACTAGCTTCGGGCGATGGTGTTAGGCTATAGACTTAGTTTTGCTTCTTTTCTATTTTGTGCCATATATTTGTGATATATCTCTAACCCTAACCCCTGTTCTAGTTATTTTCTCTTTCTTTTCTTGTTAATTTTGTAGGTTGGATTGTCTTCTCGGTTATGGCATATTATTCAGATCACCACGGATATGCGAGCAACACTACTAACAACATGGAAACTATTCAAGAACATATAAGTAAGATATTCCATCAATTAGATGAATTAGCTCGGCAGCGAGGTATAGTTTTTGAGGATAGGCCTAGTTGTTATGATCCTTATTCCGGAGGCCATCCTAATGTTGCTCCTACATGCCATATTTGTGGATTTTAGGGCCATTCACCCGTTGAATGTCAGCGTGGTTACTCTCACCCTCGAGATTGTTTTGGCATGAGCTTCACTCAACACCATAGCTCATACCAAAACAATTACTCACATGGGTGGCCTGAAAACCAGAATATGTCATATAGGAACAACAACCTTGAGATCTCACCGTTTGCTTCTAGTAATCATATGTAGGGATTTGGGTATGAAGAGGAGAGCAACAACTATGCACCACAACAATTTTATTCACCTCCTACTCTTATACCTCAGCACCAGGAGATGTTTCCAATGGAGTTAAATGGTCCTCCACTTGGTCAACCAACAAATCCAGCACCAGTTGAATATTCAGTGCAAGTGCCCACACAAGATGAATTTGATGATATAGAGAAGCTCACACTCTTGAGTCTTGAGTTCACTTGGAGTGTCGAAGATGATCCTATTAGGAAAGTTATACTAGAGGAAATGAAGAAGATTAAGAGTGGAAAAGAGCTAGTGGAAGAAGTAAGGAAGATCGAGAAGAACACCAATGCTAGAAGTACTATATCATCACAGCTTGAGTTGAGTGTTGCTGGGATTTCCCTAGATACATGTGAGGTTCCAATGCCTTCACATCCAGATGAGCACGATGGTGAGAGTCCAGAGGAAGAGAGACCTCAGATTGAAGAAGATGTACTCAAAGACAAGGAACAAGACGATCCAGAGCTTGAATGCCCAAGCGATCAAGTTGAAGAACCATCATCTCTCATTCTTAAAGAAGTAAAAGAAGTTGATGTGATTGAAGATGAAGAACCAGCGATTCATTTGCCTATCATCATACAAGAGCGTGATCTAGCAGGTTTATCCAACCCTCTTGATGACATGCTTCCTTATGAGATCTTTGCTGCTACTTTGCATTGCGTTATACCATCCATTAAGCTAGACTTGAAAAAGTATTTGCTTGGACATGATCATACATACCCTATTAGTGGCATTGTTCGCATTTGTTATGATGACACTTATTTTCCCCATGCTAGACCTATGCTTAATGATAAATATCATCCTCATGTTAGTATTGAGCTTGCTGATTCCTACAATCCTAAACATGTGCTCTATTGCTATGCTTATATAATTGGATATTCAATTGATGACTTAGAGGGCATCGACCCTATCACTTGTATTGTCTCTTTTGTTGGATGCTCTTTCAGGTTTTTGCTTCTGCACCGTTCACTACATGCTGACCAGGTTCAAGGTGACATTCCTTGGGACCCTGGTGGATTCAGAGCATGGTGAAGAGGAGAAACAATGGGCACATACAAGGAAGAGATAAGCTAGAGCAGGAATGAGGAACCAAAAGGAGAAGAGCTGCAGTTTAGAGAGTGATCGAGCGAGTGCTACTTCGTAAAGCCCGGTGAGCTGTTTCATGACCCATTCTGAATATTATAAATACATGCTGAAATCAATTGCTATTTGTGTTGCTTGAGCCATTTCTTAGTTGTTGTCAGGCTGAAATTTACTTATGGCATATTGTGCTTGATGTGAATTGTGAACTGATTGTTGAATGCCTTGTAAACTAGTGATCCACACAATGCTTTCTTTGCTGAAAGTAGTGAAAGCTATTAGTTTCGAGTGCTCAAATCCCTAGTGCACTAGTAAACTCAACCATTTTCTGCTATTACCTTGATACACCTAGATAACTATGTTTAGATGTTGAATTTGTGCCAAATTTGTTCCCATTCAGAGCAACCACTTAACCACTATGGATTAGCATGCTATGTTCCCTAGATCGGTAGCATGTGAACCAGACATGGCTAAGTGATGATTCTTGTTTTTGTACTTTAGTTTTGTTCATCTAAAAAGAGTATATGTATAATGAATAATTATCGGATCTACCTAACAGTAGCATGCCATGTTCCCTGGATCGGTGGCTTGTGAAATCTGGTTGGATCGGGTAGGAGTTAATTATATAAAAAAATGTAATTGTCGAACCAAGTGTATACCATGTTCTCTGGAATCTGTCGGTGTACTAAAGTTTGGGTCATTTTAGTACCCCATACTTGTGCATGGACGGTTGTAGCCATACCAGTGGCAAGGCCTGCCGGAGGACAGCTGGAAACAGATACAAGATATCAAGAGGGCGTTCAAGCTAATGATCAGAAGGCAGAAGACCGAAGGCTGGGTTCCCGGCAAGATCCTTGCTGAGAAGGCTCGTGAAGGCCCGGCAAGGCCTCGCGCCCGGCAAGGCCTCGCACCCGGCAAGATCTTGCGCCCGGCATGATCCCACCGCTTCAGCACAGTGCCACCGCTCCAGCGCAGCGACCAGCCTGTCGTTTAGGGCTTGTCCTCCTGGTTGCGTGTCATGGCACTGACCGCGGATGGGGTTAAGCGGTGCTGATGGGACGGATCCTTTTTCCGTCCCCGAGAAAGTAAGGGACACCTAAACGGGGCATTAAATGCGTTTGTCCTAAGACGTCAGTGATAATCATGAAACCCTGTAGCAACTTTACACCTCTTGTACTGCTGTCCTCCATTGTTGGTGACCCCTTGGACGTATAAAAGGAGGCCCAAGGCGAAGCTATAGAAAAGGAGGACCTCCTGGCCCATTTCGCATGCGTAGCTGCTTCTTGAACGTACTGTTCATCACAAGCGCTCCGTGTACTTGAGCTTACGAACATCCACAATAAACAACAGCAGGAGTACGGTATTACACTTCTCAGCGGCCCGAACCTGGGTAAAGATCCCCGCGTTGATCGTTGGTTCCGCTCTTTGTGCAAATCTTTTCCCCTTGCCGAACCGTAAAGGGATCCACGCGATCCCATAGGTGTCGTACGCCGACATCTTTGGCGCGCCAGGTAGGGGGAAAGGTTGCGCAAACCCGATCTAGCGGTCAGCGCGCCAGTTCTTGATCACCTTTCATCGCCATGGCTCCCAAGAAGAAGGGTGCGACAGCGGTGGATCCATCCGCGTCTGGCCTACCCGTACCTGCACAGACGGGTGACGGCGCGGGCGCTGGTGGAGGAGGTGGAGGTCTTGAGCCTCCACGACGTTCCGGCGACCAGAGCCAGGCGAGCGGCGTCGTTCGCAACGGCGCTGCCGAGTCTAAGGACGGAGCCATGCTACCTACGGGTGGCGCAGCGAACTCCAAGGACGGTACGGCGCCTTCCAAGACACCCATGCCGGTGCATGCGCCGTGGCCTTCTCAGGTCGCGTGCGACGGGCAGCGCCGCGACGTTGGTGGTTCCAGGCGCTCCCATGGAAAAACCCCTGCGCATCACTCCCAAGATGCGCGGGGCCAAGATCCACGCCAACATGCCGGCGGAAGCAGGGCGCGATCGCAAGGCCGTGATGGAGCTCCTTCTAACTCAGTTAGGAGTCTAAGCACCTCACGTTCTTCGCACCTTTCGCCGCCGCCTACACCGGCAGAAGCGTTGGCACGAGCTCAACTGCTCCTAGACTTCCCTCCCGCTGCGGAGAAGATGGAAGAATGGAGATCTGCTATTCAGAGCCTCATCGGCTTTGCTAACGACGACAGGCCGCAGCAGGCGGAGCCTTCGCGGCGGCAGTCCACTGGGCCGGTGCGTGCTGAGGGCGAGAAGACCGGAGGTGGTACGACTACGATGCGCTCCCCTCCGCCACGACAACAGCGGTCGCAAACTCGGCGGATCGACGCCCGAGATGACGATTCCACGGCGTCGTCTGATCCGCGGGTTCACCGCGATCAATGTCAAGTTCTTCGCAAACGGCACAAGGAGGATGCTCGAACTACCATCAGGCGGCGGCGGGAAGCGCGCCGTCAATCCGACAGGCGCGCGGGACCCACTGTCGACGAGCCTGCGCCAGGGTATTCTGGTAGCCTGCCTTACGAGGTGGGTTGTCCAGCTTTTACTCGTGAGCCGCGGCGAGTCCAGTGGCCCAATTCCCGAACCTTCAAGCCGGAAGTGCCGGAGAAATACGACGGCAAGACTCAGCCGTCAGAGTTCCTAAGCGTCTACACCATTGCGGTGCAGGCTGCCGGGGCTCGAGACGACAAGATATTCGCCAACTACTTCCCGTTGGTGCTTAAGCCCAACGTCAGGTCATGGTTGATGCATCTGCCGGAGAATTCCATTTCTTCCTGGGCAGATCTGTGTCATGAGTTTCTTGGCGCCTTTACTGGAGGCCACCAAGCTCCTGGCCAGGAAAGTGATCTACATCTCATTCCCCAGAAAGAAGGCGAAACCTTGCGCAAGTACATACAGAGATTCAGCCGTATACAGCACAACATCCAGACGTTCATCCTGCCGCAGTTATCAGCACCTTTCACCAGAATGTGCGCAACCGCAAGATGCGGGAAGAGCTGGCGATGAACAAAGTCAGGGATGTCGCCAAGCTCTATGCTCTGGCTGACAGATTTGCTCGGGCCGAAGAGGGAAGGAGACTCCCCGGCGAGGATGCTGGCGCGGAGCCCGACTCTGAAGAGGAAGGCGCGACCACCTCGGCAAAGAAAAGCCGACGGCGTAACAGGAAGCGCAAGGGCAAGGCCGTGCTTGCCGTCGAGGGATCCGACAACCCCGGCACCGCCAAGAAGGTCAAGACTGGCGGCCCCGGCAAGGAGGTTGCCGCGTGCGCCGCATGTCAGGCCTTGGTGGCTGTCGACAAGCTGGAGGGCTCCGTCAAGCTGTACTGCAAGATCCATCGCACCAAGAGTCACGATCTCCAGGACTACCGGCAAGTTGAGCAGCTTGTCGAGAAGCAGAGAGCCGAGTACGAGAGGCGAGACAAGGAGAAGGCCCAGGATGGCGCTGAGGGATCTGGCAAGAAGCGCGGTGGTCGAGGAGGTCGCCGCGGCAAGGCCAAGCAACAGAAGGAGAGGCCCGCTCGAGGCCGCGACAAGGAACAGGGGGGTGACGATGATGATGAAGACGCTGACGAGTCTAGCGAGCACGAGTTCCAGAAAGCTACAGAAGCCATGTGCGTTGACGGGGGCGCCTCGTTGCATTCCTCTCACCGCCGACTCAAACAGTGGGCACGCGAGATTAATGCGGCAGAGCCATCGATTGATGCCCGGAAACCACTGAAATGGTCCAACACGCCTATCATTTTTGACGCCGAGGACCACCCTGATCGCACAACTGCGGTCGGGTGTTTGCCATTGTTGGTTTTACCAACAATCCGCAACCTCAAGGTGACAAAAATGTTAGTTGATGGTGGGGCCGGTTTGAACTTGATCTCGCCTGATGTGATCAAGAGATTACAAATTCCTGACGAAGATCTTGAAGAAACGGGCACATTCCAAGGGATCAATCCAGGAAGGAGCCAGCCGAAGGGCAAGATCACGCTGCCAGTAACATTTGGTAGCGAGCTGAACTATAGGACAGAGAAGATCGTCTTCGACGTCGCCAAGATTCCATTACCATATAATGGGATTCTTGGTCGCCCGGCGTTGGCCAAGTTTATGGCGGCATCACACTACGCCTATAACACTTTGAAGATGCCCGGGCCGATGAGCGTCATCACTATCAACTCCGACAAGAAGGATGCGTTTATCTGCACCGACCAACTCTACCGGGAGGCAGTTGCAGCACCTGCCGCCAAGGCACTTGCTCCTGCCGCCGAAGCTCCCGGGGGGAAGAAGAAGACCGGCAAGGCATCTAGCGCACACTCTGGCAAGCGCACCTCCTTGGAGTGCTGCGCTCCCGTTGAGGATGTGCCAGAAAGCTCCACCGGCAAGAGCAAGAAATCCAAGGCAGCTCCACCAGAAACTAAGAAGGTGCCCGCCAAGAAGGATGGTACGGGGGGAACTTTCACCATAAGTTCCACCCTCGATGACAAATAGGAAAGCGCGCTCATTGCCTTCCTACGGGCGAATGTCGATGTGTTTGCATGGAAACCATCTGATATCCCCGGTGTTCCCAGGGAGGTAATCGAGCACCACCTTGCTGTCTGTCCTCACGCGCGGCCCGTCAATCAGAAGGTCAGGAAGCAAGATTTGGAGCGGCAAGAATTTATCGCCGAGGAAATCAGGAAGCTAGAAGCGGCAGGTCTAGTTAGAGGAGTCCTTCATCCAACATGGTTGGCCAATCCAGTTGTAGTGCGCAAGGCGAATGGAAAATGGAGGCTATGTATTGACTATACAGATATCAATAAAGCCTGCCCAAAAGATCCTTTTCCCTTGCCGCGCATCGACCAGATTGTGGACTCCACTGCTGGCTGCGATTTGCTGTCATTTCTTGACGCATATTCAGGCTACCACCAGATTTTCATGTCAAGGGAAGACGAAGAGAAAACCGCATTTATCACCCCATGTGGCACGTATTGCTTCATACGTATGCCTTTCGGGTTGAAAAGTGCTGGTTCAACGTTTGCAAGGGCGGTCCAAATTGGTTTTGAGCCCCAGCTACATAGAAATATGGAAGCTTATATGGATGACATAGTGGTTAAAACAAAGGACAAGGCAACGCTCATACAAGATTTAGAAGAGACATTTGCAAATCTGCGCAGAATCAATCTGAAGCTCAATCCTGAGAAGTGTGTGTTTGGCGTTCCATCCGGCAAACTTCTCGGGTTCTTTGTGTCTCAACGTGGAATCGAAGCAAATCCCGACAAGATCAAAGCAATCGAGCAGATTGAAGCACCGAGACGTGTCAAAGATGTGCGTCGACTTGCTGGCTGCGTTGCTGCTCTGAGCAGGTTCATCTCCAAATCCGTTGAGCGCGCCCTGCCTTTCTTCAAAATCTTGAAGAAGGCAGGTCCAATGAAATGGACTCCGGAAGCGGAGGCAGCGCTGCAGGACTTGAAGAAGTACCTCTCCTCTCCGCCAACACTAGTCACACCTAAAGCGCAAGAGCCGTTGCTACTATATCTAGCGGCAACGAATCAAGTGGTTAGTGCTGCGTTAGTGGCGCAGAGAGAAGTCGACGAAGAAGCAGCGGCAGTGGCAAGCCCGTCAAGCGACAAGCTGGGATTATCCCCGGCAGAGTCTGGTGCCGACAAGGCCGGATCTGCGCAGTCGAATGAAGCAGTGCAGAAGAAGATGGTGCAGCGCCCAGTCTATTTTGTCAGCTCCCTGTTGCAGGGGGCTAGGTCAAGATATTCTGGCGTGCAGAAGTTGCTCTTCGGCCTCCTTATGGCCTCGAGGAAGCTGCGTCATTACTTCCAGGCACATGAAATCACCGTCGTCACTCGCTTCCCGTTGCAACGGATTTTACGAAATCCAGATGCGACCGGCAGAATTGTGGAGTGGGCATTGGAACTGTCAAGCTTTGGTCTCAAGTTTGAAAGCACTTCGACTATTCAGAGCAGAGCTTTGGCAGAGTTCATTGCGGAATGGACACCAACGCCAGACGAAGAGATTCAAGAGACAACTATCCCCGGCAAGGAAACAGATCGAGAATGGATTATGTACTTTGACGGGGCTTTTTCGCTGCAAGGCACCGGTGCTGGCGTGCTGCTTGTCGCACCCACCGGAGAACACCTCAAGTATGTAATTCAGATGCACTTTCCCCGGGAGAGATCAACAAACAACACTGCAGAATATGAAGGGCTGCTTGCCGGTCTCAGGATCGCGGCAGACCTTGGGATCTAGAAGCTCATCGTCAGAGGTGACTCACAGCTTGTCGTCAGGCAAGTTAACAAAGACTATCAGAGCCCATTGATGGAAGCATATGTAGATGAAGTGAGAAAGTTGGAGGAGCGTTTTGACGGTTTGCAAACAGAGCATGTTCCTCGAGCAGAGAACAACATTGCCGATGACCTGTCGAAGCGTGCTGCCCTCAAGTTACCTGTGGAACCAGGAACTTTTGTGCTCCGCTTAACTCAGCCATCCGTAACACCATCGACGAGGCAAGACAAAAGAAGGAAGTTGAGTTCCGGCCAGTACTTTCCGGCAGAGCTTCCAGAAGCCGCTGGCAAGGAGGTTGCCGGGAACGACACGGTTGCCGGTGAGCAGCAGCCTCGCGCAGAACCTCAGGTTCTTGCCGCAGAAGCAAGCGCTCCCGCGGCCGAAGATATGCCTTTGGTCCTTGTTGTCGAGCCGCAGGCTCCAACATGGGCACAGCACATCGTCCAGTTCCTTCAAACAGGAGAACTCCCTGAAGAACAGGAAGAAGCGGAGAAAGTAGCCCGTCAGTCTAGTATGTACCAGTTCGTCGACGACGTCCTATACAGAAAGAGACCGAACGGTGTGAAATTGAAGTGCATTCCTCGGGAGGATGGACTGGAGCTGTTGGCAGAGATACATGGAGGCATATGTGGCTCCCACATAGGCTCAAGAGCTCTTGTCGGCAAGGCATTCTGGCAAGGTTTCTTCTGGCCCACTGCTCTCCAGGATGCAACTGCACTAGTAACCAAGTGTGAAGCGTGCCAGTTCCATTCAAAGGAATTGCATCAACCAGCTCAAGCTCTTCAGACAATCCCTCTTTCCTGGCCATTTTCGGTCTGGGGGCTCGACATATTGGGCCCCTTTCCCCGCGCTGCCGGGGGCTTCGAGTACTTGTACGTTGCTATCGACAAGTTCACGAAGTGGCCGGAAGTGGAAGCAGTGAGAAAGGTGACAGCACAGTCAGCGGTCAAGTTCTTCAAGGGAATAGTGTGCCGTTTTGGTGTACCAAACAGGATCATTACCGACAATGGCACGCAGTTCACGAGCCGCACCTTCATGTAGTATGTCCAAGACCTTGGCGGCAGAATCTGTTTTGCCTCCGTTGCTCACCCGAGAAGCAACGGCCAAGCGGAGAGGGCAAATGCAGAAGTGCTGCGAGGTCTCAGAACAAGAACTTTCGACAAGCTGCGCAAGTGCGGAAGACACTGGATTGATGAGCTGCCGGTGGTTCTTTGGTCAATCAGGACGACACCAAATCGAGCTACTGGTCAGACACCCTTCTCCCTAGTTTACGGGGCAGAAGCAGTTCTCCCCACGGAACTCATATACGGGTCACCTCAAGTGCTCGCTTATGATGAGCTTGAGCAAGAGCAGCTGCGCCAAGATGGCGCCATGCTCCTTGAGGAAGATCGTCTTCGGGCTGCTGTGCGAGCTGCACGCTACCAGCAAGCTTTGCGCCGCTATCATAGCCGCAAGGTTCATGCCCGAAGCCTTGAGGAAGGCGACCTTGTTCTTCGGCGCGTTCAGTCGGCCAAGAATTCCAACAAGTTGACGCCGAAGTGGGAAGGCCCTTATCGGGTAGTACGAGTTACCAGGCCCGGCGCAGTCCGCCTGGAGACCGAAGATGGCATTCCAGTGAGCAATTCCTGGAATATCGAACACCTTCGTAAGTTCTACCCGTAAGGCGCGGTTGCCGGCAAGGCATATGATCCTTTGTACAAGTCTTGCCGGCAAGGCATATGATCCTTTGTACAAAGCCAGGCGCAGACCCTGTGCACAGTTGAATAAACTTAAGTGTTTTACAATTCTTGTTGATTTTCATGTCATTTCTATATGCATGCTTGTCTCAGATATTGTATTACATTTGCTCCCGGTAAGCATTAATGAACTGCCAAGGTTCCATATCTCTATTTTCTCTTCTTTCTTTTTCTCAAAGGATAGAAGGTTCCCTCGCGCGCAAGTTTGCCCGGGGGGATGATGATGGTATGGACACCGACAGGCGACGTTCAAGTTGACCTTTCGCAATAAGGAGTACAACAACGAAAAGCTAAGTTGCAAAACTTTTAAGCCAATTTTTGTTGTTGTAAGAGTTATTTTCCTTGAACGATTTCGGCTTTTTGTATGGAAAACCTGCACGCAAAGGAACCTTGTCGTGATTGGTTGCGCCCTTACTCTGTTTCGAGTCCGCTCAACAGTCTAAGTGGCTGCGCTGAAAACGTCAAGGTTTCTTGTCGGTAGCGACACCCCCAGCAGGGTGCTAAGGATCCGTTCCTCAAAGCGCTCGCGACAAGGGTGCGCGCACCGGCAAGATCCCAATAAGCGTAGGGCAAAGACCATACAGAAAGAAATCAGACGAGGGAAATAGCATATATTCATCCAAAACAAAGCAAGTTATATTACATTGATAGTCGCCGCAATTCTAACTTAAGATAAAACTGTCTTTGGCATGGAATGGTGGCGACAAAATGAAGCGAAACGGCTAGTCCCTGCGCTGGCCTTCGATCCGCTTGACGTGGCTCACTCTATCAACGATGGGCGCGACAAGCTCTTCGAGCGCCTTGAGATCTGCATCCTCCGGCAAGCTAGCAAGAACGTTGGTGAGGTTGATGCCAGGATTCTTGTGCACCACCTTGACGAGCACCTCGCGGAGGACGGCCCGGCCAAGCTTGCGAGATTCGTTGGCCAGCTGGCTCTCTCGATTAGAATGGAGCAGCTTGAGGGCATCAACGACACCCTCGAAGAACATGGTCAGCTTGGCGCTCGAAGACACCCTCTCGTCAGAAGAGTAGCTGAAGTTGTCCAAGCCCATGGTGGACAGTTCCGCGGCAAGCCTTTCCGCGACGTCGACAAGGCGCTCAGTCCAGATCGTCACACCTTTCTCAAAGTCATTATAGGTGGCGGCAGCGCTGTTGAGCAGACTCTTCTCAGCCTGGAGATCTTTGACCAAAGCCCTCTCACGAGCTTTGCTGTTCTCAAGGGACTCCTCCAGCGTTGCCAGCTTCAGTGTCAGATCAGCAATAGATTCATTGGCTGCGGTGAGCTCCTTGGTCTTGTCGGACATGGCGGCTTGCATTTCCGCCAGGCTGAAGAGAGTCTTCTCTCTGTCGGCTTTGAGCATTGAGATCTCCCTGCGTGGTCCTCAAGATCCGCCTCCAACCTCTTCACCTTATCGCCCAGCTCGTTCTTGGCGGCCTCTGCAGCTTCGGCGGCATCGATGGCTTCCTTTAGCTTGCCGGCGTGGTTTATGGAAAGAGCATCGAGTGTTTCCTTGTGCCTCTGCTCCAGCTCCTGCGTTCGCCGCGCGACAAGCTTGTCAATCTCTTCATCCTTGCTGCGGAGCTTGGTGGCGAGCGCCTCCTCGCGAGCGGCAAGATCTTCTTCATGAGCATCGAGCCCGACGCGACGTTCCGTTAAGCGAGCCTCTTCTGCAGCAGCCCGCTCTGCAGCCTCCTCCTGTGCCTTCTCGGCATCGGACTGCTTCATGAGGAGCTCGTTCCAGCTCTGATTCAGGTGCTCCCGGCCAGCCGTCGGCTCTTGGAAGGCCTCGGCGTACCAGACTTACGTCTCCTCGACGCGCTTCTGAAAATCTGCCTCCGCTGCTTCAACAACTGCCGCCCTGGAGTCCAACTTCTCCTTTCGGGCACGGTGCAGCGCCTGGAGTTTTTGGAAGTTATTGCTCATGGCTTGGAGGAGCTGTTCTTTGCTGGATCTGCTGCTGCTAGCGCATGGCTTGTCACCGACTTTGAGTCCAGCGGTGGCAATGACGTCTTCATCAAAAGTTTCTCCTTCGATTGGTGCCCCAGTGCTTGTCGTCTCTGGTATGCTGACGAACAGGTTGTCGCCAACCTTAAGGTAACTGCTTGACGGGGGGACGTCGGATGTTGACGGTTGATCCTCGACAACCGCCTCCTCGGCAGCTGGGGGCTCCGCGACCGGTGTAGCGCCAGGCGCTCCTGCGGCATGGATGCCGTCAGTATGGTCGTTGGTCTCCTTGCCGGCCCCCTCAGCAGAGTCCTTAGTGGTTTCTTCCTGTGCGGCCTTGGCGGCCTCGTCAGCTGCGACCCTGTCGGCCTCGGCGGCAGCATCCCTGGCGGTCTCTTCGATGACAGAATCAATGTCCATTTGTTCCGTCAAGGGGAGATCTGAAAACCAAGAACGGAAACAAGATGAGACTGAAGTTGAAGTTTAAGAAAACAAAAACAGAGAAAGAATGACAAGTACACCACGGCAAACGGTTTACCTATGTCGAGCTGTTGAGAGGTGGCTTCTCCTTTCCCGGCAACATTGGTTGCCGAAGTAGGATTGCCAGCGCCTGTGCTTGCCGGCTCCTCTTCAACACGGATGGGCTCGCCAGTGGAATCCCTTGCCGAAGGTTCATCTCTGGGCGGCGTGGTTGACAGAGGCGGCGCATCGGGGACGGCCTCCAATGGCTCTCCTTGTTGCGTTCTTCTCCTGCACGCCCGATGATGTCAATAGCGAAGACGATCTCCCCAACGCTCGCCAGCGGAAAATGAGTAATGGACTCACGCTGGGGGCTGGGTTGGAGACTGCGTTGAGGGCTCAGCTCTGGGCTGATAACGATGGTCTCTAGCGTACCAATGGTGCTCGCCGAAGGCTCGTCACCCGTGGAAGTCTTCGCCTTCTTCGCCATCCTTTGCGCCAAGGTTTCCGTATCTCTGCGGGGACAGGCCAAAGCAAAACAAATGAGTTAAGTAGAACCAGGAATTCAAAAGTTGAAGGATACGGCGAGGGCCCTTACTCTTCTCTATCCGGACTAAAAGAGGAGATGTCGAAGTCGACCTCTGCTTCGGTGTCCAGGCAAGGAGGTGGAGAAGGGGTCCTGGGACGCTTGGCTGCGGCGGAAGCAGTAGGTTGATGTGACCCTGCTGCTCCAGCCGCTGGTGCCGTCGTATGGGATGCCCCCGCCGCACCAGTTGTTGCCGCGGTCGAGCGTGTCGTACGTTGCACGGGTGGCTGTTGGGCCTCTTGCCGCTGCGCAGCCTTGCTGGCCGCCTCCTTGCCGGGAACCTCATCTCTCGAGGGAGGCTGATGTGCTGGGACGCCAGAGACGGCTTTCCGAAGAACACATTTCTTCTTCTCCGGAGGGGCTCCTCGTGCAGCCGCTCCTCGGCTGTGTCTTGGACAGTAGGGCCCCCGGCAATCATGCCACTCTGTTCCCCAGCAACTTCACCTTGCTCGGCAAGGATCTCCTCCGACATCATTCCTTCTTCGCTGGCTTCCTCTTCCGTGAAGCCGAAGTTGCCGGCCTCCGCGGCTAGGTTCGCTTCTTCCGCCCTGCTGGCGATGTACGCCACTTCTTCATCAGTGGTGGGGCGGATGAGGATTGACTCTTCCCGGACGGCTCTCTCCGACAAATTGTCAAAGAACTCCTGCACGCGCTCTTTAGGTGGCTCGACCCAAGTTCCGTCAAGGCCGTGAGCGTTAAACGCTGGCATCATGGCGATGATTGGGCTCAGAGCAGAGTTGTTGCACAAGGGAATTACGCCAGCCGGCAACTTGTATTTCCCGTCAGGCCTGAATAGCTTGTGGCAGAGAGCTGTGTGCTGGAAGACTGTCAGGTTGTTGTTCAGACCAGGGGCGCAGCCTCATGATATCTGCCGCATTCTTGAAGTCCCAAGCTGGTCTCCCTTTGTTATGCAGAGGGGCGATGCGGCGACGGAGAAAATCGGCGCCAACCATTTCTATTGTGAGCCCGGCAACCTTGAGACGATGGAACCTGGTAATTGCGATTGCGAGCTTCTCATCCTGAGGATCGAGGCCGCTCCAGTCCTTGCCGCGAACCACCTTCGTCTGCCGGAGCGAACAAAATGGCTGGGGATCTTTCTCCCTAACCCAGCACCACTCGGCCCGCCATTCCTCCCACTTCTTACGGTAGAGACCGTCTGGGTATATATCCTTATTCCATGCCCTTGGAATCCAAGTGATAGAACCAGAAAGGGCGTCTCCTGTTTCGATACGGGGGGTGAAGTAGTGGCGAAAGAGAGCTGTGCTGGGAACTACTCCGGCGAAATTTTCACAGAGATGGGCAAAGACCGACATGCATGTCACGGCATTCGGTGTGAAATCCAAGAGGCGGAAGCCGTATGTGTACATGATGTCGATGAAGAAATCAGAAAATGGAGGGCAGAGCCCGCAGTAAAAGTAAGCGGCGAAGAAAGGGAATTTATCTGGGCCGCCCTCGGCGGAAGCTGGGAGTACGCGAGTTGCAGGGTGAGCCTTCGTCTTCTTCCCCCACATACACAGGTACCGCTCAATCAGGGCGTGCCTGTCGAGCGTTGGGGCGAAGACGACGTGTTTCTTCCGCATCTCCACCAAATCGGGCTTGTCCGCCTCTGCATCCGAGTCGACGGCTTTCACCGCTTTGCCCTTGCTTGCTTTGGGCGGCATGACGACTGTGGAAGCGGAGGCCGAGACTGATGAGAGCGTGGGGGGTGGCAGATGAATGGGATAGGCTCTGTTCCGAGCTCGAGGAAGAAGGCAATGGCGGTTTCCAGATTGGAAAAGATGAGAGGTAAATGAGCAGCGCCTCTGCGGATTCCTTTTTACGGGGAAGGAGCGAAGGCTGCCTCTTTACTAATCAATGGGAATGCACTTTTACAAGCGCACTACTGCGGCCGTTCCGCGCACGTCTCCCACGTCCCGCATTTAATGCGCATCATGGGGGGGGGGGCGCGGTAAATAAGAAGATTATGACAGTTAACTCCTGCCACGCGTGCCCGTGCACTATTTGGGCCTAGCCCAACAACGCCTCGCACCCGTGTATGGCCTAGGCCCGGGGGCTCCTGTCGGTGTACTAAAGTTTGGGTCATTTTAGTACCCCATACTTGTGCACGGACGATTGTAGCCATACCAGCGGCAAGGCCTGCCGGAGGACAGCTTGAAACGGATACAAGATATCAAGAGGGCGTTCAAGCTAATGATCAGAAGGCAGAAGACCGAAGGCTGGGTTCCCGGCAAGATCCTTGCCGAGAAGGCTCGCGAAGGCCCGGCAAGGCCTCGCACCCGGCAAGATCTCGCGCCCGGCAAGATCCCACCGCTTCAGCACAGTGCCACCGCTCCAGCGCAGCGACCAGCCTGTCGTTTAGGGCTTGTCCTCCTGGTTGCGTGTCATGGCACTGACCGCGGATGGGGTTAAGCGGTGCTGATGGGACGGATCCTTTTTCCGTCCCCGAGAAAGTAAGGGACACCTAAACGGGGCATTAAATGCGTTTGTCCTAAGACGTCAGTGATAATCATGAAACCCTGTAGCAACTTTACACCTCTTGTACTGCTGTCCGCCACTGTTGGTGACCCCTTGGACGTATAAAAGGAGGCCCAAGGCGAAGCTACAGAAAAGGAGGACCTTCTGGCCCATTTCGCATGCGTAGCTGCTTCTTGAACGTACTGTTCATCACAAGCGCTCCGTGTACTTGAGCTTACGAACATCCACAATAAACAACAGCAGGGGTAGGGTATTACGCTTCTCAGCGGCCCGAACCTGGGTAAAGATCCCCGCGTTGATCGTTGGTTCCGCTCTTTGTGCAAATCTTTTCCCCTTGCCGAACCGTAAAGGGATCCACGCGATCCCATAGGTGTCGTACGCCGACAGAATCGGTGGTATGTTCCTTTGGGGAGACAAATAAAAAAAATCTATATTTAGTTGAGCCGGGTGTATACCATGTTCCCTGGATCGGTGTTGTTCCTATGGTGAGACTAATAATATAATATAAGTATTTCATGCAAATTCTATAAGTTGTTCAACCACAATGTTGTGTTCCTGGTAATAAGTGATTTGATAACAAGTTCCTTTTATTCTCGGGGTCATGCTCTCTTTAGGAACCTTTGGCACAATCAGCATTTGAACTTGCTAATCTTCTTTTATCATTGTAAAAGTTTAAAATGATCGAGCCTACTAGTATCCTACAGCTGTGTAGCACTCTTAATCCTTAATTTTCACTAGCAAAATCCAAAAGCATGCATTGTTTAGAGATCTACTTCACTTGAACGTTCTCGAATCGGTTCACTGTTCACTATCTTGCTCTTGTCATATGCCTTTACTTGAGGACAAGTAAAGATTTAAGTGTGGGGGAACTTGATAAGCACATTTCATATACATAATTTTGGCATACAAATATACCATTTGTTGAGTTCTGACCATCAATTCTTGCTATGAATTATTTAATATTCGCATAAAAATCATATAAAGAATCATTTACTAGTCATTTGTTTCTTTTGTAGAAAAGTGCGCAAAGGCACTATAAACTTCAAGTTCCGGACTAAGTGGCTAAGAGAACTAGTCAAGTGAAAAGAAGAGAAGGAAGAATGGACTTGTATGTGATGAAAAGAAGTAGCCAGAGGGGCAAGTTAAAGGAGGAAGGGACCTTCTTGTGAAGAAAGAAGAAAAGGAGAAGGGCCAAAGAGCAATAGTGGCAAATCAGGGAGGGGAACAAAATGAGAGAATAGCCACAATACCATTAGTCAAAACCGAACTTGCCAAAATAGCACTGGAAAAATCAAACATGCCAAAATACCACTACTGTCTCGGTTTTTTGTGCCAAAATACCATTATGCACTAACTGAGACAAACACCCACACAAAAAGACTTACATGCCCTTGCCTCTTCACACACAGTAAGAAACATTTTCAGCACCAGATCGTCAGTATTCCAGAAGCATTTGGACAGCAGCAGTTCAATAACATTCAGCAACATTTTCAGCACCAGATGACAACATTCCAGAAGCATTTGGACAGCAGCAAATTCACAGCATTCAGTACATTTTCAGAAGCAAATTGACAGCATTCCAGGAACACTACATTAACAGTTTGACAGCATTTTCAACAGTTTTCAGCGGCAATATAAGAGCAACAGCAAGGACATAACATCACACAATAGAAGAACATAGAGCATGATAATTTCATGTCCCAATGATCGCCAAAAGGATGACACTAGTAGTTCAACATATAACAACACATCAAAAGTAGATCTCACAACCGACTAAACTTGTTTGAGAGGGCTATTTGTAGTACTTTTGCTCCTTGTAGATGCACTAGGAGGTGAAGAAGCATTTTTCATGGCTGCTGCCATTGACCTTGTCATTGGGCTTGATGTTGCAATAGAAGGTTGAGAAACTTGCTTAGTTGGCGTGCATGGATGGGTAGTAGTGGTTGTTGCAGTTTTGTTTGTCTTTTGCCTACATGAAAACATAAGATTAGCATGGAAGAGATGTGCAAAATAACAATCTATGTATGTGAAAGAAAATACCGTTTTGGAAGAGGAGTTGCATCTCGATCGGCATCGCTGTCTTTTTCGGGCTCTTTGCATGTTTTCAAAAGATGGCCCGTTGCTCCACATCTTTTGCATACATGCTTCCTACCAGTTCCACCCTCGCTACTGTTCTTGTACCTTCTAGTTCTTGGACGTCCAGCACTCCTTGACAACTTGGGAGGAATCATTTCAAAGTCTGGTTGAGCCTTAGGCCATTGAGATTGGCCCCTAATTGGCATGAGAATTGGCTCATATGCAGCTTTGAACTTGGCTACCGAGAAGCAATCATCAACATATTGATCTACCTTCTCTCCTCTAGAGAATATGAAATGGAGAGCATGTGTGCAAGGCTTACCACCTATCTGCCAGCGTCTACAAGAGCATTCCTTTTTTCCCAAGTCAACTGTGTGCCTCCATCCATTTCCTGATATCTCGGCTATGGTTGGTGTTGCCCTGACTTCACCATAGCGTAATCCCTTGCTTTTCTGATTCAACTCTTTTACCACACTAGGTAGTATGGTACCTTGCAGCCCATCTGCAACCTTCCTCCTTTTTCCTCTCATTTGCATCACCATCTCCCTATATTTGTCTGCAAGCTCCACGATTGCGAGTTGTTTCTTCTCTCTGATCCAATTATTGAATACTTCTGCCAAGTTATTGCTGACATACTCAACTTTGGTTATTGATGAAAACTTGCTTCTAGTCCACACACGATTATGTTGCTTCCTTAAGTAGGCTATTGCTTCTGGGCTGGCAGCTTCTATCTCCGCCATGAGGGACTCATGTTTCTCAACTTCGTATGTCCAGGCTGCAGGCCACATGTTATCAAGTATGTCACCTTTGAACTTCTTCTTGAAGTTAAGCATGAGATGCATCATGCATTCTCTATGCTCACAGTTTGGGTACACTGCATTGATGGCATTCTCCAACCCTTTACATGCATCTGTATGGATTGCGAGACCTTCTGGATCACCAATACATAGCTTAAGTTGTTGCATGAACCACACCCAATTTTCAGTGTTCTCCTTCTCAAAGATCCCAAATGCCACGGGAAACATCCAGCTATGTCCATCAACACCAATAGCTGCAGCCAACTGTCCTGTGTACTTCCCTGTAAGAAAGGTTGAATCGACCCCCAAATATGGTCTACAACCTGCCAGAAAACCATCAATGCATGGCTTGAAGGCAATAAACAGCCGATTGAAGTAGTGCACAATGCCACCTTTCTTACGAACTGTCTTGATATCTATTTCACATACACTTCCTGGGTTGGCTGCCAATAATTCTACCTTAAAGCTCCACAACAACTGAAAATTCTCTTGATATGTGCCATTCAGAGCAGCCAGTGCACGAGCTCGTCCTTTCCAAACATTGGTGTACTCCAATTTCATATTGTACTCCTTTTCCAGCTGCTCTTTAAGACCCTTTGCACTTAGTGTGACCTCCTCTTGCATGATGGCTTTCCCCCTATCAGCAATCCAATCCTTGTTTGCCATTCTTGCTTTGCCTTTCTTCTTATCACTTTTGTTGGCACTTCCACAAGTATGAGCAAATGGAAGTTTCTTTACCTACAATTATTCACATATCTTATGTCAATATAAGAAGTGCATAAATGCAATATAAGAAGTGCAGAAATAGATATAAGAAGTGCACAAATAAATATCGATTGCAATAAAAAAGTTATTTTCATACCATGAAAGTGTTACAGCCCTTTAACTTGGAAGCATGTATCCTCCATGGACAATCTTCATCGGAACATATAGCACGGAATCTCTCCTTGTCACTATACTCCGTGTTAAAAGACCACTCTTCTCTAATTGCTAGTTGTCTCAAGGCAACCTTAAAAGTTTTTCCATCAACAAAAGTGCTCTTCTCTTGAATTTGAGGACAATTTCTATCATGGATATGAGTGGGAACCACATTGTTAGCAATTATTCCCTCATCATCCCCAGGCACATTTTGTTCATCATATGAGTTGTCAACATCCAGCGTTCCCAGTGGAACCCTTATAGCAGCTGGCTCATTTTCAGGAGCCTTCACATGGACTGGCTTCTCCTCCTCCTCCTCCTCATATTGCATAGGCTCATCATCCTCATACTCCCCTGCATAGGCTTGGTTCGGCCAAGCAAAGAATGGAGCATGAACCGGCTCATCATTCTGCTCATCACCCCTGACATTAGCAGATTCATTGTTTTTGCTTTCAATGGTCACACCGAACCTTAAAGTCCTTGATTCATTGCATCTATCAAATAATTCTGCTATTTCTGACTCGGAAATTAAAGGGACGGTGTCATGTCCGGATCCATACCAAATGGTCATTCTCTGATCAGTAGACCACTGAAACTGCTCCTCCACTGCTGCTTTTATCTGCGCCACAGACAAGTCCCGACCCACTGCAAAACTCCATGTTTTTCCCCTTCGGTACACTCTTCGGCCATCTACATTCATCAAGTACGACTGGACATCTATTTCTACACTGAAATTGTCCATCAATTCACGCTGAAACACACAAACAGCAAAATCTGAATTTTCTGGGTGCAGACTATGAATAACAGTACTCTGAACATTGCAAACCTAGGGGAAGAAGCATACCTCACAGGATGCAGCAGTGCGGCGTCGGGCAGAGCTGAGAGGGGCGGGGATAGTCGCGCGCCAGACGAGCACGGCAGGGCGCGGCGGAGGGCGCCTTTCCTCCCGTCGCCGTGCAGGTCTCCTCGCCGAGCCCCGCGTCGGGCGTTGCCGCGACGGGCTCGTGGGCCGAGTGGGATAGAACCGCCGACGGCGTTGGGAGGCAGCGGTCGGGCACAAGAGTGGAGCGGAGGGAGGGATTCAGAGGGGAGAGAGCCACGGCCGGCGCTGGGATTGGGCGGCCAGGCGCGCCGCCATGGTCGGTCGTGAGAAGGAGATGAGGCTGTGGAGAATTTTGGTCTGGTCCGGTCGCTTGGTCTAGATGAGGGCAATTTGGGCATTCTAAATAAACTGATAAGCACCACACAGTTTGACTACCGTGATATCTTTGACAACTCACGGCAGTGGCATTGTGGCATCAAAAACCTAAACGGCGGTGGTATTTTGGCAAGTGTGGTTTTTCCAATGCTATTTTGGCAAGCTCGGTTTTGACTAATGGTATTGTGGCTATTCTCTCGAACAAAATCCCTAGAACGCCTCCATTCCCCATCAGGCCTGTCACATCTGTCTCTCTCTCCTGCCTCCTCCTCCACCACCGGCCGCCGCCGCGGCCAGGCTGGCGTGGCGGTGCGCCACCCAGCCATCCATCCACTCCATCTCCACCACGCAGCACCATCACCACACCATCCATTCCAGCGCCACCAGCAGCCATCCATCCATCCAGCCAGCCACCAGTGCCACCGCATCACCGGCGCGCCCGACCAAACAAGGACGACGCAGTGTCTGGTGCCCCGCGCAACTCTCCCTGCTGCCCGCTGCACCTTCTCTCCAACCTTCTTCTCCTCACACCCGAGCTGCTGCTCCTTCTCTCTTCCTCCCCTGCTGCTTGCTGCTGCCTTTTCCTCTACCACCTCCCTCTGCTGCACTAAATCTGAACCCATCTCTTGCTGCGTCCCTGCTGCTGCCTTGCTGAAGCTCTCTCTCTGAACCTCCCTTCTCTGCTGCTCCTCTCACGCCCTTGCTGCTGCTCCTTCCCTTGCACCTCTTGATGCTTCTTCTCTGAATCCCCAAACTCTGCTGCGCCTCCGCTGAAGCTCTTCTCCACCCCCTGTTGTTGCTTCTCTGCCCCAAGAACAGGAACAAGCTCTCAACTATATTCTGTTCTGTATTAGTACTTTATGTGTCTGTATGTTAGTTAGTTTACTGTAATAATTCAGATTACTTGTGATCTTTGTGTTGAATGTGCTTTCAGTGAACTTGAGATTTGTAAAATTGCTCAATATTCAGTTTATAATGTCTGAAACTTTGTGATTCGGTGGTGTCTCTATTCAATATATAACTTGTGATATATGTCATGTTAGATGGTTTAATCTTTTAGTTATTGTTGTACTAATATATGTCAAGGTGATTTAGCTAGTGTGATGTGAGTCCAGTACATGTGCTTTCTAATCATGTTCGTGACTAGTGTTCATTTTGTAGTCCCAGTGATATATCAAGTACCTGTGATATATAAATATGTGTGTGATTGTGATGTGAAATTTCTGTCCTTGTCCCGTAATCTTGCTTCTGCCCTTTGCTTACATACTTTCTTACATAAAGAAAATACCAAAAAGAAAGTGAGTAAAATCTGAATCTACATTTGCTTGTCTGCATTTTAATTGTGTGATCTAACTTTAGTCTTGCGCCGTCGCTGATCGCCTAGTCCATGAGGAGAACTTCGACAACCTGCAGTTTGGGCGTAAAAACCCCACTGCACTACAAACGATCAGTAAGTCTTCAGGAAGAAGGACGGCAGCGCCCGCATGAGTGGTCATTTCGTATCCTGGCGGCCCCAATAAGCCCGAGGAAGAAGGTAAATCTTCCCCATCTCTCTCTTTTCTTCTTCTTTCTCCAAACCTCTTCAAACCCTAGCAAAACTTTGCCTGATCTCTCTATCGCTCGATTTCAGTTCAAATTCTTCCGTGTGATCGATTTACGATATGTTTCTCCTCTGATCACCAAGTTATTTTTCGTGAATCCATGTTCTACATGCCTAGCATTTCCATGACTAGGAGATGCATATTTTTTTATTCAAATTTGAGTTTGGTTTGGATTCGTTGATGTTTTTAGACGAGTATGACATTATGATTACCGTAGGATCAATATTGCTTAAATGTATTGGATTGAAAAATTGTAGATATTTACATGGAGATATTCCCGCGTACGCGGTGCTTCGAGTTCATCCACCGCACCGCCACAACATGTTTTTACCCCGGGGATCGTCTTCACCGACCGTGAAGCGAAAAGAAAGTGGAGGCAACTAAGCTCAAGGAAGGTCAAAGCAACCAAGTGGGCTTGTGCGACAACACTCGTCAAGCTAGGTATTACTAATGATTTCAATTTGCTTTGTCATAATGCCGGGTCGTACCATTTTGTTTATCAGGGATGTGAGACATATGAACGCATGATGCTTGAGTTTCTTAGTACTCTCTCGCATAATGTTGGTTTGATGCCCAATGCATATGAAGAGGAGAGGTTCACTTTCCGTCTCCTGGACCAAGACTTCAATATCACTTTTTAGGAGTGGTGTGATTACTTTGGCTTCACCAACAATGATGATGACATCCGCCATGTTTATGGTTATGCTGAATCGCACCCGAGGCAAACCTTTAGTTTGATGAGCACGCCAGGCTCGAGAGCTAGTTGCATTGAAAGTCCTGCTATACGTTATTTCTATTATGTTATCACTAACTCGTTGCAGGCACGAGGAGAAGTTTCGAAGGTAAATCAAGAGAACATGCTAGTTCGCGGGAAAGCATCAAACCTTGACGTCGGTTATTCGCCCAACTTAGGGGCAATACTTTTGCTACACCTCGCGCATCAAGCAAATCATGTACAAGGAGATATCGTGTGTGGAGGAGTGATCACCATGTTGGCCAACACCCTTGGTCTCAACTACCATCACCTTTGCCCCATTGTAGGTAACACCCTATTTAATATTCGTGTTCTTATTAGCACTGGAATGGTAGTAGTTCGTAATGGCTGTCATTGCATTAGAATTTCTGGAGTGGCACACTTGTTGCCTATTCCCATGCCTAACCGTTTTTTCATCGAGCATGGACAATTGAATTATGTTGCACAGGAAGGAGATTCAGCTTTGACCAAGAAGGCCCAGAACTAGAACAAGAAGATGAAGAAGAACTCGCACTCGACGAAGAAGAGGAGTAGCCCCAAGAGCAGCCACAACAAGTCTACACCACCTACGCGGACCTCAACAGCTTCCAGGACTCTATCCAAGATATGAGCAACCTCGCCGAGTCTCTCCGAGGCACATCCATCTACATGAACATGAACTTCTCCAACTGGAGCCAAGGATGGGCTCCTGACAACCGCTGCAATGATCTCACCGGTTTGGGCTTGCAAAAGCCTAAGCTTGGGGGAGGTTATCACCACTTCTACATCAAGATGTGGTGGTATTTGAATAATTTGTAATGAGGTTGTACTTAAACCCGAGGAGCTTCAAAACACTCATGTTGGTTTGTTCCAACACTTTGCTTTTATTTGCTTTTGCTTTTGTTTTTCTTTTGCCTTTGCGATTTTTCGGTTGCAAGTTAGTTTTCAGAACCCCAAAAAAATAATAGAATAGGCTTCGATTTGCTCTTGTTCTTTATCTTGTCCTTTAGAGTTTGTTTGCATTTTGTTTTCAGAGGAGTTGATCATCGTCAGACAACGTGGAATGCAAGAGTAAGGAAGAGAAGTGTGTAAATTTGCAACCGTGAAGGTATGTCCTACGACCCCCGTCAGTAGATGTAGTGGTAGTATGTGTGATATGTGCAGATGGGAGTAAGTCTTGATAGTTAAGACAAATGTTTTGTTCTAGTAGCTGAAATAATTTTGTAGCCTTTGTTCTGTTTAGTTTAGACAACCAAGACTTGCCGTGGGACTGTTTTTAAATGAAATGATATTAACTAAGAATAACTATGCACAAGAGAAAGTCTTTCAAGACCTGGGAGTTGAGAAAATTGTAGTAGAAGTAATGTTTGAATTGCTCAACTCCATGTTGATAATTTTAATAGACTTGATAGCACTTGTGGATTGAATTCTCTAGAGGAACTTAATTGAAGGGTGAACGAGATTATGCCAAAAATCTGTGTTGTATCTTTTACATGGTGCTTCAGCTCTTTGCTGGTGCCATGGCCCGCTACTCTATGCACGTGTACGTGTAAATGTGGCTTCGTCACCTTTCTTGATGTTGTGCTGAGGACTCCGCTGGCCAATGAACGATCCACCAAGAGCGATAGCTCGGATTTCGGCTATGAGTTTGTTATCGTACGTAGTGGCAACACTACAAATGCATATTATTCGGCTTTCTCTTGAAATGGTGTGTATGTGGTAAATAAAGGGGACTGATCAAAAGAGCTCGCAAGAGACATATATCAAAGGTCCATAGTTCCTAAACATTAAGCCACAACGAAAACCTATGCATGATCACTTAGTTGGCATAATCCCTTCACGTGACAATCAAAGTTCCAACAAACAATGATTGAAATAAATTGCTTGAGAGCCTTGAGGAGGAAATGATTGTGGGTGTGCTTAAGAGCATTAGAGCATTACTGTCGGCGTACGACACCTATGGGATCGCGTGGATCCCTTTACGGTTCGGCAAGGGGAAAAGATTTGCACAAAGAGCGAAACCAACGATCAACGCGAGGATCTTTACCCAGGTTCGGGCCGCTGAGAAGCGTAAAACCCTACTCCTGCTGTTGTTTATTGTGGATGTTCTTGGCTCAAGTACACGGAGCGCTTGTGGTGGGAAAGCAGCTACGCATGCAGAATGGGCCGGAAGGTCCTCCTCCCCCTGTAGCTTCGCCTTGGGCCTCCTTTTATACGTCTAAGGGGTCACCAACAGTGGCGAACAACAAGTACAAGAGGTGTAAAGTTGCTACAGGGTTTCATGATTACCACCGACGTCTTAGGACAAACGCATTTAATGCTCCGTTTAGGTGTCCCTTTCTCGGGGGCGGAAAAAGGGCCCGTCCCATCGGCACCGCTTAACCCCATTTGCGGTTGACGCCGTGACACGCAACCAGGTGGACAAGTCCTAAATGACAGGCTAGTCGCTGCGCTGGAGTGGCGGCACTGTGCTGAAGCGGTGGGATCTTGCCGGGTGCGAGGCCTTGCCGGGCCTTCGCGAGCCTTCTCGGCAAGGATCTTGTCGGGAACCCAGCCTTCGGTCTTCTGTCTTCTGATCATTAGCTTGAACGCCTTCTTGATATCTTGTATCCGTTTCCAGCTGTCCTCCGGCAGGCCTTGCCACTGGCATGGCTACAACCGTCCGTGCACAAGTATGGGGTACTAAAATGACCCAAACTTTAGTACACCGACAATTACATTTTACTACATGCTTTCACCCTCTAACCTATGTTTTATTGGCTCTATCTAAAGAAAACTCTTCCGTGCATTCCCGGCAAGCAAGTGTTGTCTAGAATAAATAGAATAAGGTGTTGCAAAGTTGTTTTATCTAGTAGATCAAGAACTTTGTGTTGATTATCTTTGCCTCACTAACACTTGCACTATAACCATGCCACCGCTATGCTAAGTTTTAAGGTTAAGAAGCGGAGGGCTATCTAGGCATATCGATCGTAAGTGAACCAAAACCTTCTCGTTATTTCGGTTTAAAAAACTGAGTTCCTTATGATTCAGATTTCTCTTTATGTTGCTCGAGGACGATCAACTTTAAGCTTGGGGGAGTTTATGAGTGATATTTTTACACTCATTTCACCTTTGTTTAAACCGAGATATTTCATCAAAAAAGAGATATTCGCTCCGATATTATCACTAATGGCTAATAAGTGCAAGGGATTCCACAAATACTCTCTTTGATGTGTTTTCACAGGAAATGGGCTAAAAAGGGAAGAAAACGCGTGTGGAAATGGAATGGAGGAAGAAGGAATCAACAGGAAGCATCTACGCGAAGACAGCACAAATGGCGACGTTCCATACGGGCGCGAGCGCCCGTATGAGCACCCATTTGGCGTGGATTTCGAGGCAGATCGTCCACCTGAACAACTTTCGTTAAAGGGACCCCATCAAAATGTCAACTGGGAGACGAGCACAGAAGCCAGAACCTCTTCATCATCATCCCCATCCACAAACCCTAGCCGCCGCCATCGCCATCACCATAGCCATCTCCACCACCACCATAGTGCTCTTCCATTCCATTCATACTTTTAATCGTGCATCGCACAAGGCATCCATTGTAAGACATATTGCAATCAATTAATCTCAAGATGTGTTCTTCAATGTTTTCTTCCCACAATCTGATCTCCATGTGTGAGTAGTTCGGTAAGGTATGGGTTGAGGCATAAGCCTTGCAACCCAAGGTATTTGTTGAGGGGATCAATGGAAGACTTTGACATAACGTCCCGTATGTGTGAAATAAAATTGTTCCGTGAAGATGTCTCTTGTCTTGTCCGCGATCTTCTTCCCTACAGGTACCCAGGATCATGGAGATCGAGCACCGGTGAGGCTAGGAGCAAGGAGACCGTGAAGTGTTATACCGAACACCGGTGACAGTAAGGTTCAGTAGGGTAACATGGATCATATCCTTGGGGAGAAATAAGGTGTAGTCATTAAACGCCCAAAGCTCGTGTGTGATTTCATTATCTTAATTATCGAGGAAACCCCGCACGACGGATAGGGCCTGCAGTAGGACAACTGATTCTTGATGCAGGACTCGTGCCGGTCAAGATGTTATTTGGACACATCCCCCACTTCGATCCATAACAAGCACATCTTGACGGGTGACTTCCAGCGCACAAATTAATATCTTATTTGATCCCAGCGCAAATACAAGGTTGTAAGCATAAGACCTCATACCCGTACCTCTTTTTATTATAAGTTTTGAATCACTATTTGCTTGCTGATCTGGTCAAAAGCTGGATTTGACACTTTGACAAAAGCATGCTAGAGACCATCGCTTCAAGGGAATTTTCCTCTCGTGGGTTCGATAACCCAGGTTCACCTCTGGGGAAATTGGTGCAGGATTCTCTTTTCTGTTCCAATACCGGATCAATAAAAGGAGGTATCATTGGAGAAGGAAGACAACGTGATGAGTTATGTTTGGGTATATTTGCATAGAAGTTATATTGTTATGGATCCTCCAACATGTGGTGTTTGTTTATAATCTTTGCTATCCAAAAATTTCTGTACTAAGCGGGAATACTGCTTATGCATCCAAAATCCTTGAGCCAAGTTTCTTCCATGAGTGTCCACCATACCTACCATTCCAAGTAAATTTGCATGTGCCATATCTAAGACCTTCAAATGAACATATGTTTTGTGTGCCTGATACGTCTCCTACGTATCGAATTTTCCAAACACTTTAGCTCTTGTTTTGGACTCTAATTTGCATGATTTGAATGAAACTAACCCGGACTGGCGTTGTTTTTAGCAGAACTACCTTGTGTTGTTTTTTGTGCAGAAATAAAAGTTCTCAGAATTGGACGAAATTTTGCGGAGAATTATTTCAGAATATATAAAAAATATTGGCGAAAAGAGTTACTAGAGGGGGGCCACCATAGAGCCACAAGCTCAGGTGGTGCCCCCCCAGGGCACGCCACCTGAGCTTGTGGACCCCTCGGTGCTCCGTTTGCCCTACCTCTAAGTCCATAAGTACTGTCTTCCTGAGAAAAAAATCGGAGAGAAAGTTCCATAGCGTTTTACGATATGGAGCCACCGTCACCTCCTGTTCTTCGTCGGTAGGCCTGATCTGGAGTCCGTTCGGGGCTCCGTACAGGGCAAATCGTCACTGCCATCATCAACAACCCTTCTTCATCAACAACCTCATGATGCTCGCTACCGGGAGTGAGTAATTTCATCGTAGGCATACTGGTGGTAGATGGAGATGGATGAGATTCGTCATGTAATCGAGTCAATTTGTTAGGGCTTGATTCCTAGTATCCACTATGTTCTGAGATTGATGTTTCTATGACTTTGCTATGCTTAATGCTTGTCACCAGGGCCCGAATGCCATGATTTCATATTTGAACCTGTTATGTTTTCATGAATACTAGATCATTGAAGGCACGCGTTGCTGCGTTAGTCGATTTTGATGCTTTAATGTTAGTGATTGATACAACTATATGGACCGGTAGTATTTTTAACCTACTTGTCGACAATGTTGGTTCTCTATAGCGTCGTTCGTATACTTTAATTAATCCCCTGCAAAAAAGTATACCTTAATTAATATATATTACCGGTGTGATATAATCATTGTTCGTATACCTTCATTAATACTATCTATTAACGGTGTGATATACTCTTCACACATATAAATAATCAAGTCCATTGACCAGAAATTTTACACTATAAATTCATTCAGTGGCGCGTTACTATTTCTTTTCCGCGAGAAATTTAAGTTATTGAGGGAAGCCTAATTATTTTGAAGCAAGAATATTAATTATATTGATGAAAAAACATTTAGCATCTTTTTGTAAGAAATACGTCACTGGATGAGGCAAATGTTAAATTGTATGATGAGTTTTGGACGTTTGCCAGAAATAAAATGAGGTTAGGACGGCTGGCCTTTTTCATTTGGTTGGGACTGTCGCTCGGTCACAGAAGGCCCATAAAGTCCAAATAATAGAAGACCTTCAATTTTGTTACGAGAGCAGCGGCCTAGCCTGTGTAGCCCTCTCTGGTCCTCAATCAAAGCCCAAGCCAGATTATAAGTTGATCAAACGGCTAATAATGCCCAGAAGTGTCATCCGACGGTAGGAAACGCTAATGGCCTGAGAGGGCTTTGATGACCCACAAGTATAGGGGATCAATCGTAGTCCTTTCGATAAGTAAGAGTGTCGAACCCAACGAGGAGCAGAAGGAAATGACAAGTGGTTTTCAGCAAGGTATTCTCTTCAAGTACTGAAAGTAGCGGTAACAGATAGTTTGATAGCAAGGCAATTTGTAACAAGCAACAAGTAACAATAGTAACAATAGTGCAGTGATGAGTAATATTTTTACACTCATTTCAACCTTGTTTAAACCAAGATATTTCATTAAAAGAGAGATATTCACTCCGATATTGCCACTTATGACTAATGAATGCATAGGATTCCACAAATCCTCTCTTTGATATTTTTCCACAGGAAATGGGCTAAAAAGGGAAGAAATCATGTGGGAGAAAGGAAAGAAAGGAAAATGGAGAAGAGATAAATCACCAGGAGGCGCCAGAAGGCAGCCGGTGTCAAAGACGGCGGTCCATCTGACCGCACGCGCTCGCATGAGCGGTCGTTTGGCGTGGAAACCGAGGCAGGTCATCCGCCTGAACAACTTTTATAAAGGGGACCCCATCGAAATGTCAACAGAACAGCATTGGGAGAGCGTCAAGCACGGCCAGAACCTCTTCATCCTCATCTTCATCCACAAACCCTAGCCGCCGCCATTTTCATCTCCATAGCCATCTCCACCACCATAGTGCTCTGTCATCTAGTTCATACTTGTAATCGTGCATCGCACAAGGCATCCATTGTAAGACATATTGCAATCAATCAATCCCAAGATGTGTTCTTCAATGTTCTCTTCTCGTGATCTGATCTCCATGTGTGAGTAGTTCGGTAAGGTATGGGGTGAGGCATGAGCCTTGCAACCCCAGGTATTTGGTGAAGGGATCAATGGAAGCCTTTGACATAACGTCTCGTACGTGTGAAATAAAATTGTTTCGTGAAGTGTCTCTTGTCTTGTCCGCAATCTTCATCCCTGCAGGTACCCAGGATCATGGAGATTGAACACCGGTGAGGCTAGGAGCAAGGGGACCGTGAAGTGTTATACCGAACACCGGTGACAGTAAGATTTAGTAGGGTAACATGGATCGTAACCTTGGGGATTCATGAGGTGTAGTCATTAAACACCCAATGCTTTTGTCTGATATTATTATCTTAATTATCGGAGCAACCCCGCGAGACGGATATGGTCTTCGGTAGGACAACTAATTCTTGATGCAGAACTCGTGCCGGTCAAGATGTAATTTGGACACATCCCCCACTCCGATACGAAGCAAGCACCTCTTGATGGGTGACTTCCCGAGCACAAACTAATATCATTTTTTATCCCAACACCAATATATGGTTGTAAGCATTAAGACCTCATTCCCGTACCTTCTTTTTATTATAAGTGTTTGAATCACAATTTGCTTGCTGATCCGGTCAAAAGCTGGATTTGACACTTTGGCAAAAGCTTGCTAGAGACCATTGCTTCAAGGGAGTCTTCCTCTCGTGGGTTCGATACCTAGGGTCACCTCTGGGGAAATACGTGCGGGATACCCTTTCTTGTTCCAATACCAGATCAATAAAAAGGAGATATCAAGCCCTTTTTCTGGTGCCGTTGCCGGGGAGGAGTTTAGTATTTCTAGTCTTTGTGTTTATAGTTTTTGTTAAAGTTAATTTTCAGTTTTTGTTTTTACTTTTCTAGTTTTTAGTTTAAGTTTTATTTTGTTGCAAGTCTTTTAGTTGAAAATACCAAAAAGTTACTATGGCTCGTAATCTTGGGAGTTTTGCTACTCCTAGCAACAATTTCATGCGTGAACCAATAGCACAACCTGATGTTGCAGCTACAGAATATGAGATCAAACCGAACCTAGTTCCATGGTTCAACAAGACCAATTTGGAGGCTCTGCTTCTGAAGATGCAGGTATGCATTTACATAATTTTACTGAATTGTGCAACATGACACGCATAACGGATTATGACCCAGATGCTCTTAAACTTCGCTTATTTCCTTTCTCTTTGAGAGGAAAAGCTAAGGAATGACTGTTAGCTTTGCCTAAAGGTAGTATTACTTCTTGGGCTGCTTGTTGCAGTAAATTTTTATCTAAGTTTTGTCCACCTGCAAAAATTATGCAATCATGTTCTCAGATTACAGGTTTCAAGCAAGAGGAATGTGAGCCACTAGCGCTTGCGTGGGATAGAATGAAAGAAGCTATAAGAAACTGCCCCAATCATGGAATGGAGGAGTGGTTAATCCTTCATATGTTTTATAATGGCTTGAATCACATGTCAAAAACTACGCTTGATATAGCTGCAGGAGGAACAATCATGGGAAAGCCCATAGAAGATGTCAAGAGGATACTAGATGATATGCAAGAGAACCATGCCCAATGGCATGTTGAGAGAACGACCACCAAGAAGGTGAATGTCATAGAAGAAAATAGCTCAGAGTTGACAACCAAGCTAGAAGAACTTATCTCTTTGATGAAAGGTAAAGAAGAGGTAATGTCAATGGCATAACTAATGAAGATACTAGTGATGTGAATTTTATTGCTCGTAATAGCTATAATCCCAATTGGAAAAATAATGGTTATGCTCCTAAACTTCCTTATCCTAATAATGGAGGAGCATCCAATAGTTTTAATGGAGCTAATGGTAGCAATAGAAATACTCTTGAAGAAACTCTTAAGAGTTTTATTGCTAGCCAGACTGAGCAGAATGAAAACTTCAAGAATATCTTGAAGAATCATGATAACTTACTTGGTCAATTGGCCAGTAAGGTTGTTGGACTAACAAATGATGTGCAGATACTTGAAGCGAGATCCAAGAATTTGGAGGCACAAGTGGCAAAGATAGCAGAGAGCCAAACCTTGATTTTGGCCAAGTTTTCAGGTAAACCGGAGCCTAACCCGGTTGAAGAAGTTAAAATGGTGAGAAGCAATGAAGAGAAAGATGAGGTACTTGACACAAGTCATGTGCTAGAGTACAATTATACCGTTGCAAATTTTGTCAAGATGATATCCATGAAGTATCCACTACCAAAGGTAACAAACGACGAGGCATATAATGTCTTTGTTGAACAAGTTGCAGCCAAGGTACGTGAACTTGATGATGAAAGAAAAAAGTTATTCAGTAAGTTACCGGCTAAGCAAGAAGATACTTTTGGACCTACTATAGAGATTGAGATAGGACTTAATAAGTTCAGTGCTTTATGTGATCTAGGGGTAAGTGTTTCCATTATCCCCAACGACGTCGTCTGCATCCGGTGCAGCCTCCCCGGGCATGTCGCCAAAGACTGCAAGCGGCCCAGGAGTCCTTCGTCGGCTGATGAGCTCAGGCGCGATGCGGTGGCCAAGGTGGCCCGTCGTTCGTCCCCAAGGGCAAGCCTGGAGCGCCCGGCGCCGTCCGGCCTGGCGCGCCGTGCGTCCCCCCAGCCACCCCCCCTCCCCAGCAGCTGCTGCGCCAGGACGCCGACCCGGTGTGGCCTCCGCTCGTGCCGCCGCGGATCCAGGTGGCGTTAACGGTGGACGAGGACCCATCGGAGCTCTGCGTCGTCAGAAGGTCGCAGACCATGGTGGATCTTGAGCTTAGGCTGCAGTTTGCGATGGTGGCTTACGTTGGTGGGGCGAGGCACGAGTTGGCCCCAGCGCGGGTGTTGGAGATTCTGGCTGGCAAGCTGGACATCTCGCCGGAGCTGGTTTCAGTGCATCGGCACCGACCTGAGGATTTCTTGGTCGTCTTCGCCTCGGCTGACATCAGGAACAGAGTGGCGGCCTGCCCGTCGGTGGAGTTTCAAGGTGAGAGGCTCTTCTTCCGGCCGTGGAATCATCAGTCACAGGCGGTGCATTCTCTGTTCGGCTTCAAGGTGTGGTTGGAGCTCGAAGGCATCCCTCCTCACGCTTGGGATCTCTCGGTCGTCGAGCAGCTGCTGGGTACATCCTGCAAGGTGGATGCAGTGGCGCCGGAAACTGCCTCTCGGGCCGACCTATCGTCGTTCAGAGTTACTGCATGGACTGCCAACCCGCAAGATATCCCGACGCTTCGCTGGCTGGCCGTGCCAGAGCCAGGCGAGGAGATGCCGCCAGCTCTGCTCCAGTATAAGGTGCTGATTCATGTTGATTCGGTGATGGATCTCAGAGAGGCCGGTGAGCCGTGGTTCATGGGAGGTTCGCCCGACAGCGGCCAGAGTGGCCTTCCAGACTCCGGTGGTGATCTTGGTGGTTCGGGGCCCCGGACGCGTAGGATGGTCTGGCAGTTCGGAGTCAGGGACGCGCGTGGCGGCGGGCATGGAAATGCCACTGACGGCGGCGCGGCATCAGGCGGCGGTGCTTGGAGCAGGCCCGCAGGAGCGGATTGGCGTCTTCCCCCAATGGGCCCCACTGCCTCTGTCCATCGGGGGGGGGGGGGGGGGCGCCGTGACGGTGCGTGACAGACTCGCCAGGCGGACCTCGGCTTTCCTGCGTTTGACTGGCCAGAACAGTAGCGCGGCTTCGAGTGGAGCCGCCCAGGTGCCAAATTCGAACCAGTTAGGCGCAGAGAGGAGTGGACAGTTGGAGCGCCCAACTGGCTCCACAAGAGACTACTCGGATCTGATAAGGAGGAAAGGTACATGGCAAGCTAGCGGGCCCCCTGCTGCGGCCGCAGAGGATCCGATGGTGCAAAGTGTGATCGTGGCCGCACCAATCGCTACTGGGCAGACCGAGGCAGGCCCTCAAAAAGCGGTCCTGGAGTTGGGCTTGCCGGATCCAGAGGCGCACCCGGCTGGCCACCCCCTGGAGTTGCTGGTTGATCCACCTGGTGGCGACAAGCCTGGGGGGCCCGCGAGCTAGGACATGGAGGCTGAGGAGTGCGTCGCTCCCAGGATCCCAATGCTGGAGCCGTCCAGTGAACCGACTGGCGCACCCCGAGAGGCAGAAAATCAGTCCTTGCCCGCGGACCCACAGGCTGTGGACGAATCACACGGGGAGACGATGCTGGTAATGACTAGCGCTCCAATTCAAGTGGGCGCTCAGTGTTTGACTGCACCCCTGCATGCGGACCGGCCCATTCCGGACGTGCCACGCGGAGTTCGCGTGGGCGAGATGGAGCAATTCATGGTGGTCGGCCCCACTGATGAGAACCGTGCAGCGGAGGCATGCACGAGCAGCGCGCTGGTGGTACGTACTCTGCCATGCATCGTGGAGCAGGCGGCACCTGGACAGCTTCTGCGCCCTGTGTCTACTGATGAAGATGCCGTGGATCATTGCAACCATGGGATGACACCCCAGGAAGCCGTAGCTTATCACAAATTGAAGAGCTTTTGCTCCAACATCATCAAGAAGCTGGCGCCGCCACTGCTCAAAGAAGTACAGGCCACATCGCTCAGGCCGGAGGCAGAGCCCTACACGCCTCGAAGAAATACCCGCGCCGCCAAGAAGGCCATCCCCAATGGCGCGACCAAGGCCACGCCGGCTGAGAGTGTCCTCCTGCGGACCTTGGGCATTGTCCCCGGTGACCTTGCCGTGGATGACGCAGCAGTGGAAGAGCTGCAGAACTTGTTCGACTCCCCTCTTCACGAGCAGCATGTGAGGGTTATCGCGGCGCTCTTCGGGAAGTCATTGCCTAGCATGATGGAGAACCCACGGTCGATGGGCATCGGGGCCAGCTGAGTAGCTGGTTCTCGGGCGAATTGGTGATTGCGCTTACTCCTGTCTATGGATCTAAGCCCTACGGTTACGTGCTGGAACGTCCGCGGTCTCAACAACCCGGCCAAGAGACAAGCGGTGAAAGACTTTTTGTTAACGCTTAGAGCTAACCTGGCCTGCCTTCTGGAGACGAAACTTGATGTACTATACAGATTTATGGTTATGCAGTGTTTGGGTCCGTCGTTTGACGGCTTTGCCTACTTGCCTGCGGTCGAAACGAGAGGTGGCATACTCATAGCTTGGGACACGGTGGTGCTTCATGTAGACCACATTCAAATGGACGATAACTTCATAACAGGGATGGTGCGCCCTAAAACGGGCATGGAATGGTGGATGACCGTGGTGTATGGTCCTCAGGGAGATGAGGCCAAAACTAAATTCCTGGAGGATCTTTGCGTGAGAAGGGCGGCTTGCCCTGGTCCATGGGTGGTCCTAGGGGACTTTAACATGATACTTAGGGCCTCGGAGAAGAACAACACGAACCTAAACCGCAGCATGATGAACAAGTTCCGATCCTTTGTGGACAATAACGAGCTCAAGGAGCTTTACATGCACGGACATCGCTTCACTTGGTCAAACGAGCGAGATGCGCCGACCCTGACCAAGATCGATAGGGTGCTTGTCTCAGTTGACTAGGACCTGGCCCACACGGATTGCTTGCTCCAAGCACTGTCTACCAGCATATCCGATCAGCGAAATAGTTTCGTAGAGCCGAAAGGCTGTCTTGTTTCCGGCAGGAACTAGTTTGGCGTGGAAACCGAGGCAGGTCATCCACCTGAACAACTTTTATAAAGGGGACACCATCGAAATGTCAACAGAACAACGTCGGGAGAGCGTCAAGCACAGCCAGAACCTCTTCATCCTCATCTTCATCCACAAACCTTAGCCGCCGCCATTTTCATCTCCATAGCCATCTCCACCACCATAGTGTTCTCGCACCTAGTTCATACTTGTAATCGTGCATCGCACAAGGCATCCATTGTAAGACATATTGCAATCAATCAATCCCAAGATGTGTTCTTCAATGTTTTCTTCTCGCGATCTGATCTCCATGTGTGTGTAGTTCGGTAAGGTATGGGGTGAGGCATGAGCCTTGCAACCCTGGTGAAGGGATCAATGGAAGCCTTTGACATAACGTCTTGTATGTGTGAAATAAAATTGTTTCGTGAAGTATCTCTTGTCTTGTCCACAATCTTGATCCCTGCTGTCGTGGGAAACGACTATCTATGGGATCGAACGGGTCCCTTTGCGATTCGGCTCAGGGGACGTGCATGGGACAAAGAGCAGGTTTTTAGTAAGTGCAAGAACACACGGGGGATTTATCCAGGTTCGGGCCGCTATGAGCGTAAAACCCTACTCCTGCTCTGTGGTTGATCGAATATGAACTCTCGTTACAGGGAGCACAGTTTTTCGGCAAGGTGCTCGGGAAAATGCAGCTACGGCATGTAATTGAACTGGGTGTCGACCGTTCTACCTGTAGCCGTGGGCCTCCTTTTATAGGCCAAGGGGTTACCACAATGGCTAATACGGTCATTACAGAGTGTGAACAGTGACTTGCACCGTCATCCTGTTTATCTTCCAACTGGGTAAGACAAACGCATTTAATGCACCGTTATGTGCTACGTTGGGGAGGCGAGGCCTTGGGCAAAAGATCTGTACCACCGGTCCTGGCGCCCTCCTGTAATTTCGACACGTCCCAGGGACGGGTGTCATTAAAGTTAATCTCGGTGCGGCGTGCTGACACGTGCCTTGGCCGGCCATTTTGACTGTCTGCCCGCTCGACACCTAGCCCACGAGCCTATCTGGTCGATGGTGAGGTGGAGCGGTAACGGGACAGAACAAGCCTGCTGGCACGGAGCTTGCCGGGCCTTGCTTGCCGGCAAGGGAACTTGCTGGCAACCATAGCCTTAGTCTTCACCTTGCCGGCAAGAACAACGTCGATCTTCAGTACTTAGAATAGTACTTCTCGATGACCTGCCTTGAGGTCTTCTTCACGATCTTGGTGTTGAGTCATGGGTTGTAGTTATCCTCCGTCAAGCCCTTGCCGGAAGGGAGGCTACAACTGCCTGGGCACAAGTCTGGGTACGAGGGCACCCATGTCTTAGTACACCGACAGGAGCCCCTGGGCCTGGGCCACGCGCGCATGCGAGGCATCGTTGGGCTAGTCCCAAACAGTGCACAGGCGGAGCGTGGCAGAGGATAACTGTCTTAATCTTCTCTTTTACCACACCCACCCACGATGCACATTAAATGCGGGCGTGGGAAAGGTGGAGCGGAACGGCGGCAGGAGGTGGTGCGCCTTAAAAAGCGCAACCACGTAGGACGGGAAAGAGCCAGCCCCCGCGCCTTCCCCATAAAAAGGGAAACCGCGAGGGGCGCTGCTCATTTACCCCCCTCTCTTTCCAATTTAGCTAGTTCGCCGCCGTCTTCAACCTTGCACCAGAACGCCTTTTCCTTCCAGCACCACGTCGTGCCCCTCGCTAGTTTTGGAGTCCGTCTACCTCGCGCAGTCATGGCGCCCAAGAGGAGTCGGAATAAACCGGGGAAGGTAGCTGATCCGGATGCGGAGGCGGGGGGAACGGAGTGGGCGGCGATGCGGAGGGGTAACATCGTCTTCAAGCCGGAGTTGGGGGAGCATGACCTGGTGGAGCGGTACACGATCATGTGGGGGAATGGCACTAAAGCCCACTCCGCGCCTGATGTTCTCCCCGGCTCCGTCCAGCCCAGCGATGATAAGTAACCCTTCTTCACCACTTACTTATATTGCGGGCTTGTCCCTCCTTTCTCTGAGTTCTTCTGTGAAATCATGTACACGTACGGGTTCCACCTCCTAGATTTCACACCATACGCCGTGACTTGCCTGGCTGTTTTCGCGCATTTCTGCGAAAACTTTGTTGGAGTAATGCCCAGTGCAGCTCTGTTCCGCCACTATTTCGTTCCCCGCATCGAGGCGGACACCCTCTCCTGCTGTATTACCTGGATTCCCAGGGACGGGGACGCTTATCTCCCTGGGTTGTTCAACCGGGAATGGAGCGAATGGCGTGGAGAGTGGTGCTTGATCAAGGACGATAGGTTCCCTAACTTCTGCAAGCTCAGAACGAAGAAGGTGAGGCACGTCGAGAGTTGGGACCACTTTGATGACAAGGATGCCCAACTTGAAATCCCCACGACCCGGATTCTCCGTCTCAGGGCTGCTGGCCTCACCATCGGAATGGTGGGTGCCAATTTTCTCCGCCGCCGTATTACCCCTCTTCAAGACAGGGGAAGGCCTGCTTGGGATTACCAGAACGCGGCCAATATCATGCGGGTGAACACAAGGCTTCACACCAACCTGACAGTAATGCAGCACGCGGCTTTCTGCGGCATGTTCTTTCGGACCAGCGGCAAGTTTAACTGGCCGGCAGGCATGGTGCCACTGTGTAACAACTCCACCAAGGATGCCATCATCGCCATGATGCCATCTTGCAACGCCCAAGGTGTCGAGGGGAGTTGGCAAGCACCACCCGAACACGCGGTGAGAGGATGGTTCGATACATTGGTGGAGAAGCCCATCCGGGGAGAGGCGGATTTCTTCCGTGACACCACCTAGGTGGAGTTGGAATATATTGCCAGGAGAGCGGCGGAAGCAAGATTGGATAGAGATGCTGGCGGTTCCGGCTCGGTGGCATCTAATGCTGAGGAGGGGAATGAGGAGGGGCCGGCAAGCGAGCCGCCGGAAGAGTCTGCTGGGAGGCGAGAGCAACTTGCCAAAGGTCAGAGTAAAGAGGCCGCTGAGGGGCAGACACTCAAGGAACCCCTTGCTCCAGCAAGGAGGGCTCGTGTCCTCCGGAGAGCTGCTTCTGGGGAGCCGGTTCACTCTTCGCCCTCGGGTGAGGAGGTTGCCGGTGGGGAAGCGACCGGTGAGGTTGCCGGGTGACGAGGAACTCAATGCCAAACCCCTCAACAGTAGCGAACGCGGCGTACTTCTTCGAAGAGTATGACCGCTCTGGCGGCTGGAGCGGTCGGGTCGTCTCGTCCTGCTGCGCCAGTGGCAACCAAATGGGCCATGACTTCTTCCTCGTCGCCCTTTTTGAGCGGCAGGCCCGGAGGCTTGTATGATCTCTCCACCCTTAGCGACAAAGAGGAGGACGAGGAGTATATATCCCCAACCCCCTTCATTCAATTCTTGGTTTCTTGCCTGCATTAACCTGACTTGCTTCGCCTTGCCTTGGTTGATAGTGATAGGGAAACCCTGGCACAAAGGATGGCCAAGAGGCCGAGGACTAGAGCAGAAGAGGAGCCAGCAATAAGCATGGCGGCAGAGGATGACGCCTCGGAAACTAGCCTCCAGTGCAGCCCCCAGCATGAGGCCACTATTCACTTTCCTTTGGCAAGCACATGTGTTGAGATGTTCACTGCTGACATCGGCACGGGAGCAGGAAAAGAACGTCTCGAGAAGGAACGCCCGGAAGCTGATCCAACTGGGACGTCTCCATCAACTGCTCCCCCGGCAAGCGATTCTCCGGCAAGGACCCCCACAGGCGAGGCCGTTCACGCTGATGATGTACCGGCAAGCGTGGCTGCCATCAACCAGGCGACGATAACCGAAGTTGCCGGGGATGAGATCATCCCTCCTCAACAGCCCCAGCCTGGTATGTCTTCTACCATCGAGTAGCTTTTCCTTTTGACCTTCTCTTTCCTTTTTTCGTTTTCTTGAACTTGATCTGAGTCTTGATCTTCTCTCCTCCCCATCCTTTCAGATTTCCCTTTATCTGATGATATGGACATCGATTCCACCATTGAGGAGATCGCGAAGGATGCCGCCAATGAAGCCAGCAACATTGCTGCTGGTGAGGCCATCAGGGTGGCTGACTAGGAGATCGCCAAGGCTGCTCACGAAGAGGCCACCACGGGTGTTGTTGAGGAAGGTGGGAAATGACTATCTATGGGACCGAACGGGTCCCTTTACGATTTGGCTCAAGGGACGTGCATGGGACAAAGAGCAGGTTTTTAGTAAGTGCAAGAACACACGGGGGATTTATCCAGGTTCGGGCCACTATGAGCGTAAAACCCTACTCCTGCTCTGTGGTTGATCGAATATGAACTCTGGCTACAGGGAGCACAGTTTTTTGGCAAGGTGCTCAGGAAAATGCATCTACGGCGTGTAATTGAACTGGGTGTCGACCGTTCTACCTGTAGCCATGGGCCTCCTTTTATAGGCCAAGGGGTTACCACAATGGCTAATACGGTCATTACAGAGTGTGAACAGTGACTTGCACCATCATCACGTTTATCTTCCAACGGGGTAAGACAAACGCATTTAATGCACCGTTATGTGCTACGTTGGGGAGGCGAGGCCTTGGGCAAAAGATTTGTACCACCAGTCCTGGCGCCCTCTTGTAATTTCGACATGTCCCAGGGACGGGTGTCATTAAAGTTAATCTCGGCGTGGCGTGCTGACACGTGCCTTGGCCGGCCATGTTGACTGTCTGCCCGCTCGACACCTAGCCCACGAGCCTATCTGGTCGATGGTGAGGTGGAGCAGTAATGGGACAGAACAAGCCTGCTGGCACAGAGCTTGCCGGGCCTTGCTTGCCGGCAAGGGAACTTGCCGGCAACCATAGCCTTAGTCTTCACCTTGCCGGGGCGAAGCTTGCTGGCAAGAACAGCGTCGATCTTCAGTACTTAGAATAGTACTTCTTGATGACCTGCCTTGAGGTCTTCTTCATGGTCTTGGTGTTGAGTCTTGGGTTGTAGTTATCCTCCGTCAAGCCCTTGCCGGAAGGGAGGCTACAACTGCCTGTGCACAAGTCTGGGTACGAGGGCACCCATGTCTTAGTACACCGACACCTGCAGGTACCCAGGATCATGGAGATTGAGCACCGGTGAGGCTGGGAGCAAGGGGACCATGAAGTGTTATACCGAACACCGGTGATAGTAAGGTTTAGTATGGTAACATGGATCATAACCTTGGGGATTCATGAGGTGTAGTCATTAAACGCCCAATGCTTTTGTCTGATATTATTATCTTAATTATCGGGGCAACCCCGCGAGACGGATAGGGCCTTCGGTAGGACAACTGATTCTTGATGCAGGACTCGTGCCGGTCAAGATGTAATTTGGACACATCCCCCACTCCGATACGAAGCAAGCACCTCTTGATGGGTGACTTCCCGAGCACAAACTAATATCATTTTTTATCTCAACACCAATATATGGTTGTAAGCATTAAGACCTCATTCTCGTACCTTATTTTTATTATAAGTGTTTGAATCACAATTTGCTTGCTGATCTGGTCAAAAGCTAGATTTGACACTTTGGCAAAAGCTTGCTAGAGACCATTGCTTCAAGGGAGTCTTCCTCTCGTGGGTTCGATACCCAGGGTCACCTCTGGGGAAATAGGTGCGGGATACCCTTTCTTGTTCCAATATTGGATCAATAAAAAGGAGATATCATGCAACAAGGTGGCCCAATCCTTTTTGTAGCAAAGGACAAGCCAGAACGGTCTCTTATATAAAGCAAAGCGTTCTCGAGGACACATGGGAATTATCATCTAGTCACTTTCATCATCTTTATTTGATTCACGTTTGTTACTTTGATAATTTGATATGTGGGTGGACTGGTGCTAGGGTGCTGTCCTTACTTGAACAAGCATCCCACTTATGATTACCCCCTCTCGCAAGCATCCGCAACTATGAAATAAGAATTAAGATAAATCTAACCATAGCATGAAACATATGGATCCAAATCAGCCCCTTACAGAATAAAACATAAACTAGGGTTTAAGCTTATGTCACTCTAGCAACCAATCATCTACTTATTACTCCACAATGCCTTCCCTTAGGCCCAAGTATGGTGAAGTGCCATGTAGTCGACGTTCACATGACACCACTAAAGGAAGCAACAACATACATATCATCAAAATATCGAACGAATACCAAATTCACATGATTACTTATGATAAGACTTCTCCCATGTCCTCAAGAACAAAACTAACTACTCACAAATCATGCCCATGTTCAAGATCAGAGGAGTATTGAATAGCATTAAGGATCTGAACATATAATCTTCCACCAAATAAACCAACTAGCATCAACTACAAGATGTAATCAACACTACTAGCAACCCACAGGTACCAGTCTGAGGTTTTGAGACAAAGATTGAATACAAGAGATGAACTAGGGTTTGAGATTAGATGGTGCTGGTGAAGATGTTGATGAAGATTGGTCCTCCCACGATGAGAGGATCATTGGTGATGTCGATGGCTTCGATTTCCCCCTCCTGGAGGGAAGTATCCCCGGCGGAATCCCTCCGCCAGAGGGCAAAAGTGCTCCTGCCCAAGTTCCACCTCGAGACGGCGGTGCTTCGTCCTGAAAGTCCTCTCCTTATTTTTTCTAGGGTAAATAGCTTAATATAGCAGAAGGAGGGGGCCAGAGGCCAGCTGTGGGCCCCACAAGGCATCAGGGCGCACCCTGGGGGGTATGCGCGCCCTGTTGCCTTGTGGGCAACAGGTGGCCCCCCCTCTGGTATTTCTTTGCTCCAGTATTTTTTATGTATTCAATAAAAAATCCTCATAATTTAGGTCATTTGGAGCTCCATAGATTAGGTATATCTGTTGTAGCTTTTTAGGTCTAGAATTCCAGCTGCCAGTAATCCCCCTCTCCATGTAAATCTTGCAAATTAAGAGAGAAAAGGCATTAGGATTGCATCATAATGTGAAATAATGACCAAAAACATTATAAATATCAATAGGAAAACATGATGCAAAATGGTCGTATCAGGCTCCAATAGTGCTTAGTTATAATGTCTTTAAATATGTGAGTTCTTGATCCTATCTACAAGTTATATGCACCTATTATTGTTCCGAACCATAGACCCCAAGGTGACAATAATTGCGATACTCTCCGGGGATGACTGTAATTTGAGGAGTTCATGTATTCACTATGTGTTAATGCTTTGTTCCGGTTCTCTATTAAAAGGAGCGCCTTAATTACCCTTAGTTTCCATTAGGACCCCACTGCTACGGGAGGGTAGGACAAAAGATGTTATGCACGTTCTTATTATAAAAACGTATGTCTGATGAATACATGCCTACATTTGATTGATGAATTCGAGCTATTGTGTATCGCTCTAGGTAGTGACTGTTACATGATACGTCTCCAATGTATCTATAATTTTTGATTGTTTCATGCTATTATTATAGCTAATTTTTTTAAAATAATACATTTTTTTAATAAATTTGAGAAATAATACACGGATTTGAAATTTTACGAAAATAATACAGCGTCGGCCCTGGCTAAGCTGACTGGATCCAGTCGGCCACGGGGTAGCCGATTAGGATCCAATCGGCTTAGCCAAAGCCGACTAGGACCCTTTCGGCGCAGGGTAGGCCGACTGACCAGTCGGACAGAGGCGTTAGCTTCAGTCAGGTTTAGCGAAGCTGATTAGTACTAATCGGTTTAGCCGAAACCAATTAGCACTAATCGGCTTCGGCGAAACCAACTAGCTCCAATCGGCTTAGGCAAACTTGACAACTGCATGAGACCAAAATTTTCACCCGACGACTGCATGGAACCATATTTTCGACCATAATTTTATCCCGCGACCCTCTCCCGAGTTAGCCACTATTTCCCACAACACTTTCCCTCCATATGTTCCCGGCATTATCCTTCCCGCCATTCTTTCCCGCCAACCATTTCCCGCCATTCTTTCCCGCCAACCCTTTCCCGCCATCTTCTTTCCCGCCATCTTCTCTTATCAACCTATAAAACCCCCTCCACACTAAGGTGGGTAAGCAGTGCAGTGTAGTCTCGTCAAGATGTCCGATTATCCATTCGATCGTAGTTTTCACCCTAGTATGTCCAAATGTCTTGTGAGGTTAGCCAGCGATTTCAAGATAGACAATAGGATAGTTCCATGGGACGAACTCCTCAGTAGTGACACCGTACTGAATGAGTTGGGTCACGCATTAAGTAGGTGCGGGTGACCTGCAAGGACCTTTGAGGAGATACGGAAAGAACTTCTCAGGTTGCATGGAAGATGGAAGAAGCAACATCATAAGAGTGAATCCTACATAAAGTATGCAGCAGAACATACTTTTCTATGGAGTGCCGACAGCGACGACGAAGATGATATCTTCATGCCGAGCACCAAGGCGAAGACACCCGCATTGTCGAAGGGCAAGAGTACCGCATTGTCGCAGGGCAAGAGTGCTGCATCGACGGAGGATGACGATGATGTCTTCATGTAGTTTGTATGTTGTATTATTTAAGTTCATTCGTACCGTTTAATTTAGATGTACTTGTATCTTAATTTTCTGTTGCAGTCTCTCTGGAAATGTAACTCGAATAACAATGCGAATTAATAGTACTTGTATCTTAATTTTCTGTTGCAGTCTCTCTGGAAATGTAACTCGAATAACAATGCGAATTAATAGTAATTTGTCTCTCGCATACATAGGTAGATATAAGTCTCTCGCATACATAGGTAGAAATATGTCTCTCGCATACATAGGTAGAAATATGTCTCTCGCATACATAGGTAGATATAAGTCTCTCGCATACATAGGTAGAAATATGTCTCTCGCATACATAGGTAGACATAAGTCTCTCGCATACATAGGTAGAAATATGTCTCTCGCATACATAGGTAGATATATACCACACAAGTATTAGCCACATCGTCCGCCACGTCGTGGAGGTGGTGGAGGCCGTGTCGACCACATATACCTGTGGGGTACCTAACGTTACGAGGTGGAAGCTCGGACCCGTCCTGGTCATACTATGTATCCTGTGTGGGGCCTGGTGCAGGAGTCGAATACATGTCCATCCAGTCGTTGTGATGCGACATGTAATCCTGTGTGTTCTGCCCACCTTCATGGTCACTATCCCACGCGGATCCGGACATAGACGCCTCATGTCTGGACATAGACACCATATGTCCGTAGGCTCCTGCGGGAGGGAGGGAACATAAGTACAGACGAAATACGTAGTCCCAATTGATATTGAAAAGAATAAATATGAAGAAACATACCTGTAGGCTGTGGTTGCATCACGAAGCTCAGCGGGGGACCCTGCTGGTGTGGGTGTGGCCGAAACACGTAGCCCGACATACGATCCTGCTGGTGCTGCCATGCCGAACTACCAGCCTGGTCAGGAGGGGGTGGCCTGGCCGTCCACCGCTCTGCTAGACGTGCGCGCGGCTCATGTCGGTGCTATGTGGGTTCTTGCTGCTGCGTGGAGTGACGTGGCTGCTGCTGGTGCGTGGAGTGATGCGGGGGGCATTGTAGGGGCTGCTGGTAAACAACGTCCGAAGTGCGGGTGCACGTGATAGCCTGATAGACAGCTCGCAGCCTCCCCTCAATGCGTGTCACCCAGTTCTGGATCTGAGGCCGAGGAACGAGTAGAGGTCCAGATGACAGTGAACGCTGAAAGTTGGACATCTCCTCGTGAAGCTTGAGTGTCAAGTCAGCCTAAAATTTCCATGATGATTAGTATGTATGCACTACAAAGTATGTAACAACTAGATGCATTAGATAAGTTCAATATATGTTACCGCGTACTGTCTGGAGCCCGAAGTATCATAGCTCGGGTACGTATCCCTCATAGCAGGGGCCGGTATCTCATCTGGGTAAGAGTGGTTAATGATGCGTATCCGTGTTCCTTGCATGTACTGCTGCAAATAGGCATTGAATTCACCGAGATCAAACCCGGCATTCTCCTCCTAGACCCGTGTCGTTGCAGTCTCCCACTCTGTAACGTACAGTTGAACCCTCTGCAGCCACTGAGTTTGGGTCCTGTTAACCCCCTTCCTCATGATCCTAAAATTGCGTTGTGTGTTCAACAATTAAGTAATGCTTCAATATGGACAATTGTGAAAGAAAATCTAACATTGAATAAGTAGACATACCTATGGACAACTGCTGGCAGCGGAGCCTCTGTAGGCAGAGGCTGGACCAACTGTCGAAGACCAAATTGCCTCATAACCCTCTGTTGTGCCATCTCCTCGACGAATACATCAAACATGATCTTCGACTTTGTCATCTAGTAATCCCCATCTCTTGTGCATAGCTCAGAAATACCGCCGGGGTATCTAGCGTCTATGGTTGCTTGCGTGTACGGCTGCCAGATCACCCCAGTGTACAAATCGAACTGCTCGTTTAATGCAGTGTAGGCTCGCCTTGTCTGATCACTAGCATAGCATCTCTGTGCAAAACAAAAGTTAGTTTCAGCCATAGTGTACATAAAGAACATAGATTACGTAAAGATGATGCAATAAATTATAACACGAGACATACCTTGCGACGTTTCCAGCACATACCGAAAATAGGCATGTCGATGCGATCAACATCGAAAAGATCTTGCAAAGGCCAATCCTCGTCAACTTGTATGTTCGGACGACCTATAGAGAACCTCTCCCATGACCACAGCTGTAAAAATAGAGGGCATCCAAGAAGGGCTGCCTTCTGCGACACAAGCTGGCAGCCATTGCACATACCTCGGTATGTAGCCGCTAAAACCACAGAACCCCAACTCCTCTGTGTGATCTCCTCCGGCCTCTCAGCTCTCGCGATCTCCAGTGCAATAGGGATGTAGCGCGCGCTAATTGTGGTGACATGGTTCTCTGTGAACATCACCTTCCCGAGAAGCTATAGTAGGTATGCCTCCAGGCTTCGAATGATCTGTGTCTCACTCAAGGGGACTTGTCGATACCCCAGAAACTTCTGGATCTGTAGTCAGTAAGTAAAGAGAGCCAGTTAGTAAATAAAGAAGGTATCTGTAGAACCAGATGCATGGCAAATGAAAGATATGAGACAGGTGAACTAACCTAGAAATGGAGCAACCAGTCAAGCTTAGGTCCATGAGTTTCGGAGGCAAAGTCCAGAGCATCGACATAAACACCCTCGAAACGTTGTGCAATCTCCTGCTCCCAAGCAACCAGTGACTCCAATGGTCCTATGGCACGACCCGCCAAGGGTAGTCCCAGCAAAAGTGTCACATCCTCCAGAGTAGGAGCCATCTCTCCCCAACGGAAGTGAAACGTGTGGGTCTCGGGCCTCCAACGGTCCACTAAGCATGTGAGCAAAGAGGCATCAATGGCGAGGCGTGTAGAGGTATCTGTGGCCTCAACCAGATGCGCGAAAGGTAAAAGCCCAACCCATTTCAACCTGCATATGACAAAGCATACAAGTTCAATGAGTTCTTCGGAAATAAAACAAGTAAGTTAGTGTGTCCCATTAATATACATGCTTGAAAGAAACACGTACCTCTGAACCCAACCCGGGTGTATCCTCCAGTCCTGCTTAGCGGTGTGTGTGACCAGGGGATCGAGCTTGCCCTCACATAACTTCGCAGCACGATGCTTGCTATCAATGTCCGGATTAAGCAACCCTATTCCCTCCATTGTTGCATGTCACTCACATGTTGGTCACACTTCATTTCCAATTTTCACCTCGTGCGTCCTCACCTGATTTCCACATCCGAATTTGTTGTTAGCTAATCGGACCTCAAACCTTCTTTCTTGATTTCCGATGGCGACTACAGTATGTGACCTAGCTTTTTCCATCTTTTCATTCATGTACTTCATAACCCTTTCACAGTAACGTGTGTTTGGGTTGTTCATGATATGAAGCTCTGCTGTTTGACGTCTATCTCTGAAATACTTCACCGTGCCATAAAAAATACCCTCAACAATTGATGTAAGTGGCAAAGCCTGGTTTCCTCTGAGGACAAAGTTATATGTTTCAGCGAGGTTGGTAGTCATGACACCATACCTTGCTCCATGTGTGTCATGCAACAAAGACCACCTCTCCAGAGGCTCATGCTCTATCCACTGATCAAAGGTTTTAATCGTCCTCCCAAGCCTTCTCCTAGTACCAGGTGGGTCAAATCCTGGCAAATCACAAAGCCCAACAGGGTCTTCCTCCATGGCCGCTGTTCCTATTGCTAACTGTGCAGCTACTGCTTCTACATGTGCCCTCACAGCTGCATCTCATGCCGCTTTCGTGTCCCTAACATGTCTCTGCGTGCACACATTAAGTCTGTCACATATCAAATTGTACTTCCATGCCTGGTTCTGCTTGCAGAGTTTTTTCAATAGATTCATAAGGTTCTTATTTCTAAACTGCGAGAAGAAATTGGCCCTCAGATGGCGCATGCACCAATGACTCTGCAGATCCTGCCATGGAGTTTGTTCCTCAGGCCCAGGGTTTGTCAGTGTCTTTATCACACTGAGTATACCTGCATGCCTGTCAGGATGCACACAATCGGCTTATCCTTCACAACTGCTATTTTCAGTTGCCTAAAGAACCATGTCCAGCTTTCAATGTTCTCGCTCTCCACAAAAGCAAATGCGAGTGGGACGACTTGATTTTGGCCGTCTTGACCAATGGCGGTCAGGATCTGACCCTTGTACTTGCCAGTGAGAAAAGTGCCATCTACACATATCATCGGTCGACAATGACTGAAAGCTTCGGTGCATACACCGAAAGAGAAGAACAGTCGATGCAGCACCCTCACAGTTGGGAACTCTGGCATGAACAAGTCTTGGATGTCGACATAGGTGCCTGGATTCCGATCCTGCAGTGTGCGGAGGAGCCGGACAACAGAGTCATATGCATCAAAATACGAGAAAAATCAGGTCTCATGGGTCCTGTGCTTAGCCCTCCAAGCCTTGCCATAAGAAATTCTGTACTTGAACCTGATGAAGACTTTTGTCTGGATAGCCTTCACTTCCATCGCTTTGCTCTCCACTATCTCGCTGTACAACAACCGAGCAATAAGCATGGATGAAAGGTTACCATGATCTTGAGGGATACTGGGAATAACACATGTGTGATGTACTAAGTCACTAATCACCCAACTTGTGACATACTTAGGGAAATAGCCATGCACCTGGGCGGGACAATCATTATTCTTGCATACCATTGTCAAGTATTTCTGACTTGACACCTGAGCACTGAAAACCCTTTGCGTGGACATTGCCCATTTAATGATTGCATCCTTCAGAGCTTCCTTGTTTGGATACATAGCACCCGTCGCAATGTTGTTCTGGTGATATTGCTAGGCAGAATCATGGCCATCGCTCACGGTCATTACAGATGAGAAGTCCTGATTCCATGATGCAGGATTAGGCAACTCCTCTGCGTTCTCTTCTTCATCCAACTCGTCGGAATTATCGGCATGACCAATATCAACATCTGTATCTTCATCTTCCATCTGGTTTTGCATGTGCCCATCTACCTCATCAGCATCTGCCTCGCCATTGTAATAACCATCGGCATTTCCTCCTTCTACCTGATTACTCTGCCCCGATCCGTAAACATCATATCCATCATTCGACGCAAAATTTGACATAGATAAGTGTATCCCTTCACTGCTCTGGCCAGGATCGTAACCACCATCACCTTCAGGTGCACTGACCTCCTTCAGGACGGGAAGCACTAAGGCGACATGATTGCTTCCCCTGCTTTCGCAATCTTGTAACCAGCGCACCCACTGAGAGTCCCGCTCAATTGGCCTCAAATAAAAGTAAATGTTTGAACTTGACCGGGTCCACAATGCATGAACACCGACGGTGTAAGTTTTAGTATTAAGCCCTAAACATCCTGTCAACCAGTTTGTCAACTGACTAACAGACCATGTTTGAGGGGAAGTAAGTGGCACCTCTATGTACTAAAAATCACACAGATCAACTCCCATCTCATTTGTTTGGACAGTACCAGAACCGTAGTAAAAAACGAACTTCACTACATCAGACATGTCTGCTCGCCTAAAAAATTATTCAACATGGACAACTATTAAGTAGGATGATATCATAGCGTCTATACCATTCAACCTACATAAATAAAGAAAATTACCGGACCAACTAAGAAAATTCCCACACCTAAATATTGGACCTAGCTAAGAAAATTACCGGACCAACTAAAAAAATCCCCACACCTAAATATTTGACCTAGCTAAGTATATTACCGGACCAACTAAAAAAATTCGCACACCTAAATATTTGACCTAGCTAAGTATATTGCCGGACCAACTAATAAAATTCGTACGCAAATATATTTGACATCTATATATATTACCGAATACTAACGAACGAACTAATAAAATTCGCACACCTAAATATATTACCGAATATTACCGGACCAACTAAATAATGGCACGCGTTAATATTTCACATCTAAGTATACTACCGAGTACAACCGGACGAACTATAACCGAATATTCTAACACATATACAAGTATGACAGACAAAATGAAAATTGAATCATACCCTTGAAGCGTGCGAAGCAACTCCGCCCGGCGGTCTTCAGTCACCAGAGCACCACCACCACCAGGCACTCCACCACCACCACCACCAGGCACCCACTGAGAGTCACCGGAGCACCACAACCACCTCCACCTACACAACAACCATCACCAAGACCACCACGAGCTATCCCATCACGAGATCAAGGTTTCCCTAGCCTCCCCAACCCTCTAGAATGCAACTACGGTGGAAATCGGGCAAAAAACGGCTCAAAAACGAGATGGGGCGCGGCTGGCGGGTGGCCCCAGAGAGCGCGGTGGGGCATGGCTGCGGGGCGGCTGGCTGGCGCATGGGCAGGGGAGTGCGGTGGCTAGTGGGCATGCGCGCGGGCAGGCGAGCGTGGTGGCTGGCGCGCAGGCGGGGCTGCTAGCGGGGCGGGGCGGCCGCGGTGGCTTCGGTTGATTGAGAGGAGAAAGAGATAGAAGGAAGAGAAGAAGAGAGAAGGAAGGGCCGGCCCGATGGGAACTGGCCACCTATCGGCTTAGCCGTAGCCGACTGGCCAGTCGGCGTCGGCGTGGCCGACTGGTGGCCGGTCAGCCCGACTGACGTGGCTCAGCCACTAGTCGGCTGCCGTGTTGACGAATGGGCCCTATCGGCCTCCCCTACGCCGAATGGATCCTAGTCGGCTTTGGTTAAGACGACTGGATTCTAATCGGCTAAGCCATGGCCGACTAGATCCAGTCAGCTTAGCCAGAGCCGATGCTGTATTATTTTCGTAAAATTTCAAAACCATGTATTATTTCTCAAATTTATTAAAAAAATGTATTATTTTAAAAAAATAGCATTATTATATCAATTCTACATACTTTATATGCAATTTTATATCATTTTTGGGAACTAACCTATTAACCTAGAGCCCAGTGCTAGTCTGTTTTTGCCTATTTTATTGTTTTAGGGAAAAACTAAATCAAACGAAGTCCAAATGCAATAAAAAATTTACGGTGCTTTTTTCTGGACCAGAAGACATCGAGGAAGCTTCAGGAGGAGGCCAGAAGACCTATGAGTGGGCAACAAGCTCACACGGCGTGCCCCCAGGGGGGCGCCACCTGAGCTTGTGGGCCCCTCTGACGGTATCCTGGATTAGGGGGTGCTAACCCAGCAGGCCCGTCTCCTCGGTTGGGCCGATGGGCCCTCGATCATGATCAAGGTGGACTCCGGAGGCCGTACACAGGAAGCGTGATCAAGACTGTCTCCACCAAAGACTTGACGTATACTCCAAGATCTTTCCAGCCGCCTTACTACTAGATACCGACCTTGTAACCCTAGATACCCTCTTTGGCGTGTATATAAGCCATAGGGTTTAGCCCGTAGAAGGGACATCAACGCAATATCATTCACCTAGCCCTAGAGTTAGACACACATTACGATCTCGAGGTAGATCAACTCTGTATTCGATACATCTCCATCAATATAAACAAAAGCAGGACGTAGGGTTTAACCTCCATCAAGAGGGCCCGAACCTGGGTAAACATCGTCTCCCTTGTCTTTGTTACCACCGATCCGAGATCCACAACTCGGGACCCCCTACCCCGAGGTCTGCCGGTTTTGACACCGACACTGGTGCTTTCATTGAGAGTTCCGCTGTGCGATCGCCAAAAGGGTTGATGGGATCGCCGGTTAACGGCCTCAAGCCTATGGAGCACGTCTCCATGTTTGAAGCTTCGGTCACAGAGACGCCTTCACATAAAGTGGAGGCGAACCATGACCCTTCTTTGGTTCCAATGAGGAATTCCCTCAGGGACGAGGGGCTGAGATACTTCTTGGAGAGCGGATCGGACAGCGACCTACCGGAGACCGATCTCCAGATCAATTCGGCTAACCCGGTAACCGCGGATCCGGCGTCAAGTGAGAATAACAAGGTCTTGAGCCCGCGATCTTTAGAGATTGGAACTCGTCCGCTCGCCTCCCATATAGAATATCGCCCCGATAACTCCAGCTCACCTGACATCTGGGATTTGGCCTACGTACGGCAGCTCCCCGATGAACCGATCAGGTGATATTGGGCCAGATTCTTGTCCGTCAAGATCAAGATACTGGATTACCAAGACTCTGACATAATTACCGCTTTTGAGCGCGGATGCAAGGATAAAGGAATCTCGAACATCCTCGCTCATCGTTGCGTTCAAACGCTCCCGGAATTGACCAACCTGGTGGCACGATTTTGCGCCATCGAAGACACCTGGCGGACCGAGGAAAACACAGACTCGATCTGTGAAGACTACCCGAAACGCGACCGATCGGCGTCTCGGCACGAAAATCGCAAACGGAACACCCCGGGCGATCGACCTCAGAAGAAGAAGAAAACCTCCGGTCACCCCGGAACAATCCTAGACGGCCTTCTGGATAAACCATGCCCGATCCTCGCCGTGTTGATTAACTCCTGCCCGACTCACAGCCTTCGCGACTGTTGGGTGCTGAGACAGGTGGCTAAAGGGGGACCCGCCCTCCTGGCAGGCACCTCCAGCCACCTTGAGCAGACCTCGGAAGAAGACAAGGTCCTAATGATTTATGAGACCTTTACGTCTAAAAACCAGCGCAAACGGGCCCTGCGGGAAATTAATTCCGTCCGGCAAGTACCACCTCGGGGCGCATGGATAGACACGCCGATCACCTTCATCCATGACGATCAGCCAAAGTCGGCCCTAGACAGGTGTCCCGCCGCGCTAGTCCTCAACCCCATCGTGGAACGCTGCCACCTCCATAGGGTCCTTATGGATGGAGGCAGCAGTTTGAATCTAATATACGTAGACACTCTGGACAAGATGCGCATCGATAAATCGTGCATAAAACAAAGTACCACCACCTTCAAAGGAATAGTCCCCGGACGAGATGCACGCTGCAGCGGAAAGATAACCCTGGACGTAGTCTTTGGAACTCTGGATAATTATCACTCCGAGGAGATTACATTCCACATCGCGCCTTTCAAGAGCGGATACCATGCCCTTCTCGGAAGGCACGCCTTTTCAAGATTTCAAGCAGTACCGCACTATGGCTACATGAAGCTAAAGATGCCAGGCCCGAAAGGGGTCATTACTATCTCAAGCGATACCGACAGGGCACTCAAAGCCGAGAATAAAACGGCATCCCTCGCCCTCGAGACTCTGGCCGAAGCCTTCTCGGCCGAGGAGCTGACCGCGCTATGCGCCGAAGTCGACCGGGACGATGTCATTCTCGACAAAAGATCAAAGTTTACTTCTTTCAAACCGGCCGACGAAATAGTCAAATTCCAGGTTCACCCAACGGACCCTGCCAAAACGGCATCCATAGGGGCTAACCTCGACCCCGAGATCGCCGAAGCCCTACGCACTTTCCTCAAGGAAAACTGGGATATATTCGCCTGGCACCCCTCCAACATGCCAGGGATACCCCATAGGCTTGCAGAGCATAGCTTGAACATACTATAAGGCTATAAGCCTGTCAAGCAAACACTTCGGCGTTTCTCCGAGCCCAAGCATCAAGCAATGGGCGAGGAGCTGGGAAAGCTGTTGGAAGCAGGATTCATCAGAGATATAAAACACCCTGACTGGCTAGCAAATTTGGTCATGGTACCAAAGAAGGACAAGTCCTGGCGTTTATGTGTCAATTTCAAAGACCAAAACAAAGCTTGCCCCAAAGACCCCTTCCCCTTACCCCGTATTGACCAAATCATGGACGCCACTGCGGGCCAAGACGCGCTGTGCTTCCTGGATGCCTACTCAGGATATCATCAAATAAAGATGAAGGAATCTGACCAGGCAGCAACGACATTCATCACGCCCTACGGCCCGTTTTGCTTCAACACGATGCCTTTCAGACTAAAGAACGCTGGCGCCACGTACCAGCGTATGATTCAAACATGCCTGGAAAAACACATCGGAAAGATCATCGAGGCCTACGTAGACGATGTAGTTGTCAAAACCAAACACGTCGACCAGTTGGTGGACAACCTTCGAGATACATTTGCCAGCCTGCGGGAATATCAAATAAAACTTAATCCGAAGAAATGCATTTTTGGAGTCCCAGCTAGCAAACTCCTCGACTTCATCATATCCAGCCGAGGAATTGAAGCCAATCCGGCTAAAATTCGAGCCTTGGATCGTTTGGAGATTCCAACAGAGCTCAAGCACGTACAAAAACTGGCAGGCTGCGTAGTAGCCTTGAGCCGCTTCATATCACGGCTCAGAGAAAAAGCCCTACCCTTATACAAGCTGTTAAAGCAGACCAAAACATTCAAATGGACCAAGGAGGCCGCGGCGGCCCTGGAAGACATCAAGGCCCTCCTCGCCACCAATCCCATCCTGGCAGCGCCAGGTGTCTACGAACCGATGATACTGTACATCTCGGCCACAAACCAGGTGGTTAGCGCAGTCCTCGTGGTCGAATGAGACATGGAAGGTCACAAATTCCAGGTCCAGAGGCCCGTATATTACGTATCCGAGGTCTTAACTCCATGCAAGTCACGCTACCCTCAATATCAAAAGATAGCCTACGCGGTCTTCATGGCGTCACGAAAACTTCGGCACTACTTTCAAGAGTGTTCGGTGACCGTGGCATCCGACGTCCCGTTAAGTGACATAATCAATAATAGGGATGCAACAGGGCGCATCACCAAATGGGCCATAGAGCTCTTACCTTTTGAAATCATCTACAAACCACGCCGGGCCATTAAATCCCAGGTGTTGGCGGACTTCATAGCCGAATGGACCGAAGCCGAACTCCCCCGTGAGTACAACACTTACTCGCATTGGACAATGTATTTCGATGGCTCCAAAATGCTCGCCGGCCTAGGGGCCGGCAAGGTGCTCACATCACCCACGGGAGATAACATTAGATACGTGCTACAAATCATGTACACGGACTCCAACAATGTGGCTGAATACGAAGCCCTCCTACACGGACTCCGGATAGCAGTCTCCATGGGTATCAAATGCCTGGAGGTCCGAGGTGATTCTAACCTCGCAATCTCACAAATCAACGGCGAGTTCGATGCCAAAGACCCAAAGATGACAGCTTACCGAAATGCCGTCATCAAGATCTCAGCCAGGTTTGAGGGGCTGGAGTTTCACGACATACCCCGAGATAGCAACTAGGCCGCATATGTACTCGCCTGTTTGGGCGCAAAACGGGACAAGGTCCTAGAAAACACCTTCCTCGAATGGCTTTTTAGGCCATCCATAGTCTGGCAAGAGAGCAAAGGAACGTCAGATCCAATCGATGTCGGGCAACAGGCCCCGCCCGAAGACGACGAGAGTATCGTAGGCGGCTCAATGGTCCGGGAGACTGCTTCAGCACATGAAGTCATGGCAGTCATCGCACCATGGACGGAGCCGCTCCTCGCGTACCTGCTCCGAAAAGAGCTCCCCGACAACCAAACCGACTCCCGCCGGATTGTAAGGCAATCTAAAGCCTACAAGGTTCATGAAGGGAACTTTATAAAATGAGCACAACGGGCGTCCTCCAGAGATGCATATCCGCGGAAGAAGGAAAACTCCTACTTCAGGAGATACACTCCGGCATGAGCGGACACCATGCCGCTGCTCGGACTTTGGTCAGCAAGGCTTTCCGAGCCGGTTTTTACTGGCCAACTACAGGTACAGATGCCTCGGCATTAGTACAATGTTGCCCATGCTGCCAGGTATTCGCCAAGCAGAGCCACATGCCCCCCCCACGGCCCTCCGCACCATCCCCATCACTTGGCCTTTCGCGGTCTGGGGGCTCGATATGGTCGGGCACCTCAAGGGTGGATCAAACAAAAATAAATACCTCCTCGTCATGGTCGACAAATTTACCAAGTGGATCGAAGCAAAGCCGGTCACCTCGGCCAAGGCCGTCCAGGTAATCGGATTCATCTCGGGGGTCGTACATCTTTACGGTGTTCCCCACTGTCTGATTACAGACAACGGAACCAACTTCACGGCCAAAGAGGTTAAGGCATGGTGTAAAAAACTGGGCATGAGGCTCGACTATGAGTCCGTCTACCACCCACAGTCTAATGGGCAGGTGGAGCGAGCCAATGGGCTAATCCTTAGCAGAATTAACCCAAGGTTAGTTCGCTCCCTTAAAAAAGCCAACTGTAAATGGGTCGAGGAACTTGATTCCGTACTATGGGGCCTGCATACAACACCAAATAGGTCCACAGGATACACCCTGTTTTTTATGGTGTACGGCGCCGAGGCGGTCCTCCCCTGCGATATCATACACGACGCACCTTAGGTGCGCATGTATGAGGAGCTAGAGGCCGAGATTCATCGGCAAGACGCCCTAGACGCTCTCGAAGAAGAGCGCAATGTCGCACGAGCAAGGTCAGCTATTTATCAGCAGCAGGCCTGGCGCTACCATGGCAGAGAAGTTCGTGCCAAATAATTCAATGTCGGGGATCTCATAATGAGGCTACACCCCGAGAAACAAAAGCACAAACTCTCCCCTAGATGGGACGGGCCGTTCATCATTGACCAAGTACTCATCGGAGGAGCCTATCGAATCCGAGATCCAGAGGACAGCCGATTAGAGCCCCACCCCTGGAACGCGGCGCTACTCCGACGCTTCTACGCTTGACACCACGCACACGGTCCGTGTAAATAACTTGTACATTTTCTTTGACTTAACCTTTTACTCATTATTTATTTTCCCACCTCGGAACGTTATTCAATGACCCCAAGGACAATATAGCATGTTCTTTTCAAAACAAGAGCTATTCCACCTCTTATGTACTATCGTCTTTTGAGCCACCATATGCATCGATTCGCTTTAAGATTTGGCCAAGCTGGGTTGCCCGGCTCCTGTGCTTGCCCCTTACGTTCCCGATATTTCGGCTAGGGGCAAAGGGAGCACCTCTATGATTGTTACCCCCGGGTCAACCGGTGTAGTACCTCAGACGGACAAAGCCGAAAGCTAGCATTCTTACAATGCGAATCGGTCGGCCATGACATAGGACTAACGTGGCAGGGGTCTTTTCAAACCCTGACCTGGGGCTTGACCCCCGAGGTCATCCGTCTTCGGACAAACGTGTTCGAAATAGTGACCAAAGGAAAGGAACTGTTGGAAGAACTATTTTCCTCGGAAGATGTTTCTTACGTTAAATAGTAATATAACATAACTTTCCGTTACCCTCTTGTCTTTCGAGCCGCGTAGCCCGATTGCCTTGTCACCTGAAGCACCTGGTCCGATAACCTCGGCCAGTAGTACGGGACACTCCTCGGAGTTTATCCGAGGAGGTGGAAGCCGAAGGCTGGCTGACAGAGTTTGGACAAACGGATTGAAAAAAGACATAAAATACTTCGGTACATAAAGTCATACAAATTTTTCACGCATGGTCTAGCCCGTCTATTAGGGTGTCCAATGCGCAATCCTTCTGCGAGAATCGCGCCGCAGGCATTACACTATCATATGCCCGGCTAGCGGGGATTTCCTTCCCGTCAGACCCCATGGGTCCCACCTCTGCTAATTCCGTCGTCTTTAGACCGGTGTAGTGGGTCTTCACCATGGCCCAGGCCTCCCCCGCACCTTCTCGGCAAGCTGATACTTTCCAAGCCTAGATCCGGTGCCGAGCTTTCTTAAGCTGTTCGGCTAGCACGGCCATGTCCTCGGGGACCGGCACCACCTCAGGCCATAAAACCTGGTGTACATCCTTCATCGATTTCCGTGCCTTCTCATGCACCTCGGATAGACGAATGGCCATGTATTCGGACATCGGATCCCGGGATTCCGGAGGAAGGCCAGACAAAGAAGCTGCCAAACAAAACAACATCCGCATGAAAAATCACCTCGGACAAATTACATGACAAGTATTCCTCGAGATTTATAACTTACTATAAATCATGTCGTCTGTTCGACGATTCTTTGCTTCCGCAACAGCGAGACGAGCTTTTAAGCTCTCAATCTCCTGGGCCTGCCGGGTGTTCTCAGCCCTAAGCACATTCACGCTGTCCACTCTTTGAGTAACCACGTGTTGATTTGCCTGACACTGCGATTCTGCATACGCCAGATCCTTGCGGGCCTGCTTCAGGTCTCTTTCAAGATGGCCGAGGGCTTCCGCTGCTACAAGAGATTCTGGCGTCAACTCTATTTTCATTGGCATTAAACAATCAACGCACAAAGCACTTATCGTGTGCCTCTCTGGTGAATTTCTTCACCTGTTCAACCTCAGACAAAGCCGCGTCAAGCCGCACGTTTGTTTCAGATAATGCCGAGGTCAATTGCTCGTTCTTAGAGCGAGCTTCCTGTTCATGGAAGTGGCTGCTGGTTAGTATTCAAGACTTGATTCGACCCCAGGGGCTCGTACCAAGCCTTAGGGGCTACTGCCATACTTGGTAGTCATAGTTGTCTTTAAACACATACGCAAAAAAACCTTACCCACAGCCCCCGTGAGAAGACGTCCAGCGATTCATCAAAGGCACCTCGGGTTGCCCCGAGGTATGCATCCACCGTGCTGAGGGCACTGAACTCCCTGTCCGAGAAAGCCGGGTTATTCAGAGAAGCTTTTCGCCGACGATAATTCGCGGTGCATTGAATCTCGGACGGAGTGGCCGATGTCGCCGAGTCCTCGGGCTGAGGGGCTCCGGGGTCAACTCCCGCGGGATTGCGGGCATCTGTTTCCTTGGGCGGGGCCATGTTTCCCTTGGCCCCCACATTTGCTGTGGTGGATAAAGGCTGTCTGCAAATGATCGGGAAGGTTAAAATCCGAAGTGTCTCTGCTGCAGCATAGATCAAGGTGTTACCTGGTGATTGAGGGGGCACTTTTGCCTGCCCCCGTGACCTCAGCTTGAGCTTCTTGTACTTCTAGCGGAGACCTTCCCAGTGAAGCGGTTTCTCTGCATAGGCGTTGGTAGCACCGCCCCTTTGGATGAGAAGTCAGATGACTGGGGGCTAGAGGACGAGGGGCTCTCTTTTGTTTAAGGGAAGGGAGTGTTACTGATGAGGCTGGCCTCATCCCCGGCACGTCAGGAATGATAGCTACCGTTGTGCCGTCAAGGCTCTCCAGGAAAAATTTCCTCCCTTCAGAAATAAGGGCCAGATCTTCATCCTCGTTGTAAAGGGGGTCTTCCGCGCGGCAGTGCAACTCTGGCTCAGGGGCCGGACAGCTCACGCCCTCAAGCCAACGCCTCCACCTCTATTCAAGGACCGATGTGTAGCGGATTAATGTTAAAGATCCCGAGGTAAATAGGAGAGTTCAGAAGGGAAACTTACTATGTCAGCGGGGTTGTTGTACGACAACCCGTCTCAGAACTGGCGCTTGGCGAACTCCTCCGCGGACCCTTGGTATATGCTGGCCAGCACGGCTCCGAGGGTCATCTGGTCCATAAAAGCTCCCTTGATGGATCGGGAGGCATCGTTGGACCCATTATACTCGCACAATAAGTGCTGGAGCTGCTGTAGGGGTTGGACTCTTCGGTCTAGGCTATCGCTATCACATCAATGACGGTGAGGCCATCGCTTGAAAGTAGCTTCCCCTTGGCCGCTAGACTGGTCACGGCTTCGTCTTCCTCTTGCGCCGACACACGGCGTCCCAGCAATACGTGGTACCATATGCATTGTCGATCACGTAGATGATTCCATTGTGTTCAATAGCATCATAGAATTGTGGATCACCATCGATGTAGTGCTGCGAGGGGAGTTGTGTCCACCTACAGCAGGCATCGCCGCAAAGATAGGTGATTCCGCGGTCGAACAAGGCAATTAGCATGAAGTCTGCATAATTCCCAGATGGCGTGGGCACTTGGCAGATTACAAACTTCAGCAAAACAAGGTCCGTCCAGCTGATGTGGTAATCTACAAGACGTGGGCCGCGATGGTAAATCCCTATATGATCCAAGGGAGGAAGGATAATCTCCTAGGAGGTGTGGACGTTCGCGAGCACCCACTTGTTCCGGTATTCTCCGACGGCAGCCATCCAGTGGGAGTTCAACCGACCCAGTACATACCTGACAAGAAGTTTCTGGTGATGGTGGTCGGATCAAAGTCGAGGGGCATGATGTACGCCTCCATATCATGGTGATAGTGGTGATCATGGCATCGCACAAGAGCAGATAGCAGCAAGCAGGGTGTCTTGAAAAGCTTAGGCCTCGCTTCGACGATGGCCGTGTGCAGGTCCCTCGAGCATGCAGCCAGCCGCACGGCACTGAACATGTCCATACGTGAACAACATAGGTGGAGGGTGTCCTTGGGGAGATCGCTCCAGCCGCGCCTCATACGGCTGCTATGCGGTTCAGGTGCGGCCATGGTGGAGTTTGGAAGGTAAGGTTTTTTGGGGCTTGATTTATGGGGGAGAAGGCTCTCGGTGCTGGAGCGGCTAGCGAATAGAATAGTGGTACTAGGGGAGGCGAGGCGAGGCGAGGGTACACGGGGGCACTGTGAGATGAAGAAGAGTGACCTCAGGATCTCCAGCGAGATGGAGATGGAGATGGAGTGGTGCTAGGGGAGAGGGGGATAAGGCGAGGCATATTGTACAACGGCGGTGATAGTGACTGCACAGGGTGAGGCTGACTTTGGTAACCCGAACACGCCGCCTGGAGTAGTGTCACCTCGGGCGCAGGGTCTTGTCACTTCAATGTGAGGACCGGATGAATAATATTTTGACCAACAAGTACTTCACCTATACTACTACTAGTAGTAACGTAGTATATCGGGAAGAGGTCGTGATAGCATCAGGGTTCATTTCATCCTCCAGGTAGCATCCATATTGCGAGCAGACCAAAATTCTCGTGCATGCGGAAGCGCAAAGAAGGCCTTTTTCTTTTTTGAGGATAACTGCATATTCCTTAACCAGAACAAGTTACACACATAGCACACACGCAACATCGTCGAGAAACCACCAGAAGAAGGCTTGGGATATCGAACCCTGTGCCATGTTCTCTCATAACGCACATGAACTGTCTATTGTCCCCCCAAAAAAATGTCTCGGGAATTAGAGCAGAGTGTAACGGGAAATACCAAACCGATACATGTACATGGAGTAGCACTACAGTATGGAAAAAAAAACTGAAATACAAAATGGTTAGCTCTGTATTCGAACGCACAAATTGTGTCTCGCACGCACGCGCCAGTATCCATCCGAACCAGCTACAACACTTTTTTGTGCAAAGAGATGGATATGTTTCCATACCTATTTGTCCACCCAAGTGGGTTTTGCGTAGGTCCCACCTGTCAGGAAGGGGTGGAGAAATAAAAAGGAATCATAAAATGTTTCGCCATGGTGATTCGAAAGAGTGACCTAAACTAGCCAGTGGCGCATGTAGCAATAGAAGCATGAGCACGTACACGGACATGTACTACTGCTTTTTTTAGGGGAGTACTACTCCTACTCTTGAATAATAATCAGTACGCTACCCGCATAGGCTTTTTGTTTTGCATGTCGGTCTACCTAGCCGTCTAATCAACTGCCTGCATGCCACTTCTCCCATTAGTTCTCCATCGGGAACTGGTTTTCCTCGGCTTCTTCACGTCTCCTTCGTTTGCATTCAAACCCCACTGGTTTCACACTGTCTTAACCTCTTCACATACTTCCAATACCCCCTTAAATAATCATCTTCTTCCACTCAGACTAGAGACCTAATCCTAATACTCCAAACCATAGCCCTCCGGTCCAGCTGGTCCAGATGCAGAAAGAGGTCGAAATGCAGGTTTTTAGCTTCAAACATGTGTTCAACGAAGGCTCGTTGAAGATATCCGCCACCGTCACCGACCACCCAAGGATTTTTCAGGAGTGGATCAACAATGTATCCAACTCCCTCAAAAGGGTGGGGATGAAGATCATCGGTCTCAACGCAGAGTACACCGAGTACGTTAGTGGGAAGCAGCAATGCGCCGCCGTTCTTCAGCTGTGCCTCCAAGCTGAAGTTTTGGTGTATCACATCATGCATGGGCCCACCATACCAGGTGAGCTCCACGATTTCATTTCTCGGGAGGACACATTCTTCTTTGGAGCAGCGATCAAGGGGGACAAAGAAAAGCTAGTGCCGTACAACCTTGATCTGAAAAAGACCACTGACCTACAGAAGAAAATTCCTGTAGAGAATTGTATGAAACAAATACCATCCCTATTCGACGTAGCAAATTCTGTGCTCGAAACGATGCTTGAGAAGGATGACAAGACGCTGGGATTAAGGTCGTCTGGATGGGAGATTTATTCCTTGACCTACGAGCGGATAAAATATGCAGCCCTCGATGCCCGTGTGAGTTTCGAGATAGCTGCAAGGTCGAAAGAGCTTGTAGCGAAGTCGTCCCCCGTAGAAGATCAGAAAAAGAAGAAGAATAAGCAGTGTATGAGTACTATTATAGATGGATGATGTATTTCCTCTCTTATTCGCAAAACAAAATTATTTCCTCTCTGTATATATGGATAGATGAACTATTTCGCCATTGTGCATGTATTTTGGAACAAGTGTAGTAACACAAGTCAGCTTGAATATAATGAAGTATTTATCCGCCTAGTATTATATACTACTCCTTTCAATGATCAGTATGCAATGCATGTGTTAGACGACATGACAACCTGTCCATGGATGCTGAACTACGACGACCATCATGTTTCCACCACTGCCACACGCGATTCCCACGACGCCGCTTGAACCCACGACACCACATCCCCTGACATGCGCCTCTCCCCTCTCGCGCCCACCGCCCCTCTGCCGCGGGACCCTGAGAAATTCCTGATTACATGTAGATCCAGAGGATTCAACCATAACCATTGGATCTCAGATCCAACGATACACAGAAGCTCGTATCACAGTAGCATAGGAATCAGCATAGCACCTGATATTTTCCCCTCCGCCGCGTGCCGGAGAGGGGAACGTATCTGCTGCACCCACCCTTGTGGTGCTACCACTGCACCAAACTTGTGCCAAACTCGAGATTTGTTTCTATTTTTTTAACATTTTATAATGTGGCACGACATCTGGTGCACCTAAGCCTTTGGAAAATAAAATTAGAGTGCACTCTAAAGATCTTTATATGCTCCAGAGAAACTATGCATGTGGAGAGTATCTTCTATTCCTAGCCTTTCCTAGCCAAGCAACCATGCCACATAAGCTAGTCATGCATGCAATCCAGAAATTACAATATATTGCATTACTCTCCAGCATGCAATGCTGCCACATCATCTATTCATGCCTATTAGTCATAAGTTGTTTTTTGCATTAGTCTTAATCCTTCACATTTTGTTACAAATGACATTCTTTTAAGTAGTCATATGATTAATCTAAATATTCATGTTCCATACAACTAAACTCCAAAGGTCCGCCGGAGCCGAGGCAGAGGACGTACGACAGGCGCGGTGGAGGCGTCGTCGTAGGAGGAGGAGAGCTCGAAGGATAATCTTGCACGTCGGCCGCCACCTGCATATCAGTGCTCCATGTATAATCTCATGACTCTGCCACACCCTGGAGCTCGCGCTCCTCCAGGGTGCGGTGGAGTCACGGGATTTTCCTGAACCGCGATGGCCACCATGCAGTACTCCTCGTCGCCGGGGGTGCGGTGCTCGCGTCCCGAGTCCTAGGGTACTGTCTAGAGCACCCGCTCATCCACCTCATGAGCGGCGAGGATGCCATGCTCACGGCCATGCTGTTGGAACACACGCTCGTGCGCCTGAGCGGCGAGGATGCGATGTTCGCGGGCGTGCTGCCAGAGCACGAGCTCATCCACGTCGAGTGCGGCGAGGATGCGATGTTCACGGGCGTGCTGCCAGAGCACGAGCTCGTCCACGTTGAGAGTGGCGAGGATGCGTTGTTCACAGGCGTGCTACCAGAGCACGCGCTCGTCCACGTTGAGACCGGCGAGGATGCGCTGCTTGCAGGCAACCTACTGGAGAATGCGGTCGTCCACCTTGTGAGCAGTGAGGACACGATGCACCTCCTCCTCATGACCGACCAGGGCATGCTGCTAGAGCACGTGCCCCCCTCATTGCCGATGAGGGCGAGCCGCTGGATCACACTGTCCTCCGCATGGCTAGTGAGGGCACGCTACTCGCGGCCATCGAGGGCGTTCTCCACCTCGGCGAGGTCAGAGACTCCGTCGTCTTCCAGGCCGCAGCGTCGTCCTCTTCGGCAACGGCTGTGTGCTCCGATGGGTGTTGTGTCCGTATGGGAGCTTCGAGCTACAGTACCAATGGGGCGGGGGTTGAGCTTTTCGTGGATACACTTGGTCTGACCAAGAAAAATAGAATCTCAAGTAGCACGATACTATGTTCAAACGTGTCGGGGGCTGGCTAGTAGGAGCAGTACAACAAACATCACATGTACACCATATTTTGAGAAGGGTTCAATGTAATTTGTGTGAATTGGGTCAGTGTGGATGTACGAGTAGTACATCCATATCATTGACATGCATGCACGCAACAAACATTTGTGTGGAAGATTTCACCCTATGTTCATATTATGTTTGAGAGTGGATTCGAATATTGGAATTGGAGCTCATTTTTCCAAGAGAGAATCAAGAGTAGTGTGGTCCTTTGCTTGATTTCAATTTAGACTATCCATGTATTATTGCGAGAGATAGATATCGAGATAATATTTGTGTCACAAAGAGGGGGGTGTGGCAGTGAGACCTAAAGAGAGAGGGGCATATGCGTGTTCGAAAGAGTGTGTGTGTGTCGGAGAGAGAGGAGTGTCCGAAAGGGAGAGAGAGAGGGGGGCATGTGTGCGTGTGTGTGTGTGTGTGAGAGAGAGAGGGGGGTGCGTGTTCGAAATAGTGGGGGTGTCTCATGTATACAGGATATTAACATAGAGGGGATTGACAAGGTTACATGGTCGGGGATATCGGGAGAGCGATAGTGTCTGTGCCATGAAGGGACACACATACATCGTCCGTTTACGTGTGAGAGAGCTAGATAGACCTTGATAGCATAGCTGGCTGGGGGGGGGTAAGGTTATATGTGGGAGAGAGAGAGAAAGAGAGTAGAGAGAGAGAGAGAGGAATGCTTGTGTGTCAGAGGAAGACCTAACTATATAGATAGGGGTCGCGAGAAGGAGAGAATGGTGGTGTCCCTTCTTTTTGTGGGATGAGAAAAAGACCAAGAGACATGCATCGTGTGGAAAGGTGTGTGTGTGTGTGCATTTCGAGAGAGAGGGAGGGGTGGACCTAGATATAGTGAGATGGTGTTCATGTGTATGTTAGAGAGAAGGCATTGTCTAGCTGGTAGTGATGTGACAGCGACCCAATCTGTCGATGAAAGTGAGGATAACTATCGGATTTTGATGTTGACGATCCAGCTATATCGTAACCGATGATACGAATCGACAATCGGTTAACCAATCTCTGATGGTCAATGATCTTGTTGTATGCACGATCAACCTAAATAACGAGATCGAGTTCCTGCAAGCAACCGAAGAACCAGCAAGAAGTAAGATAATGTAATCTAAATTGCTAATATGAATTAAACAAGGATAATAGTGGGGGTTCCTCATAGAGGATCTGAACAAGGCGGTAGTCCTACACATCTCGTAGATGCAAATTGTAGCAAAGCTAAACGATGTCTAAACAAAGACCCGAGTTTTAACCTAGAAAAAGGTAGCTATATATCTATATCTATAGACTATAGTACTATATATTTTTTATTTTTTTTATTTATATCTATATCTATACTACTCCCTCCATTTTTATTTACTCCGCATATAGCTTTGACTGTAATCAAACTTTAAGTTTGACCAAGTTCATAGAAAACAATATGAACATGTACAGTAAAAAAATTACATGATGTGAAAATATATGCAATGATGAATCGAACGATATATATTCGGTGGTGTATATGTTAATATATTTTTATACAAACTTGTTGAAAGTATATAAAGTTTGACTTTAGAGAAACATAATAACAGGTATTATGCATTATATATTATATATTTATTATTTTTATATATTATATTGCATTATGTTTATTTATTTATTTATTATATACTACATAGTGTACCAGTTTTGAACTTTTGAATCTCAAGACCAAGGGGCAACGTGAACCATTGATAGAGCCAATCGGATGGTTCAGAACGCTAGGTACAATTGCAAGTGGAGGGTACTAATGTTCTCTAGAACCATCGGTGGATTATCGATGCAGGGAAAGTACAACTACGTACTAATGCAGACCTGCTTGCTGCTCTATTCATGTGCGTAGCTAGCCTACTCAGCCTCTCCTGTCACGCACACACTAGCAGCTTGTTCATCAGCGATGGTGACGTGCAAACTAATCGCATCAACGAGGATTTATTTATTATAGAGCTGATTGTACTGTGACTTTAGAGCCGATCCAATGTAATGAGCGAAATCAATGCGTGCATTTGCACGTAAATGATGTAAAACGTTGATTGATATTGATCCAATGGTCCAGGTGGCTGGGATTTGGACCTACTATGACCTAATTGTACCCAGACACATTCTTCTGGAACCAGCAGCACGAGAGTGTGATTGATCCACACAAAAAGCTTGCAACAGGACCTCCAGATGTGCCACGTGGCTTCATGGGTGCCCCTCACATCATATTATTCATAATACACTGATGTAGCGACGTGCTATACAAACGGTTTTTAACCCCTTTCCGTGACAGAGTTTTAAACCTTCGCCTTGCCTGTGTGTGCGATAGGGGGGGGGGGGTCCATCCCACATGACCCAGAAATCGTTTGCGATAGGGAGCATGCAAGCATACGTTTCGCAGAACTAAGCGTATGCGATGCCCGCATCTTTCCCTAATGCTTCGTCCTTGCTACTCGTGTGGGATGGTATTACCATCACACGTGCTATTATATGGTGCAACGTTTGTGATGCGCTCCCCATCACAAATAGTTGACGATTGTAAAGCGTGTATGATAACGAGACTATCACACACATTATCTTTTCCCGAACCGTATGTGATATATATAATTAAGAAGATAACTTAACCATCGTACGTGTGTCGTATGAGTTTACGAAACGTCCGACTGTCGTACTCATGTCAGATGGGATAACTATCGCACACGCTATTATGTGGTGCAACGTTTACGATGCGTACGACATCACAAACAGTTAATGATTGTAAAGCGTGTACGATAGGGTGACTATCACAAACATTTCGTTTGATCGCACCGTTTGTGATATTGTCTGACATCACACACGCTTTGCAAACGGGAATTGTGTGCCTGGTCGCACATGTTTTCTCTCCGTGAAACGTGTCGGTTATGAGGTATATCACACACGTTGTGCTTTTACAGACCGTGTGTGGCGTAATGACCTGCTGAGCGTATTTTCTCCCTAATTTAATCATTGCAATTCAAAATTGTATAGAATTTGAATTTGAAAGTAGGCAGTAACTTTATTCATATCCATCAGGTTCAACAACCAATGCATTATTCGATTCATAGGTACAAATGTTCAAGAATTACATAAGCACCAAATAAAAAATGATGAACCAAACATGGTAAGGAAAGAGGCGAAAGACATTCTGGTTGATGAACAAGGTGAAGAGGAATGCCCATATCGTGCCCTCCTCCATGCCGAATGCACACACGACTCTAGTCCAACCCCTTGTGATGGCCGAGCGCCCATCCTTCACTGTCTTCATGAGGACTTCTAGATAGTCATTGTAGTCTGGAAGAAATACTTTAACCTTTGCATGTCCACCAATCATGTAGTTTGATAGGTAATCTTGCGTAAACTGCTTTGGGAGCCACTGCAAAGGAAAAAGAATTAGACATTGTCATGTAACAACTCATTATGGGCTGTAAAAAGAAGCCTACAGAGTTCTAACTTACCATCCTGCAATTCACTGTTGTCTTGGATAGAGTGTAAAAAAATAGTTTAATTGCCATCTTTAGACCCATTTTACTAACAATCTTTATCAGTTTCCTCACTTGATGCTGATTCATGAATATCTCATTGCCCCATACGCAAAAAGGGTCGAAGCGTGGATCTTTACCAATGACTTATGTACCTACAAGCACCAAGTTAATATTAGAAGCTAAACCGCAATTGCACAATGATGTAGTACAATTCTCCCTCCGTCCCATTATATAAGGTCTTATTACATCCAATATACTCACATATTGGATGAATTAACATCTTATATTATGGGGCAGAGGGAGTACATATAAGCCATGGGATGAAACTAACCTCGATGGAAAACAACAGTCGTTCCCAATATTGTCCTGTGTAAGTACATTGAAAGGCATGTTAAGCACAACAGGCTAAACATCAACCAAATATATCCATGGTAGACAACATAATCTCCAAATGATACCTTCAGTGTGCAGGTTTAAGCACACTAGTTAAGCACACAAGAAGTGGAAAGGTGTGTTAACTGCAACATGCCTAACAATTAAAAACAACCAAATATAGTCATTCAATCTGGTATTGTGCAGGTTTAAGTACACTAGTTATTGTTAAATAAAAATGGAAAGGGGTGTTAACTACAACAGGCTTATAGCAACCAAATATAGTCATTCATAGTGGTATTGTTGAAATTGCATAGATCGTAGCTTGTGCTTAAACATCAAATTGTACAATTGAACATCACGTTGCAAAAAGACGAAAATAAACAGCGGGCATGTTAACTACACCAAGCTAAAGAGGAACCAAATATGGCCGTTGAAATAGGTAATGATGAAATTGAACTGCACAGTTCATACTTGCACATATAGAACATCACATTGTGAATAACTGAAATAAACAAGGCATACTACGAACAACCAAATATAACAATTGAAACTGGACATATGCTAACTACAAACAACCAAACAACCACAAACCGTTAGAAGAGGCATATGCTCGCTACAACAGGCTTAACATCAACCAAATATAGTCATTCATAGTGGTATTGTTGAAATTGCATAGAACGTAGCTTGTGCTTAAACATCAAATTGTATAATTGAACATCACAATGTGAAAAAACAGGGGGCGTATTACCTACTCCAGGCTTAACAGGAAACAAATATGGTCGTTGAAGTGGTATTGATGAAATTGTATTGCACAGTCAATACTTACACATATAGAGCATCACAATGTAAATAACTGAAATAAACAAGGCATACTACAAACAACCAAATATAGCAATTGAAACTGGACATATGCCCAGTACAAACAACCTAACAACCAAAAACCGTTAAACAAGGCATATGCTCACTACAACAGGCTTAACAACAACCAAATATAGTCACTCATAGTGGTATTGTTGAAATTGCATAGAACTAAGCTTGTGCTTAAACATCAAATTGTATGATTGCACATCACATTGTGAGAAAACTGAAATAAACAGGGGGCGTGTTAACTACACCAGCTTTAACAGGAACCAATTTTGGCCATTGAAACTGGTGTTGATGAAATTGAACTGCATAGTACATTCTTGCACATATAGAACATCACATTGTGAATAACTAAAATAAACAAGGCATGCTACAAACAACCAAATATCGCAATTGAAACACGGCATGGTTAAAACATAGCATGACAAAATCTACAAGCACGATAATCTGATGTTTCCCCCTTGGAAGAGGCACGACAAAACAAATCATGGGTTTCCTCACTTGTCACAGATGGGCTCCTTCCCATTCGAAGAGCACGGACTCTGGGTGCGCTCCCTGTTGTCGTAGATGGGCTCCTTCCCGTTGGAAGAGCATGGCTACAGGGTGCCCTCCCTGATGTCGCAGATGGTCTCTTTCCCCTTGGAAGAGCCGGAGAGGGTGCCCTCCTCGTGGTCGCCATCGATGAGGTCTGACTTGGCAGCTGAGGATCCCAAGCCAGCGGCGCAGAACGTGTCCTTCAGAAGGGGCTTGATGGCGATGAAGGATGGCAAATTCTTGACAACGAGGCAGAGGAGATCAGCGGAGGGGCCATGGACGAGATCGACGACGGTTGAACCCGAGGGGTTGGGGATGGACCACTTAACCTGTGACATAGCCCACATCAAGCCGCCGCTGTCGACAACCTCGATGTCATAGCCGGCATTCATGAGATACCAATATACACGTCACCGCTGATGGAAAGCCTCCGGCCAGTCATCATCGTCAGCTTCCTCGGCGGCCTTGGTGGCCACCTCGCCATCGTCGGGCGAAGAGGCCGCGATAAACCTCTTTTTGGCCATTCCCTCCTTGAGCTCCTTGGGAAGCGTAGCCGGGCTTAGGATGTGATTCTCTGGATTGGGGGAGGGGGATGGGGATCTGTGGGAAAGGGGGTGTTTCACAGGCATCATCTAAGAAACTCAGGGAGCCTCTAGTGCATGGAGATCGATGGGTAACCTGCATGGGCATACCGGCAGAGGTTGACGGTTGAGGCGAGGCGGCGGCGGCGGTGGGCTAACGAGGGTTTTGAGCAAGGGAGGGGTGGTGTGTGTGTGAGCGAAGGTTTTGGGGTGTGTGTGTGGAGGGGGGTCTAGGTGGTGTTTGAGGAAATGTCGCGGCTAGTGAAAATTTTACTAGGCGGGAATAAAATGCCAGGGCTACTGAAAATTTGGATGAAGGGATTGAAGCGGCGCGGGAGCAACAAACATCTCACATGGCCCAAACATAATAATTATGTGCTATGAAATAGAAAAACCTGCGGAACCACCATTTCTGAAATCGCTGAAGGCAGGTAGGTATTTTTGAGATTCCGAGGGAAGCCTCGTGGAGCCCAATCGTGGCTAGCGGCCACCTGTGGACTGTGCTAATGTGACAGGGGCACGGACATGGCACACGGGTAGTCTGAGGGAACCGTGTCTATTGCGCCTACAATCGCAGACAATTGTTTCATTCGACTCGTCTGCTATTTATAAATTTGGCAAAAAAATGCGGGAAATGGTCAGAACATAAACACACCTGCATGTGGACCTAATATATGTATGAAAAGGGTGGTTTGATGTTCAAATACTCAATTCACAACTTTGATGTGGCACCTGTCTCACAAAGTGCACAGTATTGCTCGTCCGGCCCCCACTTCGTGTCAGCTGGAGGGGAATCCTAGCTATGAACGCATGCCACCAAATAGCTAGCTCTGGCATCTCACCCTACCGTAACACAAAACCTATAGGAATCCATCATGGTCAAATCCCCCTCTCACTTCCGATCAACAAGGTGGACCGTGCGGGCCCAAAAATGTGCTTGTGCGCACGAGATGGGTGAGACCACGAACCACCCGCGAGTGGCCCAACTATATGTATGAAAAGGGTGGTGTGATATTTAAAAACCCATTTCACAACTTTGATGTTGCACATGCGCCTCGCAACCCAGACATCCCCGACCCCACGGAGGTTCATGACGTACGAAGTAGTGCCCCCCTACACACACACAAACACTTCGAGTCGGTGGGAGGGCATCTCACCAAGACCTACTGTACCACGGACCAAGAAGAATCCACCTTCGTAACCTGTCTCGTTGTCGGTCGAAGTGATGGATGTCCGTGCGGCCCCATGATACGTCTCCAACGTATCTATAATTTTTGATTGTTCCATGCTATTATAGTATCAATCTTGGATGTTTTTATATGCAATTATATATCATTTTTTGGGACTAACCTATTAACCTAGTGCCCAGTGCCAGTTGCTATTTTCTGCTTGTTTTTGGTTTTTCAGGAAATCAGTACAAAACGAAGTCCAAATGCCACAAAACTTTTTGGAATTTTTTTCTGGACAAAAGAGACCCTGGAAACTTGGAGAGGAGGCCAGAAGGTTCACGAGGCCTCCACAAGGCAACAGGGCGCGGCCCAAGGGGAGGGGGCGCCCTAATGCCTTGTGGGCCCCTCATGGCTCCATTTGACCTAATTTCACTTCTATAAATTCTCAAATATTCGGAAACCAACAGAGAGCCACCCCGAATAACTTTTATGCCGCCGCAAGCCTCTGTTCTTCCGCAATCCCATCTGGAGGCCTTTTCCGGCACTCTATGGGAGGGGGAATCGATCATGGAGGGCTTCTACATCAACCTTGCTGCCTTTACGATGATGTGTGAGTAGTTTACCACAGACCTATGGGTCCATAGCTAGTAGCTAGATGGCTTCTTCTCTCTCTTTAATCTTCAATACCATGTTCTCCTCGATGTTCTTGGAGTTCTATCCGATGTAATCTTCTTTTGCGGTGTGTTTGTTGGGATTCGATTAATTGTGAGTTTATGATCAGATTATTCATGAGAAATATTTGAGTCTTCTCTGAACTCTTTTATGCATGATTGTTATAGCTTTGTATTTCTCTCTGATCTATCGATTTGGTTTGGCCAACTAGATTGGTTTATCTTGCAATGGGAGAGGTGCTTTGTGATGGGTTCAATCTTGCGGTGCTCAATCCCAGTGACAAAAAGGGATATGACACGTATTTGTATTGTTGCCATTAAGGATAAAAAGATGGGGTTTAATCATATTGCTTGAGTTTACTTTGTCTACATCATGTCATCTTGCTTAAGGCGTTACTCTGTTTTATACTTAATACCCTAGATGTATGCTGGATAGCGGTCGATGGGTGGAGTACTAGTAGTAGATGCAGGAAGGAGTCGGTCTACTTGTCTCGGACGTGATGCCTATATACGTGATCATTTCCATGAATCCATTATAATTATTTGCTTTTCTATCAATTGCCCAATAGTAATTTGTTTACCCACCGTATGTTCTGCGCTCAAGAGAGAAGCCTTTAGTGAAAACTATGGCCCCCGGGTCTATCTTTATCATATATTAAAACCCAAAAATACCTTACTGCAATTTATTTACTTTTATTTTATTTTGCAATTTATATTTTATCTATCACTATCAAAATTAATCCTTGCAAATAACCGCTAAGGGGATTGACAACCCTCTTATTTGCGTTGGGTGCAAGTGTTTGCTTTTGTGTATGTAGGTGCTGCTAAAGGATTTTGACTGGTTCTCCTACTGGATTGATAACCTTGGTTCTTAACTGAGGGAAATACTTATCTTTACTATACTGCATCATCCTCTCCTCTTCGGGGAAATACCAACGCAGTCTACAAGTAGCAGGAAGAATTTCTGGCGCCGTTGCCGGGGAGACATCACCAAAATTATCAAGTACCTTCGCACAAACTTTCATCCACTTGCATTTATTTTATTTGCCTTTTATTTGCATTTGCCTCTCATTTTCATCTCCCCCAATACTAAAACAATTTTGCAAAAACACAAAAATATTTTATTTGCTTGCTTGCTTGCTTTTATTGCCTTCATGTCAACACACAAAACAGAAAGTAAAACAAAATTTTTATTTGACTATGGATCCACTTAAAGTTTTCTACTTGGATCATCTTCAATCCATTTGTGCTCGTGCCGAAACCCCAACTAGTTTAGTTGAGGGAAAATCATTAGATGAGCATGCTCATTTTGTGCATCACCGTTTGTCTCAAAAAGGGAGACTCTTATGGAATGAAATAAATTGTTTGCTATGTTATGCTTGGAATCTTTGTGAAATTTATGATTTTACTTGTTGCTCTAAGAACCCTAAAAAACACCTTCCCTACCTATGTGAGTTTAATGATAATGAAATCTTATCTTTTTATGCTAAAGGTGTTTATAGTTACTTTGATATCGAACAAATTGAAGAATTTGTTGCTTTTAAGGGTGCTTATGAAGTTGCTTCTTTGATTGAAAAGTATGATGCTACTCTCTACAAATCTGAAAATTTTGACATACCTAAATATTGCTATGAAAACTATGCTCCTAATGCCTATGTTAATGAATTTATTGAGAGAATGTCTGCTACTTTGGAAGAAAATAATGATATGCATGAATCCATGGATAATTATGATTCCGTTGATTCGATTGAAATATCCCCTGTTGATGAATGTGATGCTTGCTATTCTTATGGCCATGATGCCAATATTAATGATGCTTATAGAGATGAACTTGCTATAGTTCCTTATGTAAAAAATGAAACTATTAATATAGCACCCATACTTGATAGCTCCTTGAATGAAAAGCATGATTGCAATGATGTTATTATAAATTCTATTAATGTCAATTGTGCTAATGATATGGAAAGCTACAAGCTTGGGGATGAAAATTTTGTTATGTCCACTACTTATTGCAATGATCATGATTGGGGTGATGATGCTTCTTATGATCTTGAAAATTTATTTAAGCCTCATGATGAATATGCTATTTATAATAATGTTTGCAATAGTATTGAAAGTGGGTTTGGGAGAGTGTCAACTTTAGGTAAAAAGAATCCTACATATTTGGAGAGTGTTCAATCTTATGAAATTTTTGATAAAAGTGGGTTTGGAGAGGTCATGACTTTAGTTGATGATAATCCCACTATTTTGGAAGAGTGTCAACTTTGCATGCATGTGGATCATGTAGAGAATATGTTATGTGATGGCTATATTGTTGAATTTGAATATGTGTAAGTGCATCAAGTGCCCCCTTAGTAGTTTTGGAGTATTGAAGACAAATAGGTTAAGGGACTAATGTGTTTGTGAGTGTACATAGGAGAAAATAGTCCCTGAAGACTTGGTTTAACCACGGAAGGTGACCCCTAAAAATGTATTTCTTCAAGTGAAGAATTTGGTGCGTCCTGTGAAGAAATTGATGTGAAGACTTTGAAGCTTGAAGACTTTGTTTTCATAGTTTCTTTTCTTCTTATTTGAGTCATAGGAAAAACCGTACTGTTAAAGGGGGTCTAGGTGAAACATTTATCATACTTCAAAGCGATGCTCAAACCTATACAAACCTAAGACACTTCGAGTGAAGCCTTTGGAAATCTCCGGAATAGCTGACGAATTTGTCAGTGACAGTGACGAAGTTTATCTGGTCTCTGACGAATTTGGTTTGGCTGAGGAGTTAGGATTTTGCCAGTGCGATCTGCCTATCATGAGGAAATTGAGTGCCCCAATGAAATTGAGAGCTTCAATTCCGACCGTTGCTGAGCCGCGTGCCAGCTGTCTGGTGGATCCTTATCCTAACAATGGTCTTGTGTGAGAAGGGCATTTATGACATTTCATGTTGGGTTGCCTCCTGGCTATAAATAGCCGCCCCCTACAACCACTAGTTGGTTGGCTGCTCTAGAGAGAGATTGACACTTGTCATTTGAGAGCAACCCTTCCTCTGACGACTTTGTGAGAACCCAAGTGAGGAAAAACCCAACCAAAGCCAAAGTGATTGAGAATCACTGAAGAAGTTGATCTGTGATCCGACGTTTTTTTACCTTTGAAGACTGTCATTCTTCCAGACGGTTAGGCGTCATGTTCTGAGCACCCAACCCAAGAGTAATTGTGGCGTGCCGGTGAACAAGTCTGTGAAGGTTTTGGAAGTCTACCTTGAAGACTTACCACGAGTGATTGGGAGAGGTCTAAGTGACCTTAGCTCAAGAGGAATACGGTGAGGACTAAGTGTCCTCCGAGGTAAGACTCAGCCGCCTCAACCAGACGTACAGTTGATACAGCAACTGGAACTGGTCTACCAAATCGCTGTGTCTTCACCGAGCCCAACTGGTTTCAAATTCCTCACCCTTTACCTTTACGCATTTCCGTTGCTGAAGAACTTGTGCTTTACTTTTCTGAAGAATTTGAACTGAAGACTTTCATCATTCTGTTTTTCATTTCTTCAGTTCATCTTCCTCATGCATGTTCTCCTGTATGATTTCATGTTCTTCACTTGTATGTATTTCATATGCATGCTACTTGTATCTGTGTCGATCTAGTTTCGTATCTGTTTCTATTTCGTCACTCTAATTTTCGTCAAAATCTTTGGAGTTTGACGAATTTCTAAAAATCTCCCATTCACCTCCCCTCTGGGAGTAAACCTGTGCTTTCAATTGGTATCAGAGCCTGGTACTCCCTTGTTCTGTGTGATTTTGGTTTAACCACATGGAGTTTTAGTTATATCAACCGCAGGTATGATCAGGTATCCGCTGCGTGCCCCATCTTTGATGGCACTGACTATCCCTACTGGAAGAACAAGATGCGAATGCATCTTGAGGTAATTGACAACGATCTCTGGTTTGTCGTCGGGAATGGAGTGCCTACCGTGGCTCCAAGCATCAACGCCACCGACGTGAAGAGATTTAAGCAACTCGACTCTCAAGCGAAGAACATCATATGTGGACATCTGAACAAAGGACAGTCTGGTAGAGTGAGTGCTTTGGAAACTTGGAAGCTTATCTGGGATAGGCTTTCCAAGGTCAATGAGGGGGTCTCCACTCAACGTGACTCCCGAGTTGACGTGCTTCGCAATCTCTTCAATCGCTTCAAGAGGCTCGACAATGAAAATGTGCAGCAAACCTTCGACTGCCTTACTGATATCTCCAATGAGCTTTAGGCTCTTGGTGCTGCTGACATCACCGATCATGAGGTGGTGAAGAAATTGCTGAGGTCTCTGGATAGTTCCTTCGACACCTTGGCATTGATGATACAAGAGCGCCCTGACTACAAATCACTTGACCCGGCTGACATTCTTGAAAGGCTCAACACTCATGAATTTCAGAAAGCAGAGAAGAGAGATATGTATGGTCCTAGCTATGGACGTCCTCGCGCTCTGAAGGCAAAAGCAAAAGGCAAGGCAATTTCTTCATCTAAAGAAGAAGAGGAATATGAGAGCAGTACTGATGGCGCTGAGGAAATTGGCAGAGAACTGGCAATGCTTGTGAAGAAGTTTCAGAAGTTTTCCTAGAAGAACCGCTTTGGAAAGTCTTCAAAGTATGACTCGAAGAACACTAGAGAAGCGTCTGCTCGAGACTACAACAAGAGAACCTGTCACAAATGCAAGAAGCCAGGCCACTACATCGCCGATTGCCCTCTATGGCTAAAGAAGAAGAAGAAGAAGAGCAGGGAGGATGATGAATCTGATGGCAAAAAGAAGAAGTCCTGAAAGTCTTCATCAAAGTCCTCATCTCGCAAGAAAGGCAGTTCCAGCAGAGCTCGTGCATTCATTGGGAAGGAATTGGATTCTGAGGAAGAATCTGATCACGAGGAAGCTGAGGAATCTGAGGAGGAGTCAGACTCTGGTGTGGCGAGCCTTGCCCTCGCTACTGAGTACATCAGCAAGTCCATCTTCAACCCTGAAGATAATGAGGTCTCCACCAACAATGATGACTGTGCTGAGAACTACACTCCCACCTATTGCTTCATGGCAAGAGGTGCAAAGGTAACCTCACGAGAAGCTTACTTTGAAACTTCCAGTGATGACGACTCTGAGTGTGAATCTAAACCAAGCTATAAGAAACTTGCTAAGATTGCAACTGAACAACAACATGCCATGGAAAAAGATTCAAAAACTGCTAGACAAAAGCGATGACCTGTTGGACGAGGAAATGGACCGTAGTCAAGCCTTGTCTGAAGATCTCAGATGGCTTAAGTCACAATATGACGAACTTGAAAGTCGTCATGTATCCCTCTCAGCCGAACATGAGAAGCTGTCCTATGAATTTCTTCAAACGAAGCAAGATCTTGAAAAGCTGAGAGCGTCTCATGATGATCTTCAAAAAGAGAATGATTCACTCCTCGCTCAACAGATCAGTACCGCTCAGGAAGAATTTGTTGCACCATGCCTAAAATGCCTTGAACGTGATAATGCGAATTCTTCAGCTGAATGTTCAAATGCTTCAGTTCTTTTGATTGCTTCAACTGCTGCGGTGGCCACTAACCCCTCATCTGAGGATGCCACCGGTGTTACTAATGAAAATGCAGGGTTGAAGGAATTGTATGTCACTGGCATGTACAAAAGCCTCAAAGGGCATCAAACCCTACGTGACGTGATAAAAAAGCAAATTCTTCATAGGAATCCTAGGAAAGAGGGTATTGCTTTTGAGAGGAAGCTTAATGCTGATGGTTCGTATTGGAAGCCTGAGCAGTATCCCAAAACCACATGGGTTGCTGCAAAGGGACCTCCAATAGACCCATCTACTTTATCTGGCTATACTTGTGATTCTTCATATTCTTCAAATGAGTCATTTGACTCCAACTATAAACTGTTCAAGAATCAGAATGGTGAAGTCTTTGCCAGATTTGTTGGAACTAACTGCAGGAACGGTCCATCTGTGAAGAAAATCTGGGTTCCCAAAAGCCTTCTGGAAAATCTTCAGGTGAATGTCATCATGACACCACCGATGAAAAAGAAACTCCCCAGGGAAAATTCTTCACAGGGATCAAAGTCGTCAAATGGACGCAGACCCACTTATGGTCATGCTAATGCCTCTGTTTCGCAGGGAAACAAACAACGATTTGATGAATATGAGCACTATTCTTTGAACCACTATTTTCACAAAACTTCAAAGAATTTCTCTGCTTATTCATTCAATTACTATAACCCTCATGTGAAGAGAAATGCATACTCTTCAATGCCTAAGTTCTCCATTAATGCACTCTGTTACATTGCTTCTCAGCCACCCATTCAGATGTGGGTGGTTAAGAAGAAGAACTAATCTCTTCTGCAGGGTCAGGTCTTCAGACAACCAAAATGTCTGATGAATTTGCTGAAGACCTGACAAAGTGCCTGTTGGGATGCGGGCTAACCATGATGAAATGAATACTCATTTCACACATCCCTTATGCTGCTAGATGTTATTCTTTGATGAAATTGTCTGACTAAATTAAACATCATCATATTCTTCACTTTGAAGTTTATGAACTTGTAAGTCAGACTAATGCTTCTACAGGATGAAACACCCTCAGCCACTAAATGGGTCTTGGATAGTGGCTGCACAAATCACATGACTGGTGATAGGTATCTCCTCACTAATGCTCCCCTTACTCCGTCTCATCTGAAGCATATCACATACGCCGACAAAGGAAAAAGCAAAGTATTGGGTCTAGGTAAGGTTGCTATGTCGAAGGATCGACACATGGAAAAGGTGATGCTTGTCGAGTCCCTTGGATACAACCTCATGTCTGTCTCAATGCTTTGTGATCTTGATATGATTGTCATCTTTGGCAAATATAGATGCATTGTGCTAATGGAATCTGACAAATCCAAAGTCTTCGAAGGCTTTAGGAAAGGTGATTTGTATGTTGTAGATTTCTCTCTAGGTCCTCAACCTGCCACGTGTCTACTGGCAAAAGCTTCAGAGTGCTGGCTATGGCATCGACGTCTTGGACACGCTGGCATGAGGAATTTGAGCACACTCGTCAAGAAGAAGCACATCATTGGTGTCGAAGGCGTCAAATTCGTCAAAGACCATCTGTGTGGTGCTTGTGAGTCTGGAAAGATGACCAGATCCAAGCATACGGCTAAAACAATCATGACCACTACTCGTCCCTTTGAATTACTTCATATGGATTTGTTTGGTCCTACACATTATGCCACACTAACCAATGCAGCATCTCTCTACGGATTCGTCATAGTTGATGACTACTCTCGTTACACCTGGGTGCACATCATTTCCTTCAAGACTGAAGTACATGATGTCTTCAGACGATTCTCCAATCGGGCATGACAAATTATGGTCTCAAGATCAAGCACATCAGGAGCGACAACGGCACCGAGTTCAAGAACACAGGGCTTGATGACTATATTGATGAACTTGGTATCTCCCATGAGCTCTCTGCTCCCTACACGCCTTAGTAGAATGGAGTCGTGGAGCGCAAGAATAGGACTCTTATCAAGATGGCTCGCACGATGCTTGATGAATACAAGACCCCTCGTCGATTCTGGCCCGCGGCAATTGACACTGCCTGTCATATCATCAATTGGGTATATCTTCACAAATTCCTCAAGTAGACTTCATACGAGCTCCTCACTGATAAGAAACCCAATGTGAGTTATTTCAAAGTCTTCGGTGCTAAATGTTGGATTAGAGATCCTCATCACAGTTCTAAATTCGCACCGAAAGCACATGAAGGTTTTATGCTTGGTTACAGAAAGGACTCGCACACCTATAGAGTCTACAACACCTACCACAACATGGTTGTTGAAACTGTAGATGTGCGGTTTGATGAAACTAACGGCTCGCAAAGAGAGCAACTGCCTCCTGTGCTAGATGAAATACCTCCTGAGGAATCAATCAAGCTTATGGGCACTGGTGAAATTGTGCCCGGTGAAGAAATAGCTGATGAAGAAGTAGTGATCCCTCGTCATGAAGAAACTGCTAATCCTGAGGAAAATAATGCTGAGGATTCTGCACGGAAACAACAACAGTAAGACCCTCGTCCAGCAGATCCACGTGTGGCGAATGAAGTGCCGATTGAGAAGATCCTCGACAACATCAATGCACCTGGTCCCCTCACTTGCTCAAGAGCTTCACATTTAGCTAACTTTTGTGGGCATTACTTATTTGTCTCTATTTCAGAGCCCACCAAAGTTGATGAAGCATTTCTTGAACCGGAATGGATTCAAGTGATGCAAGAGGAATTGCATCAATTCGAGCTCAACAATGTGTGGGAGCTTGTCAAGTGTCCCGATCCACGCAAGCACAATATCATCGGCACTAAGTGGATCTACCAAAACAAACAAGACGAAAATGGCCAAGTGGTGAGGAATAAGGCCCGTCTTGTAGCTCAAGGCTACACACTGGTTAAGGGTATTGATTTCGATGAAACATTTGCACCTGTTGCTAGGCTTGAAGCCATTCGTATACTGCTTGCATATGCTAACCATCATGATTGTGACGCCCCCGCCTCGACCGTGCACTAATCATACACGCAAATGTGCACGATCAAGATCAGAGACTCACAGGAAGATATCACAACACAACTCTAGACACAAATTAAAATAATACAAGCTTTATATTACAAGCCAGGGGCCTCGAGGGCTCGAATACATAAGCTCGAGTTACACAAGAGTCAGTGGAAGCAACAATATCTGAGTACAAACATAATTAGACAAAGGTTGCCTTAAGAAGGCTGAGCAAAACAACGACATCTAGATCGAAAAGGCACAGGCCTCCTGCCTGGGAGCCTCGGAACTACTCCTGGTCGGCGGTCTCCACGTAGTAATAGGCTCCGTCGTGGTAGTAGTAGTCGTCGACGGGGTCAGCTGGCTCCAGGGCTCCGTCATCTGATCGCAACAATTGGGTAGGGGAAAAAAGGTAGCAAAGCAACCGTGATAACTCATCCAAAGTACTCGCAAGACTTACATCAGATCTATGCTAAGTATGCATCGGTATCAAAGGGAAGGGGCTGTATCTGTGGACTTAACTGCAGAATGCCAGAATAGATAGAAGGCCTAGCCTATCGAAGACTAGCATCTTGCAGCGTCTAGCAGCATTAGAAGAGTGCAAATTAGCATATTATAAAGTAGTAAGTAAGTAGTAGCAACGCCCAGAGATCCTTCCTCGACTCCCTGCGAGAAAGCGATCCCAGAGCCAACATATTATTAAGCATCACAAGTATCCAGTTCTAGTTGTAGTAGATCGGGATACTCCCCGAGCATCCGTTACCGTGGACACGGCTATTCGAATAGATAACTTCCCTGCTGGGGTGCACCAACTTACCCAACATGCTCGATTAACTTTGGCCAGGCACACCTACACGGGTCATGCCCGGCCTCGGCTGATCGACCCGCCGTAGCCCTACCTAGGCCCAACAGAGAGGTCAGCACGCTGGTCTACATCCTAAGCGCTCAGGGGTCTTGGGCCCATTGCCCTTTGCACTCCTGCACGTTGTGTGGGTGGCCGGGACCAGACCTAGCCCCTGTATACACACGCAGGCTGTCACGGTCCACCCGGGCGCGCGCCGCTCAGTTGCTGACGTCTGAAGAACTTCGGCTGAAACATACGACGCCGAGTGCCCGTACTATTCCCGCGTGGTGGTTAGTGCGAAAGGGCCAGAGGCCTACTCAGATCACATATCCAAACCCGTTAGTGTGTTGGGAGCTCTAGGTGACGATCAGTGATCCTGTCGCCCCGTCTAGCGGACTTACGGCAAGGGCCAGGCCCATCCCTTTCCTGGGGTGGTCTGCCTGCCCGGCCGTGCCACGTAATTATCTCGCGGGTACTCTCACGGTCATCCCAACTTCAGTAACTCTCGCGGGTACCCCTCGGGGTCGACCCGACTTCAACAAGGGACTGAGGTAAAGTCAAAGTATCCGTGTGTCCGAAACATCAAGGGGGAAATCCGAGGAATCACCCTCGATGGATTCCCACTCGATGTATCCATCAAGGTGAACATGGATGAATCACCCTCGATGGGTTCACACTTGAGGGGTTGCTTGAGAGAGGCATCATCGGAGGTGGTGAAAGAGGAATCACCCTCGATAACCCACAACCGACTAGCTACGCTACAGAAATATCATCAGAAGTGAGGTAGGAGGTATAACCCTCGGCACTCGATAGTAGCTCTGCAGAGTCGTGCAACTAAGGGGGATGTGCGGTGATGTGTCGGTCTCTACACGCCGATCATGTTGATCAAAACATCCGAGAGCAAAGCATGGCAACACGGACAAGGGTGCGGGGCCACTGATGGATCACTAACCAGCCTATACTAAGCATTTAGGATAGCATGTAAGGTATCAACAGCAGTTACAAAAATCAGGCTATGCATTAGAATAGGAGTTATCGAATAACAATAGCAAAATCTAATGCAAGCACGAGAGAGAAAGAATGGGCGATATAGGAATGATCAAGGGGGTTTTGCTTGCCTGGAAGCTTTGCTGAGAGGGGCTGGACATCAGGAGCGTAGTCGTACTCGGGAGCAGCGTCAGTCTCGGAGTCTACCGGGGAGAAGAGGGGAAGATAGAGCCAGGGCCAGTCTTATCCCCTCCGGGGCGGCACTGCAGCGCGTGGAGTCAAGGGATCCGCGGCCATGGCGCCTCGGCCTTCCTTGGCGCGGCGGAAGGTTGAGGAAAGGCCAGCCAAATCGGGCCAGGCCGCACTGTGGATCCGCCTGGGCCGAGTGCATAGTGCCCGTTCTTCCCTTTTTCTGTCATTCATTTCTGCTCTGATTTGCATTTACTTGGAGCACCTAATGTCTTTTGTAAAATGTGCCACTTGTCAAATCAAATACTAGGCATTATTCAACACTGCCACAAAAAGTTTGGAGGCAGGATGCTTCCATTTGAATTTTGCTGGCATTTAAAAAGGCTGAAAAAGTGCTGCTGGACCACTGTTTTAAAATCCAGGGGCATTTTGGGAATCCAAATGAGGTTGGTTTCACCTTGACAAATACTTAGTGAATAGTTTCAATATTACGAACTATTTTGCTTGCTCATTTGAAGATGCAAATATTTGACTTGCCTTTCAAAAAGGAATTTGGCTTTGATTTTCATCAAGTGGCAATTTGGCTTAGCAGAACATGATGACATCGCATCATTAGCATGAGATCACTATAGCTTAACACCGGGGGTGTTACAAATCTCCTCCACTACAAGAAATCTCGTCCCGAGATTTAAGAGGTAGAGTTAAGGGGAAAGGATTGGTTACGAAATTCTAGCGAGCCTTCTCGGTCTTGGTTGATCTTCTCGAAGAGGTCGGTCCATTGCGTTGATGTCTTCATTTCGGTGCATCAGGGCATCATGATGAAGTTGTCATCCTTTCTTCGGAATCATCATCGTACTTACGAATAGGGCAAGAGGGAAAACTCTATAAGAATGGATTTAGCCAACTCTAGTATCGGACAATTTATCTCATGGGATGAGGCATAGGTATCGCTCGAGTTGAAACTCAAGAAATTATCAAGATCCATATAAGAAGGTACAAAAAGTTTCAATGGGGAAGGCAATCGTTTGATGCTTGAAACAGAGTGAGAAAGGGGTTCAGAGCAACTGGGAATAAGTATTGCATCCGATACCAAGATAGATCATCTCTAGGAAGGTGTCTCATGAATTACATACGAAGCCAAGTGCGAGGAATAACTTTGGAAACATGGATGTACATGCGAGTCAGGTTTCGATCCTATGGAACTGTGGTTGGTGTGGATTAAAAGTAGGAAGGGCGGTGACATCTTGCATGGTCATGATAGCAAGGCATGTCAGAGGAAAGTCTGTCAGCTATGTCGGCAACAACATCGGTACCAAGGGCGGGGGGGGGGGGACGAAGAGAACCATTTTCCTGCTCGCAAGGCAAGGCGGACCAATAGGCAAAGTTCTCGTCCACCGGCGGTTACCGGATTGTCTTCAACAATAGTAACAGGGTCTGACTAACAGAGTTGTACACTGAGGTGTTTACATAAGCAGGGAATTATTACTGATTAGATCATATAAATTATCTGAAGGGTTAAACAGACGAATGGAAAGGAAAATGTGATTATCAGATTAAAGAGACCAATGGAATGGAAAATGTGATCATTCACAAGTGTTAGGTGTATATCCTTCCCAAGGTAAAACAGAGCATGATATACATGACAGGACAGCAAGTACAAAAATCATTTAGATAAAGGGGCGAGGAAATTCATTATGTTACCCATACAATGATGTTTGGATAATTGATCAAGAAACATTTAGCATTGCGCTTCCAATGTTCTTGTTGACGTTCGGAGTACCACAGTCATGCTTCGGGGTAGCAATAATATGGTGTTTCAAGTAAGGGTTGGGTTCGAAGATCACAAGAAGTACAAGAAACAATTTCAAGAATAACAAGAAACTCAACGTATGAGCAAAAGATGACCAAGTCTGTGTTGGCAGGAAGTCAAAGGATGTTGTCGATGATAACACAAATCATCGAGGGGCAAGGATGGTATTTCTTACCATGAATACAATGGACATCTCAGAGGAAGTCAAAATGTTGACGTTGATCATGACACATTTGTCGAGGGGTTTCAAGAAGACAAAATCGATCAGTAAGATGATCAAAGCAGATGGGATGAAGTTCAAGGTCACGGGACCATGGATATGACGCTCAGATTCATGTTGTGTAAGCAAAATGATATGATGATAAAAGTTTGACACATGCTTAGCCCAATGTCAGAAATGTGCATCGAGAAGGAGGACCAGGTAGCAAAGTTAAAATTAGCACGATAAATTTGTAGCCGGTCGGCTGGGAATGACATTGTTGAGTACAGACTCATAAGCAACAAAGATGTAATAAAAGTTATTTAATATGAAGGACATGGTCGGATAATAATCCAACAAAGGATTCGGCGGTTCACAAGGGATCTGATGTGAGTATCGGTACTCAACCAGAAGAAGAAAGAATGCAAAGGCATCAGATTATAGAAAACATCTGAATAATTTTATGCTTAAATACAAAGGGAATATGATTCCAAAACGAAGGATCAGAAGCAGGCACTCTGATCAAAAGATGAGTAGGTTGAATATAACTAGATGGACAATCAATTGCAACCTGATTGGCCAAGAACCAACTCATGTCCAAAATGACGTCTGAACCGGAAGGATGATGTCTAGGAATTAACTGTTGATAGGGAGCATGCACATACATATTGAATCAATAGGCTCAAAATGACAATGACAAAGGATGCTAATGAATATTGCTAGACATATGGAATTAACCATAATGCAGGCAGGCAAGACTTTCCAAAGCAATAGGTTGCAGAGGATTCTCGGGAGATCAGATAGTATTTCAAAGTATTTTGGGAATCACATGAACAACTGGAGACGAATGAATCCATGGTAAGGGTGAGTAATTATTCGCAGTGCGAAAAGAAGCTGCAAGGCAGTAGGCACAAAGGATTCTCGGAACAACGGATAGTATTTCAGGGTCTCTTGTAAATACAAGAGCAACTGGGAATGAATGTATGAATGGCAAGTGTATGTAGCTATCCATAAGGATATATCGGTGGTAGAGAATTGCAAAAGCGATGTGCACATGGGTCTCGAAAAAACATCGAAGAGTATCTTCGGAATCTTCAGGTGAATCAAGCGATCAGCAAGAATGAAGGGCTCTCCGGGAGGAAGTAGTTACGAGAACCTAATGTTAGAGTTAGCAAAATCTTTAACCCAAATAGAAGAGAGACCAGAGTCCCAGAGTAAAGAAGAGGAATAAAAGATCCTAATCCCATCCATTGGCGACGTGGGCCCGTAAGCCACACATCCATGTTAGTGAAACAGTTTTTCAAAGACTAGACTCAACTTCGGCTAAGGAGTTGGAAAGGGGCTTCCTACAGGCAGTTGGCTCTGATACCAACTTGTGACGCCCCCGCCTCGACAGTGCACTAATCATACACGCAAATGCGCACGATCAAGATCAGAGACTCACGGGAAGATATCATAACACAACTCTAGACACAAATTAAAATAATACAAGCTTTATATTACAAGCCAGGGGCCTCGAGGGCTCGAATACATAAGCTCGAGTTAATCAAGAGTCAGCGAAAGCAACAATATCTGAGTACAGACATAATTAGACAAAGGTTGCCTTAAGAAGGCTGAGCAAAACAACGACATCTAGATCAAAAAGGCGCAGGCCTCCTACCTGGGAGCCTCCGAACTACTCCTGGTCGGCGGTCTCCACGTAGTAGTAGGCTCCGTCGTGGTAGTAGTAGTAGTCGACGGGGTCAGCTGGCTCCAGGGCTCCGTCATCTGATCGCAGCAATCGGGTAGGGGGAAAAAGGTAGCAAAGCAACCGTGAGTACTCATCCAAAGTATTCACAAGACTTACATCAGATCTGTGCTAAGTATGCATCGGTATCAAAGGGAAGGGGCTGTATCTGTGGACTAAACAGCGGAATGCCAGAATAAAGAGAAGGCCTAGCCTATCGAATACTAGCATCTTGCAGTGTCTTGCAGCATTAGAAGAGTGCAGATTAGCATATTATAAAGTAGTAAGTAAGTAGTAGCAACGCCCAGAGATCCTTCCTCGACTCCCTACGAGAAAGCGATCCCGGAGCCAACATATTATTAAGCATCACAAGTATCCAGTTCTAGTTGTAGTAGATCAGGATACTCCCCGTGCGTCTGTTACCTTTGACACGGCTATTCGAATAGATAACTTCCCTGCAGGGGTGCACCAACTTACCCAACACGCTCGATTAACTTTGGCCGGGCACACTTACTCGGGTCATGCTCGACCTCGGCTGATCGACACGCCGTAGCCCTACCTAGGCCCAACAGAAAGGTCAGAACGCCGGTCTACATCCTAAGCGCTCAGGGGTCTTGGTCCCATCGCCCTTTGCACTCCTGCACATTGCGTGGGCGGGCGGGACCGGACCTAGCCCCTGTATACACACGCAGGCCGTCGCGGTCCACCCGGGCGTGCGCCGCTCAATTGCTGATGTCTGAAGAACTTTGGCTGAAACATACGACGCCGAGTGCCCATACTATTCCCGTGTGGTGGTTAGTGCGAAAACGCCAGAGGCCTACTCAGATCACATATCCAAACCCATTAGTGCATTGGGACCTCGCGGTGACGATCAGTGATCCTGTCGCCCCGTCTCGCGGACTTACGGCAAGGGCCAGGCCCATCCCTCTCCTGGGGCAGTCTGCCTGCCTGGCCGTGCCGCGTAATTATCTCGCAGGTACTCTCACGGTCATCCCGACTTCAGTAACTCTCGCGGGTACCCCTCAGGGTCGACCTGACTTCAACAAGGGACTGAGGTAAAGTCAAAGTATCCGTGTGTCCAAAACATCAAGGGGGAAATCCGAGGAATCACCCTCGATGGATTCCCACTCGATGTATCCATCAAGGTGAACTTGGAGGAATCACCCTCGATGGGTTCACACTTGAGGGGTTGCATGATAGAGGCATCATCGGAGGTGGTCAAAGAAGAATCACCATCGATAACCCACAACCGACTAGCTACGCTACAGAAATATCATCAGAAGTGCGGTAGGAGGTATCACCCTCGGCACTCGATAGTAGCTCTGCAGAGTCGTGCAACTAAGGGGGATGTGCGGTGATGTGTCGGTCTCTGCACAATGATCACGTTGATCGAAACATTCAAAAGCAAAGCATGGCAACACGGACAAGGGTGCGGGGCCACTGATGGATCACTAACCAGCCTATACTAAGCATTTAGGATAGCAGGTAAGGTATCAATAGCAGTTACAAAAATCAGGCTATGCATTAGAATAGGAGTTATCGAATAACAGTAGCAAAATCTAATGCAAGCACGAGAGAGAAAGAATGGGTGATATAGGAATGATCAAGGGGGTTTTGCTTGCCTGGAAGCTCTGCTGAGAGGGGCTGGACGTCAGGAGCGTAGTCGTACTCGGGAGCAGCGTCAGTCTCGGAGTCTACCGGAGATAAGAGGGGGAAGAAACAATAAATACAGAGCAAACAAATGCAGCGTAATGCATGACATGGAAATATGCTGTGCTAGGGGTGACCTAACGCAGTGCTACACGTTACAGACGGTGCGGGAAAATATCTTGGAATATTTTCCCGGCTCTGGGTCACTATCGGACAGGTGATCTGGAGGGGAAGGTTCCATGTTTGCAGTGTTAAAGGCATGTGATAGATATATGGAGGGCACCAACGGATTCGTCTCGTTTTTCTGAGCGTTTTTCATATATAAAACATTTTTATTTGACTTACGGTTTATTTTCTATGAAATTTTGAATTTTAAACAATATTTTTATATTTCTGGATTAATTTTAATTTGAAAATATTTAGTATTTAACTGCTACGGGTACCTAGTGAAGTGTACCCAGCTTTTGTACGTGAGACTGACAGTGGGTCCCAGTGCTGAGTCAGCATGCTGACTAGACCCATCTTATCCGTTTGAACAGTAAAGGTGGGCCCCACTTGTTAGTTTAGTTAATTTAGCTAAACAGTTTATTAGGGTTGATTAAGTGGTGGTTAGCGGCTTAATGACGTGCCACGTCAGCGCCGTCATCGGCGACGAGGCCGAGCGCCGGCGATGGCCGTGGGCTCACCTCCGGCAACCATTCACGACTGGGGTTGGTCCTACGTGATGCGCGCATTGAGCCACACCCAACGGTGGTGGTAGCCAGCACGGGGACGGCTGGAGGCGGCGTCAACAGTGAGCGGGGCGGTGGCGCGGCCATGGGCTTGACGGGCGCAGTGCTGTGGCTAGCTAGCGAGCGAGACAAGCGGCTAGGAGGATTCTATGGGGCACTAGACGCATGCTTGACACACGGGGCCGAGCAAATGGACACTGCACCAAGGTCCATGACGGCAATGGCGGACGACGGCTTGGCCAAGGCGAGAGTGACGGCTAGAGGCCGTGGGGAAGGGGGAAAAGGGGTCGAGGAGGAGCGTGTGCTCACATTGGAGCTCGTGGGGGACTCGGTGATGCCGGAGGGGCTCGGGGTGGAGCGCATTGACAGCAATGGTGGGCGGCGTCTGAGGTAGAGGAACGAGTCGATGGCGACAGCTCGGCGTAGCCCTGCTTGAACCAGCCATCGTAGGGGACATGGTCGATGATGGCGCACCCCTGGGACACCACCTTGTGGCTCGGGGAGGCTCCTGTCCACATGGACGATGAGGCGGCAGCGACGAGTGCGCTCGGGGGTGGAAGAAACAGCCGAGGGAGCGAGCGAGAGAAGAAAAATATCGTGTCTAGGGTTTCGGGGAAGGGGAGAGAGAGCCAGGGCCAGTCTTATCCCCTCCGGGGTGGCACTGCAGCGCGTGGAGTCAAGGGATCCGCGGCCATGGCACCTCGGCCTTCCCTGGCGCGGCGGAAGGTTGAGGAAAGGCCGGCCGAATCGGGCCAGGCCGCACTGTGGATCCACATGGGCCGAGTGCATAGTGCCCGTTCTTCCCTTTTTTCTGTCATTCATTTCTGCTCTGATTTGCATTTAATTGGAGCACCAAATGTCTTTTGTAAAATGTGCCACTTGTCAAATCAAATACTAGGCATTATTCAGCACTGCCACAAAAAGTTTGGAGGCAGGATGGTTCCATTTGAATTTTGCTGGCATTTAAAAAGGCTGAAAAAGTGCTGCTGGACCACTGTTTTAAAATCCAGGGGCATTTTGGGAATCCAAATGAGGTTGGTAACCATGACAAATACTTAGTGAATATTTGCAATATTATGAACTATTTTGCTTGCTCATTTGAAGATGATATTTGACTTGCCTTTCAAAAAGGAATTTGGCTTTGATTTTCATCAAGTGGCAATTTGGCTTAGCAGAACATGATGACATGGCATCATTAGTATGAGATCACTGTAGCTTAACACTGGGGGTGTTACAATGATATCCTCTTATATCAAATAGATGTGAAAAGTGCATTCCTCAATGGTAAGCTTGAGGAAGAAGCATATGTTGCTCAACCACCAGGTTTTGAGGACCCAAAGCATCCGGACAAAGTCTTCAGACTCAACAAGGCTCTCTATGGCCTCAAGCAAGCCCCGAGGGCTTGGTATGATACACTAAAGGAGTTCCAGAAGAAAAAGGGTTTCAAACCCGGTTCACCTGACCCTACTCTTTTCACTAAATCTTATGATGGTGAACTGTTCATATGCCAAATATATGTTGATGATATTATCTTTGGTTGCACTAACAAGAAATACAACGACGAATTAGCATATATGATGCGTGAAGAATATCAGATGTCTATGATGGGGGAGTTGAAATTCTTCCTCGGGCTTCAAATTCGTTAACCACCCAATGGCATCTTCATATCTCAGGAGAAATACCTGAAAGATTGCCTGAAGAAATTCGGCATGCAAGATTGCAAAGGCCTCAAGATACCAATGCCAACAAATGGTCAACTCTGTCGGGCCCGTGGAACCCAGGGTACCTTGGCCCATCTGCCCGCGGCCCAGAGCGCAAAGCTTGGCAGTGGCCCAATGAGTGGCCCACCGGCGGGCACCTCCAGCATGACCCCTCAAGAGGCCCGGCTTCCTGAGGACCTCTCTCCCGGGAGCGGGCGAGCAAGACTTAGCCACCTCACCGAGATCCTCGCGAGGCGGCCTCCCGAGGCTGCCTCCCGAGGTACCCTCCCAAAGACATGCAAGACGAGTCCCATTTGGCTCGGTCGCGCGGTCTTGTGCCCATCACGTGGGTGACGCGCGCAGCAACGAACGGCGACAGAGGCCATGCCAGCAGGCGCAGATGGAGAGGATTTCCCCTTTTGTGCTAAGGGAGCAAGGCCAGCAGTCCATTTCCCAAAGCAACCCCCAAAGGTTGCCCGATCAGTGAAAGAAGACCAAGACAGTGGACGCGCAGGGCGGAGGTCACCACCGATCCCACCGGCGCGTGATGGATAAGCGCTTTGCAGGCGAAGACCACCTTTTGTCAGGATAGACTGCGCCCCTGTCCCCCTTCAAAATTGCCGTTGTGTGGCAACCCTTCCCGCCAATGTTTTCGGGGGATGAGGACCAAGGCAAGTATAAAAGGAGGGCAGGGTGCCGCTGTAGAGGGGATTCGAGATCGATTCCACCTTCCTCACCTTGTACGCTTGTACTCACCAGAGCAATCCCAACCAAGCAGGAGTAGGGTTTTACACCGCAAGGTGGCCCGAACCTAGGTAAACCACCGTGTCTCTGGCCCACTCTCGCCAGCACGCTCTCGCCGTAGCTTAGCTGGGGAAGGGGGTGAGTAGGTAGGAATGAGCTCACCCCAGTGTTAGAACCTTTGGGTCCCCAGAGCCCGACTTCTGACATTTGGAGCGCCAGGTAGGGGTGTGCTACCGTTCGTCCACTCCGTCCTCCGCTCCACCAGCTTCATGGCCGACACTCGCCGCGAGCGGGCCGAGCGCAGGGCGGGTCATGTCGCCTAGACGGAGCCGGTGGGCCACGGCAACCGCCACCACGTCGAGGCCGCTGCTGCCACCGACCCTGCCGCCCACCAGCAGCAGGACTCCTCCCTGCACTCCTCCATGCAGGCAGACGGCCGCACCGCCACGACCTCCTCCTCCCTCGCTCACTGTGGGCCGCCGAACGCGCAGGCCACGCTGCTCATGGCGCGTGAGCTGCTGCGCTGCCGTCCAGCTGACACCGGCTATGACGCCTGGCTTGGATGCATCACCGAGCTCGTCAACGCTACCGGGGACGCTCCGGCGCCTACCCACTCGCTCCGCCCTCCGCCGTCTCACGCTGGGGACGTAGCGCATGGCACTCCCCCGCCTCCTCCTCTGCGCGACGAACCCGTCGGGCACCAGCGCAATGCGCGGGCGCGTGAGCCATCCCGCGGCGCGTCCTCTCCAGTTCGAGACGAGGCCAGCTGCCAGATCATCCGCCGAGCGCCGCCTGATGCATGTGTGCTCCTCGAGCAGCAGCACCGACGCCAAGGCCAGACCGTCCAGGAGGTCGCGGCGGCTAGGCACCAGAACCACGCCGCCCTCGCCGGCGGGGTTCCCTCGAGTGGCGTGGGCTGCCGCGCCTTCACTCGTGAGCTGCGTTGGGTGGTGTGGCCCATGAAGTTCAAGCCGGACCTGCCTCCACGCTATGACGGCACCCCCAACCCCGCAGAGTTCCTTTAGCTCTATGCGCTGAGCATCGAGGCGGTGAATGGCGACAACAAGGTCATGGCGAACTGGTTCCCCATGGCCCTCAAGGACGGCCCGCGCTCTTGGCTCATGAATCTTCCCGAGGCGTCCATCTCATCGTGGGGCGAGCTCTGCGACCAGTTCCTCGCCAACTTCAAGGGCACGCACGACCGCTCCCTCACCATCAACGACCTGCGCCACATGTGGCAATGCCCAGATGAGACCCTCCGCAAGTACATCCAGCGCTTCAGCCATGTGCGCAACAAGATTCCGCGTGCCTCCGACGCGGCCGTCATCTCCGCGTTCTCCAGGGGCGTCGCAGACGTCAAGATGCGCGAGAAGCTCGCCATCAACGACGAGCTGGACTCGGTGCTGGAGCTGTTCGACCTTGCCGACAAGTGCGCCAAGGCTGAAGAAGGTCACCTCTTCATCCACAACGACCCCGACGCGGCGCCTGACACCGCCAAGGCCAAGAGAAAGGACGTCAAGCGCAAGGGCCCCACCGTGCTTGCGGTGGAGCCCGAGTAGAAGCGTGGCCGTGGCCGTGACGAGTCCAAAAGAGACGACCGCCCTCTCTGCGCCTACCACAACTCGCGCTCCCACAGCATCGAAGACTGCCAGGAGTTCAAGCTGCTCCGTGACGAGCGCCTGGGCCGCCGAGGCGACCGCAATGACCGTGGCACCGATCGCGGAGGTGGCCGCAGCGGCAACCGTTGGGACGGCCGCAGCGGCAACGGCAACTTCCGCCAAGGCTGGCGCGACCAGCCTCGTGAGGCCGCCTGGCGTGACCAGCCTCGTGAGGCAAACCCTCAGGCCAACGCCGCTCTTCCGCCACTGCCACCGCCACCCCGGAGGAATGACGTCAACCAGCCTGATGAGGGCGCTGGGGGCTACCAGGAGCCTCACGCGGTCGCCTGCATCCTCGGCGGGGCTCAGGCTCCTACGTCCAACCGCCACTTCAAGCAGTTCTCTCGTGAGGTGAACGCCGCCCTCCCGAAGCCAGAAGCCACACGACCCCTCAAGTGGTCGTAGTACGCCATCACCTTCGACTCCAAGGACCACCCCAAGTCCGCGGCCACCACAGGTGCGCTACCCATGATGTGCACTCCCACCATCAGCAACATCGCGGTCACCAAGACCCTCATGGACGGAGGCGCCGGCCTTAACATGATCTCCATCCAGACCTTCGAGCAGCTCCAGGTGCCTTATGAGTAGCTCATGCCGACGAGGCCCTTCTCGGGCGTCACCGATGGCTCCACGGTGCCTCTGGGGCAGGTGCGCCTCCCCGTCACCTTCGGCACCCGCAAGAACTACCACACTGAGCTCATTGATTTCGACGTCACCCACATCGGCCTGCCCTACAACGCCATCCTGGGCTACCCCGCGCTCGCCAAGTTCATGGCGGTGTCTCATCACGCCTACAACGTCCTCAAGATGGCTGGTTGCAGCGGCATCATCGCTGTCTCCTGCAACGAGAAGGACGCGATCTGCTCCCTTGAGCACGCCTACAAGGCCGCCGCAACTGCCCATCCGGTTGACGAAGACGCGGTCGAGCCTCCTGAGGCCGCGCCTGCGAAGAAGAAGCAACTGTTTTCTCAGGACCGTGCTGAGATGAGGAAGGTGTTGGTTGATGGCAGCAGCTCAGGCCCTGCCTTCACTATCGGCGCCGGCCTTCCTCCTGCATAGGAAAGCGTGCTCGTCACCTTCCTTCGGACAAATTCGAATGTTTTCGCCTGGAAAGCATCTGATTTGTCCAGTATGCCGAGGGAGGTGATCGAGCACCACTTAGCGGTGTGCCCCAACGCACGCCCCGTCAAGCAAAAAGCACGGCGCCAGGCGCCCGAGAAGCAAGAGTTCATAGTTCAAGAAGTGCACAAGTTGCAAGAAGCTGGAGTCGTCCGTGAGGTGCGCCATCCCGATTGGCTCACCAACCCAGTCATCGTCCCCAAGAAGGGCAGCAAGGAACGTATGTGCGTCGACTTCACGAGCCTCAACAAGTTCTACCCTCAGGACCCCTTTCCGCTGCCGCGCATCGACCAGATTGTGGACTCCACTGCCGGATGCGAGCCGCTCTGCTTCCTAGATGCCTTTTTAGGCTACCACCAGATCAAGATGGCGGCAAAAGACATGGAGAGGACGGCCTTCATCACCCCTTGCGTCATATACTGTTATGTCTGCATGCCCTTCGGCCTGAGGAGTGCCAGCGCCACCTTCTAGCGGCTGATGCGCATCACGCTGGGGCCTCAGATGGGAAGGAACGCAGAGGCCTACGTCGATGACATCGTGGTCAAGTCTTGCGAGGCCGGGTCCCTCATCAAGGATCTCGAGGAGACGTTCGCCAACCTGCGCAAAGTCAACCTCAAGCTCAACCCCGACAAGTGCGTCTTTGGAGTCCCTTCCGGCAAGCTCCTCGGCTTCCTGGTCTCCTACCGTGGCATCGAAGCCAATCCATAAAAGATCAAGGCTATCGAGAGAATGCGTCCTCCCCGGACCCTCAAGGAAATGCAGCGCTTGGCGGGATGCATGGCCTCCCTAGGGCGCTTCATCTCCAAGTTCGGCGAGCGGGCCTTGCCGTTCTTCAAGCTCATGAAGAGGTTCGGCCTCTTCAAATGGACTCCTGAGGCAGACGCTGCCTTTGAAGACCTCAAGAGGTACCTCACGAGCCCGCCCATCATGGTCGCACCGCGCTCCCGCGAGCCCTTGTTCCTATAGTTGGTGGCTACCCCCCAGAAGGCCAGCGCGGTGCTCGTAGCGCTGCGAGAGGAGCGCGTCTGCGCTAAGGAAAAGCCTTCCGAGCCTCGTGAGCCTCCCGAGCCCTCCGAGCCTCGCGGACCTCCGGAGCCTCGTGAGCCTCACGAGCCTTCCGAGCCTCCCGAGCCCTCTGAGCCTTGTGAGCCTCCCACGCCCGCCAAGCCTCGTGAGCCACCTGAAGAGCAAGCTGCCACCACGACTACGTGCCTCATTGAGCAACCCGTGTACTTCGTCAGCACGGTACTAAGGGACGCGCGCGAGCGCTACCCCATGTAGCAAATGCTCCTGCTCGCACTCCTCGTCACCTCCAGGAAGCTGCGCCACTACTTTCAAGGCCATCCCATCAAGGTCATCTCTTCTTACCCCTTGGAGTAGGTCCTGCGCAGCCCCAACGCTGCTGGCCGCGTCGTCGAATGGAACATCGAGCTACAGGCTTTCCAGCTGGAGTTCTACACCACCAGAGTCATCAAAGGCGCAGCTCTAGCCGACTTCGTGGCGGAGTGGACAGACCCGTACGAGGGGGAGTCTCGCGAGGACAAATTGCTCCTACCTGGGGATGAGGCGCCTGGCGGCTGGACCATGCACTTCGATGGTGCCTTCTCCCGGCAGGGCATGGGGGCTGGAGTCATGCTCACTTCGCCAATAGGAGACAAGCTCTACTACGCTGTGCAGCTCTGCTTCAGGCACACCGACAAAGTTTCCAACAACATCGCGGAGTATGAGGGCCTCATCACCGGCCTCAAGGCCACTTTCGCTCTAGGCATCAAACGTCTCACCATCAAGGGTGACTCGCAACTTCTCGTCAACTTCTCCAACAAAAGCTACAAGCCCAAGGACAATCTCATGGCCGCCTACTTAGAAGAGGTACATAAACTCAAGAAGCGTTTCCTTGGCTTGGAGCTGCAGCACGTTCCCCACGGCGGCAACAAGGAGGCCGACGACATCGCCAAGCGAGCATCTCGCCGCGAGCCCCAGGGCCCTGGCATCTTTGAGGAAAGGCTCCTTAAGCCATCAGCTGCTCCGCCAGCCGCGAGCACCACACTGCTTCACGTGGAACTCCTGCCCGCATCACCCACGGGTGCACCAGACTACGGTCCAGCCTCAGGAGCCCGCCTGCTGCTGGCGCTCGAGCCCCAAGTGGACAGCTGGGCCGTGGAATTCAAGGCCTATCTACTTCGCTGCACACTCCCGGAGGAGGACTCAGAAGCAGAGCGCGTGGTCCGCCAGGCCACCGCTTACTGCTTACAGGACGGCGAGTTATACCGAAGGCGCCCGAATGGTGTCTCCTTGCAGTGTATCTCTGAGGAGCAGGGGCGCGAGCTGCTCGCTAACATACATGGCGGAGACTACGGCCACCACTCTTCGTCACGCTCCCTTGTCGGCAAGGTGTTCCACAACGGCTTTTACTGGCCCACTACGCTGCATGACGCTACCGTGCTGGTCCATGCCTGCGAGGCCTGCCAGTTCCATGCCAAGAAAATCCACCAGCCGACGCAAGGCCTCCAGACGATTCCCCTCTCATGGCCTTTTGCGGTCTGGGGGTTGGATATCCTGGGGCCTTTCCCTCGCGCGGCTGGTGGCTACCGCTACCTCTATGTCGCGATCGACAAGTTCACCAAGTGGGCAGAGGTCGAGCCTGTGCGCACCATCCCGGCAGGCTCTGTCGTCAAGTTGATCAAGGGCCTCGTCAGCCGCTTTGGCGTCCCCAACCGCATCATCACTGACAATGGCTCCCAGTTCACGAGCGGCCTCTTCAAGTCCTACTGCGCCAGCCTCGGCACGCAGATCTGCTACGCCTCGGTGGCGCACCCGCGAAGCAGCGGCCAGGCCGAGCGTGCCAACGCTGAGGTCCTCAAGGGCCTCAAGACGAGAAGCTTCAAGAAAAAGCTCGAGGCCTGCGGCAAAGGCTGGCTCGATGAGCTACCGTCGGTGCTGTGGTCCATCCGCACAACGGCAACCAAGCCTACCGGCGAGACTCCCATCTTCCTCATCTACGGAGCTGAGGCGGTCCTCCCTTCGGAGCTCAAGCATGGCTCTCCGCGAGTCCTTGCCTTCGACGAGGCTCGTCAGGACGGCTCACGGGAGGCCAACTTGCTGCTCCTTGAGGAGGATCGCCATCAGGCTGCCCTCCGCACCGCCAGATACCAGCAGGCCCCGCGTCGCTATCACAGCCGCAACATCCGCCCTCGCACTCTCGAGGTTGGGGACCTCGTCCTATGAAGGATCCTCTCCAGAGAGGGACTCCACAAGCCCTCACCCATGTGGGAAGGCCCGTTCAGGGTTGCTCATGTCTCGAGGCCCGGCACCGTCTGGCTGGAGACGGAGGACGGAGTTCCTGTGCCTAACGCCTGGAACATCCAACACCTCCGCAAGTTCTACCCATGACCCTCACGCGTACGAACGAAATGAGGCTGTACACGCCCCGGAGACACTCACCGCATTTGCCTGACGGGCACGCGAGAGCTCCCGCCCATGCCCAAGTGGAAGCTCCATGCTCCGCGCTGGCAGAACGATCGAGCCGCGATCATGCCCACGGCTAGTGGAAGCCCCATGCTCTGCGCTGGCGGAACAATCACCTGAGGGCGCCCCACGGGCTGCACCAACCTCAAGCTGACCCGTGCTGGACACGGCAGCCGTCTTTTCTCTTTTGGGTGTGTAACTGAGCGCACCTCACGGGCTGCACCAACCTCAAGCTGACCCGTGCCGGACACGGCAGCCACACCCCCTTTTGGTTGTGTAATGGAATCCATTATCTGCATCAGTAAAGCTTCAGTTTCCATACATGGTGTATTTCGTCATATCTTCACCTCATGAGCCATGTGCGCTCACGGCCTCCGTCATGAGTCTCACGCGAGCGGGGGCTGGACACGGTGTCTGTGCTCGGGTCAGTCCCAGCAGTGCTAAAAAACCCAAGCAACCGGGCTCTGGCTCACGGGCCTACACCTGTGCACGCCACCCCACCAAGGTCCTTGGTGTCTTACTCCCTCGCTTGACGGGACACGATGTCTGTGCTCGGGTCACTCCCAGCAGCGCTGAAAAATCCAAGCTACCGGGCTCTGGCTCGCGGGCCTGCTCCCATGCACGCCACCCCACCAAGGTCCTTGGTGTCTTATCTCCTCGCGTAACTCCCATGAGCGAGCCGACGAGCCTGCACTGCTCCCCTATCATGAGACTTTCTGCATGTAGTTATCGCAGGTAAAGGGCGCCTGGAAGGCCTCGCGAGGACGCCTCGTGAGGCGGCTCAATGGCAAGGCGCCCCTTCGGGTCTCAGGAAGTTTCGCAGGCCTTTCCTCGAGAGCCAACTTATGACGGTCACCTCAGGAGGGGATCTCGCGAGCGAAAACCCCGCAAGGCACACCCTACAAGTGGCGGCTCGCCCAATGCTACCCACCACAAGAGCTAAGTCTACTACCTCATGAGCCACCCTCGCCATCTCTCAAGCTTCCCTTGCTAGCAGCCTCACCGAGCACTGGCGTTTCTCCCTCCGCGAGCCGCTTGCATGACAAAGGGGGCTCCCTGAGCATCGCGCCTCGGGAGACTTGACTAGCTCCCAGTGCCCTCACCTCCTGGCCTTGTCCAGGCATCATGACCTGACATACCAGTGACGGCTGTAGCCCGCTCGGGGGCTGGGCCCTGATGACGTAGAGCACACAAGGCAAGCAGAAAAGGAAAACAAGCCTCAAGAGAAAGCTTCGCGAGGGCACAAGCATACATCACAGCAAATCATAAAATACTTAAGCACGAAAGCATTGTCTTTACTCCCCCATGGGGTCACATCTGTCCAGTGCAGGATAACAGAGGAAAGGGGATCCTAAGAAGTCGCGCCGTCGTCGTCGTCGCCGCCGTTGTCGACGCCGTCATCATGGCTGTCCCCGCCTCCGTTGGAGTTCTCGCCGCTGCCACAAGAGAACTTCCCAAGCAGCGCGCCCACATGGCCTTCCACCGCCTTTGCGAGGCCATCTTGGAGCTCCTCGGGGATGGGGTCTATCACCTTATCAAGATCAAAGTTGGGGTCGGCGTGAAGGAGGTGGCTGAAGACGCGAGTCGCCGCCTGAAAGAAGAGGTCGCGGCACTCTTCCTCCAAGACGCCGTCCGCCTTCCTGGCCCCGTCCTAGAGCTGCTCCACCAACTTGGTGAGGAAACCAACGTAGTCGGTGTCGTGGGGCTCGCCGGGGGCTTCGAGCCTCTCCCTGCAGATGGAGCTCAGGGCACTGCAGGCTCGGAGTTCGAGGAGGTGGAGCGTCCTGGTGTGTTTGAGCTGCCGCTCCCGCTCCCGGTCCGCCCCGCCTTCGGCCTGTTCGACGGCGGTGGTGGCGCCCCCCGCCTGGGAGCGAGGCGAGGCCAGCTCGGCTTCGGCGACGGCCCGGCCCTTCAGCGCGGTCTCTCGGCGGGCCTCTGACTCAGCCAGCGATGCCTTAAGGCTGGCAATTTCCTGTCGGAGCCCCTCGCGCTCTGCCTCGGAGTGGCGATCCTGCCGCTTCAGCTCCTTGCCATGCTCCTCGGTGAGCGCTTGGCGTTCCACCGCCACCCTCACGTCGGCATCGTCCTGGGCCTTTTTCTGCTTAGGCTCCATCTGGGCGTTGGCTTCGTCCACGTGCCTCGCGTGGGCGTCCTGAGCGTCGGCCACCTGGCGTCCCATCGTCTCCAGGCGCCCGCGCTCCGTGGCCTGCTCAGTCGCCATCCTCACGAGGTTTTCCCTGCAAGTCGCAAGGTCCGCCTCGTGGGCCACAAGCTTCCCCTCACGGGTGGCGACGGCGCTCTCCCGCGTATGGAGTTGTTGCGCTTGCGCGGCATGTTGATCCTGGAGTACCTTCAGGCGGACCTCCGCCTACTCGCGATGCTTGACGGCCACTTCGGCTTCCCGGAGAGCATTCGCGCAGGCCCCCTTCGCCTCGGAGACGTCCTTCTCGCCCTTCTCACGGGCGGCCTCGTTCTGGCGCTGGCCCATCTCAATGGCAACGCTGAGCCGGCGCCACCCTTCAGCGAGCCCCAGGCGTTCCTCGGCGAGACGCGCTTCCGCCTCCCGGAAATCCGCCCTGAGCCGATCAAGCGCGACCTTGGCATCATGCAAGGCCCCGTGCCGGAGCAGGGGGCGGTTGCTCACGAGCGCCAGGGGCTAGTCCGGGCCTGGCCCCTCACTGCTCTCCATTGCCGCGGACGAGGAGGCTCCGGCGTCGTTTACCAGGAGCAGGGGGCTCATCGGGGTTTCCCCCGCGTTCGGCTGCGGCGGCGCGCCGCGGGGGCTCGCCACACCGGTCATGGGAGCCTCGTGCACAGGTGCGGCTTTAGAGCTCGCACCGGTGCGCCCCGCGTTGTCCTCGTCCGCGTTAAGGGAGGCACCTGGCGGGGGAGTGGGCGCCTCGTCCTCCTCCATCGCCGCGTCTTCTCTCGCGGCAGGGTCCGCGAGGCCCGCGCCACCACCTTCGGAGGTGGCCGCCCGAGGCTCGCCCCTCTCGGTCTCAGGAGCTACGCCCGTGCGCGGTTCCGGAAGGATGGCCTGCTCTTCCTCGACCTCCATGTGCCCCGTCTTGGTTTCGGGACGGTGGGCGGCTTCTCCATGCCCCCCGGCACTCGCGGCGGGCCTCGGCACCCCCTTTGGGCTGGGGGCCATCTTCATCGTCGTCGTCCTCTTCTTCTTCTTCTTCTGGTCGCCTGCGGACCTCCTGCGCAAACGGTGGCTCAGTCCCGGGCTCGGACATGTAGGATGAACATGGAAGCTGGGAGAAACACAGAACTTACTCGTCGCTGGCGGTCCACTTCCTCTTCTTCTCCACGAGAGGCGTCTCGTCGCCGCCACCCTCAAGTGTTGCCCCGGTTCCACCTTCTGGGCCACCGGAGTAGGCCGCAGTGGACCTGGCCGCGTCGTCGCCCTCCTCGAGGGCCTGGGAAGCCTCGGCTCCCTCATGGGCTTCTGCCGCTGGGGGCTCGATCGCTTCCGACTGAGGGTCGCCTCCGTCGTGGGCTGCGCGCTGTCGGCGTCATCATCTTCGAGGTCGCAAAGGAGCTAACGGCGGGTGAGCGGCAACGCCTAGCCGGCGTCCTCCTCTGTGGCCTCCTCAGAGTCCTCGTCGCCGCCGCTATCTCCGGAGTCCAGCACCACCACGAGGGGGTTCTCGCGGGGCCCGACATGGCCCTCCGGCATGAGGCCCCACTGGTCAAATTGGGGCATCTCCGCGACCAGATCCGCCATATCCTCGTAGCGGAACAGCGGGAGCGCTTCCTCGGGCGGATCCGCTGCAGGGATGCTAAGCAGGGTCGCCAGGGCTCCGTCCAGCACATCCTGCTCCAAGCTGCCGCGTTTCAATCTCATGGAGTCCCTTGCGCCGGTGAATTCCCACACAAGGCGCGAGTGCTGCTGGAGCGGCGCGATGCGCCGCCACAAGTACTACCTGATGACCGTTGCCCCCGACAGCTTCGCGGCCCGGTGCGTGGCCATCCGCTCCAAGACAGGCTCCACCCTCGGGTCGGTGAGCTTATCGTGCCACCATCCGGTGAGCTTATCATCAGGTGCGGGCTAGTCCGGCGCGCGTCCATATAGACCCAGCGCTGCCGGTAGCCCTCCACCTTCTTCGCGACCTTCAGGTTGATGATGCCGGGCTCCATGCCTTTGACGGCAAGAAACGAGATGCATCTGGAGTATTGGTCAGCCGCAGTCAACCGCAAGCTGAAGAAGTGGTGAAAGAGCGCCACCGAAGGCATCACGCCCACGAAAGCTTCGCAGTAGAAGGCGAACATGGCCAGGAGGAGGATGGAGTTGGGTTGAAGATGGAGGGCTTGAATCCGGTAATGGGAGAGGATGGCGTAGAAAAAGTCCGAGAATGGCGGCACCAACCCGGCATAAACGCTGTGGAGGAAAAAGGGGTAGGCCGTCGCCCTCAGGTCGCGCCGCACGCGCGAGCCCGGCCAGATCTTGGTCGCCTGCGCTTCATTCTGGTCACCGGATACCAGCGGGAGCACCTTGTCCAGGCCCTCCTCGTCGATGATGGTGGAGCGCTGCAGCACCGTCCAAATGGTAGGCGCGCTTGGGACCGGAGCCACCGATTTTCCCTTCTTGCCGGCGGGCGCCATCGAAGCGCAGCGGAGTCGCGAGTGGAAGCGGGGGAAGAGGCGGAGTTCGGAGATGGGGTCGTGAGGAGCTGTGCGCGAGAAGGAAGGCGCGGGGAGGCGGAATGCGCGGAGGAAGGCAATGATGGCCTCGCACCGTGCGTGGGCAGGCTTTATGTCATCGCGGACAGTTACCAAGGCGTCGTGGGAGAAGTGGGGGCGTCCCCCATCACATCGTGCGCCACGTGTCGCGCCTAGCCCGCAGGCGGTTAGGGACCGCGTCGTTTCGCCCCTGAAGGCGGGAACGTGTGCGCCGCGGGCCCGGGGGTTACTGTCGGGCTTGTGATACCTAGGGTACCTTGTCCTGTCTGCCCGCGGCCCAGAGCGCAACGCTTGGTGGTGGCCCAATGAGTGGCCCACCGGCGGGCACCTCTAGCAAGACCCCTCAAGAGGCCCGGCCTCCTGAGGACCTCTCCCCCGGGAGTGGGCGAGCAAGACTTAGGCACCTCACCGAGAGCCTCGCGAGCCATCTCGCGAGGCGGCCTCCCGAGGCTGCCTCTCGAGGCACCCTCCCGAAGATATCCAAGACGAGTCCCATTTGGCTCGGTCGCGTGGTCTTGTGCCCATCACGTGGGTGACGCGCGCGGCGACGAACGGCGACAGAGGCCGTGCCAGCAGGTGCGGATGGAGAGGATTTCCCCTTTTGTGCTAAGGGAGCAAGGCCAGCAGTCCGTTTCCCAAAGCAACCCCCAAAGGTTGCCCGATCGGTGAAAGAAGACCAAGACAGTGGACGCGCAGGGTGGAGGTCACCACCGATCCCACCGGCGCGTGATGGATAAGCGCTTTGCAGGCGAAGACCACCTTTTGTTAGGATAGACTGCGCCCCTGTCCCCCTTCAAAATTGTCGTTGTGTGGCAACCCTTCCCGCCAATGTTTTCGGGGGATGAGGACCAAGGCAAGTATAAAAGGAGGGCAGGGTGCCGCTGTAGAGGGGATTCGAGATCGATTCCACCTTCCTCACCTTGTACGATTGTACTCACTAGAGCAATCCCAACCAAGCAGGAGTAGGGTTTTACACCGCAAGGTGGCCCGAACCTAGGTAAACCACCGTGTCTCTGGCCCGCTCTCGCCAGCACGCTCTCGCCGTAGCTTCGCCGTAGCTTAGCTAGGGAAGGGGGCGAGGTGGTAGGAACAAGCTCACCCCAGTGTTCGAACCTTTGGGTCCCCGGAGCCCGACTTCCGACAAACTCTGCACTCACGAAAATGGCAAAGATATCGATCAGAAGGTATATCGCTCCATCATTGGTTCACTTCTTTACCTATGTGCGTCTAGGCCAGATATTATGCTTAGCTTTTGCATGTGTGCCCGCTTTCAAGTGTCACCGAAGGAATCGCACCATCAGGATGTGAAACGAATTCTTCGATATTTAGCTCACACACCAACTCTTGGATTATGGTATCCCAAGGGCTCATCATTTGATCTTGCTGGATTTTCTGATTCTGATTATGCGGGAGATCGTGTGGATCGCAAGTCAACATCTGGCACATGCCATTTTCTCGGGCGATCTCTTGTTTGTTGGTCCTCGAAGAAGAAGAACAACGTCTCACTTTCTGTCAGGACCCCGATCCTAAGTCACACCGGTCTAGCATGTAACACATCATATCACTTTGCGGCCTCACGCACGGTAACCCATGGCTGCCGCCTTTACCTAGGCCGGGACCATTTGCGCCTTTTGGCTCTCGTATATGATTGTGTCGCTAGCATCTATGTGACAGAGAACCCGGGCCGACATGACTAGTCGTAAACCAAGGTGGCACAAACTTACAGGGACAGGCATACATGACCCAGCAATGCACGTGTCGGTCAGCAGCGGGTGTAACCGAGTCATAGCAAGCTACAAGGGCTCCAGTAAAACACCTCGTGACATTTCCCCGTAGGGACAGACACAGGAGCAAAGAAGGACACATGCCGGTTAATCCATGTGTTCCAGATGGAAGCACTAGGAGGCATTTCCCCATAAGGAAGGCTACCAAGAGTAAACAACTAGGTGTCGGATCCCACACATACCAATGTATTTCAAACATACACACAATATGCACGATATGTGTAAGTATAACATGGCATCACAACATAACTCTATGACTCAAAGTATTTATTTAAAAGGGCTCCGAGGAGCCTTACATAGCATGATATTACAACATGGGTCCCATGACCCAACATTCAAGTCATACAAGCAACAAGCGGAAGCATAACCTGTCTGAGTACAGACAGCTAAAAGAAAGAAGGCTAGGAAGCCTGTCTATCTACAAGACCCTCCATAGGAACCAGATCTCTATCTGGGATTCCCAAGCTAATCATCGAAGCCCACGTGAAACCACTAGCGAGACTGAAGTCTCTCTGCAAAAACATAGATAAGCAACCGTGAGTACAAAGGTACTCAGCAAGACTTACATCAGAACTATCTACATATGCACCAGTATCAACAATGGGGTTGTGGAGTTTAACTGCAGCAAGCCAGCTTTGACTCAGTGGCTAACCTGTACTACTACTACCAGTATTTTCCTTGAGGTGAGAAAGCACACACGAGTCCACATATTCGCCATAACAATACACCACTATGGATCCGCTCCCGTCTCCCTACGAGAAGGCCATCCATAGCACTTACACTTATCTTGCGCATTTTAGAGTATCCATTTCAACTTGTCTATGAACAATGTAAGCTTCCAAGTAGTCCATATCCGCGGACGCGGCTATTCGAATAGATCATATTACCCTACAGGGGTGTACTTCTTCACACACGCTTTCCCCACTTACCGCCATGTACACGTCATGTATCTTGGCAACCTTCAAGAGGAAGCCTGGCGAGGGTGTCGGCCATGACCTGACTAACCTCACAAGTGTCTAGTCCAGGTTTATCGCCTATTTGAGTTCCATCCGCAAGGAAGTCCGGCCGAGGTTTCCACTATGGCCCCAAACGATGTGTGCAGGGTTCCCAAGCCCACCAAACGGGTGCCTCGGTACACCATGCCACAGTGTCTATACTGCATCATAGCCCACCCCTAGGGTCAGTGCTATACGCACGACCTCCAACACATATCCTACAAACACTAGAAACTAGTTGCAACTCCTGGACAGAGATCAAGGCGGTTAATAAGTCGAGAGAGCTTGGAGCGCCCGGAGCCCAATGTGTGGTAGTAACTGTGTTGGATCACAAACACAGAACTCAGTTCCTGAGGACGGTCCCAATGAGACAACCCACCATGTACTCCTACATGGCCTCTCATCGCTACCTTTACCAAATCGTGTTCACACACTTAGCTCTCACATAGTAGGACATGTTCATCACCATTCCAATCCATCCCAGATGAATCAGACCCGACACAACTCTAAGCATAGAAGGCATAACAAGCAAGCATGAATGAGTAGGCACATCATGGCTCAAACAACTCCTACTCATGCTAGTGGGTTTCAACTATTTACTGTGGCAAAGACAGGTCATGCAGAGGAATGGGTTCAACTACCGCAACAAGTAACAGTTGAATCATTGTTGTCCTAATGCAATAAAAGAGAGCAGGAGCAAGAGAGTGGGATTGTATCGGAATGCTCAATGGGGGTTTGCTTGCCTGGCACTTCTGAAGATAGTATAGCTATTAGTTCTTCATCGGTGTCAACGATCACAATGTCGGAACCGTCTTCTACCGAGAGGGAACAACACCGGCAAACAGGAAAGGAATACAATCAATGCAATGCAACAATATGATGCATGATCATGACATGGCAATATGCTGTGGATTGTGCTAATGCAACTAGCAACAATTTAAATGAAGTTGGTTTGAACACAAGGTTCAAATTCAAACTCCATATAAGACATTTCAAATGCCATTTATTCAAATGGTCGAGTAGAACAACTTTAAGTTGTTCAAACATGCATGAAAATGCCATAAACAGATTCTTCATATTTTTCTGATAATTATATATATATAAATTATTTCATTTGGAGTTACGGTTGATTTTCTATGATTTTTTGAAGTTTATAACATTTTCTGAAATTCATAATCATTTTCTGATTCATTTTAATTCCAGAAACATTTACTGCGTCAGCACTAAGTCATGCTGACGTCATCTGGTCAACGGGGCCGATTCAGGTCAAATCTGACCAGTGGGTCCCACTGGTCAGTGTCACATGTCAGCAAGTCAATGTTGACGCGTGGGTCCACTGGGTTTATTAATTAACCTAATTATTTTTGTTAACCAGTAAACTAATAAGTGGGGACACACTGTCAGTGTCACTAGGGTTAATTAAGCACGTAGTTAGCTCTAAACTAATCTGCCACATCAGCAACGCCGGAGTATGGCCGTCGGCGACCTCACAGGACGGCGGAGGTCGTCGGGTTTGCGTCTCCGGCGACCAAATGGACGGCGGACGGCATCTATGCAAAGCCCAGGCTCGCGCGCATCTATTGGTGCAGACGGCATCGTCGGAGATGGCCGAAGTCGACGACAGCGACTGTAGCAGCGGCGGCCGGAGTTCGGGCAGGCTCGGGTTCGGCGCTAGAGAGCACGGGAGGAGGAGCTGAGGGTGGCTACGGGCTCGTGAGGACGTGCTGAGCAGGGTGGTATGCCCAGATAGAAGCTCCAGTGGCCATAGCCACGGCGGCGACATGGCCGGAGTTCGGGAGCTCTCAGCTCCGATGGCTGACGCGGCTAGGGGGCACTATCCAGTGAGGGGAGAGAGGTGAAAGAGGCAGGGCTCACGGCAAGGACGATGAGCTGTTCATCGGGCTCGGGGAAGGCTGGAGGCGGTGAATCGATGGCGGCGGTGTTTGGTGTCCAGAAGAAGAAGACGTTGACGTGATGGCGATGCAGAGCTTCCCGACTTGCGTGGCTCGGCGAGGATGAAGAAGGCGACGAGGCGGAGCTCGGGGTCACGGAGAGAGAGCATAGGGGAGGCTGTGGCTGCGGCAGTTCACGACGGCGCGGCCGCGAGCGCTTCGGCCATCGTGGGGAGAAGCAGTGGGAGGCGAGGGAGAGAGTGGCGAGGGGAATGGCCCGATCCAGACGGCTCTGGGAGCCCTATCCCTTCGCCCTACTAGACAGACGGGCAGGAGGTGGCGCGGCGCATGCTTGCGCGCGTCGGCCACGCGCCCCTCATCCTCCTGGCGAGAGGTTGGGGGTGACTGGCACGGGCCAGATGGGCCGGCTGGGCTGCCAGGTTAGTCTCTCTCTCTCTAATTTTTTTCTATTTTATTTTCTGTGTTCTATTTTCTGAAGTTAGTTTTGATTTGATTTAAATATCAAATCATTTTATTAGCTTTTGAAAAGATTTATGTGGCTTGATACAATATATTCAAAGCCACTCACAGGTTTTCAGGATTATTGGATTTATATTTTATACATAGTAGATATAAATCCAGTTCAAATAATTATTCATTTAATTTAAAGTCCCAAAATAATCATTTCTGAGATTCCAAAAATATTGGTTTGAATTTTACCTCTTGCCAATATTTTCAGAGATTAACAGGAACATTTTCTTGGGCTCATTCGAAAAGATTTTAATGTTGATCATTTTTTAAAAATTTCTGAGGCTTTGAAAATTCCCTCAATTCAATTTCCTTAAATTTAAAATGATGCGTGATGCTCACCAATACAACTAATCACACTAAAATTATCATTGGCACTAGAATAATTCTAGGGCTGTGACACTTTCCACAGCCGAGGCTGAGTACATTGCCGCTAGCGCCTGCTGCTCACAGCTTCTATGGATGAAGCAAACCCTCAAAGACTATGGCGTCAACGTGAAGAAAGTGCCCCTCTACTATGACAATGAGAGTGCCATCAAGATCGCCCACAACCTAGTGCAACACTCTAGGATGAAGCACATCCAGATTCGTCACCATTTTCTTCGTGATCATGTGCTGAAGGGAGACATCGTCATCAACCACGTGAAGACTGAAGACCAGCTTGCAGATATCTTCACTAAGCCCTTGGATGAGAGAAGGTTTTGCATGTTGCGGTGTGAGCTAAACATCCTAGAATCTTTGAATGTCCTTTGAAAAGGACACACATCCTAACGCTTATGCATTTTTGATGACTTTGATGCACAACACACGAAGTAACGTTTTTCTTCAATCAATGAAGACTAACCCTCTAAGTGTGAAGAAATTAATGAAGAACTTGATTCTCAGAACCCTACGACAACTGTACGCGGTGTCTGAAATCATCATAGTTGTTATACGGTGGGTAACGCCACCACCCTCTTCATGACGCTCTTTAAACTTGAGGTTTTTGTCATTTGCAATTTCATCAAACTTTTCAAATTCGTCATTTGTGGTTGTTCTTCATTGTTTGAGCTAATCTTTCCTATATATCTGAGTTTTTCTTGTCCTCAACAGCATTCACAAATTGCTATTTCTTCAAGTTTTTTTCTGTCTATGTGAATGTGATCGGACCCGTTCCCCTCTATGCTAAACTCAAACCACTCTGTTCACAATCTCTTCATGTGCGTTCTAATTGACAACGTGCAAAGTCTTCACTGTATCCTTGTCAGCTGAAGAAATTGCGAACACATTTTAAAATTTTCTATTCAATTTTTGGCGGTTGCCACAGTAACTTAATCCCGCGCCTCCGACGCCAAAATGCATGGGTGATGCGTGTCGCAGAGATGCGAATCGCCAGGGGCCTATCCGTTCAAAATGTTTGGACCGCTCCTTTTTCACCGCGCCCATATAAGGGCTTGACTGCATCAAAACTAATTCATTTTACTCCTCGTGCCCCTGTCGCTCTCACTCCCGATCCCTAGCGCCGCCGCTGGAATTCATCGCCGTCGGAGAGGAAGAGCTTCACTGCCTCGACTTCTTCGTCGCCGTACTCGCGCCGGCCACGGATTTCTTCACCTCCGCCGCCGCCGTAGCTGTCTTTCGTCGCCAAGTTAGGGCACGAAAGATCTGAACTGACGACCTCCTTCAACTCGTCATCCAGATCATCGAGTTCATCCTTGGGGTAATTAAAGTTCATTTTTACTGCCCAAGTTTGATCTTTTTACAGTCTCAAATTCTTCAAGTGCTATTTTTACCACTGCTTTCCAATTCTTCAGCACTTCCTTTCTGGCCAGTCTTGGTTATTTCATCTAAGTCATGCTTAAATAGCTAGATTCCTTAATTGTACAAATCTCGCAAACCTGTACAACTCTGGAACCTAAGTCAAGAACACTTAGTGAATTTCTTCAAGACGAAAAGGGTCAATTTCCTCAACTGGATCTGTTTTTGAAAATCTTCTGAGAACGCATGTGACTCTTCCCAATTTCCTTGCAACTATACTCTGTTCACAGGTACCCATGTCTGCAGACGAATCTCTTGGTTCTCATCAACTTAATTCATTTGCAGCATTGCTTGAGGAAAATCTTCAAACTTCTTCAGAAACTTCGAAAGTTCAAAACCCTCAGTTGAAGAAAATGGCAGATGGCAGAAAGCCTCAGAAGGGAGGCAAGAGAAAGGAGGAACACACTGCTTTTGAGATATCTGAGGATATTTACTCAGGATACTGCATGCCAGATGAAGAAATTCATGGCAAAGAGACTGACAAGCAGCGTAAGACGCGCTTATAGAGAATTAAACGCAGACGTGCTTATGAATGGAGGGCTTACAGATATGTGACTCCAAAGTACATGAAGGAATTCGCTGTAAAGCCACCTTGCAAAAGGCCACCTCTGGCTCCTGGACAAACTGCAGATCCCACAAGCATCAGGAGAGGTGAGGAATTCCCTGAGGAATGGGCAAAGCATCAAGCAAAATTGCAAAAGCAAGCTCAAAAAGCTGTTGAAGAATTCAACAGGGCTTCAAAAGAATCAGTTGATGCTGGTGCAGGCTCAAGTGGTAGTGTGCCCAAGAAAGCCATGAAGAAGAAGCCGGCTCAAAAGCCGAAACCATCAACTGAAGTGCCCTCACGGCCAAAATCTTCAGCTTCAAAATCTTCTGCAAAGCCCTCAGAGCCCAAGCCATCATCTTCAAAGGATTCAGCGCCCAAGGCAACCTCTGCACCATCTTTGTCAGCACCTCCGCCAGCCACAAGTTCATCAATGGCTGCTGCAAGAGCTTCAACGCCAATCGTGCTAGATTCATGCCAGTGCACTGAAGGCTTTCAAATAGCCACACTTGCTGCATCAAGTGCCTCAGCATCAGGGCATATATCCTCAAACACGTCGACGCTGAAGAAGAAGGCAACAACAGGCCGTGGAACAAGGCCCAGCCCCAAAAGGAAGGCTGTATTGCCTCAGGCTGATGAAAATGACTTGGCAGATGAAGATGAGTTAGCTGAATATGTTCAGAGGAGAATGGAGGAAGCTGCTCGTGCCAAGAACACTATTGTCCCAACATTTCTGAATCCCAAAACAATTCTTGACTTCATTGACATTTGGTGCCAGAAGCCCGATACCCCACTTGACGATTTGGATCTACCTCCTGGACCAAGTCATGTCCTCTCTGCTTTCGTCCTCAACGAGAAGCACAAGATTGAAAAGGCAAAGCTTGTGAGGAAAGAGATGAAGAAGAAATAGAAAGAACTCAAGGACATCATGCTTACCATATCCCCTCAGCAGCTTGTTGTGATGCAATCTGAAATTCAATGCTTATCTGATGAATATGATCGCCAGGCTGAGCACTGTTGTGGTGTGAAGAACAGGTTCATCAATGCTTCAAACAAAGTGGTGGATGACCGCAATAGAAGGGAGGCTGCGAGGTTTGGCCAAGCACCTCCATCCAGTTCTTCAACACCTCCTCCGCAAGACCATGCCAGGGCAACTGCATCAGTTGTTCTTGAAGAAAATACCAATGCAGCTGCATCAGCTGCACCTGAAGAGAATGCCAGAGCAACTGCAACAATTGCGTTTGAAGAAAATGTACCACCCAGCTCCTCAGCGGCAGTGCCAGAATAGTCTTCAGTTTTGAAGCTTATCACACTTCCTTCTGCATCAGAAGTGAAGAAGACCACGAATGCTGACAAAAGAAAAGCTTCAACACCCCCTGCCGCAGAAACTATGAAGAAGTTGAAGACGGCTCCAATGTATTCAACTACACCTATTGATGCCATACCAATTTCATCAGCGCCCCCAACCAGAAACATGCAAGAGCTTCAGCTTGTTCCATATGGTGTGGGCTATGTCATCCCACCATTTGACGAAGAAGAGACTACCCACTCTGCTACTTCCATAGAGTAGGTGGATGAAGAAATTGAAGTTGAAGCAGATGCTTCACTTCATCAGGTATCATCGTCACCAGTTTGTGTGACTGATGAAAATGCTGCTACTTATAGAAGCAATGATGAATTTGATGAGGACGTGGATGTTGGGTTCACAACACCTGTTATGCATGATGACTTCTGGGATGTTGCACATCCGAACTCACCCCTCACCACGCCTCTCACTCAAGTGCCTCAGTCACCAGCTGTCACAGAGGAAATTCACACTGGTTCTGAAGGTCATCAACCATCCCTTCAGACCATTACTGAAGAAATTCCAGCTGCATCAGCTGAAGAAATTGTGCAACATGTGATTGATGAAGAAGTTGCACCACCACCCCCTCAACAAGAAGAACCAGCTCCCTCAGCAGACTCTGAAATAGTACCACTTGCAACAGCTGAGTAAGTTGCTAAGTCTTTGGCCATCACTGATCCCAATGATTCAACAGGCTCTCCAAGGCCTATCTTTGATGTGAGGCCAAATAAGATCAACCTTCAGCCTGTGCCCTCAATGCCCAAGGTTGGCAAAAGTGTCAGAAGGCCGAAATTTGACAATGCTGCCTTCTTTGAAGAGAAGAATTTCTTCGTAGGCGAGTCACCATATGACTCTGCCAAAATCAGGCATCAAAGATTTTGAACAAACACTCAGATGGATTACTATTCTTCGCTTCTCTTTGACAAGAACAAGATTTTTCCACATCATCACATTCCTCATGAGGATATGGAGTCGCTGCCATGCTTCACGCCCGTCTTGGCTGTTCTTCATGAAGCTGGCTTGCTCAATTTCATCACCGATGTCTGTGACTGGAATGAAGAGCTAATACTTCAATTCTATGCCACTCTGCATCTGTCAGGTGAGGTTGATGACATTCACTCATGGGCACTCAATTGGATGAGTGAGAACACACATTACAAGGCTCCTGCTGATGAATTGCTTCGAGCCCTACCTGTTGAGTTGCCCTCTGACGAAGCAAGGAAAATATATGAAGAACCTAAGCTGCCCAATCATCTGATGAGCGTACTGATGACGCCTTTGGCTAAAGGAGAAGCACCAAGGACTACCTTCCTTGTGAAGGTTCTGCTTTTTGTGCCTCATACCATGTATCGGATCTTGGCCAAAACCCTCAGTCCAATCGAGGGCCACAATTCTGCGACTGAAGAAGTTGTGGGAATCATGAAGAACTTGCTATTCAATATCATCCATGGTATTCCTATCAATATACATGATTTCTTCATGAGGACTCTGGCCACGGTCGCACAATCACCGTTTGATTTGAAGCCTTATGCAGCTTGGATAATGAAATTCATCAGAACAAGGTCTTCAATCAACTACAGGGCTGATCGTCAAAATCATCTCAGCTTTATACCAGAAGTGGAAATTCTTCAAAGCACAATTACTTCAGTTCCTGGCAAAGGCAAGGCTGTTATTGATGAAAGTGTTCGTCCCCTTGATGACCAATTTCATCAGCATGTCTCACAGTCAACAGGATATGATTCATCCAGCCAAGACACTGATGCAAATGCTACTCAGCAAAAGCCTCAAGATGAAGCTCCTCGAGTGATGACTGATCGTGAGCTTCTCATCAGTCTTCATCAGAAGGTGGACAGGAATCACAACTGGGTTAAGCGTCAACTACATGCAATACTTGGAAATATGACAGTGACGCAAAATTCAGTCCGCGAGAATCATTATTATCTGCATGAGATCTTTGACAAAAGTTGGGCCATTCTTTCACACCTGAAGACCGCTGATGAACTTGATAAAATGGAGTTCCAAATGAACTTTGATTGGGCCAATCCTCCCAAGAAGAAGTTCAAGAAAGTTCAAGTTCCTCCAATGGTCCCAAGCTCTGTGTCTTCTTCATGAGCCACTGACGAAAATGAAGATGTTGAAGACACTGCTGCAGGCCCCTCTTTAACTCGTGACCCCGACAACAATGCTGGCGCTCCCTCGACTGCTTCATGATGATATTCTTCAGGGGCGTTAGTCCTCAGTTTTGTCTCCTTTTGGTCATCTGATGACAAAGGGAGAGAAATTTGAGTTAGTCTTCAAGCGGGTCATATACTATGGGTTGTTTATTTTGCTAAGTTGCAACTCTTGGTCTTTCATTCGATTTACTCCTTTGATGAGTTGTAACTTAAACTGTTGGTGGTCTGACACTCTTTTGCGACATTTTATCTTCATGCGTGTTGATGCTCTGATCCTCATATATATATATATGTGTGCATGCATGCCGTAATTCGCCAGACACCAAATTTTCATCATGCATTCATATTCTTCAATATCTTATGATCATGCATGATTGGATTCCAAGATATAGGGGGAGATCTCCACAATTTCAACCTGCCATGTGCATTTGCAATCCAATGCAAATTCTTCACATGCACATCTTCAGGGGGAGTTCCTCTATATCATGTAACCAATGTCTTCACACTCTGTACTTACACTTTCATTATTTACTCCCGTTGAAAACTTAACTGATTTGTCATCAATCACCAAAAAGGGGGAGATTGTAAGTGCATCAAGTGCTCCCTTAGTGGTTTTGGAGTATTAAAGACAAATAGGTTAAGGGACTAATGTGTTTGTCAGTGTACACAGGAGAAAATAGTCCCTAAAGACTTGGTTCAACCACGGAAGGTGACCCCTAAAAATGTATTTCTTCAAATGAAGAATTTGGTGTGGCCTGTGAAAAAATTGATGTGAAGTCTTTGAAGCTTGAAGACTTTGTTTTCATAGTTTCTTTTCTTCTTATTTGAGTCATAGGTAAAACCGTACTGTTAAAGGGGGTCTAGGTGAAACATTTATCATACTTCAAAGCAATGCTCAAACCTATACAAACCTAAGCCGCTTGGAGTGAAGAAGTTGATCTGTGTGATCCGACGCTTGTGACCTTTGAAGACTGTCATTCTTCCACACAGTTAGGCGTCATGTTCTGATCACCCAAGAGTAATTGTGGCGTGCCGGTGAACAAGTCTGTAAATGTTTTGGAAGTCTACCTTGAAGACTTACCACGAGTGATTGGGCGAGGTCTAAGTGACCTTAGCTCAAGAGGAATACGGTGAGGACTAAGTGTCCTCCGAGGTAAGACTCAGCCACCTCAACTAGACGTACAGTTGATACAGCAACTGGAACTGATTTACCAAATTGATATGTCTTCACCGAGCCCAACTGGTTTCAAATTCCTCACCCTTTACCTTTACGCAATTCCGCTGCTGAAGAACTTGTGCTTTACTTTTTTGAAGAATTTGAACTAAAGACTTTCATCATTCTGTTTTTCATTTCTTCAGTTCATCTTCCTCATGCATGTTCGCCTGTATGATTTCATGTTCTTCACTTGTATGTATTTCATATGAATGCTACTAGTATCTGTGTCGATCTAGTTTCGTATCTGTTTCTATTTCGTCACTCTGATTTTCGTCAAAATCTTCGGAGTTTGACGAATTTCTAAAAATCTCCCATTCACCCCCCTCTGGGACTAAACCTGCGCTTTCAATATGATCCTACATGTAATCATTATGAGAGAGGAAAATATGGTTAATCGATTTCCTCTCTTGAAGTGTAAATTGTCAATGTTTCATTCTTCTTCCTTGCATATGCTAAATATTTATTGCCTCGATAATTTGTTTGCTTATAAAATTCCTATGCATAGGAAGTATGTTAGACTTAAATGTATTTGTCAGATGTTTTATGATGCTTTCTTTGTGCTTCAATTCTTATATTTCATGAGAGCATCATTGAAATCTTAAGCCTATCTTAATGGCTATAAAGAAAGAGCTTGTTGGGAGACAACCCAATAAACTTTTTATTTCTGTTTTTGTGTGTTTATACAATTATAGCCTCTGTTATGATTGTGTTTTTATCTTTTAATTAGTGTTTACGCTCTATCACACATAAGCCTCCTTATATCTTCCTCAAAACAGCAACCATACCTACCTATCATGGCATTTCCATAGCCATTCCGAGATATATTGCCATGCAACTTCCACCGTTCCATTTTTTTACATCGTCATTGTCATATTGCTTTCCATGATCATATAGCAGACATAGTATTTGTGGCTCAGCCACCGTTCATCATTTTTTTATACATGTCATGCTAGTATCATTGCACATCCTGGTACACCGCCAGAGGCATTCATATAGAGTCATATTTTTGTTCTAGTTTTGAGTTGTAATTTTCTACTCGGGTGGGATGGTATTACCATCGCACGCGCTATTATATGGTGCAACGTTTGCGATGCGCTCCTGATACGTCCAATTTGCATCATGATTTCCTACTAATAATTATTATGTTTTGATCTTTATTTCACTTTATGGTACAATTCTTATGCCTTTTCTCTCTTATTTTGCAAGATTCACATGAAGAGGGTGAATGCCGGCAGCTGGAATTCTGGACCGGAAAGGGGTGAAACAGAGATAGCTATTCTGCACAACTCCAAATGACCTGAAAATTTATGGACAATTATTTTGGAATATATAAAAAATACTAGTGAAAGAATTACCAGGAGGGGATCCAGCAGGCAGCCACAAGCCTGGGGGGCGCGCCCTACCCCCCTGTGCACGCCCCCCAAGCTTGTGGGGCCCCTGGCAGGCCTCCGGCCCCCTCCTTCTGCTATATGAAGACATTTGCCCTAAAAAAATCAAAAGAAGACTTTTGGGACGAAGCACCACCGTCTCGAGGCAAAACCTGGGCAGGAGCTATTTTGCTCTCCGGCGGAGCGATTCCGCCGGGGATACTTCCCTTCGGGAGGGGGAAATCAAAGCCATCAACATCACCAACGATCCTCTCATCGTGGGAGGACCAATCTTCATCAACATCTTCACCAGTACCATGTCATCTCAAACCCTAGTTCATCTCTTGTATTCAATCTTTGTCTCAAAACCTCAGATTGGTACCTGTGGGTTGCTAGTAGTGTTGATTACATCTTGTAGTTGATGCTAGTTGGTTTATTTGGTGGAAGATTATATGTTCAGATCCTTAATGCTATTCAATACCCCTCTGATCTTGAACATGAATATGATTTGTGAGTAGTTACTTTTGTTCTTGATGACATGGGAGAAGTCTTGTCATAAGTAATCATGTGAATTTGGTATTCGTTCGATATTTTGATGATATGTATGCTGTTGCTTCCTTTAGTGGTGTCATGTGAATGTCGACTACATGACACTTTACCATCTTTGGGACTAAGGGAAGGCATTGTGGAGTAGTAATTAGATGATGGGTTGCTAGAGTGACAGAAGCTTAAACCCTAATTTATGCGCTATTCCGTAAGGGGCTGATTTGGATCCATATGTTTCATGCTATGGTTAGAGTTATCTCGTAGTTGCGGATGCTTGCGAGAGGGGGTTATCATAAGTGGGAGGCTTGTACAAGTAAGAACAGCACCCAAGCACCAGTCCACCCACATATCAAATTATCAAAGTAGCGAACGTGAATCAAACAAACATGATGAAAGTGACTAGATGAAATTCCCATGTGTCCTCGAGAACGCTTTGCTTATTATACGAGTTCGTTCCGGCTTGTCCTTTGCTATAAAAAGGATTGGTCCACCTTGCTACACTTTTGTTACCGTTATTACTTGTTACTTGTTACGAATTATCTTGCTACCGAAACTATCTGTTACCGCTACTTTCAGTACTTGTAGAGAATACCTTACTGAAAATCGCTTGTCATTTCCTTCTGCTCCTCATTGGGTTTGACACTCTTACTTATCAAAAGGACTATGATTGATCCCCTATACTTGTGGGTCATCAAGAATCTTTTCTGGCGCCGTTGCCGGGCAGTGAAGCGCCTTTGGTGAGTGGAATTTGGTAAGGAAACATTTATATTACGTGCTGAAATTTACTGTCACTTGTCACTATGGAAAGTAATCCTTTGAAGGGCTTGTTCGGGGTATCTTCACCTCGACCAGAAGCATTAAGAGTTGCCCCTCAACCTACTGAAACTACTGAAAATATTTATTATGAAATTCCTTCGGGCATGGTAGAGAAACTGCTAGCTAATCCTTATGCAGGAGATGGAACGCTGCATCCTGATATGCACTTGATATATGTGGATGAAATTTGTGGATTGTTTAAGCTTGCAGGTCTATCCGGAGATGGAGTTAAGAAGAAAGTATTCCCTTTATCTTTGGAGGGAAAGGCATTGACATGGTATAGGCTATGTGATGATACTGAAACATGGGATTGGAACCGGTTGAAGCTGGAATTTCACCAGAAATTTTATCCTATGCATTTGGTTCATCGTGATTGGAATTATATATATAATTTTTTTCCTCGTGAAGGAGAAAGTATCACTCAAGCTTGGGGGAGGCTTAAGTATATGTTGCATACATGCCCCAATCATGAGTTCTCAAGAGAAATAATTATTCAAAACTTTTATGCTCGGCTTTCTCATAATGATCAATCCACGCTCGATACTTCTTCTGTTGGTTCTTTTATGAAGAGAACTATTGAATTTAGATGGGATCTTCTGGAAAGAATTAAACGTAACTCTGAAGATTGGGAAATCGACAAAGGTAATGAGTTAGGTATAAATCTTGAGTTTGATTGTGTTAAATCTTTTATGGAAATTGATGCTTTTCATAAGTTTAGTACTAAATATGGACTTGACTCTGAGATAGTAGCAACCTTTTGTGAATCTTTTGCTGCTCATGTTGATCTCCCTAAAGAGAAATGGTTTAAATATCTTCCACCTATTGACTTGAATGAAGAACCTATTAGTGTTAAAGAAGAAACAATTGTTTACATTGTTGATCCAGTTGTGCCTACTGCTTATATTGAGAAACTTCCTTTCCCTGTTAGGATTAAGGAACATGCTAAAGCTTCAACTGTGGTTAATAAAAGTAATATAAGAACACCTAGACCTTCTGAACTAATTAAAGTTGAACCTAATATTGCAATGGTTAAAGATCTTTTGGTTGATGATATTGATGGGCATGTTATTTACTTTTGCGATGAGGCTGCTAGAATTGCTAAACCTGTTAGAAATGAACGAGATATGCTAGATAAGAATAAGCCCATAGTTGGCATGCCTGTTGTTTCTGTTAAGATTGGAGATCATTGTTATCATGGTTTATGTAATATGGGTGCTAGTGTGAGTGCTATTCCGTTTTCTTTATATCAAGAAGTAATGAATCATATTGCACCTGTGGAGATTGAAGATATTGATGTTACTATTAAGCTTGCAAACAAAGATACTATTACACCACTTGGGATTGTTAGAGATGTTGAAGTCTTGTGTGGTAAAATCAAATACCCTACTGATTTCCTTGTACTTGGCTCACAACAAGATAATTTTTGTCCCATTATATTTGGTAGACCTTTCTTGAATACCGTTAATGCTAAAATTGATTGTGTTAAAGAGAAGGTTAGAGTTAAGTTTGGTGCTCATGAATTTAATTTCTCTAAGTTTAGTAAACAACATCATGATAAAGAATTACCTAGTAAAGATGAAATTATAGGTCTTGCTTCTATTGCTGTGCCTCCTACAGATCCTTTAGAACAATGCTTGCTAGACCATGAGAATGATATGAATATGAATGAAAGAAATGAAGTAGATGAGTTGTTCTTTAAACAAGCACCTATCCTTAAACATAATTTGCCTATTGAAACCTTGGGAGATCCACCTCCACCCAAGGGTGATCCTGTGTTTGAATTAAAGCAATTACCTGATACACTTAAATATGCTTATCTTGATGAAAAGAAGATACATCCTGTTATTATTAGTGCTAACCTTTCAGAGCATGAAGAAAAGATATTACTTAAAACACTGAAGAAGCACCGTGCTGCTATTGGATATACTCTCGATGATCTTAAGGGCATTAGTCCCACTTTATGTCAGCATAAAATTCATATGGAGCCAGACGCTAAACCCGTTGTTGATCATCAAAGAAGGCTGAATCCTAAAATGATGGATGTGGTAAGAACTGAAATATTAAAGCTTCTCTAGGTAGGTATAATTTATCCCATAGCTGATAGTAGATGGGTAAGTCATGTTCATTGTGTTCCTAACAAAGGAGGTATTACCGTTGTTCCTAATGGTAAAAATGAACTTATCCCACAAAGAATTGTAACTGGTTATAGCATGGTAATTGATTTTAGGAAATTAAATAAAGCTACTAGGAAAGATCATTACCCCTTGCCTTTTATTGATCAAATGTTAGAAAGATTATCTAAGCATACACACTTTTGTTTCTTAGATGGTTATTCTGGTTTCTCATAAATACCTATTTCACCTGAAGATCAAGAGAAAACCACCTTTACTTGTCCTTTTGGAACTTATGCTTATCGTCGTATGCCTTTTGGTTTATGTAATGCACCTGCTACCTTTCAAAGATGTATGACTGCTATATTCTCTGACTTTTGTGAAAAGATTGTTGAGGTTTTCATGGATGATTTCTCCGTTTACGGAACTTCTTTTGATGATTGCTTGAGCAACCTTGATCGAGTTTTGCAGAGATGTGAAGAAACTAATCTTGTATTGAATTGGGAGAAGTGCCACTTTATGGTGAATGAACGTATAGTCCTTGGGCATAAAATTTCTGAAAGAGGTATTGAAGTTGATAAAGCTAAAGTTGATGCTATTGAGAAAATGCCATGTCCTAAAGATATCAAAGGTATAAGAAGTTTCCTCAGTCATGCTGGTTTCTATAGAAGGTTTATAAAAGACTTCTCTAAAATTTCTAGGCCTCTTACTAATCTCTTGCAAAAAGATGTTCCATTTGTTTTTGAAGATGATTGTGTAGAAGCCTTTGAAATACTTAAGAAAGCCTTAATTTCTGCACCTATTGTTCAACCACCTGATTGGAACCTACCCTTTGAAATTATGTGTGATGCTAGTGATTATGCTGTTGGTCCTGTTCTAGGGCAAAGAGTTGATAAGAAATTGAATGTTATCCATTATGCTAGTAAAACTCTAGACAATGCTCAAAGAAAATATGCTACTACTGAGAAAGAATTTTTAGCAGTTGTGTTTGCATGTGATAAATTCAGATCTTACATAGTTGATTCCAAAGTTACTATTCACACTAATCATGCTGCTATCTTATGGAAAAGAAAGATGTTAAACCTAGACTTATTAGGTGGGTTCTTTTGCTATAAGAATTTGATTTGCATATTGTTGATAGAAAGGGAGCTGAGAATCCCGTAGCCGATAATTTGTCTAGAATGGAAAATGTTCTTGATGACCCACTTCCTATTAATGATGATTTCCCTGATGAACAATTAGCTATCATAAATGCTTCTCGTAAAACTCCTTGGTATGCAGACTATGCTAATTACATTGTTGCTAAATATATACCACCTAGTTTCACATACCAACAAAAGAAAAAGTTTTTCTTTGATTTAAGACATTACTTTTGGGATGACCCACCCTTATATAAAGAAGGAGTAGATGGTATTATTAGACGTTGTGTACCTGAGCATGAACAGGAACAAATCCTACGTAAGTGTCACTCCGAGGCATATGGAGGACACCATGCAGGAGACAAAACTGCACACAAGGTATTACAATCTGGTTTTTATTGGCCTACTCTTTTCAAGGATGCATGTATGTTTGTCCTCTCTTGTGATGAATGTCAAAGAATTGGTAATGTTGGTAGACGTCAGAAAATGCCTATGAATTATTCACTTGTTATTGAACCATTTGATGTTTGGGGTTTTGATTATATGGGACCGTTTCCTAAATCCAATGGATATACTCATATTCTAGTTGCTATTGATTACGTTACTAAGTGGGTAGAAGCTATCCCAACTAGTAGGGCTGATCATAACACTTCTATTAAAATGCTTAAAGAAATTATATTCCCGAGGTTTGGAGTCCCTAGATATTTAATGACTGATGGTGGTTCACATTTCATTCATGGTGCTTTCCGTAAATTGCTTGCTAAATATGATGTTAATCATAGAATTGCATCTCCTTATCGTCCTCAGTCTAGTGGTCAAGTTGAATTAACTAATAGAGAAATAAAATTAATTTTGCAAAAGACCGTTAATAGATCTAGAAAGAATTGGTCTAAGAAACTTGATGATGCATTATGGGCTTACAGAACTGCTTATAAAAATCTTATGGGTATGTCTCCATATAAAATGGTTTATGGAAAAGCATGTCATTTACCTCTTGAGTTAGAACATAAAGCATATTGGGTAATTAAAGAAATTAATTATGATTTTAAACTTGCCGGTGAAAAGAGGTTATTTGATATTAGTTCTTTAGATGAATGGAGAACCCAAGCTTATGAAAATGCCAAGTTGTTTAAAGAAAAAGTTAAAAGATGGCATGATAAGAGAATTCAAAAACGGGAATTCAAAGTAGGTGATCATGTTCTATTATACAATTCTCGTTTAAGATGTTATGCAGGAAAACTTCTCTCTAAATGGGAAGGGTCGTATATCATCGAAGAAGTTTATCACTCCGGAGCCATCAAAATAAACAACTCCAAAGGCAATAATCCGAGAGTGGTTAATGGGCAAAGAATTACACATTATATCTCAGGTACGCCCATTAATGTTGAAACTAATATTATTCAAACAATTACACCGGAAGAGCACATAGAAGAAACCTTCCGGAATGCTCCAGAATCCTGAAAAGGAGTATGTATGTGGTACGGTAAGTAAACCGACTCCAAAACTTCCATAAAAGTACTTTCTGTCTGTTTTGGAATATATAAAAAATTAGGAAAATAACAAACAGTCCGAAAAGTGCACGAGGAGGCGACAAGCCTGGGGGGCGCGCCCTACCCCCAGGGCGTGCCTACCAGGCTTGTGGCTCCCTCGTGGACTTTCCCGACTCCGTTTTTCTTCCATATTACTTGTCCTGCACGGGAAACATTCATTATATATACTCACGGGTGTTTTTACCACCGCATCGCAAGTTTCTCCTCTGTTCTTGTTTCGGGCTATTTTTCTGACAGATCTAGATCGCTATGGCATCTCCAAGCTCATCCAAGGACAAGATCTACGAGAAGATCATCAACCCGTACCTACCGGAGGTGATGAATCACCCTCAAGCAATTGAGATGCGTGAGGGGGTTCTCCACATCCGGGACGTTCAAGGACCTAAGAAGACCGAGAGCGAGAAGGCCAGGCTGGAAGCGGTGGAACAGGAGATCTTCAAGTGCCAGGGGATGGTGGAGCGCGGACTTTGTGCTAACCATTCCATGATCACGGAGTTCATCCGTGAGCACAAGGTGGACGGCAAGAATATTGGGGACATTATCTTCAAGCTCAATGACCGGCTTGATTATCTTCAGGCCCAAATATATGATCTACAAAACCAAAATTTTGAGTATGAGACCAAGTTCAAAGGTATGAGTTTAGCTGCAAATTTCAGTACTCCGGAAACACGTTCGTCCTTCTATGATGGAGAACCTATGCCTTGGAAGACGGAGGACAAGCCTACCACTTCATCACCATCATCATCGAAGAAGGAGATTTGAGTACACGGGTATGGACACCACCCTTGGCTTGTGCCAAGCTTGGGGAGGTGCTCCGGTATCGTATCACCATCACTTTTTATCATTATTATCTATCTTAGTTCAATCCTAGTTATTTCGTGATTTAGAAGAATAAAGTTTTAGTATGATTTAGTTTCGAGTGCTTCCTTTGTGATCTATCTATCTATGTAATCGTGTGTGAAAGTTATATAATAAAGAGTAGTTGAGTTGAGTGTTTTGCTTTTGTTGATCCAATCTTAGAAATAAATAAAGAATAAAGAGTAATATCATATGCTAATCCCATGGGGAGTGATGACTTCACATAAAATAAGTATAATTGATAAACTTGTTGGAGGTTGACAAACATAGCATTGGTCATTGTTGTAATTCATGAAAAAGTAATAAAGGAAGAGAGGTCTCACATATAAATACACTATCTTGGACATCTTTTATGATTGTGAGCCCCCATTAAATATTCTATGCCAATTAGTCGACGTTGGACAAGGAAGACAATGTAATGAGTTATGTTTGCTTATATTCACATAGAAGTTATATTGTTTTGCATCCTCTAACATGTGGTGCTTGCTCCCTATCTTTTGCTAGCCAAAATTCTGTACTAAGTAGAGATACTACTTTTGCATCCAAAAACCCTTAAACCTAGTTTCATGCCATGAGAGTCCACTATATCTACCCATGGATTGAATAAGATCCTTCAAGTAAGTTGTCATCGGTGCAAAGCAATAAAAAATGCTCTTAAACATGTATGAACTTTTATTGTAAGGGAAAATAAGCTTTGTACGATCTTGTGATGGTGGAGTAATAAAAGCGACAGACTGGATAATAAAGGTCGCTATCACAAGGGGCAATATAAAGTGACGTTCCTTTACATTAAGAGCGCATGACAACCTCTGCTTCCCTCTGCGAAGGGCCTATCTTTTACGTTATGTATTTACTTTCATGCAAGAGTCAATAGTATTCTCCTCTATTCCATTTTTATTTTCTCTCTTGGAAAGCATCATGTGGTGGGGATTGATCCAGGCATATATATCCAGTTGGATGTAGGTGATCATGAGTTATTATTGTTGACATTACCCTTGAGGTAAATATGTTGGGAGGCGAAGTTATAAGCCCCCATCTTTCTATGTGTCCGACTGAAACTTTTGCTCCATAAGTATGCCGCGAGTGTCAGCAATTATAGAAGACTAAATGGTAGTTGAGTATGTGAACTTGCTAAACAAAGCTCTTACATAGACTCTTTCTGATAATATGATGAATTGCAATTGCTTCAGTGACTGAGATCATAGTTTGTTAGTTTTCAATTTGGTTTATGGTTCATACTTTAACTTGTGGATGAATTGTCACTTTTTCATGAGAAGTTTTATGACAATATATTGCTGTTATAATAAAAATCATGATGCTCCATGTCCGTATTTTATTTTTATCGACGCCTCTCTCTCTAAAATGCGGTCATGATTATCGATTTCGGCTTTCGCTTGAGGACAAGCGAGGTCTAAGCTTGGGGGAGTTGATACGTCCAATTTGCATCATGATTTCCTACTAATAATTATTATGTTTTTGATCATTATTCACTTTATGGTACAATACTTATGCCTTTTCTCTCTTATTTTGCAAGATTCACATGAAGAGGGAGAATGCCGGCAGCTGGAATTCTAGACCGGAAAGGGGTGAAACAGAGATAGCTATTCTGCACAACTCCAAATGACCTGAAAATTTACGGAGAATTATTTTGGAATATATAAAAAAATACTGGCGAAAGAATTACCAGCAGGGGACCCACCAGGCAGCCACAAGCCTGGGGGGTGCGCCCTACCCCCCTGGGCGCGCCCCCAAGCTTGTGGGGCCCCTGGCAGGCCTCCGGCCCCCTCCTTCTGCTATATGAAGACATTTGCCCTAGAAAAAATCAGAAGAAGACTTTTGGGACGAAGCGCCACTGTCTCGAGGCGGAACCTGGGAAAGAGCTATTTTGCTCTCCGGTGGAGCGATTCCGCTGGGGATACTTCCCTCCGGGAGGGGGAAATCGAAGCCATCGACATCACCAACGATCCTCTCATTGTGCGAGGACCAATCTTCATCAACATCTTCACCAGTACCATCTCATCTCAAACCCTAGTTCATCTCTTGTATTCAATCTTTGTCTCAAGACCTCAGATTGGTACCTGTGGGTTGCTAGTAGTGTTGATTACATCTTGTAGTTGATGCTAGTTGGTTTATTTGGTGGAAGATTATATGTTCAGATCCTTAATGCTATTCAATACCCCTCTGATCTTGAACATGAATATGATTTGTGAGTAGTTACTTTTGATCTTGAGGACATGGGAGAAGTCTTGTCATAAGTAATCATGTGAATTTGGTATTCGTTCGATATTTTGATGATATGTATGTTGTTGCTTCCTTTAGTTGTGTCGTGTGAACGTCGACTACATGACACTTCACCATCTTTGGGCCTAAGGGAAGGCATTGTGGAGTAGTAATTAGATGATGGGTTGCTAGAGTGACAGAAGCTTAAACCCTAGTTTATGCGCTATTCCGTAAGGGGCTGATTTGGATCCATATGTTTCATGCTATGGTTAGAGTTATCTTAATTCTTCTTTCGTAGTTGTGGATGCTTGCGAGAGGGGTAATCATAAGTGGGAGGCTTGTTCAAGTAAGAACATCACCCAAGCACCGGTCCACCCACATATCAAATTATCAAAGTAGCGAACGCGAATCAAACAAACATGACGAAAGTGACTAGATGAAATTCCCATGTGTCCTTGAGAACGCTTTGCTTATTATACGAGTTCGTTCCGGCTTGTCCTTTGCTATAAAAAGGACTGGGCCACCTTGCTGCACTTTTGTTACTGTTATTATTTGTTACTTGTTATGAATTATCTTGCTACCGAAACTATCTGTTACCGCTACTTTCAGTACTTGCAGAGAATACCTTGCTGAAAACCGCTTGTCATTTCCTTCTGCTCCTTGTTGGGTTCGACACTCTTACTTATCGAAAGGACTATGATTGATCCCCTATACTTGTGGGTCATTGCCTCCCCATCACAAATAGTTGATGATTGTAAAGCGTGTATGATAACGAGACTATCACACACATTCTCTTTTCCCGAACCGTATGCGATATATATAATTAAGAAGATAACTTAACCATCGTACGTGTGTCGTATGATTTTACGAAATTTCCGACTGTCGTACTCATGTCGGATGGGATAACTATCGCACACGCTATTCTTTGGTGCAACGTTTATGATGCGTACGATATCACAAACAGTTCATGATTGTAAAGTGTGTACGATAGGGCGACTATCACAAACATTTCGTTTGGTCACACCGTTTGTGATATTGTCTGACATCACACACGCTTTGCAAACGGGAATTGTGTGCCCGGTCGCACACGTTTTCTCTCCGTGAAACGTGTCGGTTATGAGGTATATCGCACACGTTGTGCTTTACAGGCCGTGTGTGGCGTAATGACCTGTTGAGCGTATTTTCTCCCTAATTAATCACTGCAATTCAAAATTGTATAGAATTTGAATTTGAAAGTAGGCAGTAACTTTATTCATATCCATCAGGTTCAACAGCCAATGCATTATTAGATTCACAGGTACAAATGTTCTAGAATTACATAAGCACCAAGTAAAAAATGATGAACCAAACACGGTAAAGAAAGAGGCGAAAGACATTCTGGTTACTGAACAAGGTAAAGCGGAATGCCCATATCGTGCCCTCCTCCATGCCGAATGCACACACGACTCTAGTCCAACCCCTTGTGATGGCTGAGCGCCCATCCTTCACTGTCTTCATGAGGACTTCTAGATAGTCATTGTAGTCTGGTAGAAATACTTTAACCTTTGCATGTCCACCAATCATGTAGTTTGATAGGTAATCTTGAGTAAACTGCTTTGGGAACCACTGCAAAGGAAAAAGATTTAGACATTGTCATGTAACAACTCATTATGGGCAGTAAAAAGAAGCCTACAGAGTTCTAACTTACCATCCTGCAATTCACTGTTCTCTTGGATAAAGTGTAAACAAATAGTTTAATTGCCATCTTTAGACCCATTTTACTAACAATCTTTATCAGTTTCCTTACTTGATGCTGGTTCATGAATATCTCATTGCCCCATACGCAAAAAGGGCCGAAGCGTGGATCTTTACCAATGACTTATGTACCTACAAGCACCAAGTTAATATTAGAAGCTAAACTGCAATTGCACAATGATGTAGTACAATTCTCCCTCCGTCCCATTATATAAGATCTTATTACATCCAATATACTCACATATTGGATGAATTAACATCTTATATTATGGGGCAGAGGGAGTACATATAAGCCATGGGTTGAAACTAACCTCGATGGAAAACAACAGTCGTTCCCAATATTGTCATGTGTAAGTAAGTACATTGAAAGGCATGTTAAGCACAACAAGCTAAACATCAACCAAATATATCCATGGTAGACAACATAATCTCCAAATGATACCTTCAGTGTGTAGGTTTAAGCACACTAGTTAAGCACACAAGAAGTGGAAAGGTGTGTTAACTGCAACATGCCTAACAATTAAAAACAACCAAATATAGTCATTCAAACTGGTATTGTGCAGGTTTAAGTACACTAGTTATTGTTAAATAAAAATGGAAAGGGGTGTTAACTACAACAGGCTTATAGCAACCAAATATAGCCATTCATAATGGTATTGTTGAAATTGCATAGATAGTAGCTTGTGCTTAAACATCAAATTGTACAACTGAACATCACGTTGCAAAAAGACTAATGGGCATGTTAACTACACCAGGCTAAAGAGGAACCAAATATGGCCGTTGAAACAGGTAATGATGAAATTGAACTGCACAGTTCATACTTGCACATATAGAACATCACATTGTGAATAACTAAAATAAACAAGGCATACTACGAACAACCAAATACAGCAATTGAAATTGGACATATGCTAACTACAGACAACCGAACAACCACAAACCGTTAAAAGAGGCATATGCTCGCTACAACAGGCTTAACATCAACCAAATATAGTCATTCATAGTGGTATTGTTGAAATTGCATAGAACGTAGCTTGTGCTTAAACATCAAATTGTATAATTGAACATCACAATGTGAAAAAACAGGGGGCGTATTACCTACACCAGGCTTAACAGGAAACAAATATGGTCGTTGAAGTGGTATTGATGAAATTGTACTGCACAGTCAATACTTACACATATAGAGCATCACATTGTAAATAACTGAAATAAACAAGGCATACTACAAACAACCAAATATAGCAATTGAAACTCGACATATGCTCAGTACAAACAACCTAACAACAAAAAACCGTTAAACAAGGCATATGCTCACTACAACAGGCTTAACAGCAACCAAATATAGTCACTCATAGTGGTATTGTTGAAATTGCATAGAACTAAGCTTGTGCTTAAACATCAAATTGTATGATTGCACATCACATTGTGAGAAAACTGAAATAAACAGGGGGCATGTTAACTACACCAGCTTTAACAGGAACCAATTTTGGCCGTTGAAACTGGTGTTGATGAAACTGAACTGCACAGTACATTCTTGCACATATAGAATTTCACATTGGGAATAACTGAAATAAACAAGGCATACTACAAACAACCAAATATAGCAATTGAAACATGGCATGGTTAAAACATAGCATGGCAAAATCTACGAGCACGATAATATGATGTTTCCCCCTTGGAAGAGGCACGACAAAACAAATCATGGGTTTCCTCACTTGTCACAGATGGGCTCCTTCCCATTCGAAGAGCACGGACTCTAGGTGCGCTCCCTGTTGTCGCATATGGGCTCCTTCCCCTTGGAAGAGCATGGCTGCAGGGTGCCCTCCCTGATGTCACAGATGGTCTCTTTCCCCTTTTAAGAGCCGGAGAGGGTGCCCTCCTCGTGGTCGCCGTCGATGAGGTCTGACTTGGTAGCTGAGGATCCCAAGCCAGCGACGCAGAACATGTCCTTCAGAAGGGGCTCGATGGCCATGAAGGATGGCGAATTCTTGACAACGAGGCAGAGGAGATCAGTGGAGGGGCCATGGATGAGATCGACGTCGGTTGAACCCGAGGGGTTGGGGGTGGGCCACTTAACCTGTGACATAGCCCATGTCAAGCCGCCGCTGTCAACGACCTCGATGTCGTAGCCGGCATCCATGATATACCAATATACATGACACCACTGATGGAAGCCTCCGGCCAGTCATCGTCGTCAGCTTCCTCGGCGGCCACCTCACCATCGTCGGGCGAAGAGGCCACGATAAACCTCTTTTTGGCCATTCCCTCCTCGAGCTCCCTGGGAAGCGTAGCCAGGCTTAGGCTGCGATTCTCTGGATTGGGGGAGGGGGATGGGGATGGCGATCTGTGGGAAAGGGGGTGTTTTGCATGCGTCATCTAAGAAACTCAGGGAGGCAAGGGCATGGAGATCGGTGGGTAACCTACACGGGCATACCGGCAGAGGTTGACGGTCAAGGCGAGGCGGCGGCGGTGGCGGGCTAACGAGGGTTTCGAGCGAGGGAGGGGTGGTGTGTGTGAGTGGAAGTTTTGGGGTGTGTGTGTGGAGGGGGGTCAAGGTGGCGTTTGAGGAAATGCCGCGGCTGGTGAAAATTTTACTAGGCGGGAATAAAATGCCGGGGCTACTGAAAATTTGATGAAGGGATTGAAGCGGCACGGGAGCAACAAACATCGCAGATGGCCCAAACATAATAATTGTGTGCTATGAAATAGAAAAACCTGCGGAACCACCATTTCTGAAATCGCTGAAGGCGGGTTGATATTTTTGAGATTCTGAGGGAAGCCTCGTGGAGCCCAATCGTGGCCAGCGGCCACCAGTGGACTGTGCTAATGTGACAGGGGCACGGACATGGCACACGGGTAGTCTGAGGGAACCGTGTCTGTTGCGCCTACAATCGCAGACAGTTGTTTCATCCGACTCATTTGCTATTTATAAATTTGGCAAAAAAATGTGGGAAAGGGTCAGAACATAAACACACTTGCATGTGGACCTAATATATGTATGAAAAGGGTGGTTTGATGTTCAAATACCCAATTCACAACTTTGATGTGGCACCTGTCTCACAAAGCACACAATATTGCTCGTGCAGCCCCACTTCATGTCGGCAGGAGGGGAATCCTAGCTATGAACGCATGCCACCAAATAGCTAGCTCTGGCATCTCACCCTACCGTAACACAAAACCTATAGAAATCCATCTTGGTCAAACCCCCCTCCCGCTTCCGGTCAACAAGGTAGACTGTGCGGGCCCAAAAATGTGCTTGTGCGCGCGAGATGGGTGAGACCACGAACCACCTGCGGGTGGCCCAACTATATGTATGAAAAGGGTGGTGTGATATTTAAACACCCATTCACAACTTTGATGTTGCACATGCGCCTCGCAACCCAGACATCCCCGACCCCACGGAGGTTCATGACGTACGAAGTAGTACCCCCCCCCACACACACAAACACTTCGAGTCGGTGGGAGGGCATCTCACCAAGACCTACTGTACCACGAACCAAGAAGAATCCACCTTGGTAACCTGTCTTGTTGTCGGTCGAAGTGATGGACGTCCACACGGCCCCATGATACGTCTCCAATGTATCTATAATTTTTGATTGTTCCATGCTATTATAGTATCAATCTTGGATGTTTTTATATGCAATTATATATCATTTTTTGGGACTAACCTATTAACCTAGTGCCCAGTGCCAGTTGTTGTTTTCTGCTTGTTTTTGGTTTTTCAGGAAATTAGTACCAAACGAAGTCCAAATGCAACAAAACTTTTTGGAGATTTTTTTCTGGACAAAAGAGACCCTGGAGACTTGAAGAGGAGGCCAGAAGGTTCACGAGGCCTCCACAAGGCAACAGGGCGCGGCCCCAGGGGGGCGCGTCCTGATGCCTTGTGGACCCCTCGTGGCTCCGTTTGACCTAATTCCACTTCTATAAATTCTCAAATATTTGGAAAACAACAGAGAGCCACCCGGAATAACTTTTACACCGCCGCAAGCCTCTGTTCTTTCGCGATCCCATCTGGAGGCCTTTTCGGTACTCTGCCAAGGGGGAATTGATCACGGAGGGCTTCTACATCAACCTTGCCGCCCTTCCGATGATGTGTGAGTAGTTTACCATAGACCTACGGGTCCATAGCTAGTAGCTAGATGGCTTCTTCTCTCTCTTTGATCTTCAATACCATGTTCTCCTCGATGTTCTTGGAGTTCTATCCAATGTAATCTTCTGTTGCGGTGTGTTTGTTGGGATCTGATGAATTGTGAGTTTATAATCAGATTATTCATGAGAAATATTTGAGTCTTCTCTGAACTCTTTTATGCATGATTGTTATAGCTTTGTATTTATCTCCGATCTATCGATTTGGTTTGGCCAACTAGATTGGTTTATCTTGCAATGGGAGAGGTGCTTTGTGGTGGGTTCAATCTTGCGGTGCTCAATCCCAGTGACAGAAAGGGGCATGAAACGTATTTGTATTGTTGCCATTAAGGATAAGAAGATGGGGTTTAATCATATTGCTTGAGTTTACTTTGTCTACATCATGTCATCTTGCTTAAGGCGTTACTCTGTTTTATACTTAATACCCTAGATGCATGCTGGATAGCGGTCGATGGGTGGAGTAATAGTAGTAGATGCAGGCAGGAGTCGGTCTACTTGTCTCGGACATGATGCCTATATACATGATCATTTCCATGAATCCGTCATAATTATTTGCTTTTCTATCAATTGCCCAACAGTAATTTGTTTACCCACCGTATGTTCTGCGCTCGAGAGAGAAGCCTCTAGTGAAAACTATGGCCCCCGGGTCTATCTTTATCATATATTAAAACCCAAAAATACCTTGCTGCAATTTATTTACTTTTATTTTATTTTGCAATTTATATTTATCTATCACTATCAGAATTAATCCTTTCAAATAACCGCTAAGGGGATTGACAACCCTCTTATTTTAGTTGGGTGCAAGTGTTTGCTTTTGTGTGTGTAGGTGCTGCTAAAGGATTTTGACTGGTTCTCCTACTGGATTGATAACCTTGGTTCTTAGCTGAGGGAAATACTTATCTCTACTATACTGCATCATCCTCTCCTCTTCGGGGAAATACCAACGCAGTCTACAAGTAGCACTCCACAGATGGGCTTGCCGCCGATAACCATGCGAGGGAGTGCCCGAAGACAACCACCGCCAGCATGTGGCGCCAACATATGTATGGAAGTGTTGTGTGGTGTTCGAATATCCAATGGACAACTTTGATGTGGCACCGTGCTTTGGAACCGGAAAGTCCTCACACGAAGCAAGGGTTCACGACGTGCAGTATGTCGGTCCCCCCACTTCAAGCCGCTGAGAGGGATTCATGCGTACGTGTGTGCTCAAACTTTGGTCTGGAATCTCACCATGACCTATTGTACCATTGACCAAGAAGAATCCACCTTGGTAACCTCTCTCATTGTCAGTCGAAGTGATGGACGTCCATGCGGCCCCACAGATGGGCTTGCCACCGATAACCACGCGAGGGAGTGCCCGAAGACAACCACCGCCTGCATGTGACCCAAACATGTGTATGGAAGTGCTATGTGGTGTTTGAATTCCCAATGCACAACTTTGATGTGGCACCGTGCTTTGGAACCGGAAAGTCCCCACACGGAGTGAGGGTTCATGATGCGTAGTATGTCGGTCCCCCCACTTTGAGCCGCTGAGAGGGATTCATGCGTACGCGTGCGCTCAAACTTTGGTCTGGAATGTCACCATGACCTACCGTAACACGAACCAAGAAGAATCCACCTTGGTAGCCTTTCTAGTTGTTGGTAGAAGTGATGGGCATCCACGCAGGCCCACGAATGGGCTTGCCGCCGATAACCATGCGGTGCAGTGTTTGAAGACAACCACCTCATGCATGTGGGCCAAACATATGTATGGAAGTGTTGTCTCGTGTATGAATACCAAATGCACAACTTTGATGTGGCGTTGCTACTTGTGAGCTGCATTTAGGATTTTCCCCGAAGAGGAGAGGAGATGCAGTACAGTAGACATAAGTATTTCCCTCAGTGAGAACCAAGGTTATCGAACCAGTAGGAGAATCACGCAAAGCCTCGTGAACAGCACCTGCACATACAAAAGCAAATACTTGCACCCAACACGGGCAAGAGGGTCGTCAATCCCCTTGAACTCGTTACTTGCAAGGATTAAATCTTATAGTGGTAGATAGATAAATTGCAAAGCAAAATAAAAGTGAATAAATTGCAGCAAGTATATTTTAGTTTTCTTTTTATATTTAAAGTAGACCCGGGGCCCATAGTTTTCACTAGAGGCTTCTCTCTCGAACACATAGCAAACGGTGGGTAGACAAATTTCAGTTGGGCAATTGATAGAAAAGCGCATAGTTATGACGATATTCAAGGCAATGATCTTGTATATAGGCATCACGTCCGAGACAAGTAGACCGACTCCTGCCTGCATCTACTACTATTACTCCACTCATCGACCTCTATCCAGCATGCATCTAGGGTATTAAGTTAACGAAAACAGAGTAACGCCTTAAGCAAGATGACATGATGTAGACAAAGCAAACCCAATCAATATGAATAAACCCCGTTGTTTTACCCTTAATGGCAACAATACAAATATGTGTCTTGTCCCCTACTTTATCACTGGGATATAGAGCACCGCAAGATTGAACCCATTACAAAGCACCTCTCCCGCTGAATATAAATCAATCTAGTTGGCCAAACCAAATGGATAGATCGGAGAGAAATACAAAGCTATAACAATCACGCATAATAAAGTACAGAAAAGACTCAATTACTTGTCATGAATATTCAGATCATAAACCCACAATTCATCGGATCCCAACAAACACACCGCAAAAGAAGATTACATCGAATAGAACTCGAAGAAGATCGAGGAGAACATTGTATTGAAGATCAAAGAGAGAGAAGAAGCCATCTAGCTACTAGTTTTGGACCCGTAGGTCTGTGGTGAACTACTCACGCATCATCGGTAGGGCAGTAAGGTTGATGTAGAAGCCCTCCGTGATCGATTCCCCCTCCGGCAGAGTACCGAAAAAGGCCTCCAGATGGGATCATGGAAGAACAGAAGGTTGCGGCAGCGAAAAGTTACTTGGGGTGGCTCTCTGTTGGTTTCCCAATATTTGAGAATTTATAGAAGTGGAATTTGGTCAAAAGGAGCCATGTGGGGCCCACAAGGTAACAGGGCGTGCCTACCCCCCAGGGCGCGCTGTTGCCTTGTTGTCCCCTCATAGGTCTTCTGGTCCTCCCCGAAGCTTCTAGGGTCTCTTTTGTTCAAAAAAAAATCATCAAAAAGTTTCGTAGCGTTTGGACCCCGTTTGGTACTGATTTTCTGGAAAACCAAAAACAAGCAGAAAACAACAACTAGCACTGGGCACTGGGTTTATAGGTTAGTCCCAAAAAATGATATAAAATAGCATTTAAATGCATATAAAACATCCAAGATTGATAATATAATAGCATGGAACAATAAAAAATTATAGATACGTTAGAGACGTATCAGCATCCCCAAGCTTAATTCCTGCTCGTCCTCGAGTAGGTAAATGATAAAAACAGAATTTTTGATGTGGAATGCTACCTAACATGTTCATCATGTAATCTCTTTACGGCATAAATATTGAGAAGCGATGAATTAAGAACATTAACATAATAATATCCATGAATATAAGAAGCATAATCATTTAACTTTCAAAATATACGATCCTTAACGAATGTTATTCCCCACTCATTTTATCATGTTAGCATGGCATGACTCTGCCTTCACTGCATAAATATAAATCATGAGCACCCCTGTGTTAAACCAGGCAATTGGATCGTACTTCTAATGCGCTTCAGCATTTTCAACTTCACGCAATAGATGAGCGTGAGCCACGGACATAGCACTAGGTGGAATAGAATGCGGTGATAGGGATTAATAGGAGAAGTGAAAAAGGAAGAAAGTCTCACATCAACTAGGCGGATCAACGGACTATGGAGATGTCCATTAATCGATATCAATGCGAGGAGTAGGGATTGCTGTGCAACGGATGCACTAAGAGCTATAAGTGTATGAAAACTCAACTGAAACTAAGTGGGTGTACATCCAACTTGCTTGCTCATGAAGACCTTGGGCATTTGAGGAAGCCCGTCATCGGAATATACAAGGCAAGTTCTATAACGAAAAATTCTCACTAGTATATGAAAGTGACAAAATAGGAGAATCTCTATATGAAGAACATGGTGCTACTCTGAACGACAAGTGTGGAAAAGGATCGTAACATTGCCCCTTCTCTCTTTTTCTCTCATTTTTTTGTTGGGTTCTGTGGCCTCTTTTTTTTTTGTCCGGAGTCTCATCCCGACTTGTGGGGGAATCATAGTCTCCATTATCCTTTCCTCACTAGGACAATGCTCTAATAATGATGATCATCACACTTCTATTTACTTACAACTCGATATTACAACTTGATAAAAACTATACAGAATGACTTTATATGAATGCCTCTGGCAGTGTACCAGGATGTGCAATGATCTAGCGTAACATGTATGAAAAATGATGAACGGTGGTGGAGCCACAAATACTATGTCAGCTATATGATCATGCAAAGCAATATGACAATGAACATAAGTCATATGATGGAACAGTGGAAGTTGCATGGCAATATATCTCGGAATGGCTATGGAAATGCCATAATAGGTAGGTATGGTGGCTGTTTTGAGGAAGATATAAGGAGGCTTATGTGCGATAGAGCATATCATATCACGGGGTTTGGATGCACCGGCGAAGTTTGCACCAACTCTCGAGGTGAGATTAGGCAAGGCACGGTACCGAAGAGGCTAGCAAATTGCGGAAGGGTGAGAGTGAGTATAATCCATGGACTCACATTAGTCATAAAGAACTCACATACTTATTGCAAAGCCTATCAGCCCTTGAAGCAAAGTACTACTCGCATGCCTCTAGGGAGGGGGTTGGTAGGAGTTAACCATCGTGCACCCCCGATTATAACAGCACTCAAGGATTTCATTTCAGACCTAAGAATGCTCGGACCTCCCCACCATGCCATGACCAACACTTAGATGAGAAGTAATAATAAGATTTAATACCGATATTTCTACTAACCAATGATCATGAACCCATATCCTTTCATATTACGACATCAATATTATTAAACCACACGTTTCATATTTAGTGATCTATATGAAAGTTTTTATTATATCCCTCTTGAATACCTATCCTTTATGGACTAGTCTTATAACCTGTGCAAATTGCCATTACTATTTATTAGACTCTCAAAAAGATTTAAGTGAAGCATGAGAGTGCAACTATTTCTTTAAAATATAACCACCGCCGTGCTCTAAAAGATATAAGTGAAGCCTTAGAGCAACTACCTAGCTCAAAAGATATAAGTGAAGCGCATAGAGTATTCTAATAAATTACGAATAAATGTGTGTCCCTCTCAAAAGGTGTGTCCAGCAAAATATGATTGTGGCAAACTAAAAAGCAAACAAATACAAGAAAACTATGGCACAAGACGCTCCAAGTAAAACTCATATCATGTGATGAATAAAAATATAGCTCCAAGTAAGTTACCAATAGATTGTAGACGAAAGAGGGGATGCCATCCGGGGCATCCCCAAGCTTAGACACTTGGGTCTTCCTTGAATATTACCTTGGGGTTCCTTGGGCATCCCCAACCTTAGGGTCTTCCCGCTCCTTATTCCTCATCCATCGTAATCTCACCCAAAACATGAAAACTTCAGCACACAAAACTCAACAGAAACTTCGTGAGATCCGTTAGTGCAATAAATCAATCATCCACTTTAGGTACTGTTATAATCTCATTCATAATTGTTCTTGCGTAATACCTAATGTATTCTATCTCTTCCATGACTTATACCCCCCGATATAATCCATAGTTTCATGAAAACAAGCACACTATGCAATAAAAACAGAATCTGTCTAAAACAGAACAGTACGTAATGACAGAATACTATCTATACTTCTGTAACTGAAAAAAATCTAAAAAATTATGACAACGTAAACAATTTGTATCCCAATAATTTTTAAAAATTTCAGATTTTTCTGATGTTCCAGTACAGAACTAAAAATCCAGAACTGGCGCAAAACTTTCTGTTTTCAAACAGCATCAATTATACTATCATCCAAATCATCCCAAAGGCATTACTTGGCACAAACACTAATTAAAACATAAAACAAAATCATAACAGTAGCTAAAATTGTGTGACACAAGAAAAATAAAAAATGTGAAAAAGATATATTGGGTTGCCTCCCAATAAGCGCTATTGTTTTATGCCCCTAGCTAGGCATAATGCATTATTTCAAGTATTATCGTCCTTCAAATTAATTCCATAGGTGGCCCTCATAATGGACTCATATGGTGGTTTAATTCTCTTTCTAAGGAAGTGTTCCATCCCTTTCTTTAATGGAAATTGAAATCTTATATTACCTTTTTTCATATCAATAATAGCACCTATGGTTCGTAGAAAAGGCATACCAAGTATTATAGGACAAGATGGATTGCAATCAATATCAAGCACAATGAAATCAACGGGTACATAATTCCTATTAGCAAGAATAGGCACATCATTTATTTTACCCAAAGGTTTCTTAATAGTTGAATCCGCTAAGTGCAAGTTAAGGGAACATTCATCCATATCGGTGAGGCCTAGCACATCACATAAAGATTTGGGTATAGTGGAAACGCTAGCACCTAGATCACATAAAGCATTACATTCATAATGTTTGATTTTAATTTTAATAGTAGGTTCCTATTCATCATGCAATTTTCTAGGTATTGAAACCTCCAACTCTAGCTTTTCTTCATGAGCTTTCATCATAGCTTCTACAATATGTTTAGTGAAAGCTTTATTTTGTTCATAAGCATTGGGTGACTTTATCATGGATTGCAACAAAGAAATACATTCAATTAAAGAGCTATCATAATTAAAGTCTTTGTAATCCAAAGTAGTGGGTACATCGCTATTTAAAGTCTTGACCTCTCCAAACCCACTTTAATCATTTTTATCATTAAGATCATCACCCTCCGAATAATTGGGACGCCTTCTAACTAAAGTTGACTCATCTCCAGTCCCTTTTTCATCAAGTTTTATATTACTAAATAAAGATTCAATAGTTGAGACACCAATCATTTTAATATCTTCATCCTGATTATGGTAAAAACTGTGTGGAATAGCCTTTTCTAAGAATTCTCGCTTAGCTCTCAACCTAGCGGTTCTCTCTTTACTCTCATTAATGGAGAAATAGATAGATTTAATAGACTCATTAATATCATGCTTGGGTGGTAAAGTTTTAATTTTAATAGTTTCCACATCATGAGCAATCTTATCCATGTTTCTAGACATTTCATCAACTTTATTCAATTTTTCTTCTACCATAGCATTAAAAATCTTTTGAGAACTAATAAATTCTTTAATATTGGTCTCAAGATCAGTAGGTATCCTATTATTATTATTATTATTATAAGAATTACCATAGGAATTACCATAATTATTAGAGGAATTTCCGGGAAACGGTCTAGGATTAAAATTTCCTCTATTAGCATTATTGTTGAAATTGTTTCTAGAGACAAAATTCACATCAATAGCATCATTATTTTGCTCAATCAAAGTAAATAATGGCACATCATTAGGATCAACATGAGCATTTTTACTAGCAAGCATTTTCATAATAGCATCCATTTTATCACCCAAAGTAGAGATTTCTTTGACATAATTTACCTTCTTATTAGTTGGAGCTCTCTCGGTATGCCATTGAGAATAATTTGTCATAATATTATCAAGGAGTTTTGTGGCTTCTCCCAATGTAATTTCCATAAAAGTACCACCTGCAACAGAGTCTAGAAGATTTCTAGAAACAAACTTTAGTCCCGCATAAATTTTTTCTATAATCATCCATAAGCTTAAACCATGAGTGGGACAATTTCTAATCATTAATTTCATTCTCTCCCATGCTTGTGCAACATGTTCTTGCTCAACTTGCTTAAAATTCATTATTTGATTTCTAAGAGAAATAATCTTAGCGGGAGGAAAATACTTGGCAATAAAAGCGTCCTTACACTTATCCCAAGAATCAATACTATTGCGAGGCAAAGATGAAAACCAAGTTTTAGCACGATCTCTTAGTGAGAACGGAAATAATTTCAACTTAATAATATCATTATCCACATCTTTTTTTCTTTGCATATCACATAATTCAATGAAAGTATTAAGATGGGAAGCAACATCCTCATTAGGAGTTCCAAAAAATTGTTCTTTCATAACAAGATTTAATAAAGCAGCCTTAATGTCATATGATTCTGCACTAGTGGCAGGAGGAGCAATTGGAGAGCTAATAAAATCATTGTTATTAGTATTTGAAAAGTCACACAACTTGGTGTTTTCTTGAGACATAGTGTTGGGGATATTCCCCACGGTTATGACCCGGCCACGGTTATGACCCGGCCATAGTTTGACCCGGCCAAGAGTCAGGAGGTTCTATGGACATCTCATATTCCGGGTTATGGCGAGACGACAAGGAGAGACCAAGGGCCCAGGGCGAGACCCGGCAGGAGGCCGGCTTAAGGGGAGCCCAAGAGGCCGGCTCGCAGAGGTCCAATAAGAGGAAAGTTCCCGGACAAGGGAAGTGAGACCCGGCGGAGGATTGACCCGGCCTGGGTTGATTGGTGCAGAAGAGATGGCCTAGCTGGCCAGCTTTGGACTATTCGAATAAGACCCGGACTAGTATCCGGCTTGTAAAATAGAAAATAGACTAGTCCTAATCCAACTAGGACTCTACATGTAAGCCGCCCCTTCAACTTATATAAGGAGGGGCAAGGCACCCCAAGAGGGACAAGTGAAGAGAGACAGAAAAGTCTTAGACAAGATCAAAGTAGATGCTCTCGAGATAGCGGTAGCGAAACAGCACCCTTGTAATCGAGATTCACAGCAATACAACCAAAGCAGGACGTAGGCTTTTACCTCCACCGTGAGGGGCCGAACCTGGGTAACCCGGCGTACTCTCGTTTCCGATCAACCCCGTTAAGCTTCCACACTTGTGCGATGGCCTCACCACTAAGTCCTTTTCACGAGGACATCTGCCGTGACAAAACCACGATAGTTGGCGCCCACCGTGGGGCCTACGTACGGTGGAGTTAAGTTCTTAGCGGGATCTCTTCCAGGGTTCGGGAAGTACGCGGTTCGCATGATGATCAAGAGTCGCCGCGGGAAGTTCTACACCGACGATTCATACTGGGGCCCCGACGCCGACTCAGTCGAGTACGGGTACCGGGTCCCCCTTCGGCAAGATCCACACCTTCATCGGCGTGGTCGGCGAGTCGGCTGCCGGGTTGGAGAACATCGCCGGCATCGAGTCGGCACGCCGCACCGGTCCGAGCCAGGCAAGACCTGTCCCGGCTCAAGCTGGTCGGAGCCATGTCTTCGTAGAATGTGCGCACGCTGGCTGCTGCATCGATCGAGAGGATGTTCACGTGGCTCAAGACGAAGGAAATCAAGCCGGTTACACCCGGAGACCAGATCATCATCTGTCGTTTAAAAAACATCAGGTGCTATCCTTCCTATGTATTTTATCAGCACATATTAATTCATCTGAGAACAATTATTCTGGCCTGTAATATCTTTCTGCAGGACAAAAGTGGCGTTATACCACGGATACGGAGCACGCACCAGCATAATTTTACAATGGCGTTCGTCCATGCCGCGCTGCTCGATGAACACACGTGTAAGCCACCGCTTCCGCGGTTCAATCAACATCAACATGCCAGGCGACTCCCTCATCCGCGCTGGCTTACAACGCCACGACCGACTCTTGCGCTCCCACTGGCTTACAATGCCGCGGCCGACTCGTGCGTCCGCGCCGGCCTACAACGCCACAGCCGACCCGCGCGCCCCCACTGGCTTACAACGCCGCGACCGACTCGCGTGTCCGCGCCGGCCTATAACGCCACGGACGACTCGTGCAGGCCACCGCTGCTTCGGACGACTCGCACGTCCGCGCCGGCTTCGAACGCCGCGGCTGACTCGCACGTCCGCCCCGGCTTCCAACACCGCGGCCGACTCGTACGTCCGCATAGGTTTCCAATGCCGCGGTCGACTCCTGCGTCTACATCAACACACCAGGGCCGTGCCCGTTCGCCTGAGCTACCCAACGGACGCGCGCAAAGCCTCCGCCCCCGTGGTCTGGTCTACATTAACACGTCGAGGCCGCGTCCGCCCGTATGAGCCGCCTAACGGAGCAAAAATATATGTCTATTATCAGCCTTCACCTGTGCCATTTTGCCCAATGGATAGGCGCGTTGGTCTGCCATCCCCACGGTCCAATCTGCTTCAGCACGTCAAAGAAACAGGAGAGTCGGCCACAGACGAATCGTCTTTGAAAAAGCTAGGTGAGCCGGCTAACGATTGAGCCGGCAATTCACAGCCAGCAAAGAAAAAAGAATCCGACCCTGGAGGAGCCAAGAGAGCCGGACCAAGAGGCGTACGAAATCACTTTGGGCAAAAAATGTCCCTGCAAGACATCAACTCGCCGCATCGCCTCCGGCTTCGATAAATTCCAGTTTGCAGCTGTCAAACTGTACGCCGGTTTACGCCACATCCAAGTACAAAGAATCTCAAGCCGGCTCCTCGAGTCGACTTAAGAGTCGGGGGCTACACAGATATGACTCGACGGATTTGGCCGGTTTTAACAAGTACAAGAACCCCGGGCCGTTGAAGGGAAGACAACCCGGTCCCGGGGACTGCTGCTTTATTTGCAAAAAGATAAAGGTTGCCAAAGAGGACTAGCTGCCATGATGCACAGTTAAAACATGGGTACCCTGCCATATTGGCGAAAAGAAAGGTTACCAAAGAAAACTAGTTGCCATGATGCACAGTCTAAACATGGATATCCTGCTCAATAATGATCAATGGAATAAAGCCGGCTTATCTGGACCCCAGATGTTTTGCAGTAGTAGCATTGTCTCCTGTATATCCTATGCTAAGCTTTTCCATGATCATATGGTCACTTGGGGGCTTCCAACTCACCGAGTTTAGCTATCTCACCCTCTTGACCCGGCAAATAACGCCACACTATCTTGGTTAAACCTGCCTGTCTGCTTGATGCTACTCCCACTAGGAGACCCGGTGTACTCTTGACAAGTCAATCATTTTATGACCCTGAACTTGTCTGGGTTAAAACATCGGTTTAAGTCACGTGAGAGCCGGCTTACAGAGAGCGAGGATAAACCATGGGCTATCACGCCAGCTTCCTTGGAGCAAGACTCGTGCCTCAAAAGCCGGTCTATAATGTCGTGTCTCGAAAGCCGGCTTATTATTAAACTTGTGTTTTAATCTGTTTTTACAGGACTCTCTGATCAAACATGTCGACCACGAGTCGCCGGGTTATAAATACACCAGCTTATTTCCCAGGGTTATGATGCTATCGATCATGAGTCGCGACATCTTATGGCACTTTGAATTATACTTGTACTGGTTTAGAATTGCCGGGTACTATTTCTATGACAGAATGCTTGGACAAACGACATCTCATTAACAACGCAGATGCAATTTTTTACACTTCCAGCAGATTGGCGGGGTAGCTCACCAACGCACCACTTCAAGTGTTTATCATACACATACATCATCATACATTTCATCATCATACAATGCATCATCATCCAATGCATGTCCATATTTGTTTATGTCGCAGGAGCCGGTTTTCAAACCGGGTTACATTGTAACTCTGCAGGAACAAACAAATTTTTGATAGCCAAAATGGCCAGGTCTTATATGGTTTATCAAAACCAGTCTCAAATAACATGGCTGTCACTGCCGATCTTGAAACAATTGCAGGTACATATTTACTACATCTACAAAACCGGCTTATAATTGATATCCGGGTCTTCATCATGGTTATCATAACCAGTATTATATGATTGGGGTTTTCAAAACCGGCTCAGAGGGATGGCTATTCTTTCTAAAGCGCCGGCTTACAGTAGGTAGCATGGTATAATAAATTACCAGTGGCAATTCACAAATTTGGATTATTCCGATGCTGCAAAGGGGAGCAAAATTCAAAGGCAATGAAATATGAAGTGTTATGCAAAGCAACACTCTTGATGGATTAAGCAACAAGTTCAGCATTGATATGCAAAGCACTCAACAACATCATCCAGTCTATCTCTCAATCTCAGAAGAAAAAGTAAGTCCCGAGTCGCCGCAGGCACATGCCCGGCACTTGGGGGCTACATTGTTCAAGTTTCTGAAGTCCCGAGTCGCCGCAGGCACACGACCCGGCACCTGGGGGCTACATCAGCCAATGTTGATCTACAAATTATCAAGTCCCATGTCGCTGCAAGCATGCATCACGGCACTTGGGGGCTAATGCATTGTCATTTTAAACTACTTTCATCGAAGATCCGGCTCACTATTAATAGTGACCCGGCCCTTGGGGGCTACAGTCATTGACTCTATGGATAGTTCAAGTTCTAGATTGATGAGAACAGCTAAACCGGCCCTTGGGGGTTACACATCAGAAGACCCGGCTATCTCAAGGAGATGAGCCGACCCTTGAGGGCTACAGGTTGTTTTCTATTTAAAGTGTCGATTCAAGGAAGAACCGGCTCATCATTTTCATAATGATCTGGCCTTTGGGGGGCTATAGGTCACTCTTTATTCAACTGTATATCTACAACATTGAAAATTAAGTTCAAGTCCCAAGTTGCTGCAGGCAAAACAACCTGGCACTTGGGGGCTACACTGGCTGAAGTTTTCTGAGCACAAGACAATTACAAATCCCAGGTTGCTAAAGGCAAGACAACCCGGCACTTGGGGGCTACAGCGTTCAGTTGTTTCAGCAGATCATAAGGTCCAAATTGAAGACCCGGCGCATCACATAATGATGAGCCGGCCCTTGGGGGCTACACATGTGAAATGCAAAAACATTCAGTTCATAATTGGCGACTCAGATGTACAACCCGGATTTCTTCAAAGCTGCAACATTTATATTGAAGCAAGTCTTAAGCTATCACTACGTTTCTACCCTTAAGACTTGGGGGCTACAGGTAATATGGACATAGGGGAGGAACACCTTCAAGTTCTCAGTTTTGAGCGAACCGGGTCTCATATTCTTGGTGGAGAAATTTGCAATATCTCCTCTAAGCTATTCATAGAAAGGCCCAAAAAGCCGTTTCAACGTCATATGGTTTTCTTATTCCCAAATTTTTTCATCAAGCTAAAGCATTAATTCCCAAGGTCATAGGGGAGGCCGACTCAATGGCAGATGGGGGTTTTATTTCCCAATATTTTTCTACAAGGAACCAGCGTGAGCAAGTTGATTGTGAAGCGGGCTTGTCAATGATAGAAGCCCGAAATTTCCAGGAGTCTAATTCCATCACCCGGCGGCATTAACCTCCATGACCCGGCAATTTCGACGCTCGTAACTCAACAAGTTCTATATCCACAAGCCGGCAATTATTTCATCTGTAATTCGACGACCCGGCAAGCACTCCGTGTCTCAGGAAGATGGCATCCACAAGCAGAAGCATTTGAAAACCGGCTCAATAACGGATGGGTTATTATTCCCAATATTTTCCTGAAGACATGCAAGTCGATTGTGAAGCCGGCTCGTTGATATGAAGAAACCCGTATTTTCCAGAAGCTGGTTCATTGAATAAAGGCGGCCTTTTGAGCAAGCCGTTCCCTCTTAAACATATTAATTATTCTTGTTTTCAGGAGCTTAGCATGAATGAATTCAAGCTAACCTGGGGGCTAATGTTGGGGATATTCCCCACGGTTATGACCCGGCCACGGTTATGACCCGGCCATAGTTTGACCCGGCCAAGAGTCAGGAGGTTCTATGGACATCTCATATTCCGAGTTATGGCGAGACAACAAGGAGAGACCAAGGGCCCAGGGTGAGACCCGGCAGGAGGCCGGCTTAAGGGGAGCCCAAGAGGCCGGCTCGCAGAGGTCCAAGAAGAGGAAAGTTCCCGGACAAGGGAAGTGAGACCCGGCGGAGGATTGACCCAGCCTGGGTTGATTGGTGCAGAAGAGATGGCCCAGCAGGCCAGCTTTGGACTATTCGAATAAGACCCGGACTAGTATCCGGCTTGTAAAATAGAAAATAGACTAGTCCTAATCCAACTAGGACTCTACATGTAAGCCGCCCCTTCAACTTATATAAGGAGGGGCAAGGCACCCCAAGAGGGACAAGTGAAGAGAGACAGACAAGTCTTAGACAAGATCAAAGTAGATGCTCTCGAGATAGAGGTAGCGAAACACCTCCCTTGTAATCGAGATTCACAGCAATACAACCAAAGCAGGACGTAGGCTTTTACCTCCACCGAGAGGGGCCGAACCTGGGTAACCCGGCGTACTCTCGTTTTCGATCAACCCCGTTAAGCTTCCACACTTGTGTGATGGCCTCACCAGTAAGTCCTTTTCACAAGGACATCTGCCGTGACAAAACCACGACACATAGCGACAAAGCAAGCAAACGAGCAAATAAAAATATTTTTGTGTTTTTGTATTTTTTTATGAGAAGTGGGGGAGATTAAAACGAGAGGCAAAGGCAAATAAAAAGTAGAGCAAGTAGATGATAGTTTGTGTGAAGGTACTTGATAGGTCTTGATGATGTGTCCCCGGCAACGGCGCAAGAAATTCTTCCTGCTACTTGTGAGCTGCGTTGGGATTTTCCCCGAAGAGGAGAGGAGATGCAGTACAGTAGAGATAAGTATTTCCCTCAGTGAGAACCAGGGTTATCGAACCAGTAGGCGAATCACGCAAAGCCTCGTGAACAGCACCTGCACACACAAAAGCAAATACTTGCACCCAACGCGGGCAAGAGGGTCGTCAATCCCCTTGAACTTGTTACTTGCAAGGATTAAATCATGTAGTGGTAGATAGATAAAATGCAAAATAAAATAAAAGTGAATAAATTGCAGCAAGTATATTTTAGTTTTCTTTTTATATTTAAAGTTGACCCAGGGGCCATAGTTTCCACTAGAGGCTTCTCTCTCGAACACCTAGCATACGGTGGGTAGACAAATTTCTGTTGGGCAATTGATAGAAAGGCACATAGTTATGACGATATTCAAGGCAATGATCATGTATATATGCATCACGTTCGAGACAAGTAGACCGACTCCTGCCTGCATCTACTACTATTACTCCACCCATCGACCGTTATCCAGCATGCATCTAGGGTATTAAGTTAATGAAAACAGAGTAACACCTTAAGCAAGATGACATGATGTAGACAAAGTAAACCCAATCAATATGAATAAACCCCGTCATTTTACTCTTAATGGCAACAATACAAATACGTGTCTTGTCCCCTACTTTGTCACTGGGATATAGAGCACCGCAAGATTGAACCCATTACAAAGCACCTCTCCCGCTGAAGATAAATCAATCTAGTTGGCCAAACCAAACGGATGGATCGGAGAGAAATACAAAGCTATAATAATCACACATAATAAAGTTCAGAAAAGACGCAATTACTTCTCATGAATATTCAGATCATAAACCCACATTTCATCGAATCCCAACAAACACACCGCAAAAGAAGATTACATCGAATAGAACTCCAAGAAGATCGAGGAGAACATTGTATTGAAGATCAAAGAGAGAGAAGAATCCATCTAGATACTAGCTATGGACCCATAGGTCTGTGGTGAACTACTCACGCATCATCGGTAGGGCAGTAATGTTGATGTAGAAGCCCTCCGTGGTCGATTCCCCCTCCGGCAGAGTACCGGAAAAGGCCTCCAGATGGGATCGTGGAAGAACAGAAGCTTGCAGCAGCGGAAAAGTTATTTGGGGTGGCTCTCTATTGGATTCCAAAATATTTGAGAATTTATAGAAATGGAATTAGGTCAAAAGGAGCCACGTGGGGCCCACAAGGTAACAGGGCGTGCCTACCCCCCCAGGGTGCGCCCTGTTGCCTTGTCGTCTCCTCGTAGGTCTTCTGGTCCTCCCCCGAAGCTTCTAGTGTCTCTTTTGTCTAGAAAAAGATCGTCAAAAAGTTTCGTAACATTTGGACTCCGTTTGGTACTAATTTTCTGGAAAACAAAAAACAAGCAGAAAACAACATCTGGCACTGGGCACTGGGTTAATAGGTTAGTCCCAAATAATGATATAAAATAACATATAAATGCATATAAAACATCCAAGATTGATAATATAATAGCATGGAACAATCAAAACTTATAGATACGTTGGAGACGTATCCGGCGCTTGCTAATTTGGAACCGGAAAGTCCCCACACAGAGCGAGGGTTCACGACGCGTAGTATGCCTGTCCCCCAGCACCACTTTGAGCCGGTGAGAGGGATTCACGCGTACGTACGCGTGCGCTCAAACTTTGGTTTGGAATCAAACCATGACCTACCGTAAAACGAACCAAGAAGAATCCACCTTGGTAACCTCTCTCGTCGTCGGTCAAAGTGATGGACATCCACGCGGGCCCACGAATGGGCTTGCCGTCGATAACCGCGTGAGGGAGATTGTCCGAAGACAACCACCGCCTGCATGCATGTGTCCCAAACATATGTATGGAGGAGTTGTGTGATGCTTGAATACCCAATGCACAACGTTGATGTGTCACCTGCCTCATAAATCGTATTGTCCCCACACAGAGCGAGGTTCATGATGCATCGTGTGCTGCCCCCCCCCCCACTTCGATCCAGTGGGAGGGATTCATGCATACACATGCGCTCAAACTATACTATGTAATCTTAGCATGACCTACATAAGAGAAACCAAAAATTAATCCGCTCCTATGTCAAATTAACCTCTCTCGCTGTTGGTCAAAGTGATGGACCAAGCGGGCCCAATGATGGAAGCATCGCTGATAACTGTGTGAGTGAGTGCCAGAGGACAACCACCGCTTGCATGTGGGCCAAACATATGTATGGAGGTGTTGTCTGATGTTTGAATACCCAATGCACAACCACTACTGCAGGCGACCGCTAATGCGACACATGAATCAGAGACCCCACGACCAAACTATGTGCGATGCATGAATCGCAAATGGTGTCGTAAAAAAACTGTCCCCAATAAGACGAACTATTTGCGATGCCGGAGAGATCAAAAACGATTCAGATTAGAGACATGTGTGCGATACGTGGCATACAGTTGATCCGTATGAACTATTTGCGATAAGCCAGAACAACAAACACGGTCAGCCAGTTCGTGGTGTGTGCGATACACGGCATACAGTTCACTCGGATGAACCGTTTGTGATTACGCAACACAACAGAAACAGTCAGGCAGATCTAGGTGTGTGCGATATACGGCATGCGGTTCAGTCGGATGAACTGTTTGCGATTACCCAACACAACAGAAACGGTTCAACTTAACAAGATGTGTGTGATACGCGGCAAACAGGTCAGTAATCCAAAATGTGTGGGAAGACGGATAACAACACGGATGATTCCTGCTAATAACCCGTGTGTGTTGTGGGCAAACGCTTGCTGGTATACAATTGTCAGCGATTGATGAAATCATCACCGACGGGTTCCCTAGTTTAGTCCATCTGCGTTGTAATTTGCTCAGTCTACAGAAGAACAACATATATAACCAAATTAAACATCCAATTACATAGGTGACTATACAAAACATTCGCACACACCTCAATAAACAATTACATGCATTCTAAACCAGGAGAAACGATCATCTAATCATCTACTTCTTGTGACGCTGCCGCCACTACTCTACTTGTGCCTCGATCCCTCGTCGTCCACAGGAAGGAGGCACTCCCTCATGTCAACAATCCGTCTGTACATCTCGTAGCTTGTGTACGCTTCCTTGGCCGCGTACTTGACGTGCTCTTCATCCAGTCTCCGCACCCTGGCCTCGTGCCAGGCATCCTTGTTCTTTTTGCACTCATCTTTCATGCCTCTGTAGTAGGGGTCAATGATGGCCACGGCTAGGTCAACCAGTGAGTCCTTCTTCTTCTTTCTGCCCCAGACCCTGTACTGGCCTTGGATGTCGACAAGATTCTGGCATGCCAAGCCCGTAGTCTCGAGCACCTTTAGATCGTTCATGGTGTCCACCGTAGCGAACCTGTAGTCGGGGCTATTGATAAACCTGGCGAAACACTTGCAAGGCCTTGTGGCCAGGGAGTAGTGGTAGACGAGGACGTGATGGCGCACGCACAACTGGGCAACGGCAACCTTCTGATCATACCCGGCATGACCGCCGGTGAACTCAAGGTCGAAGCCGACCACTTGGTACTCGTCCTCAGCAAGCAACTGCTCCATAGTGTGGATGGAGCTCTCCACCGAGACCGGCTCATTGGTGTACACCACCGAGAGGTCCTTCCTCCTCACATGGGTGTCCACTACATGAGGCATGGTGAACTCATCGTGGGCCGCTGGGAGTGCCATTGGAGCCGCTGGATATCCTCTCTGTATGTGTCATCGTGGGTGTGCTTATTGTGTCGTGGGGCGTGAGAGATGAAGGTAAATGGCCGCGGGAATAAATGAGGGCCGGGCGGTCGGGATTCTTGGCACGTCCGCAAGGCAGTTTTTGCCGCACGTAACTGCGTCATGGCGCCGTGTCCGGCATAACCGCATGCATAAGGCACCCCAAACGTACGTGATCATGCGCCAGCCCGAAACGCTTGCAGCACGCGCGGAGGGACGTGAGCAGAGCGAGCGCGGCGGGATGCGAGCAGAGCGCGCGCGGCGGGACGTGAGCAGAGCGCGCCGTGGCCGCCTCAACCGCGAGCAACCACACGCATAGAGCAGTTGAACACGCAGGGAATGGCCATCTACAAGCCGGCCGGCAGTTGCGAGCCGGCGGCGTGATGTGAAACTACGTCGCGTTCCACATCACACAGTGGGCGAACAATCGTTCGCGACGCTGCATAGAGAGTGGCCGTGTGCTAGGTAATTAAATCGCAAACGTTTTTTTCTATTAACCGTTTGTGTACGTGTCATTTCGTCCTCCTCTCGCACGTCTTGTCACCGCGCTGCCGCAGAAGGCTTAGAGCGCAAGCTTGAGCACCGGACATGCGTTCTTTTGGCCAAACGTTAGCTCGGAGAGGCGCCAATGAATCGTCGGTGAGCCCATTCCCGCGCAACCGCGCAGGTTCCCGCGCAAGGTTCCCGCCCGACTCGGCGAAATCACCAACAAAACCAGTGCTTACCGGCCTTCTTTATAAACAGTCACGGCCGGCGAGTCGGCATCGCATTTTCCCCTTCCTCCCCGTAGCTTATCTCGTCTGCTTCTCCCACCATCACCAATGGCACTGGTCAGTCATCGTCGCTCAGCCACTCTGCCATCGTCTGAGGACAGCTCTAGCTGGGAGGCTACACCGCGGCGGTGGCGCAGTCCCCGGCGGCGTGTACTGCCCGTGGCGTCCTTGTTGGGTGTGTGCACAACACCCGCCACATGCTCCGCCGCCGCTGCCCGACGACAGCTGTTGCCGGCAGCCGTTGCTGCCACCCCACTGTCTGCAGCCGTGGCCGCCACATCACCAAAGCCCGCCAGGGCCATCGCCCGCTCCGCCACTGCGGCCCGAAGGCGGGTGGTGGCCTTCTTGGCCGCCACCCCACCGTTGGGCGCCGTGGCCATCACCCGCTCCGCTACCGCGGCCCGAAGGCGGGAGGTGGCCGCCACCCCACCGTCGGCCGCCGTGGCCGCCTCCCCACCGTCGACCGCCAGGGTCATCACCCGCTCCGCCACCGCGGCCCGAAGGCGGGATGTGGAGGACCGCACGAGCATCAGCGACCTTGCCACGTGCTACATCGAGTTCCTGTGGGAGGAGGAGGAGCGCGTGGTCGAGCACGCAAAGTGTCTTACCGCCGCCGTGGCCGCAGCAAAAGCCGCCGCAGTGGCGCGGAATGCGGAGATATACGAGGAGTACCGCCGCTTCGAGAGGGAACGTCTGGAGCGGCAGAGGGCGTTTGAGCTGGGCGTCGCTAAAGGTGCAGCAGCGGCAGGCACCGGATTCCGCTTCTCCATCTCGTCGGTAGGCTCCTCTTCCTCAACCTCTTACTGAGCGCGCTCGGCAGAGCACAGGCTGCTGGAAGTAGTACAAAGCCCCTCCATAGTAGTAGTATTTAGGGGCTATTTTGTTCAGTTCATCTGACTATAGATATGGTTGAACTGTACTACGTACTTAAATTTAGCTAGTATATATAGTTGAACTAGCTATTTCAGTACGTGGTTGGCAACAATTGGGTAAAAGTTTGTTCGGTTCAGCGGTCGAGTTGAACTGTTTGTATAAAGAATGACTACTTAATCTATGAATGAAATCTATGCTTACTGAATTTCATTTGCAAAAATTACAGTACTAGTGATTTTTAGCTGCAAACTTTGACAAATGGCAGTGTTTTTTTCTGAGGATCACAAATGGTAGTGTTACTAGGTTGACAAATGGCAATGTTACTAGATTGACAAATGGCAATGTTACTAGATTGACAAATGCCAATTTTTCCATTTTGACAAATGGTAATTATACCCAATATGACAGATGCAAATCTTACCACATTGTTTATACGTCGTTGCACATGGGTCATCATGCAAAATCGTTTGCGATGAAGAGATGCACACAACTTGCGCACCACATTTTCCCTTGGCTTAGCTGCGAAGGAACCCAGCTCTCCCTTTGCATACGGGTGTTCAGTCTGAAACGTTTGCGATGAAGAGATGCACAAAACCTGCGCGCCACATTTTTCCCTTGGGTTAGCTGTGAAGGAACCAAGCTGTCGCTTTGCATATGGGTGTTCAGTCTGAAAACGTTTGCGATGAGTGTTTTATTCAAAGAAAGACATTGATGTTTTTTTTACTTTGGTAAATGTGTACATTCAGAGAAAAAACGCTAAGTTGATCAAAACCATAGATTTCATTCAGTGACACTCTGGTTTTACATTCACACGATCGGGATACAATATTAAAAAAAAAAACTAATTGCAGCTGCGGTGGTGGCGGCGTGCTGTGCCGGTGTTGTTGTCGTCCGGGACGCCATTGTTCAAGTCTTCAAGCCATCCCAGAATGTTATGGACTTCCAAATCCAAGAGCCGTTCATCGCGCGATCGACGGGCGGGGCGCGGGGGGATGGCGAGTCACGGCGCTATGAGGTAGCGGTCAACGGCGGCATCCCATGACGCTGAGGGGGGTGTGGCGGGTGCAGGCGCATGCACGGGCACGGGCGTGGCTGGTGCAGGAAAGCGCACGGGGACCGGTGCCGCGGGGGGTGCTGGGGCGCGCACGAGCACAGGCGGGGGCATAGGCGCTGGTACGTACACAAGCTCGTGTGGGTCCGCGGGGACCTCGCTGACGCCCGTGGCTTCCAGCTCTACGATGTTGCTCGGCGACCAGCCCATCAATGCCACGGGGATGGTCGCTGGCGCAGGTGCGGGGATGAGAGCTGGGATGGGCGCGGGGGCAGCATCCACCGCGGCCAGCTCGTTCAGGGCCATGTCCCTGAGGTCCCATTCCTCCTTATTTTCTATCTCCTCCGGCTCGGAGTCGACTTCACCAAACCGGAAGACTAGTGGCAGATGATCCTTGTGCGCCATGGAGTAGGTGGAGCTCTGGAAGATAGGATTCGGGCGAGAGGGGAATGGGAGGCGAAGACAGTTCAGTAAGGCCGCCTATTAAATAGCGGCTCGGGCACCATTAATGGAGAAATTGAGAGCGAGGCGGGCGGCGATGGAGGCCAAAGGGCTCGCTTCCCGGTGAGCCTGCGCAGCGTACTGCTCGCACACCTCCCGGTGAGCCTGCGTAGCGGAGGACTGGTCGCATGCCTCCCGGTCAACCTGCACAGCGCAGGACTTGTCGCACGCCTCCCGGTCAGCCTACGCCACGGACTTCGCTCGCACGCCTCCCGTCTACTCAAACAGCTGCCCAGACGACACCTCCTTGCCATTAAAAAAGTGGGATGCGTGGTGGCACGTAAATGGTCAGTAGAACGCCCACGATTGAAATAATACTGTACAACCGTTTGTGATGATAACATGACAGCTATTTGTTGGCTGTTAATGTGTGCACCTTCTCTCGTATTGGACAAATTTTTTACCACAGCATGTTGGTGCCATTCGATGACACCATGCCAAGTCTCATGAATTTCAGACGAGTTTTGGATTTACTAGAATTTCAAAACCAAGTTCTCAAGTTTGCGGCCGAGCCACAAAGACCCTAGGTGTTTGAAATTCATTCCCATTTCTTGCATGGGACCTAAACATGCAACCAAGGAAATGCCTAGAAAACTCAGTTAAAATTCATTTCCCATTTCTTGCATGCAGTTCAAAATTCAATTATGCACATAAAATGCCTAGAAAACTCAGTTAAAGTATAAAAATGTCCAAACGAACCATGAATAATTCCAAAATTAAACACGAGACTCCTATTGGTTTATGTTACCTCTAGAAAAAAAATAAAGGCAAGAAGAGGAAACGAATGTCATTTCGTCCACAAAGGTGACACGTTCCCTACCGGAACCATGAGGCTTCTTGTGAGAAGCTCTGGTTTGTGAGAAGCTTATACCAAAACCTGCCCCAAATGGGACAAAATTTTTACCACAACATATTGGTTCCATTCCATGATAGCATGCCAAGTTTCATGAATTTCAGACGAGTTTTGGATTTACTAGAATTTCAAAACCAAGTATCTCAGCGTTTGCAGCCGAGCCACGATGCCGAGGTGTTTGATATTCATTCCCATTTCTTGCATGGGACCTAAGCATGCACCCAAGGACACACATATGATTTTTCAACCCATTTTGGTGCACCGGAGCATGTGCATGTAGTTCAACTTTGAATTATGCACATAAAATGCCTAGAAAACCCTGTTAATGTATAAAAATGTCCAAACGAACCACGAATAATTCCAAATTTTAACACGACACTCCTGTTCTCGGGCCCATGGAACCCAGGGTACCTCGGCCCATCTGCCCGCGGCCCAGAGCGCAATGCTTGGCGGTGGCCCAACAGGTGGGCCACCAGCGGGCGCATCAAGCAAGACCCCTCATGAGGCCCCGGCCTCCTGAGGACCCCTCCCCAGGGAGCGGCAAGCAAGACGTAGCCACTTCATTGAGAGCCTCGCGAGGCCATCTCGCGAGGAGGCCTCCCGAGGTTGCCTCCTGAGGCACCCTCCCGAAGATATGCAAGACGAGTCCCGTTTGGCTCGGTCACGCGGTCTCGTGCCCATCACGTGGGTGACGCGCGCGGCGACGAATGGCGGCAGAGGCCGTGCCAGCAGGCGCGGATGGAGAGGATTTCCCCTTTTGTGCTAAGGGAGCAAGGCCAGCAGTCCGTTTCCCAAATTAACCCCCAAAGGTTGCCCAATTGGTGAAAGAAGACCAAGACGATGGATGCGCAGGGTGGAGGTCACCACCGAGCCCACCGGCACGTCATGGAAAAGCGCTTTGCAGGCGAAGACCACCTTTTGTCAGGATAGACTGCGCCCCTGTCCCCCTTCAAAATTGCCGTTGTGTGGCAACCCTTCCCGCGAATGTTTTCGGGGGAAGAGGACCGAGGCAGGTATAAAAGGAGGGCAGGGTGCCACTGTAGGAGGATGGGAGTATGGGAGATCGATTCCACCTTGTATGCTTGTACTCACCAGAGCAATCCCAACCAAGCAGGAGTAGGGTTTTACACCGCAAGGTGGCTCGAACCTGGGTAAACCACCGTGTCTCCGGCCCGCTCTCGCCAGCGCGCTCTCGCCGTAGCTTCCCCGTAGTTTAGCTGGGGAATGGGGCGAGGTGGTAGGAACAAGCTCACCCCAGTGTTCGAACCTTTGGGTCCCCGCAGCCTGACTTCCGACATTTGGCGCGCCAGGTAGGGGCGCGCTACTGTTCTTCCACTCCACCCTCCACCTCACCAGCTTCGTGGCCGACACTCGCCGCGAGCGCGCTGAGCGCAGGGCGGGTCGTGTTGCCTAGACGGAGCCAGTGGGCCGCGGCAACCGCCGCCGCGTCAAGGCCGCAGCTGCCACCGACCCTGCCGCACACGAGCAGCAGGACTCCTCCCTGCACCCCTCCGTGCAGGCAGACGGCCGCACCGCCACGACCTCCTCCTCCCTCGCCCGCCGTGGGCCGCCAAACGCGCAGGCCACGCTGCTCATTGCGCGTGAGCTGCTGCGCTACCGTCCAGCAGACACTGGCTACGACGCCTAGCTTGGTCGCATCACCGAGCTCGTCAATGCCACCGGAGACGCTCCGGCGCCTACCCACTCACACCGCCCTCCGCCGTCTCACGCTGGGGACGTAGCGCATGGCGCTCCCCCACCTCCTCCTCTGCGCGACGAACCCGTCGAGTACCAGCGCAATGCGCCGGCGCGTGAGCCATCCCGCGGCGCGTCCTCTCTGGTCCGAGATGAGGCCAGCTGCCAGATCATCCGCTGAGTGCTGCCTGATGCGCGTGTGCTCCTCGAGCAGCAGCGCCGGCGCCAAGACCGGACCGTCTAGGAGGTCACGGCGACTGGGTGCCAGAACCACACCGCCCTCGCCTGCGGTATTCCCTCGAGCGGCGTGGGCTGCCGCGCCTTCACTCGCGAGCTGCGCCGGGTGGCGTGGCCCGTAAAGTTCAAACCGGACCTGCCTCCACACTACGACGGCACCCCCAACCCCGCGGAGTTCCTTCATCTCTACGCGCTGAGCATCGAGGCGGCGAACGGCGACGACAAGGTCATGGCGAACTGGTTCCCCATGGCCCTCAAGGACGGCCCGCGCTCTTGGCTCATGAACCTCCCTGAGGCGTCCATCTCATCGTGGGGCGAGCTCTGCGACCAGTTCGTCGCCAACTTCAAGGGCACGCACGACCGCTCCCTCACCATCAACGACCTGTGCCATGTGCGGCAACGCCCAGACGAGACCCTCCGCAAGTACATCCAATGCTTCGGCCAAGTGCGCAACAAGATTCCGCATGCCTCAGACGCGGCCGTCATCTCCGCGTTATCCACGGGCGTCGCGGACGTCAAGATGTGCGAGAAGCTCGCCATCAACGACGAGCTAGACTCGGTGCTTGAGATGTTCGACCTTGCCGACAAGTGCGCCAAGGCTGAAGAAGGTCGCCTCTTCGTCCACAATGACCCCGATGCGGCGCCCGACACCGGTAAGGCCAAGGGCAAAGACATCAAGCGCAAGGGCCCTGCCGTGCTTGCGGCGGAGCCCGAGCAGAAGCGCGGCCGTGACCGTGATGATCCCAAAAGAGACGACCGCCCTCTCTTCGCCTACCACAACTCGCTCTCCCACAGCACCGAAGACTACCAAGAGCTCAAGCTGCTCCGCGATGAGCGCCTGGGCCGCCGAGGCGACCGCAACGACCGCGGCGCCGGTCGCGGAGGTGGCCACAGCAGCAACCGTTGGGACGGCTGCAGCGGCAACGGCAACTTCCGCCAAGGCTAGCGCGACCAGCCTCGTGAGGCCGCCTAGCGCGATCAGCCTCGTGAGGCAAACCCTCAGGCCAGCGCCGCTCTTCCGCCGCTGCCGCCTCCACCCCGGAGGAATGACGCCAACCTGCCTGATGAGGGCGCTGGGGGCTACCAGGAGCCTCGTGCGGTCGCCTGCATCCTCGGCGGGGCTCAGGCTCCTGCGTCCAACTGCCACTTCAAGCAGTTCTCTCGCGAGGTGAACGCCACCCTCCCGAAGCCAGAAGCTACATGACCCCTCAAGTGGTTGCAGTACGCCATCACCTTCGACTCCAAGGACCACCCCAAGTCCGCGGCCACCGCAGGCACGATCCCCATGTTGTGCACTCCCACCATCAGCAACGTCACGGTCACCAAGACCCTCATCGACGAAGACGCCGGCCATAACGTGCTCTCCGTCGAGACTTTCGAGCATCTCCAGGTGCCCTATATGCAGATCATGCCGACGAGGCCCTTCTCGGGCGTCACCGATGGCTCCACGGTGCCTCTGGGGCAGGTGCGCCTCCCCGTAACCTTCGGCACCCGCGAGAATTACCACACTAAGCTCATCGACTTCGATGTCGCCCACATCGGCCTGCCCTACAACACCATCCTGGGCTACCCCATGCTCGCCAAGTTCCTGGCGGTGTCTCATCACGCCTACAACGTCCTCAAGATGCCTGGCTGCAGCGGCATCATCACCTTCTCCTGCTATGAAAAGGACGCGATCTGCTCCCTTGATCACGCCTACAAGGCCGCCGCAACCGCCCATCCAGCTGACGAGGACGCGGTCGAGCCTCCTGAGGCCGCGCCCGCGAAGAAGATGCAGCTGTTCTCTCAGGACCGTGCCGAGACGAAGAAGGTGTCGGTAGACGGCAGCGGCTCAGGCCCTGCTTTCACCATCGGCGCCGGCCTTCCTCCTGCATAGGAAAGCGCACTCGTCACCTTCCTTTGGGCAAATTCAGATGTTTTCGCCTGGAAAGCATCTGATTTGTCCGGTGTGCCGAGTGAGATGATCGAGCACCACTTAGCGGTGTGCCCCAACGCACGCCCCGTCAAGCAAAAAGCGTGGCGCCAAGTGCCCGAGAAGCAAGAGTTCATAGTTCAAGAAGTGCACAAGATGCAAGAAGCTGGAGTCATCCGTGAGGTGCGCCATCCCGAATGGCTCGCCAACCCAGTCGTCGTCCCCAAGAAGGGCGGCAAGGAACGTATGTGCGTCGACTTCATGAGCCTCAACAAGTTCTGCCCTCAGGACCCCTTTCCGCTGCCGCGCATCGACCAGATTATGGACTCCATCGTCGGATGCGAGCTGCTCTGCTTCCTAGATGCCTTTTCAGGCTACCACGAGATCAAGATGGTGGCAGAAGACGTGGAGAGGACGGCCTTCATCACCCCTTGCGGCATATACTGTTACGTCTGCATGCCCTTCGGCCTGAGGAGTGCCGGCGCCACCTTCCAGTTGCTGATGCGCATCACGCTGGGGCCTCAGATGGGGAGGAACGTGGAGGCCTACGTTGATGACATCGTGGTCAAGTCTTGCGAGGCCAGGTCCCTCATCAATGATCTCGAGGAGACGTTCCCCAACCTACGCAAAGTCAATCTCAAGCTCAACCCCAACAAGTGTGTCTTTGGAGTCCCTTCCGGCAAGCTCCTCGGCTTCCTGGTCTCCCACCGTGGCATCAAAGCCAATCCAGAAAAGATCAAGGCCATCGAGAGAATGCATCCTCCCCAGACCCTCAAGGAAATGCAGCGCTTGGCGGGATGCATGGCCTCCCTGGGGCGCTTCATCTCCAAGTTCGGCAAGTGGGCCTTGCCGTTCTTCAAGCTCATGAAGAGGTCCGGCCCCTTCAAATGGACTCCCGAGGCAGAGGCTGCCTTTGAAGACCTCAAGAGGTACCTCACGAGCCCGCCCATCATGGTCGCGCCGCACTCCCGTGAGCCCTTGCTCCTATAATTGGCGGCTACCCCCCAGACGGCCAGCGCGGCGCTCGTAGCGCTGCGAGAGGAGCGCGTCTGCGCTAAGGAAAAGCCTTCCGGGCCTCGTGAGCCTTTTGAGCCCTCCGAGCCTCGCGGACCTCCTGAGCCTCGTGAGCCTCACGAGCCCTCCGAGCCTCACGAGCCTTCCGAGCCTCCTGAGCCCGCCGAGCCTCGCGAGCCACCTGAAGAGCAAGCTGCCATCACGACTACATGCCTCGTCGAGCATCCCGTGTTCTTCGTCAGCATAGTGCTAAGGGATGCGTGCGAGCGCTACCCCATGCTGTAGAAGCTCCTCCTCGCGCTCCTCATCGCCTCCAGGAAGCTGTGCCACTACTTTCAAGGCCATCCCATCAAGGTCATCTCTTCTTACCCCTTGGAGCAGGTCCTGTGCAGCCCCAACGCTACTGGCCACGTCGCCGAATGGAACATCGAGCTGCAGGCCTTCCAGCTGGAGTTCTGCACCACCAGAGTCATCAAAGGCGCAGCTCTAGCTGACTTCATGGCGAAGTGGATAGACCCGTACGAGGGGGAGTTGCGCGAGGACAAATCGCTCCTGCCTGGGGATGAGGTGCCTGGCGGCTGGACCATGCACTTCGATGGCGCCTTCTCCCGGCAGGGCACGGGGGCTGGGGTCATGCTCACTTCGCCAATAGGAGACAAGCTCTACTACGCTGTGCAGCTCTGCTTCAGGCACACCGACAAAGTTTCCAACAACATCGCGGAGTATGAGGGCCTCATCGCCGGCCTCAAGGCTGCTTTCGCTCTGGGCATCAAACATCTCACCATCAAGGGTGACTCGCAGCTTCTCGTCAACTTCTCCAACAAAAGCTACAAGCCCAAAGACGAGCACATGGCCGCCTACTTAGAAGAGGGACGTAAACTCGATAAGCGTTTCCTTGGCTTGGAGCTGCAGCAAGTTCCCCGCGGCGGCAACAAGGAGGCCGACGACATCGCCAAGCGAGCATATCGCCGCGAGCCCCAGGGCCCTGGCATCTTTGAGGAAAGGCTTCTCAAGCCATTAGCTACTCCGCCAGCCGCGAGCACCACGCTGCTTCACGTGGAACTCCCGCCCGCACCACCCATGGGTGCACCAGACTGCGGCCCAGCCTCAGGAGCCCGCTTGCTGCTGGCACTCAAGCCCCAAGCGGACAGCTGGGCCACAGAATTCAAGGCCTATCTGCTCTGTGGCAGTCTCCCGGAGGAGGACTCGGAAGCAGAGCGCGTGGTCCGCCAGGCCATCGCTTACTGCTTATAGGACGGTGAGTTATTATACCGAAGGCGCCCGAATGGCGTCTCCTTGCGGTGTATCTCCGAGGAGCAGGGGCACGATCTGCTCGCCGAGATACTTGGCGGAGACTGCGGCCACCACTCCTCATCACGCACCCTCGTCGGCAAGGTGTTCCGCAGTGGCTTCTACTGGCCCACTGCGCTGCATGACGCCATAGCGCTGGTCCAAGCCTGCGAGGCTTGTCAGTTCCACACCAAGCAAATCCACCAGCCGGCGCAAGGCCTCCAGATGATTCCCCTCTCATGGCCTTTCGCGGTCTGGGGGCTGGATATCCTGGGGCCTTTCCCGCGTGTGGCTGGCGGCTACCGCTACCTCTACGTCGCCATCGACAAGTTCACCAAGTGGGCAGACGTCGAGCCTGTGCGCACCATCCCGGTGGGCTCTGCCATCAAGTTCATCATGGGCCTCATGAGCCGCTTTGGCGTCCCCATCCGCATCATCACTGACAATGGTTCCCAGATCACAAGCGGCCTCTTGAAGTCCTACTGCGCCAGCCTCGGCACGCATATCTGCTATGCCTCGGTGGCACACCCGCGAAGCAATGGCCAGGCCGAGCGTGCCAACGCTGAGGTCCTCAAGGGCCTCAAGACGAGAAGCTTCAAGAAAAAGCTCGAAGCCTGCGGCAAGGGCTGGCTTGACGAGCTGCAGTCTGTGCTATGGTCCATCCGCACAACGGCAACCAAGCCTACCGGCGAGACTCCCTTCTTCCTCGTCTATGGAGCTGAGGCGGTCCTTCCGTCGGAGCTTAAGCATGGCTCTCCGCGAGTCCTTGCCTTCGACAAGGTGCGTCAGGACGGCTTGCAGGAGACCGACCTGCTGCTCCTTGAGGAGGGCCGCCGTCAGGCTGCCCTTCGCGCCGCAAGGTACCAGCAGGCCCTTCGTCGCTATCACAGCCGCAACATCCACCCTCACACTCTCGAGGTCAGCGACCTCGTCCTATGCAGGATCCTCCCCAGAGAGGGACTCCACAAGCTCTCACCCATGTGGGAAGGCCCTTTCAGGGTTGCTCACGTCTCCAGGCCCGGCGCCGCCCAGCTGGAGACGGAGGACGGAGTTCCTGTGCCTAACGCCTGGAACATCCAACACCTCCGCAAGTTCTACCCGTGACCCTCACGCATACGAACGAAATGGGGTTGTACACACCCCGGAGACTCTCAATGCATTCGCCTGACGGGCACGCGAGAGCTCCCGCCTATGCCCAAGTGGAAGCCCCGTGCTCCGTGCTGGTGGAACGATCGAGCCGTGATCAAGCCCACGCCCAAGTGGAAGCCCCATGCTTCGCGCTGGCAGAACGATCAAGCCGCAATCATGCCCGCGCCCAAGTGGAAGCCTCTTGCTCCCCGCTGGCGGAACGATCGAGCTGCGATCATACCCAAACCCCGGTGGAAGCCCCATGTTCCGCGCTGGTGGAACAATCAGTTGAGGGCGCCCCACGGGATGCACCAACCTCAAGTTGACCCGTGCCGGACACGGCAGCCGTCTTTTATCTTTTGGGTGTGTAACTGAGGGCGCCTCACGGGCTGCACCAACCTCAAGCTGACCCGTGCCGGACACGGCAGCCACATCTCTTTTCCGTTGTGTAATGGAATTCATTATCTTGCATCAGTAAAGCTTCAGTTTTCATACATGGCGCGCTTCGTCATCTCTTGCCTCACGAGCCATGCGCGCTCACGGCATCCCTCATGAGCCTTACGTGAGCGGGGGCTGGACACGGTGTCTGTGCTCGGATCAGTCCCAGCAGCGCTGAAAAACCCAAGCGACGAGGGCTCTGGCTCGCGGGCCTGCTCCCGCGCATGTCACCCCACCAAGGTCCTTGGTGTCTTATCTCCTCGCGTAACCCTCATGAGCGAGCCAGCAAGCGTATGCTGCTCCCTTGTGGTGGGACTTTCGGTATGTAGTTATCGCTGGAACAGGTCACCTGGAAGGCCTCGTGAGGACCCCTCGCGAGGTGGCTCAGTGGCAAGGCGCCCCCTTCGAGTCTCAGGAAGCTTCACAGGCCTTGCCTCGGGAGCCAACCTACGACGGTCATCTCAGGAGGAGATCTTGCGAGCGAAAACCTCGCAAGGCACACCCTACAAGCCGCGGCTCGCCCAATGCTACCCTCCGCAAAAGCTAAGTCTACTACCTCGCGAGCCACCCTCGCCATCTCTCAAGCTTCCCTTTCTAGCAACCTCGCCGAGCACTAGCGTTTCTCCTTCCGTGAGCCGCTTGCACGTCAAAGGGGGGCTCCCTGAGCATCGCGCCTCGGGAGCCCTTACTAGCTCCCGGTGCCCTCACCTCCTGGCCTTGTCCAGGCATCGCGACCTGACATACCAGTGACGGCTGTAGCCCACCCGGGGGCTGGGCCCTGATGACGTAGAGCACAAAAGGCAAGCAAAAAGAGAAAAACAGGCCTCAAGGGGAAGCTTCATGAGGGCGCAAGCGTTCGTTACAACAAGTCATAGTGTGTCTAAGCAAGAGTCATTGTCTTCACACCCCCATGGGGCCACGATTAACTATGCGCAGGACAATAGGAAAGGGCCTAAGAGGACACGTCGCCATCACCGCTGTTGTTGCCATCGTCGTCTTTGCTTTCCTCGGCTCCGCCTGAGCTCTAGCTGCTGCCACGGGCAAACTGCGCGTGCAGCGCGTCCACGTGATCCTCCACCGCCTTCCCGAGGCCACCACGGAGCTCCTCCGGGACGGGAGCTATAACCTTGTCAAAGTCGAAGTTGGGGTCGGCGTGGAGAAGGTGCCTGAAGATGCGCGTCGCTGCCTGGGTGAGGAGATCGCGGCACTCCTCCTCCACGATTCCGCCCACCTTCTTGGTCCCTACCTCGAGCTGCTCCACGTGCTTGGTGAAGAAGTTAAGGTGCTGGCGTCATGGGCCTCGAGGGGGCTGCTGACGTCCTCCTTGCATATGGAGCCCAAGGCGCGGCGGGCCTGGAGCTCGAGGGTGCGGAACATCTTGGAGCGCTTGAGCTGCCGCCCTCGGGCTTGGGCCACCTCGTCCCTCGCCTGCTCCACGACAGCGGTAACGCCCCCACCTGCTACTGGAGGGAGGCCAGCTCGGCCTCGGCATTGGCCTGGGCCTTCAGCGCGGTCTCTCGCCAGGTCTCCGCTTCGGTCAGCACCTCCTTAAGGCCTGCGATCTCGTGCTAGAGCTCCTCGCGCCTCGCCTTGAAGCGGTCCTCCTGCAGCTTCAGTTTCTTGCTGTGCTCCTCGGCAAGCGTCTTGCGGGCCTGCGCGACCCTCCTGTCGGTGTCCTCCTGAATCTTCTTCTCCTTGGCCGCCAGATTGGCGTTGGCCTTGTCCAGGCGCTGGGCGTAGGTGCTCTGAGCGGCGGCTACCTCACATTCCAGCACCTGCAGCCGTTCGCGCTCCAGATCCTGCGCAGATGCCGTCTGCGCGAGCTCCCACTCGCGGATCCCAAGGTGCGCTTTGCGGGCCAACAGTCCCTCTTCGTGGGTGGAGATGGTGTCTTTCCACGCTTGGAGCTGTCGTTCCAGTGCGGCGTTCTAATACTGGAGCTCCTTCCCGCGGGCCTCCGCTGCCTCTCGCCGCCTGTCCGCCGCCTCGGCCTCTTAGAAAGCGCGCTCATTGGCCTCCTTCGCCTCGGTGGTGGCCTTCTCGCCTCTCGCGCGAGCAGCCTCATTCTAGCGCTGGCCCAGCTTGACGGTGCCTTCAAGTTGGGGTCACCCTCGGGCCAGGCAGAGGCGCTCCTCGGCAAGGCGCGCCTCTACAGCCTGAAGCTCCGCCCCGAGCTGGCCTAGCGCGGCCGTGGTAGTCTGCAGGACCCCGTGCCTAATAATGGTGTGGCTGCTCATGAGCGCCAGGGCCCAGTCTGGGTCTGGCCCTTCATCGCGCTCTGCCATCGCGGCTCGCGAGGGCCCGGCGCCGCTCGCCAAGAGTGGACAGCTCGCAGGGGCCTCCTCCTCGTCTCGCCGTGGCGGCACGCCCCGCGGGCTCGACGTGCCCCCGGCGGGAGCTCCATGCCCCGGCAAGTCATGCGGGCCTTCCACGGCGCCTCCGCCACCCGCGGTGTATGGCAGGAGAGCTGGCGTCTCTGCCTCTACCATCACGACGTCCGCCCCTGCAGCGGGCGCCTTAGGGACCACGGAGCCGCCTCCTGAGGACGCCTCCTTAGGCTCGCCCGTTTGGACCTCTGGAGCCACGTCCTCCTACGGCGCAGGAGGGGCCACCTGCCCTTCTGCCTCCGCGAGCCCAGCCTCGGTGTCGAGACGGCGCACGTCTTCCTCATGCTCCTCGACCCCGGCGACCGATGGTGCGGCCTCCAAGCCAGGGACCCTCTTCTTCTTCTTCTTCTTGCTCGAAGAGGTCCTGCATAGACCAAGGACTCAGGCACACGCGGCACGCCATATGCAAGGGAACGGAAGGCGGAAGCTTACTCATCATTGGCGACCCATTTCCTCTTCTTCAAAGGCCACGGTAGGGCTCTGCCGCCCCCGCCCTCGCGGGACCCTTCCTCGCCACCGGTTCCCGGGGCAGGGCCCACGGGTGCAGTGGCCCGGGCTTCAGCACCGGCCTCCTCCGCGAGGGGACAGCAGGATTGGCCCTCAGCGCTGCCCCCGGAGGATCGCGGCTCTGCAGCCTCCACATGGGGGCTCCTCATGCCTCCCGTCCTGTCGAGCACGGCGGGCGCGGCCCCAGGCGGGGTGATGTCATCATTGTTCCCGAGCCCACGGGCGAATTGGCTGTGGCCCCGGTGTCGCCACGGTCCCCCAAATCAGGCACCACCAACAAAGGGTTGTCCCGAGGCCCCTCGAGGCCCTCTGGCAGCGGCCCCCACTGGTCGAAGCATGGCATCGCGCTGGCCAGTGCTGCCTGGTTCTTGTAGCAGTACAAGGCCAGCCCGTCCCTGGGTGGCTTGTCTGCCTCCTCGCCGGTCAGGGTGTGGAGCACCTCGTTCAGCACCACCGGCAGCAGGCTGTCCTTGCTCAGCCGCATCGGATCCTCTGGGCCGGTGAAGGCCCACATTGGGCAGGAGTGTCGCTGGAGGGGAGTAATGCGCCGGCGAAGGAACTCCCTCACGACTGTGACCACTGTCACCTTCGCAGCCCTCGGCTTGGCTAACCTCCTCTACACCTGCGCCAGCCTTGGGTCGGCAAGCCTCTCATGCCCCCATCCGGACCTTCTCGCCGCCGGCGCCCTCGGCAATTGCAGCAGGGGGCTGAATTGGGCCGCATCCACATATACCCATTGCCGCCTGAAGCCCTCTACCTCCTTGTTGAGCCGCATGTCTATACCATCACCGGCCGTCTCTTCAACGATGCGGAACGAGGCACACTCGGAACATTGGTCCACCACCGACAGCCTCAGGCTGAAGAAGTGGCGAAAGAGCGCCACCGAGGGCGTCACACCCAAGAAGGCCTCGCATAAAAAGGTGTATGCAGAGAGGAGGAGAACGGAGTTCGGCTCAAGATGTAGCGCATGGACCTGGTAGTGCGAAAGAACGACATTGAAGAAGTCGGAAAACAGCGGCAGCAAGCCAACAAAGAATGCATGAAGGTAGAGGACGGCGGCGGTAGCGTCGAGGTCGGCGGACGGGCGCGATGCCGGCCAGATCCGAGTGGCCCCCCACTCATTGGAGGCGGCTACGGTCATCGGGAGCACCTTGCTAAGCCCCTCTGTGTTGACGATCGTGGGCCTTCCGAGAGCAGGCTCCGGCACCACCTCCACGACCGCCGCCTCCGTCGCCTTTCCCTTCCTGCCTGGGGGCGCCATGGCAGAGCAGCCAAGATTTGGGGCGGTGAAGCCTCGGGAGAGGAAGGGGGAGCTGTGCGCAAGAAAGAAGGCGCGGGGAGGCCGAATGCGCGAAGGAAGGCAATGATGGCCTCGCACAATGTGCAGGCAGGCTTTATGTCAGCGCAGACAGTTACCAAGGCGTCGTGGGAGAAGTGGGGGTGTCCCCCGTCACATCGTGCGCCACGCATTGCGCCTGGCCCGCAGGAGGTTAGGGCCCGCGTCGTTTCGCCCCCGAAGGCGGGAACGTGCGCGCCGCGGGCCCGGGGGCTACTGCCGGGCCCGTGGAACCCAGGGTACCTCGGCCCGTCTGCCCGCGGCCCAGAGCGCAACACTTGGCGGTGGCCCAACAGGTGGCCCACTAGTGGGCACCTCAAGCAAGACCCCTCGTGAGGCCCCGGCCTACTGAGCACCCCTCCCTAGGGAGCGGCGAGCAAGACGTGGCCACTTCACCGAGAGCCTCGCGAGGCCATCTCGTGAGGCGGCCTCCCAAGGTTGCCTCCTGAGGCACCCTCCCAAAGATATGCAAGACGAGTCCCGTTCGGCTCGGTCGCGTGGTCTCGTGCCCATCACGTGGGTGACGCGCATGGCAACGAATGGTGGAAGAGGCCGCGCCAGTAGGCGTGGATGGAGAGGATTTCCCCTTTTGTGCTAAGGGAGCAAGGCCAGCAGTCCGTTTCCCAAAGCAACCCCAAAGGTTGCCCGATTGGTGAAAGAAGACCAAGACGATGGATGCGCAGGGTGGAGGTCACCACCGAGCCCACCGACGTGTCATGGATAAGTGCTTTGCAGGCGAAGACCACCTTTTGTCAGGACAGACTGTGCCCCTGTCCCCCTTCAAAATTGCCGTTGTGTGGCAACCCTTACCGCCAATGTTTTCGAGGGAAGAGGACCGAGGCAGGTATAAAAGGAGGGCAGGGTGCCGCTGTAGGAGGATGGGAGGAAGGGAGATCGATTCCACCTTGTATGCTTGTACTCACCAGAGCAATCCTAACCATGCAGGAGTAGGGTTTTACACTGCAGGGTGGCCTGAACCTGGGTAAACCACCGTGTCTCCGGCCTGCTCTCGCCAGCGTGCTCTCGCCGTAGCTTCGCCATAGTTTAGCTGGGGAAGGGGGCACAGTGGTAGGAACGAGCTCACCCCAGTGTTCGAACCTTTGGGTCCCCAGAGCCCGACTTCTGACACATGTTGGTCTATGTTGCCTCTAGAAAAAAAAATGAAGGCAAGAAGAGGCAACGAATGTCGTTTCGTCTACAAAGGTGACACGTTCCCCACCGGAACCATGAGGCTTCTTGTGAGAAGCTCTGGTTTGTGAGAAGCTTATACGAAAACTTGCGCCAAATGGGACAATTTTTTTTACCACAACATGTTGGTGCCATTCCCTGATAGCATGCCAAGTTTCATGAATTTCTGACGAGTTTTGGATTTACTAGAATTTGAAAACCAAGTATCTCAACGTTTGCTGTGGAGCCACAATGCCGAGGTGTCTAAAATTCATTCCCATTTCTTGCATGGGACCTAAGCCTGCACCCAAGGACACATATATGATTTTTCAACCCATTTTGGTGCACCGGAGCATGTGCCTGTGGTTCAAATTTGAATTATGCACATAAAATGCCTAGAATACTCAGTTAATGTATAAAAATGTCCAAACGAACCCCGAATAATTCCAAAATTTAACACGACACTCCTATTGGTCTCTGTTACCTCTAGAAAAAAAATCAAGGCAAGAAGAGGCAACGAATGTCATTTCATCCACAAAGGTGACACGTTCCCTACCAGAACCATGAGTCTTCTTGTGAGAAGCTCTGGTTTGTGAGAAGCTTATACCAAAACCTGCCCCAAATGGGACAAATTTTTTACCACAACATGTTGGTGCCATTCCATGATAGCATGCCAAGTTTCATGAATTTCAGACAAGTTTTGGATTTACTAGAATTTCAAAATGAAGTATCTTAGTGTTTGCGGCCGAGCCACGATAACGAGGTGTTTGAAATTCATTGCCATTTCTTGCATGGGACCTAAGCATGCACCCAAGGACACACATATGATATTTCAACCCATTTTGGTGCACCAGAGCATGTGCATGTAGTTCAAATTTGATATGCACATAAAATGCCTAGAAAACTCAGTTAATGTATAAAAATGTCCAAACGAGCCCCGAATAATTCCAAATTTTAACATGACACTCGTATAGTTTTATGTTCACTGCAGACAAATGTTCTAGCAATTCAAACACTGTCCTTTGCCGCTGTGACCCCATTCCGTATTTCAAATGAAGACGAAAAATCAAGTACATCACACACAGTTTATTATCACCAACCGTGTGAGATGCAGTACAAAATATCTTGGTGCACCGTCATATATGGCTTACGCGAGAAGGTTCATCAGCTACAGTCCATAGCCGGCACGTCAAGCAAACTAGCACCCCAAATGTCATTTCACTGTTCAATCGTCGCCGGTCAAAGATGGGGACATGGACCCATGTCGTGAGGGCAACTTCGGCAGCCCAGTCCGGTTAGAGCGCGGCCGCAGCCGCCATGAGCATGCTCACAAGCTGCATGAGCGCGGCCGCAATCTTCGACCGGGCGGCTGCGACAGCCAAAACTGCCGCTACTACAGCTCAGATGGCACCAGCAACATCTGCGACGGAGATAGCAAATGGCGAGGGCGGGACAGCAGCTGTCCGTTCCGCGGCGGCCGCCTTAGACCTGATGGAGGCCGCCTGCGCCCAGGTCGAGGCCGGCGACGCCCAGCTCCTTGCGGTCACCGCACAAATCGCATGAATCTTCTCCGACAATGGTGGGCAACCCACGGCCGAAGAGTTGGCAATCCCCGAGAGCGTTCGAGGAGCCGTTCGTTCGTTCGCGGCATACCTTGCCGCGATGGAGCCCGTCCAAGCCCAGACCGCGGCCGCCCACGGCCATCTCGTGGCGGCCTTTTCCAAAGAGATGGCGGATGCGGATGGCGAGATTCTTGCCGAGTATGGTGCGATGGATGCCATGGAGCCCCTTCCACAGGAGATCGTCGGGCGTGAGCTGGACATGGAGGAGGCGGCGGAGATCGACGAGCGCCAGGCAGAGTAGTAGTCTTTGTTTACAGCGCTCGTCTTTTGTTAGAATAATGTTTAGGTCAGCTAGCTCTATTTAATTCCTGAACTTGCTTGATTAAGAAGTGTGGGTGTGCTGTAGGCTCTTTTGTGTACCCAAATTATGCAATGATGTGGATGACCACTATAACCAGGGAAATTTGAACCAAAATTTGCACGTCCAAACTCATCACACATGGGGTAAGCCATATGAATCATTTGTGATGTTCAGATATCGTACACAGTGCTGAATAAGGGACCGTGTTTGATGACACTTCGCGCGCTAGTTTTTCGCTGCACGGAGCAAAAAAAATCGGCATCCACGGAAATATCTACCTCCCATGCCCCCTCCTCCTTACCAAAAGCCACATTTCCCCTGTTTCCGCCTTCCATTCCAAGCTCAAACCTTCACTGCTTGCTTGCAGCGCCGCCGCCTCGCCGGCAACGCTCCTTCCTGCTGCTCGGCCTCGTCGATCTAGTCTGGTAATCCACACCCGACCACCATCCTCCACCTCCTACATCCCACATGCCCCGACCGCCGGCGCGACACCTTCCACCCAAATCACTGACCCATCCTCCAAATAAGCACCGCCCTAAGCCATGGTGCACGCAGTATAGCCAGGAGCTCAAGGAGCATCTGGCAGCGGAGAAGCAAATCGCGGCCGCACGCGCGGATGAGGTCTTGATGGCTGCCATGTGTGCCGACCCCCAGATCTTGGAGGAGCACCTCGCCGTCGAGGCCACCGTCGATGCCTCGCGCGCGGATGCCGCCACGTGGTTGGCTGCTTTAAACGATAGGTCGTGGCGTTTTCTCAAGGCCACCGTCGGTGCCTTCGACGAAGACTATGAAGTGTTTTCTCAGCGTGCCCGCGCTTACCTCAACTCCAGAGCCAGTAGGTTGGTGCTCGGAGCGGCTTAGGCGACTCACCACTACGAGGAGGGCACCCACGATGTGGAGGCCTCGCCCTCTTCCAACTCTAAGGAGCCCATCATCATCGATATCTCTGACGATGAGGAGTAGCTTGTCTTTTTAGCTCACTACAAGGACCTATGTTCTGCTAGCTAGCTATGCCGGTTAAGCATGTTCAGTTTACCTGTTGCATGTGCTGCTCCTGCCTTTCCTTTACAAATTCTAGTGAATTGTCCTATGTACTCTTATTATGCAATCTGATCCTCTAGTATATATGTTCTATATATTGTGCAATGTGGTGCTGAGTTAACTGTTTGATTATGTTTTTGTCATGTTCAGTTAACTGTTTAGTTCAATTCTGCAAGGTGATGCTCAATTCTTGTGGGTGCAATTTTGTATTCTCTTGCATGTGAGAAATAATCGAATTTGGCTGTACAAAATACATGAGATACAAATACAATTGCTATATTTCCAAGTTCTTAAGCATACTAGGTTTGGTTAACTGTCTGATCTTGTAGTATATTCTCTTGTGCAATGTGGTGCTCAGTTAACTATTTGGTTCATTTGTTGTGGTGCTTAGTTAACTGTTTGGTTCAATTCTGCAATGCGATGTTCAATTGTCGTGGGTACAATTTTGTATTGTTATGCATGTGAGAAATAAATCGAATTCGGATGTACTAAATACATGAGAAACATATACAATTGCTATATTTCCTAGTTCTTAAGCATGCTTGGTTTGGATAAATGGCTTTTCCATGTGGCTCGAATTAATCTGCTGAATCTGCAATGTGTTTATTTTTCATCAACATATTTTACTGATCGTATGCCAACCCTCACTTAGCCTGATCAATAACTACCTTATATGTGTTGCAGGGAAACAATGGGAGGCACTGAGGTTTGTTGGGGAACGGAGAATGAATTTCAAAAAATTTCCTACGCTCACGCAAGATCTATCCATGGAGATGCATCGCTACGAGAGGGGAGAGTGTGTCTACGTACCCTCGTAGACCGTGAGCGGAAGCGTCTCACAACGCGGTTGATGTAGTCGAACAATCCTTCGAGCTCCACCGATCGAGTACCGAACGTACGGCACCTCCGAGTTCTACACACGTGCAGCTCGGTGACGTTCCCCGCCTTCTTGATCCAGCAAGACGTCGAGGTAGTAGATGAGTTCCGTCAGCACGACGGCATGGCGACGGTGACGGTGAAGTGATTCCGGCAGGGCTTCGCCTAAGCTCTCCGAAAATATGACCGAGGTGGAAAACAGAGATCGGGGCACCGCACAGGGCTATGGGACAATTGTGTGTCTCCAAGGGGTGCCCCTCCTCCGTATATAAAGGAGGGAGATGGGAGGAGGCTTTCCCTAGGGGCTGTGCCAAGAGTGGGGAGTCCTACTAGGACTCCTTAGTCCTAGTAGGATTCCACCTCCCATACGGAGTAGGAAAGGGGGAAGGGAGAGGGAAAGGAAAGAGGGGGCTGCGCCCCCTCCCCTAGTCCAATTCGGTTTGGGCAAGGGGGGGCGCGCGCCTCCTCACGTGGCCTGCCTCTCCTTTTCCCGTATGGCCCAATAAGGCCCATTACTTCTCCCGGTGAATTCCCGTAACTCGCCGGTACTCCGAAAAATACCCGAATTACTCGGAACCTTTCCGACGTCCGAATATAGCCTTCCAATATATGAATCTTTACCTCTCGGACATTTCGAGACTCCTCGTCATGTCCGTGATCTCATCCGGGACTCCGAACAACATTCGGTCACCAATCACATAACTCATATAATACTAAATCGTCATCGAACCTTAAGTGTGCGGACCCTACGGGTTCGGGAATGATGTAGACATGACCGAGACAACTCTCCGGTCAATAACGAACAGCGGGACCTGGATGCTCATATTGGTTCCTACACATTCCACGAAGATCTTTATCGGTGAACCTCATATGTCAACATACGTTGTTCCGTTTGTCCGGCGGTATGTTACTTGCCCGAGATTCGATCGTCGGTATCCAATACCTAGTTCAATCTCGTTACCAGCAAGTCTCTTTACTCGTTCTGTAATACATCATCTTGCAACTAACTCTTTAGTCACGGTGCTTGCAAGGCTTCTGTGATGCTGTATTACCGAGAGGGCCCAGAGATACCTTTCCGACAGACGGAATGACAAATCCCAATCTTGATCCATGCCAACTCAACAAACACTTTCGGAGATACCTGTAGTGCACCTTTATAATCACCCAGTTACGTTGTGACATTTGATACACCCAAAGTATTCCTACGGTATCCGGGAGTTGCATGATCTCATGGTCAGAGGAACGTGTATTTGACATAGTGAAAGCAATAGCAATAAACTGAACGATCATTTGCTATGCTAACGGTTGGGTCAAGTCCATCACATCATTCTCCTAATGATGTGATCCCATTATCAAATGACAAGTCATGTCCATGGTCAGGAAACCTTGACCATCTTTTGATCAACGAGCTAGTTTAGTAGAGGCATACTAGGGACATAGTATTTGTCTATTATCCACACATGTATTTAGTTTCCGGTCAATACAATTCTAGCATGAATAATAAACCATTATCATGAACGGGGAAATATGATAATAATAAACACTTTATTAATTGCCTCTAGGGCATATTTCCAACAGTCTCCCACTTGCACTAGAGTCAATAATCTAGTTTACATCTCCATGTAATTAACATCCAATCAGTTCTAGGGCTGATCATGTTTTGCTTGTGAGAGAGGTTTTAGTCAACGGGTCTGTAACATTCAGATCCGTATGTACTTTGCAAATCTCTATGTCTTATGTAGATGCTGTCACCATACTCTGCTTTGGAGCTACTCCAAAATAACTACCCCACTTTATGTATCCAGTCAGAGACTCATAGTCTTCCGGATCGGTGTTTAAAGCTTGCATCGACGTAACCTCTTACGACGAACTCTTTATTACCTCTATTTCCCAAGAAATTCTTCCTTAATCATCTTACGGATATACTTTGACCGCTGTCCAGTGATCCACTCCTGGATCACTTTCGTACCTCTTTGCCAGACACATGGCAAGGCACACAGCATGGCATACTTTATAGAACCTATGGCCGAGGCATAGGGGATAACCTTCATCTTTTCTATTTCTTCTGCCGTGGTCGAGATTTGAGTCTTACTCAATTTCACACCTTGCACAACAGTCAAGAACTCCTTTTTGACTGATCCATTTTGAACTTTCTTCAAACTTGTCAAGGTATGTGCTTCGTGAAAGTCCTATGAGGCGTCTCAATCTATCTCTATAGATTTTGATGCCTAACATGTAAAACAACCTTTACCTAGATCTTCAAGTCTTACTCCACTTCACACCAGCCAAGAACTTATTTCTTTTGACTTGATCCATTTTGAACTTCTTCAAAATCTTATCAAGATGTGTGAACTTTTATCAGGTGTCTTGATCTATCTCTATAGATCTCGATGCCCAATCCGTGGATAACTCAAAAATAGGTTTTTATTGAAAAACTCCTTTCAATTAATTCTTCATGCTTTCGAGAAATTCTACATCATTTCCAATCAACAATATGTCATCCACATATACTATTAGAAATGCTATAGAGATCCCACTCACTTTCTTGTAAATATAAGTTTCTCCATAAACTTGCATAAACCCAAACGCCTTGATCACTTCATCAAAGCGAGTATTCCAGCTCCGAGTTGCTTGCACCAGTCCATAGATGGATCGCTGGAGCTTGCATATTTTGTTAGCGCCTTTAGGATCGACAAAACCTTCCGGCTGTATCATATACAATTCTTCCTTAAGGAATCCGTAAAGGAATGCCGTTTTGACGTCCATTTGCTAGATAATCATAAAACGCGGCAATTGCTAACATAATTCTGACAGACTTTAGCATCGCTACGGGTGAGAAAGTCTCATCGTAGTCAACTCCTTGAACTTGTCGATAACCTTTAGCAACAAGTCAAGCTTTATAGACGGTGATATTACCATCAGCGTCCGTCTTCTTCTTAAAGATCCATTTATTTTCAATAGCTCGCCGTTCATCGGGCAAGTCTACCAAAGTCCACACTTTGTTCTCATACATGGATCCAATCTCGGATTTCATGGCCTCAAGCCATTTGTCAGAATCTGGGCTTGCCATCGCTTCTTCATAGTTCGAAGGTTCATCTTTGTCTAGCAACATGACCTCCAAGACTGGATTTCCGTACCACTCTGGTGCGGAACGTGTCCTGGTTGACCTTCGAAGTTCAGTAACAACTTGATCCAAAGTTTCATGACCATCATCATTAACTTCTTCTCTGGTCTGTGTCGATGTCTCAGAAATTTCTTTCTGTGGCGTACTACTATCCAGAGGAGGTACAATTACCTCATCAAGTTCTACTTTCCTCCCACTCACTTCTTTCGAGAGAAACTCCTTCTCTAGAAAGGATCCATTCTTAGCAACGAATACTTTGCCTTCGGATCTATGGTAGAAGGTGTACCCAACGTTATCCTTTTGGGTATCCTATGAAGACGCACTTATCCGCTTTGGGTTCGAGCTTATCTGGCTGAAGCCTTTTGACATAAGCATCGCATCCCCAAACTTTCAGAAACGACATCTTAGGTTTCTTGCAAACCACAGTTCATACGGTGTCATCCCAACGGATTTAGACGGTGCCCTTGTTTAAAGTGAATGCAGCTGTCTCTAATGCATAACCCCAAAATGATAGTGGCAAATCGGTAAGAGACATCATAGAACGCACCATATCCAATAGAGTACGATTATGACGTTCGGACACACCATTACGCTGTGGTGTTCCATGTGGCGTGAGCTATGAAACAATTCCACATTGTCTTAAGTGATTGCCAAACTCGTAACTCAAATATTCTCCTCCACGATCAGATCGTAAGAACTTTATTTTCTTGTTACGATGGTTCTCTACTTCACTCTGAAATTCTTTGAACTTTTCAAATGTTTCAGATTTATGCTTCATCAAGTAGACATAGCCATATCTACTCAAATCATCTGTGAACGTGAGAACATAACGATATCCACCGCGCGCCTCAACACTTATCGGACCTCATACATCGGTATGTATTATTTCCAATAAGTTGGTTGCTTGCTCCATTGTTCCGGAGAACGGAGTTTTAGTCATCTTGCCAATAAGGCACGGTTCACATGTCTCAAATGATTCATAATCAAGAGATTCCAAAAACCCATCTACATGGAGTTTTTTCATGTGTTTAACACTGATATGACCTAAGCGGCAGTGCCACAAATATGTGGTACTATCATTATCTTTTGGCATTTGTGTTATGAACATGTGTATTACTACGATCAAGATTCAATAAACCTTTCATTTTAAGTACATGATCATCAATGATATTATCCAAATAAATAGAATAACAATTATTCTCTGAATTTGAATAACCATCTTGCAATAAACACTATCAGATATAATGTTCATGCTTAACGCAAGCACCAAATAACAATTATTTAGGTTCATCACTAATCCTGAAGGTAGAGAGAGCGTGGCGATGGTGATCACATCAACCTTGGAGACACTTCCAATGCACATCATCACCTCGTTCTTAGCTAGCCCTCGTTTATTCCGAAGATCCATGTTTCAAGTTGCAAGCAGCTGAACACGTATCAAATACACAGGCGCTCCTACGAGTACTAGTAAGGTACACATCAATAACATGTATATCAAATATCTTCGTTGACATTGCCAGTCTTATTATCTGCCAGTTACTTTGGGTAAGTTCCGCTCCCTGTGACATTTCCCTTTGCAATGGGAGCACTAAGTCTCGGGTTTGGTTCAGCCTTGGGTTTCTTCGCGTGAGCGGCAACTGTTTTACCGTTCTTCTTGAAGTTCCCTTTTCTTTCCCTTGCCCTTCTTGAAACTAGTGGTCTTATTAACCATCAACACCTGATGCTCCCTTTTTGATTTCTACATCCGCAGCTTGTAGCATCGCGAATAGCTTAAGGATCTTCTATCCCCTGCATGTTTATAGTTCCTCATGAAGATCCAGTAGCTTAGTGATAGTGACTAGAGAACTCTATCAATCACCACTTTATTCGGAAGTCTAACTCCCACTTGATTCAAGTGTTTGAAGTACTCAGACATTCTGAGTACATGCTCACTAACGGAGTTGTTCTCCTCCATCTTGTAGCTATAGAACTTGTCGAAGGTGTCATACCTCTCGACCCGGGTGTGAGCTTGAAAAACAAATTTTCAGCTCTTGGAACATCTCATATGCTCCGTGTTGCTCAAAACATATTTGGAGCCCCGGTTCTAAGTCGTAAAGTATGGCGCACTGAACTATCGAGTAGTCATCTTTTCTTGTCTGCCAGACGTTCATAACGTCCTCAGACGAAGCCGTAGGGGTATTTCAATGAGCGGTGCATTAAGGACATAAGCCTTCTGTGCAGCAGTGAGGACAATCCTCAGATCACGGACCTAGTCCGCATAGTTGCTTTTCTCTAGGAACATAATAAAAACAGGGGAACTACAGCGCGGTCTATTGATCTACAACATAAATTTGTTAAGACAAGTAAGACTATGTTCATGATAACTGAAGTTCAATTAATCAAATTACTTAAGAACTCCCACTTAGATTAACATCCCTCAAGTTGTCTAAGTGTAACATGATCCACATCAAACTAATCCACGTCCGATCATCACGTGAGGTGGATCAGTTCATCAATGGTGAACATCTTTCATGTTGATCATATCTACTATATGACTCATGTTCGACCTTTCGGTCTCTTGTGTTCCGAGGCCATATCTGTATATGCTAGGCTCGTCAAGTTTAACCCAAGTATTCTGCGTGTGTAAAACTGGCTTACACCCGTTGTATGCGAACGAAAGAATCCATCACACCTGATCATCACGTGGTGCTTAGAAGCGTCGAACCTTCGCAACGGTGCATACTAGGGGAGAACACCTATCTTGAAATTTAGTGAAGGGATCATCTTATAATGCTACCGTCGTCCTAAGCAAAATAAGATGCATAAAAGGATTAACATCACATGCAATTCAATATATGTGACATGATATGGCCATCAACGTCTTGTGCCTTTGATCTCCATCAGCAAAGCACCGTCATGATCTCCATTGTCACCGGGTTGACACCTTGATCTCCATCGTAGCGTCGTGACACCTTGATCTCCATCGCAGCGTCGTGGTCGTCTCGCCGGCTATTGCTACTACTACTACTGCTAACTCATAGCGGTAAAGTAAAGCAATTACATAGCGTTGGCATTGCATACAATAAAGAGACAACCATAAGGCTCCTGCCATTTTTTTGTTCCTTTGCGCCATTTCAAAATTCAGAGAAGATATTTATGCATATCTTTGTTTTCAGGCCTTTCCAAAGTAGTTCACAGATGATTACCTCTCAAACCACATGTATGGTCAAGAGGCGAGGAAGGTGTTCATACAACACCCACGGTACAATATTGAAGTCTTCCTCAAGAGGGCGAAGGATGGGCGGTCAATTATCCACAGGCACTGGCCTAAAGTTGCAAGGACATTCAACATCATTGAAGGCTCAATATTCGCCTTCCGGTTCAGCAGTTTTCCAGATGAGATTCATCTGTCTATCTACCATCTATGATGCTAATTTATAAAGGTTTTAGATGTTGCATGTGAAACTTGGTGCTGTTGTGTAATGGGGTTGCTAGCTATATGCCTATATGGTGTGAGTGAGTGCTGAAGCTATAAGATGTTGTACTCTGATATATTTCAATTATGAAATCCTGGTTCCATAATACGAAAATGAAATATATTGTGTGTTTATTATGAAATGTAAATTTGATTACTAAATGGATTAATAATAATAGGCCAATTAGCCTGCTTATTGGGTTTTTCTAGTGCAAACGGTTATTGAGACAACACCGTGGGCGATGATCTCAGACAACCCACACAGTTTATAGGAAGTAAACGTGTTGGATCAATGAACAATCACACTCGACTTCCTCTGGACAACTATTTGCGTTAGGCCACCTTACACAAACGTTTTCCACATAAAAAGTGTGTGTGATGGACAGCCTATGCCACACAGTTTCTTCTAGTCACCGTGTGTGATGCATTCAATAACACAAACGATAAAATTACTACTATCGTCTGCAATGGCAACACTATCACAAACGATGTGATGCGGAAAACTGTGTGCTTTGTATATATGAACAGAAATGTTTGTCTGGGATTCATTGTGTGGGATGTATATACGAACGGAAATGTTTATCTTGGATTCACTGTGTGGGATGTACATACGAACGGAAACGATTGGGCCAGTATAATTGCCTGCGATGGCTCACGCGATCGCACACGAGCTCTTTTTACCCCGCGTGTGTGACCAAAGGCCCTATCGCGGACGGTTTCTGGGTCGTGTGGAAAGGACCCCCCTATCGCACACATAGGCAAGGTGACGGTTTAAAACTTCGTCGATGAAAGGGGGTAAAAACCGTTTGTATAGCAGCTCACTGTACTAGTGAACTTTGATGTGGCACCTGCCTCGGAAACCGTAAAGTCCCACACAGAGCGAGGTTCGCGACGTGTAGTATATGATGCCCCCTCTTCTGCGCGTGCTATATACTCCTACCGTAACACAAACCAAAAAGAATCCTCATTGGTCAAATTAACCTCTCTCGCTGTAGGTCAAAGTGATGGACCTCGCGGGCCCACGGATGGAAGCGTCGCCGATAACCGCACGAGATAGCTATAGGACAACCACCGCCTGCATGTGGCCCAAAGAGGTGTTGTGTGATGTTTGAATAGCCAATGTGCAACTTTGATGTGGCACCTGCTTCGCAAACTGGAAACGCCCCACGTGGAGGTTCACGACACATAGTCCCCTCACTTCGAGCCGGTGGGATGGATTCATGTGTACGCACGCACTCGAACTTTGGTCTGGAATCTCACCATGATCTACACCGTAACACAGGCGAAGATGAATCCACCTTTGGGCAAATGCCTCTCATTGTCGGTCAAAGTGATAACCTGCGCGGGGCTAACAAATGGGCGCATCGCTGATAACCACACGAGGGAGTGTCCGAGGACCACCACTTCATGCATGTGGCCCGAACATATGTATGAAAGGGTTGTCTAATGTTTTAAATAGCCAATTCACGACTTTGATGTGGCACCTGCCTCACAAACCGGTCAATCCCACACGGAGGCTCACGACGCTTAGTGTGCCGGACCCCCCACCCACCGCACCACCACCGCCACTTTGAGGTATGTCAAACTTTTTCTCCAGTGAACATGTGACCAAAGGAGTGACGTGTTAAAATTTGAAAAAAATTCAAAGATCATTCATACGTTTTTATACATTGATTGACTCCCTAGGGATTTAATGTGTAAATATCAAATTTGAACTACATGCACACCCGATAGTGCACCAAAATGGATTGGAAAATAATATGTGTGTCCTTGGGTGCATGTTTAGTCCCCGTGCAAGAAATGGAAAGAAATTTCAAACATTGAGAATCTTGATTTTTAAATTCCAGTAAATCCAAAACTTAGTTGAAATTCATGAAACTTGTCGTGGTGTCATGATATGATACCAATAGACTGTAATATTGTTTTTTGGTCAAATTCGAGACAAGTTTTGATATAAGCTTCTTGCAAACGGGAGATTATAAAAAATTGGAACACAATATCACAAACGGTTTATTTATTCGAACCGTGGGCGTTAGACCAACAATGTACGTGCCATGCTTCAGTTAATTAATAAATCGGTAGAATTAATCCTAAGAAAGAAAAACAATATACATGCCGCCACGCGTCCCACGTGCCGTGCAAGCATGTGTGATTTGACGGGATGCATGCGAGAAGTCCGCCGCATAGGCAGACCAGGAGGCGTGCGAGCAGGTCTGTGAATTGACAAGAGGCGTGTTCGCTGTGCAATGTCATCACGAGACGTTTGAGTAGCTGTGTGAAATGACGGTAGGCATGCGAGAAGTCCGCTGTGCAGGCTCGCCGGGAGGTGATCCAGCCCTTTGATTGGCGCTCGCCTCGCTCCCACTCACTACTGCAGGAATGCGTAGCAGTGGCGGGTGGGAAAAGCCCAGCAGTGGCGAGCAAGGCTCGCAGGGGCGCAATCAGTGGCGGGCGCCCGCCCGCCACTGTTAGAGCACTTGCAGTGGCAGGCGATGCACCCTCACCCGCCACTGGTGAAGTAACTGCAGTGGCGGGCAGAGCATACTTTCCCTCCACTACTTGCTCATGTTGCATTGGCGGGCATATTAGAGCGCCCGCCACTGAAAGCTTACGCATTCGAATTAAAATTTTTGCAGCCACGGCTACAATTGTGCTGCCATGGCTGCGTTTAGCATAAATCCAATTTAAGAAATTCAATAGTAGAAGCAAATAAAGCATGCATTGTAAGCTTAGGCATGGAAGTTCACTAGGTAATTAATACTCTTCATAACAACTACTAACACTTCAGTTAACAAACCAACATCAAAGTATCACAGGCATATTAACTAAGTAACTAAGAGTTCATCGGCTTGGAGATATTTGACATGGACCTTATTTCTAAATAAGGTCTACAACAACCATCATCTGGAAGTTGTTGTTCCTCCTTATCATGATGACCACTGCTGTGTCAACCCTTAGTCGTCCCTTTCCCTTCAGGAATTCCCGTTAGCCGACTTCATAGAACGATATGCGGCCGTCTGTGTCCGTCTTGTATCGAACGCTGGTGACATGACCTGTTGCTCCAAGGCATACTCCAGCCATGCCAGCAGCAGGGATGTCCTCGCTAGAAATCATCTTCATAGGTAATTTCTATGATCACTGTGATTAAAAGCAAAATAGAGCACGCAATGTTAGACATCTCGCCATATAGTGTTATGCTACTTGTGAGCTGCGTTGGGATTTCCTCGAAGAGGAGAGGGTGATGCAGTATAGTAGAGATAAGTATTTCCCTCAGTTATCAATCCAGTAGGAGAACCACACAGAACCTCGTTAGCAGCACCTACACACACAAAAGCAAATACTTGCACCCAACGCAAACAAGAGGGTTGTCAATCCCCTTGGCGGTTACTTCCAAGGATTAATTCTGATAGTGATAGATAGATAAATAAATTGCAAGAAAAAATATAGGAAATAAAATTGCAGCAAGGTATTTTTGGATTTTATATATGATAGATAAATGACCCGGGGGCCATAGTTTTCACTAGAGGCTTCTCTCTCAAACACATAGCATACGGTGGGTAAACAAATTACTGTTGGGCAATTGATAGAAAAGCACATAGCTATGACGGATTCATGGCAATGATCATGTATATAGGCATCACGTCCGAGACAAGTAGACCGACTCCTGCCTGCATCTACTACTATTACTCCACCCATCGACCGCTATCCTGCATGCATCTAGGGTATTAAGTTAATGAAAACAGAGTAACGCCTTAAGCAAGATGACATGATGTATACAAAGTAAACTCAAGCAATATGAATAAACCCCATCATTTTATCCTTAATGGCAACAATACAAATACGTGTCTTGTCCCCTACTTTGTCACTGGGATAGAGCACCGCAAGATTGAACCCATTACAAAGCAGCTCTCCCATTGCAAGATAAATCAATCGAGTTGGCCAAACTAAACGGATAGATCGAAGAGAAATACCAAGCTATAACAATCATGCATAAATAAGTTCAGAAAAGACTCAAATATTTCTCATGAATAATCTGATCATAAACCCACAATTCATCGGATACCAACGAACACACCGCAAAAAAAGATTACATCGAATAGAATTCCAAGGAGATCGAGGAGAACATTGTATTGAAGATCAAAGAGAGAGAAGAAGCCATCTAGCTACTAGCTATGGACCCGTTGTTGGAAATATGCCCTAGAGGCAATAATAAAATGGTTATTATTATATTTCCTTGTTCATGATAATTGTTTATTATCCATGCTATAATTGTATTGGTTGGAAACACAAATACATGTGTGGATACGTAGACAACAACATGTCCCTAGTGAGCCTCTACCGGACTAGCTCGTTGATCAAAGATGGCCATGGTTTCCTGGTCATAGACATGAGTTGTCATTTGATAACGGGATCACATCATTAGGAGAATGATGTGATGGACAAGACCCAAACTATGAACGTAGCATATGATCATGTCAAGTTTATTGCTATCATTTTCACATGTCAAGTATCTGTTCCTATGACCATGAGATCATGCAACTCACTGACACTGGAGGAGTACCTTGTGTGTATCAAACGTCGCAACGTAACTGGGTGACTATAAAGATGCTCTACAGGTATCTCCGAGGGTGTCTGTTGAGTTGGCATGGATCAAGACTGGGAATTTGTCACTCCGTATGACGGAAAGGTATCTCAGGGCCCACTCGGTAATACAGCATCACAATAAGCTTGCAAGCAATGTGACTAAAGAGTTAGCCACGGGATCTTGTATTACGGAACGAGTAAAGAGACTTGCCGGTAACGAGATTAAACTAGGTATGGAGATACCGACGATCGAATCTTGGGCAAGTAACATACCGATGGACAAAGGGAACTGCATACGGGATTGACTGAATCCTTGACATCGAGGTTCGATCGATAATGATCTTCGTAGAATATGTAGGAACCAATATGGGCATCTAGGTCCCGCTATTGGTTATTGACCGTGGAGGTGTCTCGGTCATGTCTGCATAGTTCTCGAACCCGCAGGGTCTACACACTTAACGTTTGGTGACGATATAAGTATAATCGAGTTATTATGTTGGTGACCGAAGGTTGTTCGGAGTCCCGGATGAGATCCTGGACATGACGAGGAACTTCGGAATGGTCCGGAGGTGAAGATCGATATATAGGACGAAGGGAATCGGAGTCCGAAAGTGTTCCGGGGGTACCGGGTTATGGCCAGGAGAACCGAAAGGAGTTTCGGGGGGCCCCCACAAGTGTTGGGGGGCCTCATGGGCCAAGGGGAGGAAGCACACCAGCCCACTAAGGGGCTGTGCGCCCCCCTCGCCCCTTCTCACGATCACCAGAGAGGGGTGGGGCGCCCCCCCTAGGGCTGCCTCCACCTGGCTTGGGGGGCAAGTCACCCTAGGGTTTCCGTAGGGGCGCCCCCCATCTGTTGTGGCCGCCAGCCCCCCTAGGGGAAACCCTAGGGCGCCTCCTCCACCTCCCTTTCCCCTATATATAGAGGGGTAGAGAGAGGGCAGCCGGACCCCATCTATGCCACGGCGCTGCCCTCCCTCTCCCTCATAGTTCCTCTCTCTCTCCGCGTAGCTTAGCGAAGCTCTGCTGAGATTGCTCCACCACCGCCGCCGCCATGCCGTCCTGCTGTCGGAGGACTCGAGCTGCTACTTCACCATCGCTCGCTGGATCGAGGAGGTGAAGGCGTCATCAAGCCGTACGTGTGTTGAACGCGGAGGTGCCGTCCGTTCGGCACTTGATCGGGAGTTTGCGGGACGGATCGTGATTGGATCGCGAAGACGTTCGACTACATCAACCGCGTTTCTTAACGCTTCCGCTTAGGGATCTACAAGGGTATGTAGATGCAATCTCTCCTCTCGTAGATGTTCATCTCCTAGATCGATCTTGGTGAGCGTAGGAAATTTTTTGTTTCCCATGCAACGTTCCCCAACAGTGGCATCATGAGCTAGGTCTTTCCGTAGATGACATCACGAGTAGAACACAAAGGAGTTTGTGGGCGTTGATATTCAGATTGCTTCCTTCCTTGGTCTTTTCTTGATTCAGCGGTATTGTGGGATGAAGCGGCCCGGACCAACTTTACATGTCCACGTACATGAGACCGGTTCCATCGACTGACATGCGACTTTGTTGCATAAGATGGCTGGCGGGTGTCTGTCTCTCCCACCTTAGTTGAATCAGATTCGATGAAGGTGGTCCTTGTAGAAGGTTAAATAGCAACTTGCATATCACCGTTTTGGTTTTGCGTAGGTAAGAATCGTTCTTGCTAGATACCCATAGCAGCCACGTAAAACATGCAACAACAAATTAGAGGACGTCTAACTTGTTTTTGCAGGGTATGTTGTGATATGATATGGCCAAAGATATGATGAAATATATTTGATGTATGAGATGATCATATTTTGTAATAGTTTATCTCGGCTTGCATGTCGATGAATACGGCAACCGGCAGGAGCCATAGGGTTGTCTTTAATTATTGTATGACCTGCGTGTCAATCATTAAGCGCTATGTAATGCTTTACTTTATCGATAAACGGTAGCAATAGTAGTAGAAGCATGGTTGGCGTGACAACCCCGATGGCGACGCGATGATGGAGATCATGGTGTCATGCCGGTGACGATGGAGATCATGCCGGTGCTTTGGAGATGGTGATCAAAAGCACAAGTTCATGGCCATATCATGTCACTTATGATTTGCATGTGATGTTAATCTTTTTAAGCATCTTATTTTGCTTAGGACGATGGTAGCATTATAAGGTGATCCCTCTCTTAAATTTCAAGATAAAATTGTGTTCTCTCCAAGTGTGCACCGTTGTGAAAGTTCATCGTTTCGAAGCACCACGTGATGATCGGGTGTGATAGACTCTACGTTCGTATACAACGGGTGCAAGCCAGTTTTGCACATGCGGAACACTTGTGTTAAACTTGACGAGCCTAGCATGTACAGACATGGCCTCGGAACACAAGAGACCGAAAGGTCAAACATGAGTCATATAGTAGATATGATCAACATGGAGATGTTCACCATTGAAACCACCTCATCTCACGTGATGATCGGACTTGGGTTGGTGAATTTGGATCATGTTACACTCGGATGACCGGAGGGATGTCGATTTGAGTGGGAGTTTTTAAGTAAACTAAACTCATTATCTTGAACAATAGTCTAAGTTGTCTTTGCAAATTTATGTTGTAGATCAATGGCTCGCGCAGTAGCTTCCCTGAATTTCAATGCGTTCCTAGAGAAAGCCAAGCTGAAAGATGATGGAAGTAACTTTGTAGACTGGGCCCGTAATCTGAGGATTATCCTCACGGCTGCCCAAAAGGCTTATGTCATTGATGCACCGCTTGGTGAGCAATCCCCTCCAGCGTCTGTGGACGTTATGAACGCCTGGCAGGCGCGTGTTGATGACTACTCAATAGTTCAGTGCGCCATGTTGTATGGCTTAGAACCGGGACTTCAAAGGCATTTTGAACGTCATGGAGCATATGAGATGTTCCAGGAGTTGAAGTTTATTTTTGAGAAGAATGCCCGGATCGAGAGGTATGAGACCTCCGATAAGTTCTATGCTTGCAAGATGGAGGAGAACGGGTCTGTCAGTGAACACATACTCAAAATGTCTGGGTATTACAACCGTCTGGCTGAGTTGGGAGTTGTGCTCCCGCCAGAGGCGATCACTGACAGAGTTCTTCAATCGCTACCACCTAGCTACAAGAGCTTTGTGTTGAACTATAACATGCAAGGGATGAACAAGTCAGTCGCCGAGCTGTTTACGATGCTGAAAGTCGCTGAGTCAGACATCCAGAAGGAGCATCAAGTGTTGATGGTCAATAAAACCACTAGTTTCAAGAAGAATGGCAAGGGCAAGAAGGGAAACTCCAAGAAGAGTGGCAAAGTAGTTTCCCCTCCCGTGAAGAAACCCAAGGTTGGGCCCAAGCCGTTAACTGAGTGCTTCTATTGCAAGGGAACTGGCCTCTGGAAGCGGAATTGCCCCAAGTATCTGGCCGACATGAAGGGGGCCAACGCCAAACAAGGTATATATGATATACATGTTATTGATGTGTACCTTACCAACTCTCGTTGTAGTGCCTGGGTATTTGATACTGGTGCGGTTGCTCACATTTGCAACTCAAAGCAGGAACTGCGGAATAGACGGAGGCTGGTGAAGGACGAAGTGATGATGCGCGTGGGAAATGGTTCCAAGGTTGAGGTGATCGCCGTCGGCACGCTCGCTCTTCGATTACCATCGGGATTAGTGATGAACCTGAATAATTGTTATTTAGTGCCTGCGTTGAGCATGAACATTATATCTGGATCTTGTTTAATGCGAGACGGTTACTCATTTAAATCAGAGAATAATGGTTGATCTATTTATATGGGTAATATCTTTTATGGTCATGCACCCATTGTGAGGGGTTTATTCTTATTGAATCTCGATAGTGGTGATACACATGTTCATAACATTGATGCCAAAAGATTTAGAGTTGATAATGATAGTACCACTTTCTTGTGGCACTGCCGCTTAGGTCATATTGGTGTAAAACGCATGAAGCAACTCCATGCTGATGGACTTTTGGAGTCACTTGATTTTGAATCACTTGACACATGCGAACCATGCCTCATGGGCAAGATGACTAAAACCCGTTCTCCGGAACAATGGAACGGGCAAGTGACTTGTTGGAAATCATACATACTGATGTGTGCGGTCCGATGAGCATTGAGGCGCGCGGTGGATATCATTATTTTCTCACCTTCACCGACGATTTGAGTAGATATGGGTATATTTACTTAATGAAACACAAGTCTGAAACGTTTGAAAAGTTCAAGCAATTTCAGAGTGAAGTTGAGAATCATCGTAACAAGAAAATCAAATTCCTACGATCTGATCGAGGGGGTGAATATCTGAGTTATGAGTTTGGCAGTCACTTAAGACAATGTGGAATTGTTTCACAGTTGACGCCACCTGGAAACCACAGCGTAATGGTGTGTCCGAACGTCGTAATCGAACCTTATTGGATATGGTGCGTTCTATGATGTCTCTTGCCGATCTGCCCCTATCATTTTGGGGTTATGCATTAGAGATAGCTGCATTCACTTTAAATAGGGCACGATCTAAGTCCGTTAAGACGACACCGTATGAACTGTGGTTTGGCAAGAAACCAAAGTTATCGTTTCTTAAAGTTTGGGGATGTGATGCTTATGTCAAAAGGCTTTAGCCAGAAAAGCTCGAACCCAAAGCGGACAAATGCGTCTTCATAGGATACCCAAAAGAGACAGTTGGGTATACCTTCTATCTCAGATCCGAAGGCAAAGTGTTTGTCGCTAAGAACGGGTCCTTTCTAGAGAAAGAGTTTCTCTCGAAAGAATTGAGTGGGAGGAAGATAGAACTTGATGAGGTTGTTGAACCTTTACTTCAACTAGAGAGTAGCACTACGCAGAAAGATGTTTCTGTGGAACCTACGTCAGTTGAAGAGGAAGCTGAAGATGGAGATCATGAAGCTTCGGATCAAGTTACTATCGAACCTCGTAGGTCGACAAGGATACGTACTGCTCCTGAGTGGTACGGTAACCCTGTCTTGAATGTCAATTTTGTTGGACACCGATGAACCTACGAGCTATGGAGAAGCGATGGTGGGCCTAGATTCCGACAAATGGTTAGAGGCCATGAAATCCGAGATGGGATCCATGTATGAAAACAAAGTGTGGACTTTGGAAGTATTACCTGAAGGGCGAAAGGCCATTCAGAATAAATGGATCTTCAAGAAGAAGATGGACGCAGACGGTAATGTCACCGTCTATAAAGCTCGACTTGTGGCAAAGGATTTTTCACAAGTTCAAGGAGTTGACTACGATGAGACTTTCTCACCCGTAGCGATGCTTAAGTCCGTCGGAATCATGTTAGCAATAGCTGCATTTTTCGATTATGAAATTTGGCAGATGGATGTCAAAACAGCGTTCCTTAACGGTTTTCTTAAGGAAGAGTTGTATATGATGCAACCAGAAGGTTTTGTTGATCCAGAGAATGCTGACAAAGTTTCCAAACTCCAGCGATCCATTTATGGACTGGTGCAAGCGTCTTGGAGTTGGAATCTGCGCTTTGATGAGGTGATCAAAGCGTTTGGGTTTATACAAGTTTACGGAGAAGCTTGTATTTACAAGAAAGTGAGTGGGAGCTCTATAGCATTTCTAATATTATATGTGGATGACATATTACTGATTGGAAATAATATAGAACTTTTGGAAAGCGTGAAGGAATATTTGAACAAGAGTTTTTCAATGAAGGACCTAGGAGAAGCTGCTTTCATATTAGGCATCAAGATATATAGAGATAGATCGAGACGCTTAATAGGACTTTCACAGAGCACATACCTTGATAAAGTTTTGAAGAAGTTCAAAATGGATCAGTCCAAGAAGGGGTTCTTGCCTGTTTTGCAAGGTGTGAAGTTGAGTAAGACTCAATGCCCAGCGACTACAGAGGATAGAGAAAAGATGAGTGTCAGCCCCTATGCTTCTGCCATAGGCTCTATCATGTATGCGATGCTGTGCACAAGACCAGATGTCAGCCTTGCCATAAGTATGGCCAGAAGGTTTCAAGGTGATCCAGGAGTGGAACACTGGACAGCTGTCAAGAATATCCTTAAGTACCTGAAAAGTACTAAGGAAATGTTTCTCGTTTATGGAGGTGATCAAGAGCTCGTCGTAAAGGGTTACGTCGATGCATGCTTTGACACTGATCCGGATGACTCTAAGTCTCAAACCAGATACGTATAATTTCTAAATGGGGGAGCGGTAAGCTGGTGCAGTTCCAAGCAAAGCGTGGTAGCTGATTATACATGCGAAGCGGAGTACATAGCTGCCTCAGAGGCGGCGAAGGAAGGTGTCTGGATGAAGCAGTTCATGACAGATCTTGGAGTTGTGCCCAGTGCACTGGACCCGATAACTCTGTTCTGTGACAACACTGGTGCCATTACTCTGGCCAAGGAACCAAGGTTTCACAAGAGGACCAGACACATAAAGCGATGCTTCAATTCCATCCGCGATGCGATCAAGGAGGAGGACATAAACATTTGCAAAGTGCACACGGATCTGAATATTGCAGATCCGTTGACTAAACCTCTTCCACGGGCAAAACATGATCAACACCAGAACTCTATGGGTGTTAGATTCATAACCATGTAATGCTAGATTATTGACTCTAGTGCAAGTGGGAGACTGTTGGAAATATGCCCTAGAGGCAATAATAAAATGGTTATTGTTATATTTCCTTGTTCATGATAATCGTTTATTATCCATGCTATAATTGTATTGGTTGGAAACACAAATACATGTGTGGATACGTAGACAACAACATGTCCCTAGTGAGCCTCTACCGGACTAGCTCGTTGATCAAAGATGGCCATGGTTTCCTGGTCATAGACATGAGTTGTCATTTGATAACGGGATCACATCATTAGGAGAATGATGTGATGGACAAGACCCAAACTATGAACGTAGCATATGATCGTGTCAAGTTTATTGCTATCGTTTTCGCATGTCAAGTATCTGTTCCTATGACCATGAGATCATGCAACTCACTGACACCGGAGGAGTACCTTGTGTGTATCAAACGTCGCAACGTAACTGGGTGACTATAAAGATGCTCTAAAGGTATCTCTGAGGGTGTTTGTTGAGTTGGCATGGATCAAGACTAGGAATTTGTCACTCCGTATGATGGAAAGGTATCTCAGGGCCCACTCGGTAATACAGCATCACAATAAGCTTGCGAGCAATGTGACTAAAGAGTTAGCCACAGGATCTTGTATTACGGAACGAGTAAAGAGACTTGCCAGTAACGAGATTGAACTAGGTATGGAGATACCGACGATCGAATCTCGGGCAAGTAACATATCGATGGACAAAGGGAACAGCATACGGGATTGACTGAATCCTTGACATCGAGGTTCGACCAATAATGATCTTCGTAGAATATGTAGGAACCAATATGGGCATCCAGGTCCCGCTATTGGTTATTGACCGTGGAGGTGTCTCGGTCATGTCTGCATAGTTCTCGAACCCGCAGGGTCTACACACTTAACGTTTGGTGACGATATAATTATAGTCGAGTTATTATGTTGGTGACCGAAGGTTGTTCGGAGTCCCGGATGAGTTCCCGGACATGATGAGGAACTCTGGAATGGTCCGGAGGTGAAGATCGATATATAGGACGAAGGGAATCGGAGTCCAGAAGTGTTCCGGGGGTACCGGGTTATGGCCAGGAGAACCGAAAGGAGTTTCGGGGGGCCCCGGCAAGTGTTGGGGGGCCTCATGGGCCAAGGGGAGGAAGCACACCAGCCAACTAAGGGGCTGTGCGCCCCCCTCACCCCATCTCACGATCACCAGAGAGGGGTGGGGCGCCCCCCTATGGCTGCCTCCACCTGGCTTGGGGGGCAAGTCACCCTAGGGTTTCCCTAGGGCCGCTCCCCCTCACCCCATCCATCGTGCTGTCGGAGGACTCGAGCTGCTACTTCACCATCGCTCGCTGGATCGAGGAGGTGAAGGCGTCATCAAGCCGTACGTGTGTTGAACGCGGAGGTGCCGTCCGTTCGGCACTTGATCGGGAGTTCGCGGGACGGATCGTGATTGGATCGCGAAGACGTTCGACTACATCAACCGCGTTTCTTAACGCTTCCGCTTAGCGATCTACAAGGGTATGTAGATGCAATCTCTCCTCTCGTAGATGTTCATCTCCTAGATCAATCTTGGTGAGCGTAGGAATTTTTTTTTTCCCATGCAACGTTCCCCAACACCTGTATGTCTGTGGTAAACTATTCACACATCATCGGAAGGGCAACAAGGTTGATGTAGAAGCCCTCCGTGACCGATTCCCCCTCCGACAGAGTACCGGAAAAGGCATGCAGATGGGATCACGGAAGAACAGAAGCTTGCGGCGGTGGAAAAGTTATTCGAGGTGGCTCTCGGGTATACGGGGAATATTTAAGAATTTATAGGCTTGGAATTAGGTCAAGAGGTGCCACGAGGAGCCCACAAGCCTGGGGGGGTGCCTACACCTCCCGGGCGCGCCTCCCGATCTTGTCGCTCCCTCGTGACTCGCCTGGTCTTCTCCCGAACCTTCTAGGGTCTCTCTTGGTCTAGAAAAATAATCCAAAGTTTTTTCTTCATTTGGACTCCGTTTGATATTGATTTTCTGAAAAGCCAAAAACAAGCAAAAAACAACAAATGGCACTGGTGTCGGAAGTCAGGCTCCGGGGACCCAAAGGTTCGAACACTGGGGCGAGCTCGTTCTACGGCTTCGTCTCCTACCACGGCTAAACTGCGGCGAGGCTACGGCGAGAGCGCGCTAGCGAGGGACGGGGCGAGTACTCAGCGGTTTACCCAGGTTCGGGCCACCTTGCGGTGTAAGACCCTACTCCTGCTTGTGGTTTTGATTGCAATGGACGAGAGAGTTCTTGCGTACAAGGTGAGGAGGAGGAAGAACTGGTCCGAAGAGCTCTCCTCCTACTATGGCAGCACTGTCCTTTATACCAGCCTTGGTCCTCTTCCCCCTGGAAACTTAAGCGGGAAGGGTTGCCACACTTGGCGGTTTTGAAAGGTGACAGGCGCTCAGGCTATCCTGACTAAAGGTGGTCTTCGCCTACCAAAGCATGATCCATGACGCGCCGGTGGGCTCGGTGATGACCTCCGCCCAGCGCGCCCGTTGTCTTGGTCTTCCTTCGCCGATCGGGCAACCTTTGGGGTCGCTTTGGAGAGTAGATAGCGGGCCTTGCTCCCTTAACACGAAAGAGGAAACCATCTTCATTCGCGCCTGCTGGCGCGGCCTCTGCTGCTGCTCGTCGCCACGCGCGTCACCCACGTGGTGGGCTCCGGACCGCACGGCTCGCCGAACGGCCTTCTCCTCGAGCGCCTGCGGGAGGGGCCCTCGGGAGGCAACCTCGGAAAGCCGCCTCGCGAGGTCACTTCGGGAGGCCGCCTCGTGAGAGGGCCTCACGAGGCCGTTGATGGTGGTGCTGAGTATTACTTGCCACTCCTTGAGGAGGGGGCCTCAGGGGGCTAGGGCCTCATGAGGGGTCTTGGCGAGATGCTCGGTGATGCTGGCCTGCTGGGCCCATGCCAGGCGTTGCGCCCTGGGCCAAAGGCAGACGGGCCTGGATACCCCGGGTTCCATGGGCCTGATAGTAGCCCCCGGGCCCATGGCATGCACGTTCCCGCCTACCGAGGGGCGAAACGGCGCGGGCCCTAACCACCTGCGGCCAGGCGCGACGCGTGGCGCACGATGTGACAGTGACGCCCGCACTTCTCCCACGACGCCTCGGTAACCGCCCGCGCCGTCATAAGGTTTGCCGCAGGCGACGTGAGACCATCATTGCCTTCCTTCTTACGTCCCATCCCCTTGCGACTCCCTTCCCGTGCACGGCTCCTTCTTCCTCTCCCCAAACTCCGTCGCCCTGGGCCCTTGCTGCGCCGCCATGTCGCCCCCGGGCAGGGAGGAAGAGGCGGCGGACATGGAGGTTGCGGAGGTGGCGCCGGAGCCTGCTCTGAGTAGGCCCACAATTGTCAACGCCGAGGGCCTCAGCAAGGTGTTCCCAATGACCGCAACTGCTTCCAACGAGTGGAGAGCCACTCGCATCTGGCCGGCTTCGCGCCAGACCGCCGACCTCGAAGCCACCTCTGCCGTCCTCTTCCTTCCCGCGCTCTTTGCGGGCCTGCTTCCTCCATTCTCCGATTTCTTCAACGCTGTCCTCTCCCACTACCAAGTCCATGCACTGCATCTCGAGCCGAACTCCGTCCTTCTCCTTTCCGCCTTTGCCTTTTTGTGCGAGGCCTTCCTGGGCGTGACGCCCTCAGTGACGCTCTTCTGCCAGTTTTTCAGCCTGCGGCTGACCGCGGCGATCCAATGTTCCGGGTGCGTCTCATTCCGCATCGCCGACGAAGCAGCGGGCGACGGTATCGACATGAGGCTTACCAAGGAGGTTGAGGGCTTCAGGCGGCAATGGGTGTACGTGGACGCTGCCCAATACAGCCCCCTGCTGCAACTGCCCACATCCCCGGCGGCGAGAAGCTCCGGGTGGGGGCAGGAAAGGCTCACGAACCCGAGGCTGGCACGGGTATGGAAGAGGTTGGCCGAGCTGAGGGCCGCGAAAGTGATGGTGGTCACGGTAGTGAGGGAGTTCCTCCAGCGCCGCATAGCCCCCCTCCAGCGACACTCACGCCCGATGTGGGCTTTCACTGGCCCGGAGGACCCAATGCGGCTGAGCGCGGACGGTTTGCTGCCGAAGGTGCTGAACGGGATGCTCCATGCCCTGACCGGCGAGGAGGCGGGTGAGCCGCCCATGGACGGGCTTCCCTTGTATCGCTACAAGAACAAGGAGGTGCTGGCCGGCTCGATGCCACGCTTTGATCGGTGGGGGCTACTCCTAGAGGGCCTCGAAGGGCCCCGGGACAACCCCATTTTGGTGGTCCCGGGTTCAGGCGGCCGTGGCGACGCTGGGGCCTCGACGGCGCCGCGGAAGGCGGAGGCGGCCCGGTTCGGCAGACCCGCTGCCGACTCGTCCGCGGGCTTGAAGATGATGATGACGTCACCCCGCCTGAGGCCTCGGCCGCCGTGCCTGGCCAGGCGGAGGGCGTAGGAAGCCCCCGTGTGGCAGCTGCGAAGCTGCAGAGCTCCGGAAGCGGTGGCGAGGGCGGACCCCGCGGCCCTCCCACGAGAGGGGCCGGTCACGAGAAGGGGCCCCAAGAAGGCGACGGCGGCATTCCTCTGTGGCCGCTGAGGAAGAGGAGATGGTTTGCCAGGGACCAGTAAGTGCTCGGCCTCCCTTCTCCTGTGCCCGGCGCGTTGCGCGTGCCTGAGCCCTTGTTTCTCCCCTTTTTTTCAGGACCTCCTCGAGCAAGAAGGGGAAGGAGGAGAGGTCCCCCGGCCTGGCGGGGGCTTCACCGCCGGTTGCCAGGGTCGGGGGTCGTGAAGAGGGCGCCAACAGCCTCGACATCGAGGCAGGCCTCGCGAGGGCAAAGGGGCAGGAGGCCCCTCTTGCGTCACGGACGAACGCGGCGCGGGGGTCCCAAGAAGGTGGGCCTCAGGAGGCATCGTCAGGAGGCGGCTCTGCGGTTCCCGGGGCGCCAACTTCCAGGGTGGACATGGCGGCGACAGAGGCGGAGACGCCGGTTCTCCCGCCCAGCACCACCGGAGGTGGTGGCGTCGCGGGGGGCCGGCAGGACTTGCCAGCACATGGGGCCTCTTCCGAGGGGCCACCGAGCCCGCGGGGTGCGTCGCCATGGCGGAACGAAGAGGGGGCCCCCGCGAGCCCCCCGCTCCTGACCGGTGGCGCCGGGCCCCCGCGAGAGGGCGGCGCTGGGGCGCACACTGGTTGGGCCCTGCAGCTTGTGAGTAGCAGCGCCGTGCTCAAGCGCGGGGCCCTGCAAGGCGCCAGGGCTTCCCCCGACGAGCTGGAAGCGGACCTCCGGGCGGAGGAGGCACGCATCACCTAGGAGCGCCAGTGCCTCGCGGAGAGGTGGCGCCAGCTTGATGTGGCCATTAAACTGGGCCGCTGTCGAGACGATGCCACGCGGGAGAAGCGCGAGAAAGCCGCCCAGGACGCGAAGGAAATCTTCGAGAACGCCGTCAGGCCGACGAGGCCGACAGGCGGCGCGAGGCGGCGGAGGCCCGCGGGAAGGAGCTGCAGGACCAGAAGGCCTTGTTGGAGCGACAACTCCAGGCACGAAGAGACTCCATCTCTGTCCTCGAAGAGGGGCTGGCGGCCCGCGAGGCGGACCTTGACATCCGTGAGCGGGAGCTCGCGTGGTCAGCATCCGCGCAGGACTTGGAGAGCGAGCGGCTGGAGACGTTGGAGCGAGAGGTGTCCGCTGCCCAAAATTCCTACGCCGAGCGACTAGACAAGGCCAATGCCAATTTGGCGGCCAAGGCGGAGAAGATCTAGGAGGACACCTCAGGAGGGTTGCGCAGAGCCACAAGGCGTTTGCCAATGAGAACAGCAAGAAACTGAAGCGGCAGGAGGACCGCTTCAAGGCCAAGCACGAGGAGCTCCAGCACGAGATCGCGGGCCTCAAGGATATGCTAGCGAAGCTGAAAGGCGGTGGGAGACCGCACTAAAGGCCCAGGCCGACGCCGAGGCCGGGCTGTCCTCCATCCGGCAGCAGGTGGGGGGTGTCGCTGCGGTCGTGGAGCAGGCGCGGGACGAAGCGGCCCAAGCGCGGGTGCGGCAACTCCAGCGCTCTAAGATGTTCCGCGCCCTCGAGCTCCGCGCCCACCGCGCCTTGGCTCCATTTGCAAGGAGGATGTCAGCAGCCCCCTCGAGACCCACGACGGCAGCTACGTCGACTTCTTCACCAAGCTCGTGGAGCGGCTCGAGGTGGGCGCCAAGAAGTTAGGCGGAATCATCGAGGAGGAGAGCCGCGACCTCCTCACCCAGGCCGCGACGCACATCTTCAGCCATCTTCTGGACGCCGACCCCAACTTTGACTTCGGAAGGGTGATAGCTCCCGTCCGCGAGGAGGTCGGCGACACCCTTGGGAAGGCGGTGGAGGACCACGTGGACGCCCTGCACGAGCACTTTGCTCCTGGCGAGAGCTCGAGCGGAGCCGAGGAGGGTGACGATGATGGTGGCAACGGCGGTGATGGCGACATGTCTTCTTAGGTCCTTCCCCATATCCTGCGCATATCTGATTTTGACCCCGTGGGGACGCGAGGACCATGCTTTAGCATTTTGAGTACTTTGCTCCTGACTGTATCGAATGTTCGTGCCCTCGTAGCTTCTTTTGCTCTTTCTGCTTGTCATGGGACTCTGCGTTGTTAGGACCTAGCCCCCGAGCGGGCCATAATCGCTGCCGGTATGACGAGTCGTGAGGGTTCCGCTCGCGCGATCTCCCGAGGCGGGCCCTGCAGGCTTCCTGAGGTCCTGAGGGGGCTACCTCGCGAGATCTTTCAGGGGACCTGCTCCTGAGATAACTGCACGCAGAGTACTTAATGACAGCGCGCGCTCGTCGATTCGCTCATGGGTATTACGCGAGGAGACAGGACACCAAGGACCTTGGTGGGGTGGCGTGCACGGGAGCAGGCCCGCGAGCCAGAGCCCGGTTGCTTGGGTTCTCCAGTGCCGCTGGGACTGCCCTGAGCGCAGTCACCGTGTCCAGCCCCCACTCGCGTGAGGCACATGAGGGAAGTCGTGAGCGTGCGAGGCTCGTAAGGCAAAGGGAAAATGAAACACCATATAAGGAAATGGAAACTTTACTGAAGCAAGAGAGCAACCCATTACATAACCAAATAAAGATGCGGCTGCCGTGTCTGGCACGGGTCAGCTTGAGGTTGGTGCAACCCGTGGGGCGCCCTCAATTGCGCACCAAAATGAGAAAAAGAGTGCTGCCGTGTCCGGCACGGGTCAGCTTGAGGTTGGTGCAGCCCGTGGGGCGCCCTCAGTTGATTGTTCCGCCAGCGCGGAGCATGGGGCTTCCACAGGGGTGTGTCACCCCGGGCATAAAAACCGAAGACCGAAAACCAAAGCCGAAAAGACCGAGACCGAACACGAAAAGGCTGAAACCGAAAAGACCGAATAAAATCCGGTCTAGAAAATTACAAGACCGAAATAAGTACGGTCAATTCGGTCATGTACTCTGCAAGACCGAATAGACCGAATAGACCGATTTAAAAGCCTACACGCAGAGACCATAAGCCATGTTTATAATTCATCTAAGGCCCAACCGGGCAGCAGCCCAGCACGTCCTTCTCACGAGCGAGAGACACGCACGTCCTCACAGTCACAATCTAGGCACGAACCAACCAGGTAACCAGTGACCTGCGTCTTCACTCTCATTCCTCCCATTCTCTCACTAGCGAGACACGAACCAACCATGCATACACTTGCTACTTATTAGTCTGTTAACCTATTACATACTTATGTTGTCACATTCTTGTCTAAATTTCTCTTATATACACATGCACCTTTGTACACATTTGTTTTCTCAATTTTCCTTATATAAACATGTACTGGTATTGGAAGTAATGTATATGAATATGAGTTGTTGCATTAAATTTGGTCTGTTTGGTCGGGACCGAACATTGCCCTGTAAAGACCGAAGACCGAATAGTGAAGGACCGAGAAGACCGAAATTATTTTGGTCTTCAATTATGGAAGACCGAATTCTTTAAAGACCGAAAAGACCGAACCGAACAAACCGAAAAGACCGAACGCCCAGGCTTAGGGGTGTGGGTATGATCGCGGGTCGATCGTTCCGCCAGCGCGGAGCATGGGGCTTCCACTTGGGCGTGGGCGGGAGCTCTCGCGGGCCCATCAGGCGAACGCAATGAGAGGCTCCGGGGCGTGTACAGCCCCGTTTCGTTCGTACGCGTGAGGGTCACGGGTAGAACTTGCGGAGGTGTTGGATGTTCCAGGCGTTAGGCACAGGAACTCCGTCCTCCGTCTCCAGCCGGGCTGAGCCGGGCCTGGAGACATGAGTAACCCTGAAAGGGCCTTCCCACATAGGTGAGAGTTTGTGAAGTCCCTCTCCGGAGAGGATCCTGCACAGGACGAGGCCGCCGACCTCGAGAGTGCGAGGGCGGATGCTGCGGCTGTGGTAGTGATGCAAGGTCTGATGGTACCTCGCGTCACGAGGGGCGGCCTGACGGCGGCCCTCCTCGAGGAGCAGCAGATCGGTCTCCCGCGAGCCATCCTGACGCGCCTCGTCGAAGGCAAGGACTCGCGGGGAGCCGCGCTTAAGCTCCAATGGGAGGACCGCCTCAGCGCCATAGACGAGGCAGAAGGGCGTCTCGCTAGCGAGCTTGCTTGCCTTCGTGCGGACGGACCACAGCACGAACCACCGCTCTTCGAGCCAGCCCTTGCCGCTCCCGAGCCGCGACCACGGGGCGCGCTCGCAAGACGTGCGCACGAGGCTCGGCGTCCGAAGTGTCTCCGCCTCGCGAGGCCGGCTCGCGAGAGGCCACCCGCGAGATCCCTGCACAGCTCGTCTCCTGAGGAGCTGCATGTTGACAGTTCTCATGATAAGGGGAGCGGCACGCACTCGCTAACCCACCCGCGGCCGTCGCGTGAGGAGGTAAGGCACTAAGGACCTTGGTGAGGTGACGTGCACGCGAGCAGGCCCGCGAGCCAGAGCTCAGTCGTTTGGATTTGGCGGCACTGCAGGGATAGACCCGAGCACAGGCACCGTGCCTAGCCCCCGCTCACGGAGTCGGTCAGGGGAGGGATCGCGAGCGTGTGGCGGTCTCCGGTCGGCATCGAACTTAACAGGCAATTAAGCAGGTAACATAACTCATCAAGGCAAAATCAGCAAAATTCGTTACACAACCAAAAGGATAGGGTTCCAGGGGCGAAGCTCGAGAGGCGCGGCGAGAAGGGACGCGCCGGGTGCACCTGGCAGAAACGCGCTGGGGCTAGGACATACCGCTTGGCGGGGCGCGCCCAGGGGGTCCGCTCCTCCAGGGCCAGGGGGCTCGCAAGGCCTCAGGAGCTCGCAAGGAGCAGGGGGCTCACGAGGTCCTGGCGCGAAGGGCGCCAGCCTCTGGAAAGAGGTGCCGGCGTTCCTCAGCCCGAAGGGCATGCGCATGCCGCCAACGGTGGGGCCAACGCCCTGGCCAATCCGAGGCAGCTGGAAGAGATCTTGAGGGCAGGACTTGTTGAGGCTGGTGAAGTCGACGCACATGTGCTCCTTGCCGCCGTTCTTGGGGACGACGACTGGGTTGTCGAGCCATTCGGGATGGCGCACCTCATGAACGACTCCGGCTTCCTGGAGCTTCTGGACTTCCTTGATGATGAACTCTTGCTTCTCTGGCGCCTGGCGCCGCGCTTTCAGCTTGACCGGGCGTGCTTTGGGGGACACCGATAAGTGGTGCTCGATCACCTCCCTCGGCACGCCGGACAAGTCGGATGCTTTCCAGGCGAACACATTCGAGTTTGCCCGAAGGAAGGCGACGAGCGCGCTTTCCTATGCAGGAGGGAGGCCTGTGCCGATGGTGAAGGCAGGGCCGGAGCCGCTACCGTCCACCGACACCTTCTTCATCTCGGCGCGGTCCTGAGAGAACAACTGCTTCTTCTTCACTGGCACGGCCTCGGAAGGCTCTACCGCGTCCTCGTCGGCCGGGTGCGTGACAACGGCAGCCTTGTAGGCACGCTCGAGGGTGCTGGCCGCGTCCTTTTCGTCGCAGGCGACGGTGATGATGCCGCTGCAGCCGGGCATCTTGAGGACGTTGGAGGCGTGATGGGTGGCCTCCATGGACTTGGTGATAGCCGGGTAGCCCAAGATGGCGTTATAAGGCAGGCCAATGTGCGCCACGTCGAAGTCGATGAGCTCGGTGTGGTAGTTCTTGCGGGTGCCAAAGGTGACGGGGAGGCACACTTGCCCCAGCGGGATGGTGGAGCCATCGGTCACTCTGGAGAAGGGCCTGGTCGGCATCAACTGTTCGTAGGGCACCTAGAGCGTCTCGAAGGTCTCGATGGAGAGTACGTTGAGGCCGGCACCCCCGTCGATGAGGGTCTTGGTAACCGCGACGTTGCTGATGGTGGGAGTGCACAGCGTGAGGAGCGCGCCTGCAGAGGCCGTGGACTTGGGGTGGTCCTTGGAGTCGAAGGTGATGGCGTACTGCGACCACTTGAGGGGCTGCGCGACCTCAGGCCTCAGGAGGGCGGCGTACACCTCGCGAGAGAGTTGCTTGAAGTGGCGGATGGACCCGGGGGCTTGGGACCCGCCAAGGATGCAGGCGACCGCACGAGGCTCCTAATAGCCCCCAGCGCCCTCGTCAGGCCGGTTGACGTCGTCCCTCCAGGGTGGCGGCGGCAGCGGCGGGAGAGCGGCATTGGCCTGAGGATTTGCCTCACGAGGCTGGTCGCGCCAGGCGGCCTCACGAGACTGGTCGCACCAGCCCTGGTGGTAGCTGCCATTACTGTTGCGGCTGTCCTAGCGGTTGCCGCCGCGGCCACCTCCACGGCCGGCGCCGCGGCCGTTGCGGTCGTCCTGGTGGCCCTGGCGCTCATCGCGGAGCAGCTTGAGCTCCTGGCAGTCTTTGCTGCTGTGGGAGCGGACGTTGTGAAAAGCGCAGAGTGTCCGGTTGTCCTTTCTAGGCTCGTCGAGGTCGCGGCCGCGCTTCTGCTCGGGCTCCGCCGCAAGTACGGCAGGGCCCTTGCGCTTGACGTCCTTGCTCTTGGCCTTGGCGGCGTCGAGCGCCGCGTCGGGGTCGCTATGGACGAAGAGGCGGCCTTTATTAGCCTTGGCACACTTGTCGGCGAGGTCGAGCAGCTCGAGCACGGAGTCGAGCTCTCCGTTGATGGCGAGCTTCTCGGAGCATCTTGACGTTCGTGACACCGGTGGAGAACGCAGAGATGACGGCCGTGTCGGAGGCGCGCGGGATCTTGTTGCGCACCTGACTGAAGCATTGGATGTACTTGCGGAGGGTCTCGTCTGGGCGCTGCCGAACACGCCGCAGGTCGTTGATGGTGAGGGAGCGGTCCTGTGTGCCCTTGAAGTTGGCGATGAACTGGCTTCAGAGCTCGGCCCACGACGAGATGGAAGACTCGGGGAGGTTCATGAGCCAGGAGCGCGGGCCGTCCTTGAGGGCCATGGGGAACGAGTTCGCCATGACCTTGTCGTCGCCGTTCGCCGCCTCAACGCTCAGCGCGTAGAGCTGGAGGAACTCCGTGGGGTTGGGGGTGCCGTCGTTTCATGGAGGCAGCTCAGGCTTGAACTTCGCGGGCCAGACCACGCGACGCAGCTCACGGGTGAAGGCACGGCAGCCCACGCCGCTCGAGGGGACGCCACCAATGAGGGCGGCACGGTTTTGACGCCCAGCCGCTGCAACGTCCTGAACGGCCTGGTCCTGGCGCTAGCGCTGCCGCTCGAGGAGCTCTCGCGCGTCGGGGGGCGCACGGCGGATGATCTGGTAGTTGGGCTCATCCTGGCTTGGCGAGGACGCGCCGTGGGACGGCTCACGAACCAGCGCACTGCGCTGGTGCCCGTCGCGCTGGTCGCGCAGAGGAGGCGGCGGGGGAGCACCGTGCGCCAGGTCCCCAGCGCGGGACGGCGGAGGACGAAACGAGTGGGAAGGCACCGGAGCATCCCCGGCGGCGTTGACGAGCTCGGTGATGCGGCCAGGCCAGGCATCGTAGCCGGCATCAGCCGGTCGGTAGCGGAGCAGCTCACGCGCCATGAGCAGCGCGGCCTGCGGGTTCGGCGGCCCACGGCGGACGAGGGAGGAGGCCGTGGCGGTGTGGTCGTTCGCCTGCACGGAGGGGTGCGGGCAGCGGGGTCGGTGGCGGCAGTAGCCTCGGCGTCAGGGCGGCGGCGGTTGCCGCGGGCCACTGGCTCTGTCTGAGCCACGCGGCCAGCCCTGCGCTCGGCGCGCTCGCGACGTGCGTCGGCCATGGGGTTGGTGGAGCTGAGGGCGGAGTAGAAGAATGCTAGTGCACCCCCTACCCGGCGCGCCAAATGTCGGAAGTCGGGCTCCGGGGACCCAAAGGTTCGAACACTGGGGCGAGCTCGTTCTACGGGTTCGTCTCCTACCACGGCTAAACTGCGGCGAGGCTACGGCGAGAGCGCGCTAGCGAGGGACGGGGCGAGGAATCAGCGGTTTACCCAGGTTCGGGCCACCTTGCGGTGTAAGACCCTACTCCTGCTTGTGGTTTTGCAATGGATGAGAGAGTTCTTGCGTACAAGGTGAGGAGGAGGAAGAACTGGTCCGGAGAGCTCTCCTCCAACTATGGCAGCACTGTCCTTTATACCAGCCTTGGTCCTCTTCCCCCTGGAAACTTAGGCGGGAAGGGTTGCCACACTTGGCGGTTTTGAAATGGGACAGGCGCTCAGGCTATCCTGACTAAAGGTGGTCTTCGCCTGCCAAAGCATGATCCATGACGCGCCAGTGGGCTCGGTGATGACCTCCGCCCTGCGCGCCCGTCGTCTTGGTCTTCCTTCGCCGATCGGGCAACCTTTGGGGTCGCTTTGGAGAGTAGATAGCGGGCCTTTCTCCCTTAACACGAAAGAGGAAACCATCTTCATCCGCACCTGCTGGCGCGGCCTCTGCTGCTGCTCGTCGCCACGCGCGTCACCTACGTGGTGGGCTCCGGACCGCGCGGCTCGCCGAACGGCATTCTCCTCGAGCGCCTGTGGGAGGGGGCCTCGGGAGGCGACCTCGGAAAGCCGCCTCGCGAGGTCACTTCGGGAGGCCGCCTCATGAGAGGGCCTCGCGAGGCCGTTGATGGTGGTGCTGAGTATTACTTGCCACTCCCTGAGGAGGGGGCCTCAGGAAGCCAGGGCCTCATGAGGGGTCTTGGCGAGATGCTCGGTGATGCTGGCCTGCTGGGCCCATGCCAGGCGTTGCGCCCTGGGCCAAAGGCAGATTGGCCTGGATACCCCGGGTTCCATGGGCCCGACAACTGGGCACTAGGTTAATAGATTAGTCCCAAAAAATGATATATAATTGCATATAAATCATCCAAGATTGATACTATAATAGCATGGAACAATAAAAAATTATTGATACCTTGGAGACGTATCAAGCATCCCCAAGCTTAATTCCTGCTCGTCCTCGAGTAGGTAAATGATAAAAATAGAATTTTTGATGTGGAATGCTACCTAACATGTTCATCATGTAATTCTCTTTTACGGTATGAATATTAAGATCCGAATGATTCAAAGAAATAGTCTATAATTTGATATAAAGATCAATACTCAGGCATAGTAACAAACATTCATGTCTTTCAAAATAAAAATGCTAAAGAAAGTTATCCCTACAAAATCATATAATCCTGTCATGCTCCATCTTCTTAACATAAAGTATTTATCATGCACAACCACGGAGACAATCAAGCAATTGGTTCATACTTTTTAACGCGCTTCAGCTTTTTCAACCCCCACGCAATACATGAGCGCAACACTACAAAAAAAACACTTCCGTGATGATACGTCTTTGTCACAGTAGGTCACGTTTTATGTCATGCATGTACACCCGTGACGATTTTATGACAGAATCAAGATAGTCATACCTGGGCTGTCGTAGAAGTGTTCCATGACAATACTGAAATTATCATCATGGAAGTGTCCAGTTCCATGACAATAAATGTGGCGTCATGGAAGTTTTTTCGTCAAGGGTAACTGACACGTGGCATCCACTGTAACGGGTCGCCATTAAGATATCGGGTGCGGGTTTGGATCCGATAACCCGTTAGCAGCCCTGACCAATGGCGATTTTCCACGTGTAAATTTCTCATTCGCTGGCGGATCCACGTGTCAGCTCGGCGTTGCGACAAATGTCATCCATTCATTGGACGAGAGACACCTATGATACGTCGACACGTGGCAAGGCCCAATAGTGGCCCATTTAGGTTAAAAAGGCCGGCCCGTTTGACTTGGTCAAAAGTTAGCAGGCCGGCCCATGGAAAGCCTGTTAACGGCCTGTTCGCATACAACCCATCTACGGCCCGGGTACTCACGGCCCGTTATGGCCTTTCAATATTCGGCCCAGTAGCGTCATGTGGGCCGTCCCATATGATTCCAGCCGGTTGTCACTATTGGGCCATTGGGAACCGGGGTATCCCGACCCGTCTGCCTGCGACCCAGGAGGAGACGCCTGGTGAAGGCCCAAGACACGGCCCATCCAAGGGCCCCACGAAGCGAAGACATCTCCTGAGGCGCGGCACTTAGCCGCGGTAGGGGCAAGAGCCTCGTGAGGCCCTCTCACGAGGCTGCCTCCCGAGGCACCTCCCGAGCCAGGCGCCCGAGGCCACCTCGCCTGACGTCAGCTGCGCGGTCCGTTCCCCATCACGTGGGTGATGCGCGTGGCGACGAAGGGCGGCAGAAGTTCGTGCCAGCGAGCGCAGATAAAGAAGCTTTCCTCTTTGGTGACAAAGGGGGCAGCCCCAGCTGCCCACCCCCAAAGCAAGTCCCAAGGACTGCCCGTTTGGTGATAGAAGACCGATGCAGCAAGGCGCGCAGGGTGGAGGTCACCACCGAGCCCACCGACGCGTCACAGATCATGCTTTTGCAGGCGAAGACCGCCTTTAGTCAAGATAAGACTGAGCACCTGTCCCTTTTCAAAGCCCGCCAAGTGTGGCAACCCTCCCCGCCTAGTTTTTGGGGGAAGAGGACCAAAGCGGCTATAAAAGGGGGCAGAGCTACCATTGTAGAGGTGAACGATTCCTCTGCCTTCTACCTTGTACGCAAGAACGTCTTCTTGCCCACAACAATCCCAACACAAGCAGGAGTAGGGTTTTACACCACAAGGTGGCCCGAACCTGGGTAACCGTCGTGTCCCCTGTCGTGCTCCCGCGTAGTGCTCTCGCCGTAGCCTTGCCGTGGTCACCTTTGGTTGGAGAGAGCTAGCGTGCCCCCAGTGTTCGAACCTCTAGTTCCCCGGGGTCAAGACTCCGACATTTGGCACGCCAGGTAGGGGCTCGCTCAAGTTCTCTTCCACCTCCTCGCCGCCATGGCCAACGCTCGCCATGAGCGCTACGCGCGCCGGGCTGCCAGGGTGGCCCAAACGGAGCCCGTCGCCCGCGACGACCGCCGACGCCGAGCCGCCGGCGCCACCACCGACCCCGCTGCTAGGGAGCAGCAGGCATCCTCCCTCCACCCGTCCGTGCAGGCGGACGGCCACATCGCCACGGCCTCGTCGCTTGCTCGCTGCAACGCGCCGGCCCCGCAGGCCGCGCTGCTCATGGTGCGCGAGCTCCTGCGCTACCGTCCCAGCGACACCGGCTATGACGCCTAGCTCAGCCGCATCACCGAGCTCGTCAACACCGCAGGCGACACCCCGGTGCCCTCTCACCCGCTCCGTCCTCCGCCGTCTCGCACTGGGGACGTGGCGCATGACGTGCTCCCTCCGCCTCCTCTGCATGGCGAGGACGCCCGGCGCCACCGCGACGCGCGGGCGCGTGAACCATCCCGCGACGCATCCTCTCCAGACCATGGCAAACCCAGCTGCCAGATCGTTCGGCGCGCGCCACCCGATGCGCGCATGCTCCTCGAGCAGCAGCGCCAGTGCCAGGACATTACCGTCCAAGAAGTCGCAGCGGCCGGTCGCCAGAACCGCGCCGCTCTCGCCGGCGGCGTCCCCTCCATCTGCGTGGGCTGCCACGCCTTCACCCGCGAGCTGCGGCGCGTGATGTGGCCCACCAAGTTCAAGCCGGACCTGCCTCCGCGCTATGACAGCACCCCCAACCCCGCGGAGTTCCTGTAGCTCTACGCCCTGAGCATCGAGGCGGCAAATGGTGACGGCAAGGTCATGGCGAACTGGTTTCCCATGGCCCTCAAGGACGGCCCACGCTCGTGGCTCATGAACCTCCCCTAGGCGTCCATCTCTTCGTGGGGCGAGCTCTACCGGCAGTTCGTCGCCAACTTCAAGGGCACACACGAGCATTCCCTCACGCTCAACGACTTGCGCGGCGTGCACCAGCGCCCCGACGAGACCCTTCGCAAGTACATCCAGTGCTTCAGCCAAGTGCGCAACAGGATCCCAAGCGCCTCCAAGGCCGCCATCGTCTCCGCATTCACCAACGGCGTCAAGGACGTCCGCATGCGCGAGAAGCTCGCCATCAACGATGAGCTCGACTCCGTGCTTGAGCTGTTCGACCTCGCCAACAAGTGCGCCAAGGCCGAGGAATGCCGCCTCTTCGTCCACAACGACCCCGACGTGGCGCCAGATGCCGCCAAAGCCAAGGCCAAGGACACCAAGTGCAAGAGCCCTGCCGTCCTCGCGGCGGAGCCCGAGCAGAAGTGCGGCCGCGAGCGTGACGAGCCCAAACGGTATAACTGCCCTCTCTGCGCCTACCACAACTCGCACTCCCACAGCACCGAGGACTGCCACAAGCTCAAGCTGCTTCGCGACGAGCGCCTTGGCCGCCGCAGCGATCGCAACGACCGCGGCACCGGCCGTGGAGGTGGCCGCAATGGTGGCCGCTGGGGAGACCGCAACGGCAAACGGCAACTTCTGCTAGGGCTGGCGCGACCAACCTCACGAGATCGCCTGGCGTGACCAGCGTCGTGAGGCTAATCTTCAGGCCAATGTTGCCCTTCCACCACTGCCGCCACCACCACGACGGAACGATGGCAACCAGCCCGACCAGGACGCTGGGGGCTACGAAGAGCCTCGTGGAGTGGCATGCATCCTAGGCAAAGCTCAGGCTCCTGCATCCTACCGACACTTCAAGCTGTTCTCTCGCGAGGTGAACGCTGCCCTCCCGAGGCCTGAAGCTTCTCGCCCCCTCAAGTGGTCGCAGTACCCAATCACCTTCGATTCCAACGATCACCCCAAGTCTTCAAGCGCTGCTGGCACGGTCCCCATGCTGTGCACTCCCACCATTAGCAATGTCGCCGTCACCAAGACACTCATCGACGGAGGTGCGGGCCTCAATGTGATCTCCATCGAGACCTTTGAGCAGCTCCAAGTGCGTTACGACCAACTGCTGCCCACCAGGCCCTTTTCAGAAGTGACCGATGGCTCCACCATAACTCTGGACCAAGTGCGTCTCCCCGTCTCCTTCGGCACCCACAAGAACTACCATACCGAGCTCATTGACTTTGAGGTGGCGCACATCGGCCTGCCGTACAACGCCATCTTAGGCTACCCAGCTCTCGCCAAGTTCATGGTGGCGACTCACCACGCCTACAACGTCCTCTAGATGCCAGGCTGCAGCGGCATCATCACCGTCTACTATGACGAGAAGGACGCAGTCCGCTCCCTCAAGAGCACCTACAAGGCTGCCGCCACCGCCTACCCTGCTGACGAGGATGCCGTCGAGCCTCACGAGGCCGCACCCGCGAAGAAGAAGCAGCTGTTCTCTCAGTACCGCTCCGAGACGAAGAAGCTGTCGGTGGACAGCAGCGGCTCAGGCCCTGCCTTCACCATCGGCACTGGCCTCTCTCCTGCATAGGAAGACGCGCTCGTCACCTTCCTCCGGGCAAATTCGGATGTGTTCGCCTGGACAGCATCTAATTTATCCGGTGTGCCGAGGGAGGTGATCGAGCACCACTTAGCGGTGTTCCCCAACGCATGCCCCGTGAAACAGAAGGCACGGCGCCAGGTGCCAGAGAAGCAAGATTTCATCGTCAAGGAAGTTCAGAAGCTCCAAGAAGCTGGGGTCATCTGTGAGGTGTGCCACCCTGAGTGGCTCGCCAACCCTGTCGTGGTGCCCAAGAAGTGCGGCAAGGAGCGCATGTGCGTCGACTTCATGAGCCTTAACAAGTTCTACCCTCAAGACCCCTTTCCGCTGCCCCGCATCGAACAGATCGTGGACTCCACCGCCGGGTGCGAGTTGCTATGCTTCCTAGATGCCTTCTCAGGCTACCTCCAGATCAAGATGGCGACCGAAGACGTGGAGAAAACGGCCTTCATCACCCCCTGCGGCATATTCTGCTACATCTGCATGCCGTTCGGCCTCCGGAGCCACCTTCCAGAGGCTGATGCGCATCGCCCTGGGGCCCTAGATGGGAAGGAACGTCGAGGCCTACGTCGATGACATCGTTGTCAAGACTCATGAGGCCTGGTCCCTCCTCGCGGACCTCCAGGAGACATTCGACAACCTGCGCAAGGTCAACCTCAAGCTCAACCCAGACAAGTGCATCTTCGGAGTCCCTTCTGGCAAGCTGCTTGGCTTCCTGGTCTCCCACCATGGCATCGAGGCCATCCCCGAAAAGATCAAGGCCAGCGAGAAAATGCGCCCTCCCCGGAGCCTCAAGGAGATGCAACGCCTGCCAGGATGCATGGCCTCCCTTGGGCGGTTCATCTCCAAGTTCAACGAGCGAGCCCTGGCATTCTTCAAGCTCATGAAGAGATCTGGCCCATTCAAGTGGACTCCCGAGGCTGACGCTACCTTCGAAGACCTCAAGAGGTACCTCACGAGCCCGCCCATCATGGTCGCGCCACGCTCTCGCGAGCCCTTGCTACTATACTTGGCGGCTACCCCCCAAACGGCCAGCGCGGCCTTGGTGGCGGTCCGAGAGGAGCGCGTCTGCATCCAGAAGAAGCCCGCTGAGGCCACATCAGTGCCTGCCGAGGTCGCGCCATCACCTGCCGAGGGCTCTCCTCAGAAGGCCCCTATCGAGCTGCCTCATGAGCCACCTCGTTAGCCCCCTGAGCCTCACGAGCCCCCAGGCCCCCCTGAAGACCAAGCTGCTGCAACAACTACCCGCCTCGTTGAGCACCCCGTGTACTTCGTTAGTACGGTGCTACGAGACGCACGCAAGCGTTACCCCATGCAACAGAAGCTCCTCCTTGCGCTCCTCGTCGCCTCCAGGAAGCTGCGCCACTAATTCTAGGGCCACCCCATCAAGGTGATCTCACCCTACCCCCTGGAGCAAGTCCTGCGCAGCCCCAATGCCGTCGGCCGCGTCGCCGAATGGAACATTGAGCTGCAGGCCTTCGAACTAGAGTTCTGCACCACAAGGGTGATCAAGGGCACAGCCTTGGTCGACTTCGTAGCAGAATGGACGGACCCACCCCAGGAGGTGCCTCGCGAGGCTGGATCCCTCTTGCCGGGGGATGAGGCGCCTGACGGATGGTCCATGCACTTTGATGGCGCCTTCTCCCGGCAGGGCGCAGGAGTTGGCGTTGTGCTCACCTCGCCAACGAGAGATAAGCTCTACTACGCCATCCAACTCTACTTCAAGAGCGACGATAAGGCCTCCAACAACATCGCAAAGTACGAGGGCCTCATCACCGGCCTCAAGGCCACCTCTGCCCTGGGCATCAAGCGCCTCACCATCAAGGGTGATTCTCAGCTCCTCGTCAACTTCTCCAACAAAAGCTACAAGCCCAAGGACGAGCACATGTCCACCTACTTAGAAGAGGTACGTAAACTTCAGAAGCGTTTCCTTGGCTTGGAGCTGCAGCACATCCCTCGCGGAGGCAACAAGGAGGCTGATGACATCGCCAAGCGAGCATCCTGCCGCTAGCCCTAGAGCCCTGGCATCTTCGAGGAAAGGCTTCTCAGGCCATCAGCTGCATGACCTGCCATGGGTGCCACACTGCTTCGTGAAGAACTCCCACCCGCACCACCCACGGGTGCGCCAGACTGTGGCCCGGCCTCAGGAGCCCGCCTGTTGCTGATGCTGGAGCCTCAAGCAGACAGCTGGGCTGCGGAGTTCAAGGCCTACTTGCTTCACGGCACCCTCCCGGAGATGGACTCAGAAGAAGAGCGCGTGGCCCGGCAGGCCACCGCTTACTGCTTGCAAGACGATGAGCTGTACCGCAGGCGCCCCAATGGCGTCTCGCAGCGGTGCATCTTTGAAGAACAAGGGCGCGAGCTGCTCACCGACATCCATGGAGGAGATTGCGTCCACCATTCCTCGTCGCGCAACCTTGCCAGCAAGGTGTTTCATAGCGGCTTCTACTAGCCCACCGCGCTCCACGACGCCACCGAGCTGGTCCAATCCTGCGAAGCTTGTCAATTCCACGCCAAGCAAATCCACGAGCCGGCGCAAGGCCTCCAGATGATTCCCCTCTCGTGTCCCTTCGCGGTCTGGGGGCTGGATATCTTGGGACCTTTCCCTCACGCAGCTGGCGGCTACCACTACCTCTACGTCGCCATCGATAAGTTCACCAAGTGGGCGGAGGTCGAGCCAGTGCGCACCATCCCAGCAGGATCTACCATCAAGTTCATCAAGGGCCTCGTGAGCCGCTTCGGCATCCCAAACCGCATCATCACTGACAACGGCTCCCAGTTCACAAGCGGCCTCTTCAAGTCATACTACGCTAGCCTCGGCACGCAGATCTGCTATGCCTCTGTGGAGCACCCTCGAAGCAACGGCCAGGCCGAGCGTGCCAACGCCGAGGTCCTCAAGGGCCTCAAGACGAGAAGCTTCAAGAAAAAGCTCGAAGCCTGCGGCAAAGGCTAGCTTGACGAGTTGCAGTCTGTGCTATGGTCCATCCGCATAATGGCAACCAAACCTACCGGCGAGACCCCCTTCTTCCTCGTCTACGGAGCCGAAGCGGTCCTCCCATCTGAGCTCCGGCACGGCTCTCTGTGAGTCCTTGCCTTCGACGAGGCTCGTCAAGACGCCTCGCGAGAGGCCGACCTGCTGCTCCTCGAAGAAGCGCGTCGCCAGGCCGACCTTCACGCCGCCAGATACCAGCAGGCTTTGCGTCGCTATCATAGCCGCAACATACGCCCACGCACCCTCGAAGTTGGCGACCTCGTCCTGAGAAAGATCCTCTCTAGAGAGGGACTCCACAAGCTCTCACCCATGTGGGAGGGCCCTTTCAGGGTTACTCATGTCTCCAGGCCCGGTGCCGCCCAGCTGGAGACGGAGGACGGACTTCCTGTGCCTAATGCCTGGAATATCCAACACCTCTGCAAGTTCTACCCGTGACCCTCACGTCTACGAACGAAGTGGGGCTGTACACACCTCGAAGCCTCTCATTGCGTTCACCTGATGGGCCCATGAGAGCTCCCACCCACGTCTCAGTGGAAGCCCCATGCTCCGCGCTGGCGGAACGATCGAACCGCGATCATGCCCACGTCTCAGAGGAAGCCCCATGCTCCGCGCTGGTGGAACGATCGAACCGCGATCATGCCCACGCCTAGTGGAAGCCCCATGCTCCGCGCTGGCGGAACAATCACTTGAGGGCACCCCACGGGCTGCATCAACCTCACGCTGATCCGTGCCAACCATGGCAGCCATATCTCTTTTTGGTTGTGTAATGAACTTATTACTATGTTTCAGTAAAGCTCTATTTCCTAAGATATCTCATGTGTTGCTAAGTTGCTTGCCTCAGGAGCTGCGCATGCTCGCGACCTTCCTCCTGCGCATCTCGCGAGCGGGGGCTGGTAATGGTGCCTGTGCTCGGGTCAATCCCAGGAGCGCTGCAAAACCCAAGCGATCGAGCTCTGGCTCGCGGGCCCGCTCCTGTGCATGCCACCTCACCAAGGTCCTTGGTGTCTTGTCTCCTCGCGTGATACCCACGAGCAAGCTAGCAAGCGCGCACCGCTCCCCCCGTTTTATGAAATCAATGCGAAGTTATCACAGGAACAAGGTACTCGAAAGGCCTCGCGAGCGCTTCCTCATGAGGCGACTCACGACAAGACGCCTTCATAAACCCCAGGGAACCTCGCGAGCCAACCTACAGCGACACCTCCGCCAAGTGCCAGCGGGAGGCTTCACGAGCAGAAGCCTCGCGAGGCGCACCCCACAACCATGACACGGCAATCAACACTCGCAAGAGCAAAGTACAAAAATACATCATGAGCCATTCGCGGCGCCTCTCAAATTCCCTCTCCCTGCAGCCTCGCTGAGTGCTGATGTTCTCTCCTCGGTGCAAGCTGCTTGCACGTCAAAGGGGGACTCCCTGAGCACCGCGCCTCAGGAGTCCTTACCTCCTCTTAGTGCCCTACACCTCCTGGCCTTGTACAGGCAACGCGACCTGACATACCAGCGATGGTTGTAGCCCGCTCGGGGGCTAGGTCCTGACGACGTAGAGCATGAAGGCAAACATGGAAAGAGGAATAAGGCTCACGAGGAGCCTAGCGAGGAAACATGAATCACGCCAAATCATAAGTACTTAAAACAAAAGACATCATTTTTCACACCATTGGGGGCTACATCGGCCCATTACAGGAACGAAAGAAAGAGGTCAAGGGGGAGCACGGCGTGCCCTCAAGATCAGACATGGGCGCCGCCTGCGCTTAGTCGGAGTCTCCGTCCTCACTCTTGATGCACGGGGAGCCTTCGCCGCCCTCGCTCCCGCTGCTGGAGCCTCCGCTGCTCCCGCTGCTGGTCCCGTCGGAGGATTTGGAGCCGTTGTCGTCCTCGCTCTCCGCGCAGCACCCGAGGCGGGCGCCGGAGGCCCCGAAGATCTTCATGAAGAGGGTGGCATCTCCATCGTACTTGAATTGAAGGAGATGCCCCCGCTTCAGGCCGTGGGCGAGGGCAAAGGACTTCCACCCCTGCTTCAAGAACATGAAGCCGGAGGGGATGAATTCCATCGCCACCCAGGAGGGCCCATTGCAGCAGCCGTCTGCCTACACCCACAGCCCCAAGGGCTCCTTACCCTCCATCACCTTCCCGAAGGAATCGAGGAGCCGGAGCCAGCTGCAAGGCCGGCGATGCATCCCCGCGATGAACTCGTACATCGCATCTGCCGAATGAAACCCCGCCTGGGGAGGGCGGGCGGCCGCCCCACCGCGCCCGCCTCGGGCACAGGCGCCGCGCCCCCCCGCGACCACGGGCGCCGGCCCTTCCATGAGCACTTGGACCGGCTTCAGCGGCCGCCTAGGGGCGCCCGCAGCCTCGGGGTGGAACCCTCGTGGAGGCGGTGGACGCGCGAGCTCGCCCTCTGCCCCTCGCCATCGCAGCGGTGGTTCTGGAAAGACGAGAAATGGAAGGAAGGAAGGAGCAGAGGAAGAAGATGGGCGAAGGATCCCTGCCTTCCGTCGCCCTTTATACCCAATTGGGGCGCTCTCCTTGTCGCTCCGCCTTCTTCGACGTCGGGGATCGAGATAGCAGAAAGGGAGCAATGATGGCCTGCGCCCCGTGCGGGCAGGCTTTATGGCAAGAGCAAGCGGTTACCGAGGCAAAGTGGGGAAGTGGGGGCGTCCCACGTCCCGTCGTGGGCCACGCGTCGAGCCTGGGCCTCGCAGTCTGTCAGGGCCCGCGGCGTTTCACTCCCAATGGGCGGGAATGTGTGCACCACGGGCCCGGGGGCTACTGTCGGGCCATTGGGAACCGGGGTATCCGGGCCCATCTGCCTGCGGCCCAGGAGGAGATGCTTGGCGAAGGCCCAAGACGCGGCCCATCCAAGGGCCCCGCAAAGCTAAGACATCTCCTGACGCGCGGGCCTCCTGAGGACCCCCCTTGAGACACGCCCTGCCGGCACTTAGCCACGACAGGGGCAGGAGCCTCGCGAGGCCCTCTCGCGAGGCTGCCTCCCGAGCCAGGCACCCGAGGCCACCTCGCCTGACGTCAGCTGCGCGGTCTGTTCCCCATCACGTGGGTGACGCGTGTGGCGATGAAGGGCGGCAGAAGGCCGTGCCAGCGGGCGCAGATAGAGAAGCTTTCCTCTTTAGTGACAAAGGGGGCAGCCCCAGCTGCCCACCCCCAAAGTAAGTCCCAAGGACTGCCCGTTTGGTGATAGAAGACAAATGCAGCAAGGCGCGCAGGGTGGGGTCACCACCGAGACCACCAACGCGTCACAGATCATGGTTTTGCAGGCGATGACCGCCTTTAGTTAGGATAAGACTGAGCAGCTGTCCCCTTTCAAAGCCCGCCAAGTGTGGCAACCCTTCCCGACTAGTTTTTGGGGGAAGAGGACCAAGGCGGCTATAAAAGGGGGAAGAGCTGCCATTGTAGAGGGGATCGATTCCTCTGCCTTCTACCTTGTACGCGAGAACGTCTTCTTGACCACAGCAATCCCAACACAAGCAGGAGTAGGGTTTTACACCACAAGGTGGCCCGAACCTGGGTAACCGTCGTGTCCACTGTCGTGCTCCCGCGTAGCGCTCTCGCCGTGGTCACCTTTGGTTGGAGAGAGCTAGCGTGCCCCCAGTGTTCGAACCTCTAGTTCCCCGTGGTCAAGACTCCGACAGTCACTTTCGGCCCATCTATGTCCCGTGAAGTCTTTCGGCCCATATGAGGCCTTTTGCTTCTCTGGGCCCATTGACGACCTGTGGTGAATCAAGCCCATCATGAACAGTAAACTGCTTTGAGCCCATTAACGGCCCATGATTCAGTTGGGCCGTTTCCAGCCCATGCTCCCTTTCGGCCTTCTAAGGGCCCATACATTCTTGGGCTCATTTCCGTCCCTCAATTACTTACGGTCCATTACTGGCCTGTTATGCTAATGGGCCAAATTCAGCCCGTGGAAACAATCGGTCTGTTTGTGGCCCGTTAACCCGTTGGGCCGTTTTCATCCTGTCCTGTAATCCGGCCCATTAACGACCCGTCATGCCTCTTGATAGAATTAAGCCTGTGCTGTCTTCCGGCTTGTTAACGGCCCGTTATGGTCTGGGCCCATAAACAGACGGTTCCTATTTTGGCCCGTTTACGGTCCATATTGCGGTCCGGTTTTGGCCCACGAACAGTATGACCCATGGATCCTATGGCGCGAACGAGGCCCATGGATCCTATAGCCCGTAGGAGGCCCATCGTTACCACGGCCCGTATGTGGCCCATGGTTATTGCGGCTACTAGCAAACCGAGGAAAAAGAACTGCAGTGACTACAAGCAAACAAATAAACAAAAGACTATAAGTAAATAAATAAGAAAGTAACTAATGCTAGGCTATTACGGTGATTACACAAATTACATCCACTGGGCATCAAAGTTCGCTACCAGTGCAAATATTGGGGAACAACAAAGAAGCATATTACATACACTGGGCGTCTAAATTGGCCACCAGTGCAAATAAACGCGGCAGCAAAACAAGTCCAGAACTGAAACCACTTCAGAAGAGCTCAAGAAACGATATCCTGGGCACCCACCATGCTGGCAAGAAGCTTAGCAAGCTTATTAGCTTTCTCTTGTTTGGCGCTAAAATCCTCCAACTCTTGTTGTTTCTCCAGAAAGTATGCATCTGAATTCTACAGGGACTTCCTCAGTCCTTCGGCTTCTTGTCGCAGCACAGCTGATAATTATCTTTCAGCTTGTAGTTGAGACTCAAGAAGCCGAACTGATTTAGGCAGCGAGTCCGAAGGGCTTGTGCCAGCGGTAATGGCTAGTAACTCGAACACTACATCAAGGTAGGACTTTGGGGTTGTCTCACTATCTTCAAGATAGTTTTTATCATCTTTCTTGGAGAACAACAGGGTTGTCTGACTATCTTGGACCTTATCTGCATTACTTCCTTTACCATTGCATAATGGGGTACTCTTCTCCACTATTCTGCCGGCATTCTAAAAGAGGAACAAGCAGACACATCACAGGTTTAGCATGTATATGAAACTCATTTTGGTAAACCAGTTCAGTTGTAAGGTTGACAGGATTATACTAACTTGTCTTCTATTGCAAGGTAGTACATAATAACAGAATGAAACAAACATATATCTATGTACTATGGTCACTGTATTGTCTATATCATCCTAGCTTATGTTGCCAAATCAAGATAGAGACACAGTTCAAATCATATCTGTTTAAGACAAAGCAGCATAGACAGAATATAAGTGTGGGAAACTACACAGTACTAATAACACTTGTAATGTGCATGACATGAGAACATAACTATTTATACAATTGAAACTGAAATCAACATAAAGCAAGAAGTTACAACGGCAAACCAGTTAAAGAACCAGGTTTAAAACATACCTTTTGCACCATTGGAGTTTCAATTGGATCCTTCAAATTAGAAATTAGATGGTATGAGTAAATACAGTGATGCAAGAGCAAAGCAGAATGCACCATAGCTACGGAATCTGACCTGAGAACAGTTGTTCTTCTGCTTTAAGTGTGGAGTTTGGGTTCGCTGTGGTGGTCCTCTTGCTTTGGGCACTGCAGTTGCCTTACTAGCTACCTGTGTGTGGGTGCTCTATGGTGGAGATGGTGTTGTGTCAACTGGAAGTGGGTTACTATCTGCTGGGGTTGGGGTTAGATGGGGTGTAGCTGGTTCTCTGGCCAACGGGGTAGGGGTACAATCTGCAAGAGTGTCGGTTATGTGTGGTGGGGCTGGCTCTTGGGCAAGTACAACCATGGTTCTATCTGCATCGACGGGTAGCACCGTCTTTTGTGAAGACCGTGTTTTTACTCCCTTAGATACTACCATCACCCCCTCCAATTCAAATGGCTGATAAACAAGAAAAGAAATTGAAGGTACAGACATTGTATGATAGACAGATGCAGTAATTCACGTATATGTTGTCTAACCAAACAGGACAGCATGACACAATTTCACATATATGATGGCTAAGGCTAACTAAACAGGATAGCATGACACAATTTCAGATATATGATGGATAACTAAACAAGATAGAATGACATAATTCAACATATGATGACTATCTAAACGGGATGACATGACATAACTATATGATGTCTTTATAAAATAGGTTGGCATGAAATAATTCACATACATGTTGTCTAAGTATATAGGATGGCATGATATAATTCACCTATATGATTGATATACTAAGTAGCTGGCACTCGCATATATGATCTCTAAACTAAGCAGATGGCATTGAATATTGTGTATATGATGTCTAAACTAAGCAATGCAAGACACCATATGCATGATATGCTAAATATAACTGTCACAAGTTAGAGCATACACCTCAGGGGGGGTATAGGACTGGTCATCTGTCTCTGAATCCTCTTCTGAGGAGCTACCTATAACCAGTGAGATATCTGCTTCAACAGGTAGCATTGTCTGCTTTGAAGACCTTATTTTCACTCCAGATTTTTCCATAACCGACTCAAATGGCTGATGCATAGGAAGAGTAGTTCAATATACAAACATTGTCGGCAAATGGAATACGTAATGAAAAAAAAGATGGCATGACATAATTCACATATATGATGCCTGGCTACACAGGATGGCATTGCATAATTCACATATATGATGCCTTGCTAAAAAAGATGGCATTGCATAATTCACATATATGATATACTCCCTCCGTTTCTAAATATAAGTCTTTGTAGAGATTTCACTATAGCCCACATACGGATGTATATAGATGCATTTTAGAGCGGAATCTCTACAAAGACTTATATTTAGGATTCAATCATTTTGCTCTGTATGTAGTCCATAGTGGAATCTGTACAAAGACTTATATTTAGGAACGGAGGGAGTAGAAACTAAACAGGTGGCATTCACACAAAGCAGGTCTAATCTACCCAGATGACATAGCAATGCAAGACACCATATGCACGATATGAGCAATATAACCCTGGCAAGCTAGAGCATAAACCTCGGGGGGGGAATAGGACTGGTCATCTGTCTCTGAATCCTCCTCTGAGGAGCTATCTGTAACCAGCAAGATCTCTGCTTCGGCAGGTAGCACTGACTGCTCTGAAGACCTTGTTTTCACTCCAGATTTTTCCATCACCGACTCAAATGGCTGATTCACAGGAAGAGTAGATGAATGTACAAACATTGTCGACAAATGGAATACATGATGAAAAAAATAGTATGGCATGATATAATTCACATATACGATGACTGGCTAGACAGGATGGCATTGCATGATTCACAAATATGATGGCTGACTAACAAGATGGCACTGCATAATTCACATATATGATATAGAAACGAAACAGGTGGCATTCACACAAAGCATGTCTAAACTAAGCTGATGACATATACGATGTATAAAGTAAGCAATGCAAGGCGCCATATACATGATATGACCAACATCAGCATGCCAAGTTAGAGCAAACACCTCAGGGGGTAAATAGGAGTGGTCTGCTCCCTTTGAATCCCCCTCTGAATAGTTATCTTCCTCTGGAATACAATCTGGAATGGGGGGAGGGGGGCTGCCACTGCGCCCACCATGCAGCAATGTCTACATGACATTATATTCCCACGCAACGCTCTTCTCTTTTTCTCTACATGTTCTGTATGATTTTGTACAATAACTGACATGCATAATAAAAAAACATAGTCAGATTATGTAAGGCCTAAGGGGTGCATGCAGAAATCCAGACTGATGGTAGCAACCAGTGGATAGATCCAAAACTAATGGTAACAGGCAGATGATAGCTTCAGTTAAAAAATACAGATGATGGCTCCTCTACTGTTTGTTGCCCACCCAACATGAACCACATAGAAGCCCCGAGATGAACCAGATAGTAGACAGAGATACTATTCATAGCTGCCTCGATATGTGCCCCACAAGCATTTTAAAACTCAAGTCTGAACATTAGTTTGGACCTGACTCAGAGTCTAAGAGGTGAATAGGACGATAAAGTAGAAGGTAATATTAATCAATGGATGATGTAAGCATACACGAAAGAGTGCGACCTCTCTTCCGGAACTATTTAGTCGACACGTTCATCTGCTCAGTCGATGATGGTAATGCAGTTGGTGTGGCTGCCGGCAGCGGGGAAGAAGATCTGAGGTGGAAAAAGAAGGTCTGGAGTGGGGATCTCTGCTGTGGTGGACGCTTCCATCGATGGAGCAGCTCAGGTGGGGTGGACGACAGCACGGCAGGAGCGGGACAAACCACATAGAGTTTTCTTTGACACCTATCTGTAAATGAAGTAAATCTGTAAGGGCTCCTTTGAACTGGATGATACTAAAAATGCATGGACTGGAAAAACACAAGAATAGGATAGGAATGCACATGCAAAACAGAGCATTTGCAAACACAGGATTTCTGTCTAACTGGGTGTTTGGTTCACAGGAATTGTAAGAACACAGGAATGCAAAGAAACATGGTCAAATGAAAGTCAAACCACATGAAAATGTAAAGTTAGAATCTTATTATGCCACTAATGCACTTAGTCTTGTTCTTCATGCATAGGAATTTTAAAGGACGTCCAAGTGGATATTAAAATTCCTACGTTTTTTTGAGAGAGACACCAAAGGAAAAAAAAATCCTCCAGTTTTGCTTTGCTCCATTCCTTCTAACCAAATGCATGAATAGTAGTACCATAGGAAACTTTCCAAGTCCTATGTTTTCCTTCACTTTTTCTTTGAACCAGTGGTGATTCTAGTAGGCAGTCTTCAACAGGCTGAAGCCTGCCCTCAAATAATGTTTTTGTACTACTACTATTTTGGACACAACCAACTAGCTCAACACCAAGGCCCATCTACACATGCACGGCTCCAACACGCAGAAATAAAAAATGATCACTTCCGAGAGAGTCCAACACGGATAGCTAACTTGCCTACTACCTCACTGCTTGTCATATGGGAGAAACTATTCGTATTTCTCATTACTACGTGTTCTCAGTGGGTGTTCTTGCCTGCATGAACTGGATATTTTTCGAAAAGAAACCTAAAGTTTTTCAATATATACTACATGTGCTCTGTTGTAATCTGAATAAATTTGAGCTTATATGTTCCCGTTGTAATCTGACATTTTGTGAGTTTATTTGGTCCACGTGATTATGAGATAATGGCTATCTTGCTAAATCGATTCAAATTGTGGTTTAAAAGAGCATTTAGTTTTCTCCCTGTTAACTTTGATACCACCCTCCATTTCTTTCTAGATTTGCAACTGCTTTGAACCAAAGGATCCCTAAGGGATCGACGTGAATGTAGAGTAAAAAAGTGATGTGACGAGTGTACAACCTCTTTGGCATAGCCTTGTCGACCTCGGCTTCATTGGGTTGGTCGTGGAGGATGGTGCAGCTGGTGTGACTGTCGGAGGCAGGGAAGAAGATCTGAGGAGTCTGGAGATGGCGCCGAGGGTACTGCTCTGCTGTGATGGACGGTCCCATCGTTGGAGCAGCTCCGGTGAGGTGTACGATGGCGAGGCTGAAGCAGGACAAGACAGACAATGTTAATCTGAAGTGGGATTCTAATTGCATCTGCAATAGATGATGTAAAATACATCAGCAAACAGTGCTAGATGTAAAATGCATCAGCCGTGCCGCGGTTGCTCCAACAGATGATGTAAAAACTGTTGACTCTGAACTTAACTGAAGAAACTGAATTGTACATTCGAAACTAAATTTTACTGACGAAACTGAATTTACTGTCGAAACTGTTTGCACTAGTTGCGGAGCACTGCAAAAGAAGTTTAGGCCGCTTCAGCACTAGTAGCTCCTGAAGTTGTGATCTAAATCAGCAGCCGCTCGAGCAGTGAACGCACTAGCAGAGAGCAGCTCGTGCAGCTACAGTAGCTGCGCCCGGAGCAGCAGCGCGAGCGAGAGCTAAAGCATCAACTCATGTAGCTGCAGCAGGTCATGTAGTAGCAGCAGCGCGAGCGAGAGCAAGTGCAGAGCACAACAGCAGCAGGAACGAGAGCAAGAGCAGAGCAGCAGTGCGACCAACAGCAAGAGCAGAGAAGCAGCGTGAGCGAGAGCTGGAGCAGCAGCAGCAGCGTGAGCTAGAGCCGAAGCAACAGCAGCTCCTGCTGGTATGGATCTCGCCGCCGAGGGAGCAACGCCATGGGGGAGAGACGCCGTGGAGGAAGTGGCCGGCGACGCCGCCGTCGATGGAGACGCGCCATGGAGGCTCGGGATCGAGCACCGGCAGCCCCATGAGATCGAATAAAACAGAAAATGCAGCGATGAGTGTAGAACCTCCTTGGTGGCGCCAAGTAGGCTTTAGCTTCATCGGAGGAATTGGAGAGGGTGCTGCGGTTCTGGTGGGGCAGGTGAAGACAGCGCTGTGAGAATGGAGGTGGCGCGTTAAACGAGGCAAACGTCGGGGCAGCTCCTTGGAGGTGGAGGACAGGGCGACTGAACCGGCGGGACGATGAGATCGATGACGGATCCTCATCTGGAGCGGTGGATGAGGGACATCGAGCTGTTGCTGTGGACGACATCGTCGGGGAAGAGGCTTCGGATGGGCGGCGATCGGGTGGCGGACGGAGGAGGGTGGGGTTTCGCTGGTTTTGGCGGCCTCGATGTATGAATGGGGGTAACGCAGGGGAAGAGAGGGGGAGCCATGGCTTAGGGACGCGCTTGTCCAAAATTTGGAGTAAGTTACGAAAGTACCCCCACCCGTTTTATCCATGGGACGTCGAGGCAGTATTTCTGGCTGAGGGGTAGAAGGGGGATTTCGCGTGTTGGGCGGCGCGACCGATTTTGGATGAGGAGCGAGTTTTCACGCGCGTTGAAAATTTGGGATAATAAGGCACGGGTTGAAGAGGCGGGAGTTTCGCACCACAAGAGACAGACATACTCTAGCTTGAAATTTTTGGGATAACAAGGCGTGGCTTCGAATTTCGGGAGAACAAGCTTAACATGTACAAAAAACAAAACAAAAGACTATTCGTACAAGACAAGAGAGAGTCATGTCCCGTTTAGAATATTATTACAAATGCCATTCAAAGCCAACAACAAATAACTAACAAATTCGGTAGAACAAAACTTAGCGTGTACAGTACCAAATCAATTCGCACTTCCCTCAACAACAAAAACAACAGCAAATCAACAACAACAAAAAAACAAATCAAAACACCTCCCACAAAAAAAATCAAATCAAAACACTGTCATCTACCATATTGACTCAATTTGAATCAATTTTCCCTATTTGAATACGATTGTTGTCAAGTTATAACATCATTTAAATATTATCCTTATAACACAATACATGCATGTAGTAGTAATCCTATTTAAATATGAACTACATGTACCATACGATCTCCAATTCAAATATTTGTATCCATTTTATGTTGAATTCAAATCACAGTACATTTAATGCTCTAGCTAGACGTTCGGAATGATCTAAACCATGTTTTCATATGTATATTGTGTTTAACACACACAATGCATACCCCCCACACACACAACATTTAGATGTTAGCTACGAAAACCACACATTATATCAAATTCAAATAGTTATGTCCATGCATGGATGCAATGTGGTCAAACGATGCCTGCCATCGGTGTCTCAAATTCAAATCAATTTTGGCTTGTTCGACGTGTATATAGTATTGCATGTTCGATTCAAAACCACACGCATATCTCCATTATATTCGTGCGTGCATGGGTTACAAACATCATGATCTCTTATTCAATTATTTGAATCCACTTTTATATTGATTATCATCTATGTGAGTCTTTTACACCCACTCACACACTCCTCCTCTCTTTGTGGATATATACCACCAACTTTCCTATCGTGCATGCATATATATATGCACACACACTCCCCACTCGGCATCCTCTACATCGCGCACACACACATTCTCGTTCTCTAGGTCGGTCTCCCACGATCTCTCTAGGTCTCTCCATCTGCCTCTTTCCCACACACACCAATCGATATACCCCTCTAGCTAGGTCTGCCTAGCTACCACACACAAACATTTACACATATGGTCCTACCCTCCTCTCACCATCCATGCCTCCCGCCCTAACTCTAAGGAAAGCGCGCACTATCGCCCCCTCTGTTTTTATCCATCTTGCACTCGTACACTGTCTCAAGCTAACTAACTAATAGGCCTCTCGCACCATCTCCAAGTAGCTAGATAGCTAGCTGCATCCCTCCCCCCTCCCCCACATACACACCTCTCCCTCTCTTCGTCACTCTGGGAGTTCTTTATCTCTGACACATGCATGCATGTGCACCAATCGATTTCCCTCTATGTGTAGCCAGGTCTCTCTCGCTATTTTCCCACACAAACCGACTGATCTATATCTCTAGTTAGGTCTCCCCCTCTTTTCCCACGTACACACATCGACGGAACTACGACCTCTCTCGATAGGACCACCTACCACACACACATTAATTTTCCCTCCCATCTCATCATCCATGCCTTCCGCTTTATCTATCAATCAGACGTGCGCGCCCACGCACGTTCTCGTCCCCTCTCTTTAATTATCGATATCGCACTTGTACTCCTTCCTTATCTTCGTCTACCTGGCCTCTCACACCATCTTCAAGCACCCCCCTCCTAGCGCTTGTATGCTCGTAAAGTTCTTCCCTCTATCCATCTCTATCAATATCTAGCGTAAACGATATCCTTCCCCCTCTTCTCGTATATCGCCCTCTATCTCTCTCTCTCTGACACACCCACTAGGTGGAGTACATGTATACGAAGAGAAGAGGTGCACGCACGCACTCACTCCTTCCCTCATATAGACACACGGGTACACGGTGGAGCACATTTCTATAAGAAGAGACAGCCCACGTGATTGATAATTTGACGCATGTAGAAAGGCTTTTTAGATGATGTGGCACTAGTACTTCCGGTACGTGCAAAGCAACCAAGTTGGATTTCCAATAGCATGGCACTACTCTGTAGGAAACAAAATACGAGGAAGATCTTGTTTAGGGTGATGTCTCTCTTTTTCAGTCAATACATTTATGAATAAAATGATGTGGGGGGACATCAATGAAGCCACGTGGCACATGTGGAGGTGTTGTTTGCCAGCTTCCTGTGTGGATTTGATCACACTGACGTGCCAATGGTTCTAGAAGAACGTAGACACTTTTTTTAGGGTGGGTACACTTAGGTTACTGTAGACGCGAATCCGAAACACCTAGACCGTTGGATCAACATCAATGAATGGCTGATATCACGTCACACATGAACGATTGAGAATTTCAAAACTAATTATAGAAATAGCCAGCAGCGGGATCCTCTTTTTTTTGGTCTGAGAGGTTGCGGGCGTCTGGCTCCGCCACGATGGCCTCCGAGAGCGCGGGCCCACGTATGCGTCCGAGAAACGTATGCAAACCGTCGGCCAAACTCCCACGCCTCCGCTCTAGTAAAAAAATACTCCCTCGCTTCCCGCGCTGGAAAAACACCGTCCTCGCCATTCTAATGGGGATTTCTCTCGACCGATCTCGTTAAGGAGTGAAAGCAAGTGTTACACTTTACATAGTATTAAGTTAGGTGGTAAACTTTACAGCTCGTCGCATTCGCGTCGCACCAACACACGGTCGGTCCGGCCCGCCGCTCACCGAAGGGAAGCGCATCGGCTTGGTGCATCACTGACATGTGCAACCGCATGTGAGCAGTAGCACGAACAGACCGTCGGTTCGGCCCACCGCTCGACACGCATCGGCTTGATACATCACTGACATGTACGACTGCATGTGAGGAGTAGCAAATGGACAGGCCAAGATCCTCCACCTACCGCACGCCAAAAGCCCGACCTTTTTAATAATTCTATAGATTGCACCAAGGAGCAGACCATGGCTATGGCTCCCTCAGTTGCGAACGCTCGCGTGGCAGTTTCATGTGTGGGGAGGGGCGTGGTGTGGCAGTTTTGTAAAATGCCATGGCATTTCTTTTTTTACTGCTATTTTCGTCCAATAACTGGCACCGTCAGGTGCAGATCTTACGGTTACTGGTGCGTTCGCCAGGAATAGCCTAGCGGTGAACTATTGACTTTTTTTCACACGCATTACATCGACACATATCATCTCTCTCCCTCTTTCCCACGCACATACCTATGCTCATGAGTCTCTCGGGACTTCTCGTACACACCATCTCTAGCTCTCTAGGTCGATGCCACGCACATACACTTGTACTCTAGGTTTAGTATGTCGTACACGGAGATAAGAGGTGCACGCACGCACTCGTCCTCTCTCACACACGCATCTGTAGCTATGAATCGTAGTGTTCTCAACCATCCAATTCGCTCTATCAAAGGTTCATGTTGCTCCTTGGCCTTCAGATTCAAAGGTTCAAAATGCGGAGGCTCAGCTGGAGGCGCAAGGTTTTGCTTAATGTGGGTACCACACATGGCACAAACACGACACGAGATTGGTCTGCCTGGTGCGCAGTCGGGTGAGTACCAGTAGTACTACTTTGAGGTGTGATACGTCCAATTTGCATCATGATTTCCTACTAATAATTTTTATGTTTCATCATTATTTCACTTTATGGTACAATTCTTATGCCTTTTCTCTCTTATTTTTCAAGATTCACATGAAGAGGGAGAATGCCGGCAGCTGGAATTCTGCACCGGAAATGGGTGAAACATAGATAGCTATTCTGCACAACTCCAAATGACCTAAAAATTTACGGAGAATTATTTTGGAATATATAAAAAATACTGGCGAAAGAATTACCAGGAGGGGACCCACCAGGCAGCCACAAACCTGGGGGCGCGCCCTACCTCCTGGGCGCGCCCCCCAAGCTTGTGGGGCCCCTGGCAGGCCTCCGGCCCCCTCCTTCTGCTATATGAAGCCATTTTCCCTAGAAAAAAAATCAGAAGAATACTTTCGGGATGAAGCGCTGCCGTCTCGAGGCGGAACCTGGGCAGGAGCTATTTTGCTCTTCGGCGAAGCGATTCCATCGGGGATACTTCCCTCCTGAAGGGGGAAATCGAAGCCATCGACATCACCAACGATCCTCTCATCGTGGGAGGACCAATCTTCATCAACATCTTCACCAGCACCATCTCATCTCAAACCCTAGTTCATTTCTTGTATTCAACCTTTGTCTCAAAACCTCATATTGGTACCTGTGGGTTGCTAGTAGTGTTGATTACATCTTGTAGTTGATGCTAGTTGGTTTATTTGGTGGAAGATTATAAGTTTAGATCCTTAATGCTATTCAATGCCCCTCTGATCTTGAACATGAATATGATTTGTGAGTAGTTACTTTTGTTCTTGAGGACATGGGAGAAGTCTTGTCATAAGTAATCATGTGAATTTGGTATTCGTTCGATATTTTGATGATATGTATGTTGTTGCTTCCTTTAGTGGTGTCGTGTGAACGTCGACTACATAACACTTCACCATCTTTGGGCCTAAGGGAAGGCATTGTGGAGTAGTAATGAGATGATGGGTTGCTAGAGTGACAGAAGCTTAAACCCTAGTTTATGCGCTATTCCGTAAGGGGCTGATTTGGATCCATATGTTTCATGCTATGGTTAGATTTATCTTAATTCTTCTTTCGTAGTTGCGGATGCTTGCGAGAGGGGGTAATCATAAGTGGGAGGCTTGTTTAAGTAACAACAGCACCCAAGCACCGGTCCACCCACATATCAAATTATCAAAGTAGCGAACGCGAATCAAACAAACATGATGAAAGTGACTAGATGAAATTCCCTTGTGTCCTCGAGAACGCTTTGCTTATTATACGAGTTCGTTCTGGCTTGTCCTTTGCTGTAAAAAGGATTGGGCCACCTTGCTGCACTTTAGTATACTTGTTACTTGTTACTTGCTACGAATTATCTGGCTACCGAAACTATCTGTTACCGCTACTTTCAGTACTTGTAGAGAATACCTTGCTGAAAACCGCTTGTCATTTCCTTCTGCTCCTCGTTGGGTTCGACACTCTTACTTATTGAAAGGACTACGATTGATCCCCTATACTTGTGGGTCATCAAGACTCTTTTGTGGCGCTGTTTCCGGGGAGTGAAGCACCTTGGGTGAGTGGAATTTGGTAAGGAAACATTTATATTACGTGCTGAAATTTACTGTCACTTGTCACTATGGAAAGTAATCCTTTGAGGGGCTTGTTCGGGGTATCTTCACCTCGACCGGAAGCATTAAGAGTTGCCCCTCAACCTACTGAACCGACTGAAAATATTTATTATGAAATTCCTTCGGGTATGGTAGAGAAACTGCTAGCTAATCTTTATGCAGGAGATGGAACGGTGCACCCTGATATGCACTTGATATATGTGGATGAAATTTGTGGATTGTTTAAGCTTGCAGGTCTATCCAGAGATGGATTTAAGAAGAATGTATTCCCTTTATCTTTGGAGGGAAATGCATTGACATGGTATAGGCTATGTGATGATACTGAAACATGGGATTCGAACCGGTTGAAGCTAGAATTTCACTAGAAATTTTATCCTATGCACTTGGTTCATCGTGATCGGAATTATATATATAATTTTTTGCCTCGTGAAGGAGAAAGTATCGCTCAAGCTTGGGGGAAGCTTAAGTATATGTTACATACATGCCCCAATCATGAGCTCTCAAGAGAAATAATTATTCAAAACTTTTATGCTCGGTTTTCTCATGATGATCGATCCATGCTCGATACTTCTTCTAATGGTTCCTTTATGAAGAGGACTATTGAATTTAAATGGGATCTTGTGGAAAGAATTAAACGCAACTCTGAAGATTGGGAAATTGACAAAGGTAAAGAGTCAGGTATAAATCTTGAGTTTGATTGTGTTAAATCTTTTATGGAAACTGATGCTTTTCATAAGTTTAGTACTAAATATGGACTTGACTCTGAGATAGTAGCTACCTTTTGTGAATCTTTTGTTGCTCATGTTGATCTCCCTAAGGAGAAATGGTTTAAATATCATCCACCTATTGAATTAAATGAAGAACCTATTAGTGTTAAAGAAGAAACAATTGTTTACAATGTTGATCCAGTTGTGCCCTCTGGTTATATTGAGAAACCTCCTTTCCCTGTTAGGATTAAGGAACATGCTAAAGCTTCAACTGTGGTTAACAAAAGTAATATAAGAACACATAGACCTTCTGAACAAATTAAGGTTGAACCTAATATTGCAATGGTTAAAGATCTTTTGGTTAATGATATTGATGGGCATGTTATTTACTTTTGCGATGAGGCTGCTAGAATTGCTAAACCTGTTAGAAATGAATGAGACATGCTAGATAAGAATAAGCCCGTAGTTGGCATGCCTGTTGTTTCATTTAAGAGGAGATCATTGTTATCATGGTTTATGTGATATGGGTGCTAGTGTGAGTGCTATTCCGTTTTCTTTATATCAAGAAGTAATGCAAGATATTGCACCTGTTGAGATTGAAGATATTGATGTTACTATTAAGCTTGCAAACAGAGATACTATTGCACCACTTGGGATTGTTAGAGATGTTGAAGTCTTGTGTGGTAAAATCAAATACCCTACTGATTTCCTTGTACTTGGTTCACAACAAGATAATTTTTGTCCCATTATATTTGGTAGACCTTTCTTGAATACCGTTAATGCTGAAATTGATTGTTTTAAAGAGAAGGTTAGAGTTAAGTTTGGTGATATATATCATGAATTTAATTTCTCTAAGTTTAGTAGACAATATCATGATAAAGAATTACCTAATAAATATGAAATTATACGTCTTGCTTCTATTGTTGTGCCTCCTACAGATCCTTTAGAACAATACTTGCTAGACCATGAGAATGATATGAATATGAATGAAAGAAATGAAATAGATGAGTTGTTCTTTAAATAAGCACCTATCCTTAAATATAATTTGCCTGTTGAAACCTTGGGAGATCCACCTCCACCCAAGGGTGATCCTGTGTTTGAATTAAAGCAATTACCTGATACACTTAAATATGCTTAGCGTGATGAAAAGAAGATATATCCTGTTATTATTAGTGCTAACCTTTGAGAGCATGAAGAAAAGAGATTACTTAAAACTCTGAAGAAGCGCCATGCTGCAATTGGATAAACTCTCGATGATCTTAAGGGCATTAGTCCCACTTTATGTCAGCATAAAATTCATATGGAGCCAGACGCTAAACCCGTTGTTGATCATCAAAGAAGGCTGAATCCTAAAATGAAGGATGTGGTAAGAACTGAAATATTAAAGCTTCTCGAGGCAGGTATAATTTATCCCATAGCTGATAGTAGATGGGTAAGTCTTGTTCATTGTGTTCCTAAGAAAGGAGGTATTACCATTGTTCCTAATGATAAAACTGAACTTATCCCACAAAGAATTGTAACTGGTTATAGGATGGTAATTGATTTTAGGAAATTAAATAAAGCTACTAGGAAAGATCATTACCCCTTGCCTTTTATTGATCAAATGTTAGAAAGATTATCTAAGCATACACACTTTTGTTTCTTAGATGGCTATTCTGGTTTCTCTCAAATACACTACAAAAAAACACTTCCGTGATGATACGTCTTTGTCACAGTAGGTCAACTTTTCTGTCATGCATGTACATCCGTGACAATTTTATGATAGAATCAAGATAGTCATACCTGTGCTGTCGTAGAAGTGTTCCATGACAATACTGAAATTATCATCACAGAAGTGTCCACTTCCCTGACGATAAATGTCGCGTCATGGAAGTGTTTTCGTCAAGGGTGACCGACACGTGGCATCCACCGTAACGGGTTGCCATTAAGCTATCAGGTTCTGGTTTGGATCCGATAACCCGTTAACAGCTCGGACCAATGGGGATTTTCTATGTGCAAAATTCTCATTCACCGGCGGATCCACGTGTCAGCTCGGCGTTGCGACAGATGTCATCCATTCATTGGATGAGAGACGCCTATGATACGTCGACACATGGCATGGCCCAACACTGGCCCATTTAGGTTAAAAAGACCGGCCCGTTTGACTTGGTCAAAAGTTAGCAGGCCAGCCCATGGAAAGCCTATTACTGGCCTGTTCGCATACAGCCCATTTACGGCCCGGGTACTCACGGCCTGTTATGGCCTTTCAAAATTCGGCCCAGTAGCGTCATGTGGGCCGTCCCATATGATTCCAGCCCATTGTCACTTTTGGCCCATCTATGGTCCGTGAAGTCTTTCGGCCCATATGAGGCATTTTGCATCTCCGGGCCCATTAACGGCCTGTGATGAATCAGGCCCATAAAGAACAGTAACTGCTTTGAGCCCATTAACGACCTATGATTCAGTTGGGCCGTTTCCAGCCCGTGTTTTCTTTCGGCCTTCTAAGGGCCCATAAATTCTTGGGCTCATTTCTGGCCCTCGATTACTTACGGTCCATTACTGGCATGTTATGCTAATGGGCCAAATTCAGCCCGTGGTAACAATCGGTCCGTTTGTGGCCCGTTAACCCGTTGGGCCGTTTTCATCCTCTACTGTAATCCGGCCCATTAACGACCCGTCATGCCTGTTGATAGAATTAAGTCTGTGCAGTCTTTCGGCCTGTTAATGGCCCGTTATGGTCTGGGCCCATAAACAGATGGTTCCAATTTTGGCCCGTTTACAGTCCATATTGCGGTCCGGTTTTGGCCCACGAACAGTACGGTCCATGGATCCTACGGCGCGTACGAGGCCCATGGATCCTACAGCCCGTAGGAGGTCCATGGATCCTACGGCCCATAGGAGGCCCATCGTTACCACGGCCCGTATGTGGGCCATCGTTATTGCGGCCACTAGCAAACCGAGGAAAAAGAACTGTGGTGACTATAAGGAAACAAATAAACAAGACTATAAGTAAATAAATAAGCAAGCAACTAATGCTAGGCTATTACGGCGATTACAGACATTACATCCACTGGGCATCAAAGTTCGCCACCAGTGCAAATAAAGGGAACAACAAAGCACCATATTACATACACTGGGCGTCTAAATTGGCCACCAGTATAGATAAACGCCGTAGCAAAACAAGTCCAGAACGGAAACAACTTCAGAAGAGCTCAAGAAATGTTATCCTGGGTATCCACCATGCTGGCAATAAGCTTAGCAAGCTTATTAGCTTTCTCTTGTTTGGCGCTAAAATCCTCCAACGCTTGCTATTGCACCAGAAAGTATGCATTTGAATTCTCCAGGGACTTCCTCAGTCCTTTGGCTTCTTGTCGCAGCACAGCTGACCGATGTCTTTCAGCTTGTAGTTCAGACTCAAGAAACCGAACTGATTCAGACAGCGAGTTTGAACAGCTTGTGCGAGCGGTAGTGGCCAGTAACTCGAACACTACATCAAGATAGGACTTTGGGGTTGTCTCACTGTCTTCAAGATAGTTTTCCTTATCTGTTTTATCAGCTTTGTTGGAGACCAGCAAGGTTGTCTCACTATCTTCAACCTTATCTGCATTACTTCCTTTACCATTGCTTAATGTGGTACTCTTCTCCAATATTTTGTCAGCATTCTAAAAGAAGAAACAAGCAGACACATAACAGGTTTAGCATGTAGTATATGAAACTCATTTTGGTGAACCAGTTCAGTAGTAAGGTGGGCAGGATTAAACTATCAAGTCTTCTGTTGCAAAGTAGTACATTATAAAAGCATCAAACAAACATATATCTATGTGCTACTGTCACTGCATTGTCTTGCCAAATCAAAATAGAGACACAGTTCAAATCATACAGTCCAAGACAAAATAGCATTGAAAGAATATAAGTGTGGGAAACTACACAGCACCACAAGATTTTAGATGGGTACCACGGGTATACATGTACAACTAACAACATTATTGGCTCTGTTTTGATGCTAGTAATGTGCATGATATGAGAAGACAACTGTTTACACAATTGAAATTGAAATCAACATAAAGCAATTTAGAAGAGCAAACCAGTTAAAGAAACATGTTTAAACATACCTGTTGTGCCATTGGAGTTTCGATTGGATCCTTCTATTTAAAAATTAGTTGGTATGAGTAAATACAGTGATACAAGAGCAAAGCAGTATGCACCACAGCTATGGAATCTTACCTGAGAACAGTTGTTCTGCAGGTTTAAGCACTTGTTCTACAAGAAGAGAGTACAGTAAGATGCAGCCATATAGTACTTCAAAATGACATATGATCTCATAGACCCTACCAGATTCATGGGACTAGACCAATACAGAACAAGGCGTTCCCAGTCATCGTCTCATAAATGTATGTCCGGAGAAAGTAAGGGAATTTGATGAGTTTCCTTGCCAGTGAAATATGTTTTCTTTAGGTAATTCCGATACTGCCGCAAAGCATTCTTGAAGATAGCAGAGGTATTAGCACAGGTTACCTCATCCTGAGTTTCCAAATCGATCGTTCTCTACACAGAAAAATGGGGACATTTGCTTTGTTATAACCAGCAGGGAGGTAGAAAGTATGGGACAAAGCAAAGTAATTGCCATGAATACTTACACATAACTCCTGGAGGAACACCTGCAACTGGCTTTTTCCTTCATCTTTAGTATAATATTTCCATGATGGGAAGATACGCACATAGGATTTAACAACATCAAATGCGATAGATGCTAAACTACGGATGACTAGTTCTGCTTCGTCCACAGGAATAGGTGTACTAACTGGTGGAGTTGGGGTTCGCCGTGGTACTCCTGGCGCTTTGGGCACTGGAGCTTCCTTACTAACTCCTCTTGTTTAGGAGCTCTGTCGTGGAGATGGTGCTGTGTCAACTGGAACTGGGTTACTATCTGTTATGGTTGGGGTTAGATTGGGTGAAGCTAGTTCTCTATCCATCGGAGTAGGGGCACAATCTGCGATAGTCTGGGTTATGTGTGGTAGGGCTGGTTCTTGTGCAAGTACAACCGGGGTGCTATCTCCATCGATAGGTAGCATTGTTCTATTTGAAGACCGTGTTTTTACTCCGCTAGATACTGCCATCACACCCTCCAATTCAAATGGCTGATAAACAAGAAAAGTAGTTGAATGTACAGACTTTGTATGAGACAGAGACAATAGATAGTGAGGAAAAAAGAGGGCATGAAATAGTTCACATATATGTTATTTAACTAAACAGGATAACATGACATAATTTCACATATATGATGTCTATCTAAACAGTATAGCATGACATAATTCAAAGATATGATGACTAACTAAAAAGGATGGCATGAGATAATCATATGATGTCTTTAGTAAACAGGTTTGCATGACATAATTCACATACATGTTATCTAAGTAAACAGGATGGCATGATATAATTCACATATGTGATTTATATACTAAGCAGATGGCATTCACATATATGATGTCTAAACTAAGCAGATGGTGTTGAATATTGTGTATATGATGTCTAAACTATGAAATGCAAGACACCGTATGCATGATACGAGCAGTATAACCCTGCCAAGTTAGAGCATACACCTCGGGGGGGGGGGGGAATAGGACTGGTCATCTGTCTCTGAATCCTCCTCTGAGGAGCTATCTGGACCCAGCAAGAGATCTGCTTCGACAGGTAGCACTGTCTGCTCTGAAGAACTTGTTTTCACTCTAGATTTTTTCATCACCCACTCAAATGGCTGATTGACAGGAAGAGTAGTTGAATGTACAAACATTGTCGACAAATGGAAATGTAATGAAAAAAAGGAATGGCAAGATATAATTCAAATATATGATGCCTGGCTAAACAGGATGGCATTGCATATTTCACATATATTATGGCTGGCTAAAAAAGATGGCATTGCATAATTCACATATATGATATAGAAACTAAACAGCAATACAGAACATGTCTAAACTAAGCAGATGACATATATGATGTCGAAAGTAAGCAAAGCAAGGCACCATATGCATGATATGACCAACATCATCATGCCAAGTTAGAGCAAACACCTCGGGGGGTAAATAGGAGTGGTCAGCTCCCTCTGACTCCACCTCTGAACAGCTATCTTCCTCTGGATTACAATCTGGAGGAGGGGGTGGGGTTGCCATTGCACCCACCATGGAGCGATGTATGCATGACATTGTATTGCCGCGCAAGACTCTTCTCTTTTTCTCTACATGTTCAGCATGACTGTGTACAATAAATGACATGCATAAGAAAAATATATAGTGAGATTAAGTAAGGAGAGTATGCAGAAATCTAGAGTGATGGTAACAACCAGTGGATAGATCCAAAAATAATGATAGCAGGCAAATGATAGCTTAATTTAATAAAAAGATAGATGATGGTTGCTTTACTATTTGTTTCCCACCCAAGATGAACGACATAGTAGATACCCTAGATGAAACAGATAGTAGATCGATATACTATTCATTGTTGCCTCGATATGTGCCCCACAAGCATTTTAAAACTCAAGTTTGAACATTAATTTGGACCTGACTTGGTGTCTAAGAGATCAACATGATGATAAACTAGCAGGTAATATTAAGCAACGCATAAAGTAAGCAGAAACAAAAGAGTGCGACCTCTCTTGCGGACCCGTGTACTCCTCAGGTTCATCTGCTGAGTCGATGATGATGATGCAGTTGCGGTGGCTACTGGTGGCGGGGAAGGAGATCTGAGGCGGCGAAACACGGTAAGGAGTCGTGATGTCTAGTAAGGTGGACGCTTCTATCGATGGAGCAGCTCAGGCGAGGTGGACGACAGCGCGGCAGGAGCAGGACAAACCACACAAAGTTTTCTTCGACACCTATCTGTAACTGAAGTAATTCTGTAAGGGCTCCTTTGGCTTGCAGGAAGAGCACAGGAATGCAAAGAAACATGGCCAAATTAAAGTCAAACCACCTGCAAATGTGTAAAGTTAGAATGTTATTATGCCACTAATGCACTTAGTCTTCTTTTCATTCATAGGATTTTGATAAGTAGGTCCAGGTGGATGTTAAAATTTCTGTGTTTTTCCTTTGAAACAGACACGAAAGGAAAAAAATCCTTGAGTTTAGTTTTGCTCCATTCCTTTCAACGAAATGCATGAATAATTGAATAGTAGAGTCCCATAGGAAAAGTTCCTATTGCTATGTTTTTCCTTCACTAATTCCTTTGAACCAAAATAGCCCTAAGGGGTCGACATGAATGTAGAGTAAAAAGTGATGCGACAAGTGTACAACCTCTTTGGCGTAGCCTTCTCGACCTCAGCATCATTGGGTCGGTCGCTGAAGATGTTGCGGTGGAGGTGGCTGTCGGAGCTGGGGAAGAAGATCTGAGGCGTTTGTAGACGGCGTCGAGGGTACTGCTCTGTTATGATGGATGGTTCCGTCGTTGGAGCAGCTTCGGCGAGCTGTGCGATGTCGAGGCTGAAGCAGTACAAGACGGACATCGTTAATCTGAAGTGGGATTTTAATACCATCTCCAATAGATGATGTAAAATATATCACGAAAAACTGCTAGCTGTAAAATTAACATCACCAAAAAACAACCAACTCCAAGAGAAGATGTAAAAATTGTTGACTCTGAACTTAACTGTCGAAACTGAATTTTACTATCGAAACTGACTGTTACTGTCGAAACTGAATTTTACTGTCGAAACTGAATGCACTAGTAGCAGAGAAGCACTTCATTGGTAGTTTAGGCCGCTCGAGCACTAGTGGTAGCAGAGAAGCTGTGATCTAAATCAGCAGCCGCTCAACAGGGAACGCACTAGCAAATAGCAGCCGGAGCAGCAGCGAGAACGAGAGCCAGAGCAGCACTCGTGTAGCTGCAGCAGCCCGTGTACCAGCATCAGTAGGGCGAGCGAGAGCAAGAGCAGAGCGGCAGCACGAGCGAGAGCAAGAGCAGAGCAGCAGCACGAGCGAGAGCCAGAGCAGCAGCAGCAGCTCCGGCTAGTATGGACGCCGCCGCTGAGGGAGCCTCGCAATGGGGGAGATCCGCCGTGGAGGATGTCGTCGGCGGTGCCGGCGTCGAGGGAGCCGCGCCATGGCCGAGCGGGATCGAGCACCGGCGGCGCCGTAAGGAGGAGTGAAGGAGAAGATGCGATGAGTGTACAACCTCTTTGGTGGCGCCGAGTAGGCCTCAGCTTCATTCGAGGAGTCGGTGAGGATGTTGCGGTTCTGGTGGGGCAGGTTAAGGCGGCGCTGTGGGAATGGAGCAGCCGCGATAGACGAGGCGATCGTCAGAGCAGCTCCTTGGAGGTGGAGGACGGGGCGGCTGAACCGGCGGGACAACGAGATCGACGACGGATCCTCATCCGGTGCGGTGGATGAGGGACGTCGAGCTGTTGCGGTGGACGATGTCGTCGGGGAAGAGGCTCCGGCTGGGCGGCGATGGGGGGCGGACGGAGGAGGGTGGGGTTTTGTGGCTGGTGAAGAGAGGTTTTGGCGGCCTCGGTTTTCGAATGGGGAAAAGAAGGGGATGGGAGGGGTAACCATGACTTAGGGACGCGCTTGTCCGAAATCTAGTGTAAGTTACAAAAGTACCCCCACCAATTTGAACTAGCAGCTCTTTCCGATCAGGGTAGAACGTGGATTTCACGTGTCGGGATTTCGCAGGAGGAGGGAGTTTTCGCGCGCGTTGTAATTTTGGGATAGCAAGGCACGGGTTGAGAAGGAGGGAGTTTTCGGAGCACAAACAGACAAAGAGATATCTTGAAATTTCGGCATAATAAGGCACGGGTTGAAGTTTCAGAACAAGGCTAACGTGTACGGTACCATATCAATTCGCACTTCCCTCAACCAAAAAAAAAAAAACAAAAAAAAACAATTCGCACCACACAAGAGATGGTCTTGTCCCGTTTTACTGTATGAATTACTACAAATGTCATTCAAAACTTTGAATCCATGTTTATTTCGGTAGGTGTATAATGCATGTAACCTAATCAAATGAACATTTTAGTGCATTCCAAATGTATATACTACCGCTGCAATATGAACTAAATTTGAATTCGTTTCACTATTTGAATAAGAATCTACAATCATGATTGTTGTCAAGTTAAACCATCATCTGTATATTATCTTCACAACACACCACATGATTGATGTCAGGCTAGATATGAACTGTGTGTACTATATGAACTCGAACTGAAATAATAGTCTCAAGAGAGACTGCAAATGTGACCGGCTTCTATTTGTGTGTTTATTGTTTCATCAACAGTGCCACTATTATTGTAATCACACTTAATCAATATCTTTGCTAACAGGGACGCTCAGCTCTATTTTAGTGGAACTGCACAAAATGATCAGAATGTTCCATGCTTCTGACAGCTCCTTTCTTTGCCAACATGTCGTGTTGATTTTGACAGAGCTGCGGGAAAGTAGCTGCCAACCAATGAATATCGTGGCCAGGAAATGAAAGCATTCCTATGCAGAGCATCGATCATTTTTTCTTTTTTCTTTATTTGTACACCTTCTCACAACTTTGTCTTCAGTTGTGATGTAAATATTGGCTCTGATCTGCGAATCATTGAGATGCATTAGCAAGTTAGTTAGTTTTTTTTCCTTTTCGAAAGAGCATGGATGTTAGTTTCCTTTGTATTTGATGGAATGTTGTAACGAGACAACCTTCTAGCTGGCAAGACACATGAAACAAAAGCTAAAAGCTTCATAACGTTGTACAATTTCATGTCGCTCAAAAATTATGTGTACATATATTATGTAAACAAATGCTGAAAGCTTGATAGCATTGCCAGAAGCAATTCTACTACTCCAGCATCCGAGTCCATGTGCCATGCACCAAATTAGAGTGCACAACCGCACGGGAGACTCCAGCCTGGTCGTTTTGCCGCAGTAATATACTAGTAGTAATGAGCAGTCAAATCACAAGCCCTACCTTTCCCACAGTAAGTTGCTCGGAGGAAGCAACCATCAATTCAATCTTCTTTGAATCCGCTCCTACTACTAGGAGCAACTATAAATACTCTACTAAGGATAACACAGACGGGCTAGGTGTCGCACGGAGGCCATATGGTGATAGTGTGATATGAGGAGTAAATACTTCACTGGGCTTCGGAGTAAATGCGTACTAGTAGTAGTAGAAGATTGCTTTATCACAGATTAAAATAAAATAAGAGTGCAGACACTCCACCGTGCGGTTCCTAGTGTACCTGTATACTACCTCTGTCCTGGTTTATTGGTCCTCATTGTATTTTGTGCCAAATTTTGACAAAAGATTTAACTAATAAAATGTTAATGCATGTCACCAAAAATTATATCATTGGATTCGTATTAAAACATAGTTTGAGATGATATTATTCTTGATGACATGCATTAATATTTCGTTAGTTAAATCTTTGGTCAAAAGTTGGTACAAAATACAATGAGGACCAATAAACCAAGACAGAGGTAGTACTGTACTACTCGTACGATTAAACCTTGCGCTTGACTCTTCGCCTCTTCGTGAAGTCGAACAATTATGGTAGTACTACTACAGTGTATGCTTCTGGCAATCTGACACCGAATGAACTGCTGCACGTCCACCACGTGGGCGAGGAGAGTGTGCAGTAGTCAAAAGCTTCTCCTCGTCCTGCGAGCCACCACGCGTGTGGGAGAGGGAGAGGGCGTAGTAAGCAAGCTTCTCCTCGTCCTACGAGCCACCGCGCGTGTGGGAGAGGGAGAGGGCTCGTTCTCCTCGTCCTGCGAGCCACCGCGCGTGCGGGAGAGGGAGAGGGCATAGTAAGCAAGCTTCTCCTCATTCTCCTCATCCCACTACTAGTACATACTGCCTCCTTTTCGGTTAATATGGCTTAATGGCGGTCACTGGACTTCATAATATGCTCATTACGGTCAATATATACATTTTGCGGTGTTTATACGATCACTAGCTCACCGTAGAGCACCGTATTGCACTCTATTGATCAGCCAAATAGTCTATGTGGCACTTTGTTGACTGGTTAAATTGACACGTGGACTGTGGGTCCCACCTGTCAGTTGGCAGAGGAAAGAAATAAGTTAAACAAAATTTTACACAGGCGCGGCAGGAGTTCAACCCTTGCGCGGGAACCACCCTGGCTGTGTATGTGTGCGCATGCACGTGTAGGCTAAGCACTTGAGCGTGAGCGTGTGTGTTGCGTCGTGTGCTGTACACATGCATGCGTGCGTGCATGTGTACGTGCGACTTCCGCATGCATGCATTAGGGCGTCCCGTGCATTTTTCTGTGCATGTGTACGTGTGACTACTGCATGCATGCATGAGGGTTGTAGTCTTCACATATTCATACAATATTTCATAATGTACTGCGTGGACGGAGTTTTAGACGGCATTACCCCTTGCTAAAATGATGGATGTTAGAGCAGGTAGGACACATGGGAGTGAGACAAACCTGCATGCAGGGGTATTTTGGTCGATAGCATAACAAACAGCTCATGCATCGTAAGATCCGTTTGCATGGGAATACTACTTCTCGGTCGTCGGAACTCGTTCTTCTTCCTTTCGCCGACACGTGGGACATCCAGAATCCGGATCCACGTGTCATGCAAGAAATTAGAGATAAGTAATTGGGAGTACAAGTGAGACTTAGGAACGGTCACACACGTAGGTGGAGTACCAGTAGGGGATGCAGTAATAATGCCTAATGAGTAGTCAAATCACACAGTAAGTTGCTCGGACGAAGCAACCATCATTTCTCTCTTCAATGGCACGTACGCAATATAAAAAGGTTGATATGGATAGAAAAGGGAAACCACTCCACTATATATATACATAATATAGCCAGGAGCCTAAGCTACACGCTTGCTTGCTGGGGCTGCTCTCTTCACACACTCTCGCACAAAACGACGGTTGCCACACCGCTGTTCACATATCCGGCCGGATACCGTCCGCTGGGGGAAGTGGTGGATGTTTTGCGTAGACGCGGTCGCCAGCGGCGTGGGAGAAAACCCACTGTGGGCGCGTCCCGATCAAGGGTCCCAACCGTTCTCTCTCACAAAGCTCTGGCGCGGTAGCCTTCGCCCCTTGCTCACTACCGTGGTATGGGCTGATGCCACCTCCCACCGCCCTCCTAGCTACATCCCGACGTCCCTTTAGGTATAACTTCCTTTCGAGCCGGCTTCCTCCACTGCCCCAGCTCCCCTCGACACTCCATGCGGATCTTTCTCTACTTCTTTGCCCCGCACGTTGCTCTACCGACTTCTATTTGTGATGAGTTTATGTCTCATCAACTAGTGCCACTACTATTATTCTAATCACACTTCTTCAATATCTTTGCCAACAGGGATGCTCAGCTCGATTTTAGTGGAAGTGCACAAAATCATCGGATGGTCCATGGGTTCCAGACTTCTTTCCTTCGGAAGTTTCAACCTCGCCAGGAAATTAAAGCCTGTTTAGGGTTTAGGGTTCAAGGCCTAGGGACTGCATTGATCATTTTGTTCTTTATTTGTACACCTTCTCACAACGTTTGTCTTTAGTTGTGACGTAAATATTGGCTATGATCTGTGAATCATTGAGATGCATCAGCATGCATGTTAGTTTCCTTTGTATTTGATGATGGAATGTTGTAATGGGGCAACCTTGGAGGCAAGATACATGAAACAAAAGCTGAAAGCTTCATAGCATTGTAAGTACAATTTTATCTCGCTGAGAAATTATAGTAGTAGTATGTACTACTCCTACTACTATTAGTACTAGAGAGCTAGGTGTCGCACGGTGTCCAAGGAATATGGTGATAGTGTGAGGTGGGCCATGTACTACTCACTGGGCTGCCGTGTTTCGCACTCCTCCGGTGTAAGAGTGGATAAATTTAGTTTTATCACAGAATAAAAAAAAGAGTGCACACGCTCTACGGCGTGGTTCCTGGCTCCAAAATCATTCTACCTCCTTTCGCCGAAATGTGGGACATCCAGCATCCGGGTCCACGTGCCATGCACCAATGTAGAGTGTAGTACTACAACTGATAATCATGATGGTCGTACTACTACAGTAATAATGACCAATGAGCCGTCAAATCACATAGACCCGGCAGGAAGTTGGACGGACGAAGCAACCATCACTCTTCGTTGAACCCGCTTCTCCCTCATGCAGTACAGTATACTACAGTGTTCTTTCGGAAACCAACGTTTCTTGTCAATGGATCGCGCCATGGAGCAAAACTAACGTTTATATAAATCATGTATGTCGCCTTCGCGTCTCACCCCCACACGGTTGCTCAACACGCCGCTCATGGCAAAGCGAGTATACGCAAACTTCCCCGCCCACGTGTTGATGGATCGCGCCATGGAGTACTACTACTGGAAGAGATAGACGAGGGGGGAGAGGACAGCTAGCTATAGCACGGACTCCCAAAGAACTTTTTTGCATGCATGTTGTGGCCGGCCGTGGTGTCGTTTGAACGCGGAGTAGTCACGTGCATCGGGAAGCGGGGGGTTGGAGATGAAAGTAGGAATTTTACGTAAACACGAATATGTATGTGTATGTGTGCGCCCGCGCACACACACATAGTTATGACTCTCGCGACTACTCGTACACACCATCTCTCTGTAGGTCGATGTCTTGTTCTCTCTAACACACACACACGCGCGCACACACACACACGCGCGCTCGCGCACACACACACACATAGTTCGGCCTCATTTTGTTCCTAGGATATTAATATCATAGGAGTGGGAAAAACAATAGGAAGTGAGATAAAAGGAGTAGTACTACCATTTCAAAATAAAATAAAATGGAGTAGTACTACGTACAAGAAGAGAAGAGGTACACGCACACACTTTGCCTCTGACACACCCGTGAGTACACGATGGAGCGCGTTTGTACACGAAGAGGAAGCTTACGTGATAATTTGACCCTTTAATTTGGTCACTTAATAATGGAGGGCTGGGGACCACATGTGAGCGATACTCCTGCAAGCGGTGGTGTGTTATTGATCGAGTTTTCTTCCCTCGTACGTTAAAAAGAGATTCCTTCGCGAGTTTTTGTTTTTGTTTTTGGGAACACGCGTATTCTGTTTGAAACCATTGCTATGGAGAGATTTTTTTTACTCCATTGTATATGTAGGCTTGAGAGGGCTTGGTTGATAGGGTTTCTCGCGTCTCACTCTCTCACCCTCTCCAAATCGAAACAAGATGACAGTGTCCACTCTGATATCTCTCCTCGCCGGTGGTCACAGATCCGCCCAGATCCGGTCCGCTGCGGGAGGGGAGGAAGTGCAGCGTTGACATGGTTTTCATCGGCGAGGGAGGAAGCCGATGCGCACCGTCCTCTCTGAGTCGGTGCTGGCTCGGATGAAGGTCCTCTGCGCCCTTGTTCGCTGATGTCGTGTGGGCAGATCCTGTCGCCCGCCTAAGCCACATCTCGCCCATCTGAGGTATAACTTCTTTTGGATTTCATGCTTTGTTCTACTGGTCCAGCTCCCCACGTCACTGCATGCGAGTTTTGTATGTACTAGTACTGCTCAGCTCGCCATGTACAGTAGCTAGGCTTCGTCTGCTGGTCCAACATCACCTAAATTTTTTGGTTACAGAAAAGGCCACTCTAAAAGTTGTCCTGGTTTTTTCGTCAAAAAAAAAGTTGTCCTGGTTTATGCTTGGTGGAGGTACATGATGGTTGTGCGCTCACTGTCCATATGCCCCTATTGCTGCTGCTAATCTAATATCACTGGTAAAATGAAGCAATGCCCATGTTAAAGTGACGTCCCTTTTAAGCAATGCTGCTGTCAATTATCGCATCGTGTCGTCCTGGCCTTAATTCTTACTGTATCGCATTATCATTCTAGTCGATAAAGACATGTGTGATCCCTTGCTTACATTTGGCGTCAATTATATGTATCATTGTTAGTTTTTTTGTTTTGAAAGGAGTGTATCACTATTAGTTAGTACTACATCCGTCCTGGTTTATTGCCCCCCTTCATGTTTTGTGCCAAAATTTCACTTTAGATTTAACTAACAATATGTTAAGGCATGTCACAAAAATAATAATATCATTGGAAACTATGTTTAAATACGAATCCAACGATATAATTTTTGGTGACATGCATTAATATTTTATCAGTTAAATCTATGGTCAAAACTTGGCACAAAGGAGACAAACAAACAACGACGGAGGTAGTTCTTACCTTATGCATCAACTTTGTAATATACTTACAATGCATGACCCAACCTACCAAACCATATATATGGGCGGCACGACCAAACTTATAAATTCAAAACTAAGCATTACACTTCACAAGTTCAACACGAGAAACTAGAACACGAACAACACGCCTGTCCCGTTCGCGACGCATCCCACACGGTCGCCCGCCCCGCTGCTCAACGCGCATTGGCTAGCCATATCACTAATATGTGGGACTGCATGTGAGCAAACCGACAATGCGCCAAACTGGTAAACTCCCCCGCTTATCGCGCGCGGGAAAAGCCCCGCCCTTGTGTTTTCAATCATTATTTCTATCTGTCGATCGCGCCAAGGAGCAGAGCCAAATGTTACTAGTACAATTTATGTACAAGTTCAAAAGGAAAAGCCTGCCACGTTCGCGTCGCACCCCCACATGGTCGGGAGTATTCCATGGTCGATCTGGCACGCTGCTCAAGCTAGGAAACTCGTGTTGTCTTGCATTTTCACTGTCATGTGGGACCACAGTTGAGCAAGCCGACTATCGACAAACCCCCCACCCCGCCCGCCGCGCGTCGGCTGAGTTAGAAGAGAGAAACGAGGAGGGAGAAGAGCTAGCTATAGCACGGACGCCGAGCAAATTTGGTGTCAGAAGGGAGTCATGTTGATAGAGTAGGAGCACTCTGCACTCGTTTGTACTACCACTATACTACTCCTGCTACTCTACTAGTCCAACTACTAGTACAACTAGTACTCCGGTACGTGCAAAGCACGTAAGATGGAATTCCAATTGCACGGCACAACATTGGTGGGAACACAATACGGGCAAGATCTTGTTTCGGGTGATTTCTCTTTTTTCAGTCAATGTATCACTACTGCAGGATGGTCCTAACGCGACACATGTATATGAGACCAATCGACAAAACTGTGTGCGATGCATTAATTGCAAATGGTACCGTAATAAAACCATCACCAATAAAACGAACTGTGTGCGATGGCGGATCCATCAAGCACAATTCTGAAAAGACTTGCGTGTGTGAATCATGGTATGCAGTTGATCCATACGAACTGTTTGCGATGAGCCAAAACAACAGAAATGGTCAGCCAGATCAAGGTGTGTGCGATAGACAGCATATAGTTCACTCGGATGAACCATTTGCGATGATCCAGAGGAACACAAATGATTAGCCAGATCAAGGTGTGTGCGATAGACGGCATATAGGTCAATCGGATGAACTATTTGTGATAAGCCAAAATAAACACAAACGATTCAGCTTAACAAGATGTGTGTGATACCGGGCAAACGGCATAGATGATTCTTGCTAATAAGATGTGTGTGTTGTGGGCAAACACTTGCTGGTATACAATTGTCAGTGATTGATGAAATCATCACCGACGGGTTCCGTAGTTTAGTCCGTGTGTGATGTGATTTGCTCTGTCTGCACACAACATCTATGCTCTGTCTACAGAAAAACAACATATATACTTATAAGAACATGATTGCATAACCAAATTAAACATCCAATTACATAACTAACTACAGATAGCATTTGCACACCAAAGTAAACAATTACATGCATAATAAACTAGGAGAAACGATCATCAAATCAACTACTTCTTGTTGTGACGCTTGCCATTGCTCTGCTTTCGGCTGGATCCCTCGCCATCTTGGGGAAGGATGCACTTCCTCATGTCAATGATCCGACTATACATCTTGTAGCTCATGTATGCCTCCTTGGCCGCGTACACAATGTGATCTTCGTGCAGCTTCTCCATCTAGGCCGAGTGCCAGGCAAGCCTGTTCTTGTCGCACTTAGCCTTCATGTCTCCGTAGTAGGGGTCGATGATGGCCTTGGCAAGGTGAACCAGTGAGTCCTTCTCATGCTTCTTACTGCCCTAGATCATGTATTGGCGCTAGATGTCGACAAGATTCTGGTAGGCAATGCCTGAATTCTTGAGCACCTTTGCGTCGTTGGTGGTGTCCACCGTAGCGAACCTCTAGTCGGGGCTGTTGACAAACCTGGGGAAACGCTCGCAAGGCCTTGTGGCCAAGCAGTAGTGGTAGACGAGGATGTGATTGTGCATGCACATCAAGACCACGGCGGCCTTCTGACCATACCTGACACGAGCGCAGGTGTACTCCAGGTCGAACCCGACCACTTTGTACTTGTTCGCGGCAAGCAACGGCTCCATAATGTGGATGGAGTTCTCCACCCAGATCGGGTGGTTGGTGTACACCACCGAGAGCTCCGTGAACCTTCTGTGGGTGTCCACTATGGCATGCATGGTGAACTGGCGCTCGCCATCGGCAGCCGCTCAGAGCGCCATTGGACCCGTGCAGGAAACCCTCTCTGTATTTGTGGTCGTGGGTGTGCTTCTTGCAATATTGGGGTGCGATCGAAAGGTTGAAGAGAGACAAGGGTTAAATGGCCACTGTAATAAATGGGGGCCAGACGGCCTGTAATCAACACGTCTAGTCACATTGTTCCTGGCGGAGGATTCTAGTGCACGCTTGAGCACACCACACGCGTTTCGTTTGGCCACGCGTGGGCTCGAAGAGGCGCCAATGTATCATTGGTGAGTCTGTTCCCGTGCAACCATGCATGTTACCACACACAACCGTGCAAGCTTCCCGTCTGGCTCGTTTGGCCATGCGTCGGCTCGAAGAGGGGCCAATCGTGGGTGTTTATTGGCAAAAGCTTTGCAAAAATGAAGTGTGTGGAATGACTTAGGCTCCTCCCAATGCTCCACCTTGTGCAGGTGCTAAGCCTGCCACGTAGGCAAAAAATATGATGTGGCAAGTTAATTAAGAGGAGAGAGATGAGTGTGGTGACCCCAGGAAGAAACAATGCCAAGCGCGTGAACCTAGGCTAAACATTTAAATGAAAGAAGCCCACCACTGCATGAAGAACTTTAGTTGCTAAATCATTAAGGAAGGAAGCTTAGCTACAAGAAGCTAAGCACCTATGCATTGGGGAGTATAGTTTCTAAGCTTTTTAATGTGCTTAGCACCTCATCTAAGCACCTGCGTGCAATAATGTCAAATATCGCTGTCGAGTACGCAATATAGATCGTCTGCGATGAGATCGACAGGGGAAACACATTCGAGAATGGTAAATAAAAACAAGTCCATTAAGGTCCAGATATTAATCGTCCATTGCATATTAAGGTCAAAATAGTATTACCAATATACGAGTCTCATATGGTGCCATTTCAACGATTGTACCACAAATTCCAAAAACAATACAAGGCTCTAATTCAAAGTTTACAAGGTTCAAACTGATATTAGAAATGAAATTCAGCTCATGCAGCTGTAGATGCCCACGCCGATCAGCTGAACATGAACATATGAGAGGTTCAAACTGATATTACAACTAGTTTCACCACCTCAACATTTCTGCAAAGGGATCAGCCACTGACAAGTCATGTATGGGCTTGACATAATGACTTTCGAGTACGTTGTTAACTGAACTTCCAAAATGAAATTCAGCTTCTACAGAGCCTTGTCCATTCTACCGTAGCCACCGGCGCTGATCAGCAAACCATTCAGTTTTGCACGATAAATGTAGGGCAAACCTCATTACCTTTAACACACTAGCTCTCACAACGAAGAACCTGGAGAGTATAATTTCCGGTAAGGTCCCTCGGTAGGAGTTCACAGTAATTTCTGAGAGATGGTGATCAAGGCATTCTATGGGATTGTTATATTTTATCTCATTATCCACTAATGTGCCTAATCGTATCTGCAAAACAAGAGAACATATTAGTGCCTACATGCAGTTTTGAACACTACATGCCTCTTTGATTTGAAGGATTTCTAAAATACACGAATAGTGTGACATGCCATCTTCGATCCTACATGATTAACATGGGCGTTTAATTACACTCTAGGAAAACATAGGCTTCTTCACAAGAGGTTGGAGTGGATGGAATTTTCCTATGAAAACTAGTACAGATGAATCCAAAGGAGAAATACTTATGGATTGTAACCATATGAATCAAGCAACAACTATAGGAAAAAAACATCTATGTACTGAAATCCTCCAAAATTCCTTCAGAAATCATAGTACATTCGTCATTCTAAACTTGGGAAAAGGTACTAAAATCTAAACTCCCTTGTGGTTAACATTTAACAGGAAAGGAGCATCACCTCGATATATAGCTTCTCCTGGAACAGAAAGCATCTCAGGAATCTGACAAATTGGTCGAGGTCAGGGCCGATAGATTCTAGTGCCAAGATCTTCACTGTGCGCAGATACGGGGTCAAGCTTGTCGGAATCATTTTTTGGATGACACAGGAACATATATACATCTTCCAAATTAGAAAAAAATGTTAATTTCAAGAAGAAGGAGAAGAAGAAGGAGACTATTGTACCTGAATGGGTATGGATCCAATAACAAGTTCGGAGAATTTGACAGACGAGTAGCCCACCACTGTCAATTTCGGCACAGAAATGACACTGATTCTTGTTGGACCTTGTTGATCAACTACAAGTAATCTCTCAAGTAAAGGCGCGTCCTCAATGACCATATCATGATACACCTTATGTGATCTCTTGTTGCAGCACCAGCAACACACATAAATTGTCCGGAGAGTCATGGAGGTGATGTGGAGGCTACTCAACCCATTGATCGCCTGAAGATGAAGGTACTCAAGCACAGTACAGCCATGGAGCAGGCGCTCCATGTCCTCCTTGGGGATGCAGATGGCGACGAGCACGAGGTGCTTCAGTCGAGGGAGAAAAAGAGCGGGTGCGTCATTAATGGGGGGGGGGAATAGCAGTTCATGAACCTGGCGAGGCGCAACGCGGGCAATGGCAGTAAGCGCATATGTCTATCATTAAAACTGAGATCCTCGAGCTAATCTAGGGCGGGGGATAGGAACCACTCGTCAAGCTTGGCTCGGTCCTTGCCGCTAGAACGGAACTTGCCCGTGATAAGGCCTCTGATTGGGCCACGGTGCATGCCAAAGATCTAGGACAATGCGTCCAAGCTTTTGCGATAGCCTTTGCAGAACTTGTGGATGTCGATGAGGTCGAGAGGGGTGGAGTGCCATAGGGGGCGCCACCGCCGAGAAGGGACGGTTGTAGGCCATGCCAACCGAGGTGGGGTGAGATTGAACATACCGTGCGCTTCATGAAGTCATCTGGTACGGTGAGATGGAACTCCTCGGCTATCTAGCCGAGGCCGCATAAGCATGATGTGTCCTTGCACTGTACACTCTACGAATGAAAACTCTTGAATCAGCTCGAAGAAAAATGAGCTCACGGCGATTTCAGCCGGGTGATTAAAAGGGGCAGACAGACTGGGATAAGAGATGAGCGAATATTTTAGTAAATCAGTTACCTGGTTCTACATGAGAGAGAAAACCCCAATATCACAGATTCCCCAATCGGGCAAAGCTGGGTCGACGGCGAGCAGCGTCGAGAAAGTTGGTGGCGATAGGCGACAGTGGCAAAATGCGGAGGGGTTTGGCGGCAGCCGGCGGCGGCGACAGGCGTCGAGCTAAGTGGTTGCCGCGGCGATAGGCGGTGACATGCAGGTGCGACTGGGGATGGGGGGTGGCAGGCGGGGGTGAGGGTTTTGTGACATGGGGGGTGGTGAGGTTTTTTTTAATTGGGTGGTGATGGTTTTCTGTCCAAGAATAATGTGTTTCGGAGGCAATGGTTTGGTAGACCCAATCATGTGTGATTAATATCACTCTGGTGTGAGGGTGATACAGACTGCCGTTCAATCTGTGTACATCCTACGGTGCAGGCGTGCGATCCATGGGGATGTGTTCTGGCCAATCAGAACACACGTGCCGCGACAGAATGAAAGTCATCGCACGTGGTTCCAATCTGGAAAAATCACCAAGTTTCAGGGTGGGGTCCACATTTCCCTTCGTCGTTTGACCATGAAATTTTTACACACGCTAAACATTCACCCTAATATGCACCGTACGTGCTCAATTTTTTTACCAACTCTCCACACGTAGCTGTGCGTGTTGTGGCAAACGGTTGCTAGTATAAAATTGTGTGGGAAGACCGAAAGTAACACAGACGATTCGCGCTAATAAGCTGTGTGTGTTGTGGGCAATCATAGGTTGGTCTAAGGGAAGCATAAAATTCCATCAACCAAACTGATTGCATACTAATCCCACATCTAGATATAATTAAGCATAGATATAAACATACTCAGGCATAGATAATAAGCGTACTCCAGCATAGTTCAACCATAGTTCCACCGATAATAAGCATACTCAAGCCTAGATATAATTAAGACGCACACACTAGATAGCTAGGGTACTTCTGAACATAACCATAGTTCAACGGGTGTGCCGGCCTGCACGAATGTGAAGCTTCTTTAGGTACTCAGCATACACGGCATGCGCCACCCTGCAAGAATACTTCTGCTTGAAGGAGCCAACAGCTCATCCTCTTGCATGCGCCAGAACACTTTCATACGCGTCATGAAGAATTTGGTGGCAGAACGGGCATCCAAAGCCCCCATTCCAGGTCCTAACACGCCTGTTATGCTTTCCTGCATAAAGCTCCCTGAGCTTTTGCTTGTTGAACCTCCTCTGGCCAGCTTCATCCTCGCTATCGATATAGTCAGATAGCACCTATACATATAGTAAAAATGTGGCGTCAGTATATTTTATAATGCGAATTCAGCAGGTAGAGTTTATGAAACATAATATATCCTATGACAGCATGAACCCTAAATCATCTAGTGATCTTGATGAAAGAAATGCATAAATTGTGATCACACAACTTAGTGCAACAAAATTAAGAGGCTGATTGGTTTGCTACCAACATTTGGCAAAATCAAAAGTTGCCAACATTTGTGAGATTGGCAAAGAAAATGGGTATGCAACCAATCTCTAGCCAACATTTGGCAGTTGCCAAAATTAGGCATGCCAACTTTTGCCAAGATTAGGATTTGATGGCTAATATTCTAGACAGATCCAAAGATTTTGGTTTGATTTTTTTAGTACAATCATCTATGTACATACCAATCAGGATTTTTTTGGCACAAAGATATATGTAGGACATTAAAAATCAATTCTCAAGATCTTGCTATGAATTATTAGCACGAACACTAACCCTAGTCAGGTTATTAGCAAAAATCATTTGTATAAAACAAACAATTAATCATTAACCCTGGACGGATTATTAGCAAGATTTTGGTTTGATTTTTTTAGCACAATCATCTATGTACATACCAATCTGGGATTTTTTTTGGCACAAACATATATGTAGGACATTCAAAATCAATTCTCAAGATCTGGCTACGAAATATTAGCAGAAACACTAACCCTAGATTAATCATTTGTACAGAACAAAAAATTAATCACTAACCCTAGACGGATTATTAGCATGATCATTTGTGCATATCTCACTTATCAACAGCACTTATCATTTGTACCATTCAAACAATCAATACACTACTGGGATCTAACAAATCTTACTCTGATTTCATGGATTGAGAGAACATATATCCATAGGATTTATATTCCAAAAAGGGGGAGGCAGGACTAACAAGAGAAAACCTAGGATTATATTTGCCAGAAAATGGGTATAGATGACTAACCAGTTCTCCGTCGTCATCGGAGTCGTCGCCGGAGTGGTCGTCGGAGTCGTTGTGGCCCTCCGGCTCTGGCTGGGGAAGCACGACAGTGGCTACGACTTCAAGGCCACGCTTCTGCCCGCGCGAGACCTTGTCCGCGGCGATGGCAACCTCTGTGCCCGGCTTCACGCGGTGCTGTGCTTCACCAGCCCTGGCATCCCCACTCCCCCCCATGGTGCGCTTCGTCGGCATCCTGATGCACTTCAGACGGCGGTGACGACTGAAAACAACATCGAGGATGCAGGAGGAGAGAGAGGATTGTGTGTGTGGTGAGAATGGGGGGTGTGGCCACCTATTCTAACAAGCGGCTAGGGCGCGCCATTAATATGGAGCAGTCACTACTGGGAAAAGCCTTATAGGTGAACCCAAATAAGTGGCGGGCGCAGCAAGGCATTATGACCCACAAGTATAGGGGGTCAATCGTAGTCCTTTCGATAAGTAAGAGTGTTGAACCCAACGAGGAGCAGAAGGAAATGACAAGCGGTTTTCAGCAAGGTGTTTTCTGCAAGCACTGAAATTATCGGTAATAGGTAGTTTGATAGCAAGATAATTTGTAACAAGTGACAAGTAACAATAGTAACAAAGAGTGCAGCAATATAGCCCAATCCTTTTTGTAGCAAAGGACAGGCTGGAACGATCTCTTATAATAAGTAAAGCGTTCTCGAGGACACATGGGAATTTCATCTAGTCACTTTCACCATGTTAGTTTGATTCGCGTTCGCTACTTTGATAATTTGATATGTGGGTGGACCGGTGCTTGGGTGCTGCCGTTACTTGGACAAACCTCCCACTTATGATTACCCCCTCTCGCAAGCATCCGCAACTATGAAAGAAGAATTAAGATTACTCTAACCATAGCATTAAACATGGGGATCCAAATCAGCCCCTTACGGAATAGCGCATAAACTAGGGTTTAAGCTTCTATCACTCTAGCAACCCATCATCTAATTACTACTCCACAATGCGTTCCCTTAGGCCCAAAGATGGTGAAGTGTCATGTAGTCGACGTTCACATCACACCACTAAGAGAATCACAACATACACATCATCAAAATATCGAACGAATACCAAATTCACATGATTACTTATGACAAGATTTCTCCCATGTCCTCAAGAACAAAAGTAACTACTCACACATCATCAACATGTTCATGACCAGTAGGGTATTGAAGTGCATAATAGATCTGAACATATAATCTTCCACCAAGTAAACCAACAAGCATCAACTACAAGATGTAATCAACACTACTAGCAACCCACAGGTACCAATCTGAGGTTTTGAGACAAAGATTGAATACAAGAGATGAACTAGGGTTTGAGATGAGATGGTGCTGGTGAATATGTTGATGAAGATTATCCCTCCCATGATGAGAGGGTCGCTGGTGGTGTCGATGGCGACGATTTCCCCCTCCCGGAGGGAAGTATCCCCGGCAGAATCTCTCCGCCGGAGAGCAAAAGTGCTCCTGCCCAAGTTCCGCCTCGAGGCGGCGGCGCACCGTCCCGAAAGTCTTCTCTTTATTTTTTTAGGTCAAATGACCTTATATACCAGAAAATGGGGGCCAGAAGTGGGCCAGGGCCCCCACGAGGTACGAGGGCGCGCCTGGGGGGGGGTGGCGCGCCCTCATGCCTCGTGGGCACCTGGTGGCCCCCTCTGGTACTTTTTGCTTCCAATATTTTTTTTATATTCCAAAATAACTCTCCAGAAAATTTCAGCTCATTTGGAGTTGTGCAGAATAGGTATATTGACAGAGCTTTTTCAGGTCCAGAATTGCAGCTGCCGGTATTCTCCCTCCTTGTGTGAATCTTGCATATTTAGAGAGAAAAGGCATTAGAATAGCTCCACAAAGTGTTATATTGATATAAAACACTATAAATAACAGTAGTAAAACATGATGAAAAATGGACGTATCAACTCCCCCAAGCTTAGACCTCGCTTGTCCTCAAGCGAAAGCCGATATCGATAATCATGTCCACATGTTTAGAGAGAGAGAGGTGTCGATAAAAACAAAATACGGACATAGAAGCATCATGATCATTATTATAACAGCAATATTTATTATCATAAACTTCTTATGAGCAAGTAACAATTCACCACAATAGTGGAGTATAAGGCATAAACCTTCTTGAAAGCTAACAAACTATGTTCTCAGTCAACAATGCAATTACAATTCATCATATTTTTACGAAGGGTCACATGTAGGAGCTATTCAGCAAGTCCACATACTCAACCATCATTTAGTCTTCCATGATTGCTAACACTCACGACATATATGTGGAGCAAAAAGTCTCAGCCAGGCACATAGAAAGATAGGGGCTTATAGTTCTGCCTCCCAACTTATTCACCTCAAGGGTGATGTCAACAATAATAACTCATGATCACTCATATCCAACTGGATATATGTGCTTAGATCTTTCCCCACCACATGATGCTTGCAAAAGAGAAAAATAAAAAGAAAATACAGGAGAATACTATTGACTCTTGCATAAAAAGTAAAATACATAAAAGTAAAGGATAGGCCCTTCGCAGTGGGAAGCAGAGGTTGTCATGCGCTTTTTGTTTTTGAATGCTAGAGCTCTTAATGCAAAGGAACATCACGTTATATTGCCCCTTGTGATAGCAACCTTTATTTCTTTACCATCACAAGCTCGTACAACGCTTATTTCCCTTACAATAAAAGTTCAGACATATTTAGAGGCAATTTTTATTGCTTTTTGCACCGATGAAAACTTACTTGAAGGATCTGATTCAATCCATAGGTAGATATAGTGGACTCTCATGACATGAAACTGGGTCTAAGGGTTTTGGATGCACAAGTAGTATCTCTACTTAGTGCGAATTTTTGGCTAGCAAAGATATTGGGCAAGCACCACATGTTGGAGGATCTATAACAATATAACTTCTATGTGAATATGAACAAACATAACTCATTACGTTGTCTTCCTTGTCCAACGTCAACAGTTTGACACAAAATACTTAATGGGGGCTCACAATCATAAAAGATGTCCAAGATAGTATATTTGCATGTGAATCTTCTCTTCCCTTATTAATTCTTTCATGAATTGCATCATTGACTAATACTATGTTTGTTATCCTCCAATAAATTTTACCACTTATACTTTTTTTTATGTAATGTCATTACTTTCCATAAGGTTAGCATATGATCTTTTTCGTTATTTTCATTGCTATGATAGAAACATGAAAGTAAAGCAACACGGGCTCAAACTACTCTTTATTATATAGCTCTCAACTCGATTACATAGATAGATGGGTCACGAAATTAACACCCGAAAATAGATCATGCTAAGCTTTTATTCAACTAGATCACGAAATAACTAAGGATCGAACTAAAAGTAAGTAAAGATAATAAAAGTGATGGTGATACGATACCGGGGCACCTCCCCCAAGCTTGGCGCAAGCCAAGGGGAGTGCCCATACCCATGTGCTCAAGTGTCCTTCTCCGGTGATGATGGTGGTGGAGTAATGGTAAGCTTGGCCAGCTTACGTTTGAGGATGAAATTTTCCTCCCTCAAATCATCGACTTCTTGCTCAAGCTTCAATACCCTTTTACATAATGCCTCCTTGCTCTCCTGCAGAAAACGGGATGGAATAAATTGAATCTTAGATTTCTTTACTATGTTTGGGAGACTCGACTTCTTGAACTCCACATGCATATCTCCAGGTCGAGGTAAAGGGGCATCATCTTCATCCGAACTCGCGTCTTCCATCCCCTTTATGTTGGCCTCTTCCTCCTCCTCGTACAATCCATAGGGGTCTAAATCCCCATAGGCCTTAGGATTTGCAAGATAGTGTGATATGAAGCTCTCCCCATCTGAGTCTTGAGACGACATATTTTCAGATCTGCCAGGAAATCAGCATGAAACAAGAACAGAGGAGATTTCTACGATACGGTGGTCAAAACGTCTGGAAAGCCATATATAGATTTTTTATCTTGCAAAACAAGTAATCCAGAAGAAAAACGGAGTCGGGAAGGCACACGTGGGGCCCACGAGCCACCAGGGCGCGCCTGGGGGGGTGGCGCGCCTTGGTGCCTCGTGGGCACCAGGTGGGTCCCCCCGGCTGTTTCTTATTTTTGTATTTTTATAAATATTCCAAAACTAATAGAAAGTATTTTTATGGAATTTTTGGAGTCGGTTTACTTACCGTATCACATACCTCTTCCTTTTCAGGGTTCTGGAGTGTTCCGGAAGGTCTCCCTTATGTATTCCTCCGGTGTAATTGTTTCAATAATATTAGTTTCAACATTAATAGGGGTACCTGAAATATAATGCTTAATTCTTTGCCCATTCACCACTCTCGGATTAGTGCCATCGGAGTTATTTATTTTGATGGCTCCGGAGCGATAAACTTCTTCGATAATATACGGTCCTTCCCACTTAGAGAGAAGTTTTCCTACAAAGAATCTTAAACGAGAATTGTACAATAGAACCTACTCACCTACTTTAAATTCCCGTTTCTGAATTCTTCTATCATGCCGTCTTTTCACTTTTTCTTTAAACAATTTAGCATTTTCATAAGCTTGGGTTGTCCATTCATCTAATGAGTTAATGTCAAATAACCTCTTCTCACCGGCAAGTTTGAAATCATAATTTAATTCTTTAATTGCCCAATATGCTTTATGTTCTAACTCAAGAGGCAAATGACATGCTTTTCCATAAACCATTTTATAAGTAGACATACTCATAGGATTTTTATAAGCTGTTCTATAAGCCCACAGTGCATCGTCAAGTTTCTTAGACCAATTCTTTCTAGATCTATTGACGGTTTTCTGCAAAATTAATTTTATTTCTCTGTTTCTTAGTTCAACTTGACCACTAGTCTGAGGATGATAGGGAGATGCAATTCTGTGGTTGACATCATATTTAGCAAGTAATTTACGGAATGTACCATGAATAAAATGTGAACCACCATCAGTTATTAAATATCTAGGGACTCCAAACCTAGGGAAAATAACATCTTTAAGCATTTTAATAGAAGTGTTATGATCAACACTACTAGTTGGAATAGCTTCTACCCACTTAGTAACGTAATCAACAGCAACTAAAATATGAGTATACCCATTGGATTTAGGAAAAGGTCCCATATAATCAAATCCCCAAACATCAAATGGTTCAATAGCAAGTGAATAATTCATAGGCATTTCCTGACGTCTACCAATATTACCAATTCTTTGACATTCATCACAAGAGGAGACAAATTTACGAGCATCCTTGAAAAGAGTAGGCCAATAAAAACCAGATTGTAATACCATGTGTGCAGTTCTGTCTCCCGCATGGTGTCCTCCGTAAGCTTCGGAGTGACACTTCCGTAGGATTTGTTCCTGTTCATGCTCAGGTATACAACGTCTAATAATACCATCTACTCCTTCTTTATAAAGATGTGAGTCATCCCAGAAGTAATGTCTTAAGTCAAACAATAATTTTTTCTTTTGTTGGTATGTAAAACTAGGTGGTATGTATTTAGCAACAATGTAATTAGCATAGTCTGCAAACCAAGGAGTATTACGAGAAGCATTTATGACAGCAAATTGCTCATCAGGAAAATCATCATTAATAGGTAGTGGGTCATCAAGAACATTTTCTATTCTAGACAAATTATCTGCTACGGGATTCTCAGCTCCCTTTCTATCAATAATATGCAAGTCAAATTCTTGTAGCAATAAAACCCACCTAATGAGTCTAGGTTTAGCATCTTTCTTTTCCATAAGATATTTAATAGCAGCATGATCGGTGTGAATAGTTACTTTAGAATCAACTATATAAGATATGAATTTATCACATGCAAACACAACTGCTAAAAATTCTTTTTTAGTAGTCGCATAATTTCTTTGGGCACTGTCTAGAGTTTTACTAGCGTAATGGATAACATTTAATTTCTTATCAACTCTTTGTCCTAGAATAGCACCAACAGCATAATCGCTAGCATCACACATAATTTCAAAAGGCAAGTTCCAGTCAGGTGGTTGAACAATAGGTGCAGTGGTTAAGGCTTTCTTAAGTGTTTCAAAGGCTTCTAGACAATCATCATCAAAAACAAATGGAACATCTTTTTGCAAAATATTGGTGAGAGGCCTAGAAATTTTGGAGAAGTCTTTAATAAATCTCCTATAGAAACCAGCATGACCAAGGAAACTTTTTATACCTTTAATATCTCTGGGACATGGCATTTTCTCAATAGCATCAACCTTAGCTTTATCAACTTCAATACCTCTCTCAGAAACTTTATGGCCCAAGACAATACCTTCATTCACCATAAAGTGGCACTTCTCCCAATTCAAGACAAGATTAGTTTCTTCACATCTCTGCAAAACTCGATCAAGGTTGCTTAAGCAATCATCAAAAGAAGTTCCGTAAAGGGAAAAATAATCCATGAAAACCTCAACAATCTTTTCAAAAAAGTCAGAGAATATAGCAGTCATACATCTTTGAAAGGTAGCAGGTGCATTGCATAAACCAAAAGGCATACATCTATAAGCATAAGTTCCGAAAGGACAAGTAAATGTGGTTTTCTCTTGATCGGGTTGTGATACGGGTATTTGAGAAAAACCAGAATAACCATCTAGGAAACAAAAATGTGTATGCAATCTTTCTAACATTTGATCAATAAAAGGTAAGGGGTAATGATCTTTCCTAGTAGCTTTGTTTAATTTTCTAAAATCGATTACCATCCTATAACCAGTTACAATTCTTTGTGGAATGAGTTCATTTTTATCATTAGGAACAACAGTTATACCTCCTTTCTTAGGGACACAATGAACAGGACTTACCCATCTACTATCAGCTATGGGATAGGTTATACCTCCTTCCAGAAGTTTTAATATTTCAGTTCTTACCACCTCCTTCATCTTAGGATTTAATCGACGTTGGTGGTCGACAACTGGTTTAGTATCAGGCTCCATATTAATTTTGTGCTGACATAGAGTGGGACTAATGCCCTTAAGATCATCAAGAGTATATCCAATAGCGGCTCGGTGCTTCCTTAGAGTTTTCAGCAATCTCTTTTCTTCATACGCTGAAAGGTTAGCACTAATAATAACAGGATATTTCTTCTTTTCATCTAGATAAGCATATTTCAATCTATCAGGCAATTGCTTCAATTCAAACACAGGATCACCTTTAGGTGGAGGAGGACCTCCAAGAGTTTCAACAGGCAAATTATGTTTACGGATAGGTGGTTGATCAAAGAACATCTTATCAATTTCATTTCTTTCATGCATATGCATAGCATTCTCATGGTCTAGCAAATATTGTTCTAACGGATCAGTAGGAGGTACGGCAATAGAAGAAAGACCAATAATTTCATCTTTACTAGGCAATTCTTTGTCATGAGGTTGTCTACGAAATTTGGAGAAATTAAACTCATGAGACATACCACCAAAATCAACACTGGCTGTTTCTTTAGTGCAATCAATCTTAGCATTAACCGTGTTCAAGAAAGGTCTACCAAATATAATGGGACAAAAATCATCTTGTGGAGAACCAAGGACTAGAAAATCAGTAGGGTATTTTATTTTTCCACACAAGACTTCAACATCTCTAACAATCCCAAGTGGTGTAATGGTATCTCTGTTTGCAAGTTTAATAGTAACATCAATGTCTTTTAATTCAGCAGGTGCAATATCATTCATAATTTCTTGGTATAAAGTAAAAGGAATAGCACTCACACTAGCACCCAAATCACATAAGCCATGATAGCAATGATCTCCTATTTTAACTGAGACAACAGGCATGCCCACAACGGGTCTGCTTTTATCTTTAGAATCAGGTTTAGCAATTCGAGCCGCTTCATCGCAGAAGTAAATAACATGCCCATCTATATTATCAACTAAGAGATCTTTAACCATAGCAACATTAGGTTCAACTTTAATTTGTTCAGCGGGTCTAGGTGTTCTATTATGACTTTTGTTAACCACAGTTGAAACCTTAGCATGTTCCTTAATCTTAACAGGAAAAGGTGGTTTCTCAATATAAGCGGTAGGAACAACTGGATCAACATGATAAACAATTGTTTCTTCTTTAACACTAACATGTTCCTCTATCTTTTCTTTAACAGGGGGATGATATTTAACGCACTTATCCTTAAGGACATCAACATGAGTAGCAAAGGATTCACAAAAGGAGGCTACTATCTCAGAGTCAAGTCCATATTTAGTGCTAAACTTATGAAAACCATCGGTGGCCATAAAAGATTTAACACAATCAAACTCAAGTATTATACCTTACTTATTACCTTTGTCGAGTTCCCAATCTTCAGAGTTGCGTTTAATTCTTTCCAACAGATCCCATCTGAATTCAATAGTTTTCTTCATAAAGGAGCAAGTCGAAGAAGAATCGAGCATAGTTTGATTATCATGAGAAAGCCGAGCATAAAAATTTTCTAAGATAATTTTTCTTGAGAGGTCATGATTGGGACATGTATGCAACATATATTTAAGCCTCCCCCAAGCTTGAGTGATGCTTTCTCCTTCACGAGGCCAAAAGTTATATATATAATTCTAATCACGATGAACCAAATGCATAGGATAAAATTTCTGATGGAATTCTAGTTTCAGGCGGTTCCAATCCCATGTATCAGTATCATCACATAGCCTATACCATATTAATGCTTTTCCCTCCAAAGATAAAGGGAAAACTTTCTTCTTAACTCCATCTCCGGTTATACCTGCAAGCTTAAACAATCCACAAATTTCTTCCACATAAATCAAGAGCATATCAGGATGTAGCGTTCCATCTCCTGCACGGATTAGCTAGCAGTTTCTCTAACATGCCTAGAGGAATTTCATATTCAATATCTTTTTCAAAAGGTGCAGTAGGTTGAGGAGCAACTATTTGTGTTTCCGGTCGAGGTGAAGATACCCCGAACAAACCCCTCAAAGGATTACTTTCCATAGTGACAAGTGATAGTAAATTTCAGCACGTAATATAAATGTTTCCTTACCAAATTCCACTTACCAAAGGCGCTTCACTCCCCGGCAACGGCGCCAGAAAAGAGTCTTGATGACCCACAAGTATAGGGGATCAATCGTAGTCCTTTCGATAAGTAAGAGTGTCGAACCCAACGAGGAGCAAAAGGAAATGACAAGCGGTTTTCAGCAAGGTGTTTTCTGCAAGCACTGAAATTATCGGTAATAGGTAGTTTGATAGCAAGATAATTTGTAACAAGTGACTAGTAACAATAGTAACAAAGAGTGTAGCAATATAGCCCAATCCTTTTTGTAGCAAAGGACAGGCCGGAACGATCTCTTATAATAAGTAAAGCGTTCTCGAGGACACATGGGAATTTCATCTAGTCACTTTCACCATGTTAGTTTGATTCGCGTTCGCTACTTTGATAATTTGATATGTGGGTGGACCGGTGCTTGGGTGCTGCCCTTACTTGGACAAACCTCCCACTTATGATTACCCCCTCTCGCAAGCATCCGCAACTACGAAAGAAGAATTAAGATTACTCTAACCATAGCATTAAACATGTGGATCCAAATCAGCCCCTTACGGAATAGCGCATAAACTAGGGTTTAAGCTTCTATCACTCTAGCAACCCATCATCTAATTACTACTCCACAATGCGTTCCTGCTACTTGTAGTTTGCGTTGGTATTTCCCCGAAGAGGAAGGGATGATGCAACACAGTAGAGATAAGTATTTCCCTCAGTTATGAAACCAAGGTTATCGAACCAGTAGGAGAATCACACAACACCTAGTAAGCAGTACCTACACACAAACAACAAATCCTTGCACCCAACGCAAACAAGGGGTTGTCAATCCCTTGGCGGTAAGATTGCAAGATTAAATTGTATTTGATAGATTGATAGATTGCAGCAAAAATACTAAATAAAATAAATAAAAGAAAATAGCAGCAATATTTTTAGGGTTTTAGTAATATGATTTTGATAGACCCGGGGGCCATAGATTTCACTAGAGGCTTCTCTCGAGAAAATAGCATACGGTGGGTAGACAAATTACTGTTGGGTAATTGATAGAAAAGCAAATAATCATGACGATATCCAAGGCAATGATCATGTATATAGGCATCACATCCAAGATTAGTAGACCGACTCATGCCTGCATCTACTACTATTACTCCACACATCGATGGGCTATCCAGCATGCATCTAGTGAATTAAGTCCAATAGAACGGAGTAATGCTTTAAGAACGATGACATGATGTAGACGAGACAAACTCACGAATTAATAAACCCAATGAATAGATCCCATCTTTTTACCCTTAGTAGCAACGATACATACGTATCATGTCCCTTTCTGTCACTAGGATTGAGCACCGCAAGATCGAACCCACTACAAAGCACCTCTTCCCATGGCAAGATAAATCAACTTAGTTGGCCAAACCAAATCAATAGATCGGAGAAGAAATACGAGGCTATAATAATCATGCATAAAAAAGATCAGAGAAGACTCAAATAATATTCATGGATAATATGATCATAAACTCACAATTCATCGGATCCCAACAAACACACCGCAAAGAAAGATTACATCGGATAGATCTCCAAGAACATCAAGGAGAACATTGTATTGAACATCAAAAAGAGAGAAGAAGCCATCTAGCTACTGCCTATGGACCCGAAGGTCTGTGGTAGACTACTCACGCATCATCGGAGAGGCAGCAAGGTTGATGTAGAGCCCCTCCGTGATCGATTCCCCCTCCGGAAGATTACCGGAGAAGGACCCCAGATGGGATCTCTCTGGAACAGAAGCTTGCGGCGGCGTAAAAAGTATTTCGTGGACTCCCCTGAGGGTTTCTGATTTTTCCTGAATTTATAGTGCTAGAATTAGGTCAAACGGAGCTGGGGTGGGCCCACGAGGTACCAGGGCGCGCCACCCCCTTTGGGGCGCGCCCTGGTGCCTCGTGGCCCACCTCTTCTTCTTCTGGCCCTCTCCCGAAGCTTCCAGTATTCTTCTTGCCCAAGAAAAAAATCTCCAAAAAGTTTCACTATATTTGCACTTCGTTTGATATTGATTTTCTGTGAAACAAAAACAGGGCAGAAAACAGCAACTGGCACTAGGCACTAGGATAATAGGTTAGTCTCCAAAAATGATATAAAATTGCTGTAAATGATTATAAAAACATCCAAGATTGATATTATAACAGCATGGAACAATAAAAAATTATAGATACGTTGGAGACATATCAGTTCCCTTAGGCCCAAAGATGGTGAAGTGTCATGTAGTCGACGTTCACATGACACCACTAAGAGAATCACAACATACACATCATCAAAACATCGAACGAATACCAAATTCACATGATTACTTATGACAAGATTTCTTCCATGTCCTCAAGAACAAAAGTAACTACTCACACATCATCAACATGTTCATGACCAGTAGGGTATTGAAGTGCATAATAGATCTGAACATATAATCTTCCACCAAGTAAACCAACAAGCATCAACTACAAGATGTAATCAACACTACTAGCAACCCACAGGTACCAATCTGAGGTTTTGAGACAAAGATTGAATACAAGAGATGAACTAGGGTTTGAGATGAGATGGTGCTGGTGAAGATGTTGATGAAGATTAGCCCTCCCACGATGAGAGGGTCGCTGGTGGTGTCGATGGCGACGATTTCCCCCTCCCGGAGGGAAGTATCCCCGGCAGAATCTCTCCACCGGAGAGCAAAAGTGCTCCTGCCCAAGTTCCGCATCGAGGCGGTGGCGCACCATCCCGAAAGTCTTCTCTTTATTTTTTAGGTCAAATGCCCTTATATATCAGAAAATGGGGGCCAGAAGTGGGCCAGGGGCCCCACGAGGTACCAGGGCGCGCCTGGGGGAGGGGGGGGTGGCGCGCCCTGGTGCCTCGAGGGCACCTAGGTGGCCCCCTCTGGTACTTTTTGCTTCCAATATTTTTTATATATTCCAAAATAATTCTCCAGAAAATTTCAACTCATTTGGAGTTGTGCAGAATAGGTATCTTGACAGAGCTTTTTCAGGTCCAGAATTCCAGCTGCCGGTATTCTTCCTCCTTGTGTGAATCTTGCATATTTAGAGAGAAAAGGCATTAGAATAGCTCCACAAAACGTAATATTGATAAAAAACACTATAAATAACAGTAGTAAAACATGATGCAAAATGGACATATCAGGGCACCCGCCACAGCTAGTTAGCAAAAGTAGCAGTGGCGGGTGCCAAAACAGAACCGCCGTTGCTACAATCGTAGTAGTGGCGGGCGCAGTACACTACCCGCCGCAAATAAGCACCGCCGAGTACGGCCACGTGATAAAGGAGAGCAGTGGCGGGTGCATATTTCCGCTCACCACAGTTCTTGAAGGCAACAGTGGCGGGCATTCGATATGGCCCGTCATAGTTTAGTGTCTGCAACCGGTGCAAAAAAAAACTTATGCCTATATTAGCTGCGGCGGGCACAAGTCCATACCCGCCACAGCTAAGTTAGCTCTCTGGTCTACCTAAAATTGAATCGCCATTGCCGCCCGCCACCCCAAAGTACCAGTGGCGGGTGGCTTGGCGCGCCCGTCACACACGACGAACTCAATCGACACATCATACATGCGCGCCACCCCCTCCCCTACCTATCCTACTTCACTCACACTCTCCCCCATCTCGCTCTCGTCGCCGTCGTCATTGGCTCATCGACGCTGCCATAGTCGTCGTCGCCGTCCGCTGCCGCCATCGCCGTCCGCTGTCGCCGTCGGCCTCGCGGTACTCAGTGCCACCCTAGCCCTCCACTGCGCATCGCACTCGCCCTCGATCCGCTGCCCCATATGCCCTCGCCGACGATCCGCCCCGTCGCTGTCCGCTCCGGCCCGTAATACATCGCCGTCCCCGCCTCCCTTTCCGGCTTTCCTCCTTGCCATCTGCGGCCGCGGCCACCATGCGCACACGGACAGCCGCGGCAGCAACCACGTTAGACTAGGGTTAGGGTTAGGGTATTGCTATATAGTTGTAGTTTCTAGTTGCAACAGCCACATACGTTTCTAGTTCTATATAGTTTTAGTTGTAGTTTGTTCATACTAGAGTTCAACTATAGTTGTAGTTTCTAGTTCTATAGTTATAGTTTCTAGTTCTATACTTCAATTTGTTCATATTCGTTAAAGGCACACATCAAAACATATTTGTTAAAGGCACACATATAGTTGTAGTTTCTAGTTCTATAGTTAAAAATTTCTTTGTTTATTTTCAATTCATATTGTGTTGTGGTAGATGTCTTCATTTCTTTACAGGGATTCATACTATAAGTGCTAAAGTTTTTGGCGAAATGTTGATTTATTTCCATTTCGCCAAATTTCTAGCACTTAATGTGTCCATTTGTATGCAGAGGTCATGCCAAATTTTTTGTTTGTTTTTAATTCATATTGTGCTGTAGTAGATGTCTTCATTTCTTTTCAGGGATTTCAACTATAAGTGCTAAAGTTTTGGAGAAACGTTGATTTATTTCCATTTTGCCAAATTTCTAACACTTAATGTGTCCATTTGTATGCAGAGGTCATGCCAAATTTTTTTGTTTGTTTTTAATTCATATTGTGCTGTAGTAGATTTCTTCAGTTCTTTTGCCAAATTTAGTTATCTGCATGTTCTAGGTCATTTTTTCCCAAAATGGTGGATAACTGCAGGTACCGTGGTGTTTTCCACAGGCCCTGGGGGAAGTGGGGTGCCCAAATCCAAAACCCCATCACTGGCAAGAAACAATGGCTCAGCACGTTTGACTTCGCCGAGGAAGCGGCACGCGCTTACGATGCCATGGCGCTCGAGTACCAGGGGCCAAGGGCCCAGCTCAACTTTCCTCAGGATGCTTGGTGCGCGAGTCAGATAGCGCCTCCTAACATGAGGATAGTCTACAAGGCCGAGGAACAGGAGCACATGAAGGCTGAGGCGCTCATCAGGGCGCGTGAACATCAGAGCACCGATCCCTTGGTGGTATGGTATCTTTGGGAGGATCCACATCTGTACGCCATTAACAAGGCATTGCTAATGACGGCACGCAACCAGAAGGATGCCGAGGATGACTTGATAGACTGGGACGATCTCGCTGAGGAGTCCTCTGACGAGGATGATGACTTCGGCTCTGACGTTGACTTAGATTAGGATTTGATCTCTCCACCGTGGCTAGTCGTATAACTCCGTGCTTCAGATGTTTGAACCTTTAATGTAGTACTTAAGAAACTTGTTATGGCGTACTATATATGTCCGTGACTTTGTGATAAACCTGCTTATATATATAGTCGTACTACCTAGTTGTGTAGCAGTGTTGGTAATCTGTGATCATACCTCATCGTGATGACATTTTTTCCTGCCGATTTTTTATGCCGCTTCTCAATATTACTTTCATGACATAGCACCAATGATAACAGTGTTTAACTTCTTGAAGGAGGGGATCATGGTGCGTAAGGTCTGCAATGTCTGCAAAAATCCATGTAGGGATAGTTTATCCCATGCAGTAGAATTTGGGCTCTTCTTGAGGGATGGATTCAAAAAATCTGTGGTAACATGTTTATCATTCAATTCTAACCATTTGCTGAATTCTTGTACTATGCATACCATTAATTATTAACTGCATTACTCTTAATTGTTACATAGTGTATCCCATGCAACGTAAGGTTCCAATTCAATAATTTAATCGGTGACAGTTTCAACTTTTCGGATGGTCAAGGACAATCATACAAAATTGACATTTGTAAACAAAAGGATAAAACCATCATAGGAGGCGATGGATGGAACAAGTACATTTCAAATAATAAGCTCACCGGGGCAGAGCACATAGGCTTTTACTTGAAGAAAGCGGTCAACATGTTAAGGATTAAGTATTTCTCTGACCAAGATGATGAGCTTGACGAAGATGATGATCAGGATAGCCAGGATGAGGATGAGGATAATGACGACGATGATGATGATGATGAGAGCCAGGATGATGAAGATGCTAGCCAGGATGACGATAGCTAGGACCATGAAGATGAGGATGAGGAAGATGATGAGGGTAGCGGAGATGATGACAATGATGATCCATACAGTTCTACAATTTTCTCTCAAAGAATTAAAGGGCTTACTGAGGATGAGAAGGCCAATCTTATCGCGATCCTACCATCACGTGTGCACTACTTGGGGAGGCCATTTGTGCACCGTTTTACTCCGACCAACATCGTCAAACACACTATGGTATGTTTTGTATCTTTTCTCTCTTTTTTGTTCGTAACATGATACGTCTCCAACGCATCTATAATTTTTGATTGTTCCATGCTATTATAGTATCAATCTTGGATGTTTTATATGCAATTATATATCATTTTTTGGGACTAACCTATTAACCTAGTGCCCAGTGCCATTTGCTGTTTTTGCTTGTTTTTGGCTTTTCAGAAAATCAATATCAAACGGAGTCCAACTGAATAAAAAACTTTGGATTATATTTTCTGGACTAAGAGAGACCCTAGAAGGTTCGGGAGAAGACCAAACGAGTCACAAGGGAGCGACACGCTCGGGAGGCGCGCCCAGGGGGGTAGGCGCGCCCCCAGGCTTGTGGGCCCCTCGTGGCACCTCTTAACCTAATTCCAAGGCTATAAATTCTTAAATATTCCCCGTATACCAGAGAGCCACCTCGAATAACTTTTCCGCCGTCACAAGCTTCTGTTCTTCCGTGATCCCATCTAGAGGCCTTTTCCAGTACTCTGTCGGAAAGGGAATCGATCATGGAGGGCTTCTACATCAACCTTGTTGCCCTTCCGATGATGTGTGGGTAGTTTACCACAGACCTACGGGTCCATAGCTAGTAGCTAGATGGCTTCTTCTCTCTCTTTGATCTTTAATACAATGTTCTCCTCGATCTCCTTGGAGTTCTATTCGATGTAATCTTCTTTTGCGGTGTGTTTGTTGGGATCCGATGAATTGTGGGTTTATGATCAGATTATTCCTGAGAAATATTTGAGTCTTTTCTGAACTTATTTATGCATGAATGTTATAGCTTTGTATTTCTCTCCGATCTATCCGTTTGGTTTGGCCAACTAGATTGATTTATCTTGCAATGGGAGAGGTGCTTTGTAATGAGTTCAATCTTGCAGTGCTCTATCCCAGTGACAAAGTAGGGGACAAGACACGTATTTGTATTGTTGCCATTAAGGATAAACGATGGGGTTTATTCATATTTCTTGAGTTTACTTTGTCTACATCATGTCATCTTGCTTAAGGCGTTACTTTGTTTTCATTAACTTAATACCCTAGATGCATGCTAGATAGCGGTCGATGGGTGGAGTAATAGTAGTAGATGCAGGCAGAGTTGGTCTACTTGTCTCGGACGTGATGCCTATATACATGATCATTGCCATCAATCCATCATAACTATGCGCTTTTCTATCAATTGCCCAACAGTAATTTGTTTACCCACCGTATGCTATGTGTTCGAGAGAGAAGCCTCTAGTGAAAACTATGGCCCCGGGTAATTTATCTATCATATATAAAATCCAAAAATACCTTGCTGCAATTTTATTTCCTTTATTTTGTTTTGCAATTTATTTATATATCTATCACTATCAGAATTAATCCTTGCAAGTAACCGCCAAGGGGATTGACAACCCTCTTGTTCGCGTTGGGTGCAAGTATTTGCTTTTGTGTGTGTAGGTGCTGCTAACGAGGTTCTGTGCGGTTCTCCTACTGGATTGATAACCTTGGTTCTTAACTGAGGGAAATACTTATCTCTACTGTACTGCATCATCCTCTCCTCTTTGAGGAAATCCCAACGCAGCTCACAAGTAGCAGGAAGAATTTCTGGCGCCGTTGCCAGGGAGACATCACCAAAACCAATCAAGTACCTTCGCATAAACTATCATCTATTTGCTCTTATTTTTATTTACCTTTTTATTTGCATCTGCCTCTCATTTTCATCTCCCTCACTTCTAAAACAAAATTACAAAAACACAAAAATATTTTATCTGCTTGTTTGCTAGTTTGCTTGCTTTGTCGCTATGTCTCTAGAGGAATTTTGCGATAGTTTCTATACCAAAAAGTTGTCTGAGATCGAAAATGCCACTAAGAGTTTCATGTCTTCACCATACGAGCATAATAAATTCTTTTCCGAGGAGCTTAAGGAACATTCTATCTTATTGGATACCATTAATAAACAACTTGAAGAGGTCAATCTAGAAGTAGCCAATCTTCAGTCTCAACTTGCTCGTACTGAAAACTTGTTAGGGAAGATTTCGGATAAACAAACCACGTTAGTAAATAAGATGGCTGCTAAACCCGAGTCACATCATAGAAATGAAGAAGATATTAAAATGATTGGTGTCTCACCTATTCAATCTTTATTTAGTAATATAAAACTTGATGAAAAAGGGACTAAAGAAGAGTCAACTTTAGCTAGAAGGCGTCCCAATTGTTCGGAGGGTGATGATCTTATTGATAAAAATGATAAAAGTGGGTTTGGAGAGGTCAAAACTTTAAATAGCGATGTGCCCACTACTTTGGATTACAAGGTCTTTAATTATGATAAATGCTCTCTGTATGAATGTATTTCCTTGCTGCAATCCATGATTAATTCACCTAATGCTTATGAACAAAATAAAGCTTTTACTAAACATATTGTAGAAGCTATGATAAAAGCCCTTGAAGAAAAGCTTGCGTTGGAAGTTTCAATACCTAGAAAATTACATGATGAATGGGAACCTACTATTAAAGTTAAAATTAAAGATTATGAATGTAATGTCTTGTGTGATCTAGGTGCTAGCGTCTCTACTAGACCAAAATCTTTATGTGACGTGCTAGGTCTCACCGATATGGATGCTTGTTCCCTTAATTTGCAATTAGTAGATTCAACTATTAAGAAACCATTGGGTAGAATAAATGATGTTCTCATACTTGCAAATAGGAATTATGTACCCATGGATTTTATTGTGCTTGATATTGAATGCAATCCGCCTTGTCCTATAATACTTGGTAGGCCTTTCCTACGAATCATAGGTGCTATTATTGATAAGAAAGAAGGTAATATAAGATTCCAAATTCCATTAAAGAAAGGGATGGAACACTTTCCTAGAAAGAGAATTAAGCCACCATATGAATCTATTATGAGGGCCACCTATCGAATTAATTTGAAGGATGATAATACTTGAAACTATGCATTATGCCTAGCTAGGGGCATAAAACAATAGCGCTTGTTGGGAGGCAACCCAATATTTATCTTTATTGAAATTTTTATTTTTCTTGTGTCACACAATTTTATCTTCTGTTATGATTGTGTTTTTATCTTTTAATTAGTGTTTGTGCCAAGTAATGCCTTTGGGATGATTTGGATGATAGTATAATTGATGCTGTTTGAAAACAAAAAGTTTTGAGTGCAGTGCTGGATTTTTGGTTCTGTACTGGAGCGCGATAAAATTTTGAATTTTTTACACAGTATTGGTATATGAATTTTTTACATTGTCCTAATTTTTCAAAAAAATTGGAGTTACATAAGTATATCTTTTAAATAGATCTTTACAGACTGTTCTGTTTTAGACAGATTCTGTTTTTGTTGCATAGTTTGCTTATTTCGATGAATCTATGGATTGTATCGGTGGGTAGAAGCCATAGGGAAGTTGGAGTACAGTAGAATTATGTCAAATATTAAGTATGAATCAATTCATAACAGTACCTAAAGTTTAAGATTTGTTTGTTATACTAACGGATCTCACGAGGTTTCTGTTGAGTTTTGTGTGCTGAAGTTTTCAATTTTTGGGTGAGACCACGATGGATGAAGGAACAAGGAGTGGCAAGACCCTAAGGTTGGGGATGACCAAGGCACCCCAAGGTAATATTCAAGGATGATCCAAGCGTCTAAGCTTGGGGATGCCCCGGATGGCATCCCCTCTTTCGTCTACAATCTATCGGTATATCACTTGGAGCTATATTTTTATTCATCACATGATATGTGTTTTACTTGGAGCGTCTTGTGCAATAGTTTTATTTTCTTTGTTTGCTTTTTAGTTTGCCACAATCATATTTGCTGAACACACCTTTTTGAGAGGGACACACATTATTCGTGATTTGTTAGAATACTCTATGTGCTTCACTTATATCTTTTGAGCTAGGCAGTTGCTCTAGTGCTTTCATGTAGATCACTGAATATGATAAGTTTGATTCCTTGCAATAGTTTTGCGATATTAAGATGGTAATATGTGGCAGGTACTAGTAGATAATTGTGGTTTATTAAGAATATTGGTGTTAAAGTTTGTGGTTCCCGAAGCATGCAGGTATGGTCTGTCGTTATGCTAAGAAGTTGGAGCATGATTTATTATTGATTGTCTTCCTTTGCGTGGTGGTCGGGGGCGCGCGATGGTTAACTCCTACCAACCTCCCCCCTAGGGGAATGCATAGTAGTACTTTGCTTCGAGGGCTAATAAACTTTCGCAATAAGTATGTGAGTTATTTATGATTATATGCACTCTCACCTTTCCGCAATTTGCTAGCCTCTTCGGTACCGTGCATTGCCCTTTCTCACATCGAGAGTCGGTGCAAACTTCGCCAGTGCATCCAAATCCCGTGATATGATACGCTCTATCACACATAAGCCTCTTTATATCTTCCTCAAAACAGCCACCATACCTACCTATTATGGCATTTCCATAGTCATTCTGAGATATATTGCCATGCAACTTCCACCGTTCCATTCATATGACACACATTATCATTGTCATATTGCTTTGCATGATCATATAGCTGACATAGTATTTGTGGCTCAGCCACCATTCATCATTTTCATACATATTATGCTAGCATCATTGCACATCCTAGTACACTGCAAGAGGCATTCATATAGAGTCATATTTGTTCGAGTATCGAGTTGTAATTTTGAGTTGTAAGTAAATAGAAGTGTGATGATCATCATTATTAGAGCATTGTCCCGGTGAGGAAATAAAAAAAAGAGAAAAAAAGAGGACGAAAAGAGCCCACAATAAAAAATGAAATGAGAGAAAAAGAGAGAAGGGGCAATGTTACTATCCTTTTACACACTTGTGCTTCAAAGTAGCACCATGTTTTTCATATAGAGAGTCTCCTATGTTGTCACTTTCATATACTTGTGGGAATTTTTCATTATAGAACTTGGCTTGTATATTTCGATGATGGGCTTCCTCAAATACCCGAGGTCTTCATGAGCAAGCAAGTTGGATGCACACCCACTTAGTTTTTATTTTGAGCTTTCATACACTTATAGCTCCTAGTGCATCTGTTGCATGGCAATCCCTACTCCTCTAATTGACATCAATTGATGGCCATCTCCATAGCCCGTTGATTAGCCGCGTCGATGTGAGACTATCTTCTTTTTTGACTTCCCCTTATTAATCTCTAACATCATATTCTATTCCACCCATAGTGCTATGTCCATGGCTTGCACTACAAAAAAAAGACACATCCGTGACATTATGGCCCGAACGAAAACTTTTTCTGTCATGGTTGTGACACTTCTATGACAATAAGTGTGACAAAAACACATATCATCGTAGATGTGGTGGGCTCCTACTTCTATGACAAAAAATTATGACAAAAAATGGGCTTTTCGTCCTGGGCAGGCCGGAGACACACACGCATGACATTCTTTGGGCTGTCCATGACGTAAAAAATTGTGGTAGAAGTGAGGGCGAGGAAATTTTCTGGGAGTTCCCAGTTACGGTGGGTGGTCGGGGCCGAGCAATGCAGTGTGGTTTGCGCGTTTCTCTCATACGCGCGTGTGTGCGAGGCATTCGCTAACTAAACCCGAACGAGGCGTTCGCTTACTGAACCCGAGCGATCGCACTAGCCAGCTACGTACTGAAGACGAGCGATCGATCCCACTACGTACTGAAGCCGATCGATCGATCCCTTCTCTGCTAACTGAACCCGAGCGATTCCTTTGCTGCTAACTGAACCCGAGCGATTCCTTCACTGCTAACTGAACGCGAGCTATCGATCACTGCTGCATTCTGCTTACTGAAGTCGATCGATCTATGCGTTGCATCGAGCCCCCATGTGCGAGACGTAGCCGGTTGGGTTGCCTCTCGATGAACAGTGCCCATTGCTGCCGCACGCACGATACACGTAGACACGAGTCGAGACGCATTGATCGAGCCGGTTGGTTGGCTGTGGATGAACAACTCCCGTTGCTGCCGCCCACTCATACGCCCCACCCCAGCCGGTAGGGGTTGGATGAACAGGACCCCGGCCGTGTAGGCGGTTGGCGCTGGATGAACAGGACCCCGAGGAGGTCGTGCCACGGTACGCCATACCCCAGCCGGTTGGGGGTGGATGAACAGGACCCCGTGGAGGCTGGATGAATAGTAGCCGGTGGAGGCTGGATGAACAGGTCCCCGTGGAGGCTGGATGAACAGTAGCCGGTGGAGGCTGGAGGAAGTTGACGGTGGATGAACAGTAGCTCGTGGAGTCCCATTTTGCAGTACGCCACACCCCTCCCGATGAATAGGACCCTGTTTTGACCGTAGGCGCTCGAAGAGAAGTCCTTTTCCTCCGTTTTGCGGTACCCTCACGATCAATAGGACCCCGTTTCGACCGTAGGCAGTTGAACAGAAGTCCGTTTCATCCGTTTTGCGGTACGCCAGACCCCTAGTCGATGAACAGGACCCCGTTTCGACCGTAGGCGGTCGAACAGAAGGCCGTTTCCTCCGTTTTCCGGTACGCCAGACCCCGAGTCGATGAACAGGACTCCGTTTCGGCTGTTATGTCCAAGCCGGTTGGCTCCCGCTGAACAGGACTCATTCCGACCGAGTCGGTTGCCTCCCGATGAACACGACATTGTTTCCACCGTTCCGACCCAGCCAGTTGGCTGCCGATGAACAGGAAGTCGTTGCTGCGTACCCCCACCATTGCCTCTCCATGTACACGGGCCCTGGCCGTACGTATGTGCGAGTACGCGTTCGAGACCCCACCCGTATGTACGTACGTGCACGTATTTTTTACAGCGTGGCTGTATGTACATGTACACGATTTAGATGGGGCTGCCTGAACAACTACGTCGGGGGCTCTATGTCACGCCCAATATGCGATCCTATTCTCGAGGAACTTGGAGGCCCCACCAAGGGTAGAAACGCATATTGGAGACGCTTGCAAGGTGGATATCATTACATCGTACCACTTACATAATAGATGCGGATACAAACAAATACATACAATCATCACATGAATACATCAACACATAACAAACATCATACAGAAGGGCAGCATCCGACTACGGATGAAATCAAACGAAAAGAAGAACGACATCCACCCTGCTAGCCCAGGCTACCGACCAGGAACCTATCCCCAGATCGACGAAGAGGAAGAAGCAGAAGAAGAACTCCAAAAGCAAACAAGCATCGCTCTCACGTCAAGACATCGCATTACCTGTACCTGCAACTGTTGTTGTAGTAATCTGTGAGCCACGAGGACTCAGCAATCCCATAACCATGGGTAGCAAGACTATCAAAGCTTAAATGGGTATGGAAGGGGTAAAGTGGTGAGGTTGCAGCAAGCACTAAGCATTGTATGGTGGCTAACTTACGAGTACAAGAATAAGAAGAGTAAACTACGCAAAATGGTCGCAAACTACAAATGATCACTAAGTGATCCTGAACACCTACTTACGAGTCAAACATAACCCCACCGTGTTCTCTTCTCGAACTTCCTCGAAAAGAGACGGTCACGGTTACGCACACGGTTGGTGTATTAGGATTTAGTGTCAAGTTCTCTACAACCGGAGGTTATAAATATCCAAGTGCCACATAACCACGGGCACGGCTTCGCATAAGATTTAACCCTGTAGGGGTGTTCCAACCTGGCCCATCATAAGCCTACACAAGCTGCGGTGGAAATACCTCAACCTCGAGATAGCCCAAAGTATCCTCGGAATCCCGGTGCACAAGACATTTTGACAATGGTAACACAATTCCAGCAAGACCTCCCGGCGTGCCGACACCCTGATAGTAGCGGCGCGTATCTTGTCTTAGGCCATGACCGGATGGGAAAGCCTACGAGTAAAACCAGATCCTCGAGTTTCCTCGTGGTGGCCCCGCAGTCTGCCCGGTTCGGACCAACACCATCGGCACTGGCCCACCTGTATTATGTGGAATTAAAAGAATCCTCGGGTTCATGAGGCCCTATGCCAATTAATTATTCAGTTCAGTATTATTATGTTGGCAAATGTTAAAACCAATGTTGGGCCTTACTGGAAGCGGTTTTTCAAAGCGAACTATCAAGAGGGTCCCATTCCCCTGAGCATGTTAGGAACGCTAAACATGGATCATAACACTAGCATTACGGAAACTAGGGCGGCTTGAGTGGAACAAAACACTAGGCAAAAGGCCGAGCCTTCCACCCAATACCAAGTATGTAGATGCATTAATTAAGATCTATTGTGATATCCCAACATGTCCATGTCCCAACATGGAACAACCTGCAAGAGCACCTGTAACTAGCAACGCTATAAGAAAGGGGCTGAGCAAAGCGGCAACATAGCCAAACAACGGTTTGCTAGGTAAGGATGGTTAGAGGTTGTATCATGGCATATGGGAGGCTGACATATATGTGGTAGGAAGCGCGACATAGCGATAGCAACGAGACAACTAGCAAGCAAACATAGTAAAGATATCCAAGGTCATGGTCATCTTGCCTGAAATCCCGCTCGGAAGAAGAACGAGTCCATGAAGAAGACGAACCAACGTAGTCGAACGAATCCTCACAATCGCAACGAAACCAGAACTATCGAGAAGAAGCACAACCGGAAAGAAGCAAACAACATGGTAAACACACCAGCATAAACATGGCATGATGCACAATCCAAATATGATGCATGACAAGATTAAATGTTGCTAACCATGGCAAGAGATGAAGCATAAGCAATCCGCACAACTAGGCAAGTTTAAATGAGGCCGGAAACACAAATAACAATTCCGGAAAATCCCCATATGCAAATTTCGAAATTAGTACTGATCTGAATTAAACACAATGTTAAAGTTGTTAAACAGCAAGTTAACATTCACCACGATGATCTACACATTTTTCTAGTCAAGTTACATATGTAGATCATTTAATTCAGAGCTACGGGCTAGAAGATATGAGCTAAACAAGTTTAACATGGCAAGGATGCAAAATGCATGCAAACATGAACCATGAACACACAAATTAAGGATGCAACATGACAACATGAATCTACACACAAATCTAAGCAAGTTTCATATAGGACATGATCAAAACGGAGCAACGGTTCAACAATTACAATCAACACAAGCTATAATAATAATCTGCCCAAAACAGTAACATTGCACTTTGCAAGCATCAAAACAGCAAGCTACAGTAACATAATGGTTATCCTCATGATATGCACTTGAAATATACATCATATACTACAATTTATCTTAAAGGTTCATGTTCATAGGCATCAAGGTTAAGTCAAAATGATCCATGCAAAATGCAATGTTCTGCTAAACAGGGCATGTACATGAGCAGAGTTAATATGATGGCAACTTGAGAGCAAGAAAGATACATGCTACAGGAACTTTACATGGCAATCAAAGGCATGGCATCGAAGTACACATTGCATAGACCAAATCACATGAAGGAATCATATGCATATGAGCTATAGATTAGTGGCAACCATCAAGCAAAGTTGGCAAGTTTTATCACAGACAGCTTTTACTCAGAACAACAACATTAACTAGGCATCTTTACAAGCTCATGGCACTCACATCAAGGCATATCATGGCATGAAATAAATACTACCATAAAGAACACATGAAAATGATCCAAAGTCATGTTGACAAGTTGCTCATATGGTGCATGCATTAAATCACACAAAAATGACAAAATGACAAATATTAACAGTTTACTGCAGTAACATCAGGATGCACTTTTGCAACAGATATTATGGCAATTAGATGGATCCTAATATGCATGCAAATGCCACCATCATGTAGAGCAAAGAGAGTAGATCAATTTACATATAAAGATCATCACCATAGGATCAACATGCACAAAGATATAGCCAATACAAAATGCCTATATGCTGTTGAAATCATCACCTCGCGGAAATCGGGACGGGGGGATCCCGGGACGAGACGGTGCAGGCCGGGCGGTGTTTGGATCGATGGACGCGGGCGTCCAGGGCTGAGGAAGGACGAGGCCATCCAGGCGGCTGTGCGAGGCCGGCCATAGCGGCTGGTGGCGACGGGGCTCGCCAGGGACGGCGAGGAGGCGAGGGGGCGGCCGGATCCGGGGCGGGGAGGCCGGATCTCGCCGGATCCATGGCCGGAGTAGGGCGGTGGAGCTCCACGGGCGGCAGTGGCTGCGGTTTCCCTGCGAAGGACACAGGAAAGGAGGGAGAGACCGTGAGAGAGAGAGAGACAGAGGATTCGGGCCGGAGGAAGAAGAGGAGAAGAGGGCGTCGGGCGGCGCTGGTGGAGTCAGGCGGCGGCGTCACGCGGCCTCCGGAGAGGCGGCGATGTCGGGCAGCCGGCGCGGGGAGGAGGTCGGGCAAGAGCTCGGGGACGAGCGCGTCCTCGGGCGTGAGGCGGCAGTGGCGGTCCGGTCCCCGATGGGCTTCCCAGGGCCCAATCTGGGTCCTGCTGGGCCCGAGTGCTTCGCGGCGGCTGAGGGCGGCGGCTGAAGACAAGTGGCGGCGGGGGAGGCTGGCTGGGTGGCGGCACGGATTTCAAGGAGGGAGGCTAGGGTTTCCAGAAATGGAGGGCTAGGCCTTCCTTTTATAGGCAGGAGGGGCAAGGAGGAGGGTTTGGGGGTGTTTCGGGCCATCGGATCGTGATCGGACGACTCCGGTCGCAAGAGGGGTAGGCTGGGCTAGTGGGCTGGTTGAGGGCTGTGCTAGAAAGGCCAAGAGCTGCAGGAGAGAAGAGAGAGAGAGGCCCGGCAATAGTTTTCGGAACACCGAAAACGTCCGACGTTTATCCGGCTATAGTGCCGTTATAGTTTAACGGTTGGGCTATCAAACGGTATCCGAATGCGACAAATTTGGCAGGCGGTCCGCCTACCAAATAATAAGACCGCACGCCAACTTTCAACCCATTCTAAGAACATTTTTATCCCACTTATAAAATAATATTTCATAGGTGCCGCGGGCGCGTGCGAGTGTGTCGGGACTCGAAACGGACAACGGAAGGAACGGGGAGAACGCCAAGTACGAACGGATGCAAGTTTTGAAAAACATGCGGATGAAATGCACATGATGACATGGCCAAGTGCAACATGCAAGCGAATGACATGGCAACGACGACGAATAAAAGGAAGACATCTGGAGCATCGGTCTCGGGGCGTCACAACTCTCCTCCACTAACAGAAGATCTCGACCCGAGATCTTAGGAAGGAAATGGAAGGGGAAGAGCAAGAGGTAAAAGAAAGTTGCTTCTTGGACAAACGAGTGAAACCAACAAACCTCGAAGGTTGCAATGAGTTGAAGAATGGCTTGAGGAACAAGCAAGAATTCGAAACCACTCTGGTTGAAATGAGATAGATAAGGAATGAGAACAAAAAGAATTTGGGCAGCACTCCGGTAGAAAAGAGAAGCAAAGCTTGATAAGATGAAAAGAACTTGAAAATAGGACACAACACCCCGGTAACATGGATAAGCAAGGAAAGAACATGATCTTGGCGAAACGAAATAACGGGTCGAAGAGAGCAACATCACAATGCCTCCGGAACGAAAGAATAGAAGCTAAATCGTTGGAAAGAAAAGAATGGGGAAGAAAATGACAACTTCTCTCACCGTTGAATTTGAAAAGCATCCTTCTAAAGAAGGATTGAACGGAGTTGTTGGAAAATCAACAACGAAAGAATAGGCTTGTTGTGGGCTTGTGGAAAACATCTCAAAATTATGAGGTGACAACCGGCCACTAACAGAAACAACTGATTGCTTGAGATCTCGAAGAGATGAAAACCTCTTTCACCAAGAAGAGAAGGAGAAGCTTGGATCATTGATAAGCACCACAATAGCAACAATCCTTAGGAAAGGCTTTAGGTGAAATCTACACCAAGACAACTCCAACGAAGAGATTGGTGGGTTGAAATGATCTCTTGAGCGAAGAGAAAATGATGGGCTTAAATTTCTCATTCCTGACCACTTGTGAATCATGAAACACGAAGGGAAATTGAGAAGAAAGACATAACACCACCTCAAAAAACAAGGGAGAAGGAATTGCACTTTCGAAATGCAAGACGATGAATACTTGAGCTCCAACAAGAAACTTGACGAACTTCAAGAATGAATTAAATCCTTAACACAACATCATGAAGAAACTCTCGAAGAACTCTGGATAGCTAACAAGATGACTGAAACGAAATGAAAGTTGAAAATAACAAGATGAAGACTTGCAATGATTTAGATGGAGCTTTTGTGACGAGATAATGAGAAAACTTGAAACTCCGGAAAAGAAAAGATGACCAGCTAGAACCGAGAATTTAATATCATGAACGAGCTCCGGAAGAATGAATTAAATCACCTCCATGAAACAAGAATAAGAATTATGATATGTCTATCCTTCATCAAAATAAATTGATGAAAAAGCAATGGATTTGCATACTACTTATTCTTCTTGAAAAGGTTAAAGAGAGATATAGCGCCAACTTGGGAAGGTCTTCAACGAACCACCGGTAGGATTGGAAAGAACGAATGAATGATTGGTAAAAATGAAGAGGAATGTAGAACGAACCGCCGTAAGAAATGAATATGAATGGAGAAAAGAGAACGAATCGCCGTGAAGAATTCGAAAACGAACGAAGATACTTGAGGGAATTTGGTACAAGAGAACGAAGAGATCACGAGCTAGAATACTAGAACGATGCACCGGAAGAATTTGAGAACGAGATATGAACGTTGAGAATGAAGAATTCTTCTGAAATGATAGCCTTCGGAGAATCAAAAATGGAAAGAACTCATGAAATGCTCTGGGTGGGTATGAAAAGAATTTCTCACAATCGAAAACAATTATGAGGATGGCATGAAGCTAGAACCACGAATCTTCAAGAGAACGGATATGCTTTAAGAGAAACTCTTCTTCGGTCTTTAAAGCTGAGAATGACGAAGAGAACCACCATGAAGAATTTGTGAGATACTCCGGAATAATGACGAATAGAAAGGGTGAGCCAAATTTGAAAAGAATTTGAAAGAGATCTTGGAGAGGCAATTGACTGATGAAATTCATTCTTACGTCAATCTTGAAAGAATTTGAGAATAACTCCGGATAATTAGAAGAGTCAGGTTAGATCCTGGGACCTGTGGGTTATGGGCCCACTGAAAAGAAACACCGGTGGAACGAATGCTTGAAATAGAGATTGCACCGGTTGAATTAAATGGCTTGAGAGAAATAACAACCTCGAGATATGTCGAACGGATCTTGAATGGAAAGACGAATCTTCTGAGATAATTTCTGAACTCTGGATATGAATAGGAAGAGGTGAATAAACAAAAGAGGCTTGGGTAAGAATTTCCAACATGGGAAAATATTTGAATCCGGGAAAGGGAAATGATCAACACCGAAGCTTGAATTAGACCACCGGAGAAGAAAACGAGAACGAAGAATGATAACTTGTAGCTCTTGAGCATCTTCATGAGAATCACCGGTTAAGAATATTGAAGGAAAAGAATGAAGAGGCTTCTCACGAATAAAATTGACACTTGATTTGATAATTTTGACTCCGCAAAGAAAAAGGGGGGGGAGGGTGGGAAAAAGAAAGACAACTTCGGGTGGATGAAATGAACTCCGTTGAGAAAACTAAGAATTGATCTTGCAAATGTTGAAAGGATTGGATTAACTTGAAGAGAAGCACATCGGGTGAAAAGAATTGTCATGACAATCTCAATGATCAAGTAGGATTAGCACTCCCATAGAAATATGAGAACACCGCTTAGGCAAGGTATGGAATCAACACTTCACTTTGAAGCAACTCAAATACCACAACAAAAACAAAACAAAGGATTTGGCTTGTAGAATAAGCCGGAACAAACATATGATAAACCCCATATCGTATCATGTGTCTATTGGAAAAGATATTCTAGGTAATACTTGAATTCCCAGCTAAGAACTCCCGAAACTTCTTGGTTATAAGATCAGGTTGCGGATATGGGAACCTACTCAGCACACAACAACAATATCCTAATCAGCTGCAACCAATCCGCAACCTTCACACACGACCAAGAAACTTCGCAAATCCGTCTACCTCAGACCTTCGAAAGCACAGCGATACTAGTCATAGTGGATCATCCGCGCTATCTCCACCAGTACTGGGGAAAAGTCATGGCACTATTTGCCACCACAAAAAGTATAGAAGTGTTTCGATGTCGGCGTCCTCTGGTATTCAGGAACTGGAACGATAGCGAGTGTGACAAAACCCCTTGGAGCTCAACTCCCCGGGTCCAATCCATATGGTTAGGAGGCACCAAGAACAGAGTCACGTCACACCGATATCGCAACCATTCCAACAATACCCGCGTGATCCTAAAAAAAATTTGTGAGAAGAGATAGTAGAATCAAAACACCTACGTCACAATTCCTCACCAGAGCGACGAAGGGGATAAGGAGTAAAAGAATTCCAACTCTCCGATATATAACTAGGACTCAAAATAGTTATTCTTCTATACTCTCCAACGGTTCGATCAATCAAGGGGGCTCCTATGGTCGGTCGAGGCTCTGATACCAACTTGTCACGCCCAATATGCGATCCTATTCTCAAGGAACTCGGAGGCCCCACCAAGAGTAGAAATGCATATTGGAGATGCTTGCAAGGTTTATATCATTACATCGTACCACATACATAATAGATGGGGATACAAACAAATACATACAATCATCACATGAATACATCAATACATAACAAACATCATACAGAAGGGCAGCATCCGACTACGGATGAAATCAAACGAAAAGAAGAACGACATCCACCCTGCTAGCCCAGGCTGCCGACCAGGAACATATCCCTAGATCGACGAAGAGGAAGAAGCAGAAGAAGAACTCCAAAAGCAAACAAGCATCGCTCTCACATCAAGACATCGCATTACCTGTACCTGCAACTGTTGTTGTAGTAATCTCTGAGCCACGAGGACTCAGCAATCCCATAACCATGGGTAGCAAGACTATCAAAGCTTAAATGGGTATGGAAGGGGTAAAGTGGTGAGGTTGCAGCAAGCACTAAGCATTGTATGGTGGCTAACTTACGAGTACAAGAATAAGAAGAGTAAACTACGCAAAACGGTCACAAACTACAAATGATCACTAAGTGATCCTGAACACCTACTTACGAGTCAAACATAACACCACTGTGTTCTCTTCTTGAACTTCCTCGAAAAGAGACGGTCACGGTTACGCACACGGTTGGTGTATTAGGATTTAGTGTCAAGTTCTCTACAACCGGAGGTTATAAATATCCAAGTGCCACATAACCGCGGGCACGGCTTCGCGTAAGATTTAACCCTGCAGGGGTGTTCCAACCTAGCCCATCATAAGCATACACAAGCTGCGGTGGAAATACCTCAACCTCGAGATAGCCCAAAGTATCCTCGGAATCCCGGTGCACAAGACATTTCGACAATGGTAACACAATTCTAGCAAGACCTCCCGGCGTGCCGACACCCTGATAGTAGCCGCGCGTATCTCGTCTCAGGCCACGACCGGATGGGAAAGCCTACGAGTAAAACCAGATCCTCGAGTGTCCTCGTGGTGGCCCCGCAGTCTGCCCAGTTCGGACCAACACCATCGGCACTGGCCCACCTGTATTATGTGGAGTTAAAAGAATCCTCGGGTTCATGATGCCCTATGCCAATTAATTATTCAGTTCGGTATTATTATGTTGGCAAATGTTAAAACCAATGTTGGGCCTTGCTGGAAGCGGTTATTCAAAGCGAACTGTCAAGAGGGTCCCATTCCCCTGAGCATGTTAGGAACGCTAAACATGGATCATAACACCAGCATTACGGAAACTAGGGTGGCTTGGGTGGAACAAAACACTAGGCAAAAGGCCGAGCCATCCACCCAATACCATGTATATAGATGCATTAATTAAGTAAGAGATATTGTGATATCCCAACATGTCCATGTCCCAACATGGAACAACCTGCAAGAGCACTTGCAACTAGCAACGCTATAAGAAAGGGGTTGAGCAAAGCGGCAACATATCCAAACAATGGTTTGCTAGGTAGAGATGGTTAGAGGCTGTATCACGGCATATGGGAGGCTGACATATATGTGGTAGGAAGCGCGACATAGCGATAGCAACGAGACAACTAGCAAGCAAAGAGAGTAAAGATATCCAAGGTCATGGTCATCTTGCCTGAAATCCCGCTTGGAAAAAGAACGAGTCCATGAAGAAGACAAACCAACGTAGTCGAACGAATCCTCACAATCGCAACGAAACTGGAGCTATCGAGAAGATGCACAACCGGAAAGAAGCAAACAACATGGTAAACACACCAGCATAAACATGGCATGATGCACAATCCAAATATGATGCATGACAAGATTAAATGTTGTTAACATGGCAAGAGATGAAGCATAAGCAATCCGCACAACTAGGCAAGTTTAAATGAGGCCGAAAACACAAATAACAATTCCGGAAAATCCCCATATGCAAATTTCGAAATTAGTACTGATCTGAATTAAACACAATGTTAAAGTTGTTAAACAGCAAGTTAACATGCACCACGATGATCTACACGTTTTTCTAGTCAAGTTACATATGTAGATCATTTAATTCAGAGCTACGGGCTAGAAGATATGAGCTAAACAAGTTTAACATGGCAAGGATGCAAAATGCATGCAAACATCAACCACGAACACACAAATTAAGGATCCAACATGACAACATGAATCTACACACAAATCTAAGCAAGTTTCATATAGGACATGATCAAAACGGAGCAACGGTTCAACAATAATAATCAACACAAGCTATAATAATAATCTGCCCAAAACAGTAACATAGCACTTTGCAAGCATCAAAACAGCAAGCTACAGTAACATGATGGGCATCCTCATGATATGCACTTGAAATATACATCATATACTCCAATTTATCTTAAAGGTTCAGGTTCATAGGCATCAATGTTAAGTCAAAATGATCCATGCAAAATGCAATGTTCTGCTAAACAGGGCATATACATGAGCAGAGTTAACATGATGACAACTTGAGAGCAAGAAAGAGACATGCTACAGGAACTTTACATGGAAACCAAAGGCATGGCATCGAAGTACACATTGCATAGACCAAATCACATGACGGAATCATATGCATATGAGCTATAGATTAGTGGCAACCATCAAGCAAAGTTGGCAAGTTTTCTCACAGACAGCTTTTACTCAGAACAACAACATTAACTAGGCATGTTTACAAGCTCATGGCACTCACATCAAGGCATATCATGGCATGAAATAAATACTACCAGAGAGAACACATGAAAATGCTCCAAATTCATGTTGACAAGTTGCTCATATGGTGCATGCATTAAATCACACAAAAATGACAAAATGACAAATATTAACAGTTTACTGTAGTAACATCAGGATGCACTTTTGCAACAGAGATTATGGAAATTAGATGGATCCTAATATGCATGCAAATGCCACCATCATGTAGAGCACAGAGAGTAGATCAATTTACATATAAAGATCATCACCATAGGGTCAACATGCACAAAGATATAGCCAATACAAAATGCCTATATGCTGTTGAAATCATCACCTCGCGGAAATCGGGACGGGGGGATCCCGGGACGAGACGGTGCAGGCCGGTCGGTGTTTGGATCGATGGACGCGGGTGTCCAGGGCCGAGGAAGGACGAGGCCATCCAGGCGGTTGTGCGAGGCCGGCCATGGCGGCTGGTGGCGACGGGGCTCGCCAGGGACGGCGAGGAGGCGAGGGGGCGGCTGGATCCGGGGCGGGGAGGCCGGATCTCGCCGGATCCGTGGCCGGAGTAGGGCGGTGGAGCTCCATGGGCGGCGGCGGCTGCGGTGTCCCTGCGAAGGACACAGGGAAGGAGGGAGAGACCGTGTGAGAGAGAGAGAGAGGGTTCGAGCCGGAGGAAGAAGAGGAGAATAGGGTGTCGGCGGCGCTGGTGGAGTCAGGCGGTGGCGGCACGGGGACGGTCGCGTCCTCGGGACGAGCGCGTCCTCGGGCGCGAGGCGGCGGTGGCGGTCCGGGCCCTGATGGGCTTCCCAGAGCCCTATCTGGGTCCTGGCGGGCCCGAGGGCTTCGTGGCGGCTGAGGGCGGCAGCTGAAGACAAGTGGCGGCGGGGGAGGCTGGCTGGGTGGCGGTGCGGATTTCGAGGAGGGAGGCTAGGGTTTCCAGAAATGAGGGCTAGGCCTTCCTTTTATAGGCAGGAGGGGCTAGGAGGAGGGTTTGGGGGTGTTTCGGGCCATCGGATCGCGATCAGATGACTCCGGTCGCAAGAGGGGTAGGCTCGGCTAGTGGGCTAGTTGAGGGCTGTGCAAGAAAGGCCAAGAGCTGCAGGAGAGAAGAGAGAGAGGCCCGGCAACAGTTTTCGGAACACCGAAAATGTCTGACGTTTATCCGGCTATAGTGCTGCTATAGTTTAACGGTTGGGCTATCAAACGGACTTCGAATGCGACGAAATTTGGCAGGCGGTGCCGCGGGCGCGTGCGAGTGTGTCTGGACTCGAAACGGACAACGGAAGGAACGGGGAGAACGCCAACTACGAACGGATGCAAGTTTTGAAAAACATGCGGATGAAATGCACATGATGACATGGCCAAGCGCAACATGCAAGCGAATGACATGGCAACGACAACGAATAAAAGGAAGACATTGGGAGCATCGGTCTCGGGGCGTCACACTCTACTACAACACGTACCGCTCCTTACACGCCCATGGTTCATCATTGCAGAGAGACCGATCGACCCGTATGTACGTTCACGTTCGTGACCAGACAGACAACGCTCCGTACACTTCGACCGGGTGGGTCCCAGCTGTTAGGGAGAATAAGGAGGCACTTCCTTGTGTGCAAAGATATATCAGGTGGGTCTCAGCTGTCAAGAGGATGGATAATTTTTTTCCCGCATAATAAGGAGGCACTTCCTTGCGTGCGAAGATATAGCTGGTGGGTCTAGCTGTCAGCCTCACCACGTACAGTCCTCTTCCGATGGCTGTCATTCATTGACCACGTTGACTACGCCGCGCCGAGAGTACCAAGGCGGTGGATGACGGCGAGGCCAAGGAAGGGAACGATGCGGAGCCGGGGAAGACATGGCAGTGGATGCCCACGCAGAGGGGAGTACGAGGGTTGACTGGTTCGGCTGCGGTGTGAGGCCGTCGTCGCTGGAGAATAACAGGGGATGTGGGTGCGTAGAGGGAAGGCCTGGCCAGCGGTGGGAGTAGGGTGGGACGGTGAGGGCTACGCGGCAGCATAGCCAGCCACGGGAGGCAGGAGCAGGCGGTCCCGCCGACGCTGGTTTGGGCGGCTGGAGCAAGAAGATCAGAGACTGAAGAAGCTACATGGCTGTTGGATGAACATCCAACGGTCACTGCTGCTAGAATCGTTTGTTGACTAAGTTGACAAAGCCCTGCGTACGCGTCAACTTAGTAGGCCCACAAGTCAGCCTCCAAATCTGGTGGGTCCCAGTTGTCATGGGGACGAATCATTTTTTCGCGTAATAAGGAGGAACTTCCTTCCGTGCGAAGATATAGCTGGTGGGTCCTAGCTGTCAGGGGGAGGAATCTTTTATTTTTCGCGTAATAAGGAGGTACTTCCTTGCATGCGAAGATGTAGCTGGTGGGTCTCGGATGTCAAGGGGAGGAGTCATTTTTTTGCGTGTAATAACGAGGCACTTCCTTGTGTGCGAAGATGTAGCTGGTGAGTCCCAGCTGTCAGGGGGAGGAAACTTTTTTTTTGCGTAATAAGGAGGCACTTTCCTTGCGTGTGACCATGGACCTCGTGGGTCGCAGCTGTCAGCCTCTCCACGTATAGTCGTCTTCCGATGACTCTCGTTTGTTGACCATGTTGAACATGCCGCGCCAAGCACACCAAGGCGCTGGACGATGGCAAGGCTCCACCACCCAAGACGGGAACGACTCGGAGATGGGGAAGACGTGGCTGTTGAGTCACAAACGGAGATGAGTGTGAGACTTGACTGGTTCGGGTGCGGGGTGGGGCTACACTCGGCGGAGAATAATAGGAGGTGCAGAGGAGTGGAGGGATGGCATGGCCGTCGGTGGGGTAGCTTTTCGCAGCGAGGCGTGCGAAGCAGTGCTGCTGGATGCCGGAGGCTGGAGCAGGCGGTCCCACCAGCGCTGGAGGAAGAAGATGAGAGATTGAAGAAGAATGCCGGCCGTTGGATGTACATCCAACAGATAAGGCCGTCAGAAACTTTTTTTGACTAAGTTGACAACGCCTTGCGTAGGCTTCGACCTATTGGTTCACATGTCAGCCAGTCCATTTGGTGGGCTGGGTGGAACAATAATGTAACGTCTATGCAGCCCATTTATATATTTTGTTAGCATTTACAGCCTATTTGTATTATTTTTCAAAATACATGATTTTGCTGGGCTGAGTGAAAATATCATTTTGGGCAGGTAGGAGAAATGTTATAAAAACATAAACCGGTGTTGGGCATTGTATTATAAAACTACATAATTTGCGGAGCATAAACACGTGATTGCACGTATATTACTGCATTGGTCCGTAAAATCTTAGCAAGCTTATGTACGCAATCACCAGGAATTAACTTGCAAACTTATTGTTAAATAATAATAATTATTTGGTAAGAACTTATCGATTTACCAAATAAAATATTATTTATTTTGAAGAGTTAATAAGATGTGAGGTATTATTATTTTTTAGGCTAGACGTGGGACAATTGAGTTGGTTTTAGGTAAAACCTATGGGAGAAAAATCAGAGATATGATTAATAAAAAACAAAAATAAAGGAAGTGGGAAGGTCTATACAAAGGTTGGACGAAGGACAGGTCAAACGGGAACCTTATGTTCTTCTAATATATGTACGGAGTATATGTAATAAAATAAAATATAAATATATATACTATTATAGAAGGGAAAACATAATTTGAGTTTGGCATTCTTATAGAAAAATAGAACTTCTTTTTTTGAGCAGTATAGAAAAATAGAACTGAGCTGTGAGTTATCTTCAAGAAACAAACATAAGTTGGGCCGCTGATGTTATAAAACAAGCTAGGCTGGGAGGCCCAGAGGCCGACTGATACCTGCTGGACCTCAACAAAAAAAGTTGAAACCTGCTGGATCAACTGTGTCAGCATGTCATGGGCTGTGCATGTTAAACAACAAAACCTAGGCTGGGCAGGCCACAGCCCAGTTGTTATTTGTTCGACCTCTAAAAAAATTATTACTTGCTAGGTCCCGGATGACAGCCACCTTGACTACGTTGACAATCTCGTGGGCCCCACACATCAACATACCATCAGGAGGAAGCAATTTTTTGCAATATATAAGGAGGCACTTGTTTGCGTACGGCTATGGACCTGGTGGGCCCGAACTGTGAGCCTCTCCACATACAGTAATCTCCCGATTCCTCTCATTTGTTGACCATGTTGAGAATGACAGATGGCGGCACCGCGGCGAGAGCACCAAGGTGGAGGACGACGTCGAGACCTCGGATCGGAACGAACCGGAGCCGGGGAAGGCGCAGGCAGAGGGGAGTAATAGGGTTGACTGGTTCGGGAGCAGGGTGGGCCGGTGGAGCTGCCGCCGCCGTAGAATAAAAGGAGATGTGGGGGAGTAGAGGGATGGCCTGACCAGCGCCATGCATAGGCTAGGATGGGTCGTCGAGGCGTGCGCGGCAGCGCCGCCAGCCACTGTAGGGAGAGGACGAAAGATTGAACAAAATAAAGAAATACAAATGGATAGGTGGTTGGTCCCAGATGTCTGTTACGAGACCTGCTGGGTCCACCTGAGAAGGGGAATATGTTGGGAGGAAGGAGATTCAAAGCACGCTAGCCATTGGATTTCAATCTAATGGCTGCCAGAAGGACTGACGGAAGAGGTATCAAACTTAACTTGTCCTCATCGTTCGTGATCAAAGATGACCACCCCGAGTGAAGTTCTCTGATAATCTAGGCAAAATGAATGACTGTGCAACCTACAAAAAGCCGCACTCAGACTTAAAAAAACACACAGAAAAAATGATACAACTGCTGGATCCCCATAAGCATGTCGTGGGCTGCAGATGTCCTAAGAAAAGAAACCTGGGCTGGGCAGCCACAGCCCAGTTGATACCTACTCGACCTCAAAAAAAAAAGGAAACACGGCAGCCCTGTGAACTAGTGTTGGTGTATAAAACATGGGTATTTTATACCCTGACTTATGCACAGATAGTGGTAGCTTCCGTGCCCGGCTGAGGCTTGCCGGGAGCGACCAAGATCAAGATTCAAAACCCAGGTGCAGAAGCTACCAGGAGAAGAACAAGACGAAGCATTAGTAAGTACATGACTAGTGCTAGAGATGAAGACATCTCACGCCGGCAAGATCTGACCCGGCAAGATGAGGACCCGGCAACCTCCGTGCCGGCAAGCTTCCGCCAGTTCACCAGCGCTCCACCTCACCAAGCAGCCAGTTGTTAATCAATGAGGTGTCAACTGTGCAGGCTGGTTGGCGACATTTGTCGGGCACATGTCAGCACACCGGAAGAAGATTTGCCTTTAATGACACCCGTCCAGGAGGCGTGTCAAGTCAATATGAGGTAGCTAGGTGAGCGGTGCAGAACCCTTGCCGGGACTCCTCCCCTACATGACACCTAACGGAGCATTAATTGCTTTTGTCCAAAACTGGCAGAGTTAGGTATGATAGCACTGCTTGCTATCTAATGAACCTGTAATGACTGATTTGCCACTGTGGTAACCCCTTGGGCTATAAAAGGAGGACCGGGGCAACGTTTACAGGGATCGATCTTTTACACAACTTGCATGCGTAGCTGCTCCTCTCGCACCTTGCCGGGGAGGCGCTCCTTGTACCATGTGTTCAAACACATCCAATACAACAAAAGCAGGAGTAGGGTTTTACACCTCACGGTGGCCCGAACCTGGGTAAACTCTTTGTGCCTCTTCTGTTTCTGCTCTTTGTGCTTGTTGATCTCCCTAGTCGAATTGCAAAGGGGCTAGATGGCCCCATAGATGGTCGTACGCACGACATCTTTGGCGCGCCAGGTAGGGGGATCACTTGCGCGAACCTGAATCAGCAGATTGCATGTCAACTTCATCGACTTCTTCATCTTCTTCATCGTCGATGGCTCCCAAGAAGAAGAGCATCACGATGACGGCTCCTTCCACCTCCAAGGTTCCTTCACACGTGTCCGCAAGCGGCGCGGCCAATGCGGGCGGTGCGGACACCGCGGTGGCACGACCGGCGCAAGCGGCGCGGTCGCCGTGCCCACCGTGGTCGGAGCAGGAGGCAGAGGCGCTGGAGGCAGTCAACCACCACGACCCTCCGGCGAGTGAAGCCGCGACGGCGCCGGCGGGACGGACAGACGTCTACCTCCCCTTCGCCGCATCGACGAACGCAGCCACCGGAGCAACAATGCCCGGACCGGTGCAAGCCAAGATCCCACCACAGTGGCGTCCAGAGATGCTACGTCAAAACATACGCCGTGCCCGTCGCATGATTGGCGCAGCGCAACTCCGAGCGGCGTCGACAACTCAGGGCGGCGACCGCACGGCAAGACACCTGTCGATCATGTCCCAGATCCTCAGGCACCACCTCTGCCACAGCAGCCCGCTGCTGATCATGTGCCATGATAGCAAGATCACAATGGTGCTCCTGCTGGCTCTGCCAGGAGTAGAGCGACGTCGTGTTCTTCGCTTCTGGTCATGCCAACCACGGCAACAGAGGCAATGGCGTGAGCTCAAATGCTGCTGAACTTCCCACCAACAGCGGATAAGATGGATGAATGGAGGGCTACCATTCAAAGCCTCATAGGATTTGCCGAGGCGAGCAAGTCACAGCAAGCGAAACCCTTACGGTGTCCGCGAATTATGCCAACTGGTGGCCGTGTTGATGATGCTACGCCAACGGTGCAATCGCCTCCACGGCAACAACATCAACAGCAGCAACGTCAGCAGCCGCGACAAACCCAGTGAACTGCAGAGCCCGGCGAGATGTCGATGGCATCCTCAGATCCACGGGCGTGGCAAGATCAGCGGCAAGCACTGCAAGACAGGTGGGTAGAGGATGCCCGCACCACTATTGAACGGTGCTGGGAGGCGCGCCGTCAATCCGACGCGCGCAACGGCCCAGTCGTTGATGAGCCTGTGCCCGAGGTTGGCGGATATCTGCCTTACGAGGTTGGATGTCCAGCTTTCACTCATGAGCTGCGGCAAGTCCGATGGCTGTCCGTCCGGGCCTTCAAGCCAGAAGTACCAGACAAGTACGATGGCAAGCTGAACCCGACAGACTTTCTGGGCATCTACACGATTGCCGTGCAAGCTGCTGGGGGAAGAGACGAAAAGACCCTCGCCAATTACTTCCCATTGGTTCTCAAGACCAACGTGAGATCTTGGCTGATGAACTTGCCGGAGAACTCCATTTCATCGTGGTCAGATATTTGCAATGAGTTTGTTGGTGCCTTTACCAGAGGCCACAAGGCCCCTGGTCGGCCCAGCGATCTACAAGTGATCCCGCAGAGAGATGGTGAAAACCTGCGCAAGTACATATAGAGATTCAGTCGTGTACACCGCAACATCCCAGATGTGCACCCGGCAGCTGTGATTGCCGTGTTCCACACAAACGTGCGCAATCGGAAGATGCGAGAAAAGATGAACATCCGGCTGCCGAAGACCGTCAACAAGCTCTATACGTTGGCGGATAAATGTGCACATGCTGAGGAGGGGAGAAGACTTCCCGGGGAGGACGCTGGTGTCAAGGTGGACTCCGAGGACGATGACGCTGCCACCCCAAAGAAGAAGGGTCGAAAGCGCAACAGGAAGCACAAAGCCAAGACAGACATGGCCGTCAAAGGCTCTGGCAACTCTGAGTCCGCCAAGAAAGCCAAGACTGAGAACTCCGGCAAGGAGGCTGTTGTATGCGCCGCTTGTCAAGAGGCGGCGGCAAACGAGAAGGCCGGCAAGTTTGACGGGCCATACTGCAAGATTCACCGCACCAAGGGCCATGATCTCCAAGGGTGCCGACAAGTCGAGCACCTCGCTGAGAAGCAGAAAGCTGAATATGAAAAACATGATAAGGAGAAGGGCCAGGATAGTGCTGGCGGATCCGGCAAGAAGGGCCACGGTGGTCGAGGAGGCCGTCGCGGCAAGGCCAAACAGCAGAAGGAGAAGCCTGCTAGAGGCCAGGAAAAGAAATAGGGAGATGGTGGAAGTGAAGAAGAAGAGGACGATGGAGAGTCCAGTGAGCAAGAGTTCCAGAAGGTAACAGAAGCCATGTGCATTGACGGAGGCGCATCTTTGCACTCCTCTCACCGCCAACTCAAGCAATGGGCGCATGAGGTTAATGAAGCTGAACCGGCAATGGGTGCCCAGAAGCCACTCAAGTGGTCACACACGCCTATCATTTTCGATGCCGAGGATCACCCTGATCGCACGACTGCGGTCGGGTGTTTGCCATTGTTGGTTTCACCAACGATTCGCAACCTCCAGGTCACGAAAATGTTAGTTGACGGTGGGGCCGGCTTGAATTTGATTTCTCTAGAAGTAATCAAGAGGCTGCAGATTCCCGATGAAGAGCTCGAGCAGAATGGTACATTCCAAGGAGTTAACCCAGGAAGAAGCCAGCCCAAGGGGAAGATCACATTGTCAATAACGTTTGGCGGGGAATTGAACTACATAATAGAGATGATTGTGTTTGATGTTGTCAAGATCCCCTTGCCGTATAATGGAATTCTTGGCCGCCCTGCTCTGGCTAAGTTTATGGCAGCATCTCACTATGCCTACAACACATTGAAGAAGCCAGGGCCGATGGGTGTCATTTCCATCAATTCTGACAAGAAAGATGCAGTCATATGCGTCGACAAACTTTACAGAGATGCGGTTGCAGCAGAGACCGCCAAGGCGCCAGCTCTCGCCAAGAAGAAGAAAGATAAGAAGTCCGGCAAGATCTCTGGCGAGGATTTCAGGAAGCACACCTCTTCAGAGTGCTGCGCACCTGTTGAAGACTTGCCGGAGTGCTCCACCGGCAAGAAATCCAAGGCCACTCCACTAGCAACAAAGAAGGTGCCGGCGAAGGAGGATGGCACTGGCGGTACCTTCACCGTCAGTTCCACCCTTGACAGCAAATAGGAAAGCACGCTTGTTGCCTTCCTGCGGGCGAATGTCTATGTGTTTGCATGGCAACCATCTGACATCCCCGGCGTTCCCAAGGAGGTAATTGAGCACCACCTTGTTGTATGTCCTCACGCTCGGCCCATCAAACAGAGGGTCAGGAAGCAGGCTTTGGAGCGGCAACAGTTCATTGCCGAAGAAATCAGAAAACTTGAAGCAGCAGGATTAGTTAGAGGTGCACTACATCCAACTTGGTTCGCAAATCCAGTTGTAGTACGCAAAGCAAATGGAAAGTGGAGACTTTGTATTGACTACACTGATATTAACAAAGCATGTCCAAAGGATCCTTTCCCCTTGCCGCGATTGATCAAATTGTAGACTCTACTTCCGGCTGTGATTTACTCTCCTTCCTTGATGCATATTCTGGGTACCATCAGATATTCATGGCCAAGGAGGATGAGGAGAAAACCGCATTCATTACTCCATGTGCACATACTGCTTTGTGCGTATGCCTTTCAAATTAAAGAGTGCGAGTTCAACATTTGCGAGAGCAGTCCAGATTGGTTTTGAGCCCCAGCTGCACAGGAATGTGGAAGCATATATGGACGTATAGTAGTCAAAACCAAGGACAAGACAACCCTCATTCAAGACTTGCGCAAGATCAATTTGCAAACTTGCGCAAGATCAATTTGAAGCTCAACCCCGAGAAGTGTGTATTTGGCATTCCATCCGGCAAGCTTCTTGGGTTCTTTGTATCTCAACGTGGAATTGAAGCAAATCCCGACAAGATCAAAGCAATTGAGCAGATTCAAGCACCAAAAAGCATCAAGGACGTGCATCGTCTTGCCGGCTGTGTTGCTGCCTTAAGTAGGTTCATTTCAAAGTCTGCTGAGCGCGCCTTGCCGTTTTTCAAGATTTTGAAAAAGGCAGGTCCAATGAAATGGACTCCGGAAGCGGAGGCCACGCTACAGGATTTGAAAAGATACCTCTCCTCTGCGCCAACACTAATTGCGCCTAAACCACAAGAGTCGTTGCTGCTATACCTAGCGGCAACAAATCAAGTGGTCAGTCCTGCATTAGTGGCGCAGAGGGAAGTCGATGACAAGGAAGCAGCAGCGGCGAGCCCGTCCAACGACAAGCCGGAATCTTCTCCGGCAAGGTCTGGTGCCGACAAATTAGAAACAGCGTAAACGAATCAGCAAGTGGTGCCGAAGAAGAAGGTGGTGTAACGACCGGTTTATTTTGTTAGTTCCCTCCTGCAGGGGGCTAGGTCAAGATATTCTGGTGTACAAAAATTGCTTTTCGGCCTTCTTATGGCCTCGAGAAAGCTGTGTCACTACTTCCAAGCACATGAGATCACCGTCGTCACTCGCTTTCCGTTGCAGCGCATTCTGAGAAATCCAGATGCAACCGGCAGGATAGTGGAGTGGGTGTTGGAACTGTCGAGCTTTGCACTTAAGTTTGAGAGCACATCAACTATTCAGAGCAGGGCCTTGGCGGAGTTCATTGCAGAATGGACGCCAACGCAAGACGAGGAAATTCAAGAATCAGCTCTCCCCGACAAAAAGGCAATGAAGGAATGGATCATGTACTTTGATGGTGCCTTCTCGCTGCAAGGCGCCGGTGCCGGAGTGCTGCTTGTCGCACCCACCGGAGAGCACCTCAAGTATGTGGTCCAAATGCACTTTCCCAGGGAAAAAGCCACAAACAACACTGCTGAGTACGAAGGGCTCCTTGTCGGTCTCAGGATCGTAGTGTACCTTGGAATCAGATAGTTGATTATCCATGGCGGTCGGAGTCTAGGATCTGCGTCCAAGAAACTTCTCCAAGAACTTAGGATTCGAACTCTAGGGGACTTTGCTTGGTAGCCTACGATAGGACTACGGCGGGGATGCGACAGACTCGCCGGCTCTCACCGGACACGAAGGGGACGTGCGAGCTACCCAGGTTCGGGCTCCCGTGCGGTGTAATACCCTACTCCTGCTTGTGTTGGATTGCTCTGTAGAGGAGAGCTTGTGCTCGAGGTACAAGAGGTGTGGGGGAGAATGGTCGATCCCCTTAAATGGATGCGGCCCTGCCCCTTTTGTAGTGCCTTGGTCCTCTTCCCCGAAAATACGAGCGGGAAAGGGTAGCCACAGGGCGGCAATTCAAAGGGGGACAGGGGCGCAGGCTTATCCTGACTAAAGGCGGTCTCCGCCTATTAAAGCAACTCCTTGTGACACGCTGGTGGGCTTGGCGATGAACTCCGTCCTGGCGCGCTGATCCGTCCTGATCTTCTATCACCAAAGAGGAAAACCTTTGGGACTTGCTTTGGGGGAGGCAGATGCCACTGCTCCCTTATCACTAAAATGGAAACCTGTCTAAGCTGTATCCTGCTGTCCTTGCCCTGACATCGGGACGTCACCCACGTGAGAGGCCAACCGGCGCCGCATGTCACGCCCCGTGAAGCGGCCTCGCGTGGGGTTGCCTCGCGAGGCGATCTAGGGCCTGCCGGCCTTACCAGGGCTTGGCTTGTCTGGGAGGGGCCTCGCGAGGCTAGCTCTCCGCGAGGCGATTCCCTCCTGGGCAACGGCGCCAGGGCCACCTTGCCAGGCCCAGCCCAAGCATCGCCTCCTGGGCTAGAGGCAGACGGGCCGTGGTACCCTGGTTCCCACTGGGCCGACAGTAGCCCCCGGGCCCGCGGCGCGCACGTCCCACCCGTTGGGGGCGAAGCGCTGCGGGGCTCATCGAGCCGCCAGGCCCAGGCGCGACGCGTGGCGGCCTTTGCGGGCGCGGCACCTCCACTATCTGCGACGCCTTGATAACCGCCGCCTCGGCGATAAAACCTGCCCGCACGGGGCATGGGCACTTCATTGCTCCTTCACTCCGTCCCCAGCCTGCCTTGCGGCCAGCTCCTCGGCTCCCTTACTCCCCCCAACTTCCAATCTCTCCGCCAATCTCTCTGCCCGTCAGTGCCGCGGCCATGGCTCCCCCAAAGAAGCTTTCCACGGCCGAGAAAGGGAAGAGGACGGCAGAGGAGGTGGAGCCGCCAAAGCCGTCAGCGGTGAGGGGTAGAGGCTGGGCCCGTGGCTTGGCCGCGGCGATGAGGGTTCCTCCTCGGGGTCGAACGTGCCCCACGGCCGCCGGCACAGAGGCCGGCCCTAGCACCTGCGGAACGGGCGCAACTCGCGGTCGCGGGAGAGGCGTTGCTCGCGGACGCGGAGGCCACGGCGGTTCCGCCGCTCTTCCTCCCCGGGCGGGGAGGCACTCGGCGGAGGCAGCCCACAAGTTCATCGTGGACTTGCACTGCTCGCCCTGCACCTGGCTTCGGCTACCGGACTCCTTTGCGAGGGTGATGGAGGAGCGCGCGCCCCTGGGCCTGTGGCTGCAGGTGGACGACTGCTGCAACGGCCCCTCCTGGGTGGTGGCGGAGTTCACCTCCTCCGGCTTCATGTTCTTGAAGCAGGGGTGGAAGTCCTTTGCCCTCGCCAGGGGCCTGAAGCAGGGGCACCTTCTCCACTTCAAGTACGATGGAGCCGCCACCCTCTTCGTCAAGATCTTTGGGGTTTCCGGCAGCCGCCTGGAGTGCTGCGCAGAGAGCGAGGACGGCAGCTACAACAGCTCCTCCAGTGAGGGCGGCAGCGACGACAGTGCCGCCTCCCTTGATGGAAGCGGGAGCGACGACAACTCCCCCCCCCCCCACGTCAAGGACAAAGACGAAGACTCCGATTAGGCGCGGGCGGGGCTCGATGCGGACTCTTGGGGATGTAGGCGCTGTGGCTGCCCCTCCCTCTTTTTCTTTTTCCTGCATTGGATCGATGTAGCCCCGTGGGGGAGTAAAAACATCTTGTATGGCACCGTATGTCTAAGTAATTTGTTTCCCGGATTTTTTGCTTTCTTCCCGAGGCTCTTCTTTCCTTCTTGCACTGCCCTTATGCCCTGCGTCGCTGGGACCTAGCCCCTGAGCTAGCTACGACCGTCGCTGGTGTACTTGGAGCGTGCGCTCGGCAAGGCCAGAGGGTGTAGGGCTCTTAGGGCTAGTAGGAGTCCCTGAGGCGCGATGCTCAGGGTCCCCCCCTTGACGCGCAGGCGGCTCGTGCCAAGGAAGTCAGGAGGCCACGAGAGAGAAACGAGAGGGAAGGGACCCGAGGGGTGCTTTAGACTTAGCTCCTTTGAGGCGTGCGGCTTGGGGCGAGTCCTTAGTAGGGCACAACTCATGAGGCGCAGTCCCTCGTGAGGCCCTTTGTCCGTAGGACCCGTCGCGAGGCCTCCCGAGGGGGGGGGGGCTCCTGAGGCCTTCGTACCCTGCACCAGGAAAACCGCCAAGTTTTTGCAAATAGTGCGGCAGGGCGCGCTCGCAAGGTCGCCTGTGGGTGTTACGTGAGGAGACAAGAGCACCAAGGACCTGGTGAGGTGACGTGCACGGGAGCAGGCCCACGAGCCAGAGCTCAGTCGCTTGGGTTTTTCAGTGCTGCTTGGGCACCTTCTCCACTTCAAGTACGACTGAGCGGCCACCCTCTTCGTGAAGATCTTTGGGGTTTCCGGCAGCCGCCTGGAGTGCTGCGCGGAGAGAGAGGACGACAGCTACAACGGCTCCTCCAGCGAGGGTGGCAGCGACGACAGTGCCGCCTCCCTTGATGGAAGCGGGAGCGACGACAGCTCCCCCCGTGTCAAGGACGAAGACGAAGACTCCGATTAGGCATGGGCGGGGCTCGATGTGGACTCTTGGGGATGACGGCGCTGCGGCTGCCCCTCCCTCTTTTTCTTTTTCCTGCATTGGATCGATGTAGCCCCGTGGGGGAGTAAGAACATCTTGTATGGCACCGTATGTCTAAGTACCTTGTTTCCCGTGTTTTTTGCTTTCTTCCTGAGGATCTTCTTTCCTTCTTACACTGCCCTTATGCCCTGCGTCACTGGGACCCAGCCCCCGAGCTAGCTACAACCGTCGCTGGTGTACTTGGAGCGTGCGCTCGGCAAGGCCAGAGGGTGTAGGACTCTTAGGGCTAGTAGGAGTCCCTAAGGCGCGATGCTCAGGGTCCCCCCCTTGACGCGCAGGCGGCTCGTGCCAAGGAAGTCAGGAGGCCACGAGCGAGAAACGAGAGGGAAGGGACCCGAGGGGTGCTTTAGACTTAGCTCCTTTGAGGCGTGCGGCTTGGGGCGAGTCCTTAGTAGGGCACAGCTCGTGAGGCGCAGTCCTTCGTGAGGCCCTCCGTCCGTAGGACCCGCCGCGAGGCCTCCCGAGGGGGGGAGGTGTGACGCCCCGAGACCGATGCTCCAGATTCCTTCCATTTATTTTCCGCCATTGCCATGTGATTCGTTTGCTTGTTGCACCTTGTCATGTCATCATGTGCATTTCATCCGCATGTTTTCATAAAACTTGCATCCGTTCGTAGATGTCTTTCTCTCCGTTCCTTCCGTTGTCCGTTCCGTGCCCAACCACACTCGCACGCTTCCGCGGCACCTCCGAGATATTATTTTATAAGTGGGAATAAAAATGTTCTTGGAATGGGTTGAAAGTTTGCGTGCAGTCTCATTATGTTGTAGGTAGACCGCGTGCCAAATTTCGTCGCATTCGGAGTCTATTTGATAGCCCAATCGTTAAACTATAGCGGCACTATAGCCGGATAAACGTCGGACGTTTTCGGTATCCGAAAACTGTTGTCGGGCCTCTCTCTCTCTCTTCTCTCCTGTAGCCCTTGGCCTTTCTAGCACAGCCCTCAACCAGCCCACTAGCCCAGCTTACCCCCACTTGCGACCGGAGTCGTTCGATCGCGATCCGATGGCCCGGAAACCCCCTCGCGGATGATTCCTGCGTATTGGAGCTTCTCGACCTCCCCAATGACGAAGTCCTGCTTCTCGGGCGCCTGGCGTCGTACTTTCTGCTTGACGGGGCGTGCGTTGGGGCACACCGCCAAGTGGTGCTCGATCACCTCCCTCGGCACGCCGGGCATGTCCGAGGCTATCCAAGCGAACATATCAGCATTCGCCCGAAGGAAGTCGACGAGGGCGCCTTCTTGCTCGGGGGAAAGGCTGCTACCGATGGTGAGGAAGGGGCCCGCGCCGTGCCCATCCAAGGACACTTTCTTGGTCTCGGCCCACTCTTGGGAGAATAGCAGCTTCTTCTTCGCGGGCGCTGGCTCGGCAAGCTCAGCGGCGTCCTCCTCGGCCAGGGATGCGGCGGCGGCCGCCTTGTGGGCACGCGCGAGGACGCGCACCGCGTCCTTTACATCGCAACGGATTGTGAGGGTGCCACTGCTTCTGGGAATCTTGACGAGGCCGTAGGCATGGTGTGTTGTGGCCATGAACTTGGAGAGCACCGGATAGCCCAAGACGGCGTTGTAGGGCAGGCCAATGCAAGCCACATCAAAGACGACGAGCTCCGTACGGTAGTTCTCGCGGGTGCCGAAGGTGATGGGAAGGCGTACCTGCCCCAGGGGGGCAGTGGCGCCACCGGTAACGCCCGAGAAGGGCCTGGTGGGCACTAGGCGCCCACCTGGCGCCTGGAGCGTCTCGAAAGTCTCCACAGAGAGCACGTTGAGGCCAGCGCCGCCGTCGATGAGCGTCTTGGTGCCGGCCACCCTGCCGATAGTCAGAGTGCACAGCAGAGGGATGGCCCCCGCAGCCCTGGTGTACCTGGGGTGGTCTCCGGAGTCGAAGGAGACGGGGAACTCGGACCACTTGAGGCGGCCAGCGGGCTCGGGCGCCTGAAGGGCTATGCTCACCTCGCGCGTGAAGCGCTTGAGGTGGCGGCTGGACGGAGGGGCCTGGGACCCTCCCAGGATGCGGGCCACCCCTTGGGGCCGTTGGGAACCCCCGCTAGTGGCGACGGCCTTGGCTGGGCGGTGGCCGCCGGCGCCGCTCAGCATGGACGGGCTGCGGCCCGAAGGAGGAAGAAGACGAGGAGCGGTGCGCCCAGGCCGCTCAGCGCACTGTGGTGAAGTGGACACAGGGCGAGGGGGCGCCTGGCCTCCGCTGGCGGCGAAGACGAGCTCGGTGATGCGCTTGAGCCAGGCGTCGCGGCCGTCCTTGGAGGGGGGACAGCGCAGCAGCCCCCGAGCCATGAGCAGCGCGGCGCGCGAAGCAAGGGGGCCGCTCCCTGTGGGCGAAGATGTGGTGGAGCAGAGGTCGCGGTCCCGCCCACTCGCCGATGGGTGGATGGAGGAGGACACCCGCTCCCCAACGGCAAGTCCCCCTACCTGGCGCGCCAAATGTCGGAGTCTAGGATCTGCATCCAAGAAACTTCTCCAAGAACTTAGGATTCGAACTCTAGGGGACTTTGCTTGACAGCCTATGACAGGACTACGGCGGGGACGCGACGGACTCGCCGGCTCTCACCGGACACGAAGGGGACGCGCGAGCTACCTAGGTTCAGGCCACCGTGCGGTGTAATACCCTACTCCTGCTTGTGTTGGATTGCTCTGTATAGGAGAGCTTGTGCTCGAGGTACAAGAGTTGTGGGGGAGAATGGTCGATCCCCTTACATGGAAGCGGCCCTGCCCCTTTTGTAGTGCCTTGGTCCTCTTCCCCGAAAATATGAGCGGGAAAGGGTAGCCATAGGGCGGCAATTCAAAGGGGGACAGGGGCGCAGGCTTATCCTGACTAAAGGCGGTCTCCACCTGTTAAAGCAGCTACTTGTGACGCGCTGGTGGGCTTGGCGATGACCTCCGTCCTGGCACGCCGATCCGTCCTGATCTTCTATCATCAAAGAGGAAAACCTTTGGGACTTGCTTTGGGGGAGGCAGATGCCACTGCTCCCTTATCACTAAAATGGAAACCTGTCTAAGCTGTATCCTGCTGTCCTTGCCCTGACATTGGGACACCACCCACGTGAGAGGCCAACCGGCGCCGCATGTCACGCCCCGTGAAGCGGCCTCGCGTGGGGTTGCCTCGCGAGGCGATCTGGGGCCTACCGGCCTCACCAGGGCTTGGCCTGGCGGGGAGGGGCCTCGCGAGCCTAGCTCTCCGCGAGGCGATTCCCTCCTGGGCAACGGCGCTAGGGCCACCTTGCCAGGGCCAGCCCAAGCGTCGCCTCCTGGGTCAGAGGCAGACGGGCCGTGGTACCCTGGTTCCCACTGGGCCGACAGTGGCGAGTCGCAGCTTGTTGTGAAACAAGTAAATAAAGATTATCAGAGCCCGTTGATGGAGGCGTATGTGGAAGAAGTGAGGAAATTGGAAGAGCACTTTGACGGATTGCAAACAGAGCACATCCCTCGTGCGGAAAACAGCATTGATGATCATCTATCAAAGTGTGCCGCTCAAAAGCTACCTATGGAACCGGGAACTTTTGTGCTCCATTTGAATCAACCATCATTCACTCCATCAATGCAGGCCAGCAAAAGAAGAAAGTTGAACACCGGCAAGTATTTTCCGGCAGAACTTCCAGAAGCCGCCGGCAGGGATATTACCGGACACGACACTATGGTTGCCGGTGAGCAGCAGCCTCTAGCAGAATGGCAAGTTCGTGCCATTGAGACAAGCGCTCCCGCTCCCGAAGAAATGCCTTTAGTTCTTGTCGTCAAGCCACAGGGTCCAGCATGGGCACAGCAGATAGTTCATTTCCTTCAGGCAGGAGAACTTCCCGATGAGCAAGAAAAAGCTGAAAAAGTAGCCCGCTAATCAAGTATGTACCAGTTTGTGGATAACACTCTGTACAGAAAAAGATCAAACGGTGTGAAATTGAAATGCATTTGCCGGGAAGATGGACTAGAGTTGTTGGCAGAAATACATGGAGGCATATGTGCCTCTCACATAGGATCAAGAGCGCTTGTTGGCAAAGTTTTCCGGCAAGGTTTCTATTGGCCCACTGCCCTCCAGGATGCAACTGAGCTAGTAACCAAGTGTGAAGCATGCCAGTTCCATTCAAAGAATATACATCGACCAGCTCAAGCCCTTCAAACGATCCCTCTCTCCTGGCCTTTTTCGGTCTGGAGCCAGTGAGGAAGGTGACAGCACAGTCAGCCGTCAAGTTCTTGAAAGGACTGGTTTGCCGTTTCGGGGTTCCTAACAGAATCATCACTGACAATGGCACCCAGTTCATGAGCCGCACCTTCACGCAGTACATTCGAGATCTTGGAAGCAAGATTTGTTTTGCCTCTGTCGCTCACCCGAGAAGCAACGGATAGGCAGAACAGATGAATGCTGAAGTGCTGCGTGGTCACAAGACAAGAACCTTTGACATGCTGCGCAAGTGTGGAAGACGCTGGATTGATGAGTTGCCGGCGGTTCTTTGGTCACTCAGGACGACACCAAATCGAGCTACCGGCCAAACACCCTTCTCCCTAGTCTATGGTGCAGAAGCGGTGCTCCCCACAGAACTCATATACGGGTCACCTCGAGTGCTCGCCTATGATGAGGCAGAGCAAGAGCAGCTGTGGCAAGATGATGCAACGCTCCTTGAGGAAGATCGTCTCCGGACGGCTATGCGAGCTGCACGCTACCAGCAAGCCTTGCGCTGCTATCGCAGCCGCAAAGTGCTTGCCCGGAGCCTTGAGGAAGGTGACCTTGTTCTTTGGCGCGTTCAGTCTGCCAAGGGATCGAACAAGTTGACGCCAAAGTGGGAAGGCCCTTATCGGGTAGCACGAGTCACCAGACCTGGTGCAGTCCGTCTAGAGACCGAAGATGGCATTCAAGTGCAGAACTCATGGAATATTGAGCATCTTCGCAAGTTCTACCCATAAGGCGCAGTTGCCGGGTCTCTCGGCAACCCCTTTTGTACAAGCTTGTCGGCAAGACTTGTAACCCTTTGTACAAAGCCAGGCGCAGATCCTATGCATAAGTGAATTAAAGCTAAGTATTTCACAACCTTTTGTCAAATACATCCCTTATGTATGTTTGCATGTATGTTGCGTTATGCTTTGACTTGTGTGAAATGATTAACGAGACGACAAGGTTTTCAACCTCCTCTTTTCTCTTCTTTCTTTTTCTCAAAGGGAAAAGACAGTTCCTCGCGTGCAAGTTTCCTGGGGGGAGTGATGGTGTGGACACTGCTAAATCTCATTCATGTCTCGTTCAAGTGACCATTTTGTGATAAGGAACATGAGACAAGGAAAAGCTAAGTTGAAAAACTTTGAAACAAATTCCTTGTTATATTTGCAGTTTCCCTTGAACGATTCTCTCTTTATATGAAAAACCTGCACGCGAAGGAACCTTGTCGTGATCATTCGCGCTCTTATTTTGCCTCGAGTCCGCTCGGCAAGGTCTGTAGCTGCATTGTGACCGACAAGTTACCTTGCCGGCGGCGCACTTCCAGCAGGCTGCTAAGGACCTGTTCCTCAAAGCGCTCGCGGCAAGTATGCGCGCTGGCAAGTTTCCGAACAGCGTAGGGAGCATGATCATACAAAGAAAAGGATAAGACAAGGGGAACAACACGCATTCATCTGAGCATGACAAATAATAGATGTTCATTAAAGAGCTCAAAGCGCTCGTGGCAAGTATGCTTGATTACATTTTCTTAGCCCTTTACCCAGGGTTTACATCGAGTGCAATACAAGGGCAAAAGGAGCGCCTAGGTGGAGGACGACTCACTCCCGGAAGACCAGATGATGGTGCTGCCGGCGTTCAACTAGAGTCGGAGCTGTCATCCTCGATCTTGACATTCGGGGAGCCGTCGTCGTCGTCATCATCGTCATCCTCGGTCTCGCTGGAGGAAGCGGTGTCGCTGTCGCTCGAGCTTTACGCGCAGCACTCTAGTCGAGCGCCTGAAGCCCCGAAGAACTTCACGAAGAGCATGTCGGATCCATCCAACCTGAAGTGAAGGAGGTGTCCCTGCCCTAGGCAGCGAGCACAGACGAAGGACTTCCATCCACGCATGAAGTACATGATGCCGTTGGCGGAAGTTTCAACGATCACCCAGACTGGGCCGTTGCAGGAGCCGTCCACGTGCAGCCACAAGCCACGCAGATGACTGCCCTCCATTGCCCTGGCAGAAGGGCGGGGAAGCCGCAGCCAACTCTGTGGCCGATCACGTAGTTCTACGAGGAACTTGTGCACCATGTCCTCCATATGGCCTTCTGCTGGGGGCTGAGTGGCCGGAGACGGAACGACGAGCACGCCACCACGACCACCTCGACCCCGGGCGCCACGTCTTCCACGACCACGACCCGCGGCCCCTCCTCGAATGCTAGAACCAGCTTCCGCATCCATGGCCAAGGCGTGGGCATGGTGTCGAGGAGAAGCTCTCATGGCGGCGGCCGATGCCCGAGCTCGACCCTTTCCCCTTGCCATAATTGCAGCAGACGCGGGGGGGGGGGGAGGCAGAAGAAGGAGAAGACATTGGCTGGAGATTGGAATGGGTAGAGGTGAATGAGCATCGCTCTCCGCAGCCCCCCCTCTTTATAGGGAGGGCGTGAGAGCTAGCTCTTCACTGTTTTAGGGCGACCGCCCAGTTCTTCCAATCCCGTGCCCTGCATTCCTGGCTGGGCGCGCCGCTCTAGCGACCATCCAGTTTCGCCAATCCCACACCCTGCATCACTTGCTAGACGCGCCACTCCAGCGGCCGCCCTTCTTCACCAGTCCGTTGCCTCGCATGCAAGAACGCGTGGCAAAAGGGCGCAGAAAAAGGAGAGGTAATGACAGATATGGCAGTTGTCCTTTGCCACACATGGCCGTGCACCTGTTCAAATTTGGACCAACGACGCCTCGCATATGTGATGTGCGCGAGCAATAGCTGCCCATCCAGCGACAAGGTTTGCCGGAGGATGGCCAAAGGCAAGCATGGATCAGACTAATGAAGAAGCAAATAAGATCTCAGGAAACAGAAGCCATCATAACAAAAATTACGGCGGTAGTTTTCCCGCCGCGTGTCTGTGCATTGTTTGGGCCTAGCCCAACGACACTTCGGACGCGCGTATGGCCCAGGCCCGGGGGCTCCTGTCGGTGTATAAATCATGGGTATTTTATTCCCTGACTTATGCACAGACAGTGGTAGCTTCCCTGCCCGACTGAGGCTTGCCGGGAGTGACCAAGATCAAGATTCAAAACCCAGGTGCAGAAGCTACTAGGAGAAGAACAAAACGAAGCATTAGTAAGTACTTGACTAGTACTGGAGATGAAGACATCTCACGCCGGTAAGATCTGACCGGCAAGCTCCGTGCCGGCAAACTTCCGCCAGTTCACCAGCGCTCCACCTCACCAAGCAGCCAGTCGTTAATCAGTGAGGTGTCGACTGCGTAGGCTGGTTGGTGAGATTTGTCGGGCACGTGTCAACACACTGGAAGAAGATTTGCCTTTAATGACACCCGTCCAGGAGGCGTGTCAAGTCAATAGGAGGTAGCTGGGCAAGCAGTGCAGAACCCTTGCCGGGACTCCTCCCCTACATGACACCAAACGGAGCTTTAAATGCTTTTGTCCTAAACTGGCAGAGTTAGGTATGATAGCACTGTTTGCTATCTAATCAACCTGTAATGACTGATTTGCCACTATGGTAACCCCTTGGGCTATAAAAGGAGGACCAGGGCAACGTTTACAGGGATCAATCTTTTACACAACTTGCCTGCGTAGCTGCTCCTCTCGCACCTTGCCGGGGAAGCGCTCTTTGTACCTTGTGTTCAAACACATCCAATACAACAAAAGCAGGAGTAGGGTTTTACACCTCACGGTGGCCCGAACCTGGGTAAACTCTTTGCGCCTCTGCTGTTTCTGCTCTTTGTGCTTTTTGATCTCCCTAGTCGAATCGCAAAGGGGCTAGATGGCCTCATAGATGGTCGTACGCACGATAACTAGTACTCTTATTACATACATAAGCAAACAGATTCATAACCACTCGGAAAAAAAAGCAAACAGGTTCATGGGTTCTTAGATGAAATATTATGGATAAAACAGATAATTATGACACATAGGCTAATGCATGAAACACTCAGATGATAAAGGTGCTTAAACAGACAAACTACACCATCTAGATCTTCCAGGCACGCTTCATCATGACGCTGCGTCTGTCCGTGTACTCCTCGGTCACGGGAAGCAGACACGCCCTCATGTCCAAGATCCGCCTGTACATGTCGTAGCATGCGTATGCGTCCTTGGCCACATAGGTGATGTAGGCTAGATTCAGAGGTACCTCCCACGTGTTCAGGTCCTTCGTATCCATGTCTTCTTTCATGTTGGCGTAGCAGGGGTCGATGATGGCCGCGGCGAGGTCAACCACGGAGTCCTACTCTTGCCCGTTGCCGATGATCTTGTATTGCTTCTAGATGTCGACGAGCTTCTTGCACCAGATGGCCGAATCATAAAACACGGTGGCGTTCTTCCTACTCTCCACCGTAGCGAAGGTGCGGTCGGCGGTGCCGATGAAATGGGTGAATGCTTCAGAACCCCTGATGGTCCTACAGTAGTGGTAGACTAGAAACTCGTCCCGCACGCATACCTGGGCGACGGTGATCCGCTGGTCCCTGTCAGGAGATGGATGGATGGGCACAAGGTCTAGTCCCGCGACCTTGTGCTTCTCGCCCTGTAGGTACTGCTTGAACTTGGTAACGCGGAGCTTCACCGAGTCTGAATCGTTGGTGTACATCACATTCAACTTGGTGTTGCCATGGGTCTGAACGGCGAACTCAAAGGTGAACTCCTTGCTGGAGTCCATATCCAGCAGGCTCACCCCTCGGATCGCCATTGGAGTCTCTTCTCACGCAGAGTTGTTGTGGCGGTTCTCGTTTTGTGGGGATTGGGGGCAGGGGGAAGATGAAGACGATGGGGAGATATGGACAGCAGAGGGCTCCTTATTTACACTGGGGATCGGTGTGTAGTGGGCTACTGGGGGGCGGCAGCAGCAGTTCGTTTTTCCAATCTTAGGGAACTGTCGCCAGTGAACGTAGGGGGTAGGCGGCGGCAGTTCATTTTTCCACTCTTGGGGAACTGCAATCGCCGGTGAACGTAATGGGTACAGGCGGCAGTAGTTACTACCCCCTCCTCCCTCGCCCGCTGCACGCCCCCTCGACCCATTCAAACGCCTCCATTAAACCGGCATGGAAGCTGAGAAACCATTCCATCCACACATCCGTTCACGAGAGGGTCGGCATTGCCACTGTAATAGCGAGTGTTAGTGTGGTCGCTTTACTTAAATTTTATTCTTAAAACAAGCAAAGCATTGGCTCGTTCTATCAGTGCCATAAAATCTACATGCAAAACAATTAGAATTATTATTCTCAGGACGCACGCGAATAGCTCATTTGCCACACTTTCAAACAGACAATACTACCAAGTTTGAACAGATTGTTAGGGTTGCTGTCCTCTGCATCATCATGCCGTGTTTCACATCTTGCAAGATTCACAACCAACTCATAAGATTCAAATAATAAGTACAACAAAAATGCCTATGCATCTCAATGGTTCACAGATCAGAGCCAGTTGTTACTGTTTAACTAAAACATTGTGAGAATGTTAACAAATAAATAAAATCGATCGATGCTTCATGTAAGCAATTTGATTCAACGATTTGCTGAAACATTGAAACCAGTCCCATTTATGGCCACGCATGTCAAACATTGGCAGATGAACATTTTCTGGATAACTAGTGGCACTACCACTTCCAATATCTGCATAAGCGGGTCACCAAGAACTTGGCGAATGCTTTGACCATCCCAACATCTGTAGCTGAGTATTCCTGTTTGCATAGATAATGAAAAAGCATGATTACTATAATAGTGGCACTAGTTGTAGCAACTTTATTTTCTTAATGGGAAAAAGATTGTGATACAATAGCTTTATATAAAAAAATACAACGCTAGCACAGTATGACAAAGCACGATCTTGTGGATGAAGGACAGTACTGACCAGTGTGAGATGACTTTGTGAGATCAAGTTGTTCTTCAGGTCCCCGTATCTTGCCATGATGGCGATTCGTTGACATCTATCAACAACTTCAGTGTGGCAGTAGAAGGAGGGGCCTTGAGTCATTCCAATCTCTTTTTTTGTGTAGTTCAACTAAAATTATGGCGCTCGCCATGCTGCGAGGGAGAGAGGGGGCCCACGCCACCTCGACGGTACGCCTCATGGACTCAACTAGTTTAGTGCACATGCTATGTGGTTGATGCAGTGCAAATGGACTCAATTCTCCCGGATACGCCTTCAACAAGTTCTCTACATTAGAAACGAGATGATAGTTAAGATAGTAGCTCCATTATAACTATATTATTACTTCATTTTATCAGTGGCACTAGCGGTGCCAAAACATTGCCTCAAATTATTAGTGGCAATACATTAAGATGCAAAAACAATATCATTATTGCTTTCTCATAGCAGTGCAAAAACAGTAGCACAAGATCACTAGCTGAAAGCAGAGTCAAAATCAACCAAAAAGGAACATACCCCGTCATGGCAACCATAACTGCAGTCAACGCCATTGTAGACGGGTTGACACCAGTCACCAACATGGATGATTCAATTCATGTGACCTTTTTGTGCAGTTCACCTAAAATGAAGCAATGTTTGCATCATGCAGCTAGCAAGATGTACTTGGTCCCATGAGCTGGTAGCTTCTCCTTCATTAGTTGCACTAAAATTTGAGTAACGTCAAGGTTGGTTGTCATGCTCATGGAAGGTGCAACTATAATTTTCTTATCCTTTTGTGCAGTTCCACTAAAATCAAGTGCCATTGTGGTGACGGTGATGAATAATCTTGCAAAGGTTAATAACCTATTGCATGAGATTACCGGCAAAGTTAGACGAAGAGGTTAGGAACTCCAATCACCCTTTGTGCAGTTCCACTAAAATCGAGAGACATTGCCCATGTGACATTTTAGTAGAACTGCACAAGACACTCTTTCAAAAAAAAAGTGTTTTGTGCAGTTCACCAAAAGGTCACAATAGCAATGAGGTGAAATGGATATCCCTATCCGCACAAAAAGATAAAAAGAAAACATTTACTGGTTAATAACAAGATATGAAACATACACGAAATGAAAAGAAGCATCTATCTTCATGGCAATCATGCAAGGACAGTAGAAATTTTAAAATGGCAGCATTGCTTCATATTACTCGAAGCATTATGATCAACAATGACATCGGTCAAATATGCCATTACATTAATGGTGGCATTGCTTCGTTTTACCAGCTACATTTGATTAACAGCAGCTAAATAGTTGGTATAAGTGCATGGGACAGTGGGGACAGCGGGACATTCACCAGCGTAAAGAAGCAACTTACTTATCATAATGGGAAATCTAGCAGGAGAGTAGCATTTGTAAAACAGTTTAATTGCATCATATTACTGGAGGCATTAGATTAACAACAACACTGGTTAGACATGTCCTTACTTTAACAGTGTGATTGCTTCATTTTAGAAGCGCCATTACATTAACAACAGCAAAAAGTTGGTACAAGGGCATGCAGACAGTGGACGCATCAGCACCATTTACCTACAAGGAGGCATAATTTTGTGAGGCCGAGTTTGTTGCCCCGAGCAGCAAACATCCAACCAAGATCTGGGATGGCCCCAAATTTAGTTCTCGTTAGGCACCTTTTACTACGTGAGGACAGCAAATCTAATCCTGGACATACTCTGTTGACTTGTCCCCCAGCTACCACTTTCTTTCCTTCTTCCACCAATATTAGATCTGTTCCTTATCTAGTTTGCACTGCGTTTTCCCTTTATTTCCCTTTTGAACCAAGAGACCGATTGGGTAGCCAGTCTCTACAACTTCCCCCCCCCTTCTATTTCCTCTTTGAATCAAGTCCTAGATTCATGCTACACCTTTCCCCCCTTTATTCCCTATTTGAACCAAGTCCTAGATTCGACTGCATGAAGTAGCTCTACCTCTAATAATAGTAAAAATTAAGGTGGCTTTGGAACAGCTGATGGAAGTAGAAAAAGATCCACATGCAGCCATGTGGGGAGCTGGGGCAGTAGAGCAAGGCCATTTTCGAAGGAAGTTATACCTGAGGGTCGTCAGGATGTGGCTAGGAGGGCGGCCGAAGGCCGGATCTGGCCGCAATACGGCATGGAGGAAGAAGGGGTCGGAGGCCCTCCCGAGCCGGCGCTGTGTCGGAGAGAACGGCACGGGCAACCGATTGGGATGCGCCGGCAGTTGTGGGTCTCCTCCCTAGCCGCCGACGACCGCGTGAACGATGCACCTACTCCCCTACCCCGGCCGAGGGGATCCGGTCGGATCTGTTACCAGCGGTGAGCAGAGAGAGAGTGTGTGGCCACTGCTGTCTTGTTTAGACCTGGAGAGGGTGAGAGAGTGGAGAGAGCAACCCTAGTAAAGCAAGCTCTGAGGCTCCTGCCCATATATATAGTGGAGTGATTTTCTTTTTCTCTCCACAACAATCGTTTCAATTTGTGTACGTGACATTAAAGAAAAGAAACTCTCTATTTAACGTGTTACAGTGAACAAAACTCCATGGCGTCCAGGAGTACAAGTAGTATTGTTCACTTGTGGACCCCGGCCCTCCATTCATTGAACAACCACACAGGTGAATATATATATAGAGAGAACAAACAAGCTGGAACTCTTTTGGCTTTGAGATATCGATGGTACCGTTTGACCACAGTGCATCAATGGACTCAGTACTTTGAAGTTGCCGTAATGCGTGGCTTTTGCAGTTCCCATCTAAATGGGGGAATACCATACATTTTGTTTGATATACATATAAACACATGCACGGTTTACATTTTGAATCGCTAGCTAGAACTTGAACTGTGTTTGTTTTCAACATAAAGTGGAATCAAATGTTTGAACTCATGATCTTAGCGTTTGCAGAGAAAATGTAAAGGGCCATCGATCTTTGTTCTGCTTTTGAACATACTACAACATATGCAACCCTTTTGTGAAAATGACCAGATCTATTATAAAAAGTTCACCATGAGTACTACAAAGCATCTCAAACATAATAAAAATTACATCGAGATTTTGAGACCATCGAACGACCTACTACCGTCACAACGAGCTGCCGACGCACCGCTGTTGCCGCCATCCTACCTGAGCCGGCTTGAACTTGTCGATGACAGCCGGGAAGTGTCGGTGTAGTGAGAACCAGGGCCTCACAAACCTTCTAGGCTTGGAGTTGTGCCAATCTAGGGTTGTCGCAAGGCAGACCCGACAGAGACCAGTCGCAGAAGCTACCAGAAAGAAGCTCAAGACACATCATTCGACCAGTACCGAAGATGAAGACATTCCTTGCTGGCAAGGCTAAGCCGGCAAGGTGAGGACCCGGCAAGCTCCGTACCGGCAAGCTCCTGCCAGCCATCCAGCGCTCCACCTCACCGCACATGTGTTCGCTAGTGGGTGAGGTGTCGACCGCGCGGGCTGGTTGGTAAGGCTTATCGGGCACGTGTCAGCACGCTGGGATAGGATTTGCTTCTAATGACACCCGTCCAAGAGGCGTGTCAGGATAATACGAGGTAGCTGGGCAAGCGGTGCAGAAACCTTGCCGGGACTACCTCTCCACATGACACCAAGCGTCGCATTTAATGCCTTTGTCCTAAATTGGCAGAGTTAGGTACGATAGCACTGTTTGCTATCTAATCGCTATGTAATTACTGTTTTGCCACTGTGGTAACCCCTTGAACTATAAAAGGAGGGCCAAGGCAACAGTTTAGAGGATTCGGACCCCTTTTCAAACACAAGCACGTCTCGCGTAGCTGCTCCCCCTGCGCCTTGCCGGGACAGGCGCTCCTTGTACTGTGCTTCTGCACCATCAATACACCAAAGGCAGGAGTAGGATTTTACACTTCTCAGCGGCCCGAACCTAGGTAAATCCCTCGCGCTCCCCATTGTCCATGCTCTTTGTGCACGTCGACCTCCCCCGCCGAACCACAAGGGGCTGCATGGCCCCATAGATGGTCATACCCCGACAGGAAGTGTTTGTGCACTTGCCCCTAATGAGTGGCGACCCGAAGCCATAGTAGTCGTAATTAATGTGAAGCACCTAATTCATATAAAACAAAATTTCACCACACGACAAGAAACCCTAGCCTTACCGCCCCAAGGAGACGACATGAATCTACATTGGAGCTCCATCGACTATGCCCCGATGAAGATCAGAGCTCGAAAGACAAACTCATACAAGATGTGTCGATCGATATAGCCGCGGTCCTACCGGAGTCAGCTTGACCTTTTTGACGATAAACGGGAACTCTTCGTGCAGATGCCCATAAGGACCAGAGCCGTAGAGCTGTATTGTGTGTTTGGTTCCATTCTCATCTCAGCATAGTTGTTCCCTCTTTGTGCATGCTCATCTCAGCATCCCTCTTCATGCATGCTCCTAGTCTATTTGTGTTAAGCTAGCGTGGACTCATGCACCCTTCATATACTCTACCAAACACCCAAAAGTGGGTCGAGAAGGGAACTTTTGGTCTCATGCACCCTTCATACACCCTACCAAACACCCAAAAGTGGGTCCAGAATGGAACTTTTGCTCTCGTGCACCCTTCATACACCCTATCAAAACACACCCTTGTCGTCGTTGAATCCTTGTAAATATCCGAAGCACTTGACACCTAATCTCGCCACATGACAATACGCTCATGTTCCATCCACTATGTCTAGATGGACGAACTCGAGGAGGATCGGAGCCTGAAAGACAAACTCAAAGGAGCAGTGCCCCGACCCGAGTGAGGGATGCACGTGTGTGGACTAAAAAACCCTAATGTACACTACTAACTGGAGCGGAGGCACCGGGATTCCCCTCCCCGCCACCAGTGGCCCGAGTGGTGGGAAGAGGGGAGGGGCGAATCAACGGGATCACCGGTGAAGCGTGGAGCGGGGAGGTTGCCCTAGCTGCCTAGGGTGGGGGAGTAGATTTGTATTCATACCGAAATAGATTAGAATTTTATTGGTACTATACAGTACTATATAGCCGGTGTATCGACCTTTTTTTTGATTTCTCAACATATCTACAGCCCGTATGTTACTATCGCTCGTCTCTCTTTTCTACTGTACTGTAGTAGTACTTAGTAGTAACTCAGCCTGCCTAAAAAAGTAACTCAGCCATATGTTACCATCGCTCATCTCTCTTTTCTAGTACTATAGTAGTAGTAACGCGACGCGCGTTCCATTCGGTGAGAGGCATGCCGGACCGACCGTGGGGGTGCGATGCGAACGCGACGGGCATGCTATATACATGTACCACATTTTTCTTTTGGTTTTGCTCCATGCCGCGATCCATCGATACAAAATTTTATTTAAATGTCGAGGGCGAGGCTTTTCCCACACGGTACGTGCGGCAGTTTCGCCTAGTCGGTTTGACAGAGAGGCGAGGAGGATGAGCGAGTACTCTAGCGGATTCAACTTACTGCTGGAAGAGTGGGACTGTGTGATTTGACAGCTCATTACTGCAGGAAAGGTGGGGCCTTGTGATATGCCTGCTCATTTATAGTCATTATTACTGCGGCGCTACGACCGGGTGAGGCTCCCCTTCTGTTCCCCACTCTAATCTGGTGCATGACACGTCGACCCGGATGCTGGCTGTCCCACATGTCGGCGAAAGGAAGAATAATTGTTGCCGATGACGTAATAAGGAGCAAAGAACCGTGCGCTATACTCTAGTTTAGCACTGGAGTACTAGTATACGTCGGAGGAGTGTGAAACAGATAGCCCAGTGAACCAGTAGGCGATATGGCGATAAAAAACAATGTACTACAGTCCAACCTTAGCATGTAAAAACACGCCACCGCTTCCTCCTCCCCCTCTGGGTTTATCGGCATCAGCGGAGCAACAACGTCGTCGCAGCTTAGCTAGTAGTACTCCTACTCCTCTCCAACCTTTTTTTTTACAATTCCTTTTTTTCCTGTGGCGTTGAACACTCTTTGCTAATCCTATTGGATTTAGCACTCCAGTCCCATACTTTCCCCATTCCTGTATTTTCAGTATCCTGGGAATCAAAGAGGCCCTTAGACTGGTTTAGGGCCGGTCGTTTTTTTCCAATGAAATATGTCAAAAATGTAATGAATGTGCTCCGGTTTCTATGAAAATCATCCGGTTTGCATGTAGTAATTCATTTATTTATTCTTTTGCGGGGATTTGCATGTAATTCGTCCGGTTTGAAATGTACTCGTACGCCGGCATGGTTGGATGGCCCACTGTCGCATTACTGTCCGAGGACTCGTCCCTACCGGTTGGCTCTCAGCGTTGGAGATGCCCCGAGTGCTTGCAGGTGGACCCAGATGCTCTATGTCCCACATGTCGGCGAAAGGAAGCATGTAGAAATATTTCCGATGACCGCGGAGCTGAGCACTACATCTCAACAAGTAGGAAAAATGCGTGAAAAAATATGTACTATGAAGCGTAGCTGCAAAGTGACGACAGGTATAGGTCGCACACACCCAACGAGTGGTCGTAGTATGTACGAGTACAAACGAGTACGGGGTACTCCTACTCTATCAACACGAGTCCCATCAGACAACGGCGTCTGTGCTACAGCAAGCTCTTCTCCCTCCTTGTTTCTCTCTTCTAATTCTAACTCAGCCGACGCGCAGCGGGCGGGGTGGGGATTTGCCGATAGTCGGTTTGCTCAACTGCGGTCCCACATGACAGTGAAAATGCTAGACAACACGCGTTCCCTAGCTTGAGCGGTGTGCCAGACCGACCCTAGTACTCCCGACCGTGTGGGGGTGCCACGCGACGCGGCAGGCTTTTCCTTTTGAACTTGTAGAAAATGTAACATTTGGTTCTGCTTCTGCTCCTTGGAACGGTAGACAGATACTAGAAACAACGATTAAAAATGCTAGGGCGGGGATTTTCCCGCGCAATAAGCGGGGGAGTTTGCCAGTTTGGCGCATTGTCGGTTTTCTCACATCGGGCCCACATGTCAGTGATAATATGCCAAGCCAATGCGCGCTGAGCGGCGGGCCAGAATGGGTGCGACGCGAACGGGTCAGGTGTGCTGTACTTGTTCCACTTTCTCGTTTTGAACTTGTGACGTATAACGCTTAGTTTTGAATTTATAAGTTTGGTTGTCGCACCCATATATATACTATAGTTTGGTAGGTTGGGTCATGCATCGTACGTAAATTACGAAGTTGATGCAATAGGTAAGTACTACCTCCGTCATGGTTTGTTGGTCCCCTTTGTGCCAAATTTTGACCATAGAATTAACTAACAAAATATTAATGCATGTCACCAAAAAAATATATCGTTGGATTCGTATTTGAGCATACTCCCTCCTTTCTAGTTTAGGGTTTCGAGGTACATTAAATCACCCAATGCAAGTATCAAGTGAAAACTCACCAATGCATGTAGAAGTTCATGGACATTTAGTGGCCATGCATGCATGCGATGTAATTAATGCATCGGTAAACATAACTTTTTTGAGGAAAATGAGCGTACTAATTAATTACTTATGCAAACTATGAAATTTATTCCACCACTCACCATCTACCTTGGTTGAAGAGATTTCAAAATTGAGCCCTATAAACCGGAAAGGAGGGAGTAGTTTCCAACGATATTGTTTTTTGTGACATGCATTAACTTATTGTTAGTTAAATCTGAAATTAAAATTTTGTACAAAAACATGAAGGTGGCCAATAAACCAGGGAGAAGACAGTCATAATATAATTAACGCCAAATGAGAGCAAGGGATCACACATGTCATTTACGACTGGAATGATAATGTTATACAATACGCGATGCAGTGCAGGTTACAGGAGGCAAGAAGAAAGATGCATCCATCGACGACCTCCTCCTCCTCGACTCAGGGCGCCAGCCTACCGGACGGCAGCTGAGGAGTAGCGGCTTTCATGGCGAGGTCAACGTGCTTCTGAACAATGGCGTCCAAGGCTTCCGGCTGGTCGAAGAAGGCCAACGTCTTAGCATCGTCCCTGGCCCTGTAGTGGCCTATGTAGATGATTTCCTCATTGATATGGATGTGTAGGTTGACGGTTTCTTGCTCGGCGAGGCGCTACGCGGCGAGCGCGGCCTCGAGGTGGACATTCTTCATCGCGACATCGAGCAGCTGCAGGGCCACCAGTGCGTGAAAGAGGTTGTCACCATGGAGGCCGATGAGGGTGGCAGACAACAAGGATACTGGGCGCGCGCTCTGGAGGAGTACGGCAAGGTCGTCCGCGCGCTTCTTGACGGCGGTGAACTTGCAGATGGAGCGGACCATCATCTCGCCCATGTGAGAGGCAAAGCCGTCGTTGCCGAGGGCTATGATGCCGGCGGTCGCCAGCACCGTCTGGAGACGCTGCTCGGTGCCGGGCCGCAGGCCGGCGTCGTGGATCATCTGGCACAGCCACCTGCCGCTCGCGTCCATCGCCTCCATGGGTGGTTGTCGCTTCTGGTCACTTGGTCTTGGATTGGAGTGAGCAGTCTTGCGCAGACTAGGTGCGTAGTACTAGTAGGTGCGTATGATTCGGTAGATGGATTGGAGTGGAGGGGCGCCTTATATGAGAGTGTAAACTGCGTTGCATTCATATCGTGCTGGCTCCATTCTGCTTCTCCAACTAATTCCCTTTGCATGCTTCCCTCCATTCCACAATGTAGTGAGCCTGTGCTTCCCGAGATCTAAGTTTGACCATAAATTTAACCAGTGAGACCGACTGCGGCGGGAGCAAAAATTGTACCACTGAATTTCAGTGGTACAATTTTTGCTCCCGCCGCAGTCGGTCTCGTTGGTTAAATTTATGGTCAAAATTAGATCTCGGGAATCGCAATATTGAATGAGGATGCATCATTGACCGTTCAATATTTCGGGAACCACTACCCTCTCCCTCGTTGGCATTCAAGCCATATCAATGTAAATGCGTGTCAAAAAGAGACTAGTTTTCGCAAAAAAAAGGAGACTAGTGAACAGTTCACCACGAGCCTATAACTAGCGACCACCACAATAACCGTAAGATCTGCATCCGACGGTGGCACCTATTGGATGCAAACAACAATAAAAAAAACAAATGCCATGGCATTTTACAAAACTGCCACACCACGCCCCTCCCCTACACATGAGAGACTACCTCGCGTTCACAACTGCCACATTCGGGTTGCGCTTGGCTCTTCGCCTCTTTGGGAAGTCGTACTACTACAATAATACTAGTACTATATGCTTCTGGCAATCTGACACCGAATGAACTGCTGCATGTCCACCGCGTGGGGGAGGGAGAGCGTGTTGTAAGCAAAAGCTTCTCATCATACATGGGCGAGGGAGAGGGCGTAGTAATAAAGCTTCTCCTTGTTGTACGAGTTGACGTGACACATCAAAGTAGTACACTCGATTTTCTCAAGAAGTTGTGTTTATCGATGCATAAATTACAATGCATGCATGCATGTCGTGAGTTTCCTTTTGATCCTTTCATGTGTTGATTTAATGCACCTTGAAGTATGAACATGTGATGGTAAAACTTTCTAATGCCTCGGCACTAAAGTGAGAGATGGTGGTGCACGAGGAGAGCGAGATCATGCCGACGGAACAGGACCCGACGATGGACATCTTTATGGACCTCACCATGCTCCACTGCCCCTTCTGCCTTCGGCCCTTGAAGCCTCCAGTGTACGAGGTTCGAATACATCTTGTCCGTTCGGCTGATCGAGCAAGGCGCATTTTTCTTGATTGATGTGGTGTTCGATTGATTTGTGCAGTGCAAGGGACGGCACCTGGCCCGCGCGGACTGCCGCGACGAGCGGCCCGGGAACCAGCGGCAGTGCCAGAAGTGCGAGCGCGGCAGCGGCTTTGACATGTGCAACACGGCGATGGATGCCGTCCTCTCCTCGGTGAGGGTGGAGTGCTCGCACGAAGGCTGTGGGCTCTACGTCACTTACCACAAGCTCCACGATCACCAAAGTGCGTGTCCACTCACGCCATGCAAGTGCCCCATGCCCGACTGCGGCTACGAAGGCCCGCCGCTGGCGCTCCCCAACCACATCATCATCGTGCACCCCATGCCCGTGCACAGGATCCAGTACGGTAAGGTGCTCCAGCTGTAGGTGCTGGTGTTGGAACCGCGGCGCTTGCTGTTCGTGGAGGAGGACAGCCGCGCATTTTTCGTGGTCGGCAGCGCGCTCGGCATCGGCGCGCCTATCGCCGTTTCGGTCGTCTGCATCAGAGCGGGGGCGTCCCCACCGCCACACTATGCGGCCAAGGTGTGGGCGAATGGGCCGCCGGGGGCGCCCAATGGCAGGACTGACGCCGTCAAGGTGGAAATCAAGGTGACAAGCAGCAAGGAGCCCAGCGCCGTCACCGTGGGGGAGCTGACCTTCTTGATAGTGCCGCCCAAGCTACTGGCCGGGGCTGGGTCATCGAGGACGGTGTCCCTCCACATTCGGATTGACAAGCTCACCTCTTAAATGATTCCACAATGCCTTCTAGTTATCTTAGTAATATGCTAATGTAGGCTTTAGTTTGGTCTACTTTACCTTAAGAGATGGTGGATTTTGGTGGCGATGTAGCAATTACTTCAACATCACATCAGCAGTTGAAGTAATTCCCAACAGTCCAAGGGATATTTTGTGTCTGTTGGATATAAGATCTTTTGGGTAAGAAATAAACCTAAATATAAGCTGCTTATATGTTTGTTTGTTAAGGAAGTGTTGCATACTTCTGCGAGTTGATGCGACACATTGATGACCCACAAGTATAGGGGATCAATCGTAGTCCTTTCGATAAGTAAGAGTGTCAAACCCAACGAGGAGCAGAAGGAAATGACAAGCGGTTTTCAGCAAGGTATTCTCTGCAAGTACTGAAAGTAGCGGTAACAAATAGTTTCGGTAGCAAGATAATTCGTAACAAGTAATAACGGTAACAAAAGTGCAGCATGGAGGCCCAATCCTTTTCATAGCAAAGGACAAGCCGAAACAAACTCGTATAATAAGCAAAGCATTCTCGAGGACACATGGGAATTTCATCTAGTCACTTTCATCATGTTTGTTTGATTCGCGTTCGCTACTTTGATAATTTGATATGTGGGTGGACCGGTGCTTGGGTGCTATTCTTACTTGAACAAGCCTCCCACTTATGATTACCCCCTCTCGCAAGCATCCGCAACTACGAAAGAAGAATTAAGATAACTCTAACCATAGCATGAAACATATGGATCCAAATTAGCCCCTTACGGAATAGCGCATAAACTATGGTTTAAGCTTCTGTCACTCTAGCAACCCATCAACTAATTACTACTCCACAATGCCTTCCCTTAGGCCCAAAGATGGTGAAGTGTCATGCAGTTGACGTTCACACGACACCACTAAAGGAAGCAACAACATACATATCATCAAAATATCGAATGAATACCAAATTCACATGATTACTTATGACAAGACTTCTCCCATGTCCTCAAGAACAAAAGTAACTACTCACAAATCATATTCATGTTCAAGATCAGAGGGGTATTGAATAGCATTAAGGATCTGAACATATAATTTTCCACCAAATAAACCAACTAGCATCAACTACAAGATGTAATCAACACTACTAGCAACCCACAGGTACCAATCTGAGGTTTTGAGACAAAGATTGAATAAAAGAGATGAACTAGGGTTTGAGATGAGATGGTGCTGGTGAAGATGTTGATGAAGATTGGTCCTCCCACGATGAGAGGATCGTTGGTGATGTCGATGGCTTCGATTTCCCCCTCCCAGAGGGAAGTATCCCCGGCGGAATCGCTACGCCGAAGAGCAAAATAGCTTCTGCCCAGGTTTCGCCTCGAGACGGCGGTGCTTCATCCCGAAAGTCTTCTTCTGATTTTTTCTAGGGCAGATGGCTTCATATAGCAGGAGGAGGGGGCCGGAGGCCTGCCAGGGGCCTCACAAGCTTGGGGGCGCACCCAGGGGGGTAGGGCGCGCCCCCCTGGCTTGTGGCTGCCTGGTGGGTCCCCTCCTGGTAATTATTTCGCTAGTATTTTTTGTATATTCCAAAATAATTCTTTGTAAATTTTCAGGTCATTTGGAGTTTTGCAGAATAGCTATGTCTGTTTCACCCCTTTCTGGTCCAGAATTCCAGTTGCCGGCATTCTCCCTCTTCATATGAATCTTGCAAAATAAGAGAGACAAGGCATAAGAATTGTACCATAAAGTGAAATAATGATCAAAAACATAATGATTATTAGTAGGAAATCATGATGTAAATTGGATGTATCAACTCCCCCAAGCTTAGACCTCGCTTGTCCTCAAGCGAAAGCCGAAATCGATAATCATGACCACATGTTTAGAGAGAGAGGCGTCGATAAAAATAAAATACGGACATGGAGCATCATGATCTTTATTATAACAGCAATATATCGTCATAAAACTTCTCATGAAAAAGTGACAATTCATCCACAAGTTAAAGTATGAACCATAAACCAAATTCAAAACTAACAAACTATGATCTCATTCACTGAAGCAATTGCAATTCATCATATTATCAGAAAGAGTCTAGGTAAGAGCTTTGTTTAGCAAGTTCACATACTCAACTATCATTTAGTCTTCTATGATCGCTGACACTCACGACATACTTATGGAGCAAAAGTTTCAGTCGGACACATAGAAAGATAGGGGCTTATAACTTCGCCTCCCAACGTATTTACCTCAAGGGTAATGTCAACAATAATAACTCATGATCACCTACATCCAACTGGATATATATGCCTGGATCAATCCCCACCACATGATGCTTGCCAAGAGAGAAAATAAAAACGGAATAGAGGAGAATACTATTGACTCTTGCATGAAAGTAAATACATAAAGTAAAAGATAGGCCCTTCGTAGACGGAAGCAGAGGTTGTCATGCGATTTTTGTTTTTGGATGTGCAAGCTCTTAATGTAAAGGAACGTCACTTTATATTGCCCCTTGTGATAGCGACCTTTATTATGCAGTCTATCACTTTTATTACTCCACCATCACAAGATTGTACAGAGCTTATTTTCCCTTACAATAAAAGTTCATACATGTTTAAGAGCAATTTTTATTGCTTTGCACCGATGACAACTTACTTGAAGGATCTTATTCAATCCATGGGTAGATATAGTGGACTCTCATGGCATGAAACTGGGTTTAAGGGTTTTTGGATGCACAAGTAGTATCTCTACTTAGTACAGAATTTTGGCTAGCAAAAGATAGGGGGCAAGCACCACATGTTAGAGGATCCAAAACAATATAACTTCTATGTGGATATAAGCAAACATAACTCATTACGTTGTCATCCTTGTCCAATGTCGACTAATTGGCATAGAATATTTAATGGGGGCTCACAATCATAAAAGATGTCCAAGATAGTGTATTTATATGTGAGACCTCTCTTCCTTTATTACTTTTTCATGAATTGCAACAATGACCAATGTGATAACCCACAAGTATAGGGGATCGCAACAGTTTTCGCGGGTAGTATTTCACCCAGATTTATTGATTCGACACAAGGGGAGCCAAAGAATATTTGCAAGTATTAGCAGTTGAGTTGTCAATTCAACCACACGTGGAGATAAAATATCTACAGCAGAAAATTTAGTAGCACAGTATTATGATAGTTTTGATAGCAGTAGCAACAGTAACAATAGTAACGGCAACAGTAACAGTAGCAGTTTTGTAGCAAGTGTAAAGCAGTAGCAACAAAGTAACTTAGCAGAAACCAATATGAGAAAGTCGTAGGAATTTGATTGGTGATGATAATTATGTTGGATGATATTCATCATATAACAGTCACAACCTAGGGCGATACACAATAGCTCCAATTCATCAATGTAATGTAGGCATGTATTCCGTATATAGTCATACGTGCTTATAATAAGAACTTGCATGACATCTTTTGTCCTACCCTCCCGTGGCAGCGGGGTCCTTAAGGAAACTAAGGGATATTAAGGCCCCCTTTTAATAGAGAACCGGAGCAAAGCATTAGCACTTATTGAATACATGAACTCCTCAAACTACGGCAATCACCGGAAAGAATCCCAATTATTGTCACCTTGGGGTATGCGGATCATAACACGTAATAGGTGCATATAACTTGCAAGATAGGATCAAGAACACAAATATATTCATGAAAACATAAAGGGTTAAGATCTGAAATCATGGCACTCGGGCCGTAGTGACAAGCATTAAGCATAGCAAAGTCATAGCAACATCAATCTCAGAACATAGTGGATACTAGGGATCAAAGCCCTAACAAATTGACTCGATTACATGATAAATCTCATCCAACCCATCACCGTCCAGCAAGCCTACGAAGGAATTACTCACGCCCGGTGGTGAGCATCATGAAATTGGTGATGGAGGATGGTTGATGATGACGACGGCGTCGAATCCCCCTCTCCGGAGCCCCGAACGGACTCCAAATCAGCCCTCCCGATGAAGAACAGGAGGTGGCGGCGGCTCCGTATCGTAAAACGCAATGAAACTTCTACTCTTATTTTTTTCTCAGGCAAAGTGAATTTATAGCGTTGGAATTAGATCAGACGGCCGCCTATGGGCCCCACAAGGCATCAGGGCGCGCCCTAGGGGGGTCGCGCCCTGTTGCCTTGTGGGCAACAGGTGGCCCCTCTTCTGTTGATTCTTGCCCCAATTATTTTTATATATTCCATAAAAATTCTCCAAAAAGTTTTGTCCAATTCTGAGAACTTTGATTTCTGCACAAAAACAACACCATGGTAGTTCTGCTGAAAACAGCGTCAGTCCGGGTTAGTTTCATTCAGATCATGCAAATTAGAGTCCAAAACAAGAGCAAAAGTGTTTGGAAAAGTAGATACGATGGAGACGTATCAACTCCTGCAAGTTTAACTCATTGCTTGTCCTCAAGCAATTCAGTTGACAAACTGAAAGTGATAAAGAAAAACTTTTACGAACTCTTTTGTTCTTGTATCCGTATATAAGCTTAAATAGTACCCAAGTTTTTCAGCAAAGATCGTGAAGTAACCATGCTCATAATAACACTTAGAAACTATATTTACTCATATCAATGGCATATTCAACTAGCGAGCAATAATAACATATCTCAAATGCCAACAATTTGTCAAAACAATCATGATATAATATGATAAATGGTATCTCGCTAGCCCTTTTTGAGACCGCAAAGCATAAATGCAGAGCACCTCCAAAGTTCAAGCAGCGACTAAACATTGTAATTCAAGGTAGAAGAGATCCAGTCATGATGCACACGACATTAACTATACTCAATGCATAAGGATGACAATAGTGCTCTCAGGATTGGCGCTTGGTGCAAGAAGGTGAGACTCAACAATAAAAGTAAAATAACAAAAAGTAAATAACATAAAAGTAAATAGATAGGCCCTTCGCAGAGGGAAGCAGGGATTTGCAGCGGTGCCAGAGCATGAAGCTTAAATCAGAGATGAAAAATAATTTTGGGAGGTGTACTTTTCCTGTCAACATCACGACCGAGAGTTTTCAATATCTTCCATGCTAAACACATTATAGGCGGTTCCCAAGCGGAAAGGTAAAGTTTACTCCCCCTCCACCATACCAACACAAGCCATGGCTAGCCGAATCCTCGGGTGCCCTCCATACCAACAACTTTTCGGGGGAGTTTGTTTGCATTATATATTTTTGATTTTGAGCATAGGACTGGGAATCCCAAATACCAGCCTCTCTCGTGCAATGACAAGTGAATAAACACTCATCTCGAAAATAACCCGCTTAGCATGGAAGATATTGACCACCCCTGTCGCTCCATGAGCGGTATGGGCACACAAAACGGATGTTTATTTGAATGATTAGAGGTGGCACATGCAAATTTACTCGGAGCAGTTGAGTAATACCGCATATAGGTAGATATGGTGGACTCATCTGGAACAACTTTGGTTTAAGGATTGTGGATGCACAAGCAGTATTTCCGCTTAGTACAAGTGAAGGCTAGCGAATAGGTTGAGAAGCGACCAACTAGAGAGTGAAAACGGTCATGATCATGCATTGGGAATAATTAACATTGAATACTAGCATGAGTAGGATATAGACACCCTGAACATAAATATCATGGAGGCTATGTTGGTTTTGAATCAACTACATGCATGAACATGTGCCAAGTCAAGCCACTTGAAACATTCAGAGGAGGATACCATATTAACATACTACATCATAACCATTTTAATGCATGTTGACATCCAAGATAAATCATTATCCACTCCTAGCTACTTAAGCATGGCATGAGAAACTATAATCTCTAATTGTCATCACAAACATGTTTACTCATAATATGTTGAATCATGGATACTGAGTTAAACATATTTACAAAAACAAAAACAAGAAGAGTTCATACCAGCTTTTCCTTGCCACAGTCACTTCATCAAATCATCGTCATTATTGCATTTCACTTGCATGACCGAATGATGTGAAAATAATAATAGTGCAAGTGTGCCGTGGACTAAGCTGGAATCTGCAAATATTTTATTCAAGGGAGAAGACAAGGTAATATTGGCTCTTCGTTAGATCAACAATAAAGCATATGAGAGCCACTCAACATTTTCATCGTGGTCTTCTCCCTACGACGTCTCAACAAAAAGAAATTCAGAGAAACACACTAAAATATTTTTGGAGTTTTTAGTTTTTCTGAAGGAAAGCAAATTAATGAAGAAAAACGAAAAGCGAGAAAAACTATTTACACAGGAGAACTCCTAACTAGCAAAAGAAGAAACAAGAAATATTTTTGGGTTTTCTTTTAATACTACAAACTAACAAATAAGAAAGAAAAACCGAAAAGAAACGAGAAATATTTTTGGGTTTTTGAAGTTTTTCAAACACACAAGAAGAAAGCGGAAATAAAACTAACATGGATATACAATGAAAAGGTGTGAATACCGACAACTGAAATGAATGTGTGAACATGAATGTAATGTCGGTGAGAGATACGTACTCCCCCAAGCTTAGGCTTTTGGCCTAGCTTGGTCTACTGCCATGGCTGTCCAGGATAATAATCTAAGTGGTAGCTCATGGAGGCATTCTGGGCCGCCTCCTCAGCCAGACGAGCAGCTTCAACTGCCGTGTTGTACTCGTGCACCTCATTCTCATGAAGAAAATATCTCTGTTTGTTCTAGAAATCAAAGAGGACCAGAGCAGGCAAAACAACAAACACAGAACGATATTTATCGAATATTAAGTTATAGTCATATCTGCGAGTGTTGCGCTTAATAAACTCATGGTTCTGCATGGCCTCAAAATTCTAATATTTATCAGGTAAAAGAGGATCATTACGCCTGGGCAAGACCCCTAGCCTTGCAGCTAGTCAGGAGGCATAAATTCCTCCATACAAATCACCATTACCCGAGTTGCGGTGCAACCTACATGCAACAATGGCCCCAAGATTATAGTGTCCGCTACCCGTTAAAGCAGCGTGAATAAGGCTCAGGTCAGGGGCACAAAGTGCACTATATTCTTGTTTACCAACAATGCATTTGCCATTAAAAAGTGCAAAGTAGCGAATAGCGGGAAAGTGAATGCTCTTTATCCTAGCTTGCGTAACTCCCCTATCCTCACCATTGCAAATACTATTGAGAAACAGTTCATAATCAGATTGTTGCGGTTCACTAAGTGAACCCCAAAATGGAATTTTGCAGGCATCACAGAATTCTTCTAGAGGCATACTATAAGATCTATCACAGAGATGAAATAAAACTCTAGAAGTGCGCGGATGATATTCAAAGTTTTGAGTGAATGAATGAGTAAGGTTGTAGTGTTGCGGTGGCTTATCTGCGATGAAGGTGGAGAGCTCGGTGTTGTGAATATATTGGTCAAATTCTTCCTTGATGCCTGCACCTAGCATGAACTCGTTGCACAGCCATCGACATGATTTTGCTTCGGCACCCCACATCGAACTTGCCCTTGGTTCAACATATGATTGGCGTGCTGGGCTTTCACTCGATGATGCTTCAGATGACCTCCTCCTTGAAGAACTCCTCCTGAAAATGTTCATATTCCTACAAACAAATTTCTGAAAATTTTTGGACCACAAAAAGATGTTAACGAAACTTCACAAGATTGATAGCAACTACTCATACAAGTGCCTAGGGGCTATATCTAGCATTCAAACTACTTAGAACTCAAAGAATTTAACATGCAAGCTCATTTTCAGTAGCACCAATAGCAACAAATTATGCAAAATATAATCCACTAAAGAAAATACTAATTGGAGCAATGGGAGAGTCACATACCAAGGAGCAATCCATCAAAACAGTTTCGGAAACGGAGCTCCGAGCAAAGAGATCGAAAATCTCAGGTTTGGGAGCAAGAACACGAGAGAGAGAGCTACCATGATTTTTTCTGGAGGTAGGAGATGAAGTGGGCTGAATAGATAAGTGAGTGGGTCCCTGTGGGGCCCACAAGGCATCTTGGCGCACCCTGGGGGGGTGGCCGCGCCCTGTTGCCTTGTGGGCAACAGGTGCACCCCCCCTGGGTTGTTCTCAATGCCAAAAATTCTTATATATTCCAGAAAAAATCATGTTAAAATTTTATTGCATTCTAAGCACTTTTATTTTTGGCCCATTTTTTTATTGCACGGATAATTCAGAAAACAGGATAATCATGTCGTTTTATTCTATTTGAAAATAACACAGAGCAAACTAAGATTACAGAAAGCTGTGCTTACTAAATTCATCGACCACATGCCCTTAAAAAAGAATCTATTAATAAGGTTGATCAAGTCTTATTAACAAACTATTTCTGAGTGACATGAAACCAAAGAATTTTCGTATAACACTAAGTTACCTCAACGGGGATATGCATCTCCCCAACAATAAGAATTTCATATTTCTTTTTGACAGTCGGAAGAGGAAATTTGAATCCCCCAATAGTGATTGTCGAACCCTTCTCAATACAATTGATACCATTCACTGAAGTTTGTTTCTTCAGGAAATAAACTGTATGCTCATTACCATTGACAGGAAAAGTAACCTTGCTTTTGTTGCAATCAATAACAGCCCCTGCAGTATTCAAAAAGGGTCTTCCAAGGATAATCGACATGTTGTCGTCCTCGGGCATATCAAGTATAACAAAGTTTGTCAAGATAGTAACATTTGCAACTACAACAGGAACATCCTCGCAAATTCCAATAGGTATAGCAGTGGATTTATCATCCATTTGCAAGGATATTTCAGTAGGTGTGAGTTTATTCAAATCAAATCTTCTATGTAAAGAGAAAGGCATAACACTAACACCGGCTCCCAAATCACATAAAGCAGTTTTGATATAACTTCTTTTAATGGAGCATGGTATAGTAGGTATTCTTGGATCTCCTAATTTCTTAGGTACTCCACCCTTAAAATAATAATTTGCAAGCATGGTGGAAATTTCAGCTTCAGGTATCTTTCTTTTATTTGTGATAAGATCTTTCATATATTTAGCATAAGGAGGCATTTTCAACATATCAATCAGGCGAGTGCGCAAAAAGACAGGTCTAAGCATCTCAACAAAGCGCTCAAAGTCTTCCTCGTCCTTGTTTTTAGATGGTTTAGTAGGAAAAGGCATAGGTTTTTGAACCCATGTTCTCTCTCCTTTCCATGTTTTCTAGCAACAAAGTCTCTTTTATCATATCTTTTATTCTTAGGAGGTGGGTTATCAAGATCAACAACAGGTTCTATTTCTACATCATTATCTGGTTGAGTATCAACATGAACATCTTCATTATCATTATCATTATCATTATCACTAGGTGTATGTTCATGACCAGATTGTGTCTCAGCATCAGAAATAGAAACATCATTTTGATTCTCAGGAGGTTTTTCTATCTCAGGTTCACTAGGAGCATGCAAAGTCCTATCATTTTTCTTTTTCTTTTTCTTCTTAGATGGACTAGGTGTATCAATATTATTTCTTTGAGAGTCTTGTTCAATTCTTTTAGGATGACCTTCAGGATATAGAGGATCCTGAGTCATTCTACCTCCTCTAGTAACAACTTTAACAACATGATCATTCATTTAATTATTCATCTCATCAAGCAAATCATTTTGTGACTTAGCAATTTGTTCTAACTGAGTCTGAACCATAGGAGCATGTTTACTCAAGCACTTAACATCATTAGCAGTTCTAAACATCAAATCACTCAAGCGTTCAATCATGATGGCATTCTGTTTTAGTTGATTGCTAACATACATATTAAAGTGTTCCTGTTTAATGATGTAATTATCGAATTCATACAAGGATTGACTAGCAGATTTATTATACAGAATATCACCTTCATCAAATCTAGTGAGAGAATTTACCTCCACTACCTGTGTCGGGATGTCGAGCCCATGTATTTCTTCAATGGGTGGTAAATTCTTAACATCTTTAGCTTTAATACCTTTTTCCTTCATAGATTTCTTAGCTTCTTGCATATCTTCTGGACTGAGGAATAGAATACCTCTCTTCTTTGGAATTGGCTTAGGTGGTGGTTTAGGAAGTGTCCAATCTTCAGCATTTCTCAATATATTATTCAATAGTACTTCAGCCTGTCCAACAGTTCGTTCCCTGAAAACACAACGGGCACAACTATCTAGGTAGTCCCTAGAAGCATCAGTTAGTCCATTATAAAAGATATCAAGTATTTCATTCTTCTTAAGAGGATGATCAGGCAAAGCATTAAGTAGTTGGAGAAGCCTCCCCCAAGCTTGAGGGAGATTCTCTTCTTCAATTTGCACAAAGTTAAATATTTCCTGTAAGGTAGCTTGTTTCTTATGAGCAGGAAAATATTTTTCAGAGAAGTAATAAATCATATCCTGGGGACTACGCACACAACCAGGAGCAAGAGTATTAAACCATTTCTTAGCATCACCCTTTAATGAGAAAGGAAACAACTTAAGAATATAGTAATAGCGAATTTTTTCCTCATGAGCAAATAGGGTGGCAATATCATTCAACTTAGTAAGATGTACCACAACAGTTTCAGTTTCATAACCATGAAAAGGATCAGATTCAACCAAAGTAATCAACTCAGGATCGACAGAGAATTCATAATCCTTATCGTTAACAAATATTGGAGAGGTAGCAAACTTAGGATCATATTTCATTCTCTCCCTCATAGATTTTTCTTTCATTTCAGCAAGCAATATTATAACCTCATCTCTATCATCAGTGTGGTCAGCACTGGGTGTTTCCGAGCAGCGAGGCTTACAACCATTCGCATTAATTCATCCAAAGTACAAGCAAGAATCGCTCTAGCTGTCTCTCTATCAAAAACATGACCATCAGATGTTTTAGGTATTTCAACTCTAGTAGGAGAGCTAGGCCTAATAGGTGTATCATAATTTTCAAGAGTTTCAACATTTTCAGTTTCTTTAGCTTTAGCAATTTGTTCATCAAGAAATTCACCAAGTGGCACAGTATTATCAAGCATAGTACTAACATCATCATAAGTATCATTCATAGCAGAAGTAGTATCATCAATAACTTGCGACATATCATAATGCATAACAGGTAGTGGTGTCGCAAGTCTACTCAAAACAGAAGGTGAATCAAGTGCAGAGCTAGATGGCAGTTCCTTACCTCCCCTCGTCTTACAGGGAACGATCTTGGTCTTAGAGTCTTTCAGATTCTTCATTGTGATCAACAGATATAAATCCCAAGTGACTCAACAAATAGAGCTATGCTCCCCAGCAACGGCGCCAGAAAAAGGTCTTGATAACCCTCAAGTATAGGGGATCACAACAGTTTTCGCGGGTAGTATTTCACCCAGATTTATTGATTCGACACAAGGGGAGCCAAAGACTATTTGCAAGTATTAGCAGTTGAGTTGTCAATTCAACCACACCTGGAGATAAAATATCTGCAGCAGAATATTTAGTAGCACAGTAATATGATAGTTTTGATAGCAGTAGCAACATTAACAATAGTAACGGCAACAGTAACAGTAGCAGTTTTGTAGCAAGTGTAAAGCTGTAGCAACAAAGTAACTTAGCAGAAACCAATATGAGAAAGTCATAGGCATTGGATTGGTGATGATAATTATGTGGGATGATATTCATCATATAACAGTCACAACCTAGGGCGATACACAATAGCTCCAATTCATCAATGTAATGTAGGCATGTATTCCGTATATAGTCATGCGTGCTTATAATAAGAACTTGCATGACATCTTTTTTCCTACCCTCCCGTGGCAGCGGGGTCCTTAAGGAAACTAAGGGATATTAAGGCCTCCTTTTAATAGAGAACTGGAACAAAGCATTAGCACTTAGTGAATACATGAACTCCTCAAACTACAGCAATCACCGGAAAGAATCCCAATTATTGTCACCTTGGGGTATGCGGATCATAACACGCAATAGGTGCATATAACTTGCAAGATAGGATCAAGAACACAAATATATTCATGAAAACATAAAGGGTTCAGATCTGAAATCATGGCACTTGGGCCGTAGTGACAAGCATTAAGCATAGCAAAGTCATAGCAACATCAATCTCAGAACATAGTGGATACTAGGGATCAAAGCCCTAACAAATTGACTCGATTACATGATAAATCTCATCCAACCCATCACCGTCCAGCAAGCCTACGAAGGAATTACTCACGCCCGGTGGTGAGCATCATGAAATTGGTGATGGAGGATGGTTGATGATGACGACGGCGTTGAATCGCCCTCTCCGAAGCCCCGAACGGACTCCAGATCAGCCCTCCCGATAAAGAACAGGAGGTGGCGGCGGCTCCATATCGTAAAACGCAATGAAACTTCTTCTCTTATTTTTTTCTCGAGGAAAGTGAATTTATAGCATTGGAATTAGGTCAGACGGCCGCCTGTGGGCCCCATAAGGCATCAGGGCACGCCCTAGGGGGGTCGCGCCCTGTTGCCTTGTGGGCAGCAGGTGGCCCCTCTTCTGTTGATTCTTGCGCCAATTATTTTTATATATTCCATAAAAATTCTCCAAAAAGTTTCGTCCAATTCCGAGAACTTTGATTTCTGCACAAAAACAATACCATGGTAGTTCTGTTGAAAACAGCGTCAGTCCAGGTTAGTTTCATTCAAATCATGCAAATTAGAGTCCAAAACAAGAGCAAAAGTGTTTGGAAAAGTAGATACGACGGAGACGTATCACAATGCTATGTTTGTCAACTTCCAACAAGTTTTATCAATTATACTTCTTTTATGTGAAGTCATCACTCTCCATGGGATTAGCATATGATCTTACTTTTTATTCTTTATTTATTTCTAAGATTGGATCAACAAAAGCAAAACACTCAACTCAACTACTCTTTATTATATAACTTTCACACACGATTACATAGATAGATAGATCACAAAGCAAGCACTTGAAACTAAATCATACTAAAACTTTATTCTTCTAAATCATGAAATAACTAAGGATCGAACTAAGATAGATAATAATGATAAAAGTGATGGTGATACGATACCGGGGCACCTCCCCCAAGCTTGGCACAAGCCAAGGGTGATGCCCATACCCGTGTTCTCAAATCTCCTTCTTCAGTGATGGTGGTGATGAAGTGGTAGGCTTGTCCTCCATCTTCCAAGGCATAGGTTCTCCATCATAGAAGGACGAACGTGTTTCCGGAGTCCTGAAATTTGCAGCTAAACTCATACCTTTGAACTTGGCCTCATACTCAAAATTTTGGTTTTGTAGATCATATATTTGGGCCTAAAGATAATCAATCCAGTCATTGAGCTTGAAGATGACGTCCCCAATATTCTTGCCGTCCACCTTGTGCTCACAGATGAACTCCGTGATCATGGAGTGGTTAGCACAAAGTCCGCGTTCCACCATCCCCTGTCACTTAAAGATCTCCTGTTCCATCGCTTCCAGCCTGGCCTTCTCGCTCCCGGTCTTCTTAGGTCCTTGAATGTCCCGGATGTGGAGCACCCCCTCATGCATCTCAATGGCTTGAGGGTGCTTCATCACCTCCGGTAGGTACGGGTTGATGACCTTCTCGTAGAACTTGTCCTTGGACGAGCTTGCAGATGCCATAGCGATCTAGATCTGTCAGAAAAATAGCCCGAAACAAGAGCAGAGGAGAAACTTGCGATGCGGTGGTCAAAACACCCGTGAGTATATATAATGAATTTTTCCATGTAGGACAAGTAATATGGACGAAAAACGGAGTCGGGAAAGTCCACGAGGGAGCCACAAGCCTGGTAGGCGCGCCCTGGGGGGTAGGGCGTGCACCCAGGCTTGTCGCCTCCTCATGCACTTTTCGGACTGTTTATTTATTTTCCTAATTTTTTATATATTCCAAAATGGACAGAAAGTACTTTTATGGAAGTTTTGGAGTCGGTTTACTTACCGTACCACATACATAATCCTTTTCAGGATTCTGGAGCGTTCCAGAAGGTTTCTTCTATGTGCTCTTCCTGTGTAATTGTTTGAATAATAGTAGTTTCAACATTGATTGGCGTACCTGAGATATAATGTTTAATTCTTTGCCCATTAACCACTCTCGGATTATTGCCTTCCGAGTTGTTTATTTTGATGGCTCCGGAGCGATAAACTTCTTCGATGATATACGGCCCTTCCCATTTAGAGAGAAGTTTTCCGGCAAAAAATCTTAAACGAGAATTGTATAATAGAACATGATCACCTACTTTGAATTCTCGTCTTTGAATTCTCTTATCATACCATCTTTTAGCTTTTTCTTTAAACAACTTGGCATTTTCATAAGCTTGGGTTCTCCATTCATCTAAAGAACTAATATCAAATAACCTCTTTTCACCCGCAAGTTTAAAATCATAATTAAGTTCTTTCATTGCCCAATATGCTTTATGTTCTAACTTAAGAGGTAAATGACATGCTTTTCCATAAACCATTTTATATGGAGACATACCCATAGGATTTTTATAAGCAGTTCTGTAAGCCCATAATGCATCATCAAGTTTCTTAGACCAATTCTTTCTAGATCTATTAACGGTCTTTTGCAAAATTAATTTTATTTCTCTATTAGTTAATTCAACTTGACCACTAGACTGAGGATGAGAAGGAGATGCAATTCTATGATTAACATCATATTTAGCAAGCAATTTACGGAAAGCACCATGAATAAAATGTGAACCACCATCAGTCATTAAATATCTAGGGACTCCAAACCTCGGGAATATAACTTCTTTAAGAATTTTAATAGAAGTGTTATGATCAGCACTACTAGTTGGAATAGCTTCTACCCACTTAGTAACATAATCAACAGAAACTAGAATATGAGTATATCCATTGGATTTAGGAAACGATCCCATATAATTAAAACCCCAAACATCAAATGGTTCGATAACAAGTGAATAATTCATAGGCATTTCCTGACGTCTACCAAAATTACCAATTCTTTGACATTCATCACAAGAGAGGACAAACTTACGTGCATCTTTGAAAAGGGTAGGCCAATAAAAACTAGATTGTAATACCTTGTATGCAGTTATGTCTCCCGCATGGTGTCCTCCATATGCCTCGGAGTGACACTTACGTAGGATTTGTTCCTGTTCATGCTCAGGTACACAACGTCTAATAATACCATCTACTCCTTCTTTATATAAGTGTGGGTCATCCCAAAAGTAATGTCTTAAATCAAAGAAGAACATTTTCTTTTGTTGGTATGTGAAACTAGGTGGTATATATTTAGCAACAATGTAATTAGCATAGTCTGCATACCAAGGAGTATTACGAGAAGCATTTATGACAGCTAATTGTTCATCAGGGAAATCATCATTAATAGGAAGTGGGTCATCAAGAACATTTTCCATTCTAGACAAGTTATCAGCTATGGGATTCTCAGCTCCCTTTCTATCAACAATATGCAAATCAAATTCTTGTAGCAATAGAACCCACCTAATAAGTCTAGGTTTAGCATCTTTCTTTTCCATAAGATATTTAATAGCAGCATGATCAGTGTGAATAGTAACTTCGGAATCAACTATGTAAGATCTGAATTTATCACATGCAAACACAACTGCTAAAAATTCTTTCTCAGTAGTAGCATAATTTCTTTGAGCACTGTCTAGAGTTTTACTAGCACAATGAATAACATTCAGTTTCTTATCAACTCTTTGTCCTAGAACAGCACCAATAGCATAATCACTAGCATCACACATAATTTCAAAGGGTAGGTTCCAATCAGGTGGTTGAACAATAGGTGCAAAAATTAAGGCTTTCTTAAGTATTTCAAAGGCTTCTACACAATCATCATCAAAAACAAATGGAACATCTTTTTGCAAGAGATTAGTAAGAGGCCTAGAAATTTTAGAGAAGTCTTTTATAAACCTTCTATAGAAACCAACATGACCGAGGAAACTTCTTATACCTTTGATATCTTTAGGACATGGCATTTTCTCAATAGCATCAACTTTAGCTTTATCAACTTCAATACCTCTTTCAAAAAATTTATGTCCAAGGACTATACCTTAATTCACCATAAAGTGGCACTTCTCCCAATTCAAGACAAGATTAGTTTCTTCACATCTCTACAAAACTCGATCAAGGTTGCTCAAGCAATCATCAAAAGAAGTTCTGTAAAGGGAGAAATCATCCATGAAAACCTCAACAATCTTTTCACAAAAGTCAGAGAATATAGCAGTCATACATCTTTGAAAGGTAGCAAGTGCATTACATAAACCAAAAGGCATACGACGATAAGCATCAGTTCCAAAAGGACAAGTAAAGGTGGTTTTCTCTTGATCTTCAGGTGAAACAGGTATCACTACAAAAAAAAGACACATCCATGACATTATGGCCCGAACAAAAAGTTTTTCTGTCATGGTTGTGACACTTCTATGACAATAATTGTGAAAAAAACACGTATCATCATAGATGTGGTGGGCTCCTACTTCTATGACAAAAAATATGAAAGAAAATGGGCTTTTTGCCCTGGGCGGGCCGGAGACGCACCCGCATGACATTCTTTGGGCCGTCCATGACATAAAAATCATGGTAGAAGTGAGGGCGAGGAAATTTTCGGGGAGTTCCCGGTTACGGTGGGTGGCCGGTCAGGGCCGAGCGATGCAGTGTGGTTTGCGCGTTTCTCTCGTACGCACGCGTGTGTGTGAGGCGCTCGCTAACTAAAGCCGAGCGAGGCGTACGTTTGCTTACTGAACCTGAGCGATCGATCGCCCTCGCACTACGTACGTACGTACTGAACCCGATCGATCCCTTCGCTGCTAACTGAACCCGAGCGATCCCTTCACTGCTAACTGAACCTGAGTGATTCCTTCGCTACTAACTGAACCCGATCGATCCTTCTCGCTGCTTACTGAAGCCGATCGAGCCAACGTGCGAGATGTAGCCAGCCGGTGTTGGGTTGCCTCTCGATGAACAGTGCCTGTTGCTGCCACGCGCGCAATACACATAAACATGAGTTGAGACGCATCGATTGAGCCGGTTGGTTGGCTGTGGATGAACAGTTCCTGTTACTGCCGCCCACTCGAATGCCCCACCCCAGCCGGTGGGGGTTGGATGAATAGGACCCCGGCCGTGTAGGCGGTTGGCGCTGGATGAACAGGACCCCGGCCGTGTAGGCGGTTGGCGCTGGATGAACAGGACCCCGAGGAGGCCGTGCTGCGGTAGTATGTCATACCCCAGCCGGTTGGGGGTGGATGAACAGGACCCCGTGGAGGCTGGATGAATTGTAGCCGGTGGAGGCTGGAGGAAGTCGACGGTGGATGAACAGTAGCTGGTGGAGGCTGGAGGAGGTCGACCATGGATGAACAATAGCCTGTGGAGTCCCGTTTTGCAGTATGCCACACCCCTCCAGATGAACAGGACTCCATTTCGACCGTAGGCACTTGGGTAGAAGTCTGTTTCCTCCGTTTTGCGGTACGCCAGACCCCTCCCGATCAAGAGGACCCCGTTTCGACCGTAGGCGGTTGAACAGCAGTCTGTTTCCTTCGTTTTACGGTACGCCAGACCCCCAGCCGATGAACAGGACCCCGTTTCAATCGTAGGCGATCGAACAAAAGGCCGTTTACTCCGTTTTGCAGTACGCCAGACCCCGAGTCGATGAACAGGACCCCGTTTTGGCTGTTCCGTCCAAGCAGGTTGGCTCCCGATGAACATGACGTGTTCTGACCCAGTCGCTTAGCTCCCGACGCTGTTTCCTCCATTCTGACCCAGCCGGTTGGCTGCCGATGAACAGGAGGCCGTTGCTGCCGTCCATTGCCTCTCTCCATGTACACAAGCCTTGGCCGTACGTATGCATGAGTACACGTTCGAGACCCCACCCGTATGTACGTACGTCGCCGTATTTTTTGTAGCATGGCTGTACGTACGTGTACTCGATTTAGACGGGACTGCCTGAACTGCTACATATGGGGCTCTACTAAGACACGTTCCGCTCCTTTTTTTTGACGTGACGTGCCGCTCCTTACAAGCCCACGGTTCATCGTTGCAGAGAGACCGATCGACCAGTATGTACGTACACGTTCGCGACCAGACAGACAACGCTACGTACGCTTCGACCGGGTGGGTCCTAGCTGTCAGGGAGGATACAGAGGCACTTCCTTGCGTGCGAAGATATAGTAGGTGGGTCCCAGCTATCAGGCGGCGGAATCATTTTTTTTGCGCGTAATAAGGAGGCACTTCCTTGCATGTGAAGATGTAACTGGTGGGTCCAGCTGTCAGCCCCACCGTGTACAGTCCTCTTCCGATGGCTGTCGTTCATTGACCACGTTGACTATGCCGCGCCGAGAGTGCCAAGGCGGTGGACAACGGCGAGGCCTAGGAAGGTAACAATGTGGAGCCGGGGAAGACGCAGAAGTGGATGCCCACGCCGAGGGGAGTACGAGCGTTGACTGGTTCGGCTGCCGTGTGAGGCTGCCATCACCGTAGAATAACAGGGGATGTGGGTGAGTAGAGGAAGGCCTGGCCAATGGTAGGAGTAGGGTGGGGCGGTGAGGCTTGCGCGGCAGCATAGCTGGCCACGGGAGGCAGGAGTAGGCGGTCCCACCGGCGCTGGTTTGGGTGGCTGGAGCAGGAAGATCAGAGATTGAAGAAGCAGCACGGCCGTTGGATTAACATCCAACGGTCACTGCTTCTAGAATAGTTTGTTTACTAAGTTGACAAAGCCCTACGTACGCGTCAACCTAGTAGTCCCACAAGTCAGCCTCTAAATCTGATAGGTCCCAGCTGTCATGAGGAGGAATCTTTTTTTTGCGTAATAAGGCGGCACTTCCTTCCGTGCGACGATAGAGCCGGTGGGGCCCAACTGTCAGAGGGAGGACTCATTTTTTTCTCGCGTAATAAGGAGGAATTTGCTTTCGTGTGGCCATTCACCATGTGGGTCCCTACTGTCAGCCTCTCCACTTACATCCCGCTTCCGATGGCTGTCGTTTGTTGACCACGCTGCGTCGATAGAACCAACGCGGTAGACTACAACGAGACCCAGGAAGGGAACGACCCGGAGCCGGCGAAGACACAGCAGTGGATGCCCACGCTGAGGAGAGTACGCGGGTTGACTGGTTCGGTTGCGGTGTGAGGCTGCCATCACCGGAGAATAACAGGAGGTGTGGGTGAGTAGAGGGATGGCCTGGCCAGCGATGGGAGTAGGAGGGGCGGTAGGGCCTGCGCGGCAGCACAGCCGGCCACGGGAGGCGGGAGCAGGCGGTCCCGCCAGCACTGGTTTGGGTGGCTGGAGCAAGAAGATCAGAGATTGAAGAAGCAGCACTTAATCCAACGGTCACGGCTGCTAGAATCGTTTGTTGACTAAGTTGACAAAGCCCTGCATACGCATAAATTTAGTAGGCCCACAAGTCAGCCTCCAAATCTGCTGGGGCCCAGCTATCATGGGGAGGAATCTTTTTTTTGCGTAATAAGGAGGCACTTCCTTCTGTGCGAAGATATAGCTGGTGGGTCCCAGCTGTCAGGGGGAGGAATCATTTTTTATTCGTAATAAGGAGGCACTTGCTTGTGTGCGGCCATGGACTATGTGGGTCCCTACTGTCAGCGTCTCCATGTACATCCCTCTTCTGATGGCAGTCGTTTGTTGACCATGTTGACCACGCCGCGCCGATAGAACCAACGTGGTGGACGACGGCGAGTCCTAGGAAGGAATGACCGATAGCCGGCGAAGACACAGAAGTGGATGCCAATGCGGAGGGGAGTACGAGGGTTGACTGGTTCGGCTACGGTGTGAGGCTGCCGTCGTCGGAGAATAACAAGATGTGTGGGTAAGTACAGGGATGGCCTGGCTAGAGATGCGAGTAGGGTTGGGCGGTGAAGCCTGCGCGGCAACACAGCTGGGCACAGGCGGCGGCAGCAGGCGGTCCCGCTGGCGGTGGTTTCGGCGGCTGAAGCAAGAAGATCTGAGATTGAAGAAGCACGATAGTCGTTGGATGTCCATCCAACGGCCTCTACTGCTAGAATTGTGTGTTCACTATAAGTTGACAAAGCCTTACGTTCGCGTCAACTTAGTAGGCCAACAAATCAGCATCACATCAGTGGCAGACAGCATACAACCCATTTAGTATTTTTAAGAATTCCCAGCCCATTTTTTAATTCCTATGGAATTTACTACAGCCCATTTACTATTTCTAACAGTACAACCCATTTTCTAGCCAGGGCCAGGGTTAAAAATTTCAACCAAACTTCCCACATTTTGGTGGGGTCTGAATTATTTTTATCCCGAAATTTCGATTCAGATTCAATCTAATTTCAAAATTATTTTATATTAGGTTAAAATCCAATGAAATTTTGCGCGCGCAACAAGAAAATGTAATGAAATTAAAAATCTCAAAATCCGAAAAAAACTAACTTTCAAACTAATTGCCGGTTCGCTGCGTTTTTTTATATTTACAGCCCATTTATTATTACTTAAAGCCCATTTTCTGGGCAAGCCGAATGCACCCCTCCTCGTTTTTGTAACCCAGCCGGGCGGAGAAAAACAAGTTGGCCTGTGTTGGGTATTCGTCAAAAAAAAACTGGGCTAGCCATTTTCACAAATGAAAAAAACAGCTGGGCTGGTTATTTGGTAGACATAAAATAATAGCCTGGGCTACACGGGCCACAGCCCCCGCACAGACCAGTTGATACCCTGCTGCGTCTCAGCAATAGAAAAACATCTCTAAAAAAATGCATGATCTGCTGGGTCCCTGCTGTCAGCAGCTCCTTGTGCAATTCTCTCCTTTATTGAGTACGTTGACAATGGCATCAAACCCAGATGTCAGCAAACCATTAGGGGGAAGTTTTTTTTCTTGTAGTAATAAGGAGGCACTTGCCTGAGTACGACCATGGTCCTGGTGGGTTCCTACTGTCATCCTCACCACGTTCAGTCATCTCCTGATTCCTCTCGTTTGTTCACCATCTTGACAACGTGAGACGGTGGCGCCACGGCGAGCGCAACAAGGCGAAGGACGACGGAGAGGGCCTGGCAGGCCCTACGGATGGTCTGGTATAGCGCCCGTTGCTCATCCAGGAAGCCAGGATAATCGGCCCCTATGTCCACGACAGCAATGTCGTTCGCCTATTCGCCGGCGATTTGTCCCTCCGCAAGCCGATGCTCGTTGAGGAGACTGAGGTTGCAGCACTGGTCCTCCTGTGCTTGCCGGAATGCCGACACCGGCGGCATTGGTAGCTCTTCTGCCATTTGGGCGTCGAAGTGCGGCAGCACCTGCTCTATGGTGAACACGGCAAGAACCGGCGCGGGCGGTGGCGCCGGCTCCTGGTCGGAAGCCTCGTCCATCGTCTGGTCGTCGTCACTGAGCTCGGTGAGTTCGCTGGCGAGCCAGCATGTCCGGCTGCTGCACCGGACCGCTGCCAAGCCCGCCTCTGAACGCCCTGGCCCACCCAAACCCCCTCCCTCGCCCGCGCGCACTTCTCGCCCGAAACGGTCAGCGCCGCCCGCGCCGCTTCCCGGAGCAGGCGGCTGCTCGGCGTTCAAATGACACAACTGCCATCCGTCTGTCTGTCTGCCGCCCACATTAATGACATGCGGTTGCCGAGGCGGCTACTCAGGCGCCACCCGTCCATCTCTCTGCCGCCCACCATTGCTATATAAACTGCTGCCCCGGCCATAGCCGCAGTCATCTGCCTCCGTTCCCTTTCTCCTCTCCACACCACTTCCACCATGGCTTCCTCGCGCTCCACCGCTCTTCGGGATGGGCGGACAGCGGACCAGAAGAAGGAGATGACCGCCATTGCTACCGACTGGCTGGCCGGCAGGCAGCCGGAGGACGACGACGTCCCAATGGAGGACGTGGTCGTCGACGAGCCGGCGCCACCCTCCTCCGCGCCATACTCACCGGTGCATTGCACCATGACCATCGGCGAGGCCCGTGCCCAATACATGAACATGGTGCAGGAGCAGCGGGAGGAGCAGTTCCGGAAGGCGCAGGCCGACGCCGCCTACAACCACCAGCTCCTCCAGGAGCACCTGCAGGCGGAGGAGCAGATTGCTGCGGACCTGGTGGAGCAGGCGGTGCTGCTCGAGTCCTACCGCTCCGCCCGCAAGAGCCGCCTCGAGCACTGGCAGTACCGCCAGCGGGTGGCGGAGGTTGCGGCCGCCTACAATGAGGGCGACGAGGCGGGCGAGGCGCTGTTTGGCGAGACAGACGACGAGGCGGAGGACATCGCCGGCTCTGCCAAGGCACCGCCCCGCCGGCAACGAAGCGGAGGACTTTGCCGGCTCCACCGAGGCCCCGCCCCGCCGGCGCCGCCGGACATGGGGAACGGGCGCCAGAGATCATAGATTAGGTTAATTAATTATACATCCAGAGCCGGATGAGCACCTCTATTTAGTTGAAGAATGTCCGAAATGTAATGAGATCCAGGCATGTTTGAAATCCGGCCGTGTTTGAATGAATTTAGTCCGGTTAGTTCGAATTGTTGTATCAAAGGCATTAGACGAACATGCAGAACAATACGTACTACTCCCTCCATCCTAAAATAAGTGTCTCAACTCTATACTACCTCTGTCTAGGTGTGTAAGTCATCTTAGATTGTGCACCGCGACCAAGGTGAGGGAAAAACAAGATAACTTGATGTTTATTTGCTAATTAATGCCATTGCATCCAGAGAATTAACCACTGCATGTTGTGCTAAGTCGTCTCATTTAATTGAATGCATACACGCCCCACGTCTCCTATTGGCTAATTTCTTTTTTCGTGGCAAAAAACAGAAAATGAGGTGGGTAGTTTTGGGATTATTTGGTTTTCGTAATGTGACTTATGCACCGGTACGAAGGGAGTACTAACTTTAGTACGAAGTTGTACTAAGCTTGAGACAATTATTTTGGGAAGGAGGGAGTAGGATTTTTTGCCAGGACGCACAGTGATCACTTTGTTTGCCGCAGTTTCAAACGTACCATAAAGTTTTTTAGCGTGGCTGTACATTGCAATCAAACTCACAGGCCTGGCAATTCATAACATTCACAACAATCGATCAGAGCCAATATTTTTACTTCACAACTAAAGACACAAATAAAGAAAATCGATCGATGCTGCTGACAGCAAAGGGCGTCCCATTCCAAAATATCAAATGTATGTCTTTTTGCTAACCATCAATGAGCAAAATTTGACAAGGTTTCCCTTTCCAAAATATCAAATGCATGTCTTCTTGTGAACACCAATGAGCAAAATTTGAGAAGGTTTTCCCATTGCAAAATATCAAATGCCTACGATTGTGGAAAGGGAGGTGTTTGTCATCAGTTTGCATATTGACATGGAACCTCGTGCTGGATTAACCAGCTGATCTTTTTGTGTAGTTCCACTGAAATCGAGCAATGTCATGCGTAGCTTGGTGGATTTCGTATTTACATGTTGCAAGGCCTTGAACATGTTGGCAGCTCCTTTCATGTAGCTAGTTTAGTGGCTCAAGGTGACAATGAATGATTAGAGACCATTCGATGTATTGTGCATGATGAAATATTATGGAGGGCACGAACCATCCGAACATTTTGTGCAGTTCCATTGAAATCAAGCTGAGCATCCCTGTCTGCATAAATAGTCTGCATAAATACAGAAAAAGTGTGATTACTATAATAGTGGTACTAGTTGATGAAACATACGCTCACAAATATAATCATCTTCATTATCTTAACAGGAAAAGATAGCAATGCAATAGCTTCAATTAAACATTTATTCAAAATAGTACCACAATATAAGTAGCACAACATAACAAAGCACGATCATGTGGATGAAGGCCGATGCTGACCTCGTTTGTTACAGCTGCGTCCACGAGTGACTTGGTCATACCTTTCCTGGTTGTAGAATCTTGCACTTCACATGCTGTTGAGTTGCCAGATGAGCTCTGCAGACTGGTCATCTCACCAGCGTCTACTAATACTCTGTAAAGCTTCTCGATTATTCCTTCTGTAATGCACAGCAACCAGTGACTGCTTCTTTCTGCAAAGTGGAAGGATCAACTGGGCCCAAGAATGCAACAGTTTGCCTTAAATACATTGGCTCCTTTTGTGCAGTTTAACTAAAATCAAAATCGAAATAGCAACGACCAGAAGTTTTGATATCCCTGTTTGCACAAAGAGGTATAAAGGAAACAATTACTTACCAATAATGGTTGATGACTTATACGCCCACAAGAAAAAATATCTACCTTATTTTAATGGGAAACAAAGCAGGACAGTAGCAATTCTCAAACAGTGTCATTGATTCATATTAACAGAGACATTATCTTAACAATACCTTTCTTAAACATGTAGAAAGAATGACAAAGCAGGATAGTACCATTTCTCAAACAGTGTAACTGATTCATATTAACAGAGACATCATCTTAACAATACATTGGTTCAACATGTACTCCCGCCGATACGTAATAAGTGTTGCAGTTCTGAACTAAGGTTCAGTAAATACTTCTAAGACTGGCATTGCTTCATTTTACCAGTGGCATTAGAATAACAAAAAGCTTAAGCAGTTGCATGGCAGAGTGGGCGCAACAACACCATGTGCTTCCATCGATGTATAAAGGGCTGATGCAGAGATTGTTGCAACAAAGAAACAAGCAGCATATCTGGGTTCTTAGCATTTTTGTTCATTTAATGGGAGAAGACAGCAATACAATAGCTTCAATTCAACATTTATTCAAAACAGTACCAATACAAGTAGCACAGCATCTCAAAGCACACTGCACAATCATGTGGATGAAGGCCGGTACTGACCTTTCATGAGGCAGACTTGAAAGACCTCAAGATCAAATACCAATCTACCAACACGGATAGGAAATCCGATCTCCTTTTGTGTGAGTTCCACTAAATCTAGCAACGTTGCCGGTGTGACATTTTAGTTGAACTGCACAAGACAGTCTTCAAACAAAAGTGTTTTGCGCAGTGCACCAAAAGGTTGCAATAGCAACGAGGTGAAAGAGATCCATGTTTGCACAGAGGTAAAAAAGGAAACAATTACTGGCCAATAACGGAGGATCACACATACGGCCACAAAAAGAAGCATCTACCTTATCTTAATGGGAAACAAAGAAGGACAGTTGCATTTCTAAAACAGTGGCATTGATTCATATGAACAGAGACATTCTCTTAAAATTAACATTCGTTATACATGTAATTTACTTTTAGCAGTGGCATTGCTTCAATTTTCCAGTGGCATTATGAGATTAACAACAGCTAAACAATTGTATGGGACAGGGAACACAACAGCACCATGTGCCTCCACACGTATAAATGGGTGATGCAGAGTCTGTTGCAACAAAGAACCAAGCAGCATATCTGTGTTGGTCCCATATTTGTTCTCTTTCAACCTTTTTCCTATGTAAGGGCAGCAAATCTAGTCCAGCACAAACTCTACTGTCTTGTCCCTCACCCCCTGGTTTCTTTCCTTTTTCAACAAAGAGATCAGATCCTTACAGATGTGTGTACTGCGATTTCCCTTTTTCCCTTTTCGACCAACAGAGCGGCTGGATAGCCAGTCTGTACTACTTTCCCCCCTTCCTTTCCTCTTTGAACCACATCCTAGATTCATGCTATAAAACTCACCCCCGCCCCCCCACCTTCTTTCCTATTTGAACCAGACCTAGATTAGACTGCAGAAGCGAAAAAGATCCACATGAAGCTAGAGCAATGACGGTTTCAAAGTAAAGTTATACCTTAGGGTCATCGGGATGTGGCTAGGTGGGCGGCGGGAGGCTAGATCTGCCCACACTATGTATGGCAGCGGTGAAGACGGGGTCGGAGGCCCTCCCGCGCAGGCGCTGGGTGAAAGAGAATAGCGCCGCCGGCAGTGGATTCCCTCCCTCGCTGACGGCAACAGAGTCAACGCTGCACCTCCTCACCTTCCCCGGCCGACGAGATCCGGACGGCTCTTTGACCAGTGGTGAGGGGAGAGAGAGAGAGGCCACCACAGTCTTGTTAAATTTGGAGAGGGTGAGAGAGTGTGAACAGAGCAAACCCTAGCAAACAAACGCTGAGGCTCGAGCGTGAATATATATAGTGGAGAGACAGAGTGTGAAGAGAGCAAACCCTAGCAAACAAAGGCCGAGGCTCCAGCTTATATAGTATTATATGGTGGAGTGGTTTTATTTTTCTCTCCATAACAATCATTTTAAATTGTGTATGAAACGAAACTCTTTATTTAACGTACTAGTGAAGAAAACTACGATCAAACTAACGCTCCATGCGTCCTGGTCGCACTTTCTATCGTTGACGTGTGGTACCTCCGTCCGGGTTTTTACTACACATCATATTTTTTTATCAAAGTTTGACCACATATTTAACTAGCAAACGGCTAATACATGCCAACAATTGGCTTCATATTTCTTATGTAGTTATATGAGTAATATATTTTATCAAAGTTTGGCAACATAATTAACTAGTCCGAAAAATTCAGAACCAACTCATAAATAAAATGTTTATATACAACTCAATGATTGAAAGATCATAGCCAACATTTAGAAACCAATACAGGGAAGCTGAAGACAAAGTTGTGAGAAGGCGTAGAAACCAATACAAATCTTTTGCTCTTTGTACCAACAACGATGCTTCTCCGAGGAAACATTTGGTTCATAGCGAAAGACAAATTTGCACCAAGGTGGAAGACGGCTGCGTCTCCAACGCAACCAAGGTGCACTGATGAATGATATCTTTGTCTTCGTGGCTACCCAGCAAAGAGCACTGATGGAAGACAGCTCGTTTTTCATCGAGCATCAATCAGCTTCACCAGCCGATGTAACCATGAGCATCAATAGGTCATCGTGGTGATGCATCATCCATTTGGCATCAAGTTTGGGAACGGCACCACTGAGGTTTGATAAATCCTCAATGTGGTCTGTTTCTTCTTGGTAATCAAGCTCGAGAAAGGTAGAACCATGTGGCAGAGGACAATGAGGCGGAGCAATAGTGGCCATCCGATTTTGCGCAGTTCCACTAAAATTGAGGAAGACATGCCCTGGTGTGGAGATATGCATCCCTGTTTGCAAAAATATAAAAAAGGGATATTTAAGTAGTGTCGTTACATTGTTTTGGCAGTGGTACAAGATTAACAGTGGCATCTGAATTATCAATAAGAATTAATGAAATGTACCCCACAAATAGAAACATCATGATTATCTTCTTGCGGACTAAGGCAGGACAGAAGCATTTCTTAAAACGGTGTCATTGCTTCTATTTATCGACGTCTCTAGATTGAAAGATGCATCCATCGACGACCTCCTCCTCGGCTCAGTGCGCCAGGCCACCGACCCCCAACTGACGAGTAGCGGCTTTTGTGGCGAGGTCAATGTGCTTCTCAACAAAGACGTCCAAGGCTTCTAGCCGGTCGAAGAAGGCCAATGTCGTAATGTCCTCACTGGCCTTGTAGAGGCCTATGTAGTTGACTTTCTAGTAGATGTGGATGTGTAGGTTGATGAATTCTTGCAGGGTGAGGCGCTGCGCGGCGAGCGCGACCTGGAGGTGGACATTCTTCGTCGAGTCGGCGGGCAGTCGCAGGGCCACCAGTGTGTGAAAGAGGTTCTCACCATGGAGGCCGATTAGGGTGGCAGGCAACGAGGAGCCTGGGTGCGTGGGCTAGAGGAGTACGATGATGTTCTCCGCGAGCCTCTTGAGGGCGGTCAACTTGTCGATGGTGCCGATGATCATATTGTGCAACACAGAGGCGAAGGTGGCGTCAGCGTAGGCTATGTTGCAGGCGGTCGCAAACACCGTCTGGAGACGATCCTCGGTGCCGGGCCGCGGGCCGACGTCGTGGACCAACTGCCACAGCCGCCTGCTGCTCGCGCACATCGCCTCCATGGGTTTGGCTTCTGGTCACTTGGTCTTCAAATAGGAGTGAGCACTGTTGTGCTTAGTCTAGGTGCATAGGTGCATAGGATTTCGTAGATGGATTGGAGTGGAGGGGTGCCTTGATATGAGAGTGCAAACTGCGTTGTATTCACATCGTGCTGGCTCCTTTCTGCTCCTCCCATTACTTCCCTCTGCATGCTAATTAAAGGAGGATGCATCATTAGCCATTCAACATTTGGGGAACCGCTACCTCTTTCTTGTTTACATTCAAGCCATATCGGGAACCGTCCTGGTTTACTAGTTGTATAGTACTACTACTAGTAGTAGTAGCCTAGTAGGGAGTGGTGCGCCATGTCAGCCACAGACTTGTCGTGCAATCTTTGCGTGTACATAGCTGAGTAGGCCCACCTCCATTTGTTCCTTGGTGGGCTTATGCTGGAAATATTAGAGTCACATCAAATACATTTGAGTTAATTGCATCTATAGTACATGAACTTTCATTGTGGGTACAGATTCGTACAAAAACAAATCAATCCTTAAACTTGTATTCTAGGTACTCTCTATTAAATCCCCCTACGTAGCATGGTGCACGCTCTCGTTTTATCTGCGGGTTCCACTGTCAGTTGGGTAGAGAAAGAAGTATATGTAAAAAAATAAAAAACCAAAGTGTTCGACAGGATTCGAACTCAGGACAACGCGTTGCGAGCATGGGGCGCTAACCAATGCACCAGATGTTATTCCTCGTACAAGCTAGAGATATCGGTATTTTTATATAGTTACTATGATAATTGGTTTGAAAGTGTTTTTTTAAGTTTGCCCCAAAGGATCTCGAATTCATTAAGAAAGAAGAGAGTTGCCCGATTAATTAACAAAAAATCGGGCGAAAACCATCACATCAGGCCTGTAAAAACAAGGCAGACAGGGTGACCTAGCTACACACACAAGAACTCACACATGCTGTCAAAGAGAAAGGCGCCGTCGAGGTTGCAATCCGGCTTCATCGTCATTACACCTCTGCGTGGGCAACTTCAACCCCACCATCAACACCACCGAGAAATCTATGTATCGAGGGGGTGCTATGGACAGAAAGACGTATCAAGAGCGCGTGTGCGAGGCATAGAGACACAACAAGCAAGGGTGTGTGTGTTTGAGAGAAGCCAATAGATAGATTAAGATCAAGATCAAGGTGTCACCCTGCTCCTGTGTGTGTTGGGGGGAGGGTGCGAGAGACACTTAGAAATAGAGAGATAGAGAGAGAGTTTGTGTGTTATAGATCGATATTAGGGATAGGTAGATAGCATGTGTGTGAGGCATACCTAAAGCAACATGGAGATAAACAAGCGGGTGTGCATGTGTATGCCCGAAATAAATGAAGGAAGAAATAATGTGTGTGTGTGTGTGTGTGCGCGCGCGCATGTGTGTGTGTGTGAGGGAACTCTTCTCAAATTCTCAAAACAAAAGGTGCAGAGCTGGAATCTATTATAAGGATTCATATGGTTCTGGGGAATCGAGTTAACCTTAGGGATATGTGTGCAAGAAGGAGTTATACTTAGAGACATAAGTGGCGGTGGGTGGGTAGAATTAAAGGGGTGGGCGTGTTCGACAGAGAGAGCGTGTTTTTTTTTGTGTGAGAGACTTATAGGACAAGGTAGAAAGACAAATTCTAACCTTGAAGGAGGGAGAGAAATAGACGGAGTGCGTGTGTGTGTGATGGAGATGACCATGGAGAAGGGAGATTTGTATGTGTGTGAGAGAGATTGCACAATTCATTCACGTATCACTATCTCCCGGTCGGGGACGTGCCTCGCTCGAACTTAATCAATCTCTACTTCGTATCGCGGCCGAAGATACACTATCGATTCAATGCTATAAGATTGGACACTCACATATCACATAAGTTATACTTTTGTTTTTAAAATAGACTTTTTCAATCGTGCATGTCAAAGTTATAGTGATATTTCTTCAAACAACAACTGTAGTTATCATGTACATGCACCATTGATAGTGTTGCATTCAAATTTATTTGGTTTGGATGATTTAAGGTTCTATTATGAAGTAATATACATAATATTCATATTTGGATTCAACGGGTACTGCAATTTATGAAATGGAGGCCACGTAATCATATGATATCCAAAAAAATTACGCATCTATAATATCCATTTGTTACTATACAATATATTTGAAATTAACACGTCAATGCATTGTGTTTAAAATAAATACCAATGGCACAAAATTATATATTTTACGAGAAATACATAGGCTGAGCGTTTTGCTCCGTTTTTTATGAACGCGCCTCAGTTACACCTATATGATCGGCCGCGCCCGTGTGATCATAACAAGTTATCGGTGCATCATCCGGAGTTATTGTCTTTTTTCTGGGGTCGACTTGATATGAGTTATTGCTGACGTGTGCTCCGTGTACACAGTCGCGCATCACCGGCTTCCCGCTAGCACTGTCCAAAATTAGTTGAATTGGATACGAACGATCCCGCGGGCGGCAAAATCTCCCGCCTCCTTCGAAAATTTCCGTGATCTAGTCTGGAGCATGCGAAATTCCCCTTTTGTCCTTGGTGCATGCATAATAGGTCGGGGTTGCTTTGGTAACTTCCGGTTCACCCTACCACACGGTACCCCCATTTCCTCTTCCCTCCCTCAAAAATGACTACTCCACAGCACCAGAGCACCTTACATCACGCCATCCGTACTTCAGCGGTGATTCCACCCCTTCCCCCTCTCGAAACCCTAGACTACTCATCCACCGGTGTACCAGAGCCTATTCACTGCCGGCGTCGTCCACCACGCCGGATCTGCTTCTGCGGCCGCATCTACCCCTCCCACCTCCCCTAGAAACCGTAGACTTCTCATGCACCATTGTACGATAGCCCATTCAGTGCCGGCCTTGTCCACCGCGTCGGATCTGCTTCGCCGGTGCTCTCGTCTACCTCAACGCATCTGCAGTGGCTCCTTCCTACACCGCACCGGAGTCGCTTCATCGGCACCATTGTCCACACCCCCGGAGCCGCTTCACCGACACCCCCGTCCACGGCCTCATATACGCTTCGTCGACACCATCGTCCACCCTACCGAAGCAGCTTCTCAATGCCCTCGTCCACAGCCGCAGATCTGCTTCATCGACATCATCCTCAACCCTACCAGAGCCGCTTCATCGACGCCCAAGTCCATGGCCTCAGATCCACTTCGTCAACACCGTCGTCCACCCTACCGGAGCAGCTTCCTGACGCCCTCGTCCACGGCCGCAGATCCGCATCGTCGATACCATCCTCAACACTACCAGAGCAGCTTCACCGGTGTGCTCTTCCACGGTCTCAGATCCGCTTCGTCCACACCGTCGTCCACACTACCAGAGCTACTTCACAAACACCCTCGTCCACGGTCCTAGATCTCCTTCCCGGACCCCGACAGCCACCGCAGCGGCATCACCCTTGACGTCTCTAACCAGATTCCTACCATCTGCCATGATGCCAAGCACCCACCGCAACCTAGGTACTTGTCACCCATCCAGCATCAACTACCTGCTGTACTTCAAATATACTAACAGGTCGCTGTTACATGTTATGGAGCTGGCAAGTGGTACAAGGACGATGTTTCTTCTAGATCTAACACCTTGGGCAACCAAAATCTTGGACTGAAGCATTGCTATGATCTTGTAAGTGCGTCTCTCTCTTGTTTTGTTGTGTGCCTGCCAGCATGCTTTGCTAGGATTTTCGACCAGTAATCCCTTTGTGTAGCCAATGATTACCACTATTGGCTACTAAATTAGAGATATAGACGTCATACATTAACATTACACAAAGTCATAGGTGGCATGAAGGAATGCCAGTGCACTAAATTAGGCTCCCTAAGAGTGCCGGCAAGTCTAGTACACAGAGTCATGGCTAGTTTATGTGACACACACAATCGTTAATTGGTGGTTTAATTATGTGCAATGGATGTGCAATGTATTATCACAACTTGCAGATGGGGTGCAGCAATGAAAACGTACAAGATTTCTCAGTACAAGATGTATGGGCCATTTTCATGGAACATCGCAAAAAAAGGAGGGGCAGCGGTGAGCTTATACAGGGTGGTATGGTAAGTTACTACATTTCAATTATCGACACATGTTATTTGTTTGGCATTGCTGTTGGCCAGGGTTCTTAGGGCCAGTTCTTTTGAGCAGTCCTATGAAAATAAGCTCCAAATAATAAGCCAACCTGTTCTTTTCATTGCCTGTTTTTCAGCTTATCTGTGGTATGGTCAGTGAAAATTCTATATTGCCCTTATACTATATTATTGTACTAATTAAGCGATATCGCATTATATTTTGTCATTTTGCTGCCCATATGAAAATAAATTTGACAACCAAACATCACGAATTGAACCCATCACAGTAATTAATATGATAGGAAAACAGACCATCATTATTTGTTCAAAATGCAAATACAAAGATACCATCTACTTGGCACAATCTACTTGGGTGAATGTCTTCCAAACAAAGGATAATTTCCTAAATTTAAATGAAGAACCATTATTTATCTAAATTCGATGGTCCAAGTGGCTGGTTTTCATCATATAGTAGCAGCACCTGAAAGCATCATATAGCAGCATCAGCAGCAGCTCATAGCAATTCATCATATAGCAGCAGTAGCAGCTCATAGCAATTCATCATATAGTATATTAGAATGAAAATTTGGCAAAAAATCAGAGGAGATCCTCACCTTGTTGGATGAGCTCATCCCGCAACAACACCTCATGGCCACGGCCTGGGAGGAGGGGAGGGGGAACGAGGGGCCTTCTACTGGAGTGGGGCATCGGCCGGAGTTGGGCGGCGACCGCCGGAGTGGAGCGTCGGTCGGACCATAGCGGAGTAGGTGCTGAAGACCAGGAGAGGGAGGGGTGATGCCAGAGGGAGGAGCAGCCAGGGAGATGGGCCCCTACCCGCCGGCCATGTAGCCTCGCTGGAGAGAGCATCGACGAGGAGCAGGGCAGATGGGACAGGCGGTGGCCAGCTGGAGGAACACTAGCGCTATAGGCAGGGGATCAAGTCGAAGGGAAAGGTGAGAGGAGATGCGAGCGGGCAGGGGAACGAACGCTTACATGTTTTTTTGCGTGGGGGTCGGGTGTGACGTGGGCCTGAGCAGTGGCATTTTCAGTGTATTATGGGCAAACAACAGAGTCATTTCGCTATACCCCTTCAATTTTAACTGAGCTTCTGCGGGAAGCACCGCACCCCCAAGCTTTTTCTCATTGTGAAGGAATAGGTGGTGGAAATAATTTAAGCCCATAACTCGAAAACGAGTTCTTTTGAGCTTTTATGCCTTATCTTGATAATAAGCTCACAAAAGCTAGAAAACAACAGGCCCTTAACCTGCAATTCACTTGTGCGTGCAATGATGAATCACTCCTGCCTACTATAGTGTAGATTTAGGCGTCATACATGGCATAACCTAATACATGTTCATTTCATTATAGAATTTGAAATATGCAATGTTTATGATAGTTCATACATTGCAATGATGTTTACATGCCTCCTAGGTCAGTTAAGTGATGGTCTTTAGGCCTCCTTCTATGCTTGTTTTCTTGGTATGTAATTCATTGTTGTGAAAGATTTGCTCACACACATGTTCAATTGCTTGTTTGTATCAAGCCATACTAGAACTATTTGCTTTGATTACTTGTTGTTCATGACCTAACCGAGCTTGTCAATGATTTAAACACTATTGGCTATTGTACTGGGGGATTGTAACTCATAGGTGACATAAAGGTTTGCCTGTCCACTAAACTAGGCTCCCCAAGAGTACCTGGAGGTCTAGTTCACAAAGGTATGCCTAGTTTATACATAGCGCACACTTAGTAAATGCTCATTTGAGTGTGTGCAAGAGATGTGGCATGTTTCATTATGTGGTCTCGTTTTGTTATAAACTCATGCTTTGTTGTTGCCCAGAGACTGGAAAGTATGCATATTTATCTTCCATGTAAGGAGACCTATAACTAGTTTGTGTCACCATGCAGAGGGGGTGCAACGAAGCAAAGATTCAGGATTTCCATGTACATGATTGTACAACCAGTTATGATAAGTCACTACATTTCAATTACCAGGACATCCTATTTGTCTGACATTGTGCTTTCGTAGGGTTCTTCACCTATAACCCGGTCATTGGGCCATTGATTAATACTCCCTCCGCTCTATAAGATGTTCTAACTTTTTTCTAAATCAGATGTATGTAAACACATTGTAATGTGTCTGTTCACTCATTTCAGTCCTGATGTAGTCTATAATTAAATATCTAAAACATCTTATATTAGTGAACAGAGTGAGAAACTCCTTCCTGCTATGGTAGAGTTATTGATTTCATAAATGCACTAGATCATTGATGGCGCGCGTTGCCGCGCCATTCCATTTTACAATGAAAATGATCAGATTTTGCGTAAATATATAGGCATGAAATAGGAAAGTTAATCTTACATAAACTTGCTCAATATTGTTCAGTAATTGATTAGTAGAATTGTACAAATGTATGATTTAATTAGAAAATAATAACGTTATTAAGCAAGTGATGAAAACATAAACATACCAATAATGTTGTTATTGTCGATCAATGCTTTTCATTGGAGTGCTTCGAGCACAACATGCCTTGCACGATGCCACAGATGGAATAGAATGGCAGTGCTTCTCTTCAGTGTCATCACCTATTTTTCATGTCCCATAAATTATCCTGTTATTTTTAATAAAGTAATCTGATCCAAATTATCAGATCTTGTAGCTCGACTTCATCTATCATTTAGCTTCAGTTGCAAACAATAATTGTCGGGCACTAATAAAAGAAATGTTCTTCTACCAAACAAAGGGTAGCAGATATTGGTGTAATATAATGAACAGATTACCTACATTTTCAGAAATAATGTACAAGCCTTCATCTGGTGCATCACATTGACAAGATAATTAGCTAACTGACCAAATTAGTAAAATTAACCAAGCTGAGTTTATCAGGTAAAATGAAATCAATTTTGCATTTGCATATCACATAATTTTGCTCTATAAGCTTCGGGATGAACTTGATGAAATTGAAGACATGTTCATGAATAGTAACATGTCTGTTTCATTCGATAGTCTCGTATTCTCTTCCTTGGATGGCCTTGTTAATAGCTGGTAGTAGACCTCAAGAAATAGTTCATCTGCAGTTAAGTCACACAAGGTAAGCAAAAGACAAATGTTTCAAAACCCAAGAAAGAACCCAATTCCATAGTTTACACAAAATGTCAGATGCAATTTTCAATGACAGAATGACCAACTAAAATGTTTTTTTTCTTTCCACTATCAAGGAAGTGGCCAAATACATTTGAGCAGCAGAATTGTGTAGAACTAAAAAAGAACACCTTAATTCCCTAACCGTTGCTGATTTTCCAATTGGTAAAGTTCTAGTCTTATCAAGTCCTTTGTACACAGAAAACAATGTTTGATTAATTACAGCCCCATGTTAGTATGATCTTCACTGAAAATAAGGCATGCAAAATATAACTCTCCTATAATATACTGTGGTGAAAAGTTCACAAACCGTAAGTAATTATCTGATTACAGTATGTTGTATAGAAACTATGTATACTAACACGCGTAGTAGCAATTGGAAATGGCAGAAAATCACTACTTAAGAGGATAACAAAACCGAAGGTTACAGATTCGAAAAGTTGTCAATGTACTAAAGTATCTCTGTTAGGAAAAATAAGACATACCTGTAATGAACAAATCTGTGTACATGGCCAGCCCAAATGAACTATTCCGCACCACTCAGGCCATCAAGGATGAATTTGTCATAGATACCATGAAGCGCTATACAAGATATTATCAGACAGACATCATTGGTGATATTTTTCTAATTCAGATAAATGTAGGAAGATATGCTTACTGTGTCGGCCCTCTAATAGTAGAGTTTGATTTCTACTGTAGAAGTACAAGTTAATGTCTTGTGGTAGGGGCAGACGTTGCACAGTAGTTCATACCAAACAAAAGATTTTTTGTGGAAACATCAGTGCCATAAGTATGAAAAAAGGTATGCATCATACTCTATAATTAGCATTGATCGATCAACTAAAGTATATACTTACAATAGCTGGACAGAGGACGACCAACTCATTGGGAAAGGCCACACAGCGGGTTCTTACTGTCCTTGGTGACATCGCAGCTGAGTTGTTGCTTCCTGTTGCCGAACTGTCCAGGATGAATCGTGTGGGAGTTTGCTGGCAGCGCAGAATGCGGCACCTCCGTCAGCTGAGTGGCAGTGATGGTACAGGGAGGGGATGGAGGGGGAGTGTACCTTAACTCAAAACTGAACATTATATTATGAAAACCATGTTAGATTTAGAGAGGATTTTTCTATGCTACTTCTATATATATAAGCATCAAACACTGCATGTTTGGTGCTCCCAAAATGATCATGTGCCTACAATTCAAAACGGGCTAACACAAAATTAGATTGTCCATCCATCTAATGTGTTGTTTTAATCTGAAAGGCTTTGAGAACCAATTAAGCTAAACAAGTTATTTCAATCTTTTTCATATAAACATCAATCTAATAAAAGGTTGTGAGAACTAATATCTGTTTCGGATATCATAAAGTTAAAATGCATACATGATAGATGCATGCTCCTCCTTGCCCTCCTGCTTGCTCCTCCCCACACATCTAGGGAGAGGCATGGATAGCCTGGATGTAGGGCAGAAGCGTGGAGGTTGTCTTGGACAATAGCATTCCAAAGATACTGGTTGAACTTGTCTGCAGCCAACAAGCTGATGAGCAGTGCCGTTCGAGGTCGAGGTCATGCAAGGTGACGAGGTCAGGAGAACCCTATAGCCTGCGTGATAAGGAGCAATACATCACAACTGGCAAGCCTCCAATTTCTGCAATCGGATCCTCTGGTGCTCATCCTCTGATCTCCTCTTCCCCCAACACGGAGAGACCAGATCGACTAAGTGAATCCATCAAAATTCAAGAATAAAGGATGCACGGAAGGGGAAGAGAAACAAATCTGTAGAGGATGGACAGAACATTGTTGGTGAGATTCTCTGCCTGGATGATAGGGACATAATCGTAGGAAGTGGCACCTGATGTCACCGACGCCATGATCTCTTTTTTTGGTGCGTTTGAGTATAGAGAGAATGGTAGCGATCCGGGCGGCTCGACTTTCGCAGAGATGTGCTTCACGACTCACTCCGACCCATGGATGCCAGTTCCCATCGCCTCTCTCTCTACCCCTCATTCTCTCTGCGGTGAGAACCAAACCGGCGATCCACCTAGGTTTTGCTTAGGCCGAGATTGGGAGGAGTGGGGGCAGGTGGCGAGGTGGGATGCGGGAAGGGAATGGGCGGGGCTGGGAGGTGGATACTGATACGTCCATTTTGCATCATGTTTTGCTACTATTATTTATAGTGTTTTTAATCAATATAACACTTTGTGGAGCAATTCTAATGCCTTTTCTCTCTTAATATGCAAGATTTACACAAGGAGGGAGAATGTCGGCAGCTGGAATTCTGGACCTGAAAAAGCTATGTCAGAGATACCTATTCTGCACATCTCCAAATGAGCTGAAATTTCACGAAGAATTATTTTGGAATAAATAAAAAATATTGGAATCAAGAAGTACCAGAGGGGGCCATCCAGGTGCCCACGAAGCACCAGGGCGCGCCACCCCCCCCCCCCCCCCCGAGGCGTGCCCTGGTACCTCGTGGGGCCCCTGGCCATCCTCTGGCCCCCATTTTCTGGTATATAAGTCATTTTGTCCTAGAAAAAATATAGAGAAGACTTTCAGCACGGTGCGCCGCCGTCTCGAGGCGGAACTTGGGCAGGATCACTTTTGCTCTCCGGCGGAGAGATTCTGCCGGGGATACTTCCCTCCGGGAGGGGGAAATCGTCGCCATCGACATCACCAGCAATCCTCTCATCGTGGGAGGACTAATCTTCATCAACATCTTCACCAGCACCATCTCATCTCAAACCCTAGTTCATCTCTGGTATTCAATCTTTGTCTCAAAACCTCAGATTGGTACCTGTGGGTTGCTAGTAGTGTTGATTACATCATGTAGTTGATGCTAGTTGGCTTATTTGGTGGAAGATTATATGTTTAGATCTATTATGCTATTCAACACCTCTCTGATCTTGGACATGAATATTATTTGTGAGTAGTTACTTTTGTTCTTGAGGACATGGGAGAAGTCTTGTCAAAAGTAATCATGTAAATTTGGTATTCGTTCGATATTTCGATGACATGTATGTTGTTGATTCTCTTAGTGGTGTCATGTGAACGTCGACTATATGACACTTCACCATCTTTGGGCCTAAGGGAATGCATTGTGGAGTAGTAATTAGATGATGGGTGGCTAGAGTGACAGAAGCTTAAACCCTAGTTTATGCGCTATTCCGTAAGGGGCTGATTTGGATCCATATGTTTAATGCTATGGTTAGAGTTATATTAATTCTTCTTTTGTAGTTGCGGATGCTTGCGAGAGGGGGTAATCATAAGTGGGAGGTTTGTTCAAGTAAGAACAGCACCCAAGCACCGGTCCACCCACATATCAAATTATCAAAGTAGCGAACGCGAATCAAACAAACATGATGAAAGTGACTAGATGAAATTCCCATGTGTCCTCGAGAATGCTTTACTTATTATAAGAGATCGTTCTGGCTTGTCCTTTGCTATAAAAAGGATTGGGCCACCTTGCTGCACTCTTTGTTACTATTTCTACTTGTCACTTGTTACAAATTATCTTGCTATCAAACTACTCGTTACCAATAATTTCAGTGCTTGCAGAAAATACCTTGCTGAAATCCGCTTGTCATTTCCTTCTGCTCCTCGTTGGGTTCGACACTCTTACTTATCGAAAGGACTATGATTGATCCCCTATACTTGTGGGTCATCAGATACAGAGCCATATCGCGACCGTCCGCTCGGCATCGGACGTCAACCCATCGCAATGATTGAGAGACCACAGATTTGGTTTTTGGAATAGCCGCCACGGACATACGACCCAGGATTGGCCCACATGGGGGCAATGCAAAAGTGCATCGGATGACCATGAATGACCTAGAGCCAAAATCGGACGGTTGAAATGCCTAATAGCATGAGATTGCTCGAAAATGGTTCGGTTTTACTGTCTTTAATAACCAAATGCATGTTCATTAGCCCCCCTATCATTACTAGGATCTTGAGTACATACTAGTCGAGATAGTTCATAGGGGGCAGATAATGCTTGTTCCATTATATAGAAGATACATCAGATGATTCAAATGTAGCCAGGTCAAGGATGTTAATGAGATGCCCAAACAATGTTGCCTGATGTAGGGTACTTGTATAACTATTAGTTGACATAATTAAATGCCTTACCATTTCATTACGCAGGCAAAGTGTGCTTGAAGCTTTGAAGTCCATTAACCAACTATTACTGCATGAGGCTCACAATCTAGTTTATATGAGGCCCAAAATCTAAAACTAGTCACTTACACACAGCAATTTAATTGCTTGTTTCTTTGAGGCATATTTATTTGCTTGTTTGTCTAGCCATACTGAATTTTGGTTGTCTGTCAGCAACTAATTGAGTTGGCTAATGATTGCATAGGTTTGCTTGTTGTAGTAGGTTTGTATGAATCCCTCTGCAGTTCATTATGCTCCCAAAGACTCTTTTGAAACATGCCACACAATGTTCTAGCTAGTTAATACGAACTACACAATGGCTATCTGCTTGCTTACTTGTACACAAGATATATGTAATGTTTAGTAGCTACGCGTGGTCTAAATTTGAAACATGTCAGTGTTTTGGATTTGGCCCCAACATCATGCTCCTTTGGTGAGCAAAGAGAGATTTCTGTATGCGTGCTGCACGGACTACCATCTTTATAATTTTTAAAATATCACCTGTTTGCCATGTACAAGTTAGTCTGTCTTGCTCGCTTCACTGTTGTAACTATATTTTTGCCCTAGTCATGTGTACTTACAGAAACATTTCAGGATAAAGTGACATCAACATAAAGCTCTCAGAGCAGTGCGGCATGACCGTTACCAAATGATTGTGGATTGGAATTGGAATGTGCTGATGTTTTAGAGCATCAACTAGAGGCGGCAAGACAGCGTGCATATGCGTTTCAAGATGTAATCAGCATGTTGAGAAGGGAGATGCAGGAATCAGATGCATCAGTCAACGAAATGAAACAAGAGACTGAGGAAGCCACAAAGAAAGTGGAGATTTTGCAGACTGAAGTTTGTGCTATCTGAATCCGGCCAATCCTATTTTCTGAAGAGATCATGGTTCAAATGGTAAGTTGTCTTGATGCACGTCCATGATGTATGAGGTGTATGTGCCCAGTGTATGTAATTTGCTGTTTGGTTACGCTTTATTATCACTTGTGGCGAACTTTGATGCCCAATGGATGTAATTTGCCGTAATTTATTTATTGTATAGTGTAGGATTATTCTTCGTTTTTATGCCTTAATTTCTTTATTATATAGTGTAGGTTTTTTTGAGGGGATTGTATAGAGTAGGATAATTCTTTGTTAGTATATGCTATCGTTGAAACGGGGGCTAACAGGCCAAAACGTTACCGGGACGCCATCGGAACAAAACGAAGATGGGCCGTTATTGGGCCGACCTACTAATAATAAGTGCACCTTAATCAACGTGGGCCTATAATGGCTCGGATGGTCCAATATACAAGGCTCATAACAATCATGCGCCAACACATGTTAGAAATGGATTGTGGGATCGAATGTTGGCCCATCCTAATAAGGGCTCCTACCAGGCCATTAACAGGCCGAAAGCTCGATTGGGCCGCAATAACGGAAACGAGGCGATGGGCCATTAGCAGGCCGAAATAGGCCTTAGTTAATACTTGGCCCATTTCCATGTCGGGCCGTTAACAGGCCGAAATCCTATCAGCCGATAAGCGAGCCGCTAATAGGTCCAAAGTCAGGTCGAACCGTAAATGGCCCAACTGTGGTACGGGTCGTTAATAGGCCGAAAGACACACTGGGATGGAAATTGGCCCAGTTCCAGAATGGGCCGCTAAAAGGCCGAAAGATGTACAACCTGGAAATTGGCCCATCTCTAGAATGGGCCGCTAAGAGGCCGAAATAACCTCGGGCCGCAAATGAGCCCAAAGACGTAGCTGGCTATTAACGGGCTAGAACTGACGATGGGCCGCAATGGTGTCAAATCGTTAACGGGCCATTGACGGGCCGAATTGGGTAAATGGGACAGACGCAAGTTGGCCATAAATGGGCCGACCCGCTAATTTTGACTGGGCCGGCCTTTTTACGTGAAAGGGCCACTATTGGGCCATTCCACGTGTCGATGTTTCATTGGCGCGCCCTGTCCATTGGACGGATGACATCTGTCGCAACGGCTGACACGTGGTTCCATTGGCGAATGAGAATTTGACAAGTGGAAAATCGCCATTGGTTCGGGTTGTTAACGGGTTAACAGATCCAAACCGGCACCCGATAGCTTAACGGCGACCCATTATGGTGGATGCCACGTGTCGGTTACCCTTGACGAAAATACTTCCATGACGCGCCATTTATCGTCATGGAAGTGGACACTACCGCGATGATAATTTGAGTATTGTCATGGAACACTTCTACGACAGCACAGGTATGACTATCTTGATTCTGTCATAAAATCATCACGGATGTACATGCATGACAGAACACGTGACCTACTGTGACAAACACGTATCATCACGGAAGTGTTTTTTTGTAGTGTTGATATGTCTCAAATGTATCTATAATTTTTTATTGTTTCATGCTATTATAATATCATTTTTAATACTTTTTATAGCATTTTATATTACTTTTCTAGGCTAACCTATTAATTTCATTTAGGCTAACCTATTAATTTAGAGCCAGTTATTTTCTGCATGTTGACTTTTTAGAAATCCATATCTACGGAGGTAAAAAAACCTGAGGATTTAATACGAATTTTTTCACGTCACGAAGATTCCAGAAAATGTCAGGACCTGCCAGGGGGCCCACGCTGCCAAGGGGTGACCCGCGCCACCAGGTCGCATGGGCCCCTATGCACCGACTTCCGTCGAGTCTTCCGCCTATAATTTTCATATTTCGCGAAACCCTCCGTACCAAATTTCTCTGATTTTTTCCGCCGCCGCAAGTTCCTCTTTTGACGAGATCCAATTTGAAGGCCTGTTCCGGCACCCTGCTGGAAGGGGTATCCTTCGCAGGAGGCTTCTTCATCAACCTTGCTGCCTCCATGACCATGTGTGAGTAGTTCTTTTAGGACCTTAGGGTCCATAGTAGTAGCTAGATGGCATCCTCTCTCCCTTGTGATTCAATACAAAGTTCCCGTGAGTGCCTCACATGATCGAGATCCATATGATGTAATCGGCGGTGTGTTTGTTGGGATGTGATGAATTGTCACTTTATGATTAGATTTTTCATTGAATCTTTTGAAATTTCTTTGTTGTATAATTAAGTAGCTTTGTATGCTCTCCGAGCTATTTTTCTTCTTTGGGCAAGTTAGTTCTTCAGAGGAAGTGGTGTAGAGTAGTGGGTTCAATCTTGCGATGATTCATCCGAGTCACAGAAAGGGAATAGACACAGATTGCATTGTTTTCATTAAGATAAAATGATAGTTTCTTTGTCACACTTGGATGATATTTTTACTGTATACATTATGTCATCGTGCTTATTGGAACGCTCTATTTTTCATGAACTTAATGCATCGAGATGCTTGCTAGATAATGGTCTTGGGGTGAAGTTTTAGTTGTAGATGCAGTTGGATAATGGCCTACATATCACAGATATAATGCCTATATGAGATTATACCATGAATGATCACAGTCATAAATACAAATATTGCAATTTAATCGCTGCCCAACTATATTGTTCACCACACTACACTTGTATGCTTGGAGAGATGCCACTAGCAGTGAATCTATGGCCCCGGGGGTCTATTTTGCCATACTAAACTTTACCAAAAATATTATTTCTTTGTGATACCTTTTTATTTGTTTTATCTATCAATCCATTCCTACCATACTGTGCAATTTAATCTTATAACTAGTAGGACATGAAGCTTGACAACCTTCTTGATATGTTGGGGACAAGTTGGTATTGTGTTTTGTGTGTACGTACCCGTGACTTTGTTTGCTGGAAGAACTCCTTCTGGTTCGATAAACATTGGTTCTCTACTGAGGGAAATACTTATTGCTAGGTTACTTCACCCTTATACTTGGGGTTACCCAACCACTCTTACGAGAGAGCAAGCACTTCTCGCCGCTGCGTTCCCTTCACCAGAGGGCGTGTTTTGGGATATGGGTGCGGTTTTTGAGCGCTGCCCGGACCTTGAGACCCTTGCGGCTGGACGGATCATGTGTTGTACTGCCTCGCGTTGGAGCGCTACGGCTGGCCGGATGGCGTGTTCTGCCATCTCTCCTGGCTTTTTACCCTACTGCGCTGGGTAGGAAGGAGGCAAGCAACCCAAAGCAGTAGTGGAAATAGCCAACCAGTTATGTCATCAGTTGGTAAAGAGATCAACAATGCACGCGACGTCCTTATATCAATGAGGCAGTGGAACCCACAGTCACGAAGGGCTATTAAAGTAAGGATAGAATGAGCCCAAACGAGGCGAGCATGGAATTGCTAATAGCCTGCAATGCACATTGACGATTGTGTGCCCGAACGCACGGGTGTCCGCATCTGTGTCTTTCTCTAGCACAGACGAGCGCGGCGTACAAGCAGCAATGGAGATTGCTGGAAATCCGGGTACACAAGAAGGAATGATACGGCCGGCGAGCGTCGGGCTTGCTTCGTTTTAGTTTTTTAACAGCTTGTGTCGAGCAGCCTTGATACACAGCCACCCCGATTAAGGGCGTGTCCGACGTTGACCCGTAAATTACTCCAGTATATGTCCATTTTTATGTCTGGACGTGGTCCACGGACATGATACGGGAGAGAGTCATTCAATGCTAATCACAAAGTATCCGGTTGGGAGGAGAAAAAGTAGGTGGGGACCGTGCATGTGATGGGATATTTGTGGTTTTGTGTCCGGTTGGGAGGAGAGAGAGAAGAGGGGGACCATGCATGTGCGGATGGGCAGAGAGAGAGAAGAGAGGGACCATGCATGTGATTGGTCAAGTGCATGTCCGAACTCCTGCAAAACACCCCCCATGTTTGTCTCTTGGATACCGGAACACGTACATACGGACTGCTAAGCGGACATATACAGGTCCCCGTTGGATGGCAAAAGTGGTCCGGACACTGCGATCTGGACATATAGTGGAGGTTTGAGGGTCCGCCTTGGAGATGCCCTAACCGTGGGTGTATTTTTACGAGAATACATCTGGGCCAGGTGGGGCACAAAAATATGTGTGGGTTGTATGGCACTCGCGCACACGGATGAGCAGGCCCCATGCACAGCGGGTGGGCAAGCAAGATGGTACATGTGGGACAAACCCCTAAAAAAACATGCGGGACGAGGGCAACGATAGGATGGTTGAGGTAAGAGGTTCATGATAGGTATTTTCATTGGATCTGATTGGTAGCAGTCTACAGCTGCAACGAGTGTGTTGCCGATATTAATTGTGTCAATGTCTAAGAAGAAAGATGGTTGCCAGAGTCAAGGGCGGTGAACATGAACTACCCAGTGAAACCATAATATCCACTCTAATATGATCGGTAACAGTCTACAGCTGCAACGAGTGTCTTGCCGATGTTAAGTGTGCCAATGTCTAAGAAGAACGATAATCGTCACATGCCGTGACGTGCAAGATTACATGGTTGGCAAGAACCCGAAAAATATGATTAGAATCCTGCTCTGGTGCTTCTTGTCTAAGATGGTGTCGACGCCCCTCTGCAGACGCATCTACCGGCACCAGTTCCGCACAGGTAGGCAAAATTCTGGTGATGCACTCGCACCTTGCATGCTAGATTGGAGTTGAGGATTTAGATTCCGTGAATGCCCATCATAGAATCTCAAACGACCGCGCGGGGTGTTCTGCTAGCGGCATCCGGGTTTGTTCCTCCGTTGTTGCCTCGTAGAAGATCTATGCCGCCACATTCTCCAGCTCGGTGTCTTTACGCCTCTCTATCATGCCAATCTCCCTCTACAGACGATCTCTCAGATCTGGTTTGTCACGGGCGAGGGCGCGTGTCTCATGCAGTTCCTATATCAACTCCATCCAGGTGAAGATGTCACTGCGGATCCTTCTTACCCGTTTCTTCCATAGCTTCAGTTGCAAGCCCTCCGTCTCTTTCGGTGGGATCAATTGTGTCGGTAATGTACCAACCGGCCTCTTCTCCATTGCTCTCTCTCTCCATGGCTTTGGTTGCAGGGGTTGTGACTCTTCTTGTGCAGCAGAATGGATCGATGGAATAGTTACCGGCTCCATCTGCGGTGGAGGGGGCGGGGGCGGGGGCAATGATACGTCTCCAATGTATGTACTTTTCCAAACACTTATGATATTGTTTTGGCCTCTAATTTGCATGATTTGAGTGAAACTAACCCGACTAACGTTGTTTTCAGCAGAATTGTCATGGTGTTTGTCAGGGCGCGTGTGTGGAACACACGCGTGACACCGCAAACGAAAGGCGTCCTTTTGCTAGTTCGGGATCGGGGCACGAAGGCACAGACCTACACTACCAAATCATGCACAATAGACCTGCTTTTTTGTGTGTTTGATGGGTGGATTGGAGCTACAAACCCTTCCCGGGAACGGGGAGGGCCAAGTATCTCTACTGGTGTTCTACCAAGTGTCCAACCTTTTGTGTTGGCTATCTTTTTCTCCTCCCCTTTTTTCTCACTTTCCTCTTGGCCTAGTCCTCCTTTTATACTCCAAGGGGTACCACAGGTGGCTTCGAGGCTAAGGAAAGTAATCTTCATCCGATCAGGTAGGTGGATGCTTTAAATGCGCGATGTGGTGTCATCGCCTTCTGTCTTCCGGGAACGGACCCCTGTCTTGTCAAAACCGACTTAGGTAACCCCTGTGCGAAGGCGTGACACGTCTCGGCATAGGTGTGCACCATGCGGCGACATGGGTGAGTGAGTCACCCCTTGCGTCTTGTCCATCGTCTGGCGCGCCTGCCCACCAGCCGCATGGTGCGAGAGCCATGCGAGCGCAGAACCACTACGCCACGTCTAGGTGAGGTGGTAGCTTTCTGTCGAAGGCTGGCTGAGTGCGCGCCAGCTGTGGACAGCCATTGTCGGGCGAGGTCGTTCCCGGGTCTTGGTCATCCGTCATTGACGGATGTCTTGATAAGCTAGACTTGTGAGCCCCGATGGGGTATGCAAACCTTTTGGTACAAAGATTTGCATGCCACCACCTAGCCCTCGTCTTGCTTGCTGTATCTTCTTATTGGTCTTCTTCTTTACGGAGATCTGCATGCCACCACCGTGGGGGTCAGTAGCACGCAGCTCTTTTATCTTCTTGAGCTTGATCCAATGGCGACCGTGAGGTGCATGGTTGGGTGTGTGACACACCTCATCACGACACCGACAGAAGCCCCCGAGCCTAGGCCGGACGCGTGTCGCATACATCATCAGGGTCAGGTGTTTTCATGCATGGGCCCGCGCATCGCCATCCCCCAGGCTTGGTCAAAACAAAGACGTGGAAGGAAGCGCATGAGACATCTGTACTCGGGGAACCCGAAGATAGCTATCCCTTGCATGCAATCCTCCAGTGCATTGCCTTGCGCCACGCCAGCATAGCTGCGTGACTTGATAGTAGTATGCTACAGGCACGTGGCGTCCCATCCCTGACAATAGCTAGGAATGCTAGTTTGGACGAGGACCAACGCGCCCAAGTGGTTGACCAGTCGTCGAATCCCCTCGAGTCTTGTGTGAATAGGAGGGGTAATGATCCCACTTTCCATTAATTGATGCGACGCGCCGTCTCGAGTTCATCTTGGGAACCCAATTGGCGCCTGGGGAAGGGAGAGAATCGGAGCGGCTAAGGGCTTGAATCCCCCCCCCCACCTTTGAGGCTATAAATGCCAGAGGAAGGCAAGCTGCTCGTCACTCTTCCCTTTCCCATCTTCTTCCTCTTCTCTTCTCCTCCAATGGCGGCGCAGGCGATGGCGGAGTTGGAGGTGATGCGTCTGGTGGAGGAGGTCCAGGCTCAGAGGGGAGAGCTCCGGGCCAAGGACGCGGAGCTCAAAGCCCTCAAAGAGAGGACATGAGCAAAGCTCCAAGATGCAGACCGTGAGGTCATGGTAGTGGAGGCGGAGCTCGCGAAGCTCCGGCAAGCAATTGGCGAGGAGCTGCGCGTCCTCCGGGAGGAGAATGCAATGCTCACGAAAGAGCTTGCATGCACTGCCGAGAAGTACCACCAGTCGCAGGCCGCCATGGAGGAGGCGGGGAATCGCCTCCACCACGAGGCTGATGCGTTGAGAGCGCGCGTCAACTGAGAGCGGGCCCGTTGCGACGCCATCGAGGACCACCTTGGGAAGGCGCTGCTGGACGCGGGCACCCAAGTGGAGTGGCTACGTTTCGCATACCAGCAGGCCAGTGTGGTAATGCCGGCGCTAGGGACGAACTCCTTCAACCACCCCGCCGACTTTAGTGATCGCCGCTTGCCCGACCTGGCGTCCTTCTTCTCCTTCCTCGCCGAAGACTTGGTGCATCTCCGCGGCTTCACGAAGAAAGCGCTGAATAGAGAAGGGATTCGTGCTGCCATCGCCGTTGCGTACCGTATCCTCTCCAATCTTCACCATCGCGATCCGTTTCTGCCCACGTCCGCCGTCTTGGATGATCTTCCCCCACGGTGTTTGCGAGGGAGCTGATGGCGGTGTCGTCTGTGGTGGAAGCCGTGGTGCGCCTTGAGAAGAAGAGGGACTTTAGTCCCAACTAGGCGCGCAGCAGTAGCAGTAGTAGTAGTAGTCCATGTCTTCCTGTCAACCAAAAAGGGACAGTAGAGAAATAGGAACCCGTGAACGAGTCAGAGCGGAAGAATATATGTTATCTCCGTTCTCTTTTTGACTAATGTAAATGGTAACTTGAATGGCCCAGTTTTCATGACCCCCTTCTCAGCTTCACTCAATTAGCTATGTAGCGAGGTAGTAATCAGGAATGAATTCAGTTGCAATGACCTTTACCCTGCTCAGAAAAAGTGCGAGACCTTTTCTATCGCCAGTGAGGTTAATGCCCTCCGGAATTCTTGCGTTCCAGATTAGTCATGACCAGCCTTTGGAGCTAGGTGCACGACATATTTTTGGGAATGCCTCCTTCAAACTTACGACACATGCCACGAGGGAAGTGATTTCGGAGTGGCAACGGGAGCGAAAGCTACCTTTGCATTTCTCATTTGTTGCTTGCTTTCGCCCCTGAAACCCCCGGGTGGCCAACCCGTCAGTTCCAGGAACTCCCAGTTTCTATGCTTGGGTTAGAATATGATAGTTGCTTCCCGGATTGGATCTGGTTAGCGCCCTTGGGTGAAATTCTTGTAGAGATAAAGTTCTGCCAAACCCCCAATGCCTTTTTTGGGGGCATGCGAATTTGCTACTTCGAGCTGGCGATCGACCTTTCGAGTGATCTGGTGCTCAAAGTTACCCTGGAAGAGCCTTCTTATCATGGTGGTGTCTCATTGTTCTCCCTTCCGGACGGGTTCAGATGAAGGATGAGACCACCTTCCCACATCCGCGGACACAGGCTTGGTGACTAGGCTGGCCACCTTGTACCTGGTCATGCACGCACGACATGCATAACAATCCAGGAACAATTCTCCTCTGGGAAGTCAACACCATTGTGTTTAACTTCTACACATGTGCGACGTGGCGAGTTCAATAGAGATTACCTCCCCAGCTCCACAGGAGGAAGCAAGGAGGGTTTTTTTTTCCTATCCCTCATTTGGGTATCATTACGAGGAACCACAGAGTGACCGGACCTTCATCATATTAACGCCTACCGTACTATTCGATTTGTCGAAAGCCCGGGAATATCACCACAGAGTTATCTTCAAAACTTCACTCCCTCTTCACCTTGAGTTAGTTTTCCAGGGGTATGCCCAGTCGTGGAACAAATCTGGGTACCGTCTAGGGAGGAAGTATTTGACGGAAACCACTTGGGAGCAGGATACCATTTCTAGGTTGTGGCACGCATTCGTGTAAACCAGTAGTATCCCAACTCCCTGCGGACCTTGATTGCAAATCGATGGTGGCTTTCCCGACAGGGTCACTTCGAGGTCTAGGGCATGCGCCCAAGGCAAGAAGCACCCGAAGCAAGTGTTGGATCATGGTGGCGTTCTTTTGCACTTCCACCATAATATGTTGGTTCTCCTGCCACCATGAGCGCTTTCCTGCATCACTTTCACTTGGACGGGAAATATCCCAATTGGAAGGTATGTGCATACGAGGGGTGTTTTCAACCCCGTAATTGTGAATCAAATTATGAAAATTATTCCCATGTAACCTGCTTAGGGGCCTTCTTGGGGCAGGCCCCTCTTGTACCTCATGATTCTGCTGACCCCTCATTGTCCTCATGGCCTGATCTGAGCTTGGAGTGGAGGAGATGCCAGCGAGGGTGTCCCCAGAGCCTTCATCCGTCGTAACTTCCCCGATAAGTTCCCTCTCTAGCTCTATCTGCAGCAACCAAGCATCGTCCCCCATGTTGGAGGCGGAGGAGGACGTGATGCTAGGGGCTCGAAACATAACAGAAAAATATCCTGAAACAAGAACAGAGGAGAAACTTGTGATGCGTAGGTCAAAACATATGGGAGTATATATAATGAATTTTTATCTTGAAAAACAAGTATTCGGGAAGAAAATGGAGTCGGGAAGGCACACGAGGGGCCCACAAGATATCGTTGCACGCCCAGGGGGTAGGGCGCGCCCTGTTGTCTTGTGGCCTCCTCGTGGGCCCTCTCAGTTGTTTCTTATTTTCCTAATTTTTCTAATATTCAAAAACGGATAGAAATTATTTTTATGGATCTTTTGGAGTCGGTTTACTTAGCGTATCACATACCTACTCTTTTTCAGGGTTCTGGAGTGTTTCAGAAGGCCCCTTTTAGATGTTCCTCCGGCGTAATTGTTTGAATAATATTGGTTTCAATATTAATGGGCATACCTGCAATATAATGTTTAATTCTTTGCCCATTAACCATCTTCGGATTAGTGCCCTCGGCATTATTAATCATGAAACGTCCGGAACGATAAACTTCTTCGACGATGTACGGTCCTTCCCATTTGGAGAGACGTTTTCCTGCAAAGAATCAAAAATGAAAATTTTCTAATAGAACTTGATCACTAATTTTAAATTCTCATTTTTGAATTCTTTTATCATGCCATCTTTTAACCTTTTCTTTAAATAACTTGGCATTCTCATAAGCTTGGGTTCTCCACTCATCTAGAGAACTAATATCAAACAACCTCTTTTCACCGGCAAGTTTGAATTCATAGTTGAGTTCTTTAATTGCCCAATAAGCTTTATGTTCTAATTCAAGAGGTAAATGACATGCTTTTCCATAGACCATTTTATATGGGGACATACCCATAGGGATTTTATAAGCAGTTCTGTATGCCCATAATGCATCATCAAGTTTCTTAGACCAATTCTTTCTAGATCTATTAACAGTCTTTTGCAAAATTAAATTTACTTCCCTATTGCTCAATTCAACTTGACCACTAGAATGATGATGATATGGTGATGCAATTCTATGGTTGACATCATATTTAGCTAATAATTTACAGAATGCACCATGAATAAAATGTGAACCACCATCAGTCATTAAATATCCAGGGACTCCAAACCTCGGAAAGATAACTTCTTTAAGCATTTTAATAGATGTGTTGTGATCAGCACTACTAGTTGGAATAGCTTCTACCCACTTAGTGACATAATCAACAGCAACTAAAATATGAGTGTATCCATTAGATGAAGGAAAAGGTCCCATATAATCAAAGCCCCAAACATCAAATGGTTCAATAACAAGTGAATAATTCATAGGAATTTCTTGACGTTTACCAATATTAGCAATTCTTTGACATTCATCACAAGAGAGGACAAACTTACGTGCGTCCTTGAAGAGAGTAGGCCAGTAAAAACCAGATTGTAGTACCTTATGTGCAGTTCTGTCTCCCGTGTGGTGCCCTCCGTATGCCTCGGAATGACACTTCCATAGGATTTGTTCCTGTTCATGCTCAGGTACACAACGCCTAATAACACCATCTACTCCTTTATATAAATGTGGGTCATCCCAAAAGTAATATCTTAAATCAAAGAAGAACTTTTTGTTTTGTTGATATGTGTAACTTGGTGGTATATATTTGGCAACAATGAAATTAGCATAGTCTGAATACCAAGGATTATTGCGTGAAGTGGAAGCATTTAATAGCTAATTGTTCATCAGGGAAACTATCATATATAGGTAGTGGGTCATCAAGAACATTTTCTATTCTAGACAAATTATCTGCTACGGGGTTTTCAGCTCCCTTTCTATCAACAATATGCAAATCAAATTCTTGTAACAAAAGAACCCACCTAATCAATCTAGGTTTAGCATCTTTCTTTTCCATAAGATATTTAATAGCAGCATGATCAGTGTGAATAGTAACTTTAGAGTCAACAATATAAGGTCTGAATTTATCACATGCAAACACAACTGCTAACAATTCTTTCTCAATAGTAGCATAATTCTTTTGAGCACTATCCAAGGTCTTACTAGCATATTGAATAACATTTAGTTTCTTATCAACTCTTTGACCTAGAATAGCACTAATAGCAAAAATCACTAGCATATCACATAATTTCAAATGGTAGGTTCCAATCAGGTGGTTGAACAATAGGTGCAGAAATAAAGGCTTTCTTAAGTATTTCAAAGGCTTCTACACAATCATCATCAAAAACAAATGGAACATCTTTTTGTAGGAGATTAGTGAGAGGCCTAGAAATTTTAGAGAAGTCTTTAATGAACATCCTATAAAAACCAGCATGACCAAGGAAACTTCTTATACCTTTGATATCTTTAGGGCATGGCATTTTCTCAATTGCATCAACTTTAGCTTTATCTACCTCAATACCTCTTTCGGAAATTTTATGGCCAAGGACTATACCTTCATTCAGCATAAAGTGGAACTTCTCCCAGTTCAAGATGAGATTGGTCTCTTCACATCTCTGCAAAACTCGGTCAAGGTTGCTCAAGCAATCAACAAAAGAAGTTCCGTAAACGGAAAAATCATCCATGAATACCTCAACAATCTTTTCACAAAAATTAGAGAATATAGCAGTCATACATCTTTGAAAGGTAGCAGATGCATTACATAAACGAAAAGGCACACGTCTATAAGCATAAGTTTCATAAGGACAGGTAAAAGTAGTTTTCTCTTGATCTTCTTGAGAAACAGGTATTGGAGAAAAACCAGAATATCCATCTAAAAAGCAAAAATGTGTGTGCTTAGACAACCTTTCTAACATTTGATCAATAAATGGAAACGGGTAATGATCTTTTCTAGTAGCCTTGTTTAACTTTCTAAAATCAATCACCATCCTATAACCGGTTACAATTGTTTGTGGGATAAGTTCATTTTGATCATTAGGAACAACAGTAATGCCTCCTTTCTTAGGAACACAATGAACAGGACTTACCCATCTACTATCAGCTATAGGATAAATTATACCTGCCTCCAAAAGCTTTAAGATTTCAGTTCTAACCACATCCTTCATTTTGGGGTTCAGACGACGTTGATGATCAACTATTGGTTTAGCCTCAGGCTCCAAATTGATCTTGTGTTGACATAAAGTGGGACTAATGCCCTTAAGATCATCAAGAGTACATCGAATTGCAGCGCGATGCTTCCTTAAAGTTTTAAGTAATCTCTTTTCTTCATGCACCGAAAGGTTAGCATTGATAATAACAGGATATATCTTCTTTTCATCAAGATAAGCATATTTCATTGTATCACGGAGTTTCTTTAATTCAAACACAGGATCACTTTTAGGTGGGAGAGGGTCTCCCAAAGTTTCGACAGGTAAATTATGTTTAAGGATAGGTGCTTGCCTAAAGAATATCTCGTCTATTTCATTTCTTTCATTCATATGCATATCATTTTCATGGTCTAGCAGATATTGTTCTAATGGATAAGTAGGAGGCACAACAATAAAAGCAAGACCAATAATTTCATCTTTACTAGGCAATTCTTTATCATGAGGTTGTCTATGAAATTTGGAGAAATTAAATTCATGAGATACATCACCAAATTTAACACTGACCTTCTCTTTAGCACAATCAATTTCAGCACTAACAGTATTCAAGAAAGGTCTACCGAATATAATAGGATGAAAATCATCTTGCGGTGATGCAAGAACTAGGAAATCAATAGGGTATTTGATCTTACCACACAGGACTTCAACATTTCTAACGATCCCAAGTGGTGAAATAGTATCTCTGTTTGCCACACAGGACTAGATGAACCTTCGAACGAACACCCCTCGGGATATAAAGAGCGGAACATGTCGAGTTAAGCAACAAGCAGAAAAAGCATCCGGTCGAAGCGAGGGTGTTTGTGATGTATGCCTCAAGTCTCCGGCCATGGATCAAGGTGGTATTTAGTCGAACCACAAATACAGTCACCATACTAGTTCTTTTAAACTTGAAGATTAACAGGACGGTCGCACTCCATATCTAGGAACGAGTGTTCTCGGTCAACTTTGCATGGGGATGCGGCTTAACACCTACATCGCCCTCTGATCAGTAGATACTTAGCTTATTTGGCACTTCAAGTGCTGGATATGACGCCGTCGGGGCACCTTGGTGCCCGCTGGGCTTAGGCGCCGACCAAATCCAGGTCCACACTGACAGTGTGGGTCCCATCTTCAGCATGTCCAAACTTGATGACGAAGGAGTTCTTCTGCTCGATTGGCCTCCCCAATAGTATTGGCTCCATGAACGCTGGATGCATCACGGGCCCCGGCCTCGAGATAGCAAGCCGGCATCCGCCAGCCCCCCGAAGGTGGCTAGCTTCCTCCGCCCGGGCGCATTCATGAGCAAGGGCGTATAGCTCTACCATGGTATGCACCCAATGAGCCGCCATTGCCTCGCGGACCCGGGCACTACGAGCGTTGAGGTAGAACGTTGTGATGACGGAGGCAGCAGGGTATCCTTCAATCTTGTCTTCCACTTCTCAAAAACGCCGGATGTACTCCTGGAGTGGCTTGCCTGGCTCTTGCTTGAGTTGCTAGAGCGACGCGTACGTGGGGCGTGCCACTCCGAGACCCTTTCCTCGGCGAGGGATCTTCGTGGCAGCCGCCCTGGGGCACTATGGATGATGTCCCACCTCTCTACCTTCGGGAGCAAACCTCACGGTCGGGATTTTTCCAGACATGGGGTCCTTCCGAGCGCGAGGCGGTGCACCTGATGAGTGATATTTTTACACTCATTTCAACCTTTTTTAAACCGAGATATTTCATTAAAAGCGAGATATTTGCTCCGATATTGTCACTAATGGCTAATAAGTGCAAGGGATTCCACAAATCCTCTCTTTGATATTTTTCCACAGGAAATGGGCTAAAAAGGGAAGAAATCACGTGGGAGAAAGGAAAGGAAGGAAAATGGAGAAGAGATAAGTCACCAGGAGGCGCTAGAAGGTTGCCAGAGTAAAAGACGGTGTTCCATGCAATCGCGAGCGCTCGCATGAGGGGTCGTTTGGTGTGAAACCGAGGCAGGTCGTCCACCTGAATAACTTTTATAAAGGGGACCTAGTCGAAATGTGAACAGGTGTGGGATACCCTTTCTTGTTCCAGCACCAGATCAATAAAAAGGAGATATCAAGCCCTTTTTCTGGCGCCGTTGCCGGGGAGGAGTTTAGTATTCCTAGCCTTTGTGTTTAGAGTTTTTGTTAAAGTTAATTTTTACTTTTTGTTTTTACTTTCAGTTTTTAGTTTAAGTTTTATTTTGTTGCAAGTCTTTTAGTGGAAAATACCAAAAAGTTACTATGGCTCGTAATCTTGGGAGTTTTTCTACTCCTAGCAACAATTTCATGCATGAACCAATTGCACAACCTGATGTTGCAGCTGCAGAATATGAGATTAAACCGAACCTAGTTTCCATGGTTCAACAGGACCAATTTGGAGGCTCTGCTTCTGAAGATGCAGGTATGCATTTACATAATTTCACTGAATTATGCAGCATGACACGCATAAAGGATTATAACCCATATGCTCTTAAACTCTGCTTGTTTCCTTTCTCCTTGAGAGGAAAAGCTAAGGAATGGCTTTTAGCATTGCCTAAAGGCAGTATTACTTCCTAGGCTGCTTGTTGCAGTAAATTTTTATCTAAGTTTTTTCCACCTACAAAAATTATGCAATTACGTTCCCAGATTACAGGTTTAAAGCAAGAAGAATGTGAGCCACTAGCGCTTGCATGGGATAGAATGAAAGAAGCTATAAGAAAACTGCCCCAATCATGGAATGGAGGAGTGGTTAATCCTTCATATGTTTTATAATGGCTTGAATCACATGTCAAAAACTATGCTTGATACAGCTGTAGGAGGAACAATCATGGGAAAGCCCATAGAAGATGTCAAGAAGATACTAGATGATATGCAAGAGAACCATGCCCAACGGCATGTTGAGAGGACCACCACCAAAAAGGTGAATGCCATAGAAGAAAATAGCTCAGAGTTGACAACCAAGCTAGAAGAACTTATCCTTCTGATGAAAGGTAAAGAAGAGGTAAATGTCAATGCCATCACTAATGAAGATACTAGCGATGTTAATTCTATTGCTCGTAATAGCTATAATCCCAATTGGAAAAATAATGGATATGCTCCTAAACTTCCTTATCCAAATAATGGAGGAGTGTCCAATAATTTTAATGGAGCTAATGGTAGCAATAGAAATACTCTTGAAGAAACTCCTAATTTTTTTATTACTAGCCAGACTGAGCAGAATGAAAATTTTAAAAATATCTTGAAGAATCATGATAACTTACTCGGTCAATTGAGCAGTAAGGTTGTTGGACTAACAAATGATGTGCAGATACTTGAAGCTAGATCCAAGAATATGGAGGCACAAGTGGCAAAGATAGCAGAGAGCCAAACCTTGATTTTATCCAAGTTTGCAGGTAAATCGGAGCCTAACCCGGTTGAAGAAGTTAAAATGGCTAGAAGCGACGAAGAGAAAGAAGAGGTACTTGACACAAGCCATGTGCCGGAGTACAACTATACCATTGCAGATTTTGTAACGATGATATCCATGAAGTACCCACTACCGGAGCTAACTAACGATGAGGCATATAATGTCTTTGTTGAACAAGTTGCAGCCAAGGTACGTGAACTTGATGATGAAAGAAAAAAGTTATTCAGTAAGTTACCAGCTAAGCAAGAAGATACTTTTGAACCTACTATAGAGATTGAGATAAGACTTAATAAGTTCAGTGCTCTATGTGATCTAGGGGCAAGTGTTTCCACTATCCCCATATCTGTTTATGATAGTCTCAATCTTGGTCCTTATGCTAATACTGAGATTATATTGAATATGGCTAATTCTACTTTTACTCAAGCAGTAGGCATTAAGCATGGAGTTATAGTTCAAATAAATGATTGATCTTGTTATAGTAGATATGCCTGAAGATCCTATTGCAACTATAATTCTCAGTAGACCTTTTCTAAGGACTATCAAAGCTGTGATAAATGTGTTTGAGGGAAATGTTCGTTTTGATTTACCATCTAAAGATCCCTTTATAAGGCATTTCCCCAGGAAAAAGAAATTGAAGACCTATGCAGGAGGTGGCATCATTTTGAATGCTAGAAGTTATGGTCTCGGTGTTCTAGCACTACTCTGATCACCACTACGGTCGAGCTATCTGACCGAAAACAAGCGCTTCGTGGGAGGCAACCCACGCGAATAAAGTAGACAAGTAAGTTTTTGTTTTTGTTTTAATAAAAGAGTGATTGAAGTTCCATATGAAGAAGTTAGTTTGGAAGAATCGTTCTAATGAAGGCCTAGCTTTGTGCAAGATGATATATATTGATGTTTGAATACCTGGAAATATGTCTATGTATTGTCTTGGAACTAACCCCGCAGGAGAGCAAAGAAAAAGAGAAGTCTCGCAAGAGACAGATCAAAAGACGGCGTTCAAAACGATGGCAATCGGTCGTATGAACGGTCGCATGACCTGCCAGAGGTTCCAGCGCAAGATAGCAGAGACCGCAGGAGCAAAGATGGTGTTTCAAATGGGAGCACGCGCCCATTCGACCGGTCGTTTGACTCCTTTCCAGGAAACGAAGAAAAATCCAGTGTGTTTGATGGCATTCCAAACGGGCGCATGCACCCATTTGAGAGGTCGTTTGACATCGTTGACCAGAAGCACAAAAAGAACAGAATGAAAGACGGTGTTCAAAACGGACGCAGGCGTCCGTTTCAGCGGTCGTTTCATCTGCACGCAGGCAAAGGTGAGTTTAACCGGATCAAAGACGGCGTTCCATACGGGCGCTAGCGCCCATATGAGCGGTCATTTTGCACGCCGGCAGCTCCAATAAGCCCGAGGAAGAAGGTATTTTGCCCCCATCTATCTGTTTTCTTCTTCTTCCTCCAAACCTCTCCAAACCCTAGCAAAACTTCGCCCAATCTCTCTACTCATTTGTTTTCAGTTCGAATCCTTCCGTGTGATCGACTAGGATACGTTTCTCCTCCGATCCCCAATTTATTTTTCGTGAATCCATGTTCTACATGCCTAGCATTGCCATGTTTAGGATATGCACATTTTTGATTCAAACTTGAGTTTGGCATGCATTTGTTGATGTTTTTAGAGGATTAAGATGTTGTGAGTACCGTAGGATCATTATTGATTCATTATATTGGACTGAAACATTGTTTTATAGATGTTTACACGGAGGTCTTCTCGCGTACGCAGTGGTTCGAGTTCATCCACTGCACAACCGCAACAATTTTTCACTCAGGGGATCGTCTTCACCGATTGTTGAGCAAGGAAGAAGTTCCAGAAGCTCACAACAAGGAAGATCAAAGCAACCAAATGGTCTTGCGCGAATACTCTCGCCAAGCTAGGTATCACTCATGATTTTAATTTGCTTTGTCATAATGCCGGGATGCATCACTTTGTTTATCAGGGATGTGAGACTTATGAACGAATGACGCTTGAGTTTCTTAGTACTCTCTTGCACAATGTTGGTTTAACGCCAAATGCATATGAGGAGGAGAGGATCACTTTCCGTCTCCTTGACCAAGACTTTAACATCACTTTTGCTGAGTGGTGTAACTACTTTGGCTTCCCCAACAATGATGATGATATTAGATATGTTTATGATTTCACTGACCCGCACCCGAGGCAATCCTTTCTTCGGATGAGTCACCATGGCTCTAGGCATAGAGCTAGTTGCATTGAAAGTCCTGATATACGTTATTTCTACTATGTTATCACTAACTCGTTGCAGGCATGAGGAGAAGTTTCTAAGGTGAATGATGAGAACATGCTAGTTCTCGGGAAAGCAGCAAACCTGGACGTCGGTTATTCGCCCAACCTAGGGGAAATACTTTTGCTACACCTCGCGCATCAAGCAAACCATGCACAAGGAGATATCGTGTGTGGAGGAGTGATCACCATGTTGGCCAACTCCCTTGGCCTCAACTACAATCATCTCCATCCCATTGTCGGTAACACCCTTGTTAACATTCGTGTTCTTACTAGCGCTGGTATGGTAGTAGTTCGTAATGGCCATCATTGTATCAAAATTCCTGGAGTGGCGTACTTGTTACCCACACCTATGCTTAACCGTTTCTCCATCAAGAATGGACAATTGCATTATGTGGCACAGGAAGGAGATGCAGCTTTTGACCAAGAAGGGCCAGAACCTGAACAAGTAGATGAAGAAGAACTCGCCACCGATGAAGAGCAAGAGCTGCCCCAACAAGACTACACCACCTACACGGACATCAACAACCTTCAGGGCTCTATCCAAGATATGAGCAACCTTGCATCATCCGTGAGAGGCACGGCCACCTACATGAACATGAACTTATCCAACTGGAGGCAGGAGTGGGCTCCTGACCAACCGCCACAATGATCTCGCTGGTTTGGGCTTGCAAGAGCCTAACTTGGGGGGAGGTTATCACCACTTCTACATCAAGATGTGGCGGTATTTGAATAAGTTGTAATGAGGTTGTACTTAAGCTCAATGAGCTTCAAAACACTCGTGTTGGTTTGTTCCAACACTTTGCTTTTTATTTGCTTTTGCTTTTTAATTTTTACCTTTTGCAATTTTTTGGTTGCAAGTTAGTTTTCAAAAACCCCAAAACCAAAAAAACAGAATAAGCTTTGCTTTGCTCTTGTTCTTTATTTAGCCCCTTGGAGTTTGTTTGCATTTTGTTTTCAGAGGAGTTGATCTATGCCAGGACAACGAGGAATGCAAGAGTAAGGAAGAGAAGTGTGTAAATTCGCAACCATGAATGTATGTCCTACTACCCCCCGTCTTTTGCACTTGAATACTTAGAGTAGATGTAGTAGTTGTATGTGTGATATGTGCAGATGGGATTAACTCTTGATAGTTGATACAAAGGTTTTCCTCTAGTAGCTGAAATAATTTTGTAGCCTTTGTTTTCTTTAGTTTAGACAACTAAGACTTGCCATGGGACAGTTTTAGTGAAATGTTATTTACCAAATATAACTATGCACAAGAGAAAGTCTCTCAAGACTTGGAAGTTGAGAAATTGTAGTGGAAGTAATGATTAATCATGCTCAACCCCATGTTGTTAATTTTAATAGACTTGATAGCACTTGTGGATTAAATTGTCTAGAGGAACTTAGTTGAAAGGTGGGTGAGATTATGCCACAAATCTGTGTTGTATATCTCAACATGGTGTTACAGCCTCCGGCTGGTGCCATGGCTTTTGCTACTATATACACGTTTACGTGTGTAAATGTGGCTTTGTCACCCTTCTTGATGTTATGCTGAGGACTCCGCTGGCCAATGAACGATCCACCAAGAGCGACAGCTCGGATTTCAGCCAAAAAATTTGTTGTACATTGTGGCAACACTACAAACGAATATTATTCGGCTTTCTCTTGAGTGGGTGTGTATGTGGTAAATTAAGGGGAATGATCAAAAGAGCTCGAAAGAGACATTATTTCTAAAGGTCCATAGTTCCCAAACATTAAGCCGCAGCGAAAACCTATGCATGATCGCTTATTTGGCATAATCTCCTTCACGTGACAATAAAAGTTCCAGCAAACAATGATTGAAACAAAGTGTTTAAGAGCCTAGAGGAGGAGACAATTGTGGGTGTACTCTTGAGCACTTGAACATTATATTTTACTACATGCTTTCTACTCCCTAACTTATGTTTTTATGGCTCTATCTAAAGAAACTCTTACGTGTATTCCCGGCAAGCATGTGTTGTCTAGATTAGATGAAATGAAATGTTGCAAAGTTGTTTTATATAGTAGATCAGAAACTTTGTGTTGATTATCTTTGCTTCACTAACACTTGCTCTATAACCATGTCACCGCTATATCTATGATAAGTTTTCAGGTCAAGAAGCGGAGGGCTATCTAGGCATACCGATCGTAAGTGAACCAAAACCTTCTCGTTATTTTGGTTTAAACAACAGAGTTCCTTATGCTTCAGATTTCTCTCTATGTTGCTCGAGGACGATCAAGTTTAAGCTTGGGGGAGTTGATGAGTGATATTTTTACACTCATTTCAACCTTGTTTAAACCGAGATATTTCATTAAAAGAGAGATATTCGCTCCGATATTGTCACTAATGGCTAATAAGTGCAAGGGATTCCACAAATCCTCTCTTTGATATTTTTCCACGGGAAATGGGCTAAAAAGGGAAGAAATCACATGGGAGAAAGGAAAGGAAGGAAAATGGAGAACAGATAAGTCACCAGGAGGCGCCAGAAGGCCGCCAGAGTAAAAGACGGCGTTCCATGCGACCGCGAGCGCTCGCATGAGCGGTCGTTTGGCGTGGAAACCAAGGTAGGTCATCCACCTGAACAACTTTTATAAAGGGGACCTAGTCGAAATGTGAACAGAGAGCGCGTCGGGAGAATGTCGAGCACAGCCAGAACCTCTTCATCATCAGCTTCATCCACAAACCCTAGCCACCACCATTTTCATCTCCATCGCCATCTCCACCACCATAGTTCTCTCTCATCTAGTTCATACTTGTAATCGTGCATCGCACAAGGCATCCATTGTAAGAAATATTGCAATCAATCAATCTCAAGATGTGTTCTTCAATGTTTTCTTCTCGCTCTCTGATCTCGATGTGTGAGTCGATCGGTAAGGTATGGGGTGAGGCATGAGCCTTGCAACCCCAGGTATTCGGTGAAGGGATCAATGAGAGTCTTTGACATAACGTCTTGTATGTGTGAAATAAAATTGTTTCGTGAAGTGTCTCTTGTCTTGTCCGCGATCTTCATCCCTGCAGGTACCCAGGATCATGGAGATTGAGCACCGGTGAGGCTAGGAGCAAGGGGACCGTGAAGTGTTATACCGAACACCGGTGATAGTAAGGTTTAGTAGGATAACATGGATCATATCCTTGGGGATTCATGAGGTGTAGTCATCAAACGCCCAAAGCTTTTGTCTGATATTATTATCTTAATTATCGGGGCAACCCCGCGAGACGGATGGGGCCTACGGTAGGACAACTGATTCTTGATGCAGGACTCGAGCTGGTCAAGATGTTATTTGGACACATCCCCCACTCCGATACCACTACTACAGGCGTCTGCTAATGCAACACATGAATCAGAGATCCCGCGACCAAACTGTGTGTGATGCATGAATCGCAAATGGTGTTGTAATAAAACAGTCACCACTAAGACGAACTGTGTGCGATGGCGGAGACATCAAGCACGATTCAGATTACAGATGCGTGTGCGATACGTGGCATACAGTTGATCCATACGAACTATTTGCGATAAGCCAGAACAACAAACATGGTTAGCCAAATCGAGGTGTGTGCGATACATGGCATACGGTTCACTCGAATGAACTGTTTGCGATTACCCAACACAATAGAAATGGTCAGGCAGATTAAGGTGTGTGCGATAGACGTCATATAGTTCACTCGGATGAATTGTTTGCGATGAGCCAAAACAACAGAAATGGTTCAACTTAACTAGATGTGTGTGATATGCGGCAAACAGGTCAGTAATCAGAAATGTGTGGGAAGACCTATAACAACACAGACGATTCCTGCTAATAAGCCGTGTGTGTTGTGGGCAAATGCTTGCTGGTATACAATTGTCAGCGATTGATGAAATCATCACCGACGGGTTCCCTAGTTTAGTCTGTCTGCGATGTAATTTGCTCTGTCTACAGAAGAACAACATATATAACCAAATTAAACATCCAATTACATAGGTCACTATACAAAACATTCGCACACATCTCAATAAACAATTACATGAATTCTAAACTAGGAGAAACGATCATCTAATCATCTACTTCTTGTGACGCTTCCACCACTGCTCTGTGGTTCGATCCCTCACCTGGGGCAGGACGAAGGCACTTCCTCATGTCAACGATCCGCCTGTACATCTCATAGCTTGTGTACGCGTCCTTGGCCGCGTACTTGACGTGTTCTTCATCCAGTCTCCGCACCCAGGCCTCGTGCCAGGCATCCTTGTTCTTGTTGCACTCATCCTTCATGTCTCTTTAGTAGGGGTCGATGATGGCCACGGCGAGGTCAACCAGGGAGTCCTTCCCCTTCTTTCTGCCCCAGACCCTGTACTGCCGTTGGATGTCGACAAGCTTCTGGCAGGCCAAGCCCATAGTCTCGAGCACCTTTAGATCGTTGAAGGTGTCCACCATAGCAAACCTGTAGTCGGGGCTGTCGATAAACCTGGCGAAACGCTCGCAAGGCCTTGTGGCCAGTGAGTAGTGGTAGATGAGGACGTGATGGAGCATGCACAACTGGGTGACGACAACCTTCTGATCATACCTGGCACGACCCCCAGTGAACTCGAGGTCAAAGCCGACCACTTAGTACTTGTCCTCAGCAAGCAACTATTCCATAGTGTGGATGGAGCTCTCCACCGAGACCGACTCATTTGTGTACACCATCGAGAGGTCCTTCCCCCTCACGTGGGCGTCTGATACGTCCAATTTGCATCATGATTTCCTATTATTATTTATAATGTATTTGATCATTATTTCACTTTCTGATGCAATTCTTATGCCTTTTCTCTCTTAATTTGCAAGATTTATATGAAGAGGGAAAATGCCGGCAGCTGGAATTCTGGACCTGAAATAGCTACAGCAGAGATACCTATTCTACAGAGCTCCAATTGACTTGAAACTTCATGGAGATTTTTTATTGAATATATATAAAAATACTGGAGAAAAGAAATATCAGAGGGGACCCACCAGTTGCCCACAAAGCAATAGGGCGCGCCCTCCTGGGCGCGCCCTGATGCCTTGTGGGGCCCCCGGCTGGCCTCCGGCCCCCTCCTTCTACTATATAGGCACATTTGCAATAAAAAATTTATAGAGAAGACTTTCGGGATGAAGCGCCGCCGTCTCGAGGCGGAACCTGGGTAGGAGCAATTTTGCCCTCCGGCGGAACGATTCTGTCGGGGATACTTCCCTCCGGGAGGGGGAAATCAAAGCCGTCGACATCACCAGCGATCCTCTCATCGTGGGAGGACCAATCTTCATCAACATCTTCACCAGCACCATCTCATCTCAAACCCTAGCTCATCTCTTGTATTCAATCTTTGTCTCAAAACCTCAGATTGGTACCTGTGGGTTGCTAGTAGTGTTGATTACATCATGTAGTTGATGCTAGTTGGTTTATTTGGAGGAAGATTATATGTTCAGATCCTTAATGATATTGAATACCCCTCTGATCTTGAACATGAATATGATTTGTGAGTAGTTACTTTTGTTCTTGAGGACATGGGAGAAGTCTTGTCATAAGTAATCATGTGAATTTGCTATTCGTTTGATATTTTGATGATATGTATGTTGTTACTTCCTTTAGTGGTGTCATGTGAACGTCGACTACATGACACTTCACCATCCTTGGGCCTAAGGGAAGGCATTGTGGAGTAGTAATTAGATGATGGGTTGCTAGAGTGACAGAAGCTTAAACCCTAGTTTATGCGCTATTCCGTAAGGGGCTGATTTGGATCCACATGTTTCATGCTATGGTTAGATTTATCTTAATTCTTCTTTCGTAGTTGCGGATGCTTGCGAGAGGGGGTAATCATAAGTGGGAGTCTTGTTCAAGTAAGAACATCACCCAAGCACCGGTCCACCCACATATCAAATTATCAAAGTAGCGAACGCGAATCAAACAAACATGATGAATGTGACTAGATGAAATTCCCATGTGTCCTCGAGAACGCTTTGCTTATTATACGAGTTCGTTTCGTCTTGTCCTTTGCTATAAAAAGGATTGGGCCACCTTGGTGCACTTTTGTTACACTTGTTACTTGTTACTTGTTACGAATTATCTTGCTATCAAACTACTCATTACTGCTACTTTCAGTGCTTGCAGAAAATATCCTACTGAAAACCGCTTGTCATTTCCTTCTGCTCCTCGTTGGGTTCGACACTCTTACTTATCGAAAGGACTATGATTGATCTCCTATACTTGTGGGTCATCAAGACTCTTTTCTGGCGCCGTTGCCAGGGAGTGAAGCACCTTTGGTGAGTGGAATTTGGTAAGGAAACATTTATACTACGTGATGAAATTTATTGTCACTTGTCACTATGGAAAGTAATCCTTTGAGGGTCTTGTTCGGGGTATCTTCACCTCAACCGGAAGTATTAAGAGTTGCTCCTCAACCTACTGAACCTACTAAAAATATTTATTATGAAATTCCTTCAGGTATGATAGAGAAACTGCTAGCTAATCCTTATGCAGGAGATGGAACGGTGCATCCTGATATGCATTTGATATATGTGGATGAAATTTGTGGATTGTTTAAGCTTGCAGGTTTATACGGAGATGGAGTTAAGAAGAAAGTATTCCCTTTATCTTTAAAGGGAAAGGCATTGACATGGTATAGGCTATGTGATGATTCTGGAACATGGGATTGGAACCGCTTGAAGCTGGAATTCCACCAGAAATTTTATCCTATGCATTTGGTTCATCGTGATCGGAATTATATATATAATTTTTGGCCTCGTGAAGGAGAAAGTATCGCTCAATCTTGGGGGAGGCTTAAGTATATGTTGCACACATGCCCTAATCATGAGCTCTCAAGAGAAATAACTATTCAAAACTTTTATGCTTGGCTTTCTCATAATGATCAATCCATGCTCGATACTTCTTCTGATGGTTCCTTTATGAAGAGAACTATTGAATTCAGATGGGATCTTCTTGAAAGAATTAAACGTAACTCTGAAGATTGAGAAACCGACAAAGGTAAAGAGTCAGGTATAAATCTTGAGTTTGATTGTGTTAAATCTTTTATGGAAACTGATGCTTTTCATAAGTTTAGTACTAAATAGGGACTTGACTCTGAGATAGTAGCAACCTTTTGTGAATCCTTTGATGCTCATGTTGATCTCCCTAAGGAGAAATGGTTTAAATATCATCCACCCATTGAATTAAATGAAGAACCTATTAGTGTTAAAGAAGAAACAATTGTTTACAATGTTGATCCAGTTGTGCCTACTGCTTATATTGAGAAACCTCCTTTCCCTATTAGGATTAAGGAACATGCTAAAGCTTCAACTATGGTTAATAAAAGTAGTATTGAAGCACCTAGAGCTTCTGAGCAAATTAAAGTTCAACCTAATATTGCAATGGTTAAAGATCTTTTGGTTGATAACATTGATGGACATGTCATATATTTCTGTGATGAAGCTAGAATTGATAAGCCAGACACTAAAGATAAAAACAAACCCGTAGTCGGCATGCCTGTTATTTCTGTTAAAATTGGAGATCATTGCTATCATGGTTTATGTGATATTTGTGCTAGTGTTAGTGCTACCCCTTTTACTCTCTATCAAGAAGTCATGAATGATATTGCACCTGTTGAGATTGAAGATATTGATCTCACGATTAAGCTTGCAAATACCCTACTGATTTCCTTGTTCTTGGATCCCCACAAGATGATTTTTGTCCCATTATATTTGCTAGACCTTTCTTGAATACAGTAAATGCTAAGATTGATTGCAATAAAGAAACTGTCAGTGTTAATTTTGGTGATGTGTCTCATGAATTTAATTTCTCCAAGTTTCGTAGACAACCTCATGATAAATAATTACCCAATAAAGATGATATTATAGGTCTTGCTTCTATTGCTGTTCCACCTACATATCCTTTAGAACAATATTTGCTAGACCATGAGAATGATATGCATATGAATGAAAGAAATGAGATAGATGAATTATTCTTTAAACAAGCACCTGTCCTCAAACATAATTTGCCTGTTGAAACATTAGGAGACCCTCTACCACCTAAGAGTGACCTTGTGTTTGAATTAAAGCAATTACCTGATACGCTTAAATATGCTTATCTTGATGAAAAGATACATCCTGTTATTATTAGTGCTAACCTTTCAGAGCATGAAGAAAAGAGATTACTTAAAACTCTGAAGAAGCACCGTGCTGCTATTGGAAATACTCTCGATGATCTTAAGGGCATTAGTCCCACTCTATGTCAGCATAAAATTCATATGGAGCCAAATGCTAAACCCGTTGTTGATCATCAAAGAAGATTTAATCCTAATATGAAGGATGTGGTAAGAACTGAAATATTAAAACTTCTGGAGGCAGGTATAATTTATCCCATAGCTGATAGTAGATGGGTAAGTCATGTTCATTGTGTTCCTAAGAAAGGAAGTATTACCGTTGTTACTAATGATAAAAATGAACTTATCCCACAAAGAATTGAAACCGGTTTTAGAATGGTAATTGATTTCAGAAAATTAAATAAAGCTACTAGGAAAGATCATTATCCCTTGCCTTTTATTGATCAAATGTTAGAAAGATTATCTAAGCATACACACTTTTGCTTCCTAGATGGTTATTCTGGTTTCTCTCAAATACCTGTATCACCAGAAGATCAAGAAAAAAACACATTTACTTGTCCTTTTGGAACTTATGCTTATCGTCGTATGCCTTTTGGTTTATGTAATGCACCTACTACCTTTCAAAGATGTATGACTACTATATTCTCTGACTTTTGTGAAAAGATTGTTGAGGTTTTCATGGATGATTTTTCCATTTACGGAACTTCTTTTGATGATTGCTTAAGCAACCTTGATCGAGTTTTGCAGAGATGTGAAGAAACTAATCTTGTCTTGAATTGGGATAAGTGCCACTTGATGGTGAATGAAGGTATAGTCCTTGGGCATAAATTTTCTGAAAGAGGTATTGAAGTTGATAAAGCTAAAGTTGATGCAATTGAGAAAATGCCGTGTCCCAAAGATATCAAAGGTATAAGAAGTTTCCTCGGTCATGCTAGTTTCTATAGAAGGTTTATAAAAGACTTCTCTAAAATTTCTAGGCCTCTTACTAGTCTCTTGCAAAAAGATGTTCCATTTGTTTTTGATGATGATTGTGTAGAAGCCTTTGAAATACTTAAGAAAGCCTTAATATATGCACCTATTGTTCAACCACCTGATTGGAACCTACCCTTTGAAATTATGTGTGATGATAGTGATTATGCTATTGGTGCTATGCTAGGACAAAGACTTGATAAGAAATTGAATGTTATTCATTATGCTAGTAAAACTCTAGACAGTGCCCAAAGAAACTATGCTACTACTGAGAAAGAATTTTTAGCAGTTGTGTTTGCATGTGATAAATTCAGATCTTACATTGTTGATTCCAAAGTAACTATTCATATTGATCATGCTGCTATTAAATATCTTATGGAAAAGAAAGATGCTAAATCTAGACTTATTAGGTGGGTTCTTCTGCTACAAGAATTTGATTTACATATTGTTGATAGAATGGGAGCTGAGAATCCCGTAGCAGATAATTTGTCTAGAATGGAAAATGTTCTTGATGACCCACTACCTATTAATGATGATTTCCCTGATGAACAATTAGTTGCAATAAATGCTTCTCGTAACACTCCGTGGTATGCAAACTATGCTAATTACATTGTTGCTAAATATATACCACCTAGTTTCACATACCAACAAAAGAAAAAAGTTCCTCTTTGATATAAGGCATTACTTTTGGGATGACCCACATTTATATAAAGAAGGAGTAGATGATATTATTAGACGTTGTGTACCTGAGCATGAACAGGAACAAATCCTACGGAAGTGTCACTCTGAGGCATACGGAGGACACCATGCGGGAGACAGAACTGCACATAAGGTATTACAATCCAGTTTTTATTGGCCTACTCTCTTCAAAGATGCACATAAGTTTGTCCTTTCGTGTGATGAATGTCAAAGAATTGGTAATGTTGGTAGACGTCAGGAAATGCCTATGAATTATTCACTTGTTATTGAACCATTTGATGTTTGGGGTTTTGATTATATGGGACCTTTTCCTTCCTCTAATGGGTATACTCATATTTTAGTTGCTGTTGATTACGTTACTAAGTGGGTAGAAGCTATTCCAACTAGTAGTGCTGATCATAACACTTCTATTAAAATGCTTAAAGAAGTTATATTTCTGAGGTTTGGAGTCCCTAGATATTTGATGGCTGATGGTGGTTCACACTTTATTCATGGTGCTTTCCGTAAATTGCTTGCTAAATATGATGTTAATCATAGAATTGCATCTCCTTATCATCCTCAGTCTAGTGGTCAAGTTGAATTGAGTAATAGAGAAACAAAATTAATTTTTCAAAAGACCATTAATAGATCCAGGAAAAATTGGTCTAAGAAACTTGATGATGCATTATGGGCTTACAGAACTGCTTATAAAAATCCTATGGGTATGTCTCCATATAAAATGGTTTATGGAAAAGCATGTCATTTACCCCTTGAGTTAGAACATAAGGCTTATTGGGAAATTAAAGAACTTAACTATGATTTTAAACTTGCTGGTGAAAAGAGGTTATTTGATATTAGCTCTCTAGATGAATGGAGAACCCAAGCCTATGAAAATGCCAAGTTATTTAAAGAAAACGTTAAAAGATGGCATGATAAAAGAATCCAAAAACAGGAATTTAAAGTGGGTGAGCAAGTTTTATTGTACAACTCTTGTTTCAGATTCTTTGCAGGAAAACTTCTCTCTAAATGGGAAGGGCCATATATCATCGAAGAAGTTTACCGCTCCGGAGCTATCAAAATCAACAACTCCGAAGGCACCAACCTAAGAGTAGTGAATGGACAAAGAATTAAGCATTATATCTCAGGTACTCCCATTAATGTTGAAACTAATATTATTCAGACAATGACACCGGAGGAACACATCAAAGAGTCCTTCCGAAACGCTCCAGAACCCTGAAAAGGGGTAGGTATGTGATACGGTAAGTAAACCGACTCCAAAAATTCCATAAACATTATTTTTGTCTATTTTGGAATATTAGAAAAAATACAAAAATAAGAAACAGCCGAGAGGACCCACGAGGAGGTCACAAGGCAACAGGGTGCGACCCCCCCTGGGGCGCGCCGTGTTGCCTTGTGGGCCCCTCGTGTGCCCTCCCGACTCCATTTTCCTCTCGTATGCTTGTTTTGCAAGATAAAAATTCTTTATATATACTCACCGGTGTTTTGACCACCGCATCGCAAGTTTCTCCTCTGTTCTTATTTTGGGCTGTTTTTCTGAAAGATTTGAACACACTATGTCGTCTCAAGACTCGGATGGGGAGAGCTATGTCTCGCACCTTATTGCAAACCCTAGAGTCTATGGGGATATTGATCCCTATGGATGGTCATCTGGCAAAGAGGAGGAGGCCGACTTGAGGAGAAATCAAAATCAACCCAGTGAGGAAGAAGAGGATCTTCCTCTGCCTCAGCCAGGAGATATGCATGTTGAATTCGAGAGGTCCAGCTTACCCAATACGCTGAAAGTGCCAAAAATTTCAATTCACTCCCTTTCGTCATGTGCAGGAAGATTCAGATAAACTGCATCATAAAATTTGGGATCTCGAAAGGGAGAATGACAAATTAAAAGAAGAAATTTGTCCTCAAGTGGAAGACGAAGGACAAGCCTATCACTTCATCACCACCATCACCGAAGAAGGAGACTTGAGTACATGGGTATAGGCACCACCCTTGGCTTGTGCCAAGCTTGGGGGAGGTGCCCCGGTATCGTATCACCATCACTTTTATCATCATTATCTATCTTAGTTCGATCCTTAGTTATTTCGTGATTTAGAAGAATAAAGTTTTAGTATGATTTAGTTTCGAGTGCTTGCTTTGTAATCTATCTATCTATGTAATCGTGTGTGAAAGTTATATAATAAAGAGTAGTTTTAGTTGAGTGTTTTGCTTTTGTTGATCCAACCTTAGAAATAAATAAAGAGAATAAAAAGTAAAGATCATATGCTAATCCCATGGGGAGTGATGACTTTACATAAAAGAAGTATAATTGATAAAACTTGTTGGAAGTTGACAAACATAGCATTGGTCATTTTTGCAATTCATGAAAAAAAAGGAAGAGAGGTCTCACATATAGATATACTATCTTGGACATCTTTTATGATTGTGAGCCCCCATTAAATATTCTATGTCAAGTAGTCGACGTTGGACAAGGAAGACAACGTAATGAGTTATGTTTGCTTATATTCACATACAAGTTATATTGTTTTGGATCCTCTAACATGTGGTGCTTGCCCCTATCTTTTGCTAGCCAAAAATTCCGTACTAAGTAGAGATACTACTTGTGCATCCAAAAACCCTTAAACCTAGTTTCATGCCATGAGAGTCCACTATATCTACCTACGGATTGAATATGATCCTTCAAGTAAGTTGTCATTGGTGCGAAAGCAATAAAAATTGCTCCTAAATAGGTATGAACATTTATTGTAAGGGAAAATAAGCTTTGTACGATCTTGTGATGGTGGAGAAATAAAAGTGACAGACTGCATAATAATGGTCGCTATCACAAGGGGCAATATAAAGTGACGTTCCTTTTCATTAAGAGCTTGCACATCCAAAAATAAAAGCGCATGACAACCTCTGCTTCCCTCTGTGAAGGGCCTATCTTTTACTTTATGTATTTACTTTTATGCAAGAGTCGATAGTATTCTCCCCTATTCCGTTTTTATTTTTCTCTCTTGGCAAGCATCATGTGGTGGGGAAAGATCCAGACATATATATCTAGTTGAATGTTGGTGATCATGAGTTATTATTGTTGACATTACCCTTGAGGTAAATATGTTGGGAGGCGAAATTATAAGCCCCTATCTTTCTATGTGTCTGACCGAAACTTTTGCTCCATAAGTATGCCGTGAGTGTCAGCAATCATAGAAGACTAAATGATAGCTGAGTATGTGAACTTGCTAAACAAAGCTCTTACATAGACTCTTTCTGATAATATGATGAATTGCAATTGCTTCAGTGACTGAGATCATAGTTTGTTAGTTTTCAATACGGTTTATGGTTCATAATTTATTTTGTGGATGAATTGTTACTTTTTCATGAGAAGTTTTATGATGTTATACTGCTGTTATAATAAGATCATGATGCCTTCATGTCCATATTTTATTATTATCGACGCCTCTCTCTCTCTCTAATCATGTGGTCATGATTATTGATTTCGGCTTTCGCTTGAGGACAAGCGAGGTCTAAGCTTGGGGGAGTTGATATGTCCAATTTGCATCATGATTTCCTACTGTTATTTATAATGTATTTGATCATTATTTCACTTTCTGATGCAATTCTTATGCCTTTTCTCTCTTAATTTGCAAGATTTATATGAAGAGGGAGAATGCCGGCAGCTGAAATTCTGGACCTGAAATAGGTACAGCAGAGATACCTATTCTACAGAGCTCCAATTGACTTGAAACTTCACAGAGATTTTTTATTGAATATATAAAAAATACTAGAGAAAAGAAATATCAGTGGCGACCCACCAGTTACCCACAAGGCAACAGGGCGTGGCCCCCCTGGGCGCGCCCTGATGCCTTGTGGGGCCCCTGGCTGGCCTCCGGCCCCCTCCTTCTACTATATAGGCTCATCTGCCCTAAAAAATTATAGAGAAGACTTTCGGGATGAAGCGCCGCCGTCTCGAGGCGGAACCTGGGCAGGACCAATTTTGCCCTCCGGCGGAGTGATTTTGCCGGGGATACTTCCCTTTGGGAGGGGAAAATCGAAGCCATCGACATCACTAACGATCCTCTCATCGTGGGAGGACCAATCCTCATCAACATCTTCACTAGCACCATCTCATCTCAAACCCTAGTTCATCTCTTGTATTCAATCTTTGTCTCAAAACCTCAGGTTGGTACCTGTGGGTTGCTAGTAGTGTTGATTACATCTTGTAGTTGATGCTAGTTGGTTTATTTGGTGGAAGATTATATGTTCAGATCCTTAATGATATTGAATACCCCTCTGATCTTGAACATGAATATGATTTGTGGGTAGTTACTTCTGTTCTTGAGGACATGGGAGAAGTCTTGTCATAAGTAATCATGTGAATTTGGTATTCGTTCGATATTTTTATGATTTGTATGTTGGTACTTCCTTTAGTGGTGTCGTGTGAACGTCGACTACATGAAACTTCACCATCCTTGGGCCTAGGGGAAGGCCTTGTGGAGTAGTAATTAAATAATGGGTTGCTAGAGTGCCAGAAGCTTAAACCCTAGTTTATGCGCTATTCCGTAAGGGGCTGATTTGGATCCACATGTTTCATGCTATGGTTAAATTTATCTTAATTCTTCTTTCTTAGTTGCGGATGCTTGCGAGAGGGGGTAATCATAAGTGGGAGGCTTGTTCAAGTAAGAACAACACCCAAGCACCTGTCCACCCACATATCAAATTATCAAAGTAGCGAACGCGAATCAAACGAACATGATGAATGTGACTAGATGAAATTCCCATGTGTCCTCGAGAACGCTTTGCTTATTATACGAGTTCGTTCTGGCTTGTCCTTTGCTATAAAAAGGATTGGGCCACCTTGCTGCACTTTTGTTACACTTGCTACTTGTTACTTGTTACGAATTATCTTGCTATCAAACTACTTGTTACTGCTACTTTCAGTGCTTGCAGAAAATATCCTATTGAAAACTACTTGTCATTTCCTTTTGCTCCTCATTGGGATCGACACTCTTACTTATCGAAAGGACTACGATTGATCCCCTATACTTGTGGGTCATCAGTGTCCACGATGTGAGGCGTGGTGAACTGCCGTCCGTCATCGTCGTCAGCCGCTCGGAGCGCCATTGGAGCCGCTGGATATCCTCTCTGTATGTGTCGTCGTGGGTGTGCTTATTGTGTCGTGGGGTGCGAGAGATGAAGGTAAATGGTTGCGGGAATAAATGAGGGCCAGGCGGCCGGGATTCTCGGCACGTCCGCTGGGCAGTTTTTGCCGCACGTAACTGCGTCGTGGCGCCACGTCTGGCGCAATCGCATGCATATGGCACCCCGAACGTACGTGATCGTGCACCGGCCCAAAACGCTGGTAGCGCATGCGGAGGGACGCGGCCAGAGCGCGCGGCAAGACGCGAGTAGACTGCGCACGGCGGGACGCGAGCAGAGCGTGCCGCGGCCGCCTCAACCATGAGCAACCACACGTATAGAGCAGTTGAACACGTAGGGAATGGCCGTCTACATGCCGGCCGGCAGTTGCGAGCCGGCGGCATGATACGAAACTACGTCACGTTCCACATCACACAGTGGGTGAACAATCGTTCGCGACGATGCGTAGAGAGCGGCCGTGTGCTAGGTAATTAAATCGCAAACGTTTGTTTTTTATTAACCCTATGTGTACATGTCATTTCGTCCTCCTCTCGCATATCTTGTCACCGCGCTACCACAGAAGGCTTCGAGCGCAAGCTTGAGCACCGCACAGGCGTTCTTTTGGCCAAACGTTAGCTCGAAGAGGTGCCAATGAATCATCAGTGAGCCTGTTCCCGCGCAACCGTGCAGGTTCCCACGCACAACCATGCAAGCTTCCCACCCGACTCGGCGAAATCCCCCAAAACCCCAGTGCTTACCGGCCTGCTATATAAACAGTCGTGGCCGGCGAGTCGGCATCGCATTTGCCCCTCCCTCCCCGTAGCTTATCTCGTCTGCTTCTCTCGCCATCGCCAATGGCATCGGTCCGTCGTCATCGCTCAGCCACTCCGCCGTCATCTGAGGACAGCTCCAGCCGGGAGGCTACACCACGGCGGCGGCGCAATCCCCGGCGGCATGTACTGCCCGTGGCGTCCCTGTTGGGTGTGCGCACAACACCCACCACACTCCGCCGCCGCAGCCCGACGACAACTGTTGCCAGCCGCCGTTGCCGCCACCCCACCGTCGGCCGTCGTGGCTGCCACACTACCGTCGGCCGCCAGGGCCATCGCCCGCTCTGCCACCACGGCCCGAAGGCGGGTGGTGGCCGTCGTGGCTGCCACCCCACCGTTGGTCACCGTGGCCATCACCCACTCTGCCACCACGGCCTGAAGGCGGGAGGTGGACGCCACCCCACCGTCGACCGCCGGGGTCATCACCCGCTCCGCCACCGCGGCCCAAAGGCGGGATGTGGAGGCCCGCACGAGCATCAGCGACCTTGCTGCATGCTACATCGAGTTCCTGCGGGAGGAGGAGGAGCGCCTGGTCGAGCACACAGAGCGTCTTACCGCCGCCGTGGCCGCAACAGAAGCCGCCGCAGTGGCGCGGAATGCGGAGATATACGAGGAATCATGCCGCTTCGAGAGGGATCGCCTAGAGCGGCAGAGGGCGTTCGAGCTGGGCGTCGCTAAAGGTGCAGCAGCAGCAGGCGCCAGATTCCACTTCTCCAGCTCGTCGGTAGGCTCCTCCTCCTCGGCCTCTTACTGAGTGCGCTCGGCAGAGGAGAGGCTGCTGGAAGTAGTACAAAGCCCCTCTGTAGTAGTAGTATTTAGGAGCTATTTTGTTCAGTTCATCTGACTATAGATATGGTTGAACTGTACTACGTACTTAAAATTCGCTAGTCTATATAGTTGAACTAGCTATTTCAATACGTGGTTGGCAACAATTGGGTAAAAGTTTGTTCGGTTCAGCTGTCGAGCTGAACTGTTTGTATAAAGAACGACTGCTTAATCTATGAATGAATCTATGCTTACTGAATTTCATTTGCAAAAATTACAGCACTAGTGATTTTTAGCTGCAAAATTTGACAAATGGCAGTGTTTTTTTCTTCTGAGGATCACAAATGGAAGTGTTACAAGGTTGACAAATGGCAATGTTACTAGATTGACAAATGCCAATTTTTCCAATTTGACAAATGGCAAATATACCCAATATGACAGATGCAAATCTTACCACATTGTTTGTACGTCGTTGCACACGGGTCATAATGCAAAATCGTTTGCGATGAAGAGATGCACAAAACCTACGCGCCACATTTTCCCTTGGCTTCGCTGCGAAGGAACCCAGCTCTCGCTTTGCATACAGGTGTTCATTCTAAAACGTTTGCGATGAAGAGATGCACAAAACCTGCGCGCCACATTTTCCCTTGTCTTAGCTGCGAAGGAACCCAGCTCTCGCTTTGCATACGGGTGTTCAATCTGAAACGTTTGCGATGAGTGTTTTATTTAGAGAAAAACATTGATGTTTTTTTTACTTTGATAAGTCTGTCATTCAGAGAAAAAATGCTAAGTTGATCAAAACCATAGATTTCATTCAGTGACACTGTGATTTTACATTCATACGATCGAGATACAATATTAAACTAAAAAACTAATTACGGCGGCGATGGCGGCGGCAACGGCGGTGGCGGTGTGCTGCGCCGGCGTTGTCATCCTCCGGGACGCCATTGTTCAAGTCTTCAAGCCATCCCAGAATGGTCTGGACTTGCAAATCCAAGAGCCATTCATTGCGTGATCGACGGGCGGGGGCGGGGGGACGGCGACTCGCGGTGCTGCGAGGTAGCGGTCGACGGCGGTATCCCATGACGTTGAGGGGGGGCAGCGGGTGCAGGGGCATGCACGGGCACGGCGGGTGCAGGCAAGCGCACGGGGATCGGCGCCGCGGTTGGTGCTGGGGTGCGCACGAGCACAGGCGGGGGCGCTGGTGCTGGCACGTACACGAGCTCGCGCGGGTCCGCGGGGACCTCGCTGACGCCCGTGGCTTCCAGCACTGCGATGGTGCTCGGCAACCAGCCCGTCAATGCCACGGGGATGGTTGCTGGCGTGGGCGCGAGGATGGGAGCTGGGACGGCCGCGGGGGCAGTATCCACCGCGTCCAGCTCGTTCAGGGACATGTCCCTGAGGTCCCATTCCTCCTTATTTTCTATCTCCTTTGGCTCGGAGTCGACTTCACCAAACCGGAAGACTAGTGGCAGATGATCCTTGTGCGCCATGGCGTAGGTGGAGCTCTGGAAAATAGGATTCAGGAGAGAGGGGAATGGGAGGCGAAGAGAGACCAGTAAGGCTGTCTATTAAACAGCGGCTCGGGCGCCATTAATGGAGAGGTTGAGAGTGAGGCGGGCGGCGATGGAGGTCAAAGGGCTCGCTTCCCGATGAGCCTACGCAGCGTACTGGTCGCACGCCTCCCGGTCAGCCTGCACAGCGGAGGACTGGTCGCATGCCTCCCGGTTAGCCTGCGCAACGCAGGACTGGTCGCACTCCTCCCGGTCAGCCTGCACCGCGGACTTCGCTCGCACGCCTCCCGTCTACTCAAACAGCTGCCCGCATGGCACCTCCTTTCCAATAAAAAAGTGGGACGCGTGGTGGCACGTAAATGGTCAGTAGAACACCCACGATTTAAATAATACTGCACAACCGTTTGTGATGATAATGTGACAGCTATTTGTTCCAAAATGGCTATGTTGGCTGTGGCTGTTAGTGTGTGCGCCCTCTGTCATATTGGACAATTTTTTTACCACAGCATGTTGGTGCCATTTCATGACACCATGCCAAGTCTCATGAATTTCAGATGAGTTTTGGATTTACAGGAATTTAAAAACCAAGTTTCTCAATGTTTGCGGCCGAGCCACGAAGCCTGGGTGTTTGAAATTCATTCCAATTTCTTGCATGGGACATAAACATGCACCCAAGGACATATATATGATTTTTTAACCCAATTTGGTGCACCGGAGCATGTGCATGTATTTCAAATTTGAATTATGCACTTAAAATGCCCAGAAAACTCAGTTAATGTATAAAATGTCCAAACGAACCCTGAATAATTCCAAAATTTAACAAGACACTCCAATTGGTCTATGTTGCCTCTACAAAAAAAATCAAGGCAAGAGGAGGCAACGAATGTCGTTTCGTCCACAAAGGTGACACGTTCCCTACCGGAACCACGAGGCTTCTTGTGAGAAGCTCTAGTTTGTGAGAAGCTTATACCAAAACCTGCCCCAAATGGGACAAAAAATTTACCACTGCATGTTGGTGCCATTCCATGATAGCATGCTGTCGGGGAAACGACACCTATGGGACCGAAGGATCCCTTTACGGTTCGGCAAGGGAGAAAGGACAGCACAAAGAGTGGAACTAATGATCGACGCGAGGGGATTTACCCAGGTTCGGGCCGCTCGGAAGCGTAAAACCCTACTCCTGCTTGGTTGTATTACTGTGGATGTTCTTGGCCCAGTTCTGGGAGCTACAGTAGCAGCTACGCATACATAATGGGTCGAGTCTGGATCGGGATCTGCCCCCCCCCCCTGTAGCTACGCCTTGGGCCTCCTTTTATATGTCCAAAGGGTCTCCAACAGTGGCAAAGTACAACAGGTGTAAAGTATCTACAGTATCTCATGATTACAAGTATCCCATGATTACTACTGACGCCTTAGGACAAACGTCTTAGGACAAACGCCTTAGGACAAGACGCGTTCAATGCTCTGAACAGGTGTCCCTGCCTTTCTTGGGGATGGAAAAAGGACTCGTCCCATCAGCACCACTTAACCCCTTCTGTGGCCAAAGCCGTGACACGCAACCAGGAGGACAAGCCCTAAACGACAGGCTGGTCGCTGCGCTGGAGCGGCAGCACTGTGCGGAAGCGGTGGGATCTTGCCGGGTGCTGATGTTGCCGGGGGCTGATCTTGCCGGGGCTCGACGGGCCAGCCCGGCAAGATCTTGCCGGACGCCCAGCCTTCGGTCTTCTGATCTTCAGCTTAAACGCCTTCTTGATATCTTGCATCTGTCTCCAGCCGTCCTCCGGCAGGCCTTGCCGCAGGTATGGCTACAACTGTCCGTGCACAAGTACGGGGTACTAAAGGACCCGATCTTTAGTACACCGACAGGAGCCCCCGGGCCTAGGCCATACACGGGTGCGAGGCGTTGTTGGGCTAGGCCCAAAACAGTGCACGGGCACGCGTGGCAGGAGTTACTGTCATAATCTTCTCATTTACTGCGCCCTCCCACGACGCGCGTTGAATGCGGGACATGGGGGACGTGCGCGGAACGACCGCAGCCTCCGCTCCTTCCCCATAAAAAGGAATCTGCAGGGGCGCTGCTCATTTACCTCTTCTCTTTTCCAATCTGGACGCTGCCATCGTCCTCCTCCTCGAGCCTGAAATGCGCCTCCTCCATTCTTCCGCCACCCGCACGCCCTCGCCACCTTCGGACTCCGCCGCCACTGCCGCCCAAAGCAGGCAAGGGCAAAGCGGCGAAAGCCGCTGGCTCAGCCACAGGAGCAGATGAAGGGGATCTGGTGCGGATGCGGAGAGAGCGCGCCGTCTTCGACCCGACGCTTGACGGGCACACCTTGATTACTCAGTACAGGTGCGTATGGGGGAAGAAGACAAATGGCCATCCCAAAACTCGCGCGCTTTCGGCTTCTGCCGGGGGCGGCGCGAATAGATACCCTTTCTTCGCTGCTTATTTTTACTCCGGGCTCTGTCCTCCTTTCTCCGACTTCTTCGTCGACATCATGTACACGTACGGGTTCCGCCTTTTGGATTTCACGCCGAACGCCGTAACGTGCATGTCTGTCTTTGCGCATCTTTGCGAAAACTTTGCCAGAGTGGTCCCCAACACGGCCCTCTTCCGCCACTACTTCATCCCCCGCATCAAGGCAGGAGACGCCCTCTCTGGATCTATCACTTGGATTCCAAGGACATGGAACAAGGATATATACCCAGGGGGTCTCTACCGCAAGAAGTGGGATGAGTGGCGATCCGAGTGGTGCTGGATCCAGGAGAAAGACCCTCAGCCATTCTGCGTGCCCCGACAAAATAAGGTGGCCCGTGGTGAGAGTTGGAGCGACCTCGACCCTGAAGACAAGAAGCTCACAATTGCAATCACCAGGATCCACCGCCTGAAGGCTGCCGGGCTCACGATTGAAATGGTTGGCGCAGATTTCCTTCGCCGGCGCATCGCCCCTCTGCACAATAAGGGGAGGCCAGCCTGGGACTTCAAGAACGCAGCAGATATTATGAGGCTGCGCCCTGGCTTGAATCACAACTTCACGGTCTTGCAGCACATGTATCTCTGCCACAAGCTGTTCAGGCCTGACGGGAAGTTCATGTTGCCGCCTGGAGTCGTGCCTCTGTGCAACAACTCTGCCCTGAGTTCAATCATTGCTATGATGCCAGTGTGCAACGCCCACGGCCTTGACGGGACTTGGGTAGAGCCGCCTCCAGAGCAAGTGCAGGAGCTCTTCGACAACTTGTCGGAGAGGGCCATCCGGGAAGATCCCAAACTTATCCGTCCCACCACTGATGAAGAAATAGCTTACATTTCTAGCAGGGCGGAAGAGGCAAACCTTGCCGCGGAGGCCGGCAACTTTGGCTTCACGGGAGGAGACACCAGTGAAGAAGAGACGGTGCCAGAGGAGACCTCTTCCGAGGAGGAGGAAGTTGCCGAGGAGCAGAGCGGCATGGTTGCCGGGGGCTCTACTGTCGAGGGCGCAACCGAGGAGCGGCCGCATGAGGAACCCCCAGCTCCAGGGAAGAAAAAAACGCATTCTTCGGAAAGACAGCTCTGACGCCCCTGCAAGTCAGCCTCCCTCAAGAGATGAGGTTCCCAGCAAGAAGGCGGCCGGCAAGGCTGCGCAACGGCAAGAGGCCCAACAACCGCCCGTGCGACGTACGACACGCTCGACCGCGGCACAAACTGGTGCGGCGGGAGCGTCCCATACGACTGCACCAGCGGCTGGAGCAGCAGGGTCGCAGCAACCTACTGCTTCCGCTGCAGCCAAGCGCGCCAGGTCTCCTTCTCCACCTCCTCGCCCGGGTGCCGAAGCGGAAGTCGTCTTCGACCTCTCTGCCTTGGAATCCGAAGAAGAAGAGTAAGGGCCTTGCCACACCTTATAATTCCTGTATTTCTGGCTTCACTTGACTAATTCACTTTGGCTTGTCTCCACAGAGATGCAGAAACCTTGGCGCAAAGGATGGCGAAGAGGGCGAAGACCTCAACGGGCGACGAACTGCCGGCAAGCACCTCTGGTGCGCCAGAAACGATCAACATCAGCCCGGAGTCGAGCCCACAACGCAGTCTTCAACACAGCCCCCGGCGCAGCCCCCAGCGTGAGTCCGTTACGCACTTTCCGCTGGCAAGTGCTGGGGTGCGCATCTTCACTGCTGACATCTCCGGGCGTGCAGGAACGGGGCGGCAACAAGGAGTACCAGTGGGAACCGTTCCTTATGTGCCGCCGCCATCGACTACACCGCCCAGAGATGAGCCTTCGGCAAGCAAGCTTTACCGCGATGAAGAAGAGCCGGCGAGCACTGGCTCCGGCAACCCTCCTCAGCAGCTCGACGCAGGTAAACCGCTCGCCTCAGAGTACTTGCTACTCCTGTTTTTCTCTCTTTTTTTTTGTCTGCTTGAACTTCAATCTTGGTCTCATCGTGCTTCCCTTCCTGGGCTTCCAGATTTCCTCTTGGCGGAACCCATGGATGTCGAAACCGTCATCGAGGAGACCGCCAGGGATGCTGCCGCCGAGGCCGACAGGGTCGCAGCGGACGAGGTCGCCAAGGCCGCACAGGAAGAGACCGCCAAGAAGTCTGCTGAGGGGACCGGCAAGGAGACCGACGACCGCACTGACGACATTCCTGCCGCAGGAGCGCCTGGCGCTACACCGGTCGCGGAGCCCCCAGCTGCCGGTGAAGATCAACCGTCAACATCTGGCGTGCCCCCGTCAAGCAGTTACCTCAAGGTCGGCGACAACCTGTTCGTCCGCATGCCAGGGATGGCAAGCACTGGGGCGCCGGTGGAAGGAGAAACTCTGGATGGAGACGTCATCGCCGCCGCCAGCAGCAGTGAACCCAAGGAAGAGCAGCTACTCCAAGTCGTGCTCGACAACTATCAGAAGCTCCAGGCACTCTACCGCGCCCGGAAGGATAAGCTGGATTCCAGGGCAGCGGTTGTTGATGCAGCAGAGGCGGACTTCCAAAAGCGCGTCGAGGAGATGCAGGCTTGGTATGCTGAGGCCTTCCAAGAGCTGAAGACTGCTCGGGAATAGCTGAGCGAGAACTGGAACGACCTCCTCATGAAGCAATCTGATGTCGAGAAGGCACAGGAGGAGGCTGCACAGCAGGCCGCCGCAGCAGAAGCTCGCCTGACGGAGCGCCGCGTCGGGCTCGATGCTCACGAAGAGGACCTTACTGCTCGTGAGGAGGCGCTTGCCGCCAAGCTCCGCAGCAAGGACGAGGAGATCGAGAAACTTGTCGCGTAGCGGTCCCAGGAGCTAGAGCGGAAACACATGGAGACGCTCAGAGCTCTGACTGAAGATCACGCCGGCAAACTGAAGGAAGCCGTCGATGCTGCTGGAGCTGCAGAGGCCGCCAAGAGCTTGCTGGAGGGGAAGGTGAGGAAGCTAGAGGCTGATCTCGAGGATCACGGCAAGAAGGTCTCAACACTCGAAGCCGAAAGAGACAAAGCTCTTCACAGCTTGATGGAGGCCCAGGTTGCCGCATCCGAGAAGACTCAGCAGCTCACCTCCGCCAAAGAATCCATCGTTGATCTAGAGCAGAAGCTGACCACGCTGAAGGAGACCCTTGAGACCGCCAGGGGTCGGGAGAAGACCTTGATCAAAGACCTCCACAATGAACAGGAGCTGCTCAAGAGTGCTGCCGCCACACACAACGACTATGTGGCAGGCGTGCAGATCTGGACTGAGAAGCTCATCGACGTTGCAGAGAAGCTTGCCGTGCAACTGTCCATCATGGGTCTGCAAGGCTTCAGGTATTCTTCTAATGACAGGGTGTCCACGAGCGCCAGGCTGACCATGTTCTTTGACCGCATGCTCGAAGCCTTGGAGCAGCTTCACTCTGACCGAACATCCCAGCTGGCGAACGAATCCCGCAAGCTCTGCCAGGCCGTCCTCCGCGAGGTGCTGGTCAAAGTTGTGCACAAGAACCCCGGCATCAACCTCTCCAACGTCTTCAAATGCTTGCCGAAAGATGTGGACGTCAAGGTACTTGAAGAGCTTGTCACGCCCATCGTTGACAGGGTGAGCCAAGTCAAGAGGGTTGAAGGCGATCGCTGGGATTAGCCGTTTCTCTTTATCTTGTCGCCGTCGCTCCATGCCAAAGACAATTTATCTTTAGTTAGAAACGCGGCAACTATCATGTAATATAACTTGCTGTCTCTGGATTAATGTATGCTATTCCCCTCGTTTGATTTCTTTCTGTATGGTGTATGCCCTACGCTTATGCTGGGAACTTGCCGGTGCGCACCCCCGCGAGCGCTGGTTTCGGGACTTCAGCAGCCTGCTGGAGGCGCAGCTACCTGCAAGAAACCTTGACGTTTTCAGTGCAGCCACCTAAACTGTTGAGCGGACTCGAAACAGAGTAAGGGCGCGACCGATGATGACAAGGTTCCATCGCGTGCAGGTTTTCCATACAAAAGTCGAAATCATTCAAGGAGGATAGCCTTACAACAAAAATCTGTTTTAAAGGGTTTCTGCAACTTAGCTTTTCGTTGCCGTTCTTCTTCCGGCAAGATGTCAACCTTGAACATCGCCTGTTGGTATCCATACCATCTCCCCCCCCCCCCCGGCAAACTTGCATGCGAGGGAACCTTCTATCCTTTTGAGAAAAAGAAAGAAGAGAAAATATGGAACCTTGGCGGTTCATTAGCTCTTACCGAAAGCAAGCGCAATACAACATCTCAGATAAGCATGCATATAACATGACATGAAATTGACAAGAATTGTAAAACACTTAGCTTAATTAAACTATGCACAGGGTTTTCGCCTGGCTTTGTACAAAGGATTACATGCTGCATCGGCAAGACTTGTACAAAAGGTGGTTGCCGGGAGCGTTTCTGCGGCAAGAACCAAAGGTTCTGCGCGAAACTGCTGCTAACCGGCAACCGCGCCTCACGGGTAGAACTTACGAAGATGTTCGATATTCCAGGAGTTGCTCACTGGCACGCCATCTTCGATCTCCAGGCGGACAGCGCCAGGCCTGGTGACTCGTACTACCCGATAAGGGCCTTCCCACTTCGGCGTCAACTTGTTGGAATTCTTGGCCGACTGAACGCGCCGAAGAACAAGGTTGCCTTCCTCAAGACTCCGGGCATGAACCTTGCGGCTATGATAGCGGTGCAAAGCTTGCTGGTAGCGTGCAGCACGCACAGCAGCCCGAAGACGATCCTCCTCAAGGAGCACAGCGTCATCTTGCCGCAACTGCTCTTGCTCGAGCTCATCATAAGCGAGCACTCGAGGTGACCCGTATATGAGTTCCGTGGGGAGAACTGCTTCAGCCCCGTAGACCAGGGCGAAGGGAGTCTGGCCGGTAGCTCGATTTGGTGTCGTTCTGATTGACCAAAGAACCGCCGGCAGCTCATCAATCCAGCGTCTTCCGCACTTGTGCAGCTTGTCGAAAGTTCTGGTCCTGAGACCGCGCAGCACTTTAGCATTTGCCCTCTCCGCTTGGCCGTTGCTTCTCAGGTGAGCAACAGAGGCAAAACAGATCTTGCCGCCAAGGTCTTGGACGTACTGCAAGAAGGTGCGACTCGTGAACTGCGTACCGTTGTCGGTGATGATCCTGTTCAGCACACCAAACCGGCACACTATTCCCTTGAAGAACTTGACCGCTAACTGTGTTGTCACCTTTCTCACTGCTTCCACTTCTGGCCACTTCGTGAACTTGTCGATAGCAACGTACAAGTACTCGAAGCCCCCGGCAGCGCGGGGGAAAGGACCCAGTATGTCGAGTCCCCAGACCGAGAAGGGCCAGGAAAGAGGGATTGTCCGAAGAGCTTGAGCTGGCTGATGAAGTTGCTTTGAATGGAACTGGCACGCTTCACACTTGGTTACTAGTGCAGTTGCATCCTGGAGAGTAGTGGGCCAGAAGAAACCTTGCCGGAATGCCTTGCCGACAAGAGCTCTCGAGCCTATGTGGGAGCCACATATGCCTCCATGAATCTCTGCCAACAGCTCTAGTCCATCCTCCCGAGGAATGCACTTCAATTTCACATCATTGGGTTTCTTTCTGTACAGGACGTCGTCGACGAACTGGTACATACTAGACTGACGGGCTACTTTCTCCGCTTCTTCCTGTTCCTCAGGGAGTTCTCCTGTCTGAAGGAAATGAACTATGTGTTGTGCCCATGCCGGAGCCTGTGGCTCGACGACAAGGACTAAAGACATCTCTTCCGCCGCGGGAGCGCTTGCTTCAGCGGCAAGAACCTGAGGTTCTGCGCAAAGCTGCTGCTCACCGGCAACGGGCATATCCTCAGCTGCGAGGGCGCGTACTTCTGCGGCAAGAACCTGAGGCTCTGCGCGAAGCCGCTGCTCACCGGCAACCGGCATATCCTCAGCTGCGGGGGCGCGTACTTCTGCGGCAAGAACCTGAGGCTCTGCGCGAAGCCGCTGCTCACCGGCAACCGTGTCATTCCCGGCAACTTCCTTGCCGGCGGCTTCTGGAAGCTCTGCCGGGAAGTACTTGCCGGTACTTAACTATCTTCTCTTGTCCGGCCTCGTCGGTGGTGTTACGGATGGCTGAGTCAGGCGGAGCACAAAAGTTCCTGGTTCCACAGGTAACTTAAGGGCAGCACGCTTCAACAGGTCGTCAGCAATGCAGTTCTCTGCTCGAGGAACATGCTCTGTTTGCAAACCGTCAAAACGCTCCTCCAGCCTTCTCACTTCATCGACATAAGCTTCCATCAACGGGCTCTGGTAATCCTTGTTGACTTGCCTGACGACAAGCTGGGAGTCACCTCTGACGATGAGCTTCTTGATCCCAAGGTCTGCCGCGATCCTGAGACCGGCAAGCAGTCCTTCATACTCTGCAGTGTTGTTCGTTGATCTCTCCCGAGGAAAGTGCATCTGAATCACATACTTGAGGTGCTCTCCGGTGGGTGCGACAAGCAGCACGCCAGCACCGGTGCCTTGCAGAGAAAAAGCCCCATCAAAGTACATAATCCATCCACGATCTGTTTCCTTGCCGGGGACAACCGACTCTTGAACTTCTTCGTCTGGCGTTGGTGTCCACTCTGCAATGAACTCTGCCAAGGCTCTGCTCTGAATAGTTGAAGTGCTTTCAAACTTGAGGCCAAAGCATGACAGCAACAAGGCCCACTCCACAATCCTGCCGGTTGCTTCTGGATTCCACAAGATCCGTTGCAGCGGAAAGCGAGTGACGACGGTAATCTCATGTGCTTGGAAGTAATGGCGCAGCTTCCTCGAGGCCATAAGGAGGCCGAAGAGCAGCTTTTGCACACCAGAATATATTGACCTAGCCCCCTGCAAAAGGGAGCTGACAAAATAGACTGGGCGCTGCACCATCTTCTTCTTCTGCACTGCTTCACTTGGCTGCGCGGGCTCTGCCTTGTCGGCACCAGACTCTGCCGGGGATGGCCCTGGCTTGTCGCTTGACGGGCTTGCCGCTGCCGCTGCCTCTTCGTCTGCTTCTCTCTGCGCCACTAGCGCGGCACTAACCACTTGATTCGTTGCCGCTAGATACAGCAACAACGGCTCTTGTGGCCTAGGTGCGACCAGTGTCGGCGGAGAGGAGAGGTACCTCTTCAAGTCCTGCAGCGCTGCCTCCGCTTTCGGAGTCCATTCCATTGGTCCTGCCTTCTTCAAGATTTTGAAAAAGGGCAGGGCACGCTCAGCGGACTTGGAGATGAACCTGCTCAGAGCAGCAACGCAGCCGGCAAGTCGGCGCACATCTTTGACACGTCTTGGTGCTTCAACCTGCTCAATTGCCTTGATCTTGTCGGGATTGGCTTCAATTCCACGTTGAGACAAAAAGAACCCGAGAAGCTTGCCGGATGGAACGCCAAACACGCACTTCTCGGGATTGAGCTTCAGATTGATCCTGCGCAGATTTGCAAACGTCTCTTCCAGATCTTGTATAAGAGTTGCCTTGTCCTTGGTCTTGACCACTATGTCGTCCATATAGGCTTCCATATTTCTATGCAGCTGGGTCTCGAAACCAATCTGGACAGCTCTTGCGAAGGTCGAACCAGCACTTTTCAACCCGAAAGGCATACGTATGAAGCAATATGTGCCACATGGGGTGATAAATGCGGTTTTCTCTTCGTCTTCTTTGGACATGAAAATATGATGGTAGCCTGAATATGCGTCAAGGAATGACAGCAAATCACAGCCAGCAGTGGAGTCCACAATCTGGTCGATGCGCAGCAAGGGAAAAGGATCTTTTGGACAGGTTCTATTGATATCAGTATAGTCGATACATAGCCTCCATTTTCCATTCGCCTTGCGCACTACAACTGGATTGGCCAACCATGTCGGATGGAGGACTCCTCTAACCAGACCTGCTGCTTCAAGCTTTCTGATTTCTTCGGCGATAAACTCTTGCCGCTCCAAGGCTTGCTTCCTGATCTTCTGCTTGACGGGCCACGCATGAGGGCAGACAGCAAGGTGGTGCTCAATTACCTCCCTGGGAACACCGGGGATATCAGATGGTTGCCATGCAAACACATCGATATTCGCCCGCAGGAAGGCAACGAGCACGCTTTCCTATTTGTCATCAAGGGTGGAACTTATGGTGAAAGTTCCTCCCGTACCATCCTCCTTGGCGGGCACCTTCTTGGTCTCTGGTGGAGCAGCCTTGGATTTCTTGCTCTTGCCGGCAGAGCTCTCCGGCACGTCCTCAACGGGAGCGCAGCACTCCGAGGAGGTGCGCTTGCCAGAGTGGGTGCTAGAGGTCTTGCCGGGCTTCTTCTTCTTCCCGGGAGCTTCAGCGACAGGAGCAGGTGCCTTGGCGGCAGATGCTGCAACTGCCTCCCAGTAGAGTTTGTCGGTGCAGATAAGCGCATCCTTCTTGTCGGAGTGGATGGTGAGGACGCTCATCGGCCCGGGCATCTTCAGCACGTTATAGGCGTAGTGCGATGCCGCCATGAACTTGGCCAGCACCGGGCGACCAAGAATCCCATTATAGGTTAATGGAATCATGGCGACGTCGAAGACGATCTTCTCCGTCCTGAAGTTCAACTCGCTGCCAAACGTCACTGGCAGGGTGATCTTGCCCTTCGGCTGGTTCCTTCCCGGATTGATCCCTTGGAATGAGCCTGTTTACTCGAGATCTTCGTCGGGAATTTGCAATCTCTTGATCACATCGGGCGAGATCAGGTTTAGGCCGGCCCCACCGTCAACTAACATTTTTGTCACCTGGAGGTTGCGGATCGTTGGTGAAACCAACAACGGCAAGCACCCGACCGCAGTTGTGCGATCAGGGTGGTCCTCGGCGTCAAAAACGATAGGCGTGTGGGACCACCTCAGTGGCTTCCGGGCATCGAGCGAGGGCTCAGCTGCATTAATCTCGCGCGCCCACTGCTTGAGCTGGCGGTGAGAGGAATGCAACGAGGCGCCTCCGTCAACGCACATGGCCTCTGTCGCCTTCTGGAACTCGTGTTCGCTGGACTCGTCGCCCTCTGCATCATCATCATCATCCCCCTGCTTCTTGTCGCGGCCTCGGGCGGGCCGATCCTTCTGTTGCTTGACCTTGCCGCGGCGACCTCCTCGACCGCGCTTCTTGCCGGACCCTCCAGCGCCATCCTGGGCCCTCTCCTTGTCTTGCCTTTCGTACTCGGCTCTCTGCTTCTCGACATGCTCCTCAACTTGCCGGCAGTTTTGGAGATCGTGGCCCTTGGTGCGGTGGATCTTGCAATACTGCTTGGCGGAGCCTTCCGGCTTGTCGGCAACCGCCAAGGCCTGACATGCGGCGCACCCAGCAACTTCCTTGCCAGGGTCATCAGTCTTGGCCTTCTTGGCGGTGCCGGGGTTGCCGGATCCCTCGACGGCTAGCACGGCCTTGCCCTTGCGCTTCCTGGCCTTCCGTCGGCCATTCCTTGCCGGGGCAGCAGCGTCTTCGCTTTCGGAGTCGACTCCTGCGCCAGCATTCTCGCCGGGGAGTCTCCTTCCTTCTTCTGCCCGAGCACATTTGTCAGCCAGAGAGTAAAGCTCGGCGACATCCCTGACCTTGTTCATCGCAAGCTCTTCCCGCATCTTGCGGTTGCGCACGTTCTGATGGAAGGCGCTGATGACAGCGGCAGGATGAACGTCTGGAATGTTGTGCTGGATACGGCTGAACCTCTGGATGTACTTGCGCAAGGTTTCGCCATCCTTCTGGGGAATGATATGCAAGTCGCTTTCCTGGCCAGGAGCTTGGTGGCCGCCAGTAAAGGCGCCAACAAACTCATGACACAGATCTGCCCAGGAGGAAATGGAATTCTCCTGCAGATGCATCAACCACGACCTGACGTTGGGCTTCAGCACCAACGGGAAGTAGTTGGCAAGGATCTAGTCGTCTCGAGCCCCGGCAGCCTGCACCGCAATGGTGTAGATGCTCAGGAACTCTGACGGGTGAGTCTTGCCGTCGTACTTCTCCGGCACCTCCGGCTTGAAAGAGCGGGAGTTGGGCCACTGGACTCGCCGCAGCTCACGAGTAAACGCTGGACAGCCCACCTCGTAAGGCAGGCTACCAGGATACCCTGGCGCAGGCTCGTCGACAGTGGGTCCCGCGCGCCTGTCGGACTGACGGCGCGCTTCCCGTCGCCGCTCGATGGTAGTTCGAGCGTCCTCCTTCTGCCATTCCCGAAGAATCAGACGTTGATCGCGGCGAACCCGCGGATCGGACGATGCCGTGGAATCGTCATCACGTGCGTCGACCCGCCGAGTTAGCGACCGCTCTTGACGTGGTGGAGGGGAGCGTATCGTAGATGCACCGCCTCCGGTCTTCTCGCCATCGGCCCGCACCGGTCCAGTAGACTGCCGCCACGAAGGCTCTGCTTGCCGTGGCCTGTCGTTGTTGGCTAGACCGGTGAGGCTCTGAATGGCAGCTCTCCACTCATCTTGCTTCTCCGCAGCGGGAGGGAAGTCCAGGAGCAGCTGAGCTCGCGCCAACGCTTCTGCTGGTGTAGGCGGCGGCGAAAGATGTGAAGAACGTGAGGTGCTCAAACTCCTAACTGGGTTAGAAGGAGCACCGTCACGGTCCTGCAACCGCGTGCGGCTTCCACCAGCGTGTTGACGTGGATCTTGGCCCCGCGCATCTTGAGAGTGATGCGCAGGGGTTTTACCATGGGGATGCCTGGAACCACCGACGTCACGGTGCTGCACGTCACACGCGTCTTGAGAAGGCCGCGGTGCATGCGCCGGCGTGGGTGTCTTGGAAGGCGTCGTCCCGTCCTTGGAGATCGTTGCACCACCCGTAGGTAGCGCGGCCTTATCCTTGGACCTGGCGCTCGCCTGGCTCGGATTGCCAGAATGTCGCGGAGGCTCAAGACCTCCACCTCCTCCACCAGCGCCCGCGCCATCACCCGTCTGTGCAGGTACGGGGAGGCTGGACGCGGATGGATCAACCGCCGTAGCGCCCTTCTTCTTGGGGGCTATAGCAATGAATATGATCAAGAACCGGCGCGCCGACTGCTAGATCGGGTTCGCGCAACCTAATCCCCCCTACCTGGCGCGCCAAAGATGTCGGGGAAACGACACCTATGGGACCGAAGGATCCCTTTACGGTTCGGCAAGGGAGAAAGGACAGCACAAAGAGCGGAACTAACGATCGACGCGAGGGGATTTACCCAGGTTCGGGCCGCTCGGAAGCGTAAAACCCTACTCCTACTTGGTTGTATTACTGTGGATGTTCTTGGCCCAGTTCTGGGAGCTACAGTAGCAGCTACGCATACAGAATGGGTCGAGTCTGGATCGGGATCTGCCCCCCCTGTAGCTACGCCTTGGGCCTCCTTTTATATGTCCAAGGGGTCTCCAACAGTGGCGAAGTACAAGAGGTGTAAAGTATCTACAGTATCTCATGATTACCAGTATCCCATGATTACTACCGACGCCTTAGGACAAACGTCTTAGGACAAAGGCCTTAGGACAAGACGCGTTCAATGCTCTGAACAGGTGTCCCTGCCTTTCTTGGGGATGGAAAAAGGACTCGTCCCATCAGCACCGCTTAACCCCTTCTGCGGCCAGCGCCGTCACACGCAACCAGGAGGACAAGGCCTAAATGACAGGCTGGTTGCTGTGCTGGAGCGGCGGCACTGTGCGGAAGCGGTGGGATCTTGCCGGGTGCTGATCTTGCCAGGGGCTGATCTTGCCGGGGCTCGACGGGCCAGCCCGGCAAGATCTTGCCAGACGCCCAGCCTTCGGTCTTCTGATCTTCAGCTTAAACGCCTTCTTGATATCTTGCATCTGTCTCCAGCCGTCCTCCGGCAGGCCTTGCCGCAGGTATGGCTACAACTGTCCGTGCACAAGTACGGGGTACTAAAGGACCCGATCTTTAGTACACCGACACATGCCAAGTTTCATGAATATTAGACGAGTTTTGGATTGACTAGAATTGCAAAACCAAGTATCTCAACGTTTGCGGTGGAGCCATGATGCCGAGGTGTTTGAAATTCATTCCCATTTCTTGCATGGGACCTAAGAGTGCACCCAAGGACACACATGATTTTTCAACCCATTTTGGTGCACCGGAGCATGTGCCTGTAGTTCAAATTTGAATTATGCATATAAAATGCCTAGAAAACTCAGTTAATGTATAACAATGTCCAAACGAACCCCGAATAATTCCAAATTTTAACATGACACTCCTATAGGTCGATGTTGCATCTAGAAAAAAAATCAAGGCGAGAAGAGGCAACGATTGTTGTTTCGTCCACAAAGGTGACACATGTTCCCTATCGGAATCATGAGGCTTCTTGTGAGAAGCTCTGGTTTGTGAGAAGCTTATACCAAAACCTGCCCCAAATGGGACAAAAAAATTTACCACACCATGTTGGTGCCTTTCCATGATAGCATGCCAAGTTTCATGAATTTTAGACGAGTTGTGGATTTACTAGAATTTCAAAACCAAGTATCTCAACATTTGCGGTGGAGCCACGATGCCGAGGTGTTTGAAATTCATCCCCATTTCTTGCATGGGACCTAAGCATGCACCCAAGGACACACATATGATTTTTCAACCCATTTTGGTGCACCGGAGCATGTGCCTATAGTTCAATTTTGAATTATGCACATATAATGCCTAGAAAACTCAGTTAATGTATAAAAATGTCCAAACGAACCTCGAATAATTCCAAATTTTAACACGACACTCCTATTGGTCCATGTTGCCTCTAGAAAAAAATTGAAGGCAAGAAGAGGCAACGAATGTAGTTTCGTCCACAAAGGTGACATGTTCCCTACCGGAACCATGAGGCTTCTTGTGGGAAGCTCTGGTTTGTGAGAAGCTTATACCAAAACCTGCCCCAAATGGGACAAATTTTTTACCACTGCATGTTGGTGCCATTCCACGATAGCATGACAAGTTTCATGAATTTCAGACGAGTTTTGGATTTACTAGAATTTCAAAACCAAGTATCTCAACGTTTGTGGTTGAGCCACGATGCCGAGGTTTTTGAAATTCATTCCCATTTCTTGCATGGGACCTAAGCTTGCACCCAAGGACACATATATAATTTTTCAACCCATTTTGGTGCACCGGAGCGTGTGCCTGTAGTTCAAATTTGAATTATGCACATAAAATGCCTAGAAAACTCAGTTAATGTATAAAAATGTCCAAACGAACCCTGAATAATTCCAAATTTGAACATGACACTCCTATAGTTGTATGTTCACTGCATATAAATGTTCTAGCAATTCAAACACCGTCCTTTGCCGCTGTTACCCCATTCCGTATTTCAAATCAAGACGAAAAATCAAGTACATCACACACAGTTATTTTGACCAACCCTGTGAAATGCAGTACAAAATATCTTCGAGCACCGTCATATATGGCTTACGCGAGAAGGTTCGTTGGCTACAGTCCATATCCGGCGCGTCAAGAAAACTAGCTCCCCAAATATCATTTCACTGTTCAATCATCGCCGGTCAAAGATGGGGACGTGGACCCGCGTGGTCAGGGCAACTGCGGCGGCCCACTCCGGCGAGAGTGCAGCCGCAGCCGCCATGAGCGTGCTCACAACATGCGTGAGCACGGCCGCAATCTGCGGCCGGGTGGCTGCGGCAGCCGAAACGGCCGCTACTGCAGCTTGGATGGCGGCAGCAACATCTGCGATGGGGATAGCAAATGGCGAGAGCGGGACAACACTTGTACGTTCCGCGGCGGCCGCCTTAGCCCTAATGGAGGCCGCCCATGCCCATGTCGAGGCCGCCCATGCCCAGCTCCTGGTGGTCACCGCACAAATCGCACGAAGCTTCTCTGACAACGGTCGGCAACCCACGGCCGAAGAGTTGGCAATCGCCGAGAGCGTTCGAGTAGCCGTCTGTTCGTTCGCGGCATACCTTGCCACGATGGAGCTCGTCCAAGCCCAGACCACGGCCGCCCACGCCCAGCTCATGGCGGCCATTTCCAAAGAGATGGCGGACGCGGAATGCGAGATGCACTACAAAAAAAAGACACATCCGTGACATTATGGCCCGAACAAAAACTTTTTCAGTCATGGTTGTGACACTTCTATGACAATAATTGTGACAAAAAGACGTATCATCATAGATGTAGTGGGCTCCTACTTCTATGACAAAAAATTATGACAGAAAATGGGCTTTTCGTCCTGGGCGGGCCAGAGACACTCCCGCATGACATTCTTTGGGCCGTCCATGACGTAAAAAATCATGGTAGAAGTGAGGGCGAGGAAATTTTCGGGGAGTTCCTGGTTACGGTGGGTGGTCGGGGCCGAGCGATGCAGTGTGGTTTGTGCGTTTCTCTCATACGCGCGCGTGTGTGCGAGGCGTTAGCTAACTGAACCCGAGCGAGGCGTTTGCTTACTGAACCCGAGCGATCGCACTAGCTACATACTGTAGCCGATCGATCCCTTCGCTGCTAACTGAACCTGAGCGATTCCTTCGCAGCTAACTGAACCCGAGCGATTCCTTCGCTGCTAACTAAAGCCGGTCGAGCCCCCGTACGTGCGAGATGTAGCCAGTTGGGTTGCCTCTCGATGAACAGTGCCCGTTGCTGCCACGCACGTGATACGTAGAATGAGTCGAGATGCATTGATCGAGCCCCTTGCACGAGACGTGGTGAGTTGACCTAGCCGGTTGGTTGGCTGTGGATGAACAGTTCCCGTTGCTGCCGCTCGCTCATACGCCCCACCCCAGCTGGGGGGGTTGGTTGTGGATGAACAGTACCCTGGCCGTGTGAAGGTGGTTGGCGCTGGATGAATAGGACCCCGAGGAGGCCAGCCGGTTGGGGGTGGATGAACAGGACCCCGTGGAGGCTGGATGAACAGTAGCCGGTGGAGGCTGGAGGAAGTCGACGGTGGACGAACAGTAGCTGGTGGAGGCTGGAGGGAGGTCGACCGTGGATGAATAGTAGCCCGGGGAGTCCCGTTTTGCGGTATGCCACACCCCTCCCGATGAACAGGACCCCCGTTTCGACCGTAGGCAGTTGGGAAGAAGTCCATTTCCTCCGTTTTGCGGTACGCCAGAGCCCTCCCAATCAACAGGACCCCGTTTCGACCATAGGCGCTCGAACAGAAGTCCGTTTCCTCCGTTTTGCGGTACGCCAGACCCCCAGCCGATGAACAGGACCCCGTTTCGACCATAGGCGCTCGAACAGAAGGTCGTTTCCTCCGTTTTGCGGTACGCCAGACCCCGAGTCGATGAACAGGACCCTGTTTCGGCTGTTCCGTCCAAGCCGGTTGGCTCCCGATGAACAGGACGCATACCTACCAAGTCGCTTGGCTCTCGATGAACACGACGTTGTTTCCTCCGTTCCGACCCAGCCGGTTGGCTGCCGATGAACAGGAGGCCGTTGCTGCCGTCCGTTGCCTCTCTCCATGTACACGAGCCCTGGCCGTATGTATGCGCGAGTACGCGTTTGAGACCCCACCCGTATATGTACATATGTGGTCGTATTTTTATTGTTGTGTGGCTGTACGTACGTGTACACGATTTAGACGGGGCTGCCTGAACTACTACGTTGGGGGATCTACTACGACACGTGCCGCTCCTTACACACCCAGGGTTCATCGTTGCAGAAAGACCGATCGACCAGTATGTACGTACACGTTCGCGACCAGACAGACAACGCTACGTACGCTTCGACTGGGTGGGTCCCAGCTGTAAGGCAGGATAAGGAGGCACTTCCTTGCGTGCGAATGGTGGGTCTCAGCTGTCAGGGGGAGGAATCTTTTTTTTGCGTAATAAGGAGGCACTTCCTTGCGTGCGAACATGTAGCTGGTGGGTCCACCTGTCAGCCTCACCGCGTAATAAGGTTGACTACGCCGCGCCGAGAGCACCAACGCGGTGGATGATGGTGAGGCCTAGGAAGGGAACGACGCGGAGCTGGGGAAGACACGGTAGTGGATGCCCACGCGGAGGGGAGTACGAGGGTTGACTGGTTCGGCTGCGGTGTGAGGCTGCTGTCGCCGGAGAATAACAGGGGATGTGGGTGAGTAGAGGGAAGGCCTAGCCAGAGGTGGGAGTAGTGTGGGGTGGTGAGGCATGTGCGGCATCACAGCCGGCCACGGGAGGCAGGAGGAGGCAGTCCCGCCAGCGCTGGTTTGGGCGGCTGGAGCAAGAGGATCAGAGATTGAAGAAGCAGCACGGCCGTTGGATGAACATCAAACGGTCACTGCTGCTAGAATCGTTTGTTGACTAAGTTGACAAAGCCCTGCGTAAGTCAACTTAGTAGGCCCACAAGTCAGCCTCAAAATCTGGTGGGTCCCAGTTGTCATGGGGAGGAATCATTTATTTTTCACGTAATAAGGAGGTACTTCCTTCCGTGCGAAGATGTAGCTTGTGGGTCCCGGATGTCAGGTGGAGGAGTCATTTTTTTTGCGCGTAATAAGGAGGCACTTCTTGCGTGCGAAGATGTAGCTGGTGGGTTCAAGCTGTCAGGGGGAGGAATCATTTTTCTTTCGCGTGATAAGGAGGCGGCCATGGACCATGTGGGTCCCAGCTGTCAGCCTCTGCACGTACAGTCTTGTTTTGATGGGTGTTGTTCATTGACCGCGTTGACGACGCCATGCCGAGAGCACCAAGGCGGTGGACGACGGCTAGGCTAAGGGTGGGAACGACTCGGAGCCGGGGAAGACTCGGTAGTGGATGCCCACAGGGAGGGGAGTACGAGGGTTGACTGGTTCGGCTGCGGTGTGAGGCTGTCGTCGCCGGAGAACAATAGAAGGTGTGGGTGAGTAGAGGGATGGACTGGCCAGCGGTGGGAATAGGGTGGGGTGGTGAGTCCTTCGCGGCAGCACAGCCGTCCATTGGAGTCGGGAGCAGGCGGTCCTGTCGGCGCTGGTTTCGGCGGCTGGAGAAAGAAATCAGAGATTGAAGAAGCACAGCGGTCGTTGGATTAACATCGAACGATCACGCTGGTAGAATCGATTGTTCACTAAGTTGACAAAGCCTTGCGTACCCGTCAACTTCGTAGGCCCACAAGTCAGCCTCCAAATGTGTGGTAGACAGCATACAGCCCATTTGCTATTTTTGTGAATAATTTACAGCCCATTTGCTAATTCTTAAGGAATTTATTACAGCCCATTTTCGTACCAGTACCGCCGTCAATAAATTCAACGAAATTTCACATACTTCGGTGTAGTCTGAACTATTTTAACCCCGAAATTTCGCGTTAGATTCAAACTAATTTTAAAAAAATATTAAATTAAATAAAATCCAATGATATTTAAAATCTCAAAATCCGAAGAAAAAAGCCTAAATTTGAAACTAATTGCCAGTTTGCTGTGTTTTTTATATTTACAACCTTTTTCTTATTAGTTATTTCAAACAATTTTCTTGGCAAGCCAAATGCATGCCTCCTTGTCTAGATTTGCAGCCCAGCAATTCGCAAAAAGCAATTGCAGCCCAACACGGTCCTGCCAGCGTGGGAGGAAGAGGACGAGAGATTGAAGAAGCACGTTGGCCATTTGATTTACATCCAACGCCTCGGCTATCAGAATCGTTTTGTTAACCAAGTTGACAACGCCTTGCGTGGGCTTCACCCTCATGGGCCCACAATGTGAGCTTCCTATTCTGTGCCTGACATTCAGCCCATTTCATATTTTTTAGAATTTACATCCCATTTGTTAAAAGATCGAAATACACCCATTTGCTGGGCTGGGTGAAAAAATAATGTTGCGGGCATGCTGCAATCAATAATTCTTTTTTTCTTAGAACTTACAGCCCATTTGCTTCTTTTCTAAATACACGCATTTGCTGGGCTGGCTGGACAGAGCAATGATATAAAAAAAGAGCAATGATATAAAAAAATAAAACTAGGCTGGGCATTCGTTTGGACAAGAGATTTTCTTTAATGATTTACAGGATGGCTGAAAAAATAATGTTGCGGACTGCAACCGATTAACCTTTTTAGTAGAATTTAAAGCCCAATTGTTTTTTTTGGAATACACTGATTTCTTGGCTGGATTAAAAAATAATGTTGCGGACAAGCCCCATTTAATATTTTCGGTTAATTTACAGCCATTACCTTTTTTTAGAAATACACACATTTGCTTCTCTGGGTTAAATAGTAATGTTGGTCTGGCCACAACATTATTATAAAATATAAGACATTTTTAGGCTATTTTAGCCTACCAAAATGTCTTATATTTTTATACAGAGGGAGTAGAAAATAAGAACTTAGCTATGCGTTTTTTCTTTAAAAAAAAAGGTAACTCCGCGCCCCACAGCCCATTCGAGAACTGCTGGATCCTGGTGTCAACATGTCATGGGCTACGCATATAATAGGCTGGGCAGGCCAAAGCCCAGTTATAAAACAGTCTTTGGTGACTGCCTCTCCTTGTTTAATTCACTCGTTTATTTACTACGTTGATGAGTTTCTCAAAAAAAAATTACTACGTTGATGACAACCTGGTGGGTCCGAGATGTCAGTATTTTACTAGAGGTGAGACTCTTTTTTTTGCTTTTACTATTTATATTGCTGCTTGTAGAACATTTGTTTCGCGTCAGTCGCCGGCCGCAGGGTGGCGGGAGCATGCGGTCCGGCCGTCGCTGGTTTGGGAGACTGGAGGAAGAAGAAGACGGGAGATAGAAGATGTAAGAGAAAACGCACGCCAACCGTTCGATATGAATCATACCATTGGCAGAAAGAAAACACCCTTTTGACAGTTGATTCATTCAGATGAACAGTAGTAGTACTAGTTAATTTTCTTCCACCACGACTACATTTTTAGAAGCTGAAGCTGAACCAGACACTAGCCACGGCCAACGCCAGCCGCACGGCCCCGGCCAGTGCCACCCCCGCGGCCAGGACATCCGACATCGCCACGGCCATGGTCACCGCCACCACCACGGCCACCGCCAGCGCCATGGCCGCGACCTCCGCCACTGCCATAGCCACTGCCGTGGTAAAATGCATGGAATCGGGCAAAGTTGGAGTGGAGGGCGTGGAAATACGCTTCGGCGGCATCAGCGTCCAAGGCAGGCCATTCGTCCGTGGTAGGTGCGGGGGCCCCAAATAGCTGTTCCACCTCCGCCTTCTTCTGGGCAACTATCTCCAAGCCCAGGTCCATCTCATCCCATAACGGATCCAGAGGATTCGCGGGATGCTCATCCTCCTCCTCTCCAAAATTGAACACGAGTGGGTGCTCCTCCGGTTGCGCCATTGACGAGGGAGTGCCGGTGGATTGGAGATGGGAATGGGAGGTGCCAGAGAGAGGATTTGGGGGATAGAGGGTACGGCGGTGGCATCTTATAGACTGCCGCGGGCACCATTGAGGAGGTAAGAGCAGCGGCAGGCGGTCAAAGGGCGCGTCTCCCGGTGAGAAAAGCTGCTGCCGCCGGCTCGCACGCCTCCCGGATGCACATGGATGATGCGTCGCAGTCTCCGTAATTGGAGAGATTAATGAAAGGCAGCCATCACCAAAGGTGCAGTTGATGCCGCGCTTCTTAAATCCCCCGGCAGCTCGAGGGCCGAGGGGGAAGAAGATGAAACTTCCGTCCTGCACTGGTGGTTGGGGTATGGAGCGAGCTGGATTTAAGAGGGGGTGGGGAGCACGGCGCGAGGCAGTGCTGCCGGCCCATGGGCGGCAGCAGGCAGTCTAGCCGCGCTGGTTTGGGCGGCGGGACAACCAGCAGAGGGAAAACTGAAGAAGAACGTCAGACGCGAATTTGTTTTTCAGTGGATCTCGACGGGGTATTTTTTTTAGCTTGCCTCTCCATGATACAACTTGTTATTATAGCCTCCCAGTCCGTGGCGGACCAGCAGCTCATTTGCTGGGCGGCCCAATCTATAGAAAACAGCACTTCTCAAAGCCCAAAATCAATTCAGTAGTGTGTTTTTTTAGAGGCCGAAAACAATATGGCCGGGGCTGAACGGGGCGGTTCAACTGGGTACGGGGTACCGGATGTCAGTCTGAAATATGCTGGGTACCCTGGGAGTTCGAGGGTGATAATGCGCCGGGTCATTCATGTAGGATACAGTCGATCTGATCCCATGTAGTGTTCGTGTGTTAGCAGGCTATCAGTGCTTGCAAAGACTGAGCAAAAGATAAATAAGAGTTGATGCACCCTTGCAACCCTAACAAGTAGGTGCCATTCTTCTCAGGACGATGGTGTGCCATGTGACACTCACACGTCACAAGCCCACAGCATACAAGTTAACACACCAAGTACAACAGAAAAGGTAAACATTCAGATCAAACTCAGGTTCATAGGATACGTTCTCCTCAAAAGATTCACATATACACAAGTTTAGCATGTTTATGCCTCAGAATGATTAAGAAATCACAAGCCAATATTCATAGCCAACATTCACAATCAACAAAAAAGATTCACGTATACAAGTTAAGCATGTTTATGCATCCAAATGATTGAGAGATCACAGTCAATATCCTCCATCGACACACTTTAATTACCTGGGGTGCAGACTGGTTAAGTGGTGTTCACTTGGTGGTACGTCTCTCTAAAATTAGTGCTTGTCTGAGCAAACTTTCGAGTACATAAGAGGCAGCACAGACCATCTAAACTTTGCTTGTAGGTTATGCTCGTGATGGTGGCCTCGATGCCGCGAGAGGTTTGAGCATCTTGGCCACTACTTTCATCCAACTAGTTTACTGGCTCATCTTGGTCCTGTAGCTCACCAAAATTCTACCGTGCAGACAAGGAGGCGGTGGACAAAATGAACCACCAAAAGTTTTTTTGCAGTTGAACTAAAATGGAGCATCCCTGGGGTGGAGACTGGTTAAGTGGTGTTCACTCTGGCACTTCTTCTTGTCAACATCGATGCTTGTCTGCGTGAACTTTGGAGTACATAGGAGCTAGCATAAGTATCTGACCATCTGATCTTTTTGTGCATTTCTACTGAAATCGGCAACATAACGCTTTGCTTGTAGGGTCTTCCCATTATCTTAATGGCTAAAGGAGGCAGTGAAGGCAATGAACCATCCACTGTGATTGCCATGCTTGTTATCTACTCGTGGATTAGATTAATTGAAAGGGTGCCAATATTTCTAGCAGTCGAGCATCCCTGTTTGCACAGATATTGAGAAAGTGAGATTTACTATAATAGCGGCACTAGTTCATTAATGGCTAAAGATGGCAACATAGTAGCCTTGCTTAAAGGGTGGTATTAGTTTATTTTATCAGTGGCATAGGCTCATCACGCAAAGAATTGGCATGTACATAAGTTGCATTAGATTAACATGCAAAACTAAAGCACTTTCTCATGACAGTAGCAAATAGTAGCACAATACCAAATTACCAATAGATATGATAAAGAACAATAATCAGGATGAAGGCTGTAAGCCGGTACCAACCTGTGTGAGGAAGCTAATCAACTAGTACTTTTGTGAAAAGGTACCAACCAACAAAGGAAAGGTGAGTGAATCAGTGAGTGAATCAGTGATGCTGCTCTATTTTCGTTCCAAGATTTTTCTTTTGTGAAGCACCGACCGATCCTCACTGCCTATTCTTTTTCCGTTGTCATTGTGATTATGGTTTCTTTCGATTCCTTTTTGTTTGTCAGTTTATTCATCGATCCTAGAGCACTGGGCAAAGAGTTGTTGGCGGACAACCCACTCGAGACAGAGATCTCCAGGAAGCGAGCACCGGCCAACGAGTTGGCGATGTTGGTGATGTTGGCGGGCAAACCCATGGAGATGAAGATCTCCAAGAAACAAGCACTGGCCAAAGAGTTGACGACGTTGGCGGACGAACTCCTGAACATAGAGAGCTCCAACAACAGCAAGGCCCGAACCGTGCCTACCCCAGAAACCCTAATGGCCACCTATGAAAGGCTCAAGGCCTGGTTTGAGGAGATAGTCGCCCTCGAGGAGCAGTGTTCCCCTGGCAAGACGATGGCCCCCGGAGGGATGGGATTCCCCGGTGAGCTGCCCAAGGTAAAAAAAATATTGGCTTACCATAATTGTGGTCTTTGATTATTTGCAATGTGCTTGCTAATATGTTAGGGTTGTGTAGCTGCCGGTGGACGTCCTTGATGATTCCCATGCCGCGGTCCATCCTGTGGACATTGCCCCAGAGATCGATGACACAAAATAGTTGGTCGGGCTAATCTTTCAATGTAGTTTGCATTGTGTTTAATTACCAGATGCGTGTTATCAAACCCTGTAGGGTGTATGTGGGCGGTACTTGATACTTTTGTTTGTTAGTGAATCATCCGAACCCTCTCTCAGTTATGGAAACAGATGTATCCTCACCAGCTTTTGATGTAATTTATGGCATGCTGAGATGTATGTTTGCACTGTCTTATCATATAAGCAGGGCTTGTTTGATGATTGTTGGTGTCAAACCTCGTCTGAATCTGTGCTGTGTTAGTAGGCTATCTACTTTGCGAGCTATACTACTACTTGCAAACACTGAGCGAAGAGAAACGTTGGGGCTGATCAGCTCGTTCTACACCAAGAGCAACTCCAACACCCTTTGTATATTGGATTGCTAAAAACCTGTTATAGGAGAGAGAAGGTTTACAAAACCAACATGTTTTTTGCTTTCTCAGCCTTTGTATATTGGATTGCTACATTTGTACAAAACACACAATGACATGTGAGGATATATAGATTGCCATACACACTACACACTAGCTTATGTAAATGAATACATATACTACCACAACTCGCCACCGTACACGTCACATACACACACAACACACACGGGTACACGTACATGTACACACTCCACAAAAAAAATCCATGCAATAAAATAAGTATACAACACAGCACACATGCGGCATGCAAAAAAGTTCCATGAAAAAAAATGCACACAGCACACGAACACGCGCACACAGCACACGTACACAGCACACACACGCGCGCGGCATACATGGCCCACCGGTCATTGAGACAAAAATATGACTAGGACCACTCTCGGAGTCTAGGATCTGTGTCCAAGAAACTTCTCCAAGAACTCAGGATTCGAACTCTGGGGGACTTTGCTTGGCAACCTACGACACGACGGCAACTACGGCGGGGACGCGATGGACTCGCTGGCTCTCACCGGACACGAAGGGGACGCGCAAGCTACCCAGGTTTGGGCCACCGTGCGGTGTAATACCCTACTCCTGCTTGTGTTGGATTGCTCTGTGGTGGAGAGCTTGTGCTCGAGGTACAAGAGGTGCGGCGGAGAAAATGAGTCGATCCCCTTACATGGAAGCGGCCCTACCCCTTTTGTAGTGCCTTGGTCCTCTTCCCCGAAAATATGAGCGTGAAAGGGTGGCCACAGGGCGGCAATTCAAAGGGGGACAGGCGCGCAGGTCTATCCTGACTAAAGGTGGTCTCCGCCTGCTAAAGCAGCTCCTTGTGACGCGCTGGTGGGCTTGGTGATGACCTCCGTCCTGGTGCGCTGATCCATCCTGATCTGCTATCACCAAAGAGGAAAGCCTTTGGGACTTGCCTTGGGGAGGCAAACGTCGCTGCTCAATTATCACCAGAATGGAAGCTAGGCTTGGTCGCGCCCCGCTGTCCTTATCCTGACAGCGGGACGTCACCCATGTGCTGGGCGCGGAGCCCTGCGGCTGGCGCCATACGACTCGCTTCGTGGGAAGGCCTCGCGAGGGAACCTGGTGCTTGGCGGCATCGGCAGGGCCTGGCCTGGCGGGGAGGGGCCTCGCGAGGCCCACCCCTCGCGAGGCGGTTTCCTCCGGAGCGGTTGAGGTAAGGCCACTCTCATGGGCCAGCCCAAGCATCCTCCTCCGGGCCAGAGGCAGACGGGCCATGGTACCCTGGTTCCCACTGGGCCGACAGTAGCCCCCGGGCCCGTGGCGTGCGCGTTCCCTCCGTTAGGGATGAAACGACGCGGGGCCCATCGAGCTGCCGGGCCCAGAGGTGACGCGTGGCGGCTTCCGCGGGGTGGGTCAGCCCCAATCCCCACGACGCCTTGGTAACCGCCGTCTTGGCGATAAAGCCTACCCGCGCGGGGCGCAGGCGCATCATTGCTCCTTGTCCCCATCTTGCCCTTCATCTCGTGCGAGCAGCTTCTCCGTTGCTCCTCCCCCAACCTCCAATCTCTCCGCCGCCATGGCCCCTGGCAGGGAAGGGAAGAAGAAGACCGCCGAGCCGGGGTCATCGGTCCCGCTGGGCCGGGGGCCGCGTTGCTAAAATCTGTGATCCTCAACGAGGAGGGCCTAGGCAAGGTGCGGCCGATGACGGCTAGTGCCCACAACAGGAACGGGGAGACGAAGATCTGGCCGGCGTCACGCCCCGCGGCGCAGCAAGAGGGTACGACCTTCCCATTCTTCCTCCACTCCGTCTTCGCCGGGCTGGTGCCCCCCTTCTCCGACTTCTTCAACGCCGTGCTCAGCCACTACTAGGTTCATGCGCTGCACCTGCACCCGAGCTCGGTCCTTCTTCTCATCGCTTCGCCTACCTCTGCGAGGCCTTTCTGGGGGTGCTGCCATCCGTGTCCTTCCTCTGGAAATTTTTCCGCCTCCGACTGACCGAGGTGGACCAGTGCTCGGGCTGCATGTCATTCCAGATGGTCGCGGGCATGCGCGCGCACATCATCGACATGCGGCTCCCCGAGGAGGTGGAAGGCTTCAGGGAGCGCTGGGTCTACATGGACGCGCGCCAGTACAGCCCCTTGCTCGAAATCCCGGAGGCGCCAGCGATGCCGAGCTCCGGGTGGGGGCCCGCCGAGCTGACCGAGGCTGCGCTGGGGCCAGTCATGGCGAGGATGCGAGTGCTCCAAGCCAGCGGGCTCACCGCGAGCATGGTCCTCAAGGAGTTCGTGCGCAAGCACATTGCCCCCTTCCAGAGGCGCCTTCGCCCGGTATGGACCCACTCAGGCCTGGGGGACCCCATGACGCTGAGCCACGATCGCCTTGCCCCGGAGGTGGTGGAGGGACTGGTGAACGTTCTCCTTACCGCGGCGATGTCATTCCCGCCGCCAAGCGCGGCTCCAATTTACTGCTTCGAAAACCGGGAGGACGTGCGGGCCGGCATGCCACTATTTGATCAGTGGGGGCTTGTGCCCCCGGGTCATGTGGGACCCCGCGACAATCCGGTCCAGGTGCTGCCGCTTCCCGGAGGTGAAGGCGACACCAAGGTGGTGGCCGCGGCGGAGGGGGGAAGGGGCCTGCTGGGTAAGCCTGGTTGAGGGCGATGAAGTCAACGCACATGCGCACGCTATCGCGCGGCCTGGTGACGGTGGTGAGGCTGGCGATCCTCTTGGGGTGGGGGGCTTCACGTGCGATTCCAGCATCCTGGGCCTTGTTGACTTCTTGGGTGATGACTTCCTGCTTCTTGGGCGCTTGACAAAATTCCTCACGCTTGACGGGCCGCACGCTCCGGCACGCGGCTGAGTGGTGCTCGATCACCTCCCTCGGCAGGCTGGGCGCGCCTGATGCTGTCCAAGCCAATGCATCAGGGCACGCCCGGAGGAAGGTGACGAGCGCGCCTTCCTATTTGGGGGAGGGCCCGCCGCCAGCGGCGAGGGAGGGGCCTGCTTCGCCCCCATCCAGCGACGCCTTCTAGGACTCAACCCACTCCTGAGGGAGCAGGGGCTTCTTCTTCACGGGCGCTTCCTCGGCAGGCCCAGGCACGTCCTCATCGGCCGGGTATGCGACGAAGGCAGTTTTGTAGGCGTGCTCGAGGGTTTGCAGCGCATCCTTCTCGTCGCAGCGGACGGTGAGGGTACTGCGGCTGCCGGGCATTTTGACGAGGCCGTAGGCGTGGTGGGTTGCGGCCATGAACTTGGTGAGCACCGGGTAGCCCAAGATGGCGTTGTAAGGCAGGCTGATGTGAGCCACATCGAAGACGATGAACTCCGTACGGTAGTTCTTGCGGGTGCCGAAGGTGACGGGAAGGAGCACCTGCCCCAGGGGGACAGTGGAGCCGTCGGTGACACCCGAGAAGGGCCTGGTAGGCATCAGGCGCTCGTAGGGCACTTGAAGCGTCTCGAAGGTCTCGATGGAGATCACGTTGAGGCCGGCGCCTCCGTCGATGAGGGTCTTGGTGATAGCGACGTTGCTGATGGTGGGGGTGCACAATAGGGGGACAACGCCCATGCCCTTCGTGGACTTGGGGTGGTCGCTGGCGTCGAAGGCGATGGGGAACTCGGACCACTTGAGGCGGCCGGTGGAATCGAGCGACGGGAGGGCCGCGTTCACCTCCCGAGAGAACTGCATGAAGTGGCGGTTGGATGGAGGGGCCTGGGCCCCGCCAAGGATGCAGGCCACCCTGCGGGGCTCTTGGTAGCCCCAGCGTTCTCAGCGGGAGGGGAGTCGTTGGCGCGTACTGGGGCGCGTTGGCCTAAGGGTCAGCCTGCCGCGGCTGGTCCTGCCAGCCCTGACTGTTGTTGTCGCCAGCGCCGTTGTTGTGTTTGTCACCCCAGCGGCCACCTCCGCTGCCGCCAGCGTGGCCCTTGCCGCGCTCCTTGTGGCGCTCGGTGCGGCCCTCGCGAAGCAACTTGAGCTCATGGCAGTCTTCTGTGTTGTGGGAGTTCATGTTGTGGTAGGCGCAAAAAGGGCATGCGTCCTTCTTGGCCTCGCCGCGGTCGCGGCCGCACTTGCAGTCCGGCTCCGCCGCGAGCACGGCTGGGCCCTTGCGCTAGGTGTCCTCGGCCTTGGGCTTCGCCACGTCAGGCTCAGCGTCAGCGTCGTTGTGGAGGAAGAGGCATCCCTCTTCGGCCTTGGCGCAACGGTCGGCGAGGACGAACAGCTCTGCCGCGGATTCTAGCTCATCCCTGACTGAGAGCTTCACGCGCATCTTCACGTCCGTGACGCCACTGGTGAAGGCGGAGACGATCGCGGCGTCGGAGGCCTTTGGGATCTTGTGGTGCACCTGGCTGAAGCACTGGATGAACTTGCAAAGGGGCTCGCTAGGGCGCTAACGCACGTTCCGCAGGTCGTTGATCGTGAGGGCGCAGTCGCTCGTGCCCTTGAAGTTGGTGACGAACTGCTTGCACAGGTCCTCCCACGAAGAGATGGACGCCTTGGGAAGGTTCATGAGCCACGAGCGCGCAGTGTCCTTGAGGGCCATGGGGAACCAGTTCGCCATGACCCGATCGTCCCCCCTCGCGGCCTGGATGATGATGGTGTAGAGCAGGAGGAACTCCGTGGGGTTTGCGGTGCCGTCGTAACGCTGAGGGAGCTCGGGCTTGAACTTGTCGGGCCACACCACGCGACGTAGCTCGGGGGCGAGGGCCAGGTAGCCCCCGTTGGTGACGGCTCCACCATTGAGGGCTGCGCGGTTCTGGCGCCCAGCCATGGCGACGTCATGGAGGACGCAGTCCTGCCGGTCGCGCGCCCTCTCGAGGGCCGCACGCATGTCTGGGGGCGCGCGGTGGATGATCTAGCAGCTTTCACCGTCGCCGCCCGGCGCCAGCGAGCTGCGTGATGGCTCCGGGGCTCGTGCGGTGGGGCGGTGGTCGGCCATGTCGCGGTCCGGAGGAGGAGGAGGAGGCGCGTCGTGCTCAGCGCGGTCCGCGTGGGACGGCAGAGCAGACGGAGAGCGGGAGGGCGCCTGGCCATCACGCGCGGCATCGACGAGCTCGGTGATGCGCCCAAGCCAGGCATCGTAGGCGTCCTCGGTGGGGCGGTAGCGCAGCAACTCCTGCGCCATGAGCAGTGCGGCACGCAGAGCGGGTGGATCGTGACGCGTGAGCGAGGAGGTGGCAGCGGAGGGGCCGTGCGCCTGCTCGTTCACCGACGGGTGGGCGGAAGAGGCCACGCGCTCCCCAACAGGCTCGGTGGCGGCGCGAGGGCGCCGTCCAGGGACACCACGGGCAGCGGGCGCCGCAGGGACCCTGACAGCGGCGCGACACGCAGCGCGTTCCCGGCGAGCAGCGGCGGCATCCATGTCGATGCTGGCATCGAGGTCGAAGGCGCGAAGACGGCAAGCCCCCCTACCTGGCGCGCCAAATGTCAGAGTCTAGGATCTGCATCCAAGAAACTTCTCCAAGAACTCAGGATTCAAACTCTGGGGGACTTTACTTGGCAACCTACGACACGACGGCAACTACGGCGGGGACGCGACGGACTCGCTGGCTCTCACCGGACATGAAGGGGACGCGCGAGCTACCCAGGTTCGGGCCACCGTGCGGTGTAATACCCTACTCCTGCTTGTGTTGGATTGTTCTGTGGTGGAGAGCTTGTGCTCGAGGTACAAGAGGTGCGGGGGAGAAAATGAGTCGATCCCCTTACATGGAAGCGGCCCTACCCCTTTTGTAGTGCCTTGGTCCTCTTCCCCGAAAATATGAGCGGGAAAGGGTGGCCACAGGGCAGCAATTCAAAGGGGGACAGGCGCGCAGGTCTATCCTGACTAAAGGCGGTTTCCGCGTGCTAAAGCTGCTCCTTGTGACGCGATGGTGGGCTTGGCGATGACCTCCGTCCTGGCGCGCTGATCCGTCCTGGTCTTCTATCACCAAAGAGGAAAGCCTTTGGGACTTGCTTTGGCAGAGGCAAATGCCGCTGCTCCCTTATCACCAGAATGGAAGCTGGGCTTGGTCGCGCCTCGCTGTCCTTATCCTGACAGCGGGACGTCACCCATGTGCTGGGCGCGGAGCCCCGCGGGTGGCGTCATACAACTCGCTTCGTGGGAAGGCCTCGCGAGGGGAGCCTCGCGAGGGAACCTGGTGCTTGGCGGCCTCGGCAGGTCCTGGCCTGGCGGGGAGGGGCCTCGCGAGGCTCACCCCTCACGAGGCAGCTTCCTCTGGAGCGGCTGAGGTAAGGCCACTCTCATGGGCCGGCCCAAGCGTCCTCCTCCGGGCCAGAGGCAGACGGGCCGTGGTACCCTAGTTCCCACCGGGCCAACAACCACTTTAGTTGGCTTTGTAAAATTATAGCAAGTGGCCTCTCCACTTTGCAAATATGCAAATACGTTTGGCCGTCGATCTTTTGGAGGAAGCGTGAACGAGTAGTACTTTTGCAGTGCCTAGAGAGTGTGTGTGTGAGTGTACGTGTGTTAGAGAGGGGTTGTGGGATGAAGAGAGAACCGAGAGAGAGAAAGGCCCTCCATTTCTTTTTAGTCGGCAACAAAATCATATAGAAACATACGAATCCTAGAACATTGGCGTAAGAAACTTTCAAATGGTGTATTTTATACTAATACATTTCCATCAAATCTGGGCATGCGTCAAATCAACTCTACTAGCAGTACAAAGGAGTGCTCCGACTTTATTAAAACATGGCCCACCTCACATTATCACCATATTTCTAGGAGTCCATGCGCGGCTGGCTGCCGGGCGATCTCTTCTCCCTCCTCATCTCTCTTTTTTCAGCCGGCACTCGGCGGGCGATTAGATTTTGGGTATCGTCGGTTTATTCAATTGCAGTCCCACATGTCACTGAAAATGCAAGAAACGCGTGTGTGTTCCCTTTGGTTAGCGGCGTGCCAGACCGACCGTGGGGGTGCGACGTGAACGCGACAGGCGTGCTTTAAGTGTGCCGCCTTTTCCTTTTAATCTTGTAAAGTGTAATGATGTCTACTACACAACGTATTCTTGTAGACTCGTGTTGGGCCTCCAAGCGCAGAGTTTTGTAGGATAGTAGCAATTTTCCCTCAAGTGGATGACCTAAGGTTTATCAATCCGTGGGAGGCGTAGGATGAAGATGGTCTCTCTCAAACAACCCTGCAACCAAATAAGAAAGAGTCTCTTGTGTCCCCAACACACCCAAAACAATGGTAAATTGTATAGGTGCACTAGTTCGGCGAAGAGATGGTGATACAAGTGTAGTATGGATAGTAGATATAGGTTTTTGTAGTGCGAACAATAAAAAACAGCAAGGTAGCAAGTAACAAAAGTGAGCATAAACGGTATTGCAATGCTTATAAACAAGGCCTAGGGTTCATACTTTCACTAGTGCAATCTCTCAACAATGCTAACATAATTGGATCATATAATCATCCCTCAACGTGCGATAAAGAATCACTCCCAAGTTCCTATTAGCGGAGAACATAAGATAGAAATTGTTGTAGGGTATGAAACCACCTCAAAGTTATCATTTCCGATCAATCTATTGAGTCATCCCTATAGGTGTCACAAATAGCCCTAGAGTTTGTACTAAAATAACAACATATGATATGCATCAACCAACTCTAATGTCACCTAGATACTCCAATGTCACCACAAGTATCCGTGAGTTGATTATTTGATATGCATCAAACAACTTGAGATCATAATATTCAATCCACACAAAGAACTTCAAAGAGTGCCCCAAGATTTCTACCGGAGAAAGTAGGACGAAAACGTGCATCAACCCCTATGCATAGATTACCCCAATGTCACCTCGGGAATCCGCAAGTTGAGTGCCAAAACATATATCAAGTGAATCAATATAATACCCCATTGTCACCACGGGTATTCATATGCAAGACATACATCAAGTGTTCTCAAATCTGAAATATTCAATCCAACAATAAAGAAACCTCAAAGGGAAATGATTCGATTCATCACAACAAGGATAGAGAGGGAAGAAACACCATATGATCCAACTATATTAACAAAGCTCGCGATACATCAAGATCGTGCCAAATCAAGAACACGAGAGAGAGAGATCAAACACATAGCTACTGGTACAAACCCTCAACCCCGAGGGTGAACTACTCCCTCCTCGTCATGGAGACCGCCGGGATGATGAAGATGGCCTCCGGTGATGATTCCCCCCTCCGACAGGGTGCCGGAAAAGGGTTGTAGATTAGATCGTGGAGGTACAGAGGCTTGCAGCAGCGTAAAAACTCATCTAGGTTAACTTTTGGGGGTTTCTGAATATATATGATTTTTCGGCGTTGGAATCACGCAAAGAGGTGCCATAGGGGACCCACGAGGCACCAGGGCACGCCTGGGGGGGGGGGGGCAGGCGCGCCCAGGTGGCTCGTGGGTCCCCTGTGGCTCTTCAGCTGCTCCTCCGAAGCTTCCTGGGTTTGTTTCCTTCCAGAAAAAATTGTTAAAAAGTTTCGCTGCATTTGGACTTCATTTGATATGGATTTTCTGGAAAACCAAAAACAAGCAGAAAATAGCAACTGGCACTGGGCACTAGGTCAATATGTTAGTCCATGAAAATCATATAAAACCCATATAAAAGTGCACCAAAATCATACAAAATTATAATAGACATGGCATGAATACTTCATAAATTATAGATACGTTGGAGACGTATCAGCATCCCCAAGCTTAATTCCTGCTCATCCTAGAGTAGGTAAATGATAAAAGAAATAATTTATGAAGTGTGAATGCTAGCATAGTGCATAAGTTTTGTGGTGCCCCGTCTGATTACCACAGTAGCCAGACAGTCGCCGCACATACCAGCCCAGGAAAATCACTCTGGCATGCGCTTTTACAACAAGTATCATGAACACAAGCATTTCTATTAATGGATATATAAGCCTTACATGAGATATGGCAGCGGAAAAGCTCTATCTAAGGCAGCATAATCCTGGTGCGGCTCCAATCCACAGGGATCTGATTGGGTTACTCTTCTAGCCCGCGAACACTCCGGCTCCTCACTAGAGGTCGTCGAATCCTTAGGTGAACCTGGCCACATTGAAGGCCACTGAGTACTTTTGAATGTACTCGCAAGCAAACCATACCAACATATACACCAAGCAAAGCAAACCATGGGATTCAAGCATGCATTTGTTATCTTAACAATATTAGCTATCATACTAAGACAGGATTATCTAGCAAAATTAATCATCTAGCAACATTAATTATCATGTCATAACAGGATTAACTTGCATGACAACTACTGAAGTAAAACATATCAAGTAAATAATCCATACTCCGAATATGTCATGATCTAAACCAAATCCAAGTCTTGTGGTCATCCGACCACTCCTCTCATAGCCATCGCATGGCTATCATTCATATCCCTGACATCATCTGATGTCCAGGCATCCGTACTGCCAGTCTGACAAATCATACCCTTCTTTGGTTCATTATTAACATCATATAGTTTGTTCCTCCAGACTCGACACAGACCAAATAGTGGCCTCATACGAACTGTCCATGACCGAGGACGCGGCTATTCGAATAGATTTACACTCTGCAGAGGTTGCACACTTTACCCACACCATGGAGAGCCTGGCCTCATACTTTAGTACATGTTCCCATTCGGGTGGACCGGTGCTGCTCCAACAAAACCTTGTCTATTGCCCGGCACTCTTACGGTCCCACCGACAATCATACCCTCCCAGGGTCATGTCCTGGGTGGCCCCTGTGTCACCCCGTGACACCTGCCACCGTCGTGGCCAAACACTGTCCCAAACGGGGACGCCGGCAAATAACTCAACTGGGCTCACAGGATTATCGTTGCCTACCGGGCCAGGGTAGCACGCACGCATAATCCTCCCTAGTTTGGTGGTACCGACAAGAGGCAAGACAATAGACCAAGTCAGGGTCGTCCCATACCGGCAAATGTGGCTGCACTGATGAGTTCGGTTCGGTGACACTATGACTCGATCCAGTCGACGGAGGAGGTTGTCATTATTAAGTCACATTTCATAATTTGGCAATAACAGTAACCATGCGTGAAGTAACAATTATGAAAACATAACAACCTATCTCCATACAATATCACAATGAGTCATAGTGAAGCAATATTTAAATGGCATGTTATCACTTTACAAGTTCTAGCTGTAAGTGACGACCATCTGAACCCTTGTATGAAACCGGCAAATAAACCAGTAGCCACCAGAACGGTCTTTACAACTCAGATCTGGGACGTGACTGGAATAACTCAACCCCGGCTCAAGATGGCTGAAAAGCAGCTCAGAGCATGAGACGGTGTTGATAAAAAGAGTGTAGTGGTTCCCTAAGACGGCCGAAGAACAGCTCAGAGCATAGGGTCACCGCTACAGAAAGAAATTCAACAGCTGCCCGCGACGGCCGAAAAGCAGCTCAGAACACGGCCAGTTGGCGCGTACTGGTGTGGTGCCGTCATCAAAGAAAGCCAAGCAAGGTTTCATCGGCGTCACATGCAGCTCACCACTACGCATACAAGCATATGCATATTAATTTAAACACGCAAGAATAACACAGAGCAATGCTTTAGGGCATATATCAGATGGTCGGCTTGCCTGGGGGTGAAGGAATACTCCGGAAGAACTGCGATCACCTCACGGAAGAATTCGCCAGAAAAGATTCCCTCTCGGAGGGGCTGAATAAGGGCAGGGGCAAAATGGGCATTTTTAGAATGAGTAAACATGTTGAAAGTGATGTCACCGGAACGGGCTCGACGAACTGAGAAAGTGAGCGTTGGATTCACCTCAATCGGAGTTGTGAGCGAAAAGATATTGCCAGTTGATTGCCAGGGACCAATCTGCAGAAGAAATATTTATAGACAAGTCCCTGACTGGAATTCGGCCGGAAAAAGAGAAATAGCACTGTTCCACCGGGCTGGCTTGGGCCGAGACTGCCGCGGCTGCTGTTGCTGCTGCCTTGGGCCGGCCCAGGGAGAAGGCGCCTTTTGGAGAGTGCGCTACCGCTGCGGGAAAACGGACCCTGGCGAACCGCCTCCACTTACCCCTTCGTTGTCCCTATGACAGGAGGGGCCCGCCCGTCAGGTTCTTCTCCCTCCTCCCGCCTGAACAGAGGAGACAGAGGCCGCGTCTGCCGTCGGCTTGCCGGCGATGGAGGGCTCGGGGGCCTTGGGCAGCGATAGGGATGAGTTCGCGGCTGCATCCCGCGCCCATGGGTGGTGGTCTTGACGCCGGGACGGCCGGAGTGGGGCGCTGCGGTGGCGGCAGAGCCACAGCAGCCCTACCAATTTGAGGCGAAGGGAGGGGCTCAGGCCTAGTCTGGTGGTCTGGGGACGATCCAGGAGATACGGGAAGGAGATGGGGAGGGTGGAGAGCACCAGGGGGTGGCTCTGCGGCTCAGTTGACCCGGAGCAGATGCGAAGGCCGAGGCGGCCGAAGGCGGAGCAGGAAGGGCTCCGGTGCTCCTCTGAGCAAGCTAGCAGGTAGAGGGGAGGAATAGGGGCTACTGGGGGTGGTGGATGCTCGGGGAGGGCTCGGCCTCGGCTATTTATAGCCCGACGAGGAGAGGTGATATGGATGGCCCCCGTGGCGATCTTAGCCGCGCACCGGCGTCGGGGAGCGGCCGACCTGACGAGGGGCAGCACGACGTGACACGGCGGTGAGGAAAGGGCCAAGGGAAGAGGAAGAAGACGGCGGTCACGGGCGGACAGTGCGGTGGAAGCACTCGCCGTGGCGTGGAGAAGAAGAAAGAGGAGGGGAGAAGACTCTGGACAGGGGCAGGTGGACGCCGCGGAGCCACGAGACATGCTCGGACAAGCTCGGGCTGGCCGGAGCTGGCCTGCCGATGAGAACAGTGCCGCAGAGCACCGTTTCTGCCTGCTGTCCACGCGGTCACCACGTGCATGGCGCGCTCCAGTGCCAGCCTGTCCACCACACCTTGTCAAACACGAAAGGCACTGGTCAAATAGGTAAGATATGACATTGGATGGACCAGGAAGGCTCCAGAGTGTTCAAGGGGATCCAGAACAGTTTCTGGTCAGAATCTTGGGGACCAAGCTGACGTGAAATGGCTTAGTGAGTGAGGTTGAAATGTTGTCAAAATAAGATGGGTAGGAAGGACTAGATGCTTGCCAAATTTGAGGTCATTTGGACAAGTTTTGCATACACTTCCTTTGTAATGCAAATTCTGGTCCAGAAACTTGACTTTGAAGCTGCACTCATATGGCTTGATGAAATGAGCTGAATTTTTGTGGAGGGTAGTTATTTGGGTGTATGGAGATACTGGAAAATTTTCAGCTCATTTGGATATACCAAAATGGTACTTCCTTCACAGAGCTAGAATCTGGACAGAATCTTGATGGAATTTTTGGGATAAATTGGCTAGATAAAATGATGTGAATTTTTGCATAGTCACATCATTTAGGGAGTGTGAGGTCCTGGATTAATTTGAGAATTTTTGAAGCAATATAAAATATAGTTGCTTCACAACCTCAAAATAAATCCAGAAACAAGAATTGGATGATGTGCTCAGAATTTGAACTATGGAACTTGGGATCTTGATGGAAATGGTGAAGATATGGATAGGAGAAGCTCCACAATTTATTTGGGATTTTTCCTGGCTACCAAAATGGTAGCTCCTTTGGAAAGTGCCCAGATTGCAATATTGGCTTTAAATAGGAAAAGGCAATTTCCCTTATTTAATTATGGCCAATATTTTTATGGGAGCTCAATATGATCACAAAGAATATCTCCACAAGTTTTTATGAACTTTGGAGATGGATAGATATTTTCCTGGATTTAATTCCTTTAAACAGCAGAAAAAGGAATTAATTTTAAATGAAAAATATTGCAAATGACTTGGAAATATTTTTGCATATCCAGGGTTTAAAAAGATAGGATGATCACTTGGAAAAGTTTGGGATGCAATAGATCAAAGGAAATTGGAGTTCCTTTGCAACGGAAGAAATTAGAGTTTCCCTTCCGGTAGACCGGGGAGTAGGGTTTCGGTGGCAAAATCTTGAGAATAAATCTTGGATGGCAAGGTTGGGTTGGAGAGAGTCTCTGGCTGGATAGGAAGGCAAGGCTAAATGACCATCTTCATATACCCAAGAGCAAGAGAAAATCCAATAACACCGGAAAAAAACAGGAGTCAAATCCTGCGAAGGAAAAAAAAACAAGGAGCGAAAACCAGGGTGTCACAAACCTACCCCCCTTAAGAAAATCTCGTCCTCGAGATTTTCGGGCTTACCTCCCGGTGAAGGGGACTTACCTGTGTGCGACTTGGATCCATCAGCTATCTTGTCTTCATTTGTTTACTGACCTTTTAGCTGCCTCTTTTGATGGCTCAGGTGCTGTCTTTTTCAGACGGCTGCATTGAATCCTTCTCTTTTCTGTCAGGCAAACCCTTTGTGCTGGTAGTTTGTTGGCTGGGGTTGGTGGGTAGCTCTGAGTATCGACAAATAATCTCGTTTCCATGTCCTGGGACTAGCTGCTTCGGGTTTTATTGTGATACTTCATACACTGACTGCCAAGGGCGAAACATCCTTTCTGAGTACCGAGCTCACGTGCTCGCATGGCCTCGAGTGACTAGGGGCGGCTTTCTTTCTGCCTTGTTAGAATACTCAGTCTGGCTCTGGGTTCTATACGAGGTGTTTCTTCCTGTCTCTTGCATTCTGACTTCGTCCTCAGGTGATTCCCAACTGAAATGTCGGGCATGATCACAAAGTAATCATAGACGGTAATCTCTGAGGTGGCTCTACCATATATAGCCTCTGTGGTCCTTGCTATGACCACTAAGCTGACATAGTATGGCTATCATCCGGTGTATCTTTCGGAGCATAACCTCTGATCTTGGTTGATGGCCCATATTCATGATGAGTATGACATGCTGGCTGCATTGTTGTGGCCGTATATGCAAGAGTCTGACAAGGATTGACAATATCACCTTGTCTGTGGAGCTTTACTTCATTGACCGCCGTGGGGATTGTTCATTCAAGACTTCCTTGTTCTTGGGGGTTCCTTTTGGGGAACTTGTCATGACCTACAATCATGGCTCCTTGGTCATATCCCAGCTTGTTGGGCTTGTATTCACAATTTACTCTTGCATATCTCGTAGGGATTGCTGCGTTCATATCCTTCTTTGAAGTATGGGGCCGACGTTTCTCTGAACACAGTCATTCCCGTGTATGAGTGGCTCGCATGAACTGATCCCCTGGACTGCATGCTCACAACATATGCAGGGGTACGGTAAATCCTTTCATAACCACTGAGTCCTGAGGCGGATGTGTGTCCGAACTAGTTCATGCTTCTGACAGGATTGTTGTGGGCACGTTGGCGTGCTGAAGAAGGTTGAATATCGTACCTCAGAAGCTTTCCTTCATGTTGCTTACTGGGGAAGGTCAGGTGCCTTATACCGGAAGTTTTCTGTGGTAGCATGCTGAGGAAGATTGGAGTGCCGTACTCCAGAAGATTTTCTCACCAAGGGGTGTAGCGAGAAAGGTTGGGAGTCTTGCGTTGTAAGCTTCTTCCGATAGCTTGCGGAGGAAGGCTGGGTTGCTTATATCAGAAGCCCTTGTCTGTAAATGTCCTGTTGGTCATGCATACCGCTAATTCTTTTGTTGGTCTGATCATTGTTGCTATAGAGTTTGCACAACTGATGCAGACTTCGTGTTGATGTTTATTCGGAATCCCCTTTGCACTCAAACCAAGTGTTGCTTGTAGTGAGCCGTTGACAGATAATTCCATTCGGTTTAGCTGAGCGTCCAGGTAGGTGAAATTCTCATTGACTCTGGGCAGCCATGAACTCATCCATATTTCTCGCAGACCTTGTTCATTATGCCCAGAAAATTTGTATATGCATCGAAGAATTCCAGAATATGCTCGGAAATTTATATCAACATACCAGAGTGTTGTTGTTGCTCTCGGCACCTTCACGTTCTCGAAATGTGTCTTCCGTGGGTAATAAATAATTCTTGAGTCCATTGAGAAGAACTCAAGATTCACCCCACTGACTGAAATAATCCTTGTGTCGAGGACCGAATAATTTTCTCCTTAGGTGTAATCCATTCTGCGGCAAACTCCCTTGGCTATAGTCTAGTTTTGTCGGTTGCACTCCGATTCTGCTTCTGACCCATCCTTCATTCTTGACAGCTCTGGGGTTGCTGTTCTGAATATCTTGTGGTTGACTTGAATCATCTGGGTTTGGACTATTGGGTAGTATCCAAGTTGTATGTTGGTCTTCTTGACAGCACTTGCGGATGGATCCAGTCGGAGCGAAAGAACGGAACCGACAAAAGAAGCAAAACCGCGAAAAACCAAAAAGCAAATAAAGCTCAAATTTTGCGGACTTACACATGCGGCCAAAGATTCACTAGTATAACTTATATAGCGCACTCGATGTGCCTCTAAGGACTTAGAAGCAAAACCACACAATGCCCCTGGTAGCAATTGGGGTCAAGCTCCTACTACTTCCTTAGGGAACATCAAACTTAACGCACGACCATAGCCAAAGTGGCTTAGTCAACGATCCTAGGTTTGTCGGGGAGAGATGGAATTTATCGGCGTTTCCCAAAGGAAACTGGATTTGAGGAGAGAAATGCCATGGTTAGCAAGCAAGGTGAGGATATCTGGTTTACCTAGGGGTTCAGGGCTCACGGGTCGTTGCCTGGTGCGGACATCTTACACCGAAGGCAAGGGCCACGAGAGTTGAGGTCTGATGGAGCCAAAAGCCTATGGGGGTTGCCTTATGATCAATAGTAGCCATGCCGATCTGGCAAAGATGGCTGAAATCAATCTGGGCTTTCTACTAATCAAAAAGATAATGAAATCTAGCTAGGGTAACCAACAGTCAGCTTGGCTCTGATACCATCCGTTGTGGCGCCCCGCCTGATTACCATAGTAGCCAGACGGTCGCCGCACATACCAGCCCAGGAAAATCACTCTGGCATGTGCTTTTACAACAAGTATCATGAACACAAGCATTTCTATTAATGGATATATAAGCCTTACATGAGATATGGCAGCGGAAAAGCTCTATCTAAGGAAGCATAATCCTGGTGCGGCTCCAATCCACAGGGATCTGACTGGGTTACTCTTCTAGCCCGCGAACACTCCGGCTCCTCGCTAGAGGTCGTCGAATCCTTAGGTGAACCTGGCCACATTGAAGGCCGCTGAGTACTTTTGAATGTACTCGCAAGCAAACCATACCAACATATACACCAAGCAAAGCAAACCATGGCATTCAAGCATGCATTTGTTATCTTAACAATATTAGCTATCATACTAAGCAAAATTAATCATCTAGCAACATAAATTATCATGTCATAACAGGATTAACTTGCATGATAACTACTGAAGTAAAACATATCAAGTAAATAATCCATACTCCGAATATGTCATGATCTAAACCAAATCCAAGTCCTGTGGTCATCCGACCACTCCTCTCATAGCCATCGCATGGCTATCATTCATATCCCTGACATCATCTGATGTCCAGGCATCCGTACTACCAGTTTGACAAATCATACCCTTCTCTGGTTCATTATTAACATCATATAGTTTGTTCCTCCAGACTCGACACAGACCAAATAGTGGCCTCATACGAACTGTCCATGACCGAGGACGCGGCTATTCGAATAGATTTACACTCTGCAGAGGTTGCGCACTTTACCCACACCATGGAGAGCTTGGCCTCGTACTTTAGTACATGTTCCCATTCGGGTGGACCGGTGCTGCTCCAACAAAACCTTGTCTATTGCCCGGCACTCTTACGGTCCCACCGACAATCATACCCTCCCAGGGTCATGTCCTAGGTGGCCCCTGTGTCACCCCGTGACACCTGCCACCGTCGTAGCCAAACACTGTCCCAAACGGGGACGCCGGCAAATAACTCAACTGGGCTCACAGGATTATCGTCGCCTACCGGGCCAGGGTAGCACGCACGCATAATCCTCCCTAGTTTGGTGGTACCGACAAGAGGCAAGACAATAGACCAAGTCAGGGCCGTCCCATACCGGAAAATGTGGCTGCACTGATGAGTTCGGTTCGGTGACACTATGACTCGATCCAGTCGACGGAGGAGGTTGTCATTATTAAGTCACATTTCATAATTTGGCAATAACAGTAACCATGTGTGAAGTAACAATTATGAAAACATAACAACCTATCTACATACAATATCACAACAAGTCATAGTGAAACAATATTTAAATGGCATGTTATCACTTTACAAGTTCTAGCTGTAAGTGACGACCATCTGAACCCTTGTATGAAACCGGCAAATAAACCAGTAGCCACCAGAACGGTCTTTACAACTCAGATCTGGGACGTGACAGGAATAACTCAACCCCGGCTCAAGACGGCTGAAAAGCAGCTCAGAGCATGAGACGGTGATGATAAAAAGAGTGTAGTGGTTCCCTAAGACGGCCGAAGAACAGCTCAGAGCATAGGGTCACCGCTACAGAAAGAAATTCAACAGCTGCCCACGACGGCCGAAAAGCAGCTCAGAACACGGCCAGTTGTTGAAAAGAGAACATAAAGTCGGCATCCACCCCGGACGGCCGAAAGCAGCTCAGAACACAGGCGTGGTGCCGTCATCAAAGAAAGGCAAGCAAGGGTTCATCGGCGTCACATGCAGCTCACCACTACGCATACAAGCATATGCATATTAATTTAAACACGCAAGAATAACACAGAGCAATGCTTTAGGGCATATATCAAATGGTCGGTTTGCCTGGGGGTGAAGGAATACTCCGGAAGAAGTGCGATCACCTCACGGAAGAATTCACCGGAAAAGATTCCCTCTCGGAGGGGCTGAATAAGGGCAGGAGCAAAATGGGTATTTTTAGAATGAGTAAACATGGTGAAAGTGATGTCATCGGAACAGGCTCGAAGAACTAAGAAAGTGAGCATTGGATTCACCACGATCGGAGTTGTGAGCGAAAAGATATTGCCAGTTGATTGCCAGGGACCAATCTGCAGAAGAAATATTTACAGACAAGTACCTGACTGGAATTCGGCCAGAAAAAGAGAAATAGCACTTTCCACCGGGCTGGCTTGGGCCGAGACTGCCGCGGCTGCTGTTGCTGCTGCCTTGGGCCGGCTCAGGGAGAAGGCGCCTTTTGGAGAGTGCGCTACCGCTGCGGGAAAACGGACCCTGGCGAACCGCCTCCACTTACCCCTTCGATGTCCCTATGACAGGAGGGGCCCGCCCGTCAGGTTCTTCTCCCTCCTCCCGCCTGAACAGAGGAGACAGAGGTCGCATCTGCCGTCGGCTTGCCGGCGATGGAGGGCTCGGGGGCCTTGGGCAGCGATGGGATGAGTTCGCGGCTGCATCCCGCGCCCATGGGTGGTGGTCTTGACGCCGGGGACGGCCGGAGTGGGGCGCTGCGGTGGCGGCAGAGCCGCAGCAGCCCTGCCAAATTGAGGCGAAGGGAGGGGCTCGGGCCTAGTCTGGTGGTCTGGGGAGGATCCAGGAGATACGGGAAGGAGATGGGGAGGGTGGAGAGCACCAGGGGGTGGCTCTGCGGCTCGGTTGACCCGGAGCAGATACGAAGGCTGAGGCGGCCGAAGGCGGAGCAGGAAGGGCTCCGGTGCTCCTCTGAGCAAGATTATAGGTAGAGGGGAGGAATAGGGGCTACTGGGGGGGTGGTGGAAGCTCGGGGAGGGCTCGGCCTCGGCTATTTATAGCCCGACGAGGAGAGGTGATAGGGATGGCCGTCGTGGCGATCTTAGTCGCGCACTGGAGCTCGCAGGAGGCGTGGCTGGCTGGATACCGGCGTCGGGGAGCGGCCGACCTGACGAGGGGCAGCACGACGTGACACGGCGGCGAGGAAAGGGCCAAGGGAAGAGGAAGACGACAGCGGTCACGGGCGGACAGTGCGGTGGCAGCACTCGCTGTGGCGTGGAGAAGAAGAAAGAGGAGGGGAGAAGACTCTGGACAGGGGCAGGTGGACGCCGCGGAGCCACGAGACATGCTCGGACAAGCTCGGGCTGGCCGGAGCTGGCCTGCCGACGAGAACAGTGCCGCAGAGCACCGTTTCTGCCTGCTGTCCACGCGGTCACCACGTGCATGGCGCGCTCCAGTGCTAGCCTGGCCACCACACCTTGTCAAACACGAAAGGCACTGGTCAAATAGGTAAGATATGACATTGGATGGACCAGGAAGGCTCCAGAGTGATCAAGGGGATCCAGAACAGTTTCTGGTCAGAATCTTGGTGACCAAGCTGACGTGAAATGGCTTAGTGAGTGAGTTTGAAATGTTGTCAAAATAAGATGGGTAGGAAGGACTAGATGCTTGCCAAATTTGAGGTCATTTGGACAAGTTTTGCATACACTTCCTTTGTAATGCAAATTCTGGTCCAGAAACTTGACTTTGAAGCTGCACTCATATGGCTTGATGAAATGAGCTAAATTTTTGTGGAGGGTGGTTATTTTGGTGTATGGAGATACTGGAAAAATTTCAGCTCATTTGGATATATACCAAAATGGTACTTCCTTCACAGAGCTAGAATCTGGACAGAATCTTGATGGAATTTTTGGGAGAAATTGGCTAGATAAAATGATGTGAATTTTTGCATAGTCACATCATTTAGGGAGTGTGAGGTCCTGGATTAATTTGAGAATTTGTGAAGCAATATAAAATATAGTTGCTTCACAACCTCAAAATAAATCCAGAAACAAGAATTGGATGATGTGCTCAGAATTTGAACTATGGAACTTGGTATCTTGATGGAAATGGTGAAGATATGGATAGGAGAAGCTCCACAATTTATTTGGGATTTTTCCTGGCTACCAAAATGGTAGCTCCTTTGGAAAGTGCCCAGATTGCAATATTGGCTTTAAATAGGAAAAGGCAATTTCCCTTATTTAATTATGGCCAATATTTTTATGGGAGCTCAATATGATCACAAAGAATATCTCCACAAGTTTTTATGAACTTTGGAGATGGATAGATATTTTCCTGGATTTAATTCCTTTAAACAGCAGAAAAAGGAATTAATTTTAAATGAAAAATATTGCAAATGACTTGGAAATATTTTTGCATATCCAGGGTTTAAAAAGATAGGATGATCACTTGGAAAAGTTTGGGATGCAATAGATCAAAGGAAATTGGAGTTCCTTTGCAACGGAAGAAATTAGAGTTTCCCTTCCGGTAGACCGGGGAGTAGGGTTTCGGTGGCAAAATCTTGAGAATAAATCTTGGATGGCAAGGTTGGGTTGGAGAGAGTCTCTGGCTGGATAGGAAGGCAAGGCTAAATGACCATGTTCATATACCCAAGAGCGAGAGAAAATCCAATAACACCGGAAAAAAACAGGAGTCAAATCCTGCGAAGGAAAAAAAAACAAGGAGCGAAAACCAGGGTGTCGCAAGTTTGATCAATGATAATTTCAATCACTTTTCCTAGCATCATAACAGCAACTCTTTCTCATAAAACTCATCATGATAAAGTAGAAATCAATTCACATGTTATGGTTCAAACAATGCAATCTCTTGAAACTTAACAACCTATGTTCTTAGCCACCAAACAATTGCAATTCAACTTAATTTCAACAAAGTCTAAGTAAGAGCTCCACATACTGAATTATCATATAGTCTTCTATAATTGCTAGTACTCAAAGCATAGTTTTAGAACAAATGGCATCCATCGAACACAGAGAAAGATAGGGGCATAATTTTCGCCTCCCAACTCATTTATCATAGAGATAATTGTCAACAATAATAATTCATGATCAAATATATTTGACTGGCCATATGTGCCTGGATCTTTCCCCACCACATGATGCTTACCAACTAGAGAATAATTGAGGTTGAAATGCGAATGAATACTTATTGACTCTTGCATAAAAGTAAATACATAAAAGTAAATACATAAAAGTAAAAGATAGGCCCTTCGCAGAGGGAAGCAGAGGTTGTCATGTGCTTTTTATTTTTTGATGCACAAGCCCTTAATGCAAAGGATAATCACGTTATATTGCCCCTTGTGATAGCAACCTTTATTATGCAGTCCGTCGCTTTTATTTCTTTACCATCACAAGTTCGTACAACGCTTATTTTCCCTTACAATAAAAGATCATACATATTTTAGGAGCAATTTTTATTGCTTTTTGCACCGATGACAACTTACTTGAAGGATCTTATTCAATCCATAGGTAGATACAATGTTGGGGATATCGCTTATTAGGAACTTATCGGTCGACCCAACATAAGGGGTAAATCGGCCAGTTTATCTGCATATCGGCCGATTTATCGCCTTATCGGCTAATTTATCAGCCGATTTATCTTATCGGTCAAACACGGTAAGTGATAAATCGGTCGATTTATCGGAATATCGACCGATATCTTGAACAGTGGGTAGATATGGTGGACACTCATGGCAAGAAACTGGGATTAAGGGTTTTTGGATGCACAAGTAGTATCTCTACTTAGTATGAATTTTTGCCTAGCAAAAGATCCTAAGCAAGCACCACATGTTGGAGGATCCATAACAATATAACTTCTATGCAAATATACCCAAACATAACTCATTAGGTTGTCTTCCTTGCCCAACTTCAACTAATTTGCTCAAGTTTGAAAATAATTAATGGGTATTCACAATCATAAAAGATGTCCAAGATAATATATTTATATGTGAAAGTTCTCTTGCTTATACTAATCATTCATGAATTGCTTGTATGACCAATATTGTGATTGTTAAGCTTCAATAGATTTCACTTTCTAAACCCAATGTGAAACTACTACTAGGCACGATACAAGCATATGGATCACATATAATTTCAACTTTATGATATTCAATTTATTCAACAATTTACTCATAGGATATAAGTGAAGAACAAGAGTAAATAACAAACTACTCCAAAAAGATATAAGTGAAGACCAAATGAGTGGTTAAGTAAATAGGTGGCTATGTGAGGACTCTCTCTCATTTAAAAAATTCAGATCTTAAGTATTTTATTCAAACAGCAAAGAAAACAAAATAAAATGACATTCCAAGAATATCACATATCATGTGAAGAAGCAAAAACTTAGGCTCAACCAAGACTAACCGATAATTGTTGAAGAAGAAAGGTGGGATGCCTACCGGGGCATCCCCAAGCTTAGATGCTTGAGACTTCTTGAAATAATAACTTGGGATGCCTTGGGCATCCCCAAGCTTGAGCTCTTGTGTCTCCTTAATTCCTCTCATATCACGGTTTCCTTAAATCTTAAGAACTTCATCCACATAAAACTCAACAAGAACTCATAAGATAAGTTAGTATAAATCAACTCAAAACCTTAACATTCTCTACTGTAAATAATCACTAAAATTATAATTAAACATTGCATACTAAATGCCTCTGCATATTTAATACTCCTATCCTCAAATAGAAACATTAAACAAGCAAACAATGCAACTATAACAGCAATCTGCCAAAACAGGACAGTCTGTAAAGGGTGAATAAGAATTAATACTTCCCTAACTCCAAAAATTCTGAACAATTACCACGTGACAGAGAACTCATGCATGCTTACTGTGTAAAAATTTCAGATTTTTATCATATTCTGACTATTCAGGAATATTCTAGACATAACAGAAAACTTTCTGTTTTCAAACAGCAACACATGAACTTGCAGACTGAGCATGGTAAAGGCTATAATTGGCATTTTATTGAAATAAAAGATACAAAACATGATTATTAATAGCAGCAATCAAATATCAACAAAATAAAATGACGCTCCAAGCAAAACTCATATTATGTGACGAATAAAAATATAGCTCCAAGTGAGGTTACCGATAATGTTGAAGACGAAACAGGGGATGCCTTCCGGGGCATCCCCAAGCTTAGTTGCTTGGGTCTTCCTTGAATATTACCTTGGGGTGCCTTGTTCATCCCCAAGCTTAGGGTCTTGCCACTCCTTATTCTCCTCATATCGATATCTCACCCAAAACTTGAAAACTTCAATCACACAAAACTTAACGGAACTTGTGAGATAGGTTAGTATGATAAAAATAAATCATCCACTTAGGTACTGTCAAGACAAGATTCTTAATTGTTCTCACGTAATGCCTACTGTATTCTATAATTTACACAATTTATATTACTCAATATAAGCTATGGAAACACTAAAACAAGCAAACTATGCACTAAAAACAGAATCTGTCAAAAACAGAACAGCGTGTAGTGAGCGATTTAAAAACCATACTTCTGTACCTCCAAAAATTCTGAAAAATTAGTAAAACGTAAAACAATTGTATCCCAATACTGTGGAAAAATTTAAGAATTTTCTCACGCCTCAGTACAGAATAGAAATTCCAGCACTGGACGCAAAAGTTTCTGTTTTTGCACAGAATCAAATCAACAAGCATCCACACTATCCCAAAGGCTTTACTTGGCACATTATTGAAAGAAAACATATAAAGCATGATTACCACAGTATCTTAATCATGTGAACACACAAAAACAGTAGGTATAAATATTGGGTTGTCTCCCAAGAAGCACTTTTCTTTAATGCCTTTTTAGCTAGGCATGATGATTTCAATGATGCTCGCATAAAAGTAAAGAATTGAAACACAAAGAGAGCATCATGAATCATAAGACAAGCACATTTAAGCCTAACCCACTTCCTATGCATAGGGATTTTGTGAGCAAATAATTTATGGGAGCAAGAATTAACTAGCATAGGAAGGCAAAACAAGCATAACTTCAAAACTTTCAACACATAGAGAGGAAACTTGATATTATTGCAACACCTACAAGCATATGATCCTCTCTCATAATAATTTTCAGTAGCATAATGAATGAATTCAACAATATAACTATCACATAAAGCATTCTTTTCATGACCTACAAGCAGAGAATTTTTATTACTCTCCACATAAGCAAATTTGTTCTCATCAATAGGAGTGGGAGTATCATATGAAACTCGAATACTATAAATTGTTTCCACATTAAAAGAGTAATGTTCAGAAAAAGGGTAATCATAATTATGACAAGTTTTATAAATATAATCATCACTACTTTTTATGATATAAGTATCATCACAATAATCATCATAAATAGGAGGCATGCAATCATCATAACAAAGCATAGCATCCCCAAGCTTGGGACAAACGTTATTTGCAGCAAATAAATTCTCAAACATACCATTCCAATCAAACATAGCATCCCCAAGCTTGTTGGTTTGCATATCATTACCATTATCACTATTATCATCAATAGTATGAATAGCACCAATAGTATAACAATTATTATCATATTCCTCCAAGTTGGTGCCATAAAGATTTTCAAGATCATAAGAAGTATCATTATCTTCCCAATCATAATCATCACAACAAGCAATAGGCATAGCAAAATCATCATCAAGTGTATCATCTTCCACAGTTATTTTTGATTCATTCTCATGAGGTACAACAATAATAGGAGCAACATTATTTGGGAGAGATACCTCTTTACCTCTACTTTTCCTTCTTTTCTTTTTCTTTACCACATTATGTGTGGGTTTATTTAATTCTTCCGAGCTTCTTATTGAAGAGATTGGTTGGATAGGAAGCTCCTCCTCGTTACCTGTTTCATCATGAGAGAAAATAGGAGGGAAAGGGGGAATCTTTGCCCTTTCATTAGTATTTCTATTATATTCTATTTGTTTTCCCGTTTTTCTATAGTTGGCAATATAAGCATTCTCCTTGCAATTTACCATACAAAACATATAGATTTCCTTTAGATTAGTTTCAATGTCATCCGTGAGAATGAATACTTCAAACCAACTATTTTTATGTGACAATTCCTCACACCCCAAAAATAGATAAAGCTCATTATATAGTTCGAGGGCGGTCAAGTCATTACAATATTTAGCCATGATTTGATCATGAAAGAGTGTGCATTGGAAATTAAGGTGACCAACTTTATTGCAAAGTTCACAAGTAATAGGATAAAGAGAACATAATTTTGTAGCAAATTCATCTATCACTTTGAGCAAAAAATTGGTTCTATCATGTTTATGCTTCTTACAAAATCTATCATCCCTATAAGGCATATCTTCACAAACTTTATGCACTCCACAAAAATTGACATGGTTATAAGAAACATTTTTGTCATGACTAGTGCAATCATCATTAGTATTTTGGATATTCATAGAATTCATACTAACAACATTGCAATCATGCTCATCATTCAAAGATTTTATGCCAAACATTTTATTGTATTCTTTTTCTATCAATTGAGCACAATTTTCCGATCCATCATTTTCAGGAAAGACATTATAAAGATGAATAATATGAGGCAACCTCAATTCCATTTTTTTTAGTTTTATTTTATAAAACTAAACTAGTGATAAAACAAGAAACTAAAAGATTCGATTGCAAGATCTAAAGATATACCTTCAAGCACTCACCTCCCCGGCAACGGTGCCAGAAAAGAGCTTGATGTCTACTACACAACTTATTCTGGTAGACTCGTGTTGGGCCTCCAAGCGCGGAGTTTTGTAGGACAATAGCAATTTTCCCTCAAGTGGATGACCTAAGGTTTATCAATCCGTGGGAGGCGTAGGATGAAGATGGTCTCTCTCAAACAACCCTGCAACCAAATAACAAAGAGTCTCTTGTGTCCCCAACACACCCAATACAATGGTAAATTGTATAGGTGCACTAGTTCGGCGAAGAGATGGTGATACAAGTGTGGTATGGATAGTAGATATAGGTTTTTGTAGTGCGAACAATAAAAAACAGCAAGGTAGCAAGTAACAAAGTGAGCATAAACGGTATTGCAATGCTTATAAACAAGGCCTAGGGTTCATACTTTCACTAGTGCAATCTCTCAACAATGCTAACATAATTGGATCATATAATCATCCCTCAACGTGCGATAAAGAATCACTCCCAAGTTCCTATTAGCGGAGAACATAAGATAGAAATTGTTGTAGGGTATGAAACCACCTCAAAGTTATCCTTTCCAATCAATCTATTGAGCCATCCCTATAGGTGTCACAAATAGCCCTAGAGTTCGTACTAAAATAACACCATATGATACGCATCAACCAACTCTAATGTCACCTAGATACTCCAATGTCACCACAAGTATCCGTGAGTTGATTATTCAATATGCATCAAACAACTTCAGATCATAATATTCAATCCACACAAAGAACTTCAAAGAGTGCCCCAAGATTTCTACCGGAGAAAGTAGGACGAAAACGTGCATCAACTCCTATGCATAGATTACCCCAATGTCACCTCGGGAATCCGCGAGTTGAGTGCCAAAACATATATCAAGTGAATCAATATAATACCCCATTGTCACCACGGGTATTCATATGCAAGACATACATCAAGTGTTCTCAAATCTGAAATATTCAATCCAACAATAACGAAACCTCAAAGGGAAAAGATTCGATTCATCACAACAAGGATAGAGAGGGAAGAAACACCATATGATCCAACTATATTAACAAAGCTCACAATACATCAAGATCGTGCCAAATCAAGAACACGAGAGAGAGATCAAACACATAGCTACTGGTACAAACCCTCAGCCCCGAGGGTGAACTACTCCCTCCTCGTCATGGAGACCGCCGGGATGATGAAGATGGCCTCCGGTGATGATTCCCCCCTCCGGCAGGGTGCCGGAAAAGGGCTGTAGATTAGATCGTGGAGTACAGAGGCTTGCGGCGGCGTAAAAACTCATCTAGGTTAACTTTCGGGGGTTTCTGAATATATATGATTTTTCAGCGTTGGAATCACGCAAAGAGGTTCCACAAGGGGCCCACGAGGCACCAGGGCGCACCTGGGGGGGCAGGCGCGCCCAGGTGGCTCGTGGGTCCCCTGTGGCTCTTCAGCTGCTCCTCCGAAGCTTCCTGGGTCTGTTTCCTTCCAGAAAAAATCGTCAAAAAGTTTCGCTGCATTTGGACTTCATTTGATATGGATTTTCTGGAAAACCAAAAACAAGCAGAAAACAGCAATTGGCACTGGGCACTAGGTCAATATGTTAGTTCATTAAAATCATATAAAACCCATATAAAAGTGCACCAAAATTATACAAAACTATAATAGACATGGCATGAATACTTCATAAATTATAGATACGTTGGAGACGTATCATGTAACATTATCTTTCACTTGCTCTTGCGATCGATCGGTAGAAATCCAGATAGAAAAGACGAGCGCGGGGCTTTCTCGCGCATTAGGCAGGCTAGTTTGGCCTAGTCAGTTTGCTCACATACGTTCCCATGTGTCAGTGATATGCCGTGAGGAAGCACGTTGAGCGACGGGCCGAACGCGACATGCGTGCCGTGAGTGGTCCACTTTCTCATTTTGAACTTGTAAGTGCAACACTTGGTTTAGCACCTTCATACGAACGATCGATGCAAAACCCAGTTAGAAAAGACGAGTGAGCAAATATTATTTTCTGGAACCATCCTCCCTTCACGTCACGGACCATGTTCATATCCTGTGCTGCCACGGTGCCGTCCAGTCTTGGCGTGTGCTAGCGGTATTGATGCTACAGTAGCTTTCTAGAAGAAGCGGATTCAACAAAGAGTGAAATGATGGTTGCTTCGTCCGAGCAACTTACAGTTGGATAGGTGAGGCCTTGTGATTTGATGGCTCATTAGTCATTATTACTATGGCGCTACGACCGGGTGAGTCTCCCTTGCAGTTTTGCGTGATGCACTATAATTTTGGTGGATGGCAAGTGGACCCAAATGGTGGATGTCCCACATGTCGGCGAATGAAAGTATTCTACCCGCTATGGAGGAGAAGCAAGGAAACCGCGCGGTAGAGTGTCACTGCTGTTTTATATTTATTTCTTATTTTTAGCGTTTCTACTGTTACGACGGAGGAGTGCGAAACACGACAGCCCAGTGAACTTGCATGTGCAGTGGTTCATATACTATTTTTATTTAATGACTTGATGATTTGAAGATTGCTCACCATGCCTGCTGCTTGGTGTGCAGTGATTCATACGGCAAACCATCCCGGAGAGACAGACGCGTCTAGTTGGAAGGTCTCGGACCATATACGTAAACAAATATCCAACCTCATACGGAGTATGTGCCTGCAATTAATATAGTAGAGTACTTAGGCACGTACATCATAATATCAACGTGCATTGCACGTAATATTTAGTGCTAGTAAGTTCTAAAAGACAAATGCATGCCACACATGTTCATACTATTTGTGCCTGGCTACTTCACCTATATTTACTGCGTACATTACTCAGGTTCGTAGGTGCCTGGGTACATGTCCGTTTCGTAGTTCCAGTCCCAGGTCTTCTTCATAGATGGCACGATCCATAACGGAGGGCAACGGGAATACATCTCATCGCAGCTTTTTAGTGTGGCTCCCAACGATGGAGACTCATCCAAGCTGAAGCGGCATAAGTCAGGGATAGGAGCGTTCAAGATATTAATCCGGCGGTGCGCAATGAAAACGCACCCACTCTTCATGAACGGCAGGCCGTCCGCGTCGTGCACAGAAGGTGGCATCGTTTTCACTATGGGGTAGCTGTCCCCAATGAAAACCGAGTACTCTCCAAGTGTATTCCTCCGCGCCCAGGTAGCATCACGGGGGTCGAACACGCAGCCGTTCATCTGGTACACCTGGCATCTCAAACCTGGACACATTGTGACGGGCATGGTCAAAGTCCATGCAGGATAAATGTTGTGCAGCAAGCACAATAAGGTGACATAAGCAGAGGATAAGGATTAAAATAATATATTCTATATTTGCTTATTTCTATGATAGGGAAGGGAAGAAGTCTAGTAGGAGTAGATTAGAGCCAACTGCGGCACGGGCTAGAAGAAACAATTTGAGAGTGTGACGTGGGCGATGTATATTAATTAAAGTAGGAGGAGTCCTAGTAGTAGTAGTACTTTTTTTATTAGATGGGATTCAAGCTTACTAGCTAGTACATTGCGGAATTGAAATTGCTAATTATAACTTGTATTATAATGTTGCGTCGATGACTATCCCAATCAATCAAAAAAAGAAAAGAACTACTCCTCATGGAGTATAACGAGACATGTACTGAAATGTTATAAGATGACATGGCAATAAGATAGTATACTCTAGCTCCTGGCTCTACTAGTCTTAGATCGGAGATAATGGATTACCTGGGTACATGATCAGGGTCCGATTGTGATAGATTGTGGCACCTTGCTGCCCTTCAATGGTACCATGGGTAACGACTGCTAAGATAGTACGTCCCAACTGGGTGTCGTCAGTTACAAGGTTCCAAGTGAGACCAAATGGCCCATGCACACCCACGATCGGCTATCTGATTTTGATCGGGGGATGACTTTTCCCTGCATGCAACAATTTAATGCACCTTGAAATCTGAACATGTGATGTGGAGCAATAAATTTGAAACTTATAAAACGGAAAAACTAAACATATTAAACCAGAAGAGAGGGAGTATACCGTAGGATGTGTCCCAAATGAAACAAGTCCCATGGTTTGTCACCGCGAAGATGCGGTTTAAAAGGAGCATGGCGTCTTCGTACTCGTACGGCAACAAATCGGCCGTAGACAGCATGGTCCAGCTTTGACCGCCACGTGCAGGATGTTTCGTGAAAGCAATCGCGATGTTGAACACCGCGATGAGAGAGTAATCTTTGTTTCCGCACGACCTTGTCGGGGCTTCCGAGATTGCTATCTTCTTCAAACTCACCGTGGTTCCATTGTACCAATTCAGGAGGTGCCCCATTGGATGGCCGATCCCAATGCCGGACAAAGGTTCAACGGGAACGGTCTCACTGGTGTGAATGTTGTGCAAATTGATGTTGGTACCCTCCCGTACGTATGCAAGCCAATCTCCATTGGCACCAAGCCTAACCTGTGCAACAGTGGGCAGCGGGGTAATTATGAAATGGAACACGGAAGTAGTCTTTAGAATACATTTACGTGATCAAACTCATCACTGACCTGCTCATCGGACAAAATCCGAGTGCCCCTCAACGTCGGCATCTCAAGGGGCGTCAACTTGCAACTACGGCCATGCCGCGCTGGAGAGACCCCCCAGGAAACATCCTCGTCCTCAAGGACGCATGGCAGACCAACTAGCATGGCCTTCTCCCACGCATATTTACGCACCGTCTTAAAATATTTGGTGCAAGCACCGCTGAGTCTTGCGGATGTAAGGAAGTCAGAGCGACTAACGATTTCCCCCAAAGCATCGTCGTCCAAGGTCTCCCAATCTCGACGAGGACGAGAAACACCACCGCCTTGGGAATCCATAGCAATGATGATGAACTGCCTTCTCCCTTTGGGAACTAGTTTAGACGAGAGGAGATGATAACCACAGGGCTTCGTCCCTTCGGAAAGGATGTTCTGCGGGTGCGCATTAGCAGTAGTGCGCTAGTGCGGTTTATATTTGAGATCAGGGAGCCGGCGGGCGGTTCGTTGTCCAGCATGTTCGCGTCCATCCACCTTCCCATAATTAAAGCACGCACAACATTTACGGCGACTGGGATTGGTTTGTTTTTCGGGCGCACCGACCAACGCGGACTAGCGGACCTCGTCGCCCATTTTCGAGCACGACTTCGACAACTACGTGCGTGACACGGAAAATATCTAGTGCTACCAAGGCTTAGGTGCTACCATGATACGGGCTTCTAGGCTGTCAGATTCTGAGATTGAACGGCTCCCGGTAACTCTGCAACATTTGCAAAAATGCACAGGAGCCCGTATCATGGTACCACCTAAGCCTCGGTAACAGCAGATACTCTCTCGTGTGTGACATGCCTGCATGCAAATCTTGCGTGGCAAAAATTAAAAAAATGTGCGAGGCAGAGCGGTAGGCTGTCAGCCTGCATGTTGTAGCCATGTCATTTACACGCAACCTAAAGGCCTGGGTGTACGTAGTACTAGTAGTTAAATATGCATTGTGTGCCACGAAAGTTCCTTGGAGCTCGTGCTGCAGCTAGTGTACTCCACAGCCCGCTTCTCCTCCTTCCTCTTCCACCGCCCGGGCACGTCCGTGGGCAGTGACCGGTCAACCCTAAGATAGTACTCCCTCCGTTTTTATTTACTCCACATAATAGCTTTGACTGAAGTCAAACTTTGCAAAGTTTGACCAAGTTTGTAGAAAACAATATGAACATTAAAGTGACAAATTTATATGATGTAAAAATATATGCAATGATGAATCCAATGATATTGATTTGACGGAGTGTGTGTGTGCGCCTCTACTCTTCGGATATGTACTCCACCTTTTGCAACGGGATATAAATATTAGTACAATGGTAGGTTAGCTTGTGATTTACCTGACCATATTAATGTGATTGTGTAAATAAAAATTTCTCAATTCCACCCCGTGATTTGCGTCATATTTTAATGAGAAGTTTGCTAACTAAATTGCAGTGGAATTTGTCCATGTTATAAGTAAACTAAGGTGATTGATAATCATACGGGGAAGGTTGGACGAAAGGTATGGTACGAACAAATACTCCACCTAGAGCATGTGTGTGTGTGTCTAGTCGAGATAATTGCACGTTTAGTCCTTGTACTTGTAGGCGATGTCCAACATGGTCTTCATAGTCAGAAAGTGCTTCAATACAGTCCTCATACATGCAAATACGGTGTGTATACGGTCCCTGAGGTTGCAACAGTGGTCCTGGCTATACGCCTCGTGTATGTAGCTTGTATGCCACCACTGCCATGTCAGCATCAATCCCACGGGTCGTGCGAACTGAGTCAAGCCGCTGGTCCACATCTGTATGAGACCCACATGTCAGTGGCTACAAGAAATAAGTGAGAATTAAAAGAAATGTGTAGACAGGGTTTCGAACCCGCAACCTCTGCCACATGCAGCGCGAGGCGAACAACCAGGCCAAGTGCAATTATTTGTTATCGAGATGCATACTTCTTAATTAGGTTAGCTTTGTTAGTAGATATCCTAGTTGGGCCAAAGTAGAGCTGATCGTAACATGCATGCTGATTTAGTCCAGTTTGCACATGCGCATACGTTCCTAGACGTTTGCATTTGCAGTAGTTGTTTTTCGAGTACTAGCCAAGTTTGAGTCTCATTCTTGTTGCTTGTGCTGTTTCTATCTGTACGATCGCCATATTTGAATAATTGATATTGTCGTAATGATTCTTAGTGTTGATGTAACACGTGTTATGTGGTCATGAACATACATGCATGCACGCATGCATGCGCATCTAAGTAGTTAGCATGTACTCTACGAATAAACCAGAGCTTGTTACCCCGTCCCCTAAAAAAGCATGTTACCATGAAAAATAAATAACCAGCACATCTTTACCGTACAATATAATAGAGCATGTTGATTTATTCTCAACTGATTCCTCACGCCCACTGACACGTTGGTCCCACACGGACGTTTGACTCAGTCCGATTGACCTGTGGGATCGATGGTGACGTGGCAGTGGAGGCATACGGGCTATGTACGCGAGGCGTATAGCCAGGACCACTGTTGCAACTTTAGGGACTATATACACACACCGTATTTGCATGTATGAGGATTGTATCGAAGCACTTCCTAACTATGAGGACCATGTTAGACGCCGCCTGCTAGTACAAGGACTAACCATGCAATTATCTCGTGTCTGGTCGTATAGAGACTGTGTGAAAGAGAGAAGAGAGAGAGAGTGTGTGTGTGTTTGTGTGTGTGTGTGTGTGAAATGGAGTCTTCGGTAGGGAAAGTAATTAAGTGTGTGTGGCTTCATCATAGAGAGGTGATGTCTAATTAAAAGAATTGTGCGTGATGGTAATAACAAGCACACACGGTTGATGGAACAAGTCATGTGCTGACATCGCCGATTGCGGTGCACACGCCACGTACGCATCCGAGAACGCTTGCCCACGTTAGAGCATGGTTAATAATATAGCCAGCTGCTGGCTATAGCATGTTGCCATGTCATCTATAATCAATGTAATAGCGAACACGTATAAGAGCATGGTTAATAATGTAGCTGGCTGTTGGCTATAAGGAGATGCCACCTCACTTAAAGCCTTCATAAAAAAATACTCATATAATAGGTTGGCTCTTAAATTGGCTATTAGGTTGGCTCTAAGCATTTAATATTTGCATGAGCAATATATATGATTGGATGAGAGTTGCATGCATACTACTTTTTCTTGATCTATGTGTTATAGTCGGGCTGTAGAATAAGAGCACGCTTTACTCTCTCTCCTCTCTTCTCACTCCTCCAAGTAGGATTTTAATGACATGGCAAGTCTTATAGCCTGCTGACTAGGTCTTATTAGACTTGCTCTAAATAGTTAGCTATAAGAAAGTACTACTTTCTTAACATATGGCCCACCTTCCACTCTCACAAAGCTTCTTGGAGCTCGTGCTACAGCCGGTTGTAAGTCTACCGCCCGCTTCTCCTCTCTCTCCTCCTCTCTCTCTCTTCCAACTCAGCAACAATATAATATTTAAATCCTTATAGCCCGCTTACATCACCTCATTATACTTGCTCTTAATTACACCATCCGGGAATCGTGCAGCACTTCAAAACCGGAACCGTCAAATAATTTTAACCTTGTTTCCCGTCACATTCCAAATTACCACGCTATATGTAAGTGCAAACCTGTTCACACCAATCAAAACCTAAACATTTTCCCACTTAGCAGCTTATTACTAGGTTATAAATACCACCTACTCAAAAATGACTGCACATTCCTCCTCAATTCCTCATCAACAAACAAACAAGTCTTCGTCCTTCCTTGCGTCTGCCATGGCCAGTGGGAGGAGTTCTTGGTCGAGAAATGACCATGGAGCGGCGAGCGAAGCAGCAGAGATGTCCCACCTCATCGCGATATCAGCCGAGAGGTCCCGCCGCGCCGCCAAAGCAGCACAGAGGTCCCACCGCGCCGCCAAAGCAGCACTGAGGTGCCGCCATGCCGCTGAAGCAGCAGAGTGGTCCGGCCGCGCCGCGGAAGCGGCACAGATGTCCCGCCGCACCGCGGAAGCAGCAGAGAGGTCCTGCCGCATCGCGGCGGCCTGGATGGATCTATCGCGGGCACTCGAGGGCTCTCACAGGCGCATGCGCGCTATGCTCAATAAACTGATGGACGATGACATCCCCCGCTAGGCGAAGCTGCAAGAGGAGAGCTATGCCGCGTTGGATAAGTCGACCGGCGTCATCCGCGGACTAAGGGGTGACAAAGTAAGGCTCCGCACCGAGCGCGACCTGATGAGGGCGAAGATCGCCGGCAGGGTGAAGCAGCACGAGGAGACAACTGCCGTGTTGAAGAAGACGGCCATCATGGTCAGGAAACGTATGGACGAGAATGCTAAGCTCCGCATGGAGCGTGAAATGCTCCTGGAGGGATCCGTGGATGCTCGCAAGCGACATATTGAGGACGTGAAAGAGATCAAGGTGGACGAAATGACGAAGATGGCAGAGTAGATCGAGGTGAAGTAGAGAGCAGCGACCTAGATCGATGTCTGCATCTTCCTTGTTTTGCCCTTGTGTCTTTCGGGCGTTGCTGCATGTGGCATCTTTAATTATCTTCCTGAATATGTAAGACAATTATTATTATCCATTGCCATCGTCGTCATATATATCAGTCTTGCTAAGTCTCAGTCGACGCTATGTCCATGAGATCTTAAATCAAGATCCGTGCAAAATTTTCTTTTCAGATTTTCTTTTCTCTCTCTTAAATCTCAGTCGAGTGAGGCCTAGCCACGCCATTAAAACAGGGGCTCGGGCACCATTAATGGAGAAGTTGGGAGCGAGGTGGGCAGCGGATGGAGGTCAAAGGGCTCGTCTCTCGGTGAGCCTGCGCAGCGATCTGCTCCACGCCTCCCGTCTACTCAAATAGCTACTCCCTCCGTCCAGGTGCATAGAGCGGTCTGCATGCCTCGTTCGACCCACTCTCCATGCCCAGCCTTTTAAATCCCATAGTAAATAATTCTGGTTACATGCCTCGATACACGTCTCCCTCTGGTTTCTAGGTTGTGCTTGCACCGTGTACTGCATGCTGATTTGCTACCCAGCACCTAAATTTATGAAGGGTGGGCGTGAGAAGTGGGTGGTAACCAAAAATGCTGCACTCACGAGCCTTTACGGGGCTAATACGGGCATCTTCCAACTAGTCAAACTAGACCCCCCTGATTTTCAGGGGGTGGGCCCCTTCCCACCACCTAAATCCAATCATAATCCTCCACGTTTGCTACTCCGTAAAGTCTGTAAAAATCCTCCCTGTGAGTCTAGCATTGCTCGGTGGTAACTGCATGCGAAGGATTAGTAATTAATTGGCTCAATTGATGAGATTTTTTAGCGCGGATTACGTTAGTTATCATGGCCAATCTTCACACGCCTAAATCACAATGCAGCGCCTTAGGTGCCCTACGCACGGAGGGAGTACCCCGCACGGCGCCTCCTAGCCAATAAAAATGGGGACGCGTGGCGGCACGTAAATGGTTAGTATAACGCCCACGGTTTGAATAACACTTGTGTTTCCGATTGTAACGTGGCAGCTCTTTGTTCCAAAATGACTTTGTTGGTTGTTAATCTGTGCGCCTTCAAAAAATCGGACAAAATTTTTACCACAGCATGTTGGTGCCATGTCAAGGCAACATGCCAAGTTTCATGATTTTCAGGCAAGTTTTGGATTTACAGGAATTTAAAAACCAAGTTTGTCAATGTTTTCGGCCGAGCCACGACGGCCAGATGTTTGAAATTCATTCCCATTTCTTGTATGGGACCTAAACATTCACCCAAGTACACATATACGATTTTTCAACCCATTTTGGTGCACTGGAGCATGTGCATGTAGTTCAAATTTGAATTATGCACATTGCCTAGGAAACTCAATAAATGTATAAAAAAGGCCAAACGAACCCAGAATAATTTCCAAATTTTAGCACGACACTCCTATTGGTCAATGTTGCCTATGTAAAAAAATCAAGGCAGGAAGAGGTAGCGTATGTCGTTTTACCCACAAAGATGACACGTTCCCTATCGGAACAATGAGCCTTCTTGAGAGAAGCTTCGGTTTGTAAGAAGCTTATACCAAAACTTGTCCCAAATCGAACAAATTTTTTACCATAACATGTTGGTGCAATCTCAAGACACCATGCCAAGTTCCGTGATGTTTAGGCAATTTTTGGATTTACATTAATTTAAAAACCAATTTTCTCAATGTTTCGGCCGAGCCACGACACCCAAATGTTTGAAATTCATTCCCATTTCTTGTATGGGACCTAAACATTCACCCAAGGACACATATACGATTTTTCAACCCATTTTTGTGCACTGGAGCAAGTGCATGTAGTTCAAATTTGAATTATGCACATTAAATGCCTAGAAACTCAAATAATGTATAAAAAAGGCCAAACCAACCCGGAATAATTCCAAATTTTAGCACGACACTCCTATTGGTCTTTGTTGCCTCTGTAAACAAAATCAAGGCAGGAAGAGGCAGCGTATGTCGTTTCGCCTACAAAGGTGACACATCCCCTATCGGAACCATGAGCCTTCTTAAGAGAAGCTCCGGTTTGTAAGAAGCTTATACCAAAACTTGTCCCAAATCAAACAAAAAATTTACCACAGCATGTTGGTGCCATGTCAAGACACCATGCCAAATTCCGTGATTTTTAGACAATTTTTGGATTTACAGGAATTTAAAAACCAAGTTTCTCAATGTTTTCGGCCAAGCCATGATGCCCAGATGTTTGAAATTAACTCCCATTTATTGTATGGTATTGAAACATTCACCCAAGGACACATATATGATTTTTCAACCCATTTTGGTGCACTAGAGCATGTGCATGTAGTTCAAATTTGAATTGTGCACATTAAATGCCTAGAAAACTCAATTAATGTATAAAAAATGCCAAACGAACCCGGAATAATTCCAAATTTTAGCACGACACTCCTATAGTTGCATGTTCACTGCAGATAAATGTTCTAGCAATTCAAACAGCGACCTTTTCCTGCCGCAACCCCATTTTGTCTTTCAAATCAAAATGAAAAAATCAAGTACACCACAAACAGTTTGTTAGCAAGAATCATGTGCGATGCAGTATAAAATATCTTGGGGCTCCCTCATGTATGGCTTACGCCGGAAGGTTTGTCGGCTATAGTCCACCGGCCACGCGTCAACCACACTTGCACGCCAGTTATTCGCTGCACCATTCGTAAAATTTCGGCAACCGTGGAAATATCTAGGTCCCCACCCCCTTCCCCCCTCCAAAAGCCACAAAGGTAACACATTCCCTATCGGAACCATGAGCATTCTTGAGAGAAGCTCCGGTTTGTAAGAAGCTTATACCAAAACTTGTTCCAAATCGAACAAAATTTTGACCATAGCATGTTTGTGCCATGTCAAGACACCATGCCAAGTTCCGTGAGTTTTAGGCAATTTTTGGATTTACAGGAATTTAAAAAACAAGTTTCTCAATGTTTTCGGCCAAGCCACGATGCCCAGATGTTTGAAATTCATTCCCATTTCTTGTATGGGACCTAAACATTCACCAAGGACACATATATGATTTTTCAACCCATTTTGGTGCACTGGAGCATGTACATGTAGTTCAAATTTGTATTATGCACATTAAATGCCTAGAAACTCAATTAATGTATAAAAAGGCCAAATGAACCCAGAATAATTCCAAATTTTAGCACGACACTCCTATTGGTCTTTGTTGCCTATGTAAAAAAATCAAGGCAGGAAAAGGTAGCGTATGTCGTTTCGCCCAGAAAGGTGACACGTTCCCTATCGGAACCATGAGCCTTCTTGAGAGAAGCTCCGGTTTGTAAGAAGCTTATACCAAAACTTGTCCCAAATCATACAAAAAAATTACCACAGCATGTTGGTGCAATATCAAGACACCATGCCAAGTTCCATGATGTTTAGGCAATTTTTGGATTTACATGAATTTAAAAACCAATTTTCTCAATGTTTCGGCCGAGCCACGACGCCCAGATGTTTGAAATTCACTCCAATTTCCTATATGGGACCCAAACATTCACCTAAGGACACATATATGATTTTCAACCCATTTTGGTGCACTGGAGCATGTGCTTGTAGTTCAAATTTGAATCATGCACATTAAATGCCTAGAAAACTCAATTAATGTATAAAAAAGGCCAAACGAACCCGGAATAATTCCAAATTTTAGCACGACACTCCTATAGTTGCATGTTCACTGCCGATAAATGTTCTAGCAATTCAAACACCGACCTTTCCTGTCGTAATCCCATTTTGTCTTTCAAATCAAAATCAAAAAATCAATTACACCACAAACAGTTCATTAGCAAGAATCGTGTGCGATGCAGTATAAAATATCTTGGATCTTGCCCGAAAAAAAGAATACAAAATGGATTCGAATTAAGTTGGCACTGTAAACGTGAAACTTACTTTCTCCTAAAATTTGAACGAAGCGGCAAAACACCCAGTCCCTCCTCGGCCGTAACCGCCCGAAAAGAAATTTTGGGAGATGGAAATTTTCCATTACTGCCTATCCCTGACACGCAAAGCCTATCTGCTCGATTTCTATAGGCCTCGATAGGGGTAGCTTTTTAATTTCAGTCAAACGTGACATAACCGCCTCTCACCCCGATTCATACACGGTGGGCGCCAAAACACAGTCTCTCCACGGCCGAAATCGCCTCTCACCCCGATTCATACACGGTGGGCGCCAACAGTGGGCGCCAAAACAAACTCTCCTTGGCCGAAATTGATCTCGGCAAATATTCGGGGTATGCGAGATTACCGTCCTATCCCCAACCGACCAATATTGCTCTGATGTCTGAAATTTTAAATGGGGGCTAAGTTTGTAACTTTCCCCGCATTTGAGACAAGCGCGTCCCAAAGGCACGGTTCCCCCTACCTCTCTCCCTCCATTTCCCCATTCGTACTCCGTGGGTGCCAAAACACCCTCTCCACCCCAGTCTCTTCCGTCCGCCACCCCATCCACCGCCGTCCTCCTCCACCATGCCGGAGCTGATACCCCGACGCCGTCGTCCATTACAAGAGATCGACGTCTCTCATCCATGGCTCCGGACCAGGATCCTTGCATCGCGTCCTCTCGCTTCATTCGTGCCATTGTCCACCTTGCCGGGGCTGCTCCTACGACTGCCTCGTCCACCACGCCAGGACATATCCCCCGCCGCCACCGTCTGCCCTCCCAGATCTGCTTCCATGCCGCCGACAGCCATCGCTACCGCAGCACCCTCGACATCTCAGCAGATGCTTACACGGCGCCGCACAAGAGGCGGTACTCTTTCGTATCTGCTCAAGTTATTTATCTCAGAAAGAAAATAGATCGCCACTGCTTTACTGTGATTTCTTGTCCATCTCTTATAATCTTACTTGTTAGTTGAAAGGAAACATTGGTTGCCAAGTAGCCTTTGTACGGTTTGCACCTTCAGATCCGCCATGGAACGCTCAACACTATACTCGCAATGCTTATGGTTTTCCCCTTTTATATTCCACATTAGCTAAATGACAGTCGACTGAATTTCAAATTGGGGTCAGTCGATTTTTGAGAGTTCACCGTAGTTCGCCGTAGGGAAGGAAGGATAAGGAAGGGGCTCGTCGGGGGGTACCCCATTATCTATCTTAGGGTTTTGGGTGGGCGCGGTAGTGGGAGGCGGTTCAGGGGAGGGCGGGGCGGCGAGCCGGTCGCGGGAGCGCCGCCGGCCGCGGGGGGCGGGGCCCGGTGGTTCGGGCGGCGGCCCGTGCGGTGGTCTGTTGGGGAAGAAGAAGAGGTGAGGAAGAAGAAGGGTTAGGAGACGTAGGATCTTCATCCAACCGCCTGAAATGGTCGACTGACCCAAATGATGAAAGTCAGGCGACTTGCATGTAGCCATTCCCTTTATATTCAGTACCATCATCGTAGGTGCTTCATGACGTGCTAGCACTGCTCCTCGACCCATCAAGCTAAACAACATGCCACTCATAATTCCAAACTTAGTTGTTCAAATATGAATCTGATATGATGCTGATATTACTAAAACAGATACAATTTAATTGGTCAGCTAATGTTCCTTCTTTTGTTCGATAAGCACGTGCGCCACATATAGAGAGACATTAGGGAGTTGCATTCTTTATGCACTCTAGTTCATCATGGGTGGGCAATGAACATTTTATTATCCAAAATCTGCTTGCTCTTCTTTAACATGTTCCTCTTCTATTCTTCTTTAATAAGTATAATAGTACAGTATGTTCCTCGTAGTGAAGAGGAGCAGGGACATTTGCAGTATACAGGTCTATTCGGTCGCTTGTGATGGATGCTTTCAACTCTTCGTGTTGGTCTGCCATAATATCCAGGAAATGTTGGGAGCTGTGTTGCCTTTGAGAGTTATACTGATAGTAACAGTATTGCACCTTCAGTTGAAGAGAGCTGGTATCCGAAGCCTTTCTAGCCTTACCGGCAATACTAGCCCATATTTTCCAGCAAGTTCCACTTTCCTGATTTTACTCGTGATGCTTAGGGTTTTCCCATTATATATACACTATGATCTGCGTAGGTGCTTTGTGTGGTACTCAGCAGTCCACCCTTGAAGCTAAACAACACAGCAATCATAATTCCAAAGCTTAGTTGTTCAAATACGAATGTGATATGATACTGATATTAGTTAACAGACACACATTTAATTGGTCAGCTAATGCTCCCACTTGAGTTTCCAAATGCATGTGGCCACATGTAGAGAGACACCAGGGAATAGCATTTCTTTGGGTGCTCTGATTCATCATGGGTGGGCAACCAACATTGTATAGAAAGAAGTGGAATCTCCATAATAAGCTTCCTCTTCTATTCTTTAACATGTTCCTCTTCTGTTTTTCTTTAATAAGTATAGTATGTTCCTTGTCAGGAAGGGGATCAGTGAAATCTGCAGTCGACGGGTCTATTGGGCCGCTTCTGCTAGATGCTTTCAGCACTTCGAGTTGGTCTGCCATAATATCCATGAAATGCTGGGAGCCATGTGGCCTTTGAGAGATTAGACTGATAGTAACAGTAGTGCGCCTTCAAGTGAATAGAGCTGGCCTGTAGGTGATAGGTAGGGTTTCGATTAGTACCGGCAATATAACTGCATGTTTTCCAGCCAGTTCTACTTTCCCAATTTATTTATGATGCTTATGGTGTCCCCCTTTTATCTACACTGCGATCTGCCTAGTGCCTTTGTGTCGTACTAGAAGCACTCCATTCTTCAAGCTAAACTACATGCCACTCATATTTCCAAAGCTTACATTTAATTGGTCAGCTAATGTTAGTACGTGAGTTTTGAAATGCATGTGCGCCACATATAGAGACATGAGGGGATACTATTTCTCTGTGCGCTCTTGTTATCATGGTTCGGCAATAAACTTTCTTTACTGTATATTTTGAAACCTATCATCTGCCAACTATCCTTAACTCTGGAGCTCTGCTACTTGTAGCTTGCGTTGGTGTTTCCCCGAAGAGGAAGGGATGATGCAGCACAGTAGAGTAAGTATTTCCCTCAGTTATGAAACAAAGGTTATCAATCCAGTAGGAGAATCACGCAACACCTCATTAGCAGCACCTGCACACAAACAACATATCCTTGCACCCAACGCAATCAAGGGGTTGTCAATCCCTCGGCGATACGTTGCAAGATTAAATTGTACTCCCTCCGTCCGAAAAAACTTGTCCCAAGCTTGTCCCTCAAATGGATGTATCTAGCACTAACTTGGTACTAGATACATCTATTTGAGGGACAAGCTTTTTCGGACGGAGGGAGTATGTGATAGATAGATAGATTGAAACAAAAATACAAAATAAAATAAATAAGATAAAATTGCAGCAAGTATTTTTAGGGTTTTAGTATATGATTTAGATAGACCCGGGGGCCATAGTTTTCACTAGAGGCTTGTCTCAAGAAAATAGAATACGGTGGGTAAACAAATTACTGTTGGGAAATTGATAGAAAAGCAAATAATCATGACGATATCCAGGGCAATGATCATGTATATAGGCATCACGTCCAATACAAGTAGACCGACTCCTGCCTGCATCTACTACTATTACTCCACACATCGACCACTATCCAGCATGCATCTAGTGTATTAAGTCCATAAAGAACGGAGTAACGCCTTAAGAACGATGACATGATGTAGACAAGATAAACTCACGTATGAATAAACCCCATCTTTTTACCCTTAATAGCAACGATACATACGTGTCATGTCCCTTTCTGTCACTGGGATTGAGCACCGCAAGATCGAACCCATTACAAAGCACCTATTCCCATGGCAAGATAAATCAATCTAGTTGGCCAAACCAAATCAATAGATCGGAGAAGAAATACGAAGCTATAATAATCATGAATAAAAGAGATCAGAGAAGACTCAAATAATATCCATGGATAATCTGATCATAAACTCACAATTCATCGGATCCCAACAAACACACCGCAAAAAGTGATTACATCGGATAGAACTCCAAGAACATCAAGGAGAACATTGTATTGAAGATCAAAAAGAGAGAAGAAGCCATCTAGCTACTAACTATGGACCCAAAGGTCTGTGGTAAACTACTCACGCATCATCGGAAGGGCAGCAAGGTTGATGTAGAGCCCATCCGTGATCGATTCCCCCTCCGGCGGAGTGCCGGAAAAGGCCTCCCGATGGGATCACTCGAGAACAGAAACTTCCGGTGGCGGAAAAAGTATTTCGTGGACTCCCCTGTGGGTTTCTGATTTTTTGGGAATTTATAGTGATGGAATTAGGTCAAGCGGAGCTGAGGTGGGCCCACGAGGCACCAGGGCGTGCCTGCCCCCCCCCCCCCAGGCGTGCCCTGGTGGCTCGTGGCCACCTCCTCTGGCGTCTGGTCTTCTCCCGAAGCTTCTAGTGTTTATCTTGTCCAATAAAAAATCTCCAAAAAGTTTCGTGGCATTTGGACTTCGTTTGGTATTGATTTTTTATAAAACAAAAAATAGGCAGAAAACAGCAACTGGCACTGGGCACTAAGTTAATAGGTTAGTCTCCAAAAATGATATATAATTGCTGTAAATGTAGATAAAAACATCCAAGATTGATAATATAACAGCATGGAACAATAAAAAATTATAGATACGTTGGAGACGTATCAGCATCCCCAAGCTTAATTCCTGCTCGTCCTCGAGTAGGTAAATGATACAAACAGAATTTTTGATGTGGAATGCTGCCTATCATATTCATCATATTCTTTTTCTTTTATAGCATGGACATTGGACTTGAATGATTCAAAGCTATAGTCTATAGTTTGACATGAAGATATAAATACTCAAGCATATCAACAAGCAACCATGTCTTTCAAAATACCAATGCTAAAGAAAGTTATCCCTAGCCCATTATGCTCAATCATTGATCCATTCATGAAACACACTCCATATTAACTACATCCAATGCACAAGTATGACAATAGTGCTCTCTAGTTGGTGCTTTATAAGAGAAGATGGAGACTCAAAGTAAAAAAAAATTGCATAAAAGTAAATAGGTAGGCCCTTCACAGAGGGAAGCAGAGATATGCTAATGTGCCAGAGCTCAAAGCTTAAATTAAAGAGATAAAAATATTTTGAGAGGCATGCTTTTCCTGTCAACGAAAACGACCGAGAATTCCCAATATTTTCCATGATAGACACATCATAGGCGGTTCCCAAACAGAAAGTAAAGTTTATTTCCTTTCCACCATTCTTTCACAATCCATGGCTAGTCGTATCCACGGGTTCCCTCCATACCATCACTTTCCAAGGAATTTTGTTGTTATTAATTTTTGATTTCATTGTGGGAATGGGCATCCCTATTACCAGCCACTCTCTCATGCAATGACAAGTAAATAAACACTCATCGTGAGAATAACACACCTAGCATGGAAAATATTGGCCACCCCCTGCCGCTTCATGAGCGGTATGGGCACACAAAACGGAAAAATTATTTTAAAAATTAGAGTTGGCACACGCAAATTTACTTGGAACGGCATGGAAATACCGCATATAGGTAGATATAGTGGACTCATTTGGCACAACTTGGGTTTAAGGAGTTTGGATGCACAAGCAGTATTTCCGCTTAGTACAAATGAAGGCTAGCAAATAGATTGAGAAGCAACCAACCAAAAAACGAAAACGGTCATAAACATGCATTGAACATAACTAACACCGAATAATGCACCATAAGTAGGATATAATTTCTTTGCATAACTATTGACTTAACTTGCATGCATAGGGAATCACAAACCTTAACACTAATATTCTTACTAAATCACAATTACTCACTAACATGACTCACATATTATCATTTCCATATCGCAAAACTATTGCAAGGAATCACACTTATCATATCCAATGATCTATATGAAAGTTTTTATTATATCCCTCTTGAATATTCATCACTTTGGGACCAAATTCATATCTTGTGCAAATTACCGTTACTATCATCAACTCTCAAAAAGATATAAGTGAAGCATGAGAGTGCAAATATTTCTTCAAAATTTTCATCATATCAACTCTCAAAATAATATAAGTGAAGCATGAGAGTTTATTTCTTCAAAAATTTAATCTTGTCAACTCTCAAAATAATATAAGTGAAGCATGAGAGTTCATTTCTTCAAAATATAGCCACCACCGTGCTCAAAAAGATTTAAGTGAAGCACTAGAGCAACTGCCTAGCTCAAAAAATTTAAGTGAAGCACATAGAGTATTCTAACAAATTATGATGAACGTGTGGCTCTCTCAAAAAAGGTGTGTTCAGCAAGGATGATTGTGAAAAACTAAAAAGAAAACAAAGCAAAGACTCATATAATACAAGATGCTCCAAGCAAAACTCATATCATGTGACGAATAAAAATATAGCTCCAAGTAAAATTACCGATGGTTGGTAGAAGAAAGAGGGGATGCCTTCCGGGGCATCCCCAAGCTTAGACACTTGAGTCTTCCTTGAATATTACCTTGGGGTGCCTCGGGCATCCCCAAGCTTAGGCTCTTGCCACTCCTTATTCCTTCATCCATCGTGATCTCACCCAAAACTTGAAAACTTCAATCACACAAAACTCAACAAAACCTTCGTGAGATCCGTTAGTATAACAAAATAAATCACTACTCTAAGTACTGTTGCAAACCCATTCATATTTTATTTTTGCATTATACCTACTGTATTCTAACTTCTCCATGGCTTATACCCCCCTATACAATCCATAGTTTCATCTAAACAAGCAAGCAACACATCAAAAACAGAATCTGTCAAAAACAGAACAGTCTGTAGAAACCTATTTAAAAGCCATACTTCTGTAACTCCAAAAATTCTGAAAAATTAGGAAAACGTGGGAAATTCATATACCAATACTGTGTAAAAATTTCATATATTTTTGACACTCCAGTACATAAACAAAATTCCAGCACTGGACACAAAACTTTCTGTTTTCCAAACAGCATCAATTATACTATCTTCCAAATCATCCCAAAGGTTTTACTTGGAACAAACACTAATTAAAAACACAAAAACACAATCATAACAGTAGCATAATTGTGGAAACACACAATAATTTATTTTATTCATTGGGTTATCTCCCAACAAGCTCTTTCTTTATAGCCATTAAGATATGCTTGAGATTTAAATGATGCTCACATGAAAGATAAAAGTTGAAACACAAAGAGAGCATCATAATTCATGTGATAAACACATTTAAGTCTAACATACTTCCTATGCATAGGCATTTTATAAGAGAACAAATTATCAAGACAAGAATAACCTAGCATATGCAAGGAAGGAGAAAGAAACAATAGCAATCTCAACATGAAGAGAGGTAATTTAGTAACATGAAAATTTCTACAATCATATTTTCCTCTCTCATAATAATTACATGTAGGATCATATTCAAATTCAACAATATAGCTATCATATAAAATTTTCTCTTTATGATCCACATGCATAAAGTTTTTATAATCTTTCGAAATAGTGGGATTATTTTTAGCTAAAGTTGACACTCTTCCAAACCCACTTTCAATGTTATTGCAAACATTATTATCAATAATATATTCATCATGAGGATTAAATAAATTTTCAAGATCATAAGAAGCATTATCACCCCAATCATGATCATTGCAATAAGTAGTGGATATGACAAAATTATCATCCCCAAGCTTGTAGTTTTGCATATCATTAGCATAATTGACATTAATAGAATTTATAGTAACATCATTGCAATCATGCTTTTCAATCAAGGAGCTATCATGAATCACTTTATAAATTTCTTCTTCTAACACTTCATCACAATTTTCAGATTCATGATTTTCAAGCAAAACTTCATAGAGAAAATCAAGAGCACTCAAATTACTAGCAATTGGTTCATTATAATTGGATCTTTTGAAAAGATTGGCAAGTGGATGAGGATCCATAGTGATCTTAATTTTTTACTTTCACTTTCTGTTATTGTGTGTTTTCATAAAGGCAATAAAAGCAAGCAAACAAGCAAAAGAAATATTTTTGTGTTTTTGTAAAAACTTTTTAGAAGTGGGGGAGGTGAAAACGAGAGGCAAATAAAATAAATGCAAGGAGATGAGAGTTTATGCAAAGGTACTTGATAGATGTTGATGATGTCTCCCCGGCAACGGCGCCAGAAATTCTTCCTGCTACTTGTAGCTTGCGTTGGTATTTCCCCGAAGAGGAAGGGATGATGCAGCACAGTAGAGTAAGTATTTCCCTCAGTAATGAAACCAAGGTTATCAATCCAGTAGGAAAATCACGCAACACCTCGTTAGCAGCACCTGCTCACAAACAACAAATCCTTGCACCCAACGCAATCAAGGGGTTGTCCATCCCTCGGAGATAAGTTGCAAGATTAAATTGTATGTGATAGATAGATAGATTGAAACAAAAATACAAAATAAAATAAATAAGATAAAATTGCAGAAAGTATTTTTAGGGTTTTAGTATATGATTTAGATAGACCCGGGGGCCATAGTTTTCAATAGAGGCTTCTCTCAGGAAAATACCATACGGTGGGTAAACAAATTACTGTTGGGCAATTGATAGAAAAGCAAATAATCTTTACGATATCCAAGGCAATGATCATGTATATAGGCATCACATCCAATACAAGTAGACCGACTCGTGCCTGCATCTACTACTATTACTCCACACATCGACCGCTATCCAGCATGCATCTAGTGTATTAAGTCCATAAAGAACGGAGTAACGCCTTAAGGACGATGACATGATGTAGACAAGATAAACTCACGTATGAATAAACCCCATCTTTTTACCCTTAATAGCAACGATACATACGTGCCATGTCCCTTTCTGTCACTGGGATTGAGCACCGCAAGATCGAACCCATTACAAAGCACCTCTTCCCATGGCAAGATAAATCAATCTAGTTGGCCAAACCAAATGAATAGATCGGAGAAGAAATACGAAGCTATAATAATCATGCATAAAAGAGATCAGAGAAGACTCAAATAATATCCATGGATAATCTGATCATAAACTCACAGTTCATCGGATCCCAACAAACACACCGCAAAAAGTGATTACATCGGATAGAACTCCAAGAACATCGAGGAGAACATTGTATTGAAGATCAAAAAGAGAGAAGAAGCCATCTAGCTACTAACTATGGACCCGAAGGTCTATGGTAAACTACTCACGCATCATCGGAAGGGCAGCAAGGTTGATGTAGAGCCCCTCCGTGATCGATTCCCCCTCCGGCGAAGTGCCGGAAAAGGCCTCCCGATGGGATATCTCGAGAACAGAAACTTGCTGCGGCGGAAAAAGTATTTCGTGGACTCCCCTGAGGGTTTCTGATTTTTTGGGAATTTATAGTGGTGGAATTAGGTCAAACGGAGCTGAGGTGGGCCCACGAGGCACCAGGGCGCGCCTGCCCCCCCCCCCCCCAGGCGCGCCCTGGTGGCTCGTGGCCACCTCCTCTGGCGTCTGGTATTCTCCCGAAGCTTCTAGTGTTTATCTTGTCCAATAAAAAAATCTCCAAAAAATTTCGTGGCATTTGGACTTCGTTTGGTATTGATTTTCTGTAAAACAAAAAATAGGCAGAAAACAGCAACTGGCACTGGGAACTAAGTTAATAGGTTAGTCTCCAAAAATGATATATAATTGCTGTAAATGTAGATAAAAACATCCAAGATTGATAATATAATAGCATGGAACAATCAAAAATTATAGATATGTTTTAGACGTATCAAGCTCCCAATAGGGAGCCTATTTTTTTGTGTAGTTGTGCCAGATTATATTAATGTACGCACCAAATTACAGAACACATGGGCTCTCTCATCAGAATCCAGTGATAGCACACAAGGGTTTACAGGGAGCCCCTATTATATTAGTACATCCTCTGCATTACACAGATAATCTCACTACTATTTATGTTTTATGCTTCTCAGATAGTGAACATAATCACAATGAATATGAGAATGCGCACACCAGAAGAATATTGTGGAACAGCGCAATGGCTAACAAACTTGGCATCAAGGGATTGAGTTCCATTCTGGATGCAATGAAACCCACACGCTCCCCACCTACAGATTCGTGTTCAGAATATGATCCTAATGACTATTCTGAGCTCAAGGAGTCAAAGGAAGATGGCCTATCCTGTTCAGCCAACAAGGTGCCTGGGTTCTAATTTGGCAAGGTTTTATTGCTTGCACGTATCTTGCATAAGGTGTCTTGCATTTCTTCTACTTCGTTGCACCGCCATCTGCTTAGTTTACTCATCATATATGTGAAGATGCCATGCCCATCCATTATCAATACCTATTCCATTTGTCATCATACCATGTTTTTCCATTCAAATGTTGTTCTTGTGTATCAGACATCCAAATGGAAGAGGGTGACCGCAGAACCTGAAGGAGTAAAAGCAAAGTCCTTGAAAAAGGTTGTGGTACCAGAGAAATTAGATAGCGCCCCACTTATATTGGCGATAGAATCAGCGCCACAAAACCTAGGATATCGCAACTATGTTGCTCGCTGCTTTGCTCTTGTTACCACCTGTTGTTCTATATCCCTGTACTTACATTCATACCTGGTTGATTATGTGACATCAGTGTGCATGATAGCTTGCTTATCCACTGTTCGCTCCAAATTATCAGATCTATATTAATGCTTACATTAATGTAGAATAAACCCAATGCTTATAAAGAAGTTTAGCTCTGCATTGTTCTTCTAAGTATCTGTTGTCCTTTATCACTATACTTATAGTGTCAGCTAGCTGTTCATGTACCATCACTTTGTAGCTTATTTTCCTTGCCCTCGATTTTGTACACATCAGATCTATATTTACTCTTACTAAAATGTTGAATAAAACCAATGCTACTAAAGAAGTTTAGCTCTGCATTGCTCTTGTCAGTACCTTTTGCTTGTATGATGTACTTACATTTATAGCTAGTTCATGATGTAGCATCACTCTGCATCTTAGCTTAAACAATTTTCATTTGTTCCTATATTATCATATCTATATTTACTCTTAACAAAATGTAGAATAAAGGCAATGCTTATGAAGAAGACTCTTTGGTAAACTTCTTGAATTGCCCCCCCCCCCCATCAACATGGAAAAGGGCTTTATAGAGCCGGTCTTCACTACTAATGTAAGTTTGTCCTTCTCGAGCCTTCAAACTTTGTTGTGTATATTTGGATAGCTATTTCTGTTACTGCTGCTTATTTTTGTCATTTGCATCAAATTGCATGTTTAAATTTTATTACGAAGAAGTTCATAAACATAAGTTTGTCCTTCTCAATTTCAGTTTTTAGTTGCACAACCTAGTTCCTTATTCATACTCCCTCCATTCCACAATGTAGTGTGCCCGCGCTTCCCGATATCTAAGTTTGACCATAAATTTAACCAACGCGACCAACTGTGGCGGAAGCAAAAATTATACCACTGACTTTGTATCGAAATAGCGAATTCAGTGGTATAATTTTTGCTCGCGCCGCAATCGGTCTCGTTGGTTAAATTTATGGTCAAACTTAGATCTTGGGAAGCGCGGGCGCACTACATTGTGGAATGGAGGGTGTACCATGTAAATTAAACTAAACATAGCAAGTGATCTTCTTTAGCACTGCATGTATGCTTGTGTTCTTGATCTGTAATCCAGTGGTGTGGTGAAACTACCAACTCCAGCACAATGTCATATCCTGCCATGTCTTAACTATGAACAATGCCATATTATGTTAATGTTATTTAAATCGTCTCTTTATTTACCAATCTGAAATGGGATAAATTGACAGTACACTCACCATTGATGCTTATATGTTCTTTAGCACTGCATGTATGCTTGTGTTCTTGATCTGTAATCCAGTGGTGTGGTTAAGCTGGCCACTCCCGCACAATGCCATTTCCTGCCATGTCTTATTATGTTAATGCTATTTTAAACCGTGTCTCTTTATTTGCCACTAATAAATGGGATGAATTGACGGCACTGATGCTTATACGTGCAAAACCTATTATCTCTCAGCTTGTTTCTCTTTCAGGGTGATATCACTGACGCCAGGAAGAACTGCCACAATGATAGTGAGATGAACCCATTGCTTGTCCCTCTAACATATATTGCAGGGATGAAGGCAACACATCTTGGGGATAGCGATACAACCCCAAAGTCATGTCTTGATGTAGTGTCAAAGTTACTCGATAATAGCAGTGACACAAGCTCGATGAAGTCGCCGCCTGAATCTGTTCGACTTCGTCAGTCTCAAATTCAAGTAGAAAGACATGCTTCAGCTCAACTCATACTGGAACTCCAATCTCTATCAAAGATTAACCAGAAGTACAGGACGTCTATTGATGCTATGCAGCTACAGTTGGAGGATATAAGCATCAAACAAGTGCAGTCTCATCAGCTTGCTCAGCTGCTTGCGCTGCAGCTGCCATGCAGGCCTAACCTTTCTTAACTATGTTGAAGAGCTGTTGGTTTTGTATGTTTTGTCCGCACGTTTATTTGCACTGGTAGCGACCTTTGATGCCCAGTGTATGTAATCCGCTGTCTGGTTGCGCTTTATTATCTCTGGTGGCGAACTTTGATGCCCAGTCGATGTAATATCCTGTTATTTCATTATTGTATAGTCTAGGTTTATTCGTAGTCACTATGCTGTAATTTATTTACTTTTTTTCGAAGAATTTATTCACTGTACATGCTATCGTTGCTAGGCCATAAGCTTCGACGGAGATCAATGGGCCAAAACGTTATTTGTCCGTCGGTGCTATATATAAAAAAATTAGACTACGCAAACGGGCCGGCCCGCAACTCTATATATGGGTCCAAACGTGGGCCCATTATCATCTCGGGCCATTAGCAGGCCTGAACGTAAACCGGGCCCAAGTAGTTTCGGGCCTTTAACAGGCCGAGTAAACCGCGTGCCTTAGTTGGGCCAGAAAATACCATGGGCTTTTAACAGGTTGAAAATTAGATCGGGCCTGAATTGTGCCAAATAATTCACGGGCCAACAGTAGGCCTAAATATACCTCGGCCTATGATTGGCCCAATTATATGACGGGCCGTTCACAGGCCAAAATTTATCCCGGGCCGTGGTTGGCCCAATAACATGATGGGTTGCAAGCAGGCCGGTGCAAAGCGGGCCATAATTAGGCCCAATTATTTCACGGTCCCTTAACAGGCTGATAGTCAAAGTGGGCTTAAATTTATCCATGAAGACCACGGGCCGTTAAGAGGCCGAAAGTCTCTTGTACCAGAAATGGGCCCAAATGCTGCACGGGCCGTTAAGAGGCCGAAAGTAAATTGTACCAGAAATGGGCCGAAATGCGGCACGGGCCGTTAAGAGGCCGAAAGTCACTTGTACCAGAAATGGGCCCAAATGCCGCACGGGCCATTAAATGGCCAAAAGTGAAACCGGGCTGAAAACGGCCCAATTGCGCGAAGGGCCTCTAACAGGCCCAAACTATCATCTGGCCGAACTCAATCAAACAGTTCAACGGGCCTTTAATAGGCCATAATACAAACCGGGCCATAGATGGGCCCAAAACACAGTGCACTGTTAACGGGCCATATCTGATATTGGTCGTAATTTGGCCCAAAACATGGCAGGCTGTTAACGGGCCGGGCCACTAGTATCTGACAAAATCTTGTGGGCCTATGGCTGGGCCGGCCCGTTTAACTTGAATGGGCCACTATTGGGCCGTGCCACGTATCGACGTATCATAGGCGTATCTCGTCCAATGAATGGATGACATCTGTCGCAAGGCCGAGCTAACACGTGGATCCGCCGGCGAATGAGAATTTTACACGTGGAAAATTCCCATTGGTCCGAGCTGTTAACGGGTTATCGGATCCAAACCGGAACCCGATAGCTTAACGAAGACCCGTTATGGTCGATGCCACGTGTCGGTCATCCTTGACGAAAACACTTCCATGACGCGACATTTATCGTCATGGAAGTGGACACTTCCGTGATGATAATTTTAGTATTGTCATGGAACACTTCTACGACAGCACAGGTATGACTATCTTGATTCTGTCATAAAATTGTCATGGATGTACATGCATGACAGAAAACTTAACCTACTGTGACAAAGACGTATCATCACGGAAGTGTTTTTTTTGTAGTGATGCTTGCCGAGTATGGTGCGATGGATGCCATGGAGCCCCTTCCCCAGGAGATCGTCGGGCGCGAGCTAGACATGGAGGAGGCGGCGGAGATCAACGAGCGCCAGGCAGAGTAGTAGTCTTTGTTTAGAGCGTCGGTCTTTTGTTAGAGTAATGTTTAGGTCAGCTAAGCTCTGTTTAATTGCTGAACTTGCTCGATTAAGAAGTGTGGGTGTGCAGTAGGCTCTTTTGTGTACCCAAATTATGCAATGACGTGGACGACCACTGTAACCAGAGAAATTTGAACCAAAATTTGCACGTTCAAACTCATCACACACGGGGTAAGCCATATGAATCATTTGTGATGTTCATATATCATACACAGTGCTAAATAAGGGAGCATGTCTGATGACACTTTGCGCGCTAGTTTTTCGCTGCACGGAGCGAAAAAATTGGGCATCTGCAGAAATATCTACCTCCCATGCCCCCCTCCTCCTTACCAAAAGCCACATTTCCCCTATTTCCGCCTTCCATTCCAAGTTCAAACCTTCACTGCTTGCTTGCAGCACCGCCGCCTCGCGGGCAATGCTTCTTCCTGCTGCTCGGCCTCGTCGATCTAGTCAGGTAATCCACACCCAACCCCCACCCTCCACCTCCTTCTACATCCCACATGCCCCGACCATCGGCGCGACACCTTCAAACCAAATCACTGACCCATCCTCCAAATAAGCGCCGCCCTAAGCCATGGTGCACGCAGTATAGCCAGGAGCTCAAGGAGCATTTGGCAGCGGAGAAGCAAATCGCGGCCGCACACGCGGATGAAGTCGCGATGGCTGCCATGCGTGTCGACCCCCAGATTTTGGAGGAGCACCTTGCCGTCGAGGCCACCGCCGTCGCCTCGCGTGCGGACGCCGCCACGCGGTTGGCGGCTTTAAACGACAGTTCGTGGCATTTTCTCGAGGCCACCATCGGTGCCTTCGACGAAGACTACGAGGTGTTTTCTCAGTGTGCCCGTGCTTACCTCAACTCCAGAGCCAGCAGGTTGGTGCCTGGAGTGGCTCAGGCGACTCACCACTACGAGGAGGGCACCCACGATGTGGAGGCCTCGCCCTCTTCCAAGTCTAAGGAGCCCATCGTCATCGATATCTCCGATGATGAGGAGTGGCTTGTCTTTTTAGCTCACTACAAGGACCTATGTTCAGCTAGCAAGCTACGCTGGTTAAGCATGTTCGGTTTACCTGTTGCATGTGCTGCTCCTACCTTTCCTTTACAAATTCTAGTGAATTGTCCTATGTACTGTTACTATGCAATCTGATCCTCTAGTATATATGTTCTATATATTGTGCAATGTGGTGCTCAGTTAACTGTTTGGTTAATTTGTTGTCATGTTCAGTTAACTGTTTGGTTCAATTCTGCAATGTGATGCTCAATTCTTGTGGGTGCAATTTTGTATTCTCTTGCATGTGAGAAATAAATCGAATTTGGCTGTACAAAATACATGAGAAACAAATACAATTGCTATATTTCCAAGTTGTTAAGCATACTAGGTTTGGTTAACTGTCTACTCTTCTAGTATGTTCTATTGTGCAATGTAGTGCTCAGTTAACTGTTTGGTTCTTTTGTTGTGGTTCTTAGTTAACTGTTTGGTTCAATTCTGCAATGCGATGTTCAATTGTCGTGGGTACAATTTTGTATAGTTATGCATGTGAGAAATAAATTTAATTTGGCTGTACTAAATACATGAGAAACATATACAATTGCTATATTTCCTAGTTCTTAAGCATGCTTGGTTTGGATAAATGGCTTTTCCATGTGGCTCGAATTAATCTGCTGAATCTGCAATGTGTTTATTTTTCATCAACATATTTTACTGATAGTATGCCAACCCTCACTTAACCTGATCAATAACTACCTTATATGTGTTGCAGGGAAACAATGGGAGGCACTGAGGTTTACCATCGAGGTTTGCACATGCATGGTCCTTTGTCTAATAGGACATTATTGTGCAATTGCAGGAACCATTCTAGTATTTAGGTTTTTAACAATTTGGTCTTGCACATGTAGGTCCTGCTGTCAGAGGTTTTGACCCACTGTTCGACCCATTTTGCATATGGGGAAATGAGATGTCCATGAATATCAGTAAAGTCAAGAAACTCAGAAAGATTGTTAGGATAAAGAAACTAGCAACGAAAACAACAAGATCTTTGTCTGCACAATGAAGAAGACATCAGTGAACTACAGGATGGTACTAACTCTTATACTCCCTCCAGTCCTTTCTAGTCTGCATATAAGTTTTGTCCGAAGTCAAAGTATCTCTACTTTGACCAAAGTTATAGAAAAAGTATCAACATTCAAACTGCCAAATCATTATTTTTAGATGCATTATGAAATACAATTTTATAGTATACATATTTGGTATCGTGGATGTTGATATTTTTAAAAATAAATTTGGTGAAACTTTACAAAGTTTGACTTGATACAAATCTAATACGCGGAGTAAAAAGGACCGGAGGGAGTACCATGTTTTTTATTCCTTTGCGCCATTTCAAAATTCAGAGAAGATATTTATGCATATCTTTCTTTTCAGGCCTTTCCAAAGCAGTTCATAGATGATTACCTCTCAAACCACCTGTATGGTCAAGAGGTGAGGAAGGTGTTCATACAACACCCACGGTACAATATTGAAGTCTTCCTCAAGAGGACGATGGATGGGCGGTCAATCATCCACAGGCACTGGCCTAAAGTTGCAAGGACCTTCAACATCATTGAAGGCACACTATTCGCCTTCCGCTTCAGCAGTTTTCTAGATGGGATTCATCTGTCTATCTACCATCTATGATGCTAATTTCCAAAGGTTTTAGATGTTGCATGTGAAACTTGGTGCTGTTGTGTAATGGGGTAGCTAGCTATATGCCTATATGGTGTCAGTGAGTGCTGAAGCTATATGATGTTGTACTCTGATGTATTTCAATTATGAAATCCTGGTTCCGTAATACGAAAATGAAATATATTGTGTGTTTAATATGAAATGTAAATTTGATTACTAAGTGGATTAATAATAATAGGCCAATTAGCCTGCTTATTGGGTTTTTCTAGTGCAAACGGTTATTGAGACAACACCATGGGCGATGATCTCACACAACCCACACAGTTTCTAGGAAGTAAACGTGTTGGTTCAATGAACAATCACACATGACTTCCTCTGGACAATTGTTTGCGTTAGGCCACCTTGCACAAACGTTTTCCACATAAAAAGTGTGTGTGATGGACAGCCTATGCCACACAGTTTCTTCTAGACACCGTGCGTGATGCATTCAATAACACAAACGATAAAATTATTACTATCGTCTGCAATGGCAACGCTATCACAGATGGTGTGATGCGGAAAACTGTGTGGGATGTATATATGAACGGAAACATTTGTCTGGGATTCACTGTGTGGGATGTATATACGAACGGAAACGTTTGTCTTAGATTCACTGTGTGGGATGTACATACGAACGGAAATAGTTGAGCCAGTATAATTGTCTGCGATGTCTCGCCCGATCGCACACGAGCTCTTTTAACCCCGCGTGTGTGACCGGAGGCCCTATCGCAGACAGTTTCTGGGTCATGTGGAAAGGACCCCCCTATCGCACACACAGGCAAGGCGACGGTTTAAAACTCTATCGCTGAAAGGGGGTAAAAACTGTTTGTATAGCAGGTCTCTGCACTAGTGTACGAAGCAAGCACCTCTTGATGGGTGACTTCCCGAGCACAAACTAATATCATTTTTGATCCCAACACCAATACATGGTTGTAAGCATTAAGACCTCATCCCTGTACCTTCTTTTCATTATAAGTGGTTGAATCACAATTTGCTTTCTGATCCGGTCAAAAGCTGGATTTGACACTTTGACAAAAGCTTTCTAGAGACCATCGCTTCAAGGGAGTCTTCCTCTCATGGGTTCGATACCCAGGGTCACCTCTGGGAAATAGGTGCGGGATATCCTTTCTTGTTCCAACACCGGATCAATAAAAAGGAGATATCAGCACCCTCCTTTCGCCGGCAGGGACGAAGCTATTGTGGATGCCCAGGGTGTGGAACCGCAATCTTGGGTAGCCGCACCCTAGCCATCCCGCTTGATGATGAAGAAGCTGATGATGATGAACCTAGCATCGACAGAGACGCTGGTAGCTTTGTTGATGTAGATCCACACGAGCGCCCCCCTGCCTGGTGCGCCAGATGTCGGGGCGCATGTGCAGAACACAATCGTGACACCGCGGACGAAAGATGTCCTTCTGCTAGTTTGGGATCGGGGCACGAAGGCACGGACCTACACTAGCAAATCATGCACAATAGACACTGTGGTTTACCCAGGTTCCGGCTGCATGGTGCGTAATACCCTACTCCTACTTTTTTGTGTGTTTAATGGGTGGATTAGAGCTACAAACCCTTCCCGGAAACGGGGAGGGCCAAGTATCTCTATTGGTGTTCTACCAAGTGTCCAATCTTTTGTGTTGGCTATCTTTTTCTCCTCCCCTTTTTTCTCTCTTTCCACTTGGCCTGGTCCTCCTTTTATACTCCAAGGGGTACCATAGGTGGCTTCGAGGCTAAGGAAAGTAATCTTCATCCGACCAGGTAGGTGGATGCTTTAAATGCGCGATGAGGTGTCATCGCCTTCTGTCTTCCGGGAATGGACCCTTGTCTTGTCAAAACCAACTTAGGTGACCCCTGTGCCGAGGTGTGACACGTCTCACCACATGTGTGCACCATCCAGTAGCGTGGGTGAGTGAGTCACCCCTTGCGTCTTATCGATCGTCTGGCGCGCCTGCCCACCGACCGTGTGGCGCGAGAGCCCTACGAGCGCAGAACCGCTGCGCCACGCATAGGTGAGGCGGTAGCTTGCTGTCAAAGGCTGGCTGAGTGCGCGCCAGCTGTGGACAACCGTTGTTGGGCAAGGTCGTTCCCGTGTCTTGGTCATCCATCATTGCCGGATGTCTTGATAAGCTAGACTGACCAAAAAAGATACTAGAAGCTTCGGGGGAAGTCCAGACAACAAACGAGGAGACGGCAAGGCAGAACGACGCGCCTAGGGGGTAGGCGCGCCGTGCCCTCTTGTGGGCCCCTCGTGGCTCCGCCTGACCTAATTACAGCACTATAAATTCCCAAATATTCCAAAAACCCCACAGCAAGACCCAAAACAATTATTTCGCCGCCGCAAGCCTCTGTTCTTCCGTGATCCCATCTGGAGGCCTTTTCCGGTAATCTGCCGGAGGGGGAATCGATCACGGAGGCCATCTTCATCAACCTTGTTGCCTCCATGATGATGTGTGAGTAGTTCCCCACAGGACCTACGGGTCCATAGCAGTAGCTAGATGGCTCTCTCTATCTCTCTCTCTCTCTCTCTCTCTCTCTCTCTCTCTCTTTGATCTTCAATACAATGTTCTCTTCGGAGATCGATTCGATGTAATCTTTTGCGGTGCGTTTGTTCGGATCCAAAGAATTGTGCGTTTGTGATCAGATTATTCATTGAAAGTAACTGAGTCTTTTCTGAACTTTATTATGTGTGATTGTTATAGCTATGTAATGCTTTCCGATCTATGAGTTTTCTTTGGCCAAGTTGATGAGTAGATCTTCAGTGGAAGTGGTGCATAGTAGTAGGTTCAATCTTGCGGTGTCCTCACCTCGTGACTGAAGGGGTAGCGAGGCACGTATTTGTATTGTTGCTACTAAGGTTAAAATGACGGGATTCGATCATATTGGTTGGTCTTATTTCGTCTACATTATGCCATCATGCTTCAAGCATTACTCTATTTGTTATGAACTTAATACCTAGAGAGGAAAGCATAGAAGCGCTCTCAAAGTGGAGTAATAGTAGTAGGCGTCAGTAATTTTAACAGTCTACTTGTCACGGACGTAATGCCTATGTATTGATCATGCCATGAATAACATCATAACTATGCACTTTTCTATCAATTGCCCAACAGTAATTTGTGTACCCACTGTTGCTATGTTCTAGAGAGAGATGCCTCTAGTGAAAGCTATGGCCCCCGGGTTCATTCACATCATATTACTAAAACCCTAAATACCTTGCTGCAATTTATTTACTTTTATTTAGTTTTGCAATTTATAAATCTACCACTATCAGAATTAATCCTTGCAATTAACGAGTACAAGGGGATTGACAACCCTATTGCCCGCGTTGGGTGCAAGTATTTGTTTGTGTGTGTGCAGGTACTATTGATAGTTGTTTTCGTGAATCTCCTATTGGTTCGATAAACCTTGGTTCTTAACTAAGGGAAATACTTTCTGCTACTATACTACATCACCCTCCCTCGTCGGGGAAATCCCAAAGCCTATCACAAGTAGCAACGGCCAGGCTCCGCCGTTGTAGCCACCGTACGGGTACTGTGGCTGAGCTGGCTGGAGACTTCCTCGCCGACCCGTAGCTATTGCATTAACTCCCCTGCCCTCTCTCTTCACTTCGGCCCATGCCACGATATCTAGCTCGCCGTCCTTGCTGTGGCAACTTCCCCGCAGCAGCTTCTGGCTCGGGCATCGCCCTCCGACTATAAAAGCCACTGACCCTACCTCCCTCTACTCATTTCTCACCCTCACCACCCCTCAATCGACCTCCGGCACCAGGAACTCAAGGCCGGAACCCCTCCTTTCCCAGCTCCGGCGGGAGTCCCGCCATTCGACCACCACCACCTCGAGCTCACCCCTGTCTGCCCCAACACCACCCAACCGTAGCATTGCAGCCCTAGCAACCCCCTGGTTCTCCCCAAGCCGTCAGCCGCTCGAATCCATGCTGGAATCATCGAGCTCCTCAACTCCCGATGCTTGCCATCACCGGAGAAGGACCCGATGCCATTAGGCCACCTCCCGGCAAAACACGGGTATGGGTGGACTCGCCGTCGAGCCCTTGTCCCATCCCGACCATCTCCCAGCTCCGCCGTCGTCTCTACGTTGGTGAACGGCCGCCCTCTGCTCCCTCTCTCTTTCTTTAAAACTTGCCAGCCGGCCCCACCAATCAGCCACTCAGCCGCTTTCGAATCATTTTCTAAGTGGAAATGTATTCTGGAAGTATGCTTTTGACGTGGCCCTCCATGAATTTCCTACTTAGTCTTTTTAATTCGTTTCTAAGTTCCAGTTTGACCAAACTTTGACTGCTTCTATCTTTTAAACCAAAAGTCCAAATGAGCTCATTCTGTTTGCAACATTTTTATTTTGAGCTCCTTTACTTTCTGATAGATTTTCATATTTTTGTGAACTGTCTAGAATTTCTGGATAGATAAAATTTCTTTATGTGGTATTTACTTTTGCTTGTTAAAATATTTCCAAAGACAAATAAAAAGTTGGTGAAGGCGAGGATTATTTCTACACTCACTTGGAGCAAGGCAAGTCACACCCTTCACTTGCATGATTGCAATGCCATGGTTTTAACTAATAATTTTGGTTTAATTAGAATTATTTGGAAATGGTTTATTCATGGCAATCTTTAGGGTAATATTTGAATAGTCTACTGCCATGTTAATGCTTGGATTGAATATTGCTAGTAGCTTACAAGTTTGATATAGTCACGAATCAACTTCATAGTGGTTGCAATTTCACTTAGTTTGAAAATAGGAATAACATGGTTATTCTGACATCAAATTTTAGTATGATACTGCCATGTCAACATTGGATTTAGTAGGATCAATATCTTCATATTCAATATAGTCATGGAACAATATGAGGATACTTGGTATTTCTCTTATGGGAGAAGTAGATATGAGATGGTTAAATTATTCATTGGATTATTTAGTTGGATAGTGCTATTACTTGGATCATAGGTTGACAAGTGATATTGGAGGAATTGTTTTAGCAGAATAAAACTTGGGGGTATAATCCTTCATTCGTTGATCAAGTCATAGTGCCATTGAACCGAACGTACCAGTGCAACCACATTTGCCTTTATGGGAAGGCCCTGGCTTGGTCTATTGTTATGCCTTTTATCGGTATCACCAAAGAGGGGAGATTATGCGTGCGTGCTACCCTGGCCTGGTAGGCGGCGATAATCTTGTGATCTCGGTTTGGTTATTGAGCTCAGGTCCCTGTTTGGGACAGTTTAGCCACGAGGTGACACAGGGGCCACCCAAGACATGACCCGAGGGTATGTCGGTGATATGGTAAAAGTGTCATAATGTAGACAAGTTTTGTTGGATGGGTGTCCATAGTGTGGGAAAATTGCGCAACCTCTGTAGAGTGTTTGAATCTATTCGAATAGCCGCGTCCACGGTATTGGATACAGTTCGTACTAGGTCACACTATCTGATCAACACTAATAATGATGGAATGACTTATCTGGATAATTGGTGAAGTAACAGTTTGGCAGAAAGCCAATGATGATCATTGGATGATTATGAGGTGATCATGAGGATAAGTTGATTGACTGGACAGTCAAGAGTAAGATGATCCATGTGACCTTAAATGATGCTTTATCATTGCAACTAGTTTAACAAGATTATGCTTATTAATTTGTTTCACCATTTAAATAATTGCCCATGACATAACCTGTTATTGCTATGCTATTATTTTGCCTTGATGCTTTTGGTTGTTGTGAGCTTGTGAGTACATTCAAAGTACTCTCCTGGCGTGTCATGCTAGATGTAGGTGATGCTGTGACTGCGTATCTCGAGGATCCCCGAGTCTGTGAACTAGGAAGTGTCCCAGCAGTGTCCCTTTGGAGTGGAGTCCACCATCGTAATGTTGTTCCACCTCTAATCTTTATTCCGCTGCTAGTAATAGGGGCACAAGCATGTTTATTATCCTGCCCCACTAGAATTGTAAATCAGAACCTTCGTACCCTTAGCATTTGCAATTAAGAGTTGTTTTGTTCTATGCCAAGTTCTATTGTGTTTCCAGAAGACATTGATCTCTAGGCTGGAGCACAGGGCATCCGGTTCTCTGAGCCAGGGTGCCACATAACATCCCCAAGCTTAATTCCTGCTCGTCCTCGAGTAGCTAGGTAAATGATAAACAAAGATAATTTTTGATGTTGAATGATACCCAACATAACCTAGATGAAATGATGTAACAATGGTGTGAACTCAAGACAAAAGTGATTCGAAGCAATAATTTGTAATTGATAAAAAACAAGTAACATCAAAATGGGTAATCAAAACTACTATTACTTTTCATGGATTAATGCTTTCATGTAATACAAATTAATACTCATATGTTGTGATGCCCCCGACTCGACCGTGCACTAATCATACATGCAATGCGCACGATCAAGCCCAGAGACTCTCAGGAAGATATCACAACACAACTCTAGACACAAAATAAAATAATACAAGCTTTATATTACAAGCCAGGGGCCTCGAGGGCTCGAATACATAAGCTCGAGTTACACAAGAGTCAGCGGAAGCATTAGTATCTGAGTACAGACATAATTAGACAAGGATGCCTTAAGAAGGCTGAGCAAAACAACGACATCTAGATCGAAAAGGCGCAGGCCTCCTGCCTAGGAGCCTCCTAAACTACTCTTGGTCATTGGTCTCCACGTAGTGGTAGGCTCCGTCGGGGTAGTAGTAGTCGTCGGCAGGATCAGCTGACTCAGGGGCTCCGTCATCTGATCGCAGCAATCGGGTATGGGGAAAAAGAGGTAGCAAAGCAACCGTGAGTACTCATCCAAAGTACTCGCAAGACTTACATCAGATCTATGCTAAGTATGCATCGGTATCAAAGGGAAGGGGCTGTATCTGTGGACTATACTGCAGAAATGCTAGAATAGAGGGGAAGGCCTAGCCTATCGAAGACTAGCATCTTGTCGCATCTTGCAGCATTAGAAGAGTGCAGATCAGTAGCATAACATAGAGTAATAAGTATGTAGTAGCAAAGCCCAGAGATCCTTCCTCGACCCCCTGCGAGAAAGTGATCCCGTAGCTAACATATTAATTAAAGTAACATGTATCCAGTTCAAGTTGTAGTAGATCGGGATACTACACTGAGCGTCCTGTTACCGTGGACACGGCTATTCGAATAGATATACTTCACTGCAGGGGTGCACTCTTGTTACCCAACACGCTCAATTAACTCTGGCCGGACACACTTTTCTCGGTCATGCCCGGCCTCGGCTGATCGACACGACGTAGTCCTACCAAGGCTCCGCAGAGAGGTCCCCACCGGTCTACATCCTAAGTGCTCAGGGGTCTTGGGCCCATCGCCCTTTGCACTCCGGTTCGTTGCGCGCAGGGTTAGCCTCACCACGTTGTGCCTGTGGGTATCTGCTGTCGCCCGGCCGCAATGCTGAACTGGACGTCTAGCAGAGCTTTCGGCTGATACATACGGCGCTGAGGGCCCCATTAAACCATTATCCCGCGTGGTGGTAGTGCGTATAGGCCAGTGGCCAACTCATATCAAATACCCAAATCCGTTAGTGAATTATTAGGAGCTCGCGGAGATGACCAGTGCTTCGGCCGTTTTGACAAGGTATCTCGTGGACCATGACCAGGGACTAGGTAGTCTCCGCCTGCCCTGTCGCTCCGACTATAGTGTAAGTTCCGTGTCGGCTGTCGGGACAAGTCCCGAGCTACCACCACATCCTGGGTGGTACCGCTAACAGCCAGCTGCCACAGGACTCTCTCGCGGGTACCCTTGGGGTCGGCCCAACTTCAACATTATCTCGCGGGTGCTCTTGGAGCCGACCCGTCTTTACAACGGTCTGAGGTGAAGGTCAAAGTACCCGTGTGTCCATAACATCGTGGGGAATCCAAGGAATCACCCTCGATGGATTCCCTCTCGATGTAACCATCAAGGTGAACTTGGAGGAATCACCCTTGATTTGTTCACACTTGAGGGGCTGCATGACAGAGGCATCATCGGAGGTGGTGAAAGAGGAATCACCCTCGGTAACCCACAACCGATTAGCCACGCTACAGAGATATCATCAGGAGTGAGGTAGGAGGTATCACCCTCGACACTCGATAGTAGCTCTGCAGAGTCGTACAACTAAGGGGGTGTGCGGTGCTGTGTTCGGTCTTTGTACATCGATCACACCGATCGAGTCTCCGGTAGTAAATCATGGCAACTAGGACAAGGGTGTAGGGCCATTGATGGATCACTAACCAGCCTATACTAAGCATTTAGGATAGCAGGTAAGGTATCAACAGCAGTTACAAAAACAGGCTATGCATCAGAATAGGAGCAATCAAATACAGTAGCAAAATCTAACGCAAGCACGGGAAAGAAAGAATGGGCGATATAGGAATGATCAAGGGGGTTTTGCTTGCCTAGAAACTCTGCTGAAAAAGGCTAGACGTCTGCGACGTAATCGTACTCGGGAGCAGCGTCGGTCTCGGGGTCTACCGGAGAGAAGAGGGGGAAGAAACAATAAATATAAAGCAAACACAAGAAACACAAAGCATGACATGGCAATATGCTGTGCTACGGGTGTCCTAACGCAGTGCTACTCATTACAGACGGAGCGGGAAAATATCTGGGAATATTTTCCCGGCTTTAGGCAATTATCGGACAGACGATCCGGAGGGGAAGGTTCCATGTTTGCAGTGTTGGAGGCATGTGACAGGTATGTGGATAGCATATTCAGATTCGCCTTATTTTTCTGATCATTTTTCATATATAAATTATTTTCATCCGAGTTACGGTTTATTTTATATGATTTTTCAAAGTTTTAAACAATTTCTGAATTTTCTGGATTTAATTTAATTCGAAAATCAATAAACATAAAATGTGCTACTTGTAGCTTGCGTTGGTATTTCCCCGAAGAGGAAGGGATGATGCAGCACAGTAGAGATAAGTATTTCCCTCAGTTATGAAACCAAGGTTATCGAACCAGTAGGAGAATCACACAACACCTAGTAAGCAGTACCTGTACACAAACAACAAATCCTTGCACCCAACGCAAACAAGGGGTTGTCAATCCCTTGGCGGTAAGATTGCAAGATTAAATTGTATTTGATAGATTGATAGATTGCAGCAAAAATACTAAATAAAATAAATAAAAGAAAATAGCAGCAATATTTTTATGGTTTTAGTAATATGATTTTGATAGACCCGGGGGCCATAGATTTCACTAGAGGCTTCTCTCAAGAAAATAGCATACGGTGGGTAGACAAATTACTGTTGGGCAATTGATAGAAAAGCAAATAATCATGACGATATCCAAGGCAATGATCATGTATATAGGCATCACGTCCAACATTAGTAGACCGACTCCTACCTGCATCTACTACTATTACTCCACACATCGATGGGCTATCCAACATGCATCTAGTGAATTAAGTCCAATAGAATGGAGTAGTGCTTTAAGAACGATGACATGATGTAGACAAGACAAACTCACGAATTAATAAACCCAATGAATAGATCCCATCTTTTTACCCTTAGTAGCAACGATACATACGTGTCATGTCCCTTTCTGTCATTGGGATTGAGCACCGCAAGATCGAACCCACTACAAAGCACCTCTTCCCATGGCAAGATAAATCAACTTAGTTGGCCACACCAAATCAATAGATCGGAGAAGAAATACGAGGCTATAATAATCATGCATAAAAGAGATCAGAGAAGACTCAAATAATATTCATGGATAATCTGATCATAAACTCACAATTCATCGGATCCCAACAAACACACCGCAAAGAAATATTACATCGGATAGATCTCCAAGAACATCAAGGAGAACATTGTATTGAACATCAAAAAGAGAGAAGAAGCCATCTAGCTACTGCCTATGGACCCGAAGGTCTGTGGTAGACTACTCACGCATCATCGGAGAGGCAGCAAGGTTGATGAAGAGCCCCTCCGTGATCGATTCCCCCTCCGGCAGATTACCGGAGAAGGACCCCATATGGGATCTCTCTGGAACAGAAGCTTGCGGCGGCGTAAAAAGTATTTCATGGACTCTCCTGAGGGTTTCTGATTTTGCCTAAATTTATAGTGCTGGAATTAGGTCAAACGGAGCTGGGGTGGGCCCACGAGGTACCAGGGCGCGCCTTGGTGCCTCGTGGCCCACCTCTTCTTCTTCTGGCCCTCTCCCGAAGCTTCCAATATTCTTCTTGCCCAAGAAAAAATCTCCAAAAAGTTTCACTGTATTTGGACTTCGTTTGATATTGATTTTCTGTGAAACAAAAACAGGGCAGAAAACAGCAACTGGCACTGGGCACTAGGTTAATAGGTTAGTCTCCAAAAATGATATAAAATTGTTGTAAATGATCATAAAAACATCCAAGATTGATATTATAACAGCATGGAACAATAAAAAATTATAGATACGTTGGAGACATATCAGCATCCCAAGCTTAATTCCTGCTCGTCCTCGAGTAGGTAAATGATAAAAACAGAATTTTTGATGTGGAATGCTGCCTAACATATTTATCGCATATTGTTTTTTCTTTTTGTAGCATGGACATTGGACTAATATGATTCAAAGCAATAGTCTATAATTTGACCTGAAAACATAGATACTCAAGCATACTAACAAGCAACCATGTCTTTCAAAATATCAACGCTAAAGAAAGTTATCCCTAGCCCATTATGCTCAATCATTGATCCATTTATGAAACACACTCAAATATTAGCTACAACCAATGCACAAGTATGACAATAGTGTTCTCTAGTTGGTGCTTTTGTAAGAGAAGATGGAGACTCAAGAAAAATAAAAATTGCATAAAAGTAAATAGATAGGCCCTTCGCAGAGGGAAGCAGAGATTTGTCAAATGTGCCAGAGCTCAAAGCTGAAATTAAAGAGATAAAAATATTTTGGGAGGCATGCTTTTCCTGTCAACGAAAACGAATGAGAATTCCCAATATCTTCCATGCTACATACATCATAGGCGGTTCCCAAACAGAAAATAAATTTTATTCCTTTCCACCAATTCTTTCACAATCCATGGCTAGCCGTATCCACGGGTGCCCTCCATACCATCACTTTCCAAGGAATTTATTATTGTGATCACATAAGATTTTTCATTTCATTTCATTTCACAATTCGGGACTGGGCATCCCTATTACCGCCACACTCTCGTGCAATGACAAGTGAATAAACACTCATCTTGAGAATAACACACCTAGCATGGAAGATATTGGCTACCCCCTTCCGCTTCATGAGCGGTACGGGCACACAAAACAGAAAAATTATTTTGAATTTTAGAGTTGGCACACGCAAATTTACTTGGAACGGCATTGGAATACCGCATATAGGTAGATATAGTGGACTCATAAGGCAAAACTGGTTTTAAGGATTTTGGATGCACAAGCAGTATTTCCGCTTAGTACAAATGAAGGCTAGCAAAAGATTAAGAAGCAACCAACCAAAAAACGAAAACGGTCATAAACATGCATTGAACATAACTAACACCGAATAATGCACCATAGTAGGATATAACTTCATTGCATAACTATTGACTTAACGTGCTTGCATAGGGAATCACAAACCTTAACACTAATATTCTTACTTAAGCACAATTACTCACTAACATGGCATCACATATCATCATTTCCATATCGCAAAACTATTGCAAGGAATCACACTTGTCATATCCAATGATCTATATGAAAGTTTTTGTCTATATCCCTCTTGAATATTCATCACTTTGGTACCAATTGCATAACATGTGCAAATTACCGTTACTATCATCATCTCTCAAAAAGATTTAAGTGAAGCATGAGAGTGCAAATATTTCTTCAAAATTTCAGTCTTAACAATTCTCAAAATAATGTAAGTGAAGCATGAGAATTCATTTCTTCAAAATTTCAATCAAGTCAATTCTCAAAATGTTATAAGTGAAGCATGAGAATTTATTTCTACAAAATTTCAATCAACTCTCAAAATAATATAAGTGAAGCATGAGAGTTTATTTCTACAAAATTTCAGCCAACTCTCAAAATAATATAAGTGAAGCATGAGAGTTTATTTCTAAAAAAATTCAGCCAACTCTCAAAATAATATAAGTGAATCATGAGAGTTTATTTCTACAAAATTTCAGCCACCACCGTGCTCAAAAGGATTTAAGTGAAGCACTAGAGCAACTGCCTAGCTCAAAAAATTTAAGTGAAGCACATAGAGTATTCTACAAATTATGATGATAACGTGTGGCTCTCTCAAAATAGGTGTGTGCAGCAAAGATGATTGTGACAAACTAAAAAGCAAACAAAGCAAAGACTCATATCATACAAGACGCTCCAAGCAAAACACATATTATGTGACGAATAAAAATATAGCTCCAAGTAAAATTACCGATGGTTGGTAGAATAAAGAGGGGATGCCTTCCGGGGCATCCCCAAGCTTAGACGCTTGAGTCTTCCTTGAATATTACCTTGGGGTGCCTCGGGCATCCCCAAGCTTAGGCTTTTGCTACTCCGTATTCCTTCATCCATCGTGATCTCACCCAAAACTTGAAAACTTCAATCACACAAACTCAAAAAAACCTTCGTGAGATCCGTTAGTATAACAAAACAAATCACTACTATAAGTACTGTTGCAAACCCATTCATATTTTATTTTTTCATTATACCTACTGTACTCTAACTTCACCATGGCTTATACCCCCCGATACAATCCATAGATTCATCAAAACAAGCAAGTAGTGCATCAAAAACAGAATCTGTCAAAAACAGAACAGTCTGTAGTAATCTATTTAAAATCCATACTTTCTGTAACTCCAAAAATTCTGAAAAATTAGGAAAACGTGGAAAATTCATATACCAATACTGTGTAAAAATTTCAGATTTTTCTGACGCTCAAGTACATAAACAAAATTCGGGCACTGGACGCAAAACTTTCTGTTTTCCAAACAGCATCAATTATACTATCTTCCAAATCATCCCAAAGGCTTTACTTGGCACAAACACTAATTAAAAACATAAAAATACTATCATACCAGTAGAATGACAGTAAAAACACACCATAACAGAAACTTATAGCAAAAATTTATTTTATTCATTGGGTTGCCTCCCAACAAGCGCTATTGTTTTATGCCCCTAGCTAGGCATAATGCATAATCTCAAGTATTGTCATCTTTGGAGTTGATTCCATAAGTGGCCCTCATAATTGATTCATATGGTGCTTTAATTTTATTTCTAGGTAAGTGTTCCATACCCTTCTTTAATGGAAACTGAAATTTTATATTCCCTTCTTTCATATCAATAACGGCACCTATAGTTCGTAGGAACGGTCTACCAAGTATTATAGGGCAAGAAGAATTGCATTCAATATCAAGAACAATAAAATAAACGGGCACATAATTTCTATTTGCAAGAATAAGCACATCATTAATTCTTCCCAAGGGCTTTTTAATAGTAGAATCCGCAAGATGCAAATTAAGAGAGCATTCATCTATATTGGTAAAACCTAGCACATCACATAGAGATTTTGGAATTGTGGAAACGCTAGCACCCAAATCACATAAAGCATTGCACTCATAATATTTAATCTTAACTTTAATGGTGGGTTCCCATTCATCATATAATTTTCTAGGAATTAAAATTTCTAGTTCAAGCTTCTCTTCTAACGCTTTCATCATGGCTTCTACTATATATTTAGTAAAAGCTTTGTTTTGCTCATAAGCGTTGGGTGAATTTAACATGGATTGCAACAAAGAAATACACTCAATCAAAGAGCAATTATCATAATAAAAATCTTTGTAATCCAAAACAGTGGGCACATCACTATTTAAAGTTTTTACCTCTCCAAACCCACTTTTAGTAATTTTCTTATCAAGATTTTCACCCTCCGAATTATAGGGACGCTCTTTATCTAAAGTTGACTCTTCTTCAGTCCCTTTTTCATCAAGCTTAATATTGTTAAATAAAGAGTCAATAGATGAAACATTAATCATTTTAATATCCTCATCATTATTATGTTCTAGTGATTCCGGCTTAGCAGCCATTTGATTCACTAGTGTAGCTTGCGCATCAGAAATTTTTCCTAGCAAATTTTCAGTAAGAGCAAATTGAGATTGAAGAATGACAACTTCTTTGCTAACATCATCGAGTTGTTTTGCAATAGCATCCAACAAAGTAGAATGTTCCTTTAGTTCTTCAGTAAAGAATTTGTTGTGCTCAAATTGAGTAGTCATCTAATCTTTAGTACTTTTCTCGATTTCAGACATAATTTTATAGCAAGAAGAATCATGATACTCTCCTAGGAGCAACATAATTAAGCAAACAAGAAAGCAAACAAGCAAACTAAAAAGGAAAAAGGCAAAGGAAAATATTTTTGTATTTTTGTAAAAACGTTTTAGAAGTGGGGGAGATGAAAACGAGAGGCAAATGGTAAATAAAGTAAATGCAAGGAGATGAGAGTTTGTGCAAAGGTACTTGATAAATGTTGATGATGTCTCCCCGGCAACGGCGCCAGAAATTCTTCCTGCTACTTGTAGCTTGCGTTGGTATTTCCCCGAAGAGGAAGGGATGATGCAACACAGTAGAGATAAGTATTTCCCTCAGTTATGAAACCAAGGTTATCGAACCAGTAGGAGAATCACACAACACCTAGTAAGCAGTACCTGCACACAAACAACAAATCCTTGCACCCAACGCAAACAAGGGGTTGTCAATCCCTTGGCGGTAAGATTGCAAGATTAAATTGTATTTGATAGATTGATAGATTGCAGCAAAAATACTAAATAAAAGAAAATAGCAGCAATATTTTTAGGGTTTTAGTAATATGATTTTGATAGACCCGGGGGCCATAGATTTCACTAGAGGCTTCTCTCAAGAAAATAGCATACGGTGGGTACACAAATTACTATTGGGAAATTGATAGAAAAGCAAATAATCATGACGATATCCAAGGCAATGATCATGTATATAGGCATCACATCCAAGATTAGTAGACCGACTCCTGCCTGCATCTACTACTATTACTCCACACATCGATGGGCTATCCAGCATGCATCTAGTGAATTAAGTCCAATAGAACGGAGTAATGCTTTAAGAACGATGACATGATGTAGACAAGACAAACTCACAAATTAATAAACCTAATGAATAGATCCCATCATTTTACCCTTAGTAGCAACGATACATACGTGTCATGTCCCTTTCTGTCACTGGGATTGAGCACCGCAAGATCGAACCCACTACAAAGCACCTCTTCCCATGGCAAGATAAATCAACTTAGTTGGCCAAACCAAATTAATAGATCGGAGAAGAAATATGAGGCTATAATAATCATGCATAAAAGAGATCAGAGAAGACTCAAATAATATTCATGGATAATCTGATCATAAACTCACAATTCATCGGATCCCAACAAACACACCGCAAAGAAAGATTACATCGGATAGATCTCCAAGAACATCAAGGAGAACATTGTATTGAACATCAAAAAGAGAGAAGAAGCCATCTAGCTACTGCCTATGGACCCGAAGGTCTGTGGTAGACTACTCACGCATCATCGGAGAGGCAACAAGGTTGATGAAGAGCCCCTCCGTGATCGATTCCCCCTCCGGCAGATTACCGGAGAAGGACCCCAGATGGGATCTCTCTGGAACAGAAGCTTGTGGCGGCGTAAAAAGTATTTCATGGACTCTCCTGAGGGTTTCTAATTTTTCCTGAATTTATAGTGCTGGAATTAGGTCAAACGGAGCTGGGGTGGGCCCATGAGGTACCAGGGCACGCCACCCCCCCTGGGGGGCGCCCTGGTGCCTCGTGGCCCACCTCTTCTTCTTCTGGCCCTCTCCCGAAGCTTCCAGTATTCTTCTTGCCCAAGAAAAAATCTCCAAAAAGTTTCACTGTATTTGGACTTCGTTTGATATTGATTTTCTGTGAAACAAAAACAGGGCAGAAAACAGCAACTGGCACTGGGCACTAGGTTAATAGGTTAGTCTCCAAAAATGATATAAAATTGCTGTAAATGATTATAAAAACATCCAAGATTGATATTATAACAGCATGGAACAATCAAAAATTATAGATACGTTGGAGACGTATCAAAATGCTAGGGGTACACAGAAGTGTACCCAGCATTTTATGCAGTGGGTATGACAGGTGGGGTCCAGGGGGCCCAGTTGACCCGGTCAAAGGTTGACTGGTTGTGACAGCCCGAGACCGACGCTTCAGATGCCTTCCATGTGTTTCAAGTTTCATGGCGTTTTTATTTGTTTTTTTTTCATTGCATCATTTCATCATGCCATCATGTCATTAATTCTTGCAACTCAAATAAATAAATTGCATGGATCTTGATCCATTTAAATCGAGGGAATTCACATGGTGTTTTCTCTTTATAACATATCCTCCCAATATTTAGCGAGCTATATTAAAAATATTCCATTAACTTGGAATCACCCATAACACATTTGTGCTATTCTTCAACTTTCCTTCATGTCCAACTCAACTTCTTAATCTTCCTTTAAAGCCTTTCGGTAAAATTGAGTTGCAATTTTACTTTATCCAAAAATGTTCAACTGCTGCCCATAAATCATGCTATTCATGTAGGGTTACCAATTAAAATCTCATCTCATTTAGTCTCCATCTAAATTGCTTTCAAATTCAAATAGATTGAATTTTATTCAAGCTTATTTGAATTTTTATCTTCTATACTTTTGCCAACCATTTTTATTAAATCCCCCATATTTTTCTGTCTCCGGAAAAATATCTCTCTTGTGGGAATTCCAAATCTACCCATCGTTTTCTTTCTTTGCATGTTTTCTGTAAAGAAATTAGAGAGAGACAGAGAGCCACTTGGGCCTCCTGCTGCCGCAGCCACTAGGCCCAGCTGGCCCAGTCGCCGCCCCCACCTAGGCTAATCCTAGCCGCAGGCCTGCAACCAGCCCACTAAGGCCCACCTAACCCCCGTCATAACCCTAGCCCGACCCCCCAGTCTCTCTCTCTCGATCCCATCTACCTCCATCTCCTTCCCTCGCGCCTCCAACCACAAGCTCACACGCATCGCGCCAGAGAGGAGCTCCGCCTCGATCCGCCGGAGCTCCAACCCCGCCGGCTGACGAGGCCATGACCAGGCCACCGGCCTCCTCCCTTTCCTCCTCCCTCGCGCCTCTCTTCCCCTGGTTCTTCTCTCTCCCTCACATCACGGTTCCTCTCTCTCTTCAGGACGAACAGGAGCCATCGTGGATCCCCGCCGCCGTTCTGCCCAAGTTCTGGCGAGATCACGGCCGGATCCGCCATCTGCGGCCACCTCTCCTCCTCCCCGCGCGAGCTCGCTGCCCAGCCGCCGGATCAAGCCCTGCGCCGCGCCATCTTGTTCACCTCCTGGGAGACACGCCGTCGCCTTTGCAGAATGCCCGCGCCGTCGTCTTCCCTTGCTCCGGCGAGCCAAGGAAGCTCTGCCGCCCCCTCTCTTGCAGCGTGCACATTCGCCGGCAGCCACGTCTCCTCTGCTCCAAGACCAAGGCCAGCCCTTGCACCTCTCGCGACAGGGTCTTCTCCATGGCCGCCCCCGTCGTTGATCACCAAGACTCGAGGCCTTGTGCTACTTCAATTCGGTTCATACAAGTCTCGCAAGACTGGGGCCTCTCTGTGCATGACCATCACTTTCCCGTTTCATCTCTGTCAAGACCGAGAGGACGCTAAGTACCAGGATGTCGACGACTCGTCAAGTTCGTCTACGTGCGTGTACGTCTACCACCGGCCCGAAACGCTTCGTGTCTCCATTTGGACAAGTACCACGGCGCCAGTAGGAGCACTACCTTGATGGGTTTCACCAAGTAACCCTTCGGATCGCCAGAGACCGCAAGTACCACTACATCTACGTGTAACCGCCAAGACCCATGGTGACCTCGAAGCATTTGGATCCGTCAATTCGGCTACCGTTCCCGTGTATGACTATCATTACCGTGGATCCGACAAGTCCACGAGTACCACCACCGTCGACCCTCGAGGCCATCGGATTCATCAAGTTCCTCTCCATACATGTACCACTATCGCCGCCGTGCATTTCGCCAAGTCCGACTACAACATGAACCACTACTTCCATTTACCGTCACCGTGTACCCCTACTTCCTACTACCGCCGCCGTGGATTCGACGACCGTGTACCACTACCACCGTGCCATGAACAACTACTTCCCTCATCGAACCCGTCTGGTCCCGAATGCATGCTTTGAAGGTATATTGCCGAGACGACCGCCCATGGACGAATGCATTGTTGTATGAAATGCTCGTGTTCGCACCGTGTCCAAATTGTTTCGTCCACGTTCCCTGTTTCCATGCCACCGACACGTGGGAACCCGGTAACCGGGACAACCCCACCATCTCTTGCATGTTCCGCACATCCGCACATTTGTTCTTGTGCACCGGCATCTTCAATGAGTTGTCGGAACCGGAATGTTGCCGTGGCACCATTTCCGTTATCGCCGCCGTGGCACCCATTTCTTTCCGCCATGGCAACAAATGCTTCGTATCATTTTATGCCACCATTTTCATAAAAATTGCATCCAACTTAAATATGTCATCCTCATGCATGTTAACAACATTTAAATTGTTGTTTGCCTTAAAATTGCTAAATGACTTGCTAAAATGGTTTATTTCATAGCTAAATAACCGTAACTCCGAATTAAATAAACTTTATATGTAATTGGGGTAGAAAAATGTGTAGATTAACAAGGTGAACTTTATTTTGCTGTTTAACAACATTAAAATTGTGTTTTAGGCAGAACGGTACCAAATTTGAAATATGCATATGGGGATTTTCCGGAATTGTTATGTGTTGTTTCCGGCCTCATTTAAATTGCCTAGATAGGTAGTTTCATCATGCTTCACCTCTTGCCATGCTTAACAACATTTAATCTTGTTGAGTAGCACAAACGGGAGTGAATTAAGCAATTGTTGTGAAGTTTCATCAATATGCAACTCGTTGCATATTGAGCTTCACTTAACGTGTAGTATTTGATTGTTGCATCTTGCCATGCCATGCCTCATTAAACTTGTCATGCATCAAACTTGGTTGTACATATGCCATGATTATGTTTGTGTGTTTACCATGTTGTTTGCTTCTTTCCGGTTGTGCTTCTTCTCGATAACTCCGGTTATGTTGCGAAGTGTGAGGATTCGTTCGACTACACGTGTTCGTCTTCTTCATGGATTCGTTCTTCTTCCTAGCAGGATTTCAGGCAAGATGATCATGACCTTGGATATCTCTACTATCTTTGCTTGCTAGTTGTCTCGTTGCTATCGCTATGTTGCGCTTCCTACCACATACATGTCAGCCTCCCATATGCGATGATACAGCCTCTAACCACCCCTACCCAGCAAACTGTTGTTTGGCTATGTTACCGCTTTGCTCAGCCCCTCTTATAGCGTTGCTAGTTGCAGGTGCAGTTGCAGGTTGTTCCATGTTGGGACATGGATATCATGGGATATCACAATTTCTCTCTATTTAATTAATGCATCTATATACTTGGTAATGGGTGGAAGGCTCGGCCTTTTGCCTGGTGTTTTGTTCCACTAATGCCGCCCTAGTTTCCGTAATACCGGTGTTATGTTCCTTGATGAGCGCTTCTAACACATGTGGGGCATATGGGAACCCCCCTGATCATTCGATTTAGGATAAACTTCTCCAGCAAGGCCCAACATTGGTTTTAAAATTTGCCAACATAATAATACTGAAATTAATTAATTAACTCATAGGGTGTCATGAACCCGCGGATTCTTAATTCCACATAATTCAGGTGGGCCAGTGCTGATGGTGCTGGTCCAAAACTAGAGCACTGTGCGGGGCCGCCCCTTGGCAACTTGGGGTATTTGGCACCTGTACGCGTCGCTTATCCGTCGTGTCCTGAGAACGAGATACGCGGCTGCTATCGGGATCGTCGACACGTCGGGAGGTCTTGCTGGTTTAGTTTTACCTTTTACGAGTGCCTTGTCCACCGGGATTCCTTATCGTAAGCATCTTGTTATCACGGTGTGAGGATGTTCCATCGGATGCGTGTGGTAATTTATAATGGACTACTTGGAGCACCCCTGCAGGATTAAATCTTTCGGGAAGCCGTGCCTGCGGTTATGTGGCGACTTGGAAATTTATGACCTCCGGTTGTAGAGAACTTGACACTAATTCTAATTAAAATACACCAACCGCTTGCGTAACCGTGATCATCTCTTTTCGAGGGAGTTCGGGAAGAGAACACGGTGGGGTTATGTTTGACTCATAAGTAGCTGTTCAGGATCACTTCTTGATCATTATTAGTTTACGACCGTTATGCGTAGTTACTCTTCTTATTCTTGTACTCGTAAGTTAGCCACCATACGCTTAGTGCTTGCTGCAACCTCACCACCTTACCCTTCCATACCCATTTAAGATTTGATAGTCTTGTTACCCATGGTTATGGGATTGCTGAGTCCTCATGGCTCACAGATTACTACAACAACAGATGCAGGTACGGGTAACGTGATGATTTGACATGGGAGCGATGCATGTTTGCTTTTGGAGTTCTTCTTCTGCTTCTTCTTCTTCGTCGATCAAGGGATTGGTTGCGGGTCGGCAGTCTGGGCTAGCAGGGTGGATGTCGTTCTTCTTTTCGTTTGATTTCATCCGTAGTCGGATTCTGCTCTTCTGAATGGTGTTTGCTATGTATTGATGTATTCATGTGATGATTGTATGTATTTGTATGTATCCGCATCTATTATGTACATGGTATGATGTAATGATATCCACCTTGCAAGCGTCTTTAATATGCGCTTCTTCTCTTGGTGGGACCTCTGAGTTCCTCGAGAATAGGATCACATATTGGGCGTGACAAGTTGGTATCAGAGCCTCGACCGACCATAGGAGCCCCCTTGATTGATCGAACCGTTGGCGAGTCTAGAAGAAAAACTATTTTGAGACTAGCTATATATCGGAGAGTAGGAATTCTTTTTACTCCTTATCCCCTTCGTCACTCTGGTGAGGAATTCTGACATAGGTGTTTTGATTCTACTACTCTTCTCACTCAAAAAAAAATTTAGGATCACGCGGGTATTTTCGAAATCGTTGCGATATTGGTGTGACAGAATTCTGTTCTTGGTGCCTCCTGACCATATGGATTGGACCCGGGGAGTTGAGCTCCAAGGGGTTCTTGTCACATTCATTATCGTTTCAGTTCCTGAATACCAGAGGACGCCGACATCGAAACGCTTCTATACTTTTTGTGGTGGCAAATAGTGCCGTGACTTTTCCCCAGTACTGGAGGAGATAGCTCGGATGATCCACCGTGACTAGTATCGTTGTGTTTTCGAAGGTCTGAGGAAGACGAATTTGTGAAGTTTCTCGGTTGTGTGTTAAGGGTTGCGGATGCAGTTGCAGCTGATTAGGTTGTTGTCTGCTATTAGTAGGTTCCTGGACCCGCAACCTGATCGCATAACCAAGAAGTTTCGGGAGTTCTTAGGTGGGAATTCAAGTAGTTACCTAGGACATCTTTCCAACAGATGCATGATATGAGATTGGGGTTCGACGTCTAGTGGTCCGCCTGCTCACGGTCATTTTTACAGTGGTCTCGTGGTGTCTTAAAGAGCCCTTGTATCTTTGCTACGACTCGGGGATGCTTCGTATGTCAAGGGCAGCAATGTACTTGATGGTCGCTGTACGATCGAGCCCGTGTGGGCCCCACCACGAAAATTTTGGACAAAATCTCTATCATATGTTTGTTCCGGCTTATTCTGCAAGCCAAATCCTTTGTTTTGTTTTGTTGTGGTATTCGAGTTGCTTCGAAGTCAAGTGTTGATCCATATCTTTCCTAAGCGGTGTTCTCATATTTCTATGGGAGTGCCAACCCTTCTTGATCATTGATATGGTCATGGTAATTCTTTTCAACCGGTGTGCATTTGCTTCAAGTTGTTGCAAGATCAATTCTTAGTTTTCTCAACGGTGTTCGTTTCACCCGTTCCAAGTTGTCTTTCTTTTTACCACCGTCCCACCCCTTTTTCTCCGCGGGGTCAAAATTCTCAAATCATGTATCCATTTTATTTTTGCGTAGTCTCGTCATTCTTTTTCCTTCAACGTTCGTAGCCGGTGATTTCTCGTGAAGATGCTCAGGAGCTACAAGTTCATCATTCCTCGTTCTTGTTTTCTTCTCCGGTGAATTAATTCAAGTTTTTGATGTTGGTCATATCCTTTTCTTTTGTTCAAATGCATGTTGGAAATTCTTTTTCAAGCCTCCCTTATTTATTCGCCTCTCTCTATTCTTTTCCAGTGCGAAGAAATTATCTCAGAAGATTCGTGTTTCCATTCAAGATCCCTTCGAGATATTTCGAGGTGTTATCTCATTCAAGCCATTTAAATCCAACCGGTGCAATCTCTATTTCAAGCAATCATTTCCAGCGGTGTTTCTTTTGAGTGGGCCCATAACCCACAGGTCTTTTCCCAGGATCTTACCTGACTCTTCTAATTTTTCAGTTATTCTCAAATTCTTTCAAAGTTTGACGTAAGAATGAATTCTCATCAATCAATTACCTCCTCCAAGATCGCTTTCAAATTCTTTTCATATTTGGCTCAACCTTTCTATTATTCATTGTTCCGGAGAGTCTCAACAATTTTGGTGGTGTTCCTCGTCGTCATTCTCAGCTTTGAAGACCGAAGAAGAGTTCTCTTGAAGATTCGTGGTTCTAGCTTCATGTTATCCTCTCAAATTGTTCCGATCGTGAGAAATTCGTTTCATACCCATCCAAAGCATTTCATGAGTTCTTTCCATTATTTATCCTCCGAAGGCCATCATTTCAGAATTCTTCATTCTCAACGTTCTTCTCTCATTCTCAAATTATTCTGGTGCATCGTTCAAGTATTCTCTAGTCAGCTCGTGATCGCTTCGTTCTCTTGTATCTAAATTCCCTCAAGTATCCTCGTTCGTTTCTAATTCTTCCCTGCGATTTGTTCTCTTTTGTTCGTTTGTTTTCTATTCTTACGGTGGTTGGTTCAACAATCCTCCTCCTTTGTTATCGATCATTTCAGTCGTTCTTTCTAATCCTACCGGTGGTTCGTTCAAGACCTTCTCCAAGATTGCTATATCTCCCTTCAATATTTTCAAGAAGAATAAGTGGCATGCCAAATCCGTTGCTTGTCATCACTTTAAGTTAACGAAGGATAAGCATACCATAATTCTTATTCTTGTTTCATCCAAGTGATTAATTCCTTCCTTCGGAGTTTGTTCATGATGAATAAATTCTCTGTTCCAAGTTGTTCATCTTTTCTTTTCCGGAGTTCCAAGTTTTCTTGGTTGTCTCGTCACGAAGCTCCATCCAAATCATTGCAAGGCTTCATCTTGTTCTTTTCAACCTTCGTTTCTATAATCCTTTTGTTTACCGGAGTTCTTCATGGTGGTTCATCAAGGCTTTAATTCATTCTCGAAGTGTTTGTCAAGATTTTGTTGGAGGAGCTCAAGTATTCATCGTCTTGCATTTCAAAGTGCAAATCCTTTCTACCTTGTATTTTGAGGTGGTGTTATGTCATTCTTGACAATTCCCTTCGTGTTTCATGATTCACAAGTTGTCAGGAATGAGATATTTAAACCCATCATTTTCCCCTTCATTCGGGAGATCCTTTTCAACCCATCAATCTATTCGTTGGAGTTATCTTGGTATTGATTTCACCTAAAGCATTTTCCTAAGGATTTGCTATTTGTGGTGCTTATCAATGATCCAAGTTTCTCCTTATCTTCTTGGTGAAAGAGGTTTTCATCTCTTATCTCAAGCAATCAACTATTTCCGTCAGTGGCAGGTCTTCACCTCAAAATTTTGGGAGGTTTTTCCATAAGACCATTTGTAATAATATCTTTTGTTGTTGATTTTCCAACAACTCCGTTCAATCCTTCTTTATAAGGTTGTTTTTCAAATTCAATTGTGGGAGAAGTTGTCATTTTCTTCTCCGTTCTTTTCTTTCCAATGATCTAGTTCTCTTCTTTCGTTCCGGAGGCGTTGTGATGTTCCTCTCTTTGACCCGTTATCTCGTTTCGCCAAGATCATGTTCTTTCCTTGCTTATCCATTTTACCGAAGTGTTGTGCCGTCTTTTCAAGTCCTTTTCTTCTTATCAAGCTTTGCTTATCTTTTCTACCGGAGTGCTATACAAAATCTTTCGTTCTTCTTCCTTATCTATCTCATTTTAACCGGAGTGGTTTCATACACTATCTTGTCCCTTGAGCTCTTGGTTCTGATCGTATTCCTTGTTCCTCTTGTCTAACAGAGTGTTTTCTATTTCGTCCATCTCCGTTGTATCCTTTCTTTCAAGTTTTGCAACCTTCGAGATTCTTTGGTTTCACTCGTTTGTCCAAGAAGCAACTGTGTTTTACCTCATCCTCTTCCCCTTCACATTCCTAAGATCTCGGGGCGAGATCTCTTGTAAGTGGGGGAGTGTTGTGACAGCCCGAGACCGACGCTTCAGATGCCTTCCATGTGTTTCGAGTTTTGTGGTGTTTTTATTTGTTTTTTTCATTGCATCATTTCATCATGCCATCATGTCATTAATTCTTGCAACTCAAATAAATAAATTGCTTGGATCTTGATCCATTTAAATTGAGGGAATTCACATGGTGTTTTATCTTTATAACATATCCTCCCAATATTTAGGGAGCTGTACTAAAAATATTCCATTAACTTGGAATCACCCATAACACATTTGCGCTATTCTTCAACTTTCCTTCATGTCCAACTCAACTTCTTAATCTTCCTTTAAAGCCTTTCGGTAAAATTGAGTTGCAATTTTACTTTCTCCAAAAATGTTCAACTTCTGCCCATAAATCTTGCTATTCATGTAGGGTTACCAGTTAAAATCTCATCTCATTTAGTCTCCATCTAAATTGCTTTCAAATTCAAACAGTTTGAATTTTATTCAAACTTATTTGAATTTTTATTCAACATAGCAGGTCCCAAGCCCGGATAAAGGAGGAGGGTTGTGATAGGCTTGGCGAGCCAACGTCAAAACTCAGCCACTCTTATGGAGATGAAACCCAAAAGATTTTCGTTGGGGCGTAACCCTCTCAGCGACGCGGCACATCGGAACCCGGGTGTGGTGGAAAATGGGCAAGGGCCGGGCCGTCACCCCCAGGTGGCGCGCCGTATCTTGATCTGGATACGGTGGCAAGTGAGCGAGGATCGGGTCATCGCATCCTTAGTGGCGCGCTACATCGGCGCCCGGGTGTAGTGGAAATTGAGCAAGGGTCTTCGCATTTGACTCGACGAGTGCGAAGGGTAAGGAAGCTAGCCGAGCCTAGGAGGATTCGCTTAGGTAACTGGAACGTAGGGTCTCTGACAGGTAAGCTTCGGGAGGTAGTTGATACCGCGGTGAGGAGAGGCGTTGATATCCTTTGCGTCCAAGAGACCAAATGGAGGGGACAAAAGGCGAAGGAGGTGGAGGGTACCGGCTTCAAGCTGTGGTACATGGGGACGGTTGCAAACAGAAATGGAGTAGGCATCTTGATCAGCAAGAGCCTCAAGGATGGAGTGGTAGACGTCAAGAGACGTGGGGACCGGATTATCCTGGTCAAGCTGGTAGTTGGGGACTTAGTTCTCAACGTTATCAGCACGTATGCCCCGCAAGTAGGCCACAATGAGAAAACCAAGAGGGAGTTCTGGGAAGGCCTAGAGGACATGGTTAGGAGTGTACCGACTGGCGAGAGGCTCTTCATAGGAGGAGACCTCAATGGCCACGTGGGCACATCTAACACAGGTTTTGAAGGGGTGCATGGGGGTTTTGGCTATGGCATCAGGAACCAAGAAGGAGAAGATGTCTTAAGCTTTGCGCTAGCCTACAACATGATCATAGCTAACACCCTCTTTAAGAAGAGAGAATCACATCTAGTGACTTACAGTAGTGGGCAACACTCTAGCCAGATTGATTTCATCCTCTCGAGAAGAGAAGACAGGCGTGCATGCCTAGACTGTAAGGTGATACCTGGAGAGAGTGTTGTCCCTCAGCATAAGCTTGTGGTTGCTGACCTCCGCTTTCGGATTCGTGTCCAGCGGGACAAGCGTGCCAAAGTCGCTAGAACGAAGTGGTGGAAGCTCAAGGGGGAGGTAGCTCAGGCGTTCAAGGAGAGGGTCATTAAGGAGGGCCCTTGGGAGGAAGGAGGTGATGTAGACAACATGTGGATGAAGATGGCGACTTGCATTCGTAAGGTGGCCTCAGAGGAGTTTGGAGTGTCCAGGGGAAGTAGAAGAGAAGCTAAAGATACCTGGTGGTGGAACGATGATGTCCAGAAGGAAATTAAGGAGAAGAAAGAGTGTTTCAGATGCCTATATCTGGATAGGAGTGCAGACAACATAGAGAAGTACAAGATGGCAAAGAAGGCCGCAAAGCAAGCTGTGAGTGAAGCAAGGGGCCGGGCGTATGAGGACCTCTACCAACGGTTAGACACGAAGGAAGGCGAAAGGGACATCTATAAGATGGCCAAGATCCGAGAGAGGAAGACGAGGGATGTTGACCAAATCAAGTGCATCAAGGACGGAGCAGATCAACTCCTGGTGAAGAACGAGGAGATTAAGCATAGATGGCGGGAGTACTTTGACAAGCTATTCAATGGGGAGAGTGAGAGCTCTACCATTGATCTGGACGACTCCTTTGCTGATACTAGCAGGCTTTTTGTGCGGCGAATCCAGGAGTCGGAGGTCAAGGAGGCTTTGAAGAGGATGAAAGGAGGCAAGGCGATGGGCCCTGATTGTATCCCCATTGAGGTGTGGAGAGGCCTCGGGGACATAGCGATAGTATGGCTAACCAAACTTTTCAACCTCATTTTTCGGGCAAACAAGATGCCAGAAGAATGGAGACGGAGTATATTAGTACCAATCTTCAAGAACAATGGGGATGTTCAGAGTTGTACTAATTACCGTGGAATTAAACTGATGAGCCATACAATGAAGCTATGGGAGAGAGTCATTGAGCACCGCTTAAGAAGAATGACAAGCGTGACCAAAAATCAGTTTGGTTTCATGCCTGGGAGGTCGACCATGGAAGCCATTTTCTTGGTACGACAACTTATGGAGAGATATAGGGAGCAAAAGAAGGACCTGCATATGGTGTTCATTGACTTGGAGAAGGCCTATGATAAGATACCGCGGAATGTTATGTGGTGGGCCTTGGAGAAACACAAAGTCCCAGCAAAGTACATTACCCTCATCAAGGACATGTACGATAATGTTGTGACAAGTGTTCGAACAAGTGATGGCGACACTGATGACTTCCCGATTAAGATAGGACTGCATCAAGGGTCAGCTTTGAGCCCTTATCTTTTTGCCTTGGTGATGGATGAGGTCACAAGGGATATACAAGGAGATATCCCATGGTGTATGCTCTTTGCGGACGATGTGGTGCTAGTCGATGAGAGTCGGACGGGGGTCAACAGGAAGTTGGAGTTATGGATGCAAACTTTGGAATCGAAAGGTTTTAGACTTAGTAGGACTAAAACCGAGTACATGAGGTGCGCTTTCGGTACTACTAGGCACGAGGAGGAGGAGGATGTTAGCCTTGATGGGCAGGTGGTGCCGCAGAAGGACACCTTTCGATATTTGGGGTCAATGTTGCAGAAGGATGGGGATATTGATGAAGATGTGAACCATCGAATTAAAGCCGGATGGATGAAGTGGCGCCAAGCTTCTAGCATTCTTTGTGACAAGAGGGTGCCACAAAAGCTAAAAGGCAAGTTCTATAGGACGGCGGTTCGACCCGCAATGTTGTATGGCGCTGAGTGTTGGCCGACTAAAAGGCGACATGTGCAACAGTTAGGTGTGGCGGAGATGCGCATGCTGAGATGGATGTGTGGCCACACAAAGAAGGACCGAATCCGGAATGATGATATACGAGATAGAGTTGGGGTAGCGCCAATTGAAGAGAAGCTTGTCCAACATCGTCTGAGATGGTTTGGACATATTCAGCGCAGGCCTCCAGAAGCCCCAGTACATAGCGGACGGCTAAAGCGTGCTGATAATGTCAAAAGAGGCCGGGGTAGACCGAACTTGACATGGGAAGAGTCCGTAAAGAGAGACCTGAAGGATTGGAGCATCACCAAAGAACTAGCCATGGACAGGGGTGCGTGGAAGCTTGCTATCCATGTGCCAGAACCATGAGTTGGTCGCGAGATCTTATGGGTTTCACCTCTAGCCTACCCCAACTTATTTGGGACTAAAGGCTTTGTTGTTGTTGTTGTTGTTGTTGTTATTTGAATTTTTATCTTCTAAACTTTTGCCAACCATTTTTATTAAATCCCCCATATTTTCTGTCTCCGAAAAAATATCTCTCTTGTTTTTTTTTTTTTTTGAGAAGGAAAAAAAAAATCTCTCTTGTGGGAATTCCAACTCTACCCATCGTTTTCTTTCTTTGCACGTTTTCTGTAAAGAAATTAGAGAGAGACAGAGAGCCACTTGGGCCTCCTGCTGCCGCAGCCACTAGGCCCAGCTGGCCCAGCCGCCGCCCCCACCTAGGCTAATCCTAGCCGCAGGCCTGCAGCCAGCCCACTAAGGCCCACCTAACCCCCGTCATAACCCTAGCACGACCCCCAGTCTCTCTCTCGATCCCATCTCCCTCCATCTCCTTCCCTCGCGCCGCCAACCACAAGCTCACACGCATCGTGCCAGAGAGGAGCTCCGCCTCGATCCGCCGGAGCTCCAACCCCGCCGGCCGACGAGGCCATGACCAGGCCACCGGCCTCCTCCCTTTCCTCCTCCCTCGCGCCTCTCTTCCCCTGGTTCTTCTCTCTCCCTCACATCGCGGTTCCTCTCTCTCTTCAGGACGAACAGGAGCCATCGTGGATCCCCGCCGCCGTTCTGCCCAAGTTCCGGCGAGATCACGGCCGGATCCGCCATCCGCGACCACCTCTCCTCCTCCCCGCGCGAGCTCGCTGCCCAGCCCCCAGATCAAGCCCTGCGCCGCGCCATCTTCTTCACCTCCTGCGAGACACGCCGTCGCCTTTGCAGAATGCCCGCGCCGCCGTCTTCCCTTGCTCCAGAGAGCCAAGGAAGCTCCGCCGCCCCCTCTCTTGCAGCGTGCGCATCCGCCGGCAGCCACGTCTCCTCTGCTCCAAGACCAAGGCCAGCCCCTGCACCTCTCGCGACATGGTCTTCTCCATGGCCGCCCCCCTTCGTTGATCACCAAGACTCGAGGCCTTGTGCTACTTCAATTCGGTTCATACAAGTCTCGCAAGACTGGGGCCTCTCTGTTCATGACCATCGCTGTCCCGTTTCATCTCTGTCAAGACCGAGAGGACGCTAAGTACCAGGATGTCGACGACCCGTCAAGTTCATCTACGTGCGCGTACGTCTACCACCGGCCCGAAACGCTTCGTGTCTCCATTTGGACAAGTACCACGACGCCAGTAGGAGCACTACCTTGATGGGTTTCGCCAAGTAACCCTTCGGATCGCCGAAGACCGCAAGTACCACTACATCTACGTGTAACCGCCAAGACCCATGGTGACCTCGAAGCATTTGGATCCGTCAAGTTCGGCTACCGTTTCCGTGTACGACTATCATCACCGTGGATCCGACAAGTCCACGAGTACCACCACCGTCGACCCTCGAGGCCATCGGATTCATCAAGTTCCTCTCCATACATGTACCACTATCGCCGCCGTGCATTTCGCCAAGTCCGACTACAACATGAACCACTACTTCCATTTACCGTCGCCGTGTACCCCTATTTCCCACTAGCGTCGCCGTGGATTCGACGACCGTGTAACACTACCACCGTGCCGTGAACAACTACCTCCCTCATCGGGTTACCACCGTGCCGTGAACAACTACCTCCCTCATCGAACCCGTCTGGTCCCGAATGCATGCTTTGAAGGTATAACGCCGAGGCGACCGCCCGTGGACGAATGCATTGTTGTATGAACTGCTCGTGTTCGCACCGTGTCCAAATTGTTTCGTGCACGTTCTCCGTTTCCATGCCACCGACACGTGGGAACCCAGTAACCGGGATAACACCACCATCTCTTGCATGTTCCGCACATCCGCACATTTGTTCTTGTGCACCGGCATCTTCAATGAGTTGTCGAAACCGGAATGTTGCCGTGGCACCATTTCCGTTATTGCCGCCGTGGCACCCATTTCTTTCCGCCATGGTGACAAATGCTTCGTATCATTTTATGCCACCATTTTCATAAAAATTGCATCCAACTTAAATATGTCATCCTCATGCATGTTAACAACATTTAAATTGTTGTTTGCCTTAAAATTGCTAAATGACTTGCTAAAATGGTTTATTTCATAGCTAAATAACCGTAACTCCGAATTAAATAAACTTTATATGTAATTGGGGTAGAAAAATGTGTAGATTAACATGGTGAACTTTATTTTGCTGTTTAACAACATTAAAATTGTGTTTTAGGCAGAACAGTACCAAATTTAAAATATGCATATGGGGATTTTCCGGAATTGTTATGTGTTGTTTCCGGCCTCATTTAAATTGCCTAGATAGGTAGTTTCATCATGCTTCACATCTTGCCATGTTTAACAACATTTAATCTTGTTGAGTAGCACAAACGGGAGTGAATTAAGCAATTGTTGTGAAGTTACATCAATATGCAACTCGTTGCATATTGAGCTTCACTTAATGTGTAGTATTTGATTGTTGCATCTTGCCATGCCATGCCTCATTAAACTTGTCATGCATCAAACTTGGTTGTACATATGCCATGATTATGTTTGTGTGTTTACCATGTTGTTTGCTTCTTTCCGGTTGTGCTTCTTCTCGATAGCTCCGGTTATGTTGCGAAGTGTGAGGATTCGTTCGACTACGCGTGTTCGTCTTCTTCATGGATTCAGTCTTTTTCCTAGCGGGATTTCAGGCAAGATGATCGTGAACTTGGATATCTCTACTATCTTTGCTTGCTAGTTGTCTCGTTGCTATCGCTATGTCGCGCTTCCTACCACTTACATGCCAGCCTCCCATATGCCATGATACAGCCTCTAACCACCCCTACCCAGCAAACCGTTGTTTGGCTATGTTACCGCTTTGCTCAACCCCTCTTATAGCGTTGCTAGTTGCAGGTGCAGTTGTAGGTTGTTCCATGTTGGGACATGGATATAATGGGATATCACTCTATTTAATTAATGCATCTATATACTTGGTAATGGGTGGAAGACTTGACCTTTTGCCTGGTGTTTTGTTCCACTCATGCCGCCCTAGTTTCCGTAATACCAGTGTTATGTTCCTTGATGAGTGCTTCTAACACATGTGGGGCATATGGGAACCCCCCTGATCATTCGTTTTAGGATAAACTTCTCCTGCAAGGCCCAACATTGGTTTTAAAATTTGCCAACATAATAATACTGAAATTAATTAATTAACTCATAGGGCATCATGAACCCGCGGTTTCTTAATTCCACATAATTCAGGTGGGCCAGTGCTGATGGTGCTGGTCCAAAACTAGAGCACTGTGCGGGGCCGCCCCTTGGCAACTTGGGGTATTTGGCACCTGTACGCGTCGCTTATCCGCCGTGTCCTGAGAACGAGATACGCGGCTCCTATCGGGATCGTCGACACGTCGGGAGGTCTTTCTGGTTTAGTTTTACCTTTTACGAGTGGCTTGTCCACCGGGATTCCTTATCGTAAGCATCGTGTTATCACGGTGTGAGGATGTTCCATCGGATGCGTGTGGTAAATTATAATGGACTACTTGGAGCACCCCTGCAGGGTTAAATCTTTCACGAAGCCGTGCCCGCGGTTATGTGGCGACTTGGAAATTTATGACCTCCGCTTGTAGAGAACTTGACACTAATTCTAATTAAAATACACCAACTGCGTGCGTAACCGTGATCGTCTCTTTTCGAGGGAGTTCGGGAAGAGAACACGGTGGGGTTATGTTTGACTCGTAAGTAGGTGTTCAGGATCACTTCTTGATCATTATTAGTTTACGACCGTTATGCGTAGTTACTCTTCTTATTCTTGCACTCGTAAGTTAGCCACCATACAATGCTTAGTGCTTGCTGCAACCTCACCACCTTACCCTTCCATACCCATTTAAGCTTTGATAGTCTTGTTACCCATGGTTATGGGATTGCTGAGTCCTCGTGGCTCACAGATTAGTACAACAACAGATGCAGGTACAGGTAACGCGATGATTTGACATGAGAGCGATGCATGTTTGCTTTTGGAGTTCTTCTTCTGCTTCTTCTTCTTCGTCGATCAAGGGATAGGTTCCGGGTCGGCAGCCTGGGCTAGCAGGGTGGATGTCGTTCTTCTTTTTGTTTGATTTCATCCGTAGTTGCATTATGCTCTTCTGAACGGTGTTTGCTATGTATTGATGTATTCATGTGATGATTGTATGTATTTGTATGTATCCGCATCTATTTTGTACATGGTACGATGTAATGATATCCACCTTGCAAGCGTATCACATGAATACATCAAGAGTAGAAATCAAACAAAAAGAAGAAGAAGAAGAACGACATCCACCCTGTATGTATCCGCATCTATTATGTACATGGTATCATATCTACTCTCGGAGGTCCCACCAAGAGTAGAAATCATTACATCGTACCATATACCAGGCGCGGATGACGAGCGCCGATGACGAGCGCCAGTACCCGGGCAACGGCAAGCGGAGGCGGGGGGCTTCGGTGGGCGCGCGCGGGAGGCGCCCATGGCCTTGGGCAGCAGCAGCAGTGGGAGCAGGCGGTAGCAGCAGCGAGGAGCAGCGGCAGCGCACGTCGGCAGGGGCGGCAGCGGGCAGCGCGGCCAAGCACGCGGGGGCGAGCAGCGGGCGAGGCGCAGGGCATGGCCAGGGCACGGGCTGGCGGGCACGGGCGCGTGGGAGCGCGGCCATGGGCGCGCGCGGACGCGGTGAGTGCGAGCTCACAGAGGGCCCCGGCGCGGCGGCTACGGTAACGGGAGGAAGGGGGAAAACGGGGCAACGGAGGAGGCTCACCGGGGGAGGGCTGATGGCGAGCTCGGACGGGTCGGGGGCGTGCCGGAGCGAGGATCCGCGGTGAGGCAGCGGCGACCGTAGGCGATGAAGCCGCCCGATCCACGCGCTATAGGGACTCCGAGCTCGAGCTCGTGGACGGAGAGGGAGCAGCGGACGTTGGCGGTGCTCCTGGCGCAATCCTAGGCGGCGGGGAGGTCGTAGAGCACGCGGGCGAGGTTGGACATAGCGACCATGGCGGCGGTTTGTCGCGGGGAGAGAAGAGCGGGCGAGGGAGAGGGTGAGTGGGGGGCTAGGGTTTGACGGGCGTTGACGGAGGTCGCGGCGATGCTCTTATCCAACAGGGGGCCGGGGATGGCCGCCACGAGACCGGGGCGCCATGGGATGGCCGCCATGATCCCCTACCTCCCTATAGCGAGGTCGGGGATGACCCCGGGGTGGGCTGGGCTGGCTGCACTGTGCACTTGCGGCCCAAGTGCACAGTGGGCCTTTTTTTTTTAGTTTTCTTTTCTGTTTTCTTTAATTCACCACTGTTTTGCATTTCATTTAAATACCATTTGAATTTTGTTCATCATGAAACTTGTCACTTAAATACTTCACAATATTATGGAATGACACATAAAGTTTGAGGTAAATTGGAATTGTATAAATATTTCCTTATTTTGAAAAGGCTATTTTTGTTGTTTTTAGACCACTTTATATTTCACTAGGGATTAATTGGTGAGTCAGATGATGTTCGTTCCAACATGATGAATGATCAGGGGAATTTATACTAAAATGTGAACATTTTAGTTTTACAGTTTGAAGAAATAATAATTTGACTTGTAATTTAAATTTGAATTTGACTTTGAATTTTATCCAGGAGAGATTAAGCTTAGCAAAATTAGGATGACATGGCATCATTAGTCAGGTATCACTGTAGCATAATTACAGGGGTGTTACAAATCTCCTCCACTAAAAGAAATCTCGTCCCGAGATTTAGGAGGTAGAAGGGAAAAGATCGGGGTATTCTTCACGAAGACGATCCTCGCGTTCCCAAGTGGCTTCGTCTTGTGAATGATTCGACCATTGAACTTTAAGGAACTTGATTGCCTTCTGACGGGTTCGACGTTCAGCTTGATCAAGAATACGGATCGGATGCTCCTTATAAGACAGGTCATCCTGCAATTCAAGCACTTCATGATCCACTACTCGGATCGGATCCTTGAAACAGCGGCAGAGTTGCGACACATGGAAAACATCATGAACCTGAGAAAGGTTCGATGGTAGTTCCAACTGATATGCCACTTCTCCACGTCTTGCGAGAATTCGGAATGGGCCAATGTAGCGAGGAGCTAACTTGCCCTTGATTCCGAAGCGGTGAGTGCCCTTCATCGGGGTGACACGAAGATAAGCCTGTTCGCCAGGTTGATAGACCATTACCTTGTGTTTACGGTCATAATTGCTCTTCTGACGAGACTGAGCAGTCTTCAGATTTTCACGAACGATACGGACTTGCTCTTCAGCGTGCTGGATAATATCCGGACCGAAGAGTGGCCGTTCCCCAGTTTCTGACCAATTCAGAGGAGTTCGGCACTTACGTCCATAAAGAACTTCAAATGGTGCCATCTTCAGACTAGCTTGATAGCTATTGTTGTAAGAGAATTCAGCATACGAGAGAGATTCCTCCCATTTCTTGCCAAAGGAGATGACACATGTGCGAAGCATATCTTCAAGGACTTGGTTGACTCGTTCAACTTGACCCTGGGACTGGGGGTGAAAAGCGGTGCTAAAGGACAGATGAGTTCCCATAGCTGCTTGGAAACTTTCCCAGAACCTTGAGGTAAAGAGGTTGCCACGGTCTGAACTGATCTCCAATGGAACACCGTGGAGTGACACAATTTTGGAAACATACAGGTCTGCTAACTGACCAGCAGTGATTGTCTCCTTGACTGGCAGGAAATGAGCAACCTTGGAGAATCGGTCAATGACGACAAGAATAGCATCATGACCCTTCTGTGATCTGGGAAATCCAGTAATGAAATCCATTTCAACTTTGTCCCATTTCCATTCAGGAATAGCAAGTGGTTGCAGAGTTCCAGCAGGTCTTTGATGTTCTGCTTTGATGCAACGGCAAACGTCACACTCAGTAACATAACGAGCAATGTCTCGCTTCATATCAGGCCACCAGTACCGCTGACGAATGTCTTGGTACATCTTGGTACTACCCTGATGAATAGACAAAGGTGTGTCATGTGCTTCTTTCATGACATCCGAGCACGAGTCCAGATTATTCTTTCTGGGGACCACTAGGCGGCCTTTGAAGAACAAGGCACCGTCATCATCAACAGTGAAGAACGATGAATTTCCTTTGGATAGATAGCTCTTAATCTTCTCGACTTCAGCGTCATAATTCTGCCTTGTCTTGATGCTGTGCTCGAGATCTGGTTCAACATCCAAGGTATTTAGATATCCTTGAGGAACTATCTCGAGGTTCAGCTTTCGAAGCTCTTCATACAGGAGTGGTTGCTGTAGCTGAACCTCAAGTTCACAACAGTAGGATTTGCGGCTCAAGGCATCAACCATTACGTTAGCCTTGCCAGGGGTATAAGAAATACCCAAGTCATAGTCTGTAATGGCCTCCATCCATCTTTGCTGACGGAGGTTCAGAGATGGTTGAGTGAACAAGTACTTCAAACTTTGATGATCCGTGTAGACTCGCAACGATTACAAAGTAGGTAATGTCGCCATAACTTCAATGCATAAATAACTGATGCAAGTTCAAGATCATGCGTTGGATAGTTCTCTTCATGAGGACGCAACTGTCGAGAGCCATAAGCAATCACCTTGCGCTCTTGCATTAGGACGCAGCCTAATCCTTGACAGGATGCATCACAATAAATCATGAAGTCCTTGCGAGAATCTGGAGGAGCAAGCACTGGGGCAGATGTCAGCTTGTCTTTGAGTGTCTGAAAATTTTCCTGACATTTGTCAGTCCACTCAAACTTAATGCCCTTGTGAAGCAAATCAGTCAAAGGCTTGGCAATCTTGGAGAAGTTCTCGACAAAACGGCGGCAATAGCTGGCGAGTCCGAGAAAACTTCTGACTTGCTTGACATTCTTCGGGGGAGTCCATTCAAGAATAGCCTGAACTCGTTCTGGGTTAACAGCAATGCCATCTTTGGAAATCACGTGGCCGAGATATGTCACTTCAGATAGCCAGAACTCGCACTTGGAATACTTGGCATACAGTTGATGTTCACGCAGCTTCTCTAGTACAAGCCGAAGATGTTCGGCATGTTCTTCTTCATTCTTCGAATATACAAGGATATCATCTAGATAAACCATGACGAACTTGTCATGGTAATCCATGAAGATATAGTTCATCAGTCGGGAGAAGGTTGCTGGAGCATTGGTTAAGCCGAAAGACATGACGGTGTACTCGTAAGATCCATATCGAGTAACGAAGGCTGTCTTCGGAATGTCTTCTTCACGAACTCTGATCTGGTGGTATCCCAACCTCAAATCAAGTTTAGAGAATACTGAGGAACCAGCAAGTTGATCATACAGATCGTTGATTCTGGGAAGCGAATATTTGTTCTGAATTGTTTCCTGGTTGATAGGTCGGTAATCTTGGACCAGACGATTCGTACCATCCTTCTTCTTGACAAAGAGAGAAGGTGCTCCCCAAGCAGAAGAACTGGGGCGAATGAAACCCTTACGAAGTGACTTGTCAATTTCCTCCTTAAGTTCAAGGAGTTCATGCGGCGGCATCTTGTACGGGCGCTTGGCAATAGGAGTGGTGCCAGGTTTCAAGTCTATGACAAATTCGACTGCTCTAGCAGGGGGTACTCCTGGAAGTTCTTCTGGAAAGACATCTTGAAAGTCACAAACAACTGGAATGTTCTCTATTCCCTCAAGAGGTGAAGCATTCAATGCATTCAGAGCATATATCTGGTTCTCACCATTTTGAGCTGTTCGGGCTGAGTATTGGATTGTCTGGCCAGAAGGATGTGTAAGTTGGACTTTCTTAGCGGCACAGTCGATGAAAGCATTATGTGCTTTCAGCCAATCCATACCGAGAATGACATCTATGGTAGAAACCTTGAGGGCCATGAGTGAAGCGGTGAACACTAATCCTCCAATTGCAATGTGGTTGTTGTGGGCTATCATCGAGGTATCCCATCTGGATCCTGGAGAGCTAACCACAAGCGGAGGGTACATGTTTTCGAATGATAAGTCTTGCTTACGTGCAAACGCCTCTGATATGAAGGAATGTGATGCTCCTGAATCAAAAAGAACAGAAGCTGGTACTGAGTTAACAGGGAAGGTTCCCATCACGATAGTCGGTTCCTTCTGAGCCTTAACAACATCGACATGGTTGGCATGGCCTAGTACAACAGCAGCCGGACTGACCTTCTGGTTCAGTGGGCAAAACCTGGAATGATGACCTGGCAGCCCACATTTACGACAGACTCCATTTGCGGGGCGAGGAGCCATAGTATTGGGCTGTCTATTTTGAGCACTGGGTTGTCTTGGCGGTGCGGGCAGACGAGGAGGGGCCACAACATTGGGCTGAACTCTGAGCTGTCTCGGCGGCGAAGGTAGATGAGGAGCAACATAAGACGGCCTTGGTGTTGGAGCAGGTCGGTGATAGACATTGTGCGGGATCCAGACTTGACGTTTCTGAGTAGGCTGACCTGAGGATGGGCCAACATCTCGAGTACGCTTGAGCGACTCCTGGTACTCAGTCAGACCAGTTTTAGCTCGGAAAGCTTGGCTGACAAGCGTCGCAAAGTCCGCGCAATCATGGACAACAAGTGTGAGCTTTATATCAGGACGCAGTCCTTCACGGAATTTCTCCTGCTTGCGAGCGTCAGTGCAGACATCATCTTCAGCATAGCGGGATAATTCGAAAAATTTCCTCTGATATTCATCCATAGTCATTTTGCCCTGAGTGAGTTTGCGGAACTCCTTCTTCTTCTAGCCCATCAGACCTTGAGGAATCTGCCGTGCATGGAAGGCTGACTGAAATTCCTGCCAAGTGGTTACAGTTCCAGCAGGCAGGCTACCCCTATGGCTTTCCCACCATTGAGCAGCTGGACCCTTCAAGTGAAATGCTGCAAAGGTGACGTAACTAGCAGGGGCAACATTAGCTGACTCCATCTCAAACAGGATATCACGAAGCCAATCATCAGCATCCATAGGATTGGTGGAGTTGCAAAAAATAGACGGGTTGAGGCACATGAAATCTTGCAGTGATATCGGGCCAGGCTCCTGACGAGCATCGTTGCGTTCTAATCGATTTACCAGACTCTCATTGAGCTGACGATTCAGTTCCAACTGATGTATCATTATGGCAATATAGGGTGGAGGCGGAGGATCATCAGCCATCCTACTAAAACAACAGGGGCAGTTTAGCAAGAACAACTGCAAGTGTATGGAGTCATTCATGATGTAACATGAGCAATGAACAAGAAGTGCATTAGATACATATCAGTAGTCATTAAAGACATACAGATCCATGCACAGAGTTGGTTACAAACGGTAGCAGGTGTAGGGAACACACGCAGCTAGACAACTAGGCGGCACACAGGCACGCAGTGGAGGGATACAACAACGTGACATAGCAAAGGCTACATCAACGTCAGAGAAAACCACTCAAGCGAGGAATCTGCAGGTGACGACGTAGGGTGCCCTCAATAAAAGGATCCTGCGGTCCATGAACACTGTGAAGCAAAATCTAGCCCACAATTCAAAGAAGGGTTAATTCAAATCTCCGGGTGTATGTGATCACGAGAAACTAATGTTAGAGTTAGCAAAATCATTTAACCCGAAGAGAAGAGAGATCAGAACAATAAAGGAGAGAAATAAAAGATCCTAATCCCATCCATTGGCGATGTGGGCCCGTAAACCACACAACAAGGTTAGTAAAATAGTTTTTGGAGACTAGACTCAACTTCGGCCAAGGAGTTGGAAAGGGGGCTACCTACAGGCAGTCGGCTCTGATACCAACTTGTGACGCCCCCGACTCGACCGTGCACTAATCATACACGCAATGCGCATGATCAAGCCCAGAGACTCACGGGAAGATATCACAACACAACTCTAGACAAAAAATAAAATAATACAAGCTTTATATTACAAGCCAGGGGCCTCGAGGTTTCGAATACATAAGCTCGAGTTACACAAGAGTCAGCGGAAGCATTAGTATCTGAGTATAGACATAATTAGACAAGGATGCCTTAAGAAGGCTGAGCAAAACAACGACATCTAGATCGAAAAGGCGCAGGCCTCCTGCCTGGGAGCCTCCTAAACCACTCCTGGTCGTTGGTCTCCACGTAGTAGTAGGCTCCGTCGGGGTAGTAGTAGTCGTCGACGGGATCAGCTGACTCAGGGGCTCCGTCATCTGATCGTAGCAATCGGGTATGGGGAAAAAGAGGTAGCAAAGCAATCGTGAGTACTCATCCAAAGTACTCGCAAGACTTACATCAGATCTATGCTAAGTATGCATCGGTATCAAAGGGAAGGGGCTGTATCTGTGGACTATACTGCAGAAATGCCAGAACAGAGGGGAAGGCCTAGCCTATCGAAGACTAGCATCTTGCCGCGTCTTGCAGCATTAGAAGAGTGCAGATCAGTAGCATAACATAGAGTAATAAGTATGTAGTAGCAAAGCCCAGAGATCCTTCCTCGACCCCCTGTGAGAAAGCGATCCCGGAGCTAACATATTAATTAAAGTAACATGTATCCAGTTCAAGTTGTAGTAGATCGGGATACTACAATGAGCGTCCTGTTACCATGGACACGACTATTCGAATAGATATACTTCCCTGCAGAGGTGCACTACTGTTACCCAACACGCTCGATTAACTCTGGTCGGACACACTTTTCTCGGTCATGCCCGGCCTCGGCTGATCGACACGACGTAGTCCAACCTAGGCTCTGCAGAGAGGTCCCCGCAGGTCTACATCCTAAGTGTTCAGGGGTCTTGGGCCCATCGCCCTTTGCACTCCGGGTCGTTGCGCGCAGGGTCAGCCTCACCACGTTGTGCCTGTGGGTATCTGCTATCGCCCGTCCGCAATGCTGAATTAGACGTCTGACAGAGCTTTCGGCTGATACATACGGCGCCAAGGTCCCCATTAAACCATTATCCCGCGTGGTGGTAGTGCGTATAGGCCAGTGGACAACTCAGATCAAATACCCAAATCCGTTAGTGAATTATTAGGAGCTCGCGGAGACGACCAGTGCTTCGGCCGTTCCGACTAGGTATCTCGCGGACCACGACCAGGGACTAGGCCCACCTCTCTCCTAGGTAGTCTCCGCCTGCCCTGTCGCTCCGACTATAGTATAAGTTCCATGTCAGCTGTCGGGACAAGTCCCGAGCTACCACCACATCCTGGGTGGTACCGCTAACAACCAGCTGCCACAGGACTCTCTCGCGGGTACCCTTGGGGTTGGCCCGACTTCAACATTATCTCGCGGGTGCTCTTGGAGCCGACCCGTCTTTACAACGGTCCGAGGTGAAGGTCAAAGTACCCGTGTGTCCATAACATCATGGGGAATCCGAGGAATCACCCTCGATGGATTCCCTCTCGATGTAACCGTCAAGGTGAACTTGGAGGAATCACCCTCGATGGGTTCACACTTGAGGGGCTACACGATAGAGGCATCATCGGAGGTGGTGAAAGAGGAATCACCCTCGGTAACCCACAACCGATTAGCCATGCTACAGAGATATCATCAGGAGTGAGGTAGGAGGTATCCCCCTCGACACCCGATAGTAGCTCTACAGAGTCGTACAACTAAGGGGGTGTGCGGTGCTGTGTTCGGTCTCTGTACATCGATCACACCGATCAAGTCTCCGGTGGTAAAGCATGGCAACAAGGACAAGGGTGTGGGGCCATTGATGGATCACTAACCAGCCTATACTAAGTATTTAGGATAGCAGGTAAGGTATCAAAAGCAGTTACAAAAACAGGCTATGCATCAGAATAGGAGCAATCAAATACAGTAGCAAAATCTAACGCAAGCACGGGAGAGAAAGAATGGGCGATATAGGAATGATCAAGGGGGTTTTGCTTGCCTGGAAGCTCTGCTGAAAAAGGTTGGACGTCTGCGACGTAGTCGTACTCGGGAGCAGCGTCGGTCTCGGGGTCTACCGGAGAGAAGAGGGGGAAGAAACAATAAATATAAAGTAAACACAAGCAACACAAAGCATGACACGGCAATATGCTATGCTAGGGGTGTCCTAACGCAGTGCTACTCATTACAGACGGAGCGGAAAAATATCTGGGAATATTTTCCCGGCTTTAGGCAATTATCGGACAGACGATCCGGAGGGGAAGGTTCCATGTTTGCAGTGTTGGAGGCATGTGACAGGTATGTGGATAGCATATTCGGATTCGTCTTATTTTTCTGATCATTTTTTATATATAAATTATTTTCATCCGAGTTACGGTTTATTTTATATGATTTTTCAAAGTTTTAAACAATTTCTGAATTTTCTGGATTTAATTTAATTCGAAAATCAATAAACATAAAATGCTAGGGGTACACAGAAGTGTACCCAGCATTTTATGCAGTGGGTATGACAGGTGGGGTCCAGGGGGCCCAGTTGACCCAGTCAAAGGTTGACTGGTCAACTACTACTGTTCATGATGCCCATCTGTCAGTGCCTCATATTTTATTTTTTATTTTATTTTTCTTTTTTCTGTTTTTTCTTTTCTCTTTTTTTTTAAATATGGGCGGGCCCACATGGGAGCCGGCCCAGGCCGGCCACGGCTTGGCACGCACGCGCACAGCGGCTGCGGGCGCCGGTGACGAGCGCCAGCACCAGGCGCGGAGGGAGAGGCGCGGGCAACGGCGGGCGGAGGCGGGGGGCTCCAGTGGGCGCGCGCGGGAGGCGCCCGCGGCCTTGGGCAGTAGCAGCAGTGGGAGCAAGCGGCAGCAGCAGCGAGGAGCAGCGGCAGCGCGCGTCGGCAGGGGCGGCAGGGGAGCGCGGCAGCGGGCAGCACGGCCAAGCGCGCGGGGGCGAGCAGCGGGTGAGGCGTGGGGCATGGCCAGGGCATGGGCTGGCAGGCACGGGCGCGCGCGGACGCGGTGAGCGCGAGCTCACAGAGGGCCCCGGCGCGGCGGCGCACGGCGGCTACGGCAACGGGAGGAAGGGGGAAAACGGGGCAACGGAGGAGGCTCACCGGGGGAGGGCTGATGGCGAGCTCGGACGGGTCGGGGGTGTGCCGGAGCGCGGATCCGCGGTGGGGCAACGGCGACCATAGGCGATGAAGCCGCCCGATCCACGCGTTGTAGGGACTCCGAACTCGAGCTCGTGGACGGAGAGGGAGCAGCGAACGTTGGCGGTGCTCCTAGCGCAATCCTAGGCGGCGGGGAGGTCGTAGAGCACGTGGGCGAGGTCGGACATGGCGACCATGGCGGCGGTTTGTCACGGGGAGCGAAGAGCGGGCGAGGGAGAGGGTGAGTGGGGGGCTAGGGTTTGACGGGCGTCGACGGGGGTCGCGGCGATGCTCTTATCCAACAGGGGGGGGGGATGACCGCCACGAGACCGGGGCGCCATGGGATGGCCGCCACGATCCCCTGCCTTCCTGTAGCGAGGTCGGGGATGACCCTGGGGTGGGCTGGGCTGGCTGCACTGTGCACTTGCGGCCCAAGTGCACAGTGGGCCTTTTCTTTTTTCTTTTTAGTTTTCTTTTCTGTTTTCTTTAATTCACCACTGTTTTGCATTTCATTTAAATACCATTTGAATTTTATTCATCATGAAACTTGTCACCTAAATACTTCACAATATTATGGAATGACACATAAAGTTTGAGGTAAATTGGAATTGTATAAATATTTCCTTATTTTGAAAAGGCTATTTTTGTTGTTTTTGGACCACTTTATATTTCACTAGGGATTAATTGGTGAGCCAGATGATGTTCGTTCCAACATGATGAATGATCAGGGGAATTTATACTAAAATGCGAACATTTTAGTTTTATAGTTTGAAGAAATAATAATTTGACTTGTAATTTAAATTTGAATTTGACTTTGAATTTTATCTAGGAGAGATTAAGCTTAGCAAAATTAGGATGACATGGCATCATTAGTCAGGGATCACTGTAGCATAATTACAGGGGTGTTACATATGTCATATACATGGCCCCAATCACTGAAGGCTTTGTCATATTCAAACATCTTCCCATAACACAACCTAGAGCTTCAGTCAAATAATTGAATCTATGACAAGCCCTTTTCAACTACTTAGCACTTCGTTTAATGCTCAATTCTCAAGCCTTGGTCTTAGCACTTTGGATGACAAATAGAATGATGATGGGGGTTTCATGAGAAGACAAAAAACTAAGAAAGTCTCACATCAATGCAGCTTGATCATTAGGCAGTGGAGAGGCCTTATAATCAATATTAATGCGAGGAGTAAGGATTGCCATGCAACGGATGCACTAGAGTTATAAGTGTATGAAATCTCTCCTAATGCAACTAAGCGAATGTGCAGCCAACTTGCTTGCTCATGAAGACCTCGAGTTTTTGAGGAAGCTCGTCATTGGAATATACAATCCAAGTTCTATAATGTAAAAAATCCCACTAGCATATGAAATAAAGAATACGAAAACTCTATATGAAATACATGGTGCTACTTTGAAGCACAAGTGTGTATAAAGGATAGTAGTGTCCCCCCCTCTCTTTTTCACTCAATTTTTTAGTGGGCTATTTTTGGCATCTTTTATTTTGTATCTCACAGGTAGGAGCACGCTCTAGAATGCATCACAATTTTATTTACTTACAACTTTGGAATGAAAATAATGACTACATATGAATGCCTCTGGCAGTGTACAAGGATGTGCAATGATCTAGCACACATGTAAAATAATGATGAACGGTGGCCTTGCGACAAATATCATGTCAGCTCTATATGATCATGCAAAGCAAAATGACAATGAAAACATAAGTCATGAATAGTAACAATGGAAGTTGCATGACAATATATCTCGGGATGGCTATGGAAATGCCATAATAGGTAGGTATGGTGGCTGTTTTGAGAAGGTGTTTTATGTGTAGAAGGACAAGAGGAAGTCCTCCCATGGGGTTTGGATGTACCGGCGAAAAATGCACCATGTCTCGAGGTGAGAGAGGGCAATGTACGATACCGAAGAGGCTAGCAAAATATGGAAACGTGGAAGTGCATAAAGACCGCAACTCATAAAGCAAAACATCTCACCAATAATTCATAGTCTACCGATATGTCTCCAACGTATATACGTTTCCAAAGACTTTTGCTATTATTTTGGCCTCTAATTTGCATAATTTGAGTGAAACTAACCTAGACTGACGCTGTTTTCAGCAGAACTGCCATGGTGTTGTTTTTGTGCAGAAATAAAAGTGCTTGGAATTGGACAGGAATTTTTGGAGATTTATTTTGGAATTTATAAAAAATATTTGAGCAAAGAAGTATCGGAGAGGAGCCACACGGGTAGCCCCCCCCAGGCCACATCACGTGTCCGTGTGGGGCCCCTGGACACCGCCTTGACCTGATTCCGGTGCTACAAATTCACATCAGCTTCGAAAAATCATGAAGAAGTTTCGTCGCGTTTTATGACACTGAGCCACTGCCACCTCCTATTCTTCGTCGGGAGCCCTAACCTGGAGTCCGTTTCTGGCTCCGGAGAGAGGGATTCATCATTGTCGTCATCACCAACCCTTCTCCATCAAAAATTTCATGATGCTCACATCCATGTGTGAGTAATCTTCTGTAGGCATATGGAGGTAGATGGGATTTGGATGAGATTTCTTATGTAATCGTTGTCAAATTTGTTAGGGCTTGATCCCTAGTATCCACTATGTTCGGAGATTGATGTTGCTATGACTTTGCTATGCTTAATGCTTTTCCCTAGGGCCCGAGTGCCATGATTTCAGATCTAAACCTATTATGTTTCATGAATATATTTGCGTTCTTGATCTTACCTACAAGTTGTATGCACTTGTTATTGTTCTGAACCTTAAACCCCAAAGTGACAACAATTGGAATACTCTATGGGGATGACTGCAATTTGAAGATTACATGTATTCACTATGTGTTAATGCTTTGTTCCAGTTCTCTATTAAAAGGAGCGCCTTAATTACCCTTAGTTTCCATCAGGACCCCGCTGCCATAGGAGGGTAGGACAAAAGATGTTATGCAAGTTCTTATAGAAAGCATGTATGACTATATACGAAATACATGCCTACATATGATTAATGAATTGGAGCTAGTTTGTTATCGCTTTAGGTTATGACTGTTGCATATTGAATCTCATTTGAACACCCCATTGCTACTCCATGCCTATGCTTTTCTGCTATTGTCACCATTCAATTCACTATTGCTCTGCTTTGTTACAAACTTGTTACTATTGCTGCTACTGCTACTGTTACTTTATCACTACTGCTATATCATATTACTATGCTACTAATAAATTGCTACAAGGAAATTATCTCTCATGTGTGGTTACAACTCAACTGCTGAAGCTTATAAATATTCTTTGGCTCCCCTTGTGTCGAATCAATAAATTTGGGTCGAAATACTACCCTCGAAGGCTATTGCGATCCCCTATACTTGTGGGTCCTCATCTACACCGTGTTAATGACAAGACCGACTACTCCAAGGGGTGAGTTTGACGAACCGAAGTCCGTGATACGTCTCCCACGTATCTATAATTCTTGATTGTTTCATGCTATTATATTATCAATCTTGGACGCTTTATATGCAATTATATGCTATTTTATATCATTTTTGGGGACTAACCTATTAACCCAGTGCCCAGTGCCAGTTCCTGTTTTTTGCTTGTTTTTGACTTTTCAGAAAATCAATATCAAATAAAGTCCAAATGGAAAGAAATCTTTAGATTAATTTTTTTCTAGACCAGAAGGGACCCTAGAAGCATCGGGAGGAGACCAGACGAGATATGAGAGAGCCACAAGCTCGAGGGGCGCGCCCCCTGAGCTTGTGGGCCCCACGCAGCTCCGTTTGACCTAATTCCAAGCCTATAAATTCACATATATTCCCAAACCAACAGAAAGGAAGACGATATAACTTTTCCGCCACTGCAAGCCTCTGTTCTTCTGCGATCCCATCTGGAGGCCTTTTCCGGTAATCTACCGATGGGGCAATCGATCACGGAGGGCTTCTACATCAACCTTGTTGCCCTTCCGATGATGTGTGAGTAGTTCACCACAGACCTGCGGGTCCATAGCTAGTAGCTAGATGGCATCTTCTCTCTCTTTGATCTTCAATACAATGTTCTCCTCGATCTCTTTGGAGTTCTATCCGATGTAATCTTCTTTTGCGGTGTGTTTGTTGGGATCCAATGAATTATGGGTTTATGATCAGATTATTCACTGAAAGTAATTGCGTCTTTTCTGAACTTCATTATGCATGATTGTTATAGCTTTGTATTTCTCTCTGATCTATCCGTTTGGTTTGGCCAACTAGATTGATTTATCTTCAGCGCGAGAGGTGCTTTGTAATGGGTTCAATCTTGCGGTGCTCTATATCCCAGTGACAAAGTAGGGGACAAGACATGTATTTGTATTGTTGCCATTAAGGATAAAACGATGGGGTCTATTCATATTGATTGAGTTTACTTTGTCTACATCATGTCATCTTGCTTAAAGCATTACTCTGTTTGTCATGAACTTAATACCATAGATGCATGCTGGATAGCGGTCGATTGGTGGAGTAATAGTAGTAGATGCAGGCGGGAGTCGGTCTACTTGTCATGGACGTGATGACTATATACATGATCATTGCCATGAATAACGTCATAACTATACGCTTTTCTATCAATTGCCCAACAGCAATTTGTTTACCCACCATATGCTATGTGTTCGAGAGAGAAGCTTCTAGTGAAAACTATGGCCCCCAGGTCTACTTTAAACATATTAAAAACCTAAAAATACCTTGCTGCACTTTATTTACTTTTCTTTTGTTTTGCAATTTATACTTTTGCCTATACAAGATTTAATCCTTGCAAGTAATGAGTTCAAGGGGATTGACAACCCTCTTGCCTGCGTTGGGTGCAAGTATTTGCTTTTGTGTGTGTAGGTGCTGTTCACGAGGCTTTGCGTGATTCTCCTATTGGTTCGATAAACCTTGGTTCTCACTGAGGGAAATACTTATCTCTACTGTATTGCTTCACCCTTCCTCTTCGGGGAAAATCCCAATGCATCTCACAAGTAGCAAAAAGAATTTCTGGCGCCGTTGCCGGGGAGCTATCATCAAAACCTCTCAAGTACCTTCACTCAAACTATCATCTACTTGCTCTACTTTTTATTTGCCTCTCTTTTTCATCTCCGCCACTTCTCTAAAAATCAAAAAACACAAAAATATTTTTGTTTGCTCATTTGCTTGCTTTGTTGCTATGTCTCAAGAAAACACCAAGTCGTGTGACTTTTCAAATACTAATAATTATGATTTTATTAGTACTCCAATTGCTCCTCCCGCCACTAGTGCGGAGTCTTATGATATTAATGCTGCTTTGCTAAATCTTGTTTTGACAGAGCAATTTTCTGGAAATCCTAATGAGGATGCTGCATCCCATCTTAATACTTTCGTTGAATTATGTGATATGCAAAAGAAAAAAGATGTGGATAATATCTACTACTAAAAGAAACAGAACGTTCTCTCTCCCATCTTACGTTTCATACAACCTCTTCGTGACTTCATCCCACCACCAACGTACGCTCCCTCCCCCTCCTCGTCCGATTTTCACCCCGGCTAATCTTAAAACCGGAAGGTCTCCCTCCCGCAGCATAGCTTCCTCCAAATCAAAGGTAGATCACAGCAAAACCCATGCACACGCCTCTCGTGGGATCCCTACGCTAATATCTCTTGATCCCTTCCATCTATACATCCTAAAATCTCTCTCGGTCTCTTCCATCTATATACCTCCAAAAATCTCTCATTCTGTTAGTACTTTTTTTTGAGAATTCGTTCTGTTAGTACTAGTATATATATAACCGACCAGTCGACAGCGGCTGCTTTCCATTGGGCTTCCAATTGCCTACAACCCCACGCACAATCGCTCATGTGATCCAACGTGAAAAGCTTTGGATGGCCCTGTGCACAATCGCTCATGTGCTCTATTGTTACCTGGAGGCTGTTGCGTGAGACCTCGCCCTCCATCATGATCCTTTCATCCCATCCGATGCGTTGTCCAATCTCGCCCTAAACGTCCATCCACTTCGCCATCCGATATCCTCAGTGCCCATCCGCCGGCCCGTCCGTTCGCCGCGATCTTCCTCCACTGACCGGTAGAATTGGCACCAAGCGAGCATCAATCACGGCACGGGCAGCCCGACAGGTCGAGGCGGACTTGAGCATGGTGAGACCTGACACCTGAACAGTGACGACCCGATGGCCGAGCTGTTGCATTAGTAGAAGAAGGTGCATCGGATTGACGCGGTGGTGTGCATCGCCCACAATGAACACGCCTCTGGGCAGGTTGAGCTGGGCGACGTCGCACTGACAACTAGCATGTCTAGCACCACGAGGTACTGGTGCAACATCCACACCATCGTACGGGTATATGCTAGAAGAATACTATGCTCTGAAGCATGTCATAGCAGCTCCCTGATGCTGTTGTGTTGGTGTAATCTTCCAGATCTCGCCGGATGAGAGGGCAGTTATTTTCACACCCAGGTGTTAATCGATTTAGGCGCTCCACCCTTGATGAATCCTTTAAAGGTAGGTTACTTTGTCAATTATTATTTTGGCCATGAATCCATAATGTATCAATTAACTGGTTTGCTATGTCCCTACAATGCGTGAGATAATAGCAAATATTTGTGCAACTTTGTTTTGTCATGATGTATCGACGAATTTCTTTCTTAACCTACAGGTTGCTAAAAATGACAGTAGAAAATAACAGAATTCTACCCACTGTTCTTGCCAAATCGTACCGACCAACTAGGTGCACAGCATGATTTGAGTTGGTTTCGTTTATATTTCTTTTGATTACTATTAACATTTATCGCGATCACTAATTAGCAAAAAATCAAATCATATATGAGGTCAAAGACAATTGCTATTCGGACAGATAAAGAGCAAAATACATCACCATTCACTTGATTTAGTACTTCTAAACCCTTTAATTAGGCATCAAAGGATGAGTCCCCTTACTAATGATGACATCTAAGAACAAACCGTATGCATAAACCAACAAAGAAGGTTAGCTATACCTTTTTTTGTTGAGGAATTGGTTAGCTACATGTTGACAGGGAATTCTAGGAATATGAGCTTCGGCCAGGCATCAATTTGTATCACTCTCAAACATTTGATCAAGCAGCTAGCGCAAGTTGGCTATCTACACTCAAAATCAGGCCAGTCGTTCCCCACCATGGACTGTTCAGAAGTCCCCTTCCCTACCTGCACACCTTATTGTGTATTTCAGGCAAAAAGAATGGGCATATTTAGATAATGCGGGCATTGATTGTTGTTTTGTGTAAGCAACCTTATTGTGTATTTCAGGCATTTGTCGAAGATAATCGTGGATGGTGTAGTTCAGTCTTGCCATGTTTGGCTTTGCTAATTGTACATCAGTGGTCATCATTTGAAGGATTAGCATATTGAGTAAATATTGATTGCCATGTATGGTTTATTGTGTATCAGGGGCCATATGTGTCGTCGGCAGATGACCATCTCTTCTAAGGACATCCCTCTGCTAGAGATCAACATCCGAACCGACATTCGTGTTCATGTGGTCTATGTTTTCTTCTATTATTAATTGTTCATTGGCAGCGGTCTGTGGTTAAAATATGAACATGCTGGTCGGATGATTTGTTTGAAATTTGATGGATTTTTTAGCCCTTGTAAGATAAAAGATCCTTATGTGAAACTTCTGAAGATGAAAGTACTTCCACGATGGATTTTTTTTCTCAAGTGATATCTCTTGATTCCATGCTTGATTTGTACTACACTTCAAGATTAGCTTTCTTGCAGCGGGCAGGAGTCTGGTTGCGCAGGAGCAGTCAATTGAGACATTTGGATGTACAAGTATGTCAGCATCTAGACCATAAATTTGTAACAGGTCCTGAAGAGCATCACATGTGCTATTTTCTGGCATAAACCTTGATCTTAACGCTCATAAAACAACAAAGATAGACTACTTGGAGAAATGGATATATACAAACAGGACAAAATATAGTTTGAATAGAAATAGTGGATGTTGGAACTACCACAACAATGCAAAACATGAGAGAAAGAGAGGGAGGGAGGGAGAGAGAGGGAGGGAGAGAGAGGGAGGGATAGAGAGATGCGTCAATGATAAAGGTGATAAGTTTGGATTTAGAAGTAAAAACACCTGATACTCATGAGAACTCTAAAGCTACTATATGTTAAACATGATTGGTTTTGAACAACTAAGGTATGTATGGTCCCTGTTGCAACGCACGGGCACTTACCTAGTGATATTATTAAGTTGAAATTATTTCCGTTCTCACTAAGAGATCGTGCTAAAACTTGGTTTTCGTCCTTGCCTCGCAATAGTATTGATTCATGGGATAAGTGCAAGGATGCTTTTATTGCCAAGTATTTTCCTCCCGCTATGATTATTTCTCTTAGAAATCAAATTATGAACTTTAAGAAACTTGAGCAAGAACATGTTGCACAATCCTGGGAGAGAATGAAATTAATGATAAGAAATTGTCCCACTCATGGTTTAAGCTTATGGATGATTATAGAAAAAAATTATACTAAACTTTGTTTCTAGAAATCTTCTAGACTCTGCTGCAGGCAGCACCTTTATGGGAATTACATTAGGAGAAGCTACAAAGCTCCTAGATAATATGATGACAAATTATTCTCAATGGCACACCGAACGAGCTCCAACTGGTAAGAAGGTAAACTCTGTCGAAGAAATTGCTACTTTGAGTGATAAAATGGATGCTCTTATGAATATGCTTACTACTAAAAATTCTCAAGTTGATCCTAATGATGTGCCACTATCTACTTTGATTGAGCAAAATAATGAGGCTATTGATGTGAATTTTGTTGCTAGAAATAATTTCAACAACAATGCTTATAGGGGGAATTTTAATCCTAGACCGTATCCTAGAAATTCCTCTAATAATTATGGTAATTCCTATGGTAATTCATATAATAATAATAGGATACCTACTGATCTTGAGAACAATATTAAAGAATTTATTAGTTCTCAAAAGATTTTTAATGCTATGGTAGAAGAGAAACTACATAAAATTGATGATGTGTCTAGAAACATGGATAGGATTGCTCATGATGTGGAAACTCTTAAAATTAAAACTTTGCCACCTAAGCATGATATTAATGAGTCTATTAAATCTATCCAAGTTTCCATTAATGAAAGTAAAGACAGAACCGCTAAGTTGAGAGCTAAGCGAGAATTCCTAGAAAAGGCTATTCCGTCAGGTTTTTATCGTAATCATGATGAAGATATTAAAATGATTGGTGTGACACCCATTGAATCTTTGTTTAGCAATATAAAACTTGATGAAAAAGGGACTGGAGATGAGTCAACTTTAGCTAGAAGGAGTCCCAATTGTTTGGAGGGTGATGATCTTAATGAAAAAAATGATAAAAGTGGGTTTGGAGAGGTCAAGACTTTAAATAGTGATGCGCCCACTACTTTGGATTACAAGGACTTTAATTGTGACAATTTTTCTTTTATTGAATGTATTTCCTTGTTGCAATCCATGATAAATTCACCCAATGTTTATGAACAAAATAAAGCTTTTACTAAACATATTGTAGAAGCTATGATAAAAGCTCATGAAGAAAAGCTTGAATTGGAAGTTTCTATACCTAGGAAATTGCATGATGAATGGGAACCTACTATTAAAGTGAAAATTAAAGATTATGAATGTAATGCTTTGTGTGATCTAGGTGCTAGCGTCTCTACTATACCAAAATCTTTATGTGACGTGTTAGGTCTCACCGATATGAATGAATGTTCCCTTAATTTGCATTTGGCGGATTCAACTATTAAAAAACCATTGGGTAGAATAAATGATGTGCTTATTCTTGCTAACAGAAACTATGTGCCTGTGGATTTCATTGTGCTTGATATTGAATGTAATATGTCTTGTCCTATAATACTTGGTAGGTCTTTCCTACGAACCATAGGTGCTATTATTGATATGAAAGAAGGAAATATAAGATTCCAATTTCCATTAAAGAAAGGTATGGAATACTTCCCTAGGAAGAGAATTAAACCACTATATAAATCCATTATGAGGGCTACCTATGGAATCAATTTGAAGGATGATAATACTTGAAACTATGCATTATGCCTAGCTAGGGGCATAAAACAATAGCGCTTGTTGGGAGGCAACCCAATATTTCTATTTATTGCAATTTTTATTTTTCTTGAGTCACAAAATTTTAGCTACTGTTATGATTGTGTTTTTATCTTTTAAATAGTGTTTGTGCCAAGTAATGCCTTTGGGATGATTTGGATGATAGTATAATTGATGTTGTTTGAAAATAGAAAGTTTTGCTCCCGGTTCTGGAATTTACATTCTTTACTGAAAGGTCAGAAAAATCTGAAATTGTTACACAGTATTGGGATACACATTTTTTATGTTGTCCTAAGTTTTCAGAATTTTTTGAGTGACAGAAGTATGGATAATATTCTGTCATTACATACTGTTCTGTTTTAGACAGATTCTATTTTTATTGCATAGTGTGCTTGTTTTAATGAAACTATGGATTATATCGGGGGGTATAAGTCATGGAAGTGTTATAAAACAGTAGGTATTATGCAAGAACAATTATGAATGAGTTTATAACAGTACCTAAAGTGGATGATTGATTTATTATACTAACGGATCTCACGAAGTTTCTGTTGAGTTTTGTGTGCTGAAGTTTTCAAGTTTTGGGTGAGATTACGATGGATGAAGGAATAAGGAGCGGCAAGACCCTAAGCTTGGTGATGCCCAAGGCACCCCAAGGTAATATCCAAGGAAGAACCAAGCATCTAAGCTTGGGGGTGCCCCGGAAGGCATCCCCTCTTTCATCTACAATCTATCGGTAACTTACTTGGAGCTATATTTTTATTCATCACATGATATGAGTTTTACTTGGAGCGTCTTGTGCCATAGTTTTCTTTGATTTGTTTGCTTTTTAGTTTGCCACAATCATTGTTTGCTGGACACACCAATTTGAGAGGGACACACATTTACCGTGATTTGTTAGAATACTCTATGTGCTTCAGTTATATCTTTTGAGCTAGGCAGTTGCTCTAGTGCTTCACTTATATCTTTTAGAGCACGGCGATGGTTATATTTTGTAGAAATAATTGCACTCTCATGCTTCACTTAAATCTTTTTGATAGTCTAATATATAGTAATGGCAATTTGCATGTGTTATAAGACTAGTCCAGAAAGGATAGGTATTCAAGGGGGATATAATAAAAACTTTCATGTAGATCACTAAATATGAAACGCATGGTTTAATGATATTGATGTCGTAATATGAAAGGATATTGGTTCATGATCATTGGTTAGTAGAAATATTGGTATTAAAGCTTGTTATTAACTTCTCATCTAAGTGTTGGTCATGGCATGGTGGGGAGGTTTGAGCATTTTTATGTCTGAAATGAAATCCTTGAGTGCTGTTATAATCGAGGGTGCGCGATGGTTAAATCCTACCAACCTCCTCCCTAGGGGCATGCGAGTAGTACTTTGCTTCGAGGGTATGTGAGTTCTTTATGACTAATGTGAGTCCATGGAATATACACACTCTCACCCTTCCGCAATTTGCTAGCCTCTTCGTGTCGAGGTACGACATCTATGGGACCAGTGGAGGCCCCTTTGTGGTTCGGCTGTGGGGATCGACGTGCACAAAGAACAGAACCAACAGCATGCACACATGTCTTACCCAGATTCGGGCCGCCGTGGGGCGTAAAACCCTACTCCTGCTTTGATGGATTGTTGATTGTTTTGGAACCCTGAGATTACAAGAGCGCAGCTTGCCGGCAAGGAGCTCGGCGAGTGCAGCTTGACTACTATAAACCAGCAGGGGTCCCTTCCCTCCTTTGCTAAGGTTGCCATGGACCTCCTTTTATAGAAGATAGGGGTTACCACAGTGGCGAAATGGTAAATACATAGGGTTAATATTGGCTTGACACGCACATGGACGTGTGTCGATAAAAGTGTTCCTCAAGCGGCGAGCTGCCACGTGCCCCGACAAGCCTCACCTAATCACCTGCCCGCTCGACACCTGTCGGCAAGTCTCTGACAGGCCGCTGAGGTGGAGCGGTGGAGTAGCGACGAACGGAGCTTGCCGGTACGGAGCTTGCCGGGCCATTGCTTGCCGGTGTGGAACTTGCCGGCAGCAGTAGTCTTGATCTTCTCGATGACCCGCCTATAGGTCATGATTTGCCGGCTCCACCTTGCTGGATGAAATGTGCCGCCGGGAAGAAACTCCTTCTCGATGAGTTCTTGGTCTTGCTTGTTGATGTAGTGCTTGCCGGACGCATCGCTTGCTGGGAAGATCATCTCTTTGTCGAGGCTGCTTTGCAACAACCCTAGACTGGCACGACCCCATGCTTAGAAGGTTTGTGGGACCCTGGTTCTCACTACACTGTCAGGAGCCCCCGCGACCGCCTTCAGCAGTGAACTCGAAAGATCTCGATGCTGGAGGTGGGACCAAACTTGGCATGGGTCGAGACAGTCACATATTTTCCTCCGGGAAGAACGCATACGGTAAGCAGCCCCAAGAAGAAGCTTCCTGATAGGCTGCCAGCCCCCGAGCCAACTTGGCTCGTCTTCGGTAGAGAATTGCTATATCTCTTGCCGGCTTTCGGAAAGGTTATTCCGGGAAAGTTTATGATTTCAGCAGAAAACTTTGACATTCTTGATGCTGGCTTCCGGGAAGGTTTTCCCCAGGGGTGCTGCCAGCCCCCGAGCCCGTCTTCCAAAGAGAGCTCTCCGGCAGAGAACTCTGAAGATCTCGATGCTGGAGTAAAATCTTGATTCCTGATTTTAGCAGTGAACTCTGAGGTTCTCGACGCTGGCTTCTGGGAAAGATGTTCCCAGGAAGGCTTGTGGTTTCAGTGGAGAATTCTGAGGTTCTCGACGCCGGCTTCCGGGAAGCTTGTTCCCGGGAAGGCTTTGCTTGTCGGTAGAAAACTTCGTGATTCTCGATGCCGAAAAGATCATATCCAGGAAGGCTTATGACTCCAGCAGAGAACTCTGGATTCTCGATACCAATGGCAGCTTCCATAAAGGCTGACACTGGCATTCCCCCACTCACATACCTGCAACACTGATTCGGGCATGAAATGCCACGACAATGTTTTAACACAACAAGTTAATTAGTCTCTGGTTCATATTTAACTTGTGTGTAAATTATGACTTTTGCTGAAAATTCCCCTCGCTTGCCGGAATGCTTTCCGATGCGCACGATCCAGTCAATAGCGCTTTGACTAAACGGGTCCTTAGCAGCTAGCCGGGAACGCCGCTTCCCGAAAAATATTTACCTTCCCAGTTTTAGTGCAGCTACTCACGTTGCCAAGCGGACTCGAGGCAACTAGGAGCGCAACTAGCCCCGAGAAGGCTCCTTAGCGTACGGGTTTACGCAGAAATCTTAAGGAAATACAAACTTGCTAAGTCTTTTCCTTAAATGATTATATTTTTGCACAATTATTCCCTACACTTGCTGGAATACACCCAGGGCACACACGTTCTAATCAACGGCGCTTAGGATCAGGTCCTGACTAGCAGCCTATCGAGAATGCTGCCTCCACAGGGGCTTAATGTTTCTGAAAACAAACACAACTGCATAAGCGTTGTTGGGCGGACCCAGAACAACCAAGAGTGCAGAATGTTCCAAAAATGCTCCTTAGTGCACAGGTTAAGTACAAAAATGCCATTCAAGGATAAGGCTAAACAACAGAAAGTAACTAAAGTTATAGAACTTAGCTCTCTCTCTGTAGCGTGATGTTGGCGAAGAAAATGCCAACATTGGTGAAGAAATTGTGCTGCCTCTGCTCCGCCCGCGCTGGCCGCGCCACCTGTGCCGCCCGCGGACGCCTGTGAAGGCAACTTGAACGTGGAAGGAACCTTCGCCATTGCGCCCTTCTTCTTGGGCACCATCGGTGATGAAGAAAATGAAGCTAGCGCGTAGACTGTTGATTCACGTTTGCACATGCGATCCCCCTACCTGGCGTGCCAAAGATGTCGTGGCATACGACGATCTATGGGATCGAGACGATCCCTTTGCGGTTCAGCTGTGGGAATCGATGTGAACAAACACTACTGTAGGCGACCGCTAACGCGACACATGAATCAAAGACCCCGCGACCAAACTGTGTGCGATGCATGAATCACAAATGGTGTCATAATAAAACCGTTGCCAATAATATGAACTGTTTGCGATGCCAGAGAAATCAAGCACGATTCAGATTAGAGATGCGTGTGCGATACGTGGCATAAAGTTGATCCATACGAACTATTTGCGATAAGCCAGAGCAACAAACACGGTCAGCCAGTTCGAGGTGTGTGCGATACATGGCATACAGTTCACTCGGATGAACTGTTTGCGATTACCCAACACAATAGAAACGGTTCAACTTAACAAGATGTGTGTGATACGAGGCAAATAGGTCAGTAATCAGAAATGTGTGGGAGGACCGATAACAACACAGATGATTCCTACTAATCACCCGTGTGTGTTGTGGGCAAATGCTTGCTGGTAAACAATTGTCAGCGATTGATGAAATCATCACCGACGGGTTCCATAGTTTAATCCTTGTGCGATGTGATTTGCTCAGTCTGCACAACATCTACGCTCTCTATCTATAGAACAACAACATATATACTTATAAGGACATGATTGCATAACCAAATTAAACATCCAATTACATAACTGACTACACACATAACATTTGCACACACCAAAGTAAACAATTACATGCATAATAAACTAGGATAAACGATCATATCTAATCATCATCTACTTCTTCTTGTGACGCTTGCCGCTGCTGCTCTGCTGGTGGCTCGATCCCTCGTCGTCTATAGGAAGGAGGCACTCCCTCATGTCGACGATCCGCCTGTGCATCTCATAGCATGTGTACACGTTCTTGGCTACAAACTTGAGGTGAGGTTCATCCAGTCTCCGCACCCAGGCACCGTGCCAGGATCCAAGATTTCTCTTGGAACCTTCCTTCATGTTTTCGTAGAAGGGGTCGATGATGGCCATGGCGAGTTCAACCAGGGAGTCCTTCTTCGTGCTGCCCCAGACCCTGTAGTGGCCACATATGTCAACAAGCTTCGGGCAGGCCAAGCCCGAAATCTAGAGCGCTTTTACATCGTCAATGGTGTCCACCGTAGCGAACTTGTAGTTGGGGCTCTTGACAAACCTGGCAAAATGCTTGCAAGGCCTTGTGGCCAGGCAGTAGTGGTAGACAAGGACGTGATGGCCCACGCACAACTGGGTGACGGCAACCGCTTGATCAACCCCGAGACGACCGGCGGTGTACTGGAGGTCGAAGCCGACCACTTTGTACTTGTCGTCCTTAGGAAGGAACTGATCCATGGTGTTGATGGAGTCCTCCACCATGGCTGGGTCGATGGTGTACACCACCGTGAGTTCCTTCCCCTCACGTGGGTGTCCACACGATGCACGCCGAACTCCATTGGAGCGCCGCTGGATATCCTCTCTCTATGTGTCATCGTGGGTGTGCCTGTTGTGTTGCGGGGCGCGGTCGAAAGGTTGAAGATACTAAGGTTATAATGTCCGTGGGAATAAATGGGTAGGCCGAACGGCCTGGAGTATCAGCGCGCGCGGATGGCAGTTGTTGCAGCGCGTAACTGCAGCATGCCGCACGTATTAACTGCATCGTGGCGACGCGCGCGGACGCAACCGCATGCATATGGTGCAAAAAATGTGATCGCGTGCCGGCCCCAACTGCTGAAAGAGCGCGCGTGGAGGGACGCGAGCAGAGCGCGCCGTGGCCGCCTCAACGTCGAGTAGAGCGCGCGAAGGGACACGAGCAGAGAGCGCTGCGGCCGCCTCAACGGCGAGCAACCACTTGCGTATAGCAGTTCTAGTCAACCGTCTGGCACGCGTGGGAGGCGAGACGGCCCATCCATCGGACACGCTACGATATTTGGACTGTTTGTGATACTGGACAAACACGTACACATTCGAGAACGAGGGCCCACGTCACATTCCAAATTACCACGCAATAAGTAATTGCAAATCTGTTCACACCGATCAAACCTAAACGTGTTCCCACTTAGCACTGGGCTATAAAAACTACCCACTCAAAAATTACTGCACATTCCTCTCCTCATCACCAAAAAATCAGGTCTTTCCTCTTAAGTCGTTCCTTGTGTCTGCCATGGCCGGTAGGAGGAGTTCTAGGTCGACATATAACCAGGGAGCAAAGACCAAGGCCACGGAAGCAGTAGAGAGGTCCCGCCTCAACGCGGCAGCCGCAACAGAGATGTCTTGCTATGCCGCAGAGCCCTTGAATGAACTCTCACGGGCAGGCGAGGGCTCTCACAAGCGCACTCGCCGCATCGGCGAACTCGACGAGCTGGCAGGGCTGAAGTCCTTAGCCAGCGACGACGACATTCTCGCTGGCCTAATTAACCAGCAGGAGCTGGTCACCGGCTTGGAGAACCTGCTCGAGATTAGCGATGCCTCAGTTGATAAGGCGACTGGCCTCGTCGTGCAACTCATGGGTGACAATGCGAAGCTCCACAAGGAGCTCGACAAGCAGAAGGAGGAGGCCGTCAGCTGGTAGAAGCTGTATGAGAAAAGCAATGTCTCGCGGATGACACTGACAGCCGTCGTCCATGAACTTAGGGATGACTTGAAGAAGCTCCGCATCGAGCGCGAGCTGCGGGTGGAGGAATCTGTGGCTTCTGTCAAGCAAAGTCATGAGGATGTGAAGAAGGAGCTGGAAGAACTCCTCGCCCAGCGATCCATCGAGAAGTAGAGAGCAGCGACTTCCGTCTTCTCTTGCCCCTGTTTCTTTCGGGCGTTGCCGCATGTGGCATTTTAAATTATCCTGGATATGTAAGACAATTATTATCCATTGCCATTGTCAATTTGTTGTCATATTATTTCATTCGTAACCTCGTAGGTACATGTATACGAGTCGAAAACAGGCTAAAAGTCACGTTCTCAGCGAGGCACGAACAAAACAATACTAGCTAGCGTTGAGCGGAGCCATGGGATCATAAGCTAACACCCTCCATCCAGGTGCATTAACCGCATGTTAAACAACAGCTCGGCCACCATTAATGGAGAAGTTGGGAGCGAGGCGGTGGGTGGAGGTCAAAGAGCTCGCTTCCCGGTGAGCCTGCTCGGCCGCCATTAATGGAGAAGTTGGGATAGAGGGGGCGGGTGGAGGTCAAAGAGCTCGCTTCCCGGTGAGCCTACGTGACAGACTGCTCGCACGGGTCCCGTCGAGCCTGCGCGGTGGACTGCTCGCACGCGTCCTGTCGAGCCGCACGGCGGACTTCTCGCACTCGTCCCGTCTAATCAAACAGCTGCACGCACGCCACCTAGTATGGTCAAATTTTTGCACAAAATACAAAGACGACCAATAAACCAGGACCGAGGTAGTACTCTCCAATAAAAAGAGGGACGCGTGGCCGCACGTAAATGGTTAGTGGAACGCCCACGGTTCAAACAATACAACCGTTTGCGATATTAACGTGTCATCTATTTGTTCCAAAATGCCTACGTTGGCTATTAATGTGTGCGCCTTGTCTCAAATTGGACAAATTTTTTACCACGACATATATGTGCCATATAATGACACTATGCCAAGTTTCATGAATTTCGGGTGAGTTTTGGATTTACGAGGATTTAAAAACCGAGATTCTCAATGTTTGAAGCCGAGCCAGGACGCCGAGATGTTTGTAATTCATTCCCATTTCTTGCATGGGACCTAAACATGCACCCAAGGACACATGTATGGTATTTGAAGCCATTTTGGTGCACTAGAGCATGTGCTTGTAATTAAAATTTGAATTTTGGAGATTAAATGCCTAGAAAACTCAATTAATGTATAAAAAGGCCAAATGAACCCTGAACAATTCCATATTTCAGCGCGAATCTCCTGTTGGTCTACGTTTCCTGTAGAAGAAAAATACAAGGTGAGACGAGGCAGTGATTGTCGTTTCGCCCACAACACGTTCCCTATCGGAACCACGTGGCTTCTTGCTAGAAGCTCCGGTTTGTAAGAGGCTTGTACCAAAACTTGCCCCAAATTGGACAATTTTTTACCACGGCATATATGTGCCATGTCATGACACGACGCCAAGTTTCATGAATTCCGGGTGATTTTTGGATTTACGGGGATTTAAAAACCGATATTCTCAATGTTTGAGGCCGAGCCAGTACACCGAGATGTTTGTAATTCATCCCCATTTCTTGCATGGGACCCAAACATGCACCCAAGGACACATGTATGGTTTTTGAAGCCATTTTGGTGCATTGGATCATGTGCTTGTAGTTCAAATTTGAATTATAGACATTAAATGCCTAGAAAACTCAATTAATGTATAAAAAAGGCCAAACGAACCCTGATTACTTCCATATTTCAGCACAAATCTCCTATTGGTCTATGTTGCCCGTTGAAAAAAATACAAGGCGAGAAGAGGCAGCGATTGTCGTTTCGCCCACAAGGGTGATGTGACGCCCCTGCTCGACCGTGCACTAATCATACACGCAAACGTGCACGCTCGAGATCAGAGACTCATGGGAGGATATCACAACACAACTCTAAACTCAAATTTAAACATAAATCTTCATATTACAAACCAGGGGTCACGAGGACCCGAATACATAAGTCATACAAACAATATTATCTGGGTACAGACATAGTTAGTCAAGTCTGCCTTAAGAAGGCTAGCACAAACAGCGACACTGATCGAAAAGGCGAAGGCCTCCTGCCTAGGGCCTCCGAACTACTCCTGGTCGGCTGGCTCAACCCAGTAGTACGTGCCTCCGGGGCTCTCCTGGTAGTAGTCTCCTGCGGTGGCGTCTGGCTCCTGGACTCCATCGGCTGATTTCATCAAGTGGGTATGGGAAAAAAGATAGCAAAGCAACCGTGAGTACTCATCCAAAGTACTCGCAAGACTGACATCAGATCTATACTAATTATGCATTGGTATCAAAGGAATGGGGCTATATCTTTGGACTGAACTGCAGAATGCCAGAATAGAGGGGGAGAGGCCTAGCCTATAGAAGACTAGCATCTTGAAGCAGTTCTTGCAGCATCAGAAGAGAATAGAACACAGTAGCATAATAGTGGTTATATAGTAGTAGCGCCCTGAGATCCTTTCTCGACTACCCTGCGAGAAAGTGATCCTGAGAGCAGTAGTAGTAGTTTAATAATGTGACAGTAACCATTTGTAGTTTTAGCGGATCAAGATACAACTCCGAGCGTCCTGTTACCGTGGACACGGCTATTCGAATAGATAACTTCCCTGCAGGGGTGCACTACTGTTACCCAACTCGCTCGATCACATCTGGCCGGACACACTTGCTGGGTAATGCCCGGCCTCGGGTGATCGACACGACGCAGTCCTACCTAGGCTCAGCAGAGAGGTCAGCACGCCGGTCTAAATCCTAAGTGCGAAGGGGTCTTGGGCCATCGCCCTTTGCACTCCTGCACGTTGCGTGACTGGCCGGGGCCCAGGCGCGACACTGAATACACCAGTGACGTAACCAGCCCACCCCAGCAATCAGCCCACATGTCTGAGCTGTGACATCTGAAGAACTTTCGGCTAATACATACGACGTAGAGGGCCCCATTAAACCATTATCCCACGTGGTGGTAGTGCGTATAAGGCCAGCGGCCTACTCAGATCAAATACCCACATCCGTTAAGCATGTTTAGTATCTCGCAGAGACGAACAGGGTTCCTGTCGCTCCGACTTGGTAGGACATGTCGCGCGGGTACTCTTGGAGCCGACCCGTCTTTAATATTGTTCTCTCGCGGGCACCCTTGGGTCCAGCCCGACTTTAACAGTTTAAGTATTGCAATATGTAAATATTTCCGTGATCATCACCCAGAGTGATCACGGCCCGATATCAAGCATGGCAAACGGACAAGGGTGATGGGCCACAGATGAACCAATAGCCAAGTTAACTAAGCATAATAGGATAGCAGTCGATGTATCAATAGCAGGCGACAACAACAGGCTATGCATCAGAATAGGAGCTATCGGAACAGTAGTAAGGGCAATTCTGTTGCAAGCATAAGAGAGAAGGAATGTGCGATATCTTATGATCAAGGGGGTTTTGCTTGCCTGGAAGCTCAGCTGAAGGGGTCTGGTCGTCCGCGACGTCGTCGTACACTGCAGTGTCATCGGCAGTCTCGGGGGCTATCGGGAGAGAAGGAGGGGGAAGAAACAATAAATACACGGCAATAATGCAACAGCGATGCATGACATGTCTAAATGGTTTGCAGGTGTGATATACTGCCTATCTAACTGTATTAGATAATTTGGAATTTATTTGGAATTATTTTATTAAAGTTAGGCACTATTCATTTATCGAATACGGGCAAAATGCTCCATGTTCGGTATGTTAGAGGGGTGTGGCAGGTAAGTGGATGAGATATTTGGATTCTTCATATTTTTCTAATCATTTTTCATATATAAATTATTTTCATCCGAGTTACGGTTTAATTTATATGATTTTTTAAAGTTTTAATCATTTTCTGGAATTTCTGGAATTATTTAATTTAGAATTATCCGAAACAGAAAATGATGACGTCAGCATGACGTGGGGGTGGCGTCAGCGGTCAACAGGGCTGACCAGAGTCAAACCTGACAGATGGGGCCCATCTGTCATAGACTGTTTAGACTTTACAGTAGTTAATTTAGTTAAATAGGTTAATTAGCAGGTGGGACCCTGTTGTCAGTGACTAATTAGTTAATTAGTTTAATTAACGAAATAATTAACTTTTATTTATTTATAAAATCAGTTTATTACACGCGGGACCCACATGTCAGTGACTAGGCCAGCCCAGTCAGCAGCTGACTGGGTCAACCCAGTCAATTGGGGCCCGTGGGGCCCGCGGTCAGTGGCACAGCGGTGGCCACGTCGACGCCACGCTGGACGCCGGCCACCGGAGCTCTCCGGTGAGCCCGAGGCGGCGATGAACTCCGGCGAGCTCGGATTTGAGCTACGGTGGACGGATTTGCGCGCGGTCAGGTCCTCTGGAACGGCCACTCCAAGCCGCATCCGGTGGTGGCCACAGCCGGAGCTGAGGAGGCCGGAATCGGGCGGCGCGACGACGGCGGGCGGCGGCGGCTTCGGGTGGTGCTCAGGTTCGGCGCTACGGCGTGCTAGCGGGCAAATAAAGCGGCTGGGGAGGCTCTACGCGACGCGACGAGTACGATGGGCACGGCCGCGTGACCAAAAGGTCATCGGGAGGTCGCCGGCGACGAGCTCCGCGGCGATGAGCTCGGGCGCGATGAGGACGGTAGCTACGGCTACGGAGAGAGAGCGGGGAGAGGAGGGATCGACGCGGCAGCTCACAGTGGCCTTGTAGGTGTGCGAAAATGAGCTCGGGGAAGGCTTGCGGCGGCGAATCTGGGTGGCGATCGACGGTGGCCGTAGGAGGAAGAAGGGCTCGGGGAGGACACTACAGTGGCTCCGAGCTCCAACGTCGGGTTGCACACGGTGTAGTCGAGGACGGCGACGATGTAGGACACGGCGGAGCGACGATCGGGGCACGGTGGCCGCGAGTTCTAGCGGCGGCCGATCATGGCGCCGTTCGGGTGGGGAAGAAGAGGGCGAGGGAGAGGGAGTGGGGCGACTAGGGTTTACCAGGGGGGTTGCGGGGGTCCTTATCCGCACGGGGGAGCAGGGGTCCTTATCAAAGGGTGATCACTGTAGCTATTACATGGGGATGTTATAGGTGACACGTTCCCTATCGGAACCACGAGGCTTCTTGCGAGAAGCTCCGGTTTGTAAGAGGCTTGTACCAAAACTTGCCCCAAATTGGTCAATTTTTTTACCATGGCATATATGTACCATGTCATGACACCATGTAAAGTTTCATGAATTTTAGGTGAGTTTTGGATTTATGGGGATTTAAAAACCAAGATTCTCAATGTTTGAGGCCGAGCCAGGATGACGAGATGTTTGCAATTCATCCCCATTCCTTGCATGGGACCTAAACATGTACCCAAGGACACATATATGATTTTTCAACCCATTTTGGTGCATTGGAGCATGTATTTGTAGTTCAAATTTGAATTTTGCACATTAAATGCCTAGAAAACTCTATTATAATGTATATAAAATGCCAAACAAACCGTGAATAATTTAAAGCAGTTCTGTTCAACCGTCTGGCACCCGTGGGTAAGCACTGTGCACACGCGTCGTGCTAGCTCGCGCTTCCTTCTTTCCCAAGTTTTCCATATTAATGGTGTTATATATCCAAACACGCTACCGTTTCCTGCCACTCCCCCAATCGGTTTCCCGCCACTCCCCCCAATCGGTTTCCCGCTGCCAGTGTCAGTGGGCATAGAAGGATAGGCGGCGACACACCAGCCATACCGCAGTATACCATTTCAAGCATGCCAATCCGGCAAAGCGCCGCCGCCATCATCAACCTCCTCGATGAGGAGATTGAGCCGGAGCAAGCCGGAGAGCCAGAACGGCCGTGCACCGCCGAGCAAGAGCGGCAGCGCGCCGCTAAGCTTGAGCGGTATCATCGTGCCCCAGTGCTTGAGTGGGCCAATGTCTACACATGTGTTTGTCACCGCCCATGGAGCGGAGCGGAGCAAGAGTGGCAAAGCGCTGCCGTGTAAGAGCGGGAGAACGCCGCCGCGCATCAGGTGCGGTGCGCCGCACTATCTGAGCGGAGCCGTGTCAGCATCCTGTTGACTCAACCACTCGAGAGCCCGTTTCCAGGGCCGGTAAGCATCCCGATTCCCCGCCAGGAATGGGCAGATGCCGTCAGCGCCATAATTGCGCCGGACGAAGTTCGCATTGCCATAATCCGCCGCCACGATGCCAACGGGCTGGTCGATTGGCTCTTTGACCTCCTCGGCCCCCCAGGTGCCGCCAACGACGAAGCAGAGCAAAATACTCGTCGCGGCTTGGAATTGACCAGCGCCGATGAAATATCCTGGGCAGAGATCGATATTGCGGTACAACAGTTCCGCGAGCGTATCAGACGAGTGGACGAAGGCCTATACCAATTCATGCTCAGCCAAGAGTTCCCGTAGGTTTAGGCCCTATTTGTATCGGTTTTCCGCAATTAACTGGGCAACTATCTTGTTCTTAATTAATGAAAAGGTAAAGCTTTTGCTTCTTCCAGCTAGTTTTAAGTAGTAAAAAAATAATGTAAGTTTGAATGGAATTGGTCCGGTATGTAAAGATTGCACATAGTTTCCAAAAGCACAAACATGTGTGATATTAAGGAGTAGGTCCCACACGGTGACCATCGGTAAACGCCTTAAATGCGAGGAGGCAACTCTTATCAGCAAGGGGCAGCTTCCCATCCGCTAGCCTAGTCGAATAGAACGCACAAGTTAAGCGTGCTCGGGCTGGAGCAGTCTAAGGATGGGTGACCTGGTGGGAAGTTGCTATATCTCAAGCTTCATTTAAGCGCCATGATACGGTCATTACAGACATTTAGCATCTAAATGTGTCTGTAGTGACCTGTCATGTCGATTAAATAAACCTTGAGATCCTTGTTTTGAAAATTTGGAGAATGATGTTTTTTGTTATTTGTTGTTTTGAAAAATCGGAGAATGATCGAGATCGATCTGTGGTCCCGCCACGTTCTATCCTTTGACCCACAACGTTCGAGATCTATGGGCCCGCATGTTCTATCCTTTGACCCACAACGTACGAGAAGGGTTTGACCATGACGGGTTCCTCTTGGTATAGGTCACGACATGTCAGACCAAATTTAGTTGGGGAACATTTGTTCGATTCCCTCCCGCCGGCTCAAAGTTGGGGAACCGACATCATACGTAACCTGGCTTCCTGGGGGTACGGTGTTTGGTTTGCAATGCAGCTGGTGCCCCATCGAAGTTGTGCATTGGGGATTTGATCACATCACACACGACCCATATATACATATATTTGGGCCGCATGCAGCGTATAGGGTCTTCTGATCGACCCCGTCTCCCATGTGCGGTTTTCAATGACACGCCTATCTGTGGGCCTGGTCTATATATATCATCCCTTTGGCCGACAATGAGGGGGTTTGGCCATGAATGGATTCCTCCTGGTTCGTGTTACCGCGGGTCATGGTGACCTGTCCGAGCAAAGTTCGAGCTCATGCGTTCTCAGGATTCCCTCCCATGCATGCGCTCAAAATGGTGGGTTGGATCGACACCCTACGTACGTCGACGTCATCCTTAATTACTACCTACCTTTCATGGGGGTTGTCCATTTCGTGAGGTAGGCGCCACATCAAAATTGTACATTATTGGGTATTTAAAACACATCACCCTTCCAACGTACATCAATTTGGGCCCCATGCAGGTGGTGCTGGTTTTGTGGCCCCTCTCATGTGGTTTACGGTGATGGTCCAATCTATGGGCCTGAGCGGTCTATTATATCCCTTTTTGACCGACAACAACAGTGGTTGTTTGGCCAAGATAGATTCATTTGGTCCGTCTTATGGTAGGTCATGGTGACATGCATGCATGTCCGACCAAAGTATGAGTACGTGCATGCGTCCCGCCGACACGAAGTGGGGGTGGGGCAGGCACCTAGCTACGACCTTAACTTGTCATTATAGATATCCAAGGGGGCTTTCCGGTTTGCGAGGGAGGTGCCACATCAAAGTTTTGCATTATGTATTTAAACATCACACCCTTTATTCCTACATATATTTGGCCACTTCCAGGTGGTTGTTGTCTTCTGGCCCCTCTCACCCGATCTTCGACGACGTGCCCACCCGTGGGCCCGCACGTCAAAGTTGTGCATTGGGAATTTGAACATCACACACCACCCTTTTCATACATATATATTTGGGCCACATGGTGGTGTGGTTGTGTTCTTACCCTCTCACGCGTTTTTTGTTGCCAAATGGTGCTATATAAAATAGCAGACGCCTCGGATGAAAAACTGCGTGCGAACGTACGCGCAATGGACACGGGTGCACTGGCTTAACCGTGTGCGAAGCTCATGCCCTGTCAGATTGCCACAACTTCACAAGCGCCAGCAAGGGTGAAGGGGTAATGTGTACAGGATATTTAGGATGAATTCCACATATGCGTCTGAAAATTAGGATGAACCGTGTGCGATAAACCAGCTACCTAGAAATCTCAAAAAAAGCTACCCGCCTTGAGTGATGCAAAAATTGGTGGTTCCGCGGCTTTTCCTTATTATCGTACACAATTATTATGTTTGGACCGTGTGCAATCTTGGTTGCTCCCGCCCCGCTTCATTTCCTTTACCCAAATTTTAGCTGCCGTGGTATTTCAACCGTCGCCCTCACTCCTCCACCACCGACCTCATAGTAAAATTCCAGTAGCCGAGGCATTTGAACCGTCGCCCTCCCTCGTCCACCACCATCTCCACCCACCATTACTAAAAATTTCAGTAGCCGCAGCATATCCTCAAACACCACTTGCCCTAACCCCGTCCCCCCTCCACAGTTTACCCCCCCCCCCCCAGCTCGAACCCTAGAACACCGCCGCCACTGAAGCTGCCGCCGCTGCCACCAACCCCTGCCGGTCTGCCCATGCCTCCTAGCTTAGATAAGTTTAGGTTACCCACCAATTCCCATACCCTCGCCGCCCTGAGTTTTTAGATGAGGCCTGCGGTGTCCCTCCCCCCCCCAGATCCCCATCCCGTACTCCAGAGAGTCGTAGCGTAAGCCCGACCACATATCCCGAGGAGCCCGAGGAGCGTACGACCAAAAGGAGGTCTATCATGGCCTCTCCGCCGGACGATGTCGAGGTGGCCACCGTTCGTGCCGACCTGTCGATCACGGAGGAACACCTCACCGCGGAAGCCGGCGGGGACGTTGACTACGTCGCCATGGCGAAGGCTTCATGTCAGCGGGCTCGTGTATTACTGAATCTCAGGACAGCCGGCTACGACATCAAGCTCGTCGACAGCGAAGGCTTCACACGGGCCATGTCACAGGTTAAGTGGTCCATCCCCAACGCCTCTGGTTCAACCGCCGCCAATCTCTTCGAAGGCCCCGCCGCTGATCTCCTCCACTTCGCGGTCAAGGATTTGCGATCCTTGTACGACATCGAGCCCATTATGTCATTTCTAAAGGACGCGTTCTACGGCGGTGGCTTGGGATCCTCAGCTGCCAAGTCAGATCTCATCGACCACGACCACGCGAAGGGCACCCACTACGCCTCTTCCAAGGTGAGACAGCCCATCTGCAACATCAGGGAGCGCACCCTGGGTCTGTGCTCTTCCAAGTGGAAGGATCCCGTCCATGACAAGTGAGGCAATATCCTATAAGCAAATCTTACTTTTTCTAGCTAGCCAACTCGTACCCATTGTTGTAGTAGCTTTTGCCATGCGATGTTTTAACTGTGTCGTGTTTAATTATTTCAGTTATGCAAAAATGTAATGTTCAATAGGCTATCTAATGTTTAAGTATGAATTGTCCACTTCAGTTTCACGAATGGCTATATTTGGTTGTTTATGTGAGTAGATGCCTTGTTTATCTGTATTTGGTTGTTAGGTTGGTTGCAGTGAGCATTTGCCCAGTTTTCAAGCAGATGCCCTGTTTATCTGTATTTGGTTGTTATGTTGGTTGTAGTGAGCATTTGCATAGTTTTCAAGCAGATGCCTTGTTTATCTGTATTTGCTTGTTAGGTTGGTTGCAGTGAGCCTTTGTCCAGTTTTCAAGCAGATGCCTTGTTTATCTGTATTTGCTTGTTAGGTTGGTTGCACTGAGCCTCTGTCCAATTTTCAATGGCTATATTAGGTTGTTATAGTGAGCATATATGCCTTGTTTATTTCAGTTATTCACAATGTGATGTTCATTATATGCAAGTATGAACTGTGCAGTTCGATTTCATCAATACCAGTTTGAACGGCTATATTTGGTTCCTGTTATCCCTGGTGAAGTTAACACATGCCCTTTATTTCAGTTTTACACATTTATGCAGTGTGATGTTTAAGCATGAGCTACGTTCTATTCATTTTCAACAGTACCAGTTTGAATTACAATATTTGGTCCCTGTTAAGCCTGTTGTAGTTAACATTCCCTTCCATTTTTTATCTGCTTTAACAGCATGCTGAAACCAACACATTCAAGCTGTCATTTTGAGATGTTGTTGTTTACCATGGCTATATTTGGTTGATGTTAAGCCTGTAGTACTTATCACGCCTTTCCACGTACTTACGCAGGACAACAACGGGAGTGGCTAGCATTTTCCACCGAGGTTAGTTTCACCCCTCGGCTTATACTGCCTCCGTTCCATAATGTAGTGCATACAGATCCACGGTTGGACACTTTTTAGCTTCTAATATTGACTTGTTGCTTGTAGGTACATATGTCCTAGGCAAAGATCCACGCCTCGACCCTTTTTGCGTATGGGGCAATGAGATATTCATGAACCAGCATCAAGTGAGGAAACTGATAAGAATTATTAGCAAAAAGATACGACCAATGGCAATTAAATTATTTGTCTACGCTCTATCCAACACAACAGTGAGCTGTAGGATGGTAACTACGAACTCTGTAACCTTCTCTTTTTACTGCCCATAATGAGTTGTTAGACAACAATGTCTGAATCTTTTTTGTTTGCAGTGGTTCCCAAAGCAGTTTACTCAAGATTACCTCGCAAAGTACATGATTGGTGGACATGCAATGAAGGTTAAAGTATTTCATCGAGACTACAATGAGCATCAAGAAGTCCTAATGAAGACAGTGAAGGATGGGCGGGCGGCCATCACAAGGGGTTGGCCTAGAGTCGTGCACGCATTAGGCATGGAGGAGGGCACAATATGGGCATTCTGCTTCACCTTCTCCAGCAACCAGAATGTCTTCCACCTCTCTCTTTACAGTCTTTAGTACAACTGTGGTTCATCATTCTTTACTTGCTGCTTCTGTAGTTCTTCAGTATATGTACCTGTTGTCGGTGTAAAAACCGGCAGACCTCGGGGTAGGGGGTCCCGAGCTGTGGATCTCGGACAGATGGTAACAGGAACAGGGAGACGATATTTACCCAGGTTCGGGCCCTCTTGATGGAGGTGAAACCCTACGTCCTGCTCTTGTTTATATTGATTGAGATGTATCCAGTACATATTTGATCTACCTCGAGATCGTATGATCTAGTCCTAAGGCTAGGTGAATGAGATTGCGTTGAGGTCCCGTCTGAGGGCTAAACCCTTCGGCTTATACACACGCTGAATTGGGTATCTAGGGTTACAAGGTCGGTATTCAGGCGAGGAGGCAGCAGGAGAAGTTTTGGAGTATACATCAAGTCTTCGGCAGATGCAATCTTGTTCTTCCTTCTCGCATGCATCTTTCGAAGTCCTTCTTGATAAGAATGAGGGCCCACTGGCCCAGCTCGAGGAATATGGGCCGACTAGGTTGGTACCTCCTAGTCTAGGACACCGTCAGTATCCCCCGAACTGGTCTTCTACGCCGAGGACGATCTCTTCAACGGTGGTAATCTTCGGATCCGAAGTCCTTGGCTTGACAGACGAGTTCCCCTTCGAAATTCCGGATCTCTTAGCCGCCCTTCTAAGGAGCGGTGTCTTATAGACGAGGTTCAGCCGGGTTCTCTCCCCATCCGGGGTCAGGAGTTAACTTAGCCTTGAAGGCTAGCCACCCAGGTGTGAATAGTACCTCATAGCTTGACAACTTTATCAAAGCGATGCTACCCGCGATGGGTCAGGCAGTTACTGCCTATCTCAAATCGTGGTTCGAGGCCGCCCTTTTAGTGGCACGTCCCGTCAAGGTGGGGATCGTGCCCGTATTTTCAGGGATATCATCAAGATTTTGTTTCCCCCCATGCGTATAACGGCATCTTCGGAGGGGGAGAGTGGCATTTTTATCAGCGCGGCAAGGGGGACTCTTAGCCTTTCAGCAGCCTATAAGAGTAAAAAGCTAATAGAGCCAGTAGTTACACTCTCATTTCCCCTGCCTTCTGCCTCCTCGAGCTCCAGCTCCCAGATCCAATCTCGCCTCTTCCCACCTTTGCACACCCGAGCTTTCCCACCCAGCCATGGCCAACACCCTCAAAGGGCACTGGGGGGCTCTATCGTGACGGAGGGCATGCTTCAAGAGCTGTGGAGTGCGGGGTACATCCCCGCCAACGCCGCCGCCCGCGCTCCAGACGCCGACCAGTAGGTGCCCGTTCCCAACCCTGGGGAGCGGGTAGTCTTTATCCCTCACCTCATCCGAGGCTTAGGGTTCCCGCTGCACCCATTCGTGCGCACGGTAATGTTCTACTATGGGCTCGACTTCCACCACATGGCCCCAAACTCTATCCTCCACCTCGCCTCCTTCATTACGGTGTGCGGGGCCTTCCTCCGCATCGAGCCGCACTTCGGCTTATGGCTGAAGACCTTTGGCGTTAAGCCAAAGTCCAGCGACTCTGATCTGGCGGAGTGTGGAGGCGCCATGGTTAGCAAGAACCAGGAGGGCGCCTGGTTCGATGGCACCTTCATCGAGATGGTCAAGGAGTGGCAGCGGGAGTGGTTCTACATCATTGAGCCGCTCGCCGCTGGCCAGACCGAGGTCCCAGCCTTTTCGGCTGGGCCTCCAAGGAAGCTCAAGTCCTGGAAGGAGAAGGGCGTCCTCTGGGGAAACCCAGAGGAGGTGGAGACACTGATCAAGAAGATCTAGTGGTGGTCCCTCAAGAAGAAGCTCCAACTGCCCGACATGGTCAACGTCATGCTCCATCGCCGCATCCTCCCACTCCAACACCGGGCCACCCCGATGTGGAAGCACAAATCCGGAGATGCGGGGCCCGTCCTCAGCTTCTTCCGCTCCTCCCTGACCGGGATGTGGACGCGGCTCTTCAAGCTGGCCAAGGACAAGTATAGGATCGAAAGTATGTCTAGAGGGGGGGGGGTGTGATTAGACTACTTGACCAAATAAAACCTAACCTTTTCCCAATTTTAGTTGTGGGCAGATTTTAGCAATAATACATGTCAAGCATCACCCTACACATGCAATTCTAAGAGTATAGCAGCGGAATGTAAGCAATTGCATATGTAAGTAAAGGAGGGATTGGAGATTTCAAACGCAATGAAGACACGGTGGTTTTTGGCGTGGTTCTGATAGGTGGTGCTATCGTATGTCCACGTTGATGGAGACTTCAACCCACGAAGGGTAACGGCTGCGCGAGTCCACGGAGGGCTCCACCCACGAAGGGTCCACGAAGAAGCAACCTTGTCTATTCCACCATGGCTTACGTCCACGAAGGACTAGCCTCACTCGGGGTAGATCTTCACGAAGTAGGCGATCTCCTTGCCCTTACAAACTTCTTGGTTCAACTCCACATCAGGTTGGAGGCTCCCAAGTGACACCTAACCAATCTAGGAGACACCACTCTCCAAAAGGTAATAGACGGTGTGTTGTTGATGAACTCCTTGCTCTTGTGCTTCAAATGATAGTCTCCCCAACACTGAAACAACTCCTCACAGATTTGGCTATGGTGGAAGAAAGATTTGAGTGGAAAGCAACTTGGGAAAGGCTAGCGATCAAGGTTCAAATGGTAGGAATGGAATAGCTTGATCTCAACACATGAGTAGGTGGTTCTCTGTCGGAAAATGAATGGTGGAAGTCTAGGCACGTTCTGATGGCTCTCCTTACTGAGAAGGATGTGGTGGAGGGGTATATATAGCCTCCACACAAAATCCAACCGTTACACACTTTTGACTCAACTCGGTGGCACCGATTCAGAAGACTCGGTGGCACCGAACTGTGTAAAAGATATGAACGTTAGGCATTTCGGTGGGACCGATACGGACAACTCGGATGGACCGAAGTGCAATGGCTTAGGGCAAACCTCATCTCGATGGCACCAATTGCATCAACTCGGTAGGACCGAAGTGAAGCAATAAGGCAACAGAGACTTGGCAAGCCATCTCGGTGAGACCGATTTGCAAAACTCGGTGAGACCGAAGTAAGTGCAAACGATTACGGAGAGTTGGCAAGGCCATCTCGGTGGGACCGAGATCCATTTCGGTGGATCCGATTTGTTAAGGTTTTGGCAGTGGCTAAGTCTTGGATGAACTCGGTGGGGTCGGATAGGAAATATCGATGGGGCCGAGTTGGAATGTAGGTTTAGGACATATTTGGAATTGAGAGAGTGGTTGAGGGTTTAGGAGTACTGTCACTAAGCACTTGAGCAAAAAGACCATTAAGCAACACCTCATCCACTTTTAATAGTATTGGCTTTCGTATGGACTCAATGTGATCTTGGATCACTAAACCAAAAATGTAGAGTCTTGATCTTTTGCCAATCCTTGTCCTTAGCATTTTGAGGGGTCCACATCTCTAGTCCATGCCATGCCAATCATTGAACATCCGGAAATCTTAATCTTGAATGGACATTAGTTCAATGAGATATATGTTGTTATGAATTACCAAAACCACCAAGGGAGCAACTGTGCTTTCAATCTCCCCCTTTTTGGTAATTGATGACAACATATAGATCAAAGCTTCGACAAATGATTAAATGAATGAAATACATCGTCGCTTTGAGAAGTATGTGATAAGCAAGAGCTCCCCCTAAATTTGTGCATTATTAAAAATTTGCATTTGAATGCAAATGCACAATCGATTAGGCTCATGGGTCACTCTTCCATGTCACATACATCTTGGTGGAGCGCACAAAAAGATATGATTGGAATAATAGGCATGCATCACCAACACAAATGAATGATCATACAAGATAAAGATAAAGATGAGCATAGATCATCACAATAAGCATAGTATGATCAATCAACATAGTATCTCACAAGCATAAACGACAGAATATGACACCGACACTGTAGCAAGCACACACATAAAACAAAGTACGGACAAGCAAATAAGTAGCAAAAGAACTTGAAGCAAATCAAAAGAAAGGACTCTCTCTCTCGAAGCCTATGATCTATACTAATTCTCCCCCTTTGGCAACAACTACCAAAAAGATCGAATAGGTATAACACTAGTCGGCACTCTAGGCACGGTCCTCCGAAGCTCCTGAAGGCGATCTCCTGCTGGCGGCTCCGGTGTGCGTAGACGGCGTTGAGAGGAGAGCATCCGCGAAGGCTTCTGCAGACGTTTGCTGGGCTGGTGGAGTAGATACCGTCGGTGGCACTGTGGCAGTAGCGGCTGGTGCAGATACTGTGGTCCTCGGATCCACAACTGGCACTGCAGGAGACCTGGCTGCCCTAGGCACTGTCTGAAATCGCTCTGTGGTCGGTCTGTCATCTCCACTGTCATCTGATCTGGCTAGCTTGACAGCATCAACATCACCCTGCAGCTGTTCTACTGAAGTCTGAATCTCTGTAACTTTGACATCCAAATCATGAAATTTTGTCTCAATAATCCGCTCAAAACTAGCCTGGGTCTGGGTGAGGTTGGCCAAACTTCGCTCAATCCTCAGAGTGGCTTCAAGCAGATATGTCATTTGATCCTTGGGTGTCTTGAGATTGGCAATTGGTGCATTTGGAGCTGATGCCTCCTGAGCTGCTTTTGCTTCTTTGGCTTTGCGGATTTCCTATTGAGCTTGTGCTGAAGTGGGATGCGAAGGATCCATCACTATGACATTATCCTCAAAATCTGGATGCAATGGCAAATGCTCTCGATCAAGAAGGTATGTGCTGGTTCCAACCTTAGAGTTGATCAATAACTGAATATGTGGAGCATATCCGCACGATCTCTTCTGATCTGCTGCAGTCCTCTTGATAGTTTCTACTATCAGGCTCATCACCTTGAATTTCTGAGGTGTATCAAACGAATGTAGCAAATTGATGGAGTGGCCACGAATCATCTTATCATCGCCTGACTTGGGTAACAAGGTGTACCGCAAGATTGTGCTTGTGGTGGCCAGTCCTGGTAGCAAATGCTTCACTGAACCAAGTTTGTGTGCCTCTATATCCTTCTGAGGAATTGCAGTGTACATGTTGGCCATGGAGTTGTGATCCATCTTGAGCTTGGCATATATGTCTATATCATCATCCTCTTCCTTGGGTGCACCAAGAAGACTTGCCCACTCAGAGATGGTAGACTGGTATCTTATACCCTCAGTCATCCACACTATTCTGCCATCTGGATAGAAATGAGCAGTAGAGTAAAATTGCATGACCATCTCATCATTCCACTTGGTCAATTTCTGTCCAACAAACTCATCAACTCCTGCAATCCTGAAGCTCTCATGGACATGGGGAAAATAATCCTCATTCTCATCGATGTATTCCCAGTCCACCCACTTCATGTCACTGACTATGGGCTTCTTATCAAGCAAGACTGTCTCATAAAAGTCATGTTGTTCACGAGTGTGAAAGCGATAATCACATGCTGGTCCTTCTCCTTATAGCATAAGGATCTGACTGTCTCCACTGATGCAGTCCTTTATCCTTTCTCAGCATCATGTTCTCCGCAACTAGGTGTGCGTTGTCATGGTCTGGAATCTTAGGCTTCAACTTTTTGAGCACTAGAGGCTCTTCATCAACATTTGACTCTAGCATTGGGGCCTTGTTCTTCTCAGCAGCTGATATGTTCCTGGTTGACCTCTTGGGTGCTGGCACCTTTGGCTTGGACTTGGAGGGTGCGGCAGTCTTGATTGCATCTGACATGAGCTTCTGAGCTTTTGCTGGGGGTGCATTTGCTGGCTCATCCTCCTCCTCTTCCTCCTCATCAATCATCATGGAGGGTCTGCCAATCACACGGGTAGTAGTTTTCCTCACTCTCTTCTTCTTAGCACCTGCAGCTGGTTCTGCGTCACTAGGCTCTTCAAGAGTGAATTGCATAGTCTGCTTTGGAACTTTTCTCACAGCAGTTCTTTCTTTGGCAGTTGAAGGTTTGGTGTTGTACTCCTTAGCAAGCACAACTCTTTTATTCTTAGTTGAAGCTTCACTTGCAACAAAATCCTCATCCTCACTGTCTGAGGTTTTCTTCTTCCTTGTTCTGGTTGCAGCTTTTGGAAGATCTGGAGAGCTCCTCTCTCCCTCATAGAAACTCTCATCAGAGCTTGACCCTTCACTTAGTTCTGCATGCTGTTCAGACCTGTTCTGACTGTCACTGCCAGTTGACATCCTGCTGAGCTGACCCTGTGAATAGATGGGTATGGGTAGAGTAGATGAGTCATCACAAAAAGCAGAGATTTTTCATAAAATTTGAGTTCAACTCTTAGTTTCAATTTTTCACAGGATGCATTTCGGATGGACCGAGTTGATCATCTTGGTGATACCGAAGCATCCTACAGAAACCTTACACGCCATTTCGGTCAGACCGAGATGGGTTTCGGTGGCTCCGAGATGCTAGGGTTTCACTGAGACTTTAATTTCGGTCTCAGCGATTCGCACAACTCGGTGACACCGAGACGTACTAGTGCTATGGCCAGAGGCCAAATCGGTGGGGCCGAAAATTTCGAATCGGTCGGTCCGAGATGCATTCGGCGGAAACTTAAACCTAGAAATTTCGCTCGAATCTAATCTACGGAATTTTCCTGGTGGATTTAGCATTGCAATCGTGGCAAGAATCATGGCATTCCTAACGTGCATTGAATCGGAAATTGGAAGCACGAAAGGGATCGAATCTCACCCTAACTCGGTGGAGATCCTCTACGACGGCAACGGCGGTGGAGATTTCCGTTGACAGCGACAGAGTCCTGCGGTGAGGGCGCGCTGGAGACGACGGCGAAGTCCAAAGACGAAGGGCGACGGCAGCGACGGGGAGCGGGAACGAGTGGGGTCGAGAAATTTCAACCGTTCGGTCCGCGCGATATATATACCCGTACGCTGTCGGTGGCGCCGAGTTGAACAACTCGGTGGCACCGATATGTGTAACTGCACGCAGTATAGCACATCGGTGGCGCCGAAATGGTTCAATTCGGTAGCACCGAGATGAAAACCTAGATCAATCTAAATGATTTCGGTTGGACCGAGTTTGAGTGAGTTGGTTCGGCCGAAATCAATTAGAAGGTTTTGGAGGTTCAGCCCTTTCAGATCGGTGGCTCAGAGTGCTCCTCACCCGGAGGGTCCAAAAAAGACTTGTTCAATTTTTGTGATGCAGCAAGAATAGAATTTGAGACAAGAAAGCATAGATAGCTAGAGAAGGTTCTTAGGCATTCTTGTACATCCACTTGGCCAGAAAAACCAAGACAATCAAAACTACAAATGGATGTCCTCGAATGATGAAAGTATGCAAACCAACATGCTCACACAATAAGATTGCAAATGAAATATGTGTCAAACATACACAACCAATTCTAGCATCTATCAAACAGTGGCGATGACTAGGTCATCTATATATGAGTATATTGACTTAGGAGCCAAATGAGAACATTTGATCATAGGTCATACTCATCGTTTAAGCACAAGTGGGGTTGCCACTTTTACATAAAGCATTGATGTGTTCACACCATTAGAGTTGCTTTAGCTCAATTGTTTAGAGAAAAGCTCCCCCTAGATGTGATATTCCCCCTAAGAGGGATGAACTAACCTTGGGTTTTGTCGATGATGACTTCATGTAGATGTTGAAGATGTGGATGCTCAATGTTGATGTAGACCATCAAGAGTTGGGAGCAATCCTTTGGAGTTTTGTGCTTTCAGTACCTACATGGGTTAGTCCCACACAAGGAACATACAAGGATATCCATAGACATAGAGTGAAATACACGTATGATGATGTCCATGAATGCATTGATTACCTTGTCCCTTGTCTTACCAACAAGAGGGTTTGTGACTCCATGAACTAGTGCAAAATGTGGAAGTTGGTTGCACAAGTCCTTGCCATAAATAATATGAGTGAAGTTTGTTGGCGGAGTCACCCTCAAGAACTCTCTAGTTCTTCTTCTTTTGGACCCACATCAACTTGATGGGAATCCTTGGAGTTGTAGTAGCACTTGATGAAGTCTTGGGAACCCACTTGACCATGGCTTGAGGAGCTTCTTCAAATGAATCAATCTCTTCATGAAGCTTGTCCTTGCCTTTTAGCTTGTGGTCTTGTGGTGGAAGATCTTCTTAAGCTTGTGTTCCCTTGAAGGAAGTAGGATCATACTTCTCTTGTTGAGGAGCAAACTTCGTCTTGGGGTATTGATCTTCTTCCCACTCAACTCCATTGGCATTGAACTTTTGTTCAAAACCAACACCTTGGTTCTTCCGGTGCCTCCCTTGCTTGCGTACAATTTCCTCAAATTTCTTACTCCCGGCAAGACTCTTGTAGACACCTTTTTCTATAATTCCTTTCAATAGCACATTTTCTTGCTCAAGTGTAACTTGGCTAAGAGAATCATTTGTGGAATCAATAGAACTACTAGAAGCAACAACATTGGATTTAGCATTGTTATTATTACTACTAGAGGTAGAACCATTTTTACCCTTGTTGCTAGTTTGCTTAGGTTTAACTTGTGGCATAAAGGTAGACAAGAGTAAACGCTTGGCAAGATATGAAGAACTCTTCTTTCGAAGATCGTCATTGATAGCTTTAAGAAACTCATGCTCTTGCTCTAAATTTAGCTTCTCGAAGCGTAGCTTCTCATGAGTTCTTAGAAGTTCTCTATGATCCTATTGAGTTGTTTCATGAGCTAACTTAAGAGCATTTAGTTCTTTAGTTAGTCTCTCAATCTCCTTCATAGCATTGTCACTCGTTTCCTCTTGACTATCATGATTACTAGCATTTTCATTATAGCTCACATTACTATCCTTGTCAACAAGTAAATCATCATCACCAAGCAAATCATCTTCATCACTATTGAAATCAAGATGCTCGGGGTGTGATACCTTGGGGCCTTTTGCCATGAAGCATCTTCCAATTCCTTCATTTGGTGAGTCAAATAGATCATAGGAGTTGGATGACACAAGTGCAAGTCTGGCAACACCTTCATCTTGACTATAGTCGGAGTTGGAGTGATAATTTCTCTCAGAGTGGTTGTCGGAGTCGGAGCCGGAAACCCATTCACCAACATGAGCTTGATGTCTTTTTCTTGTGTAGCTCCTTGATGACTTGTCATTCCTCTCCGAATCCTTGCTTCTTCGAGAGTGTCTTCGTTCATATCGATCATCTCTACTCCTTCTCTCCTTATGAGGTGATTCATCTCTTCTATGTCTTCCTCTTGGTGATTCGTCTCTTTTCTTGTAGGGAGCCGTACACTCATTGGAGTAGTGTCCGGGCTTCCCACAATTGTAACAATTACGGTCACGACTTGATGATCTTCTCTCATAATGCCTTGAGCTAGAGCTTCTCTCTTTCCCTTTGTTCTTGTAGAACTTGTTGAACCTTTTTACCATTAGGCTAATCTCTTCATTGGATACTAGCTTGTCACTTGAAGTTGTTGGAGCATCGGTTGAGACTTTGTAAGCACCACTTGATTTGTTGTGCAACTCCTCTTTGTCCTTGAGTGACATTTCATGAGCAACAATCCTTCCAATGACTTCTGTGGGCTTGAGATCTTTGTAATTTGGCATCATTTGGATCAATGTGCAAACGGTATCATATTTTCCATCCAAAGCTCTAAGTATCTTCTTGATGATGAATTTGTCGGTCATCTCTTCACTTCCTAAGCCGGCAATCTCATTTGTGATGAGAGCAAGCCTAGAGTACATCTCAGCGACTCCTTCACCATCCTTCATCTTGAACTTGTCAAGTTGACTTTGAAGCACATCCAACTTAGATTCCTTGACAGACTCGGTACCCTCATGCATATCAACCAAAGTATCCCAAATTTCCTTTGCATTCTCGAGGCGGCTGATTTTGTTGAATTCTTCGGGACATAGACCGTTGAATAGAATGTCACAAGCTTGAGCATTGTATTGCAACATCTTCAATTCTTCCGGAGTTGCTTCACGATCCGGTTACTTGCCATCCTCAAAGAAGTCACCTTGCAAGCCAACACAAACAATAGCCCAAACGGCGGGATTATGACCAAGAATATGCAATGTCATCTTATGTTTCCAACTAGCAAAGTTTATACCATCAAAATATGGACCTCTACGGTGATAGTTACCCTCACTAGACGCCATACTCTCCTAGGTTGTGAAACCAAGGCTATGATCACCAAAGCAATGGAAATCAAGGCTTACGGAGACCAAAACTCTGATACCACTTGTAGGATCGAAAGTATGTCTAGAGGGGGGGTGATTAGACTACTTGACCAAATAAAACCTAACCTTTTCCCAATTTTAGTTGTGGGCAGATTTTAGCAATAATACATGTCAAGCATCACCCTACACATGCAATTCTAAGAGTATAGCAGCGGAATGTAAGCAATTGCATCTGTAAGTAAAGGAGGGATTGGAGATTTCAAACGCAATGAAGACACGGTGGTTTTTGGCGTGGTTCCGATAGGGGGTGCTATCGTACGTCCACGTTGATGGAGACTTCAACCCACGAAGGGTAACGGCTGTGCGAGTCCACGGAGGGCTCCACCCACGAAGGGTCCACGAAGAAGCAACCTTGTCTATTCCACCATGGCTTACGTCCACGAAGGACTAGCCTCACTCGAGGTAGATCTTCATGAAGTAGGCGATCTCCTTGCCCTTACAAACTCCTTGGTTCAACTCCACATCAGGTTGGAGGCTCCCAAGTGACACCTAACCAATCTAGGAGACACCACTCTCCAAAAGGTAATAGACGGTATGTTGTTGATGAACTCCTTGCTCTTGTGCTTCAAATGATAGTCTTCCCAGCACTCAAACAACTCCTCACAGATTTGGCTATGGTGGAAGAAGGATTTGAGTGGAAAGCAACTTGGGAAAGGCTAGAGATCAAGGTTCAAATGGTAGGAATGGAATAGCTTGATCTCAACACATGAGTAGGTGGTTCTCTCTCAAAAAATGTATGGTGGAAGTGTAGGCACGTTCTGATGGCTCTCCTTACTGAGAAGGATGTGGTGGAGGGGTATAGCCTCCACACAAAATCCAACCGTTACACACTTTTGACTCAACTCGGTGGCACCGATTCAGAAGACTCGGTGGCACCGAACTGTGTAAAAGATATGAACATTAGGCATTTCGACAGGACCGATACGGACAACTCGGATGGACCGAAGTGCAATGGCTTAGGGCAAACCTCATCTCGGTGGCACCGATTGCATCAACTCGGTAGGACCGAAGTGAAGCAATAAGGCAACAGAGACTTGGCAAGCCATCTCGGTGAGACCGATTTGCAAAACTCGGTGAGACCGAAGTAAGTGCAAACGATTACAGAGAGTTGGCAAGGCCATCTCGGTGGAACCGAGATCCATTTCGGTGGATCCGATTTGTTAGGGTTTTGGCAGTGGCTAAGTCTTGGATGAACTCGGTGGGGCCGGATAGGAAATATCGGTGGGGCCGAGTTGGAATGTAGGTTTAGGACATATTTGGAATTGAGAGAGTGGTTGAGGGTTTAGGAGTACTGTCACTAAGCACTTGAGCAAAAAGACCATTAAGCAACACCTCATCCCCTTTTAATAGTATTGGCTTTCCTATGGACTCAATGTGATCTTGGATCACTAAACCAAAAATGTAGAGTCTTGATCTTTTGCCAATCCTTGTCCTTAGCATTTTGAGGGGTCCACATCTCTAGTCCATGCCATGCCAATCATTGAACATCCTGAAATCTTAATCTTGAATGGACATTAGTTCAATGAGATATATGTTGTTATGAATTACCAAAACCACCAAGGGAGCAACTGTGCTTTCAACAAGATCCCTGAGGAGGGGAAGGACCTCGGCTTCGAGGTCGGCTACACCGGCACACCAGTAAGTGTTCAATATACACGTTTATATTTTTCTCCTGCTAAGTGGGATAGGCTTGGATGAATGGACCCATTCCGTGTTTGCAGAACTGGACGAACAAGGTGCAGCAAATGTTGTGCCCGGCACCACTTCTAGAGGGGGAGGGGTCCCCTCTGCTTACTGCGCTCCTCACCGAGGAGCCGCACGTGGTGATCCCCAGGGCGCAGAAGCCCCAGAAGGGCAGGACGGGTCTTCGGAGGCGGGAGACCTCGGTCACGCGGTCCGAGGAGACCCATGCCTCCTCCACCCATGAAAGCGATGGGGGGGGACGAGGATAATCTTCCCCCAAAGGGGAAGAGGACAGCGTCAGGAGACGCCGAGGCCGGGGACCGGCCCATAGGCTAAAAGAGGTTGAAAGAAACCTCGGCCGGGGCGGCCGACCAGCCCCAGTAGTCGGAGAAGAACATGCTCTCCGACGAGTCCGAAGACGACCCCCTCGCGCTGGGAAGGAAGAAGCCGGCACCTTGAAGGTACGCCCCTGCCCTTTGTATTTATCTTCACATTAAGTTTTTCCGGCAGGACTAATGCCACCTGAATGTATTTCCACAGCCCGCCTAGGGCACGCCTTAGCGACTCCTCCAGCAGGTTGCCGCCCACCAGTGGGACGCCGGACCGTGTTGCCCCGGCCCCCGAAGGGCAAGGCGAGGTGACGTCGACCCCGGCCCCTCAGGTTGATGCAACGGGGGTCGAAGAGGTGGTCATGGCCGAGGTTGACACCTCGGCCCTACAAGGCCAAGGGGACGAGGTCCCCGAGGTCGCCCAGGAAGGGTGGGCCAATCAGCAGCCCAGCCAGATCTACTCCGGCTCCATCGCCGCAGCCGGAGACCCACGAACCCAGCACCCAGGTGCTGGGGGCCGAGGTCTTTCCATACTTGCCTCCCGCTCCAGGGCGGGCTAGCGTGGGGTGAACCGAAGAGATGGAGGCGGCTTTGACAGGCTCCTCCCTCAAGGAAGAGCACCAGGAGTTGATTGGCGCGGTGCTACAGGGATTCCGGTCCACTGAGGCCGGAATGCATGAGGTCTTCAAGGGCCTCGTTACGAGCTTCGAGGTAATCCTCTATCTTTGAGAAAAAAGGGGCCTCTTTTGCTTAGATTTATCAATCTTTGTAACTGTCCGAAGGCATATGTTACCCATCGTTTAGACGGCCTGCCCAATGAGTAGCCCCCGAGCCCAGGGCCAGTCTGAAAAACTGGTGTTGGGGTCAAAATATAGGTTCAGAGGAGTGAGTAGCCCCCAGGACGGATGAAACAGGATGTGTGTCCGAAGTGTCATTAAATTTATTACGGGGCTCATTAGGAATTGTTTATGCAGGTTTTAACCACGGCTCCGGGCTCCACCTCCGAGGAGATTGCGGAGATGAGCCGGAAGCTTGAGAGGTCTGAAAAGGACCTCGACCTGGTGAACAAGCAGGTCGAGCAGTCTCAAGGTAAGCGACCGATGCGTTGTGTTTTTCTTTGAAGTTTGATTTTGAGCAAGGATAACTTGTTGTTTGAAAAACTGATGCCGAACTGATTTGATAACAGCGGCGTTGGCCGAGCTTGAGGGCCTCAAGGCTGAGCTCTTGACGGCTCGGCAAGAGGTCAAGCAGCAGAAAGCTGCTAAGGCCAAAGCAGAGAAAGATCTAGCCACTGAAAAGGTGGCTAGGGAGAAAGACCAGGCGCGGGTCCTGGAGGTCGAGGAGACTCTCAAGGGCGTGTATCTCGAACACGATTCCCTTGAGAAGAAGGAGAAAGAGACGAGCGAGCAGCTGTGAAAGCTACGCCTGTCTCATGCCGAGCTCTAGACCCAGAACCGGGCCGACCCCCACGTGCTCCAGCAAGTGGAGCGGATAGCCGCGGGTAAGCTATATTTACTGCAATGTGTATTTGGCAGCAAGGGGTTCGTTGAGCACACCCAGCTATGGCAATCCTGTAAGTGCACCAAGTGCCCCCTTAGTGGTTTTGGAGTATTGAAGACAAATAAGTTAAGGGACTAATAAGTTTGTGAGTGTACACAGGAGAAAATAGTCCATGAAGACTTGGTTTAACCATGGAAGTCGACCCCTAAAAATGTATTTCTTCAAGTGAAGAATCTGGTGCGGCTTGTGAAGACTTTGAAGCTTGAAGACTTTGTTTTCATAGTTTCTTTTCTTCTTATTAGAGTCATAGGAAAAACCGTACTATTAAAGGGGGTCTAGGTGAAACATTTATCCTACTTCAAAGCGATGCTCAAACCTATACAAACCTAAGCCGCTTCGAGTGAAGCCTTTGGAAATCTCCAAAACAGCTAACGAATTTGACAGTGACAGTGACGAAGTTCATCTGGTCTCTGACGAATTTGGTTAGGCTGAGGAGTTAGGATTTCGCCAGTGCGATCTGCCTATCGTGAGGAAATAGAGTGCCCCGACGAAATTGAGAGCTTAATTTCTGACCGTTGATGCGCGGCGTGCCAGCTGTCAAGTGGATTCTTATCCTGACAACGGTCATGTCTGAGAAGGGCATTTATGACAATTCATGTCGGGTTGCCCCTGGCTATAAATAGCCGCCCCCCACAACCACTAGTTGGTTGGCTGCTCTAGAGAGAACTTGACACTTGTCATTTGAGAGCAACCCTTCCTCTGACGACTTTGTGAGAACCCAAGTGACGAAAAACCCAACCAGAGCCTAAGTGACTAAGCATCACTGAAGAACTTGATCTGTGTGATCCGACGCTTATTACCTTTGAAGACTGTCATTCTTCTAGACGGTTAGGCGTCATGTTCTGAGCACCCAAGAGTAATTGTGGTGTGCCGGTGAACAAGTCTGTGAAGGTTTTGGAAGTCTACCTTGAAGACTTACCACGAGTGATTGGGCGAGGTCTAAGTGACCTTAGCTTAAGAGGAATATGGTGAGGACTAAGTGTCATCCGAGGTAAGACTCAGCTGCCTCAACCAGACGTACAGTTGATACAGCAACTGGAACTGGTTTACCAAATCATTGTGTCTTCATCGAGCCCAATCGGTTTCCATTTCCTCATCCCTTTACCTTTACGCATTTCCGCTGCTGAAGAACTTGTGCTCTACGTTTCTGATGAATTTGATCTGAAGACTTTCATCATGTTGTATATCATTTCTTCAGTTCATTTTCTTCATGCATGTCTGCTTGTATGACTACTTGTTCTTCACTTACATGTATTCTTTTGCATGCTAGTTACATCTGTGTCGATCTAGTTTCTCTCCTGTTTCTATTTCGTCACTCTGATTTTCATCAAAATCTTCGGAGTTTGACGAATTTCTAAAAATTTCCCATTCACCCCCCCTCTGGGAGTAAACCTGCACTTTCAATTGGTATCAGAGCAAGGTACTCCCTTGTTCTGTGTGATTTTGGTTTAACCACCTAGAGTTTTAGTTATGTAGACCACAGGTATGATCAAGGTATCCGCTGCGTGCCCCATCTTTGATGGCACAGACTACCCCTACTGGAAGAACAAGATGCGAATGCATCTTGAGGCGATTGACAACGATCTCTGGTTCGTTCTTGAGAATGGAGTGCCCATTGTGGCTCCAAGCATCAACGCCACTGACGTGAAGCGGTTCAAGCAACTGGACTCTCAAGCGAAGAATATCATATGTGGTCATCTGAACAAAGGCCAATATGGTAGAGTGAGCGCTTTGGAAACTTCGAAGCTGATCTGGGACCGGCTCTCCAAAGTCAATGAGGGAGTATCCACTCAACGTGACTCCCGAGTTGATGTTCTGCGCAATCTCTTCAATCGTTTCAAGAGGCTCGACAATGAAAATGTGCAGCAAACCTTTGATTGCCTCACTGATATCTCCAATGAGCTTCAGGCTCTTGGTGCTGCTGACATCACCGATCATGAGGTGGTGAAGAAATTGCTGAGGTCTCTGGACAATTCCTTCGACACTTTGGCACTAATGATACAAGAGCGCCCTGACTACAAGTCACTAGATCTTGCTGACATTCTTGAGAGGCTCAACACACATGAATTTCAGCAAACAGAGAAAAGAGATATGTATGGACCCAGCTATGGTCGTCCTCGCGCTCTGAAGGCTAAAGCAAAAGCCAAGGCTATTTCTTCATCTGAAGAAGAAGGGGAATATGAGAGCAGTTCTAATGGTGCTGAGGAAATTGGCAGAGAACTGGCTATGCTGGTGAAGAAATTTCAGAAGTTTTCCAAGAAGAACCACTTTGGAAAATCTTCAAAGTATGACTCGAAGAACACTGGAGAAGCGTCTGCTCGAGACTACAACAAGAGAACCTATCACAAATGCAAGAAGCCAGGCCACTACATCGCCGACTGCCCTCGATGGATAAAGAAGAAGAAGAAGAAGAGCAGGGATGATGATGAATCTGATGGCAAAAAGAAGAAGTCCTCAAAGTCCTCATCTCACAAGAAAACCAGTTCTAGCAGAGCTTGTGCATTCATTGGGAAGGAAATGGATTCTGAAGAAGAATCTGATGATCAGCAAGTTGAGGAATCTGAGGAGGAGTCAGACACTGGTGTGGCGAGCCTTGCACTCGCTAGTGAGTACGTCATCAAGTCCATCTTCAACCCTGAGGACAATGGTATCTCCACCAACAATGATGACTATGCTAATGACTACACTCCCATCTATTGCTTCATGGCAAGAGGTGCAAAGGTAACCTCATGAGAAGCTTACTTTGAAACTTCCAGTGATGACGACTCTGAGTGTAAATCTAAACCAAGCTATAAAAACTTGCTAAAATTGCAACTGAGCAATAGCATGCCATGGAAAAGATTCAAAAACTGCTAGACAAAAGTGATGACCTGTTGGACGAGGAAATGGATCGTAGTCAAGCCTTGTCTGAGGATCTCAGAAGCCTTAAGTCTCAATATGACGAACTTGAAAGTCGTCATGTGTCCCTCTCAGCCGAACATGAGAAGCTGTCCTATGAATTTCTTCAAAGGAAGCAAGATCTCGAGAAGCTGAGAGCGACTCATGATGATCTTCAAAAAGAAAACGATTCACTCCTCGCTCAACAGATCAGTACCGCTCAGGAAGAATTTGTTGCACCATGCCTAAAATGCCTTGAACGTGATAATGCAAATTCTTCAGCTGAATGTTCAAATGCTTTTGTACTTTCAATTGCTTCAACTGCTATGGTGGCCACTAACCCCTCATCTGAGGAAGCCACCAGTGATACTGATGAAAATGCAGGGCTGAAGGAATTGTATGTCATTGGCATGTACAAAAGTCTCAAAGGGCATCAAACCTTGTGTGACGTGCTCAAAAAGCAAATTCTTCACAGGAACCCTAGGAAAGAGGGTATTGCTTTTGAGAGAAAGCTCAATGTTGATGGTTTGTATTGGAAGCCTGAGTAGTATCCCAAAACCACATGGGTTGCTGCAAAGGGACCTCCAATAGATCCATCCACTTTATCTGGCTATACTTGTGATAGTTCATATTCTTCAGATGAGTCATTTGACTCCAACTATAAACTGTTCAAGAATCAGAATGGTGAAGTCTGTGTTAGATTTGTTGGTACTAACTGCAAGAATGGTCGACCTGTGAAGAAAATCTGGGTTCCTAAAAGCCTTCTGGAAAATCTTCAGGTGAATGTCATCATGACACCACCAATGAAGAAGAAACCTCCCAGGGCAAATTCTTCACAGGGATCAAAGTCGTCAAATGGACGCAGATCCACTAATGGTCGTGCTAATGCCTCTGTTTCGCAAGGAAACAAACAGCGATTTGATGAATATGAGCATTATTCTTCAAACCACTATGTTCACAAACCATCGAAGAATTTCTCTGCTTATTCATTCAATTACTATAACCCTCCTGTGAAGAGAAATGCATATTCCTCAATGCCTAAGTTCTCAATTAATGCACTTCGCTACATTGCTTCTCAGCCACCCATACAGATGTGGGTGGTTAAGAAGAAGAACTAATCTCTTCTGCAGGGTCAGGTCTTCGGACAACTAAAATGTCTGATGAATTCGCTGAAGACCTGACAAAGTGCCTGTTGGGATGCAGGCTAATTATGATGAAATGAAAAACTCATTTCACACATCCCTATGCTGCTAAATACTATTCCTTGATGAAATTGTCTGACAAAATTGATCATCATCATATTCTTCACTTTGAAGTATATGAATTTGTAAGTCAGACTAATGCTACAGGATGATACACCTTCAGCCACTGAATGGGTCATGGATAGTGGCTGCACGAATCATATGACTGGAGATAGGAATCTCCTCACTGATGCTCCTCTTACTCCGTCTCATCTGAAGCATATCACATACGCCGACAAAGGAAAAAGCAAGGTATTGGGTCTAGGTAAGGTTGCTATCTCAAAGGATCGACACATGGAAAAAGTGATGCTTGTCGAGTCCCTAGGATACAACCTCCTGTCTATCTCAATGCTTTGTGATCTTGATATGATTGTCATCTTTGGCAAATATAGATGCATTGTGCTGTTGGAATCTGACAAATCCAAAGTCTTCGAAGGCTTTAGGAAAGGTGATTTGTATATTGTAGATTTTTCTCTAGGTCCTCAACCTGCCACATGTCTACTGGCAAAAGCTTCAGAGTGTTGGCTATGGCATCGACGTCTTGGACACGCTGGTATGAGGAATTTGAGCACACTCGTCAAGAAGAAGCACATCATTGGCGTCAAAGGCGTCAAATTCGTCAAAGATCATTTGTGTGGTGCTTGTGAGTCTAGAAAGATGACCAGATCCAAGCATACGGCTAAGACAATCATGACCACTACTCATCCCTTTGAATTACTTCATATGGATTTGTTTGGTCCCACACATTATGCCACACTAACCAATGCATCATCTCTCTACGGATTCGTCATTGTTGATGACTACTCTCATTACACCTGGGTGCACATCATTTCCTACAAGACTGAAGTTCAACATGTCTTCAAACGATTCTCCAATCGGGCCATGGTGAATTATGGTCTCAAGATCAAGCACATCAGGAGCGACAACGGCACTGAATTCAAGAACACAGGCCTCGACGACTATCTTGATGAACTTGGCATCACTCATGAGCTCTCTACTCCCTACACGCCTCAGCAGAATGGAGTCGTGGAGCGCAAGAACAGAACGCTCATCGAGATGGCGCGTACTATGCTTGATGAATACAAGACACCTCATCATTTCTGGCCTGAAGCAATTGACACTGCATGTCACATCATCAACCGGGTATATCTTCACAACTTCCTCAAGAAGACCTCATATGAGCTCCTCACTGACAAGAAACCCAATGTGAGTTCAAAGTCTTCGGTGCTAAATGCTGGATTAGAGATCCTCATCACAGTTCTAAATTTGCACCAAAAGCACATGAAGGTTTTATGCTTGGTTACGGAAAGGACTCGCACACCTATAGAGTCTTCAACTCCTTCCACCACAAGGTTGTTGAAACTGTAGATGTGCGGTTTGATGAAACTAACGGCTCGCAAAGAGAGAACCTGCCTCCTGTGCTAGATGAAATGCCTCCTGAGGAATCGATCAAGCTAATGGGCACTGGTGAAATTGTGCCCAGTGAAGAAATAGCTGATGAAGAAGTACTAATCCCTCATCATGAAGAAACTGCTGATCCTAAGTAAAATGATGCTGAGGATTCTGCACGGTAACAACAACAGTAAGGCCCTCGTCCAGCACACCCATGAGTGGCGAATGAAGTGCAGATTGAAAAGATCCTTGACAACATCAATGCACCTGGTCCCCTCACTCGCTCAAGAGCTTCACATTTAGCTAAATGTTGTGGGCATTACACGTTTGTCTCTATTTCGGAGCCCACCAAAGTTGATGAAGCATTTCTTGAAGTGGAATGGATTCAAGCGATGCAAGAAGAATTGCATCAATTTCAGCTCAACAACATGTGGGAGCTTGTTAAGCGTCCCGATCCACGCAAGCACAATGTCATCGGCACCAAATGGATCTACCGCAACAAACAAGACGAAAATGGCCAAGTGATGAGGAATAAGGCCTGTCTTGTAGCTCAAGGCTACACATAGGTTGAGGGTATTGACTTCGATGAAACATTTGCACCTGTTGCTAGGCTTGAAGCCATTCGTATACTGCTTGCATATGCTAACCATCATGATATCCTCTTATATCAAATGGATGTGAAAAGTGCATTCCACAATGGTAAGCTTGAGGAAGAAGTATATGTTGCTCAACCACCAGGTTTTGAGGACCCAAAGCATCCAGACAAAGTCTTCAGACTCAACAAGGCTCTCTATGGCCTTAAGCAAGCCTCGAGGGCTTGGTATGATACACTGAAGGAGTTCCTGAAGAAAAAGGGTTTCAAACCCGGTTCACTTGACCCTACTCTTTTCACTAAATCTTATGATGGTGAACTGTTCATATGCCAAATATATGTTGATGATATTATCTTTGGTTGCACTAACAAGAAATACAATGACGAATTTGCATATATGATGCAGGAAGAATATCAGATGTCTATGATGGGGGAGTTGAAATTCTTCCTCGGACTTCAAATTCGTCAACAACGAAATGGCATCTTCATATCTCAGGAAAAATATCTCAAGGATTGCCTGAAGAAATTCGGCATGCAAGATTGCAAAGGCCTCAAGATACCAATGGCAACAAATGGTCAACTCAGCACTGACGAAAATGGTAAACATTTCGATCAGAAGGTATATCGCTCCATCATTGGTTCGCTGCTTTACCTATGTGCATCTAGGCCAGATATTATGCTTAGCGTTTGCATGTGTGCCCGCTTTCAAGCGTCACCGAAGGAATCACACCATCAGGCTGTGAAATGAATTCTTCGATATTTAGCTCACACACCAACACTTGGATTATGGTATCCCAAGGGCTCATCATTTGATCTTGCTGGATTTTCTGATTCTGATTATGCTGGAGTTCATGTGGATCACAAGTCAACATCAGGCACATGTCATTTCCTCGGACGATCTCTTGTTTGTTGGTCCTCGAAGAAGCAGAACGGTGTCTCACTTTCCACAGCCGAGGCTGAATACATTGCCGCTGGTGCCTATTGCTCACAGCTTCTATGGATGAAGCAAACCCTCAAAGACTATGGCGTCAACATGAAGAAAGTGCCACTCTACTGCGACAATGAGAGTGCTATCAAGATCGCCCACAACCCAGTGCAACACTCTAGGTCGAAGCACATCCAGATTCGTCACCATTTTCTTCGTGATCATGTGCTGAAGGGAGACATCGTCATCAATTACGTGAAGACTGAAGACCAGCTTGCAGATACCTTCACTAAGCCCTTGGATGAGAGAAGGTTTTACATGTTGCGGTGTGAGCTAAACATCCTAGAATCTTTGAATGTCCTTTGAAAAGGACACACATCCTAACGCTTATGCATTCTTGATGACTTAGATGTACAACACACGAAGTAATGTTTTTCTTCAATCAATGAAGACTAACCCTCTAAGTGTGAAGAAATTAACGAAGAACTTGATTCTCAGAACCCTACGACAATTGTACGCGGTGTTTGAAATCATCATAGTTCTTATACGGTGGGTAACGCCACCACCCATTTTTTTATTTGCTTCAATTTGGGTTTTCTTCGTCATTTGCTATTTCGTCAAAAGTTATCAAATTCGTCATTTGTGGTTGTTCTTCATTGCTTGAGACAATTCTTTTTATTTATATATATATCTAAGTTTTTCATGTCCTCAACAGCATTCACATATTGCTAAGTCTTCAAGTTGTTTTTCCGTCTATGTGAATGTGATCAGACCCGCTCCCCTCTATGCTAAACTCAAACCACTCTGCTCACAATCTCTTCATGTGCATTCTATTTGACACCGTTCAAAGTCTTCACTGTGTCCTTGACAGCTGAAGAAATTGCGAACACACTTTAAAAAAACTTCTATTCAAATTTTCGGCAGTTGCCACAGTAACTTAATCCCGTGCACCCCACGCGTGGATAAGCGCTCTCAAAATGCATGTGTGACATGTGTCGCAGAGATGCGAAGAGCCAGGGGCTTATCCGTCCAAAAGTTTTGGACCACTCAGTTTTCACCGCGCCTATATAATGGCTTGACCATGTCAAACCTAGTTCATTCACTCTCGCGCCCCTGTCGCTCTCAAAACCCTAGCGCCGTCGCTGAAATTCATCATCGCCGGAGAGGAAGAGCTTCACTGCCTCAACTTCTTCGTCGTCGTACTCATGCCGACCGCGGATCTCTTCACCTCCGCCGTCGCCGTAGCTGTCTTTCATCACCAAGTTAGGGCACGAGAGATCTGAGCTGACGATTTACTTTGACTCATCGTCTAGTTCATCGAGTTCATTCTTCGGGTAATTAAAACTTATTTTTACTGCCCAAGTTTATCTTTTTACTTTCTCAAATTCTTCAAGTGCTGTTTTTACCACTTCTTCCCAAATCTTCAGCTCTTCCTTTTTGGCCAGTCTTGGTAACTTCATCTAAGTTGCACTTCATGATTAGATTCCTCAGTTGTGCAATTGTATCAATCTGTACAGCTCTGAAATCTAAGTCAAGAACACTTAGTAAATTTCTTCAAGACGATAAGGGTCAATTTCCTCAACTGGGCTTTATTTTGAAAATCTCTGAGAACGCATGTGACTCTTCCCAATTTCCTCACAACTATATTCTGTTCACAGGTACCCATGTCTGCAGACGAATCTCTTGGTTCTCATCAACTTAATTCATTTGCAGCATTGCTTGAGGAAAATCAACAGACTTCTTCAAAAACATCAAAAGTTCAAAACCCTCAATTGAAGAAAATGGCAGATGGGAAAAAGGCTCAGAAGGGAGGCAAGAGGAAAGAGGAACACACAGCTTTTGAGATACCAAATGAACTGTATGCAGGATATTGCACACCCGATGAAGAAATTCACGGAAAAAAGACTGACAAGCAGCGCAAGATGAGCATGCAGAAGATCAAGAGGTACTGGTCCTATGAATGGCGGAGTTACAATTACGTCACTCCCAAATATATGAAGGATTTCGCTATCAAGCCCCCATGCAAAAGACCACAGTTGGCTCCTGGTCAAATAGCTCATCCCACGAGCATCAGAAGGGGTGAAGAATTCCCCAAAGAATGGGTCAAGCATCAGGCCAAACTGCAGAAACAGGCTCAAAAGGCTGTTGAAAAATTCAACAGGGCCTCAAAGGATTCACAAGAAGCGGGTGCAGGCTCAAGTGGAAGTGCGCCCAAGAAAGCTATGAAAAAGAAGCCGGCTCAAAAGCCTAAACCTTCGACTGAAGAGCCCTCACGGCCAAAATCTTTGTCAAAGCCCTCAGAACCCAAGCCATCTTCCTCAAAGGCCTCAGCGCCTAAGGCACGAACTGCTCCCACTTCATCTGCACCTCCACCATCCGTCAGTTCTTCAAGGGCTGCAGCTAGGGCTTCAACTCCAGTTGTGCTAGCATCATGCCAACGCACTGAAGGATTTCTGACAGCCTCCATTGCTGCATCAAGTGCCTCAGCATCAGGTCGTATTTCTTCAAACACTCCAATGCTGAAGAAAAAGGTCACTGCAGGCTGAGGAACCAGGCCCAGCCCCAAGAGCAAGGCTGTATTGCCTCAAGCTGATGAACATGGGATGGCTGATGAAGATGAACTTGCAGAATTTGTACAAAGAAGAATGGAAGAGGCCGCTCGTGCCAAGAACTCCTCAGTCCCAACATTTCTATGTCCGAAAAAGATCCTTGACTTCATTGATGTTTGGTGTCAAAAACCAGATACACCACTTGACGACTTGGATTTGCCACCTGGACCAAGTCATGTTCTTTCTTCCTTTGTCCTCAACGAAAAGCACAAGATAGAGAAGGGAAAGCTTGTAAGTAAAGAGATGAAGAAGAAGCAGAAGGAGCTCAAGGATAGAATGCTCTCTATATCCCCTCTGATGAATATGAGCGCCAGGCTGAGCACTGCTGTGGAGTGAAAGACAGATTCATCAGCGCTTCCAACAAAGTTGTTGATGACTACAATCAAGGGGAGGCTGCGAAGTGTGGTCAAGATCCTCCAACAAGTTCTTCAGCTCCACCGCAAGAACCTACCAGGGCAACTGAGACTGTTGCGCCTGAAGAAAATGCCAGAGCAACTGCAATAGTTGCGTCTGATGAAACTATACCACCAAGCTCCTCAGCGGCAGCACCAGACCAGTCTTCAACCTTGAAGCTTATCACAGTACCTTCTGCATCAGAAGCGAAGAAGACTACTGTCAAGAGAAAAGCTTCAGTACCCTCTGCCGCAGAATATGTGAAGAAATTGAAGATGGCTCCAATATCTTCAAATGCACCTATCGATGCCATACCAATTTCTTTAGCCCCTCTAACCAGATCCACTCAAGAGCGTCAGATCATCCCCTTCGGTGTGGACTATGTCATCCCACCTGAAGATGAAGAAGAGAATTCCCACTCTGCTGCTTCCACACAGCAAGTGGATGAAGAAATTGAGATTGAAGCAGATGCTTCACTACACCAGGTATCATCGCCTCCAGTCCATGTGACTGATGAAGAAACTTATGAGTACATGGATGTGGGTTCTTCAACTCCTGTTATCCATGATGATTTTTGGGATGTCGCACATCCGAACTCACCCCTCACCACGCCGCTCACGCAAGTACCTCAGTCTCCTGCTGTCACTGAGGAAATACAAACTGGTTCTGAAGGTCACCAACCATCCCTTCAAACCAGCTGAAGAAATTATGCAACAAATGAATGATGAAGAAGTTGCACCCCCTCCAACACAACATGAAGAACCAGCTCCCTCGGCAGATTCAGACACTGTTCCATTCGCAACTGCCGAGGAAGTTGCAAAATCTTTGGCAATCACGGATCATAATGACTCAATGGGCTCTCCGAGACCCATCTTCGATGTGAGGCCAAAGAATATAAACCTTCAGCTAGTGCCCTCAATGCCCAAGGTTGGCAAGAGCGTCAGAAGGCCAAAATTTGACAATGCCGTCTTCTTTCAAGAGAAGAATTTCTTCATAGGCGAGTCCCCTTATGACTCTGCAAAAATCAGGCGTCAGAGATTTTGGACAAATGCTCAAATGAACTTCTATTCCTCACTGCTGTTTGACAAGAACAAAGTGTTCCCACATCGTCATATTCCTCATGTGGATATGGAATCCTTACCGTGCTTTCGGCCAGTTCTGGTTGTTCTCCATGATGCCGGGCTACTCAGTTTCGTCACAGATGTGTGTCATTGGAATGAAGACCTTATTCTTTAATTTTATGCCACCTTGCATCTATCTGGTGATGTTGATGATATTCACGCATGGGCTCTCGACTGGATGAGTGAGAACACACATTACAAGGTTCCTGCTGATGAATTGCTTCGAGCTCTTCCTGTTGACTTGCCCTCCACTGAAGCCAGAAAGATCTATGAAGAACCTGAGCTGCCAAATCATCTGATGCAAGTGCTGATGAAGCCTTTGGCTCGAGGAGAAGCTTAGAGAACCACCTTCTTGGTGAAGGATTTTCTATTTGTGCCAAGGACGGTATATCGCATTCTGGCCAAAACCCTCAGTCCTATCAAAGGCCACAATTCAGACACTGAACAAGTTGTGGGAATCATGAAGAACTTGCTATTCAATATCATCCATGTTATTCCTATCAACATCCATGATTTCTTCATGAGGACCTTGGCCACTATCGCACAATCTCCATTTGACTTAAAGCCTTATGCTCCCTGGCTCATGAGATTCATCCGAACAAGATCATCAATCAACTACAAAGTTGATAGTCAAAATCATCTCAGCTTTCTGCCAGATGTCAAAATTCTTCAAAACATAATTGCTTCAGTTCCTGGCAAAGGGAAAGCTATTATTGATGAAGGAGTTCGTCCCCTCGATGGCCAATTTCGTCAGCCTGTCTCACAATCCACAGGATATGATTCTTCAAGCCATGACACTGACGCAAATGCCACTCAGCAAACCCCTCAAGGTGAAGCTCCTCGAGTGATGGCTGATCGTGAGCTCCTCATAAGTCTTCATCAGAAAGTTGACAAGAACCACAACTGGGTTAAGCGTCAACTCCATGCAATTCTAGGCAATATGACTGTGACGCAAAATTCAGTCCGGAAAAATCATTATTATCTACATGAGATCTTCGATCGGAGTTAGGCCATTCTTTCACATCTGAAGACCCCTGACGAACTTGAAGAAATGGAGTTCCAAATGAACTTCGATTGGGCCAATCTGCCCAAGAAGAAGTTCAAGAAGGTTCAAGTTCCTCCGATGGTCCCAAGCTCTGTGTTTTCTTCATGAGCAACTGATGAAAATGAAGATGTTGAAGACACTGCAGCAGGCCCTTCCTCGACTCGCGACCCCAACAATGACGCTGGCGCTCCCTCGACTGCTTCATGATGTGATTTCTTCAGGGGCGTTAGTTCTTAGTTTCGTCTCCTTTTGGTCATCTAATGACAAAGGGGGAGAAATTTGAGTTAGTCTTCAAACGGGTCTTATATTGGGCTGTTTCTTTTGATAAGTTGCAACTCTTGGTTCTTCTGTTGATTCGCTCCTTTGATGAGTTGTAACATAAATACTGTTGGTGGTCTGACATTCTCCTATGACATTTTATTTGCATGCGTGATTATACTCTGATCCTCAAAATATATATATCTGTGCATGCATTTTATAATTCGTCAGACACCAATTTTCATCATGCATTCAAATTCTTCAATATCTTATGATCATGCATGATTGGATTCCAAGATATAGGGGGAGATCTCCACAATTTCAACCTGCCATGTGCATTTGCAATCCAGAGCAAATTCTTCATATGCACATCTTCTGGGGGAGTTCCTCAATATCTTGTAACCAATGTCTTCATATTCTGTACTTACACTTCCACTATTTTTATTCCCGTTGAAAACTTAACTGATTTGTCATCAATCACCAAAAAGGGGGAGATTGTAAGTGCATCAAGTGCCCCCTTATTTGGTTTTGGAGTATTGAAGACAAATAAGTAAAGGGATTAATAAGTTTGTGAGTGTACACAGGAGAAAATAGTCCATGAAGACTTGGTTTAACCACGGAAGTCGGCCCCTAAAAATGCATTTCTTCAAGTGAAGAATCTGGTGCGGCCTGTGAAGAAATCGATGTGAAGACTTTGAAGCTTGAAAATTTGTTTTTATAGTTTCTTTTCTTCTTATTTGAGTCATAGGAAAAACCGTACTGTTAAAGGGGGTCTAGGTGAAACATTTATCATACTTCAAAGCGATGCTCAAACCTATACAAACCTAAGCCGCTTCGAGTGAAGCCTTTGGAAATCTCCGGAATAGCTGACGAATTTGACAGTGACAGTGACGAAGTTCATCTGGTCTCTGACGAATTTGGTCAGGCTGAGGAGTTAGGATTTCGCCAGTGCGATCTGCCTATCGTGAGGAAATAGAGTGCCCCGACGAAATTGAGAGCTTAATTTCCGACTGTTGCTGCGCCACGTGCCAGCTGTCGAGTGGATTCTTATCCTGACAACGGTCATGTCTGAGAAGGGCATTTATGACAATTCTTGTCAGGTTGCCCCCTGGCTGTAAATAGCCACCCCCCCACAACCACTAGTTGGTTGGCTGCTTTAGAGAGAACTTGACACTTGTCATTTGAGAGCAACCCTTCCTCTGACGACTTTGTGAGAACCCAAGTGAGGAAAAACCCAACCAAAGCCTAAGTGACTGAGCATCACTGAAGAAGTTGATTTGTGTGATCCAACGCTTATTACCTTTGAAGATTGTCATTCTTCCAGACGGTTAGGCGTCATGTTCTGAGCACCCAAGAGTAATTATGGTGTGCCGGTGAACAAGTCTGTGAAGGTTTTGGAAGTCTACCTTGAAGACTTACCATGAGTGATTGGGCGAGGTCTAAGTGACCTTAGCTTAAGAGGAATACGGTGAGGACTAAGTGTCCTCCAAGGTAAGACTCAGCCGCCTCAACCAGACGTACAGTTGATACAGAAACTAGAACTGGTCTACCAAATCGTTGTGTCTTCATCGAGCCCAATCGGTTTCCATTTCCTTATCCCTTTACCTTTACGCATTTCCGCTGCTGAAGAACTTGTGCTCTACATTTCTGATGAATTTGATCTGAAGATTTTCATCATGTTGTATATCATTTCTTCAGTTCATTTTCTTCATGCATGTCTGCTTGTATGACTACTTGTTCTTCACTTATATGTATTTCTTTTGCATGCTAGTTACATCTGTGTCGATCTAGTTTCTCTCGTATTTCTATTTCGTCACTCTGATTTTCGTTAAAATCTTCGAAGTTTGACGAATTTCTAAAAATCTCCCATTCACCCCCCCTCTGGGAGTAAACCTGCGCTTTTAGATCCGCAGAGGTCTTCGCCGATCTCCCGAAGAGCGCGGCGGACGCCGGCCTTCATTTTGGCCAACTTGAGGGCCATGAGGCGGAGAAGGCCTTCTGGAATCAGTTCCAGGAGTTTTCGCAGCCGCAGTTGCTCAATCATCGGATGAAGCAACTAGCAGAACTTCTTCGGATGACGAGGCCGGCGCTCCAAGATCTCTGCGTCAATCTGTGGCCCACGGAGGTGTTGCCAGACAGCTTCTTCGGGCTCCTGGTGCGACTGCAAGAAGCCGTCCCACAAGTCAACCGCTGGAAGCGATCCGCGTGTCTGGAAGGAGTGGGCGGGCATATGCCTGCGTGAAAATGCACTTCAGGAAGGTGGAGGTGGAGGTTGTTGCTGCGGGGCCCCCCGAAGGGAAGGCGTGCACCGCGGAGCAGCTTTTTGCCGACATGGAGGAGGGCGCCCGTCTTACCGAGGCCATGTGTCCTAAGGCCAACTTGTATTTCTAGGTAGCACTTTGGAATGCCGAAGTGCATGTGATGTATAAAGATTACAAGTTATTTAATGAGTATGGTTGAACTTCCTCTCATATGTTTATGTTTTGTTTTTAATATTCCTCCTGTTTGACCGTGTTGTACCGAAAGCGGCCAGTCGTCGGTTTCAACCCCTTTGTACAATATACAAAGGGTGCCCCCTTTAGGCATTCTTGACCCGTAGCCGACGTCTCAGTTCCCGAGGGAGGTCTGTGCATGTAGGGACTAGGCAATCGGACTATGGTGGCTTTATAACTTTCACTTAGCCATAGGAGTTTGACGGTAGGGACTGATGATGAGCCCCCGGTGTGTGAAGTGGTCGGCCTAGTCAGCCGAGGTTTATACCCTGCCCACCTTGGCCAATTCGAGGAAGAAGCCCTTCATTTAACACGGGTGATCTCTAACGACACATCGCTTGACGCGGTCTTCGGATGGCCGACCAGTTTTCGCTTACCTAGATAGTCAGTCTTCGGCTTTCTCCACTGAGGCGCTCTGCCGGTTAAACTAGCGGCACTATCGCATTGGTACTCCCATTACACCTTTAGCCAAATTTATCAAAAACGTAAGGGGTACACATAGGAGCTGGGCAACCCAACTATTGACCAAAATCTAGGTTTGAAACTGATGCATATAGTGCAACATCCGATACGCCGAGTACTTCGGACTTTTGTTTCAGGGTGTAAAATCGAAACCCTTTAGCAATTGTATCTTAAATATGTGGGCAGTGCTTGTAAGAAAATGCGTTTTAAGACCTTTATGGGTACGATTTCTTTATTTCAAGTAGCGAAGCTTTACATGCCGAACTTTTGATGAAAGGAGCTGAGCAAGATACAATGTGTGTAAAGATAATGAGGGAGAAACTAAAAGAAAATGGGGCGGATCTTGTCATCGGGTCTATGAGCCCGGGCCGCTTCCTACCACATGTCTGCGTCTCCGTGATGTTGACCAGCTCGTCCTTGTTAGTAGCGGGGGTTGATGTTGGTAACATGCAGCTTCGGCCAAGTATGCGCTTGATGCGTTCGTTGGTCGATCCCTTCGAAGAGGTCTGCAGTTGTTGGTTGTGTGGTTAAAGCCATGTGGGCATGCTAATATTGGCTAGCTCTTTGACAGAACCCAGCCGATATGCAAGCCCGAGGTTTCGTCGCTGCTCGGTCTAGCCAAGCCGATGTCTCCATTGTTGTGGCTCCTCGGCGACCCAGGGAATTTTCAGTGCAAAGTTGTGCACCCGGGGGACGTAGTGCCCCTTCCAAGGGAGGCGCGCGAGGAGCCCGTACCCCTTCTTGGGGTGGGGAGGTGCCTGTCCGAGGTCAACTGGTGCAGCCCGCGTACGCTTCAAAGAGCTGGGGGTGCATTTACCGCCACAGGCGGCCTCCTCGGATGCCTGTACCTTGGCTGCGAAAGCCGCAGTCTGCTCTTCCGTCCGAAGAGAGCGTTCAGTGTTACCCTTTACTGTAATAATGCCGTTGGGTCCCGGCATCTTGAGCTTAAGATAGGCATAATGCGGGACTGCATTAAAGCGGGCGAATGTGGTGCGTCCTAGGAGCGCATGGTATCCGCTGCGGAAAGGTACGATGTCGAAGATTAACTCTTCGCTCCTGAAGTTCTCGGGTGATCCGAATACTACCTCCAGGGACAAGGTTCCTGTGCACCGAGCATCGACGCCTGGTATTACACTTTTGAAGGTGGTGTTGCTAGGCTTAATCCGAGATGAGTCACTCCCCATCTTCCATACTGTGTCCTCATAGATCAAGTTGAGGCTGCTTCCTCCGTCCATAAGGCCACGCGTCAGGTGAAAACCATCGATGATCGGGTCCCGGACGAGTGCGGCCGATCCGCCATGCTTGTTGCTTGTCGGATGGTCATGTTTGTTGAATGTGATCGGGTAAGCCGACCACGGATTGTACTTTGGGGCCACCAGCTCTAACGCGTATATGTCCCGAAGTACGCGTTTCCTCTCCCTCTTGGGGATGTGGGTAACGTAAATCATGTTTACTTCTGTTACCTCATTAGGAAACTTCTTTTGGCCTCCATTGTTTGGCCGCCGAGGTTCATCCTCATCTTCGCTGCGATTTTGGGTTTTATTTTGACCCTCGGTCGCTATCTTGCCCGCCTGCTTAAAGACCCAGCAATTCCTATTGGTGTGGGTTGCAGGTTTTTCTTGAGTGCCATGAATTTGGTACGGTCGATCTAGGATCTTGTCGAGCTGGCTCGGTCCATCCTTGTTCCCTTTGAAGGGCTTTTTCTGTTCGGATCGAGGTCCGGTGAAGCCTGCATTGACTGTTGCGTCCTCTGTGTCGCTTCCGCCGTTTCTATGCCTGCGCTTATTTTTGTTGCGCTTAGGCTTGCCATTGGTGTCGTGAGTCTCCGAGGTCCCCGCCTCTCCATCGTGAGTGCTGCGGGCTAGCCAACTGTCCTCTCCCGCGCAAAAGCGTGTCATGAGCAAGGTGAGGGCTGCCAAGGTCCTCGGTTTATCTTGGCCGAGCTGGCGGGCGAGCCATTCATCTCGGATGTTATTTTTGAATGCAGCGATGGCCTCGGCGTCTGAGGAGTCTATGATCTGGCTCTTTTTAGTAAGAAACCGATTCCAGAATTTCCGAGCTGATTTGCCGGGCTGCTGAGTAACACGGCTGAGGTCATCGGCATCCGGAGGTCGGACGTAGGTTCCTTGGAAATTTGCCCTGAAGGCGTCTTCGAGAGCTTCCCAGCTTCCAATGGAGTGGGGCGGTATGCTATTCAGCCAGTGTCTTGCCGGCCCCTTTAGCTTGAGCGGCAAGTACTTGATGGCATGGAGGTCATCTCCATTGGCCATGTGTATATGGAGAAGAAAGTCTTCAATCCATACAGCTGGGTCCGTGGTGCCATCGTAAGATTCTATGTTGATAGGTTTAAACCCATCGGGGAACTGGTGTTCCATTACCCTGTCTGTAAAACAGATCGGGTGGGCTGGTCCTTGGAACCGAGCGGTGTCGTACCAGGCTTCGGGAGAGAACCGGGTATGGGTTTGATCTCGGGCGCGGCCGTTCCTGTCCAACAGGCGTCGTAGCCGTCGTGCCCGGCCGAAGCGCGTCCCCTTGATCCATAAATGGACCGGGGTGGCGCCCGGTTTGCCTCTATCCGACGTCGAACGTCATGAGGGTCAAGATAGTCCACAAGGTCCTTGCCACGATGGCGTGGAGCTAGTTGGGTGTGGAAATCTTCCCGCGTGGGCCTGTCGCGTCCTCGAGGGGGGCGGTCAGGTGCCTCGACGGTTAGTTCATCATCAAATTCAGGCAGTAAACGCCTGCGTGGATAAGACGTTCTTTGAGGTCTTGCTCAGCCGAAAGTATTTTGACCCACTTGTCGTTGAGCATGTCCTCGTTAGCCTGCAGCTGCTGCTGCTTGCGCTTCATGCTTCGAGCGGTGGCGACTAGGCGCCGCCGAAAGCGTTCCTGCTCAACAGGGTCTTCGGGGACTATGAAGTCCTCGGTGCCGAGACTTATGTCCTCCTCGGATTCTGGCATGTAATTGTCATCAGCCCCTTCAAAGAGGTCATCGGGATTCGATTCCCTGGGGATGCATTCGGGGTCGACAGGGCATTCCCGAGAGGCTTGAAGGTTCTCCCCTTGGTCTTCTGCGTCGTTAGCCGCCGTATCGGCGGTAAGGTTATTCCCGCTGGGCTGCCCATTAGTACCCCTTTTGCGTCTTCGCCTACGCCTTGGAGGGGAGTTGTGAGTGTTGACCATGTACACATCGTATGTAGATGTTGCTTTCCACCTGCCGGTGTTAGTAGGCGGCAAGGTGTTCTCCATAGGGCTGCTGACATCTTCATCCATGTCGGTTGCCTCATCGTAGTCTAGCACGTCGGTTAAATCGTCGACAGTGGCAACTAGATGGGTGGTGGGTGGGATGTAGACTTCCCGATCGTCGGCTTTAAGTCCGATCTTGTCATAAACCGAGGAGTTCGAGATTGACAGACTTTGGATCCGGTCAAGCATCTCATTAAGGTGAGATAGCTCCTCCGGGTCCATGGTCTGGCCATAAGCCGGATCGACTCACAGTGGTACGCCTGATGCGTTTTCTGCTGTACAAGGAAGTGGGCTGGATTCAAGATCCGCCACCGGGTTTGGTTCTAAGCCCGATTTGGTGTCCCAGGCTGAACTCTGATCCTTGTCGGAGTCAGGCACCGTGACAGGTGCTACTTGTGAGCTATGTTGGGATTTCCCCGAAGAGGAGGGGATGATGCAGTACAGTAGAGATAAGTATTTCCCTCAGTTATGAAACCAAGGTTATCAATCTAGTAGGAGAATCACGCAACACCTCGTTAACAGTACCTGCACACAAAACAACAAATCCTTGCACCCAACGCAAACAAGGGGTTGTCAATCCCTTGGCGGTTAATTGCAAGATTAAATTGTATGGAGATAGATAGATATATTAAACAAAAATATAAAATAAAATAAATAAAGAAAAAGTGCAGCAAGGTATTTTTAGGATTTTTAGTATATGATAAAAGTAGACCCGGGGGCCATAGTTTTCACTAGAGGCTTCCCTCTTGAAAATAGCATACGGTGGGTAAACAAATTACTGTTGGGCAATTGATAGAAAAGCAAATAATCATGACGATATCCAAGGCAATGATCATGTATATAGGCATCACGTCCGAGACAAGTAGACCGAAACGATTCTGCATCTACTACTATTACTCCACACATCGACCGCTATACAGCATGCATCTAGAGTATTAAGTTCATAAAGAACGGAGTAACGCCTTAAGCAAGATGACATGATGTAGACAAAGTAAACTCACGCAAAAAGTGATTACACCGGATAGAACTCCAAGAACATCAAGGAAAACATTGTATTGAAGACCAAAAAGAGAGAAGAAGCCATCTAGCTACTAACTATGGACCCGAAGGTCTGTGGTAAACTACTCACGCATCATCGGAAGGGCAGCAAGGTTGATGGAGAGCCCCTCCGTGATCGAATCCCCCTCCGGCGGAGTGCCGGAAAAGGCCTCCAGATGGGATCTCTCGAGAACAGGAACTTGCGGCGGCGGAAAAAGTATTTCGTGGACTCCTCTGTTGGTTTCCCAATTTTACAGAATTTATAGAGGTGGAATTAGGTCAAACGGAGCAGAGGTGGGCCCACGAGGCACCAGGGCGCGCCTGCCCCCCCCCCCCTAGGCGCGCCCTGGTGGCTCGTGGCCACCTCCTTTGGCTTCTGGCCCTCTACCGAAGCTTCTAGTGTCTCTTATGTCCAGAAAAAAATCTCCAAAAAGTTTCGTGGCATTTGGACTTCGTTTGGTACTGATATTCTGGAAAACCAAAAACAGGCAAAAAAACTGCAACTGGCACTGGGCACTAAGTTAATAGGTTAGTCCCAAAAAATGATATATAATTGCTTGTAAATGTATATAAAACATCCAAGATAGATAATATAATAGCATGGAACAATCAAAAATTATAGATACGTTGGAGACGTATCAAGCATCCCCAAGCTTAATTCCTGCTCGTCCTTGAGTAGGTAAATGATAAAAACAGAATTTTTGATGTGGAATGCTACCTATCATATTCATCATATATTCTCTTCTTTTGTAGCATGGACATTTGGACTTGAATGATTCAAAGCAATAGTCTATAATTTGACATGAAGATATAAATACTCAAGCATACTAACAAGCAACCATGTCTTTCAAAATATCAACGCTAAAAAAAGTTATCCCTAGCCCATTATGCTCAATCATTGATCCATTCATGAAACACACTCAATATTAGCTACACGCAATGCACAAGTATGACAATAGTGCTCTCTAGTTGGTGCTTTTGTAAGAGAAGATGGAGACTCAAAATAAAAATAAAAACTGCATAAAAGTAAATAGATAGGCCCTTCGCAGAGGGAAGCATAGATTTGCTAATGTGCCAGAGCTCAAGGCTTAAATTAGAGAGATAAAAATTATTTTGAGAGGCATGCTTTTCCTGTCAACGAAAACAACCGAGAATTCCCAATATCTTCCATGCTAGACACATCATAGGCGGTTCCCAAACAGAAAGTAAAGTTTATTTCCTTTCCACCATTCTTTCACAATCCATGGCCAGCCGTATCCACCGGTGCCCTCCATACCAACACTTTCCAAGGAATTTTGTTGTTATTTATTTTGATTCATTATGGGATTGGGCATCCCTATTACCTGCCACTCTCTTGTGCAATGACAAGTGAATAAACACTCATCGTGAGAATAACACACCTAGCATGGAAAATATTGGCCACCCCCTGCCGCTTCATGAGCGGTATGGGCACACAAAACGGAAAATTATTTGGAAAATTAGAGTTGGCACACGCAAATTTACTTGGAACGGCATGGAAATACCGCATATAGGTAGGTATGGTGGACTCATTTGGCACAACTTGGGTTTAAGGAGTTTGGATGCACAAGCAGTAATCCCGCTTAGTACAAATGAAGGCTAGCAAATAGATTGAGAAGCGACCACCCAAAAAGCGAAAATGGTCATAAACATGCATTGAACATAACTAACACTAAATAATGCACCATAAGTAGGATATAATTTCATTGCATAACTATTGACTTCATGTGCATGCATAGGGAATCACAAACCTTAACACCAATATTCTTACTAAATCACAATTACTCACTAACATGACTCACATATTATCATCTCCATATTGCAAAACTATTGCAAAGAATCAAACTTATCATATCCAATGATCTATATGAAAGTTTTTATTATATCCCTCTTGAATATTCATCACTTTGGGACCAAATTCATATCTTGTGCAAATTACCATCACTATTATCAACTCTCAAAAAGATATAAGTGAAGCATGAGAGCGCAAATATTTCTTCAAAATTTAATCTTTATCAACTCTCAAAATAATATAAGTGAAGCATGAGAGTTCAAATATTTCTACAAAATATAGCCACCGCCGTGCTCAAAAAGGTTTAAGTGAAGCACTAGAGCAACTGCCTAGCTCAAAAAATTTAAGTGAAGCACATAGAGTATTCTAACAAATCATGATAAACGTGTGGCTCTCTCAAGTAGGTGTTTCCAGCAAAGATGATTGTGATAAACTAAAAAGCACACAAAGCAAAGACTCATATAATACACGACGCTCCAAGTAAAACACATATCATATGACGAATAAAAATATAGCTCCAAGTAAAATTACCGATAGTTGGTAGAAGAAAGAGGGGATGCCTTCCGGGGCAACCCCAAGCTTAGACGCTTGAGTATTCCATGAATATTACCTTGGGGTGCCTTGGGCATCCCCAAGCTTAGGCTCTTGCCACTCCTTATTCCTTCATCCATCGTAATCTCACCCAAAACTTGAAAACTTCAATCACACAAAACTCAACAAAACCTTCATGAGATCCGTTAGTGTAACAAAACAAATCACTACTTTAGGTACTGTTGCAAACCCATTCATATTTTATTTTTGCATTATGCCTACTGTATTCTAACTTCTCCATGGCTTATACCCGCTGATACAATCCATAGTTTCATCAAAACAAGCAAAACAATGCATCAAAAACAGAATCTATCAAAAACAGAATAGTCTGTAGCAATCTATTTAAAAGCCATACTTCTGTAACTCCAAAAATTCTGAAAAATTAGGACAACGTGGGAAATTCATATACCAATACTGTGTAAAAATTTCAGATTTTTGACGCTCCAGTACAGAATCAAAATTCCAGCACTGGACGCAAAACTTTATGTTTTCCAAACAGCATCAATTATACTATCTTCCAAATCATCCCAAAGGCATTACTTGGCACAAACACTAATTAAAACATAAAAACACAATCATAATAGTAGCATAATTGTGTAAACACACAGAAATAGAAAAAAAAGTAGAAATTTATTTTATTCATTGGGTTGCCTCCCAACAAGCGCTATTGTTTTATGCCCCTAGCTAGGCATAATGCATAGTTTCATGTGTTGTTATTTTTCTTGATAACCCTCGCAACTCCTATTTCACTCTCTTTGCCATTATCAATAATGTGCACTAGATGATCAAGCTTAGTGCAAAGGGTTTTTATTTCTTTCAAAACACAAAGAGAGATCTTTTGATCTAAAGCATCAAGCCTCCTATTTTGTGACACCACATTGCTATTTATGTTAGAGGCAAGATTAAATATTCCTCGAAAGTTAGAATCCATACTAGCCTTTGTTTCTTTTATTAGCTCAGTTTGATGAAAGCATACTAGAGTAATGGGTTCAATAGTCTCAACTTTTGGTTGTCCAAATATGCTTTTCATTTTTTCGTAAGTGTCAAAGGCGTCACTCCCAAGAAAATCATTTTCGAATATAGAGTCCAAGACACGTCTATGAGCAAGGGGTAGACCAACATAAAAACTTTTAAGGAACAATTTAATGTGAAACTGAGGCCTAGCACTTACTTGTATTTTTAATAATCTATCCCATGCTTCTTTTAAAGATTCGTCACTCAAATATTTAAAATTTAAAATTCCTGGATCGTCTCCTAAGTACGGAGGGAAAGGCATATCGGGAGTAGAACTAGCCATAATGATAAAGCAAGCAAGAAAACACGCAAAAAGGCAAACGAAAAATATTTTTGTATTTTTGTAAAACTTTTTAGAAGTGGGGGAGATGAAAACAAGAGACAAAGGCAAATAAAATAAATGCAAGGAGATGAAAGTTTTATGCATAGGTACTTGGTAGATGTTGATGATGTCTCCTCGGCAACGGCGCCAAAAATTCTTCCTGCTACTTGTGAGCTGTGTTGGGATTTCCCCGAAGAGGAGGGGATGATGCAGTACAGTAGAGATTAGTATTTCCCTCAGTTATGAAACCAAGGTTATCAATCCAGTAGGAGAATCATGCAACACCTCGTTAACAGTACCTGCACACAAAACAACAAATCCTTGCACCCAACGCAAACAAGGGGTTGTCAATCCCTTGGCGGTTAATTGCAAGATTAAATTGTATGGTGATAGATAGATAGATTAAACAAAAATATAAAATAAAATAAATAAAGAAAAAGTGCAGCAAGGTATTTTTAGGATTTTTAGTATATGATAAAAGTAGACCCGGGGGCCATAGTTTTCACTAGAGGCTTCTCTCTTGAAAATAGCATACGGTGGGTAAACAAATTACTGTTGGGCAATTGATAGAAAAGCAAATAATCATGACGATATCCAAGGCAATTATCATGTATATAGGCATCACGTCCGAGACAAGTAGACCGAAACGATTCTGCATCTACTACTACTACTCCACACATCGACCGCTATCCAGCATGCATCTAGAGTATTAAGTTCATAAAGAACGGAGTAACGCCTTAAGCAATATGACATGATGTAGACAAAGTAAACTCATGCATGAATAAACCCCATCTTTTTACCCTTAATAACAATGATACATACGTGTCATGTCCCTTTCTGTCACTGGGATTGAGCACCGCAAGATCGAACCCATTACAAAGCATCTCTCCCATTGCAAGATAAATCAATCTAGTTGGCCAAACCAAATCAATAGATTGGAGAGAAATACGAAGCTATAATAATCATGCATAAAAGAGTTCAGAGGAAACTAAAATAATATTCATGGATAATCTAATCATAAACTCACAATTCATCAGATCCCAACAAACACACCGCAAAAAGTGATTACACCGGATAGAACTCCAAGAACATCAAGGAAAACATTGTATTGAAGACCAAAAAGAGAGAAGAAGCCATCTAGCTACTAACTATGGACCCGAAGGTCTGTGGTAAACTACTCACGCATCATCGGAAGGGCAGCAAGGTTGATGGAGAGCCCCTCCGTGATCGAATCCCCCTCCGGCGGAGTGCCGGAAAAGGCCTCCAGATGGGATCTCTCGAGAACAGGAACTTGCGGCGGTGGAGAAAGTATTTCGTGGACTCCTCTGTTGGTTTCCCGATTTTAGAGAATTTATAGAGGTGGAATTAAGTCAAACAGAGCAGAGGTGGGCCCACGAGGCACCAGGGCGCGCCTCCCCCCAGGCGTGCCCTGGTGGCTCATGGCCACCTCCTCTGACTTCTGGCCCTCTCCCGATGCTACTAGTGTCTCTTAAGTCCAGAAAAAAATCTCCAAAAAGTTTCGTGGCATTTGGACTTCGTTTGGTACTGATATTCTAGAAAACCAAAACGAGGCAAAAAAACAGCAACTGGCACTGGGCACTAAGTTAATAGGTTAGTACCAAAAAATGATATATAATTGCTTGTAAATGTATATAAAACATCCAAGATTGATAATATAATAGCATGGAACAATAAAAAATTATAGATACGTTGGAGATGTATCAACAGGGTTATCCGAGGAGGGGGAGGGAAGTTCCTCCATAGCCCCCGGCGGTGTTGGGGGCACGATTTGTGGTCTTCAGCGGAGATCCATTCCGAGGTCGAACCTCTGATGTTTGCCAGATCCGGAATCTGGCTGGGGGGGGGGGGGGGGGGTCCAGCCTGATAAGACGAGCTCACCGCGGGAGTCCGCGGTGTACTCCAGACCTCTGAAGGTGATGATCTGATCGAGAGCATAGTTCTCGACGGTGGCCAGGTGGCCTGTCGAGTCGGCGCAGAAGATCATGTTGCCGAACACAAAAATTTGACCGGGGACGTAGGTGTCCCCATAGCCATTCCCGCAGCTGATCTGCAGATGAACCATCGATCCTTTGTGATCACACAACGGAACTCTCAACGAAAGCACCAGTGTCGGTGTAAAAACCGGCAGACCTCGGGGTAGGGGTCCTGAGCTGTGGATCTCGGACAGATGGTAACAGGAACAGGGACACGATATTTACCCAGGTTCGGGCCCTCTTGATGGAGGTAAAACCCTACGTCCTGCTCTTGTTTATATTGATTGAGATGTATCCAGTACAGAGTTGATCTACCTCGAGATCGTATGATCTAGTCCTAAGGCTAGGTGAATGAGATTGCGTTGAGGTCCCCTCTGAGGGCTAAACCCTTCGGCTTATATACACGCCGAATAGGGTATCTAGGGTTACAAGGTCGGTATTCAGGCGAGGAGGCAGCAGGAGAAGTCTTGGAGTATACGTCAAGTCTTCGGCAGATGTAATCTTGTTCTTCCTTCTCGCATTCATCTTCCGGAGTCCTTCTTGATAAGAATGAGGGCCCACTGGCCCAGCCCGAGGAATATGGGCCGACTAGGTTGGTACCCCCTAGTCCTGGACACCGTCACCTGTGCATCGAATTATGCATTCGTCCTTGAACTTCTATTTGAAATAAGTGATTGCCTACTTTCATATTGAAAATTTGTTTCAATTTCAAATTCTATGAATTTTAAATGCAGGGATTAAATTAGGGATAAATTATGATCTGCATGCCATTACACTGCACACGGTTTGCGAAAGCAAAACGTCTGTGATAAACGTGAAGATCAGACATGTTTCTCAGATCAGTACGTGTGCGATGAAACTCTACTGCACACACGATCAGACAAGAAAAAACGTGTGAGATTAACGACAACAGCGCACACAGTTCCTTCTTAATAAATGTTTGTGAAAGTCACCTTATCACACATGCTAGGCAATTATGAATTGTTTATGATGTCGTGTGCATCGTAAACCTTTGCTCATAGAAGAACACGTGTGATTGGCCTTCATCCGACACGGGTAATATGGATGAATCGTTTGGGACATTTTATACATCTCAAACGTTTATGTACATACAATTGTGTGGGATATACTCAAGCTTCGCATACGGTGTACAATCGTGAACTGTTTGTGATGGGGTGAGCATCGTAAACGTTGCACCACAGAATACCGATTGCGATGGTAATGCGAGCACACACGAGTAGCAAGGACGAAGCGTTTGGGAAAGATGCGGGCATCGCATACGCTTAGTTCTGTGAAACGTATGCTTGCGTGCTCCCCATCGCCGACGGTTTTTGGGTCGTATGGGAAGACCCCCCTATCGCACACACATGCAAGGTGACGGTTTAAAACTCTATCGCGGAAAGGGGGTAAAAATTGTTTGTATAGAAGGTCGTTGTACCAGTGAAAGAGCAGGATCGGTAGATGCAAGAACACACAGCGATTTATCCAGGTTCGAGCCACCTTGAGGCGTAAAACCCTACTCCTGCTTTTGTGGTTTGATTGTGTTTGAGCTCAATGTACAAGGGAGCGCAACTTTTTCGGCAAGGTGCGCAGGAAGTGCAGTTGCTAAACATAATTGAGCTAAGGGTCGACCCCTCTACCAGTAGCCATGGGCCTCCTTTTATAGGCCAAGGGGTTACCACAGTGGCTAAGATTGTAATTACGGGGTGCGTACGGTGATTGCACTCTATCATACCTATCCCTAACGAGGTAGGACAATAGCATTAAATGCACCGTTAGGTGCTACGCTAGGGAGGTGAGTTCCGGCAAAGGTTCTGCACCGCTCGTCCAGCTGCCCTTCTGTTATCTTGACACGACCCAGGGACGGGTGTCATTAAAGCTAATCTTTGGGTGGCGTGCTAACACGTGCCCTGAAAAGTTATGCTTGGCTGCCTGCCCGCTCGACACCTATCAATACGTGCTTATCTGGTTGATGATGAGGTGGAGCGGCAGTGAGACAGAAAGAGCCTGCCGGCACGGAGCTTTGACGTGCCTTCGCCTTGCCGAGGCGGAGCTTGCCGGCAAGGGTAATATTGATCTTCAGTATTGCACTGGTACTTCTCGACGACCTGCCTCGAGGTCTTCTCCATGGTCTTGTCAACCTACCCTTGAGCCTTGACGGAAGCAATCCTCCGGCAAGCCCTTGCCGCCGGGGAGGCTGCAACTGTCTGTGCATAAGTCAGGGTATGGTAACACCTATGTTTTCATACACCGATAGGAGTCCCTGGGCCTGGGCCACACGCACGTGCGAGGCGTCGTTGGGCTAGGCGCAAACAGATGCACAGACACATGTGGCGCAGAATTACTACCGCAATCTTCGTTTTTATGATTTACCCATGACGCGCGTTGAATGTGGGATGTGGGAGAGGTGTAACAAAACGGCGAGTGCGGGAGTGCGCCTGCAAAAGCGCATCCACGTCAGGCAGTAACGAGCCAACCCCTCGCGCCTTCCCCATAAAAAGGTACTTGTGAAGGGGCGCTGCTCATCTACTCCCCTTCTTCCCCAATCTAGCAGCCGCTCCCGTCTTCAACCTTGCGCAAGAACAGAGCGCGCCACTTGCGCACAGTCCCGCCCAACCACCACTAAGCTTCCCCCCTCAGAGCTCGCCATGGAGCTGAAGAGAGCCGCGAAGCCTATCGATTCGGCGGCGGAGGAGAAGAAAGCCGCTAAAGCAGCGCGGCGGCGGGTTAACGCCGTTTTTCGGCCGGCGCTCATAGAGGATGATCTGACGAGGAAGTACTCATATGTGTACATGAGGAAGACGAAGGACCACGAGGCCATAGTGGTGCTCCCAGGATCCCTTTGTCCCGCGGACGACCAATACCACTTCTTTGCCGGGTACTTCTATTGCGGACTGTGTCCGCCTTTCTCTGATTTTTTTGTACAGGTGATGAACACCTTTGGATTCAGATTGCTAGATTTCACACCCAATGCGGTCACCTGCTTGTCGGTCTTCGCGCATTTGTGTGAGAACTTTGTGGGAATAGCCCCAAACGTTGCTCTGTTCCGGCACTTCTTCGTTCCCCGGGTCGAGGACGACGCTCTCTCTGGCAGCATCACCTGGATCCCCAGGTTGAACTTGAAGAAGCATTACTTGGACGGCAAGCTGCACATCAAGTGGAACAAGTGGAGGGCTGACTGGTGCTGGATCAAACAGCAGGACTTCCCGGCATTCTGTCATCTTAGAACCGAGAAGATAGAGAAAGCCGCCAACTGGAGCAACGTCGACCCCAATGACGTCAAGCTTGGAGTGGCACTATACCGAATCCTTGCCCTCAAGGAAGCCAGCTTAATGATTGAGATGGTGGGAGCAGATTTCACTCGCCGCTGGATCGCCCCGCTGTAGCAAAGAGGAGGCCGGAAAGCCTGGGATTACAAAAATCTTGCCGATACAATGCGTCTGCATCCAGGTCTTAATGACAACTTGACGGTGATGGAGCACTATTGGCTCATCTGTCAGCTCTTCAACAAGGGCTACAGCTTCCACCTGCCGGCAAAGGTGATCCCACTTTGTAACAACACCGCCATGGCTTCCATCTTAGCAATGATGCTGGACTGTGATGCCAAGACAGTTCTGAGCACATGGAAGGTACCCAGCAAGAAGGAAGTGGAGAACTGGTTTGCCGGCTTGGTGGAGAAAGCTGTCAGAGTTGAAGATGATATGATTCATCCGACAAAGGACGACGAGGAGCAGTTCCTTGTCGCTAGAGCTAAGGAGCTCAAGAAAGTAGCTTGTTCCCGGGCGACTAAGGGCACCAGCAGTGAGGGACGCACCGAAGGCCAAGCCGAAGAGCAGGTCACGGCTCCGAGGACTAGCGGAGGAGACCGCACCCAAGAGCATGCCGAAGAGCATGTGGGCGAGGAGGACCAAACTAAAGAATCCGAGGAAGAAGAGGAGCAGCCCGAGGAATCTTCAGATGAAGAGGAAGAGGAGGAAGCACCTCGCCCTCCTCCTGCCAAAGTGAAGACTGCCATCACCAAGAAGCCTGCCCAGAAGAAGGCAGTGCACACCAAGCCGACAAGTAAGGAACTTGTCGGTATCAAGGCAGCAGCTGCAGCTTCCCGGGCTCAACCTTCTTGGCGCCAGCCTCCTCGTGGAGCCATTTCCCGGCAACCAACTTCACCAACAGCAGAGAGTGAGGGTGCGTCACAGCCCCTGGCTCCGTCAAGAGCCAAGCGGGCTAGGAAGACGCCGCCACCACCTACACCCTCCGGCGCAGATGACACGGTGCACTGGGACCTGTCTATCCTCAATGATCGTGAAGAGGAGGAAGAGTAAGTCTATCTTCTTCATCCATCATTCTTACGATTATCTTGATACTGTTGTTAAACTAATCATCTTGACTATTCCGATCTTGCAGGGATGAGGTGCCCTTGGCAGAAAGGCAAAGGAAGAATCCCAGAACCGCCGAAGAGGGCGAGACGGCAACAGGCACAGACCAAGGTGTCACCTCGTCTGAGGTTGCCGGCTCGAGCCCCCAACATGAGGCTCACGTCCAATTCCCGCTGGCGAGCACCGTCATCGAGTCTTCTGCAATGGAGACCAACAAGGAGTCGGGAAGTGGCCAGCTAGAAGGAGAACGCCAAGGAACGGATCCCTTAACGGCGCCCTCAACCTCTGAACAGTCACCACGACCTTCACCGGCAAGGAGCGTCCCTCCTCCAGAGTAGCACCAAGAAGAGCTCGTCCGCATCGAAGCCCCTTCAGCAACTAACGTTGCCGGAGACCGAGCGACAGCAACCGAGGTTGCCGGAGGAAGAACGGCGTCCCCTCCACATGCTCATCAAGGTAAGTTCCTTTCCAGATGTAATCTTATCCTTGCCAATCCTTCTTTTTTGTTTTCTTGAACTTGTCCTGAAATTTTGATTTCATCTTGCTCTCCACTTCTTTCCTGTCTTGTAAAACCAACCTCTCCGGAGGAAGGGGAGGTCTCTGTGGAGGAGATTGCGAAGAGGGCCGTGATGAGGCCGCCAAGATTTCTGCCAACGAGGCCGCTGTGTCCGCCGCTGAGGAGACCAGGAAAACTCCCGAAGAGCCTGACAAACCCTCTGGCAACACATCTGAGCCTGTCATAACAGATGCTGAGATGGGAGAGGCTGGCAGCGACAATCCAAGCACTGACGTCCATCCCAGCGCACCCGAGGCGCAAGCTCTGACGGGTCCCTTGGAACCTATCAATCAACAGCATGAATCCGGAGCCCCCAGCTCATCTGGTGCCGCGGAACCTACTTTTGAAGATGCCATCGCAGAAATCCTGATGCCTTTCTCTAGCAGCGTCACGGAAGCAGGCGGCTCCGACGACGGCTCCGCCGATCTTGCCTTCTAGAAGATGATGGCTGCCAGCTTCAAGGATGTGCAAGACCGCTACGGCAAGCATTGGGAAAAGCTCCACATGCAGCAACAGGCTGTGGAGCTGGCCAAATAGAAGCTGAAAGAGAAGGCAGAAGAGATCCGCCGATGGTACAATGAGAAGTCCCAAAGCATCAGGAGGCAGGATGAAAGGCTTGCCGCTTCTAAGGAGAAAGCGGCGGCCTTGGACGGCAAGTTGGCGGAGCGCGAAACGTAGCTCGTCGTCAAAGAAAAGGATCTTGCCGCCCGAGAAGAAGCACTTGCCGCCAAGCTCCGTGGCAAGGACGGAGAGATCCAGACCCTGCTCATGCAGTGAACCAGTGAGCTAGAGGAGAACCATAAGAAGGCCATTGAGACTCAAGCTCAGGTTCATGCTGATAAGCTCTTGGGGGTCGTCAAGGCCGCAGAAACCGCCGAGGCCACCAAGGTGGAGTTGGAATCCAAGGTGGCAAAGCTCGAAGAAGACCTTGCCGGCAACAGGAAGGAGCTCTTGACTCTCCAGGAATCAGCGCAGAAGGCAGCTCACACTTTGGGTGATCTACATACGCAGCTATCAGCCAAGAGTCAAGAACTTAGCCAAGCTGTCGACGCCAAGGAAGATCTGAAGCAGAAACTGTGCACGTTTGAAGAGCATCTTGAAGGCGCCAAGGCTAGGGAGAAAATCCTATCCAAAGATCTTGAGAAGGAGAAAGATGCGTTTGTCGGTGCTGAAAATTCCATTAACATGCTGAAGGGCAACTTGCAACTATGGACCAACCACCTTGTGGAAGCCGCAGAGCAGCTCAGTGCCCAGCTTGTCGTCATGGGCCTGCCGGAATATAGCTATTCCCCCGACGACCACGATGCGGCAAGCGCCAGTTTAACTCTCTTCTTCGAGGGCCTTGTCAAGGTGTTGGGGAAGTATCAGGAAGAGCGGTCTGCTTCTTTCGCCAATGAATCCCGCAAGCTTAGCCGGGATATACTCTTTAAGGTGCTCGTCAAGATCGTCCACCGTAACCCTGGCATTCATATTTCCAGGGCCTTCACCCGCTTGCCGAAGGGGACAGACACCGGCGCCGCTGAAGCACCTGTCGCCCGAATCGCCGACAGGGTTGGCCAGTTCTCCAGGACGCAGGGCGGAGTCGCGAATTAATCTTGTCGTCACACCTTGCCGCAAGTGAGATCATGTAAAAGACAGAACTATCTTAAGTTCGATCTGCACTATGCTTTGATGTAATATGACTTGTGTTTTGATGAATGAATGCATGTTGTTCCTTTTATGATTCTGTCCTTGTATGTTTTGCTCCCTACGCTTGTCGGAAAAACTTGTCGATGCGCACATATTCGCGGCTAGCGCTTGAGGACAGATCCTTAGCAGCTCGCCAGAGCTGCCGCCTTCCGGCAAGATACACTTATCGGTATTGACGCAGCTAGCTTACACTGTTGAGCGGACTCAAAACAGAAATAAGAGCGCGAGCAACCCCAACAAGGTTCCTTTGCGTGCAGGTTTTTCACACAAAGACGTAAATCGTTCAAGGGAAAGCAACTATAATGAAGAATCTACTTTCAAAGTTTTGCAACTTAGCATTTCTTTGTTGTACTTCTCGTCATAAATGATATCTTGAACGTCATTTGGTATCCATACCGTCACTCCCCCCGGAAAACTTGCACGCGAGGAACACTTCATTCCTTTAAGAAAAAGAAAGAACAGAAAAGAGGAGGCTGGAACCTTGACGGTCCGTTAATCATCTTGTACAAGGCAGAATGTAGCACAACACTATATGCAACATAAATAAATATGTACTTTGACAAATGTTGCGAAACACTTAGCTTTTATGCACTATGCACAGGGTCTGCGCCCAGCTCTATACAAAGGATTACATGTCTTGCCGGCAAACTCGTACAAAAGAGGCTGCCGGGCAGCCCGGCAGTCGCGCCTTATGGGTAAAACTTGCGAAGATGCTCAATGTTCCATGAGTTGAGCACAAGGGTGCCATCTTGGGTCTCTAGGCGGACTGTGCCAGGCCTAGTGACTCGTACTACTCGGTAAGGGCCTTCCCACTTCGGCGTCAACTTGTTTTCCCCCTTCGTGGACAGAATCCGACAAAGCACAAGGTCACCTTCATCAAGGTTGCTGGTGTTAACTTTGCGGCTATGTTAGCGGCACAAAGCTTGCTGGTACCGTGCAGCACGGACAGCAGCCCGGAAACGATCCTCCTCAAGGAGCATGGCATCATCTTGCCATAGCTCTTCTTGATCCTCCTCGTCGAAGGCCAAAACTCGAGGTGACCCGTATCTGAGTTCTGTGGGGAGCACCGCTTCTGCACCATATAGAAGGGAGAAGGGCGTCTGGCCAGTGGCTCGACTTGGTGTCATTCTGAGTGACCAAAGAACCGCCGGCAACTCTTCCACCCAGTGTCTTCCACACCTGTGTAGCTTGTCAAAAGTTCTGGTCCTGAGACCACGCATCACTTCTGCATTTGCCCTCTCCACCTGTCCATTGCTCCTCGGGTGAGCAACGCAAGCGTAGCAGATCTTGTTTCCAATTTCTTGACAGTATGCTGTGAAGGCGCAGCTCGTGAACTGGGTGCCGTTGTCAGTGATGATCCTGTTGGGTACGCCAAAATGAGCAACCAATCCTTTGAGGAACTTGATAGTTGACTGTGCCGTCACCTTTCTCACTGCCCCTACCTCAGGCCACTTTGTAAACTTGTCGATTGCAACGTACAAGAATTCAAAGCCCCCTATAGCACGGGGAAAGGGGCCGACGATGTCGAGCCCCCAGGCCGAGAAAGGCCATGAAAGAGGGATGGTTTGGAGAGCTTGAGCTGGCTGGTGTATGTCCTTGGCGTGGAACTGGCATGCTTCGCATCTGGTGACCACCGCCAAGGCGTCTTGAAGGGCTGTTGGCCAGTAGAACCCTTGATGAAATGCCTTACCGACAAGCGCGTGTGACCCAATGTGAGAGCCACACATTCCTTCATGTATCTCTGCCAACAGCTTCTGTCCATCTTCCCGGCAAACGCACTTCAATTTCACCCCGTTTGGTCTCTTTCTATACAAAGTGTTGTCAACAAATTGGTACATCCTTGATTGACGGGCTACTCTTTCCGCTTCTTCTTGCTCACCGGGAAGTTCTCCTATTTGAAGGTACTGGACGATCGGCTGCGCCCATGCCGGAGCCTGTGGCTCAACGACAAGGACTAAAGGCACTTCTTCCTCTATGGGAGCGCTTGTTTCGACGGCAAGGACCTAACTTGTCGGAGGATGCAGCTCACCAGCAAAGGGTGTCTTGTCAGTGGCATCTACTTTCTTGGCAGCTGCTGGCAGCTCTGCCAAAAATTAACCACCAACGTCTTGCTTTCTTTTCTTTGCCAGCCTTGATAGTGTAAGGGATGGCGGAGTTAGCTGTAGCACAAAAGTTCCTGGCTCCATAGGAGATCTCTTAGCGGCAAGCTTTGACAGGTCATCGGCAGTCTCATTCTGGGCACGGGGTACACGCTCCATTTGCAGACTGTCAAAGTGTTCTTCTAGCTTCCTCACTTCATCAACATAAGCCTCCATCAGGGGACTCTGGTAATCTTTATTAATCTGCCTCACCACAAGCTGCGAGTCGCCTCTGAAAATCATCTTTCGAATACCAAGGTCGATTGCAATGCGCAGGCCGGCAAGCAATCCCTCGTACTCAGCAGTGTTGTTGGTGGCCTGCTCCCTGGGAAAATGCATCTAAACCACGTACTTGAGATGCTCTCCGGTGGGCGCGATAAGCAGCACGCCGGCACCGGCGCCTTTTAGCGTGAAAGCACCGTCAAAGTACATGATCCAGTCGTCAATAGTATCCTTGCCGGGGAGAAAGGTCTCTTGTATTTCCTCGTCTTGCGTCGGAGTTTATTATGCAATAAATTCCACCAAAGCTCTGCTCTGAATTGTTGAGGTACTCTCAAACTTCAAGTCAAAGCTTGACAGCTCCAACACCGACTCCACAATCCTGCTGGTGGCTTCTGGATTTCTCAGAATATGTTGCAAGGGAAAGCGAGTGACGACATGACTTGGTGTGCTTGAAAATAATGGCATAGCTTCCTTGAGGCCATGAGAAGGCCAAAGAGCAATTTCTGCACACCAGAATACCTTGATCTAGCCCCCTACAGGAGAGAGCTAACAAAGTAGACTGGGCGCTGCACCATCTTCTTCTTCTGCACAACTTGTTGATCTGGCTCATTTGCTTGCACAATCTCAAACTTGTCGGCACCTGACCTTGCTGGAGAAGATTCCGGCTTGTCGACCTGTGGCTCTGCGGTTGCTGCCTCTTCTTCATTTGCCTCTCTTTCAGCCATGAGCGCAGCACTAACCACTTGATTTGTTGCCACTAAGTATAGCAGCAACGGCTCTTGTAGCCTAGGTGTGACTAAGACTGGCGGAGAGGACAGGTACCCCTTCAAATCTTGGAGCGCGGCCTCCGCTTCCGGAGCCCACTTCACTGAACCTGCCTTTTTCAATATTTTGAAAAACAGCAAGGCACGCTCTGCTGATTTGGAGATGAACCTGCTAAGCGCGGCAGTGCAATCGGCAAGACGCCTGACGTCCTTTGACATGGTTTGGTGCTTCGATTTGCTCGATTGTTTTGATCTTGTCGGGATTGGCTTCAATTCCTCTCTGAAATACAAAGAACCCGAGAAGCTTGCCGGACAAAACGCCTAACACGCACTTCTTGGGGTTGAGCTTCAAGTTGAGTTTGCGCAAGTTTGCAAACGTTTCTTCCAAATCTTGGATCAGTGTTGACTTGTCCTTGGTTTTGACCACAATATCATCCATGTAGGCTTCCACATTTTTCTGCAACTGGGCCCCAAAACCAATCTGAACTACTCTGGCAAATGTTACCCCGGCACTCTTCAATCCAAAGGGCATACGTATAAAACAATACGTGCCACATGGAGTGATGAATGTTGTTTTCTCCTCATCTTCCTTGGCCATAAAAATCGGATGATAACCAGAGTAGGTGTCAAGAAAAGAGAGTAGTTCACAGCCAGCAGTGGAGTCCACAATCTGGTCGATGCGTGGCAAAGGAAAAGGTTATTTTGGACAAGCTTTATTTATATCGGTGAAGTCGATACAAAGCCTCCATTTTCCATTTGCCTTACGCACCACAAACCGGATTGGCTAACCACGTGGGATGCAGCACCCCCGTGACTAGGCCTACTGCTTCTAGCTTCTTGATTTCTTCGGCAATAAACTCTTGCCGATCCAAGGCTTTCTTTCTGAACTTCTGCTTGATGGGTCTTGCATGAGGACAGACGGCAAGGTGGTGCTCAATCACCTCCCTGGGGACGCCGGGGAAGTCAGATGCTTGCCAGGCAAACACAAAGACATTCGCCCGCAGGAAGGTAACGAGCGCGCTTTCCTATTTGTCACTGAGAGTGGCACTTATGGTGAAAGTGCCACTCGTCCCATCCTCCCTCGCAGAGACTTGCTTGGTCGCCGGTGCAGAGGCCTTGGCTTTCTTGCTCTTGCCGGTAGAGCTCTCTGGTATGTCCTCAACAGGCGTGCCGCACTCTGCAGTGCGCTTCCCGGAGTCCTTATCAGAGGTCTTACCGGTCTTCATCTTCTTTCCTCCCCCGGGAGCTTTGCCGGCAGGAGCATGTACCTCCTCAGCAGATGCTGCCACCGCCTCCCGGTAGAGCTTGTCGGCGCAAATGATTGCGTCTTTCTGGTTGGACTTGATGGTGAGGACACCCATTGGCCCTGGCATTGATAACCCACAAGTATAGGGGATCAGTTGTAGCCTTTCTCGATAAATAAGAGTGTCGAAACCAACGAGGAGCTAAAGGTAGAATCAATATTCCCTTCAAGTTCTATCGACCACCGATACAACTCTACGCACACTTAACGTTCGCTTTACCTAGAACAAGTATGAAACTAGAAGTACTTTGTAGGTGTAATGCTAGAACTACTTTGCAAGAATAAAACTAGGAGTACTTTGCAAGAATAAAACTACGAGTAATTCGCAAGATAATAAAAGTTAGTTGTTTAGTAAAAAGCTTTTGTAACACAAGAAAAGGATTTGTCCCTAGGCAATCGATAACTAGATCGGTAATCATTATTGCAATTTTATATGAGGGAGAGGCATGAGCTGCACTTATGATTGGAACTCTAGCAAGCATCCACAACTACCAAAGATCATTAAGGTAAAACCCAACCATAGCCTTAAGTAACAAGTCCTCTTTACTCCCATACGCAACAACCCCCTTACTCGGGTGTAAGCTTCTGTCACTCTAGCCTCCCACTATAAGAGAATTATGAACGTATTGCAAACCCTACAGCGGGAATCCCTCATGCTTGCGTGACACTGAGGGCACCATAGGACAGCACCAAAATAAAACATACAACTCAAACCAATCACGATCACCAATCAACCCATAGGACAAAAGAAATCTACTCAAACATCATAGGATTGCCATACATCATTGGATAATAATATATAGCGTTAAGCACCATGTTTAAGTAGACATTACAGCAGGGAGAAGAGGTGTTACACCGCTGCATAGAGGGGGAGAGAGTTGGTGTTGACGGCGGCGAAGTTGTTGGTGTAGATCGCCGTCACGATGATTGCCCCGGTGGCGTTCCGGCGCCACCGGGAGAGACGGGGAGAGAGCCCTCCCCCTCCTTCTTCTTCTTCCTTACCCTACCCCTAGATGGGAGGATAGTTTCCCCTCTGGTCCATGGCCGCCATGGCTCTCGGAGGGGAGGAACCCCTCCGAGATTGGATCTCTCTCTGTTCTCTTCTGTTTCGCGTTCCTGTTTTCTGGCCGAAAACCGTTTCTTAAATTCCTAGAGATCAGTAACTCCGATTGGGCTGAAATTTTGAGGGGATTTTCTTCCAGATATTATCTTTCTTGTGGAAGAAGAAGGGCCCCAACCGCCTTACGGGGTGGCCCCAAGCCTGCTGGGCGTGCCCTGGGTAGGGGGCGCGCCCCTCGAGCTTGTGGGCCCCTCGGGCATCGTCTCGTGTTGATTCTTTTTCCCAAAAATCACATATATTCCAAAATAAATCTCCGTAAATTTTTATCGTGTTTGGACTTCATTTGATATATATTTTCTTCGAAACAAAAAACATGCAACAAACAGGAACTGTCACTGGGCACTAGATCAATATGTTAGTCCAAGAAATCATATAAAATGTTGCCAAAAGTATGTGGAAATTGTAGGATATTGGCATGAAACAATCAAAAATTATAGATAAGACGGAGACATATCAGGATCCCCAAGCTTAATTCCTGCTCGTTCTCGAGTAGGTAAATGATTAAAAAAAGATAATTTTTGATGTGGAATGCTACCTAGCATAATCTTGATCATGTAATCTAATCATGGCATGAATATTATGACACGAGTGATTCAAAGCAATAGTCTGTAATTTGATATAAAGACATCAATAATCAGGCATACCAACAAACAATCATGCCTTTCAAAATAAAAATGCTAAAGAAAGTTATCCCTACAAAATCATATAGTCCTGTCATGCTCCATCTTCTTAACACAAAGTATTTATCATGCACTACCCCGATGACAAGCCGAGCAATTCGTTCATACTTTTTAACGCGCTTCAGCTTTTTTAACCCCCACGCAATACATGAGTGCAAGCCATGGATATAGCACTATGGGTGGAATAGAATGATGATAGAGATTAATGAGGAGAAATCAAAAAGGGAGAAAGTCTCGCATCAACTAGGCGGATCAATGGGCTATGGAGATGACCATCAATCGATATCAATGCGAGGAGTATGGATTGCCATGCAACGGATGCACTAAGAGCTATAAGTGTATGAAAGCTCAAACCGAAAACTAAGTGGGTGTGCATCCAACTTGCTTGCTCATGAAGACCTAACATGTGTATCATGTAATCTCTTTACGGTATAAATATTGAGAAACGATGAAGTAACAATATCAACAAAATAATATCCATGAATATAAGAAGCATAATCATTAAACTTTCAAAATATACGATCCTTAACGAATGTTATCCCCACTCATTTTATCATGTTAGCATGGCATGACTCCGCCTTCACCGCATAAATATAAATCATGAGCACCCCGGTGTCAAACCAGGCAATTGGATCGTACTTCTAACGCGCTTCAGCATTTTCAACTTCACACAATACATGAGCATGAGCCATGGATATAGCACTATAGGTGGAATAGAATGCGGTGGTAGAGATCAATAGGAGAAGTCAAAAAGGAAGAAAGTCTCGCATCAACTCGGTGGATCAACGGACTATGGAGATGTCCATCAATCGATATCAATGCGAGGAGTAGGGATTGCCATGCAACGGATGCACTAAGAGCTATAAGTGTATGAAAGCTCAACTGAAACTAAGTGGGTGTGCATCCAACTTGCTTGCTCATGAAGACCTCGGGCATTTTGACGAAGCCCATCATCGGAATATACAAGCCAAGTTCTATAATGAAAAATTCCAACTAGTATATGAAAGTGACAACATAGGAGACTCTCTATATGAAAAACATGGTGCTACTCTAAAGCACAAGTGTGGAAAAGGATAGTAACATTGCCCCTTCTCTCTTTTTCTCTTTTTTTTGTTTTCTTGTTTTCTCTTTTTTTGATGGGAAAGTACTACTACGCATGCCCCTAGGGGGATAGATTGGTAGGAAAAGACCATCGCTCGTCCCCGACCGCCACTCATAAGGTAGACAATCAATAATAAATCATGCTCCAACTTCTTAGCATAACGACAGACCATACGTGCATGCTTCGGGAATCACAAACCTTAACACCAATATTCTTACTAAACCACAATCATTCACTAGTACCTCCCACATATCACCATGTTAATATCGCAAAACTATTGTAAGGAATCAAACTTATCATATTCAGTGATCTACAAGTTTTATGTAGGATTTTATGACTAACCATGTGAATGACCAATTCCCGTTGACTCTCTAAATAGATATAAGTGAAGCATGAGAGTTTAATTATTTCTACAAAATACTTGCCCACGCTCTAATAAATATAAGTGAAGCAAAAGAGCATTCTACAAATAACGGTTTTCTATATGTACAAAAACAGGCATCCAAACTTCAAATGATATAAGTGAAGCACATGAAGCATTCTATAAAGCCATACTCAAAAGATATAAGTGAAGTGCATGAAGCATTCTATAAATCAACCAAGGACTATCTCATACCAGCATGGTGCATTATTAAAAGAAAAAGAAAAAGCACACGACGCTCCAAGAATTTACGCATATCATGTGAACAAAACAAAAACCGAGACATACCGATAATTGTCGAAGAAAGATGGGATGCCTTGGCATCCCCAACCTTAGACGCTTGAGTCTCCTTGAATATTTACTTGGGGTGCCTTGGGAATCCCCAAGCTTGAGCTATTGCCTCTCCTTATTCTCCTCATATCGATACCTCCTCGATCTTCGAACACTTCATCCACACAAAACTTAACCGAAATTTTTATTAGAGGGGTTAGTACATATAACATCAAATCCCATCATGTCCTGCTATAACATTATTGTATAATTATAATCAAACATTACCCACTGTATGTTATCACAATTCTATGGCTCCCAAGTCAATGGGGATCAACAAGATTTCAAACATACGCAAATAAAGAAACTATAACAGCAATCTGTGAAAACAGGACAGTCTGTAAAGATGCAAATGAAACATATACTTCTGTAACTCAAAAAATTCTGAAAAATTAGGACGTGATAAAAAATTTGCATAGAAGTACTGTGTGAAAATTTCAGAATTTTTGCATGTTGCAGTAAATTATAGAAATTCAAACACTTCAGCAAAAGTTTCTGTTTTTGCACTGCACACACCAAACAAGCAATTTAAACATCCTAACGGTAAATCTTGGCACATTATTTTTATAATACAATGGATTTGTACAAGGGGATAATTATTTTTGTTGAAAAGTTTCTGTAATCAAGATTCACAAAGTGTGATAGCCTGACTTAATAGGGATGATAGACTACTCATATCAATAAGGAATTCCTTCTTTTCCGGGAGCCCATTCGGAAAGAACTCCAAAGTTAAGCGTGCTCAGCTTGGAGTAATTTCAGGATGGGTGACCGATCAGGAAGTTGCTCCCGGGTGCGCACGAGTGAGGACAAAGTGCGCAAGAAAGACTAGTACTGATCTGTGGGGCTAGTCTAGATCCCGCCAGGAGTAACGACCGCCGGTGGGTGTGTCCGGGGCGTTATAAGTTGGTATCAGAGCCGACCCTCGCGGTTACACGGATGTTTGCGGACATGTGCGTGGTCATGTTGTGCATGACGTTTGTGACCCGTCGTGGCACACGGCATGGCACATGTGCCGGACTGGATGCACAGACGTATGTGCCAAGAGGGAACGTTCCTGTGTCCCGACGAGGACGTCGGTTCCTCTGAGTGGGGGTGTATGTGATAGCCTGGCTTAATAGGGATGATAGACTACTCATATCAATAAGGAATTCCTTCTTTTTCGGGAGCCCATTCGGAAAGAACTCCAAAGTTAAGCATGCTCAGCTTGGAGTAATTTCAGGATGGGTGACCGACCGGGAAGTTGCTCCCGGGTGCGCACGAGTGAGGACAAAGTGCGCAGGAAAGACTAGTATTGATCTATGGGGCTAGTCTAGATCCCGCCAGGAGTAACGACCGCCGGCGGGTGTGTCCGGGGTGTTATAAGTTGGTATCAGAGCCGACCGTCACGGTTACACGAATGTTTGCGGACAGGTGCGCGATCATGTTATGCATGACGTTTGTGACCCGTCGTGGCACACGGCATGGCACATGTGCCGGACTGGATGCACAGACGTATGTGCCAAGAGGGAACGTTCCTGTGGCACGACGAGGACATCGGTTCCTCTGAGTGGGGTGTATGTGATAGCCTGGCTTAATAGGGATGATAGACTACTCATATCAATAAGGAATTCCTTCTTTTCCTGGAGGCCATTCGGAAAGAACTCCAAAGTTAAGCATGCTCAGCTTGGAGTAATTTCAAGATGGGTGACTGGCTGGGAAGTTGCACCTGGGTGCGCACGAGTGAGGACAAAGTGCGCAGGAAAGACTAGTATTGATCTGTGGGGATAGTCTAGATCCCGCCAGGAGTAACGATCGCCGGCGGGTGTGTCCGGGGCGTTACACAAAGTTTCCATGGCATGAACAAAGTTCAAGGACGTCCCCCACTTCAACGTTGTTCGTCTTTCTCACTTTCACTTTTATTTTTGAAAAGTTTTAGGTTCCCCTCTATATTTTTTTATTTTTAAACTTTTTAAAAGCACTCAACAGAATAAAATGACTCTCTAAAACTTCCGGGTTGTCTCCCAGGCAACGTTTTCTTTAAAGCCATTAAGCTAGGCATAAAGTGCTCAAGTTATCGATCCACCCGGATCCCAAGGTATATCAAAGCCAATTTTAATTAACAATGATTTATAATTCAGTAGTGAGCACAAAGCAACATATATCATGCAATGACGAAGTCTAACTCTCTTCCTATGCATCGGCATGTCATAAAAGAACAATTCATGCACTCATAATAAAGGCCGATACATAGCATAAACAGTTTCTTGCAATTTTATCATATTGAGAACATAGAGAGGTGCAAATGTAGTTCCTCTCTCATAATAATTGCAAGTAGGATCAGCAAGCACATGCATATTATATTCATCAAAATCATCATGTGTAATTGTAAAACGCAACCCATCAATATAATCCTTAATAAGTGCAAACTTCTCTGATATAGTGTAGTTGGGAGAATTCAAAAAGATAATAGGACTATCATGTGTGGGTGCAATAGTAACAATCTCATGTTTAACATAAGGAACTATAGCAAGTTCATCTCCATAAGCATAATTCAAATTGGCATCATGGCCACGAGCATAGCAAGCATCAATTTCATCAAAAAGGGATATTTCAAACGAATCCAAGGGATCATAGCAATCATCATAGCATTCATCCTTCGGTAAGCACGAAGGGAAATTAAACAATGTATGAGTTGAAGAGTTACTCTCATTAGAAGGTGGGCACGGGTAGCTAATCCGCTCTTCCTCCCTTTGTTCTTCGTTCTCCTCGTCATCTTTTTCATCTAATGAGCTCATAGTGTCATCAATTTCTTCTTCCATAGGAGCCTGCAAAATATTAGTCTCTTCTTGGAAAGCGAAGACTTTCTCAATAAATTCATCAATATAGGCATTATATTCATAATTCTCATGGAAATATTTAAGTATGGCATAATTTTCAGATCTGTAAATAGCAGCCTCACAATCTTCATACTTTTCAAACAAAGATTTAATTTCATAAGCACCCATAAAAGCAACAAATTCTTCTATTAGTTCCACATCATAGTAATCATATACACCATTAGCATAAGAAGCCAAGGTTTCATTATCATTAAATTCACATTGAAAGGAAAGGTGTGGAGCCTTCATCTTAGAGCAACAAGTATAATCACACCTTAAGCATAAATTCCAAGCATACCAACGCAACATTTTAATTTGATCCCATAAGAGTTTCCCTTTTTGAGACAAGCGATAATCCCTAAAGTATTCCCGTTGATCCAAAGTATCTCCCATTATCAAGTTGAATGGAGATTTATCAGGATTATCAAAGTAGTATTTAATGTTTTCCACATAACCAGCATCGAGGGTTTTAGGAGGTTCCCCATCTCCATGAGTAGCAAGTACAACTAATTTTTTTGGTGTTTCGTGTTCCATATCCATAACTAAAGATATAAAACAACTTAGAACAGAAAATAAAATCTACTTAATGATAAAGCAAACAAACACACACGAGAATATCAACCCCACGCTATTGCTCCCCGGCAACGGCGCCAGAAAAAGGTCTTGATAACCCACAAGTATAGGGGATCAGTTGTAGCCTTTCTTGATAAATAAGAGTGTCGAACCCAACGAGGAGCTAAAGGTAGAATCAATATTCCCTTCAAGTTCTATCGATCACCGATACAACTCTACGCACACTTAACGTTCGCTTTACCTAGAACAAGTATGAAACTAGAAGTACTTTGTAGGTGTAATGCTAGAACTACTTTACAAGAATAAAACTAGGAGTACTTTGCAAGAATAAAACTATGAGTAATTTGCAAGATAATAAAAGTTAGTTGTTTAGTAGAAAGCTTTTGTAACACAAGAAAAGGATTTGTCCCTAGGCAATCGATAACTAGATCGGTAATCATTATTGCAATTTTATATGAGGGAGAGGCATGAGCTAACATACTTTCCGTACTTGGATCATATGCACTTATGATTGGAACTCTAGCAAGCATCTGCAACTACCAAAGATCATTAAGGTAAAACCCAACCATAGCATTAAGTAACAAGTCCTCTTTACTCCCATACGCAACAACCCCCTTACTCGGGTGTAAGCTTCTGTCACTCTAGCCGCCCACTATAAGAGAATTATGAACATATTGCAAACCCTACAGCGGGAATCCCTCATGCTTGCGTGACACGGCGGGCACCATAGGACAGCACCAAAATAAAACATACAACTCAAACCAATCACGATCACCAATCAACCCATAGGACAAAAGAAATCTACTCAAACATCATAGGATTGCCATACATCATTGGATAATAATATATAGCGTTAAGCACCATGTTTAAGTAGAGATTACAGCAGGGAGAAGAGGTGTTACACCACTGCATAGAAGGGGAGAGAGTTGGTGTTGACGGCGGTGAAGTTGTTGGTGTAGATCGCCGTCACGATGATTGCCCCGGTGGCGTTCCGGCGCGACCGGGAGAGAGGGGGAGAGAGCCCCCCTCCTTCTTCTTCTTCCTTGGCCTCCTCCCTAGATGGGAGGAGAGTTTCCCCTATGGTCCATGGCCGCCATGGCTCCCAGAGGGGAGGAGCCCCTCCGAGATTGGATTTCTCTCTCTGTTCTCTTCTGTTTCGCGTTCCTGTTTTCTAGCCGAAAACCGTTTCTTAAATTCCCGAAGATCCGTAACTCCGATTGGGCTAAAATTTTGAGGGGATTTTCTTCCAGATATTATATTTCTTGTGGAAGAAGAAGAGCCCCAACCGCCTTACGGGGTGGCCACAAGCCTGCTGGGCGCGCCCTGGGTAGGGGGCGCGCCCCTCAAGCTTGTGGGCCCCTCGGGCATCGTCTCGCGTTGATTCTTTTTCCCAAAAAACACATATATTCCAAAATAAATCTCCGTAAATTTTTATCGCGTTTGGACTTTGTTTGATATGGATTTTCTATGAAACAAAAAACATGCAACAAACAGGAACTGGCACTGGGCACTGGATCAATATGTTAGTCCAAGAAATCATATAAAATGTTGCCAAAAGTATGTTGAAATTGTAGGATATTGGCATGAAACAATAAAAAATTGTAGATACGACGGAGACATATCAGGCATCTTGATGACATTGTAAGCATAGTGCGACGCAGCCATGAACTTTGCCAGCGCTGGGCGGCCTAGAATCCCATTGTATGGCAGCGGCATCTTGACAACATCAAAGACAATATTTTCCGTCCTGTAATTGAGCTCGCTGCCAAACGTGACCGGCAACGTAATCTGGCCCTTTGGCTTGTTCCTCCCCGGACTGGTCCCTTGAAAAGTACATGTCTCCTCGAGATCCTTGTCGTTGATTTGCAACCTCTTGATCACATCAGGGGAGATCAAGTTCAAGCCGGCCCCACCGTCAACCAGCATCTTTGTCACCTTGAGGTTCGAATTGTTGGCGAAACCAACAATGGCAAGCACTCGACCGCAGTGGTGCGGTCAGGGTGATCCTCAGCGTCAAAGATGATGGGCGTGTGCGACCACTTGAGTGGCTTTTGTGCTTCCATTGCCGACTCCGCCGCATTCACTTCGTGGACCCATTGCTTAAGTTGCCGGTGCGAGGAGTGCAAAGATGCGCCTCCGTCAACACACATGGCGTCCATCGCATTCTAGAATTCATTGTCGGATTCCTCCTCGTCCCCATCACCATCATCTCCCTTCTGGCCCTGAGCGGGCTTCTCCTTCAGCTGCTTGGCCTTGCCGCGGCGGCCTCCGTGGCCACCACGGTTTTGCTTGCCGGACCCACCGGCACCATCTTGACCCTTCTCCTTGTCGCACTTCTCATATTCTTGTTTCTGTTTTTCAGCAAGCTGCTCCACTTGCCGGCACTCCTGGAGATCGTGGCCCTTGGTACGGTGAATCTTGCAATACAGGCCGTCAGTCTTCTCTCCGGCGGCGGCCTCATGGCCACAAGTGCAGACAGTAGTCTCCTTGCTGCTGCTCTCAGCCTTTGTCTTCTTGCCTGGATTCCCCGACTCCTCAACCGCTAACACAGCCTTACCTTTGCGCTTGCGGTTGCGGTTTCGGCCCTTCTTCTTCGGGGCTGATGCGTCTTCGTCTTCAGAATCCACTTCAGCACCAACATCCTCCCCGGGGAGTTGCCTCCCCTCCTCATCACGTGCACACTTGTCCGCCAAGGCATATAGCTCGTTGATGGTTCTGACCTTCTCAATGTTCTTCTCAGATCGCATTCTGCGATTGCGCACATTCATGTGGAATGCGGCGACAACACCCGCGGGATGAACATCAGGAATGTTGTGGTGCACATGGCTGAACCTTTGTATGTACTTGCAGAGGGGTTCACCATCTCTCTGGGGTATCACATGCAGATCACTGTCCTGACCAGGAAGCTTGTGGCCACCCTGGTAAGCACCCACGAACTGATGGCACAAATCTGACCAAGAAGAAATGGAGCCCTCCGGCAAGTTCATTAACCACGACCTGACGTTGGGCTTGAGTGCCAAAGGGAAGTAGTTGGCCAATATCTTGTCATCCCGTCCCCCGGTAGCCTGAACCGCGATGGTGTATATGCCAAGGAACTCTGACGGACTGAGCTTGCCGTCGTACCTGTCGGGCAGTTCTGGCTTGAAGACACGGGTGGACTGCCAGCAAACCTGCTGCAGCTCACGAGTAAACGCTGGGCAGCCTACCTCGTAAGGTAGACACCCAGGGTACCCTGGCGCAGGCATGTTCGCTGCCGGCCCGGCACGGTCGTTTGATTGACGGCGTGCTTCCCGGCGCCGCTCGATCATCGTACAGGCATCCTCAATGCGCCGTTCTCGGAGCACTTGGCACTGATTCGATGATGCCATGGACACCATGTCCTGGTCATCCGATCGGCGAGCTTGCCACTGGAGTGGTTGTTGACACGGAGGTGACTGCACTGTTGATGTAGCGTCTCCGGCACAGCCGCCGATTGGTCATGCCGACGCCGTGGGTGGTCGCCGTGAAGGCCCCGCTTCCAGTGTATTGCCGGGATCGGCAAAACTGATGAGATTCTAAATGGTGGCCCTCCATTCGTCCATCTTGTCAGGAGTTGGCGGGAAATTCAACAACATTTGAACCCGCGCCATGGCTTCTGCCGCCGTGGTTGGCATGGCGGGGAGCATAGAACGGGACGTTGTTCGACTCCTGGCGGAGCCAGAAGGAACTCCGTTGCGTACCTACTGCCGCGGCACATGCTCACCAACGGGTTGGCGTGGTGGTGGTGCCTGAACATCGTGAGGGAGCGTGTCGTCCAGGGCCACCAGCATCGCGAGGGAGCGTGTCGTGCCCACCTTGCGATGGTCGCGGTACACATCCCGCCGCAGCGTTGTTGGACGTCGCCGCACCGTCTTTAGACGTCGCGGCAGCTGGGTCTTGGCTGGCACCGCTCCGGTCCACATTGTTGTGGCAGCTACGGTCACCAGAACGTCGTGGGAGTTGGCCGTCTACGCCATCTCCGGTGTGGTGGCTACGCTCACCAGTGTGGTGAGGAAACTGACTGCCTCTGCCGCCCAAGCCTCCTGCTCCGCCCGTCCCAGCCGTACCGCCCGCACCGGCCGCACCACCGACGCCGCCTGCGGATGCCTGTGAGGGCAGCTTGGAGGTGGAAGAGCCGTCGCGGCTCCAGCCTTCTTCTTGGGCGCCATCGACGAAAGTGATGAAGCTGGCACTCACACTACCGACACTGATTCGTAACACACGATCCCCTGACTTGGCGTGCCAAAGATGTCGAGGTACGACATCTATGGGACCAGCGGAGGCCCCTTTGCGGTTCGGCTGTGGGGATCGATGTGCACAAAGAGCAAAACTAGCAGCATGCACAGAGGTTTTACCCAGGTTTGGGCCGCCATGGGGCGTAAAACCCTACTCCTGCTTTGATGGATTGTTGATTGTTTCGGAATCCTGAGATTACAAGAGCGCAGCTTGCCGGCAAGGAGCTCGGCGAATGCAGCTTAACTACTGCAAACCAGCAGGGGTCCCTTCCCTCCTTTGCTAAGGTTGCCAACTTGCCATGGACCTTCTTTTATAGAAGAAAGGGGTTACCACAGTGGCAAAATGGTAAATACATAGGGTTAATATTGGCTTGACACGCGCATGGACGTGTGTCGATAAAAGTGTTCCTCAGGCGGCGAGTTGCCACGTGCCCCGACAAGCTTCACCTAATCACCTGCCCGCTCAACACCTGTCGGCAAGTCTCTGACAGGCCGCCGAGGTGGAGCGGTGCAGTAGCGACGAAAGGAGCTTGCCGGGCCATTGCTTGCCGGTGTGGAACTTGCCGGCAGCAGTAGTCTTGATGTCATAGCCCTAGAAATTGCTTGTAAATATTTGCATAATCATCCATGCATCATGTCTAATTTTATTTGAAGTTGAAATGGGGAATGATCAAACCCTAGCATCAAATGGAATTCAAATAGGTTCAACTAAAATAAATTTCAATCAACCCAAAATGGTCTTCAAAAATGTTCATCATTTTTGGAAAATGCTGGAAACGGCAACCAAAGGTGATGCACATTTTTCCTAGCCATCTTGGATTTTATTTCAACACATATTGTATTTGATTTGGGGCTTCTAAAATGATATAAATATTTTGACAACTCCAATTATTTTGGAAATTATTGAGGGCCACTGTAATAATTCAGAGAGTGTCCACGAATATTTTCAGAAATATATAAAATGATTTGGTTTGAAAACCAAATTAAAACAAACTACAGAAAATAGATAACAGAAAAAAAGGGGAAAGGAACTTACCTGGGCCAACTTACCTGGTGGCCCAGTCGAACCAACCCAGCCCCACTGGCATGTGCCAGTCGTCGTCCACCTCGCGCCAGGAGGACGCGGGCGTGTGGCCGACGCGCGCGCGCACGGCCATGCCGCCACGCCACCTGCCTGCCTGGCCTCCCTGGCCACGTCCAGGCCGTGGGATGCCTCGCGGGTGCCGTCCGGATCGGGACGACCCCCTCACTCTCCCCCTCGCCTCTCCCTCGCTTCCCCGCCGCCATGGCCGAGCGCCTCGCAGCGCGCCACCCCTCACCGACATAGCCACCGCCGTTCCCGTGCCGCCCCGTGCTGTCCAGAAGCTCCGCCTCGACCTCCTCTTCGTCCTCACCGAGCCACGCGAGCCAGGAAGCTCTGCTTCGTCCTCAGCGCTGTCGTCTTCACCCTCCAGCAACCGAGATCGCCACTGCCTGTACGTCGCCATCCGTGCCTCCCCGAGCTGTCTGAGACCACCTACGAGACCACCGTGAGCTCCTTCACCTTTCCCCCCTAACGCCGTGCTTTACTACCCGCCGTAGCCGTCACTCCCTTGCTGACCGAACGCGCCGCCACCGAGCACATCGCCGATGATGCTCCAGTGACCATATGGTCACGCGCCGGTGCCTAATGTGATCACCGCATCGGGTAGAGCCCCGCTAGCGCAAAACCTCACGCGTTTGCACGCTGCGGCCACCAACCCGAGCGCACCCGAGCTTCGGCCGCCGCTGCGGTCGTCGCCGGCGATGCTACAGGCCACCCCAGGCCCGGAGACCACCACCACCCGACGCGCCTCTCCACGGGAATTCGAAGGAGCCTAGCCGCGCTTCGAACGGCCACCGGAATCGGCCGGCCGGAGTACCTCCACCGTCGGTTTTGCTCGCCGGCGTTAAGCCACCGACGTGGCACACTTAACTAGCGCTAATGACCTACTAATTAACCCCCCCTGTGACACTGACAGTTGGGCCCCGCTGCCTAATTAACCACAGGATTAATTCCCTGTTTAGTTTAATTTAAACCCACGGGACCCACACGTCAGTTTGACCGTGCTGACGTCACCGTTGGATGGCCCCACCTGTCTGCTTTGACTTGGCCATGTCAGCGTTGACCCGGACCCACTGATCAGCCTTTGTAGTTGACTAGGTTGACCCTACTGATGTCATGTTGACGCAGTGCTGATGCAATAAAGAGTTTCTGGAATTTCGAATAAATCTTAAATGATTTATTTATTTTCAGAAAATGTTTAAAACTTCTAAAAATCATAGAAATTCAACCGTAGCTCAGAATGAAATAATTTATATATGAAAAATTATCAGAAAAATATGAAGAATCTGTTTATGGCATATTCATGCATGTTTGAGCAAGTTAAAATCACCAACTAGGACAAATCATGATTATGGAATATATGGTAAATAGTTTTGGAGTTGGAATTTGCTTAATGTTTGAATTCCACTTCAGCTAATATGACTAACTATTGCATTAGGTGAATTCAGTACCTTAACATGTCATGATCATGCATCATGTTTGTTGCATTGCATTGATTGTGTTCCTTCTTGTTTGTCGGTGTTTGTTCCCTCTCGGTAGGCGTTGTTTCCGACGACGTGACCGTTGACACTGATGAAGAACCGTCCTATCTTCAGAAGTGCCAGCCAAGCAAACCCCCATTGAGCATTCCGATACAATCCCACTCTCTCGCTCCTGCTCTCTTTTACTGCATTAGGACAACAATGTTTCAAATGTTACATGTTGCGGTAGTTGAACACATTCCTCTGCATGACCTGTCTTTGCCACAGTAAATAGTAAAACCCACTAGCATGAGTAGGAGTTGTTTGAGCCATGATGTGCCTACTCATTCATGCTTGCTTGTTATGCCTACTATTGCTTAGAGTTGTGTCAGGTCTGATTCATCTGGGATGGATTGGAATGGTGATGAACATGAACTACTATTGAGAGCTAAGTGTGTGAATACGATTTGGTAAAGGTAGCGATGAGATGCCCTGTAGGAGTAAATGGTGGGTTGTCTCATTGAGACCGTCCTTAAGAACTGAGTTCTGTGTATGTTATCCAAGATAGTTACTAGCACACATTGGGTTCCGGTAACTCAACCCCTCTCGACTTATTAATCGCCTTGATCTCTGTCCAGGAGTTGCAACTAGTTTCTGGTGTTTGTAGGTAGTGCTAGTAGTCTACCAAGTGGCACCCGGTACAGGTGGGCTTGGGACAGACTAGGCACCGTGGCCCGGTGTACCAAGTGGCACCCGGATGGTGGACTTGGGAACCCTGCACACATCGTTTGGGGCCGTAGTGGAAACCTTGGCCGGACTTCCTTGTGGGTCGGACTCAAATAGGCGATAAACCTGGACTAGAGTCTTGCGTGGTTAGTCAGGTTGTGGCCGACACTCTCGCCAGGCTTCCGCTTGAAGGTTGCCGAGACACATGAACTGTATATGGTGGTAAGTGGTGAGAGTGTGTGTGAAGAAGTACACCCCTGCAGGGTAATATGATCTATTTGAATAGCCGCGTCCTTGGATATGGACTACTTGGAGACTTATATTGTTCATAGATAACTGGAAGTGGATACCCTAAAATGCGCAAGATAAGCGTGAGTGCTATGGATGGCCTTCTCGTAGGGAGACGGGAGAGGATCCATAGTGGGGTATTGATATGATGAATATGTGGACTCGTGTGCACTTTTTCACCTCAAAGAAAATACTGGCAGTCATAGTACAGGATAGCCACTGAGTCAAAGCTGGCTTGCTGCAGTTAAACTCCACAACCCCTTATTGATACTGATGCATAAGTAGTTAGTTCTGATGTAAGTCTTGCTGAGTACCTTTGTACTCACGGTTGCTTAATTTATGTTTTTGCAGAGGAGACTTCAGTCTCACTAGTAGTTCCACGTGGGCTTTGACGAGTAGTTTGGAAATCCCAGACAGGGGTCTGGATCCTCTTGTAGATAGTTAGGCTTCTCAGCCTTTTTCTTTTGTAGTTGTCTGTACTCAGACAGGTTTATGCTTCCGCTTGTTGCTTGTATGACTTTGTATGTTGGGTCATGAGACCCATGGTTGTAATATCAAGCTATGTATGGATCCTTGGAGCCTCTTAAAGAAATACTTTGAGTTGTAGAGTTATGTTATGATGCCATGTTGTATCTACACATATCGAGCATATTGTGTGTATGTTATTGAAATGCTTTAGTATGTGTGGGATCCGACACCTAGTTGTTTATTCTTGGTAGCCTTCCTTATGGGGAAATGCCTCCTAGTGCTTCCATCCGGAACACATGGATTGACCGGCATGTGTCCTTCTTTGCTCCTATGTCTGTCCCTACGGGGAAATGTCACGCGGTGTTCCTTTAAGTCCTTGTAGCTTGCTACGACTTGGGTTCATACGTTGATGACCGACACATGCATTGCTGGGTCATGTATGCCTGTCCCTGTAAGTTTGTGCCACCTTGGTTTACGACTAGTCATGTCGGCCCGGGTTCTTTGTCATATGGATGCTAGCAACTCAATCATATACGTGTGCCAAAAGGCGCAAACGGTCCCGGCCAAGGTAAGGCTGCAGCCATGGGAATACCGTGTGTGAGGCCGCAAAGTGATATGATGTGTTACATGCTAGATCGGTCTGACTTAGGATCGGGGTCCTGGCAGCTTTGGTATCAGAGCCTGACTGCCTGTAGGATTACCAAGCCAAACTGGTCGAAGTCGTGTCTAGAAATGCTTTAGTTATATAAGGGAATTGGTTGTGGATGGGAACGTAAGGCTCTTTTACTCCTCATCTCATGTCCTTCTAATTCTGAGTCAACCTCTTCTGTTCTACGGGGGTTAAGAAACTAGGCTTTCTCATCTATCTATCAGGATGATGAGTTACTGTGCCGGAGACTTACAGGGACGGTGTTGTCCTCTTGGATCGGTGTTTCTATAATAATCCAGTTGTTATGTTATCAGTTGTCATGCAGATTGTCTCATTTTCATGTCCGTACAGCCGTTATGCTGTCCAAGTTAGCCAAGGTTTCGAAATAGTCTAATGCATTTGCAAAAGACTTCTTCCTGTTCTGATGTCCTTTTGGCCAGACTAGACACACAAATTATTGTGTTGAGGTATTCCATTACCTTAGCATATCTGTCGAAGTTAATAGGAAACCATGTTATCTTAAGTGAACCACCCAGAGATTCAGCCTTGTGTTGTATCCACAGTGTGATAATTCTGGCCATCATTCTCGAAAGCATCTCGTGATGCCATTTAGTTGGTAGGTATTCTATTTCGGGGTTCTTGAACCCATGATTTATTCCGTTCATTCCTGTTGATAGTGCTTGCTCGTTCCGTTAGGATGATTAGTAACCTTTGTGATAGTCTTCAAGGTTCGTGGTTTATCATTCTTCCAATACCATGAACCATTATGGCAGAAGTTCTTTTGAACCAAAAGATCTCAATAAGAGTGCTCTTGATGAGTTCTCCATTCTACATTGTGACTCTGCCAATCCTACTTTTCTGCATGGGTTATCCGGAAGAAATATGCTGAGCCTTGTTTGACATGCTAGTCTATGCATCCACAACTCGGAAAAATTATATGTTCCTTTGAGTTGTCTCTCTTCAACTGTATTCTAACCTTCGTGTATCAATTGATAATCAAGAGTGTGTGCATTTGTGTTCATCGACGCCTATTATTCTTGTGGTCCGTCAAGCCATTCTATTTCAGAATGACTAGGAGAAACAAACTCCAGTACCTCATCCATATCTTGGACTGGGTCAAAGTAGTTGTATTTCCACATATCAAAATGTCAATCCAGCTTTTGTTCTATTCTACCCTGGAGTATTACCCCCTTATGTCAGGAATGTCGTGAGAATTGCACAACCTCTTATGAATTCTTGATACAGTGATACTTCTCGCCATCATTATTCATTTCTTGGTCTCCGTGTTATTGTAACCGGAATACCGACAAGTGAATCATGATGTGTGAAATCAATACTCCTAGCAACCCTATTGCTTGGTAGTTAATGGACAATAACCTCATTCTTAGTGTGTTGGTTATTGAATCATCATTCTAAGACTGATCGTGCTACCCAGTCCATTTTCCCTAGTGCACTCTTCGATCAATGAGTTAGGGTTGTGACAGTCCTCGCTCTTTTGATCATATCGTCTTGCCCTGATAAGCAAGATTGTTCTCGAGCTTAATAACATATCGGTGGCTCATGATTTTTTGAATATCTTCTAGGAAGTATCACCAGGTTGTCCCCTGACCGTTATGTTGAGTTCGTGATCAAGTTGGTTTTCCTCTAAACCACCCCTTCTCCAAGATTCGTGTTGGATAGCCCTGAGCTAGTTGGTTAAGCTAAACAACAACTTGGAGAGTTGGAAGATAAAAGCTTGATCAACTTAGTTTATTCCAAAGGGATACCTTCATGTTTGTGTGTGTGTCGAAGAAAGAAGATATCTTCACCGATTGACCCTCGTGATCAATCATTGGATCTATTGTCTCGTCCAACCTTTGATTTGAGTGTGGGCTATCGTCAAATCAAAATCAGTACCAATGATTTTCCTAATGTTGTCTTGCTCGTGGATGTCTCCTCGAGCATACGCCATTATATCTTTTGGTCTGACCAATGCTATCAATTTGTTCACATAGTTGTGGAATTCCATCTTCATGGAAATCTAGATGAATCGTTGTTGAGCCCATCGGCAACATCCTTATCTTCTCCATGATTTGTGTTGAACATTAAGCTAGTGTTGGAAACTTGTGTAAGCATTGTCTTCGTGTCCCGTTCATGAAGTACATGTTTTGGATGAGAGAAGTGACTTCCTCTAATTCACGTGCTTTTGATGTAAGTTGCCGTCGTGAATTCGAGAAAGCTTGTTTTTGCTTCCTATGGAATCATCCCAAGTCAGTCATGCATGTGCGAAGTATTCTATGGTCTGATAGACTGATCATCTTCATTCCATATGTATTCCCTAGCACACCAAGCCACTGATTGATTTGTTCAAGGAAAGGAAGTTCGTAAGTGCTAATCCTTAAGGACCCAAAGGACATGCCCAAGACTTCGATATCCTCAATGATGGCTCCCAACCAGAACTCGGTAGTGTTTCTTTTGTAAGATTTCTATGTGGCACATTTTCTTGGACAGTGTCTCCACATGTATCCTGCAATCCAGCTCATGTTTTGGAGCTTGCTACTGTAGTTCATTTCCCGAGAATCTCGCAACGTCATCTCGTCGATTTGTGTTGCAAACTTTCTTTTCAGACATGTTGAGTCTGGAATGTCCTGACACCAATCAGATCTGAATCTCAGGCAGATGTGATGATTGGAACGTTTCCCAAGAATTATAATATTGGTCTTCTGTAACCTGTTAAAGTGGATGTTATGGCCAACACACCTAGCTGAAAGACCTATTATTGTAGTATTTTGATTGAGCAATTTGGCCACTCCCCATGAGGATTTGACTTATTCTGGAAGTTGTTCCTTATGGATTCTTCGTGCTCCCGAAGTCCGACCTTTACTTGATGTTCTAGATACCGAACAGTATCTATACTCGGGTTACGCTAGTACGTCAAGGAGAACATTAGAAGCGGAGTGCTAAATGTCTCTTGGTCGATCGTCCAGATTTTGTTTCTTTGGCATTGCTAAGGTGAAATCTGAGAAAGTGTTGTCTTCCTTTGCATCCGCATCCTCCATCACTATTCATCATGGTAGTATGAGGTGTTGCCAAGATCTTGGCATAGATGTTGGTAAAACCCCGATGAATATGGAAATGCTCAAGTTCTTGAGAGCACGCTCGGACACTAGGTTACATCCCCGGTATCAATTGGAATGTGCCTTCCATTTGCCGAGTTGTCTTACAACTCTAGTTTCCTTTCCAAACTGAGTATGCCATTTCTTCGAACTCCTTCAAACGATCGTTTGTAAATTTTCTTGGGCTGGTATAAAGAGTTTCAATGATCTCAGTATCAAAAGTAATTCTTTTTGCCACTTAAGAAATTAATTCTACGAGTCACCTCTTCTAAGGTGCCCCGTTGTGGAATCATGGCAATTAATTCCTCGCTACCTTGAAACCTTGCACCCTCTTACTTAAACGTGGAATTGTTGCCTACCAAATTGAAACCTTCGTCGTCTACTTCCTTCCATCACCCCCTAAGTGTGTTTTGTGCCTCAGCTCGAGAGATGTTTGAACGTCTCATTCTATGAGTTCATCCCGAGTTGCTTGATCTTCGTGAAGATCAATTTTAGTAGAGTTTTCCTTTCCTTTCGTTGTCGTGTTCGTATGGAGATCTCGAAGGCAAACACGTCAAGGTCAAGATGATGTAATGATCAACATCCTCAAGAAGTGCAAATTGGATCATGAAGACCGTGCCAGATCCGTGATCCCCTTTCATCTTACCCTACGCTTGAATCTCGGGACGAGATTCTTGTTTAGTGGGGGTGAGTTGTCACAGCCCTAGAAATTGCTTGTAAATATTTGCATAATCATCCATGCATCATGTCTAATTTTATTTGAAGTTGAAATGGAGGATGATCAAACCCTAGCATCAAATGGAATTCAAATAGGTTCAACTAAAATAAATTTCAATGAACCCAAAATGGTCTTCAAAAATGTTCATCATTTTTGGAAAATGCTGGAAATGGCAACCAGAGGTGATGCACATTTTTCCTAGCCATCTTGGATTTTATTTCAACACATATTGTATTTGATATGGGGCTTCTAAAATGATATAAATATTTTGACAGCTCCAATTATTCTGGAAATTATTGAGGGCCACTGTAATAATTCAGAGAGTGTCCACGAATATTTTCAGAATTATATAAAATGATTTGCTTTGAAATCCAAATTAAAACAAACTACAGAAAATAGAAAACAGAAAAAAAAGGGGAAAGGAACTTACCTGGGCCAACTTACCTGGCGGCCCAATCGAACCAGCCCAGCCCCACTGACCTGTGCCAGTCGTCATCCACCTCGAGCCAAGAGGACGCGGGCGTGTGGCCGACGCGTGCGCACGGCCATGCCGCCACGCCACATGCCTGCCTGGCCTCCCTGGCCACGTCCACGCCGCGGGACGCCTCGCGGGTGCCGTCCGGATCAGGACGACCCCCTCACTCTCCCCCTCGCCTCTCCCTCGCTTCCCCGCCACCATGGCCGAGCGCCTTGCAGTGCGCCGCCCCTCGCCGATGTAGCCACCGCCGCTCTCGTGCCGCCCCGTGCTGTCCAGAAGCTCCGCCTCGACCTCCTCTTCGTCCCCACCGAGCCACGCGAGCCGGGAAGCTCTGCTTCGTCCTCAGCGTTGTCATCTTCACCCTTCGGCACCAGAGATCGCCAACATCTGTGCCTCCCCGAGCTGTTTGAGACCGCCTACGAGACCACCGTGAGCTCCTGCACCTTTCCCCCCCCCTAACGATGTGCTTTACTACCCGCCGTAGCCGTCACTCCCTTGCTGACCGAACGCGCCACCACCGGGCACGTCGCTGACGATGCTCCGGTGACTATATGGTCACGCGCCGGTGCCTAATGTGATCACCGCATTGAGTAGAGCCCCGCTAGCGCAAAACCTCTCACGTTTGCACGCTGCGGCCACCAACCCGAGCGCACCCGAGCCCCGGCCGCCGCTGCGGTCGTCGCTGGCGATGCTACAGGCCACCCCAGGCCTGGAGACCACCACCACCCGACGCACCTCTCCGTGGGCATTCGAAGGAGCCTAGCTGCGCTTCGAACGGCCGCCGAAATCGGCCGGCCAGAGTACCTCTGCCGTCGGTTTTGCTCGCCGGCGTTAAGCCGCCGACGTGCCACACTTAATTAGCGCTAATGTCCTGCTAATTAACCCCCCCTGTGACACTGACAGCTGGGCCCCGCTGCCTAATTAACCATAGGACTAATTCCCTGTTTAGTCTAATTTAAACCCACGGGACCCACATGTCAGTTTGACCATGCTGACGTCACCGTTGGCTGGCCCCACCTGTCAGCTTTGACTTGGCCATGTCAGCGTTGACCCGGACCCACTGGTCTGCCTCTGTAGATGACTGGGTTGACCCTGCTGACATCATGTAGATGCAGTGCTGACGCAATAAAGAGTTTCTGGAATTTCGAATAAATCTTAAATGATTTATTTATTTTCAGAAAATGTTTAAAACTTCTAAAAATCATAGAAATTCAACAGTAACTCAGAATGAAATAATTTATATATGAAAAATTATCAGAAAAATATGAAGAATCTGTTTATGGCATGTTCATGCATGTTTGAGCAAGTTAACATCACCAACTAGGACAAATCATGATTATGGAATATATGGTAAATAGTTTTGGAGTTGGAATTTGCTTAATGTTTGAATTCCACTTCAGCTAATATGACTAACTATTGCATTAGGTGAATTCAGTACCTTAACATGTCATGATCATGCATCATGTTTGTTGCATTGCATTGATTGTGTTCCTTCTTGTTTGTCGGTGTTTGTTCCCTCTCGGTAGGCGTTGTTTCCGACGACGTGACCGTTGACACTGATGAAGAATCGTCCTACCTTCAGAAGTGCCAGGCAAGCAAACCCCCATTGAGCATTCTGATACAATCCCACTCACTCGCTCCTGCTCTCTTTTACTGCATTAGGACAACAACGTTTCAAATGTTACATGTTGCGGTAGTTGAACCCATTCCTCTGCATGACCTGTCTTTGCCACAGTAAATAGTAAAACCCACTAGCATGAGTAGGAGTTGTTTGAGCCATGATGTGCCTACTCATTCATGCTTGCTTGTTATGCCTGCTATTGTTTAGAGTTGTGTCAGGTCTGATTCATCTGGGATGGATTGGAATGGTGATGAACATGTCCTACTGTTGAGAGCTAAGTGTGTGAATACGATTTGGTAAAGGTAGCGATGAGAGGCCATGTAGGAGTACATGGTGGGTTGTCTCATTGAGACCGTCCTTAAGAACTGAGTTTTGTGTATGTTATCCAAGACAGTTACTAGCACACATTGGGTTCCGATAACTCGACCCCTCTCGACTTATTAATCGCCTTGATCTCTGTCCAGGAGTTGCAACTAGTTTCTGGTGTATGTAGGTCGTGCTAGTAGTCTACCAAGTGGCACCCGGTACAGGTGGGCTTGGGACAGACTAGGCACCGTGGCCCGGTGTACCAAGTGGCACCCGGATGGTGGACTTGGGAACCCTGCACACATCGTTTGGGGCCGTAGTGGAAACCTCGGCCGGACTTCCTTGCGGGTCGGACACAAATAGGCGATAAACCTGGACTAGAGTCTTGCGTGGTTAGTCAGGTTGTGGCCGACACCCTCGCCGGGCTTCACTTGAAGGTTGCCGAGATACATGAAGTGTATATGGTGGTAAGTGGTGAGAGCGTGTGTGAAGAAGTACACCCCTGCAGGGTAATATGATCTATTCGAATAGCCGCGTCCTCGGATATGGACTACTTGGAGACTTATATGGTTCATAGATAACTGGAAGTGGATACCCTAAAATGCGCAAGATAAGCATGAGTGCTATGGATGGCCTTCTCGTAGGTAGACAGGAGAGGATCCATAGTGGGGTATTGATATGGTGAATATGTGGACTCGTGTGCGCTTTTTCACCTCAAAGAAAATACTTGCAGTCGTAGTACAGGATAGCCACTGAGTCAAAGCTGGCTTGCTGCAGTTAAACTCCACAACCCCTTTATTGATACTGATGCATAAGTAGTTAGTTCTGATCTAAGTCTTGCTGAGTACCTTTGTACTCACGGTTGCTTAATTTATGTTTTTTGCAGAGGAGACTTCAGTCTCACTAGTAGTTCCACGTGGGCTTTGACGAGTAGTTTGGAAATCCCAGACAGAGGTCTGGATCCTCTTGTAGATAGTCAGGCTTCTCAGCCTTTTTCTTTTGTAGTTGTCTGTACTCAGACAGGTTTATGCTTCCGCTTGTTGCTTGTATGACTTTGTATGTTGGGTCATGAGACCCATGGTTGTAATATCAATGTATGGCTCCTTGGAGCCTCTTAAAGAAATACTTTGAGTCGTAGAGTTATGTTGTGATGCTATGTTGTATCTACACATATCGAGCATATTGTGTGTATGTTATTGAAATGCTTTGGTATGTGTGGGATCCGACACCTAGTTGTTTATTCTTGGTAGCCTTCCTTATGGGGAAATGCCTCCTAGTGCTTCCATCCGGAACACGTGGATTGACCGGCATGTGTCCTTCTTTGCTCCTATGTCTGTCCCTATGGGGAAATGTCACGCGGTGTTCCTTTAAGTCCTTGTAGCTTGCTACGACTTGGGTTCATACGTTGATGACCGACACGTGCATTGCTGGGTCATGTATGCCTGTCCCTATAAGTTTGTGCCACCTTGGTTTACTACTAGTCATGTCGGCCCGGGTTCTTTGTCATATGGATGCTAGTGACTCAATCATATACGTGAGCCAAAAGGCGCAAACGGTCCCGGCCAAGGTAAGGCTGCAGCCGTGGGAATACCATGCGTGAGGCCGCAAAGTGATATGATGTGTTATATGCTAGATCGGTGTGACTTAGGATCGGGGTCCTGACACTTGATCTTCTCGATGACCCGCCTGTAGGTCATGATTTGCCGGCTCCACGTTGCCGGATGAAATGTGCCGTCGGGAAGAAACTCCTTCTCGACAAGTTCTTGGTCTTGCTTATTGATGTAGTATGTGCCGGACGCATCGCTTGCCGGGAAGATCAGCTCTTTGTTGGGGCTGCTTTGCAACAGCCCTAGACTGGCACGACCCCATGCTTAAAAGGTTTGTGGGACCCTGGTTCTCACTACACCGTCACTTCAGTACCGTGCATTGCCCGATCTCGCCTTGAGAGTTGGTACAAACTTTGCCGGTGCATCCATACCCCGTGACATGATACGCTCTATCACACATAAGCCTCCTTATATCTTCCTCAAAACAGCCACCATACCTACCTATTATGGCATTTCCATAGTCACTCCGAGATATATTGCAATGCAACTTCCACTGTTCCGTCACATGACATGTGTGTTCATCATCATATTGCTTTGCATGATCATATAGAGCTAACATGGTATTTGTGGCATAGCCACCATTCATCATTATCATACATGTTACGCTAGATCATTGCACATCCTGGTACACTGCCAGAGGCATTCATATAGAGTCATATTGTTCTAGTTTTATCGAGTTGTAAGTAAATAAAAGTGTGATGATCATCATTATTAGAGCATTGTCCCAGTGAGGAAAGGATGATGGAGAGTATGATTCCCCCACAAGTCGGCATGAGACTCCGGACGAAAACAAAAGAGGCCAAAAAGAGCCCAACAAAAAAATAAAAAAAGAGAGATAAAGAGAGAAGGGGCAATGTTACTATCCTTTTCCACACTTGTGCTTCAGAGTAGCACCTTGTTCTTCATATAGAGAGTCTCCTATGTTGTCACTTTCATATACTAGTGGGAATTTTTTGTTATAGAACTTGGCTTGTATATTCCGATGATGGGCTTCCTCAAATGCCCGAGGTTTTCATGAGCAAGCAAGTTGGATGCACACCCACTTAGTTTCAGTTGAGCTTTCATACACTTATAGCTCTTAGTGCATCCGTTGCATGGCAATCCCTACTCCTCGCATTGATATCGATTGATGGACATCTCCATAGTCCGTTGATCCACCGAGTTGATGCGAGACTTTCTTCCTTTTTGACTTCTCCTATTGATCTCTACCACCGCATTCTATTCCACCTATAGTGCTATATCCATGGCTCATGCTCATGTATTGTGTGAAGTTGAAAATGCTGAAGCGCGTTAGAAGTATGATCCAATTGCCTGGTTTAACACCGGGGTGCTCATGATTTATATTTATGCGGTGAAGGCGGAGTCATGCCATGCTAACATGATAAAATGAGTGGGGATAACATTCGTTAAGGATCGTATATTTTGAAAGTTTAATGATTATGCTTCTTATATTCATGGATATTATTTTGTTGATATTGTTACTTCATCGTTTCTCAATATTTATACCGTAAAGAGATTACATGATACACATGTTAGGTCGCATTCAACATCAAAAATTCTATTTTTATCATTTACCTACTCGAGGGCGAGCAGGAATTAAGCTTGGGGATGCTGATACGTCTCCAATGTATCTATAATTTTTTATTGTTTCATGCTATTATATTATCAACTTGGATGATTTATATGCAATTATATGCTATTTTATATCATTTTTTGGGACTAACCTATTAACCCAGTGCCCAGTGCCAGTTCCTGTTTTTTGCTTGTTTTTGGCTTTTCAGAAAATCAATATCAAATAAAGTCCAAACGGAAAGAAATCTTTAGATTATTTTTTTCTGGACCAGAAGGGACCCTAGAAGCTTCGGGAGGAGGCCAGACGAGATACGAGAGAGCCAGAATATATGTGAATTTATAGGCTTGGAATTAGGTCAAACGGAGCTGCGTGGGGCCCACAAGCTCAAGGGGCGCGCCCCTTGAGCTTGTGGGCCCCACGCAGCTTCGTTTGACCTAATTCCAAGCCTATAAATTCACATATATTCCCAAACCAACAGAAAGGAAATAACTTTTCCGCCACCGCAAGCCTCTGTTCTTCTGCGATCCCATCTGGAGGCCTTTTTCGGTAATCTGCCGGAGGGGGAATCAATCATGGAGGGCTTCTACATCAACCTTGCTGCCCTTCCGATGATGTGTGAGTAGTTCACCACAGACCTATGGGTCCATAGCTAGTAGCTAGATGGCTTCTTCTCTCTCTTTGATCTTCAATACAATGTCCTCCTCGATCTCTTTGGAGTTCTATCCGATGTAATCTTCTTTTGCGGTGTGTTTGTTGGGATCCGATGAATTGTGGGTTTATGATCAGATTATTCACTGAAAGTAATTGAGTCTTTTCTGAACTTCATTATGCATGATTGTTATAGCTTTGTATTTCTCTCTGATCTATCAGTTTGGTTTGGCCAACTAGATTGATTTATCTTCAGCGGGAGAGGTGCTTTGTAATGGGTTCAATCTTGCGGTGCTCTATATCCCAGTGACAAAGTAGGGGACAAGACACGTATTTGTATTATTGCCATTAAGGATAAAACGATGGGGTCTATTCATATTGATTGAGTTTACTTTGTCTACATCATGTCATCTTGCTTAAATCGTTACTCTGTTTGTCATGAACTTAATACCATAGATGCATGCTGGATAGCGGTCGATTGGTGGAGTAATAATAGTAGATGCAGGCAGGAGTCGGTCTACTTGTCACAGACGTGATGCCTATAGACATGATCATTGCCATGAATAATGTTATAACTATGCGCTTTTCTATCAATTGCCCAACAGTAATTTGTTTACCCACCGTATGCTATGTGTTCGAGAGAAAAGCCTCTAGTGAAAACTATGGCCCCTGGGTCTACTTTAAACATATTAAAAAACCTAAAAATACCTTGCTGCACTTTATTTACTTTTCTTTTGTTTTGCAATTTATACTTTTGCCTATACAAGATTTAATCCTTGCAAGTAACGAGTTCAAGGGGATTGACAACCCTCTTGCCCGCGTTGGGTGCAAGTATTTGCTTTTGTGTGTGCAGGTGCTGTTCACGAGGCTTTGCGTGATTCTCCTATTGGTTCGATAAACCTTGGTTCTCACTGAGGGAAATACTTATCTCTACTGTACTGCTTCACCCTTCCTCTTTGGGGAAAATCCCAACGCAACTCACAAGTAGCAGTCCGCTAGGCTTCCCGACCCATTCTACAAAGGCGGTTACTTACAATGTTCTTCAACTTAGACCCCACACAATCAATTTCACTTAAACGACCACAAGTATTAATGTGTATAACCTTATGACACCTTTCCACTACTTAGCGCAAGTCCTTTCGGCTACACATAAATAAATTACTCACACTCTATCTCAAAATTACTGCAAGGAACCCAATTATCAAGTTTAGTTGATACAAGTTCATGCAAGTTTTTATTATACCACTCATGTATACCTGTTATTTTTAGGACCAACATATAACTCATGCAAATTATCAATTACTATTCAACTCTCTAAAAATATATAAGTGAGGCAAGAGAGTCCTAATCTTTTCTGTAAAAACATAATTTATCACCGTACTCTAACATGTATAAGTGAAGTGCAAGAGAAAATTCTGTAAAAGCATCAACTCAAAAGATATAAGTGAAGATCAATGAACATTCTATAAATAGAAGACCAAAGTGTGTCTCTCTAAGAAGTGTGATCAGAACATGATGATTGTAAAGACCAGCAAACAAAACTAAAGCAAAAACAAAAGATGCTCCAAGCAAAGCACATATCATGTGAACAAATAAAAACTTAGGTCCAACCGAGACATACCGATAATAATTGAAGACGAAAGAGGGGATGCCTTCCGGGGCATCCCCAAGCTTAGGCTCTTGCCGCTCCTTGTTCATCTCTTATCGAGGTCTCCCTCGATCTTAAAAACTTCATCCATACAAAACTTAACAGAACTCGTGAGATAGGTTAGTACATATAAAATAAATCCCCCATTCATGTACTGTCAAGACAAGATGCATATTTATTTCCAAGTAATGGCTACTATATCCTATCATTTTCACAATTTATATCCCCAAATATATGCCATGGAAACTCTAAAACAAGCAGTCAAAAAAAACACTAATCTGTCAAAAACAAAACAATACGTAAAGATATAATTTTAAACTATACTTATGTAACTTAGAAAATTCTGAAAAATTAGTAAATGACAGACAATTTCTAGTTCAGTACTTTTTACAAATTTCAGCAATTGATCACGTTCCAGTACATAATTAAAATTCAGACACTGGACACAAAAGTTTCAGTTTCTCCATGGAACCTAACAAACATGCATTTGCAACATCCCAAGGGCTTAACTTGGCACAAAAATATTAAAAAAAATATGGAAACATAACTACTACAGTAGCAATAATCATAGACACACGAAAACAGGAATAAACATTAAAGATAAATATTGGGTTGCCTCCCAACAAGCGCTATTGTTTAATGCCCTTTAGCTAGGCATAATGCCAACTATCAAGTTTTATCATCTTTCAGTTCTTCAATATGACAACGCGATTTCTTAGGAGGATTTACAAGCATTCTATTAAATTAAACACTCCTAGGCACAAAATCCAAAATTTTAGTACCAAAGATAGGTTCCTTTGTTATCTTCCTAAAAGTGGCGTCCACGCTTATCATCTTTAAATCTTCCTTATCTTTACTAGAAAAAGCACCCGAATTTGGTCTAGGCACCTTAGATACATAAGTAAAATTTAAATTCTTATTTTTAGATGTCCCCTCACTAGTTTTTATAGAAGAAAAGGTTGAACCCAAAACGTCCATAACTTCCTCCAATTTATCAATTCTAGTGGGACTTTGTTCTACTCTATTGGTAAGTGGTTCTTTTTTCCTTTAACAGTTTTAGAGCATTCCCTATCGTAGAGCCTAACTTGTTGATTTGATTGTGCATCTTTTCATCCAATTCTTCCAATTTTTGATTAGTTGGCATTTTATTTTCAATTATATCCAATCTCGGCATAAGATGTTCCGAGGTTAGCTCAGTCTCATTAATTTTAATTGGTGGACATCCCACTAAATTTCCCATAGCATTAAAGGCATCTAAAGTATGACTACTCAAAAATTCCCTCCAGTGATAGTATCAAGGAAAAAACTATACCAAGTAGTAACGCCAACATAAAAAATTCTAAGAAGAATTGGTAGATTGCTTATGAGTAGATCTATTTTGAGCATCACAAATTCTATACCAAGCATCTTTTAAACTCTCTCCATCCCTTTTGTTTAAAATTAAGCACTTCAAGCTCGGGTGTGGAAACAACAAGTGAAGAACTAGACATGATAACAAGACACAAAAGTAGCAACAAAAGATATTTTTGGTATTTTGGAAAAAAATTGGCAAGCAAAGATGCAAGCAAAACAAGAAGCAAAAGTAAATAAGCAAGAAATAAAACAAGTAAACAAGGAGTTTGTGTGAAGACACCTGATTTGGTAGTGAAGACTCCCAGGCAATGGCGTCAGAAATTTCTTTGCAACTCCCGTAGGAGTCGTTGGTTTTCTCCAAAGAGGAAGGGTGAAGTAGAACAATAACAAAGTTTTCCCCTAGTTAAGAACCAAGGTTTATTGAACTAGTAGGAGCTTCTAAGCTAACAAAATAAACAACACCTATGCACAAATAAAATAAACACTTGCACCCAACGTGGCAAGAGGGTTGTCAAACCCCTTGTCTTACTAGTTACAAGATTAAAAGCAAAATAGAGATAGGTAGTAGTGAAGTGAAACGGCAAGATAAAAAGAGCAATTTTGTAGAAGAATTTATTAATAGAGAATAGACTAGGGGGCCATAGGTTCACTAGAGGCACCTCTCTCTCGAAAACAGGTGAATGACATGGTAAACAAATTACAGTTGGGCAATTGAAAAGATTGCGATATTTATGACTATGATCATTCATGGCATAATCTCATATAGGCATTATGTCTGTGATAACTAGATCATTAATCCAACTTCATCTACTACTAATACTCCATCCCAAAACCTCTATCCAGCATGCATCTCAAGGCATTAAGTTTGCAAGAAACATAGTATCGGAATAAGAAAGATGACATAATGTAGACAGGAAGAAGTCAATCAATATGACTAAACCCCGTCGTTTCATCCTTAGTGGGAACAATACAATACGTGTCTTGGCCCTTTTCGTCACTGGGTTAGAGAAACGTGACATTGAACCCACTACAAAGCACAACTCCCTCTGAAGAAAAATCAATCAAACTTGGCCAAACAAGATAGATAGATTGGAGAGCATACAAAGCTATTTAATTATGCAGCAACAAAACCCAAATAGATTCAATTGATTTCAATGAACAATCTGATCATAAAGTGACAATTCATCATGTCCCAACAAACAGACCACCGATTACATCGAATTGATCTCAATCGAGAACGAGAACATGGTTTGAATATCCAACGGAGAGAGAGAGAGAGCAATCCAGCTACTACTATGGACCCGTAGGTCGTGAAGGAACTAGAAGCAGCAAGGTTGATGAAGATGGCTTCCTCCTCCGGCAGGGCTCCGGATGGGATCCCTCCGGAACAGAGGCTTGCGGTGGCGATAAAATTCTTCTGGAGGTACGACGGATGGTTTCGGTATTTATAGGGATTTATGGCGGTGGAATTAGGTCAAGGCGGTACTTGTGGGCCCCACACAGGCAAGGGGCGTGACCACGCCCTGGCCGCGACACCTGTCAGTGTGGGCCCCTCGATGCTCGTGTCGATCTCTCTGAAGCTTCATGTGTTTCTTGTCGCCCAAAAAATCGCGTTAAATCGGCAACGTATTTTGACCTCCGTCGATATTGATTTCTTGCAAAACCAAAAACAAGCAGAAAACATGAACTGGCACTGGGCACTAAATTAATAGGTTAGTCCCTAAAAATAATATAAAATGCTATAAAAATATATAAAAGTGGTAATATAATAGCATGAAACAATCAAAAATTATAGATACGTTTGAGACGTATCATGGCGGCAGGAGCAATAGGAGTACTAATAAAATTATTATTATTGGTACTAGTAAAAATCACACAACTTGGTATTCTCAGTAATAGACATGATTGCAACAAGAACATAAATAGCAACAAAAGATGTTTTTGGTATTTTTAAAGTTTTTTTAGCAAGCAAAGATCCAAGCAAGGCAAAAAGCAAAAGTAACTAGGCAAGATAGATAACAAGTAGGTAATGTGTTTATGTGAAGGCACCTTTTGGTGTAGTAGAAGACTCCCCGGCAATGACTCCAGAAATCTTGCTTGCTCCCGCAGGAGTTGTTGGAATTCCCCCAAGTGTAATGTTGAAGCAGAATGGTAGCAAGTATCTCCCTCAGTTAGAGAACCAAGGTTATCAATCTAGTAGGAGTCTCCCAAACTAACAAAGTCAACATCACCTGCGCACAGAACACAAACAAACTCGTCCCCGACACGGCAAGAGGGTTGTCAATCCCCTTGTCTTGCTAGTTACAAGATTAAACTGCAAGTGATAGAGATAGTTGATAGCGATGTAACATGGCAAAATAAAAGTAGCAATGGCGTAGAAGAATTCAGTAATGGAGAATAGACCCAGGGGCTATAGGTTCACTAGTGGGATCTCTCTCGAAAATAGGCAAATGGCATGGTAAACAAATTATAGCTGGGCAACAATTAAATTGCAATATTTATATTTATGACTATGATCATTCATGGTATAATCTCATATAGGCATTATGTCCGTGACAAGTAGACCATTAATCTAACTGCATCTACTACTAATACTCCACCCCAAAACCGCTATCCAGCATGCATCTCGAGGTATTAAGTATGCAAGAAACAGAGAATTGCAATAAGCAAGATGACATAATGTAGACATGAAGACATCAATCAATATGACGAAACTCCATCATTTTATCCTTAGTGCCAACAATACAATACGTGTCTTTGCCCTTATTGTCACTGGGTTGGAGCACCGCAAGATTGAACCCACTACAAAGCACCACTCCCTCTGAAGAAAAACTCATCAAACTTGGCCAAAGAACATAGATAGATTGGAGAGCATGCAAATCTATTTAATTATACAACAACAAAACCCAAATAGATTCAATTGATTTCAATGAACAATCTGACCATAAAGTGACAATTCATCATATCGCAACAAACATATCACCGATTACATCGAATTGATCCCGATCATGTGAGGCAGCTCACGGGAACATGGGATTGAAGATCCAAGAGAGAGAGAGCCATCTAGCTACTACTATGGACCCCAAGGTCCTAATGGAACTACTCACACATGGTCATGGAGGTAACAAGGTTGATGAAGAAGACTCCGACAATGGATCTCCCTCCGGCAAAGCTCCGGAACAGGCCTCCAGATTGGATCTTCACGAAACAGGAACTTGTGGCGGTGGTAAAATTCTTCTAAAAATACGGCGAAGGGTGTCGATATTTATGGGGATTTATGGCGGTGGAACAGTGGTAAGGCGGTGCTTGTGGGCCACACACACCCTGGTGGCACGCCCTAGTGCTTAGGCGCGTGTAACACCCCCATGTATTAGCAACAGTGATCACCTTTTGATAATGCCATGTCACCATGCTTAACAGTGCTTGATCATCATTTGCATCATATCTCATTTCAAATTCCAATTCAAATTGAAATTCAAATTTAAGTGAAAATAAAAGTTGTTCCAATTTGGAAAATAAAATGTTCATAATGTTACAAATAATCTAAAAGCAATTAAAAAATTAAAATCAACATTTATAAAATTGTTTAAATAACTCTAACATCATGTAACAGTATCAGAACAGCACCATTTAGGTCCATTTCATTTAAATAAAATTCAAATGAAAAGATCTGGACTCCAAACATTTTTATGGCAGTGCTAGATATTGCACTGTATTTATGTGGCTAAGTCACATATTTTGCAAAAGTCAATTTGTGGCTAAACCAAATACATACAGAAAAGAATAAAAGAAAACAGAAAACTAAAAAAAGAGAAAAGGCCTAGCATCTACTGTTGCGCTGGGCCTAACTACAGGGCAGCCCAGCCGCGGCCTATATGGCCCCCGACCCCCGAAACCCTAGCTCCGTATCCCCCTCCTCTCGCTCTGCTCTCTCCCTCTCCTCCATGGACGCATCGGTCGACAGCGTGTCCGACCGCACCCGCGCGCTCTCCGTCGTCCCCGTCACCTGAGACCGTGCCAGGAGCTCCGGCATGGACCACCTCTTCTCCCTCGCCACTGGATCGGGGCCGAGTCGTCGCATCGCCGTCGCTTTCATCGATCCCCTTCGCCAGATGCAGCCTCTGCCTCGCCGTTGATCTGCTCCGCCTCGACCTCCCCGAGCCCATCGAGCCACCCTACGAGTTCGCTGTGAGCTCGCCGAGCTTCTCCCCTTGTCCTCCTTCTCCCATTCGTCCTCTGGCCGTGCTCCCGCCACACTCGGAGCTCCGGCCGCCGCTGATGCCGTCGCCGCCGCTGCTGCGCTACACTCTAACCCCAACCGATGCCACCACGCGATGCGCACGCGCACCAGCTTCATGCAGGACCTCTCCGTCGTCCGTTTGGTCGCCGTAGACGCCACCCCGTGCATCGCCGCCGCTAGCTGCCGCTCGTCCATCGCCATTGCCGCCACTCCCGGCCACCTCCGTCTGGGCCACCGCCGTAGATGGATGCGTGGCTCTGCGCCCGTTCGATGGAACCTCACGGCCGACCAAATGGTCGCCAAAGGTGGTCGCTAGGACCTCGCCACCGTCCGCCGTCCTCTGTCAACGCCGGCGCGCGCGCGCAGTTTGATTAACCGGTCGGATTAGTTTAGGGTTAACTAAATACTAATTAGGCTAATTAGCCGCTGACATGTGGACCCCCCTGCTAAATAACCCTTCGTTTAAAAGTTAGACTATGACATGTGGGTTCCATGCACTGTAGCGCTTAATTAAATTTAATTAAGTCCCTGTGACACTGACAGTGGGGCCCCACCTCTAATTAAATTAAATTAAATAAACTAACTAACATCTGTGTCACTGACACCCTGGCCCCACCTGTCAGTTTGACTGGTCAAACATTGACCTAGTCAATGCTGACTGGGTTGCTGACTAGGCAGCCCTGGCCCACTGTCAGCCTCAGTGGCTAGCCCACTGTTAGGTGTCAAAAGTTTTGCACTGTTTATATTTCGAATTAAATTAAATCTAGAAATTTCTGAAATTGTTTAAAACTTTGAAAAATCATATAAAATAAACCGTAACTCGGATGAAAATAATTTATATATGAAAAATGATCAGAAAAATATGAAGAATCCGATTATGCCACCCACATACCTGTCAGCCCTCTCTAACATGATGAACATGGAACTTTCCCCTCCGGTTCATCTGTCTGACAGATGTCCAAAACCGGAAAAACGTTCCAGTTAATTCCCCGATTCATCTGCCACGTGTAGCACTGCGTTAGGGCACCCTAGCACAGCCTATTGTCATGCCAAGCATCTGTGTGCATTTGTTTGCTTTATATTTACTGTTTCTCCCCCCCTCTTCTCTCCGGTAGACTCCGAGACCGATGCTGTCCCTGTGATCGACTACGTCACCGACGATCCTTCTTCCCCCTTCAGCAGAGCTTCCAGGAAAGCAAAACCCCCTTGCTCATCAGATATCGCCCATTCCTTTCCCCCTCATGCTTGCATTAGAATTGCTTCTGTTGTTATTCCGATAGCTCCTATTCTGATGCATAGCCTGATTTTGTCGCCTGATGTTTATACCTACCTGTTATTCCATGATGCTTAGTTAGTTATGTTGTTGATTCATCGGTGGCCCCTCACCCTTGTCCGTTTGCCATGCTTATTATCGGGTCGTGATCACTCTAGGTGATGATCACGAAAATGTTTACATTACTGTCATACTTAAACTGTTAAAGTCGGGCTGGCCCCAAGGGTGCCCGCGAGAAAATAATGTTAAAGACGGGTCGGCTCCAAGAGCACCCGTGAGCCGTGTATTACCAAGTCGGAGCGACAGGAACCCTGTTCGTCTCTGCGAGTTACTAAATACGCCTAACGGATTTGGGTATTTGATCTGAGTTGGCCACTGGCCTATACGCACTACCACCACGTGGGATAATGGTTTAATGGGGCCCTCTACGCCATATGTATCAGCCGAAAGCTCTGTCAGACGTCCAGTTCAGCATTGTGGCCGGGTCGGATCGGCGCCCCAGAGGTGGTGCCTGGATCCACCTTGCGCACAACGACCCGGAGTGCACAGGGCGATGGGCCAAGACCCCTGGGCGCTTAGGATGTAGACCGGCGGGGACCTCTCTGTTGAGCCTAGGTAGGGCTGCGGTGTGTCGATCAGCCGAGGCCGGGCATGAGCCGGAAAAGTGTGTCCGGCCAGAGTTAATCGAGCGTGTTGGGTAACAGTAGTGCACCCCTGCAGGGAAGTAATCTATTCGAATAGCCGTGTCCACGGTAACAGGACGCTCGGAGTTGTATCCTGATCTGCTACAACTACAAATGGATAATGTTACAATGATAAATTGCTATTATTGCTCTCGGGGTCACTTTCTCAGGGGTAGTCGAGGAAGGATCTCAGGGCATTACTACAATATATGATTGCTATTATATGTTTCTATACTCTACTCTCTTCTGATGCTGCAAGATTGCTTCAAGATGCTAGTCTTCGATAGGGTAGGCCTCTCCCCCTCTATTCTAGCATTTCTGCAGTTTAGTCCAAAGATATAGCCCCATTCCTTTTATACCGATGCATATTTAGTATAGTTCTGATGTTAGTCTTGCGAGTACTTTGGATGAGTACTCACGGTTGCTTTGCTACTTCTTTTTCCCCATACCCGATTGTTGCGACCAGACGACGGAGCCCAGGAGCAGGAGATCCCCGGAGAAGCCTACTACGACGTGGAGATCCCCGCCGACCAGGAGTAGTTCAGAGGCCCTAGGCAGGAGGCCTTCGCCTTTTCGAACAGTGTCGTTGTTTGTGCTAGCCTTCTTAAGGCATCTTGTTTAACTTTGTGTCTGTGCTCAGATACCTTTGTTTCCGCTGACGCTTGTGTAACTCGAGCTTATGTATTCGAGCCCTCGAGGCCCCTGGCTTGTAATATAAAGCTTGTATTATTTTATTTTGTGTCTAGAGTTGTGTTGTGATATCTTCCCGTGAGTCCTTAGTCTTGATCGTGTGCATTTGCGTGTATGATTAGTGCACGGTTAAGACGGGGGCGTCACAAGTTGGTATCAGAGCCGACTGCCTGTAGGAACCCCCCCCCCCCCCATCCAACTCCTTGGCCGAAGTTGAGTCTAGTCTCCAAAAACTGTTTTACTAACATGGCTGTGTGGCTTACGGGCCCACGTCGCCAATGGTGGTATTAGGATCTTTTATTTCTCGTCCTTACTCTGGGACTCTGCTCTCTCTTCTATTCGGGTTAACGATTTTTACTGACTCTAACATTAGGTTCTCGTGATCACATCCACCCGGAGTTCTGAATTTACCCCCCCCCCCCCCTTCTTCAAGTTGAGGGCCAGGTTCTGCTGCACAATGCTCACGGACCGCAGGATCCTTTTTCGAGGGCACCCTGCGTCGTCCCCTGCAGATTCCTTGCTCCAATAGTTTTCTCCGATGTTGGTGTAGCCTTTGCTATGTCGCGTTGTTGTATTCCTTCACCGCGTGCCTGCGCGCCGCCTAGTTTGTCTAGCTGCGTGCGTTTCCAAACTCCTACTGCCGTTTGTATCCAACTCTGTGCATAGATTTGTATGTCTTTAATGACTACTATTATGTATCTAATACACTTCTTGTTCATTGCCCATGTTATCTCATGAATAACTCCATACACCTGCAGTTGTTCTTGCTAAACTGCCCCTGTTGATTTGGCAGGATGGCTGACGATCCTCCACCTCCACCCTATATTGCCGTAATGATGCAACAGTTTGAGCTGAATCGTCAGTTTATGACTGGAGTAATGGCTCAGTTCCCAACTCAGAATGCTCAGCAACAGCCTGCCCCAATAACACTGCAAGAATTCGTGCGCCTCAACCCGTCCACCTTCCGCAACTCGACTGATCCAATGGATGCTGATGATTGGCTCCATGACATCGCTTTTCAGATGGAGTCGGCTAATGTTCTCCTTGACAGTTATGTCACCTATGCGACGTACCACCTGAGGGGTTCAGCTTCTCAATGGTGGGAAAGCCACAGGCGAATGCTGCCTGTTGGGACCACCACCACATGGGTAGAATTTCAGTCAGTCTTCCGTGCACGACACATTCCTCAAGGTCTGATCGACCAGAAGAAGAAGGAATTCCGCAAACTCTCACAGGGCAGAATGACTGTGGATGAGTATCAGAGGAAATTTCTTGAATTGTCTCGCTATGCTGAAGATGACGTCTGTACTGACGCACGCAAGCAAGAGAAATTCCATGAAGGACTGCGACCTGATATAAAGCTCGCACTTGTTATCCATGATTGCACGGACTTTGCGACGCTTGTCAGCCAAGCTTTCCGAACTGAAACTGGTCTGAATGAGTACCAGGAGTCGCTCAAGCGTACTCGAGATATTGGCTCATCCTCGGGCCAGCCTACTCAGAAACGACGAGTGTGGATTCCTCATAATGTCCATCACCGACCTGCCCCTGCACCGAGGCCTTCTTATGTTGCACCTCGTCTGCCTCCACCACCAAGACAACTGAATATCCCAAGTGGACAGCCCAATGCTATGGCTACTCCCCATAATGATGGTTTATGCCGCAGGTGTGGACAGCCAGGGCACCTTGCTCTCAATTGTCGTCAGGGTCAGCTGCAGAATGCATCACGTTCTCCTGTTGGCCGTAAAAGGGGCTGTCGAAACCGTCGATCCAGAAACTGTAATACCAAATCGCCTGTTGTTGTACTTGGCCATGTCAATCATGTCGATGTTGAAAGGGCTCAGAAGGAACCGACTATCGTGATGGGAACCCTCCCTGTTAACTCAGTATCAGCTTCTGTTCTTTTTGATTCAGGAGCGTCACATTCTTTCATATCTGAGGCGTTTGCATGTAAGCAAGACTTAACATTCGAAAACATGTACCCTCCGCTAGTGGTTAGCTCTCCAGGATCCAGGTGGGATACCTCGATGATAGCCCACAACAACCACATTGCAATTGGAGGATTAATGTTTACTGCTTCACTCATGGCCCTTAAGGTTACTACCATAGATGTCATTCTCGGTATGGATTGGCTGGAAGCCCATAATGCTTTCATCGACTGTGCTGCTAAGAAAGTTCAACTCACACACCCTTCTGGCCAGACAATCCAATACTCAGTCCGAGCAGCTCAGAATGCCGAGAGTCAGATATATGCTCTGAATGCCTTGAATGCTCCACCTCTTGAAGGAATAGAGAACGTTCCAGTCGTTCGCGATTTCCCGGACGTCTTTCCAGAAGAACTTCCCGGAATACCCCCTGTTAGAGCTGTCGAGTTCGTCATCGACTTGAAGCCAGGCACTACTCCTATTGCCAAGCACCCATACAAGATGCCACCACATGAACTCCTTGAACATAAGGAGGAAATCGACAAGTCACTTAAAAAGGGTTTCATTCGCCCCAATTCTTCTGCTTGGGGAGCACCTTCGCTCTTTGTTAAGAAGAAGGATGGAACAAATCGGTTGGTTCAAGATTACCGACCTATCAACCAAGCAACGATTCAGAACAAGTATCCGCTTCCCAGAATCAATGATCTGTATGATCAGCTTGCTGGATCTTCTGTGTTCTCTAAACTCGACTTAAGGTTGGGTTACCATCAGATCCGTGTTCGTAAGGAGGATATTCCGAAGACAGCCTTCGTTACTCGCTATCGTTCTTACGAGTACACTGTCATGTCCTTTGGCTTAACCAACGCTCCAGCAACCTTCTCTCGATTGATGAACTATATCTTCATGGATTACCTCGACAAATTTGTCGTGGTTTATTTGGATGATATCCTTATATATTCGAAGAATGAAGAAGAACATGCCGAACATCTTCGGCTTGTACTGGAGAAGCTGCGTGAACATCAACTGTATGCCAAGTATTCTAAGTGTGAGTTCTGGTTATCTGAAGTGACATATCTTGGCCACGTGATTTCCAAAGATGGCATTGTTGTTAACCCAGAACGAGTCCAGGCTATTCTTGAATGGACTCCTCCGAAGAATGTCAAGCAAGTCAGGAGTTTCCTCGGACTCGCCAGCTATTGCCGCCATTTTGTCGAGAACTTCTCCAAAGTTGCCAAGCCTCTGACTGATCTGCTTCACAAAGGCGTTAAGTTTGAGTGGACAGACAAATGTCAGGAAAGTTTTCAAACACTCAAGGACAAGCTGACATCTGCACCAGTGCTTGCTCCTCCGGATTCTCGTAAGGACTTCGTCATTTACTGTGACGCATCTCGTCAAGGATTAGGCTGTGTCCTAATGCAAGAGCGCAAGGTAATTGCTTATGGCTCTCGACAGTTGCGTCCTCATGAAGAGAACTATCCAACGCATGATCTCGAACTGGCAGCAGTTATTTATGCATTGAAGTTATGGCGGCATTACCTACTCGGTAATCGTTGCGAGATCTACACGGATCATAAAAGCTTGAAGTACTTGTTCACTCAGCCATCTCTGAACCTCCGTCAGCAAAGATGGATGGAGGCCATTACAGATTATGATTTGGGTATTTCTTACACCCCTGGCAAGGCTAATGTAATGGCTGATGCTTTGAGCCGTAAATCCTACTGTAGTGAACTTGAGGTTCAGCTACAGCAGCCACTCCTGTATGAAGAGCTTCGAAAGCTGAACATCGAGATAGTTCCTCAAGGTTATCTCAATACCCTGGTTGTTGAACCGGACCTCGAGCGCACCGTCAGAAACTTGCAGAAATATGACTCTGAAGTCGAAAAGATTAAGAAATACCTCTCCAAGGGAAATTCTTCATTCTACCATGTTGATGATGATGGTGCCTTGTTCTTCAAAGGCCGCCTAGTGGTCCCCAGAAAGCATAATCTGGACTCTCGCCCGGATGTTATGAAGGAAGCTCATGATACGCCTCTATCAATTCACCCTGGTAGTACCAAGATGTACCAAGACATTCGTCAACGGTACTAGTGGCCTGATATGAAGCATGACATTGCTCGATATGTTGCTGAGTGTGATGTTTGCCGTCGCATCAAAGCAGAACATCAAAGACCTGCTGGACTTCTGCAACCACTTGATATTCCTGAATGGAAATGGGACAAAGTCGAAATGGATTTCATTACTGGATTTCCCAGATCGCAGAAGGGTCATGATGCTATCTTTGTCGTCATTGACCGATTCTCAAAGGGAAAATTTTGTTTTTGCCACTATAGATTTTGCCAATTTTCCTTATGCCACTCTAGATTTTGACATTTCACTTTTGCCACTCTTAGTTTTTGACAATTATCACAATTGCCATTCCCGTGGCAAAAGCAAAATTTCCTGAGTGGCAATTGTGATACATTTCAAAAGCTAAGAGTGGCAAAAATGAAATAAAATTATTTTGCTTTTGCCACGGAATGGCAATTGTGATAATTGTCAAAAGCTAAGAGTGGCAAAAGTGAAATGTCAAAATCTAGAATGGCATAAGGAAAATTGGCAAAATCTAGAGTGGCAAAAACAAAAATTTCCCATTCTCAAAGGTTGCTCACTTTCTGCCAGTCAAGGAGACAATCACTGCTAGCCAGTTAGCAGACTTGTATGTTTCCAGAATCATGTCACTCCACGGTGTTCCGTTGGAGATCAGTTCAGATCGTGGCAGCCTCTTTACCTCAAGATTTTTCAACGGTTTCCAAGAAGCTATGGGAACTCATCTGTCCTTCAGCACCGCTTTTCACCCCCAGTCCCAAGGACAAGTTGAACGAGTCAATCAAGTGCTTGAAGATATGCTTTGAGCTTGTGTCATCTCCTTTGGCAAGAAATGGGAGGAATCTCTCCCGTATGCTGAATTCTCTTACAACAATAGCTATCAGGCTAGCTTGAAGATGGCACCATTTGAAGTTCTCTATGGACGTAAGTGCCGAACTCCTCTGAATTGGTCAGAAACTGAGGAACGGTCACTCGTTGGACCGGACATTATTCAACAAGTTGAAGAACAAGTCCGCATTGTCCGTGATCATTTGAAAGCTGCTCAGTCTCGACAGAAGAGCAACTATGATCGAAAACACCAGGTAATGGTCTATCAACCTGGCGAACAAGCTTACCTTCGTGTCACTCCGATGAAGGGCACTCACCGATTTGGGATCAAGGGCAAGTTAGCTCCTCGCTACATTGGTCCATTCCGTATTCTCGCAAGACGTGGAGAAGTGGCCTATCAGTTGGAACTATCGCCGAACCTTTCTCAGGTTCACGATGTTTTTCATGTGTCGCAACTCCGCCGCTGTTTCAAGGATCCTATCCGAGCTGTGGATCATGAAGTGCTTGAATTGCAAGAGGATCTTTCTTATCAAGAGTATCCGATCCACATTCTTGATCAAGCCGAACGTCGAACCCGTCAGAAGGCAATCAAGTTCCTTAAAGTTCAGTGGTCGAATCATTCTGAAGATGAAGCCACCTGGGAACGCGAAGATCGTCTTCGTGAAGAGTACCCCGCTCTCTTTCAGCCTACCTCTTAATTCTCGGAACGAGAATTTCTTTTAGAGGAGGAGAATTGTAACACCCCCGTGTATTAGCAACAGTGATCACCTTTTGATAATGCCATGTCACCATGCTTAACAGTGCTTGATCATCATTTGCATCATATCTCATTTCAAATTCCAATTCAAATTGAAATTCAAATTTAAGTGAAAATAAAAGTTGTTCCAATTTGGAAAATAAAATGTTCATAATGTTACAAATAATCTAAAAGCAATTAAAAAATTAAAATCAACATTTATAAAATTGTTTAAATAACTCTAACATCATGTAACAATATCAGAACAGCACTATTTAGGTCCATTTCATTTAAATAAAATTCAAATGAAAAGATCTGGACTCCAAACATTTTTATGGCAGTGCTAGATATTGCACTGTATTTATGTGGCTAAGTCACATATTTTGCAAAAGTCAATTTGTGGCTAAACCAAATACAGACAGAAAAGAATAAAAGAAAACAGAAAACTAAAAAAAAAAAAAAAAAGGCCTAGCATCTACTGTTGCGCTGGGCCTAACTACAGGGCAGCCCAGCCGCGGCCTATATGGCCCCCGACCCCCGAAACCCTAGCTCCATATCCCCCTCCTCTCCCTCTGCTCTCTCCCTCTCCTCCATGGACGCCTCGGTCGACAGCGTGTCCGACCGCACCCGCGCGCTCTTCGTCGTCCCCGTCACCTGAGACCGCGCTAGGAGCTCCGGCGTGGACCACCTCTTCTCCCTCGCCACTGGATCGGGGCCGAGTCGTCGCATCGCCGTCGCTTTCGTCGATCCCCTTCGCCGGATGCAGCCTCTGCCTCGCCGTTGATCTGCTCCGCCTCGACCTCCCCGAGCCCATCGAGCCACCCTACGAGTTCGCTGTGAGCTCGCCGAGCTTCTCCCCTTGTCCTCCTTCTCCCATTCGTCCTCTGGCCGTGCTCCCGCCACACTCGAAGCTCTGGCCACCATTGATGCCGTCGCCACCGCTGCTGCGCTACACTCTAACCCCAACCGATGCCACCACGCAATGTGCGCGCGCACCAGCTTCACGCAGGACCTCTCCATCGTCTGTTTGGTCGCCGTAGACGCCTCCCCGTGCATCGCCGCCGCTAGCCGCCGCTCGGCCATCGCGGTTGACGCCACTCCCGGCCACCTCCGTCTGGGCCACCGCCGTAGATGGATGCGCGGCTCTGCGCCCGTTCGGTGGAACCTCGCGGCCGACCAAATGGTCGCCGGAGGTGGCCGCTAGGACCTCGCCGCCGTCCGCCGTCCTCTGTCAACGCCGGCGCGCGCGCACAGTTTGATTAACCGGTCGGATTAGTTTAGGGTTAACTAAATACTAATTAGGCTAATTAGTCGCTGACATGTGGACCCCCCCCCCCGGCTAAATAACCCTTCGTTTAAAAGCTAGACTATGACATGTGGGTCCCATGCACTGTAGCGCTTAATTAACTTTAATTAAGTCCCTGTGACACTGACAGTGGGGCCCCACCTCTAATTAAATTAAATTAAATAAACTAACTAACATTGACCTAGTCAATGCTGACTGGGTTGCTGACTAGGCAGCCCTGGCCCACTATCAGCCTCAGTGGCTAGCCCACTGTTAGGTGACAAAAGTTTTGCACTGTTTATATTTCGAATTAAATTAAATCCAGAAATTCCAGAAATTGTTTAAAACTTTGAAAAATCATATAAAATAAACCGTAACTCGGATGAAAATAATTTATATATGAAAAATGATCAGAAAAATATGAAGAATCCGATTATGCCACCCACATACCTGTCAGCCCTCTCTAACATGATGAACATGGAACTTTCGCCTCCGGTTCATCTGTCTCACAGATGTCCAAAACCGGGAAAACGTTCCAGTTAATTCCCTAATTCATCTGCCACGTGTAGCACTGCGTTAGGGCACCCTAGCACAGCCTATTGTCATGCCAAGCATCTGTGTGCATTTGTTTGCTTTATATTTACTGTTTCTCCCCCCTCTTCTCTCCGGTAGACTCCGAGACCGATGATGTCCCTGTGATCGACTACGCCACCGACGATCCTTCTTCCCCCTTCAGCAGAGCTTCTAGGCAAGCAAAACCCCCTTGCTCATCAGATATCGCCCATTCCTTTCCCCCTCATGCTTGCATTAGAATTGCTTCTGTTGTTATTCCGACAACTCCTATTCTGATGCATAGCCTGATTTTGTCGCCTGATGTTTATACCTACCTGTTATTCCATGATGCTTAGTTAGTTATGTTGTTGATTCATCGGTGGCCCCTCACCCTTGTCCGTTTGCCATGCTTATTATCGGGCCGTGATCACTCTGGGTGATGATCACGGAAATGTTTACATTACTGTCATACTTAAACTGTTAAAGTCGGGCTGGCCCCAAGGGTGCCCGCGAGAAAATAATGTTAAAGACGGGTCGGCTCCAAGAGCACCCGCGAGCCGTGTATTACCAAGTCGGAGCGACAGGAACCCTGTTCGTCTCTGCGAGTTACTAAATACGCCTAACGGATTTGGGTATTTGATCTGAGTTGGCCACTGGCCTATACGTACTACCACCACGTGGGATAATGGTTTAATGGGGCCCTCTACGCCATATGTATCAGCCGAAAGCTCTGTCAGACGTCCAGTTCAGCATTGTGGCCGGGTCGGATCGGCGCCCCAGAGGTGGTGCCTGGATCCACCTTGCGCACAACGACCCGGAGTGCACAGGGCGATGGCCCAAGACCCCTGGGCGCTTAGGATGTAGACCGGCGGGGACCTCTCTGTTGAGCCTAGGTAGGGCTGCGGTGTGTCGATCAGCCGAGGCCGGGCATGAGCCGGAAAAGTGTGTCCGGCCAGAGTTAATCGAGCGTGTTGGGTAACAGTAGTGCACCCCTGCAGGGAAGTAATCTATTCGAATAGCCGTGTCCACGGTAATAGGACGCTCGGAGTTGTATCCTGATCTGCTACAACTACAAATGGATAATGTTACAATGATAAATTGCTATTATTGCTCTCGGGATCACTTTCTCAGAGGGTAGTCGAGGAAGGATCTCAGGGCATTACTACAATATATGATTGCTATTATATGTTTCTATACTCTACTCTCTTCTGATGCTGCAAGATTGCTTCAAGATGCTAGTCTTCGATAGGGTAGGCCTCTCCCCCTCTATTCCAGCATTTCTGCAGTTTTGTCCAAAGATATAGCCCCATTCCTTTGATACAGATGCATATTTAGTATAGTTCTGATGTCAGTCTTGCGAGTACTTTGGATGAGTCCTCACGGTTGCTTTGCTACTTCTTTTTCCCCATACCCGATTGTTGCGACCAGACGACGGAGCCCGGGAGTAGGAGATCCCCGGAGAAGCCTACCACGGCGTGGAGATCCCCGCCGACCAGGAGTAGTTCGGAGGCCCTAGGCAGGAGGCCTTCGCCTTTTCGATCAGTGTCGCTGTTTGTGCTAGCCTTCTTAAGGCATCTTCTTTAACTTTGTGTATGTGCTCAGATACCTTTGTTTCCGCTGACGCTTGTGTAACTCGAGCTTATGTATTCGAGCCCTCGAGGCCCCTGGCTTGTAATATAAAGCTTGTATTATTTTATTTTGTGTCTAGAGTTGTGTTGTGATATCTTTCCGTGAGTCCTTAGTCTTGATCGTGTGCATTTGCGTGTATGATTAGTGCACGGTTAAGACGGGGGCGTCACAGCGCGCCACCTGGCCGTGTGGGCCCATGGTGGCTCGTTTGGTCCTCCCCTGAAGCTTCTAGGGTCCTTCATCGTCCAGAAAAAAATGTCAAAAATTAGCATAGTTTTTGACCTTGGAACTGACACTGGGCACTAAATTAATAGGTTATGTCCGAAAAATAACATAAATTGCTATAAAAAGTATATAAAACTGATAATATAATATCATGAAACAATGAAAAATTATAGATACGTTTGAGACATATCACTTTCCTAGAGATTTGGATGAGCCACCTTTGTATCTCTATTTCCCTTGTTGTTCTTGGATCTAGATGCATCTCATGTATTGCTTGCGATCTGAGGAGTACCTGTTGTGAATCTTGTCCAATAGAATGTTTTCCCCTTTGATTTCTACACGTTTCTCTTCATGTTCTTCGTGTTCCTCCTCGAATCCACCTTCAATTTGTGAAGATTGGTACACATATGGTCTCTACCCTACATCACAAAACGTCTCCCTCACATAATAAGCATCGTGATGATCGTTTTGAATGGTCGGGTTTCCCCCCCCAGGAGTGATAGCTGTCGTGGACCCCTGGAGTTGATCACGCGCCGATAATGGCACACGATTTTAATTTACAGCATGAACGGATGGGGATCTATGAACTGAAAGATCATGTTCTTGGTAGATACCAGGAGATCTAAGAGCTTACAGGTAGGGTTTCCTAGGATGTCTATGAAAAACATGTGTCCATTCATCCTCCTTTTCTTGCAGATATTGACTCAATTCCCAGCATGAATTTGGGCCACCATTGCCCCAGAGTAAGAAATTAACATTGAGCTCATGAAGGGAGATGTTAACTCTATTGATGATTGAAAATTTCACTTCTTCAGAGAAGACTAAGAATTTGAACGACTAGTTTTGCAGAAGTTTGACCTTGAAAGGAGATGCACGACCACAAAAGCAGGATAATAGGATAGTGCCAGCAGATTTTTCTGATCTTGGATCAGGTGAATTCAGCAATGAGTAGGAACTCTTGGAGATCTTTACCTTCTTCATAGTTGACAGGCATGCCCCACTATCTCCAAATTTCATCTGTGAAGTCTTGTTCTTTCTCAAAGCAGAGGTCCGCAAAGTGACATGATGGACAATCCGGAGTGGATAAGTCGGGTGTGGTGGCTGCCGTGACCAGAGTGGTCAATGACGCAGGCGGGGATGGATGCGGCCGCTGTGGCCAAGGTGGCCGATGGCCCAGGCTGGGCGGAGCGGGGGCTCAGAGTCTATGCTAGAGTATTATTGACATCCATACTATCACAGTAGGGGCTACCAAACTGTTTTTACATGTTGTGAATGTTCATAATGTGCGTTGAATGTGATACATTGCCCGGACGTATATGCACGAGGATGCCCGAAAAGGGCACAATCGCAAAACACTTCTAGTTAGTATTGATGTCAGAGGTGGAGGATCTTCTCGGCTCTTCATGTCTGGTGGACACGGTGGCGCCGGAGTCGAGCTCGCGTCGCGACCTATCGGCATTCAAGCTCACAGCGTGGACCGCTGACCCAAAGGCCATTCCATCGCTGCGCAGGCTAGCGATCCCTGAGCCGGGGTTGATCGTTCCGATGTCGGCGCCGTCGCTGCTTCAATACAAGATCCTGATTCACTTGGACTCGGTGTCGGGGCCGGTTTTCCAGGACACAATATCCCAGGAATTAACCCCTCGTGTCATCACCAGCCCCAGGATTACTGTTCGCTGGTGGACACTGCCTTGATACAGAATTCCAAGCAGTTACAAGAATTTGATACAAGACCATAAAGGTCCACTGAGTACCACAATGATTTCTAGTGGCGGATGACGGAAGCGACTCGTGGGTCTCCAACGTCGATGGGGCTCCATTCCCACAGGAACAGCTGACATGGATAACTCCTATCTCCGATTCCTAGGCTACGGAAATGTCTTCGTAGTGCTCTCGTCCGAATAATGATCTGGCCAAGACAATAGCCAGGGACAAGCCAGTCAGTACGTTTGAATGTACTCGCAAACATCATGAACAAAAGATATACCGAATGCAAACAAAATGCATATGATCATGTTAAAATAATTCAAATGAACATTTGGTTAGATAGCATGTATAATATGTTCAGATAGGCAATTTTAAGTGTCGATTCTTAGGTGGTAAAACCATCCCAGAAGAATCTAAATGAAAGCGTAAGTGGAATGTCAGGCGTTAGACCGCCTGAAAAATTCCAAGAAAAATAAAATGAAACATCGGGCGTTAGACCGCCCGAGGATTCCAAGAAAATAAAATGGAATATCAGGCGTTAGACCGCCCGAGGATTCCAAAATAAAATGCCAGTCGGGTGTCTGAATGCGACGCCTCGAAAGATCTTGAAAAGTAATGCCAAATGGATGTCTGAATGCGACGCCTCGAGAGGTCTTGAAAAGAAATGCCAAATGGGTGTCTGAATGCGACGCCTCGAGAGGTCTTGAAAAGAAATGCCAAACAGGTGTCTGAATGCGACGCCTCAAGAGGTCTTGAAAAGAAAGTAATAACATGAGTATCCAGGTGGCATAACCTTCCCAAGAGATACTAAAAAATGCACATAAGAGAAAAAGGTTAGTCCACAGTAATATTCATGTTAACAATAATATTCATGATAGCATCCGTAGTGATAATAATCATCCTGCAAAAGTGAATCATGCTCAATTTTAATTATTTCCTCCTAAGACCGACACTTGACCAACCCAGACTGTAGCCCTTAACCGCGGACACGGCTATTCGAATAGGTTTTAAAACTCTGCAGAGGTTGTACTCTTTACCCACAAGTAAAGTATTTCTTTAGTCAACCCCGAGATGTTGACTAATTCCAATCATGGTTTTTAGGTTGCAAACACACCTAACGAGCACACACCAGCTTAACCGTTCTGATGCCTGGAATCACCCAAGGCATCACTCTAGGAAAACTCTAAGACGGGGAGACCACAATCTCGAATAGCATGGGATCACGATTTATAACGCACGCAAATACAAGGGGTGCCCCCCTCTCGGCCCAGTCGGAAACACCCATGCCCCCTGACCAGGTGACATGCCTACCAGAGGCCTCTGGTATCTTTTACCATGGCCTCTCTGTACAGTGTGTGCAAGGAAAGGGGTTAACAACATACTAAACCATACCCTACCTGTGGCAGGGACAAGTGGCAGCACGGATCAAGTATGGGGGTTACCGGAACAAGACTCGATCTACGGTCGACTCAGGAGGTTTAAGTTTTCCTGCAGTGGTTAGCACAATATATTTCCTTGGTCGTACTCAACAGGGTCACCACCTGGCATGTCCCGACATGCCATCACTGATCATTCTCGTCACAACGAGATTTCAGTCTCACAGTCACTTTTCTCGTGACTGATTCTTTCCTGTGGATTAGTCCGGACCAACATAGGCATATGTGACATGTGAAAAGGACCACACTCACTCATACTTCATGTTTAAGTGAAGGTAAAATATTATCCAAGGATCATGAATGTATAACTAGAAATATGCAAATTTTATTTGAATTATCATAATCATGATCATATTATACTAGCGAACAAACAACCAAACATTCACCACATCAAGTGTTCAAGATGCTTGCCTTGAGCATGTTGTCGAGCCCGTGGAACCCAGGGTATCTCGGCCCGTCTGCCTGTGGCCCAGGATGCAATGCCTGGCGGAGGCCCAATAGGTGGCCCACCAGCGGGCACCCCGAGCAAGACCCCTCGCGAGGTTATGGCCTCCCGAGGACCCCTCCTCGGGGAGCGGGCAAGCAAGACTCAGCCACGACTTCACCGAGAGCCTCGCGAGGCGGCCTCCTGAGGTTGCCTCCCGAGGCACCCTCCCGAAGGTACGCAAGACAAGTGTTGTTCGGCTCGGTCGCGCGGTCTCGTGCCCACCATGTGGGTGACGCGCGCGGTGACGAATGGCAACAGAGGCCGCGCCAGCAGGCGCGGATGGAGAGGATTTCCCCTTTTGCACTAAGGGAGCAAGGCCAGCAGTCCGTTTCCCAAAGCAACCCCCAAAGGTTGCCCGATCGGTGAAAGAAGACCAAGATGATGGACGTGTATGGCGGAGGTCACCCCCGAGCCCACCGGCGCGTCCTGGATAATCGCTTTGCAAACGAAGACCACCTTTTGTCAGGATAGACTGCGCTCCTGTCCCCCTTCAAACTTGCCGTTGTGTGGCAACCCTTCCCGCCAATGTTTTCAAGGGAAGAGGACCAAGGCAGATATAAAAGGAGGGCAGGGTTCCGCTATAGAGAGGATCGACTCTTCCACCCCGAACCTTGTACTATTGCGCTAGAGCAATCACAACCAAGCAGGAGTAGGGTTTTACACCGCAAGGTGGCCCGAACCTGTGTAAACCGCTGTGTCTCCAACCCGCTTCCGCTAGCGCGCTCTCGTCGTAGCTTCGCCGTAGTTCTGCCGTGGTACGGGACGAGGTGGTAGGAATGAGCTCACCCCAGTGTTCGAACCTTTGGGTCCCCGGAGCCCGACCTCCGACATTTGGCGCGCCAGGTAGGGGTGCGCTGTCGTTCTTCCACTCCGTCCTTCGCTCCACCAGCTTCATGGCTGACGCTCGCCGCGAGCGCGCTGAGCGCAGGGCGGGTCACGTGGCCCAGACGGAGCCGGTGGGCCATGGCAACCGCTGCCGCCACGTCGAGGCCGCTGCCGCCACCGACCCTGCCGCCCGGGAGTAGCAGGACTCCTCCCTGCACCCCTCCGTGCAGGTAGACGGCCGCACCGCCACGGCTTCCTCCTCTCTCGCCCGCCGTGGGCCGCCGAACGCGCAGGCCACGCTGCTCATGGCGCGGGAGCTGCTCCGCTACCGTCTAGCTAACACTGGCTACGACGCTTGGCTTGGTCGCATCACCGAGCTCATCAACGCCGCCGGGGACGCTCCGGCGCCTTCCCACTCGCTCCTCCCTCCGCCGTCTCGCGCTAGGGACATAGTGCATGGCGCTCCCCGCCACCTCCTCTGCGCGACGAGCTCGCCGGGCACCAGCGCAACGCGCGGGTGCGTGAGCCATCCCGTGGTGCGTCCTCACCGGTCTGAGACGAGGCCAGCTGCCAGATCGTCCGCCGCGCGCCGCCTGATGCGCGCATGCTCCTCGAGCAGCAGTGCCGGCGCCAAGACCGGACCGTCCATGAGGTCGCGGCGGCCGGGCGCCAGAACCGCGCCGCCCACGCCGGCGGTGTTCCCTCAAGCGGCGTGGGATGCCGCGCCTTCACCCGCGAGCTGCGCCAGGTGGTGTGGCCCGCCAAGTTCAAGCCGGACCTGCCTCCATGCTACGACGGCACCCCCAACCCCGCAGAGTTCCTTCAGCTCTATGCGCTGAGCGTCGAGGCGGCGAACGGCGATGACAAGGTCATGGCGAACTGGTTCCCCATGGCCCTCAAGGACGGCCCGCGCTCTTGGCTCATGAATCTCCCTGAGGCGTCCATCTCATCGTGGGGCGAGCTCTGCACCCAGTTCGTCGCCAACTTCAAGGGCACGCACGACCGCTCCCTCACGATCAACGACCTGCGGCATGTGCGGTAACGCTCGGACGAGACCCTCCGCAAGTACATCCAGCGCTTTAGCCAGGTGCACAACAAGATCCCGCGTGCCTCCGACACGTCCGTCTTCTCTGCGTTTTCCACTGGCGTCGCGGACGTCAAGATGCGCGAGAAGCTCGCCCTCAACGACGAGCTGGACTCGGTGCTTGAGCTGTTCGACCTCGCCAACAAGTGCGCCAAGGCTGAAGAAGGTCGCCTCTTCATCCACAATGACCCCGATGCGGCGCCCGACGCCGCCAAGGCCAACAGCAAGGACGTCAAGCACAAGGGCCCTGCCGTGCTTGCGGCGGAGCCCGAGTAGAAGCGCGGCCATGACCGCGATGAGCCCAGGAAGGACGGCCGGCCGCTCTGTGTCTACCACAATGTGCACTCCCACAGCACCAAAGACTACCATGAGCTCAAGCTGCTCCGTGACGAGCGCCTGGGCCACCGAGGCGACCGCAACGACCGCGGCGCCGGTCCCAGAGGTGGCCGCAGCGGCAACCGCTGGGACAGCCGCAATGGCAATGGCAACTTCCGCCAAGGCTGGCGCGACCAGCCTCGCGAGGCCGCCTGGCGCGACCAGCCTCGTGAGGCAAACCCTCAGGCCAACGCCGCTCTGCCGCCGCTGTCGCCGCCACTCCGGAGGAATGACGTCAACCAGCCTAACGAGGGCGCAGGAGGCTACCAGGAGCCTCGCGCGGTTGCCTGCATCCTCGGCGGGGCTCAGGCTCCCGCGTCCAATCGCCACTTCAAGCAGTTCTCTCGCGAGGTGAACGCCGCCCTCCCGAAGCCTGAGGCCGCTCGGCCTCTCAAGTGGTCGCAGTACGCCATCACCTTCGACTCCAAGGACCACCCCAAGTCCACGGCCACCGCAGGTGCGCTTCCCATGTTGTGCACTCCCACCATCAGCAACGTCGCGGTCACCAAGACCCTCCTCGACGGAGGTGCAGGCCTTAACGTGCTCTCCATCGAGACCTTCGAGCAGCTCCAGGTGCCTTACGAGCAGCTCATGCCGACGAGACCCTTCTCGGGCGTGACCGATGGCTCCACGCTGCCTCTGCGGCAGGTGCGCCTCCCTGTCACCTTCGGCACCCGCAAGAACTATCACACTGAGCTCATCGACTTCGACGTCGCCCACCTCGGCCTGCCCTACAATGCCATCTTGGGCTACCCCGCGCTCGCCAAGTTCATGGCGGTGACTCACCACAACTACAATGTCCTCAAGATGCCTGGTTGTAGCGGCATCATCACCATCTCCTGCGACGAGAAGGACGCGATCTGCTCCCTTGAGCACGCCTACAGGGCTACCGCTACCGCCCATCCAGCTAACGAGGATGCGGTCGAGCCTCCAGAGGCCGCGCCCGCGAAGAAGAAGCAGATGTTCTCTTAGGACCGCTCTGAGACGAAGAAGGTGTCGGTTGACGGCAGCGGCTCAGGTCCTGCCTTCACCATTGGCACCTGCCTTTCTCCTGCATAGGAAGGCGCGCTCGTCACCTTCCTTGGGCAAACTCGGATGTTTTCGCCTGGAAAGCATCTGATTTGTCTGGTGTACCGAGGGAGGTGATCGAGCACCACTTAGCGGTGTGCCCCAACGCACGCCCTGTCAAGCAAAAGGCGCGGCGCCAGACGCCCGAGAAGCAAGAGTTCATTGTTCAAGAAGTGCACAAGCTGCAAGAAGCTGGAGTCGTCCATGAGGTGCGCCATCCCGAATGGCTCGCCAACCTAGTCGTCGTCCCCAAGAAGGGTGGCAAGGAATGAATGTGTGTCGACTTCACGAGCCTCAACAAGGCCTGCCCTCAGGACCCCTTTCTGCTGCCGCGCGCTGGCCAGGGCATGGACTCCGCCACCGGCTACACCCGCATGCCCTTCGGCCTGAGGAACGCCAGCGCCACCTTCCAGAGGCTGACGCGCCTCGCGCCGGGGCCTCGGACGGGGAGGGGCGCGGAGTTCCCGGGACGCCCCCGGTGCATCGCTTCCTCAGACCTCTCCCCCTCCGAGTTTCGCGAGCCCCCTGGTCCTCAGGAGCCCCTCGGTCCCTGAGGAGCGGGCTTCCATGGCATGCCTCGCCAGGCGACCTGCGCACTTCTCCAACACAATTTTGCCAGGTGCGTTCGAGCGTTACCTCGCGCGGCCCGAGTTCCTACTCACCGCGCCCTCCGCGCCATCGCTTCCGGGATCCTCCTACCAAGGTGATTTTGTTTTACTCAATTGAAGGCGCCCCATGGGCCGCACCAACCTCAAGCTGACCCATGCCAGACACGGCAGCCACATCTCTTTTGGTTATGTAATGGATCTTATTGTTATGCCCCAGTAAGTTCATGTTGCCTGCATAATTGTGTATTTGATACGATGCTGTCTCGAGAGCGCCACGCGCTCGCGATCTCCCTCCTGACCATTCCCTGAGTGGGGGCTAGGCACGGCGCCTGTGCTCGGGTCTGTCCCTGTAGCACCGCTAAATCCAAGTGACTGAGCTCTGGCTCGCGGGCCTGCTCCCGTGCACGTCACCTCGCCAAGGTCCTTGGTGCCTTATCGCCTCACGTAACGGCCACGAGTAAGCTAGCAAGCGCGTGTCACTCCCCTATTGTGAGGCTTGTCAATGTGCAGTTGTCTCAGGAGCAAGCCGCTCGGAAGCCTCGCGGGCGGCGTCTCGCGGGCCGGCCTGCGGTGATCGTCTGAGCAGGAGGCCTCGTGAGCAGGAGATCTCGAGGGCCAAGCCTCGTGAGGCACGCCTCATGAGCAGTGCGCGCCCCATGAGCCATGGCTCGCCCGACGCCCCTTCTCGCTAAGCTAAGTCTAAAAACCACCATCGCTCGAGTTCCCTCCTTTCGCGATCTCGCTAAGTGCTGACCCTTTTCTTTTGCGTGAGCCGCTTGCACGTCAATGGGCAGGCTTCCTGAGCATCGCGCCTCGGGAGACCTTACTGCCCAATGGCGCCCCTCACCTCCTGGCCTTGTCCAGTCATCGCGACCTGACATACCAGCGACGGCTATAGGCCCGCTCGGGGGCTGGGTCCTAACGACGTAGAGCACATAGGCGAGCAAGAAAAAAAGGGGGCAAGCCTCGCGAGAAGACTTCAGGAGGGAACATACATTCCAAACCACAAAAGCATTAAGTTAAAACACAGAAGCCATCATTTTCACGTCCCAACGGGACTGCATTGTTCTCATACAGGGGAAGGAAGGAATATGCGCGAAGCGCGGCTCACCCCCAAGATCCACCTCGAGCGTCACGCGCGCCTAGTCGGAGTCTTCATCTTCGCTCTTGACGCGGGGGGAGCTGTCATCGCTCTCGCTTCCACCGGAGGAGGCGGCGCCGTCGTCACTGCCGCCCTCGCTGGAGGAGCCAGTGTCGCTGCCGATCTCGCTCTCCGCGCAGCACTCCAGACGGCTGCCGGAGACCCCTAAGAACTTCACGAAGAGCGTGGCGGTCCCGTCGTACTTGAACTGGAGAACGTGGCCCCGCTTCAGGCCGCGAGCAAGGGCAAATGACTTCCACCCCTGCTTCAAGAACATGAAGCCTGAGGGGGTGAACTCCGTCGCCACCCAGGAGGGGCCGTTGCAGCAGCCGTCCGTCGGCACCCACAGACCCAAGGGCGCGCAGTCCGCCATCACTCTCGCGAAGGAGTCTGGTAGCCGAAGCCAGGTGCAGGGCCGGCGATGCATGCCCACTATGAACTCGTGAGCCGCCTCCGCTGAGTGGCTCCCTGCCTGAGGAGGTAGGGTGGCTGCCCCGCCGCGGCCACCTCGGCCGCGGGCACCGCGCCCTCTGCACCCGAGGGAAGCGCCCCTCCCGCGGGCGCTGGGACCGACACCGGCCGCCGCCAGAGAGCGGCCTCGGCCACGGGGGGGGGGGGGCTGGATGCAGCGGCAGAAGCACGGGCTTGGCCTCTTCCCCTCGCCATTGCCGCGGAGGCCCGCCTGGATCGTGGAGGAGGAGGAAGGGTGGGGAAGTCCTTCCCCCACGTCTTTATAGCGCTCGAGGGAGGTGCGCTCCGCACCGTTCTATATTCGACGCGTGCAAGGATTTGAGGCGGAATGCACGAAGGAAGGCAATGATGGCCTCGCGCCATGCACGGGTAAGCTTTATGTCAGCGTGGGCAGTTACCAAGGCGTTGTGGGAGAAGTGGGGGCGTCCCCCATCATATCTTGCACCACGCGTTGCGCCTGGCCCGCGGGCGGTTAGGACCCACGTCGTTTTGCCCCCGAATAGGCGGGAACGTGCGTGACACGGACCCGGGGGCTACTGTCGGGCCCGTGAAACCCAGGGTATCTCGGCCCGTCTGCCTGTGGTCCAGGGTGCAATGCTTGGCGGAGGCCCAATTGGTGGCCCACTAGTGGGCACCCCGAGCAAGACCTCTCGCGAGGTTCTGGCCTCCCGAGGACCCCTCCTCAAGGAGCGGGCAAGCAAGACTCAGCCACGACTTCACCGAGAGCCTCGCGAGGCGGCCTCCTGAGGTTGCCTCCCGAGGCACCCTCCTGAAGGTACGCAAGACAAGTGATGTTTGGCTCGGTCGCGCGGTCTCGTGCCCACCACGTGGGTGACACGCGCAGTGACGAATGGCGACAGAGGTCGCGCCAGCAGGCGCGGATGGAGAGGATTTCCCCTTTTGCGCTAAGGGAGCAAGGCCAGCAGTCCGTTTCCCAAAGCAACCCCCAAAGGTATACCGATCGGTGAAAGAAGACCAAGATGATGGACGCGTAGGGTGGAGGTCACCCCCGAGCCCACCGGCGTGTCCTGGATAATCTCTTTGCAGACGATGACCACCTTTTGTCAGGATAGACTGCGCTCCTGTCCCCCTTCAAACTTGCCGTTGTGTGGCAACCCTTCCCGCCAATGTTTTCAGGGGAAGAGGACCAAGGTAGATATAAAAGGAGGGCAGGGTGCCGCTATAGAGAGGATCGACTCTTCTGCCCCGAACCTTGTACTCTTGCGCTAGAGCAATCACAACCAAGCAGGAGTAGGGTTTTACACCGCAAGGTGGCCCGAACCTGGGTAAACCGCTGTGTCTCTGGCCCACTTCCTCTAGCGCGCTCTCGCCGTAGCTTCGCCGTGGTACGGGACGAGGTGGTAGGAACGAGCTCACCCCAGTGTTCGAACCTTTGGGTCCCCGAAGAAGTGGCGGAAGAGCGCCACCGAAGGCATCACGCCCACAAAAGCCTCGCAGTAAAAGGCGAACATGGCCAGGAGGAGGATGGAATTGGGTTGAAGATGGAGGGCGTGAATGCGATAATGGGAAAGGATGGCGTAGAAAAAGTCCGAGAATGGCGGCACCAACCCGGCATAAACGCTGTGGAGGAAGAAGGGGTAGGCCGTCGCCCCCAGGTCACGCCGCGCGCGTGAGCACGGCCATATCTTGGTCGCCTGCCCCTCTTCTGGACGCTGGCCACCAGCGGGAGCACCTTGTCCAGGCCCTCCCTGTCGATGATGGTGGAGCGCTGCAGCGCCGCCTCGATGGCGGGCTCGCCTGGGGCCGGGGCCGCCGCTTTTTCCTTCTTGCTAGCGGGCGCCATCGATGCATGGCGGAGTCGCGAGTGGAAGCGGGGGAAGAGGCGGAGCTCGGAGATGGGGTCGTGAGGAGCTGTGAACAAGAAGGAAGATGCGGGGAGACGGAATGTGCGAAGGAAGGCAATGATGGCCTCGCGCCGTGCGCGGGCAGGCTTTATGCCAGCGCGGGCAGTTACCAAGGCGTCGTGGGAGAAGTGGGGGTGTCCCCCATCACATCGTGCGCCATGCGTCGCGCCTGGCCCGCAGGCGGTTAGGACCCGCGTCATTTCACCCCCTGTAGGATCGAAAGTATGTCTAGAGGGGGGTGATTAGACTACTTGACCAAATAAAAACCTAACCTTTTCCCAATTTTAGTTGTAGGCAGATTTTAGCAAGTATACAAGTCAAGCATCACCCTACACATGCAATTCTAAGAGTATAGCAGCGAAAAGTAAACAATTGCACATGTAAGTAAAGGAAGGGATTGGAGATTCCAAACGCAATGAAGACACGGTGATTTTTGGCGTGGTTCCGATAGGTGGTGCTATCGTACATCCACGTTGATGGAGACTTCAACCCACGGAGGGTAACGGCTGCGCGAGTCCACGGAGGGCTCCACCCACGAAGGGTCCACGAAGAAGCAACCTTGTCTATTCCATCATGGCTTACGTCCACGAAGGACTAGCCTCACTCGGGTAGATCTTCATGAAGTAGGCGATCTCCTTGCCCTTACAAACTCCTTGGTTCAACTCCACATCATGTCGGAGGCTCCCAAGTGACACCTAACCAATCTAGGAGACACCACTCTCCAAAAGGTAATAGACGGTGTGTTGTTGATGAACTCCTTGCTCTTGTGCTTCAAATGATAGTCTCCCCAACACTGAAACAACTCCTCACAGATTTGGCTATGGTGGAAGAAGGATTTGAGTGGAAAACAACTTGGGAAAGGCTAGAAATCAAGGTTCAAATGGTTGGATTGGAATGTCTTGATCTCAACACATGAGTAGGTGGTTCTCTCTCAGAAAATGTATGGTGGAAGTGTAGGCACGTTCTGATGGCTCTCCTTACTAAGGAAGGAAGGGTGGAGGGGTATATATAGCCTCCACAGAAAATCCAACCATTACACACTTTTGACCCAACTCGGTGGCACCGATTTGAAATCTCGGTAGCACCGAACTGTGTAAAAGATATGAACGTTAGGAATCTCGGTGGGACCAATCAGAACAACTCGGATGGACCGATGTGCAATGGTTAGGGCAAACCTCGTCTCGGTGGTTCCGATTGCATCAACTCAGTGGGACCGAAATGAAGCAATAAGGCAACAGAGAGTTGGCAAGCCATCTCGGTGAGACCAATTTGCAAAACTCGGTGGGACCGAAGTAATTGCAAACGATTACAGAGAGTTGGCAAGGCCATCTCGGTGGGACCGAGATCCATATCGGTGGATCCGATTTGTTAGGATTTTGGCAGTGGCTAAGTCCTGATGAACTCGGTGGCTCCGGGTAGGAAATTTCGGTGGGGCCGAGTTGGAATGTAGTATTTGGACGTATTTGGATGGAGAAAGTGGTTGAGGGTTTTGGAGCACTGTCACTAAGCACTTGAGCAAAAAGACCATTAAGCAACACCTCATCCCCTTTTAATAGTATTGGCTTTCCTATGGACTCAATGTGATCTTGGATCACTCAACCAAAAATGTAGAGTCTTGAGCTTTTGCCAATCCATGTCCTTAGCATTTTGAGGGGTCCACATCTCTAGTCCATGCCATGCCAATCATTGAACATCCTGAAATATTTATCTTGAATGGACATTAGTTCAATGAGATATATGTTGTTATAAATTACCAAAACCACCAAGGGAGCAAATGTGCTTTGAATCTCCCCCTTTTTTGCTAATTGATGACAACATATAGATCAAAGCTTCGACAAATGATTAAATGAATGGAATACATCGTCGCTTTGAGAAGTATGTGATAAGCAAGAGCTCCCCCTAAATTTGTGCATTATTAAAAATTTGCGTTTGAATGCAAATGCACAATCAATTAGGATCATGGGTCACTCTTCCATGTCACATACGACTTGTTGGAGCGTACAAAATGATATGAATGGAATAGTAGGCACGCATCACCAAAAACACAAGTGAATGATCATACAAAGATAATGATAAGGATAAGCATTAAGCATCACATGAAGCATAGTATGATCAATCACACACGTAGTATCTCACAGGCACATAGTATCTCACAAGCACATCAAACAGAAGTAGCATAAACCAAATAGTAGCAAGAACTCGAGAAAACCAAAAATGAGCAAGACACTCTCTCTCGAAGCCTAATGATCTATACAAATTCTCCCCCTTTGACAACAAGTACCAAAAAGTTCGAATAGGTATAGGACTATGCGTCTCTCTAGGCACGATCCTCGGCAGCTCCTGAAGGTGATCTCTGGCTGGCAGCTCCGGTGTGCGTAGACGGCGTTGAGAGAAGTGCATCCGTGAAGGCTTCAGCTGATGTCTGCTGGGCTGGAGGGGTAGAGACGGGAGGTGGTACTGTAGCAACAGCAGCAGGTGCAGAGACGGTGGTCCTCGTATCTGCAACAGGCACTGCAGCAGACCTGGGTGCCCTAAGCACTGTCTGGAACCTGTCAGTCATCGGTCTATCATCTCCACTGTCATCATCAACAGCAGCCTTGGCTGTGTCAACATCATCCCGTAGCTTCTCCACAATTGTTTGTACCTCAGTGATCTTCACATCAAGATCATAAATCTTAGACTCGACTATCCGCTCTAGGCTCGCCTGGTTCTTGGTGAGGTTGGCCAGTCTTCGCTCAATCCTCAGGGTGGCTTCCAGCAGATAAGTAATCTTGTCACTCTTCGACTTGAGGTTTGCAATGGGTGCATTGGGAGCAGATGCCTCCTTGGCAGCTTTTGCTTCTACGGCTGCTCGGATCTTCTCTTGTGCTTGAGCAGATGTAGGATGCGAAGGGTCCATCACTACTACATTGTCCTCGAACTCTGGACGCAATGGGAGATGCTCACGATCAAGTAGATATGTGCTCGTTCCGACCTTGGAGTTGATGAGCATCTGAATGTGCGGAGCATATCCACAAGATCTCTTCTGATTAGCAGCTGTCCTCTTGATGGTTTCAACAATCAAGCTCATCACCTTGAACTTCTGAGGTGTATCAAAGAGGTGCAGCAAGTTGATGGAGTGGCCACGTATCATCTTATCATCTCCAGACTTGGGCAACAGAGTGTACCTCAAGATTGTATTGGTGGTGGCCAAACCAGGCAGTAAGTGCTTCACTGAACCTAGCTTGTGAGTCTCGATGTCCTTCTCTGGAATGGCTATGTACATATTTGCCATGGAATTGTGATCCATCTTGAGCTTGGCATATACATCAAAATCATCTTCTTCTTCCTTGGGAGCACCAAGAAGAGCAGCCCACTCAGAGATGGTTGACTGGTATTTGGATCCCTCAGTCATCCACACAACTCTGCCATCTGGATAGAAATGAGCGGTGGAGTAGAATTGCATGATCATCTCATCATTCCACTTGGTGAGCTTCTGTCCAACAAAATCATCAACACCAGCTATTCTGAAGCTCTCATGAACATGGGGGAAGTAGTCTTCATTTGCATCGATGTACTTCCAATCCACCCATCTCATGTCACTGACGATTGGCTTCTTATCAAACAGCACAGTCTCATAGAAATCTTGTTGTTCTCGGGTGTGAAAGCGGTAATCACAAGCAGTCCTTCTCCTTGCAGCATATGGATCTGACAGTCTCCACTGACACAGTCCTTTGTCCTTCCTGAGCATCATGTTTTCGGCAACTGGGTGTGCATTGTCATGATCTGGAATCTTTGGCTTCAATTATCTGAGCACTAGTGGCTCCTCCTCAACATCAGCTTCAGGCACTGGGGCCTTGTTTTTCTCAGTAGCAGGGATATTTCTTGTAGATCTCTTGGGTGCTGGAGCTTTGGGCTTGGACTTGGTGGGAGCGGCAGTCCTTATAGCATTAGACATAAGCTTCTGAGTCTTTGCAGGAGGTGCATCAGTTGCTGGTTCCTCCTTTTCCTCCTCATCAGCCATGGAGGGTTTGCCTATAACACGAGCAACAGTTTTCCTAGGCCTCTTCTTCTTTCCTGCAGCTGCCTCTGTATCACTTGGCTCCTCAAGTGTAAAAGTCATGGTTTTCTGTGGCACTTTCTTCACAGCAGTTTTGTCCTTGGCAGCAGGTTTTGAGCTAGCAGTTCTGCCATATTCCTTAGCAACCACTTTCTTCTTTGAAGTGGCCTCTCTAGCCACAAAGTCCTCATCCTCATCATCTGAGGTTCTCTTCTTCCTGGTCCTTGTTGCAGCTTTTGGAAGATCTGGAGAGCTTCTCTCTCCCTCATAAAAGCTTTCCTCAGGACTTGATCCTTCACTGAGATCTGCATGCTGTTCTGACACATTCTGGCTGTCACTGTCATCTGACATCTTGCAAAGCTGACCCTGTGAATAGATGGGTATGGGCAGAGTAGATGAGTCATCACAAAAAGCAGATATTTTTCATGAAAATTGAGTTCAAATCTTAGTTTCAAGTTTTCACAGAAGGCGTTTTGGATGGACCGAGTTGATCATCTCGGTGATACCGAAGCACTCAACAGAAACTAAACACACCATTTCGGTCAGACCGAGATGTGGTTCGGTGTCTCCGAGATGCTAGGGTTTCACAGAGACTTTACTTTCGGTCTCACCGATTCATACAACTCGGTGGCACCGAGACATACTAGTGCAATGGCCTGGGGCCAAATCGGTGACTCCGAAAATCTCTAATCGGTCGGTCCGAGATGCGTTCGGCGGAAACTTAAACCTAAATTTTTTGCTCGAATCTAGTCTACGGAATTTGCAGTGTAAAGGAAGGTTTCAATCCATGACAAGAATAATGGCAATCCATCTGTGCATTGAATCAGAAAGAGGAACACGGAGGGGGTCGAATCTCACCCTAACTTGGTGGAGATCCTCTACGGCGGCAACGGTGGGGAAGATTCCCGTTGACGGCGACGGATTCCGGCGGCGAAGGCACGCAGGAGACAAGGGCGATGATCCGAAGACCAAGGCGACGACAGCAATGGGGTGCGGGAACGAAGAGGTTTGAGAAATTTCAATCGTTCGGGCCCGCGGAGTATATACACCCGTGTGCTGTCGGTGGCTCCGAGTTGGACAACTCGGTGGCACCGATATGTGTAACTGCAAGCAGTATAGCACATCGGTGGCGCCGAAATGGTTCAACTCGGTGACACCGAGATGGAAACATAGATCAATCTAAATGACTTCGGTTGGACCGAGTGTGAGAGAATTGGTTCGGCCGAAATCGTGTACAAGGTTTTGGAGGTTCAACCCTTTCAGATCGGTGGCTCCGAGTGCTCCTCACCCGGAGGGTCCGAAAATGACTTGTTCAATTTTTGTGATGCGGCAAGAATAGAATTTGAGACAAGAAAGCATAGATAGCTAGAGAAGGTACTTAGGCATTCTTGTACATCCACTTGGCCAGAAAAACCAAGACAATCAAAACAACAAATGGATGTCCTCGAATGAAGAAAACATGCAAATCAACATGCTCACACAATAAGATAGCAAATGAAATATGTGTCAAACATGCACAACCAATTCTAGCATCTATCAAGCAATGGCGATGACTAGGTCATCTATATATGAGTATATTGACTTAGGAGTCAAATGAGAACATTTGATCATAGGCCATACTCATCGTTTAAGCACAAGTGGGGTTGCCACTTTTACATAAAGCATTGATGTGTTCACACCATTAGAGTTGCTTTAGCTCAATTCTTAGAGCAAAGCTCCCCCTAGATGTGATATCCCCCCAAAGAGGGATGAACTAACCTTCGGTTTTGTCGATGATGACTTCATGTAGATGTTGAAGATGTGGATGCTCAATGTTGATGTAGATCATCAAGAGTTGGGAGCAATCCTTTGGAGTTTTGTGCTTTCAATACCTACATGGGTTAGTCCCACACAAGGAACATACAAGGATATCCATAGACATAGAGTGAAATACACATATGATGATGTCCATAAATGCATTGAATACCTTGTCCCTTGCCTTACCAACAAGAGGATTTGTGACTCCATGAACTAGTGCAAGATGTGGAAGTTGATTGCACAAGTTCTTGCCAAAATGAATATGAGTGAAGTTTGTTGGCGGAGTCACCCTCAAGAACTCTCTAGTTCTTCTTCTTTTGGACGCACATCAACTTGATGGGAATCCTTGGAGTTGTAGTAGCACTTGATGAAGTAGAACTTGATGAAGTCTTGGGAACCCACTTGACCAAGGCTTGAGGCGCTTCTTCAAATGAGTCAATCTCTTCATGAAGCTTGTCCTTGCCTTTTAGCTTGTGGTCTTGTGGTGGAAGATCTTCTTGAGCTTGTGTTCCCTTGGAGGAAGTAGGATCATACTTCTCTTGTTGAGGAACAAACTTCGTCTTGGGGTATTGATCTTCTTCCCACTCAACTCCATTGGCATTGAACTTTCGTTCAAAATCAATACCTTGGTTCTTCCGATGCCTTCCTTGCTTGCGTACAATTTCCTCAAATTGCTTACTCCCGGTAAGGCTCTTGTAGACACCTTTTTCTATAATTCCTTTCAATAGAATGTTTTCTTGCTCAAGTGTAACTTGGCTAAGAGAATCATTAGTGGAATCAATAGAACTACTAGAAGCAACAACATTGGATGTAGCATTGTTATTGTTACTACTAGAAGAAGAACCCTTTTTATCATTGTTACTAGTTTGCTTAGGTTTAACTTGTGGCATAAAGGTAGACAAGAGTAAACGTTTGGCAAGATATGAAGAACTCTTCTTTCGAATATCATCATTGATAGCTTTAAGAAACTCATGCTCTTGCTCTAAATTTAGCTTCTCGAAGCATAGCTTCTCATGAGTTCTTAGAAGTTCTTTATGATCTTCTTGAGTTGTTTCATGAGCTAACTTAAGAGCATTTAGTTCTTTAGTTAGACGCTCAATATCCTTCATAGCATTGTCACTCGTTTCCTCTTGACTATCATGATTAGTAGCATTTTCATTATAGCTCATATCACTAGCCTTATCAATAAGTAAATCATCATCACCAAGCAAATCATCCTCATCACTATTGAAATCAAGATACTCGGGGTGTGATACCTTGTGGCCTTTTGCCTTGAAGCATCTTGCAATTCCTTCATTTGGTGAGTCAAAGAGATAATAGGAGTTGGATGACACAAGAGCAAGTCCAGCAACACCTTCATCTTGACTATAGTCGGAGTTGGAGTGATAGCTTCTCTCGAAGTGGTTGTCGGAGTCGGAGCCGGAAACCCATTCACCAACATGAGCTTGATGTCTTCTTCTTGTGTAGCTCTTTGATGACTTGTCCTTCCTTTCCGAATCCTTGCTTCTTCGAGAGGGTCTTTGTTCATAACGATCATCTCTACTCCTTCTCTCCTTATGAGGTGATTCATCTCTTCTATGTCTTCCTCTTGGTGATTCGTCTCTTTTCTTGTAGGGAGCCGTACACTCATTAGAGTAGTGTCCGGGTTTTCCATAATTGTAGCAATTTAGGTCATGACTTAATGATATTCTCTCATAGTGTCTTGAGCTAGAGCTTCTTTCTTTCCCTTTGTTCTTGTAGAACTTGTTGAATCTTTTCACCATTAGGCTTATCTCTTCATTGGATACTAGCTTGTCACTTGAAGTTGTGGGAGCATCGGTTGAGGCTTTGTAAGCACCACTTGATTTGTTGTGTAGCACCTCTTTGTCCTTGAGTGACATTTCATGAGCAACAATCCTTTCAATGACTTCCGTGGGCTTGAGATCTTTGTAATTGGGCATCATTTGGATCAATGTGCAAACAGTATCATATTTTCCATCCAAAGCTCTAAGGATCTTCTTGATGATGAACTTGTCGGTCATCTCTTCACTTCCAAAGCCGGCAATCTCATTTGTGATGAGAGCAAGCCTAGAGTACATTTCAGGGACTCCTTCACCATCCTTCATCTTGAACTTGTCAAGTTGACTTTGAAGCACATCCAACTTAGATTCCTTGACGTACTCGGTACCCTCGTGCATATCAACCAAAGTATCCCAAATTTCCTTTGCATTCTCGAGGCGGCTGATCTTGTTGAATTCCTCGGGACACAAACCGTTGAAGAGAATGTCACAAGCTTGCGTATTGTATTGCAACATCTTCAATTCTTCCGCGGTTGCTTCATGATCCGGTTCCTTGCCATCCTCAAAGAATTCACCTTGTAAGCCAACATGAACAACAGCCCAAACGGTGGGGTTATGACCAAGAATAAGCATTTTCATCTTATGTTTCCAACTAGCAAAGTTTGTACCATCAAAATATGGACCTCTACGATGATAATTACCCTCACTAGACGCCATACTCTCCTTTGTTGTGAAACCAAGGCTATGATCACCAAAGCAATGGAAATCAAGGCTTACGGAGACCAAAGCTCTGATACCACTTGGAGGAACGAAAGTATGTCTAGAGGGGGGTGATTAGACTACTTGACCAAATAAAAACCTAACCTTTTCCCAATTTTAGTTGTAGGCAGATTTTAGCAAGTATACAAGTCAAGCATCACCCTACACATGCAATTCTAAGAGTATAGCAGCAGAAAGTAAACAATTGCACATGTAAGTAAAGGAAGGGATTGGAGATTCCAAACGCAATGAAGACACGGTGATTTTTGGCGTGGTTCTGATAGGTGGTGCTATCGTACGTCCACGTTGATGGAGACTTCAACCCACGAAGGGTAACGGCTGCGCGAGTCCATGGAGGGCTCCACCCACGAAGGGTCCACGAAGAAGCAACCTTCTCTATTCCATCATGGCTTACGTCCATGAAGGACTAGCCTCACTCGGGTAGATCTTCACGAAGTAGGCGATCTCCTTGCCCTTACAAACTCCTTGGTTCAACTCCACATCATGTCGGAGGCTCCCAAGTGACACCTAACCAATCTAGGAGACACCACTCTCCAAAAGGTAATAGATGGTGTGTTGTTGATGAACTCCTTGCTCTTGTGCTTCAAATGATAGTCTCCCCAACACTCAAACAACTCCTCACAGATTTGGCTATGGTGGAAGAAGGATTTGAGTGGAAAGCAACTTGGGAAAGGCTAGAAATCAAGGTTCAAATGGTTGGATTGGAATGTCTTGATCTCAACATATGAGTAGGTGGTTCTCTCTCAGAAAATGTATGGTGGAAGTGTAGGCACATTCTGATGGCTCTCCTTACTAAGGAAGGAAGGGTGGAGGGGTATATATAGCCTCCACACAAAATCCAACCGTTACACACTTTTGACCCAACTCGGTGGCACCGATTTGAAATCTCGGTAGCACCGAATTGTGTAAAAGATATGAACGTTAGGAATCTTGGTGGGACCAATCAGAACAACTCGGATGGACCGATGTGCAATGGTTAGGGCAAACCTCGTCTCGGTGGCTCCGATTGCATCAACTCAGTGGGACCGAAATGAAGCAATAAGGCAACACAGAGTTGGCAAGCCATCTCGGTGAGACCGATTTGCAAAACTCGGAGGGACCGAAGTAATTGCAAACGATTATAGAGAGTTGGCAAGGCCATCTCGGTGGGACCGAGATCCATATCGGTGGATCCGATTTGTTAGGGTTTTGGCAGTGGCTAAGTCCTGATGAACTCGGTGGCTCCGGGTACGAAATTTCGGTGGGGCCGAGTTGGAATGTAGTATTTGTACATATTTGGATGGAGAAAGTGGTTGAGGGGTTTGGAGCACTGTCACTAAGCACTTGAGCAAAAAGACCATTAAGCAACACCTCATCCCCTTTTAATAGTATTGGCTTTCCTATGGACTCAATGTGATCTTGGATAACTCAACCAAAAATGTAGAGTCTTGAGCTTTTGCCAATCCATGTCCTTAGCATTTTGAGGGGTCCACATCTCTAGTCCATGCCATGCCAATCATTGAACATCCTGAAATATTTATCTTGAATGGACATTAGTTCAATGAGATATATGTTGTTATAAATTACCAAAACCACCAAGGGAGCGAATGCGCTTTCACCCCCGAATAGGCGGGAACGTGCGCACCGCAGCCCCGGGGGCTACCGTCGGGCCCGTGGAACCCAGGGTATCTCGGCCTGTCAGCCTGTGGCCCAGGATGCAGCGCCTGGTGGAGGCCCAATAGGTGGCCCACCAGCGGGCACCCCGAGCAAAACCCCTCACGAGGTTCTGGCCTCCCGAGGACCCCTCCTCAGGGAGCGGGCAAGCAAGACTCAGCCACGACTTCACCGAGAGCCTCGTGAGGTCCTCTCGCGAGGCAGCCTCCTGAGGTTGCCTCCCGAGGCACCCTCACGAAGGTATGCAAGACAAGTGTTGTTTGGCTCGGTCGCGCGGTCTCGTGCCCACCACGTGGGTGACGCGCGCAGCGACGAATGGCGCCAGAGGCCGCGCCAGCAGGCGCAGATGGAGAGGATTTCCCCTTTTGTGCTAAGGGAGCAAGGCCAGCAGTCCATTTCCCAAAGCAACCCCAAAGGTTGCCCGATCGGTGAAAGAAGGCCAAGAGGACGGGCGCGCAGGGCGGAGGTCACCACCGAGCCCACCGGCACGTCATGGATAATCGCTTTGCAGACAAAGACCACCTTTTGTCAGGATAGACTGCGCTCCTGTCCCCCTTCAAACTTGACGTTGTGTGGCAACCCTTCCTGCCAATGTTTTCGGGGGAAGAGGACCAAGGTAGATATAAAAGGAGGGCAGGGTACCGCTATAGAGAGGATCGACTCTTCGGCCCCAAACCTTGTACTCTTGCGCTAGAGCAATCACAACCAAGCAGGAGTAGGGTTTTACACCGCAAGGTGGCCCGAACCTGGGTAAACCGGTGTGTCACCGGCCCGCTCCCGCCAGCGCGCTCTCGCCATAGCTTCGCCGTAGTTCTGCTGTGGTACGGGATGAGGCGGTAGGAACAAGCTCACCCCAGTGTTCGAACCTTTGGGTCCCCGGAGCCCGACCTCCGACATTTGGCGTGCCAGGTAGGGGACACAAAGGTAGGGGCTGGGTCCTAACGACGTAGAGCACATAGTCGAGCAAGAAAAAAAGGGGGCAAGCCTCGCGAGAGGACTTCAGGAGGGAACATACATTCCAAACCACAAAAGCATTAAGTTAAAACACAGAAGCCATCATTTTCACGTCCCAATGGAACTGCATTGTTCTCATACAGGGGAAGGAAGGAATATGCGCGGAGCACGGCTCGCCCCCAAGATCCGCCTCGGGCGTCGCGCGTGCCTAGTCGGAGTCTCCATCTTCGCTCTTGACGCGGGGGGAGCTGTCATCGCTCTCGCTTCCACCGGAGGAGGCGGCGCCGTCGTCACTGCCGCCCTCGCTGGAGGAGCCGGTGTCGCTGCCGCTCTCGCTCTCCGCGCAGCACTCCAGACGGCTGCCGGAGACCCCGAAGAACTTCACGAAGAGCGTGGCGGCCCCGTCATACTTAAACTGGAGAATGTGGCCCCGCTTCAGGCCGCAAGCAAGGGCAAACGACTTCCACCCCTGCTTCAAGAACATGAAGCCTGGGGGGTGAACTCCGTCGCCACCCAGGAGGGGCCATTGCAGCAGCCGTCCGCCTGCACCCATAGACCCAAGGGCGCGCGGTCCGCCATCACTCTCGCGAAGGAGTCTGGAAGCCGAAGCCAGGTGCAGGGCCGGCGATGCATGCCCACTATGAACTTGTGAGCCGCCTCCGATGAGTGGCTCATTGCCTGAGGAGGTAGGGTGGTTGCCCTGCCGCGGCCACCTCGGCTATGGGCACCGCGCCCTCCGCGCCCGTGGGCAGCGCCCCTCCCGCGGGCACTGGGACCGGTGCCGGCAGCCGCCAGAGAGCGGCCTCGGCCCCGGGAGGGACCCTGGATGCAGCGGCAGAAGCATGGGCTCGGCCTCTTCCCCTCGCCATCTCCGCGGAGGCCCGCCTGGATCGTGGAGGAGGAGGAAGGGACTGATGGAAGAAGATGGGCGGGGAAGTCCTTCCCCCGCGTCTTTATAGCGCTCGAGGGAGGCGCGCTCCGTGCCATTCTACCTTCGACGTGCGCAAGGATTCGAGGTGGAATGCGTGAAGGAAGGCAATGATGGCCTCGCGCCGTGCGCGGGCAGGCTTTATGTCAGCGCGGGCAGTTACCAAGGCGTCGTGGGAAAAGTGGGGGTATCCCCCGTCATATTGTGTGCCACGCGACGCGCCTGGCCCACAGGCGGTTAGGACCCGCATCGTTTCGCCCCCTAATAGGCAGGAACGTGCGTGCCGCGGGCCCGGGGGCTACTGTCGGGCCCGTGGAACCCAGGGTATCTCGGCCTATCTGCCTGTGGCCCAGGATGCAATGCCTGGCGGAGGCCCAATAGGTGGCCCACCAGCGGGCACCCCGAGCAACACCCCTCGTGAGGTTCTAGCCTCCCGAGGACCCCTCCTTAGGGAGCGGGCAAGCAAGACTCAGCCACGACTTCACCGAGAGCCTCGCGAGGTCCTCTCACGAGGTGGCCTACTGAGGTTGCCTCCCGAGGCACCCTCCCGAAGGTATGCAAGACAAGTGCTGTTCGGCTCGGTCGTGCAGTCTCGTGCCCACCACGTGGGTGATGCGCGCGGCAACGAATGGCGACAGAGGCCGCGCCAGCAGGCGCGGATGGAGAGGATTTCCCCCTTTGCACTAAGGGAGCAAGGCCAGCAGTCCGTTTCCCAAAGCAACCCCCAAAGGTTGCCCGATCGGTGAAAGAAGACCAAGATGATGGACGCGCAGGGTGGAGGTCACCCCCAAGCCCACCGGCGCATCATGGATAATCGCTTTGCAGACGAAGACCACCTTTTGTCAGGATACACTGCGCTCCTGTCCCCCTTCAAACTTGCCATTGTGTGGCAACCCTTCCCGCCAATGTTTTCAGGGGAAGAGGACCAAGGCAGATATAAAAGGAGGGCAGGGTGTCCCTGTAGAGAGGATCGACTCTTCCGCCCCGAACCTTGTACTCTTGCGCTAGAGCAATCACAACCAAGCAGGACTAGGGTTTTACACCACAAGGTGGCCCGAACCTGGGTAAACCGCTGTGTCTCCGGCCGGCTTCTGCTAGCGCGCTCTCGCCATAGCCTCGTCGTAGTTCTGCCGTGGTACGGGACGAGGTGGTAGGAACGAGCTCACCCCAGTGTTCGAACCTTTGGGTCCCCGGAGCCCGATCTCCCACACATGTAGAAGGGTTGGGTGCACTCCAAAAGTTTTGAAAATTTTCTTCCCTCCATTTTTCCTATTTTCAAAATATTACAAATATCACATGATTTCAAAACAGTACCAAAAATTTATTTGGAAAATTTTGAAATAAATACTAAAATAAACTACGTGCAATATAAAGAATTTTAGAAAAAGAATCAATCCATTTGGAGTTGTAGTTTAAAAATTAGAGGCAGTCAAAGTCTTGTCAAATTCTGATTTTAATTTAAACTCTAAAAAGAAAATGATTCGGATATAAATGTGCTTTCTGACAGAGAAGACGTACATCGCAGAATATGCTTCCACTCAAAACGAGCCAGTGCGGCGCTGGGTCACTGACAGTGGGCCCACCTGGCCCACTGGTCAGGTTTGACCGATCCTCGCCGTGCACCGCGCAGGAACAGGGGAGCCAACGGCGATTGCCGGCGAACGGCAGCGACCCACGGAGATCTGAGCACACGGGCGTGCCTAGGAGGTCAAGGCGATCATGCGGAGGTGTGGCACGGTTGCCGTAGTGGACGGAGTCGCCGGCGGTGAGCTTCCCCGAAGAGCTCAGGCGGAATCAAAAGAGGGCTTTCGCCCACGAGCTTGCTCCGGTGAAATTGAAGGGTGGGATGGAGGCTAGAGACAACTAGAGATCTACTGGTGGAGAGATAAGGAAGGGGAAGGCTCTGGTTGTGCCAGAATCAACCGGAGAGTGACGGCGGCCGAAAAGATCGGAGTTGAAGAAGACGACCGCTTCGGTCGGTTTGCTGCTCACTGAGGCTCAGGGAGGGCGAGGGGGGACTGGTGCTGAGCTGATGGAGCTCGGTTGAGCTTAAATAGGCGGGGAATGGCGGTTCGCGGGCTCCAGAAGGTGGCCGAGGTGACGGCAGCCATTGATGGCAAGCACGGTCGGTGGCGAGGTTGGTGGTGGACGGTGGGGGTAGGTGCGGAAGGCAGCGTCTCGCAGTGATGGCAGGGTGCGCTGGTTGGCTCGGAGACGTGCCACGCGCCTTGGGCGGTGCCGTCCCCGAGCTGACTGCAGTGGCGGCCATTCATGGCTAACCGTGGACGGTAGCGAGGTCAGCGGGGTCAGTGCATGGCCGATGGGGGTCAGCGAAGGCGGTGGCCGCCCGCAGTGAAGGAGGGGCGTGCTGGCTGGCTCGAATTTGAGCCACGCGTCCTGGGCAGTGGCGTGCCCGAGACGGTGGCTCTGGACGGTAGCTAGTCGGCGCTAGCCGGCGCTAGGCGATGCGGGGAGGTGTCGGTGGGCTTCTAGGTGGTCGAGGCGGTCTAGAGGAGGGCTAGGGTGAGCGAGGGCAGTAGCAGAGGGCAACAGCAGCTCGATGCCGAAGCCTGCACAACGAGCGCTCTGCTCATGCTCTGGATGTGCACGCTGGGCGTTCGACCGAATGCCGGGGTGCCCTAGGTAGCTCTTTTGGCTGTGAATTTTGGCAGGGTGGTGCTCCTAGAGATTCTAGAGATGATGGACATGATTTCTTGGCCAGATGAGCAAGTCGTGTGTGTAGTTCAGAAAGATCCAAGATTTCTGTCATGCCCACAAGATGTTTGATGAAATGCTAAGGTGTCCTAGGCATTTTTGTTAGCTATGAAAATTGGCAGGATGATGTCTCATTAGATGATAGATACGATGGTAAGGTTGGTTTGACAGGAGGAACAAGTTGCCAATGCAAGTTTTGAGAGAATTCAGTTCTGACCCAAAACTCCAGGGAATTATTTGGTGGACTTAAGAGATGCCAATGGATCTGATCTTCTGGACTTAAGAGTTTGGTTGGAAGTACAAGGAGATGGAAAAAAATTAGAATTGTTTGACCAAGGAAAAATGGGGTTGTAGTTCAATGCTCAGACTGGACCAGAATTGAAAAGAGGATGGTTTGCTCAAATTTTTCAAAAGGACATAATGGGTTTTTGCATAAAAGTGATCTACAAGCATCAGATGACCCCTCATAATTTTTTGTGGAATTTTTAAAGAATTATTTAAAAGGGTCTTAGTGCAACAGAAGCATTTCAGAGTTTGAAAATGTAATTAAAAGAATTATTTTGGGGCAAAATTATTATGAAAATATTTCCTACTGAATTTTAAAAGGTAAATGAAATGATTAAGAAAAACTTTCCAAAACCCATAATATTTGCAAATGTTTCTATATGGAGGGAAGAATTTTGGAAAACAGAAAACAGAAAATACTCTGAAATTAATAAAAGACCTAATATAATTCAAAATTTTATTTTTGGCCAAATTTTACTTAATAAAAACATGGTTAAAATTTTGGGGTGTTACAAAATCTACCCCCCTTAAGAAAATCTCGTCCTCGAGATTTGTTAAGGGCGGAAGAACTAAACGCAGATCACAACAACAAACAATCATATGCACAAAGCAATCATAGCAATGCACTTATGACATACGCCCTAAAATACAACACAAAGGTTGCATCATGTAAACAAGCATTAGACACAGCAACAACCACACTCATGACCATCTACGGTTCGAAGGTGAGATCTATAGGGTCTTGTGGAAGGGTTCCCGGTGCTGGGGCACATTCTTCTTCTTCCGGAGGAAGTGGAGGAAGCAGACGAAGAACATGCCCTTCCTGAGTTGGCAAGGGTGGTCCTGGGCCATCACATACTGAATGAGATTGGCCGGTGCTGGATCTCTTTATATACGTTCACCGCGGAACGTAGCTTCTGCTCCGGGTGCTGCGCGACTCGGGAAGTAGTAATACTCCCTTTCGCTGGCACATGGTACCGCGAATGAAAGACGGGTAACTGCTTCGTAGGCGGCAAATTCTATGGCCATGCTTGGAGTTGGCATGGATCTCCCGATGAAGACAACATATGGAGGGCCTTGGTTTAAATCTGCTGGTGTGATTTGCACAACTGCCCAGTACTTCGAGGAATCAGAGGTGATCCTCAATTTGTACAACTCATACTGGGGTGGTTGGCCGGAACCAAGGGTATTGCGGGTAAAATCCCACAAAACCTTGACAAAGTTACCAGGGCTCGCATCTGGAGTTCTTAGGTAGGCTCCGGGGTGAGACATGGAGAGGTTGGTTATGGAAGCAGTGCACAAGGGTGATGGATGCGGTGCTCACGGCTGATGGTTGCTGGTGTTGGATATGAAAGTGGCCTCTTATAGAGCGCCTAGGTTAGGGAACATGATGTGGCGCCGACACAACTTATGTATCGGCTCCGTCGTAGGGTTGTCTGAGTCAAGGTCTCAGATGTCAATCTCCAAAAGAAGAGTGACGTATCACTGTGGTTGTCGGTTAGGGTGGTTTTGGCAGCTATGCCCAGAATTTACTCTGCAACCATACGTCAATTAGTTTACGCCAGGCCACGTATAGTACCATTAAAACAATGGTATACGAGCAGTCTGCAACTTACTATGACATCCTACTACAACTTCGAGGATACGAAAATACAAGATTACAGGGTACAGGGATACTAAGGGCTCGATAACTACTTGGGTGGGCTCAGTCCACTTCGTTGACGTCCAGTCGAGCGCGTCTTGTAGATGTCGAGGCTTCTTCATGAGCTTCAGTATCGGAGTTGGCTAGGGTAGGATGGGGAGCTACAGGGCTGGGATAGCGGTGGTGTCCCTCGCGGGGTGTCGTGGTCACAGTCCCGTTGGAGTAGGTCTCCAAGAGACGACAGAGTTCCCCTGGGGAGGCGAATGCATTGCCCGGATGGATAATAGGAGCAGACCTTGGGGGCTCAACTGGTCTCCCGAACAACACTATCAGGGTGTCGGTGGTGGCTGCAGCTTCACTTCTCACCGAGGTTAGGAGAGCAAGTGTCCGGCTGGTCGCAATCAGATCAATGGTGACCTGATCGAATATTGCCTCTTGCGCTCTCAGGTAGCACACCAGATGCACCAGAGCAGGATCTGACTCATGGTCTCCGTTGGCGACTTGGGTCGGGCTACCATAGCCTTCACAACTAGGGTAGTAGAAGAAAGGGCGGATGTTAACTCTCGGCGACAGATGCCGGAGTTGAACTACAACCTCTCGGGCTGCAAGCTGGATGGCTTGGGGCTCGTCGGAGGTTGTCCTTCCGGTGAACCGGTAGGGGCGTTCTGATGTGGTACCCCTCCCGTAGATGTGCACCGTGGCTCAGAAGTGATGGATGGCGTCACTCGTGTGCTCCTGGTACACAACATACTCAGGCGGCTCTTCTATGCCAAAAGCACGACGCGAGAGATTGGCGAGGACGGCTACAAAGTCTCCAAGCTCGGCTGTGGTGGTCTCGTTGCGAACGACGGGGCCAGGCATCTTGGTGGGTAGGATATCGAAGTGGGGCTGAAGGCTGTGATGTGCAGAGTTGAGGTAAGGCTTCCTTTATAGGTTAGCGGAGTCTTCCATCGCACGCTTGTGGATGGGACAACTCAGGTGTCGGCCACAGGCACCCGGCCTATGGGCTAGGTTGATAGGTTGGGCACCGACTATCAAAAAGATGTCGGCTGGCCACTGTGCAGGCTATCGGATGCGATGGGTTTGGCTATGGACAGGAAAGGTTTTGGATGGTGTGAAAACCTAGGGATAGCGACCAGGCTAAGATAGGATTAGCCAAAGGTCAGCCTGGGCTCTGATACCAAGGCTGTCAGGGCCGGTTTTCCGGGACACAATATCCCAGGAATTAACCCCTCGTGTCATCACCAGCCCCAGGATTACTGTTCGCTGGTGGACACTACCTTGATACAGAATTCCAAGCAGTTACAAGAATTTGATACAAGACCATAAAGGTCCATTGAGTACCACAATGATTTCTAGTGGCGGATGACGAAAGCGACTCGTGGGTCTCCAACGTCGATGGGGCTCCATTCCCACAGGAACAGTTGACCTGGATAACTCCTATCTCGCGTGGCTGCTATCTCCGATTCCTAGGCTGTGGAAGTGTCTTCGTAGCGCTCTCGTCCGGATAATGATCTGGCCAAGACAATAGCCAGGGACAAGCCAGTGAGTACGTTTGAATGTACTCGCAAACATCATGAACAAAATATATACCGAAAGCAAACAAAATGCATATGATCATGTTAAAATAATTCAAATGAACATTTGGTTAGATAGCATGTATAATATGTTCAGATAGGCAATTTTAAGTGTCGATTCTTAGGTGGTAAAACCATCCCAGAAGAATCTAAATGAAAGCATAAGTGGAACGTCGGGCGTTAGACCGCCTGAAAAATTCCAAGAAAAATAAAATGAAACATCGGGCGTTAGACCGCCCGAGGATTCCAAGAAAATAAAATGGAATATCGGGCGTTAGACCGCCCGAGGATTCCAAAATAAAACGCCAGTCGGGTGTCTGAATGCGACACCTCGAAAGGTCTTGAAAAGTAATGCCAAACGGGTGTCTGAATGCGACGCCTCGAGAGGTCTTGAAAAGAAATGCCAAACGGGTGTGTGAATGCGACGCCTCGAGAGGTCTTGAAAAGAAATGCCAAATGGGTGTCTGAATGCGACGCCTCGAGAGGTCTTGAAAAGAAAGTAATAACATGAGTATCCAGGTGGCATAACCTTCCCAAGAGATACTAAAAAATGCACATAAGAGAAAAAGGTTAGTCCACAGTAATATTCATGTTAACAATAATATTCATGATAGCATCCGTAGTGATAATAATCATCCTACAAAAGTGAATCATGCTCAATTTTAATTATTTCCTCCTAAGACCGACACTTGACCAACCCAGACTGTAGCCCTTAACCGTGGACACGGCTATTCGAATAGGTTTTAAAACTCTGCAGAGGTTGTACTCTTTACCCACAAGTAAAGGATTTCTTTAGTCAAACCCGAGACATTGACTAATTCCAATCACGGTTTTTAGGTTGCAAACACACCTAACCAGCACACACCAGCTTAACTGTTATGATGCCCGGAATCACCCAAGGCATCACTCCAGGAAAACTCAAAGACGGGGAGACCACCATCTCGAATAGCATGGGATCACGATTTATAACGCGTGCAAATACAAGGGGTGCCCTCCTCTCGGCCCAGCCGGAAACACCCATGCCCCCTGACCAGGTGACATGCCTACCAGAGGCCTCTGGTATCTTTCACCATGGCCTCTCTGTACCGTGTGTGCAAGGAAAGGGGTTAACAACTTACTAAACCATACCCTACCTGTGGCAGGGACAAGTGGCAGCACGGATCAAGTATGGGGTTACCGGAACATGACTCGATCTATGGTCGACTCAGGAGGTTTAAGTTTCCTGCAGTGGTTAGCACAATATATTTCCTTGGTCGTACTCAACAGGGTCACCACCTGGCATGTCTCGACATGCCATCACTGATCATTCTCGTCACAACGAGATTTTAGTCTCTCGGTCACTTTTCTTGTGACTGATTCTTTCCTGCGGATTAGTCCGGACCAACATAGGCATATGTGACATGTGAAAAGGACCACACTCACTCATACTTCATGTTTAAGTGAAGGTAAAATATTATCCAAGGATCATGCATGTATAACTAGCAATATGCAAATTTTATTTGAATTATTATAATCATGATCATATTATACTAGCGAGCAAACAACCAAACATTCACCATCTCAAATGTTCAAGATGCTTGCCTTGAGCATGTAGAAGGGTTGGTTGCAATCCAAAAGTTTTGAAAATTCTCTTCCCTCCATTTTTCCTATTTTCAAAATATTACAAATATCACATGATTTCAAAACAGTACCAAAAAGTTGTTTGGAAATTTTTGAAATAAATACTAAAATAAACTAGGTGCAAAATAAAGAATTTTAGAAAAAGAATCAATCCATCTGGAGTTGTAGTTTAAAAATTAGAGGCAGTCAAAGTTTGGTCAAATTCTGATTTTAATTTAAACTCTAAAAAGAAAACGATTCGGATAGAAATGCGCTTTCTGACAGAGAAGACGTACTTCGCAGAATACGCTTCCACTCAAAACAAGCCGGTGCGGCGCTGGGTCGCTGACAGTGGGCCCGCCTGGCCCACTGGTCAGGTTTGACCGGTCCTCGCCGTGCACCGCGCGGGAACAGGGGAGCCGACGGTGATTGCCGGCGAACGGCGGCGACCCACAGAGATCTGAGCACATGGGCATGCCGAGGAGGTCAAGGCGATCATGCAGAGGTGCCGCACGGTTGCCGTAGTGGACGGAGTCGCCGGCGGTGAGCTTCCCCGAAGAGCTCCGGCAGAATCAAAAGAGGGCTTTCGCCCACAAGCTTGCTTCGATGAAATTGAAGGGTGGGATGGAGGCTAGGGACCACTAGAGATCTACTGGTGGAGAGACAAGGGAGGGGAAGGCTCTGGTTGTGCCGGAATCAACCAGAGAGTGACGGCGGCCGAAACGATCGGAGTTGAAGAAGACGACCGCTCCGGTCGGTTTGCTGCTCGGTGAGGCTCAGGGAGGTCGAGGGAGGACTGGTGCTGAGCTGATGGAGCTCGGTTGAGCTTAAATAGGCGGGGAATGGCGATTCGCGGGCTCCAGAAGGTGGCCGAGGTGGCGGCAGCCATTGATGGCAAGCACGGTCGGTGGCGAGGTTGGTGGTGGACGGTGAGGGTAGGTGCGGATGGCGGCGTCTCGCAGTGATGGCAGGGTGCGCTGGTTGGCTCGGAGACGTGCCACGCGCCTTCGGCGGTGTCGTCCTCGAGCTGACTGCGGCGGCGGCCATTCATGGCTAACCGTGGACGGTGGCGAGGTCAGCGGGGTCGGTGCATGGTCGGTGGGGGTCGGCGAAGGCGGTGGCCGCCCGTAGTGAAGGAGGGGCATGCTGGCTGGCTCGAATTTGAGCCACACTGTGACCCCCTCTGCTCGACCATGCACTAATCATACACGCAAACGTGCACTCTCGAGAACAGAGACGCACGGGAAGATATCACAACACAACTCTAAACTCAAATTAAAACATAAATCTTCATATTACAAACCAGGGGTCACGAGGACCCGAATACATAAGTCATACACACAAACAATATCCGGGTACAGACATAGTTAGTCAAGTTTGCCTTAAGAAGGCTAGCACAAACAGCGACACTGATCGAAAAGGCGAAGGCCTCCTGCCTAGGGCCTCCAAACTACTCCTGGTCGGCTGGCTCAACCCAGTAGTACGTGCCTCCGGGGCTCTCCTGGTAGTAGTCTCCTGCGGTGGCGTCTGGCTCCGGGGCTCCATCGACTGATTTCATCAAGTGGGTATGGGGGAAAAGATAGCAAAGCAACCATGAGTACTCATCCAAAGTACTCGCAAGACTGACATCAGAACTATACTAATTATGCATCAGTATCAAAAGAATGGGGCTATATCTTTGGACTAAACTGCAGAAATGCCAGAACAGAAGGGGAAATGCCTAGCCTATCGAAGACTAGCATCTTAAAGCACTCTTACAGCATCAGAAGAGAGTAGAGTAAAGCAGCACATAATATCAGTTATAATTTAGTAATGCCCTGAGATCCTTCCTCGACTACCCTGCGAGAAAGTGATCTCGAGAGCAGTAGTATCGGTTTAATATTGTAACAGTATCCATTTGTAGTTGTAGCGGATCAAGATACAACTCCGAGCGTCCTGTTACCGTGGAAACGGCTATTCGAATAGATAACTTCCCTGCAGGGGTGCACTACTGTTACCCAACACGCTCGATCACATCTGGCCGGACACACTTGCTGGGTAATGCCCGGCCTCGGGAGATCGACACGACGCAGTCCTACCTAGGCTCAGCAGAGAGGTCAGCACGCCGGTCTAAATCCTAAGCACGAAGGGGTCTTGGGCCATCGCCCTTCGCACTCCTGCACGTTGCGTGACTGGTCGGGGCCAAGGTGCGACACTGAATACACCAGTGACGTAACCAGCCCACCCCAGCAATCAGCCCGCATGTCTGAGCTGTGACGTTTGAAGAACTTTCGGCTGATACTACGACGTAGAGGGCCCCATTAAACCATTATCCCACGTGGTGGTAGTGCGTATAAGGCCAGCGGCCTACTCAGATCAAATACCCGAATCCGTTAAGCATGTTTAGTAATTCGCAGAGACGAACAGGGTTCCTGTCACTCCGACTTGGTAAGACATGTCGCGCGGGTACTCTTGGAGCCGACCCGTCTTTAATATTGTTCTCTCGCGGGCACCCTTGGGGCCAGCCCGACTTTAGCAGTTTAGTATTGTAATGTAAACATTTTCGTGATCATCACCCGGAGTGATCACGGCCCGATAACAAGCAGGGCATACGGACAAGGTGAAGGGCCACAGATGAATCAATAGCCTAACTAACTAAGCATCATGGGACAGCAGGTAGGTATAACAGCAGACGACAAAATCAGGCTATGCATCAGAATAGGGGCTATCGAAATAACAACAGAAGCAATTCTAATGCAAGCATAAGGGAGAGAGGGAGTGGGTGATATCTGGATGATCAAGGGGGTTTTGCTTGCCTGGAAGCTCAGCTGAAGTAGTCTGGTCGTCGGCGATATCGTCGTACACTGCAGTGTCGTCGGCAGTCTCGGGGGCTATCGGGAGAGAAGGAGGGGGAAGAAACAACAAATACACGGCAACAATGCAATAGGGATGCATGACATGCCTAAATGATATGCAGAGGTGTTATACTGCCTATCTAATTGTATTAGATAATTTAGGAATTTATTTGGATTTATTTTAGTAAGGTCATGCACTATTCATTTATCGAATACGGGCAAAAAGTCCCATGTTCATCTAGATAGGAGTGATGGTCAAGCATTTTGACAACATATTCGGATTCTCCATATTTTTCTGATCATTTTTCATATATAAATTATTTTCATCCGAGTTACGGTTTATTTTATATGATTTTTCAAAGTTTTATTGATTTTCTGGAATTTCTGGATTTAATTTAAATTGAATTATCCGAAACAGTAGCTGTGACGTCAGCATGACATCACAGTGACGTCAACAGGTCAACTCCGGCTGGGCCAGGTCAAACCTGACCAGTGGGACCCACTGGTCAGTGACACAGAAGTTAATTAGGTTTAATTTAAACTAAATTAGGTTAAGTAGTTAGTGGGGCTTACTGTCAGTGTCAGATTAATTAACTAATTAACTTAATTAACGTAATTAGGATTAACATATTTAATTAACATTTTATTTATTAATAAAATCATTTAAATTTTGGCCGGACCCACATGTCAGGGACACGGGGCCAGCCCAGTCAGCGGTTGACCAGGTCAACCGGTCAACGGGGCCCAGTGTCAGCGGCACAACGCGGGCCTGAGGCAGTGCCACGTCGGCGACGACTGGCGACTCGCCGGAATCACGCTGGCGAGCGTCTCGCGCGGCGGCGCGCAGCGGGGGTGGCTCGGGTTTCGCGCACAGGGCGCCATTTCGAGCGCAGTCGGGCTCATTCGAACGAGCAGTCGACGACGAGGCGAGCTGTGGTGGCGACGGAGGCTGCGGTGGCCGGAATCGAGCACGGTGTCGTGGTTTTGTCGCGACAGATGTCCTAGTAAAAGGACTTAAAGATGAAGCCATCGCACTAACCTGGAAGCTTAGCGGGGTTGAGCGGGAAAGAGAAGACGCCGGGTTACCCAGGTTCGGCCCCTCACGGTGGAGGTAAAAGCCTACGTCCTGCTTGTCTATATTGATGTAGATCTCGATTACAAGGATGCGGATTCGCTAACCTCGCTCTCGAGGGGATTGCAACTTAGTCTTTTTCATATAGGTGCTCCCCTTTATATACACAGGTGGAACCCTAGATTACATGAGAGTCCGGGTCGTTCTTTGACCCGCCTCCTACTCTTCCCTACTTGTTCTCCAAGACGGTCTTCTTCCCATCTACCTGTCGTGAGCCGGCCCATTATGTAAGCCGGCCTATCCTTGCCAGGCCTTGCTAAGCCGGCCCATATAGAGACTTCAGCCCCGCAGTGAGCTGGCCCATTAAGCTTGCATTATGGCCGGGTTAACACTCTGCCGGGTCTCCTTGCTGGTGAATATCCCCAACATTAACCCTCAGTTTGACTTGAATTTATTCACGTTAAACTCCATCCTGAAAAAGCAAAGCATTAGTAATACATTTCCAAGCGCGCCCTAAGTCGCTCTTTTAAGTCGCCATCTCGGACCGGCTCAAGTTGCCGGGTTAAGGTGATCGTCAGGTTCACCCCTTCAGATTCAAACTTAGCATTTTCAACTCTTGTCCCTGATGACATCACAATCCACTTCCGCAAAATCCGGGATGACGCCACCTCAAATCTTTGAGTGGGTACGTTCCGTCTTGTCAAGCGCGAGAATCGAGGAACCACACCACCGAAAATTACTGCGTCGCCTGGGGTCCTGCCCTTGCCGTTTTAACTTTACTGGGCCTATAAAGAGGCCACCTCATCCCCACTTTCACTTTTTACCCTATACTCTTCTTCTTCCTCGCGACTGTCACCTCGTACGCCCGAAGCATCGCCGCCCTCAAGTTCTCCGTCGACCTCGACAGCACTCTTCTCCGCCGCCCCATCGTCGCCGGAGCTCCTAAAAAATACTCCGACCACATCCGCCGCGGCCAGGTACACCCCAATCCCTTTTTCTGGATCTGCAGTGCCTCATTCATTTTCTTGCCATTCGTCGGTGTTCGTCAGTGTGTAACAGAGTTCATCGGTTCCTTCTGCTAGTAGATCCATATCTATCGAAATGATCCGAATAAGCATTTTTCATATCACGGTAATACCATTTTTCTCCATTCTAATCCATGTATTACTTTCCATAGACCCCATTATACATGGTGCCGTCAGATCCATCCTCACCTAGGTCTTTTAAGTTTTCGTTTCCGCGGTATTTTCATATCCGTAATAATAACCGCTCCGTTAGATTCCTGTTTGTCACTAGCTCAACACTTAGGAGAAATCCAAACCTCCACCGTCGTCAACACCGGCTTATGATTGCCTTAGACGGCGCACCTGAATCCGGGCTATGAACTTAGACATTCTGATTTGTATCATTTGTCCGGGTCTTATATTCTAACGGCTTGTCCTTCTTAAGCTAACACACCGGCTTGTCATTTTTGTCCTTGCAGTTAAACTGTTAAGTCGCCATGGCCCCCAAGATCGACAAATCCTGCAACTGGGTCAGATCGCAAGTCTCAACCTTGATGCTGAACGAGCTTGTAGGGCAAGGCCTTTTGCCGGCTCAAACCGCAATCGACTGGCGGGCGCCTGAGGAGGAAAGCACCCCCCCAACCCCAACAAGACAAAGTGGTGGTCTTCGCAGATCATCTGCATAAGGGGTTTCGGCCACCCGGGTCAAAATTCTTCCGCGACGTCCTTAACTTTTTCGACCTCCGACCGCGGGATCTTGGCCCCAACTCCATCACAAATCTATGCTAATTTCAAGTTTTCTGCGAAGTATATCTTCAAACAGCTCCAACTGTCCTCCTTTTTCGAGAGTTTTTCTATATCAACCATCAGACGGAGTTCACTGACGGCCCCAGTATAGAACTTGGCAGCGTCTCTATCCAAAGGCGAAGAAACACCCCCTTTCCTGAAGCCAAGCTGGCGAGTCATCCCAAGGGCTGGAACAAGACTTGGTTTTACTGCAAGAACACTGCCCCTCAAGGTGAAAACCCCCTGCCGGGTTACAGACCGGACCGGCTCAACGCCACAGTGGCCTTTCCGAGTTGGCCATCAACAGAAGAACGCAAGCAATTCGCCCCTATTTACTCCAAATTAAGGGCCTTGGTTGCTAACGGCCTTAGTGGTATTGATCTGACCCGGTGCTGGGTAAGCTGGCGAATCCAGCCTCTTAGCCACAGAGGCGACCTAATGTGCAATTACACTGGTGAGCCGGCAGACGCTCAACGGTTCAGTCAAGTCAATCTATCCGTGAGTGATATCAACAAAACCATCAAGAGGCTATTGGGAGAGCCTCAGGAGAAATGCAACAAAATCGTACTAGCCCCCTTCTACTTAACCAACCTGGTGCCTTCAGTAAGTGTTTGCACCTTTTTACTCTGTTCTTAACTCGCCCTCCTCATCTCATTCTTAACTGCCCACTCGTCTTAATGCAGGCAAACGACAAATTTTGGAAGAAGAAGAAGCCCAAACAACCCGCCCCCGCTCCAGCGGAACAGCAGGATGAGCCGGTCGATACTGATAAACCGGCTGCAGAGGACGAGGCTGAGGTAGAACTTGACTCACTTGGCTGTCTTTTCATTCAACTTGCTGACGCCTCTTCTCTTCAAGACGAAACCGAAATTAGCCACAACGACGAGCCGAAGGTAACATTGATCTCTTCTGATTCTGACTCTCCAATACCTATTCGGAAGAAAACCCGGGCTGTGATCCGCAAGGTTCGAAGGAAGCCCCGGGTTGCCGTCCGTAAGGTGCCCTTTTCCCATCAGGATGCTCATTTGGATCCCAAATTTATTTTGAAGAAAACTCGTCGAGCCGGGACCTCCAAGAGGAAGACCCGGAGCAGTGAAGGCGAATTAAGCAGCGGGCTTCCATACAAGCCGCCGTCGCGCAAAGCTCGAGCTGAGGTGCTTCTTAGCCCAACTTATTCTTTTCCTCTAGCTGGCCGTTTTAAAGAACCCTTACCCTTTAATGACTCGGCATATCAGACATCGCACTCCTCAGGCGAGTCAAGCGTCACACAGGCGCTGGCTTTCAACATCAATCCTGGGTAAGCAGATTACAGACGTTCCTGTAATGTATATTGACTTCTTATTTTTCATCCCTGCAAATAAGTAACTCCCTTGCTCCTTGTACAGCACCAAAGCCATTAAGAATAAAACAGCTGCCGGGTCATCTGACTCGGCCATTCAGACAGGCCCTCAAGCAGAGGAAACCACCTTGGCTGCCCAGGACGAGCCGGCCATCCGAAAAAGCCCGCCGCCTTTGGACATGACAAGCCCGGCTCGTGCCTCCCCTCCAGCTCAGGAGAGGGAGAATATAGTTGAAGATCATCCCATTCCGCAGCCCGAGGCACCGGCTCAAGAAGAAGCACCGGCTCAAGAAGAAGTAGCGGTGACGAGTGCACGGCAAACTGCTGCACCAGAACCCTCCACCGCCCTTACAAAAATCCCAACCAAGCCTGAACCGGCACCGAAGGACAAAGGGAAGACGGCTCTTGACTTTTCTACGTTTGAAGACCAAGGCGCCAATACCCTGCATCAGGCTGTGTTGACCCGGCTGTCTGAAAGCCGGGACACAGAAATCACCATGGTCACTGCATTGAAGCGGAAATATGAAGTAAGTTGCACCCTTCGTCTTGTACCATATATATATGTAGCCCCCAAGGGCTGGGTCATTATGCAATAACGATCCGGGACTTCCAATTGAAACTTGTAAGTAGAACCGTCCACTGGCGTCCTCAAAGGCCGGCTCGTCATTAATAACGGGCGGGTCTCCATAACTTAACAGAATAGATCAATGGATGCATTAGCCCCCAAGGGCCGGGTTAATATGAAATAATGATCCGGGACTTCAAAATTGTAACGTGAAAGCAGTACTTCCGCTGGCAACCCCAAAAGCCGGCTCGTCCTTTAGGATAGGCGGGTCTCCATAACCGTACTGAATACCTTGAAGCTCCAAAACATGTAGCCCCCAAGGGCCGGGTTATAATGAAATAATGACCCAGGACTTCAACATTGTAGCTTAAGTTTAGAATCTCATCCAGCACCTCCCGAGGCCGGCTCATCGACTATGACAGGCGGGTCTTCATAAGCGAGCAATATAGGTCAATTTATGCATTAGCCCCCAAGTGCCATGTAGATTGCCTGCAACTGCATGGAACTTCCTTGTTTATTTTGAAGCTCGAGAACGTGTAGCCCCCATGCTCCGGGTTGTCCTTCAGGGCGGTCCGGGTCATATGCATGTCGTGTATAACAATCTGCCCTGCAGGAAATGCTGGACCAAGTAGAAACCCAGGCCGCCGGCTTCCGAAAGGAGGCCAAGAAAGAGAAGAAATTGCGCCAACAATATGAAGAAGCCGCCGCTGAGGCAAAGAAAGCTTTGACGATTGTAAGGGCCACCTTGCAAGAGACGGAGGCCGCCAGAGCCACCCTAGCCACGCGAGCTGAAGCAGCCGAAGCGAAAGTAGAGCCGGTGACACAAGAGCTGACCACTTTGAAGAACCAGATTACAACCATGACCCGGGCCATCTTTGGTAAGCAAAGCCATATGAATGAGTCAACTGGACCGGCTTACCAGACATAGCCGGCTTAACTGATCATGCATACTTCTCTTTGCAGGCCGCAAGAATCAGCTGCTACTGCAGCAACCAGTGGTGAAGCTGAAGGCAGTATACACTTTCGTGGAACAACTGTATATAGGCGGCTCTCGATGCATTATGGCAGCCAAAAATACCAAGTCACCTCCACAGCTACTCGCGGACATGTTGAAGGAGCTGTCTCTGGTACCAAGGTGGTTTGAAGACTGGAAGAAAGCGTGCTGCCGCTCTGGTGCTCTAACAGCACTAGCTCGAGCAAGGGCATACGTACCAGAGCTCGACCTGGCTCAAATTGTAGGCGGCTATCCGGAGTTCAATGTAGAGGACACGCCCTTTACCAAGAAGGATTTCCAACGTTGCATCAGAGAGACCCGGGTTGTAGCCACCGCCATTGTAGAAGAAACCAATCTGACCCGGTACCAGGCGCCTTATTCAGAAGTTAATGAGCGGATAGAGCCGCCCAATCATGAGCCGGTGGCCCTAACTCGGACACGTAAGACATCCTTTGCTTCTGAAGTCGACCCTTCTTCTCTGATATCCACCGATGCCCTGTTTGAAGCGTTGCGCACAATTCAGTGGTCGACCGGCGACTCAAGCGAAGAAGCGGAGGGTGACGACGGTCACGAAGAGCCGGCTCATGGTGATCCATTAGGCGCCGATGCCAGCTCTGACCCGGCGATGTAAACGCCGGCTTATCCAAGTAGGCCGAACCGTGTAAAAAATTTGCCATGGCCGCAGCTGATGGGCGGCTTGTAATAGGGTAGCATAAAACTTCTGATGCCAATGTAAATACTTTGCGCCTCTATGAATCCTCTTTTTGACCTTGAGAGCCGGTTTGCAACAGAGTGACTCTGCCTAAACAATATAACTGTATGTGATGGTTAGTGACGATGCCACCTTGAACAAGTAATCTTTGTTACTGTTTGCAATGAATCGAGTAGTTCAAATGGATCTAAATAAATGACATGGATGTATGTATGTATGTATGTATGTATGGATGCAGAGAGGATATGCCTGAATGTAAGTATGTATGCATGAATGTATGTGTGTAGAATAATTGCAAGTCGGAATATGCTTGATACGGGCGGCTTAAGAAACACAAGCCGGAATATGCTTTCATGAAGCTGGCACTTTGGCCTGTTGGTTTGTCCTTGCTTTCTGAAAGCCGGCTCTCACACAACCAATCAAGCGCTTTAACTCTGATGAGTGCAGGGTCACAGAAGTGATTGACTCACCAGACGTGCGCTGGGTCATTTTTATAGGGAGTAGCATCTTGCTAACAGGCAGGTTTAACCAACGTTGTGGCATCTCGCCGGGTTAAGAGGGTTTTGTAAGCTAAACTCAATTGAGTTGGAAGCCCTCAAGTAACCAAGATCAACAAACAAAGATCCAGTACACAAGTTTTGAGGCAAAACAACACCTTCACACAGTGTTGCTGGTCGATATTATATTTGATCAAAAGAGGTATATACACGATAAAAGGTATGTACAAGGGTGTAACCTAGTCAATGACTTAGGTGTAATATGGTCGGAGCTGGGCAATGTTCCAGGGCCGGCTTGTTTCCTCCTCAGAAGTACGTGACTTGTCTCCTTCCCGTATATCAATCAGGTAATATGACCCGTTGTTGAGATTCTTGCTGACCACAAAGGGCCCTTCCCAAGGTGGTGACAACTTATGCATGCCTGTCTGGTCTTGAATCAGACGGAGCACTAAGTCACCTTCCTGGAAAGTGCGGCTTCGAACTCTACAGCTGTGATAGCGGCGTAAGTCTTGCTGATAAATTGCTGATCTGGATGCGGCAAGGTCGCGCTCCTCCTCCAAAGCATCAAGAGCGTCTTGGCGAGCCAGCTCATTATCTGCCTCCAAATAAGCCGCCACTCGAGGGGAGTCGTGACGAATATCGCTTGGAAGCACGGCTTCTGCACCATAGACCAGGAAAAACGGCGTATAGCCAGTCGACCTGTTGGGAGTAGTCCGTATGCTCCAAAGCACTGAAGGTAACTCTTCTTCCCAGCAACCTGGCGTGCGCTGCAGAGGCACCATGAGCCGGGGTTTGATACCACGCAGTAATTCCTGATTAGCCCTTTCTGCCTGTCCGTTGGACTGAGGATGCGCAACCGATGCCAGATCAAGTCGGATGTGCTCCTGTTGACAGAACTGTTCCATAGCCCCCTTGAAGAGATTGGTTCCATTGTCTGTAATGATGCTGTGCGGGTAGCCAAATCGGAATATCAGCTTTTTCAGAAACTTGACAGCCGTTGCTGCATCGCGGTTGCTGACCGGCTCTGCTTCCACCCACTTGGTAAACTTATCCACAGCCACCAGGAGGTGCGTATGCTTCTTCTTGGAACGTTTGAAGGGTCCCACCATGTCAAGCCCCCGGACCGCGAACGGCCAAGTAATTGGGATCATCCTCAACTCCTGAGCCGGCACATGGGCCTGGCGAGCGTATTTCTAGCAACCATCGCACTTACGGACAATGTCCTCTGCATCAGCATGAGCTGTGAGCCAGTAGAACCCATGCCGGAAAGCCTTTGCGACCAGTGATCTTGAGCCGGCATGATGCCCACAGTCGCCAGAGTGAGTCTCATTGAGGATTGCGCGACCCTCTTCCGGCGAAACGCAGCGCTGAAAAACACCAGTGACGCTTCGTCGGTGTAACTCGCCATTGACAATAGTCATAGACTTAGATCGTCTGATGATCTGCCGAGCGAGGATTTCCTCTGTTGGCAGTTCACCCCGGCTTAGGTAAGCCAAATAGGGGACCGTCCAATCAGGGATAGCATGGATAGCAGCCATTAGAGCCGCCTCCGGGTCAGGAATAGCCAAATCCTCCTCTGTTGGCAACTTGACAGACGGGGTGTGCAAGACGTCCAGGAACACATTGGGTGGCACTGGCTTACGCTGAGAACCCAAATGAGAGAGTGCGTCTGCCGCCTCGTTCTGTCGGCGATCAATATGGTCGACCTGATAACCTTTGAAGTGTCCAGCAATATTCGTGACTGCCTGTCGGTAAGCCGCCATAAGCGGATCCTTGGAGTCCCATGTACCTGAAACTTGCTGGGCCACCAGGTCTGAGTCGCCCAGGCACCTGACTCGGCTCAGATTCATCTCATTGGCCATCCTAAGCCCATGAAGCAGCGCCTCGTACTCAGCTGCGTTATTGGTGCAAGTAAACATGATTCTCAAGACGTAACAGAACTTGTCTCCTCGGGGGAAAGTAATCACAACCCCAGCCCCCGAGCCTTCGAGCTGCCGTGAGCCGTCAAAGTGGATGGACCAGTACGTTGTGTCGGGCTTCTCTTCAGGAGCCTGCAACTCTGTCCAGTCATTAATGAAATCCACTAACGCCTGAGATCTAATTGTTGTGCGAGGCAGATATTTTAGATTATGGGGACCGAGCTCAATAGCCCACTTAGCAACCCGGCCTGTAGCCTCCCGGTTCTAGATTATATCCCCAAGAGGCGCTGAGCTAACCACCGTGATCGGATGCTCGTGGAAGTAATGCCTCAGTTTGCGGCTAGCCATGAATACTCCGTAGACCAGCTTCTGCCAATGTGGGTATCGTTGCTTAGACTCACTTAACACCTCGCTGACGTAATACACAGGATGCTGGATAGGATATTCCTTGCCATCCTCCTTGCGCTTGACGATGACCGCCACACTTACAGCCCTGTTATTGGCAGCAATGTACAACAGCATCGGCTCCTTCTCACGAGGGGCAGCAAGGACAGGCGGCTCAGACAGCTGCTTCTTGAGGGCCTCAAAAGCCTGATCTGCCTCCTTACTCCAGACGAAGTCATCTGATTTCTTGAGCAACTGATATAACGGAATTGCTTTTTCGCCAAGCCGGCTTATGAACCGGCTTAAAGCCGCAACCCGCCCAGCCAGCTTCTGCACGTCATTTAGCTTGGCCGGCTTAGCCAGAGTCGTGATTGCTTTGATTTTCTCCGGGTTAGCTTCAATGCCACGCTCAGAGACAAGGAACCCCAGAAGCTTTCCTACAGGGACACCAAAAACACACTTCTCCGGGTTAAGCTTCATCTTATAGACACGGAGATTGTCAAATGTTTCCTTGAGATCCTCCAATAGAGTTTCTTTCTTCCGAGATTTAACCACGATGTCATCCATATAAGCATGAACATTCCGCCCGATCTGATTGTGGAAACAGTTCTGGACACAACGCTGGTAAGTCGCCTGGGCGCTCTTCAGACCAAATGACATGGTTGTATAATAGAAGGCCCCAAAAGGTGTGATGACAGCCGTCTTTGCCTGGTCTTCCGGCTTCAGCTTGATCTGATGATAACCAGAGTAAGCATCCAGGAAACATAGACTCTCGCAACCAGCCGTAGCATCGATGATCTGGTCAATACGGGGCAAGGCAAAGGGGTCACTAGGACAAGCCTTATTCAGGTCTGTGTAATCAACACACATCCGCCAAGTCCCGTTTTTCTTCAGAACAAGTACTGGGTTAGCCAACCACTCAGGATGGAAGACTTCGACGATGAACCCGGCAGCTAGGAGCCGGGCCACTTCTTCTCCAATAGCTTTCCGCCTCTCCTCATTGAAGCGACGGAGATACTGGCGAACTGGTTTAAACTTGGGATCCACATTAAGGGAGTGCTCAGCGAGTTCTCTCGGTACACCTGGCATGTCAGAAGGCTTCCATGCGAACATGTCCCGATTCTCATGGATGAACTCGATGAGCGCGCTTTCCTATTTGGGATCCATATTTGCCCCGATGGTGAACTGCTCTGAAGAATTGCCTGGGGTGAAATCAACTTGCTTTGTATCTCTGGCCGACTTAAACTTGAGCAGGGGGTCAGACTCCGTAGTGGGCTTCTTTAGAGACGTCCTGTCAGCCGGGTCAACATTATCCTTGTAATACCGCAACTCCTCCGTGGCGCAAGCCGTCTCAGCGTAAGCTGCATCTCCTTCCTCGCACTCGAGTGCGATTTTCCGGTTTCCTTCCACTGTGATGGTTCCCCTTGGCCCTGGCATCTTCATTTTCAGGTAGACATAACATGGGCGCGCCATGAACCGCGCGTAAGCCGGTCGACTAAACAGGGCGTGGTATGGGCTCTTAAGCTTGACCACCTCGAAGGACAGGAACTCAGAACGCCAGTTATCCTCTGAGCCAAAGGCCACCTCAAGGGAAATTATTCCCATAGGATAGGCCGACTTGCCAGGAACAATGCCGTGGAAAACTGTAGAAGATGGAGTTAACTGCTTATCGGACAGATTCATTCGTCGGAACGTATCATAGCAAAATGTTGATGTTGCTGCCTCCGTCCATAAGCACTTTAGTCAGGGTGTATCCGCCGACTTGTGGTGCAACTACCAGTGCCAGGTGGCCAGGGTGGTCAAGTAGGACTGGATGATCCGCCCTGCTCCAGGTGACCGGCTGCTCAGACCAGTTGAGATAGTAAGGAGTTGCCGGCTCAACCACATGGGCGGCTCGTCGCTGCACCTTCCGATCCCGCTTGCAGGTGCTAGTGGTGAAAACGTGATACTGTCCGCTGTTTAACTGTTTCGGGTTACTCTGAAATCCTGCCGCGCCGGCTTGATGCTGATTTCCCTGGTTGTTTCTCTGATTGCCGCCTCCAGTATTGCCAGCCCCCTGAAACCCGCCGCCTTGGCCACCGTTCCCTTGGAAGCCGGGTCCGGCGAAAGGCCCCTGCAAGCCGGCCCCTGAGAAGTCGGGTCCTGGGTTGGCGGGTTGTCCGCCGTTGCCTCCCCCATGATGATGATTCTGGAAGATACGCTTGGCGAACTCTTGCATGACATAGCAATTTTTCCAGCAATGAGTAGACGGTTTACCATTATAACTGTGCTTCGGACAAGGAGCCTTGAGGGCTTCCTCGTAAGTAAGAGGGCGACTGCCGGAAGGCTGCTTCTTGGAACCGTCATTTGGACGCTGACTTTTGTTTTCCGTGTTTGTGTTTGCCACCAAATCAGAGTTACCATCATAGCCCTTGCGCTTTCCACCGTTGTTGCCCTGACCGTTGCCGTTGTTCTGCTGCTGACCCTTATCGCTAGTCTTCTTTCCCTTGTCAGATTTCTCCTCGTCTGATAGCGGATCCTTGGTGTTATCCGACTCCGCGTACCGGGATAAGACATCCATGAGGTCTCCCATGTCCTGGACCTTTTGCTTGAGCCACCCAAGCTTCTGAACCAGCGGCTGGAACTTACATGTTCGTTCCAGAACAAGCACTGCCTGAGCCGCCGAGATGCTATCGGAACTGTGCATAACTTCTGCAACCCGGGGAGCCCAATGGTGCGCCGACTCGTCCTCGTGCTGGACACAACGCTCAAGATCAACAATTGTGGTTGGCCTCTTGCAGGTCCCCTGGAAGTTCTTGATGAAACGCTCCTTCAGCTCCTGCCAGGTGTTGATAGAATTTGCCGGTAAGTTTTTCATCCAGGTGCGCGCAGGGCCCTCCAACATCAGCGGTAAGTAACGCGCCAGGACTAACTCGCTCGCACCCAACAAGTCCATTGCCAGCTCATAGCTCTCGACCCACTCCGTAGGCTCTAAATTTGCTATGTAATTAGGAACCTTGCGAGGCCCCTTGAAATCTGGGGGTATGCGCGCCTCTCGCAGCGCTGGCACCAAGCAGGGAGTCCCGACCAGGTGGCTCGAAGCACTCTCAGGCCAACCGTCAAGCCGGTTTGTCTCGGGCGCACGATGCGCTTCAGGCGGGTTAGTATTTGGCGGCGGGTTAACGCGCGCCGGCGTGCTAACGTGCACCGGCGGGTTGTTCCCTGCGCGCGCGTTTTCTTCCTCCCATGCTCGCAGAATCCGAGCTGCGTCTGCCACGTCCTGCGGGATCCTGGGCTGCTGCTGCTTCGCCAGTGGTTGGGCGGCCCTCCGGCGGTGCGCGCTGCTAGAGACCGCGGGCGACTCAGGGCGCTGACTCCTAGAGCGGCTCTGATGAGGGGTTGAGTGAAGCCGATGCTGGCTATGCGAGTAGTTGGCTTGCTGCACCACTGCCGTCTTGAGCATCGCAATGGCGTTCCTGGCCTCTGTCTGAATCGGGCCGTCCCCCTCAATCGGAATGGCTGCCAAATTGTGGGTTGCTGCTAGCACGTTATCCACCGGGTTGGAGTAGTGTCCAATTGGGGTTTGGAACCGGTGAGACGGCGGCTGCTGCTGCTGATCTGGTGTACGAAGTCGGGCCAGCTCTCGTTGCTGAATAGGCTGCTGTAGCAGTGGCTCTCTCGGGGGGGATAACTCCAGCCCCCAGGTTCGTCGGAGCCGGCGGCGTGGTGAACAGCTGAGTCGGCTCGAGATTAGCTGGAAGCCGGCTCTGGCGATGCCTCCGGTGAACAAGCTCTGACTCAGCCTGCCGGCGGCTCAGGTACTGTGTTTCCTCGTCAAGGCGCTGCCTCTCCGCGGCGATGTGTGCCTGCTCCTGTATCATGCGGGCATTCTCTGCGTTGATTTCCTCTTGGATCTTGGCCATCTCCTCGCGACACTTCGTGATCTCCGTATTGCGCGCCGCTGCGTTCTCTGCAGTGACCGGCTCAGCCAACAGGATCGCCAGCGTAGTCATCAAGTCCGCGAGTGCCTGAACCCCGGTCTTCTGAGAGCCAGAGGCCGAGGCGCCGGCTCCTCCTGAGCCGGCCAGGAGGTTGTTCTGTCCCGCCGTCGGATTGGCCGGGTCTCGCGCTGGATCTTGCCTACCTGCCATGTACACCGCCGCAAAGCGAGGCGGATCAGGGCTCTCTGGGAAGACGTCGTCCGTGTGCCCCAGCCCTCCATCATGTAGCGGAAGAATTGACTCAGTTTCCCCCACCGAGGACTCGCCGTCAGATTGGATCAGCGTGTCGTCCTGAGACAGGGAGTTCTCCGACAGGGCCACCCCTTGGGTGAAGCCCACGAAGACGTGATCTGGGCCGGCTTGACGCGGGCCGGGTCTCGCCGGGAGCTGACCAACCCGGCGCGCCGACTCGACGCCGGCGACGTTCTCCAACCCGGCGGCCGGCTCGCCGGTCACGCCGATGAAGGTATGGATCTTACCAAAGGGGACCCGGTACCCATACTCGATTGAGTCGGCTTCGGGGCCCCAGTATGAATCGTCGATGTAGAACTTCCCGCGGCGACTCTTGGACATCATGCCAACCGCGTACTTCCCGAACCCTGGAAGGGATCCCGCTAAGAACTCAACTCCATCGTGCGTGAGCCCCACAGTGGGCGCCAACTGTCGTGGTTTTGTCGCGACAGATGTCCTAGTAAAAGGACTTAAAGATGAAGCCATCGCACTAACGTGGAAGCTTGGCGGGGTTGAGCGGGAAAGAGAAGACGCCGGGTTACCCAGGTTCGGCCCCTCACGGTGGAGGTAAAAGCCTACGTCCTGCTTGTCTATATTGCTGTAGATCTCGATTACAAGGATGCGGATTCGCTAACCTCGCTCTCGAAGGGATTGCAACTTAGTCTTTTTCATATAGGTGCTCCCCTTTATATACACAGGTGGAACCCTAGATTACATGAGAGTCCGGGTCGTTCTTTGACCCGCCTCCTACTCTTCCCTACTTGTTCTCCAAGACGGTCTTCTTCCCATCTACCTGTCGTGAGCCGGCCCATTATGTAAGCCGGCCTATCCTTGCCAGGCCTTGCTAAGCCGGCCCATATAGAGACTTCAGCCCCGCAGTGAGTTGGCCCATTAAGCTCGCGTTATGGCCGGGTTAACACTCTGCCGGGTCTCCTTGCTGGTGAATATCCCCAACACACGGTGAGCTCATCGGCGGACGGCCGGAGTCGGGCGTGTTCGGAAATGCGGCTGCGGGGTTCTCTCGGGCGTGCGAAGTAGCTAGGCGAGGCCTACGCACGCGGCGAGCATGATGGGCAGCAGCCCGTGATCAAATGGTCATCGGAGACTCGCCGGCGACGAGCTCCGCGGTGGCGCGTTCGGGCACGTCGGGGACGGCGGCTAGGGGGCATCCGAGAGGGGGAGAGGAGAAGGGAGAGGTAGAGCAGCTCACGGGAAGCCTGCAGGGGTGCATAATGTGCTCGGGGACGACTCGACGGTGACGAATCGGGGCGGCGATCACCGGCGTCCGTGCGGGGAAGACGAGCTCGGGGAGGACGCTACGGTGGCTCCGAGCTCCAACCAGTCGGGGTAGGTGGCGTAGTCGAGGACGGCAGTGACGCTGGACACGGCGGAGCGGCGATCGGGAGGCGGTGGCCGCGAGTTCTAGCGGCGGCCGATCATGGCGGCATCGGGTGAGGTGGGGAAACGAGGGAGCGAGGGGGAAAAGATCTCGGGCTGGCTAGGGTTGACGCGGCAGCGTTCTTATCCACCCCAGGGGGGCCCTGTAGCGATGCGGTCGGCGAGGAGGGCGCGGCTGCGACGGCGAGCTGGCTCGAGTGCGGCGCGCGCGCGTGAGCAGTGCGAGGGGAGAGAGACGACCGCACGGGTGGGCTGGGCCGCGGCGGTTGACTAGAGCCCAGGTGCGTTTGGCCTTTTTTTTTCTCTGTTTTCTTTTCTGTTTTTCTATTTTGTTTCTGTTTAGTAAATAATTTGGCCCTTATATGACTTTTGTAAAATATGAGTGTTGTCCATTTAATTACTAGACAATACTTAACTCTGCCAGAAATTGGTTTGGTGAATAAATGATTTCATTTGAATTTTAATTAAATAAAATGGTACTAAATGTTGCTGTTTGGTACTGCTTTGATGATGTTAGAGTCATCTAGGTATTTTAGGTGATGTTGTTTTTCTTAACATAATTAGTTATGAATTATTTGCTAATTAACGAACATTTTTGTGTCCAATTTGGAACAACTTTTATTTTCACTTTATATTTGAATTTCAATTTGATTTGGAATTTGAAAGAGATATGATGCAAATGATGATCAAGCACTAGTAAACATGCTGACATGGCATTATCAAAATGTGATCACTGTAGCTTAATTACATGGGGTGTTACACACACGTCCTGGGCGGTGGCGTGCCCGAGACGGCGGCTCTGGACGGTGGCTGGTCGGCGCTGGCCGATGCTTGGCGATGCGGGGAGGTGTCGGCGGGCTTCTAGGTGGTCGAGGCGGTCTAGAGGAGGGCTAGGGCGAGCGAGGGCAGCAGCAGAGGGCAAGAGCAGCTCGATGCCGAAGCCTGCACAACGAGCACTTTGCTCGTGCTCTGGACGTGCACGCTGGGCGTTCGACCGAATGCCAGGGTGCCCTAGGTAGCTCTTTTGGCTGTGAATTTTGGCAGGGTGGTGCTCCTGGAGATTCTAGAGATGATGGACATGATTTCTTGGCCAGATGAGCAAGTCGTGTGTGTAGTTCATAAAGATCCAAGATTTCTGTCATGCCCACAAGATGTTTGATGAAATGCTAAGGTGTCCTAGGCATTTTTGTTAGCTATGAAAATTGGCAGGATGATGTCTCATTAGATGATAGATATGATGGTAAGGTTGGTTTGACAGGAGGAACAAGTTGCCAATGCAAGTTTTGAAAGAATCAGTTCTGACCCAAAACTCCAGGGAATTATTTGGTGGACTTAAGAGATGCCAATGGATCTGATCTTCTGGACTTAAGAGTTTGGTTGGAAGTACTAGGAGATGGAAAAAATTTAGAATTGTTTGACTAAGGAAAAATGGGGCTGTAGTTCAATGCTCAGACTAGACCAGAATTGAAAAGAGGATGGTTTGCTCAAATTTTTCAAAAGGACATAATGGGTTTTTGCATAAAAGTGATCTACAAGCATCAGATGACCCCTCATAATTTTTTATGGAATTTTAAAGAATTATTTAAAAGGGTCTCGGTGCAACAGAAGCATTTTAGAGTTTGAAAATGTAATTAAAAGAATTATTTTGGGGCAAAATTATTATGAAAATATTTCCTACTGAATTTTAAAAGGTAAATGAAATGATTAAGAAAAACTTTCCAAAACCCACAATATTTTCAAATGTTTCTATATGGAGGGAAGAATTTTGGAAAACAGAAAACAGAAAATACTCTGAAATTAATAAAAGACCTAATATAATTCAAAATTTTATTTCTGGCCAAATTTTACTTAATAAAAACATGGTTAAAATTTTGGGGTGTTACACTCGGTCGCTGATTTTGGAGAGCAGGAAGAACCATGGTTCCTGGGAGCTTCTTCCAGCAGCGGTCAGAGCGGGATACCAGATTCTGATGATGGTTTCAGCGGTGATGGTGGCGGTGTGGTGCCACAGCGGCGGCACTGGCAGTTTGGGGTGCGCGATGTGCGTGGCGGCGGGCACGGACATGGTGTTGGCCGCTCTAGCCGCGATGGAGGCGCTCTGGAGAGGCGGGCCGGGGCCGGCGGTGACTGGCAGCTGCCGCCGATGGAAGCGAGAACGATGATCTTGGCAAGTGGCCCCCCCTGCCGGTCCACAATAGGCTGACAACCAGGATATCCGCTTTTGACCGGCTGACAGATAAGGTGGGGTCTCAGGAAGCCCACAGAAGACCAATTTCAAACAACACCACGGTTGGGACAGCTGGCACGGGTAATTCAAATGGCCATGCGCAAGAGACGGCGGGCGAGGGCATGCAGATCCCCCCTCTTCGCCTGGTGGACCACAACCATCGATGGCTGTGTCCAATCATGAGCAGTCACATGCGAGGACTGATCTGACCGTGGCCCAGATGGAGGTGGCCCCACCACATCGCACTAATCTGACCGTTGCTCAGCTGGAGGTGGCCCCGCGGTATGACCAGAGGGAGGAAGCTACGGACGAGACAGAGACCCACGCTACCCAAGTGCCTACTGGTGGGGAACCAGCGTTGGTGAGGCCGCAGGGAGATTCGCTGGTGGTGGTGGTGCCGCCCGAGCCAATTGCTGTGGCAGTTACTAAGGGGCCACCACAGGAAGAACCAATGAGGGAAGAGGTTGCGGATCCCGACTGCCTGGCAACAAACATAGGGATCGAGACGGTGCAGGCGGACTCAGCGGGCCACACTGAACAGGAGTGCATGTTGATGGAACCCGCGGATGGGAATCATGCACATGAGGAGCCGCTGATTGGGCAAGGGCTAGGCGAGCCATGCACAGGACCTCTAGCACTCAGGATGCAGCAGATCAGTGCTCAGACCAGCACACAGGAGGTAGATCATCTGCAGGCGCTCTCGGAGCCACTAGCCATGCATGTGATTGACGAGGAACACTCGACGGGAGGAATGACGGACCAAGAGGTGATCGCTTATGGCCGGCTGAAAGCGTTCTGCGCCAACATCATGAAGAAGCTCGCCCCACCTCTATTGCGGGAGGTTCAGGCATCCGCCCTTCGCCCTGATGTCGAGCCTTTCACACCCAAGTGCACGACGAGGGCGGCAAAACGCAACGCGGGCTCGTCGCTGGCAAAGCCAAAACCTGCCGAGAATGTCCTGCTGCGCACTTTGGGACTGGTTCCGGACGACATGGTGGCGGACGAAGAGGCGGTCTGCGAGCTCAAGAAGCTTTTCGACTCGCCTTTGAGAGAACAACATGTGCGGGTCATCGCGGCGTTGTTCGGCAAGACCGTGCCGCCGGCTGAGGAGCTTGCGAGAGGTGGGGACACGGCGGTCACAGTGGTTTGAGTGCTCTCTGGTCGGTGCTGGAGTTAGACCTAGGCTTATCATGGATTACAACCCGGAGATTTTGTGCTGGAACGTGCGAGGGCTCAACAACCCCGTGAAGAGAAACGCTCTTAGGGAGTTTGTGGCCTCGGTTAAGGTCAACCTGGTGTGTCTACAAGAGACCAAACTGGATGTAATTGATCCGTATGTGGTTATGCAATGCTTAGGCCCGTCGCTTGACGGTTTTGCTTATTTGCCGGCGGTAGAGACCCGAGGTGGTGTTCTTCTTGCTTGGGACACCACCGTGCTAACCTTGGATCAAATCCAATTAGACTCTAACTTCCTGACGGGTTGTGTGCACAACAAGGATGGCGAGACTTGGTGGATTTCTGCTGTGTATGCACCGCAAGGAGACAAACTCAAGACGCAATTTCTACAGGACCTTTACGCGAAACGAGCGTTGTGACCGGGGCTATGGATGGTTTTAGGGGACTTCACCATGATCCTATGTGCGGCGGAGAAGAACAACATCAACATCAACAGAGCTATGATGGCCAAATTCAGAAGCTTCGTGGACGACCACGAACTCAAGGAGTTGTACATGCATGGCCGGACGTACACGTGGTCCAGCGAGAGGGATGCCCCGACCCTCACCAAGATCGATATGGTGCTGGTGTCGATTGATTGGGAGCTGGCGCACCCGGAGAACCTATTGCAGGCGCTTTCCTCGGGAGTCTCGGATCATGCGCCTTTACATTTGTCGACGAACGTGCATTTCTATAAGAAGAAACGCTTCCGCTTTGAGGTCTTCTGGACCAAACTCGAGGGGTTCGACGAGGCAATCCGAGAAGCGTGGGTGTGTGACGAGGCCATCGTGGACCCTTTCAAAAGATTGGATGCCTTATTTAGAAACGCAGCGACATATCTTCAGGCGTGGGGACAACGCAAAGCTGGAAACATCAAGATCCTCATGGCAGTTGCCAATTGGGTTATCTTTAGATTCGATCAAGTGCAGTAGTTGAGGATCCTGTCGGACATGGAGCTTTGGCTGAGGAGATCCTTGAAGTTAGCCCTCCTTGGGTTGGCTTCGTTAGAGAGGAGTATTGATCGACAGCGATCTCGCATCAGATGGCTGCGGGAGGGAGACGCGAACACCAAACTCTTCCAGGTCGTGGCCAATGGAAGAAGATCCAAAAACTTCATCCCGAAAATCAGGCATGGATCGGAGATAGTCACTGATCAAGGGAGGATTGAGGAGGTTTTCTTAGAGGTTTATGAGAATCTGTTGGGCACGGCGCAGGCAAGGGATCACTCCCTCGATCTTCAGTTCTTGGGCATACCGCAGCTAGATTTGTCTGATTTGGAAGCTATCTTTACCATGGAAGAGGTTTGGGAAGTAATTAAGGAAATCCCACCAGATCGCGCGCCAGGCCCCGATGGCTTCATTGGAATCTTTTACCACAGAGCGTGGCCTGTGATTAAGCATGATATTATGGCAGCCCTGTTGAAGCTCTTCGTGGGTGACTGTAGAGGTTTTGGCAAGCTCAACAAAGCACACTTGGTGCTGATTCCCAAGAAGGCCGAGGCCTTAGAGGTTGGCGACTACAGGCCCATCAGCCTTCCGCACGGTTTCTCCAAACTGTTCGCTAAAGTGCTGGCCAGGCGCGCACGCAAGAGGATGCCTGAGATCGTGAACATTAACCAATCTGCATTCATCAAAGGAAGGAGCATTCATGACAACTTTCTGCTGGTCCATCAAGTAGCACGCAAAATTCACGCTTCCAAGCTGCCAGGGGTCTTCCTCAAGCTAGATATTTCTAAGGCATTCGACTCCCTTTTGTGGGCTTTCCTACTGGAAGTAATGAGGGCGAGAGGATTTGGTGGCAGATGGTTACAATGGGTGGCCGCCTTATTAGCCACAGCCAGCACCAAGATCATAGTCAATGGAGTTCCAGGGCGTTCCATATTCCACGCACAGGGGTTGAGGCAAGGGGACCCGATCTCCCCCCTGCTTTTCGTGATCGCAATGGATGCGCTCACGGCTCTCATGTGCAAGGCATCCAGCGAGGGCATGCTAAGTTCGTTTCGTGGCTTCGCGCCTCTGCAAAGGCTGTCCATTTATGCCGACGATGTGGCGATGTTCATTAAGCCTTCCACCCAGGATTTACTTTGCGTGCGAGCATTGCTTGACGCTTTTGGCACTGCCTCTAGACTGAGAATTAATTACACTAAATCAGCGTCGATCATGATCAGAGGCACCGATGAGGACAGACAGCGAGTAGCCAATCTATTGCACTGTCAGATGGGGGCGCTCCCGTGCCGTTACCTGGGAATTCCTCTAGCGATTAAATCGCTTACTCGTGGGGACTGGCAGCCTTTGGTGGACCAGGCGAGGAAATTTATCCCGGCTTGGCAGCGTGGGTTGATACAGAGGCCAGGACGCTTGGTTCTTGTCAAGTAGGTGATCTCGGCGAGGCCGATCCACCAGTTGATGGTACTTAACGCGCCGAGTTGGGTTTTTGAGGAGATGGAAAAATGGATGTGTTCCTTCTTTTGGGCGGGGAAGGAGAAGGCGAACGGTGGTCAGTGCCTGGTTGCTTGGGACACCGTATGTAGACCCACTTGCTTCGGAGGACTGGGGATCAAGGATCTCAGGTTACAGGCTATTGCGCTCCGTGTTAGGTGGGAGTGGCTGCGTCGATCGGACCCCAGCAGGCCCTGGCAAGGTATCCCGATGATGGATGATAACGACACTAAACTGGTGTTTAACAGCATGGTCAAAATCTCGTTGGGCAACGGCGAAAGAGTGCTCTTCTGGAAGGACAGATGGATCCATGGCTTCACGGTTGCGGAGATCGCTCCTTCCATCATGGACCTTGTCAGTACGCGGGCGTGGAACAGCAGAACTGTCCAACCGGCCTTGATCGACAATGCTTGGTCCTTAGACGTGCAGGGAGACATCTCCTTCATGGCACACATCCAGATTGCAAATATGTGCCATGCGATCACCACAGTGCCACACAACATTTTGCAGGCCGACCAGTTTCTCTGGCCTGCAGACGCGTCTGGGGTTTACACGGCCAGGTCGGTGTACCAAAGGCTCTGCATGGGCCTCGTCAGACCCCCCATGGCGCCGTGCATATGGAGGAGTTGGGCGCCTTTGCGATGTAAGATTTTCGCTTGGCTCACGGTGCAGTACCGGCTATGGACTTCGGACAGGCTAGCGCGACACGGGTTACAGGACCAGCCCTCCCCATGTTTCACGTGTCTACAGGAGGAAGACAACGTCGACCACATCCTAGTCCAATGCGTCTACGCCAGGGAGGTCTGGCATCGTTGCTTCGACGCCTTGCAGATAAACATCAACCTCCCTACCCCTCGAGCACATTCCAAGATTGGTAGCTCCAACAAAGAAGGAACTTCTCTGGCAGGACCGTGCGTGGATTCGATTCTTTCACGATAGGGACGGCATGGGCGCTTTGGAAGCAAAGGAACACTAGGGTTTTCAATAGATTGCAACAACAAAAACACCCATCCTAACTAGTCGAGCAAGTACTACAGGAGATCAAGGAGTGGAGACTGGCCGGTCTCGGTGTCGGTGGCTTAGACCCTTTTGTGAGAGAGTGACCTAGTTTGGTATTAGGCGTGGTGTGGGTGTTGGCCAACTGAGATGTTCGCATCTTCATTTGGTCTCTTGTAATTATACTCTCTGCCTTTTATAAAAATATGATACGTCACTGGCGTACTCTCGAAAAAAAAAGTATTGATGTCAGATGATTACCAATTTCATTTCCTGTGCTTCAATGAAGACATCTAAACGCAGAGTAAAGAGAAAACAAAATCATATAAGAGCACCTAAATCAGCAGATAGCCCCCGCTTTCGATAAAGCCCTGCGACGGCACGACCCTCCGAGGGCGTCGACCGCTACCCCCCTCTCTCTCCGATGGCGTCCCTCGCCGCCTTCCACCCTAACCTCCTCCACGCCCACGGCCACCCCTCCCATCCCAATCCCACCAGCGGCCTCCTCCGTCTCCTGCCTTCACGCCGCCGCCATCGTGCCCCTCGCCGGCGGGGGCTAGGCCTCGCCGTCTCCGCCTGCGCCTCCTCCGCCGCGTCACCCTCTGCCGCTGGGCGAGGCGATCGCTCCGAAGCAGCCTCTTCGCTCGAGCGTTGCCTCGCGGCGTCCGCCCCCAGCGCCGCGGCACCCGCGGCTGCGCCTCCCCGCGTACCGCCGGCGATGAAGGGCGGGAAGCAGTACGGCGCGTTCGGCGCCGTCACGCTCGAGAAGGCCAAGCTTGACCTATCCCAGCGCAAGAAGAAAATCGTGCCCGAGGTAGCCAATCCTGTTATTTCTAGTCGATTAAAACTGCAAAAACAAGTGAATTTATGAGATAGGTTTAGGGAATTTCTGAGAGAGATGTTGTCCTTGCCCCCTCGTTATTGAGTAACATGGCACTTATATATGAATCAAGTAGGAACCCGCTCTGAAATCAGACGGCTGTACAAGTGGATGGGGATACCAAAATAATGGATAAGGCATGTTGGTGCGGAGAACCTTGTGTTTTTGTGTTGAGTAGTGTTATATATTATTTGTGATGGTTAGCAATTTTAAGTACTACTCCTTTTCCATCCTTGTGACTTAGGATTGGGCTGTACAATTCCTCCACCACCTGCGCCAGCACATTAACGAAATATCAAAATCAGGAGAACACAATAAGTTTGTGCTGTTTGGGATTGAAACAACAAAACATAGATGCATGATGTTTAATGTACACGCCAATGGTTCAAACATCAATACGTAGGTATCCAATATCTATTTATCATGAACTATGACTTATACACAATTTTTAGTTGGTGTATTGAAATACACATTTATTAAACATATGAGACTAGTTTACTACAAAGTTCTCATTGCTGTTACCATCCATCATGTGCTTCTTCGCACATTGCAGCTGGCGACAGGTGGTGGTGGTGGAGATATTGGGAAGAGAATTGGCCATGGTGGTGGTGATGGTGGGGATGATGATGGAGATGATGACGATTACTTTGATGATTTTGATGATGGAGAGGAAGAAGATGGTGGACTTTTCAGGAGACGAATTGTTATACAGGAGGTGAAATTTCTGATATTTTCTTGAGAGAAGCAGCATCTGAATCCTGACAAAGATTGGGCTTGTGTGTTGATTACTGCTTGTTCTATTGCAGCTTTTTAATAGAGAGTTTATAGATGCTGTAATGCAAGAGTGGTGCAAAACGATGATTAGTTTACCTGCTGGTCTCCGTCAGGCTTATGAGATGGTAGATGTTTGTCTTGCTCATTCTCATTGCATACTTTGGAATGGTTTGAACAGTAGACTAAATGTGATAGATCAATCTAGGGTTTGGTAAGTTCTGCTCAGATGGTGCGATTCTTGTCAGTGTTTTCAAGACCTACGCACACTAGGTCTTTTTCACGAGCTCTACCTGGATGGCTATCCCGAGGTCTTGTTGGAAGGTAACACCCAAATCATTTGCACACTTTCTTCAGGCATTCTCTAGATATTGATATTGATATATGCAGTTTGGATGCTAGGCATGTGTTCCTAATGTTGCAGCTTTGTGCCCTTGGTACAGCTTGTGTTTACATTTTCTCCGTACTTATGTTATTTCTCCATTCTATAGCTATGAAAAATTAAAGGGCAGCGCTAGGCGCCGGTCGACCGGCCAGAGGCCTCGGTTGGTGACCCTGCGCGCTGTACGATTGGCCCAGGCGCGGCCGTTGGATCTGCGCGTCCTCATGCCGTTGGGTCCTGCGCGCCGTATGATTGGCCCAGACGCAGCCGTTGGATCTGCACGTCCTCATCCTGTTGGGTCAACCCACGCGATGAACAAAAGATCCCCTGCCTAGGCGAGGAAAAAGACTCAGTGCGCGTGTGCTCCCGGCGAGGCGAGACAGCACCGCCACGCGTCGCGCTCGCCGCAGCATCCCCGCGTTCGTTGGTGTCGTCGTCCCCGGTGAGGCGAGGCAGCACCACCCTGCGTTGCCGTCGACTCGCAGCTTTCCCCGTCGCCGCCGGTCGCCATCGTAGCAAAACAGCTTGCCGATTGAAGCTTTGCGGTTGCCGGTTGTAGCGTCGCCGTCTTCCGCTTGCAGCTCGTCCCGTCACAGGTTCCAGCATCGTCGGTTGTAGCATCCTGCGCTCACCATTGCCGCTTTCCCAAGCGACGCTTCCCAGCTCGCAGCGGTCGAGGTTGCAACATCTCGCGGTCACGAGTTCCCCAGCTCGCCTCGATCACCATTGCGCTGGTTGAATCTTTTTCCGTCACCGGTTGTAGCTTTCTCTGCCGCCGGTTGCAGCTTTTTGCGGTTGCGCAGTGGCCGGCCAGCCTTTTCTCTCGCTGGTTGTAGCTTTCTAGGCCGCCGGTCATAGCATTTGGCGCTGCCGGCTGAAGCTTCTCCACGCGCCGGCCGCAGCCCCCCTGGTCTCTGGTTCCAGCAAAAAAAGGGCACCGATCATAGCATTTGGTGCTGCTGGTTGCAGCTCTGCTGTGCGCCGGTTGCAGCCCTCGCTTTCTCTGGTTTCAGCAAAAAAAAAAGGGTGCTGGCTGCAGCTCGTTGCCGCTCCGCCTCGTGCCGGTCTCAGCTCCACCGTAGCCGGTTGCAGCACCCCGTGCAGCACGTCGGTGCGGCGCAGCTTCGCCGGGCCTCAGCCGCAGCTCCGATGCACGCCGGGGAGCGTGAGAATTGACGGAGGGAGGATCCTGCAACACCGGGGCGCGGGGAGGTGCTCGCAGCAGCGGTGGCTGGGGCCGTTGACGGCAGCGAGCCGCCAAGCGCGGTGGTGAGGAGGGGCAGTTGATGCGAGACGAGAGAGAGAGAGAGAGCAGAAAGAAATTGAGCGATGGAGAACGACGGGAGGGAGAGGATAAGGTTCGATAGGAATGGGCGAGGTGGAGAAGGGGATAAGATAAGGGAAAGGATGGGCGCGGTGTGTGGGCACCGCGTGGACGCGCGTCTGTGAGAGGCGACCGGCGCGAGGCTTCGCTGGTCGTCCGGCTCAGTACGTTTCACAAAATTAAATCCTAGTGCAGTAACAGAAGTAAATAAGAAAAACAAAAGAACATGTCAAGCAGAACACATTGAAGCAATAGCTAGTACAGTTGCCGTGAAGGTAGAGCTGTAGGCAGATATTTTCATAATTCGTGCTGGTCGGATACTGTTTGTTCATCTGTAGATGTGGATGCAGTTCATGCTTTATGTCAATCCTTGCTCATCTTTTGGTTGCTGGTTATTTCTGAAATCATATTTGTTTGTCTCCATTGGAATGCCAGATCTACTTATTAATTAATATGCATCCTGCCAAGTTGTCTCATGTGTTGCTGAACTAAACAATAACTGCTTACATATGATGGGTGACTTGGTTTCGAACCTTGAATATTCATTACTACATCAGTGCTACTATTGCCAGTTTTAGTTATTATGTTTTCTCTGTAATGCAGAACACTTGCAGATCCTTCATTCCCACGTAAGATGGCTTTTGAGTTCTTGGCTACTTTTGCCTCATCTGTTTGGTGGGAGATGAATATTCGTAAGGAGAGGTATGTTGTACCTTATCTGATGTTTAATAGGTCAATATTTACTACTTCATCTAAACCATGTTACACCTTCAAGTAATCAGGTTTGAGCAAGAATGGGATTTGGCGGTTGTCAATGCTTTGACTGCATCATGTTGCAACCTTGTGGTTCTGGGGCTTCTGGCACCATGCCGTTCATATGGGAGTACATCCCGATTTGACTTCCAAAATGCCATTGAGAAACTTCCTAACAACATATTTGAGAAGAGTTATCCTCTGAGAGAGTTTGATCTGCAGAAACGAATTAGTGCATTCCTTTACAAGGCTGCTGAGCTTAGCCTGGTTGGGGTAGTTGCTGGATCTATTCAGGGTGGTCTGTCGAAAGCCCTATCCGCAAGGAAGGATGGCAGGTTGGCTTGGTCATTAACCGTTTCTTTTTGTCCATTAAAGCTTTCTTCTGGTGGTTCTCTAATCCATTCATGGAAAACTTCTGTCAATCCCTTGGTAGGTTATCGGTGACCCTTCCTAATGTCAGCACCAATGCACTTGGTTATGGAGCTTTTCTAGGATTATATGCAAACTTGCGATATCAATTATTGTGTGGACTAGATCAATATACGATCAAGCGCTTTGATGTTCTTGGCATGGCAATCTTCATTGGTACAACACTAAGGTTAATCTCCACTGACCTATTGTCTTAGTGCATTAGTTTTACATGGAATATCTCACAGGCGAATGACTTCCTGTTGTTCGATATGTACAACAGCAATGCCAGTTATACTCTCTCTGTTTCACTATAGCATGCATGCTAGGAAAATTTGAGTACCATGTGATGGAATTGGACGTTACTTCAATTTTGTGCTTACTGGATATGTACACTGCACATATATTATGAAACAGAGTTGTTAGCTGACTGCCCAGGTCAATCTGTTGACAATACATGTCATACTAGTATATTACTCTTCTCATAATTGTCATGTTGTCGAGACATGGTGAGAGTATGAGCTAAATCCTGTGTTGTTTTTCTTTTCCTTTCCCTCTCTCTAGATTGACGCTTGGCTTCCATTGTTTGATCTCACTGTTGGTGCTGGATACTAGTTTAGTTGTTGATATTGATAAGCTATATTTGCAGATCTGCTTGCAACTCCCGCCCATTATCTATGTTTGCTTGATGAGTCAGTGATAAACAGAGATTTTATTGATATTCTTGTAACATTCTTACCTTGGAATGTGAAAGTAGAGAGAAACCAAGCATTTGGCACTGGATCTAAACTAGTCAACATATAGATCGATCAGCTTATGTCTAAATACCCGTTTTCCTAGCTTGACTAAGCTGCTCCTAGACGTTTTATATGGTTGTGAAGGGGAAGAAAGGGCAGCGCTGGGCCCTAGGAGGGAAGATGCGAACAGGAAAAATGAGCTGCATGGAGGTTTGAAGTCCTGTGAGATCATGGTAATGCTGAGCTCCGGGAGGTCTCAGCGGCGAGTTGGGAGTGTGAAGTCCCTCTGATTCGGTCTATTGACAACATAGCCCAATAAGGCCCACTCAGAAACCCTAGTACCATCTTTGCGCCCCTCTCTCTCTCTCTCTCTCTGGGTCACTCTTTCCTTCGTCCTCTGTTTCATGAAGCAACAGCGGCGACGCATGCTGCTCCTTTCCTTCCCCGCATCCCTCTCCTCTCCTCTCCTGCTGCCCCTGCCAGAGGGCCTAACTGAACGCACCATTGCCAATGGCCAAAGAGGGGTCGTTGGCCTCTGCCCAGCGCCTAAGTGAGCGCCTTTATGCAGCCTAATTTTTCCATACACGGTCAATATGTCATTTGTAGATAAGATAAAAACCAAACAATTTGTATTGTCAATGCATTACATAACATGGGTTTCCCGGAGTTTTAATGCAAAGCCAGTGGCTGTTTCCTGCCATTAACATTCAAGAAAAGGGAAGCACTGGCCTGTTTGTTTATTTGAACTGGTGTGTTACTGTTTTTTGACAAGGTACCTGGAAAACTCTCAACCTATAATTATCAGTTACCGCATTCCAAAAAAGTATCTAATCCATAAATATGAATTCACTCATCCTTAGCTTGCTTTGCTATGCAGTAACTGCTGGATTTGACCTTGCTATCCTTGATCTAGCGTGCCTAATTGTCTAGGTTTTGGGTTCATTTCAGTTAAGTTTCATGCACCAACCAGTAGAACCAAAAATCTGAACTGACCAACCAACTGGTTCATGAAACTTAATATGGTATCAGAGCCAAGAGGTCATGGGTTCAAGTCTCGGCGTTGGCCATCTAAATAAGAAAATTGTTTTTCCCTCCTTCTGTCCATGGTTAGGCCAATCTTCTCCCATCAATTGGGACTATTGGTTCTACTGGGTGGTGCATGAAACTTAATAATTTCAATGGTCCTTCAACATCTGGACATCGTTAAGCATGGAACAATCCTGTTAGAAAAGTCAGCTTTACAGAGTTTCCTGGTAGCCATCATCTGAGATTTCTTAAAAACTCAAATTTGAAACTTGTTTGACAGAAATAAAAATAAAATAAAATGCATGCGTTGCTAAACTCAAACCCATAACCCCAACCTTCCAATTCTTCTAGGTTACAACCATGCCGATTAAGCGTTACTCCTATAATTTAGAAGCACCTATGCGTCAGACAACTGTTTTTTTCTTTTTCAGTTTCAGTCGATTTCCCCTCTCTCCCTCAACCTGAAATCCAATGGCTGCTGCTCTTCTTCCTCCAGAAGCGTCACTGTTCTTCCTCCCTTGGGCGATGTCCTGGCTTGTCCTCACCAGCGACGCTGTGGCCGGTCCCGGCTCACCCTCGCCGGCGACGCCACACAGCATCCCCGGCTCAAGCCCGCCTCTGTCTAACCCGAGCAGCATCAGTACGAAAAAGCCCCCAACCTGCACCAGTCAACCCTCTTCCTACTCTACCGCGGCGACGACACAGCAAGCCGCGTCGTCCCTGCCTCCGGTGAGGTCCTGGCTTTGCCTTGCTGGCGACGTCGCGGATGGCCATGTTGTCCTTTCTAGCTAAGTCGACTGATCTGAGTTGCATTTTCAGGCAACTGATAAATAGCAAAACCACTATAATTTAGGTCGTGCAATCTTATCTTGCAATCTGCAGTGGTATTTGAAATTTTCCACTGATCCGCAGAATCTTTGACCCAAATGAAAAACCGGTTTTCACTGGTTATTGACGAAGAATGTTCTCCCTGTTTTGTAACTGCCCCCCACCCCCTTTTTTTTTAAAGCTCAGACTGCAGGGCAAAAATCCCATAGCATTTCATTTTATTCCTTCCGGCAGTACAAGAGGTAAATACAAAGGCTAGAGGCCCACTAAAAAGAAAAGAGAAGAATAAGAAAATTCTACTTACAACATGTACAAAAGGTCAGAGAGAAACTCCTTTAAAGGAGGTAAGTTGGATACCCATCTGAGAAGTTTATCTTTGTATCTAGCCTTAATCCTGTGTGCCAATAATGAAATATCATGGATAAAGCCAGCTCTCCATCTACCAAGAGTAGGTCTTTCATTTCTGAAAACTTTGCCATTTCTAGTGATCCAAATATTCCACCATGCAGTAAATACCACCTTAGCAAAGAATGGCTTGGCAAAGTCTTTCCTGGCTTTGACAGCAATATCAGTCATATCATTTCCAGCATGCCAGTAAATTTGCAGATAATTCCAAATTCTGATACTAAAATTAAACTGAAAGAAAAAATGGTTCCTGTCCTCCCTAGAATGGCTAGGGCAAAGAATACAATTATGTTCATCAGTTATATTCCAGTGCCTCCTCTCCAGCATATCCTTGGTCTTCAGCCTATCCATGATCAACATCCAGGCAAAAACCTTTATCTTTAAAGTGCAGCAACTTTTCCAAATCCACATCAAAAGTGAATTAGGAGTAATTGGAGAGTGGATCATCATCTCATAATACCTCTTAGCTGTATATGACTTGTCAGAATTGCTCCAGCTCCAAATATCATTTTTATCCTGTACCCTGTTAAAATTTGCCAAAAGGCCCTGAATTGCCTGCAATTCCTGGAATGCATTATCAGACAAAGGCAGATGGAAAAGGGTGGATAAATCAGAGCATTGCAACACCTCATAGACAGTAATAAAGGGGTCCTTAGCAAAAGAGAAGCCTTTGATAACCTTGTTGGCTGTTGCAGAGGAACCACAGGTTTAGAGAGCTGCCAAAAATCAGTCCAAAAAGGGACTGTGTCCCCCCTATTAACCATCACCCATGACACATTCCTGTAGGAATCCACCAGACCTAAAATATCCTTCCACCAAAAGGAGCCACAGGCCATAGTTGCATGAGGTACCCTACCATCATAGTATGAATTCCAAATAAATTGAACCTAAGGTATATTTTCCTTATTAAGTTATTATAGAATTTGTTTGCATGTTTCAATAGTAGGGCATCATTGTGAACAGCCAGATTTAAAATTCCCAGACCACCCTTTTTTTAGGTCTACAAATCAAATCCCAGGCAGCCAAAGAGGGTGCAGATTCCTGTTTATTTTTTCTCCAAAAACATTGCCTCTGAATTCTCTGCAACTGTTTAAGGATCCCAGGTGGAATTTTCAAACTTCCCCCCTAAGCAAGGAAGGAGGAGCTAGCTGTGAGTCTCCTCTCCATACAGTCTACCAGTGGCAAAAGGTCCACAATTCTTGGTCTGGTAGTACCTACTGGAAGACCCAAGCAAGTAAAGGGCATCTTGCCCAGATTACAAGTAAACACTCCAGCCAGCCTAGCAGCCTCTTCCCCACTTAAGTTATTTGGCACCAAGGAAGATTTATGATAGTTGACCTCCAATCCCTGTTTTCGAGTCGAACGACTAGTCGTCGACTAGTCGATGAGTCGTAACTGGAAGTCGACTCAAACACCTCGACTAGTCGAGACTAGTCGATCGGCACGGCACGACTCGTCAAGAGTCGCTACCCCAAAACGACTTGTCGACTCGAAAACCTTACCTCCAATCCAGTGGACCTAGGAAAAATGGCCAGCATATCCTTGAGAGCTAACAGCTGAGAACCCACAGCAGGCATAATCAACAGTGAGTCATCTGCATACTGGATGATTGGAAAATCTTTATCATGGCAAGGAATGGGTAATTGCAGCTCCCCCTTGTGTAACATATCATTTACTATAGATTGTAAAAGGTCAGCTGCCAAAACAAAGAGAAGAGGGGACAGAGGATCTCCCTGCCTTGACCCCCCTTCTACATTGGAAATGTTTACCAGGAACCCCATTAAGCAAAACAGAAGAAGTTCCAGAGGGTAGCAACTCCTGGACCCAAGAAATCCACTTATTATCAAAACCCTTAGCCCTAAGTATCTCCAAAATTATCCCATGCTCCACTGTGTCAAAAGCCTTCTCAAAGTCCAATTTTACAATCACTATGGAACTGCCCCCAATATTTGTTGCATGTATTATCACTGTGAGGTTTGTTTAATTGCATGAGCCACTGGACATTATTTGGAATTTGTTGGGTTTCAAAGCTTTCAAATCTTATTAAAGCATACTCCCTTTGTAAAGAAATATAAGTGCGTTTAGCTTGTGATAGTGTACTGTACTAGTTGGCTGTTGGTTAGAGTTCATATGATGCTGCTTAGCGCATGAACTATGTGTGGCACTGGTGCCGATACACCCTGTCTATGCTAGCAAAAATCTTTCAGTGTGTAGTACCTCTCCCAAAACCAGATGGCTGGCTAATAAACAATGTGTGGTACTTCTTCCAAACCTAGAAGTATCACTACTGTCGAGCCAAGAAACTTTGATTTACTCGTTACTTTTCAGAAAAGCTTGGTTCTGGTACTAGCCGGGGTACCAGTACCAGAAAATTCTAACTTGGTCAACCCCATGCAGTGGCTACTTAGCTTAGTTCTGAAACATGGACACACTGCTCATGCAGTTGGTAAACAGTGAGTTGGTTATTTACAGAGAGTGTCAGTCATGGACTTTTCAGAAAAAATAAAGAGAAGACTTGAGCAGTTTCTGTTTATTTTCAGATTAAAGAGTAGATAACCCGAAATTTGTTGCATTTTTAGTACTATAGCTTAGGTGCTTTGATCTTCTTTGAACCGAATTTCTTATATTTGCTTTAGTTCTAAAAAGCTCCATTTTGTATACTTTCCTTTTTTACCCGATTCGCGTACTCTATGTTAGCAGTATTTTATGGAGGCTACGTTCTACCATTAAACATGGTGCCATATGTACTGCAGATTGATGAATATTCAGATAGGTGAATCGTCAAGGCGCGCATGGCTTGGAGAGGAAGCTGATCCACAGTACTCTGATCGATTGCTTAGGGCATACACCAGACCAGTGGAGGTTACTACTGCTGCGGATCAACAAGAGTCAAGCTGGTTTATATCCAAGGATGCAGTTGTGTCAGGTCTTGGTCTTCTTGGCATCAAGCAGGGTGGGCCTGAGGCACAGCTGTCCAAGCCCCGGCGAAAGAGAGTTATCCGCAAGAAAGTTGCATCAGGTTGAAATTAGTGGATTTGCTTGCGGTGCTGGAACAATTTTGCTTCAGTTCCACTCCTACCGTACCGAGAGTCATACCAGGTGTGAGCAGTGAGGAAAGCCATCATTGGGAATCAGCGGCCAGTTTACCGGCCAAGGCATCGAAGGGGCCGTTTGCCATTTTGTATGTTTTGTTGATTTCTGATAATAATTGACATCTCAATTTCTCGCAATTTTCTGAGCCAAATTAGGCACACTTAGGTAGGCTTGAGAATTTACATTACTGTCGGTAATATGAGAAATGATATTTGCATATTTTGTTTGGACCAAGCAGCTTCTTGTAGCGTGGAGGTGAGGTGTAATAGCACTTGGTCGGGTTGCCCAGATATCCATAAGGTCTGCAAAGCGGAAATTTGAGCAGTTCCGGTAGGTACTAGCAGATCCGTAGCCGCTCTGTGCAGTATAAAATGTGAATCATTTTGCTTCGGGAATACACGGGTATACAACCTGCAAATATGATACTTAGGTGCCATCAATCTCAGCTTTTAATGAAATGGTACAGTAGTCTTGCATGCCCATTCTCTCGTCTAAACTAATTCATCCATTTATTTGACCTTTATCAACTTAAAATCATTCATATCTTTTAAACAAAAAATTTGATTTCAATTTTTATATATATATGAACTCATGGCAAAAAGACCTTTAAAACAAGACTAACCTTGAATATGAGTTTAAAAAACCGACATTTCACTCATTTCCCAATAACATATTTCACTTATTTTAAAAAGATTTAATAATAACGTATTTCACTCATTTCATAATAACGTATTTCGCTCATTTTAAAACAACTTTCACACATTTAAAAAAGGGGGCAACTACGCGTCGATGATGATGCGAGCTGTCCTTACCGTTCCTCTTCTTTATTTTTTTTGCAACAAGAATCTTGTTTCAAAACCTTGTATTTCTGCAACAAAACTCTAGTTGCAAAACCTCCTCTTCTATAATTTCCTGCAACAAGACCCTTGTTGCAAAACCTCCTCTTCTATAATTTCTTACAACAAGACCCATGTTGCAAAACTTTTTCTTCTCTAATTTTCTGCAACAAGACCCTTGTTGCAAAAATTACAACAACATCTCCTGCTGCGGCTAATTTTCTGCAACAAGACCCATGCTGCAAAAATTGTAACAACATCTCCCGGCGCGTTGCGCACTTGCACAGTCGTCGTTCGCTGCCGCTGTTCCGCAACAACGCGGTTATTGCAGAAACTTGTCTCAGGACGGCGGCGAGGTTGATGGTGCTCCACGCCGGCGTGGCGGATCTCGTCGGATCCGTCGATCCGGTCGGCGGGGAGGCGTTTGGCGGCGGAGATCCTGCATGGATGCCCTCGGCGACGACGACCTGGGCGGGCTATTCTTCTTGCCCACGCGCTGGGCAAAGTACGCGTCGTCTCGGGCTCGTCGTGCGCGCGTGTCGCGAGAGGCGCAGCTGCCGTCTCCTCCTCGACGCTCTAGCCACTGGTGTCCGTGCGAGCCGAGGCCATCCCGGGGTTGGGCGACGGTGCTGCTAGAAGCTGACTTGGGGAGACAGAGAGGGCTTGATTTTGGGAAGGAATACGCGTGCGGAAGAGAACGATGCTGGAGAAGATAAGGTTGAGTAGGAGATGTGGTTGGTTGGATTGAAACATGCGAAAGACCCACGATTTTAATTGATCCAACGGTGCATCAAGCGGCGGATGCTGCCTCTTGATCAATCGGTTGATGCTAATCGTTTCCCTTCAAAAATAGATTTGACTCATTTCATATAAGATATTTCACTCGTTTGAAATAAATAAATTCATAATAACATATTCCACCCATTTCAAAAAGGAAAATGACTCCATTCAACCGACAGATTTTTCGAGTGCTTCCACCGCCTCCCACAGGTGACGCGTGTCCTAGTGGGCCTACGCACCACTTCGCCCCTGCTGCCTTATCTTCTTCCCCGAGGACTCCCATCCACATCTCTTTCCTTACCTCTTCTTCTCTCCTTCCTCAACCATTCAACCTCCTCCATCATGCCACGTCTAAGATGGAGTCGTGGAGGTAGCATTCAAGGAGCAGCTACCGGCTTCAACAACAAGCATCCATGGAGGAAGCATGTGAGCTCGCCGACCGACGCGACCGAAGACGGGGCGGCGCTTGGGACTGGAGCTTGGGGGTGTATGGCCTTGCGGTTGGTGGCGGCGACGGCTACGCAGGTACTCCAAGACGGCGACGGTGCTCAACGGCGGCAACTTAGACAAGCTTCTGCAACATTATCTTTGTTGCAAAAAAAAAATCTACAACAAGGCCGGTGTTGCCAAAAAAAAGTCTGCAACAAGACCTCAGTTGCAACTTTTGTGCAACAAAACCTCTGTTGCAAAAAAAATCTGCAACAACACCTCAGATGCAAAATTTTTTTGCAACAAAACTTCTGTTGCAAAACATTTCTGCAACAAGACCTCTGTTGCAAAAAAAAAAATCTGCAACAAAACCTGTGTTGCAATGGTGAAGGCGTGCTCGGCCGCTCGATGCGTCAGATCTGACAGCTAGCGGCCTGGCTAATCTTTTAAAAAGATCAGCCAGCGGACGCGTAGCACACCCCTTTCAAAAAAGGTTTTATAATAACATATTTCACTCATTTCATAATAACATGTTTCGCTCAATTCATAATAACATATTTCACTTATTTTAAAACAGATTTCACACATTTCAAAACAGATTTCACTCATTTCATATAAGATATTTCACGCATTTCAATTTTTTCCATAATAACATATTCAACTCATTTCAAAAAAGATTTTATAATAACATATTTCACTCATTTCATAATAACATATTTTCATTCATTTCATAATAACAGATTTCACTCATTTTAAAACAGACTTCACACATTTCAACAGATTTCACTCATTTCATATAATATATTTCACTCATTTCAAAAAATATTTCATAATAACATATTCCACTCATTTCAAAAATGTTTTCATAATAACATATTTCACTCATTTAAAAAAGATTTCATAATAACATATTCCATTCATTTCAAATAACCAGTTTCATATTGTTTTCATTCTCAGAACATACTTATCATTTTTCACTGGCTTGTTTCACAAAACACACATTTGAACATTTTTGAAATAACCTATTTCACTCTTCTGAAATAAATTGTTACACATTTTCAAATAATCAGTTTCATAAATTGACATTTCAGTTTCATAAATAGGTTTCCAGTGAAATATGTTGGTCTCATTTTGTAGTGAAAATAGGGTTGTTTCACATTTTGTAGTGAAATAAGTTTGTTTCACATATGGAATGTGAAACGTCAAAAATTAAACGCATTTCAAGTGTATCCAAGTTTGATTTTGTTCTAAAGGCCTCGACGCCAGGAGTTCATATATATAAAAAGATTAAAAAACAAAACTATAGTTTAAAAGATATGAATGATTTAACTTTGTCAAGGTAGAATAAAAGAGTGGACTTATTGTGTAGGAGGAGAGGGGGTGGATCTAACCTTTCCTGCCATGCATGCATGTGGAGGAGAGAGATAGAGAGAGAAAGATGTGTGTGTGGGAGGAGGGGAGTGGGTCAGTTGATCTGACATATACAAAAAAGACCAAACACAATACATGCATATACTTTGAGGTAGGGAGAGAGGTAACACTAATCTAGATGCCACTTAACGGTCACCGATGTACCGGTATGTGTCGAAAATGCTCAAAAAAGAGTTTGTGATAAGATCTGAATCTTCATCGCCCGGGGCATAGCAAAATCCATAGTAGTAAGTTGTTGTTGGCTCGGTGGGGATCTGTTGAACATGCACGAGTGTTTAATGTTCATTCTCAACCTACGTGGTGTGCCATCATGGTTACGGTCGTAATCGTCCAAATCTTATGTCCCTTCGTGCCATCGTTTTGTACAAATAGTGTGGGGTGGCTCGCTCTTCAGGAATTAAAAATGGATAAGAGGAATTAAAGAAAAAGAAACATAACACATAAATGAAAGCTAGATTCATGACCATGCACTCATCTCTCACAGAAAAAAAGTTAACATAAGAGGTTATCTTGAATTCAAAGAATAAACAAAAGGAAAAAGACATGATGTAGTTCATCCCCAAATTCGAAGAGATCGGGATCTTGGAATTCCTGGAGGAATCTTCTCCAATGAAGGTGCTGATTATTTTAGGACCTCAATAACCAACAAACATTCGCTGAGAGGGGGTGATAATTGCGAATGTTTTAGATGGCAATTTATGTTGTGGGCGGATGACAATTTCTTAAGAAATACACGGCAAAAAAGAGCAAGATTTGTCATCTACCACCAGGTAAATTTGCCATAAAAAATGTCCGCTTGCCACTTCTTCCTAGCTGACGTTCCCCCGATAACATTACTATTATTTTAAGGGAGTCTTCTCCATTGGAAGAGGCCTTAAACCCACTTGGGGAGATCCTCTCGAGGAGGGACGAGCAAAGCTCTCGATCTATGAAAAGGTAAGGGCATGTCCAACGCGGACGCTAAGAAAGGGCGCCATGATTGATTTTCTTGCGGTTATTTCAGAATCCCAGTCGATCGTAGGAAAATATGTAGCGTCGATGCCAGCCCATGCGCCGAGCGCTCTGATCTTTTCTCCACACAAGCTGCGTTGACGAAAGAGTAGGCGCTTCCGTGCAGGCGTTGGACACGAAGACTCCACACAGACGCTAAGTATAATATTTTTTTTTAATTATTGCTCAAGCTCCCAAATAGGCGCCTTGCATTGGACATGCCCTAAGATGATACGGGACACGTCGTTGGGTGACCTGATCTTTACAAATTAAAGGTGGATGATGAGGAATTGCAAAGAAATCAGGGGAGAACACATGGATAACTAGTGATGCCAAGGCAACATCGTCTTGTAACCGTAGATCCATACCACACGGTTCACGTGGCTTCTTACAAATCAAAATCAAAGGGAAAAGCAAGAACAATGCATGAGGTTCTTCCCCAAGTGGACATGGAGGTCTTGAATTCCCCTACGGCGGCCCACTTTTTTGGTCGTCACGGTGCACAACTAGGCTCCACCGGCACCCATTCCAATTCCAGACCCTGCCTTTTCGCAAAAAAGAAGACCCAAACCCTGCCAGCCCCAGATCAAAGAACCATGCCTCGCTCCCCCACAAAAAGGACGCGCACAGCCTGCGCCGCCTCCTCCCACCCGTCTCAAGTCTCCACCCGTTTCCAATAAAACGCGCTACCTCCATGTCCCCGCACCACACCACCTCCATCTCCATGGACACCTCTGCCCTCGCCGCCGTCGCTTCCTTCGTCGTGTTCTCCAAGAAGCCCCATCCCCTCCTGCCACTCAACCCCTCTCGCGGCTTTCCACGCGGCCGCGGCTCCCTTGCCGTCTGCTGCTCGCACTCCCACGCCTCTCCTCCGCCCTCGCCCCTCCCGTGCACCGCGTCCGATGAGGAGGAGGTCGCTCCTCCGCGCCTCCGCCTCCGCCGGCTCGCCGAGGAGTTCGGCGCTCTCCCGGACGCCGACCGCGCGCGCCGCCTGCTCGCGTACGCGGCCTCACTCCCGCGGCTGCCCCAGGCGGACCGCGTCGCGGCCAACCGCGTCATGGGGTGCGTCGCGCAGGTCTGGCTCCTGGGCAGCTGCGACCGCTCGGGACGCATGCGGTTCGCGGCCGACTCCGACTCCGAGCTCTCGCGCGGGTACTGTTCCTGCCTCGTCTCCGCGCTCGACGGCGCGGGCCCCGAGGAGGTGCTCGACGTGGACCCCGCCGAACTCGCGCCGCTCGGTGTGGCCGCGGGGGCGCGGTCCCGGGTCAATACGTGGCACAACGTGCTCGTCGGCATGCAGAAGCGGGCGCGGGCAGCCATTGCGGCGCGCGAGGGCAGGCGTCCTGGGGAGCCGTTCCCGTCGCTCGTGATCGGCCGGGACGGCGCCGTCCGCGCGCAAGGAAGCTACGCCGAGGCCAAGGTGAGCGCTCTTTCTTTCGGCTAGCTCATTATTGCTGTTAGTCAGTCGGTTTTTGTCAGTGATCTCATGGAAAAGACGTGTCTATGTCCCCACAAATTGGAAATTAAGTAATGCGTTTGACTAAGAAATAGCTAGTAAGAAAGTGGTGGCGGGCTTGAATATATGACGTGTAGAATCTACCAAAGCTGGGTGCAAATTGACCTTCCGCACTATAATGGCATCGGATAATTATAAAGGTAGCTTTTCTATTGGTTGTTGCGTTTCGCCCTTTTTCCTTTTTCTAGAATCTGCGATGTGGTCATAGCTATGTGTATGGTCAAGAATGGAGACTATGGCTATAATCGGATCGACAGTGTCAGTGTCGGCGTGACTCTTGCCTTCTACTTTGTGTGGACTTGCTTGGGCATATTCAGTATGCACCACACATATTTCTAACTTACATGCTTTCTTTTGTGACAATGAAAGGGCGCCTCTTTGGAAAAAAAAGATGCAAGTCTTTACTTTGCCTACAAGAGCTGCAACAGTTAGAAGTATCAAGCGTTAGAGCATCTCCAACAGATGATTTGTAATAGGGCAGCTGTCCCCAAAAACGTTTTAGGGCATCTCCAACAGCTGCCCTATATTAGTGCATAACCGCTCTTTAGGGCTTTTGGGGCTAAAAATGCTGCTCCAACAGCTGCCCTTGTTGAAAATTTTGCCAAATTTTTTTTAGGGCAGCCCAAAAAAGGCAACGCAAGCTGCGTATTTGCGGCAGTCGCGCCGCTGCCGCAAACCTAAAAACGAGGCGTGCGCAGCCTAACTGCCATAGTCGGAAACCTCCCGCAACCTCTCGCAGCTGCAAACCCTCCTGTGCCATCGCCGCCCCTGAAAATCCGGCCGGATCCGGCCACCTCCGCACCACCCCGCTGCCCGGATCCGCGGTCCCCCTCCAATCGGCTGCACCGCCACCGCCCCGCCGCCGCATCACCCCATTTCACCGCCGTTGCGCCGCAACGCCCCACCGACCGAATCCCACCGCTACCTTTGTCGCGCCGTGTTGCACCGTCGGATCCGTCGCCCCCTCTTCCAATCGGCCGCCATCACCGACGATGCCATCGAAACGCGCGCCGAAGAGCAAGACCGGCTTCCGCGGTGTTCGGCTGCGGTAGTCCAACCGCTACGGCGCCGAGCTACGGTGTGAGCTAGCGGCACTGGGTCGGCACCTTCGAGACGGCGGAGATCGCCGCTCGCGCCTACAGCATCGCCGCTTGGAGGCTCGGTTGGCCGCGTTCGGAGCTCAACTTTCCAGAGATCGAAACCCAGGCGGATGCGGAGTTCATCGGTCCACCAGTGAACATTGTGTCCTGCGCGGCGAAGAGGGAGACCCGCATCGTCCTCGAGCAGTGGGACACGCAGGAGAGCGATTAGGCAGCGATGGCGAGGTTTGCCGCGGAAAATCCGCACCTCGTGCAGGCAAAGGCGGAGTGGTTCTGGAAGAGGGACAATGAGCGCAAGACGGAGGATGAGGCTGGCCCCTCCAAGGTGATCAAGCTCGAGTCCGACGACGAGAGCGAGGACAACGGCGAGAGTGCGGAGTTCAATACCTCCGAGAGGAGACCATGACGAGTAGTATGTGGGAGGTTTCCGACTATGGCAGTTAGGCTGCGCACGCCTCGTTTTTAGGTTTGCGGCAGCGGCGCGACTGCCGCAAATACACAGCCTGCGTTGCCTTTTTTGGGCTGCCCTAAAAATAATATGTTTGAATAGTGCCCTATTTTAGGGCAGCTGTTGGAGTTGGACAGTTTTTGGTGTCCAAAAAATCATTTTTTGATGACCCAAATTTTACTTCAAAGCATTTTTGATGCCCTAGGGTAGCTGTTGGAGGTGGCATTTGGACCCCAAAACGGTGCTCCAGCAGCTGCTCTATCCCTAAACCGTGCTGCAATTTTTTTTAGGGCAGCCGCATATTTTGGCCTCGCATGCTGCAAATATACAGCAGCAGCCGGCTGCCGCAGAACAAATCTCGTAGCCGCGCGCAGCCCAACCGCCCTCATGAAACTTCATCCCGGCAGCCGCTTCCCCTTACCCCGCCGCCTCCGCCGCCGAATCCAGCCACCACCACCACCGCCGTACTGCCCCGCCGCCGGATCCACCACCCCCTCCGTCCGTCCGGCCGCCGCTCCACCCCATTTGGCCGCCATCACCACAACCGTCGCGTTGACCGATTCCGGCCACCACCGCCACCGCCGAACCGCCCCGTCGCTGGATCCACCACCCCCTGCATCTGGTCGGCCGCCACACCACCGAATCTGCCGCCCCTCCACCACCACCGCCGAGGATGCCGCGCCACAACTCCAAGCCATGAGCAGCACAAGTTTCCCCGGCGTTCGACTCCGGCCGTCCGGCCGCTACGCCATGGAGTTCTTGTGCGACAAGATGTGACACTGGCTCGGGACCTTTGAGACGCGCACTTATGACACCGTGGCTTGGAGGTACCGCCAGCCGAAGTCCGAGCTAAACTTTCCGGACGTCACGAGCAAAGAGGCGGCGGAGTTCCTCGCTCCCGAAATGCGGATTGTGTCTCGCAAGCAAGAGAAGGAAGACCGCCTCGTCATGCAGCAGCGCTCCGTCCATGAGAGCGATGAGGCGGCTTTGGCGAGGTTCGTCGCGGAAAATCCGCACCTTGCGCAGGCGGAGTACGAGTTCTTTGCTAGAAGGGACACGCAAGGCAAGAAGGCGATCAAGGAGGACGAGGCTGGCCCCTCAAGGGCGATCAAGAAGGAGGACGAGGCAGACCCCTCGGTGATCAAGCTCGAGTCCGATGACGACGAAGAAGAGTTGGATAGTGAGACATAGTCGTTCATGGAGCTTTGGAACCGTGTCGATGGCGGGGATGATGATGAGTAGTGTGTGCGTAGTACTGAGTCGAAATATGGTAGTGAGTCTTTATGTTTAAGTTTGAACTCGTGTCGTTGTGTTTAAGTTTGAATTCGTGTTTCAGTTTGAACATTTGGTAGTCTGAAATGCCAAAATATGCAATGATCTGTGCCCCTATTTTACATCATCTGCCACGGCAGAAAAATTTCTGTTGCCCTAAAACCCACTTTTTGGTGCCCTAAAACTATTTTTGGCTGCCCTATTATACATCATCTGTTAGAGATGCTCTAATAAGGGTGCCTTCAATACTATTGGTCCAATAGTACACCTCCATTTCTTAGAAGGGTGCACGTGAGATATTTCAGATCTAGACATAAGAACATTTGTTGTTGGAGATTACAGTTTCTTTCTTTCTAAATCTACCAAAAATTCAATGATGTGAGTGATCTTCCTAACGATCCGAAAGAAACCATCTATCGGAGATGTTGTTACTTAACATGAGGCATTATGGTTTCTTTGAGATGTCCTAACAGGCTGGAAGTGATAGGTGGCACAAGAGATACTTCTACCCTAGAGGGGAGGAGAAAGAAGGAATTCTCTCACATCTGGGGAGTGCCCTACCCTACTTCGTAGAGGGGTTGGGGGAGGGGGGGTTGGCAAAACTTCAATATTCTTACTTTGGTAGGAAAATGCCTTGCCAAAGAGGCACCAACTATCACTTTTTGATATTTATGGAATGGACCATTCATCAAGTTAAGAATAACAAACCTTAAACCTTACATATAGCTGAGAGAAAAATGTGAAAGGCTAAACGTCCACTGAAAGATGCTGATATCTGCAAAGTTATTTAAGTTTTAACTTAAAATCTTAGCAAATGAAAGATAAGTTAAATGCTACATATTTTGTAGTGTAAGTTTGTTGCTGTCTCTTCATGGAGTATAAAGACATGTTGACTAGTTTTAATTATTAATTTTGCAGGCAAAGTTTTTATCTCCTGACCAGTCCAAGATTTCCGAGCTTGTGAATGCCCTCACAGAGAAACAAATTGGGATTGTGGCCCATTTCTACATGGATCCTGAGGTGCAAGGCATACTAACTGCTGCAAAGAGGCAATGGCCCCACATTCACATATCTGACTCATTGGTAATGGCAGATAGTGCTGTTCAGATGGCTGAAGCAGGATGCAAATATATCGCTGTGCTAGGTGTTGACTTCATGTCAGAAAATGTCCGTGCAATACTTGATCAAGCAGGATTTACTCAGGTATTTTTATCAGTTAGTATCATTGACTTTCACTATGTATTGAGAAGTCTTGTGGTATTATATATGTTGTCATTGTGGACACAACACAGCGCAAGAGTTAAGCTCTAGGGAGTATTTATATGCACTTCGATATATCCTGTTGGTGAAATGGCGTTACTTGGGACCATCATATGTCATTGTTGTTTTTTGACTGGATTCTTGACATAGTTAATTTTGTTTTATTGTTACTTTACTGCATTATAAAAACCAGTCAAGACTGGGAATTTAGAAGACTGTAACCTAACTATTAGTGGACACTATCGTATTTTGAATTCCCAATGTTTTGATAACCCACAGCTGTTTATGTCTTATTTATAGGACATCTCTATTTGACCCCCACTCCCTCCATCTCTCTCGCTCTGTCTCTCACCCCTTTGTTTACTGATTTGTTACGCAGGTTGGTGTTTATAGAATGTCCAGCGAGCAAATTGGTTGTTCCTTGGCAGATGCTGCTTCAAGTTCTGCTTATACACATTTTCTTAAGACGGCATCAAGATCTCCTCCTTCTTTACATGTCATTTATATCAATACCTCGCTGGAAACAAAAGCTCATACTCATGAACTTGTTCCTACGATAACCTGTACCTCTTCCAATGTTGTTGCAACTATACTACAGGTAGTCGTTTGACTTGTATCAGTATTATATATCTTGGTGGATTTGCATTGCATTATTTTCCAGCAAGATTTATTATATTTATCTCTTTATTAGGTCATTATGCTCACTTGTCCACCTACCTTGTAGGCATTTGCCGAAATACCAGATCTTAATGTCTGGTATGGTCCTGATTCCTATATGGGTGCGAACATAGCAGACCTACTTAAGAGAATGACTATCATGTCAGATGAAGAGATTACAGAGATACATCCAGATCACAACAGGAAAACTATAAGCTCATTATTACAACGTCTTCATTACTATCAGGTTTGTCTGATTCTGTACCTTTTGCTGTGCTAAATTAGATAGTCTATTCTCGCTTTCTTGCATGTATTTTGTGCAGTTAAACTGAACATTAGAGTATGGTACTCATGCCCGCACATTGTATGACTAGCCAAAAATCCAGTGCAACTGCATTTTTTTATTAATTATAAGCAGAAAGTGAGAGTTGCCCAGTTAACTAGCAGAAAATTGGACGAAAACCTTTACAAACCCGCCCACATGCCCATGATTTGTCACGTCATCTGCACTGCGTGCTCAACAGCAGCCAGCAGGCCCGCAGCAGCCCTTCCCCGTTTCACCTAAAGGTTCCACCACGTGGATACGGGAGCCGGCCACCCAACCGCATGCCCGAAACGTCCGCCCGCATTTCAATCAAAATTGAACGAACCGGACGAATTTCATGCAAACCGGACCTAATTCATGCAAAGTTTGACATATTACATTAAAACCGGACGATTTTGAAAAGTTAAACTAAAATCTAAAAAAAAAAAAACCTAAGCAAGGTATCAGACGGTAACCTCATACGCATGGCCTCCCTGGCCGGCGGAATCTCCGTCGCCGTCGCCGTCGCCGCTGCTGTCGGAGTCGTCGTCCTTTCGCGGACGTATGAGGCACCACATTGGATGGCAAAAATGGCCCGGACACCGCGGTCCGGACATTTGCAGGGGATTTGTGGCACGGCGTTGAGATGTCCTAACCCAAAGCTCAAACTGTATGTGTTAGTTGAACCACCCAGTACGCTGCCCCCAATGCTGCAGCTTTTTCCTGCCAAACGGACCGCAAAAAATCAGCAAAATGCTTTCACCTTTTTCTCCTTTCCTGCCCCACATGAATCACAAGTTAAAGGCTTGTGGCTAAGATAACTATTTCTGCAGTAAGCTATGATAGCAACAATTCCGCCTATATATATATATGTAAACATCATAACATTGTACTTCTAATTCTGCAGTTTTTGCATGTATGACATTGTTTGCATATATATGTGCAGAATGGTAACTGTATTGTGCATGATATGTTTGGCCATGAAGTTGTGGAGAAAATAAAGGAGGAATACTGCGATGCATTTCTAACTGCACACTTTGAAGTCCCAGGAGAAATGTTCTCTTTGTCAATGGAGGCAAAGACGAGGGGAATGGGAGTAGTTGGATCCACTCAGAATATCTTAGATTTCATTAAATACCATTTGAAGCAAGCTTTGGATCGGAATGTTGATGATCATCTTCAGTTTATATTGGGAACAGAATCAGGAATGATCACTTCGATTGTTGCTGCTGTCCGGCAATTATTTGACTCCTATGAATCTTCCAAAGAAGGTGCTAGCATTGAAGTTGAAATTGTGTTCCCTGTTTCGTCAGACGCAGTTTCTAAGACATCTATTGATGATTCCCATCATTTCGGCTCTTCAGTAGCGAATGATTTAGAACAGATTAGTATCGTGCCTGGTGTGTTTTCTGGTGAAGGGTGCTCTATCCATGGTGGCTGTGCGTCATGCCCTTACATGAAGGTCTGGCTTCTCCCTTTTCTTTTGCTGATAATTTGCGATTTGACATTCAACGAGTTCAACATAATATCAATAAATTTATTTTGTCCTAGTCATAAATTCATTTTGCCCTCCATATCAATGTTTCACCCTCTTTTGGATTCTATGTTCATTTGGAACTCCTCAAGTATTCATGCGAGCAGTTTTGATGTCGACTGTTGTTTGTTTTGGTAATGTAGCAGTTGTTCAGTTGCTCTGATCTTGTAAAATGTGTGATCTTCTCTGGCAGTTAATGTATAATGTGTTTCCTGGTATCACCTTGAATTTCCGATGATTAATTGTGGGCTCATGACATAAATGTTCCATTGGCCGCAGATGAATTCTCTCGAGTCGCTACTTAAAATCTGCCAGCAGCTTCCTGGTGAAGACAACAGTTTATCTGTTTATCAGGCTAGTCGATTGAATGCTAAGACTTCCCTTGGGAAATTGGTTGCGGAGGTTGGGTGTGAGCCAATTTTGCATATGAGGCATTTCCAGGTCTGCTGTTCTATTACTCTATAGCTTTAATTCATGGTGTACATCACTACATCTTACATAGCACCTTACTGATTCACTTGCTTGATTCTGTTAGTAGCAAGAGCAGAGGGAAAACTCAAGTGAGTGAGTGAGTGAGTGAGTGTGTGTGTGTGTATATGTGCATTCTAACTATTCTACAACACTTGCCGGATAACTATTCTGCAACCCTTTCCTAACTGCCGGAAACAAAAAAAGCTAACTGCACGTTCTTTTATAGCCAACTGCCCTCGGCCTTTTTTTTGCACTGAGTTTTGGCTGGAAATTTTAGATCGTTTATTGGAACGACGGAAGTGATAGATTGTTGGAAAGCTGTTGATTAGGCGATTTCATGTTGAACATTTTCCAAAAATCTACAGGTTTATGGTCAGTTTCTAAAAGTATTTTCTACGAAATTTTCAAACCGTTTGTCGGAGCGATGCAAATGATATATCGTTGTAATGCCCGAACTGCTACGGGAAGATGCTAACTACCCTACTGAAAACAGCGGACTGCCCTGGATGAAGGAGCAAACTGCTGAACTGCCGCGACCATGTAAATAAAAACACATCTCGGCTACTTGAAAATCTTAACTTCCTACTTGAAAGCTAACTTCGTGCATGTTTTTGTCTACATGAAAATAAAACACATCTCGCCTACTTGAAAATATAAAGTTAACTGCCATAGCACGCAAAGCTAACTTTAAATGCATAATTGCTGGAAACCAGGAAGTGGAACTGATCATACCTAACGAGTGAACTGCCCGAGGTCACATTGTGAAACTTCCAGGCGGACATTTTTTTCTCAGATTTATTTCTATATTGAACTTCCATTTTTTTAATTCAACTTCTTTTTACATGCAAACTTCTGAATTTGGACGAGTTAACTTCCACGGCTTTTGGCATAGCAAATTGCCTGAGTGTTCAGTAGCAGATTGTTGCTTTTTTTGCCTGAGTGAACAGCTGCATTTTTTTCTCACCTACTTTTTCCCTTTTTACACAGCGAACTGCTACATAACAGAAAAGCTAACTCCCTTTTCGGATGTGAAAGTTTTTTCGAAAGCAAACTGCTCTACTTTTTGTACAGCGAACTGCTGTGGCTACAGTCACGACTACTACATCACAGAAAGCTAACTCCCTTTTTTCTATAGTGAAAGTTTATCCTTTATTTCTTTAAAGCAAACTGCTCTACAATCACGGAAATTACAGCCACAATGGTGGGTCATCATAACTAACTGGTTGTAACGACCCCGTCGGATCAAAGCAAGAGGGAAAGGGGATCGGGAGGAATCAGATGAGCTTGAGGGAGAAGATAGAGCAGGTGAGAGCTGGAAGAAGAAGATTGACAGAGGATTCAGAATATTCTTTTACAACGATACCCCGGCCTCTGGCCTCGCACACCACACATATACTCCCTCGGTAGCCTAGGACCCCACTGGTCATACACACACACACACGCCTACAAAGACTAGTCTTCTCTCCCTGCTGGTGGGTCCTCGTCATTCTCCTTGTTGGGACGCACCTGTGGTGCCTTGCTGTCCGTCTTCTCCTCTATGTGATGAGCAGGAGGAGAAGGCGTGACATTTGCCCCTTCTTGAGATGCAGCCCCCCCCCCCCCCCCCCCCCCCGCGTCGAAATTGATGTCTGGAAAGCGTTGCTGCAACACATGATAGTTCTCCCACGTCGCGCTCGCTGGCGACAGTGTTTGCCAGTGAACCAAGACCTGCGGAATCGCCGCATTCCCCTTCTTCACGAGACGGCGTTCCAGGATCGCCTGCGGTACCAGATCACCGATGGTGAGGTCCGGTGGAGCGGGCAGTTGATTGAATACCGGAGAGTAATCTGCTGTGAACGGCTTGAGCTGCGAGACATGAAAGACGGGGTGAATTTTGCTCTCAGGTGGCAATTCCAGCTTGTAGGCGCAGGACCCAATTCGACTGATAATCTTGTACAGGCCAAAGAATTTGTATGCCAGCTTCAGGCACGGCCTGCTGACGACGGACGACTGTACATATGGCTGCAATTTCAGAAGCACTTGTTCCCCCACACTGAATTCCCGGTCTGTTCGTTTCCGATCCGCCTGATGCTTCATGCGTTGCTGTGCCCGCAACAGGTGCGCTTTCAGCAGGTCAATGAATTGCTGGTGCTCTGCGGCTAGCTCGTGCAGGGAGTCCGGTGTTTGGACATTGAAGAGATTGGGAAGTGCTCCAAAATTTGGCTCCATGCCATATAGGGCTTTGAATGGCGTGCAACCAATGGCGCTGTGAAAACTCGAGTTGTACCAGAACTCCGCCATGGGTAGCCACCGCTTCCAACGGCGCGGCGTGTCATGGACGGCGCAGCGTAGATAGTGCTCAAGGCATTGGTTGACTCGCTCACTCTGTCCGTCCGTCTGCGGGTGATACGCCGTGGTGTACAGTAGCTTCGTGCTCACAAGTGCGAACAACTCCCGCCAGAACGCACTGGTGAATATCTTGTCGCGGTCAGACACAATCGATGCTGGCACACCATGAAGCTTGACAATATTGTCGAGGAAGGCGCGCGCGACTTGCGGAGCAGTGAATGGGTGATGGAGAGCAATGAAATGAGCATACTTGGTCAGGCGATCCACGGCGACCAAAATGACATCTGCTCCTTCTGACCGTGGCAGTCCTTCTATAAAATCCATCGTGACATCGCCCCAAGCTCGAGCAGGAACAGGCAGAGGTTGAAGGGTGCCTGCGGGGTGCGCATGTTCATGTTTAACGTGCTGGCACACACTGCATTGCTTGAAAAATTCTTCCACCTGTATCTTCATCCCGGGCCAGTAAAACAAGTTCTTCAAGCGCGGGTATGTTGGCCGTATCCCTGACCTGAATGTCCACCCACTGCGGCTGCATGCAACTCGCTGATTAACTTGGTTTGTAGTGCGGCATTATCCCCAATCCAGAGACGGCCTTTGAACTTGATCATGCCCCTGTCCAGTTCGTGGCCCTGATCGTCTGGGCTACGCACCGCCAATGCCTGCAGAAGTTCAGTAGCCTTTGCATCAGTCTGATAAGAGTTGCGTACCTCTTGTATCCAGGATGGCTGGCAGGTAGAGGTGGCAGTGACAAGGAATAGGTGGCCAATGCGAGACAAAGAATCAGCAGCGTTGTTGTCAATGCCGCGTCTGTACTTGAATTGGAACTGTAGACCTCCTAATTTGGCCATTGCCTTGCGTTGTACCTCAGAACCGAGTTGCTGTTCTCCGAGAGTACACAAGCTCTTGTGGTCTGTCAGAATAATGAATTGTCCGCGTTGCAGGTACGGCCGCCATCGATCGATCGCCATCATGACTGCAAGAAACTCTTTCTCATACACAGAGAGTTTCAGATTGTTAACACCGAGCGCGCGACCGAGGAAAGCAATTGGATGGCCTTGCTGGGATAACACGGCGCCGATGCCCGTGTCGCACACATCTGTTTCCACTGTGAACGGCAGAGAGAAATCCGGCAAGGCGAGCACCGGTGTAGTGGTCATGGCCTGTTTCAATTTCTGAAACGTTGAAGTTGCAGAGTCAGACCACACGAAACCTTTCTTACTGAGAAGAGATGTCAACGGTTTCGTGATGGTGCTGTAATTTCTGACGAATTTGCGGTAGTATCCCGTTAAGCCCAGAAATGCCCGTAGTTCGGTGGGAGACGACGGTTGTGGCCAGTTTTGAATTGCAGCTGTCTTGTCCTTCTCTGTGGCCACGCCCTCGGCTGAAATTACATGGCCCAGATAGTTGATGGATGGCCTTGCAAAGGAGCACTTGGAAAACTTGGCATAGAGTTGGTGTTGTCGCAGTGTTGCAAACACTTGTCTAAGGTGCTGCAAATGCTCGTCAAATGATGGACTGTAAGTCAAGATATCATCCAGGAAAGCGATGACATACTTGCGTGTGACTGGGGCAAACACCGAGTTGATCAGACACTGGAATGTGGGTGGACCATTAGTCACACCGAAGGGCATCACACGAAACTGGAAGTGGCCATGGTGAGTCTTGAATGCCGTTTTGTCTTCATCTACTGGGCGCATTCGAATTTGGTGATAGCCTGCTCGCAGGTCAATTTTGGAGAAGAAACGTGCACCCGCCAGCTCGTCGAGTAGTTCGTCAATGACAGGCAACGGAAACTTGTTCTTAATGGTGATGTCATTCAGGCGACGGTAATCAATACAGAAACGCCATGTACCATCCTTTTTCTTCACGAGCAGAACAGGTGCAGCAAAGGGGCTAATGCTTCTTGTGATCAGACCTGCCTGAAGCATCTCAGCTACTCAGCTACCTGGCGCTCGATCTCATCCTTTTGTAGTGGTGAGTACCGGTAGGGCCTGACATTTGGAGGAGAGGAGCCGGGCTCGAGATGGATTGCATGATCAAACTCACGGTGCGGCGGCAAAGTTTTGGGTTCCTGGAAAACATCAGCATATTCATCAAGGATAGCTTGCAATTGTGGATTCACTTGTTGGTCAGCTGCTGCAGAGTGCTCGGCAGTTTGAATCACAGCCAATGCCCACACGTCATTGCCTAAAATCCACTTCGAAAGTTGCTCTGCTCGCATCTCAGTGAGGGTTGGCTCTGTCGGAGTGCGCACGCCTTGCAATCTGATGTTAACATTGTCATGTCTGAATTCCATTGTCTTGAGACCCCAGTGACAATTCATGGGACTGTACCTTGCGAGCCAATCGACTCCCAACACTGCATCATATGCCCCCAGCTCGAGTAGGCGCATGTCCGTGCTAAAAGTGTCCCTGACACCACCATGTCAACTGAGATACCTGCTGTGTGGACTGTAGTGTCTCGCCATTTGCTACCTTAACTGTCACTGGTGCAGCTTCCTTAATTGTACAGCCAGCACGCTCTGCAAATGAAGAATTAACGAACGTGTGTGTACTGCCGGAATCCACTAGCAGTAACATCACCTGATTGCCAACCAACGCTCTTAACCTCATTGTACCTGTTGATTCTGTCCCTGCGACCGCATGGACTGAAATTTGACAGCAAGCACCATCTTCTTCTGGATTGTCATCGAGCAGCTCGAGAGCACGTATGGCATCATCTGACAGCAGCTCACCATGATCACCGATCTCAATTGTCAGTAACTGACCCACTTTGTTACACTTGTGGTCTCGTGTATACTTGTCCCCGCATTTAAAACACAAGCCATTTGCTCGCCGGAACTCCCGTAGTTGTCGCTCACGACCGAAATCATCCGGGCCACGCTTGGCTCCCTCGTTGCGTGGTTGGACAGGGCCGGCGGCAACCACAGGAACGGGTGGGGGTGGCAGAGGCCGCGCGTAAACTGCTGGTCGACCCCGCGGCCGGCTGTGCTCTGACTCCTCTTCCTGAATCCGCGCGAGGGCTGCTGCTCTGGATACACTTGTGGGCGCGTGCTGTCGCACCCCAGTACGCACCTCATCACGCAGTCCAATGATGAATTGGGACACGAAAAATTTCTGATGAAGAGAAGGATCCATGGCAATCAGATGGTACATAATGGCTTCGAAGGAGAGTCTGTATTCAGAGACTGTGGAAGTTTGCTTGAGATGATGCAGGCAGTGCAGGAGGGCATCGAATTCATCCTGGCCAAATTCGGCTTGCACCGCAGCAGTGAATGTGAACCAATCACCGAGACCATGGACGCGCTTGTGAGCTTGACACCAGAGCGCGGCGTGTCCCTCCATGTACAGCACCGCCGTAGACACCCACTGCTCCGGAGGTGTTTGATAGAGCTCAAAATATGTTTGACAGAGATCGAACCAGAGCTGTGGTGCGTCGCCGCTGAAACGAGGGAAATCATGTTTCGGCGGCTTGTGACGGTAGTGGTCACGTGGAGACTGTGGAGGGGAAACCAGGCGCTCTTGCTGTTTCGCGCGGCGTGGTGGAGGGGGCGGTGGTCGGGGTGGTACATGGAGTAGTGGTGGTCCCTTATTCACCAGCATCGCCGCGGGCGGCGTAGTGGACGACGACGCGGCCGCCCGCGCAGCCGCTTCCGTGGCCTGCGTCCGCTTGACCGCATCCAGGCCGTCGCCGAACTCAGTCACCTGAGTGCTCAAGTGCTGAACCTCGGTCGACAGCGATGAGAATTTAATCAGCAACTCATCCAGCGTCTTCTGGATCCCCTCCATGGCCCGGAGCACAAACTTAGTCTGCGCAGACGGAGTGGATGACGGCGCCGTCGCTGCCGCCCCAAATCAAGCCTACCCCGCTCAGGATCTCGCGTCGGATCGCCGGAGCAACCCAACACCTTTCGTGGTGGATGTTACGGCCGGATAGAGGGATTGAGGCGCGGCGGCGGATCAGAACCAGTCTCTGATACCAAGTTGTAACGACCCCGTCGGATCAAAGCAAGAGGGAAAGGGGATCGGGAGGAATCAGATGAGCTTGAGGGAGAAGAGAGCAGGTGAGAGCTGGAAGAAGAAGATTGACAGAGGATTCAGAATATTCTTTTACAACGATACCCCGGCCTCTGGCCTCGCACACCACACATATACTCCCTCGGTAGCCTAGGACCCCACTGGTCATACACACACACGCCTACAAAGACTAGTCTTCTCTCCCTGCTGGTGGGTCCTCGTCATTCTCCTTGTTGGGACGCACCTGTGGTGCCTCGCTGTCCGTCTTCTCCTCTATGTGATGAGCAGGAGGGGAAGGCGTGACACTGGTTTTTCTAACAAAACCTAACTGCGTCTAAAATAATCGAATTACCGGCCACCGTCCCAGGCCACTGCCTGTGTTAGGGGCCGGCGGATTCGGAGCCAGGGAGGTGTCGCCGGGGTCATGCTTCATTGGGGCCTGAAGCTGGCTAACCGTAGATGCTCCCTCGATGACCTACCTGAATCGAACCGAGGGGCGATGTAAAGCCGTGGTCAACGATGGTTGTGCTTGGTCGACAGCTGAACCAACCACACGAAGTGGCTGTAGTCGTCAATCAGGAGAAGACTTGCATTAGAGGCTGAAGAAAAAATAAAAAATATTGAGCTTGAGGAGAGGAGCAAAAGCTTGCATTGGCGATCGAGGAGCAAAGAAGCAAAAAAGTAGTTTAAGGACCACGCTATCATGTTCATAGATCCTAGCAACATGGACGAGAACGAAAAACGATATTGGGAGTTTGTTCGTGGGGACATCTTGGCTAAGATCTATGGTGGTAGCGGCGATGACGGCATGATTGCGTGAAGCCCATGCTACGATGGCTTTAGGTCCACCGTGCGATGGTGGCATCCCAAGCATGCCTGCCACCGAGCTGCATCTCGCCTGCGACCGCCTGCCGCGAGCCCCTCCGCCGCACGCACCTCCGCAGGCCCCTCCGCCGCACGCACCTCCGCAGGCCCGCCTAGGACCAGATCGGGCCCGATCTCCCGAGCGCTCCTGGCAACACATCACCACACCGTCAGGATCCCGCATCACCACTGCACACCACACACGGCCGCCGGAACCAGGGAACGGAGCCGCCACCGACTTTCCAAACTAGCCGGAGTTGTGCCCCGCCACCACCGTCCTTGGGTCTGCCCAAGTTTCGCCGGTAATCCCCTCTGGCGGTGGCGAGACAAGGAGGGAGAGGGGAGGAGGAGGTGGCGGCTAGAGTTTTCTCCCCCGAGCCGCCAGAAGAGGGCGATGCGGTGGTGGCCTGGTGGGTTTCTTCCTTTCCTGACTCCGTCTCTTAGAAGCTGCTTTTTCCAGAAGGCTGTGAACTACATCATCCATTCCATGTCAGCCAACTGAAGTACCACTTGGGCCAAAAGCAGCGCCAAATCCAAATTGCAGCTGATGGCACCATTCTGGCCCCCCTGAAGGAAGGAAGTTGATATCCCGTGCACTGTGCGATGGCTCATCACATGGATTAACTTTCCAATCGAAGTAGCAGCCTGGGAGGAATCTTAGGGCAAGTCAGATCTTTGATCCAGGGGAGTTGTCAGGCCCGGAAGTGGTACCTAGCACATCTGACCGTTCTCTGGCGATCCAAAGGCCCATAGCTTAAGTGAATGTGTTGCCAACTCCGTTTCGCACCAATGCCAAGCATCTCAGCCGTCCATCTCTAATGCAACGGCTGCAGTTCAAACCAAAGTGTAGGCTTTATTTTCCGAGAATGACGCTTTTGATTAGACCCTTCTTTAATTTATCTATAACTTTACCAAAGTGTAGGCTTTACAAACCATGGATCGAGAGCCTCTTGTGTTCATCTCCTTTGTAATTGGGTTAAAACCCTTGCCGGTGGATCGATGTTGGAATCCAAAGCAATATCTAAGAACCCAACAACCCTAGAAATTGGAGGTGGAGGGAAGCAGAGGAGGGGCTTATTGGTCGGTGAGAAAACCGCCGATAAGGGGGCACTGAATATGGGGTCATTGTTCTTCCACTGCCTTGGCCTCTAAAATTGCAAGCAGAATCGGAGGAGTATTGTCTTCTTCTATTTTTTGCTGGAGAGAATGTACGGTTTGGGATTAATATCATGGATTGGAAGGCGTAGTTTTTTACCCCGGTCGAATGGGCGGGATTGAGGGGGGTTTGGACGGGAGTAGATCCCGACCGGGTGTAACCGAATGCACTGAAAATAGTGGGCTGGGATAAATCCCCGGCTGGGCTGAACCCGGCTGATCCATTTGGATTTGGCTGGATCCCAGTGGGAGCTGATCCAAGTGGTTTTAATCCATGTGTGCTAAGCAAGAGACCTTCTAGAAGAGAACCTTCCGTGTAGCTTGGGAGGGGGCACTACTTTTAATAGCACAACGTGATGAAGGATTAGTCTTTTGGCGTGCCAAGTCTTGTGGTGTTCATTTGTATTTTCCATGTGTGCTCACTAGACCCGTCCTTATAATAAACCCATTTACAATTTTACGTTTATTTCAGGCGACAAAGAGATTACCAGACAAGCTCGTTCACCAGGTTATCCATGGTAACGGAGGGGAACCTTTATGATGGCCGTTCCTCAGAATCTTTCCTGTTAACTTTATTCAGGTGTTTATGGGTGATACATTATGTTGCCCCACTTGAGTACCACTCCGTACCTGATATTAGCATTGCAGGGTGCAGTATCCGGCTTTGCACCAAATGTTGTTATCCCGTTACTGATAATTACCGGTGGAGTGACATTCACAGAGTCTGCAATGGGTAGATATATTGGCTGACCGATTGTTATTTGTCTCAGCCAAAATGTTTCTCGCTTATGTTTGATGTTCAGATATATGAATGGGCGACATACGAGTATACAATAGCATTGCTCAGCAATTTTTGTGTTTTGTAACGGGGAGGACCTAAATCACCTGTGTTGCTCTGATGTATTTGAAACTTTTATCCTCGTGTTGTAAAATGTTCTAACGAAATCTCGTGTCACGGCATGCTGTTAATCTGAGGGAGCACTGGCTGTAGCTAGTTTTTTTTTTCCTGTTGAGAAATACTGGATGTAGCTAGTGTATACGAGCCAGGGCCGTCTCAGGAATTAGGGGCCCTGTGCAAAAAGCAAAATGGGGCTCTAAATTTTGAAATTGAGCTGACGCGTTTAGTCATTCTCTAATTTTACGGTTTATACTCTTTATTTCTAGAATGCATAATTTTTCTGTCTATGAACCAAACAAAAATAATATGAATGCATTCGAATTACATGAATTATAGGCTTCTTAAGATAATGAAAAAAAATCAAACCTTGATTTGAACCAGCAACTATCTTGAAATCATGACAGCCCAAACAATTTGACTGTAGAGTAAATGTTTATTTTTTTAATAGTATTTACCAAGAAGAACTAAGAGAAAAATAATTTAAAAAGGTGTATAGCATTAGGCGCTAATACAATTAGTCAACATAAATCTAAATTGAATTAAAAAGGACTCTGTAGTTCGTACCAAAATTCACAAAAGGAGCGCTAGGTCACCAACTCCTTCGGTGCTACCAGACTGTTTAGCGGTGTCGGCTGGCGCTGTGCCATGCAATTCCCGTGGGGTCCTGCCTGCCGCCTGTCACCCACGACTTGCTGACCTAGCCAATCTGCAAAGCAAGCCAAGCGGATCACCGATGGATCGAAGAACATGCAGGAAACTGCCGCCCTCTAGCCGCTTACACAGTCAAACGAAGAAATGAATTCCGACGCCACTGCTATAGTTGTACTTTGCTTTTTCGTCTTTATTAGATCGAACCGATCAAGTTCGGGAGGGAGATTTTTTTTAGGGGTAAACCAAGTTTTATTGATCAAATGCCACAGAGAGTGGATCTCAGATCATGGGGTTGCCCTAGGCACACATGGCGCCCCTGACCTAATAAATGCGAAAACTTGGCTAGACTATGAGCTTCTTCGTTTGACTCACGACTCTCAAAAAGAAAATTACAATTAAACATAGATGATCGCTGCTGAATCACCTTAATGATGATGCCATATCTCCCTTGATTGCCCTTTAGGATATCTCCTACTACTTGCTTGGAATCAGATGCAACTACAAAGCTATGCAAGAGTAGGTCCTCGGCTAAGGAAAGGGCCTCCCTGCATGCTACTGCTTCTAGTGTTGCAGGGTCATGGACGTCATGAAATTACAAGTGTTGAGCTTCCCAAGTAATTCCCCTGATCATCGCGAGCGACCGCTGCCGCTGTGCCTCCTCTTGATGGCGTGGGCACACCCACATCGACATGTACCTTGGCAAATCCCGCTGGCGGTGCCTCCTGCCTTCTCTCGCCCCTTGGTACAACACTTGGGTTAGCAGTTTGTGTCGGCTTCGTCTCTCTTATGATCTCCAGTTCTGATATGTATCTATCGATGAAACCCTATGTAGCTTGTGGACTTTGAAAAATGCCCTCATGAATAGCTTTCCTCCTAGACGACCATATCGACTACTCTAATGAACTGCGTATGTGTTAGGCCATCAATTAATGAGAATAGCCAATGCTTCGCCCGAGGCTCTGTAGTGGACACAAGGTGTTGCGCCAGATCGTCATCCACTAGAGCCCATGCACAACTGGCTACTGTACACTCCAGAAGCGAATGCCTCCATGAATCCTGGCTGCCATACAACCCACAGGAAATAGAATTTGACATTTGTCGGTGACTCTGACATCTTCTGTTGGGATGAAATGCTTGGACAATCGTCACAGAAACATCCTGATCTTGGCAGGCACTTGAATTTTCCAAAGCATCTTCCACGACTTCTCCTCATTATTTGTGCTTGAAGATGCGGCGATACCTTCTAACCATGCCTCCCTTCTCTGTTTCGTGGAAACGAGCATTCTATAAGCGGATCTTACAGAGAATACACCGCTCCTCTCAAAGTTCCAAGCTCAAAAGTCCGCGGTGTCCCTGGTACATAAAGGTATTCCCAAGATAATTGGCATGAAGACTTGTTGCACACGCTGCCTATCCCACACAGCTGATGTGGCGTCAATGAGTTCGGCCACATGAACCGGCGGGTTTGGAACCAAACATCCATACGGCCTCAACATCTCATCACGTGGTAGCCAATTTTCCTCCCATATATTTGTTGTTGAACCATTGCCAATTTTTTTAATTAGACCTTGTTTCAAAACATCTCTACCTTCGATGATGGATCTCCAAATTTGACTAGGATGACTACCAAGGCTTGCATGCAAAATAGACGAGTCTGGATAATAGATGCTCCTCAGAACCCGGGCACTTAGACTTTCAAGTTGCTGCAAGAGACGCCATGCTTGCCTAGCTAGCAGAGACAAGTTAAATAACTCAAAATCTTTAAAGCCAGGCCACCCATACCTTTGGGCTGTGTCACAACTTTCCACGGGACCCAATGCGGTTTATGGCGTCCCTCTTTGCTTCCCCACCAAAATTTCCTTATCATCATGTTAAGGTGTTCGCATAATCCTCTTGGTAGTTTGAAGCATGACATTGAGTACACAGGAATAGCCTGAGCCATAGCTTTCACCAAGACTTCTTTCCTGCAGTTGACAAAGTATTCTCTATCCATCCTTGAATTCTACTCCACAGCTGGTCCTTCAAATATTTAAAGGCCCCATTCTTTGATGTACCAAAGTTAGAAGGCATACCCAAATATTTTTCATTGAGAGTCTCATTAGGTACATTTAGTAAGCCTTTTATTTCACCATGGACTGCTTCAGGAACTCCTTTACTAAAGAAAATAGAAGACTTTTCATAATTAATCCGCTGACCTGTGGCCTAACAGTAGATATCCAGCACTTGGTTCACCTCAGAAGCACCCATACCATTTGCCTTAAAGAACAACAGGCTGTCATCTGCAAATAATAAGTGGCTTGCCGGTGGCGCCGAGGGTGCCACTTGCAGACCATGAAGGTTTGATGACTCACTCTTAGATTTTTGGAGGCACGAAAGGCCCTCTACTGCTATCAAGAACAAGTATGGGGAAATTGGGTCCCCCTGCCGAGTCCCTCGTGACGGTTTGAATTCCTGAAGTTTTTTCTCATTGAACATAACTGAGAATTTTATAGACCTAACCAGGCCCATAACAATGTCTACCCACTTTTTTGTAAAGCCAAGTTTAAGCATAATAGCTTGCAAATAAGGTCACTCCACCCTATCGTAAGCCTTCATCATGTCTAGCTTAAGGGCACAGTGTTGGTTCTTCTTGGCTTGGTTACGTTTCATGAAGTGCAGACATTCATAAGCTATTATGATATTATCAGTGGCCAACCTTCCTGGAACGAAGGCGGACTGTTCCTCCGAAATTATGTCAGGCGAGACTAGCTTTAAACGATTTGAGATGACCTTAGAAGCGATCTTGTACAGTACATTGCATAAACTGATTGGGCGAAATTGCGACAAGAGCGTTGGGGTTTTACCTTGGGGATCATAACCAAAATAGTCTCATTAATATATTCTGCAGATTCTGTACCATCCACAATTCTGAGAACAGTCATGGTAACCTCCTCTCCACAAACATCCCAGTGTCGCTGAAAAAAATATGCAAGGAAACCATCAGGACCGGCCGCTTTAATTGGGAATATCTGGAATAAAGCTTATTTAACCTCCTTCTGACTGTACAGGGCGTTAAGTATATCATTCATATCCGACGTGACTTTGAGAGGGACTGTATATAGTACTTGCTCCATCTGGTGAACACCCCCAGATGTATACAAATCTATGTAAAAAGCAGTAGTTAGCGCCTCCATCTCAATAGCATCTGATGTCATTTGTCCGTTTGGTCGTTGCAAGCTTTTAATTTGGTTCTTCCGTCTGCGCCTACGGGCCCGCAAGTGGAAAAAGTAGGTATTCGTGTCTCCGTGTTGTAGCCACTCCAGACGAGCTCTCCGTGTTGTATATCAGAAAGCTCCTAAGGGCGTGATAAAATATGTCTTTTCCTGGTCCTCCTCCTTCATCTTGATCTGATGATAACCGGAGTAAGCATCCAGAAAACACAAACACTCGCAACCAGCCATAGCATCAATGATCTGGTCAATACGGGGTAGAGCAAAAGGATCACTAGGACAGGCCTTATTCAAGTCCGTGTAATCAACACACATCCGCCAAGTCCCTTTTTTCTTCAGAACAAGAACTGGGTTTGCCAACCACTCCGGATGAAATACTTCAACAATGAACCCCGACAGTTAGGAGCCGAGCCACTTCCTCTCCAATGGCTTTGCGTCTCTCCTCGTTAAAATGATGGAGGTATTGCCGTACAGGCTTAAACTTATGATCCACATTAAGGGAGTGCTCAGCGAGTTCTCTCGGTACACCCGGCATGTCAGAAGGTTTCCATGCAAAAATGTCCTGATTCTCATGGATGAACTCGATGAGCGCGCTTTCCTATTTGGGATCCATATTCGCCCCAATGGTGAACTGCTCAGAAGAATTTCCAGGAGTAAAATCCACTTGCTTGGTGTCTCTGGCCGACTTGAACTTGAGCAAAGGATCAGACTCTGTGGTTGGTTTCTTTAGAGAAGTCATATCACCCGGGTCAACATTGGCCTTGTAGAATTTCAACTCTTCAGCCGCGCAAGCCGTCTCAGCATAAGCCGCATCTCCCTCCTCACACTCGAGGGCGATTTTCCTATTACCATTGACAGTGATAGTGCCCCCTGGTTCAGGCATCTTCAACTTCAGATAAACATAACATGGACGTGCCATGAACCGCACATAAGCCGGCCTCCCGAAGAGAGCATGATATGGACTTTTAAGCTTGACCACCTCAAACGACAAGAACTCCGAGCGATAGTTAAATTCAGTGCCAAAAGCATCTTCCAGAGAAATTCTGCCAATAGGGTAAGCTGACTTGCCAGGGACAATACCATGAAAAACTGTAGTGGAAGGGGTGAGCTGTTTCTCAGACAAGTTCATCCATCTGAAAGTATCATAATAGAGAATATTGACACTGCTTCCTCCATCCATGAGCACCTTGGTCAGGGTGTAACCTCCGACTTGCGGGGCAACCACCAAAGCAAGACCCCCGGGATTATCAATCCGCGGGGGGTGATCTTCCCGACTCCAAGTCACTGGCTGCTCTGACCAGTTGAGGAAATAAGGGACTGCCGGCTCAACTATATTGACAGCTCATCGTTGAAGCTTCCGGTCGTGCTTACACGTACTTGTGGTGAACACATGATATTGTCCAGTATTCAACTGTTTAGGATTACTCTGAAATCCGGACTGACCTCCCTGATTCTGATTTCCTTGGTTGTTACGCTGATTGTTGCCTCCACCATTACCAGCTCCCTGAAATCCGGAATTTTGACCGCTGTTACCTTGGAACCCGAGACCTGCAAAATGTCCCTACGAGTCGGCTCCCTAGAAGCCGGCCCTAGAGTTGCCGGGTCCAGGATTGCCAGGATGTCCACCATTACCGCCACCATTGTGATGATTTTGAAAGATTCTCTTGGAATATTCCTGCATGATAAAGCAGTTTTCCCACGAATGGTTGGCCGTGTTACCATCAAAACTATGTTTTGGACACGGACCCTTGAGAGCCTCCTCGTAACTACGAGGGCGATTACCAGAAAATGGCTTCCTGGAGCCATTGTTCTGGCGCCGACTTTTAGGGCCAGTGTTGGTGTTTGCAACGAGATCAGAACCTCCCTTGTGATTCTTACGCTTGTGGTTGTTATTGTTGTTTCCATTGCCATTATTCTGCTGTTGACCCTTGCCGCCATTTTTCTTGCCCTTGCCAGACTTCTCGTCATCAGAGGTTGGATCCTTTGTACTATCAGACTCGGCATACCGATTTAAAACATCCATGAGATCACCCATGTCTTTGACCTTCCTTTTGAGACGCCCCAACTTCTGAACCAAAGGCTGAAATTTACAATTTCTTTCTAGGACAAGGACAGCCTGCTGAGCTGTGATGCTATCTGAAGAGTGGATTACTTCTGTAATCCGGCGAGACCAATGATGTGTTGACTCATCATCACGCTAAACACAGTGCTCGAGATCAACGATTGTAGTTGGACGCTTGCACATCCCCTGGAAGTTCTTGATGAAGCGCTCCTTCAACTCTTGCCAGGTGTTAATGGAATTTGCGGGAAGATTTTTCAACCAAGTACGCGCTGGACCCTCCAACATTAGAGGTAAATATCGAGCACAGACAGCATCACTGGCTTCCATCATATCCATAGCTAGCTCATAACTTTTGATCCACTCAGCTGGCTCTAAATCGGCTGTATAATTAGGAACTTTAAGAGGACCCTTGAAATCCGGGGGCATACGCGCGTCTCGTAACGCCGGGACTAAACATGGAGTTTCGATAGTCCGGCCTGTGATGCCACTGGTGCGGACAGCTGGCTGGGTTGAGGCGGGTGGGGGTTGCATGATAGGCTGCCCGTATGCTGCGCCTGTGTTTCCTGCCTCTAACCTCCGTAAAGCGCGAGCAGCATCAACGATCGCCTGCGCGTCTGGGATTTCAGGCTGTAGCTGATTTAGAGGTGGCTGCTGAGCCCTTCTGCGCTACACACTACTGGAAACTTCTGGTGACTCGGCATGTCGGCTCTTACTGTGGCTCGAATGTGGGGTAGAGTGAAGTCGGTGCTGACTATGAGAGTAGTTCGCTTGTTGTGTCACCGCTGTTTTCAGCATCTCAATAGCGTTCCTGGCCTCAATCTCTCGGACTATTCCCCTCAATTGGGATTGCTGCTAAGTTGTGAGTCATCGCCAACACATTGTCAACCGGGTTAGAATAATGTCCGACCGGTGTCTGGAAACAATGAGGCGGCAGCTGCTGAGCCGACGGCTGTTGCTGTGTAGGATCGAAAGTATGTCTAGAGGAGGGGTGATTAGACTACTTGACCAATTAAAACCTAACCTTTTCTCAGATTTTAGTTGTAGGCAGATTTTAGCAATAGTACATGTCAAGCATCACCCTACACATGCAATTCTAAGAGTATAGCAGCGGAATATAAGCAATTGCATATGTATGTAAAGGGGGGATTGGAGATTTCAAACGCAATGAAGACACGGTGGTTTTTGGCGTGGTTCCGATAGGTGGTGCTATCATACATCCACGTTGATGGAGGCTTCAACCCACGAAGGGTAACGGCTGGGCGAGTCCACGGAGGGCTCCACCCACGAAGGGTCCACGAAGAAGCAACCTTGCCTATTCCACCATGGCTTACGTCCACGAAGGACTAGCCTCACTCGGGGTAGATCTTCACGAAGTAGGCGATCTCCTTGCCCTTACAAACTTCTTGGTTCAACTCCACATCTGGTTGGAGGCTCCCAAGCGACACCTAACCAATCTAGGAGACACCACTCTCCAAAAGGTAATAGACGGTGTGTTGTTGATGAACTCCTTGCTCTTGTGCTTCAAATGATAGTCTTCCCAGCACTCGATCAACTCCTCACAGATTTGGCTATGGTGGAAGAGAGATTTGAGTGGAAAGCAACTTGGAAAAGACTAGAAATCAAGGTTCAAATGGTAGGAATGGAATATCTTGATCTCAACACATGAGTAGGTGGTTCTCTCTCAGAAAATGTATGGTGGAAGTGTAGGCACGTTCTGATGGCTCTCCTTACTGAGAAGGATGGGGTGGAGGGTTATATATAGCCTCCACACAAAATCCAACCGTTACACACTTTTGACCTAACTCGGTGGAACCGAAACGATCATCTCAGTAGCACCGAACTGTGTAAAAGATATGAACTTTAGGAATCTCGGTGGGACCGATGCGAACAACTCGGATGGACCAAAGTGCAATGACTTAGGGCAATCCTCATCTCGGTGGCACCGATTGCATCAACTCGGTAGGACCGAAGTGAAGCAATAAGGCAACAGAGAGTTGGCAAGCCATCTCGGTGGGACCGAGATCCATTTCGGTGGATCCGATTTGTTAGGGTTTGGCAGTGGCTAAGCTTTGGATGAACTCGGTGGGGCCGGATAGGAAAAATCGGTAGGGCCGAGTTGGACTTTGGGTTTAGGACATATTTAGGTAGAGAGAGTGGTTGAGGGTTTAGGAATACTGTCACTAAGCACTTGAGCAAAAAGACCATTAAGCAACACCTCATCCCCTTTTAATAGTATTGGCTTTCCTATGGACTCAATGTGATCTTGGAACACTAAACCAAAAATGTAGAGTCTTGATCTTTTGCCAATCCTTGTCCTTAACATTTTGAGGGGTCCACTTCTCTAGTCCATGCCATGCCAATCATTGAACATCCTGAAATCTTAATCTTGAATGGACATTAGTTCAATGAGATATATGTTGTTATGAATTACCAAAACCACCAAGGGAGCAAATGTTCTTTCATGCTGCTGTTGGACCGGCGACTGCTACTGTTGCTGAGCCGGCTGCTGCTGCTGCTGTGCTGCACCTGGGGGCACGTTCTGAGTCAACTGGGGTATGACTGGAATTACGCCTGGGGATCCAGCACTGATTCCCCGGTTTGTTGGGCGAGCAAGTTGTGCGGCGAGCTGAACAGTTGGGTTGGCTCAATGGCCGTTGGGAGCCGGCTCTGGTGCCTCCTCCGATGTATCACCTCTGACTCGTTCTGACGAAAATTAAGATGTGTGGCCTCTGCCTCCAAGCGTTTGTCTCGCTGAGGATATGGGCCTGGATTTCCGCCATACTTGTGTTTTCTGCATTGATATCCTCATGAATCTTGGCTAACTGCTCACGACACTTCGCGATCTCCGCGTTGCGCGCTTCAGCATTCTCTGTAGTTACTGGTTCCGCCAAAAGAGCCCCAAGAGTAGTCATCATCTCAGATAATGCCTGCGGCCCGGTCTTCTAAGAGCCGGCGACAGATGACCCGACAGGATTCAGGTTCTGACCTGACGCGGGATCCGCCGGGTCGCGGGGCTGATTCTGGGTTCCTGCCATGTAGACCACAGCAAAACGAGCTGGCACGTGGGATTTAGGAAAAGCTTCATCATCGGAGTAACCTCCCAACTTGCCATCAAACAGGGGACAGATTGATTCAGTCTCTTCCATTGACGACTCGCCATCAGAGTAGACGAACATGTCATCACCAGATACAGAATTTTCTGACAGGGCTGCCCCCTGGGTGAAGCCCACAAAAGCATGCCTCCGGCCGGCTCTCGGCGGGCCGGGTCTTGCCTGGCCGGGTCTGGCACGGCGGGCTGACTCAGTGTTGGTGATGACGTCCAACCCGGTGCCTGACTCGCTGATGGCGCCGATGAAGATATGGATCTTGCCGAAGGGGACCCGATACCCGTACTCGATTGAGTCGGCCTCGGGGCCCCAGCCAGAATCGTCGATGTAGAGCTTGCCGCGACGACTCTTGGTCATCTGACCGATCGCGTATCCCTCGATCCCTGAAGGAGCTCCCGCCAAGAACTCAACTCCACCGTGCGCTGGCCCCACGGTGGGCGCCAACTGTCGTGGCTTTGTCACGACAGATGTCCTCGTGAAAGGACTTAGTCATGAGGCCATCACAGTTGCGTGGAAGCTTGAACGGGGTTGAACGGAAAAGAGAGACACGGGTTTACCCAGGTTCGGCCCCTCACGGTGGAGGTAAAAGCCTACTCCTGCTTGATTGATATTGCTCTGGATCTCGATTATAAGGACGCGGATTCGCTAACCTAGCTCACGAGAGATTGCCACCTGGTCTTTCGGTCCTAGGAGCTCCCCTTTATATAACAGGTTGAACTCCTAGGTTTACAGAAGATTCCGGGTTGTACTCTTAACCCGTATTATAATCTAACTCTTACTATCTTGCTTTCCAAGTTATGTCCTTCCTTCTGGTCCTCTCTGTGAATCGGCCCACAGGATCCGTGAGAGCCGGCCACCTGCCGGGTCTCGTTCTGGTAACGAGGTGACTCACAGGGCCTCAAGGCTTAGGGCCGGGTCACACTCATGCCGGGTCTCAACCGTGGGGAACATCCCCAACATCGGTGGAAGAGCTCGACCAGCCTCTCCGTTATTTTAAGCTCCGCATGCGTTGGCTCCAACATGCCTCGAGTGAAGTCTGATTTAAATCTTGAGTTTGTAGAGCTCGTTGGAAATAAATCCTCACCTCTAAATCCCTGAAGTTTGTACCCTGTCTTTTTTAATCCCAGTCGTTTTTAACCTTGATGTCCTTCTAGGAGTGGATTGGATGACGTGGCATGGAAAGACCGGGTTTGCTGACTTTTTCTGTTCTGAGAAACAAAGCGAGTGCATGCATGCATCCCATCCCATCCCATATCCCATAAAGATACATCCCATCCCATATAATAAGATACATAGTGGGAGAACCTGAGGCTTCTCAGAGCTCAGTCGCTCTCGGCCGTCGGATCATTTTCTGGATGCGTTTTGGACCGTTGGATCAAGCCATTGGATGACAGCAGCCGTCGGATCGAAGCGTGGCACTGTAGATCGAAACAGTGTCAAGACTGGGCTGCCACCGCCTGTAGTTACAGTGCCCTGCCAAGGGCATTTTCGTCATTTCACCTGGTTGGAAAAACAACCAATAGCGCTAGGGATGAGACCGTGAGAGGCTGAGAGCGAGCTGGGTCTCGTTCCCCTCCCCCTCAGCCAACTCTCCTCTCCTCCCCATCGCCTCCAGCCACCCTCCCCGTCCCGCCTCTTCTCCTCCCCACCGCCCCCTTCTCCCGGAGAAGCAGCAGCCCTCGCCCGCCACCCAGAAGCCCAAGCCCACCACCAAGCAGCAGTTCCCGGCGTTGCGGGGCGGCAGGGGGCTCAGCCTCAGCTCGCTAACCCTAGCTGCTTCCCCACGCCACCGCCGTCTCCTTCTCCCGGCCTGCCGGATCCCCGCCGTCCGCGTCCCCGGCGTCGTCGCCGTCGTCCTCGTGTGAAATGGCAGGAGAAGCGCGCCTCTCCTCTTAGCCGGTCTCAGTTCTCTCTCGCTCTCTCAATCCCTCTCCAAACCCTAACCCCGCACCCGCACGGTTCTCTCTCGCCCTCATTCCGTCGCGGCGTCTCCTTCTCCCCACCCCCTCGGCGCTCAGCAAGAGGCGCGCTACTCGCCGTCGGGCCTCACGGGAGTGGTCGCCGCCCCGGTCAACTCTGGTCGCCTCCACCACCACCCACCGGCAGGAGCCCCCTCCCCCTCCTTCTCCACCATCTCATGTCCATCACCCGGAGGAGCGTCGGCTGCCGCTGGCTCAGCGGCTCTGCCTGGAGGCGTCGCCATCGACTGGAGGTGAGATGTTGGGCGCCCAATTTTGTTGTTGTCCATTATTAGGTGTTATGTCCCTGTTCTTGCCTAGGCCTGAATGTTTGCTCCAGTTGTTTGCAGATAACTATCAGGCCAGCAAGTAGTTGTACTATCTATGAAGATGCGGAGTTGCTGGTGTTGGTAGCTTCACTAGCTAAACAAATTTAGTTTCATGTTTACTTTTTATTATCAGTCTCTTTGAAGCTTCCCTCCATTAAGAGCTTTGGGAGTTGAAGTGATTACAGTTTTGGTAATGAAACCAAGTGCTACTTTGACACGTTTCACTCCTGATTTTGGCTTTTCATGCTACAAATATGTTGTAGATGCAAGTGAAGGGTGAGTTCATATTTTAGTTATGATTATGATTCAATCTGGTTACTTACTTTTGCTAGATGCTTGATGTGTCTTCAATCGGAAACTTGATTTCTTAGTTCACTTCTCAGTCGGTTAGGCATGGTAATTGGTAATATGTATGCTGTTTGTTTTGATGTATGCATTTTGTTGCCATGATCCAACATTCTTACAAAAAGATAATTAGAGTGTCCTATTGTGCAAGATGCTTGATGTTTCTCTTTAATCGGAAAATGTGCTAGATGCTTGATGTTTATCTTTAACCGGAAACTGTGCCAGATGCTTGATGTTTCTCTTTAAACAAAAGTCTTGAGCTTCTGTTTTTATCTAACGACATTTTCTGTGTTCTTATTATATTGATGTTCAGGCCAAATCCGACTGGACTTTGCTCTACTTCGCAATTATCATGAGAGTAAGTAACCAAAAAATGATTGGTTTTGTGCATTATGTTGCCATGATCCAACCTTCTTACAAAAAATAATTGAGTGCCATGTTGTGCTAGATGGTTGATGTTTCTCTTTAATCTTAAACCTTTTGTCTTCTAAATATCTCTCTCTCTCTCGGCTCAGGAAGAAATGGTCCTGCGTGCCTTGCTTGGATAGGCTCTCCCATCCTTGATGGTCTAGACTTGGGTGATCGCTCGAGGGATGAAAAGAAAGGCCAACTATAGTGGCATGTCTTACAAAAACAGTTCTCATGCTGTGTAAATGACTGCTATGTTTTTAATTCTACAGGAAGAATTTTGCAGTTCCAGACTGGCATCATGCCGAGGTGAGCCCCCTCCTCCTTTCTGTGCATCTTTTCTCTTTGGGAGATGCCGTCTTTTCTTGACTCGGCCTGCTGTCATGCATGCATCCATGGTCAGGTTGGAGCGGCGATGGCGGCTGCAGTAGGACGGACGGTGCCGGCAACAAGCAGTTACTCATCTATGCCCCCGACAAAAAGGATCATCTGGTGACGAACACCTCCTCCTTCTCTTCTCTATATGTGCTACTCCCATCTATCGATTCAGTTTCCTCTGACCATGACAAGGGTCTACGTTGAGCTATATATAGTACAGTTTACTTTCTTTGTTCTCCTGTTGCCACTAACTAAATCATTGTGTTTCTTCTTCCTTTTGATCAGGGCCCTATGCTACCATCACTTGAGTGAGAGTAGTGCCAGCTATTCACAAGGTAATTTCACCTTCTCTGAAAAGTAGGTGTCTACTATTGGTGTCAAGATCTTGCTTCAAATTGCCACGATCTAATTAGTGTCCTATACAGAACAACACTTTTGGGTTTTGGCTAATCTCCCAATGGTTTCTAAATGACAATCTTGCCTGACCATTGACTTCTTTTAGTTCTGCCTTAAAAGACTATCTCCATGCAAATATATAACATGACGGTCTTGGATTTCTTATGGGAATGAGAATTTGTATATGATCATGTGTGGTCATGTGTATTTTATTCGAGCAAGTATGGTATATATCTATAGCATTAGGGCGTTACTGGTACAAAAAGGGTAATTGTCAGTACTCTTAGGACTAAAGAGGCCTCTTCTAAGATGGACATATGAGTCTCGTGTGCCCCTGCTCAATTAAGACTTTAGAAGTAATCAGACTTGCTTTCTTTTTCTTCCTGCACTTAGTGTGTGCACATATTTGTTAATTGTTTATCACTTAGCTGAATAGCAATGCATTGGCTATGCTAGCTTATAATGGGTGCAAATGACTAGCTGGGCCAGAAGAAGCATGAGGCTAAATTGTCCATGCCTCTACAGTTCAAATTTTACTCTTAAACGTGAGCAATGGGAGCTCAGATCCCACTACAGATGCAACAAGAGTTGTTCTACACATGAGAACTACAGAAACACAAGTTAGATAGATCCATAAGAACTACGGAACACTGATTCTTCTGCTAGCTGGCTCGAGCATGCGAGACCTCTTGTGGTCGGCTGACACCTCTTCTACACTGTGTGCATACATTCACTTGATTTTTAGTTTTTTAATGCTCCCCTCCTGTTATTAGGAACACGTAGCTACATGTTTTTGGTTAAAATCTGATACAGTTATGCAAAACCATAGAAGATTCTGACAGACTAAGTGGTGTGTAATTCTCTGTTCCATAGAAGATTCATTGATCCCTGTACTTTTGACCAATTTATTTTCGTGACATCTTCCGTGTATTCCCTTTCTCATGATTTGTGATTCTCAATTCTGCCAGCTCTGTCGAGACATGGAACCGAAGACATGAGGCGGACATCATCATCTTGTCAGACTAAGTGTGGAGTTGCAAGGTACTCTATTGGCAACCGCATAGACCTGCATCAACTATCATCACAAGTAGGGCATTTCCGTGCTCTTAAGTCAATCTATTAGTGGAAAATCAAAGGCTTTTGTCCCTATTAGTTATTTTTTGGTTCTATTGTATGTGTCAGCTAGCCTGTTGTTGCTCCATTCGTGGATCTATAGGTATCACCATTTCTTCATTGTTTCATGTAGTTACATGATTGTGATTTAATATTGCACAGAAGAAAAACCACCAGTTTTTATGGTTTGAGGTGTTGCAACATTGATTTGTGTTGTCCTTATATATGATTTTCAGATTATTCTGTTCTGAAGTATGGGTTTATTATTGAGGTAGCCTTCAATGGAGGAGCTGAATGCAATTTTTGTATCTTTTGTCAAAGTCCTGAATGGTCCAATGAAATATTGGTATGTACAATTTCAGAGCTTCATCACATTGTAGTAGGTAAAAACGGTGTGCAAATTGTCAAAAGCTTCATTTTGGTCCCTTGGATAGTTTATAGCTTTGTCACAGGAGGTAGGTTGTCACATAGGGGTTGGTGATTCTAAAAATTATATACAACACTAGGATTAGGGAACCTCGATCGTTTTTCTGAAACATGTGCTACCTCCAGTTTCATGGCATGTCATTTCAAACTGACTATGCTCATCATGTTGGTAGGACATTCTCTTAGGAGATCATTCTTTTCTTGTTCTGGTTGAGATATATTAAAGGTTGTGTACCTATGAAAAAAGAAGACACTTCAAATTTTGTATGTAGTACTTGGTGTATGCCTCAATTGCAACTTAGGATGCCAGTAAGTTTGTAGTGTTATACATGTGTACATATTGTAGTGGGCTATGGTTTTGTTTACTATTGATCATGTGTGACATTGCTCTTTACTGTTTGTAATTTATACTGAACTCATTGTGCATAACTACCTGTAGGTTTGACTCCCCGCATAACGTATCTATGTATAATAGGATTATTGTTTTTCTATTTGATTTCCTGATGGTCAGTTATCTACAGTTTTTAATAACTTGGCCAATGGCACTATTCAGATTTCTTCCACCAGTTTTTGTTTGGTTCTGAGCTCAATTGTATTAAAAAACATGGCAACCAAGGATCTATGTGCTGGTTTCTTCAGTGATTGAATATGCAACTTTAGTCCGTAAAGGGCATCTACTCTCCTTTCGTCTGGCCATGCTACACAGTTTGTTGTTTTGAATTTGGTATCGTATTGGATTTGACGCGTTGAACCAATGGGATTTGACGCGCTACACTCCCGGTCTATGATGTTGTCAATGATGTATGGTTCTGGAATTTGGAGATTAACATTCAAGCTTTTGGTATCTTAAATTTTTATGCTTTCTATTGAACTTGATGCGAACCAGTTTTTCCTATCTGGCACTGCCTATTTGACTTTTGGAACAAATTTTGTCATCAGCCTGCAAAATAATTATCATATTGATTTAGTATACTCATTTTCTTTGCTTTTGATATATCTCTGCCGTTTGTTATCTATACTGAACTCATTGGTCCTGTAAGAGTATTGTAATTTCCTCTGGATGCACATGATTTATATCACCCGTTTACTGCTCGAGTATCAAGTGACTGATATGTTGCTCTCACCTACATCATTGTTTCTTGCAGGCACCGTCTTCTTTCTGTTGCAATATTCATTTGGATCTCCCAATTGTGAAGTACCATCTTCTGCACTTTACTCTATAGGCACAATGTTACTAATTTGTGTTCAATCTCAGTATGCCATTTATCTGAATTTTGTATAGCTTGCATAGTGCCTGGGTTCATTAGCTAATTCTATTAGTTTTTGTAGATCTTCCATATTATCATTAGCAAGATGAAGCCTGTCAAGTATTGGCCACTACTATCTGCATTAGCTTCGCCTCAGATAATACCCTTTTCACTTGGGAGGAAGTAGGAGTTCTTAGTAATGGTTAGCTATAAGCTAACGTAGATGTTCTTTGATTAACAAAGACAATGGCCTTACTTATCAATGTTTCCAGAGCGTTCCCAATTGTCTATTATCTCACTATGTTTATGAGCAGCTACAACATTTGTTGCAACACTTAAGCTTGCCGGTATGAACTACTTGGCTATATTTTATAGAACTTATGTCTTTATGCTTTGTACTGAACTTGATGCAATCGAGTTCAAATTAGTTGGTCCTGAGCAAGCACTATGCCTTGCTTTTGGTACATCTTTTGCCTTTATGCTTTGTAGTAAAGTTGTAGGCCAGTTATCTTGGGAACAATACCTTACTTTTGGTATATCCTTAATCTGTATGCTCTATGCTAAACTCAGTTATCTGGGCAGTAGCTGCATTACTTTCATTATATCTTTAGTGTTTGTGGTCTGTACAAAACACATTTAGCTTGACCAATTACTCTAATATCCTTTGGATGTACTAAAATGCTTTTGTTGTATTGGAGTTTAGACGTTGGGTCACTGTGGTGAGCCAGGCACTGGTGCGCCAAGGCGCACTTCCGATCTAGTGATGATGGTGTGTGGTAGCGTACAGACGTTCCGCGCCGGTCCATGGTTTTTTTTTTCTGCGAGGGCATCGGTCGATTGTAGGTGTCATACGTAGTTACGTACACTACCTAGCTCAGCACAGCGGTATGCGTGTACGCGCCACGCAAAAAAATGATACGCGTGTATGCCTGAAAGCCGGCCGGGTTACAACTGCTCCTCTCTGGCGACTTCCCGGCGCTCGCCGACTTCCGACTCCGCGCGGACCGCTCTGGCGTGCTTGCGAGCGGGAACCTGTACCGGGGAGACAGCAATGTGCGCGTCCCGCGGCTGGTACGCGTCTTCTTCCTCCCTCGCTGACCCCCTCGCGCAGCTGCTCCGCGTCTCGTCTTCTTCCTACGATGTCTTTGTGCCGCAGCAGCTTGGATATGATGGCCGCGTGCCCTGAACCGAACCGAAGCAACCCCATATGGACATGGACGCGGCCGGTTTCCGTTTGTAGACAGTGTCGTGCCATGACGAATTGGCCGGGTTCGCTGCCGCTGTTCGTGCATCCCCCGTCCACGCTGAGGGGCGCGTGCATGGTGTCTTCATGGCGGATTTAGAAGGCCATGGTCGTCGCGGGCGAAGCAACCCTTTTCCCTGTGTGCTTCTTATAAAATATATAGACCTATGTCTGTTCACTCGACACAAAAGCCCATTAGCAGGGGCCGATAGCAGGTGCCGCAGTTAAACCTGGATCTCTCTGGTTCGAATCCTTTGCTGCACGTTTTTATATTACTTTGTTATTTAAAGGTGGAGGTCCATTTGCGACTAGCTCTATAATGTGAAGGTTTAAATCAAACTTCACTCACATGCCTCGGATCGCACGTAGATTCTCCAGTTCAGTTTTCAATTTGCCGATCTCCTTTCTGACCATCCCGAAATGCGTACGATCCCATGTAGACAGATTTCCAGCCATCTTCTGCAGTTTGTCACGTACATCTGCCACACTGTCCGCGTCCTTTTCCTTCCAGCCGGGTATTATTTTTACTAAATGACCCTGGAGGATCTTATGTCGTGCACTGAACCCCGGAAAAACTTATTTCGTCGCCTGACCCCTCCCATTCGCGCCGGACAGATTGGCGTCTCAATTGCACGTTGCCGCGCCACCGGCAAAGGCACCTTTGATTGGCGACGGTCCACGGTCGTCGGTCACGTCACCAGCGTGGCCCCGGTGTGACGCGCCAGATGAAATGGCGCGATTGCTGTTTTCATGTTGCGTCATACAGTTAGGTGTTTTATAAAGATGACACGACTTTTTTTGTAGGCGTTTATAATTACGATACTGGAGCGTCTGGCTTTTATCTGGATGCCTCCATAGTCCTGATGACCCGCAGGACCGGATGACGCGTCTTATTTGCCAGAGCGTCTAACTTATTTGACAGATGGCAGACCATCTCATAAATTGTGTAAGGCTGTCATTTACTATAGTAGTCTTGCTGTTTGGCGTGTCACCCTTGTCAGATCCTCCAACCTACCCGGTTACTCCCTCGCCAGATTGATAGGCGCGTTTGTTCTCTTTAAATATGTTTGCCCTGCATCGACCCATACCCATTCGTCCGCAAAACCCCCAATTCTTTCCGACTGAGCTTCTTCCCCTCCCAATCTGCCCGCCTGAGCTTCTTCCCCTACCAATCCAAATCCAGCAAGGAAGGATGTCACCTTTACCTAGCATCAAGGACGTTGCCAAACCCTATGGCCGTAGGAGCTTGTTCCTATCTAAATGGAGGAAGCATGTATTTATCTTCTCTGACGCCGTCAACTCCTTGTGTTACAAGTATCACCGGTGACGCCCCCCCTCCGATCTGCCTCAAGGGCAAGTGTTTATTGTGTGATGCGATGAGTCATGAACTATGTGAGTAGGTACGAGTACATGGTCTTAATGTTTTAGAATATCTGTCAGGACCCTTTTTCCGATCTGCCTGAAGGGGCAAGTGTTTTTTGTGTGTTGACATGAATCATGATCTCTCTGAGTAGGTACGAGTCCATGGTCTTAATGTTTTAGAATATTTGTTAGGGCCCTTTTCCGATCTGCCTAAAGGGGCAAGTGTTTTTTGTGTGTTGACATGAATCATGATCTCTGTGAGTAGGTACGAGTCCATGTCTTAATGTTTTAGAATATCTGTTAGGGCCCTTTTCCGATCTGCCTGAAGGGGCAAGTGTTTTTTTTTGTGTTGACACGAATCATGAACCTCGTCTGTAGGCGTGTGAGTCCATGCTCTGAATGTAAAAGTTGATTAAATGTTTATATTGTCTGTTACAGATGGATAAGCTGTGGATGGTTAGGTTCATTGTGCATAAAGCATCTTTCTGTCAACCGGCACCTAAGCCCTGGCTGGAAGACTCAATCACTATTGATAATTTGAAGGAATGGTTGGTGCAGCATGGGTTAGGCCGAAATGATTTTATTTACTATCGAAGCATGGTGAAGTCAAGTGACATCATCAGGTGGAACATAAGTGGCAAGAATAGGTTCAGCTCAAGTTACAGGAGGATGTTGAAGTCAAGCCCCAGGTGCAGGATGAATAAGTTAAGCTCAAGTGCGTGGTTGAGGTTGAACAGAGGTGGAAGGATGACGATGTCTGAACTCACCAATGATACCACAGTTGGGAAGATGATCGAAGAATACAAATCATTTCACATTGTTGACTTGCATTGTTACAGGAGACCTGAGGGGTTTGTTGAGCCTGCCCCGATTACAGAAGTTGACACCGTGAAATAGCCACCCTCCTTTTGTGCCCATGGCTTGGCGATGCTATCTGATGCTGTCAGAAACTCTGAACTTCATGTTTGAATTAATTTCATTCTGCCTAGAATTCTGAATCTGTTAAGTTAGCACCCGATGTACCCCATGTCGTTTGAAAACTCTGAATTTGCTATCCCTGATGCACATTGTTATGATTTGCATTTTTCATGTTTATGCTACTTTCATGTGCGAGCATTGCAATAAGAGTAGACAGTACGATAACTCTAGATAAACCCACTTTATTCACTCTCTTTGGTCCAACAAAACGCAACATAATGTGAAATAAGCCTGAATCTAGTCTAACTCGCTAGGTCTTTGCTGGCCTTTTTCCTAGCGCACCACTCTTCGAATTTCTTCTGATGCTTAGCTCTGTGCTCATTCTTTTGCTTCAACTCCAACATCTTCTTCTCTTTTCTTTCCACGTACCCGGCACCGAACCAGTACAACTCATATTGCTTCTCAGTTTCAAGCCTGCATTTGCTTCTGCATCTAGCACCTTCTTGCAATCAACTGACTGGTTTTTTAGATACTGAAGTAGGAAAGCAGATATGATAGGATATCAAAACGTTGGCTTACGAAGTATGGCGCAGGCCCCTTGGTGTGCCCGCAGACGAATCCCTAGCAACCCATCTCTCCTTTGGTTCTTATCTTGTATTCGTCGGCGGTGTAGCAGGCTGACACATCGCAATGGCAGTGCACGACCTGTGGCACAAAGGAATCCAGCTCCTCGGTGGATGGTATATCTGGTAGTAGGAAGGTGCCGCTGCGGGGTCCTACTAGTTCATCCAAACCCCCTTTTCCTTTGTGCGAAGAGGATCCCATGGTTCTGTTGTGGCTGTGCTGAAATAGTGGTGCTGTTTGAAAATTTATAGATGGTCCGCAGGTGTATAGCCATTAGATGGAGTGTTCAAATGAGTCAGTATGTCTGATATTGTGGTTGGATGATCTAACCTTAACGGGTTGTGTGTAAATGGCTGGTGGCCTGGCTTATTGGGCTTTCGTGGGTGGGCCTTAGTCCTTGTTTTTCCCTATGTTCTATCCCCCGGGGGGTAGGCGGGCTCCTCCCTCTCCTTCTTTCCCCAAATCTATCGCGCTGAAACCCTACCGGGCAGCGCTTGACATCGGTTTCCATGCAGCTCAGGCCTCGCCGGCTGGCCAGCGCTAGGGCTGTCCGCACACCCTAAGCTGGCCCCGACCCGCCGTCAACATCGTAAACAGTCCCGACGGCATGAAATGTTTACGGAGGCTATGGTTTCCCGGAACAATCAACCGTGGGAGGAAGTAAGTAACCGTAATCGCCAAACCTTTTCAATTTTGCCTGCTGTACTATGGAATTAGTTGGGTCATGCCTTAGGTCACATGTAGGCTTGTCAGTAGAACCTTGTTATTTTTCAATTTGTGTCGTGTTTAGTTAACAAGCAAGTTCTCTTAGATCTAGTTCCCTAGCTTAAGTAAATTGAACCAACAAGGTATCTATTCCTCGCCTGCTGTATTGAACACTGACAGTAGTTCGTCATGTTCTTACACAGAGTACGTACCTGAATCAGTTCTCATGTGGTAGCGAATTTGCGGATCCGGTCGCCCCTTCGAACCAAACAACATCATCCTATTTGGAGGAAGATGGTAACGATATTTCCTTTGCAGACGACTGTCTTGCGATTACACATGGTCCAGCACCGTTTGGTGATTTTGGTAACGAACTTTCATTTATAGACGATAGCTGAGAGCTTGGTATGCCCATGCCCGAGCAAGTTCGACCTGTGTCAACCACAACTTCCACCTGGTCACACCGAAGCCGGGCATATGAGGAGGCTACCTTCGCCTCAACTAACTCTCATCAGTCAAAATCCATCCACCCACACCAGGTACTGCCTTGTTGTAGGAAATCACTAACATTGTGTGAGTGTTGACGCACCTTTGGTCGGTTCATTTGTTTGTTACAATTGCCTTTTATTTGTGTTGTGACCATTCGTCATTAACGCGGGTGGTTCCGGGCATTGAACCATCTGTACATACTGAAGCAGCAGGTGAACCCACCCCGATATCGAATTTGGCTGGTGACGCTAATGCAGATGGTAATGAGCAGACCGTTGTTCGTCGCGGTAGCGATGAACTGCTATCTGAAAAATGTCATGAAATAAATCCAACGGAGGATGTTGGTCGCTGCATCGACAACCCGCAATTCCAACCAGGAACTCCCACCGGAGGTAGTGCTATTGACTGTCATACTAAATTATTTCTCATGGGAGACGCAGGAGAACTGTCCAAAGATGCCTCTGGCCATCACATGGAAGGGCAAGAAAGCAACGTAGAATTGCAATGGCGAAGCCCCAACAAAGCGGTACATCCTGGCACAACAAGTGTAATTGCGTTTGTCAATGTAAAAAGTTGCATTCTATTTATCTCCTATTGTATCATTCATAATCGTTACGTTCTCACTTTCTGATCAGGTCTACGGCAGGCGGGCCTTGTCAGTTGCTGAATCAGGTGCATGGCAGCGGGCCATAACTGACGCAGCTGGCCACGGGACTCGAGGGAGGCCTGGACTGAGCAACTTTGCCGATTCCAGTGTCGTGGAGTCGAATCGTACAACAGCAGACCAACTGGAAACAGCAGACCAATCAGGAGCAGAAGCAGTGAATGGAAACATCAGTTCTGTTTTGCTGACGGCTGGTTTCGTCAACCCTATAGCTCTGAAATCTCCTTGATCTGACAAGATCATGTACACCAAGGAAAAATCCGGACCTCGCCTTGATTCGTGCAAAGGAACTGTTCGTCCAAGTCATGTATTAGAGAACATCAACATGAGTGATGGTGAACATAACATGGATGAGGCCGCTAATTCAGTGTTGGATGCAGTGGTGCAGTCAGTGTTGCACCAGGACAGTGATGATTTGTTTGAACCTTCATCGGCACATGATAACCCACAAGTATAGGGGATTGCGACAGTCTTCGAGGGTAGTATTTCACCCAAATTTGTTGATTCGACACAAGGGGAGCCAAAGAATATTTATGAGCCTTAGCAGTTGAGTTGTCAATTCAACCACACCTGGGATGTAATATCTCTGCAGCAAAGTGTTTAGTAGCACAGTAGCAATAGTAACAGGAACAGTAACAGAAGCAGTTTGTGATGATTGTAACAGCAGCAGCAGTAGTAACTTAGCAAAGATCAATATGAGAAAAGCGTAGGCATTGGATCAGTGATGGATATTTGTGTTGGATGACATTCATCATATAACAGTCACAACCTAGAGCGATACACAATAGCTCCAATTCATCAATGTAATGTAGGCATGCATTCCGTATATAGTCATACATGCTTATAATAAGAATTTGGATGACATCTTTTGTCCTACCCTCCCGTGGCAGCGGGGTCCATAAGGAAACTAAGGGATATTAAGGCCTCCTTTTAATAGAGATTCGGAACAAAGCATTAACACATGGTGAATACATGAACTCCAATTCATCAATGTAATGTAGGCATGCATTCCGTATATAGTCATACATGCTTATAATAAGAATTTGGATGACATCTTTTGTCCTACCCTCCCGTGGCAGCGGGGTCCATAAGGAAACTAAGGGATATTAAGGCCTCCTTTTAATAGAGATTCGGAACAAAGCATTAACACATGGTGAATACATGAACTCCTCGAATTACAGTCATCCCCGGAGAGTATCCCAAACAATTGTCACTATGGGGTCTACGGATCAGAACAATAACAAGTGCATATAACTAGCAGATATGATCAAGAACTCAAATATATTCATGAAAACATAGAGGGTTCAGATATGAAATCATGGCACTCGGGCCCTAGTGACAAGCATTAAGCATAGCAAAGTCATAGCAACATCAATCTCAGAACATCATGGATACTAGGGATCAAGCCCTAACAAATTGACTCGATTACATGACAAATCTCATCCAACTCCATCACCGTCCAGCAAGCCTACGGAGGAATTACTCACTCCCGGTGGTGAGCATCATGAAATTGTTGATGGAGAAGGGTTGATGATGACGACGGCGACGAATTCCCCTCTTCGGAGCCCCGAACGGACTCCAGATCAGCCCTCCCGATGAAGAACAGGAGGTGGCGGCAGCTCCGTATCGTAAAACGCGATGAAACTTTCTCTCTGATATTTTTCTCCGCGAGATGGTACTTATAGCATTGGAATTAGGTCAAATGAAGGTCTGTGGGACCCACAAGCTCGAGGGGCGTGCCCTGGGGGGGGGGGGTAGGCGCGCCCCTGAGCTTGTGGCTCTTGGGTGGCCCCCTTCAAGTAGATCTCTTTGCCAATATTTTTTATATATTCTGAAATAATTCTTCATAAATTTTTAGCTCAATCTGAGAACTTTTATTTCTGCACAAAAACAACACCATGGTAGTTCTGCTGAAAACAGAGCCAGTCCGGGTTAGTTTCATTCAAATCATGCAAATTAGAGTCCAAAACAAGAGCAAAAGTGTTTGGAGAAGTAGATACGTTTGGGACGTATCAACACACGAGAAGGGAAAGGAAGCCATCAACCCCAGGCCATCACCTCGATACAAAGAACCTACTTTGAAGTGACAACGAAGACTGTCCATCCTCGATGTAGAGAACAGAAAGGCAGATGAAGAGGCAGAGAAGAGAAAGGCTATGGAACAACAAGGGTTGGAAAGCAGTGTTAAAAAATTCAGTAGGAAGTCAAAGGCGAGCAATTTGATGTCAGCAAGTCCGCCGCAGTCGTCTAAGTCAGTTGTACCGACTGGGGTGAACGCATCACCTCGGTCAGCGACGGGCGCCACGGCATCAACTCGTGTAAACCCTCTACTTAAGTCAGCCAGAGCTTCCGCATCAAAGAGCGTCAACCTTTCAGCTGAGCCAGCGACTGCCACGACATCAACCCACTTCAGCCTTTCACCTCAGTCAGTCAGTGCCGCAACAACTGCCCCCGCAGCCAATGCGCCTTGTGCTGCGGATAAAAGGAAGAGCAGCGCCGCATCGCCACTGATGGCCACGAAGTAGAATAACAAGAAAGCTCATCCGGACAGAGCTCCATCTGACCCGTCTGTCAGGTCAACTGACGGCGGAACAACGAGCGTCGTTCGTGAGCCTTTACATGACAAACCAGAGATAGTTGATCTAATCCCTTGCACTCCAGCTCGAGGCACGGTACACCGCCAGGCCTTAAACCTGAAGAAGGAGAGTTGTTATGTCCTTCATTGGATCCGATTTATATCGAACCCTTACAAGCCGGGGAAGAGCGCCACGGATGTTAGATTTCACTCGCTCGAACAGCAGGACTATTATGAAACTGTTGTCATGGGGTTGAAGAACCCTGTGGTACAGATGAAGAGTATCGACTGGGATCATGTAAGATAGAACGATTGTTTTGCTAGCTTGGAGCAGGCATGCATAGATATAGGAGTGTTTGGGTTGACCACTTTCAGAAAGGATTGGTGCGAGGAGGCGATCATGAAGTTTTACTCCACCCTCTCTGTGGACGAGCAAACTATGACAATGCACTGGATGACCAGCGGTAAAATGTTTGAGGGGACGTGCGACCAGTTCGCCAAAGTGCTTGGCCTAGCAACTCCCCCAAGCTTAACTCATTGCTTGTCCTCAAGCAATTCAGTTGACAAACTGAAAGTGATAAAGAAAAACTTTTACAAACTCTTTTGTTCTTGCTACTGTATATAAGCTTAACTAGTGATCACGTTTTCAGCGAAGATTATGAACTAACCATATTCATGATAACACTTAGGTCTCACATTTACTCATGACAATAACATAACCAACTAGCGAGCAATAATAAGATATCTCAGATGCCAACAATTTGTCAAAACAATCATGATATAATATGATATCATGGTATCTCGCTAGCCCTTTCTGAGACCGCAAAACATAAATGCAGAGCACCTCTGAGGTTCAAGCAGCGACTAAACATTGTAATTCAGGGTAGAAGATATCCAGTAATGGTCACATCCAACATTAACTAGACTCAATGCATAAAAATGATAATAGCGCTCTCATAGTTGGTCCTTTAAATGAGAAGGTGATGACTCAACAATAAAAGTAAATAACATAAAAGTAAAAGGATAGGCCCTTCGCAGAGGGAAGCAGAGATTTGCAGAGGTGCCAGAGCTCGAAGCTTAAAACAGAGATGAATACATTTTGAGAGGTGTGCTTTTCCTGTCAACGTCACGACAAAGGATTTCAATATTTTCCATGCTAAACACATTATAGGCGGTTCCCAAGCGGAAAGGTAAAGTTTACTCCCCCTCAACCATACAGTCACGAGCCATGGCTAGCCAAATTCACGGGTGCCCTCCAAACAATCAACTTCCCCGGGGAGTTTTTTTATTATATTTTTCTTTATTTTCAAGTTAAAGGACTGGGCATCCCAATTACCAGCCTCTCTCGTGCAATGACAAGTGAATAAACACCATCATGAGAATAACCCACTTAGCATGGAAGATATCGACCGCCCCGTCGCTCCATGAGCGGTACGTGCACACAAAACAGATGTTTATTTGAATGATTAGAGGTGACACATGCAAATTTACTTGGAACGGCTGAGTACTACCGCATATAGGTAGATATAGTGGACTTATCTGGAACAACTTTGGGTTTAAGGATTTGGATGCACAAGCAGTATTCCCGCTTAGTACAGGTGAAGGCTAGCAAATAGATTGCGAAGCGACCAACTTAAGAAGTGGCAACTGTCATAATCATGCATTGCGAATAATTAACATTGAATACGAGCATGAGTAGGATATAAACACCCTGAACATAAATATCATGGAGGCAGCGTTGGTTTTGATTCAACTACATGTGTGAACATGTGCCAAGTCAAGCCACTTGAATTATTCAGAGGATGATACCATACTAACATACTACATCACAACCATTTTAATGCATGTTGACACACAAGATAAATCATTATCCACTCCTAGCTATTTAAGCATGTCATGAGCAACTATAATCTCTAATTGTCATCACAAATATGTTTACTCATAATATGCTGAATCAAGATCGACTAAGTTAAATGTATTAAGAAAAAAAAAACAAGAAGAGTTCATACCAGCCTTTGTCTGCCACAGTCACTTCATCAAATCATCGTCATTATTGCCTTTCACTTGCACGACCGAATGATGTGAAAATAATAATAGTGCAAGTGTGCCGTGGACTAAGCTGGAATCTGCAAACATTTTATTCAAAGGAGAAGACAAGGTAATAGTGGCTTTCTGTAAAATCAACAATAAGGCATATATGAGCCACTTTAACAATTCTAGCATAGTCTTCTCCATACGACGACTCGACTAAAAGAAAAGAATTTCAGAGAAACATAATGAAATATTTTTGGAGTTTTAGGTTTTTCTGAGGAAAGCAAACTAACGAAGGAAAAACGAAAAGCGAGAAAAACTATTTACGCGGGAAAACTCCTAACAAACAAAAGAAGAAACGAGAAATTTTTTTGGGTTTTCTTTTAATACTACGAACTAACTAAACAAGAAAGAAAAACCGAAAAGAAGTGAGAAATATTTTTGGGTTTTCAAAGTTTTTCAAATGCACAAGAAGAAAGCAAAAATAAAACTAACATGGATATACAATGAAAAAGGATGAACACCGACAACTAAAATGAATGTGTGGTACATGAATGTAATGTCGGTGAGAAATACATACTCCCCCAAGCTTAGGCTTTTGGCCTAACTTGGTCTATTGCCATGGATCGAACTGATCGGCTCCAGGATAATACTGAGGCTCCTGGGGATCATACTGAGGCTCCTGGGGATCCTCTTGTCGCTGCTGAGGCTCCCACTAGGGCTGCTGAGGCTCCCACTGATAGGTAGGTGCTAGAGCTGGTGCAGCTAGCGGCGTGAGACCCCAATAGGCATAAATGTCCTCGGGCATAATAGTGTACCAGCCACTGGAAAGAACGAACAAAGAGGGCGCAGGCAAAGTAATAATCTCACGACTGCCCTGACTGAATACCAAGTTATACCTAAATCGAACATTGCCAGAATCAATAAAATTATGCCCAACCATGCTGCTATAATCAAGATATTTGGTACGTAAAAGCTCATCCTCCTCATCTCTAATAGGAATCTCAAAATGTCTAGCGAGGCGAGAGGCATAAATACCACCATACATAATGCCCTTTGAACAGTTAGTGTGTAACCGTCGGGCAACCATAGCTCCCAAACTAAAAGTTCTATCACGCAAAAGAGCATGGCGTAAAATAGCAAGATCAGGTGAACTAAGCATTCCACTCTCCCATCGACCAGTTAAACACCTCGCAGCAAATAATGAGTAATAACGCAAAACAGGGAAATGTAAACTAGCCACTCTAGCCTCAGAAACTCCTCTCATCTCCCCCACAGTTACTGCGGATATAAAATCCGCAATGTTCCTTGGACGTGGCTCTAGAGGGCTGCCCTCATTAGGAATTTTGCATACTTGGCAAAACGCATCAAGTGTCATCTCTCGATGGATATCATAGAGGTGGAACGACACGGTGGGTATATCCCTCCTAGCATGAAAGTGGAAATTTTGCACAAAATTATTAGTGAGCAGGAGGTATTGATCACAATTATCTCCGAGGAACAGGATGATGCCGGGATTGTTCGCCAAATAATAAAAATCATCATAAATGCCCGCATCCCTCAAGAAGGTGTCGCATGGCGATTCGCACGGCCGCACCTCGGCCGCATGAGGAAGGTTGTACTTGGGCTTCTCCTTCGGAGTTTCCTCGGAACTCCGGCTCGAGGAGCCTCTCAACATCCTCCTAAGCATTTTCTCTTCTCTAAAAAATTTCTGAAATTTTTAGTCCCCAAAATAAAAGTGAACAAAACTCAACAAAATTGATAGCAACTACTCCCACAAGTATCTAGAGGCTATATCATGCATCAAAACTACTTTGGACCATAAAAATTCAACATGCAAGCTCATATACATGGTCACCATAGCAGCAAAAATTTGCAAAATATAAAACACTAGAACAAAAACTACTTGGACCATTGGAGGAGTCACATACCAAGGAGTAATTCCTCAAAACAGTTTCGGAAATGGAGCTCCGAGCAAGGAGATAGAAAATCTCATAGAAATGAGCGAGAACATGGGCTTGGGAGCAAGTTTGATTTTTTCTGGAGGTGGAAGAAGGTGCTGGGCTGGTGCATTAAGTGAGGGGGCCAGTGTGGGACCCACAAGCTCACTAGGCGCGCCCAGGGGGTGGGCGCGCCTTGTGAGCTTGTGGCTCACAGGTGCACCCCCCTGGGGTGTGTTCAGTGCCAAAAATTCTAAAATATTACAGAAAAAATCATACTAAATTTTCAGGTCATTCAGAGAACTTTTATTTTTGGAACATTTTTTATTGCACAGATAATTCAGAAAATAGGATAATCATGGCATTATACTTTATTAAACTTTAAATAACAGAGAATAAATATAAAGTACTGTAGGTTGTGCTCACTAAATTCATCGACCACATGCCCCTCAAAAAGAATCCATTAATAAGGTTGATCAAGTCTTATTAACAAACTATTTCCGAGTAACATGAAACCGAAGAATTGTCGTATAACACTAAGTTACCTCAACGGGGATATGCACTTCCCCAACAATAAGAACTTCATATCTCTTTTTGACAGTCGGAAGAGGAAATTCAAAACCTCCAATAGTAATTGTCGCAATTTTTTCAATAGAGTTGATACTATTCACTGAACTTTGTTTCTTCGGGAAGTATACCATATGTTCATTACCATTGACATGAAAAGTGACCTTGCTTTTGTTGCAATCAATAACAGCCCCTACAGTATTCAAAAAGGGTCTACCAAGGATGATCGACATACTGTCGTCCTCGGGCATATCAAGAATAACAAAGTCTGTCAAGATAGTAACATTTGCAACTACAATGGGAATGTCCTCACAAATTCCAATAGGTATAGCAGTTGATTTATCAGCCATTTGCAAAGATATTTCAGTAGGTGTCAACTTATTCAAATCAAGTCTTCTATATAAAGATAAAGGCATAACACTAACACCGGCTCCTAAATCACATAAAGCAGTTTTGACATAACTTCCTTTAATGGAGCAAGGTATAGTAGGTATTACTGGATCTCCTAACTTCTTAGGTACTCCACCCTTAAAAGAATAATTTGCAAGCATGGTGGAGATTTCAGTTTCAGGTATCTTCCTTTTATTAGTGACAATATCTTTCATGTATTTAGCATATGGAGGCATTTTCAAAATATTAGTCAAACGTGTTCTCAAAAAGTCTGGCCTAAGCATTTCAACAAAGCGTTCAAAATCCTCCTCATCCTTATTTTTCGGAGGTTTACTAGGAAAAGGCATGGGTTTTTGAACCCATGGTTCTCTTTCTTTACCATGTTTTCTAGCAATGAAATCCCTTTTATCATATCTTTTATCCTTAGGAGGTGGGTTATCAAGATCAACAGCAGGTTCTAATTCTACATCATTATCAGGTTCTTTATCATTGTCTGGTTGAGCATCATCATGCACATCATCATTATCATTATCATTAGGTGGATGTTCATTACCAGATTGTGTCTCAGCATCAGAAATAGAAACATCATTATGATTCTCAGAAGGTTTTTCTATCACAGGTTCACTAGAAGCATGCAAAGTTTTATCATTTTTCTTTTTCTTTTTCTTCTTAGAAGAACTAGGTGCATCAATGTTAATTCTTTGAGAATCTTGCTCAATTCTTTTAGGATGACCCTCAGGATAAAGAGGCTCCTAAGTCATTCTACCTCCTCTAGTCACAACTCTAACAGCACGATCATTCATTCTATTATTCATTTCATTAAGCAAATCATTTTGTGACTTAGAGACTTGTTCTAACTGAGTATGAACCATGGATGAATGTTACTTAAACCTTTAACATCATTAGCAATTCTAAACATCAAGTCACTCAAGCAATCAATCATAATAGCATTTCGTTTCAATTGATTACTAACATACATATTGAAATTCTCTTGCTTAACAATGTAGTTATGAAATTCACCCAGCATTGACTAGCAGATTTATTATAAGGAATATCACCTTTATCGAATCTATAAAGAGAATTTACCTTTACTACATGTGTTGGGATATTGAGTCCATGTATTTCTTCAATAGGTGGTAAATTCTTAACATCTTCAGATTTAATACCCTTTTCTTTCATAGATTTCTTGGCTTTTTGCATATCTTCTGGACTGAGGAATAGAATACCTCTCTTCTTCGGAGTTGGTTTAGTTGGTGGTTCAGGAAGTGTCCAATCATCGGCATTCTTTAACATATTGATCAGTAATTCTTCAGCCTGTCCAACAGTCCATTCCCTGAAAACACAACCAGCACAACTATCTAGGTAGTCCCTAGAAGCATCGGTTAGTCCATTATAAAAGATATCAAGTATTTCATTTTTCTTAAGAGGATGATCAGCCAAATCATTAAGTAATTGGAGAAGCCTCCCCCAAGTTTAGGGAGATTCCCTTCTTCAAATTGCACAAAGTTAAATATTTCCTATAAGGCAGCTTGTTTCTTATGAGCAGGAAATTTTTTTTCAGAGAAGTAATATATCATATCCTGGGGACTACGCACACAACCAGGAGCAAGGGTATTAAACCATTTCTTAGCATCACCCTTTAATGAGAAAGGAAATAATTTAAGGATATAGTAATAGCGAATTTTTTCCTCATGAGCAAATAGGGTGGCTATATCATTCAATTTGGTAAGGTGTGCCACAACAGTTTCAGTTTCATAACCATGAAAAGGATCAGATTTTACCAAAGAAATTAACTCAGGATCAACAGAGAATTCATAATCCTTATCAGTAACAAAGATAGGAGAAGTAGCAAATTTAGGATCATATTTCATTCTCTCTATCATAGCTTTTTCTTTCAGCTTACTCTGTAGTTTCTTAACATCATCTCTATCATTACAAGCAAGAAATTCTCTAGCTATCTCCTCATCCTTAACATAACCCTCAGGTATCTTAGGCATTTCAACTCTAGTAGGAGAGCTAGGCATAATAGGTGAATCATAATTTTGAGAAGTTTCAGCATTCTCAATTTCTTTAGCTTTAGCAATTTGTTCATCAAGAAATTCACCTAGTGGCACAGTATCATCAAGCAGAGTACTAGCATCATCACATGTTTCATTTATAGCAGAAGTAGTATTATCAATTACTTGCGACATATCAGAATGGATAGCAGGTGGTGGTGTCGCAAGCTTACTTAAAACAGATGGTGAATCAAGTGCGGAGCTAGATGGCAGTTCCTTACCTCCCCTCATCTTAGAGGGTACGATCTTAGTCTTAGCGTCTTTCAGATTCTTCATAGTGTAAAATCCCAAGTGAACTCCATAAATAGAGTTATGCTCCCCAGCAACGGCGCCATAAAGTGGTCTTGATAACCCACAAGTATAGGGGATCGCGACAGTCTTCGAGGGTAGTATTTCACCCAATTTTTTTGATTTTACACAAGGGGAGCCAAAGAATATTTATGAGCCTTAGCAGTTGAGTTGTCAATTCAACCACACCTGGGATGTAATATCTCTTTAGCAAAGTGTTTAGTAGCACAGTAGCAATAGTAACAGGAACAGTAACAGAAGCAGTTTGTGATGATTGTAACAGCAGCAACAGTAGTAACTTAGCAAAGATCAATATGAGAAAAGCGTAGGCATTGGATCAGTGATGGATATTTGTGTTGGATGACATTCATCATATAATAGTCACAACCTAGAGTGATACACAATAACTCCAATTCATCAATGTAATGTAGGCATGCATTTCGTATATAGTCATACGTGCTTATAATAAGAACTTGCATGCCATCTTTTGTCCTACCCTCCCGTGGCAGCGGGGTCCATAAGGAAACTAAGGGATATTAAGGCCTCCTTTTAATAGAGAACTAGAACAAAGCATTAACACACGGTGAATACATGAACTCCTCGAATTACAGTCATCCCCAGAGAGTATCCCAAACAATTGTCACTATGGGGTCTACGGATCAAAACAATAACAAGTGCATATAACTAATAGATAGGATCAAGAACTCAAATATATTCATGAAAACATAGAGGGTTCAGATCTGAAATCATGGCACTCAAGCCCTAGTGACAAGCATTAAGCATAGCAAAGTCATAGCAACATCAATCTCAGAACATAATGGATACAAGGGATCAAGCCCTAACAAATTGACTCGATTACATGACAAATCTCATTCAACTCCATCACCGTCCAGCAAGCCTACGGAGGAATTACTCACGTCCGGTGGTGAGCATCATGAAATTGTTGATGGAGAAGGGTTGATGATGACAACGGCGATGAATCCCCCTCTCCGAAGCCCCGAACGGACTCCAGATCAGCCCTCCCGATGAAGAACAAGAGGTGGCGGCGGCTCCGTATCATAAAATGCGATGAAACTTTCTCTCTGATTTTTTTCTCCACGAGACGGTACTTATAGCATTGTAATTAGGTCGAACGAAGGTCTGTGGGACCCACAAGCTCGAGGGGCGCGCCCTGGGGGGTAGGCGCGCCCCTGAGCTTAAGGCTCCTGGGTGGCCCCCTCCAGTAGATCTCTTTGCCAATATTTTATATATATTCTGAAATAATTCTCCGTAAATTTTCAGCTCAATCCGAGAACTTTTATTTCTGCACAAAAACAACGCCATGGTAGTTCTGATGAAAACAACATCAGTCCGGGTTAGTTTCATTCAAATCATGCAAATTAGAGTCCAAAACAAGAGCTAAAGTGTTTGGAAAAGTAGATACATTTGGGACGTATCAGCACACGAGAAGGGAAAGGAAGCCATTAACCCCAGGTCGTCACCTCGATACAAAGAACCTACTTGGAAGCGACAACGAAGACTGTCCATCCTCGATGTAGAGAACAGAAAGGCAGACGAAGAGGCAGAGAAGAGAAAGGCTATGGAACAACAAGGGTTGGAAAGCAGTGTTAAAATTTTTAGCAGGAAGTCAAAGGCGAGCAATTTGATGTCAGCAAGTCCGCAGCAGTCGTCTAAGTCAGCCGTACCGACCGGGGTGAATGCATCACCTCGGTCAGCAATGGGCGCCATGGCATCAACTCACGTAAACCCTCTACTTAAGTCAGCCAGAGCTTCATCAAAGAGCGTCAACCTTTTAGCTGAGCTAGCAACTGCCGCGGCATCAACCCACTTCAGCCTTTCACCTCAGTCAGTCAGTGCCGCAACAACTGCCCCCGCAGCCAATGCGCCTTGTGCTGCGGCTAAAAGGAAGAGCAACGCCGCATCGCCACTGATGGCCACAGAGTAGAATAAGAAGAAAACTCGTCCAGATAGAGCTCCATTTGACTTGCCTGTCAGGTCGACTGACGGCAGAACAACGACCGTCGTTCGTGAGCCTTTACACAACAAACCAGGGACAGTTGATCTAATCCCTTGCACTCCAGCTTGAGGCACGGTACACCGCCAGGCCTTAAACCTGAAGAAGGAGAGTTGCTATGTCCTTCGTCGGATCTGATTTATATTGAACCCTTACAAGCTGGGGAGGAGCGCCACGGATGTTAGATTTCACTCGCTTGAACAGCAGGACTATTATGAAACCATTGTCATGGGGTTGAAGAACCCTATGGTACAGATGAAGAGCATCGACTGGGATCATGTAAGATAGAACGATTGTTTTGCTGGCTTGGAGCAGGCATGCATAGATATAGGAGTGTTTGGGTTGACCACTTTCAGAAAGGATTGGTGCGAGGAGGCGATCATGCAGTTTTACTCCACCCTCTCTGTGGACGAGCAAACTATGACAATGCACCGGATGACCAACGGTAAAATGTTTGAGGGGACGTACGACCAGTTCGCCAAAGTGCTTGGCCTAGCAACGCTCGATGATGAAATAGAACAGGTGAAGAAAAGGATATACGAAGCTGGCGAGCCCCTAAAGTCTGACGAGGTACTGACATTCTACGTTAACATGGCGGCAACACATAAAGAATTCATGGCCGGCAATCTGAAGTTCATGCACCCTAGCCTTGTGACTCTTTCTCGTGTGTTGTGGCACACACTCATCCTAAAGCAGGGCGACAAAGGGAGTGTCCGCAAATGGGCTGCGAACCTGCTAATGCAGTTCCACAAGAAGGAGGACTTCCAGGTGATGCACTTCATTTTCACTGAGATGAAGAGGCAAGCGTGGATAAAAGCCAGAGCCTTCTTTTCGCACCGTACATCCAGGCTCTGCTCGATGATGTTTGTTCACCTGTAATGAAGATTTTGTGTAGAACCAAGCACGAGCGGTACCAATCCGAATTGCTGAGAACTGAAGATGCTATCGCTGGCAACGATGCCATGGAAGATATCTCTCACACTCCTATCGCAACCATGCCATGCGAGCCTATTACGTACCGATCATCAAACAAGATGATGCTCGTACTGATTATGGACACCCTTAAGAAGTTGGAGTCCATCCTTGAGGCCTTGAGGAAGCTGGAGGCAGTACCTGAAGCGCTCAAGCAGTTGCAAAGTGAGAACCAGGAGCTGAAGCAAACCGTGCAGCGGCTGCAGAAGACCATAAGCGCTCTTACGTCGTGAACGCCGAGTGTGTGAAGCGAACCTGGTATTTTGAGTTACTGACGCGAATTCGTGTGTTTAGGCCAAAGTTGATCGAATTCGTGGTACTTCCCCTGTAGCGTACGGACATCCGTAGACCCCTTATGTTGTTCAATGTGTACGGACATCCGTAGAACCCTTATGTTGTTCAGTACGTACTTGCATTTTGCAGAGACACTATGACAACGAGTAAACATACATAACCTTTACGACTCGCAATAACTTCCAGCAAGCACATCGGCATGAGGATATAGGGCACTAAAACACATTCCCCAGTACGGGGAATGTTAACTAGTTGTTCACACACATTAGAAACTAACACGGTCTAAAGGAAAAGTACCAAGGATTACATATGACATAACTATAGGGCAGGCCAAATTGTCCATGCAGCCACACTAGCCTCTGCTTCACTCCCCCTGATGCTCATGCCAGTCCGCCGCGTTACGCAGAGATAGCACTAGCCACACTGGGTGGTCAAATCTTTCCGGTGACGATGCGTTCTTGAGGAAGACACCCAACGTCGGACTACCGTCAAGGCTGTACCGACAGATGTCAGGGAGGGGACCATTCCAGCATGAAGTGCGCCGTCGAGCTGTGAAAACGCATCCTCGCTTCAGGAACGGTAGCCCGTTGCCGTCTTAACCAGAAGGTGGTATCTCCATCATCAGGGGATAGCTTTGTCCTACAAAGAGAGAGCGTGAACCGAGGTCGACGTTGGGCTGCCACTGTGCGCCTTCAAGATGTCCAGCCAGTATGTCGAAGCGAAGCATCTGGATACTGGGCATTGGGTAGGGACGCACGATTCGATATTCATGGATGACCCCCTGCTCCTACCCTGTCAAATTGCCACCCGAGCGCACAAGATACATGCTGTTTGGGCGATCACTCGTGTCTGGCACCAGGTTCCAGAAATTTGGCAGCGGTTCGTCCTGCATGAGCGGGGCCTATAGGAACCTTGGTGGAGCCAGCGTTCCTGGTGTTTAAACCAAACGAGATTAGCATCAGTAGCCTGCCAGCCATTGCAATAGTGCAACACAAATGACAGAAAGATAGTTGATTGAGATGCTCTAGTTTTCATGTACGTACTGTAGGTTGAAGGATCCCACACAAAGCAAGTACGCATGTGGTGACCGCGCAAATTCGGCCAGCAACGTAGACCGCATCCTCATAGTAGTGCGGTGCCAAAGCAGCCGGAGACATTATTTGCCACGGATCTGCACCACAATTGAAACCTGTGTTGATGGCGATTGCTTTGTCGAAGACAGCAATGATGATGTAATCTGTGTAGCCGAATCTTCTTGTTGGCGGATGGGCGATGGCAACCTTGAGTAAGTTCGCCCTGATATGGTTGTACCTGAAATCTAGGCTCCCGGAAATGTGCACTGGGTCGAATCCTTGGGCAGAAAGGGGCGAAAGGTGTACGTTGTGACCACTGTACACATTGTGCATGTGAATGTCGCCTCCTAGATCGACGAAGGCCATCCAATAGCCGTTCGCTCCCAAACAATACTACATTGTATGAAGTGGAAACAAGTGAATGAACTAGTTGCTTGTGGATGCATCCTAAAAGATGATGGTGCAGGAGAAGATGATTGTTGGGTGGGCGCAAACCTTGGGGAACCAAGCCTTGTCGGGAGGAGGTTCGGACAAGATCCTCGTCGTCATGGTTGGCCAGTCCATCAGCGTCAACAGACGCCAGTGTCCAGGCTTCTCGGGGCCGACCTCCCAGGAAACGTCATCTAGGATGACGGCGGGCATGTCCAGCACGTTGGCCACCTCCGGATCAACTCGACGCATGGCTCAACGAAGGCTGCTGTGAGTTCCAGCAACTCGAATGTGGTCCAGCAGGTCGACGTGCGCCATCGTATCCCTGAGGGTGTCATCCTGCATCACCGGGAAGCCTTGCAGGGGTTCACCATGGGGCTCCAGTGCAGCCATGGCTTAGGGACAGTGAGAGAGAGCGGGAGTGGAAGGGATAGCAGTGTAGTTCTGGTGTGGCATTGTGAGGGAGGAAGTGCGGAGGAGGAGAAGAAGTAGTGGTGTTGGCAACTGCCGTGCGGCGGTTCCACTGACTGAATGAATCGTGTGGAATCTCAGCGGTTGCTGAAGCACGCCAATGGCTTGCGTTGAGTAGTTTCCCTCGCCGATGGCGCCTAGGGACTAAGCGTGGAACGCAATGAACGCGATTGGACTACACAGTCAGTGCGGTTTAAAGTTTACCAGCGAGTCTGGCTGGGTAGAGCCTGATGCTTTGGCGTGTCATGCATGCGGGCTTGGTAAATAAAGTCAGATGTATAAGCGGCGCCAATTGGATAGACGTGTCAACAGTAGAGCGCCTAGGGAGTGCGCGCTTCACATGTGCCTTGTGCTGCGTCAAAAAAGTCAGAATCTCTGATACTTTAGTAGCGCCTGGTCTGTTGGCGTGTTTTCGCTTGTTGTGTGCCATGCAGTGTGGTCAAACCAGACTGCAATGATGGGACTGCAGACGGAAGCGTGTTGTCAAGCGTGCCTATGCACGGTGAGAAAAAAGTCGGAGGGTCTGACTGGTCTATGTAGAGCCTGGAGAGAAAGCGTGGTTATAATATCTGATTTGATAGATTTGTGAAATGAAAAGACATGTCATAGTGTGTATAGCACGCCAGTCTGACAGCACCTACAGCCTACGGAGAGAGTTCATTTACTCAGACGGTCTTACACAGTTGTAGCGCCTACTGACTTGGCTACTACCCATCCGTGTTGACGCGCCAAGTGATTTAGCGTTACTATGATGGCAGACATGCGCAACTCAGCCCTATTGGACAGTCATTGCCCACATTCTCGTAAACATGGTCGAAACGGTGAATGCATACTTCTTACTAGAATTACATGGTTCACATAACTTATTCAAAGGCTGAATGCATACTCCTTACTAGAATTACATGGTTCACAACTTCACATAACTTATTCAGTGTACGTGGGTAGTACCTAACGCCAGTCCCCTCTGTTACGCAGAGATGGCATGAGCCAGACTGGGTGGTCATGTCGTTCTTCTTCACAGCTCTTCAGGTGCACGCCCAACGTAGGAGGACCATCAACGTTGTACCGGCACAACTCTAGGAGGCGACCTAGCACAGTCCTGCTGCTGCTACGAACTGTGAAAACACAGCCTCGCTTCAGGAATGGGAGGCGATTTTCATCATGATCTGAACATGGCATCTCTATAGCTAGCATCAGCGGATAGCTATGTCCAATGAACATAGATCGCGGACCCATGTTCCAAAAGTGCTGCCACTGTGAACCTTGGAGATCTCCATCCAATCCTTCGACGCGGAGCACCCGGCAAAGCAGCGTTGTGTATGAACGGACGGTTCAATCTTCATGCAGAAACTCTGCCTTTGGTGCTGTTAAGAACCCGCCCGTAATCACAAGAAACAGACTGTTAGGGTGCTCGTCTATGTCGGGCACGAGGTTCCAAAAGAGCATCTCCGGTACAGGTCCGACCTTCAAAACTGGAGGCCGGATGGACCTGGGTGGAGCCTGTGTGCCTAAATTTCACAGTAGATTAGTGCGAGTACTCACAACATATAAGATGGGTGGAGGCACTGGTTATGTACTAGCCATATGTTGTAGGATCCCACACGAAGCAGGTTCCGCCACTGGTGACCGCGCATATACGGCTGGCATGGTACACGGCATCTTCATAGTAGTCAGGTGCCAAAGTGGCGGGAGACATGATTTTCCAACTTGACACAGCTGGATTGTCCCCGGTGTTTAGGGCTATCATGATGTTAAATACCACAACCACGATGTAGTCTCTGTACTCGTACATTCTAGATGGTGCTTCTGCGATGGCAACCTTGAGCAGCTTCGCACTAGCGTTGTTGTAGCAAAATAAGTGACTACTTGGTAGGAGGAGTGCTTCGAATCCTTGCATCGAAATCGGCGGTAGTGGTACGTTAACAGGACTGTACACGTTGTGCAAGTGCATTTCACTGTGCGCATCGATTTATGCTAACCAGTCACCATTCACGCCCATGAGGTACTTCATCAAATCCATAAGTAATGAAGCAATTAATTACGTAATTACGGCTGGATCAAAAGGAAGATCTGTCAAGTGAGTGTGAGCCTCGTACCTATGGCATGGAATCATTGCCATTAGGAAGGTCGTCAAGAATCATGGCCATCATCGACGGGGAATCCATCGGACTCAGCATACATCGTCGTCGACGCTGCGCCGGGCCTGTCATGGAAGACAGGTCATCCTCGAGGATGGTGAGCATGTCGAGCACCTTGGCCACCGCTGGAGAAACTCTAGGTAGGGACTGCGCAAGGCTGCCGTCGGAGCCAACAACTCTTATGCACTGCAGTATGTCGACGCGCGATAGAGTGTCGTATAGGGTGTCATCCTGCATCGCCCTCAAGCCTGTGAGTGGTTCACCCCGGGCGGAGGCGGCTGGGCTGCCATGGCTTGGATGTGAATCAAAGTAAAGCGGATATTACCAGCGGGTAATGGATTGAGGCTAGGATTCTGGGCGGTGAGGAAGTGCGATTGCCAACTCACTGAGTCATGGGCTTTTGGTATTTTCATGTGCATGCTAGTTTCATCTTGTAAGAATGTTAGAGGCTCCGAGGACTACATACCGCCTAAGAATTGGGCATGTTATGTGCGGGCTACAGGGACCTGGCGCACAGTTAGTGAAAAGCTCTGACGGCTATGTCCCACTTACTGAATAACAGTCGAAACAGTGGCAGTATGTTAACTGGAAGCGAGTAGCCAGAATGCAAACCTCCCATTTGTAGAATTCCCCTCTTGAAACAATCGAATGAATGGCGTCGTCGGGCCGCGATAGCAATTCCTCTGATGGAGAGGACATCGACGCCGCTGGGATCAATGTGAGTACACATTTTGCCTTCATTAGTACCCCCTTTCGATCTATATTTCCTCTCTCTGCAATGAAGAGCATTTTATCAGATCCAGACGAACTTGCTTTTTGTTAGATTCCCGCGACCATACCCGACGACAGCTACTGCGGATTAGCCGACGATGTTGACGTACGTTGCCGTCACAAACAGAGATGCAGCAGGTTTGTCGCGTTCCAGGGCACCAACACTGCGAGGAGGTTCATCGGTTGCGGTAACAAAGTGAGTCATATAATGTCCATTGTTAATTTATATTTGGTACGAGCTTGATTTCACAAGTTTTTCCCCGAATTGGTAATGTAAGAAGGCAACCATCGCGGATTCTTGGAATGGAAGGACAAAGAGTGGCCAGATAGCATGAAGAAAGCTCTCATTGCAATATGGAATTTGTATGAGAAGGAGAAAAGTGCAAGATCTATGGACAAGCTTCAGAGTGCCAGGGACTACCTTAAGCTTGTCACACGGAAGAGGAAGCTCCAAGCATCTATGTAGAAGAAGCTGCGGAATGAGGTAGGCAAGGTGCAGGACGAGTTAAAGACAATGGTACAGAAGCTAGGTGATGCAAAATGTGAGTTGATCCAACTTAAGTCCGAATTACATCTGAAGAACCTGGCTACGACAACAGCAAGCAACATGCACATGGTGATGCAAGTTAAGGCGGAGAAGGAAAAGGATAAGCTGAAGGAGGAGAAGCACGATCTTGAGCGGAGAGTCGCACAACTGGTCAGTGAAGAGTCTGCTGGAAGGGGAAAGGTTCTGAAGATTACAGAAATTTGCAGCATAGAGTAGGGTTTTTTGTCTGCAAAAAATAGGAAACATGGGTGACCATGCTATTAGTTCAAAGTAGCAATGCACAAAGGAATATTTAACATGCTTACAAGCGACCTGTCTGTCACAAAATATATAGTATGGAACATGAATCATAACAGCATGAATCACAATCCAGCGTGACCACAAATTACTCTTCACAAACTCGTCTGATCCTCTTGAGCTCCTCCTTGTTTTGTTCCCTTGCTTTCATGAGGTCGGCGATGACGTACTCAAGCTTCTTCTTCTCAGCCCTCAACTCCTATACTTCGTTCTTCAATGCATACATACTTGCACGTTCCTTATGCAGGTTATCCGGCTCAACGACTACCCTATGTTGTGATTCACTTAGCTTCTCGACATCAGCTTGAAGCTCGGTCAGTACCATTTGCATTTGTCTATTCTCTTGCGCGAACAAAGAATTCCATCATTCATGCAGCTCCTTCTCCTTCCTTGTAACATTCATGATGTGCGCGTAACTGTCCCATAAATCATTAATAGACTTTTTTAAATTGCAAGGCCACGATGGATCAACCAACTTTGCAACCTGCCGACCATCGTTCTGTGTCATAGTTATTTAGGCACTGTCATAGAAAGCAACACACTCCACAACTATATTCTAGTTTCTAAATGACAGGAGTAGGGTAATGAGGTGAACTCACACTAACTGGCGAAGCACCACCGTATATGTACCTCTGGTACCCAGTTGAGATTGGATGCATTACATTTGCAGGAGGTTCTCCCAAATCCCGTTTCATGGACGAGTCATGATGGATCTGCGACGGATCGGACGAAAACATCAAAATAAAGTAGGCTCTGCCTCTTTCTGCAATGTTGTTTAGCACTGGATGGAAATAATCCGAGGTGCTCACCTCGATGTTGTGCGCTTCGTCACTGCTGGTGCTGTCTCCATCGTTCCACGAAACCATGGCCGATCCTTGCAGCCGCAAGAGGAATCAGTAGGGGCTTGAGCAATGGCACATGGCGAATGTATGTCTGCTTGGGTGGGTGGGTGAGGGAGGGGGAGGAGTCAGGGGAAAGGGGATTGTGCGGCTCACCACATATCGATTTATTATGTAACGCCTTACATTTTAGCGGCAGTACTAAGGACACATAGTCTGGTATATTAAACTGTAGAAGTCGCGCGTTTGCAAAAGGCGCCACACGACACGATAAGTCCAATATAAAGTTGCTTAGCCACGGCAGTGTCCAAGCGCACACACTTGCATGAGTCGCGCCATAATATTTGGCATGACAAAAACAGTTAGAAAGCTGACATATTCACCAACCTAAGAAGCGCCCTATGATTCAACGTGAAATGAAGGCCGGAAGATATTTCACCATGACTTGACAAGACACGGCGTCTGTTTCGGCGTGACCTGACAAGATATGCCCGATGTAAGCGACATACCCTATGCCATGTTTCGTAGGTTTGGTTCAACAATATGTTGTGCTTAGGGTGGCAATTAAATAACATGAAATTAGAGTGAAAGTGATCATGCAATTAAATAACATGAAAGTACAGCGGGACAATAAAAGACACATAATACATCGATACATTGTCCACGGCGTAACAAGTGGAGGGGAATATAACTCACGAGATACAACCAAAAGAGTGAAAGTACGCATGACGTTGTTGGTGCAATATTTGCCCCCTTTGTGTTTTGGAGATTGTTGACAGAAACATGCATGGACTGATTTGTTTGCTAGTGCACACAGAAAGAAATAGTCCATGCAGTGACGAAGAAAATGCTTTCTCTGGTGTCAAGTTCGAAGAACTTCACCGAAGAACATCTGCACAGCAGAGAAAAATGAGCTACATCCAAAGAAGTCTTGTAGACGAGAAGAATGATGAGAAGGAGTTAACCCCTTGAAAATTTATTGCTGACGCGAAGCAATTGGTTCGGTGATTCTGTCCGAAGAAAATTGACTGCAGCGATGGAAGACGAAGACGAAGTGAAGACGTAGCATTCTTTCGTTGTTCTTTGGCAGAAGGGCGAACTGGTCTACCAAATTCATTGACGTAGAAGATTGATTGAGCATCCCCTCTCCGAGTGATTTGAGTTTAAGATCCACCGAGAGAAAAATCAAGAGCCTAAACTTAGACAGTGGTTGAGCATCATAGTAGTTCTGAGTTAGAGTTCTTGTACCTGTTACTATTGAGAGCTGCGCACTCTCTAGACGGATAGGTGTCGGCTCGAGTGTCGAAGAGTAATTGTCTTCACCGAGCAAGATCTTCAGCAACCAAGAGTCATTGTGGTTTGCGAAGAAGTCTGTCGAAGGTTTGGAGATCGCCGACAAGTATCTACCACGAGTGAAATCAACTGGAGTCTGATCAGCTCTGAGTTGAAGGAGAATAGGGCGAAGAGAGTTTATCTTCTGTGTTAAATCACAACCCCTCCAACCAGACGTAGTCCTTTGGCAGAAGGGCGAACTGGTCTACCAAATTCATCTGTCGCCATCGAGCACCACTGGTTTATTCCATTTTACTGCATTTCCTTCAGAAGTTTACTTTCGTGCTCTGTGTCGATAGTTTATCTGATCAATCATAGTTCGTTACTTATCTTTTGCATTCTCATCATTCATTTCGGTCGTCCCCGTTTAATTTATTTTCGTACTTCTGCATGTCAGCGTGATTTCATTCTATACCGAATCCATTCACCTTGTAACCATTTCCTGTGCATTTCCATCATAGTTCATATCTAGTTCTCCCTCGTGCTAGTGCATCTGTTCTTATATCGCATTACCATCATACATGTCAAACCTGTGATATTCTTCGTTCGAACAATTACTGCTACCTACATCGATAGATTTGTACCGGTTCAGCGTGCTTGCTTAAGTGCTTGTCTAGCGATCCTTATTTCCGCTGCTGTGTTTGGTCTCATTTCAAAACATTCGAAAGAATTTTTTGAATCTCCCATTCACCCCCCCTCTGGTCGATATACTCTCGGTCCTAACAATTGGTATCAGAGCGGGTACTCCCTGTCCCTGTTTATTAAAGGTCTACCAACCTTGGAGTTTTGAGTATGTCGTATGCAGGTAGATCCTCGCACTCTGAAAGGTTTCCTATCTTCGATGGAAATGATTATGTTTACTGGAAATAGCGAATGAAAATCAGACTTCAAGCCATCAACATTGAACTTTGGGAAATTGTGGAAAATGATATACTATTCTGCACCCTGATGCTCCTACTTCCGATGACAAAGCTAGAATGCGATTGAATGCTCAAGCAAAAGATATTATTTGTGACAATATCTCAAAAGACATTTTCATTCAGTTCCGAAAGCTTGACTCTGCCAAGCAACTCTGGGATGCCATCAAGGATGTTCATGAAGAATCCATTGCCAGAACAGATCAACACACAGACATGCTTCATGCCATGTTTGCAGGTTTCAGGAGTCTTCATAGGGAAAGTGCTATGGAACTCACCGATTGGTTGACAAATATTATTGAAAGACTTCATCAACGTGGAGTAACAGATATCACCGATAGAGATGTGGTCAACAAGCTACTGAGTGCTCTTGACGCAACCTTCGATCCAATCGTGGCTGAAATCAAGCAAAGACCAGACTATGAAGAACTTCACTACGTCGAGGTCATGACGCTGTTGTCTATTCATGAAGAAAAGATGGAACTTGAAAATGGGTATCAAGAATCTTCTTCGGAAAGAGAAGGGGAAATTCTTTCACACTATGGCAGTTCACAAGAAGAAGATGTCGAGAATCAACACTCTGTCACAAGAGAACTCGAAATGCTCACAGAAAGACTAAGTGATCTCAGAAGACAAATCTGTGTCTCACAAATGATGACGAAATTGACTTGCCTGAATCTTCAAGAAGATTACCTCCAAAAGAAATAAAGTGCTTCAAGTGCAAACAATTCGGTCACTACATCGCAGACTGTCCTTGCTGGGAGCAAGATGAAAAACCTAGCAGCAGATGGATTTATCTTCATTGTTCTGGATTCACTCGAGTGGATCGTCACACTAAGCTCTCGAAGACAAATGAATCCGTCGCATCTTCTTCGATGAGACCAGTCACTGACGTGCAAACCAGAGCAACCATTGAATCTAATATGAAGAGAATATTGCAGCTAACTAGAGTGTGTGCTGAAATGAATATGGAATCTGAAGATGAAACATCAGAATCCGAATCAGAAGACGAAGAGCTTTACAGAAGCCAAGGAAGAGGCAATGCATTCGTCGCTTATGAATCATCCGAGAAGTCTCTCGAATCAGACACGGATGATAATGCTTCAAGTGATGATGAACCAATCGCACTCTGTCTCATGGCAAAAACCTCAAAGGATCAGGTATCAGCAAAGCACCAAAAATCTATGACTGAATATTCCTCTGATTACATCGCATGTGCTAAACTTGTTAAGATTGCAAAATCTCAACAAGATGAGCTTGAAAAACTTGAGATGAATCTCAGGAAAACCGAAGGATTACTGGTCGAAGAGATGGAGAAGAATCAAGAGTTGACTGAAAAGCATGATGCTTTTTCTTCAACGATTGATGATATTTCCAAACGATATGATTCTCTTGCAGTCAACTATGAGAGTTTATCAGATGAATTCCTTAGCAGGAATCAAGAACTCGAGTCACTGAAAGAGTCTTATAACGTGCTTGCGAAAGAAAAAGCTTCTCTCTTCGCCGAGCAATCTAACAACCTTCCTGTGGGATCGAGGAGATAGGTCTAGAGGGGGGTGAATAGACCCTTAACCAGCCAAATTAGCAAAATTTAGTTTCTCTTGGAACTTAGTTAGATTTTGGCACAAGTTAAGATCACTCCAATACTTTCTACACATGCATATCTAGAGATTATGCAGCGGAAATAGTAAAGCATGCAAGAGTACGGAAAGTAAAGGGGTAGAGTATGGAAGATCAAACGCAATGAAGACACGGTGGTTTTTGGCGTGGTTCCGATAGGTGGTGCTATCGTACGTCCACGTTGATGGAGACTTCAACCCACGAAGGGTAACGGCTGCGCGAGTCCACGGAGGGCTCCACCCACGAAGGGTCCACGAAGAAGCAACCTTGTCTATTCCACCATGGCTTACGTCCACGAAGGACTAGCCTCACTCGGGGTAGATCTTCACGAAGTAGGTGATCTCCTTGCCCTTACAAACTCCTTGGTTGAACTCCACATCTGGTTGGAGGCTCCCAAGTGACACCTAACCAATCTAGGAGACACCACTCTCCAAAAGGTAATAGACGGTGTGTTATTGATGAACTCCTTGCTCTTGTGCTTCAAATGATAGTCTTCCCAGCACTCAAACAACTCCTCACAGATTTAGCTATGATGGAAGAAGGATTTGAGTGGAAAGCAACTTGGGAAAGGCTAGAGATCAAGGTTCAAATGGTAGGAATGGAATATCTTGATCTCTACACATGAGTAGGTGGTTCTCTCTCAGAAAATGTATGGTGGAAGTGTAGGCACGTTCTGATGGCTCTCCTTACTAAGAAGGATGTGGTGGAGGGGTATATATATCCTCCACACAAAATCCAACCATTACACACTTTTGACCCAACTCGGTGGCACCGAAACAATCATCTCGGTAGCACCGAACTGTGTAAAAGATATGAACGTTAGGAATCTCGGTGGGACCGATATGAACAACTCGGATAGACCGAAGTGCAATAGCTTAGGGTAATCCTCATCTCGGTGGCACCGATTGCATCAACTCGGTTGGACCGAAGTGAAGCAATAAGGCAACAGAGACTTGGCAAGCCATCTCGGTGAGACCGATTTGCAAACTCGGTGAGACCGAAGTGAATGCAACCGATTACAGAGAGTTGGCAAGGCCATCTCGGTGGGACTGAGATCCATTTTGGTGGATCCGATTTGTTAGGGTTTTGGCAGTGGCTAAGTCTTGGATGAACTCGGTGGGGCCGAGTTGGACTGTAGGTTTAGGACATATTTGGTTAGAGAGAGTGATTGAGGGTTTAGGAATACTGTCACTAAGCACTTGAGCAAAAAGACCATTAAGCAACACCTCATCCCCTTTTAATAGTATTGGCTTTCCTATGGACTCAATGTGATCTTGGATCACTAAACCAAAAATGTCGAGTCTTGATCTTTTGCCAATCCTTGTCCTTAGCATTTTGAAGGGGTTCCACGTCCTCTTGTCCATGCCACGCCATTGTTGAACTTGTCTGAAATTCACTAGATAAAAGCATTAGTCCAACAACATGTATGTTGGCATAAATTACCAAAACCACCAAGGGAGCAAATGTGCTTTCACTTCCTGATGATTTTGTGCCTCCTTGCTCAAAATGCCTAGAACGTAGCAATGCTGATTCATATGCTGAAACGTTCAATGCTGTCATCGAGAATATTGCAACCACTACGAATGATATTTCTAACCCCTCTTCCGAGGAATTTGTTGCTATCTCTGATGAAAATTGCAGGCTAAAGAATTTGCTTGAGACAGGAATGCTAAAGGGCCTCAAAGGGCATCAAACACTCTGTGATGTGCTCAAGAAGTCAATACTGCACAAAAATCCCCGAAAGGAAGGATTGGGTTTCGAAAGGAAACTCAACGTTGATGGAACCTACTGGATTCCCGAGCAATATCGTCAAACAAGTTGGGTTCTTGCTAAAAGCAAAACTCTCGAACCTGCACTCCTGTCTGGATATGACACTCCTATTCCTGTTGTTTTTGACGAGTCTGATGAGTCAAACTACAAACTCTTCAAACAACAGGATGGTAAGGTTTTCGCTTGGTATGTTGGGACTAACTGCAGGTCTGGCTCACCCAAGAAGCAAGTCTGGGTGAAGAAGGGCATCATTGAAAATTTATCTGTCACGGCTAACCTGAATATACAGAGTAACTCTCTATGAGGAAATGATAATCACTCGCAGATTGGCGCTGCAACTTGCTCGAATGGATATCGATTAAACATTCGACAAAAGGAGTACATGCGTATCTCCTCGAATCATTATGCTCATGTCTCTGGGAACAATTTCAATGCTTACTCATATGATTACTCTCGAAATGCACAGGTGAACCACAGAAATCAATGAAGGAACGTCCCTGCTCAGTCAAGACAAATGAGGTCTTTGCCACCCACACAAGTGTGGGTTGCGAGAAAGAACTAACTCTTTTTGCAGGAACCCTCTCTCAGGGATTCCATTCGATTATCTTTAGCCCTGAGATCTATCTTGTTGGTGCTGGTTCTTTGTGTTTATTAGTTCTCAGTTTGTTGTGTGTCTTCGAGTTGCTGTGCTTGTGTTTCGTCCGATGAACAACTCACTCATAGCTCCTGGTTTGGTGTTTCTTCTCGTCTGGCTCAGTGTTTTGTTTCGGACCCTTTTATCCTTCTATTTCTTTCTCATCCAAATCTATGCTGTCCATCATGAGCATGCAATTTGATCTGAAGAAGATCTCTCTCCGACGTCCTTGGTCGCGAAAGAAATCAACTTCAAACTTTTATCCATTTTTGTCGATCAGCCCTTCAAACCCTTCAACCTCCCGGTCTCTTCCCGAGTCTCTCGCAGAAAACGGTTGCCACGTGCCCACGATCTCCACGATCGTGATCGTGTCCGTCGAATGCGGAACGTCCCGCAACTGTGGGTCGTAGATTTCAGAGAGGAAGTTCAGTTCTCCAGCTATAAATATCCCTCACCGCGTCGCGTCTTCTTCCTCAGTTCCTCAAACCCTCGTTCAACCTCCACCCGAGCCCGTGTTCGAAGCAACTCCGGCGAGAAGCTCCGCCGAGCCACTTCAGTGGAGTCTCGTCGCAGCTGATCACGCCGGTGTTGTAATCTTCCTCCCTCATTGCCATAGTCGATCTAAGTTGCCAAGTTTGGGCGCTTGGATCTGGAACTGCTCCTCTCCAACTCTCTGTTCTTAGGGCACGTCTTACCGATGCCATTTACTTCGATTTATTTCACTGCGGTAGATCTTTAGGAATCACTAGGTTTTAACTTGTACGGTTTGTAGATCCTCCTCGTACTGGTTTTCTTCATCTAGGGTTCATGTGTAATTATCCGAAAGATTAGATAGCTATCAACCTGCCTAGAATTTTTCTGTGGCTAGCTCATAAAATATATCAATGATATCTTTCTGTTTTACCACGTGTTCCTTGTTGGACTCCCTCAAAATCATTTTCGTTCAAAATATTTCTGTGCATGCTTATGACCCTACCCTTTTTCCCTCGCATCTATTCTATTTCACAGGTTGGTCATGTCTCAGAATTCGCAAGAGTATTCAGATTCTGAAGAAGAATTGCCTCAGTTTCCATCAAGGTCTGAACGGACAAGAATTACTGGAGGAGGAAAATCTTCGAAGCCACCCAAGGCCCCGAAGAAGAAACATGAGTCTGAACCCGAAGAAGATTATGAAGAAATTCCCTCTGCTCACAGTCAGCCTGAGGATGAATTGGTCACAGACGCCCTAACCATCTTCTCTGATGGAAATCCTAAAAAGGGCGGCCGCGGCAGAGAAAAGAACACCACTGCAGAGATGTCTGATCCTGATAGCTACAGAACCCCACCAGAGGGTGAATCAATGACAGATCGCAACAACAGGCTTCAAAGAATTCGCCCCCACTGGGTAGGCAAATGGTACAGATATGAAAATGTTCGCGACAAGTATTAGATTATGTTTGCTTTCACACCACCGTGGAACGACTATATTGCCGAAAACTGCATTGGCACCGATGATGAAAAAGTCAGACCACCACAGCCTCGAAATGCTCATCCCAATTCCCTCAAAACTATCGCTGATTTTCCCGAGGAAGTGGCTAAGAGGGCAAAGGCCAAAGCCAAGCGTGAAGCTAGAGAAGCGAAGAAAAACCAAGTTGAAGCGAAAAACGTCGCGCTGACCCAGCAAGACGTACAGAAGAAGAAGGAACGTGCATCAGCTTCTAAGGAAAGCAAATCTAGGAAATCAGTTTCCCCTTGTGCACCACGAAAGAAAACTCTCGCCATGAGAATCAAGAAAGCAGCTCCTGATGAGTCATCCAGAGAAGATACCCCTGATGAAATTCCACTGTATGATCGTCCTGCTATTCTTAACAAGCCATCCAAGAGCCCCTCTCCAGTGAAAGCTTTACCCTCTCTGAGGAAATCACCCAGGCATGCACCCATTCCGTCCACTGACAAACCTTCGGGTTCTGTAGCTCCGAGAACTTTGACTAGCACTGCAGCGAAGAGAAAGCTGCAGTCTGAGGAAAATGCTGATGTGGCTGCTAAGAAGACCAGGGTCACTATTCCTGCTCCCACAGAGGAACATAAGTATGATTTCAAGTTCATGATCGATGTGATTGACAGTGCTGCATATGATGCAAAAGCTGATGATGTAAGCAGTCTGGGACTGCCTGATGATGTTACCAAAATGGTGACGAAGCATTTCAGTGAGCTGAGGAAAATCTCCAAGAAGCTGAATAAAGCTGTTAAAGACAAGCAAGCTGTCGAGAAAATGAGAAATGAGGCCAAGACTGAATCCGAAAGGAAAAAGCTGAACAAAGAAATTGTTGAACTCACCAAGGCCCTCAGTTTCTTGCGAAATGAGAAAATTAAGTGGCACTCGCGTCTGCACATGGAGGTATCTCAGTTGTGTGACAGGAGAAACGAGGAGATTGACCGCAAGGCAGATCTTGCTCGAAGAAGAATTCAAGAGGAAAAACGTCAGAAGGCTAGGGCAAGAGTGAGCAAACCGAAAGCAAATAAAGACCGCTACCTTCAGACTGTTGCTGCTGAGCCTAATCCACTGAACTCTCATGTACCCTTGCAGCAGGTTCCACCTTCTCCACCTCCCGAAGATGAACCTATGCAGCAAGCTAGCGCTGAGGAGATTATTATTCCAGCTCAAGTAGCTCAAGAGCAACATGAAGTTGTTGATATATTCTTGGAAAAGACCGATGAGGAAAATGCACCTCCTAAGCAGCAATCCCCACTTGATGAGGTTGATGAAGAGATTGAAGTTGAGAAGGCAGATCCATCGCCGCCGAGAACATTGCAAGCAGAGCCCTCCGAACCAAATGAGGAAAATGACAAGATCGAGGGGGAGCAAAATGCTTCCCGAGAGAAAACACCCCCGGTCACATCATCTGGTGTTCCTACCCGGATGGATGTTGATCCTGCTCCTCTTACCACTACACCACAGTTGGTAGAGGAAGAAAGGAAACTGATGAGCCGTTGGCTCGAGAAGAAACTGCACCACCTGTTGTGACTCAAGCGTCTGAGAAAGAGGTCATTGTGCCTCCGGCCGAAGAAAGTGCAACGAAGGAAAAGGCCCTTGTGCTCGAAAGTCAGAAAGCTGCCGAAGGAGTTCCGGCAAGCAAGAACAGTAGTCAGTCAAGTTCTTCGAAGCAATCTGCATGAGAAAAATCAAGGATGCCACATGCTCCTCTCAAGCCTATTGAAGAAGGAGTGCTTGCACCTGACGACATTCGGACCCGATCTATGGCCGATGAAGAACCACTGAGAAACCCTTTGGAAACTTTCCCTTTGTTTCCTGTTAATGATGGCCCGAATGGTCCAGCTTTCAACGAGCAGTTTCATCATTCGAAACTTGCATTCTTTGGGACCAGCCCATATGATGGAGAAAGAACTTCCCTGTCTCCAAGATTATGGACAAAGGAACAGGCCGTGTACTATGCTCATATTCTGTACGGCAAGAATCGCATCTTCAAGCACAAGATTCTGGATTTCGCCGAACTCGAAAGTTTACCTTGCTTCCATCACACCATCGAGCAAATTGAACAAGTCTTCCTGAAGAGTTTCCTCCGCTTCAATCATGGCTGGAATCGTGAAGTTATCCTTCAGTTCTATGCCACTCTTTATATATCAGGAGACCTTGCAAACAACAGTACTTGGATCCTCGAATGGATGACCGAGGAAGAAAAGATCAAATGTTCAGCTGACCAGTTCTTAGCACTGTTAAATCTTCCTTTGTGTGAATTCGATGCCTCTCGGGAACACAGACTGCACTATTGGGATGTATCCGAAGCTGAACTTCATATGCTGATGGACCCCAAGCTTGTTGGTGATGAATGCACCGAGGCAAATCCTAAAAATCTGGCTTATGAGAACAAAGTGTTGTTCTATATCCTCTGCAACTCCCTCACGCCAACGAACAGGCCAGAGACCATTCAGGGCATCGTAGCAAATGCTCTTCAAGCAATAGCTCATGGCATTTGGTTTGACTTTCCGGATCTTTTCATTCGCAACTTGGCCTATGCAGCTGATAGCCCTCAAGTCCTAAAGCCATATGCACCATGGGTCATGTTTGCTATTGAGCAGCTTACTGAGAAAAAGTTCTTCTGCCCACTTGTTCCGAAAGTTTTCATTCCACCAGTCCGAGACACTCTCCGGATTGTGAAGGACATCGGCAAAGGGAAGACACCTATTGATGCTACTACCTGTGCCTCTGCTAAAGCGCCGAAGGTCAAGAAGGCAACAGTCGAAATCCCTCGTGAAGAAAATCCCTCACTATATGAAATTTGTCTTCGCACTCAGCAGGCTCTGGAAAGTCACATCAAGCTCGATCGCAAAGAGAAGTTGGAAATGATGACTGAGATCAATCTGCTTCACAATTATGCTCGCCAGGCTCTTCTATATGAGAAGGAACAAAAGAAGCGCTCGTGGACCCTTCTGCGCAAGCATTATTCTCGCACTTAACTGTCTGCCAAGGGTATTGAGAAAGATTATGATCATCTGGAATTATTTGAAGTTCCTCGCATCCGAAGGCAAACCCCAGTGCTTCCTTAGCGTTCTGCCTCCACCGACCCGCTGTTTGTTGAACCCGATGATGAACTTGAAGACACAGCAGGCACATTCATATACAAGCCAGATGCACCTCGCACTGCTACTCCCGAAGCTGATCCCGAAGCCCGTGTTGCGTCTCCAACTCCTGCTTCGGCCTCGACCATCGCTCGCTCTGCTTCGCCAAACAATTCGAGTTCTGGGGATTCTTCGGACGAGTAGTTCCTCGCATGCATTCTCTTTCCTTTTTGACACTTGTTGACAAAAAGGGGGAGAAGAACATCGAGAGATAGACAAGCGGGTTATTTGCAGGGTGTTTCCATTCACCATTTGTTTTTTTGTTCTCGAACAATTTGCTTTTGGGTCGTTGAACTTTTGGTCATGGAACTTGATCTCACCGCCTGTGGTGATGGTATACTTGCGTCGTCATGTACCGTTAATAACCCCTGCAATGCTATCTAACGATTCTAGTTATCTGTTTGCAGGTGCTATCGAATGCTTCTAGTTAATTACCTTTCGATATCTAACGATGCAGGAAAACCTCGACTGAAGCATATCTACTCCGAGCAATATACTTGTGACTCCCTGGCACCGATTTTCGTCGAATATCTAACTTGCAGGGAACTTATATCTTGTGTGGATTCAAACTGTGTTCTGAGAAAATCTTCATGGCTTATCCATTGCCACAACTCACTTCAACATATCCTCGCTATCTAACAAATCTATTTCAAAGGTTGTGTGTGGCAGGAAATACCTCAACACCGTCGAGTGCATTGGATGAAACTACGATTGTGATCTTATGTCAATGTTACTCATACGAAGATTCACCTCGCTGCCCTACATTTTATCTCCTATGCTTACTCTGAGTCAGAATGATGCATATCTTCAGGGGGAGCGTGTTTTATCTTCGTAATTATCTCTCGTTCTCCATTATCCTTCGCATTCCATTTCACTCTATTTTCTATCTTTCGATGTGTTCTGTTTTGTCAACAATCGTCCAAAAAGGGGGAGATTGTTGGTGCAATATTTGCCCCCTTTGTGTTTTGGAGATTGTTGACAGAAACAGGCATGGACTGATTTGTTTGCTAGTGCACACAGAGAGAAATAGTACATGCAGTGCCAAAGAAAATGTTGTCTCTGGTGTCAAGTTCGAAGAACTTCACCGAAGAACATCTGCACAACAGAGAAAAATGAGCTACATCCAAAGAAGTCTTGTAGACGAGAAGAATGATGAGAAGGAGTTAACCCCTCAAAAATTTATTGCTGACGCGAAGCAATTGGTTCGGTGATTCTATCCGAAGAAAATTGACTGCAGCGATGGAAGACGAAGACGAAGTGAAGACGTAGCATTCTTTTCGTTGTTCTTCTTTCATTCATTTGAGTCATAGGACCTCCATACTATTAAGAGGGGTATAGGTTCTCGAAGCTTAGATCCGCTGTGATGCTTAGCCCAAACCTATGCGAGACTGAGAGAAATCTCTTTATGCTTCGAATGTTTACCTGCCAGCAGAAGACATTATTCTTCGGTGCTGCAGGAGATATCTTTTGAACTGAGGAGTTAGCGTTACTTGCTCCGCAAGTAATGTTACCGTTGTGCTCAATTTCCGACCGTTGGACTCGTGTCGTTCGCCCGTTGGCTGCTCTACATGTCCAATTTGGTCTTTTCCCTTCAGGGAAGGCTGCGGCTATAAATAGGCACCCCGCTCCAACGTTGCCCGTTGGCTGCTCCGCTTAAGATTTCTGAGAAGATTGATTGAGCATCCCCTCTCCGAGTGATTTGAGTTTAAGATCCATCGAGAGAAAAATCAAGAGCCTAAACTTAGATAGTGGTTGAGCATCACAGTAGTTCTGAGTTAGAGTTCTTGTACCTGTTACTCTTGAGAGCTGCGCACTCTCTAGATGGATAGGTGTCGGCTCGAGTGTCGAAGAGTAATTGTCTTCACCGAGCAAGATCTTCAGCAACCAAGAGTCATTGTGGTTTGTGAAGAAGTCTGTCGAAGGTTTGGAGATCGCCGACAAGTATCTACCATGAGTGAAATCAACTGGAGTCTGATCGACTCCGAGTTGAAGGAGAATAGGGCGAAGAGAGTTTATCTTCTGTGTTAAATCACAACCCCTCCAACCAGACGTAGTCCTTTGGCAGAAGGGCGAACTGGTCTACCAAATTCATCTGTCGCCATCGAGCACCACTGGTTTATTCCATTTTACTGCATTTCCTTCAGCAGTTTACTTTCGTGCTCTGTGTCGATAGTTTATCTAATCAATCATAGTTCATTACTTATCTTTTGCATTCTCATCATTCATTTCGGTCGTCCGTGTTTAATTTATTTTCGTACTTCTGCATGTCAGCGTGATTTCATTCTATACCGAATCCATTCACCTTGTAACCATTTCCTGTGCATTTCCATCATAGTTCATATCTAGTTCTCCCTCGTGCTAGTGCATCTATTCTTATATCGCATTACCATCATACCTGTCAAACCTGTGATATTCTTTGTTCGAACAATTACTCTACCTACATCGATAGATTTGTACCGGTTCAGCGTGCTTGCTTAAGTGCTTGTCTACGGATCCTTATTTCCGCTGCTGTGTTTGGGATCATTTCAAAACATTCGAAAGAATTTTTTGAATCTCCCATTCACCCCCCCTCTGGTCGATATACTCTCGGTCCTAACAGACGTTATTGCCGCTGGTCATGCAAGTAAGCATCGAAACTAAGGATCAGCTGTGATTACCGCTGGTAGTGAAATAGTCTAGCATCGTGCCACGGATGTTCTCTGCGGCAACGCGACGCTGCGAAACCTACACACCATTATTTCTAGCATGGCCATGAGCACGACCACGGGCCCTTAACGCCGGCGATGCACGGTACATTGACTGTGCAGCGAAACGAGGCCTGGTTCGCACTGGCCTGAACGACGGAGACGACGCAGCACGACGAGGCTGCCATGGGAAGTAACCGTGCAGTCCCCGTACCGAGGACCGGGCCATCCTATTCATTGCACGCTCTCTAACCTCAAAATGGAGCACTCTAACAGCGGCGAACCTTGTCATCGTCTGTTGTAGCCTGAGCTCACAATCAACAGTTACAATGGACTCCACCCCTTCTTCTTGGTCCACGTAGAACAGTGCATCTGAACATTGGTGCCCAGCTCTCTCCTTGATGCCCTGAAGGGTGGCGTAGGTCACAGCTGCTCTTATCAACTCAACATCCAGTGTGCTCATCTCAGCACCACGTTGAGGGATCTGGACCTCCCATAACTCGGAATCGCACCTACATAGAAAGGTGGGGAAAGTAGAGGAGTGCAGAGCTATCATTCGACTGTTAAACCGGTATATCGAGTAGGGGTTGAAGGAGGAAAGATTAGACGGCTCACTCGGACGGCGGCGTGGTGCTGCTCCTCTGCATGGCTAATCCTGGTCCCTGACGCGGTTGCTTGATGTTGAGGAACGGCATGCCCTAGTCTCTCGTATGTCCGTCTCCCATATGTGTGTGAGCACAGGTGTGTGCGCAGGCCCCATGGCCAATTAAGTTGGGCAGTGACAGACATTTGATTTGGATTTCACGCCCACTTGAAAGGCGTATCTCCAACGCTTGTCGTCTGACTATTCACGTGCGTTGCTTCAAAAACAAAGGCGCCACCTGCTCAGACGACATTGGAAAGGAAAGGCGCGAATTCGTTTCATAATCCCGCGCAAAGCGAAGGTGTTGCTCATATAGCTATCCATGAGCGACTCCCAGGGTCGTCTTTCGCCGACAAAAGCTGGTACTGTGTACTTCCCCCAGTGCTCCCAACTATCATGTCCTCAGAGGAGGTAGATTCGAATGAAGAGGGTTGGAGCATGAGCGACGATGACTCGCTCAACTATGGCAGTGAGATCGCCGTGCAATCTCCAGTGTTCGAGGTGGCTGACGAAGAAGAGATAGCACCGCTCGACACGCCGGACCCCTCATTCTGTGGCATCGACCTTCGTCATGTATATATATATTATGATCAATGAAATAAAGCTGGCATCTCTGTATAAGAGAGTTTGTCGTTTCACCTCAAATTGTGTGTTGAGTCTTTATTCTTTGATCATTGGTTACTTGGGGGCTTCTAACTCATTGAGTTTAGCTATTAACATCCCTCTTAACCCGGCATATGCCATTATTTCCTTGGTTAAACCTGCCTATTAGCAAGATGCTACTCCGAAAAGGTGACCCGGTGTACGCCTGATGGGTCAATCACAGAGGTGACCCTGAACTCATCAAAGTTAAAACACTGGTTAAGTCACGTGAGAGCAAGCTTTCAGAGAGCTAGGACAAACCAAAAGAGGCCAAAAAGCCTGCTTCACCGAAGCGAATCAGACTCGAGCCTCGAAAGCCGGTCTTTATGCCGTGCCTTGAAAGCCAGTTTTTACCTTTGTATATTTGCATTATTTTCATACTTTGCATAAATATATCCATATATTGTATATTTTTATCACAAATTTTTCTTATTCGGCAGCATGATTTGCCGGGTTGACCTGCGATCCCAATTTCTGCTAAAAGTACTCAACACCACTGGTGTTTGAGTTAAATCGATAGTATGGCCGGGTCTCAGATCTCGGCTCAGGTCTTATCAAATATTGGTACATCATATGACAATCATATGTTGCCGGTTTGGCTTAAGATACCGGGTTGTCTATCAAGCTCCTGAAAGGCAAGACTGCTGCTTGGTGTCCATCACAGCAAAAGATTGTTGTTAATAGCCATAGTTGTTACAAGGCAAGGCAATAAATGCACGAAGGCATTGACAGATTATGGAAGTATTTTCTCCTAGCTATTACAACGCCATCAAAGGGCCAAATTCAATCAAGTTTTCACGGCTATGAGCCGGTAGTTTAACCCTCCGGGTTGATGTTCGCGCCAGAAGATGATGGGTTGTCACGCGCCGACTCTTTACGATCGTCAGGAGCCGCCGCCTCTACTTGAGTTGAAGATTCGCCGTCTACCCATTGGATGGAATGTAAAGCTTCAAAAACAGAGTCTTTCTTCATCACAGCAGAAGGGTTGACATCAGGTGCAAAATTTTGCTTACGACGAGGCGTGTTGAGTTCAAACGGCTTTGGATCAGGCATGCTCATGCGTTTTCCGTCTTCTGAATAGCCGGCTTGATATTTCTCTAAATCTAGCTCTGCAGCAATGTTGGTTGCTACAACCCAGGTCTCCTTCACGCAACGCACGTAATCTTTATTTGTGAACTTTGATCCGCCTGCGTTGAACTCCGGAAACCCATCAGTTAGCAGAGTCGGCTCCATCTCAGGAAGATAAGCCTTTGCACGAGCCAGGGCATACATTGATCCTTGGCGGCTGGCTGACTTCTTCAATTCTTGGATCCATTGAGGGACAGTTCTTTCAGCATATCCATGATGTACTGTGGTGGCGCCTTTGTATTTTTGACTGCCATCACACAGTAGGCGCCACCTACATACAACTGCTCTAGAAACTTATACACCGCCTTCAATTTCACCAAAGGAAGTCCAACCAAGTTATGATTCCTTCAGCCTGTAAATACATATCAGTAAATATCAATAACCCGGTTCAACGTATTAAGCCGGCACATTTGGTGACTTGCAAAAGTTTTGTGCTTACCAAAGATGGCGTTGCACATGTCTGTTATTTGGCCCTTCAAGGTGGACAACTCCTGAGTCACCGGCTCGAGCTTTGACTCGGCCTCTTCAGCACACTTCAACAAGGCGGCTCTTTCTTCCTCAAAGGACGCCTTGGTCTTCTCCAAAGTGTCCGTCGCATTCAGCAACGACTTGTGAAAATCTGATGATAATCTTTCCGCCTTCTCACGCGGCTTCTTTTCAGCCTTCAGATCTTTTTGTAAGCCGGCTGCTTGTGACTCGGCTTGCTTTAGCATATCCTGCATAGCAGTTTTACAAGTTTAGAATGTACTTGATAGTCCCGAGCCAAGCGGCGGTTGACCCGGTACTTGGGGGCTACACTAGACAGTTTTCTGCTTATGATCTATACAAGTCCCATGCAGTTGCAAGCATTCCACATGGCACTTGGGGGCTAATGCATTGCCATTTTCACCTAACATACATACTACAAAGACCCGGTCCATCACACGATGATGAGTCGGCCCTTGGGGGCTACCAATTGTTCAAGAACATGAATATAATTCACCGAAGTCCCCGGTCATCATGCCATAATGACCCGGCCCTTGGGGGCTACATGTGAGTACAACTAAGATAGATATGTTAATGGCGGGTCAAGAAAGTTAACCCGATTAATTCATCTGAATGGGAGATTCAGGACAATCTTTAGCAAGTTGTTATTATACCAACTCAAGATTGGAAGGCTATGTGTGTATACCTATGCAAGGACAGGTGGTAGGACATACCTCATACTTCCACTTAAGTATGGTCACCATGGCAATTTCAGTATCTCGGCTCTCAGACAGTCGGGTCAGGTACTCTTGATGAAGGGAGTTCACATCAAGATCTTCCAGAGGTTGGGATTGAAGTTTGATTTTGCTTTTCTCCTTCATTGGCGACTCAGCTTTGGTTGAGATTTTTGCCAAAGCGTTTGATGTTTCTGGAGCGATATACTTCTCCCCAGTAATCATCATATCAGTATCTGTCGTCTCCGGAGGTGGCCTGCTGGATGGATCTTCTCTTTCTTCCATCATAGGGGCGGATGAAGGAGCAGGACTCCCCGGGTTGTCTTGATGAGCCGTTTCTTCTTCGCCGGCCGGCTCAGTTTCCTTCGAAAAAAATAGGTTCAATATTTTCAACTGGCTCGTTTTGAAATTCTAGGTTGACTGTGGAGATGTTCTGAGGAGGATCTTCGGTTGCTTGTGTAGCAGCATTTTTCTCTTCACCGGTTTTCTTCTTGGTGAAAGCCTTTGCCCTGTATTTACAAAATAAGTGAGATGCAACAAAATAAGAATGATGATAGAAGGGTAGATACAGCTTTGTGAAAAACATACCCACTGTTGATGTGGAAGGCTGGTAATTGGGTGGCGTTGGACTCATTAGACGATGTGGAGGTCTTGTGGTAAGCCGGATCAGAAGGATGTAGCGGCTCTTTGAATCGGCCGGCTTGAGGAAGAGAAGAAGTGGGGCTATGAGGCACTTCAGTTTGGGCTCTTCGCGAAGATGGCTCGATTGGTAGCCCGTCACTTAGTTCTCCAGGGCTGCTTCGATTTTTCCGTTTGGAGGTACCAGCATACTGAGTTTTCTTCAAATGAAATTGTGGATCTAAGTGAGCGTCTGGATGTGAAAATGGGACCTTACGGACCGCAACCTGGATTTTCTTTCGGATAGGAATTGTTGAGTCTAAATCTAAGGAAATCAAGGTTACCTCTGCCTCGCCGGCTCGACTGCACTCGACTTGTTCCTGAGGGGAGTCGGCATCAGCAAGTTGATTAAAAAGATGACCAAGAGAATCGAGTTCTACCTCATGTTCCTCTTCATCTTCCGGCTCTTCTTCATTATCGTCTTGGGGAGGAGTGGGAACTTGAGGCTCAATTTTCCACCATTCAGCATGTTCCTGTACAAATGACAAAATCAGTAAGTTAAATATGATAGCAGGACAGTGTAAGCGAAGCAAGAGAAAAACAGGAAAGGTGGCTTACCGCGGGTGCCGGGTTGCCTGTGAAAAAGGGAGCTAGCCCCACAAGCTCAATTGCATCCTTCATCTCACCAAGAAGTTTCTTGGCAGATTTTATAAGATCTTTCTGAGGGGGGTTAACCCGGCTAAACCGTAACCTGTCTTCTGGCTCGCCTGAATATGTATGCATGAGCCGGTTCCTAAGGCTGAGAGGTTGAATCTGCCAGCTCACCCAGGTCCGGGTCAAGTCAACGCCAGTAAGGCCGTGGGCAATCAAGGCATTGATCTTTGAGTATAAAGGCTATAGTACTTCCCTTTCAGCCCTGGAGGCGAAACCCGGGAATATGGTGGAAGCGTCAAGCCGGTCTGCCCTATAACCCGGTAGCTGGTGCTGCTGTTCTGGAGAGGTGTCTTTGCAGTAAAACCAAGATTTTTGCCATCCCTTGGTATGACTCGCCAACTTCACTTCTGGAAAAGCTGAGTTCTTTCTTCTTTGGATAGTGACCCCACCAAGCTCTATGCTGGGTCCACCTTTATGCTCTGTCTGATGATTAAGATAGAAGAATTCCTGGAAGAGGCTGATAGATGGCTCAATCTGTAGATAAACCTCGTAGAATACTTGAAACTAGCTCAAATTCAGGATGGAATTAGGACCTAAGTCCTGAGGCCTGACAGCAAAGTAATGAAGTACATCCCAGAAGAATTTGGAACCCGGGGGACGGAAGCCTCTGTCCAAATGATCGCCGAATATGACGATATCGTTTTGAGCCGGCTGAGGATGGATTTCTTCCTCGGGGCCCGCCATTCAATCTCTTCCTGGGTTGGGAGCATCCCGGAATCTATCAGACTCTGCAACCAGAGCACTGACATATTGGATTTGGCCTAGTTGACCATCTTGTTGGTTTTTGGGGCCATGGATTCAGCTACAAAAATATGGAAAACAGGTATAAGCCGGCGACAGGTGGAAGTTTGCCTGGTTATGGTAAAGGCAGATGGCAAGCCGGTATTACGCCGGGTTATGATTATCAAGACAGTTCAAGCTGGCAGGAATAGTTAAGTACAAGTCGCAAATTTTGACAAGTGACAGATACGGTGCGGGTTATGAGTCTACAAATAGTTTTCATACGGATTGAAAGGTTGTTTGGATCTAAAAAATGGATGTAAAAGAAAAGTAAAACCTAAACCGTAGCTTCCGCAGTAGAAGTTCATACGAAGAATATGGGGAATGCGACTACAGACGAAGGTCTAAATTTGTGCTAAATGTATTGTGGAGGGGATTCTACGGTCCACCGAGAGCAATAGGGGCGAATGAGATCTACAGCGTGTTCTTGAGAAAACTATGGATGAACCGACGATGAACTACGAAGAGCTTCGAAATGGCTATGAGCACTTACAGATCTAAGAAGGGGATTTGAGGGCGTCGATGGTTGTGAGCACGGCCGCCGCGGATTTCTGGTGGGTCTTGGCGGCGGTGATGATGTTGTTGTTGTTGGCATTCTTGGGGACGGCGAGCTTGAGGTGGCGCAACGGCGACGGAGCGAGAGGAGGAAGAAGAGCTCGAGGAGAAGGGTAAAAAGTGAGATGAAAACCCTGTGGGCCTACTTATAGGAGGGGTAGAACCCGAAGCGGTGGGCGCAAACCCAGGCTGGCGCAGTAAAGTTTGGCTAAAAGGTCGCCTCGGTTTTTCACGCCTGATGAGACAATACAAATCCACTCAAAGATTCATTGTGATGTCATGCCCGGGTTTTGGGGGAGTGAATGTGATGTCATGCTTAGAAAGTGTGAAGATGTTGAAGTCTGAAAGAAGACGAATGACCCGATAGAAATGATTGACCTGGGAGGTTACATTGGAGGACAAAGGATGAGAATTGGGAAGATGCGAAAAATGCCGACTCAGGAAATAGACTCGGAGTTAAGCTTTCCGCAATTACTTTCTTTGTTTTATTTTCAGGATGGAGTTTAAGATTGATAAATCCAAGTCAAACTGGGGGCTAATGTTGGGGATATTTCCCGGCCTTGAGACCCGGCAGGATGGTGACCCGGCCATAAGCCATGAGGCTTAGTGGGTGACCTCGCTACCAGGCCTCGAGAATCAACAATGGGCTGGCTGAAGCAAGACCCGGTACAAAGGCCGGCTCATCCTGTGTGCCGGCTCACGAAGGAAGGACCAGTCAAGAGAGAGTTTATCTTCGAGAGCAGGATGAATAGAGTTAGAGTAGGATACGGGTTAGCAATACGACCTGGACTCTCATGTAAACCTAGGGGCTCGACCTATTATATAAAGGGGAGAACCTAGGGCAGGAAAAGTTAAGTTGCAATCTCTCGAAAGCAGGTTAGTGAATTCGCACCCTTGTAATCAAGATCCAAAGCAATAACAATCAAGGAGGACGTAGGCTTTTACCTCCGTCGTGAGGGACCGAACCTGGGTAAACTCGCGTCTCTCGTTTTCCAATCAACCCCGTTAAGCTTCCACCTTCGTGCGATGGCCTCATCACTAAGTCCTTTCACAAGGGCATCTGCCGTGACAAAACCACGACACATAGCTAACACCAACGCATGCACTCAAGAACACAGTTAGAATGCACATAGCCAACACCAACACACGCACACAAGAACACGCCGATAAATAGCAAAGTCATATAAGACCAAAATTATGCGTAGGCAGAAAAAAAACCCAAAGCGATCATATCCACAATCGGCAAAGTATCAATGACCATATCCACACCAACCATCTCAAGACACCACACGAATGACGAGGTTCTTCAACATCAACGCCTTCAGGAAGGGAGCGGCGCTCTACCGCCGCTGTCGACGGATCCAACCACTCAAGGTCAGAATTTAGGTTTTCACCCAAAAGAACCAGTCCGAGCATAACCGAGCAATGCCTTTAATAAAGTAACGACATAAAGACATGGTCATTGCCAGGCATAACCAACTCGGGTCACCTAGGCTTTCACCCCAGAGCTCGAGACCGGGTACTCAAGTAGCACCACCATCAAGTCACGCATGTGTTGTCGCCGCCACTTTTATACGATCCAGCAGCTACATGTGATGTGTGACGCAGTAGCTACATGTGATGTGATGTGTAACCACTGCCGCTGCACCATCATTCCTCAACGTCAAGTCATCGTCCATAGTTTGCATCTCACTGCCGAAATCAATCACCGAATCTGGAGGAAGAAACCCTCACGAAGACCTTTCAGTGACCACCAAAATCCAAAGAGAAGCCGCCACCAGGATGAGATAACACAGCCATCGGCAGGGCCCAACAGGCAGCAACACATCGTATCTAGGCGTAGCAGCCACACCGACGATGGCCACCGCATCCCAGCACGAGTGGGAGCCCGCGCTGTGACGCCCCCGACTTAATCGTGCACTAATCATACACGCAAATGCACACGATCAAGCCTAAGGACTCACGGGAAGATATCACAACACAACTCTAAACACAAATAAAAGTCATACAAGCTTTATATTACAAGCCAGGGGCCTCGAGGGCTCGAATACATAAGCTCGCGAACAAGCGTTAGCGGAAGCAACAACAGTATCTGAGTACAGACACAAAGTTAAACAAGTCTGCGTTAAGAAGGCTGAGAAAAACAACGACTCTAGATCGAAAAGGCGCAGGCCTCCTGCCTGGGAGCCTCCAATCTACTCCTGGTCATCGGTCTCCACGTAGTAGTAAGCTCCACCGGTGGGGTAGTAGTACTCGTCGACGGGGGCAGCTGGCTCCGGGGCTCCGTCATCTGGTCGCAACAATCGAGTATAGGGGAAAAAGAGGTAGCAAAGCAACCGTGGGTACTCATCCAAAGTACTCGCAAGACTTACATCAGAACTATTCTACTTATGCATCGGTATCAAAAGAAAGGCTGTATCTGTGGACTGGACTGCAGAAATGCCAGAATAGAGGGGAAAGCCTAGCCTATAGAAGACTAGCATCTTCAGCGTCTTGCAACATTAGAAGAGTGTAGATTAGTAACATAACAAGTAGTAATAAGTATATAGTAGCAATGCCCAGAGATCCTTCCTCGACTCCCTGCGAGAATGCAATCCCGGAGCTAACATATTAATTAAGTTCACAAGTATCCAGTTCTAGTTGTAGTAGATCGGGATACTTTCCGAGCGTCCTGTTACCTTGGACACGGCTATTCGAATAGATCCGGTCTACATCCTAAGGGCTCAGGGGTCTTGGGCCCATCGCCCTTTGCACTCCTGCGCGTTACGTATGCGGCCGGTGAGCAGACCTAGCCCCCTTAATACAAGCGCAGGCTTTCCCAGTCCAACCCGGCGCGCGCCGCTCAACTGCTGACATCTGGAGAGCTTCGGCTGATACATACGACGCCGAGTGCCCATACTATTCCCGTGTGGTGGTTAGTGCGAAAAGGCCAGAGGCCTACTCAGATCACATAACCTAACCCATTAGTGTGTTGGGAGCTCGCGGTGACAAGCAGTGATCCATGATCTGTGGTCCCGTCGCCCCGTCTCGTGGACTTACGGCAAGGGCCAGGAATGCCCGGCCGTGCCACGTAATTATCTCGCGGGTACCCTCTCGGTCAACCCGACTTTAAACAGGGACTGAGATAAAAGTCAAGGTATCCGTGTGTCCGTCACATCAAGGGGGAACCCGAGGAATCACCCTCGATGGATTCCCACTAGATGTATCCGTCAAGGTGAACTCGGAGGAATCACCCTCGATGGGTTCACACTTGAAGGGTTGCACGACAGAGGCATCATCGGAGGTGGTGAAAGAGGAATTACCCTCGGTAACCCACAACCGACTAGCTAGGCTACAGAGATATCATCATAAGTGATGTAAGAGGTATCACCCTCGGCACTCGATATTAGCTCTGCCGAGTCGTACAACTTAGGGGGTGTGCGGTGATGTGCTGGTCTCAGCCCATCAATCACATTGATCGGGGCACCAGTAACAAAGCGGGGCAACAGGGACAAGGGTGAGGGGTCACTGATGGATCACTAACCAACCTATACTAAGCATTTAGGATAGCAGGTAAGGTATCAATAGCAGTTACAAAAACAGGCTATGCAACAGAATAGGTATTTTTAGAACAACAACTATAGCAATTCTAATGCAAGCATAAGAGAGAAAGGATGGGTGATATAGGCATGTTCAAGGGGGTTTGCTTGCCTGGAAGCTCTGCTGAAAAGGTCTGGTCGTCAGGGGTGTGGTCGTACCCGGCAGCAGCGTCGGTCTCTAGGTCTACCGGAGAAGAAGAGGGGGAGGAAACAGATAAATACAAGCAAACAAATGCAACACAATGCATGCCATGGCAATATGCTGTGCTGGGGGTGACCTAATGCAGCACTACACGTTAGGGACGGAGCGGGAATTCCCGGTTTTAGGCATCTGTCAGACAGATGAACCGGAGGGGAAGGTTCCATGTTTGCAGTGCTATGGGCATGTGGCAGGTACACGGAGGGCATATTCAGATTCGTCTCATTTTTCTGATCAACTTTCATGTAGAAAACTTTTTCATCCGAGCTACGGTTTAATTTCTACGATTTTTCAAAGTTTTAAATCATTTTCTAAACTTTGTGGAATTAAATTAATTTCGAAAATAACAGAAAATACTTTATTGCGTCAGCACTACGTCAGAGTGACGCCAGCGGTCAACCCAGCCGGTCCAGGTCAAACCTGACGGCTGGGACCCACATGTCAGTGGCACATGACTAAACAGTGGTTAATTAAACTAAACAGAGGTTAATTAGCAGGTGGAGCCCCACTGTTAGTGTCTAATTAGGTTAATAGATTAATTTAATTATAAAAACTTTAATTAGTGAGCGGGCCCCGCCTGTCAGTGGCACAGTGCTGCCCAGTCAGCACGTTGACCAGTCAACGTGGTCAACTGGGCCCGCGGGACCCATTGGTCAGTGACCCAGGGTGGGCCCCGTGCGTTCCAAGTCAGCGGCGGCCGGCGTTTAGCCGCTGGCGACACCAAAACGCGGCGGAAGGCCTCGGGCCTCGCCGAATTTTGCCTACAGGAGGCTGTTTGGCCCGCGTGATGGCGCGCTCGAACGAGCGAACCACGCCGCGTCCACTGGTGGCATTGGCGTCGCCGGAGACAGCCAGAAACGACGACGGCGAGCAGTGCGGCGGACGGCCGGAATCGGCCGAGTTCGGATACGGCGATGCGGGGCATGGTAAGCGGCGTGGCTGGGTGCGTTAGGCTCCTACGCGCGCGCTGAGCACATTGCCGTGCTCGGTTGAGCTCGACGGCTAGTGTGGCCACGGCGGCGACGCGTTCGGCCACGGTGAGGTAGCTAGCTAGGGGACGCGCGCGAGCAAACGGAGAGGGGGAGAAGGGAGAGGAGCTCACCGAGTGGCTCACGGTGGTCGTTGGGGAGCTTATGAGCTGCAGACGGCGGCGAATCGAGCGGTGGAGCTCCGGCGACCGAGGATGAAGAAGAAGACGCCGGGCTCGCTGCGGTGGCTCCCGGCTCGATCCGGTGGGTGCAGACAACGTAGTCGACGCAGGCGGAGTGAATGGACACGGTTGCGCGGCGCGGGGACGACGGTGGCCGCGGGATCGACGCGGCGACCGCGTCGGGTGAGCTCGCGAATGAGGAGAAACGGCGCGAGTGGGAGGAATGAGGGCTAGGGTTCGACGAGGGGGGCTCGGGGCGACCTTATCCGCGCGGGGAGACGGCGGGATGGCCGGCGCGTGGCCATCGGCGTCCATGGCGCGCGCACGGCCGACACGCAAGGGAGAGAGAGGGCGGGAGGAGGGAGAAAGTGGGAGGTGGGCTGGGCCGTGCCACTGTGCACTTAGGCCCAGCTCACAGTAGCTTTAGGCCTTTTCTGTTTTTCTTTTCTGTTTTTCCTTTTACAGAAAGGTTTTGCAAAATTTTGAGCTGCCAAAAGGATTTTGTAAAATGTGAAACTTGGCCACATATTTACATTGCAATATACTGCACTGCCACAAAAAGTTTGGAAGGCATTTGAACCCATTTGAATTTTTCATAAATGGAAAGGCATTTAAAATGTTGTTTTTGGCACTGTTTTAATTGCCATAGCTCATTTTTAGCAAATAGGTGATGTTGTTTTCCTAAACAAATATTTGTTTTGGAATATTTGCTAAAACATGAACTATTTTGCAGCAACTTTTGTGCAACTTCAAATTTCACTTATAATTTGAATTGAATTCAGTGGTGGAATTTGAAATAAGATATTAATCCAATGTGATCAAGCATTGCAAATCAGGGTGACTTAACATAATCATTATGGATCACTGTAGCTGATTACACAGGGGTGTTACAACTCTCCTCCTCTAAAAGAAATTCTCGTCCCGAGAATTCAGGAGGTAGAAGGAAGAAGATCGGGGTATTCCTGGAATTTCTTCTGGAAATACCACTTAAAAGTCGCGAACGACTGGAACGTTTCAATTCCTCAAACTTAATGCCATGCATGTATGCAAAGGCTTCGGATATGAAAGAATGCGATGCTCCTGAATCAATTAAAACAGAAGCTGGTACTGAATTAACAAGAAGAGTACCCTTCATAGTAGCTGGCTGACCTTGAGTTTTATTCAGGTCAACATGGTAAGCTTGGCCACGACCATAAGAAGGCCTGACATTGTTGTAGCGAGGCTGATTGTTACCACGGCCAGCTGACGGAAGTACAAGTTGATTCTGATCCAGAGAACAATCTCTGGCACGGTGACCTGGACGGTCACACTTGAAGCAAAGCCCATTATCGGGACGGGGAGCAGGAGCTAGAAGCATTGGAGCTTGAGGTCTCAGCTGCCTCGGAGGTGGAGGAGGCAGACGAGGTGCAGCATTCGATGGCCTTGGAGCAGGTACAGTTGGACGGTACATGCTGTGAGGAATCCAGATACGGCGCTTCTGGGAAGACGAGCCCGAAGATGAGCCCGCATCACGGGTGCGCTTGAGCGCGTCCTTGTGATCCTTCAAACCAGTCTCAACCTGTATGGCCTTGTTCACCAAGGTGGCGAAGTCGGCGAAGTCTTGGACTAGGAGTGCGAGCTTGATATCAGGGTTGAGCCCTTCACGGAACTTTTCCTGTCTGCGAGCATCAGTAGCGATATCCTCCTCGGCATAGCGAGATAGTTCAAGAAACTCCCGCTGATAGACCTCCACGGTCTTACTGCCCTGGGTAAGGTTGCGAAACTCACGTTTCTTCCGGTCCATGACTCCTTGAGGAATATAGTGGGCACGGAAAGCAGCCTGGAATTCCACCCAAGTGATGATAGTTCCAACAGCTTGGGTACGCCTGTGACTGTCCCACCATTGAGCTACGGGACCCTTCAGGAAGTAGGATGCGAAAGTGACATAGCTGGCAGGGGCAACATTGGCTGACTCCATCTCGTAAGTGATGTCACGGAGCCAGTCATCAGCATCAAGCGGCTGAACTGAGTTGCGGAAGATAGTTGGGTTGAGGCGCACGAACTCTTGCAAGGTTATAGAGGCTGGCTACTGGTTGGCATTTGGACGGGGAAACTGATCCATTAAGCCTTGCATGAATTGGCGGTTCAATTCAAACTGTTGCATCATTGCAGCCATATAGTCGGGCGGTGGTGGATTGTTGGCACCACGGCCACGACCTGCGGGTCTAACCATCCTGCTAAGATCAACAGGGGGTAGTTTAGCAACGAGCATTTCAGTTGTATGGAATCATTCATGAAGTAGCACGCACAACAAATGGAGTGCAATAGATACATCAACATAGTCAAACATGACATACAAATCCATACATAGATTCGGTTACAAGCCAGCGTTACAAGAACAGAAAGGAAAGCTAGACACACTAGGCGGCACGCAGGCACGCGGTGGAGGGATACAACAACGGGACATAGCGATAGCTACATCAACGTCGGAGAAAACCACTGAAGCTAGGTAGCTGCAAGTGACGACGCAGGGTGCCCTCGATGTAAGGATCCTGCGCTCCGTGAACACTCTGGTGCAGAACCTGGTCCCGAACTAGAAGATGAGGACCACGTGGAGGAGTACAACCTCCAACAGCAGGCCACTCAAGACCTGGTGGCGTCTCTGTCCTGCGCGGGTAAAGGATGTACTCTGGATGTATCCCTGCACTGACTGCTGGCAGCAATTGTGTCAGAACATCGTAAAGACGAGCACGAGTGGCGTACAACTCGACAGCAAGAGCACGGGCAGTGCGATCCAGAGCCTCAGTGTACTGAACCAAAACATGCGGGTCATAACGACGTCGCACGTAAGGGGTACAGACAGCAGTGTAGTATCCACTCTCATCCCCAGCGGGGGCATATGGGATGTATCTGAAAGCGGTCTCCTCCAAGCGACTATTCTCTCCACGGAGACGAGCAATAGCAGTATAGGCAGCATCATGGACTGCCATATCAACAGTCACTCCAACACCATGGAAGGTGTGCAACTCAGTAATGGAGTTGTTCTGACGATCAAAGATACGAACCACAGCGTGGTACTGCTCCTGGTTGAACTCGCGGTAGTCCTCGTAAACAGTGTACTCGGGGTACCAGCGATATCCCAGCCTGGTCAAAAGGTCAACTAGAATGGCAGGGAACCCAGTCGCATCAACAGCCATAGTCTGGCGCACAAGCTGTCTTGCGGGACGCATCTGAAACAAGGAGTGCAAGATGTCAAACGACAGTGTGAGAAGCATATGATTGCATTGGAAAGAAATGTTTGCAGATAATCCAGCTCTCCGGGTGAATGTGATCACGAGAACCTAGTGTTAGAGTTAGCAAAAAATTTAACCCGAAAAGAAGAGAGATCAGAGTTCCAGAGTAAGGAAGAGGAATAAAAGATACTAAACCCATCCACTGGCGACGTGGGCCCGTAAGCCACACAGCCATGTTAGTAAAACAGTTTTGCAAAGACTAGACTCAACTTCGGCAAGGAGTTGGAAAGGGGGGGGGTCCTACAGGCAGTCGGCTCTGATACCAACTTGTGACGCCCCCGACTTAATCATGCACTAATCATACACGCAAATGCACACGATCAAGCCTAAGAACTCACGGGAAGATATCACAACACAACTCTAAACACAAATAAAAGTCATACAAGCTTTATATTACAAGCCAGGGGCCTCGAGGGCTCGAATACATAAGCTCGCGAACAAGCGTTAGCGGAAGCAACAACAGTATCTGAGTACAGACACAAAGTTAAACAAGTCTGCCTTAAGAAGGCTGAGCAAAACAAAGACCCTAGATCGAAAAGGCGCAGTGTAACATCCCCATGTAATAGCTACAGTGATCACCCTTTGATAATACCAAGTCATCAAGTTGAACAGTGCTTGATCATCATTGCATCGTATCTCATTTCAAATTCCAATTCAAATCGAAATTCAAATCTAAAGTGAAAATAAAAGTTGTTCCAATTTGGAAACTAAAATGTTCAAAATATTGCAATTAATCCAGAAGCAATTATAAAATCATAATCAACATTAATTGAATTAGTTAAATGACCCTAACACCCTAAAACAGAACCAAAACAACCATATTTAATACCTTTATATTTAATTAAAATTCAAATGAAATCATATTGACTTCAAACCACTTTCTGGTAGAACATAATATTGCACTGTAATTATTGTGCTAAGTCAGATATTTTACAAAACTAAAATGGTGGCTAAACATTTAACAAAACAGAAAAGGAAAAATCAAATTAGAAAAGAAAAAGAAAAAGGCAGAGGACTCACTGGCGCACTGGGCCCTGAGTGCATAGTGTAAATCGGCCCAGCCCGCCAGGGCCTTCTCCTTCCTCGTGCCAGGCAGAAGCCATGGCGCTCGACGCGCGCGCGCAGCCGTCCACCGCCCGGATGGCGCGCTGTCGACCATCCCGCGGCTCCCCCGCACGGATAAGGACCCCCGCAACCCCCCTGGCAAACCCTAGTCGCCCCACTCCCTCTCCCTCGCCCTCTTCTTCCCCACCCGAACGGCGCCATGATCAGCCGCCGCTAGAACTCGTGGCCACCGTGCCCCGATCGTCGCTCCGCCGTGTCCTACGTCGTCGCCGTCCTCGACTACACCGTCTGCGACCCGACGTTGGAGCTCGGAGCCACTGCAGCGTCCTCCCCGAGCCCTTCTTCCTCCTACGGCCGCCGTCGATCGCCGCCCCGATTCGCCGCCGCAAGCCTTCCCCGAGCCCATTTGAGCACAACTACGGGACCGCGGTGAGCCGCCGCATCGATCCCCTCTCTCCCCGCTCTCTCTCTCCGTAGCCGTAGCCGCCGTTGCCGCCTCGCCCGAACGTGCCACCGCGGAGCTCGCCACCGGCGAGTCTCCGATGACCATTTGGTCACGCACTGTTGCCCGTCGTGCTAGCCGCGCTGCGTAGGCCTCGCCTAGCCTCTCCATTTGCTCGCGCGCGTATCGTAGCGACCAAACCGAGCACCGCTCGAGAACCTCGCCGCCGACGTCGTCGTAGCGCTCAACTCCGGCCACCTCAGCCGCTCCGACCACCGGCAATCGACGCGGCTCGGCGCCCTCGTTCGAACACGCCCTCGCGCGAGCCCGGAGACCCCGTGTATGCGAAACCCGAGCCACCCCCGCCGCGCGGGAGCTCGCCGGCGTGATTCCGGCGAATCGCCGGTCGTCACCGAGGTGGCACGGCCAGGCCCACCCCTGGGCCACTGACGTGTTGGCCCAGTGGGTCCGTTGACCCGGTCCACCCGCTGACGTGGCGGCCCCGTGTCACTGACATGCGGGCCCCGCCTAAATTAAAACATTTTGAAAATAAATAAAAAGTTAATTAAGCTATTAATTAAATCTGTTAATTAATTTACTTACTAATTAGTCACAAACAACAGGGTCCCACCTGCTAATTAACCTATTTAACTAAATTAACTACTGTTAAGTCTAAACAGTCTATGAGAGATGGGCCCCATCTGTCAGGTTTGACTCTGGTCAGCCCTGTTGACCGCAGACGTCACCCCCACGTCATGCTGACATCATCCTTTACTGTTTCGGATAATTCGAAATTAAATAATTAAAATAAATCCAAAAATTCCAGAAAATGATTAAAACTTTGAAAAATCATATAAATTAAACCATAACTCGGATGAAAATAATTTATATATGAAAAATGATCAGAAAAATATGAAGAATCCGAATATCCTACCCACATACCCGTCACACCCCTCTAACATGCTGAACATGGGACTTTTTGCCCGTATTTGATAAATGAATAGTGTCTAACTTTAATAAAATAATTCCAAATAAATTCCTAAATTATCTAATACAATTAGATAGGCAGTATATCACACCTGCATACCATTTAGACATGTCATACACCCCTGTTGCATTATTGCCGTGTATTTGTTGTTTCTTCCCCCTCCTTCTCTCCCGATAGCCCCTGAGACTGCCGACGACACTGCAGTGTATGACGACGTCGCCGACGACCAGACCCCTTCAGCAGAGCTTCCAGGCAAGCAAAACCCCCTTGATCATCAGATATCGCCCATTCTTTCTCTCTTATTCTTGCATTAGAATTGCCCCTGCTACTGTTCCGATAGCTCCTATTCTGATGCATAGCCTGATTTTGTTGTCTGCTGTTGATACTCTACCTGCTGTCCCATAATGCTTAGTTAGCTATGCTACTGATTCATCTGCGACCCCTCACCCTTGTTCGGTCGCCATGCTTATTATCGGGCCGTGATCACACTGGGTGATGATCACGGGAAATGTTTACATACTGCAATACTTAAACTGTTAAAGTCGGGCTGGCCCCAAGGGTGCCCGCGAGAGAATACTATCAAAGACGGGTCGGCTCCAAGAGCACCCGCGCGACATGTACTACCAAGTCGGAGCGACAGGAACCCTGTTCGTCTCTGCGAGTTACTAAACATGCTTAACAGATTTGGGTATTTGATCTGAGTGGGTCGTTGGCCCTATACGCACTACCACCACGTGGGATAATGGTTATGGGACCCTCTACGTCGTAGTATCAGCCGAAAGCTCTTCAGACGTCGCAGCTCAGAGATGCGGGCTGATCATTGGGGTGAGCTGGTTACGTATGTGGTGCTTCCACAGTCGCGCTTGGGCCCCGACTAGCCACGTAACGTGTAGGAGTGCGAAGGGCGATGGCCCAAGACCCCTTCGTGCTTAGGATTTAGACCGGCGTGCTGACCTCTCTGCTGAGCCTAGGTAGGACTGCGTCATGTTGATCACCCGAGGCCGGGCATTACCCAGCAAGTGTGTCCGGCCAGATGTGATCGAGCGTGTTGGGTAACAGTAGTGCACCCCTGCAGGGAAGTTATCTATTCGAATAGCCGTGTCCACGGTAACAGGACGCTCGGAGTTGTATCTTGATCCGCTACAGTTACAAATGGATACTGATGAAATGATAAACTGTTACTACCGCTCTCGAGATCACTTTCTCGCAGGTTAGTCGAGGAAGGATCTCAGGGCATTACTACAATATGATTGATTATATATTATCTTGCTCTACTCTCTTCTGATGCTGCAAGAAATGCTTCAAGATGCTAGTCTTCGATAGGCTAGGCCTCTCCCCCTCTGTTCCGGCATTTGTGCAGTTTAGTCCAAAGATATAGCTCCATTCCTTTGATACCGATGCATATCTAGTTTAGTTCTGACGTCAGTCTTGCGAGTACTTTGGATGAGTACTCACGGTTGCTTTGCTATTTCTTTTCCCCATACCCACTTGATGCAATCAGTCCATGGAGCCCAGGAGCCAGATGCCCCCGCAGGAGACTACTACCAGGAGAGCCCCGGAGGCACGTACTACTGGGTTGAGCCAGCCGACCAGGAGTAGTTCGGAGGCCCTAGGCAGGAGGCCTTCGCCTTTTCGATCAGTGTCGCTGTTTGTGCTAGTCTTCTTAAGGCAAAACTTGACTAACTATGTCTGTACCCAGATATTATTGTTTGTATGACTTATGTATTCGGGTCCTCGTGACCCCTGGTTTGTAATATGAAGATTTATGATTAAATTTGAGTTTAGAGTTGTGTTGCGATATCTTCCCGTGAGTCTCTGATCTCGATCGTGTGCATTTGCGTGTATGATTAGTGCACGGTCGAGCAGGGGCGTCACAAGTTGGTATCAGAGCCGACTGCGTGTAGGAAGCCCTCTTCCGATTCCTTGGTTGAAGTTGAGTCTAGTAATTGAAAAACTATTTTACTAACAGTGCTGTGTGGCTTACGGGCCCACGATGCACATGGATGGGATTAGGATCTTTTATTCCTCTTCTATACTCTGGGATTATGATCTCTCTTCTATTCGGGTTAAATAATTTTACTAACTCTGACTCTAGGTTCTCGTGATCACGTCCATCCGGAGAGCTGGATTATCTGTGCTTATTCCTTCCCATTGATCTGATTAGTCTGATAATCACATTTTCTTTTCCATTGGTCTGTTTAACCTTTCTCTCCAAAGTTATTATATGCTTCTCACACTGTCATGTGACAATCTTGAATTTCCTCTGTTTCAGATGGATCGTTTGTTTCCGCCACGCCCTGCGACGCAGCTTGTGCTTCGCACTTGGGCTCGTGATACGCCTGGTTTTCCAGCTGTCCTGATCGCCCTCCTGACCAGACTGGGTTACCGCTGGTACCCCGAGTACATGGTTTACGAGGATTACCGCGAGTTCAACCAGGAGCAGTACCATGCAGATGTTCCTATCTTCGATCGGCGGAACGACTCCGACACTGAGTTGCACGTTTTTCACGGTATCGGTGTGACAATTGAGATGGCAGTTCATGATGCTGCCCATTCTGCCATCGCACGTCTTCGTGGCGAGCATAGTCGCTTGGATGACTCCGAGTTCCGATACATCCTGTATGCTCCTGCTGGAGATGCTACCGGATACTACACAGCTGTCTGTGCCCCTTTCGAGCGTCGTCGATATGACCCGCAGGTTTTGATTCAGTGCACTCAGGCTCTGGATCGAACTGCCCGGGTTCTCGCCGTTGAGTTGTTTGCTACTCGAGCACATCTTTACGATGCTATGACACAGTTGCTACCAGCTGTTCGTGCAGGGATACATCCAGAGTACATCCTTTACCCGCGCAGGACTCAGATGCCGGCAAGTATCGATTGGCCTGCTGTTGGAGGTCACACACCTGCACGTGGACCTCTTCTTCCAGTTCGAGATCGGGTTCTGCATCAGAGTGCACATGGAGAGCAGGACTTTTCTGCCTTGGACACTTATCGTCCGCACTTGCAGCTACCCCGTTTCAGTGGTTTCCCCCGACGTTGATGTAGCCTTTTCTATGTCCCGTTGTGTATTCCTCACCGCGTGCCTGCGCGCCGCCTAGTATGTCTAGTTGTTTAAATTGCGAACTTATGATGTCCGCGTGTAACCGACTCTGTGTATGGATCTGTATGTCTAAATAGACTACTGTTATGTATCTATTGCACTACTTATTCAATGTCGTGTTACATCATGTTTGTCTCTAAACACTTGCAGTTGTTTTTACTAAACTACCCCCTGTTAAATTTTAGCAGGATGGTTAGACCTGGTGGTCGTGGCCGTGGTGCCAACGATCCACCACCGCCAGACTATATGGCAGCTATGATGCAGCAATTTGAGTTGAACCGCCAATTCATGGTTGGGATCATGGCTCAGTTCCCGCAGCAGAACCAGAATGCTCAGAACCAGCCACCTGCCCCAATAACTCTGCAGGAGTTTGTACGTCTCAACCCAACTGTTTACCGCAACTCTGAACAGCCACTGGATGCTGATGACTGGCTTCGCGACATCGCCTACGAGATGGAGTCTGTCGGTGTCGCCCCTGAAAACCTTGTCACCTTCGCGTCCTACTTCTTGAAGGGCCCCGCTGCTCAATGGTGGTCCACCCACAGGCGTTCACTACCTGAGGGGACAGTCATCACTTGTCTCAAGTTCCAGACTGCCTTCCGTGCTCGTTACATTCCTCAGGGAATCATGGACCGGAAGAAGACAGAATTTCGCAACCTCACTCAGGGCAACAGGACTGTTGAAGCTTATCAGTGTGAATTCCTTAACATGTCTCGCTATGCTGAAGAAGACATAGCCACTGATGCTCGTAGACAGGAGAAGTTCCGTAATGGACTTCACCCAGACCTCAAGCTTGCACTTGCTGTTCATGACTTCCCCGACTTCGCCACCTTGGTGAACAAGACTATCCAGGTTGAGACCGCTCAGATGGAGCACAAGGAGTCGTAGAAGCGCTATCGTGACGTTGGCTCATCTTCCAGCTCCGCACAGAAGCATCGGATCTGGATTCCCAACAGCGTGTATCGCCCAGCTGCCCCTGCGCTCAGGCCTTCCTATGCTGCACCCTGTCTGCCTCCTCCACCACCAAGGCAGCCAAGAGCTCAAGCTGCTCCACCACGTGCTGCTCCTCTTCGTCCTGAAGATGGTCTGTGTTTCAAATGTCGCCGCCCAGGTCACCTTGCCAAGGACTGCCGCCAGAATCAGAATCAGTTGGCACTTCCTCATGCTGGCCGTGGAAATGGCCGTGGCAACAACCAGACCCGCAACTATAATACTGGGCCTGCTGCTTATGGACGTGGACAAGCTTACCACGTCGATGTTGAAGAAGTTCAGGATCAACCTAACACTGTGATGGGTACCCTTCTCGTTAACTCAGTACCCGCTTATGTTTTATTTGATTCAGGAGCATCGCATTCATTCATGACAGAAGCATTTGCATTAGCACATGATATTGCATTTCAAAAGATGAACCTACCAGTAGTTGTCCGCACCCCTGGAGGCCAGTGTCAAACCACCATGATGGCACACAATGTCACTGTTGAAATCAAAGGACTCGAATTCCTTGTTTCCCCCATCATCTTAAAAACTTCCACCATAGACCTCATTCTGGGAATGGATTGGTTGAAAGCTCTCATTGCTTCAATCAATTGTGCCACCAAAGTCGTCCAACTACTTCACCCCTCCGACGAGATAGTGAACTACACCGCCCGCATTACTCGGAATGCTGAAGCTCAGATTTATGCTCTGAATGCTTTGAACGCTTCACCTCTTGAGGGAATTGAGAACGTTCCAGTCGTTCGCGATTTTCCGGACGTCTTTCCAGAAGAACTTCCAGGGATACCCCCGGTTAGAGCTGTCGAGTTCGTCATCGACTTGAAACCAGGCACTACCCCTATTGCTAAGCGCCCATACAAGATGCCGCCGCATGAACTCCTTGAACTTAAGGAGGAAATCGACAAGTCACTTAAAAAAGGTTTCATCCGCCCCAGTTCTTCTGCTTGGGGAGCACCTTCTCTCTTTGGTAAGAAGAAGGATGGAACGAACCGATTGGTCCAGGACTATCGGCCTATTAACCAAGCAACAATCCAGAACAAATATCCACTTCCCCGGATCAACGATCTTTATGATCAGCTTGCTGGATCCTCTGTGTTCTCTAAACTCGACTTAAGGTTGGGTTATCATCAGATCCGTGTTCGTAAAGAGGATATCCCGAAGACCGCTTTCGTTACTCGTTATGGATCATACGAGTACACCGTTATGTCCTTCGGCTTAACCAATGCTCCAGCAACCTTCTCCCGATTGATGAACTATATATTCATGGACTACCTCGACAAATTCGTCGTGGTTTATTTAGATGATATCCTTATATTTTCCAAGAATGAAGAAGAGCACGCCGAACATCTTCGGCTTGTATTGGAGAAACTTCGAGAACACCAGCTGTATGCCAAGTTTTCCAAGTGTGAATTCTGGTTATCTGAGGTGACCTATCTTGGTCATGTGATTTCCAAAGATGGCATTACTATTAACCCAGAACGAGTTCAGGCTATTCTTGACTGGACTCCCCCGAAGAATGTAAACCAAGTCAGAAGTTTTCTCGGTCTTGCTAGCTATTGCCGCCGTTTCGTCGAGAACTTCTCTAAGATTGCCAAGCTTCTGACTGATCTGCTTCACAAATGCGTTAAATTTGAGTGGACAGAAAAATGTCAGGAAAGTTTCCAAACACTCAAGGACAAGTTGACATCTGCCCCAGTGCTAGCACCCCCTGATACTCGCAAGGACTTTGTGATATATTGCGACACATCCCGTCAAGGATTAGGCTATGTCCTAATGCAAGAGCGCAAAGTGATTGCTTATGGCTCCCATCAATTGCGTCCTCACGAAGATAAGTACCCAACACATGATCTCGAGTTAGCAGCCGTTATCTATGCTTTGAAGCTGTGGCGACATTACCTTCTTAGTAATCGTTGCGAGATATACACGGACCACCAAAGTCTGAAGTATCTGTATACTCAACCAGATTTGAACCTCCGTCAACAAAGATGGCTCGAAACAATAGCTGACTATGACATGGATATTTCTTATACCCCTGGCAAGGCTAATGTAATGGCCGATGCTTTGAGTCGCAAGTCTTATTGCAACAACCTCATGGTTCAGCAAGCACAACCCTTTCTCTATGAAGAACTTCGCAAGTTGAACCTTCACATTGTCCCACAGGGTCATCTCAATACCCTGGTTGTTGAACCAGATCTCGAGGACCTCATCAAACATATACAGAAAGCTGACTCTGAGGTCGAGAAAATTAAGCGGGATATCAAAAAGGGAAAGCCCTTATTCTTCACTATTGATGCTGATGTCGCCTTGTTCTTCAAAAACCGCTTAGTGGTTCCTAGAATGGGACACCTGAATCTGACCCTGCGTGTCATGAAAGAAGCTCATGATACACCTCTTTCAATTCACCCTGGTAGCACCAAGATGTACCAAGACCTTCGTCAGCGGTACTGGTGGCCTGATATGAAGCGAGACATTGCTCGCTATGTTGCTGAGTGTGACGTTTGCCATCGCATCAAGGCAAAACATCAATGGCCTGCTGGAACTCTGCAACCCCTTGATATTCCTGAGTGGAAATGGGACAAAGTCGAAATGGATTTCATTACTGGTTTTCCCAGATCGCAGAAGGGTCATGATGCTATCTTTGTCGTCATTGACCGATTCTCAAAGGTTGCTCACTTTCTGCCAATCAAGGAGACAATCACTTCTAGTCAGTTAGCAGACTTATATGTTTCCAGAATTGTGTCACTCCACGGTGTTCCGTTGGAGATCAGTTCAGACCGTGGCAGCCTCTTTACCTCAAGATTTTGGAACAGTTTCCAAGAAGCTATGGGAACTCATCTGTCCTTCAGCACCGCTTTTCACCCCCAGTCCCAGAGACAAGTTGAACGAGTCAATCAAGTGCTTGAAGATATGCTTCGAGCTTGTGTCATCTCATTCGGTAAGAAATGGGAGGAATCTCTTCCGTATGCCGAATTCTCTTAGAACAATAGCTATCAAGCTAGTCTGAAGATGGCCCCCTTTGAAGTTCTTTATGGATGTAAGTGCCGAACCCCTCTGAATTGGTCAGAAACTGGGGAACGTTCACTCGTTGGACCGGACATTATTCAGCAAGCTGAAGAACAAGTCTGGATTGTCCATGATCATTTGAAAGCTGCTCAGTCTCGTCAGAAGAGCAACTATGATCGAAAACACCAGGTAATGGTCTATCAACCTGGCGAGCAAGCTTACCTTCGCGTCACTCCGATGAAAGGCACTCATCGATTTGGGATCAAGGGCAAGTTAGCTCCTCGCTACATTGGCCCGTTCCGTATTCTCGCCCGTCGAGGAGAAGTGGCATATCAATTGGAATTGCCGCCAAACCTTTCACAAGTACATGATGTCTTTCATGTATCGCAACTACGTCGCTGCTTCAAGGATCCTATTCGAGCGGTGGATCATGAAATGCTTGAATTGCAAGAGGATCTTTCTTATCAAGAGTATCCGATCCGCATTCTTGATCAAACTGAACGTCGAACCCGTCAGAAGGGAATCAAGTTCCTTAAAGTACAGTGGTCGAATCATTCTGAAGATGAGGCCACTTGGGAACGCGAAGATCGTCTTCGTGAAGAGTACCCCGCTCTTTTTCAGCCTGCCTCTTAATTCTCGGGAAGAGAATTTCTTTTAGAGGAGGAGAATTTTAACATCCCCATGTAATAGCTACAGTGATCACCCTTTGATAATGCCAAGTCATCAAGTTGAACAGTGCTTGATCATCATTGCATCGTATCTCATTTCAAATTCCTATTCAAATTGAAATTCAAATCTAAAGTGAAAATAAAAGTTGTTCCAATTTGGAAACTAAAATGTTCAAAATATTGCAATTAATCCAGAAGCAATTATAAAAACATAATCAACATTAATTGAATTAGTTAAATGACCCTAACACCCTAAAACAGAACCAAAACAGCCATATTTAATACCTTTATATTTAATTGAAATTCAAATGAAATCATATTGACTTCAAACCACTTTCTGGTAGAACATAATATTGCACTGTAATTATTGTGCTAAGTCAGATATTTTACAAAACTAAAATTGTGGCTAAACATTTAACAAAACAGAAAAGGAAAAATCAAATTAGAAAAGAAAAAGAAAAAGGCAGAGGACTCACTGGCGCGCTGGGCCTTGAGTGCACAGTGTAAATCGGCCCAGCCCGCCAGGGCCTTCTCCTTCCTCGTGCCAGGCACAAGCCATGGCGCCCGACGCGCGCGCGCAGCCGTCCACCGCCCGGATGGCGTGCTGTCGACCATCCCGCGGCTCCCCCGCGCGGATAAGGACCCCCGCAACCCCCCTGGCAAACCCTAGTCGCCCCACTCCCTCTCCCTCGCCCAGTTCTTCCCCACCCGAACGGCGCCATGATCGGCCGCCGCTAGAACTCGCGGCCACCGTGCCCCGATCGTCGCTCCGCCGTGTCCTACGTCGTCGCCGTCCTCGATTACGCGGTCTGCGACCCGACGTTGGAGCTCGGAGCCACTGCAGCGTCCTCCCCGAGCCCTTCTTCCTCCTACGGCCGCCGTCGATCGCCGCCCCGATTCGCCGCCGCAAGCCTTCCCCGAGCCCATTTGAGCACAACTACAGGACCGCGGTGAGCCGCCGCATCGATCCCCTCTCTCCCCGCTCTCTCTCCGTAGCCGTAGCCGCCGCTGCCGCCTCGCCCAAACGCGCCACCGTGGAGCTCGTCGCCGGCGAGTCTCCGATGACCATTTGGTCGCGCGCTGCTGCCCATCGTGCTCGCCGCGCTGCGTAGGCCTCGCCTAGCCTCTCCATTTGCTCGCGCGCGTATCGTAGCGACCAAACCGAGCACCACCCGAGAACCTCGCCACCGACGTCGTCGTAGCGCTCAACTCCGGCCACCTCAGCCGCTCCGACCACCGGCAATCGACGCGGCTCGGCGCCCTCGTTCGAACGCGCCCTAGCGCGAGCCCGGAGACCCCCTGTACGCGAAACCCGAGCCACCTCCGACGCGCGCCGCCGCGCGAGACGCTCGCCGACGTGATTCCGGCAAGTCGCCGGTCGTCGTCGACGTGGCACGGCCAGGCCCACCCCTGGGCCACTGACGTGTGGGCCCAGTGGGTCCGTTGACCCGGTCCACCCGCTGACGTGGCGGCCCCGTGTCACTGACATGCGGGCCCGCCTAAATTAAATCATTTTGAAAATAAATAAAAAGTTAATTAAGCCGTTAATTAAATATGTTAATTAATTTAGTTACTAATTAGTCACTGACAACAGGGTCCCACCTGCTAATTAACCTATTTAACTAAATTAACTACTGTTAAGTCTAAACAGTCCATGACAGATGGGCCCCATCTGTCAGGTTTGACTCTGGTCAGCCCTGTTGACCGCTGACGTCAGCCCCACGTCATGCTGACATCATCATTAACTGTTTCGGATAATTCGAAATTTAATAATTAAAATAAATCCAGAAATTCCAAAAAATGATTAAAACTTTGAAAAATCATATAAATTAAACCGTAACTCGGATGAAAATAATTTATATATGAAAAATGATCAGAAAAATATGAAGAATCCGAATATCCTACCCACATACCCGTCACACCCCTCTAACATGCTGAACATGGGACTTTTTGCCCGTATTTGATAAATGAATAGTGTCTAACTTTAATAAAATAATTCCAAATAAATTCCTAAATTATCTAATACAATTAGATAGGCAGTATATCACACCTGCATACCATTTAGACATGTCATACATCCCTGTTGCATTATTGCCGTGTATTTATTGTTTCTTCCCCCTCCTTCTCTCCCGATAGCCCCCGAGACTGCCGACGACACTGCAGTGTACGACGACGTTGCCGACGACCAGACCCCTTCAGCAGAGCTTCCAGGCAAGCAAAACCCCCTTGATCATCAGATATCGCCCATTCTTTCTCTCTTATTCTTGCATTAGAATTGCTCCTGCTACTGTTCCGATAGCTCCTATTCTGATGCATAGCCTAATTTTGTTGTCTGTTGTTGATACTCTACCTGCTGTCCCATAATGCTTAGTTAGCTATGCTACTGATTCATCTGTGGCCCCTCACCCTTGTTCGGTCGCCATGCTTGTTATCGGGTCGTGATCACACTGGGTGATGATCACGGGAAATGTTTACATACTGCAATACTTAAACTTTTAAAGTCGGGCTGGCCCAAGGGTGCCCGCGAGAGAATACTACCAAAGACGGGTCGGCTCCAAGAGCACCCGCGCGACATGTACTACCAAGTCGGAGCGACAGGAACCCTGTTCGTCTCTGCGAGTTACTAAACATGCTTAACAGATTTGGGTATTTGATCTGAGTGGGTCGTTGGCCCTATACGCACTACCACCACGTGGGATAATGGTTATGGGACCCTCTACGTCGTAGTATCAGCCGAAAGCTCTTCAGACGTCGCAGCTCAGAGATGCGGGCTGATCATTGGGGTGAGCTGGTTACGTATGTGGTGCTTCCACAGTCGCGCTTGGGCCCCGACTAGCCACGTAACGTGTAGGAGTGCGAAGGGCGATGGCCCAAGACCCCTTCGTGCTTAGGATTTAGACCGGCGTGCTGACCTCTCTGCTGAGCCTAGGTAGGACTGCGTCATGTTGATCACCCGAGGCCGGGCATTACCCAGCAAGTGTGTCCGGCCAGATGTGATCGAGCAAATTGGGTAACAGTAGTGCACCCCTGCAGGGAAGTTATCTATTCGAATAGCCGTGTCCACGGTAACAGGACGCTCGGAGTTGTATCTTGATCCGCTACAGTTACAAATGGATACTAATGAAATGATAAACTGTTACTACCGCTCTCGAGATCACTTTCTCGCAGGTTAGTCGAGGAAGGATCTCAGGGCATTACTACAATATGATTGATTATATATTATCTTGCTCTACTCTCTTCTGATGCTACAAGAAATGCTTCAAGATGCTAGTCTTCGATAGGCTAGGCCTCTCCCCCTCTATTCCGGCATTTCTGCAGTTTAGTCCAAAGATATAGCCGCATTCCTTTGATACCGATGCATATCTAGTTTAGTTCTGACGTCAGTCTTGCGAGTACTTTGGATGAGTACTCACGGTTGCTTTGCTATTTCTTTTCCCCATACCCACTTGATGCAATCAGTCGATGGAGCCCAGGAGCCAGATGCCCCCGCAGGAGACTACTACCAGGAGAGCCCCAGAGGCATGTACTACTGGGTTGAGCCAGCCGACCAGGAGTAGTTTGGAGGCCCTAGGTAGGAGGCCTTCGCCTTTTCGATCAGTGTCGCTGTTTGTGCTAGCCTTCTTAAGGCAAAATTTGACTAACTATGTCTGTACCCAGATATTATTGTTTGTATGACTTATGTATTCGGGTCCTCGTGACCCCTGGTTTGTAATATGAAGATTTTTGTTTAAATATGAGTTTAGAGTTGTTGTTGTGATATCTTCCCGTGAGTCTCTGATCTCGATCGTGTGCATTTGCGTGTATGATTAGTGCACGGTCGAGCAGGGGCGTCACACGCAGGCCTCCTGCCTGGGAGCCTCCTATCTACTCCTGGTCGTCGGTCTCCACGTAGTAGTAAGCTCCACCGGTGGGGTAGTAGTAGTCGTCGACGGGGGCAGCTGGCTCCGGGGCTCCATCATCTGGTCGCAACAATAGGGTATAGGGCAAAAAGAGGTAGCAAAGCAACCGTGAGTACTCATCCAAAGTACTCACAAGACTTACATCAGAACTATTCTACTTATGCATCGGTATCAAAAGAAAGGCTGTATCTGTGGACTGGACTGCAGAAATGCCAGAATAGAGGGGAAAGCCTAGCATATCGAAGACTAGCATCTTCAGTGTCTTGCAGCATTAGAAGAGTGTAGATTAGTAACATAACAAGTAGTAATAAGTATATAGTAGCAATGCCCAGAGATCCTTCCTCGACTCCCTGCGAGAAAGCAATCCCGGAGCTAACATATTAATTAAGTTCACAAGTATCCAGTTCTAGTTGTAGTAGATCGGGATACTTTCCGAGCGTCCTGTTACCGTGGACACGGCTATTCGAATAGATAACTTCCCTGCAGGGGTGCACCAACTTACCCAACACGCTCGATTAACTCTGGCCGGACACACTTACTCGGTCCATGACCGGCCTCGGTCGATCGACACGTCGTAGCCCTACCTAGGCTCAACAGAGAGGCCAGCATGCCGGTCTACATCCTAAGCGCTCAGGGGTCTTGGGCCCATCGCCCTTTGCACTCCTGTGCGTTGCGTACGCGGCCGGTGAGCAGACCTAGCCCCCTTAATACAAGCGCAGGCTTTCCCAGTCCAACCCGGCGCGCGCCGCTCAACTGCTGACATCTGGAGAGCTTCGGCTGATACATACGACGCCGAGTGCCCATACTATTCCCGCGTGGTGGTTAGTGCGAAAAGGCCAGAGGCCTACTTAGATCACATATCCTAACCCATTAGTGTGTTGGGAGCTCGCGGTGACAAGCAGTGACCCACGATCTGTGGTCCCGTCGCCCCGTCTCGTGGACTTACGGCAAGGGCCAGGAATGCCCGGCCGTGCCACGTATTTATCTCGCGGGTACCCTCTCGGTCAACCCGACTTTAAACAGGGACTGAGATAAAAGTCAAGGTATCCGTGTGTCCGTCACATCAAGGGGGAACCCGAGGAATCACCCACGATGGATTCCCACTAGATGTATCCGTCAAGGTGAACTCGGAGGAATCACCCTCGATGGGTTCACACTTGAAGGGTTGCACGACAGAGGCATCATCGGAGGTGGTGAAAGAGGAATCACCCTCGGTAACCCACAACCGACTAGCTAGGCTACAGAGATATCATCATAAGTGATGTAAGAGGTATCACCCTCGGCACTCGATATTAGCTCTGCCGAGTCATACAACTTAGGGGGTGTGCGGTGATGTGTTGGTCTCAGCCCATCGATCACATTGATCGGGGCACCAGTAACAAAGCGGGGCAACAGGAACAAGGGTGAGGGGTCACTGATGGATCACTAACCAACCTATACTAAGCATTTAGGATAGCGGGTAAGGTATCAACAGCAGTTACAAAAACAGGCTATGCAACAGAATAGGTATTTTCAGAACAACAACTGTAGCAATTCTAATGCAAGCAAAAGAGAGAAAGGATGGGTGATATAGGCATGTTCAAGGGGGTTTGCTTGCCTGGAAGCTCTGCTGAAAAGGTCTGGTCGTCAGGGGTGTAGTCGTACCCGGCAGCAGCGTCGGTCTCTGGGTCTACCGGAGAAGAAGAGGGGAAGGAAACAGATAAATACAAGCAAACAAATGCAACACAATGCATGCCATGGCAATATGCTGTGCTGGGGGTGACCTAATGCAGCACTACACGTTAGGGACGGAGCGGGAATTCCCGGTTTTAGGCATCTGTCAGACAGATGAACCGGAGGGGAAGGTTCCATGTTTGCAGTGCTATGGGCATGTGACAACTACACGAAGGGCATATTCGGATTCGTCTCATTTTTCTGATCAACTTTCATGTAGAAAACTTTTTCATCCGAGCTACGGTTTATTTTCTATGATTTTTCAAAGTTTTAAATCATTTTCTGAAATTCGTGGAATTAAATAAATTCGAAAATAACATAAAATACTTTATTGCGTCAGCACTACGTCAGAGTGACGTCAGCGGTCAACCCAGCCAGTCCAGGTCAAACCTGACGGCTGGGACCCACATGTCAGTGGCACAGGACTAAACAGTGGTTAATTAAACTAAACAGAGTTTAATTAGCAGGTGGGGCCCCACTGTCAGTGTCTAATTAGGTTAACAGATTAATTTTAATTATAAAAACGTTAATTAGTGAGCGGGCCCCGCCTGTCAGTGGCACAGTGCTGCCCAGTCAGCACGTTGACCAGTCAACATGGTCAACTGGGCCCGCGGGACCCACTGGTCAGCGACCCAGGGTGGGCCCCGTGCGTGCCAAGTCAGCGGCGGCCGGCGTTTAGCCGCCGGCAACGCCGAAACGCGGCGAAAGGCCTCGGGCCTCGCCGGATTTTGCCTACAGGAGACCGTTTGGCCAGCGCGATGGCGCGTTCGAACGAGCGAACCGCGCCGCGTCCAGTGGTGGCATTGGCGTCGCCGGAGACGGCCGTAAACGACGACGGCGAGCAGTGCGACGGACGGCCGGAATCGGCCGAGTTCGGATACGGCGATGCGGGGCACGGTAAGCGGCGTGGCTAGGTGCGTTAGGCTCCTACGCGCGCGCTGAGCACGTTGCTGTGCTCGGTTGAGCTCGACGGCGAGTGTGGCCACGGCGGCGAGCTCAACGGCGGCGACGCGTTCGGCCACGGTGAGGTAGCTAGCTAGGGGACGCGCGCGAGCAAACGGAGAGGGGGAGAAGGGAGAGGAGCTCACCGAGTGGCTAACGGTGGCCGTTGGGGAGCTTAGGAGCTGCAGACGGCGGCGAATCGAGCGGTGGAGCTCCGGCAACCGAGGAGGAAGAAGAAGACGCCGGGCTCGCTGTGGTGGCTCCCGGCTCGATCCGGTGGGTGCAGACGACGTAGTCGACGCAGGCGGAGCGAATGGACATGCCTGCGCGGCGCGGGGACGACGGTGGCCGTGGGATCGACGCGGCGACGGCGACGACCGCGTCGGGTGAGCTCGCAAACAAGGAGAAACGGCGCGAGGGGGAGGAATGAGGGCTAGGGTTCTACGAGGGGGGCTCAGGGCGACCTTATCCGCACGGGGAGACGGCGGGATGGCCGGCGCGTGGCCATCGGCGTCCATGGCGCGCGCGCGGCCGACACGTAGGGGGGGAGAGGGCGGGAGGAGGGAGAAAGTGGGAGGTGGGCTGGGCCGTGCCACTGTGCACTTAGGCCCAGCTCACAGTAGCTTTAGGCCTTTTCTGTTTTTCTTTTTACAGAAAGGTTTTGCAAAATTTTGAGCTGCCAAAAGGATTTTGTAAAATGTGAAACTTGGCCACATATTTACATTGCAATATACTGCACTACCACAAAAAGTTTGGAAGGCATTTGAACCCATTTGAATTTTTCATAAATGGAAAGGCATTTAAAATGCCGTTTTTGGCACTGTTTTAATTGCCATAGCTCATTTTTAGCAAATAGGTGATGTTGTTTTCCTGAACAAATATTTGTTTTGGAATATTTGCTAAAACATGGACTATTTTGCAGCAACTTTTATGCAACTTTAAATTTCACTTATAATTTGAATTGAATTCAATGGTGGAATTTGAAATGAGATATTAATCCAATGTGATCAAGCATTGCAAATCGGGTGACTTAGCATAATCATTATGGATCACTGTAGCTGATTACACAGGGGTGTTACAACCGTCGTCTAATCTGCAGCAAGAGGAGTGCGGAGGAGTGAGAGGCGCACGAGCGGCACCGCCAAAGGATGAAGGCCGCTGGCTGCTGCAACCGGGGACGACCCCACCAAGCAGGCTACCGACACCCATACGCACAGGTGGTGGACACGGCCCGCCTAACCATGTAATAGCAACTCTAGCAGATCCTGTAAAAGAGCTCATACTGTAAAATAACTGTCATTTTACAGTTTTGCAGCAAAAAAATGTCCAGACCAGATACCTTAAACATGGACGTACTGTAAATTTTTTTGCAGTATACTGTAAAACAGGCCGCTGGAACCTCAAATATCCAGTACAGGCAGCCAAATATACAGCATACCACATCCCTGAAATTTCTGGCGCGAGTGAAGTTTCAACCCCCGCCGTCCCTGCCACCGCCGCCTGCAGCTCGCGATTCCGGCCGTCCTCGCCGCCGCCGACTAGCCCCCCCCCCCCCCCCCCCCCCCCCAGCCCTTCCTCATCCCATTCCCGAAGCCGTCGGAGCTCGAGCTCACGGATGGCCGCGGCAGCTCCGCCATGGAATCGGGCAAGAGCTCGCCGCCGGGAGTTGCTGAGCGCTTCGCCGTCCTTCCTCGCTCCCCAGGTCCCACCTCACCCTGGCTCGCTCCCGCACGAGCTTGCACGAGCTCGCACTCAGCTGGGGTATTCGGGGCCGCCGGCGACCTGCAGCACTCCTGCAAGTGCTCCTCTGGGCCGGTGACGACCTCCAGTGCTCCCGCAAGTGCTCTTTCTTCTTCCTTCTACCCAATTCCGGCCAGTGAACGAATCGGCTGGCGAGGACCCGTACGCCCGTAGGGTGTTTGACGAAATTCTCGCAAGGTATTTTTTTTTTTTTTGACTACTTTGTCAAAAGTATTTGCAATTGGTATGGCGATTGTTGTGACATAGGGCGTTATTACAATCTTGTAGATGAGTTCGTCGATGAGTTCATCGACTATGGAGTTCTTTTTTGAGGATTCGTCGTTTTCGGATGATTCCGATGATGATTTGTTTGAAGATGATGACATAGAGGACATTATCTTGATGCTTGCCATGAAGGAGATGGAGCAAAATGAGAACAGAAAACGTCCAGGATCCCAAGTGGGTCGTCTGTGCATTCCCCGGAACCGAGCTTTTCTTGAGACATATCGAAAGATTGAAGACCGGGCTTCGCATACTCAACTTCGTGAAGATCTCATTGAGCATCAGTGGCAATTATTTGGGAGATAGTCTCCTTTGATTTGATGATGTTTCCTCATTTTATCTATGCTTGATTTGTACAATTATGTGCATTTGGGACCATATTTTATTTGCTTATTTCTTTAAATTTGATTTGTTATTGTAATTTGGATTATTGTTGTATTGTGTGATGTTAAAACTTAATAAGTTTGACCTATCTTGCTATTTTATTATAGATCATATCAAGTTGACATGCATATTTGTATGAGAAATGGAAGGAGATATGTTTTTTGCGTACATGTTTTACAGTAACTGTTCTGTCCAACCTCCCTCTATACTGTAAAAATGTTTTATGGTATACCTCAAACCCTTTTTACAGTATGAACTTTTACAGTATCTGCTAGAGTTGCTCTAAGACGGTCCAAGGCACCCACCTCCATTACCCAGAGGGGCCAGCCGGCAGCACAGACCGGCGTTTCCTGAAGCGAGAAGCCGGAACCCCTCACACAGACGAGCAAAACCACGGTGGGGACAGCCGAGTCTGGCCCACCACGCACCACTTGTGATGGAAAGATACATATCCATAATTAAATAGATTTCTAAAATTATGATGGACTACTATTCCACATGTGAAATGGCGTAACTACAGTTAGTTTAGCTTTTTCTTAAAGGATGTAGCAAGCTACCCCACATGCTGTAAATTGTAAATTTAATATTCTTGATCGACTTTAAGCTGAAGGTCACCCATTTGAAAGGTGACGTGGCTTGGAGCGAGCGCTAGACTAGGAGTCAATTTTAGAGCGAGCGCTAGACCAGGAGTCATTTGAAAGGTGACGTGGCTATAAGAGTTAAAATATTATTTTTCTGATGACATGAAGGGAAGAGAAGAGGAGCTGGCTACAGAATAAGAGCCGGCTGCAGCACGTGCTCCCAGGCATTATGTGAGAATGAGAAATGGGCCATGTATTAATAAAGTAGCACATCTTTATATCTAACTATTGTACTTGCGTGCTATAAGCTTGGCTATATATGACATGTCAACCTCATATAGCCATCGGCTGGCTGTACTATTAACCATGCTCTTAGAACAAAAATGGATAACTCTACTCAAGATGCTGTAATACCGCAGTTCTATAATATATAAATAGTAGTAGTTGATGTTCTGTTTTGCAAAATCATGCAAGAGACATAGATACAGCAGCCGAACGCAGTGTCACTCCATCCGTCTCCCACCTCGTCTCTGGAGCAGTGGCGGCAGCGATATATGTCTGCCACCAATGACAATGCATGTTACACAGTGCAACACAAATACTCCAGGAGGTAAAAAATCAGAAATTAACAGGAAAATATTCTACTCTGGAAAAAAAGAACAAGAAAAATAACTTGTCTTCATAAGGTTATGACATTAGTCTGAAAGTTTCTCGAAAAGAAACTATTCTGACAAGATCTAGCTATAGCAGTCTTTCAGCTGAACACATGAATGTTATGTGCACTTGTTCTTTTAGTTGAAAAACATAGAGGAAGCCCGACAATAAATTTTACCGGAAACAGAGAAGAGAAAATTACAAGCGCGAGAAATAATGCCTGGGAGTAGAGTAGGTGTGATGCCTCCAAACAGCTCATGCATTGTTTTTGTGTTCATCAGTTCACGCCATATTCAAGGAATGAACGAATGGATGAATGCTTGGGGACATTAGTAGGATAAATTTATAGTTTAAGAATCTAGAATGCAGCTGCAAGGACTAAAGAAAGCAGCAACACAAAATACATGATGAAAAGCAAAAGAAAATACTAGTAGCATTTTGTCTTGCTTCTTCCAAAAATGTAAATAAAATGTGACAAGCTGGTACCTTCCCACTATCCACGGTGGCCATTAGAGCAACATGTTGTTTGTCAAAACGAAATTCGTAGAAGTAATACGTCCTGCAAAATATTAGCTCATAAAGCAATTTAACTACAGAAGTCATTGCCTTTTGTAATATTCCCTTGAAAATTGAGAGAAATAACCTGATACCCTCCTGATCCTTAACTTTAATTGTTCGAGCTGAGTATATTTTTGCACCACCTATGAAATGAAACAAATAACATAATTAACATATTAGGACAGTCTCTAAAGCATTTCAAATGAGTATATCATGTTAATTATTAACACTATTGTCAAGAGCTGAACTACTATACCTCACAAAATTCAGAGATTCAGAAACTAGCCCCGAATTAAGAGGGGATCTACCAAGGGTTTCTATTTCTTGGAACAGGAAAGTAGTGCCAAACCACTCCAGTGGCGGCTAGGCTTTATCACAATTACAACTCGATGCCCGATCTGTCTGGAATCACTGGCTTTATAGCATTACAGTCCAAAGGCTTGGTAAAACTAAAAAGAGAGGGATGACAACGACATCACGGGAAATAGTAAATTGCGGGTAAAAGTAACTAAATGGCAGCCGTGGGGATCCTACATCTGCAGAGCCCTCTTCTTATTCACTTGCTCACCAGTTCATCGAGGTCATCACAACCTCTGGCCTCGGACGATCTCATAGCTTCCAGCTAGTGTCGGACGAGGAACAGAAAACAGAAGGTGTCGCTTTTGTTCAGGATTCAGAACCGTGTGCGCGCTAGAAGATCAGACTTGTTTTCAACACGTGAAGGGGAAAACCTTATGGATAAACACTGATAGCACCTTGAGGTCTGGGTATAAGCTTGCTGTTAAGTGTGGCCATGATCATCCAACAGAGGAAGGTGGGGAGTGGGAATCACATCAGGTCCAATATGTTGCCTTAGTAGACTGACATGGAATGTTGAGTGTGTCGATGGTATGAACTACAGAGATGGAGCTTGACTCACAGGGATTCAGAAAGTTTCTGCCGGAGAGAGCTAGTGAAGATTTTATCTGACTGCAGGGAGCCCATGGAGCTTGAAAATGTAATCAGAGGTTCTAGCAACTGTTTGGACAATAAGCGGGTGCTTCATGGATAAAAATTGTGCATATTTGGTGAATTTGTCTACCACAACCAGGATGAGGTCCTTATGGTAGTCCCCTCTGCAAAATCCATGCTGATGTGATGCCAAGCAAATTCCAGGGTAAGGAGTGTGTTCTGCCTTATTGATTTGGCAAACGGGGCCTGCCAATGGAATAGTAGGTGTATTCTTTGATAAGTTGCTCTCTCTCTATATATATAGAGAGAGAGTGATCTCCCAATTCAGATTTATGAAATACTTGCAGGAGTTCCTGCATCAGTATAGTATACTTCCAACCATAATTTAATTTTATGTATCTCAAGACCCTGTTTTTGAATGTGTAATTTGGGCGAGAAGTAGGGCTAACAACAAGCTCACTGATTAGGTCTTTGCATTTAGTGCCAGTGGTGTAGACCTTGACCACTCCAATGATCCAAATAGGAACTGTTGTGCTGGATGCTAGAGAAAGGATGTGGTGATTGACTCTGGACAGAGCATCAGCTGCTCTACCTTCCCTTCCTCTCTTGCTCTCCAGTGTAAGAATAACCTAGTAAAGTGACAGGAGTTAGTGTTGAATGCCTTCTGTCAATTTCTGCTCACGGATGTATTTCAAGCTTTCGTGGTCAGTTCTGATTATAAGACGGGAGGCAGCAAAGTAATGCTTCCAAAATAGCTAGAGCTTCCTTGTCATAGGTACTGAATGTTTGAGTTTTAGGGCCCAATATTTTGCTAATAAATGAAATGGGTGTCCCTCTTGCATGAGTACTGCTTCCTATCCCATATCCACTAGCATCTGCTTCCAGGACAAAAGGTTGGGTAATGCTAGGACAGGTGCATGTGTGAGTTTGTGCTTCAATGTTTAGAAGTCCTGGTCTTGAGCTTTAATCCAGCTGAAAGATTTCTTTTTCAGAGAGTTAAATAGGGGCCCACAAATAATTCCATGATTCTGAATAATTATCATGTAGTGTCCTGTCCAGCCCATACAGCTCCTAAGTTATGTGAGGCCTAACACAACCCGGGCACGGTACTCGAGATCTGATTGATTTTTGGCTACTTCACACGTGAGGCCTAACACTAATCAACCAGGAGGGCACCGCATGGAACCATTTAAGGCCTTGTTTGGTTACTAGGGAATTAATCCACTAGTGAAACTGATCCACACGTGGAATTGGTTGACCCCATCCTGTCACCAATCCCTCTCGTTGCTCCCGTTGCTTGCCGTGGATTCAATCCACCTGTGAAGGTCGATTCTTTTTTACCCTGTGGTTTCTAGCGGAACACAGTGGATTGACCCGTGGATATTCCACGCATGGGCTAAACCAAACAAGTTTCTAGGCCTTGCCTGGGAACAATTCCACGTCTCGGTGATACACGTGGATCAGAATTAGATCCCGACTGATACACGGGGGTCAGGCTCAAACCAAACAAGGCCTAAAGCAGATTAATTCAATGGGTCAATTCTAGAGGGGAGAAGCGATCTGCCACTTTTCCATGTAAAGACAAGATTGTGCGCCTGTCCTGGTTATTATTCTGCGTACATACAACCAGCCTTTGGAAGCGGTACACATCGAATCTGAAGAGGACTTCAATCTCCGCCAACACAGCCAAGTCCCACAGATAAGAGATAATCTGATCGATGGATTTAGGACTCCCGTGAAAGGACAACGTAAAGGGCAACTACTAAGGCTGCTCACAGTGGGGAGTATCATACACTTGTATCATGCATATGATATGCATGATACTAGTAGTATATCATAAGACCATGATAGGCGCCGGTCGTCTGATCCTAGCCCAGATCGGTCGCCTCCCAGCCCGTTCGATCAGGCTGCCACCACCCGTTCGATCCCGCCTTCTTATCGTTTCTTCCCCCAACCCACTCACACGAGCACCGCCCCCTCGCACATGCATTCAGTTAGGTGTAGCTCGCCGTCGCCACCTTGCACCATCGTCCCAACAGCGCGACTCGGTTGTAACATCGTCTGCCGTTGGTTGCAGCAACTCGACTCGTCAGTCGCAGCTCGCCATCGCCACCTGGTACCACCGTCACAGCAGCACGGTCTCGTGCTTGTAGCACCACCTCCTCCTGTCGCCGGTCGCAGCTCGGCACCCCGTTTTCGCAGCATGAGCGCGGCCGCCGTAGCTCGCCATTGCACCGGTGCCAGCATCTCTTGCCACCAGAACCAGCACAACTGCCCACCGTTGCAGCATCGTGTGTCGTTCGCAGCTCGCCGTCGTAGCTTCCCGCGTGGCTAGTTGCAACTCCCGATGCAGCTGGTTCCAGCTCCCTGCGCCGCTGGTCGTAGCACTCTCGGCTCCGCCGCACTCCATGTCGCAGCTTCCTGCGTCACTGATTGCAACTCCCGACACAGCTGGTCCCAGGTCGCCGCACCACTTGTTGCAGCACCAGGTCGTCGATGCCTCTGCCCACCGCGCCTTCGGCTGCATCACACGTCGTCGTCGATCAAAGCTAACGGCGGGCATGGTCGCATCGCCTGGCCCCCTTCATGTCGTCGGTTGCAGACCCACATCGCCGTGGTTGCCGAGCTAAGCAAGATGTATTTTGGGGGGGGGGGGGACTACTTTTTTTTCTAATCTAACCTCCTTAAAAAAAAAATTCCATGTAATTTGACCTAGGCTGGGGGGCCATGGCCCCTGCAGCAATCAACATAGCTCCGCCCCTGCCCTTAGTGCCACAGTCGCTGCTCTCAGCACTGCCGCCCCCGTCCCCTGCTCTGACGGTTCCTGTGGCTGATAATGCTAATGATCTATCCAATGATCAAAGAGAAGAGCTACATCCGACGATCCAGCTTGGAAGTATGGGTTCAGGCCAGATTTAGAGAGGAAGATCCAGCTTGACACTCCATATGTTCGATTTATAGAGCTACATCCGACGTTGATGCTAGTTGTTAAAGTATGTCTAGGGCGAGCACCCCCCCCCCCCCCCCGGGGTCTCGCCTTACCGCCTTATAAAAACATTGCTCCAAGCACGAACGAGAAGGTCGGGCACCCACGAGTTGATCGAAGACAAGTGGCGGGAGAAGAGAAGCAGCGACGGTGGCCAGAAAGACAACAGCGGTGGCGCGAGATTGGAACTTAGCACGAGTTGCGCGTGCACAAAATAACCTAGGGCTCTGATGCCATGTTAGGAAATATGCAACTTGTATTTCCAGATGGCCATGGGCCAATATATATACATGTACAGGTGTGGTAAATATGCAGGAAACCCCTTATACAATGGGGATATACACAGCAAATATATACAACTATATAACATACCTATCCACCGTTGAACTACTGGTTCGTTCAGATATGAGACTGTAAATCCCGCCCTTTGTTCCAAGGAGTCCTAGCAGTGTCAAAGACTGCTCAATGGTTTTTATACAATGTTTAGGATCATCCCCTTAAAATTCTGGTATGTTGAACTTGGCGGGTTTAACACTGAAAATGTTCCTTCTATTATCTACAGGACTGTGGCCTCTTCCTTTAGTATTTTTCTGCCCAATTTCAGAAACTTTATCTAGTGGTGATGCTCTGGTTTTTGGTGATGAAAGTGTACATTCGGGTGTTGGGCATGGTGTGGATGTCTGTATGGCGCTCTGGTTGTGGTGTCCACATTGCCTTCTTTCCCACTGGGTTCATGTATAACTACAGTCACATCTCAATATGGTTTTGCGGCAGGTGCAACTGTTCAATTGATACTGCCTTGTCTTCCCTGCCATGATTTGTTATGCCGGGTAAGAGTTGGGCCACTTCTTCAGTAAGTTTTTTTTTCCTAGGAGTGCTTGATCAGAGAACATGCCAAAGCTGGACTGGATTTTGGAGAAACTGCTCTGCAAGGTGGAGAAATTCTTGTTGACTAAAGTTGCAAATCAATGAGTTCCAGCTTGTCAGCAGTACGTTGCTTTTGCCGAGTTTGAACATCCAATTGGAGTGATTTGAGTTCAAGGACCTTACTGTCTGCTGAATCAGATGATTTTGCCCTAGGGAACAGCAAGGGTATTAGAAGAAAGCAGGGAACTCTCTCACCTTACTATTAGGAGATCAGGGTGGGCAATGGGGGATTTGACAGCCAGCTATGGCAACCAGACTTGCACAACCCAAATCCTGCGCTGCCAATTGACCGCCACCAGCACCGCCCGTCGCCAGATGGTGCACCGGAGAGGATGAGTGGGTGGGATTTTACCATGAAGAGATGTTCTTTGGCAACAACTCCCAGTCCAGCCCCGCATCTGAGCAGTCTACAGCTCTGAATCGCCACCACGAACACTTCGCTGCCAGAATCTGAGACAAAAGGGGGAGAACTAGCTCCGCTCAGTCATCAAATCCATCTTGCCATCGAGGAATTGAAAGATCTGATGCCAATTGTCAAGATCTGAACTATTATGTGAGAGCCTGGATTAATAAGAATGATAGACTACACATATCAATAAGGAATTCCTTCTTTTCCAGGAGCCCGTCTGCAAGGAACTCCAAAGTTAAGCGTGCTTGACTTGGTTTGAGGATGGGTGACCGACTGGGAAGTTGATCCCGGGTGCGCACGAGTGAGCACAAAGTGCGCAGGAAAGACTAGTGTTGGTCTGTGGGGCAAGTCTAGATCCCGCCAGGCGTAACGGCCGGGAACCTGGGCCGACGAGCAAGTCGGATCCTTTGAGTGGGGGTGTATGTGAGAGCCTGGCTTAATAGGAATGATAGACTACTCGTCAACAAGGAATTCCTTCTTTTCCGGGAGCCCGTCCACAAGGAGCTCCAAAGTTAAGCGTGCTTAGCTTGGAGCGATTTGAGGATGGGTGACCGACTGGGAAGTTGATCCCGGGTGCACACGAGTGAGGACTGTTGAGTATATTGATTAATTAGGAAACATAGGATAGACTAGGAATTATTCGGGCTTGCCTTGTACTCCAAGTTGATCATGTACTCCTATATATACGCCCACGAGGCTCAAGCAATACATACATCGATTCCACCAATCTCTCTCTATTCCCTTCTAACATGGTATCAGCCTAACCCCGATCCAAAACCCTAGCCGCCGCCATCGCTTCCGCACCGCGCCGCCCCCGGCGCGGTCGATCTCCATGATCGCCGCCGGGGGCCGCGCCGCCCGTACCTAGGGTTCGTCCCCCGATCGTGTTGATCGGCTGCCCTAGAGAGTTTTTTTCCCGATCTGTTGATTGGGTTTTTTCTCTCTCGCCGATCAATTGATTGGTGTTTCTTTTTGGTTTTCCGATCTAAGATCGGTTTGCGTCGCCTGCCGCCGCCGTCGACCCGCGCCTCTACTCTGACACCGGCGCGACCACCCGGCCTCTTGTCCGACCGGGCGGCCTCACGCGACGCGGCGGCCTGTCACGGCCACCATCCGCGCATCTGCCCGCCCGTCCCTCTGCGCCGGGCGTCACCGCCCTGTCCCCGAGTTCAGCGCGCCCCTCCACCGATCGAGCAACGGGCTGCCGCTGCGTCGCCCCGTCGGGCCGCAGCGCCGCCGCCCTGTGGTTCTCCCCGTGGCTGCACCGATCCGCGCCGCCGCTGCGTCACCCCTTCGGGCCGTAGTGCCGCGGCACGTGGTCCCCGCCACCGCCCTGAGGCCGTTCCCGTGGTTGCACCAACCCACACGTTGCCGCTGCGTCGCCCCTTCGAGCCGTAGTGCCGCGGCCCGCGGTCAACTGCCGCCCCGAGGCCGTCCGCTCCAGGCTGTCCCCGAGGCTGCACCGACCCTCGCGCTGCCGCTGCGTCGCCCCGTCGGGCCGTAGCGAGCGTGGCACGTGGTCCTTGCAACCGCCCTGAGGTCTTCCCCGCCGTCGCCCCGACCCGCGCGCTGCCGTTGCGTCGCCCCTTCGGGCCGTAGCATCGCGGCTTGCGGTCCACTCCGCCGTCCCCGCGCGTCGACTTCCACGTGATATGCGCCGCGTCGCCTCCCTTGGCGCGGGAACGTCACCATCCGCGCCGGTCTTCGTCACGCTGTCGGGTTCTTTCTCGCCAACTTCGAGCACCGCTGCCGCGCTCCTTCCCTAGCCGCCGCCGCCGCCTCCTCAGGCCGCCGCCGCCACTCTTCTTCCGCAGCTCCACGGCGACTATCTCGACACCGGCCACCCCGACTCGACATCGACCACGGCGTTCTTCGCACGGCTACCTCGACCACGGCTACACCACCCTACGCTCTCGGCTACCTCGACATCGGCACAAAGGGCTACCGCCTTGCTTGAGCAACCTCGTCGGTTTCCACTCCAGCCACGACTTCCGCGATGCATCGACCGTTACGACTGTGGGGGGTGTCCGTCGGCTTACCTTCGGAATCGTCTCCAGTCTCACCGTCTGCGTTGCTACCGTTGTGACTGCGGGGGGATGTTGAGTATATTGATTAATTAGGAAACATATGATAGACTAGGAATTATTCTGGCTTGCCTTGTACTCCAAGTTGATCATGTACTCCTATATATACGCCCACGAGGCTCAAGCAATACATACATCGATTCCACCAATCTCTCTCTATTCCCTTCTAACAGGGACAAAGTGCGCAAGAAAGACTAGTGTTGATCTGTGGGGCCAGTCTAGATCCCGCCAGGCTTAACAGCCAGGAACCAGTGGCTATGGCCTGGGCGTTACATATTATAACTCACAAAATCCATAGATTCACAAACAAGCCCGGAATTCAGAGGGGATCTAGCTAGGGTATCCATTTCTTAGACAAGGAAAGCAGTGCCAAACCAGTCCAGTGGCGGCTAGGGTTTAACCCAAATTACAACTCGATTCCCCATCTAGAATCTCTGGCTTTATAGCCATTACAGTCCAAAGTTTTGGTAAAAGTAAAACAAGAGAGGGATGGCAACGACATCACGTTGAACTGCAAGTGGCGGTAAAAGTAATTAAATGGCAGTTGTCGAATGTCCTGCATCGACAGCATCCTCTTTTTAGTCACTTGCGTACCGGTTCGTAAGGTCATCGCATCCGTTGATTCTGGCCTTGGACAACCTCAGAGCTTCCAGCTAGTGTCAAACGACGAATAGCTAACTGAAGGTGTCGCTTTTCTTCAGGATTCATAATAGGTCCTGACAACTATATGTTGGGCTTCATCTTTTCTACATAATTAAGTGTAGGGAATGTTGGAGGAGCAACTTATCTTTATTGCATAGCCCAAGGGGAGTATATATTACAAGGGACTTGGAGTACAAGGAAGAAAATCAAGAGTAAAACGAATATGTAAGGGGACCTAGACCAATACTAATAATACTTAACACCCCCACCCCCACACACACGCAAACCACCAACACCTCCTCTTCCACCCATCGAATGCAAAGTGTATGAAATAGCAATGCATTTGAAGAAGTGTAACACCAAAACAAATAGTGAAAATTGAAAATCCGCGTCTTGATAGTGTCGTTGTAGCATACTAGCATGGAGTCTTCAAAACCTTGTTGAGTTAAGCCAAAGTGGGATAGAAGAAGCATGTCATAAAGATCGTATCACAAGAACCTGGCAGCGGAAGAAAGCTGGACGGCAAGAAAATGGGCGTTGATCGACGACAATGCAGAATGAGACCACATAAATTCTACAGAAGAAAACCAGGACCAGAAAGGCCATAGAAATTGTACAGAAAGGACCAGGACCAGAAAAGAAGACTGGCATAAAGATTCAATGTACTCGCATGGACACGAAAGAGCAACAAACTTGGTGGACAAAACAGAAAAGTAGAAAATTAGAAGCTAGGAAGCACACACGAGCGAATGATGCATGAGTTATCGCTACTACATGGGAGGCTATGGAGAAGACCATGCAGGTTAGCTACCGAAGAGGGGTAGTGACGAGTCCGCCAGCGAAGAACAACAACCAGCGGATGAGCACCCAAACCGATGGAAAGTGCATGTGCGAGACAGGGTCAGCGAAAACGACCACTGTGAAAATCACCGAACAACAAGGGAGAGAAAAGATGCCCAATGACAACATTGTACATATTCCTTTGTCTTTTATTTTACTAACCGAAGGCTAACCTTGCTTCAAAGCAGTGGGTGCATGCGAGAGAAATCACTCATGCCCGAAGACGCACCATGAAACAGGACCACCTCGGGGGTAGGCCTGATCACCGGAACCCTCGATAGGTTGGGAGGTCGGCAGCTGACGAAACGTGTGACTCAGCGGCAGCAGCCTGTTAGGGAGGAGACGGCGTGGACCAGGAGGAGGTGGGGCGACGGGTAGCTGGTGGACGGGAAAAAACAGGGCATAACGGGCTGGAGGACTGCGGTAGTGGTGTCATGGTGGGGAACGGCACATTGGAAGGTCACGGGTATCGGACTGAAACAAGGTGTCAGTTGGGGCGTCGATCTGGACCAACCAACAAAGGGTGTTGATGTCGTGATCTACAGCTGGGGCGTCCTGTTACTGGAGAGGCGAAGAACCGAGGAATCGAGCAGGAGAGGCGGCTGAATCTTGGAGATGTGATGCAGGAGCAGTGGCCCGATCTGTCAGAGGAGCCAGGTGGTGTATAGGTATAGGGCGAAGGGGGGCAGTGGTCGGCCCGACGCGCAACTATTTGGTTGGAACGGCCAGATTTGATCCAGCTAGGGAGATCGACAGAGACCGAGAGAAAATTCAATCAGGAACGGATGGAGTCGAGCCAGGAGACAGCCCTGGCTAACTTCGTCCAAGAGAGAAAGAGATTGGTACAGGAGAGAAAGTAGAGACTGGAAAAATCGATCGAGATTGGAGGGTTGCGGTGTCCGGGGTAAAACCTAGTGCTCTGATACCAGGTTACAGGCCAAACGTGTCTGCATTGCATAGCCCAATGGGTGAATATAGATTAAAAGGGACTTAGGGTACAAGTGAGGAATCTAGACTAATACGAATACGTAAGGGGACTTGAACCAATACTTATACTCCTTAACACAAATTATTTACCAAAGTTTTTCAATTCATATGTTCAGCTAGGAACATAACTATTTTACTAAAACTATTGCACTGCACAGTTACGCAATTATAAAATGTGAAACATAAGGCAAAATAAAGAATGTAACTGCATTGGACAACTCATCAAAAGCGGTTAGCTATGTTTGCTATTTATTTTGAACTTTGATGCACACTAAGCAAAAACTTTACAACACACCAATATGATTATGGTAATAAATAAATTTCAGTAGTAAACATGATATGTTGATCAGACCATCAATCAACATATTTAGAGTGCCATCCCACAGCAAGCTAAGGCTACCATTAAGTAGTTCTTTTGTCTACTAAGTTCTTTTTCATACCCCGTCTGATATTTGAAAGTTGTAAGTATTCCAGGGCAACTTTCATTTAAAAGCACATTAAAAAGACGTTGCGACTTTCAAGCTAAGATGATAGAAATCACCAGGTACAAATAACTTGGATGCCTCCTTTAGAGTGCCCAACTCCGTTATATCTTTGGCCTGTGAACAAATATCTGCGTAAGAACATGAGGATTTTCTATTTTCGTAATATCTGATAAAAGCACAAGCCTTCTAAGTAATAAGGATAAAGTGATACAGAATAGCATGTGATCAATAGTAACACAGTTAGCATATGTTCATAAAAGCTTTTTAACCCACTATTTGTTTCATATGTGTGCATACAAAATGCTATGACTATCTATATGCCCACAGAATAAGGGGATCAAGCAGGAGCAGATACACATAGCCTATAGCTCAGTAGATAGAAAAATTCCATTGTAATTTTTAATGATTATTAATAAATAAAGATAGGTAGGAAGGACGTAGGGCTTTTTCCCATCCGAGGGCCTGAACCTGTGTAAAACCATTGTGTCACCATCATCGATGACGAGCTATCCCTCTCTCTACAATCTTCCATGACAACATTATTCATCGACATTTGGCGCCCACCTTGGATCCCCAACGGATATCTTCCCACTCTTCCAATGCCCTTTCCAATTGAAATCACGTCCATGAACCTCGAGCCGATGGCCTCACCCAGCCACAACCTCGACAAAGAGGGATTTTCCATCACCGATATAAAAGCAAAAGAAGAGATCGACTTCAGTACTTCAGACGAAGAACCTCTGACCGAGAGCCCAGTCCACCGTCCCGGGCTTCCTACTCCTGGCGTCGAGAGGGCAGGGAGCTCAGCAATGGAGTGTGAATCGTTGGAACTGCCTAAAGTGCCTAGCTGGCGACCACCAGGCAAAATGCGGATCCTTCCTAACACAACTCCGGCGATCAGCGAGGACGGAGGGCCCCAGAAGGAGCCCTCAAGCGATCTTAGCTATTCGTGGTACAACAACTCCCCCACCCAACATCACCTGCCCACAACGCCTTATGAACCTACCACCCACCGCCTCGACTCTCAAGACTCCCATGCCGACCGATGCCCGTCTTCAGCCCAGGTCGTGCCGCCCAACCACCAGCGCTGCGCGTCGCCCCCGGCAGCGCCATGGCCGCCACCTCACACCAAGCGCCGCCACGCCGCCGCCGGCCGTCGTCTTCACCGCTGGCGACATTGGCACCAGCGTGGGGTCCCTTAACTATCTCAGAGGAAGTCAAAGATTTGGGCCGAGTCAAATACTACCTGGGCATGGAAGTGACCAGGTTTGCCAAGGGAATTGCACTATCTCGGAGGCAGTATACTTTAGATCCCCTAAGTGATGTAGGAATGCTAGGATGTTGGATGGCCTCAACCCCAATTGAGCAAAACCACAAAGTGACAGCCCAGTCAGGAGAGGAAGTGGATAAGGAGAGATATCAAAGATTAGTTGGGAGGTTGTTCTACTTATGTCATACACGCCCTGACATTGCCTTCGAAGTAAGTGTGGTAAGAAGATACATGCATGAACCTAGGAGTGATCATCTTGAAGCAGTGTATAGAATTCCGAGGTACTTGAAGGGGGCACCAGGAAGGAGACTCTTATTTGAGAGTAACAAGCATCTCGTGGTGGATGGGTACCGTGGGCAAGTTGCCTAGATGATCGTAGATCAACCTCATGATTTTGTGCCTTTGTTGGTGGGAACTTAGTATCATGGAGAAGTAAGAAACAAGTTGTTGTGTGCAGGTAAACTGTCAAGGCCGAATATAGAGCTATGGCTCAAGGGCTAAGTGAAAGGTTGTGGACAAGAAATTTATTAGAAGAATTGAAGATATTGAAGATTGGTTGTTTGAATGTGTGGTGTGATAACAAATCAGCAATCAAACATAGCAAACAATTTAGTGCAGCATGACAGAACCAAGCATGTGGAAATAGATAGATTCTTCATCAAATAAAAGTTAGATGCTGGGATCATCAAGATAGAGCATGTGAACATGTGAGCGGAGCCATCACAATTGGTCGAGCTCGAGACGGGGACGTTGCGGCTGGCCACCACGTCACCTACGAGGGGCAAGAGCTTGCCAGGACCTCGCAGGAGACGGGGACGCCACAGCGGCGGAGGCGAGGAAGCAGGTTGACAGGTGCACGTGGGGACTTCTAGTTTGGAGATGGAAGCAAGGCAAGATCTGTTTTTTCTAAAAGATCTATATATGTAATTTCCAAACCGCACGGGCTGGTCACGTGCACCCACCACCGCTCTTTGGCCGGGCCTCCGGTCTGCGCGTAAACTTCACCAAGAGCACTGCCACGCTCATCCGCTGCGATGACGACACCGTGGTGCCCGTCGTCGAGAGCCTGGGCTGCCCAATTGTCGATCTTCCCATCACATACCTGGGCATCCCTCTCACCATCAGGCGACCCACCACCGCTCAGCTGCTCCCTCTTGTCGAGAGAGTAGAATGGAGCTTGCCCACCTGGAAGGCTTGGCTCATGAACCGGGCAGACCGCCTCGCGCTGGTGAAATCGGTGCTCGGCGCGATCCCGCTACACCAGCTGCTTGTGTTGACGCCACCCAAGAAGATCCTTAGGATGCTAGAGAGAATCCAGTGCGGATTTCTTTGGGCCGGACGCGCTGAGGCTAACGGTGGCCACGGCCACGTTAACTGGCGCCGCGTTGCGCACCCTCAATGCCTAGGTGGGCTGGGAGTGCACGACCTGGAGCACACCGGCCTGGCGCTCAGGATTCGTTGGCTCTGGTTCAGCAAAACCGACATCGCCGCGCCTGGATTGGACTCGACCTCCAGTTCTCCGCTGAGGAGCGAGCCTTCTTCTTTGCCAGCACCCACACGACTATCGGGAACGGCCACAACACCAAATTCTGAGAGGACCGATGGATCAATGGGCGCTCCGTTCGCGAGATCACCCCCTTGCTGCACGCCTGCATCCCCAAGCGACGCAGGAAGACCAGGACGGTCACCGAGGGCCTGCAGGCTCACCTTTGCGAGCGCGACATCCACGGCGTCCTGGGAGTCCATGAAATTGGCCAGTACTTGCTGCTCTGGCGCCTTCTCGAGAGCACTACACTCTTTGCTGAGCCTGACAAGCTGATTTGGAAGTGGAACGAGGCCGGTACCTACACCGCCAAATCGGCCTACCTCGCATCCTTCCACGGGTCGATCGCCTGCAACAACTAGAAGCTCACCTGGAAGAGCTGGGCGCCGCCGAAAGTGAAATTCTTCCACTGGCTCGCTAGCTTAGATCGCTGCTGGACGGCGGATCGCTTCGCTCGACATGGGCTTCAGCATCACACGGCATGCCCCTTGTGCGACCAAGCTCCGGAGATGATGCACCATCTCCTGCTAGCCTGCCCCTTCTCGCGGCATGTCTGGCACGAGATCCTCTCCTGGATGAGCATGACCTGCAGGACGCCGGACAACGACCGCTCTCTGCTCGACTGGTGGCACGGCGCAAGCCAGGACACCCCTGAGCTGATGCGCAAGGGGCTTGCATCCACGACGCTCCTGACATCCTGGATGATTTGGAAACACAGGAACGACTGCATCTTCGATCGTGCGCGGCCATCCGTTCACACCATCGTGGGTAGGATCAAAGATGAAGCTAGGCATTGGACTAGTGCTGGCGCCGAAGGGCTTAGAGTTGTGCTCCCCGCCACATGGGATGTACATTAGCGTCTGCTAGATGACTGTAAACCACCTTCTAGGAGGATTGTAACTTCAGACTCTCTTTTCAATGAAATGAAAAAGAAAAAAAGTAAAAAACAGTTGTGAAAAATGGCAAGTTCCTCAACATACCTCTAGGAATGTGATCTTGAGCTGATTGGATGGCTTGATTACCACGCTTACAAGTTCTGACCTACATTAAAAACAGGAAGAAGGTTCTCTGCATTAGGCATATTCGAATGTAATCCTCTATTCCTAAATAGTTGCAACCCACTGCCTATTTTTTCTTAACCGTGCAAGCACACCACATGCATGCGTGCGACATCATCATTATGTCATCTCATGCATGTTGTGTGAAGAATTAGTTAGAGATGGCGCTACGCATTGATTGCATCATGCCATCTCATGCATGTGGTGTGGACAACTGATTGAAAGTGAAAAGACTAAGTGGAGAAGGCATGTGCATAGAACTATTGGTTGAGCGCTTCCTCTATTCCTACATATTAAATCAATTATTTAAAAGAAACTCTAGATTGGTATAAGAGTTTTTTTGGGATGAGCCTAGCAAATGAAAGAAAGTGAACACCATATATCAACCGACTTGAGAGAGAAAAAAATCATTAAATAAGTTTAACTTACTGCCAAAAATCTCAAACGATCAAATTGCTAACTTAACATAATTTGTGTTTGCCGTGCGCTAACAATATTTCATAGCTACATCTAAGCTTTCACGCAGCAAAGCCCAAGGAATAATATAGTTCCTCTACTTTCCTAATTTTCTAACCAAAATTTACACTGTATAAGGTTAATCATTAAAATATAAACATTTCACACATCTGTAAATGCTTCAGGGCTGTAGCTGGTAAGTCCAAAGGGGCCCTACTTACCTACCTATCTGGAGATGCGAACCGAGCTGCGTACGCCCTGACCTTAGCCTTGTCGCCATAATAGGTCATGGCGGCGCTGAAATCCTGAAATGCAGCCGAAAACAAATCTTGAGCTCACCCCAAAATTGCTATGAAAATCTGAAGCAGGGTAGGGAGAGAAGTACTGTAGATGAGACCGGTCACCTCGGGCTCCAAGATGTCGTCGAAGGACGGCGGCACGCGGATGGAGAAGCCGCTGCCGTAGTACTGCGACCACGACCTCGTGTTTGCGATGCCGACCAGCAACGGGGTAGCCCCGCCGTTTGGAGGGTGAGGCGTCGTTGACTGTGACACCGAAGGGAACGCCTCATCTGCCGCAGTGGCGGCGGCGAGGCTCATTGCGGCTGCGGCGGAGGCGGCAGCGGAGGCGGTGTAGACAGCGAAGTCGCGGCGTGTGGCGTCGCACCGGCGGAGCGGGCGCGCGGGGGTGGGTTTGTGGCATAGCCGTGCTGGCTTTGGATAAGGGGGCGAGGGGGCGAGGGGTAGGAGGGCGGCGGTCATGGCGCGCCACGCCCAGCGGACACTCACGGGAGTCGGAGGTCGGTCTATCCGTGTCAAGAAAGAACGCACTCTTTGCCTAGTTCCCACCATCCAAATCACCGAGCAACTGTCTTCCTACCCTAGACGCCGCCACGAGCCAGGCGACTAGGAGGCGATCTTCTTCCACCGATCTCCACCGGCCGAGGCGCTGGCCCCCTCTCCCTCCGGCTGCTCCGGCGGCAGAAGGGAGGGGACCCCGTTCCTCCGCTCTGTAGTTAGGGTTTGGATTTGTAAGTCGTGGTGCGTCGTTGGGGTGGTGGGAGCGGCGCCCAGACGAATAAATCTGCCTCAGCCCCATTCCCACACCGGCGGTGTCCTTCATGGCGGCGTCTCGGAGTTGATGGCATCGTGTGTCTGCCGATCCTTCAGATCGGCGGCGTTAGGGTTCATGGATGGTGTTGGCGAGGCGGCGGCGGCGACTCCATCAGGTGTGTCTCTCCTTCTGCTCTGTCCCCGTTGCTGTGGCGTTGTCTCCGACGTCATGGTGGAGCAGGGAGGTTTGGTCGTTCAGGAGTACGCGCAGACGGTTGTCTACGCAAGTGATAGCTGAAAGATGGAGCATATTGTGCTGGGTTTGTGGTTGGAGGCTGACAGTTCTGGTTTCCTCCTCCGACGTCGTCGTCACGCGGGGGTGTCAGTTCTGAAGTTCGATGGCGTGTCCGGGGACATGTTGCCCCGGTCTGATTCTTTCAACGGTAATGGTTTTGCTTCTGGCAAACTACTTTGGAGATCCGTAAAGCTGCAGATCAGCGATGGAGCCGCGTCGAGCTTGGGTAAAGAGGGATCTGTATTCTTCCCCTTTGGTGGCCGCTTCGGTGGTGTCGAAGGAAAGGGACAGACGCTGGTATTTTGCATAGGATTTTCCTATCTTTTCAGTCATGTAAGGTCGGTGCTTACGTGCCTTGTAACTTGATTTTTATTCTATAAATGAGACACGTATTACCATGCAAAAAAAAATCACCGAGCAACTCCGACGCGCCGACGCAAACACATGTCGGGTTTTTTCTGTTTTTCGTGGTCGACTGTTCGCCCGACTGGTCGATGCATTTTTCGTCCGTGTAAATTTAATCTAAAAAATGCCAGCGTCCACGGTTCATGATGACGGCCATGCCAGCGGCCTACATACATGTCAGCCTGGAAAAAAATACAGTTCATGCCGGCGCACTTGCCAGCGGCCAGCACACTTATCAGCACACAAAAAGGGCGATAGTTCAACCACGCCATATATCTCGGCCGTGGTCATGCCGACACACATGTCGACATACAAAAAAGATGGCGCTCTCAGCCATAGATCAACCATATAGCTCGAGCATCTCCTTTTGCCTCTTCTCGAACCAAGGTCTTCTTCTCGGGGACACCATGCTCAAGTCCATCGTCATGATCTCCACCTCCTTCACCATGCAAGCGAGCGCCACCTCTTTTGCTTTGGTCTTTGCATTGGTCGCCTCCATCCCGAGCTTCTTCGCTTGGATGTCCGCCTTCATCTCTATCTTCTTTGCTTGTATGTCGGCCTCCATCTCGAGCTTTTTCTTTTGTATCTCGATGTAGGCCTTCATTTACTCATCTTTCTCTTGTCGACGCTTCTCCCATGCCTCCTTTTGGGTCATCATGCCTTGCAAAGTTTCTTGCAAGGCAAATGTCGCCGCATCACGCTTCTTCTCCTTCTTGGAGTTGGTCTTTCCCCGCGGCCGCTTCTCTCCCTCGCCATGGTCCGCGATGGCCTCCGACCCTCTATTCTTCTTGAGGGCGGCATATTGCTTCTTGAACTTTCGACATTATGAATGATCGTCCAACAGTGGAAGAGGGTGAACGGCTTGTTCCCATGTTGAGCCTTGAATGCTTTCAAAGCTTGGAATGCCTACAAACCAAATGAAGACACAAATGTACATTCATATGCAATGGACATGCAAGCGTCAAGCAACAGAAACGGAAAATGAAGATGGAGGAATTGTATACCATGTCTTTGATGCTGAGGCCACTCATGGGACGGCCTTCGATGCTCTCTAGGGTGGCACAAAACTTGTTGCACTCTTGTTGGATGAGCCCCCACCTCTTGGAGATGGACATCCAACCATGCTTGCTCTCAAACTTGTACGGCGGGAACTTCTTGCGTTCATGGAATTGGGCATGAACTCTCAACCAAAAGGTCGATCCTTTTTGCTCGGCGCCGATCTTGGGATCTTGTCCAATATCTCTCCAACATTCACAAATGAGCTTGTCCTCATCCTTTGTGTATGCCTTCGTCCGAATGCTTTGTCGCTTGTTCCTTTGCGCATTGGCTTGGTGAGTGAGCTCGTCGGTAAACAAAGGCTCCCCCTCGATGTCCATTTCATCTTCTTCCTCTTGGTCGTAGTCGTCCGGGAACTCTTGTCCTTGCGTGAAGGTGCTGGCCATGCTCTCTTGGCCTTGCGGGAACGTGTCGGCCATGCCCTCTTGGCCTTGCGTGAAGGTGCCGTCCATGCCATCTTGGCCTTGCGTGAAGGTGTCGGCCACGCCCTCCTGGCCTGGCGTGAAAGTGTCGCGGCTGTCTTGGCTTTGGGTCTCGTCGGGAACGAAGCCCACGCCACCCACGCCGCCCTCGAGAATGATGTTCTCTATGATGAAAAGATTGGTCAGGTCATCATCCGTCGACACTGGCATTGCGTCGAAGTTGGCGGGCGTCGGGACGGTTGCTGGCGGGGATCTCACGAGGCCATTTCCTTTGGCCCCCGGTGGACGACCCGCCGGCCACAAGTGTGGCGTTGAGGTCGATGGGCATGGGTGCGGGCGTGGATGGCGCGAGCACACTCCCTTCGGGCGAGCAGTCCACAGGAGAGGAGGAGAAGCGGGTGGCTTGCGGTTGGGGATGTGCGTGGTGGACGTGTGCGGTGACTCTGCTCGTGGCGGATGGAATGCCGACGAGCCCGTGTTGGCCGCGGCCATGGCGACAGCGGCTAGAATGGCTGGCTGGCCCTAGCCATTGCTGAACCCTAGCAGTAAAAGGGCCTGCTGTGTGGCCTTGGCGACGAGGGCCTGATTGTCCGCAATGGCGGCCTCCTGTTGGGCGGCGTTGGCGGCTTCCAGCTTGTCGGCCTGCACCCTTCCTCCGGCCAGCCCTCTTGGCCGACTGTACTTCCCTCTCCGTCGGCGTCTGCTCCTTCTTGGGATTGGTCGCCTTTTTGCGGACGACGCGGGGCTTGTCGATGATGGAGGTGAGGCCGGCGGGGGCGACGAGGTTTGGCGTGTCGGCCATGGCGAGCGGGCGGGAGGGCGAGCGGGGTTTTGGGGAAAATGGGGGAAATGGGGTGGATGTGTCACTGTGTGGCGGGCCAGGGGAGGACAAGGGCAGGCGTTGCGCGCGTCCGCGCCGTGTCCACGCCGACGCAAACCCGACCCAAATTTGGGCCTGAAATGGGTCGCGGGCGGACAAAAAGCGGACACTCGTCCGTTTGCGTCGGCACGTTGGGCTGTGATTTGTGTCTATTTCGACCCAAACGGACGCGCAGGGACAAAATGCGTCGGCGCGTTGGAGTTGCCCAAAGAGCATCTACAACCGTAGTTCGCATATCTGAGCCCTTAGGATATCTTTAATGTTGATTCGTAAACCGAACACCACATCCGTCCATGGACCGTGGACCAGTCCGCGGACACTGATGCGAACGACCATCCAACGCTATTCCTCGAATGTCTGCTTTTATTAACTTAAAAGATCTACTAGTAAATCTTGCTGTTTTGATCTACTAGGCTTCCGCCAAATCTTGTTATTTTGATTTAGTAGTCTTCCTCTAGCCTTTTGCCAAACAACAAAGAAAAAAACATCCTTCCGCCACATGCTAGCCGCATCCAATGCTAATCAAAATCAAGAACACCTTCCGCCAAATGTGTAGTACTGCTTGCGCCAAATGCCAAGTGATAATCATCTATCTCCTAATACACCTTCCATCAAAGGCCCAAGTGCTAATCAACTTCCAGTACACCTTCCGTCAAATGCCTTTGGTCATTTTCAAAGCTTCCGCCAAAGGCTCAAGTGCTATCGCATGCTAGTCTTCCGCAAATTAATTCTCTTCCACCAATAATAGCAACGGCCTTTCGCCATCCGCGGAGAGAGGGTCTGTGGCGCGAGGTACGTGGTGGATTTTGATTCGTCCTGTGGATGTCCGGACTCTCGCAAAATCCCCCTTTGTTTGGCTCCGGTTTGCGGGAAAACAGACGTCCAAACACGTCGGTGGACCGATACAGGTCTGAATGGCAAACTACATCTAGACATCATGGTCCGAATGCTTGCCGGAGGTTTAAGGGTCCGCTTTGGAGATGCCCTTATACGAGGACGCGTCCACGGACAGCGTCGTGCAGGTCCTCATTTCTCCTCGTCCACAACCACACTCCACATATCCCAATATTCAAATCCATGCAAATCCATGCACGACCATCATTGATGAGGACATCAGTACCATAGTTACACCCACAGCCCCTGCCGTTACACATATGGGGCCAATTACTAGAGCTCGCGCACGCCAATTAAATTACCAGGTACTTTCGTTTCTTGGTAACGATTCTAATGTTCATGAGAATATGCTGCTGCCTAAATTGGATACATTTGTTTTGCTTACAAATGAAGGGCCCAGCATGGACAAGAAAGATGAACATTGGAGCATGATCAAGCATGGAGATGATGGCATGCGCAAGGGGAACAAGAACGGAGTTTTTGGTGGAGTTTGCAGCACTTTGGAGCCACCATGATGACGTATAAGGACATGGACGAAATATACAAGATGACCTTTCATAAATTTCGTCCATAGCTTAATATAGGTGCTGCGACATCTTATTTTTGGGCCAGGCCCATGTAATTTTGAAATACACTTAGTAGGCTGTTTCTGGAGTCCGTATTAATAGGGAAAACGACTTAGGACAGAATTTAGTCCCACCTTGCCAAGGGTGGATGAAATTCCCCTCTCTCCCTATAAATACAGCCCTTAGGGCGTCGTTTTAGACTTGGGTTTTGTTTAGATTAAAGTTTGCCATAGCTGCAACTCACATCCTTCGTTTGTGTTCAACGACCAGACCAAGACGTCACTGAACCCCACTTGATTAATAAAGATTTCCTCTTATACTCGCAATATCCAGATTGCAATATCAGTTTCTTGCTTGTTCTTCGTTTGCTTGCAGGAAATAGACCCTTGTGGTTAGGTTGATCGTGCTCCGCCGTGGTCAATAACCTCTCGGAGTTGGTTTAGCGATTGTTAAGGCGCGACATCTTCGCATGTTCGTAGTTGGATCGTCAAAGTCAACTTCCACCGAAAACGATAGCTATCTCATAGAAACATCGAGACACCTTCGCCTCTATCAAGTGGTATCAGATTTCCAGGTTGCTCGATGAGATTTTCTAATTTTTCGTAGTTTAGATCGCATCTGTTCTTCATACCTACAGTCCACGAAAAAACCACAAAACAATTAGGGTTAGATCATCATATCCAAACCAATCTGAGCCTTTTGCAATTTTCTTTTCGGTGTTTTGCTTTGTTGAATTTGCGATTGCATCGTCGTGTCAAGTTACTGGTCTTAGCGTCTAGTTCCCTTAGAGTTTCGAGTTCTGGTAATAGGTTTTCACGCCGCCGCCGCACCATCTTCATCGCCGCTGCCATATAGCATCACCACTTATCCGCTGCCAATCCGAGTCCATATACCACTACCGCATCTACGTCCCCAGTCAGAGTCCACCTCCAACACAGCCTTGTCGCCCTCACGCCAGTCCGGTCTAATTCCAACTCATATACACTACCAGTCCGAGTCCACTTCCATTACATATTCGGTTTTCTTGCGAGATCCATCTGTCGCCAGATCCGTGTTGCCTTGTCTGAGTAGGTTTCGGATTTCATCAATCTTGCCCCGTCCGTAGAAGAGAGGTGATTTCCAAAAAAAAGTTTCCGGAGAAAGTTCCACCTCTAGTGTCCAGAAAAGTTCCTTCACATTTCAGCAAAAAGTTCCGTTCTGGTGTCCAGAAGAGTTCCAAAAACATCAAAAATAATTTCGTGCCTATATTGTTTTTAGGCTTTGGGAAGCGTTTTGAGACACTCGCCATTATACTGATTTTTTGCAAAAAAAAAGAGCGCAAAAAAAAATCGGAGTGTGCTTCCCCTTGTTTATGTGCAGCGCTGTGATTTTGTTAGTGTTCTAGACTCGCGTCTCTAGCACAGTCTAGCCTAGGACCAGCACAATACCGTCGTTGAGCGTTTATTCAACTTTGCATCTCTGAATTGATTATTGTTGACATTTTTGTTACCATATCATAAGCCTTCCCAGCTACACATACATCTACGCCGTACGTTTGACACCACCTAGCAATCGCTCTATCCAAGCTTTGATAGTTTTGACTACATCGGTTGTCGATCACCGCCTGCTGCTTGGTAATAATGGATAAGAATTTGTGATTCGCTTGACGGATTTATGACTTTCCACCACACCACATCCTATTAGTAGTCTGTAGGACATATTCTTGTGTGTTTCTATTGCTGCTAACCATGACAGGATCACAAGCGAACGAGCTGGACTGGGAGAACATGACAAAGAAGGAACTACATGATAAATTTCAACAAATGTTGGGTGAACAGGGGCAAGACGTGATGATTAGCTTTGGACATGCGCTGGAGAGGATAGATGTCATTGAGAAGACAATTGACACTAAGTTGGAGGCCAAGTTCAATGAAGTGCTCGCGCGACTACCACCACTTGCTGGCCCTGCTGCACCGTTGCAACAATAACAACAACCACCTCCACATTGCTCCGATCACGTAGGACAAGCGAAGCGTGTTCCTGTTGAGCAATCTGGTGCCGCTGCTACTGCGTTTGATGTTTCCGTGGCTCATGCTGCTACTGTCGAGGAGTACGATGCTTACGAGGGTGATTACGAGGATGAGGTTAATCCAAATCAGAACTACGTGCAACCACCACAAGCACCAGGTCGTCCACACGCCTACAATCGCAACGGTAGGGCTGCACCACCACCTCAGGTATGAGATAATGACCATATCCCTAAACTGAAATTGAATATTCCGCTATTTGAGGGTAGATACATTCCTGATGTATATCTTACTTGGGAGTTAGAAACTGAACAACGTTTTACATGCTTACAATATCCCGAGGATATGCGTGTTGTTGCTGCTGTTTGTGCATTCACTAGTTTTGCTTGTGTTTGGTGGTCTGGACATTGTAGATTATATCATGATAATATCTCAACTACTTGGGCTGCTTTGAAAAATGCTATGCGTACTCGTTGGGTTCCACCATATTATGTGAATTACTTCAAAATTTGCAGCGTTTAAGACAAGGAAAAAATTATGTAGAGGAATATTATCAGGAATTACAAACTGGCGTGATTAGATGTGGTATTGTTGAGGATAATGAAGCTATGCTTGCATGTTTTATGGGTGAGTTAAATAGAGAAATTCAAACCATCTTAGAGTATAAGGATTATAACAATATCACTCGTTTATTCCATCTTGCTTGCAAAGCTGAACGTGAAGTGCAGGATCGACAGGCATTGGCGCGAACTAATTTTTCTGCAGGTCGATCATCATCATGGACACCACGTGCATCCTCTACTTCCACACGTTCTGCTGCCCCGACACCTACTTCAGCCGCCAACTCCAACCGTGATACAAGAAAACAGGCACCACCACCACCATCCGCCAAGAGCACACCTTCCGGTCCTGCACAGAGCTCTTCTTCATCCATGGCATCAACAGGGCAAACACATGATATTATTTGTCATCGTTGCAAGGGTGGAGGTCACTATGCGAGAGAATGTCCACCCAAGCATGTGATGATTGCTACTGAGGATGGTGGGTATGAGTCTGCTAGTGATTATGATGAGGAGACTTTGGCTCTTATTGCTAGTGAAGAACAAGGTGGAGATGCTTCTGAACAAGAGACACAATACATGGCTGCTGAAGACGCTGCTAGGTATGAAATTTTAGTCGCTCAACGTGTTTTGAGTGTGCAGGTCATACAAGTTGAGCAAAATCAGAGGCACAATTTGTTCCATACAGAGGGAGTTGTGAAGGAACGTTCTGTCCGCGTCATCATAGATGGAGGGAGTTGCAACAACTTGGCTAGCATGGAGATGGTGGAGAAGTTGTCTCTCACCACTAGACCACATCCTCATCCTTACTACATACAATGGTTCAACGACAACGGCAAGGTTAAGGTAACACGTACTATTCGTGTGCATTTTAGTATCCTACATATGCTGATTATGTTGATTATGATGTGGTACCCATGCAAGCATGCTCCCTATTACTTGGTAGACCATGGCAATTCGATAAACATTCCGTACACCATGGTAGAAACAATTAGTATACTCTTGTTCATAAGGATAAACATATTACTTTGCTTCCTATGACTCCTGAACACATTTTGAAAGATGATCTTACTAGAGCTAGTAGAGCAAAACAGGAGCAAAACAAAGAGTGAAAAATCTGATTGTGGCAAAAGAATTTGAGCAACAACTTAAGCCTAATAACAAACCATCATCTAGTGTTGCCTCTGAAATTAAATTGAAAACTGGATGTTTACTTGCCACCAAATCTAATATTGATGATCTAGATTTTAGCAAATCTGTTTGCTATGCTTTTGTGTGCAAAGAGGCATTATTTTCATTCGAGGACGTGTCTCCCTCTTTGCCTCCTGCTGTCACTAACATTTTGCAGGAGTTCGCTGAGGACTTTCCACAAGATGTGCCACCGGGATTACCACCTATTCGAGGGATTGAGCATCAGATTGACTTAATTCCCGGTGCTTCGCTGCCCAACCGTGCGCCATATCCTACCAATCCAGAGGAGATGAAGGAGATTATGCGTCAAGTGCAGGAGCTGCTCGATAAAGGTTATATACACGAATCTCTTAGTCCTTGTGTTGTTCCTATTATACTAGTGCCAAAAAAGGATGGTACATCGCGTATGTGTGTGGATTGTAGAGCCATTAATAATATTACTCTTCGTTATCGTCATCCTATTCCCAGGCTAGATGATATGCTTGATAAATTAAGTGGTTCTACCATTTTCTCCAAAATTGATTTGCGTAGTGGATACCATCAAATTCGTATGAAATTGGGAGATGAATGAAAAAGAACATTTAAAACTAAGTTTGACTTATATGAGTGGTTAGTCATGCCTTTTGGGTTAACTAATGCACCTAGTACTTTCATGAGATTAATGAACGGGGTTTTATGTGCTTTCATTGGACGATTTGTGGTAATCTATTTTGATGATATACTGATTTATAGCAGATCTTTGGAGGAGCATTTGGAACATTTACGTGTTGTTTTTATTGCGCTATGTGATGCACGTTTGTTTGGTAATAACCTTGGGAGGTGCACCTTTTGCACCGACCGAGTATCTTTTCTTGGCTATGTTGTTACCCCACAGGGAATTGAAGTTGATAAAGTCAAGATTGAAGTTATTGAGAGTTGGCCGCAGCCCAAAACAGTCATACAAGTGAGGAGTTTTCTTGGCCTCGCTGGTGTCTATAGGCGTTTTGTGAGAGATTTCCACACCATTGCTGCACCTCTCAATGAGCTTACAAAGAAGGATGTGCCTTTTGTTTGGGATACCGCACAAGAAGAAGCCTTCACGGTATTGAAAGATAAGTTGACACATGCTCCTTTACTCCAACTTCCTGATTTTAATAAGACTTTTGAGCTTGAATGTGATGCTAGTGGAATTGGATTAGGAGGTGTGTTATTACAAGATGGTAAACCTGTTGCATACTTTTCTGAAAAATTGAGTGTGCCTAGTCTGAATTATTCTACTTATGATAAGGAATTATATTCTCTTGCTTGGACTTTGGAAACATGGCAACATTATTTATGGCCCAAAGAATTTGTTACCCATTCTGATCATGAATCTTTGAAACACATTAAAATTCAAGCAAAACAGAACCGTAGACATGCTAAATGGGTTGAATTCATTGAGACTTTCCCTTATGTCATTAAACACAAGAAGGGTAAAGAAAATGTTATTGCTGATGCATTGTCTCGTCGTTATACTATGCTTTCACAACTTGAATTTAAAATATTTGGTTTGGAGACCATCAAAGATCAATATGTGCATGATGCTGAATTTAAAGATGTGATGCAGAATTGTAAAGAAGGAAGAACATGGAACAAGTTTGTCATAAATGATGGATTTGTGTTCCGTGCTAACAAGCTATGCATTCCAGCTAGCTCCGTTCGTCTTTTGTTGTTGCAGGAGGCTCATGGAGGAAAATTAATGGGACACTTTGGTGTGAAGAAAACGGAGGTCGTACTTGCTACGCATTTCTTTTGGCCAAAGATGAGATGAAATGTTGAGCGTTTTGTTGCTCGCTGCACTACATGTCAAAAAGCTAAGTCACGACTCGATCCCCATGGTTTATATATGCCTTTGCTTGTGCCTAGTGTTCTGTGGGAGGACATATCTATGGACTTTGTTTTAGGTTTACCTCGAACAAAGAAGGGGAGGGATAGCATATTTGTTGTCGTGGATAGATTTTCCAAAATGGCACACTTTATACCATGTCATAAAAGCGATGATGCTGCTAATGTTGCTGATTTGTTCTTTCGTGAAATTATTCGCTTGCATGGTGTGCCAAATACAATTGTTTCAGATCATGATACTAAATTTCTTAGCCAATTTTGGAGATGTTTATGGGCTAAGTTGGGGACTAAACTGCTTTTTAGTACCATGCTACTTGTGAGCTGCGTTGGGATTTTTCCCGAAGAGTAAGGGTGAAGCAATATAGTAGCAGATAGTATTTCCCTCAGTGAGAACCAAGGTTATCGAACCAAGCAAATCCTAGTCAAACATCACCTGCACACAAACAGACAAATACTTGCACCCAACACGGGCAAGAGGGTTGTCAATCCCCTTGTACTCGTTATTTGCAAGGATCAAAACTGGTAGTGGTAAACGTATAAATTGCAAAGTAAATAAAAAGTAAAATAATTGCAGCAAGGTAATTTAGGTTTTAGTAATATGATAAAAGTAGACCTGGGGGCCATAGTTTTCACTAGAGGCTTCGCTCTCGGAAAATAGCATACGGTGGGTAAACAAATTACTGTTGGGCAATTGATAGAAAAGCGCATAGTTATGACGTTATTCATGGCAATGATCATGTATATAGGCATCACGTCCGTGACAAGTAGACCGACTCCTGCCTGCATCTTCTACTATTACTCCACTAATTGACCGCTATCCAGCATGCATCTATGGTATTAAGTTCATAACAAACAGAGTAACGCTTTAAGCAAGATGACATGATGTAGACAGAATAAACTCAAGCAATATGAATAAACCCCGTCGTTTTATCCTTAATGGCAACAATACAAATACGCGCAGCCTCGCTACCCCTTCTATCATGAGGTGAGGACACCTCAAGATTGAATCCATTACAAAGCACCTCTCCCGCTGAAGATAAATCAATCTAGTTGGCCAAACCAAACGGATAGATCGGAGAGAAATACAAAGCAATAACAATCATGCATAATAAAGTATAGCAAAGACTTAATTACTTTCAATGAATAATATGATCATAAGCCCACAATTCATCGGATCCCAACAAACACACCGCAAAAGAAGATTACATCGGATAGAACTCCATGGAGATCATGGAGAACTTTGTATTCAAGATCAAAGAGAGAGAAGAAGCCATCTAGGTACTAGCTATGGACCCGTAGGTCTATGGTAAACTACTCACACATCATCGGAAGGGCAGCAAGGTTGATGTAGAAGCCCTCCGTGATCGATTCCCCCTCCGGCAGATCACCAAAAAAGGCCTCCAGATGGGATCGCGGAAGAATAGAAGCTTGTGACGGCGGAAAAGTTATTTTGGGTGGTTCTCTGTTGGTTTTGGAATATTTTGTAATTTATAGAAGTGGAATTAGGTCAAACGAAGTTGCGTGGGACCCACGAGCTCGAGTGGCGCCCCAGGGGCGCGCCAGGTGAGCTCGTGTCTCCCCCGTACGTCTTCTGGCCTCCTGACGAAACTTCTAGGGTCCCTTCTGGTCCAGAAAAAATCATTTTAAAGGTTTTATTCTGTTTGGACTTCGTTTGGTATTGATTTCCTGGAAAACCAAAAACAGGAAAAAAAAAACAGCAACTGGCACTGGACACTGGGTTAATTAGTTAGTTCCCAAAAATGATATAAAATTGCATATAAAACATATAAAGTATCCAAGATTGATAATATAATAGCATGAAACAATCAAAAATTATAGATACATTGGAGACATATCAGCATCCCCAAGCTTAATTCCTGCTCGTCCTCGAGTAGGTAAATGATAAAAATAGAATTTTTGATGTTGAATGCTACCTATCATGTTTATCATGTAATTTCTCTTATGGTGTAAATATTGAGAAACGGTGAAGGAATTGATATCAACATAATAATATCCATGAATACAAGAACATAATCATTAAAATTTTAAAATATACGATGCTCAAAGACTGTTATCCCTACTCATTGAATTATGTAAGCATGGCATGACTCCGCCTTCACCGCATAAATATAAATCATGAACACCCCGGTGTCAAACCAGGCAATTGGATCATACTTTTAACGCGCTTCAGCTTTTTCAACTCCACTCAATACATGAGCGTGAGACATGGACATTGGCACTATAGGTGGAATAGAATACAGTGATAGAGATATATAGGAGATGTCAAAAAGGAAGAAAGGCTCGCATCAACTCGGCGGATCAATAGGCAATGGAGAAGCCCATCAATCGACACCAATGCGAGGAGTAGGGATTGCCATGCAACAGATGCACTAAGAGCTATAAGTTTATGAAAGCTCAATGGAAACTAAGTGGGTGTGCATCCAACTTGCTTGCTCATGAAGACCTCGGGCGTTTGAGGAAGCCCATCATCGGAATATACAAGCCAAGTTCTATAATGAAAAATTCCCACTAGTATATGAAAGTGATATCTCAGGAGACTCTCTATATGAAGAACATGGTGCCACTTTCAAGCACAAGTGTGGTAAGAGGATAGTAGCATTGTCCCTTCTCTCTTTTTCTCTCATTTTAATTTTTTTGTTGGGCTCTTTTGGCCTCTTTCCCCTTTTTTTCATCCGGAGTCTCATCCCGACTTGTGGGGGAATCATTGTCTCCATCATCCTTTTCCTCACTAGGACAATGCTCTAATAATGATGATCATCACACTTTTATTTACTTATAACTCGATATTACAACTCGATAACTGATATGAGATGACTCTATATGAATGCCTCTGGCAGTGTACCAGGATGTGCAATGATCTAGCGTAACATGTATAACAATGATGAATGGTGGCTTTGCCACAAATATCATGTCAGCTCTATAGGATCATGTAAAGTAATATGATGATGAACACACATGTCATAAGACGGAACGGTGGAAGTTGCATGGAAATATATCTCGGAATGGCTATGGAAATATATCTCTGAATAAGTAGGTATGGTGGCTGTTTTGAGGAAGATATAAGGAGGCTTATGTGTGATAGAGCGTATCATATCACGGGATTTGGATGCACCGGCGAAGTTTGCACCAACTCTCGAGGTGAGAAAGAGCAACGCACGGCATCGAAGAGGCTAGCAAATTGCAGAAAGGTAGGAGTGCGTAATTGCCCATGAACTCACATTAGTCATAAAGAACTCATATACTTATTGTGAAAGTTTTATTAGCCCTTGAAGCAAAGTACTACTCGCATGCCCCTAGGGAGGAGGTTGGTAGGAGTTAACCATCGCACACTGATGGCTCCATATTTTACGCATCTTTAGAGCTCATTTGTTGCACATTATCTTCGTATATTAAGTCATATCATGTTTCATTGAGCCAATAATATGTCCATATGCATGATTTCCAATTTTTATCCTTTTCACCGTGAGCATTGCATAATCTTTATTCTTTGTTAGTTTTTATTAGTTTTCTTTGTCTTTGTGTGTCTTGTAGGTGATATGGACTTCCCAAGTACTTAGCACGATGAAAGGAGTTCAAACGGTGGACATCCAGGACCCAGACTTAGCCATTTCAAAGGTGGAAAAGGTCATTTTTCCAAAGTGCTCCAAATCAAGATCTAAAACCAGAAATGGATCAGCGTCATTCATACGAATCCAAGGAGCCCAAGAACGTCAAATTACGAGTTCGTATGAAGAAATTGCGACCGTTTTACCAAAGGGGGGCAGCAGAAGAAATTAGTATGAAAGACGGCGTTCCATGCGGCCGCGTGCGGTCGTTTGAGCGCCCATTTGGACCCCGGACAGCACCAAAAGTTGCCTCTCATGACGGAATTCTTCGTGGATTTCGTCCCCGTTTGTTCCCACGACTTCCTTGGCCTTCAAGGGGTGATTTGGGAGAGGATTGGGCTCATCTAGAGCCCTTGGATCAAAGGGGAGATGCTACATCAACGGAGGAGGCTATGGGAGAGCTCTTATATACTCACCTTCAACCCTAGCCGCCACCATCGTTCGTCATTCATCATCTCATCTCCAAGTCCAGCCACCATCCACCTCAAGAACACCATTGTTGCAACCTTGAAGGAGACCAGAAGGGAGCCGCCACGGTGGGGGGCGGCCATGGGCCGCCGTCGCCACGCCGCTGTCATCACCATCATCATCCACGCCGCCGTCATCACCATCATCATCCACGCCGCCGCCATCATCACCACCATCACCATCCCTTCTTCCTCCTCCATCATGGTCTCCGTGATGGGTTGTATCAACTCTTGAACCCCCTTATATGTGATGTTATTTGAGTAATTGTTAGCTATGGGTCAGTCGGTTAGTAGGTGGTTATTTGATATGTGTTGTCTAATTATGCGTGTTGCTTTGTGTTGCTTATTTACCTTCGGTAACCTAGAGATGGGAGATGTCCTATCCATTGGCGTAGTTGGAGACATCCAACTACCCAGGCCACACATGAAGTATATAGATGGTTGTGCAAACCGATTGACCTGCGATGTGACAGGCGCATATATCTTGAGGGGAACACAATTATTCTAGGAGCATGGTTGTCCATAGAACCTAATGCCTTCGTCCGGTCCTCAAACCACGAGGACCTTAATGTCTTTGTGTTAGCCGCCTCTAGTATGGGACACGAAGTAGGATGAATGAGTTATCTCAATACAGCGCGTCTTGAGAGATAATGTTATGTGAGGGACCGCCCACCAGAAGTAGACCACCGTATCCTATAGTGCAGGTACTGACTTAGTCACAACGTGACATAGTCGTAAAACCCTAACTCCATTCCGCGCCGGTACCGAACGAGGCCGTACCTAGATGCCAGCAATCTCATCTAAAACATCACATACTTCTCTTAGTTTATTTCTTCCGCTTAGTTTAGTATTTATTTCCCATTCTCTCTAGTTTAGTTTAATTCTTTGTTTTTACCTTTCCCTTGCAACTTACTTATGTGAGCTATTTCCAAACTCCGGTTTGGGTGTGAGCGTGGTTGTGTTAGTGACAACACAGCTGCGGGGATTGTCGTGCCAACCTATTCGCTCCCTGTGGGATCGACAAACCTTACTTATCACGAAATTGCTACATAGCCCTGTGCACTTGCATGACATCAAGCTTTTTCTGGCGCCGTTGCCGGGGATCATAACGCTTGGATATTACTTTCCCATTCACACTTAGTTTACTTTTGTTTGTTGCAAAAATCTGCTAATGATGTCTTCCGAGATTTCTCTTAATGGACAGATGAAAACTGCGATGGAGGACAAGAGGGACATATGCCCACCATTGGCTATTGATGATGAGAAGATAAAAGAATGGCTCCAAAAATTGGACAAGTGGTCATCACTAATATGCGAAGAATATTCAATCATTTGTAAAGATTGTGGAACCGAAGGGCATTTCACTTATCAATGTAAGTACAATTATGATCCAGTGCTAGCAACTTATAATAGTAGTGATAAATGCAATGCTAGTATGGAGGTCATACAAGTTGTACTCTATATGGGTGCCCATGAGGTTTCACAACGAATAGGAGGGCCAGGGGCTGATTGCATTATGCTTCATAGCGCTTATGTACAATTGCATCCTATTAGTCTCTTTTGCATTGATAATTTCTGCAATAATGCTTTAGTGATTGACATGCCGGAGCGAGTAGCTACCGCTTGGGAGGAAAAGAATCTTTTGCATGACTTGCAGGAAAATAAAGAAGAGGATGCGCCCCCTACCAATGCCATCTCTAGTGATGACTCATATGATGCCCAAATCCTCGATGAAAAGTCTCGAGACGACTTTGGTTGTCTTAATGAATTTACCGAAGTCATTCATAATGATGAGCTAGAGTTGCAATCTGCAAAGGGTGAACCACTGGCTTCAACAGAAAATCATGAAGTGTTCACCCACAATGATAGCCATGGTAAGAATTTAAATTTATATATCTCTCTAACCCTCTCGTTGCAGACAGATGAGGAGACATGGTCAATAAGCTCGGTGCGTCGATACTCGCCAAAGAGCGAGTATGAATTTACTTATATGATGCCGATGCACCGTAAGCGAGTGCGCCTCTGACCGAGCTCTGCTATGAGGTGCTCCAAACCCCGGTCGGAGGTAGGCATCCAACTCGGTGTTGATATCCCTTGGGATCTGAGTGGATGACCTTATAGAGCACCGAAGCCCAGCTACATGGCTATAAAGAAAGCGCTGCTTGGGAGGCAACCCGGAAGTAAGTAGGTGTCTTTCTTAGATTTGTGTCTTTGAGTCTAGTTGCATTCATGTTTGCATTGGCACTTTTATTTTGTTTTGCATAGTTGCTATTAGAATTAGTGTTGGAATAATCTTTGTTGGTAAAAATTTAGCGTATTGGTAGCCCAATGTTTTGCTACACACCTCCTCTTATTTTTGATGCAAATATGCTATGTTACTAACGTGAGGAGGAAGCACAATTTTTTTCGCGAAGTTCTGCAGCTCCAGGGAAAAAGACGGCGTATCATACGACCGCCACGGTCGTATTTGCGCTCGTATCAGCTCGTGGCCGCGAGCAAAAAAAGACCAAAACGAAAGACGGCCTACCATACGAGCGCGCACGCTCGTATGCTCGGTCGTATGACCTGGTGGCCACGAAGAGTAGCCCTACAGAGCAAAAGACGGTGTTCCATATGAGCGCTTGCGCTCGTATGCGCGTCTGTATGAGAGGGTGATGCTGGGCCAGGACTTCCAGAGCAAAAGACGGCATACCGAACGACTGCACCCGGTCGTATGTGCGCTCGTATGAGGGCAAAAATACCCCCATTTGATTAATTTTCGACGTCTGAGGTCGATGGGGTATTCTTTAACCGATTATTTGCTTTGCTCATTCATCTAATTGCCTTCGAAGCTCCTTGACCAATAAATCTTTAGCAACCTATGTTTTCTTTTCTTTTATTTTCCGGTCTGTTCGTATACCGAATCGATGCTTTTATTTTGTGTGTTATTTTCGCAGGGACTTGAACCTTATGTGGTGTGTACGGTATGGTGCCAACCGTATGAAGATCCACACAAGCCACTTGGTTTCTTCCATTTGATAAGCTTCAACTCCGAGTACCCGGTAATGTTTTCCAATTTGAACCTTGCCCCAAATAAAAGTTGTTTAGTAGTAAGTATCTCACCTTATGTGAGAACCTCTTTTTATTAGGTACTTAGGAGCTGCACACTTGTGTTTTATATTTTGTCTCACACGCACTTAATTCCAACCTAGGAGAGTCGACACTTCTAGACTTAGTTTATTGACTTAAGCGAGGTGCTTAGGTTGATGAACCGATCTTTATGAGGCAAATGTTTTTTTATCACTTGTGTTGCTAATCCTTTGTGCTACAATTTTTTTTTTGAAAAACCCAAAAGCACAAAAATACTTTGTTTCCTTTTTAGTCTGTTTTTTAGCAGGTTCTATTGGAGGACAGCCACCGGACCACAACAAGGAGATCGTAGAAGCAAGGTCCATGTCCATTGAAGGAGAGGTTATTTGAACCTCAACGGTAAAAGTGTCTAACCCTTGCTTTAACTTAAGCTTGGGGAGGTAACCACTTCTCGCACTCTCCTTTAAAAGCTGCATTTTCTCTTTTCTTTCGTAATTTTCTCGAGTTTGGTATTGCAAAGTTCTAAGCTTGGGGAGGTTATGTTTTTCATGCGTAGGGTTTTATACAATGTTCATTATCATAGGGTTTTTGTGCAATCGTGTGTCTTGCTATTTTGACATGCTTGTTTTGCTTTAGTTTCACCTAGCATGATGAAATCTTGTGACCCTCTGAAATACATTGCCATGTTCTTTTATCGAAAAACAAATAAAGGAGTCCTTTGAACTGTTGCCTTTCTTTCACCTAATAACTTAAGTTGGGGACTCTAGTGGTAACTTGAGTAGCGATTGGATAATTGTAGAGGCTTTCTACTGATGAAACCAGCATCTTTGGTTGATCCGGGATGCCCAACGAGGTTTTTCCCCGCCAAACTATCCCCTTGGGGTACTTAGCTTTTGAGTCTTATGCAACATGACACCGCGATACTCTTGTGTAGTGTTTGAGTTCTTTATGACTAATGCGAGTTCGAAGCCTTTGCACTTCCGTTTCATCTTATTTTGCTAGCCTCTACGGTATTGTGCATTGCCCACTCTCACAATGAGACTTGGCGTATACTTCGCAGGTACATCCAAACCCATGGGAGGACTTCCTCTTGTTCTCCTACACATAAAACACCCCATCTCCTCAAAACAGCCACCATACCTACTACCATGGCATTTTCATAGCCATTCCGAGTATATTGCCATGCAACTTCCATCATTACTATTCACATGACTTGAGCATTCATTGTCATATTGCTTTGCATGATCATGTAGAGCTGACATGATATTTATGGCGCAGCCACCGTTCATCATTGTTATACATGTTACGCTAGATCATTGCACATCCTGGTACACCGCCAGAGGCATTCATATGTAGTCATCTTTTTCAGTTTATCGAGTTGTAAGTAAATAAAAGTGTGATGGTGATCATTATTAGAGCATGCCCCAGTGAGGAAAAGAATGGTGGAGACTTATGAGTCCTCGAAAAACTGGGGATGAGGTCCATGAGACTGTTCTAAAAAAGAAAGAAAAAAAGAGAAACAAAAGAGAAAAAGAGAGAAGGGGCATGCTACTATCATTTTACCACACTTGTGCTTCAGAGTAGCACGATGCACTTCATGTAGAGAGTTCATATACTTCATGACTATGCTAGTGTGATCTTTACATTATAGAACTTGGCTTGTATATTCCAATGATGAGCTTCCTCAAATGCTCGAGGTCTTCATGAGCAAGCAAGTTGGATGCACACCCACTTAGCTGCATTAGGAGAGCTTTCATACACTTATAGCTCTAGTGCATCCATTGCATGGCGATCACTACTCCTTGCGTTAACATCCATCATAAGGCCTTCTCCAGTGCCTAATGGTCAGCTGTGTTAATGCGAGGCATAGGCTTGCGCTCAGCTCTGCATAGGTAGTTGAGTGGTTTAATAACGCAGACAGACGGTCTTTCTATTGTACCTGGTATGCCTCGGGTTGGTGTTTTTGAAGCGATCGCTGATGCATGATTCCTTTGCCTATGATAGTCATTGCTATGTTCCCAACATAATATTGACATCCTCTCTAAACCTTTGACAATGGGAATTTGAACTCCACAAAAATATTTCCTCTTTCTTGACCTCCATGGCAATGGAACTAAGAGGATTGCAGGTATTACTCCCATGCTAGCTAACTTTTTCAAACTTGCAAGATGAATATGGATGTCACTTTTGGACTTTGGTTTTTAATGTGTGCTTAGAGTTAGCAACAATGAGCTTAGATAGTCAACCTTCTTACTCGAGGACGAGCAAGGTTTAAGCTTGGGGAGGTTGATGGCTCCATATTTTACGCATCTTTAGAGCTCATTTGTTGCACGTTATCTCCGTATATCAAGTCTCATATCATGTTTCATTGAGGCAATAATATGTCCATATGCATGATTTCTAGTTTTTATCCTTTTCACCGCGAGCATTGCATAATCTTTATTCTTTGTTAGTTTTTATTAGTTTTCTTTGTCTTTGTGTGTCTTGTAGGTGAGATGGACTTCCCAAGTACTTAGCACGATGAAAGGAGTTGAAAAGGTGGACAACCAGGACCCAGACTTAGCCATTTCGAAGGTGGAAAAAGTCATTTTTTTCAAAGTGCTCCAAATCAAGATCTAAAACCGGAAATGGGTCGGCGTCGTTCATACGAATCCAAGGAGCCCAAGAATGTCAAATTCTGAGTTTGTATGAAGAAATGGCGACCGTTTTACCGAAGGGGGCAGCAGAAGAAATCAGTATGAAAGACGGCGTTCCATGCGACCGTGTGCGGTCGTTTGAGCGCCCGTTTGGACCCCAGACAGCACCGAAAGTTGTCTCTCGTGACGAGATTCTTCGTGGATTTCGTCCGCGTTTGTTCCCACGACTTCCTTGGCCTTCAAGGGGTGATTTGGGAGAGGATTGGGCTCATCTAGAGCCCTTGGATCAAAGGGGAGATGCTACATCAATGGAGGAGGCTATGGGAGAGCTCTTATATATTCACCTTCAACCCTAGCCGCCGCCATCGTTCGTCATTCATCATCTCATCTCCAAGTCTAGCCACCATCCACCTCAAGAACACCATTTTTGCAACCTTGAAGGAGACCGGAAGGGAGCCGCCACTGTCGGGCCATTGGGAACCAGGGTACCACGACCTGTATTGGAGATGACGCTTGGCGAAGGCCCAAGATGCGGCTCGTCTAAGGGCGCCGCTAAGCGAAGACATCTCGCGAGGCGTCAGCCCCCCGAGGGCCCCTCCTCAAGGCGCGAGCCACCAACACTTAGCCGCAGCAGCGGCGGAAGCCTCGCGAGGCCCTCTCGCGAGGCTGCCTCCCGAGGCGGCCCCCCGAGGCGGTTGGCCGAAGACGCGGGTGACGCGTGGTCCTATGCCCATCACGTGGGTGACGCGCGTGGCGACGAATGGCAGCAGAGGCCGCGCCAGCGGGCGCAGACAGAGAGGCTTTCCTCTTTGGTGCTAAAGGGGCAGCCCCAGCTGCCCACCTCCAAAGCAAGTCCCAAGGAATGCCCGTTTGGTGAAAGAAGACCAAGATAGGAAGGCGCGCAGGGCGGAGGTCACCACCGAGCCCACCGGCGCGTCATGGATCACGCTTTTGTAGGCGAAGACTGCTTTTAGTCAGGATAGCCTGAGCGCCTGTCCCCTTTCAAAAACCCGCCAAGTGTGGCAACCCTTCCTGCCTAGATTTTCAGGGGAAGAGGACCAGGGCGGCTATAAAAGGGACAGAGCTGCCTTTGTAGAGGGGATCGATTCCTTCATCTCCTACCTTGTACGCGAGGACACCTTCTTGCCCATTGCAATCCCAACCACAAGCAGGAGTAGGGTTTTACACCGCAAGGTGGCCTGAACCTAGGTAACCGTCGTGTCCCCTGTCGTGCTCCGCGCTAGCACTCTCGCCGTAGTCACCCTTGGTTGGTAAGAACTAGCTTGCCCCCAGTGTTCGAACCTTTGGGTCTCCGGAGCCCCAAATCCGACATTTGGCGCGCCAGGTAGGGGGCGGCTTCAGTTCTTCTCGCCTCTTCACCTCCATGGTCGATGCTCGTTGTGAGCGCTACGCGCGCCGAGCTGCCAGGGTGGCCCAGACGGAGCCCGTCGCCCGTGACGACCGCCGGCGCCACCACCAGCCATCCATGCAGGCGGAAGGCCATGGCCTCTTCGCTCACCCACCGCGACGCGCCGGCCGAGCAGGCCGCGCTGCTCATGGAGCGCGAGCTCCTGCGCTACCGCCCCACCGACGCCGGCTACGACGCCTGGCTCGGCCGCATCACCGAGCTCATCAACGCCACCGGAGACGCCCCGGTGCCCTCTCACTCGCTACGCCCTCTGCCATCTCATGCCAGGGACGTGGCGCATGGTGCGCCTCCTCCGCCTAGCAAGGGCGCCAGGCGCCACCACGACGCACGGGCGCGTGAGCCGTCCCGCGGCGCGTCTTCGCTGGACCACGGCGAGCCCAGCTGCTAGATCGTCCGGCGCACGCCACCCGACGCGCACGTCCTCCTCGAGCGGCAGCACCAACGCCAAGACAGGACCATCCAGGAGGTCGCGGCCGCCGGCCGCCAGAACCGTGCCGCCCTCGCCGGTGGCGTCCCTTCCAGCTGCGGGGGTTGCCGCGCCTTCACCCGCGAGCTGCGCCGCGTGGTGTGGCCTACCAAGTTCAAGCCAGACCTGCCTCCGCGCTACGACGACACCCCCAACCCTGCAGAGTTCCTGCAGCTCTATGCACTGAGCATTGTGGCAGCAAACGGCGACGACAAGGTCATGGTGAACTGGTTTCCCATGGCCCTCGAGGATGGCCCACGCTCATGGCTCATGAACCTTCCCAAAGCGTCCATCTCCTCATGGGCCGAGCTCTGCCAGCAATTTGTTGCCAACTTCAAGGGCACCCACGAATGCTCCCTCATGCTCAACGACTTGCGTGCCATGCGCCAGCGCCCTGACGAGACTCTCCGCAAGTACATCCAATGCTTCAGCCAAGTGCGCAACAAGATCCCGCGCACCTCCGAGGCCGCCATCGTCTCCGTGTTCTCCAACGGCGTCACGGACGTCCGGATGCGCGAGAAGCTCGCCATCAACGACGAGCTCAACTCCATGCTCGAGCTGTTCGACCTCGCTGACAGGTGCGCCAAGGCCGAAGAGGGCCGTCTCTTCGCCCACAACGACCCCGACGCGGCGCCAGGCGCCGCCAAGGCCAAGCGCAAGGACGCCAAGCGCAAGGGCCCTGCCGTGCTCGCAGCGGAGCCTGAGCAAAAACACAGCCGTGAGCACAACGAGCCCAAGAGGGACAACCGCCCTCTCTGCGCCTACCACAACTCGCACTCCCACAGCACTGAGGACTGCCACGAGCTCAAGCTGCTTCGCGATGAGCGCCTGGGCCACCGTAGCGACCGCAACGACCGTGGCACCGACCGAGGAGGTGGCCGCAATGGCAACCGTTGGGGAGACCGCAATGGCTATGGCAACTTCCAGCAGGGCTGGCGTGACCAGCCTCGCGAGACCGCCTGGCATGATCAGCCTCATGAGGCCAACCCTTAGGCCAATGCCGCTCTATGACCGCTGCCGCCGCCACCGCGAAGGAATGACGGCAACCAGCCTGACGAGGGCGCTGGGGGTTACCAAGAGCCTCGCGGCATGGCTTGCATCCTTGGCGGGGCCCAGGCTCCCATGTCCAACCGCCACTTCAAGTTGTTCTCTCGCGAGGTGAACGTTACCCTCCCGAGGCCAGAGGACGCTCGGCCCCTCAAGTGGTCGCAGTACGCAATCACCTTCGACTCCAACGATCATCCCAAGTCTTCAAGCACTGCGGTCACGGTCCCCATGCTATGCACCCCCACCATCAGGAACGTCGCCGTCACCAAGACGCTCATCGACGGAGGTGCTGGCCTCAACGTGATCTCCATCGAGACCTTCGAGCAGCTCCAAGTACCCTATGACCAGCTGATGCCGACCAGGCCCTGCTCCGGAGTGACTGATGGCTCCACCATCCCTCAGGGGCAAGTGCGCCTCCCCGTCACCTTTGGCACTCGCAAGAACTACCACACCGAGCTCATCGACTTCGACGAGGCGCACATCGGCCTGCCGTACAACGCCATCCTGGGCTACCCAGCACTCGGCAAGTTCATGGCGACGACCCACCATGCCTACAACGTCCTCAAGATGTCGGGCTGCAGCGGCATCATCACCGTCTGTTGCGATGAGAAGGACGTGGTCCGCTCCCTCGAGAGCGCCTACAAGGCTGCCGCCACCGCCTATCCTGCCGACAAAGATATCGCCGAGCCTCATGAGGCCGCACCCGTGAAGAAGAAGCAGTTGTTCTCTCAGGACCGCGCCGAGACGAAGAAAGTGTCGGTGGACGGCAGCGGCTCAGGCCCTGCCTTCACCATCGGCGCCGGCCTCTCTCCTGTATAGGAAGACGCACTCGTCACCTTCCTTCAGGCAAATTCAAATGTGTTTTCCTGGGTGGCATCTGATTTGTCCGGTGTGCCGAGGGAGGTGATTGCTACTTGTGAGCTGCGTTGGTAATTCCCTGAAGAGGAAGGGAGATGCAGTATAGTAGAGATAAGTATTTCCCTCAGTTATGAAACCAAGGTTATCAATCCAGTAGGAGAATCACGCAACACCTCGTTAGCAGCACCTGCACATAAAACAACAAATCCTTGCACCCAACGCAAACAAGGGGTTGTCAATCCCTCGACGGTAATTGAAAGATTAAATTGTATGTGATAGATAGATAGATTGAAACAAAAATACAAAATAAAATAAATAAAGTAAAATTGCAGCAAGGTATTTTTAGGGTTTTTAATATATGATTTAGATAGACCCGGGGGCCATAGTTTTCACTAGAGGCTTCTCTCAAGAAAATAGCATGCGGTGGGTAAACAAATTACTGTTGGGCAATTGATAGAAAAGCAAATAATCATGACGATATCCAAGGCAATGATCATGTATATAGGCATCATGTTCGAGACAAGTAGACCGACTCCTGCCTGCATCTACTACTATTACTCCACACATGGACCGCTATCCAGCATGCATCTAGTGTATTAAGTCCATAAAGAACGGAGTAACGCCTTAAGCAAGATGACATGATGTAGACAAAGTAAACTCACGCATGAATAAACCCCATCTTTTTACCCTTAATAGCAACGATACATACGTGTCATGTCCCTTTCTGTCACTGGGATTGAGCACCCCAAGATCGAACCCATTACAAAGCACCTCTTCCCATGGCAAGATAAATCAATCTAGTTGGCCAAACCAAATCAATAGATCAGAGAAGAAATACGAAGCTATAATAATCATGCATAAAAGAGATCAGAGAAGACTCAAATAATATTCATGGATAATCTGATCATAAACTCACAATTCATCGGATCCCAACAAACACACCGCAAAAAGTGATTACATCGGATAGAACTCCAAGAACAGCGAGGAGAACATTGTATTGAAGATCAAAAAGAGAGAAGAAGCCATCTAGCTACTAACTATGGACCCGAAAGTCTGTGGTAAACTACTCACGCATCATCGGAAGGGCAGCAAGGTTGATGTAGAGCCCCTCCGTGATCAATTCCCCCTCCGGCGGAGTACCGGAGAAGGCCTCCAGATGGGATCTCTCGAGAACAGAAACTTGCGGCGGTGGAAAAAGTATTTCATGGACTCCCCTGATGGTTTCCCGATTTTTGGGAATTTATAGTGGTGGAATTAGGTCAAAAGAGGCAGAGGTGGGCCCACGAGGCACCAGGGCGCGCCTGCCCCCCCAGGCGCGCCCTGGTGGCTCGTGGCCACCTCCTGGGGCTTCTGGCCTTCTCCCGAAGCTTCTAGTGTTTGTTATGTCTAGAAAAAAATCTCCAAAAAGTTTCGTGGCATTTGGACTTCGTTTGGTATTGATATTCTGTAAAACCAAAAACAGGCAGAAAACAACAACTGGCACTGGGCACTAAGTTAATAGGTTAGTCCCAAAAAATGATAAATAATTGCTGTAAATGTATATAAAAACATCCAAGATTGATAATATAACAGCATGGAACAATCAAAAATTATAGATACATTGGAGACGTATCAGTGATCGAGCACCACTTAGCGGTGTGCCCCAATGCACGCCCCGTGAAACAGAAGGCACGGCGCCAGGCGCCAGAGAAGCAAGATTTCATCGTCAAGGAAGTTCAGAAGCTCCAAGAAGCTGGAGTCATCCGTGAGGTGCGCCATCCCGAATGGCTCGCCAACCCAGTCGTGGTGCCCAGGAAGTGTGGCAAAGAGCGAATGTGCGTCGACTTCACGAGCCTCAACAAGTTCTGCCCCCAGGATCCTTTTCCACTGCCCCGCATCGACCAGATCGTGGACTCTACCGCCGGGTGTGAGTTGCTATGCTTCCTAGACGCCTTCTCAGGCTACCACCAGATCAAGATGGCAACTGAAGACGTGGAGAAGACGGCCTTCATCACCCCCTGCGGCATATTCTGCTACGTCTGCATGCCCTTCGGCCTCAGGAGCGCCGGGGCCACCTTCCAGAGGCTGACGCGCATCGCCTTGGGGCCCTAGATGGGAAGAAACGCAGAAGCCTACGTCGACGACATCATTGTCAAGACTCGCGAGGCCTGGTCCCTCCTCGCGGACCTCCAGGAGACATTCGACAACCTGCGCAAGGTCAACCTCAAGCTCAACCCGGACAAGTGCGTCTTCGAAGTTCCCTCCGGCAAGCTGCTTGGCTTCCTGGTCTCCCACCGTGGCGTCGAGGCCAATCCCGAGAAGATCAAGGCCATCGAGAAGATGCACCCTCCCCACAGCCTCAAGGAGATACAACGCCTGGCGGGATGCATGGCCTCGCTTGGGCGATTCATCTCCAAGTTCGGCGAGCGAGCCCTGCCGTTCTTCAGGGACATGAAGAGATTCGGCCCCCTTCAAGTGGACTCCCGAGGCCGACGCTGCCTTCGAAGACCTCAAGAAGTACCTCATGAGCCCGCCTATCATGGTCGTGCCACGCTCTCGTGAGCCCTTGCTCCTATACTTGGCAGCCACTCCCCAGACGGCCAGCGCAGCCCGGGTGGCAGTTCGAGAAGAGCGTGTCTGCGCACAGAAGGAACTGGCCCCGCCGCCTCCCGAGGCCGCGCCGTCGCCTCCCGAGGGCCCTCCTCAGGAGGCCTCCAGTGAGCCACCTCGTGAGCCGCCTCCCGAGCCTCCTGAGCCTCATGAGCCCCTCGGGCCCCCCGAAGACCAAGCTGCCACAACAACTACACGCCTCGTCGAGCACCCGGTGTCCTTCGTCAGCACAGTGCTGCGGGATGCGCGCGAGCGCTACCCCATGCAACAGAAGCTCCTCCTCGCGCTCCTCGTCGCCTCCAGGAAGCTGTGCCACTACTTCCAGGGCCATCCCATAAAGGTGATCTTGTCTTATCCCCTGGAGCAAGTCCTGCGCAGCCCCAACGCCGCTGGTCGCGTCGCCGAGTGGAACATCGAGCTGCAGGCCTCCGAGCTGGAATTCTGCACCACAAGGGTGATCAAGGGGGGAGCACTGGCTGACTTCGTAGCGGAATGGATGGATCTGCCCCAGGAGGAGCCTCGCGAGGCCGAATCCCTCTTGCCTGGGGACGAGGCGCCTGGCGGCTGGACTATGCACTTCGATGGCGCCTTCTCCCGGCAGGGCGCAGGGGATGGCGTCATGCTCACCTCGCCAACAGGAGACAAGCTCTACTACGCTGTCCAACTCTGCTTCAAGCGCGATGACAAGGTCTCCAACAACATCGCGGAGTACGAGGGCCTCATCGCTGGCCTCAAGGCTACCTCTGCTCTGGGCATCAAACGCCTCACCATCAAGGGCGATTCGCAGCTCCTCGTCAACTTCTCCAACAAGAGCTACAAGCCCAAGGACGAGCACATGGCCGCCTATTTGGAAGAGGTATGTAAGCTCTAGAAGTGTTTCCTTGGCCTAGAGCTTCAGCACGTTCCTCGTGGCGGCAACAAGGAGGCCGACGACATCGCTAAGCGAGCATCTCGCCGCGAGCCTCAAAGCCCCGGCATCTTCGAGGAAAGGCTCCTCAAGCCATCAGCTACACCACCCACCGCGAGCACCACACTGCTTCACGAGGAGCTCCCACCCGCACCACCCATGGGCGCACCAGACTGCGGCCCAGCCTCAGGAGCCCGCCTGCTGCTGGTGCTCGAACCTCAAGTGGACAGCTGGGCCACTGAGTTCAAGGCCTACTTGCTTCACGGCACCCTCCCGGAGAAGGACTCAGAGGCAGAGCGCGTGGCTTGCCAGGCCACCGCTTACTGCTTGAAGGACGGTGAGCTGTACCGCAGGCGCCCCAATGGCATCTCTGTGTAGTGCATCTCCGAAGAACAAGGTCGCGAGCTGCTCGCCGACATCCATGGAGGAGACTGTGGCCACCACTCCTCATCACGCACCCTCGTCGGCAAGGTCTTCGGCAGCGGCTTCTACTGGCCCACCGCGCTTCACGACGCCACCGAGCTGGTCCAATCCTATGAAGCTTGTCAATTCCACTCCAAGCAAATCCACCAGCCGGCGCAAGACCTCCAGACGATTCCCCTCTCGTGGCCCTTTGCGGTCTGGGGGCTGGATATCTTGGGACCCTTCCCTCACGCGGCTGGCGGCTACCGCTACCTCTACGTCGCCATCGACGAGTTCACCAAGTGGACAGAGGTTGCGCCCGTGCGTACCATCCCAGCAGGCTCTGCCGTCAAGTTCATCATGGGCCTCATGAGCCGCTTTGGCCCCCCAACCGCATCATCACTGACAACGGCTCCCAGTTCACAAGCGGCCTCTTCAGGTCATACTGCGCCAGCCTCGGCATGCAGATCTGCTATGCCTCTGTGGCGCACCCACGAAGCAATGGCCAGGCCGAGCGTGCCAACGCTGAGGTCCTCAAGGGCCTCAAGATGAGAAGCTTCAAGAAAAAGCTCGAGGCCTGCGGCAAGGGCTGGCTTGACGAACTACAGTCTGTGTTGTGGTCAATCCGCACGACAGCAACCAAGCCTACTGGCGAGGCTCCCTTCTTCCTCGTCTATGGAGCTGAAGCAGTCCTTCCTTATGAGCTCAAGCACGGCTCTTCGCGAGTCCTCGCCTTCGATGAGGCTCGTCGGTACGGCTCGCGAGAGGCCGACGTGCTGCTCCTCTAGAAAGCCCGTCGCCAGGCCGCCCTGCGCGCCGCCAGATACCAGCAGGCTTTGCATCACTATCATAGCCGCAACATACGCCCACGCACCCTCGAAGTCGGCGATCTCGTCCTGAGAAGGATCCTCTCTAGAGAAGGACTCCACAAGCTCTCACCTATGTGGGAAGGCCCTTTCAGGGTTGCTCATATCTCCAGGCCCGGCGCCGCCCGGCTGGAGACGGAGGACGGAGTTCCTGTGCCCAACACATGGAACATCCAACACCTCCGCAAGTTCTACCCGTGACCCTCATGCGTACGAACGAAGTGGAGCTGTACACGCTCTGGAGCCTCTCATTGCGTTTGCTTGATGGGCCCGCGAGAGCTCCCGCCCACGTCTCAGTGGAAGCCCCATGCTCTGCGCTAGCGGAACGTCCCACGCCTAGTGGAAGCCCCATGCTCAACGCTGGAGGAACAATCATCTGAGGGCGCCCCACGGGCTGTACCAACCTCACGCTGATCCGTGCCGGACACGGCAGCCTCTTCCCTTTTCAATGTGAACTGAGGGCGCCCCACGGGCTGCACCAACCTCAAGCTGACCCGTGCCAGACACGACAGCCACATCTCTTTTTGGTTGTGTAATGAACTTATTATTTTGCTGCAGTAAAGCTTTATTTCCTAAGATATTTTATGTGTTGCTAAGTTGCTTGCCTCAGGAGTTGTGTACTCTCGCGACCTTCCTCCTACGCATCTCGCGAGCGGGGGCTGGACACGGTGCCTGTGCTCAGGTCAGTCCCAGCAGCGCTGCAAAACCCAAGTGATCGAGCTCTGGCTCGCGGGCCTGCTCCCGTGCATGCCACCTCACCAAGGTCCTTGGTGTCTCGTCTCCTCACGTCACGCCCACGAGCAAGCTAGCAAGCGTGCATCGCTCCCCCCTTTGTGAAATCGATATGAAGTTGTCACATGAATAAGGCACTCAAAGGCCTCGCGAGCGCTGCCTCGCAAGGTGACTCATGACAAGACGCCTCCGTAAGCCCTCAGGGAGCCTCGCGAGAGCTGCCTCGTGAGCCAACATGCGACGGCTGTCTCCACCAAGTGTTAGCGGGAGGTCTCACAAGCAAGAGCCTCGCGAGGCGCAGCCCGCAGCCACAACACGGCAAGCGACACTCGCGAAAGAGCTAAGTACAAAAACACCTCACGAGCCGCTCTCGGCGCCTCTCAGGTTCCCTCTCCCCGCAACCTCGTTGAGTGCTGACGTTTTCTCCTCCGCGCAAGCCGCTTGCACGTCAAAGGGGGACTTCCTGAGCATCGCGCCTCAGGAGTCCTTACCGCCTCTCAGTGCCCTACACCTCTTGGCCTTGTCCAGGCAATGCGACCTGACATACCAGCGACGGCTGTAGCCCGCTCGGGGGCTGGGTCCTGACGACGTAGAGCACCAAGGCAAACAAGGAAAGGGAAATAGGCCTCACGAGAGAGCCTCACGAGGAAACATACATTGCAGCAAATCATAAAGTACTTAAACAAAAGACATTGTTTTTTACGCCCCCACGGGGCTACGACAATCTGGCACAGGTAAAAGGGAGGATCTAGGAGGTCACGGCATCGCTGTCATCGCCATCATCGCCTTCGCCGTCATCGCCCTCGACTCCGTTGGAGCTCTCGCTACTGCCGTGGGAGAACTTCGCGAGCAGGGCATCCACATGGTCCTCCACTGCCTTCCCGAGGCTGTCGCGGAGCTCCTCGGGCACGGGGGCTATCACCCTATCGAAGTCGAAGTTGGGGTCGGTGTGGAGAAGATGGCTGAAGATGCGCGTCGCCGCCTGGAAGAGGAGGTCGCGACATTCGTCCTCGATGATGCCGTTCACCCTCTTCACTCCAGCCTCGAGCTGCTCCACGAGCTTGGTGAAGAAGTCGAGGTAGCTGGCATCGTGGGTCTCGCGGGGGCCCTCAAGCCTCTCCTTGCAGATGGTGGCCAGGGCGCCACGGGCCCGAAGCTGGAGGGAGCGGAACATCTTGGCATGCTCGTGTTGTCGCCCCACGCCCGGCCCGCCTCCAGCCTCGCCTGCTCGACGACGGTGGAGACACCACTTACCTGCTGCTGGAGGGAAGCTAGCTCCGCCTCTGTGCCGGCCTTAGCCTGCAGCGCGGTCTTCCGCCAGTTCTCCGCCTCCGCCAGGACCTCCTTGAGGCCATCAATCTCCCTTTTGAGCTCCTCGCGCTTCTGCTTGAAGCGGTCCTCCTGGAGCTTCAGCTTCTTGCTGTGGTTTGCGACGAGCGCCAAGCGATTCTTCTCTATCTTCGCGTCGGCGTCCTCCTGGGCCTTCTTCTCCTTGGCCTCCAGCTGGGCGTTGGCCCTTTCCATGCGCTGGTTGTAGGCGTCCTGGGCGGCGGCCACCTGGTTTTCCAACGTCTCCAGGCGCTCTCGCTCCTTGGCCTGCTTGGTCGTCATCCGCGCGAGCTCCCGCTCGCGGATTGCGAGGTCCGCGTCGCAGGCCGCGAGTTCCTCTTCGCGGGCGGTGATGGCACGCTCCCGAGTCTGGAGCAGCTGCTCCTGCGTGGCGTGCTGCTCTCGGAGCACCTTCGTGCGGGCCTCCGCCTCTTTGCGGTGCTTGTCGGCTGCGTCAACCTCCCGGAGGGCGCTCTCGAAGACCTCCTTCACCTCGGCGGCGGACTTCTCGCGCTTCTCCTGTGCGGCCTCGTCTTGGCGCCGGCTCAACTTGATGGCGATGTCGAGTCGATGCCACCCCTCGGCAAGGCGTAGGCGCTCCACCGCAAGGCGCCCCTCAGCCTCCTGGAACTCCACCTCGAGCTGGCCCAAAGCTCCCCTTGCAGTCGGCAGGACCCCGCGCCTGAGCAGGGTGCGGTTGCGCACGAGTGTCAGGGCCCAAGATGGGTCCGACTCCTCGCCGCCCTCCGCCGTCACGGCCTGGGAAGGCCCTGCGTCACTCGTCAGGAGTGGGAGACTCACCGTAGTCTCCTCTCCCTCCTGCCGCGGTGCCGCATTCCGCGGGCTTGTTGCGCCTGCGGCGGGAACCTCGCGCGCCGGCGAGTGCCGAGGGCTTCCCGAGGCGCCCCCGGTGTTTGTGGTGGTCGGCGGTGGAGTCGGCGCCTCCGCCTCCGTCATCACTACGTCCGTCTCCATGGCAGGCACCTCCGGAGTCATGGCGCCTCCTCCGGAGGCCGTCTCCCGAGGCTCGGCGTCCTTGGCCTCAGGAGCTGCGCTCGCATGCGGCTCCGGAGGGACCACACGCTACTTCTCCGCCTCCGCACGCTCCGTTCCGGCATCAGAGCGACGGGTGGCCCCTTTGCGCCCCTCGGCGCCTACAGCAGGCGTCGGGGCCTCCTTCGAGCCAGGGGTCCTCTTCGTCTTCTTCTTCTTCTTCTTCATGGATGCCCTGTGCGAAGCAAGGCTTCAGCCCCAGACCGCGAGGCGAACACAAAAGAAAGGGGAAAGTAGACACTTACTCATCGTTGGCAACCCACTTCCTCTTCTTCAGGGTGAACGGTGGGCAATCCTCGCCGCCGCCCTCACGAGGCCCCCTCCCAAGGTCTCCTCCCGAGGTGGCCCCCCGAGGCTCGGCGGCCTCGTCCTCGGCATCGCCCCTTCCGGCCGGGGGCTTGGCGGCCCCGCCTTCTGCACCGGCCTCCTTGATACGTCTCCAACGTATCTATAATTTATGAAGTATTCATGCCATGTTTATAACAATTCTATATGGTTTTGGTATGATTTGATTAGAACTAACCCGGACTGACGCTGTTTTCAGCAGAACTACCATGGTGTTGTTTTTGTGCAGAAATAAAAGTTCTCCAAATGAGCTGAAACTTTTTGACGATTTTTTTTTGGAACAAAAGAGACACTAGAAGCTTCGTGGAAGGACCAGAAGAGCCATGAGGTGCCCACGAGGCACCGGGGCACGCCAGGGGGGGTGGCGTGCCCATGTGCCTCGTGGGCCCATGTTAGCCCATCTTGACGTGATTCCAACGCTGAAAAATCCTATAAATAGAGAAACCCCTAGAAATAACCCTAGATTTTGGACTACGCCGCCACAAGCTTCTGTTCCTTCGAAATACCATCTGGAGACCCGTTCCGGCACCCTGTCGGAGGGGGACATCATCACCGGAGGCCATCTTCATCATCCCGGCGGTCTCCATGACGAGGAGGGAGTAGTTCACCCTCGGGTCTGAGGGTTTGTACCAGTAGCTATGTGTTTGATATCTCTCTCTCGTGTTCTTGATTTGGCACGATCTTGATGTATCGCGAGCTTTGTTAATATAGTTGGATCATATGGTGTTTCTTCCCTCTCTATCCTTGTTGTGATGAATCGAATCTTTTCCCTTTGAGGTTTCGTTATTGTTGGATTGAATATTTCAGATTTGAGAACACTTGATGTATGTCTTGCATATGAATACCCGTGGTGACAATGGGGTATTATATTGATTCACTTGATATATGTTTTGGCACTCAACTCGCGGATTCCCGATGTGACATTGGGGTAATCTATGCATAGGGGTTGATGCACGTTTTCATTATGTTTTCTCCGATAGAAACTTTGGGGTGCTCCTTGAAGTTCTTTGTGTGGATTGAATATTATGATTATGAAGTTGTTTGATGCATATCGTATAATCAACTCACAGATACTTGTGGTGACATTGGAGTATCTAGGTGACATTAGGGTTGGTTGATGTGTATCATATGGTGTTATTTTAGTACGAACTCTAGGGTTGTTTGTGACACTTATAAGAATAGCTCAAAAGATCGATCGGAAAGGATAACTTTGAGGTGGTTTCGTACCCTACAAACAATTTCCATCTTATGTTCTCCGCTAATAGGAACTTGGGAGTGATTCTTTATCGCACGTTGAGGGATGATTATATGATCCAATTATGTTAGCATTGTTGAGAGATTGCACTAGTGAAAGTATGAACCCTAGGCCTTGTTTTTAAGCATTGCAATACCGTTTGTGCTCACTTTTGTTACTTGCTACCTTGCTGTTTTTATATTTTCAGATTACAAAAACCTATATCTACTATCCATACTACACTTTTATCACCATCTCTTCGCCGAACTAGTGCACCTATACAATTTACCATTGTATTGGGTGTGTTGGGGACACAAGAGATTTCTTGTATTTGGTTGTAGGGTTGTTTGAGAGATACCATCTTCAACCTATGCCTCCCACGGATTGATAAACCTTAGGTCATCCACTTGAGGGAAAATTGCTACTGTCCTACAAAACTCTGCGCTTGGAGGCCCAACACGAGTCTACAAGAATAAGTTGTGTAGTAGACATCAAGATCTTTTCTGGCGCCGTTGCCGGGGAGGTGAATGCTTGAAGGTATATCTTTAGATCTTGCAGTTGAATCTTTTAGTTTGTTGTTTTATCACTAGTTTGGTTTATAAAAGAAAACTACAAAAAAATGGAATTGAGGCTTCCTCATATTATTCGTCTTTATCATGTCTTTCTTGAAAATGATGGAGCGGAAAATTGTGCTCAATTGATAGAAGAAGAATTCAATAAAATGTTTGGCATAAAATCTTTGAATGATGAGCATGATTGCAATGTTTTTAGTATGAATTCTATGAATATCCAAAATACTAATGATGATTGCACTAGTCATGAAAAAAATGTTTCTTATAAGCATGTCAATTTTTGTGGAGTGCATAAAGTTTGTGAAGACATGCCTTATAGGGATGATAGATTTTGTAAGAAGCATAAACATGACAGAACCAATTTTTTGCTCAAAGTGATAGATGAATTTGCTACAAAATTATGCTCTCTTCATCCCATTACTTGTGAACTTTGCAATAAAGTTGGTCACCTGAATTTTCAATGCATACTTTTTCATGATCGAATCATGGCTAAATATTGTAATGACTTGACCGCCCTCGAACTATATAATGAGCTTTATCTATTTTTGGGGTATGAGGAATTTACACATAAAAATAGTTGGTTTGAAGTATTCATTCTCACAGACAACATTGAAACTAATCTAGAGGAAATATATATGTTTTGTGTGGTAAATTGCAATGAAAATGCTTATATTGCCAACTATAGAAAGATGGGAAAACCAATAGAATATAAAAGGAACACTAATGAAAGGGTAAAGATTTCCACTTTCCCTCCTATTGTCTCTCATGATGAAATAGGTGACGAGGAGGAGCTTCCTATTCAACCAATCTCATCAATAAGAAGCTCGGAAAAATTGATTAAACCCACACATGATGTGGTGAAGAAGAAGAAAAGAAGAAAGAGTAGAGGTAAAAAGATATCCCTCCCAAATAATGTTGCCCCTATTATTGTTGTGCCTCATGAGAGTGAATCAAAGATAATTGTGGAAGATGATATACTTGATGATGGTATTGCTTCTTTGTCTTATGGTACAATGTCTGAAGGAACTATTGAGGATGATTTTATTATGCCTATTACTCATTATGATGATTATGATTGGGAAGATAATGATACCTCTTATGATCTTGAAAATCTTTATGGCACCAACTTGGAAAATTATGATGATAATTGTTATACTATTGGTGCTATTCATACTATTAATGATGAAAGTGATTATGCTTATGATATGCAAAGCCACAAGCTTGGGGATGCTATGTTTGATGAGAATGACATGTTTGAGAATTTATTTGCTGCAATTGATGTTTGTTCCATGCTTGGAGATGCTATACTTAATGAAGATGATCTTTTTAGCCCCCCTAATTTGAATGATCAAATTTGTTATGATGATTTCATGCCTCCTATCTATGATGATTATTGTGATGATACTTATGTTATGAAAAATAGGGATGATTATTATTATAATACTTGTTATAATCCTTTTACTGAACATCACTCTTTTAATGTGGAAACAATTTATAGTATTCGAGTTTCATACTATACTCCCACTATTATGAATGAGAAGAAAATTGCTTGTGTGCAGAGTAATAAAAATTCTATGCTTGTGGATCATGGAAAGAATGCTTTATATGATAGCTATATTGATAAATCCATTCATGATGCTACTGAAAATTATTATGAGAGAGGAACATATGATTCATGATGCTCCCGTTATGTTTCAATTCTTCACTTTTTATGTGAGCGTCATTAAAATCATCATGCCTAGCTAAAAGGCATTAAAGAAAAGCGCTTGTTGGGAGGCAGCCCAGTACTTATACCTACTGTTTTTGTGTGTCCACATAATTAAGCTACTGTAGTAATCATGTTTTATATGTTTTCTTTCAATAATGTGCCAAGTAAAGCCTTTGGGATAGTGTGGATGCTTGTTGATTTGATTCTGTGCAAAAACAGAAACTTTTGCGTCCAGTGATGGAATTTCTATTCTGTACTAGAGCGTGAAAAAATTCTGAAATTTTTACACAGTATTGGGTTACAAATTGTTTACGTTGTCCTAATTTTCAGAATTTTTGGAGGTACAGAAGTATGGTTTTTAACTCGCTTACTACACGCTGTTCTGTTTTTGACAGATTCTGTTTTCGATTCATAGTTTGCTTGTTTTAGTGTTTCCATAGCTTATATTGAGTAATATAAATTATGGAAATGATAGAATACAATAGGAATTATGTGATAACAATTATGAATCTTGTCTTGATAGTACCTAAGTGGATGATTTATTTTTATCATACTAACCTATCTCACGAAGTTCCGTTAAGGGTGATTGAAGTTTTGTGTGATTGAAGTTTTCAAGTTTTGGGTGAGATATCGATATGAGGAGAGTAAGGAGTGGCAAGACCCTAAGCTTGGGGATGCCCAAGTCACCCCAAGGTAAAATTCAAGGAAGACTCAAGCGTCTAAGCTTGGGGATGCCCCGGAAGGCATCCCCTCTTTCGTCTTCAACACTATCGGTAACCTCACTCGGAGCTATATTTTTATTCGTCACATAATATGAGTTTTGCTTGGAGCGTCATTTTATTTTGTTGATATTTGATTTATATTATCAATAATCATTTTTTGTATCTTTTAGTTCAATAAAATGCCAATTATAGCCTTTACCATGCTCAGTTTGCAAGTTCATGTGTTGCTGTTTGAAAACAGAAAGTTTTCTGTTATGTCCAGAATATTCCTGAATAGTCAGGACATGATAAAAATCTGAAATTTTTACACAGTAAGCATGCATGAGTTCTCTATCACGTGGTAATTTTTCAGAATTTTTGGAGTTAGGGAAGTATGGATTCTTATTCACCCTTTACAGACTGTTCTGTTTTGGCAGATTGCTGTTATAGTTGCATTGTTTGCATATGTTTGCGTGTTTAATGTTTCTATTTGAGGATAGGAGTATTAAATATGAAGAGGCATTTAGTATGCAATGTTTAATTATAATTTTTGTGATTTGCTACAGTAGAGAATGTTAAGGTTTTGAGTTGATTTATACTAACTTATCTCACGAGTTCTTGTTGAGTTTTGTGTGGATGAAGTTTTTAAGATTTAGGGAAGCCATGATATGAGAGGAATTAAGGAGACACAAGAGCTCAAGCTTGGGGATTCCCAAGGCATCCCAAATTAATATCTCAAGAAGTCTCAAGCATCTAAGCTTGGGGATGCCCCGGTAGGCATCCCACCATTCTTCATCAACAACTATCGGTCAGTTTTGGTTGAGCCTAAGTTTTTGCTTATTCACATGATATGTGCTATCCTTGGAATGTCATTTTATTTTGTTTTCTTTGCTGTTTGAATAAAATACTTAAGATCTGAAATTTTTAAATGAGAGAGAGTCCTCACATAGCTACCTATTTACTTAACTACTCATTTGATCTTCACTTATATCTTTTTGAGTAGTTTGTCATTTACTCTTGTGCTTCACTTATATCCTATGAGTAAATTGTTGAAATGAATTGAATATCATAAAGTTTAAATTTATATGCTTCATATGCTTGTCCCATGGGGAGTAGTGACTTCACATACAAGAAGTATAAGTGGTAAAATTTATTGAAAGTTAACAAACATAGCATTGGTCACTTGAACAATTCATGAAAGAATTTTGAAGGAAGAGAAATTTCACATATAAATATACTATCTTGGACATCTTCTATGATTGTGAGCCCCCATTAATTATTTTCAAGCTCGATCAAGTAGTTGACGTTGGACAAGGAAGACAACGTAATGAGTTATGTTTGTTTATATTCACATAGAAGTTATATTGTCATGGATCCTCTAACATGTGGTGCTTGCTTAGGATCTTTTGCTAGCCAAAAATTCGTACTAAGTAGAGATACTACTTGTGCATCCAAAAACCCTTAAACCCAGTTTCTTACCATGAGTGTCCACTATACCTATGTGACGCCCCCGACTTAATCGTGCACTAATCATACACGCAAATGCGCACGATCAAGCCCAGGGACTCACGGGAAGATATCACAACACAACTTTAAACACAAATAAAATAATACAAGCTTTATATTACAAGCCAGGGGCCTCAAGGGTTCGAATACATAAGCTCGATGTCATACAAGCAATAGCGGAAGCATTAGATATCTGAGTACACACATAAAAGTTAAACAGATAGGCCTTAAGAAGGCGGGGCAAAACAACGACAACGATCGAAAAGGCGCAGGCCTCCTGCCTGGGAGCCTCCTATCTACTCCTGGTCGTCGGCGGTCTCCACATAGTAGTAGGCTCCTCCAGAGGGGTAGTAGTAGTCGTCGACTGGGGCAGCTGGCTCCGGGCTCCGTCATCTGGTCGCAGCAATCGGGTATGGGGGAAAAAGGGAAGCAAAGCAACCGTGAGTACTCATTCAAAGTACTCGCAAGACTTACATCAGAACTGTGCTAAGTATGCATCAGTATCAAAGAAGGGCTGCATCAGTGGACTGGACTGCAGAAATGCCAGAATAGAGAGAAAGGCCTAGCCTATCGAAGAATAGCATCTTCAGCGTCTTGCAGCATTAGAAGAGTGCAGATTAGTATCATAACATAAAGTAATAAGTAGTTAGTAGCAAAGCCTAGAGATCCTTCCTCGACTCCCTGCGAGAAAGCGATCCCGGAGCTTACAATTAATTAACACGTATCCAGTTCAAGTTGTAGTAGATCGGGATACTTTACTGAGCGTCCTGTTACCATGGACACGGCTATTCGAATAGATAATCTTCCCTGCAGGGGTGTACTACTGTTACCCAAGACGCTCGATTAACTCTGGCCGGACACACTTTCCTGGGTCATGCCCGGCCTCGGCTGATCGACACACCGTAGCCCTACCTAGAGCTCAGCTGAGAGGTCCCCGCCGGTCTACATCCTAAGTGCTCAGGGGTCTTGGGCCCATCGTCCTTTGCACTCTGAGTCGTTGTGTGCAGGGTGGATACCAGCGCCACCCTCGTACTGCATGGTATGATCCGACCGTGCCACAATGCTGAACTGGACATCTGATAGAGCTTTCGGCTGATACATACGGCGCAGAGGGCCCCATTAAACCATTATCCCGCGTGGCGGTAGTGCATATAGGCCAGTGGCCAACTCAGATCATATACCCAAATCCGTTAAATGTATTGGGAGCTCGCGGAAATGAATAGAGATCCACGAAACATGTGGCCCCGTTGCCCCGTCTCGTGGACTTACGGCAAGGGCTAAGAATGCCCGACCGTGCCACGTAATTATCTCACGGGTACCCTCATGGTCAACCCGACTCCACATCTCTCGCGGGTACCCCTCGGGGTCGACCCGACTTTATCAAGTATCTGTAGTAAAACCTAGGTAACCGTGTGTTCATAACATCAAGAAGGAATCCGAGGAATCACCCTCGTTGGATTTCCCTCTCGACGTATCTGTCAAGGTGAAACCGAAGGAATCACCCTGGATGGTATTCACACTTGCGAGGTTGCACGACAGAAGCTTCGTCGGAGGTGGTGAAAGAGGAATCATCCTCGGTAAGTCACAACCGACTGAATAAGATACAGAGGCAACACCAGAAGTGAGATAAGAGGTATCACCCTCGTCACTCGATGGTAGCTTTGCAGAGTCGACCAATTTAGGGGGTGTGTGCGGTGATGTGTTGGTCTCAGCCCGTCGATCACATCGAACGGGGCACTGGTAACTAAGCGGGGCAACTAGGACAAGGAAGAGGGGCCATAGATGGATTACCAACCAACCTACTAAGCATTTAGGATAGCAGGTAAGGTATCAATAGCAGTTTACAAAAACAGGCTATGCATCAGAATAGGATCAATCAAAAGCAGTAGCAAATTCTAACGCAAGCAGGAGGGAGAAAGAATAGGTGATATAGGCATGCTCAAGGGGGTTTGCTTGCCTGGAAGCTCTGCGGCAAAGGAGGGATCCTCAACGATGTAGTCGGACTCCGGAGCTGCGTCGGTCTCGGGGTCTAACGGAGGAGAAGAGGGGGAAGAAACTATAAATAAAAGCAACCAGAGCAATACAGATGCATGGCATGGCAATATGCAGTGTTGGTGGTGACCTAATGCAATGCTACATGTCGCAGACGAAGCGGGAAAATATCTGGGATATTTTCCCGGCGTTTAGGCCGATATCGGTATACTGAACCGGAGGGGAAGGTTCCATGTTTGCATGGTTGTGGGCATGTAACAGATAAACGGAGGGCGTATTCGGATTTGTCTCATTTTTCTGATCAACTTTCATGTTGAAAACTTTTCGATCCGAGTTACGGTTGAATTTCTACGAATTTCCGAAGTTTTTAGTATTTTTCTGAAATTTAAATCAAATTCGAAAATAACAGAAAATAGCTTATTGCGTCAGCATGATGTCAGTGTGATGTCAGTGGTCAACCCAGCCGTTCCAGGTCAAACCTGACGGCTGGGACCCACCTGTCATACACAGTGGGTTAAACCAGGGTTAATTTAAACTAAACCGGAGTTAATTAGGGACGACCCCCACATGTCAGTGACTATTTAACTAATCAAATTAAGTTTTAATTAAAAACAGTTTAATTAGTCTAACTAACAGAAGGGGGCCCACTTGTTAGCGGCAGTAGCTGCCATGTCAGCATAGTTGACTTAGTCAACTCGGTCAACGGGGCCCTGGGACCCACTGGTCAGCGACCCAGGGTGGGTCCCAGGTCGTGCCACGTCGGTGACGCTGGAATTTCGCTGCCGGCGACCCGAAAGAAAAGCGACGGAGGGCCTCGGGCCTCGCCGGAAAACCGCTGTGGTGCTCCATTTGGACCGCGGCCGGGCACGTTCAAAAGCCTGCGACCTCGCGCGTCGAGTGGTGCTACTGGTTGGACCAGGGGATGGCCAGAACGTCGCCGGCGACGACGTTCGGCGGTGGTGGTTGTCGGGCGACGGGGAAATCGACGAGGCAGCGCGCGTTGGCTCGAACTAAAGAGACAGGGGTGCTCTACGTAGGCTTGCGAGCTCGATGGACAACGTTGCGCGGGCGTGCGGTCACCGGAACGTAGCCGGCGACGAGCTCGTGCGGCGGCGAGCTCGGCTTTGGTGAAAACGACGGCTACGGCCGCGGGATGGTGAAGAAGAAGAGGGAAGAGGAGAGGTGGAAGCTCACCGAGTGGCTACGGAAAGCCGTTGACAAATTAGGAGCGCAGGGGCTGCTGGAGTCGCCGGAGATCGCCGGTGACCGAAGAGAAAGGGGCAGCTCGATCCCGACGCGTTGACGCAGCTCCGCTCGAATGGCTGGTCACAGGCGACGTGGTCGAGCATGGCGGAGTTCCCAAACATGGTGAGGCAGTGGGAACGACAGGGTGGCCGCGGTGTTGCAACGACGTGGCGGCGGCTGCGCTCTGGTGGAGTGAGAGGGAGCGTGCGAAGCGAGGAGAGGGGTGGAGGAGTGGCGAGGGCGTCCAGAGGGGAGTGGGTGAGTCATGCTTATCCCCTCGTCGTCCCGCTGCGTCGCGGTGTTGCCGTTCGGCCAGAGGAGGCGCGCGCGGCCGTGGCAGGCGCGACACGGCGGCGGGAGCAGGTAGAAGGCACTGCTCCCGTGGGCTGGGCTGGCCTGGGCCAGCGCCAGGTGCCAGGTAAGTTTTTCTGTTTTCTGTTTTTCTGCTCTTTTCCTTTTAATTTTTTAAACAGAGACAGAAAAGAATATTTGGGGCCACCTAATGACTTGGGAAAAATGTGGAGCTGGCCCACAAAAATCCATTGCATTTTTAGGCACTTCCACAAAAAGTTTGGGAATTATTTGAACCCAGTTGGAATTTTCATAAATGAATTTGCATTTTAAATTGCTAGAATGGCACTGTTTTAAATGCTAATGTTCATTTTAGCAACATGGTGATGTTGTTTTCCTGAACAAGTATTTGTTTAGGAATATTTGCTAAATGATGAACATTTTCCCAGCAACTTTTGTGCAACTCCAAAATTCACTTGCAATTTGAATTGAATTTGGTGGTGGAATTTGAAATGAGATATGATTTCACTGTGATCATTCTTTGCAAAACTAATTAGCTTAGCATTAATTTGAAGATCACTGTGGCTCATTACTCAGGGGTGTTACAATTCTCCTCCCCTAAAATAAATTCTCGTCCCGAGAATTTAGGAGGCAGAAGGAAAAGGGGTCGGGGTATTCCTGGAAATTTTCCTGGAAGTACCTCTAGAAGTCGTGAACGACTGGAACGTCTTAATTCCACAATTTAATGCCATGCATGTATGCAAAAACTTTTGGCATGAATGAGTACGTTGCATCATGAATAATTTAAAGCAGAAGCTGATACTGAGTTTACAAGAGAATTACCCTTCATAGTAGCTGGCTGATCTTGAGCTTTACTCAGATCAACATGGTAAGCTTGACCACAACCATAAGAAGGCCTGGCATTGTTGTTACGGGGCTGAAAGTTGCCACGGCCATTACCACGGCCAGCAGAAGGAAGTGCAAGCTGATTCTGGTTCTGAGGGCATTCTCTGGAACGGTGACCTGGACGGCCACACTTGAAGCAGAGCCCACTATCGGGACGGGGAGCCGGAGCTCGAAACATTGGAGCTTGAGGTCTTGGCTGCCCCGGTGGTGGAGGAGGTGCGGCTGGATGGTACATGCTGTGTGGAATCCAGATGCGGCGCTTCTGCGAGGACGAGCCCGAAGATGAGCCCACTTCACGGGATCGCTTAAGAGAGTCCTTGTGTTCCTTCAGACCAGTCTCAACCTGGATAGCCTTGTTCACCAAGGTGGCGAAGTCGGCAAAGTCCTGGACCAGCAGTGCAAGCTTGTTATCTGGGTTAAGCCCTTCACGGAATTTTTCCTGTCCGCGGGCATCAGTAGCAATGTCCTCTTCAGCGTAGCGAGATAGTTCCAGAAATTCCTGCTGATAGGCTTCCACAGTCTTGTTGCCCTGTGTGAGGTTGTGGAACTCGCGCTTCTTGCGGTCCATGGCTCCCTGAGGTATGTAACGGGCACGGAAAGTAGCTTTGAACTCCACCCAGGTGATGATAGTTCCAGCAGCTAAGGTTTGCCTGTGAGTGTCCCACCATTGGGCTGCGGGACCCTTCACAAAGTATGAGGCGAAAGTGACATAGTTGACAGGGGCCACATCCGCAGACTCCATCTCGAAAGTAATGTCGCGGAGCCAGTCATCAGCGTCAAGCGACTGTACCGAGTTGCGGAAGATGGTTGGATTCAGGAGCACAAATTCTTGCAAAGTGATTGCGGCTGGCTGCTGGTTGGCATTTGGGTGAGGAAACTGATCCATAAGCCCTTGCATGAACTGGCGGTGCATTTCAAATTGTTGCATCATAGCAGCCATATAGTCGGGCGGTGGTGGATTGTTGTCGCCATGGCCATGACCACGACCTGCTGGTCTAACCATCCTGCTAAAATTCAACAGGGGGTAGTTTAGCAACGAACAATCGCAATTGTATGGAATCATTCATGAAGTAGCACGCACAACAAAATGAAGTGCAGTAGATACATCAACATAGTCAAACATGACATACAGATCCATACATAAAGTCGGTTACAAGCCAGCGTTTCAACAACGGAAAGGAAAGCTAGACAACTAGGTGGCTCGCAGGCACGCGATGGAGGGATACAACAACGCGACATAGCGATAGCTACATCAACGTCGGAGAAAACCACTGAAGCCAGGCAGCTGCAGGTGACGACGCAGGGTACCCTCGATGTAAGGATCATGCGCTCCGTGAACACTCTGGTGCAGAACCTGGTCCCGGACTGGAAGAAGAGGACCATGTGAAGGAGTACAACCTCCAACAGCAGGCTACTCAAGGCCTGGTGGCATCTCCGTCCTGCGCGGGTAAAGGATATACTCTGGATGCATCCTCGCACTGACTGCTGGCAGCAACTGTGTCAGAGCGTCGTAAAGACGAGCGCGAGTGGCGTACAACTCGACAGCAAGAGCTCGGGCAGTGTGGTCCAGAGCCTGAGTGTGCTGTACCAAAACCTGCGGGTCAAAGCGACGCATGACGTAAGGAGTATAGACAGTAGTGTAATATCCAGTCTCATCCCAGCGGGGGCATACGGAATGTATCTGAAAGCAGTCTCCTCCAAGCGACTGTTGTGCTCTCCACGGAGACGGGCAATATCAGTGTAGGCAGCATCATGGACGGCCATGTTGACAGTCACTCCAACACCATGAAAGGTGTGCAACTCAGTGATGGAGTTGTTCTGACGATCAAAGATACGGACCACAGCATGGTACTGCTCCTGGTTGAACTCGCGGTAATCCTCATAAACAGTGTACTCGGGATACCAGCGATATCCCAGCCTGGTCAAGAGATCGACCAAGATAGCAGGGAACCAAGTCGCATCAAGAGCCATTGTGTGGCGTACGAGCTGTCTTGCGGGTTGCATCTGAAACAAGGAGTTGCAAGACGTCAATTGATAGTGTGAGAAGCATAAGATAACTTGGAAAGAAATGATTGCAGATAATCCAGCTCTCCGGGTGAATCTGATTACGAGAACCTAATGTTAGTGTTAGTAAAATCATTTACCCGAAAGGATGATAAATCAGAGTCCTAGAGTATGGAAGAGGAATAAAAGATCCTAATACCACCCATTGGTGACGTGGGCCCGTAAGCCACACAGCCATGTTAGTAAAACTGTTTTTCAAAGACTAGACTCAACTTCGGCCAAGGAGTTGGAAAGGCTTCCTATAGGCAGTCGGCTCTGATACCAACTTGTGACGCCCCCGACTTAATCATGCACAACTCTAAACACAAATAAAATAATACAAGCTTTATATTACAAGCCAGGGGCTTCGAGGGCTCGAATACATAAGCTCGATGTCATACAAGCAATAGCAGAAGCATTAGATATCTGAGTACAGACATAAAACTTAAACAGATAGGCCTTAAGAAGGCGGGGCAAAACAACGACAACGATCGAAAAGGTGCAGGCCTCCTGCCTGGGAGCCTCCTATCTACTCCTGGTTGTCGGCGGTCTCCACGTAGTAGTAGGCTCCTCCAGAGGGGTAGTAATAGTCGTCGACTGGGGCAGCTGGCTCCGGGGCTCCGTCATCTAGTCGCATCAATCGGGTATGAGGGGAAAAGGGAAGCAAAGCAACCGTGACTGCTCATCCAAAGTACTCGCAAGACTTACATCAGAACTATGCTAAGTATGCATCAGTATCAAAGAAGGGTTGCATCAGTGGACTGGACTGCAGAAATGCCAGAATAGAGAGAAAGGCCTAGCCTATCGAAGACTAGCATCTTCAGCATCTTGCAGCATTAGAAGAGTGCAGATTAGTATCATAACATAAAGTAATAACTAGTTAGTAGCAAAGCCTAGAGATCCTTCCTCGACTCCCTGCGAGAAAGCGATCCCGGAGCTTACAATTAATTAACACGTATCCAGTTCAAGTTGTAGTAGATCGGGATACTTTATTGAGCGTCCTGTTACAGTGGACATGGCTATTCGAATAGATAATCTTCCCTGCAGGGGTGCACTACTGTTACCCAACATGCTCGATTAACTCTGGCCGGACACACTTTCCTGGGTCATGCCCGACCTCGGCTGATCGACACACCATAGCCCTACCTAGAGCTCAACAGAGAGGTCCCCGCCGGTCTACATCCTAAGTGCTCAGGGGTCTTGGGCCCATCGTCATTTGCACTCCGGGTCGTTGTGTGCCGGGTGGATACCAGCGCCACCCTTGTACTGCATGGCACGATCCGACCGTGCCACAATGCTGAACTGGACATCTGACAGAGCTTTCGGCTGATACATACGGCGCAGAGGGCCCCATTAAACCATTATCCCGCGTGGTGGTAGTGCGTATAGGCCAGTGGCCAACTCAGATCAAATACCCAAATCCGTTAAATGTATTGGGAGCTCACGGAAACGAACAGAGATCCACGAAACATGTGGCCCCGTCTCGTGGACTTACGACAAGGGCTAAGAATGCCCGGCCGTGCCACGTAATTATCTCGCGGGTACCCTCATGGTCAACCCGACTCCACATCTCTCGCGGGTACCCCTCGGGGTCGACCCGACTTTATCAAGTATCTGTAGTAAAACCCAGGTAACCGTGGGTTCATAACATCAAGAAGGAATGCGAGGAATCACCCTCGTTGGATTTCCCTCTCGACGTATCCGTCAAGGTGAAACCGGAGGAATCACCCTCGATGGTATTCACACTTGCGGGGTTGCAGGATAGAAGCTTCGTCGGAGGTGGTGAAAGAGGAATCACCCTCGATAACCCACAACCGACTGACTAAGATACAGAGGCAACACCAGAAGTGAGATAGGAGCTATCACCCTCGTCACTCGATGGTAGCTCTGCAGAGTCAACCAATTTAGGGTGTGTGTGCGATGATGTGTTGGTCTCAGCTCGTCGATCGCATCGAATGGGGCACTGGTAACTAAGCGGGGCAACTAGGACAAGGAAGAGGGGCCATAGATGGATTACCAACCAACCTATACTAAGCATTTAGGATAGTAGATAAGGTATCAATAGCAGTTTACAAAATAAGGCTATGCATCAGAATAGGATCAATCAAAAGCAGTAGCAAATTCTAATGCAAGCAGGAGGGAGAAATAGTAGGTGATATAGGCACGCTCAAGGGGGTTTGCTTGCCTGGAAGCTCTGCGGCAAAGGAGGGATCGTCAACGGTGTAGTCGGACTCCGGAGCTGTGTCGGTCTCGGGGTCTAACGGAGGAGAAGAGGGGGAAGAAACAATAAATAAAAGCAAGCAGAGCAATACAGATGCATGGCATGGCAATATGCAGTGTTGGTGGTGACCTAATGCAATGCTACATGTCGCAGACGAAGCGGGAAAATATCTGGGATATTTTCCCGGCGTTTAGGCCGATATCGGTATACTGAACCGGAGGGGCAGGTTCCATGTTTGCATGGTTGTGGGCATGTGACAGATAAACGGAGGGCGTATTCGGATTCGTCTCGTTTTTCTGATCAACTTTCATGTTGAAAACTTTCGATCCGAGTTACGGATGAATTTCTACAAATTTCCGAAGTTTTTAGTATTTTTCTGAAATTTAAATCAAATTCGAAAATAACAGAAAATAGCTTATTGCGTCAGCATGATGTCAGTGTGATGTCAGCAGTCAACCCAGCCGTTCCAGGTCAAACCTGACGGCTGGGACCCACCTGTCATACACAGTGGGTTAAACCAGGGTTAATTTAAACTAAACCAGAGTTAGATAGGGACGGGCCCCACATGTCAGTGACTATTTAACTAATCAAATTAAGTTTTAATTAAAAATAGTTTAATTAGTCTAATTAACAGAAGGGGCCCACTTGTCAGCGGCAGTAGCTGCCACGTCAGCATAGTTGACTTAGTCAACTCTGTCAACGGGGCCCTGGGACCCACTGGTCAGCGACCCAGGGTGGGTCCCAGGTCGTGCCACGTCGGCGACCCGAAAAGCGGCGGAGGGCCCCGGACCTCGCTGGAAAACCGCTGTGGTGCTCCATTTGGACCGCGGCCGGGCGCGTTCGAAAGCCTGCGACCTCGCGCGTCGAGTGGTGCTACTGGTTGGACCAGGGGATGGCCGGAACGTCGCCGGCGACGACGTTCGGCGGCGATGGTTGTCGGGCGACGGCGAAATCGATGAGGCAGCGCGCGTTGGCTCGAACTAAAGAGATAGGGGTGCTCTACGTGGGCTTGCGAGCTCGATGGACAATGTTGCGCGGGCGTGCGGTCACCGGAACATAGCGGACGATGAGCTCGTGCGGCGGCGAGCTCGGCCTTGGTGAAAACGATGGCTACGGCCGCGGGATGGCGAAGAAGAAGAGGGGAGAGGAGAGGTGGAAGCTCACCGAGTGGCTACGGAAAGCCGTTGACAGATTAGGAGCGCAGGGGCTGCTGGAGTCGCCGGAGATCGCCGGTGACCGAAGAGAAAGGGGCAGCTCGATCCCGACGTGTTGACGCGGCTCCGCTCGAATGGCTGGTCGCAGGCGACGTGGTCGAGCGTGGCGGAGCTCCCAGACACAGTGAGGCGGTGGGAAGGGCACGATGGCCGCGGTGTTGCAACGGCGCGGCGGCGGCTGCAATCTGGTGGAGTGAGTGAGAGGGAGGAGAGGGGTGGAGGAGTGGCGAGGGCAGCCAGAGGGGAGTGGGTGAGCCATGCTTATCCCCTCGTCGTCCCGCAGCATCGCGGTGTTGCCGTTCGGCCGGAGGAGGCGCGCGCGGCCATGGCGGGCGCGACACGGCGGCGGGAGCAGGTAGAAGGCACTGCTCCCGTGGGCTGGGCCGGCCTGGGCCAGCGCCAGGTGCCAGGTAAGTTTTTCTGTTTTCTGTTTTTCTGTTCTTTTCCTTTTAATTTTTTAAACAGAGACAGAAAAGAATATTTGAGGCCACCTAATGAATTGGGAAAAATGTGGAGCTGGCCCACAAAAATCCATTGCATTTTTAGGCACTACCACAAAAAGTTTGGGAATTATTTGAACCCAGTTGGAATTTTCATAAATGAATTTGCATTTTAAATTGCTGAAATGGCACTGTTTTAAATGTAATGTTCATTTTAGCAACATGGTGATGTTGTTTTCCTGAACAAGTATTTGTTTAGGAATATTTGCTAAATGATGAACATTTTCCCAGCAACTTTTGTGCAACTCCAAAATTCACTTGCAATTTGAATTGAATTTGGTGGTGGAATTTGAAATGAGATATGATTTCACTGTGATCATTCTTTGCAAAACTAATTAGCTTAGCATTAATTTGAAGATCACTTTGGCTCATTACTCAGGGGTGTTACAACCTACTTATGGATTGAATAAGATCCTTCAAGTAAGTTGTCATCGGTGGAAAAAGCAATAAAACTTGCTCCTAAAATATGTATAATCTTTTATTGTAAGGGAAAATAAGCATTGCACGAACTTGTGATGGTAAATAAATAAAATTGACGTACTGCATAATAAAGGTTGCTATCACAAGGGGCAATATAACGTGACGTTCCTTTGCATTAAGGGCTTGTGCATCCAACAACAAAAAGCGCATGACAACCTTTGCTTCGCTCTGCGAAGGGCCTATCTTTTACTTTTCTGTATTTACTTTTATGCAAGGGTCATTAATGTTCATCCCTATTCCGCTCTATTTATTCTTTAGTTGGCAAGCATTATGTGGTAGGGAAAGATCCAGGCTAATATATCCACTTGAATATAGATGATCATGAGTTATTATTGTTGACATTATCCCTGAGATAAATAAGTTGGGAGGCAAAACATTATGCCCCTATCTTCCTATGTGTTTGACTGAAACAGTTTGTTCTAAAAATATGCTTTGAGTGTCAGCAATCATGGAAGCCTAAATGATGGTTGAGTATGTGGAATTTGCTAGATCAAAGCTCTTACATAGACCCTTCCTGAAAATAAGATAAACTGCAATTGTTTGATGACTGAGAACATAGTTTGTTAGTTTTCGAGAAAGTTTATGGCCTATACTTTAAACATGTGAATAGCTTGCTACTTGATCATGAGAAGTTTTATGAGATGAGCTACTGATTATGATATATATTGATGCTAGAAAAAGTGATTGAAATTATCATTGATCAAACTTATGCACTATGCTAGCATTCACACTTCATAAATTATTTCTTTTATCAATTACCAACTCGAGGACGAGCAGGAATTAAGCTTGGGGATGCTGATACGTCTCCAATGTATCTATAATTTATGAAGTATTCATGCCATGTTTATAACAATTCTATATGATTTTGGTATGATTTGATTAGAACTAACCCGGACTGACGCTGTTTTCAGCAGAACTACCGTGCTGTTGTTTTTGTGCAGAAATAAAAGTTCTCCAAATGAGCTGAAACTTTTTAACGATTTTTTTGGAACAAAAGAGATACTAGAAGCTTCGTGCAAGGACCAGAAGAGCCACGAGGTGCCCACGAGGCACCGGGGCGCGCCAGGGGGGGTGGCGTGCCCATGTGCCTCGTGGGCCCATCTTAGCCCATCTTGATGTGATTCCAACGCTGAAAAATCCTATAAATAGAGAAACCCCCAGAAATAACCCTAGATCTTGGACTACACCACCGCAAGCTTCTGTACCTTTGAAATACCATCTGGAGACCCGTTCCGGCACCCTGCCGGAGGGGGAAATCATCACCGGAGGCCATCTTCATTATCCCGGCGGTCTCCATGACGAGGAGGGAGTAGTTCACCCTCGGGTCTGAGGGTTTGTACCAGTAGCTATGTGTTTGATCTCTCTCTCTCGTGTTCTTGATTTGGCACGATCTTGATGTATCGCGAGCTTTGTTAATATAGTTGGATCATATGGTGTTTCTTCCCTCTCTATCCTTGTTGTGATGAATCGAATCTTTTCCCTTTGAGGTTTCGTTATTGTTGGATTGAATATTTCAGATTTGAGAACACTTGATGTATGTCTTGCATATGAATACCCGTGGTGACAATGGGGTATTATATTGATTCACTTGATATATGTTTTGGCACTCAACTCACGGATTCCTGAGGTGACATTGGGGTAATCTATGCATAGGGGTTGATGCACGTTTTCATTATGTTTTCTCCGATAGAAACTTTGGGGTGCTCCTTGAAGTTCTTTGTGTGGATTGAATATTATGATTATGAAGTTGTTTGATGCATATCGTATAATCAACTCACAGATACTTGTGGTGACATTGGAGTATCTAGGTGACATTAGGGTTGGTTGATGTGTATCATATGGTGTTATTTTAGTACGAACTCTAGGGCTGTTTGTGACACTTATAGGAATAGCTCAATAGATCGATCGGAAAGGATAACTTTGAGGTGGTTTCGTACCCTACAAACAATTTCCATCTTATGTTCTCCGCTAATAGGAACTTGGGAGTGATTCTTTATCGCACGTTGAGGGATGATTATATGATCCAATTATGATAGCATTGTTGAGAGATTGCACTAGTGAAAGTACGAACCCTAGGCCTTGTTTTTAAGCATTGCAATACCGTTTGTGCTCACTTTTGTTACTTGCTACCTTGCTGTTTTTATATTTTTAGATTACAAAAACCTATATCTACTATCCATACTACACTTTTATCACCATCTCTTCGCCGAACTAGTGCACCTATACAATTTACCATTGTAGTTGGTGTGTTGGGGACACAAGAGATTTCTTGTATTTGATTGCAGGGTTGTTTGAGAGATACCATCTTCAACCTACGCCTCCCATGGATTGATAAACCTTAGGTCATCCACTTGAGGGAAAATTGCTACTGTCCTACAAAACTCTGCGCTTGGAGGCCCAACACGAGTCTACAAGAATAAGTTGTGTAGTAGACATCACTCCTCCGCGGGGGGCTCGGTCCCCCCGCTGCTGGCGTCGATCTCCTCCACGCGCGGCTCGCCAGCCGTCGTGCTGGTGCTCCCTTCGCCCCCCGCATCAGTACGTCGGGAGGGCTCAACCCTGAATTGGGCGTCATCGTCGTCATCGTCCTCGAGGTCGCAGATGAGTTGGCGGCGGGTCCACGAGGCCGGACCGCCGTCGCTCCCCTCCGCATCGCCCCCCGAGGCCACGGCGTCGTCTGGGTCTCCTGAGCCGGGAACCACCACGAACGGTCGCGAGGCCCCTCATGGCCCTCCGACATGAGATCCCACTCGTCGAAGACCGGCATCTCAGCGACCAGCTGATCAACCTCCTCGTAGCGGTACAGCGGGAGCGCATCCACGGGCGGGTCCTCCGCGGTGCTGCCGAGCAAGATCTGCATAATTCCGTCCACCACCTTCGACTTCAGGCTGGTGACGCTCAGCCGCATGGGGTCCTTTGTGCCGGTGATCTTCCACACCGTGCGTGAGCGCAGCTGGAGTGGTGCTATGCGCCGCTGTAGGAACTCCTTGACAACCATCGCCCCCGTGAGGCGCTCCGCCTTGTGGTCAGCCAGCCGCTCCCAGACGGGCGCCAGCCTCGGGTCGGTGAGCTTCTCGTGCTCCCACCCCGAGCTCTTCGCGGCACGGGTCGTTGGCTCCATCAGTAGCTGGTTGTGATGGTGCGCATCCATGTAGATCCAGCGCTGCCGATAGCCTTCCACCTTCTTCGGGATCTTCAGGCTGATGATGTCGTTCTCCATCGCCTTGACAGCGAGGAACGAGGCGCACGCGGAGCGATGATTCACCGCGGATATCCGCAGGCTGAAGAAGTGGCGAAAGAGCGCCACCGAGGGCATCACGCCCACGAAGGCCTCAGAGTAAAAGGCGAAGATGGCGAGGAGGAAGATGGAGTTGGGTTGGACATGGAGGGCTTGGATCTTATAGTGGGAGAGGATGGCATTGAAGAAGTTCGAGAACGGCGGCACCAGGCCGGCATAGACGCTGTGGATGAAGAAGGGGAAGGTTGTCACCTCCAGATCGCACCGTGCGCGCGCCCGGCCAGATCTTCGTCGCCCTGTTCTCGTTCTGATCGCCGGCGGTCATCGAAATCACCTTGTCCAGGCCCTCCCGGTTGGTGATGATGGAGCACTGCAAGGCCGGCTCCACGGCCGGCGCGCTCGGCGCCGCGGCCGCCGCCTTGCCCTTCTTGCCGGCGGGCACCATTGCCGCGCGGTGAAGCTTGGAGAGCGAGAGGAGGAAGGAGCAGAGCTCAGGGAAGGAGGTGCGAGAGGCTAGGTGCGGAATCGAGGCAGCGAAGGGAAGCAATGATGGCCTGCGCCCCGCGCGGGCAGGCTTTATGGCAGGCGCAGGCGGTTATCGAGGCGTAGTGGGGTAGTGGGGGCGTCCCACGTCCCGTCATGTGCCACGCGTCGAACCTGGGCCCCGCAGTCTGTCAGGGCCCGCGCCGTTTCGCTCCCAATGGGCGGGAACGTGCACGCCACGGGCCCGGGGGCTACTGTCGGGCCATTGGGAACCAGGGTACCACGACCCGTCTGCCTGCGGCCCAGGAGACGATGCTTGGCGAAGGCCCAAGATGCGGCTCGTCTAAGGGCGCCGCGAAGCGAAGACATCTTGCGAGGCGTCAGCCCCCCGAGGGCCCCTCCTCAAGGCGCGAGCCACCAACACTTAGCCGCAGCAGCGGCGGAAGCCTCGCGAGGCTGCCTCATGAGGCGCCCCCCCCGAGGCGGTCGCCCGAAGCCACCCGAGCCCGACGTCAGTTGCGCGGTCCTGTGCCCATCACATGGGTGATGCGCGTGGCGACGAACGGCGGCAGAGGCCGCGCCAGCGGGCGCAGACAGAGAGGCTTTCCTCTTTGGTGCTAAAGGGGCAGCCTCAGCTGCCCACCTCCAAAGCAAGTCCCAAGGATTGCCCGTTTGGTGAAAGAAGACCAAGACAGCAAGGCGCGCAGGGTGGAGGTCACCACCGAGCCCACCGGCATGTCATGGATCACGCTTTTGCAGGCGAAGACCGCCTTTAGTTAGGATAGCCTGAGTGCATGTCCCCTTTCAAAAACCCACCAAGTGTGGCAACCCTTCCTGTCTAGATTTTCAGGGGAAGAGGACCAGGGCGGCTACAAAAGGGACAAAGCTGCCTTTGTAGAGGGGATCAATTCCTTCATCTCCTACCTTGTACGCGAGGACACCTTCTTACCCATTGCAATCCCAACCACAAGCAGGAGTAGGGTTTTACACCGCAAGGTGGCCCGAACCTGGGTAACCGTCGTGTCCCCTGTCGTGCTCCGCGCTAGCGCTCTCGCCGTAGCCTCGTCGTGGTCACCCTTGGTTGGTAAGAACTAACTCGCCCCCAGTGTTCGAACCTTTGGGTCTCCAGAGCCCCGAATCCGATAGCCATGGTGGGGCACGGCCATGGGCCGCCGCCGCCGCCACGCCGCCGTCATCACCATCATCATCCACCCCGCCGCCATCATCACCACCATCACCATCCCTTCTTCCTCCTCCATCACGGTCTCCGTGATGGGTTGTAACAACTCTTGAACCCCCTTATATGTGATGTTATTTGAGTAATTGTTGGCTATGGGTCGGTCGGATAGTAGGTGGTTATTTGATATGTGTTGTCTAATTATGCTTGTTGCTTTGTGTTGCTTATTTACCTTTGGTAACCTAGAGATGGGAGATGTCCTATCCATTGGCATAGTTGGAGACATCCAACTCCCCAGGCCACACATGAAGTACATAGATGGTTGTGCAAACCAATTGACTTGCGATGTGACAGGTGTAGATATCTTGAGGGGAACACAATTATTTTAGGAGCACGGTTCTCCATAGAACCTAATGCCTTCGTCCGGTCCTCAAACCACGAGGACCTTGATGTCTTTGTGTTAGCTGCCTCTGGTATGGGACATGAAGTAGGATGAATGAGTTATCTCGATACAGCGTGTCTTGAGAGATAATGTTATATGAGGGACCACCCACCAGAAATGGACCACCGTCCTATAGTGCAGGTACTGACTTAGTCACAGCGTGACATAGTCGTAAAACCCTAACTCCATTCCGCGCCGGTACCGAACGAGGTCGTACCTAGATGCCAGCAATCTCATCTAAAACATCACATACTTCTCTTAGTTTATTTCTTACGCTTAGTTTAGTATTCATTTCCCGTTCTCTCTTGTTTAGTTTAATTCTTTGTGTTTACCTTTCCCTTGCAACTTACTTAAGTGAGCTATTTCAAAACTCCGGTTTGGGTGTGAGCGTGGTTGTGTTAGTGACAACACAGCTGCGGGGATTGTGGTGCCAACCTATTCAATCCCTGTGGGATCAACAAACCTTACTTATCATGAAATTGCTACATAGCCCTGTGCAGTTGTAGGACATCAAACCCCCCCGATTATGACAACACTCAATGATTTCAATCAGAAATAAAAATGCTCAAACCTCCCCACCATGCCATGATGGACACTTGATTGAGTAGTGCATAACAAGCTTTAATATCGATATTCTTATAACCCAATGATCATGAACCAATACCCTTTCATATTACTACATCAATATAATTAAAACATACTTTTCATATTTAGTGATCTACATGAAAGTTTTTATTATACCACTCTTGAATACCTATCCTTTTTGGTCTAATCTCGTAACCCATGCACATTATCACTTCCTATTTAAGACTCTCAAAAAAATTTAAGTGAAGCATGAGAGTGCAATTATTTTTATAAAATATAACCATCGCCGTGCTCTAACAAGTATAAGTGAAGCACAAGAGCAACTGCCTAGCTCAAAAGATATAAGTGAAGCATATAGAGTATTCTAACAAATCGCGATAAATGTGTGTCCCTCTCAAAAAGGTGTGTCCAGCAAACAATGATTGTGGAAAACTAAAAGCAAAACAAAACTATAGCACAAGACACTCCAAGTAAAACTCATATCATGTGATGAATAAAAATAGAGCTCCAAGTAAGTTACCGATAGATTGTAGACGAAAGAGGGGTTGCCTTCCGGGGCATCCCCAAGCTTAGACGCTTGTGTCTTCCTTGAATATTACCTTGGGGTGCCTTGGGAATCCCCAAGCTTAGGGTCTTGCCGCTCCTTATCCCTTCATCCATTGTGATCTCACCCAAAACTTGAAAACTTTAGCACACAAAACTCAATAGAAACTTCGTGAGATCCGTTAGTATAATAAACCAATCATCCACTTTAGGTACTGTTATAAACACATTCATAATTGTTCTTGCATAATACCTACTATATTTTAAATTCTCCATGACTTATACCCCCCGATATAAACCATAATTTCATTAAAACAAGCAAACTATGCAACAAAAAACAGAATCTGTCTAAAATAGAATAGTCTGTAAAGATCTGAACTAAAATCATACTTCTGTAACTCCAAAATTTCTGAAAAATTAGGAAAACATAAAAAATTTGTATTCCAATACTGTGTACAAAATTCAGGATTTTATCACGTTCCAGTACAGAATATAAATTCCAGCACTGGGCGCAAAAGTTTCTGTTTTCAAACAGCATCAATTATACTATCATCCAAATCATCCCAAAGGCATTACTTGGCACAAACACTAAATAAAAGATAAAAACACAATCATTATAGTAGCAATAATGTGATCACACAAAACAGAAATAAAAAAGCAGAAATTTAAGATAACTATTGGGTTGTCTCCCAACAAGCTCTTCCTTTATAGCCATTAAGATAGGCTTTGAGATTTCAATGATGCTCACGTCAAAGACAAGAATTGAAGCACAAAGAGAGCATCATAAAATATGTGACAAACACATTTAAGTCTAACATACTTCCTATGCATAGGCATTTTATAGGAAAACAAATTATCAAGACAAGCAATATTTAGCACATGCAAATAGGAAGAATGAAGCATTAATAATTTTAACACAAAGAGAGGTAATTATCGGCCCAGTGGAAACCAGGGTACCACGGGCCGTCTGCCTGCGGCCCAGGAAGCGACATCTGGTGAAGAGTTCTAGAGGCAGCCCAACCGTGGGCACCGTGAAGCAAGACGCCTCGCGAGGGCCAGGCCTCGCGAGGACCCCCTCCGCGAGGGGAGGCACTACCAAAGACCACCTTCTGCGGCAGGCAGCCTCGCGAGGCAGCCTCCCGCGAGGCCCTCCACGCGGGGGAGCCACATGATGCTGGTTGTGTAGCTGCATGCCCACCACATGGATGACCTGCCTGCACAAGGCGACAACGACAGCAGGTACCATGCCAGCAGGCGCAGTCAGGGAGGATTTCTTCTTTGGTGATAAGGGAGCGGCTGCAGCTGCCTCCCCCAAAGCAAGTCCCAATGCTTACCACTTCAGTGCAATAAGACCATGATGACGCGGCACGCTTGGGCAGATGTCATCGGCGAGCCCACCAGCGCATCATGGACAATGACTTTTCAGACGAAGACTACTTTTGTCAGGATAGGACTGGTGCCTGTCCCCCTTTGAACTACCATTGTGTGGCAACCCTTCCCGCCAATATTTTCGGGGAAGAGGACCAAGGTAGCTATATAAGGGCAGTGCTGGTCCCGTAGAGGGGGGACGATCTTCGCTTTCTCCTACCTTGTACACAAGAGCGCTACCGACCACAGCAATCACAGACAAGCAGGAGTAGGGTTTTACACCGCTCGGTGGCCCGAACCTGGGTAGCTCCTCGACTCCCTACCGTGCCTTGCGTGTACATGCGTGTTCCCGTCGTGCTCCGCTCGCTGTAGCCTCGCCAAGGTCACCGTCAGTAGATAGGTAGTAAAGCAAGCCCCCAGTGTTTGGACCAGGCTTTGGGGAGGTCGCTCTCCGACATTTGGCGCGCCAGGTAGGGGGCCAGTTTCGCGCCTTCGACCTCAACATCGACATGGCCAACGCGCGACGCGAGCGTGCCCTGCGCAGGGCCAGCCGGGTTCTCACGAAGCCCGTCGCCAACGCCAACCATCATAGGCATGCCGGCGCCGCTACGGAGCCCGCGGCGGGGGAAGAGCAAGCTTCTTCCCTCCACCCGTCCGTGCAGCTGCCTGCCCGCACCGCCACCGCATCTTCGCTTGCCCACCACGACACATCAGCCCCACAGACCGCGCTGCTCATGGCACGTGAACTGCTGCGCTACTGCCCCGCTGGGGCTGGGTACGACGCCTGGCTCGCGCGCATCACCATGCTCGTCAACGCCACCGGAGACGCCCGGCGCCTTCCCGTCCCCTGCCTCCTCCGTCGCCACACGACGGGCAGGCCAAACACGGCGCGCCTCCTCCACCTCCTCTGACTGATGATGCGCGGGACATCGCCGCAGTGCTTGCTCGCTAGAGCCGTCCCACGGCTCGTCCTCGCCACACCACGCCGACGCGAGCTACCAAATCGTCCGGCGCGTGGCGCCAGACGTGCGCGTGATCCTCGAGCAGCAGCGTGACCGTCAGAACCGCACCATCCAGGACGTCGCGGCGGCCGGGCACCAGAACCGCGCTGCCCTCGCAGGTGGCATCGCCACCTACATCGGGGGCTGCCTTGCCTTCACTCGTGAGCTATGCCGCATGGTGTGGCTTGTGAAGTTCAAGCTGGAGCTGCCTCCTCGCTACGATGGCACTCCCAACCCCGTGGAGTTCTTGTAGCTCTACACCATGGGCATCGAGGCTACGGGTGGTGACAACAAGGTCATGGTGAACTGGTTCCCCATGGCCCTCAAGGACGCCGCGCGCTCATGGCTGAAGAACCTCCCTGAGGCCTCCATCTTCTCGTGCTCCGAACTGTGCCGGCAGTTCGTTGCCAACTTCAAGGGCACCTACGAGCGCCCCCTCACACTCAACGACCTGCGCGCCGTGCGTCATCGCCCCGGCGAGACCCTCCGCAAGTACATCCAGCGCTTCAGCCAGGTGCGCAACAAGATCCCGCGTGCCTCCGACGCCACGATCATCTCCGCATTCTCCTCCGGCGTCACGGATGTTTGGATGCTCAAGAAGCTCTCCATCAACGACGAGCTCGACACCGTGGTCGCGCTGTTCGACCTTGCCGACAAGTGTGCCATGGCCAAAGAGGGCCGCCTCTTCGCCCACAATGACCCTGACGAGGTGCCAGACGCCGCCAAGACGAAGGGCAAATACGCCAAGCACAAGGGCCCTGTCGGAAGATGGGCTCCGGGAACTCTGGTTCGAACTCTGGGGGATGGCTTGCTACCTAACTACCGGACGGGGACCTTGATGAGGCAACGGCGAGCAGAGCACGACGAGAGCGCACATACACAGGGCACGGCAGGGACACGAGGAGCTACCCAGGTTCGGGCCACCATGCGGGTGTAAAACCCTTCTCCTGCTTGGTGGGATTGCTGTGAGTATAGTGCTTTCGCGTACAAGGTGGAAGAAGGTGGAATCGATCCTCTTCTAAGGTGGCAGCACTGCCCCTTTTATAGCCGCCTTGGTCCTCTTCCCCGATAATATTGGCGGGAAGGGTTGCCACACAACGTCAATTCATAGGGGGACAGGCGCCCAGGCTTATCCTGACAAAAGTGGTCTTCGCCTGCAAAAGGCACCGTCCATGACGCGCTCGTGGGCTCGGCGATGACATCCACCCTGGCGCGCTTCGTTGTCGTGGTCTCCTTGCACCAAACTGGCAAGCTTTGGGACTTGCTTTGTGGGAGGGCAGTTGGCGCTGCCCCTTTATCACCAAAAAGGAAATCCTCCTGGGCCGCACCTGCTGGTACGGCTCCTGTCGCTGTCATCGTCCTGTGCGGGTGTGTCACCCACGTGGTGGGCATGCGACCGTGCAACCAGCGCCAAGCGGCTCCGCGCGCGGGTGGCCTCGGGAGGCCGCCTCGCGAGGCTGCCTGCCGCTGCTGGTGGTCTTCGGTGGGTCCGCCCCTTGCGGAAGGGGTCCTCATGAGGCCGGCGCCTCGTGAGGTGTCTTGCTTCGCGACGGCCACGGCTGGGCCGCCTCTTGGGCCTTTGCTAGGCGTTGCTTTCTGGGCCGCAGGCAGACGGCCCATGGTACCCTGGTTCCCACTGGGCCGACAGTAGCCCCCGGGCTCGCAACGCGCACGCTTCCGCCCGTTGGGAACGAAACGGCGCGGGGCCTAAGTAGACTGCCGGGCCCAGGCAGGGATGCGTGGCGCACGATGGGATGTGGGACACCCCCACTTCCCCCACAATGCCTGGGTAACCGCCCGCCCAGCCATAAAGCTGACCCGCGCGGGGCGCGACATCATCATTGCTTTCCTCTGCTCCTTCGCCTCCCTTGCACACTGCTCCTTGCGACCTCCTCCTCCTCCTCTTGCTTCCAAAGCTCCCCCACGCATCCATGGCGCCCGCTGGCAAGAAAGGCAAGGCGGCGGCTGCGGCCCCGGCGGCGGCGGCCTTGGAGCCGGCCCTGCTGCGATCCACCATCGTCAATGAGGAGGGATTGGATAAGGTACGCCCGATGACCGCCTGTGACCACAACGAGTGGAAGGCGACGCGGATCTGGCTGGGCTCACGCCCGGTGCGCGATCTGGAGGCGACGACCTTCGCCTTCTACATCCACACCATCTTTGCCGGCCTGGTGGCGCCCTTCTCCGACTTCTTCTACGCCATCCTTGCGCATTACCAAATCCACGCTCTCCACCTCCAGCACAACTCCGTCCTCCTCCTCGCCATCTTCGCCTACCTCTGCGAGGGGTTCCTAGGAGTGATGCCCTCAGTGGCCCTCTTCCGCCACTTCTATAGCCTGTGGCTGTCCCCGGCGAACTAGCGCTCGGGGTGCGCCTCGTTCCGCATCGTCGAAGGGACGGCGGACGACATCACCCCCATGAAGATCACGAAGAAAGTGGAGGGCTTCAGGGCGTGCTAGATCTATATGGATGCGCGCCTGTTCAGCCCCCTTCTGATGCTACCAACATCCCCTACCGTGAAGAGCTCCAGATGGGAGCACGCGAAGCTCAACGACGAGAGGTTGGAGCCACTTTGGGAGAGGATGGAGGAGCTGAAGGCCGCGGGGCTCACGGGGGCGATGGTCGCCAAGGAGTTCTTGCGCCAGCGCATCGCCCCTCTCCAGAAGCGCTCTCGCCCGGTGTGGTCCATCACCGGCCCCGCGGACTCGATGAGGCTGAGCGCCGACAACCTCGCAGGGCCGATGGTGGAAGAGGTCATGCAGCTCCTGCTTGGAGACGACGGGGAGATGCTGCCCAAGGAAGCATTCCCCATGTACCGTTACAAGAATAGGGCCGAGCTGGTCGAGGAGATGCCGCGGTTCGACTAGTGGGGGCTGATCCCTGTGGGCTATGAGGGGCCTCGCGACAACCCACTGGTGGTGGTGCCCAGCTCGGGAGGCCGCAACGATCGAGGCCTCGGCAAGCGCCGCAGAGGAGAGCGATGGCGGGGCGGCCCCACGAACCCACTGCCAGCTGTTGGCCGAGCTCAGCGACGATGACGACGACGATGATGACGACGACCAATTCGTGGTCATGCCCTCCCGGTCCACGCATGTAGGAGGTGAAGGAAGCTCCAGCGCGGAGGCCGACACGCCCCTTGCGGAGAGGACCAGCATTGGCGACGCGGCCGCCGAGCCCCTCGCGGAGAAGACCGGCGCCGGCGACGTGACCGCTGAGCCCACCGGCACCGACGATGCCGCCGCCAAGCCCCCCATGGAGAAAACCAGCATCGGCCCGGCGGGGGAGGACCCCGGTAGGCCTCGCGCCGAGCCCTCTGGATGAGCTCAAGCGAGCCGCGCGGGAGCGGCAGCGGCAGCCGCCCGCCGCCGAAGCTAAAGAAGAGGAGATGGGTCCCCAACGATGAGTGAGTTTTCTTGTCTTGTTCTTTTGCTTTTTTACTTTGAGCCTTGTCCCCTGCCTCGAGTTCTGTTTTCTGTCCCTGAGGTCCGGGCTGAGCCTTGCGCCACGCAGGGAGCCCGTGAAGAAGAAGAAGAAGGAAGCCCCCAGCTCGAGGGGGGCCTCGGTGCCCACCGCAGGCGCCGAGGAGCAGGAGGAATCCACCCGCCCCCCCGAGGCTGAGACGGGGCGTGCGGAGGTGGAAGAGGAGCAAGTGGCTCCTCCCGAGCCGCGCACGAACTTGCCTCCGCCGGCTGGGGAGGACGAGCCTCGGGAGGACTCGGGAGGCGCCTAGCATGGGAGGCGACGCGGTGATGGCGGAGGCTGAAGGGCCGATTACTCCGCCAGGTTCTACCCCCGCCAAGGAGAATGAGGCCGCAGAAGGAGCCACGGTGAGCCCCCGGCGGTCGGCAGCGCGCGAGGCTCCAGGCGGGGGCACGGCGAGCCCGCGGAGTGTGCCAGCGCGGCAGGTCGAGGAGGAGGAGAATACGGCAAACCCGCCGCTCTTGACGGGGAACGTAGCTCCCACGGGGAGCACGGACACGGATGCCCGGAGGGGGTCTGGCGCCGGGCCCTCGCGGGCCATGACGACGGAGGGCGTCACAGAGCCGCGCACTGGCTGGGCCCCGCAGCTCGTGAGCAGCAGCGCCGTGCTCAAGCGCGGGGGCCTGCAGGGCGCCAGGATGGCGCTTGACGCCCTCGAGGCGGACCTCCAGGCGGAGGAGGCGCGCCTTGCCGACGAGCGCCTGCGCATCACGGAGGGGTGGCGACAGCTCGATGTCGCCCTCAAGCTAGGCCGTAGGCAGGAGGCCGCCGCGCGGGAGCGGCGCGAGAAGGCCGCCCAGGATGCCAAGGAGATCTTCGAGAGCACTGTCAGGGAGGCCGACGAGGCCGACAGGCACCGCGAGGAGGCGGAGGCCCACGCGAAGGTGCTCCGGGAGCAGGCCGCCGCCCGGGTGCCGGGGCTCCAGGCGCGGGTGGACACCATCGCAGCCCATGAGGAGCAGCTTGCCTCCCACGAGGGCAAGCTCACCAAGCGCGAGGAAGCCCTTGCAGCCCGCGAGGCGGATGCCGAGATCCGTGAGCGGGAGCTCACAAGGACGGCGACCGAGCAGGACGTGGAGCACGAGCGCCTGACGACGCTGGACCGCCAGGTGGCAGCCGCCCAAGCCCCCTACAACGAGCGCCTCGCCAAGGCCAATGCCCAGTTGGCCGAGAAGGAGAAGAAGATCCAGGCAGACACAAATGCGAAGTCCAAGAACGAGCGTGAGGCGCTCGCCAAGGACTACAACAAGAAGCCGAAGCTCCAAGAGGATCGCTTCACCAAGAGGCGGGGCGAGCTCAATGAGGAGATCTCCAAGCTCAAGAGGTAGGTGAAGGAGGTGGGGGTCGCCCGGCAGCAGGCGCTAAAGGCCACAGCTGATGCCAAGGAGGAGCTGGCATCCCTGCAGGCACAGGTAGGCAGCGTCTCCAAGGTCATCGAGAAGGCCAAGGACGAGGAGACTCGGGCGCGGGGGCGGCAGCATGAGCGCGCGAAGATGTACCGCGCCCTTGCTCAGCGGGCCCGCGCCGCCCTCTTCTACTTTGCCGTCGAGAGGCTTGAGGACCCCCTGGAAGACGACGACGTCAGCTACCTGGACTTCTTCACCAAGCTCGTGTAGAGGCTGGAGGACGGAGCCGCGAAGATGAACGGCATCATTGAGGGCGAGTGCCGCGACCTCCTGAGCTAGGCAGCGATGCGGGTCCTCAGCAACCTTTTCCGCGCCGACGCCTCCTTCGACTTCGACAGGGTGATGGGCCCTATCCCTCCGGAGCTTCGCGACAGGCTCGAGAAGGAGGTGCGGGAGCACGTGGAGGCCCTAGTCCAGAAGTTCTCGCACGGCAGCGAGAGCTCCGGTGAGGCTGGCGACGGCGATGGCGAATACGATGGCGGCGACAATGCCTCATCCTCTTAGGTCCCTTTCTTTTTTATTTTGTCCCATATCATAGTAGATGTAGCCTCGTGGGGGTGTGAAGACATGACTTATGTGATTAAGTTAAGTACTTAATGTTTTGCCGCAATTTATGCTCCTCGTGAGGCATCCTCGCGAGGCCTGTCTTTCCTTTTTGCTTGCCTTTGTGCTCTACGTCATCAGGACCTAGCCCCCGAGCATGCTACGACCATCGATGGTATGTTAGGACGCGTGCCTAGACAAGGCCAGAGGGTGTAGGGCTACGCGATGTGGTAAGGGCTCCCGAGGTGCGATGCTCTGGAAACCCCCCTCTGTAGGATCGAAAGTATGTCTAGACGGGGGGGGGGGGTGATTAGACTACTTGACCAAATAAAAATCTATCCTTTTCCCTATTTTAGTTGTGGGCAGATTTTAGCCAATACACCAAGTCAAGTATATACCCTACACATGCAATTCTAAGAGTGTAGCAGCGGAAAGTAAAACATTGCACATGTAAGTAAAGGAGGGGTTTGGAGATTTCAAACGCAATGAAGACACGATGATTTTTGGCGTGGTTCCGATAGGTGGTGCTATCGTACGTCCACGTTGATGGAGGCTTCAACCCACGAAGGGTAACGGTTGCGCGAGTCCACGGAGGGCTCCACCCACGAAGGGTCCACGAAGAAGCAACCTTGCCTATTACACCATGGCTTCCGTCCACGAAGGACTAGCCTCACTCGGGGTAGATCTTCACGAAGTAGGCGATCTCCTTGCCCTTACAAACTTCTTGGTTCAACTCCACATGATCTTGGAGGCTCCCAAGTGACACCTAACCAATCTAGGAGACACCACTCTCCAAAAAGTAACAAATGGTGTGTTGGTGATGAACTCCTTGCTCTTGTGCTTCAAATGATAGTCTCCTCAACACTCAATCTCTCTCTCATAGATTTGGCATGGGTAGGAGAAGGATTGGAGTGGAAAGCAATTTGAAGAGGCTAGAAATCAAGGTTCAAATGGTTGGATTGGAATCTCTTAATCTCAACACATGAGTAGGTGGTTCTCTCTCAAAAAATGTATGGTGGAAGTGTAGGCACATTCTGATGGCTCTCTTTGAGAGTAAATGGGGGTGGAGGGGTATAAATAGCCTTCACCAAAAAGCCAACCATTACACACTTTTTGACCCAACTCGGTGAGACCGAACATAAACTCGGTGAGACCGACTAGTGTAAAAAGTGTGAACTTTAGGATTTTCGATGGGACCGAAGTGGAACAACTCGGTGGGACGGAAGTGCAAAGGCTAGGGCAGAACTCAGTTTCAGAAATTCCGATTATTTCAACTCGGTGATTCTGAAGTGAAATAATGGCGTTATAGAAACTTGGCAAAGCCATCTCGGTAGGGCCGACATCCTTTTTGGTGAAACTGAATTGGTAGGGTTTGGCAGTGGCAATATGAGTGATGGTCTCGGTGAGTCCGGATGAAGTAGTTTTGATGGGACCGAGATAGGAATTTAGGGTTTGGACAGATGTGATTGTGGGAGAATGACTGAGGGTTTTTGGAGCAACACCACTAAGCACTTTGAGCAACAACCTCATCATTAACACCTCATCCCCTTTTAATAGTATTGGCTTTCCTAAGGGACTCAATGTGATCTTGGATCACTAAAATGAAAATGAAGAGTCTTGTAGATGCCAAACTTGTCCTTGACATTTTGAGGGGTCCACATCCATTAGTCCTTGCCATGCCAATCATTGATCTTTTGTGAAATCTATTAGCAATGAATATTAGGTCAATGATGTATATGTTGTTATTGATTACCAAAACCACCTGGGGAATAGTTGCACTTTCAATCTCCCCTTTTTTGGTAATTGATGAAAACATATAGATCAAAGCTTCGACAAATGATATAACCAATGAAATACTTTGTCGCTTTGAGAAGTATGTGATGAGTAAGAACTCGCCCTAAATTTGTGCATTATTTAAAATTTGCGTTTGAATGCAAATGCACAATCGATTAGGATCATGGGTCACTCTTCCATGTCACATACATCTTGGTGGAGCGCTCAAAATGATAAGAATACAATAACATAAGCACTCATCACCAATCAACCAAGTGAATGATCATACATAGATAGTAACAAGGATAGGCAATGAGCATAGCATGAAGCATCGTATGATCAAACATACATAACCAAACGTAGTATCACAAACATAACGATCAAGGTAGCTCAAAAGGTAACACAAACCAAATTGTAGCAAGAAACTCTCAAGGAAAAACAACCGAACAAAAGCAAAACACTCTCTCTCGAAGCTCTAATGATCTATACAAATTCTCCCCCTTTGGCAACAAGTACCAAAAAGATCGAATAGGTATAGAGCTAAACGTCGCTCTAGACACGATCTCCGGCAGGTCTTGGCGGTGAAGACCTCTGGCTGGCAGCTCCGGTGTGCGTCGATGTCGGAGTAGAGAGAAGAGCATCTGCAAATGCCTCTGAAGAAGTCTACGGGATAGGTGGAGGAGTGGAAACAACTGGAGCAGCTGAGGGAGCAACTGAAGGTGCAGCAGCTGGAGCTGAAACTGTAGCTCTGGAAGTGTCGGGAACTACTGCTGACCTAAGCTGGGTCTTGAACTGCGTAGTAGTGGGAAGTACTATACCATGATGCTGCTCATCATCACTACTAGCATTCTTTGCTTCATCCACCTCTTTCTTCAGGCTTTCAATGGTGGTTTGCATCTCTGTTACTTTGATGTCCAGGTCATAGTATTTAGTCTCAATAATCCTCTCAAGAATCTTCTGGTTCGTAGCTAAGGTGGCCAAACTTTGCTCGATCCTCTGAGTGGCTCGAAGAAGATGGTTCATCTAGTTGGCCTTTGTCTTCAGTAACGGAGCAGATGTAGCTCTAGGTTGTGCAGACTTGGCTGCTTCTGCTCTTGCTTCCTTCTCGGCTTGTGCTGTGGCTGAAGTGGGATGGGATGGATCCATGGTCACGGTGTTATCTTCAAACTCAGGCCTAAGTGGCAAGTGCTCATGGTTAAGCAAATAAGTCTTGTTACCAACTTTGAAGTTGATAAGCATCTGAATGTGTGGAGCAAAGCCACATGACCTCTTCTGATCGGCCGCAGTCCTTGTGATAGTCTCAACTATAAGATCCATGACTCTGAATCTCTCAGTACCATCAATGTGATGCAGCATGTTGATGGAGTGTCCTCTGATCATCCTCTCATCTCCTGACTTGGGCATCAATGTATGCCTCATGATGGTGTTGGAGGTAGCAAGTCCTGCCAACAGATGGTAGACTGAGCCTAGCTTGTGAGTCCCAACATCAGTCAATGGAATCTCCTTATACATGTTGGCCATGGAGTTGTGATCCATCTTGCGCTTGGCATACACATTAATATCATGCTCTTCTGGCTTGGGCACATCAAGCAAGGTAGCCCATTCCTCAACTGAGGACTCATACATGATACCTTTTGTCATCCATACAATTCTTCCATCTGGATAGAAATGAGCAGTGGAGTAGAATTGCATAACCATCTCATCATTCCATGATGTTAGCTTCTTTCCAATGAAATCATCAATGCCAATCAACTTGAAGCTCTCATGCACATGAGGAAAATGGTCTTCATTTGCATCAATGAATTTCCAATCCACCCATCTCATGTCACTGACTATGGGCTTCTTGTCTAGGAAATCTGTCTCATAAAAATCCTGTTGCTCCTTGGTGTGGAAGCGATAATCTATAGTAATCCTTCTTCTCACAGCATATGGATTAGTTTGCCTCCACTTCCTCAAACCATTATCCTTCCTCTCCTTCATGTTTTCAGCAATGGGATGTGTGCCATTATGTTCTGGCAGTCCGGGTCTTAGCTTCGTTAGCACCGTGGCTTCATCAACATCATCATCATTTCCTTGAGGCACTGGGGCCTTGTTCTTCTCACTTGCTGGCACATTCCTTGTAGTTCTCTTGGGCTTGGCAGCTATAGGCTTGGCCTTGGAAGAAGTAGCAGTTTTTATAGCATCCCCCATGAGTTTCTGTTGCTTGGGTGGAGGTGCTGCTTGCTCTTCCTCTTCTTCTTCATCTGTGGCATCATCTCTCCTCATAGATGTGGGTTTGAACACCACATTAGCCACTTGCTTTCTTTCTCTCTTCTTGCCTGCTGCCTTGGGCTTGGACTTGATGGGTGCCTGCTGAGATCCTCCTGGATTCTCTGAAGAAATACCTTTCTTGGCAGCTGTAGAGGTAGAGACCTTCCTGGTGACTCCTCTTTCTTTCTGAGTGCCATACTCTTTGGAAACAACTTTTGGCTTCTTCTTGGAGGTTACTTCCTCAGGATGGAAGTCCTCATCCTCAGATTCTAAGCCCTTAGCTTTTCTGGTTCTCTTGGCTGCTTTGGGGAGATTACTGGGTGTGCTCCTGCTGCCCTCAACAAAACTGCCCTCTGGACTAGAGCCTGCACTTAGATCAACATTGGCCTGGGAGGCATTCTGACTATCACTGGCATCTGACATCTTGCAAATAGACCTGTGAAGTAGTTGGGTATAGGCAGAGTAGATGAGTTATCACAAAATGCAGCTAGTTTTTCAAAAATTTGAGTTCAAATCTTAGTTTCAAATTTTCACAGAAGACATTTCGGAACAACTGAGTTGAACATTTCGGTGATGCCGAAGCACTTTACAGAGACCAGACACACATTTTCGGTCAGACCGATATGTGGTTCGGTCTTGCCGAGATGCTAGGGTTTCACATAAACTTCATTTCGGCCTCACCGATCCGTACAACTTGGTGGCACCGAGACGTACTTGTGCAATGGCGGTAGCCAGATCGGTGATTCCGAAATTTTCAGATCGGCTAGTCCGAGATGTATTCTGCAGAAATTTAAACCTAAAATCTTTACTCGCATCTAATCTAAGGAGTTTATTCGTGGAATAGAAGTTGCACACAGTAGCATGAATCATGGCGAAACCCTAGTGCATTGAATCAGAAATTGAAGCAATAAGGGGTCGGATTTTACCCTAACTTGGTGCAAATCCTCTACGGTGGCAACAGAGGGTGAGATTTCCGTTGACGGCGGCGAAATCCAATGGCGAGGGCGCGCTGGTTGGAACAGCGATCATCCGGAGAATGGGGCGACAGCAACAGTGGGGCGCGAGGTTAAAAACGTTTGAGAAATTTCAACCGTACGGGCTCGCTAGATATATATACCCATCTGCTTTCGGTGGATCTGATTGAAACAAATCGGTGGCACCGAGATGTGTAACTGCTAGCAGTACAACATATCGGTCTCTCCGAGTTGGTTCAAATCGGTTACACCGAGATGAAAACCTAGATCAATCCAAATGGTTTCGGTGGGTCCGAATGAGAGTGAGTTGGTCACACCGAAATGCATTTAGAAGGTTTTGGAGTTCAGTCTTAGACAGATCGGTGGCTCCGAGTGAACCTCACCCGGAGGGTCCGAAAAAGACTTGTTCCAATTTTGTGATATAGCATGAAGAGAATTTGATACAAGAAAGAATATATAGCTAGAGAAGGTTCTTTGGCATTCTTGTACATCCACTTGGCCAGAAAAACCAAGACAATCAAAACAACAAATGTATGTCCTCGAATGAGAAATAAGCATAGCAACATGCTCACACAATAAGATAGCAAATGAAATATGTGTCAAACATGCACAACCAACACTAGCATCTATCACACAATGGGCGATGACATAGTCATCTATATATGAGTATATTGACATAGGAGCCAAATGAGAACATTTGATCATAGGTCATACGCATCGTTTAAGCACAAGTGAGGTTACCACTTTTACATAAAGCATTAATGTGTTCAAACTATTAGAGTTGCTTTAGCTCAAGTCTTAGAGCAAAGTTCCCCCTAGATGTGATATCCCCCCAAAGAGGGATGAACTAACCTTGGGTTTTGTCGATGATGACTTCATGTAGATGTTGAAGATGTGGATGCTCAATGTTGATGTAGACCATCAAGAGTTGGGAGCAATCCTTGGAATTTTTCACTTTCAATACCTACATGAGTTAGTCCCACAAGGAACAAACGAGAATATCCATAGACATAGAGTGAAATGCACATATGGTGACGTCCATGAATGCATTGAATACCTTGTCCCTTGACTTACCAACAAGAGGATTTGTGACTCCATGAACTAGTGCAAGATGTTGAAGTTGGTTGCGCAAGTCCTTGCCATGAGTGAGTATGAGTGAAGTTTGTTGGTGGAGTCACCCTCAAGAACTCTCTAGTTCTTATTCTTTGGGACCCACATCAACTTGATGGGAATCCTTGGAGTTGTAGTAGCACTTGATGAAGTAGAACTTGATGAGGCCTTGGGAACCCACTTGACCAAAGCTTGAGGTGGTTCTTCAAATGAGTCAATCTCCTCTTGAAGCTTGTCCTTGCCTTTTAGCTTGTGGTCTTGTGATGGAAGATCATCTTGAGCTTGTGTCCCCTTGAAGGAAGTAGGATCATACTTCTCTTGTTGAGGAACAAACTTCATCTTGGGGTATTGATCTTCTTCCCACTCAACTCCATTGGCATTGAACTTTCGTTCAAAACCAATACATTGGTTCTTCCGATGCTTTCCTTGCTTGCACACAATTTCCTCAAATTGCTTACTCCCGGCAAGGCTCTTGTAGACACCCTTTTCTATAATTCCTTTCAATAAATCATTTTCTTGCTCAAGTGTAACTTGGCTAAGAGAATCATTAGTGGAATCAATAGAACTACTAGAAGCAACAATATTGGATTTAGCATTGTTATTATTACTACTAGAAGTAGAACCCTTTTACCCTTGTTACTAGTTTGCTTAGATTTGACTTGTGGCATAAAGGTAGACAAGAGTAAACGTTTGGCAAGGTATGAAGAACTCTTCTTTTGAAGATCGTCATTGATAGCTTTTAGAAACTCATGCTCTTGCTCTAAATTTAGCTTCTTGAAGCGTAGCTTCTCATGAGATCTTAGAAGCTCTCTACGATCCTCTTGAGTTGTTTCATGAGCTAACTTAAGAGTATTTAGTTCTTTAGTTAGACGCTCAATCTCCTTCATAGCATTGTCATTCGTTTCCTCTTGACTAGCATGATTACTAGCATGTTCATGCTCCATGGTGCTCAAAACGTCTTTGGAGCCCCGGTTCTAAGACGTAAAGCATGGCGCACTGAACTATCGAGTAGTCATCAGAACGTGCCTACCAGACATTCACAACATCCACAGACGACGCTGGAGGGGGTGGCGCACCGAGCGGTGCATCAAGGAAATAAGCCTTCTGTGCAGCAGTGAGGATAATCCTCAGATTACAGACCCAGTCCGCATAGTTGCTTCCATCATCTTTCAACTTAGTTTTCTCTAGGAACACATTATAATACAGGGTAGCTACAGCGTGAGCCATTGATCAACAACATAAATTTGCAAAGACATTTAGACTATGTTCATGATAATTGGTTTAGTTAATCAAATTACTAGTGAACTCCCACTTAAATCAGCATCCCTCAAGTTGTCTAAGTGTTACATGATCCAAATCAACTAACCCATGTCCGATCATCACGTGAGATGTGGTAGTCATCAATGGGGAACATCTCCACGTTGATCATATCTACTATATGACTCATGTTCAACCTTTTGGTCCTCCGTGTTCCAAGGCCATGTTTGTACATGGTAGGATCGTCAAGTTTAACCCAAGTATTCTGCACGTGTAAAAGTGGCTTACACCCATTGTATGCGAACGTAGAGTCTATCACACCTGATCATCACGAGGTGCTTCGAAACGATGAACTTTCGCAATGGTGCATACTTAGGGAGAACACCTTTTATCTTGAAATTAAGTGAAGGGATCATCTTATAATGCTACCGTCGTCCTAAGCAAAATAAGATGCATAATATAAACATCACATGCAATCAATATGTGACATGATATGGCCATTATCATCTCGTGCTTTTGATCTCCATCTCCAAAGCACCGGCACGATATCCATCATCACCGGCATGACACCATGATCTCCATCATCATATCGTCACGTGGTTGTCTCCACCAACTATTGCTTCTACGACTATTGCTAACTCATAGCGATAAAGTAAAGCAATTACATGGCATTTAATGATTGACATGCATGTCATACAATAAATTAAAGACAACCATATGGCTCCTACCGGTTGCCATACTCATCGACATGCAAGTCGTGAGCCCATTACAAAACATGATAATCGCATACATCAACATATATCACATCACATTTTGGCCATACCACATCACAACATGCCCTGCAAAAACAAGTTAGACGTCCTCTACTTTGTTGTTTCAAATTTTACGTGGCTGCTATGGGCATCATATAAGAACCGTTCTTACCTACGCAAAGCCACAACAGTGATATACAAGTTTCCTTTTAACCTTCTACAAGGATGATGACCCACAAGTATAGGGGATCAATCGTAGTCCTTTCGATAAGTAAGAGTGTCGAACCCAACGAGGAGCAGAAGGAAATGACAAGCAGTTTTCTGTAAGGTATTCTCTGCAAGGACTGAAATTATCGGTAATAGATAGTTTTGACAGCAAGATAATTCATAATGAGTAACAAGTATAATAAAGTGCAGCAAGGTTGCCCAATCCTTTTTATAGCAAAGGACAAGCCGGAACTAACTCGTATAATAAGCAAAGCGTTCTCGAGGACACATGGGAATTTCATCTAGTCACTTTCATCATGTTTGTTTGATTCGCGTTCGCTACTTTGATAATTTGATATGTGGGTGGACCGGTGCTTGGGTGCTGTTCTTACTTGAACAAGCCTCCCACTTATGATTACCCCCTCTTGCAAGCATCCGCAACTATGAAAGAAGAATTAAGATAAATCTAACCATAGCATGAAACATATGGATCCAAATCAGCCCCTTACGGAATAGCGCATAAACTAGGGTTTAGGCTTCTGTCACTCTAGCAACCCATCATCTAATTACTACTCCACAATGCCTTCCCTTAGGCCCAAAGATGGTGAAGTGTCATGTAGTCGACGTTCACACAACACCACTAAAGGAAGCAACAACATACATATCATCAAAATATCGAACGAATACCAAATTCACATGATTACTTATGACAAGACTTCTCCCATGTCCTCAAGAACAAAAGTAACTACTCACAAATCATATTCATGTTCAAGATCAGAGGAGTATTGAATATCATTAAGGATCTGAACATATAATGTTCCACCAAATAAACCAACTAGAATCAACTACAAGATGTAATCAACACTACTAGCAACCCACATGTACCAATCTGAGGTTTTGAGACAAAGATTGAATACAAGAGATGAACTAGGGTTTGAGATGAGATGGTGCTGGTGAAGATGTTGATGAAGATTGGTCCTCCCATGATGAGAGGATCGTTGGTGATGTCGATGGCTTCGATTTCCCCCTCCCGGAGGGAAGTTTCCCCGGCGGAATCGCTCCATCGGAGAACAAAATAGCACCTACCCAGGTTCCGCCTCGAGACGGCCGCGCTTCGTCACGAAGTCTTCTTGTTATTTTTTCTAGGGCAAATGGCTTCATATAGCAGAAGGAGGGGGCCAGAGGCCTGCCATGGGCCCCACAAGCTCAGGGGGCGCGCTCAGGGGGGTAGGGCGCGCCCCCCAGGCTTGTGGCTTCCTGGTGGGCCCCCTCCTGGTAATTCTTTCGCCAGTATTTTTTATACATTCCAAAATAATTCTGTGTAAATTTTTAGCTCATTTGGATTTGTGCAGAATAGCCATCTCTGTTTCTCCCCTTTTCGGTCCAGAATTCCAGCTGCCGGCAATCTCCCTCTTCATGTGAAACTTGCAAAATAAGAGAGAAAAGGCATAAGAATTGTATCATAAAGTGAAATAATGATCAAAATAATAATAAATAACAGTAGGCAAACATGATTCAAAATGGACGTATCAACCCCCCCAAGCTTAGACCTCGCTTGTCCTCAAGCGAAAATCCGAAATCGATAATCATGACCACATGTTTAGAGAGAGAGAGAGAGAGAGAGGTGTCGATAAAACAAAATGCGGACATGAAAGCATCATGATCATTATCATAACAACAATATATCATCATAAGACTTCTCATGAAAAAGTAACAATTCATCCACAAGTTAAAGTATGAACCATAAACCATATTGAAAACTAACAAACTATGATCTCAGTCACTGAAGCAATTGCAATTCATCATATTATCAGAAAGAGTCTATGTAAGAGCTTTGTTTAGCAAGTTCAGATACTCAACTACCATTTAGTCTTCTATGATTGCTGACACTCACAACATACTTATGGAGCAAAAGTTTCAGTCAGACACATAGAAATATAGGGGCTTATAATTTCGCCTCCCAACGTATTTACCTCAAGGGTAATGCCAACAATAATAACTCATGATCACCTACATCCAACTGGATATATATGCCTGGATCTATCCCCACCACATGATGCTTGCCAAGAGAGAAAATTTAAACAAAATAGAGGAGAATACTATTGACTCTTGCATGGAAGTAAATACATAAAAGTAAAAGATAGGCCCTTCGCAGAGGGAAGCAGAGGTTGTCATGCGCTTTTTGTTTTTGGATGTGCAAACTCTTAATGCAAAGGAACGTCACTTTATATTGCCCCTTGTGATAGCGACCTTTATTATGCAGTCTATTGCTTTTATTTCTTCACCATCACAAGTTCGTACAAAGCTTATTTTCCCTTACAATAAAAGTTCATACATATTTAGGAGCAATTTTTATTGCTTTTGCATTGATGACAACTTACTTGAAGGATCTTATTCAATCCATAGGTAGATATGGTGCACTCTCATGACATGAAACTGTGTTTAAGGGTTTTTGGATGCACAAGTAGTATCTCTACTTGGTGCTGAATTTTGGCTAGCTAAAGATAGGGAGAAAGCACCACATGTTAGATGATCCAAAACAATATAATTTCTATGTGAATATAAGCAAACATAACTCATTACGTTGTCTTCCTTGTCCAATGTCAACTATTTGACATAGAATATTTAATGGGGGCTCACAATCATAAAATATGTCCAAGATAGTATATCTATATGTGAGACCTCTCTTTCTTTATTACTTTTTCATGAATTACAACAATGACCAATGCAATGTTTGTTAACTTCCAACAAGTTTTATCAATTAGACTTCTTTTATGTGAAGTCATCACTCCCCATGGGATTAGCTTATGATCTCTATTCTTTTCTTTATTTTATTTCCAAGATTGGATCAACAAAAGCAAAACGCTCAACTCAAACTACTCTTTATTATATAACTTTCACACACGATTACATAGATAGATAGATCACAAAGCAAACACTCGAAACTAAAGCATACTAAACTTTATTCTTCTAAATCACGAAATAACTAAGGATCGAACTAAGATAGATAATGATGATAAAAGTGATGGTGATACGATACCGGGGCACCTCCCCCAAGCTTGGCACAAGCCAAGGGTGGTGCCCATACCCATGTGCTCAAGTCTCCTTTGGTGATGGTGGTGATGAAGTGATAGGCTTGTCCTTCAAAATATTTAGTAAAATATCCTTCAAACTCTGGACCTCCTGAAGCAACTGCTGAATCGCGGTGGCATTCTTTTGCACTTCAACCATAATATGCTTATTTTCCGGCCACCATGATCCCTTTCCTGCATCATTCTCACTTGGACGGGAAATATCCCAATTGGAAGGCATGTGCATGCGAGGAGTATTTTCAACCCCATAATTGTGGACCAAATTATGAAAATTGTTCCGATGTAACCTGTGTAAAGGTCTCCTAGGAGGAAGCCCTTCTTGTACCTCTAGACTCCCATGGCTTGTAGTGCCTCTCATGCCTTGATGAGGATTTGGAGTTGTGGAGATGCCGGCAAGGGTACCCCTCTCGGAAGTCGGGGGGTGGACTTCCAGCGAATCTCCATCATCTTCTTCCATGGTAACCTCAACCTCCTCCTCCTCCTCTCTCCTGAGTTCCATCTGTAGCAACCAAGCGTCGTCTCTCACGTTGTTGGAGGAAGCGGAAGACATGATGCTCGGCCTCGAAAATCTAACAGGAAACAACACGAAACAAGAACAGAGGAGAAACTTGCGATACGGTGGTCAAAACACCCGTGAGTATATATAATGAATTTTCCCGCGCAGGACAAGTAATATGAAAAAAAAACGGAGTCGGGAAAGTCCACGAGGGGGCCACAAGCCTGGTAGGCGCACCCTGAGGGTAGGGCACGCCCCCAGGCTTGTCGCCTCCTCGTGCACTTTTCGGACTGTTTATTATTTTCCTAATTTTTCATATATTCCAAAATGGACAGAAAGTACTTTTATGGAAGTTTTGGAGTCGGTTTACTTACCGTACCACATACCTACTCCTTTTTAGGATTCTTGAGCGTTCCGAAAGGTTTCTTCTATGTGCTCTTCCAGTGTCATTGTTTGAATAATATTGGTTTCAACATTAATGGGCGTACCTGAGATATAATGTTTAATTATTTGCCCATTAACCACTCTCGGATTATTGCCTTCGGAGTTTTTATTTTGATGGCTCCAGAGAGATAAACTTCTTCGATGATGTATGGTCCTTCCCACTTAGAGAGAAGTTTTCCTGCAAAAAATCTTAAACAAGAATTGTATAATAGAACATGATCACCCACTTTGAATTCCCGTTTTTGGATTCTCTTATCATGCCATTTCTTAACTTTTTCTTTGAATAACTTGGCATTTTCATAAGCTTGAGTTCTCCATTCATCTAGGGAGCTAATATCAAATAACCTCTTTTCACCGGCAAGTTTGAAATCATAGTAAGTTCTTTAATTTCCCAATATGCTTTATGTTCTAACTCAAGAGGTAAATGACATGCTTTTCCATAAACCATTTTATATGGAGACATACCCATAGGATTTTTATAAGCAGTTCTGTAAGCCCATAGTGCATCATCAAGTTTCTTAGACCAATTCTTTCTAGATCTATTAACGGTCTTTTGCAAAATTAATTTGATTTCTCTATTAGTTAATTCAACTTGACCACTAGACTGAGGATGATAAGGAGATGCAATTATATGATTAACATCATATTTAGCAAGCAATTTACGGAAAGCACCATGAATAAAATGTGAACCACCATCAGTCATTATATATCTAGGGACTCCAAACCTCGGAAATATAACTTCTTTAAGCATTTTAATAGAAGTGTTATCATCAACACTACTAGTTGGAATAGCTTCTACCCACTTAGTAACGTAATCAACAACAACTAAAATATGAGTATACCCATTAGAGGAAGGAAAAGGTCCCATATAATCAAAACCCCAAACATCAAATAGTTTAATAACAAGTGAATAATTCATAGGCATTTCCTGACGTCTACCAACATTACCAATTCTTTGACATTCATCACAAGAGAGAACAAACTTACGTGCATCTTTGAAGAGAGTAGGCCAATAAAACCCAGATTGTAATACCTTGTGTGCAGTTCTGTCTCCCGCATGGTGTCCTCCATATGCCTCGGAGTGACACTTCCATAGGATTTGTTCCTATTCATGCTCAGGTACACAACGTTTAATAACACCATCTACTCCTTCGTTATATAAATGTGGGTCATCCCAAAAGTAATGTCTTAAATCAAAGAAGAACTTTTTCTTTTGTTGGTATGTGAAACTAGGTGGTATATATTTAGCAACAATGTAATTAGCATAGTCTGCATACCAAGGACTATTACGAGAAGCATTTATCACAGCTAATTGTTCATCAGGAAAATCATCATTAATAGGAAGTGGGTCATCAAGAACATTTTCCATTCTAGACAAATTATCAGCTACGGGATTCTCAGCTCCCTTTCTATCAATAATATGCAAATCAAATTCTTGTAGCAGAAGAACCCACCTAATAAGTCTAGGTTTAGCATCTTTCTTTTCCATGAGATATTTAATAGCAGCATGATCAGTGTGAATAGTAACTTTGGAATCAACAATGTAAGATCTGAATTTATCACATGCAAACACAACTGCTAAAAATTCTTTCTCAGTAGTAGCATAATTTCTTTGAGCATTGTCTAGAGTTTTACTAGCATAATGGATGACATTCAATTTCTTATCAACTCTTTGACCTAGAACAGCACCAACAGCATAATCACTAGCATCACACATAATTTCAAAGGGTAGGTTCCAATCAGGTGGTTGAACAATAGGTGCAGAAATTAAGGCTTTCTTAAGTATTTCAAAGGCTTCTACACAATCATCATCAAAAACAAATGGAACATCTTTTTGCAAAAGATTAGTAAGAGGCCTAGAAATTTTAGAGAAGTCTTTTATAAACCTTCTATAGAAACCAACATGACCAAGGAAACTTCTTATACCTTTGATATCTTGAGGACATGGCATTTTCTCAATTGCATCAACTTTAGCTTTATCAACTTCAATACCTCTTTCAGAAATTTTATGCCCAAGGACTATACCTTCATTTACCATAAAGTGGCACTTCTCCCAGTTCAAAACAAGATTAGTTTCTTCACACTTCTGCAAAACTCGATCAAGGGTGCTCAAGCAATCATCAAAAGAAGTTCCGTAAATGGTGAAATCATCCATGAAAACCTCAACAATTTTTTCACAAAAGTCAAAGAATATAGCAGTCATACACCTTTGAAAGGTAGCAGGTGCATTACATAAACCAAAAGGCATATGAGAATAAGCATAAGTTCCAAAAGGACAAGTAAATGTGGTTTTCTCTTGATCTTCTGGTGATACAGGTATTTGAGAGAAACCAGAATATCCATCTAGGAAACAAAAGTGTGTATGCTTAGATAGTCTTTCTAACATTTGATCAATAAAAGGCAAAGGGTAATGATCTTTCCTAGTAGCTTTATTTAATTTCCTGAAATCAATTACCATCCTATAGCCAGTTATAATTCTTTGTGGAATGAGTTCATTTTTATCATTAGGAACAACGGTAATACCTCCTTTCTTAGGACCACAATGAACATGACTTACCCATCTACTATCAGCTATGGGATAAATTATACCTGCCTCCAGGAGTTTCAATATTTCAGTCCTTACCACATCCTTCATCTTAGGATTCAACCTTCTTTGATGATCAACAACTGGTTTAGCATCTAGCTCCATATGAATTTTATGCTGACATAGAGTGGGACTAATGCCCTTAAGATCATCAAGAGTATATCCAATAGCAGCACGGTGCTTCCTCATAGTTTTAAGTAATCTCTTTTCTTCATGCTCTGAAAGGTGAGCACTAATAATAATAGGATATATCTTCTTTTCATCAAGATAAGCATATTTAAGTGTATCAGGAAGTTTCTTTAATTCAAACACAGGATCACCCTTGGGTGGTAGAGGATTTCCCAAGGTTTCAACAGGCAAATTATGTTTAAGAATAGGTGCTTGTTTGAAGAACAACTCATCTATTTCATTTCTTTCATTCATATGCATATCATTCTCATGGTCTAGCAAATATTCTTCTAAAGGATCAGTAGGAGGCACAACAATAGAAGCAAGACCAATAATTTCATCTTTATTGGGTAATTCTTTATCATGAGGTTGTCTTTAGAGAAATTAAATTCATGAGATATATCACCAAACTTAACTCTAACTTTCTCTTTAACACAATCAAATTTCAGCATTAACAATATTCAAGAAGGGTCTACCGAATATAATGGGACAAAAATTATCTTGTTGTGAACCAAGTACTAAGAAATCAGTAGGATATTTGATCTTACCACACAAGACTTCAACATCTCTAACAATCCCAAGTGGAGTAATAGTATCTCTATTTGCAAGCTTAATAGTAACATCAATATCTTCAATCTCAACAGGTGCAATATCATTCATTACTTCTTGATATAAAGAAAACGAAATAGCACTCACACTAGCACCCATATCACATAAACCATGATAGCAATGGTCTCCAATCTTAACAGAAACAACAGGCATGCCAACTACGGGCTTGTTCTTATCTAGCATATCTCTTTCATTTCTAACAGGTTTAGCAATTCTAGCAGCCTCATCACAAAAGTATATAACATGCCCATCAATATCATCAACCAAAAGATCTTTAACCATTGCAATATTAGGTTCAACTTTAATTTGTTCAGAAGGTCTAGGTGTTCTTATGTTACTTTCGTTAACCACAGTTGAAGCTTTAGCATGTTCCTTAATCCTAACAGGGAAAGGAGGTTTTTCAATATAAGCAGTAGGCACAACTGGATCAACATTGTAAACAATTATTTCTTCTTTAACCCTAACAGGTTCTTCATTTAATTCAATGGGTGGATGATATTTAAACCATTTCTCCTTAGGAAGATCAACATGAGCAGCAAAAGATTCACAAAAGATAGCTACTATCTCAGAGTCAAGTCCATATTTAGTACTAAACTTGTGAAAAGCATTAGTTTCCATAAAAGATTTAACACAATCAATCTCAAGATTTATACCTGACTCTTTACCTTTGTCGATTTCCCAATCTTCAGAGTTGCACTTAATTCTTTCTAGAAGATCCCATTTGAATTCAATAGTCCTCTTCATAAAGGAACCAGTAGAAGAAGTATCGAGCATGGATTGATCATTATGAGAAAGCCGAGCATAAAAGTTTTGAATAATTATTTCTCTTGAGAGCTCATGATTGGGGCATGTATGCAACATATACTTAAGCCTCCCCCAAGCTTGAGCGATACTTTCTCCTTCACGAGGCCAAAAATTATATATATAATTCCAATCACGATGAACCAAATGCATAGGATAAAATTTCTGGTGAAATTCCAGCTTCAACCGGTTCCAATCCCATGTTCCAGTATCATCACATAGCCTATACCATGTCAATGTCATTCCCTCCAAATATAAAGGGAATACCTTCTTCTTAACTCCATCTCCAGATAGACCTGTAAGCTTAAACATTCCACAAATGTCATCCACATATAGCAAGTGCATATCAGGATGCACCGTTCCATCTCCTGCATTAGGATTAGCTAGCAGTTTCTCTATCATACCCGAAGGAATTTCATAATAAATATTTTCAGTAGGTTGAGGAGAAACTCTTAATGCTTCTGGTCGAGGTGAAGATACCCCAAAAACCACCTCAAAGGATTACTTTCCATAGTGACAAGTGACAGTAAATTTCAGCACGTAATATAAATGCTTCCTTACCAAATTCCACTCACCAAAGGCGCTTCACTCCCCAGCAATGGCACCAGAAAAGAGTCTTGATGACCCACAAGTATAGGGGATCAATCGTAGTCATTTTGATAAGTAAGAGTGTCGAACCCAACGAGGAGAAGAAGGAAATGACAAGCGGTTTTCAGTAAGGTATTCTCTGCAAGCACTGAAATTATCGGTAATAGATAGTTTTGATAGCAAGATAATTCGTAACAAGTAACAAGTAGCAAGTATAATAAAGTGCAGCAACGTGGCCCAATCCTTTTTATAGCAAATGACAAGAACGAGCTCGTATAATAAGCAAAGCGTTCTCGAGGACACATGGGAATTTCATGTAGTCACTTTCATCATGTTTGTTTGATTCACGTTCGCTACTTTGATAATTTGATATGTGGGTGGACCGGTGCTTGGGTGCTGTTCTTACTTGAACAAGCCCCCCACTTATGATTACCCCCTCTCGCAAGCATCCGCAACTATGAAAGAAGAATTAAGATAAATCTAACCATAGCATGAAACATATGGATCCAAATCAGCCCCTTGCGGAATAGCGCATAAACTAGGGTTTAAGCTTCTGTCACTCTAGCAACCCATCATCTAATTACTACTCCACAATGCCTTCCCTTAGGCCGAAAGATGGTGAAGTGTCATGTAGTTGACGTTCACACGACACCACTAAAGGAAGCAACAACATACATATCATCAAAATATCGAACGAATACCAAATTCACATGATTACTTATGACAAGACTTCTCCCATGTCCTCAAGAACAAAAGTAACTACTCACAAATCATATTCATGTTCAAGATCAGAGGAGTATTGAATATCATTAAGGATCTGAACATATAATCTTCCACCAAATAAACCAACTAGCATCAACTACAAGATGTAATCAACACTACTAGCAACCCACAGGTACCAATCTGAGGTTTTGAGACAAAGATTGAATACAAGAGATGAACTAGGGTTTGAGATGAGATGGTGCTAGTGAAGATGTTGATGAAGATTGGTCCTCCCATGATGAGAGGATCGTTGGTGATGTCGATGGCTTCGATTTCCCCCTCCCGGAGGGAAGTTTCCCCGGCGGAATCGCTCCGTCGGAGAGCAATATAGCTCCTGCCCAGGTTCCGCCTCGAAACGGCGGCGCTTCTTCCTGAAAGTCTTCTTGTTATTTTTTCTAGGGCAAATGGCTTCTTATAGCAGAAGGAGGGGGCCAGAGGCCTGCCATGGGCCCCACAAGCTCAGGGGGCGCGCTCAGGGGGGTAGGGCGCGCCCCCAGGCTTGTGGCTTCCTGGTGGGCCCCCTCCTGGTAATTCTTTCGCCAGTATTTTTTATACATTCCAAAATAATTCTGTGTAAATTTTTAGCTCATTTGGAGTTGTGCAGAATAGCCATCTCTGTTTCACCCCTTTTCGGTCCAGAATTCCAGCTGCCGGCAATCTCCCTCTTCATGTGAAACTTGCAAAATAAGAGAGAAAAGGCATAAGAATTGTATCATAAAGTGAAATAATGATCAAAATAATAATAAATAACAGTAGGAAAACATGATGCAAGATGGACATATCAAAGGACCGCCCTTGTCAAAACCGATTCAATTAAGGTAGGAGAGACAGACACCCTCCAGCCACTTTTATGCAATACAAGTTGCATGTCAGTCAGTGGAACTGGTCTCTTGTACGAGGACAAGTAAGGTTGGTCCGGGCTGCTTTATCCCACAATACCACTGAATCCAGAAATAACAACGGAGGTAAGCAATCTAAACATCAACGCCCACAACTTCTTTGTGTTCTACTCGTGCATATACATCTACGCATAGACCTAGCTCTAAAGCCACTGTTGGGTAACGTTGCACGAAAATCAAAAAATTTCTTATGAAACACCCAAGATCTAATCTAGGAGATGCATAGAAATGAGAGGGGAGTGTGTCTACATACCCTTGTAGACTGAAAGCGTTAGCATGTGTAACGCAGTTGATGTAGTCGTACTCTTCGCGATCCAATCCGATCTAGTGCCGAACGGACGGCACCTACGAGTTTAGCACACATTCAGCTTGATGGCGTCCTCTCCTTCTTGATCCAGCAAGCGAGGGAGAGGGGATAGATGAGATCGGGACCAACACGACGGTGTGGTGGTGGTGGCAGCAACGGAACTCCGGCAGGGCTTCACCAAGCACGTACAAGAGATAGGTGGGAGGAGTTGGGAGAGGAAACAGCCAAGGGAGAAGGGGTGGGGCTGCCCTCCCACGCCCTCACTATATATAGGGGTGAGGGGGAGGGGCGCTGGCCCTAGCCCCACCTCCAAGGAGGGGCGGGCCCTAGGGAGGGTGGCTTGCTCCCAAATCCAAGGGGGGTGCCCCCTTTAGGGTTTCCCCCAAACCTTAGGCAGATGGGCCAAGGGGGGAGTGGCGCCCAGCCCACCAGGGGCTGATGCGCCCCCCTTTGCTGCCCATGTGGCCCTTCGAGGCTGGTTGGTCCCTCCGGTGGACCTCCGGAACCCTTTCGGGGCTCCCGACACATTGCCGACAAAACCCGAAACTTCTCCGGTGACCAAAATATGACTTCCCATATATAAATCTTTCCCTACGGACTATTCCGGAGCTCCTCGTGATATCCCGGATCCCATCTGGGACTCTGAACAACCATCGAACTTTCCACTATTAATATCTCAATTCTACCCTAGCGCTACCGAACATTAAGCGTGCGACCCTACGGGTTCGGGAACATGCATACATGACCGAGACTCCTCTCCGATCAATAATCAATAGCGGAACATGGATGCCCATATTGATTCCTACATGTCCAACGAAGATCTTTATCAGTTGAACCACGATGTCGAGGATTCAGTTAATCCCGTATACAATTCCCTTTGTCCGGCGATATGTTACTTGCCCAAGATTCGATCGTCGGTATCTCCATACCTAGTTCAATCTCGTTACTGAAAGTGCATTTGCTCCCTTGGTGGTTTTGGTAATTCATTACAACATATATCTCATTGAACTAATAAACATTCAAGTGAAAGATTTGAGGAAGTTCAATGATTGGCATGGCAAGGACTAGGGAATGTGGACCCCTCAAAATGCTAAGGACATACATTGGCAAAAGCTCAAGACTCTTCATTTTTGGTTTAGTGATCCAAGATCACATTGAGTCCATAGGAATGCCAATACTATTAAAATGGGATGAGGTTTTGATAATGATCTATTTGCTCAAGTGCTTAGTGATGTTGCTCCAAAACCCTCAGCCACTTTCTCCATCCAAACCTATCCTAATTTCCAAAGTCTAACTCGGTTCCACCGAATCCTACTGATCCGGACCCACCGAGTTCATCAAGACAGTGCCATAAGCCAAACCCTAACAAATCGGATCCACCGATATGGATCTCGGTCCCACCGAGATGGCCTGGCCAACTCTCTGTCATCTGTTGCAATTATTTCGGTCTAACCGAGTTTGCAATCGGTGCCACCGAGATGGCTTGACCAACTTTCTATTGCCTGTTGCAATTATTTCGGTCTCACCGAGATGTTGCAATCGGTGCCACTGAAATGAGGTTTGCCCTACCATTGCACATCGGTCGCTCCGAGTTGTTTCCATTCAGTCCCACCGAAACTTCAAAAGTTCATATCTTTTGCACAGGTCGGTCTCACCGAGATTTCAAATCGGTGCCACTGAGTTTGGTCAAAAGTGTGTAACGGTTGAATTTTGTGTGAAGGCTATATATACCCCTCCACCACCCTCTTACCAAGTAAGAGAGCCATCAGAACGTGCCTACATTTCCACCATACATTTTCTGAGAGAGAGCCACCTACTCATGTGTTGAGATCAAGATATTCCAATCCTACCATTTGAACCTTGATTTCTAGCCTTCCCAAGTTGCTTTCCACTCAAATCCTTCTTCCATCAAATCCAAATCTGTGAGGAGTTGTTTGAGTGTTGGGGAGACTATCACTTGAAGCACAAGAGCAAGGAGTTCATCATCAACACACCATCTATTACCTTTTGGAGAGTGGTGTCTCCTAGATTGGTTAGGTGTCACTTGGGAGCCTCCAAGATCATGTGGAGTTGAACCAAGGAGTTTGTAAGGGCAAGGAGATCACCTACTTCGTGAAGATCTACCCCGAGTGAGGCTAGTCCTTGATGGACGTAAGTCATGGTGGAATAGACAAGGTTGCTTCTTCGTGGACCCTTTGTGGGTGGAGCCCTCCGTGGACTCACGCAGCCGTTACCCTTTGTGGGTTGAAGTCTCCATCAATGTGGACGTACGATAGCACCACCTATCGGAACCACGCCAAAAATCTTCGTGTCTTCATTGCGTTTGAAATCTCCAATCCCCTCCTTTACTTACATGTGCAATGTTTTACTTTCCGCTGCTATACTCTTAGAATTGCATGTGTAGGGTGTTACTTGACTTGATATACTTGCTAAAATCTGCCCACAACTAAAATTGGGAAAAGGATAGATTTTATTTGGTCAAGTAGTCTAATCACCCCCCTCTAGACATACTTTCGATCCTACAAGTGGTATCAGAGCTTTGGTATCCATTGCATTGGTTTCACAACCTAGGAGAGTATGGCGTCTAGTGAGGGTAACTATCACCGTAGAGGTCCATATTTTGATGGTACAAACTTTGCTAGTTGGAAGCATAAGATGAAAATGCATATTCTTGGTCATAACCCCGTCGTTTGGGCTGTTGTTCGTGTTGGCTTGCAAGGTGAATTTTTGAGGATGGTAAGGAACCGGATCGTGAAGCAACCGCGGAAGAATTGAAGATGTTGCAATACAATGCTCAAGCTTGCGACATTCTCTTCAACAGTTTGTGCCCCGAGGAGTTCAACAAGATCAGCCGTCTCGAGAATGCAAAGGAAATTTGGGATACTTTGGTTGATATGCACGAGGGTACCGAGTCCGTCAAGGAATCTAAGTTGGATGTGCTTCAAAGTCAACTTGACAAGTTCAAGATGAAGGATGGTGAAGGAGTCGCTGAAATGTACTCTAGGCTTGCTCTCATCACAAATGAGATTGCCGGCTTAGGAAGTGAAGAGATGACCGACAAGTTCATCATCAAGAAGATCCTTAGAGCTTTGGATGGAAAATATGATACCGTGTGCACATTGATCCAAATGATGCCAAATTACAAAGATCTCAAGCCCATGAAAGTCATTGAAAGGATTGTTGCTCATGAGATGTCACTCAAGGACAAAGAGGAGCTACACAACAAATCAAGTGGTGCTTACAAAGCCTCAACTGATGCTCCCACAACTTCAAGCAAAAAGCTAGTATCCAATGAAGAGATAAGCCTAATGGTGAAAAGGTTCAACAAGTTTTACAAGAACAAAGGAAAAGAAAGAAGCTCTAGCTCAAGACACTATGAGAGAAGATCATCAAGTCGTGACCGAAATTGCTACAATTGTGGAAGACCCGGACACTATTCCAGTGAGTGTATGGCACCTCACAAGAAAAGAGACGAATCACCAAGAGGAAGACATAGAAGAGCTGAATCACCTCACAAGGAGAGAAGGAGTAGAGATGATCGTTATGAACAAAGATCCTCTCGAAGAAACAAGGATTCAGAAAGGAAGGACAAGTCATCCAAGAGCTACACAAGAAGAAGACATCAAGCTCATGTTGGTGAATGGATTTCCGGCTCCGACTCCGACAACCACTCCGAGAGAAGCTATCACTCCAACTCCAACTATAGTCAAGATGAAGGTGTTGCCAGACTTGCTCTTGTGTCATCCAACTCCTATGATCTATTTGACTCACCAAATGAAGTAATTGGAAGATGCTTCATGGCAAATGGCCCCAAGGTATCACACCCCGAATACTTTGACTTCAATAGTGATGATGATGACTTGCTTGGTGATGATGAGTTGCTTGTTGATAAGACTAGTGATGTGAGCTACAATGAAAATGCTAGTAACCATAGTCAAGAGGAAACGCATGACAATGCTATGAAGGAGATTGAGCGTCTAACTAAAGAACTAAATGCTCTTAAGTTAGCTCATGAAACAACTCAAGAGGATCATATAGAGCTTCTAAGAACTCATGAGAAGCTACGCTTCGAGAAGCTAAATTTAGAGCAAGATCATGAGTTTCTTAAAGCTATCAATGATGATCTTCGAAAGAAGAGTTCTTCATATCTTGCCAAACATTTACTCTTGTCTACTTTTATGCCACAAGTTAAATCTAAGCAAACTAGTAACAAGGGTAAAAAGGGTTCTACCTCTAGTAGTAAAAATAACAATGTTAAATCCAATATTGTTGCTTCTAGTAGTTCTATTGATTCCACTAATGATTCTCTTAGCCAAGTTACACTTGAGCAAGAAAACAATCTATTGAAAAGAATTATAGAAAAGGGTTTCTACAAGAGCCTCGCCGGGAGTAAGCAATTTGAGGAAATTGTGCGCAAGCAAGGAAGGCACCAGAAGAACCAAGGTGTTGGTTTTGAACGTAAGTTCAATGCCAATGGAGTTGAGTGGGAAGAAGATCAATACCCCAAGACGAAGTTTGTTCCTCAACAAGAGAAGTATGATCCTACTTCCTTCAAGGGAACACAAGCTCAAGATGATCTTTCACCACAAGACCACAAGCTAAAAGGCAAGGATAAGCTTCAAGAGGAGATTGACTCATTTGAAGAAGCACCTCAAGCCTTGGTCAAGTGGGTTTCCAAGACTTCATCAAGTTCTACTTCATCAAGTGCTACTACAACTCCAAGGATTCCCATCAAGTTGATGTGGGTCCCAAAGAAGAAGAACTAGAGAGTTCTTGAGGGTGACTCCGCCAACAAATTTCACTCACATTCATTTATGGCAAGAACTTGTGCAACCAACTTCAACATTTTGCACTAGTTCATGGAGTCACAAACCCTCTTGTTGGTAAGGCAAGGGACAAGGTATTCAATGCATTCATGGACATCATCATATGTGCATTTCACTCTATGTCTATGGATACCTTTGTATGTTCCTTGTGTGGGACTAACCCATGTAGGTATTGAAAGTGCAAAACTCCAAGGATTGCTCCCAACTCTTGATGGTCTACATCAACATTGAGATTCCACATCTTCAACATCTACATGAAGTCATCATCGACAAAACCCAAGGTTAGTTCATCCCTCTTTTGGGAGATATCACATCTAGGGGGAGCTTTGCTCTAAGACTTGAGCCAAAGCAACTCTAATGGTGTGAACACATTGATGCTTTATGTAAAAGTGGTAACCCCACTTGTGCTTAAACGATGAGTATGACCTATGATCAAATGTTCTCATTTGACTCCTAAGTCAATATACTCATATATAGATGACTATGTCATCGCCCATTGCTTGATAGATGCTAGAATTGGTTGTGCATGTTTGACACATATTTCATTTGCCATCTAAGGAACAGATACTTGACATGAAGAAAGTTGTAGCAAATAAACTAAGTGATACTGTTGGGATCTACGGTAGGGTGCGTCGACTGCAAATTAAAATTTTCTACCCGCAGAACATCCAGGAACATGCTACCAGATATGGATCACAGGTCGTTACCACTAGACGCGCAGTGCCGTGCAGTAGAACTAGAGTTGGGGCAGCGCGTCTTCGGAGTTGTCTCCTCCTCGTCGATCTCCCATGTAGCCGATCGGATCCCACGAACAGGTTTGCCGGAGCGGTGCAAGTGCACCACCTCTAACGGTATCCACGTGTGCTAGAGGAACGTTGTGTGGCAGACTGCTAGGTTCGATCACACAACCGGTGGCGAGTGGAGGTGGCTAGTTTCAACACATGTAAAGCAGTAATGACGGCGCCAAAGCGATCAATCGAACGAGTTTTCCGCACGTCCACTATATATAGGCATCCGTCGCGGGCTCAACACTTGGGCCTCACACAGATCCTAAAGCCCAAAGTCTATTCAGCCTGGATCCGAGTCCGAGTAGGATCACATCTGACTCGTGGAGTTGGACCCAGCCTCACAGGTTCCTTCCCTTAAGCGCACGACCCCTTAGGTTCAAGTCGACGCAGGTCGGATCACCTCCGACCTGCTCGGTTGGTAGCGGCTGATACGTCTCCAACGCATCTATAATTTATGAAGTATTCATGCCATGTTTACAAAAAATTTATATGGTATTGGTATGATTTGATTAGAACTAACTCGGACTGACGCTGTTTTCAGCAGAACTACCGTGGTGTTGTTTTTTGTGCAGAAATAAAAGTTCTCGGAATTGAACATAACTTTTTGACGATTTTTTTGGACCAAAAGAGACCCCCGAAGCTTCGTGGAAGGACCAGAAGCCTCACGAGGAGCCCACAAGGTATCACGGCATGGCCTGGGGGGGGGCGTGTGCTGTTTCCTTGTGGGGCCCTCGTAGCTCCTTTTCGCGTCATTCCAACGCTGAAAAATCCTATAAATAGAGAAACCCCCAAAAATAAACCTAAAACTTCGCCGCCGCTGCCGCAAGCCTCTGTACCAAAGAAATACCATCTGGAGCCCTGTTCCGGCACCCTGCCAGAGGGGGAAATCATCACCGAAGGCCATCTTCATCATCTCGGCGGTCTCCATGACGAGGAGGGAGTAGTTCACCCTCGGGGCTGAGGGTATGTACTAGTAGCTATGTGTTTGATCTCTCTCTCTCTCTCTCTCTCTCTCTCTCTCTCGTGTTCTTGATTTGGCATGATCTTGATGTATCGCGAGCTTTGTTAATATAGTTGGATCATATGGTGTTTCTTCCCTCTCTATCTTCTTGTGATGAATTGAGTCTTTCCATTTGAGGTTTCGTTATTGTCGGATTGAATATTTCAGATTTGAGAACACTTGATGTATGTCTTGCATGTGGATACCCGTGGTGACAATGGGGTATTCTATTGAGTCACTTGATGTATGTTTTGGTAATCAACTTGCGGATTCCCGAGGTGACATTGGGGTAATCTAGGCATAGGGGTTGGTGGCACGTTTTCATCTTCTTTTCTCCGATAGAAACTTTGGGGTGCTCTTTGAAGTTCTTTGTGTGGATTGAATATTATGAATCTGAAGTTGTTTGATGCATATCGAATAATCAACTCACGGATACTTGTGGTGACATTGGAGTATCTAGGTGACATTAGAGTTGGTTGATGCGTATCATATGGTGTTATTTTAGTACGAACTCTAGGGCTGTTTGTGACACTTATAGGGATGGCTCAATAGATTGATCGTAAAGGATAACTTTGAGGTGGTTTCGTACCCTACAACAATTTCATCTTATGTTCTCCGCTAATAGGAACTTTGGAGTGATTCTTTGTCGCTCGTTGAGGGATTGTTATATGATTCAATTATGTTAGCACCGTTGAGAGATTGCACTAGTGAAAGTATGAACCCTAGGCCTTGTTTTCAAGCATTGCAATACCGTTTTTGCTCACTTTTGTTACTTGCTACCTAGCTGTTTTTTTTAATTTTCATATTACAAAAACCTATATCTACTATCCATACTACACTTGTATCACCATCTCTTCGCCGAACTAGTGCACCTATAAAATTTACCATTGTATTGGATGTGTTGGGGACACAAGGGATTTCTTGTATTTGGTTGCAGGGTTGTTTGAGAGAGACCATCTTCATCCTATGCCTCCCTCGGATTGATAAACCTTAGGTCATCCACTTGAGGGAAATTTGCTACTGTCCTACAAAACTCTGCACTTGGAGGCCCAACAACGTCTACAAGAATAAAAGTTGCGTAGTAGACATCAAGCTCTTTTCTGGCACCGTTGCCGGGGAGGTGAGTGCTTGAAGGTATATCTTTAGATATTGCAATTTAATATTTTAGTTTCTTGTTTATTCACTAGATTGGCTTATAAAAGAAAACTACAAAAAAATGGAATTGAGGTTGCCTCAAATGCTTCATCTTTATAATATCTTTCTTGAAAATGATGGATCGGAAAATTGTGCTCAATTGCTAGAGGAAGAATTTAATAAAATGTTTAATGTGAGTACTTTGAATGATGAGCATGATTGCAATGTTGTTAGTATGCTTTCTATGAATATCCATGATGCTAATGGTATGCAAAGCCACAAGCTTGGGGATGCTATGTTTGAAGAAGATGGTCTTTTTAGTCCCCCTAGTTTTGATGAGCAAATTTATTATGATGATAGCATGCCTCCTATTTATGATGATTATATTGATGAAAGTGGGTTTGGAAGAGTGTCAACTCTAGGCACTAGTGATCCCACTATTTTGGAGGGTGTTGAATCTTATGGCAATAATTATGAAAGTGGATTTGGAGAGGTCACAACTTTATTTAACGATGAATCCACTATTTTGGAAGAGGTTTCAATTGATTATGACAACAAAGTTGCTATCTATGATGATTATTGTGATGACATGTATGCTATAAATAATAATGATAACTATGAAACTTGTCATCATGATTTTAATTTTCAATTGGATTATGCCAATCAAGTATCACATGATAGTTGTTTCATTGAATTTGCTCCCACTGTTATGAATGAGAATAAATTTGCTTATGTGGAGAGTAATAAAAATCCTATGCTTGTAGGTCATGAAAAGAATGATTTATATGATAGCTATATTGTTGAATTCATTCATGATGCTACTGAAAATTATTATGAGAGAGGATCATATGCTTGTAGGTGTTGCAATAATATCAAGTTTCCTCTCTATGTGTTGAAAGCTTTGAAGTTATACTTGTTTTGCCTTCCTATGCTAGTTGATTCTTGCTCCCATAAATTGTTTGCTCACAAAATCCCTATGCATAGGAAGTGGTTTAGGCTTAAATGTGGTAGTCATATGATTCATGATGCTCCCGTTATTTTTCAATTCTCTACTTTTATGTGAGCATCATTGAAATCATCATGCCTAGCTAAAAGGCATTAAAGAAAAGTGCTTGTTGGGAGACAACCCAATAATTATCCTTATTGTTTTTGTCTGTCCACATGATTAAGCTACTGTAGTAATTATGTTTTATATGTTTTATTTCAATAATGTTCCAAGTAAGACCTTTGGGATAGTGTGGATACTTGTTGATTTGATTCTGTGCAAAAATAGAAACTTTTGCGTCCAGTGCTGGAATTTCTATTCTGTAATGGAGCGTGAGAAAATTCTGAAATTATTAAAGAGTATTGGGTTACAATTGTTTTACGTTTTCCTAAATTTTTAGAATTTTTGGAGGTACAGAAGTATGGTGTTTAAATCTCTCACTACATGCTGTTCTGTTTTTGACAGATTCTGTTTTCAATGCATAGTTTGCTTGTTTTATAGTTTCTATGGCTTATATTGGTCAATATAAATTGTGGAAATGATAGAGTACAGTAGGAATTATGTGAGAACAATTATGAATCTTGTCTTGACAGTACCTAAGTGGATGATTTATTTTTATCATACTAACCTAAATCACAAGTTCCGTTAAGTTTTGTGTGATTGAAGTTTTCAAGTTTTGGGTGAGATATCGTTATGAGGAGAATAAGGAGTGGCAAGACCCTAAGCTTGGGGATTCCCAAGGCACCCCAAGGTAATATTCAAGGAAGACTCAAGCGTCTAAGCTTGGGATGCCCCGGAAGGCATCCTGTCAGGGAAATATCTTTCGGTGAGACCCGCCCGTTTAGGGCCGGGTTCTGGGGATCTTTATTGAAGATGGGCTAGTTGGGCCGGAGCGTTTTCAAGAGGCCCAGAAGAAGAGCCGCCCAAGGAAGGGCCGGCCCAAGACCCGCCGTGAGAGGCGGTATGTGCAAACCACCTCGAGGTATAACTTAGGAAACAAGTAAAGGAGAGTTGGGCTCGGATTGCTATCCCGACCCGGACTCTTATGTAAGCCCCGAACCTCCGCCTATATATAAAGGGGGGAGCCCTGGGGCTAGAGGGATCACGTTGAAACCTTTCGGGAGCTAGGGTTAGACAAGTTCCAAAACCCTTGTAATCGAGATCTTCAATACATCTAGCAGGAGTAGGCTTTTACCTCCACGAGAGGGGCCGAACCTGGGTAAACCTTGCCTCCCGTGTTCCTCGTTTAACCCCTTCGGTCTACTACTTACGCGATGGCTTCGAGATCAAGTCCTATGAGGACATCTGCCATGAAAATACCACGACAGTTGGCGCCCACCGTGGGGCTATCGCATGGTGGTGTTGAGTATTCGAAGGGTCCTCCCCAAGGACTCGAGGGATACGTGATTGGCCGGATAACCAAGAGTCGCCGCGGCAATCTGCTCATCGACGACTCAGGCTGGGGCCCCGAGGCCGACTCTCTTGAGTACGGGTACCGGGTCCCCTTTGGCGGAATCCATGTCTTCATCGGGAAGGCCGGCGGCTCTAAGCCGGCCGCCTCCACGGAGGTCGTTGAAACGGCCCGCCGCGCGCAACCCGCCGTGTCGAGAGCCGCCCCTAGGCTTCCGGCTCCTGTGCAGGCCGGCGGATCTCAATCTGGGCCGGATATCTTCACCGACACCTTCAAGCCGGTCCAGGACACGCAGCCCGCCAGGCAAGAGCACGTCTTCGTTGGCTTCACTCAAGGGGTGGAGTATTCTGGATCGTCGGCTTCCACGGAGGGCTCGGCGACTTACGTTGATGGTGGCTATTCCTCTGGCGGAGAGTCGCTTTATTCTCTTCACCAAGAGGATCTTGGGGGCTTTCAGCAGAACTCGCCGGCGCAGGATTCTTTAGGCCCGCCCGCTCGCCCTGTTGTCTACATGGCGGGGGCGGCTGATATACCAGACCCGGCAGCGGATGCTGGAACCTCCAATGCGGTGTCAAGAGTTTCGCCAGCACAGACCCTGGTGGGATTGACGGCTACGTTGACTACACTGCTGGGCACACAGTTCACTGCGGAAAATCAGGCAGAGCTCAATGCAGAGATCGTCAGGATCAAGGATCAGATGGTACAGGCTCAAGCTGGCATTGATGCGGAGAACGTCCGTCTGGCGACTCGTGAACGAGAATTACGGGAAGAATCGGCGCGTCTGCAACAGGAGAGTTATCATCTGGAGCAACGCCGGGTGGAGTCTGACGCGGTTCATCACAGACGACACCGGAGCCGGCTTGCGGCCGAGGTTGAAGGTCAGGCCCTGCAGTTCAGCACCCCGCCAGGGGAACGCCTTCGGGGTCCAGCGACAGGAACTCCCCAGAGGTCGACAGACCCGGGAGCCCAACGCTCGGCGGGTCATGGGGAGCGGCCAGAGGTACCAATGCTTACGGCACAAGGGCACTTTACGAACCCTGTGGACAACCTCTACGCGGCTACCACGGCGCTGGCACGTCTGCCCATCAATGGAGACACGCCCCTTGAGATCGAGGTTCGCAATGCAATTGCAAAACTGAAAACCGCCGTGGTCCAGCAAGCAAATTATTCGTACAGCCGGGAGCGACTGCATTCTACACCCGCTCCTAACAAAAGCCGCACTAGAAGCTGCCACGCTGAAAGCCCTGCGGAGTCTAGCACCCGCCATCATCGGCGTGCGCCTGGGGGCTTGCTGTATTCACCAAAGCCCATGATCCCAGGGCACGGAGTACAGGAGACTCACGCAGCACATACGGCGGCTCACGCGGCGAACCAGGAGGCGGCTCATGCGGCGGCTCTCGCGGTTCAGGAGGCGGCTCTCGCGCCAGTCGTGACTACAACAGTCACCCCAACAGGAAGATCCATTGGAGTGCCTTGCTTGAGCCCGGCTCTCCGCGGCGCACCCCTGCCCAGGGACTTCAAGGGCCCGCGGAAGGTGTCCAGTTATACACCAGACCAGGACCCGGCCCAGTGGATAGAAAGTTATGAGCTTGCCATGGATATGCAGGGGGTCAGCGATGAGGCTTGTGCAAGATATTTCATCATGATGTTGGAAGGAGCAGCGCGTACGTGGCTGAAGAATTTACCCCCGAATTCCATCAATACATGGGGCGAATTAAGGGAACGTTTTATCAAAAACTTCCAAGGTACCTGCAAGCGTTCGAAGACTATCATTGATCTTCAGCATTGTGTTCAGCGGCAGGGAGAGTCGGCTCACCATTGGGTCAGCCGAGTTGCAGAGATCATTCATTCTTCAGATAATATCTCTGCCCCTCAGGCAGTTTTGGTGCTGGATAAGGCTTGCCACTATGAGCCTCTCACGCAGAAGTTAGGGCGGCTCAAACGGAGTGTCAAAGATATGGGGGAGCTCATGAATGCTCTCACCAAGTATGCTGAGTCTGATCCTACGAAGGACCCAGGAGTTGATGAGCCAGAGGTTCCTGATCCGAGAGGTAAAAAGTCTGTTGGTGGCAAGAGTCAGCAGCAGAACAATGATAAGAAGCGTAAGGGTCCAGAAGCCGGATCTGAGCTGGTGGCTAATACCAATGCAGGGGCTAAGTTTCAGAAGGGTGGTTCTGGTAACAGACCTTTTAAGCCACAAAACTTCGATGAGTTCCTCAAGGGGCCGTGTCCAAAGCACGGTACCAAAGAGAGACCAGCAAGGCATACTTGGGAACAGTGTCACATTATGGATGCTTTCGCTCAGCGCTTCCAGAACCCGCCGGGTGGCGGGGGTGGCGGATACGGACCGGGTTCCGGGCCCGGGTTCGGACCACCTGGTGGAGGCCCTCCTGGCGGCTTTCATCAATAGTCGCACCACCCGGGCGGGTCTGGTAGCGGCTTCCAGGGGAATAACAGTGGTCAGCAACTTCAAGGAAACCAATACAACAGCGGCCAACACTCTCTACAACAGCAGAACAATCAGACCGGGTTCCAGAGTAATCCTAAACAGTTGAATAGTGGACAGTATCATGTGTTCACTACATGTGCAGATAAAAGGGAGCGCAAGGTCAGGAGACGTTCTGTTAATACGGTAGAGCCGGCTGTTCCAGAGTATCTGAAGTGGTCAGAGATGCCGATTACTTGGAGCAGGGAGGATCACCCGCCCAGAGTAGATAATCCGGGTCATCTGGCGCATGTGGTAGCACCCCAAGTTGGAGGATATGCTCTCACCAAGGTTCTGATGGATGGCGGAAGCAGCATCAATATTCTGTACTATGACACTTTCCGACGTATGGGATTGACGGAGAAAGACCTTACGCCATCTAACACAGTTTTTCATGGGATTATACCTGGCAAATCAGCATACCCGGTTGGAAGGATCAAGTTGAACGTAGCCTTTGGGACATCAGAGGATAACTCTAGATGTGAATCATTGTCGTTTGAGGTAGTCAGGATTAAGAGTCCCTATCATGCTCTCTTCGGCCGGCCGGCTTATGCCAAATTCATGGCTAGGCCCTGTTATATTTATCTCAAGCTCAAGATGCCGGGTCCCAAGGGCCCAATCACAGTTCATGGAAACCGGAAAGTCGCCATGGAGTGTGAAGAAGGAGATGCTGCTTATGCTGAAGCGGCTTGTGCCTCGGAGGAGCTCAAAATCTACACAAGCAATGTAGACCCGGCGGATATGACGCCTCTCAAGAAGCCCTCTATAGAAGGAGAGCCGCCTCTCAAGTTTCAGGCTCACAGAGACACCAAGGAAGTGGAGTTTACCCCTGGCGACTCTTCTGCTAAGTTTACTATAGGGTCCAACATGGACCCCAAATAGGAAAGCGCGCTCGTCGAGTTTATCCGTGAGAATCGGGACATCTTTGCATGGAAACCTTCTGACATGCCGGGTGTGCCGAGAAAACTCGCCGAGCACCGCCTTAATGTGGATCCTAAGTACAAGCCTGTCAAGCAGTATCTTCGCCGTTTTAATGAAGAGAGACGGAAAGCTATCGGGGAAGAGATAGCCCGGCTTCTGGCTGCCGGGTTTATCATAGAAGTCTTACACCCGGAGTGGTTGGCTAATCCGGTGCTGGTTCTGAAGAAAAATGGCACTTGGCGTATGTGTATTGACTACACGGATCTTAACAAAGCTTGTCCAGCTGATCCATTTGCTCTCCCTCGCATTGATCAAATCATTGATGCTACAGCGGGGTGTGAGAGGTTATGTTTCCTGGATGCATACTCTGGTTATCATCAGATCAAGATGGCAGTGGAGGACCAAGAGAAGACGGCTTTCATTACACCTTTTGGCGCCTTCTGTTATGTTTCTATGCCTTTCGGGCTCAAGAGTGCCCAGGCGACTTATCAACATTGCGTGCAAAATTGTTTTCATGGACAGATTGGCCGCAATGTGCATGCTTATGTGGATGATATTGTGGTCAAGTTAGAAAAGCAAGAGACCTTGTTAGATAATCTCAAGGAGACCTTTGACAATCTCAGAGTTTACCAGATGAAGCTTAACCCGGACAAGTGTGTCTTTGGTGTTCCTGCAGGAAAGCTTCTAGGTTTCATGGTCTCTGAGCGTGGAATTGAAGCTAACCCGGAGAAAATCAAGGCCATCACCTCTCTGGCTGAGCCTAAGTGCATCAATGATGTTCAGCGCCTGGCGGGTCGCATTGCAGCTTTGAGTCGCTTCATAAGTCGCCTGGGGGAGAAGGCTATTCCTTTATATCAGATGCTGAAGAAAGCGGACGACTTCCAATGGAGCAAAGCTGCTGGGGAGGCCTTTCAAGCTCTGAAGAGGCAGCTGGCAGAGCCGCCCATACTTGCGGCTCCTATCACCAAGGAGCCGATGCTTCTGTACATCGCAGCAAATAGCAAGGCTGTTAGTGTTGCAATGGTGGTGGAAAGAAAAGAGGCAAACCGGGAGTATCCTGTCCAGAGGCCGGTCTATTATGTTAATGAGGTCCTGACTTTGTCTAAGCAGCGTTATCCACATTGGCAGAAGCTGGTTTTCGGAGTTTTCATGGCAAGCTGGAAGCTGAGACATTATTTCCTGGAGCATCCTATCACGGTGGTATCTTCAGCCCCTTTGGGGGATATCATTCATAACAGGGAAGCTACAGGGAGAATTGCAAAGTGGGCCATTGAGCTTGGACCTCATGAGATCAAGTATGTGCCTCGCACGGCCATCAAATCTCAGGCATTGGTGGATTTCATCAATGACTGGACAGAGCTTCAAGCCCCTGAAGAAAGGCCGGATAACACATATTGGACCATACACTTTGATGGGTCTAGGCAGCTGGAGGGCTCGGGGGCTGGAGTTATAATATCTTCCCCTCGAGGTGACAAGTTCTGCTATGTTTTGCGGCTTATGTTTCCTTGCACTAACAATGCTGCAGAGTATGAGGCCCTGCTCCATGGGCTCCGGATTGCAAAGGAGATGAATCTCAGCCGGGTTAGGTGCCTAGGCGACTCTGATCTGGTGGCACAGCAAGTTTCAGGGACTTGGGATTCTAAAGACCCGCTCATGGCGGCTTACAGACAAGCTGTTACTAATGTGGCTGGTTGCTTCAAGGGTTATCAGGTGGATCACATTGATCGGCGGCAGAATGAAGCGGCTGATGCTTTATCACGACTTGGTTCGCAGCGAAGGCCGGTTCCTCCAAATGTTTTCCTGGATGTGCTCCATAACCCGTCGGTTAAGTTGCCAACGGAGGAGGACCTTGCTGTCCCAGACCCGGAGGCCCAGCTCGTGGCGGCTCTCCATGAGATCCCGGATTGGACTGTCCCATACTTGGATTATCTGACTCGGGGCGTCTTGCCAACTGACGAGATTGAAGCCCGCCTGATTGTGAGAAGGTCCAAATCCATGACCATTGTCAATGGCGAGTTGCACCGAAGAAGTGCCACATGCGTCTTTCAGCGCTGCGTATCGCCTGATGAAGGCCGGAATATCCTCAATGAGATACACTCCGGCGACTGTGGTCATCATGCCGGCTCTAAATCATTGGTGGCGAAGGCTTTCCGCCACGGTTTCTTTTGGCTCACGGCTCATGCTGATGCAAAGGAAATAGTCAGGAAGTGTGACGGTTGTCAGAGGTTTGCCCGCCAAACTCATGTGCCGGCTCAGGAACTTCGGATGATCCCTATCACATGGCCCTTTGCGGTCTGGGGGCTGGATATGGTGGGGCCTTTCAGAGCTTCTAGTGACAAAAAGACTCACCTTTTGGTGGCTGTTGACAAATTTACCAAGTGGGTAGAGGCAGAACCTATCAGCAATTTGGATGCAGAGACGGCTGTTAAGTTTGTCAAAAAGTTAATCTTTCGTTTCGGGTACCCGCACAGCATCATTACTGACAATGGTACAAACCTTTCGAGAGGCGCCATGAAGCAGTTCTGTGATGAGGAGCACATTAGACTGGATGTGGCGGCTATTGCGCACCCACAGTCCAATGGGCAAGCTGAACGCTCCAATCAGGAGATCCTTCGAGGAATAAAGCCCCGGCTTATGGTTCCTCTTCAGCGTACACCCGGCTATTGGGTAGAAGAACTTCCCTCCGTCTTATGGAGTTTACGGACAACTCCCAACAGATCAACGGGTTTCACACCTTTTTTCATGGTTTATGGGGCAGAGGCCATTTTGCCAAGCGACATCCGCCATGACTCGCCCCGGGTCTCAGCATATGTTGAAGAGGATAATGAGTTGGCTCGTCAGGACTCTCTGGACGCCTTGGAGGAAGAGCGGGATTTGGCAGCCGCCCGATCTGCTATCTACCAGCAAGACCTGCGTCGCTATCATAGCCGTAGGATCAGAAGCCGGACTTTCCAAGAAGGAGATTTGGTGCTTCGTTTAATACAAGACCAGTCAGGCATGCATAAGCTTTCGCCTCCTTGGGAAGGGCCCTTTGTTGTCAGCAAAAATCTTCATAACGGGTCTTATTATCTGATCGATCTCCGGCCTGGGAAGGAGTCTCGAACATCTGAAGAAGAGACCAACAGGCCCTGGAACATAGCTCATCTGAGACCCTACTACACCTAGAGTTCCGGCTCTGGGAATCTTGTACATACCTCTCATGTATATATTATCAATAATGAGTAAAAGCCGGCGGCCCTGAAATTCGGGGTATCTGTCGTTTTCCATCCAACATGATGAGTAAGTTTTATTACATTATTACTTGTGCTTTATCATACATATATTGTGAAAGTGCAGAAACAAAAGACCCACTTCGGATGAGCTTCCTGGTAATCCAGAAGCCTTCACCATCATGGGACACTTAACCCTATGGGTCGAACTTACTGGTAAGCCAGAAGTCGCCACCATATCGGGTCAAAGTCCTAATAAGCGGGCTGTGTTACTGGTAATCCAGAACCTTCATCCGTGTACAGGCACCTAATAAACGGGCTGTGTTCCTGGTAATCTAGAACCTTCATCCGTGTACAGGCATAAAAGACTCATATGGGTTGAGCCTCCTGGTAATCCAGAGGCCTTCACCATCTTGGGACCTTCAGCCCTTATGAAGCTAAACTTACTGGTAAACCAGAAGTCGCCATATTGGGAAAAAGACCTAACAAACGGGCTGTGTTACTGGTAATCCAGAACCTTCATCCGTGTACGGGCACAAACGATTTAGATGGGATGCTGCCTGCTGATAATCCAGAAGGCTTTACCATCTTGAAATAATCAACCTTATGGGCCGAACTAACTGGCAAGCCAGAAGTCGCCACCATACAGGAAAAGAAGTAACTGATCTGGTTGGGGGTGATCCAAGAGTCGCCCCATACTGGGGACTTTGTAATATTTAGAAATTCGCTAAAGCTTTTATTTAAGATATGCTTCTTTAATGAGTTTTATGACCTCTCTTATGAGCTCTTTTTAATGTTTGCATTTGGCCAAGAGCCGCCAGTTGTATTATATTGGCTACACCGTAAGCATCTACAAGTTTACTGGTTATAAGCCACCATGACTGCTTTAGTTAATGGTTTAATACTTGTTAAGAATAAATTATACATCTTATCAAGCTTTATGACTGTCTTGATGTTTGGCCAAGAGCCGCCAGCGTCAAAGGATTCAATTTCTTCCAGAAGCAGCCAGAATAACTTTTCATAAGGAAGCTTCGGGCAAAAGAAGCAGACTTGCTTCCCATGGAAGCCAGTATGAATTTAAACAGAATTTTTTCTAAGTCTATTACAAAAGGCCACTAGAGGGCATTTCAGAATCATTGTTCAAGACATATATTACAAGCAGTTAAACAACTGGCGACTTTCAAGGTTCCGATTTTACTCCCGGGTCTTGCTGCCTCCGGCTTGGGCGGCGTCTGTTGAAGGATCTGTCTTGGCTTGATCGGCAGCCCAGTCAATAGTGGCAAAGGCATCAAAAATTTCTCCGTCATCAATAAGATCGGAAGAATCAATATCCGGAGCAAACTCGTCCTTACGGCCTTCAGGAATAAGATCGAGAGGCGGAAGAGGACCGGGCTTTACGCGTTTTCCGTCTTCGCTGTAGGCTGACTGAAACCTTGTAAGCTTCATCTCTTGGACCAACTGGCTTGCAGGGAAAAAGGTCTCCTTCTTCAAAGCATTATAGGTGAGCTGATCAAGAGCTTGCCCCTTATAAGTTTCGGGAAAGCCGCCAACTAAAGTTGAAAGTTCTAAATCCTCGTAATGAGCTTTAGCGCGGGCCATGGTGTGCATAGTGGCGATGCGGGCGCTGGACTCTTTCATGATCTGCAGCTGAGCAGGCAGAGTGGATAAAGTCTTCAGGACTTCCTTGATGGTGGATGGGTTTTCTTTTCCATAGAAGGCGGCTTGAATAGCCCGCCGACTCCCAGTGTATAACTGTTTAAGGAAGTCATAAGCCGCCTTGAGCTGCAGTACTGGTTCTTTCGCCAGTTTATCACTTCTAGGACCTGCAAAGGAAAGGTGTCAGAGTTATCAAGATTATCAAATAGGGATTGTAAACAGGCGACTTACCAAAGATGGCGCTGCTCATTTGCTGGATGTGCAATTTTAATCCGCTGAGCTCATCGGAGGCAGTCGTCAGGCGGCCTTCAGCGTTTTTAGCACGTTGAATAAGGAGCTGCTTCTCCTTCTCATGCTCAGCGGTCACAGCAGCCAGCTTGGTGGTCGCCTCAGACGCGGCTTCCTCCAATGTCTTCACCCTTTTCTTCAGCGGCGACTCTCAGCTCTTGCTCAGTTTTCAGCTCTTTCCGACTGTCAGCCAGCTGGGTGTGAAGGGAAGTTATTTGAACCTGAAAGAAAGGAAAAGTTCAAAGTTATTTATGCAGATGAAGTTCCATATTGATTACAAGTAATCCACATGGCACTTGGGGGCTAATGCAATCCCGAAGTTTTACAAAGGAATATTATCGAATAGCTGGAAGCATTTAAGACTTGGACAAATGTGGTTCTTTGCTATAAGACCCGGCTGTTTCAAGAAGACAGCCGGCTCTTGGGGACTACATGTGGTTCTTTGCTCTGAGACCCGGCTGTTTCAAGAAACCAGCCGGCTCTTGGGGACTATAATTGGCTCTTTGTTCTATATAAGCATGTGGTTCTTTGCTCCATGTAAGACCCGGGTGTTTCAAGAAAACAGCCGGCTCTTGGGGACTGCATGTGTGTATTTACGTATTTTCAAATATGTAAAGCTTACAAACCTTCATACAACTATGAAATCACTAATATGCAGGTTTGGGCGACTGATAAGGGCCATAAGTAAATTATGACTCACCTTTGGTTTGTTGGCCAAGGTCTTGGCAATCTCCTGACTCTCAAGTAGTCGAGTCTGAAGGGCTTCATGAAGATCATTTAAATCAGTGCTCTCCAAGGAGGAGAGATCTAATTTATTCTTCTCTTTAGAAGACATGGCTTCAAAGGAAGATTTGCCCAAAGCCGCCGACGAGTCTGGGGCGGTGGCAGTGGCAGTAGCAACAGTACCCTCTTCAATATCAAAGGAGGGGATAATAGTATCCGGCTGTTGTTCAATGTTATCAGCCGGCGCTGCCATCTCTGGTTCTAAAGAAACCTGAATTTCTGGAGCGGTGGAAACATCTGGCAGAGGAGGATCATTGGCCCTTTCCTCTGTGTCTTTGGCCAGGTCTTCAGAACCTTCAGGAGGCGGAGACGAGGCAGAAGTTGTGGGTTTTAGTTTCTTGGAGGTAACCCTGCATTTTCGACAAAGATCTCAATAACTACTATCTTTTGCTTTATGTAAGAGGAGTGAGAATAAGAGTGATCATATCTTTACCCTGCTTTAATAACAAAAGTCGTATCTGGCGACTCTGAGGCGTCATCATCAGAGGATGTGTCCTGATAGTCCGGATCTTCGGGATTAAGAGGTCGTTTAAACAAGCCGGCTTTGGGAAACAGAAGAGTCGGGTGAAGAAGTACCTTACGAAGGCGCTTATGAGAGCCGCCCGCATCAGCGTCAGACCCGCCCGTACCAGTCCTAGAGCCGCCACAATCAGTTTGGCGGAGTTCGGCGTGCTGAGACGTCTTCCATGAATAATTTGGGTCCAAACGAGCAAAAGGATGAGAAAAAGGGTATTTTCTCACAGCTACTCTGTTTTTCTTAGGGTTACGAATGTCAAAGTCAGACAAGGTCGAAGTTACCTCAGTTTCATCCTGGTTTTCTTCTTCTTCTTCGTCCTGGAAAGTTACAGATTAAAATTATTAGCAGAAAGTTGCAGATGAAAGACAGATTGATTCAAGTTATATACTTGCCTCTGACTCATCTTTAGAGGATTCTAAGATGGACGGATCCACCTCTAAAGGATTGATGGTATTCTGCTTCTTCTTCTTAGCGACGGTTTTTTTCCCCGTCTTCTTCTGGCCCTTCGTAGCTATTTCTTTCAACATCGGGCTCGCTTGCCATAAGGAGCTATCCGCCTGTGGTTTATCAGAGAAAAGATTTCCATGATATGAAAGTTTAAGCAGAAAAATGAAAGATTGCTTGAAAGTTTCTTACTGCTGGTGGCGGGTTAGTACTGGTGAAAGGAGCCAATCCAAACTCGCCAGTGTATTTGTCCGGCAAGTTAACAATAATTCTCATCTGATTGATTACAGATGACAAGGAGATGTCTGTAGCGCTGATCCTTTGTGGATCCTGTAAACCGGAGTATTCATGCATCAGTTTACTCCGGAGACTCAGTGGCTGGATTTTCCATGATAGCCAGCAACGGATTAAATCGGCACCTTCCAGGCCGTTGGCGGCCAAGGCAGATATCTTATCCATCCAAGGTTTCAGCTCTGCTTGTTCCGCGGGTGTAGGCCTGGGAGGGTATTTCTTTTTGTGATCCAAGCGCTCTGGCCTGAAACCCGGCAATGGGTGCTCTCCTTCAGGAACAGGCGCCTTACAGTATATCCAAGACTTGCCCCAGCCCTTGGGGTGGCTTAGCAGATCAGCTCCGGGGAAGGTGACTCCTCGTCGTTTCTGGAAGGAAACGCCACCAAGCTCTTGATGACGGCCTTGGGCGGTTTCAGTTTGTTTGTTGACATAGAAGCATTCCCGAAACAATAGAACTGTAGGTTCTATCTGAAGATAAGCTTCACATATCACTGCAAACTGGCTCATGTTGACAATTGAATTGGGGGAAAGATCTTGTGGGTGCAACCCATAGAAATTCAGAAGGTCCCTAAAGAACTTGGAGCCGGGAGGGGAAAATCCCCTCTCCACATGATCAAGGAATATAATAACTTCTCCTTCTTTAGGCGTTGGGGGACATTCGCCTCTTGCAAGTCGGCAGTTAGTAGCCCCTTTCAGTATGCCTGTCTGAATGGCATTTTTGAGAAAATCTTTGGTGATCTTAGAAGGAACCCAGTTGCATTCAATTGTTTTCTTTGTCATCCTAGTTAGTCGGGCAAAGGGTTGAGTTAGCGGCTTTCGGCACAAAGTAAGGGATGTTACAAGGAATGAAAGACGGCAGTTCAATTATGTTTCTAGGGTCTGAGACATATGGTTGTAAAAATCATTAAATATATACGGCGGCTTACATAAGTCGCCACAAGTGAGGGCTGCTCGGCGAGGCGAATTTTTTTACTAAGTCTGCAATAACAGCTTTTTACCGAGGGAGGTGAAATTTTGGATCAAGAAGTCTGTAAAAATGAGGAAAAAAGCAGTTCTGGTTACTGTTCGTAAGGCAGCAGCAGGTCATCACAGATGGGTTTTTCTTAGATCTGTTTTTATGCAAGATTGACTCCTGAGTTTAAGGGGGAATCAACGGCGCTGTTTCTATGCCTTGGAAGCATCAAGATGTGGCCGGTGGCGGCGACCATGGAGAAACCGAGGTGGAGTTGAAGCTTTACAATGGCGGAACCCTAAGAGAGATGAAAAGGGACAGGGATTACCTGGATTGACAGCGGCGTAGCGCGGTTGCGCACGGGCGACGGCGGTGCGTCGGGGCTGCTTCTCCTTCCAGTAGCCGGTGAGCTCGAGAGGTGGCGCAAGGATGCGACGGTTCGGGCGGCAGGAGGAAGAAGACGAGGAAATGATAAAGTAATAACCCGAGGGGGTACTTATAAGAGGATGAGACGCTCAAGAGTCGGGGCGGAAAATATGGATCTACAGTACCCCGACGCCCCGATTTTCGTGCCTAATCGATTCATTAGAAACATGGATGATGTCATGGAAACATCCGTTTTAAAGATTCGGTGACGTCACAAGGCGAGCAGGTTTAAAAGAAAAACAATTACGAAATATTCAGAAGTGGCGGGTTCTGCGGAGACTCGCCAAATGTCAAAGACGGTTTGGTAGGAAGACAAGGTTGTCCAGAACCAGTTCAAGTCAACCTGAGGGCTAATGTCAGGGAAATATCTTTCGGTGAGACCCGCCCGTTTAGGGCCGGGTTCTGGGGATCTTTATTGAAGATGGGCTAGTTGGGCCGGAGCGTTCTCAAGAGGCCCAGAAGAAGAGCCGCCCAAGGAAGGGCCGGCCCAAGACCCGCCGTGAGAGGCGGTATGTGCAAACCACCTCGAGGTATAACTTAGGAAACAAGTAAAGGAGAGTTGGGCTCGGATTGCTATCCCGACCCGGACTCTTATGTAAGCCCCGAACCTCCGCCTATATATAAAGGGGGGAGCCCTGGGGCTAGAGGGATCACGTTGAAACCTTTCGGGAGCTAGGGTTAGACAAGTTCCAAAACCCTTGTAATCGAGATCTTCAATACATCTAGCAGGAGTAGGCTTTTACCTCCACGAGAGGGGCCGAACCTGGGTAAACCTTGCCTCCCGTGTTCCTCGTTTAACCCCTTCGGTCTACTACTTATGCGATGGCTTCGAGATCAAGTCCTATGAGGACATCTGCCGTGAAAATACCACGACACATCCACTCTTTCGTCTTCAACATTATCGGTAACCTTACTTGGAGCTATATTTTTATTCGTCACATGATACGTGTTTTGCTTGGAGTATCATTTTATTTTGTTGAGATTTGCTTGCTGTTATCAATAATCATGTTTTGTATCTTTTAGTTCAATAAAATGCCAATTATAGCCTTTAGCATGCTCAATTTGCAAGTTTATGTGTTGCTGTTTGAAAACAGAAAATTTTCTGTTATGTCCTGAATTTTTGTGAATTGTCAGAACATGATAAAATCTGAAATTTTTACACAGTAAGCATGCATGAGTTCTCTGTCACGTGGTAATTTTTCAGAATTTTTGGAGTTAGGTAAGTATGAATTTTAAATCCCCCTTTACAGACTGTTCTGTTTTGGCAGATTTTTGGTTATAGTTGCATTGTTTGCATATGTTGCTTGTTTAATATTTCTATTTGTGGATAGGAGTATTAAATATGCAGAGGCATTTAGTATGCAATGTTTAATTATAATTTTATTGATTTGTTACAGTAGAGAATGTTAAGGTTTTGAGTTGATTTATACTAACTTATCTCACGAGTTCTTGTTGAGTTTTGTGTGGATGAAGTTTTTATATTTAGGAGAAGCCATGATATGAGAGGAATTAAGGAGACACAAGAGCTCAAGCCTGGGGATGCCAAGGCACCCCTAGATAACATTCCAAGAAGTCTCAAGCAACTAAGCTTGGGGATGCCCCGGTGGGCATCCCACCTTTCTTCATTAACACCTATCGGTTAGCCTAAGTTTTTACTTGTTCACATGATATGTGCAATTCTTGGAGTGTCCGTTTATTTTCATTTTGTTTGCTGTTTGAATAAAATTATCAAGATCTGAAATCTTTATTGAGATAGAGTCTTCACATAGCTACTTAATTGTTTGACTACTCATTGATCTTCACTTATATCTTTTGGAATAGTTTGTCATTTACTCTTGTGCTTCACCTATATCCTATGAGTAAATTGTTGAATGAATTGAATATCATAAAGTTGAAATTAGTTGTGCTTCATATGCTTGTCCTATGGGGAGTATTGACTTCACATATAAGAAGTATAAGTGGTAAAATTTATTGAAAGTTAGCAAACATAGCATTGGTCACGTGAACAATTCATGAAAGAATATTGAAGGAAGAGAGATTTCACATATAAATATACTATCTTGGACATCTTCTATGATTGTGAGCCCCCATTAATTATTTTCAAGCTTGATCAAGTAGTTGACGTTGGACAAGGAAGACAACGTAATGAGTTATGTTTGTTTATATTCACATAGAAGTTATATTGTCATGGATCCTCTAACATGTGGTGCTTGCTTAGGATCTTTTGCTAGCCAAAACTTCGTACTAAGTAGAAATACTACTTGTGCATCAAAAAAACCTTAAACCCAGTTTCTTGCCATGAGAGTCCACCATATCTACCTATGGATTGAATAAGATCCTTCAAGTAAGTTGTCATCGGTGCAAAAAGCAATAAAAATTACTCCTAAATATGTATGATCTTTTATTGGAAGGGAAAATAAGCTTTGTACGAACTTGTGATGGTGAAGAAATAAAGGCGACAGACTGCATAATAAAGGTTGCTATCACAAGGGGCAATATAAAGTGATGTTCCTTTCCATTAAGAGCTTGCACATCCAAAAATAAAAAGCGCATAACAACCTCTGCTTCCCTCTGCGAAGGGCCTATCTTTTACTTTTCTGTATTTACTTTTCTGCAAGAGTCAGTAATGTTCATCCCTATTCCACTCTATTTATTCTCTAGTTGGCAAGCATCATGTGGTAGGGAATGATCCAGACACATATATCCAGTTGAATATAGGTGATCATGAGTTATTATTGTTGACATTATCCCTGAGATAAATAAGTTGGGAGGCGAAACATTAAGCCCTTATCTTCCTATGTGTTTGACTGAAACGGTTTGTTCTAAAAATATGCTTTGAGTGTCAGCAATCATGGAAGACTAAATGATAGTTGAGTATGTGGATTTTGCTAAAACAAAACTCTTACATAGACCCTTCCTGAAAATAAGATGAATTGTAATTGTTTGTGTAGGAACGAAGTATGTCTACCAGGGGGGGGGGGTGAATGGCAGTTTTAAATTTTCTTTGGAAATATCAAAACTCTCGGAACCCAGCAGTGGAATGAATGAAACAGTGCACAATGAGTGAATACAAACTACCGAATGGAAACTGAAAGCATGCATCGAGGTAAATCACATAATTGAAACATGTCACATGGCATAGTTCGAATGTAAAGGAGAGTTGCAGAGGTGACCAGTGATGCTCGATGGCGACAAGGTATTTGGTAGACGAGTTCGCCCTTCTGCAAAAGGACTACGTCTAGTTGGAGGGGTTGTGATTTAACACAGAAGATAAACTCTCTTCGCCCTATTCTCCTCGACAATTGGTTCGTCAACCAATGCCGATTACTCGTGGTAGATGCTTGAGGCGATCTCTGAACCTTTACAGACTTCTTCTCCGAGAAACACAATTACTCTTGGTCTCTGAAGAAATTGACACCTAACCATCTAGAGAGTTCGCAACTCTCAAGAGTAATAGGCGGAGCGTACTGGACTTAGATTCGAGTGATGCTGAACCACTATCTAATTTTTTGGCTCTGGGGTTTTCTCTCGGTGGATTTTAAACTCAAATCTCTCAGAGAGGGGGTTGCTCAACAATCTTCTCAGAATCAAACGGAGCAGCCACCGGACAACGCCAGTGCGGGGTGGCTATTTATAGCCGCAGCTTTCCCTGATGGGAAATGACCATTTTGGACACGCGGTCCAGCCAATGGCCAACCGACACGTTCACAACGGTCGGAATTTGGGAGCAATGGTAACATTACTTGGGGAGCAACTAATGCTAACTCCTCGGTCAGAGACAAATCTCTCACAGCGAAGAAGATCACAGTCTCTTGCTGGCAAGTATTTGCTCGGAACACAAAGAGATTTCTCTCGCAACTTTCATAGGATTTGGGTTTAGCATCAGCGAATCAAAGTTTCGAACGCTACACCCCTCTTAATAGTACGGTGGTCCCATGACTCAAGAGAGAGAAAAGAAACGACGAAAAGAATACTACGTCTTCACTTTGTCTTCAATCTCCTCAGTTGCAGTCACTTTTTTCGGACGGACACCGAACGAAATGCTTTGCATCAACAATTTTTGAGGGGTCACTCTTGTCATCATAATCTTCGGTGATAACCTTCACTGCCACGCTGGGGATATTCTTCGGAGTTTGAATCCAAACTCCTCTTGACTCCAGGGACCTGTTACTCTGTGTGCACTAGCAAACACATTAGTCCCTCACTGTTTGTCAACAATCTCCAAAACATAAGGAGGCAAATTATTGCACCAACAATCTCCCCCTTTTTGGACAATTGATGACAAAACAGATAATCATCGAAGTGAAGATAGATAAGTAAATAACAATTCCAACAAGAGTGAGTAAGTGTTACTTTGCTCGAAGATGAAATAGACTCCCCCTTAATGTATTCAGGGAAGAAAGATATGAGGTAAATTCTCCTGCAAGAATTGAAGTATATGGAGGAAATTTCAATCATTCGAGACATTGATTCGCACTGATGAGATATAATCCATCGAGATCGTAGTGCAATCAATTATAACTTCTGATAATAATTCCACCTGCAAGACACATGCTTCGAGAGAAATGGTGCAGCAGCAGGGGTTATAAACATTACGGCACAGAAGTTATCGAGTTTTACAACATAGTACGGATAAGCTTAAACCAGAAGTTGCAAACTCGCACGAAACCAAAATCAAATGAAACACCGAAAGCAAATCTATCGAGACTCGATGTAATTCTCCCCATTTTTGTCATCAAGTGTCAAAAAGGCGACGAATAACATGAGTGAAGAACAGAGCTTGGCTCAATCGGTGGCATCTCCAGAGGAGCTATCTGAGGTGAGTTCCTCTTCGGAAGTGACGGGATTGTCTTCGTCTTCAGCAGCAACAGATTTTCCTTCAGGAATGATAGCTTGGGGCTGAGCAGACGAGGGAATAGCTGGAGTGGCCACAGGAGGAACACGGGAATGCATATTGCCTTCGGTAGGTTTCTCTATCGGTGAGGTGGCTTCTGATTCGTCAAGCAGTTTGCGAAGCTTGAGATGAATAAGATCTGTTGTAGGCTCACGAGTAGGCAGAGAAGGGGTACTCCGATCTTGAAAATCTTCGATAGTGACGCCTTTGTCAATATAGTCATAGAGCTCTTGGAGATTGATAGTTAGGAGTTGTTTCTCGGTGAAGAACTTGCGAAGCAATTTCCAGAGTCTCTTCTTATTTTCATCAGCTATCAGATGCATTATCCTTGTGCGATTGTTGAGAGCATTTAGCTCAGAGGCGAGATGTTCTTTCTCGCGTCGATCCTCAGCGATATGCTGCAGCAGTAGTTGTTGAGTACGCAAACTAACTTCGAGTTGCGATGGAGGTTCAGCCAAAATCTTTCGGTCGCGCTGAGGCAGACGTGGCCCATCGAATTGCTTGTGATAGTCTTGAGGGCTTGATGCGGGTGATTTGCCCGAAGAGATATCATCCATGACTTTCAAAGTATCACGAACAGGAGGAATGAAGCTCTTATGGCTTTCCTTCGCAAGATACACTGTGCGCATTGCATGATCAACAACTTTCTGGATCCATGGCGCAAACACTTTGATGCAGAAGGGATATTGAGCAGAATCCTTGAGAATGCGTAGGAACATGTCTTCCACATAGAAAATGTATCGCTCAGAGATTGCATATATAGCATTGCGAAGAACATCTGAGATGGACCTGTCCGGATTCATACCCGCCAGAGGGCAAATTGTGTAAGAGAGCATGTGGAATAGCGTTTGATTCTCGAACGTTAAGTGCTCTAGACGAGGAGGACCAGAGTAGTCATGAATCTTTTCTTGATCCATAGTGCACCGAAAATTTTCATCTGATATAACATCAATGTTATGAACCCGAATTTCACTATCACCGTGCTCAAAGCGAGGGAAATGGAAGTGCAAGACAAAATCCGTTGAGGTGCATTTGATGCGTTTCCCTTCGGTCATCCATTCCATGACCCATTTGGAGCTATCAGATTCATCTCCAGAGATATATAAGTTAGCATAGAATTAAAGAATAATCTCTCTGTTCCAAGGGTGCTCGAACTCAAAGACCTTGGTGAGGCAGAAATCATCCAGATCCAGAAGCAATTGATTGAAACAGCCAATGTTACGCATCGCAGGGATGTCTAGATATTCGTGAGGAAATATATTTCGGCTCTCATAGAGGACCCGAGAGTAATAGATGGCCTGTTCCTTAGTCCAGAAATGAGGCGATTCCGAAGTGCGCGGCCCATCATACGGACTGGCTTGGAAGAATTTTGGATGCACATTCCGATTGAAAAGAGGACCTTTTGGGCCAGCGCCTGACGAGAACGAAGGCAGTTCTTCACGAGGGTATGGATATTTGAGTTCTTCTTCAGGAGAAAGATATTCATTACCATAGACAACCGAGTCCGTGCGGCGAGCAGAGACAGATTTCCGTTTGGAGGGACCAACATCTGGCATTCGGGTAGCTGTGTCGATGGATAACTTGAGTGGAGACGGAGCAGGTGTTGCAACTGTGGGAGGTGCTGAGGTAGAAAGCGGCAGAGCGGTTTCAATCACTGTAGGCACTGAGGCAGATTCATTCACTAAAGGTTGTTGCTCGACTATAAGAGAAGCCGAGACTTTTGTCATTTCATGAGCCGGAGAAGCTTGGGGCTCGGACCGAGGGATTTCACCTTCCTCAGAGACAAATTGTTGCGAGGGAATATCAGCTCGAGCAGGGGAGGCCACAGGCACTGGTTCAGTTGGCCTTGGTGAGGGAGGAGCATCCGAGTCCTTGACTGGAGGGTTTGATAGAATAGCTGGCTCAGGAGATTTTTCTTGCGGAGCAGGAGTCAGAGCAACTTGGGGAACAGGTGATGGTTCTTTCGGAGCAGGAGGTACATTTTTCGTCGTAATTCTTTTCCGTTGCTTTTTTCTTTTGTTGAGCAGCTTGATCAATATGGCCCTTGACTAGATCATTGTATCCAGTGACTTTGGCTTGATGTTCATCATAGATCTTCCGAACAATTTCATCTAGATCCGTGTGAAAGCGTAACCTGCGGTGGCGAAGGAGAGTCATGGCACGATTGATATCCTTGTAGGAGTCTTCGAGCGCTTTGATGACAAACTTTGAAGAAGCAGTTGTCATGCGTTCATCAATGTCCATTAGCTCGGCAGAGAGAGAGTTGATCTCAACTGCATCTTCTCTCAGTTCTTGAACTACGGAAGTGGCTTGAGTAACAACTTCGGCAGGAATAGGTAGGGATGCCACTTCTCCATCGAAAGGATTGTCCACAAATTTATCGAGCTGTTCCATGATGAATATGTGATCATAGCAATGAGGAGCATCAGACTTGACAGAGGGAGTAGTCTGGACAGGAACTGGCTCGGAAGGAGGCTTTGAAGCCAACGGCTGAGTCAAGGTAGGCGCAAATTTAGCAACCTTCTCCTTTGGAGCAGTAGCCTGCGGAGCAACTTTCTCGGTAGGCGCCTTGATTTTCTTCAAGTCAGGTTTGGGAATATTTTCGCCTGGCTTGGCAGTACTCACAGGAGCGTCAACTACCAAATCCTTTAAATTGATAGCATCTGGATGAGGAGTTGTGTTCACATGCTGCTTCATCGTGATAGTGGTAGCAGGGATCTTCTTCGGTGGTGCTTCTGGGACCAAGTTAACCCGAAGATCAGGCAGCACAGTTGATGTGGTAATGTTTACTTCCTCGCTGAGAGTAGCAGCAACTTCTTCCTTGGTGAGCGGAGGATCATCATCATCAGCCGAAGAATCATCCATTCGAAAATCATCAGCAGGTTCAGCCTTTTTCCTCTTTGGTGCGCTCTTTCTCTTCGCAGCAACGCTGGGATCATGCTTGCGCTTAGAACGATATTCAGATTTTCCTTCGGCCTTTTTCTTCTCCACATCATCTTTGAGGAGGCGAAGATTTTCCTGTTCACGAGCCTTTTGTTTTTCGGCCCTCTGGGCTCGCTTGATGGCATTGCGCTGTCGCTTAGCAAGCTCATCGGGATATGATGCAGGTGTGCGAAGGGATGACTCATGAGCATTTGACGGAGGAGGTGGTCTCTCTTGGGGACCATTTGCTTTGATGAGAGAAATTTCACGACAGTCACCCCACGGTGGATGAAATGCAAAGTTCTGAGCAAACCGAGGATGAACAAATTCATAGTTGAACCACTTGCGCACCCAATGGCGGCGAATCCATTGTTGACGAGTATCTCTCTGATGTTTGGTTTCTCCTGGAATAGTGTCATACCGATCATGAGAGATGTATTCGGCGGTGTTGGTGTATGCCTGTCTGCCACCCCTCTTCTTCTTCGGAGCAGTCTCTTCTTGCTCGTCGGCATTTTGATCGGTCCTTTTTCTCTTGCTGGTTGATGGACCTACCGTTGGGCCCTTAGCATTCGGAGCTTTGGATTCATCAGCAGTGCCCAGAATAACATCATCTCTATCAGCCCGACTAAGTGGTTTAGCTAAATCCTCAACTGACTGCATTTTCCTGTGAACATAGATAGATGCGAAGGAAAATGGGGACAGGGTTACGAATGCACACAGCGAAGATTTTGAAAAAGAAATCATTTTTGATGAAGAAATAGATGCAGACTTTGAGAAATGTTTTGGGCGAAAGAAATGTGTAGAACGAACTAGTAGGTTCGAAGAAAATACTAGTAAACGTGCTAAGCATTCCGTTCGTACGAGACATAACACAAGCCCTAGATCTGAAATTTTTCGGATGCGAGGGACAACTACAAAACACATCCGCACAAGTTACCTATCAGTAAGGATCTGAGAAATACAGTAAAAATAGGCAATTTCTACCGCGTATGAACTTGAACAGGAAGAATGGAAGAACGAGTTCGCACTACACATACCCTAACTTGGTGATGTGCAGCGACTACGGCGACGCGGAGAGGAAGATGATCCGTGGCGGCGAGGAGTGACTCCGGCGACCTCTTTCCGGTAGCGAAGCAGCGAAGATGGTCGACGTCGTCGAGCTCAAGGAGGAGCAGTACGGTAGGGCTTCGGAAGGTGGCGATGGGGAAGATGCGAAGTGAAATGAGGAGGGTGGCGGCTCAGCATTTATATGCGAGGAGGAAACAGCCGCACCCTGGTGAATCTGATCAGACGGCCAGAGTCAAGGGACTGTTGCGATTCAACGGATCTGATAAGCTGGCAGTTCATGGGAAGCACGAGGCAACCGTTACCAAAGAACGTGGTCCAGACTTGGGCGGGAAACCCCAAAGTTTGGACGGCTTTCGCCAAAACTGATTAAGTTCGGACCGAAACTTTAACGTGGTCAAGGACACCAGATGAAGTTTCGTTCCCAGATGAAGTTTGTGCAGTCATAACGGAACAACATGGACTGGAAGAGATAGAATGGAGGGAAAACAGGGTCCTAGGTTTTTCACTCAGACGAAGAAACACAAACACCCGAGACAAAAACAATGAGTGAAAAACATTCGGACAGACACAAAATCTTCAAGCGCAACTCAACGAATAGAAATTGTGGTGGCGTTACCCACCGTATAAGAACTGTATGACCCCGAGCATCGCACAATTATCGTGGCACCCGGTTAGTCTAGTTCTTCGTTAATGTATTCACTCTTAGAAAGAAAATTTCACTTTGTCAAAACTTTCAAACTCTTCGAATGTTATGCACCCATTCGTTCTAAGATGTGGAAGTGATGGTACGGGTGCCGAGTCCAGCTTACTGCACGTTTGCGGAATCTAGGATATTTAGCTCACACCGTAACGCACATAATCTTTTCTCATCGAGAGGCTTGGTGAAGATATCGGCGAGATTCTCTTCGGTATTGACGTGACTGATGACAATATCCTCTCGAGCAACATGATCGCGTAGGAAATGATGTCTGATCTCAATATGCTTGGTGCGAGAGTGCTGCACAGGATTGTGTGCAATTTTGATTGCACTCTCATTGTCGCACAATAGAGGGATCTTCTTGAGCTTGATGCCATAATCCTTTAGAGTTTGCTTCATCCATAATAAATGAGTACAACAAGCGCCAGCTGCAATATATTTGGCCTCAGCCGTAGAGAGCGAGACACAATTCTGCTTCCTTGATGACCAACATACCAATGATCTACCGAGGAAATGGCATGTCCCCGAAGTAGATTTCCTGTCAACCCGGTCACCTGCATAATCTGAGTCTGAATATCCAACGAGGTCAAAGTGTGCTCCCTTAGGATACCATAAACCTAAGGTGGGGGTGTGAGCCAAATATCTCAGAATACGCTTGACCGCTTGGTGATGCGATTCTTTCAGTGCAGCTTGAAAACGAGCACACATACAAACACTCAACATAATATCAGGTCTGGATGCACATAGGTAAAGCAATGAACCAATCATCGAACGATAAGCTTTCTGATCATAATCTTTACCGTACACGTCTGCGTCCAGTTGGCCATTTGTGGGCATGGGGGTTTTGTAACCCTTCTGTTTGCAATCTTGCATTTTGAACTTCTTAAGATAGTCTCTCAGATATTTTTCCTGAGATATGAAAATTCCATTGTCCTGTTGACGAATTTGTTGTCCGAGAAAGAACTTAAGTTCATCCATCATAGACATTTGATACTTCTCGGACATCATTCGCCCGAATTCCATGCTGCAGGCATTGTTAGTACAGCCGAAAATAATATCATCCACATAAATTTGACACACGAATAGGTCACCATCAATAGCACGAGTAAAAAGAGTGGAATCAGTGGATCCTGGCTTGAACCCTTTGTCGAGCAAAAACCTCTTCAGAGTATCGTACCAAGCTCGAGGGGCTTGCTTTAGCCCATACAGCGCCTTTTTCAACCTGAAAACTTTGTTAGGAAACCGAGGGTTTTCAAAGCCAGGTGGCTGCCTAACATATACTTCCTCATCAATTTCACCATTGAGGAAAGCACTTTTCACATCCATTTGGTAAAGCAGAATATCATTGTAATTTGCATAAGCGAGAAAAATACGAATTGCCTCAAGGCGAGCAACAGGAGCATATGTTTCACCGAAATTAATACCTTCTACCTGTGTATACCCTTGAGCGACAAGACGTGCTTTGTTTCTCACAACAATGCCATTTTCATCTTGCTGGTTCCGGAAAATCCAATTTGTGCCGATGATATTGTGCTTCTTAGGATTCGGTTTGTTAACCAATTCCCACACATCATTCAATTCGAATTGCACCAACTCTTCTTGCATGGCATTCATCCAATCGGGATCATTCATAGCTTCTTCATACTTGGTAGGTTCTGTCAATGAGACAAAAGAGAAACTGCCATAGTAGTTAGCCAATCGAGTGCGAGAGCGAGTTGTGGGTCGGTAACCTGGATTCACGAGATCTCCGAGGATTAATGCAGGGTCAACTCGATTTGCCACTCGTGGGAGAGGATTTCCTTCATGATGATCATTTTCATTTTCCTCAGTATCAGCATCAGGATTGGCATTAGTATCGCCATTATCATCTTGATTGCCATTTTGATCGGCATTGCATTTGCATTTGGGTTGCCATTTGTGTTCGGTGCGGCATTTTCTTCGGCAGTAGATTGGCGTGTGCGTCAAGCTATGGGAGCATCATCATCAGAAGAGTCAGGTGTAATGCCTTCGACTGGCCTGACGTCCCCAATAGCCATTTGCCGAATAGCATCCGAAATCGGAGGTTCATCTATCACATTGGGCAGGTGCTCCTTTTGGGAGCCGTTAGATTCATCAAACCGCACATTTACCGTTTCCATAACTTTCCCGTGGTGAGAGTTATAGACACGATAAGTATGCGAGTTCGAGCCATAACCAAGAAGAAAACCTTCATGTGCCTTGGGGTGCAAACTTAGAATTATGATTCATGTCACGAATATAGCAAGGTGCACCAAATACACGTAAATAAGAAACATTAGTTTTCTTGCCAGTGATAAGCTCATATGAAGTTTTCTTAAGGAATTTATGAAGATAAACACGATTCACAACATGGCAAGCAGTGTTAATAGCATCAGCCCAGAAACGAATGGGAGTTTTATACTCACTGAGCATTGTTCTCGCCATTTCAATGAGAGTTCTATTCTTTCGCTCAACAACTCCATTCTGTTGGGGAGTGTATGCGGCAGAGAATTCATGAGTGATACCATATTCATCGAGAAAATCTTCGATATGAGTATTTTTGAACTCAGTTCCATTGTCGCTTCTGACATGCTGAATTCGCACATCATATTCATTCTGAGCCTTCTTAGCGAATCTTTTGAAGATGTCTTCGGTGCAGGTTTTGTCTTCAAGAAAGAATACCCAAGTGTATCGAGAGAAATCATCAACAATAACCAGACCATAATGACTGCCTCCGAAACTTGCATAGTTTTGACGCCCGAATAAATCCATATGAAGAATTTCCAGTGGTCTTGTTGTGGTCATGATAGTTTTTGATGAATGGTGCTTCTTGGCCAATTTACCGGCTTCACACGCAGCACAGAGATGATCCTTGTCGAATTTCACATCAGGAATACCATGGAGATGATTTTTCTTCATGAGAGTCTGCAAATTTCTCATACCTGCATGACCAAGTCTTCGGTGCCACAGCCATCCTTTGGTTGCTTTTGCAAGCAAACAAGTTCGGACTGAGGGACCCTTAGAGAAATCCACAATATATAAATCACCTTTTCTATTTCCCTCAAAAACGAAGGAATTGTCAGTGGCCATAAATACGTTGCATTTGGATTTAGAAAATAGAACAAGCATGCCTAGATCACAAAGCTTGCCAATTGACAAGAGATTGAATCCAAGAGACTGAACAAGTAAAACATCATCGATGTTCTTGTCCTTGGATATAGCAATTTTACCTAACCCAATTACCTTTCCTTTGTTGTTGTCGCCGAAAGTAATATACTTCTCAGATGAAGCAGTTAAGTTGGGGTCGACGAACAACGACTTGTCTCCGGTCATATGACTAGCGCATCTACTATCCATTATCCATTCTGTACACCCGGAGATATAGTCCTTTTCTTTCGAGGCTTTGGCCATGAAGCAATATGCCGGAGACTCGTTGTCGCTCGAATGATTCTCGAAGAAGTTTGATGCAGGAGTAGAGGCACATTCTATGCCAGCCATGCTGGAATCAGAATCCTCATCGGATTCTTCAACCTCTTCGTTGTCAGATGATACTTCTTCTTCGGAATCCATCTCCTTGCCGATGTACGCCTTGGCCTTGCGAGAGGTGTTCTTGCGATTGGATGAGGACTTGGAGGGATTCCTTGAGGAAGATCTTGACGAGGACTTGGAGGAGCTATCCTTCTTCTTGAAGAACTTCTTCGTTTTCTTCTCATCATCGGAGTCGTAGCTTTTGCTCTTGCCTTTGCCATGGTTGTTTCCTGAATCATATCTTCCACTTGCACGGATTTCAGCTTCCCAGAGAGGACAGTCCGAAATGAAATGTCCTGGCTTTTTGCACTTGAAGCAGGTGTAATCTCTAGTCGGTTTTGATGAAGATTTGGAGCCGCCAGAGTTGCTGGATCCTTTCTTATGAAACTGATTTTTCCTATGAAGGCGCTGGAATCTTTTCGTGATCAAAGCGAGATCCTTGCTGATCCTTTCGGTGTCATCTGAATCTTCATCGGCGTTTCCTTCTGAGGAAGAATCAGCCGCAGCCTTGAGAGCATGACTTTTTCGGTGACTTGAACCATAGAGATCTCTCTTTTCTTCTTCTTGTTCTTCGTGGGTGTTTAGCCTTTCCATAATATCAGCAGAGTCGAGAACTTTGAAATCAGTTCGTTCCCGAATCATCAGAACTAGAGTGTCGAACGAACTGTCAAGGGATCGGAGCAGTTTCTTCACAACTTCGTGGTCAGTGATGTCTTTGGCGCCGAGACCTTGTAGCTCGTTTGCAATGTCACTCAGACGATCGAAGGTTTGCTGGCAGCTTTCATTTCCGATACGCTTGAACCTATTGAACTTGGCCCGAAGAGTATCAATGCGAGCTTCTTTCTGGATTGAAATGCCCTCATTTATCTTCTCGAGAATGTCCCACAATTCCTTTGTAGTTTCACACTGACGGTAGCGAAGAAATTGAGCACGAGAGAGATGGCCACCAATTTCATCTTTGGCTTGAGCATCCATCTGAATGAGTTTCTTCTTGTGGTCAGTGGGGACCTGGGGCACTTCAACCACGAATCCATTCTGCACCACATTCCACATATCATCATCAATAGCTCGGAGACGGATCTTCATCTTCTCCTTCCAGAAGGGATAGTCCGTCCCATCGAAGATGGGAATCTTGAGGTGCGACTTGTAGCTCACTGAAGACATACTTAAACTCCAAGGTGGTTAGACCAAAATGAGCAGAGTCAAGGAGTACCTTGCTCTGATACCAATTGTAGGAACGAAGTATGTCTACCAGAGGGGGGGGGGTGAATGGCAGTTTTAATTTTTCTTCGGAAATATCAAAACTCTCGGAACCCAGCAGCGGAATGAATGAAAACATTGCATAGTGAGCGAATACAAACTACCGAATGGAAACTGAAAGCATGCATCGAGGTAAATCACATAATTGAAACATGTCACATGGCATAGTTCGAATGTAAAGGAGAGTTGCAGAGGTGACCAGTGATGCTCGATGGCGACAAGGTATTTGGTAGACGAGTTCGCCCTTCTACAAAAGGACTACGTCTGGTTGGAGGGGTTGTGATTTAACACAGAAGATAAACTCTCTTCGCCCTATTCTCCTCGACAATTGGTTCGTCAACCAATGCCGATTACTCGTGGTAGATGCTAGAGGCGATCTCCGAACCTTTACAGACTTCTTCCTCGAGAACCACAATTACTCTTGGTCTCTGAAGAAATTGACACCTAACCGTCTAGAGAGTTCGCACCTCTCAAGAGTAATAGGCGGAGCGTACTGGGCTTAGATTCGAGTGATGCTGAACCACTATCTAATTTTTCGGCTCTGGGGTTTTCTCTCGGTGGATTTTAAACTCAAATCTCTCACAGAGGGGGTTGCTCAACAATCTTCTCAGAATCAAACGGAGCAGCCACCGGACAACGCCGGTGCGGGGTGGCTATTTATAGCCGCAGCCTTCCCTGATGGGAAATGACCATTTTGGACACGCGGTCCAGCCAATGGCCCACCGACACGTTCACAACGGTCGGATTTTGGGAGCAACGGTAACATTACTTGGGGAGCAAGTAATGCTAACTCCTCGGTCAGAGACAAATCTCTCGCAGCGAAGAAGATCACAGTCTCTTGCTGGTAAGTATTTGCTCGGAACACAAAGAGATTTCTCTCGCAACTTTCATAGGATTTGGGTTTAGCATCAGCGAATCAAAGTTTCGAACGCTACACCCCTCTTAATAGTACGGTGGTCCTATGACTCAAGAGAGAGAAAAGAAACGACGAAAAGAATACTATGTCTTCACTTCGTCTTCAATCTCCTCGGCTGCAGTCACTTTCTTCGGACGGACACCGAACGAATTGCTTTGCATCAACAATTTTTGAGGGGTCACTCTTGTCGTCATAATCTTCGGTGATAACCTTCACTGCCACGCAGGGGATATTCTTCGGAGTTTGAATCCAAACTCCTCTTGACTCCAGGGACCTGTTACTCTGTGTGCACTAGCAAACACATTAGTCCCTCACTGTTTGTCAACAATCTCCAAAACATAAGGAGGCAAATTATTGCACCAACAGTTTGATGACTGAGAACATAGTTTGTTGGTTTTCAAGAAAGTTTATGTGTCTATAGTTTAAACATGTGAATAGCTTGCTACTTGATCATGAGAAGTTTTATGAGATGAGCTACTATTTATGATATATATTGATGCTAGAAAAAGTGATTGCAATTATTATTGATCAAACTTATGCACTATGCTAGCATTCACACTTCATAAATTATTTCTTTTATCATTTACCTACTCGAGGACGAGCAAAAATTAAGCTTGGGGATGCTGATACATCTCCAACGTATCTATAATTTATGAAGTATTCGTGCCATGTTTACAACAATTTTATATGGTTTTGGTATGATTTGTTTAGAACTAACCCGGACTGACGTTGTTTTCAGCAGAACTACCATGGTGTTGTTTTTAGTGCAGAAATAAAAGTTCTCGGAATTGGACGAAACTTTTTGACGATTTTTTTTGGACCAAAAGAGACCCCCGAAGCTTCGTGGAAGGATCAGATGCCTCACGAGGAGCCCACAAGGTATCACGGCGCGCCCTGGGGGGGCCACGTGCTCTTGCCTTGTGGGGCCCTCGTAGCTCCTCTTCGTGTGATTCCAACGATGAAAAATCCTATAAATAGAGAAACCCCCAGAAATAAACCTAAAACTTCACCGCCGCCGCCGCAAGCCTCTGTACCGAAGAAATACCATCTGGAGCCCTATTTCGGCACCCTGCTGGAGGGGGAAATCATCACTGGAGGCCATCTTCATCATCCCGGTGGTCTCCATGACGAGGAGGGAGTAGTTCACCCTCGGGGCTGAGGGTATGTACTAGTAGCTATGTGTTTGATCTTTCTCTCTCTCGTGTTCTTGATTTGGCACGATCTTGATGTATCACGAGCTTTGTTAATATAGTTGGATCATATGGTGTTTCTTCCCTCTCTATCTTCTTGTGATGAATTGAGTCTTTCCCTTTGAGGTTTCGTTATTGTCGGATTGAATATTTCAGATTTGAGAACACTTGATGTATGTCTTGCATGTGGATACCCATGGTGACAATGGGGTATTCTATTCAGTCACTTGATGTATGTTTTGGTAATCAACTTGCGGATTCCCGAGGTGACATTGGGGTAATCTAGGCATAGGGGTTGGTTGCACGTTTTCATCTTCTTTTCTCCGATGGAAACTTTGGGGGTGCTCTTTGAAGTTCTTTGTGTGGATTGAATATTATGAATCTGAAGTTGTTTGATGCATATCGAATAATCAACTCACGGATACTTGTGGTGACATTGGAGTATCTAGGTTACATTAGAGTTGGTTGATGCGTATCATATGGTGTTATTTTAGTACGAACTCTAGGGCTGTTTGTGACACTTATAGGGATGGCTCAATAGATTGATCGGAAATGATAACTTTGAGGTGGTTTCGTACCCTACAACAATTTCATCTTATGTTCTCCGCTAATAGGAACTTTGGAGTGATTCTTTGTCGCTTGTTGAGGGATTGTTATATGATTCAATTATGTTAGCACTGTTGAGAGATTGCACTAGTGAAAGTATGAACCCTAGGCCTTGTTTTCAAGCATTGCAATACCGTTTTTGCTCACTTTTGTTACTTGCTACCTTGCTATTTTTTTTATTTTCAGATTACAAAAACCTATATCTACTATCCATACTACACTTGTATCACCATCTCTTCGCCGAACTAGTGCACCTATACAATTTACCATTGTATTGGGTGTGTTGGGGACACAAGAGATTTCTTGTATTTGGTTGCAGGGTTGTTTGAGAGAGACCATCTTCATCACACGCCTCCCACGGATTGATAAACCTTAGGTCATCCACTTGAGGGAAATTTGCTACTGTCCTACAAAACTCTGCACTTGGAGGCCCAACAACGTCTACAAGAATAAAAGTTGCGTAGTAGACATCAGCGGCCTCTAGCAAGGCGTGCCGACCACCAAGTAGACAATGAAGCCGGTTGGCGAACCTGTACGTCATACCTCTGTTCCCTTTGCCACATGATATATGTTGTCGGACTCAAGGCGATGTGGTCATCCCTGTTTCAGCCCGACCTCTTTCTCGTTCCAGTAATGCCGACCACAAACCAGATTATCTCATAATCCTTGTCGCATGGCCATGCTTATCTTGGTCGGATCACACGAGGGGCCCAGAGTATATCTCTCCTGATCGGAGGGGCAAATCCCATCTTGCTAGACCATGTCTCGCAGCATGGGTCTGGACAAGCCTGAAACCTACCTTTATAACTACCCAATTACGGAGTAGTGTTTGGTCGGCCCAAAGCAGGTCTGTCACCATCCCGAGTTCATGCGTCAGCTCAGGTGTTAGGACATAAAACGTATGTTGTACTAGAGACTAACAGATGACCTATCGCTGTGTCTCATAGTCGGGTCTGTCTGACTCGGACCTTATCTGGACTCGGATCCGACTATGTCGAATCCGACCAGATCCTTCCGAGTCCATATTATCCGGCTAGCATCCAATTACCCATGGCTAGTGAGACCAAGCCATCCACCATGTCATATGCTAGTCTAGTCGGCTGCGCATCCACACAGCCCTTTCGACTAGGGACCTTTTAGAATAGTCATCATACAATGCATAGTCCCACAAACAAGTCACATACTTGTTGATACACATCATTGATAATGTCCAAGGACTATCTTTATTCATAAACACATAGGAAATATCATCATACATGATTGCCTCTAGGGCATATCTCCAACAGATACGATCTGATGCTAAGCTTACGGTTGGGTCTGTCCATCACATCATTCTCCTAATGATGTGATCCCATTATCAAATGACAACTCATGTCTATGGTTAGGAAACCTTAACCATCTTTGATCAACGAGCTAGTCTAGTAGAGGCTCACTAGGGACACGGTGTTGTTTATGTATCCACACATGTATTTAAGTTTCCGGTCAATACAAATCTAGCATGAATAATAAACATTTATCATGAACAATGAAATATGATAATAACAATTTTATTATTGCCTCTAGGGCATATTTCTAACAATAGGGGCGCCCCCTTTTGTGCCCCTTGGGCCTGCTCGGCTAGAGCTAACTGCTGTCCATCTCCCTCCCTAACTTGGCACTGAAGAATGGCAATAGCAGAAAAAACACATTGGCAAAACTGGCGGGCTCCCCGGCGGAGCACCGCTAGGGCCAATGAGTATTGTTTGTTGGAATTGTCGCGGGTTAGGCAAACTCGCGACAGTTCATGAGCTTCGTGATATGACGATGCTGTTTGCCCCTCTATGTTATGCATCCTTGAAACTCAGATAAAGGGTTCTAGAGTTGAGAATTTAGCCAGTACTTTAAGTTTCGATAATAGTTATGCAGTTAGTAGCTCTGGTAGAAGTGGAGGGCTTGGTATTTTTTGGAATAATGCAATAAAGGTCGAGGTTTTCAGTTACTCTGAGTATCATATTGATGTTCTTGTGGATGACCTAGTCGAGGTCAGAACTAGGGTTAGTTTTGTTTATGGAGAGGCTCAGGTCCCAGAGAGGTACAAAACATGGAATATGTTGTGAGGCATTGCAGGCAATAGCAATCTTTTGTGGGCTGTCATAGCCGATATCAATGAGGTGCTCCATGCTCACGAACATGATGGTGTGGGGAAACATAGCTAGGCTCAGATGGATGCATTTCGTGACGCTTTGGACACGTGCGGACTAACAGATATCGGCCATACCGGCAACTTCTGGACGTTCGAAAAAAACGGTCTCATGGGGGTCCTATACTAAGGTGCGTTTGGATAGGTGTGTGGCCAATATTTCATGGTGCATGGCATTCCCAGCGGCAACACTTGAGCACGCTAGCACAGCAACATCAGATCACAAACCAATCTTACTGAGATATACTGGAGTGCATGCATGCACGAGGGCCCCTAGGTCCTTTAAATATGAGCAGATGTGGGAAAGGGATCCTGACTTGTTTAGTTTTGTTGGCACCGACTGGAGTATTATTTTTACTAAATGACCCCTGGAGGATCTTATGTCACGCACTGACCCCCCCAAAAAACTTATTTCGTCGCCTGACCCCCCTCATTCGCGCCGGACAGATTGGCGTTTCAATTGCACGTTGCCGCGCCGCCGGCGAAGGTGCCTTTGACCGGTAACGGTCCATGGCCGTCGGTCACGCCGCCAGCGAGGCGCCGGTGTAACACGTTGGATGAAATGGTGCGATACGTGCTAGAATGTCTCGCCTTCTTGCAATGTCGAGCATCCTCGCATCAGTACATCTGCTGTCCTAGTTGGATGTTCTGATGTACACATTAAACGCCTAGGTGATAGGCATCAATTCTTGAAACTGAACATGACCATTTGTTTGGCATGTCAAGTAAATAAGTACGCCCGTCTGTTTGGCGTGGTGGTACACCGGAAGTGTCGCCTTCCAATTAGGCATGGTAACTCGTCCACCCGCCTGTCAACTTGGCATGTTGATAACCCACAAGTATAGGGGATCAATTGTAGCTTTTTCGATAAATAAGAGTGTCGAACCCAACGAGGAGTTAAAGGTAGAATTAATATTCCCTTCAAGTTCTATCGACCACCGATACAACTCTACGTGCACTTAACGTTCGCTTTACCTAGAACAAGTATGAAACTATTTTGTAGGTGATAGGATAGGTTTGCAAGAATAAAACTAGAATTACTTTGCGAGAATAAAACTACGAGTAATTTGCAAGATAATAAAAGTTAGTTGTTTAGTAGAAAGCTTTTGTAACACAAGAGAATGATTTGTCCCTAGGCAATCGATAACTAGACCGGTAATCATTGTTGCAATTTTATATGAGGGAGAGGCATGAGCTAACATACTTTCCGTACTTGGATCATATGCACTTATGATTGGAACTCTAGCAAGCATCCGCAACTACCAAAGATCATTAAGGTAAAACCCAACCATAGCATTAAGTATCAAGTCCTCTTTACTCCCATACGCAACAACCCCCTTACTCGGGTGTAAGTTTCTGTCACTCTAGCCGCCCACCATAAGAGAATTATGAACGTATTGCAAACCCTACAGCGGGAATCCCCCATGTGTGCGTAGCACGGAAGGCACCATAGGACAGCACCAAAATAAAATATACAACTCAAACCAATCACGATCAGCAATCAACCCATAGGACAAAACGAATCTACTCAAACATCATAGGATGGCCACAAATCATTGGATAATAATATGTATCATTAAGCACCATGTTTAAGTAGAGAATTACAGCGGGAATTGAGAGGTTACACCACTGCATAGAGGGGGAGAGAGTTGGTGTTGACGGCGGCGAAGTTGTTGGTGTAGATCGCCGTCACGATGGTTCCCCCGGCAGCATTCCGGCGCCACCGGAAGAGAGGGGGAGAGAGCCCCCCTCCTTCTTCTTATTCCTTGGCCTCCCCCCTAAATGGGAGGAGAGTTTCCCCTCTGGTCCATGGCTGCCATGGCGGCGGAGGGGCAGGAGCCCCTCCTAGATTGGATCTTTCTCTCTGTTCTCTTCTGTTTTGCGTTTCTGTTTTCTGGTCTTTCACCATTTCTTAAATTCCCGGAGATCCGTAACTCTGACCAGGCTAAAATTTTAACACATTTTTTTCCGGATATTATCTTTCTTGCGGCAAAATAAGGGGGTCAATTGACTTACGAGGGGCTCACGAGGCACCACGGCGTATCACCCCCCCTGGGGCACACCCTGGTGCCTCGTGGGGCCCACGAGCACCGTCTTGCGTCGATTCTTCTTTCCAAAAATCACATATATTCCAAAATAAATCTCCGTAAATTTTTATCGCGTTTGGACTTTGTTTGTATGGATATTCTGCAAAACAAAAAACATGCAACAAACAGAAACTGGCACTGGGCACTGGATCAATATGTTAGTCCCAAAAATAATATAAAATGTTGCCAAAAGTATATGAAAGTTGTAGAATATTGGCATGAAACAATCAAAATTATAGATATGACGGAGACGTATCAGCATCCCCAAGCTTAATTCCTGCTCGTCCTCGAGTAGGTAAATGATAAAAAAGATAATTTTTGATGTGGAATGCTACCTAACATAATCTTGATCATATAATCTAATCATGACATGAATATTAAGACACGAGTGATTCAAAGCAATAGTCTATAATTTGACATAAAGACATCAATACTCAGGCATACCAACAAACAATCATGTCTTTCAAAATAAAAATGCTAAAGAACGCTATCCCAAGCCCGTTATGCTCAATCATTGATCGAGTCATGATACACACTCAATATTATCTACATCCAATGCACAAGTATGACAATAGTGCTCTCCAGTTGGTGCTTTATAAGTGAAGATGGAGACTCAAAATAAAAAATAAAAAATGCATAAAAGTAAAATAGATAGGCCCTTCGCAAAGGGAAGCAGAGATTTGCAGAGGTGCTAGAGCTCAAAGCTTAAATTAGAGAGATGAAATTATTTTGAGAGGCATGCTTTTCCTGTCAATGCTATGACCGAAAGTTCCCAATATCTTCCATGCTAGACACATTATAGGCGGTTCCCAAACAGAAAATAAAATTCATTTCCTTTCCACCATTGTTTCACAATCCATGGCTAGCCGTATCCACTGGTGCCTTCCATACCAACACTTTCCAAGGAATTTTGTTATTATTATTTTTGATTCATTGTGGGACTGGGCATCCCTATTACCTGCCACTCTCTCGTGCAATGACAAGTGAATAAACACTCATCTTGAGAATAACCCGCCTAGCATGAAAGATATTGGCCACCCCCTGCCACCACATGAGCGGTACGGGCACACAAAACAGAAATTTATTTTGAATAATTAGAGTTGGCACATGCAAATTTACTTGGAACGGCATGGAAATACCACATATAGGTAGGTATGGTGGACTCATTTGGCACAACTTTAGGTTTAAGGAGTTGGATGCACAAGCAACATTCCCACTTAGTACAAGTGAAGGCTAGCAAATAGATTGAGAAGCTACCAACCAAAAAACGAAAACGGTCATAAACATGCATTGAACATAACTAACACTGAATAATGCAACATAAGTAGGATGTAACTTCGTTGCATAACTATAGACTATATGTGCATGCTTCGGGAATCACAAACCTTAACACCAATATTCTTACTGAACCACAATCATTCACTAGTACCTCCCACATATTACCATCTCTATGTCGCAAAACTATTGCAAGGAATCAAACATATCATATTCAATGATCTACAAGGTTTATGTAGGATTTTCTGACTAACCATGTGAATGACCAATTCCTGTTGACTCTCTAAATAGATATAAGTGAAGCATGAGAGTTTAATTCTTTCTACAAAAGACTTGCCCACGCTCTAACAAATATAAGTGAAGAAAAAGAGCATTCTACAAATAACGGTTTTCTTATGTGTAGAGAAACAGGCATCCAAACTTCAAATGATATAAGTGAAGCACATGAAGCATTCTATAAAGCCATACTCAAAAGATATAAGTGAAGTGCAAAGAGCATTCTATAAATCAACCAAGGACTATCTCATACCAGCATGGTGCATTATTAATAAATAAATAAAAAGCAGACGATGCTCCAAGAATTTTCGCATATCATGTGAACAAAACAAAAACCGAAACATACCGATAATTGTCGAAGAAAGATGGGATGCCTTCCGGGGCATCCCCAAGCTTAGACGCTTGAGTCTCCTTGAATATTTACTTGGGGTGCCTTGGGCATCCCCAAGTTTGAACTCTTGCCTCTCCTTATTCTCCTCATATCGATACCTCCTCAATCTTCGAACACTTCATCCACACAAAACTTAACCGAACTTTTTATTAGCGGGGTTAGTACATATAACATCAAATCCCATCATGTCCTGCTGTAACATTATTGTATAATTATAATCAAACATTACCCACTGTATTCTATCACAATTCTATGGCTCCCAAGTCAACGGGGCTCAACAAGATTTCAAACATACGCAAATAACGAAACTATAACAGCAATCTGTGAAAACAGGACAGTCTGTAAAGATGTAGATGGTACATATAATTATGTAACTAAAAAAATTCTGAAAAATTAGGAAAAAATAAAAAATTTGCGTATAAGTACCGTGTAAAAATTTCAGAATTTTTCCATCTTCCAGTAAAAAATTTAAATTCACGCACTGCAGCAAAAGTTTCTGTTTTTGCACTGCACATACCAAACAAGCAATTTAAACATCCTAATGGTAAATCTTTGCACATTATTTTTATAATACAATGGATTTATACAAGGGGATAATTATTTTTGTGAGAAACTTCCATGAAAAATTCTACATTGTTTCCATGAGCATGAACACAAGTGTTCAAGGTCGACCCTCACTTCTCCAATGCATAACCTTCCAATCGCTTCTCTTTTTGAAAAAGTTTTTAGGTTCCCCTCTATATTTTTTTGTTTTTAAACTTTTTAAAAGCACACAACAGAAATAAATGACTCTCTAAAACTTCCGGGTTGTCTCCCAGGCAGCACTTTCTTTAAAGCCATTAAGCTAGGCATAAAGTGCTCAAGTAATCGATACACCCGGATCCCAAGGTATATCAAAGCCAATTTTAATTAACAATGATTTGTAATTTAGTAGTGAGCACAAAGCAACATATATCATGCAATGACGAAGTATAACTCTCTTTCTATGCATCGGCATGTCATAAAAGAACAATTCATGCACATCAAGTAAAGGCCAATGCATAGTATAAATAGTTTCTTGCAATTTTATCGTATTGGAAACATAGAGAGGCGGAGATGTAGTTCCTCTCTCATAATAATTTCAATTAGGAGCAGCAAGCACATGCATATTATATCCATCAAAATTATCATGTGCAATGGTAAAACACAACCCATCCATATAATCCTTAATAAGCGCAAACTTCTCCGATATAGTGTAGTTGGGAGAATTCAAAAAGATAATAGGACTATCATGTGTGGGTGCAATAGCAACAATTTCATTCTTAACATAAGGAACTATAGCAAGTTCATCTCCATAAGCATCATTCAAATTGGCATCATGGCCACAAGCATAGCAAGCATCAATTTCATCAAAAAGGGATATTTCAAACGAATCAACGGGATCATAGCAATTATCATAGCATTCATCCTTCGGTAAGCACGAAGGGAAATTAAACAATGTATGATTTGAATAGTTACTCTCATTAGAAGGTGGGCACGGGTAGCTAATCCGCTCTTCCTCCCTTTGTTCTTCGTACTCCTCGTCATCTTTTTCATCTAATGAGCTCACAGTGTCATCATTTTCTTCTTCCATAGGAGCCTGCAAAATATTAGTCTCTTCTCGGAGAGCGGAGACTTTCTCAATAAATTGATCAACATAGGCATTGTATTCATAATTCTCATTGCAATATTTAAGTATAGCAAAATTTTCAGATCGGTAAACAGCATCATCATAATTTTCATACTTTTCAAACAAAGATTCAATTTCATAAGCACCCTTAAAAGCAATAAATTCTACTATTTGTTACACATCATAGTAATCATATATACCATTAGCATAAGAAGCCAAGGTGTCATTGTCATTAAATTCGCATGAAAAGGGAAGGTGTGGAGCCTTCATCCTAGAGCAGCAAGTATAATCATATCTTAAGCATAAATTCTGAGCATACCAGTGCAAATAATAAATTTGATCCCATAAGAGTTTCCCTTTTTGAGACAAGCGATAATCCCTAAAGTATTCCCGTTGATCCAAAGTAACTCCCATTATCAAGTTGAATGGAGTTTTATCAGGATTATCAAAGTAGTATTTAATGTTTTCCACATAACGAGCATCGAGGGTTTTAGGAGGTTCCCCATCTCCATGAGTAGCGAGTACAACTAATTTTTTTGGTGTTTCGTGTTCCATATCCATAACTAAAGATATAAAACAACTTAGAACAGAAAATAAAATCTACTTAGTGATAAAGCAAACAAGCACACACGAGAATATCAACCCCAAGCTATTGCTCCTCGGCAACGGCGCCAGAAAAAGGTCTTGATAACCCACAAGTATAGGGGATCAATTGTAGCTTTTTCGATAAATAAGAGTTTCGAACCCAACGAGGAGCTAAAGGTAGAAGTAATATTCCCTTCAAGTTCTATCAACCACCGATACAACTCTATGCGCACTTAACGTTCGCTTTTCCTAGAACAAGTATGAAACTATTTTGTAGGTGATAGGATAGGTTTGCAAGAATAAAACTAGAAGTACTTTGCGAGAATAAGACTATGAGTAATTTGCAAGATAATAAAAGTTAGTTGTTTAGTAGAAAGCTTTCGTAACACAAGAGAATGATTTGTCCCTAGGCAATCGATAACTAGACCGGTAATCATTGTTGCAATTTTATATGAGGGAGAGGCATGAGCTAACATACTTTCCATACTTGGATCATATGCACTTATGATTGGAACTCTAGCAAGCATCCGCAACTACCAAAGATCATTAAGGTAAAACCCAACCATAGCATTAAGTATCAAGTCCTCTTTACTCCCATACGCAACAACCCCCTTACTCGGGTGTAAGCTTCTATCACTCTAGCCGCCCACCATAAGAGAATTATGAACGTATTGCAAACCCTACAGCGGGAATCCCCCATGTGTGCGTGGCACGGAAGGCACCATAGGACAGCACCAAAATAAAACATACAACTTAAACCAATCACGATCATCAATCAATCCATAGGACAAAACGAATCTACTCAAACATCATACGATGGCCACAAATCATTGGATAATAATATGTAGCATTAAGCACCATGTTTAAGTAGAGAATTACAGCGGGAATTGAGAGGTTACACCGCTGCATAGAGGGGGAAAGAGTTGGTGTTGACGGCGGCGAAGTTGTTGGTGTAGATCGCCGTCACGATGCCCGGCGGCATTCCGGCGCCACCGAAAGAGAGGGGGAGAGAGCCCCCCTCCTTCTTCTTCTTCATTGGCCTCCCCCCTAGATGGGAGCAGAGTTTCCCCTCTGGTCCATGGCTGCCATGGCGGCGGAGGAGCAGGAGCCCCTCCTAGATTGGATCTTTCTCTCTGTTCTCTTCTGTTTCGCGTTTCTGTTTTCTGGTCTTTCACCGTTTCTTAAATTCCCGGAGATCCGTAACTCCGACCGGGCTAAACTTTTAACACAATTTTTTCCGTATATTATCTTTCTTGCGGCGAAACAAGGGGGTCGACTGACTTACGAGGGGCTCACGAGGCACCACGGCGCGCCACCCCCTTGGGGCGCGCCCTGGTGCCTCGTGGGGCCCACGAGAACCATCTTGCGTTGATTCTTCTTCCCAAAAATCACATATATTCCAAAATAAATCTCCGTAAATTTTTATCGCGTTTGGACTTTGTTTGATATGGATATTCTGCAGAACAAAAAACATGCAACAAACATAAACTGGCACTGGATCAATATGTTAGTCCCAAAAATAATATAAAATGTTGCCAAAAGTATATGAAAGTTGTAGAATATTGGCATGAAACAATCAAAAATTATAGATACGATGGAGACGTATCACATGTCAGGCCGGCGACCGTGCCGCCTGACAATTTGGCATGTCATGCCCTCGGCCGTGCTGCCTGCCAATTAGGCGTGGCTGGTCGTCGACGCCTAAGTGATGTGTCCTTTGTTGTTTGTTCGCGCTTATGTAATAGGCATGTCGTGCCTGTCTATAAAAAAATTAGGCGCGGTTCGGTACTTGGTTTTTTGGAATGGGCGCGATGGAATTTGTCCATTTGAGCTCCCGTTACCCCCGCTTCCCCCACCCACCATCCCCCGAAACAATTCGTCCCCTCCCTCTCCTGACGTTACTTTCCGAATCCGCAGAGCCGCACTCGCAGGTTACCCCACCTCGTCGGCTCCTCCTGGTGTTCCCGCCGGACCCGGCGGCCTATTCCAGGAAGGCTTGGTAGCGGCGACCGCCCCCTCTTCCCTACGGTGCCTCGCCACATACCCTCCTCCTACCAACCTCCACCCCAACCCCAAATCCCCAGCGGTCGTAGAGTCGAAGGGTGGAGACGACACAGCAGCAGCCAGTTCTGGCGAAACCAGTAGGTAATCTTCTTACGAATCAACTTCAGAGGATGTATATCAGTTGTATATGACATATCACTAGGTAATACGAGGGTGCCAACCAGTGCATATCCTTTTTTACATATGATGGTATGCCAAACCTGTCACGTGTGAAGTGGGTTAATATTGGCTATATTGCCTTTTTATGTAGGATGGCGTATCATAATGTAGTGCATTTACATCACGGCGGCGCTCTTAGCATCCAATCTGGCAGCACCGGTGTGGAGTTTGTGAACACCCAAAGCCGTGCGTTGTGTTTCCCTAAGGATCCAACTCTTGATGAACTTGTTGATAAGGTGAGGCAAGTGATGGATGTGGAAGAAAGTGCTCTAGTAAGGTTGGAAGGAAGATATGACGCCGGCATGGGCCCTAGGTTGTTCTGCACCATGATCCCCCTGGCCGAGGCTTATGCTTGGGATAACTACAAGGCAATGGTCGGTGAATCTTGCATGAAGATCCTTGTTATATATGCAGTAGTCCAGCCAGGTCATAACCTCTCTGACATAGACCTCAATCGCATGCCGGCAGACTGTGATGGCCACGGCCATAGGTCAGGAGTAGGCAGCCATAGAGTACATAGTCCAGAGATCTACGATACCATGACCGGGAGTCAGGTAGAAGTTAGCACCCCCTCTAACACAAGAGTTTGTAGAAGCTGACGGAGATGTGGTTTGTGATTTTGATCTGAACAACGGTGCGACAGAATCTGAAGGTAGCGACGATGACAATGATGCAGGTTTGCCAGAAAGGACTCAGTTGGAGGAAGAAGAGGCGGCGGAAGAGGTGGATGCAGATGTGGAGGAAGACGATGAAGAGGAAGAGCCAGTGTTCGAAATAATGGCCCTGGAGCTTCCTCTCATAGAAATATCAACGGAGTTACACGGACATGAAATAGCTTTTACGTCAGATGATCTTAACAATGCAAGTTATGCTGCTCATGAAGAGGGGGAGGAGGAGGCCGATTTGGAATACCTGACAAGACAGGCAGACGACTCCGATGACGAAGGCCCGCCTGATGAATTCTAGTTCAGCTTGTTGGAAAAGATAGTCTTCCGCATTGTATACCAGAGAGACATGAGCACACATGAGTTTAGAGATTTGAGTGGCGCTGACCTAGCAGTTGTGACGGAGGAAGATATGTATGATATGGAGCCACTGGTGGTGCCAAGGCCTTATATAGTGGAAGAAGAGAAGATAAATCCAAGGTCCAAGCCTTTAATATATCCAGGGCTTGTGTTCGGCACAATGCTAGATATGAAGATATGGTTACAAGAGTACGCAGTGCGACACTATCAGCCTTACCTCATCCACAAGTCAAACAAAATAAAGGGATTCGTTGTGAGGTGTGAGAACCGGGAGCAGGGCTGTCCTTGGAAGTCTGCGCCCGGAAGTGCAAACTAGACGATCGATGGAAGATTGTTAGCTGTGTAGGATCGCACCGATGCGGGCGCGGCCACATAGAAGGTCATCACTGGCAGCTTATGTCCAACTTCATTGGCCAGCGCCTGAAACATGCTATCGCCAAGCGGCCAACGTAGTCCGCGTCACAGCTGCAAGATTACATAAGCATGATATTTGAGTATAATGTGAACTACGGAAAGGCCTGGAGGGCTAAGCAGCTGGCTCTAAAGATGGTGTACGGTGACTGGGAGGAGTCCTACGATGTGCTCCCGAAACAACTTCAGGCGATGAAAGCCTGCAATCCAGGAATGGTGTACGAGGTGGAGGAATACCCAGACAAGACCCTGGAGGGGTGGGACAGGAGATTCACCGTATTTAGGAGGGCATTCTGGGCATTCGGAGCGTGCATAGAGGCGTACCGTCACTACAGGCTAGTTCTTTCTATTGACGGAATGTTTCTGGCCGGCAAGGTCGGAGGCGTGCTTCTAGTGGCCATAACCTGTGACGCCGACAATCAGCTTGTGCCCCTTGGTTTTGCTCTAGTCGAACGGGAAGACAATTCCAACTGGGAATGGTTCTTCAATCTTCTGCGGGTGCACGTCCTGGGTGTTGAGAGGGCACCATGCATCATATCGGACTGGCACCCTGGTATCATCAACACAGTGCACATGCAGTTAGAAGGTTATCCAGATGTGATTCACAAATGGTGCATGAGGCATTTCGCTCAGAACTTCTACTCGAGGGTAAAGAACAAAGATTGCACTGACACATTGAAGCTTCTATGCGATGAATTTGAGCCCTACATGTTCGATCAAAGGCTGAAACATCTCATGAAGGCGGTGTCCAAAGAGGGTTTCAATTTCATAGAGACGCACCTTCATTTGAAGGAGAAGTTGGTTCGCGCCTTCGACGTAGTGGGTGCTAGGTATGGCCACATGACAAGCAACATGGCTTTGATTTTTAACGCCGTTCTGAAGGGAATAAGGCGGCTCCCAGTGGCCACTGCCCTGACCTTTACCTTCGACAAGTGCAATGAGTACTGGATATCATGGTGGTCAGTGAGTGGCTAGAGTCACAACAGATCAAGTCCGTGGGTCAGTTAGTCAGGATGTACGATCCAGACAAACAACATTACTCGGTACAAGAGGCGGGCGGTCAGAACAACACCGGGGAACCATGGGGCGGTCGGATTCATGAGGTGAACCTTGCCAACGATACCTGCAGCTGCCATAGGAAGAGGGTTTACCATGATCCCTGCTTGCATCTGATGGTGGCATGCAACAGCGGTCTTTGAATTGGTATCATATGGCCTCCCCATATTACAACATAGAGGCCATGGAGCTTACCTGGTCCACGAGGTTTAAGCCATACCTAGACCCTGCTAGGTGGCCCGCATACACCGGCGATGAGTTCCATCCTGACCCCGCTCTTGTTATCACCACGCGTGGACGTCTGCAGTCGAAGAGGTTCAAGATGGAGATGGACAAGATGAAGCGTAAGAGGAATAAGTTTGACGTGTTCTCGTACGAGACGCACACGAAGAACCGCTGCACCGTCTGTCATAAGACCGGACACATCAACACCAAGAAGTTCACCTGTGAGATGAGGAGGGCCGAAGCCGCCATGGAAGCCGCTATAGACCGAGGGGCCTTGGCAGAGGGTGTGTCCACCCAAGCATCGGGCAACATGCGCACGACCATCGTAGCTAGAGGCGTCCGCAGAGGGACTCGGCGTAGGGGTGCTTCACGTAGAGCGGAGGTCGAGCCACGTGCAGAGTGGGCGGTGTGAAAATAAAAGGTCATTTCGTTGTGGCCCTATTATTTGTGGAGTGAATGGCATTTCTTTTGCTGCGCTAACATGCTGTTATTTGTTGAGACTATAAAGTCGGCCCAAGTTGAAGGTCCACCGGAGCTCCGACCTCCTAACCCCGACGATTACGTGGACATGGTCTTGGGAAACTTTTACGATCAATCACATCGCGCTCGTAGAATCTCGGAAGGACAGGTACCCGTCTCCTTGTGTGTCTCATTACGTGCAACTTGTTCAGGCAAGCTTTTAATGGTCCCTAACATCTTTCGTTGCTATCATGACAACAGGATCTAAGACCACTTCGTATCCAGTCTCACGACATCAAGAACATGACCTACGATGACCGGTATACACAGTATTTTCGACAAGCACGCTTGCTGCCTTTCATCACAATGCTACGCAGAGGCATGCCAATATTCAACGACAGTCTGCTATCATGCATGGTGGACCGTTGGAGGACCAAAACTCATACTTTCCACTTGTCATGCGGGGAGATGACCATCACACTGCAGGATGTGAACCTCATAACTGGACTACCAGTCACCGGCAAACCCGTGACCGGAATCACCGATCCAGCCCTATGAAAGGCACGGGTTGAGGCCAGACTTGGTGTGAAGCATGATTTGTTTCCACCAGGTTGGAAGAAGAAGTTGGCGAAGAAAAAAGTGCCACTATCCGGCGACCTAGAGGCCGTGGAAGACGAGGTGTCAAAGGAGTTGAAGAATAAAATGAAGCGGTTGAAGACCGGCGTGTCCTTCGTATGGCTGGAAGCAAACTTTGGGGAAGGCCCACCTACAAATGCTTCTGACGAGGTCATCCAGATGTTTGCAAGGGCGTACACGCTCTACGTCCTGGGAGCATGGTATTCACCGACGGCACTGGAGACTACGCCTCTTGGATCTGGCTGCAGCTTCTGAGTGATTGGCAGCAAGCTGGGCAGTTCAGCTGGGGATTCGCTGCCCTAGCCTAGCTGTATCGTTAGCTATGTGAGGCATGCCGCCATTCAAAGTACAAGTCGAACATCGAAGTATGCATGATCCTGTTGCAAGTGTGGACATGGGCTCATGTTCTCGTGTGCAGACCTATGCCGGTAGAAAAACACAATCTGTGTTTGTACGTGTAGTACGACGTCGGCCCGACTTACGCTGAAGTTTTTCTATGTGCAAAGAATCTCATCAGCAATGCGCAGCTGTCTTACAAGCACTACAAAAAAAATACACTTCTCTGACATTATGGCCCAAACGAAAACTTTTTCTGTCATGGATGTGACACTTCTGTGACGATAATTGTGACAAAAACACGTATCATCATAGATGTGGTGGGCTCCTACTTCTATGACAAAAAATTATGATAGAAAATGGGCTTTTCGTCCTGGGCGGACAAGAGACGCACCAGCATGATATTCTTTGGGCCGTCCATGACGTTAAAACTCGTGGTAGAAGTGAGGGCGAGGAAATTTTTGGGGAGTTCCTGGTTACGGTAGGTAATCGGTGGGTGGTCGGGGCTGAGCGATGCAGTGTGGTTTGCACGTTTCTCTCATACGCGCGTGTGTGCAAGGCGTTCGCTAACTGAACCTGAGCGAGGTGTTCGCTTACTGAACCCGAGCGATCGATCGATCCCTCACACTACTACACGTACCGAACACGAGCGATCGATCCCACTACGTACTGAAGCTGATCGATCCCTTCGCTGCTAAATTAACCCGAGTGATTCCTTCGCTGCTAACTGAACCCGATCGATCCCTCTTCACTGCTAACTGAACCCGATCGATCCCTTCGCTGCTTACTGAAGCCGATCGAGCCCCCGTACGTGCGAGGCGTAGCCGGTTGGGTTGCCTCTTGATGAATACTACACGTTGCTAGCACGCGCGATACGTAGAACGAGTCGAGACTTTGCATCGATCGATCGAGCCCCTTGCGCGAGATGTGGTGAGTTGACCTAGCCAGTTGGTTGGCTATGGATGAACAGTTTCCATTGCTGCCGCCTGCTCGTACGCCCCACCCCAGCCGGTTGGGGTTGGATGAACAGTACCCCAGCCATCACTACAAAAAAAACACTTCCGTGATGATACGTCTTTGTCACAGTAGGTCATGTTTTCTGTCATGCATGTACATCCGTGACGATTTTATGACAGAATCAAGATAGTCATACCTGTGCTTTCGTAGAAGTGTTCCATGACAATACTCAAATTATCATCACGGAAGTGTCCACTTCCATGACGATAAATGTCGCGTCATGGAAGTGTTTTCGTCAAGGGTAACCGACATGTGGCATCCACCGTAACGGGTCGCCGTTAAGCTACCGGATTCCGGTTTGGATCCGATAACCCGTTAGCAGCCCTGACCAATGGCGATTTTGCACGTGTAAATTTCTCATTCGCCGGCCGATCCACGTGTCAGCTCGGCGTTGCGACAGATGTTATCCATTCATTGGGCGAGAGACGCCTATGATACGTCGACACGTGGCGCAGCCCTACAGTGGCCCATTTACGTTATAAAGGCCTGCCTGTTAACGGCCTGCTCGCATACAGCCCATTTACGGCCCGGGTACTCACGGCCTGTTAGGGCCTTTCAATATTCGACCCTGTAGCGTCATGTGGGCCATCCCATATGATTCCAGCCCGTTGTCACTTTCGACCCATCTATGGCCCATGAAGTCTTTCGGCCCATATGATGCCTTTTGCATCTTGGGCCCATTGACGGCCCGTGGTCAAATAGGCCCATCATGAACAGTAAACTGCTTTGAGCCCATTAATGGCCCATGATTCAGTTGGGCCGTTTCCAGCCCGTGTTTTCTTTCGGCCTTCTAAGGGCCCATAAATTCTTGGGCTCATTTCCGGCCCTCGATTACTTATGGTCCGTTACTGGCCTGTTATGCTAATGGGCCAAATTCAGCCCGTGGTGACAACCGGTCCGTTTGTGGCCCGTTAACACGTTGGGCTGTTTTCATCCTGTCCTGTAATCTGGCCCATTAACGACCCGTCATGACTATTGATAGAATTAAGCCTGTGCTGCCTTCTGGCCTGTTAACGGCCCGTTATGGTCTGGGCCCATAAATGGACAGTTCTGATTTAGGCCCGTTTACGGTCGATATTGCGGTCCGGTTTTGGCCCACGGACAGTATGGCCCATGGATCCTACGGCAAGTACGAGGCCCATGGAAATTACGGCCCGTAGGAAGGCCATGGATCCCTACGGCCCGTAGGAGGCCCATCGTTACCATGGCCCATATGTGGCCCATGGTTATTGTGGCCACTAGCAAACCGAGGAAAAAGAACTGCAGTGACTACAAGGAAACAAATAAATAAGCAAGCAACTAGCGCTAGGCTATTACGGCGATTATAGACATTACATCCACTGGGCATCAAAGTTCGACACCAGTGCAAATAAAGGGAACAACAAAGCACCATATTAAATACACTGGGTGTCTAAATTGGCCAACAGTGCAAATAAACACGGCAGCAAAACAAGTCCAGAATTGAAACAACTTCAGAAGAGCTCAAGAAACGTTATCCTGGGTATCCACCATGCTGGCAATAAGCTTAGCAAGCTTATTAGCTTTCTCTTGTTTGGCGCTAAAATCCTCCAACGCTTGCTATTCCACCAGAAAGTATGCATATGAATTCTCCAGGGACTTCCTCAGTCGTTCGGCTTCTTGTCGCAGCACAGCTGATCAATGTCTTTCAGCTTGTAGTTGAGACTCAAGAAACCGAACTGATTCAGACAGCAAGTTTGAAGAGCTTGTGCAAGCGGTAGTGGCCAGTAACTCGAACACTACATCAAGACAGGACTTTCTCATTGTCTTCAAGATAGTTTTCCTTATCTGTTTTATCAGCTTTGTTGGAGACCAGCAAGGTTGTCTCACTATCTTCAACCTTATCTGCATTACTTCCTTTACCATTGCTTAATGTGGTAATGTTCTCCAATATTCTGTCAGCATTCTAAAAGAAGAAACAAGCAGACACATAACAGGTTTAGCATGTAGTATATGAAACTCATTTTGGTGAACCAGTTCAGTAGGAAGGTGGACAGGATTAAACTATCAAGTCTTCTATTGCAAAGTAGTACATTATAAAAGCATCAAACAAACATATATCTATGTGCTACTGTCACTGCATTGTCTTGCCAAATCAAAATAGAGACACAGTTCAAATCATATCAGTTCAAGACAAAATAGCATTGAAAGAATATAGGTGTGGAAAGTACACGGCACCACAAGATTTCAGATGGGTACCACGGGTATACATGTACAACTAACAACACTATTGGTTCTATTTTGATGCTAGTAATTATGCATGATATGAGAAGACAACTGTCTACACAATTGGAATTGAAATCAACATAGATCAATTTAGAAGAGCAAACCAGTTAAAGAAACATGTTTAAACATACCTGTTGTGCCATTGGAGTTTCGATTTGATCCTTCTATTTAAAAATTAGTTGGTATGAGTAAATATAGTGATACAAGAGCAAAGCTGTATGCACCATAGCTATGGAATCTTACTTGAGAATAGTTGTTCTTCAGGTTTAAGCACTTGTTCTACAAGAAGAGAGTACAGTAAGACGCAGCCATATAGTACTTCAAAATGAAATATGATATCATAGACCCTACCGGATTCATGGGTCTAGACCAATATAGAATAAGGCGTTCCCAGTCATCGTCCCGTAAATGTGTCTCCGGAGAAAGTAAGGGAATTTGATGAGTTTCCTTGCCAGTGAAATACGTTTTCTTCAGGTAATTCCGATACTGCCGCAAATCATTCTTGAAGATAGCACATGTTACCTCATCCTGAGTTTCCAAATCGGTCATTCTCTACACAGAAAAATGGGAACATTTGCTGTGTTATAACCAGCAGGGAGGTAGAACGTATGGGACAAAGCAAAGTAATTGCCATGAATACTTACACATAACTCCTGGAGGAACACCTGCAACTGGCTTTTTCCTTCATCTTCAGTATAATATTTCCATGATGGGAAGATACGCACATAGGATTTAACAACATCAAATGCGATAAACGCTAAACTACGGATGACTGGTTCTGCTTCGTCCACAGGAATAGGTGTACTAACTGGTGGAGTTGGGGTTCGCCGTGGTAGTCCTGGCGCTTTGGGCACTGGAGCTGCCTTACTAACTGCTCTTGTTTGGGAGCTCTGTTGTGGATATGGTGCTGTGTCAACTGGAACTGGGTTACTATCTACTGGGATTGGGGTTAGATTGGGTGAAGCTGGTTCTCTGTCCATCGGAGTAGGTGTACAATCTGCGATAGTCTGGGTTATGTGTGGTAGGGATGGTTCTTGTGCAAGTACAACCGGGGTGCTATCTCCATCGACAGGTAGCACTATTTTATTTGAAGACCGTGTTTTTACTCCGCTAGATACTGCCATCACCCCTCCAATTCAAATGGTTGATAAACAAGAAAAGTAGTTGAATGTACAGACCTTGTATGAGACAGATGCAATAGATAGTGAGGAAAAAAGAGGGCATGAAATAGTTCACATATATGTTGTTTAACTAAACAGGATAGCATGACATAATTTCACATATATGATGTCTATCTAAACAGTATAGCATGCCATAATTCAATGATATGATGACTAACTAAAAAGGATGGCATGAGATAATTATATGATGTCTTTAGTAAACAGGTTCGCATGACATAATTCACATACATGTTATCTAAGTAAACATGATGGCATGATATAATTCACATATGTGATTTATATACTAAGCAGATGGCATTCACATATATGATGTCTAAACTAAGCAGATGGTGTTGAATATTGTGTATATGATGTCTAAACTATGCAATGCAAGACAACATATGCATGATACTAGCAGTATAACTGTGCCAAGTTAGAGCATGGGGGGGGGGATAGGACTGGTCATCTGTCTCTGAATCCTCCTCTGAGGAGACATCTGGACCTAGCAAGAGATCTGCTTCGACTGGTAGCACTGTCTGCTCTGAAGAACTTGTTTTCACTCCATATTTTTTCATCACCCACCCAAATGGCTGTTTCACAGGAAGAGTAGTTGAATGTACAAACATTGTCAACAAATGGAAATGTAATGGAAAAAAGGAATGGCAAGATATAATTCAAATATATGATGCCTGGCTAAACAAGATGGCATTGCATATTTCACATATACTTTGGCTGGCTAAAAAAGATGGCATTGCATAATTCACATATGTGATATAGAAACTAAACAGGTGGCATTACAGAACATGTCTAAACTAAGCAGATGACATATATGATGTCGAAAGTAAGCAAAGCAAGGCACCATAAGCATGATATGACCAACATCATCATGACAAGTTAGAGCAAACACCTCAGGGGTAAATAGGAGTGGTCAGCTCCCTTTGACTCTACCTCTGAATAGCTATCTTCCTCTGGATTACAATCTAGAGGAGGGGGGGGGGTAGGGTTGCCATTGCACCCACCATGAAGCGATGTCTGCATGACATTGTATTCCCGCGCAAGACTCTTCTCTTTTTCTCTACATGTTCAAGACGACTATGTACAATAACTGACATGCATACGAAAAAAATATAGTGAGATTAAGTAAGGAGAGCTAGCAACTAGTGGATAGATCCAAAAATAATGATAGCAAGCAAATGATAGCTTAATTTAATAAAAAGATAGATGATGGCTGCTTTACTGTTTGTTTCCCACCCAAGATGAACGACATAGTAGATACCCTAGATGAAACAGATAGTAGATCGATATACTATTCATTGTTGCCTCGATATGTGCCCCGCAAGCATTTTCAAACTTAAGTTTGAACATTAATTTGGACCTGACTTGGAGTCTAAGAGATGAACAAGATGATAAACTAGCAGGTAATATTAAGCAATGCATAAAGTAAGCAGAAACAAAAGAGTTCGACCTCTCTTGCGGACCCGTGTACTCCTCGGGTTCATCTGCTGAGTCGATGCTGGTGATGCAGTTGCGGTGGCTGCCGGCGGCGGGGAAGGAGATCTGAGGCGGCGAAAGACGGTAAGGAGTCGTGATGTCTGGTATGGTGGATGCTTCTGTCGATGGAGCAGCTCAGGTGAGGTGGACGATGGCGCGGCAGGAGCAGGACAAACCACACAAAGTTTTCTTCGACACCTATCTGTAAATGAAGTAATTCTGTAAGGGCTCCTTTGGCTTGCAAGAAGAGCACATGAATGCAAAGAAACACGGCCAAATTAAAGTCAAACCACCTGCAAATGTGTACAGTTAGAATGTTATTATGCCACTAATGCACTTAGACTTCTTTTCATGCATAGGATTTTGATAAGTAGGTCCAGGTGGATGTTAAAATTTCTATGTTTTTCCTTTGAAACAAACACAAAAGGAAAAAATCCTTCAGTTTTGTTTTGCTCCATTCCTTTCAACCAAATGCATGAATAATTGAATAGTAGGGTACCATAGGAAAATTTCCTATTGCTTTGTTTTTCCTTCACTTTTTCCTTTGAACCAAAATAGCCCTAAGGGATCGACATGAATGTAGAGTAAAAAGTGATGCGACAAATGTATAACCTCTTTGGCGTAGCCGTGTCGACCTCAGCATCATTGGGTCGGTCGCTGAAGATGTTGCGGCGGAGGTGGCTGTCGGAGCTGGGGAAGAAGATCTGAGGCGTCTGTAGACAGCGTCGAGGGTACTGCTCTGTTGTGACGGATGGTTCCGTCGTTGGAGCAGCTCCGGCAAGCTGTACGACGTCGAGGCTGAAGCAGTACAAGGCGGACATTATTAATCTGAAGTGGTATTCTAATACCATCTCCAATAGATGATGTAAAATACATCACCAAAAGACAACCAACTCCAACAGATGATGTAAAAACCATTGACTCTGAACTTAACCGTCGAAAATGAATTTTACTGTCGAAACTGACTGTTACTGTCGAAACTGAATTTTACTGTCGAAACTGAACACACTAGTAGCAGACAAGCACTTCGTTGGTAGTTTAGGCCACTCGAGCACTGGTAGCATAGAAGCAGTGATCTAAATCAGCAGCCGCTCAACAGGGAACGCACTAGCAGCTAACAGCCGGAGCAGCTGCGCAAACGAGAGCCAGAGCAACAACTCGTGTAGCTGCAGCAGCCCATGTACCAGCATCAGCAGGGTGAGCGAGAGCAAGAGTAGAGCAGCAGGACGAGCAAGAGCAAGAGTAGAGCAGCAGCGCGAGCGAGAGCCGGAGTAGCAGCAGCAGCTCCAGCAGGTATGGACGCCGCCGCTGAGGGAGCCTCACAATGAGGAAGATCCGCCATGGAGGATGTCGCCGGCGGTGCCGGCTTCGAGGGAGCCGGGCCATGGCGTAGCGGGATCGAGCACCGGCGGCGCCGTGAGGTCGAGTGAAGGAGAAGATGCGATGAGTGTACAACTTCTTTGGTGCCACCGAGTAGGCATCGGCTTCATTCGAGGAGTCGGTGAGGATGCTGCGGTTCCGGTGGGGCAGGTTAAGGCGGCGCTGTGGGAATGGAGCAGCCGCGATAGACGAGGCGATCGTCGGAGCAGCTCCTTGGAGGTGGAGGACGGGGCGGCTGAACCGGCGGGACGACGAGATCGATGACGGATCCTCATCAGGTGCGGTGGATGAGGGACGTCGAGCTGTTGCGGTGGACGACGTCGTCGAGGAAGAGGCTCCGGCGGGGCGGCGGTGGGGGGGTGGACCGAGGAGGGTGGGGTTTCGCGGCTGGTGGAGAGAGGTTTTGGCGGCCTCGGTTTTTGAATGGGGAAAAGAAGGGGATGGGAGGGGGGAACCATGACTTAGGGACGTGCTTGTCCGAAATGTAGGGTAAGTTACAAAAGTACCCCCACCAATTTGAACTAGTGACTCTTTCCGCCCAGGGGTAGAACAGGGATTTCGCGTGTCGGGATTTCGCAGGAGGAGGGAGTTTTCGCGCGCGTTGTAATTTTGGGATAGCAAGGCGCGGGTTGAGAAGGAGGGAGTTTTCGGAGCACAAATAGACAAAGAGATATCTTGAAATTTCGGCATAATAAGGCGCGGATTGAAATTTTGTCACAAGGCTAACGTGTACGGTACCATATCAATTCGCACTTCCCTCAACCAATTTTTTTTTAGAAAAAATCAATTCACACCACACAAGAGAGGGTCTTGTCCCGTTTTACCGTATGAATTACTACAAATGTCATTCAAAACTTTGAATACATGTTATCTTCAATTAAAATATTTCGCTAGGTGCATAATGCATGTAACCTACTCAAATGAACATTTTAGTGCATTCCAAATGTATATACTACCGCTGCAATATGAACTAAATTGTAATTTGTTGCACTATTTGAATAAGAATCTACAATCATGATTGTTGTCAAGTTAAACCATCATCTGTATATTATCTTCACAACACACCACATGATTACTGTCAAGTTAGATATGAACTATGTGTACTATATGAACTCGAATTCAAAATTTTGAATCCACTTTATGCTGATTTCAAATAATAGTACATTTCAAGCTCTAGCTAGATCTTCATAATCTAAACCATGTTTCATATGTATAATGTGTTTATCACACAATGTATAGTGCCCCGCCCCCTACGCCTACAAGTACTTAGTTGTGAGCTGCAAAAGCCACACATTATCACAAATTCAAATAAATGTGATATTGTTCGATATATATAATATAGTATAACATGTTCATAACCACACCATGTGTATCACCATTATAATGTGAGATTGACGCGCGGCCGGTGGACTGTAGCCGACGAACCTTCCAGCGTAAGACATACATGAGGGAGCCCCAAGATATTTTATACTACATCGCACACGATTCTTGCTAATAAACTGTTTGTGGTGTACTTGATTTTTTTCATTTTGATTTGAAAGACAAAATGGGGTTACGGCAGGAAAGGTCAGTGTTTGAATTTCTAGAACATTTATCTGCAGTGAACATGCAACTATAGGAGTGTTGTGCTAAATTTGGAATTTTTCCGGGTTTGTTTGGCCTTTTTTATACATTAATTGAGTTTTCTAGGCATTTCATGTGCATAATTCAAATTTGAACTACAGGCACATGCTCCAGTGCACCAAAATGGGTTGAAAAATCGTATATGTGTCCTTGGGTGAATGTTTAGGTCCCATACAAGAAATGGGAGTGAATTTCAAACGTCTGGGCGTCATGGCTCGGCCGAAAACATTGACAAATTTGGTTTTAAAATTCATGTAAATCCAAAAATTACCTAAAAATCACGGAACTTGGCATGGTGTCTTGACATGGCACCAACATGCCTTGGTAAATTTTTTGTTCGATTTGGGACAAGTTTTGGTATAAGCTTCTTACAAACCGGAGCTTCTCTCAAGAAGGCTCATGGTTCCGACAGGGAACGTGTCACCTTTGTGAGCGAAACGACATACGCTACCTCTTCCTGCCTTGATTTTTCTACATAGGTAACATAGATCGATAGGAGTGTCGTGCTAAAATTTGGAATTATTCCAGATTCGTTTGGCCTTTTTTATACATTAATTGAGTTTCTAGGCATTTAATGTGCATAATACAAATTTGAAATACAAGCACATGCTCCACTGCACCAAAATGGGTTGAAAAATTGTATATGTGTCCTTGGGTGAATGTTTAGGTCGCATACAAGAAATGAGAATGAATTTCAAACATCTGGGCGTCATGGCTTGGCCGAAAACATTGAGAAACTTGGTTTTTAAATTCCTGTAAATCCAAAAATTGCCTAAAAATCATGGAACTTGGCATGGTGTGTTGACATGGCACCAACATGCTGTGGTAAATTTTTTGTTTGATTTGGGACAAGTTTTGGTATAAGCGTCTTACAAACCGGAGCTTCTCTCAAGAAGGCTCATGGTTCCGATAGGGAACGTGTCACCTTTGTGAGCGAAACGACATACACTGCCTCTTCCTGTCTTGATTTTTTTACAGAGGCAACAAAGGCCAATAGGAGTGTCGCGCTATAATTTGGAATTATTCCGGGTTCGTTTGGCCTTTTTATACATTTATTGAGTTTTCTAGGCATTTAATGTGCATAATTCAAATTTGAACTACATGCACATGCTCCAGTGCACCAAAATGTGTTGAAAAATTGTATATGTGTCCTTGGGTGAATGTTTAGGTCCCATTCAAGAAATGGGAATGAATTTCAAACATCTGGGCATCGTGGCTTGGCCGAAAACATTGACAAACTTGGTTTTTAAATTTCTGTAAATACAAAACTTTCCTGAAAATCATGAAACTTGGGATGTTGCCTTGACATGGCACCAACATGCTGTGGTAAAAATTTTGTCTGATTTTTTGAAGGCGCACACATTAAGAACCAACAAAGTCATTTTGGAACTAAGAGCTGCCACGTTACAATCGGAAACACAAGTGTTATTCAAACCGTGGGTGTTGTAATAACCATTTACGTGCCGCCATGCGTCCCCATTTTTATTGGCTGGGAGGCGCCATGCGGGGTAGCTATTTGAGTAGACGGGAGGAGTGGAGCAGACCGCTACACATGCTTGCCGGGAGGCGAGCCCTTTGACCTCCATCCACCGCCCACCTCGCTCCCAACTTCTCCATTAATGGCGCCCGAGCCTGGCTAGGTCTTAGTCGACTGAGATTTAAGGGAGAAAAAAGAAAATTTGAAAACAAAACTTTGCACGGATAACTCACGGACATATCCTCGACTGAAACTTAACGAAGACTTAGCAAGACTCTTATATATGATGACGATGGCAATGGATAGTAATTGTCTTACATATTCAGGAAGACAATTTAAAATGCCACACGCGGCAACGCCCGAAAGACACAGGGGCAAAAGAAGAAGGAAGAAGACGCAGATAACAATCTGGGTCGCTGCTCTACTCCTTCTTGATGGGTTGTTGCAGAGCACGGAGTTCCTCCAACTCCTTCTTCATCGCCTCCACGACCTTCACCTCCTTCCGCCTCTCCTCCGCCATCTTCGTCATTGCATCCATGGCGATGGAGTTCTCGCGGTGAACGGCAATGATCTCTTTCACGTCCTCAATACTTCGCTTGACAGTAGCTTTGGATTCCCGCACCAGCCTTTCGCACTCGATGCCGAGGTTGGCATTATCGTCCATAATTTTCTCCACCATGGCAGCCGTCTTCTTCATCATGGCAATGCTCTCCTCATGCTGCTTCGCACTGCCGGCGATCTTGGCCCTCAGCAGGTCGCGCTAGGTGCGGAGCTTCGCCTTGTCATCCCTTAGTCCCCGGATGACGCTGATTGCCTTATCAAATGAGGCATTGATCTTCTCGTGCATCTTCGCCCAGCTAGAGATCTCATCCTTCAGCTTATTGAGCTCAGCGCGCATGTGCCTGCGAGAGCCCTCGCCTTCCCGAAAGAGATCTTCCCAGGCCGCCGCGGCGCGGCAGGACCTCTCTGCTGATTCCGCGGTGCGGCGGGTCATCCTTGCGGTTTCCACGGTGCGGCCGGACCACTGTGCTGCTTCGGCGGCGTGGCGGGACCTATGTGCTACTTCGGCGGTGCGGCGGGACCTCTGTGCTAGATCGGCGGCGTGGCGGGACCTCGCGGTTGCTATCACGGTGTGGCGGGACATCTTTGCTGCTTCTGCTTCCATGCTCGCCGCTCCCTGGTCAATTCTCGACAAAGAACTCCTACGGGCCATGGCAGACGCAAGGAACGACGAAGAAAGACTTGTTTGTTTGTTGATGAGGAATTGAGGTGGATTGTGCAGTCATTTTCGAGTAGGTAGTATTTAAAACCTAGTAATAAGCTGCTAAGTGGGAAAACGTTTAGGTTTTGATCGGTGTGAACTGGTTTGCAATTAAATATAGCGTGGTAATTTGGAATGTGACTGGAAACAAGCTCAAAATTTATTGACGGTTCCGGTTTCGAAGTGCGGCACGATTCCCGGATGGTGTAACGTGGGCAAGCGTTCTCGGATGCGTACGTGGCGTGTGCACCGCAATCGGCGATGTTAGCACATGACTTGTTCCATCGCGCACAATTCTGTTAATTAGACTGTGTGCCCGTATGAGTAATGCTAGACGCATGGAGATTTACTTAAGGATTTTACAGGGTAGCTGAAATGGACCAATAGAATGGGAGATTAGGTGAGGTTGGGGCCCACCCCGGCTGAAAATCAGGGGGGAGAAAGATTAGTTAGTTGAAGATCGTGTAAAACGCCCGTAACAGGTCCGTGTGTATAGGATTATCGGTGCCCGTATATCGCAGACTCCTTGATCTGGCTGAGAGCATCTCCAACAGCCTTTCTATATTTGCACTAACTTACTCCCTCCGTTTCTTTTCAGTCTGCATATAAAGTTTGGTCAAAGTCAAGCTTTGTAAAGTTTGACTAACTTTATATTAAAAAATAACCTCCTCCAACAACCTTTGTATAAGTGGTCCCCCACCTATTTTTTTTACAAAGCTTGCTAAATCTGCCATCCCACTTTGTATATTTGCAAACCCAAAGGGCACTTGCTAAATTTTGGCAAGGCTTTGTAAAAGTGGCCCCCTTCATATTTTTGTCTCAATGACTAGTGGGCCAGTGTGTGATGTGTATGTGTATGTGTGAGCTGCGTATGTGCGTCGTGTGTGCGTGTATGTGTGTGATGCGTGCGTGTGTACGTGTACGTGTGTACATGTACATGCGTGTGTACGTGTACGCGTGTGTGCTGCGTGTGTGTACGTGTACGCGTGTTTGCTGCGTGTGTGTACGTGTACGCGTGTGTGTACATGTATGCGTGTGTGTACATGTACGTGTGTGTGCTGATTTTGTGTATGCGTACGTGTGTGCACACGTGTACACGAGTTGTGCTAGTGTATTTGTGATGTGTCTATGACAAACTGTCCCCACATGTCATTGTGTGTTTTGTGCAAATATAGCAATCCGATATACAAAGGCTACCAAAGCAAAAAACATGTTGGCTTTGTAAACCTTCTCTCTCCTCTTGCTATAACATGTTTTTATAGCAATCCAATATACAAAGGCTGTTGGAGATGCTCTGACCGTTTCTGTTGTTTTGGCTCATCGGAAACAGTTCATCCGAGTGAACTGTTTGCTGTCTATCACACATAGCTTAATCTGGCTGACCGTTTCTGTTGTTTTTGCTCATCGGAAACAGTTCATTCGAGTGAACTATTTGCCGTCTATCGCACACACCTTGATCCGGCTGACGTTTCTGTTATGTTGGGTAATCCCAAATAGTTCATCCGAGTGAACTGTATGCCGTATATCGCACACACCTCGAACTGGCTGACCATTTCTGTAGTTCTGCCTCATCACAAACGGTTCGTATGGATCAACTGTATACCACGTATCGCACACTCAACTCTAATCTGAATCGTGCTTGATGTCTCCGCCATCGCACACAGTTCGTCTTATTGGTGACGATTTTAATACGACACCGTTTGCGATTAATGCATCGCACACAGTTTGGTCAAGGGGTCTCTAATGCATGTGTTGCGTTAGGACCATCCTACAGTAGTGTCTCGCACGCACGCGCACACACAAACACACATCCCCTCTCTTATTGATATTGCAATCGTATCCTCCGTTTGTCTAGTAGGCCTCTCCCACCATCTCCGAGAAGCAACTCCACCACCACCCCTCCGGCACTCTAGCTCTGTCTCTCTCCCAACCTTATTCCTCTCCTACACATATGTACGGATGCCGATCGATCTCCCTCGATACATAGCTAGGTGTCTCCTTCTCCACACATATACTAGTCGATCTACCCCTCTAGTTAGGTCTCTGCCCCCCCCCACACACACCGATAGTCGAACGCTCTCGTTAGGTCTCCCTGCCACACACAAACTGCACCTGTCCCCTCTCACGTTCCAGTAGGCCAGCCACCCTATATCTTTGACGCGCGCACACACAATTTCGCTCTCTCTCTTTATCGATCTCGCACCCATACACTTTCATCCCTCTCTTCGATTCTATCGATATATATCTCACGCTGAAGATCCCTCCCCTCTCTTCTCGTGGATCGCCCCCTCTATATATGATATATCTAGGCCTCCATTTCACACACATTGCACATGTTACATTTTTTTTGAGATATCGTCGACTCATATTCCCTGTCCATCTCTCATGCACACAAATACACTTACGAAATCACCCCCCAAAAAAACACTCACGAACGCACTCACCATCTCTCTCTAGGTTTGTATCTCTCTCACACACACCCACGTAGGTGGGGTACATGCACGAAGAGAAGAGGTGCACGCACGACGCACATACTCACATCTCGTTCCCAACCACATCCGCGCGGGTACACGGTGGAGCTCATTTCTGTACGAAAAGGCAGCCGACTTGATAATTTGACGCATGTAGCGGTTGTTCACTTGATGGAGGGTCGTGTACCACGCGTGAACGAAACAAAGTGTGACTTGACGCGTTTGCGCATTAATTTTAAATAAAGTTTATTCCTCGATGGCACGTATAGAATATAAAACGATTGTTATCGAGAGAAAAAAGAACACCGCTCTACTATACTAGTATAAAATATAGGCAGGAGCCTCAATGCTTGCTTGTTGGGGTTCGTCTCTTCACACTTTCTCACACAAGCCGGCGGGGGCCAATCTCTCTCTCTCTCTCACCGCTGGTCACTGATCCGGCCGGATCCCGTCTGCCGGCGGAAAGGGAGGATGTGCAGCGTTGCCCCGGTCGCCGGCGTCGAGGCAGTAAAATCACTGCCGGCGCATTCCGATCTGCGGTACCCGCCGTTCTCTCCGACCAAGCTCCGGCGCGGTAGGGCCTTCGCCCCATGCTTGCTGCCGCAGCAGATCCCGGCCGCCGCCGCCCTCCTAGTTACATCCCGACGACCCTCAGGTACAACTTCCTCTGGAACCGGCCTTGCTCCACTGCCCAACTTCCCAGGTCGCTGCATGTGGAAAATCCTGCATGTGGATCTTCTCTAGTTCTTTGCCTAAAACGTAGCTCGGCTGGCGTACTTCCCATTTTCCAATCTCGTCCTCACACCGTTTGAGAGAAACCACTATGCTGCTATCTCCCCTGAAGACAATGAATATGCTTCTTTTTGTCGGCGTATGTGTCATCAACTATTATTGACCAGTAATTGTTTCCTTTCTACCTCTTTTTGCAAACAAGGCTATCCATTTCGCCTCGTTGCTATTGTGACCTTTTGGTGAACTGCACAAATCACTTTTTTTCTTAAGAGTGTTTTGTGCAGTTCCACTAAAATGTCACACGGGCAACGTTTATACATTTCAGTGGGTCTGCACAAAGGGAGATTGGTTGTGCTATCCTCCTCATCCAACTCCGAGCCTAATCTTCTCCAACAAGTAGTTAGTTTTACGAGAGATTGCAAAGGTGATCGGCTTCTATTTGTGTGTGTATGTTTCATCACCTAGTGCCACTATTATTGTAAAAACACTTATTCATATCTTTGCAAACAGGGATGCTCAACTCGATTTTAGTGGAACTGCACAAAATGATTGGATGGTCCATGTCCTCCATAGACATCTTTCTTGGCTAACATGTCTTTTTCAGTTCAACAGAGCTGCGTGAAACTAGCTGCCGACCAATGAACACCGTGGCCAGGAAATGGAACCATGCCTACGAACAACATCGATCAATTTTTAATTTTTCTTTATTTGTAGACCTTCTCAAAACTTTTTCTTCAGTTGTGATGTAAATATTGGGGCTGATCTGCGAATCATTGTGATACATTAGCATCCATGTTAGTTTTTTTTGTATTTGATGGAATGTTGTAACGAGACAATCTTGTATTTGATGGAATGTTGTAACGAGACAACCTTGGAGGCAAGTGGACACAAGAAACCAAAGTTGAAAGCTTCATAGCATTACAGTATAATTTATTATGCTGGAAAATTATGTGACATATAAACAAATCCTAAATGCTTGATAGCAATGCCAGAAACCATTGAACTTCCTTTCACCGACATGTGGGACATCCAGCATCCTGGTCCACGTGCCATGCACCAATATTGAGTGCACAACCGTAGGGGGGTTCACCCCGGTTATTGCGCCGTAGTAATAATGACTATTGAGCAGTCAAATCACAGGGCCCCACCTTTGCCACAGTAAGTTGCTCGGACGAAGCAACCATCATTTCACTATTCATTGAATTCGCTCGTACTCCAATATTCCAACAGTAAGTTGCTCGGACGAAGCAACCATCATTTCACCTTTCCCATAGTAAGTACCTCCTTTTTATTCTAGAAACCACCACACATGAATATTGGACGGTAGCAGCACATCATCAATATGGGTTTATGGGGCTCAATTTAAAAATCAAAACCAACCAATGAACTACTATATGGTGAGCGTTTGGAGTAGTACGTATCAACGCATGCATGCATGAGGAGTACAATGACCAATAACATTTACATGCATTGGTTAGTTTTCTGTTAATCCTTGCACGCAACAATTTAATGCGCTTTGAAATCTAAACATGTGATTGTGACCAGTAAAATTTAGACTGACAAAATGGTATAGTAATACAAAAATTTGGAGATTAAGCTCTATAAACCAGATGTGAGTGATATACTGTAGCAGGATGGTTGACATGATTAGTAGAAAGCGAAGCGCCTTTTTAGCGGGGATTTGCATCAATCTATGAAGGTGCAAAACCAAGTGTTACTACTACACCAAACAAGTTCAAAACGAGAAACTGGACTCACTCACGGCATGCCTGTCGCGTTTGGTCCATCGGTCAAAGCGGTTCCTCTTGGCATATCATTTTTTTAGAATGCTCTTGGCATATCACTAACATGTGGGAGGGAGTGGGAGCAAACCGACCTCAATTGATGGCAAAATCACCAACCCGCCGCACTTTGAGAGAGAAGAGGAGCTAGAAGCGATACGGGCTGGTGGAGCTAGGTGTCGCACGGAGGCCGAGAATATGGTGATAGCGTGATGTGGGCCATGTATGATGTAGCTACACTGGGCTGCCGTGTTTTGGACTCCTTCGGTCTAGTACTCCACCACGCGGTTCCTGGCTCCTTCTCGATCGTCAGAAATTGTTCTTCTTCCTTTTGCCGACACGTGGGACATCCAGCATCCAGGTCCACGTGTCATGCAAGAATATGGAGATAAGTAGTGTAAGTGAAACTCACCAACGGTCACCAACGTAGGTGGAGTACATGCACGAATCACCCGCAAAAAAAAGGAGTACGTGCACGAAGAGAAGAGGTGCACTCACCGATGCACGTACTCTTTGCCTCTTTCCCTAACACACACGCGCGGGTACACGGTGGAGCTCATTTCTGTACGAAGAGGCAGCTCACCTGATAATTTGACACGTGTAGTAGTTGTTCACTTAAGTGGAGGGTCGGGAACCACGCATGAACGAATCAAAGTTCGACCATGACGCGATGGCGCATTATTTATAAATAAAGTTTTTTTCTTCAATGGCACATACGCAATTTTTTTTCTTCAATGGCACGTGAATCGTGCACGTACAATGAAGGAGCATGGGATGGTAGCCATGGGCATGGTCGGCCCTTTTTGGAGACTACTAGTACAAAAATTCGGACAAAACTTATATGCGGACTAAAAAGGACCGGAGGGAGTACTACTTTGATGTGTCCCGTCAACTCGCGGAACGAGAAGAAGCTTGCTTACTACACCCTCTCCCTCGCCCACGCGCGCTCGGTGGCTCACAGGACGAGGAGAAGCTTTTGCTTACTACGTAGTGGACGTGCAGCAGTTCATTCGGTGTCAGATTGCTAGAACTATATACTCCTACAACTCATACTACAGTAGTACTAGTAGTAGTACCATCATCATTGTTCGACTTTCGAAAGAGGCGAAGAGCCAAGCGCAAGGTCAGTTATAGCCAAAGCTGCGCCACCTTTTAGTAATCTCACAAAGTGTGTCAGAGCCCGTGCAACAGCCACACAAGTAGCACGTACACATTTACTAGTAAGTTCTAAGGGACATATGCCAACATGCCACACAATTTCATACCCCATTCCTGTATTAAAATTTGTGCACTACCCTACATAGATTAACAATGCTCCCATAATTTTGTGCACGACTACTCCACTTAAACATTATCGATGGACTCCATGTACACCACCTGGTTCCAGTCCCAGGCATTCTTCGTAGAAGGCACGATCCATAGCGGCGGGCAACGGGAGCCATGGTCGCAGCTTTCTAGTGTGGTTCCACACGATGGAGATTCATCCTAGCTGAAGCGGCATAAATCAGGAGTCCAGACCGATCCCAAGCCCGCTTCTGAGGTTCTGACCGCCCTGGCCCATCAAAAACCCCCTCCCCCTCCCGTGCGCGTTTCTTGCCTGGTGCCAGCTGCCCGCATTCATGCCGTTGTAGAGTGTGCTGCTCCACATTGAAGGCGACTCAAGGCGGACGCAGTGAGAGCGAGAGTTCGCGTCTGCCATTGAAGTGGCGCGCCGGCCGAGGGCGCCGCCCGCTGCACGCCCGGCTGAACGCGCCTCCTTGCCGCATTCAAACTCCTCCATTAAACCCGCGTGGAAGCCGAGAAACCTAGTACATCCACACATCCATTCAGGAGCGGGCCGGCATTAAACGCAACGCCGGCCAAGCTCCTCCTTCTACCACTTTCTCCACTCTTTCGATGGCATCCGACGAGCAGGAAGATCAGTTCTCTAGCATAAAAGCCGGCTGGGTGGCCCGCCTAGCCCGGTGGTTACGAGCAAGGCAGCTCGCTGCTCCACCTCCCTCGCCTAGCCCGACGAAGCCAGTTCGCACCCCCAGCCAGCGCGTGGTTCAGCAACTCGACGCTCCAGGACAGCTCGAGGAGGACTGGCGAGTTGCTCCAAGCCCGCACGGCGCCTCCAGTGCCTGCGACCGCGCCATCTGCCGTCGACGCGTGTGTAGCCGCGCCATGCAGGCAGAGAAAGAAGCCAGCTGCGTGGATGTCGATGAGGTGGCGGCCAGCACATCCGCGCCCGCCGCCATTGATACGTCTTCGTTGTATCTACTTTTCCAAACACTTTTGCTCTTGTTTTGGACTCTAATTTGCATGATTTGAATGAAACTAACCCTGACTGACGCTGTTTTCAGCAGAACTACCATGGTGTTGTTTTTTGTGCAGAAATCAAAGTTCTCAGATTTGGACGAAACTTTTTGGAGAATTTTTATGGAATATATAAAAATTATTGGCGCAAGAATCAACAGAAGAGGGGCCACCTGTTGCTCACAAGGCAACAGGGCGCGACCCCCCTAGGGCACGCCCTGATGCCTTGTGGGGCCCACAGGCGGCCGTCTGACCTAATTCCAACGCTATAAATTCTCTTTCCCTGAGAAAAAATAGAATAAGAAGTTTCATCACGTTTTACGATACGGAGCCGCCGCCACCTCCTGTTCTTCATAGGGAGGGCTGATCTGGAGTCCGTTCGGGGCTCCAGAGAGGGGGATTCGACGCCGTCGTCATCATCAACCATCCTCCATCACCAATTTCATGATGCTCACCACCGGGCGTGAGTAATTCCTTCGTAGGCTTGCTGGACGGTGATGGGTTGGATTAGATTTATCATGTAATCGAGTCAATTTGTTAGGGCTTTGATCCCTAGTATCCACTATGTTCTGAGATTGATGTTGCTATGACTTTGCTATGCTTAATGCTTGTCACTAGGGCCCGAGTGCCACGATTTCAGATCTGAACCCTTTATGTTTTCATGAATATATTTGTGTTCTTGATCCTATCTTGCAAGTTATATTCACCTATTACGTGTCATGATCCGCATACCCCAAGGTGACAATAATTGGGATTCTTTCCGGTGATTGCCGTAGTTTGAGGAGTTGATGTATTCACTAAGTGCTAATGCTTTGTTCCGGTTCTCTATTAAAAGGAGGCCTTAATGTCCCTTAGTTTCCTTAAGGACCCCGCTGCCACGGGAGGGTAGGACAAAAGATGTCATGCAAGTTCTTATTATAAGCACGTATGACTATATACGGAATACATGCCTACATTACAATGATGAATTGGAGCTATTGTGTATCGCCTTAGGTTGCGACTGTTATATGATGAATATCATCCAACATAATTATCATCACCGATCCAATGCCTACGACTTTCTCATATTGGTTTCTGCTAAGTTACTTTGTTGCTACTGCTTTACACTTGCTACAAAACTGCTACTGTTACTGTTGCCGTTACTATTGTTACTATTGCTACTGTTATCAAAACTATCATATTACTGTGCTACTAAATACTTTGCTACATATATTTTATCTCCAGGTGTGGTTGAATTGACAACTCAACTGCTAATACTTGCAAATATTCTTTGGCTCCCCTTGTGTCGAATCAATAAATCTGGGTGAAATACTACCCGCGAAAACTATTGCGATCCCCTATACTTGTGGGTTATCAAGACCTTTTTCTAGCGCCGTTGCCGAGGAGCATAGCTCTATTTGTTGAGTCACTTGGGATTTATATCTGTTGATCACTATGAAGAATCTGAAAGACTCTATGACCATGATCGTTCCCTCTAAGACGAGGGGAGGTAAGGAACTGCCATCTAGCTCTGCACTTGATTCACCTTTTGTTTTGAGTAGGCTTGCGACACCGCCACCTGTTATGCATTCTGATATGTCGCAAGTTATTGATGATACTACTTCTGCTATGAATGATACTTATGATGATGCTAGTACTATGCTTGATAATACTGTGCCACTTGGTGAATTTCTTGATGAACAACTTGCTAAAGCTAAAGAAATTGAAAATATTGAAACGCTTGAGAATTATGATTCACCTATTATACCTAGCCCTCCTACTAGAGTTGAATCACCTGATGAACATGTCTTTGATAGGGAGACAGCTAGGGCAATTCTTGCTTGTAATGATAGAGATGAGGTTATAAAATTGTTTGCTGAAATGAAAGAAAAATCTACGAGGGAGAGAATGAAATGTGATCCTAAGTTTGCTACCTCTCCCATATTTGTTACCGATAAGGATTATGAATTCTCTGTCGATCCTGAGTTGATTACTTTGGTTGAATCTGATCTTTTCATGGTTATGAAACTGAAACTGTTGTGGCACATCTTACTAAGTTGAATGATATTGCCACCCTATTCGCTCATGAGGAAAAAATTCGCTATTACTATATTCTCAAGTAGTTTCCTTTCTCATTAAAGGGTGATGCTAAGAAATGGTTCAATACTCTTGCTCCTGGTTGTGTGCGTAGTCCCCAGGATATGATATATTACTTCTCTGAAAAATATTTTCCTGCCCATAAGAAACAAGCTGCCTTGCAGGAAATATTTAACTTTGTGCAAATTGAAGAAGAGAATCTCCCTCAAGCTTGGGGGAGGCTTCTCCAATTACTTAATGCTTTGCCTAATCATCCTCTTAAGAAGAATGAAATACTTGATATCTTTTATAATGGACTAACCGATGCTTCTAGGGACTACCTAGATAATTGTGCTGGTTGTGTTTTCAGGGAACGAACTGTTGGATAGGCTGAAGTACTATTGAATAATATATCGAGGAATGCCGATGATTGGACACTTCCTGGACCACCACCTAACCCAATTCCAAAGAAGAGAGGTATTCTATTCCTCAGTCCAGAAGATATGCAAGAAGCTAAGAAATCTATCAAGGAAAAAGGTATTAAAGCTGAAGATGTTAAGAATTTACCACCTATTGAAGAAATACATGGGCTCGACATCCCGACACAGGTAGTGGAGGTAAATTCTTTCACTAGATTTGATGAAGGTGATATTCCGTATAATAAATTTGCTAGCCAATGCCTGTATAAATTTGATAATTACAGCATTAAATAGGTACACTTTAATATGTATGTTAGCAATCAACTAAAACGGAATTCCATCATGATTGAACGCTTGAGTGATTTGATGTTTAGAACTGCTAATGATGTTAAATGCTTAAGTAAACATGCTTCTATGGTTCAGACTCGGTTAGAACAAATTGCTAAGTCACAAAATGATTTGCTTGATGAGATGAATAATAAAAAGAATGACCATGCTGTTAAAGTTGTTACTAGAGGAGGCAGAATGACTCAGGATCCTCTATATCCTGAAGGTCATCCTAAAAGAATTGAACAAGATTCTCAAAGAAATAATATTGATGCACCTAGTCCATCTAAGAAGAAAAAGAAAAAGAAAAATGATAGGACTTTGCATGCTTCTAGTGAACCTGAGATAGAAAAACCTCTTGAGAATCATAATGATGCTTCTATTTCTGATGCTGAGACACAATCTGGTAATGAACATAAACCTAGTGATAATGATAATGATAATGATGACGTTCATGTTGATGCTCAACCAGATAATGATGTAGAAATAGAACCTGCTATTGATCTTGATAACCCACCTCCTAAGAATAAAAGATATGATAAAAGAGACTTTGTTGCTAGAAAACATGGAAAGGAAAGAGAACCATGAGTTCAAAAACCTATGCCTTTTCCTACTAAACCATCTAAAAACAAGGATGAGGAAGATTTTGAACGCTTTGTTGAAATGCTTAGACCTGTCGTTTTGCGCACTCGCTTGATTGATATGTTGAAAATGTCTCCCTATGCCAAATATATGAAAGATATTGTGACTAATAAAAGAAAGATACCTGAAGTTGAAATTTCCACCATGCTTGCAAATTATTCTTTTAAGGGGGGAGTACCTAAAAAGTTAGGAGATCCGGGAATACCTACTATACCATGCTCCATTAAAAGAAGCTATGTTAAAACTGCTTTATGTGATTTGGGAGCCGGTGTTAGTGTTATGCCTTTCTCTTTATATAGAAGACTTGATTTGAATAAGCTCACACCTACTGAAATATCTTTGCAAATGGCTGATAAATCCACTGCTATTCCTATTGGAATTTGCGAGGATGTGCCTGTTGTTGTTGCAAATGTTTCTATCTTGACAGACTTTGTTATACTTGATATGCCTGAGGACGACAACATGTCGATTATCCTTGGAAGACCCTTTTTGAATACTGCAGGGGCTGTTATTGATTGCAACAAAAGTAAGGTTACTTTTCATGTCAATGGTAATGGGCATATGGTTTATTTCTCGAAGAAACAAACTTCAGTAAATGGTGTCAATTGTATTGAAAAGGTTTCGACAATCATTATTGGGGGATTCAAATTTCCTCTTCCTACTGTCAAAAAGAAATATGAAATTCTTATTGTTGGGGAGATGCACATCCTCGTTGAGGTAACTTAGTGTTATACGAAAATTCTTCGATTTCATGTCACTCGGAAATAGTTCGTTAATAAGACTTGATCAACCTTATTAATGGATTCTTTTTGAAGGGCATGTGGTCGATGAATTTAGTAAGCACAAATTTCTGTAATCTTAGTTTGCTCTCTGTTATTTATAGATTAAATAAAATAAAATACCATGATTATCCTATTTTCTGAATTATCCGTGCAATAAAAAATGGCCCAAAAATAAAAGTGCTCAGAATGCAATAACATTTTAACATGATTTTTTCTGGAATATATAAGAATTTTTGGCACTGAGAACAACCTAGGGGGGGGGTGCACCTGTTGCCCACAAGGCAACAGGGCGCGGCCACCCCCCCAGGGCGCGCTAAGATGCCTTGTGGGTCCCACAGGGACCCACTCACTTATCCATTCAGCCCACTTCATCTCCTACCACCAGAAAAAAATCTTTGTAGCTCTCCCTCTCGTGTTCTTGCTCCCAAACCTGAGATTTTCGATCTCTTTACTCGGAGCTCCATTTCCGAAACTGTTTTGAGGGATTGCTCCTTGGTATGTGACTCTCCCATTGCTCCAATTAGTTTTTGCTTTAGTGGATTATATTTTGCTTAAATTGCTGCTATAGGTGCTACTGAAAATGAGCTTGCATGTTAAATTCTTTGAGTTCTAAGTAGTTTGAATGCTTGATATAGCCTCTAGGCACTTGTATGAGTAGTTGCTATCAATCTTGTGAAGTTTTGTTGTTAACATCTTTTGTGGTCCAAATTTTTTCAGAAATTTGTTCTTAGGAAAATGAACTTTCTTCGGAGGGGTTCTTCGAGCCGGAGCTCCAAGGGTGTCCTTGGGGATGCCCATGACCATGACCTCAACATTCCGTGCAGGACGGAGGTCCGACCGTGCGAGTGGCCGCACAACACCTTCATGAACGAAGCCGGGTTCCGTCAAGAGTTCGCACAATTTGTTGCGAACGCCGGGCTGACCGACTTCCTCGCAGATGAGTGTGACCAGCACCACATCCTTACAAATTCCTTTGTGCAAATTTTTTATTTCATGCCTAGGCTTGATATCCCCATGGTGTGTTTTGATTTATATGCTGAACATCATGAGTTAACGCTAGATGAGTTTTGTGAAATATGCTTGATCCCTTCTGATGGTGATTTGAGGGAGCCTCGGCCTAAGGAGTTCGAGGACTTCCTTCGCACTTTGACTGTGGGGGAATTTAGGGGCATTTCAAAAACCCGTGTTACTAGCTTGCATTTTCCTGCTGTGCACTACTTTGCATTATTCATAGGGAAATGTTTGACTGCTAGGGAGGAAGGTGGCATGCTCAGTGCTCCTGACCTTGCCATCTTGCGTCGTGCTATTTACAGCAATAACACTTTTAGCTTGGGAGCTATCATTGCACGCCGCTTACATACCAACAGAACTAAGGGTAAAATTCAGGGCGGTATTTATGCTTCGCGTCTTGCAAAATGTTTTAATGTTGCTATCCGCCCAAATGACTATTTGCTGCCCAAGGCTTATTTAGACCAACAATGCATGATCGATCACCACTTTATTGATGAACCTGAACCTCCTCAGTATATTCGTTATAACCTGGTTTTCAGCGAGACGACTCACGATATTATTCCGTTGCCGACACCCTCTTTGTTTGACTCTCATGCCAGGAACAGATACACCATCATGCTGACGGACATCACAGCTTACAGGAACGAGCTGGCAGCAGTGGAGAACGAGGTCCAGCAGTGGGACCCTCAGGTGCTCCGCCCCAGTACTATCCGCCCGGTCCTGATGGATACTACGGGTGGTAATTACCAAGCTAGGCCAAAAATCTAAGCTTGGGGGAGTACGTATCTCTCACCGACATTACATTCATGTTCACACATTCATTCTAGTTGTCGGTGTTCATCCTTTTTCATTATATCATCCATGTTAGTTTTATTTCCGCTTTCTTCTTGTGTGTTTGAAAAACTTCAGAAACCCAAAAATATTTCTCGCTTCTTTTCGGTTTTTCTTCCCCGTTTGTTAGTTTGTAGTATTAAAAGAAAACCCAAAAAGATTTCTCGTTTCTTCTTTTGCTTGTTGGGAGTTCTCCCGTGTAAATAGTTTTTCTCGTTTTTCGTTTTTCTTCTTTAATTTGCTTTCTTCAGAAAAACTAAAAACTCCAAAAATATTTCAGTGTGTTTCTCTGAATTTGTTTTTTTTCGTTGAGTTGTCATAGGGAGAAGACCACAATGAAAATGATGAGTGGTTCTCATATGCTTTGTTGTTTATCTAACGAAGAGCCAATATTACCTTGTCTTCTCCCTTGAATAAAATGTTCGCAGATTCTAGCTTAGTCCACGGCACCCTTGCACTATTATTATTTTCACATCATTCGGTCGTGCAAGTGAAAGGCAATAATGACGATGATTTGATGAAGTGACTGTGGCAAGGAAAAGCTGGTATGAACTCTTCTTGTTTTTGTTTTTTCAAATATGTTTAACTCAGTACCCATGATTCAGCATATTATGAGTAAACATGTTTGTGATGACAATTAGAGATTATAGTTGCTCATGCCATGCTTAAGTAGCTAGGAGTGGATAATGATTTATCTTGGATGTCAACATGCATTAAAATGGTTATGATGTAGTATGTTAATATGGTATCCTCCTCTGAATGTTTCAAGTGGCTTAACTTGGCACATGTTCATGCATGTAGTTGATTCAAAACCAACATAGCCTCCATGATATTTATGTTCAGAGTGATTATATCCTACTCATGCTAGTATTCAATGTTAATTATTCTCAATGCATGATCATGACCGTTTTCGCTCTCTAGTTGGTCACTTCTCAACCTATTTGCTAGCCTACACTTGTACTAAGCGGGAATACTGCTTGTGCATCCACAATCCTTAAACCAAAGTTGTTCCAGATGAGTCCACTATATCTACCTATATGCGGTATTACTCTACTGCTCCATGTAAATTTGCACGTGCCACCTCTAATCATTCAAACAAACATCCGTTTTGTGTGCCCGTACCGCTCATGGAGCGACAGGGGGCGGTCAGTATCTTCCATGCTAAGCGGGTTATTCTCGAGATGAGTGTTTATTCACCTGTCATTGCACGAGAGAGGCTGGTATTTGGGATGCCCAGTCCTATGCTCAAAATCAAAAATATATAATGCAAACAAACTCCCCCGGAAAGTTGTTGGTATGGAGGGCACCCGAGGATTCGGCTAGCCATGGCTTGTGTTCGTATGGTGGAGGGGGAGTAAACTTTACCTTTCCGCTTGGGAACCGCCTATAATGTGTTTAGCATGGAAGATATTGAAAACTCTCGGTCGTGACGTTGACAGGAAAAGTACACCTCCCAAAATTATTTTTCATCTCTGATTTAAGCTTCGAGCTCTGGCACCGCTGCAAATCCCTGCTTCCCTCTGCGAAGGGCCTATCTATTTACATTATGTTATTTTACTTTTATTGTCGAGTCTCACCTTCTTGCACTAAGCGCCAATCCTGAGAGCACTATTGTCATCCTTATGCATTGAGTATAGTTAATGTTGTGTGCATCCTGACTGGATCTCTTCTACCCTGAATTACAATGTTTAGTCACTGCTTGAACTTTGGAGGTGCTCTGCATTTATGTTTTGCAGTCTTAGAAAGGGCTAGCGAGATATCATATTATCATATTATATCATGATTGTTTTGACAAATTGTTGGCATTTGAAATATGTTATTATTGCTCTCTAGTTGATTATGCCATTGATATGAGTAAATATAGTTTCTAAGTGTTATTATGAGCATGGTTAGTTCATGATCTTTGCTGAAAACCTGGGTACTATTTAAGCTTATATACGGATACAAGAACAAAAGAGTTCGTAAAAGTTTTTCTTTATCACTTTCAGTTTGTCAACTGAATAGCTTGAGGACAAGCAATGAGTTAAGCTTGGGGGAGTTGATACGTCTCCATCGTATCTACTTTTCCAAACACTTTTGCTCTTGTTTTGGACTCTAATTTGCATGATTTGAATGAAACTAACTTGGACTGACGCTGTTTTCAGCAGAACTACCATGGTGTTGTTTTTGTGCAGAAATCAAAGTTCTCGGATTTGGATAAAACTTTTTGGAGAATTTTTATGGAATATATAAAAATTATTGGTGCAAGAATCAACAGAAGAGGTGCCACCTGTTGCCCACAAGGCAACAAGGCGCGACCCCCCCTAGGGCACGCCCTGATGCCTTGTGGGGCCCACAGTGTAACGCCCAAGATGAGGCTCTATCGCAATCTCGTGATGAAGTCAAGATCAGGACATAACCCCATTTTGGATTGCATAGCAAGGTGGTTCTCAAATACATACAACCGAATGAACAGATCAGTGTACTAGATAAAGGCTTACACTCGCCACATGCTACAGCATAAATATATCATAATCATCATACAATCATCCAAAAGAAAGACAGGGTCCGTCTACGGGCGAAAAAAAACGAGAAAACACCACCCTGCTATCATCCCCGGATCAACCGACTAGGGTCCACTACTGATCTTCTGGCATCGTGACGTACATACGTCCACGCTCATCGTCATACTCCCATTGGAGCATCTCGGGCTCACCTGTGTCTGTCTCAAGCGTACCTACAACTGGTGTTATGTAGTAATCTGTTAGTCACAGGGACTCAGCAATCTCATCACCCAAGGTAACAAAACTATTTAAGCTTATAGGAATGGAAGTGGTAATGTGGTGAGGTTGCAGCAAGCACTATGCATGTTTAAGTGGCTAACTTACGAGTACAAGAATAAAGATGAGCATACTACGCATAATGGTCGCAAGTTTAATATGATCAAGAAGTGATCCTAAACACCTACTTTCGGTTCAAACATAACCCCACCGTGTTCTCTTCCCGAACTTACTCGAAAAGAGACCATCACGGTTACGCACACAGTTGGTGTATTTTATTAGAATTAGTGTCAAGTTCTCTACAACCGGAGGTTAAAAATATCCAAGTCGCCACATAACCGCGGGCACGGCTTCGCATAAGATTTAACCCTGCAGGGGTATTCCAACCTGGTCCATCATAGACCAACACAAGCTGTGGTGGAAAAACCTCAACCTCGAGATAGCCCGAAGTATCCTCGGAATCCCGGTGCACAAGACATTTCGACAATGGTAACACAAGTCCAGCAAGACCTCCCGACGTGCCGACACCCCGATTGGAGCCACGCGTATCTCGAAATCAGGCCACGATCGGATGAACACTACATACGGTTACCAAAGACTCCAGTTGCCCAGGGAGGTACCGCAAGTGGCTCTAGTTTGGACTAACACTCATGAGGAGCACTGGCCCGGGTTGTTGATTAAGAATCCTCGGGTCAATTACTCCCTATGCAAGTTTTAGTTGTTATTAGGCAAATGGTAAAACCAAGGTTGGGCCTTGCTGGAAGCGGTTATTCAAAGCGAACTATCAAGAGGGTCCCATTCCCCTGAGCATGTTAGGAACAATAATCAAGGATCATAACACCGGTATTACGGAAACAAAGGCGGCATGAGTGGAACAAAACACTAGGCAAAAAGGCCGAGCCTTCCACACACAACCAAGTATATAGATACATTAATTAGATAAGAGATATTGTGATATCCCAACATATCCATGTCCCAACATGGAACAACCTGCACTACACCTGCAACTAGCAACGCTATAAGAGGGGCTGAGCAAAGCGGTAACATAGCCAAACAACGGTTTGCTGGGTAGGGTGGTTAGAGGCTGTATCATGGCATATGAGAGGTTGACATGTATGTAGTAGGAAGCGTGACATAGCGATAGCAATGAGACAACTAGCAAGCAAGGATAGTAGTGTTATCAAGGGTAATGATCATCTTGCCTGAAGTCTCTTCGGTAGGATAGTAAGACTGCTCCTCGAACACGTTCTCAACCGGTTCCTCGAACTCGGACTCGTCTCCCGAAACTACCCAAAAGAAAGAACAAGCACCGAAATAAACAAACAATCATGGCATATGATGCACAAACAAAATTATGCATGAAATGGTATGAAGAAAATAACGAGCACGTCATGAATGATGCAACGGTGTTACCGGGACGATAGAAATGATAACGAGATGTGAACGGTGAAGAAAAAGATGGATATGGGCAAAATCTTGGCAATCCAAGTATGCCACTGGAAAGAATGGAAGATTTCAATTGAAATCGACAAAAAGATCACGAGGAACGGATGCACGAAACTCAAATGGTGTGCAAAACAATATGCAATGCAAAACTGCAGTTAACAGCAACATGGCATCTTATTCACATCAAAACAGCAATCTACAGTACTCTAAAATGCGAGAAATTGGAATGCAGCTACAGTACACATGGCATAGAACATTTCATTACATTGGCACAAAAACATATGAAGCATGGATTCATCAAAAATGAGCTCACAACATGGCAACATAATGTTGACAGAAAACTGCTACACTGACTAGGCATGTTTAGAGCAACATTTATATATGCTACAGTAGTCTAACATGGCATCAATGGGCATGGCATGGATGTACTGACAACAAGGATCAAATCATGTTTACTGACCAAGTTCAAAAGAGGCATAGATTAGTGGCTATCATCAAGGAAACATAGCAAGATTCAGCAGAAAATTAACAAGTGCAAAACAGTAACAATGACTAAGCATGTTTGCAAGCTTGTAGCACTCCTATCATGGCATGTCATGGCATGAAGTAAATACTAGCAGCAAGATGGCATGAAAATGCTCCAAACTCATGTTGAAAAGATGATCATATGACATATGCAATAAATCACACAAAAATGACAAAATGGCATGTTATGTGAAAATGGCATGCATGCAAACTTGCTCAAAAGATAAATCTAATGCCACCAATGGATTAGTTAGATTTTTCTACCCCAAAATCATATATTACACTCATATGTTTCAACATGAAAAATGCTCAAAATGCCACAATTACCATTAGGACAGAAATTGAATTAGGTTATATTCCAGATTTGTCATATGCCAAAAATGGAAATCGCCAGAAACGGAAGCTTGCCGGATCTGGAAAGCGCCAGATTTGGATATTGCCCGATTTGGAAAATGGGCACTTACCAGAAATGGAATTCCAAAAAAATTAGAAATAAAATAAATTAAAAAAATAAAGAAAAGGAGGGGGGTGTGTGGGCGTGTGTATGACAGGGGGTCCCACGGGGCCCACATGTCAGTGTCACGGCTGTGGCGAAAAAATGGGGGGGGGGGGGAACCCCTGCGTCGGCGGGAATCGAACCCGCGCTGCGCGAGTACTACGCAGCGAACAGGACCACTGGGCTAGCCAGTGTGCGCTCGTTAAGAGAGGTGGCACTCAACCACTTAACTCGATCCTGCGCCGAGGAGTGGGTCCCGCTGGTCAGCGAGCCAGACGAGGATGCGTCAGCGAGGCGAAACAGTGCGGCGCCTCTAATCCACGCCGTCGAGGCCGGATCTAACGGTGCTGGAGCGTGCGTGTATAAGAAACAGAGGAAACAGGGGAGGCCCCGGCTGACGACGAGGCCGACACGGTGGCGGCACTGCCGGAGCGGACTCCGGTGACCAAACGGACGGCGGAGGAGCGGAAACGAGCCTACGAGACGACGCGCATCTACAGGAGCTACGCATGCAACGAGAAAAGCACGGAAGACTCGCTGGCAACGAGGTCCCGCGGCGGAGCTCTCGGGTCCGCGGTGGAAAACGGTGCTACAACGCGCAAACTACAGAGAAAGAGGCATGGGAGGCGCGGCTGCTCACCATGAACATGCTCACACGTTCGGAACGGCGGGAGGGGGCGTATTCGATCGGAACTTGGACGGAGATGCCGCGGTTGACGGCGAGGAAGAAGAGGAAGAAGACGCGAGGACTTGGCGCTTCCGGGTTCTGTAGTGGACGTCGGGGTCGTAGTCGACGACGGGGAAGACGACGGACAAGGTTGGCGAGGCAGAGGTGGACGGCGGTCACGACGGCGCCATGGCCGTGCGCTCAGATGCGTATGGGACACGGTCGAGGCGGCGGATCTGATGGCTCCTCTAGCCAAACGGCGGCGGCGAGTGGAAAGGAGGAACCCTAGAGGGGGCTGGGACACGGAGAGGGTTTTATAGAGGGGCTAGGGCAAGCGGGACGAGCTCGCGCGCTCTCGGGTGCGCGGTCCCCATGGCGACGATGCGAGCTTGACGAAAAGGGGGCGCGCGGGTGGCCTGTAGCCAGTCGCTGGCAGGCGGGGTCGGACTTGCCATGCGGCAGAGCGACAGCGGGGGGGGGGGGCGAGCGGGTGCACGGGTGAGAAAAGGAGAGGGCGCGCGCGCGGATAGGTGAGCTGGGCTGCGCGCGGGTGGGCTAGCTGGGCTGCGCCGGGCTCTGTTGCTGCTGCTTTTCTTTCCTTTTTCTCTTCTATTTTCTCAAACAGAAGTAAAAGAAGAAAAGCACAGGGGGTTAGGAGTGAGGTGTGAGAGATATGAAAAATATCTCTGGAATCTGGAAATTAAGCAGTATTTGAATAAATTGGTTTGGGCATTTTTAGAGGAAGAAAAATAATTCAAGTTTGAATTAAATTCAAACTTGCACCATTTTTGAACCCAACCAAATCAATCCCAAAATTGCTGAAATTTGGCAGAGAGCTTGAAGGCATGATTCAGGATTTATAGGAAAATAGTGGACATTAATCTGGAACAGAAATAATGACCACATGAATAGTATTGGAAAAGAGAAGGGTTGAGGTGGTGATGGGGAAGTGGTGTGCATGGGTGAGAAAGAAAGGGATGACCACACACACAATGCATACAAGAGCAACACAAAATAAATAATGGATGCAATGCACAAGAACAACATAAATGAACATGATGATGCAAGCACATGACAAATAAATAACATGAAGATGAAATGCAAAAGAAAAGAAAGGCAAAACACAACATGAGAATCAGCCCATCCATCAAGATCATCATGACAAGTCCATATATGGCAAAGTTGGGAAGTACAAATATGGAAGGAGCACTCTTGGGGTGTTACACACAGGCGGCCGTCTGACCTAATTCCAATGCTATAAATTCTCTTTCCCCGAGAAAAAAAATAGAAGAAGTTTCATCGCGTTTTACGATACAGAGCCGCTGCCACCTCCCGTTCTTCATCGGGAGGGCTGATCTAGAGTCCGTTCAGGGCTCCAGAGAGGGGGATTCGACGCCGTCGTCATCATCAACCATCCTCCATCACCAATTTCATGATGCTCACCACCGGGCGTGAGTAATTCCTTCGTAGGCTTGCTGGACGGTGATGGGTTGGATTAGATTTATTATGTAATCGAGTCAATTTGTTAGGGCTTTGATCCCTAGTATCCACTATGTTCTGAGATTGATGTTGCTATGACTTTGCTATGCTTAATGCTTGTCACTAGGGCCCGAGTGCCATGATTTCAGATCTGAACCCTTTATGTTTTCATGAATATATTTGTGTTCTTGATCCTATCTTGCAAGTTATATGCACCTATTACGTGTCATGATCCGCATACCCCAAGGTGATAATAATTGGGATTCTTTCCGGTGATTGCCGTAGTTTGAGGAGTTCATGTATTCACTAAGTGGTAATGCTTTGTTCCGTTTCTGTAATAAAAGGAGGCCTTAATGTCCCTTAGTTTCTGAAGCATATACCTCTAGGGCTCCCGGCAGTCCGGTGATCGGGCTGCCGGACATGAGGAAGACAAAAGGAGCCGCCGGCGACCATTTAGATTAGGTATTAATTATACCTCTAGAGCCGGACTAGCACCGCTTAGTTGATGTAATTGTAATGATATCTGTCATGTTTATATGAAAATCCGTCATGTTTATATGAAATCCGGCCGTGTTTGCACGAATTTTGTCTTGTTGGTTCGAACTGTTATCAAAATGTATGCGGCTACGATTGGATGGTGTCCTCTCACATCCGTGTCCGCTCTCATGCACACACGCGCGCACACACACACACGCTCTCGACTTTTTGTACACACCATCTCTGTCTAGGTCAGTGTCTCGTTGTCTCTGAGAGAGAGAGAGAGAGAGAGAGAGAGAGAGACATGCACACACACGAAGATAAGAAGCACACGCATGCACTCGATCGTTCCCTCACGCACATGCGCGGGTACACGGTGGAGCGCATTTGCACACGAAGAGGCAGCTATGATAATTTGACCCATCTAGTTGTCCACTTAATGTAGGGTATGGGACCACATGTGAGCCATACAAAGTGCGACCTGAACACTGTGGCGCGGTTATTGATCGAGTTTTTTTACTGGTACGTTAAATGAAAAGATGGCTCCGCGTGTATTCAATTTAAAACGATTGCTACGGAGAGGGAAAAAATTACTCCACTATATATGTAGGCTGGAGCTTCGGGACATGCTTGCTAGGGTTGCTCTCTTCTTCTCACTCTCTCACCCCCTCCAGATCTAAACAAGACGGTGGTATCCACTCTCTCTGTTTCTCTCTCTTCTCACCGGTGGTTACAGATCCGGCCGGATCCCTTCCGCTAGATAGGGTACGAGGTGCAACGTTGACGCGGTCGCCGTTGGTGAGGGAGGAAGCCGACACCCGCCGTCTTCTCTGACCTGGCGCCGGCGTGGGTGGTCCTCCGCACCCTTGCTCGCTGCCGTCGTATTGGCAGATCCCGCCGCCTGCCTCACCACATCCCGCCGACCGGAGGTATAACTTCTTTTAGAACTGGCCTTCTTCTAATGGGCCAGCTCCCCACGTCGCTGCATCCTTTTTTTCCCATCAAGTTTGGTTTGCTCCCCACGTCGCTGCATCCTGCATGTGGATATTCTTCAGTCCAAAGCTCCCCATGTATCTAGATAGCCCCGTTGGCTTCTCGAACACTCGAACACCACCTAAATTTTTACTATTAGAGGAAAAAAGGTAATGCATGAAGATAAATAGATGGCCTGGTTGAATGTGGAATTTTTTTGGGGTGGGCGGGGTAGCAAAGACTGGTTAACGAACTGATCTCTTTGTTGAAAAGGGCAGTAAAGTGGGGTCGGGGCGAAGGGTGGGGGGAAGTACGAGTAGTAAGATTCTGGCCTGACCAGTCTCTTGGTCGAAAAAGGAAAGAAAGTGAGGGGGTGCTGGGTGGACAACGCAACTGAGAATGAGCATGGCTAGATTTCCTGTGGTCACGCAGCAAAAGGTCACTGATGAGATCACGAGAACAAAAATGGCACAAATCCAGACATTCTTCTTGCATGTTTGCCGCTCTTGGCAAGCACCTCTGCCTCACCACTTTATGCCTCAGTGGAGGTAAAACATGCTTGTGCCTCACCTGTCCCTATGCCCTTACTACAGCTGTTAATCTAATATCTGGTAAAATGAAACAATGCCACTATTAATGTGATGTCACTCTTAAGTAATGCTGCTGTTAATCTATTGCCATTGATAAACTGAAGCAATGCCACCACCGTTTTATGAAATGCTTCTGTCTTGCTTTATTTCCCATGAAGAGTGCTTTGGGGTGTTACACTTAAATCTCACACCGGTAACATAGCTTCATCTCAGTGGAACTGCAGAAATTTAATTGCACATTTGGTTGACACGAGGATGTATTTCTCCTTTTCGTATCACCCTTTGTTAGAACGATCGTTCCTGTTAACCATGAACGTAGCTACTGATCATGTGCTACTGTCATCACAGAGTTATAATGCAATTGTTGTGCATGTTAATCTAAGCCCCCATTAATCTAGTGCCCGTGTTGATCTGATGTGATGGCACTTCTTAGTTAATGGCACTTTTTCATACTGTCAATGTAATGCCATTGATAACATATGAGATGCTACTGTTAATCATATGCCACTGCAAAAATTGACACTGCTTAAATAACCCTATCACATATTTCTACAAACAGGGTTGTCTATCTCCATGTGGTTTCTATTTGTGCAAACAGAAGCACAAACCACAATTTTAGTAGAACCACACAAAATTAGATGGCTGCATCTACCTGCTGTCAGCTAACCTCATGGTGCTCGAGGTATTCCCACATTCATAACTAGGTAGAATGACCAACGCAAGATGAAATAAGCTTATTCTTACGTTGACTTGCTGATCGCAGTGTAGAACGAGCCTGTCATGTGTGGAGGAGCGAACAAGCAGTGTAGCCGCCCCGTCAATGCAAGATAAAAGACATCGAGCCATAGATGGCCTGGCCGGCGAGTAGGGGTCATGCAAACAAAGATATTGGGGTGAGTTGGACAAATTTTCTACAGCCAGACGGAAGGAATTGCACTGAACGATTGGATCGAATTTCCTCCATGGCATGAGATGAGACCCCAAGGTGGAAATCAACTAACCACTTATAAAATTATGGATAATCTTCCTCACGTAGGTCAGTACCCCTTCGTCCAGATGATCGTGTTTTGTCATGCCGAGCTATTGATATGTGCTACTGTTCTGCAACACCGTTTAAGTACAGCTATTGTTTCCTATCTTTTCACATTCAGGACAATGAAGATGATTTCAGTGGAACTGCACAAACTGGTCTGATGTTGAGTGATCTCTATTGCCTCCTCTGTTTGCTACAATGTGTCAGTGTCAATTGCAAGATGAGCCAGCGAGCTAGCTGCGGGGTTGCCAACATGCTCAAAGTGCACTCAACATTGAGAAGAAAGAAGCATGCCCAGGAAATTAATGCGTAGGTGTTAGCACTCATTTTTGACAGGAGGCGATTCAAGGCTGATGACCCGCCCCAGGAGGTGACCCGGTGTGGTGATGACTCGGCTAGCGACGGCTCAAAGATCACTGCTGGAGAGGCGCCAATGTGGAAGAGATACAGCCGCTAGAGAGGTCGGTTATCGGCTCAACAGCTCAGTAACCCGGTGACAGCAATCAGCTCAAGGTCAGAGCCGGCTCATCATGGATTCGGCTCCACAGTACCGGCGACTCTGACAAAGACGATGAGCCGCCTCTAGCATATTGAGCCGGCGTCGTTCGAGGGCTGTTGATCATGTTATGTCCCAGTTCACAGGGTTGTCAAAGGCTGGCAAGATCGAGACCCGGCAAGTCGGCTAATCAGCAAAGCGGCAGATTACGAAGCGAAGTGAACTGACGTCAACACAGAAGAGCAACGGGCGACTCAGGGAGCCATGAGCAACGGGCGACTCAGGAAGCCAAGAGCAAAGGGCGGCTCAGAAAGCCGGGTCTATAAGCCGGCTCTATGGCTCAGGAGAAGGAAAGCTGACTGCGAGAAGCTAATGATGGACTCAGAAGAACAAGGCCGGCCCATGCTTTCGGCGACTCACACTGTAAGCCGGCCCAACAGAGAGTCCGAGCCCAAGACGGCCCTGGCGGGTGAGTTACCTAGTTAAAGCTAGAAACCGACTCTGATTGTAACTTGTAATCCATGTAGGAGTCTCTTACTTGCACGGGAAGTCTAGCCGCCTCATATATATGTGAGAGGTGATGGCCGATTGAATCAAGCACACAATCGACATATCAATACAATCTACTTTTTACCCCTTAACCCTTGTTCATGCTTCTGTTATTCGGCGACTTCGCGTAAGTTCATCGGATATCGACAACCGAGCTGGGGGCGAGCGAATCGACCCGGTTCAGCCAATCGTCGCTGGCTTCCTCCGACGGGGTCCCTCCCGAGGAACTGGGGCGTCTGGTCTCAAAAGCGCCGGCTTACTGTCTTGCGTATCGCGCTGTGAGCCGGCTTCCCGCGGGGCGAGTTGCGGTGCATCACCCCCGGCTCTGCGGGTACACGTTGGCGTGTTCGTGTGCGAACACACTTTTTGGTGACTCCGCTGGGGACGATTCGATCTAAAAATTGGACAGCAATGACCAATTCTAAGACCGACTCCGCTGGCATCAGCACTGACAACATCATCAAACCGGCTCTTGAGGAGCTGTCAGAAGCACAACGCCAAGGCTTGGCGGCTTGGGAAAAGAAACGTGATGAGGAGTTCAAGGTGCTGCGGCAGAAGCAAGCTGAAGCAGATCGGGAGCTATATCTGGCGAGTCTCAAGAAGGATCGGCAAGGAGTCATCTCACCGATCAAAGAGCCGGAATATGTACCTTCGAGCATCAAGATCAGCCAACCCGCCGTAAGCAATAGCCTGTTTACTCCTGAGCAATTAGCCGAAATCCAGTACTATGTTGGACAAAGCACAAATAGTATTTATGATCTAATGCTGGAACGTGATAAGGCTAAAGAAAACACGCCGCTAAGCCGGCCATCGGAGTTACAGCCGATGAGCCAGAATAGAGATAACCGACTTGTGCCTATGCTGCCAAGTCTGACTCCCATCCAAAGCATGCCGTATTCGGCTAGACAGCCGGATCAAGCAGTACGTTTTGGGGATGAGCCGGCGCCGACTCAAAATTCGGCTCTCTGGGCACAAGCCGCCTCTGTGACCAACTCAGCCACTATGCCGGCTCAATCGTCCAACTTGGACGATATCGTGGCCAAGCTGAGGAGTGAGTTGGACCAGATGGCTTACGATAGATTCGGGGTGACGCTAAAGCCTAGAAATTATAATAAACCCTATCCCGAATATTTTGACTTACAGCCTTATCCCCCTGGTTACCGAGTTCCAGAATTTTCTAAGTTTAATGGGGTGGATAATAAATCAACATGGGAACATATTAGTCAGTATTTGGCTCAACTAGGTGAAGCCAATCATGAGCATCATAAAGTTCGCTTGTTCTCATTATCTTTAACCGGCACTGCTTTTTCATGGTTTTCTGCTTTAGCTCCTAACTCCATACATACTTGGTTTCATTTAGAGCGGAAGTTTCATGAACACTTTTTTGCCGGAGAAATTGAGTTAAAATTGTCTCACCTTACATCGGTTAAGCAAAAGCATGACGAGTCGGTATCCGACTATGTCAAAAGGTTTAGGAACACAAGAAACCGATGTTATAGCTTAGCTATAACTGAGAGAGATATGGCCGACTTAGTACTTAATGGTTTACGATCCCACTTAATAGAAAAATTAGAGGGGTATGAGTTCCTAAGTGTCGGCCAATTGCAAGAAAAGGCTCTGGTTCAGGAGAGACGTGCCAATGAGATGAAAGACTCACATTGGGTGAGCCGGAGCCGGCTTAACATCATTGAGGGAAGTGCCGGCTCAGACGAGGAAACCGATATTTACACTGCTGAGTTTGTTTGGCCGGGTAAAGCAAAACCTCATGTGTGTGATGACCTTAAGCCGGTTCGTAAGAATCGGGAGGATGAGTTTAAATGCACCTTCGACGTAGGCAAGTGTGATAGAATATTTGATGCCTTGTTGAAAGACAAAATTATAAAGATCAATCATGTCATACCACCGCTTGAAGAGATAAGGCGGCGGGCTTATTGCAAATATCACCATTCTTTCTCTCATGCCACTAACGATTGTAATGTTTTTCGTCGACAGATCCAATCGGCCCTTAATGACGGACGATTGTGCTTTGCTAGCATGGCAATTGATCAACAGCCGTTCCCAATGAACGCGCTAGACCTGGAGGGAAAGAAGGTACTCATTCGGCCAGAGACGGACGGATCATCTAACAAAGCTAACGTTGTTGTTGGTGAGCCCAGGAACACGCAAGCCGGCAACATGGTGACTGGGAGGAAGGCGACTATAAGTCGAGAACCCGGCGGCAAGGAGGTTATCAAGATTACCATCAGCAATCCTACGCTCGGGGGGCAACAGGAAGAGCCGCCCGGATCACCGCAACGGTTCATTAAGCCGAAGAGCCCGGAAGTCGGCCAGTGGCGGGTTAACACAGCTAATGCTAAGTACAAACGCATTAAGCCGACTTTCGACATGTTGATGAGCAAGTATGTCAGACAAGCCGGCTCAACCACAAGCCGGCCCTATGGAAAGCGTTCAAGGTCACCGGCAGAGTTCGGTCGGTACGTTAAGCCGGCTGTAGCAAAGACGCCACCTCTGAAAAGCACTTTTGACAAAAGCCGGCTAGGGCCAGCAAGCCGGCTCAAGGAGCATATGCCAAGTCCAGAGAGAGGAAAGGTGTGGCGTGTCAAGCCGCAAGCTGCTAGGGCTGGTGAGCCAGAAAGCATGACGGGCAGAATATTTGGCGGCTCACTTACCATTGGCAGCCAGATACTGAAGATGAAAGAGCCGGTTGTAGAACCGGCAAAAGGTAGACCGATATTTATTATCGGGCCTAACGGAGCAGCCAATGACCATGAAGCCAGCTCTAGTCAGACTAAGCCGCGTGACCCAAAATACACTCAACCAAGATGGTGCCCTGCTAGGTTAACCAAGACGCAGAAGAGAAAGCTGCAAAGGTTGAGGAATCAAGAGAAGGCTGCAGAAGAAGCTGAGCGGCTCAGGGATGCATGTTTTAACAAGGATCGTCCTATGATACGGTCTCAAGTCTGGGTGCCTAAGTCGACAGAACTCATAACCCAAGCGCCAGGCGTACCAGTCTCTACGTTGGAAAGGGGCAAAAAGCCGGTTGAAATGCCGGCTGTTACTTATTCATCGTGGGCTGATGAGGTTGAAGCTGCAGACCTGGCAAGCGATAAGCCGGCAACTGATAAGCCGGCAATATCACAGCTCATCCCAGAGGATTCAGCGGTGAATGAGTCAGCACTAACAAAACCAATGCTGGGAGAGCCGGCAATCCTAGACTCGGCCATGGATGACCTATCTGGCGAGTCAGCGGCTGACGAAGAACTTCCAAGCCATGTGTCAGATGAGCCGCCAGTCTCAGGAGAGTCGGCCATGGATGAGCCGCCGGGCGAGTCAACAGATGATGAAGAGCTTCTGAATTATGAAGGAATGCCGACTCACATGAGTATGGATATCAACATGGTGTACTATCTGCCTGCTGAGTTTCGCGCTGTTGACGAAGCCGGCTCAGTAGCTCAAATTGACTTTGGACTGAAGAACGCTATCTTCGAGAAGCCGGAGGAACCGGTTAAGCATCTCAAGCCTTTGTATATCAGAGGGCACATCAATGGGAAGCCGGTTACCAGGATGATGGTTGACGGCGGTGCTGTGGTTAATCTGATGCCTTATTCGGTCTTCAAAAAGTTACAACTTGATGATGATGATTTGATGAAGACGAACATGGTACTCAACGGGTTTGAAGGCGGAGAAGGAGTGGAAGCTAAAGGGGTTATCAGTCTAGAGCTTACAGTCGGAAGCAAGACCCTGGCTACTGCCTTCTTTGTTGCTGAGGTGCAAGGGAACTACAATGTGCTACTAGGACGAGATTGGTTGCATGCAAACCAGTGCGTTCCGTCTACTCTGCACCAACAGCTTGTTCAGTGGGTCGACGATGAACTAGAAATCGTCCCTGCCGATAACTCGGCCTGCATTGCATTAGCCGAGTCACTAGTTGACTAGCAACACTCCACTGCTACATGTCTTTCGGGGCGTGACTTGTCCGGGTTTGACTTCCTGAGTGCAACCCGGGATGGGTTCGTGCCAGTATCTCTAAAGCCGGTTGGTGAAAACCGGCTCAGACTCAAGCGAATGGATAACAACGATGAGTGGCTTCAAAGCCGGCTTGACAAGTATCGGGCCAACAGGAATGATATGTTTGAGACCATTGAAGAGCCTGGCGACTTAGACAAATTGGGGCAAGGCTTTACGTCGGCTGACCCGCTTGAAGAGGTGGACCTTGGAGACGGCACGGTGCCAAGGCCGGCGTTTGTAAGCCGGAATCTGGAAGCCGGCTATAAGCAGGAGTTAGTCGCCCTGATCAGAGAGTATGCAGACTGCTTCGCGTGGGAGTATCATGAGATGCATGGGTTAAGCCGCCAGCTCATTGAGCATCGGTTGCCCATCAAAGCCGGCTTTAGACCTTACAAACAGCCGGCTCGAAAGTTCAATCCACAGATATATGGCCGGGTCAAGGAAGAGATCGGCCGGCTTATCCAAGCAAAATTCATCCGGCCCTATAAATATGCTGAGTGGGTTTCAAATATTGTCCCAGTTGAGAAAAAGGGGTCAGGAAAGATAAGGGTATGCATAGACTTCAGAGATTTAAATCGAGCTACACCCAAAGATGAGTATCCTATGCCAATAGCCGACATGCTTATCAACGAAGCCTCAGGACACAAGATCATCAGTTTCTTGGACGGTAACGCAGGATATAACCAGATATACATGGCCGAAGAGGATTCGGCTAAGACGGCATTTCGCTGCCCCGGCTTTGTTGGTCTATTTGAGTGGGTAGTAATGACCTTTGGATTAAAGAACGCTGGTGCTACTTATCAAAGAGCGATGAACTTAATATTTCATGACCTTCTTGGAGTCATACTAGAAGTCTACATTGATGACGTGGTGGTTAAGTCGGACGGCGGGTTAAATCACTTGGCTGACTTACGACTGGCGTTTGAGAGGATGAGAAAATATGGGCTCAAGATGAATCCGTTGAAGTGTGCCTTTGGCGTGTCAGCTGGGAAGTTTCTGGGTTTCATCATACATGAGCATGGCATAGAGGTTGACCCGGAAAAGGTTAAAGCTATTCAAAAGGTGCAGGCGCCGGCTTGCAAAAGAGACATGCAGAAGTTCCTCGGCAAGGTAAATTATTTAAGGCGGTTTATTGCTAACCTGTCTGGGAAAGTCGACGCATTTACTCAGATTCTTCGGCTTAAGAACGATGATGAATTCACTTGGGGGGCAGAGCAGCAAGAGGCGTTTGAAAGGATAAAGACGTGCTTATCAACCCCTCCGGTTCTGAGGGCGTCGGCTCACGGTCAACCATGTCTGCTCTACATTGCTGCTGAAGAGAAGGTGATAGGAGCCGCCTTAACCCAGGAAGCCGAAGGAAAAGAGTATGTCATCACCTATCTAAGCCGCCGTTTGGTAGACGCCGAGTCAAGATACAGCTTTGTGGAGAAATTATGCTTATCTCTTTACTATGCCTGCACAAAGCTACGACACTACCTCTTATCTAGTGAGTGTAAGGTTGTTGGTCAGACCGATGTTCTCAAACACATGATTCAGAGGCCGATTCTTAGTGGGCGGATCGGCAAGTGGGCATATGGGTTAATCGAGTATGATTTGGCTTATGAACCTCTCAAATCTGTGAAAAGCCAGGTCGTGGCTGATTTTATTGTTGAGCATCGGATTGACCCGGAGCAAGAAACCGGCTTACACGTTGTGTCGGCTAAGCCGTGGCGGCTCTATTTTGACGGCTCAGTTTGCAAGAATGGGCAAGGAGCCGGTGTTGCGTACATCTCACCCCACGGCACTGTATTTGAGGCCTCCTGCCGGCTTAACTACTTTTGTACTAACAATCAAGCTGAATATGAAGCACTTCTATTCGGGCTCGAGCTTTTAGTCAATGCAGGGGTTTCTCATATTGAGGCATATGGTGATTCGTTGCTAATCGTTCAACAAGTGGCAAAGGTGTTTCGGTGCAACGACGAATCACTCAACATGTACTTTGACAAATGCTTAGACATCATAGCGGACCTGGATTATTTTTCTATCTCTCACGTATCTAGGCAGGATAATTGGCTCGCCAATGAGTTAGCACAACAGGCATCAGGCTATCATGCTGGCAGAGGCATGTTCTTCATAGCAGAAAAGCCGATGCTAGTTGTTGCCGACTCAGGAAAAACCGGCTCTGATAAGCCGGCTGACAGGGAAGAGGCCGGCTCAAGTAAACCGGCTGCTGAGGAAGGGGCAACCCGGATTTCTGACTGGAGAGTACCTATCGTGAGTTATCTGAAGGATCCGAGTCAGAAAACAGACAGAGCCATTCGGCGACTTGCTCTCAAGTATACACTGGATAATGGCGACTTATGCCGCCGAACGGCTGATGGTCTTCTGCTTAAGTGCTTAGACGAGGATCAAGCTAGAGTCGCCATGGGAGAGGTACATGACGGCTTATGTGGAACACATCAGTCGGCTCACAAGATGAAGTGGATGCTCCGGCGAGGCGGATTTTATTGGCCGACGATGATCAATGACTGCTTCAAGTACTACAAGGGGTGTGAGGCTTGCCAGAAGTTTGGGGATATCCAGCTAGTCCCGGCTTCCAAACTCAATCCTATCATAAAACCGTGGCCTTTCCGGGGTTGGGCGCTTGACTTTATCGGCATGATTCACCCGGCTTCATCAAAGGGGCATCGGTTCGTGTTGGTTGCCACAGACTATTTCACCAAGTGGTCTGAAGCAGTACCTCTCAGGAACATGACTCACAAGGAGGTAATTCAATTCATTACTGAGCATATTGTTCACAGATTCGGTATTCCACAGACTCTCACCACGGATCAAGGAACTTCCTTCATGGCAAAGGAGGTTAAACAATTTGCCGAATCACTGGGGATCAAGATGCTCAGTTCATCTCCATACTATGCTTAAGCCAATGGGCAGGCCGAGTCTAGCAATAAGATCTTGATCAAGTTGATTAAGAAAAAGGTCAAGGACCATCCAAGGCGGTGGCATGAGGTACTGTCCGAAGCATTATGGGCTCACCGGGTCTCAAGGCATGGGGCTACCAAGGTTACTCCTTTTGAGTTAGTATATGGGCAAGAGGCCGTCTTACCAGTTGAGGTGAATCTGGCCGCCTTAAGGTTTGCTAAGCAGAACGATTTGTTGGCTGATGACTACTACGGCTTGATGATGGATAACCTAGACGGTGTGGCCGACAAACGATTAAAGGCTCTAAGGGACATTGAGAAGGAAAAGTTGCGGGTGGCAAGGACTTACAATAAGAGAGTCCGGCTCAAAGATTTTCAGGTTGGCGACCTAGTGTGGAAGGTTATACTACCAGTCGGCTCCAAAAGCCGGAAATTTGGCAAGTGGTCACCAAGTTGGGAAGGACCGCTGCGAGTCGCCAGAATAACACCCGGCAACTCTTATTTGGTGGAAACTTTGGAGGGCGACTTACTACCTCGAGCTATCAATGGAAAATATTTAAAGAAGTTCCACCCAAGTGTGTGGCAATCCGCCTGAGATCGTGGTTATGGCCGATGAGTACAAACATCGCCTTTAGACCATATGGCCGATGAACGTAAGCATCGCCCTTAGTCAAAAATCCTACATGGAATATTTTCTAGCACGCAAGCTCTACTAGAAAACAGGGGGGCATATGTTAGCACTCATTTTTGGCAGGAGGCGATTCAAGGCTGATGACCCACCCCAGGAGGTGACCAGGTGTGGAGATGACTCGGCTAGCGACGGCTCAAAGATCACTGCTGGAGAGGCACCAATGTGGAAGAGATACAGCCGCCCAGAGAGGTCGGTTATCGGCTCAACAGCTCAGTAACCCGGTGACAGCAATCAGCTCAAGGTCAGAGCCGGCTCATCATGGATTCGGCTCCACAGTACCGGCGACTCTGACAAAGACGATGAGCCGCCTCTAGCATTTGAGCCGGCGTCGTTCGAGGGCTGTTGATCATGTTATGTCCCAGTTCACAGGGTTGTCAAAGGCTGGCAAGATCGAGACCCGGCAAGGTGGCTAATCAGCAAAGCGGAAGATTACGAAGCGAAGTGAACTGACGTCAACACAGAAGAGCAACGGGCGACTCAGGGAGCCATGAGCAACGGGCGACTCAGGAAGCCAAGAGCAAAGGGCGGCTCAGAAAGCCGGGTCTATAAGCCGGCTCTATGGCTCAGGAGAAGGAAAGCTGACTGCGAGAAGCTAAGGATGGACTTAGAAGAACAAGGCCGGCCATGCTTTCGGCGACTCACACTATAAGCCGGCCCAACAGAGAGTCCGAGCCCAAGACGGCCCTGGCGGGTGACTTACCTAGTTAAAGCTAGAAACCGACTCTGATTGTAACTTGTGATCCATGTAGGAGTCTCTTACTTGCACGGGAAGTCCAGCCGCCTCATATATATGTGAGAGGTGATGGCCGATTGAATCAAGCACACAATCGACATATCAATACAATCTACTTTTTACCCCTTAACCCTTGTTCATGCTTCCGTTATTCGGCGACTTCGCGTAAGTTCATCGGATATCGACAACCGAGCTGGGGGCGAGCGAATCGACCCGGTTCAGCCAATCGTCGCCGGCTTCCTCCGACGGGGTCCCTCCCGAGGAACTGGGGCGTCTGGTCTCAAAAGCGTCGGCTTACTGTCTTGCGTATCGCGCTGTGAGCCGGCTTCCCGCGAGGCGAGTTGCGGTGCATCACCCCCGGCTCTGCGGGTACACGTTGGCGTGTTCGTGTGCGAACAGTAGGGAGGCCCTTTGCTCAGAGAAGCATCAATCATTTTTTCTTGATTTCTACACCTTCTCACAGCTTTGTCTTGGTTATTGTCTAGTGAATCATTGAGATGTATAAACGTGCTGAACTTATAGATGTGCTTGTGAATGTTAGCTAGTATGCATACTGTATCTTGTGAAGCTTAGTTTAATGTGAATGTTGACTAGCGTGTGAACATTTAGAATCTATATTGTGGGCCTATTATTTGACGCCTCATTTGTGCCGCGCTTCGACCAGTGTGAGTGTCTGCATGCATTACCGCACCCTCTAATTTGGTGGATGCCAAGCGGGCCCGAGGAGGAGCCATAAGTTTTTTTCAAGTTGAAAAAGGTTACCGAGCAGGACTGCAGGAGCCATAAGCTGGAGTGTGTCTTTTATTTTATTTTTCGAATGGGCCATAAGCTGGAGAGCTAGAGAGTGTCTCTAATGGGCTGTCTCTAGTGTTAAGACCGACCAGTACAAGAGCTGATCCATCTTAAAGCCCATATTTTTGTAGGAAAAGCCCATATTACTTGAAGAGGGGCGCTCCCAAAAAACCCCTTCTTCCTCCTCGCTCCCACTTCACTGTTCACTGCAGCTCGCTCCTACAGAAAACCCCCGCTCCCCTTCTTCCTCACCTCACTCCTACAAAAAACCCCTGCTCCCCTTCTTCCTCACTCCTACAGAAAACCCCTGCTCGCCTTCTTCCTCACTCCTACAGAAAACCCCAGCCCCCCTTAACTAGGCTCGTCTTTCGCTACTCTGCTCAAACCCGTGAGCTCGACGTGGCGCCCGCAAGGAAAATGGAGTCGGCTGGCCCCATCGTTAAGAAGATGAGGCTCCCGCCAGCGGCAACGCAGGTTGTAGTTTCCGCACCCGGCAGCGCGGGGAGAAGCGGCGAGCTTCCCCCTGGATCTGAGGAACCCGAAGAATCTCGGGCGGACCGCATTAGCGATCTCCCAGACGCCATCCTTGGGGAGATCATCTCGCTTCTCCCCACCAAGGATTGCTGCCGCACCCAAGTCCTCGCATCTCAGTGGCGCCCTCTATGGTGAGCCGCGCCTCTTAATCTCGACTGTCGTGGCCTATCTCAGTTCAATGATTTTGAACTCCCCGGAGCCATCATCTCCTCCCACCAGGTCTCCGTTCAACGGCTCTGCATCCCGGCATGCTACCTGTGCATGCCCTGCATGGTGGACGCCTGGCTGAAATCCCCTGAATTCGAAAAACTCCATCTGCTTGAGTTGTACTATTCCCACATAAATCACATACCACATTCCGAACGCCATGTACTTGTGCCCTCAGCACCGATGTCCATCTCGCGGTTTTCCTCCTCTCTCCACACTGCCACCTTCGCCCTGTGTAAACTACCAGACAATCTAGTGCAAAAGCTTTGACTCCCACTTCTCAGAAAACTTTCACTTGTGGTGGTTCGTATATCGGAGGCCTCACTACACATCATCATCCAATCTTGTTACCCTGCCCTGGAGTGCTTAGTGCTTCTTTTTACCGTTAAAATCGGCTGTCTCCGAATAAAGTCGCCTAACCTTGTAAGAATTGGAATTTCTTTTGACGTAGGGGAGCTCATCATCGAAGATGCCCCTTCACTTCAAAGGTTGATCCTTGATTCTTGTTATTCACCTTCGCAAATAACTGTCATCTCTGCGCCTAAACTGGAGACCTTGGGTGTAATTCATGATCTCGGTGATCATTTCAAGATGGTGTTTGGCTCCACAGTTATCCAGCTACTATATATTATCATCTGCACTTTTGTAATCGTAAGCTGTATTTTTCATTTGTGCATATAAGTTTTATATCATCTTGGAGTACACTTTTTGTACTAATATTATGTTCTATGCTCAATGAAGAGTTTGTCCATGGATAGCCTATCAGTGGTGCTGGATTCTATCAAGATCTTATATATCAGTATGAATACTTTTGATTTGAACAGGATTATTGGCTTGTTGCGATGCTTTCCATGTCTGGAGAGGTTGTATATAAAGGTGATGATTTCACGCACATTGGAACCCCATATATAGTGTACAAGAATTAACCATTCAGTTGTTGCTCTTTCGTCATACTCTTTTTTTTAGACCTTAACTGTTTTCAATCTTCATCTCTATTTAGGCAGCAGGACGGTGTACAAAAGGTATAACCAATCAGTGGCATCATAAACACCGGGATTTTCTCAGTTCTCATGACATTCGTTTGAAGACAATAACGCTGGAAGGATATGTATCCACCCATGCAAACACTAGATTTGTCACATTCTTCCTGCTAAATGCGAGGGCACTATTGTCCATCAGGCTTAAATTTATTAACAACGAAGTTTTGACGGATGGATATGTCGAAGAGCAAAAAAGGAGTTTCTGGTGGACAAATGGGCTTCTGAACATGCCAGTCTTCTTTTTACATCATCTTGTGGTCATATTCCATTAAATTTTACGACCCGGGAGGTTCATTTTATGGATCTGACCGATCCATTTGATTGTGACTACTAAAAACACTACTGCAGTTAGATGTTGTTGCCCTTTTCAATCTGGGTTTAGTTTAAACCTGATGAACAATTAACCCTCGTGCTTTTGTACAGTTTGTCAGCTGGAGTTAGATGTTGTTGCCCTTTTCAACTCGGCTATGGCTATCATATTTTCTTTGAAACAAGGCAAATGGCTTGTCATTTATTTAATTAAGAGATAAATACTGTTACAAATCCCAAGCAAGGGAAATAACATCACTCTCGCCGGCTCCTTGAGCTCATTGTGCATTACAGAACCCAAGTGCTTAGCGCCCGCCAGCAGCCACAAACTTGTTTTGAGCTATCACACCAAATGGGTTGTAAATCCTAATAAGAAAGGCTGCATCGCCGTGACAGATTTGGATTCTGACATTTGGGACCCACAAGGAAAAAGCCTATCCAAGGTGGTGTCGACTTAGTCAACAAACGATTATGCCTGCCAGCCATTGGATTGACATCCAACATCTGTCGTGTTTCTTCTATCTCTTGTCTTCTTCCTCCTGACGCCCAAATGAAACCACGCCATCGGTCCCGCTTGCTCCCGCCTCCCAGGGCTGGTTGCACCTCCACCCACGCATTGCCGCCCCATCGTACCCTCAAACGTTGGCCAGTCCATCCCTCCACTTCCCCACACGTCCTGTTATTCTCCGGCGATGTCAGCCCCAACCCGCACCCGCACCCGAACCAGTCAACCCTCGTACTCCCCTCTGCCTGCGAGTCTACGACTACACTGCCGCATCTTCCACGGCTCCTGTTCGTTCCCATCCGAGGCCTCGTCATCATCCTCCGCCTTGGTTCTCTCACCGCAGCGCCGCCGTCTTGCGTTGTCAAAATGGTCAACAACCGAGAGGAATCAGGAGATGACTGTACGTGGAGAGGATGATAGTAGGGAACCACGAGGGTCATTGCAGTACGCAAGCAAGTGCCTCCTTATTACAAGCCAAAAAATGCTTCCTCCTAATGATTTGACATCTGGGTCCCACGCCATTGTCAACGTAGTCAATAAGCGAGAGAATTGCCTAACGAGCGGCAGACACCAAGGACCCAGCAACTCGCGCAGTTGTTTTTTTGTTTTTGAGATGGAGCAGGGTATCAACTGGGCTGTGCGGGGGCTGTAGCCCGTCTAGCCCATGCTTTTATTTTCTGTTTACCACATGACCAGCCCAGTTGTTGTTTTTCTCTTTCTGAAAATGGCTAGCCCAGTTTTATTGTTTTTTGCAGAATACCCAACTAAGGCTTACTTGCTTTTCTCAGCCCTGCTAGGCTGCAAATCTTTCAAGATGAGGAGGGATGTATTCGGGGCTTGCCCAAAAAATGGACTATAAGTAGAAAGAAATGGGCTATAAATTTTAAAAACAACACAGCAAACCGGCAATTAGTTTCAAATTACTTTTTTTAGGATTTTGATATTTTAAATTTCATTGATTTTTTTGCGGTGAAAATTTCATAGGATTTTAAATAAATATAATTTTATTTTTCAAATTAGTTTGAATCTGACTCGAAATTTCAGGATTAAAAATAGTCCGGACCCCACCGAAATATGCAAAAATTCGTTGAATTTTTTTACCGTGGCCAGAATATGGGCTGTAATGCTAACAAAAAGAACATGGGCTTCAAAAAAATCCTTAAGAATTAGAAAATGGGCTGTAAATTATTAAAAAATGGCAAATGGGTTGTATGCTGTTTGCCACAGATTTGGAGGCTGACTTGTGGGCCTACTATGTTGACGCGTATGCAGGGCTTTGTGAACTTAGTCAACAAACGATTCTAATGACAGTGACCGTTGGATAATATTCAACGGTCATGTTGCTTCTTCAATCTCTGATCTTCTTGCTCCAGCCGCCCAAACCAGCACCGGCGGGTCCACCTGCTCCTGCTTCCCATGGCCGGTTGTGCTGCCGCGCAGGCCTCACCACCCCCTCCTACTCCCACCGCTTTCCAGGCCATCCCTCTATTCACCCACACCTCCTGTTATTCTCCGACGGCATAGGCCTCACACCGCAGCCGAACCAGTCAACCCTTGTACTCCCCTCAACATGGGCATCCACTGCTGTGGCTTCGCCGGCTCCGGGTTGTTCCCTTCCTGGGCCTCGCCGTCGTCCACCGCATTGGTGCTCTCGGCACGGCGTGGTCAATGTGGTCAAATAACGACAGCCATCGGAAGAGGGATGTACGTGGAAGGCTGACAGTAGGGACCCACATGGTCCATGGCCGCAAGCAAGCAAGTGCCTCCTTATTACGCGAAAAAATGATTCCTCCCCCTGACAGCTAGGACCCACCAGCTATAGCTTCACACGGAAGGAAGTGCCTCATTATTACACGAAAAAAATGTTTCTCCCCATGGCAACTGGGACCCACTGGATTTGGCAGCTGACTTGTGGGCCTACTAAGTTGACGCGTATGCACGGCTTTGTCAACTTAGTCAACAAATGACTCTAGCAGCAGTGACCGTTGGACGTTAATCCAACGGCCATGCTGCTTCTTCAATCTCTGATCTTCTTGCTCTAGCCGCCCAAACCAGCACCGGCAGGACCACCTGCTCCTGCCTCCCATGGCCGGCTGTGCTGCCGCGCAGGCCTCACCGCCCCACCCTACTGCCACCATTGGCCAAGCCTTCCATCTACTCACCCACATCCCCTGTTATTCTCCGGCGACGGCAGCCTCACACCGCAGCCGAACCAGTCAACCCTCGTACTCCCCTCGGTGTGGGCATCCATTGCCGCGTCTTCCCCGGCTCCGCGTCGTTCCCTTCCTAGGCCTCGCCGTCGTCCACCGCCTTGGAGCTCTCGGCGTGGCACAGTGAACGTGGTGAATGAACGATAGCCATCGGAAGAGGACTGTACGCGGTGAGGCTGACAGCTGGACCCACCAGTTACATCTTCACACGCAAGGAAGTGCCTCCTTATTACGCGCAAAAAAAATGATTCCTCCCCCTGACAGCTGGGACCCACCTGCTATATCTTTGCATGTAAGGAAGTGCCTCCGTATCCTCCCTGGCAGCTGGGACCCACCCAGTCAAAGCGTACGTAGCATTGTCATTCTAGTCGCAAACGTGTACGTACATAATGGTCGATCGGTCTCTCTGCAACGATGAACCGTGGGCATGTAAGGAGCGGCACGTGTCATAGTAGAGCCCCCGATGTAGCAGTTCAGGCAGCCCCGTCTAAATCGTGTACACGTACGTACAACTACGCTGCAAAAAATACGGGCACGTACGTACATACGGGCGGGGTCTCGAACACGTACTCGCGCATACGTACGGCCAGGGCTTGTGTACATGGAGAGGCAACGGACGGCAGCAACGACCTCCTGTTCATCGGCAGCCAACCGGCTGGGTCGGAACGGAGAAACAGCATCGTGTTCATCGGGAGGCAACCGACTTGCTCGGAAGGCGTCCTGTTCATCAGGAGCCAACCGGCTTGGACGGAACAGCTGAAACGGGGATCCTGTTCATCGACTCAGGGTGTGGCGTACCACAAAACGGAGGAAATGGCCTTCTGTTCGACCGCCTACAGTCGAAACAGGGTCCTGTTCATCGACTGGGGGTCTAGCGTACCGCAAAGCGGATGAAACGGACTTCTGTTCAACCACCTACGGTCGAAACGGGGTCCTGTTGATCAGGAGGGGTGTGGCGTACCACAAAACGGAGGAAACAGACTTCTCTTCGAGCGCCTACGGTAGAAACGGGGTCCTGTTCATCAGGAGGGGTGTGGCGTACCGCAAAACGGGACTCCTCGGGCTACTGTTCATCCACCGCCGACTTCCTCCAGCCTCCACCGGCTACTATTCATCCAGTCTCCACGGGGTCCTGTTCATCTAGCCTCCACTGGCTGTTGTTCGTCCAGCCTCCATGGGGACCTGTTCATCCACACCCAACCGGCTGGGGTATGGCATACCGCGGCACGGCTTTCTCGGGGTCCTGTTCATCCAGCGCCAACCGCCTACATGGCTGGGGTCCTGTTCATCCAACCCCCACCGGCTGGGGTGGGGCGTACGAGCGGGCGGTAGCAACGGGAACTGTTCATCCATAGCCAACCAACCGGCTTGATCGATGCGTCTCGACTCGTGTCTACGCGTATCACGCGCGCGGCACCAACGGGCACTGTTCATCGAGAGGCAACCCAACCCGCTAGCTATGTCTCGCACGGGGTCTCAATCGGCTTCACTAAGCAGCGTAAAGAGATCGATAGGGTTCAGTTAGCAGCGAAGGGATCTGTTGGAGTCTAGGATCTGCGTCCAAGAAACTTCTCCAAGAACTTAGGATTCGAACTCTGGGGGACTTTGCTTGGCAACTTACGACATGATGGCAACTACGGCGGGGACACGACGGGCTCGCTGGCTCTCATTGGACACAAAGGGGACATGCGAGCTACCCAGGTTCGGGCCACCGTGCAGTGTAATACCCTACTCCTGCCTGTGTTGGATTGCTCTGTGGTGGAGAGCTCGTGCTCCAGGTACAAGAGGTGTGGGGGAGAATGGGTCGATCCCCTTACACGGAAGCAACCCTACCCCTTTTGTAGTCCCTTGGTCCTCTTCCCCGAAAATATGAGCGGGAAAGGGTTGCCATAGGGCAGAAATTCAAAAGGGGGACACGAGCGCAGGCTTATCCTGACTAAAGGCAGTCTCCGCCTGCTAAAGTAGCTCCTTGTGACGCACTGGCGGGCTTGGCGATGACCTCCATCCTGGCGCGCTGATCCGTCCTGATCTTCTATCACCAGAGAGGAAATGTCTTGGGGCTTGCTTTTTGGGGGAAGGCAGATGCCGCTGCTCCCTTATCACCAGAATGGAAGCTGGGCTTGGTCATGCCCCGCTGTCCTTATCCTGACAGCGGGACGTCACCCATGTGCTGGGCGCGGAGCCCCGTGGCTGGCGCCGTACGACCTGCCTCGTGAGGAGGACTCACGAAGGGAGCCTCGCGAGGCATCCTGGCGCTTGGTGGCCTCGGCAGGGTCTGGCCTGGCGGTGAGGGGCCTCGCGAAGCTCGCCCCTCGCGAGCCGGCTTCCTCCTTAGCGGCCACGGCAGGGCCACTCTCATGGGCCGGCCGCCGAGCGCGGTCCTCTGGGCCAGAGGCAGATGGGCCGTGGTACCCTGGTTCCCACTGGGCCGACAGTAGCCCCCGGGCCCGCGGCTTGCATATTTCGCCCGTTAGGGACGAAACGCCGTGGGGCCCACTGAGCTGTCGGGCCCAGAGGCGACGTGTGGCGGCTTTCATGGGGAGGGTCGCCCCCACTCCCCACGACGCCTCAGTAACCGCCGTCTTGGCGATAAAGCCTGCCCGCTCGGGGCGCTGGCGCGTCATTGCTCTTCGTCCCCATCTTGCCCTTTCGTCCTGCGCGAGCAGCTCCCCTGCTACTCCTCCTCCAACTTCCAATCTCTCCTCCGCCATGGCCCCAGGCAAGAAACCCGCGGCCGCCGAGGCCTCCTCCAGCAAGAGGTCCCCGGTGGCGGAGCTTGGTCCGACCTTGCTACCGGCCACCATCAACGAGAATGGGCTGGCCAGGGCCCGCCCCTTGCTGGTCTCGGCGCACTTCGAGGTAGGCGCCACCAAGATCTAGCCAGGCTCGGTCCCACGGCGCGACCTCGGCCCCACGGTAATCCTCGTCTTCTTCCACTCGCTCTTCGCCGGGCTGGTGCCGCCCTTCTCCGACTTCCTCTATGCCATCCTTGAGCATTATGAGATTTGCCTTCTCCACCTTCATCCCAACTCCATCCTCGTCCTTGCTCTCTTCGCGTACCTCTGCGAGGCCTTCCTGGGAATGATGCCGTCCGTGGCGCTCTACCGGACCTTCTACAGCTTGCGGGTTTTTTCTTCTGGGAACCACCGCTCCGGAGGTGCCTCCTTCCGCATCGACGACGAGATGGGCAAGGTTTTTCTTGACATGAAAATCCTGAAGAAGGTGGAGAACTTCAGGTCGCGTTGGGTTTATGTCGACGCCCAGTGGACTAGTGCTCTACTGGCGGTCCCCATCGAGACGACTGAGAAGATCCAACGCTGGGAGCACAAGATGCTTGGCGGCGCCGCCCTGTGGCCGGTCCTGACGAGGCCGTCGGAGCTGCGCAGGGCCGGGCTTATGGCGGGCATGATTGCCAAGGAGTTCCTCCACTGCCGCATCGCGCCCCTGTAGAAGCGCTCGCACCTGATGTTGGACATCGCCGGACCCAGGGACCGGATCAGGCTGGCATGGGAGCCCCTCTCGGCCGCAGCCCTGGCCGATGCTTGGGAAGTTTTATTCCCAGGGGAGGCAGAGGATGTGCCTTACGATGCGCGCCCGGTGCACCGCTAGTCCAACATGGCTTAGCTGGTCACGGCGATGCCCCAGTTCGACTAGTGGGGGCTGATTCGGACGGACCTCGAGGAGCCTGAGGAGCTTCTTGAGGATTCCTCGGAGACGGGGTCCTCCTCAGGCGACCACGAGGCCTCCGACTCCGGGCAGGGGAGCAGCGAGGACTCGTCTCTGCCACCCCCTCCGTCTCCGCCAACGCGTCGTCGGCTTCGGTTGGGCGAGGACGAGGGCGACGACGGGGACGCGTTTCGCGTCGTGCCGGCTAGGCCCGTGCCGGAGAGGGAGGGAGGAGGCGATGCTGTGGAGAGCGACGAGCCCCGCGAGGAGCAGGAGGAGGGGACCGCCATGGCTGCCGACCCCGACGAGAATCGCGCCGCGCCCTCGGGCGGCCGCCCAGGCGTGCTGCGCGATGGGGGCAGCAGCAGTGGCACCATCAAGGAGCAGAAGAGGAGGCGCTTCTACCCCAAGGACGAGTAAGTTCCTCCGCCCCTTCCTATTGATCCCTGCTTCCTGGCTGCTACAGTCCTGATGAGCTGTTGCCTGCGCAGGAGCTCCGAGCCGGCCGCCGAGGAGGAGGAGAAGACCAAGAAGAGGGAAGCCGAGGTCGAAGGGCCCTCCCCTCCTCTGAACACCGCCTCGCCTGCCGCACCGAAGCCCACGACGGCGAGACTGGGGGGTGGTGAGGAGACCGCGCTGGCACCTCCCGAGGCAGTCTCTGTCATCGGTGTCAAGATGGCGGGAAAAGGGGGCGAAGCGCCGAAGCCTCCCCGGCGCTCCACGCCTGCCACGGCGGAGGCCACCGCAGCCCCCACGGGAGCCACGTCCGGGCCCGGTTACTCGGACCCTGAAGTGTTCAGGGCGGCGCCAGAGCGCGGGACGACGCCGCCGGTGCCGGAAGTGTCCATCATCCCCCCCCCCCGCGCGCACCAGACGGCGAGCGCAACCCCTGCCGGGGGCGATGGCGCGGGGCAGCCGGAGGGGCTTGAGGTTGTGCCCTCCCGCCTGCCGATGCCAGCAGGCTATGAGGAGGCCCGAGCGAGCCGCGCCTTGGTGCTGCAGGGGAGCGGTACCGCGCCCTGGAGCGGGGCCGTCAACGGCGTCAAGGTGGCTCTTGAGGCCCTCGAAGGCGATCTCGGGAAGGAAGCCGGGCTCTGTGCGGAGGAGCGGCGGAGGCTAGCGGAGGGGTGGTGCCAGCTTCATGAGGCAGCGAAGCTTGACCACCGGCGGGATGAGGAGGCGCAGGCGCAGCGCGAGCAGCTCATCAAAGAGGCCCAGGCATCCCTCGCGAAGGCCCTCGAAGACGCCCAGGAGGCCAAGCGGCGGCGGGAGGAGGCGGACGCTTACGAGAAGACGCTCCAGGAGCATGCTGCCTCGTGCGAGCGCCGGCTTAAGGCGCAGGAGGAGGCTGCGGAGGCCCTCGAGGGCCGGCTCGCGTCCCGCGAAGCTGAGCTCCCAAAGTGCGAGGAGGAGATCTTTAGGTCCCAGGAGGCGGTCGCTACCCGCGAGGCGAACACCAAGACTCGGGAAGGCGAGCTCGCGGCATCTGCGTCCGCTCAGGAGGCAGAACGGGAGCGCCTGCGGGCGAAGGAGCGCGAGCTGGCGGCTGCCCAGGCCGCTCTCGACGAGCAGAGGAGCCTCGCGGCCAAGCGGAACGAGCTCCAGGCCGAGGTTGACGACCTCAAGAAGCAGCTGCTGGACACGGATGCGACCGTCGAGGAAGCGTGCTGCGACCTGCTGACCCAGGCGACAACGCGACTCTTCAGCAACCTCCTCCGCCTCAACGATCGCTTTGACTTCGGGCGGGTGGTCACCCCTGTCCCGGCGGAGCTCCGCGAACCCCTTGAGGAGGCTGTGAGGGAGCGCGTGGCCGGCTTCGTCGGGCTGTACGCCTTCGAGCCTGAAGTCAGCGGTGGCAGCGGCAAGCCCCCTCGTGATGGCGATGGGAGCGGCGATGGCGGCGCCTCACGCGCCTAAATTCTCCTTGACCTGTTGTTGTAATAGGATAGACGTGGCCCCGCGGAGGCGTGAAAATGTTTGCATGGTACTTTTGCTGTAAGCACTTAATGATTCGTGTGTTTTCGCTTTCCTCCTGAGGCCTTTATTACCTTTTTTACATTGCCTTCGTGCGCTGCGTCGCTGGGACCCAGCCCCCGAGGCAAGCTACAGCCGTCGCTGGTATGCCCGGAGCGTGCGCTCGGCAAGGCCAGAGGGTGTAGGGCTCTTAGGGCTGGTAGGAGTCCCTGAGGCGCGATGCTCAGGGTCCCCCCCTTGACACGCAGGCGGCTTGTGCCAAGGAAATCAGGATGCCGCGAGAGAGAAACGAGAGGGAAGAAGACCCGAGGGGTGCTTTGGACTTAGCTCCTTCGAGGCGTGCGGCTTGGGGCGAGTCCTTAGCAAAGCGTGGCTCATGAGGCGCAGTCCCCGTGAGGCCTTCCGCCCGCAGGACACCGCTCGTGGCGCCTCCCAAGGGGGGCTCCTGAGGCCTTCCTATCCTGCACCAGGAAAACTGCCAAGTTTTTGCAAATAGTGCAGCAGGGCGCGCTCGCGAGGTCGCCTGTGGGTGTTACGCGTAGAGACAAGAGCACCAAGGACCTGGTGAGGTGACATGCACGGGAGCAGGCCCGCGAGCCAGAGCTCAGTCGCTTGGGTTTTTCAGTGCTGCTGGGACTGACCCGAGCACAGACACTGTGCCCAGCCCCTGCTCGCATGACAGGCACGGGCGAGACCATGAGTGCACGCCCTGCAGCGGCAAGCACACGGGGTTTTAAAGGAAATAAGCTTTACTGATGCATGAAGCAAGTTCATTACATAACAGAAAGATACATGCTGTTGTGCTCGACACGGGTCAGCTTGAGGATGTGACGGCCGAGGGCCCCACAAGTAAGCCGCCAGCGCGGAGCATGGGGCATCCACCAGCGCTGAGCATGGGGCTTCTACGAGAGTGGGAAGGAGCTCTCACGTGCCGAAGGCAGCACGGGTAGAGAGAACCCCGGAGCATGTACAGCTCCATGTCGCTCGTATCCATGGAGCGCGGATAGAACTTACGGTGATGGCGGGCGTTCCATGTGTTTGGTACTGGAACATATACTCCGTCATGAGTGGGGCCGCAGTGGGCGGGTGGGCGAGTGTTAACCACCTCCGTAGTCCTTGCGATGTGGGGCTCCAGGCTCATGCGCATCAGCCTCGCGAAGGTGGCTGCGACACCCTCCAGGCCGAACGGCATGCGCGTGAGCCAGGGCGAGCCTGCGGTGATGCGCGGAGAAGGGAAGGGGCCTGCGGGGCAAGCCTGGTTGAGGGCCATGAAGTCGACGCACATGCGCACGCTATCGCGCGGCCTGGCGACGGGGGTGAGGCTGGCGATCCTCTTGGGGTTGGGGGCTTCACATGCGATTCCAGCATCCTAGGGCTTGTTGACTTCTTGGGTGACGACTTCCTCCTTCTTGGGCGCTTGACGATATTCCTCACGCTTGACGGGCCACGTGCTCCGGCACGCGGTTGAGTGGTGCTCGATCACCTCCCTCGGTAGGCTGGGCGCGCCTGATGCTGTCCAAGCCAACGCATCAGCGCACGCCCGGAGGAAGGTGACGAGCGCGCCTTCCTATTTGGGGGAGGGCCCGCCGCCAGCGGCGAGGGAGCGTCCTGCTTCGCCCCCATCCAGCGATGCCTTCTTGGACTCGACCCGCTCCTGAGGGAGCAGGGGATTCTTCTTCACGGGCATCTCCTCAACCGCCCCAGGCACGTCCTTATCTGCCGGGTACGCGACGGAGGCGGCCTTGTAGGCGTGCTCGAGGGTCTACAGCGCATCCTTCTCGTCGTAGCGGACGGTGAGGGTGCTGCGGGAGCCGGGCATTTTGACGAGGCCGTAGGCGTGGTGGGTTGCGGCCATGAACTGGGTGAGCGCCGGGTAGCCAAAGATGGCGTTGTAAGGCAGGCCGATGTGAGCCACATCGAAGACGATGAACTCCGTACGGTAGTTCTTGCGGGTGCCGAAGGTGACGGGAAGGTGCACCTGCCCCAGGGGGACAGTGGAGCCATCGGTGACGCCCGAGAAGGGCCTGGTGGGCATCAGGCGCTCGTAGGGCACTTGAAGCGTCTCGAAGGTCTCGATGGAGATCACGTTGAGGCCGGCGCCTTTGTCGATGAGGGTCTTGGTTACAGCGACGTTGCTGATGGTGGGGGTGCACAGCAAGGGGACGGTGCCCACGCCCTTCGTGGACTTGGGGTGGTCGCTGGCGTCGAAGGCGATGGGGAACTCAGACCACTTGAGGCAGCCGGTGGACTCGAGCGCCGGGAGGGCCGCTTTCACCTCCCGAGAGAACTTCTTGAAGTGGCGGGTGGATGGAGGGGCCTGGGCCCCGCCGAGGATGCAGGCCACCCTGCGGGGCTCTTGGTAGCCCCCAGCATTCTCAGCGGGAGGGGAGTCGTTGGCGCGTATTGGGGCAGCGTTGGCCTGAGGGTCAGCCTACCGTGGCTGGTTCTGCCAGCCCTGACGGTTGTTGTCGCCAGCGCCATTGTTGTGGTTGTCGCCCCAGCGGCCACCTCCGCTGCCGCCAGTGCGGCCCTTGCGGCGCTCCTTGCGGCGCTCGGTGCGGCCCTCGCGAAGCAGCTTGAGCTCGTGGCAGTCTTCTGTGTTGTGGGAGTTCATGTTGTGGTAGGCGCAGAAAGGGCGGGCGTCCTTCTTGGCCTCGCCGCGGTCGCTGCCGCGCTTGCAGTCCGGCTCCGCTGCGAGCATGGCTGGGCCCTTGCGCTTGGTGTCCTTGGCCTTGGGCTTCGCCGCGTCAGGCTCAGCGTCTGCGTCGTTATGGAGGAAGAGGCGTCCCTCTTCGGCCTTGGTGCAGCGGTCGGCGAGGACGAACAGCTCTGCCGCGGAGTCTAGCTCGTCCCTGACTGAGAGCTTCTCACGCATCTTCACGTCCGTGACGCCACTGGTGAAGGCGGAGACAATCGCGGCGTCGGAGGTCTTCGGGATCTTGTGGCGCACCTGGCTGAAGCGCTGGATGAACTTACGAAGGGGCTCGCCAGGGCACTAACGCACGTTCCGCAGGTCGTTGATCGTGATGGCACGGTTGCTCGTGCCCTTGAAGTTGGAGACGAACTGCTTGCACAGGTCCTCCCACGAAGAGATGGATGCCTCGGGGAGGTTCATGAGCCACGAGTGTGCAGTGTCCTTGAGGGCCACGGGGAACCAGTTCGCCATGACCCGATCGTCCCCCCTCGCGGCCTGGATGATGATGGTGTAGAGCAGGAGGAACTCCATGGGGTTTGTGGTGCCGTCATAGCGCTGAGGGAGCTCTGGATTGAACTTGTTGGGCCACACCATGCGAGGTAGCTCGGGGGCGAGGGCCAGGCAGCCCCCCTTGGTGACGGCTCCACCGTTGAGGGCTGCGTGGTTCTGGCGCCCAGCCATGGCGACGTCATGGAGGACGCGGTCCTGGCGGTTGCGCGCCCTCTCGAGGGCCGCGCGCGCGTCCGGGGGCGCGCGGTGGACGATCTGGCAGCTGTCGCCGTAGCCGCCTGGCGCGAGCGAGCCACGTGACGGCTCCGGGGTGCGTGCAGCAGGGCGGCGCTCGGCCACGTTGCGGTCCGGAGGAGGAGGAGGAGGCGCGTCGTGCCTGGCCCGGTCCACGTGGGATGGCGGAGCAGACGGGGAGCGGGAGGGCGCCTGGCCATCGCGCGCGGCGTCGACGAGCTCGGTGATGCGCCCAAGCCAGGCGTCGTAGGCGTCCTCGGTGGGACGGTAGCGCAGCAGCTCCTGCGCCGTGAGCAGCGCGACGCGCGGAGCGGGTGGATCGCGACGTGTGAGTGAGGAGGTGGCAGCGGAGGGGCCGTGCGCCTGCTCGTTCACCGACGGGTGGGCGGAGGAGGTCACGCGTTCCCCAACAGGCTCAGTGGCGACACGAGGGCGTCGCCCAGGGGCACCACGGGTGGCGGGCGCCGCGGGGAACCTGACGGCGGCGCGGCGCGCGGCGGCGGCGTCCATGTCGATGCTGGCGTCGAGGTCGAAGGTGCGAAGACGGCAAGGCCCCCTACCTGGCGCGCCAAATGTCGGAGTCTAGGATCTGCGTCCAAGAACTTAGGATTCGAACACTGGGGGACTTTGCTTGGCAACCTACGACACAACGGCAACTACGGCGGGGACACGACGGGCTCGCTGGCTCTCACCGGACACAAAGGGGATGCACGAGCTACCCAGGTTCGGGCCAACGTGCGGTGTAATACCCTACTCCTGCCTGTGTTGGATTGCTCTGTGGTGGAGAGCTCGTGCTCCAGGTACAAGAGGTGTGGGGGAGAATTGAGGGTGTCCTGGACTAGGGGGTACTCGGGCCGCCGACCTATCTCTCATGGGCCGGACTGGTGGGCCGCTCTCTACTCGTTGATGGAAGGCCGGATTGTGGGCGACCCCTTGTATGAGAAGGAAACCTTCGAAGACTTGGCGTCTCCTCCAAGGAATAGTTGGCGTGACCGACATGTGTGTCTCCTGATGGTAACCGACTATGTGTAACCCTAGGACTCCCTGGTGTCTATATAAACCAGGAGGTTTAGTCCGTAGAGGGAGAAATCATTCATAACCTAGGGTTTAGCCCATCTGATCTCGAGGTAGATCATCTCTATAACCTTCATACGATCACATCAATACAATCAAGCAGGACGTAGGGTATTACCTCCTCGAGAGGGCCCGAACCTGGGTAAATCGCTGTCTCTACGCTCCCTGTTACCATCGACTCCTTGACCCATAGTTCGGATCCCCTACCCGAGATCTGCCGGTTTTGGTACCGATATTGGTGCTTTCATTGAGAGTTTCGTCGTGGGTGGCCAAGGATCAATGGCTCGCCGTCCCTGGACAACTCTTCGTCAATGGAATATGCAGCAGGGACTTCGCCGTCCCCGGACAGCTCTTCTCTTCAGCGACGGAATCCGCAGCGGGGACATCTTCGTCCCCGGACAGCTCTTCTCGTTCGGCAGCGTCGTGTTGCACGCCGATCCGACCGGTCACCTCGACCAGGTCAGCAGCTTCGCCCCCGAGCAGGAAATCAGGTTTGGCAGCCTTGAGTACGTCGCCAACGCTCGAGGCGATCTGGTCTTTACTGGGTTCTCGGCCTTGTCCGAGGAACCTACCAATCCCGAGGCCTTGACCTCAGATTCCTCCCCCACCCCCGCCCCCGTCCCCAGGGCGGGCCTCAGTTCGGATCTAACCTTGAGTTTGGATCCGACCCCGGTGCCGGAAAACCAAGGGTCACCCTTGGCCGAACACACTCCTGTTATCGGCACGCCGGAGCTCAACTCCGATGGCAGCCCGAACATAGATCCGGTGGACCCCTCGATTTTAAGCGAGATGCTAGACTGGATCCAGAAGATAAATATCGCGGATGGCCCGTCCTCGGACCAGGAGCAGGTCGGACAGGATGCCAGCCGTGGGGAATTTTGCGTCCCACCCACCACCCACTTGGTAGCCACTGTCGAAGATTTAACCGACATGCTGGACTACGCCTCCGAGGAGGCTGACGACGAGGACTTTGACGTCCCACCCTACACGGATATCTTCCTTGCCACTTCCAATACCGGAAAGTGGACCGCCACCTCCACCTATGATGTTTACATGCTTGACACCCCAATGAAGGACGGTGACACAACCAAGAAGGACGGCGATGATCCCACCGAAGAACCGCCCAGACGCCGACGACGGCGAGCTCGAGGGCGGGGAAAGGGCAAGGAAAACCACACAGACACGAACGGCACCGGAGATACCGAGACTCCGGACAACTTGGGGGAGCTCGGCGATAACATCCCCGAGCAGCGACCCGACGCCCCAGAGGGGCAGGAGGACCAGGGTGACCCCGAGGACCTCGACGATTCCGAGGACAGCAATTACCTCCCTCCATCTGAAGAGGAAGATAGCCTCGGACCCGAAGACTTTATCGTCCCTGAGGATCCCCTGGAACAAGAAAAATTCAAGCGGCAAATCATCACCACTGCCCAAAGCTTGAAGATGAAACAACAACAGCTAAAGGCCGAACATGATACGCTCAACGACAGATGGACGATGGTCTTAGCTGCCGAAGAAGGCCTCGACGATCAACGTTAGAGCCAATTCAAGAGCTACCCACGGTGGCGCCTACTCCCAGAATTCGAGGATGAGGTCTTCGAGCCCATACCTCCCAGACGAACCTACGCAAACCAGCCCGACCGCCCCCCACGAGGACGTGATAGGCTGGCTGTGGAAACCGAGCTCCCACCCGCGCCCCCTCGAGTATGAGATAGAGCGGCCGGAGAAGCCGAACTCCCACCCGTGCCCCCTCGAGGACGGGATAGGACGGCCAGGGAAGCCGAATACCCACTCGCGCCCTCCCGCCGAGTAGGCAAAGACCCGGTTCAACCGGATGACCAATACGATCTGTGCCACGACCTGAACGCACGAGCGATTCAGTCGAGATCCATCTATGGATCCACAGGATACGCACCCGCTGGACGGGACGGATACCAGGCCTGGCGCGATAGAATCGACAGAGCTCGGGAGCAACACCGTGCCCGGATGACAACCGATCTACGGCGCGATGTGGCCCGGGCCAGGGACGCCGCACAGCCAATGTGTTTCACTGACGAGGTGATGCAGCATCAATTCCCCGAGGGGTTTAAACCCATTAATATAGAATCCTATGATGGGAGAACTGACCCAGCTACGTGGATCGAGGATTTTCTTCTCCACTTTCATATGGCTCGAGGAGATGATCTCCACGCTATCAAGTACTTACCGCTGAAACTCAAGGGACCGGCCAGGCATTGGCTAAACAGCCTACCCGAAAACTCCATCGGAAGCTGGGAAGAGCTTGAAGATGCATTCCGAGCTAACTTTCGAGGCACCTATGTTCGGCCACCGGAAGCCGATGACCTGAGCCATGTCATTCAACAGCCCGGAGAGTCAGCCCGGCAATTCTGGAACCGGTTCTTGACCAAGAAGAACCAGATCGTCGACTGTCCGGACGCCGAAGCAATTGCGGCATTCAAACACAGTATTCGGGACGAGTGGCTCGCCCGTCAGCTCGGCCAAGATAAACCAAGAACAATGTCAGCCCTTACCTCCCTAATGACCCGCTTTTGCGCGGGTGAGGATAGCTGGCTAGCTCATCAAAGCAACCACCCCGAAGACCCCGGCACTTCAGAGACCCGAGACGGAAACGGGAAAACCTCGGCGCAATAGGAACAATAACCGCCGGCACTCGAACAATGGCGGTGAAGCCGATGACATAGCGGTAAACGCCGGATTCAGCGGCTCAAAATCAGGGCCGCGGAAAAAGCCCTCTAAAGGGAACCGCGACGGCCCGTCCGCGCTTGACAGGATATTCGATAGGCCCTGCCAGATTCACGGCACCCCTGACAAGCCAGCAAACCATACCAACCATCACTGTTGGGTAATCATGCAAGCCGGCAAAGCCACAGCCGAAGAACAGGGCAAGGGCCCCCGCAGCGAGGACGATGACGAACCTCGCGGGCCGAACAGTGGAGGCCAAAAATAGTTCCCTCCAGAGGTCAAAAGCGTGAACATGATCTATGTCACGCACATACCAAAGAAGGAGCGGAAACGCGCGCTTCGGGATGTCTACGCCTTAGAGCCGGTAGCCCCGAAATTCAACCCGTGGTCGGCTTGCCCGATCACTTCGACCGTCGAGACCATCCGACTAGTATACGCCATGGAGGAATGGCGGCTCTGGTACTCGACCCCATCGTGGACGGATTTCACCTCACTAGGGTCCTTATGGACGGAGGTTGCAGTCTTAACCTGCTTTACGCACATACAGTGAGGAAGATGGGGATCGACCCGTCAAGGATCAAGCCCTACAACACCACCTTTAAAGGTGTAATCCCAGGCGTCGAGGCACGCTGCTCGGGATCCATGACTTTGGAAGTAGTCTTTGGCTCGCCCGATAACTTCCGCGCCGAGGACTTAATCTTCGATATTGTCCCTTTCCACAGTGGTTATCACGCACTCCTCGGACGAACCGCCTTCGCTCGCTTTAACGCCATCCCGCACTATGCGTACCTGAAGCTCAAGATGCCAGGACCAAGGGGCGTTATTACCATCAACGGTAATACCGAGCGCTCGCTCCGAACAGAGGAACATACTGCGGCTCTAGCCGCTGAAGTTCAAGCCGCCGAAGAGGCGTCGCAAGCCCAGTCCACTGCCAAGACACTGGATGCACGCAAGTGCTCCCGAGCTGCAGCCTCAGTCTCGGCACCCTCCCATGCTCACCCCAAATAGGGGCACGCGCCCCACAACACGCCTCACCCAGTCCCGAAGTATGTACCTCGAGTACACAATTTCGCGCTCAAAATTCCATGGGCAGCTGTGGGGACTCATGACACAAAGACCATGAGCTCGGCTCGACCGAACAATGGCTTACATCAACATCGACAATGGGCACCATTTAGGGCCCGATCAGCGTCAAACTGATATGCCACGGTGACTTCTTAAAACCCCTTTTTTCAAGGGCCCGTCCGCCGAACATCACTACGTCCGCTTAATACACGATGGACAACTTCGCTTCCTCGGAAGCCTCTTGAAGAGCAAAGGCGCAGACGTGCAGCAGGGCGTAGTCGGGATGTCAAACCACTCATGAAGGCCCTGTGTAAACCTTTCCTCTTTTGCATTTTATTTCTTCAAAAGTATCTATCAAAGTTACATCGGCAATCCGGATTGTACGGTTGGACGTCACATATTCAAAGGAAATAAAGACCAAGTTTTCTCTGGTAATCACGCATTCATTATGCATATTCCTTTCCGTTTTTTACGCCGAAGTAAACTATTATGATACGTCCTTCTTTTTCGTAACCGGCTAATAGACCGGGGGCTCGAACATAGATCTTGCCTTAAACTTTGTCCGGGCACTCATTTTCATGTGCTCGGCGTCGCGGATATTGCACTATATGAATCAGTTTCGAATTGTGTATTTGGTCAATAGTTGGGTTGCCCGGCTCCTGTGTTTACCCTCTTACGTTCCGCAATGTTCGGCTAAGATGGTAAAGGGAGAACCACTGCGATTGTACTTCTAGCTCGCCTGGTTAAGTACCTCAGTGGAGAAAGCCGAGAACTGACTGTCACAGTAAGCGAGAACTGGTCGGCGATCCGACGACTCGTGTCAAACCAAAAATCGTTGGAGGTTAGTCCGTGTTACACGAAGGGTTCCCTGTTGCAGGAACCATGTGATGATGGTATCTATCGCGGCTCGTCCGAATATCGCAAACACTGGGGGCTAGTCACCAGCCCCCGCAGTCAAGCTCCTATGGCTAAGTGAAAGTACTAAAACCACATAGTGTGATTGCCTTGTTTTCCGTACATACAACCGCCTCCGGGCACCGAGACGTCGGCTAAGGGTTCAAGCTGTAACGAGGAAACACCCCAGGCAACATCTGCACTGGGGGCTGAAGCCGACGACTGGTAACTTTCAGTTAATTAACGACCGCACATGAGTCAAAATTAACATAAAACAGGCATTATATCCTCAGCCAACCAACTTGCATTACAATAAAGCAAAAGTTTCAACTCCTCGGTTCCGAGGAAATTCAATCTACTCATAGATTACATCTTTTGAGCATTGGGCCTCTATCGCCCGAGCACCCTCCATAACGGTGGGAAAGTATTGCTCGGGGCACCTATGCTCCTTCCCTGGCGGCGGAGGTCCGGCGGCCATCTCGGCCGGCTTTATCTTCGGCCAATGTACCATTGTTTTGCCGAAGGCCATACGCGCCCCCTCGATGCATGCAGAGCGCTTCCAGGCGTCGATCTGGGAACTGGCGTCGTACAGCCTCTGCACCAGACCGAAGTAGCTGCTCGGCAGCGGTTCCACCGGCCATAGCTTCACGCAGAGGTCCTTCATCATCGGCTCCGCCATCCGATGCAGCTCCATCAGCTGCTTCATCTGGTTGTTGAGGAGCGGAGGATGCTCGGGTGCTTGAAATTACGCCCAGAACAGCCTCTGTTCGGCCCGACCCTCATTAGCAGCGAAGAAACTGGCCGCGTCCGCCGCACTCTTCGGGAGGTCCGTAAAGGCGCCTGGGGAACGCCATACTCGCGTGAGCAACGCGAACCTGTTACCTCCAAATATACTTTGCAGCAATTACGGCTTACCGTCCGCAATAAGCCTGACTTGGCGGAGCTCTTCTTGGTAGCCACGCGCCTCTGTCCGCGCTTCCTTAGCCACCGTCGCTAACAAGGTCAGCTCGGCGGCTTGCTCCTAATTCTTCTGCTCGAAGGCCTCACACCTTGTGACGGCATCCCCGAGCTCTTGCTGCACCTCCAGCACCCTGGCCTCGTGCTTCTCACTAACGGTTCTCAGCGCAGCTAGCTCGGCAGTCACTTGTTCGGCTGCCGACCTCTGCGCCGCCGCTTCCAGCTGAGCCGTCCGCAGCTCGGCCTTGAAGTTTTCGACCTCCGCGGCGGCAGCTGCAGTAAAATCAGTCAACTCCGTCAGGATACCTTGAACTCTGCTTACAACAAAAGCGGTTGCAATCTTGACTACAGCTTGGACTTGCCTTGCGCATCGTCGAACCTCCTGTTCACCAGGCTCAGGTCGTCCTCGGCGCTTTTCAGCTTCCGATTCAGCTTGGCCAACTCCTCGGCGTTGGCGGCTGCGGCTGAAGATGACGCCTGTGCATTATCCTACGCAGGTTAATACCCGAGATATTGATTTTCGATCCTCTGACTGGCTTTGTTCAAAACCAATCAGAGTCTCGGGGGCTACTGTGTATGAGGCTATACATTTACACAAAAGAATTTTTCTAAGGAGAAATCATTACTTCGCTCACCTTGAAGCCGGTAAGATGGCCACTAAAAGCCTCCTTCAGTCCGTTGTCCACGGACTGAAGACTTTGCAACACCGCGCCTATGAGGGCACGGTGCTCTTCGGCGATAGAGGAGCTGGTTAGAGCATCCTCCATCTCGTCCGGCCACCCGGTCGACGCTCGCTCTGGGGCGGGCGGGGGTGGTGGTGGCGCTCCGGTTCCTTCCCTCTCGAAGTCCGGGGCGCCGGACTCCGGACGCCTTGACGTCTCCGGAGTCGTCCTCGGAGAAAGCTCGGCTCGTCCGAGCTCCTCTTTGTTCACCAGAGGGGCCTTCCCCTCTTGGTCTTTGGCGACCGAGGTGTTCACCTCGGCCATGATAATATCGCCTGCTCCCCCTATATGTGGCACGGGAGGAGTCCTCCTCGACAGGACCTCCTCGGCCTCCTTGACGATTGGGGAATGCGAGGCGCGGGATCCAGAGCCGCTCTCCACTAGCGCCGCCGGTGGAGAATCCCCCTCCGAAGCTCAGTCAGTGGGGAGATCGCGCAGCGGACTGCAAAATTACAAACGGAAACATGATCAGTATCAAACCCAATTCGGCTAAAGATGGTCAAGCGGTTGTTAGAATGCGTACCTTTGAGCCTGTGGCTTAGCCCTGGGGATCTTCTGTGGAACCTCTTCGGAGGCCTCAGAGTCTTCGGCAGAGGCCGAGCTATCACCGGACAAGGCTACCTTAGCCTTGCGCGGTCTTTTGGGAGCGGGTTGAGGAGGCTCCTCCTCGGCATCCTCGGACGCCGCCCTCTTCCCTGTTCGGGAGGAATCGTCCTCCTCCCCGTCCTCTTCCTGCTCCTTCTCCTCCTCTTGCGCGGAGGGAGCATTGGTGTCCCCGGATCTAGCACCCGGGGGTCTTCGGGAGCGAAGGCCCTCTCTGGCCTCCCCCTGTTGGTCCTTCTTCTTCTCCTTCCTGTCCGGCGCCTCGTACGGCTCCACAGCCAGCATGGCCATCAGGAGGGGCATCCTGGGTCCCTCTGGCAGCGACACCGGACTGTCGATCCACTGGGCCTTCTTCAGCCACTTCTGCGGATGAAAAGTAGCAAAGCTGAGTACCTTGTTAAAAGGGAACATTTCGGATAAAACATATAAAGTTGCTCATACCTCCCGTGGGGGATTTGCGGCGTCGAGTCCGATGTCTTCCTCCTCGGCCGGCCAGTCCTTCTGCGGCATGAATAGCGCCCTCCACAGTTGGGAGTGGGAGGTGCGGAAGAAGCTGCGCACAGTGGCCGAGTCTCCGGGCTTATAGGCCCACATGGGGGAAGCCCTGTCCTGGAAAGGGAGAATTTGGCGGCCGAGCATGATCTGCATCACGTTGACCAGCGCGACGCCCTTCTCTATCATTTTTGCAATCCGGCTCTGCAGCAATACCACCTCCTTATTCGGCCCCTAGTCGAGGCCCTTCTTGGTCCATGAGACCAGCCTTGTAGGGGGCCCGGAGCGGAAGGCCGGAATCGCCTCCCAATTTGCGCGCCTCGGCTCTGTGATATAGAACCACTCCTTTTGCCATACCTTGACGGTCTCGATGAAGGTACCATCTGGCCACTCCACTCGCGGAAGCTTGCTGATCATTGCCCCCCCCCCCCCCCCCCCCCCCCGCAGTCCGCCTGCTGGCCATCTACTATCTTCGGCTTGATGTTGAAGATCTTCAACCACAGACCGAAGTGTGGCTGGACTCGGAGAAAGGCTTCGCAGACGATGATAAAAGCCGAGATGTGGAGGAAGGAGTTCGGCGCGAGGTCATGGAAGTCGAGCCCGTAGAAGAACATGAGGCCCCTGACGAAGGGATGAAGGGGGAAATCCAAGCCCTGGATGAAGTGGGTCACGAATACCACTCTCTCGCCCTGCCATGGCGTGGGGATGGCCTGGCCCGCCTCCGGAGCACGGTGGGCAACGTCGGTTGGGAGGTAGCCCGCGCTCTTCAACTCCAAGATGGTGTTGTTGGTAACACTAGGGGCCTCCCACTTGCCCTTGGATCCCGAACCCGCCATTGCTGAATTGGGCGGGTGGAGGGAAGGGCTCTTGAAAGGGAAAACGGATCTGGGCACTGGAGCTCAAGAGACGGGGAAGGCAATGGCGAAAGGGGGAAATGAGAGCGTACGAAAGGAACAAAGGCTGTGCCCCTTTTATGGGCTGTAAAACCCACAATCCCTTTACTGCGCCGCAGTCCTCGCTATTTCCCCGTGTAACCGTGCCATTATGCACGCATGGGGTGAGGCGGGTTGTTGATCATATCCCTTAAAAATAGGACACGATCTCCATATCGATGGGACGTGCCAATGAAAACAGCCTCGAACCGTGAATCGAGTTTTTCATAAACAAACTCGCGGTCGTGGCATGGTGTGACCCTTCGGTAAAAGTTGTCAGATGAAGACATTGTTCGCACCAAACCGGCTAGCCTTCGGGGCTAAGTTATTATTGTACTTCGTTACCGAGGTATAGCTCAGTGCATATACGACCGGGCAACGCTTGAGAATACAATTCGGAGTGATACAGGCCTGTTACTGGCGTCACCGAAGAAAGGGAACTGGTCTACAAAGCCAATTATGTTCGGCACCTACCTCGGCTTCGAAGACTAGTTCGGGGGCTCCTGGACTAGGGGGTACTCGGGCCGCCGGCCTATCTCTCATGGGCCGGACTGGTGGGCCGCTCTCTACTCGTAGATGGAAGGCCGGATTGTGGGCGACCCCGTGTATCAGAAGGAAACCTCCGAAGACTTGGCGTCTCCTCCAAGGAATAGTTGGCGTGAGCGACATGTGTGTCTCCTGATGGTAACCGACTATGTGTAACCCTAGGACCCCCTAGTGTCTATATAAACCAGGAGGTTTAGTCCGTAGAGGGAGAAATCATTCATAACCTAGGGTTTAGCCCATCTGATCTCGAGGTAGATCATCTCTGTAACCATCATACGATCACATCAATACAATCAAGCAGGACGTAGGGTATTACCTCCTCGAGAGGGCCCGATCCTTGGTAAATCGCTGTCTCTACGCTCCCTGTTACCATCGACTCCTTGACCCACAATTCGGATCCCCTACCCGAGATCTGCCGGTTTTGGTACCGACAAGAATGGGTCGATCCCCTTACACGGAAGCAGCCCTGCCCCTTTTGTAGTGCCTTGGTCCTCTTCCCCGAAAATATGAGCGGGAGAGGGTTGCCAAAGGGCGGCAATTCAAAAGGGGGACAAGAGCGCAGGCTTATCCTGACTAAAGGCGGTCTCCGCCTGCTAAAGTAGCTCCTTGTGACGCATTGGCGGGCTTGGCGATGACCTCTGTCCTGGCGCGCTGATCCGTCCTGATCTTCTATCACCAAAGAGGAAATGTCTTGGGGCTTGCTTTTTGGGGGAAGGCAGATGCCGCTGCTCCCTTATCACCAGAATGGAAGCTGGGCGTGGTCGCGCCCCACTGTCCTTATCCTGACAGCGGGACGTCACCCATGTGCTGGGCGCGGAGCCCCGTGGCTGGCGCCGTACGACCTGCCTCGTGAGGAGGCCTCGCGAAGGGAGCCTCGCGAGGCATCCTGGCGCTTGGTGGCCTTGGCAGGGTCTGGCCTGGCGGCGAGGGGCCTCGCGAAGCTCGACCCTAGTGAGGCGGCTTCCTCCGGAGCGGCCGCGCAGGGCCACTCTCATGGGCCGGCCGCCGAGCGCAGTCCTCTGGGCCAGAGGCAGACGGGCCGTGGTGCCCTGGTTCCCACTGGGCCGACAGGATCGCTCGGGTTCAGTTAGCAGGGAAGGGATCGATCGGCTTCAGTTAGCAGTGAAGGGACCGATTGGGTTCAGTACGTAGCACGAGGGATCGATTGCTCGTGTTTAGTATGTAGTGCGAGGGCGATTGATTGCTTGGGTTCAGTAAGCGAACTCCTCGCTTTGGGTTCAGTTAGCGAGTGCCTCGCACACACGTGCGCGTACGAGAGAAACGCGCAAACTACACTGCATCGCTCGGCCCTGACCACCCACCGTAACCGGGAACTCCCCAAAAATTTCCTCGCCCTCAGTTCTACCACGATTTTTTACGTCATGGACGGCCCAATGAATATCATGCGGGTGCGTCTCCGGCCCGCCCAGGATGAAAAGCCCATTTTCTGTCATAATTTTTTGTCATAGAAGTAGGAGGCCACCACATCTATGATGATATGTGTTTTTGTCACAATTATTGTCATAGAAGTGTCACAACCATGACAGAAAATGTTTATGTTTGGGCCATAATGTCACGGATGTTTCTTTTTTTGTAGTGCATGTAGGCGGTTGGCGCTGGTTGAACAGGACCCCGAGGAGGTCGTACTGTGGTACGCCACACCCCAGCCGGTTGGGGGTGGATGAACAGGAGCCCGTGGAGGCCGTAGGCAGTTGCGGATGAATAGTAGCCCGTGGAGGCGCGGTTGGAAGTTGACGATGATGAACAGTAGCCCGTGGAGTCCCATTTTGCGGTAAGCCACACCCCTCCCGATGAACAGGACCCCCATTTTGACCGTAGGTGGTTGGAGAGAAGTCCATTTCGTCCGTTTTGCGGTACGCCACACCCCTCCTGATGAACATGACCATGTTTCGACCGTAGGCAGTTGGAGAGAAGTTTGTTTCGTCTGTTTTGCGGTACGCCAAACCCCTCCCGATGAACAGGACTTCGTTTCGACCGTAGGCGGTTGAACAGAAGTTCGTTTCCTCCATTTTGCGGTACGCCAGACCCCCAGCCGATGAACAGGACCCCGTTTCGGCTATTCCGTCCAAGCCGGTTGGCTCTTGATGAACAGGACGCATTCTAACCTAGTCGCTTGGCTCCCGATGAACATGACGATGTTTCCTCCGTTCTGACCCAGTCGGTTGGCTCCCGATGAACAGGACGCCATTACTGCCGTCCGTTGCCTGTCCATGTACACAAGCCCTGGCTGTACATATGCGCGAGTACATGTTCGAGACTCCGTCGTATGTTCGTACGTTGCCGTATTTTTTGTAGCGTGGTTGTACGTAAGTGTACACGATTTAGACGGGACTGCCTGAACTGCTACATCGGGGGCCCTACTATGACACGTGCCGCTCCATACTCGGCCACGGTTCATCGTTGGAGAGAGACTGATCGACTAGTATGTCTGTACACGTTTGCGACCAGACAGATAACGCTACGTACGCTTCGACCTTGTGGGTCCCAACTATCAGGGGGGATAAGGAGACACTTCCTTGCATGCGAAGATAGCTGGTGGGTCCCAGCTGTCAGGGGGGAATCTTTTTTTGCGCGTAATAAGGAGGCACTTGTGTGCGAAGATGTCTGGTGGGTCCCAACTGTTAGGGGGAGGAATCAATTTTTTTTGCATGTAATAAGGAGGCACTTCCTTGCGTGCGAAGATCTAGCTGGTGGGTCCCAGCTGTCAGGGGGAGGAAACTTTTTTCCGCATAATAAGGAGGCACTTCCTTGCGTGCGAAGATGTAGCGGGTGGGTCAAAGCTGTCAGGGGGAGGAATCATTTTTTTCATGTAACAAGGAGGCACTTGCTTGCGTGCAGCCTTGGACCATGTGGGTACCTACTGTCAGCCTCTCCACGTACATCCCTCTCCTGATGGTTGTCGTTTGTTGACCACGTTAACCACGCCGTGCCAAGAGCACCGATGTGGTGGACGACCGCGAGGCCTTGGATGGGAACGAGCCGGAGCCAGCGAAGACGCAACAGTGGATGCCCACGCGGAGGGGAGTATGAGGGTTGACTAGTTCAACTGCGATGTGAGGCTGCCATCGCTGGAGAATAACAGGAGGTGTGGGTGAGTATAGGGATGTCCTGGCCAGCGGTGGGAGTAGGGGGGCGGTGAGGCCTCCGCGGCAGCACAACCGGCCATGGGAGGCGGGAGCAGGCAGTCCCGCTGGTGCTGGATTGGGCGGCTAGAGCAAGAAGATCAGAGATTGAAGAAGCACGATGGCCATTGGATTGACATCGTCAATCCAACGGTCACTTCTACTAGAATCATTTGTTGACTAATAATAATAAGTTAAAAAGCCTTGCGTACGCGTCAGCTTAATAGGCCCACAAGTCAGCCTCCCAATCTATGGCGGAGAGCATACATCCCATTTGCTATATATTTGTAATAGTTTACAGCTCATTTGCAAATTCTTGTGCAATTTATTGCAGCCCATTTTCTTTTTGTTGGCCAGGACCAGGGTTAAAAATTTAAACAAAATTTCACATATTTCGGTGGGATCAAAACTAATTTTAACCCCGAAATGTTGAGCCACATTCAAACTAATTTCAAAATATATTTAAATTAGGTTAAAATCCAATGAAATATGAAATCTGAAAATGTGAAAAAAATCAGAAATTTGAAAGTAATTGCCAATTTGTTGTGTATTTTTTTATATTTACAGCCCATTTCATATTACTTCTATGATTTGCAGCCGTCTTGAAAGATTTGCAGCCCAGCAGTGCGGAGAAAGACAAGTCGGACTGGGTTGGGTATTCTTCTTAAAAAAAACTGGGTTAGCCATTTTCACAAATAAAAAAAAGCTGGGTTGGTCATGTGGTAAACATAAAATAGAAGCCTGGGCTAGATGGGCCACAGCCCAGTTGGTACCCTGCTCCGTCTCAACAATAACAAAAAAACTGCTCGAGCTGCTAGGTCCCAGGTGTCAGCCACTCCTTGTGCAATTCGCTCGTCTATTGACTATACGCTGACAATGTCGTGGGTCCTAGATGTCAGCAAACCACTAGGAGGAAGCATTTTCTTTTTTGCTTGTAACAAGGAAGCACTTGCTCGCGTACGGCCATGGACATGGTGGGTCCCTACTGTTATCCTCTCCACGTACAGTCCTCTCCCAATTCCTCTCATTTGTTGACCATGTTGACAACGCAAGACGGTGGCGCCACTGCGAGCGCACCAAGGCGGAGGACGACGGCGAGGCCTCGGACGGGAATGAACAGGAGCCGGCGAAGATGCGATAGTTAAGTCGTGGGCGAAGGGGAGTACGAGGGTTGACTGGCTCGGGTGCGGGGTGGGGAGTCGTCACCGTTAACGGTTTAGGATATGGTGGGGCAGCGATGCGTCCGCGGAGGCTCAGCCAGCCATGGGAGGCGGGAGCAGGCGGCCCCGCCAACGCTGGTTTCGTTTTGGCGGCTGGAGGAAGAAGAGACTGAAGAAACATGACAGACTGTACAAGCAGCAGGAGTACCTCACAACCTTAACTGAAAGTAGCAGGAGTACTTAACAACCTTAACTGAAAGCAGCAGGAGTACTTAACAACCAAAGCTGAAAGCAGTACGAGTACTTATACAGGTTCAACCGTACAAGGCACACCTCACACTGTGCTACTTTGCCTACAGTCAACAAAGGGTGAGGCCACCAAGCCCCAGGGCAAGGCCCAGGTGCCACCCCGTGCATCCAAAACTTTCTGAAAGCAGCTTCATCTCGCAGTGTGGTCAATAAATAGGATTTTCGCTTCAGAGCCATGGAAAAGCATGAACATAACCTTCTGTCCTGTTCTCCAAGATCAACGGGCCTTCATGATTTGAGACCACCCATGAATGAGTATGCTTTCACCTCTAAGGGAAATGGAGTCGGTCGACATAAACACCATGTTGTCACCAAGCGCAAGTCTGACTCGACCATGGCTAGGTATCTGTATAGGAACAATAAAACTGGGCAGTTTCTGTTGCAAGAAGAAGAACATAGCTGTAAAACTGTGTATAAGCAAGAGTTTATGAACAACATATATAACATAAAATACCTCGTACCTTCAGTTTCTTGACACAGTTGGACCTGTTCAACGTGTGCACCAGTGGCACACATATCCCACGTGGCCTTCCACCATTGAAATGCCCCACAAGGTCCTCAAGATGATCAATAAAGTGTAGGAAATGGTGGATGTCGTCCCAGTCAACTTCGGTACCATCAGTAACGGTTGAGTTCTTATCAAATATCAGTTAGAAGTAGCAGCATTGTGAGAGAAGGTAATCACAAATTGTTGCTACTTCTAACGTCAAATTGTGATTAGTTAGACAGAATAGGTGGATTACAAAGTAAAAGAGGCAACATGCAAGAACCAGATACAAAACTAACATGGATGAACCACTGGAACGATGTCGGCGTGGAAGGTTACACGGATGGTAAGACCAGGTTCTGCTATTTCCATGAACATTGGTGTGCCAACTTTCAATCTGTAACACTTGACAAAATTTATCCAAGTTTGGCCATAAAAAAAGGAGCGATCTTCTTTGTTAATGAACCCAACTGTGAACTTAAATCCATGGCATGTCTCCAGTGTGACCATTATACTAGTGTATTCAGTTATGGCAAGGCTGGACTTCTTGAGTACATGTGCTCTGGCAGAGCAAGGGATGCACTGCGGGGAAAATAATACGATAACACAGTTTATTCATTATCCAAATCTAGAAATAATTTCCTCTTTCACGTCAGTGTTGAGCATGGTACTAGTACCTTTTATCCAAATGTAGCCATCGAAAATTCCAAATTAGTCGATAGCATGTTCAAAAACCCCAACCCTCCCAGATAGAAAAGAGGATTCTATAATCATACCGTGCGCTTTTTGAAGTCCTGTGTTAGGATGAGAAGGAACAAGTCTGACGTCTCGCCAAGGGCATGGAAACCTATAGGTTCCTTGCACTTTGGGCACTAGAAATGAACACACACTAGATTCAGTACGAAGAAAAATGCATCAACGGCGGTGGTTACCATGCAAGGATTACCGGTGACAAAGGAACTAGGATTTGTCTGGGATGGATGAAGAATTCGTACCTGGTTCTCCATGAGAAAACCCTAAGCAATTGCCGAGAGGTGGTTTTCTCTGAACAAGCAGACGAGGGAGAAGGAGATTCAGGTCGAGTGAATTGATGGTTGCTTCGTCCGTCCAGCTTACTGCTACTGCTGGAAAGCTGGGGTTTTGTGATTTGATGGCTCATTGGGTATTACTGCGGTGCTACGACCGAGGTGAGTCTACCCTGCAGTTGTGCACTCTAATTTGGTGCATGGCACGTGGACCTGGTTGCTGGATGTCCCACATGTCAATGAAAGGAAGTAGAAAAGCAGGAGTAACTAGTTACACATAAACATTTTTTTGATAGAGAGATACTCCCTCTGTAAAGAAATATAAAAATCTTTTATATCACTACTTTATGAATAAGAAAAATTGTTGGGAATATATATACATAAATATGGCTCTCGGATATTGATTTTTGTTAGAATAAAATATGGGGCTCAGATTGGCTGACGGCTCTTGACATTGGGCCACAGGACGGTGGGCCTGCATATTTGAGGGCCCATGTGTTCTAAGTCAGCGCATTTCATCTGATACATATTGCATGCAATTAGGATGGCGCTGGTTTCAAATGCCGTGGCAAGGAGAAGACAGGAGATTGAATAAAGTGCGACAGCCGTTAGACTGAAATCGAACGACTCGTTCCTAACCAGCAATCAGAGTTGCAATTCTTTTGCGATGTCCTACGTGATATATGCTAATACTTATACTCACAGGACACTTGTTTCACCATGGCATATTACATCAAAAGCTCTCGGAGGATATATCAGTTCGGCAATTGCGTGCTGCTACTGAAGAATTTTGAAGTTGATTAGGACCAGCTCTCCTTGCAGGGAAACCTCGATTATGACATCAACCCCGACCGCAAGATTTGATTGAGTTCTGAACCTTGACCATCCATTAGCATCAATCATCATGCTACCATCCTTTCTACTTACGGTATATTCCGCAGGTTCATTCACACTAAAGCCGCGCATGGTAAGAGAAACTTGGCCACGGTCGCCCGGATTATTGAACGACTCCCTCATTGCACTCGAAATTTTCTGTTTGCAAACACGAAGACATACACAAATAGTTAGATCAACACAGTGAATCATGTGAAACAACATGAACATACAAAAGAACGAAGCACTTGGGCTGTCCAATGCTTACCAAAATGGTGGAGATGTCAGTTTTTGTAATGACTTTCGTATATGCAGTGCGAAATGCAGCCCAGTCTATTGCCGGTGCAAGTGTTGGTTCCTTTGCAGATGCACGGGCCGGAGCAGATGCGTGTGCAAGTTCAAGTGTTGGTGCAGGTGCCAGAGCCGTTGCTGGTGCCCGTGGCGGTGCGACTGCTAGTGTCGCTGCTGCTGCCGGAGACGGTGCGAGTTCTGGAGCTGGTGCCGGTGTCAGAGCAGGTGCCGATGTCGGTTTTCGATCCTCTGGTAGTTTAGCCCGATCCGCTGACGCGGTCGGTGCCCAATCCTCTGGTGGATCAGGCTAAGTTGCTACCGCTATCAGTGCTGGAGCCAGTGTCGGTGTCGGAGCAGCTGCCGGTGCCTGATCCGCTGCGGCTGCCGATGCTGGAGGTGGTGCCGATGTGTGAGACAGTAGCGCTCGTCTCTCGTCTGCTTTGATTTCAGACTGCATCTTTGTAACCGTGCTACGCATCCCTCTTAAGCGAGAGTGCAGGTGAGCAATTTGAACTTCCTCCAGCTCCGTGAGCCGGATCCAGGCTTTTTCTTTCCTTGTTTTAAAGGCGACAAGGACTAATTCCGGCGTGCTTGTTAAAGTAAACTGCAGTTGATCAGAGGGCTTCAAATTGTACTCAGACAATAGACTGATCCAATTGTGTCCAGTAATATAAGTGATGGAGAGTGCCTTCGTTATTGACACATCATGAGATGTGAAACCTGCTACAATAACCATCATAGAGCAAACCAAACGGTTTATTCTATAATGAATGTGACATGGCAAAACCTGCATCATAAAATTGTAGCAAAAGTAAGAAAACATGATAGTGAATCAATGAGATTTACTTTATGTGACACGACAGAATCCTTCCCAGGAAATCACTCTGTTGAAGTTCCAAATTGAAGGTTGATCGTCCAATTACGGGTGGCATGCAGGGCCCATCCTTACTCCCACAAGCAGGAGAGGCCAAAGGTCCTGACAACTCGTATGGAGCAAACATCCATGGGAATGGAAATCCTAGTGGGTCCGATAAACCCTGCAATGCATACATATATTGGAGTGTAACCATTACTGATATATACTCCCTCAGTCCAAAAAAATAAGATGATCTGGATATTTCAAAATATACGGACTGAATTGAGTGGACAAACACACCAAAACGTGTCTAACTCTATATACATCTGATTCACAAAAAATGTAAACATCTTATATCTATGAACAGAGGGAGTACTGTACTGGGATGAAAAAACACAGATATCAGACAACCAAAAATGGTATTATCGGTTCACCATTTCAAAAACATTAACATAATAGTGTTCTGATAGAGGGTTCACACACAAAAGATAAGCGGCAGTACTAACCCATACAGGGTTCACTCTCACAAATCAAGTACTGAACAATATTAGTTACTACACACAAGCAAGGTTGCACTAATTAAACTCTGCAGGCACCGACCTACGGGATGTGCCCCACAAGACTGACCAGGCCATGGACATCATGAGAGATGTCTATCGGCACCTTCACCATCTTGTCAACCTTGTAGAACTTAACAGTGTGGTCTTCCCACTCATAAATATGATGATGAGGAAAGGCCACATCAGATTTGTCGGGAAGCTTTGCAAGAACCACACCCTTCGTAATCGAAGGCATAGGTACAAAATTGTTGTGGTGAAGTACACCCTCGAGAACACGCCTGACAACAATGCCACATGAAAACACTTGTTCATGACATGCGGCTGCAAGGACACCGTAGCTGGATAGTTTAGAACTCCCCATGCACACCCTCAGGTCCTCCAGTTCACACGGCATGACTTTGAGAACTTCATCTCCCCAGCGGTCCTGGTTCTAATTCAAACAGAAACCATTAATTTACTGCCTCCATTCACAAATATAAGATGATTTTCGATATTTTATCCATATAAGACTACTTATACGCACAGAAATGAGTGAACAAAGACACTAAAACATGTCTACATCAGATACACAAAAAAGTTAGAACATCTACATTTGTGAACAGAGAGATTAGTTGCAATATCCATAAGACAAGTTACTGAGGCTACTATATTCTCTTGCAAGACACTAAAACATGTCTACATCAGATACACAAAAAAGTTAGAACATCTACATTTGTCAACAGAGGGATTACTTACAATATCCATAACACAAGGTACTGAGGCTACTATATTCTCTTGCAAGGCATGAGAGCTAAAATCTTGCATTTCCTACAGCTAGAGTTGATGTTCATAAAGTAGTTGAAAGTAATCTATAAGAAATCAGTGTTATGTGCACAAATCATATGCATGTCAACCTCTCGCATGTTTTGGTCAAAAGACCCATTTAGAACCATCATTCGGCACACAAAAATCACATGCAAGATCACCCAGAAAGTTATACTACTAGTACTACGTGTACATTGCACAAACCTCGCATATTAGCAAGCACTTTGCAAGTTAAATCAAAAAACATGGTCAAGAACGCCAAAAAGATCATCAACATGAGATATTACCTCGACCGGCTTAACGAGGGATCCCGGAGAGGGGGCCTTGGCCAAGGCGATGGCCTTGAGCTTGTCAGCGGTCGCCTCGGCGGGGTGCTTGCGCTTCTTCGGACTCTGAGCCTCGACTGTTTTGGCCAGAGCCATAGACATCACTTTGGCCGGTGCTCCAGGGTCTATCAAGAAACTGTCAAATAGAAATAAAAGGAAAGAAAACAATAATCGCAAACCCAAAAGAAGAACAGAGAGGGAGTTAGGATCGGTCGCGGGGTTGCAAAAGATGATTGGAACGGAAGTATAGCAACACCATTGATGCGCTCACCTTTCCTTCTTTGGGAGAGAAGAACAATGGCAGAAGCGGGTTGGGGTTTCCTTCACGAAATGAGGAACAAGATGAGGGAGAAGCGAGTTGGGGTTTTCTTGAAGAGAGGAAGATGAGGGAGAAGAGTGAAATGATGGCTGCTTTGTCCGTCCAACTTACTGCTGGAAAGGTGGGATTTTGTGATTTGATGGCTCATTGGGCATTACTGCGGTGCTACGACCGAGGTGAGTCTACCGTGCAATTGTGCACTCTAGTACAGAGTAATTTGGTGCATGGCAAGTGGACCCGGATGCTGGCTGTCCCACACATCAGCGAATGTGAGTAGCAAAGTTCTCGATGATCGTGGACGAGGATCCGTGCGGTAGAGCGTCTCCACTATTTTTTTATTACAACAAGCGTTTCCACTCTTACGACAGAGGAGTGCGAAACACGACATCCACTTGAACTTACACTACTGGTACTCTTAGTAGGCATGTGTAGTGGTTCATACGGTAGTCTTATCTTGTTGCTAGTGTAGTACTTTTTTATTACAGTAAGATATGACGATCAAAAATGATGTATAGTAAACTGATTATACCCACCCAAAGAAAAGTAACTGATTGTAAATAATATGAATAGTACTCAGGCTAAAGTGCATGGAGAGTCCGTTGCTGCAGTACTCGACCAAACAGTAACCATGTGAAGCAGTCCTCTATAGTGCTTTGTGCTATAGTGACTGATCTGGACCGTCTGATTTTGATCCAACGATCATGTTACGCCGTGACTTGCCCATGCAGAGGACGCCTAAACAGCACCAAAGTCCCTATGCTTCTCCAGCCGCACGATGGTGGTGATGCAGGGTGCCACCGCCCGTAGAGCCCGCTCCCGGTCGATGGGAGCCAGCTCGTCAACGACGGCATCCAATGGCACAAATGGATTCTGGTGACGAAGCTCGGAGAGGATTCGCCCGGCAATGGTGACGGACGCCCGCACCCCCTCCTTGTCTAGCACCGCCCCCAGCACCGCGCGGTGATGGTTCAGCTCCACGAAGATATAGGTGAAGAAGGAGACCAGGTCAGGAAGCCGCAGCTCATTGAAGTCGATGGGGTGGTCGAATGGGTTTAGCTCGATGACTAGCATGGTCGCGCTGGCACGACGGTAGGCATCGCGCAGCCACAACACGTGCGTGGCAACATGGTCCAGCAAGCAGTTGAGGCGATCCTGGACCTCGTCACTATCGGCCCGCTCGCGCTCCTTCCAGCTCGCCATCATGGCAACCTGACCGCCTAGGGTATCTGCCGCTTTCTGCAACAACACCGCCAACTCCTCAAGCATCTTTGTGGTGGACTCATGCCGCTTTTGAAGCTCAGTGAACTCCCACTCATAACGGAGGAGCATGTCACTCTTCTCCTGCCTGAGCTCACGGAGCACCACGTCCTTGGCCCAAAGCTCCACATCCTTGGCCTAGAGCTCCTCTGTCAGGCGCCTCACCTCAGACTCGGTGATTTGTTGCGCCACCATGAAACCCGGTAGAAGCAATGGGGAAAGGAAGCAAAGGGGGCGAAACAGCTGAAGGACAATGCAATCTACGGGAAGGGGGAGGGAACCAGTGGAGGAGCGGCGAGAAGATTGGTAAATATTTTGGTTTTCACCATGGGAAACCCTAGTCGATGCCTTTTCACATTAGGGAGCAGTGGGTTTCATTGGCAGAGTCATCATGACTAATTCCTGCTGTGCCCAAAGACCAAAGCAATGCAGCGGTGGATATTTTAATTTACCTAGAAGCAAGGAGGAAAACATGCGTGAAAAACAAATGTGGTGGCGGTGATATGAACCCGAGAGCCTACTTGATCGGTTGCACTAGTCCAACTAGCTAGCCACTGTAATTCACAGATGTACTCGGCGGGAAAGGTGGGGTTTTGTGATTTGACGGCTCATTTACTTACTTCGGCGCTACGACCGAGGAGGACCTGGAAACCGCGCGGTAGGGCATCGCACGTCTAGGCAAGGAAGAAAATATGCGTGCTACCAACGAGGAGGAGGAGCCAGAAAGCGCGCGGTAGGGTGTCCCACGTCTCAGCACGGAGGAAAATATGTGTGTAAAAATATATCAGACGTAGCTATGGTTCAAACTTGGGACAGAGCCAGTCGGTCAAAAACATCCCACTAGCCACACAGCTTCATCATGCTAACGTGGCACAGACGATAGGTGTGGTTTTCTCCGTCTCGACCAGCCACAAGGTCTCTTGTTCCTAGGTGATTCATCTATTTTCCAAGCATGTTTTTAACGTTATAAATACACCACGGCCAGCTCATGCAGCTCTTCGTGTTTGCCCGTGCGTCTAAAGGTAGAAGGAGAGGAGAGAGAGATTGCACACATGGGACCCGCCAGTAAGTGAGTCAAAGTTGAGGCACGTGCGGACGAGCCAGTCCCTCTACTATACTCAAGGAGTCAAGGTAATATAAAACCAAGTTATGCAAAACAGCCAACAACCGTTGCTAGTTCAGTTGGCTATCGACGTACGCTTGTCTAGAACAGGTTTCCGGTTAGAATCTCGTCCTTCTTATTTTTTATTTATAGGTTCCATGACATGTGGGACCCCCGTGTGTTGTTACGAGCTTTCAGTGTATAAGGGATTTTTTTTGCACAAACACTTTGCGAGGTTAGACAAGTTACGGGACCAATTACACGTATTTTACAAATTTAGGAACAAAAGTGACAGCGTCGGAGAATATCAGGTGCTCCCCGCAGGTTTCATGCTACGGTGATACGAGCTTCTACGTCGTTGGATGGGAGTAGTCTTTGTACTTAAGCGCAATTCCCAAACTCTTCAAGGGCTTTTTTGCACACAAAAATAGACCTCATGGGAGTCGCTGGATCTCGGATCCAATGGCTCCTAGGAGCTCGTATCATCGTAGAATCTAAGGTGTGGGAGCACCCAATATTCTCACGTACGAAAGAATATCAGGTGCTCCCCGCAGCTTATAAGCTATGGTGATACAGGCTTCTAGGCCGTTGGATCTGAGATCCAATGGCATGTGCGTAGTCTTTGTACTTGTGCGCAATTCTGAAACTCTTTGAGGGCTATATAGCAAAAACATTCAGACCTCGTGTTGGGAGCCGTTGGATCTCCCGGGAGCTCGTATCACTGTAGTATCTAAGGTGTGGGAGCACCTGATATTCTCCCGGATGAGAGAACATCAGGTGCTCCCGCAGCTTGGATGCTATGGTTATACGAGCTTCGAGGCCGTTCTGTGTGAGATCCAATGGCATGTGAGTAGTCTTTGTACTTGTGAGCAATCCCCAAACTCTTTGAGGTTTTTTTTGCAAAAATCATTTAGGCCTCCTAGGAGCTACTGGATCTCAGATCCACCGGCTCCGAGGAACTCGTAACACCGTAGCATCTAAGGTGTGGGAGCGGTGATACGAGCTTCGAGGTCATTGGATCTGAGATCCAATGGCATCCGAGTAATATTTGTACTAATAGTGCGAAATTCCCAAACTCATTAAGGTTTTTTGCAAAAACATTGAAGCCTCCTGGGAGCCGCTGGATCTCAGATCTAACGGCTCCCAGGAGCTCTTATCACCATATAGCATCAAAGGTGTGGGCGCACCTGATATTCTCCCGACGGGGGGGGGGGGGGCACAACCCATCGGTGTTTGTGGGATGGGGGGCAAATGCTAAAAAATTATAATCTAAACCCTCCTAAAAAAGATCTTCACGATTTAATCTAAGGTTGGGGGGTTACCCCCGACAATCTACATAGCTCCGCCTATGCGAGAGACGGACAGGGAGCGGCTATGTGTGAGAGAGACGACGCGAGAAAGCGAGGTCAATCGAGACATATATAAAGAGAGAGAGATCGAGTGAGTGTAGGCGAGAGTACACTCGAATGTGAAAGACAATCAAGAGAGATATCGTGCGACGAAGCTTTAGTGAGGGCTGGAGGAGAGAATTACTGAGAGAGTGGCCTAGATAGACTTTGTGTGTGCGCACGCGTCGGAGAGGAGGTTTTACAGAGGCAATGTATGTGTCTAGAGGGGGGGGGGAGAGAGAGAGAGCTCGTCATGGAGGGCATGGAGGTTGTGTGTGAGAAATACATTTGTTGAGAGCGTGAGGTCGGGTGTGAGATACATGGAGATCCAAACATGAAGAGAAAGAATGAGCGTGTGTTGGATACCAATAGCTCTATAAGCCGGTTAACAAAGAGATGAAGATTGATCGATAGAGGAAGCATGTGTGGTCGGGGGGTCGATGGAGAGACCTAAACACAACATTTGAGTGTACATAGCAGTAGACTTAATATTCAAGTTTCAGTTTAGTGTACATTGTTAAATTTGAGGACCATGCATAGTTTACATTTTTTTTGAATTCGTGCCATACATGCATGGTTTGGAAAAGTAGATGCACTATACTGACTCGATTGTTGTTGTATTTGTGTGTGTGTGGTCATATGCTTGAATACATACAAAGTTTTCTCACCACCATACCGTTCATCTTTTACATTCGAATTTGCATTCAAAAACTTAGTGTGGATACCATGAAGTGAAATCCACGTTGAGATCACCATATCACAAATTCACTCTAATTCAAGAACTCATCATAAATCAATTACCGTCCCTTTTGGAATGACTAATTATTTGCAAGGAAAATACGGGCATTGTAATACATATAGATTCGTTGTCAATTGTAAAAAAGATTCCTTCTGCATTCTCAAATGGTAGCACCTGATGGCGTACCAGCCATACCAGGCTCGTGTCGTGGTGGTGGCGTGCGTGGTACGCTCATTAGCAAACCCCAACCAAAATAACCGCGAAAAAAACTTCGTGCCTCCACTCGAGCCAAGCCTCCGCGTTTCGAATCGAAATATCTGGTGGCCAACCCTGCGAAATTCCCCTTATGTCCCCGGTCCATATTGACTAGTACCCATGAACAATGGAGGGAGCTTTAGTAACTAGCCCACCTCACCTACCTTGCCGAGCATGTTCAAGTCCCTCGGTCGCTGCTACCCAAGGTCACCCGTCAACTCCATTGCCTAGTACACTAGAATGAGTATAGGATGGAGCTTCGTTGGTTCGTGCCTACTAGAGTACTGTTTTGGACGATTCCTTTTTTCGTGGCAAGAAACAGAAGCGAGGTAGGAGTTAATGGATCACGCTGTTTTCGAATTATCTAATTTTCGTAATATGCCTAATGCACTGGTACGGAGGGAGTATCTTTTTACTCCGCATGTATAATTTGTTTGAAATCTAACTAAGCAATGTTTGACCAAATTTTATCTTAAAAAATATGAACATCTACAACACTAAAGAAGTATCGCTTGAAAATTTATTTCATGATGCATGTAATGATATTGTTTGGAATCCTGGTTTTCAAATTCCAGAAAAATTCAAAACTCACCTGAAATTCATGAAACTGGGAATGGTCTCGGGATATGGCACAAATAGGTTGTGGTAATTTTTTTTGTCCAATTTGATACAAGCTGCTTATGAAAAGTTGCACACATGAACAACCAAGGTATTTTGGAACAAGGAGTTGTCACATTAACGTGAACGGTTTCACTATTCAAACCATGGGCATTAGACCAACGTGCCGCCACGCGTCCCGCTTCTCATAGGCAGGTGTCGTCCGACCAAGCGTGTGAGTCGACGGGGGGCATGCGAATAGGCCGCTGCATAGGCTCACCGGGAGGCGAGCCCTTTGACCTCCATCCACCGCCCACCTTCATCCCAACTGCCCCCACTTTTGATGGCACCCGTGCCGCAGTTTAAATCACCGCCACACTCCCCGCTCTCACTACAATCATCTCTCCGCCTCTCCGATTCTCCTGTCGTCTGCCTCCAATGAGCCTGACCTCGCCGCACGCCATGGCACATCACGATGGGCTGCACCTAGTCTTCCAGTTTCCTCAGGAAGACCCCGAGCCGGAGTTGCAATAACATAAGGAGCTTTCAGACGAGTTTGACATGGCCGTGCAGGAAGTCGCCGCGTCTGTCCCCGCGCTTGTTTCAACTCTCGTCCAAGCGCCTGCGCCAGCACCCATCCCCGTGGCATTGATGGGCTGAGCGCCGCACATTGTCACCCAGCTTGAAGCCGCGGGGATCTAGGAGGTCCCCGCTTACTTGCACGCGCCCGTGCACGTGCCAGCGCATGCGCCTGCACTAGTGCTCATGTCTGTGCCCACGCATGCGCCGGTGCCTGCACTGACGCACGTGCTCGTGCCTATGTCTGTGCACACGAATGTCTCCACCGCACCGTTGCCAGCGCCTGTCCCCACGCCAGTGCCAGTGCCCCCCTGAGCGGCATGGGCCGCCGCCATCGACCGCTTCCTTGAAGCGCCGCCAGTCGCGCCTCCCGCCAGTAGACTGGCTCCTGGAGACCGAAGTCCAAAACATTCTGGCCTTCCTTGAAGCTTGCTCCAACATCCAGGAGTACGCCAACGCCGGCGCAAGGCGCCGCCGTCACCGCCGCATGACGCCCCTGCCGCCGCTACAATTAGTTTTATTCACTTAAATTTTTTAGTTCGATCGTAGTATGAATGTAAAGTCACAGTCAGACTGAATGAAATCTATGGTTTGATCCATTGAGTGTTATGCTTGAGCCCTGTCAAATTAAGTAAAAAAGTCATCAAGTGACATGTATTCCTTCTCATTGCAATCATTTCATATTAAATACCCGCGTGAATTCCAAATACTAGTATTGATCACATATGTACAGCGCGAGCTGGTTTCTTCACTAATAGTACTATAACCCAGGAGGTCCCTTGTTCGAGCACTAGGCGATACATTTATTTTTCCATGCATTTTTACTAGCTAAATGCACCACGGGTGCCTAAACTTCTGCGTCACGGTCACTTTTGTTCCTAAACTTGTAAAATAGTAGTACGTGAAACTGGTGCCGTGACTTGTGAAAGCACCCAAATCCGGTCGACGGCATCAGCATCTGCTCTGGGTGGTGCTCCATGTTTACCGGCTCGCGTGTTCTTCGTGTTTGCCCGTGCGTCTAAACGTAGAAGGGGAGGAGAGAGAGAGAGAGAGAGAGAGAGAGAGAGAGAGCAGACATGGGACCCTCCAGTAAGTGACTCAACGAAGAGGTAGTTGTGCTGACGATCCGGTCCCACTAATCTAGTGAAAGTATTATAAAAACTTGTTATCCATTAAAGATACAACAAACGTTGCTACTATGTTGGCTATTGATGTGCTTCTGGCTGGACCAGGTCACCGGTTCGATCCTCGTCCTTTTCATCTTTAATTTATATATGGGTCCAAATTTGTTCCATGACAGGTGGGACCCCTGGTGTGTAGTTTGTAGCATTTTAATTTATGGATCAAAATTTGTTCCATGACAGGTGGACCCCCAGTGTGTAGTTCATAGATTCTTTGTAAAAATTAAAGAGAACACAAGAGTTTTTTTTTGCAAAAAGACCATGGTGCGACGGGGAAGGTGAGAAAGAGCGTGCGAGAGAGCGGTGGCGGAGCTAGAGGGAAATCATTTGGGGGAGGGGAGAGGGGTCATCGGTGTTTGGGGTAGTTGTGGGCCAAATGCTAAAAAAATCTAATCTAAACCCTCCTAAATAAATGCCTTCGCAAATTAATCCAAGGTTGGAGGCATGGTCCCCTGGCAATGTACATAGCTCCACCTCTGCGAGAGATGGAGAGGTAGCGTCTATGTGTGGGAGAGATGGTGCGAGAAAGTGAGGTCAATCGAGACATAGATAAAGAGAGAGATAGAGTGAGTGTGGCCCAACGTGCGGTTAAAAGAGTGAGATGCTTGGGGAGGGTGAGGGCTGGAAGAGATATCTTGAGAGATTGACCTAGATAGACAATGTGCGTGTGAGAGTATACAAAGTGTCGATCGAGGACCAAACAGGGAGACTTATCATTTGTGTGTGACAGAAAGTGAGGTCAATCAAGGCATAGATAAAGAGAGAGATTGAGCGAGTCATCATTTGTGTGTGAGAGAAAACTAGGTCAATCGAGACATAGATAGATAGAGAGAGAGAGAGAGAGAGAGAGAGAGAGATTGAGCGAGTGTGGGCCGTCTTGCGGTCGAAAGAGTGAGACGGTCTAGAGAGAGTGACCTAGATAGACAATGTGTGTGCGTGTGTGCATGTGCACGAGAGGGCGGGGGTCTAGAGAGGCAATGTATGTATCTAGCGAGAGAGGGTGGGAGGGAGGGACAGAGAGAGAGAGCTCGGCATGGAGTGCAACGGCGGGTTTGTGAGAGAAATACATTTGCTGAGAGAGTGGGGGGAAGGGGTTTGTGTATTTGAGAGAGATAGAGATCGAAACATGGAGAGAAAGAATGAGCGTGTGTCAAATATGAATAACTCTATAAGGTGGTTAAGAGAGGAAGATTGATCGATAGAGGAAGTATGCATAGTGTGTGTGTTGGGGGGGTCGATGGAGAGACCTAAACACAACATTTGAATGTAGATAGTAAGAGACTTAATATTCACATTTCAATTTAGTGTACATTGTAAAGTTTGAATTGAGGACCATGCATGGCTTCTGTAATTATTTCGAATTCGTGCCATACACGGTTTGGAAAAGTAGATGCACTATATTGACTCGATTGTTGTGGTATTTTGTATGTGTGTGGTCATATGCTTGAATACATACAAAGTTTTCTGACCACCATAGTGTTCATATTTTACATATGAATTTGCATTAAAAAACTTAGCGTGGATACCACGAAATGCGAAATCCACGTTAGAATTAGAGATCGCTATGTCACAAACACACTCTAATTCAAAAAAAATCATCATTAATTAATTACTAGTATCTCGTTTTGAAGGAGTAATTATTTGCAAGGAAAACACGAGCATTGTAATACATACAGATTCGTTTGCCAACGAAAAAAAAAGATTCCTTTGCCTTCTCAAATAATGTAGGCGCACCAGGCAGACCAGGCTCGTGCCGTGGTGGTGGCGTGTGTTGTATGGATTAACCCCCCAAAAAAAGAATGGCGACAAAAAACTTTGCGCCTCCACCCGAGGCTCCGCATTTCGGATTGAAATATCTGGTGGCCCAAATTCCAGCCCTGAGAAATCCCCCTTCTCCACGCCCCCTTCCGTGCCCAGAGCGCTCAAATCCCTAATTCCCCGCCACCCAAGAAAAAATCAAATCGCCCCTCGTCTCCTCTCTTTGCACACCTCTGTACCGGACGACGACGACGAAGACGATTTTCACGCTTCACCACCACACCGGATCTACCTCATCTACACCCTCGTCCATTGCGCCGGGTGGTCGACCGACAACATCGGCCGCCGCAGCCGACGTGCATCATAGACACCGACTTCCACCACATCAGGTCTGCTTCACCGACGCCGTCTCCTTCCACCTCACCGGGGCTACTTCACTGAGCACATCGTCGCACCTACACCCTGTTGGGGAACGTTGCATGGGAAACAAAAAATTTCCTACGCACACACAAGATCTATCCATGGTGATGAGCATCTACGAGAGGGAGAGTGAATCTACATACCCTTGTAGATCGCTAAGCGGAAGCGTTAAGAAACGCGGTTGATGTAGTCGAACGTCTCCGCGATCCAAATCGCAAGTCGTCCCTCGATCCGATCACGAACTAGTGCCGAACGGACGGCACCTCCGCGTTCAACACACGTACGGCTTGATGACGCCTTCACCTCCTCGATCCAGCGAGCGATGATGAAGTAGTAGATGAGTTCCGGCAGCACGACGGCGTGGTGATGGTGGTGAGGAACAATCTCTGCAGGGCTTCGCCAAGCACTACGGAGATTATGACGGGAGAACTAGAGGGTTAGGGTTGCCGACACACGGCTTGGGAAATCTTGATGTATCCCGTGTGCTAGCCCTGCCCCTCTATTTATATGTTGAGCCTTGGGGTCTAAACTTGGAGTAAAAGCCTCCTCCAGGTCGGATTTGCCCGCACAAGGTCGGTTTGGCCCGCAGGGAAAGAGTCCAACTCGGATCCCTGCAGTATCGCGTACAAGCGGTAGTACCGCTTACGATAAGCGGTAGTACCGCCCGTAGCGGTAGTACCGCTTACGATAAGCGGTAGTACCGCCCGTAGCGGTAGTACCGCTTATGATAAGTGGTAGTACCACCCCAGACGCCAGCAAAACTTCCTTTCGCACCTTGCCTAAGCCTCGTGGGCTTTACCCCTTGGCCCAAATAAAGTGTTCTCGTATCCGAACATTTCGGGAAACATCCGGAACCTCTTCCGGTGAATTCCGGAACCCTTCCGGAAACCAAAACACTATTATCACAAATATCAATCTTTACCTCCGGACTATTCCGGAGATCCTCGTCATATCCGGGATCTTATCCGGGACTCCGAACAACCTTTGGTCACCAACAAAATAACTCAACTATACTAATCGTCAGCAAACGTTAAGTGTGTAGACCCTGCGGGTTCGAGAACTATGTAGACATGACCGAGACACCTCTACGATCAATAACCAATAGCGGGACCTGGACGCCCATATTGGCTCCTACATATTCTACGAAGATCTTTATCGGTCGAACCTCTATGTCAAGATTCAGTTAATCCCGTATACTGTTCCCTTTGTTCTTCGGTATGTTACTTGCCCGAGATTCGATCGTCGGTATCTCTATACCTAGTTCAATCTCGTTACCGGCAAGTCTCTTTACTCGTTCCGTAATACAAGATCTCGTGGCTAACACTTTAGTCACATTGCTTGCAAGGCTCATTGTGATGTTGTATTACCGAGTGGGCCCTGAGATACCTCTCCGTCACACGGAGTAACAAATCCCAGTCTTGATCCATGCCAACCTAACAGACACCCTCGGAGATACCTGTAGAGCACCTTTATAGTCACCCAGTTACGTTGCGACGTTTGATACACACAAGGTATTCCTCCGATGTCAGGGAGTTGCATGATCTCATGGTCAAAGGAAAAGATACTTGACATGCAGAAAACAATAGAAATAAACTGACACGATCATATGCTACGTTCGTAGTTTGGGTCTTGTCCATCACATCATTCTCCTAATGATGTGATCCCGTTATCAAATGACATCTCATGTCAATGGCTAGGAAACCTTAACCATCTTTGATCAACGAGCTAGTCAACTAGAGGCTTACTAGGGACACAGTGTTGCCTATGTATCCACACATGTATTTGAGTTTCCAATCAATACAATTATAGCATGGATAATAAACGATTATCATGAACAAGGAAATATAATAATAACCAATTTATTATTGCCTCTAGGGCATATTTCCAACAGTCTCCCACTTGCACTAGAGTCAATAATCTAGTTCACATCACTATGTGATTTACATTGTAATGAATCGAACACCCATGCAGTTCTGGTGTTGTTCATGTTTAGCCCTTGGAAGAGGTTTAGTCATCGGATCTGCAACATTCAGATACGTGTGTACTTTGCAAATATTTATGTCGTCCTCCTTGATGTAATCGCGGATGGAATTGAAGCGTCGCTTTATGTGTCTGGTCCTCTTGTGAAATCTTGGTTCCTTGGCTAGAGCAATGGCACCAGTATTATCACAAAACAGAGTCATAGGGTTAAGTGCACTAGGCACTACTCCAAGATCTGTCATGAACTCCTTCATCCAGACACCTTCCTTCGCCGCCTCCGAGGCAACGATGTACTCCGCTTCGCATGTAGAATCAGCTACCACGCTCTACTTGGAACTGCACCAGCTAACCGCACCCCCATTAAGAATAAATACGTATCCGGTTTGTGACTTAGAGTCATCCGGATCAGTGTCAAAGCTTGCATCGACGTAACCCTTTACGACGAGCTCTTGATCACCTCCATAAACGAGAAACATGTCCTTAGTCCTTTTCAGGTACTTCAGGATATTCTTGACCGCCGTCCAGTGTTCCATTCCTGGATCACTTTGAAACCTTCCGACCATACTTATGGCAAGGCTGACATCGGGTCTTGTGCACAGCATTGCATACATGATAGAGCCTATGGCTGAAGCATAGGGGATGAGACTCATCTTTTCTCTATCTCCTGCAGTCACTGGGCATTGAGTCTTACTCAACTTCATACCTTGCAAAACAGGCAAGAACCCCTTCTTGGACTGATCCATTTTGAACTTCTTCAAAACTTTGTCAAGGTATGTGCTTTGTGAAAGTCCTATTAAGCGTCTTGATCTATCTCTATAGATCTTGATGCCTAATATGAAAGCAGCTTCTCCTAGGTCCTTCATTGAAAAACTCTTGTTCAAATATTCCTTCACGCTCTCCAACATTTCTATATTGTTTCCAATTAGTAATATGTCATCCACATATAATATTAGAAACGCTATAGAGCTCCCACTCACTTTCTTGTAAATACAAGCTTCTCCGTAAACTTGTATAAACTCGAACGCTTTGATCACCTCATCAAAGCGAAGATTCCAACTCCGAGATGCTTGCACCAGCCCATAAATGGATCGCTGGAGTTTGCAAACATTGTCAGCATTCTCTGGATCGACAAAACCTTCTGGTTGCATCATATACAACTCTTCCTTAAGGAAACCGTTAAGGAACGCTGTTTTGACATCCATCTGCCAAATTTCATAATCGAAAAAGGCAGCTATTGCTAACATGATTCTGACGGACTTAAGCATCGCTACGGGTGAGAAGGTCTCATCGTAGTCAACTCCTTGAACTTGTGAAAAACCCTTTGCCACAAGTCGAGCTTTATAGACGGTGACATTACCGTCCGCGTCCGTCTTCCTCTTAAAGATCCATTTGTTCTGAATGGCCTTACGCCCTTCAGGTAATACTTCCAAAGTCCACACTTTGTTTTCATACATGGATCCCATCTCGGATTTCATGGCCTCTAACCACTTCTCGGAATCCGGGCCCATCATCGCTTCTCCATAGCTCGTAGGTTCATCGTTGTCCAACAACATGACTTCTAAGACAGGGTTGCCATACCACTCAGGAGCAGTACGCGTCCTTGTCGACCTACGAGGTTCGATAGCAACTTGATCCAAAGCTTCATGATCATCATCATTAACTTCCTCTTCAGCTGATGTAGGCTCTACAGAAACATCTTTCTGCGCTGCGCTACTTTCAGGTTGAAGTAAAGGTTCAACAACCTCATCAAGTTCTATCTTCCTCCCACTCAATTCTTTCGAGAGAAATTCTTTCTCAAGAAACGTTCCGTTTTTAGCGACAAACACTTTGCCTTCGGATCTGAGGTAGAAGGTATACCCAACTGTCTCTTTTGGATATCCTATGAAGACGCATTTCTCCGCTTTGGGTTCCAGCTTTTCAGGCTGAAGCTTTTTGACATAAGCATCACATCCCCAAACTTTAAGAAACGGCAGCTTTGGCTTCTTGCCAAACCAAAGTTCATATGGCGTCGTCTCAACGGATTTCGATGGTGCCCTATTTAAAGTGAATGCAGCTGTCTCTAATGCATAGCCCCAAAACAATAGTGGTAAATCGGCAAGAGACATCATAGATCGCACCATATCCAATAAGGTTCGATTACGACGTTCGGACACACCATTACGTTGTGGTGTTCCAGGCGGTGTCAATTGTGAAACAATTCCACACTGTCTTAAGTGACTGCCAAACTCATAACTCAGATATTCTCCTCCTCGATCAGATCGTAGGAATTTAATCTTCTTGTTACGATGATTCTCAACTTCACTCTGAAATTGTTTGAACTTTTCAAATGTTTCAGACTTGTGTTTCATTAAGTAAATATACCCATATCTACTTAAGTCATCAGTGAAGGTGAGAAAGTAACGATAACCACCGCGCGCCTCAATACTCATCGGACTGCACACATCAGTATGTATGATTTCCAATAAGTCACTTGCCCGTTCCATTGTTCCAGAGAACGGCGTTTTAGTCATCTTGCCCATGAGGCATGGCTCACATGTGTCAAGTGATTCAAAATCAAGTGACTCTAAAAGTCCATCAGCATGGAGCTTCCTCATGCGTTTTACGCCAATATGACCTAAACGGCAGTGCCACAAGAAAGTGGTATTATCATTATCAATTCTACATCTTTTGGCATCAATGTTATGAACATGTGTATCATTACTATCGAGATTCAATAAGAATAAACCCCTCACATTGGGTGCAGGACCATACAAGATATTACTCATATAAATAGAACAACCATTATTCTCTGATTTAAATGAGTAACCGTCTCGCAATAAACAAGATCCAGATATAATGTTCATGCTTAACGCAGGCACTAAATAACAATTATTCAGGTTCATCACTAATCCCGATGGTAATCGAAGAGCGAGCGTGCCGACGGCGATCACATCAACCTTGGAACCATTTCCCACGCGCATCGTCACTTCGTCCTTTGCCAGCCTCCGTCTATTCCGCAGTTCCTGTTTTGAGTTGCAAATATGAGCAACCGCACCGGTATCAAATACCCAGGCACTAGAACGAGAGTTGGTAAGGTACACATCAATAACATGTATATCATATATACCTTGTTTGTTGTTGGCCGCCTTCTTGTCAGCCAAATACTTGGGGCAGTTCCGCTTCCAGTGTCCAGTTCCCTTGCAGTGAAAGCACACAGTTTCTGGTTTGGGTCCAGCCTTGGGTTTCTTCACGAGAGGAGCAACTGCTTTGCCACTCTTCTTGGAGTTACCCTTCTTACCCTTGCCATTTTTCTTGAAACTAGTGGTTTTATTGACCATCAACACTTGATGCTCCTTCTGAATTTCAGACTCAGCGGCTTTCAGCATCGCAAACAGCTCGGCGACTGACTTGTTCTTCCCGTGCATGTTATAGTTCAACACAAAGCTCTTGTAGCTAGGTGGCAATGATTGAAGAACTCTGTCAGTGATAGCCTCTGGCGGAAGGGGCATCCCCAATTCAGCCAGACGGGTGGAGTACCCAGACATTCTGAGTACGTGATCACTGATAGACCCGTTCTCCTCCATCTTGCAAGCATAAAACTTATCGGAGATCTCATATCTCTCGATCCGGGCATTCTTCTGAAAGATAAACTTCAACTCCTGGAACATCTCATATGCTCCATGACGTTCAAAACGTCTTTGAAGTCCCAGTTCTAAGCCATACAATATTGCACATTGAACTATTGAGTAATCTTCAGAACGAGCCTGCCAGGCGTTCACAACGTCTAGAGACTCAACTGGAGCGGGTGGATCACCAAGCGGTGCATCAAGGACATAAGCCTTCTGGGAAGCCGTAAGGATAATCCTTAGATTACGGGCCCAGTCCACAAAGTTACTTCCATCATCTTTCAACTTAGCTTTCTCTAGGAACGCATTAAAATTCAGGGGTGCTACTGCGCGAGCCATGATCTACAACATAAATATAGCAAAGACAACTTAGACTATTGTTCAAGATAATGAGTTTAGTTAATTATATTACTTAAAAACTCCCACTCAAATTGACATCCCTCCGATCATTCGAGTGTAACATGATCCAAATCCACCAACTCAAGTCCGATCATCACGTGAGTTGAGGTGGTTTCAATGGTGAACATCTTCATGTTGATCATATCTACTATATGACTCATGTTCGACCTTTCGGTCTCTTGTGTTCCGAGGCCATGTCTGTACATGCTAGGCTCGTCAAGTTTAACCCGAGTGTTCCGCACGTGCAACATGGCTTACACCCGTTGTATGTGAACGTAGAGTCTATCACACCCGATCATCACGGCGTGTCTCGAAACGACGAACTTTCGCAACGGTGCACACTCGGGGAGAACACAATTTATCTTGAAATTTAAGTGAGGGATCACCTTATAATGCTACCGTCGTCCTAAGCAAAATAAGATGCATAAAAGGATTAACATCACATGCAATTCATAAGTGACATGATATGGCCATGAACTTGTGCTTTTGATCTCCATCTCCAAAGCACCGGCATGATCTCCATCGTCACCGGCATGACACCATGATCTCCATCATCTTGATCTCCATCAACGTGTCGCCATGAGGTTGTCGCGCCGACTGTTGATTCCACGACTATTGCTAACTCATAGCGATAAAGTAAATTAAAAATGGCGAAAATAATTAAAGACAACTCTATGGCTCCTGCCAGTTGCCGTACTCATCGACATGCAAGTCGTGATATTCTATACAACACATGATCATCTCATACATCACATATATCTCATCATGTAATTGGCCATATCACATCACAACATACCCTGCAAAAACAAGTTAGACGTCCTCTAATTGTTGTTGCAAATTTTACGTGGCTGCTACGGGTTTGCAAGAACCGTTCTTACCTACGCAAAACCACAACGTGGTGTAGTGATTGCTTTTTGATCTTCTAAAAGAACCCTCTTCATTGAAATCGATTCAACTAAAGTGAGAGAGACAGACACCCGCTAGCCATCTTTATGCAACGAAGTTACATGTCAGTTGAAGGAACCTGTCTCGCGTAAGCGTACGCGTAATGTCGGTCCGGGCCGCTTCATCTCACAATGCCGCCGAATCAAGTATCAACTAGTAACGGCAAGAAATATGTATACACCCACGCCCACAACTCGTTTGTGTTCTACTCGAGATCTCATCTACGCATAGACCTGGCTCAGATGCCACTGTTGGGGAACGTTGCATGGGAAACAAAAATTTTCCTACGCACACACAAGATCTATCCATGGTGATGAGCATCTACGAGAGGGAGAGTGAATCTACATACCCTTGTAGATCGCTAAGCGGAAGCGTTAAGAAACGCGGTTGATGTAGTCGAACGTCTCCGCGATCCAAATCGCAAGTCGTCCCTCGATCCGATCACGAACTAGTGCCGAACGGACGGCACCTCCGCGTTCAACACACGTACGGCTTGATGACGCCTTCACCTCCTTGATCCAGCAAGCGATGATGAAGTAGTAGATGAGTTCTGGCAGCACGACGGCGTGGTGATGGTGGTGAGGAACAATCTCTGCAGGGCTTCGCCAAGCACTACGGAGATTATGACGGGAGAACTAGAGGGTTAGGGTTGCCGACACACGGCTTGGGAAATCTTGATGTATCCCGTGTGCTAGCCCTGCCCCTCTATTTATATGTTGAGCCTTGGGGTCTAAACTTGGAGTAAAAGTCTCCTCCAGGTCGGTTTTGCCCGCACAAGGTCGGTTTGGCCCGCAGGGAAAGAGTCCAACTCGGATCCCTGCAGTATCGCGTACAAGCGGTAGTACCGCTTACGATAAGCAGTAGTACCGCCCGTAGCGGTAGTACCGCTTACGATAAGCGGTAGTACCGCCCGTAGCGGTAGTACCGCTTATGATAAGCGGTAGTACCGCCCCAGACGCCAGCAAAACTTCCTTTCGCACCTTGCCTAAGCCTCGTGGGCTTTACCCCTTGGCCCAAATAAAGTGTTCTCGTATCCGAACATTTCGGGAAACATCCGGAACCTCTTCCGGTGAATTCCGGAACCCTTCCGGAAACCAAAACACTATTATCACATATATCAATCTTTACCTCCGGACTATTCCGGAGATCCTCGTCATATCCGGGATCTTATCCGAGACTCCGAACAACCTTCGGTCACCAACAAAATAACTCAACTATACTAATCGTCACCAAACGTTAAGTGTGTAGACCCTGCGGGTTCGAGAACTATGTAGACATGACCGAGACACCTCTACGATCAATAACCAATAGCGGGACCTGGACGCCCATATTGGCTCCTACATATTCTACGAAGATCTTTATCGGTCGAACCTCTATGTCAAGGATTCAGTTAATCCCGTATACTGTTCCCTTTGTTCTTCGGTATGTTACTTGCCCGAGATTCGATCGTCGGTATCTCTATACCTAGTTCAATCTCGTTATCGGCAAGTCTCTTTACTCGTTCCGTAATACAAGATCTCGTGGCTAACACTTTAGTCACATTGCTTGCAAGGCTCATTGTGATGTTGTATTACCGAGTGGGCCCTGAGATACCTCTCCGTCACACGGAGTAACAAATCCCAGTCTTGATCCATGCCAACCCAACAGACACCCTCGGAGATACCTGTAGAGCACCTTTATAGTCACCCAGTTACGTTGCGACATTTGATACACACAAGGTATTCCTCCGATGTCAGGGAGTTGCATGATCTCATGGTCAAAGGAAAAGATACTTGACATGCAGAAAACAATAGCAATAAACTGACACGATCATATGCTACGTTCGTAGTTTGGGTCTTGTCCATCACATCATTCTCCTAATGATGTGATCCCATTATCAAATGACATCTCATGTCAATGGCTAGGAAACCTTAACCATCTTTGATCAACGAGCTAGTCAACTAGAGGCTTACTAGGGACACAGTGTTGTCTATGTACCCACACATGTATTTGAGTTTCCAATCAATACAATTATAGCATGGATAATAAACGATTATCATGAACAAGGAAATATAATAATAACCAATTTATTATTGCCTCTAGGGCATATTTCCAACACCCCCCCCACTAGTGCTTCACCAACGGCCTCGTCCACCGCATCGTAGGGCTCCACCGCCGCTCAAGATCTGCTTCCATAGGCAGCCAGCCAACGCAAGCGCATCACCTCAACGGCTATCAAGTGACCGACACTCTAGCCAAGTATGCCCAAACGCCGGGCCGGACTAGGTATCGATAGATCACTACATTTTGCACTGTTCTGACGATGTTTGGCTATCCTTTTACTTCTCTCTTTGCTTATACTCCTATGCAACTCTGACTTTAAATCTGATTTCTTCTGGAGCTATCATCTGAAACAAGCAAAACCATTTTTTAGCAAAGCATGACGACGCTACGAGATCTGGTACACATGCTACATGCTCGTATAACCTTGTAAGTACCTGTCCTCTGGTACAACAACAAGGTTGATCCGTCTCATTAGATCAACCATTGGCTGTGCCAAAAATGGAGAGGGGGGAGGAAGGAGCACAGTGCCTGCACATCCAAGCAAGTGGTAACATGGACTTCTTCATGGAACATCCCAAGCGCAAGCAGACTTGTAGTGAGCCTATACAACGAGCTAGCGTAAGTCCCTGCATTTCATTTAAATCGTACTGGCCTATGTGCATGATTGGGGTAGTGAAATGTATTCCAGTGGCGCTTTTGATTTACCCACATAATGGTTAAATTGCTTGTTTCTATGAACTCAGTTGGCCAACAATGAGAAGGATGCCAGTCTTTTCATCCTATTGTAGATTGCTTAGATCTCGATATGCCAAATATAAACGCATGAAATATACAGTAAAAGCCAGTGTGATGTGTGCAGTTGCAACTAGTCTGACAACCTGTCCTCATATAATATATCAAGGTCACACCATCTTATCAGATTAACCATTTGACTTACCAAAATGTAGTGTGGGAAGAAAGTAGTTCTGGGACTGCGTATCCAAGCAAGTGATTGTTGCTATAGTGAACAGTGGGTGTTCATACCCCTAAAGTTTGAGCCTCCACGCCGGGAAGGATTTGGCAGGGGACGAATCCATTCTAAAGCACACAAGTCTTGGTAAGCAAATACGATGAAGAAGACCTCGAGGCAGGTCATCAAGAAGATCAAGATTCAGGTTGCCAGGAAGCAACCTTCCCGGCAAGGTGTTTCCCACATCATCGGCAAGCTCAAGGCCGGCAAGCTTAAGACCGACAAGAACGAGCTCCCTCCACCGCTCCACCTTGGCCACATGTTAGGAACATACCAATATATGGCGGGCATGCAGGTGGTTAGGTAGAGACTGTCGGGCATGTGGTGATCCACCGCCTGAAGAACAACTTTATTGACACCCGTCCAAAGGCGTGTCACGATAATAAGAGGTAGCTTGGCAAATGGTACAGGTGGAGCAGAGCTCCCTTGCTGGTATTCAGCCCAGCGTGACACCTAACAATGCATTTAATGTGTTTGTCCTATGCCGTCAGTGTTAGGTATGACAGCACTGTAGCCATTATCCACCCTGTAATTACCATTTTGCTACTGTGGTGACCCCTTTCATCTTTAAAAGGAGGGCCAGGGCAACCTTTACAAGGGTCGAACCCCTGTCTGTTTGCAGTCACTTAGCAGCACGTCCCAAGCTCCTTGCCGACAAGGTTGTGCTCTCTATAACACAGGGTCTCTCATACTCATAATCCACCAAAAGCAGGAGTAGGATTTTACGCATATTGCGGCCCGAACCTGGGTAAACACTCGTGTGCTCTCGCGGTTGTTGCCGCTCTTTGTGTGTTGCGATCCCACGCCGAACATAGAAGGGGCTCTCAGGCCCCATATATTGTCATACGTCAACATCTTTGGTGCGCCAGGTAGGGGCTCTGTGCACGTGAATTTGCATCAGCCGCGTCACCAGCTTCATCATCATCCATGGCGCCCAAGAAGGCCAAGGGCGCTGCCGCTCCTTCCACCTCCAAGGCATAGTCTCACGCGCGCACCGGAGATGGAGGCGGAGGCGGCCAAGCTTCGCACTCCCGCACCAGAGACGGAGGCGGGGGTGGCCAACTTCCTCGTCATTCGGGTAACCCCAGTCACCACACCGACGACGAGAAAGCACGGCGAGTCTCAACGGGAAGGGGAAGGCGGCGTCCCAGGGTGCTACGGCGAAGGACGCGCCAAGGCGCCCATAGGACGGACAAGACCCGCCGCGTCCCGAGCAAGCACCGAGGATGTCGCGCGATGAGCATGACCCGCAATGTCGTGAGCATACGCCACGTCAATCACAGCAAGTCCAAGAGACGCCGTGTCGTGATGTCGACAGCTCCGGCCGTCACCGTGAGCATGGTTCTGAGCATCCATCACGTCGCCTTGATGGCGATCAGCAAGTTCCACCACCGGTGCGGAACGGAGCTCCTCTTGGCTCAGCCAGGAGTCATGAGCCATCTCGCACCGCTAGTGGCCATCCAGTTCCAACTCAGGAATGGGGCAGAGCTCCTCCTGGCCCAGCCAGGAGTCGTGAGCCCTCCCACGCATCAGCGCCATACATAGCGCGCACTTCAGCAGAAGCGATGACGCAAGCCCAGCTGCTGCTAAACTTCCCTCCAGCAGCTCATCAAATGGATGAGTGGCATGCCACCATCCAGAGCCTTCTCGCATTCGCCGGCAGCGGTAGTTCCCGTAAAGGGGAGCCTTCGCAGCGACCACATACGGAGACGGCGTGCGGAGCCGGAGAGCGATCTAGAGGACCAGAGCCGACGGGGGCATCGACAATGCAATCCCCATAGCGCACACCATGCCTAGATCGGCGTACTGGTGATTGAGACAAGGTATCTATGGCCTCCTCCGATCCACGAAGCGGGCAAGACCAGCACCAAGTCTTGTTGGGACAACAAGGAGAGGATGCTCGTGTGCGGATAGAGCGACGCCAAGAGCCTCGCCGGCAATCTGATGTGCGTGCAGGGCCGGAGGCAACTTTGCCAGCCTCTGGGTATGTCTCCCATAGTTTCAAACCAGACATACCTGACAAATATGATGGCAAGGTCAACCCGTCGGAGTTTCTTAATATCTACACCGTGGCTATCCAAGCTGCTGGTGGTAGAGACGAGAAAGTACTCGCCAACTGGTTTCCATTAGCACTTAAGCCTAATGTGAGATCTTGGTTGATGAACTTGCCAGAGGGCTCAATCTCATCTTGGGAAGATCTGTGCCATCAGTTTGTTGGTGCATTCCAGGGTGGCCACAAGCCTCCTAGAAAGCCCAGCGATCTGCATGTGCTTCCACAGAAGCCCGATTTGTCCCTTCACAAGTACATCCAGAGATTCAGTCGGGTGCACCACAACATTCCAGACGTGCATCCTGCTACTGTTATCACTGCCTTCCACAATAATGTGCGCAACCGCATGATGCGTGAAAAGATGAATATCAAGCAGGTGAAAGACATCGCCGAGCTGTACCCCCTTGTCGATAAATGTTCACGAGCTGAGGAAGGTAGAAGAATTCCTGGAGAGGATGTTGCGGTTGTCGATTCTGATGATGATGAGGTGTCGACCCCAGAGAAGAAGGGCCGGAAGCGCAACCAGAAACACAAGCGCAAAGTTGTGATGGCAGTGGAAGGTTCTACCAGCAAGAATCCCAAGACCGAGGATGCCAGAAAGGAAGTTGCCGTTTGCACCATTGGTCTTGTGGCCGCCAGAGAAAAGCTTGACAGCCCATACTGCAAGATCCATCGTACCGCTGGCCATCATCTCCAGGAGTGCCGCCAAGTAGAATTCCTGGCTGAAAAGCAGAAACAAGAATACGAAAAGCGCGACAAAGTGAAGGGCCAAGATGGTGCTGGTGGTTCCGGCAAGAAGAACCGGGGCGCCTGTGGGGGCCGCCGTGGCAAAGCCGGGAAGCAGAAAGAGAGGCCCGCTCATGGCCGTGACAAGAAAGAAGGCGAAGGAGAGCAAGATGACGATGACGAAGAGTCTGAGAATGAGTTCCAGAACGCAGTGGAATGTATCTGCATTGATGGAGGTGCATCTTTGCACTCCTCTCACCGGCAGCTCAAGCAATGCGCCCGGGAGATCAATGTGGTAGAGCCGGCAGCTGAAGCACGGAAACCTTTGAAGTGGTCAGACACACCCATCATCTTTGATACTGAGGACCACTCAGATCGCACGACTGGTGTTGGCTGTTTGCCATTGTTGGTATCACCAACAATTCGCAACATCAAAGTGACAAAGATGTTGGTCGACGGTGGCGTTGGTCTGAACTTGATTTCTCCTGCAGTAATCAAGAAGATGCAAATTCCCGACGAGGACCTCCAAGAAACGGGATCGTTTCAAGGAGTGAACACAGGAAGGACCAAGCGCAAAGGACAGATTACCCTGCCAGTCACCTTTGGTAATTCACTGAACTACAGAACCGAGAAGATAGTCTTTGACATCGTCAAGTTGCCACTGCCCTACAACGCTATACTGGGTCGCCCCACCCTGGCAAAGTTTATGGCAGCATCTCACTATGCCTACAACACTTTGAAGATGCCAGGGCCCATGGAGGTGATTACAGTCCATTCCGACAAGAAGGATGCAATGATCTGTGCCGACAAGCTGTACCGGGAAGCACTTGCAGCATCTGTCGGCAAGGCACTTGCTCCTGCCGACAAAAGTTCCGGGGAGCCGACACAGAAGAAAACCAATGATGCTGGAAAGGCCTCTGGGAAGTGCACCGCACAGTGCAGCACGCCCGGAGATGAAGCTGAAACTTCTGCCGGCAAGAGCAAGAAGATCGACAAAGCTGCACCTGCGACCAAGTAGATTCCTGCAAAGGAGGATGGGACCGGCACTTTCACCATAAGTGCCACCCTTACCAGCAAATAGGAAAGCGTGCTTATCACTTTCCTACGGTCGAATGTCGATGTATTTGCATGGCAAGCATCTGACATCCCCGATGTTCCCAGGGAAGTGATTGAGCACCACCTTGTTGTGTGCCCTAATGCGAAGCCCGTCAAGCAAAAGGTCAGGAAGCAAGCTTTGGAACGACAAGAGTTCATAGCCCAAGAAATCCACAAATTAGAAGTTGCAGGTCTGGTCAAAGGAGTACTCCACCCCACGTGGTTGGCCAATCCGGTGGTAGTTCGTAAGGCTAATGGAAAAGTGGATGCTTTGTATCGATTTCACTGATATCAATAAAGCTTGTCCCAAGGACCCCTTTCCGTTACCGCGAATTAACCAGATTGTTGACTCCACTACCAGCTGCGATCTCCTCTATTTCCTTGACACCTACTCAGGATATCATCAGATTTTCTTGGCTCGGGAAGATGAGGAGAAAACCGCATTCATCACTCCATGTGGCACATACTGCTTCGTGCGTATGCCCTTCAGATTGAAGAGTGCAGAGCAACATTCTAGAGAGCGGTGCATATTAGCTTTGGTCCACAATTGCACAGAAATGTAGAAGCATACATGGATGACATTGTGGTCAAAACCAAGTGCTAATCAACGCTCATTCAAGATTTAGAAGAAACATTTGCAAACTTGCTCAGAATCAACTTGAAGCTCAACCCCGAGAAATGTGTGTTGGTGTTCCATCCGGCAAGCTTCTCGGTTTCTTTGTGTCTCAGGGTGGGATTGAAGCAAACCCCGACAAGATCAAAGAAATTGAGCAGATCCAAGCACTGAAGCATGTCAAGGATGTACGACGTTTGGCCAGTTGTGTTGCTGCCTTAAGCAGGTTTATTTCCATGTCAGCTGAGCGCGCCTTGCCATTTTTCGAAATCTTGAAAAAGGCCGGTCCTATGAAATGGACCCCGGAAGCAAAGGTCGCACTCCAAGACTTAAAGAAATACCTCTCTTCTCTGCTAGTGCTAGTAGCGCCTAAGCAACAAGAGCCGTTACTGCTTTATTTAGCAGCAACCAATCAAGTGGTAAGTGTTGCACTAGTGGCCGAAAGGAAAGCAGAGGAAGAAATACCAGAACTGGCAGGGCCAGGAGCCAACAAGTTGGAATCTTCTCCAGCAACACTGGATGCCGACAAGTTACAATCTGCGCCAGCAAATGAGCAAGAACAAACTCCAAAGAAGAAGATGGTGCAGCTCCCAGTATACTTTGTTAGCTCTTTGTTGCAAGGAGCCAGATCAAGGTACTCTGGGGTGCTAAAATTGCTTTTTGGTCTCCTCATGGCCCCCCGCAAGCTGCGCCACTACTTTCAAGCACATCCAGTCACTTCCTTTCCATTGAAGTGCATCTTGAGAAATCCAGAAGCCACCGGCAGGATAGTGGAGTGGGCGTTGGAGCTTTCAAGTTTTGATTTGAAGTTTGAAAGCACTTCAACAATCCAGAGCAGAGCCTTGGTAGAATTCATTATAGAATGGACCCCAACGCCAGACAAAGAAATACAAGAAACTTCCGTCCCTGGCAAGGAAGATACCGACAACTGGATAAACTACTTTGACGGTGCTTTTTCGCTCCAGGGCGCCGGTGCCGGCGTGCTGCTTGTCCCACCCACTGAAGAGCACCTCAAGTGCGTCATACAGATGCACTTCCCCAAGGAGAAGGCCACTAACAACACTGCTGTGTACGGAGGTTTGCTTGCCGGTCTCCGGATAGCAATTGACCTTGGAATCAGAAAGTTGATAGTCAGAGGTGACTCGCAGCTTGTTGTTAGGCAGATTAACAAGAATTATCAGAGCTCGTTGATGGAAGCGTATGTTGATGAAGTGAGGAAGTTGGAGCAACACTTGGACGGTCTGCAAATGGAGCACGTCCCCCGTGCCCAGAATGACATTGTTGACGACTTGTTAAAGCGTGCCGCCAAAAGACAACATGCGGAACCAGGAACTTTTGTGCAACAACTCACTCAACCTTCAGTAACACCGTCAACGCGGCCAGCAAAGAGGCGGAAAATTGGCACCGGCAATTACTTCCCGGCCGAGCTACCAGTAGTTACCGGAAAGACCGATACTGCCAACAAGCCAGTTCATGCTGATGAGCAGCAAACTCCGGCTGGACCAGAGGCTCTTGCCATAGAGCCACAAGCTTCAGCAGGGTTGTCTGTTTCTACTATTGATGTATGCACTCCGGCAGAAGTAGAAGAGCCATTGGTCCTTGTCGTCGAGCCACAGGCTCCGGCATGGGCACAACAACTTGTCCAGTTCCTTCAAACAGGAGAATTTCCCGACGAACAAGAAGAAGCTGAGAAAGTAGCCCGACAGTCAAGTACGTACCAGTTCATTGATAACATTCTGTACAAAAAGAGACCGAATGGCTTGAAATTGAAGTGCATTTCCCGGGAAGATGGGCAGGAGCTGCTGGCATAGATACATGGAGGGATGTGCGGCTCCCACATTGGGTCACGCGCTCTTGTCGGCAAAGTTTTCCGGCAAGGATTCTATTGGCCGACAGCTCTCCAAGACGCAACTGCTTTGGTAACTACTTGCGCAGCTTGTCAATTCCATGCAAAAGCTATTCATCAACTAGCACAAGTTCTTCAAACCATTCCTCGTTCCTGGCCCTTCGCGGTCTGGGGTATGGACATCCTCGGGCCTTTCCCCCGTGCAACCGGGGGCTTTGAATTCTTGTACGTTGCAATCGACAAGTTCACAAAGTGGCTTGAGGTGGAGCCGGTAAGGAAGGTGACGGCACGGTCAGCCATCAAGTTCTTTAAGGGATTGGTTGCGCGTTTTGGTGTACCGAACAGGATCATCACCGACAATGGCACCCAATTCACGAGTCGCACCTTCACAGCATATTGTCAAGAACTTGGCAGCAAAATTTGCTATGCCTCTGTTGCTCACCCGAGAAGAAATGGACAAGCAGAAAGAGCTAATGTTGAAGTGATGCGAGGTCTCAAGACTAGAACATTTGATAGGTTGCACAAGTGTGGAAGTGTAAGTGCATCAAGTGCCCCCTTTGTGGTTTTGGAGTATTGAAGACAAATAGGTTGAGGAACTAATGTGTTTGTGAGTATACACAGGAGACAGAGTCCTTGAAGATTTGGTTTAACACATGGAAGACGACCCCTAAAAATAGATTTCTTCAAGTGAAGAATTTGATGATGAAATTGGTACGACCTTTGAAGAAATTGATGTGAAGACTTTGAAGCTTGAAGACTTTGGTTTTCATAGTTTCTTTTCTTCTTATTTGAGTCATAGGAAAAACCGTACTGTTAAAGGGGGTCTAGGAGAAACATATTTCCCATTTCCAAAGTGATGCTCAAAACTTCTCAAACCTATACACACAAGCCGCTTCGAGTGAAGCCTTTGGAAATCTCCAGTACAGCTGACGCATTGGCTAGCGACAGTGACGAAGTTCATCTGGTCGCTGATGAATTTGGTCAGGCTGAGGAGTTAGGAGTTCGCCAGTGCGAGATGCCTGTCGTGAGGAAATTGAGTGCCCTGATGAATTTGAGAGTATAACTTTCCGACCGTTGCTGCGCCGCATGCCAGCTGTCGAGTGGATCCTTATCCTGACAACGGTCGAATCAGATAAGGGCATTTATTACATTTTATGTCGGGTTGCCCCCTAGCTATAAATAGCCGCCACCCACAACCACTTGTTGGTTGGCTGCTCCGAGAGAACTTGACAGTTGTCATTTGAGAGCAACCCATCCTCTGACGACTTTGTGAAAAACCCAAGTGAGGAAAAACCCAACCAGAGCCTAAGTGATTGAGCATCACTGAAGAGATTGATATGTGTGATCCGACGCTTGTTACCTTTGAGGACTGTCATTCCTCCAGACGGTTAGGTGTCATGTTCTGAGCACCCAAGAGTAATTGTGGCATGCCGGTGAACAAGTCTGTGAAGGTTTTGGAAGTCTACCTTGAAGACTTACCACGAGTGATTGGGCGAGGTCTAAGTGACCTTAGCTCAAGAGGAATACGGTGAGGACTAAGTGTTCTCTAAGTTGCGACTCAGCCGCCTCAACCAGACGTACAGTTGATGCAGCAACTGGAACTGGTCTACCAAATTCCATTGTCTTCACCGCGCCAACCTGGTTTCAAATTCCTCACCCTCCCTTACTTTATTCTGCTGCTGAAGAATTTGTGATCTATCCTCTGACGAATTTGAACTGAAGTATTTGATCATGCTATCGTTTATTTCCTCAGTTCATATTCTTCATGCGTGTATGATTGTATGATTGCATGTTCTTCACCCTTATATATTCTGTTTGCATGTACTCTGATTCTGTGATGACTTAGTTTCCCTTGCGTTTCTATTTCTTCACTCTGATCTTCGTCAAATTCATCAGAGTTTGACGAATTTCTAATAATCTCCTATTCACCCCCCCTCTAGGATATAACCTACGCTTTCAATTGGTATCAGAGCAAGGTGCTCCCTTGTTCTGTGTGATTTTGGTTTAACCACCTAGAGTTTTAGTTATGTCAACCGCAGGTATGATCAAGGTCTCCGCTACGTGCCCCATCTTCGATGGCACAGACTATCCCTACTGGAAGAACAAGATGCGAATGCATCTTGAGGCTATTGACAATGATCTCTGGTTCATCGTTGAGAACGGTGTCCCCACCATTTCACCAAGTATCAATGCTGCTGATGTGAAGAGATTCAAGCAACTGGACTCCCAAGCGAAGAACATCATTTGTGGTCATCTCAACAAAGGACAGTATGGCAGAGTGAGTGCACTAGAAACCTCGAAGCTTATCTGGGACCGGCTTTCAAAAGTGAATGAGGGTGTTTCCACTCAACGTGACTCCCGAGTTGATGTTCTGCGCAATCTCTTCAATCGCTTCAAAAGACTCGACAATGAAAATGTGCAGCAAACCTTCGACCGCCTCACTGATATTTCCAATGAGCTTCAAGCTCTTGGTGCTGCTAACATCACCGATCATGAGGTGGTGAAGAAATTGCTGAGGTCTCTGGACAGTTCCTTCGACACTTTGGCATTGATGATTCAAGAGCGCCCAGATTACAAGTCACTGGATCCTGCTGACATTCTTGAGAGGCTCAACACACATGAATTTAAACAACCAGAGAAGAGAGACATGTATGGACCCAGCTATGGTCGCCCCCGCGCTCTGAAGGCTAAAGCAAAAGCCAAGGCAAATTCTTCATCTGAAGAAGAAGAAGAGGAATATGAGAGAAGTTCTGACGGTGTTAAGGAAATTGGTAGAGAGCTAGCTATGCTGGTGAAGAAGTTCCAGAAGTTTTCCAAGAAGAACAGATTCGGAAAATCTTCAAAGTATGACTCGAAGAAAACTGGAGAAGCGTCTGCTCGAGACTACAACAAAAGAACCTGTCACAAATGCAAGAAGCTAGGCCACTACATCGCCGACTGCCCTCTTTGGCAGAAGAAGAAGAAGAGTAGGGATGATGATGAGTCTGATGGGAAGAAAAAGAAGTCCTCAAAGTCTTCATCAAAGTCCTCAAAGTCTTCATCAAAGTCCTCATCTCAGAGGAAATCTAGTTTTAGCAAAGCTCGTGCATTCCTTGGGAAGGAAATGGATTCTGAAGAAGAATCTGATGATCAGCAAGCTGAGGAATCTGAGGAGGAGTCAGACACTGGTGTGGCAAGCCTTGCACTCGCTACTGAGTACGTTAGCAAGTCCATCTTCAACACTGAGGATAATGGTATCTCCACCAACAATGATGACTGTGCTGATGACTACACTCCCACCTATTGCTTCATGGCTCGAGGCGCAAAGGTAACCACGAGAAGCTTACTTTGAAACCTCCAGTGATGACGACTCTGAGTGTGAATCTAAACCAAGCTATAAGAAACTTGCTAAAATTTCAACTGAACAGCAACATGCCATGGAAAGGATTCAAAAACTGCTAGACAAAAGCGATGACCTGTTGGACGAGGAAATGGATCGTAGTCAAGCCTTGTCTGAGGATCTCAGAAGGCTTAAGTCTCAATATGACGAATTGAAAGTCGTCATGTGTCCCTCTCAGCTGAACATGAGAAGCTGTCCTATGAATTTCTTCAAAGGAAGCAAGATCTCGAGAAGCTGAGAGCGTCTCATGATGATCTTCAAAAAGAAAACGATTCACTCCTCGCTCAACAGATCAGTACCGCTCAAGAAGAATTTGTTGCACCATGCTTAAAATGCCTTGAATGTGATAATGCTAATTCTTCAGGTGAATGTTCAAATGCTTTTGTGCTTGCAATTGCTTCAACTGCTACGGTGGCCACTAACCCCTCATCTGAGGAAGCCACCGGTGATACTGATGAAAATGCAGGGCTGAAGGAATTATATGTCATTGGCATGTACAAAAGCCTCAAAGGGCATCAAACCCTGTGTGACGTGCTCAAAGCAAATTCTTCACAGGAACCCTAGGAAAGAGGGTATTGCCTTTGAGAAAAAGCTCAACGCTGATGGTTCGTATTGGAAGCCTGAGCAGTATCCCAAAACCACATGGGTTGCTGCAAAGGGACCTCCAGTAGACCCATCCTCTTTATCTGGCTATACTTTTGATTCTTCATATTCTTTAGATGAGTCATTTGACTCCAACTATAAACTGTTCAAAAATCAGAATGGTGAAGTCTTTGCCAGATTCAATGGTACTAACTGCAGGAACGGTCCACCTATGAAGAAAATCTGGGTTCCTAAAAGCCTTCTGGAAAATCTTCAGGTGAATGTCATCATGACACCACCGATGAAGAAGAAACTTCCCAGGGCAAATTCTTCATAGGGATCAAAGTCGTCAAATGGACGCAGACCCACTTATGGTCGCACTAATGTCTCTGTTTCGCAGGGAAACAAACAACGATTTGATGAATATGAGCATTATTCTTCGAACCACTATGTTCACAAATCATCGAAGAATTTCTCTGCCTATTCATTCAATTACTATAACCCTCCTGTGAAAAGAAATGCATATTCTTCAATGCCTAAGTTCTCCATCAATGCACTTCGTCACATTGCTTCTCAGCCACCCATTCAGATGTGGGTGGTTAAGAATAAGAACTAATCTCTTCTGCAGGGTCAGGTCTTCAGGCAACTAAATGTCTGATGAATTTGCTGAAGACCTGACAAAATGCCTGTTGGGATGCAGGCTAATCATGTTGGAATGAATGTTTCATTTCACACATCCCTTATGCTGCTAGATATTACTCATTGATGAAATTGTCTGATGAAATTGATCATCATCATATTCTTCACTTTGAAGCATATGAATTTGTAAGTCAGACTAATGCTCCTACAGGATGAAACACCTTCAGCCACTGAATGGGTCTTGGACAGTGGCTGCACGAATCATATGACTGGAGATAGGAATCTCCTCACTGATGCTCCCCTTACTCCGTCTCATCTGAAGCATATCACTTACGCTGACAAAGGAAAGAGCAAGGTATTGGGTATAGGTAAGGTTGCCATTTCAAAGGATCGACACATGGAAAAGGTGATGCTTGTCGAGTCCCTTGGATTCAACCTCATGTCTGTCTCAATGCTTTGTGATCTTGATATGATTATCATCTTTGGCAAATATAGATGCATTGTGCTGTTGGAATCTGACAAATCCAAAGTCTTCAAAGGCTTTAGGAGAGGTGACTTTTATATTGTAGATTTCTCTATAGGTCCTCAGCCTGCAACATGTCTAATGGCAAAAGCTTCGGAATGCTGGCTATGGCATCGACGACTTGGACATGCTGGAATGAGGAATTTGAGCACTCTTGTCAAGAAGAAGCATATCATTGGCATCGATGGTGTCAAATTCGTCAAGGATCACCTCTGTGGTGCTTGTGAGTCTGGAAAGATGACCAGAGCCAAGCACCAGGTGAAGACAATCATGACCACTACTCGTCCTTTTGAATTACTTCACATGGATTTGGTTGGTCCCACACATTATGCCACACTAACCAATGCAGCATCTCTCTACAGATTCATCATTGTTGATGACTACTGTCGCTACACCTGGGTGCACATCATTACCTACAAGACTGAAGTTTAGAATGTCTTCAGACGATTGTCCAATCGGGCCATGATGAATTATGGTCTCAAGATCAAGCACATCAGAAGTGACAATGGCACTGAGTTCAAGAACATAGGCCTCGATGACTATCTTGATGAACTTGGTATTACTCATGAGCTCTCTGCTCCCTACACTCCTCAGCAGAATGGAGTCGTGGAGCGCAAGAATAGAACCCTCATCGAGATGGCGCACACTATGCTTGATGAATACAAGACACCTCATCACTTTTGGCCTGAGGCAATTGACACTGCATGCCACATCATCAACCGGGTATATCTTCACAAATTCCTCAAGAAGACTTCATATGAACTCCTCACTGACAAGAAACCCAATGTGAGTTATTTCAAAGTCTTTGGTGCAAAATGTTGGGTTAGAGATCCTCATCACAATTCTAAATTTGCACCGAAAGCACATGAAGGTTTTATGCTTGGTTACGGAAATGACTCGCACACCTACAGAGTCTTCAACTCCTTCCACCACACGGTTGTTGAAACTGTAGATGTGCGGTTCGATGAAACTAATGGCTCGCAAAGAGAGCACCTGCCTCCTGTGCTAGATGAAATGCCACCTGAGGAATCTATCAAGCTGATGGGCACGGGTGAAATTGTGCCCAGTGAAGAAATAGCTGCTGATGAAGAAGTGGTTGTTCCTCGTCGTGAAGAAAATGAACATTCTGACAAAAATGATGCTGAGGACTCTGCACGGCAACAACAACAACAACAAGGCCCTCATCTAGCACATCCACGAGTGGCGAATGAAGTGCAGATTGAGAAGATCCTCGACAACATCAATGCACCTGGTCCCCTCACTCGCTCAAGAGCTTCACATTTGGCTAAATTTTGTGGGCATTACGCGTTTGTCTCTATTTCAGAGCCCACCAAAGTTGATGAAGCCTTTCAGGAACCTGAATGGATTCAAGCGATGCAAGATGAATTGCATCAATTCGAGCTCAACAATGTGTGGGAGCTTGTTAAGCGTCCTGATCCACGCAAGCACAATATCATCGGCACTAAGTGGATCTACCGCAACAAACAAGACGAAAATGGCCAAGTGGTGAGGAATAAGGCCCGTCTTGTAGCTCAAGGCTACACACAGGTTGAGGGTATTGATTTCGATGAAACATTTGCACCTGTTGCTAGGCTTGAAGCCATTCGTATATTGCTTGCATATGCTAACCATCATGATATCCTCTTATATCAAATGGATGTGAAATGTGCATTCCTCAATGGTAAGCTTGAGGAATAAGTATATGTTGCTCAACCACCAGGTTTTGAGGACCCAAAGCATCCTGACAAAGTCTTCAGACTCAACAAGGCTCTCTATGGCCTCAAGCAAGCCCTGAGGGCTTGGTATGACACACTGAAGGAATTCCTGAAGAAAAAGGGGTTCAAGCCTGGTTCACTTGACCCTACTCTTTTCACTAAATCTTATGATGGTGAACTGTTCATATGCCAAATATATGTTGATGATATTATCTTTGGTTGCACTAACAAGAAATACAGTGACGAATTTGCTCATATGATGCAAGAAGAATATCAGATGTCTATGATGGGGGAGTTAAAATTCTTCCTCGGACTTCAAATTCGTCAACAACCCAATGGCATCTTCATATCTCAGGATAAATACCTCAGAGACTGCCTGAAGAAATTCGGAATGCAAGATTGCAAAGGCTTCAAGATACCAATGCCAACAAATGGCCAACTCAACACTGACGAAAATGGTAAAGATTTCGATCAGAAGGTATATCGCTCCATCATTGGTTCGCTGCTTTACCTATGTGCATCTAGGCCAGATATTATGCTTAGCGTTTGCATGTGTGCCCGCTTTCAAGCGTCACCGAAGGAATCACACCACCAGGCTATGAAACGAATTCTTCGATATTTGGCTCACACCCCCAACGCTTGGATTATGGTATCCCAAGGGCTCATCACTTGATCTTGCTGGATATTCCGATTCTGATTATGCTGGTGATCGAGTGGATTGCAAGTCAACATCAGGCACATGCCATTTCCTCGGACGATCTCTTGTATGTTGGTCCTCGAAGAAGCAGAACTGCGTTTCACTTTCTACTTCCGAGGCTGAGTACAGTGCTGCTAGCGCCTGCTGCTCTCAGTTACTATGGATGAAGCAAACCCTCAAGGACTATGGCATCGACGTGAAGAAAGTGCCACTCTTCCGCGACAATGAGAGCGTCATCAAGATCGCCCACTACCCTGTGCAACACTCAAGGACGAAGCATATTGAGATTCGTCACCATTTTCTTCGTGATCATGTGCTGAAGGGAGACATCGTCATCGACCATGTGAAGACTGAAGACCAGCTTGCAGATATCTTCACAAAGCCCTTGGATGAGAGAAGGTATTGCATGTTGCGGTGTGAGCTAAACATCTTAGAATCTTTGAATGTCCTCTGAAAAGGACACACATCCTAACGCTTATGCATTCTTGATGACTTTGATGCACAACACACGAAGTAATGTTTTTCTTCAATCAATGAAGACTAACCCTCTAAGTGTGAAGAAATTAATGAAGAACTTGATTCTCAGAACCCTACGACAATTGTACGCGGTGTCTGAAATCATCATAGTTCTTATACGGTGGGTAACGCCACTACCTCTTTTTGACGTTCTTCAAATTTGAGTTGTTCGTCATTTGCATTTTCGTCAATCTTTTCAATTTCGTCATTTCAGGTTATTCTTCACTGCTTATCTTGATTTGAGCTTTTCATGTCCTCAACAACATCCACATATAGCTATTTCTTCATTCGGAGTTTTTCGTCATCTATGTGGATGTGATCGGACCCGCTCCCCTCTGTGCTAAGCTCAACCCACTCTGTGCACAATCTCTTCATATGCGTTCTACTTGACACTGTTCAAAGTCTTCACTGTGTCCTTGACAGCTGAAGAAATTGCGAACACATTTTGAAAATCTTCTAATCAATTTTTGGCGGTTACCACAGTAACTTCATCCCGCTCTTCGCACGCGTGGATTGAGATGAAAATGCATGTGTGACACGTGTCACTCAGATGCGAATCGCTAGGGGCTTATCCGTCCAAAATTTTTGGGCCACTCAGTTTTTACCGCACCTATATAAAGGCTTGACCCCGTCAACCACAACTCCTTTCACTCTCGCGCCCCTGTCGCTCTCAAACCCTACCGCCACCGCTGGATCTCAACGTCACCGGAGAGGAAGAGCTTCACTACCTCAACTTCTTCACCGTCGTACTCACGCCGGCCACGGATTTCTTCACCTCGGCCACCGCCGTAGCCGTCTTTCGTCGCCGAGTTAGGGCACAGAAGATCTAAACTGACGATTTCCTTCTCCTCGTCGTCCAGTTAGTCGAGTTCATCATTGGGGTAATTAAAATTTATTTTTACCGCCCAAGTTTGATCTTTTTACTGCCACAAAATCTTCAAGTGCTGTTTTTACCACTCTTCCAATTCTTCAGCACTTCCTTCTGGCCAGTCTTGAGTATTTTCACCTAAGTTACACTTAACAAGAAGATTCCTCAATTGTGCAATTGCTTCAATCTGTACAACTCTGGAACCTTTTTCAAGAACACTTAGTGAAATGCGTCAAGACGATAAGGGTCAATTTCTTCACCTGGTTTATTTTGAAAAATCTCTGAGAACGCATGTGACTCTTCCCTATTTCCTCGCAACTATATTCTATTCACAGGTACAATGTCTGCCGACGAATCACTAGGTTGTCATCAAATTAATTCATTTGCAGCATTGCTTGAGGAAAACCTTCAAACTTCTTCAGAGTCCTCAAAAGTTCAAAAACCTCAGCTGAAGAAAATGGCTGATGGGAAAAGGCCTCAGAAGGGAGGCAAGCGGAAAGAGGAACATACAGCATTTGAGATTCCTGACGACCTGTATGATGGATATTGCACTCCAGATAAGGAAACACATGGAAAGGAAACAAAGGAGCAGCGCAAAACGCGCATGCAAAAGATCAAGAGGTACTGGACATACTAGTGGAGGGATTACAATTTCGTCACCTCCAAGTACATGAAGGACTTTGCCGTGAAGCCACCGTGCAACAGGCCACCACTTGCTGAAGGCCAAACTGCTCATCCTACCAGCATCCGAAGGGGTGAAGAATTCCCCAAAGAATGGGCAAAGCAACAGGCTAAGTTGCAGAAACAGGACAAAAAGGCCGTTGATGAATTCAACAAGGCCGCAAAGGCCTCAGCTGAAGCGGGCGCAAGTGGCAGTGCAAGTGCTCCGAAGAGAGCCATGCAGAAGAAGCCTGCCAGCAAGCCAAAGCCGTCAGTCCCAAAGGCTTCAGCACCCAAAGCTACAAACTCTTCAGCGCCTCCTCCTGCTTCAAGTTCATCACAGGCAACAGCAAAAGCTTCAACACCGGTCGTGCTCGCATCTTGCCAGCGCACCGAGGGCTTTCCAACAGCCTCAATCGCTGCATCAAGTGCCTCAGCGTGTGGGCAACCATTATCTTCACTGCCCACGCTGAAGAAAAAGGCAACAACTGGCCATGGAACTAGGCCAAGTTCCAAGAGCAAGGCCGTCGTGCCTCAGGCAGACGAACAAGGGCTGGCTGACGAAGATGAGCTCGTTGAGTTCCTCAGACGAAAGCAAGAGCAAGCAGTAGTTGCTAAGAATTCTTCAGTCCCTATGCTGCTAGACCCCAAGAAGCTTCTAGACTTCATTGACATCTGGTGCACCAAGCCAGACACGCCCCTTGACGAATTGAATTTGCCTCCTGTTCCGAGTCATGTGTTATCAGCTTTCATTCTGAATGAGAAGCTTAAAATTGCTCAAGCAAAACTGGTGAGGAAACAGCAGCTGCAGAAAGAGAAGGAGCTGTGGAAGAACATGCTTTCAATTTCTCCTCAGCAGCTTGTGTCTTTGCAGTCTGAGATCCAAAAGCTGTCTGAAGAATTTGAACGCCAGTCAAGTCACTGCTGTGGTGTGCGTGACAGATTCATCGCTGCAACCAACCTGGTTGTTGAAGACCACAACAAGCGTGAGGCAGCCAAGTTTGGTACAGTGCCACCCACAAGTTCTTTAGCTTCACCACCAACAGCCACGGCCAGTGAGACTGCGCCATTATCTCCGCAAGTACAAGATAGGGCAACTGACGATGTTGTTCCTGAAGGAATTGCAAGGGCGACTGTATCAGTCGACCCTGAAGAAATTGAACCATCCAGTTCCTCAGTAGAAGCTCCACCAGTGACTTCACCCGTGAAGCATATCACACTTCCTTCTGCATCAGAAGTGAAGAAAACCAAGGCTGCTGAGAAGGAAGCAAAGAAAAGAAAAGCTTCAGCCCCACCAACCAACACAACAACTGTGAAGAAAGTGAAGACGACTCCAATGTCTTCAGATGCTCCGATTGATGCCATACCTATCTCTTCAGCGCCCCCTACTCCTGCCAATTAAAATCTTCAGATTGTTCCATATGGGGTGGAATATGAAATTCCTCAGGCTGATGCAAATGACACTGAAACCCACTCTGCTGCTACCAAAGAGCAGGTGGATAAACAAATTGAAGTCGAAGATGATGCTTCGCTTCACCAAGTCGTGTCACGGAAGCCCTCACAGGTTCCGATGACTGAAGAGAATGACACTGCTTCGTCTGGAAGTAGTGAAGAAACAGAAGAGGATGTGGATATTGATGGTGCTACTACCCCTCCGATCATCGATGAATTTTGGGAAGCTTTCCATCCAAATTCGCCCCTCACCACACCTCTGACGCAAGTGTCACAGTCACCCCCCGTCACTGAAGAAATTCATACGGCCTCTGAGGAAAAACAACCATCACCACTCCAGAGCATACCTGAAGAAATACCAGCTGCAGCAGCTGATGAAACTGCTTAAGATGAGCCCACAGTTGATGTCGTCAATACATCCCCTCCTCGTGCAGACTCAATTCCTTCAGCAGACACCGATACTGTTCCCACTGCAACTGCTGAGGAAATTGCCAAGTCCCTTGCTGTCACCGATCCCAATGATTCCACTGGGTCCCCACGACCAGTGTTTGACGTTCGCAAGAAGATGCACAACCTTCACCCGGTGCCAGTGATGCCTAAGATTGGCAGAACCCTCAGGCGGCCTCAGTTCGATAATGCCAAATTCTTTGAAGAGAAGAATTTCTTCATAGGTGAGTCCCCATATGACTCAGCCAAGATCAGGCGCCTGCGATTCTGGAAAAGGACGCAGATGAATTTCTATGCATCACTGCTATTCGACAAGAACAAAGTATTTCCTCATCGCCATATTCCTCACGTGGATATGGAGTCTCTACCGTGCTTTTGACCAGTTCTGGTTGTTCTTCACGATGCTGGATTGCTCAGCTTCTGCTCTGATGTGTGCGATTGGAATGAAGAATTCATTCTTCAGTTCTATGCCACAGTGCATTTCTCAGGAGAGGCTGAAGACATTGCTACATGGGCTCTGGAATGGATGAGTGAAGATACTCACTATAAAGCACCTATTGAAGAACTTCTCCGTGCTCTCCCAGTTGATCCACCCCATGAAGACGCAAAAAGAATATATGAAGAACCTGAGCTGCCCGACCACCTGATGCAAGTGCTTATGAAGCCAATTGCTGAAGGAGAAACTCAAAGGACAACCTTCTTAGTGAAGGATTTGCTATATGTGCCAAGGACCGTTTTTCGCATTCTGTCCAAAACCCTCAGTCCAATCAAATGACACAACTCCAACACTGAAGAAGTTGTGGGAATTATGAAGAATCTGCTGTTCCATATAATTCATGGCACTCCCATCAACAGTCACGATTTCTTTCTGAGGACATTGGTCACCGTGGCACAGTCGCCTTTTGATCTGAAGCCATATGCTCCGTGGATCATGAGATTCATCAGATCCAGATCTGCCATTCCCTACAAGGCTGACAGTCAGAATCATTTGAGCTATTTGCCTGAAGGTGAAGTTCTTCCGAGCACCATCTCCTCAGTTCCTGGAAAGGGCAAGACTCCCGTAGATGAAGGCTTACGTCCTCTGGATGGACATTTTCATCAACCAATCTCCAGCTCCAATGCTGATGAAACTGCCAGCCAGGGCACCGCTGCAAAAGCTTCAAGGCCAAGTTCTTCACCTGAAGCACCACGTGTCATGAAGGACCGTGAGCTGCTCATCAGTCTTCACCAGAAAGTGGACAGGAATCACAGATGGGTTAAGCGTCAGTTTGCTACTGTACAAGCCAACATGACTATGACGCATAACGCAGTCTGCAAAAACCGCTATTATCTTCATGAGATTTTTGACAGATCATCGGCCATCCTTTCACACCTCAAGACCGATGAAGAACTTGCTGATTTGGACTTCCAGATGAACTTTGACTGGGCAGAACCGCCAAGGAAGAAGTTCAAGAACACCCAAGTTCCTCCTCTCATGCTGAGTTCAGAGTCTTCATCGCGCATGACTGATGAAAATGAAACCGTTGAAGACACTGTGGCTTGTCCATCGGCTACACGCGACCCCAACAATGCTAGCGCTCTCTAGTCTTCACCGCGGTGATTTTCTTCAGGGGCGTTAGTCCTCACCTTGTCTCCTTTTGGTCATATGATGACAAAGGGGGAGAAGTGTGAGTTAGTCTTCAAGCGGGTTGTTATATATGGGCTGTTTTTGGTGAGTTACAACTCTTGAACTTCATTTGATTCATTTTTGACGAGTTGTAACTTAAATAACTGTTGGATGTCTGACACTTTTGCTATGTTTTATATGCATGCTCTGATCATAACTATATCTGCTCATGCATGCACAATTTCGTCAGACACCAATTTTCATCATGCATTCATATTCTTCAAATATCTTATGATCATGCATGATTGGATTCCAAGATATAGGGGGAGATCTCCACAATTTCAACCTGCCATGTGCATTTGCAATCCAAAGCAAATTCCTCATATGCACATCTTCAGGGGGAGTTCCTCAATATCTTGTAATCAATTTCTTCAAACTCTGTACTTACACTTCAATTATTTTTACTCCCGTTGAAAGCCTAACCAATTTTTCATCAATCACCAAAAAAGGGGGAGATTGTAAGTGCATCAAGTGCCCCCTTTGTGGTTTTGGAGTATTGAAGACAAATAGGTTGAGGAACTAATGTGTTTGTGAGTATACACAGGAGACAGAGTCCCTGAAGATTTGGTTTAACACATGGAAGACGACCCCTAAAAATAGATTTCTTCAAGTGAAGAATTTGATGATGAAATTGGTACGGCCTTTGAAGAAATTGATGTGAAGACTTTGAAGCTTGAAGACTTTGGTTTTCGTAGTTTCTTTTCTTCTTATTTGAGTCATAGGAAAAACCGTACTGTTAAAGGGGGTCTAGGTGAAACATATTTCACATTTCCAAAGTGATGCTCAAAACTTCTCAAACCTATACACACAAGCCGCTTTGAGTGAAGCCTTTGGAAATCTCCAGTACAGCTGACGCATTTGCTAGCGACAGTAATGAAGTTCATCTGGTCGCTGACGAATTTGGTCAGGCTGAGGAGTTAGGAGTTCACTAGTGCGAGCTACTTATCGTGAGGAAATTGAGTGCCCTGACGAATTTGAGAGTACAACTTTCCGACCGTTGCTGCGCCGCGTGCCAGCTGTCGAGTGGATCCTTATCCTGACAACGGTCGAATCAGACAAGGGCATTTATGACATTTTATGTCGGGTTGCCCCCTGGTTATAAATAGCCGCCCCCCACAACCACTTGTTGGTTGGCTGCTCCGAGAGAACTTGACACTTGTCATTTGAGAGCAACCCATCCTCTGACGACTTTGTGATTAACCCAAGTGAGGAAAAAGCCAACCAGAGCCTAAGTGATTGAGCATCACTGAACAGATTGATTTGTGTGATCCGACACTTGTTACCTTTGAGGACTGTCATTCCTCCAGACGATTAGGCGCCATGTTCTGAGCACCCAAGAGTAATTGTGGCGTGCCGGTGAACAAGTCTGTGAAGGTTTTGGAAGTCTACTTTGAAGACTTACCACGAGTGATTGGGCGAGGTCTAAGTGACCTTAGCTCAAGAGGAATACGGTGAGGACTAAGTGTTCTCTGAGTTGCGACTCAGCCGCCTCAACCAGACGTACAGTTGATGCAACAACTGGAACTGGCCTACCAAATTCCATTGTCTTCACCACGCCAACCTGGTTTCAAATTCCTCACCCTCCCTTACTTTATTCCGCTGCTGAAGAATTTGTGATCTATCCTCTGACGAATTTGAACTGAAGTATTTGATCATGCTATCGTTTATTTCCTCAGTTCATATTCTTCATGCGTGTATGATTGTATGATTGCATGTTCTTCACCCTTATATATTATGTTCGCATGTACTCGGATTCTGTGATGACTTAGTTTCCCTTGCGTTTCTATTTCTTCACTCTGATCTTCGTCAAATTCATCAGAGTTTGGCGAATTTCTAGTAATCTCCCATTCACCCCCCCCTCTGGGAGATAACCTGCGCTTTCTGGAAGACGCTGGGTTGAAGAATTGCCTGCCATTCTTTGGTCACTCAGGATGACACCAAATAGAGCGACAGGCCAGACACCCTTCCCCCTTGTCTATGGGGCAGAAGCAGTGCTCCCCACGGAACTCACATACGGATCTCCTTGATTTCAAGCTTTTGACGAAGCAGATCGGGAATAGAGAAGGCATGATGATCTCATGCTCTTGGAGGAGGACCGTTCCCGGGTTGTGGTACATGCTGCACAATACCAACAAGCTTTGCGCCGCTACCATAGCTGCAAAGTACGTGCCCGTGGGCTTGAGGAAGGTGACCTTGTTCTTCGAAGGTTTCAATCCTCGAAGGGAGAAAATAAGTTGACGCCGAAGTGAGAAGGCCCTTACTAGGTAGTCCAAGTCACTAGGCCTGGCTCGGTCTGTTTAGAGACTGAAGATGGCACTCCGGTGCAAAACTCATGGAACATTGAGCATCTTCGCAAGTTTTACCCGTGAGGCGCAGTTGCCGGGCTTCCCAGCAATGACTTTTGTACAAGTTGGCCGTCAAGGTGTAATCCTTTGTACAAAGCCAGGTGCAGATCCCGTGCATAGTGAAATAAAGCTAAGTGTTTCACAACTTTTGTTCATGTACATTTATGTTATGTATGTTACGCACAAATGTTGTGTTACATGTACAATCCTTGTATGAAATGATTAACATGCCGTCAAGTGTTCTAGCCGGCTCTTTTTTCTCCTCTTTTTTCTTAAAGGGCAGAAAATTTCCTCCGCGCGCAAGTTTCCTGGGGGAGTAATGGGTGTAACACACCAATGGCGATGAAGTAATCATCAAATACAAGAAGAACAGTAAAGAAAGCTAAGTTGCAAAAACTTTGAAACATTTAAGTTTTCTTGTTGTTACCACCTTTTCCTTGAACGATTTCCTGTCTTTGTACATTAACCTGCACGCGAAGGAACCTTTTTGGGGCCTAGTTACGCTCCTAGTTGTTTCGAGTCCGCTCAACAACATAGGTGGCTGCACTAATAACCGGGAAGGTAAACCATACCGGGAAGCGGCATTTTCGGCAAGCTGCTAAGGACCCATTCCTCAAGCGCTGTCGGCTAGAGTGTGTGCACCGGGAAGTGTTTCCAGCAAGCGTAGGGTGTAAAAAGTACAAAGACGGAATCACACAAGGAGGAAACATACATTCATTCAAGCACAAGTTATATTATACATGTGATAGAACAGATCTAACTTAGGATAAATTGTTTATTACATGTGCAGTGGTAGCTGCGGAAATGCAGGAAATATTTTAGTTGCGAAGATGGCCTTCTATTCGGCTGCACTTCTCGGCAGTTGTGTTGGCGATTGGAGTCACAACTTGCCGGGTTGCCTCGAGCTCAAGACTCTCTGGAAGCTTCGTGAAGACTTTGGAGAGGTTGACGCCTGGGTTGTGGTACACAACCTTGGGGAATATCCTCAAGATCACATTGCGCACCAAGATGCTCGCTTCATCAGCAAACTTCTTCGCGCGGCCCTTGTGATAGGTGTTCAGTTCCGCGAGGAGGCCTTCGAAGAAGTGAGACAAGGTTGTGTTGATGGCTTCACTGGTGTCCACCCTGAAGCTCAAGTTTTTCAAGTCCTTAATCGCCAGCTATGCGCTGAGGCACTCGGCGATGCCAACAAGCTTGGCGGTCCAGTCAATGGTGGATTTCTTGAGCTGTGCAAATTTCTCTTCAGCCACCTTTTGGAGACGTTTCGCCTCCCCCAAATCAATTGTCAAGGTCCTCTCCTTATGATTAGCACGCTCAATCCCTCTCGAATCCGCCAATTCGGCCCTACCAATCAAGCTTGGCGTTAGTAAGGGTTTTGATTTCGTCATCTTTGGACGTCAGAGAGGCGCAAAGCTCCGACAGCTCGTCTGCGGCCTCTGTGTTGAGTCTTTGAGGGCGGTGATCTCTTGATCCTTGGCGGCAAGCTCTTCCTCATGCTTCTTCACATGGGATTCCAAGTCCACCTTGGCAGTGTCAGCAGCATTGACAGCATCAAGGGCTTCCTTGAGCTTCCTGGCGTGTTCTGTGGCCTCGGCTTGGAGAGCTTCCTTGTGCTTCTGCTCAAGCTCCTTGGTGCGCTTGGCCAGAAGGGCTTGGATTTCATCATCTTTAGCGCAAAGAACTGTAGCAAGCTTCTCTTCCCTAGCGGCAAGTTCTTCTTCATGGGAATCAAGGCCGATCTTGCATTGATTCAACTTGCTATTGGTTTTCGCAGCCTTCTTGGCGGCCTCAGCTTGAGCCATCTCAGCTGCAGTATTTTCCAGAATGAAGGCTTCCCTGTCAACGGCAAGCTAAACTTGCCGGTTCTTGAGGTCCTGGACGCTCTCAGCATACCATACCTGCGCTTCATCAACTTTTTGTGGAAATTCTTGTTCTGCCTTTTCGACTTTGGTGGCGCGGTGCGTAAACTTTTCCCAACGCTTGCTCAAGCGCTGCTGTATCTCCTTGAAGCCTTTCTCCATCGACTGAAGTAAGTAGTATTCCACAGCGTCATCGTCAGCGTTGTGCTCTTCTTCGGTAGTCTTGGTGTCCGTGATGACAAGCTCATCATCAAATTCTTCAAGTGCGTGCTCTCCGGCGCCAGATGTGCCGGGAGCCTCAGCTCCTCTTTGCAGGCTCGAGAGCCTCAGGTACTCGCCTGCCGAAGGGGCCTCAGATATGGTAGGATGGTTGCTAGTGGCTGGCACTATGTTGTCGGCCACTCTCATCTTCACCCCTGCGTCAACGCTTGCCGCCTCCTGAGCAGAAACACTGCCGGCGGCCTCGGCGGTCTTCTGGGACGCATCCATGGCAGCCTTGGCAGCCTCTTCCGCGGCAGCCCTGGCAGTCTCCTCTGCGGTGTTGTTCGCGGTCTCTTCCACGGCGTCGACGGTCGCCCTCTCATCTGGAGGGGTCTGTTTTGTGAAGGAGAAAAGGGGCGAAGAAATCTCAAATCCAAGCCAAGAAATCAAGACTAAGCAAAGTGATGCAGACAAGGACGGAAAAATGCTTGCATGATAGAAATTTACCCGTGGGTCTGTGGAGGGGGCACTGCTTCCCCTCCGGCAATGTTGGTTGCCGTCGCTCGGTCTCTGGCAACATTGGTTGCCGGTGAGTCCACGACGCGGACAGGCTCATCGTGAATTTCTTCACGAGGAGGGCTGGTCCTTCCCGACGAGTTGCTTTCCGGAAGGGTTGTTGTTGAAGGCACAACCAGGGGCTCGGCTTCCCGGTGCTCTCCTTCCTGGTGGAAAACTTCCGCCTCGTTGTCAGCATCAGTATGAGGGGCACTGGCGGCGGCACTTGCCAGCGGGATCTGACCAGCATCACCTCGCTGGGGGCTGAGCTCAATCACCTCAGGGGGCGTTGAGCCTTGGCCAATGTAGGTCGCCGGCCCACCTGCATCGATGGTCCTCGCCCTCTTGCGGGACCTGTGCGCCAGAGGCGTCTCGTCCCTACAAGATCAAAACAAACAAGCTGTCAAGTTAGTGACAGCCATAATCAAGAAAGATTAGTGAGTAGAGGAAGGAATGGAAGCGTACTCCTCATCTTCCTCCTCATAAATTGTGGAAATGTCCCAATGGGCTTGGCTTCTAGGGATAGAGATCCTTGCCAGAGGAGAAGGCTCCCTAGTACACTTGGGGGCTAGTGGAGTTTGGAGCTAGACAACTTCCACCTCTTCTGCAGCTGGCGGAACTTGTGGCCGGGGAACTTGCTGCTAAGAAGGTTGTCGCCAGGAAGCCTATGGCTGGGAAGCTGGTTGCCGAGGAACTGCCATGCTCACTTCTGCACTTGTAGGATCTCCTGCCGATCTCGTTTGCTTCTGCTTCGTCTTGGCTGGCTTCTTCGAAGCCTCTGATGTTTCTGCGGCTCTTCTGCGAGCCAGAGGAGCAGGGGCTGCTCTTTGGCTTCCTGTTCCTTTGCTTCTTTTTCTTCTCCCGCCTCTGCCACATCTTCAGTGTAGCTGGCCGTGGCCCGAGAGCCTCCCACGCCTCCTGCGGCCTCTGCCCTCTCAGCAATAAATTTCAATTCATCATCCTTGGTGGGGTGGCACTACTGGGAAAGGGCTTATAGGTGAACCCCAATGAGTGGCGGGCGAGGCTTGGCACCCGCCACTGCTAAGTTGGAGAAGTAGCTCTGGCGAGTACTAAAGAGGACTCGCCACTGCTCCTGTCGAAGCAGTGGCGAGCAGTACGCCGTACCTGCCACAAGTAAACTGTCTTCAAGATCCTCGCTTACTGAAAACCTATTGTGGTGGACGCAGCTGGACGCCCGCCACTACTCCATCAGTTAGCTGTGGCGGGCGGCTAGACGTGCCCGCCACACCTGTATTTCGGCAACTCGTGCCAAGGGTGTTTAAAAATTGAGAAAATAGCAGTGGCGGGTCCCTAGCATAATGTGGCGGGTCGTCTTCTCTGCCCGCCGGATGAATTTAGCTGTGGCGAGTGTTTTCTTGCGCCCGTCACTTGGCGTACACTTAGGGTTTCTAAGCACCACGCGCCTGCAGCCATTCCACATCTTATCCAAAAAATCTTTCACCCTCGTCTCTCTCGTCCGTCGCCGTCGTCGCCATCGTCGTGGCGGCCTTGGACGTCGCCATCGTCGCGCTGGCCCTCCGGCTCCTACTAGGGCGCCGGCGCCGTCCGCCTCATCCTCGTCGTCCCCATCGCCCTCGCCGTCCGCCGTAGCCGCATCGAACGTCATCGCCGTCCCCCACCGTCACAGTCGCCCTCGCCTTCCACCGACTACAATGTCTGCAGCAACCCCGACGTCCTCAATGTCCGCTGCCGTCGGCCTCAACCTCCATGTCTTCTCCGTCCGCCCCGGTAACGACATGCATATTTCTCTTTTATTGTATATTTAGATTGCTGTTGTTCTTGTACTAGAAATAGTTAGTACTAGATGTAGATTTTTTGGGCGTAGATAGTGTTTATTGTAGATGTACATTGAAGATGTACATTTTTTGGGCATAGCATATTATTTATAATAGAAAAATTTAGGGATTTCTATTTCTGTGCCCCTCATTGCTTAGTTCTCCTCAGTTTTGCCTATGCTCTTTGGCAGTCCTCACTATTCCCCTCCACCGCGCGGCTCACCCTCACAAAATCCCAAAATGGGTTTGCCGTTGGGTCAAAGCCTTTAACCGTTACTTGGCGCGGTTACTGACACGTGGGACACCCCTGGCAGCGCCTGCGCGCTCGTAGATGGTGGGCGAATATACTGACTTGTGGGACACCTCTGTCAGCGGGGCGCGCTCGTAGATGGTTGGCGCATATACTAATTTGTGGGACACCTCTGTCAGCGGGGCGCGCTCATAGATGCTGGGTGGTGTCACTGACATGTAGGACACCCATGTCAGCGGCAGCGCGGTCGTCGGTGGTGGGCGCTGTTACAGGCGCGTGGAACACCCATGTCAGCGGTAGCGTGGTCGTCGGTGGTGGGCATTGTTACAGGCGCGTGGGACACCAACGTTGGGCCCATCTGTCAGTGTCTGTGTGGTGGTTTGTGGTGGGAATTGGCGAAAAAAAGAGGTGGCGCAGCACAGTCATCGGTGGTGGGCGTTGTTACAGGCGCGTGGGACACCAACGTTGGGCCCATCTGTCAGCGTCTGCGCGGTGGTTTGTGGCGGGAATTGGCGAAAAAAGAGGTGGCTTTTTAAGCCAGGAAGAGTACTCGAACCCGAGACCAGACGCTCAAAGAGAGGCGCAAGGGCCAACAGACCAAGTATGTGTACATGTCTTTTGAATCATTCCTCGCCTTTTTATTTACAAAAGGAAGCGAAGAATGGACCCACCGAATTGTTTTCCCTTTGTTCAAACCATTTGGTGTGGTGGATGCACTTGAGTCAACAAAATTAGTTTAGTCCTGAATATATTGGTTTGGTGGATGAACTTTGGACAAGCAAAGTAACAAGTTTGAAACAAAAACATTGTCAACACTTCAAGTTCGACCCCATTTTGAAAACAAAGAAAGAAAATGCACATGTAAATGGCCACATACATGGCATAATCCATGATTATTTGCCCAAATTTGGCACAACTATTGCTGTTACCATTGTGGACAAAGTTTCCATAGGAATTTGCAATTATTTTGTAATAAAAAGCAACATTTTCATTTTCCAAGTCCTAGAAATGACTTTTTTTGTGAAGGAAGTGCCCCAAATAGTTTTGAAATTTGTTCCATTTATTTTTCACCAAAAGTAGGTCACATTGGATGGCCACTGACCATGTTTCAGTAATTTCAGAGTACTATTGCTATATTCCATCCATTAGTTGACTTTTAGTGAATTATCAGAAATTGCCCAAATTTGAACTACAAGTGTGATGTAGTTTGGTCTTGAAAATTCCAAAAAATAATTTTATGCTCCAGTGTTGGTGGTGGATGAACTTGAGAAAAGGAAAGTAGGAATTCCAAACCTTTTTGTATAAATGGTTAACACTTCAAGTTTGACCCCATTTTGAAAAAAAAAGAAAATGAAAAAAGGCTCAAAAAATGAAATTCCTTTGCATGGAGCCATCTTTTGTGCACTAGTTTGTGGGAAAAATATTAAACTTGCAGTACCACATGTTTGAAATACAACAAGTTTGAAAATTTGGCAATGTTTGATTGAAAACACCAAATTATTTTAGCAAATTCATGAAAAGTGGGTCACCAGTTGTCACATACAAGCAAACCGGGCACAAATTGGACATCCAAACATGCATACGTACTGACATTCAATTTGGACATTCAAACAACACCAAATTTCATTAAAAGTTTAAAATTTGTACAGACATAAACCCTAAACCTAGCTACTGGTCATCGTCGTCTAGGTCGGAGCCTCTGCCGATGCCTGAGGAGCCGTCCTCGTCGCCCTCTTCCTGCTTGTCGTTGTCCTCGTCATCGCTCACGAGGTCGATGGTGACGTCGGCCACCGAGGCGACGACCGCCTATCGCAGGTCCGACGAGTCCACTGGGTCATTGGGGTGGCGCTGTGTCCCCTTTGTTGATTCGCACAATGCCAGGAGGAGCCCCGGCATGTCTGCAGGGTCGCCGGCCTCGCTGACCACCGCTCCCCCGTACTCCGCCACCAGCGGCGTTCCGGCTCCGGTTTGGGTTCGAGCAGGGGGCCGCCATAGCCCATCCCGGGCTCTGGGTTGGGAATGAGCAGGGGGCCGCGCGAGCTCGTCCCGGGCTCGGGCTTTGGGACTAGCAGAGGGGCGCCACAGGAACTCGTCCCCGGTCCGGCTTTGGGATGCGCAGGCCGGCGCCGCGCACCGCAGAGCTCATCCCCGGCTCCAGCTTCGGGATGCGCAGGCCGGTGCCGCGCACTTCAGAGCTCGTCTCGGGCGTCCTTGGCTCCGGATTTGGAATGCGGAGGCCCCGGCTGCTACTGGCACCGCCGCCGCCTCCTGCAGATGTGGGCGTGGCCCGCGGCGTGAGCCGAGGAGTGGCCCGCGGCGGCAAAACCCGATCGCCCTCCTCCAGACCGAGCTGCGCGCGGCAGGCGGCCGTGACATCAGGGAAGGCATGCCCTTCCCAGAAGGCGTACCTTTCGTCGATGTTGTTCTGCGAAGCCGGGTAGCGGCCGTTGTAGTGCTAGATGCTGGTGGCATGTTCCTCCGCTAGGATCTCCGGCCACCGCTGGCTGCCGAGCGCGTAGCGCGGCTTGGACCGCTCCTCCAGCGGCAAGCATTCCCGAAATGTGTGAATCGTGCGCGACATGGCCGGCGTGCCAACGGTGGGGATAGGCTCCACCGCGAGCCCCCCCCCCCCAAGCTCATGTGCCAGCCAGACGGCAGGCGCGTGTCCGGTGGCACCATGACGCCGCAGCGGGCAAGGAGCGATGCCTCATCGACTTGGAGGGTGCGCGGCATGCCAGGAACGAACATCGTGCGGCGGCGCTCCCGGCTGCTTCTTCTCGCCCCACCACCGTGGCTGGCCATTGCTCTGGCTGCGGAAGGGGAGGTGGCTAGGGTTTGGTGTAGGCAGCTAGGGTTTGCTGGAGGCGGCTAGGGTTTGGTGGAGGCGCACGACAGAGAAGGCTGTGGGGCAGTGAGGGGAGGGGAGGGGATTGGGACAGGAGTGGGTGAACGCCGGTGTGCCGTGCGGCTATAAAATGCATTAATAGGCGCCTGGCGGGCACGCCGGCGACGCGACTCCTCGCATGGGAAACCGCACGGTGTGAAAATGCCACAGTGACCGCGATGTGACTACACATGCATGCGGGCACATACCCGGCCGATTGTGAGAGCGCCACATGGCACGGTGTGTCCCACTCGTCAGTAACAGCGGCGGCTAATAGTCAACTCCCTTGACCAATGGCAAACCCCCGTTTGGGCATTGGTGAGGGTGGGTGGCGCGGTGGAGGGGAAAAGTGAGCAAAAAATGTTGGCTTGGGCAAAACTGAGGAGTACTAAGTAAAGAGGGGAACAGAAATAGAAATCCCAAAAAGTTAATACTAGTTATTAGTGTACATGTAACCCTCAAAGTTTCTACTAGTTATTCATGATGCGGGTGTTCATAACGAGTGCCGATGTTTTGGGAAACGTTGATTAAGTTTCGTTTCGCCAAATTTCTGGCACTCAATATGTCCTTTTACTAGCAAAGGTCATGCCGATTTTTTCCGTACAACACATCGACTGTTATATGTTGCTATATAGTTGCTTTCAATGAAATTCTGGTTTATCTAAATGTCAAGTTTTTTAATGCGAATTAGATGAAGAAGCCAAGACGCGTCGTTATGACTCCTGCAGTGGTAGACTCCGTCTCGAGGGTGGTTCATATTGTCTTACATATGAGCCAACTCCTTTAGTTTGTGATTCACATTGTCTTCAATTTCTAGAAGGTGGGCGCCCCTGATTCAAACCCCAACATGGTCAATATACAATGGCCCGACCTCGCCGAGGTGGCACACGTAGTGCTGGTAATGTGTGATCGCATGTATTACCATTATGAATTTTTGTGTTCATTTTTAATCTTCCATCTATGAACACAGCAAATGAATGAGGATGAGCTCGATGGGATCCCCGAGTGCCCCTACTATTCCGACAACGGGGGTATGTGCGACGATCCTCATCTAGAGGATGATAGGTACTTCTTGCTAACACTTAAAGAGGACTACAAGTATATACGGTAATTTCTGCACATATTTCCTTCGTAACTAAACATGTCTCAAGATCTTTGTTTTAACGTGTAATTTAGGTTTTTTCCTCAATCCGACTAGTGCATCCCTTGCTATACAAGGCCTTTTGTCCTAGAGAAGCTGCATGTCGAAGACAGAGATGACATTGCTGAAAGGACTGTTTACCTGAAGACGAAACATGGTTTCGTTTTCGAAGCTAGGATTTACAATGAAGTAGATCACACATATTTTGGTTGCACTAATTGGAAAGGATTATGCAAGGATTACGGATTTGAGGAGGGTATGATTATAACCTTTGATATTGGCATCTTGCAAGCCACCTTTCCTCATTTTGATCAAGACATTTGGGTGGAAATAGACATGATTCCTATTTTTCCTTCGTGTGAGTTTCTTAAACAAATTTGTTAAGTAATCTATCTTAAAATATTTGTTATTCACTCCTAACTGCACATTTTAATTAAAATCTACAGCTTATTTTCTATCTCAAAGAAAAATACGGAAAATAGTAGACGATACCTATTAGACAGCTGGCTCCGAGCTTACTTGGGAGGATAAGAATTATCTTGTGTCCTTTGTTAATGATGTTGAGTCATTTAAGAACACTTACGAAGCTGGTCCAAATACTACACCATACGTGCCACTAGTCCACAGGTTGAGCAATACCAACATTCATAAAAAATGCATGGTATGATTTTGTACTATTATTGTGCCACTAGTCCTTAAATAAACTACACTGCTTACTATGTTACTATGTTGTTCTTCAACAGAAGCTCCCAAGAGTTGTTGTGCCTGTAGCGATCGATGCGAAAGGTGAGATGAGAATTATTTGTCATCAGAAGACCAATTTCAAAGGCACCTACTCCACTCCAATCCCACGAGATGGACGCCTCAAAATTGATGAATGGCGGCAAATGTTGAAAGAGTGCAGACCAGAAATTGGAGATCGGTGGATCTCTGTGCTCCACCATAGAGATGCAGGGGCGTTCTTATTCTTTTCAAGTTATCCTAAAAGAGAGGAGTAGGTCCTAGTCCTTTGTCATTATCAGGACTAATGAAGCGGTGCATGTTTGTATTGTCAATCGTGTTTTGCCTACTATGTGTTGGCAGCAGCTACCTAGCTATGAATATTAATTTAGTTGGGGCATTTGTAGTCATGATTGACAACAACTAGAGCTAGTGCTTAATATATGCAGCAATGTCTTCCTCTCTTATCCTTATCAATGTATTCTAAGATGTGTTGTATGAAAAATGGAACCATGCCAGCATACTGTTGCCGTCGTTGTGAAATTTTTATTTTGTGTGACTGACACTCAGTGGCGGGCGCTAGAAAAGCCCGCCACAGATACCAAACAAGCCAGTGGCGGGCAGAACAGCATGCCCGCCACTACTATCTCTCTACCAGTGGCGGGTGGGCGCCCACCACTGATGCGATTATAGCAGTGGCGGGAGGTCAGTGGCGGGCGCCCCTGAGAGCCTTGCCCGCCACTGCTGGGCTTTTCCCACCCGCCACTGCTAGGCATTCCTGCAGTAGTGTGGATCAAATCCTTCTCCTCTTTCTCGGGAGTCTCCACCAAGTTTGTGAACCATTCGTTCACAACAGCTTCTTCGGGTTCCTACCATGAACCCTCAATGCCTTGGGCATTGCACGCCGGCATCATCGCCAAGATCGAGCCTCTGGCGGTGTTGTTGCATTGAGAGATGAAATCTACCGGCAAGGAATGGTTACAGCCCTTGTTGAAGAGCCGGCAAATGAGCCAGTTGTGCTCCATTACTATCAAGTTGTTGGGGAGACCAGGATACAACCGCATCGTGTCGGCGGCATTCTTGTACTCCCAAGCTCGCCGGCTCCTCCCCTGCAGTGGAGCAATGCGGAGCCAAGGAAGTCGGTCCCAACCATCTCGATTGTCAAGTGGCTAGCTTGAAGGCTCAAGATCCGGTCAAGAGCGATGCCGAGCTTGTCGTCATGGGGCCCAACGTCAGACCAGTGGGGATTTCTTTGGATTTTCTCGGTCCTGGGGATACAGTACTCCGGGAAGTCCTTTTGCTTAATCCAACACCACTCGCCCCTCCATTCAAACCACTTCTCGTGGAGAGTACCCCCAAGGTACTCCTTCATTCCGGTCCTTAGGATCTAGGTGACGCTGCCAGAGAGGGCATCTCCCTCGATCCGCAGTATGAAGAAGTGCCAGAACAGGGGCACGTTGGGCACTATCCCCACAAAATTTTCACAGAAATGGGCATAAACAGACATACAGGTGACAGCATTTGGAGTGAAATCCAAAAGCCGAAACCCGTATGAACGCATCACCTCATCGAAGAAATCTAAGAAGGGGGGACTAATCCGCAGTACAAATATGCGGCAAAGAAGGGAAATTTGTCGGTGGTGCCAGGGCAGCTTGCGAGGAGTACCTCCACGGCGCCGTGGTCCATGGTCTCTCTCCCCCACATGTAGGCATACCTCACCGTGAGATCGCTGACCTTCAAAATCAGCGAGAAGACGACGTTCTCCCTCCGCAGCTTTGCCACGGCGGCTTTCTTCTTCTTCTCCGCCTCCTCGTTCACCGCTTTGCTGGCCTTCGCTTTTGGAGCCATGGCTGGTGGAAAGGGGTGTGGTGGAGAAAAAAGATGGAGTAGGGCGAGGGGTTGCTGTGGCACGAGGAAGACGAAGACAGCGGCGGCGTTAGAGATGGGGCTGGAATGGCTGGTAAATCAAGCACCGCTCCTGCAGATTCCCTATTATGGGGAAGGTGCGGGGACTGGCTCTTTATCGTCCGGCGTGGTCGCGCTTTTTTGGGCACACGACCTCCGAATGTCGTTTCACTCCACCACTCCCACGTCGCGCAATTAATGCAAAGATGCAGCATCATGGGTGCGCGGAAAAAGTAATCATGATGGCAGTTGTTTCTTGCCACGCGTGTGTCTGTGCGTTTTAATGGGCCTAGCCTAGACGACGCTTCACGCGCATGTCCGCCCAGGCCTAGGGGCTCCTGTCGGTGTAGTGAACAGTGGGTGTTCATACCCCCTGACTACGCACAGCAGTTTGAGCCTCCACGCCGGGAAGAATTTGGTAGGGAACGAATCCATTCTAAAGCACACAAGTCTTGGTAAGCAAATACCATGAAGAAGACCTCAAGGCAGGTCATCAAGAAGATCAAGATTCAGGTTGCTAGGAAGCAACCTTCTTGGCAGAGTGTTTCCCACATCACCGGCAAGCTCAAGGTCAGCAAGAACGAGCTCCCTCCACCGCTCCACCTCGGCCGCATGTCAGGAACATACCGACAGATGGCGGGCGTCCAGGCGGTTAGGTAGATCCTATCGGGGCACGTGGTGATCCACTACTTGAAGAACAACTTTATGACACCCGTCCAAAGGCATGTCATGGTAATAAGAGGTAGCTGGGCTAACGGTACAGGTGGAGCAGAGCTCCCTTGCTGGTATTCAGCCCAGCGTGACACCTAACAACGCATTTAATGTGTTTGTCATATACCGTCAGTGTTAGGTATGATAGCACTGTAGCCATTATCCACCCTGTAATTACCATTTTGCCACTGTGGTGACCCCTTTCATCTATAAAAGGAGGGCTAGGGCAACCTTTACAAGGGTTGAACCCCTGTCTGTTTGTAGTCACTTAGCAGCACCTCCCGAGCTCCTTGCCGGCAAGGTTGCGCTCTCTGTAACACATGGTCTCTCATACTCATAATCCAACCAAAGCAGGAGTAGGGTTTTACGCATACTGCAGCCCGAACCTGGGTAAACACTCATGTGCTCTCGCGGTTGTTGCTGCTCTTTGTGTGCTGCGAGCCCATGCAGAACATAGAAGGGGCTCTCCGGCCCCATAGATTGTCGTACGCCGACAATGACGCCATGGACTCCTTCTTAGAACCTTGTAAGCAAAAAAGAAGTTGTAGTGTGCCTGTACAAAGAGCTAGCGTAAGTTCAGTTACCTGCTTCTCGGAATTTTAGTTAGCCATTGATTACAAAATGGTTTAATTACCTTGCCTGGCTTAATTTAGTTTGCTACTGATTACATAATGCCATAGCTATTAATCCTACTCTAGACTGTGCCTATCTGTGTGTTTGTTACTTACTGTTTATAGAATTACCTCTTTGTCTGAACTTAAATAGCTACTTAAGCACGTAGATAGCTGGTCATGTCTACTTCTAGGGGGCAACAAAATTCATATGTAATTTACCTTCTGATACCCTGTTTTTAACTGGTTAGCTGTTATGACTTCTAGCACTAGTAATATTTGCATGTTCATCGAGAGATAACTGTCATGTTTATATGAGGGACACCGTATTTTTAACTTATGTATGTGTCAGAATCATTTTGCTTACATCAATGAAATTTAGAGATGTTTGTTGATGCGGAGCATCCTTCGATCATCCCCATGGATACTTCACCACCTCACCAAGCACCAAGTGGACCTATGACAAGAGCTCGCGCACGTGCCATCGAGAACGAGGTGAACTCACTCCTTTATGACTTACACATAGATATGGATGGAACTTGGATGCTACCTCACAAAGGAATGTTGTGCATCATTAGGAACGATGGAGTTGACCACCGAGAGGCTAAGGATAATCACCAAGGCCAAGAGGAACCCCGCCAAGACCGCACGGAAGACGGAGGCCTGCAGCTGGAAGAAGAAGTCCTGCCCAGGTGGCCCCGTGCCCACGGGCCTCTTGGACCCCGTGCGCACGGCCTATCCAGAAAGTCTCTGGATACCCTGTGCGCACGGGCCCCAATGACCCCGTGCGCACGGGCCCCCCTCGCTGTAGCCTCTGCTACCCCGTGCGCACGGGCGTGTACCGTGCACACGGGACCCCCGTGCGCACAGGCCTCCCTTACCCCGTGCGCACGGGCCACCCAGCGAGGTGGCTGTCTTTGCCTGTTTTCGCCCCCACTTCGTCCCTTACCTCCCACCTACTATATATTCCGTACCCAGGACATTTGTTAGGTTTAGCAAAGTGTATTGAGATATTCATAGAGGGCTTTGCTCATCTACCACTCCTCTTGGAGATCAAGACCTCCTAGAGAGAAGATCCCCTTGTGGATTCAAAACCCCTTCTAGGGAAGGATCCCCATCATAGGATCATCAAGACCTCACCTCCTTTGGAGGGGGAAGAACCTTATCTTTGTGCTATTTTCCTTTGACTGTCTATGTATGCTTGTGGATCTATGTATGCTACTCTAGTGGATGTGTGATTTGGGTTTGTTTGAGTGATTTCTCTCTTGTGTTCTTGTGAGTTCATCCCTCATACACTCCAAGTGTGAAAAGATCTTCACCTAGGGTCTCTACCCTACAACATCATGGTATCATGAGCCACGTTGATTCACATCTTGGAGTCCCTACCCCCCACTTTCTAGCCTGATTTTGCTTTGTTTTGTCCCAATTTCGAAAATTCCTACAAAAATAGCCATACCAATTTTTTTTGCATTTGTTAGATCTTGTTAGATTTTGTTGTTTTGCTCCACAAATTTCGTGTTTGGCAACTAGATCTACCCCTTCCCACCCTTACCCATACATCCCACCACAGCTTTTCCATGAATTTGGCGAATTTTGTCACGGATCGGGCACTTTTCATCCGCAGCCGCCGACCCCGTGCGCACGGGCCCCCGATACCCCGTGCACACGGGCCCAACTTACCCCGTGCGCACGGCCTCACCAGAGATCTTTGTCCACTTTCTGTTTTAGTCCAGTTCTCCCACACTTTGACAACACTTTCGTCTTCCGCGCTAACACACGTGTTTCATTGAGATTTTGACTTGCGGATGCCGTGTCCTAAGGTGTTTCGGCTACTTAGGGGCGGTTCTACATCATCATCACCGCAATTTCATCATCGCCCCGTACTCGACATCGACATTGTCCACTTCATCATCATCCGTCCTTGCTACAAACGAGCACCCTGACGGTAACCTCGACGACATCCCGTACTTAACCCTTGCCATTGCATTGATATCCTTGAGCCATTTTGCGTCACTTACCCATCGAGACTAGCAAGTTGAGAATTGCCGGGCCACGTATTTGTGCACCATAGTGATATGCCTACTCTGCATAGCTACATTTAGCGTGCATCTAGCTTGCTATCATCATCGTGCCACAAGTCTCTTCCGTGCATACCTTACTTACTTGTCTTCGATATCAGCTCTAGCATCAAGCATTTTGGCATAGTAAAAAAAAGCTTTTAAGCAAAAGAGAAGAAACAAAGAGCTTGTAAGCAATAGCATTGAGCCTTTTTGCATCGTAGATCATATAGGACATACATATCATACTTGGGATTGAAGATAAGCATGTTACTCTCTTCGGTTGGTGCACAAGCGTATCTAGCCCATTTGAGCAATCGAGCTAGTGTCTCTCTAGCATCCGTGCAACAAGAGCATTTTCTGTGGTTCCACATTTTGAGCTCATTCCTTGGTTGTGCGGATCCCATTCATCTCCATGTGTGTGTTTCCAAGTGTTCTACTAGGGTGTTGATCTATTTGTCTTACTTGCAATTTGTGAATCTTCTCAACATTTTCGATATCTTGACTAACACTTGCTTGAATATTGTGCCACTCATCCTAACCAAGCTCCTCCATAAGCCTTACTTTGTAGGTGTGAGAAACAAACCCGGTACCAATTCTACTATTGTTGCATTACATTGAGTGATACTTGATACATCCTCAATCATCGGAAAAGGTAACTTTGGTATTGTTCTCTCATTTCCTACTCACCACCACTTGACTATGATGGATAGGCCAAGTACATCGGCGAACCCGCTCTTTGAAGAGCAAGAGGAGACGCACGACTACGTCACCAAAGGTCATCTCTTCGGCGTCCAACGAGCGCTACACCAAGAAAGTGAAGCTTTGGGAGATCGCATCGAGCAACTCGCCACCGACTTGCGCCACTCCGAAACACGAACAAGGGACTACTTTGACGACAAGCTTTCATCGCAAATGGAGGAATTGCGGGACATCATGGCCAACCAAGCTACTTCCACGACTTCATATTCAAGACGGCGTCACTCAAGTCGACACTCTTCGGATTCTTCTTCACGCTCAAGTCCATCTCGAGCACGTTCTCATCGGCGCAACAATCATGACGATCATCAAGCTCCACAAAATCCATTCCATGGCAATGGGTTACAAGACCGACTCCGAGCATGAGAACGTCAAGCACGCCAAGGCCAAGCAACACCACGTCCACAACAAAATGACCAAGACGGCGACGCCCTCCGGCAAGAACTCCTATGCCGAGAAGAACAAGCACTTGAAGCGCAACGTCCTCTCCGAGAAGCAACTCATGCCGTCAACGAGCGCAACCATCGTGTGCGTGAACGAGAAGAAGCGCTACGACACGAACAACAAGAAGAAGAAGCTCACCTTGAGGAGCGCCAAGAACGACGAAATCGAGCTCGGATTCCACCTCCAAGACCGCCGCGTCACGCAAATCGACCGGAGCATGAGAATGACGATCCACCACCACGGCCAGAGCGACATCACCAACGAAGACATGAGGAGGAACAACGTTTTGGCAAGCTCAAGTTCACCATGCCCAAGTTCCACGGCGGCAAAGATCCCGAAGAATATCTCTCATGGGCATTGAAGGTCGACAAGATATTTCGCCTTCACAACTACGACGAAGAAAAGAAGATCGCCATGGCATCTCTCGAGTTCCAAGACTATGTTCTCATTTGGTGGGAGCAAGTGATCGCAAGATGTCAAGAAAAGGGCGAGCCACCCATCGCGACTTGGAATCAAATGAAAGATGTCATGAGAGCTCGTTTTGTGCCTACACATTACAACCGTGACCTCTTCAAGAAACTCCAACTCCTCAAGCAAGGAACCAAGGCGGTTGAAGAATACTATCAAAAAATGGAAGTTTCCATGATACGAGCCAATGTCAAGGAAGATGATGAACAAACTATGGCGCGTTTCTTGAATGGCCTCAACCATCCCATCAAGAAAATAGCGGACTTCCAACCGTACTCCAACCTCCAAGAGCTAGTGCACCAAGCGACCAAGGCGGAGCGACAAGTACAAGAGGACTACAAGTACTCCAAGTACTCTTCCAAGGCCTATGGTTCATACAATCAAGCTTCAACGACTACGACAACTCCGTCCACGACTCGAGCTACCGCAAGTACCGGCGACAAGTCAAGCTCCAAGCAACCTTAGACATCTTCGAGTCGTCTTCCTACTACTACAAGCAACTCCAAGCAAAAGCCTTCATCATCGACACCTCCTACGTATGCCAACAAGACAAGTGACATCAAGTGCTTCACTTGCAAGGGCCAAGGCCACAAGTCTTTCGAGTGTCCAACTCGACGAACTATGATCCTCAACGACGACGGCACCTACGACTCAATGAGCGAAGATGAACTGGAAGCCCTCGAGCATGTGGCTATGCACCGACAAGTGAATGAAGACGAAGATGCACAAATCTATTGCGACAATGATGCGAGCCCCGCTCTTGTTGTCTCCAAGGTCTTGACACTTCAACAACATCAAGACGAGGACCAACGTTGCCACATCTTCCACACCAAAGCGGGCATCCAAGGACGTTCCGTCAAGGTCATCATCGACGGTGGAAGTTGCCACAATTTGGCAAGTGAAGAATTATGCTCCAAGCTACAATTGGTCAAGAAGAAGCACACTCGCCCCTACAAGGTCCAATGGCTTAGTGACTCCGGCACAATACAAGTGGAGCACACCGTCCAAGTATCCTTCAAGATCGGCGCCTACGAAGATACCTTGGAGTGTGATGTGGTTCCCATGTTCGTATGCCACCCCCTACTTGGGTGACCTTGGCAATTCGATCGCGGCGTCATCCACAACAGACGGACCAACCACTATAGCTTCAAGATGAAGGGCAAGGAATTCGTTCTCCGACCAATGTCTCCAAGTCAAGTCATCGCCGACAATCAAGCATCGGGCCATCGTGGAGAGACTAGTGAGAGAGTGAACCACCACAAAGAGAGTGAGTGCCACAAGCCAAAATTGAGTGACTCCACGATGAGCGATAAGAAAAACTTAGTTCTACTAGCCACCAAAAGAGATTTGAGGGATGTGAGTGAGAGCCCATCTAGTGTTGTTCACTTTGTGCTTTTATGCAAAGGTGAAGCTGAGCGGACTAATACTTCACAACATCTTCCTCTAGTGTTGTCTCATCTCTTGCAGGAATACAAGGACGTGTTTCCCGATGAGCTACCTCCCGGACTACCTCCTCTACGAGGAATCGAACACCGCATCGACCTCATCCCCGGCGCACCCCTACCAAACAAGGCACCATACCGCGTCAACCCCAACGAGACCAAAGAAATCCAACGGCAAGTCCAACATCTCATGGAGAATGGGTATGTACGCGAGAGCTTGAGTCCATGTGTCGTTTCGGTCATTCTCGTGCCTAAGAAAGATGGTTCCTATCGCATGTGTTCCGATTGCCGTCCTATAAATGCTATCACCGTTAGATATCGCCATCCCATTCCACGCCTTGATGACATGCTTGATGAACTTAGCGGAGCCACAATTTTCTCTAAAATTGACCTTAAAAGTGGCTACTATCAAATACGCATGCAAGAAGGTGATGAATGGAAAACCGCTTTCAAAACCAAATTTGGCTTGTATGAATGGTTAGTCATGCCTATGGGTTTATCGCAAGCACCTAGCACTTTTATGCGTGTGATGCACTATGTTCTTCGCAAATTAATTGGCATTTGTGTTGTGGTTTATTTCGATGACATCCTTGTATTTAGTGAAACTCTTGAGGATCATGTCAAGCACCTTAGGGACGTATTGCAAGTTCTTAGAGACGAGCGACTTTATGCTAACATGGAAAAATGCACTTTTGGTGTTGATAAGCTTGTTTTCTTGGGCTTTGTTGTCTCTTCTAAGGGTGTTGAAGTTGATGAGTCTAAAATTGATGCTATTAAAACTTGTCCACAACCAACCAACTAGCAACAAGTTTGTAGCTTCCTTGGTCTAGCCGGATTTTACCGTCGCTTTGTTAAGGACTTTAGCACTATTGCTTCACCCTTACATGCTTTGAGTAAGAAGAACGCTCCTTTTATTTGGGGACCCTCCCAAGATACCGCATTTCATGAGCTTAAGAATTTGCTTACACATGCTCCAATTCTTGCCTTACCAAACTTTGAGAAAACATTTGAAGTGCATTGTGACGCTAGTGGTAATGGCATAGGTGGTGTTTTAATGCAAAAAAGCGACCCATTGCATATTTTAGTGAAAAGCTTTCCGGTGCTCAACTTAATTATCCCATCTATGACAAAGAATTGTATGCTTTGGTGAGAGTCTTGCATGTTTGGGAGCATTATCTCCGACCTCGTGAATTTGTCATCCATACCGACCATGAAACGCTTAAGTACCTTCGAGGTCACACAAAATTGAACAAACGGCATGCTAAATGGAGTGAATTTATTGAGTCCTTCCCTTACATCATCAAATATATCAAGGGAAAGGAGAATGTTGTAGCGGACGCTCTTTCACGCAAGTGCATGATAGTTACTCAACTTGAATTGAATGTTATTGGCTTTGAGCACATTAAAGATTTATATGAGCATGATGATTCTTTTGCAACTCCTTATGCCAAATGTCTTGCTAACACTTATTGGGAGCGATATTATATCAAGGATGGATACCTTATGCGCGCTAACAAAATTTGTGTTCCCAAGTCTTCTCTTCGTTTGTTGCTTTTGCAAGAGGCTCACGGCGGTGGACTTATGGGACATTTCGGTCGCGACAAGACATTTGCCACGCTCTCCAACAAGTACTTTTGGCCCAAGATGTTTCGCACTGTCGCACGCTACACCAATCGATGCTCCACATGTCGCAAAGCTAAGTCACAAGCTCAATCTCATGGTTTACATATGCCACTTCCTATACCATATTATCCATGGGAAGACATTAGTATGGATTTTGTGCTTGGCTTTCCTAGAACAAAAAATAGAAAAGACTCGGTTTTTGTAGTTGTTGACCGTTTCTCTAAAATGGCACATCTTATTCCATGTCACAAGAACGACGATGCTTCACATATTGCAAACTTGTTTTGTAGGGAATCTTGCGACTTCATGGAATGCCCAAGACGATTGTATCGGACCGCGACGTCAAGTTCCTAAGCTACTTTTGGAAGACACTATGCGGCAAGCTCGGGATCAAGCTCCTCTTCACGTCGGCTTATCACCCACAAACCGATGGTCAAACGGAAGTCACCAACCGGACGCTCTCTACACTACTTCGCGTGTTGATCAAGAAGAACCTCACGGAATGGGAGGAATGCCTACCGATCGCCGAGTACGCCTACAATCGAGCAAGACACTCTACCACCGGCAAGTCTCCCTTCGAAGTGGTCTATGGCTTCAACCCTTTGTCGCCATTGGACATCTTACCGCTACCACAACAAGAGCGAGCGAACTTGGACGCAAGCGCGAGAGCAACGTATATCAAGAAGGTGCATGAAGATACAAGGCTCACGATAGAACGCCAAGTACAACGACTTGCCAACAAGCTCAACGCAACCAAGCATCAATGATATTCAACCCCGGTGATCTCGTATGGCTACACCTTCGCAAGGATCGCTTCCCCAACGAACGCAAGTCCAAGCTTCTACCTCGTGCCGATGGGCCATTCAAGGTGCTAGCACGCATCAACGACAATGCATACAAGATCGACCTCCCACGAGACAAGTACAATGTGAGTGACACCTTCAACGTCAAGGATCTATCCCCCTACCATGGTGATGAAGATATTGATCTGAGGGCGGATCTTTCCCAAGGGGGGGGAGATGATGTGGAGCATCCTTCGATCATCCCCATGGATACTTCACCACCTCAACAAGCACCAAGTGGACCTATGACAAGACCTCGTGCACGTGCCATCGAGAACGAGGTGAACTCACTCCTTTATGACTTACACATAGATATGGATGGAACTTGGATGCTACCTCACAAAGGAATGTTGTGCATCATTAGGAACGATGGAGTTGACCACCGAGAGGCTAAGGATAATCACCAAGGCCAAGAGGAACCCCGCCAAGACCGCACGGAAGACGAAGGCCTACAGCTAGATGAAGAAGTCCTGCCCAGGCGACCCCGTGCCCACGGGCCTGTTGGACCCCGTGCGCACAGCCTATCCAGAAAGTCTCTGGATACCCCGTGCGCACGGGCCCCAATGACCCCGTGCGCACGGGCCCCCCTCACTGTAGCCTCTGCTACCCCGTGCGCACGGGCGTGTACCGTGCACACAGGACCCCCGTGCGCACGGGCCTCCCTTACCCCGTGCGCACGGGCCACCCAGCGAGGTGGCTGTCTTGGCCTATTTTCGCCCCCACTTCATCCCTTACCTCCCACCTACTATATATTCCGTACCCAGGACATTTGTTAGGGTTAGCAAAGTGTATTGAGATATTCATAGAGGGCTTTGCTCATCTACCACTCCTCTTGGAGATCAATACCTCCTAGAGAGAAGATTCCCTTGTGGATTCAAGACCCCTTCTAGGGAAGGATCCCCATCATAGGATCATCAAGACCTCACCTCCTTTGAGTGGGAAGAACCTTATCTTTGTGCTATTTTCCTTTGATTGTCTATGTATGCTTGTGGATCTATGTATGCTACTCTAGTGGATGTGTGATTTGGGTTTGTTTGAGTGATTTCTCTCTTGTGTTATTGTGAGTTCATCCCTCATACACTCCAAGTGTGAAAAGATCTTCACCTAGGGTATCTACCCTACAACATTTGTGTTGCTGGTAAACTCTACCGACTTGTTAGTTTAACACGTTGCCAAAAACTTGTTAGTTTTACTAGTTCATGTGTAATTAAATATGTTGCCAAAACTTGTTAGTTTTACTAGTTTGATGTTAGTTTCTTCTTGCTCTTGCAACACTCTATTTATGCTTGCTAACTTTCAAGTTTTCAGGATCCAATCGAAACTCCGATGGCACAACAGGTATGTTTTGAAAAACTTCTTTGTTTAACTGGTTTGCCGCTATAACTTGTTGCTCTAATCATGTTACTAACTTCAACTTCTCATGATCCAATCAGAACTCCAATGGCACAGCGGGTACATTTTAAAAAACATATTTTTGCAATAGGTTTGCTGCTGTAACTTGTTGCTCTAATCAAGTTACTGACTACTCAACTTTTCAGGATCCAAGAGAAACTCCAATGGGACAACAGGTCCCTTTTGGAAAACTTGTTTGTTTAAGTGCTTTGCTGCTGCAACCGGGTTGCTCTAATCATATTAATAACTTCTACTTTTCAACATCAAATTGAAACTCTTTAATTCCTTGTTTGTTTAACTGGGTTGTTGTTCTTACTCCCAGTTGAGATGTTTTACTAACTTCAACTTTTCCGAATCCAATCGAAACTCTAATGGCAAAACAGGTTAGTCCAAGATCAAAGAGCGAGGTCCCCATGGACGTAGGATCATCCCAGAGCAGTGGCACCGGCCCAATCATAAATCATGAATTGCCAACTTCTGATGCTCTAGAGGTTGAACTATTGGTAGAAAGAGAGTGTGCTTCTGTGCTTAGAGACGAAGTTGACATCTTGAGGAAGAAAACAACACAATCACAAGCAGTACTCACGAAAACCATTAAATATTTGGTGGATTTCAGAATGAAGCAAGTTGACACTGACCGCATTGTTGAGGTCCTGTCGGAAAAAAGCAAATTCAAATCCCAGCTGCTAAATCCTATGTGAAATGTTTTTTCCATCGCTGATTGACCTTTCTGTTGTTTGTTCATGTAATAGATTGGAACCATTCATTTTAGAGATCATGTAATAATTGTTTTTTGTCTATATTTTTTTGGGGCACGAGTCTATAATAATTGATAAGACCGTGAGACATTTCATTTTTTTTGTTGAGGCAAAGACATTTCATTTTGTATGCTATGCCAGACCTACAAAAATAGTACATCGGTCCAGCTTATGTATGTTAGTTGATATTATTGATCCATATACTCTATATGTGGTCATATGTCTGTTAGTTTTCTATATTATTGGTTGGTAGACTCAGTATTTTGAATTTTGAGACAATGCTTGGCTTCTGAAGTTCATATCTAAATGGGAGTACACTATATGCTGCGTGTGCCATACATGTTACACTTGAGTTGAACATAAAGTTGTTTCAAATATTCAAATTCACCTTAAACTGGATTCAACCTTCTGAATTTGAGGATCATGGCATTTGTAAATCATATTCATATATAAAGGTGGATTACATCTTTGTTGTGCTTTTGAAGATATATAATAAAACATAGAATGATGTATAAAGATTTGTATTCAATACAAAATGGATTCGAATTTAGTTGCCAGGGTAAACGTGAATGCTTATTCTCCCAAAATATGAATGAAGTGGCAAAACACCCACTCCATCGTCGGTTGCCCAAAACTAGTGTTTGGGAGATGGAAATTACTGTCTACCCCTGACACGCACAACCTATCGGCCCAATTTCCAATGCTCTCAACAGGGTTAGGTTTGTAACTTCACTCAGACGTGACACGACTGCCTCTCACCCCATTCATACACGGTGGGCACCAAACGTGGGTGCCAAAACACATTTGATCCAAGCTCATCCCAAAGACCTCTCTCTCCCTCCATTTCCCCATTCATACACGGTGGGTGCCAAAACAAACTCTCCTCGGCCGAAATCGATGTCGGCAATTTTTTTAAATAGGGGCAGGTTTGTAACTTCACTCATACGTGACACAACCGCCCTACTTGTCAGCCCCGTTCATACACCGTGGGCGCCAACCGTGGGCGCCAAAACACCCTCTCCTTGCCCGAAATCGCTCTCGGCAAATATTGGTGAGATGCGAGATTACCGTCCTATCCCCAACCGATAAATATCGCTCTTATGTCCAAAATTTTAAACGGGGGCTAAGTTTGTAACTTTCCCACATTTTAGACAAGCACGTCCCAAAGACATGGTTCCCCCTACCCTCTTCCTCCATTTTCCCATTAATACACCGTCGGCACCAAGACACCCTCTCCACCCCAGCCTCCTCCGTCCGCCAGCCCATCCATCGCCACCTTCCTCCACCATGCCGGAGCCCCAACCCAGACCGCGTCGCCCACTACAAGGGATCGACGTCTCTCATCCATGGCGCTGGACTAGGAGCCTTGTATCGCATCCTCTCGCTTCATCCACACCATCGCCCACCTTGCCGGGGCCGCTCTGACAACCTTCTCGTCCACCGCAACGGGACTTATCCCCCGATGCCTCCGTCTACCATCGCAGATCTGCTTCCGCGCCACCGACAGCCATCGCACCCGCATCACCCTCAACGTATCAGCAGATGCCTACACGGCGCTACAAGAGAGGTGGTACTCTTTCATATCTGCTCAACTTTTTAATCTCAACCAGAAAATAGATCGTCACTTGTTTACTCTACATTCTTTTCAGCTCTTAGAATCTTAGTTGTTAGTTGAAAGTAAACATCGATTGCTAAGTAGCCTTTGTGCGGTTTGCAGCTTCAGATCTGCCATGGCACGGTCAACACTATACTCATCATGCTTAGGGTTTCCCCCTTTTATGATCACTATATGATAAGCCTACGTGCTTCGTGTTGTAATAGCACTGCTCCACCCATCAAGCTAAACTAGCTTAGTTGTTCAAATACGAATCTGATATGATGATGATATTAGTAAAACAGAGACATGTTTAATTGGTCAGCTAAATGTTCCTAATTTAGTTTTGAAATGCATGTGCACCGCAGGGGCGGATTTACAGGGTGGCCAGGGTGGGCCGCGGCGGCCCACTCTGAGATTTTGGGTCGGCCTGTATAACATAAGAGATTAGAACATGGTCAACTAGCCAATGCCTTTGCTAAAAAAAAGCCAATGCCTCCGGACACCGATTCCCCTCTGCTCTGCTGCACTTCGGCTCTCTACCCGCTGCCAGCCGCCTGCCTCGCCGGTGACTTGCCGTCGTCGGACGCCATGAATTTAGGAGCAGACGCTGGACTAACATGAGGTCAGGAGCCGCTCGCCCAATAGCATCACCGCTGCCCGGGCGTGCCCAGCTTCACAGTCCACTCAGGGCTCAGGCGTGCAGCACCCACTCAGCCAACCCGATTTATCCTGAGATACGCCATCCTAAACACTCAGCAGCCACTCCCCATTACCCATTTTCTAGTTGATTCATTACTCATTAGGCAGGACTTTCATTAGGGTTTGTTGTGTACTGAGTGCTACCTACATTTAATGGTTCAGATGTTTCAGTAATCTTTAGTACCTATAAAGTTGACAGGGTTTCAAAATTCCTGGCCAAGGAACAAACACTAGTCATGTTGGATTGTTTGTCATAGTGAGATTGACACAGATTACTACTGCAGGCCAGATTTGTTGACAATTTTACTAGTGTTTGTTACTCATTCGATACGATATCCAATTATTCACTTAGATTAGTTGCAAACAATAAATGCTAGCCCTACTTCTTGATTTAGATTTTGGACGGTATCTTACTGTAGTTACGATTCTGCATACTTGTACTAGTAAGCTCACAAGTAATGATTGATTCACTAGCTCTATGCTTGTCTTGTCATATTTGTTGTCAATATTTTTTTAGGGTGGACCACCCTGTTTCAAAATCCTGGATCTGCAGACATGAGTGAATAGTATTTCTCTGTGTGATCTCTTCCATCATATGTGGGCAACGAACATTGCATTGTATAGAAAGAAAGTGTTATATCCACCTTTTACATAGACTACGGTCTTTTACATGGACTACAATCTGCCTATGTGCTTTGTGTCGGACTGGCAGCACTCCACCCTTGAAACTAAACAACATGCCACTCATAATTCCGAAGTTTATTTGTTCAAATAAAATTTTGATATGATACTAATATTAATTAAATAGACACATTTAATTGTCTGCTAATGTTCCTACTTCAGTTTTGAAATGCGTGTCCGCCCCTTATAGAGACAGGAGAGGTTTGTATTTCTGTGTGCGCTCTGGTTATTATGGTTGGGGGATGAACTCTGTATACGCAGGGGTTTATAGGGAGACACTATTGGAGTGGAATCCGCAGTGCATTCCAAAGATAATCTCACTACTTTTATGTTTTCACGAATCTCAGATACTGAACATCATCATAATGATTATGAGCATGCGCGCATGAGAAGAATAAAGCGGAACAATGCCATGGCTATCAAACTTGACATTAAGGGATTGAGATCCAGTCTGGATGCAATGGAATGCACACGCTCTCCACCTATAGATTCGTGTTCAGAATATGATCCTTACAATGATTCTAAGCTAGATGGAGACCTAAGTCAATGTAGTTCCCTAGTGGAGGAGTCAGAGGCAGATGCCCTATCTTATTCACCCATCAAGGTGCTTGCTCTAACTTGACAAGGTTATATTGGTCGCACATATCTTGCAAATGATGCTTTCCATTGCTTCTACTTTGTTGCACCGACTTTTGCTTAGTTAACACATCATATATGTGAATATGCCATGCCTATCCATTTTTAGTACATATTCCATCTGTCATCATACCATATTTCTCCATTCAAATGTTGTTCTTGTGTATCAGACATTCAAAAGGAAGAGGGCGATTGCTGATCGCGAAGGAGCACGAACAATGTATTTGGAGAAGGTAGTGATACATGATTAATCAAATAGCCCATCAGGTGTTGTGGCAATATCACCAGACCCACAAAACACAGCCCCAACTCTAGCAGACTCTACCCCTACTCCACTGGCCATCGCAGATGCCCCAACACATCAGACCCCAACTGCAGCAAAAAGTATGACGATGCTTGTTGACATAGCACCAGCTCTACGACACAAAACCCCCATTCCAGCAAAGACTACACCAACTCCAGTTGCCAAATCCCTTTTTGAACTAGAGAGAGCCCCAATTGCAGTAAATAGGACCCCTGCTCCACCTCTTCCCAGTTTAGAAGATGAAGCTTTTATTGTTGTCAGGAACTTTGTGCGCATCTTCCCTTCATGGAAAGATTATACTTTAGACAAACAACAATTTCCGATCTTTCTCCGCAACTTATGTGTAAGTAATGTACTAATGTTATTCATGGTAATTAGTGCCGATGTTTCTGCTGACAGCACACAAAAGATTTCATTCTTTTAAATAGGCGAGGACCAAACTGGATAGTCAAGATGAGCAATGCGCTTTTCAAGCACGCGTTGAGGAAGTATCGTTGCTTCCTGGGGCAAGCGCACTTCAATGGCAAGCCTCTAAACGAAATTTTTGTAAAGTCTCCAGTGCTACATTTAGAAGACAGTGATTGGAATAAGCTTGTTACACACTGGTCTCGTCTGCAGTGTAAGATATTGTCTATGATATCACATCACAATTTGAACTACATTTCTGCACGTGCCTTACTGTCTCACTTGTACGAAAACTGTTTGCAGAAGAATATCCATTCTCAAGGGACCACAGGATCTCACAACTATACTGCACACTGCATTGCTCTTGTGAGTAACTCGTTCCCTGTATCACCATACTTACTTTCATATATAGCTGGTTGATTATGTAGCATCACTGCACATGTTATTCTCCTTATCCTCCATTTGGTGGAAATTATAAGATCTATATTGACTCTTACATAAATTTAGAATCAACCCAATGCTTATGAAGAAGTTTAGCTCTACATTGCTCTTGTAAGGACCGAACGTCTTGTATCACTGTACTTACATTAACAGCTAGTTCATTGTGTAGCATTACTCTGCATCTTATCTCCCTCGCCCTCCATTTCCTAAAAATTATCAGATCTATATTTACTCTTACCAAAAAGTTGACAACGCCAGTGCAGAAGTGTAGCCCATTGCTCTTGTCAGTACATTTTGTCCTGCAATGTTGTACTTACATGGATAGGTAGTTGATTATGTAGCATCACTCTGCATCTTATCATCATTATCCTCTATCTGTTCTAGTATTATCATATCTATAATTACTCTCTACAAAATGCAGAGCACAAGCAATGCTTATGAAGAAGCTTCTGTGCTAAAATTCTTGAGTTATCCCTCCCTTGACATGGAGAAGGGCATTATAGAGCCGGTGTTAACTGTTAATGTAAGTCCGTCCTTCTAAAGCCTTTAAACTTTGTGCTAGCACATATAGTGATCTAAACGCTCTTATATCTCTTTACGGAGGGAGTCACTGGTGCAACAACGTGCTATACAAATGGTTTTTACCCCCTTTTCGCGATAGAGTTTTAAACCGTCGCCTTGCCTATGTGTGCGATAGGGGAGTCCAACCCACATGACCTAGAAACCGTCGGCGAAAGGTCCTCCGGTCACACACGCGGGGCAAAGAGAGCTCGTGTGCGATCGGGCGAGCCATCGCAGACAATTATACAGGCCCAATTATTTCCGTTCATATGTACATCCCACACAGTGAATCCCAGACAAACGTTTCCATTCATATGTAGATCCCACACAGTGAATCCCAGACAAACGTTTCCATTCATATGTACATCGCACACAATTTTCCGTTCGTGTGCGATCGGGGTAGATAACGCAGACGCTTTCGTAGGATAAGCCGTGAGAGATCGTCTTGCCATCCCACACAGTAATTATGGAACAAACGTTTGTATGGCATACCACATCATAGACGCTCTACCTCGGTTAACCATTTGCGTTGTTCAAGTATATCACACATGATTCGATGAAGAAAATTGTATGACATTGGGCTATCCATCACACACACTTTTATTGCTAGAAACGTTTGTAAAATCCATGACCCATTTAGCAGGTTTATTAGTTTACTATTAATACCTCTTGTATTAAGCAAATTCCAATTTCATATCGAACAGCTGTTTACCACTTTCATATCAGGCACACAAATATATTTTAACATCACTGTACGATAGCTACAAGAATACAGCACAATACAACATATAGCTAGTTCACCTTCATAAGCACAAAGTATGTTGAGCACAATATTAGAACAATATATTCATTTCCCTAATCGAATTATGCATGATCAGCCAAATTCGTCTTCTCCACCTCTGCTTTCAGTTCAGTAAGAACCTGTTTTGCACTGACCAACTGGGAAAGTGCCTCTTCCTTCGCAAACACCATCTTATCAAAGTCTAATTTAAAAAATCTGAGCTCATTCTGCATCTTCCGCTTTTTTTCCTGTATCTTGAAATATTCTTCAGCGTTGACAACATTTTATCTAAGCCTATCTCTATTCTCTTCCTCATACATGCTCCAGAGCTTTGCTAGGCACATCTTCAAAGATGATGGCCACTCTTGATCAACCCACTCTAGGTAAGAACACTTCCGTTCATCCTATAATATTTAAAACTAAATCAGTTACAATTGTAGGGAAAATGGGTTCCTACCAACATAGAAAATCACCACATACATATTTTGAAAAATTGAAGAAACACGTTAATTATGACATATCTTATCAAAAAGATCAATGTGCAAATGAATTAATTGCTACTGAGACAACAACCAAATTCAGGAACATCACAAGCTATAATTAACGGCAACAACAATACAAGTTCTTAGTCATGTACTATAATAACAAATTGACCATTTTATGAGGAAGCTAAATATAACTGCAACAGCACAGCGATAGTGTTTCAATGACATCAAATTAATACTAACAGGTATGTACATGCACAAATTTAATAACATAGAACTAATAGCACTAAGGCCCTCCACTATGTAGGCCAAAACCGGTGTCAAATCAACTGTTGCTACAATTGGCACCGGTGCCCTGCACTGCCAAGTCGATGCCAGAGGAAAAATTCAGGGAACCGGAGCACCTAGTTGCTCCGATGCCCAGTTCCTTCGTGGCATAAAGTATTAGTATTTTACTGCTTGGCTGCTCGGATGTGTGGAGCAAAGTTGGGTGCACAAACTGCTGAAGTGGTGCCAAATAATTTTCTCAGGGCACCGCTGATGAGATGGCAACATTTTTAGATACTAGGTAGAAACTGTGACATTGTCTTAATCACATCTAGATTAACATAGCACAGTGACAGTGTCTGAATCACATCTAACAAATGATTTGTAACAACGAAAGTGGGGCTAACCTTCTCTGCACATGCCAGAAACTTCCTCCCATTGTCCACAGATTTAAAAGCCACTAACTTCACTCCTGGAGATTGATGGTGACAACGAGCAGGCAGATCTTCAGCTACCTCACTCCATTCCTTGCAAGTGATGGTCGTAGGGAGCTACAAGAGGAACAAATGGCTCAAATCGGCCGCCGGGCTAAAATCCTTTATTACAAATTAGAACCCTGAGCCTAGGGGCGGCGAGAGAGAGGAAAGAGGCATACCCGGCTGGTCACATAGTCGTCATCATCGGAGGAACTGCTGGAGAGCCCATTGAAGAAGACCATGGCGTCTGCGGCGGTCGGATGCGAGACGGCGAGAGCGAGGAAGCAAGCAAGGAAGTGGCTATAGCTTATGAAGGAAGGAAGGAGTAAATAGGGGAAATGTAGCTCGTGGTCAGGGAGAAAAGGGGGTGGGGAGGGGGGGGAAGATTTAGATATTTTGGTGGTAGGCAAAAAAATTCGAAAGTTGGAGGGAAACTTGGCGCGCAGTGTCATCGGACACCATTCACTTTGAACAAATGTGTGCATCGCAAATGATTCTTCAGCTTTACGTGCATGCGATGAGTTTGAGCACTCAAATTTTGGTCAAAATTTCCCTGGGTACAGTGCTCATCCATGTCATTGCATAATTTAACATCACTTGCTAATTTGGGTACACAAATGAGCCTACAGCACACAGATCACACTTACTGAATCGAGCAATTTTAGAAATTAAATAGAGCCAGTTGACCTAAACATTGCTCTAACAAAAGACCAGCGTTATAAACAAAGTCTAAGTACGCATAATTTAAACAAAGCCGCCGACGCGCCGCCCTATGCCTCACCGGTGTAAGATGAGATGTCGATGACTTGTCCTGACGACATGCCGCCGCTGGTGGACTCCGTGTTCCCCAGGCTGAAGTCGACCGTGTTGTCGTCCTCGTCCTCGGCGCCGCCCTCAAGGTTGTAGTACTTGTTGTAGTGGCGGTGCTAGAGCTCGCGTTGGTACTCCACCGCCGATTCCTCGACGGACAGGTGCCTCTCTACCTCCTCCTTAGCCACGCGCAACTCCTCATCCCGGCGCTCCTCGATCTCCGCCGCCTCCTGCATCTCCAGCTCCCACTCGGCGATCTCATGAGGAAGCAGGGGCTCCATGGCCTCCGTCGCCGCATCGTCGAGAAGCATCTCCGCCGCCTTTTTGGACGTGGGGTGCATGCTGGATTCTGAGGAGGCCTAGAATATCTTGACGTGGGCGTCCTTGATCTGGGCGTGGATGGCCTCGACCCGGGCCAGGGCGACCTCCGCGGCATGGACAGCTGCTTGAGTGCTCTTGGAGTTTGCAGCTGCCATCGCAGCAGCTACTGCAGCTGTCTCGGCTGCTGCAGCTGCCATGTCGGCTGCCGCAGACGCCCTCTCGGTGGATGCGGCCGCGCTCAATGCGGATGCGGACGCGCTCTCGGTGTAGGCGGCCGCGCTCTCGGTGGAGGCAGAGCCACTCGGGGCGGACCCAGCGACCGTACGGGCCCTCATGAAGTGTCTCCATGGCGTCATTCTTTGCAAGAAGGGGTTGGGGAATGGGTATCAGGGACTCGAGGATTCAGGGGTGAACGGCGCTTGAGCAGACAAATCCGGCGAAGCTTATGGAGGAAGACATAAAAAGACCCACGAATTTTCATCGCAAACGGTTCCTATAACCAACTGTGTGCGATGTAGTCCACTTTTTTATTAGCTGCGAATGACTAATTTGGAGTACAGTGGCAACGGATGGTGATGGAAATTGTATGATTTTTTTGTACCATTAACATGCACTAATACAACTGTCATGTTAAAATTTGGAAATTTTCAGGGTTCATCTGACCTTTTTAAGACATTAAGTGAGCTTCTAGCTATATAATGGATGTAATTCAAATTTGAACTACATGTACATGCAACAACAAACCATCATGGGTTGGAAAATCATATTTGTGTCCTTGTGTGCAAGTTAATGCCCTGTGCAGTAAATTGGAAGGAATTTTCAAACATATTGGTGTCATGGCTTGGACACAAACATTGAGAACCATGGCTTTTAAATTCCAAAAAATCCAAAAATGATCAGAAATACATGAAACCTTGCTTGATGTCATGTCATGCCACCAAGATGCTTTGCTAAAATAATTGGCCACTTTGATGATAGTTTTGACACACACCTCTCACAAGTCAGAGCACCTCATGAGAAGACACGTGGTTCCGAGAAGGAACAATGCATGTTTGATGACGAACCGGCGCTCGCTTCCTCGTATGACCCTGATTTTTTTTGTATCATTAACATGCATTAATACAACGGACATGTTAAATTTTGGAAAATTTCAGGGTTCATTTGACCTTTTTAAGACATTAAGTGAGTTTCTAGCCATATAATGGCCGTAATTCAAATTTGAACTACATGTACATGCAACAACAAACCATCATGGGTTGGAAAATCATATTTGTGTACTTGTGTGCGAGTTAATGCCCTGTGCAGTAAATTGGAAGGAATTTTCAAACATATTGATGTCACGGCTTGGACACAAACATTGAGAACCATGGCTTTTAAATTCCAGAAAATTCTAAAATGATTAGAAATACATGAAACCTTGCTTGATGTCATGAAATGGCACCAAGATGTCGTGGTAAAAAATTGGCATGTTTGTTGAAAGTTTTGGCACACACCTCTCACAAATCGGAGCATCTCACGAGAAGACTCGTGGTTCCAAGACGGAAGAATATGCATGTTTGATGACGAACCGACAATCGCTTCCTCTTATGGCTTGGCATTTTTTCTACCGTTAACATGCACGAATACAACTTTCATGTTTAAATTTGGAAATTTTCAGGGGTCATTTGACATTTTTAAGAAATTAAGTGAGTTTGTAACCATTTAATGGCCGTAATTCAAATTTGAACTACATGTACATGCAACAGCATATCATCATGGGTTGGAAAAATCATTTATGTATTACATTTTACAATAATATCATGGTAACACGAAATAAGCATTCATGCAAAACATTTGGAAAGAAAATGTAAATATCTGGAAAGGCAACTGGGCCCCACATGATTGGCACTCTATTTCGCGCACCGAGGTTTGGAAGGTGAGTGGCGCGGGTTATTAATCAGACGCGGTTCAGTCATGGGAACTGCCAGCGATTTTTTTCACACACGGCTTTTGCTTCGGGAATCGTGTGTAATTCAAGCTATAGCACTTGTAAATTCCGGCGACCGACGCGTGTACTACTCCCGTCGATCTAGATTCCGGCCGCCAATAAATACTACCCCGCCCACGTTGTCCTGCCTACATTCTCATTTACATTCTCTCCTCGCTCGCCCCCCTCTCTCACACACAAAACTCTGCCATGGCGCCGCCGATCTGCACACGCGCCAAGGAGGAGACGCCGCCCCGCGAGGATGTCCAAGCGCAGAGCAGCAACGAGGAGGACCCCTATGCGCCACCAGACGAAGTTGCGCCAGACCCCCCAACTTTGGAGTGGTTTTGGGGCTAGTACAATATTTGTCTGTGGAAGGCGCTGCCGCGGGCTGAGAAAGCCAGACAAGTGGTGTTCAAGAAGGAGATGGCGGAGGAGGAAGCTAGGTACCAGGCGGCCCGTGAAGCTCGTGAGGCCGCCTGGGAAAAGGAGGCGCTGGAGCTTTGGCGGCGGGCGTGTCGACGTGTGGAGGAGGTGTACGAAGATGACCGGTACTTCGCCAGGAAGGCCAAAGGTGCTAGGCGCCTCATCGCTGCGTCGAGGTGGGCCGATAAGCTCCAGCGTGCTACCGACAAGGAGCTCCGGTGGCCACCCACCAAAATAGCAAGATCGTTCGCGCGCGTCCACCAGCAAGAGGCAGATCGGCATGTCGAGCGCTGCGAGGCGGAGGAGGCGGAGAACTCCGTCCACGCTGGGAAGCCGCCGCGCACCAGGGAGCTGCTGGCGAGGGGCTGTCGGAATACTGGCCCCCTAAGGAGGGATTATTAGTCAGGAGTTTTAGTATTGTTCATTTTCAGTTTTATGCATTGTATGTAGTAGTTAAGTATCATCACGTATATGTTACGAATTTCATATTTCTGTCTATTTTTGTACTAATTTCTATCTAGCTATTACCATCCACATGTACAGAATGGAAAGCATAGACACATTGAAACAAAACAATATATAAGAACGGAAAACAGAGTACACACATTGAAACAGAGCAATAAACAGAGCAATATTATGATTGTTGTGAATACATAGCGATCAACGTCAAAATGACTCAACAAAATAAAATGAGTCCATGACCACCAACCCTTGCCTAAGGTAGCTCTTGGCTCTGCCTGAACTCGTGCAGGCATTCGTCCAAGCGGTTGACACGCTCGCGGTACATCTGGAGTGCGATCTCAAGCTCCAAGTTGGCTATTTCATCAGAGATCAATAGCTCGAGGATGTGATGGCCATGTTCCTCTACTGCGCCTAGGCGGACACTGGGCCAAGGAGGCGCTCGGGCCTAGCGACCAGCGTGTTGGCATCGAGCGGGCCACGGACAAGGTGAACGGCGCGACCCGTCCGAACGGTGCGGTCGGCGTCCAATGCAAGTACGGCGCGGTCGGCCTCTGGTGCAAGTACGGTGCAGACGGCCTCTGCCCACTCCTGGCGAGGAATGGGGCTACTGACGGGACGTGTACCCAGCTGAAACACCCTATCGACAGCAGGCAAGCGCTGATGGAACCGCTCTTGCTATGCGGCGCGCCGCGCCTCTCGCTCTGCAGCGCTCCATCGGTCTCCCTGTGCGTCACGCCGCAGCCTATCGGCGCGGACACGCCTATCTCGCTCTGCGGCGCACCACCGATCATGTTTTGCGGCGAGCTATAGCCTCTTGGCGCTGATGCGCCTATCTTGATCCACGGCGTGGGCGTGCCCTGCGCCAAGGGTCTGCTCAACCCTGGCGATGACGTGCAGCACGGCGTCGTACATCGTGTTGTCGGGGACGCCTTTGGCCTCGACGGGCCGTGGCGCCTGCTCGTTTTCCTCGTCGAGGAGGTTGATGGCAGAGGTGGGGGTTCGGTGGGTTGGCATGGTTGGAAAAGGTAGAGGGGCTATAGGTTGTGCTTGTGCCTCGGTGTGTCACGAGTCGCCTAGGCTTATGCGCAAGCGCTGGGTGGAGGTGGGAAACCGATGAGGAAGTGGCGGGAAACGATTGCGTGTTCCTAAAACACCATCAATTAATGGAAACTTAGCATAGAAGGAAGTGTGAGCTAGCACGACGCGTGCGCACACATTGCTCGCCCACGGGTGTGATCCATATACTCGTGTGCCAGCCCAACAGAGCACACTATTCACACTAAAGAATATTGTTCTATACACAGAGAGCGGAGATGTTATGCAGACTGAGCAAATCACATGGCAAGCGTTTACCCAGAACACACAGAGCCAGGGCCGGCCCTGAGGGGGGGAGGGGCGCCCCCCCGGGCCCCCGAGTACGAAGGGGCCCTCGATGGCTTGGTTTCCATACATACGTGATGTTAGCCCATGTGTAGACAGATTCTAAGGAAATCGGAAAAAGGTAACAAATCGCAATCTTCTCAGCTTGCCGCACGAGCGCAATCTTCTTCTTCTACTCTGCTTCCCAATTGGCAACTAATCAGCCCCAAGGTATACTGCACCCCCGCCCGTATCTTCTATTCATGATTTTTCTGCTGTTGTCCGTGATTAGTGGAACTTCCACTTTTCAGATTTCCTGTGGAAAAAGATACCCCAAGTACAGATTTTCAGATTTCAATCAACCTCCTCTTCAATACAAATCCCTCTTTTTCTATAGTGTTTATAGATCGTTCATTCGTTTCATGAAGATGAAGATCAACCCCGTACATATCTCTTTCTCACACTCCGATTTCTTCTATTGTTTGGGATTAAAAAAGAGGAGCTCGGATTTTTGGTCGTGACTAATAAGCAGCAGCAAAATTTTGCAATTTTTAATTTTCTACCATCCAGGTACCTTGTTCCAAGCCTTTGTTAGCATTATTAACAGTGTTTTTAATTTCTTGTTTCATATGTATGTGTGATAATTAGCAAGATGTTATCTAGAAAGTATCCATCTGGTAATAAGTAAATAAAATAAACTTGCATATGAGTTGATTGATTTTCAGAAAAGAGATATTGACATTTTTCGAGAACTAATGCAAGTACTTCTACTAGAAATTCTGAAGAATGCCTTTTGTTACTATTGAAGAACAACCCAGTGAGAAAATATAGGATGATAATATTAGAGTAGGCACGAACCTAATAGAAAAATATAATTGCCAATTGAGAAAAGCGACCAATTTTTCTATGAATGTTTATGACCTTTATTTGTTGGATAATCGACATGACAAGGCAACACAAATTATAGTACATTGAGTATTTAGTTGCAATTGAAATAGAGAAAAATGTGGATTTAGGTCCCCTTTACGCTGTCTTGCCTCGGGCCCCCGAAATCTCAGGAACGGCCCTGCACAGAGCTTATTAGCAAGAATCGTCTATGTTGTTATCCGTCTTCCCACACATTTCTAATTACTGACATGTTTGCCACGTATCACACACATCTTGTTAAGTTCAACCGTTTCTGTTGTTTTGTCTCAACACAAACAATTCATCCGAGTGAACTGTATGCCGTATATCGGACACACCTTGATCTGGCTGACCGTTTCTGTTGTGTTGGCTAATCACAAATAGTTCAACCGAGTGACCTGTATGTCGTATATCGCACACATCTTGATCTGGCTGACCATTTCTGTTGTGTTGGCTAATCAGAAATAGTTCATCCGCGTGAACTATTTGCCGACTATCGCACACAACTTGATCTGGCTGACCGTTTCTGTTGTTCTGGCTCATCGCAAACAGTTCGTATGGATCAATTGTATGCCACGTATTGCACACGCAACTCTAATCTAAATCATGCTTGATGTCTCCACCATCGCACATAGTTCGTCTTATTGGTGACGGTTTTATTACGATATCATTTGCGATTCATGCATCACACACAGTTTGGTCAAAGGGTCTCTGATTGATGTGTCACGTTAGCAACATCCTACAGTAGTGAGTACTCCCTATCCTCAACTACTGTTTAGTTTGCTGTTTCTATCAAAATGCATGTTCGCAACAACTGCAAGTTTCAAGTTTTAGTCGTAAAACCAAATTCCTTATTCATACCATGCACATTATTCAATACAGATCCAATGATTTTCTTTAGCTCTGCATGTATGTTTGTGTTGTTGATCTGTAATCCAGTGTGTGGTAAAGCTGCCCACATTTGCACCTTGTCATTACCTACTTTGTCTTAACTGATCTAGCTGATGATATCACTACAAAATTTGCTCTATTTTGTGACGTTTCACTTGTGTCACGCATAACCCTTTTTCGTCGCGGAAAATACCCTCGTGACGTTTTCCGGCCTTCACCCCCACCGTCACCGAAGCGCCATCATGGAAAATAAAATTTTGACGGTACCACTTCTTCCGTCACGCAAGATCGCATTTCAGGTGACAAGCCAAATAATGTCACCGGTTGCCATTTTCGTTGACGGTCCAGAATGTCACCTATGATGGCCCAATCTATCGCGTAAGATCATTTTGGCGACGATAATTCATCACCGGTGATCGGTCCGGGGGGTTTGACTGGTCAAAGATTCTGACAGGTGGGGCCAACAGTTGCTGACATGGCTTCTTCCATGTGGGTCCCCGGTGGGTTTTATCGCCGACCGTCCCGTCAGTAATAACTGGGCGTCAATTTTGACCGGTCAAAGCTGCTGACATATGGGCCCAAAAGATGCTGACGTGGCTGCTTACATGTGGGACCAGGTAGTCTATTATCGTTGACGATGTGTCGTCAGACCGGTCAACGATTCTGACATGTGGGCCCATTGTTGTGGTCACGTGGATGCCGGTGACGGCATCCATAACCGTCGTCACAGTGTGTAGGCACGGTCAATTATTTTATGTATTGCAAATGGCGGGTATATTTGATACAAAACTGAATTAATTTTCAAGAATTTTAATATGAATTTGTGCAAATTTTGAATTACAATGGAAATTCAGCCTAGTGACTACATCGCAAACAAAACAATTGTCTCCCAGACTGAGATTTTACAATAGGCAACCATAGCACAACTTCATCACCTTGAAACAATGCACCAGATTGATGGCGGTATTTCTCAGCTATGGGCAATGAATTATTGTGATATTATCCAGGTGATGTAGCAAAGAGCTCCCTCAATGTATCGAAGAGTATTCTCGAGATCAAATATTTGCTCTACAATGACTTTGTGGACGACGTCATGTTCTTTGCCTAAGATTTTAAGTGCAGACTTCATAGACTTAATCTATTGATGAAGCGCTATCACAGAAATATTAAGACCCTCAATTTCATCGAGAATGTGTGGCAGAGTCTTCTCGATAGCTTCACGTACTTCCTGCATGTATACATATGCATTCTTCACACATTTTAGTTCCCAAGACATACATTCGTATACAACAATGCCACACAGCCAGTAAGTAATTGTAAAACAAAATGTACCATAGTTATAGATTTTGGGTCCTCCACAGACGATCTAATCTCAGTAGCGACAACTCCATTATCTGAGCTGTCGACACTGTCGGTATCTTCAGCTTTTTGATCTGAAGAGATACCCCCTTTTTCCTGCAAAACTGCATTTGTCCCACATGCGAATACCCATGCTTCAGAATGTACAAGCTCTAAACCAGCAGGTTCTAGGCCTTTTTCCTGCAACCTTTGCGAAAACAGAGCTGCATTATCCTTGATAGTTCGATTTCTAAGCTTCTCGTACTCCGTCAATTTGCCTGAATACGATTAGAAAGATGAAAGGATCAAAAAATACACAAATATAAGCCTGAAGTACAATAACAAATAAGTACATTGCCCTTATTAATGTAAATAGAACTTCTTGTTAATCAGGAATCAAAGTATAACCATAATTTCAAATGAGCATGAAAACTGAAGTAAATTAATGCATCTCTGGCCAATCTCTTCAAATGTAGGGCACTTATATGAACCCTTATCACTTATAGACAAATATTTCAACATCATAGCTTAGTTTAGTTCAAACTACATTGCAAACACGGATATAGATAGCATACTTTAGTTCAAACTGCATTGCAGATTACGAAATTAAACTAGTCCGAGGAAAGGTCGATCACTTCAGCCTCAGACACCCTTCACCCGGACGGCCTGGCCTCGTCGGCATCATGAACCCCCTTCTAGCACAGCTCTAGTACCTAGCGCTCCTCGGCAACGATCTCCGGATGCATCTGCCGGATGTCGGCCATGTACTCTTCGTCTGCGCGCGCCACCTCAAGCTGCTCGAATGCCTCCCGGTTCTCCCGTACCTCACATCTGGATACCACTCAGTGGTCGATTTTGACGGGTGTCGGCACATTGGGTGTGCCGATTGGGAAGTTGATCTTTGCTTTGCAGCCGTACAGCGCCACCGCCTTGATGTCGTACGCCTTCACCGCGAGCTCCGACGATTGGTGGGAGCCGAGCCAGTACCAGGCGCCTGTGTCAGTGTCTCTGATTTCTGACACCCATGTCCCCCATGGCTGTTGCCGCATGCCGTGGTACTTCTTCTTCTTCGGCGGCGGCGGCGGCAGGTCGGGGTCGAAGGAGCACGAAAGGGGGTCGTCGGCGCGTCGGCAGTGGCTCGATTGTGTGCCGCATCATGGATCGGCCATACGAATCGGCGACGACTTCCTAGGAGGGTGGGATGCCACCATTTGGGGTGGCTCCGGCTGATTCGAAGCTTCGTCGGAGGTGGGAGGGCCTAGGAGGGGATGGATTTCGGCGTCGGTGGATACGTAGTGGTGGTGGGGGGGTAGCGGGAGGGGCGGCGCGGAGACGGGTGTGACTGCTTTCTAGATGAGCAGTTAAAAAGAAAACTCCTTCGTACCCTCTGATGGAGGGGAAAGCCTGGTTTAGGTCTATAATGCAATTAGAATAACAAGATGTTATTAGATTTATAACACACACACCAAACAACCTGAAAAAACCCTAATTTTTTTATTGAATTAAACAAGGAATTCATGAATATATGAGGATAAAACTAGCCACATGAGTGAACCATAGCAATCTAGATGGGCTTGGGTATTGAAGGAGGAGGAAATATTTGTTACCTTTATGAAAAAGCCTTGGGGTTGTCGGTAGCGTTTCCTTGCGGGCGGTGGCAAGGCGGTGTTCTCCTTTTGTCATGTCGTACGCCGGCGCTGGGGAGGGAAACCTACCGCCGGGAGGGATCTAGATCTGGAGGAGACGATAAAGACGAGGGGAAAGTGTGAAGTTATGTGCGGGGGTAGTTGTGAACCAGTAACGAGATATTTAGAGGGCGGGGTGGGGAAAATTTAGCGGGACAATTAGAAAATAAGGTGGGAAGGGGAAAAATTGGGGGGCGGGGGTGGGTGGGGGCGGTGGAAATGAAATAATGGAGGGAACCCAAAAGTTTGAGTCTGTTCACTCACCTCAGGTTTATGAACCTCACATTTCAACTTGCCAAGTCACGATATTTATGCAACACCTAACGTGTCTACCATCCGAACTTTGTGTGTGCATCGGTTCTTCATATTAGTGAGGCCAAAATGTCTCACTACAAGTCTCAACTATTTGGTTGATGTGTGCTTTCGAAAGTTTGAACCCCCATGTCATGTGTGTTATGAACCTTTTTCGTCATGGATGTGACATGTACCATAATGGACATGGGTCATGTCTTGCAACATTGCTCATATCAAGAATATGAACCGCACATTTCAACTTGCCAAGCCCAATCTTGACCAATGCTCACGAAAATAGCACCTAATATGTACGGTCATTATGAAACACCTACCAAGAGACTACCATCTAGTGTGCACTTGTTCTCCATGATGTAGACAACACACTATAGATGATTTGCAGAGTTACTTCACATGTGCTTTCAAAAAGGTTGATCGACCACATTGTTCATGTCACATGGACAGTAAGGGACATGGTTCATGTCTTACAGCATTGGTGATCAATGGGTTATGGACCTCACATTTGAATTAGCAGAGTCACAATCCCGACTAATGTTCACCCTGCTAACACCAATTATGAAACACCATGTAAGACTACCATCCCAACTAGTCATGTGTTGTGCCACATTTATGCGTTCCTTATAAGTAGTATTTACCACCATACGATCCAGAATCAAGGTCAGATCACAAACATGCAATGCACTCTCTTTGTTTCACATTTCTGCTGTGCAGTTTCAAATGATCCCAAATTTCACCCGTATCTGCACGACATAGATGTGCACTTGAGAGACATCCTCTTCTTGTTACATTATGTCTTTCAGTCAGATGACAGACGCGAGCAACACTGGCCTAGGGTGCACTGTTCTTCACTCTCTCTTAGTCCAATGTGCAATGTCACATTTCAGCTATTCCCTACGTGAGCTATTATGCCTTGTTGTGACGGGACGATCTGGCGAGCTACACCCTACGTGCTTCACCCAAGTAAAGCTCGCAGACAACCTATCTATCTTTATCTCAAGAGGGTGTGCCTGCCACGAAGAGGATGACGCCATTAGTACAGTTTCAAACTGAAAATGCTTGTTATGCTTCCATTCAAATCCGTACGTGCGGATCTATGCCTGCATGAGTGTGTTATACACTACTGAGTCCAAAAAGTATGAAGTGTTGAATCATCTGCCTTGTGCCTTGTGCAATCTGCTTTAACATTTTGAATAGATAAAAAAACAATTTGAATGGATATTATTACACAAACTATATATCATGGTGTCATGAAGTATTGTTATGTTTCTTTCACGAACAAGTATTGTTATGTCATATATCGTTTTTGCTGAATAATCATCAATTGGTATGTCATACGTTGGTCTAAAAAATGATTTGAATCGGGACATGTCAATTCAAGATTTTTTTTAAGATGATGGATGCATGTTTTGGTTATTGGAAAAAGTATTGAAAATCCATTAGTTGTTTAGGAAACCGGGAATTCCGGGAAGTCAGTTTAATAGAATGTAAATAGTAGACGTGAAAAAAGTTGCATGTGGTGTGAAACCAAAAAAGGAGTAGATACTAAATTCCTGGGACGCGAATCATCTCCCACCGTCTCCTCGACACTCTCGTGCCCTTCCAGATTCCGGTCGACTATAAATACGACGCCGGCCACGGCGATGGGCAGAGCAGTCACATTCATCTCGTACCATTCCTCGCGCTCGCCCTCATCCTCCCTTCCAAACCCACATTCCCGCCATGGCATTGTCGATCACTGCCCGATGCGCCTCGCCGCCTCGCTCAGAGGAGGATGGCTCAGAACGCCTAGCCAAGAAGGACGTGCCGGCACACATAGCAGAGGTCAATGCCTCGCTTCCCCGAGCGCCCGCCCCGACGGAGGAGGAGCTATGGAAACTAATGGAGGTCGCACTGTGGGAGTCGTTGCCGCCAGCTGTGCATGCCGACAGAGAGGCAACCATGAAGGCCAAGGAGGAGGGGCGAGCCACATGTTTGGCGGCCTAGGAGGCCCATGTGGCCGCCGACAGAGAAATTGAAATGGACTTTGGCGGGATGCTCATGCCAAGGCCAAGAGGGTGGAGGAAGACGCCAAAAGGATGGCCCTGAATGCCAAAGGGTCCAAGCAACTCATCTACGCCTGGAAGTACAAAGATCGGGTGTACGTTGCCAGTGAGGAAGAGTACCTATGGGTGCCGGATTATTTGACCAGTGATTTTGCGCTGGCGCGTCGGCGACGCGCAGATGAGCACCTCGCCAAATGCGAGGCAGAGGAGAAGGAGCTCTCTCATCGTTGTGGGAAGAGGCCACGCACCAGGCAAATCATTGAATAATGAGGATAAGGAAATCATATGTTTCAAATTACATATTACCATCGTCTTCGAAATGTGCAGCTTGTTTGGATAAAGAAGTATTTTAAAAATGTGTAATTCTTGTTCCAAATTGTATGCAATTGTGGTGAAACACATTTCCAATATGTATGCAATTGTGTGTACCAACCTCCACATCCTCGTTTCCGCAGACAGAAATCCCGCACAAAGCAATCAACATTAATATAATAAATCGGCAATAGCAATAAATCACTTCCAAGCAAACAATAATCTGAATTGCATCATATCTTTTCTTACATTCGCCTACAAATTCCCTTCCTTACATTTGTTAATCCCAGAGAACATTAGTATTTGTATATGTATATTAACTTACGTGCTATATGTTTGTATGTACAAAGGTTTTCTAATACATCAAAAGTGGGTGAACTGGGACAAGCTAAAGATCACAGGTGCTGAGCAAGGAGGCTTTGGCTCCCCCACTACTCCTGTCTAGCTTGCTGCACGGACTGTGGTGGACAGCCCAGCCTCTGTACTGAACAAAGATGGTATACACAGCATGCAACAACACCCCCGATGAAGGCCAGGAGAGCCCTATGTGCGCTCGACATGTTTGCTGCCTGATCAAAAAAGCCAACCTCCCCCTTCACTGAGTATTGTTAGTGAAAATGATGTAATTAGTTTTCCCCCTTTTTACATTATTTTCTTCTGGGCTAAGGCCAGAGAGCTTTTAGGCATTCTGTCAACAGACTGTAATTTGTTTCTCAGTTACTGAATGCTTGGTTTCATTTATATGAGTGGAACCGGGGACATGGTCCCTTTACTTATAAAAAGAAATGCACGTACAAACTTTACTACAATTTTTTACTAAACACATTGACAGCGCTAGTTTCCTAAAGACAGACAAATGCAGACGCTCATCCATGCACACATACGTCCGTCTACCAGCCTGAAGAAGTGACTACACTATTGGTTGTGCTTGTCACCCCGGCGATGGTGAACGCTGCACATCGGGCATGCACATGTGACGAGCTGCCTCCTCGTCTACGCACCAAGTGCGCATGTTGCTCTGCGTAATGGAGCCAAATAACGCGTTCCCTCGACCTCATTTGGCTCCATTACGCAGTGCAACAAGTGAGCTGGTGGTGCCCGAAAAGAGCAATGGGCTCCAGCTCTATCATGGCAAAATGGCAAGATGGCGAAGGGATCCTCCGTCGAGACCGGCGCCAGGACTGGCCGCTCATGGATGCTAAGCATCAAGGCCATGGTGAGTTATTCAGATATGACAATGGAGTGGGTTGGGGGAGGCTGAAAGAGAATGAGCTAACTGGTCATGGAGGTGGTCATCTATTCGGCCATGTCAATGTGGAGGGATGTGGTGGCTGCGAGGATAGAGGATGCGTTGTTTGGTCATGGCGAAGGTCTTCTTATAGCCGCGGGCGGCGGGCGGCTGGCTGGAAAAAATGGTGGCTAAAGTTGGCGGGAGGAGGGGAAAAGTGGCATCAATGGCCGATGGCAGTTGGCACGAGCCGGCTGCCATGAATCGACACGCTGCAGCACTGAAACGCGGCGTCTGCCTTCGTCAGGGGACGAGATGAGCCGCGCGGACCTGTATACTCTGCTAAGTAAACGAGTACCGGCATTTTGAACGATAACTTATGGGTGCCGTACTGGCAATGTAGTGCATACTACGTGCTCGACTTCCTGCGTTCGAGCCATAGGAAGCACACTTTTTTTGCGCGTTTTAAATATAGTGTAGGGGTTCGCCAAAAATTTTAGGAACACTGTCAGAAAATATCTACATAGACTTTAACAACTACTCCCCGAAATATATTTTTCAAGACATTTTAGTCCGCTTTAAAAAGAATCAATTATTTTTCTTATTATATTTCAAGACATTGCCCCGCTCAACATTTTATGTGACACTACGAACCGTCCCAGAAAATGGACACGCCTAGTGACGACCAATAGCATCGCCGAAAATCAAGCCAGAACGTCGCCAAAGTTGCCGAGGGCGTTGCCCCAAGAGGAAAACACCTCGTGATGGTGGACCATCACAGAAAATGATTTCAGGAGACGTTTCCTGTTTTGTCGCCAGGGTTTTTCTCACTAAATAGACGATATTTTGTAGTGTATGAACAACATGCCATGCACATTAACCAAAAGAGATAAAATGATTTTCTTTTGCCCTGCATCTATGCTTGTGTTGTTGATGTGTAATCCAGTAGTGTGGGGAATCTCCCCGCATTATGAACAATGCCAAATTATGCTATTGACATTTTTAATTGTGTCTCTTTATTTTCTAATATGAAATTGGATGGAACTGACAGCACACTGCCCTTCTTTGTGTATATACGTGCAAAACCTGTCATCTATTTGCTTGTTTCAGGGTGATATGCTTGATGGCATGCACAAGTCTGCTGAAGACTCTGAGACAAATCCAACATATATTGCAGCAAAGAAGGCAAAACATCTTGAAGATAGCGAGACAACCCGAAAGTCGGGTCTTGATGCAGTGTTCAAGTTACTCGAGACTAGCAGTCACACAAGCTCATAGAAGTCGCTGCCTGAATCAGTTTGACTTCTTCAGTCTCAACTTCAAGTAGAAAGACATGGTACAACTCAGCTCCGACTTGAAGTCCAATCTCTAAGGAAGATCACACAGAACTCCATGAGAACCTCATTGCTAAACAGCTAGAGCTAGAAGATATGAGCGACATGCTAGGCCGGTCTCATCACCTTGCTCAGCTGCTTGCACAGCAGCTCCCACACAAGGCTAACGTTTCTTGAACTGTGTTGAATTGGTCTCGGTTCAGTATTATTTTGTTGCGTGTTTATTTGCACTGGCAGCGACCTTTCATGCCCAGCTTTTGTAATCTGCTTCTTGGTTGCGCTTTCTGATCACTGGTGGCGAACTTTGATGCCCAGTGGATGTAATATTTCATAATTCCTTTATTGTATAGTGTAGGTTTATTCCTAGTTACTATGCCATAATTTATGTATTGTATAGTGTAGGTTTGTTCTTAATTCCTAATTACTGTAGAAAAAAGGGTGAAAGTCTGATGGAGGCGAATGGGAACATGCGCTTCTAACGGGCCTACATTTTGGCAGGCCATAATTGGGCCGGCCCACAATAGGCTGTACTTGGGCCTGGGCAGACATGCCGTATGGGTACCCATGGACACGGTAGGCCCAGGCCCATAAGTCTCATGGGCCTTTAGCGGGCCCAACATTAAGTTAGGCCCATGTAGCTTCAGGCCATTAACAGGTTGAATATACTGCTGGACTAAGTTGGCCCAGAAGACACCATGGGCCTTTAGCGGGCCAAAAATCATGTTGGGCCTCAATTTTAAAAAGTAGCCCACGGGCCTTTAGCAGGCTGAAAGATACCTCGGGCCATTATTAGCCCAGTTACAGGATGGGCCGTTATCAGGCTGAAACTTACATTAGGCCTTGGTTGGCCCAATCACATCATGGGCCTTTAATGGACCGAAAGCTTAGTAGAGCCACCAACGGGCCAAAATGTATGACAGGCCTTAAACATGCCCAAAGTCAGGTTGGGTTGAAATGTTGCCACCGAGTCCACGGGCCGTTAATGGGACGAATGTCGCGTCGGACCACAAATAGACCATGTGTAGCACGGGCCCTTACCAGGTCGAAAGACACACCGGGCTGGAATGGGCCCATTTCTACATTGGGCCTCTAACAGGCCGAAAACACACTAGGCCATAATTGGGCCCAAAGACTGCGCAAACAATTAACGGGTCTGAACTGGCGATGGGCCGTAAATGGGCCATGTCCAAGCAGGCCGTTAGTGGGCTGGCCCAGTAGTACCTGACCAAATCTTATGGGCCTTTGACTGGGCCGGCGTTTTTAACCTAAATGAGCCACTTTTGGGCCATGCCATGTGTCAGTGCTCCATAGGCGCGTCTCGTCCAGTGGATGGATGACATCTGTCACGACGACGAGCTGACACGTGGTTCCGTTGGCGCATGAGAATTTTACATGTGGAAAATCGCCATTGGTCAGGGCTGTTAACGGGTTATCAGATCCAAATCGGAACCCGATAGCTTAAGGGCGACCCACGGTGGATGCCACATGTCGGTTACCCTTGATGAAAACACTTCCATGACGTGCCATTTATCGTCATGGAAGCGGACACTTCCGTGATAATAATTTGAGTATTGTCATGGAACACTTCTACGACAGCACAGGTATGACTATCTTGATTCTGTCATAAAATCGTCATGGATGTACATGCATGACAGAAAACATGACCTACTGTGACAAACACGTATCATCACGGAAGTGTTTTTTTGTAGTGAAGGTGAACAGCTGGCATCTGGACGTGCTAACTCACACACAGGTAAGTGAGGCTAAGTGCGACGCATGTTTGTGATCCGTTCGTAGCAGGACCTTGATGTCGTGCCTATTTATTTGCAGGTGGACTGGACACCATATGAGTGTCTTGACGAGGGGCATCTGACGCTGGACCCAATGTGCTATGAAGGGCAGCAGTTGTGGCCTCCGAAGTGTGCTCTGATGTGCTTCTTTATCGTCGAGCACTATATGCCTGAAAGGGTGTGCCGACAGTTCGGATGGTTCCAGGAAATCCTGACTGCAATCTCGTGTACTAACCGAGAGCTCCATGCGTACGCAATGCATCACTCAATCTCTCGACATGTCCCCTATGGACATTGCCTTTCCTTTCATACCTTAGTACCCCATTCGTCTTGTTTTTTCGCAGGACGAATAGAAGGGAGAGGAAAGTTCAGCAGAACTAGGCCACGTTGCACCTGTCTTACATAAATGACTGGATGCAGGTGAAGGATAGTCTACCTGCAGAACCACACGGCCCAGAAGCATTCAGAGAGTACCTAAGGCGGCTAGCCAGGTTTAGCTGTTTGAAGCTTCACATTGGATGGCCATCTATCCATCTAGCAAACGGTATGGAGATGGAGGTGGAGAACCACCAGCGTCTACACCGGGCATCGTTGAGGGATCTCAGGTGGACATTGATGGCTTGATGGCCCAACTGGTAAGCGACCTGTAACCCTTTTTGTTTCATGAAATCGTCATCATTTGCCTTGCTAACTCAATCTGATTCCTTAGGAGGAGGCATGCAATCGTTCACTACTATTGTTCCGTGACCTTAAGAAACAACCGGTGGAAACACCTATTCATGTGCACAGCAAAGCCCTGCAGGTCTCATAAAAAACTCACTCTGTTAACCTCTTTAGAGTTCCCTGCTTGTTGTAGAACTAACGCAGGAGGAGTGTGAATTTGCAACGCAGAGAGCGACGATAAGGCTTAAAAGAGCTCTCCTTGCAACCGGAAGGTGGGAAATACCGGACTCTGATGTAGACGACAAGGAGGAGGATGATGACGAGGAGGAGGACCAACTTTTGATTCATGACACGGAATGGTTAACGGTTGAGGAGCAGGAGGTGGAGGACGGCAGTCCGAACAATGAGGATCAACACGAAGAGGAGGAGGATGGCGCGGATGAAGAGGATGAGGAGGCACAACGGGACATGGTTGCGGACGAGGAGGAAACTAGGGAGGATGATGAACAAAATTGTGAAGGAGAAGATGCGCAGGAGCAGCTGCATGGAAGCGAAAGCACAGAGAGCGATGCCGAAAGACCGTCTCCAGCCCAACGTAGTCAGGTAATTAATGATGACCCATTTAAGACCCCTACACCGCCAGTGAAGCGTTCGAAGAAGGACAAGATGCAAGGTGCATTGACATACCCCAGAAATCAGGTGCGTGATGCTATGCCGCCGAAGAGGAAGAAGAAGAAAAGGTCAAAGAAGCAGCTATAGAACACTAGTGCGCTCAAATGCAATGCATGTTTTAGCATTGCAATGGTTGGTTTGGAATGATCTTGTGTACAAAAAAAAATATCCGGAGATGGTTTGCATTTTTAATGATCAGGACATGTTAAGCGTCAAACACAATTAATTACAATTCAGAACCTCAGTAACACCCCCCCCCCCCCAGTCGACGCATTCGCCATACGTAATCTCAAGGTCGTCCCTTTCGAAGAATCTTACCTTGAAGTAAGCAGGGTGGACGACCTCAAATTGCCCAACGCAGCCATCCCTGAATTCATGCTTATCAGCGAAATCAGCAGTAACATCCCAAATTTTCAGATTTGGAATGTTAATAGGATCATTATTTGTCTTGCATATTTGAATTTTCTGAATATTCAAATCATTATTGGAACTTAAGGCAAATTATTGGAGTGGAGATAACATGACTTCTCCCCTGTGAAATAAAAAGTTCATAATGATCAGAATATTCTTTGGAGTTCACCTGATGTATTTTTGCAATGTGAGAAACTCCAAATGATTTTTATATTTGGTTTATACTGCTCTTTGTGTGTTCTTTATTGCAGAAAATATTTTTTTTCAACTTGTATTAGGGCTGGAGATATATTTCCTGTAGTATATATTAGTAGTAATATTTTAATATATGTTGTGGTATTTTTAGGAAGTCATTAGATATTTTATTGTAGCCAAGTATATGTTCCGTATATGGTATAAATGTTGTTCCCAGGTTTTATTGTGCATCGGGCCACGTCACACAGCAGTAGTTATCCCTCGCTCAGCGTGCTGGAGCAGCAGCGGAGGCCCATTTCGGCCGAAGCCCAGGAGCAGCAACACTACAGCCCAGCACCGCACCCCTTCTCTTGTTTTTTTTCTCCTTTCCTTCTCTCTGCCGCTGACCACTAGGGCCCTCTTGTCATCTCTCTCCCTGGTTCGTGTTCTTCACAGACACTGTGACTCGAACCGAACCAAGATCAATTCGATCGATGCCCTACCCCTCGCCCAGTCCCAACTCCATATAAAAAATCCCCTCGGACTCCTCGACTGATTTTTCGCAAAAACAGAGTTCTCCTATTCCCTATCTCGCCGTTCGCGTCAATTTTGAATCTCGCCGGAGTACCTCCGCTCGAAGCTTCTGCCGCCATCGATTGAGTCTCCGTCAAAGGTCCCCGAGCACCCTCTGCAGCTCCATACTTCCTAACTTTGTGTGCCTCATCTCTCTGATTGGTTTTCCCCTTCACATACGCCCCGAAGCACTCGCTTCATTCGAGAACCGAAGCTTCTCGCCACCAGCAGAACTCCAACCCTCGTCATCGCCACCGGAGGAAGTTTCTGTCGCCGAGGAGAATGCCCACGGACGCGTAGTTCACCGCTCCATACATTCATCAAGTCCCCGGAGCCAGGGGACCACTGCACGTGACGCACGCATCATGTCCGAGCCGCCCGCGCCTCTCGTCCCCAAGTGGCCAAAATCACTGTTCTGACCTTATCAGCAATCTTTGTCACAAATTGAACTCAACATGAAAGTATTTCACGATCTGACCCTTTTAGCAACGCCACAGTCCGCGGCGTTTCTGCCCAACTTAGAAACGCCGAGCTAGCTCACGTTGCTTCTCCACATGGAAACGCCGAGGTATCTCACGTGCCAGCGGGCCATGCGTCGAGCGCGCACTCGTCCTCGCTCGAGCAGAGGCACGGCGGTTACGTGCGCCTCGGCTTTGCTTTTGCTGCGGGCCCCGCCTCCATGCATGCATGCTGCTCCGACTGCTCGCTGCGCTGGGCAAAGCAATGCGAAGGCTGCGGGTGGTACTAGCCTATCTACCTGCTTGCGTGGCCCGCCGGAGTATAAACGCCAAAACCATTGGCGTTGTCGTATAGGGCAGAAACGCCAAAGCCCTTGGCGTTTCTATGTGGAGTACCAACGCGAGATACCTCGGCGTTTCCATGTGGAGCAGCAACGTGAGCTAGCTCGGCGTTTCTAAGTTGGGCAGAAACGCCGCGGACTGTGGCGTTGCTAAAAGGGTCAGATCGTGAAATACTTTCATATCGAGTTCAATTTGTGACAAAGATTGCTGATAAGGTCAGAACAGTGATTTTGCCCTCCCAAGTCCGGTGACCACCATCCTCTGTTCCTCGGTGAGCCCCCCTCAGTTGTCCGATCTGTCTCTGACGGCCGAGATAAGATCGCCCATATTTTTTTTATTGCCAAACTGTTATCCTTTAAGTTGCGGCCATCCGTCGTTAGTGCTTGCAGCGGACAACTACCGGCCAATAGCAAGCTGCCATGTGGCACTACAGTAACAGCCACGCAGCTGAGTCAAAAACACTGCCATGGTAGTGTTTTTCGACAAATTTTGTTCCAATTTTGTTTAGGCTATACCTTGAAAACCGTATATCCAAATTCATCGATTCTTTTTCTTGTGTACTCATATTGATCAGTAGAATCTTGTAGAACCAAATTATCACACTTTTGCACTGTTTAAATTTGAATTTATCCAAATTTGAATTTAACCTTCCGGAGGCCATAACTTCCAAACCGTTTAACCAAATTAATTGATTCTTTGTGCGTTGTGATCCTAGTGGTTCGTAGATGATTTGTACCTACTGTTATGATACTGTTGTTTGGAATTTTATTCGATTCTTTGCTGTTTTCTTTGTTTTGGTGTTATTTGAGTTTTGGTGATTTATTCGTTGTTTTGTGTCAAACGTGTAAATTGTCTCGAGTGCGACACAAATTATTGTCAAGAGTGTGAATTCGAGAACCAGGACTAAGGCAAGCTACACTTTTGATCATACTTCATCCTATTATTTTTTACGCATGTAGTTCTATACCACATTATTATATTATGCATGTGTAGGAATGTTATGATATTATGATTTGCTGAACCCAGATAGGCTAGCCATATGTGTAGTCTGATCCTGATATTCCTTGTCGCCATATTTGGGTATCGTATTGTGTAGTTATATGCTTAGCCTTGCTATGGTAGACGTGGATTGGGTATTGTGTGATACATGGAATCTGTGGGAGAAATTTAAGTAACGAATAAAGTGACAACATGCATTTTATTGTATCCTTCGGGAGGCTCTGCAATATTAATGTTTAATTAATGAATCATCTGGGCAGAGTGGTTTGTCGGGATCAGTCGGCAAGTATGTATCCTCCGGGAGGCTCTACATGACTCAGGAACAGTGGGGAATGTCGCCCAGGTTCAAAGAGGTTGGACATGTTTCATATCAAGTAGCTTCCATGTACAGCCACTGGCTATATTGGCTCTGGCTTAGTTGATCAGTTGCGGAAACCTTACCCGGATGTGCCAGTAGATGAAGTTATAATAGTTGGGATGGGCCTCCTTTGGGACTAGGCGACTGTTTCTGAAAGACTTTGTCTGAATCTTCGGGTTGAGTCCAGTGGGTAAAGTGTACAAAACTCTGCAGAGTATTAAAACTAATCATGATTAGCCGTGTCCCCGATTATGGACAATTTTGAGCACTAGACTTGGAACCTCTGGAAGATCTTATCACCTTGAAATAATTAAATGTGAAGTGGGCTTAATAGTACCTATGATCCTCGGAGGCTCTCATGGGCGGGTTAAACTGGAGGCTGTCCAGTTTAATAATAAATCAACTAGAGTGTAGTAAATATTAAACACTTCACTAGTAGGTAGATATAGGATAAAATCAGCTTTTTGCAAAACAAAACCATAAGCCTTCCTTTTGTCATATCCTTGCATATAGATATGATAGGTTTGTTATAACAATTTTGGTTTGACTTGCCAATACATTCAGAGTATTGACCCATTGTGGCTGCAACGTTTTATGTTGCAGGATTTACTACGACGACTAAGTGATATGATGTAGGGTTACGATGTCTATACTCAACATTTGCCTGTGGTGTTGATGGATTCAATGAAGTTTTTATTTGTTTTACCGCTGTATTTTGTTTGTATGCTAGCTTCGAGCTATGCAGGTATGAAATATTGTAAATCTGGATCTGCGATGTAATATTATGACATGTGGTTTATTCTTGATATTATATCATTTACTGTGTGTGCTAGCTATTGATCCAAGGACTAGCACAGAGCACAGAGACTCGAATCTTATCAGGTTCGGTCATTACAGATGGTATCAGAGCCCATGTTGACTGTAGGTCGTGACCCTAGAAAGTGGAGTAGTAAAAGCCATATGTCGGTGTACTAAGACATGGGTGCCCTCGTACCCAGACTTGTGCACAGGCAGTTGTAGCCTCCCTTCCGGCAAGGGCTTGACAGAGGATAACTACAACCCAAGACTCAACACCAAGACCGTGAAGAAGACCTCAAGGTAGGTCATCGAGAAGTACTATTCTAAGTACGGAAGATCAGCGCTATTCTTACCGACAAGCTTCGCCCTGGCAAGGTGAAGACTAAGGCTATGGTTGCCGGCAAGCAAGGCCCGGCAAGCTCCGTGCCAGCAGGCTTGTTCTGTCCCATTACCGCTCCACCTCATCATCGACCAGATAGGCTCGTGGGCTAGGTGTCGAGCGGGCAGACAGTCAACATGGCCGGCCAAGGCACGTGTCAGCGCGCCGCGCCGAGATTAACTTTAATGACACCCGTCCCTGGGACATGTCAAGATTACAAGAGGGCGCCAGGACCGGTGGTACAGATCTTTTGCCCAAGGCCTCGCCTCCCCAACGTAGCACCAAACGGTGCATTAAATGCATTTGTCTTACCCCATTGGAAGATAAACGTGATGACGGTGCAAGCCACTGTTCACACTCTGTAATGACCATATTAGCCATTGTGGTAACCCCTTGGCCTATAAAAGGAGGCCCACGGCTACATGTAGAACGGTTGACACCCAGTTCAATTACGGGTCGTAGCTGCATTCTCCCGAGCACCTTGCCAGAAAACTGCGCTCCCTGTAACCGGAGTTCATATTCGATCAACCACAGAGCAGGAGTAGGGTTTTTACGCTCATAGCGGCCCGAACCTGGATAAATCCCCCGTGTGTTCTTGCACTTACTAAAAACCTGCTCTTTGTCCCATGCACGTCCCCTGAGCCGAATATCGAAGGGACTCGTTCGGTCCCATAGATATTCATTTCCCACGACATCTTTGGCGTGCCAGGCAGGGGCTGTGTGTGTCACAAATCAGTTCTTTGGTAGTGTGAGTACCAACTTTATCATCTTCGTCGATGGCGCCGAAGAAGAAGACTGGAGCCACGAAGGCTTCTACCACGTCCAAGCCACCTTCCCAGGCGGCCGCAGGCGGCGCAGCTGGCGCGGGTGCTATGGTTGGGACAGGCGGCGCAGGAGGCGCAAGTGGTGCGGGTGCCCAGCACCCCCGCCACGATGCTGAGCCTAGCCACAGGGCCGGCGACGTCGCAGCCGGTCAACTTCCAAGACATTCTGGTGAGCGCAGTCATCATAGCAATATAATTCATACTGCTGCCACCCAGAACCCAGCCGCCGCAATGTCCCAGAATGTAGCGGCGACGTCCAACAACGGTGCGGGAAGGCATACGCTGCGACCATCGCAAGATGGGCATGACACGCTCCCCCACGTTGCTGCCGGTTCCAGACGACCGCAAGGCGGGATCCCCGTGCAGCAACTTCCGATTGCTCACGGAGCGCTGCCGCCACCACCATGTCTGCCTGTTGGCGAGCATGAGCCGCAGCGGCATGGACGTAATGAAGCTCCTTCTGGCTCCGCCAGGATGTGAGCGACGCCTCGTTCTGTGCTCCCAGCGATGCCGACCACGGTGGTCGAGGCCATGGCGCGGGTTCAAGTACTTTTGAACTTCCCGCCAAGCCCAGACAAGATGGACGAATGGAGAGCCACCATTCAGAGTCTCATGAGCTTTGCCGATCCCGGCAAGACACAAGACGTGGGGCCCTTGCGGCGACCACCCACCATGCCGGCAGGACCCTCCGGCTACCATGCCGGAGACACCGCGCAGACGTGCAGTCGCCTCGCCACCTCCCACCATCGCAGCGGCCAGTCCGCCGATCAGATGGCCATGACGTGCTGTCCATGGCTTCGTCAAATCCGCGGTGCCGCCAAGATCAGCGCCAAGTGCTCCGCGAGCGGTGTGATGAAGACGCCCGCACGAAGATCGAGCGGTGCCGGGAAGCACGTCATCAATCTGACGACCGTGCTAGGCCGGCGGTGAACGTGCTTGCTCCGGTAGCCGCTGGGTGCTTGCCTTACGATGTGGGGTGCCCATCGTTTACTCGTGAGCTGCGGCAAGTTCGCTGGCCGTCCATCCGAGCCTTCAAGCTAGAGCTACCCGACAAGTATGACGGCACGCTCAACCCAGCCGAGTTCCTGGGCATCTACACCATCGCGGTGGAGGCTGCTGGGGGACGAGACGAGAAAGTGCTCGCCAATTACTTCCCGTTGGCGCTTCGGCCCAACGTCAGGTCGTGGTTGATGAACCTGCCTGACTCTTCTTGGGCGGATCTGTGCCATCATTTCGTTGGCGCTTACCAGGGTGGCTACAAGCTCCCAGGTCAGCCCAGCGATTTGCAGGTGATCCCCCAAAGGGATGGAGAGAACCTCCGCAAGTACATACAACGGTTCAGCCGTGTGCACCACAACATCCCCGACATCCATCCCGCATCTGTTGTTGCCGTGTTCCACACGAATGTACGCAACTGCAGGATGCGGTCAAAGATGAATGTCGAGCAGGTCAAGACCATCAACGATCTGTACGCCTTGGTGGATAGGTGTGCATGTGCTGAGGAAGGGAGGCGACTCCCCGGGGAAGATGCGGGTGCAGACGTCGATTCTGAGGACGACGATGCATCAACCCCACAGAAGAAGAGCAGAAAGCGCAATAGAAAGCACAAGAACAAGACTGTACTGGTTGTCGAGAGCTCCGGCGACACCAACGCCACCAAGAAGTCGAAGGCAGACATCCCCGGCAAGGAGGTTGCTGGGTGCGATGCTTGCCAGGAAGCTGTGGCAGGCGAGAAGGCTGGCAAGACCGGCGGGCCATACTGCAAGATCCACTGCACCAAGGGCCACGATCTCCAACAATGCCGGCAACTAGAGCAACTTGCCGAAAAGCAGAAGCAAGAGTACGAGAAGCGAGACAAGGAGAAGGCCCAAGATGGTGCTGGTGGGTCTGGCAAGCAAGACCGTGGTGGCCGCGGAGGCCACCGCGGCAAGGCCAAGCAGCCAAAAGAGAAGGCTGCCCAGGGCCAGCAATAAGAGGATGATAGTGATGAGGACGGAGGCGGGTCCGGCAAGGAGTTCCAAAATGTAGTGGATGCCATGTGTGTTGACGGAGGCGCATCTTTGCACTCCTCGCACCGGCAACTAAAGCAGTGGATCCGTGAAGTCAACGCAGCGGAACTAGTGATGGAGGCACAGAAGCCACTCAAGTGGTCGCACTCGCCCATCATCTTTGATGCCGAGGACCACCCGGATCGCACCACTGCGGTCGGGTGTTTGCCGTTGTTGGTCTCACCAACAATTCGCAACCTCAAGGTGACAAAGATGCTGGTTGACGGTGGGGCTAGCTTGAACTTGATCTCTCCAGATGTGATCAAGAGGCTGCAGATCCCCGACAAGGATCTCGAGGAAGTAGGCAGTTTCCATGGGATCAGTCCGGGGAGGAACAAGCCGAAGGGCCAAATCACATTGCCGGTCATGTTTGGCAGCGAGCTCAACCATCGGACGGAGAAGATTACCATCGACGTCGTCAAGATGCCGCTGCCATACATTGGAATTCTGGGCCGCCCAGCCCTGGCAAAGTTCATGGCCGCGTCGCACTATGCGTACAATGTCATCAAGATGCCAGGGCCGATGGGGGTCATCACCATCAAGTCAAGCTACAAGGATGCAATCATCTGTACCGACATGCTCTATCGGGAGGCAGCGGCAGTAGCTGCCATCGAGGCGCTTGCCCCTGCCGTCAAAGCTCCCGGTGAAGGAAAGAAGAAGAAGACCGGCAAGACCTCTGGGAAGGACTCCGGGAAGCGCACTTCAGAGTGCAGCATGCCTGTCGAGGACATACCAGAGAGCTCTACTGGCAAGAGCAAGAGAGCCAAGGCTTCCGCATTCACGACCAAACAAGTTTCTGTGAAAGGGGATGGGACGAGTGGCACTTTTTCTGAAAGTGCCACTCTCGGCAACAAATAGGGAGTCGAGCTCGTTGCCTTCCTATGGGTGAATGCCAATGTGCTTGCCTGGCAAGCACCTGACGTCCTTGAAGTTCTTAGGAGGGCAACTGAGCACCACCTTGATGTCTGCCCTCATGCGAGACCCCTCAAGCAGAAGGTCAGGAAGCAAGCCTTGTTGCAGAAACAATACTCCCCACGGAACTCAAACACGGGTCACCTCGAGTCTTGGCCTTCAATGAGGAGGACCAAGATGAGCTGCGGCATGACGATGCCGCACTCCTTGAGGAAGATCGTTTCCAGGCTGTTGCCCGTGTTGCACGGTGCCAACAAGCTTTGCGCCGCTGCTTTAGCCACAAAGTGAAAGCCAGGGACCTTGAGAAAGGCGACCTTGTTCCTCGTCAGATTCTATCCACGAAGGATAAAAAACAAGTTGACGCTGAAGAGGGAAGGCCCTTACCGGGTAATACGAGTCACTAGGCCTGGCACAGTCCACCTAGAGACCGAAGATGGCACTCCGGTGCTAAACTCATGAAATATTGAGCATCTTTGTAAGTTTTACCCGTAAGGCGTGGTTGCCGGGCTGCCCGGCAACCTCTTTTGTACAAGTTTGCCGTCAAGGCATGTAATCCTTTGTACAAAGCCGGGAGCAGATCCCATGCAAAATAAATAAAAGTTAGATGTTTCACAATTCTTTGTCAAGTACATATATAATTATGTGTTGCAGGCAGTCTTGTGTTACATTTTCCCTTGCATAAGGTTATTAACGAACCGCCAAGGTTCCAGCCTCCTCTTTTCTTTTCTTTCTTAAAGGAAGGAAGGATTCCTCGCATACAAGTTTCCCGGGGGGAGTGATGGTATGGATACCAAAGGACGCGTTCAAGACATCACCCTACGGCAAGAAGCACAACAAGGAATGAGCTAAGTTGCAAAACTTTGAAATAAATTCTTTGTTGTAGTTGCGATTCTCATTGAATGACTTTGGCCTTTGTATGAGAAACCTGCATGCTAAGGAACCTTGTCGTGATCGACTACGCTCTTACTTTGCTTCGAGTCCGCTCAGCAACCTAAGTAGCCGCGTTGTGACCATCAAGCGTGACCTTGCCGGCAGTGACACTTCCGGCAAGCTGCTAAGGACCCGCTCCTCAAGCACTTACGGCAAGGGGGTGCGCACCGGCAAGCTTCCGGCAAGCGTAGGGTACAGAAATCATGCAAAGATAGAACGGAAAGGAGAACATCGCACATACATCCATCTTAAATACAAGTTATAATACATCAAAGCCGAGTGCAGTCTGACATAAGATAAATTTGTCTTGTGCATAAACTACATCTGCAACAAAGAACGACAAGGGAGGCTAATCCCTGCGATCACCCTCAGTCCTTGGGATCTGATTGATCTTGTCGATAAGTGGAATGATGGCCCTTTCAGCAGCTGTGGTGTCCGTCCCTGGCGGCAAGGCCTTGAAGGCCTTGGAGACGTCGACGTCAGGATTCTGACAAATAATCTTGACGAGCATCTTGGAGACGACCTCGATGCAAAACTTCCAAGACTCGTTGGCAAAGCTGGCGGATCTCTTCTCATGATGTTTCTTCAGTATCTCGAGGAGTCCGTCGAAGAAGAGGGAGAGGCTGGCACTTCTAGAGTCATGCTCGCCAACTGCGAAGCGATGTTCCTCCCTGTCCATGATGCTCACCCGAGCAGCGAGACGCTCGGCAACATCGACAAGGTGGCCAATCCACAAATCCATGGCTTTCTTGTGCTCCTCGAAAGAGTTCGCAACATTGGCACGCTCAGCCTTATCTTTTTCCCAGCCCTCCAGCAGCTCCCTCTCTTTTTCCCTGCCAACCTCCAGGTCCTTCTCCAGAGTTGCGAGCTTTGAATTAAGGTCTTCCAAGGAGTTTTTGACGGTCGAGAACTCTTGGGTTTTGTTGACGAGCTCCTCTTCAAGCTTCGACCCTTTGGACTCCAACTCTGCCTTGGCGGCCTCAGCGCTTTCCGCAACTTTGACGGCCTCCAAGAGGTTGGTGGCGTGAGCCTGGGTTTGGGTCTCGATGGCCTAGTTATAGCCCTCCTCTAGCTCTTGGGTCCGCTGCGCAAGCAGAGTCTGGATCTCCTCCTCCTTGCCGCGTTGCTTGGCGTTGAGAGCTTCCTCTCGGGTGGCAAGGTCCTTTTCTTTAGCGGCAAGCTGCGCTTCGCGATCCACTAACCTGCCGTCCAGAGCCGTTGCCTTTTCTTTGGCTGCGTCAAGCTTCTCTTCTTGCCTCCTGAGGCCATGAAATTTGCTATTGTGCCAGGCATGGATTTCCTCCACCTTTTTCCTCAGTTTCTGCTCGGTCTACCCTACGGCTTGCCGTTGGGCGTGCAGTTCGTCCCAGCGCCTGCCGTAGCGGTCTTGCACATCCTTGAGGCCACTAGCCATCGTCGTCAAGAAGGCAAGATCCGCGGTGTTGTCGTCAGAACCATCTGACGTTGTGACACTGCTGGAGAGGGGTGCAAAGATCTTCGCGATGGCTTCGTCAAAAGTAGGCTCCCCAACACCAGCTGAGCTGGGGGCCTCAGACTCCTGCTGCAGATGGACAGACTCTGGGAGGCTGATCAGGGCCTGCGCCTCGGATGCACTAGGATGGGAGACAACACTTGACTTCTCGATGCCGGCCTCTCCCATCTCAGCGTCCGTAACGGCAAGCCCAGATATGCCACCAAGGGGCTGGACCGTTTCTTCAGGAGTTTTCCTGGCCTCCTCAGTGGCAGACGCGGCGGCCTCCATGCCGGAAATCCTGGCGGCCTCATCGGCGGCACTCTTGGCGTGTCTCTCTGCGGATGCCTCCTCCCCCTCCGGAGGAGTTGGCTCTGTAGGGCGAAGAAGGAAGAAGGAGCAGAGTCAAGAAAAATTTGAATTTCAGATCAAGTTCAAGAAAACAAAAAGAAGAAGCATTAGAAAGAGTCGAGTATACTTGGAAAGAAGATTACCTTGATGAGCATGTGGGGGGACGCCATTCTTCCTCCGACACCCTCAGTTGCCGGTGCTTGGTCCCCGGTAACATCGGTTGTCGGAGGGGCCTCCGCGCGGGTGATCCCTTCTGGGGGCTCCTCTGGAGGAGGGCTGCCCCTTGCCGGTGAAAGTCTTGGTGACGGCCTGGGAGTCGAGGGCGCCGTCAAGAGGTCTATCCCTTGATGCCCTCCTTCCGGCTGGCTACTTTCCAGCCCCTTGTCAGTCTCCACTGCAGAAGATTTGACGGTGGTGCCCGCCAGCGGAAACTGCGCATGTGCCTCACGCGGGGGGCTCGAGCCGGCAACTTCAAGAGAAATTGCACCTTGGTCGGTGCCAGTTGCCGTCTCGCCCTCCCCGGTGGTCCTGAGCCTCTTCGCCAGCGGCACTTCCTCCCTACAAGATTAGGACAAAGAAGAAGATCAGCTCAAGCAACAGAGTCTGGACAATTAAGAAACACACGGGGATGGAGATGCTTACTCTTCGTCCTCATCAGGGTCACTCAGGACTGACAGGTCGTAATGAACTATCTCCTCGTTCACTCAGGGCTGGGAGTTGCGAAGTACCCGCCTCCTCCACGGTCGGCAGGATGGGTCGACGGGGGAAACCAACGCGAGAAGGCAGTTGTCGGGAAGGCTGCGCCCGGGGGATTGCTGCTGCTACCTTTATGCCGGCAAGCCTTTGGCTCGCTGACTCGGTGTGCGCCTCCCCCTTGCAGGCAGTCCTCTTGGCGACAGTCATTTTTCCCTTGGCAGGAGGAGGGCAAGGTGGTTCTTCTTCCTCTTCCGACTCCTCCTCACCCGAGGACCCCTCGGGTTGCTCCTCTTCTTCCTTCCCTCCCTCAGATTCCTCAACCCGCTGCTCCTCCCCAACATGCTCTTCGGTGTGCTCTTCAGCATGCTCTTGGGAGCGGCTTCCTGCACTGGCCTCCGGAGCTGCGGCCCGCTTTTTGGACTGGTCCTTGCCCGGCCGAGGACGAGTTACTTTCGTCTTCTTGGACTCGTTAGCCCTTGCTGCAAGAAACTCTTTCCGATCATCCTTCGTCGGGTGCATCATGCCGTCCTCAGCCCCGATAGCCTCCTCTACCAAGCCGGCAAACCAGTTATCCACATCCTTCTGCTCAGGTTCCTACCATGTGCTCAAAACCGTCCGAGGGTCACAGTCCAGCATCCATGCCAGGATAGAGGCCTTGGCGGTGTTGTTGCACAAAGGGATCACCTTCGCCAGCAAATCGAAGTCGCAACCCTTGTTGAAAATCCGGCAGATGAGCAGATAGTGTCCCATCATCGCCAAGTTGTTGTCAGGGCCCTGGTGCAGCCGCATTGGGTCAGCGGGGCCCTAGTAATCCCACGCTTGCCGGCCTTTTCTGTGCTGCAGTGGGGCGATCCGGCGGCGAAGGAAATCTGCTCCCACCTTCTCAATCGTCAAGCCGGACCCTTTCAGAGCAAGGATTCGGTGCAGGCTACAGGTAGAATGGTCGACACCCAGGTCAATTACACACCATAGCTGCATTCTCCCGAGCACCTTGCCGGAAAACTGTGCTCCCTGTAACCAGAGTTCATATTCCATCAACCACAGAGCAGGAGTAGGGTTTTATGCTCATAGCGGCCCGAACCTGGATAAATCCCCCGTGTGTTCTTGCACTTTCTAAAAACCTGCTCTTTGTCCCATGCACGTCCCCTGAGCCAAATCGCAAAGGGACTCGTTCGGTCCCATAGATAGTCGTCTCCCACGACACCATAGGAGTGAAAAATTATTTTGCAACCCACCTCTTTGCAAGTGTATATGACCCCTGTAGTTACAGTAGTATCATTTGACGAGTTTTTATTTAGCAGACCACCACTACTAAGTTGAGTTTGATAAACAATTTGCGTGCAATATGATGAAATCATATCTCTTGTGGATATGACCTTACCTGAAGGTTTTGCTTGTGTGGTGTGATCTGTTTGTTTTGTTTAATTTGGAGTTTTGTTGCTAGCATGAGAAGGGTAATGTTTTCTCTTAGACTTTATTCTGTCTATGCTACAACCTAGTGATGAGTTCAAGTTAACCCCAAGCACCTGGATCTGCCAAGAAGCAAGCACAATCTTGATGAAGGAAGAAACCTGGAGGAAGCCACAACGTTCTATAGGAGTTTATGCAAACCTGAGAGTTGAAAGGAACAATAGTTGTTTTGTTTGGCATGCAGAACCAATGGAATTATCCGAACCCAGTTCATGAGCAAGAGAATTCTGCAGTACTTGTGAGGATGACCGAGTGTTAGAATGCGAGATTTTCTAAACCATGTACAAGGTAATGATTTGGGTGCGGGATGGATTGATCACCATGCTGACTTACTCTTATTATTGGCTCTTGTTATGTGGGATGGTTAATCTTGAGTGACTTACCTATAGTAGAGACAACGATGTTAAGCCTAAAGCTTAGAATGGTAGCACGTTTGACCCTGATACACGGCAATCGTTTCCAATAGCAGGTTATACCGTGAGAATAAGCCAAGACAGTTTTCTGCAGGAATCATTCATGATGACCACCATCAGAGAATTGATAGTTGTTTAGTAATGGCGCAAGACCTATCAGCCATGAAGGATGTCATCAACCAGTAAGATTTTTGAAGACCTCGTGACTTTGATTCTAAGGGTAGTAGAGCCACACTCTCGGATGATAAATGGATATTCAAGGAAAATCCCAACCCGAACCTTTTCTTTCTAGCCTCTTCGAATCTCGGGGACGAGATTCATTTTAAGGGTGGTAGATTTGTAACATCCCAAATTTTCAGATTTGGAATGTTAATAGGATCATTATTTGTCATGCATATTTGAACTTTCTGAATATTCAAATCATTATTGGACCTTAAGGAAAATTATTGGAGTGGAGATAACATGACTTCTCCCCTGTGAAATAAAAAGTTCATAATGATCAGAATATTATTTGGAGTTCACCTGATGTATTTTTGCAATTTTAGAAACTCCAAAGGATTTTTATATTTGGTTTATACTGCTCTTGGTGTGTTCCTTATTGTGGAAAATATTTTTTTTCAAATTACATTAGGGCTGGAGATATATTTCCTGTAGTATATATTAGTAGTAATATTTTAATGTAGGTTGTGGTATTTTTAGGAAGTCATTAGATATTTTATTGTAGCCAAGTATATGATCCGTATATGGTATAAATATTGTTCCCAGGTTTTACTGTGCATCGGGCCACGTCGCACAGCAGTAGTTATCCCTCGCTCAGCGCGCTGGAGCAGCAGCAGCACAGCGTCAGCAGCGGAGGCCCATTTCGGCCGAAGCCCAGGAGCAGCAACACTGCAGCCCAGCACCGCACCCCTTCTCTTGTTTTTTTCCTTTCCTTCTCTCTGCCGCTGACAACTAGGGCCCTCTTGTCATCTCTCTCCCTGGTTCGTGTTCTTCACGGACACTGTGACTCGAACCGAACCAAGATCGATTCGATCGATGCCCTGCCCCTCGCCCAGTCCCGACTCCATATAAAAAATCCCCTCACACTCCTCGACCGATTTTTCGCAAAAACAGAGTTCTCCCATTCCCTATCTCGCCGTTCACGTCAGTTTTGAATCTCGCCGGAGTACCTCCGCTCGAAGCTTCTGCCACCATCGATTGAGTCTCCGTCAAAGGTCCCCGATCACCCTCTGCAGCTCCATACTTCCTAACTCTGTGCGCCTCATCTCTTTGATTGGTTTTCCCCTTCACAGACGCCCCGAAGCGCTCACTTCGTTCGAGAACTGAAGCTTCTCGCCACCAGCAAAACTCCAACCCTCGTCATCGCCACCGGAGGAAGTTTCTGTCACCGAGGAGAACGCCCACGGACGCGTAGTTCACTGCTCCATCCATTCATCATGTCCCCAGAGCCAGGGGACCACTGTACGTGATGCACGTATCATGTCCGAGCTGCCCGCACCTCTCGTCCCCAAGTCCGGTGACCACCATCCTCTGTTCCCCGGTGAGCCCTCCTCAGTCGTCCGATCTGTCTCCGACGGCCGAGATAAGATCGCCCATATTTTTTTTATAGCCGAACCGTTATCCTTTAAGTTGCGGCCGTCCATCGTTAGTTCTTGCAGCGGACAGCTCCCAGCCAATAGCAAGCAGCCATGTGGCACTACAGTAACAACCACGCAGCAGAGTCAAAAACGCTGCCATGGCAGTGTTTTTCGACAGATTTTGTTCCAATTTTGTTTAGGCTATACCTTGAAAACCGTATATCCAAATTCATCGATTATTTTTCCTGTGTACTCATATTGATCAGTAGAATACTGTAGAACTAAATTTTCACACTTTTGCACTGTTTAAATTTGAATTTATTCAAATTTGAATTTAACCTTCCGGAGGCCATAACATTCAAACCGTTTAACCAAATTAATTGATTCTTTTTGCGTTGTGATCCTAGTGATTCGTAGATGATTTGTACCTACTGTTATGATACTGTTGTTTGGAATTTTATTTGATTCTTTGCTGTTTTCTTTGTTTCGGTGTTATTTGAGTTTTGGTGATTTATTCGTTGTTTTGTGTGAAACGTGTAAATTGTCCGGAGTGCGACGCAAATTATTGTCAAGAGTACGAATTCGAGAACCAGGACTAAGGCAAGCTACACCTTTGATCATACTTCATCCTATTATTTTCTATGCATGTAGTTCTATACCACATTATTATATTATGCATGTGTAGGAATGTTATGATATTATGCTTTGCTGAACCCAGATAGGCTAGCCATATGTGTAGTCTGATCCTAATATTCCTTATCGCCATATTTGGGTATCGTATTGTGTAGTTATATGCTTAGCCTTGCTATGGCAGACGTGGATTGGGTATTGTGTGATACATGGAATCTTTGGGAGAAATTTAAGTAACGAATAAAGTAACAACATGCATTTTATTGTATCCTCCGGGAGGCTCTGCAATATTAATGTTTAATTAATGAATCATCTGGGTGGAGTGGTTTGTCGGGACCAGTCGGCAAGTATGTATCCTCCGGGAGGCTCTACATGACTCAGGAACGGTGGGGAATGCCGCCCAGGTTCAAAGAGGTTGGACATGTTTCATATCAAGTAGCTTCCATGTACAACCACTGGCTATATGGGCTTTGGCTTAGTTGATCAGTTGCGGTAACCTGACCCGGATGTGCCAGCAGATGTAGTTATAATAGTTGGGATGGGCCTCCTTTGGGACTAGGCGACTGTTTCTGAAAGACTTTGTCTCAATCTTCGGGTTGAGTCCAGTGGGTAAAGTGTACAAAACTCCGCAGAGTATTAAAACTAAGCATGATTAGCCATGTTCCCGATTATGGACAATTTGGAGCACTAGACTTGGAACCTCTGGAAGATCTTATCACCTCGAAATAATTAAATGTGAAGTGGGCTTAATAGTACCTATGATCCTCGGAGGCTCTCATAGGCGGGTTAAACTGGAGGCTGTCCAGTTTAATAATAAATCAACTAGAGTGTAGTAAATATTAAACACTTGACTAGTAGGTAGAAGTAGAATAAAATCAGCTTTCTGCAAAACAAAACCATAAGCCTTCCTTTTGTAATATCCTTGCATATAGATATGGTAGGTCTGTTATAACAATTTTGGTTTGACTTGCCAATACATTCAGAGTATTGACCCATTGTGGCTGCAACGTTTTATGTTGCGGGATTTACTACGATGAGTGAGTGATACGATGTAGGGTTACGATGTTTATACTCAACATTTGCCTGTGGTGTTGATGGATTCAATGAAGTTTTTATTTGTTTTACCACTGTATTTTGTTTGTATGCTAGCTTCGAGCTATGCAGGTATGAAATATTGTAAATCTGGATCTGCGATGTAATATTATGACATGTGGTTTATTCTTGATATTATATCATGTACTGTGTGTGCTAGCTATTGATCCAGGGACTAGCACAGTGAGCACAGAGACTCGAGTCTTATCAAGTTCGGTCGTTACAGATGGTATCAGAGCCCATGTTGACTGTAGGTCGTGACCCTAGAAAGTGGAGTAGTAAAAGCCATAGGAGTGAAAAATTATTTTGCAACCCTCCTCTTTGCAAGTGTATATGACCCCTGTAGTTATATTAGTATCATTTGACGAGTTTTTATTTAGCAGACCACCACTACTAAGTTGAGTTTGATAAACAATTCGCGTGTAGTATGATGAGATCATATCTCTTGTGGATATGACCTTACCTGTAGGTTTTGCTTGTGTGGTGTGATCTGTTTGTTTTGTTTGATTTGGAGTTTTGTTGCTAGCATGAGAAGGGTAGTGTTTTCTCTTAGACCTTATTATGTCTATATCATGTCTATGCTACAACTTAGTGATGAGTTCAAGTTAACCCCAAGCACCTGGATCTGCCAAGAAGCAAGCACAATCTTGATGAAGGAAGAAACCTGGAGGAAGCCACAACGTTCTATAGGAGTTTATGCAAACCTGAGAGTTGAAAGGAACGATAGTAGTTTTGTTTGGCATGTAGAACCAATGGAATTATCTGAACCCAGTTCGTGAGCAAGAGAATTCTGCAGTACTTGTGAGGAAGACCGAGTGTTAGAATGCGAGATTTTCTAAACCATGTACAAGGTAATGATTTGGGTGCGGGATGGATTGATCACTATGCCGACTTACTCTTATTATTGGCTCTTGTTATGTGGGATGGTTAATATTGAGTGACTTACCTATAGTAGAGACAATGATGTTAAGCCTAAACCTTAGAATGGTAGCACATTTGACCCTGACACAAGGCAACCGTTGCCAATAGTAGGTTATACGGTGAGAATAAGCCAAGATAGTTTTCTGCAGGAATCATTCATGATGACCACCATCAGAGAATTGATAGTTGTTTAGTAATGGCGCAAGACCTGTCAGCCATGAAGGATGTCATCAACCAGTAAGATTTTTGAAGACCCCGTGACTTTGATTCTAAGGGTGGTAGCACCACACTCTCGGATGATAAATGGATATTCAAGGAGAATCCCAACCCAAACCTTTTCTTTCTAGCCTCTCCGAATCTCAGGGACGAGATTCATTTTAAGGGTGGTAGATTTGTAACATCCCAAATTTTCAGATTTGGAATGTTAATAGGATCTTTATTTGTCATGCATATTTGAATTTTCTCAATATTCAAATCATTATTGGAACTTAAGGCAAATTATTGGAGTGGAGATAACATGACTTCTCCCCTGTGAAATAAAAAGTTCATAATGATCAGAATATTATTTGGAGTTCACCTGATGTATTTTTGCAATTTTAGAAACTCCAAATGATTTTTATATTTTGTTTATACTGCTCTTTGTGTGTTCTTTATTGTGGATTTTTTTTTTCAAATTGCATTAGGGCTGGAGATATATTTCCTGTAGTATATATTATTAGTAATATTTTAATGTAGGTTGTGGTATTTTTAGGAAGTCATTAGATATTTTATTGTAGCCAAGTATATGTTCCGTATATGGTATAAATGTTGTTCCTAGGTTTTACTGTGCATCGGGCCACGTCGCACAGCAGTAGTTATCCCTCGCTCAACGCGCTGGAGCAGGAGCAGCACAGCGTCGGCAGCGGAGCCCATTTCGGCCGAAGCCCAGGAGCAGCAACACTGCAGCCTAGAACCGCACCCCTTCTCTTGTTTTTTTTTCTTTCCTTCTCTCTGCCGCTGACCACTAGGGCCCTCTTGTCATCTCTCTCCCTGGTTCGTGTTCTTCACGGACACTGTGACTCGAACCAAACCAAGATCGATCCGATCGATGCCCTGCCCCTCGCCCAGTCTCGACTCCATATAAAAAATCCCCTCGCACTCCTCGACTGATTTTTCGCAAAAACGGAGTTCTCCCGTTCAATATCTCGCCATTCGCGTCAATTTTGAATCTCGCCGGAGTACCTCCGCTCGAAGCTTCTGCCGCCATCGATTGAGTCTCCGTCAAAGGTCCCCGAGCACCCTCTACAGCTCCATACTTCCTAATTCTGTGCGCCTCATCTCTCTGATTGGTTTTCCCTTCACAGACGCCCCGAAGCGCTCACTTCATTCGAGAACCGAAGCTTCTCGCCACCAGCAGAACTCCAGCCCTCGTCATCGCCACCGGAGGAAGTTTCTGTCGCCGAGGAGAACGCCCACGGACGCGTAGTTCACCGCTCCATCCATTCATCAAGTCCCCAGAGCCAGGGGACCACTGTACGTGATGCACGCATCACGTCCGAGCCGCCCACGCCTCTCGTCCCCAAGTCCGGTGACCACCATCCTCTGTTCCCCGGTGAGCCCTCCTCAGTCGTCCGATCTGTCTCCGACGGCCGAGATAAGATCGCCCATATTTTTTTATTGCCGAACCGTTATCCTTTAAGTTGCGGCCGTCCATCGTTAGTGCTTGCAGCGGACAGCTCCCAGCCAATAGCAAGCTGCCACATGGCACGACAGTAACAGCCACGTAGCAGAGTCAAAAACGCTGCCATGGCAGTGTTTGTCGACAGATTTTGTTCCAATTTTGTTTAGGCTATACCTTGAAAACCGTATATCCAAATTCATCGATTCTTTTTCCTGTGTACTCATATTGATCAGTAGAATCCTGTAGAACCAAATTTTCAGACTTTTGCACTGTTTAAATTTGAATTTATTCAAATTTGAATTTATCCTTCCGGAGGCCATAACTTTCAAACCGTTTAACCAAATTAATTGATTCTTTTTGCGTTGTGATCCTAGTGGTTCGTAGATGATTTATACCTACTGTTATGATACTGTTGTTTGGAATTCTATTTGATTCTTTGCTGTTTTCTTTGTTTTGGTGTTATTTGAGTTTTGGTGATTTATTCGTTGTTTTGTGTGAAACGTGTAAATTGTCCGGAGTGCGACGCAAATTATTGTCAAGAGTGTGAATTCGAGAACGAGGACTAAGGCAAGCTACACCTTTGATCAAACTTCATCCTATTATTTTTTATGCATGTAGTTCTATACCACATTATTATATTATGCATGTGTAGGTATATTATGATATTATGCTTTGCTAAACCCAGATAGGCTAGCCATATGTGTAGTTTGATCCTAATATTCCTTGTCGCCATATTTGGGTATCGTATTGTGTAGTTATATGCTTAGCCTTGCTATGGTAGACGTGGATTGGGTATTGTGTGATACATGGAATATGTGGGAGAAATTTAAGTAACGAATAAAGTAACAACATGCATTTTGTTGTATCCTCCGGGAGGCTCTGCAATATTAATGTTTAATTAATGAATCATCTGGGCGGAGTGGTTTGTCGGGACCAGTCGGCAAGTATGTATCCTCCGGGAGGCTCTACATGACTCAGGAACGGTGGGGAATGCCGCCCAGGTTCAAAGAGGTTGGACATGTTTCATATCAAGTAGCTTCCATGTATAGCCACTAGCTATATGGGCTCTGGCTTAGTTGATCAGTTGCGGAAACCTTACCCGGATGTGCCAAGAGATGTAGTTATAATAGTTGGGATGAGCCTCGTTTGGGACTAGGCGACTATGTCTGAAAGACTTTGTCTCAATCTTCGGGTTGAGTCCAGTGGGTAAAGTGTACAAAACTCTACAGAGTATTAAAATTAATCATGATTAGCCTTGTCCCCGATTATGGACAATTTTGAGCACTGGACTTGGAACCTCTGGAAGATCTTATCACCTCGAAGTAATTAAATGTGAAGTGGGCTTAATAGTACCTACGATCCTCGGAGGCTCTCATAGGCGGGTTAAACTGGAGGCTGTCCAGTTTAATAATAAATCAACTAGAGTGTAGTAAATATTAAACACTTGACTAGTAGGTAGAAGTAGGATAAAATTATTCTTCTGCAAAACAAAACCATAAGCCTTCTTTTGTCATATCCTTGCATATAGATATGGTAGGTTTGTTATAACAGTTTTGGTTTGACTTGCAAATACATTCAGAGTATTGACCCATTGTGGCTGCAACGTTTTATGTTGTAGGATTTACTACGACGAGTGAGTGATACGATGTCTATACTCAACATTTTCCTGTGGTGTTGATGGATTCGATGAAGTTTTTATTTGTTTTACCACTGTATTTTGTTTGTATGCTAGCTTCGAGCTATGCAGGTATGAAATATTGTAAATCTGGATCTGCGATGTAATATTATGACATGTGGTTTATTCTTGATATATTATATCATGTACTGTGTGTGCTAGCTATTGATCCAGGGACTAGCACAGTGAGCACAGAGACTCGAATCTTATCAGGTTTGGTCATTACATCAGCCCACCCTTCATCCAGTACCAGTGATCTTGGGCCATCGTAATAATGTTGCACCAGACGGACGTGCCACATACATCCGGTGCCCGTGTCCAGCTCCACTAGCCTTGGGCAGTTCTCTATGCAGGAGGGACCCCACGCGAGCAGGAATGGCGAGTGGCACATATTCTGTCCCCGGAAGCATGACCTTGACAAAACTGTTAGGCTACTTCTCCGAATGGGAGTGGCCGATCCTGCGTCCCATATGTGTTGGACTTGGTGTCGGCACCTGCGGCATAAGCATTAGTCAGAGTAGTACATGTAAACCTACGATGCATTATTAGAGGACTACAACATACTTGGTGTTGTTGAGGGCACTTGATCTTCTTCTCCATTGTGTCGATTGCGTCGTACATCGTCAGTTGCATCTCCAACTGAGCTTCAACCGAAAAGGTAATTATCTCTCCTTGACGTATCTCATTCGCGTGTACCACTTCCCGCCAGCCATATCCCAGGATGAAATGCTCATTCCAGAGCTCCAGCCGTATGTTCCAATGACAAGCACAAGTATTTGTTGTTATTAGTTTAACCAGACAACCACGGAAGCCATTGAATTTCTTCTGGAATCCAATTGGCAGAGGGAGGACATGGAGGTTGGTTTCCTTAATCTGAATGCTGGACCTCTTAGGAGTGCGCACATCCACATAGTGCCCGATCTATTTTGGACGACCTTTGGAAGCAATCAAGGCAACAGGCTGGGCTGCTGGCACTGGTGGTTCAATCCTATCGGCCAGAAGGTTATTCCTAACATGGTGAAGAAAACCAAGTGGCCCGACGTATTTTAGTGCACGTTCGTCCCTGGCCCGTTGTATTTGAACACAAACCGAAGCACAATCCGATCATGACGCAAACACGAATGAAATACAATGGAAGAAAACCCTTGTGTGAGTACGAATGAAATCCATGGCTAGTTCTAGATACTCACCATGGTTGTATCTTCGCTGCTTCCAGCGTCGGTGTTATCCTTTGCGAATGCTTCAGGCATCATAACATCAGGAACATGAACAAGCCTTAATCTTCATTCCCGTTCCTCCATTGCGCTCTATACCGAGCACAATCCAATCATTCAACAACGAGTAATGAAATGAAAACTACATAGATTGAAGTGCTATTGATATGATGACTGCAAGAATCGAGGGGCGACATGTAAGTGTTGGTGCACCGCTCGTAGGAAATACTTACCACGGACGGATCTTATTTGCTACTTCCAGCGCCATCGATGTCCTTACCTGCGGTCGGCTTCGAGGAGGCTTCAGGTGCCGCTCCAGCAGATCCATGCTTGTCCGCACGGATTTTATCCATGAACCAGATGCGGTTGACTGAGCATGCGTCGGTAGGACTACTGCTAGACACTCTAGACCTTTCAGAGTAAGACATCACCGGACTTGAAAGGAGACGGGGTATAGGAGGCGGGAGAAGAGAAGAGAGGACGGCGAGCAGTTGCTAGAGATGAAGAGGCTAATAAGAAAGCAGTAGAACCGACGGCACACCTATTGGGGAATGGGTTATAGTTGGAGGGTTAAGCTTGCTTTACTGCGGTTGCATGTTCCCCACGTCCATTTACTCGTATGAGACCATCCCGGTCAACATTTCAGAGCATCCGGCTGCTGCTATTCGATGAGCATGTTTTTTCAATGCGGTACGCATGTTCCCCAACGCTATTCACTCGTACCAGAACATCCTGCTGTTGCGATGGGATAAACATGCAACTTAAAATCATGGTTCCACTACATGTTTACCAGCATAACAGAAATACAACCTTAGAAGGATAGCAAAAGGTACATTACTTTACTTTTTTTGAGCAAACATACACGACTTAACTAGATTGCTAAACATTTGGATAAGTGATTACATCCTTTCCTCCCTAGAAGCAACTCCCAGTTGGCCCAATGCGCGACCTGCGTCCGCTTGAGCTTCAACGCCAGCAAGGTGTTCCCTTGCACACCGAATGCGGTCCCTGGTGAGCCACATAAAATGGGCGTTTGCACCGGTCTCGGCTTCCAGGCTTGCAAGAGTCTCCATGAAGTTCACGTATCCACGCGCAACCTCCGGGCGATCGGTACCGACCGCCTGCAATGCACGCAGCCAGCTCTCCTATTCAAAGAACTACGACCAGTTGATGTTTTCGACAAGGCGCTCCTCGTCGACTGTTGCGCGTCCATCCAAGACACGAGTGAGCTGGTCACGGGGTTCCTCGCACAGCCTGATGTACATCAGCAGAAAGAACCTTTCCTCGCCGGCGGTCATGTCCTCGGGAAGCTGAGGCAACGCGCCGGCAGCAGCATTCCCCTCCTATCTGACCGGCCCCTCAATGACGCTCTCCATGTTGGAAGCTGGTGACGGCATTGCGACAGTGTAGTGGCACGCTAAGAGAAGCATTGACCTCGTACAGCCTCTGGATGCATCCCCTTGTGTTGTTATGTTGTTATATAGGTAGAAACAAGCGCGTGGGCGACTGTGGGATGTGTGAAAGCATACAGGTTTTGGTGTATCGATACAAATAACGCAGAGTTTCCGGGTGTATACGCGTCAATGCAAAGGGCGTAAGTCCATCCGAGGGGCCCCACTCTCAATTAAAGCGGTTAGTGCCCAAAACATAATAACTAAGCAAACGCACGCTACGAATGTCAGACAGTGCTGATGCGCCGAATGCATCAGCGTTTCCAATACACACTAACATGCCTACTCACATGTCGTTTATTGCATGCTCAACGCCAAAGTGCCTGGCGCATCGTCGTTCAGTCACATCAGTACTGTACGACCAAGATACACACGTCTACTAGCTGGGTGTTACCACTGTGTCTAACGCTAAGGGGACTGGCGTATCTCATATACATATTATATTTAGCCGGCCCACAGCTCTGACCTTAGTACACACCCGTTTCCTCCTGAAATATCTAGATCCCCAAATCACAAACACCTAGCCTTCCTGTGCTTCGTTCTCTCGCGATGTCCGCCACCAGTTCTTCCGTATCCGGCCGTCGTTGCCTTTCCCCAGTTTACCCACTTCCACTTGTGATCTGCCCCAAGTGTCGTCAGCAGGTTCTGGTGCTCGTCTCAAGGAGGCCTAGTCATGACGGCTGGGTGTTCTACAAGTGCCATAGGAATGGAGTAAGCTCTTCTCATTGATCCACTTCAGGTTTTCTTTACGCATCGTGGTGCGACATTACTAATTTTCTTCATGGTTGCCTATTTTCCCAAATGCAGGCTGGATGTAATTTATGGCATTGGGAGCTCGAGTACGTGCAGTATTTGATTCAGCATGGATACCCTGTAGGTGGATCTGATGCTGATGCACTACAGTACGCTAAAGCTGGAAGGGAAGAACTGTAGCGTGAGAAAGAGGCGAAAGAAGCCCTTGCTGCAACCAGCATCGGTAGCAACGGCGCTGACGATGGTAGACTGTTCAGGATGATGACTGCTTTGTTACTGTTAGCAAGATAGATGTTGTTCCTCATGAAGTTAGAACTTGCTATGGGTTTGGGGCTATGCTTTATGATGCTCTTTGTAATGCTGATGAAATGATATCAGCATTGACATTTGTACTCCTGGTTGTATCATTGTATGTCGGCGACGAATCTGTAGTAACATTTCTATCAGCACTGTATCAGACGTTCGAAAGCTCCTTACGTATTGCTAATCTCAGTCTTGAAGTCCGTCTAAAACAAGAAGCCCGGGAAACAAACGTCCTGCGAATTAAGATAGCTAGCTATTACAAATCATGTTAACAAGAGTCTTCAAATACTCCACATCCGAACAGACAACCACATGTAGGACAACTATAGACTTGGATAGCTATTACAAATCATGCATATTGATGTTCAGTACCATATGGAATTTAGTTCCATATGTCTCTAAAGATAGCTTGATGGCATATATTTCATGGCAGTGGTGGCAACCCCCATGCCGATCTTGTTAGCTTCAAATTTAACAGGCTCTGGGCGATCCCTGCTCGCAACTCATCAGCAGTATGTCTCTCTTTCTAAAACTCTGCGATGTCCTCCATTAGCTTGATAATCAGCTCATTATTCTTCTCCAGCACCTGACGGACATTTTCTATCTGCTCCGTCTGCTTGGTTAAGTCCCTTAAGCAAAATGCTCATAGTTCCCCCAATTCATTCTCCAGCTTCTTATTGTGTGCCAACACTGCATTGAAACAATTACAAAATAAAAGACAAACAATTACAAAATTAAGGCTTGTCTATTAACTTGAGGAATACACTGACGATAAGGACAAGTCTTCGTAGATCCAAACAAATACAGGTCGTCCAGAAACCATACGAATACAGGTGACAAGCACACACCTGGGAGCTTGAGTCCTCTAAGATTTCCCCGTGCATAGACGGTGGCCTGTTGAGCTTGCGACTTCGCTTGCTTGTCGGATTGGTGTGGGTGGGAGGTGGGGGGTTGAGGTCTAGGTTGGTGTGAGGGTGGTGCAGGAGAGGTAGAGAGAAATAATGGATAAGCATGAGACCTGGCATCACCCGAGATATTTTATTACCAATGTATACACACCAGGTGCATTGTCAGTGCAACCAAGCCGGACGGTCTGATAAAATGTTCCCGGTGGGCAAACTATGGTGAGGTGGAGTATGTGCATTAGCGTAATGCAAAATAAGCTGATCAAATTCGAGAACCATGAAAGCATTAATACATTGCAATAGCATGACACCACAAAAGCGTTGACAGTGATACAAGGGCTGGTCCGGGCAGAAGACCAACAAATTCCGTATGGAAGAGGTGACATACAGTGCTAATTACATCATTACACAAACTAGTAACATAACCATCACCGGAGAGTAAGAAAGGTAATGACCCGGTTAGTACAACTTCGTGAAAAGTGCTTCATTGCTTTCATGGAAGCGTTGTCAAACCCCATGCTTCTCTCATCTGGTTAACATCATTCATAGTTGCTTTGACATCCTCCTCCATGGAGTCCATCTTAGCCACGAATTCACGACGATCATTCCTTAGCCTCTGATTCTCCTCACCGAGCATCATTACCACCTGACGAGTCAACTTCATGGACCGACCTATCTCTTCTATTGCATGCATGTGTTTAGCAATGTCCTGCAAGTACAGAACACGCAGCTCCACCAAGTCATCAGTGAGATGTTTATTCTCTGCTAAGGACACTTTCACCCGCCCATCAAGGTAATTGAGCCAAAAGTTTACGGTGTCCTGCCAAGAAAATGACATAAGCAGGCTGTTATTGATAGGATACAGCTACCGTTGAACCCCAGCAATACACGGGTGATGAGGAATACTCACCATGCAGGCTAACATATGAGACAGATGACACTGATCTTGGTCTTGGGTCATGGGTCTAAGGTTGGAAACTTGGTCGTCGGCCATTACCTAGCAACCATGATATCAACCCCCAGCGGCCGTTACTCTTAGATCTTAATTAATGGACATAACATAATGTACTTACCCCCACCCCAACCCCCTTGTATTGAGATGTAAGGCACATACCTCGACAGTTGCCTCGCCAGAGATCTCCCCCTCCACTGACGGCGCCATGAGCCTGTAGCAACGCGATGACTGGATCCGAGAGGTGTGGGGGGCATAGGTGGCTACAGGCGGGGAGTGGTTGGGTTTGTTTAGTTGTGGGATAGGGGTGTTGGGGACGGGTAGTTGTGTGCAAAAAAATGTATAAGCTAAAGAGTGCAGTGGGGTCAGAGGGGGGGGGGGACGAGCACCGCCAACAGGTTCATCACGGCTTTCCAAGTGTTTTGGTCATGCCAAGTATTACGGCGCGACCCATGCAAGTGTGTGCGCTTGGAAACTGTCGTGGCTAAGCAACTTTATATTGGACTTCTTGTCTAATGTGGCGCCTTTTGCAAACGCGCGACTTCTACAACTTAATATACTGGACTATGTGTCCTTAATACACCGGCTGGGGAGGTGTGTGGAAAAAAATGTATAAGCTAAAGAGTGCAGTTGGGTCAGAGGGGGGGATGAACACCACCAATAGGTTCGTCACAGCTTCTCATTCGGAACACCTATTCCATTTATCGGTAAGTCATGGTGCAGTACAACAAAACAAGGTGATGTCATACATAAAAGCGTTATTGTAAGTGCATCTAGTGCCACCCCTTGTTGGTTTTGGAGTATTGAAGACAAACTTGGTTGTGGGACTAATGTGTTTGTGAGATTCACAGGAGAACACAGGTAGAAGTCCCTATTGAATCGGTTTACCCATCGAAGACGACCCCTAAAAATGTATGAAGACATTGAAGACAATGGTGATTCACGAAGACATTCGTGCTGAAGATATTGGTTCATGAAGACATTCATCGAAGACAATGAAGCTTGAAGACATAGTCTTTTCGTAGTTTCATTTTCTTATTTCTTGAGTCATAGGAACCACCGAACTGTCAAGTGGGGTCGAGGTAAACGAAGTCAGAAACTGACGTGAAGCTCAACCTAAAATCTTATGTCTTCAAGCGAAGACAAATGATAGAAAATCTCTTCCAGAGTTGGTTGAGTCAGCTTTGCTTGTAGCCCAAGTAAAGTTGCCGCGTGGGTTTAAATTCATACCGTTGGACACGTGTCAGTTCCTAAATGACCAAGGGTCATTTCGGACATATCACATCGGGTTGCCCCTGGCTATAAATAGCCATCCCCCTCCACCATAAATTGGTGGCTGCTCCGAGTTAGTGCACGGCTTTTGTCGTTTGAGAGCAACCCACCTCGAAGCCTTTGAGAGAGAAACCTTGCGAGGTCAAAACCCAAAACACCCAGAGCCCAAAGTGATTGAGCATCACTGAAGACATTCTGTTCTAAGTGAATTGAAGACTTATTACACTTGAAGACTGTGATCTTCTAGTCGGTTAGGCGTCGCGTTCTGAGCATCCAAGAGTCATTGTGGATTGCCGGTGAACGAAGTCTGTGAAGGTTTGGAAGTCTACCTTGAAGATTTACTAGAGTGATTGGGCGAGGTCTAAGTGACCTTAGGTATAAGTGACCTTAGCTCAAGGGGAATAAGGTGAAGACGCGGTCTTCTGAGTTCAATCTCAGCCTCCCTAACCAGACGTACAACTGTCATAGCAGTTGGAACTGGTCAAACAAATCATTCTCTTCCCCAAGCTCCTGGTTCTATCCTTCTCTTCCTTACTTACTGTTTTGAACTGTGAAGCCTTTGCATGCTTGCTTGTGTTTGAAGATATTCCCTGAAGCCATTCATCTGTTTACTCATTTATCTTCATGCTTCTTCGGTTTATGTTCAATGCATGCTTGTATGTATGATGTCTATGCTTGTCATATCTGTTCATTGTATTGATCGGCTTTGCTAGTTCTCATCCTGCTTCCGCTTTCTTCGAAGACATTGCCTGTTTTCGAAGCGTTTCATAAAAATCGCCTATTCACCCCCCCTCTAGTCGATAACTAGCACTTTCAGTTATCACTACGACTGTGAATAATACATTTGTAGATTGCATACACACATCAATTTGAACACACATACAGTAGAGTCGCAACTTCATTGCATCTAAACATTGCCGGTGACCACGACATGGAAACAAATGCGTGACAGAACGCCCGTAATTTTCACTGGATATCGGCATGGACACCTAGCTAACAGGGACACAAGAACTAGTCCGATTATCAGGCATCGGCTGAGATACTTTAGAAACAACAGATCTGGGCCGCTACATTGTAGTAGTTGCATCAGGCTAGCTTTCTCGGTCCGGTGCTTCTCTTGTTGGGAGTCAATTTCTCTGCGAATTCGGTCAGTCCTACGCACAAAATAGTCACACTCATCCTCCATTGACCTCAGGGCGGATTGCAGGCGATCCATCCACGGCGCGTCAATCCAAGCCACAGACTCGCATCTCTGTTCCTCCTGCCAGTCAGTATGAATCCATCTTTCAGACGATTGTCAACGCTTAACTACTGAGTTAGAAAACGTGTACCTGAAGGCGACCACACCCTAGAAACTTCATGTTGTATTTGCTCCTTCCCAAGCAACCGGACAGCATGGTGGCAAACCGCAGCGGCATCTCTAGTCTACTACTTTCCCCCTTTTATTTCCTCTTTGAATCAAGTCCTAGATTCATGCTACAACTATCCCCCCTTTCTTCCCTGTTTGAACCAAGTCCTAGATTTGACTGCATGAACTAGCTTTACCTCCAATAATAGTAAAAATTTAGGTGGCTTTGGAACAGCTGATGGAAGTAGAAAAAGATCCACATGCAGCCACGTGGGGAGCTGGGGCAGTAGAGCAAGGCCGTTTTTGAAGGAATTTATACCTGAGGGTCGTCGGGATGTGGCTAGGAAGGCGGCGGGAGGCCGGATCTGGCCACAATACGGAATGGAGGAAGAAGGGGTCGGAGGCCCTCCCGAGCCGGTGCTGTGTCGGAGAGAACGGCACGGGCAGCCGATCGGGACGCGCTGGCAGCTGTGGGTCTCCTCCCTCACCGCTGACGACCGCGTGAACTATGCACCTACTCCCCTACCCCAGCCGAGGGGATCCGGCCGGATCTATGACCAGCGGTGAGCAGAGAGAGAGTATGGCCACCGCTGTCTTGTTTAGATCTGGAGAGGGTAAGAGAGTGAAGAGAGCAACCCTAGTAAAGCAAGCGCTGAGGCTCCTGCCCATATATATAGTGGAGTGATTTTCTTTTTCTCTCCACAACAATCGTTTCAATTTGTGTACATGACATTAAAGAAAAGAAACTCTCTATTTAACGTGCTACAGTGAAGAAAACTCCACGGCATCCAAGAGTACTAGTAGTATTGTTCACTTGTGGACCCCGGCCCTCCATTCATTGAACAACCACAAAGGTGAATATATATAGAGAGAACAAACAAGCTGGAACTCTCTTGGTTTTGAGATATCGATGGTACCGTTTGACCAAACTGCATCAATGGACTCAGTACTTTGAAGTTGCCGTAATGTGTGGCTTTTGAAGTTCCCATCTAAATGGGGAATACCATACATTTTGTTTGATAACTACCCTATACGTATAAACACATGCACGGTTTACATTCTGAATCGCTAGCTAGAACTTGAACTGTATTTGTTTTCAACATAAAGTGGAATCAAATGTTTGAACTCATAATCTTAGCATTTGCAAAAAAAATGTAAAGGGCCATCGATCTTTGTTCTGCTTTTGAACATACTACAACATATGCAACCCTTTTGTGAAAATGACCAGATCTATTATAAAAAGTTCACCATGAGTACTACAAGCATCTCAAACATAATAAAAATTACATCGAGATTTCGAGACTACCGAACGACCTACTGCCTTCAGAACGAGCCGCCGACGCACCATTGTTGCCGCCATCCTACCTGAGCCGGCTTGACCTCGTCGATGACAGCCGGGAAGTGGTCGTGCACGTGCCCCTAAGGAGGAGCCACCCGAAGGCATAGTAGTCATAATTGATCTGAAGCACCTAATTCATATAACACAAAATTTTGCCACACGACAAGAAACCCTAGCCTCACCGCCCCAAGGAGATGACATGGATCTACGTTGGAGCTCCATCGACTATGCCCCGACGAGGATCAGAGCTCGAAAGACAAACTCATAGAAGATGTGTCGATCGATATCGCCACTGTCCTACCGGAGTCGGCTTGACCTTTTTGACGATAAACGGGAAGTCTTCATGCAGATGCCCATAAGGACCAGAGCCGTAGAGCAGTATTGTGTGTTTGGATGCATTCTCATCTCAGCATAGTTGTTCCCTCTTTGTGCATGCTCATCTCAACATCCCTCTTCATGCATGCTCCTAGTGTATTTTTGTTAAGCTATTGTGGACTCATGCACCCTTCATACACTCTACCAAACACCCAAAAGTGAGTCGAGAAGGGAACTTTTGCTCTCATGCACCCTTCATACACCCTACCAAACACACCCTTGTCGTCGTTGAACCCTTGTATTGATCCGAAGCACTTGACACCTAATCTTGCCACATGACAATATGCTCATGTTCCATCCACTATGTCTAGACGGACGAACTTGAGGAGGATCAGAGCCCTAAAGACAAACTCAAAGGAGAAACGCCCCCATCCAAGTGAGGGCTGCGCGTGCGTGGACTAAAAAACCTAATGTAAACTACTAACTGGAGCGGAGGCACCGGGATTCCCCTCCCCGCTACCGGTGGCCTGAGCAGCGGGAAGAGGGGAGGGGCGAATCCACGGGATCACCGGTGAAGCGTGGAGCGGGGAGGTTGCCCTAGTTGCCTAGGGTGGGGAGTATATTTGTATTCATACCGAAATAGATTCGAATTTTATTGGTACTATACAGTACTATATAGCTGGTGTCTTGACCTTTTTTTTCAAATTCTCAACATATCTACAGCCCGTATGTTACCATCGCTCGTCTCTCTTTTCTACTGTAGTAGTAGTAACTCAGCCTACCTAAAAAAAGTAACTCAGCCGTATGTTACCATCGCTCGTCTCTCTTTTCTAGTACTATAGTAGTATTAACGCGACGTGTGTTCCACTCGGTGAGCGGCGTGCCGGGCCGACCGTGTGGGTGCGACGCGAACGCGACGGGCGTGCTGTATACATGTACCACCTTTTTCTTTTGGTTTTGCTTCATGCCGCAATCCATCGATACAAAATTATGTTTAAAAGTCGAGGGCGTGGCTGATGACCCACAAGTATAGGGGATCAATCGTAGTCCTTTCGATAAGTAAGAGTGTCGAACCCAACGAGGAGCAGAAGGAAATGACAAGCGGTTTTCAGCAAGGTGTTTTCTGCAAGCACTGAAATTATCGGTAACAGGTAGTTTGATAGCAAGGTAATTTGTAACAAGTGACAAGTAACAATAGTAACAAAGAGTGCAGCAATATAGCCCAATCCTTTTTGTAGCAAAGGACAGGCCGGAACGATCTCTTATAATAAGTAAAGCGTTCTCGAGGACACATGGGAATTTCATCTAGTCACTTTCACCATGTTAGTTTGATTCGCGTTCGCTACTTTGATAATTTGATATGTGGGTGGACCGGTGCTTGGGTGCTGCCCTTACTTGGACAAACCTCCCAGTTATGATTACCCCCTCTCGCAAGCATCCGCAACTACGAAAGAAGAATTATGATTACTCTAACCATAGCATTAAACATGTGGATCCAAATCAGCCCCTTACGGAATAGCGCATAAACTAGGGTTTAAGCTTCTGTCACTCTAGCAACGCATCATATAATTACTACTCCACAATGCATTCCCTTAGGCCCAAAGATGGTGAAGTGTCATGTAGTCGACGTTCATATGACACCACTAAGAGAATCACAACATACACATCATCAAAATATCGAACGAATACCAAATTCACATGATTACTTATGACAAGACTTCTCCCATGTCCTCAAGAACAAAAGTAACTACTCACACATCATCAACATGTTCATGTCCAGTAGGGTATTGAATTGCATAATAGATCTAAACATATAATCTTCCACCAAGTAAACCAACAAGCATCAACTACAAGATGTAATCAACACTACTAGCAACCCACAGGTACCAATCTGAGGTTTTGAGACAAAGATTGAATACAAGAGATGAACTAGGGTTTGAGATGAGATGGTGTTGGTGAAGATGTTGATGAAGATTAGCCCTCCCACGATGAGAGGGTCGCTGGGGGTGTCGATGGCGACGATTTCCCCCTCCCGGAGGGAAGTATCCCCGGCAGAATCTCTCTGCCGGAGAGCAAAAGTGCTCCTGCCCAAGTTCCATCTCGAGACGGCGGCGCACCGTTCCGAAAGTCTTCTCTTTATTGTTTTAGGTCAAATGCCCTTATATACCAGAAAATGGGGGCCAGAAGTGGGCCAGGGGCCCCACGAGGTACCAGGGCGCGCCTGGGGGGGTGGCGCGCCCTGGTGCCTCGTGGGCACCTGGGTGGCCCCCTCTGGTACTTTTTGCTTCCAATATTTTTTATATATTCCAAAATAATTCTCCAGAAAATTTCAGCTCATTTGGAATTGTGCAGAATAGGTATCTTGACAGAGCTTTTTCAGGTCCAGAATTCCAGCTGCCGGTATTCTCCCTCCTTGTGTGAATCTTGCATATTTAGAGAGAAAAGGCATTAGAATAGCTCCACAAAGTGTTATATTAATTAAAAACACTATAAATAACAGTAGTAAAACATGATGCAAAATGGATGTATCAACTCCCCCAAGCTTAGACCTCGCTTGTCCTCAAGCGAAAGCCGATATCGATAATCATGTCCTCATGTTTAGAGAGAGAGGTGTCGATAAAAACAAAATACGGACATAGAAGCATCATGATCATTATTATAACAGCAATATTTATTATGATGGCAGCAATATTTATTATCATAAACTTCTTATGAGCAAGTAACAATTCACCACAACAGTGGAGTATAAGGCATAAACCTTCTTGAAAGCTAACAAACTATGTTCTCAGTCAACAATGCAATTACAATTCATCATATTTTTAGGAAGGGTCACATGTAGGAGCTATTCAGCAAGTCCACATACTCAACCATCATTTAGTCTTCCATGATTGCTAACACTCACGACATATATATGGAGCAAAAAGTCTCAGCCAGGCACATAGAAAGATAGGGGCTTATAGTTCTGCCTCCCAACTTATTCACCTCAAGGGTGATGTCAACAATAATAACTCATGATCACTCATATCCAACTGGATATATGTGCTTAGATCTTTCCCCACCACATGATGCTTGCAAAAGAGAAAAATAAAAAGGAAATAGAGGAGAATACTATTGACTCTTGCATAAAAAGTAAAATACATAAAAGTAAAGGATAGGCCCTTCGCAGAGGGAAGCAGAGGTTGTCATGCGCTTTTTGTTTTTGAATGCTAGAGCTCTTAATGCAAAGGAACATCACGTTATATTGCCCCTTGTGATAGCAACCTTTATTATGCAGTCCGTCGCTTTTATTTCTTTACCATCACAAGCTCGTACAACGCTTATTTCCCTTACAATAAAAGTTCAGACATATTTAGAGGCAATTTTTATTGCTTTTTACACCGATGACAACTTACTTGAAGGATATTATTCAATCCATAGGTAGATATAGTGGACTCTCATGACATGAAACTGGGTCTAAGGATTTTGGATGCACAAGTAGTATCTCTACTTAGTGCGAATTTTTGGCTAGCAAAGATATTGGGCAAGCACCACATGTTGGAGGATCTATAACAATATAACTTCTATGTGAATATGAACAAACATAACTCATTACGTTGTCTTCCTTGTCCAACGTCAACAATTTGACACAAAAATACTTAATGGGGGCTCACAATCATAAAAGATGTCCAAGATAGTATATTTGCATGTGAATCTTCTCTTCCCTTATTAATTCTTTCATGAATTGCATCATTAACTAATACTATGTTTCTTATCCTCCAATAAATTTTACCACTTATACTTTTCTTTATGTAACGTCATTACTTTCCATAAGGTTAGCATATGATCTTTTTCGTTATTTTCATTGCTATGATTGAAACATGAAAGTAAAGCAACACAGGCTCAAACTACTCTTTATTATAAAGCTCTCAACTCGATTACATAGATGGACGGGTTACGAAACTAACACTCGAAAATAGATCATGCTAAGCTTTTATTCAACTAGATCATGAAATAACTGAGGATCGAACTAAAAGTAAGTAAAGATAATAGAAGTGATGGTGATACGATACCGGGGCACCTCCCCCAAGCTTGGCGCAAGCCAAGGGGAGTGCCCATACCCATGTGCTCAAGTGTCCTTCTCCGGTGATGATGGTGGTGGAGTAATGGTAAGCTTGGCCAGCTTACGTTTGAGGATGAAATTTTCCTCCCTCAAATCATCGACTTCTTGCTCAAGCTTCAATACCCTTTTACATAATGCCTCCTTGCTCTCCTGCAGAAAACGGGACGGAATAAATTGAATCTTAGATTTCTTTATTGTGTTTGGGAGACTCGACTTCTTGAACTCCACATGCATATCTCCAGGTCGAGGTAAAGGGGCATCATCTTCATCCGAACTCGCGTCTTCCATCCCCTTTATGTTTGCCTCTTGATCCTCCTCGAACAAGCCATAGGGGTCTAAATCCCCATAGGCCTTCGGATTTGCAAGATAGTGTGATATGAAGCTCTCCCCATCTGAGTCTTGAGACGACATATTTTCATATCAGCCAGGAAATCAGCACGAAACAAGAACAGAGGAAATTTCTGCGATACGATGGTCAAAACGTCTAGAAAGCCATATATAGATTTTTTATCTTGCAAAACAAGTAATCCCGAAGAAAAACGGAGTCGGGAAGGCACACGTGGGGCCCATGAGCCACCAGGGCGCGCCTGGGGGGGGGGGGGCTGGCGCGCCCTGGTGCCTCGTGGGCACCAGGTGGGTCCCCCCGGTTGTTTCTTATTTTTGTATTTTTATAAATATTCCAAAACTGACAGAAAGTATTTTTATGGAATTTTTGGAGTCGGTTTACTTACCGTATCACATACCTCTTCCTTTTCAGGGTTCTGGAGTGTTCCGGAAGGTCTCCCTTATGTATTCCTCCGATGTAATTGTTTCAATAATATTAGTTTCAACATTGATAGGGGTACCTGAAATATAATGCTTAATTCTTTGCCCATTCACCACTCTCGGATTAGTGCCATCGGAGTTATTTATTTTGATGGCTCCGGAGCGATAAACTTCTTCGATAATATACGGTCCTTCCCACTTAGAGAGAAGTTTTCCTGCAAAAAATCTTAAACAAGAATTGTACAATAGAACTTGCTCACCTACTTTAAATTCCCGTTTCCGAATTCTTCTATCATGCCATCTTTTAACTTTTTCTTTAAACAATTTAGCATTTTCATAAGCTTGGGTTCTCCATTCATCTAATGAGCTAATGTCAAATAACCTCTTCTCACCGGCAAATTTGAAATCATAATTTAATTCTTTAATTGGCCAATATGCTTTATGCTCTAACTCAAGAGGCAAATGACATGCTTTTCCATAAACCATTTTATAAGGAGACATACCCATAGGATTTTTATAAGCAGTTCTATAAGCCCACAGTGCATCGTCAAGTTTCTTAGACCAATTCTTTCTAGATCTGTTGACGGTTTTCTGCAAAATTAATTTTATTTCTCTATTGCTTAATTCAACTTGACCACTAGTCTGAGGATGATAGGGAGATGCAATTCTGTGGTTGACATCATATTTAGCAAGTAATTTACGGAATGCACCATGAATAAAATGTGAACCACCATCAGTTATTAAATATCTAGGGACTCCAAACCTTGGGAAAATAACATCTTTAAGCATTTTAATAGAAATGTTATGATCATCACTACTAGTTGGAATAGCTTCTACCCACTTAGTAACGTAATCAACAGCAACTAAAATATGAGTATACCCATTGGATTTAGGAAAAGGTCCCATATAATCAAATCCCCAAACATCAAATGGTTCAACAGCAAGTGAATAATTCATAGGCATTTCCTGACGTCTACCAACATTACCAATTCTTTGACATTCATCACAAGAGGATACAAATTTACAAGCATCCTTGAAAAGAGTAGGCCAATAAAAACCAGATTGTAATACCTTGTGTGCAGTTCTGTCTCCCGCATGGTGTCCTGCGTAAGCTTCGGAGTGACACTTCCGTAGGATTTGTTCCTGTTCATGCTCAGGTATACAACGTCTAATAATACCATCTACTCCTTCTTTATAAAGATGTGGGTCATCCCAGAAGTAATGTCTTAAGTCAAAGAAGAATTTTTTCTTTTGTTGGTATGTAAAACTAGGTGGTATATATTTAGCAACAATGTAATTAGCATAGTCTGCAAACCAAGGAGTATTACGAGAAGCATTTATGACAGCTAATTGCTCATCAGGAAAATCATCATTAATAGGTAGTGGGTCATCAAGAACATTTTCTATTCAAGACAAATTATCTGCTACGGGATTCTCAGCTCCCTTTCTATCAATAATATGCAAGTCAAATTCTTGTAGCAATAAAACCCACCTAATGAGTCTAGGTTTAGCATCTTTCTTTTCCATAAGATATTTAATAGCAGCATGATCGGTGTGAATAGTTACTTTAGAATCAACTATATAAGATCTGAATTTATCACTTGCAAACACAACTGCTAAAAATTCTTTTTCAGTAGTAGCATAATTTCTTTGGGCATTGTCTAGAGTTTTACTAGCATAATGGATAACATTTAATTTCTTATCAACTCTTTGTCCTAGAACAGCACCAACAGCATAATCGCTAGCATCACACATAATTTCAAAAGGCAAGTTCTAGTCAGGTGGTTGAACAATAGGTGCAGTGGTTAAGGCTTTCTTAATTGTTTCAAAGGCTTCTAGACAATCATCATAAAAAACAAATGGAACATATTTTTGCAAAAGATTGGCGAGAGGCCTAGAAATTTTGGAGAAGTCTTTAATAAATCTCCTATAGAAACCAGCATGACCAAGGAAACTTCTTATACCTTTAATGTCTTTGGGACATGGCATTTTCTCAATAGCATCAACCTTAGCTTTATCAACTTCAATACCTCTCTCAGAAACTTTATGGCCCAAGACAATACCTTCATTCACCATAAAGTGGCACTTCTCCCAATTCATGACAAGATTAGTTTCTTCACATCTCTGCAAAACTCGATCAAGGTTGCTTAAGCAATCATCAAAAGAAGTTCCGTAAACGGAAAAATCATCCATGAAAACCTCAACAATCTTTTCACAAAAGTCAGAGAATATAGCAGTCATACATCTTTGATAGGTAGCAGGTGCATTGCATAAACCAAAAGGCATACGTCTATAAGCATAAGTTCCGAAAGGACAAGTAAATGTGGTTTTCTCTTGATCGGGTTGTGATACGGGTATTTGAGAAAAACCAGAATAACCATCTAGGAAACAAAAATGTGTATGCTTAGACAATCTTTCTAACATTTGATCAATAAAAGGTAAGGGGTAATGATCTTTTCTAGTAGCTTTGTTTAATTTTCTAAAATCGATTACCATCCTATAACCAGTTACAATTCTTTGTGGAATGAGTTCATTTTTATCATTAGGAACAACGGTTATACCTCCTTTCTTAGGGACACAATGAACAGGACTTACCCATCTACTATCAGCCATGGGATAGATTATACCTGCTTCCAGAAGTTTTAATATTTCAGTTCTTACCTCCTCCTTCATCTTAGGATTTAATCGACGTTGGTGGTCGACAACTGGTTTAGCATCATGCTCCATATTAATTTTGTGCTGACATAGAGTGGGACTAATGCCCTTAAGATCATCAAGAGTATATCCAATAGCGGCTCGGTGCTTCCTTAGAGTTTTCAGCAATCTCTTTTCTTCATACGCTGAAAGGTTAGCACCAATAATAACAGGATATATCTTCTTTTCATCTAGATAAGCATATTTCAATGTATCAGGCAATTGCTTCAATTCAAACACAGGATCACCTTTAGGTGGAGGAGGACCTCCAAGAGTTTCAACAGGCAAATTATGTTTAAGGATAGATGGTTGATCAAAGAACATCTTATCAATTTCATTTCTTTCATTCATATGCATATCATTCTCATGGTCTAGCAAATATTGTTCTAACGGATCAGTAGGAGGTACGACAATAGAAGCAAGACCAATAATTTCATCTTTACTAGGCAATTCTTTGTCATGAGGTTGTCTACGAAATTTGGAGAAATTAAACTCATGAGACATACCACCAAAATCAACACTGGCTGTTTCTTTAGTGCAATCAATCTTAGCATTAACCGTGTTCAAGAAAGGTCTACCAAATATAATGAGACAAAAATCATCTTGTGGAGAACCAAGGACTATAAAATCAGTAGGGTATTTTATTTTTCCACACAAGACTTCAACATCTCTAACAATCCCAAGTGGTGTAATGGTATCTCTGTTTGCAAGTTTAATAGTAACATCAATGTCCTCTAATTCAGCAGGTGCAATATCATTCATAATTTCTTGATATAAAGTAAAAGGAATAGCACTCACACTAGCACCCAAATCACATAAGCCATGATAGCAATGATCTCCTATTTTAACTGAGACAACAGGCATGCCCACAACGGGTCTGTTTTTATCTTTAGAATCAGGTTTAGCAATTCGAGCCGCTTCATCGCAGAAGTAAATAACATGCCCATCTATATTATCAACTAAGAGATCTTTAACCATAGCAACATTAGGTTCAACTTTAATTTGTTCAGCGAGTCTAGGTGTTCTATTATGACTTTTTTTAACCACAGTTGAAACCTTAGCATGTTCCTTAATCCTAACAGGAAAAGGGGGTTTCTCAATATAAGCGGTAGGAACAACTGGATCAACATGATAAACAATTGTTTCTTCTTGAACACTAACAGGTTCCTCTATCTTTTCTTTAACAGGGGGATGATATTTAAACCACTTATCCTTAGAGAGATCAACATGAGTAGCAAAGGATTCACAAAAGGAGGCTACTATCTCAGAGTCAAGTCCATATTTAGTGCTAAACTTATGAAAAGCATCGGTGGCCATAAAAGATTTAACACAATCGAACTCAAGTATTATACCTGGCTTATTACCTTTGTCGAGTTCCCAATCTTCAGAGTTGCGTTTAATTATTTCCAAAAGATCCCATCTGAATTCAATAGTTTTCTTCATAAAGGAGCCAGTCGAAGAAGAATCGAGCATAGTTTGATTATCATGAGACATCCGAGCATAAATTTTTTCTTAGATAATTTTTCTTGAGAGGTCATGATTGGGGCATGCATGCAACATATATTTAAGCCTCCCCCAAGCTTGAGCGATGCTTTCTCCTTCACGAGGCCAAAAGTTATATATATAATTCCGATCACAATGAACCAAATGCATAGGATAAAATTTCTGATGCAATTCTAGTTTCAGGCGGTTCCAATCCCATGTATCAGTATCATCACATAGCCTATACCATATTAATACTTTTCCCTCCAAAGGTAAAGGGAAAACTTTCTTCTTAACTCCATCTCCGGTTATACCTGCAAGCTTAAACAATCCACAAATTTCTTCCACATAAATCAAGTGCATATCAGGATGTACCGTTCCATCTCCTGCATAAGGATTAGCTAGCAGTTTCTCTAACATGCCCGGAGGAATTTCATATTCAATATCTTTTTCAATAGGTGCAGTAGGTTGAGGAGCAACTATTCGTGTTTCTGGTCGAGGTGAAGATACCCCGAACAAACCCCTCAAAGGATTACTTTCCATAGTGACAAGTGATAGTAAATTTCAGTACGTAATATAAATGTTTCCTTACCAAATTCCACTTACCAAAGGCGCTTCACTCCCCAGCAACGGAGCTAGAAAAGAGTCTTGATGACCCACAAGTATAGGGGATCAATCGTAGTCCTTTCGATAAGTAAGAGTGTCGAACCCAATGAGGATCAGAAGGAAATGACAAGCGGTTTTCAGCAAGGTGTTTTCTGCAAGCACTGAAATTATCGGTAACAGGTAGTTTGATAGCAAGGTAATTTGTAACAAGTGACAAGTAACAATAGTAACAAAGAGTGCAGCAATATAGCCCAATCCTTTTTGTAGCAAAGGACAGGCCGGAACGATCTCTTATAATAAGTAAAGCGTTCTCGAGGACACATGGGAATTTCATCTAGTCACTTTCACCATGTTAGTTTGATTCGCGTTCGCTACTTTGATAATTTGATATGTGGGTGGACCGGTGCTTGGGTGCTGCCCTTACTTGGACAAACCTCCCACTTATGATTACCCCCTCTCGCAAGCATCCGCAACTACGAAAGAAGAATGAAGATTACTCTAACCATAGCATTAAACATGTGGATCCAAATCAGCCCCTTACGGAATAGCGCATAAACTAGGGTTTAAGCTTCTGTCACTCTAGCAACCCATCATCTAATTACTACTCCACAATGCATTCCCTTAGGCCCAAAGATGGTGAAGTGTCATGTAGTCGACGTTCACATGACACCACTAAGAGAATCACAACATACACATCATCAAAATATCGAACGAATACCAAATTCACATGATTACTTATGACAAGACTTCTCCCATGTCCTCAAGAACAAAAGTAACTACTCACACATCATCTACATGTTCATGTCCAGTAGGGTATTGAATTGCATAATAGATCTGAACATATAATCGTCCACCAAGTAAACCAACAAGCATCAACTACAAGATGTAATCAACACTACTAGCAACCCACAGGTACCAATCTGAGGTTTTGAGACAAAGATTGAATACAAGAGATGAACTAGGGTTTGAGATGAGATGGTGCTGGTGAAGATGTTGATGAAGATTAGCCCTCCCACAATGAGAGGGTCGCTGGTGGTGTCGATGGCGACGATTTCCCCCTCCTGGAGGGAAGTATCCCCGGCAGAATCTCTCCGCCGGAGAGCAAAAGTGCTCCTGCCCAAGTTCCGTCTCGAGACGGCAGCGCACCGTCCCGAAAGTCTTCTCTTTATTTTTTTAGGTCAAATGCACTTATATACCAGAAAATGGGGGCCAGAAGTGGGCCAGGGGCCCCACGAGGTACCAGGGCGCGCCTGGGGGGGGTGGCGCGCCCTGGTGCCTCGTGGTCACCTGGGTGGCCCCCTCTGGTACTTTTTGCTTCCAATATTTTTTATATATTCCAAAATAATTCTCCAAAAAATTTCAGCTCATTTGGAATTGTGCAGAATAGGTATCTTGACAGAGCTTTTTCAGGTCCAGAATTCCAGCTGCCGGTATTCTCCCTCCTTGTGTGAATCTTGCATATTTAGAGAGAAAAGGCATTAGAATAGCTCCACAAAGTGTTATATTAATTAAAAACACTATAAATAACAGTAGTAAAACATGATGCAAAATGGACGTATCAGGGGCTTTTCCCACGTGGTACGTGCGGCAGTTTCGCCTAGTCGGTTTGACATAGAGGCGAGGAGGATGACGGAGTAGCGGATTCAACTTACTGCTGGAAGGGTGGGACTGTGTGATTTGACAGCTCGTTACTGCAGGAAAGGTGGGGCCTTGTAAAATGACTGCTCATTTATAGTCATTATTACTGCGGCGCTACGACCGGGTGAGGCTCCCCTTCCGTTCCTGTAATTGCATCAAGTGCCCCCTTAGTGGTTTTGGAGTATTGAAGACAAATAGGTTAAGGGACTAATGTGTTTGTGAGTGTACACAGGTGAAATAGTCCCTGAAGACTTGGTTTAACCCATGGAAGTCGACCCCTAAAAATGTATTTCTTCAAGTGAAGAATTGGTGCGGCCTTTGAAGAAATTGATGTGAAGACTTTGAAGCTTGAAGACTTTGTTTTCATAGTTTCTTTTTCTTCTTATTTGAGTCATAGGAAACACCGTACTGTTAAAGGGGGTCTAGGTGAAACATTTATCACATTTCCAAAGTGATGCTCAAACGTATACACACTACAGCCGCTTCGAGTGAAGCCTTTGGAAATCTCCGGAACAGCTGACGAATTTGCTAGCGACAGTGACGCAGTTCATCTGGTCACTGACGAATTAGGTCAGGCTGAGGAGTTAGGATTTCACCAGTGTGATCTGCCTATCGTGAGGAAATTGTGTGCCCCGACGAAATTGAGAGTTCCAATTTCCGACCATTGCTGCGTCGCGTGCCAGCTGTCGAGTGGATCCTTATCCTGACAACGGTCATGTCTGAGAAGGGCATTTATGACAATTCATGTCGGGTTGCCCCCTGGCTATAAATAGCCGCCCCCCACAACCACTAGTTGGTTGGCTACTCTAGAGAGAGATTGACACTTGTCATTTGAGAGCAACCCTTCCTCTAACGACTTTGTGAGAACCCAAGTGAGGAAAACCCCAACTAGAGCCAAAGTGATTGAGCATCACTGAAGAAGTTGATCTGTGTGATCTGACGCTTATTACCTTTGAAGACTGTCATTCTTCCAGACGGTTAGGCGTCATGTTCTGAGCACCCTAGAGTAATTGTGGCGTGCCGGTGAACAAGTCTGTGAAGGTTTTGGAAGTCTACCTTGAAGACTTACCACGAGTGATTGGGCGAGGACTAAGTGACCTTAGCTCAAGAGGAATACGGTGAGGACTAAGTGTCCTCTGAGGTAAAACTCAGTCGCCTCAACCAGACGTACAGTTGATACAACAACTGGAACTGGTCTACCAAATCGTTGTGTCTTCATCGAGCCTAACTGGTTTCAAATTCCTCACCCTTTACCTTTACACAATTCCGCTGATGAAGAACTTGTGTTTTACATTTCTGAAGAATTCGAACTGAAGACTTTCATCATGCTATTTTTCATTTCTTCAGTTCATCTTCCTCATGCATGTCTGCTTGTATGATTACATGTTCTTCACTTGTATGTATTTCATATGCATGCTGCTTGTATCTATGTCGATCTAGTTTCGCCTCTGTTTCTATTTCGTCACTCTGATTTTCATCAAAATCTTCGGAGTTAGACAAATTTCTAAAAATCTCCCATTCACCCCCCCTCTGGGAGTAAACCTGCGCTTTTAGTTCCCCACTCTAATCTAGTGCATGACACGTCGACCCGGATGCTGGTTGTCCACATGTCGGCGAAAGGAACAATAATTATTGCCGACGATGTAATAATGAGCAAAGAACTGTGCGGCATACTCTAGTTTAGCACTGAAGTACTAGTATACATCGGAGGAGTGCGAAACACGGCAGCCCAGTGAACCAGCAGGCGATATGGCGATAAAAAACAATGTACTACAGTCCAGCCTTAGCATGTAAAAACACGCCACCCCTTCCTCCTCCTCCTCTTGGTTTATCGCTATCAGCGGAGCAAGAGCATCGTCGCAGCTTTGCTAGTCCTCTTCTCCAAGCTTTTTTTTTGCAATTCCTTTGTTTTTCCTATGGCGTTGAACACTCTTTGCTAATCCTATTGGATTTAACACTTCAGTCCCATACTTTCCCCATTATTATATTTTCAGTATCCTAGGAATCAAAGAGGCCCTTAGACTGGTTTAGGGCCGGTCATTTTTTTCCAATGAAATATGTCCAAAATGTAATGAATGTGCTCCAGTTTCTATGAAAATCATCCGTTTTGCATGTAGTAATTCATTTATTTATTCTTTTGTGGGGGGTTTGCATGTAATTCATCCGGTTTGAAATGTACTCATACGCCGGCATGGTTGGATGGCCCGCTGTCGCATTACTATCCGAGGACTCGTCCCTACCGGTTGGCGCTCAGCGTTGGAGATGCCCCGAGTGCTTGCAGGTGGACCCAAATGCTCTATGTCCCACATGTCGGTGAAAGGAAGCACGTAGAAATATTTCCGACGACCGCGGAGCCGAGGAGTACATCTCAGCAAGGAGGAAAAATGCGTGAAAAAATATGTACTATGAAGCGTAGCTGCAAAGTGATGACAGGTATAGGTCGCACGCACCCAACTAGTGGTCATAGTACGTACGAGTACAAACGAGTTGTAACACCCCAGATGTAATCCTTCCTTATTTGTTTTCCCCAACCTTGCCATATATGGAATTGTCATGATGATCTTGATGGATGGGCTTCTTCTCATGTTGTGTTTTGCTTTCTTTTCATTTTGCATTTCATCTTCATGTCATTCTTTTCTCATGTGCATTGCATCCATCATATTACTTGTGTTGTGGTCTTCATGTATGCATTGTGGTTGTGTGTGTTCATCTTCTTCTTGCCTCACCCAACCCTTGTGTGTTCACCTATGCAAGCCATCTACCATCACCTCTCTCTCAAATCCCCTCTTTCTCCCAATTTAATTCTTGATGCAATATTTCTGTCCCAAATTAATGTTCACCACATTTCTAAATTCTCAAGTCCATGTCCTTAAGCTCTCTGCCAAATTTCATCATTTTTTTGGAATTGATTTGGTTGGGATAAAAAATGCCTCAAGTTTGAATTTAATTCAAACTTGATATATTTTTCTTTCTCTAAAAATTGCCAAACCAATTTATTCAAATACTACATGATTTCTAGATTCCAGGGATATTTTTATATATCTCATAGCTCTCTCCAAACTCCCTCTGCTTTTCTTCTATTATTTCTGTTTGAGGAAATAGAAAAGAAAAGGAAAGAGAGGAGCAGCAGGCAGCCCAGCAGTGCCAGCAGCAGCGGCCTAGCAGGCCTCCAACGCGCGGCCCAGCTCCCCTCGCATGCGTGCGCCCCTTCCTTTTCTCACCAACGCAGCCGCGTACCCCCACTAGCCCGTCGCCACGTGGCAAGGCCGGCCCTGCCTGGCAGCCACGGGCTACAGTGCACCCGCGAGCCACCTTTTCGTCCTCCTCTTGCCAACGCCATGGGGACCGCGAGCCCAAGCGCGCCCGAGCTCCGCCCCGTCGCCCTAGCCCCCTATATAGGCCATCTCCATCTCCCTAACCCCTCTAGGGTTCCCCTCTTCCCCTCGCCGCCGCCGATTGGTAAGTGGAGCCACCAGATCCGCCGCCTCAAGCGCGTCCCGAGCGCATCTGAGGGCGCGTCCATGGCGTCCTCGTAGCCGCCGTCCTCCTTCGTCATCCGCACCGTGTCCGGCAAGTCCCTCGTCGTCGGCTACATCCCCTCCGTCCACTAGAGAGCCCGGAAACGCCAAGTCCTCGCCGTCTCCTTCCTCTCCTTCCTCGTCGGCTCCGCATCGTCTCCGGCTAAACTCCGGCGACCCCGACCTCTTCGCCTCCGTCTGAACGTGCGAGCGTGTTCGTGGTGAGCATCCGCTTCGCCCCGACCCTTTTCCCCCTCTTTAGCGTGCTCTAGCCGCGATAGCCTTGAGAGCCGATACTCGCCGCGTCAGACCTCGTCGCCGGCGAGTGTTCCGACCTTTTCCCGTCCCGCGCATATGTCCGCTCTGTTCGCGCCGCCGCTTAGAGTCGATCCTGCCTAACTCTGGCCACGTTTGGTCACCTCACTGTCGAGAATGAGCTCGTCGCCGCCGCCTCTGTACCTCGTCGCCGGCGTCGCCTCCGTCCACGTCCGGTTGCGTGAGTCACATGCGTGTGTGCGGGTTTCTCCCTCGCTTCGTTTCCATCCCTCCGCCGTGTCAGTAGGTCACCGGAGCCAACTCCGGCGAGTGCGCCGCCATGCTCCAGTCGCCGGCGAGAGCACCTCTGTTTTCCTCTGCTTGCTCTGTTCCGCGCCGCCGCAGCCACCGCCATGTGGGCCCCATGGGACCCACTGGTCAGCCACACCCGCGCGCAGCCCCACCTGTCATACACACGCGCAGCCTGGCCCCACCTGTCGGCCACCCGCCTTGTCCTTTTTCGTTTTTGGGCGCTTTCCCGTTTTGGCAAGTTTCCCGATCTGGCGCTTTCCAAATCGGGCATATTCCAAATCTGGAATATGACTTATTTCAATTTCTGTCCTATGTGTATATGTGGTGTTTTGAGCATTTTTCATATAGGAACATATGCATGTAATATATGAATTTGGGTGGAAAAATCCAACTAATCCATCTGTGGCATTAGATTTATCATTTGAGCAAGTTTGCATGCATGCCATTTTCACATAACATGCCATTTTGTCATTTTTGTGAGAATTAATGCAAATGTCATATGAGCAACTTGTCAACATGAGTTTGAAGCATTTTCATGCCATATTGCTGCTAGTATTTATTTCATGCCATGTCATCCCATGATATGACTGCCACAAGCTTGCAAACATGCTTAGTCCATGTTTCTGTTTTGCACTTATTGAAAATCTGTTGAATCTTGCTATGTTTCCTTGATGGTAGCCACTAATCTATGCCTCTTTTGGACATGTCCAGTAAACATGATTTCGTCTTTGTCATTAGTACATTCATGCCAAGCCAATTGGTGCCATGTTAAACTCCTGTAGCATATATAAATGTTGCTCTAAATATGCCTAGTCAGTGTTTCAGTTTCTGTCAACATCAAGTTGCAATGTTGTGAGCTCATTTCTGATGAATTCATGCTTCATATGAATTTGTGCCAATGTAATGAAATGATCTATGCCATGTATACTGTAGCTGTATGCCAATTTCTTGCATTTTAGAGTTGTTTTGCCTACTGTAACATCCGTGTGAATACTGCCTGTCAATGTTTCTGCCAGCATATACTCTGCTGTAACATTTTCCTTGCATCTTGTTGTCTTCATTCCAATTAATCTGTGATGCTAATCAATTTGAACCTATGGAATGTATTGCTGTGCATTTAGAGTACTACAGCCACATATCTTGTATGAGCATTTTAGAGTATTGTAGCTTGCTATTTAGATGTGCATAAGATGCCATGTTGCTCTTAACTACAATTTTGCATTGCATATTGTTTTGCTCACCATTTGAGTTTCGTGCATCCATTCTTCATGATCTTTATATCGATTTCAATCGAAATCTTCCATTCTTTCTAGAGGCATACTTGGATTGCCAAGATTTTGCCCCTATCCATCTTTTGCTTCACCGTTCACATCTCGTTATCATTTCTGTCGTCCCGGTAGCACCGTTCCTTCATTCATGTCATGCTCGTAATTTTACCATGCCATGCATGCATCATTTTGTTTGTGCATCTATGTCATGATTGTTTGTTTATTTCGGTGCTTGTTCTTTCTTTTGGGTAGTTCCGGGAGACGAGTCCGAGTTCGAGGAACCTGTTGAGAACGTGTTCGAGGAGCAGTATTACTATCCTACCGAAGAGACTTCAGGCAAGATGATCATTACCCTTGATAACACTACTATCTTTGCTTGCTAGTTGTCTCGTTGCTATCGCTATGTTACGCTTCCTACCACATACATGTTAGCCTCTCATATGCCGTGATACAGCCTCTAACCACCCTACCCAGCAAACCATTGTTTGGCTATGTTACCGCTTTGCTCAGCCCCTCTTATAGCGTTGCTAGTTGCAGGTGCAGTGCAGGTTGTTCCATGTTCGGACATGGATATGTTGGGATATCACAATATCGCTTATTTAATTAATGCATCTATATACTTGGTTGTGTGTGGAAGGCTCGGCCTTTTGCCTAGTGTTTTGTTCCACTCATGCCGCCTTAGTTTCCGTAATACCGGTGTTATGATCCTTGATTAGCGTTCCTAACATGCTCAGGGGAATGGGACCCTCTTGACAGTTCGCTTTGAATAAAACTCTTCCAGCAAGGCCCAACTTTGGTTTTACCATTTGCCTAATAACAACTAAAACTTGCATAGGGAGTAATTAACCCGAGGATTCTTAATCAACAACCCGGGCAGTGCTCCTCATGAGTGTTGGTCCAAAACAGAGCACCTTGGGGCGCCCCATTGGAAACTTGGGTCTCAGCTAACCGTAAGCTTAGCTTATTCTTCATGGCCTGATTTCGAGATACGCGCGGCTCCTATCAGGGTGTCGGCACGTCGGGAGGTCTTGCTAGTTTTGTTTCACCATTGCCGAAATGTCTTGTGCACCAGGAATTCTGAGGATACTTTGGGCTGACTCGAGGTTGATCAGGTTTTCTTGAGGTTGAGGTTTTTCCACCGCGGCTTGTGTTGGTTTGTGATGGACTTGGTTGGAACACCCCTGCCGGGTTATATCTTTCAGAAAGCCGTGCCTGCGGTTATGTGGCGACTTGGATATTTATAACCTCCGGTTGTAGAGAACTTGACACTAATTCTAATAAAATACACCAACTGTTTGCGTAACCGTGATGGTCTCTTTTCGAGTAAGTTTGGGAAGAAAACACGACGGGGTTATGATTGAACCGTAAGTAGGTGTTCAGGATCACTTCTTGATCATATTAAACTTGCGACCGTTATGCGTAGTACGCTCATCTTTATTCTTGTACTCGTAAGTTAGCCACTTAAACATGCTTAGTGCTTGCTGCAACCTCAACACATTTACCCCTTCCATTCCTATCAGCTTAAATAGTTTTGTTACATTGGGTGATGAGATTTCTGAGTCCCTGTGGCTCACAGATTACTGTAAACACCAGTTGCAGGTACGCTTGAGACAGACACAGGTGAGCCCGAGATGCTCCAATGGGAATATGACGATGAGCGTGGACGTATGTACGCCACGATGCCAGATGATCCGTAGTGGGCCCTAGTCGTTTGATCCGGGGATGATAGCAGGGTGGTGTTTTCTCGTTTGTTTTCGTCCGTAGTCGGACCATGTCTTTCATTTGGATGATTGTATGATGATTTATGTTATATTATGCTGTAGCATGTCGCGAGTGTAAGCCTTTATCTGGTACACTCATCTATTCATTCGATTGTATGTATTTGAGAATCACCTTGCTATGCGATCCAAAATGGGTTTCTGTCACGATCTCGACTTCATCACGAGATTGCGATAGAGCTCCATATTGGGCGTGACAAGTTGGTAATCAGAGCCATAACGACTATAGGAGCCCCTTGATTGATCGAACCGTTGATGAGTCTAGAAGAAAAACTATTTTGAGTCCTAGTTATATATCGGAGAGTAGGAATTCTTTTTACTCCTTATCCCCTTCGTCGCTCTGGTGAGGAGTTGTGGCGTAGGTGTTTTATTCTACTACCTCTTCTCACTCAAAAAAATTTAGGATCTCGCGGGTATTGTTGGAATGGTTGCGATATCGGTGTGACGTGACTCTGTTCTTGGTGCCTCCTGACCGTATGGATTGGACCAGGGGAGTTGAGCTCCAAGAGGTTTTTGTCACACTCGCTATCGTTTCGGTTCCGAGAATACCAGAGGATGCCGACATTGAAACGCTTCTATACTTTTTGTGGTGGCAAATAGTGCCGTGACTTTTCCCCAGTACTGGAGGAGATAGCTCGGATGATCCACTATGACTAGTATCGTTGTGTTTTCGAAGGTCTGAGGTAGACGAATTTGCGAAGTTTCTCGGTCGTGTGTTGAGGGTTGCGGATGCGGTTGCAGCTGATTAGGTTGTTGTTTGATGAGTAGGTTCCTGGATCCGCAACCTGATCTCATAACCAAGAAGTTTGGGGAGTTCCTAGGGGAATTCAAGTATCACCTAGGATATCTTTCCAACAGACACATGATACGATATGGGATCTATCATATGTTTGTTTCCACCTTCGTTACCTTGTGCGTTATTCTAACATTCTTTTCAAGTGGCTTCTCAATCTTTGGTGTATCATCTATCTTTCGGAATGCATTCGTTCATATCTGTTCGGATACTAGCTTGTGAAGAATTCTGTTGCAATATCTATCCTATTGATTCAGCTTTCTAATTATCTCATTGAAGATTCTAATGGTTGTCATCATCTTCAGGATGGCTCCCGCAACCCGTGGGAATCCGACCCGTGATGATGGGGAGCAGTCAGACCCTCCACCTCCCTCTCCACCTCCGCCTCCGGAGGCATGGCAAGCTTTAATGGCAGCAACCAATGCCAATACTCAGATGCTGCTCCAGTTTATGCAAGAGCGGAATCAAGGGTATCAAGGCAATCAAGGCCAAGGCAACTTCAACAATCAACCTCAATATGCTACTCTCAACCAGTTTCTCAGCAACCAGCCCAAGTCCTTCAGTTCGTGCACTCAGCCTCACGATGCTGACAATTGGTTACTGGATATCAACAAACACTTCGAGTGCAGCAATGTCAGACCTGAGGACTATGTCAAGTTCGCTTCTTTCCAGCTCAAGGACCAGGCAGCCGAGTGGTGGCAGCAGTACAAAGATTCAAGAGGTGGTCGAGTCATCACTTGGACCGACTTCTGTCGTGATTTCAGAGCACATCACATTCCGTCAAGTGTGTTTGAGGAGATGCGTGAGAAATTCAGAAACCTCAAGCAAGGAAGCATGTCTGTCTACCAGTATAACACTGAGTTCCAAAATCTCGCTCGTTATGCCAAGCAAGACATTCCAGATGACAAGAGCAAGATTTACCAGTTTCGAGGTGGTCTCAGAGAGGACCTACAGCTTGCTCTCATCCTAGTCGATCCGCCTGAGTTTGATCAGTTCTATAACATAGCACTCAAGCAAGAATCAGCTCAAATCAAGTTTGATGCTTCTAAGAAGAGAATCAGAGATGCAGTTCACTCTTCTTCCTCATCTCAAGTGGCTGCCAAGCAGCAGAAGTTCTGGTTGCCTCCTCCTCCTCAGTTTCGTCCTCAGCATCAGGAGAAGCAGTTTGGTGGTCGTGGTTCTTCCCACCCACCCAACCCAGTGTACCACCAAAGACCTCAGGCTCCCAGGACAGCCGTTCCTCCTCCTCGCCCGCTCTCATAGGTTACTAGTCACAAGTGTGGTCTGAAAGGACACTGTGCCAACAAGTGCACCAATCAGAAGCGCCTTCCGCCTCCTCCTCCCGGCAATCCTCCAAGCAATGCTATTGTCAAACACAATCCCAAGTCAGGAAGAGTGAACATGATGAATTCAGCTCAAGCAGAGGAGTCTTCTGAAGTGATCATGGGTAATCTCTTGGTTAACTCTATTCCAGCTATAGTTCTTTTTGATACTGGTGCATCACATTGTTTCATGTCAAGACCTTTTGTTGCCAAGCATGATTTCACTTCTGAAATGTTGGTTAAACCTATGGGTGTTGCTTCTCCGGGTTTGTCAATGAGAGCTTCCACAATGATTCCAAATGTTGATATCAAGATGGGCAATTATTCTTCTCTGGCTGATCCAATGGTCCTTGGGAATTCTGATATTGATCTTATCCTCGGCATGAATTGGCTTTCTAAGCACAAGACTTCTCTTGATTGTGCTACCAAGGAAGTTAAACTGACTCATCCTTCTAAAGAGGTCATTATCTTTGCTGCTCATGATGATACCATTCGGTTATTCTCCCTCAATGAGAAAGGAGAAATTAATGCAATATCTCAAATTCCAGTGGTATATGAATATGCGGATGTTTTTCCAGAAGAGTTGCCAGGAATGCCTCCTCACCGGCCTGTTGAGTTTGTCATTAAGCTCGAGCCCGGCACAGAACCCGTATGCAAACGCCCCTACAAGCTTGGGCCAGAAGAGCTGAAAGAATTGAAGAGACAGCTCGATGAACAAGAGCGTCTGGGTTTAATCAGACCGAGTTCATCTCCTTGGGTTGTGGAGTTCTCTTTGTCAAGAAGAAAGATGGCACGGAAAGACTTTGCATTGACTACCGCCCATTGAATAAAAAGACAATCAAGAACAAATATCCACTTCCCAATATCAATGAATTGTTCGAGCAACTCAAAGGTGCAAAGTTGTTTTCCAAACTTGATCTTCATATGGGATATCACCAGATTCGCATTCGTGAAGAAGACATTCCCAAAACAGCTTTTAGGATGTGCTTTGGTACTTATGAATACACAGTCATGTCCTTCGGCCTTGCAAATTCACCTCCTACTTTCTCTCATGTGATGAACTATGTATTCAATCCTTACACCAACGAGTTCGTTCATGTCTATCTCGATGACATCCTGGTTTTCTCCAAGACTGAAGAGGATCATGCAAAGCATTAGCGCTTGGTACTTGATATGCTCAGAGAGCATCAGTTCTGTGCAAAGTTCTCTAAGTGTGAATTCTGGCTTGATGAAGTTCTTTACCTCGGTCACATTATCTCTGCCAAGGGCATCTCAGTAAATCCTGAAAAGGTTGAAGCTATTGTCAACTGGCAGCCTCCTCAAAATGTCAAGCAACTTCGAAGCTTCCTCGGGCTTGCAAGCTATTGCAGAAGATTTGTGGAAAACTTCTCCAAGATTGCTAAGCCTCTGTCTAACCTTCTCTAGAAGAATGTCAAGTATTCTTGGATTCCTGAGTGTGATGTTGCGTTCAAGACACTCAAAGAGAAGCTCGTAACTGCTCCAGTTCTCACTCCTCCAGATGAATCCAAGCCCTACCATGTTTCTCTGTGATGCTTCTCTGCAAGGTCTCGGTGGAGTACTAATGCAAGAGAAGAAAGTGGTGGCTTATACCTCTCGGCACTTGAAGCCGAACAAGAGCAACTATCCTACTCATGACTTGGAGTTGGTAGCCGTTGTCCATGCCTTAATCACATTGTCGTGGTATTCTCACGGCAGATGCCATGAGATGGCTAAAAAGGTGGGGGTGCGTGAGGACGCCGGTGGGTTCCAGAGGCGAGGTCGGCACGCGCATGTGTGAGACACGAGACGTACCTAGGTTCGGGGACCTCCGGAGAGGTAACACCCCTAGTCCTGCCGAATGGAGTATGGAGTGCACAAGGGCTACAAGGTTGCTCCTGGAGCTGTTTGAGCGGAGGAGGAAGAAGGAGCTAGACCTCCGTTCTACCTCTCCTGTGAGTGTATGTGTGTGTGTGGGATCAGGTGTCCCCTGCATGGAGGGCTCCTGGGGGGTCTTATAGCTCGACCCCCCAGGGTACAATGGTAAGATTGCATGGGCGTGGGGCCCTGGTGTCATCGTCTGGGAGCCGGCTGTGGGGCCGCCGGGTGCGCCGGGGCCGCCGGGCACGGGTCCGGTCGGCTGCGCGGCACTATGGCATGTCTTGTCTTGCGTCACAGGGCGGCTGGCGCCGCCCAACTACAGGATTGCGCCGCCCGCACCCCGCCCGCCCCGGGCGGGGGTGCAGGGTGCGCTGTATCCGCGCCCGCTGGGGCCGGCGCAAAGGAGGGAGTGCTGTAGCCACGCCTGCCTCGTCGTGAGGGATTGTCCCCTCGTGGCCAGCCGGCGTGGGCCAGCCGGTTGATCCGGGTTGCCGTGCCGAGCCGGCTCGCACTGGGGAGCCGGTGAGTAGGCTAGCCGGATTGAGGAGCTTGGCCTGCTCCGATATTTTGAAAAAAGGGGTCCGGGCTCTGTTGCCTACCCGGGGGTCATCCCCCCGACAGTAGTCCCCGAAGCTGTGAAGGCTCGCTGGCTCCAAGCAGGGGGGCCTTCGCAGCTTACCCCCCCGAGGAGTCAGATCATTGGTGGAGCGCAGGAGTCCGGCCGGGTGGCACCGTCCATCCTCATGCCGGCAAGGCGGCAGCGGACGCCAAGAACACCCGCTGGGCGCCGGCTTCCGGAAGCCGGGTCGCGGCACCCCGGCCGGGGCAGGAAACGGAAACGCGTGCCGGTCGAGTCTTGTTTTACACGACGATTCGCGCCTGCCGCCGCTCGACGAGCCGCCACGTGCTGTTCCGCGGCGGGCGAGGCCTGCCAGGGCACGCGCATGATGGGACGCGATTGCGGACCGGGCCCACCACGCCGTGGCCTCGGCCCATGCGTGGGGGATTTATTGTGGCGGCTCTTGGCGGTTGCGCTTCCCCGCGCAGTTAATGCGCGCGGGAAACGTGCGCGCACAGTGCGGGGGAGGGGGGATCGTGGGCGCAGACGATCCCACTCCCCCACGTTCCTTTGTGGTTATAAATGAAAGGTAGAGAGTGCGACAGAAACGCTCACGCGTGCATTCCCGCCCCTCGCTCTTCCTCTCCTTCTTCTCCGCCATGCCTAGGCGAAGTGGTGCCGCCACACGTCTTGCTCACGGAGGATGTCCTGATTCTCACAGAGGAAATCGACGAGCTCACCTTCCTATTTGCTGTCGAGGCGGGTGCCCACGACCACGTACTTGCTGGAGCTGGGGTCGGCCGGGTCGAGCGGGACCCTCTTTGTGTCTTTTGATGGCTGGAAGGAGGCCTCGCTGTCAGCCGACTTGGGCGGAGTCGGCACGGCCGGCTGCACGCTAGCTAGCGCCACGATCCGGTCGAGCTGGCGCCTCTCCTCTGCGATGACCAGCGACTCGGCCAGATGGGAGCCGGCTTTGGCGCACTCGAGGGACTTTTTGTAGTCGCCGACGATGGTGATGAGGCCCTTGGGACCTGGCATCTTCAACTTCAGGTAGGCATAGTGGGGGACCGCCATGAATTTGGCCATCGCGGGTCGGCCCAACAGCGCATGGTATGGGCTGGCCAGGTCAACCACCTCGAACTAGATCGGCTCGCGGCGGAAATGGCTGCTGGAGCCGAACAGGACGTCAAGCCGGATCCGGCCGATCGGAGAGCAGGAGAGACCCGGCACGATGCCGTGGAACACCGTCCGGGTTGGCTCCAGCTGTCGTGCCTCGATGCCAAGCTTGGTCATGGTGTCACGGTATAGGATGTTGATGCTGCTGCCGCCGTCGATCAGCACCCGTGAAAAACGGCAGGTGCGCTTCTCGGAGACGAAGGTGGGGTCGAGCACAAGGGCGTAGCCACCCGGTGTGGGCATGTCGGCTGGGTGGTCTTCCCGGGTCCAGCTGACCGGCTGGTCGGACCAATGCATGTACTGGGGAACTGTGATAGCCTGACTTAATAGGGATGCTAGACTACTCATATCAATAAGGAATTCCTTCTTTTCCGGGAGCCCATTCGAAAAGAACTCCAAAGTTAAGCGTGCTCAGCTTGGAATAATTTCAGGATGGGTGACCGACCGGGAAGTTGGTCCTGGGTGCGCACGAGTGAGGACAAAGTGCGCAGGAAAGACTAGTATTGATCTGTGGGGCCAGTCTAGATCCCGCCAGGAGTAACGACCTCCGGCGGGTGTGGTCGGGGCGTTACAAGTTGGTATCCCCACTCAGAGGAACCGACGTCCTCGTCGGGCCACAGGAACGTTCCCTCTTGGCACATACGTCTATGCATCGAGTCCGGCACATGTGCCATGCCGTGTGCCACGATGGGTCACAAACGTCATGCACAACATGACCGCGCACATGTCCGCGAACATCCTTGTAACCGCGAGGGTCGGCTCTGATACCAACTTGTAACGCCCAATATGAAGCTCTATCGCAATCTCGTGATGAACTCAAGATCGTGACAGAACCTCAATTTGAGACGCATAGCAAGGTGATTCTCAAATACATACAACCAAGTGAATAGGTGAGAATACTAGATAAAGGCTTACACTCGCCACATGCTACAGCATAAATATATCATAATCATCATACAATCATCCAAAAGAAAGACAGAGTCCGACTATGGACGAAATCAAACGAGAAAACACCACCCTGCTATTATCCCCGGATCAACCGACTAGGGCCCACTACTGATCGTCTGGCATCGTGACGTACATATGCCCACGTTCATCATCGTACTCCCAATGGAGCATCTCGGGCTCACCTGTGTCTGTCTCAAGTGTACCTGCAACTGGAGTTTTTGTAGGAATCTGTGAGCCACAGGGACTCAACAATCTCATCACCCAAGGTAACAACACTATTTAAGCTTATAGGAATGGAAGTGGTAATGTGGTGAGGTTGCAGCAAGCACTAAGCATGTTTAGGTGGCTAACTTACGAGTACAAGAATAAAGATGAGCATACTACGCATAACGGTCGCAAGTTTAATATGATCAAGAAGTGATCCTAAACACCTACTTACGGTTCAAACATAACCCCACCGTGTTCTCTTCCCGAACTTACTCGAAAAGTGACCATCACAGTTACGCACACAGTTGGTGTATTTTATTAGAATTAGTATCAAGTTCTCTACAACCGGACATTAAAAATATCCAAGTCACCACATAACCGCGGGCACGGCTTTGCGTAAGATTTAACCCTGCAGGGGTGCTCCAAGTAGTCCATTATAAATTACCACATGCATCCGATGGAACATCCTCACACCATGATAACACGATGCTTACGATAAGGAATTCCGGTGGACAAGCCACTCGTAACAGGTAAAACTAAACCAGCAAGACCTCCCGGTGAGCCAGATCCGTGTCTAGAGCCGCGCGCACTCTGTCTACGGGCATCATCCGTCTATGCTAAGTGGACGGTAGCCAAAAGAACCCGAGTTGCCCCGAGGCGGCTCCGCTGACTGCTAGGTAGGTGGACCAACGGTTGTGTTTTGCCGCTGGCCCGAATTATGTTGGAATTAAAAGAGTCCCCGAGGTGGCGACCCTCTATGCATTTAATTATTAGGTTCATGTTGGCAAATGTCAAAACCAATGTTGGGCCTTGCTGGAGAAGTCTTAGTCTAAAACGAATGGACAGGGGGGTTCCCATATGCCCCACATGTGTTAGAAGCGCTCATCAAGGAACATAACACCGGTATTACGGAAACTAGGGCGGCATGAGTGGAACAAAACTCTAGGCAAAAGGCCGAGCCTTCCACACACAACCAAGTATATAGATGCATTAATTAAATAAGATATATTGTGATATCCCAACATATCCATGTCCCAACATGGAACAACCTGCACTGCACCTGCAACTAGCAATGCTATAAGAGGGGCTGAGCAAAGCGGTAACATAGCCAAACAACGGTTTGCTGGGTAGGGTGGTTAGAGGCTGTATCATGGCATATGAGAGGCTGACATGTATGTGGTAGGGAGCGTGACATAGCGATAGCAATGAGAAAACTAGCAAGCAAAGATAGTAGTGTTATCAAGGGTAATGATCATTTTGCCCGAAGTCTCTTCGGTAGGATAGTAAGGCTGCTCTTCGAACACGTTCTCAACCAATTCCTCAAACTCGGACTCGTCTACTGGAACTACCCAAAAGAAAGAACAAGCACCGAAATAAACAAACAATCATGGTATATATGCACAAGCAAAATGATGCATGAAATGGCATGGTGAAATATTGAGCATGACATAAATGAAGCATCGGTGCTACCGGGGCGATAGAAATGATAACGAGACGTGAACGGTGAAGCAAAGATGGATATGGGAAAAATCTTGGCAACCCAAGTATGCCACAGGAAAGAATGGGAGATTTCGATGGAAAACGATATAAAGATCACGAGGATCGGATGCACGAAACTCAAATGGTGAGCAACACGATATGCAATGCAAAACTGAAATTCACAGCAACATGGCATCTTATGCACGTCAAAACAGCAAGCTACAGTACTCTAAAATGCAAGAAATTGTCATGCAGCTACAGTACTCATGGCATAGATCATTCATACATTGGCACAAATTCATATGAAGCATGGATTCACCAGAAATGTGCTCACAACATGGCAACATAATGTTGATAGAAAAACTGCTACATTGACTAGGCATATTTAGTGCAGCATTTAAATATGCTACAGGAGATTAACATGGCATCAACTAGCATGGCATGAAAGTACTAACAACCTAGAACAAAACATGTTTACATATCATGCTCAGAAAAGTTATGGATTAGATGGTAGCATCAAAGCAACATGGCAAGTTTAGCAGAAATTTAACAAGTGCAGAAACAGTAACAATGGCTAAGCATGTTTACAAGCTTGTTGCACTCCTATCATGTCATATCATGGCATTAAATAAATACTGGCAGTAAGATGGCATGAAAATGCTCCAAACTCATGTTGACAAGTTGCTCATATGACATATGCAATAATTCACACAAAAATGACAAAATGGCACATTATGTAAAAATGGCATGCATGCAAACTTGCTCAAAAGATAAATCTAATGCCACCACTGGATTAGTTGGATTTTTCTACCCCAAAAACAAATATTACACTCATATGTTCCTACATGAAAAATGCCCAAAATGCCACAATTACACTAAGCGCCGGACCAGGTAACTGCCAGAAACGGAATATGCCTATTTGGGAAAAAAAACAGAGAAGAGGAGGGGGTGAGTATGACAGGTGGGCCCCTGGGCTCCTCTGTTTTGAACCGGGGAGGCGACTACGCGGCAGCTCCCCGCGCCCGCAGCTCGCGCGCGCCGCCGCTCGCCGCTCCGCCATGCCTCGCTGCCGCGCAGTTAATGCGCGCGGGAAACGTGCGCGCATAGTGCGGGGGAGTGGGGATCGTGGGCGCAGACGATCCCACTCCCCCACGTTCCTTCGTGGTTATAAATGAAAGAGAGGGAGTGCGACGGAAACGCTCACGCGCGCACTCCCGCCCCTCGCTCTTCCTCTCCTTCTTCTCCGCCACGCCTAGGCGAAGTGCTGCCGCCGCACGTCTTGCTCACGCTCGCCGTTGCGCACCGCGACCGGAGTCCCGCAGCGCGTAGCTCTTCCCCTCCTCCTCTTCTCCGCCACGCATTCACGCCCGAAGAGCCCTCCAATGGCGCTGCCGAAAGGCTCTTGGGAGGGCTCCATTACGACCGAGGCGGATATCCGATATCTCCGCTGCACGAAGCGGCTGCCGCCGGCGGAGGCGCTGGCCGCGCGCGCGCCCGGTTCGGAGAGGGTGCCGCGGCCGCGGGAGGGCGAGCACGTCGTCTTCTACTCACATTTTGAGCGCGGGCTCGGACTCCCCGCGAGCCTCTTCTTCCATGGCTTCCTCGATTTCTTCGGGCTGCAGCCGCACCACCTCGGCGCCAATGCCGTGCTGCAGGTCGCCGGCTTCGCCACGCTCTGCGAGGGCTACCTCGGCATGCTGCCGAACGTGGACTTGCGGGCGAAAATGTTTTTCGTCAAGTAGCAGGGGGCATCGGCCGGCGTCATGTCCGATTGTGGGGCAGCGGTGGTCACCGGCCAGCCGAAAGGGCCGTTTCCCAAGCTGCCGCTCGAGGACTCGGCCAAGAAGTGGCAGACGACTTTCTTCTACGTCCGGAACGCAGACCCGGCGGTAGACGTCTTCAATCTCCCGCCCTTCGTCGACGCGCCGCCGCTCGAGAAGCCGAATTGGGGCTATTGTCCCAAGAAGCCGCCGCAGGAGCTCTTGAACATCTGCCACCGGGTCGGGGAGATGACGGATCGCGAGGGGCTAGTGCCGGCTGATCTCATCGCGGCCTTCATCGCCCGCCGGGTGCTGCCGCTGCAGCGCCGAGCGCACCGGATTTGCGACATGAGTGGCCGGCACGACCCGACCCGGATGTCGACCAAGGAGCTGGGGCCGGCCGGGATCGCCTAGCGGGTGAACTTCATCTCCAAGGCCGGGTTGAAGGAGGAGGGGTGGAGCTTCGGGAAGGAGCCCTATCACCGGGGGAACCCAACGCCGGCGGTAAGTCCTTGGTCTTTATTCTTTGCCGCCTCATCATTATTCATGTGCCCTGACGTGACGGGAGGGCCGCAGTTATTCGCCAGCCAGCAGAACCACGACGGGCCGAATCCCCAGGTTCTGCTGGCCGACTTGCCCGACTCGGACGCGGAGGAGGCCGGCGCCGAGGCGGAGGAGGGGGCGGTCGAAGCGCGCCTGGCTGACGCCGTGGCCGGCGGGTCACGGCATGCGGGTAAGTCTCCGCCCTCGGATCTTCTGCGCGACTGGCCGGATGACGACGAGGAGGACCTGACCGGTGCCCGCGGTGCAGCGCCCTCGGCTGGGGAGGACGCCAGCATCAACCCCCCAAGACGGCCGCGGAAGACGGCCGGCGCCGGGCCGGCTCGCGCGGCGGCGTCCGGCAACCGGCCGCATGGGAAGGAGGCGGTCGAGCCGAGGCCGGCCGCAAAGCGCCCGGCAGCAGCGGGGCCGGCGCGCGAGAGGGGTGCTATCAAGAAGAAGCGCCGGCTCGCCCCGTCCGTGGGCCCGAGGCGGGATCTCCCGAAAGTCATTGGGTAAGCGCCTCTTGCTGTCTTCTGATTTCTTGCTTGTTTCTTGCCCGTGGCTCTTCCGTGATAAACTTGATGTGCACAGGTCTGCCGTTGACCTGGCGGTGGTGGCAACGGAGGCCGCGGCGGGCGAGGCCGTCTGAAGGAAAACCCGGAGCAGCGCCGTCGACCGCGAGCCGGGCCAGACCGCGGAGGAGGACATCGCGGCCCGTCAGTCCGGCCGGGATCTTGACGAGGCGCAGCGCGCTGCTTGGCGGGATAAGGCGGAGGCCGAAAAGGAGATGGTGGAGGCTTCGGCCTGGGAGTGGGAGAGGGCCTCTGCGAAGCAGGCCAGGACCACCGCGAACCCGGCCTGGCCGGAGATGGAGAGGGGCTCGACGCCGGACGCTTTGATCATCGAGCCACAACCGGAGGGGGCGGGCGAGCCGGCAGGGCGGACGGAGCCGGCCGACGACGAGTCGGACGTCGACAAGAACATCGTCATGGACACGCCGCCCCGGGCTGACCCGGCAGGAGGAGGCGAGGGCGGCGGAGAGGGGCGCGAGGCAGACTCCGCACCGTCCGGCCAGGCGCAGCCGACGTCGGCCCCGGAGGCCGCGACCGGGGACGCTGGTGCCTTGGTGGTCGTTCCGCCCCAAGCCGCTACGAACTCCAAGCGGCCGGGTGGAAGCGGATCCGGCGCAGAGACCGCGATTCAGCAGCCGTGGGCGAACGCCGACGAGGCAGTGGTCGGGCCGCGCACCCGGGAGGACGAGGCGGCGAATGCCCTGTGCTCGCAGCTTTGCGGGCGGGGCGAGCGCCTGCAGGCCTTCGTCCGTGAAGACCAGGAGTGGGCGCGGAAGCTGGAGCAAGTGGTCGCGGTGAGTCTTTACTTTCTGCTTGTCTTGGCCATTGAATCAGTGGGGGCGCGAAAGCGCACCCACTGGGTGTAGCCCCCGAGACCCGGGCCGGCTGCGGAGCAGCCGGGTCGGGTCTTTATGTGCGTTTTTTTTTGCACTCTTCTAACTTTTGTCTTCGCGCAGCATCTGTATGACCTGCGGGCCAGCGCGTACAACCGGCTTCTGGAGCGGTTCCGCGAGGTCAAGGCCCAGCTCGCCGTCAAGGAAGAGGAGCTGCGCCAGGTCCGAGGTACGACTTGCATGCCTTCAGTGGGGGCGCGCCAGCGCACCCACTGGGTGTAGCCCCCGAGGTTCGGGCCGGACTGCGGAGCAGCCGGGTCAAATCTTTGAAGCTTGTCTTTTTCTTCTTTTCCTTGCTTCCGGCGTCTGACCGGGAATCTCGTCGTGCAGCCGTCGCGGCCGAGGTGCCGGGCCTCCGAAGCCGGCTTGCCGAAGCCGGCCTACAACGCGATCTTGCGGCCACCGACCGCGACCGACTCCGGGCCGAGATGGACTGGCTGGTGGCCGAGAAGGCCAAGACGGAGGATGCCCACCAGGCGGAGCTAGGCTAGCTGGCGGAAGAGCGCGGCAAGGCGGCTGAGGAGCTGGCGAACGCCGGCAGGAGGATTGCCCAGCTCGAGAAGGATCTCGAGGCCCAGGCCCGCGCGTCGGCCCTGCGGGAGAACGGGATGCTGGGCGAGGCGCTGCACCTCGATGAGGCCTTCACCCGTGAGTGCTATCTTTTCTTTGGTCCGGCTGGCCTAGCCGGCAAGTCGTTTTTCTTTCGGCTGACATGTTTCCTTCCTTGGCCAGGAGTCTTCCTAGAGACGCAGGAGGCGGCCGATGCGGCCGTGCACGCCCACCGGGCGGACCAGCGAGCGGCAGGGGCGGAGATCGACGCTTACGCCGCCTGGACCCTCTCGGAGATCGTCCTCGCCAGTGAGGCCCGTCTTGGAGCCGTGGAGGGGCACATGCACCACCTGTTCGAGGCCGAGGTGAGCATGGCGAGCAGCCTCTGGCCGGGCGCGGTGGTGCCGAACAGCGTCACCCGGCTGGCGCGGTGGCTGGAAGCTGGCGTGGAGCGACTCGGCGCGTGGAGGGCCTCCACGGCCCGGGCTGGCGTGGAGACGGCGCTGCGCTTCGTCGTGTCTTGGTATCCGGGCATGGACCTCGACCGCCTGGCGGCGCAGCGGGCCGGCGCGGAGGATGACTTGGCGGCGCGGGCGTAGCGGATTGCCGGGCGGGCCAGCTACCTCGCCTCGTTCGCCCCGCATGACGAGTTCGTCCTGGAGCGGACGGAAGACGGCGAGGAGCTCCCTGCCGACGAGTTCGGCCTGCTGCTCAATGACCCGGATGGCAGCTCGGCCGAGACGGGGGTCTACGCTGACGACGAGGCCGACCCAGACGATGCCGCCATGACCGAGAGGCCGGAGTGCTCTGGGCCTGACCCGGCGGCCGCGTCCACCTCAACCGAGCCGACGCCGACCAGAGCCGACGCGGGTGCCGCTTAGGGCTTTTTCGTTTTTATCTTCATTCTTCCTGTAGTTGAACTCCGTTAGGTAGCAGGTCCACCCACTGGGGGTGTAGTTTCATGTAAAGAACTTGTTGCCGCGGGCCCTTGCTGTTTATAAATTTTGTATGTGATTTCGCTTTTGCTTGTTCGGCCTTGGGCCTTTTCTTGTCCGTCTTTTCTTTGGACTTCCTTCCCGCTAGCCAGACAGCCGGGTGGCGGCTGTGGCTATGACGGGGATTCGGCTTTGAGAGGGGACATACAATACTTAGGCTTTTCCAGACGTTGAGCGCGAGCGAAACACCCACTGGGCCGGCTGGCGGCAGGCGGCTAAGCCGGCTGGCGCGCAGCCGGTCGTACGGCAAATTAGTGAGAAAGGGCGGGTTGGGCCGGGTTGGCCGAGCCGGACTCTCCTCCTTAGTCATTCTTGCGTGATGACACTTCCGGCCTTTGACTCTTGCCGGCCGGACAGCCGGGAGCCGGTCTGTGGCCTGGGGCGAAGAGAGGGCTTTGGCGGCTCGTACGCTTTGAAATGGACTAAGGAAAAATGGCGGGGCGCGGTCTAGCTGGCTAGCCCCCGATCCCCCAAGCCGGACGCGCCGACTCGGTGGGAGAATTGAAAACGGGGAAATGCATAGACACAAAGTTACTTGACATACTTTCCCATGAACCTGTAAGCCACCGTAATAGCCACCCAGTAACGGATGACGTTTAACAATCCCCAAAGTTCATGAATCAAGTATGAAGAAACTCGACACTCTCATGGTCTAAGGAATTATGCAAACGTAAACTTTTTCTGTGTTATTAACCATTAACTTGTGACGAATGTATCTCATAGCATAACATCAATTCGGGTCGATTCAACACAAGTGTTCTTCTAACAATGTGCCCTCAAAGTTGCCTGCATAGTCATGCCCATGATCAGGAAAACAGAACCATCATGCAACACTTGAGCTAGTCTTAGAGGCCATACTAGGAATACATTTTACCGTTAATTATTCCACACGTGCATATGAGTCTTCCTCCGAGCCTCGTGGTTATTGTAGACTAGAGAACCATAGCAGTTATAGCACGGAATATAAACTTAATTACGAACATGGGGATAAATAATAACATTTATTATTGCCTCTAGGGCATATCTCCTATAGACTCCCACTTGCACTAGAGTCAATAATCTAGTCAATGCTGATGCACTTTACACCTATGGCATACCAGTGTAAAATATGCTTCGCTTGTGGTATAGCCGGATGTCCAACGGATCTGATAACTTCAGTTCCGTGTGTATCTTTGCATCTCCTCGCGTTTTCACGCTTTCAAAAAATTCATATTTTGTGTGGACTTGGCTTTGTATATATGTGAATCACAGGTCAAACCTTGATTCCTCAGACTGAGCTATGGAGCAACTATCTACAATAGTGTCCCATTGACCAAAGCCATCTTGGAACCATACTAAGTCCTTGAATGAACTATATGATTCAACATCTTCTTTGTCGCTTCTAAAGCGTCAACATACTTAGCCTTTGTTATAGAATTCGCCACAGTAACCTGTTTGGAACAATTTCCAACTACCGTGCCACCATATCGTGTATTACACAAAACCCTTAACTTAAATAGAAAATCGCATGGAGCATTGAGGAAGTCTGTATCGATGTAATTACTTACAACGATCACTTCATAATCTCTGCTTGCGAGAAAACATGTCATCAGTGCTACTTTAGTACTCAATGACATTTTTCACTTTTGTCCTATGATCAGTACTTTGATCACTTTGGTATCTATACTCGCAACAGCTTGGGAGTATCGGACATATCCGGTTGTTTTACATACCATGGAATACATGATTAATCCAAACACAAGAGTGTGTGGAATCTCCATCATGCATTTTGCTCATCAGTGTTTTGGGACACCGAGTCTTGCAAAAAACTCCTTCCATGTGACTTCGGCAAGAATCACTCCTTGGCGTTTTTAATGCTAAACTATTTTAGCATCTTGTCAATATGTATTTTGGCTTAGCCCTATCAGGCAATACTATCTCTGTAGATAATAATGCCTAATATCAAGGCTACTTAGCCCAAGCACTTCATCAAAAAACTATTTTTCAATGAAGTCCTAATTCGTGTTAAGAAATTTATATTATTTCCAATCAACAATGTGTCAAGCACACAAGGTTTTTAGAAATATTATTATGCTCCCACTTACTTTCTTGTAACCACAAGCATCTTCGTTATCCATTGATGAAATCGAACTCTTTTAACTATTTCATCAAAAACGAAGATTCCAACTCCTTTTTGCTCTCTTCTGTCCATCGCTGGAACTCTGAAGTTTGCATACTCACTAGCATCCTTTGGATCGACAAAATACTTTGGACTGTATCACATACAAGTCCTAGTTTGTATTTCCATTTCATGGAAATCCTTTTGGCATCCATGTTTCATATCCCATGATTGAAATATGTATTAATTGCTAGTTTAACCCGATCTGACTTTAAGCATCGCTACGGTGAGACAATCTCATCGTAGTCAACTCCTTGAATTTGTTATTGCAACAAGTCGAGATTTATGGATAAAACATTTTATCCACAACAGTTTATAGTTCCATTAATGTTTGTTATACTCTAAGTCTTCCGAAGGGTTTATCAAGATATAATCTTGAATCATTTATATGGAAACTATCTCGGATTATATTGGCTTTTAGCCAATTCCGGAGTCAGGGCCCATCATCGCTTCCTTGTGTATCGTAGGTATACTGTTGTCCAACAACAATATCTCGTTAGCGCACCTGAGAGGTTTGCACAAGTCTTGCCTACGTGGTTCAGCTGCAAGTTCGACCGAAGTCCATACATTTTATTGTAGAGACTTCCGTATCAGTCGCAGTAGGAAACTCTGGAATTACTTCCAAGGTTTCTTTCCTTTGACCTGATGATGAAGATACTGTTATCTCGTCGAGTTGCACTATCCTCCCACTCACCTTCTTGCAAGAAACATTTTCTTCAAAATCACACCGTTCTTTGTGGCAAACATTTTTGCCTCGGTACAGTGAGGGAGGAATACCCAATAAATTAGGATAACCTACAAAGTAGCACTTATCTGATTTGGAACAGGTTTGTAAATATTTTACACAAGCCCCATATTCCAAATGTTAAGAAAATATATAACATGGTTGGGTGTACCATACCATGGCGTCATTTCAACAGATCTGATGGCGCTCTTTTCAGTGTAAAAGCCGCAGTCTCTAAAGCATTACTTTAAAAGGTATAATGGCAAATTGATTTATGTCATCTTTGATCTTACCATGTCATAAATGGTTTGATTACATCTTCACGGACATTCCACTCACAGTGGTGTTCCGGGAGGTGTAAGTTATGAAACTCTTTTCACAATTCATCGGACATTCGCTAAACTTGCAACTCAAATATTCCTTTCCGCAATCTAATTGCAGAAACATAATTTTCTTGTTACAATAATTCCTACTTCATTTTGAAAACCTTTTGAATGACTTCAAAAGATCTAGACTTATGTCTCATCCAGTAAATATCCATATATCTACTTGAGTCATTTCTGAAGATAGATAAATCCACTGCTAGCAACAACATTTATCAGACTACATACATCAAAATGTATGATCACCAACAAGTTCGTTGCTCGTTCCTTATGGCCTGTGAACGGTATTTCAGTCACTTCACTTTTCGGAGGAAAGTTGCAAGTGTCAGATGATTCATAATCAAACGACTTCAAAATCCATCATTATGGAATTTCTCCATGTGGGTTTCTCCAATGTGACCAAATGCAGTGCCACACATGTGTGGTATTCTTTTAGTCTTGCGACATTTAGCATCAGTGTTATGGATGTATCAGGTTACCATCAATATTCATAACATACATCCCATCCCTGATGGAAGTATGGCCCTTATGTTATTCATAATACTGAACAACAATTGTTCTTTTATGAACAACACTCTTGCAACAAACATTATGCAAATGGGCTAGAGTGTGTAAAACTCTAAAATGAATTATGAAAGTAAATACAGAGGTAATGTATTATTATCAATATTCATAACATACATCTCATTCATAATGAAAGTATGGCCCTTATGTTATTCATAACACCGAACATCAAAAGTTCTCTTATGAACAACCTTCTTGCAAGATACCTTATGCAATGGGCTAGAGTGTGTAAACCTCTAAAATGAATTTTGAAAGTAAATACAGAGGTAATGTATTATTATCAATATTCATAACATACATCTCATTCATAATGAAAGTATGGCCCTTATGTTATTCATAACACCGAACATTAAAAGTTCTCTTATGAACAACCTTCTTGCAAGATACCTTATGCAATGGGCTAGAGTGTGTAAAACTCTAAATGAATTATGAAAATAAATATAGACGGTAATACACCGATGGAAGGTATAGTAACATTTACTATATTCCCAGCGTGTATCTAAACCTCACTCCGGCAAGTCTTTTAGGCCGTAGTAGTTCTTGCATCGAGTTGCAACAGAATGCAATCGAGCGGTATCTTTGTGATCAACTCACAATACCCAAGAATTACGGACTAACAGTTTAATCATAATTCCCAAGAACTATTTCTTTGACCAGCCTTCTATACATCAATAACTTGTATGACATTCATACATGAGCTGGATATTCCAGTCTTCTTTCTTTTTGCCTTTATACTTCTAACAGTTTAACTTTCAGTAGTTCTCCTACTCTCAGAAGAAGCACCCAACTTTAAGAGTGGCGTTAGCCCCGGACTTCCTAGGTGTGTAAGTCACACTAACACCCTTTGGACATTTCCTTTCTCTTTTAGTTGTTGTTTTATTCACCTTCATCATATGACAGGCGTTCTTCTGGATCCCTCTCTCATCAGTCAAATGCCCAGTAAACACTTTACTAATACTTTGCAAAACAAACATTGCTTTGGATATCCCATATCTTTTAGCCTTTGTTTGTATCTGAAACTAATTTTCAGTTCCATGAATATCACATAGCTATCCCAAACTTTTGAAGTTTGGGTCTCATGGAAGCAAACATATTGCACTTGACCGTAACGTAATTCTAGCTTTTGGATCGAAGGACGAGAGTCACATCATCCATAGCATTAGCAGGAGAATACCAAAAGCATGCGATAGGACAAAGTCCTTCTCGGCACTCTTGAGGACAATCCTCACATTACGTTACCAACCTTAAAGTTTTAACCAGATATTTAACAGCTTATTCAATTTCAACAGGGAAGGTGGAAACGCGAGCCATTCTTCTATAACTATTATGCAATTTACACTTAGACAGTGTCCATAATTAATTGCACTAAGAATTAAAAGAATTAATTCTAAAGTGCACTCCCACTCAAATCAATATCTCTCAAAATTGATTATGAGTGATTCAAGACCCGCATTTCCATTCAGCGCCACGGTTCGAGATGAACACAAACGGCGTGAACTTCAATCGGTAGGCAAACTTGCCGATCACATCTCTATGTGATTCTTGTTCATCTTTCGATGCGTGTGTTCCGAGCTCAGGACTATCCTGCCTGAACGTCAAGTCAACCAAGTGATCTTGCTACGAGGACTCAACTCACCCGCCTCACACTTTTCTAATCGTTCGCACCCATGGAGATCATGTGATGCCCCGAAGAGATAGGTGCCGTGACGGTGCTACACTTGGGAGAACACTAACTACTTGATATTATAAGTGAGAGATCACCCTAATAAAAAGCGACTACCGCGCAATCAAAAGGGTGCATCATAAGGGATAAACATCTCAGGCAATTCATAATAGCATGATATGGTATAGCCCTTTCAGATGGAGAAGTTTTTAATTTCTTCGTCTTCGGCATTCGCGTCGGTGTTCACCTTCGCGAAGATTGCCACCACCTTGTCGAAGCACCAGATGATATTGCTATCTCTATAGCTAATAAAATAAGTGCATTACTTAAGGTTGACACTCAGGTCATTAAAGTGACAATCATATGGCTCCAGCCATCATGCCGAATCATGACACGCAGGTCATGTTAATATACATTATATAGTCATCTCATACATAATCAAATTAAATATGAGCGCTGCTATACCACATCACATGCACATCCTGCAAAACCAAGTTAGACGCCTCTAATCGGTTCATATAAGATTTTATTTTACGTGGCTTCTAAGGTTTCGAAACAAACCGAAGCTACCTACGTCCATCATCAAGTATGATTATTCAAGTCGCTAGATTAACTTTCCGGGGTGTATGAAACACGAGATAATCAAATCTCGAGCCCCATACTGAACTTCGTCATACGCATGACCCCCGGGCAGATCATATCTGAATTGCCCTTTTGTCTGCGAAATTTCATCTTTCTTTTTAACTACGGTGGAATTCAACGAACTGTTAGCACTTCGTTGATCAACCAGGATCGCGGATTGCCAGAACTTTGAAAATCCACCATGCCGTTATCAAGATTAGAAATACACAAATTTTAGGGAAGCAACAAGAACATCAGTAACCGTTTTCATCTGCTACCCGCACAAATAATTTCAGCAATAGAACTCATCTACTACAAAATTATATTGTGCAACACCCATACATCTCTATGTATTCTAGATCGTAACCTGCATCTATGCATAGCATGGCTCATGATGCCACTGTAGCGGAACGCAATAGAAAACAAAAATTTCCGGTACTGCGAGCATGCCCAGGATCACTATGGAGATGCATACATGCTTTGATCTGATCGTTACCGACTCGTAGCGCAGCGGAAGTAGAGTCAATGTTGATCGTCGGTGCAGATCCCCGCAGCTAGGATTTACAACCTCCCAACCATGAGGATGTACTCCCTTGTCAGCCCCTCGGACAGTCCCTCGGACAGCCCTTCGGGAGGCGGTCGGACAGTCCCCCGGACGGAGTCACGGACAGCCCTTCGGGAGGCACTCACAGAATCTCGGACGGTCACTCGGACAGTCCTTCGGGAGGCACTCTCGAACAGCTCCTCGGGCAAAAAGATCAAAACTACGACCTCTCTACGGGGTTGCACACATACGGTGTCATCTATCCGGCAGGGCTTCGCCGTCCAGAACTAGTTCCCACCGGAACCCATACAGCCTTTCGGCTCTACGAAACTATTTCGCGGGGAGGGAGAGAGAAGGCCAGATCATGCATGGCATTTGTATGTGAGAAAGAGTGAGTGTGGAGAGTGCCTCTCCACCTCTATTTATAGGAAAACCCAAGGGGTAGGGTGGCTTCTCCAAGAAGCCATTAGGGGAAAATACCAAAAGGCCCTCAAGGTGGCTTCTCCAAGAAGCCACCAAAAAGTGCTTGTCACTATTCACGGAAACATTTTTCCGTGACCGTTAAATCCGAAAATACTTTTGTAGGTCTTAGATTAATTCCAGTACCCACTAAAATAATTTTGGACGTGTTCCGAAACAATTCCGGATTAGTGATTATCATCAGCGAAAAGCAACCAAAGCGGTTCCGACAGCTCCGAAACATTTCCGGGTTTTTTCTCCGGAAAAATCCCAGAAGTTCCCAGAACAATTCTGGCACCCTCTAAGAATTTCAAGGCGTGTGCCGAAACCATTTTGACTTAATGGTATACTCCGAAACAACCTTTCGGTTTTACTGAAACTATTCCGGTGTTCTCTCTCCGGAACTCTTCCGTTGTCTCCGAAACTTTTCCGGTGACTTTCTCTCAGACTCCCTGTCTAGAATTCAACAGATAGATGACCCTTAAGCGTGTGAACCTATAGGTTCGGTGAAGTATAGACATGACCGGAACACTTTCCGATCAATGATCAACATCGGAGCCGTGGACACCCATATTGACCCCTATACCCACACGAATGAATATTCGAGTGAACCTCCAGTTGCCGTGTGCTATTCCTGTTGCTTCGCGATATGTTACAAACACCCGAGGTGAGACTTATCAGCATCCCCGTGGATCAACAACTTGTTCACTATGCCAGTTACTTCGTTACCGGTTTTGTTCTCGTTTCTCGTTCCCGTGTTTCGGCATCCCTGTGATCAAATCACATTGTGTCTGGCCAGACGATGGTTGATACCGTAACACCGAGATGGCCCAGAGATATCTCTCCATCGTCGGAGGAGCAAATCCCAATCTTGAGCTATCAAGTTACTTGACATACTTTCCCATGAACCCGTAAGCCGCCGTAATAGCCACCCAGTAACGGATGACGTTTAACAAACCCCAAAGTTCATGAATCAAGCATGAAGAAACTCGATACTCTCATGGTCTAAGGAATTATGCAAATGTAAACTTTCTCTGTGTTATTAACCATTAACTTGTGACGAATGTATCTCATAGCATAACATCAATTTGGGTCGATTCAAGACAAGTGTTCTTCTAACAATGTGCCCTCAAAGTTGCCAGCATAGTCATGCCCATGATCAGGAAAACAGAACCATCATGCAACACTTGAGCTAGTCTTAGAGGCCAGACTAGGAATACATTTAACCGTTTATTATTCCACATGTGCATATGAGTCTTCCTCCGAGCCTCGTGGTTATTGTAGACTCGAGAACCATAGCAGTTATAGCACGGAATATAAACTTAATTACGAACATGGGGATAAATAATAACATTTATTATTGCCTCTAGGGCATCTCTCCTACAGGACGGCCCAGCCAAAGGCCCACAAGATTTTGACAGATACTAGTGGGCCGGCTCGTTAACAGCCTGCCATGTTTTGGGCCAAGTTACGGCCCATATCAGATATGGTTTGTTAACAGTGCACTTTGTCTTGGGCCCATTGAAGGCCCGGTTTGTATTGCGGCCTGTTAAAGGCCCATTGAACAGTTAGACCCAGTTCGGCCTGATGATTGTTTCCTAAACCCTAAACCCTAAACCCGAGGTGAGACTTATCGGCATCCCCGTGGATCAACAACTTGTCCACTATGCCAGTTACCGGTTTTGTTCTCTTTTCTCATTCCCGTGTTTCGGCATCCCTGTGATCAAATCACATTGTGTCTAGCCAGACGATGGTTGATACCTTAACACCGAGAGGGCCTAGAGATATCTCTCCATCGTCGGAGGAGCAAATCCCAATCTTGAGCTATCAAGTTACTTGACATACTTTCCCATGAACCCGTAAGCCGCCGTAATAGCCACCCAGTAACGGATGACGTTTAACAAACCCCAAAGTTCATGAATCAAGCATGAAGAAACTCGATACTCTCATGGTCTAAGGAATTATGCAAACGTAAACTTTCTCTGTGTTATTAACCATTAACTTGTTACGAATGTATCTCATAGCATAACATCAATTCGGGTCGATTCAACACAAGTGTTCTTCTAACAATGTGCCCTCAAAGTTGCCAGCATAGTTATGCCCATGATCAGGAAAACAGAACCATCATGCAACACTTGAGCTAGTCTTAGAGGCCAGACTAGGAATACATTTTACTGTTTATTATTCCACACGTGCATATGAGTCTTCCTCCGAGCCTCGTGGTTATTGTAGACTCGAGAACCATAGCAGTTATAGCACGGAATATAAACTTAATTACGAACATGGGGATAAATAATAACATTTATTATTGCCTCTAGGGCATATCTCCTACAGGCCGGCCCAGCCAAAGGCCCACAAGATTTTGACAGATACTAGTTTGCCGGCTCGTTAACAGCCTGCCATGTTTTGGGCCAAGTTACGGCCCATATCAGATATGGCCTGTTAACAGTGCACTTTGTCTTGGGCCCATTGAAGGCCCGGTTTGTATTACGGCGTGTTAAAGGCCCATTGAACAGTTTGACCCAGTTCGACCTGATGATTGTTTCGGCCTGTTAGCGGCCCTTCGTGCAATTGGGCCGTTTTCGGCGTGGTTTAACTTTTGGCCATTGAACGGCCCGTGCGGCATTTGGGCCCATTTCTTGTACAAGTGACTTTCGGCCTCTTATCGGCCCGTACGGCATTTGGGCCCATTTCTTGTAGAAGTGACTTTCGGCCTCTTAACGGCCCATGGTCTTCGTGGATAAATTTCAGCCCACTATGACTATCGGCCTGTTAAAGGCCCGTGATATAATTGGGCCTAATTATGGCCCGCTTTGCATCTGGCCTGCTTACAACCCATAATGTGATTGGGCCAACCAAGGCCCGAGATAAATTTTGGCCTGTTAACGACCCGTCATATAATTGGGCCAATCATGGGCTGAGGTATATTTCGGCCTGCTGTCGGCCCGTGAATTGTTCGGCACAATTCAGGCCCAATCTACTTTTCAGCCTATTAAAAGCCCATGGTATTTTCTGGCCCATCTAAGGCCCACGGTTTACTCAGTCTGTTAAAGGCCCGAAACTACTTGGGCCCGGTTTACGTTTAGGCCCGCTAACAGCCCGAGATGATTGTGGGCCCACATTTTGACCCATATATAGAGTTGCGGGCCGACCCGTTTGCGTAGTCTATTTTTTTATATATACCACTGACGGACCGATAACGTTTTGGCCCATTGATCTCCATCGAAGCTTACGGCCTAGCGACGATAGGATATACAGTACATAAATTATAGCATAGTGACTAAGAATAAACCTAGACTATACAATAAAGAAATAACAGGATATTACTGTAACATCCCCATGTAATAGCTACAGTAATCACCTCTTGATAATGCCAAGTCATCATGCTTAACAATGCTTGATCATCATTTGCATCATATCTCATTTCAAATTCCAATTCAAATTGTAATTCAAATTTAAAGTGAAAAATAAAAGTTGTTCCAAATTGGAAACTAAAATGTTCATTAAATAGCAAATAAATCATAACTAAATATGTTAAGAAAAACAACATCACTAAAATCACTAGAGGACTCTAACTTCATCAAACAGTAGTTAAACAGCAATAATTAATACCATTTTATTAAATAAAATTTCAAATGAAATCATAATATCTTCAAACCAATTTCTGGTGGTAGGTAATTTTGCATAGTAATATTTGAACCAAGTCACACATTTTACAAAAGTCATTTGTTAGCCAAACAATTTGCAAAACAGAAATAAAACAGAAAACAGAAATGAAAAAAGAAAAAGGGAAAGGACTTACTATGCGGCTGGGCTTAAGTCGAACAGTAGCCGGCCCAGCCCGCTACCACGGTCGTCGTCCTCCTCTCGCACGCGTCAGCGCGCGCGCGCATCCGAGCGCTGAGCGCCACGCTGTCGGCCATCCGCCGCCTCCCCGGCGCGGATAAGGATGCCCTCGAGCCCCTCTCGCCCTCCCGCGAACCCTAGATGCCCCAAAACCCCCTCTCGTCCCCTCCATCGCCCTCGCCCGAGCTCGCCCGAAAACGCCCGCCGTCGATCCCGCGTTCTCCATCGCCCCAAAGCCCCGCCGAGATGTCGTAGGGCATCGCCGTCGTCCTCCACGTCGCCCGGTGCACGCCATTGGAGCCGGGAGCCCCCACCGCGAGCGCTGCTTCCTCTTCTTCCTCCTCGGGCTTCTTCTTCTCCGGCGTGATTTCGGCAACGACAAGCTTCCCCGAGCTCGCTTACGCACACCTGCAGGGCCCGGTGAGCAGTCACCGTCTTTCCCCTCTCTCTCCCGCGCGTTTTCGTCGCCGTAGATGCCGCATTGGAGATGCCCGAACACCTCACCGCCGATGAGCTCCTCGCCGTGGCCACGCTGCCCGTCGATCTCCAACGAGCTCACAGCCGTGCTCTAGACCTCGCTAGGACCCCGTAGAGCCTCTCCGCTGGCCTCGCCGTAGCCTCTAGCCGCCGTTCGCGAGATGGCCCAACTCCGGCGCCGCCGCGGTCGTCGTAGCGCTCAACTCCGGCCGAGTTAGCCCGCGAGACCGCCGTAGATCGACGCGGCATCCTCTCCCCGATCGAACGCGCCTAGTCCCGCTCGAAATGGTGGCCTGTGGCCGATTTTCGACGACACCCGAGGCCGCGCCGCCGCGGAAATGGTTGCCGGCGACTAGCCGTCGGCGTCGCTTACGTGGCCAGTCAACGGGGTCGCTAATGACGTCTGTGTGAGGTTGACTGGTGGGCCCCGGACTTAATTAACCTTGGATTAGATTAAGTGTTAATTAAACCGGCCTAATATGACACTGACATAGGGCCCCACCCCCTAACTAATGTTTAATTAATTAAACTAAACCGGATTAAACCCCCGCTGTCACTGACAGGTGGGGCCAGCCACTATTCCAGTCGATAAGCCCCGCTGAGTCAGCTGCTGACTCAGCAGGCTGGCCTCACATGTCAACCTCTGTGGGCTGGCCGCTGACTGGACCGTTGACCCATTCAACGGGCCCACTGGTCAGCCACTGTGCTTAACAGCTGGGTACACCTACTGGGTACCCGTAGCAATTTGTATTTGATATTTTTCGAAATTAAAATAAATCCAGAAATTCCAGAATATTAATAAAACTTTGAAAAATCATATAAATTAAACCGTAAGTCAGATGAAAATAATTTATATATGAAAAATGACCAGAACAATACGAAGAATCTGAATATGTGATCAAAATGCTTGACCATCACTCATATCTAGGTGAACATGGAACTTTTTGCCCGATTTCGATAAATGAATAGTGCATAACCTTAATAAAATAAATCCAAATAAATTCCTAAATTATCTAAATCAATTGTATAGGCAATATATCACATCTGCATATCATTTAGGCATGTCATGCATAGTGATTGCATTTTTGCCGTGAATTTATTGTTTCTTCCCCGTCCTTCTCTCCCGATAGACGCCGAGACCGACGCCGACGTAGCTGAGTTCGACTACACCCCCGACGAGCAGCCTTCCAATGATCAGCCTCTCTCAGCCGAGCTTCCAGGCAAGCAACCCCCTTGACGCATGCCTATATCACCTATTCTCTCTTCGTCCTGCTTGCATTAGAAAATTGCTACTGCTATTGTTTTATCCTATTCTGATGCATAGCCTGTCCTTGTAACTGTTATTGATACCTGCCTACTATCCGAGATGCTTAGTATAGGTTGGATGGTAAACCATCTGTGGCCCCTCTTCCTTGCTGTAGTTGCTCCGCTTTAGTACCTGTGCCCCTATCGATGTGATCGAACGGGCTGAAAACAGCACATCACCGCACATTCCCCCTAAGTTGTCCGACTCTGCAGAGCTGGCATCGAGTGCCGAGGGTGATACCTCTTATCTCACTTTCGATGATGCCTCTGTAGAATAGTTATCCGGTAGTGAGTTACCGAGGGTGATTCCTCTTTCATCACTTCCGATAAAGCTTCCGTCGTGCAACTCCTCGAGTGGGAATCCATCGAGGGTGATTCCTCGGATTCCTCCTCGATACTCGGACACACGGTTACTTTGACCTTTATTACAGGTGAGTCGACCCCGAGGGGTACCCGCTGGGAAATATGAAGTCGGGTCTGCCAGGAGGGCACCCGCGAGTGATACTGTGGCGGAACGACAGGGCAGGCGGAGACCACCCTGGTCGTGATCCGTGTGTTACTAAGTCAGAGCGACAAGTAGTCTGATCGCCTCTGCGAGTTATTAAATACGCCTAACGGATTTGGGTATTTGATCTGAGTGGGTCGTTGGCCCTATACGCACTACCACCACGTGGGATAATGGTTATGGGATCCTCTATGTCGTATGTATCAGCCGAAAGCTCTTCAGACGTCATAGCTCAGAGATGCGGGCTGATTGTTGGGGTGAGCTGGTTACATCTGTGGTGCTTCCACAGTCGCGCTTGGGCCTCGGCCAGTCTCGCAACGTGCAGGAGTGCAAAGGGCGATGGCCCAAGACCCCTTCGCACTTAGGATTTAGACCGGCGTGCTGACCTCTCTGCTGAGACTAGGTAGGACTGCGTCGTGTTGATCACCCGAGGCCGGGCATTACCCAGCAAGTGTGTCCGGCCAGATGTGATCAAGCGTGTTGGGTAATAGTAGTGCACCCCTGCAGGGAAGTTATCTATTCGAATAGCCGTGTCCATGGTAACAGGACACTCAGTGTTGTATCCCGATCTACCACTATTTGAACTGGATACATGTTAATTAATTATAAGCTCCGGGATCGCTTTCTCGCAGGGAATCGAGGAAGGATCTCTAGGCTTTGCTTCAACATGCTTGTTAATTTATAATATGCTAATCTGCACTCTTCTAATGCTGCAAGATTGCTTCAAGACGCTAGTCTTCGATAGGCTAGGCATCTCCCCCTCTATTCTGGCATTCTGTAGTTCAGTCCAAATATATAGCCCCATTCCTTTGATACCGATGCATACTTAGCATAGTTCTGATGTCAGTCTTGCGAGTACTTTGGATGAGTACTCATGGTTGCTTTGCTCCTTCTTTTCCCCATACCCACTTGATGCAATCAGACGATGGAGTCCAGGAGCTAGATGCCACCACAGGAGACTACTACCAGGAGAGCCCCGGAGGCACATACTACTGGGTTGAGCCAGCCGACCAGGAGTAGTTCGGAGGCCCTAGGCAGGAGGCCTTCGCCTTTTCGATTCGTGTCGTTGTTTGTGCTAGCCTTCTTAAGGCAAACTTGACTAACTATGTTTGTACCCAGATATTATTTGTGTGTATTACTTATGTATTCGGGTCCTCATGACCCCTGGTTTGTAATATGAAGATTTATGTTTAAATTTGAGTTTAGAGTTGTGTTGTGATATCTTCCCGTGAGTCTCTGATCTCGAGCGTGCACATTTGCGTGTATGATTAGTGCACGGTCGAGCAGGGGCGTCACAATTACATCCACTGGGCATCAAAGTTCGTCACCAGTGATAATAAAGCACAACCAGACAACAAATTACATACATTGGGCATCGAAGGTCGCCACCAGTGAAAATAAACACGCTGGCAAAATAATATACAGAACCAATAGCACTTCAACACAGTTAAGAAAGGTTTGCCCTGCATGTTAGCTGAAGCACAAGCAGCTGAGCAACCTGATGAGACTGCGCTTGTTTGATGCTTATATCCTCCAACTCTAGCTGCATAGCATCAATGGACGCACTGTACTTATCGTTGATCTTCCATAGAGATTGGAGTTCCAGTAGGAGTTGAGCTGAGCCACGTCTTTCTGCTTGAAGTTGAGACTGAAGAAGTCGAACAGATTCAGGTGGCGACTTCATCGAGCTTGTGTCACTGCTATTAGCGAGTAACTTCAACATTACATCAAGACATGACTTCAGGGTTGTATCACTATCTCCAAGATGTGTTGCCTTCTTCCCTGCAATATATGTTAGAGGGACAAGCAATGGGTTTGTCTCACTATCATTGTGGCAGTTCTTCCCGGCATCAGAGATATCACTCTGAAAGAGAAACAAGAAAACAGGTAACAGGTTTTGCACGTATAAGCATCAGTGTTGTCAATTCATCCCATTTCTTATTGGCAAATAAAGAGAAATGGTTTAAAATAACATTAACATCATATGGCATTGTTCATAGTTAAGACATGGCAGGAAATGGCATTGTGCAGGAGTGGCCAGCTTCACCAGACCACTGGATTACAGATCAAGAACACAAGCATACATGTAGTGCTAAAGAACGTATAAGCATCAATGGCCAGTCTACTGTCAATTTATCCCATTTCAGATTGGCAAATAAAGAGACACGATTTAAATAACATTAACATAATATGGCATTGCTCATAGTTAAGACATAGCAGGAAATGACATTGTGCTTGAGTGGGTAGTTTCACCACACCACTGGAATATAGATCAAGTACACAAGCATGCATGCACTCTAAAGAAGATCACTTGCTCTGTTTAGTTTAATTTACATGGTATGAATAAGGAAGTTGTTTGTACAACTAAAAACTGAAATTGAGAAGGACAAACTTTGTTTATGAACTTCTTCATAATAAACTTTAAACATGCGATGCAAACGCGAAAAATAAACAACAGTTGCAGTCATGCCTATCCAAATATACACAACAAAGTTTGAAGGCTCGAGAAGGACAAGCTTACGTTAGTAGTGAAAACCGGCTCTATAAAGCCCTTGTCCATGCTGATGGGGGGGGGGCAATTCAAGTAGTTTACCACAGAATCTTCTTCATAAGCATTGCCTTTATTCTACATTTTGTTAAGCGTAAATATAGATGTGATAATATAGGAACAAATTGAGAATATTTAAGCTAAGATGCAGAGTGATGCTACATAATCAACTAGCTATAAATGTAAGTACATCGGTACAAGCAAAAAGGTACTGATAAGAGCAATGCAGAGCTAAACTTCTTCAGTAGCATTGGTTTTATTCAACATTCTTGTAAGAGTAAATATATATATGATAATGTGTAGAAAATGGAGGGCAAGGGAAAATAAGCTGTAGGGTGATGGTACATGAGCAACTAGCTGTCAATATAAGTAAAGTGATAAAGGATAACAGGTACTTGATGACCCACAAGTATAGGGGATCAATCATAGTCCTTTCGATAAGTAAGAGTGTCGAACCCAACGAGGAGCAGAAGGAAATGATAAGCGGTTTTCAGCAAGGTATTCTCTGCAAGTACTGAAAGTAGCGGTAACAGATAGTTTTGTGGCGAGGTGATTCCTAACAAGTAACAATAGTAACAAAAGTGCAACAAGGTGGCCCAATACTTTTTATAGCAAAGGACAAGCCGGAACGGTCTCTTATATAAAGCAAAGCGTTCTCGAGGACACATGGGAATTATCATCTAGTCACTTTCATCATGTTTATTTGATTCGCGTTTGCTACTTTGATAATTTGATATGTGGGGTGGACCGGTGCTAGGGTGCTGTCCTTACTTGAACAAGCATCCCACTTATGACTACCCCCTCCCGCAAGCATCCACAACTACGAAAGAAGAATTAAGATAAATCTAACCATAGCATGAAACATATGGATCCAAATCAGCCCCTTACAGAATAACACATAAACTAGGGTTTAAGCTTCTGTCACTCTAACAACCCATCATCTACTTATTACTCCACAATGCCTTCCCTTAGGCCCAAGTATGGTGAAGTGTCATGTAGTCGACGTTCACATGACACCACTAAAGGAAGCAACAACATACATATCATCAAAATATCGAACGAACACCAAATTCACATGATTACTTATGACAGGACTTCTCCCATGTCCTCATGAACAAACGTAACTACTCACAAATCATATTCATGTTCAAGATCAGAGGAGTATTGAATATCATTTAGGATCTGAACATATAATCTTCCACCAAATAAACCAACTAGCATCAACTACAAGATGTAATCAAACACTGCTAGCAACCCACAGGTACCAATCTGAGGTTTTGAGACAAAGATCGAATACAAGAGATGAACTAGGGTTTGAGATGAGATGGTGCTGGTGAAGATGTTGATGAAGATTGGTCCTCCCATGATGAGAGGAACGTTGGTGATGTCGATGGCTTTGATTTCCCCCTCCCGGAGGGAAGTATCCCTGGCGGAATCGCTCCACCGGAGGGCAAAAGTGCTCCTGCCCAAGTTCCGCCTCGAGACGGCAGCGCTTCGTCCTGAAAGTCCTCCTCCTCTTTTTTTAGGGTAAATGGCTTCATATAGCAGAAGGAGGGGGCCAGAGGCCAGCTGTGGGCCCCACAAGGCATCAGGGCACGCCCAGGGGGGTGGCCGCGCCCTGTTGCCTTCTGCGCAACTGGTGGGCCCCCTCTGGTATTTCATTGTTCCAGTATTTTTCATATATTCGATAAAAAATCCTCATGAAGTTTCAGGTCATTTGGAGCTCCGTAGAATAGGTATCTCTACTGTAGCTTTTTAGGTCCAGAATTCCAGCTGCCGATAATCTCCCTCTCCATGTAAATCTTGCAAATTAAGAGAGAAAAGGCATTAGGATTACATCATAAAGTGAGATAATGACCAAAAACATTATAAATATCATTAGGAAAACATGATGCAAAATAGACGTATCAACTCCCTCAAGCTTAGACCTCGCTTGTCCTCAAGCGAAAGCCGAAATTGATAGTCATGACCACATGTTTAGAGAGAGAGAGGTGTCGATAAAACAACATACGGACATGAAAGCATCATGATCAATACTATAGCAGCAATATATCATCATAAAACTTCCCATAAACAAGTAATAATTCATCACAATATCGAAGTATATAGCATAAACTTTCTTGAAAACTAACAAACTATGTTCTTAGTCAATGAAACAATTACAATTCATCATATTTTCAGGAAGAGTCTATGTAAGAGCTTTTGTTTAGCAAGTTCACATACTCAACTATCATTTAGTCTTCTATGATTGCTGACACTCACGGCATATTTATAGAGCAAAAACTTCAATTAGACACATAGGAAGATGGGGGTTTATAGTTTCACCTCCCAACCAATTTACCTCAAGGGTAATGTCAACAATAATAACTCATGATTACTTACATCCAACTGGATATATGTGCCTAGATCTTTCCCCACCACATGATGCTTGCCAAGAGAAAAATAAAAATGGAATAGAGAGGAACACTATTGACTCTTGCATAAAAATAAATACAGAAAAGTAAAAGATAGGCCCTTCGCAGAGGGAAGCAGAGGTTGTCATGCGCTTTTTATCATTGGATGTGCAAACTCTTAATGTAAAGGAACGTCACTTTATATTGCCCCTTGTGAGAGCAACCTTTATTATGCAGTCTGTCGCTTTTATTTCTTCACCATCACAAGTTCGTACAAAGCTTATTTTCCCTTACAATAAAAGCTCATACATATTTAAGAGCAATTTTTATTGCTTTATGCACCGATGACAACTTACTTGAAGGATCTTATTCAATCCATAGGTAGATAGAGTGGACTCTCATGACATGAAACTTGGTTCAAGGGTTTTGGATGCACAAGTAGTATCTCTACTTAGTGCGGATTTTTTGCTAGCAAAAGATAGTGAGCAAGCACCACATGTTAGAGGATCCATGACAATATAACTTCTATGTGAATATAAGCAAACATAACTCATTACGCCGTCTTCCTTGTCCAACGTCAACTCTTTGACATAGAATATTTAATGGGGGCTCACAATCATAAAAGATGTCCAAGATAGTGTATTTATATGTGAATCCTCTCTTCCTGTATTAATCTCTCATGAATTGCATCAATGCCCAATGCTATGTTTGTTAATTTCCAATGAATTTTATCAACTATACTTTTCTTATGTAAAGTCATTACTCCCCAAGGGATTAGCATATGATCCTTTCGTTCTTTTAACATTGAAACATAAAAGTAAAGAAGCAAATCTCAAGCTACTATTTATTATATAACTCTCACACCCGATTACATAGATAGATAGATCACAAAACAAGCACTCGAAACTAGATCATACTAAACTTTTTATTCCTCTAATTCACGAAATAACTAAGGATCGAACTAAGATAGATGATGATAAAGGGTGATGGTGATACAATACCGGGGCACCTCCCCCAAGCTTGGAACAAGCCAAGGGTGGTGCCCATACCCGTGTACTCAAGTGTCTTTCTTCGGTGATGGTGGTGATGAAGTGGTGGGCTTGTCCTTCAGTTTCAATAAGTATTCCAGATTGCCATTGATCTTCTGAAGGGCGCAATTTTTCTCTTCCAACAAAATAACTTCATGAGTATGCGCTGTGTTCTGAGCACAAATTGCTTCAAAAACCTTTAATGTATCAATTTCAGATGGGGAGAGATTATGATAAAGAGTTTGCAATATGTCTCCCTTTTCTGTAGTCTCTCGTGTGGGCATGGATTGATCTCCTTCTCCTTGAATCTGGCTTCCCGCGACCTCTCCAACTTCCTCCTGCATGCCGGTGTCCTCCTCTCCTGACGACCACTCATAATAGACCTCACTGAAAGGACGTTTGCCCGGCAAAGGTTGCACGATCCGGTGCTTGGTACGGAGCCTTCGGGGAGCCATGGGGAACTTTAACAGCCAAACCTGTCAGGAAATCAGCCCGAAACCAGAACAGAGGAGAAACTTGTGATACGGTGCTCAAAACATCCGGGAGTATATATAGAGAATTTTTATCTTGCAGAACAAGTATACGGGAGGAAAACGGAGTCGGGAAGGCACACGGGGGGCCCACAAGGCAACCCTGCATGCCCGGGGGGTAGGGCGCACCCTGTTGCCTTGTGACCTCCTCGTGGGTCCCCTCGGCTATTTCATATTTGTATTTTTTCTAATATTCCAAAATGGACAGAAATAATTTTTATAGAATTTTTGAAGTCGGTTTACTTACCGTATCACATACCTACTCCTTTTCAGGGTTCTGGAGCGTTCCGGAAGGTTTCTTTTATGTGTTCCTCCGGTGTCATTGTTTGAATAATATTAGTTTCAACATTAATGAGCGTACCTGAGATATAATGTTTGATTCTTTGCCCATTAACCACTCTCGGATTAGTGCCCTCAGCACTGTTGATCTTGATAGCTCCGGAGCGATAAACTTCTTCGATGATATATGGCCCTTCCCATTTAGAGAGAAGTTTTCCTGCAAAAAATCTGAAATGAGAATTGTACAATAGAACATGCTCACCAACTTTGAATTCCCGTTTTTGAATTCTATTGTCATGCCATGTTTTAACTTTTTCTTTAAACAACTTGGCATTTTCATAGGCTTGAGTTCTCCATTCATCTAGGGAGCTAATATCAAATAACCTCTTCTCACCGGCAAGTTTGAAATCATAGTTAAGTTCCTTAATTGCCCAATAAGCTTTATGTTCTGATTCGAGAGGTAAATGACATGCTTTTCCATAAACCATCTTATATGGAGACATACCCATAGGATTTTTATAAGCAGTTCTATATGCCCACAATGCATCATCAAGTTTCTTAGACCAATTTTTCCTGGATCTATTAATGGTCCTTTGCAAAATTAACTTTATTTCTCTATTACTCAATTCAACTTGACCACTAGACTGAGGATGATAAGGCAATGCAATTCTATGATTAACATCATATTTAGCAAGAAGTTTACGGAAAGCACCATGAATAAAATGTGAACCACCATCAATCATCAAGTATCCAGGGACTCCAAACCTCGGGAATATAACTTCTTTAAGCATTTTAATAGAGGTGTTGTGATCATCACTACTAGTTGGAATAGCTTCTACCCACTTAGTAACATAATCAACAGCAAATAGGATATGTGTATACCCATTAGAGGAAGGAAAAGGTCCCATATAATCAAAACCCCAAACATCAAATGGTTCAATAACAAGTGAATAATTCATAGGCATTTCCTGGCGTCTACCAATATTACCAATTCTTTGACATTCATCTCAAGAAAGGACAAACTTACGTGCATCTTTGAAAAGGGTAGGCCAATAACAAGTGAATACCTTATGTGCAGTTCTGTCTCCCGCATGGTGTCCTCCGTATGCCTCGGAGTGACACTTCCGTAGGATTTGTTCCTATTCATGCTCAAGTACACAATGTCTAATAACACCATCTACTCCTTTATATAAATGTGGGTCATCCCAAAAGTAATGTCTTAAATCAAAGAAGAATTTTTTCTTTTGTTGGTATGTATAACTAGGTGGGATATATTTAGCAACAATCTAATTAGCATAGTCTGCATACCAAGGACTATTACGAGAAGTAGAAGCATTTATAACAGCTAACTGCTCATCAGAAAACTATCATTAATAGGCAGTGGGTCATCAAGAACATTTTCCATCCTGCACAAGTTATCTGCTACAGGGTTCTCAGCTCCCTTTCTATCAATAATATGCAAATCAAATTCTTGTAGTAGAAGAACCCACCTAATCAGCCTAGGTTTAGCATCTTTCTTTTCCATAAGGTATTTAATAACTGCATGATCAGTGTGAACAGTTACCTTAGAATCAACAATATAAGAACTGAATTTATCACATGCAAACACAACTGCTAAAAATCTTTTTCAGTAGTTGCATAATTTCTTTGAGCACTGTCTAGAGTCTTACTAGCATAATGAATAACATTCAATTTCTTATCAACTCTTTGACCTAGAACAACACCAACAACATAGTCGCTAACATCACCCATTATTTCAAAAGGCAAGTTCCAATCAGGTGGTTGAACGATGGGTGCAAAAATTAAGGCTTTCTTAAGTGTTTCAAAGGCTTCTACACAATCATCATAAAAAACAAATGGAACATCTTTTTGCAAAATATTGGTAAGAGGCCTAGAAATTTTAGAGAAATCTTTAATGAACCTCCTATAGAAACCAGCATGACCAAGGAAACTTCTTGTACCTTTGATATCCTTAGGACATGGCATTTTCTCAATTGCATCAACTTTGACTTAGTCTACTTCAATACCTCTTTCAGAAATTTTATGCCCAAGGACTATACCTTCATTCACCATAAAGTGGCACTTCTCCCAATTCAAGACAAGATTAGTTTCTTCACATCTCTGCAAAACTTGATCAAGATTGCTTAAGCAATCATCAAAAGAAGTTCCGTAAACTGAAAAATCATCCATAAATACCTCAACAATCTTTTCACAAAAATCAGAGAATATAGCAGTCATACATCTTTGAAAAGTAGCAGATGCGTTGCATAAACCAAAAGGCATACGTCTATAAGCATAAGGTCCAAAAGGACAAGTAAAAGTGGTTTTCTCTTGATCTTCTTTTGAAACAGGTATTTGAGAAAAACCAGAATATCCATCTAGGAAGCAAAAGTGTGTATGCTAATACGTCTCTGTCGTTTCTACTTTTTCAAACACTTTTGCTCTTGTCTTGCACTCTAATTTGCATGATTTGAATGAAACTAACCCGGACTGACGCTGTTTTCAACAGAACTACCATGGTGTTGTTTTTTGTGCAGAAATAAAAGTTCTAGGAATTGGATGAAACTTTTTGGAGATTTTTTATGGAATAAATAAAAAATACTGGAGCCAAAACCTACTGGAGGGGAGCCACCTGCTGCCCACGAGGCACCAGGGCGCGCCACCCCCCTGGCGCGCCCTGGTGGCTTGTGGGGCCCACGTGGCTCCGCTGACCCAAATCTCAGGCCTATAAATTCACAATTCCAGAGAAAAAAATAAGGGAGGAAGTTTTATTGCGTTTCACGATACGGAGCCGCCGCCACCTCTTGTTCTTCATCGGGAGGCCAGATCTGGAGTCCGTTTGGGGCTCCGGAGAGGGGGATCTTCTGGCATCGTCATCATCAACCATCCTTCATAGCCAATTTCATGATGCTCACCGCCGGGAGTGAGTAATTCCTTCATAGGCTTGCTGGACGGTGATGAGTTGGATGAGATTTATCATGTAATCGAGTTAGTTTTGTTAGGGCTTGATCCCTAGTATCCAAGTAGTTTGAATGCTTGATATAGCCTCTAGACATCCATATGAGTAGTTACTATCAATCTTGTGAAGTTTTATTGATATCATTTTGTGGCCCAAAATTTTCAGAAATTTGTTCTTAGGAAAATGAATATCTTCCGGAGGAGTTCTTCGAAGCGGACCACCAAGGGAGTCCTTGGGGACTCCTCGGACAACGACCTCAACATTCCGCGTAGGATGGAAGTCCGGCCGTGCGAATGGCCACACAATGCCTTCATGAACGAAGCCGGATTCTACCAAGAGTTCACGCAATTTGTTGCTAATGCCGGATTGACCAACTTCCTCGTAGATTAGTGTGACCAGCACCACATCCTTACAAATTCCTTTGTGCAAAACTTTCATTTTCTGAATAGGCTTGAACCACCTGAGGTGCGCTTTGATTTATATGCTGAACATCATCAGACACCTCTGGTTGAGTTTTGTGAGATATGTTTGATCCCCTTTGATGGGGAAATTAGAGAGCCTCGCCCGGAGGAGTTCGAGGGCTTCCTCCGCACATTGACTGTGGGAGAGGAAAGGGGCGTGTCGAGAGCCCGAGCCACTAGCTTGCAGTTTCCCTCTGTTCATTACTTTGCTTTATTCATAGGGAAATGCTTGACTGCTAGAGAGCAAGGCGGTGTGCTATGTGCACCAGACTTTGCCATTTTATGCCGCGCACTTTATAAAGACAACACTTATAACTTGGGAGCTATCATTGCACGCCGCCTGCACACTAATAGGACTAAGGGTAAAATTCATGGTGGAATTTATGCTACTCGCTTAGCGAGACGCTTTAATGTTAACATTCGCCCTCATGATTATTTGTTGCCCAGAGTTTACTTAGATCACCAGTCTATGAGGGATCACCACTTTCTTGATGCCCCTGAGCCTCCTCACCACATTCGTTATAACTTGGTTTTTAGTGAGGATACTCATGATATTATTCTGTTGCCTGCACCTGCTTTGTTTTATTCTCATGGCAGGAACGGATATACCGTGATGCCGCCGGACATCATTGCTTACCGGAACGCCTTGGCAGCAGCAGAGGAGGAGGCCCAGGATTGGGACGCTTGGGTGCCGCCACCTCAGCACTTTCACATGGGACCGGATGGCTACTACGGATGGCCGTAGACCAAGCTAGGCCAAAGGCCTAAGCTTGGGGGAGTACGTATCTCTCACCGACATTACATTCATGATTACACATTTCATTCCAGTTGTAGGTGTTCACACTTTTTCATTGTATAATCCATGTTAGTTTTATTTTCTCGCCTTCTTCTTGTGTGTTTGAAAAACTTTGAGAAAATCCAAAAACATTTCTCGTTTCTTTTCGGTTGTTCTTTCTAGCTTAATTAGTTATAAAATTAAAATAAAACCCAAAAAGATTTCCCGTTTCTTCTTTTGCTTGTTGGCAGCTTTCCCGTGTAAATAGTTTTTCTTGTTTTTCGTTTTCTTCTTTAATTTGCTTTCTTCAGAAAAACTAAAAACTCAAAAAAAATATTTCAGTGTGTTTCTCTGAAATTCTTTTCTTTCTTTGAGTCATTGTAAGGAGAAGACCACGATGAAAATGTTGAGTGGCTCTCATATGCATTATTGTTGATCTAACAAGAGCCCATATTACCTTGTCTTCTCCTTTAAATAAAATGCTTGCAGATTCCAGCTTAGTCCACGGCACACTTGCACTATTTTTATTTTCATAACATTCAGTCGTGCAAGTGAAAGGCAATAATGACGATGATTTGATGAAGTGACTGTGGCAAGGAAAAGCGGGTATGAACTCAACTTGTTCTTTGTTTTTGTAAATATGTTTAACTCAGTATCCATGATTTAGCATATTATGATTAAACATGTTTATGATGACAATTAGGGATTATAGTTGCTCATGCCATGCTTAAGTAGCTAGGAGTGGATAATGATTTATCTTGGATGTCAACATGCGTTAAAATGTTCATGATGTAGTATGATGATATGGTATCCTCCTCTGAATGTTTCGAGTGGCTTGACTTGGCACATGTTCACGCATGTAGTTGATTCAAAACCAACATAGCCTCCACAATATTTATGTTCACGGTGCTTATAACCTACTGATGCTAATATTCAATGTTGATTATTCATAATGCATGATTATGACTGTTTTTGCTCTCTAGCTGGTCGCTTCTCAACCTATTTGCTAGCCTTCGCCTGTACTAAGCGGGAATACTGCTTGTACATCAAAACCCTTAAACCAAAGTTATTCCAGATGGGTCCACCATATCTACCTATATGCGGTATTACTCTGCCATTCTAAGTAAATTTGCATGTGCGACCTCTAAATATTCAAATGAACATCAGTTTTGTGTGCCCGTACCGCTCATGGAGCGACAGGGGGCGGTCAGTATCTTCCATGCTAAGCGGGTTATTCTCATGATGAGTGTTTATTCACTCGTCCTTACACGAGAGGGGCTGGTAATCGGGATGCCCAGTCCCATTATTAAAATTGTAAAATAATAAAACAAACTCCCCCGAAAAGTTGTCGGTATGGAGGGCACCCGAGGATTCGGCTAGCCATGGCTTGTGTTTGTTGGTGGAGGGGGAGTAAACTTTACTTTACCGCTTGGGAACCGCCGCTAATGTGTTTAGCATGGAAGATATTGAAAAGTCTCGGCCGTGACGTTGACAGGAAAGGCATACCTCCCAAAATTTTATTTATCTCTGATTTAAGCTTCGAGCTCTGGCACCTCTGCAAATCCATGCTTCCCTCTGCGAAGGGCCTATCTATTTACTTTTATGTTATTTTACTTTTATTGTTGAGTCATCACCTTCTCAAATAAGCATCAGTCCTGAGAGCACTATTGTCATTCTCATGCATTGTGTATAGTTAATGTTGTGTGCATCATGGCTGGATCTCTTCTACCATGAATTACAATGTTTAGTCACTGCTTGAACTTTGAAGGTGCTCTGCATTTATGTTTTGCGGTCTCAGAAAGGGCTAGCGAGATACCATGTTGTCATATTATATCATGATTGTTTTGAAAAAGTGTTGGCATTTGAGATATCTTATTATTGCTCGCTAGTTGATTATGCCATTGATATGAGTGAATATAATTTCTAAGAGTTATCAATTGCATGGTTAGTTCATGATCTTTGCTGAAAACTTGGATACTATTTAAGCATATATATAGATACACGAACAAAAGAGTTTGTAAAAGTTTTTCTTTATCAATTTTAGTTTGTCAACTGAATTGCTTGAGGACAAGCAATGAGTTAAGCTTGGGGGAATTGATACGTCTCCGTCGTATCTACTTTTCCAAACACTTTTGCTCTTGTCTTGGACTCCAATTTGCATGATTTGAATGAAACTAACCCGGACTGACGCTGTTTTCAGCAGAACTACCATGGTGTTGTTTTTTGTGCAAAAATAAAAGTTCTTGGAATTGGATGAAACTTTTTGGAGATTTTTTATGGAATAAATAAAAAATACTGGAGCCAAAACCTACTGGAGGGGGGCCACCTGCTGCCCACGAGGCACCAGGGTGCGCCACCCCCCTGGCGCGCCCTGGTGGCTTGTGGGGCCCACGTGGCTCCGCTGACCCTAATCTCAGGCCTATAAATTCACAATTCCAGAGAAAAAAATAAGGGAGGAAGTTTTATTGCGTTTCACGATACGGAGCCGCCGCCACCTCCTGTTCTTCATCGGGAGGCCAGATCTGGAGTCCGTTTGGGGCTCCGGAGAGGGGGGGTCTTCCGGCATCGTCATCATCAACCATCCTTCATCGCCACTTTCATGATGCTCACCGCCGGGAGTGAGTAATTCCTTCGTAGGCTTGCTGGACGGTGATGAGTTGGATGAGATTTATCATGTAATCGAGTTAGTTTTGTTAGGGCTTGATCCCTAGTATCCACTATGTTCTGAGATTGATGTTGCTATGACTTTGCTATGCTTAATGCTTGTCACTAGGGCCCGAGTGCCATGATTTCAGATCTGAACCCTTTATGTTTTCATGAATATATTTGTATTCTTGATCCGATCTTGCAAGTTATATGCACCTGCTACGTGTTATGATCCGCATACCCCAAGGTGACAATAATTGGGAGTCTTTCCGGTGATTGCCGTAGTTTGAGGAGTTCATGTATTCACTAAGTGCTAATGCTTTGTTCTGGTTCTCTATTAAAAGGAGGCCTTAATATCCCTTAGTTTCCTTACGGACTCCGTTGCCACGGGAGGGTAGGACAAAACATGTCATGCAAGTTCTTATCGCAAGCACGTATGACTATATACGAAATACATGCCTACATTACATTGATGAATTGGAGCTAGTTCTGTGTCGCCCTAGGTTATGACTGTTATATGATGAATGTTATCCAACATAATCACCTATCCAATGCCTATGAGCTTTTCACATATTGTTCTTGCTAAGTTACTACTGTTGCTACCACTGTTACAATTGCTACTACTATTGCTGCTACCGTTACTGCTACTGTTACTCTTATTGCTACTGCTATCAAACTATCATACTACTGTGCTACCAATCACTCAGCTGCAGATATTTAGTCTCAGGTGTGGTTGAATTGACAACTCAACTGCTAATACTTGCAAATATTCTTTGGCTCCCCTTGTGTCGAATCAATAAATTTGGGTTGAATACTCTACCCTCAAAAACTATTGCGATCCCCTATACTTGTGGGTTATCAAGACCTTTTTCTGGCGCCGTTGCCGGGGAGCATAGCTCTATTTGTTGAGTCACTTGGGATTTATATCTGTTGATCACTATGAAGAATCTGAAAGATGCTAAGACCAAGATCGTTCCCTCTAAGACGAGGGGAGGTAAGGAACTGCCATCTAGCTCTGCACTTAATTCACCTTCTGTTTTGAGTAAGCTTGCAACACCACCACATGCTATTAATTCTGATATGTCGCAAGTTATTGATGATACCACTTCTGCTATGAATGATACTCATGATGATGCTAGTACTAGGCTTGATAATGCTGTGCCACTTGGTGAATTTCTTGCTGAACAACTTGCTAATGCTAAAGAAATTGAAAATGTTGAAACTCTTGAGAATTATGATTCACCTATTATGCCTAGCTCTCCTACTAGAGTTGAAACACCTGATGAACATTGCTTTGATAGGGAGACGACTAGAGTCATCCTTGCTTGTAATGATAGAGATGAAGTTATAAAATTGCTTGCTGAAATGAAAGAAAAATCTATGAGGGAGAGAATGAAATATGATCCTAAGTTTGCTACGTCTCCCATATTTGTTACTCATAAGGATTATGAATTCTCTGTTGATCCTGAGTTAATTACTTTGGTTGAATCTGATCCTTTCCATGGCTATGAAACTGAAACAGTTGTGGCACATCTTACTAAATTAAATGATATAGCCACCCTATTTGCTCATGAGGAAAAAATTCGCTATTACTATATTCTTAAGTTATTTCCTTTCTCATTAAAGGGTGATGCTAAGGAATGGTATAATACTCTTGCTCCTGGTTGTGTGCGTAGTCCCCAGGATATGATTTATTACTTCTCCGAAAAATATTTTCCTGCTCATAAGAAACAAGCTGCTTTACAGGAAATATTTAACTTTGTGCAAATTAAAGAAGAGAATCTCCCTCAAGCTTGGGGGAGGCTTCTCCAATTACTTAATGCTTTTCCTGATCATCCTCTTAAGAAGAATGAAATACTTGATATCTTCTATAATGGACTAACCGATGCTTCTAGGGACTACCTAGATAGTTGTGCGAGTTGTATTTTCAGGGAACGAACTATTGAACAAGCTGAGGAACTATTGAATAATATATTGAAGAATGATAATGATTGGACACTTCCCGAACCACCGCCTAAACCCACTCCGAAGAAGAGGGGTATTTTATATCTCAGTCCTGAAGATATGCAAGAATCAAAGAAATGTATGAAGAAGAAAGGTATTAAAGCTGAAGATGTTAAGAATCTACCACCTATTGAAGAAATACATGGTCTTGACACACCACCACAGGTAGTAGAGGTAAATTCTTTTATAAAGTTTGATGAAGGTGATATTCCTTATAACAAACCTCCTAGTCAATGCTTGTATGAATTTGACAATTATATTATTAAGCAAGATCACTTCAATGCAAATGTTATGAAACAATTGAAACGAAATGCCTACATGATTGATCGCTTGAGTGACTTGTTATTTAGAATTGCTAATGATGTTAAAGGTGTAAGTAAACATGCATCTATGGTTCAAACCCAATTAGAACAAGTTGCTAAATCTCAAAGTGAATTGCTCGATGAAATGAATAACAATATGAATGATCATGCTGTTAGAGTAATGACTAGAGGAGGTAGAATGACTCAGGAGCCACTTTATCCTGAAGGTCACCCTAAAAGAATTGAACAAGACTCTCAAAGAATTAATGTTGATGCACCTAGTCCTTCTAAAAAGAAAAATAAAAATAAAAATGATAGGACTTTGCATACTTCTAGTGAACCCGAGGTAGAAAAACCCTTGGAGGATAGTAATGATGTTTCTATTTCTGATGCTGAAACACAATCTGGTAATGAACATTCGCTTGATGATAATAATAATGATGATGCTCATGTGGATACCCAACCAGATAATGATAAAGAACCAGATAATGATGTTGAAATAGAACCTGCTGTTGATCTTGATAACCCACCTTCTAAAAATAAACGTTATGATAAAAGAGACTTCGTTGCTAGAAAACATGGTAAAGAAAGAGAATCATGGGTTCAAAAACCCATGCCCTTTCCTCCTAAACCATCTAAGAAAAAGGATGAGGAAGAATTTGAGCGCTTTGCTGAAATGCTTAGGCCAGTCTTTTTGCGCACTCGCTTGACTGATATTTTTAAGATGGCCCCTTATGCTAAATATATGAAAGGCATTGTCACAAATAAAAGAAAGATACCTGAAGCTGAGATTTCCACCATGCTTGCAAATTATTCTTTTAAGGATGGAGTACATAAGAAACTAGGAGATCCGGGAATACCAACTATACCATGCTCCATTAAAAGAAACTATGTCAAAACTGCTTTGTGATTTAGGAGCCGGTGTTAGTGTTATGCCTTTCTCTTTATATAAAAGACTTGATTTGAATAAACTCACTCCCACTGAAATATCATTGCAAATGGCTGACAAATCAACTGCCATACCTATCGGTGTTTGTGAGGATGTGCCCGTTGTAGTTGCAAATGTTACTATTCTAACAGACTTTGTTATACTTGATATGCCCGAGGACGACAACATGTCGATTATCCTTGGTAGACCCTTTTTGAATACTGCAGGGGCTGTTATTGATTGCAACAAAAGCAAGGTCACTTTTCATATCAATGGTAATGAACATACGGTGCACTTTCTGAAGAAACAATTTCAAGTAAATGGTATTCATGTTATGGGAAAAACTCCGACAATTACTATTGGAAATTTTCAACTCCCTCTTCCTACTGTCAAAAATAAATATGAAACTCTTATTATTGGGGAGATGCATATCCCCGTTGAGGTAACTTAGTGTTATACGAAAATTCTTCGGTTTCATGTCACTCGGAAATGGTTTGTTAATAAGACCTGATCAACCTTATTAATGGATTCTTTTTGAGAGGCATGTGGTTGATGAATTTAGTAAGCACAACCTTCTGTAACCACCTATTGTTTTCTGTCATTTTTAGTTAAATGCAATAAAATGCCAAGATTACCCTATTTTCTGAATTATCCGTGCAATAAAAAAATGTCCAAAAATAAAAGTGCTCAGAATGCAATAAAATTTTGACATGAATTTTTATATAATATTTAAGAATTTTTGGCACTGGAATCATACCAGGGGGGTGCCCCAGGTGTCCACGAGGCACCAGGGCGCGCCACCCCCCTGGCACGCCCAGGTGGCTAGTGGGCCCCACAGGGACCCCCTCACTTATCCCTTCAGCCCACTTCGTCTCTTACCTCTAGCAAAAATTCCTGGTAGCTCTCTCTCTCGTGTTCTTGCTCACAAACCTGAAATTTTCGATCTCTTTGCTCAGAGCTCTGTTTCTGAAACTGTTTTGGAATATTGCTCCTTGGTATGTGACTCCTCCATTGCTCCAATTAGTTTTTGTTTTTGTGGATTATATTTTGCATAATTAGCTACTCTTGGTGCTACTGAAAATGAGCTTCCATGTTGAATTCTTTGAGATCCAAGTAGTTTGAATGCTTGATATAGCCTCTAGACATCCATATGAGTAGTTACTATCAATCTTGTGAAGTTTTATTGATATCATTTTGTGGCCCAAAATTTTCAGAAATTTGTTCTTAGGAAAATGAATATCTTCCGGAGGAGTTCTTCGAAGCGGACCGCCAAGGGAGTCCTTGGGGACTCTTCGGACAATGACCTCAACATTCCGCGTAGGACGGAGGTCCGGCCGTGCGAATGGCCGCACAATGCCTTCATGAATGAAGCCGGATTCTACCAAGAGTTCGCGCAATTTGTTGCTAATGCCGGATTGACCGACTTCCTCGCAGATGAGTGTGACCAGCACCACATCCTTACAAATTCCTTTGTGCAAAACTTTCAATTTCTGAATAGGCTTGAACCACCTGAGGTGCGCTTTGATTTATATGCTGAACATCATCAGACACCTCTGGCTTAGTTTTGTGAGATATGTTTGATCCCCTTTGATGGGGGAAATTAGAGAGCCTCGCCCGGAGGAGTTCGATGGCTTCCTCCGCACATTGACTGTGGGAGAGGAAAGGGGCGTGTCGAGAGCCCGAGCCACTAGCTTGCAGTTTCCCTCTGTTCATTACTTTGCTTTATTCATAGGGAAATGCTTGACTGCTAGAGAGCAAGGTGGTGCGCTATGTGCACCTAACTTTGCCATTTTACGCCGCGCACTTTATAATGACAACACTTATAACTTGGGAGGTATCATTGCACGCCGCCTGCACACTAATAGGACTAAGGGTAAAATTCATGGTGGAATTTATGCTACTCGCTTAGCGAGACGCTTTAATGTTAACATTCGCCCTCATGATTATTTGTTGCCCAGAGTTTACTTAGATCACTAGTCTATGAGGGATCACCACTTTCTTGATGCCCCTGAGCCTCCTCACCACATTCGTTATAACTTGGTTTTTAGTGAGGATACTCGTGATATTATTCCGTTGCCTGCACTTGCTTTGTTTGATTCTCATGCCAGGAACGGATATACCGTGATGCCGCCGGACATCGTTGCTTACCGGAACGCCTTGGCAGCGGAAGAGGAGGAGGCCCAGGATTGGGACGCTCGGGTGCCGCCGCCTCAGCACTTTCACAAGGGACCGGATGGCTACTACGGATGGCCGTAGACCAAGCTAGGCCAAAGGCCTAAGCTTGAGGGAGTACGTATCTCTCACCGACATTACATTCATGATTACACATTTCATTCCAGTTGTCAGTGTTCATACTTTTTCATTGTATAATCCATGTTAGTTTTATTTTCTCGCCTTTTCTTGTGTGTTTGAAAAACTTTGAGAAAATCCAAAGACATTTCTCGTTTCTTTTCGGTTTTTCTTTCTAGCTTAATTAGTTATAAAATTAAAAGAAAACCCAAAAATATTTCCCGTTTCTTCTTTTGCTTGTTGGGAGCTTTCCCGTGTAAATAGTGTTTTCTCATTTTTCGTTTTCTTCTTTAATTTGCTTTCCTCAGAAAAACTAAAAACTCAAAAAAATATTTCAGTGTGTTTCTCTGAAATTCTTTTCTTTCTTTGAGTCATTGTAAGGAGAAGACCACGATGAAAATGTTGAGTGGCTCTCATATGCATTATTGTTGATCTAACAAGAGCCCATATTACCTTGTCTTCTCCTTTAAATAAAATGCTTGCAGATTCCAGCTTAGTCCACGGCACACTTGTACTATTTTTATTTTCATAACATTCAGTCATGCAAGTGAAATGCAATAATGACGATGATTTGATGAAGTGACTGTGGCAAGGAAAAGCGGGTATGAACTCAACTTGTTCTTTGTTTTTGTAAATATGTTTAACTCAGTATCCATGATTCAGCATATTATGATTAAACATATTTATGATGACAATTAGAGATTATAGTTGCTCATGCCATGCTTAAGTAGCTAGGAGTGGATAATGATTTATCTTGGATGTCAACATGCATTAAAATGTTCATGATGTAGTATGATGATATGGTATCCTCCTATGAATGTTTCGAGTGGCTTGATATGGCACATGTTCACGCATGTAGTTGATTCAAAACCAACATAGCCTCCACAATATTTATGTTCATGGTGCTTATATCCTACTCATGCTAAAATTCAATGTTGATTATTCATAATGCATGATTATGACCGTTTTGGATCTCTAGCTGGTCGCTTCTCAACCTATTTGCTAGCCTTTGCCTGTACTAAGCGGCAATACTGCTTGTACATCAAAACCCTTAAACCAAAGTTATTCTAGATGGGTCCACTATATCTACCTATATGCGGTATTACTCTTGTTAGGGCATATTTCTCCCTTAGTGGTTTTGGTGATTGATGACAATACTTTTGCGGACTAATCGTGTGCATTGAGCATTTTAGATAATCGACCATATGGCACATGACGTTTCGTGCCCCTCGGAGCTATTATGAAGACGGTGTTTTTCTTGCGTTTCTTTTTCGGTGGATTTGAGTCGTAGGAACACCGTACTATCAAGAGGGGGTCCGCGGCGAAAAGGTTTGGGTGGAATCAACATGTACACAGTCCTTTTTGCACCCTCGTTCTTTTCCGGCAATGGAGCTTACCATTCCTTTGTGCTTGAGCTTTCCAGAGCATCTTAAGCGGTAGTACCGCCCTGCCCAGCGGTAGTACTGCTCCTGCGGTACTGCCGCAGTGCAGTATGGTTCCCACTTCCGCTTAGTTTTAGGTTTTGTAATTGGGCGGTAGTAGAGCGGTAGTTCAGCGCGGTAGTACCGCTCCGGTGGTACTACGGCCCTGACTACCACCCCACTACCGCAACATTACTAGGCGTTTAACTCCTAAGCGGAAGTACCGCTCGTGCGGAGCGGTAGTACCGCTCCGGCGGAACTACCGCCGTTCCTCTACCGCACCGAGTACCCCTTGTTTTTTGCTTCTGGATAGCTCTGTCTCTCGAGCAGAAGTAGAGCGGTAGTTGATAGCGGTAGTAGTGCCTCGGGCGGCACTACCACCCTGCCTTTCTCTACTACCGCTGGTTCCGGCTGTTGTTCAGCACTAAGCGGAAGTACCGCTGGTGGGAGCAGTAGTACCGCTCCAGTGGCACTACCGCCTCCCTGACCCGCTCAGTTGAACGCGGCGCCAGGAACTTCCGTTCTAACGGAAGTACCGCTCGCCCGAGCGGTACTACCGCTTGTGCACGGGCTGTGAGTGCATAACGGTTGGTTTTTCTTCCCCACTATATAAGGGGGTCATCTTCTCCAAGGTGACTTACCTCTTCCTCCCCCAAGCTCCATTATTGCTCTCAAGCTCATTTTCGCCCGATCTCTCTCCCTAGCCAATCAAACTTGTTGATTCTTTAGGGATTGGTTGAGAAGGCCTAGATCTACACTTCCACCAAGAGAAATTTGATTCCCCCCACTAATCCCTTGCGGATCTTGTTACTCTTGGGTGTTTGAGCACCCTAGACGGTTGAAGTCACCTCGGAGCCACATTCCATTGTGGTGAAGCTCCGTGGTGGTGTTGGGAGCCTCCAATTAAGTTGTGGAGATTGCCCCAACCTTGTTTGTAAAGGTTCGGTTGCCGCCTTCAAGGGCACCACTAGTGGAATCACGGCACCTCGCATTGTGTGAGGGCGTGTGGAGAATACGGTGGCCCTAGTGGCTTCTTGCGGAGCATTGTGCCTCCACACCGCTCCAACGAAGACGTACTTCCTCTCAAAGGGAAGGAACTTCGGAAACACATCCTCGTCTTCACCGGCTCCACTTGTGGTTACTTCTTACCTTTACTTTATGCAATCTTCTCTTGTGTTGTATCTTGTGCTTGCTTGCTTGTGTGGTTGTTGTTAGCATCATATAGGTTGATCACCTAGTTGCACATCTAGACAACCTATTTTGTTGCTAACCCTAATTTGTTAAGAAAAGCTAAAAATTGGTAGTTGCCTATTCACCCCCCTCTAGTCAACCATATCGATCCTTTCAATTGGTATCAGAGCCTCGTCTCTTTATTAAGGGTTTCACCACCCGAAGAGTATGGTTGACGACGGGGATCGGGATGAGGAAGTGCCCGAGGCCGTGGAGTTGAACTCGGTCACCCGAGACGACTTAAATGAAGCTATGGCTTCACTTAAGACGTCTATGATGGCCGAGGTCAAGTCCATGCTTAAAGAACTTCTTGAGGGGTTGAAATCTACTCCCGATCCTTTGCTTGTGGTTAATCCCACCGCATCGGTGTCGAAGTCCAATTCTGGCAAGGAAGCGACTAAAGGTACTCAAACCTCTTCCCCTCATGGTAAGAATGGGACGGGAACCTTCGCCTCGGTTCCCCCTCCCCCGGTCTATGGAGGACTGGTCCCTACACCGCATATTAACAACCTTGGTCCTCCTCCTAAGCTTGTGAAGGGTGATTTTGCTAATTGGGTTTTTCGTATCAAGTCTCATTTGAATCACAGCTCAACAAATCTTTGGAGAATCATCGAGCAAGGATTCTACCCACATGATCCAAGCAACCTCACTCCAAGAGAAGAGGTAGACAATCAATACAATCACTCCGCATTGTTCATCCTCCAATCTGCAGTGCCTCCCGAAGATCTTGCTCACTTTCGCCCCTTCTCCCGTGCAAAGGATTGTTGGGAACACATTATATCTTTGTACAAGGGGAGCTCAAGCATTCAACGGTCCAACTTTGAGGTGGTACTTGATGAGGTCGATGAGTTTGTGATGAATGAAGATGAGGATCCTCGTGATCTCTACCGAAGATTGACAACTCTTGCGGTCGCTCTTCAAGATCATGGGAGTAAGGATACAGATGATAATTGGATCAAGCGCAAGTTTCTCAAGGCCATCATGCCATTCAACAAGGCAATGTCCTCTGTGATCCGTCAAAGACTGGACTTCCACACCTTGTCTTCAAGTGAAGTGTTGGATGAGTTTATTGCCATGAACATCATGAACAAGACCGCCGACAATGCTCTAGCTCGTGTCCAACAGTCAAAGAAAGCCTGACCCAATCTTGCTTTGAAGGCCAAGGGTATTCCGGAAGAAGAAGAAGAGGAAGAAGAAGAGAGTTGCCCCAAAGACACCAAATATGCTTACTACGAGCACATGGCTCTTGCGTCAAGGCAATTTTGGGGCAACAAGAGAAACTCAAGGACCAACTTCTCCAAGAACAAGTCAAGTGGCTCAAAGGTCAAGCAACGAGTAAGGACTTGCTACAATTGTGGCAATGTGAGTCACTTTGTGGTGGATTGTCCGTATGAGAAGAGGGAGGACAACGGTGGCAAGCTCATCCGCAAAGACAAGGCCAAGTCCTTCCCAAACAAGAACAACTTCACCAAGAAGATACCTCAAAAGGGCTTGGTGGCGTAAGAAGAGTACATCTCTGATGATGATGATGAAGATACAAGTGGTGAAGGAATGGCAACGGCAACCGTGGCCATTGCCACCTCTTCCCCAACCAAGGTGTCTCTCTTCGGCGCCCCCAATGAGAACCTCATTGCCAAGTGCCTCATGGCCAAAGGTATCAACAAGGTAACCTCCAACATCAAAACCACTACCACTACTACACCTTCTTTGTTGGATTGTGTGGATGATAGTGAGATGGTAAAGGTGGATGAGAATGAGTTTGACAAGTTCTTTGGTAAGCTCAAAGGTGAGACCAAGAAGCACTTTGTTTCTCTCTTGGAACAACTTGGAGAGGCCAATGATATCATTGAGTCTCATGAGGAGAACATCACTAACTTGGAAGGCCATAGTCGTGACTATGCCAATGAGATTGCGGATCTTTCCATCGCTCTTGAGGAAGAGCGAGGTCTTCGTTCGGCTCTTGAGGAGTCGCAAAACGTTGACCTTGCTCAACTAAAGAAAGATCATGATCATGCTCAAGTTCTTGCTTGTGTGCTTAAATCCGAGAATGTTGAGCTTGGGGTTGGCCATGCTAGACTCAAAGAGGAGTTCGAGCTACTTGACAAGGCTCACAAGGCCTTGAAAAGTGCACATGCTACTCTCAAGGAGTCTCATGATCAACTCCAAGCAAAGCTCACTAAGGAAATAGCCACATGCCCTCCTTTTTTGTTAATTGATAATGCTCATGATACTAACCCTTGTTGTGAGCATATTCATCTTGTGGAGGAGAATGCCAAGTTGAAGGAACAAATCGAGAAATGCCTTGTGACTTGCATACAAGGCGAGAAGAACCTCAACGAACATTTGAGCAATCAAAAGGAAGTTGTGGCAAAGGAGGGACTTGGGTTTGTGCCCAAGTCAAAGAAGAAGAAGAAAAACAAGATCAAGAAACCTCTCCCTCTCAAAGAGGTATTTGTCAAGAAGGGAGAGGGTGCTCATAAGGAGATGAAGGACAAGGTGGTGGGTGGAAATGTCAAGAAGGGCAATCCCACTCCATCGAACAAAGCCGACGACTTTAACCCTTCTTATGTTTTATGCCGTGCTAGTGATGGGCATGTTTATGCCAAATTTGTTGGTTCTTATTATGAGTACATTGAATGGTCTATTTGGGTTCCTAAGACCCTTGTTACTAACATCAAAGGACCCATTCAAGAATGGGTACCTAAAACCAAGCATTGATCTCTTGTAGGAGTTTGCTTCCGGTGGAGGATCATGGTTGCTTGATAGTGGAGCAACAAATCATATGACTGGGAACAAGCATTTGGTGGTGGACGTGCAACCAAGCCCATCTATGCTAACCCATGTTCAATTCGGTGATGCCTCAACATCTAAGGTATTGGGTCTTGGCAAAGTTGTGATTTCTCATGATTTATCAATTGAGAAAGTCATGCTTGTTGAGACCCTTGCATACAATTTACTTTCCGTTCGTCAACTTGCACTTATGGGCTTTGCCACATTCTTTGACCTTGATACCATGGGCCTTTTGTGGAGCAAGACTCTTAAAGTAGCTTTTGTTGGGCATGTCGAGAACGGTCTCTATGTGGTTCACTTCTTGGAGCGACCCACTAAGACCGCGCGACTTGTCTAATGGCTAAAGTTGACGTGGGGGTGGCTTTGGCATCACCGACTAGCCCATGCCAATATGAGATCTTTGCAAAGTCTCCTCAAAGGGGATCACGTTCGTGGACTAACAAATGTGAGCTTTGCCAAAGATCGTGCTTGCAGTGCTTGTATCGAAGGAAAGCTACATGAGACGGCTCACCGACCCACGACTATCATCTACTCGAAGAGGCCCTTGGAGCTCCTTCACATGGATTTCTTTGGACCTCCATCCTTTGATAGTCTTGGGGGAAGAAAGTATTGCTTGGTGATTGTGGATGACTATTCAAGATACACTTGGGTATATTTCTTCAAGAAGAAGAGAGAGACCCAACAAACCATCATAGACTTTGCCAATGAAGCTCAACGTCAACATGAGGCAAAGATATTGATGATTAGAAGTGACAATGGCACCGAGTTCAAGAACTACACCTTGGATGAGTTCCTTAGTGATGAGGGGATCAAGCATCAATACTCCGCACCATATACCTCTCAACAAAATGGTGTAGCGGAGAGGAAGAACCGGACGTTGATGGACGCGGCAAGGACCATGATGGCGGAATTCAAGTCTCCATACAACTTTTGGGCCGAAGCCATCAACACCGCATGTCATGCATCCAATCGGCTCTACCTCCGCAAAGGCGTGAACAAGACTCCATATGAGATACTTACCGGTAACAAGCCCAACCTCAAGTACTTCCGGGTGTTCGGGTGTAAGTGTTTCATTCTCAAGAAAGGTACCCGTTTGTCTAAATTCGAACCTAGAGCTCAAGAGGGCATATTTGTTGGTTATGCTACAAACTCTCATGCTTACCGTGTCCTCAACAAGTCCAACGGACTCATTGAGGATACGTGTAACGTAGAGTTTGATGAAAATAATGGCTCCCAAGTGGAGCAAAGTGGTCTTTGTGATGTAGGTGATGAAATTCCTCCCCAAGCCATAAGAAGAATGGGGATTGGTCAAATACTCCCCATTGAGGAACCCCTTGTGGCCGAAGGAGAAGGACAATGCTCTACGCAAGTGGAGCCATCACCAACCATTGACCCACACGCTTCCGAAGAACAAACCGAAGGCCCTCAACTTAGTGATCAAGATCAAGGGCAAGATCAACCTCAAGATGATGGTGATGCACCAAATGATGCCCAAGATCAAGATCACGACACCGAGCAAGCTCAAGATCAAGGGCAAGCTCATGATCAAGAGCAAGCTCAAGATGACGCTCAAGATGTTCAAGACGATCCTCCTTAAGAGACTACGGAGGAGCTATTGGAGCGTCGAGCCGCCAAGATTGCTTCTAAACTCAAGCATCAACAACATGTCATGGAGAATGTTTATGGAAGCTTGAAAAGGGGGGTAACCACTCGTAGACAATTAACAAACTTTTGTGAGCATCTCGCGTTTGTTTCTTGTGTTGAACCCCAAAAGGTACATGAAGCACTCGAGGACACGGATTGGCTTGAAGCCATGCATGATGAACTCAACAACTTCGAGTGCAACAAAGTGTGGTCATTGGTGCCAAGGCCAACGGAGAATCATAATGTCATTAGAACCAAATGGATCTTCAAGAACAAGCAAGATACGAACGGTGTTGTCATTAGAAACAAGGCAAGATTGGTGGCACAAGGCTACTCCCAACTCGATGGTATCGACTACGGTGAAACCTTTGCTCCCGTTGCTCGTCTTGAGTCTATTCGTATGTTGCTTGCATATGCATCTCATCATGATTTTAAGTTGCAACAGATGGATGTGAAGAGTGCATTTCTTAATGGCCCCCTTAATGAGTTGGTATATGTCAAACAACCCCCGGGGTTCGAGGATCCCAAGTTCCCCAATCATGTATACAAACTCGATAAGGCACTCTTTGGCCTTAAACAAGCCCCACGTGCGTGGTATGAGCACCTTACCGAGTTGTTGCAAGACCGTGGGTTTGAAATTGGGAAAATCGATCCCACTCTTTTTACTAAGAGGGTTAAAGGGGATTTGTTCATATGCCAACTATATGTTGATGATATTATCTTTGGTTCTCCTAACAAAGCTTTCAATGATGAGTTTTCCGCACTCATGACCGAGAAGTTTGAGATGTCTATGATGGGAGAGTTGAAGTTCTTTCTTGGGTTCGAAGTCAAGCAAAGAAGAGAAGGAACCTTCATCAACCAAGCCAAATATACCCAAGACATGCTCAAGAGATTCAAGCTAGAAGATGTAAAACCGGCCAAGACTCCAATGCCTACCAAGTGCCAACTCGACATTGATCCCAATGGTAAAGCAGTGGATCAAAATGTATACCGTTCCATGATTGGATCCTTGCTTTACCTTTGTGCATCTAGGCCGGATATCATGTTGAGTGTGGGAATGTGTGCACGGTTTCAAGACGCGCCTAAGGAAAGTCACTTTGTGGCGGTCAAGCGAATCTTTCGATATTTGGCTCATACCCCAAACTTTGACTTATGGTACCCCAAAGGAGCAAGTTTTGATCTCATGGGATATTCGGACTTGGATTGGGCGGGAGACCATGTGGATAGGAAGTCAACTTCCGGAGGGTGCCAATTCCTTGGTCGCTCTTTGGTGAGTTGGTCTTCGAAGAAGCAAAATTGTGTGTCTCTCTCCACCACCGAGGCCGAGTATGTAGCCGCCGCAAGTTGTTGTGCACAATTGCTATGGATGAGGCAAACTTTAAAGGATTACGGTGTCACTTGTGACAAAGTGCCTCTTTTCTGTGAGAATGAAAGTGTAATCAAGGTCTCCTACAATCCGGTGCAACATAGCAAGACGAAGCACATTGAGATTCGTCATCATTTCATCCGGGATCACGTCAAGCGTGGAGAGATTGATATTATTCATGTTGGAACTCAAGAGCAACTAGCGGATATTTTCACGAAGCCATTGGATGAAGCAAGATTTCGCGAGTTAAGGCATGAGTTAAATATCATTGATTCGAGCAACGTGTCTTGAATCTTGTCACACCCCACCGCATTCATCATGTTTATCTTGTTCTAGATGTAGGCATGGACATAGGGGGAGTGTTGTTCTCTCAATGAACTCTCCCTCCCCTCATTATGCATAAATTGATCAAGTCTTTCACATTAGCCATTTTTTATGGTAATTGTGCTTCAAAGATGAGTTTTGGTCATGGGCCCAAGGTTAAAATCTTCGCGGTGCCATACCAATTAACTCAAACATAGGTGACCTCGGTCACCGCTCTCTCTTTGAGAGGTTTTGCTCCGTTTGGTTTGAGTTGTGCTTTCTTGTCTTAGGCTTTTTGGGTGTTGGATTACTCCATGTGTGCTTGTGGTTTAGTTGCTTTTTGACCTTGGAGTACTCCTTTCCATTTGCTGTGTTTCCTTTTCTCCAACCCAAGCCTTCCCTCTCTCTCAAACCTCTTATAATTGCATAAGCCCCACTCTCAAATTTGATCCTAAGAGTTCTTCTGGCAGCAAGCGGTACTACCGCGGGAAGGCACGGTACTACCACGCAGTCCTACGGTACTACCGCTGAGTGCAGTGTGCCGACCTCCTGTTGAAGCACTGGGCGGTACTACCGCTGGCAGTGACCGGTACTACCGCTTGCACGGTACTACCGCTGACTCCAGCGGTACTACCGCTTCGAGGACCCGCAAGGGGGTTAAGTGGTGGGCACGGGGAGTTCTAACTTCCCTTTGCCCATTCACTTCCCCTCCTCTCGTGTTCTCTCTCTCAGGCGACCAAGAACTGCTCCGGAGGCCGGCTCCGGCCCTCTGAATCCGTGCCGTCTTCTCCATTTCCAACCGGTGGGATCGATCCCCACCCTCTCCTCTTGCCATGGATACCGGTATTGCCCTCGTTTTTCTCTCCTATGGTTCTATTTTTTGAATCTTAGTTCTAGGGCAATGCATGTGGTATTCGTAGATTTTTGGCTAAATCTAGGCATGAGTAGGATGTGGAATGACTGCTAGATAGGGGTATAGTAGTCTTTGCCAAATTTTTGAAAATCTACGTCACCGGTACTACCGGATCCATCCGCGGAAGTATTCCCGTCGAGTGGGCGGTATTACCGCTGGGACGCGAACGGTACTACCGCTCGGAGCGGTACTACCGCTCATATCCAGCGGTACTACCGCTTACCTTACGGCGGTACTACCGCTCTTGGGCTCGGTACTACCGCTGTGATTTAGTTTTTCTGAATTTTTGCACTTACTTCTATACTCATTTTATATCTCTTGGCTTATGCAATGGCTTTACACCTTCTTTTCCCTCGCTCTGTGTTTGTGGGTTCCAAGTGATGGTAGCTCCGCTCATCAGGCTCGCCGCAAGAACCCGGATCGTCACGGTGGATCCAACGCTATCGCACCTCAGAAGATGCAGCTGCCAGTTCCAGTGCCCCTCCAAAGCAAAATGTGAAGACAACCGTCAGTAAGAAGAAGGAGAAGGAGAAGAGCACTCCTCCAGATGAGATGACTGCCAAGGAATTCGTTGCTTTTCGTGTGCGCAACCCGTACCATCGTCCTCAGGACGAGGCTCTTGTTGGTCGTCCCTTCTGGACCAAGGAGCAATCTCTTATCTATTTGGATATTCTGAAGGCCAAGAAGAACTTGTATGTTGCGGTCAAGTCTATCGACATCACTCACATGGAGAAGGACCTAGCTTATTTTGGAGAAGCTCTTGCTCTTTGTCACCAGTGGGGCCTTATTCCTTTCATCACATTCAACAAGGACTACGATGCTGAGATAGTGCCTCAATTCTATGCCACTGTTCACTTTCATGCTAATGAGGAGAGATCTATGTCATGGATGACTGGTGGGAGAAGATTGAAGGTTGATTGGAAGAACTTCATGGATTGTTTGGGCGTTGCTGATGAGGGGGAAGATAACCCCGTTGGTCTCCGGCCTCACAAGGAGACCACTCCTACACACAAGTCGAAGCTTATCCGTTACTCCAGGTCTGTGACTTCTACCAACGGGGTCATTCGCACAGAGCTCATTCCATTCTTGGACATCATGCACCGTATCTTCCGCAACACTTTGTGCCCTCTCATTGGGAACCTGGATCAGGTACACTCCTTTTTGGTGGATCTTCTCTTGCTGTGCATCAAGGAGCAGGGCAAGACATCTACTTTGGATATCTCCCACATCATGTGGCGTGAGCTTTGTTCTGCTGTGCTTGACCGGAAGGTGCCCATCTATGGCCCTTATCTATTTATGTTGATTGAGAAGACATGGGCTGCTGAATTTCCAGGGGAGGCTCTTCCCACTGAGCATATGGTTTCTCATGGGGTTTTGAGCTTGCGCCAAAAGGAGAACTGGGGGACCGCACCTGCTGCCCCTGATGAGGAGATTGCCCCCACTGCCTCGGATGATGAGCCAGAGCCTGACTATGAGTTTGTTCCTTCTTCTCAGAAGGTCCCTTCTTGGGCTTCCAAGCTCAAGTCAAAGATGAAGAAGCTCTTTTGCATTGAAGCCAAGGGTCAGTATAGAGCTCATGTGGCCGAGAAGGCTGCCCGCACATGTCATAAGACCATGATGAGGGCTCTGGGTCAGGAGATCACTAGTGGCTCTGAGGAGAGTGTCACAGATCAGGAGGAGTGGATCTCGCAGCACTGCAAGTGGTCAGACTCAGAGGTGGAGCATCAGGACGCAGCAGCAGAGGAGTCTGAGGAGCACGAGGGCTCAGATGAGCACGAGGAGTTCTGATGTTCTGGAGTTCTTAATCACCTTGGACTTGTTTAGTACTCTTTGCCCGTTTGGTGTCTCGATGCCAAAGGGGGAGAGAGTTTAGGGATTTGCCGAGTCACGAGTGTGTCTTCTTTGTTGTTGATTTCGCTCTCTCGTGAACTCTTTCTCGTTTGGTTTGCTTTAGTTTGTGTGTGAAACCTTCCCTTTAGTACCTATCATATGGTGTGAGACATATGCTACCTTATCTTTATCTTCCTGTCTAGTACCTTTTAGCTTGTGAGATGTTATTTATCTTGTGCCCTATCTTTTTGCTCACATGCTATTCCCTTGCATCCATGTTTATCTCTCTTATGTAGTTGATGCAAGTGTTGCCGGTCTATAAAATATAGGGGGAGTGTGGATCCTAGTGTGTGTACTTTGCATTCCAAAGGCAAACTTAATTAGTGCACACATCTAGGGGGAGCCCGTCTATATTTTGTAGATGTTGGGTTTGCATATTATCTTGTTCTATCTTTGTGCAAATCCCGTGTTGTCATCAATCCACCAAAAAGGAGGAGATTGTTAGGGCATATTTCTCCCTTAGTGGTTTTGGTGATTGATGACAATACTTTTGCGGACTAATCGTGTGCATTGAGCATTTCAGATAATCGACCATATGGCACATGATGTTTCGTGCCCCTCGGAGCTATTATGAAGACGGTGTTTTTCTTGCGTTTCTTTTTCGGTGGATTTGAGTCGTAGGAACACCGTACTATCAAGAGGGGGTCCGCGTCGGAAAGGTTTGGGTGGAATCAACACGTACACAGTCCTTTTTGCACCCTCATTCTTTTCCGGCAATGGAGCTTACCATTCCTTTGTGCTTGAGCTTTCCAGAGCATCTTAAGCGGTAGTACCGCCCAGCCCAGCGGTAGTACCGCTCCTGCGGTACTGCCGCAGTGCAGTACGGTTCCCACTTCCGCTTAGTTTTAGGTTCTGTAATTGGGCGGTAGTAGAGCGGTAGTTCAGCGCGGTAGTACCGCTCTGGCGGTACTACGGCCCTGACTACCACCCCACTACCGCAACATTACTGGGCGTTTAACTCCTAAGCGGAAGTACCGCTCGTGCGGAGCGGTAGTACCGCTCCGGCAGAACTACCGCCGTTCCTCTACCGCACCGAGTACCGCTTGTTTTTTTCTTCTGGTTAGCTCTGTCTCTCGAGCGGAAGTAGAGAGGTAGTTCATAGCGGTAGTACCGCCTCGGGCGGCACTACCGCCCTGCCTTTCTCTACTACCGCTGGTTCCGGCTGTTGTTCAGCACTAAGCGGAAGTACCGCTGGTGGGAGCGGTAGTACCGCTCCGGCGGCACTACCGCCTCCCTGACCTGCTCAGTTGAACGCGGCGCCAGGAACTTCCGTTCTAGTGGAATTACCGCTCACCCGAGTGGTACTACCGCTTGTGCACGGGCTGTGAGTGCATAACGGTTGGTTTTTCTTCCCCACTATATAAGGGGGTCATCTTCTCCAAGGTGACTTACCTCTTCCTTCCCCAAGCTCCATTGTTACTCTCAAGCTCATTTTCGCCCGATCTCTCTCCCTAGCCAATCAAACTTATTGATTCTTTAGGGATTGGTTGAGAAGGCCTAGATCTATACTTCCACCGAGAGAAATTTGATTCCCCGCACTAATCCCTTGCGGATCTTGTTACTCTTGGGTGTTTGAACACCCTAGACGGTTGAGGTCACCTCGGAGCCACATTCCATTGTGGTGAAGCTCCGTGGTGGTGTTGGGAGCCTCCAATTAAGTTGTGGAGATTGCCCCAACCTTGTTTGTAAAAGTTCGGTCGCCGCCTTCAAGGGCACCACTAGTGGAATCACGGCACCTCGCATTGTGTGAGAGCGTGAGGAGAATACGGTGGCCCTAGTGGCTTCTTGGGGAGCATTGTGCCTCCACACCGCTCCAACGGAGACGTACTTCCTCTCAAAGGGAAGGAACTTCGAAACACATCCTCGTCTTCACCGGCTCCACTTGTGGTTACTTCTTACCTTTACTTTGTGCAAGCTTCTCTTGTGTTGTATCTTGTGCTTGCTTGCTTGTGTGGTTGTTGTTAGCATCATATAGGTTGCTCACCTAGTTGCACATCTAGACAACCTATTTTGTTGCTAACCCTAATTTGTTAAGAAAAGCTAAAAATTGGTAGTTGCCTATTCACCCCCCTCTAGTCAACCATATCGATCCTTTCAACTCTACCGTTCTAAGTAAATTTGCATGTGCCACCTCTAAATATTCAAATGAACATCTGTTTTGTGTGCCCGTACCGCTCATGGAGCGACAGGGGGCGGTCAATATCTTCCATGCTAAGCGGGTTATTCTCATGATGAGTGTTTATTCACTCGTCCTTACAGGAGAGGGGCTGGTAATCGGGATGCCCAATCCCATTATTAAAATTGCAAAATAATAAAACAAACTCCCCCGAAAAGTTGTTGGTATGGAGGGCACCCGAGGATTCAGCTAGCCATGGCTTGTGTTTGTTGGTGGAGGGGGAGTAAACTTTACTTTACCGCTTGGGAACCGCTGGTAATGTGTTTAGCATGGAAGATATTGAAAACTCTCGGTCGTGACATTGACAGGAAAGGCATACCTCCCAAAATTTTATTTATCTCTGATTTAAGCTTCGAGCTCTGGCACCTCTGCAAATCCATGCTTCCCTCTGCGAAGGGCCTATCTATTTACTTTTATGTTATTTTACTTTTATTGTTGAGCCATCACCTTCTCAAATAAGCACCAGTCCTGAGAGCACTATTGTCATTCTCATGCATTGTGTATAGTTAATGTTGTGTGCATCATGGTTGGATCTCTTCTACCATGAATTTAATGTTTAGTCACTGCTTGAACTTTGGAGGTGCTCTGCATTTATGTTTTGCGGTCTCAGAAAGGGCTAGCGAGATACCATGTTGTCATATTATATCATGATTGTTTTGACAAAGTGTTGGCATTTGAGATATCTTATTATTGCTTGCTAGTTGATTATGCCATTGATATGAGTGAATATAATTTCTAAGAGTTATCATTTGCATGGTTAGTTCATGATCTTTGCTGAAAACTTGGATACTATTTAAGCATATATATAGATACAAGAACAAAAGAGTTTGTAAAAGTTTTTCTTTATCACTTTCAGTTTGTCAACTGAATTGCTTGAGGACAAGCAATGAGTTAAGCTTGGGGGAGTTGATACGTCTCCATCGTATCTACTTTTCCAAACACTTTTGCTCTTGTCTTGGACTCTAATTTGCATGATTTGAATGAAACTAACCCGGACTGACGCTGTTTTTAGCAGAACTACCATGGTGTTGTTTTTTGTGTAGAAATAAAAGTTCTTGGAATTGGATGAAACTTTTTGGAGATTTTTTATGGAATAAATAAAAAATACTGGAGCCAAAACCTACTGGAGGGGGGCCACCTGCTGCCCACGAGGCACCAGGGCGCGCCACCCCCTGGCGCGCCCTGGTGGCTTGTGGGGCCCACGTGGCTTCGCTGACCCTAATCTCAGGCCTATAAATTCACAATTCCAGAGAAAAAAATAAGGGAGGAAGTTTTATTGCGTTTCACGATACGGAGCCGCCGCCACCTCCTAATCTTCAACGGGAGGCCAGATCTGGAGTCCGTTTGGTGCTCCGGAGAGGGGGATCTTCCGGCATCGTCATCATCAACCATCCTTCATCGCCAATTTCATGATGCTCACCACTGGGAGTGAGTAATTCCTTTGTAGGCTTGCTGGACGGTGATGAGTTGGATGAGATTTATCATGTAATCGAGTTAGTTTTGTTAGGGCTTGATCCCTAGTATCCACTATGTTCTGAGATTGATGTTGCTATGACTTTGCTATGCTTAATGCTTGTCACTAGGGCCCGAGTGCCATGATTTCAGATTTGAACCCTTTATGTTTTCATGAATATATTTGTGTTCTTGATCCGATCTTGCAAGTTATATGCACCTACTACGTGTTATGATCCGCATACCCCAAGGTGACAATAATTGGGATTCTTTCCGGTGATTGCCGTAGTTTGAGGAGTTCATGTATTCACTAAGTGCTAATGCTTTGTTCCGGTTCTCTATTAAAAGGAGGCCTTAATATCCCTTAGTTTCCTTATGGACCCCGCTGCCACGGGAGGGTAGGACAAAAGATGTCATGCAAGTTCTTATCGCAAGCACGTATGACTATATACGAAATACATGCCTACATTACATTGATGAATTGGAGCTAGTTCTGTGTCGCCCTAGGTTATGACTGTTATATGATGAATGTTATCCAACATAATCACCGATCCAATGCCTACGAGCTTTTCACATATTGTTCTTTCTAAGTTACTATTGTTGCTACCACTATTACAATTGCTACTACTATTGCTGCTACCACTATTACCGCTATCAAACTATCATACTACTGTGCTACTGATCACTCTGCTGCAGATATTTAGTCTCAGGTGTGGTTGAATTGACAACTCAACTGCTAATACTTGCAAATATTCTTTGGCTCCCCTTGTGTCGAATCAATAAATTTGGGTTGAATACTCTACCCTCGAAAACTGTTGCGATCCCCTATACTTGTGGGTTATCATATGCTTAGATAATCTTTCTAGCATTTGATTGATAAAAGGCAAAGGGTAATGATCTTTCCTAGTAGCTTTATTTAATTTCCTGAAATCAATTACCATCCTATACCCAGTTACAATCTTTGTGGGATAAGTTCATTTTTATCATTAGGTACAACAGTAATGCCTCCTTTCTTAGGAACACAATGAACAAGACTTACCCATCTACTATCAGCTATAGGATAAATTATACCTGCCTCCATAAGCTTTAATATTTTAGTTCTTACCACATCCTTCATTTTAGGATTCAGACGTCGTTGATGATCAACAACTGGTTTAGCATCTGGCTCCATATTAATCTTGTGTTGACATAAAGTGGGACTAATGCCCTTAAGATCATCAAGAGTATATCCAATAGCAGCATGGTGCTTCCTCAGAGTTTTAAGTAATCTCCTTTCTTCATGCTCTGAAAGGTTAGCATTGATAATAACAGGATGTATCTTTTCATCAAGATAAGCATATTTCAATGTATCCGGTAATTTCTTTAATTCAAACACAGGGTCACTCTTAGGTAGGAGAGGATCTCCAAGAGTTTCAATAGGTAAATTATGCTTAAGAATAGGTGCTTATTTAAAGAATATCTCATATATTTCATTCCTTTCATTCATATGCATATCATTTTCATGGTCTAGCAAATATTGTTCTAAAGGATCAGTAGGGGAACAACAATAGAAGCAAGACCAATAATTTCATCTTTACTAGGTAATTCTTTCTCATGTGGTTGTCTATGAAACTTAGAGAAATTAAACTAATGAGATACGTCACCAAACTTAACTCTAATCTTTTCTTTAACACAATCAATTTCAGTATTAACGGTATTTAAGAAAGGCCTACCAAATATAATGGGACAAAAATTATCTTGTTGTGATCCAAGTACTAAGAAATTAGTAGGATATTTAATCTTACCACACAAGACTTCAACATCTCGAACAATCCCAAGTGGTGAAATAGTATCTCTATTTGCAAGCTTAATAGTAACATCAATATCTTCGATCTCAGCAGGTGCTATATCATTCATAACTTCTTGATATAAGGAAAAAGGAATAGCATTCACACTAGCACCCGTATCACATAAACCATGATAGCAATGATCTCCAATTTTAACAGAAACAACAGGCATGCCAACTATAGGCTTATTCTTATCTAACATATCTTGTTCATTTCTAGCAGGTTTAGCAATTCTAGCAGTCTCATTGCAGAAGTAAATAGCATGCCCATCAATATTATCAACCAAGAGATCCTTAACCATTGCAATATTAGGTTCTACTTTGATTTGTTCAGAGGGTCTAGGTGCTCTAATGTTACTTTTATTAACCATAGTTGTAGCTTTAGCATGTTCCTTAATCCTAACAGGGAAAAGAGGTTTCTCAATATAAGCAGTAGGCAAAACTAGATCAACATTATAAATGATTGTTTCATCTTTAGCTATAACAGGTTCCTCACACTTTTCTTCAAAAGGTGGGCCAAATTTAAACAACTTCTCTTTAGGGAGATCAACATGAGCAGCAAAGGATTCAGAAAAAGTAGCTACTATCTCAGAGTCAAGTGCACATTTAGTAATAAACTTATGAAAAACATCGGTTTCCATAAAAGATTTAACACAATCAAACTCAAGTTTTATACCTGACTCTTTACCTTTGCCGATTTCCCAATCTTCAGAGTTGCGTTTAATCCTCTCCAGAAGATCCCATTTGAATTCAATAGTTCTCTTAATAAAGGAACCGGTAGAAGAAGTATCGAGCATGGATTGATCATTATGAGAAAGCCGAGCATAAAAGTTTTGTGCAATTATTTCTCTTGGAAGCTCATGATTGGGGCATGTGTGCATCATATACTTAAGCCTCCCCCAAGCTTGAGCGATAATTTCTCCTTCACGAGGCCAAAAATTATATATATAATTCTGATCACGATGAACCAAATGCATAGGATAAAATTTCTGATGAAACTCCAATTTCAACCGATTCCAATCCCATGTTCCAGTATCATCCAATAGCCTATAACATGTCAATGCCTTTCCCTCCAAAGATAAAGGGAATACCTTCTTCTTAACTCCATCCTCGGATAAACCTTCAAGCTTAAACAATCCACAAATTTCATCCACATAGATCAGGTGCATATCAAGATGTATTGTTCCATCTCCTGCATACGGATTAGCTAGCAGTTTCTCCAACATACCTAAAGGAATCTCATAATAAATATTTTCAGTAGGTTCAGTAAGTTGAGGGGCAACTCTTATTGCTTCCGGTCAAGGTGAAGATACCACCAACAAGCTCCTCAAAGGATTATTTTCCATAGTGACAAGTGATAGTAAATTTCAGCACGTAATAAAAATGTTTCCTTACCAAATTCCACTTACCAAAGGCGCTTCACTCCCTGGCGACGACGCTAGAAAAGAGTCTTGATGACCCACAAGTATAGGGGATCAATCGTAGTCCTTTCGATAAGTAAGAGTGTCGAACCCAACGAGGAGCAGAAGGAAATGATAAGGGGTTTTCAGCAAGGTATTCTCTGCAAGTACTGAAAGTAGCGGTAACAGATAGTTTTGTGGCGAGGTGATTCGTAACAAGTAACAATAGTAACAAAAGTGCAACAAGGTGGCCCAATACTTTTTATAGCAAAGGACAAGCCGAAACGGTCTCTTATATAAAGCAAAGCGTTCTTGAGGACACATGGGAATTATCATCTAGTCACTTTCATCATATTCATTTGATTCGCGTTCGCTACTTTGATAATTTGATATGTGGGTGGACCGGTGGTAGGGTGCCGCCCTTACTTGGACAAGCATCCCACTTATGATTACCCCCTCTCGCAAGCATCCGCAACTACGAAAGAAGAATTAAGATAAATCTAACCATAGCATGAAACATATGGATCCAAATTAGCCCCTTACGGAATAACGCATAAACTAGGGTTTAAGCTTCTGTCACTCTAGCAACCCATCATCTACTTATTACTCCACAATGCCTTCCCTTAGGCCCAAGTATGGTGAAGTGTCATGTAGTCGACGTTCACATGACACCACTAAAGGAAGCATCAACATACTTATCGAATGAATACCAAATTCACATGATTACTTATGACAAGACTTCTCCCATGTCCTCAAGAACAAACGTAACTACTCACAAATCATATTCATGTTCAAGATCAGAGGAGTATTGAATATCATTAAGGATCTGAACATATAATCTTCCACCAAATAAACCAACTAGCATCAACTACAAGATGTAATCAACACTACTAGCAACCCACAGGTACCAATCTGAGGTTTTGAGACAAAGATTGAATACAAGAGATGAACTAGGGTTTGAGATGAGATGGTGCTGGTGAAGATGTTGATGAAGATTGGTCCTCCCACAATGAGAGGATCGTTGGTGATGTCGATGGCTTCGATTTCCCCCTCCCGGAGGGAAGTATCCCCGACAGAATCGCTCCGCCGGAGGGCAAAAGTGCTCCTGCCCTAGTTCCGCCTTGAGACGGCGGCGCTTCATCCCGAAAGTCCTCCCCATATTTTTTCTAGGGTAATTGGCTTCATATAGTAGAAGGAGGGGGCCAGAGGCCAGCTATGGGCCCCACAAGGCATCAGGGTGCGCCCAGGGGGGTGGTCGCGCCTTGTTGCCTCGTGGGCAACTGGTGGGCCCCCTCTGGTATTTATTTCCTCCAGTATTTTTTATATATTCAATAAAAAATCCTCGTGAAGTTTCAGGTCATTTGGAGCTCTGTAGAATAGGTATCTCTGCTGTAGCTATTTCAGGTCCAGAATTCCAGCTGCCGGTAATCTCCCTCTCCATATAAATCTTGCAAATTAAGAGAGAAAAGGCATTAGGATTGCATCATAAAGTGAAATAATGATCAAAACCATTATAAATATCAATAAGAAAACATGATGCAAAATGGACGTATCAATGGTGCATTTCGTAAACTTCTAGCTAAATATGATGTCAACCATTGAATTGCATCACCTTATCATCCTCACTCTAGTGGTCAAGTTGAATTGAGCAATAGGGAAATAAAATTTATTTTACAAAAGACTGTTAATAGATCCAGAAAGAATTTGTCTAAGAAACTTGATGATGCATTATGGGCTTATAGAACTGCTTAAAAAAATCCTATGGGTATGTCTCCATATAAAATGGTCTATGGAAAAGCATGTCATTTACCTCTTGAATTAGAACATAAAGCTTATTGGGCAATTAAAGAACTTAACTATGATTTTAAACTTGTCGATGAAAAGAGGTTATTTGATATTAGCTCTCTTGATGAATGGAGAACCCAAGCCTATGAAAATGCCAAGTTGTTTAAATAAAAATTTAAAAGATGGCATGTAAAAAGAATCCAAAAGCGGGAATTCAATGTAGGTGATCAAGTTCTATTGTACAACTCTCATTTCAGATTTTTTGCAGGAAAACTTCTCTCCAAATGGGAAGGACCATATATCGTCGAAGAAGTTTATCGCTCCGGAGCCATCAAAATCAACAACGCCGAAGGCACTAATCCGAGGGTGCTTAATGGGCAAAGAATTAAACATTATATCTCAGGTATGCCCATTACTATGGAAACAAATATTATCCAAACTATGACACCAGTGGAACACATAAAAGAGACCATCCGGAATGCTCCAGAACCCTGAAAAGGAGTAGGTATGTGATACGGTAAGTAAACCGACTCCAAAAGTTCCATAAAAGTACTTTTTGTTTGTTTTGGAATATATAAAAAATTAGAAAAATAATAAACAATAAGGAAAGTGCACGAGGGAGCGACAAGCTCGGGGGGCGCGCCCTACCCCTCGAGGCACGCCGTGTGAGCTTGTGGCTCCCCCGTGGACCTTTCCGACTCCGTTTTCTTTCCATATTACTTGTTTTGCACGGGAAAAATTTATTATATATACTCTCGGGTGTTTTGACCACCGTATCGCAAGTTTCTCCTCTATTCTTGTTTCGGGCTGTTTTCTGTCAGGTTCTCAAGGCTAAGCGTCATGTCTTCTTCCTCCTCCAACAACGTAGGAGATGACGCTTGGTTGTTACAGATGGAACTCGAGAGAGAGGACGCCGAGGAGGTCACCATGGAAGAAGGGTCGGGAGATTCGCTAGAGGTTCACCCTCCGGCCTCGGAGATAGGCACTCTAGCTGGTATCTCCACTACTCCAAACCCCCATCAAGCCGTAAGGACAACGATGAGCCAAGAGAGCCAAGAGGTACAAGAGGGACCTACCCCTAGGAGGCCCTTACACAGGTTACAGTGGAACAATTTTCATAATTTGGTTCACAATTGTGGAGTTGAAAATACTCCCCGTATGCACATACCTTCTGAAAGATCGTGGATGTCGCCTAGAGGGGGGGGGGGGTGAATAGGCGCTTTAAAATAATTACGGTTTAGGCTTGAACAAATGCGGAATAAAACTAGCATTTAATTTGTCAAGCACAAAACCTAAATCAACTAGGCTCACCTATGTGCACCAACAACCACTACTGCAGGCGACTGCTAACGCGACACATGTTTCAGAGACCCTTCGACCAAACTGTGTGCAATGCATGAATCGCAAACGGTATCGTAATAAAACCGTCACCAATAAGATGAACTGTGTGCGATGGCGGAGATATCAAACATGATTCAGATTAGAGACGCGTGTGCGATACGTGGCATACAGTTGATCCATACGAACTGTTTGCGATGAGCCAGAGCAACAAAAACGGTCAGCCAGATCAAGGTGTGTGCGATATACGGCATACAATTTACTCGGATGAACTGTTTGCGATTATTTAACACAACAGAAATGGTCAGCCAGATCAAGGTGTGTGCGATACACGGCATACAGTTCACTCGGATGAACTGTTTGTGATGAGCCAAAACAACATAAATGGTTCAACTTAACAAGATGTGTGTGATACGCGGTAAATAGGTCAGTAATCAGAAATGTGTGGGAAGACCGATAACAACAGAGACGATTCCTTCTACTCAGCCATGTGTGTTGTGGGCAAATGCTTGCTGGTATACAATTGTCAGCGATTGATGAAATCATCACCGACGGGTTCCCTAGTTTAGTCCGTCTGCGATGTGATTTGCTCTGTCTACAGAAGAACAACATATATAACCAAATTAAACATCCAATTACATAAGTGACTGTACAAAACATTCGCACACACCTCAATAAACAATTACATGCATTCTAAACTAGGAGAAACGATCATCTAATCATCTACTTCTTGTGACGCTGCCGCTATTACTAAGAAAGAATTATGCTACTACTGAGAAAGAATTTTTAGCAGTTGTGTTTGCATGTGATAAATTCAGACCTTATATTTTTTATTCTAAAGTTACTATTCACACCGATCATGATGCTATTAAATATCTTATGGGAAAGAAAGATGCTAAACCTAGACTGATTAGGTGGGTTTTATTACTACATGAGTTTGATTTGCATATTGTTGGTAGAAAGGGAGCTGAAAACACTGTAGCAGATAATTTGTCTAGGATGGAAAAAGTTCATGATGACCCACTTCCTATTAATGATAATTTTCCTGATGAGCAATTAGCCGTTATAAATGCTTCTACTTCTCGTAATAATCCTTGTTATGCAGACTATGCTAATTACATTGTTGCTAAATATATACCACCTAGTTTCACATACCAACAAAAAATAAAAGTTCTTCTTTGATTTAAGACTTTACTTTTGGGATGACCCACATTTATATAAAGAAGGAGTAGATGGTGTTATTAGACGTTGTGTGCCTGAGCATGAATAGGAACAAATTCTACAGAAGTGTCATTCCGAAGCATACGGAGGACACCATGCGGGAGACAGAACTGCACATAAGGTATTACAGCCTGCTTTTTATTGGCCTACTCTCTTCAAGGATGCACATAAGTTTGTCCTTTCTTGTGATGAATGTCAAAGAATTGGTAATATTGGTAGACGTCACAAAATGCCTATGAATTATTCACTTGTTATTGAACCATTTGATGTTTGGGGTTTTGATTATATGGGACCTTTTCCTAAATCTAATGGATACACTCATATTCTAGTTGTTGTTGATTATGTCACCAAGTGGGTAGAAGCTATTCCAACTAGTAGTGCTGATCACAACACATCTATTAAAATGCTTAAAGAGGTTATTTTTCAAAGGTTTGGAGTCCCTAGATAATTAATGACTGATGGTGGTTCACATTTTATTCATGGTTGATGACCCGCAAGTATAGGGGATCAATCGTAGTCCTTTAGATAAGTAAGAGTGTCGAACCCAACGAGGAGCAGAAGGAAATGATAAGCGGTTTTCAGCAAGGTATTCTCTGCAAGTACTGAAAGTAGCGGTAACATATAGTTTTGTGGCGAGGTGATTTGTAACAAGTAACAAGTAACAATAGTAACAAAAGTGCAGCAAGGTGGCCCAATCCTTTTTATAGCAAAAGATAAGCCGGAACGGTCTCTTATATAAAGCAAAGCGTTCTCGACGACACATGGGAATTATCATCTAGTCACTTTCATTGTATTCATTTGATTCGCGTTCGCTACTTTGATAATTTGATATGTGGGTGGACCGGTGCTAGGGTGCTGCCCTTACTTGGACAAGCATCCCACTTATGATTACCCCCTCTCGCAAGCATCCGCAACTACGAAAGAAGAATTAAGATAAATCTAACCATAGCACGGAACATATGGATCCAAATCAGCCCCTTACAGAATAACGCACAAACTAGGGTTTAAGCTTCTGTCACTCTAGCAACCCATCATATACTTATTAGTCCACAATGCCTTCCCTTAGGCCCAAGTATGGTGAAGTGTCATGTAGTCGACGTTGCTACTTGTGATCTGCGTTGGTTATTCCACGAAGAGGAAGGGATGATGCAGTACAGTAGAGATAAGTATTTCCCTCAGTTATGAAATCAAGGTTATCAATCCAGTAGGAGAATCACGCTACAACTCGTTAGCAGTACCTGCACACAAAACAACAAATCCTCGCACCCAATGCAAACAAGGGGTTGTCAATCCCTTGGCGGTTAATTGCAAGATTAAATTGTATGGTGATAGACAGATAGATAGAACAAAAATACAAAATAAAATAAATAAGGTAAAATTGCAGCAAAGTATTTTTAGGATTTTTAATATATGATAAAGGTAGACCCGGGGGCCATAGTTTTCACTAGAGGCTTCTCTCTTGAAAATAGCATACGGTGGGTAAACAAATTACTGTTGGGCAATTGATAGAAAAGCAAATAATCATGACGATATCCAAGGCAATGATCATGTATATAGGCATCACGTCCGAGACAAGTAGACCGACTCCTGCCTGCATCTACTACTATTACTCCACACATCAACCGCTATCCAGCATGCATCTAGAGTATTAAGTTCATAAAGAACGGAGTAACGCCTTAAGCAAGATGACATGATGTAGACAAAGTAAACTCACGCATGAATAAACCCCATATTTTTACCCTTAATAGCAACAATACAATACGTGTCATGTCCCCTTCTGTCACTGGGATTGAGCACCGCAAGATCGAACCCATTACAAAGCACCTCTCCCATTACAAGATAAATCAATCTAGTTGGCCAAACCAAATCAATAGATCGGAGAGAAATACAAAGCTATAACAATCATGCATAAAAGAGTTCAGAGAAAACTCAAATAATATTCATGGATAATCTGATCATAAACTCACAATTCATCGGATCCCAACAAACACACCGCAAAAAGTGATTACATCGGATAGAACTCCAAGAACATCGAGGAGAACATTGTATTGAAGATCAAAAAGAGAAAATAAGCCATCTAGCTACTAACTATGGACCCGAAGGTCTGTGGTAAACTACTCACGCATCATCGGAAGGGCAGCAAGGATGATGTAGAGCCCCTCCGTGATCGAATCCCCCTCCGGCAGAGTGCCGGAAAAGACCTCCAGATGGGATCTCTCGAGAACAGGAACTTGCGGTGGCGGAAAAAGTATTTTGTGGACTCCTTTGTTGGTTTCCCAATTTTAGAGAATTTATAGAGGTGGAATTAGGTCAAACGGAGCCGTATGGGCCCCACGAGGTACCAGGGCGCCCCCCTGGGGCGCGCCGTGGTGCCTCATGGGCCACTGCTTCATCTTCTCGTTCCCTCCCGAAGCTTCTAGTGTCTCTTATGTCCAGAAAAAATCTCCAAAAAGTTTCATTGCATTTGGACTTCGTTTGGTACTAATATTCTAGAAAACCAAAAAGATGCAAAAAATAGCAACTGGCACTGGGCACTAAGTTAATAGGTTAGTCCCAAAAAATGATATATAATTGCTTGAAAATGTATATAAAACATCCAAGATTAATACTATAATAGCATGGAACAATCAAAAATTATAGATACGTTGGAGACGTATCAAGCATCCCCAAGCTTAATTCCTACTCGTCCTCGAGTAGGTAAATGATAAAAACAGAATTTTTGATGTGGAATGCTACCTATCATATTCATCATATATTCTTTTCTTTTGTAGCATGGACATTTGGATTTGAATGATTCAAAGCAATAGTCTATAGTTTGACATGAAGACATAAATACTCAAGCATACTAACAAGCAACCATGTCTTTCAAAATATCAACGCTAAAGAAAGTTATCCCTAGCCCATTATGCTCAATGATTGATCAATTCATGAAACACACTCAATATTAGCTACACACAATTCACAAGTATGACAATAGTGCTCTCTAGTTGGTGCTTTATAAGAGAAGATGGAGACTCAAAATAAAAATAAAAAATGCATAAAAGTAAATAGATAGGCCCTTCGCAGAGGGAAGCAGAGATTTGCAGAGGTGCCAGAGCTCAAGGCTTAAATTAGAGAGATAAAATCATTTTGAGAGGCATGCTTTTCCTGTCAACGAAAACGACCGAGAATTCCCAATATCTTCCATGCTAGACACATTATAGGCGGTTCCCAAACAGAAAATAAAGTTTATTTCCTTTCCACCATTCTTTCACAATCCATGGCTAGCCGTATCCACGGGTGCCTTCCATACCAACACTTTCCAAGGAATTTATTATTATCATCACATTAATTTTTTTTTCATTTCGGGACTGGGCATCCCTATTACCTGCCACTCTCTCGTGCAATGATAAGTGAATAAACACTCATCGTGAGAATAACACACCTAGCATGGAAAATATTGGCCACCCCCTGCCGCTTCATGAGTGGTACGGGCACACAAAACGGAAAATTATTTTGAAAAATTAGAGTTGGCACATGCAAATTTACTTGGAACGGCATGGAAATACCGCATATAGGTAGGTATGGTGGACTCATTTGGCACAACTTTAGGTTTAAGGAGTTGGATGCACAAGCAGCATTCCTGCTTAGTACAAATGAAGGCTAGCAAATAGATTGAGAAGCGACCAACCAAAAAGCGAAAACGGTCATAAACATGCATTGAACATAACTAACACTGAATAATGCACCATAAGTAGGATATAATTTCGTTGCATAACTATTGACTTTATGTGCATGCATAGGGAATCACAAACCTTAACACCAATATTCTTACTAAATCACAATTACTCACTAACATGACCCACATATTATCATCTCCATATCGCAAAATTATTGCAAGGTATCAAACTTATCATATCCAATGATCTTTCATGAAAGTTTTTATTATATCCCTCTTGAATATTCATCACTTTGGGACCAAATTCATATCTTGTGCAAATTACCATTACTATTATCAACTCTCAAAAAGATATAAGTGAAGCATGAGAGTGCAAACATTTCTTCAAAATTTCATCTTATCAACTCTCAAAATAATATAAGTGAAGCATGAGAGTTCAAATATTTCTTCAAAATATGGCCACCGCCGTGCTCAAAAAGTTATAAGTGAAGCACTAGAGCAACTGCCTAGCTCAAATGATATAAGCGAAGCACATAGAGTGTTCTAACAAATTATGATAAACGTGTGGCTCTCTCAAATAGGTGTGTCCAGCAAAGATGATTGTGACAAACTAAAAAGCAAACAGAGCAAAGACTCATATAATACACGACGCTCCAAGCAAAACTCATATCATGTGACGAATAAAAATATAGCTCCAAGTAAAATTACCAATGGTTGGTAGAAGAAAGAGGGGATGCCTTCCGGGGCATCCCCAAGCTTAGACGCTTGAGTCTTCCTTGAATATTACCTTGGGATGCCTTGGGCATCCCCAAGCTTAGGCTCTTGCCACTCCTTATTCCTTCATCCATCGTGATCTCACCCAAAACTTGAAAACTTCAATCACACAAAACTCAACAAAACCTTCGTGAGATCAGTTAGTATAACAAATAAATCCTTAACTCTAAGTACTGTAGTAAATTGATTCATATTTAATATTGGCATAATGCTACTGTACTCCAACTTCTCCATGGCTTATACCCCCCGATACAATCCATAGATTCATCAAAATAAGCAAACTATGCAACAAAAACAGAATCTGTCTAAAACAGAACAGTCTTTAAAGATCTATTTAAAAGTTATACTTTTGTAACTCCAAAAATTCTGAAAACTTATTACAACGTGGGAAATTCATATACCAATACTGTGTAAAAATTTCAGATTTTTCTGACGCTCCAGCACAGAACTAAAATTCCAGCACTGGACGCAAAACTTTTTGTTTTCCAAACAACATCAATTATACTATCTTCCAAATCATCCCAAAGGCATTACTTGGCAGAAACACTAATTAAAACATGAAAACACAATCCTAACAGTAGCATAATTGTGTGCACACACAAGAACAGAAATAAAAAGCAAAAAATTATTTTATTCATTGGGTTGCCTCCCAACAAGCGCTATTGTTTTATGCCCCTTGCTAGGAATAATGCATAGTTTCAAGTGTTGTCATCTTTCAAGTTGATTCCATAAGTGGCCCTCATAATGGCTTCATACGGTGCTTTAATTCTTTTCCTAGGGAAGTGTTCCATCCCTTTCTTTAATGGAAATTGAAATCTTATATTACCCTCTTTCATATCAATAATAGCACCAATAGTTCGAAGAAAAGGCCTATCAAGTATTATTTGGCAAGAAGGATTGCATTCAATGTCAAGAACAATAAAGTCCACGGGCACATAATTTCTATTTGCAAGAATAAGCACATCATTAATTCTACCCAGAGGTTTTTTAATAGTAGAATCCGCCAAGTGCAAATTAAGGGAACATTCATCTATATTGGTAAATCCTAGCACATCACATAGAGATTTTGGAATTGTGGAAACGCTAGCACCCAAATCACATAAAGCATTGCACTCATAATTTTTAATTTTGACTTTAATGGTGGGTTCCCACTCATCATATAATTTTCTAGGAATTGAAATTTCTAGTTCTAGCTTTTCTTCTAATGCTTTCATCATTGCTTCTACGATGTGTTTAGTAAAAGCCTTATTTTGTTCATAAGCGTTGGGTGAATTTAGCATGGATTGTAACAAAGAAATACACTCAATCAAAGAACAACTATCATAATTAAAGTCTTTGTAATCCAAGAGAGTGGGCACATCGCTAGTTAAAGTTTTTACCTCTCCAAGCCCACTTTTATCAAATTTTTCATCAAGATTTTCACCCTCCAAATTATGGGGACGCCTTCTAGCTAAAGTTGACTCTTCTTCAGTCCCCTTTTCATCAAGTTTTATATTGCTAAACAAGGAATCAATAGATGAAACACCAATCATTTTAATATCTTCATCATTACTACGATAGAAACCGGGAGGAATCGCTTTTTCTAAAAATTCTTGTTTAGTTCTTAGCATAGCGGTTCTTTTCTTACTCTCATCCATGGAGACATACAAAGCTTTAATTGATTCATTAATATCTATTTTGGGTGGCAAAATTTTAGTCTTAAGATTTTCCACATCATGAATAATTCTATCAATGCTCCTAGACATTTCATCAAGTTTACTCAATTTTTCTTCTATCGTAGTGTTGAAAACTGTTTGCACATTAATAAATTCTTTAATATTACTCTCAAGATCGGAGGGCATCCTATTATTATTATTATTATAAGAATTACCAGAAGGATTGCCATAATTATTAGAGGAATTTCCAGGAAATGACCTAGGATTAAAATTACCTCTATAAGCATTACTATTAAAATTGTTTCGCGAGACAAAATTCACATCTACGGGATCATTATTTTGCTCAATCAAGGTGGATAAAGGCACATCATTAGGATCAGTAGAAGTATTTTTGCTAGCAACCAATTTCATAAGCGCATCAACTTTATCACTCAAAGTGCTAACTTCTTCAACAGAATTCACTTTTTTACTAGTAGGAATTCTTTCAGTATGCCATTGTGAATGATTTGCCATAATATTATCAAGCAATTTAGTAGCTTTTCCCAAAGTAATCTCCATAAAAGTACCACCCGCGGCGGAATCTAAAAGATTTCTAGAAGCAAAATTTAATCCCGCATAATTTTTTTGTATGACCATCCACAAATTTAAACCATGAGTGGGGCAATTTCTTATCATTAATTTCATCCTTTCCCAAGATTGGGCAACATGTTCATGGTCAAGTTGCTTAAAATTCATAATTTGATTTCTAAGGGAAATAATTTTCGCTGGAGGAAAATACTTGGTAATGAAAGCATCTTTACACCTATCCCAAGAATCGATACTATTTCGTGGCAAAGATGAAAACCAAATTTTTGCACGATCCCACAATGAGAATGGGAATAATTTTAATTTCACAATATCATTATCCACATCTTTTTTCTTTTGCATATCACACAATTCTACGAAAGTGTTAAGATGGGATGCAACATCTTCATTAGGACTACCAGAAAATTGTTCTTTCATGACAAGATTTAACAAAGCGGCATTAATATCACAAGTCTCTGCACTAGCGGCGGGAGGAGCAATCGGAGTACTAATAAAATCATTATTATTAGTATTGGAAAAATCACATAATTTTGTATTTTCTTGAGACATCGTGGCTACGCAAACAAGATAGCAAGCAGGCAAAGAAGCAAACAAGAAAAAGGCAAACGGAAAATATTTTTTTGGATTTTTATAAAAAAAACATTAGAAGTGGTGCAAATGAAAACGAGAGGCAAAGCCAAATAAAATAAATGCAAGGAGATGAAAGTTTTATGCGTAGGTACTTGATAGATGTTGATGATGTCTCCCCGGCAACGGCGCCGGAAATTCTTCTTGCTACTTGTGATCTGCGTTGGTTATTCCCCGAAGAGGAAGGGATGATGCAGTACAGTAGAGATAAGTATTTCCCTCAGTTATGAAACCAAGGTTATCAATCCAGTAGGAGAATCACGCAACAACTCATTAGCAGTACCTGCACACAAAACAACAAATCCTCGCACCCAATGCAAACAAGGGGTTGTCAATCCCTTGGCGGTTAATTGCAAGATTAAATTGTATGGTGATAGATAGATAGATCGAACAAAAATACAAAATAAAATAAATAAGGTAAAATTGCAGCAAAGTATTTTTGGGATTTTTAATATATGATAAAGGTAGACCCGGGGGCCATAGTTTTCACTAGAGGCTTCTCTCTTGAAAATAGCATACGGTGGGTAAACAAATTACTGTTGGGCAATTGATAGAAAAGAAAATAATCATGACGATATCCAAGGCAATGATCATGTATATAGGCATCACGTCCGAGACAAGTAGATCGACTCCTGCCTGCATCTACTACTATTACTCCACACATCGACCGCTATCCAGCATGCATCTAGAGTATTAAGTGCATAAAGAACGGAGTAACGCCTTAAGCAAGATGACATGATGTAGACAAAGTAAACTCACGCATGAATAAACCCCCTCTTTTTACCCTTAATAGCAACAATACAATACGTGTCATGTCCCCTTCTGTCACTGGGATTGAGCACCACAAGATCGAACCCATTACAAAGCACCTCTCCCATTGCAAGATAAATCAATCTAGTTGGCCAAACCAAATCAATAGATCGAAGAGAAATACGAAGCTATAACAATCATGCATAAAAGAGTTCAGAGAAAACTCAAATAATATTCATGGATAATTTGATCATAAACTCACAATTCATCGGATCCCAACAAACACACTGCAAAAAGTGATTACATCGGATAGAACTCCAAGAACATCGAGGAGAACATTGTATTGAAGATCAAAAATAAAAAAGAAGCCATCTAGCTACTAACTATGGACCCGAAGGTCTGTGGTAAACTACTCACGCATCATTGGAAGGGCAACAAGGATGATGTAGAGCCCCTCCGTGATCGAATCCCCCTCCGGCAGAGTGCCGGAAAAGGCCTCCAGATGAGATCTCTCGAGAACAGGAACTTGCGGCGGCGGAAAAAGTATTTTGTGGACTCCTATGTTGGTTTCCCGATTTTAGAGAATTTATAGAGGTGGAATTAGGTCAAATAGAGCCTTGTGGGCCCCACGAGGTACCAGGGCGCCCCCCCTGGGGCGCGCCGTGGTGCCTCGTGGGCCACTGCTTCATCTTCTCGTCCCCTCCCGAAGCTTCTAGTGTCTCTTATGTCCAGAAAAAAATCGCCAAAAAGTTTTGTGGCATTTGGACTTCATTTGTTACTGATATTCTGGAAAACCAAAAACAGGCAAAAAATAGCAACTGGCACTGGGCACTAAGTTAATAGGTTAGTCCCAAAAAATGATATATAATTGCTTGAAAATGTATATAAAACATCCAAGATTAATACTATAATAGCATGGAACAATCAAAAATTATAGATACGTTGGAGACGTATCAGACGTTCGCATGACACAACTAAAGGAAGCAACAACATACATATCATCAAAATATCAAATGAATACCAAATTCACATGATTACTTATGACAGGACTTCTCCCATGTCTTCAAGAACTATCGTAACTACTCACAAATCATATTCATGTTCAAGATCAGAGGAGTATTGAATATCATTAAGGATCTGAACATATAATCTTCCACCAAATAAACCAACTAGCATCAACTACAAGATGTAATCAACACTGCTAGCAACCCATAGGTACCAATCTGAGGTTTTGAGACAAAGATCGAATACAAGAGATGAACTAGGGTTTGAGATGAGATGGTGCTGGTGAAGATGTTGATGAAGATTGGCCCTCCCACAATGAGAGGAATGTTGGTGATGTCGATGGCTTCGATTTCCCCCTCTCGGAGGGAAGTATCCCTGGCGGAATCGCTCCACCGGAGGGCAAAAGTGCTCCTGCCCAAGTTCTGCCTCGAGACGTGTAACACCCCCATGTACTATGCTACAATAATCCATCATGATTATGCTAAGTCACTTTGCTTTGTAGTGCTTGATCATATTAGATTCATATCTCATTTCAAACTCCATCTCATAAATCATTTCAAATTGCAAGTGAAATTTAAAGTTTCACTAACATGGTTGCAAAATAGTCCTTCATTTAGCAAATATTCCCTAACAATTATTTGTTAAGGAAAACAACATCACTTATTTGCTTAAATGGGCTATAGCAATTAAAACAGTGCCAAATCAGCATATTTAAATGCTTTTCCATTTATGAAAAATTCAAACAACTTCAAACATTTCCCAAACTTTTTGTGGCAGTGCCAAATATTGCAATGTAAATATGTGGCCAAGTTCCATATTTTACAAAACTCATTTGATACTAAAAAGAAATGCAAAACAGAAAGGGATAAAGAAAACAGGGAAAAGAAATAAAAACAACCACTGTGCACTGGGCCTAAGTGCACAGTGCGACAGCCCAGCCCACCTCCCGTCGTCTCCCTCCTCTCTCCTCCCCGTGTAAGCGCCACGCGCGCGCGCCCGACGTCTGGCGCCGTCTCCGCCGAACCAGGTCGCTGCTCCGCGCCGCTACAGCTCCGTGGGGAGGATAAGAACACCAGCGCTGACACCTCGGGGCAGTTCCCCAGTCCTTATCCCCCTCGCTCGCTCCTCTCCCTCTCGTCTCCACCTCTCCCGAGCGCAGCCATGGACGAGCCCTGCTGAAGCTCGTCTCCACCGCCGTCCCCGCGTCCCCGGAGCCTGTCCAGGAGCTCCGCCGGCCTTGGCCTCGTCCTCCGCACCCACCAGCTGGAGCCGGGAGCCCCTGCTTCGTCTCTAGCGCCGTCTTCCCCAACCTCGGGCGCCGTACGCCATTGCCGCCGATTGCCTCGAGTCCGACCTCCCGGCGCCTCCCCGAGCCTTCCCTGCAACGCTGTGAGCAGCCCGTGTCGTTTCCCCTCTCCTAGCGCTCGTTTTTATCGCCCGTAGCCGTCGCTTCCGTCATGGCCGTACCCGCCGCTGCGGTTGAGCTCGCCGCCGTAGCCCCTGTCGCCGCAGCCCGTGTCCGAGCTCGCTACCGAGCTCCTGGAGCTCCCAGTAGCCTAACGCACGCACGCCCGTAGCCCTACGACGCTCCTAGCTGCATTTTCGCCCAGATCCAAACTCCGGCGCCCGCCCGCGAGCTCGCCGCTGTCGAGTCAGACCCCCGCAGCCCCTGCCACTACCACCACCCGACGCGGCTTCGTCCGCCCATTCGAACGGTGCCTCCCACGCTTCGAATGGACGCCGGATGCGAAATCCCGATGCCGGCCGTCGCGCGCCGCCATGTATTTGGTCGCCAGAGCTGTTCTCCGACGCAGCCGCTGACGTGGCCGGCCCTGCGGCCCACCCCTGGGTCACTGCGTGGGTCCCGTGGGCCCCGTTAACTCCATTGACCTGGTCAACTATGCTGACTGGGCAACCCCCTGTCACTGACATGTAGGCCCCACCGTTTTAGTTAACTATTTTGCTAATTAAAATTAATCTGTTAATTAATGTGACACTGACAAGTGGGTCCCACTAGCTAATTAACTTAATTAGTTAAAATTAAGCCTCTGTTAAAGTGCTATGTCATTGACATGTGGCCCCCCTGGTCAGATTGACCAGTCAACTGTTGACTGTTAACCGCTGACTCAGCTGACCGGGCCCACCAGTCAGCCTCTGTGTGCACAACTGGGAGCACTGCACCGGGTGCACCTAGCAATTTCCCATTTATTTTTGAATTTGGATTAATTCCAGAAATTCCAGAAATCTTTTAAAACTTTGAAAATTCATATAAATTCAACCGTAACTCGGATGAAAAAAAAATTATATATGAAAAATGATCAGAAAAATAAGACGAATCCGAATATGCCATCCATATACCTGCCACACCCCTCCAGCATTGCAAACATGGAACCTTCCCCTCCGAATCGTCTGACCGATAAATGCCTGGAGCCGGGAAAATATTCCCGGATATTTTCCCGCTCCGTCTGTAACGTGTAGCTCTGCGTTAGGTCACTCCTAGCACATCATTTTGCCATGTGCTGCATCTGTGCTGCATCTGTGTGCTTTATATTTACTGTTTCTTCCCCCTCTTTCTCTCCGGTAGATTCCGAGACTAACGCTGCTCCCGAGTACGACTACGCCCCTGACGTCCAGCCCCTCTCAGCAGAGCTTCCAGACAAGCAAAACCCCCTTGATCATTCCTATATCGCCCATTCTTTCTCTCTCGTGCTTGCATTAGATTTTTCTATCGTTGCTCGATACCTCCTATTCTGATGCATAGCATGATTTTGTAACCTGTTGTTGATACTTTACCTGTTGTCCTAAATGTTTAGTATAGGCTGGTTAGTGATCCATCAGTAGCCCCGCACCCTTGTCCGTGTTGCCATGCTTTGCTTCCGGATGACTCGATCAATGTGATCGAGGTGCAGAGACCGAAAACACCACCAGCACCCCCTTAGTTGTAAGACTCTGCAGAGCAACTATCGAGTGCCGAGGGTGATGCCTCGTATCTCACTTCTGATGATATCTCTATAGTGTAGCACATCGGATGTGGTTTATCGAGGGTGATTCCTCGCTCACCACTCCCGATGATGACTCTGTTGTGCAGCACCTCAAGCGTGAACCCATCGAGGGTGATTCCTCCAAGTTCACCTTGACATTTTACATCGAGCAAGAATCTATCGAGGGTGATTCCTCAGATTCCCTTGGTGTATGGACACACTATTACCTTGGCTATTACCTTAGTCCCTTGTCGAAGTCGGGTCGACCCAAGGGGTACCTGCGAGAGTTATTGAAGTCGGGTTGACCGTGAAGGTACCCACGAGATTTAATGACGCGGCACGACCGGGCAGGCAGACCGCCCTAGAGAGGGATGGGCCTGGCCCTTGTCGTAAGACTGCGAGATGGGGCGACAGGAGCACCGATCGTCACCGCGAGCTCCCAACATACTAATGGGTTTGGATATATGATCTGAGTAGGCCTCTGGCCTTTTCGCACTGACCACCATGCGGGAATAAAAGTGGGCACTCGGTGTCGTACGATTCTTCCGAAAGCTCATCAGACGTCAGTAGTTCAGCGGCGCGCGCCGGGTTGGAATGTAACCGCCTGCGCTTGTATTAAGGGGGTGGGTCTGCTCCCGGCCGCGTACGCAACGCGCTGGAGTTCTTAGGACGATTGGCCCATGACCCCTTTGCACTTAGGATGTAGACCGGCGTGCTGACCTCTCTGTTGAGCCTATGTAGGACTACGGCATGTCAATCAGCCAAGGCCGGGCATGACCCGATAAAAGTGTGTCCGGCCGGAGTTAATCGAGCGTGTTGGGTAAGTTGGTGCACCCCGGCAGGGAAGTTATCTATTCGAATAGCCGTGTCCACGGTAATAGGACACTCGGAGTTGTATCCCGATGTACTACAACTAGAACTAGATACTGGTTTCACTAAACTGATATGAAGGCTCCGGGATCGCTTTCTCGTAGGGAGTCGAGGAAGGATCTCTGGGCGTTGCTAATATATACTTGTTAATATATTATATGTTACTCTACTCTCTAAAAATGCTGCAAGATGCTAGTCTTCGATAGGCTAGGCCTTCCCCTCTATTCTGGCATTTCTGCAGTATAGTCCACAGATACAGCCCCTTCCCTTTGATGCCGATGCATACTTAGCATAGTTCTGATGTAAGACTTGCGAGTACTTTGGATGAGTACTCACGGTTGCTTTGCTACCTTTTCCCCCCTACCCGATTGCTGCGATCAGATGACGGAGTCCCGGAGACAGCTGATCCCGCCGATGACTACTACTACCCCAACGTTGCCTACTACTACGTGGAGACCGACGACCAGGAGTATTTAGGAGGCCCCAGGCAGGAGGCCTGCGCCTTTTCGATCTAGATGTCGTTGTTTTGCTCAGCCTTCTTAAGGCAAACTTGTTTAGTTATGTCTGTACTCAGATATTGTTGCTTCCGCTGACTTTGTATTCGAGCCTTCGTGGCCTGGCTTGTAATATAAAGCTGTATGACTTTAATTTGTGTCTAGAGTTGTGTTGTGATATCTTCCCGTGAGTCTCTGATCTTGATCGTGCGCATTTGCGTGTATGATTAGTGCACGATTGAGTCGGGGGAGTCACAAGTTGGTATCAGAGCTGACTGCCTGTAGGAATCCCCTTTCCAACTCCTTGGCCAAAGTTGAGTCTAGTCTTTGAAAAACTATTTTACTAACATTGTTGTGTGGCTTACGGGCCCACATCGCCAATGGATGGGATTAGGATCTTTTATTCCTCTCCTTTACTTTGGGATTCTGATCTCTCTTCTATTCGGGTTAAAGATTTTACTATCTCTAACATTAGGTTCTCGTGATCACATCAACCCGGAGAGCTGGATTATCTGCAACTATTCCTTTGAATGTATGATGTACGATTCACACACTGTCATTTGACATCATTAAACTCCTTGTTTCAGATGTGTCCTGCAACACAGCTCGTACGCCAGACTATGGCTGTTGATGCGACTGGATTCCCTGCTATTCTGGTCGACCTCTTGACCAGGCTGGGATATCGCTGGTACCTCGAGTACACTGTTTACGAGGACTACCGCGAGTTCAACCAGGCAACAGTACAGAAGAAGTATCCGCTTCCGCAGATCAACGATCTGTATGATCAACTAGCCGGTTCCTCAGTATTCTCTAAACTCGATCTGAGGTTGGGTTACCACCAGATCAGAGTTCGTGAAGAGGATATTCCAAAGACCGCTTTCGTTACTCGCTATGGTTCATAGGAGTACACCATCATGTCCTTTGGCTTAACCAATGCTCCAGCAACGTTCTCCCGCCTGATGAATTATATCTTCATGGATTACCTCGATAAGTTCGTCGTGGTTTATCTAGATGATATCCTTGTATATTCCAAGAATAAAGAAGAACATGCTGAACATCTTCGTCTTGTGCAGGAAAAGCTTCGGGAGCATCAGCTATATGCCAAATACTCCAAGTGTGAATTCTGGTTATCTGAAGTGACCTACCTTGGTCATGTGATTTCCAAGGATGGCATTCCTGTCAACCCAGAACGAGTTCAAGCTATTCTTGACTGGACTCCCCCGAAGAATGCCAAGCAAGTGAGAAGTTTTCTCGAACTCGCCAGCTATTGCCACCGTTTTGTCAAGAACTTTTCCAAGATTGCCAAGCCCTTGACCAATCTGCTTCACAAGGGCATTCAGTTTGAGTGGACAGAAAAATGTCAGGGAAGTTTCCAGACACTCAAAGACAAGTTGACATATGCCCCAGTGCTTGCTCCTCCACATTCTCGCAAGGATTTCGTGATATATTGTGACGCATCCCGTATAGGATTAGGTTGTGTCCTAATGCAAGAGCGCAAAGTGATTGCTTATGGCTCTCGACAGTTGCATCCTCATGAAGAGAACTACCCAGTTCATGATCTCAAACTTGCTACAGTTATTTATGCACTGAAGTTATGGCGACATTACCTTCTTGGTAATCGGTGCGAGATCTACACGGATCATCAAAGTCTGAAGTATCTGTTTACTCAGCCGGATCTGAATCTCTGTCAACAGAGATGGATGGAAGCTATTACAGACTATGACTGTGGTATTACATATACCCCTGGTAAGGCTAATGTTATGGGCGATGCTTTGAGTCGCAAGTCTTATTGCAACAATCTCATGGTTCAGCGAGCTCAACCCCTTCTTCATGAAGAACTTCGCAAGTTGAACCTCCACATTGTTCCACAGGGTTTTCTCAATACCCTTGTTTTGGAACCTACTCTCGAGAAAGCTATTAAGTCTGTGCAACAAAAGACACTGAAGTTGATCAGATGAAAAATGATCTTGCCTTTGAAAAAGCCAAGGATTTCTCGCTTGCTAAAGATGGAACATTATACTTCAGAGATCGCCTTGTGGTACCCCGGTTCGAGCTTATGACAGACAAAGTTATGAAGGAGGCACATGATGCACCACTGTCTATTCATCCGGGTAGCACCAAGATGTATCAAGACATTCGTCAGAGGTATTGGTGGTCTAATATGAAGCAAGACATCGCTCGCTATGTTGCTGAATGTGACGTTTGCCGTCGCGTCAAAGCCGAACATCAAAAGCTTGCTGGACTCCTGCAACCGCTTCCTATCCCTGTATGGAAATGGGACAAGGTTCAAATGGATCTTATCACTGGCCTTCCCAGATCCCAGAAGGGTCACGATGCTATTCTTGTTGTTGTCGACCAATTCTCCAAAGTTGCACACTTTCTGCCAGTCAAGGAGACGATCACTGCTAGTCAGTTAGTGGATTTGTATATCTCCAGAATTGTGACACTCCACGGTATTCCGAAGGAGATCAATTCAGACCGTGGTAGCCTCTCCACCTCAAAGTTCTGGGAAAGTTTCCAAGAAGCTATGGGAACTCATATAACCTGGAGCACAGCTTATCACCCCCAGTCCCAAGGTCAAGTTGAACGAGTTAATCAAGTGCTTGAAGATATGCTACGTGCTTGTGTCATCTCATTTTGCAAGAAGTGGGAAGAATCTCTCCTGTATGTTGAATTCTCATACAACAACAGCTATCAAGCTAGCTTGAAGATGGCACCCTTCGAGGTGTTATATGGACGTAAGTGCCGAACCCTTCTGAATTGGTCAGAAACTAGGGAACGGCCGCTCATCGGTCTGGATATTATCCAACAAGCTGAAGAGCAAGTCCGTATTGTCCGGGAAAATCTCAAGGCGGCCTAGTCCCGCCAGAAGAGCAACAATGATCGTAAACACTGGGGATCGATCTATCAACATGGTGAACAAGCTTATCTGCGTGTCACTCCTATGAAGGGCACTCATCGTTTTGGAATCAAGGGCAAGTTAGCTCCTCGCTACATTGGACCCTTCCGCATTCTCGCCAGACGTGGATATGTGGCTTATAAATTGGAATTGCCACCGCAGTTTTCTCACATCCATGATGTCTTCCATGTGTCGCAACTTTGTCGTTGCTTCAAGGATCCACACCGTGCTGTGGATCATGAGATGCTTGAATTACAAGATGATCTCTCTTATAAGGAGTATCCGTTCCGCATCCTTGACCAAGCTGAACGTCGGACCCGTCAGAAGGTAATCAAGTTCCTTAAAGTGCAGTGGTCGAATCATACTGAAGATGAAGCCACTTGGGAACATGAGGATCGCCTTCATGAAGAATACCCCGATCTTTTCCCTTCTACCTCTTAATTCTCGGGACGAGAATTTCTTTTAGAGGAGGAGAGTTGTAACACCCCCATGTATTATGCTACAGTAATCCATCAAGATTATGCTAAGGCACTTTGCTTTGCAGTGCTTGATCATATTGGATTCATATCTCATTTCAAACTCCATCTCATAAATCAATTCAAATTTCAAGTGAAATTCAAAGTTTCACTAACATGGTTGCAAAATAGTCCATCATTTAGCAAATATTCCCTAACAATTATTCGTTAAGGAAAAAAACATCACTTATTTGCTTAAATGGGCTATAGCAATTAAAACAGTGCCAAATCAGCATATTTAAATGCTTTTCCATTTATGAAAAATTCAAACAACTTCAAACATTTCCCAAACTTTTTGTGGCAGTGCCAAATATTGCAATGTAAATATGTGGCCTAGTTCCATATTTTACAAAATTCATTTGATACTAAAAATAAATGCAAAACAGAAATGGGTAAAGAGAACAAGGAAAAGAAATAAAAACAGCCATTGTTCACTGGGCCTAAGTGCACAGTGCGACGGCCCAGCCCACCTCCCGTCGTCTCTCTCCTCTCTCCTCCCCGTGTCAGCGCCGCGCGCGCGCGCCCGACGCCGGGCGCTGTCTCCGCCGAACCCGGTCGCCGCTACAGCTCCGTGGGGAGGATAAAAACGCCAGCGTCGACGCCTCGGGGCAGTCCCCAGTCCTTATCCCCCTCGCTCGCTCCTCTCCCTCTCGTCTCCACCTCTCCCGAGCGCAGCCATGGACGAGCCCCGCTGAAGCTCGTGGCCACCACCGTCCCCGCGTCCCCGGAGCCTGTCCAGGAGCTCCGCCAGCTTCGGCCTCGTCCTCCGCACCCACCAGCTGGAGCCAGGAGCCCCTGCTTCGCCTCTAGCACTATCTTCCCCAACCTCGGGCGCCGTACGCCATTGCCGCCGATTGCCTCGACTTCGACCTCCCGGCGCCTCCCCGAGCCTTCCTTGCAACGCTGTGAGCGGCCCGCGTCGTTTCCCCTCTCCTAGCACTCGTTTTTATCGCCCGTAGCCGTCGCTTCCGTCATGGCCGTACCCGCCGCCGCGGTTGAGCTCGCCGCCATGGCCCCTGTCACCGCAGCCCGCGTCCGAGGTCACTACCGAGCTCCTGGAGCTCCCAGTAGCCGAACGCACGCACGCTCGTAGCCCTACGACGCCCCTAGCCATGTTTTTGCCCGGACCCAAACTCCGGCGCCCACCCGCGAGCTCGCCGCCGTCGAGTCAGACCACCGCAGCCCCTGCCACGACCACCACCCGACGCGGCTTCGTCCGCCCGTTGGAACGGTGCCTCCCGCGCGTCGAATGGATGCCGGATGCCAAATCCCGAAGCCGGCTGTAGCGCGCCGCCATGTATTTGGTCGCCGGAGCTATTCTCCGGCACCGCCGCTGACGTGGCCGGTCCTGGGGCCCACCCCTGGGTCACTGCCTGTGGGTCCCGTGGGCCCTGTTGACTCCGTTGACCTGGTCAACTGTGCTGACTGGGCAACCCCCTGTCACTGAATGTAGGCCCCACCGTTTTAGTTAACTGTTTTGCTAATTAAAATTAATCTGTTAATTAATGTGACACTGACAAGTGGGTCCCACTAGCTAATTAACTTAATTAGTTAAAACTAAGGCTCTATTAAAGTGCTATGTCACTAACATGTGGGCCCCCTTGGTCAGATTGACCAGTCAATTGTTGACTGTTGACCGCTGACTCAGCTGACTGGGCCCACCAGTCAGCCTCTGTGTGCACAGCTGGGTGCACTGCACCGGGTGCACCTAGCAATTTTCCATTTATTTTTGAATTTGGATTAATTCCAGAAATTCCAAAAATCTTTTAAAACTTTGAAAATTCATATAAATTCAACCGTAACTCGGATGAAAATAATTTATATATGAAAAATGATCAAAAAAATAAGACGAATCCGAATATGCCATCCATATACCAACCACACCCCTCAAGCACTACAAACATGGAACCTTCCCCTCCGGATCATCTGACCGATAAATGCCTGGAGCCGGGAAAATATTCCCGGATATTTTCCCGCTTCGTCTATAACGTGTAGCACTGCGTTAGGTCACTCCTAGCACAACATTTTGCCATGTCATGCATCTGTGTGCTTTATATTTACTGTTTCTTCCCCCTCTTTCTCTCCGGTAGACTCCAAGACTGACGCTGCTTCCGAGTACGACTACGCCCCTGACGTCCAGCCCCTCTCAGCAGAGCTTCTAGGCAAGCAAAACCCCCTTGAGCATTCCTATATCACCCATTCTTTCTCTCTCGTGCTTGCATTAGATTTTGCTACCGTTGTTCGATAGCTCCTATTCTGATGCATAGCCTAATTTTGTAACCTGTTGTTGATACTTTACCTGTTGTCCTATATGTTTAGTATAGGCTGGTTAGTGATCCATCAGTGGCCTCGCACCCTTGTCCGTGTTGCCATGCTTTGCTTCCAGATGACTCGATCAATGTGATCGAGGTGCAGAGACCGAACACACCACCAGCACCCCCTTAGTTGTAAGACTCTGCAGAGCTACTATTGAGTGCCGAGGGTGATGCCTCGTATCTCACTTCTGATGATATCTCTATAGTGTAGCACATCGGATGTGGTTTACCGAGGGTGATTCCTCGCTCACCACTCCCGATGATGACTCTGTCGTGCAGCACCTCAAGCGTGAACCCATCGAGGGTGATTCCTCCAAGTTCACTTTGACATTTTACATCGAGCAAGAATCTATCGAGGGTGATTCCTCAGATCCCCTTGGTGTATGGACACACTGTTACCTTGGCTATTACCTTAGTCCCTTATTGAAGTCGGGTCAACCCAAGGGGTACCCGCGATAGTTATTGAAGTTGGGTTGACCATGAAGGTACCCGCGAGATTTAATGACGCGGCACGACCGGGCAGGCAGACCGCCCTAGAGAGGGATGGGCCTGGCCCTTGTCGTAAGACCGCGAGACGGGGCGACAGGAGCACTGATCATCACCGCAAGCTCGCAACATACTAATGGGTTTGGATATATGATCTGAGTAGGCCTCTGGCCTTTTCACACTGACCACCACGCAGGAATAAAAGTGGGCACTCGGTGTCGTACGATTCTTTCGAAAGCTCTTCAGATGTCAGCAGTTGAGCGGCGTGCGCCGAGTTGGACGGTAACCGCCTGTGCTTGTATTAAGGGGGTGGGTCTACTCCCGGCCGCGTACGCAACACGCAGGAGTGCTTAGGACGATTGGCCCATGACCCCTTCGCACTTAGAATGTAGACCAGTGTGCTGGCATCTCTGTTGAGCCTAGGTAGGACTACGGCGTGTCGATCAGCCGAGGCCGGGCATGACCCGTTAAATGTGTGTCCGGTCGGAGTTAATCGAGCGTGTTGGGTAAGTTGGTGCACCCCTGCAGGAAAGTTATCTATTCGAATAGCCGTGTCCATGGTAATAGGACGCTCAGAGTTGTATCCCGATCTACTACAACTAGAACTGGATACTGGTTTCCCTAAACTGATATGAAGGCTCGGGGATCTCTTTCTCGTAAGGAGTCAAGGAAGGATCTCTGGGCGTTGCTAATATATACTTGTTAATATATTATATGTTACTCTACTCTCTCCTGATACTGCAAGATGCTAGTCTTCGATAGGCTATGTCCGCCCAGTGGGAACCAGGGTACCACGGCCCGTCTGCCTCTGGCCCGGAGGACAACGCTTGGGCCGGCCCACGAGAGTGGCCCCACCACGGCCGCACCGGAGGAAGCTGCCTCACGAGGGGCGAGCCTCGTGAGGCCCCTCGGTGCCAGGCCAGGCCTTTCCGAGACCGCCAAGCACCAGGATGCCTCGCGAGGCCTCCTCGTGAGGCAGGGCGTGCGGCGTCAGCCGCGAGGCTTCGCGCTGAACACATGGGTGACGACCCACTGTCAGGATAAGGACAGCGGGGCGTGACCGAGCCCGGCTTCCATTCTGGTGATAAGGGAGGAGCGGTATCTGCCTCTCCCAAAGCAAGTCCCAAAGCATTTCCTCTTTGGTGAAAGAAGATCAGGACGGATCGGCACGCCAGGACGGAGGTCATCGCCAAGCCCATCTGCACGTCATGAAGACCACTTTATCAAGCGGAGACCGCCTTTAGTCAGGATAGACCTGCGCGCCTATTCCCCTTTGAATTGCCGCCCTGTGGCCACCCTTTCCCGCTGATATTTTCGGGAAAGAGGACCAAGGCACTACAAAAGGAGCTGGGCCGCTTCCATGTAAGGGGATCGACTCATTTTTCCCCCACACCTCGTGTACCTCGAGCCACAAGCTCTCCATTACAGAGTAATCCAACACAGAGCAGGAGTAGGGTATTACACCGAACGGTGGCCCGAACCTGGGTAATTCGCGCGTCCGCTTTGTGTCTGGTGAGAGCCAGCGAGTCCGTCGTGTTCCCCCCGTAGTTGCCGTCGTGTCGTAGGTTGCCCAGCAAAGTACCCCAGAGTTCGAATCCTAAGTTCTTGGAGAAGTTTCCTGGACACAGATCCTAGACTCTGACATTTGGTGCGCTAGGTAGGGGGGCTTGCCATCTTCGCGCCTTCGACCTCGACGCCAGCATCGACATGGACGCCGTTGCCGCTCGACGGGAACGCGCTATGCGCCGCGCCACTGTCAGGGTCCCCGTGGCGCCCGCCGCCCGCGGTGCCCCTGGGCGGTGCCCTCGAGTCGCCACCGAGCCCGTTGGGGAGCGGGTGGCCTCCTCTGCCCACCCGTCGGTGAACGAGCAGGTGCACGGCCGCTCCGCCGCCACCTCCTCGCTCGCGCATCGCGACCCTCCTGCTCCGCATGTCGTGCTGCTCATGGCGCAAGAGCTGCTGCGCTACCGCCCCACTGAGGAAGGCTACGACGCCTGGCTCGGGCGCATCTCCGAGCTCGTCGACGCCGCGCGCGATGGCCAGGTGCCCTCCCGCTCCCTGCCCCCTCCTCCGTCCTGCGCCAACCAGGCCGGGCGCGGCGCTCCTCCTCCTCCTCCTCCTTCGGACCGCGACGTGGCCGAGCGCCGCCCCGCCGCGCGCCCCCCGGAGCTGTCCCGCGGCTCGCTCGCGCCAGGCGGCGACGGCGACAGCTGCCAGATCATCCACCGCGCGCTCCAGGACGCGCGCGTGGGCCTCGAGAAGGCGCGCGACCGCCAGGATCGCGTCCTCCACGATGTCGCCATGGCTGGGCGCTAGAACCGCACGGCCCTCGACGGTGGAGCCGTCACTAACGGGGGCTACCTGGCGCTCGCCCCCGAGCTGCGCCTCGTGGTGTGGCCTGACAAGTTCAAGCCAGAGCTCCCTCAGTGCTACGACGGCAGTGCCAACCCCATGGAGTTCCTCCTGCTCTACACCATCAGCATCCAGGCTACGAGGGGGGATGACCGGGTCATGGCGAACTGGTTCCCCATGGCCCTCAAGGACGCTGCGCGCTCGTTGCTCATGAACCTCCCCGAGGCACCCATCTCTTCTTGGGAGGACCTGTGCAAGCAGTTCGTTGCCAACTTCAAGGGCACGAGCGACCGCGCAGTCACGCTCAACGACCCACGGAACATGCGCTAGCGCCCTGGCGAGCCCCTTCGCAAGTTCATCCAGCGCTTCAGCCAGGTGCGCCACAAGATCCCGAAGGCCTCCGACGCCGCGATCGTCTCCGCCTTCACCAACGGCGTCACAGACGTGAAGATGCGTGGGAAGCTCTCAGTCAGAGACAAGCCCGACTCTGCAGCAGAGTTGTTCGTCCTCGCCGACCACTACACCAAGGCCGAGGAGGGACGCCTCTTCCTCCACAATGACGCTGACGCTGAGCCTGACGTGGCGAAGCCCAAGGGCAAGGAAACCAAGTGCAAGGGCCCTGCCGTGCTCACGGCGGAGCCGGACTACAAGCGTGGCCGCGACCATGGCGAGGCCAAGAAGGACGACTGTCCTTTCTGCGCCTACCACAACATGAACTCCCACAGCACAGAGGACTGCCACGAGCTCAAGCTGCTTCGCAAGGGCCGCATCGAGAGCCGTGGCAGCCCCAAGGAGCGCGGCAAGGGCCGCGGGGGCGGCAACCACAACAACGGCGCCGGCGACAACAACCGTCAGGGCTGGCAGAACCAGCCGCGGCAGGCTGACCCTCAGGCCACTCAGGCCAACGCCGCCCCAATACGCGGCAACGACCCCCCTCCCGCTGAGAACGCTGGGGGGCTAGCAAGAGCCCCGCAGGGTGGCCTACATCCTCGGCGGGGCCCAGGCCCCTCCGTCCAACTGCTACTTCAAGCAGTTCTCTCGGGAGGTGAACGCGGCCCTCCCGGCCCTCGAGTCCACCGGCCGCCTCAAGTGGTCTGAGTTCCCCATCGCCTTCGACGCCAACGACCACCCCGAGTCCACGAAGGCCGTGGGCACCGTCCCACTACTGTGTACGCCTACCATCAGCAATGTGGCCGTCACCAAGACGCTCATCGATGGTGGAGCAGGCCTCAACTTACTCTCCGTGGAGACCTTCGAGACGCTGCAAGTGCCCTACGAGCGCCTGATGCCCACCAGGCCCTTCTCGGGCATCACCGACGGCTCCACTGTCCCCTTGGGGCAGGTGCGTCTTCCCGTCACCTTCGGTACCCGCAAGAACTACCATACGAAGTTCATCGTCTTCGATGTGGCTCACCTCGGCCTGCCTTACAATGCCATCTTGGGCTACCCGGCGCTCACCAAGTTCATGGCCGCGACCCACCACGCCTACGGCCTTGTCAAAATGCTCGGCTGCCGCGGTACCCTCACCGTTCGCTGCGACAAGAAGGATGCGCTGCAGGCCCTCGAGCACGCCTACAAGACCGCCTCCGTCACGTACCCGGCCGATGAAGACGTGCCTGGGCCTGCCGAGGAGGCGCCCGCAAAGAAGAAGCCCCTGCTCTCTCTGGAGCAGGCCGAGCCCAAGAAGGCGTCGACAGATGGGGGAGAAGCAGGCCCCTCCCTCAAATAGGAAGGCGTGCTCATCACCTCCCTCTAGGCAAGCCCTGATGCGTTGGCTTGGACAGCATTAGGCGTGCCCGGCCTACCGAGGGAGGTGGTCGAGCACCACCCAACCGCGTGCCGGATCGCGCGGCCCGTCAAGCGTGAGGAATATCGTCAAGCGCCCAAGAAGCAGGAAGTTGTCACTCAAGAAGTCAACCAGCCCGAGGATGCCGGAACCGCCTGTGAAGCTCCCCACCCCAGGTGGATCGCCAGCCTCACCCCCGTCACCAGGCCGTGCAGCAGCACATGCATGTGCGTCGACTTCATCGCCCTCAACCAGGCTCGCCCCGCGGGCCCCTTCCCTCCTCCGCGCATCGCCGCGGGCTCGCCCTGGCTCATGCGTATGCCGTTCGGCCTGGAGGGCCCCAGAGCCACCTTCGTGAGGCTGATGCGCATGAGCCTAGAGTCCCACATCGCAAGGAATATGGAGGTGGTTAACACTTGCCCACCGGCCCACCGCGGCCCCACTCGTGACGGCGGCGGGTGTTCCGGTACCAAACACATGGAACGCCCGCCATCACCGTAAGTTCTATCCGTGCCCCACAGATACGGGCGACATGGAGCTGTACACGCTCCGGGGTTCTCTCTACCCACACTGCCGTTGGCACGTGAGAGCTCCTTCCCACTCTCTTGGAAGCCCCATGCTCAGCGCTGGCAGATGCCCCATGCTCCGCGCTGATGGCCTACTTACCTGAGGGGCCCTCGGCCATCACATCCTCAAGCTGACCCGTGTCGTACACGGCAGCATGTATCTTTCTGTTATGTAATGAACTTGCTTCATGCATCAGTAAAGCTTATTTCCTCAAAAACCTTTTGCGCTTGCAGCTAAGGGTACCCTAGCGGAGGCGCGCGCTCGTGGTCTCACCTGTGCCTGTCACGCGAGCGGGGGCTGGGCACGGTGTCTGTGCTCAGGTCAGTCCTAGCAGCACTAAAAAACCCAAGCGACTGAGCTCCGACTCGCGGGCCTGCTCCCGTGCACGTCACCTCACCAAGTCCTTGGTGCTCTTGTCTCCTGGGCCACGGTGTCTGTGCTTGGGTCAGTCCCAGCAGCGCCGAAAAACCCAAGCGACTGAGCTCTGGCACGCGGGCCTGCTCCCGTGTACATCACCTCACCAGGTCCTTGGTGCTCTTGTCTCCTCGCATAACACCCACTGGCCACCTCGCGAGCACGCCCTGCTGCACTACTTGCAAAAACTTGGCAGTTTCCCTGGTGCAGGATATCGAAGCTTCAAGAGCCCCCCTCGGGAGGCCTCGCGAGCGGCATCCTGCGGGCGGAGGGCCTCACGAAGGGGCCGCACCTCACGAGCCGCGCCCTGCGAAGGGCTCGCCCCAGGCCGCACGCCTCCAAGGAGCTAAATCTAAAGCACCCCTCGGGTCTTTTCCCTCTTGTTTCTCTCTCGTGGCGTCTCGATTTCCTTGGCACGAGCCGCCTACGCGTTAAGGGGGGACCCTGAGCATCACGCCTCAGGGACTCCTACCAGCCCTATGAGCCCTACACCCTCTGGCCTTGCTCAGCGCACGCTCTGGGCATACCAGCGACGGTGTAGCCCACCTCGGGGGCTGGGTCCCAGCGATGCAGGGCACGAAGGCAATGTAAAAAGGAAATTAAAGGCCGCAAGAGGAAAATGAAAACGCATTAAACATCAAGTACTTAACAACAAAAGTACCATGCAAATGTTCTCACGCCCCCACGGGGCCGCGTCTACCCTATTACAGCAACAGGTCAAGGAGAATTTAGGCGTGTGAGGCGCTGCCGCCGCCACTTCTGCCGCCGTCGCAAAGGGGCTCGCCGCCGCTGACCTCTGGCTCGAAGGCGTACAGCCCGATGAAGCCGGCCATGTGCTCCCTCACAGCCTCCTCGAGGGGTTCGCGGAGCTCCGCCGGTACAGGGGTCACCACCCGCCCGAAGTCGAAGCGATCGTCGAGGCGGAGTAGGTTGCTGAAGAGTCGCGCTGTTGCCTGGGTCAGCAGGTCGCGGCATGCTTCCTTGATGGTGGCATCTGTGTCTAGCAGCTGCTTCTTGAGGTCCTCAACCTCGGCCTGGAGGTCGTCCCGCTTGGCCACGAGGCTCCTCTGCTCGTCGAGAGCGGCCTGGGCGACCGCCAGCTCACGCTCCTTTGCCTGTAGGCGCTCCCGCTCTGCCTCCTGCGTGGATGCGGATGCCGTGAGCTCAGCTTCGCGGGACGCAAGCCGGCTCTCGAGGGCCTCGGCGGCCTCCTCCCGTGTCTTGAGCCGACGCTCACGCGCAGCAGCCTGCTCCTGGAGGGTCTTCTCGTAAGCGTCTGCCTCCTCCCGCCGCCGCTTGGCCTCCTGGGCATCTTCGAGGGCCTTCGCGAGGGACGCCTAGGCATCCTTGGCGAGCTGCTCGCGCTGCGCCCACGCCTCCTCGTCCCACTGGTGGTCGAGCTTCGCCGCCTCCCGAAGCTGGCTCCACCCATCCACCAGCCTCCGCCGCTCCTCGGCCTGGAGCTCCGCCTCCTTCCTGAGCTCGCCCTCGAGGACATCGAGGGCCACCTTGACACTGTTGACGGCCCCGCCCCAGGGCGCGGTGCCGCTCTCCCCCAGCACCAAGGCGCGACTCGCCCGGGCTTCCTCACCGCCCGTTGGAGACGTCGGACGGGAAGGTGCGATCTCGGGCCTCTTCGGCAGGCCCGCGCCATCGCCTCCGGCGGGGTTGCGCTCGCCGTCTGACGTGGGGGGCCCAGGACGGCCACCCCCGGCACTGGCGGCGCTGAGCCACGCTCCGGCGTCTCCTTGGAGACCTCGAGGACCGGGTGCTCGGGCTCGGGGACGGTTCCTGCAAGGGCTAAGGTGAGCTCCGCTACCGCCGACATGGGGGGCGTTGCCTCGTGCCGGAGGGTCGCCTCTGCGTGCCCCTGGGAGAGCGCCCCCTGGCCATCGAGGGGATCGCCCCCGCCCTCCGGCCGCTGCTCGGCCTCCTCACTGCCTCCCACCGGGCTCGCCGCCAGGTGCACCGGCACGGCGGGCGAGTTGGCCTTCAGGAGAGGGGAGGGCCCCTCGACCTCGGCTTTCCTCCTCTTGGCCTTCTCCTCCTCGGTGGCCAGATCGAGGCTCCTGCGCAGGCGAAGGCTCATCAGGGCCGCAGCGGTCAAGAAGCAGAGATCGATGGAGGGGGAACGAAGGAACATACTCGTCCTTAGGGTAAAAGCGCCTCCTCTTCCGCTCCTTGGTAGCGCCGCCGCTGCTGCTGCCCCCTTCACGCAGCACACCTGGGCGGCCGCCCGAGGGCGCGGCGCGAGCCTCGTCGGGGTTGGCGGCCTTGGCGGTCCCCTCTGCCCGCTCCTCAGGGGGCTCGTCGGCCTCCGCGGCGTCATCTCCTCCGTCCCTTGCCGGCACAGGCCTGGCCGGCACAACGCGAAACGCGTCCCCGTCGTCACCCTCGTCCTCGCCCAGCCAAAGTCGGTGGCGCGCCGGCGGAGATGGAGGGGATGGCGGGGACGACTCCTCGCTGCTCTTCGTCGCGGAGAAGGAGGCCTCGTGGTCGCCCGAGGCGGACCCCGACTCCGAAGAATCATCGGGAAGCTCTTCAGGCTCCTCGAGGTCCGTCCGGACCAACCCCCACTGGTTGAACTGGGGCATCGCTGCTACCACCTCATCCCTGTTGGACCAGTGGTACAGCAGGCGCGCATCGCGAGGCATCTCCTCTGCCTCCCCGGGAAATAAAACTTCCCAAGCTTCGGCCACTACTTCGGCCGAGAGGGGTTCCGACGCCAGCCGGATCTGGTCCTCGGCACTGGTGATCTTCCACACCGGGTGCGAGTGCTTCTGCAGGGGCGCGATGCGTCGGCGGAGGAATTCCTTGGCAATCATGCCCGCCGTGAGCCCTGCCTGGCGCAGCTCCGCCAGGCTCGCCAGAATCGGCCTCAGGGCAGCGCCGCTGAGCTTCTTGTGCTCCCAGCGGGGGGACTTCTCGCCCGGCTCGGTGGGGATCGCCAAGAGGGGGCTGGTCTGCAGGGCATCAACATAGACCCAGCGCGACCTGAAGTTCTCCACCTTCTTCAAGATCCTCATGTGAATGAAGACCTTGCCCATCTCATCGTCAATACGGAAGGAGGTCCCTCCGGTGCGGTGGTTTCCTGAGGAGAAAACCCGCAGGCTG